>OX637472.1:10000-10010000 GCA_951800055.1 Cenopis cana | reverse complement strand
AGCCCAAATCGCTGGTTTTAGAGATTCCAAATTTGGCACGTAGGTTCCTCATAAGGTCTAGCTAGGGGTACACTAAGGAAGGATTTTTCAAAATTCATCCTCTAAGGGGGTGAAATGGGGGTCCAAAGTTTGTATGGGGAAACAAGATTAGTCAGACTATTTTATTCGAAACTTCTCAGGAGTACTCCTAACAATAAATAAGTAAACACATGTTTCCAGTTTTTTGAAAATTCAACCCCTAAAAGGAGGAAATCGGGTGACAAAGTGTGAAAATGACAATGGGAATTGTTTCTGTGGTTTATCAGGGCGCTGATTACGAAAACTACAATGTTTTTAAAATCCAACGTGGCGGACATGACATACCATCTCCCCTGTCGGGGTGAAATGGGGTTGAAATTGAAATAACTAAATATCAATATGGGTGTAGTTTTATGTTTTTTTTTCGGACTTCAATTACGAAAAGGAAATGAACATTCTTTATCTAAATATATAAAAAACAGGCCAAGTGCGTGTCGGGCCACGCGCAAGATAGGGTTCCGTAGTCGTCCACCCGTTACATTATGTGGACTAACTATGTCATTTAAAAGGTACCTGCACCGATGGCTAAATGAAAAAAACTTTTATAGCTTAAATGAATTCTTTGAGACATAATGTTATGGCAGGCAATGTGTATGTACGTGTAGCTGTAACTAATATTCAGTAATATTTCATGATTTATATTTTATAATGATCTCTGTAATTGTACTTGTACCAAATATTAGCTTAATATTATATTTGCATACCAATTTTGGTTAAACATGTTAACTTACCAATAATGATATTAACAGCTTGTATAATGGTAATGTTTAATGCGAATAAAGTTATTGTCTATTGTCTATAACAAGTTTGCAAACTTATATTTACTATGTTTTTGACAGAATTAACAACATTATCTACGGTATCAATGAAAATTGAACGAAAGTTTGCTTTTGCAAAGTACATTTCTGAAGTTCGACTATTACTCGTTAACTAGTAGTGTCAGTGTCTACTTAGCTGTGATAATTTTTCTTTTAAATTCATCATATATACTACTACCATGATTTTGATGTGGGGGGGGATGTGGGGGTTTAGTCATTCTATTTTATTCAAAACTTCACAGGAGCACAAAGTAAATAGCGGCGGCGCGCGCCGGAGCAGAGTCCGCTCAGTACAAAGTGCCATTTTCGCCGCACGCACACAGACGTAACATTTACAGGCATTCTCGGTTGATTTCGGACGAGCTTAGTCGCGACTGTCACTGTCGCGTCGCGAGTGCTAGTTGTGCGCGCGTTGATCACTTGACGTCCCCGCCGCTACTTAGGTACTTTGTGTCACGTACGTCAAAATGATTAACCGATATTATTACAGTTGGAATGTATTTTATTGTTTAAATACACTTCATCATATCAGCCGAAAGACGTCCACTGCTGGACATAGGCCTCCCCCAAAGAGTGCCACAATGACCGGTCTTGCGCCACCCGCATCCAGCGGACTCCCGCGACCTTTACCAGGTCATCAGTCCACCTTGTGGGGGGTCTACCCACGCTGCGCCTTCCGGTCCGTGGTCGCCACTCGAGAACCTTTCGGCCCCAACGGCCATCGGTTCTACGTGCAATGTGCCCCGCCCACTGCCACTTAAGTTTAGCGATTCGAAAGGCTATATCGGTTACTTTGGTTCTGCTACGGATGGCCTCATTTCTGATGCGATCACGCAGAGAAACTCCCAGCATAGCCCTCTCCATTGCCCTCTGAGTGACTTTGAGCCTTCTTATGAGGCCCATGGTGAGCGACCACGTTTCCGTACCATATGTCATCACTGGCAACACACACTGGTCAAAGACTCTCGTCTTGAGACACTGCGGAATATTGGACGAAAAGATATGCCGTAGCTTCCCGAACGCTGCCCAGCCGAGTCGGATTCGACGATTGACCTCTTTCTCAAAGTTGGACCTACCTAACTGGACAGTCTGTCCTAGGTATACATAATCGTCTACAACTTCGAGCGTAAAGCGTCCGATTGTAACGGGAGTTGGTGCTACATGGGCATTTGACATGATCTTCGTCTTATCCATGTTCATCCTTAGACCAACTCGCTCGGAGGCTTTACTGAGGTCATCGAGCATTGTACTTAAATCCTCCATGGTTTCAGCCAAGACTACTATGTCATCAGCAAACCGAAGATGAGTGATATACTCGCCGTTTATGTTGATGCCTAGCCTTCTCCAGTCCAGATTCTTGAAAACATCCTCCAGTGCAGCGGAGAACAGTTTAGGAGAAATAACATCTCCTTGCCTGACTCCCCGCTGCAGCGGAATAGGTTTCGAGTTCCGGTCCTGGAGTCGGACTGACATAGTGGCGTTTTCGTACAAACACTTCAGTACTTCGATATAGCGGTAGTCTACTTGGCACCGCTGTAGAGATTGTAGTACCGCCCAGGTTTCGATCGAATCGAAGGCTTTCTCATAGTCCACAAACGCTAAACAGAGGGGCAGGTTGTACTCTTCAGTCTTCTGTATAACCTGTCGGAGCGTGTGGATGTGGTCTATGGTACTAAAGCCTCTTCGGAAACCGGCTTGTTCAGGAGGCTGGAAGTCATCTAGCCTGCGTGCGAGACGGTTCGTAATGACTCTTGAAAACAGCTTGTAGACATGGCTCAAAAGCGTGATGGGTCGATAGTTCTTCAGAAGAGTGGTGTCACCCTTCTTAAAGAACAGCACCACCACGCCTGTGTTCCATGCCTTTGGCGTTCTCCCTTCCAGTAAGACGGAGTCGAACAACTTCTGAAGGGCCGTAAGGACCGGTTTTCCACCCGCCTTCAGGAGTTCGGCTGTAATTCCGTCTTCACCGGGTGCCCTGTTGTTTTTGAGCTGTTTAAGAGCCATTCTAATCTCGTACAGGCTGATGTCCGGGATGTCGTCGGTATAGTGCCGGGTTAGTCTAGCTCTAGGATCTTCCACTAGACCAACTTCGGGTCTGCTAGTTGACGTGTAGAGCTGTCCATAGAAGCGCTCTATCTCGCTCAGAAGCTCAGGTCTGGATGAGACAGTTCTACCATCCTCAGTTTTTAACTTGGCGAGCTGGCTCTGCCCAATAGACAGATCTCTTGCGAAAACTTTTGAGCCCTTATTCCGCTCGATGGCCTCTTCAATACGTTTTGTATTGAATTGGCGCAGATCACGGGTTAGGGATTTGGAGATCTGTCTATTAAGCTGCCGATATAATGTCGCATCGACTGAAGACTGTAGAAGCATCTTACTCCTTTCCTCGAAGAGCCTCTGAGTGGAGTTAGAGAGCCTATTGGTTCTGTTGGTCCGTTGGGCCTTGAAAAACTTAGACCCTGTGGTATGGACAGCTTCCACAAACCCGTCGTTGAATTCGTCCACATCGCCGCCTAGGCAATCGAAACGGTTCTGGAGTTCCAGCTGAAAGCTGTCGGGGTTTTGGAGTTGGGCTGCTACTGGTCGGAGCGTGGACTTCATCAGACGAGAGCGTTCCAGCTTAACACATATATTCAATGTGCCTCTTACCAGACGGTGATCACTTCCGGTTTTGACCGTATTAATCACAGAGACATCATTGAATATATGCCTTTTCATCGACATGATGAAGTCAATCTCGTTTTTAGTTGCACCGTCGGGACTCATCCAGGTCCACTTTCTATGCTCGCGTTTCCTGAAGAAGGAGTTCATCATGTAGAGTCCCTCCTTCTCCATGAAACCAGCCAGTAGGTGGCCCCGGTGGTTCCGAATTCCAACTCCAAATTTTCCCACTCTCAGCTCTTCACCATCTCTCTTGCCCAGTTTCGCGTTGAAGTCCCCCATGACAACGGTGAAGTAGGTTTTAGAACTATGCATGACGTTTGAAATGTCCTCATACATAGCCTCCACCTCGTCGTCGGAGTGTGCCGATGTCGGCGCGTACACCTGTATGACCTTCAGCAAGTACCTCTCTGATACTCTGAGTATAAGGTACGCCACCCTAGACGACACACTCTCGATCTTCACAACGTTGTTTACGAGGGACTTGTGGACGATGAACCCGACACCTCCCTGGGACTGTTGGTCGCCCTCCCGGAAACAGAGCAAGTTGCCGGACTTTAAGGTTATCGTGTCCTCCCCCTCTCTTCGGACTTCAGATAATCCTATGACATCCCAACGCAACTTGCTCAATCCTTCCTCCAGTTCGGCTATCTTTTCGTCGGTGCGCAGTGTTCGCGTGTTATATGTTGCCAGGGCCAGGAGTCGTCGGTGGTGGTAGCCAGATCTTTGCCGGAGATTCTTAGCACCCCTGACCCCGCTAGTGCCCTGGCCGCTACCATAACCAGGACACCGGGGGTCGCCGGAACCTCGGGGCCGTGGCCTTGTTGAACTCTGCATGGGGGGTAAAATGCCATAATCGCCACGCTTGGCATGCGGGTTGGCGATCGCAGTATCTCCCACCGCACTCCAGGGATGCTGCTGCCCATCCCCCGGTGGTCTTGGCCGTAGTTTTAGGACTTACTTAAATACACTTAAATACAACAAAATACTGTGCCTACACTTTCTTAAAATTTTCAAACGATATTGAAAGGTAAATAAAACTGTTTTCTCATTTTGGTAGTTACAATACCTAGGTAGGTAGGTAATTTTTTGAAACTAGCCGCTTTGATAACGACGATCAACCATTACACATTCATTTTATCGTTCGCTGGTAAAACGCCAGAATTTAAGTACTATGGTTTAGTTAAGTAGGTACCTAATTAATTAGGTATATTCTTTGTTGGCGCTCTCGACCGCCGCCCGTCACAAGTCACAACTCGCAGCGGGTCACGCATCAATTTATTAGGGTTCCGTACCCGAAGGGTCAAAACGGAACCCTATTGGTGTCGCCCAGACGTCTGTCCGTCCGTCCGTCGTCTGTCTGAGGTTGATTCGGAACCCTAAATGTGCGAAATCCGACTCGCACTTTGCCGGTTTTTTACCAAGATACGCTGGTTCATATTTAAATGTCATGTTGAAGAATTTTTAATATACCTGCTCCTTTTTAAAATTCAGAATCAATACAGAAGCAACCCTGTGTCAGGCAAGTTTAGGTATGTATTTTCAAGAACGGCGGGAACGGACCTTCTGTATATTCTTTATTTTGTGACAGGAGTACTCCTAACTATAGAATAAATAAATAAACACGTGTCTCCGGTTTTTTGAAAATTCAACCCCTAAAAGGGGGAAATGGGGTAACAAAGTGTGAAAATCGACAATGGGTATTGTTTCTGTGGTTTATCGGGTCGCTAATTACGAAAACTACAATGATTTTAAAATCCAACGTGGCGGACATGAAATACCATCTCCCCTGTCGGGGTGAAATGGGGTTGAAATTGAAATAACTAAATATCAATATGGGTGTAGTTTTATGTTTTTTTTTTCGGACGTCAATTACGAAAACGGTATCGATTTTAAGATGTAATATTGTAGAAATGAACATTCTTTATCTAAATATATAAAAGAAGAAAATGACTGACTGACTGACATATCAATTATCAACGCACAGCCCAAATCGCTGGTTCTAGAGATTACAAATTTGGCACGTAGGTTCCTTATAAGGTCTAGCTAGGGGTACACTAAGGAAGGATTTTTCAAAATTCATCCTCTAAGGGGTGAAATGGGGGTCCAAAGTTTGTATGGGGAAACAAGATTAGTCAGACTATTTTATTCGAAACTTCACAGGAGTACTCCTAACAATAAATAAGTAAACACGTGTTCACAGTTTTTTGAAAATTCAACCCCTAAAAGGAGGAAATCGGGTGAAAAAGTGTGAAAGCCGTACCGTACTATTAAAGATATATACCACACTAGCTTTTTCCCGCGGCTTCGCCCGCGTACTAAATGTAACTTTAAACAGCCGACAAAAAAAGATGATTTCAGTTTGAATTTGACCCAACCAGAGGTATGTATTTGTCCGCGATTATCACGCGTTTTGCTGAACCGATTTAGGTGCGGGTCGGAAAACTATTTGTTACGTTCTGGAGGTTTCGGTATACGAATTTTAATGCCGCCATCGACTTACTACTACTAAGAGATTGTAGAATAGAAATGGGCTCCTATTAGGGAATAATGTACAGGGTTAAATATATACATGAAAAGGGATATGTACAAGGTAAATACAAATATACAATAGATAGGAGATACAGGAAGAGACGACAATAGAGAGATCTCTCAGGGACCGAAGTCCAATGAGAGTTGGTTGGAAGTTCTATATATGCAACTGACTTAAGAAACTTCGATAGCGCGTTGCAGAGCATGTCAGATTTGACGGTTGCCTAGCGACGCCACATCAGCCCCCCTTTGAGACGGAAGAGTCAGCGACGACGTATGAAGAGAGTGCTCAGAGTCAGCGTGGCGAGCGAGGGCTCAGAGCCAGGGTGACGAGCAGGCGAGGAGAGAAGTCGAATCGCTGGGAGTAGAGGTACCAGGCATATGTAGGAGAAATGCTAGGTGGCACACTCAGAGTAGGGAATAATGTACAGGGTTAAATATATACATGAAAAGGGATATGTACAAGGTAAATACAAATATACAATAGATAGGAGACACAGGAACAGACGACAATAGAGAGATCTCTCAGGGACCGAAGTCCAATGAGAGTTGGTTGGAAGTTCTACGTATATATGCAACTGACTTAAGAAACTTCGATAGCGCGTTGCAGAGCATGTCAGATTTGATGGTTGCCTAGCGACGCCACAAGATTATAATTACTACTCTTGAATAAAAGTACATATCTGTCTCCCTTAAAAGAAGGAAATGTGGTCTCAAAGTCTGAAAATCAATATGGGTATTATTTTCAGACTTTGTGACCACATTTCCTCCTTTTAAGGGTTGAATTCTCAAAAACCTGAAAAACTTGTTTACTCATTACTAATCTTGTTTTCCCATGCAAATTTTGACATCGTTTCACCCCTTAGGGTGTTAATTTTGAAAAATATTTTCATAGTGCGCCCCTAGACCTTATAAGGAACCTACTTGCCAAATTTGGAGTATAATCTAGAACCAGCGGTTTGGGCTGTGCGTTGATCAGTCAGTCTGTGGTAGTCAGTCAGTTTCTTCTTTAACATATTTAGAAATGTTCATGTCCACAATATTAAATCTTAAAATCGATGCGATTTTCGTAATTAACGTCCCAAAAAAACCATGAAAACGACACCCATATTGATATGTAGACATTTCAACCCCATTTCACCCCGACTGGGGAAATTGGTATTTCACGTCCGCCACGTTGGATTTTAAAATCATTGTTGTTTTCGTAATCAGCGACCCGATAAACCATAGAAATAATACCCATTGTCGATTTTCAGACTTTGACACCACATTTCCCTCTTTTAGGGGTGAATTTTCAATAAACCTGAAACACGTCTTCACTCATTTATTGTTAGGAGTACCCCTGTGAAGTTTCGAATAAAATAATCAAACTAATCTTGTTTCTCCATACAAACTTTGGAGCCCCAATTTACCCCCTTAGGGGATGAATTTTGAAAAATCCTTCCTTATTGCACCCCTAGACCTTATAAGGAACCTACGTGCCAAATTTGGAATCTCTTGAACCAGTGGTTTGGGCTGAGCGTTGATATGTCAGTCAGTCAATCAATCAGTCAGTCAGTTTCTTCTTTTATATATTTAGAAGAAGAAGATTATACGTAAACATCATATACTACGCAAATAAACAAAATTTCCTACGCCGCAAACAAATTTTACAGAGTTACTCAAACTCAATATCATTTTAAAGGTAATGAATGAGTAGGTAAATAATAATAAAATGTCGCACTGGGCCGAGCGGCGGCCTCAAGCACGCGTGTTTTAAGTTTTAACCTGCCTACTCAATCCCTACATTCTCATCTCAGATAATCCTTAACAATAAGTCAATAAAGTCCAAATCCGATTGCAAACGTATGCTGTACATTAACGAATATAAATAATATTCGCTTAACGCAAAGTCATAGTAAGTAATAATAATAAACAGACATCGGAGCGAGGCGGCGGGGGCCGGCCGCACGCGCCGCGCGCTTGTTTCGACATGCCTACTTCCATCTCGTTGTGCGTTCTAAAATAATCCCTGATAGTAAGGCAATAAAGTCCAAATCAGATTGCACGTGTGTGCTGTAATTAAGGAAATCAACGAAAACAAATAAATGGGGTTCATTCCTATTCCATTGACATTCTCAGGGCTTAAATTAAAAGTCCACGGAAAAATTGGAACTGATATATTTTTTCTACTAATGTTAAATACGCGATTTGTAAAAAACTATTTACCAAATATTTAAATAGTTTCATTTTCAATGATATTTCTGAGAAACAGTCCTTGTTTTTCATGTGTTGCTATAAAAAGCTTATATATAATTTTCTTTTTAATAAGTTTCAGAAAAACTGAAAATAACTGTTTGATTAAATTTCTCTTATTTCCCGTTGCATATATGTTTCGATTCGGATCGAAAGCATCAAAACAGACCTAAAGATAGAAGCATTCTCAATAAAACTACTTATACCATATTTGCTGTGAAAAATCAACAGTTTTTGGGCACCATTTTTTTTATCCAACTTCCGGTGGTAGATTCGCAAATTTGAAAAATATTGATTCTTAAAATCACTTAAAAGAACCGTATAAAAAAATTAGCCTGTTAGAGAATTTTTTCCAAAAAAAACGTATCTTTCTTAGGCTATTTATAAAAATCGCATATTTAATACCAGTAACTAGATGATATTAACATTTTCAGGGTAAATTACTGGTGAGTCATACCGACGAATAAACATTTAAAATAGGTTTCCTGGTACTTTTACAATTCGAGATAGTGGAAAACATAAAATGTGGCTAATAAAGCTTATCATTATATCATGTTTTTCCTTTTTAAACCCTCTCTTATTACAAAAGGTTTCATTGAGTATTTTTAGAATGTGGATTTTTTTTCCATTATACGGGTCACACTCCTTCATATAGCATATTGTATATTTTATGTCCATGTGTGAGTATATTCATAGCGCCTGACACATAGTTTGACATCTGACATTAGCAAATTAAATTCAAGCTTGGTATTTCAAATACAATATTTTAAATTATTAAATATATTGAGCTTCGTATTGTAACAAAATAAATATGCCCAAACGGACCGTAATCCTGCCAAAGTTTTGACGCTATTCGACTTCAATTTGCTCTGCAGTTCAATGTAAAGCAGAATGACATCAGTATTACGATGAAAGTGATATTATTGCATTGTGTAATTATTCCAATATATCACCGTAAACGATAAAAAAAGAATAATACAAATTTAAATGAAAAGATGCCTCGGATAATATCTGAAATAGAAAGGGCCCAAAGCTCTGAGGAATTCTGGCCGCTTACGGCTAGTATGTGGGGGAGGATATCTGGTGACGGCGTCGCGGTCTCAGATCTATGATCAGCGCGGCGCGTCTTCGGTGAACTTCACTTCATAGCCACATCATGCGCAAATGTTTACGTGAATTTACTGGACGAAGTGATGCTGCAAATTGTTCTACTGACTTTCCTGACTTTATTCAAGATAATTGCCCCATACAGCACGGGTCACTTGGGAATGGTTTACTCTACAGCTACATCCAGGCATAAATGTAATGATGTAATGCCATCGCCTGAAATTCGAACCCGATTGAGAATCTTTGGGGTTTAATGGTTCAACAGTGGGATCATCACCATGAAAGAACCAAAGAAGCAATTCACTGCAATGAAATATGGGAGGAAATGCGGGGAACTGACATAATTATCAACGTCTTCTCAGCTTATTGAGAGACAGGCTACAAACTGTTGTAGACGCACTGTGGTTGCACGCATTATAATCCCTCAGTCTTATGTTTTATGTTTATAATAAATTATATATAATAAATCTTGAATTTTATTTAAGATGGATTTATGAACCGTACTGTCTTCTCGAAGATCTCACGGTTCGAAATAAAGGCCATACGATAAATAAAGAATAAATATCTGGGCGACCAAGCTTTGCTCGGCGTTTTCCCGGGCATAACACCTAGCTAGATCGATTGCTCGTCCCCGAAAACCCCCACATACCAAATTTCGTCAAAATCGTTAGAGCCGTTTCCGAGATCCCCGAAATAAATATATAAATAAATAAATAAATATACAAGAATTGCTCGTTTAAAGATATAAGAATATCTGGGCGACCGAGCTTCGCTCGGCGTTTTCCTAGGCATGAGACCTACCTAGATCGATTGCTCGTCCCCGAAAACCCCCACATACCAAATTTCATCAAAATCGTTAGAGCCGTTTCCGAGATCCCCGAAATAAATATATAAATAAACATATAAATAAATAAATATACAAGAATTGCTCGTTTAAAGATATAAGATAAAGAACTAATAAATAAAGTTGTAAGCTTTTATTAGCAGGGCTTGGCAGGGCAAAATATTTATGTTGAATCTTTTTCTAAATAAAATAAAAAAGTACAAAATATTTATTTACCAAAATAACGCTCAATAATTATTTATGCTCTAAAAATTACAAAAAAAAAAACACTTGCTCTTGCCTGAGATTCGAACCTGCGACCTGTGCTTTAGAGAGCAAGCGATTACTAATTACACCACAATGTACTTGGCTTAGTGGTTGAAATTAAGCTACTTATTTGTGGCTTGCAACTTTGACTTTTTGTGTCGAGTCGTGATAAAATTTAGCCCTTATTTAGTTAAGTGAAATCTGTCAAAACTGCGCAACAGAGACAGAGATATGCATGCGTTTGCGTGAATGTCATAACAATCTGTTCTAAATTTAAATTGTTGACAACCTAATTATCACGTGCGCCACTCTGGCTTATTCTGGTTAATTTGACAAAGAAGGTCTGTCACATATTCAAAATCTAAGTTACACCAATCATTAAAAAAAACGAGGTCAGTGACCTGTCACAATAAAGTGAGATAGTGTGTGTAAAATGTAATTGTGTTTGTTACTGGGGAGAATTTTAAATTTTAAAAAAATTTTATTTAACGGATCTTTGCCATTCTTATACCTTATCAAAAGCAATAACTAAGACGTGGCCAAAAACCGCATTGCTTCACATCACAATAGCCCTTTGACCAACAAAATACAGCAATGATCTAGTTAAAAAAAAATCGCAAGTCCTCATAATAATTTTAAGTTTACTGCAAATTTGAGCTTTATTCATAAAACAATAAGGCTGTATTTGCATATACACAATTGAGCAATATATGAAGTTTGGAAAATAAACTCTGGGACTTTCCTCACTGTATCCTTCAATACTATGTGACAGTGAGAGCGCATTGTCCCCGTACAATGTACATACAAAGCGCTCTCACTCACGAAACGTCAAACCTAATTAAGGGCATCGCTCCATCGCGCGTGATTTACGGTGGTCATTAGGCAGGCCGCCGCGTGTCACGATCTCGCCCCGCAATGGATAACGTATAAGAGGGTGGAATCGTAGATTCATCCTGGTGTATTTATTGGTGAATAATTTGACGTAAACAAGGTGCACTGTAAAATAACTACTAGTAAATAGTATGCAAGATTTAGATTTTGATTATAAAACCGATATATGTGTAGTTAGGAATTACGTCTGAGCAGGGGGCCGATTTTTGAATGTCGAACGCTCGACTTTTCATTCGACATCTGTCAAATCATCATAGTTTTTTGACAGATCTCGAGTGAAAAGTCGAGCGTTCGACACTCAAAAATCGGCCCCCTGGAACTCGTCCCATCCCGTTAACAATTTCAATTACTGAGCTACCAAGAAAAACAAACGACAGATCACAGTAAATTCCTAAATTCAGAGTTAAGCTAAGTGCCGGGGCTTGGTTTAGTTTAGAGGTATAAAAACTGTTTCCTTAACCCTAAGTTGATTTCAGTCATATAATTAAAACAATTCTCAATGTCAACACGTACCTCATGCTCCCTCAGCTTTCTCAGCAGCTCGTGATAGGGCGCGGCGCGCGCTGCAGCCAGCGACGGCGGCGGTAGCCGGCCCTCCATGCCGTGGAGCCAGCGACGCAGACAACGAAGCTCGTGCGACGTGTCTGAACAAGTGACAATAGTCAAAATTGCATAGTAAACTTAAACAGTAAAAGTTACGATAAAACAGCATACACATACTACGTGCGCCATCTAGCGGACAATAGTAAAACTAAATTTACAACGTCATCTGATGATATATAACACTTCGGTTGCAACGCCATCTAGCGCCGAGTAGGTATAATTATAATTACAACGCCATCTAGTGAAACTATATTAAAACTATGCTTACAGCGCCATCTAGTGTCAAATAGTGAAAGTTATAGTCACAACGCCATCTATTGATGCTAGGATAAAACCCTAATTGCAGCGCCATCTAGTGGCAAAAGGACAAACCTACAGCGCCATCTATGAAAATATTACTGAATCGTGGCGTGAGCATAGTTACCAAGTATTTATATCGCCATCTACACAAGCATTTAAGAACTACCAGGTACAGACGAAGCCAACGAGAAACAAACTCCTAAGGCAGAAAGAGATGTTCAAGAGGTTAAATAGATGGCGCTAATAACAATTTCTCCCCGGGCCTTATGAATCCGATAGGTGTCGCTTTCGGTCTATCAATTACAGTTATGTACTTTGTAACAATGGCTAATCATAAGAACAAGGTTTATTCAATACTATGGCATGTTGACGTCCTTATCGTTCTTTGGTCGGTCGAATATACTTAAAAGTAAGTCATACTAACCGACGGTGTCAGTGCCTTCTCCGTCGCGTTGAGGCTGTTCGGGGCTCAGCAGCAGACGAAGGCCTTCCCATTTCGCATTCAAATGATCTACGCGCCATGACACCTGAAATTATGAAATTAGCTCCTTAAAACCCTTTGACCGCCAAGAACCTATAAAGTGGTTGTGTGTCGTCGTGCCCACCACGCCAACAACCACTTTAAAGCTTGAAACGCACTGACAGCGGTAGCGGAGCGGGGCGTCGCGGTGCGGAGGCGGTACCGGTTGCAATATGAAAGGGTCCGCACAGAACGCTTTTTTCCGGGCCGGTTTTCTGTGCGGACCCTTTCATATTAGTTCGAATGTTACAACTGGTACCGCCTCCGCACCGCGCCGCCACCGCTGTCAGTGCGTTTCGGGCTTTAAGGTCGGAGTGAAGGTGTACTTTGATCATGAAAAAAATCATTTATGAACTGTTTTAATTTTTTTTATAGGTTTAGACATTACACCAATTCTACAGTGCTTGGCGTGGTGGGCACGACGACACACTACCGCTTTGGCGGTCAAAGGGTTAAGCGTCAAGTCAAATTACATGATGTTTTGTGATCAAAAAAAAATACAAACACACATTTTTATCATCAACAATTGGCTACTTGACAGTTTTCGGAAATGTATTTTAAATTATACGGAGGTTTATTTTATACCTGTAACAATTATCTTTTTTTTTTCTTAATTTGTTTCAAAAAATATTTTTTCTTTAAGTAATTTGAATTTCGCGAGAAAACAGCCGATCACGTGACTGTGAGTACTGTGAGTCTGTGACGTCGCACTTGATAAACAACTAAAGGTTTACTTCCGCAGCCGACAGCAGACGGCAACTGCATGTTACACCGCACTTCAAATTGTGCAGTAACTTGTGCTGTTGCGACACTTCTCCGCTCATTTTAAATAGAGCTTTTTACGAATACCGTTTCGGTTCAATTTGGAGTGCGGAGAAACATAACGTGCAGTAAGTGCAGTTGCGGTCTGTTGCGGAATTAAACCTTAACTTTGAAATGTGACGTCTCACGCGTTTCGGTTTTTGAAATCCACAGATAAAAAGCTCTTAATTTATTTTTCAAAAATGTTTTCAATTAATTTTAAAGCACAAAACCTATTGTATGAGTATTGTAAACCTATAAGCTACTGTATCCAACACATTAATTATTTTATCTTTACAACTGTCAAATAGCAAATTAGAGGCTTGTTAATAGCTTTTTCATCACACTTGCTCGTAAAGGGTCTCTGTGATTGGTTGAAATATTGAAGTTGCGCGCTCCTCTCGCAGTGATACTGGAGGTGAATTTGTCAAGTTTATCAATTTTTGATTGGTGTGGTTTTATTAAACAGATTTTTCTGCCTTTTGTATTTATTTATTTCCTCGCAAATGTGATGAAAAACATTCTGTGTATCACGAGTGGTAAGGGTTATTACAAACTAAAGTCAATAAAAGCCTTAAAAAAAAGCCTTCGGTGTCGGGCTTCTATGACTTTAGTTAGTAATAACCTGCTAAATGCACAATGTACTATAATAGTGGGTAAGTAGTTAATGTAATTAATTAATATGTATTTACCTCGGCGCTGGCCTCTGGTATGCGCTCGAGTATGGCGCTTGCCTGCTCGATGAACTTGGCGCGGCGAGGCTCCACCGACGCCAGTTCGGCCATGCGGCTCTGATGACACGAAACAATGGAATTACTCTACGAATTCTGCCACCAGCTGGCTTTACGGACATTGCTAGTTCTTTTACCATTCTCAACGAAATGCGGTGAGGTTCTTAGGACTTAAGGTCGATCTCCTCCTTCACTTGCGAGTCATTAGCAGCTTCTTCTTCTTTTAAAAATGGCTTTCCATAAAATTTATGATGATTTCGCCAATTAATACTTGTTCAGTGACGTTCGGTAACGACGCCATGACAGTAGGCAACAAAGACAGTGTACGGTACTGGATTCTGCTCGTCGTCGCTCCGGGCGCGTGTGTTCACCAACGCGGCGACGAGCAAAATCCCATTAGCAACTAGTTCTCCGAACGCGGTAACATTCTGCCATATCGACCACTGCCTGTTCTCTTACCGTTCTCAGCTTCCTGCTGCTAAGGTTCTCGGGACTAGAATAGATCTCCTCCTGTACTTGCGAGAGCCACTGGCAAAGCTCTCCGAACTCCGCCACGAGCTGGCTCAGCGACCACTGCCGGTTGAACCCGGCAGCCGGGTTGAGCCGCGGCAGCAATGCGGCCGGCTTGCTTAACAACAATTCGCCGTTTGCTTCCTGGAAAAGCGAGAAAACGCGGTCATTAAAATAATATTATTTTATTACAAATGTATTGAATTGCTTGTGGTCAACAGTAGCGTCCATAGAATTGAATTCCCAGCGGTGCACGGTGTGCCTTTTGATGACCATGGTGTAGACCTTTTAGTTTTTCTAGAAAGGTTATATGTGTTTTGTATTGATGGCAATATTAAGAATCGAATGTAATCACGTTACAGGCATAAGCCGAATTGGTCGACGCCGAATTTGGAACGGCCTCATCACACTTGCGAGTTGCGAGCGAATTTTGTATGAAGGCGATCACGTGAGTTTGCCGTGACTGATATTTGTATAGAAAACACGCTCGTAACTCGTAAGGCCCTTAAGAAAGAGTGTAGGTAAGTCACCTTGCAGGTGTCGATGAGGTGGTTGTCCATGATGTAGTCGTAGTGGTGCTGCAGCAGCGGCCAGAGGTCGTCGCCGGCGCTGCCGCTGGCTGCCGAGCCCCAGCTGCGCCGCCACGCTTCGCGGCATGGCTCTTTTCTGTAAGTTGTTAGATTAAATAAACTAGTTTGTCTCGTCAAATGAAATGGCACGACGAATCGGAGTGAAGCACGAGCGAAGCATGGTAATGAATTGACAAATGCGACACCTGTCTTGTTCATAAGTCAAATTAGTGTCACAGCATGATCACAGCCCGTTATATATGACAATAAGACATTTGCATAGATCACAGATATAGTATATTTACTGTCAAAGGTTACTGTGACCAAAGACTACAATTATACATACTGTGACATTACTGTGACCAATTGTCATGGCGTCGATACCGAACAACGTCTCTGGTGATACCGAACAAGCATTGATTCATTGGCAAAATCATCACTAATTTGATGGAAAGCCTTCATTAAAAATAGATTAGAATAAGCATAGAGGAAATTAATTATCTTAGTAGTCTGTGACGGACAAAACTATATGTAAGTTACCTCTTTTTGGTGAGGCTGTGATAGGGGCGCTCCAGGTGGTCGCAGCGCGCGGGCGGCGCGGGAGCACTGCGCAGAGACGACAAAGAGAAGCTGCTCTTCATCGCGGAGTGCTCGAAACCTGCGGCAGGACAAGATCATTAATGTCTGGTCAGTCTAACAGATCACCTCCACTCTTTACACAAAACATTGTACCTATGCTGTCTGCAATGCATATTGGCTCAACTTCAGCAAGCCTATACATACGTGTTAGAGAGAGCGGTACGATCATCTCATTCTACCATACCGTACAACTGCGTCATCACATATAACATAGCATTTTAGCTACCATTGTCTGATGATAGGGGGTTGCAGGGTACCATGTTTAAAATACTGCGCTTATCAAACGATTTCCATATCAATGTAAACAACGCTGAAAGTAGAGTTTCGTTCCATCTATAAATATAATATGCACCTCTAAAGATAGTTCGTTGAGTGTAGATGACTATGTACGACACGACATACCCGAGAGAACAATTATTATTAAATCAAAAACATGGCATATCATCATGCAAAACCATTCATCAGCAAATTCTCTAAATACGCGTAACCCACAAGGCTATTACAGCACAATAAGAGCAGTAGGTTACCGCAGTATTATATGGAAAGCACGGTCGTCTCTCGTCAACCGCCGGCCACAAGTGGCAAACACGATGCTTTCGTGTTCGGGAAATGTGGCATTATGTCGCTTTTCTAACACAACTAGGATACCTTGTGGTCAACAATTATGCAATTACGCCAATTGTGAGTATACATCTTATTTTTTGCTGTTTACTTGGCTGATATTATATCCAATTATAGTTTTGATAGAACGAATGGGCAAGGAATATGATACGGTTGCCATCAAAAAGTTACGAGGTACTGAGCGAAACTTACGGATATCTGAACATAACCTTGCCGAGGCGTAGAACGTGTTCTGTTTTTGAGCACAATTGCCTGTTATTGTAAATTGACTAATTACTTTTTAGAATACTTAATATATTCGTCCCACTGTTGGACACGGGCCTCCTGTTGTAGATGGGAAGAAACACTATACGAACTGTGTATAGGTATATAAATAAATATAATAATATAGAAGAAATAGAAAAACAGTACTCACTTGCAGACATCTTGAATAATCCTTAGGGAACTTCTAATTCAATCAATTTATTCTTAAATCAACATTAGCTTTCCCTTTTTGTACTGCTTCATCAATTCCTTAATCTTTGTACTAGTTTAAACATTGATATTCAAATCCTCTTATCATTACAGTCTAAATTGCTTCGTGTTAAAAGTGTTATGGCGACTAGATTCGTTTATATTAAAATTAAGTACAATAAATTAGTGCGTGGATCATGTAATCTTGAGGGATTCATGAATATGCGCAAGCTGGGTTTGGTCGGTCGCGGTCGGTCGGTGGTCACATCTTGTGCGCGCGCTGGCGGCGGAGCCTTCCTCGCTGCTCGTGCTGCCCTGACGATCCTGGAACGACAGAAAATAAAATATTAGACACATGACATTTGATGGTTATAAGTGTTATAACTGTTTACAGAATTGTACAAATAGGCCGGAGCTACTAAACAATAAAAGTCTATTTTCGCTGTAAAACTAATTATGAAATGTGTTTACTGTTATTATGAAATGTCCTTCTTAAATATTTATGCATGCTAAAAAGAAACTTTAACCAACCATTTTAACTAAGCGTGAAAACTAGTACATATATACATAAGTACATCAGCCCTTTGTTTAACCATTCATTGTATTTAAATAGCCATTTGCATAAACATAATGCATGGATAAGTGTACGAAACATAGGTAACATAAGTTTCCTCAAAATCATTTGGAATTTAATATGGCTTTCACCGAAAAACCGATTATTTCCATGGCGGTGTCACGACGAGCTCAGGGCGGAGCGGCGCAGGCGCGGCGAATTGAAAGCGGCGGGTGTTTTCCTTCACAGTTTCACACCAATCTGCAGATTTACGTGAACCCGCCGATGAAGTAATGAGAGGCAATGAAAGAAACTTCATTTTTCTTTCGTTAGTTTACCTAACGTACGTACGAACTTCATTGAAATAAATTACTCGAAATGAAAGTAAATGAATCAGTGTAAAATTGAGATCATCTATTTGTGTGATACAAATAAATGCTCTGACCGGGATTCGAACCTAGGACCTTCACCTTTGTAAGCAAGGTGCCCTGCCAACTAGGCAAAGGAGGTTGTCGGAAAATGAAACAAATATCGACTACCTAACTAGATTAACAGACTAACCATGTATAAATTACTACTCTATCCTGAAGACTGAACCTAACCCTATAGTCTAATTCGATGTCTATTCAAAAAGAAAATAATACCGAGACTTAATTTTTTTATATATATATGCACACATTTACCATTGTACAAAGCGTTTGTCAGTGTGGTCCCAAGACCAGACACGGACTTAAGAATCAAAAGTGTATCAATGATCGGACATTTAATGGCATATTGCGAAACCAGATCCGTTCGTAACATTCCTCAGAACCATTAACACGAACTGGCCATTCCCAGAACCTGAGATCGATTGATTCAGCACCCATTATCGTACCATGACCACAGCCATGACTGATGGGCCGCCATCAACTTTCACCCGCGGAAGCGTGGTCGTAGTCACTTACTGCCACTTTGTGTCTCTTTAATCATGGTTCTATGGTGACAAGCTCCTTGATATCGTCTATTGGATACACCGAAAACGCGGACAACTTGATCGGTGCGTTTAGCGTAACCTTTAAATCATTATTATATGCCTTCCGATGTGGTGGAGCAAGCATGAATAAAATAGCAAGATACTTAGAATTACAACTTACCTATACGTCGTATATTAGTGATCATAATCGTGATTGATGCCGAGAGGGAGAGTACTGCTTTAATCAATGTCAATCTATCGACATCTTGAGCTACTCGTGTTGTGGACTTAGTTTATCGGCGAGGCATTATTTTCTACTATCTCCTACAGATGTGTACGATATCGTGAATTAATTATTGTTATGAATATGGAAACATTTTAAATAACATTTAAAACATTAAATGACCAGACTGAAAACCAGCGCTGGGCACTCCTGCCCAGCACACGCTGAGCCTGGGGCCCATTCATAGACATAGACATAGAAATATTTTATTCAACATCACAAGGCACGAGTTGACATAAACTTACACACAATTACACGTACAAGTATCTTAAAATTAGACTTAAGATATAACTTAAAATAATCATGCATATGTAATTAGGTAGTATTTTTTTTGTGATGCTAAAAAGGGGCTTGCCTCAGCATAATGTTGCAGCAAGTTTACTGACTTACTACAACGCTGGTTTTCAGGCAGACCCTGGGTAACTACAGTAGAGCTTGTTACATTGTTTGCTGTTGGTCGGAAACGAAGACATATTATGAATGTGTGTAGCGTAAATGGGCCATTGCCTCACCTTATTCTAATAAGTAGTTTAATTTAATTTAATTAATTATTTAGTTTAATTCTCTAACACTGTTTGTCGATTGTTTTGATTTTGTATTTGTTAGGTTAAGGTTTTATAGACAATAAATGTTTTTTCACTTTCACTTTCTAAATAAGCCAATACAAAATGTGGCCAGTTGCAAATTAGCACCAGCTGCGGACCGCCCCTATTAATACGAGTATAAGACATAAACGAAACGTCGGGTCATGCATGAAGCCAAGGATAACAAAGTCGTTTTCGAGGCAGGTGCGTCTTCAAACACAACTAAAACCTGTTCCTAATCTCGCTGACTGGCTCCTGCCCCCCGTTAGCTTGTTTTAACAGTCTTCCGGCAGTCGACAGTCTGTTCCTTGGTGTTTAGGGTCTAGTATGAAAACTTGAACCAGTATTAGTATTTAAAAAATGCAAGCTGTTTCCTAATATTCCAAAGTCCAAATTATGTTGTTTTAATAATCGAAAAGATTTTGTAGGTGTATGGAAAGAGATATATTACCGTGTTTGATATACCTGTGTGTAATTACAAATTCAATTTTATTACCAATTTATTTAAAATGCGAGGTTCTCAATTCGCTGGTCTTTATTTTTATAGCACCATGCAGGCCGCATCGTAGTATAAAAATAAAATTATTATATTAGGAACATAATAGCGATGTCCGGAACCCAGCGTACCCGTGCGAGAGCTTCAATCCTTTATTTCTGTTAAGTGATCTTTCCGAGAATAAAGTGAACAAAACTAGAAATAGACGGGTGTAGTTTTACGATCATTTGACTCTCTATTTGACATTTGATAGATGAGGAACTAATTCGTTAATGGTTTTACTTATTTAACAAAAATAGATAGTACTGACTTTACCCAAAACAAGGTGGAAAGATGTAGTGCTAAAAGACATGATAGAGTGTCAGGCATCCGAAGACGATGTCGAGGATAGAGCGAAGTGGCGAGGATTAGTGCGGAAACCTGACCCCACCACCATGTGGGAATAGCTAGGAAGAGAGAGAGAGAGAGATAGGACTGATTTTAGTGATTATTACAGTAACAACACGTGTAAAACAAAAGAATAAGACAGGCATTTGAAATATTCATTATATCGTCACAAATGTAGCAGCAAGAGTACCGGTAGATCAACACTACGTAAGTTTGAACCAACGTTACGTTATACAATAATCACTATATACGTTATAACTATGCGATGTTAAACCAATTCCTAATTAAATTACTCACTGCAAATGATAATAAGCAGGCCTTTCGTGAAATGACATAGTACAAGCTTTGCTTAGTTTGGAACTAGGTTGATTTGTGTAAGATTGTCCACAATTATTTATTTATTTATATAAATTGATGAAATTTCGAAGTCTCATTTTAATTTAGGCACTAAAGCACATCTACATGTTGTTGCTTTGATGCTGTATGTAACTGATTAATTTGTGTGAGGTCAAGGTGTGCATTAATAGTACATTACTTACCAAGGGCGATAAAATAAAGAATGTCTCAGATCGCAGGTATTTTACGCCCGAGCCGAAGGCAAGTGCGATAAATATGCGATCTGAGGCTTTCTTTATTTTATCGCCCTTGGTAAAGTGGGTTTTTTCGCGCGCAGAGCGTGCGATAATGGCCACTTTATGGCCAGGTGTGACATAAAAAGTATTTGTTTTGTATTGTACCTAATGTAAAGCCTTTTCCTATACTATATTCAGACACTAACATCGGATTATTCGGATTGGTAAATAATATGCTTCGTAAAGCTTAATACTGTGGGTTTAACGCTGAATACTGAGGTACTGAAGTGCTGAGACATGAACCTAGTGGGAGGTCTCATAGAAGCTTGGACCATTAAATAAAACCGTCCCCACGTCTTCCGAAAATGGCATTGCATGCAGCTACAGTTACGTCATTCCGTTCGACAATGTTCTGGCGGTAAATTTTCGCATAAAATCGTAACGACAGATTGTGTGGTGTTGGCTCTGCGATATGGATTTAACTGCTTCCTGCCCCGACGCAGCCGGGGGCTGTAGTGTTCGAAAATATCTAATGATCGATAATAGATTGGTAATGTATTTGTTGCGGCATGCGTGAGCGTGACAACAGGGTTGTCTTTAGATTTAGATTTTATCAGTAGGTAGGTATTTACGAAGAAATTAAGACGAGTTATCAAATATTCACTTTGAATAAAGTTGGTTACCAGATTAATAAGCCAGCAAGGTACCTATTTATCACCGAAACTACCGAAAAAATTAAAGATAACGGAGTATGATTTCAGTGTGATATAATAACATCAGGTTGGATGAAAATAATATCGTGAATAAAAAAATCCTTTATACGTGTAAGACCGAGTCGCGGGACTCGTGGGAACATACTAGAACGAGAAAGAGGATTAGTAAAATGTTAATTAAAATTAAACCACAGCAGTTTACAAGACATGTGAAATCTCACAGACTATAACCATTATGGGTGTGAGTGTAATATTCGAAAGCCATTACAAGCTCTCGCAAACACGCGTTAATGGTGCGAGTCGGATCTTATAACTTTTCAAGACTACATGCAACTTTTTCTGAATCGAAAGTCACTCAGGGTTACTTCCGTTGTAACTTACTTTTGTTTATATCTGTACCTGTATTCCTCAATTAGTTATGCTGATCAAAATCACTAGGTACTCATATTTATACAACTTACACATATATTTTATAATATGTCAATTATGCGGCCGTGGCTGTCGCTCCCGTATCGGTCTTACAAGCCACTTACCTAAGTGCCGCACCTCACCTCTTAATACGAACGCTGCTTAAATCATCTTCTCATAGATGAACAAGGCCAATGATGATGACACATATAAGTAACTAAATTACCTACGTTCCTGAAAGCTTAAAGTTTTCCTATTCGCTGCATCAGTAAGGCAACTAACTAGCCAATTGAACATCAAACAAATCAATTCAACATCAATTTAACCAAGGCTCTATAACATAAGTAGGTACCTAACTACCGTCCAAACATTGACTTTCTAGACGTTAACCCATAAAGCAGGGTGGCTCGGAACCCTAGGTACAACAATTTAATCTGTCGACTAACGGTAAACGTATTGGAGTTAAAATTTATGGCCCCTAGATAATGGCCGCCTGCACTGTGTGTCGTGCGAGGCATTATAACCTATAACTGGCTCCGTGCTGCATAACACTGGCCAATATTATGCACAATTGAATTACAATTTTCAAAGCCTTTACGCAACTAATGGGATTGAGTTGCACGATGTGGAATTTCGGCTGTATACTAGCAAGATAACTGATGAACGATAGACCCAGAGGGAAGAAGCACAAGAACTGTGCCAAATAATTTATGCTGTGGGAAAAATACTTAATGCAATCCATTATTGCAAACATTGCAATTGAAACACCCTGCAGAGTGCAATGATTATTTTTTGTAGTGTTTTTCCAATTTATATTTGATTAAGATAAAGTACATAAAGAAAGCAAATCAAGTCATTAAAATAGAATAAACGAGTCATGTCCTCAAACAATGAACAGACCCCGAACATGAACAATACAGCACATATAAGTAGATAACAGCTAAAATTGCTTATTCAGTTAATGACTTATTTCGTTTCAAGGTCGTAGAAAGTAATAATCCCTATCAATCTATGTTCCGTTACCGTGCGAAATCTGGACAATGCAAAAAACAACTTTCCTTTAGAGAATAACTCGGTGATTACCTTCCAAATTAAATATTAATTTGAAAATAATCATTAAAAACAAAGAGCAAGTGCGGATGTTTCGCGAATTACAAAACAAATGAGAGGTGATAGATTAGACGAGGAACAAGCGAATCATTGTTTGCGAAAGGTAAGCGAAGCGACATCAATCATATCTGCCGACTGACTGACATACATACATCCATGCGGTTCTCGTGTAGTGGCTGCGTCGATTGACCGAATATTTCTATAAATTCGCGAAGAGAAACATCGACTTGCTGATATTTTAGTCTAGAGTGTTGAAAACTCGAAGATGGATTGTAGTCGCTTCATACACTCTCTTTTTGTTTCACTTAAATTCCTCGATTTGGCGGTATGACAGTGGTATCTAAGCCCTTTGTCTGTCTGTCTTCCATCATGTTTGTCTGCCCGGCTGTGAGTTCCGCCGTATTGATGACAATGCGCCTTTCTCACGATGAGCAGACAATGGCGAGCGATGGTAAAGGTTTTTTCTGTCATGTGTCAGGTGCCGGTGGCACAAGAGCTGGGAGCATCGCTGATTTTTGCACTATATAGAGATTAGTAACTAGATGTTTGTGTGTCTACATTTGGAGGAAATAGGTTAAGAACTGTGTATCTACTTTATAAGATTTTAAGCTCACATGGTCATTTACATTAGAGTTACGATTAATAACGGGATATTTACCATGTATATGTGAGTTTCCGATATTTCGGCACTGTTGCAAGCGCCCTTATCACGGAGTAACTGACGTGCTGCGAGTTTTAGTTGTGGTCTACCCACACACCATAGCGATCTACCCTCTTCCTGGTTCGCTTTTTCCGTACAGTGTCACCGTCACTACTACTGTCCGCCGTCTCACTTGAAACTCGAACATGATCACGACACACCACACTTACAGTATCAACACGCGAGTTCCTTCCGGAAACAGTCTCTTTTTGATTTGAGAACTTGCGGACCACAACTAAAACTCGCAGCACGTCAGTTACTTCGTAATAATGGCGCTTGCACAACAGTGCCGAAATATCGGAAACTCACGTACCTATACAAATATACATGGTAAATATCCCGTTATTAATCGTAACTCTAATACAATACTACGAGTACTTTATTGCAAATACAACAAAATATGGATTATACCAACTTTCAATTGTTTTTTTCAAACGACCGTCCTCTATTTGCTACAAAAATACAAAAGACAAAATACAATTAATTAAATACCTACCTATTTAATGTTATGTTATGAACAAAAAAAAAGACACAGTAAATATTAAGTACCACGTCTGTACAATTTTATCATTAGCATTTTTAAGTTTTCTCTGCTGCCGCTTCCGCTTGTGTCCTGTGCCCGGCGGGGTTATCAGATCTGATAGTGTTAATTGTGGCGTTACTTTCATCGGCCACCACTAGATAAATGTTAATGAGCTGTTTGTGATTGGACTTTTGGTAATATGAGAACAATGCTGTATAGAATAATATGATGTAGAGAAAGGTACCAGCGAAGTACGAGTAAAAAAACTCGATCATATTCACATGTGCTTTATCTAACAGCAGAAGTACTCGTAGCTACAAGAAGTACTCAAAATTATTTGTAAATGATCCTATTGTCTAGAGAATTAGACTTGTGTAATGTGTACAGAAATATTATGTTACACTACGTAGGTATTTTATTTTATTATATACGTATATTGTAGGTACTTGTATTGTACTACATATATTGTAGGAGCGCTCGTGGCCCAGCGGCGCCTGCGTACCGCTTGCGGTATCTAAGGTTAAGCAACGTGGGCAGCGGTCAGGACTTGGATGGGTGACCGCTTTGACTGGTTACTAACTGAGCGCTCCCGTGCTTTGGATAGCACGTTAAGCCGTTGATCCCGGTTGCCGTCTATGGCAGCAGTCGTTAAGCCAAGTTGGAGGTCTTCGGGTAGCTTGAGAACTTCTAATAGTCAAGTTGCCCACTCACTTGACAAAGCCTAATCCCAATAAGGTCTAGTTTCCCCTCGGGGTTGGAAGGTCAGATGGCAGTCGCTTTCGTAAAAACTAGTGCCTACGCCAAATCTTGGGATTAGGTAGCGGACCCCAGGCATCCTTCAGGATGCAACTGTACTGGGATAACGCTAGGAGGATGATGATGATATATTGTAGGTACTTACTGCTATTGCTGATTGTATAAACTTAAACAACACTTTTTTCTTAACCACCGACATCCTTATTGTGGTTTTCGTCGTGATTGTTATCAAAATACATATACAAGTACACAAAAAACTCATTTGGCCTTGGACTGTTCAGAAGCAACATTTCATAAATGATGACAGGCGTTAAATGTAGTGCGAATGCGAAGTTTCACTTCAGCAGTTCGTTCAATATCCTGATAAGCGGTTTACTGGGATACTTATGGTCGAAAATTGCTTCACGAAAAATACACATTACAAAATGAATGAAAATTGGGAGACATGAATATGCCGAAATGTAAGGATCCGTCAGAGCGTCTCAACATTTGTATGATTGACAATATGCGTCGCAAGATACTGTACTAGACTCAATGTATTCGAAACCCGATGCACATACCCGAATCAAGAGGTCACATTATAATAGGAAGCGAGCTCATATATGTGCGGACTACTCGTATATTTGGCTTAAATAATAATTGAAATGGGATCGATCTGAATAAGGGGCATTGCTATAGTGCATGGACGGAACCCGAAACAGGTAGAGCATTGTTCTGAGAGCACCAGCATCACGCTGAGCCACCCAATGAAAGTGAAATTGTTCTAATAAGACACGTGTATCGCGAACAGAGCACGTAATTAAATTGTTATCGCTGGTAAAATCGCCTGTTAACACCACATAGGTAAGCTAATTTAGTCGCGTCACGTCACGTAATGTTAAACTAATTTGGCCAATTATAATTTCGTACACGAGATAAAATCGGTCAAGTGCATGTCGCGCCACGCACAGTGTAGGGTTCCGAAGTTGCCCGTCCATCACGTCACACGTACATATGTACCGATTGTGTGTTGCATTGCATACATATATTTATAACTTGACATAACAAAATACCACGCCAACAGATTCTTGAATCAAAAAATGTTTTAGTAACCGTACAATATTTTTGAAAGATTTTCGTTATCCAACGACACCCCACAGTCCCCAACACGATAGAGTTTGATATATAGAAAAAAATACTGCACCACCACTTTACGTGTAGGTATAGGAAGTAACCTAAAAAAAAGTTGTTTTTTTTTTCAAGGTTGTATTCTACCTTTTTGTCGGTGGTAACTGAGCTAAGCCGGGTCCGGACGGACGGACACGGCGAAACTATAAAGGGTACTTGTTTACTAGGGAACCCTAAAAAAGGCAGTGAAAAAATCTTTTTTACAAATAAAATGCTAAGGAGTTTAAATAGACGAACTAAATTTGTGCTTATGTTGTGCAATTTATGACACAACTTACAAACACGCCAACGAACACCAGTCCACGCGTGGATAAATAGAAAAAGTTTTCTTTACATACGACTTCACCTGCGTAAACCTAATTTAACCGAGTCAACAATAGAAAGAAAACAGGCCATCGAAAAGGTTTTAGCCGCGGAGAGTAAAGCAAACATCCACTAACACACTGACATGATATTATTATGCTACGCATATAATGCTTGCCACCTGTTCTGCCTCTAATGCGATCCATCCGTATTAGGTGACTTACTGACTTGGCGGAGCGGGATCGATATGTGTCATTTTCTTCTTTGACGTAAACTTACTGACGTCGCAAAGATTCCCACTTGACGGATTACTGTCAGTATTACATTTGCGCAGTAGTAATAGCCCAGAAGCGGACCAGTACTGCCTTCGCATCGTCCCGCTTGCGCGCATCCCGCGCCAGTCAGGAAGCACTCATTTAAATGTAGGGTCGCAGTAAAAAGTAGTACTGAGTTGACTGACAGTTGACACTGACATTTGACAGTTTTCTCATATCGTACCGCCTCCGCCGCAACTTAAGTAAATCTCCGCTGGAGATTTCGTGCATTTCGCATGAAATATGTTTAAGCACTAAAGCAACCACGTTACTCTTTATGTCCTAAAGAATATCATAATATACTCTGGTATTCAAATTGAAATAGTTAATACGTAAAATGGTTTCAAAAGTACTTATTTTTACAAAAAATGGTGATTTGGGAGACGTGAGCAGCACCAACCCTACGGACTCAGTAAATTATGAGCTACTCTTTCGTACTGGTCCGATTAGTCGATTAACTTTAATCGTTTTCAGTATTGAAAATTGTTGAAAAGTTTCTAATTTTTTACGATGCATGGTCACTCTACAATTAAAATACCTACTCTCTTCGCTTTATCATACCTTATCTTATATCTTCAAACGAACAATTCTTGTATATTTATTTATTTATTTCGGGGATATCGGAAAGGGCTCTAACGATTTTAATGAAATTTGGAATTTGGTCTAGCTAGGAAATGGAATTTGATTTAGCTAGGTCCCATGCACGGGAAAAGGCCGAGCAAAGCTCGGTCGTCTAGAGATTTATCTGTGATACGAGTCAAATTAAATTTCATCTGCATCTGGTTACTCTTGAAATATCATAATATCTCACTCTATGTGACAAATTTTACTTTCGTCATGTGATAACAGTATCAATTATGAATGAATTAATAGATGTCGGGTGGCCACGATTGTCGAGCATTAAACTATTACTTAACGGAAAAGGTGTGAAAGTTTCACTTAATTTTTTATTTCTTTTTATTTATTTATTTATTGATAAAATAATTTACACGTCAAGATTTACATAATAAATGATTACATAATTGTAATTGGTACTTACAATAAATAAATTTTTAAAACAAATATCAAAGCTTAATACAAATATTCACAATTAATCGCAATTACAATATTATTAAAATATAAAATTAAAAATACAATTTCACCATAAAAATAATGTCAAATTAAAAATAATAATAATTGAATAACAATAAAATATTTAAAAATTTACACATTGTGCGTGTGGGTCAATGACACCTTGTCGAAAAATTCGTCGATGGTGTAGCAGGCCATTTGCAACAAAACTTTTTTTATTTTATTTATGAATGTGGCATAGCTAGGAGCATCTTTGATGTCGGCGGGTAGCGCGTTGAAAAATTTCACCCCCAACACACCGATTGATCTCCTAGCCTTAGCGATAGAGTGGGCCGGCACCAGCAGGAGACTTCCACCGCGCGTACTTCTGCCTGACTGTTGCTCGCGGGTTTTATACGCGTTGAGGTTACTTTTGACGTACTTACACGCTTCTAATATGTAAACACTTGGTAGTGTCAAGATTCTGAGGTTAATAAATAGGTCATGTGCTGAATGATCGTACGGTTTTCTCGCGATTATTCGTATTGCTCGCTTTTGGAGCTTAAATACTCGGTCGCGATCAGCCGCTGTCCCCCACAGGTCGACACCATAAATCGATATTGAGTGAAAACACCCGTAATACGCTTTTTAGGGTTCCGTAGTAAACAAGGAACCCTTATAGTTTCGCCATGTCCGTCCGTCCGTCCGTCCGTCCGTCCGTCCGTCCGTCCGTCCGTCCGTCCGTCCGTCCGACCCCCGTTTTTCTCAGTAACCGTTAGTGCTAAAAGCTGTAATTTGGCATGAGTATACATATCAATGACGCCGACAAAACGGTAGAATAAAACTTGAAAAAAAATTTTTTTTAGGGTACCTCCCCTACATGTAAAGTGGTGGCGCAATTTTTTTTCTGCCAAACCCCATCGTGTGGGGTATCACTAGATAGCTCTTTTAAAAATATTATAAGTTTTCTAAAAGCGTTTCTTGATTAAAGAATTGGTTACCGTGATATTAAGCTTTGAAGTGATAATTTTTGCTATGGTCAAGTGTCCCCCCCCCCCTGCCAGCTAAACGGTGGTTACTAGGCATGTGAAAAAAATCATGGTAGTAGTATATACGATGAATTTAAAAGGAAAACTATCACAGCTAAGAAGACATTACTAGTTAACGAGTAATAGCCGAACTTCAGAAATGTACTTTGCAAAAGCAAACTTTCGTACAATTTCCATTGGTACCTTAGATAATGTTGTTAATTCTTTCAAAAACATAGTAAATATAAGTTTGCGAACTTTTTAGTCCATATAATGTAACGGGTGGACGACTACGGAACCTTACCTTGCGCGTGGCCCGACACGCACTTGGCCGGTTTTTTATATTTTCGTCCGAGAGAGTTGGGGCCAGTCTGGATAGTGCAAAGGCTGCCGACGATAGTTTGTCGCACATTGAGTCTATGTGAGCTGACCATGTTAGACCAGAGTCGATTGTAAAGCCTAGATATTTTGTCTGGTCGACTTGGGGTATTGGGGTGTTGTTAATATTTGTTTGTATTTTGCTCTGGCACTTACGTAGTTTAAAATGGATTAAGTTGGTTTTCTCCACTAATATTTTTTTTAATTTTAAATATCTATTAACATTTACTGTGTGTGTAGAGTTGGTTCTGTTCACGTCTTAGGAATCACCCTGTAGTTTGCCTAGTTCAGCCTAAAGTAATCATATTAAAATATCGTGTTCTTTATATTATTTTAATATACTTACGGCTCTTTCGAGGAACATTAAAATTAAGGTTGAGACTGGATATCATTAAGTGTGGAGGAATAGTAGTACTATTAAATACGCACGTAATTGGCTTTGGAACTCGAAATATAAATGGTCCTCCGGGCCGGGACGGTGGTGTACCAAATAAAGGATGCGCGCGAGTCTGGCAGCCGACAATGGTGTAATTATGGCGGATGAAAGCGAGGAGGATGAGCCGTGAAGTGTACAGGTAGATCGGAATTTGTCCGACAGACAAAAAACACTTGTCTACTAGGATGGATGCGGTACAAAACGTTATAAACACAAGTGGTACTTAAACTTATATCAAAATATCTAGATGATTCTATGGAAATATTCAGCATTTTAACAAATTAATGATTATCAATATTTTCCGGTACATTGTAATACCTACATGTAAAGTGCTGTCCGCTATAAAATCGCCACAATAATAACAGGTTCACTAACCCAACGAAAATAACTTTAATAAGGAAACGTAACATCGTGATTCGTTAAGTTGCAGCAAAATGTGAGTGAAAATTTCATAAAGATATTAAAAACAATCGCGAGACTTCAATCAATTTACCACTTTCGTTACAACCTATGTGGGAAATCAATTAAGATGCCCATCTAGATAAAGTGAGAGAAGTCACAAGTACCTTTCATTTGCTGTTATTTATGTAATAAAGTGAACATTACTTTCTTGGCATTATGATTATTGTCTAGTAATACTCGTATAACGTGTAGTAACAACTACAGAATGCCGGCAACACATATTTAAACTAACATCAGCGGCAATCAATCAATCTAAACTTAATCAGGCTAAATCAGACTAAAACTTTAAATCAAAGAACTTTAAACTTAGACTAAAACTTTAAATCACCATCATACATAAATTAGTTTCAATAAAAAAAAAGAGCACGCTGTACTTTAATTCAACTAGGCAAGAATAACACTTGTAAAGCAAGACGAATCCTGGCCGAAGGATGATCGACCAGAGTAAAAAAATAGTTAAGTTTTTTTATATCTTTGATCGAGGAATGCAGCGATGCGATCCGCCTCGATTATACTTGGACTCAAATTATTACTCCCATTTTTTATTATAAAACATAGATATCGTTAATTGTTTTATGCCTTTCTTTTTCTAAGACAGTATAATTTTTTATTCTCGGTAGCCGACATTTGTATAATAGACATTGGGTAACATAGCGACCCCTAACTAAATAAGGATAAATTGCAATTAGATAATCATCAGTACCAAGACCTACTCTTTTCTAAATGGCACGAGTGTCGTACCTAATCATATACTTAGGGTCGGTTGCACCAACATACGAACACAGGCCGGTCATCGTCAAATATGGCGCCAGCAGCTGTCATCCCATAGAAACTTGTCAAACTTTCCATACAATCAGATTTGACAAACACCGCTTACGATTACAGACGGTTTGGTGCAATCCAGCCTTAGACAGAAATAAACACCGAAACAAAAAACCAGTACGTTATTTATGTAACTTTTTACTTCGAAAAACTACACAGTCCCAGGTTGTAGCTGTGACTGACGTCGAAGGAAAGCGAGAGGATATGGCAGGGAATTTGTGTTTGACAAGCACAAACAGCCACTCATTACAATTAGGTATTAGTGTAGTAACATCATGCGCATACTGGTGCACTACAACTGTCACAACACAGCGCAGCGTTTTCTTTTAACACTGTCGTCTACGTCTACACTGACATCAGTATACTATCATTACCTTAAACTCTGGTCCACCATTCGGCGGAGTTGTTTGACAAGTCAAAATGCACTAATGTTGCCACAGTACGACCAGTGCTGTTCATATCGATATTATTTAAGGCCTCACTAGACGTACGGATCTTACGGACCTATTTATCGGGTACCCCTTGGTAGTACGGCTTGTTAGCTCGAAGTACGGTCACATCTGGAAGAAAGCACGAAACTTGGCATGCATGTAGCTTAAATTTTTGTGTTTCAAAAATTTTAGGGAAACACGCTGACAGACCTTTTTTTCCCCCCCTCCCCCCCACTTTTGTGTGCCGAATTACAGTTTTATTTTATTTTATTGAAAACGGCTGAAGCTAGGAGAAAACCGTCAATAGAAAAAATGTTCCTTATAAAATTATCTACAAGTCATTGTTTGGATATATTTTGATTGGACCAATAGTTTTCAAAATATACGAGCATTCATTACATTTTTTCATTTTCAGTACAGCAGAAAAGGTGCTAATGGTGGTGGTGCTAAGGTGCAAATTGGTAAGATGCATGCCAAGTTTCGTGCTTTCTTCCAGATGTGACCGTACTTCTTCATAGATTCGAGCTAACAAGTCGTACTATGGTGCTTGCCGAGATCATCGAAAATCGAAATTAGTAGTGTTGCTCTCAATCTAAAATGCTCCCAATTTGACAAATTAAATATAATTGTAAATTTTATGATTTTTTCATATTTCTTCAGCTGCCGAAAAGTAGAAACTTTTACATTTATTAAATTAGGGAGTAAAGTAGTAGGACTTAAATCTTGATCGAAAAAACTTCCTATCGAATAGTATATCGATTTTAATATTCCGAAAAATGCTGGCACATTTTTGTTCGTGGATAAGAGGGTATAGTTAAGTTACTTTATACTTATCGACATATTTTAATCTATATATACCGTCACTATTTATTTTTTTCTACTCCTGGCAACATCTCATCTGCCAGTTTACTCCGCCGAATTATGGACTTGACCTTAGTATTTATGAGTTTTTAATTTAGTAGTATTTAATTTCGTCGTGCTTAATACAAAAGTAATAGACGCATGTCTCAATTTGTCAAAGTCTATCGTGGATAATATAAATTTTTCACTTCCGACAGTTCCGACCCCTCCCCCCCCCCCCATGTCCCAATTGCTATGCGAACGAAAGAAGGAACTAACTGCGCTACAAACTGTACCCGATTGTTCATCTTAGATCATTTATTAAAATAGTTATCAGATAAGATCAATATGCCTATATTACTTAATTGAAAATACGTGACTTAGTTACGTTGACGATGCAAGAAGAGATAACAGTTCTTAGTATATAGGTAGGAAATATCTGGTTTACAAAATTGATAGACTCTGGTAATGGTATGTCAAAGATATTCACGATTTGTTTCGCGTATCTACCTCGAAGTAGTAACATATGTATACATGTATAAGTTACAGCATCAGCTAAGTATACAAACACGTCCGCTTCTAAATTAACAATACGATCTGTTTGAAAAGGTCAACGTGTTAACTTTAATCGATACGCCGCGAACTTGTTACGTCAACATAAATCAATTTCAATTCAATACACTAACCATCTCAACTTTTACTTTCGTGCGGAAAGATAATTTTAAATGAAAAGTAACAAATACGTTACCATAACTAAATTCTGTTTCTCTCATCTCTTAGGTCTTAAAATGCCTTGGCACTCAGTATACAATCTTGCGAACATGTTTTATTGTTACATGTGCACTAACAAATTATAAAAAAGTCCCATCATAAGCGCATAAGTTTGCTATAGGAATTGGTTACATTTGTTTGCTGTGAAATTAATTAGCATTCCATGTCTCTTTGGCTGTTAGTGGAAACAACTTTTGACAAAAATTGCTCTGTAATTCAATATGCCAAGCCCCAAAAGCTGAAGAATCATAAGGAGAAAGTTACATTTATCTTATCACCCAACATTCAATTGCCACTATTAAGCTACTAGTTGCCGCATAATTACAGTTTGAGGCAAATAATTAATGCTTACGTACACCATTATTTTTAATAGTCGATTATGATGATGGATGCTTGAAGGGAATACAAGTTGTCGTGGAACCTTTGAAGTAGATTACATCACATAAAACGCACCTAAAACTCCTACTTCAAATTGCAACCTTACTGGGTAGTGATAACATTTAAACTTGAATGCATCTGTGTTCTAATGAAACCACTTTTGGGAGCGTCGCCTCATCCATTGCAGTGGGCTGACGTTAAACTCTGATAATGACACTCGAGCCTATCTTTTATGGCATTATGACACGTTTCTTTGTATACATGGATCTAACATATTATAAATGGGGAATATTTGGAAATGTCTGTTTTGAGATTAACTCGATAAATGGTGTATCTGATGATAGTTGGACATAGCTGTTTATTTACAAACTATATTATATATACAAATCATATAGTGGCATCTGTACGGAACAAGAAAAGGGAAAATACGGCGTTTAATGAACAAAAGATTTCCTTTGGCAGGATTGATATCTATAGTCTAAAGATGCATTTACGAAGTAGAGCCCCCCGGATTTTTCACGTGGTAAGAAATGGGGGGGGGGTCCAAACATAGCAGCCGACCTGTACATTTCAAACTAAGCTGACTCCTTTCGTATATCTACTAAGGCAAGTTTGGTATCGTTTTCGTATAAAAGGAATACACCGACATCATTTCTGATGGTACATTTTACTATTTTGGAACAATTTTCTGACTAAAATCGCAAATTTATACATTTTTAATTTTTACTTTTTGATTCAGCGCTCTGATATTGGATGTAAAAAGTTGATTTAAATAATGAAATAAATACTATAAGAAAGCTCGTTTTATGCAGATTCTAAATATATAAATATCAATATAGCTCTGCCTACAAAATTATGACAGAAAAAAATATCATGGGTTGCAAGATGGCTGCGCGGGCGGATCGGTAAGTACCGAAATACGTTACTAGCTAACGTAGTGGCACCAATTATGGACGGCTTAAGAACTCCGTCAACATCTTTTGGCTATAACTCTCTTATTTTATAAGTTTGATGTTAGTTATTTCAAAGAAAATGTAGCTTAATAATCACTAATTATAAAATATTAACATACAAAAGTTTTGGATAAACTTGTAAGTTCCGAGAAAATTGCTCCAAATCTGAAAAAGTCGAAAATCTTCGAAAATCCTATGATGGACAGACAAATTCCAATTATGGACACCCAATCATGGACACCTTATGTTCTAAAAACATTGTAGGCCGCCTGCAATTTCACATATAAATTCCTTTATTTGTTGAATTCCAAACTTTAAAAAAAAGTAGAAACTGCCATATAAAAGGAGGCACAGGTCGTATTCAGCCAATTCAGCTCGTATTTTTCTGTTGGAAACGCGACGTCTTTTTAAGTCTTGAATAATTTGCGTTTTTCGGTAAAACAATACACTTGCGATTCTGTTAAAAAAAATTAACATCCCGCTGTTTATTTTTTGTTGAGCATGATGTTTTTGACGTTTTAAGGTTATGTTTATCATTATCAAATATTTATCCAAATTTTGTCGTATTTCCTCCATTTTTTAAGAAAAAGTACTATATTAGCCTCGGCCGGAATGGCAATTGCAGGGTTCATATTATAATTAAACGGACTTGCAAGCTCGTCCGTTTAAACAAATAATCAGCCTGCAATTGCTTTTTTCCCCGGCCACGGCAATAATGTATTTTTTTTTTTCGGGATAAGGATTTATGGATGAGGAATTCAAATTTTACATTTATTTAGAATTTTAAGTAAAAATTTTTTTTACAAAAATCGTCATTATACTCGATTTCAAATTTTATATATTTGAAGGTATATTTATTTTCTTAAACTTTATTGCACAATACAAAAAGTACAAATGACGGACTTAATGCCTTAAGGCATTCACTAACAGTCAACCGAATGTATTTATAGTTATTTTTAATTTTATATTAATTTTGAATTTCAAGTTGAAAAAAATATTTTTTTTTTCGAAATATCGTCATTATACTCGATTCCGACTAATTCGGGGATAAGGATTTCAAATTTTACATTTATTTTGAATTTTAAGTAAAAAAAAAAATTTTACGAAAAATCATCATTATACTCGATTTCGACTAATTCGGGGTTAAGGATTTCAAATTATACATTAATTTTGAATTTTAAGTAAAAAAAATTTTTTTTGCGGAAAATCGTCATTATACTTGATTTCGACTATAATTCGGGGATAAGGATTTCAACTTAATATAAAATTCAACATTAATATAAAATTTGAAAGTAAGGTAACATTACTTTATCTACACACATATTATAAGTACTCTAAGATGGATTCAGAAGCCGAAGGCAAACTGCATTGCTACCAGTGCTACCGGTTACATATTTATAGTAGCCGGTATTATATAACATTTGAAATCCTTATCGAATTAGTCGAAATCAAGTAGGTATAATGACGATTTTTAGAAAAATAATTTTTTTCGCTGTAAATTCAAAATTAATATAAAATTTGAAATCCTTATCCCCGAATTAGTCGAAAACGAGTATGATGACGATTTTTCGCAAAATAATTTTTTTTCGCTGTATATTCAAAATTAATATAAAATTTGAAATCCTTATCCCCGAATTAGTCGAAAACGAGTATGATGACGATTTTTCGCAAAATAATTTTTTTTCGCTGTAAATTCAAAATTAATATAAAATTTGAAATCCTTATCCCCGAATTAGTCGAAAACGAGTATGATCACGATTTTTCGCAAAATAATTTTTTTTCGCTGTAAATTCAAAATTAATATAAAATTTGAAATCCTTATCCCCAAATTAGTCGAAAACGAGTATGATGACGATTTTCCACAAAATAATTTTTTTCGCTGTAAATTCTAAATTAATATAAAATTTAAAATCCTCATCCCCGAATTAGTCGAAATCGAGTATAATGACGATTTTTCGAAAAAAATATTTTTTTTCTTAAAATTTAAAATAAATGTAAAATTTGAAATCCTTCTCCCTGAATCCTTATCCAAAAAAAAAAACCTATATCGAGCTGACCTTTCGTATCGACTGAATTTTAATTTTCCTGTTCCAAATTAAAAAAAGAATCATTATAGTACTAAATAAGGAAATTATAATGAATATTATATTACTGCTGGTAACCTTCATCCCAGGTAAGAAAATTTTCATAAGTACATTAAGGTCATTTGCCTACTGTATCTGAACGCATTTTAGAGGATTATGATATTTGTGTAGATAAACTACTATTATAATAAAACTGGATGGCATTTTTCAAACATTTACCTCGCCAATAAATCCGTCCAACATTGGGTGTCCATAATTGGGTAACCAGAATTCAGTATGAAAAACCAATCATGGAGAATTGTCCATAATTGGAGATTAACAAAAAATAGGAACCAGTAATGTACATCCTCTCTAAATCATTCAAATTGGATTCTAATGCAATAAACACTTTAAAAAAGTGTTGTTAAATATCTAACTCTTCTCACGAAATCATATCAAAATAATATAGTTTAGAGAAAATAAAGTTTACAATCAAAAACGTAAACCTAGTTCCTTAGTTATTTCTGTAAGAAAATAAGGTTTTTCGTGAAAAATGCCGGAGCACACTTTTTGCCGCCGCGCCATTTTTAAACAAAATGACCGAGGTGTATGTCATTTGTCAATGTGATACGTAGAAGCCCATTCTTTATGATTAAAGTGTTGCCATGACTAAAATACTTTTCCGTTGCTTAATTTCGACCGTGAAAGATTTTTGCGTCCATTACTGGAGCCAGGTCCATTACTGGTGCCACTACGTTACTGGGTACAGTCACCGAATTGAAATGTTTTCCACTTTTAAAAATAACTAATAGAGAATCTTACCTGACCATACCGACGTGTCTGACTAATAACAATGATAGTTCCTCTAAGTTATTTTCAGGTTTTAAAACGATGACTGTGATAAAAATTACACTGTAATATTTTATGGATTTTAGTTTCAGTATGCATGCGCTTAGGGCAGCCTATCAAGCAGGTCACTTGTGGGGACAAATTTTAAATGACACACAATATATACCCTCCCTAACAGACGAGTGGATAAAAGGAGGAACAGTGGCAGCCCGTATGGACAACCCAACACAGAATCTGGAATGCGGCACGAGAACTTAGCTGCATAGAACAGCTGCAGAGGCCACTGTCCTTGAAAGCGAGAATGAATGCCATGCACGCTGCTTCAAGACCTGTGGGTAGTCGCAAATGCGATTACTGATGGTTTTAAATGTGTGTCCAGTGTGGACCACGGGTTTCAGCAAAGATGACGTCGATGAGGCCGAAGAAGGAGAGTACAACATCTTTATTAGTTTATACCACGTTTATACTGGTCCTGGGTTTAAAAAATCATAACTAACTTCAAAAAAGATGAGGTCCTGTGTTCGACTGTAAATATTTTTTGATATGTTCACAAATATCTTTGCTAGTTTAAGACCGATTTCGCGTTTTTTTTTTGGTTTGGAAGGGGCTGCCTCAATGATGTTTTCTTTTAAATTTGGTCAAGATCTGATAATGGGATCCATGAGAAAATGGACACTCTTCAATTTACAAAGGTATCTCCGCGGTATATGAATGCTAATTATTACTTACAAGGTGGACCAACATCATTTTTTTATTATTAATAATAAGGCAGTACTTTTAGGGTGATCCAATATTATTTTGGACAGGATCCGTTAATGTTAGTTGTCATTTTTTTTAAATTTAGCCGTTATCCATATAATTCATGGAGTTCGAATTTGTACTATCGTTTGTAGGGGACTATCTTTAGAAGTAATCAAACGATTTTAAAAATTCTTTCTGTAATAGAAACCTACATTAGTCCTTAATAATATAAGCTAAGACTTTTTGTAAATCGTTAACTCGTACGAAGCAGGGCGGCTCTCTAAAATTTGATAAATTTTTACGTGAAATTTTAGGGCGTAATTGATATATTTCATTGTTTTTTTAATATTTTAAGACGTGAATTGGCATGAAATATGTTTTTATTGAGTTAATAAACCCATCACTACGATTCCAAGATCACAAACTATGTTTTTTAATTAATTTGATTTTTTGTTCTATCTTTTAATTTTTAATTTTTTTAACTTTTCCACAGTAGGTATATTTTTTAAATATATATTTTTAAATATGATATTAACAGGGTTTTCTGAAGACCTATTTTTTTTTCAAAATGTGTAGGTGTTTTTTAAAGTTATGGCCATTTTTCTGTTTTCAGTATGAATGAAAAATTACCTATTTTTTGTTATTTTTCGAAAATTTTGTATCGAATGGTACAAAAATAATTCTAGAAATGAATTTAGCATCCTTGGTTTACTCGAAATTGACACCCAACTTGACCCAGTAGCTTAACTGGCGCAGATATCAAGATTAACCTGGACTCACCCCCCCCTCAAAAATTTGACATAAAAAATTTCGAGGGCTCTACTTCGAAAATCCATCTCTGGGTCCTAAAGGACCTACCCTGATACAGGAAATCTTTTGTTCACGAAATGCCGTATAAGTCCTCTTGCCGAGGCCACTAATACAGGAAAAACGACTGCACACAGATCTCTCGTGAGACTGGTAAAGGTGCGGTCGAGTTACTAACTCTATGATTATATTTTACGTACTAAAAGAAAAAGCACACAAAATCTAGTGAAGCTTAGACACTATATTTGCGATTCTACCACAAATTGATCAATATTTCCGTGATCAATCTATGAATTTATAAACATCTTACAATTATCGTTATTTTAAAAAATATAGGCATGGGTCTTCATTCATGTACTTTCTTGGCAAACAAACTCGTTGTGATATTGGCCCGTAATACAATCGAAATAATATCGATCTAAAGATAAACTGGTCAAAAACAGGAAATCGTGAATTGCTTACAGCGATAAGTCACCCAAATCGAGTGCGTTGTGGAGGTTGTGTTGTGGATGATGTGTGTAGTGTATCCGCGCGCTATTAATGTAACTTTCTCAGTCATTCAAGCGATTGCAATCTTGTATGTATTGACACCGCTTCCGGCTGGGTAATATTGATGGGTTAGTACCGTGTTTTATTGGTTTATATTTAGATAAGTATCTTACCAATTTATGATTCGGGTGCATTTTAGAGCGTTATGTGAAGTAGTGACGTTATGAGTTAGGACCACTAAATTCATGCGACTTCCATCGATTCTAAGTTGGCTGTCATTTTAAAAGGAACGAATATTTTCAACGTTCTGTACCTATTTGTTCTTTGGGCTCACTGTGGATATTGTTCATATGTACATCATGTATGAGAGAATGTAACATGAGTCATGTTACAGTCCTATGTTCAGAGTATGAGGAATCACACATTGTTTTTCAACACAATTTCGAGGAAAATATGCATTTGATGGTAATAATACCAATTAACATAAAAATTTGAAATGTTAGTCGATCATCAATGAGACCGTTCGGTATGCAGCCACTATTTAAAATCACTACATTTCTATCTTCTAAACTATAAGGTAAACGTCCCAGTGCTGGACACCTTAGAGCCCAGTAGACGACACCTATAAATCACCTCTGTCATCATGACATAAGATTGAAAGTGCCATATATTAGCTCATCGTCGAAATACGTCTTCTAAATGTAGGTTATACATATATACATTTTGAATTATTTAAAGCAAGGCTTTTCAAACCCCATAATTTGAGTTAAAATCACCTTGCTTATGAATACCTAACTGGAGTAAAGTGACAAATACAATCTAAGAAAAAAAAACCCATTGTAAACAAAGTTGCGCATCGTGTTCGCTACAAACGCTCCTCCACACATGGCACACGCCGCTAATTTCACGAGCGGTCGCGAGGTGAAAACACAAATAACTATCATCTTTCATACACGCCCAAGTATCGCCGCACGACTAGCCTAGGGAAAAAAGCATTTAGATGCTGATCTGTACGGAACGGAATGGCCAGTGATTTATTTATAGGTACAATATTAAGGATTTTTTTTTCAAAACATAAAAATATGCTACAACAAAAGGTATACATGCCTTCTGTAGTTTTAGGTAGGTACATATATATTGTATTTCAAAATTAAAGCTTAAGCCACACAGAGAGCGGGCGGGACGTGAGCGGGACGGAAGCGGGCGGTAGCGGCGCGGGAGCGGGCGGTAGAGGGACGTGAGCGGGACGGGAGCGGGCGGTAGCGGCGCTAACTCCCGCGCCGCTACTGCCAGCTCCCGCGCCGCTCCCGCCCGCTCCCGCGCCGCTACCGCCCGCTCCCGTCCCGCTCACGTCCCGCTACCGCCCGCTCCCGCGCCGCTACCGCCCGCCCGCTCTCTGTGTGGCTTAAGCTTAAGCTGACCGTAGTAGGTACCTATACTCCTCACACTTTTGGCAATGCATCACACGTGACTATACACCTCTGGTCGTTCGCCGAGGAGTATGAATGAGTAATGAGTTAATTTAAGGAAGTTATAGCCATTAAAGCGTGGAATGCTCTCTATATCTTATGTACAGGATATGTGTTTTGAAACACAATCGCCTGGCACAATCGACGACATGTCAAAAGTTTCAGTTTTGTGTTACAAAAAAGAGCCATTCGCTCCATATATAACCTAGGCTCACGTGAATCTTTAAGAGAACTCTTTAAAGAAATCAACATTTTAACTGTAGCGTCCCAGTACATCTATGAGAATATTGTTTATGTCCTTAAGAACATAGACTCCTTCTGTAAAAATTCTGATATACATAATTTTAATACTAGAAATAAAAATAAAATTGCCACTAAAAAATTTCGTGTCCGTAAAGTATACAAATCTTTTGTAGGTCAATGTGTCCGTTTTTATAATAAGTTACCTGATGAAGTTTTGAATTTACCTTTTCCAGCTCTTAAAAAGTACTTGAAAAAATCATTGATGTCGAAGGCTTATTACAAGGTTGAGGACTATCTAACAGACAGAAAAGCATGGCCCAAACCAGATACTTAAATAGAGTAAAGATTCATATATTGTGTATTTTTTAATTTTATCTAGTTGACGCAGTTCTTGCAAGAAAACATATCAAAAGATTTGTAACTAAATTTATAGTCTAAAGGATTCAATTTTTTTTTTTCCTAAATAGAATTTGACAATGCTAAGGTATACAGTTTCGAAATGTTTTCTTGCAGAATTACACACTGTACATAACTGGTTTTTTTCCTCATTTTATTCTTTGTTTTTGTGTTGCTTTATATAGATACTTAGATTTCTTGATCTTAAGTAGGTTAAGTATTATCATTTATCATTGTAATAAGCTTATTTTTGTGAGAAAATGGCTGACTGTCGAGTTTCTTTCGGCGTTTCTTCTCGGCAGTGGCCTCTGTGAAACGCTAGTAGGGTTTGACTTGTAAAAGTGCCATTGCGGCCTACTTACAGAATAAAGTTCATTTTATTCATTTTTATTCATTTTCGAATCAGCCGGATGTCAGTAAACTTCACATTTCACTAAATGGCGACCGGAAAACACTCCCGACGCTGTTGACATTGACATGACACTTTTTGTCGGATGACTATAGGTTTAAGTGTACAGAAATCAAAAGTGAAAATAGACGATAATATTCATTGAGTGTTGAAGGGCTACAGTCAAATTAACGGACATTAAAATGTGCATTCATTTGAATGTCGATAACTTGTATAAACAATATTGTATGTTACCGCATGGATATAAAGTTTAATTTTGAAGATATAATTTTGTCAGTGAAAAGAATAAACTTTTCTCGTAACTATCAACCTTATCAAGAAGACCTTTGTTAGTAGCTAAAGTTACTGATTACTACATCACCACATAGAAACACCAAAACATTCAGAAAATACTTGAAATGACAAAATAAAACAAGGTTGTAAACCAGTTAAACAATAAACTTGTTAACTTTCGTAAATAAGTAGGGTCGCATGGAGCAACGCTGACAAACTTAGTTATTGTGACTATTCTTTGATAATTCAAATTTACAACCCCGAATTCAACAGCACGCGATGCCACGTGTTAAAGTGAGGCTTAGACACAACCAAATAACGAGTCAAGAATACATACAAAACTTTGACTCTTATCCAATTTCAGTTTAGACAGGCTAGCAGGCTACTTATTATTACTAACTTTAATTTTTAAACGTCGTTGTCGTCGAACACGCGACGGATACACTTGTCGAATCGCAAATGAGTTCACTCGAGGATCAAGGCAACGGGTTTGAAATCGATTCTCCATGCTAATGGCCGGCCACAGTGACCGGCCAAGAGACGGCAAGACTACAGCTTTCAATGTTAATGTTATAGCCTTCTGAGCTACTGTTTGTCGTGTGGAAATTTTACATAAACACACATCGAAGAATTACTAAAAACGTAAATATTAATCCATCGAATAGATGCGCGTTACGGCTACAATACAATACGTTTTTAGGGTTCCGTAGTAATTTTTATTAATAATGGGATTGCTCTTGGCCAGCATCTAGCCTGGGGGCAAAGATGAGACCGACGATGAAGCGAGCTCACCAAGAAAATGCCAATTCACTCTTTCCTTAAATAGGTCCGGATTATATGAACTCGGAAATACAGATGCCGGCAGGAAATTCCAAACCTTAGCCGTGCGCATCATAAAAGATTACGAAAAGCGAAAAGATGACGAGGATAGTTTTCTGGTACAACATTCAATTAATTACAACTTTTTTTATAATGAACCTATCTAAGCACTCGTCCGTAATCAATTTATTGCCGTTTGACACCCACATGACAAAATGGATAACATTATAAAGAGTCACATATTTTTAACACTTACACAACGCTGTAATTAACCAATTACTTTCAAGCATACCCCATTATCAATAAAAGACGGCCAATTAAGACCTCTAAAGGTACTTGGCGGTAGTTATAAAGACTTAAAGAAGTTTTCGTTTACAAGTAACAACCATCTTGGATTACACCAGGAAATATTCATAATACAACGAGCCATGTCATCATGTTAAATGGTGATAAGTTTATGTAACGTGCTGTGCGTAAAAGTAGTGTGCCGAATACGTTACTGAAGGTAAGCCATAAAGATTGATAGTATACTATTTTCTATACTAAGAGGTTCCTTTCTTCGCCACACCACAAAAACATACTCGTAAACTGTAAACACACTGCATGCGTAATAGGGATGATGACACTATAAAAGAAAATCAATAAATCCAAATTTTCTACATAATGACTCAAATTCTCAATCAAATGGCAAAAAAAGTAATTTAAAAAAATAAATAATTACGTAATTATAAGTCTTCAAAGTTTTAAAAGTGGGTATTTTCTGTCGCTTTTCCGCAAAACGCACCTTTGTATTGAACGATTGTCATTTACTATGGCGCTACTCAAAGGTGACGTCACGGTCGAGTAGCACTTTCTCTCTCTAACTACGAACATTCTAACCGTTGTTGCTTCGTTATTTTTTGAGATATTTGAATAGGATTTTCACTATTTGGCATAGTTTTATGTCTTCTTTCTATTGAAGTAATAATTTTTTTTGAGTCATCATGCCTATTCTCACAGGTAGGTACTTATTTTATTTTATAAACGTTGTTAATGCTTTTAAGTATTTCATGTTACTTAAACCTTTTTCTAAGTAAATACCTAAGCATCAATCATATACCGATGTAAATTTTGACAAGATTACCTAATTAGCGCCAACGGTAGTAAATTGGCATGATATGATCCTAATAATGCGAACCAATAAATGGAATAATAAAACATATAGTAACTATTAATTTCGAAAAAATATGTATGGACAATGGACATGGACATTGGACAGCTTGGTGTACCAAGTGCAACATAACGGAATAAGAGTACAGACCTACGCCTACGTTTTCTATACTTAAAGCAAAAGTTTGTGTGTCAGCGAACACGCATACAATCGATGAATCACTGACCACAGATGAGGCAACAATGCAGCAGCCCGCAGCGCTGACAACATAATAGTCGCAAGATTAATCCCACCACGGCCATGTTGACAATTGATAAATACTAAACGAATTAAAATGGAACGCTGGAAACAATGTTTGAAGGATACTAACTGTAGTATAGTGTAGGGATATGCTTGAAATGTGAAATGTAATTTGATCGAGTCACTTTAGACACCATTTTTTCCTGTAGTTTGTTTTGAGATCAGAAATGATCTCCAGATTTCACAATCTCATTGAAGCACACCTCGCCTGCATTACGAGGTAACAAAGATCAGATTAATGCGCATATATCTGTAACATAGCACCTATCAGTTACGTCCTCGAAACGCAGTTGCAGCAAAAACAAAAGACGAGCCAGCTAACACAGCACAGGCCAACGCGAGGTGTCGAGTTGCCGTCGCAGGCGCACAAAGGACACCGGACACTGTGACACAGTCCGCCAGTAGAAAGGAACGTCTTCGCATTATTTGGAGCATGAATGATTTAAATAGCATTGATGCTCATTTTAGCAATGTTACATACGAGAGGCTAAGATAAGCTTTTAGTATATATTGACAATATACATTTTGCTATAGACGTCTGAATAAATCATCCGATCAACACATATACAGGTAGGTACGGAAGTTCTCATAGATTGGCACTCGACAAACCATCCGGTGACAATATTCTGCAGAATAAAGAATGTAAATCCGATACATTGACTTATAATATAGAAATAGACACACAATGCCGAACAAAAATGACGGAAAATGTGGCACTGATTGACACTGTCAGTTGCATACACGCTTTGTCACTGTCACTGTCTGCCGTCAACACGAAAGTACCGCAATGGTACATTTGCGGGTGCCATTTTTTTCGCCTGACTGTGTATCTAGTTCTTTTATAGTACATCTATGATCCGATATGATACACTTTTCGAGCATGAGAAGTCAAAAAACATTTACATGTCCCTCCAAACACAGCGCATTGTCAGGAGCTCTAGTGGCTTTACCCACCACACCGGGAACATAACACCACATACCTAAATAGCAAGTGGTGTTATTATAGCTGTTATTTATTTATCGTATGGCAATTATTTCGAACCGTGAGATCTTCGAGAAGGCAGTACGAATGCCAGTTTTGTTGGAGTTTTAGCACCACCCAGGGGTCACGTGTAGGGTACACCTTAACGGATGTGGTGCAACCTCGACCCCCCTTTGTCAAGTGACTGGGCAATTTGACTGTTAAAGTTCCCAAGCCGCCGGCAGGCCTTCAATTTGGCTCATAGATAGCGCCGGGATCAACGGCTTAACGTGCCTTCCAAAGCACGGAGGAGTCGGGAGCGCTCAGTTAGTGTAACCACTCAAAGCGGTCACCCATCCTAGAACTGACCGCGGCCGACATTGCCTAACCTCGCATACCGCACTACCGCACGCGGCACGCGGGCACAGGTTATATAATAGTTGACGCGGGCGCCACTGGGCCACGAGCGCTCCATTATGGCTATGATCTTCTGTAACGTCATAACGTGGAGGTGTTCCCCCAGTTAGGCTGCTTCAACATGAGCAAACAGATGCTCCTCTGTGCTTTATGACTCTCAAAATCCGATGTTACTATTTTTTTACAAAAGGCAATGCAAAAAGTGCAACTCGAGGAAAAGTAGCTGCAAAACGTAGGTACACAAAGTATTAAAACTTACTTGTAGCAGTACTTATCAATGTTCAATAATGGGCAAGCGTCTTCACCGTTTCAACGGACTGGACGCGCGCTGCCTACTTACCAGCCCGTTACAGTCGAGACCCAGAATACAAATTACCGATTATACAATCGAGACTTTAGGTTCATTGAATTGATTGCGGGTTCTCACGAACTAATTATGAACCAATGAATTGTCCCTACTATGCCATGTAGACAAGAGTGCCGATTTGATTATTGGTACTGCAAAAGGAAAAATACAAAGATGTTTTTGCTATGTCAAAAAGTATACAATACAATACAAATATTCTTTATTGTTCACCAAATAATGTACACTAAAAACAAATAACAGAAACAAATTGCACAATGGAAGATAAAAGTATATGTGTTATTAAGAGACAAAATAAGCACGAATACTTAATAGATTTTGCCATGATGATCATTTTTGAAAATGAATTAAAATGTATAATTATAACAGCCGATAACTGAAATATCTTTGTTCATATTTTGATAACCGTCTATTGTTCTTTATCATACCGGCATTGATTTATTCCGTAGCTCTAGTATAAGTTTTTTCGAAACATTAACTAATTCGAACGCGTTTGCGTTTTGTCTCAAAATGTATGAAAGTGGTATGAAAACGTGAACAGCGCCTCTGGTGGTCACTAGTGGAAACTAAAACAGCGAGTTTAACATTTGTTGCTAACCGATGAACGCGCGTATTTCAAACTCGGTGAGAGCGTTTACATACATTTTGAGACAAAACGCAAACGCGTTCGAATTAGTTAATGTTTCGAAAAAACTTATACTAGAGCTACAGTCTATTCGCATTGAAGGTCATTAGGCAGCCGTGAAACTTAGTTCCAGTATCTGGTTCCGTCCTCTCCCGGCGAAAAAAATATACAATGTCATTCTTTTGTTATCTGCCCTGGGATCCCAGGGACTGGTAGACGACGTGTAGTAACAGAAGCTACACAAAGGAAGCCAAACAAAGTGTACTTTTCCCACGAGCTAATTACCCGCTGATTTGAATGAATGAACCGCATGCATAAACAGCGACTTAATTAGAACAGTCAACGTACCTATACAAATCGTAGCGTATCGTGCAATATACAATGCAGCTTACACTTGATCTTTCAAGATTTCTATTGTGATTGCTGGAGATATAAAATATATTCATTACTAGCTTTTGCCCGCGACTTCGTCTGCGTAGAACTCGGTTATCGCGTTAGAATTTTATTGCTATTAAATTCTTTCATTTCAGGTGCTTACTGCTTACCTAGTTATCTCTCTTCCATTCTAACTTCAACCCACTTACGTTACGGGATGATTTCCGGGATAAAAAGTATGCTATGTCCTTCCCTGGGACTCAAGTTAAACCCATACCAAATTTCATCTAAATCGGTTGAGCGGTTTAAGGGGTAACAGGCAGACAGAGTTATTTTCGCATTCATAACCCGCCCCGGTTTCGCACGGGTAGTCCAGTTTTTAATTTATTTATATCAGCTTATGTCCGCGACTTCGTTCGCGTGAACATCCATATCAATTTCTACACCGTATTTCGCTGGCGCCGGGTACTGCGGGCCAGGCTGTTTCGCCAAACATTGCGCACGCGGTTTCAACGCGCCCACATGAAACACATGACAGAGGATTTAATATTACTATGGATGTAGATGATTTTTTTCGGACATTATGATACAGGTGTGAAAAATACTTCATATGCATCAAATAATCTAGATGAAAATGCGAGCGCAGCGAGCGTAAAATGTTCCGAACATTATCATTCATTATCATTTCATTCATTCATTATGATATAGGTGCGGAATATACTTCATACGCATCAAATAACGTAGATGAAAACGCGAGCGTAGCGAGCGCGAAATGTTTCGAACATTATCATGCAGGTGTGGAAAAGACTTCATACGCATGAAAACGCGAGCGTAGCGAGCGCGATCATTTTCGAACATTATGATGCAGGTGCGGAAAATACTTCTTACTCATCAAATAATGTAGATAAAAACGCGAGTGTAGGCGTAGGTGTGGAAAATAATTCATGAGCATCAAGTCATTCAGATGAGAACGCGAGCGTAGCGAGCGCGAAATTTTACGAACATTATGATGTGGGTGCGGAAAAGATTTCAAACGCATTAAGTAATGTAGATGAAAACGCGAGCGTAGCGAGCGCGAAATGTTTCGAACATTATCATGCAGGTGTGGAAAAGACTTCATACGCATGAAAACGAGAGCGTAGCGAGCGCGATCATTTTCGAACATTATGATGCAGGTGCGGAAAAGACTTCTTACTCATCAAATAATGTAGATAAAAACGCGAGTGTAGGCGTAGGTGTGGAAAATAATTCATGAGCATCAAGTCATTTAGATGAGAACGCGAGCGTAGCGAGCGCGAAATTTTACGAACATTATGATGTGGGTGCGGAAAAGATTTCAAACGCATTAAGTAATGTAGATGAAAACGCGAGCGCAGCGAGCGCGAAATGTTTCGAACATGATGTAGGTGTGGAAAAGACTTCATTGGCATCAAGTAATGTAGATGAAAACGCGAGCGCAGCGAGCGCAAAATGTTCCGAACATTATGATGCAGGTACGGAAAAGACTTCATACGCATCAAGTAATGTAGATGAAAACGCGAGCACAGCGAGCGCGAAATTTTGCGAATATTATGATGCAGATGCGGAAAAGACTTCAAACGCATCAAGTAATGTAGATAAAAACGCGAGCGTAGCGAGCACAAAATGTTTCGAACATTATGATTCCGGTGCATAAAAGACTTCATACGCATCAAGTAATGAAGATGAAAACGCGAGCGTAGCGAGCGCGAAATATTTCGAACATTATGATGCAGGTACGGAAAATACTTAATTCTCATCAAGTAATATACATGCGAAATTTTTCGAACATTATGATACAGGTGCGGAAAAGACTTCAAACGCATCTAGTAATGTAGATGAAAACGCGAGCGTCGCGATCGCGAAATGTTTCAAACATTATCATGCAGGTGTGGAAAAGACTTCATACGCATTAAGTCATATAGATGAAAACGCGAACGTAGCGAGCGCGATCATTTTCGAACATTATGATGCAGGTGCGGAAAAGACTTCTTACTCATCAAGTAATGTAGATGAAAATGCGAGTGTAGGTGTAGGTGTGTAAAATAATTCATGAGCATCAAGTCACGTAGATGAGAACGCGAGCGTAGCGAGCGCGAAATTTTACGAACATTATGATGTAGGTGCGGAAAAGATTTCAAACGCATCAAGTCATGAAGATGAAAACGCGAGCGTAGCGAGCGCGATCATTTTCGAACATTATGATACAGGTGGGGAAAAAACTTCTTACGCATCAAGTAATGTAGATGAAAACGCGAGCGTATATAGCGAGCGCGAAATATTTAGAATATTATGATGCAGTTGCGGAAAATAATTCATACGTGTCAAGCAATGTAGATGAAAACTCCCGCGCAGCGAGCGCGAAATGTTTTGATCATTATGATGCAGGTACGGAAAAAACTTAAAACGCATTAAGTAATGGTAACGCATTAAGGTTGCCTGGAAGAGATCGCTCTTTAGCGATAATACCGCCTGTTGTCTACCCTTACCTACATGTTGCTGATTGTTTCTGTATGTAACTGATTCATTTGTGTGAGGTGTAGGTACAATAAACAGTATTTGTATTGTATTGTATGTACAGATATTTGATATGAATACATATTTTCATCTTATTCCATTGTAATAAAGTCCAAAAATGTAATATATTTATGCCCTCGACTGTAGATGAAAACGCGAGCTTCTGGGAGGTGTGTGATTTTCCGAGAGTTGATTTTTTTTGCTTCCCATTAGCCTATGACTTTCGAATTTCATCATACTTAATGTTTATTGTTAAGTATATTTCACTAAAAATACCAATATACCCTAAATGTGGAAAGTCTGACACGCGCTGAACGTATTTTATACATTTTGATGTTGGAAAACGCAAGTAATTGGCACCCCGAAGAACCTCAAAGATGACACCCATATCGATTATTAAGAAAAGTATCTGGGCGGCCGAGCTTTGCTCGGCGTTTTCCCGGGCATGAGACCTAGCTAGATCGATTTCTCGTCCCCGAAAACCCCCACATACCAAATTTCATCAAAATCGTTAGAGCCGTTTCCGAGATCCTCGAAATAAATATATAAATAAATAAATATACAAGAATTGCTCGTTTAAAGATATAAGATAAATAAATGTGCGCCATTTTCGATTTGAAAATGGATAAAAAATTTGTAATCAGCACCCCAAAAAACAATATTTTAAGTATACAAAAATACAGTATATATACGCATATATACATGTCGCAAGTGTTACCATGCAACCGAGAGCCCGCTGCTCTGTTTAGGTACCCTCCATCTAAAACAAAAAAAACACCGAGGTTGCGTAGTAAGATTTGTGAATATTCATAGCGACTGAAAGACCAACATAATTAGATCTCTCATTTCAAACAGTTAATATGGATTGAGGGACTTTTGTTTTTTTGTCTTAAGCCTCTCAAGTATTCTTATTTCACCCCCCATTTTTCAAATACTGTCTGTTTATTGCACAATGTTTGAATGGGGTTCTATTTACTTTGCGTCTATGTATATACTTACCAATTTTCAAGCCTGTAAATCATGAACTGAAAGACTTCTCATACAAAGTTTAACCCCTCTTTTCACCCCCTTTCATCCCCAACCTGTATGATTTTTATAGCCTATAACCTGGCCGAAGATCCAATAAACATATTAGTGAAGGCTGTATTAAAATCCATTCGCTAGTTTTCACGTGATAGTTAGACAAATAAACAGACAGACAAACAGACAAACAGACACGAATTCTAAAAACCGTTGAAATGTGTTCTGTTATCGATTCTTAGACCCCTCCATCGATTTTTTTACTAATATCTTCAATGTACAGATTTTCGACCCTCTTCTGCTTTATTATATGTATAGATTAGAATAAGACACGATTTTAGGACAGAGATTATCCTACCAGCTATAATAATATTATAAATGTATACTTTGTGTAAGATTGCTTTCTAATTAATATATATTTTGACTTAAATCTGAAAGTTACTCAATCACGCAAACGACTTAGTCTTATACTGATAAGATCGCTCGCAAATCTGTAGTATAATTATGTAATAAGGACCTTAACTAAATATAACCTACTAATGAACTAGATAAGGTACTAAGTCTTATTTTGTACTTTGGTAGCTAGGCAGAAAATAATCAATGCACCGATCGCAATAAATCAATTAAATTTCCAACACTAGGTACAGTCAAATGTCACACGGCTGTACCTGTTTTTTCCAACGCGCATTACAAAATGATAAAAGCTTATAAATATTTATTGGTCCTATCTATCTATATATGGAATGTGATTCTGAGAGCTACATACGACAGGAAAGACACTTGTGACACCGTGAACCCAATTTCTTGCGCTGTATTCATTCACACGATTCCGTCTGGAGTGAAATCTGGATCAATATGATCATCAGCCATTGTCGGCTCAGGCTGCGGGTGAATATTCAAAGCCATTTCACACCTCATCTGTGTTTATGAAGCTATAAATTTCATATTGGACGTGAAATGCATAGTGAAACTTCAAGAACATCTACTTCACTATTCTTCTGTCCGGATTCTGTTCACTACAGTCGGAGAGACGCGTAGTTGTAATACGTAATTGTAAAATACTGATCATGCCAAGGCATTTTTGCGTAGGATATATTTGTGACTAAGTAGTAGACTTAATAGTTGTAGGTAAGTTTTTGTTAGATTTCCTATGAATAAAGTTTGATAAGATAACCATTTATGAGTAATATGAGCAAAAGTATTGTACCTTTGTCATTTTTTTTATACATGTGGATAATTTTTTATCGTATCTATTCCCGCGTAAACTAGTCAAGGAAACAGTTTGTGATATATATCACGAGAGTTGTCACGTCACGTCACGCACCACAACCGGGAAAACGCTTAGGAATATGATGATGATCAATACAAGAATATACAAATGGCAGATTTACTGACCGATAAAGAATGTCATAAGGCGTTATCTACCAGTCAACCATGCTCTCACTAATAATTCCTCGCGCGCGTGTGTGCTATAGTTAAGGTTCTGAACCGGAAGAGTCCAAACGGAGCCCTATTGCTCTCACTCACGCGTCCGTCCGTCCGTCGTCTGTCACACTGGTATTATTTTCAAATCTACGTCGTGTTTTCGCAGCGCAGGCGCCGTAACCGGTGATCGGTGTTGCATCGGGGTTACCTCACAGCTCTCGCCCCTGAAGGTCACGTTGTGTCACTTGAGCGCAGCCTTCTTTATTCGCTACACCTACTCCATTCAAAATTTAGCTCTTTTAAGCATTCATTCCCTTGCATTTCGAATTGTGTATTTTAAATTCATGAATTTCTAGGGTGGGGATTCAAGGGAAGAAGTAGCTATCTAATCAGAGACATTCGAACTCATCGAATCAATTTATTTATTTTAACTTTGCTTAGTTTGGGACTTTAGCCCAGTTAGTGTTGGTAGACTTGGTAGTGCCCTTTCTACGAAGCTGGTGGTCCCGGGTTCGAATCCCGGTCAGGGAATTTATTTGTGTGATGAGCATGAAAAACTGTTCCCGAGTCTTGGATGTTTTCCATTTATATATATATCAGTGGCGGAGCGTCCATACAACTCGATTCCCACCGGCTTACCTAATTTTCAGCCAGTGCAGTTCTTTTACTACGGCTCATGCTGGGCTCATGAAGTATAAGAAAGGCAAATTATTTCCGGCTTTCCTAAGAATATTTTTGACGCGCCGCCACTGATATATATATATATGTACGAGTAGGTATATCGTCGCCCAGTACCAATAGTACAAACTTTGCTTAGTTTGGGACTATAGTCTATTTCTGTTAGCTTGTCCACAAATATATTATACTAGCTTTTGCCCGCGGCGTCGCCCGCGTAGTAATGTAATTATTTTTTATTATTTTAAAACAAAACCACATCTATTTATTTGGTCTATATAGAGACAATTTACTTGGTCAAGTGTCATATAAAATCTTAAAAGTAGGTAAAGAAAAATCTGTCGGACGTTCCAGAAAGAAAATCTTTCCTACAAAAAAACAATGATATAAATCTCCAAACAATCTTTATATTATACAATAAACATAAAGGCTTTAGGAAACTCGTCCTGTATCGAATAACAATAAATAAGTACAATGTAGCAATTTTGTCGAAATCCGCATATCATATTCTGCTCGACCTTGCGCCTACTTGCATGCGAGTTGTATTGCCATTTACTTCAAGCCATATTATACTTACTGACGTAAGAAAGTGATGTAGAATGTAAGTTATTACCTGCAAAAAGAAACAAATTATTAGTCAATATTAACCAAGTTTAAGTTCAAATGCTTTGGTAATTTGAGGTGCAAGAGTTATTATTGTGATATATGTTTATTACACAGAGGTATGATTCAGTATAACCCGTTTATCAAGACGCTGGCTCGCAGAATTCCGCCTCATAATACATATTATGCTAACCGCGTGCCGATGCCTCTTCCTCGAACCGTACTGTTGCGAATTCCTCAAAACTCTGCAGAATCGACAGTAGGTAGCTAATCGTACAATTCCATAAAAATCATGCACGCGAAACACGTACAGACGATAGTCTTACTTCAAATCATGAGGTTACTACCTGCTCAAATGTAAATTATTTAAAACTAAAAATATGTGTATGTTTATATAAATTAGTAGAGGTAACGCCGCCAGCGTAATGGGGACATTGGGGACCATGCCGCAAGGCGACCAGCGACGGGGTTTTCTTCTTATAGTTAGTTAGTATATTTTAGTTATTATTTTTTCTATTTCTTAGTTTATATTTAGTTATTTTAATCGTAAGTAGTTTTAGCTTTATATTTAATTTGTTATGTTTTTAGTGACATTGTATATTGGGAAAATAAATGAAAGACGATAAAAAATATATATTTCCTTCATCTTTATCTATACTATGGTACCTATAACATGTTACTGATCTAAGCCGCAGGCAGACGGATGGACGGATCGACATGGCGAAACTATAAATAAATAAATATGGGCCTTGATTGACTCAAATAAATAAATAAGAGTTCCTTGTTTACTACGAAACCCTAATAATGAACTTTTTATAGATTATTAATTAAATTACAATGAAGATATCTCGTTTTTTACCTTGATATATTTTAAGGGTCTAATACTACTAGAGCTACTAGGTACAATTTAAGGTTTCAATTTGCAAATTTATGAGTTTTATGACCCTGTGATACGTACTAGGATACGTCGAGTGATTCACCGACAGGTGACAATGAACAGACGACATTCCTCAAACATTTGTTAACCGTACCGTAGCCGTGTCATCGTGTCCGAGTACGTGTCAAGTGCGGTAAGAATACACTTGTGTTCATGTGCACATAAACGTTCTATGCTGCATTTTTACAGTCCACATCATAGACGTACACATTTTTCGCCGTATTACAAAGCAGGCTGGTGCAAAAGTGTAAATTGTCTTTGACGTGAACTGCACAGATCCCAATAAAATACATTTAATTGCTACATTGCAACCTAATCAATTCATATGTCATTACTCATTAGTAAGTAGGTCTGTTAAGCTGATAGTATCTGGGCGGCCGAGCTTTGCTCGGCGTTTTCCCGGGCATGAGACCTAGCTAGATCGATTGCTCGTCCCCGAAAACCCCTACATACCAAATTTCATCAAAATCGTTAGAGCCGTTTCCAAGATCCCCGAAATATATATATATATATACACAAGAATTGCTCGTTTAAAGATATAATAAGATATACAGTCACTCATTTTAATTTGGGACCCCCTTACTTGTCAAACTGTATAGAAATTCAAAGAAAAAATTGCGTAATGGGTCGTAAATTATATTGAGTCACGCTCATTGATATTATTTATCCAGAAAAAACATACTATACGGGGTCCAGGCGGTAAATTGATAGCTTTTGCAGCACTACCATCCTATAATTTCCTAAGGTTTCGATATGTTCTCGAGTCATAACAGCTGTCTATATTTTTTCCGTTCAGCTGACGCGTTGTAATATGGGTTAATTGACTTGGTCAATGTAAAGGCCGCAGTGCCACGGTCGCAGCATGCATTTTTGGTCAATCGCTTGATATCATGCTGGCGTGACGCATGCACCATATGGTAGCTAGAGACAAGTCTAGAATACAAATGTGTGACGCCAAACAATATATTATTTTACATATTTAAAAAAAACTATTGTCAGTGTGGAGGCGGTACGGTATGTGACATCTGTCAGCTTCCAGTCTCAATTGTCGTCAATGCAGTACCGCTTTTTAGGGTACCGTACCCGAAGGGTCCAAACGGAACCCTATTGCTGTCACTCCATCGTACATCCGTCGGTCCGTCGTCTGACACACAGGTTTTACAGCCAAAAGGTTGGAGCTACAGTACAAACATCTGTTTGACCCAAAACCATGAAAATTGTCAAAATTTATTTTTAAGTGTTTTTAAAGGGGGGCTCCTCACTCCTATACAGCTAAAAAATTGTACCTACCTAATCGAGTGGTGTATCGTTGTTTAGAGCTCATTGAGTAGATAAATAATGTAGATAAATATTTAAAAAATATTGGGAAAGAAATCCATCATTACAGTTTTTTTTTGCAAAGTTTTGTCACGAAAAATATTTTAACTTCCCATTGACCTACAAATTAGAAATTTGGTGATAATGTTTATGGTTACGTATATTACCAACAAATCTTAAAACTTAGATATATCACATTTTTTCTATTAAATTAACTTATTTTTTCCAATTAAAACCAACTTAATTTTGCAGTTGGCTCGGAACCTTAAATTAACCATTTTAGTGCTTCCTGTCCTGACTGGCGCGGGATGCGTTGCGCGGTAGCGGTGCGACACAATTCTGAGCATGATAAATATGATAGTGATATAATCTACTACGCAAATGTAATAGTGACAGCAAATGCAATACTCACGTGAAACAACAAACTACCAAATACATCGGTATACAACAAACTACCATATCCTATCCCTCCCGCCAAGGCATGAAGTCGCCTGAGTATCGACGAGTATACTGCATACAATTCTCATATTTAGAACATTAATTCTCACGCCTAGCAATATGTTGACGAAGTAAACTTAGAAAAGTGAACTTAAAATGATACCAGATAGAGATAATACCTATATAAGGTACATCATCCACGAAGTATTTATGCACATAGGACATATGACAGAAAAATTAACATTGACTCTAATTTGATGTAAGCGGTTGCGTGCTATCATAGCTAACGTGATTTAAGCCGGTAAATGGGTCAAACGTATGCAGAGAGGCCTGCCGCTACTCGGGTACAATACACAAACTTGCAAGATCCTCGCAAAATCTTCAAATTGAAACACTTAACGGAATAAAACTACCTACCTAAGTACATAATTACAGACTAAATATTCATCAAAATTTAAATTAGTTACTCTGGTTTTTACTAATTTGGATCAAAGCTTTATATAGCGCGGTACAACGAAATCAGGCTAAATACGTTGTTAATCTCACGTCAATTGTCATAATTATAATTAGCGACATGTCTCGGGCTTGTCAGGAATCAAAAGTCACGATGCGTCACGTGCGAGTTTTTTGAAACAGTGGAGTTAAATTCAAATAGTTAAGTAAACGTTAAATATAAATATATTTTCATGTCTGATATTGTGACCGATGTTCTTGCAATCCATGCGATGTAATGCAACATCATATCATATGCGGCGCATTTGGCAGTCCTCATGCGTTACAACACTTACAACTTGACAACGAAGTTGCATCAACGAGCTGTACGACTTGTCGTTTGCCAGGTGTGAGCTTGTCACTCTTGTCAGCAAGTTGTCATCAGCCACCCACACCAACGCATTGATGTGACTGGATGAGAAAAAAAAATTGTTAGGAGGCCGGTGTTAATTTTGCTCATTTTCCGCTCCGTTCCATCAATTGTGGCGGCGGCGCTAGAAGCCTTACTACGTGACTGGCTTTACTATAACAGTTACTTTAATTTACCATATAATTTACCGACTGTTTCAACTGCTATTTGAATCTTAAATAACCATATTACAGCCCGATAATAGAGTATGCAATGTTATTGCCAAGCAACCAAATGCAGAATTATCCAATCTAGCTATTTCAATTTAGAGTAGGCCCATTTTTGAAGAAGTAGAATACAAGAAGCAAATCGTGTAACAGTTGGGGTGACAACGTAATCAGAGGGTTTAGACCCTGCAGAATACGGATCTGCCTGTCTCCATCCCCAAATTTGAGCCGGAAGAATGTTATATCGGAAAAGGTGCAGCCCATACAAATTTTTTCGTTGTACATTTGGTAAATCGTTGTTCCGGTACCCTAACTATGGTCCAATTGTTCTGGATTTTTGATATGCCGTAAATAACAATATTTGTCATCGTATCCCGAAATTTTTGACACTCCAGCTCCACGTCTTTCTCCGCCATCTTGGAAAATCTGTCACTTTTTTCAGTTTTTTGCTTGTACTGTCGTTATAGTTCATTTTAGTGCTAAACATGGTTAGGCAATATTGTAAAACACAAAATTTGCTGAAACTTTTGGGTACAAAGATTTTTTCCATGACCCCTAGGGACGAAGATATGACAGGAGATATCATTATAAATTACCACTTTTTTCTAGTTTTCCTCTCATGTTTACGTTTAAAGTGCATTTTAGCGTTAACTATAGTTCAGCAATATTGTAGATTACAAAATTGGCTACAACTTTTGTATTGAAATATTTTTTCCACGATCATCAGGAAAGAAGATACGATGTCACCTATGGGGTACTACCGTCGATATTTACTACTTTTCCAGTTTTCTTCACATATTTTCGTTTTAGTGCATTTCTCGGTCAGCAATATTATAGAAGACAAAATTATATGCAAATTCAAAGTACCTACGATCTTCTAGGTATCGTGGAAACAGACGATTTTGTCTTCTGAGGGATTGAAGTGGTATAGATCGGAAAGTGACAGATGCTTTATCTTGTCGTCTATCCCGCTATCACTCGACCATCATAGATCCCCTACAGATTGCGATTAAATGCACTCAAACCTAAATATGAGAAGAAAACTGCAAAAGTAGCAAATTTCAACGGTGCTACTCCATAGATGACTTCATATCTTCTTTCCTAATGGTCGTGGAAAAAATATTTCAATACAAAAGTTGTAGCAAATTTCGTGATCTACAATATTGCCAAACTATAGTTAGTGCTAAAATGCACTTAAAATGTAAACATGAACGGAAAACTAGAAAAAAGTGGCAATGTTTAATTATATATCCTGTCATATCTTCGTCCCTAGGGGTCATGGAAAAAATCTTTGTACCCAAAAGTTTTAGCAAATTTTGTATTCTACAATATTGTAGAACTATGTTTAGCACTGGAATGAACTTTGACTACAGTAAAAGCAAAGAACTGAAAAAAATGACACTATTTCCAAGATGGCGGCCAAACTTATGGAGCTGGAGGGCCGAAATTTTTAGGTTACCATGGCTAATATTGTCCTTCACAACATACCAAAAAACCATATCAATCGGACCTCTTTTAGAGTACCAGAGCAACAATTTACTAAATGTACTACGAATTTTTTTGTATGGGCTGCATCTTTTCCGGTATACCGTACTTCCGGCTCAAATTTCGAGATGGCGACAGGCAGATCCGTATTCTGCAGGGTCCAAACCCTCTGATAACGTTGTCACCCCAACTGTTACATGACTTGCCGCTTGCATTGTTTAGAGACGCCTTTTCCAATTCTGTTCCTACTCTAATTAGTAGGTTTATATAATACAAGTCTTGCATTTCCAGTTGATGGCTGTCATATGTGTCAGTTTGAAAAACATTGTTACATGTAATAGTAGGTAACTGCACCATTAAATTTCCTTCCGTACCGTTATTTCAATCTCACTAATTTCATTGACAAGGAAAATATGACAGACGAGAATTTTAATCCAGCATCACATTATCTCGAGTAGGTAACTTACGGACTACGAGCAGTTAGCTCAAGTTGCGAAATTAATTTCCACCGGATTGACATGGAAAGTAAATAACGATGAAATAGGGCTTCGGGCATATACCGTAACATTACCAGTATTCTAATCTGAAGAGGCCAGATTATATTATAGATTTTTAATTACAGAGACAATTATGAATTTGGTTTAAGGTTGTTTGATTATTTAAATAATGTCATGTAGGGAAGTCTACCATAATGTCCATCACAAATCCCTATTTTATATTTAACAAGACTAGTGATATATTGTCAGTCTGTTGCTAAATGGTAATTTAATTCTACTGAGTTAAGTTTTCGGGAATATCCCACTTAAGCTACCTATTTATTTAACATCAATATAAAAGCGTCTATAACTAAGCTGCTAATGTATTCATAATTATCTACAGTCGATGTCTAGATATTTTTGTTTGGTCGAACAGCGGTCAACGGCGCGCAATCACGAGGTCGCATAAAGCACTATCCGGGGCGGCGTTTACAAATGTTTGTTCTGATTTATAAATCCGCCGCCCTCTGGCCACTCCACGCAATATGCGGGTGACCATGAAGCCACAACTAATTAGGACTTTTTTCATAGAAAGTTACTTTTTTACTCAATTACAACTTAAATAAATAATCTAGGATCAGTTATTTTTATGGTCTGAAGTACGTACATACTTATGCAAACATTCACTGCACACATAGGATAGGCACATGTTAAGTTCTAAAACTCAAGTGCTGATTGGACATTAAAGTAGCAAATAAAATAACATAACAAACCTCCTTAAAGAAAATGAAGAAGGATATGCATGTTATGAGCGGAAAACTAAGAATAAAGGAGCTGTAAAATAACTTGGTTTCTATTAACATAACTTATTTTAACAGTTCACGAACTAGGCATTTTTACATGTTTTTGAAAATAGAAATAGAAATATAATTTATTTGCTTTAAGTGTGGTGTGGTTACATAAAGTTCACTTAAGATAAACAATTGTGAAATTGATCGACACACTTAGCTTATTCCAGCATGCAAAAATTATGGCCTTATAAAATAAACACATTCAATTAAAATAAAATTATAAATTGCATTCAAAAAATTCATTAATAGTGTAAAAACATTTTTCATTCAACCATTTAAATAATTCCTTTCTAAATTTAGTTAATGTCGGCAATTGTCTTATTACTAATGGAATATTATTAAATGTCCTTATACACATTGCATGACAATTGTTTCTCTGTAGAGCGCTTTTACATTGCTGACTTATTAATTTCGCAGGGTCTCTCGTTCTAAGTTTAGAATTAGTTTTCACAGTTTCATAGAAATTTGGGTTAGATTTTACAAAAATTCCAGCCTCTAATATATACATTCCGGTGAGAGTTAATAAGTTAAATTTCTTAAAGAGTGGCCTACATGATTCTAATCGTCCTACTCCACTTAAGGCTCTCACACATTTCTTTTGGCAAATAAATACATTTTTTACGTCACTTGAATTTCCCCAAATTATGAGACCGTATCGTAACTGAGATGCAACATAGCCGTGATATGCGGTTAGAGCGACTTTTTCACCGGCAACACGTTTTAAGCGTCTTAAGGCAAATGTAAATTTTTCCAATTTTTTACAAATACTATCTAAATGAGTTTTCCAATTACAGTGACGATCTACAGTAATGCCTAAGAATTTTGTTGCATCAACTTCTTGAATTGATTCACCTTTGCATTTTACGTTAAGTTTTGGTAAAAGTGTTCTCTTATTACAGAATTGTATGTATTTCGTTTTTTGCGTGTTTACTACTATATCATTATATTCCAACCAATTACATAGAGAGTCAATCGTAAAATTTATATTATTTATGTATTCATTATCAATATTATTATTAGAATTAGAAATTATAACTGAAATGTCGTCTGCAAATAAAATGGTTTTATGTTGACATACCCTTGGGAGCTCATTTACGTATATGAGAAATAGCAGAGGGCCCAATACACTGCCCTGTGGTACTCCTGAATGATTGGTTTTGTATGATGATCTGTATTGCACTACTTCGTTTTTATGGTCTATTTTACTTAGTACTACACACTGATTTCGTTCTGAGAGATAACTTTTAAGCCATTCTAATGCATTCCCTCTGATTCCATATTTCTCACATTTGTCTGTTAACATTTTATGATTTACAAAATCAAATGCTTTACTCATATCAAAGAAAACACTAGTTAAATGTTTATTTTTGTCTATTTCTTCTGTAATCGATTTTATCAGTGAATAGCAGGCTAAAGTTGTAGATTTTCCTTTTTGGAAGCCGTTTTGTTCTTCAGCTATGATGTTATGTTTATCACAGAAACGAGTTATTCTTTGATGCATTGCTTTCTCATATATTTTGGAGAAAATTGAAATCAGTGTTATAGGACGATAATTGTAAAATTATATTCGTTAATTTTATTTAGTTTCGGCTCGAAAAAACATATTACTTCCAGTATTTATAGGAGTTGAGTTTTTATTCTTTGTTTCAATCGATTTCGAAATAGCAGGGAAATAATAGGGTATAGTTCCTTTTTTCTTGATTGTTAAGGTGTTCGTCGTGTACTCTGATTGCACTTCATTTTTACGCCGGTTATTAACAATATACTTATTCATATTACTAAGATATCGGTCTTCATAATCATGAATATCTATGTGCTTGTTTATAATGTTACAAATTCTGGACAAGTAGTTTTTCCGGTATAATTTGGTCCTGTTAACCAAAGTGAGATCAAGGAAAGTACAATGAGGAGTGTTTTTACATAGTATCTTTAGCATCGTATTCAACTTTGTCCTATTTAAAGATTTATGTTGATCTACACTTAAAACTATAACATTAGTGTTCTCTAACTGTTTTAATGCAGCACATAATTCGTATGATATTGTAGAAGGATTCGTATCATTTTCGCCAATAGAAAGGATTACAAAATCAGAAGAACTTGCAGATAAGTTAGCACATGATTTGAGCACTTCTGCTGTAGTCGCGTGGGGTTTTGTTACGGATGTTACGCTGTATGCCTTATAATTGTCCGAATCTCGTCTCAGTTGCCTAGATGAAGCTAATCTTGACGACAAACCAACATATTGCTGTCCGCCATAAATATGTATTTTATCTACATGGTAAGCTTGCGATGGTTCTTGAGTTTCGATTTTCTTGCTAGCTATTGGTTCTTGTTCTATAGTTTTAACTTTATTAGGTGATGGAGGTGCTGCTACTGAGGAGATGGGTTCATTTCTTACTGCATCAATATCTGGTCCAATAGAAATCTGGCTAGTATTTTGGATTCCAACTTCTCCTGGGTCCGTGAAATTCAGTGTAGTTTTATTAATCTTGTTTCTTTTTTTTACCTGTACTACTTTTTTATTTGTTGACCCACATATAATAGTAAGTTGCTTAATTTTCTTCTCATATTCCTTGATTTGATTTTTTAACATATAGTTTTCTGATGCTATACGTTCGATTTCTTCTTCTGCCGACTCTAATTTAAGTTCTACTGCTGATAATTTTTGTTTTATTTCTTCTAATTCGTACATGAGTGTTAATTTGTGGACAGCTTCTATTTAAGTCATTTATCACCGATTCCTCTTCTGGCTCTGAGGTCTCCGAGCTGTCCGAGTCGTTATCATTTGAAAGTGAGTCAAATGAATTTTTTGTGGGAACTTGAATAGTACATTTGTCTCGGTGAGTCATATTTCTTTGGTCTGTATGTGAAGCTTCCTTGCTGCCTTCCAATGCTGATGACGTTTTTGGGATTGGTGAAGGTAACGGTGAGTTGCCTGCTGGTATTGGCGTTTTAGTTACACAAGTTTTACATTTCCAATCGGTTTTGTTTTTTTTTTGTCATTAGATCATACCTTTTTTGCGTCACAACTGTACACTTAATATGGTATATATTTTGACAATCTGCACATGTTAATGTTTTCTTTACTTTGTTTGTTATAGTTTTTTCGCATTTCGCGCATTTCTCAGACATTTTGTATGTCGATATTATCGAAATCAACAATCGATTATAATAAGTCAGTCGGTTGTTATTTATGAACGCGACTTTAGCGCACTGGTCACACTTTTGCGTCCGCTCTGTTGGTACCGCTCACAATATGTCATGAGTGTCAACTGAGATATCTGTCAGTGGTTTGTCATGTGTTTTACCGTTGTTTTCCCAGTTTATAACGGGACAAAATTAGATTTCAAATGTTAAACGGCTATAATATTCATCTTACCCGTGTTCGGATGTTCCAATTACGTATTGTGCAGTGTATTTTGATGTTGTTCCAGATAAACGATGTTCCTTAGAAAGTGGTAATGTAAACAACACGTATATAACTTTGGTTACACTATTTAAATTTCAATAAAATTGCGAAGAGCTCACTTGTTATGTGTTTACATAGCTGGGGTTGCCAGCGCAGCTTCTTTCTTTGATGTCAGGCACTTAGTATTTAGTACCACAGATGGTAAAGGGTTTAGAGAAATAAGAGCTTTAATAAAACTGATGTTCGATAGCTACAAAATTCAAATCGTGGCAACCAGATGTTTTGTTTCGCTGCGGTTTGATAATCCACCGGACCGCCGCCGCGTTCGAGTCCGCCTCGGAAGAGTGCGAGAGCTGCGTTTAGCCGAAGCGGCAAGAGGAACACGCCTAATGAAGGTGTAATATAGACACAGAATTGTTTATTTTGGAGAATAATCCCGTGTGAATTGCTCGCAAGCGAGGATACTATAACCGTGGCAAGCGCAGTCGGTCAGATACGGCCGACCCGTCAGCGATATCGCTAAAGTTCAGCCAGTTCCCTTCATAACGATGCAAGCAGGCCGCCTTTCGAAATTGTGGATAAGTCCCTAGTTCACGAATGCGACTTGAGAACTATAAACTCAGTAAGAAACTCAAGCTGTTCAGTAAATCTTCACAATTTATGCGTCCATCAACACGTTATCAGCCATTTCTCACGCATTCATTACAGGTAAGAAATGTCCACACCAGTCTCGTCCGCATTTTCTACTAGTGGTTTTCTTACACTAGATACAAGCAATAAACAACAGATTAGATTTGTCACCAAGGGATCGAATTTAAAATTCTACGTGCGTAAATTTTTCTACGCCTGACATTCCTAAAAACACTTTCCCGATGATCAAAATTGCTACACACCAAATCTCTAAAAATTCAACACTTTGGTAGGTACCTAGTTACCTACCTATACATAGCCGCAGCGCGACGCAAAGGAAGGTCAATGTGTTTTATCTAGCATTGTATGCTTCCTTCCACTGTATACCTACTTTCATTAAGCATAAATTATGGTTTGGAATATGACAATTTCTGCTATACACAATTATTTTTATACATATCAATTGTGAATTTAGACTTTATGCTACACATCAGGTATTGAATAAGAAAACTCACAGTAGGCACCATCGGAGGCCTAAGCCAAGATTTCTGAAGGTTATTTTGCATTGAATGCAACTGATATACGATACACGAGTAAAAGCTAGTTTGGTTTACTTACATAATTTAAGTGTTATGAGTACTTGCAAGAGCCTAAGTGTCCTTAAAACAGTTAAAACCTGCATGTACATTTTTATTATACACATTTTTTTCATTTTTCATTTTTTTGTGTGACATGTATATTGTTTTAACCTATTTTGTGTACAATAAAGTGCTTACATACCAGTGGCGGCGCGTCAAAAATGTTCTAAGGGAAGCCGGAAATACTTTAGCTTTCTTATTCTTCATGAGCCGTAGTAATAGAAATGGACTGGCTGAAAATTAGGTAAGCCGTTGGGAATCGAGTTGTATGGACGCTCCGCCACTGTTACATACGTACATACATTTATTATTGTTCCTTTGCAAATTGAGCAAAATAATTTTGTTATAGACATAACGCCAATAGCAAACATGCGAAAGGGATGTGACGAAACACTAATCAAATCAAACTGAAACTTTCTTTTCCAAAAACGTCGGTTTTTATAGCCATTAACGCAAGTTAAGAATCAAAAAATCATATATAGTTATAAATAGTGATATGTTTTGCAGTTCGTAATGCGCTTGGTGAATATCCAAACTTAACCACTAACGATAAGGTCGAGATTTGTAACTGTGATTAATTAACATACGAGAAATCATCAGTTCGACATATTATTTTATCAATAAACACCCACCCACACGGTACAATAAAACAGCCCACAATTTATAAATTAGTCATATTTTAATTCACAAATCTGATACAAGCAAAAGTGAAAAGTCAATTAATTACAATCAGTCAAAATACTGGTTATTATTGTGTTTTAAACTTCATAGCAGTTACATTCGATGACGATCCATTGAGATTATATGACGAACCTATGAGTAGCAGACAAATGCCGTTGATTACAGCAGTAAACGTTGTCATGCCTGCGTTTAGTAGGTACTTTAACTTAGGTATAACTTCCCTTAATAAAAATAAACTTCCCACAAATTGCACCAACGTTCCTTATTATCAACAACAGTTTCAGCTCAAGCTGTGAAATATGAATTAGTATGTACAGCACTAACTGACAGCTAACCTCAGAGGCATAAATCTAATCTCGAAACGAAACAGAAAGGGGCAAGTCAGGCAAGTAAGTTAGGAATTAATCAAAATCAAACATTAACTCTGCAGACTCTGCTAATAGGCTACAAGGGCACTTTTACATGTCAAAATATTAATTAACGATTTAATTAAGTCTGACAATAAGAATAGTGAGGTGAGTCGAGACAGTTTGTGAATCTCATAGTTACAAGTCTCATAGTTAGTAGACTAGGTAGGTACCTCTTGAAAGTCCGTCCGAGCTCACATACCTACACTTAACCTTATCAAGAACTTAGTAGTAAAATAGGTTTAGATGAAGCACCTCCAGGCTTAAGGTATATACCTACTTCTAACATATATAGTATTTATTCCTCATTTACGCACCATAATAAGCTATTAATGGAAAAAGCAAACATTTATGGCGTTCTCTTCGCTTGGATAGAACAATGCGAGCCAGCAGATCGCGCGCCGATAGCTTCAGCCCAGTCGAGTGTGACTAAGGCCACAACAATAGCCGATGATAATTTTAGAAGGCTTTTTATGAACGCTGTCTAGGAATAGCTACACTCAATATTTATCAAATAAGTCAACTAAAAACCTGAGAATGCAGTTAGGGCAGGCTCTAAGATTAACGTCGTACCTAAACCCATTGTTAAACTTTTCTTTACATTATTTATTAGGCCCAATTTGCTATCCCAGGTACCTGGCATTCAATAGATGACATGTCGCTGACAGGTACAGTCCGATACTTCATTTAAAACTTTTTCTTCTCTCAGAAATTGTATTACATAGCAATATGATTGGTGACTGCGGAATTATCAATGGTCCTGTTACGAAGTGACAGGAAAGGCAATCATACGAATGGAATGGGCGAAGCACCGAAAGATACGAATTATCAGTGTACACATTAATACTTTCAACGCCAACTAAATGACAACGCTACTTTAAATCTATCTTTGAGAGCTTAATCACTCACAGTAGGTACGGAAATACATGGTACACGTTGGGAAGTAACATCAGGTAAAATTCTAATTTCTTGGCGACAGGTTACGTGAGCATAATAAAAGACGTCGAAAAAGTCATTGAATTCATTACTAATAGTGTATTTTAAACGATGATGTGTTGTCCTGCTGTGTAGCTGTAGGCGTTAATGTACATATACAAATTGAAAAATTTCATCGAAACTATTTCGAAGATACATTAACAGGTTTCAATTCAATTACACCTTTTCAACATCAAGCCGACAGAAAAGTAGCCCATAAATTCCATCACAAGTGCTCGCTAATGGCGCAGGACTATAAAACACTATCGTTGGATCTCGTCGCTGCACCCAAAGAGCCATCCGCGTCCGAGCATTAAACTCTGGTGCTGTGCTATATATGGACAATGGGTGTGCTACTTTCTAAGCTGCAAATAAACATAAAACGGGAACTAGCAGATCAATTAAACATAGCTTCACGTGTCCAAGGATGTCAAGTAAATTAATAGTTACACGCATTAAATCGGTTCATAATCATAATAGGCATAACAAGAGCCAGCAAAACCCTATCCATTTTAAGATTCCTACTACGTAAATAAGTTCTGGCCAAAACATCCTTACAAGCTTTTTTCAGTCATCATTAGTCTTCAAGTACTCGTTCAGACACAAAAAACGAAGGCTTTATCTTGTTTGTGTAGTTTACAGGTGGTAACATTATTCATAATTATGTCAAATTTCAGCTCAGTCCGTTAAGAATATCTGGTCTAAAAATAATGCAAGTTTTGTCCCACACATATACTAACAGGGTACAATTTAAATAAAACCTTGTAAAACTAATACCACAGTAATGGCGTGTGGCACATCAAGTAACCAAACATGTGCAATGACAGCTAAATATCAACACAATGAACCAGTCAATGAACACATTTAAAGAGTACCATACATTCTTCCTTAGAAAAAAACAATAATGGTTCAAGTTATTAAATAAAATCAACAAAGGCCAATCTTGACAATAAAAACAAAATTGCTCAATCATCTTTTACATCTCAATCACACGACGCATAAAAAGCATAACAAATCTAATAGAATCGATTACACGCTGTCGCGAGAATATTCGTGTCAGCGGCGTTGGCACACGGTGGCTGGTAGTGATAACGGATGTAGGGCAAGCCAACACCTAGCACAACCGCTTTTTATGGAGAAACAGTTTACATTGCAGCATGTAACCATGGGTCGTAAAGTTAATCTGTAATCAAAAAGTTATCTGGAAAAACTGGGTCTAACATTGCCACATACTACCTCAAACGGCTAGATATATTATGTTACATGTCGGATTCTGTACCTATACTAGTTTATAGTGTGCCAACTAACTCGTATTTTGCAGACTACGTACGATACGCTTGCCTACAACGACCGATCGATCGGATGTTAAAATGGCAATTGTCCGAAAATTTCGTTCCACTTACGCCAATCTTTGTAATTCTGGGCGATTGTGCCGGATCCGTGTTTGAATTGCCTTAATTCTTATCTATAGTAGAAAGTGGTGGCAACTGGGTCAAACACACAGCTCAGGAGATGAGGAGACTAATAGCGTTAATGAACTGATATTGTATTGCTCAGTCTGCACCAAAAATATCTACTCCATCTCCATCTGAACTTGACGCTGGTGTTATAACCCTTTTGTCACGACAAATAGGCATCTCGTTAAGATATAAATATCTTTAGGATGTATGCAACTTTAGTTAATTTTATTCAGTAAGAACGGGTACGTTTGGATATTTTTTTGCTGCGTTTGTAATAGTCAGGACAAGGTATGTACCTATAAAAAAAATGTTAGAAAAAACAAATAAGGAAAAATATGTGGCCATCTTGTTTCTTATATAAAATTACATGACGGGTAAACAAGTGATCCATAAGAATGAGTGTATTCATGTGATTTATTATGACCGGTACACTTACGCTCAAACTAAAAAAGGGACCAATATTTATTTTCGAATCAACACAAAATACCAAACAAAAAATACCAAAAAAACCGTCAGGTAACAAATTGTTTTTCAGCCATCGAAAGTTCGAACGTTGATTGAATAACAGTAGCCATCAAACTAAACTGGTTAATTATATTGTTCCATTGACCCGAAATGCGAGTCTCAGCAATTTTACTTTCTTACAGAACCAGTTGAAATGTCCGATAATATCGCTCGCGAATCTCAGGTGAATAGTTGAACACGAGTACAGTATGACTTAGACTTAGACTATGCAATATAAAACTCGCGATATTATCAGTACCTATAATCGTAATAGACATAGTTAATTAATTTTATAACAAATTAATCGAAGTAACTTTCACGATCGAGGCCACCTGGGGGGTTAACTATTAAATTAACATGAACGGCAAAGAAGGTTAACAACTACTATACACATTTCGAGCGGAATGATGGTAATGGTAGGGCTCATTAGCGATAGCAAAAGCTCTATAACTCGCACTTGAATGTTTTATATATATAGTACAGTAGGTACCAACCCAACCCAACAAACACCTGACTTGTACGAAATGTTGTATTAATAAGGTCATACTTGTTTGCCATAATTCTTCCATTGCTGAATCGAATCAACCTTTATTTCACGATATAATATTCGATAATGGGAAGTATGTATGTACTTACTCTAATTATGCCGTTAGACGGAAGGTTACATGTCTAAAAAAAAGAACCTTCATTCCTGCAAGTTTTACTATATGCAACTCTCAATTTTCAAATGTCCATTAACTGCGGAAGGATTATATAAGATGATGACCATAACAAAATTATAATGGCACTGATAAGACAGTATCACGAGTAGGTATGTATTTTATGACCTCTCATTGTAAATGCGACCCCCGGTGGACGCAACAATGACATTGAAGATGCATCGAAAGTGAAAACGAAAGTTGGAGTGTTGACCGATAGAGCCTACTATACGGGGTCGACGCCTCTTCGATGTTGAATGGGCGTTTAGAATTAGGAAAATGGTGGCGATAAAATCGATCGGAACGAGAGGTGTGTCTAATTTCAGGGTTCCGTATGTACTCCGTTCAGAGCATTTGATTTATACATATTATACAGTAACAACTTATTGTACAAGACGCTACTTAGTGTCGATAATTATAGTTTGTCATTGATTTCATCTATAGGTTAAGGTTAGGTATCTGCACGTCTGCACAGCTTCTTGTCCAGTATCTATTTCTAAACCTACCTAAACATTTTTTTCTATTAAAGTTATTTTTATTTTATTTATAGTGAGCCACCGATGGTACTGGCTGAAAATCAGCGCTGTAGGGTGTCACACATCAACATAATGCTGAGCCCGTGTCCGTTTCACTGCCGCGGTGACACACATATTGTTTGTGTGTATGTTTTTCTTGTCACCATTTTTGTCATATATGCGTATCTTCTGTACTTATATTATACATACACGAATGTTAAAAATGGTGAAAGTTACACAGCACGCTTCCAAAATCGTATTAATGTAAAAAAACATGCCTATACACGGTAAACTAATTACATACATATATCGTGATAAGAATTATATAAGCAACTCAAATCAAGTGGAAGTAAAGTAAACGACCTTCCGCTTTAGTATCAGAAAAAACAACATATCCTGCAGCACATTACCATCCTTACCTGGTTGAAATTCCTCTTACTCGAACCAAGTGCTTTTCTTCATCTTTTATAATGCGCACTGCTAAGGTTTGGAATTCCCTGCCGACGTCTGTATTTCCGAGTTCATATGACCTGGACTTATTTAAGACAAGAGTGAATTGAATAGGCATTTTCTGGGTGAGCTCGCTTCACCGTCGGCCTCATCTTTGCCCCCTGTCTAGATGCTGACCACAAGAGCAATCCCATATGTCCATCTCGTGTATGCCCACCCAAGTTAGGAACATGAAACATACATACACAAAAGCCTTACGTGTCTGTTATGTCATGCGTCGTAAAGACCAAATCGGCTTGCAAATCGGTTTCGAAAGTGTCAAATAAATAGTTCCAGTTGCGAACAATGTTCACGAACAATATGGCGGTCTCGTGCTGTGAACAATATCCTTGCGAAAATTATTTATTATTTAAACCCGGATCCACTTTCGCCGGCGATGGCCGCGACAGATTAGCGCAAATGCTGTAAGAAATTGAGTGATGGCAGCACTAGCACTAACAATGGATTGCGGCTAAATGTTTGTGTAGGCTCAGCTCATCCATAAATAGCTAACATGAGCGCTTGAGAATGCAAGGAGTGTAATCATTGACAATGGCGGTAGCAGGACGTTGGATGATGGCTGTTCAACCGAAATTGCACAGGTATGAGAATTATTATATTTTACTCTCATCATATAACACACATGATAACATGAACCTAGAACATACGTAATATATGCTGATATTTATCAACAAAATAATTCTACAGATGTATCAAAACATGCGAATAAACTACAAAAAATTAAATAATACATCTAAACAGTCGCCATCAGATGTTCACTTCTAATCGACTGCCTATATTAAATATAGAAATGATGTTCGTTAACCTATCTCAAAGTGTTCCGCCGGTGGAACTTCGAAGTTGTCAAAGACTTAATAATCCGTCCACATTTTTCTATTATAGGTATTTTTACACCTTATTCATGAATCATATCACGTAAACAAATCTATCGAATAATTGATTGCACTCATAAATAAAGTTATTCAATAAAAGATTACAGTTCAGCAGACCAGTAAGAATACACATATTATACGAGTTTGCGTGTGCGTCTATGCCCATAGCACAGGATTACCTTCTAGCGCCCAAGTCTCGAAGCTGTTGACATCAATGACTAAATTAATTACGCACGATCGCTGAGACGTCATTACCTTGGGCAAATTTCCTTCAAGTGAAAGTAATAATTCACTTTCTCAGGCTTTCGAGCTATCTTCAGGGTGTCGAACAGGTATCGTAAACTTAATTGGTCAGACTTGATACTGTATACATACACAGATTGATTTATTGCATATGTAAATTCACAGTTTTAACTGCATAAGGTAGTGTCTATTTCCGTCTAAACGTTGAGATAGGTAAATTTTTAAGAAAATTAATTTAAAATTCACATACAATTAAATGTCATGCTGAAGATTTTGTCAAGGTTACTTTTAATTGCATTCATATAGGAATTAGTATTTAAGTAAATAGAATTACTTACCAAAATAAATTATTACTAGAGCTGATTCTGTACAAGGACAAGGACCTTACCTTAGTTAACTTATCTCAGATAAACAATTAAATATCTGGGCGGCCGAGCTTTGCTCGGCGTTTTCCCGGGCATGAGACCTAGCTAGATCGATTGCTCGTCCCCGAAAACCCCTACATACACATACCAAATTTCATCAAAATCGTTAGTTTCCGAGATCCCGGAAATATAGAAATATAGATATATAGAAATATATATAGATATAAACAAGAATTGCTCGTTTAAAGATAATTCTGACGTATATACAATACAATACAAATACTCTTTATTGCACACCTCAATTAAAGGATACAGTACAATACAAAATCACAGTAAGTATATAGATAATATACTGCCTGTCAAGGACAAGTTGCGCCAGAAAGTGAACCCTAGCTTACCACAATTCCATTATAAATTCCACAGCTTCCTCTCAATTATATAAACAAAAGTATGGACGTTTTACACGCTTGCTAAGTAAGACCTTATCAGATTGAAATTAAGTATCGATTATCTACAAAATGGTGTGAATTAGAATACCAATTCATAAGAAATAATTTATATATATCTAACAAAAGGAATCAGGAATATATAAGAAACTCAATGCTCGTTATATGATGTGTAAGTTATGAAAATAATTATGCAAACATTACTCTGCCTCTGAATCAATCATAATGATCCACGAAAGTATTCTCGTCGACTCATCCATCTCTTAATCTTAATTCGAATCTAATCATAGTTATAGTATACAAAATGGCATGTAACCTGTCACGTAGCCTATGTAATCTAGAAATCTATCTCCTGAAAGGTCAAACAACAAATCGCCTCAGGCTCTAACAAACTATGTATGTATAATAAATAAATGACGACTGAAACGGTTCCGGGTATTCTGAATATGTATATATGAATAGTCTATGCAAGGCAAGCTATGTCTATTCTGGCGGAACATACAGACAAAAAAAACGAGAACGTGTGAAGATACAAGCCAGGCATTGATGCGGAAAGAAAGATATGAAAAAGAGAAGTAAGTAACGTACCTAACTAAGTACGTCGGGTTTGAAGTGTTTGCGCGATTATTATTGTGAAGTTGAGAAATACAGTCTAAGCTCCGTGTGTAAAATTATGTTCATAAAAAGCTTACCCGCACTTGCCCGTACTGCAGAGCGTTGGAAAAATATAAAGTTTACACAGAAATACTGTACTGTATAAAATTTATACAGTTTAGATTATAATTGAGGTGTGCAATTAAGTGTACCTATTTGTATTGTATTGTTTACCATTACGTGTCTCGATTAAAAGGGGATTCGGAATCGGCAGGATGACGCACACATTACTACATCATTCTAAACCAACAAGACATCTATCATATATTAAGGAAATTACTTGACATAATCTTTGGCACGCAATCAATCTGTCCATTAGATCATTAGATTCCCTTTCTATATAAGAAATCTATCTATATCCACAAGAGTAGAAAAACCTGAGGCGCAGCGCACTCTGCGGAAGATTAATGCGGTCTAATGAACACATCCCGCGCACGAGCGCGCGCGCACCGGACTTTGATCTGGCGCGAACTACACACTCGCTCAGGATAACCTATGATGATTTGCCGGCGTAGGGGACCCTCGATGCAGGGGTTCATTAGACTTGTTTGTATCGAAATACAAATATAACATGGAATTTCAAACGGTTGTTAAAAATGTGGTATACCTTATGTATGTGACGACTTTATAGCAGAAAAAGGCAAATTTGTAATTTCAAACTCTGATCGCCCATAAAATGTCTCGTGATACTACGCCGTTTATTACCATGTGCATTATCGCCAAGAATACAATACAAATACACTTTATTGCCAACCTCAAAAACATTAAACTCCTAATTGATTGAATCAGGCGTTACTTTGCGGAATTCCATGATAAATGTCGAGGTTTTTGTCAATATTGGTGGTGGTTTGTTTGTTGTATTTACTTACATGTTTGCGTGTGCGGTGCGGAGTGAGGGTGGGTGCAGTAGCCGCATGCAAAAATAAGCAAGTGGGTGGATCTCATCACTGATAGACCAGCGGAATAGCAAGGAATATTATTTGGAGCAAAGGAATATTTAATTAAAATCCTTTTTTGGGCAGTCGTGAAAATAACACAATACAGAACATAAAGGTTAAAAAAGTAGACTTATATAGAGGTATTTCCACTTTTGACTTATCGTCAAAACATTTAAATTTTGTTCTAATTATCGAACAGTCATACTTGTTTAGTTCAAACCCATGCAGACGAAAAAAATAAGGATAATAATCAGTGCCGGATGAAGTCAGCGCGGGGTCTGTAGCAAATTCTATCCAGGTTTGAATTGAAATTTATTGGTACGCGGGGCCGTAGCATTTGCTACTCTTGCTATGTGGCGCCAATGATAATAATGCACTAAACAGCCAATTTGACATTCAACATAATCAACTATAGGTACATGAGTCTACATTAGGACGTTGTTTAAATTAACGCTTTAACCTACTTAGGGTCAGTTGCACCAACATACGAACACAGGCCGGTCATCGTCAAATATGGCGCCGGCAGCTGTCATCTCATAGAAACTTGTCAAACTTTCCATACAATCAGATTTCACGAACACCGCTTACGATTACAGACGGTTTGGTGCAACCCAGCCTTAGTCTATGTAATTACAATGACGACGACGTGGACGTAATGAAACTACAGGTGATTTATAAAGCTAAAACAATAGATAATGTTTAATATCGACGCTTACATTACAATTAGAGAATTCGCAGTATGCGTAGATTAAGCGGAGTAAGGCCCGTCTCACATTCAATCTTAATTATGTGTCCATTGAGTTTATAATCAATGTTGCCCTTGTGTTTCCTTAAACCCTGGGTAATTAATTGATAGACTTACCACATGTGCTTGCGTCATATTTTAAGACAACTACGCCATTAATCATACTTGAGAAACAAGCTTACCTGAAAACAAGAAAACGAATTATCAATCATCTTATGGTAATACGAACACCTAGTTATAAATGTAGGTACTGACAGGATTAATTTATGCAATACTAGCGAGCCGCCCCGGTTGCAAATTATATATATAAACCTTCCTCTTGAATGACTTTATCTATTACAAAAAACCGCATCAAAATCCGTTGCGTAGTTTTAAAGATCTAAGCATACAGCGGGACAGACAGACAGCAGGAAGCGACTTTGTTTTATACTATGTAGTGATAGTGGTAATCAATATGATAATTTATCTACTTAGTATTACGACATACTTAATATGCACATGCAGTGAACACAATTAGCAAAATTTCGCAATGAAAACCCGCGTTAAAATCTGCATTAGGCTTCTCAGAATAATATAGTAATTAATGTAAGTAATAAAAAATGATTTCTAACCAACCCGCCACCAACAAAACAATAATGTCAGTTCCTTTCAATGGACGGTAATGGATGTACTATGACACATGCTGAAGAGCTTGAATGAAGCACGAGTAGGCTCAGTAGGTCATGATTTCAACGACCTCTAAAAAAGCGATGGCCATTGATGCGCGCACGCGGCGGGTTGGTAGTCTCTAATTATAGCCTCCAAGTAAGTGCGCGGACTTTTACGGCAACCGACACTGTAGATACTTACTTCGACAATACATAATAATATAGTATAGTATAATTTTCAGAGGGAAATTGATTTTATGATGACTTATTTGATTTTATAAAGGCTGTCCAAACCAAACTTGGTCGTGGTATAAATGAAAGTCATGTTTTTTTAGTACTCGTGAAGTCTAGGCCATTAGAAATTATATGATAGACCGCCAATATGCTCGTTCACTTAGAATTTTAATAAGCGAAACGAAAAAGTGGAACGCAAATACTCGGTAAAAAGGAAGAATACAAAGGCGCACACTATAAGAAGAAGAGCGTGCAAAATACGTAATACTCTTTTTTTAGTTAAATTAGGGCTTAATTATTTTAAAACATAATTGACACTTGGTTGTCCCGAATTAATTGATATCAAGTGACAATACGTTAACATTGCTTATTATATTCCAAAACAAGTTAATATTTCATTTATTTGCAATAATTATAAATTGATGTGCTGTATTACCGGCGTCGTCGCAATTATTATGAACGGCATGTCGCGTTTTCTTGTATTTCCTTCAGAATTTCCCACATGCTTTCCAAACCGGTTGGTTTAATAGATTGAGCGTTTATTGAGATATCTGTACCGATAAGTGGACTCCTCACAGAAATATAAACGGGAAATGTGTCTTACATCACGAAATCCTTAGGCGTTGTTTAAACTTCAATGCAGACGATAGGTATGGCTAATATCCCATCATTATCGTAATAAACGTATTTGAATGAACCAGTAGAAGAATGTTATAATCTATTATCTAATTTACATAAGCAAGCATGCATCTTAATATTATAAATACTTTGTAATATAATGCTCTTTCAGGTCTATTTTATTTAACTATATAACGCCGGTATAGCGCGGTGGCGTTTCTTAGTTCGGTGAAAAGTCATATGATATGACTAGAACATCCGCGCACATTCACTCTCGGCATATCGTAATCCTCATAATACTATTAGCACTATTAACAGAGTCACTGGAGCAGCTACTTCTTAGTATCTAATCACTGGCTCAGTTACTCGTGCTAATTAACCAGAATCAATTAAACCAAGTAAAAATACTTAATTATCTTAACGATAGCGGTTTTCCAGCCCAAGAAAGAAGCCAACGTCACGTTAGTATACGATCGTTTTCTATAAAAGGTTGCAACACTCGATAATAAGGCCTAATTGGAGATTTCACACGGTCCGCACTTTAACCGGTATAGAACCATGGCCGTTTCTAATACGACATAATCAGTATTGATCTCAGAGTGATTTAAGCTGTTATTGCAATGATGGATTGAATACTGTGTTACCGGTGACAGGTTTGAAACTAGTCTAAGTGACATCACTGGTGACACATTTACGGTGATATTGCGCGTGGACTTTACCGTTCACGCAAGGACGTTAAACCTGCCGGAGAAAATCTTGATTATAAGCTTAAGGGTTAGAAACTGGTCTGAGGCAGAGAGAAAATTTATAGCTTAATTAAAAAAGGTGTGAGAAAATTGCTATGGCACTGGTAAGGACTAGTATTAGAGAACTCCAAGTAATAACAGTACACAGGAATTGTCTTATACCGAATTAGTATTACAATACACAGGAAATACCATTTTATTTATTTAAATTAACCACCATAGAATCTATTATTAAGACCGTGTATTACCACTTTTGAGTTTTTAAAAACCATCTGAGACATAGAATATAGCGTCTTAAAATCTAAAAAAAATATATGTGTTACATAAGGATCTTGTCTAGTCAAAATCGCAGTCAGTTACATGACCTGATGAATTTCACTCGATAGAAAAAAATCGCGAAGTTACCCCTTTTTGAAATGTATTTTCAATACTACGGCTATATTACTGATATTTAACGTTTTATTTTTGTACTCAATTAAAGATCATAAATAGTTATAGACAAATTCGCAGGGTTTGCTTTGATAGAATGATTGGCTTAATGACTATAGCTAAATATTTACAAAACTGCGCGCAGAGCTTGCGTAGCGAGCGGGATGGTTAATTATAAACTCACGCGTGTTAGAGCGGGACATTTGCGTTGGGGATACCTCCCCTTAAGACTAATTATGAATTTGTTGGTGAGATCAGTAAGCTGGAAGTGTCAATTGTCAGCACATATTTGTGAGGCTTCCTGATTGGTGCAAGATGCGCAGAAACAGTACTGGGGGCCGAAAAACAATGTGATGTGATGTTTTGACAAATGTCGAGTGAAAAGTCGAGCGTTCGACACTCAAAAATCGGCCCCCTGTATCCAAACTGGTTTATTCATAATATTTATTAATCACTTACGAGGAACATGTTTATAGATTTTATTTTTAATTATGTAATTTAGTTTTATAATTAGACTTTAGTTTCTAGGTTACCTTTAATTTTAATTAGATATATTTTAAGTTTATGTTTATTTCATTTAGGTTTATTTTGTATGTCAATCATTCTCATAATGATCGTCAAAGTAAAATTATAACAAGTCTTAAATTTATGTAGAGGCAATGATTGAATGTCTAATGGAACCTTATTATAATAACGTATACAATAACTATTATTTACTAATGAAAAACTTAAACTTACGAGTACAATAATAATATATCCATTAAGTGTGAAATAATAAAACAAAGCAACCCGATTTTATGTTCAACGATGTAACGTTACACAACCACTCTACAGCCACAGACAGGCTTGCCCTAAGGGACGCTTAAACTATCTGTTACAAAAGCATCATAATTATCAATATAAATTTATTCCAAAAGCACTTTCGTTCGGAAGCATAAATCGACTACAACAATTAAGGTACGCAATAAAATAAAGCTATAAAGCATTGAGTTACACAATAAGAGAGCCCCATAGTCGAGCAGTACACATAATCGGAATAAAATATAGAATGATACTAAATCTAACAGATGATTCACACGGCGTACAATGCACACCGATGCATGAAATTCTGCCATCAGATAAGACGAATCTCGTATTAGGGTCGCATACACCTGCGCGGGCGGTTGTACTAATTACTGGGAAGCCAGCAGCAATTACGACAAAGGAAATTACATCGCACAATACTCGGGTACATAAATCAACAAAGAAAGTGAAGTGAACCTGCAGTTTAAGTTGACCTGTGTCATTAGAATAATATCTACATAAATAAAACATGATTATGACATCAGCGCATCACCGGTGGAATTATAGTATAGTAAAGGCCTTATTACGACGTGGGTACGAGTAACACAAGACTCGCAAGCTTTTATCCAGACTTGCTATGTAAGAAGAGATGAACACCGAAAGATACAAGTTTTCGCAAGGCTCTCTTATGTATCGGAAAAAAAGAGGAAGATTTAAGGACGAAGCACGGACTTTCCGAAACAGCGATCCTTCCAACCACCTTCCAAGGTTCCAACCTAGGCAGGAAAGGAACCTGAATCTTTGTGAATCGTCTATGCCAAAATAATGCACCAAAGCACAACCCTATACTAAGCTTCTGGGTGAAAATACACTCCGAATGCCCAAAAATTTTTTTATAATTAGTTTAATTTATTTTAACTGTACTTTACTAACAAATATATACTGTGTACCTACTAACAAAATTATGAATTTTATAATCTGAAACAAATGTAGGTATAAGTAGGTACCGCAGAATGAGGTTACTTTGATAAAAACTACACTTCACGTTCAAACTCTAGTTATACGCTTTCTGAGCGCATCCTTTGTTTTTTTTTTTCTTTAGTTTTTTTTTTATAAATTTTTTTTTAGGATTTTCAGTATTGGACGTCTCTATCGGTGTGTGTTTAGCTGTTTACCAGTCGCAGGATTGGCACGCCAATTAAATTACAATAAGGTAAATTAGAATGCAATCTCAATTTAATTACCGCTAAAGTGGGCGTCTCCGTCTCACTAAAACTGGTTTATGATTAAATGAGATACATTCTGTTGCAGCCGATAAACTGCTGTCAGAGTTAATTCTAGTAATTATAAGATTGTAAGTAATTCTAGATAGAGAAAATTCAATTACTGGATTTACTACGCAATATAATCTAATTGTAGCACAGGAAAAGCTACTGGCTGCAATCACCGGCCCACCCCTAACAGATAATACAAAAGTGATAATTTTTCTCCTTCTAAACTTACTATTTGTTTATTGTTTTCACTGCATACACATATTTGGATAAAGTTATACATGTTCCTTGGATGTTGATTACTATTAATTGGATGTTGATTACTATTAATTGGATGTTGAAGGTTAGACACAATTATTCTAGAACGTGTGTATACTTTGTTCATTCCGACCATAATGCCCATATAACCTAAAGTACCCAAACCAAATTAGACCCACAAAAAACATATGCGTCAGTTGTCAGTTCAATTACTTGAGATGTTTAGTTCAAGCATGACCATAAAATGTAACCGGCTAGTTATTAATGATGCACGTGAGCTACAAGGTGAAGAAAGTTTCTGCACGTGCATTTTTTATGAACGTCAATAACGACTCCTATGATGATGAACAACAACCGGAAACTCAATTTAAAGAGTGGCTAGCACCCGTGGCACCACAAACACACATAACAGTCACAATATCGCAGAGAGCATTTATATTATCTACTAGCGACCCGCCCCGGCTTCGTATGGGTGCAAATTATACATAAACCTTCCTCTTGAATCACTATCTATCTATTAAAAAACCGCATCAAAATCCGTTGCGTAGTTTTAAAGATCTAAGCATACATAGGGACAGACAGACAGACAGGCGGAAGCGACTTTGTTTTATACTATGAAGTGATATGCACCTACCTAAATTTAAGGGCTCGTTAAAACGCTGCCATGCTCAGGTTCCATTCTAATGTTCATAGAAGTATACTACCCAGCGGGGTAATCACTTAACGTTTAGATCGTCTGGTACGTTCGTTCTAAATGTCAAATCCCATACTAAAAATGACATTAAAATATGCCTACCGTACGTTCGAAACGTTGCGTGATTACCCCGCTGGTCAAGTATTCTAGGAACAACATGATGTGAGTGCTGCCAGCAAATTTGCAACCCGACGACGCTTTTGCATTTGCAACTGCGCTAACGCACCGGAAAAAGGGCGCGTCGCTTGAACTCGGTCAGGCTCAGGGTTCTCACTAACCACTCCACCTCGAGCTAGTATACGGTATAAATATAAACCAAATATTTATTATAACCCCCATAAAAACCAGGACCTATAAAAAATATTATGTACTAGCGGCCCGCCCCGGCTTCGCACGGATAGTCTAGTTTTGCCAACTAATTTTTTGAATTTTGAAATAAATTCTAGCCTATGTCCTATTCTGATGTCTAAGCTACAACACTGGAAAGTTTCATAGAGATCCGTTCAATAGTTTTTGAGATTAAACGGAACGTACATCCATACATCCGCACAAACTTTCACGTTTATAATATGATTAGGATTAGGATTCAACTCTTTTTAGCAGTTAAACGGTTGGAAGGCTTATACAGAGTTCAGGCAATTAGTCGATTAAGTATGAGGAAATTTGGAAATGTTTAAAATTTTAATTTACCTGTGTATCGTCTCCCAAAATCTCGCTTGAACTACTGAAGATCAGTTTTTTATAAATGTTCTGAAAGTTAAATTTAGAAGATTAAGCATAATGTAATCACAACCAGGCATAGGTATACATAGGTATTACACTAACGATGAAGTTCTAACTAACCAAAAGAAGTTCCGTTCAGCTGAAATGGATTAACCGTATGTACATTTCTATTAATACTATTGGTATATTGATGCGCCATTGTGGGGACTACTGCCCAATAATACTATGGGTATATTGATGGGCTAGCGTGGGGACTACTGCACTGAGCGAAAAAAATACTAATTATTAGTAAGCTTTTAGTGAACCCCAAGACAGGGAGATTATATACTAACGGTTACAAAACAGTTTAGTAGTAATCAGTAGTTACAAGGACAATTTTTTTGGTATAAGTAAATAACTACTATTATCAAAAACTGTTTTGTAACCGTTAGTATATAATCTCCTTGTCCTGGGATTCACTAAAACTTACTAATAATTAGTTTTTTTTTCGCTTAGTGTGCCCGTTCCCTATTATCCTGTGAGCTCCTGTGCCCAGCAGTGGGACGTTTACAACTATACAGGCTGATGATGACGATGATTGATACACTGAATCCATTGGTATAGTGCGCGCCATCCACGACGACGCGCCCCTCCACGGCGAATCTCATACTAATCAGTGCGCAGTTGTACGGCTTGGGCTGTGGAGGGGCGCGCCTTCGTGGATGGCACGCACTATAAGTAGACAATGTATCACATGTTATGACAGGTTAAAACATATGCGCCAGTGTTACCACAATGTATTGCATTTTATATCCGGTTACTTAAATGTCAGAGATCAGAAGGTGCGGTAGGCTCATACCCGAGTAATGGCGACAGTTCGCGTGTCGGTCGCGCGACGCATTCGCATCGCTGGTTCCAGGCGGGGCGGACGTGTGACTCACAGGATGTTCACTCTGGGTGCACCAATCACGTGCAGATATGTTACGCCATTCATAATCTCTCCCCAGTGGTCGTATATAACAACTACGAGCATTCGTAAGTCAGACCTAAACTGGTTAGCCTAAGGCGTTTTATAGGAGGCAATTGTGAATACCAAATGGCAATAACTTTCAGCAATGCGTTTGCTTAAAAGCTTGTCACGTCACAAAAATATTGACAGATCGTAATCTATATTAAAATTGATGAATATAGCGTACGTGATTATATTACAAATATTCTTCATTGCACACATGAAATGGAACTGTGTTTACAGTACAGATGATTAGGCTTAAATTATAGGTAAACAACGGGCGGTCTTATCGCTAAAGAGCGATATCTTCCAGATAATAATATTATTGCTAACGTATAAAATAATTATGGAAACATAATGTATACGTGGAAGTGGAAATGTATCAAAAGTATATGGATCAGGAAGATATACATACTTCTTACAGTTAAAATGCTATTAATATAGTAAAAATCATAGTTCACCTACATACTGATCCGCCATTGAAGAGTTGATAAATAAACTGTTTGAAATAGTTATAGAAAACAACTGAAAACTAAACGATTAAAAGTAAATGGTTGAATTCAGGCCACTAAATTAATGAAGTAAATAACCATTACAATTAAAATTTAAAACGTGCACCAAATCTGAGGGAAACGCCGTCGCGTAGCATCCTGCATTGCGCAAAGCCTTAATAAAGCAATTAGTATGGAGATCTTCCGTCTTGCTCGGCGAGGTACTTCCGTCTTGCTCGAGCTATTACGCCTCGGTTAAGTAATTGGAAACCATTCTCTGATTTTTTCAGTCAAACCACAATCAGTCACCTTAATAAATGATAATACATTTAAAAAATTAAAAGTACCCACCAGAACTAAGATGACGTGAGGAAATCTTAATAAAACATAGTCACTTTGAAAATGGAGCAGCAGAAAGACGGAGACACCGGCAGGATATGATAGGAGCCAGCGAGGACAGGAGTTTGATAATTCATACATTATAATCCATCCTAAATAATTATGTATTTTCAGCAGCAATTAAAACTGGTCAAATTTGTAAGGATATTCCGTTGACCATACTATATAAAACGCCAGAAAAAACTTCAAGCATAAAGCAATAAAGAAAAGAGTTTGGTTCCCATCTCATATCATACTAGCATCGCTAACCACTCAAGATCCGAGCACGAACGCATCGAATAATCGACAAGTCATCGACGAGTCCTATAATTACGGTAGATGTACGCGGGAGGGCGTACCAGGATACAAGGCGCTCCCAGGGAATAAAACCATAAAGGAATATTACTAAAGGCATATTACCCGTACCATTTGGTGGACAAACGTTCTGCCACGTACCTATAAATTTAATAGCAAGGGAATGCGACGGCGAATGATGGATGGTGGGGTGCTGTTGTCAAATTAATGATCAACCATTATTAAATAACTGACGGGAATTTGATACTTGAATTCAATAGAATAGGGTAAACGTAACTCAGAGAAAATTAATTGATATTTAGAAGAAAGAGGTTATTAGGCCAAAATAGTCTCTTTAAAAGACTATTCTGAACACCCTTCAATCAGGTTGTGCAGATCGTAGTTTTCAATATAATTATTTTTAAGGTTGTGCAGATCATAGTTTTCAATATATATATATTTAGTTTAAGGATAAAAAGGTGCTTGTCGCCAAGCCAACATACCGCCCCGTAAGAACAACAGAACATGTACAAAATCGAAAAGAAGAAACTTAAATACTCTAAATTTGAAACTACTTCTAATAAATTATATAAAAACTCGTCTTCGTCCAAAATAGGACTAGACAAAACACTATTTTTTCAATATTAACGCTTAGCAGCAAATACAAAAGTAACTTTAAACTTTGTAACGGATTCGACAGTCAAAAAAGAAAAACTATTTCTAATAGAGGTACAAAAAACCCAACTTCGAATGTCTCTCCAAATATTTTTAATTTTTCTCATGACAACATTCCCAAAGCAACCTCAAACCCATGAAAGGCGAAGTTTTTACATCGATGGAGTTATTGTTTGTGCTAAGTATCTCATTACCGAAAAATCAGCTTTAATGCGGTTTTTCTTTAGATTTACGATTTCCGGGCGCGACTGCTTCAATGGCTTTATAAAACGTTTCACTAGGTTACTGTATGCTATATTTACACAGAAATATGCCAAGTTTATTCATAATGGCCATTATATTATCAAATGGGCTGAATTTCAAATTGCTTATAGTGGCCGTTACGGCGCAAGCAAAAACCAAGCCAAGGGTAATGACAATGAGGTGCTTACTGCTAATGAGGAAAATAGATAATACCTAAATAAAAAACATTTAGATGTTCAAGGTTGTAAAACCACAACGGGTTTATTTATATTTATTTACTCATTAATTTCAGGCATCTATAAGTACTATGCTAATATTTACAACAGAAATAATGGAAATGTGGGCAAAAAAGTTCTCGAACAGATATCATAAAGCTTAAGTAAGGATCGATGTCCAAGAACACAACCAGTTCAGTACTGTAAGTTAACAAAAAAAATGGATTTGTAATCACTTAATGTTAGGTATATTGACTTAAGTATATGGTACCTATATACATACTACATTAGCAGAAAACTACATTTCTAAAGAAAATGGAGACTATGGAACGTCTGAAAGATGAAACTAAAGGTAATAATTTACATTTCAAAACAATAAGCCATACGGTAACCAACATACTTTAAAATAACTTTGATTTAAGTTACGCAGTTTTCCACTATATCGTTACCTAAATATAAAGGAACAATGGGAAAAATTCAAACGGATAATGGGGAAATTATAAATACGAATAGAAAAGTTGTTTTAAAACCCTTATGTTGCCTTATGGGTAACTCGATTATATATAGTCCTCCTCGCCGTGTCCCGTCGACTCCGTCAGTCTTTAGGATTATGGAACTCGATTACCCAAGCCAAGCGACGACGACGCGCGGTCGCGGCCAAAATACGATGCCATTTTCAACTGCGCAAGAAGCAGAACGGATTTAATGTTGAAATTTAAATTTACGATGCCTCTAGCTTCCTTTTAATTACGACTCATTATCATGCGACCAGACCATTAAATAAATAATTCTAAAATACTATAGTTTTAATTTTAGCAACATGATTACACCGACAATAAAATTGCATTTGAATAAACCTTATTTGCTTAAAGTAAATTTAGCGGCAATCAACCTAGTTGTAAACTAGATAAATCTGTGAAAAGTAGATGACGTCGTATTTTTTTTTTACTTAATTACATATTAAAGCAATAAAGACTTAGATAAACCTCTTTTTTGGCAGTTTCACCTTTTCAAGCCAGTATTCATAGATTAGGTGTAATAGGTAAGTACATCTAATATTAAATATTACTGAAAATGGTTAGCCTTAGTAAATTCCTTCATACTCTCCATCATTTTGTAGAGATTCATATTGCAACCGGTATCCGATAGCGCGGTAGCATTATCAAGGGCAGCCGATAATTCTCGATGAGTCGGAGCCGAATCAAAGTCAATCGTGACCGGTGCTCTAAGCGAGGAAATAACGTAATAGACGCCGGCCGGCGCGGCGCGGCGCCGATAACGACGGCAGATCCAAGTCCTACCTAGCATGCCCGTGTTTAACACGAGGACACAGAATAAGTAATAGTATAAGGAGGATACCAACAAAATCTTCCGCACAGCACAGCACTCATTCGAAGAAGGCAGAAGATCTAAACTCTACGATAAACTCAGCATGCTAGCGGGCTCACTTATGCAAAGGGCTAAGGCTAACCGTAAAGATAAAATCGATGCAACAAAGCCATAATGTAATGACGTTTCGGAGATGAGATCGGTTATTTGACGATGTTACGTGAACAATACGACTAATGATTACTATGATCGTTGATGTGCAGTATATTATCGTAACTGAAGTGAAATACAGAGCCAGAAAATACAGATTTTAATGAAAATATCAATAGAAAGTCCAAATATATCAATGAATCTACAAGCAAAGCGCACGACTCTCAATATTTCGCGGTGGTCGTGACGTGGGGGTCAAGGAGCGAGGCGGAATGGCTGCCGATGTGACTATTTAAGCCTAGAAATTCAATCTATGCCTAGGTCAAACTCTCTAGGGCACTGTTTTAACAACAAGACAAACCGTTTACAGTCTGTTTATTCCGAACAAAAGACAGTTCTGCCCTTACTGAACTAGAAAGTGAAAATTGTCTTCGCAAAACAGATTTTTCCATGAATTATACATTATGACTGAGGGTGGTATTATGATAATGTTTTTATGGATTGTCTTCGCGCACCGAACGAAGTTAATTTATTAACAGACATCCGTCAAGATTGCAAAGTGAACGGAAATCTTCGAGTTCCAGTTTATTCGCATACAATGGCGGTCCCACTTGTCCGAATAATTTGCAATTAATAAACGGTTTGACCTACTGCGTGAATTTGTCGAATCATTCTTACATTGGTATTAATTAATCTCAAATTTGGCGTATGTTTTTACGATCTCCGGTTTCTGGTGATGGATGTCACTTTCTTCTCGCGTTTGAATGTCAGTGTCAAGCTAGAGATTTTATTTTTATCTCCGGAGGAGGTCTTGGGTGTCTTATAAACAAACCGGTGTAAAAACTTCATTGATGGCTATCGATCTCTGTACGTGTGTGTGATATCGAAAAACGAGTTCTGTTAATGGAGGTCTTCAATGTCTTTGAATTAATGTTTAATATTAAACGCTGATGACCAATGACATTGGTTAATTCTGCAACGATTTCCTGGTAGTATGACCATATATCCCGTATATATAGAATTAAAGCTGAGGACAACGTTTGTTTTATGTTATTTTAGTTCCGGTGCAGTGCACCAACTCGACCAATGGTCGTACGTACCATAAATCAATCCGTAGCAAGGGGAAAGCACGGCGTATCAATACTCCAGCATTCACGTGAACTGGATCACAAAACAGCTTTTTTTGTTTCGCGATCAGTGAAACGTATCCTAAGTCTCGAACCCACAATTAGCACTTTCCATAAAACACATGCTCCAATTCCACCACACTGAACTGATACAGCATTGACTCCACAACACTTAAGGTTTACACTTTAGTCCTCACAGTTCCCGGTGTCAAGGATCAAAATTCGCACGTTCAAATTCGCAAAACGCACGCATACACTGGTTTTTACAAAAGGTTGGTCCAACTGCCTTTAATGGTCGAAATCGTTCAAAATTCGTATTACATTTTAACGAGCGTCGAACGCGAGTCCAACACGAGAGCGCGGCGCGAGGAGCGCTAGTAAACTAAAAGGCTGTCCGTAACCGTACGCCACATGCGGTAGACGTCGACTTTTACCCAGCCATGTTAAACTGCTATCGGTATCGCACTATCATTACAATACTCACTTACTCTTAAATCGGAAGGCCTTTGGAGTTGAAAATTGGTAGGTAAGGCTACGAAGAGTACGAAGTTACATCTAAAACTTGGAAGATTACGCAGTAGGATTCAAAATCGTGTAAATGATAAGGCATGGAACTAAAACTACGACGTTAATGAATCTCTGAGTGATGTCCGTCAGTACCTCTGCAATAGTTTCACAACTTCACTTCTTCTTCATAATTATGATACGATCTAATGTTTTTAAGATCATTACGATCATTCATATAATTCATATTATATATACATACACTTCTATTACACATAATAGACAAATTCTTATATTAATATATTAACATAAGCAAGTCCCTTTAAAAGAATTGAAGAACTGGGGGCCGATTTTTGAGTGTCAAACGCTTGACTTTTTACTCGCATCTGTCAAAACACCATAGTTTTTGACAGATCTCGAGTGAAAAGTCGAGCGTTCGACACTCAAAAATCGGCCCCCTGCACTTACTTATTATTGACTAAATAATTATTTTCACGTCAGTTTGAAAAATGCCCATATGGTATTCATATCACAGCGTAAAGCGGTTATGCCTATAAAAATTAATAAGTGAATGCGCGCGCATACATCGCTCATCGCTCGCGTATACATATTAAAGAAAAATTGAATCAGTAATTCCGACAGAACTTTTCGATAGTTTTTATTTTGTTCAAGAAAGAAGAAAACTATGGATTTTTCGAAATTTAAGATTAAGTGGAATCCTTCCATTGGGAGCGCTCGTGGCCCAGCGGCGCCTGAGTACCGCTTGCGGTATCTAAGGTTAAGCAACGTGGGCAACGGTCAGGACTTGGATGGGTGACCGCTTTGAGTGGTTACTAACTGGAAGGCACGTTAAGCCATTGATCCCGGTTGCTGTCTATGGCAGCAGTCGTTAAGCCAAGTTGGAGGCCTCCGGGCGGCTTGAGAACTTCTAACAGTCAAGTTGCCCACTCACTTGACAAAACCTAATCCCAATAAGGTCTAGTTTCCCCTCGGGGTTGGAAGGTCAGATGTCAGTCGCTTTCGTAAAAACTAGCGCCTACGCCAAAATCTTGGGATTAGGTCCTTCAGGATGCAACTGTTCTGGGATAACGATAGGAGGATGATGATGAAGTAGAATCCTTCCATTCAGATCAGAAGCCTGGAGCAAGAGAAAATGAGTGCAAATATTCATGTTCCCATATTCGTTTGCTCTAAATTCTTTATCCGACAGCAAATCAAAGTTAGTAAAAATATGAACTCTTAAGTAAAGAGCAAACTACAAAATGATATAAAAAAGCTTTGTTTTCGAGCGCCAATGCAAAGCAAATGATTACGATCACAAAAAAAGAGGAGCAAGTGAACCATACAAAAAAGAAGTTAACTTGACTACTTTCAATAAAAGAGATTATCAATTGCTATAAAAATTATATGGAAAGTTACTACTTATGTTCATCCAGTTTTATAGTACCTATATTACATAAAATTTGCATATTGTTAAGTATAAGTAACGAGTCAATAGCTAAGGCGCGTTCCAGTTGAGAAGCTATTAATTTCATAAAGGTATTAATGATTCACTATAAAGTAAAAAAGTAACTGTTAAATTTGGTTTAGTTTTTACTGCTAAATCTTTTTAAGCTGCTGATTCGAGATGAGAAAAATGGATTGCAAAAAATCAAACGAATAAACAAGATATGGATTGTGAAACTGAATAAAATCCTTAATGACTAGGTACAGACGATAATGAAACATTAATAGGCAGACAGCACCTCTCGCTGTACATACAGAGATGGTTAATAAAACAAGTGCAATTAAACGGGACAGACAATCGCTGGCTCCCCACTGCAATCGACGAGAAGTCAATCCGCAAGTGGTTGCTATCAAAAATAATTTACAATCAAAGTGTTACAACGTGATATAAAAAGCCGAACAGTGTTTAATTGTTAAACTCTTAGTCATAGCTCTTACGCTGAAGCACACATAGACAATGTGCAACACACAGTCATACGCGCTCCTGAGATAAGAGTACTGTAATTGTAAACGTCCCGTCCTTGTGGCGGAAACTGGCCAATTACTTAACATTTTCAATGTTAATTCACGAGTGACAAAAGAGGCGGAAAATAAAAATATATGGCAACTATTAAACATTAAGGTGTCAAGCATTGGGATCATCACTTTATATATTAAGATTTATTCCTAATATGCATTACGGGATCAGGAGAATTTGTAGTCGATATAACTCCCCTCATTGATTAGTATACCCACCAAGTCGTTCATGGGAATTGTTCAGGGCGTGTTAACTTTAGGTACTTGTTTCGAAAGCAATTTTCAAAGCGAAGTTATGGCATTAAATAAACTAAATCTAAATGCTCCCTACAGGCTAGTGTCGGCAATAATGACTGGGCTGATGGCTGCAGGAAAGAAGACTCGTTCTGTGAACGATTCTGCGAGCTCGGCTAGTGCGATTAGTTCACTTAGTTGCGCCGAGTTATGATAATAGCTCACTTTCAATTTTCTTTTAATTAATGTCCTACTTTGGGTATATGAGTAAATTATATCAAGATACATTCTTCAATCATTAACGTGTAATTTACGTCGTCACCCATGCGTATGAATGAATACGTTTCTGATAATATGTAATCCCATCAAAAACATTACATGTAAAAAGATGCAAGTCTCGCAACACAGTTCTTTTACAACAAAAAGTAATGATATGTAGTCTTAAACCAAGTCTGTTATATTTTAGTCAATAGTACCGGAGGGGTGCCCACAGAACAAAATTTCCACCGACTTGCATCAGCATTAGGTACTTTATGTTTTTGATCATGTCATTATATATATTTAAAAAAATAAAGTTATGCAGATGCAAGTCGGTGGAAATTTTGTTCTGCGGGCACCCCTCTGGTACTATTGACTAAAATATAACAGACTTGGTTTAAGACTACATATCATTACTTTTTGTTGTAAAAGAACTGTGCTGCGAGACTTGCATCTTTTTACATGTAATGTTTTTGATGGGATCTCATCCCTTTTTTTTTCTTTTCAGGTATGACTTCTAGTAACGAACATGCAAACTGTAAAAGTAACTTTGTAATCGCATGTACTTTGTATAGGATTACAAACTTACTTATGCAGTTTGTATATCGCAGATACGTGACTGATATTGCAATATTTTTTTAATTTTCTAGCAATTAATAGGCTAAAAACTAATTATGTTTAAAATTTGGAGCTTGTGGGTCTGCTAGAAGTACCTTAAACGATTGATGATCTGTCAGTCAGTCAGTGAGTCAGTGACTAAACTAAGGAATTTTGAGGGGCAATAGTTCTTAAAATAAAAGTTCAAATTGAATGTTATTGAGAATATATCTAACCCATATTATGCCCAACATGTTACTGAAAATTCAGGGTTCTAGCTTTAACTGGGACACAATTACAGGATGTTGAAAATGGCCTGAATGGCTTCGAGAAAAGGATGGTACGGCCGTGCACCTTTTTGCTCGACTTGCGGGGGCACTGCCGTGCCCCCAGATAGTACATTACTTACCAAGGGCGATAAAACAATGTCTCAGATCGCAGGTATTTTACGCCCGAGCCGAAGGATGCGATCTGAGGCTTTCTTTATTATCGCCCGTGGTAAGTACAAAATTTTATGTCACCCCCTGGCCACGAAGTGGTTTTTTTCGCGCGCGGAGCGTGCGATAATGGTCACTTTATGGCGAGGTGTGACATAAAAACAGCACAAAACTTAGTAGAAATTCTGGGGCAATGACAAGATGGCAAAAAAAGATTGCTGTTAATTTTATAACCCTTAAACTTAACACGACTTGCTTTTCTCGTACCTATGCGAGCCACGCAGTTAATAGCGACGCAAATTGCATGGTGATTGGCAGTTATACCTTATTCAAAAGAAACCTGACACCGGCTATATTAAAGTTAAATTAAGAACAAGCCTGCATCTACATCAGTTTGCTGTCGAAAGGGAAAAGTCAGGTGCTGAATAACGGCGCAAATTTACAAGCTATCGGGAAGACATGAGGCAACAGTTACACATTACGTCAAACAATAGCAATAGGTGGAGCAGCCAACAGCCGCGGCGTGATGCACACGACCGCTCGTGAGAAACATTTCCTGGACTGCTAATATGTCAATTAAATGGTAAATGGCGCATAAATAAATATACAAGTGAACCACACTGATTGCCAGCCCCCTAATTGCTTTGAATTAATTGTCTTTACAATTCTTCTCACTAAGTTCAGACATATACCGCCATAGACAATAAATTCTAGCTTCTTTAGTATGCATTGCTTTGCAAAGACAAATCACAGTGCTCAATCAATACAACACGATGATCCTAGCTAATAAACTCTATTTCACCGACGTCTTGACACTGGACGCTCGTTATCCATCCATAGTTGTGGTACTTAACTACAGACATTAGCGCTTCACTTTTACGTAAACTAAACATTGCCTTCCTAGGACCACAGCGGCTACAAGTACAAGGAACTTGCCAGCGGCTACAAGTAGAAGGAAATTAAGTAGTTGTTACAATAATATAACTGTGGCTTTATAGGCCGGGCCACAGGCCGGGCCCATTGAAGCGATAGTAGTGCGCGGTTGGAGGGTGGCCTGGGGAAAGTCCAGGGGAAACCTCCGACACGACCACGCGGGCGGTTTAAACACTGGAATACTCTAAGAGTTTGCGCTCCAGTGAGCTTGGTTGAGCGGTTTCTTTTTGTAATCAATATATTCGCAGGAGCAATAGTATAAAGTAGATAGTCTGTGAATAAACCGTAGTATAGGTAAAAGCACAGAATAGTATAATAGTAAAAGGTAGGGACACCACAATCACCCTATAGATCTGACTCAAGGTTTAATATTCTTGATACGAAAACCATAAAACGGTCAATTGTCCAACTATCCCTGTGTACTTGAAGATAATTTATAGCAAAAGCACAACTTTCGAGACGTTATCGACCGGCCGATCGGACAACTAGTCGTACTTAGTAGCCGATATATCCCTTCAAGGAGCTAACAAGACCGCTTTATGGAGCTCACATAAGGCTGGTTTCCACTAGAGCTATGCTACGCAGCTATGCTGCGAGGATGCGCTACGAGCTATGCGACTGTTTCCACTAAAGCTACGCTATGTATGTAGCTGTGCGAGGTAGATGCGTTATGAAGATGCGCAGCCGCGAGGTAGCTGTGCGAGGAAGATGCGCAGCTCGAGCTATGCGATGCGATGTATCGACAGCATCCGTGTAGCGCGCATCTTTCCATTTAAAAAACATGGCTTAGCTGAACCCTTTTCCACCAGATACTGATGTGCCGTCGGAAACTTTCCAAAATTGCGAATTTTTCCACATGGGTTCCAGTTTCTGAAATTACTCACATTTTTGTATGGGGTTTGAAACTTTTCGAAATGTAAAATGGAAATTTCTTATATTCCTATGAAATTCTCAAGAAATTTCCGAGAACTTTTCCAACTTTTTGGAAACATTCCGCAACTTGCACATCTGTACCACCAGAGCTATGCTATGTGAATAAAGGAATGTGATTGGTGGATTTCAAACGCATCCATAGCAACGTAGCATAGCATAGCTCTAGTGGAAAACCAGCCTAATGATATGATCTGACTCCGTTTATCACATTTGCAGTTTTAATTAAGATTAGAATCAACTGATTTTATGTGTTTTGTAATATAAGTCCGTTTTATCAGACTTTACAGGACGTTCGTTGATCGTTCAATGTACATTTAGCTCGGCATTGGCATCAATTTTGCGAATGAGTTACTATTATCGGAATTATGATTTAAAAAAATAGGTACATCCCGACTGGCGGGGTTTTCTTTATCACCATCCAGGATGATAAAGACAACATCTAAGGATTGATGTTTCGGTTTGTAGTTTGTCTTGTACAACATGTGACAACGATTAACATAAAACCATTCTTCACGTGTCCTAATTCCTAATGTGGTGTGACTAAAATAATGTTAGTGTCAAGTTAAATGGTTGAATGCACAGTAACCATTAATCTTCTTCGATTTTAGATAATTCCATAGTTGCTGTGGAAAGCGGACTAACTGGCATGTTAGCTATCCGCGGGCCCCGATTGCAAGATAAGAGGCATTGTTGAGTCTAATATGTTTTCCACCTAGATCTACAACCAGTGTCGAGGTACATCATCGAGCCGTGTAAAAGTAAAGTGGTCAGTGATGATCCAAATGTCGGTCGGTAATGGCGGTCGTTATGACGATGCTGATAATAAAGATCATGACGGTGACAGCATTGTCGATAGGTAACGAAGAAGAGGATGCTTGTAATAAGTATACCTATCTAATGAACAATTGTACATTGGATGGGGCCGATGTGGGTTTATATCGGAAAGTATTAATTTTGAAACTGTGCGTGCCGGTCATTAATGATCAATATTTGCTTTTACCTTGTCAATTAAATAAAAACTTTGTAACGGTAAAGTAATAATTTCTGTAAATCACGGCGGCGTGTGAAACATTGATATATTGTAAGATAAAACAGTTGATCCCAATTAAACACGGTGAAGTATTCGGACTGATTAAAGGATAATGATCATTTCTGACCAGCCCACTCCGCAATTTTTTATAACTTTCATTTTCTCTACACTTGATTAATTACACGACTGTCCAAACTCTTCAAGCGTGCGACCAACAGACGATAGTTAAACTTGCTTTGTCAAAATATAATCGTGTTTAATATTTAGGGTTTAAAGTTGAAAATCATTCGGAGCTACTGAGGCAGGTGGATCCCATCCCAGACTCGGTGTTAGTTTGAATGAATGGAAATTGTACGCAGTAGGTATTTATTGAACAATACAGTGTTTGTTGTTATAGTGGTTAGTGTCATAGTACTATCTACCAAAAACCAATAATGTATCAATGACTAGTCTAGTCAACACATAATATGATTTTGATAAAATGTATGTTTTGAACACTGAACAGTATGGCGTGTGGCAAATCCATTATAAGATGTCCTATAAGATGATTAGGAATGGAACTGGTATTCAACCCCCCATTTTTATCAGTCTTTATAATTCACAATGCGGAGCCAAAACAAAAGCGATATCTTAAGGTAAAAGTACCCTTCACCGGACGCTTAAGACCTACATGTACGTTTGTTTTTTTAATAAGGTTTAGAATTTTTGTACGATTATGATCAACAGCATATGGTGAAGATAGATAAATTTGTCATCATTTAAATGTACGTCGAAATTTATTACATAGTTAGACGTATATAAAAATATTTTTTAAAGTTTTTTATCTCGATTACACTGATTTGTCCCATTCAACGAACTAAGAAACGGAATTTGCACCCATTACCGGATCGGCATGCCGTTTCACCGAACTAGGGAAGAAATGTATGGAATGATGGCAGTGTGTGAGTTTGTAAACTGATGAGTGACTATTTATTTCAACCTAACTGCACTAGTTTTGTGATTTAGAGCAATCTTGACGGTAATTTAATCTAAGAAAAAACTGTCTATAATTAAAAATTTAAATCAAATATTTTTTTTATATAAATAATATACTTATCTATTAAAAATTCTTCGCTAATCGCCAATAATTTATTTTTATATAATTTATTCGTTAACGGTTTACATCTAAGTAGCGCTGGCTTTTTTTTAAAGATATACGAAAAATAACACATTTCAATATAGATCTAGCTGTACGCTGAATATGGTTTATATTCCAATGAACGCCAAATAGCAGCTAGGCCGAGATAATCATATGTTCGGTATTAGAGACCATGGGTACGCTTTACCGAACGGGCGTTCGGTAAAGCGTACACATTGAACCTATCACGCGAACATATTTAATAAAATAGTGTTTTAATCTTAATGATTCTGCCATAACAACATAAGTACATTTTATCTAGAAATAAGAACTATTGCAAAATAAAAAATACACAATTATTTTGCTTCTACTGATGTTAAATAAATAATATGGAATTTTTAAAATTACCTGGTCAATGAAGCTTATTTTGACGTCAAAAAGTCGTGAAAACTATACATTTCAAATGCAATTTACAAAAAATCTGTCTCGTTTATAGGCGTTCGGTAATTGCTCATCAAATTACTCTATTAATTGGATATGTGTAAAGCGGAGTAGTATATATATAACGTTTAAAATTAACGAGTGAAAAAATAACTTTCAAAACATACGTTTTTCCCTGATTCCGAACGCTGTTCGGTAAAACCTTCAAGCAGTAGATGAGGGTGACCCATCACCGAATTTACATTTTTGTTGAATTCTGTAAATTTGACTGCACTAATTTCACTTATTTAACTCAAACACACACACTTATTAACTCATGATACGATAACACCCTATTTTGAAGCATAAAGTCACTTTTAAACGCTTTTATGACCTTACGAAGTACACTCAGTTTCTTAACCATTTTCGTAAGGAGTCCCATACAACGCCGCGATCGACCTGCTCAATCGATTCTCCCGTTACAACTAAGAAACAAAATGGCTTTCTTTGCCTCGTAGTGGAAGGAATAGGTATCTAGCTAACGGAAAAAAATATCACAACGTAATATTAGCTGTAAGAACTCGACTTATGGCTCAAAATATAGAAAATCCGGTGATAGGGCAGATCCGGTAAAGGGTACATCTACCTTATAGGATCCGGAATCGGATGGCCCTTCGGTCAAATGGAATGGATGACCTCTTAATTTGCAACTAGCTTATTCCCGGAACTTCGTCCGCGTAAACTTCCACTCCCTATTTCATCCCTTCGAAGGAGGATTTTCGGCATTAAAAGTATCCTATATGTTTATCCAGTCTATAAACTCGTTGTACACCAAGTTTCATATCATAATCCGTTCAGCGTTTTTACGTGATTAAGTAACAAATATCCAAACATCGAAACTTTCGCAAGTTTCGCATTTATAACATTAGTAGGATTTGATGGGATCAGGGGGCCGATTTTTAAGTGTCTAACGCTCGACTTTTCACTCGAGATCTGTCAAAAAACTATGATGATTTGACAGATATCAAGTGTAAAGTCGAGCGTTCGACACTCAAAAATCGGCTCCCAGATCGCATACTGTTTAGAGGCTGTACGTAATACGTATCTGTTGAATTATCTATTAGGTGGAGCGCTCGTGGCCCAGCGGCGCCTGCGTACCGCTTGCGGTATCTACTTAAGGTTAGGCAACGTGGGCAGCGGTCAGGACTTGCATGGGTGACCGCTTTGAGTGGTTACTAACTGAGCGCTCCCGTGCTTTGCAAGGCACGTTAAGCCGTTGATCCCGGTTGCTGTCTATGGCAGCAGTCGTTAAGCCAATTTGGAGGCCTTCGGGCGGCTTGAGAACTTCTTACAGTCAAGTTGCCCACTCACTTGACAAAACCTAATCCCGATAAGGCCTAAGTTTCCCCTCGGGGTTGAAAGGTCAGATGGCAGTCGCTTTCGTAAAAACTAGTGCCTACGCCAAATCTTGGGATTAGGTAGCGGACCCCAGGCATCCTTCAGGATGCAACTGTACTGGGATAACGCTAGGAGGATGATGATGATGAATTATCTATTAGGTATAATATTCTGTTGGATGTCAACCATGGTCCCCTTTTTATTCAATAGTTGACATAACTGGTCTCCATTTCGTCGAATGATTGTATCATACGATTAGCATAACTAGAACTCGGATTTAATCTGACTGACACGCATAGTGCGGGCATGATTTCCTAAAGCGTAGGTACCTAACTTGTCGCCAAGATTATTCGCGACATTGTGATTACGTCGAAATAGTTAAATTTATTATAATCCAAGCATGATTTTCACAGTCAAGGTGAACGGTTTTTATGAACTGTGGTTAGATTTGAATATATACATAATTTTGCAAAACTTATTGTGCACCACCAAAGTCGCTTGCTTCGGTAGCAAGAACGCTAGCTAAACACTATTTCATTAGTAATCGCAACGCGTCTTTCCTGCAATCCATCATCTTAATCTCAATTATGACGATGCCATTTCGGTTTCGGATACGTGTAGGTTTGTTTCCATTTCGTATTGCGATTCAATCATAATCGCCACCCATACTGCAGGTATTGCGATGATAGTCTATTCAACTTGGCCTTGGCCTAGACAACTAAGGCTTAAAGACAGAACGTCAGAAGGAAAGGCAGGCAGAGTGGGCAAAATAAACGAATATTTCGAAATCATATTTAAACAAGTCTTGTTTAAGGACATTGCGACACCGTAGATAATGCAACCCGTTATCACTATTTCATGTGTTTACTTTTGAAAATAATCTCAACGCATACAAATATATTTTTAAATATATTTAGAGATGGATTATTTATATGTATAGAGGAATGTTAGATTAATAATTGCCTCGTTTGATACTATAGAAACCAATTTTCAGATTTCTTAGAAGTGTAGGGATTAAGGTAAAAAAAAAACATGGATTACTAGCTTTGGTCCTCGACTTCATCTGCGAACTCGGTCATCGGCGTCATCGCGTTAGAATTTTATTGCTATTCTTTTATTCCAGGCGCTTACCTAATTATGACGCTTTCATACTAAACATTCACCGCCTTAACTGATGGTTTCCGGGATAAAAAGTATCGTACGTCCTTCCCCGGGACTCAAACTCTACATACCAAATTTTATTTATATCGGATCAGCTATTTACCTAAGCGTCAAGAGGTAAAGAGGTAAATGGTAAGGTACTGGTCCATGGAGCGGACATTATTGCCCACAACGCAGTTTTGCCGATCGGTTGCCTTTCAGATGAAGCATCTGAGGCCCGAAATAAAGATTTCAGACGGTTCCGGGAACACAATTCTCAAAAAAAGAGTAGGCAGGATTCGAATCGTGACATTTTAAATATGTTACTGCTATCCTCAGATCCTAAACTAACTGCAATGAGGCCAACACTACACAAGAGGAAGAGACAAACCTTATTCACTGAAACCCTGAACCTTCTAGACGATTCAGAATCAGAAAATCAATCGGAAATGATGTACGCTTCCGAGATAGACTCCGATTCCGAAGTGGATGATGAAATAAGTGACGCAGAAACCGAAGACATTAATTAGTTTATTGATAATTAGTGTTTATTTGTATATTAGGTAATTTCTAGCATTTAGTTTTTGTTCCTTTTACTTTATTTTTGGTATTATTTTTATTTGTGTACCTTATTATAAATATTTTTTGTTCATTTTTCGTCTTATTACCAAGCTTAATACATACAAATGTTAATATTTTAGTTTTTGATTTTTAAAAAAAAAAGTGCACCTGTCCGGGAAATAACAAGTATGCCAAAAAATCACAAATAATTAGTACTAAATTCATGCGGGAGGATATTACGGTTTTCCTTGCACTTTTTGAGATATTACGTTTTTTTGCATACTCTCCATACAAAATTTTCGTCAAAAAATTATAACTCATCGGTTTTTCAGCCAAACTTGCCCATATTCATTTTTTGACCTAAAGATAACTAGAGGATTGAATTTCAATCAAAAAAACATACACTTAAAAAAATAAATTCCTATTTCTATGGAGAGGGGTTTTTCGTTCCACAGTGCGATGGTAGCTTCTTTAATGAATAAAGTAATATCCCATCAAAAACATTGGGTACATATAACAAGATGCAAGTCTCGCAACACAATTCTTCTACAACAAAAAAGTTTTGATATGTAATGTTAAAACAAGTCGATTATATTTCAGTCAGTAGTACCGGGGGTTCCATTCCACCGACTTGCACAGGCATTACTTAATTTTTAAATATATAGCATGCCTTGGCCATCTGGCGTCTCAAACTTAGGAACTTTGAGAGGCAATAATTCTTAAAATAAAAGTTCAAATTGAATGTTATTGAGAATATATCTAACCCATATTATGCCCGACATGTTACTGAAAATTCAGGGTTCTAGCTTATTAAGCTAGGAAAAAAATAACAGGATGTTGAAAACGGCCTGAATGGCTTCGAGAAAAGGATGGTCCGGCCGTGCCTCTTTTGTTTTGCTCAACTTGGCGGGGGCACTGCCGTGCCCCCAGATCTATGCGACCGAATAAATGTTTCTTTTCAGCCCAACGATTTAATGCTGGAGAAGGCAATAAGGCTGTTAAGTCAGCAAATTGGTATTTTTCTGTATCGTGTTTAAATAAGTTAATGAAAGAATTACATTAACAGTCCTATGTCCTATAGTTCTTATTAATATTTACGTCTGCATTTTAATAAATAATAGGTTTGAGGCAATGGTTGGGCATCATAAAAAGCTAGAGTAACTTAAAGAACTGGATAGCCTTGCGATGCGGTCTCCGTTCTATCGGGTATTCGGGTTCTATAACCCTGCTATATAGTTATTAGCTTGTCCGTCCCATTCCCCGTGTGACTTTTCAACATTTTTATTTTGAACCTTGTTAAAATCAGCGCAAAGCCTTTTTTGTATCCTTAAACATATTTATTGGACAGGATTGACTTACCATTACGCCGTTCCTTCGCCAAAGAACTAGTTTTATCAGAAATAGTATTCGTACTTGGATACCTTGTTTTGTGGTAGTTTTATGAGTTTCTTTTCCCATAGACACGCCGACGACATCGGCGATCTTTTTGTACTGTGCTCATTATTTAATGCCACTTAAATGCATTATGGACTTCAAATTAACGCAAAAACTTATCAATTGCCTACCTATTTAACATTAAATGGGCTGCAAAATGAGGCTCCGGCTGATGCCGTGTTCTAAGGGATATATAAATAGACGGATGGTCTGTTGTTGTCAGAACAAAAGTAAATTATGCCACCTGTCTGCCAATTTTGGCTGTAATTTGCTATTTTAATTGTGAATGTGGTAAACAGGTAGGTACATAATTGATTGTTAGTGTTTTCAGATAGAGACAGGTGAAATACCTAGTATGTATATTTTTACATACATTTCAGCTGCATGGCATAGTCCCTGCTGCAAATTCCAAGGCATATTTAACTTAATAGGTATTTTTTATGTTGACCTGACTCTGTTGTAGCTAGACCTGAGTAGTTGTAGGTATTTTATTGTTAACACACTTACAAGAAAGCATTTGAAAGATTTTATTTTCATCATGTGAGCGTTACATGATAAGATAAGACAATCATCTGTCTAAACGCTAACGTTTGTTACTCCTACTATTAAAGACTCAAAACTCGCAAACTATTTCAATTAAACTGCCAAGGCTGACTAGATTAATAGTTAAATACAAAATATTTATTTTTCTAAAGAAACAATAGCATATAAAGACCACAGTCTGCGTAGTCAAAGCGATAAAACAATGCAAAATATCAAGCTTCATAGTGAACACTTTCCCACGAGTTGATAACTCAATTTAGAACGGAAACAGTAGGAATCTAAATAATGCAAGGTAAGTTAATCCCGAGAAAGTTGTAGATTAACTTACCTTGCATTATTTAGATTCCTACTGTTTCCGTTCTAAATTGAGTTATCAACTCGTGGGAAAGTGTTCACTATGAAGCTTGATATTTTGCATTGTTTTATCGCTTTGACTACGCAGACTGTGGTCTTTATATGCTATTGTTTCTTTAGAAAAATAAATATTTTGTATTTAACTATTAATCTAGTCAGCCTTGGCAGTTTAATTGAAATAGTTTGCGAGTTTTGAGTCTTTAATAGTAGGAGTAACAAACGTTAGCGTTTAGACAGATGATTGTCTTATCTTATCATGTAACGCTCACATGATGAAAATAAAATCTTTCAAATGCTTTCTTGTAAGTGTGTTAACAATAAAATACCTACAACTACTCAGGTCTAGCTACAACAGAGTCAGGTCAACATAAAAAATACCTATTAAGTTAAATATGCCTTGGAATTTGCAGCAGGGACTATGCCATGCAGCTGAAATGTATGTAAAAATATACATACTAGGTATTTCACCTGTCTCTATCTGAAAACACTAACAATCAATTATGTACCTACCTGTTTACCACATTCACAATTAAAATAGCAAATTACAGCCAAAATTGGCAGACAGGTGGCATAATTTACTTTTGTTCTGACAACAACAGACCATCCGTCTATTTATATATCCCTTAGAACACGGCATCAGCCGGAGCCTCATTTTGCAGCCCATTTAATGTTAAATAGGTAGGCAATTGATAAGTTTTTGCGTTAATTTGAAGTCCATAATGCATTTAAGTGGCATTAAATAATGAGCACAGTACAAAAAGATCGCCGATGTCGTCGGCGTGTCTATGGGAAAAGAAACTCATAAAACTACCACAAAACAAGGTATCCAAGTACGAATACTATTTCTGATAAAACTAGTTCTTTGGCGAAGGAACGGCGTAATGGTAAGTCAATCCTGTCCAATAAATATGTTTAAGGATACAAAAAAGGCTTTGCGCTGATTTTAACAAGGTTCAAAATAAAAATGTTGAAAAGTCACACGGGGAATGGGACGGACAAGCTAATAACTATATAGCAGGGTTATAGAACCCGAATACCCGATAGAACGGAGACCGCATCGCAAGGCTATCCAGTTCTTTAAGTTACTCTAGCTTTTTATGATGCCCAACCATTGCCTCAAACCTATTATTTATTAAAATGCAGACGTAAATATTAATAAGAACTATAGGACATAGGACTGTTAATGTAATTCTTTCATTAACTTATTTAAACACGATACAGAAAAATACCAATTTGCTGACTTAACAGCCTTATTGCCTTCTCCAGCATTAAATCGTTGGGCTGAAAAGAAACATTTATTCGGTCGCATAGATCTGGGGGCACGGCAGTGCCCCCGCCAAGTTGAGCAAAACAAAAGAGGCACGGCCGGACCATCCTTTTCTCGAAGCCATTCAGGCCGTTTTCAACATCCTGTTATTTTTTTCCTAGCTTAATAAGCTAGAACCCTGAATTTTCAGTAACATGTCGGGCATAATATGGGTTAGATATATTCTCAATAACATTCAATTTGAACTTTTATTTTAAGAATTATTGCCTCTCAAAGTTCCTAAGTTTGAGACGCCAGATGGCCAAGGCATGCTATATATTTAAAAATTAAGTAATGCCTGTGCAAGTCGGTGGAATGGAACCCCCGGTACTACTGACTGAAATATAATCGACTTGTTTTAACATTACATATCAAAACTTTTTTGTTGTAGAAGAATTGTGTTGCGAGACTTGCATCTTGTTATATGTACCCAATGTTTTTGATGGGATATTACTTTATTCATTAAAGAAGCTACCATCGCACTGTGGAACGAAAAACCCCTCTCCATAGAAATAGGAATTTATTTTTTTAAGTGTATGTTTTTTTGATTGAAATTCAATCCTCTAGTTATCTTTAGGTCAAAAAATGAATATGGGCAAGTTTGGCTGAAAAACCGATGAGTTATAATTTTTTGACGAAAATTTTGTATGGAGAGTATGCAAAAAAACGTAATATCTCAAAAAGTGCAAGGAAAACCGTAATATCCTCCCGCATGAATTTAGTACTAATTATTTGTGATTTTTTGGCATACTTGTTATTTCCCGGACAGGTGCACTTTTTTTTTTAAAAATCAAAAACTAAAATATTAACATTTGTATGTATTAAGCTTGGTAATAAGACGAAAAATGAACAAAAAATATTTATAATAAGGTACACAAATAAAAATAATACCAAAAATAAAGTAAAAGGAACAAAAACTAAATGCTAGAAATTACCTAATATACAAATAAACACTAATTATCAATAAACTAATTAATGTCTTCGGTTTCTGCGTCACTTATTTCATCATCCACTTCGGAATCGGAGTCTATCTCGGAAGCGTACATCATTTCCGATTGATTTTCTGATTCTGAATCGTCTAGAAGGTTCAGGGTTTCAGTGAATAAGGTTTGTCTCTTCCTCTTGTGTAGTGTTGGCCTCATTGCAGTTAGTTTAGGATCTGAGGATAGCAGTAACATATTTAAAATGTCACGATTCGAATCCTGCCTACTCTTTTTTTGAGAATTGTGTTCCCGGAACCGTCTGAAATCTTTATTTCGGGCCTCAGATGCTTCATCTGAAAGGCAACCGATCGGCAAAACTGCGTTGTGGGCAATAATGTCCGCTCCATGGACCAGTACCTTACCATTTACCTCTTTACCTCTTGACGCTTAGGTAAATAGCTGATCCGATATAAATAAAATTTGGTATGTAGAGTTTGAGTCCCGGGGAAGGACGTACGATACTTTTTATCCCGGAAACCATCAGTTAAGGCGGTGAATGTTTAGTATGAAAGCGTCATAATTAGGTAAGCGCCTGGAATAAAAGAATAGCAATAAAATTCTAACGCGATGACGCCGATGACCGAGTTCGCAGATGAAGTCGAGGACCAAAGCTAGTAATCCATGTTTTTTTTTTACCTTAATCCCTACACTTCTAAGAAATCTGAAAATTGGTTTCTATAGTATCAAACGAGGCAATTATTAATCTAACATTCCTCTATACATATAAATAATCCATCTCTAAATATATTTAAAAATATATTTGTATGCGTTGAGATTATTTTCAAAAGTAAACACATGAAATAGTGATAACGGGTTGCATTATCTACGGTGTCGCAATGTCCTTAAACAAGACTTGTTTAAATATGATTTCGAAATATTCGTTTATTTTGCCCACTCTGCCTGCCTTTCCTTCTGACGTTCTGTCTTTAAGCCTTAGTTGTCTAGGCCAAGGCCAAGTTGAATAGACTATCATCGCAATACCTGCAGTATGGGTGGCGATTATGATTGAATCGCAATACGAAATGGAAACAAACCTACACGTATCCGAAACCGAAATGGCATCGTCATAATTGAGATTAAGATGATGGATTGCAGGAAAGACGCGTTGCGATTACTAATGAAATAGTGTTTAGCTAGCGTTCTTGCTACCGAAGCAAGCGACTTTGGTGGTGCACAATAAGTTTTGCAAAATTATGTATATATTCAAATCTAACCACAGTTCATAAAAACCGTTCACCTTGACTGTGAAAATCATGCTTGGATTATAATAAATTTAACTATTTCGACGTAATCACAATGTCGCGAATAATCTTGGCGACAAGTTAGGTACCTACGCTTTAGGAAATCATGCCCGCACTATGCGTGTCAGTCAGATTAAATCCGAGTTCTAGTTATGCTAATCGTATGATACAATCATTCGACGAAATGGAGACCAGTTATGTCAACTATTGAATAAAAAGGGGACCATGGTTGACATCCAACAGAATATTATACCTAATAGATAATTCATCATCATCATCCTCCTAGCGTTATCCCAGTACAGTTGCATCCTGAAGGATGCCTGGGGTCCGCTACCTAATCCCAAGATTTGGCGTAGGCACTAGTTTTTACGAAAGCGACTGCCATCTGACCTTTCAACCCCGAGGGGAAACTTAGGCCTTATCGGGATTAGGTTTTGTCAAGTGAGTGGGCAACTTGACTGTAAGAAGTTCTCAAGCCGCCCGAAGGCCTCCAAATTGGCTTAACGACTGCTGCCATAGACAGCAACCGGGATCAACGGCTTAACGTGCCTTGCAAAGCACGGGAGCGCTCAGTTAGTAACCACTCAAAGCGGTCACCCATGCAAGTCCTGACCGCTGCCCACGTTGCCTAACCTTAAGTAGATACCGCAAGCGGTACGCAGGCGCCGCTGGGCCACGAGCGCTCCACCTAATAGATAATTCAACAGATACGTATTACGTACAGCCTCTAAACAGTATGCGATCTGGGAGCCGATTTTTGAGTGTCGAACGCTCGACTTTACACTTGATATCTGTCAAATCATCATAGTTTTTTGACAGATCTCGAGTGAAAAGTCGAGCGTTAGACACTTAAAAATCGGCCCCCTGATCCCATCAAATCCTACTAATGTTATAAATGCGAAACTTGCGAAAGTTTCGATGTTTGGATATTTGTTACTTAATCACGTAAAAACGCTGAACGGATTATGATATGAAACTTGGTGTACAACGAGTTTATAGACTGGATAAACATATAGGATACTTTTAATGCCGAAAATCCTCCTTCGAAGGGATGAAATAGGGAGTGGAAGTTTACGCGGACGAAGTTCCGGGAATAAGCTAGTTGCAAATTAAGAGGTCATCCATTCCATTTGACCGAAGGGCCATCCGATTCCGGATCCTATAAGGTAGATGTACCCTTTACCGGATCTGCCCTATCACCGGATTTTCTATATTTTGAGCCATAAGTCGAGTTCTTACAGCTAATATTACGTTGTGATATTTTTTTCCGTTAGCTAGATACCTATTCCTTCCACTACGAGGCAAAGAAAGCCATTTTGTTTCTTAGTTGTAACGGGAGAATCGATTGAGCAGGTCGATCGCGGCGTTGTATGGGACTCCTTACGAAAATGGTTAAGAAACTGAGTGTACTTCGTAAGGTCATAAAAGCGTTTAAAAGTGACTTTATGCTTCAAAATAGGGTGTTATCGTATCATGAGTTAATAAGTGTGTGTGTTTGAGTTAAATAAGTGAAATTAGTGCAGTCAAATTTACAGAATTCAACAAAAATGTAAATTCGGTGATGGGTCACCCTCATCTACTGCTTGAAGGTTTTACCGAACAGCGTTCGGAATCAGGGAAAAACGTATGTTTTGAAAGTTATTTTTTCACTCGTTAATTTTAAACGTTATATATATACTACTCCGCTTTACACATATCCAATTAATAGAGTAATTTGATGAGCAATTACCGAACGCCTATAAACGAGACAGATTTTTTGTAAATTGCATTTGAAATGTATAGTTTTCACGACTTTTTGACGTCAAAATAAGCTTCATTGACCAGGTAATTTTAAAAATTCCATATTATTTATTTAACATCAGTAGAAGCAAAATAATTGTGTATTTTTTATTTTGCAATAGTTCTTATTTCTAGATAAAATGTACTTATGTTGTTATGGCAGAATCATTAAGATTAAAACACTATTTTATTAAATATGTTCGCGTGATAGGTTCAATGTGTACGCTTTACCGAACGCCCGTTCGGTAAAGCGTACCCATGGTCTCTAATACCGAACATATGATTATCTCGGCCTAGCTGCTATTTGGCGTTCATTGGAATATAAACCATATTCAGCGTACAGCTAGATCTATATTGAAATGTGTTATTTTTCGTATATCTTTAAAAAAAAGCCAGCGCTACTTAGATGTAAACCGTTAACGAATAAATTATATAAAAATAAATTATTGGCGATTAGCGAAGAATTTTTAATAGATAAGTATATTATTTATATAAAAAAAATATTTGATTTAAATTTTTAATTATAGACAGTTTTTTCTTAGATTAAATTACCGTCAAGATTGCTCTAAATCACAAAACTAGTGCAGTTAGGTTGAAATAAATAGTCACTCATCAGTTTACAAACTCACACACTGCCATCATTCCATACATTTCTTCCCTAGTTCGGTGAAACGGCATGCCGATCCGGTAATGGGTGCAAATTCCGTTTCTTAGTTCGTTGAATGGGACAAATCAGTGTAATCGAGATAAAAAACTTTAAAAAATATTTTTATATACGTCTAACTATGTAATAAATTTCGACGTACATTTAAATGATGACAAATTTATCTATCTTCACCATATGCTGTTGATCATAATCGTACAAAAATTCTAAACCTTATTAAAAAAACAAACGTACATGTAGGTCTTAAGCGTCCGGTGAAGGGTACTTTTACCTTAAGATATCGCTTTTGTTTTGGCTCCGCATTGTGAATTATAAAGACTGATAAAAATGGGGGGTTGAATACCAGTTCCATTCCTAATCATCTTATAGGACATCTTATAATGGATTTGCCACACGCCATACTGTTCAGTGTTCAAAACATACATTTTATCAAAATCATATTATGTGTTGACTAGACTAGTCATTGATACATTATTGGTTTTTGGTAGATAGTACTATGACACTAACCACTATAACAACAAACACTGTATTGTTCAATAAATACCTACTGCGTACAATTTCCATTCATTCAAACTAACACCGAGTCTGGGATGGGATCCACCTGCCTCAGTAGCTCCGAATGATTTTCAACTTTAAACCCTAAATATTAAACACGATTATATTTTGACAAAGCAAGTTTAACTATCGTCTGTTGGTCGCACGCTTGAAGAGTTTGGACAGTCGTGTAATTAATCAAGTGTAGAGAAAATGAAAGTTATAAAAAATTGCGGAGTGGGCTGGTCAGAAATGATCATTATCCTTTAATCAGTCCGAATACTTCACCGTGTTTAATTGGGATCAACTGTTTTATCTTACAATATATCAATGTTTCACACGCCGCCGTGATTTACAGAAATTATTACTTTACCGTTACAAAGTTTTTATTTAATTGACAAGGTAAAAGCAAATATTGATCATTAATGACCGGCACGCACAGTTTCAAAATTAATACTTTCCGATATAAACCCACATCGGCCCCATCCAATGTACAATTGTTCATTAGATAGGTATACTTATTACAAGCATCCTCTTCTTCGTTACCTATCGACAATGCTGTCACCGTCATGATCTTTATTATCAGCATCGTCATAACGACCGCCATTACCGACCGACATTTGGATCATCACTGACCACTTTACTTTTACACGGCTCGATGATGTACCTCGACACTGGTTGTAGATCTAGGTGGAAAACATATTAGACTCAACAATGCCTCTTATCTTGCAATCGGGGCCCGCGGATAGCTAACATGCCAGTTAGTCCGCTTTCCACAGCAACTATGGAATTATCTAAAATCGAAGAAGATTAATGGTTACTGTGCATTCAACCATTTAACTTGACACTAACATTATTTTAGTCACACCACATTAGGAATTAGGACACGTGAAGAATGGTTTTATGTTAATCGTTGTCACATGTTGTACAAGACAAACTACAAACCGAAACATCAATCCTTAGATGTTGTCTTTATCATCCTGGATGGTGATAAAGAAAACCCCGCCAGTCGGGATGTACCTATTTTTTTAAATCATAATTCCGATAATAGTAACTCATTCGCAAAATTGATGCCAATGCCGAGCTAAATGTACATTGAACGATCAACGAACGTCCTGTAAAGTCTGATAAAACGGACTTATATTACAAAACACATAAAATCAGTTGATTCTAATCTTAATTAAAACTGCAAATGTGATAAACGGAGTCAGATCATATCATTAGGCTGGTTTTCCACTAGAGCTATGCTATGCTACGTTGCTATGGATGCGTTTGAAATCCACCAATCACATTCCTTTATTCACATAGCATAGCTCTGGTGGTACAGATGTGCAAGTTGCGGAATGTTTCCAAAAAGTTGGAAAAGTTCTCGGAAATTTCTTGAGAATTTCATAGGAATATAAGAAATTTCCATTTTACATTTCGAAAAGTTTCAAACCCCATACAAAAATGTGAGTAATTTCAGAAACTGGAACCCATGTGGAAAAATTCGCAATTTTGGAAAGTTTCCGACGGCACATCAGTATCTGGTGGAAAAGGGTTCAGCTAAGCCATGTTTTTTAAATGGAAAGATGCGCGCTACACGGATGCTGTCGATACATCGCATCGCATAGCTCGAGCTGCGCATCTTCCTCGCACAGCTACCTCGCGGCTGCGCATCTTCATAACGCATCTACCTCGCACAGCTACATACATAGCGTAGCTTTAGTGGAAACAGTCGCATAGCTCGTAGCGCATCCTCGCAGCATAGCTGCGTAGCATAGCTCTAGTGGAAACCAGCCTTATGTGAGCTCCATAAAGCGGTCTTGTTAGCTCCTTGAAGGGATATATCGGCTACTAAGTACGACTAGTTGTCCGATCGGCCGGTCGATAACGTCTCGAAAGTTGTGCTTTTGCTATAAATTATCTTCAAGTACACAGGGATAGTTGGACAATTGACCGTTTTATGGTTTTCGTATCAAGAATATTAAACCTTGAGTCAGATCTATAGGGTGATTGTGGTGTCCCTACCTTTTACTATTATACTATTCTGTGCTTTTACCTATACTACGGTTTATTCACAGACTATCTACTTTATACTATTGCTCCTGCGAATATATTGATTACAAAAAGAAACCGCTCAACCAAGCTCACTGGAGCGCAAACTCTTAGAGTATTCCAGTGTTTAAACCGCCCGCGTGGTCGTGTCGGAGGTTTCCCCTGGACTTTCCCCAGGCCACCCTCCAACCGCGCACTACTATCGCTTCAATGGGCCCGGCCTGTGGCCCGGCCTATAAAGCCACAGTTATATTATTGTAACAACTACTTAATTTATGGAAAATATTTGTTTCCGTAGAAGTCTCATTGAATTTTGATGTAGACGCAGCAGAGATTCACAAAGGCATCCCACAGATTTGATTACATCGACCGAATCAAGGCTAGTCTCATAGACAATGATGTTTCTAATTGAAATTTGACTTCGCTGACGCATTCATTTTATAGTTTTTTTTTAAACATACAGTGAAGCGAACTTGCTTACTTTTTACTTCGGAATGAGTACAGAAGGCGATAACTAAGCATCAAACCGTACAATTTCACGCGATTACTATAACCGTACCCTTCTCGGTTTATAGACAAGTGTTACTGCCGATGCCGATACAATCACTCGCCATTTATAGACATCACTATAATCGGGTCATGATTACGAAGAAATGGTCTACTAATGTGATTATATCCAAAAAGAAAATAAATACCATTAAGATAATTATTTTTCGTATGAATATTATATTGGAAAAAAAGATTTCAGTAAAATGTTCTATACCTTACCAAAAAACCCGTCAAAAACCCGATTCGAGATGATAAAATGTGACGTTCCGGCTTTCGAGCTTTTCTAAGGGATATCCCCATTTTCATGTCTCTCTATACATCAAAATAAAATAACTCTATTTCTGTCAATTTAGGCAAAGGATTATTGCCAGAAAAAAATATTAGCAATTTAGACTGAATATACTTTATAATTAGACTTACATTTGCTAAAATTCACAAGTCTTAAAAATAGAACGTCCGAGCTTTCTAGTAACAATTTCCTAGACGAAAATACAAAGCGGTTTTGTTTAACTAAAAGCTCAATTAGCTATACAAACCACCCCTGGATGTTATTTCAACAGAACAAATAAACGAATCAAAATTATGCTTTTCTAACTGCCGGCAAGGCTAAAATTGCGATTCTACAAATAATAGTTACCAAATGGCGGACGAAAAATACTACTGTTTTATGTATTAGATTAATAACATTTTAAACTCGTTGCGAAAGCTTGCTTATTTACACACGTTATTATTATGCTTATTTACACACGTACACTTATTTATTTTTTCTTTTAAGTAGAGTAAACCTGCATTATGTGGTAATTGTGGTATTTCTTTCCACGGTGACCGCTGACCACCATCTATGCTCTCATACTCTCATGTTAGGTACTCCAGGATCATATTTTCAACGCGCTTGACTACCTTTGGCTCATTTTAGAGTCGCCCTACCAGGGGCTTATAAGCAAGAACTGCAGCCCATGGAGCACTCGAAACCCCGATAACCCCCATTTTCGACACTGCAGGTGTAGACCTATTATTGTCAGAGTCCACACGGTTGTATACTAACCTAAATTGCAAATATTACGGACCGATGTAGTTATATATGTTCGTTTTACGTTAAAGCTGAAGATGTTGTATCAACATCATGGTTATAAATAAACATGTAAAGTAACAAATATTTCTTTTTCAGGAAGCAATAAACTTCATGTTATGAAAAATTACCAATGAAACGATCCATAAAGGAAATAAAAACCGAAATAGAATCAATTATGGAATGCGGAAGACATAAAACAGTTGCAGTGTGGTTGCCATACCCAATTTCAGCAGTCTCAACACATCAGAGAGCCTCTTGCGCAGCTATATATATGAAATTCGTGACTTAGACGGTTTTGGACATAAGTCTCTGATGACGAGTGCCTATAAATCTTGTGTTCTTTGATGGGCCTGCTGTGCCCCGCGTGCTGTGGCGGCGTAATTGAGACCGCATCTGCAGCGATACGTGTTATGTTTATCAAAGAGGTTCCATAAATAAATGCGGGAAAACAGTAGTATCTTGTAAGGAAAACTTTCTTTACGTGTTCCTCTGTCGTTGTCGTTTCACTTATACGTGTTGGTTCTAATAGTAGCACATGTTACAAATTGTAAAATGATTCTAGAATTGACTACTATACAGTTCACACAACAGTCATGGTTTCAATAGTTGCAATGCCCCAAAAGTCCGACAACGTCTAAAACAACGACTCTAATTTACGTCCACCGGTTTCGTAACACCTTAAATAAAGATACATACAAGCTTTCCTGTTGCAACCCGATCCGCTGGCGAACTCCGTCAATCCGAATTCCCGCGCAATGATTGACGTCCGTTCCGTGAAATAAATTATCTTCTCCATCCTGGGGTCAAACTGAGAAATACGATTAACTATGCTATGAGGTAACATTTATTTTATACTATTGAATATTATAATTTATAGATCAACACCGCTTTGTTTAACGACATGGTTATGAAAGTAAGTGAAATTGCAAATGCACGTTTGAAAAACTATTAATCATACGATGGTGCTTATGTAATTGAACTGATTTTAAAATTACATAATTACGCAATAAAACAACCTATCAATCAGAAATGCTATGTTTATGTTCAAAGACTTATAATTGAATCATAAATCTTGAATTAGTTAACGTTAAATAGGCATGAAATGCAAGATGACACACGAATTCATAATTATTTTTATAAGATTCGTTTGAAAGCGAATGAAACATGGGTAAGACGAGCCTGTCGCGACTTCCTTCGTTTTCATCACCACCAATTAGGCCACGGGTTCAACTAGGTCAGTCAAACGGACAAGAGACATAGGCGCAGAATTTCCGCTTCCTCAGATTTTTTTAGAAAAGTTTCAGGGAACATTTCCTGTTGACAGCGTCAGTGAATAATTGTTTTGTGATTTTGGTTTCCTTGGTGGTTTGAAATATAAACATCTAGTAGACATCTCCGAGCTACGAGCTCTAGAAATGCATCTTTTGGCAGACAATAAAACATCAGTTGAGTGTCAAATTTTCCATTTGACCTTTGTTTAATTTAACCTTCTTGAAAAACTTTAAATACCTAGTACATTGTCTTGATCTATTGAAAGAAAGTCAAGATTCATGGTATCTATTTAATTTCACCTTTAAATATATTTAGTAGCTTAGCTACCTAGACTACCTAATAAAGCATTCCATTTCAAATAATAAAATTAAACATCTTTCTGATGAGAGCTCCGATGTCCAGTTCGTTTCGTACAAAAATAGAAAGGCTTCTTAATAATTCCATAAATTCCCTGTTACACTGCAGCCAAGTCGTCTGAATCTGCATTCCGTTCCTAAAATAGCAGTGACTCGGCAAAGGGTGAGGAGTTGTGAGGCGCCCGATAATGGCCTGTCACATCGCGCCGAATGGACTAGCCTTTTATCATTCCTAATGTTTTAATGGAGAATACCTCAGCAGTTTAACAATGTTAATTTGGTTTTTTGAGGCGTTTAAAGATATCTAAATGATTTTCTGATTGTGTTAAACAATGAAAAACTCCCGGGTAGAATATCTAAAATTTAGTATAAGTGGTAACTTGCATTATAAAAACAACTAAGACCATTTAAGGTAAATGTCCCAGTGCTCGACACTGACCCAATGCAAGGCACTTTCAATCATATGGCTTAGTGACAGAGGTGATTAATTGGTGTCATCTATTGCCCAATTAAGGTGACGAGCATTGACACGTTTACTTTACTCCTGTTGTGAAATATAACAGCTAAACCATACTTTTTGCATTAATACGCTTACGGAGAAATCTAAGAAGAAATTGCTATTTCTAACTCTGTAGTTTGTAAGATTTCATGTGGTGCTTAGTACTTATATAACATACATCGACACATCGCACATAATGCGTATTTTTTAGCATTACAAGTTAATGAATCGTGAATATTAAACCTTAACTACTCTTTGCACCTACATGAAAGCTCAGCTTTCTTAGGATACGATACGAAGCAATACGGTATTTGACACATATTAAAATTTATAACACAGTGTCACTTTTTGGATACTTAGCCATCAAAATATCACAATAAATCGTAAATTATGAAATTTTACCAAAATCATAAAAAGATATGAATTATCAAAAACTCAGAAAATTATGTAAATTTTTTTACCGTCCAAAATTCAAATAAAAGGTATCAATAGAATGCTTATGTAAAAATAAAATATAAATTGTATGGCAACTATGTACCTAAACGCATTATTTTACGACTAAAATAGCAAAATACTAATTTTCCCATACAACGGTTGGTCGAATGCAGTGCAAGTGACGTCATTTGCCAGGGCCAATTTGTAGGAGCCTTTTTGAGACCCGCTAGCGTCGAGCTAGGTTTGTCCCTAATTTTAGCCCTTTGCTAAAATTTTGCTTATTGTGCTCTAAATGTTGTTGGTCCCATATAGACATTTGATGGTCTATAAAAACTGGTTCGATTGGCATTATAAAAAAAATTTAGTCAAATAGCGTATTGCGAGCTCGGTTACAGTACAGAGTACAGTACCTACATTCTTTACCAACGACGGGGACAATGCGACTTTCAAAATACGTATCGTTTTACCTGCACGTCAGTTAGCTATGTGATCATGAAAGTGACAGTTCATGCGAGCAAATGTGACAGCCGTCTGTGCCGGCCATGCTAAGATTTGCACGTATTGAAACCAGACTTTAATCGACTCTTAACTTACCACAATGTAAATAGAGACTAAGTTGGTATTATCTTATTTTGTATAGTGATTATTTAACGTGGTTGTTATTACAAATTGATTGAAGAGATGACACCTGATACGAGTGATGTTTCCCGAAGAAAGTTCCCATATGCAATGCCATCGCACAGTTATCGTTAATCGATCTTTAAATATTTGTTTTATAATCGTTGCGTAATGGTTGAGAAATTAAACGGCAGGTTAACTAAACAAATGGCAGTTACCTTATTAGTACCTAATATCAAAGGTGATTCATAGCGCGAATCAGCGTAATATAGTAATTAACTCAGCTGGAAATGCAGTACCTGAAACAGAAAACTTTTTATTCTTATCAAGTATAAAATTTATAATTAAATATATTTGCAATAAAGTTAATCTTACTAATATTATAAATTTATAAATGCGAAAGTTTCGATGTTTGTTTCTCAATCACGAAAAAACGGCTGAACGGAATATGATGAAACTTGGTGTTATACAACGAGTTTATAGCCTGGATTATCATATTCAATGTTTTATCTCGAAGGGATGAAATAGGGAGTAGCTTACGCAAACGAAGTAGCGGGCAAAAGCTAGTGATTAATAGTTTTTACGTTAGGTTTAGACCAAGGCATGCGCGCAATAGCATCTGCAAGGAATGCGCGTATGCGCACCCTTGACGTTTTTTACCGCCGTAACCCGTAACTAAATGACAGGTGAGAATGCTAGCCTTGTTCGTATGCCATCATCACGCGTGCTCGACATTTACGACAGATGTCGCAGGTGTGTCAAAATTAAATGTCATGCGCAGCCTGCGATGAATATTCATACACCTAATTATTCCGTAGGGTAACCATAATGTTATGGAGAAATGCTGTACCGTTCTGGGGCATTATGTTGTGTTACAATAACTTTTTGACTCGGTAATGATGTACTGTGGTATTCTGATTACTGTTGAGTTTGTGATGTGTGAGATTCAACAAATTTTCTCATATTCAAGAAATCAAAACATTTTCTTATAGGGAACTAGTTTTTGCCGGGACTTCGTCCGCGTGGAACTCGTTCATCGCGATAGAATTTACGCTATATAACTTATTTATTGGAGCAAGTAAAATTAATTACGATGTGATGTTGGCAGATTGTCTGATTCGAGAGATTTTACTATAAAAATAGCTAGTGCAGCGTCTTAGGCTTCTTTGTCTCCAAAACTCTATTCAAAATGAGCCACACTAAAAACGATGCAAGGTTCATCGATGCAGGCACTGAATGTTCTCATTCAGCCACCCACATACAAGAAGATACAAAAGTACTTGCTCTGCTAACAGGCAATGAACATTGCATCGCCTGGATGTCATCCTGTCAATTGTCTATAGCGACTGTTTAAAAGTAAGTATAAATAAACGAACATACGCTCAGGTGGCCATTAACAGATCGTGTCTCATTGCAATAAAATTTTATATTGTTTACGGTGCCGTCAATGGTGCCTACACTACACTACACGACAAACCACATCATTCCCCACATACTCTTGGACTCTGAAAAAAACAGGACAGGAAACGCGGCAGTAACGAACGTCACAGTAAAAAATAATTGAGATTTGAGTAATTGAGTCTCACATTTGAATTATAAAACCGACGTTCTTATGGCTTGTAAATGGGTTTTTGATTATGTAACCAATAATCGAGTTTAAGATACAAACTTATGGAAGAACGGTTGATGAGATTCTCATCTTCATGAGATATTCAGTGCCTTTATCGTAGTGCCTACGTACGGATTTTATTTTGGTTATGTTAAGCGGTTATTATACTGTTCTGAATTCAGGACGTTTAGAAGGGTTCGGACCTGATACGTCAGAGCGAGATGGTTCAACTCCCCTCCACTAGTCAGGATTCTGAATTCAGGACGGTGTAATACCCGCTTAAGATAGCATCTGCCTTTCATAATGCATACCAGTAAACTATACATATATATATATATGGTAATTAGAACGACCAGTACATTTATCTACTGGAATCGGTTGCTGTAGTCGTAATTGACATAATCATTCTTCCTAATCACGAGATAACTCAGTTGGATGCAATCATTTATTTTCAAGAAACTATATACAAGAACACAACAATAACTTAAATAAAATTAAATCTAACTTAAAACTAAAACAGGCCCTTGAGGCATTGTTGCACTGATAGAAGAAGATAGTTGGATTAAATTTGTTTCGCATTAAAAAATATATCATAATTTTAATTCGACATGGGTTTGGAGGGGACGGACGTAACAGTAATTTTCGGATTTCAGCCTAACTATCACAATCGCATTTATGACGGACATATAGCATTCCTCCCGTAGGTACTACTAGCAAATAGGTACCACAGAGGGACGATTTCTATATGTCCGACATACACTCGACCATGACAGATACTAGGGAAATCTTCAATTATATTGTACCTTATCCATTGAACCTACACTTTGTAACTTCAGGTTTCATTGTTAAGGTGCCCATCCATTATGCTGTGTGTCGGAATCTATCACGGGATTTGTGCCGTTGTATTGAAACGCACAGATTAGCTTCCATTTGAATTTAACAAGAACTAACAAGTACAGTCGACATCAACTTGTATTTTTCAAACATTAATTAAGTTCCAAACAATAAATTGGAAGAATGCAAAAATCGAGCTTAGTATAAATTTTCATCTGATAATAGAATTACACGTGTCCCCCTACCGATGACGAATAGCGTTATTTTATTGTACATGAGGGCTTTGAGGCCGCCCGAATGGAAAACACTTTCATTTTTCCTTCACATTTTATGTTTCTTTGGCAGCCATTATTTAAGTAGTTCTCCAGTTATGCCCAGCTCTTTAATTCAAGCAGCTGGTTAACTGGTAGACATCATAACATTACACAACAAAAGTGCTCAAATCGTGAAGAATTCGTCGCTGCTTGCGATTAGGTGAGACTAGGCTTAGTCACTTGCCATTTTTGATTCACTTAAAAATGATAAATTGTAATTTGAGAGGCATATTACGGTCTATTTCCGAAGCTTGGTAGTATTTTCTATCTTCCTAGTTCCTGTTCCTGCATTACCTTCAAACCGTTGGCGCTGATGGTACACGGTTTGTAGAGAAATAGAAATCGGATTTACGTGCGATAGTCGGATAAATTATGTTGTTTTGAGTATGTTGGTTATTATAGGTACTGTACAGTCTACTTAGTGAGCTGCGTTATGTTTTAGTGGCTATTGTTATAGGCGTGAGACAATGTTTTGTAGCGATTTTCTGATTTTTAAAAAACCCAAAGGAGGATTTAGGAAATTCGGCCAAATTTGTAAAGAAATAACAACCTTTCTGTAATAGTTATTATCTCACCGTACACGTACTTTGCTTAATAATTACCTATATATAAGACAGCAACGCCTATTTATGATATGATATGATATGACAAAATTTAATAAATTACCAATGAAGGAAGCAGATCACAATAGATTCAGATAACAGCTATTCAAATCACTTTCGCACCGCACCACCCACGATCATTGTGCAGACTTATTAGTCCTAAACCTAGTCGTTTATCCGCTCGCTTTCACACTCAATGCTAAACTAAATGACCAATTGAACGACATGAGAAAGCCTGTTTATTAGCAATTGGCTGTAAGGCAATAAACAGTTTCGTAATGCTATATTGTCAACCTTTGGTCTGGTGTCAAACTTAATTATTACCGAGCGATTCACTCCCATGGCTAGATCTGTGAAATGCGGTTAAGTGCTAAAGCATCGCACGAGGTAAATACATGAAGTCAACGGAAAAGGATTCGAAGATTCTAGGCATAGGCTTCTCAGAAGGCGTTTGCGACATCGTCCAAAATGACTCGAAAACTTTTACGGGTTAATGATGTTTTCATAAGCATACCACATCCAATACTGTTGGATGTGCTCGCTGCCTGTGCGCATCACGTCTCCGATTTGACGACGCGTGGGCGCGACAAGGCTAACTGCGAGATTATAGTGCTTCGCGCTCCCTTGCGAGTGTTGCGACGTGCTGTTTCGCGAGGGTAGCGAATGTAGCGATATGCTTTCCATGCAATTTCACTGTCCGCTATTGTATGTATTAGGTTAAGTATAAATCAAATATTTCGCTATTTACGCAAATAGTTCGTAAAGTTTGTTTAATAATGTATTACGTATTTTTGCTCGCCAATTATTATCATACCTACACATAAATTTGTCGCCATTATGTTGTAGTACCTTACTGTAGTACCGAAAAAGTAAATGACCGAGTGAAACGAAGGTCTCTGCTTCAGGTTCGACACAAATGCTTTTGTATGTAATTCCGTTTTTCACGGGCAGGTTCGATCACGGTTCGATGATATAATATTTGGAAATTTAAAAAAAACACTCACGATGTCTACAGAGCCACTAGTTAATTATTTCCAATTTGATAGCTATGGAAAGTTAATCTGACATTTTCAATATTATCGACGGATATTGATAATTCATATGTATAAGTATAATCAGAATAAGCAAAAGCAGTGTACCAATAAAATTGCCTTAACTTGATTGTGTGCTCGTTGACGTTCAATGAAACAATTGGTCTACGACCTATCCTTAACAAGTACCAAGTCATGATGTCCGCATCTCAGTTAGCCCATCAAGGCATCAAGCCACGTCGTGGGAGTGATATCTATGACATACTAGCTACATTCGAGAAAGCGATTGTCTAAGATCACGACTCGTGTGCTTCCACGGCTCCCACCCCACTAAATGTGCTCCTGTCTTTAGTAGATATGTGCAGACTAGTCGGGAAAGCCGACTATCCGGCCACATTTATAGTCGGCCATTAGTCGGCGACGATTTGGCAGTTAATGATTTACTGCTAATTTCATATTTTAAAGCAACTTTCTTAAATACAACAAATAATCGTCTTAGAAATAGGAACTTTTTATTTCGATCATAGACTAATTAAATAATTTTGACTAATAGAGATGCACATTTATAGTCGGCGACTAGTCTGCCACCTCAGCACCGATTCGTCGGCTAGTCGGCAAAATCCATACATCCATAGTTAGCCCATCTCTAGTGTTTAGCGATTTCTTATTGCGAAGCTTTCTTTGATCGTGATTATCACTTACTTGGTAAATGATAGTTGCCTTCCCGTGAACTTTATAAATACTCTATGCACCTTACCGGATGTTCAATGAGCTGCTTTATCAGTTGTTGTCGGAAAAGGAGAGCCAGCGGGGACAGTTTAATTAGAAATGGATTAGTTAAATGATAATTAGATCCCAAGAAGGCTCGCGGTCTAGTTTGGGGAAATTGATATTCAGACTTTCAGAGTCTACCCATCCATGTAAATCTAAGAAATGTCTATAATAAACTAAATAAAATTTAATACTTTAATAACACACTTTACACAGACAGACAGAGAAGAGGCCATAAACTGCTGATTTTCATAGAAGAAGTGATAGATCATAAAACATCTTTCCAATTATTGACGACATATTTCCTATAGGCTAATGAGTATGCAACGACTAGGGTTGGGCTTATAGGTGGCGCCAGAGAGCTATGACATGCTGGCCTATTCAAACATCACCGTTTAGGTAACGTAAAGTTCTAAATATGTAGTTAGAATTACAAATTGACGTTTCAATAGCTACAATTATGAAAATCCTTACTTGTAATATGTATGTACTTATTGCTTGCGTGAAAGTTTATATATCAAGCCTTTTTTTTAACGCTAGAAAATGCTTGATGCATACCTGCCTTCCTGGGGGTTTTAGGCGCGGTGATGTGGGACTCCTGTGTCAGGCTACCCACTAAAAACCAGCGGCTTTCTCTCATCGCCTTTGTGAGACGCCGCTGGATTCGCTTGTGCATGCCACCACGGACGTCTCGGCTTATATATCGAGCCTAACATAACTAGAGATCTCGTATAATTAAAGAAAACCTAATAATTTTTGACGAGGAATACGGGACCGTAAAACTTTCGCCACAAAAGCTGCTGCTTCGAATTTTGGACCCTAAAATTAAAAAAAAGTGGCGAATGGTTTTTCCATGCCCTGAATAGACACTTTGGAATATTGCATATATTTCAAGCAGACGGCTCTATTTAGTATGCAATTTTCATCCTTTGTTTATAGAAAATAATGCACTCCATTAACAAGTAGAGAATCGAATCAGGTTAGATTACGGAATTGAATATGCCGTATGTCAGCCATAAACTTTTCAAGAGAGACTCAACTCACTAGTGAAAACCGGTGTTGTGTAAATGTAAAGTTAGGAAGACAGGTGAAGTGGGACATGACAGCATTATCTTCTATTAGTCTGTTTATTACATATATATAACGTGTAAAGTCGTATGTTAGACGTTGGTTGTGGTTACCGTAATGGCATCATTAGCGTGGGGTATCAGGAACTACTTACAATGGAAACCAGTTGCTATGTCATGTAGGTAGTCGAATTGGGGCACAATGGCACAAAGTGAAATGTTTTTGGTGAATAATAAACGATTATATATCATTGTATCATTGGCTCTCTGTTGCCTCTCTGACATAAAATAAACGGGCCCAATGTACATGTCCTAATCCCAGAGTTAGTTTCTCACCTAGACACGACGACAAAACAAAGCAGAAATATTTGCGTGGGAAAGCAACACTAAATGTAGGTACCTATTTACAACAGGTAGATCTATTAATGGTGAATTAAATGATTAGTAACTGGCTGGTACTGCGACGCGGCTATTTAGCCAATGCGCGAAACGTGAGACGAGTTGAGCCGGTCGAGTGGCAAATGTACGCGCCGGCGCCGCACGCAGTGGACCGGCGCAAACGCATATTAGCGGGAAATGAGCTGGGCGTGGAGAATATTTTGACTCGCGAAAAGATGCGAATGGGGGTTGGGTTGTCACATACTTGCTTTTCACAAAATGAAACTGCTTGTGCTATTGCTATGGTACTCCGAAATCGAAAAATAGATATAATTGACAACTGATTTAGTCGCAGATTAGTATTTCATCTCATCACACACCTTTCTCACGCTGGTAGGTCGAGTGTGAGAGTCACAGGGAATTGAAAATATAATTCAAAATCTAAAATTTAAAACAGTGATCAGCCAGAAAAACAGTCAGCAAGTTTTTGTGTAACTTTTCTATAACCTCATCATTATAGAAATAGAAAAAAAATTATTGCCACAAAAAAAACAGATTTTACAGACAAAATAATAATAAAAGTAAAAGTTTACAATACACAAGTTTAGAATTTAAAAGAATACAAATTAAAATAAGATAAAATAAAGCTAAACTAACAATACACTTAATACTTAAAAACATTTTGGTCAGTGGGTCCCAACTCCCAGTCTCAGCATGTGCTGAACAGACAGTCCAGCGCTGGTTTTCAGCTTGGGACCTGAGGCGCAGACGGTAGCCAACGAAATTCTGAGCAACGGATGGATTATAACATTTATAACAGTCGATTTATTTATAAGCGCGTCTGTAAAAAAAACATCATCGCATTCAACGTATAATTTGTTTAGTGGCTTCTTTAATATCTCCAAAAGCAATTGAAGCATGCATTTTGTAAGCAAGGTTTATAATCACAGTGCGGATAGATTACGAGTAAGTGCATCGAGCATTAAGTACACATTAGTTCCATCTTGCGAGCAGTCAGCATCTAATGGTCCGTGATGTCTCTGTAACTTAGATTTGTAAGTCACAGCAACGCTGCAGCTAACCAACTTCCACACTACCATTTTACTAGAAGTAAGAATCAGATTCAGAATCAGAATGTCGTTTATTTCGTAGTTCAATATGTTTCCATAAATTTCCCTGGTTCAGGGGTGTTACCACGGTGTTACTGCTTAATTCTACGCGAGGTCAGTGCAAGTGTGGTATGTTCTGATTTATGTTAGTTACTTTATGAACTGTCATATTTTGTTCCTGGTTGTGTCCTTAAAAACCTGTTAAAAACTGTTTAAAATTAACTTACAGTACCTACATGTGTCCAAGGGGCTTTCTAGAAGTTAAGTGGAAACGAGTACAAATTGTAATAAATGATTTGCTCTTACAAACATTCAAAAGATGTATATTTATTTTACTTTAAATAAGTTTCATCTCGCTGCATGAGCCAACACATTAGTCTGTTTACATCAAAAGACGAATAGGTACTAAAACAAAACACGATCGACCACACGTGGCTCCACCGCCCCCGCATTGAAGTGCTGGCGACAACTTAACATAGACCCTTGACACGTTCCCGGCAAGAACTTGTGAAGCATGAATTACGCAAGAAAATGTTTAAACTTGTCAGTTTTCATATACACTGGTCTCTTTTTATAATACCACGATACTAAAACGAAAAATATCTGTCAAGTTACATCCCAACGAACGCCTCACAAGACGCCAGGAAGGTTCACGGATAAGTTGTCAGCTTAACGACTTCCAACGGCGTTACTGTAATCGGACACCTACGGAAGCGAACATCCATATTCATCGGTGGAACCGGTCGGAAGCACTCACTGTCCCAATTGGGCTTAGGAAGTGTATTGTGTGATGTCAGTGTCATCAGGGGTTTACGACAACGAGTGGTAACCCGTGTAGTCTTGTTGAAGTTGTATGCATGTAAGTTTTGACGATTTAAATCGAAAACACCATATAAATTGATTTGACATTTTTAAGTTAGATCTCTAAGCAATACACTTGAGAAATATAACAAAGAGCAGTCTTCAGCGGTCTCATATAGATACGCCTAGCAAACTAGTAGGGGGTGGGACTAGTCGCCTAAACCATCAATTTCTACCTAAAGGTAAATTTGGACTCAGGCTGAATGGATGTGGCAATATAGGATTCAGAGCTGAAACCAACAAATCGGCTTAAATGTAGACATGAGTAAACTGTCACCTGATAAGGCTACAACTTGAAGTAGTTCAAAGAAATGACAAGGTTAGTAAAGTAAAGGCTCGCTAAATTATCTATGTTTATCTACGCCATCTACGCTATATTGGGTAACGCGCGGAATCCAGTCGGAGGGGTCAACGCTCCCCGCGGTTTCACACAAGGCCGCCGCAACTCCACCAGCTTCTTTTAATCTAAAACAAATCGTTCCACTTATTGCCTCAGGATTTCCTTAGTCCTTACGAATTACCATATCAAAACATAATTGATCTACACACATATCATAAATCCTCTAATATGCATTCGGAAACCGTAGAAAATGACTCTCATTTCAACATTCAATGAATTTATGGCAATTTTCTTATCTGTGGCTAAGGCTACAGCAGTAATAAAATATTTCATTTTAATCTCATATATGATGTTAGATAGATATAAAAGAGAAATGGCAGCCTCATTTAAGGGCCTTTGCCAATGACACACGAAGGGATAAATTAGTTAGTTAGATATAAAAGAGAAATGGCAGCCTCAACTCAAGGACTTTTGCCAATGACACACGATGGGATAATTAAGTAAAATTGAATAAAACTACTTAGTAAGAAGAAAAAGATGTCAAATCCAGTCACAGGTCTTCCGTGAACCATATATGATGTTAAACTATTACGTCAAACAAAACTGTCAAAATTTAAATGTCAAAGTTGACATGTCCCTATTCTAGTATCACTGAAAATTCAAATTCAGTCGATGCGAAATGTCAGCTCGATGTTTTTTTAGTATATATCGCACGAAATTTGAGCTAGAACGCATGATCACATCAGAATAAGGACCCTTTACTTTTTAAAATAACATTCAGGTATCGGTTGCCAGTTCTGATTGCGATATTTCCGCAACCGTGCAAAAAAGGTTGTATTAACACAATTATTGTATTTATTTACTACGGTTTCTGAACCCATCTTAGAGTAATTATAATATGTGTGTAGATAAAGTAATGTATGCAACTGTACATAATTAGGCATTAAAACACGAGTGTGTTTTATGAAACGAGCCGAAGGCGAGTTTCATAATAAGGTCACACGAATGCCCCTCATTATGTACCAGTTGCATAAACTACTATTATGCGTGTGTTTTTCTCACTTGATTGCAAAATCACAATAGTAAGTTTGTAGTTCTGGGAAGAATCCAGATATACATATTAAAATTACACTGGTTTCTTTAGGAAACTTGACAAACACAAAAAAGAGACTAAAAAAAACAGACAAGGATCGCTAGGTCGATTACTCGAGCATCTTCAGTTTGTGACAACCTGAAGAATGAAGTTTTTTCAATAACTATAGACCTTAAAGAAACAGTGAGTCGTATGCATTTAATGTTACCGTCAATTTGCGACCACCTGAAGCAAAAACTAACATTTTAGAGTCCTTCGAGAATTAGTGAGGTACTTATATGCAATTATGCATTTATGTAGTGTGGTAGTTATTGAATAGGAATACATTAAAAAAGGGAAAATATTCTTTCAGATCAGAAACTCATCCAAGTCACAAATCGGCACACTAAATTAGGTGGTCGCTATAGTCGCTCGACCCTACCAATATTTTCTCATAATTTGTGTTGTTTTCTCAAGATTTCAAATGTGTATCACATATTTGATAAGCTTCTAAGAAATTCAACCGATACTTAAACGGAATATAACACATGTGTGTAACTTGCATAACAAACCTTGAACTTCCCTAAGCATGTCGAATGTTTTAAAAGCTCATTCTAAATAAAGGCGGTGACATTTTGTCAACACAAAATACAGTTAGAAATAGTTACTTTATGAGTAAACGTTCTTAACAAGCGAACATAAAAGCTTTTCGTTGTACTCGAGCGCTTTTAAAGTTTAACTCACGAGCTCTAAGTGTACTTACTAATAAAATAACCTTTGCAATTCACTTAACTTCAAATATATTCCTTTGGATTTTTATCATGCATACGACACGTGTGTTTTCCATGTACAATCTGAAAGTGACAGAAATTCACGTCCATACTCTCAAGTCTACTCCATACTAAAATAGAATATTTTTCGTGGTTGTTGAGATACACTGGCACTTCCAATGTATCATGATAATTGAAAGAACAAGAAGGGAGTATTTGTTTAAATTATTGTATTAGTTTATAAGCCACATAGGGTGATGGCACCAGTAACCGGCAGGCTCCAGTAATCGGCATTTTTTTTACAAGTTGGATTAAAATTAGGACTGCCAACAATTATTCCAATTAATCAACACTGGACCATAGAGAGTGTATATTCTACTCTCATCCAAGACAATATCATAGACACAGGCGGTTTTATTTAAAGATGATAACATGAAAATGATTAGAAAAACCGTGCTTCTGAAGAAAATGAATAATCCTTAAGGAAATAGTTAAGAGAGTGACTGTACATATTTGTCGATTATTTAATAACTATGAAAGATGTTTGAGTTTTTGTTTACATTATGTAGCTATAAATATCCTTCAAATATTGTTGTATTAGAAAAATTTAATGTTAGCTTATTTTGTTAAAAAATATAGTGCCGAATACTGGTCCCGTGAAAGTACACTTTCGCCAGTAATCGGCAGATGTTGATAATAATGATTATTAATATGCCATTAATAAATTATTCGTAGATATATAGATTTTGCCCGACGCAATGACTCCCAATATATCAATACGAGGACAGATAGTGAGAGAAACATGATAGACATACATGATTTTCATTCTAACTGCAGTGTTAATCTTATATATCAATTTAAAAAATCTACGTCCTACTGAACGTAGAAGCTTGTTTTTTTACAGTAGTCTTTCTAGCCTATACTTACTGTTTATCTACCTTTCCAAGCTAGCTCTCTCGGAACATTTCAACTTCTCACTGTCACTTTTCATTTCCATACATTTTATAACCTAAAAGTTTTTTTTAGGTTATATAAAGAAACAACACCCTAAGCAACTTTCTACAGTTCGATTATTTATTTATTCGTTTCATTCAACGATAACTTTTTATCCTGTTCCGTAAAATACATCAAAACAAAAGTACCTATTCGAAATACTTGCACTAAACTAGTGCCGATTACTGGGTGCCGAATACTGGAGACTGCCGATTACTGGGTGCCGAACACTGGAGACTGGCTGCCGATAACTGGAGATTGCCTATATTTTTGGTTATTAGAATGTTTTTATTTATCCGTGTCTCTTCAGTCAACAAAAAGCTAATATGTTGTTACTCGGAGATATATTTAACGTTTTTATTCAGTTATTTTTGTCCTAAGTACAACCATATTATTTTTATCATTGATGAAAGTACACAACCTCCTTAAAGTGCCGGTAACTGGTGCCATCACCCTACGAGGGGCGTTCAATAAATTCTCGGTATGAGAATGAAAACAAAAGAATACGATAGGTTTTTTTATTTTATTTTTCAATATACTCCCCCCCTATGTTTATGCACTTATAAGATCGGTCAATTAGTTTTTTTAACCCCTCATAAAAATATTTTTTATCTTTAGTGTCAAAATGCTCCTCCACTGCTGTCTTCAAAGCTTCATCGTCAGAAAATCGATTTCCTCGTAGGTCCTTTTTGAGGTTGGGAAACAAAAAGAAGTCACTCGGGGCTAAGTCTGGACTATACGGTGGGTGTGTAATAGTTTCGAACCCAGATTCCCGAACAGCAGCCTTGGCGATATGAGCAGTATGCACAGGGGCGTTGTCGTGCAGAAGCAGAACTCCCTTGGCTAATTTTCCCCTTCTCTTCTCTTTGATTGCTTCTCTTAATTGGCGTAGAATATTAGCGTAGTACCCTCCTGTGATATTTACAGCCTTTTCTTTATAATCGATCAGCAATATTCCATCACAATCCCAGAATATTGTGGCCATGACCTTTCCAGCTGAAGGCATGACCTTGAACTTCTTAGGGTGAGGAGTTCCTTTAATGTGCCACTGCATGGACTCTTGTTTGCTCTCAGGGTCATAATGATGAACCCAGGTTTCATCTCCGGTAACAATCTTTTGCAGTAATCTCATCAGGATTTTCACCACACAGCTCAATAAAATCGGAACAACAAGCAACGCGCGTATTTTTCTGAAGCGGCGTCAGCATTCGCGGTACCCATCTCGCACTGACTTTTGACATATTAAGATTGTTATGGATTATATTGTGTATAGTACCAATAGAAAGCTTAGTTATTTGAGCTATTGCTGTCACCTTCACTCGAGCATCTTCCAATATAATTGTCTCCACTTTTTTTTTATTTTCTTGTGAAGAAGCTTCGACGGGCCGACCAGGTCTGGGGTCGTCTTTGATACTCCCTCTCCCACACTTAAGTTCACTCGACCACTTTTGAATTGTTGATAAAGAAGGAGCAGACTCTCGGTAAACATAATCCATTTCTTCTTTTATAGCTTTTTGATTTTTTCCTTGTTTGGTCAAGAATTCTATTACCGCTCGGTGCTCTAATTTAATTAACATTGAAAAATCGCTCATTGTGATCACGTTTGTTCGGCAGTTGCAGAAAAACAAAAGAACATCGCCGTTTGAATTTTACCTTTTTTTATGTTAATGAATGACACTTACCGGCCAGTATTAAAAAGTTTACTAAAAAGGTTTAAAAGATATCAATACCGAGAATTTATTGAACGCCCCTCGTATTATGTCAAGTCAACGTAAAAATAACATATCAAAACCCATAAAATAAATACATAGTAAACACAATCGGACTCGAGCGATGATACTTGCTGTTTGGAATATTCAGTGCAAATGTCTGTTATCTCTCGAGCTCTACGTCATACAATACTTACTTTGTGGTGAGAATGGTGAGATATTAATAATGGCTCATTTAACGCCATAAACACTATAATGAGAAAGTAGATTGCCTAAGTAATATCGCTAAGAGGGCAGTCACGGACCGTAAAATGAGTTCCGAAGAGCATTGAGTTTCTACCGAGTCCAGTGAACTGCAATGTCTTAATCCTATTTAATGGATCTAACGATTGGAATGCTATGAAGAGCTCAAACGTTTGTATATATCTCAGTGGCGGCGCGTCAAAAATATTCTTAGGGAAGCCGGAAGTACTTGGCTTTTCCTATTCTTCATGAGCCGTAGTAAAAGAACTGGACTGGCTGGAAATTAGGCAAGCCGGTGGGAATCGAGTTGTATGGACGCTCCGCCACTGATATATCTACTCAAAACATTTATAAATCTAAATCACAAATGATTTTAAGGAAATGATTTTCCTCGTAGGTATGCTGCACCTAACTAAATGGTTATACACTGAGCGAAAAAAATACTAATTATTAGTAAGTTTTAGTGAATCCCAAGACAAGGAGATTATATACTAACGGTTACATAACAGTTTAGTAGTTACAAGGACAAATTTTTTGGTATTAGTAAATAACTACTATTATCAAAAACTGGTTTGTTACCGTCAGTATATAATCTCCTTGTCCTGGGATTCACTAAAACTTACTAATAATTAGTATTTTTTTTTCGCTCAGTGTATACTATCGTATTTATGCGCTCAATATATTGTATATGGCACTCGGACAATTGGATGCAAGGATAAAGATGCGAAGTAAACAGGCAAATAATCTATGCATTTCTTACAACTTGTAAGATAGTTCATTAAATTAAATTTTCAAACGTACCTGCAAATTACTCCATTTTATCTAATCGCAGCGGAGTTACCTGTAAACACAAATCCAACATTAAATTCAGAACTAATCTGAATCATATTTAGGTACTTTTCTGTTTTTATGACGATGTAAAAATATTTCATTAGATCACTTCACGCCTCTATAAAAACAACATAGCATGCCATATTTCGAGGCGAAAAGGCGAGGCGTTAACATAGTCAAAATAACCTCTATTTATCAGCCGCGAGCGCTTCAGGAGATGACCGCGGCTGGCCGCCTGCCAACTGCAAGTGTATTTCAGGACATCCTTTTATGCGTCTTATTAAGTTCCCAAGTTATTTTCTTCGCAGCTACTATTAGATCGCGCTAGCAATTATTCTAAAAAATATGGAATGTTTTTTTTGTGAGGCAACGGTTTTAATTAAACTATATACATAGATGCATCAATGATCGTAATTTTTGCCATGCATTAACATCAAAATGGAATAGTTACTTTATTTTATTACAAATAATTCAATATTAGTATATTATATAATATTATACAGAAAAAGTAACAAATTTCAACAGAGCCGGATTCGAACCACTGCGACTGCGACCTTCTGGCATTCGCGGCCAATATAGTAAAACTAACGTTCACGAACATATAAAACAGAGTTTAGACAAATCTTAAAAACAACAGTCAATTCCAATGACCACGCAAGTGATATAATAGAAGTGTTTAGCGCTGATCGTGATGTATCGCCGATACCCCTGGGAACTACTCTAATTACAGCTGGATAACAGTTAGCAGTTGCGCAAGCGGCGACATTTTAGCGGTGCGCCGCGCTTTGTACCAATGGTAGACGATTACTTTTCACTCTTGCTTTATGACTGTTATAAAGCCATTCATTTACGACGGAGGAATTTACGACAATTCAAAACAGTGTGAAATTAAATTCGAAAGTTGGTACCCATATAAAGGCTCTAGTCTGTAACTCTAGTATAAGTTTTTTCGAAACATTTACTAATTCGAACGCGTTTGCGTTTTGTCTCAAAATGTATGAAAACGCTCTCACCGAGTTTGAAATACGCGCGTTCATCGTTTAGCAACAAATATTATACTCGCTGTTTTAGTTTCCACTAGTGACCACCAGAGGCGCTGTTCACGTTTTCATACCACTTTCATACATTTTGAGACAAAACGCAAACGCGTTCGAATTAGTTAATGTTTCGAAAAAACTTATACTAGAGCTACTGAAATTATTTGAAACTTATTCAGAATTTTGATCTTCACCAACACAACACAGTCAACACAGACTCTCGAAAGGAGAGATGTCATACTTAGGCCATTAAGTATTCGCCTCATATGGTATGATGTAACAACCTATAGTTCACAGATCAATTCGTGCGTGAGTTAACATAATGGGCGCAGGGAATTTACTTTAGAAATAAGACCTGATAATTGTGAACTGCAAGCTCCAATTGCAGCGTATTAGTGCACGCCTATGGTAATTGGTTAGAACCGTGTCAGCCCGCCCGATGTAAATATTGACAGTATCACGATCGCGATATTGCCAGATAATCAGCCGGTAAAGACTGATCTTGTATAAAATTACGTTTGATAATGTGGCCTAAATCAAGATCCGGTGTTTTTAATGCTAGAGTAGCTCAGTCAACAGGTACCTTCTCGTATATACCTACGTTCCGAGCTGCAATAAATTTAATTCCACGGTTTACATTAACTACGACATATAGGTACCTACGCAGGAAGCGTTTCTTCGAGAATGCAAACGGAATAATTTAAATACCTAAGTAAACATTTAGTAATAGGTAAAAAAAATCTAAAAACCGGCCAAGTGCGAGTCGGACTCGCGCACGAAGGGTTCCGTACCATTATCTATAAAAACGGCAAAAAAATCATGTATGGGAGCCCCCTTAAATATTTAATTTATTCGGTTTTTTAGTATTTGTTGTTATAGCGGCAACAGAAATACATCATCTGTGAAAATTTCAACTGCCTAGCAATCACGGTTCGTGAGATAGGTACAGCCTGGTGACAGACGGACTGACGGACGGACAGCGGAGTCTTAGTAATAGGGTTCCGTTTTACCCTTTGGTAACGGAACCCTAAAAACGATCGTTTTTCACTGCGTGCAAAGGTGGAAGACAACTATGATGTAGAAAAGGTGAACCCTGCTTCCGCAAGAATTTCGCAAACCGGAGCACAGTATGGCTAGTGTTCCACAAAAGGCAGCATTCTAATTAGGCGATAGTCGACCGAGCAGCCACAATACTATCGAAGTGGAGCATCGGCGACATCATCCCTCGCGATAGTCCTAAACGGTATTACCGAATCACCTAAATCTTAATTGATTTAGTCACGCTACGGTAAGTTCGCAATGGTCCGCGGCAGAAGTGTTTGTGCTCCGAAAATCATTAGAACCAGATTCAATATCATGTTAAAGCACCATAGGTTTAGGAAAAATGTCTTGCTTTTTCATAATCTCTCTTCTTCCTTTCTATATAATATGTATATATCGCCGCCTACTTCCCATAGTAAAAGCTTTGCTTCGCTTGGGACTATAGGTCGATTTGTGTAAGATTGCCCACAAAACTCTTTATATTTTTTTATTTATTTAATGGGAACGACCACGTGTTGCAGCAATAGTAATAAAAATCTACTCTAGTGTTTGTATAGTTAGGCATTGTACAAATATATGTGGTAGGTAGGTATACAAGCAGATTGCAGTGACAATATCACGAATAGCAAAGGAGGGCACTTCAAAAGGAAGTGCGTGTCCGAACGATGACCGCGCGGCGATTGGCAAGTGTATCTCTCAGATGCCATAAACGATGGGAAACTGGGATTTAGCGGCATACAGATTGCTGAGATCCGATAGGTGGGTTTTACTGGACAGGAGAAAGCCGCACTTAGACATTTACAGAGTTGCCTTGAGATGGAACTGAAGGAAATCTTTTCATTCTATAAACACAGAGTAACTATTAGAACAAGTTACATAGATAGGAACAGAACGTTTTTATTGAATAAAACCGATATTGGACAGCTAGTTAGCAAACACCGAATCATACAATCCCACTCTACCGCATAGCATGTCCTCTGTTGTCTGACTCTAGTGACTCTACAGTATTGCGCACCAACGCCGTCACCTTATATCTACCTAACGTATTTACACAACCAAGTTGAACGAAACGATGCTATCACTGTTCGGGTTAATTAACACCCCGGTGGTGTGTGAGAGCCGAGATTATACAAAGTGGCAAGAGGAGCAGGTATTATATTCTTAACATTTTGTAGGGTATTGTAATTTTTACAGTCGGTGCTATTTCGCCAACTTTAGGTTAGGATGGCACCACCACCGACTTCATAAATTACAATACCTGTTCAATAAGTAGCGTGAAGTCTCATATTTTTTACTATTTAGAGTTTTTCTTTGAATCAGATTTTGATCGAAAACTCAGGCTAATATTTGTTCATCTCTCCTAGCCGTATTCGGCCACAGTGACTACTTCCTACTGCTGAGAGCGACGCTGGTGCGCTCTCTGGTGACTGACATAGCCAATCTTTGCAGCGAATGTGCGACTACACTCGCTGCATGTCAGCACCCCTCCGACATAGTTATATGTTATGGCCGCAGGTGGTCTGGCCTTAAGCTCGTCTCGCTTAGCGTCAAGTTCTGTGCGTCGCCTGACTTCAAAATCATTCACCCGAGTGAACACAGTTTGCCTCCATTCGGGTCGGCCATAATATTTGTACAACTTTAACGGACAAAAATAGTTAACATCGTTATGCAGGACTCAGGACGCTTCTTCGCTTCTATTGCCACTGACATCACTTCGAATAAAATAAACAAAGTTTATACCTAACGACGGAACAGAGCACGTAAGCTTCTCATAAACATTTCAGTTAGTTTTAAACGTAGCAGTTATTTCCAAGATATTCTCATTAATTATGTACAATCGCAAGGCGAAGCACTAGGCCTTGGAAGTATCGTGTGACTTTCATGTTTTAACGAAGTTGTGGGTAGCACGCAAGCCTCCCCTGTAGGTTTTCATAATTTATTGTTAGTTAACAGTAAGGAAATATAAACATCGTCAGGAGTTGTTCTGCCATATTACGACAATAAATTATCTTTAAAACAGCAATTTACCGAAACCCCAAAATCTTTCTTTTCTGGTAATATGGCCACAATTAATTTAAGTACCTCTGTTTTTCTGATTTACGTAAAATTTGGCTTGGAGATATCCCGTATCTCGTGGAAGGACATACGTACGAGTATATGATAGTTTTTATCCCATAAGAGTTTAGACCAAAAATTATTTGTGTAGATACGGCATAAACGACTTCCACGCGGACGAAGTCGCGGGCAAAAGCTAGTTATTGATAAATACCACAAACCACTATAATTTAGATACAGTGTTTTATCATGGCACGGCATTGTATTTATGCACGGCATGTTTATAATATAGATGCCTAAATAATATTACTTTTAATGGCCGTACTACTTGGAGGAATAAGACGAACAGAGCAATGAAGGTCGTCATTTACGACATTTACACCAGTCCCACGTTTATCGAGAAAACTTTCCTACACATGACCTAGAGAACTTATCCATAACGAGTACTTTCAACCGTCTACAATTTAAGCCGTCCCACTTGTAGTGCTAATACTAAGTTAGCCCCGAGTCATTACGAACTCCAGATGTATGGACAGACTGACACGGTATGCAGGTTACGGGCCCTATAGCGATAGGCCGACATGAAATTTCTAGTAAAACTCGTGGTGTCATAAATAATACTTATGCTAGAGCTACACTGGCGTTAAAAGCTAGATCGATACTTGTAACTTACGGTTTATTGATCCTCACAAGGCTCGAACTTTAATCTTGTTACTAGTTGTCAATTGAAATTGAAACCCTGTTCCGGAATCACCCAAATAAAACGATCTGTTTGCTCCACTTCTAGCAATGAGGCACCGGTCTAAGCAAATATGCACGCTCTAGTCAGTGTATTCCCAACTTTACTGCAGTTTCTAATGACATTAGCGCTATTTGTCTGAAGCCTTCGGCAAATATTGTGAGCGTAGGTACTAAACTCGTGATATTGTTAAGACATAAATCTTGGTTTGCCCTACTGGTGGATATTGATGGATAAGTATATTTTGCATTTATGACTTCTTGTGATAGGTTCTCTTGAAACTGGAGTTTCTAGAGGTGTCTGGTTAGAAAAGCACCGGGTAATATATATGTTGACTTGTTGACTATGCGAAAACTGGATTTTGGATGATGAGCTATCAACCAATTAGGACAATATCACATTTTCCTCTTCATTAATCCTACAATGTTAAACTTGGGACTGAAAATTACGCATCATGTGCTGTAGCTGCCCTTTTTAGTGATCCGCAGTAAACAAGGAACCCTAGTAGTTTCGCCATGTTCGTCTGTCTGTCCGAGGCTTAGCTCGGCGACCCTTGCTTTAGTAACGTTATTCGAAGTAACGAACACGTGATACAAAGCAATGCTATGTAGTAGATGGATATATTCACAGGTCTCGGCGACTACTCTAATCGATTTACACTATTTATTAACTTTCAATAGTTTGTCCAACAACCAGTATCGACTCGTATCTACAGAGGACAGTAAAAGGGCTTTCCAAGACGGTCCAGCTAACTGTACAATCTATTGGCCGTAACCTTTAATGCATCGACGGTTTACATTGATTCGACCCGCCTATAACCGCGGCCGTAAGCGGTGACCTGATGAAAAGCTGTTTTTAGGTTGTGTGTGCCTATAGAATTGTGATAATTAAAGATATACATACGCAAGTCGAAACGTTTTGCGACAATTGGGTCTAGTTCTATTCTAGCCTTTCGCAGCCTTTCAGTCTGTTGATTATTGATTCCGAGAATTGATTTGCCAATTAATTTCGAATTATTGTATACAATTAATGTTTAACAAGAAATAAAATGTTGAGATTATTTTTCAAAAACCGCTAACTACCCTTCTTCTGAGCCTTTTCGCCGTGTTTAGTCTGTTTGGCGATTTTGGCGTTAGGTACTACCCCTTATTATATTTATGCCTACGTTTATCAATCGTCCGACATTAGTTTAAGAATTGGGACTCATTCATAAATATGTATATGTTTATGTCTAGTTTAGCTTTTAATAGTGAAAACCGTTAATTTTCTACGATTAATAACAATTTTTATCTAACAGCTAACTTTAAAAACAACGCTCAACATTAACCGTGGTAACTGGGGCATATTTACATTATAAAACCAATTTTATAAACTAATTAATTGGAAACGGTTGACTTTAAATCAAAAAACGTTAAATTGTAGTATAATACACTTACTACTGTTAACTGTATAATATTCAAATAAAAAAACGAGTTTTGAAGCGTGACATAAGTACAGATAACTCATATTTAACATGATAATACACAGAAACCGTTGGGCCAAATACATTATTCAAAAATTTCGACTAATTTCTCGTTGAAACGTACACAGAACGTTAAGAATTACTTGAAACCAAACTGTTGCGTTTGAGTTCAATAACAAAACCATGACGTAAGCTTTTGAAAACAAGTGTGAAAGTATTCAGTTAGTTATGATAGTTAGAATGACAGGAGATTGACAAGTCAATCATATTGTTCTTAGGTATGCAGGTTTAGGGAAGATGAGTTGAAGTGGAAAAATAGGCTCTATGAAGGATGAAAGAATCGTGTACCTAAACTCCTACTCGTCATGGTGAGAATATCCTGAACAAAGTTTGTTACTATTTACTCGAACGCCATATCAGCTCTGCAGGTTATTTTAGAATTTTGTAAACACACATTTATCAGGTAGGTAGTTAAGTACACTTAGTTACAATATACCTACAAATTTACAACACAATAGGTTCTACTCGTAGTAGTCACAGGTATATGCAAACTGTATCACAAGTGAAAATCAGTAAAAATCCGAACATAATTTTGTTTTATAATTGTTATACTAATTACTCTTTATGTAGATATTCATTCAAATAGCGATTCGACCGGACCACAGTGCACAGTAAAAGATCACTTACTAAATCATTACTAGCTCCAAACTCCAAGTAGTAGGTAGTATATGACTGAAAACTTCAGAAATTGCTTCCGTTTTTGGTTACTGCTCGGAAAACGACCGGACCACAGTAAAACATCAGTTACTAAAACATTACTACTTTAATGCACACATGTAGCTCCAAACTCCAAGTAGTAGTATAAACGACTGAAAACTTTGAATTGCTTCCGTTTTTGGTTACTGCTCGGAAAACTAGAAGTTTTGGCAAACACTGACTCTTTATCTCCACAATGTTTCAATTACAAAGTGTTACCTACACGCCTGAAAACATTGTGCCGCACATAGGCGTCATGTTTGTACATCTGCTACCTCTATCTCTAACGTTAAAGAGAATAGGCAATTGTTTTAGCGCTCGAAAGAGGGCAACTTCAAACGGAATTGTTTTCAGTTCTGAAATCGCCGATATAAACAACTGTGTAAACTTTTCGAGTTCAATGGATGGGTTCGAAAAATGCTCTAAATAATATGCCATACAAATCCCTAATAATTTGCGTATTTCAATAAGAACTCGTGTGGAATTCGTTTCGTGGACTGTTTATTTTCTAATTAGGGTGATGGCACCAGTAACCGGCAGGCTCCAGTAATCGGCATTTTTTTTACAAGTTGGATTAAAATTAGGACTGCCAACAATTATTCCAATTAATCAACACTGGACCATAGACAGTGTATATTCTACTCTCATCCAAGACAATATCATAGATACAGGCGGTTTCGTTTAGAGATGATAACATGAAAATGGTGAGAAAAACAGTGCTTTTGAAGAAAATGAATAATCCTTATGGAAATAGTTAAGAGAGTGACTGTACATATTTGTCGATTATTTAATAACTATGAAAGATGTTTGAGTTTTTGTTTACGTTATGTATAGCTATAAATATCCTTCAAATAATGTTGTTTTAGAACAATTTAATGTTAGCTTATTCTTGTTAAAAAATATAGTGCCGAATACTGGTCCCGTGAAAGTACACTTTCGCCAGTAATCGGCAGATGGTGATAATAATGATTCTTAATATGCCATTAATAAATTAATAGTAGATACATAGATTTTGCCCGACGCAATGACTCACAATATATAAATACGAGGACAGATAGTGAGACAAATACATGATTTTCATTCTAACTGCAGTACTAATCTAATATTATCAATTTAAAAAATCAACGTCCTAACAAATTTACTGAACGTAGAAGCTTGTTTTTTTTTTACAGGAGTCTTTCTAGCCTATACTTACTGTTTATCTACCTTTCCAACCTAGCTCTCTCGGAACATTTCAACTTCTCACTGTCACTTTTCATTTTCATACATTTTATAACCTAAAAGTTTCTTTTAGGTTATATAAAGAAACAGAACACCCTAAGCAACTTTCTACAGTTCGATTCTTTATTTATTCGTTTCATTCAACGATAACTTTTTATCCTGTTCCGTAAAATACATCAAAACAAAAGTACCTATTCGAAATACTTGCACTAAACTAGTGCCGATTACTGGGTGCCGAATACTGGAGACTGCCGATTACTGGGTGCCGAACACTGGAGACTGGCTGCCGATAACTGGAGATTGCCTATATTTTTGGTTATTAGAATGTTTTTATTTATCCGTGTCTCTTCAGTCAACAAAAAGCTAATATGTTGTTACTCAGAGATATATTTAACGTTTTTATTCAGTTATTTTTGTCCTAAGTACAACCATATTATTTTTATCATTGATGAAAGTACACAACCTCCTTAAAGTGCCGGTAACTGGTGCCATCACCCTATTATACTGATCATAAAATCTGTCAAAGTTCAAGTTCAAAGTTCAAAATATTTTATTCAAAATAGAAGCTTACAGAATACTTTTTGAATGTCAATAGTTATATTATATTTATAGAATTTTCTAAATTGATTTGTGACAACGAGAACTGTAACCTTTACGACAATTAACGAAATATTTAACCGCTAATAAGATCCCTTTACCCTTGTTTGTTGATTGAGTATAGGTGTGAGTTAGGCAGCGTGGGAGGCGACAGCGCAGCCCCTCGCGATCTGGACGACGATAATCGACCACCAAGGCTTGAGCACTCTCGAACCAATTGGAGGTGTGGTCAAAACAGTAATGGAAAAGGGACGGAAGTTGTAGATTTACTAGCCTAAATATCACAATTACGGGCCATTTTTGACGTGCACGAAACAACGGACCCGACTTTACTTCTTTGTCGTTCGCTTGTTTGATTCTATCGGATAAAATTATTCGTGCAGGTAAAATGTATGTTCGGTTCCAAAATTCATTGTTTAACCTTAAGTGGAATAAATGTTAAGGAGTGAAACACACCAAGTATCAATTTACGTAATTAGAGTTTATCTTCATCGAAAAAATATTGCACAGGGACTTAATTGACCACTGATGATTTAGTCACGTTTCGTAAATAAAGTAACTGACTGGAACCACAAAAGGTTTTATATCGCGGGTTAATGGCGTTATATTTAATGTCCCTCCGCTTAATCTACTTTTTGAAAACGAAAAGTTGATTAACGAAATGTTTTTATTATTTAGTGTTCACGTGTTTTCATTGAGCAGGGCATGCGTTCCCATTTTGTGGCAGGCTCGTTACCAGCAGTGGGCGTCGATAATAACAGGTTGTCGTGCGGATCATGTCGGTTAATAGCTTTTATTAATAAAGATTAAGCCATTACTAGTCATTAAGCTAAAGTGGTATAAACAATGCAAGCAACTATTAGCAGTTCAACACAACAGGCGGTTCACTCGTTTCCTGTATTAAGGAGTTAGCGAGTCGAAGTTAGTATTTATGTAATCTACCTATTAATGGTAGCATAGCAGCTATAAAACTCGATTCCAACTCCAACTGACTGAATACTAATCATTCAGTGTGTTAGAACCAAGTTGACGTCGAAAAAATAAACAAACTAGATCACGCTTGCCTGCGGATATTTACAAGTTGGATTTGATTGTGGTTTCAAATACTTACACATTAATATCCATACTTTGCATACATACGAGTAGGTACATATTTTGTTACACTTGTATGCAACGCACCCAAAAAGGGAATATCGATCTGACGCATGTCGCATATAGGTAGGCGTCCACATTTTCATTTTCCAGTAGGGATATTAGTATCCTTTGTATAGAAAGTCACACAAGTGCGTCCACTAATCCGCAACTCCGTGCGGTGCGAATCAGTACAAAATATTGCGTGCGATGCGTACGATGCGGAACTGTGGACGCCTAGCTTAATGCAGTAAGACCTGTAAACTAAATACCTACCCAACTAATCACAGTCACATTAGCGGTAGATTTCGGCTAGTAAGTATATAAAGATTAAGAGCTTCGATTTACTAGTTTGAAGTTTTTGCATGTATATATTCATCAGACAAATGAGTGTTTGATAGCGACATTTACACGCTGGCCATCAAGCGGCGGCGGCGCCCATTAGGGTTCGCGGAGTAATAGCTGACGCTGCATGCATTGACACTCAGCTTAGGCTGGGCCGTACCGATGGTCATTATTTCTCCGATTTATACAGACCTAACGACCGAACATTCCACTTTCGCCGTCATGCCCTGCTCCCTGTTGCTTTCTTCTGTCAATCTTCATGGTTACACTTAATTGGTACAATATTGTAACATCTAGGCACGTTGTTTACTGCATATTCCGTAATCTGATTGATTTGTTTTGACCGTTGTCTAGAGATCGGCACGACTGTAATAAAATGGATACCTTTATTGATTTTAACTCGCGTTTGTTTTGGTACCGACAATTTATCCGCCCACATCTATTACTGTTATCTTAAGTGAACATAAGACGAGTTTACTAACATTGTAATGTGTCAAAACCCAAACATTCGTACTTGAATATGTTTACCTTCTTGTGTAATGCACGAGTTCATAAACGGTCTTCAAATTGTAGCCGCAACGACATGCTAACTTGTATTGTTTACATTTCGGCACGTTACAGTGAACGTACTTTTGAACTTGTTGTACATAAAAAGATAAAAATTGACCGATGGACTCCCGCCGAGCTCTGTGGAGCACAACCGGCGTCAGCGGTCACAGTCAAAGTTACAAAGACCTCCTACCTCTTCAAAACAACAACAGTAAAGGAGGAACTATTCCACCAATCTGAGATCTACAATATCTGGTTTTTATAAAGATTTCGTCGTGGGAATTAAAAGCTCTCTCAACCATATGAAAATAAATTTAGCCTTGACTGATTTTCTTAATTTGTTTTACAATGAAGTAATGGAAAAGGCGAACGGGGTAATGAGTTTATTTCACAAATCACGTAAACTAATAAGTACCTAGGAGGTGAAGATTACAAATCAAAATCACACACATAAACATTAGGCAATTCGATACGGTGATTATGGTGTTATTTAACTTATTATATTGAGTGTCCTCGAATAAACAACATTGTTCCTACCAATGTTTGTAGCTTCTCTGATAATTTAGTTTTGTTAGAAAAACAATACCTAAAAAGCTGGAATAATGTACAAAAGGGGCAGCTAACTTTTGTACCATCTTAACGTCATATTTGTTGGAACTTACACATGTGCTTAGCGCAGGACGTTATCGATTCAGTAATGGGTGGTTTGGCCTTGGCACCGCTTATACGTCAACGTGTTGCTTCCCATTCATAGGTAACTATAACTATCGATCAAAATGCATACAACCGCTGGGTATGGGGATATATATTAGAAATATTAAATTACAATGAGTCATCCTCATGTATGTATAGTACTGTATCCAATCCAACGAAGGTTATGGCCTATACTATATGAACCAGGCTTTTGCAATAAAAACAAAGAAACCGTAAACTTTACAAAAGTAAGACAAGCGTCACAATCTCACATGATCGGCCCATAGAAATAGCCGGTAACCCTACAAGGCACTAGAAAGCAAGTCGTGCGCGTTGTCAGATTGCACGCGACATCAAACCGAGCCGTATGCGCAGACGCCAGTTGTAACGTGATTTTAGATCCCACAGGCTCGCTAAATCGTAGGATTCGACTTCTCTGTTGATTCGATAATCGTAATCTAGTAATTGCACTTTCTAATCTAAATCTTTTATTACGCTTACAACCAATTAAAACACCTTAGGACGTCAAATTGGGTGTTAAATGTCACGTCAGTCAAATCACTCGAATGCAATCTGCTACGAAACTATTCATTTCAATGAATTCTATGCATATCTATAAACTCCGTGAGATCTGATCGGAACTGAACCATGATGTAACGCGTTACCAAAATAATAATGTTTTGCAATCTGTGACATGACTTCCCATAGATCACCATAAATATCAAGTCAAGATCAGCGCGAGCACTGATTAAATCGCTGTAACAATGGTCTTGCGCCATCCCTGACCTGTGTCTCAAATGAATGGAATAAGTGAGATTTGTCAGAACCAGTTTCGCGGGTTAGGTTGGACTGGGGTATCATTACGAGGGTCATTGAGCAATCTAGATTCCGCTTAAAGACAAGGACGCCAGACCATATGTATACTTAGAAAATATTTAAAAAAACATTCTGAATACTAGTGGCTCTGCGTGCTGTAAGACCCCGCTATTACCGAGATTATTATTTTTAGATATTTCGGAACGGAAAAGAGGTATGAATATATTTTTTACGTTTTCAAAACGTATGGTTCCGCCATTTTCAAGAAAATCCCAATTCTGCAAAAATTTCATCAACAAAAAAACCATTAATAATTATCGAATCGCTCAAAAAATTTCAAAAGAATCGGTTGTGTATGTAGAGGACAATAGCCGAATAACCGCCGGACTGACATACGAAAGCATTTTTGCTCTCGCTGAAACGTTGAAGTTCGGACTGTTTTATAACACGGATGTTGGCAATAATAAAAATAAAACTAATTTTACAATACATAGCAATAAACCAAACGCACGAAAATACTCGCAAACCTTCACGCTTTAGTTTTTTTCTGCTAATTTAGACATTTTTAAATGTGTAAAAAGAAACGTATAATTGGACGCTGTTTGACTATAGAAAAGTGGTGCGGTCACTGATTCAATTTCCCTACAAATTTCATATTATAATGTACTAACAAAGCATTTTTGACATCTCATAAAAAGTAGTTGATTTGACTATCAGTCAACATCCCACATTAGGTTGGTTAATTAATTACTACAGTAATTGTGACAAAATAAAATATGTAACTGATTCCTATTTCCGTTGTATGAGTTAAAGCTTTTATTTTATTAAGACCAATAAGTTTTCTCTCAACTGAATTATAGATATTATAGCGATAAAATATATACCCTTATCCGTTAATACAAATAACAGCGGTATTTTGTTAAGCTGAACATAAACAACATAAAAGCTTTAATACCAATAGGAAGGCCGAGCGTAGGCACGACATCTCTTCGCATACGTAAATGCTGTATATCCATATATGTATATGTCGGTGCTTATCTTACATCAAAAAGGGCATACAATAACATTATAACAGTTTTAAGGGAATCTCTACTTTCTACAACAATAATTAAACTTATAATTTTGATAAATGCTGAGCTTCACATATGTATTTAAACAACTAAAAAGATAAAAACCAGCCAAGTGCGAGTCGGACTCGCGCACGAAGGGTTCCGTACCATAAACTATAAAAACGGCAAAAAAATCATGTTTGTTGTATGGGAGCCTCCTTAAATATTTACTGTACAGGTGTGTACAGGGTACGACCAGCAATAACCTAGCCTAGTGCCTATACCACTTACTACTTCCGCCTAATAGCTTCATACGCCTAGATCGGCCTCACACAGTCTGAATCCTTATCTTAATTAAGAATCTGAAATCATATTATTCTCTGTTCTCCACACACATTCTGATTTTTTCATATTATTCATTTATAAGATCAGCTTGTCAGAATGATATTAAGTGAAACATGATTGCTTAAAATTTTCTCGATAGAAAATAAATCCCAAGTCGAGTCTATATTTTCCTTTTTTTCCTCAGCCTACTAAAACAACGCATTATTAAAAGACACGATTAAGTTAATATGATGGTATTTTACCTCATCTAGGTACTGACAAGAGGAAATTTAATAAACCTGCACACAGTTAGATATTTAACGAGATTTGTCTAAAAAGCCATTCTCGGAGAGGGTTGCATCCCGTTTTGTCGTGAGCGAAAAACAAAGGGTGTCTCTTTCAATCGATATATCGCCTTAGCGTGCGTTATGAATTCAGTAGGTATATATGAAATTTTAAGATTATGAATTTTATTGCCGTCATATCAGACTCATGTGGTATATACTATATAGTACTGGCGAATTCGATTTGGCTTCGACTTGTTTAAATAACAGGTTTTTTTTGTATAATGACAAAAGTAATGCTATTAGCAAACATTCCTCTTCCCTGGTTATGCAAGTCCTCTAATGTTCGCCAGACGAAAATTGTGATACTACTGATCGCCATCGTTGTCAGTTCTGAATTTTTAACATATGTGTGAGGCAAGGCACCGTAATTAAAATTATGAATTAAGATAAGGATTCAGACTGTGTGAGACCAGCCTTATCTGCCTGAATAAACGATTTAAACTTCTGTCACATTTAGAGTTCACCAGTTTGTTTTGCCTGTACACGAAGCAATTTTGACAAAAGGTTGAGAAGGATCATATTTGCTTGCATCATATAGCGAAATACGAGTAATACCCCGCCTATAAAACATAGGTAGGGAGCGCTTTCGACCCTAATGAACCACCCTTATAATAGTCACCCCAACATCAGAAAATATTTACGGGGCATAAACATGCAACCGGAACGACACACGAAATTGAAATCATAAGAACTTCTTATAATTTAATTAAATAGGTTTTGGTTAGTTTGGTGACTACTGCTCTCACATAAGCTATTTTTTGTATTAGAATCAAACTTTTAATAAAAATACATTCCAAAAGACTAAAAAGCTGAAGCAATCAACACCCTTCGCCTTTGAGAACGCGTGATAGTACCCTACCTAATTCGTATCTAGATTCTAGTGTCATGTTACGGTTTTATCACGCACGCTGGGTTGCTCAGTCCAGCATGCACAAGATTTCACGCTGAATACTCGTAACATTGCAAGCTGCTGCAGGGGCCCGATTTTTGAGTGTCGAACGCTCGACTTTTCACTCGAGATCTGTCAAAAAACTATGAAGTTTTGACAGATGTCGAATGAAGATTCGAGCGGTCGACACTCAAAAATCGGTCCCCTGGTTCAAGCTCATTATGTTGGTCATGGGCACAGTTTGGCACTGATCAGAAATAAATTTCGCTATAGATTTTTAGCAAAAAGTATCGGATTAAGGTACAAACACACTAGACCGTTTCCGTGTCCGGGGCGGCCCGTTTTCTAGTACAAGAAATCGACGGTCGTCGCGCGTCCTGTATTAGAAAACGGGCCGGCCCGGACACGGAACGGTCTAGTGTGTTTGTACCTTTACCTGTGCAAAAAATACCTCCCGCCGTATCCCTCCATCGTAACTGATCGTAATGTACAGTCGGGGTACGAAAACCTTCGTCAGTTATTAAATGAATTCCTTTATAAAGTCATACTTCTTAGTTAGTACCTTTTGAAACCAAAGCACTAAGTAGACAAGTGCATATAAAATTATACTTATTTGATATGACAACAAGCGTCAAAATAGTATATACCTGTAACCTATATCTAGTTCCAAATCAACATCAAACCTTTTTAATGACCTACCTAGTCAAATAAAAACAACTTTTTCACTTCTCATGCTCGAAAAGTGTGTCATATTAGACTTGTGAAGCGGGGCTAAAGTAGCACATTTAAGCCCTAGGGAAAATATGTATACATATTTATGATTTACAAAACATTTTAATTTGACCAATCAAAATACTTCACCGATTAAATCCACCAATCACAGAAAAGTAATTTGACAGATTAAAACATATTTGGTAAAAATATCAACCAACCAGAACACAGCTGTACTAAAATCGACCAATCAGGAAAGACGTTTTTCAGTTCTCTAAAGATTAAGCGGTGTCTATGGTCAAAGCAATTACTCCTCTTAAAAGAAAAAAAAAGCGAATGATGCATCTCTTTCTTTAATATAGCAAAAGAAAGGGAGGCGAATACCTACGCAAAGCAAACACGCATAGCGACGCATATATGGTGCTGGCCTTAGAAAAAAAAACATGCTGTCAAATTAGACATACACCCCCCAAGAGTTAAATTATTCATTTAAGATGGATAATTTGTGTTTATGTGTTTTCTCGCAATCGAAGTGAAAAGTAGAGTGTATAACTCGGGCCTAAAAGCCATATTACCACTCGAACAATTTTCCCTCTCTACGTTCGGGAAAATAACCATCTCGTGGTAATATGGCTTACTTTAGACCCTTGTCAAACAATCTACTATTTAAGAGTAACAATCAAATATGTTCTATTTAATTGTCAGTGTTTGTCACTGTCAATATTTTCATATTTTCTCTTATAAACGTTAAACAAGTTATAACAAACGTCAATGCGATATTTCTGTTTCGTTGGAAATTAAACGTTGGCAGGACCGATAATTGCCTCGGTGCAAGCAAATGTCCTGGTGGACTGATGACCTGGTAAAGGTCGCGGGAGTCCGCTGGATGCGGGTGGCGCAAGACCGGTCATTGTGGCACTCTTTGGGGGAGGCCTATGTCCAGCAGTGGACGTCTTTCGGCTGATATGATGATGATGAAGCAAATGTCGACTTTAAGGTGACGAACCTTTTCTTACCCCAAATTTAATTACCTCACATTGAGAAACAGCTTTTTTTTTTGCCTGGATGGGCTGGATGTGGCTTTGTAACGATAGGAGTGCGCGGTTGGGAAGGCGGCCTCGAGAAAGTCCAGGGGAAACCTCCGACACGACCACGCGGGCAGTTTAAACACTGGAATAATCTAAGAGTTTGCGCTCCAGTGAGCTTGGTTGAGCGGTTTCAAGTGTTTCAACCGAACTGAAGTGTGTCAGTGGAATCCAGCTACTGGGAGTTTTGCCGCTGGTTCAGTAAACCTAGCCTAGCTGAGAAGAGTCCAGCAAGAAACTCAGTTAGGCCCGACCTGGATGAGAAACAGCGTCAATGGGAGTCAATTGCCTAAGCACTTATCCCTTAGCCCTGTTAGCACAAATCGTATTTTCTCGCTTGTTGCTCAATGCGTCCCTATCATAATGGTAGTGAGGGCACAGAATAAGTAATAGTTCAAGTAGTGAGGGGTTAAGCGACAAATAGGTATGCGAAATACATTCATGTTAACGGATGTTAACCGTCCGAAAGGAGGGAGTTAGTTTATAGTGTAAACAAACAAGTGCCATACGAAACATAACTCTTTAATGAAAAAACTTATAAGAAACATGAAATAATAAGTCTTAATGATTTACGTAGACAATAAAATATTTGTATGTAGTTGTGATTGTAGTGAGCTTCATTAATAATTTAGCCAAAACTTGAATCAACGTATCTTTCAATAGCACCCTTATTTACGACGTACCCTAGTGTCGATGTCGCCAACACTAGGAAGGTGCCTAGTACAGTTGCACAGGTGTGCTAGGCACACAAACATTACTAACTACATACCATATACTCATTGAAAGACACTGAACGCATTAGGCTGCGTTTCCACCAGAGATGTGCGAGGATGCGTTTTCATACATTTGACACCTCGCAACGCGCCGAGCAAGGTGTCAAATATATGAAAACTTGAAAACACATCCTCGCACATCTCTGGTGGAAACGCAGCCTTATGCGAGCATTCAACGTAGAACATTTTAATCATCACTATCATCCATTTCCTTTTTAACCCCCGAATTTTCGATTTCATTTTCCATTTCCATCACTACATTTAATACTCGTGTCCTAAACATAAGTTTTTGTCGTCTGGTGAATCGTTTCAGCGACGGCTGCAGGGACTGGAAAAAGGCCAGATCCTCTATTTCAAGCTCTGATTCATTAGACCTTATTCGCTCCAGAAGTGGAACTTCGAATGCAGGGTTACTATTGTATTGGAAATCTTCTTGTGGTTCCATATTTGGTGGTGGCGATTGCGAATCTGGCAAGATCGCTTCTTTTGAAATGACCTGCATCGGCACATAGACCGATGATGGCGTCGTATCGATGTCACCAGTTATCGGCGCATTGTCTTTATCTAAGAATGTCAATATTTCAAAGTAGGAATATTTTTTCTTCTTTCTATTTGCGTCTGGTTCTTGATATTTATCATTTTTCTCTTTCTTGTAAGTGTCTCTTGCTGTTCGCCAACGTTGCTGAATTTGTTTTTCTGAAACATTAATGTAGGTGTAGGTAAAAATATTAAAAATGTCATTACCTAATTTCATGTGGCTACTAACCACACAGCAAAGTGATCTGACCCCTTTTCGCGGAGTCGATGCATTTTTTTACAATATATATATTTTATTTATTTATTAAGGAAAAAAACGGTCTGTCAATCAAAAGATATTTTATGAGATATACTAACAAATCTGTAGTTCCATCAGAGAAATAAATAACTAACAAAATTTGTAAAAATATCGCAACAGGGTGGGTAAAAAGTACGCATGACATACCTACTACTCACGTGCCCACATTATTGCAGACCGCTTTCTGGCTTATGGCGCTACCACACTTCGCCGTATTTGTGCAAATATTCGTGTTGCATCTCATTCTTTAATATCGCAAAGGAAGGGAGGCGAATACGCAACGCGACACGCATAGCGAAGTTTGGTGGCGGCCTTATACTGTATAACAACGCAATTCACAACCTGCCTGCCATTTCAACTTTGTTGTGAATCTGGCATAACTTGCCTCCAAGATCCGTTATAACTACACACGTCGGAGATTATTCTTAGACTGGTCCACCTAAGACGAGTAACCGTTGTGCCTAATCAATCAGGCAGGAGTCTTACTCCTACATTTGCAGCTGACTATTTACGACAGGTGAGTTTAATTCGTTCAGTGTTCTTAAACAGTAAAAATGCGATTAACTTACCCGCCTCTATCCTTTGGTCTTCGCTCAAGCGATCGTATTCAGGCACCAATTCCATTAAAATTTCTTTCCACGCGAAGTCTCTGTGCAGTTTGTTTCTATAAAATTTATGTTTCCTATCCCACAATACAGGCCGCAAACATACTTCGGTTATCACCGCTTCAGTGTTAATTCTCATTTTGTTGTAGACAGCAGAGCGTGCACCCCTCACGGCTATAATACGGATACTGGTAAGGCGCGGGTTTTGTCCCGCGTCGCCGCTCCGCGTCCCGCGCCCCGCGCTCCGCGTGCGTGCGGAGTCATTTACAGCGGTCGATACAGGCGTCGTCCCGCATGCAGCGAGCGAGCTCGTGTTATCTTGATTTCCCCTTTTTACAGCTTTAACAAAAACAAGAATATAACGGGCTCCCCGCGTGCGGTATGCGGGTTCTAATCAAACGACCAGCGAAAATAAGCCCTACCGTGCGGCGTGCACTCCAGTTCACGTACGCGAAGGTAAGTTATTCCGGTCATGGTCTATTCCCATATATCTTATATCTTTAAACGAGCAATTCTTGTATATTTATTTATTTATATATATATTTATTTCGGGGATCTCGGAAACGGCTCTAACGATTTTGATGAAATTTGGTATGTGGGGGTTTTCGGGGACGAGCAATCGATCTAGCTAGGTCTCATTCCCGGGAAAACGCCGAGCAAGGCTCGGTCGCCCAGATATTCTGAATATTAATACGGCAGTCACCAGGTCACCCATAAAAGGTACGAGTATAAAACAATATATGTATTTTACGTTTAGTATGCATTTTATTACCTAAACCATTTAGTCGTGTTCATTAAACCAAACATTATTGAATTACTGGTGTTTATGGTAATAACGGCCATTAGTTACCTATTTAACAATAGATAATAAGCCCTTGTCCTTGGCCGGGCATAAAGGTAGGTACTTAACTTAGATACCTATATCAAACTCGCGGCTTGATAACGCTCGGTCGGTGTCATATTTTAATGGCGCTGGCGCGGGCGCTGCTATTATGTCGTCAACTCGTCATTGATATTGATACCGTCGCCACGTTTTACGGGATGGTGAAGGCTTAAAATGTACAGTAGGTAGCACGACTTCACAACAAATGTGAGGCTTAGAAAGAAATATATGTACCCTAAACTGAACTATAATAATAGTACATTACTTACCAAGGGCGATAAAACAAAGAATGTCTCAGATCGCAGGTATTTTACGCCCGAGACGAAGGCAAGGGCGATAAATATGCGATCTGAGGCTTTTTTATTATCGCCCGTGGTAAGTACACAATTTTATGTCACCCCCTGGCCAGAAAGTGGGTTTTTTCGCGCGCGGAGCGTGCGATAATGGCCATTTTATGGCCAGGTGTGACATAAATTAATAATAATAATTAATAACGATTTTTTTTTAAATTGATTGAAATTGTTTTGTTTTGCAGTGTAGACCGAAAATATTTGTTTGAAAAGGAAACCAAAGCTTTCCTCTTTAAAACGTTTGTTTCGGTATTCAATTATTCTAATGATCCTATCTCATTAGTGAGCGTCGTGTTCTCATAGCTAATATCCTTTGAGCAAGTTCGATAACCTCGTGGAATTTATTAGGCATAGTAGGTACTTATTTATTTATAGCGGCAGCAAAAACTATGTATGTACAGACTGAGCAGAGCTCGATTAGTTTTTCGCATAAATTATGTTAGTCTGATTTTTTATTACATATATGTTCCATCTTATTTTATTACTAATATTTTTTGAGATAATATGTTTTCCAGGTAATTTTTACAACTCTGCCAGATCGGCCAGAGAAAATCAAAATTTTCGCTACTGGTCGACTATTGGATACTATTAAAATAAACGTGGCACGTATTGTCCAATGTAATTATATTTAAGGACCTACCTTTACGTGTGTGAACAATATGTATATCGATGTTAAGCAAGATTAATTCGAATACTTGGAATATTTTGCCAATAAATAACACAACATCAATTTACTAGCATCTACACTGCATACGACGCGTGTACACAGTATCTACAGCCCTATGCGGGGAGCGATGGGCGATCACGACAGGTGATCAAAGGCGGTGACTCAACACATCCATTGATTGCTTGCGAAGATGCACCTTTTGTTAGCCGCCATCTTGTAATTAGCCGGTAAGTAATTTCTTTGTTTTAGCGCAGCTATTGGCTAATCTATTGGGTGTATAGAAATCAATGGATTTGGCTTTAGGTTGCATAAATAGCTTTGGACACACACACACCACTATTCATAATTAATATCTAAGATCAATAAGGTGACCGTGACCAACATTTTGACTAGTTACGACCTATTCAAGGGTGTCCATAATATGGACTCCATATCGCATACGTAAACTCGTTATATCTGAGATGAGCCCAGTGTCCAATATTATATTATCGAATCTGGAAACGCAGAGTGATATAGTCATATACATAATGTAAATTGATAAATAAATATATATAAAATCTAAGATAGCCGACGGAAGGAGTTGGTTCCTATCAAAAACATAAAGCTCTATGTACCTAACTAGACCCTAAATTGGTGCTTTTGTCCAGCGTGTCCACATTTACGCCAATTTGTACTATGGGAAATTGTAGTTTGATACCTAGGGCTTTACGCAATACATTGATACAGTTTAACCAGTCCAGTGCCCCATACATGGGTCACGACGAACTATATCTCCACAAATCCGTGCCCCGTACATGGGTCACTATAGCCGACCAGGTACGCACTCAAATCACTATAACTGCATTCGACAAAAGACTTATAAAGACAATTCTAATTTATCAATTTTTATTTTAGTTAGATATGAAATAACATTCTATAATAGTAATAATCCGAGTGCGTACCTGGTCGTTTCATAGTGACCCAAACGTGGAGCACGGACGTGTGATGGAAGTAATTTGCTTGGACGTACAAGAAAATTTAAACATTTTGTTTGGGGGCTGTGAACGTGTTAAAGTCACTAACATACACTGAACTACATTTTCGTCACACTGTTCATCGTTTCCGTAGTGTAGCGGTTATCACGTGTGCTTCACACGCACAATGCCCCCGGTTCGATCCCGGGCGGAAACATTGTTACTTTTTAAATATTAAAAAAACTATATTTTTTTCTTAATTAACTAGTACTAACATAGTAACTTAACCCTTTTCTTGACAAATTATAAAAGATAAAATAACTTTTTAAATCGAAAATCCGCAATCCGATCACATTGCTGGCTAAAAGCTGGTGAAAGTGAAGATAATTCTCTAATAAAAGGGCCCATTTTTAGGGTTCCGTACCCAAAGGGTAAAACCGGACCCTATTACTAAGACTCCGCTGTCCGTCCGTCCGTCTGTCTGTCACCAGGCTGTATCTCATGAACCGTGATAGTTAAGTAGACAGTTTAAATTTTCACAGATGATGTATTTCTGTTGCCGCTATAACATAAAACACTAAAAAACAGAATAAAATAAATATTTAAGGGGTCTATAGATAATGGTACGGAACCCTTCGTGCGCGAGTCCGACTCGCAATTGGCCAGTTTTATTCTTACAGTGCGATAGTTACCTGGTAAAAGTTTATACCCGTCATTAATTAAATAACAATAGTAATATAAATCTTTATTTCGGACACAAATCCATGATTGATTGTAATGACATGTATTATGGAATTAATGTTCTGAAATAAATTATTTGAATTAAATTGAAATGAAATTAATTTAGGTAGTTATGTTAATGTTAGTAAGTATTCGAATTATACATATTAAATTAACATATTTTCAATAAATTATATTAAAATAAATTTTAAATTCATTATTTTCACTTTTATGCAGGGACCTTTTCGCGATAACTAACATTTGCAAAGTAAATGTCTGCTCGTTTATAGGGAATGGGAAATGGTATAAACGTTCTAGAGTAGCGATAATGACGCGGAAGAACGTTGACAATGTGAGTCCAAACAACTGGAAAAGGCAGGTAATTAAAGTTAGAAAGTGTACCATGGCAACTGGTACGGCACAAGACCCTCGTGAAGACAACCACCCCATTTCGTTTGCCCGCAAATGGCATATCGGAATCGTTTGTTCATCGTTAGTTCACGTTTGTTCAGTAGGTAAAATCGTTAGGACCCGATTCTAACATCGGTTTTTTTAAAAAACAAAATGGGGTGGTCAACTTCACGCTAACCACCCCAAACCAAAATTGTTGTTTTTTTTTAGTTCCTATAGCAAGATAATCGTTAGTTCACGTTTGTTCAGTAGGTAAAATCGTTAGGACCCAACTCTTTCATACTTTTTTTAAAACTTAAAGTGGGGTGGCTGTCTTCACGCTAACCACCCCACCCCGAAATCACCAAAACCAAATATGTGGAGTCATCGGGCGTCGTTAGTTCACGTTTGTTCAGGCATTAAAATCGTTAGGACCTCAATAGTTTAGACACAAAAAAATAAAAACGAAAATTCATACTGTAGGTCTTGTTGACTGGGGTATCTCATTCCGAAGTGCAATAAACTCAGTTTCATTTCGTTTGCCCGCAAATGGCATATCGGAATCGTTTGTTCATCGTTAGATCACGTTTGTTCAGTAGGTAAAATCGTTAGGACCCGATTCTAAATTCGGTTTTTTTAAAAAACAAAATGGGGTGGTCAACTTCACGCTAACCACCCCAAACCAAAATTGTTGTTTTTTTTTAGTTCCTATAGCAAGATAATCGTTAGTTCACGTGTGTTCAGTAGGTAAAATTGTTAGGACCCAACTCTTTCATACTTTTTTTAAAACTTATAGTGGGGTGGCTGTCTTCACGCTAACCTAACCACCCCACCCCGAAATCACCAAAACCAAATATGTGGAGTCATCGGGCGTCGTTAGTTCACGTTTGTTCAGGTATTAAAATCGTTAGGACCTCAAAGGTTTAGACACAAAAAAATAAAAACGAAAATTCATACTGAAGGTCTTGTTGACTGGGGTATCTCATTCCGAAGGGCAATAAAGTCAGTTTCATTTCGTTTGCCCGCAAATGGCATATAGGAATCGTTTGTTCATTGTAAGTTCACGTTTGTTTAGTAGGTAAAATCGTTAGGACCCAACTCATTCATACTTTTTTTTAAACTTAAAGTGGGGTGGCTGTCTTCACGCTAACCACCCCACCCCGAAATCACCGAAACCAAATATGTGGAATCATCGGGCGTCGTTAGTTCACGTTTGTTCAGACATTAAAATCGTTAGGACCTCAATAGTTTAGACAAAAAAAAAACGAAAATTCATACTGTTGACTGGGGTATCTCATTCCGAAGTGCAATAAACTCAGTTACAATGGTATCCTATCGATTCAACTGCCTGAACAAACGACAACAGGCACTAAATTATCGGTCTAGACTGGTACCATATGGGCATTCACAAAGATTTGGCTAGAAAATCAAATAGAACAAGCATTTAACTAGTCAAACGGAGGTCCAAGTGGAAGGGTTCAAATGCCTTTACGGAATCGGGTCCTAACGATGTGAGTGCATCAACACACGTCTACATATATTTCTTGATAGATCTAAATCGTTTACATGCGGGCGCTCAAATAAAACTAGTCAGAAAAAAAATCCGAAGAAAAATTGAACAAGTCAACTAGAGTATCTAAGTTGGAGGGGTCATACGCCGAAATAGAATCGGGTCCTTACGATTTAACTGCCTGAACAAACGACTATAGGCAATACTTAATCGATCTAGACTGGTAACTTGCGGGCACTCAAATAGGTATAGCCAAGAAAAATCTGAAGAAAATATAAATAAATTAACTAGAGTATCTAAGTTGGATGGGTCATACGCCGAGATAGAATCGGGTCCTAACGATTTAGCTGCCTGAACAAACGACAATAGGTAACACTTAATCGATCTGGACCAGTAATTTGCGGGCGCACTAATAGGTATAGTCAGAAAAAAATCCGAAAAAATTGTAATGAAGTCAACTAGAGACACTAAGTTGGAGGGGACATATTCAGAGATAGAATCGGGTCCTAACGATTTAACTGCCTGAACAAACGACTATAGGCAACAGTTAATCGATCTAGACCAGTAACTTCCGGGCACACAAGGTAGGTATAGTTAGAAAAAAAATCCGAAGAAAATGTAATTAATTCAACTAGAGTATCTAAGTTTGAGGGGTCATACGCCGAGATAGGATCGGGTCCTAACGATTTAACTGCCTGAACAAACGACTATAGGCAACAGTTAATCGATCTAGACCAGTAATATGCGGGCGCACTAATAGGTATAGTCAGAAAAAAAATTCGAAGAAAATTTAATGAAGTCAACTAGAGAAACTAAGTTGGAGGGGACATATTCAGAGATAGAATCGGGTCCTAACGATTTAACTGCCTGAACAAACGACTATAGGCAACACTTATTCGATCTAGACCAGTAACTTGCGGGCGCACTAATAGGTATAGTCAGAAAAAAATCCGAAGAAAATTTAATGAAGTCAACTAGAGAAACTAAGTTGGAGGGGACATATTCAGAGATAGAATCGGGTCCTAACGATTTTACTGCCTGAACAAACGACAACAGGTAACACTTAATCGATCTGGACCAGTAATTTGCGGGCGCACAAATAGGTATAGTCAGAAAAAAAATCCGAAGGAACTTTTATTAATTCAACTAGAGTATCTAAGTTGGATGGGTCATACGCCGAGACAGGATCGGGTCCTAACGATTTAACTGCCTGAACAAACGACTATAGGCAACAGTTAATCGATCTAGACCAGTAACTTCCGGGCACACAAGGTAGGTATAGTTAGAAAAAAAATCCGAAGAAAATTTAATTAATTCAACTAGAGTATCTAAGTTTGAGGGGTCATACGCCGAGATAGGATCGGGTCCTAACGATTTAACTGCCTGAACAAACGACTATAGGCAACAGTTAATCGATCTAGGCCAGTAACTTCCGGGCGCACAAATAGGTATAGTCAGAAAAAAAATCCGAAGAAAATTTTGTTAATTCAACTAGAGTATCGAAGTTAGATGGGTCATACGCCGAGATAGGATCGGGTCCTAACGATTTAACTGCCTGAACAAACGACTATAGGCAACACTTAATCGATCTAGACCAGTAATTTGCGGGCGCACTAATAGGTATAGTCAGAAAAAAAATCCGAAGAAAATTTAATGAAGTCAACTAGAGAAACTAAGTTGGAGGGGACATATTCAGAGATAGAATCGGGTCCTAACGATTTAGTTGCCTGAACAAACGACAATAGGCAACACTTAATCGATCTGGACCAGTAATTTGCGGGCGCACAATTAGGTATAGTCAGAAAAGAAATCCGAAGAAATTGTAATGAAGTCAACTAGAGAAACTAAGTTGGAGGGGACATATTCAGAGATAGAATCGGGTCCTAACGATTTAACTGCCTGAACAAACGACTATAGGCAACACTTAATCGATCTAGACCAGTAATTTGCGGGCACACAAGGTAGGTATAGTCAGAAAAAAAATCCGAAGAAAATTTAATTAATTCAACTAGAGTATCTAAGTTTGAGGGGTCATACTCAGAGATAGAATCGGGTCCTAACGATTTAACTGCCTGAACAAACGACTATAGGCAACACTTAATCGATCTAGACCAGTAACTAGTGGGCGCACAAATAGGTATAGTCAGAAAAGAAATCCGACGATAATTAAATTAAATCAACTAGAGTATCTAAGTTGGAGGGGATATACTCAGAGATAGAATCGGGTCCTAACGATTTAACTGCCTGAACAAACGACTATAGGCAACACTTAATCGATCTATACCAGTAATTTTCGGGCGCACTAATAGGTATAGTCAGAAAAAAAAACCGAAGAAAGAAAAAAAATACGAAGAAAATTTAAATAAGTCAACTAGAGTATCTAAGTTGGCGAGGTCATACTCAGAGATAGAATCGGGTCCTAACGACTAAATTGCCTGAACAAACAACTATAGGCAACACTTAATCGATCTAGACCAGTAATTTGCGGGCGCACAAATAGGTATAGTCAGAAAAAAAATCCGAAGAAAATTTTATTAAGTCAACTAGAATATCTAAGTTGGAGGGGAAAAACTCAGAGATAGAATCGGGTCCTAACAATTTAACTGCCTGAACAAACCACTATAAGCAACACTTAATCGATCTAGACCAGTAATTTGCGGGCGCACAAATAGGTATAGTCAGAAAAAAAATCCGAAGGAACTTTTATTAATTCAACTAGAGTATCTAAGTTGGATGGGTCATACGCCGAGATAGGATCGGGTCCTAACGATTTAACTGCCTGAACAAACGACTATAGGCAACAGTTAATCGATCTAGCCCAGTAAATTCCGGGCACACAAGGTAGGTATAGTTAGAAAAAAAATCCGAAGAAAATTTAATTAATTCAACTAGAGTATCTAAGTTTGAGGGGTCATACGCCGAGATAGGATCGGGTCCTAACGATTAAACTGCCTGAACAAACGACTATAGGCAACAGTTAATCGATCTAGACCAGTAACTTCCGGGCACACAAGGTAGGTATAGTTAGAAAAAAAATCCGAAGAAAATTTAATTAATTCAACTAGAGTATCTAAGTTTGAGGGGTCATACTCAGAGATAGGATCGGGTCCTAACGATTTAACTGCCTGAACAAACGACTATAGGCAACACTTAATGGATCTAGACCAGTAATTTGCGGGCGCACAAATAGGTATAGTCAGAAAAAAAATCCGAAGGAAATTTTGTTAATTCAACTAGAGTATCTAAGTTAGATGGGTCATACGCCGAGATAGGATCGGGTCCTAACGATTAACCTGCCTGAACAAACAACTATAGGCAACACTTAATCGATCTAGACCAGTAATTTGCGGGCGCACTAATAGGTAAAGTCAGAAAAAAAATCCGAAGAAAATTTAATGAAGTCAACTAGAGAAACTAAGTTGGAGGGGACATATTCAGAGATAGAATCGGGTCCTAACGATTTTACTGCCTGAACAAACGACAATAGGTAACACTTAATCGATCTGGACCAGTAATTTGCGGGCGCACAAATAGGTATAGTCAGAAAAAAAATCCGAAGGAACTTTTATTAATTCAACTAGAGTATCTAAGTTGGATGGGTCATACGCCGAGATAGGATCGGGTCCTAACGATTCAACTGCCTGAACAAACGACTATAGGCAACAGTTAATCGATCTAGACCAGTAACTTCCGGGCACACAAGGTAGGTATAGTTAGAAAAAAAATCCGAAGAAAATTTAATTAATTCAACTAGAGTATCTAAGTTTGAGGGGTCATACGCCGAGATAGAATCGGGTCCTAACGATTTAACTGCTTGAACAAACGACTATAGGCAACACTTAATCGATCTAGACCAGTAATTTGCGGGCACACAAGGTAGGTATAGTCAGAAAAAAATCCAAAGAAAATTTAAATAAGTCAACTAGAGTATCTAAGTTGGTGGTGTCATACGCCGAGATAGAATCGGGTCCTAACGATTTAACTGCCTGAACAAACGACTATAGGCAACACTTAATCGATCTAGACCAGTAACTTGCGGGCAGACAAGGTAGGTATAGTCAGAAAAAAATCCGAAGAAAATTTAATTAATTCAACTAGAGTATCTAAGTTTGAGGGGTCATACTCAGAGATAGGATCGGGTCCTAACGAATTAACTGCCTGAACAAACGACTATAGGTAACACTTAATCGATCTGGACCAGTAATTTGCGGGCGCACTAATAGGTATAGTCAGAAAAAAAATCCGAAGAAATTGTAATGAAGTCAACTAGAGAAACTAAGTTGGAGGGGACATACTCAGAGATAGAATCGGGTCCTAACGATTTAACTGCCTGAACAAACCACTATAGACAACACTTAATCGATCTAGACCAGTAATTTGCGGGCGCACTAATAGGTATAGTCAGAAAAAAAATCCGAAGAAATTGTAATGAAGTCAACTAGAGAAACTAAGTTGGAGGGGACATACTCAGAGATAGAATCGGGTCCTAACGATTTAACTGCCTGAACAAACCACTATAGGCAACACTTAATCGATCTAGACCAGTAATTTGCGGGCGCACTTATAGGTATAGTTAGAAAAAAAATCCGAAGAAAATTTAATGAAGTCAACTAGAGAAACTAAGTTGGAGGGGACATATTCAGAGATAGAATCGGGTCCTAACGATTTTACTGCCTGAACAAACGACAATAGGTAACACTTAATCGATCTGGACCAGTAATTTGCGGGCGCACAAATAGGTATAGTCAGAAAAAAAATCCGAAGGAACTTTTATTAATTCAACTAGAGTATCTAAGTTGGATGGGTCATACGCCGAGATAGGATCGGGTCCTAACGATTTAACTGCCTGAACAAACGACTATAGGCAACAGTTAATCGATCTAGACCAGTAACTTCCGGGCACACAAGGTAGGTATAGTTAGAAAAAAAATCCGAAGAAAATTTAATTAATTCAACTAGAGTATCTAAGTTTGAGGGGTCATACGCCGAGATAGGATCGGGTCCTAACGATTTAACTGCCTGAACAAACGACTATAGGCAACAGTTAATCGATCTAGACCAGTAACTTCCGGGCACACAAGGTAGGTATAGTTAGAAAAAAAATCCGAAGAAAATTTAATTAATTCAACTAGAGTATCTAAGTTTGAGGGGTCATACTCAGAGATAGGATCGGATCCTAACGATTTAACTGCCTGAACAAACGACTATAGGCAACACTTAATGGATCTGGACCAGTAATTTGCGGGCGCACAAATAGGTGTAGTCAGAAAAAAAATCCGAAGGAAATTTTGTTAATTCAACTAGAGTATCTAAGTTAGATGGGTCATACGCCGAGATAGGATCGGGTCCTAACGATTTAACTGCCTGAACAAACGACTATAGGCAATACTTAATCGATCTAGACCAGTAATTTGCGGGCGCACTAAAAGGTATAGTCAGAAAAAAAATCCGAAGAAAATTTAATGAAGTCAACTAGAGAAACTAAGTTGGAGGGGACATACTCAGAGATGGAATCGGGTCCTAACGATTTAACGGCCTGAACAAACGACTATAGGCAACACTTAATCGATCTAGACCAGTAATTTGCGGGCGCACTAATAGGTATAGTCAGAAAAAAAAACCGAAGAAAATTTAAATAAGTCAACTAGAGTATCTAAGTTGGAGAGGTCATACTCAGAGATAGAATCGGGTCCTAACGACTAAATTGCCTGAACAAACAACTATAGGCAACACTAAATCGATCTAGACCAGTAATTTGCGGGCGCACTAATAGGTATAGTCAGAAAAAAAAACCCGAAGAAAATTTAATGAAGACAACTAGAGAAACTAAGTTGGAGGAGACATACTCAGAGATAGAATCGGGTCCAAACGATTTAACTGCCAGAAAAAATGACTATAGGCAACACTTAATCGATCTAGACCAGTAATTTGAGGGCGCACAAATAGGTATAGCCAGAAAAAAAATCCGAAGAAAATTTAAATAAGTCAACTAGAGTATCTAAGTTGGAGGGGTCATACTCAGAGATGGAATCGGGTCCTAACGACTTAATTGCCTGAACAAACAACTATAGGCAACACTTAATCGATCTAGACCAGTAATTTTCGGGCGCACTAATAGGTATAGTCAGAAAAAAAATCCGACGAAAATTAAATTAAGTCAACTAGAGTATCTAAGTTGGAGGGGACATACTCAGAGATAGAATCGGGTCCTAACGATTTAACTGCCTGAACATACGACTATAGGCAACACTTAATCGATCTAGACTAGTAATTTGCGGGCGCACTAATAGGTATAGTCAGAAAAAAAATCCGAAGAAAATTTAATTAAGTCAACTAGAGTATCTAAGTTGGCTGGGTCACACGCCGAGATAGAATCGGGTCCTTACGATTTTACTGCCTGAACAAACGACTATAGGCAATACTTAATCGATCTAGACTGGTAACTTGCGGGCACTCAAATATGTATAGTCAGAAAAAAAATCCGAAGAAAAATTGAACAAGTCAACTAGAGTATCTAAGTTGGAGGGTACATGCTCTGAGATGGAATCGGGTCCTAACGGTTGAACTGCCTGAACAAACGACTATAGGCAACACTTAATCGATGTAGACCAGTAATTTGCGGGCGCACAAATAGGTATAGTTAGAAAAACAATCCGAAGAAAATTTTAATAAGTCAACTAGATTATCTAAGTTGGAGGGGTCATACGCCGTGATAGAATCGAGTCCTAACGATTTAACTGCCTGAACAAACGACTATACGCAACACTTAATCGATCTAGACCAGTAATTTGCGGGCGCACAAATAGGTATAGTCAGAAAAATAATCCGAAGAAAATTTAATTAAGTCAACTAGAGTAGCTTAGTTGGAGGGGATATACTCAGAGATAGAATCGGGTCCTAACGATTGAACTGCCTGAACAAACGACAATAGGATATACTCAATCGATCTAGATGGAAAATTTGAGGACGCATAAATAGGTATAGTCAGAAAAAAAATACGAAAAAAAAATACGAAGAAAATTTAAATAAGTCAACTAGAGTATCTGAGTTGGAGGGGTCATACGCCGAGATAGAATCGGGTCCTTATGATTTAACTGCCTGTACAAACGACTATAGGCAATACTTAATCGATCTAGATAGGAAATTTGCTGGCGCATAGGTTTAGGTATAGTCAGAAAAAACTCCGAAGAAAATTTTAATAAGTCAACTAGAGTATCTAAGGTGGAGGGGTCATACCATATACGCCGAGATAGAATCGGATATAATCCTGACCTCCGAAATAGTCGAAAGCGAGTATAATGACGATTTTTCGCACAAACCGTTTTTTACGTAAAATTCATAATAAATGTAAAAGGACAATGGGCATTTTGGTACCCGGACCAATAGAGTTGAGTGTGGTGTCGTTGGATAGGTCTCAGCAAGACGATAAATAGTTAGTATGGTGGTCAGTCTCGGATTGCTGTGTGAACGGAGATATTTGGATTTGAAAATGCTACGAGTTTGTTCATTACCGTACCAGCGACGCGTCCCGTCCTAAGTACGTATTTGAATATATGAGCGCAAAAATACACACAATTAATACATAAAAACTTTTCTCAGGAATCAAGCTTTAATCAGGTGAAAACAGCATTAAAATCGGTTCAGTAGTTTTAGAGTTTACCCTGATTTGACAAACTGGCCGTAGCGTAGGAAGAGTGGCCGTTAGCCTTATACCTATAATTAAAATAGATAGCGATGTCGTACACAAAATAGCTACTGAAGCTTTTTTTTTAATGTCATGACGGTGGCAAACAAACATACAGTTGGTCTGATTTGACAAGCAGACACCCTAGCTTAGGAACGTTTTCTGTTCCAGGCGATTCGTAAGCTCGTTGCCTCACTTTTATTGATTCGATTTGTTAACAGATCGCTTAAAAAGCATTCTCTATAAACAAGTAATGTTAAATTCTCAAATATAGTACGTACATCGTGCATTTTTAAAATCATAACCAGCGGGGTAATCACATAACTTTTCAAACGTGGTTAGGCATATTTTCATATCATGATTAGAATGGGATTTGACATTTATGTAGATCTAAGTATCGTACTAACAGTAACATCTCTAGATTCTCTAGGATATGGCTTTTATTTCATGTCCCCGTCAGTCTGATTTCAAAGACAGACACATGAAAATGATGGCATGGTGGGAAGGAAAGATCTATCTTTCTTATTTCAAATCAGCATCATTGTTCTAAGATTTTTATACGACTGTCCTCGTTTACCGTTTAATTTTTGGTAAAATATTGTAGTCTGGAATCTCCTTAGCATGCTCCTTGATGTTAAACGGTTACCGTAGCCGAGGGATCCCTTTGCAGGACACTTCATGGGAATCACACCTATAATATGTGCGTTAGGTACATGTCCTATCGTACGAGTTGCCTATTTATTAGAATTATTAGCAGATTATTGTTTCTATTAGCATTGCATTTAGTCGACGATGAACAAAAAATTATTATAAAATACACACACTTTTGTCATGTTTTTAGTTATCTCTTCTAGCTAACTTAGTACAATGGCTTACATTTTAGATTTCGCAGTGATCGACTGTCGCAAAGGTGTTATAGATTTCTGAGGGTTGGATACCTGGTGACCTGGGCACCAGTCTCAACCGCCAAACTATGTACCTACTTATACATATCATTATTTAGTTACTTTCTGATGGAGTGAATAAATATATTAAATTATTATCATCTAAAATTAGTTTCTGTGATATTTTGTTTTATTCCGTAATAATTGGTATTTTTTGAAAACCTGACTGTGGCCGCCGGGTCCAATAAAGCCGGACCAAAATAGGAGTTGGCGGTTGCAAAGTAGCCTGAGGAAAATTCAAGGGAAACCAGGGCGCGACCACGCGGGCGGTTTAAACACTGGAATACTCTAAGACTTTGCGCTCCAGTGAGATTGGTTGAGCGGCTTCAACCGAATCTAGGGTGTGAGTGGAATCGAGTTATTGGGAGTTTTTCCTCTGGTTTACTAAACCTTTCCTAGCTGAGAAGAGTCTAGCAATAAACTCAGGCCAGACCTGGGTTGGACTGACTCTACCTGGTATGCGGAGGCACCGGGACAAATCTTTAAGTATTGGCAGTAAATGAATAAACAGTCGGATAAAAAGAAGCTCATTGCACATTGTACAAAACCGGCAGTAATGTAATTCACAATCAGCAATACCACTACACCACTAACCACCAATGTAAATCAGCAAAATAGCAGGCTTCATCAAACTTAAATACTAATTAGTTAATTATGCATAGATAGAACCATCCGGGACACGCTTGATAGCTAGCGAAATCTGCTCCACAAGATACAATCCCATATTTATTTCTAATCTTCGATGCAAATCCTTAACGAACTCCTAGACATCCGATTTCTGGGAGTCAGCAATCTCAACCGCAAAAGCTCGTTCTTTGCTTCCATGGCAAAAAAAAATGCCATGACTTTGCTTACGCTGCATTGTCCCTAACTTTGACCCACCAGGCGCACGTATCATTCCAAGACGCCAACAGTTCAAATATACTTGTCGCAAGTAAACATAAAACAAATGCGATTCTAAAAAAAACGTTAATCTACAGTATGTTCACTGGGGGAAAGTTAGTGCATGCAGCCATAATTATAAATAGACGTATAAGACGCATACGATTTCAATTCGGCCCGGTTCCTATCCACAATGCCATGACGTCTGAGTACAGTCGAAGTCAAAGTATGTTTACATTTTTGTTCCTTATTCCTTTGTAATAACACGATAACTGTACAGTCAGCGTCATATAGTATGTAGCAGCCAAAGTGGCCAAATAGTTCGGTACATCATATATTTTGTAAGGTGTACCGAACTATTTGGCCAGTTTGGCTGCTACATACTACATGACGCTGACTGTACCTATGCATATCTTTGTCGTCGACTGTAAAGATGCAATTTATCACTTTTTAATTTGTTCACAGTGATATCTCGATCAAACTTGTCATCCTGCCTACATTCCTACATGGTCTACCATACCGTGCTAACAGTTCGACACTCTTATATGGCCCATTGTGCTATTTTGTCAACATGCCGTTTTATTTTCATAAATATATGTCTTTTTAACGTTTTTATCGAGCAAACTAGTTTTTATCATTGACGTCATAGAAATATAGATAGACCAGTGGGGATAGTTGACGATTTAACGATTCAGTTGATTAAGGCGACGAGTGGAGAAGATGGAAGTCAGCCTGAGCCTCTTTGTCAGACGTTATTCTGATAACGCTACCCATCATAAGAATCCGTTAGTTAGGAAAGCTGTCAACTACGTTCCCATCCCTGCCCTGCCTCCACGTAACTCGGCGATTACTGATTAGCAAAGATGGAACGCTGCACTTATACACGAGCCGTGCACTTGGCCATTCCCGCTGACAGGGACGTCCACCGCACGATCGTGACAACCCGGCATTCATTTGTAGTCCCTATTCCGTCCCTATATCGCCGCATACCGGGTAGAGTCAGTCCGACCCAACTCGGGCCTAGCTTAGCATCTTTCTGAACTCTTCTCAGCTAGACTAGGTTTAGTGAACCAGCGACAAAACTCGATTCCACTCACATCTCAGATTCGGTTGAAGCTAATCTCCAACCGCGCACGTATATCACTTTATTGGGCCTGGCCTATAAAGCCAGAAAAAATATGTTTGTACGTTGGTACAGTCGATAAATGAGAAGTCCCTATGACAGCTCAAAAATGCTACGAAAATTCCGATAAACTGATTATGAGTCAATGTCAAGCACAGGAACGTTACTCTTACTTCACTACTTTATGACAGTATGTATAAACTACCGAACAAAAATCGATGTCCCTAAATGCAACCCCAAAGGTTCCAAAATCCACCAATCCAATTCCAATGGACCCAACTTTCGAAGAGATCGCTTTTTATAAGTTTTACTTAAATCTTCTTAAAAAAATAAAAGCTTCTTATAAGCTACGGTAGCCCAGTGGTTCAAGCCTGCGGCTGTCAAGCGGCGGTCGTGGGTTCGAATCCCAGCTCGTACCAATGAGTTTTTCGGAAGTAAATATCATTTGATATTTACCGTTAGCTTTTCAGTGAAGGAAAACATCGTGAGGAAACCTGCATACATCCGCGAAGGAATTCAAAGTTGTATGTGAAGTCCCCAACTCGCTCTGGGCCAGCGTGGGGACGACTGCCCAATCCCTCTCATCTATGAGAGGAGGCCTGTGCCCAGCAGAGGGACATATATAGGCTGATGATGATGATGATGACTTAAATCTTCTTAGTCTTTTTGTATTATTTTCAGTGAACAGAAAATAACAAGTATTTTGTATTCAAACGATTAATACATGAATTAACAAAAACTAAATTAAACTATTACAAATATAAAATAAAACGAATAAAAGTCTAAAAAAGGCCCTTGTGGCATGGTGCCAAGAACGCTGGCAGCGTTTCCTCGCTGTATGGCGATACTAAGGGGTTGTCTCTGGTTCACTAAACCTAGTCTAGCTGAGAACCAGTTCACCAAGAAGCTAAGCTAGGCCCGACTTGGGTCGGACTGACTCTACCTGGTATGCGGCGATATAGGGACGGAATAGGGACTATAAATGAATGCTGGCACGATTTTGAATTTGTATCGATATAATGATTTATACTCTTATGTAGGTATGGCTCGCTTGATTGACTCGGTCGGTACCTATTAAATGGAAATTGCTTCACTTTGATTAGTTTAGATACTTATTTTTCATATGTACTTACCTACAGCTGGCACGTAAAATTTATGAAAGTTTCATTCATTTCATATAAATTCCACACCGATTTAATTTCAATATATAACATTAATATGTTCCAATCAAATCAATAAAATGGCTACAAGTAATGGTCCCCCTTCATCTTCGGAAGTGTCAACAACTCTATATTACTTACGCACGTATAAATAACTGTGCCTATTCCGAATAATGTTAAATTATTCTACTAAATATTCCAAATGCGAGAGTTTAGATGTTAGGATGTTGGTTAGGTACTCAATCACATAAAGCAGCAGCTGAACGGATAGCAAGCGGATTGCAGCTGAAAATTGCAAAAGAAAAAAAATGCACCACCTCTTTACGAGTAGGGAAATCACCTAAAAAAATTATTTTTTCAAGATTTTATTCTACCGTTTTGTCAGCGTTATGATATGTATACTCATGCCAAATTACACTTTTCTGGTACTAGTGGTCATTGAGCTAAGTCGGGGATGGACGGATGGACGGGGACGGACATTGCAAAACTATAAGGGTTCCTTCCTTCCGGAATCCTACAAAGTTGGAATTTATTAAAGTGTGTCACGTTCTAATTACAAAATCACTGTATCAGCTTGAACTTTTAACAGTCAAGTTGCCCACTCACTTGACAAAACCTAATCCCAATAAGGTCTAGTTTCCCCTCGGGGTTGGAAGGTCAGACGGCAGTCGCTTCCATAAAAACTAGTGCCTACGCTAAAATCTTGGGATTCGGTAGCGGACCCCAGGCATCCTTCAGGATGCAACTGTACTGGGATAACGCTAGGAGGATGATGATAATAATGATTGGAAAGTCATAGTAAGTTTAAATAAAGCTGGCCATACACACTTAGGGTATGCTTGCGCAGATTTTCCTGTACAGTTCAACTGATCAGGTATAAAGCCCGGCTAGGTTGAGCACAAACCCGGTAGCGGTAAACCTGTGCACACTCTCAGCTGTAACCATGGCACCGTTCGTCTGCTGTGCTTGATGCTGACGCAGCACTATTAGGGTAAAACATAGCAAGCAAGCAATGAAAGGGCTTTTCGTAATGTCACTGCTTTTTTGTTTCAATCCTGATGTTCTGTGCCTTTGGTACGCCAGAGGCAAGGCTCTGATTTATACAATACAATAAAATGTACTAATCTTTCATTGCGTATAAGAGGATTTTTTTTCTATGAGCAAGCGCAATCTACCCCTTCGCGATCACTGGACAACTGAGGCATGCAAACGCCACACATGCTCAGTTTGTCCTGTACGTGTATTATACAATACTAAACTTGGCATTGTATACTGTAATATACTCGTACATTGATTTTCAGGAAAACTGAAAACATTCGATTTTTTTAAATAATTTTTTCTAACATATTTTTGAGCCTAAATCTCAGAACTGTTGTCATATTTTAACAATTACACTATAATTATGTGTCCATGCCAAGTAAAGGGTTAAAGTAGCCGCAGCAGTATCAATTAGCAAGTTTGAGATAGGTATATCTATGATAGCTATTTTTTCAGAAAATATACATTTGTATTACATTTGGTAGGTCGGTGTAGGTGTGTAGCATAGAAAATAACTTCAAATAGTTCATTTAAATATTTCGGCCGCTATAACCTCGCCAGCACCCTTGGTACAAATGCCTCGAGGTCGTGTTATAGATTTAGTTTTATAATATTATTACCCCTTTTTTATCATCATATTAGGCTTGCTTATTATTTCTATGAAAAGTAAAATATAAAAAAAACACATTTACAAAACATAAAAACATTGTAAAAACCTAACCTAGGGTGTCGTCAGCAGCGATACAGGGCCTAAGCTCGGTGGTTAGGGTGACAGAGAGATGAACCTCCTGACTTTCCGCGCCTGATTTGTCGTAGGCACTAGTTTTAACTGCGGCTGCCATCTGACCTTGCAATCCAAGGGCGAAACAAGTGAGTGGGTAACTTGACTATTAGAAGTTTTTAAGCCGCCCTAGGGCCTCTAACTTGACTTAACGACTGCCGTCCTAGACAGCAGAGCACGGCCGCCGTTGCTTAACTAAGAACAGACATCATTTTTTGTATTAAAAATAAATCTACAAAAACCCATTGAGTAATTATAATAAAACGAAAGGGCTCCATTGAGTTATTCCTATAAATAACTACCACACCATTACATTTTACCCAGTGGCTTCGTAAAAAATAAAAATCGTTTTCAGAACACGCCAAGTTTTGGTTCTTTCTGACAGGTAAAGAAATAGGGTGACACCACCAGTAATGGACAAGGCCCAATGATGTACATTAACTCTTATGTAAAAGAAAATAAGAGTCATCCATTTTTTATACAACAATCAATTTGAAACTGATCTTTGAATAAGGTTTGAAGTGTCCATTATTGGTGCTTGTTCTTAAAGTGTCCATAATTGGTGGTGTCACCCTAACGTTTTTTTTTAATACCTATCATCATCATCATCATCATCCTCCTAGCGTTATCCCAGTACAGTTGCATCCTGAAGGATGCCTGGGGTCCGCTACCTAATCCCAAGATATTGGCGTAGGCACTAGTTTTTACGAAAGCGACTGCCATCTGACCTTCCAACCCCGAGGGGAAACTAGACCTTATTGGGATTAGGTTTTGTCAAGTGAGTGGGCAACTTGACTGTTAGACGTTCTCAAGCCGCCCGAAGGCCTCCAACTTGGCTTAACGACTGCTGCCATAGACAGCAACCGGGATCAACGGCTTAACGTGCCTTCCAAAGCACGGGACCTATACGCCAAATATTTCGTTATATCCTCATATCCAAACGTAATTAGACGTAACGAGGAGGAGGATGGTAATAAAGACTTGAAAAACAAAAGTCGTCCCTTCTGTGGTCAATAGTTAACGGCTTATGTGCATGTAAGTTATGCTTTTATCACGTGGATTAATAGAAACGGAGACGCTGTTGATGCGGGTTACTAGTCCAATCTAAAATTAAGCTTTGCCCTTAACTTTTAATATATCCACAGGAAAGACGCGAACCTAAATCTCTTGATGACCCATTGTATTGTATTGTAATTAGAGGAGTTTAAAAAAAATATATGCCTCTTGCCTATAGATATACTACCTATTTTTTTAAAAGAGCAATATGAGAAGTTATTTTAACAAAATCACTGTTTATACATTTTAAGTGACAGTTTAATTACATATCAAAAAAAAAAAATTACATATCTCTATTCACTTTAAAAATAGGTTTCGTAAAAGAATGAAATAGATATCGACTGCAACTGCATGCGTAAACTGCCGAAAAATTGTGCGATCCGCAACTGGTTACGAAGCTCCGGCTACGTACGCAGACGAAGGGATTACAAGATAGACTTAATTTACATGCAAAAATATCAGGTATTAAGACATATAATAAGCGTTCAGAGATTGACCGGCCCGCCATCATTAATGATGTCATAACTCGAAAATGCGTGTGGGCGGATATCCACCCAAGTTTAAAATTCTTACTAAAAGTTTTACTTTTTTTTTTAAATAAAATACCTTACGCGTTACTCCATAGGACTGAATTCAAGTCCATAAAATGCTAGTTTATTATAAATAACCAAGGTAAACGTTCCTATGTTCGACACCTTCATGCCTGTTTACCTAAGCAGTGGTTCTTAACCGGTGGTCCGCGGTCCTATCCCTGGAAGCACCCAAAATGGTCCGCGAAGCCATCAGAAAAATATTAAATAAGTGTTTACGAATCAACAAAACAACGGCTCGCGAGAGTTGCGCTATGAGGGAGCGGAGCCGTCGCCGGACCGGGAAATAAGAGGTGGTCCATGGCAAGACAAAAAAAAAGTCAAATGGTCCCTTATCACTAAAAGTTTAAGAACCAATGAGAATTAAGAACTAATGTTACTTTTAATTTTCCCTTTCTTAAGTTTTAACCATGTTTTAACATATGTATAAATGTGATGTTGAATAAAGTTTTTCTACGTCTATGTCTAATTTTTTTTTTTAATTCAATAATAATATACATCGTCATAAAACAATAAACTTAAGACTAGCTTATGTCTAATTGATGATACCTATTGATCATCTCTGTCATTATGAGATAGGATCGAAAGTGCCATGTATTGGGTTATGTTATCTTGCTTTTTTTTTAAATGAAATAAATATTAGGCATTAATAATTTCTAAATCCCTATCATTACGTTCCTAAAGGATACCCAAGGACAGGGCTTAACCTAACGTTATCCCAGGATTTGGCGTAGGTACTATATTTACGAAAGCGACTGCCATCTCATCTGACCTTCAAATCCAGTAGATGACAGTTTTATAAAGTATCAGCTGGATCTCAATCATATCCTAAAAAGATTACATAAGACAGCGGCAGGTACCTAAACCTGTATATCTGGGGCAAGAATTGTTACAAATGTTACAATCATAGAAAAAAAACCAGCTGAATCGATAATTTATTAATTCAGTCCATAAATAGCCTACCTACTCGTACATATAATGTAGGATTCACACCACACAGTTACATCAAACACTGAAGGTTTAAATTCCTCTAGTAGTACGCGCGCTGACTCCGTCCGTTTGGGATTTAAATCCTACATAATTGACGATTGTGTCCCTTGACTTACCTATTTTGTTTTAGGGTTCCGTAGTAAACTGGCATGTCCGTCCGCCCGTCCATCCGCGGCTTATCTTGTAACCTTAACACATTCAGAGCGAGGACCCGATAGTCGGGATCCTCGTTCGTGGACAGCTTTTCGCTACAAAGCGGAAAAACCATGTGATCAGCTACGAGCGTAGCGCGTAGCAGTCGTCGGTAATTAATGTGTTAAGTTCTACGAGTAAATAGCTGTAATCTCGCATTACATACTCGTATCAATCACGCCGACAAAACGGAGTAACGTGGGTATGCAATTTTTTTCTTGCAATCCCCATCAGGTGGAGCAGGAATTATCACAAATATTTTGGGATTTCAGATTTTTATTTATTTTTGAATAGTTACAATATCTGGCTACAGGGCATGCGATTTTTTTAAGTAATATAGATAATGAATGTAAAAGGAAACCTATCCTATACGTACTACTTAATGAGTAGGTGATAGGTTAGGTTAGGATAGCCGAAATGAAGAAATATGTACACTTGGAAAACAAACTTTTGTACCGTTTTCATTGGTTAGTTATATGACAATCTTGTTAGTTGCATAATTTTGAAGTTCACATAATGGAACGGGTGGATAATTATAACCTACATTGCACACACGCTACGAATATGCCTCGTTTTTTTTTTAAAGAATGGCGATTATTTTTAACAATAACATAAATATGAGATTTGGGTTCACAACGAATTCCTTTATGATGCTAAAAAGCGAAGATGTCTAATCTAATCTTTAATTATAAATATGTTATATTTACTATGTTTTACTAATATTTATGGGGTGCAAGGCTGAAATAAATTATTTGGATTAAATTGATAAATACATTGTACTAACAAAATATGAAAGAAAATAAAGTCCAATACGGCATAGGAAATTATCACAGCTAAGTAGACATTACTATTTAACCAATAATAGTCGGACATTAAGTACTTTGCAAAAGCAATTTCCGTCGATTACCTTAGATAATGTTGTTAATTCTGTCAATAACATAGTAAATATATGTTTGCATTTTTTTTTAAACCTGACTAGGGCTATCACGAATAAATGTTTCTTTTCTTTTTCTTTCTTTTCTTTATAGGCCGTGGCCAATAATACGATAGGAGTGCGCGGTTGAAGAGTGGCCTAAGGAAAATCCAGGGGAAACCTCCGACACGACCACGCGGAATACTCTAAGAATTTGCGCTCCAGTGAGATTGGTTGAGCGATATCAACCAAATCTGAGGTGTCAGTGGAATCGAGCTACTGGGAGTTTTGTCGCTGGTTCACTAAACCTATAGCCTTGCTGATAAGAGTCCAGCAAAAACTCAGCTAGGTCTGACCTGGGTCGGGCTGACTCTACCCGATATTGCAAACTTTATAGTCCACATAAAGTATCGGGTGGACAAGTACGGAACCCTACATTTCGCGTGGCCCCATTGGCCGATTTCTTAAATCTAATTGAGTTTATATTGTTATAATTTTATATGGGCATATCATTATAATTGGAAGACTGTGATAGCGTAATTCTTTTACATTTGGGAGGCGAGGCGTGCGTGGAGCCGAAGTACCAACGAGTACCACATAGCCAACACGAAGAGGCCCTTTTGTCACCTTAATGAAATGCAAGGGATAAGTACCCAGAGACAGCACTCGCCAGGGTGTACACTTTACAGGGACTTTTAATGGTTGATAGAGTCTAAATAAACTGAGTTATTGGTTTAAAATGATGTGTGTCACCGGCCGGACGCCTGCCTAATAAAACTGTCTCAGATTTTATTTCCGGCAGACGTTGACTAGCTCTCTGCTATCGTATTTATTATGTAGGTGTGTAAAAGACTTTATGTTATAATTATTATAATTTAAATGGTTAAGTATATAATTTCTACGTATGAAATTGACAGTAACCTAATAAACATATGACCTAATGGAGATGCCCGCGTCTATACGCCCCGGCGTCTTGGTGCGTCGATGTCGGTAAGATTATTTACCACAATCGTATCACTAAAACACATTAATAAATAACTTCTGTTTAGGTATAAAGCGCCGATAGTTACCACGATCCTTTTCCGAGATCGTCTGAAATGTATATATATGAGATGATATTCATTATATTACTCATATACCTAATTCATATCAGTCATAATGTACCTGATCGTCTGAAGTCTTTTGAGCCTGTAACGTATGGGAAGTAAAGCGACTCTACGAGCGTATGAGAGTGGTTAACATTACAATGTCAGAATTGTAGTTATATTTTTTAACTGGTTGGGTATGAAATGGATTATTGAGATCGATCGGTTTGAAAGTTTTTGATAATTTTTTCATTAACGGAATAATCACTCGGACTCTTGGCATATATGTAGGCTCTTTTTCTTTATTTAATAAAATTATATGTAGTCAGTCATAAAACCTGCTCACAAAATTTCACGAGAATCGGTTGAGAATAGCGGCCTGTAGAGGAGAGAAAATTGACTCGACAAAAAATTTCTTTTTTTTCGAACCTGCTCATCAAATTTCACGAGAATCGGTTGAAAAATGCGACCTGTAGACGAAGACAACCGGAAATCCGGACATACGAAAGCATTTTCGTCGAAGCTAAAACAGAGACCTTCGTTTCACTCGGTCAATTATGAAACTCGCCTTCGGCTCATTTCATAAAACACACTCGTGTTTTAATACCCCTTATTATGTACCAGTTGCATAAACTACTATTATCTACACACATATCATAAATCCTCTAAAACGAGTTCGGAAACCGTAGACTTTGACTCTCATTTCAACATTCAATGTATTTATGAAAATTTTCTTATCTCTGGCTAAGGTTTTGCCACCCGTACTATATATTTTGCCTGTTCTTGTAATATACAAAATACATAAAGTACGCTAAAATACTACATATTTACAGAACCGATAAAATAATCTACGAAAATGTTTCCGAACGCACCCATAAAACTATGTGACGTGACGTGCATGAGTATGACAGTGACAGGAGTAACAGAAGGGAAACAGGAGTGCTACCGCGAACCACAAACGAAATATCTGCCTCTCTGTCGCACTTGGGTATTGGAGCAAGAGAGAAAGATACTTCATTTTCGGTATTCGGTTTTTTTTTCTCACTATACTTATTTGAGTGCACGCAAGTTACCAGTGTAGATCTATTAAGTATTGCCTATAGTCGTTTGTTCAGGCAGTTAAATCGTAAAGACTCGATTCTATCTCGGCGTGTGACCCATCCAACTCAGATACTCTAGTTGACTTCATTAAATTTTGTTCGGATTTTTTTCTGACTATACCTATTAGTGCGCCCGCAAATTACTGGTCTAGATCGATTAAGTGTTGCCTATAGTCGTTTGTTCAGGCAGTTAAATCGTTAGGATCCGATTCTATCTCTGAGTATGTCCCCTCCAACTTAGATATTCTAGTTGACTTACTAAAAAAAAAACGGATTTTTTTTCTGACTATACCTATTTGTGCGCCCGCAAATTACTGGTCTAGATCGATTAAGTGTTGCCTATAGTTGTTTGTTCAGGCAATTTAGTCGTTAGGACCCGATTCTATCTCTGAGTATGACCTCTCCAACTTAGATACTCTAGTTGACTTATTTAAATTTTCTTCGGTTTTTTTTTCTGACTATACCTATTAGTGCGCCCGCAAATTACTGGTCTAGATCGATTAAGTGTTGCCTATAGTCGTTTGTTCAGGCAGTTAAATTGTTAGGACCCGATTCCATCTCTGAGTATGTCCCCTCCAACTTAGATACTCTAGTTGACTTAATTAAATTTTCATCGGATTTTTTTTCTGACTATACCTATTAGTACGCCCGCAAATTACTGGTCTAGATCGATTAAGTGTTGCCTATAGTCGTTTGTTCACGCAGTTAAATCGTTAGGACCCGATTCTATCTCTGAATATGTCCCCTCCAACTTAGTTTCTCTAGTTGACTTCATTACAATTTCTTCGGATTTCTTTTCTGACTATACCTAATTGTGCGCCCGCAAATTACTGGTCCAGATCGATTAAGTGTTGCCTATTGTCATGTGTTCAGGCAACTAAATCGTTAGGACCCGATTCTATCTCTGAATATGCCCTCCAACTTAGTTTCTCTAGTTGACTTCATTAAATTTTCTTCGGATTTTTTTTCTGACTATACCTATTAGTGCGCCCGCAAATTACTGGTCTAGATCGATTAAGTGTTGCCTATAGTCGTTTGTTCAGGCAGTTAAATCGTTAGGACCCGATCCTATCTCGGCGTATGACCCATCTAACTTAGATACTCTAGTTGACTTAATTTAATTTTCGTCGGATATTTTTTTCTGACTATACCTATTAGTGGGCCCGCAAATTACTGGTCTAGATCGATTAAGTGTTGCCTATAGTTGTTTGTTCAGGCAATTTAGTCGTTAGGACCCGATTATATCTCTGAGTATGACCCCTCCAACTTAGATACTCTAGTTGACTTATTTGAATTTTCTTCGGTTTTTTTTTTCTGATTATACCTATTAGTGCGCCCGCAAATTACTGGTCTAGATCGATTAAGTGTTGCCTATAGTTGTTTGTTCAGGCAATTTAGTCGTTAGGACCCGATTCTATCTCTGAGTATGACCCCTCCAACTTAGATACTCTAGTTGACTTATTTGAATTTTCTTCGGTTTTTTTTTCTGACTATACCTATTAGTACGCCCGCAAATTACTGGTCTAGATCGATTAAGTGTTGCCTATAGTCGTTTGTTCAGGCAGTTAAATTGTTAGGACCCGATTCCATCTCTGAGTATGTCCCCTCCAACTTAGATACTCTAGTTGACTTAATTAAATTTTCTTCGGTTTTTTTTTCTGACTATACCTATTTGTGCGCCCGCAAATTACTGGTCTAGATCGATTAAGTGTTGCCTATAGTTGTTTGTTCAGGCAATTTAGTCGTTAGGACCCGATTCTATCTCTGAGTATGACCTCTCCAACTTAGATACTCTAGTTGACTTATTTAAATTTTCTTCGGTTTTTTTTTCTGACTATACCTATTAGTGCGCCCGCAAATTACTGGTCTAGATCGATTAAGTGTTGCCTATAGTCGTTTGTTCAGGCAGTTAAATTGTTAGGACCCGATTCCATCTCTGAGTATGTCCCCTCCAACTTAGATACTCTAGTTGACTTAATTAAATTTTCATCGGATTTTTTTTCTGACTATACCTATTAGTACGCCCGCAAATTACTGGTCTAGATCGATTAAGTGTTGCCTATAGTCGTTTGTTCAGGCAGTTAAATCGTTAGGACCCGATTCTATCTCTGAATATGTCCCCTCCAACTTAGTTTCTCTAGTTGACTTCATTACAATTTCTTCGGATTTCTTTTCTGACTATACCTAATAGTGCGCCCGCAAATTACTGGTCCAGATAGATTAAGTGTTGCCTATTGTCGTTTGTTCAGGCAACTAAATCGTTAGGACCCGATTCTATCTCTGAATATGTCCCCTCCAACTTAGTTTCTCTAGTTGACTTCATTAAATTTTCTTCGGATTTTTTTTCTGACTATACCTATTAGTGCGCCCGCAAATTACTGGTCTAGATCGATTAAGTGTTGCCTATAGTCGTTTGTTTAGGCAGTTAAATCGTTAGGACCCGATCCTATCTCTGAGTATGACCCCTCAAACTTAGATACTCTAGTTGAATTAATTAATTTTTTTTCGGATTTTTTTTTAACTATACCTACCTTGTGTGCCCGGAAGTTACTGGTCTAGATCGATTAACTGTTGCCTATAGTCGTTTGTTCAGGCAGTTAAATCGTTAGTACCCGATCCTATCTCGGCGTATGACCCATCCAACTTAGATACTCTAGTTGAATTAATAAAAGTTCCTTCGGATTTTTTTTCTGACTATACCTATTTGTGCGCCCACTAGTTAATGGTCTAGATCGATTAAGTGTTGCCTATAGTCGTTTGTTCAGGCAGTTAAATCGTTAGGACCCGATTCTATCTCTGAGTATGACCCCTCAAACTTAGATACTCTAGTTGAATTAATTAAATTTTCTTCGGATTTTTTTTCAGACTATACCTATTAGTGCGCCCGCAAATTACTGGTCTAGATCGATTAAGTGTTGCCTATTGTCGTTAGTTCAGGCAGTTAAATCGTTAGGACCCGATTCTATCTCGGCGTATGACCCCACCAACATAGATAATCTAGTTGACTTATTAAAATTTTCTTTGGATTTTTTTCTGACTATACCTACCTTGTGTGCCCGCAAATTACTGGTCTAGATCGATTAAGTATTGCCTATAGACGTTTGTTCAGGCAGTTAAATTGTTAGGACCCGATTCTATCTCTGAGTATGACCCCTCCAACTTAGATACTCTAGTTGACTTATTTAAATTTTCTTCGGATTTTTTTTCTGACTATACCTATTTGTACGCCCGCAAATTACTGGTCTAGATCGATTAAGTGTTGCCTATAGTCGTTTGTTCAGGCAGTAAAATCGTTAGGACCCGATTCTATCTCTGATTATGTCCCCTCCAACTTAGATATTCTAGTTGACTTAATAAAATTTTCATCGGATTTTTTTCTGACTATACCTATTTGTATGCCCGCAAATTACTGGTCTAGATCGATTAAGTGTTGCCTATAGTTGTTTGTTCAGGCAATTTAGTCGTTAGGACCCGATTCTATCTCTGAGTATGACCTCTCCAACTTTAGATACTCTAGTTGACTTATTTAAATTTTCTTCGGATTTTTTTTCTGACTATACCTATTAGCGCGCCCGCAAGTTACTGGTCTAGATCGATTAAGTGTTGCCTATTGTCGTTAGTTCAGGCAGTTAAATCGTTAGGACCCGATTCTATCTCGGCGTATGACCCCACCAACATAGATACTCTAGTTGACTTATTAAAATTTTCTTTGGATTTTTTTCTGACTATACCTACCTTGTGTGCCGGCAAATTACTGGTCTAGATCGATTAAGAATTGCCTATAGATGTTTGTTCAGGCAGTTAAATCGTTAGGACCCGATTCTATCTCTGAGTATAACCCCTCCAACTTAAATACTCTAGTTGACTTATTTAAAAAATTTCGGATTTTTTTTCTGGTTATACCTATTTGTGCGCCCTCTAATTACTGGTCTAGATCGATTAAGTGTTGCCTATAGTCATTTTTTCAGGCAGTTAAATCGTTTGGACCCGATTCTATCTCTGAGTATGTCCCCTCCAACTTAGATATTCTAGTTGACTTTATAAAATTTTCTTCGGATTTTTTTTCTGACTATACCTATTTGTACGCCCGCAAATTACTGGTCTAGATCGATTAAGTGTTGCCTATAGTTGTTTGTTCAGGCAATTTAGTCGTTAGGACCCGATTCTATCTCTGAGTATGACCTCTCCAACTTAGATACTCTAGTTGACTTATTTAAATTTTCTTCGGATTTTTTTTCTGACTATACCTATTAGTGCGCCCGCAAGTTACTGGTCTAGATCGATTAAGTGTTGCCTATAGTCGTTTGTTCAGGCAGTTAAATCGTTAGGACCCGATTCCATCTCTGAGTATGTCCCCTCCAACTTAGATACTCTAGTTGACTTAATTAAATTTTCTTCGGATTTTTTTCTGACTATACCTATTAGTGCGCCCGCAAGTTACTGGTCTAGATCGAATAAGTGTTGCCTATAGTCGTTTGTTCAGGCAGTTAAATCGTTAGGACCCGATCCTATCTCGGCGTATGACCCCTCAAACTTAGATACTCTAGTTGAATTAATTACATTTTCTTCGGATTTTTTTTCTAACTATACCTACCTTGTGTGCCCGGAAGTTACTGGTCTAGATCGATTAACTGTTGCCTATAGTCGTTTGTTCAGGCAGTTAAATCGTTAGGACCCGATTCTATCTCTGAATATGTCCCCTCCAACTTAGTGTCTCTAGTTTACTTCATTACAATTTTTTCGGATTTTTTTCTGACTATACCTATTAGTGCGCCCGCAAATTACTGGTCCAGATCGATTAAGTGTTACCTATTGTCGTTTGTTCAGGCAGCTAAATCGTTAGGACCCGATTCTATCTCGGCGTATGACCCATCCAACTTAGATACTCTAGTTAATTTATTTATATTTTCTTCAGATTTTTCTTGGCTATACCTATTTGAGTGCCCGCAAGTTACCAGTCTAGATCGATTAAGTATTGCCTATAGTCGTTTGTTCAGGCAGTTAAATCGTAAGGACCCGATTCTATTTCGGCGTATGACCCCTCCAACTTAGATACTCTAGTTGACTTGTTCAATATTTCTTCGGATTTTTTTTCTGACTAGTTTTATTTGAGCGCCCGCATGTAAACGATTTAGATCTATCAAGAAATATATGTAGACGTGTGTTGATGCACTCACATCGTTAGGACCCGATTCCGTAAAGGCATTTGAACCCTTCCACTTGGACCTCCGTTTGACTAGTTAAATGCTTGTTCTATTTGATTTTCTAGCCAAATCTTTGTGAATGCCCATATGGTACCAGTCTAGACCGATAATTTAGTGCCTGTTGTCGTTTGTTCAGGCAGTTGAATCGATAGGATACCATTGTAACTGAGTTTATTGCACTTCGGAACGAGATACCCCAGTCAACAGTATGAATTTTCGTTTTTTTTTGTCTAAACTATTGAGGTCCTAACGATTTTAATGTCTGAACAAACGTGAACTAACGACGCCCGATGATTCCACATATTTGGTTTCGGTGATTTCGGGGTGGGGTGGTTAGCGTGAAGACAGCCACCCCACTTTAAGTTTAAAAAAAAGTATGAATGAGTTGGGTCCTAACGATTTTACCTACTAAACAAACGTGAACTTACAATGAACAAACGATTCCTATATGCCATTTGCGGGCAAACGAAATGAAACTGACTTTATTGCACTTCGGAATGAGATACACCAGTCAACAAGACCTTCAGTATGAATTTTCGTTTTTATTTTTTTGTGTCTAAACCTTTGAGGTCCTAACGATTTTAATACCTGAACAAACGTGAACTAACGACGCCCGATGACTCCACATATTTGGTTTTGGTGATTTCGGGGTGGGGTGGTTAGGTTAGCGTGAAGACAGCCACCCCACTATAAGTTTTAAAAAAAGTATGAAAGAGTTGAGTCCTAACGATTTTACCTACTGAACACACGTGAACTAACGATTATCTTGCTATAGGAACTAAAAAAAAACAACAATTTTGGTTTGGGGTGGTTAGCGTGAAGTTGACCACCCCATTTTGTTTTTTAAAAATACCGAATTTAGAATCGGGTCCTAACGATTTTACCTACTGAACAAACGTGATCTAACGATGAACAAACGATTCCGATATGCCATTTGCGGGCAAACGAAATGAAACTGAGTTTATTGCACTTCGGAATGAGATACCCCAGTCAACAAGACCTACAGTATGAATTTTCGTTTTTATTTTTTTGTGTCTAAACTATTGAGGTCCTAACGATTTTAATGCCTGAACAAACGTGAACTAACGACGCCCGATGACTCCACATATTTGGTTTTGGTGATTTCGGGGTGGGGTGGTTAGCGTGAAGACAGCCACCCCACTTTAAGTTTTAAAAAAAGTATGAAAGTGTTGGGTCCTAACGATTTTACCTACTGAACAAACGTGAACTAACGATTATCTTGCTATAGGAACTAAAAAAAAACAACAATTTTGGTTTGGGGTGGTTAGCGTGAAGTTGACCACCCCATTTTGTTTTTTAAAAAAACCGATGTTAGAATCGGGTCCTAACGATTTTACCTACTGAACAAACGTGAACTAACGATGAACAAACGATTCCGATATGCCATTTGCGGGCAAACGAAATGGGGTGGTTGTCTTCACGAGCATCGGCACAAGATCGGATAAATTATAAATTGACCACAGCACAGCTGTTCTAATGCTTGCTGATTGTTACTGAACATATTTAATAAAAAATAAGCCATATTCGTAAGTAAATAGATTATGACATTTTAATGAAAAAAAATGTTCATGATTCAGTTTATTGATTTACTAAAACTTTAGTCGCGAAGTGAGGCACTTATTCCATTCAAAACAACTATAGGTACAGTCGCCTTAAAATGAAAATTAATCATTATTATTCAAAAACCATGTAATGGAAATTATTAAATCATTCCAAAATTAATTCTAAAAACAGACTTGAATTTATAGTGGTGGCCGTACAAGCCCAATTTCAAAGAAAAACCGCAAATCGATGTACAGTTTAGCCGTTTGGCACGCGCATACAAAATTCTATACAAAATTTTTGACCCGCAGTTCCTAAAAAAATTTCCCTTAGGGGGGGAGTGCTGAGACATTCTTTTTTTGTATGGAAAAAAATATTTATTGTTCAGAAACCTATCGTGTTTGGTTTCATATGAAAGGGCTTTTAGAGGCGATTCTGAAAATATACCACATCATTACATTTCAGCCATTTTTTTTAAATTCAATCAAAAATAATTTTCGAAACATACCAAGTTTGAGGTCCTCCAGATACGATATGGCTGGTTTTTATTTTATACAATTTACCACAAATGATACGTGATATCCTCATATCTAACCTCAAAAAAGCAATTTTGAAAAAAAAATCATTAGGTACGTATTTCTTCTTAATTTTTCAATATAACTAAGTGACACAGTTCTACTTCAATACCTATTTTACGTGACTTTATGGAACTTTAGTGCAGATACATATCCAACGGGAAATACCTCTTTAACCCTTTAACTGCGCCTTTTCATCAGTTGGTATAGTTTTTGTGGTAGATACTGATAGAACTGATGAAAAGGCGCAGTTGAAGGGTTAAAGAGGTATTTCCCGTTGGATATATGGATAGTTTTTTCCATACAAAAAAAAAGAATGTCTCAGCACTCCCCCCCTAAGGAATTTTTTTTGCGGAACTGATAACAAAAAAATTTAGAAAACTTTATTTGTGCATGTATTTATTAAGATATTTTACAGAGATTTGCCCGAATTAACATGTACAATTGTAATTATCAATTATTTGCTATGCACTAGATGTTTCACTATGAAACGAAATTATCGTATCAAATTTATCGCAGGTACCAAGTTTAATATAGAAGGTTTTGTTTACATACGTAAACATACCCTTCAAAATCTTGCTATTATCCCGGACGCAATTTCATCCATAAATCGTGATTGTAACTTTATAAAATATACATAATTAGTAACACCATTAATAATTCAACGCATAATCGTACATAGAAATGATTTTCAACTAGTAATTTCAGCACTTTTTAGATAAACACTGTCCCGTTTCGACAAAATAATTCACGCCTCAAATTCAGCAAGACAACGCTTATAGACATTATATAAATAAGTTCATGGGTGGGACTACATATTATTTTATCCGTTATCTGGTGATTTAATTGTGTTTTTTTCTGTGATAAATCAGAATAATTTATTAAAATAGGAAATGTAAACAGAACTAGTGTAAGTTACATTACAAACATATGTCAAAGTGGACAATTTAATTGAAGTTGCCATGGTCGAAAAAACTTAGTACCGTTTCTATACTATTTTGCTAAGCTATACAGTCCTTTTTTCTTCCGACCGAAAAATTAAAACCTTTCTTTTGTTTCCGAGTATTGGCAATATTCTCTGTATATATTTCTGTCCACCCTGTTTGCGTATTTTATATTTTGACTACAAAACATTAGTTTTAATTGCAAATCAAATGTAGATTGTAGATGTGACTTTACGAAAACGAAATTCGTAAATATATATTATACCTAGGTAATTATTACTCAATACCAACTTTTACTTCTCATTTTAAAACGAAGTTGTGGATTACTAACAAAATTTTAAAGCATTTTCCATTTTTGGTGTTAACAGCAATAAGTATTTTCACACCACCTGCTCGCCAATGCCCAATTATAGTGTCGAAAACTGTATGTAATTAAGCACCTTATTACAAGCTATATATTCCGTAGAAAATATATTCCAAAGAATTATATATATATATATATATCATCATCATCATCATCATAATGTGTGAAAATCGTGTAAGTTTAAATCAATATATATATATACAGGGTGTCCAGTAATTAATGGACAACCTTCTAACCACTGACAGAGCACCTCAAGCTGGTCCTGAAAATGGACATTCAGGTTTAGTAAAAGTGCCTTGGTTTTCGAGATAATCGAACTTTTCTATTTTCTTAATAATTGGTACCTTGTTTCACTTTAATGGCCGTTTAGGCCATAAATAAAGTGGTTGCTAACAGATGGCTATTAGAATATTATGGTAGCCAATCCTCATTTTTAAAAATTAGGCTCTGATCTGTAACATTGCATTTGGGCCTACAATTTTCAACAAGTTTGCTCGTTCGTGGTGAACAAAAATTGTAAGGAGGCCAGGGCGGCCAACTTTCTTAAAACTAGTCTATCTTACACTGATTCTAAACTGGTATCACACTTGCTATTTACGTCTTTACAAATGAAGATATTGCATTGATCGTCCTTGATATTGCTAATAATATTAATTAAACAACAACAAGGTTACCGCATATCATAATAATGTTATAAACATGAAAGTTTATGTGGATGTATACGTTCCTCAAAATACACTCTCAGTTAAAATATGAGAAAAGTAAAAAAAAGGGGGTTGAATGTTTGTAAGGAAAACGTGGATTATGTATATTCGAAGTGATACTCTGATTCGCACTAGACATTTATTTTATAGTAATATAGTATGGATGGACCTGCACTACCCATGCAAAGCCGGGACGGGTCACTAGTGCTAATTGCTAAATACAATACTTATAAGTTTATTGTTTTCGCACTGTTCTCTATCTCACAGACATTCAGATGTACTTTCGCCCAAGAGTAATTGATTGCAAGGATAATACAATCTAATAATAGAAACTATCTAGGAGAAACGAGTGTATGTACGGTTAACCAATTTGATTTCTGGGCCACTTTGTGCCTTGTCACAATGACATTAATGTGAGATCTCTAGCGCCTTTCATATAGTTGTTCACTGTGTCAAGGTACTACGAAGTGGCTCAGAAATCAAATTGGTTGACCGTACATAGGCAGGTAGGTATGTACATAGGTGGATTTCTACACATGTTTTGGTAAAAGTTTTCTTATGGTGAATTGTTCCAAAAAACAACAAGGCGATGATATTTTGAGATAATTTCACGGCATATACCTAATCTGCATCGATTCCAGGATATTTCTACTGGACCATACCTGATCTGATGCGTATTTATATCGTCAGTATTCTTTATCGGCTTCCGGTTTCTAAAGCCGGCACGTGTGAGGTGCTCCATCAAAACAAAACACGACAGACTTATATTCCCGGAATAAATCACCGTGCGTAATAGAGGTAGGTAGTTCTGTTTACACATCACAAGTAGGTACTCTTGTGATTGTGTTTACTCACAGGAGTCTATAAAATTTTAAAGACTTGTTTAGTAGCGGAATCAACAGCTAGAGTTAGTAACAAAGTTTTGGACAGAACAAACCTTCAAATTCAATAGTTTCCCTGTACGTATGAAAATGACTGTAAGAATTTGACAATGATTAACAGACTTTATGGGTACTTGTGGGTAGTTATGGGCGTCTATAGGCTGCGGTGTCCGCTTACCATCAGGTGGACCGTACGCCTGTTTGCCACCTTCGTAGTATAAAAAAGCTACCCAATTTATTTATTTATTGTTTGTATTCTATAGACGATCGCAACTACAAGTCACGTGCGCGTTGCCGACCCTTTATAAAATTTGAGGATTCACCGTGTGGACAGTAAAGGGACAAAAGGTCCCTCGCTCTCACCACAGTGCATCGTACAAATATAGTACACGGTAAGATGCTAACTAGTGATACGGTACTACAACGTACATTATGCAACTGGTACATAATCAGGGGCATTTAAACACGAGTGTGTTTTATGAAACGTTATTAAAAGTTTCATAATAGGTCACACGAGTGTTTTAATGCCTAATTATGTACAGTTGCATGACACTACACTACTTTATCTACATCCATATTAAATCCTCTTTCATGTGTTTCGTGTGGGCACGTCTCGCCGGCGTGCGCCATGTTTGCCATGACAGGCCGGCCCGCGCGCCGCCGCCAACCCGCAGCTGTGTCCTTAAGGTTGTACGTGATCACATTAGAGTATTATATTTGGTGTTCTTATAGGGGTCGCGCGCAACCGCGAGAAGCTTCCTGCACAGTATAGTATAAAGCGGGGTCTTATCTACGGTTTTTGAACTTATATGGGTGTAGATAAATTAGTTTAATAGCACTCCCGCGGCTTTACAGTACGAACAGACCTCGTCTATTTTTCCTGATGTTAGGGTTAATAAAAATGGGCGCATAAGATTGTGCCTAAATGTTTTAGCGAGTTCTACGCGGACCAAGTCTGTAACAAACAATATATGAATATACATTTTCAATAACCTACAAACAGCTATATACGATAACTAAATAAGTACATGGGTCATTAAACAGATTTAGGTTCCCGTCTTTCAAATTTAAGGGCTACAAAGCTTGATTTTGAATAGTCTAGTAACCCGCATAAACAGTGTCTCCGTTACTATAAAATTATAAATCCATGTGATAAAAGCACAACTTACATTACATGCACATAAGCCGTTAACTATTGACCACAGGAGGGACGGCTTTTGTTTTTTCAAGTGTTTATGACCCTGCATACCAAAATAGTGTATGTACCTAGTCGAGTACCTAGTCGGCCGGTTACTTTCATTCATAGTCACCTCCGATCCGATGTAGTGAAGTCGGTTCTTATTCCTGATAGCACATCGAGCACCTGCGGGCGGGGATTATCGGTCGTCGACCGCCCCCTAAGCTTATTCCTATGACGAATTTACGACGCTCGTAAACATGACACTAATATGCCCTTTAACGCTACTAGGGACCTAAAAGGTTAATGTCACGTAAAGTACCTGATGGTAAGTGTAGACACTGTAGCCTATGAAGGGTCATTTTTTTTTTTTTAATAACTTTAGATTAAGAGGCCTAACAAGTTAAAAAAAAAATGATTTCAAATTATGACAAAACAATTGATAATACCAATAAAGTCATTAAACGGTTCAATTAACTCATTAAAGTTTTAGAAATATACCCAGTCTTTGATTTTGTCGTGTTTAGTAGAATTTAAGCGGAAAATAACGGTTTTTAGCTTGAAAATTTAGACTGATGTTTGAAAGGGTATTTCATAATGAAAAATCCGAAAAATATATTTAAAATGTATGGCATTCGCTCGCAATACTCCTGTTCTAGAAAGTAACATTGAGACAATGTAAAGATGTTTCAATTCAAAAAGAAATGGCCTAAAAAATAGAGGAGTGTTTTTAACTCATAAGGACCCTTTACGGCGCCTGTAGAGGCATGGCCTTCTCCATACAAACTCTGCAAGTTTTATTCGTCGGTTTTGGCACTCTCGCATTTAATTTTTTTTTTGCTTGTTAATATTGGATATATGAAGAATGTAAAGAAAACAAAAATTTCAAAAAAAAAATACAAAAAAAATCTTGAGGTTCTGGCTAACAGAAAAATAAGCATACTGACCAAAAATCACAAGTGTTATGCAAACACAAGCAAACAAAATTTGCACAAAGTTTGTATGGAGAGTGCTTGCCTCTACAGGTGCTTAAGTTTCGATGGTATACATCATAACTACACTACAGATTATAACATCTCTAAATAATTGACAAAATAAATTTAACAACAATGTAGAATTTAGGTGATAACTGATAAGTATATACCTAGGTACATAAACCAAAAAAAACCTGTCAAATCACAAGTATAAACCATCAGTCCATCATGCACACTTGTACACCTGTTTATTTAATACAGTTTGAAGAAAGAAACACATTTGATAATTAATGGATAATTATGACAATAATTGACAAGTAATAGATGCAGTATGGTACCTACTGGCTGCTAGGTTCTTTTAGATAAAATTTGAATTTATTTTGGTAGATTATGATCATGTCTCATTTGATATTTTCATAGTCACGGTGCCTTTCCATCAGAGCTGTGCAATGCTATGTTGTTATGGATGTGTTGTTATCCACCAATCATATCCATTGACTCACATAGCACTGGTGGAAGTGGAAAGCTATCACATATCTTAGGTCTGGTGGAAGGGCATGCTTCAGAGACCTATAAAATGAATAGGCTATCAACATAGATATCAAAATGCTATCTTAGTGTTGACAACATAAATTTGTTACATGATCTGTTGTATCTCCTCTCCCAACATCCTTATCAACTTTTAAAAGGCTACTGCGCTTTTACAACGGCATGAATTATTGCCTTATCGGGCTCAGTAGATGATGGGTTAATTGCGGTGAATAACCTGAGAAATATTCAATAACTTTTGACGGAAGTGTTACGACTATTAGCTTCCATCACCATGTAATGACTTGATCATGTATCGAGGCTACAGTTACAGGTAGGAACAAAATTATGAGACAAATTAAAAGATGGGCAATAAAATAACATCTCTTTTATTGCATTGTGTACACCATTATAAACTTGAATGAAACAATATCTGTCCATATGGTTGGGTTGCAGATACAAGGTTAGAAAGATCTATTTTTAACTTCTCATCAAAAGTAGGTAAAGTGCAGGCAGGAAAGGATAGTTTAGTTCGGGCAGGAAAGTTGCGAGGATCTCAAGGGTGTGATGGCATGCTGTAAAAGCGAAACATTAATTAACATATCTGATGCTGCAGTTTTGAAAAAACTTTAATGTGATTATTACACTACAAGATAAACATTAAGTACAGCCGTTATTTACCAGTATAAATCATAATAAGTCTAATCAGGTACATAATGTTGGATGGTTGATGGTTAGAAAACTGTCAGCTGGATGAATTTGATTGATACTGCTAATTTTTAACTAAGAACTGCTTTAAAATGTGTGAATGAAGAAATTCAGTACAATGCAAAGTAAAAACCAGTTACAACTTAAATAAACTATACTTAAAAGGCGTGAACATAACGGTGGTCACGTAGTGGCCAGTAACAGTGACGCATAATCAATAAATCAAGGATAAAATGCAGTTGCAAATTTATGACACAAGTTCCAAAATAGGTACGTGTGATCTTGCAAAATCCATCCACTTTTATAACATAAACGTGACTTTAATGATCTAACAGAATACTTTAACTAGTAGTTTTAAATGTGCACTACCTTTTTAAGTGTTGCAGCATGTAGTGCATAAACAATTACTTACCCGGCGACAAGTGAACGATTGAAACTCCGGATGAAACTTGAGCAACACTTGATCACTGCACTGGTCACTTGCGAAAACTTAAGTCTCAATGTTCATTAGATAACTTATTGGACTTTTTTTGCAATACCATTGGAATATTATATGAAAAGTGCATCCAACTGCAACGAATGAACTTCCTTGGCTTAGCGCCGTACGTCACGCACGCAACAAGAACAAACTTTACTTGCAAACATGCAAGCAATGCACGCAAAGCAACGGGTGAATCAAACGAAAACGAACAAATAACTTGAATAGCAGCGACATCTATTGTCATTATTTGGAGGATTTTGACGTTTATAACGTTTAGTTACTGCTTTCAATAATTGGGTTACATCGATGTTTTTGTCTATTCCTATTCAGAAAAGTTAACCCTGTGCTAACTAATGTCTCTTATCCCTTTCTCATATACATAAATATAAATGTCATTGTGACAGATTAGGACAAACGAACGTTATGCGGCCTTTACACCTTACGATATTTAGCTAACTGGGGGAGGGGAGTTGAACTATCTCGCTCTAATTAGTGCGCGAGAGTGAGAACTACCATGCTAAATATCGTAAGGCCACTTTAGTAGCAATTTAACTGAATATTCGACGTCGTTAATACTTAAAAGGTTTGTTTTAACATGTCTAATATTTATGTATTTACCTTTTTTTACCGACGTTTCGACACGGGTTACACGGGGTAAATCTTCGGATCAGGGGGCCGATTTTTGAGTGTCGACCGCTCGACTATTCACTCGACATCTGTCAAAACATCATAGTTTTTTGACAGATCTCGGGTGAAAAGTCGAGCGTTCGACACTCAAAAGCGGCCCCCTGTGCGTAGATACTGTGAATATTATTATTATTATTTATTCAGAAACACAGTCATACATAGTTTTATGAGAAATTTTAAAGATAAGAAGATTTGACCTATAGTTTCATACAAAATTAAACATAAACTAAGGTTCGTGGCTATTACATATAAGAAAAAAAAAAACTTGTATTTAAAAATAACATATTAAATACATAAACTGAAAAATCAATGAGATTGAGCTTAACACCTCTTTTAAAATACATTGTAAGTAGGTAGGTATAGGTATGGATGAAATCATTGTTGTTGAACGGATTTCTAGTAAAATGTTATTGGATTTTCAACCTTATTGTTTGAACGCTAAAGTAGCTTTTTGAAGGAATTGTTTTGGTGCAAAACAATTCCTTCACTTTCACAATTAGAAACATAGTGGATGGGTAGTGAACTTTTTTTGAGTCTACCCTTCACATTTTTATCAACTTTTGTAGGGTAGTCAAATGTTGTGTACCCGTGTCTCCGACGTCTCCGTTGACAACTTGCTGAGACGTCAGTGATTCCGAGACCATGACCAGTGTAACCCGTGTCGAAACGTCGGTAAAAAAAGGTAAATACATAAATACTTCGTTAATACTTCCGGAAATATTTGGTTAAATTATTTAAATAATTGCTACTACAAATACATGATGAAATAGGAATACCTTCTGGATAAGTAAGCATGCAACGCATTCTGCCTCTATATAAAATAGAAAAAAGGAATTAATTTAAAAAAGGAAGAAATTAATTAACACATTGTAGTTTTATTAACTTTATAGCTACGAGTATAAACTAAGTTTCATACATAACAATAATTATCCAAGTTGCGGTTTCGGAGCACTAAGTGTGCGTTTTCTAAATGTCTTCTTTCGTGTTATTTGAAGCTGGTGCAGTTGATTATACACTTCATTCCAAATTTCACCTTGGTCTTCCTCAGGAATAGTTTTTCTGGTAAATTGATAAATTACTTTAAATTATGAATTTTATGTAAGTTATAGCTATAATCAACTATGCAATAAATTTAAAAGTACCTGTATTGCTTCATCAAATCATATTTCTCCCATGGAGTCTTCCTCAGTTCTCGCCTGACTCTGTCTTTCTCTTTTAAATATTCTTCAATGTTAGACACACCTTTAAGATCTTGCCTTTCCCATCTTTCGAGCCAGGGCTTTGGTTTCAGTTTAACCTAAAAAAAAACTCGAAGCTTAGTTATACATTACAAGAACAACACTAATATACAAAAGTAGTAGAAATGAATAGCTTTAATTTATTTGAATAAATAATTACAAATTAGCAACAATAAAAAAAAACTTAAACTAAATATTTACAAAATATAAAATTAAAACTACAAATAATAAATTTGGCTGAGATCGCCGTCAATGGGCAGTGTGCCCAGAAGGCTGGCTGCATTGCCACGTTGGATGGCAATGCTTATTCGCTGAGCGAAATATTGGCCAGCCTTCTGGTCACCGGATGTGTCTACCAGCCGACAAATGAATAGTAATAGTATGGTCATGTAGTAGGTGATTACTTGAACCGGGTTGACAGGTACAGGGGTACCGTCTGGAAGTATCTCTGGGTCCATATCCGTTGGAAATGTGCTGTACTCAGGTAGAGCATCTCTCAAGTAGAGTAGCTTATCATCCAGGCGCTTCTCAAGCCGTAGCACTTGGATTTTTTGAATGGTTGGGTCATAGAGTTCATAGCGCACCTGAAATTCATTAATATAGGGATGTCGACTCAAAAAATTTTAATATGTTTGTTAAGCGGATGCGTCCGCTAGCGAAAATCTCAATTGATTGAGCCTCCCTAATAAGGCTTAATAGATGAGTGTTAAGATTGAAAAATTCACCATTACAAGGGATACCACGGTGGCTCAATTGGTGTGGTGTTGAATTTTTCAATTTTCACTTTGATTAAAAAATTCAAAAAATTTTATTACTTCAATAGAAAGAAGACATAAAACTATGCCAAATAGTGAAGATCCTATTCAAATATCTCAAAAAATAACGAAGCTACAACGGTTAAAATGTTCGTAGTTAGAGAGAGAAAGTGCTACCTAACCGTGACGTCACTGTTAAGTAGCGCCATAGTAAATGACAATCGTTCAATACAAAGGTGCGTTTTGCGGAAAAGGGACAGAACATACCCACTCTTAAAACTTTGAAGACTTATAATTACGTAATTATTTATTTTTTTGAATTACTTTTTTCGCCGTCTGGTTGAGAATTTGAGCCTTTATGTAGAAAATTTGGAGTTATGGATTTTCTTTTATAGTGTCGTCATCCCTATTACACGTGTATTAATCATTTCAACATATACTGATCTTGTTGCAAGGTAAGCAGCATGAAGAGGTAATATTTGAGTAAAAAGGATATACTTTTTCCCAGTCCTCTGTTTTTTTTTTAAATTAATTTGAGTAATGCAAGTTTATCTTGGTTTGTAATTAGAGCTATCTGAGCAAACCAGGTTTGTAATTAAAGTTAGTGAACAAATAATTATATTCCTAATTACCTCTATGCCCTGATGATCAATAACATTCCTGAGGATAAACTCAGCTCTCACTCCGCAGCCTTTCCTCTCAATGCAGATACCCACAAACCTGTTGACCTTGCCCTGAGCATGGGGATCTGTTATAGTCACTGCCAAAATAGACCCTGAAAACAAGTAGCAAATCTAATGTAGGGCAATGCTGTTTTTTTTATCACATTTCATTCAGTGCACTAATTACTTTCAATAAACTACCTCCTAAGATTTTAAAACTAGGGAGCGATAAAGAATTTAAAACTGCGCTATATAATTTTTTAGCATCTAAGGCCTATTATTCCGTTCAAGAATATTTAACAGACATTATTTCTTAGAAATAGAATAGAAATAGAAAAATCTTTATTTCGACAACATGCTGGGAGTTATAATTACAATAAAATTACTTAAAACTAGAAACAGTTGCGAAAATGGAGCCCACTCAGCATGTGTCGGGTCACAAAAGGTGTCCCGACGCTGGTTTTCTGTGGGTCCCGACAAAAAAGATGAGGTTGCGCGACAAATCCGCACAACTGTACAAACTGTGCATTTACAGAGACACTATGTCGATTATAATGATCGACGTTTTTCTTAGTATATAAGTAAATTATTTCCTTAAATATTTGAATGTTCTTGTGACAAAACATGTAGTTTTTTTGTTGTTCGATAATTATCTATTTTGTACCATGTTTTAGCAAATACATGACTGATTACTCAGTTGTATGCTTTGTTTTACTCACCAACATAAAACTCTGGAATATCAATCTGATTTCTCCTTTTCAGCATGTCAGCTCTTTCCAACTTCTCGCGTAAGCTGTTTCGCCATTTAGGATTGGGATCAGGCAAGAATTCGGGATAAGCGTGGCGAAACTCTAAAGCAACATTCCGGTTTCCAGGCCTGCGCCCCGTCCTCCTCGGCGACTGTTCTTGAACCTCTTCAGCCTTTTCTGGGAGGCTCGATAGAAAACGTAAATCTACAAAAAAAATACTCAAACGATATTGTATAAATAATATGAAAGTAAGTAGCAAATACTGTAACTAGAAAATAACCTCTCCGCGCAAACCATTTGGCTGCAGTGAATAAATCAGTGCTAGTCTTTCTAATGGCAAGAGCCATAATGAAATAAGATACAATTCAATCCGCCTCTCCTCTACTGTAACTATTTTGTTAAAAGTTGTAAAATTGAATAAGATTTTTAGTTTAGATCAGTTTATAGATGAAACCAGATAAAACGAATGAAATGAAATGTTTTTAGACACTGACAGTGACAGCTTTAATTTAACCACAGAGTATAGTTGTCATTTTTATTTTTGGTTGTTTGAAACACAAGTAAAACTGCTCAGAAAACGCTTTTTTCAGTCCTAAAGCGGGTATTACACTGTCCTGAATTCAGGACACTTAGAAGGGTTCGGACCTATACGTTAGAGCGAGATGCTTCAACTAGTTAGGACGAGGAGCCGCAATATAACAGTGATAGACGGGTGAGTAAGTATGGCGGTTTTACGGCTCGTCGACTTTACGCTCCAATGTAGCACCCTAAATACGCGAACTTAAAAACCGCCGAGTAAGTTCGCCGGCGATCCAACAGGTTTGATTTTTGCTCGTAGCCCGCCTTGGCTCGTGTGTCTGTCACTGCCGCGAGCCGCAAGCCGCGGCTTTGTGCAGTCTGTGGGTGCGGATAGCTTGTGGCATTTTGTATTTTTTTGTTTATTTTGGTTCAAATATACCGTAACATTATTAATATAAGTGATTTTCAAGTTTATTCACATTTATCATCGGGTGGAGTGAGCAAGTTTTCACGTGTGTCATCGACGTCGAGTCTTGATTTTTAAGTTTGCGAGTTTTAAAATCGTATGTCTGTCTCGATGCCGAGTCGAGTAAAACCGTGAACTTAAAACGCGTTTTTAAAAATCGTGTGTCTATCACCCACTTAAGGTACAGCACCAACGTCACTGTCATACTTGACTTGACTTGTCAACGACAAATAATCCTTATCGATTTTCGTGAAACGTTACAGTTTTTGTTGAATGTAAATAAAAAAATATTTTACTTCATAATAAAAATGTCGATAGTGCAGAAATGTAACGATGACAACATTCCCTTAGCCGATGACGATCCGCAAGTGATTATCACTGACGATGTAGAAAACAATCATTTGGATCATGGTCGTTCGATGGACTCGCTACCTAGTTCGTACACAGGCGGTTCCTCTAGCCCTGGCCTGAATGGCCCGCAGAGTTTCGAGCCCGACTCGGGCTTGGATGAGCAGGAGGAGAAGGCGCGGCTGATATCGCAGGTGTTGGAGTTGCAGAACACTTTGGATGGTATGACTAATTACATTCTATTGTATAAAAAAAAAGTCCAGACACTGGTTTAAGGCCAAACAGTCATAAAGATAAACTAATTAGTACTACAGAGGAACTTACTATTACAAAAGAGCATAGGTGATTTCTTACACACAGCATAAGCTAACGTAATAGTTTGCACTAAAGTTCAATGTGAAATGACAGCTTTGACACCAATAAAATTGTACTGCGTAAAAAAAATATTTGACGGTAGTATTGAGATAATCTCTGTTTATGGAACACACCAGTTTTATTTTAAGCTTTAAAGAAACTGGGCGTAGGTCCCAATTCAAAAGTTATTGTTACGACTTGTGACTATTCGAAATAAGAAGTGCTATTGTTGAAGAATTAGTTTTATGGCTATTCGGCCTTACGCGGCTGTCCAAGCTATACATGTTGTATGAATCAATTTGTAGCTCTACAAGTCTACATCCTGTGCTGTAAGTAGAGCTACAAATGAGTATGTTAATAATAGTATTGGCATGCAGTTTCACACAGATATGAAAAAGTAGACATTATTAAATCAGTATTAAAAATATACTTGTGCAACAAAATCATTCTTTATTTTAAATAAAAAAAATCCCATGAGTTTCAAACATATTGGTCTGATTGAGCTAATTCAACCTTAAAGATGTGACACGAGTGACCCATTTATAACATTTCAATATCATTTTTTATTGTTCACTCAAATAAAAATATTATTGAAATACACAAATGGTCTTCAGATTTGGTTTAATGTTACGTTACACATATTCATTACACATTTTTTCTTTCAGATCTGTCACAAAGGGTGGACTCTGTAAAGGAGGAGAATTTGAAGCTGCGATCTGAAAACCAAGTCCTGGGGCAGTATATTGAAAATCTCATGTCTGCATCCTCAGTCTTTCAATCTACCACCCCTAATGTTCATAAGAAGTAACTTCTTCAGCTTATAAAGTATTATATGCACTGATCCCATATTATCTTGTCTATGTTAATTAATGTTGCACTCTAAACTAAGCACATTAAATTAAGACTGGTTTCCATGAAAGTATGAAATTAAATTATTATTATTAATTATTATTATATACAAAGCATTGACATGTTTTATAAATATATGCATGTTTATAAGAAACCACATTTTCAGGCTGAAAGGATATGTGCTTGGGAAAGGTATTCTCACTTTATATCTAATCTTTATATAATAATTTATATCCCTTGTTGCAAATTTTATATTGTATAGCAGTGGCAGCGCGTCAAAAATATTCTAAGGGAAACTGGAAATAATTTGATTTCTTATTCTTTATGAGCTGTAGTAAAAGAACTGGACTGGCTGAAAACTAGGCAAGCCGGCGGGAATCGAGTTGTATGGACGCTCCGCCACTGTTGTTTTGTATGACTGTGGGGTCTGACTGATGCCTTTCATAAGTGAATTAATTATGAATACATATGAATATGTGAAGGGCGGGCACTGCCTCTAAGAGCTAAATGACGCTAAGTAGTACTAATTTAACATAATGATTTTTTGTACTCACTACATTTTATTTCTTTGTGGTACACTAAATTTACTCACAAAATTATTCTTATTAATTTGACATTCAGCATCTTTTATTTATATTTTGAAAATGCCCTCTTATGCATTTATAAATCCATGTCTATGATGTGTACAGTCGACGCCATAGATACATTTACACTTTTGCACCTTATTGCAATGTATTTCAGGAGCAAAAGTGTAAATGTATCTATGGCGTCGACCCTACATTATTTTAGTTTCGTCTATTCCAATATTAGGTATAAGTAATGTATACACATTATTATGTTTGTTATGCTTATAAAGTTAGTAAGAAAATAAAAAATGTTTTAATTATCCATCCTCTAACAAAAGACTGTGTTAAATTGAAGGGATGTTAATAAAAGCAATATTAGGAAAGGTTTTCCAGGAAATTGAAATTAAAACCAAATTTTATTCCTATGTTACTTATAAGGCATTAAGTCCGCCATTTGTACCTTTTTAATGTGCAATAAAGTTTAAATAAATAAATAAGCCTAGTATCCGCGCCGCACTTGACTTTGGAAGTCGGAAAATGTATAGCAAGTTTTTCTTTAAACATTGCTTTTTTTTTCAATATTTAATATCCAGTAGTTTTGGAGTTACTTAAGAGCAATGGTAAATTTTGGTCTATTTTCTCAAATACATAGGTAAGTTCAACTCCATTTATCTTAAAATTATATTTGAGATTCTCACAACTATTATAGTTTATGTCATTAGATAGGTATATCTCATGATATTGTTAGCAACTTATTTCTTAATTTTCTAATTTAGGTCCTATTTCTAAAATTGTTAACAGCCTTACCAAATGTCAACTCAATGGTTGCTTTTATACTTTTATGGCACACCTAGTCATAAAGTGGCACTTACCGCACGCGTAAAATCCCACTTCCTGGCCAGGGTATGACAAAATTTTGTACTTACCATGGTCGGTAATAAAGATAGCCTCAGAATGCCTCAGATCGCATATTTATCGCACTTGCCTCCGGCTCGGGCGTCAAATACTTGCGATCTGAGACGTTCTTTGTTTTACCGCCCCTGGTACTATACCATTCACAATTAGTAAGTCTATTTATGAATGAAATCATAGAGTTTTACCGTGCCGTGGCCATCGACGATAAAGTATAACTCCAGCTGTACACTCTCGTGCGAGAGCACTCGCGCTCGGCCTGCCTCGCTGTGTTCAGTATGGGACTCGTCGGCGAGAACCCCTCCTTTGCACTTGCAAGCTCGGCCTGTCTCGCTGTGTCTCGACGAGAGTGTATAGGCGCTATAAAAGCGTCCTATTGGTCCAATAGTATTGGACACATGTTACAGTTACAGACAGTCCAAACGACAGACACACACGAGTGATAAGGAACACAATGAAGAATCCTAAATAATTATCAAAGTCGTACTTTTCTTCCCTCATTTGAAGGCAGCACTTACTATTTTCCTCATAGGTGTGTGCCACTCGGTAGCAAAATTATTTGTAAGACATTTCATGTTTTAACCAGCGGGCTTCATATGCTGTGTAAGAAGCAGTATGTGTCACATGGCAGCAAAGTTATTTCCATCTTGAGCGTAAACACTTTAATCCCTCGCTACGCTCAAAGTTCGATTTTAGTATCCCTCGCTACGCTCAGGATTCAATATATCGCCCTCGCCGTAAATATATAACTTTGCTCCCTTAAGACACAATCTACTATTAGGGTATTCTCTCGACGCGAAAAGTGGGAATTCATAAAAAATACTAATTGAGTTCGAAAAATATTAGCCTCCTGCGAGTCCTGCGACAGTTGGGTATAGTACATTACTTACCAAGGGCGATAAAACAAAGAATGTCTCATATCGCAGGTATTTTACGCCCGAGCCGAAGGCAAGGGCGATAAATATGCGATCTGAGGCTTTCTATATTATCGCCCGTGGTAAGTACAAAATTTTATGTCACCCCCTGGCCAGGAAGTGGGTTTTTTCGCGCGCGGAGCGTGCGATAATGGCCACTTTATGGCCAGGTGTGACATAAAAAATATTACACTCTTATTTATGAACTCAATTACAAAATGCCATGTAATGCATTCGGCCAGTCAGGCTCGTGCGGCGTGGCTGTAAATGAGTCATGAGTACGTTACGACATCAAACGCACGAAGAGCCATTGACCATCACGAGCATGATTCCCGCAAAAAAATTGGCGCTGGCGCAGTCAGTTAAGCGTTGCGTGGCAACGGCGTGATCGCATCGTGACGTAGACGTGATTTCATTCGCATTATTACTTTACGAGAATTGCAGTAAGGTGAGTTCGGGTAGGTAAGTTTCGGACATTTTTGGGTGGGTTGAGATTATGTTGGATTTGATTTTTTTTTCAGCTTGCGAATACGTTAGGCACGTAATTCATATATCAAAATAAATACTCTACAGCCCTGAATTTTGTTTTTCCGATAGACGTAAAGATATACGTGACTGAACTGAGGAGTCTTTAGGTAAATTTGATAACATAAAATTTCGACATCAGTAAATTTTCACGTGGTGGTGTAAGAACGGACGATCTTTTAACTTCGTCTCTATACAAAGCAGCATAGAGTTTATTACATGGAAATGTCCGGTTCCAGTTTCACCCGCTGACTAACTTGTAAAAGAACTAGTTAGCCAGATAGTATCACGAATCATAATATCGGACACGATTTTATTTCTTGCTACTTTTTCTGTCCGGTCTTGCACCATGCACACAAAATTGAAGAAATTGTGGATCTCAAACTTTTGGATGGGGTCACGGGACTCATGGGGGTCAATGAACCCAACACCGGATCTCAGCCTACAGTAGCCGTAACGCTATATTGGTAACCTACTTTGTCAACAATTCAATAAAAAACGTCATTTGTACTGTATAGGAACCTAAAAGTGGGCTTATTTAAAAGTTATTACCAAAAAACTCGTAAGAGTATTTTCGAACACAACAAACATTCCAGAAACTTAGTACCGTAAGTACCCGCGTATAGGTAGACTTGTACAAATTCAACTCTAGTTTCAAACTCTAACAAAATTAATGAAGGTTCCAAATTCAAAATCACATAAACCCGTCTGGGACTTACTAGGTTAAGCGATTTCATCACAAGCAAAGATTATGGACAATATATTCTTTGTCACAAGGGACTCAATATGGGGATTAAAAAAATGACACTGGATTTTAAAGGATTTTATCACTTATCAGTCTGCGCTCTGGGCTCCAACTCCATGCGCTTTTCTAACATCCCTAGGCTACCTTGATAGGTACGTGTAGGGTACCCTGCGGTTTGATCATTGTTCGTCTTTCGGGCATGGCTTCGGCCGACCATAAAATACATTCTGAAAAATTATTTGAATATGCAGAAACCTAGTCATCGGAAAGAGAAACTACGATAGAAACATGAAATAAAAAATGTCATGGATATATCATAAAAAGTTTATTTCGGTTTCGTATCCTTATCATTCTTATCAAACTAAATTGGCCTAATAAAAATTTATAAGATACGTGTCGACTGCATTTTTGGGAAGGAACATGAGTGATAGAATGGTGCACGATCACACGTTGTCTGGCTGATTAATCACGTCGGTGCGGGGCGTCTGTGACTCGTCTGTAAAACGGAACGAAGCGGCGCGGTTGGTAATGTTGGTATAGTATATTTAAAAAAAAAAAAAGTTAGTATTACTGTGACATTTGTGGGAAGTGCACGTCGCTTGTGTAAATTAATAAGCGGAGTGAAATTATTTCAAACAAAATGCCGAAGAAATTAAAAGTTGTAGTGAAGTCGCTGTATTCGCACGAGATCCGGAAGGACGTGAGCCTTGAGAACTTGAAGTCATTGAAGCTGGAGGATGCGTGGCCATTTATCAGAGACGAAATTGAAATAGAAATCGGTAACAGCCAATTGGTTTGTATTCCGCACATCACGGAAGCAGACCTCTACAAATGCACCTCTCTATTCGTTCCCAATGAAAAAGAAACGAACGGTAAAATGTTCACGCCACTTGGAGAGTTGACCAAGAATATAAATAAGGCGAAATCTAATAGCGATTATGTGAAATGGTTGGAGCAGGGTGATTTTCAAGATGCCGACTTTAAATTTCCACATGAGAGCGTGAAGGTAAGCTGTACTTTTATTTTATAAGCACATCCTGTAATAGGTTTCAGGTATTGCTCCTGTGACCTTGACCTGTCCCTTAGATACCTTCAGTCACTCAGTGTTGCCTGGGAACACTTTTACTACGCGTTTAACTGAAAAGGTTCTCGGAGTTTACTAAATTTTATCAAGTTGTGTGCACATTTATTTTTTCTTTGTGCTTTAACCTTTGTATCCGTAAGTAGGCACAATAATGCATGGTGTATTTTCTACATTAAATTGCGAAACAATAATGTATCAAAAAAAAAACAATTAATAATTAAACATAATCATCAAAGTTAAAATAAATAAAAATACATAAATTATTTCACAAACTTTGTTATTCCCACTTTGGTGGTATCCAATCTAATTAAATTCCCTTGTTCAATTTTCATGAATTTATATAGAAGCTAGACTTAACTGATTTATGAAATTGTTATTCATGGTTTTATGTTTTTCGCAATTTAAATTTTTCTAAGTTTAGCAGTAGCTTATTTTTTTCAAGTTTTTAGACTTGTTACTGTCTTGTAATAAGCAGAAGATGCTACAGGAGGTAAGGCAGTTTACAATATGGGTAGCCGGGCAGATAGCACAAATACTATAGGAATATTTTATAAATGAGTGATAATAAGTTTTAGCGTACTGGCCAATAGTTCCTAGAATGTCACATACAACATGTCCATATAACCATGCTAGCCCGGCTGCAACAAGGTTTTATGTTTAGTAAATATATTATACAGAAGTGCTTCCAAGTATCATTCATTGAACTTGAGTCATGTTTAAATTCTGCTAATTTGGTCTTCTCACAAAAATGTACAAACTCATGCTTTTGAGTTGAAGATGGTCAATATTTGATCTTTCTGCATTACCTACTCTTGATCAAAAGCCGTTGCTACCGTGACTGGGGTCGGATAACAAAAGAATCTTTTGATTTGTTTTTTCCGCTGGGAGTCCTCTCCCACATTTGTAGTGATCATTGTCATGGTTGGAGTCCTCTTGGGCAGAAACATTGTTAATCAGAATGAGTCATTTGTCCAATTCACATCAACAAAATACCTACCACATTTTTTCTAAATGATTTAAACTCTTTTATTCAAATAAAACAATAAATGATTATAAAAGTGCCTTAAGCTTAAGTGCCTTATATGATTATTGAGGAGAAAAGTGGCGTGCTCTTGTGTCGGAGTCCATTACTGTGGACATGCACATCCACGATAAACTCTAACTCTATGGTTTCATTCATAATTAGTCTAAACTAAAGTAGACTATGGTTTCATTCATAAATAGCCTATGGTCTATTTATGAATACGAGTAAAACCATAGAGTTTATCGTGCACGTGCACGTCCACGGTAAAGTATAAAAGCGACCATTGTAAGGCTGTCTTCACACTGATGCGTTTGCCGCACGGTTTCCGCATCTCAGTGTCAAGACATTCCAAGTGTCCGCCAGCCTGCCTGGACTGTTGAGATCGTACGGTCGGCCTCACAAGGGGCTTAACACCTTTGTACTCTGTCGCTTTAACATCATGTTTAAACTGTCATACTCCAACAGTTGAAAGCGACAAAGTATCAGTGTCCAGCTACTTTGCTACTTATGAGGCCGACTGTACATAACCACAGAAATTTGACAATACTAAAAGCTTAATTAATCCTGATATCTTTTTAGACCTTCTATCATCTTGTCAAGGTTCAATTTTAAACGAATAATTTTATGTCATGCAAAGGGGTAACTTTATTTATAACCAGGTTACGAAATACGCATGTTTCATTGAATTTATGGGAAATGAAGAAATGGATACTAATAATCTGGCTCAGCGACCCAAAGTGTGTCTTGGCCTCTAATACGAGTGCACGCCATTGATCCCGGTCTTGTACTAGATCTTTCCACGACTCAGCTTGAAGCTCACGTAGGTCAGCCATCACAACGTCCGCCCAGCGGTATCTGGGGCGACCGACCGGCCGTCTCCCTGTCGGTTTACCCTGGTAGGCTCTTTTGACAGCACGGTCGTCACCCATTCGTTCCAGATGACCAAGCCAGCGAAGTCTGTGCGCTTTCGATACTCCGATGATATTTGGTTCCGCGACAATATCTTCAATTTCGGCACTCCTCCGTATTCTCCAACTGCCATCTGGTCTCCGAATTGGGCCGAAGATTATATTTATAGATTAGATAATATTTATTCTAATAACCATTTATTTGTAGATCACACTACAAGATTTGAAGATCAAAAACAAGGTGCGCGTGATCATGGTGAACTTCGCGCGCTACAGCGTGCCCAAGGACAGACAGCTTGAGAACAACATCTATCTGGATCTCAACAACAAAGGTAAGTTATACAAGTCATTTATACCACTAGATGTGCTCGTCATCCTCCCTGCATTGTCCTGTTAAGCATCAAAAGTTGGTCAAGTTGGATACTTGGTATTAGCAGACCAAGTCATAGAATAAGTAATAGTACTACGTACAGAAGTTGCACTGTTAACAAATCGCCAACTTACAACCCCAAATTATAATAGGTAAATAACAAATGTTACCACACCAAGCGAATGACGAGACGACGCGACCGTCCGCTCCGGTAGCAATTTGCGGCCGCCACTGAATGAGTACCATGGATGTACTTGACTGAGGATGTACTTGCAGCGGCGCGGCGAACTTACGGAGTGAAAGCTCCCTGACCCAGTTTCCAACTTGACCTACTTTTAAATTGATGATATTAAATTAGTAAAGTAGTATTAGTGTAGTGTAGTCAGGGCCGGCCCAAGGGTGGGGCGGATGGGGCGGCCGCCCCAGGCGCCGGATGTCAATGGGGCGCCAAGCGCGGGATGTCAAGGGGCGCCAAACTGGCAACGTCAAAAAATTTCAAACCAAAAGGCGCCCAAAGACCATCTCGCCCCACCCGGATCTAGGGCTAGGGCCGGCGCTGAGTGTAGTGTTCCTGGAGGTGAACAAGGTTGTCAGAGATCCCGGATGCACTGTGTTGAGAGCGAGGGACCTAAATTTGTCCATTCTGCTGTCAACACAGTGAACCCTCAAATTTTATAAAGCGTCCGCAACGTGCACGTGACTCCTTTGGAGTTGCGATCGTCTATAGGCTGCGGTAACATTTAGCTTAACACAGCGCACGAGTTCGCAGTTTAATGGAAATCTAGATCTTGCCAAATTTACTCAGTAAATAACTATAATCTGCCAACGTAAATACTACTTAGTTATAATTGGCACCACTCTCAATTAATTTTAGGTTGGGGTTAAAATACGACTCACATTACTTGGACTTAATGCCAAATGGAATGGAATTTATAATGGCATACTCACAACATTTGTTCCTGATATTTTTATGGTATGTTTATATATATATTTTTGTGTGATTAAGTAACAAACATCTAAACTGTCACATTAGGAACCTTAGGAGTTTTTCTGCCCTCGGCTCATCTAGAGCTCTAACTTACGTTATACTGTTTTTGTTGTGTACAGATCTGAAGGGCAAGAAGTCTGTGTACATGATCACGAGCGTGCTGATGGCGAAGACGATCGAGTTCCGCGTGACGCGGGGCACGTCCTCGCGCATCTTCCACCTCGGCAACTGCTCGCCGCTCGTCTTCGGCCTTGACGAGTTCCTCATCGGGGACGACGGAAAACTCACCAAGAAGGTATGTGCGAATTTGACTAATTTTTTAGCCTGTGCCCACTGAAAGCGGAGCTGATGGCGGAGACGATCGAGTTCCGCAATTATTTCCAAGTATTAGCAAATCATAATTATGTGAATTAACTGCAAAATTGAATTTCCTAATTCCGCACCGGCAATGAACTACGTGCACTGCTCAAGATACCTTCATAGTAAACAAAACACTAAGGGCTGTCATTTGTACTGAGTTGTCAATTTACTTGGCAGTACATTGCTGGCAATTAAAATTTTGTTAGAAAATAAGTTGTCGTAATTTTGGTTTAATAATAAAAATAAGCGCATGGTTAAGTTAAGTAACTACGTTTTAATACCCAGTTTAAATAAAACCCCGCATGCCGGTAACACATTTTATATTATGTAGTTACGAATATTATATATTATTTCTTGAAACGACCTACGCCTTGAATATTCCCGTTTACACGAAGTACAAGATGAAAATTAAGCAGTTTCCTTTGTTGACTCATGTCATGAGTCACTTATACACAAAACTCAACACTTGCTTTTAAAAGTAATGAAAGTATCGGCCATGCTTTGATGCCGATGCTGCGATGAACTAGGTAACTATTTTCATTACTTTTAAAAGCAAGGTTCAAATCTTTGGTAACGGAAAAGTTCGGAACGTGGTTTGAGAAACAGCCTTTTTTTGTCTACCTATTGTGTTTAAACGTGCACGTAATAACTGTTTGTTTTTTACACGACTGCCCAAAAAAAGGAGTGTTATTATCGTTACTTTTTAGACATTGTACGATGCTCATAGCCTTTGTGAAAAATCGGAATTTCCGGTTGCGGTGACAATTTAAATTTATTTAAGTATCTTAGTTTTGTAGTTGTCAGTAAGAATATAATGCGTTCCATACGAGACATTTTCTGCTATATTTATATTGCAAATTCCAATTCTAACAGACAAACATATACATATAAATAAACAATGGATGATTTGAAAATATTCCACCATCTTCATGTGCGCAAGAGATCGCAAATAATCGCAATTAAATGCTAATGACCTGCATTGCATTGAGAACACCGCGCCGCGTTAACCAACGTCATTAGAATATAGCTGCAACAAAACAACATGCTTTAACCTATTGCCTATGTATTGTAACTAGACAACTTAGCCAGAATAACAAGTTAGCCAGATAAACAAATAGGTACAGTACAGTCAGCAGCAATGGTTGCTACGCGGGCGAGGTGCTCAAAATGATTTTCACACATCTTTATTATAAGGAATTAAGAGCGTGTGCAGATCATTTTGAACACCTCGCCCGCGTAGCAACCATTGCTGCTGACTATACATTCATTCATATGTAGTTTTTTTTTAATTTTTTTCGGCTCTTCGTCACAGAATAAGTAAAGTACTACGTAACAACAACAAATTTATTTTACTTACTTGGTTCAAACCATACCATTATATACCGATTGAAAAGAGACAAAGATCCGTTATTATTTTATTGTTGTTTCTTGCTTGGCCGGAATTTAATTTCAATTGGGGTTAATGGATACAATGACAAGTTACGGTCATATGAATTTCCATTGTCTTATTATTATTTGGTACAGGAAAGAATCCACGGCCGCGATTTGGGTGCAAGAAATTTGGTACTATTGGTAAAAAACTGTTTCTAAAACTAGCGAGAATGCCACAGTCTTTTGTTTTGCAGTGAAAATTCCGGACTCTGGTAATACTAAACACAAGTTCTAGCAGTCAAGATCGCATGGCAGTGTTGTTTGTGATTTAATTATGGAATTTAAATAGAAGAAGATTCAAATTCTTTTGACTTAAGACGCCCGCCGACGCCGTCCGTCAGTTCAAAATGTTCGAACGGCCCTATCCCTACTACGACGACCGCTTTAGCTTAGTTGGTAGTGACCCTGCCTACAAAGCTGGAGGTCCCGGGTTCGAATCGGGCATTTATTTGTGTGATGAGCACGAATATTTGTTCTTGGGTCATGGATGTTTTCTATGTATTTAAGTATTTATTTATCTATATAAGTATGTATATCGTCGATTAATACCCATAGTACAAGCTTTGCTTAGTTTGGGACTAGGTTGATTTGTGTAAGATTGTCCACAAATATTTATATTTATTTATTTATTTACTTTAGAAATCATTGCATTTTCCTTACATTTCATTTACTGTGGCGTGTACGTACAGTCAAGGGCACCAATATGTATACACTTTTTCACCTTATTCCATTGAAATAAGGTCCAAAAGTGTATACATATTTATGCCCTTGACTGTACCTAGGTTGAATTAATTAACGGCCATAAATATTTGCTTCTGGAACTCGGGTCAGGTGAGACCTAAAAGATACGAAGATCACGAGACGCGTAATGGTGTAGTTAGTTATATCTGAGCAGATGACGAAACGTATGACAAAAAGAGTAAATTCATTGTGAAACTGGTGCCCTAGTTTGCCAAGCTGGGTAACTCGCGGTACTAACACAAATGTAAAGAGACCTAAACGCCGTATCAGCATCGGGCACATGGACTTTAGATCAGACGTGGTTGGGAGTATTTTCAAATTCCGAACGCACGTTTTATGTGTTATATGTACATTTCATTTCGCAGATAAGTAATATGTATTGTAATCGCATTATAAGTTCTGAGAGTTCCGGGTAGGAATCGTGGCATTAGTTTTGAAGTTAATACACACACCTTTCAATCCTTTCATACACAATGTATAGAGGTATAAGAGGTGACGTAGCGTCACCTCACTAATGTGTCGATGTACGTTGCCAATTTGGGATTTGGCAAAGTCGCTGCCACGTTTACGTGTTTAGGTACCTATCTGATTGAAAATAGTTGCAAATGTTCTCAGTTAAAACAGCCGTTGTTTAAGGGGGGGGGGGGGGGGTTGTTCCCCAACGCAAATGTCCCGCCTAACACGCGTGACTTTACAATTGACCATCCCGCTTTCTACGCAAGCTCTGCGCGTAGTTTCGTAAATATTTAGCTATAGTCATTACGCCAATCGTTTTATCAAAGAAAATCCAGCGAATTTGTCTATAAGTATTTGGGATCTTTAATTGAGTACGAAAATCAAATGTTAAATATCAGTAATACAGCCGTAGTATTGAAAATACATTCCAAAAAGGGGTAACTTCGATATTTTTTCTATCGAGTGAAATTCATCAGGTCGTGTAACTGACTGCGATTTTGACTAGACAAGATCCTTATGTACTTAACACATATGTTTTTTTTAGATTTTAAGACACTACATGTACTTTCTATGTATTAGATGGTTTTTAAACACTCAAAAGTGGTAATACCCGACCTTAAGAAAAGTTGATTTCAAAACCACTCATCGCGCAATGTCTGAGTCTGAGTGAGTGACCAGAAGTATTTATTTAGTTTAGATAGAATATTGTTAGTAATTTTACATACTGGTCGCTAAATTACTCGTTTGGTTCGCATTTGCTCTGCTAGCGAGTAGGTACATCCACATACTTAGTAGGCAAGGCACATTACACATATCTATACAGCGTGATAAGAGATAACAGAAAATACCCGCTTCAAGAGTGCATTTTGTATTTACTTAAGGTACTTTAAACCTTTTATCAATGTAATACCTAATTCCAATATTAAGGCTGGTTTTCCACTAGAGCCATGTTATGCTATGTTTCCATACATTTGACTCATAGCTCCAGCTCGAGCTACCTGTCAAATGTATTAAAACATAGCATAGCATAACTCTAGTGGAAAACCAGCCTAACAGCTAGGTATTCAAATAAGCATGATATCAGTGTATTAGGAATCACTATTAAATTACTAAGTGAACGTAGGTATTTGGCTGTTGAATGTATCTACAACTAAAACGCGTTTGCGTTTTGTCTCAAAATGTATGAAAACGCTCTCACAGAGTTAGAAATACGCGCGTTCATCGGTTAGCAACAAATGAAATGTTATACTCGCTGTTTTAATTTCCACTAGTGACCACCAGAGGCGCTATTCACGTTTTCATACCACTTTCATACATTTTGAGACAAAACGCAAACGCGTTCGAATTAGTTAATGTTTCGAAAAAAACTTCTACTAGAGCCCCGAGAGTAAAATTAGCGCGAACTTGCGATGATCGCGTAAGTACTCGCGTTGTATTAGGAGGGGAGAACGACCCCTAAGCCATATATCCGCATGATAAAGCCGATAATGATGATCTGTATTAGAAGATCGGGTTCCGACTAATGGGATCATTAGTGTCATTTCTCCAGACTAAAAAACTATTCATCTTACGAAAAACAATTATATTATAGAATCTAACACTATTTTCATAGCTATTGACTAGACTGTTAACTTTATTTATTTATTTCAACATACTATATGTAACAGTTTGTCAACAAATCGCTTACACGGAAATATAGCAACAATACCAAGCTATCAACAAGATATAGCCTTTAAGGCTTGATCACACCGCTTGCGCGACGCAAGCGGGACGCTGCGCTGCGCGCCAATATGTATGAAACCGTCCCGCTCGCGTCGCGCAGCCCGTGTGACGTCGCCAACCTGTTAGCATACGTTCCGGCGCGCAGCGGTCGCGTCGCGCGGACGTCGCGCAACGCAGTGTGACCAAGCCTTAAACATTCAAAGAACAACCCAACAACATAAAGAGATAAGATATAACGCCTAATCATAATAGAAGTAGGTAGGTTTAAGTGAAGGTTAGCTCAGTTGGGCGAAGTTCAAGGCGGACTCAGTGGGATTAAAAAACCGGCCAAGTGCGAGTCGGACTCGCGCACGAAGGGTTCCATACCATTATCTATAAAGACAGCAAAAAAAAATCATGTCTGTTGTATGGGAGCCCCGTTAAATATTTATTTTATTCTATTTTTTAGTACCTTTCGTACGGATCCCTAAAACCAGCATGTCGGCAAAAATGTTAACCTTTGGATTCCGGAATATAGGTAGCTGTACATTATTCAGATACAGGATCAGTAGGTACATTATTTTCACGAGTGAAATGGCCAAGGAAAAAATATCCCATCAAAAACATTACATGTAAAAAGTTGCAAGTCTCGCAACACAGTTCTTCTACAACAAAAAAGTAATGATATGTAATGTTAAACCAAGTCGGTTATATTTTAGTCAATAGCACCGGAGGGGTGTCCACAGAACAAGATTTCCACCGACTTGCATCGGCATTACTTAATTTTTTTAAATATATAAAATGGCTTGGCCATCAAGAGTGTTTGCTTGCGACTTGGCGATTAATTCACATTACTACTGAATAGTAAATATACTGCAAAGGCCGGGAAGGGATTCAAGGAAGAGATTGCCTGCTAAGTGTTCGGAAAATCCCACTTCCTGACCAAGGGAGACGCAAAATTTATTTTATACTAGGTACTATTAACAGTATTAACACTCCGATAAACTTATGGTAATATTTTTATTACCACATTGTTGTAGGTCGACCTTGCGCGTTAAAAGCCGCAGTTAGTCATGGTTGTTACTATAGCGTACATGTGATGTGACAACCTTGTACGCGTCCATGATATATTATGTATGTATGTCTGTAAGCAAAGCAAAGTACCCAAAAAATTTATCTTGTAATAATTTTACTGGGTCTGCAATGAACTAATCAACAATAAATGACTTTTTAATATTAATACTAAATAATAGAAAGAGATTCGTGCAACTGCATATTTCACAGAAACGGGGGTATTGCTGTCATATTATTTCGGCGTTGTAGTTTTTTTTTGAATTGCATGAAAATTGGTAGGTCTCCTGATTCTGAACAATATGTGCACGATTTCCTATAGTGTCCCGCAATTTTTTTCCATTGAGTGACAAAACGTATGGGATTTTCGTAACTCAGTGGAGTGGATATTTTGTATGGGAAAAAATTGAATTTTTTTTTTACTTGTACAGAATCAGGAGCTATTCCAACCTACCAATTTTCATGCAATTCTAACGAAAAAAAACTACAACGCCAAAAATTTGGCCCATTTACTCGTAGCGTAGTGGTTGAATAAAATTGATGCTTCGTAAAAAGCTGCCCGTGAGCTTTTTATTATCATATTGTACAGTCAAGTGCAAAAATATGTATCGAATGAATCCTCTCATAAATATGTACCAAAACCTTAATTCATCGACATAAGAGCTATGGGACATAGGTACTTTTGAGTAAGTTGTATGCACCCATATTTTTGCACTTGACTGTACGTAAATACTCTGCTAAATCGCATGTGCAGAATCTTATCGCAACTTTCCTCAAAGGATTATCGCTGGTCGACTATTTCCAGAAATTTTCAGTCACGTTGATCCCTTATCTGACTGGTATGTATAGGTGTGCCTATAGCTTATTGTTCGTGATTCCGTTACAAAGATTATTTTCACTTCATCGTCTAAAATCTTGCTCATTTCAGATTCTATACTGTATTGCGTAGATAAAATACTGTACAGTGGCTTCTTTCTTTCAAATTTCTAATTTAGGCAAAACTGCCGCTCGATGTCTGACGATATTGGAGCTAAAGCCAGAACGTGACATGACACACGGGCGTAACATTATTGATCGGAACGTATTGTGAACTTAATAACACTGGCCATGGTTTATAAATAGTTTTAGTGTGACTAGAAATTACAACATCTACATACCTAGATAAAATATATTCAACGAGGTTTACTCATTGAATATATTTTTACAAAGATTTTATTTCACTTGCAAAGTTTGCATGTATGTGTCTTGCGGCTTACATACTGTGGGTGTGATGTGGTACCACGGAGCTGATCAGATGATGGAGACAGAAGGTGGCCATAGCAAATTCTAAGCTAACACAAGATAAACCCGTCGTGTTTGGTTTGGGCTCATTGGAAAAGTCTCAACGAGTAGTTGACGACTGTGGAAAAACTTATTACCTACTATTTGGCAATGTTTCTAAGACGAAGTGAGCAGGTCGGTGATTGTGGAGCACCATATTGAATTGATAGTGGACTTTGAACAATAATTAATAAATGCAAATTATAATTTTGTTGGTGAAGTTATTTAAAATTCATTCAACTGATGATTATTTAGGTACACTCGAATTGATTAGATTAGATGTTGTTTTCGCAGAAAAACAGTATTGTTTTTAATGCTATGTCTTTTGTAACGCCATCAATCTTATCGTTTATATAAACGATATATATCACCTACAACTACCAAGCAAAAATATTACAATCGAGATTGATTATTCGTGATTAGGATAAGGTAATGGATACTTGGATAGGTATTCAGAGAGGTGTGTCTCGGCCGATTGGTGTGATTGGCGTGTTGCCATTCGCGCGACTCTCGGGACATCGGCCCGGGCTGATTGGAAATGTAAATAGTACTTCGATACTAGACTACGAGTTAGGGGTTAGGGGGAATTATAACCACATGCATCCACCTACCCATGCATGCGCCTACACTACTCGCACTCGCAACATTTCAGCTGCAATAATTCAGTATTTTAACTTTGGATGCAAAGAACACCTAAAGGGTGTTGCGGTTGTCGTGCCTAAGGCGCCAATAACTATTATATATGTTAAGCCGTATGATATCACACATCAGTTCGTATTATAAAGTTCATTCATATTTAAGGCTTCGCCACACCGGCTGCGCGCACGCACATGCAGCTCCAACTTCATGCAGCGATGCTGGAGTTGCATGCGTGCACGCAGCCGGTGTGGCCATCTCTTATGGAAAAGCCGGCGTATAGGTGTCACTACTGTACATGAAGAGTGGTGTCCAGAGAATCCACTGGGAGGTTATTTATATAAGAGATTTCTTACACTCGCCTCGATTCTGTTCAATTTACGTTATAATAATTATAAAGTACAGAAATGAAATGAATTATTCATGAATGGCGTAAGCGGAATAACTGGTAATTCTCCTACACGCTGGAAATCGCAGGAAAACAATTTTCAATTACCTGTCATAATTGATAATTCGTAACATTTAATTCAATATGTAGATACCATCATAATAATAACAACATACCTGATACATAGTTAATACGATAGTTATTTGGTGTATAGAACTAGTGTCAAAAAGGTGTTCGCACACTCCGAGTGACCGGCGACTCGATTCTATGCCAAATACTGAAATTTAAGTCCTATTTTCTAGGTTTAATTTCAAAAAATATATATTGAAGTAGTGTACGACGTGTGGTCTACGCGTCGTACACTAAGGTCAACTCCGACACGTTTGCCACGCACGCATTGACCACACGTCGTTCCCGCAACGACTATGCGTTTGCGACTGACGCGTGACGGGCAACCATTTGCCAGCCCAGCCGTGCCTTCCCCACACTTGACACCACGTTGCCCACTCGTTGACACCGCATTGTCCACTCGTTGACACCGCGTTGTCCATTAGTGACCATTGGGTGGATCAACTAGTTGACTACTCATCGAGAGTGTGAGTAGAGGTGCTGCCGCAGTGGCGTGGAGTTGATATAGTGTACGAAGACCTTTAAGGTCATATTTGTTTCATTGTTTCAGGTACCAGTAACCATCAAGTCGAAGGCCCTGCACTGGAAGAAGGTGGATTCCTCGGACCAACTCTACCTCGTGGGCAAGGAAGAAGCTTGCAGCGCTTAAGAATACACTTGTTTACTTAGTAGACCTGCTCCAAGCTAGCTGAAAGAGCACAGCACACAATGAACAGGTAGCTGCCACGTGTGTTTGCGTAAAGAGCAAAAATTAGACTAAGATGAAAACTTATTGCGATAAGTAAGTAAATAATTGGATTAATGACGCGATATCGCGCACTTCATTTATTTCTAAATGTAGGCTATTCCAGCTGTAATTAGGCGATTACAAAATCTCCGTAGGAAACTATTATTTTCTTCATTTGGGTATTCACGGATAAACTTTAGTTATTATTAAGTAGAAAAAATGTTTAGTATTATATTTGGCCAAGCCATGACCTATTTTTGTGATAATGAATCACTCTAGGATTAGATAAGATTTTATCTCGGTTAACGTGGCATGAAACGCTAAAATTAAGGCACGCATACAAATTCTATAAAAAAATTACAGAGTGAACTACCTATTTCGCGGGTTCAATTCAATGTGAATATTGACATTCCAAATCGTAAGTCCGGTACTTACATCGATGATGTTAATGAAAATATCATTGTTATCCAGGTCCAAATTTCTGTTTTAGGTAGGTTTAATTTTATTTGCCTAAGTAGTTGTCATTGTGAATTATAGCCCAGTACTTATGCGGCATTTACACGAGGCCAATTGGCGAGCCATTCCACCAAGCCAAGACATTGTGCCAATCCAATCGAATATGGATTTTCAATCCAATCAATTGGCCTGTGTCTGTTTACACGGTGCTAATATTGGATTGTCTTAGTTGAATGGCTCGCCAATTGGCCTCGTGTAAATGCCGCATTAGTTTTATTTTATTTTTATGTTGCGCACTGTGATGTGTTACATAGTACCACACCTGTGTGTGTAGATTTTTATTCCTATAGATTTTTTCCTCATATCTTCAATGGCTCTTCTGTAAAATAAATTGAATTTATTTGCATTTTGCCTGCTATGCCTGTTGATGTAGATTTTGCGGACCACTTACTGCCACTGTGGGGACTGCATAGGGAGTTCTCGTTTGTCATTCATCAGTCATCAGTGTCATCATTTAAATGGTCTTATTGTGAGTTTTGTACTTAAATTGTGTACTTATTCTGAGTTATGCACATCTAGAATAGGGTATTTTAACAAAGGTAAAAAAATATTATTTTACGTTACTAAGAAAAACTGTGATGAATACATAAATCGTTAATTTATTTCAGCTATTTTAAAGGTTTAATCAGCATAAAGATAAAAGGTTGCTGTTTGATCATAGTAATTCATGACTTCACTAAGACATATTTCCCTACAAACTTCAAAGTTTAAACGATGACACATTTATTTACAATTTTAGACTTTATTTATGGACTGCCTACAGCTCGGCTAAACTGGACTGTTTATGAAAGTATTAAACCATTTGTACTTTTGACTATTTAATGTGATGATGAATGATTAATTTTAATTTTATTATTTATTTAGTAATAAATATTACAATTATTATCATGCATATGAAATATTTCATCACATTGTATATCTTTAATTGTTTAAGATATAATACTTATTAATGAAATTTAAATAAACTGTGCTGTTTAAATGAATATATATTTTCATTTCACTATATATCTTCGAAAGATTTCGAAAGCGAACCCTGTAATCCTTTAACTCTGTCATTAGCTGTGAGTGCTACGCGCTTTATAGCGAAAACTGTCTACGAACGGGGATCCCGACTATAAGGTCCTCGGCGCAGTACCCTTACCATGAGTTTGCAATGTTAGCATTACCGTACTCGCTAGCGACTGTTTAAACGATTTAGTATGGCGATTCTTAGTTCTATTGCGTAATCGCCAGAGGCGCTGTACTTTTGTCCATACAAAATCATTACGCAGTCGCTAGCGAGTACGGTAATGCAAACATTGCAAGGGGTAACTGAATGTGTTAAGTTAAGGGTACTGAATGTGTTAAGTTTTGTGAGCACTGGCGGGCCGAGGACGATTCATGAACGAACACATACGATAAATAAATACGATTTAAATAAAATCAGTAACAACTAGAATGTAATTTTCCCTAGTTGATGCATTACAAAAACGAAGAAAAAGCAAAATCTTTTTATTTAAAAAAATACTTTAATCATAACTGTTTCACCTTACACACTTTACATTCATATTCAAAAGTTACACTTGGTCAGAAGGATAACAAGTTAGTCTATGTTGTCTTCTCACCAACTATATATTACAAGGATTGTCAATATTGTCATTGACGCGACAGACACGAAAAGAACAACTTCACAAGATGGTATTGTAAGAACTTTGTCATAGAAACTCGATTAAGAAGCCGATTGATTGGTGTGGCCCCAAACTGGTAGGTATGAATTTCGTGAGATAAACTTTTACCACAATAGACTTATCCCTGGTGGGACAAAAACCTTTCGTCATGTTTCCTCTTATACTTAACTACACATAAACAAATATTTTGCAAAAAGACTCAGTAGAAGAACAACCCGTTTGTTTTTAAAGGTAAGCCAGATATGGGAAAAATTCACCAGCCTAGAGGCCAGAAAATATACTCTTGTTTCTTGCCCAGTGAGATGGCCGAATGTTTTATCTCTGACGTATACGCCAGGGGTCGGCAAACTTTTTAAACAAAGAACCAATTTCAGTAAAAAAAAATGGGAATCAGGGCCAGAAATATCTGTTTCAGATTTTCACTATAGTTTTCAGGGGATCTCGGAGAGCCAACTGGCCGTTCAAACAGCCACTGTGTACTGGCAGTGTTCCTACTACACTGTATCTACCATATGGTTAAGCCATTCTCTCCCGGCGAAAAACAAAATACAATGGCATTGTTTTGTTATGTGCCCTGGGATCCCAGGGATTGGTAGACAACAGGTTATAATACTAATTAAGATAGTGTTCCCCTAATATTTCTTGATAGTTTTCCGAATGAGCGCCATGCGCTGCCTGTGCGCCTCCGTGACGGCGGCGCGCTTGTACGGCCGCACCTCATCGTTGCCGAAACCGGGGATCCACATGTTCCATTGTCTCTCTGGAAAGTAAACACACAACTTTTAATTTTATAACTATATTTAGATCAACAATGTTGTGTCCCTAGTGATCTATCATATTCTACCCTGGAGATAAGTGACAGGTTTGTAGCGAAATGTTTTAAATAATGAAATCAATATTTTTAAAGATAAACCATACAAATATGGATTCATAAAATATTTGAGTCATCCTAAAAACTACAAAAGGCTGATTTACTGATTCTGGAATGATACAATATTAAACTTAGTCATAGTTGAAAGGGACCGGGACGGGTGGTGTACAAGAAGAGAGGCCTATGCTCAGCAGTGGGCGATTACGGGCTGAAGATGATGATGATGATAGTTGAAAAGCTGCATTAGTTGCATGAAACTTTTTATAATTGTTGTGTTGTGCCTAAATGCAATTATAAAATGTACCAAGAAACTTTCCAACTTCTAACACCTTTTTTGTAATATTTTATTTGGTTTATTTTAAGCAACCTGAAAGGCACTCACCTAAGTGCAACTGCACATCTTTCAACTCCACAGTGGGGGCATGTCTATGTTTGGCAAGTGCACACGCAGCATTGAGGGATGTGTCAATGAAGTCATCGGCTAGCTGCAGTAGCATCTCTTCCACCTCCTCGTCTAGTTGCACTGTGGGGTCCACTTCTCTGACCAACTCCTGTAGCCTCGGTCTGCTGAGGAGCTGTTAAAAACGTAATATTAATAAAAAAAAAATTGTTAGTAAAAGTTATTTAACTATGATTGAAATCGTCTCATCTCCCAGGCTTAAGAGATTCTTGAGACATCTATTCATAAAAAAAATCTTCAGTAGACAATGACTTAACACTTTCAGTTTATTACTTTGTTCTCATACTGGTCATAACGTACATACAACCCGCGTGGGGAGTTCATTACTATACAAGTTGACCATCACTGGCATACAGCAAGTCTTTGATTTTGGTCTGGCAATTGCAACTGTTAAAGGACATCAAAAATTAAATAAAAATTGTGTAAACAGGGCACTAATTGCTATTGATAATTATTGGCATATACAAAATTTAGTTTAGTTACTTTACGATATTGGTCTTTCGTTAACAGTCAATGTGGGTAGATTTTGTCAGGAATTTATTTATCTGTAATAAGCTCCCGGGCCGGTGGACATGAGATTTGAAAACATTTGATTTAAATTCTACCTGTTGGCACAGTGCCTAAGTAGCAAAAAGCCATCAACAACGAAAAAAATTCTACCTGCGTAGTCTGGTCACCTCCGCCACTCTGGTTTACTTTTGCGCCAATCTGAGACTGCGCACTCATGGGACTATGCTGCGACGGTGAGCTTTGTATCGAGCTTGACTGGAGCTGTGGACTCTGCATTGGATTATTCGCGTATTGAATCGCTCCAGAAGGCATGGAACCAATCGAGGGCATGTTACCTCCTGGGTTCATGTTGTTTGACATTATCCACAAGTTCTTTGAGGAATTGAAGTATTGCTCCGTAAAACGATATTGAAACTGTATCCAGTTACTAAAACCACATATCCACTACATAAGTGCAACGTAAACAGTTCCTTGTGTAAAATTATGCACTGTGCAATAGCAACGCAAAGTTAGTAAGACAAATTACAAGCAAGTCAAAGCAAGACAATACACCTTTTTGACAATGAGTAATGACAACTTTTGACGTCTTGATATTCGCCTGTTTGAGTCACATCTTGAAACGCTGACACCGAGCGATTCACACGTCTATAAAAAAATAACTGAATTAGAGACAGTTTACCTCATGTCCCTTTCGTATATTTGGTAGGAATTCCTTGCCCGTGGTACCATTAGATATTTTTTTTTTCCGTGGTACCATTAATGGAACAACCGAAGTATTTTTTTAGCCGTGGTACCATTGATGGTATTTTTTTTTTATTATTATTATAGCCTTGTTTCCCGTCTCTTGTTCTGGGTTTCACTTATAGACCTCGGGCCAACGACAGGTCACGATTACCAATCTCCTCTCGCATGAAAACTACATAGAGTGGTTAAGAAAGATGAATAAAAAATTACTGTGGACATCTGCCACGATTCCGTTGGTGGGTTGAGGAGCAGCAGCCTCCCAAAGACGTAAAAAAAATAATTAAATTCAGTCATTTCCTCTCGACTGAAACTAGGTTTAAATGATAGTTAAGAAAATACCTTAACGAAAAAAAATCGTCTGCCACTTGTAGGGCGGTGGAATACCCGTCTGCCAAGCACGTGAACATGTAAAAAAAAAAAAAAATTCAGTCATTTCCACTCGCATGAAATTTTGTCAGATGATAGTTTATGGACCATTATGAAGAAATAAATTCGTCTGCCACTTGTATCGCGGTGGAAAACCCGTCTGCCAAGGGCCTAAACATTGTATGGGACGAAAAGAAAAAAACAATGTACATCGGCGTGTGGGATATCTATGGATAGGTCTCTAAAAATGATATAGGGGTTTCTAAAAAACTTTTCCATTTAATTCAACCGTTGGTGAGATATTCGCCGTGAAAGTAGTAAAAAGTTCATCCCCCCTCTTGAATTTCTAAACTGTGAGGTCAAAAATTCTAACCAAATATTTTTGAAAGTATTTATTTATTTACACCCTCCCAATTTTTTTCAAAATTTTTGACCTTACAGTTTCGAAAAAAAAGAGGGGGGATGCACTTTTTACGACTTTCACGGCGAATATCTCACCAACGGTTGATTAAAATGCAAAAGTTTTTTAGAAACCCCTATATCATTTTCAAAGACCTATCCATAGATACCCCACACGCCGATGTGCATTGTTTTTTCCTTTTCACCCCATACAATGTTTAGGCCCTTGGCAGACGGGTTTTCCACCGCGATACAAGTGGCAGACGAATTAATTTCTTCATAATAGTCTATAAACTATCATCTGACAAAATTTCATGCGAGAGGAAATGACTGAATTTTTTTTTTTTACATGTTCACGGGCTTGGCAGACGGGTATTCCACCGCGCTACAAGTGGCAGACGATTTTTTTTCGTTAAGGTATTTTCTTAACTATCATTTAAACCTAGTTTCAGTCGCGAGGAAATGACTGAATTTAATTATTTTTTTACGTCTTTGGGAGGCTGCTGCTCCTCAACCCACCAACGGAATGGTGGCAGACGTCCACAGTAATTTTTTATTCATCTTTCTTAATCACTGTACAAGTTTTCGTGCGAGAGGAAATGACTGACGATTTTAACATTGTGGCCCGCGGTCTATAAATTCCAATTCTCGATTGTCCAGTAGCACGGACAACAAAAAATAATATTAGCCGTAGTTCCATTGACTTAAGGTACCACGGCAATTTTTTTTTCCATAGAACCATTAATGGTTCTATGTAATGGTACCACGGGCAAGGAATGTTGGTAGGAGCTTCTTGCTCGAATTGGGAGCAGCCGTCATCGGTTCCACGCTCAGTCTGGCGACAGTTCAATCCATCAGTCTGGACTGAACCAAACTACAATTATACATACTGAACTGACGCCAGAATGAGCGTGTAACCGTAGTCTAACTGGGGAAGTAGCTCCGCCTTGCAGAAGACCAGTCAATAACATTATTTACTATAGGTACATTGCATTAAAAAAAGGAATAGCCAAGTATTGCTTTTACAGCTCCTTTTTACACCCGCATAGAAAAAATAACCTAGACATTTCTGTAAATGTAGGCGTATAAATCAAATGCGGTTGTATACTTAGATACAACTTTTTCATAAATTTGCAGTATGATTTGGAAAAGGGAGATTTGGCGTCTGCAGACATCAAAAATTGTCTAGGATCCCATAAGGCGTCAAGCTAATTTTTTTTTATTTTTAGTTAAGAACATTTAATTTGATCTTACAAATTTAAAGAAGAAATAATAGAACACGGGTTGGATATCATTATACATTTATATTCAATCAACTTCATCTATCAAAGACGAAGTATCGGAGAAATCATCGTACTCATCTTCAATAAATTTGTCTGCGGTAATTTTATTCTTCTTCATTTCTTCAAAAAACTCCTTGAGTGCAATCCGGACATCCCAGCTATGGATTTTAAGGCGTCTGAAATAAAAACAACTATCGTAAAATTGTCTTAGAGCCCTCGCCCACGGCGACTTTTTGCAGCGATGCAGTAGCGATACTGTCGCGCGTTGGCATCGATACACTCGCAATACGGTCGCTAGCTGTGTTCCCTCGCCCACGTAACCACGATGCAGTTGCGATGGAAACGCGATACTGTCGCGCTTTAGTCGCGATGCAAACGCGATTCAGTAACGGCACACGTCAACAGTCGCGCTTTTGCACAAAACCTGAGACAGCATCGCTGCAAAAAGTCGCCGTGGGCGAGAGCCCTTAATACACTAACAACCTGCATTTGTTAATTTTAGTTAATATTTAACCCTTTGAACGCCAGGAACCTATAAAGTGGTAGTGTGTCGTCGTGCCCACCACGGCAACAACCACTAAAAAGGTCAAAGTGAAAGTGTACTTTGATCATTTAAAAAAATCTATTATGAATTGTTTTTATTGGTTTAAACGTTATATTAATTCAACAGTGCTTGGCGTGTGAGTGATCACTTTATTCAAATATGAAAGCGTTCAAAGGGTAAAAAACGATCAGTAACATTGTCAAAATAATTATACAAGTAAAACCATGAGCATTCGTGGCACTACTTGCGACATCTTGTGACGAATAGCAAACACTTCAACAATATTATTTGTTTGCTTCTACTGGCGACTTGGTCTGCGTATTCTCGATAATAGCGTTAAGGCGATATACTGATTGAAAGTGACGCTTTCTTTTCTATCGAGAAAATTTTAAGCAATTATGTTTCGACTATTGTCAGTACAAGTCAAGAATTATATATCTGAAAATCAGTCTCTATTGTTTCCTCGTCTGGGCAGAACAGCGTTTCAAAGTTTCTAAATTTCTCAGTGTAGCGCCTTAACAGGTTACGAACAATTACGAGCGAGTCCACTAGCGCCACTCGTGAAAATATTTTTTTTCGACCTCATAGCTCGACGCATTCGCCACCAGCTGCATTCGCTTTTTTAATATTAGTTTATGTCACACCTAGCCATAAAGTGGCTATTATCGCACGCTCCGCGCGCGAAAAAACCCACTTCCTGGCCAGGGGGTGACATAAAATGTTGTACTTACCACGGGCGATAATAAAGAAAGCCTCAGATCGCATATTTATCGCCCTTGCCTTCGGCTCGGGCGTAAAATACCTGCGATCTGAGACATTCTTTGTTTTATCGCCCTTGGTAAGTAATGTACTAATTTGTGTTCAGATACATATGATTGCCATTTTTGCCAATGCTTGAAGTAAACAGGTTTTACTTTTGACTTACAATTCAACTTCCGTCCTCTTCAACTGCGTGAGATGCATGAACGCTCTGCATATCGCTTCTCTTTCCTCGGGTTCTGGGTTTATAAGTGCCAAGGAATTCATATTTCTTACGGGACTCTGCAAAATAAATATTATCATAAATATCTTGGCAATTATTGGTGTCAGTTACATTCAACTAATCTTTCTTGCTTTAGTGTTTTGGTTTGGCTTAATCCAATAAAATGTATTCAAGCCCCTGCAAGCTTGCAAAAAGCTAACGACAAAGTGTGCAAGCTATAGAAGATCTGAGAACTTGTAAAATATGCCCTTGTTTATGGACATTGGATAAGGCGTGACATCGCCCGTGCTTGGTCTGTCAGGCGTGTGAAGAATGTTTTTTTTAACCTAACTGTGGTTTTGTAGGGCGGCCCAATAAAGCGATAGGAGTTGGAGAGTAGCCTGGGAAAAATCCAGGCGAAAACTCCGACGCGAACACGCGGGCGTTTTAACAATGGAATACTCTAAGAGTTTGCGATCCATTGAAATTGGTTGAGCGGCTTCAACCGTAGGCCTAGCACGTGTTGCGCTCGAGAGTATGTCGGCGTATCTCGAGCTATCCGTCACTTTCTAACAGCGCCGATTAGAAAAAGACGCGTAGCTCGAGATAAGTCGAGATACTCTCGAGCGCAACATGTGCTACGGGCGCTGAGGTGTGTGTGAAATCGAGCCAATGAAGAATGTTCCAATCGCGCGCAGCCTTTTACCAAAACTATTGAGTACCTTAAAACTGCTGTCAATATGCTCCTGGGTGGCGAAGGAGACTGTAAACATCTCGTTATTGATGTGGTAGACGGAGTTGGCGTTGAGCACGTAGATGCTGAGTATGAACGTGCGCCGGAACCGGAAGTAGCGGTCCGGCTGGCTGGGGTCGAATGACTTCTCCCGGTATGTGCCGTCCACTACCAGGATCAAGCATTTTTTCTGCAAAAAAAACAATATTCTAATATGTATAATAATAAACATAAATGTACAATAGTACATTACTTAACAAGGGCGGTAAAACAAAGAATGTCTCAGATCGCAGTTATTCGGTAAATATGCGATCTGAGGCTTTCTTTATTACCGCCCGTGTTAAGTACAAAATTTTATGTCACCCCCTGGCCAGGAAGTGGGATTTCCCGCGCGCGGAGCGTGCGGTAATTGCCGCTTTATGGCCAGGTGTAACATAAAAATATTATCAGGGCAGATGTTAATATAAAAAAAAAACATCTATCAAAACAACTCCCCATGACAGATGAGACTAGATATGTCGCATAGCATGTTGGTTGTTTATTTCAAACATGTAAAGTAAAAAATAGAACATACTACTCTACATAGTGCAGAACTACATAAAATTATTCCAATTCAAGTAACAGGCTCTTTTGCATATTTTCAAAAGATGGCATTTTGAGCGAGATTCATATTTAGGTGGGGCTCAGGCAGGAGCGTTCCTTCACGGGAACTAAAGAACGTATTAAATTTAGTCGTTACATTCTGTATACATCTCTCTCATTTACAATCAATTATTACACAAATATTTCCCGGAGAAGATACTATGTAGATTGTAGACCAGTGGATTATTGTTGCCTTTTTGTAATGCAAATATTATCCACGTCCACGCAGAAGGTGGTTGGGTTAGGTTAGGTTAGGTTGCACCCATTGCGCTACTAGTACACTTTGTTGTGAACATCTGAGCTTCACTGGCCGGCGGCCGCAGTATGGTACTCACGTCATGTCTTAGCACGTCCACGCAGAAGGTGGTCGGGTCGTGTTCTGACTTGGGCAACGCCATGAGTGCTTGTGCGCACCCGTTGCGTAGTTGGTACACCTTGGTGTTGAACATCGCGAAATTGCGCTTCACCGGGTGTAGTATGTTGCGGCTGAGCGAGGCATAAGCGGGGAGCGTTGCGTCTTCCGCGTCTAAAATTATGTTCATTAATTTATTGATACTTTTTTTGGTGCTCGGATTACAATCTATTGTACTGTTGAGGAGGATCAGAGCAGAGCAATAAAAAATGGTAGATAGTGATAATAGTGATTATGGAAAGAAGGCTACTGAGTGAGAACAGAAAGCAATTTTCAAACCAGAATTCTAGAAAAGTTGATGTTTCAACTTTTTTGTGCCCTTCTTCTTGCTTATGAAATGTCAACATATATGTACAGTCAACAAGGGCACCAATATGTATACATATTTTCACCTTACTCCATTGAAATAAGGTCCAATAATGTATACATATTTATGCCCTTAACTGACAATGAATACTTACCAGTAAATGATGTGCTTAAAGTAAGAGTAGCCTTAGCATCATAGAATGTAGCAATTTTATTACGATTTGAATCATAATGTGCAAAGTATAAGGTGAGAAATTTCTCAATTAGCATTTTGGTTCTTCTGTCAGGTGTTTCTAGGAAATTCTTGAAGAATGGCAACATAATGCCATGTTGGTTTAAACTTATACCATCCTGAAAAAAAAAATCGTAAATTTTGATCATAATTATGTACACTTGACAGTCCTACATATACATCTGGTAAGGCACAAACAACAATTATTGATTGTATTGTGTTCTTTACAACTTGTTTACTGTTTACTCATAGTCTTTCACATAATGTTATAATTCACTTACTGGACATATAAGTATTTTCTTCACAGGGAAATTATCAGGGAGGATTATACAACAACTTACCAGCTCTGTTAGTCTGGGAAACCTCATGACTATATTTTTCACATATGTTGAGGGGTCCAGGTTCTCACAGAGAGGGTTGCCTTCAATCCAAAGTTTTTCAATTTTACTACTGATTCTTTGTAGCTCTGATAATGCTGGTATCTGGAACAATTTGGTATTTTATCGTTCAAATGCACGTATGGAATATAACATTGTCAGACAAATAGTAAAACAAAGTACTTGTAGTAGGTACACTAGGTTTGTTTATGGGTTTCTTGTTATGGATAAGTTATCCTGATGCTGTAATATTATTAATACTCACTTCATTGTCACTTAGATTAATAGAAGTTAAATCTCCTTTAATAAAGAAGTTCAATAAATCCACTGGTATTGTACTGTAAAAAAAACATAAATGAGTTTATTATAGGTAGCAGAAAGTCACTAAGCACCATAGTTTATTCTTCTCTACAATCAATATAATAATTAATACACTACTATTATTATAATAATGTCTTGTGCTAGCCGTGCTGATAAAATGGAAGTGAGCTGAGCTGGAAATAAATGGATACAATGTATCAGTTGCTTTAAATGCAGTTTTTAAAACAACTAATCTATTTCTGGGCAAAGTAAATAGTGAGAGGAATTATTAGTATTGTTACTAAATAACTTACTTTAAATTGTTTTTACTTAAATTCAAGGCTTTTGTGTCTCTTCCCATTCGAATCATGAGAATTTTGTACTGTGAAAGCAGGGACAGCTTGTAGAAGTGAATTTTTTTCTCAGTAAACTCTGAAAAGGAGGCATACACTTATTTTATTACAAGTCGAAATTCGAAAAGCTGTTATCATCACCTTTCAACCCACAATGCTTATTTAGGCACTGGTCCCACCAAGGGCGAACGATATCTGTGATTTTCTCACTCAAGAAACGGACAAAAGATGTAGATCCCGTGGTGGTAAAAGTGACCGATATATTTATAGTTGATCGCTGGCTGTTCACACTGCCGGCGAGGACTCTCCTCACTAGTTGATCACACCGATAAAAGGGAGCTTGGTGATCAGAGAATAAACAATGATAATTTTTCAAGTAATCACCCGACGTTCGATTCGACAACAAAATTATCGGAACTACCACTCGCTTCTCGCCAACTCGTTTCTAGCTCTAATCGCTTCTCGCTCATCACCGGCGGTAGGACCACTGCCTTAGGCTATTCCACAATAGCAGTAAGCTTCGTAGCTAACTAAATAATACAAGAATACCTGGATCTTTATCAAAACTTGACAAGTCGAGCTCACACTTGTCGCTCAGTCTGTTGCTGACCACACCGGCGACAATGTCATCCACAGTCACTCTATTATCAAAACAGTCTGCTGATGTCCTGTCATTAAACAACAAGTCGAGGTTGAACATGTTACGTTGGTAAGGGAACATGAAGTCATTTTTGATGACTTTCATCACAAAATTGAGGCTGCTTGTATAGAATGTAGTTATTTCTCCTTGAGACGTGCAGTTCACGGGGGTGAATACTGTTTGGAAGTACTCCATTAAAGTTTCAAAAAGCTCTAAATGATTTCCTGGCCAGTTGTGAACCTGAAATATTAATGCAAATAATTAGACATAATGCAATCTGCAATATGTATACCATAAACGCTACTAAACTAAATTTATTACCATAACTTTGTGAAAAGAATGCTTGGCAGCTTCATCCTCGGTAACTAAACAGTTTTCGATATAAGATATAACAACGAATGATGCAGTATTCCTATTCAGTAAATACTTTTTGTAATTTTCTAATTGAAATCTCTTGGTAGCCATTATTCTCAATATAAAATAAATGGGCAGTTGCCGGCTGCTCAATTTCAATTCAATGATTGAATTGAATTGAATTTCAATCAAATCAAACAATGTATTGTATTGTATATTGTATTGACGTTTGTTTGACACCTCATTTGTGTGAAACCATTTGAGTTTGATATAAAAAAGCAGTTAGCATTCAGAATTTCAAATCACTTATGTAATGTGGCTCGAACAGACTTGCACGTCACTCAATTGATTCGTGATCATTCATATCATATTCATTATCACGAAATACTAAAATCAAATTTCCAGCTACCAACCAGTTACTATTGTTGTCTCTAGTTCTGTAATAGTCTAATTTATATTATTATAACTATAATTTGAAGAGCATAACACACAACATCAGTTGCAATGAGTAGGACCGTCGCCAATGTATGCAAAATTATGTTGTTTGTGTTAGTATTGATGAGTATAATTTCTCATGTAGTGATTGCAAACTCTGCACCTAAGAAACTGCAAATTGGAGTGAAAAAAAGACCTTCAGAATGTCCCATCAAGAGCAGAAAAGGAGATTTGTTGCACATGCACTATACTGTGAGTTTTTCATACAATATTGATTGTAGTTGTAGCTAATCTCCCATATCATGTTCAGAAATTAAGCTAGGCTAGGCTAATCCATCCATGCCGCTAGTCGCCAACATACAAACAATATGTGTGGGTGTAATTACTAGTAGAATTAAATATTTCAAATATAAAATAAAAAAACGTGATTGTGTTATTTGCAAATTAATTATTGAAAAATGTTTTTTTTTTTTAAATAGGCTTTTAGGAGTTTCAGTAAAATTTGTCAGTCATTGTCATTAAAATGATGCTATGAACTGCTAATCTAATCATTTATTATTAATTACAGGGCACTCTAGATGATGGCACAGAGTTTGATAGTTCCATTCCACGGGGTAATCCTCTAACATTCACCTTGGGATCCGGCCAGGTCATTAAAGGTTGGGATCAGGGACTGATGGGCATGTGCGAGGGAGAGCAGAGGAAGCTAGTCATTCCTCCAGAGCTGGCATATGGAGAGGCTGGCGCACCACCTAAAATACCCAAGTCTGCAACACTCACATTCCATGTTGATCTAGTTAAGATTGAAAGGAAAGATGAATTGTAAAAGCATTTATTTTTATTCTGTCCTCATGCATTAATAATACCTCATTTATTTACGTTTATTTATTTTATTGGCTGTGTAATCTTGAGTAGATGTGAACAATATATGTAATGTAACTAGTAGTTTTTTTACTATGTAACAGTTTTGGCCAGGAAAATAAACATTGCTTTGCATGTAAGTAAATGTGCGTTTCTTCCTAAGGCCGCCATCACACTTCGCTATGCGTGTCGCGTTGCGTATTCGCCTCTCTTTCTTTTGCGATATTAAAGAATGAGATGCAACAGGAATATTTGCACTAATACGGCGAAGTGTGGTAGCGCCATGATACTATTATTTAAAGTGCTACAAATAGTGATAATGTGGTGAGGTTTTCACAAAATATTGATTATTTATGGAGACTAAAATTTACCCCGCTACGGGTCGAAATATCAACTGACCTGTAGGCCTAGCACGTGTTGCGTTCGAGAGTATGTCGGCGCATCTCGAGCTATCCGTCACTTTCTAACAGTGCCAATCAGAACAAGACGCGTAGATCGAGATAAGTCGAGAAAGTCGCGTTTTGTGTATCAAGCACATGTACCTACTGTGCTACTGTGTTGCATACCATATGTAACATGGATTAAAAAAAAAGGAAATAAAATAAGTAAATGAAAGCTAATAAAAAATACCATTGCAAATCACCATGAACATATGTTATTTTTTGCATTGAAGATAAAGTAAGTAAGGTATTTGAACGGCTTCGACCGTGAAATGTTTCTGATGTTCCTGTCATATACAAACCAAATAAAATTAGACTTTAACTCAAGGGCAGAAAGGCGCCATTTCAGTTGAACATTGTTTGAAATAAAAGTCAATATTATTTTGACAGCTCATCGTGGCGCATTGTGGTTCGGTATTGGTTCGGTGCTGTTGCTTTCATCTCACTCGCACTTGTGTGTTTCACTTATATCTTCCATTCCATTTTCTTTTCATTCTTATTTCAGTGAATTGGACACGAGTGTTTGTACTGTTTGTTGATAAAGTGATGCAAATTTTTATATTTCTAATCACTGCTGTTATCGATCGATTTAGCATAATCACATGTGAAAGGGCATTGGGTGAATAAAAGTGACATAATGGTTAAGATACTATTCCTGCACCCGGACCTGGGTATCGGCGGAGCTGAGCGGTTGGTTTTGGATGCCGCACTGGCTTTCCGGAAGAAAGGACATCAAGTTTCATTTTACACAAACCACCACGACCCTACGCATTGCTTCGCGGAAACTAGAGATGGTAGCTTTCCCGTGACCGTGGTTGGAGATTGGATACCACGTTCTATTTTTGGGCGTTTTAAAGCGGCATGTGCTTACGCACGGATGGTGTACGCGGCAGTGTATTTAGCGTGGTATGTTATTCCGGTGGAAGAACCAACACTCATCTTTTGTGATTTGATATCATTATGCATTCCATTCTTGAAAATGGCGAGAGGACCATTCAGAGTGGTATTTTATTGTCATCATCCAGATAAATTACTGTCTGAAGAAGGAGGGCTGTTAAAGAAAATTTACAGAGCCCCATTGAATTGGCTCGAAGAGTTAACAACTGCCAAGGCTGACCAAGTCCTAGTGAATAGCAAATATACTGCAAGAGTATACAAAGATGCATTCAAAAATATAAAAGAATTGCCTGATATTTGCTATCCATCTATTAACACAGAGTTCTTTAAAACAACATCTCCCATACCTCTGAAAGAGGTTGTTCCTCTGGGAACTGACAAATACATTTTCCTGTCTATCAATAGATATGAAAGAAAAAAGAATCTTCAGCTTGCTTTGAGAGCTTTTGAGAATTTAAAACATATAGTTCCTGAAGCAGACTGGAGCAGAGCACATTTGATAATGGCTGGAGGCTTTGACCCGATCAATCTCGAAAACATGGAGCATTATATAGAATTAACAGATTTGGCTGCAGAGCTTGATATTGAAGATAAAGTGACATTCTTGAAATCACCTAAAGATGTTGAAAAGGTTTCTCTATTGTATCATTGCAAGGCTCTAGTATATACACCATCAAATGAGCACTTTGGTATAGTGCCGCTAGAAGCCATGTACTACTGCAAACCTGTCATTGCAGTGAACAGTGGTGGTCCCACTGAAACTATTGTGAATGATGTCACAGGGTTCCTATGTGAGCCTACTAGTGAAGCATTTGCTCATGCAATGAGCACATTGATGTTGACACCTGAGCTCGGTGAGAGGTTGGGAGAAGCGGGCCGAAAGAGATTTGAAACAAAGTTTTCCTTTGATGCATTTACTGAACAGTTGGATGGGATTCTGACACGAGAAAGGCAGATCATCTCTGAAGCTAGGGCTATAGACTACGAGCAGAAGAAACGTAAATAACAGTCTGCTGACACTCATACAGTGTGTGATCTTGTATGAGTGTTCTTACCAAAGAGTCAAATCTATTGAGAAAATGTTAGACTAATTAAATAAGTTTATTTGTGTTTCTGTGAAAACATTTGTTCTTTTGACATTAATACTGATGCAGCACTTGATTGTAGTAATGTTGATTCACCTTGTTTTGCTTTTATATATATGCTTTTTCACCACATTTATAGTTGTAAGAAAGAAAAGCTTCCTTACATATTATAGTTATAATATGGCCAAAAATATTGCTTATGATTGTAATAGAAATAGTGTTAAACTAAAGAATGTATTTATCTTCTGCTTTTCCTTCTATTACTTACAAAATTTGGATGATTGTAGCCATCATAATGTGTTACTTTACAGTTTTTGCTGCTTGTTTCATTTGCTTTTAAAATTCCTGATTGAAATATTTTTGTTAAGAACCAATGCCATGTCAGGATTGGTTCTTAACAAAAATATTCTTATTTTATTATAGCTAAATAGATTTCAACTTGTATATATTATGTAATAGAACACTGTTTAGATATCTGTTATGTTGCGCAATATATCTATAGATGTTGCAATCATTGTCTGCAAATTTATCAGAGTATGAGACTAGGTATAAGTCCATGCCTCTACAGAGATGTAGCATAGTTACATTGTATTAATGAGTGGTGTAACAATTATTGTACTATGCCCTGTATGTTGAGTGTAGCACTAATCATAATTTAATAATTAAACTAAAAGTGTAGCATTTAGTACTGAAGCAGCTTGTCATATTATTGAAGAAGCATTTGTTGAAGGTGTCATGGTCATCTAGAAACTCTCAATTATAGCCTATCTATGACATGATAATAGTTTTTCTTAACCTACAGTTTTTCTTGACTAAGTACATGGCTATTTTGGTTATATGTATGAACTTTCATAGTATTCCACTCTGTGTATGATGATGGTAGGACAAAAACTTAATGTCTTTATATGTAGCTAAAAAAAACGACAAATTTATCACTTAAAATTGTAGTAATATTATTGCAGAAAAACAGACTATTTTTTATAGCTTTTGATTTTAAGTGGATAAGTATCTCATTGTTGTAAATATTGTAATATATGTACCAAAAGTTATTGTGGTTTCAATTATAATCTTCATTACGCCATCTAAAGGACATCACCATTCATCGCTACAACTGAGAATGAAATAATTAGGGTTATTTATTATTATAAAAGAGAAATGCCAGCCTCAATGGCCTTTGCCAGTCAGTGAAGGGACAAATGAACTACGAAAGTACGAATTAAGCCATTTAGCAAAAATAAGTAGACATGACTCTTGCCAAGATGGCGAGATGGCGAGATCTCTCATAATTAGGGTTAAGGTTAAGGGGTTAAGTTCAACTGCATCTGTCATGCATGACATCATATAATCATTCTATAATGAGGTTATTTGATTGAGATAGGTACCTGTTCGAATATTCAGTTATAGAATATACATATATCGAATAGTCATCTATAATGCATCCATAAAGATAAAAAGAAAGTAGGACTAGCTACAGCAACCATGAAAAATATTCCCACTGTTCTTTAATCTGCTCCAACCAATCAATGTTATTATTATTAATTAGGATTCTAATAAAGTTCCTGATTCACGCAAGACATTTTCTCTTCAAAAGTTTCTACTACAAAGTAATCAACTCTTGCCCATGTACTTTGCATACTAATTGAGTAAATGTGCTAATAAAAAACAATAACTAAACAGGAGATAAACAGTAATAAAAATTTATTCACAAATACAAGGTTACTCGATAATAGTTTTATCTATGGTATACACTTTGTCCACTCGCTCCTCGGGTAGTGGGTCCATTATTTCGAATTGTAGGTCAAACTGTTGGTCCAAACCCATATAGGAGTCGCTCATAAGATACACAGTGTAGATGATGCGACCTGCGAATAAAGAAATGAGGATAAGTTTTCATCAGTTTTTCATGTTAAAATATTTATTATAAGACGCTCGCTACCGCCGCCGCGTTATGACGACCGCTTTAGCTTAGTTGGTAGTGACCCTGCCTACGAAGCTGGAGGTCCCGGGTGCGAAACCCGGTCAGGGCATTTATTTGTGTGATGAGCACGAATATTTGTTCCTGGGTCTTGGATGTTTTCTTTGTATTTAAGTATATATTTATCTATATAACTATGTATATCGTCGCTTAGTGCCCATAGTACAAGATTTGCTTAGTTTGGGACTAGGTTGATTTGTGTAATGCCACTTTATTACCAGTATGGCTAGCACATGATGGCGACGTCAGTTTGTCGGCTTATCTCGAGCTATCCGTCTTTTTTTGATAGGTGCTGTTAGAAAGTGACGGATAGCTGGAGATAAGCCGACAAACCACCGTTGCCATCATGTGTTAGCCATACAGGTGTGACATAAAGGATCTATCGGATGACGCACCTCTGTAATTATGCGTGTAGAATGTAAGTTGCGAGGTGCCTCTGGCCGACAGCCTCTTGAGCGCGTGCAGCTCGCCGTGCTCGAGGGTGCCGAGCGTGAGGAACCAGCCCTCGTTCTTGCCGCGCGGGAACCGCGGACACAGCACGTTGTTGGGGTTGCCGCCGCGCCGGTGCATCTCCACTACTAGTGTGTATTCCTGCCGATAAATATACATACGGTAAAACAACCTTCCTTTGGCATAAAAAAAAACCTATCGTTTGTAGATTTTGTAGTACACTAGCCTGTTTTTTGCAGGTATACACAATAATTTTAGTAAGGTTGTAAATCAAAATGCGCAGACTGTTGGAAAAAATACTCGTGCATGTGGTATTTGAAATACAATTATTTTTTTAAATACAAGTAGTTTTTTTAATACAAGTTTTAAATTTTTGCCCAGGATAGATTAACCTATCGTATCGTATCTATATGTGTAGTGCAGACTTCCAGGGTCTGACCCCTTGTCAGAGTGTTACCATAGATTTACCAGCGTAGAGCGGTGCGGTACCTAGTGGTCCCCGAGTGGAGGCTACTTCACGGGCCTGACTTTTTCGCGTTGAACCACAGCCCGCGCACTGCCAGCATTAGTTCCAAGGTTAGAGTCGACCTGGTGCGTTCCTATACCTGTTCAGCGTGGAGTGGTATCCAGTAGTCTTTAGCTGGGGGCTGCTTCACGGGCCGGTCATGTTCGCCGTCCGCGTCGAACCACAGCCCGCGCACTGCTAGCTTCAGATCCAGGGTCGGGAGTTCGCAGACCGCCTAAAACAGTACAGTACATACAATACATGTAAAATTGACCAAACGAGTGTATCAGTCGCAGAATCCGGCGAACCTTTTTATTCCTCGACTATACTTCGGTCTTGTGACATGTACGAACCAACTGAATTGTGACCTACCGTGGAACCTTGTCACAGAAAATGTCATAGTGGCATCGTACTGCCTGATAAGGAAAATCATTATGACATTATGACACTTTCTCTGACAAGGTTCCACTGTGGGTCACGGTCCAGTTGGTTCGATAGTACATGTATCATGTATTTGTATGCATATGATTGAACCTGTTCTTGTGCTTACACGTAACATACAAACCTTGAAGCAGGAGAAGAGGGCTTTATCTATCTCACTCTAACAGTAACGTCATACGGTATAGTGTAGCACTAGTGGATCCAGAGGGGAAAGAGGAGGGGTTAAGGGGCTCAAAAACATCTGTCATTTAAAGGGCTTCCGGACTGTACGCGTACTACGCAGGGAAACATTATTATGAAAAAACAACTTACCCTATGAATCTGCTCAATCTGATTCTCCTCAAACTCCCTCCTCAAATGCCTGGCCATAGCTTCGTAGTTCCTCGCACACGCGAGTTTTAGCCCGTTGAGCATGTTACATGGCTTCCTGAGCTCATTGGCCATGTGTGTGAACATGTATAGATGGTGCGACTCGACGTGGGGCAGAGTGGTGAGGGGCGAGTCTGCAGGCCAGCGCGCTTGCACGATGCACTGCATCAGCATCTGGCACGACAGGCAGACCGAGAGCCAGCCGTTTTCGGCGGACGTGTCTATCATTGCCTGGAAGTAATAAAACAGCGGTGTTGGTGAAAAGGCTGGCAAGTACATTCATGGTCATGACACAAATGTACCTACTTATTCTATGCAAATAAACTCGTTTCGTATCGTTCGGGATACATTGATAATTGAATCATAAATCTAGATTCACGGCATTGTGTTAGCCAAGTTCGCGATTCTACTTAGATACTTGATATTTTTCACATCTGTTATTCAGAAACGAGTCATTGTTGCCTTCGAATGAGGGATCAAAGTCGTACTTTTCTTCCCTCATTTGAGGGCAACAATGACTCTTCCTCGTAGAAAGTGTGAAAAGTAGGATACGTGCTAATCGGTAGCATGTTCGGCAGCAATCGGTTTCATGTTTTTAGCAGCGGGCCTCATAGGCGGTGTGAATAGCAGCATGTCACACGGTAGCATTTTTTTTCCGTCTTGGGCGTAAACATTCCTCGCTACGCGCAGGATTATAAAGTAGAATCTTGAGCGTAACGAGGGATTCAATATACCGCCTTCACCGTAAATATATAAATTTGCTCCTTTGAGACACCATCTATTGTTGGCCAAGTATCATTCATTATAGTTATCCTTTCTTAAATTCTTTAAATTTGCCGCTATTTTCTGGTCTCTCTTTTAACAAGACTAGTTTATAAAGTCTATTCTCAACTGTAGCCTCTTATTTAGCACATACCTGTAAAATCCTAATAGTCTGGTCGAGCACAGACTTGGTATCGGTGAGGTAGTCTGTATTTGGTAGCGTGAGCCGCGACATGTGCGCCTGCAGCAGTAGGAACGCCTTCACGTTGGACGAGTCCAGCGACAGCGCGTCCACCGGCAGCCGGCATTGCTGCGACAGCTCGCTGGAAACACACCCTTGTTGTAATGGAGTTACGGGTGAGGTTGGTATGAGCAAGATCGCTTTTAAAACTTTCGAATCATCATCATCAGCTCACTGCAGTCCACAGCGCGCCATAAAGCCCGGTTCTCTGCTTTACGCACCCAGTGGCCTCCTGCCCTCCTACAGAGATACCCCCCTCTCGGCGCCTTCCTCCTCCTATGAATGCTTGGAGTCTCTCTCAGGGATAAAATACGGAACGGTAATACGTCAGAGAACCAAGGTAAAAGACATAGCTTTCCAAATTAGTAAACTTTCGAATATCATGATAAAATATGTCTGAATTGAATATCAACCATAGGTACAGATAAAAGCCCAAGAGACTACTAACAATGACGCATCAGATAGAGTAAAATCCAAGTTATTTTGTGTAGGGAACTTGATAGGGAATGAGATGGTAACTGTTTGCAATGCATCTAAGTTAATCGGAATCTTTGATGCCTTAAGTCTTGCGTAAAAAGTAGTAGGATGGAATGGGGACTCTGTATCTCCTTTCATCAATTGTCTAACATACATAAATTTTAAGTGGCTCACCCGTTAAGAATATCTTCATTATGCCTCACAGGCAGTGTGGCATACTCCTCACAGTCACTTAAAACGCGTAGCAGTGAGTCCAAGTCTAATTCTCCGTGAAGTGAGCGGCTAAAGTGAGCCATGGTTTTGTGGGACAAGTAGTAGTATGAGGCGATGCGGCCCATCCACGTCGTTTGGAGTGTTCGTTGATCCTGGGAAAAATAAGATATTATTGCAAAAGGGTTAACTTACTTTTGCTCTTGACTGTAAAATCATAGGCAGGGTCACTACCAAAGCGGTCGTCATTTAGGCTCGGTTGCACCAAACCGTCTGTAATCGTACGCGGTGTTCGTCAAATCTGATTGTATGGACAGTTTGACAAGTTTCTATGGGATGACAGCTGCCGGCGCCATATTTGACGATGACCGGTCTGTGTTCGTACGTTGGTGCAACTGGCACTTAATCGTGGAAGTACTGTACTGTACAGATAGCTTGGTTAAGGAGGAAGGGAGGAGGTAAATTCAATGTTATTGCTAATATACAAGGTGGATTTTCTTTTTGGGTCAGTGAGGGCAGCTACCTGATCCCGTGGTGCTACGTGAAAATGGTCTTAGGAGACCTTCCCTCGATTTTAAATTAATACATTTTTGAGAAAAAAAATTATTTGTTGATGCCACTCGATCCCATCCCTATCCAGGATCAAAAGTTTCTAGCCGGAAAATATTTTTTGGTCCCATACAAGCTTTTGATACTGGGCAGGAATAAATAACTAAAACTTGAATATCAACAACGCCCAGTTTTATTCGTACCTCTTCGATTTCCACACAGTTGGCACTGCTCAGAGCGTCAAGGGAGGTCTGCACCAGATTGGACAGATAGTAGTTGATGTCCTGCGGCTCCAAGCTCTCCAGGTTGTAGTAGGACGGGTTCTTGAGCAGGCGCCGGAAGAAATACGTCCATGTTAGGTAGTCGAGAATGTCCTGTTTTGATTGCACCGTGCCTGTATGAAGAGAGACAAAAACGAATCGTTAAATAATACTACTAATACTCTGTTGTCCGATACTGCTTGCAGGATCGTGGCTGCACTGACCACTAGTAGATTTTTTTATAAATAAATATTTGTGGACAATCTTACACAAATCAACCTAGTCCCAAACTAAGCAAAGCTTGTACTATGGGTACTAAGCGACGATATACATACTTATATAGATAAATAAATACTTAAATACATAGAAAACATCCAAGAACCAAGAACAAATATTCGTGCTAGGTGCTAGACATGCGCAAAATGTGTCACTAAAAAAAAAGAGTGATATACTTCATTCCTTCACTGTGAAGTATATCACTCATTTAGTTCACTAGTTCAGTTTAGTTCAGTAGCTCAACAGATCCATCTACGATATAGATTGGGTAAAAATATCAATCATTCATTCAATCATGGCGTCTGTGTCACTCTCAGAGCGAATGAGTAGGTAAACGATATGAATCATGAACTGAACGGACTGAAGTATTGAAGTATATGAATCCGAACTGAACTAGTGAATTAATGAGTTACACGAGGTGAAGTACTTCATTTGAGTCATTCATTCGTGAACTACTCATGTCTAATTCGTGCTCATCACACAAATAAATGCCCCGGCCGGGATTCGAACCCGGGACCTCCAGCTTCGTAGGCAGGGTCACTACCAACTAAGCTAAAGCGGTCATCGAAGATTAATTTAAATAACCATACCGAATTGCAAGTAGGAATTAAGATTAAGTTGCCAGTGTAGGGTTTTTACAAGCTTGTAGTTATCTTAGTAACTACGTATATAAGTTATCCTCAAAATTTGCAATCCTTTTTTCAGCCACTTGTCTGTTCCGATTGTGCTGAAATATGGCATACGGTAACAACAATAAGATAACATTATGGTACCACCGAGCTGATCTGATGATGGAGACAGAATACCATAGCAACTGTTAAACTACACAAGATAATCCTGTCATGTTTGGGCTCATTGGAACCGTCTCAACGATTTTTTGTGTATGTGCTAAAAGTGGCACTGGAATTAAATGTCATGTGCTCTGCCTACCCCTTTTGGGAATACAGGCGTGAGTTTAAGTAAGTATGCGGAAAAAGTATAATCAGCAATAATAGTGTGTACCAAAAACGAAATTTATCACAGAATCTATTGTTAATTGGTGAATAGGTGGAGTGGTTTGATTTTTACTCCAATTGGAATAACTAATTGAAATGTATGTAAATGTAGATTACCAGCGACGATCTCAGCGTTGAGATGGTCGGCGAGCACCTCGAGCAGGCTCGACTCGACGGGGAACGGCTCGTACAGGAACTTCTTGTAGAAATTCTTCTTCTGGTCGTGCACTAGCACCACCGCGACGCCTTCATTGTCGTACTGCCAAATAAATATACTCGTACTTAGTATTATTAATAATTGAGCCACCAAACTAAAAAAACAAATAATAATACCAACCCAAGGTAGTTCGCACAAAACTGTAAGGCCAAGTGCTGTCAAATTAACGCAATCAAAAATCTACCTTACAGTCAGAGCTCTAAGTCTAGTTTTGCTTGCGTTCGTTTGACAGAATTTAGCCTTAGAGTTGTGTCCGAACTATACTAACTGACCTGCGGGCGGCCGGCGCGCCCCATCATCTGCAGCACGTCAGTTATAGGCATGTCCACGTAGCGCTTCTGCTTGCCGTCGAAGTACTCCGTGCCCTTGATCACCACCAGGTGGGCCGGGAAGTTCACGCCCCACGCCAGTGTTGCCGTGCAGATTAGCACCTGTGAAAAAGACGCAACTATAAACTCTCAACACAAAAAAAAACTAGTCTTTTACTTCTAGCTATGTAGAATGCCCTCACCTGCACAACTGAAAACCATGTAACCATCCACGGTAACTAGAGGTTTATGTGATAAATAAAAAACTACATTCAAATCGTGCATCGCTTCCGGATCTACGATGCGACAGGCTCACTTTTGTAATTTGGTTGACTAAAGACGTTCCTATGAGTATAAAGCATAAGGAAATAAATAAGTAAGCAAGCTTTTTCTTCGAACAATACACTTATTGGCAATTTGAGACGGACAGTATAGGATATTTATTATTTATTTTGGGAGAACCAACAGCAATAAATCAGTATAACAACATGAGTATTGACAGCAGAGCCAATTATAGGATCTCACAGATAGCGATAGAGTGTATTTGCTTAAGTGCGTAGGCACTCGCACACAATCACAAATCTTTACAGCAATGGAGCAAGAACATTTGAGAAAAAAAAAATTAAAAAAAAAAAAAAAAGAAAGGTTCAAGCGGTCTAAGCCCACTTTGAACTTACAATATTAATATTATTAGTAATACGGGTACGATCCCGTATGTAACTTCTGGCCAGAAATCTAAAAACAAAAGACTGCATCGTACACAAACGACCATTTACCTGAATCTTCTGATTGATAAACAACTCTTCGACCGTGTTCCTGTCTCTCTCGTGCAGGCCCGCGTGGTGGATGCCGATGCCGAACGCCAGCGTCAACTTGAGGTTGGACTCTCGGATGTTCGACAGGATTTGCTCCATTTCGGATTCTTGCATGTGCAGCCATTGCTTCGGATTGTCTTCGGCGGCGAGGTAGGCGATTAGGTCTAGTGCTGTTAATCTGGAAAACGATTACTTATTTAGACAAACACTAAACATTTTAAAACAGCGAAATTGGCCACAACAACGCTCAAATATCAGCCACTGGGTGGCATTCACTGCACGTAGATATTGTGGAATGCCTTCGGCACCCGACGACTCATTGTTCGTAATGGTGCTGTAAAATCATTGTACCGGACGACATTCATTGCACACGATGCACCCACGTCTCGAAGATGTCTGACATAACCCTATTTCCTTAAAAATAGTACCATAACATCAGTGAAGAGTCTCCGAAAGTGACTCATCCTGGACAATTACGAAGTGTTCAGGAAAATACACATACTGTCCAGGAAGTAAGTTTGTAAATCCCTTTATTATAATTATGCCAGCCAACTCATACTCGTCCAGGACGGCTTACTTACTAGTCTCTGCAGTACTGTACTATAGCAGGACCGCTAGAGTTGTTACTAATGAGTGTAGTACCTGGTCTGTCTGCGACTGGAGACGAAGACGAGCGCGGGTGCGGCCGGCGAGTGCGTGCGGATGGCCTGGAACGTGGGCTTGTTCATGGTCATCATGCGCGGGCAGTAGTGCCGCCCCGGGTGGCCCGATATGTGCACCTGTCGAAATACAGAAGGGCATTTCTCAGAGCGTTTAAACCGCCGTGACTTTGGTGGTCGTATTATATAGGTTTCTTTGGTCCATTCTGAAAGAGATGATAGCCCTCCCCGCCTGCTATACTACAGCCTGGGGCCTGTACCACAAAACTTTACAAGTGTACAATTCGACAAATTTGTCAACTTTTTCTATGGAAAATTGTACAATTTTCTCGAATTGTAGACTTCTAAAGTTTTGTGGTATAGTGGCCTGATAAATGGTCTACCGCTCTGCAGTAACGATGACGTCTTCAATAATGCGACCACCGAAGTTACGGTGGTGGAAACCCTCTGAGAAATGACCAGAAAAGGTCTGGTAAAAGTGTGGAATGGTAGTGGTTTTCACTGATCCACAAAATATCTTAGAGCAAAAAGTAATTCAATACTAATGGTGCGTCAAAGTCACTCCAGCCTAGCCATTTTCTCTTGCTCTCATTTGCTATTAGGGGATGAATGCTTTATTTTCGACATAAACGACTACCATGCTAGCTAAGCTGGTCAAGAAAAATAAGGTATCAAATTATTTAAGTACGTCATTAATGTAGTCAAAGACAATTTTATTTTGAAGGACGTTGTATACATTACCTCCAAAGGAACCGGTCGCACCGATGGCCTAAAGTTGTATAGGCCCATTTCACCAATGTTCAACCAATTGGCTAGATCCTTAGCATTGGCGAGAGCAGTGGACAGTCCAATGATACGCAGCCTTCTTGACGTGTGAGACTCGATAAAGTTTGTTCTGAAACCGGCAATGGTTCAATTGTAAAGCGGAAGGTTGAGACTTGTACAAAAGATGAACACTGTTACATAATATTATATGTTGAGTAACTCAAGCACTGAAAACCTAGCATATGGCAGAAATGCAAGAAACGGATGATGTCGTTCTAATGCACTCACGAGCAAAGATAATGGATACACTTTGTATTGAATTGCTATTAGAAAGTGTATTCATTATTTTTGCTCTTGAGTGTAATATAGCATTCGAGTCATCTATGACATACACCAAAGCCACAAAAGTCATGTGTTAACATGTACGAGATAGACTGTCGTCCGCGAACGTGGTAATAATCTGACCATTAAGAAGTAAACTTGACACAATGATCTCTAACACGGGGCTTCTGTCCTCGTTCATCAAGTTCATCGACGACAATGAGCGCGCCATACCACACTAGCGGCTAGTACTTGCTCCTGATGTCCGAACTGTCCGGTCACAGGAAAAATAACCTTGGTACAGTGGCCATTAAGTATAAATTACCTTGACACTATAACTTCCAACACAGGCCCTCTGTCCTCGCCCAACAAGTGTATTTCATCAATGACTATGAGCGCGACATCTCGGACGTAGTTTCTGGTCTGCCACGAGCGGCTGATACCGTCCCACTTCTCTGGTGTCGTCACTATCACGTGCGAGCTCCGGATAGCTCTGATGTCAGGAGACACGTCACCTAGAAATTATGCCTTGGTTACACGCAAAAGTTTAACACGAAAAGGTTTGCCATAGAGAAAGTAATAATTCCTAGCAAACTACGAATGTACTTGATTGTGTCGTGGTATTATTAAGTACCCAACCCAATGTATAACATTTTTCTTGATGTACGAACGAAATATTACACTACACACTTACCTGTCAATTCTACAACTTTCTTGCCCAGTTTCTCTTCCAAACGTATTTTCCAATCTTTGATACGCTCTTTCACCAGAGCTTTTAGAGGTGCAATGTAGACTACCTGTAACGAAGATTAAGGCATGTTTGAGCTCAATACCGATGGATATTAATATGATTTATGTCACACCTGGCCATAAAGCGGCAATTACCGCACGCTCCGCGCGCGGGAAATCCCCCTTCCTGGCCAGGGGGTGACATAAAATTTTGTACTTACCACGGGCGATAATAAAGAAAGCCTCATATCGCATATTTATCGCCCTTGCCTTCGGCTCGGGCGTAAAATACCTGCGATCTGAGACATTCTTTGTTTTATCGCCCTTGGTAAGTAATGTACTATTATGACACACCTGGCCATAAAGTGGCAATTATTGCTTCATCTATGAATAATTACTGCAAAGGGAGATTATTAGTGCCAGTAGGTTCAGAAAACCTTATCTCTACATTCTGTTGTGTACTACTTTGATACAATGTGCCCCTCGATAGCAACACTTTAGAAGTGTAATATAATATCTGCGACTGAGACAGAGGTGTAAGCCCTGTACGTGTGTTGGCTAGTTAAGCTAAACCGTGTTTTTCATGCTGGGTACCTACTGGTTAAACCCCCGGAATAACTCACTCAGCGACCATGGTCTTGCCAGAGCCAGCCGTACGGCATATTGGTATCCGCTTGATAGAAACAATTTAATGTCTGCGTCTAGATGGGGTTGAAGCGTAAGCTACATCAGCTAAACCGTACCTTACATCCCGGATACTGGTTGAACACTCGGAACATGGCCACCTCGGCTACAATAGTTTTGCCAGAGCCTGTGGGGGCGCCGAGTAGCACATTATTATCCGTGTGGTACAAGCAGTGAAAAATCTGTGTTTGGATGGGATTGAAGTGGCTGAAGTTGTACAGCATCTCGTATGACGGGTTGTTAAGCGCCGTTACTGGGAGCGGCTGGAGCTCGAGCAAGTCTGTGGATTAAATTATTTTCTCTAATATCTGGTGTCTCCAACTTCATTTAATTTACTACTTTCCGAAGTTTACTAGCGTCAGACTTAAAAAGTGACCCTGTTGTTACTTGTAGATTAAAGATTTGCATTTTAATACATGAAAGTACGTTCGTAAAATACGATCAGGTTTTTGGTCCAATTCAACTGTTTTTTTCTTGAGCCATCAAATTCATAGTGTCCATTTGACCAACTGAAAGTGTACACACAAATCCAGGATTGTGCACATTTTCGTTATATCTATTAAAACTAAGATAAATATAGATAATTACATATCTTATAGTTGGAAATAGGTACCGTCTTGTTATAGGCTAACATAAGAGCAGGAAGAATCTGTTTTAGCAATACAATTTTGATTAACTTTATCAAGCGGATAACAAATCATGTTTTCAAAGAACCAATTACAGTATTTTTTTTTTTACATTACCTGTATGTGGCGGATGAGTTTCAGGCAAAATTAAATGCTGGAATGTCAATGGCAACACACTTTCAGAACCCAGCCACCTGTAAATAAAACAATACATACGAGATATTACCAATGTAATTCATTTTCATCCATGCAATGTCAAAAGAGGGTTCTCTTAAGGAAACAATTAAAGGTAAATGATTGTTTAAAGATAGGCTTACCTTTCTGATGTTGCTCGGATGTAATATTGTGGAGGCAAGGGCTCCGTGATCGGAATCGTTATTATGAGTTCCTGTGGTTCATTAGTTATTACCTAAAATGCAATTATAATTATTTAGTTCGTGGCAAGTAAAATATGATTGAATAAAACTTCAAGTAATTTGATGCTATAGCTTTTACTCACTTGTTTTTTGGTAATGAGGAAGAACTCATTGTAGTACATGATGTCATTGTCTGGGTCCTCTACCCATATCCAAAACGCTTCAGGTGCTTTGCCGTGGTATTTGTCGTTCCACCTAAACAAAAACGCATATTTAGTGATCACTTGGAAATATAATACTTGGATAATTGTTCAAAGGATTATTCAAGAGAGTGTTATATAGATGTTTAGTTATGAACAAACCCACAGAGTGTAAAATTTAATTGGATGGCTAACTGTTTTTGATGGTGCGTGACTGCTTTTGTCGGCCCTTTTCTGTTTGTGGTCTTCAAAAAGACGTATTAGGACCAAGTTGAAGGATGCAACTACTTTTCTTGTCCCCGAACGACGATTAATCGAAATTCTTGGAATGGACACTTCACTGGAAGCTTACATAAAATGACATATGACGGAGAGACGGCTTTCATCATTCCATAGAGAGAAGCTTATTTGTAATGGGTCTTTCGTTATAGGATCTGCTTTTCAGAGACTTTGTTTTAATGGTAGAACTGGTTTAGTCATCCCCAAGGCTTTCTTTAAATTGGGTGAGATGGACAGCAACTACTGTCCTTGATCAAGTGGTAAAGTGAAACTTGAACAAGGCTTACTTGAAATTGGGTGTGATGGTGAGCCGTATCCGGAGCACGGTGCGTGTAATGGGGTGAAGGCTGGCCTCCATTTCCAGCAGGGGGAATTCGTCGGCGCACTTCTTCAGGTGGCGGGCTGCTTTTGGGTTCCTTATGAGGTCACCTGTTAGAGCACACACAAAAGGGACCAAGTTATTTTTGATCAGGACAATTTAAATTACATGTTCAGTTACTAATATTTTGACGTTGATTTTTGGATCAAGGCATATTTCCGCTGCAGCTGCAACGTTACAGTTACAACGGGCTTTAATGTTTAATTGGATACAAAATATTAACTAGAAAAGGAGGACATTACGTTGCTTCACCGGATGTCCTCTTATTCTAGTTGAAGTTAATTGGAGTGAGTAAGGTTTGTGAATCGTATACCCGATAGGTTTGTGTTTCCCAGCGCATATTGTTGTTATAATATCTTGAAATTGAAGACTTGAATTTCATACCAAGTTCCTTCCAATCCATATCCCGGATCTGGTCGGGTTTGAGCATTGGGTACTCGATGTGTTTAAGGATTTCGTTGGGGAAGCAGTTGAACTGTCGCATGTCGCTGTAGAAGTCCCACTGCTGCAGCTCGAGCATCTTCGCCATTTTGAGATATAGCGCTGCCATGTACGCGTTGTTTTTACGAAGAGTAATCTCGAATAGTGCGCGGATTATGCGAACTGCGTTCTGAAATCAAAGAATTGCCGAAAACTTAATAAAAATGAACTTGAAATGATTTGTAAATACTCTAGTAACACTATAAGGATAGTTTAAACGAAAACAAGGAATTTGAAAACTGACCAAACTATGTGGTGGTAACCTCTTAGTTACGCTTTTCGAGACTGATGGTCCAGCAGTTTAGTAATTGAATAAAATAGTATATAAGAACAAGTACCTGACTGATATAGTTCAAATCGGACTGTAGCGATGATCCGTTAACGCGACCCCTCGATAAGTAAGTCTGCAGTAGTATGTTGATTTTCCAGTGGATGTCTTCAGGCGCGTCCTCTATACGCAACTCACAATACTGATCCTTGAGGTTCCATAATTCTGTGAGTTCTTCTTTACGCACCTGTGAACAAATAGGTTAAATTTAACATGTGGAAAATAGGAAAAGTAGGTTAAAATTAGTACCCAAATCTTTCATCCGCAGCCTCTAGCAGTTGTTATCCGGCTCGGAGGACCAATATCCAAGTAATAGTCATTAGCTTCGGTGATAGCTTGTCAATGCTAATCAGGTTAACATTCGCATTCTTAGTTGTTTTGGTCCTTTATAAAATACATGTTTACATTGAAGTGGAAAACAAATGAAATAATTTTATTCGGTGATTTGATACTAATATTTACTCACTTTAAGCTGTTGGAAATCTGAGCACCTTGTAAGCATCTCTAAAACGTAGCCCTGCGTCATAGATTTCCGGACCATAGAGTTGAAAACCTCCATGGTTTCGCAGGTTATGTAGTAGTGACTGGCGGTTCGACCCAAATCTATAAACATTAATAATGTCAATTGACAAGCTGAATCAATTAAAAAAACCCATTATTTATTACGTTCTTTTCCGTAATCCTTTTGCAGCAAACGCGCTTTTCAGTGATGGCATTAATCTTTCTTCGCTCGTAAAAAGTGAAGCTGAGAAGGCGTTGGCACATGGCAGAGGCGGAAAAAATGTCCAGACGAAAGTTTGGTGCAGATTAAGTACCTGTAATGTTAAGATCGCCAGTGCGTTCGTTGTATCGTATCATGTGTGTTCTGTCGAGCGTCATGGCTGCTGATGTAATGAGCTGTCTACGATTCGTCTCCAACATTGGTTCTTCTTGGACATCTCCATAGGTTAGACCGTATACCTGTTGGAGAGAATTATATAATTTATATACAGTTTCGCTAATCTCAGTTATTGTATAATCGCCATCATACCTACCCAGGCGAACAAGGTCCTCACTAATCACCTGACATGACTCTTTTCATCTCAAATCACTGCATATTCATGGTTTTTTTAGAAGTAGGTAGTGAGTAGTGAGTATTCAAGAATCAAGTAACGAAATGACTTTTCTCGATCTACGTATTTCTGGGTATATTAGAAAATTTAAAGGATTCAACATTCAAAGAACTGAATTAATTTAATACTAACTTGTGGATTAATCCTCATGCGTACGAATAAATACGTGTAGCTCAACCATTCCACAGCTTCATCTATATTCGTGACAGTTCCTAACGCTACCTATAAAGAAAGTTTCATTAAAATACACGTAAGATGGGTTTTAAGTAATCTTTGTCGTTGTTATCCGTTTGAAACACGTCACCATCGAAAGGTAGAATAATTTTACAAGCATCAGACTTACTTACCTCAGCATTCAAATTGTCAGCCAACAAATTGATAAAGTTACTCTCAATAGGGAACTGGTTGGTCATCGACTTGAGGTAGTGCGTGAGTTTGTCGTGGGTGGTGATTATGATGCCAGTGCCCGACGTGTCGAACTGTGGCCGCCCGGCGCGCCCGAAGATTTGCAACACGTCCAATATGCTCAGGTCTACGAACGTCCCGTGACTTTGGTCGTAGATTTCTGTACCCTTAAAAAAATACATGCTGTTCTTCAAAGTTTGAAGTAACGCTTGGTGCATATTAATGACTAGGTAAATTAAGACTTACTTAGCTATCATTATGGACCAGTAAATAATTATATACCTATATTATTGTACATAGAATAGTTTGTTATGCTCGTATTCGTACGTGCCAAGGAATAAACAAGTGATACTATTCAATTTCACGCTAAAATGCGGCGATAAGTTATACGAAGGACAACATTTATAAAGTACTTCATTACACCGTTAAACATATGAATGTAAAACACTATTTATGAAAAAATATATATCCATGACATATTTACCCTTATAATAACTGCGTGAGCGGGCAAATTCACACCCCAAGCTAAAGTAGACGTGCACACGAGGACCTTTATGTAGCCTTCAGAGAAGTATTTTTCCACCATGTTCCTATAAACATTAATATGGCAATGTTTTATTTAATGTCTAAATAAATATGCTTTCGTAATGAGCCTAGTTTCAGCTCCAAGTATAGGATGGGTAAATATAGTTTAGGTATATCCATCTAGAATGTCTCTTGTAATGTACTGGTAGTTTCGGATTTTTATTATTACTCCCAATATAAAAATTTACAATCTCGCTGATCGGCGTTCGCAGCTTCCAGATAAAGCTTAATAGGGCTGTATAGTGAATGACTGCCTGAACACAGCACAGGACAGACTACAAAGGCACGGGTTGGAGGAAGCCTTTACTTTACCCGAGGCGGGTCCAAGGCAAACCCACCAATCTTTTAAATATAAGAAAATATTGATAATACTGTGGAATAACTGGGCTTTTTTTACCTATCACTTCTCAACATGCCCGCATGATGGCACGCGAATCCAGCGGCGAAAATTTCGCTCAGCACTTTATTGGGGCTGCTACTAATCGCTTTCTTCGCCTTCAGGAACCCTCCCGAGTCTTCAGGCTCAAAGTGTTTCAGGTGTCCTTTCTTCTGGGCGAGCTCCTTCAGGATCATAGCTGTAGTGTGAGTGGCGTTACGCGCATGCACAAACACCATCACTTGGTGTCCCTTTTGCACCATGTCGACCGCTTTGTCGTAGCATACGTCGTTCATTATTTGCATCTGTTGAAAGTCATTTTGTTATTGGGTCATCATTCGCGCGTTTCAACCGCCTCACTTTCGTGGACACGATTTTGATGAATTGGTATTGGTTGGTTGGTATTGGTGGTGATGGTTGGTTGGTGGTTTTGGTTGGTTGTTTTTTTTTGATTTTGGTAGCATTTCTAAGTTATTTGGTAGATGTCCCGTACTTCTACCGAATAACCGAAAATTTATGGCATTAAAATCTTTATCCGAATTCGACAAAATAGTGACCACGAAAGTGATTTGGAACAAACGAACGCCCAAATAATTACCCTATTATTTAGCATTTTCAGCGCAATATTTGGATAATTTATAATAGTAGGGAAAGGTTATTTACTTAACATAATTGCACTAAATAAATAAGAAAATGAGAACCAGGGTTGCGTCACTGGCATAATGAGAATACTTTACTGTAGGTAGTTATTATGACATAAAACTGTGAACTGCGACTAAACAATGGTCAGTTACAAACGTAAATCTGTGTATCGTCCTTAGACTGAAAATAATACCTACATTATGCTCATCATGTATATAGCCCAAGGTAGTTGACGTAGTATTGACGTCTTCTTGCAATATCTCACATGTATTTTAATGTATAGGTAGTATTCAAAATTATCTGTTCTAAGTAGTGAAAAACATAAACAAACCATTTATAAATGCGCACATTGCTCTTCTTATTGAAAGCGTGATACATGACTATTTCTGTTGCCCATCAGATCTATAATTAATAACTCCATAATCCATATATACCATTAAATTTCTATAAAGATAGTTTAATCCTTGAAAAAGCGCCCAACAGTTACACAAACTACCTAGTACGCAATGCCTTAGCATCATATGTACCCCTCATCCGCTCCTCAATAGAGACTAACTAGTGATTCTGTCTGTTGATCAATGTGTACCTGTCTTAGATGAGCTCCACCTCCGCTACCAACTTCTTTTACGCCTACAAACTGCTGTTCCAAAGGAACGGGGCGGAAACGGGAATCGAAGAAGAATAACCCAATGTTTGGATTCACTCTCAAAAACCTGCACAGTAAGAGAAATGTGTATCAGCTATACCTGTTCCAGTTTATTTGTCTAGTTATAGTACGAGTACAATCGATACAATGGAACACTGACTCGATATCGTGTCAAGTTCGAAGAGGCTTTTCACAATATACGAGTACATTTAGTTTCTTAAATATTGTTCCTTTTTGGGCTCAGGGATATATTTTGCACATAATTACAGTGTAGTGTAGTGATATAGTTATAGTTGGTTTAGCCCAATTGGTTTGGACACAGCTAGTCACAGTAGTTTTAAATCATCGATGTTGCTTGGAGATTTTCCAGTGGGGCTATGATTAGGAGTTCTAGGAATTATTGAAAATTATACATGTAATAAGTAGTGATGGTAGAGACAAAACAAACAACAAACGTGACATTCTGAAATCGAAATAGAATGTCAATAAACAAATCATAATACCTATACGTAACTAATCTGCTGACGCTATTGTATCCGTGACTATCGCGCACACCTCAGTTTATTTCTTAAAGCCAGTTGCGTGGAAAATCATATAATTTAAAAAATACAATGAAAGTCACTATTATTATATACTTTATTTTATTATTAATATATTATGTTTTTGATCAGAACTGTCAGCGAAGGGTTCTGTCGTTTTTGTCTCAATCAAGAAATACGTCCCGCCAGAGTTTACATTTATGAAATATTCCCTTTTGCGATTATTAAAGTCGATCGATAACTATACCATCTGGAAATAGTTTCGAACATTGAAAACCAAGGATCTAAGTCAGAATGTCACAATCTATATCACGCTTGTGCATTCTAGTGATACAGACATACACACACATGAACTTCGATCTTGTATTTTCGTGGTACATAGCTAGTGTTATGATAATCTCTAATGATTTTAGCAGGTTAGGAACCTGTAAGAGCAACACAATGTAATAGAATGTGACATACATAGGTATATATAAGACATACCTATGTTTTTTTATTTATAGCCGAAGTTACCGGGCAACATCCAAATAGTTAGGCAGCGTCGCCGACAGCCCGACAATGCGGATCATATTCTGACTGGACTCAACCTGCCGCAGCGTCCTTGCCACTATCGCTTCCACTATCGGCCCCCTGTCGCCGTGAAGTAGATGTACTTCGTCGATGATCAGCAACTTCACTATCGATGCAAGTTCCGTGTCGGCTAAAAAAATGGACATTGGAATGAACCAGTTGTAGATTTCTCTGCGTCGTAGTAAGGCAATATTTATTTAAAAAACAAAACAACTAAGGGTAAATATGTAAACATACTGAATGAGAATTTAACTTTTTTTTTTATTATTAAAAATGGGATCGCTCTTGGCCAGCATCTAGCCAGGGGGCAAAGACTACTAATTAAACCTAGCTTAAACTATGGGAAAACTAGTGTATCTACAACTATTGCCCAAATCACACAATGGCAAAGCCGTTTCGTGCGAGGAACATGCCAGTATATACGGTCACATGAGGACCGTATAGGCAAAAAACCATTTTATTTGTAAAGTTTAATTGCACCCGGTCCCCACAGACCCACAATGGCAAATGCCAGAAATATTAACCCTCACCGAGAGTCGCCACGAATTCAACGAAGTCGTGACTTCGTGGACTGCCCTAGGTAGGCCCTAGGGTATTCATACTATATGGCATCCCAGACTGCAGGCCACCCCTGATACCAGCGCACCAGAGCCATATTGCCGGGGCGTTTACCATCGTAACGTTTCCAGGCCATTTAGCTCTAATGTGGCCAGCACGCAGACGCTGACCAGAGCCCGACGGATGATGTTGTTGAGGCAGAATGGGTGAAGACATGCGACGTTAAATGTTTCACTTGATTAGTTTCCTCATAGGTACACGTGTCTAAAACGTGTAAACTTTAGTCATGCCGGGACTATCGATAAGATACCCAACGAAGAGAAAGAGCAAGAGCAATAGATGGTTACTCACTGGCGCCTTTTCTGGTGACGACGTCCCACTTTTCCGGAGTGGTGACGATCATCTGCGTCTGCTGCACCTCTGTTTTCGTCAGCTTCATGTCTCCGGTCAGCTCCCGCACCGCGATGCCCAGCCCCCGGAGCCGTTTGCCGAAACTCGCTGTCATCTCTGATGCAAGCGCCTTCATTGGCGCTATGTAGATGATCTGAAAACACCAGCAATACGGATTTTGACTATTTTTTGTGCCGTTCCAACCAGGTTTTAGACGCGATCAAATATCATTACTGGATCAACTACATTTAGAGCACAATAAAGCCCAAAAAATAGGGATAAATCTATGTAGCTCGACGCTAGCGGGTCCTGAAAATGCTCCTATATCTAAATTGACAATAGCCTATGACAAGCACATTATTGAACCATCTGTTGGATGGGAAGTAAGTATGTCTATGTATATTAGTTATATTAATGTTTTACCCGTCAAATAACTGCGTTTAGGTACATACTTGACATACTACCTATTCTTTATTTTTACATAAGAATTTTATTGAGATCTTGTGTTTGCCTCTTGGACGACAAAACAAAAACTTTACGAAGTTGTTAACTTTTTGCATATTTTGTAAGTTACAATTTATTGTGATAATTACATTGATGGTTTACTATCCATAGAGTGACACCATTATTATAAAATATTTTTTTTTAACATGTATCAATTGCCAACCCCATTAAAATAAATTTGGTAATTTGATTGGGTCTGGACCGGAGAGTCTGGAAAAGCTTATTGCCTATCACTGGTCGCATGGCGGGAAAAAGGAGTAGAGGGCGTACGAATATGCCTATGCTTTGGGCGAGCACGCGCTAACATCTGCGACGAAAGCAACGTTACAGGGCCAGAGTTACACACCAAGTCAATGAGCGGTGGTGAGGCTGAGGAGTGCTCTCAATCGTCCCTCAATCATGAGGATACGACCAAGAAGTAACCTAATTCTAAATACTCGTTAAAAATTAGGTACAAAGATTCTATAGTTCAACCGTTTACTCAAATGGTACCTTTGACGTCTGAGCTAAGCGGTAGGCCTTTTGGCAGACTTTACGCCACTAACTAATTTATTTATTCAATTAAATTAATTTCATGTGCTCTGCCTACCCCTTTTGGAAGTTTATGTATGTATGTGTATGTTATTTATTTATTTACTTTCGATTTTTGTAAGGACCGCTAAAATATCGCACGCAGGACGCTTGTCTCGTAAATCAATCATAATAACTATTCAGTCAAGCACGACTAAGTAAATAAATAATCAGTCACGTATATATAAATTCTAAATAAATACTCCTTGCATTACGTACTGTCCCACACCTTCGATCTCAAGATGAAGCTGGCTTTATTGTTACGTAAGTTACATGGATCTCTTTTAATCACTATTCCGGTCCTATGATATTGGAGGGCGTTCTCGTATTTACGGCGGATACGTCAACATTTTGTCAGGCTTGCTCGCAAATGTTACGGGTCATATTAAGCATTTAAACAATTGAACAATGAATTTTTAGATAAACATTATTCCCGGTATAATCGGTTAAAATATAGCCTTTAGTTTAGTTAAAATTAGTTGCGATTTTGAGTAAAACGCCACCATGTCGATTTTTTTTTGTTACTCATTTTTCAACAAAAAATATGTAGGTAAATATTTATTTATTTTATTTGTGATGGTTTACTTTAGAACCTTATAGGTCCTCAAACATTACCTTTTTACTACAGTACTAAGATGAAGCTAGTCTGATCTTGTATGCCTCAGGTGGCCTCAGGACGCACTAGGCAGAGAACGGCGACCTGTAGTTACCTAATGTTTTTTTTTCAGTGACTGTGTTGGGACTGGCTTGGAGTGCCGTCGGCAGCAATCACGGACTAGGACTACAGATATGCGGCTGCCCTCCGGGACCCACCCCGATATGTGCCAGCAACGGCAAAACATACGACAGTGAATGCGCAATGAACTGCGACGGGGACAACGTTGAGAACGGAGTACACAAGCTTTACGATGCACCTTGTTATGTCTCCGTGATCAAATTTCTCAACTAACTTTTTTCGGTGGTGATTTCACCTGGGTCATTCTTACATTCAAATATTTTAAATCATGAGTTTAAGGGGTATGGTAATTCCATATCAGATGTTTTTAAAATTAAATTAGATTCCTAACAATACATATAGGTATACCTAGTTACTTTGGCTTCTGGTTAACAGGAGTAACGAACAGAATAACTAAGAAAATAATTGAACGACCCATATTTCTTTCATCACATGAATAAAATTGATGCATAATTTATGACGTTGTGATTACCTTTTCCTCATATAAACCTATGAATCGTTCGTTCGACCGACCAATATTTGTGCACCTCACATAAATTACTCGTACTGTCCTTACCGAATTTTAATACCGGGGCTGTTCAGCTTCACGAAGTCATCAACTGTAACTAGTTGGGTCAGAACTTCAGAACCAAGGAGCCGTTGGAGTCATAAATCATAACGCTTGAAAGCACAGTCTGTGTGGTCGAGCGAGAGATCCAGCACGATGTTTTATGAATCTATCGACGTGACTCTCTATCTCTCTCTCTCTCTCTATGCTAAACTAAACCCGGATTTTGCTCATCGCCGCGTTGGTGAGTGCTCGGCGATACGACGACCCGAGAATCCACTACCGAACAAAACCAGTTGCCTACTGTCATGGCGTCGTTACCGAACAACGTCTTTGAACAAGTATTGATTGGCGAAATCATCATAAATTTGATGGAAAGCCTTTTTTAAAGAAGAAGAACTAAACCCTATAAGATTATTAATAATCCAGTTATGTATAATACTCGTATGTCCTAACAAGTTGGGAGTAGCTGGAAAGTGCTCGGAACGCAATGGGATATTATGGGAATATTTGGGAATACACTAGGAAGACTATCCTAATAATTATAGTAACTACGTTTAATAAGCTTTGAAACGACATCTCAAACGTACCGATTGATAACATGGGACCCGAGATTTGGACAAAAATCGCCGCCATCTTTATGACATCACAGCAGTGGCTGTCCCCCTCCATTTCCTAAAATTCGTAATTTCGTATTCTGGAGACAAAGAGGAATACATCCATGCCAGTTTTAGGAATATAGAAGAAGTGTCGATTATTTATTTATTTTTTATAAGTAGTGAACTCGTAGGGGCATGTCATGTAGCATCAACATTCGTTAGCATTTTCGCACGGAACCCTAACGTAGTGAACTAACAAGGACAGTTGAATCGTAAATTCGTAATGTATTATTTTCACGTCTGCATAAATAATAATAATTTATAAGTATTACCTACAAGACTTGTATATAAATGGGAAGAAATAACTACTAGCGACATAGTCGAATCAACTTCCAAGATGAAATTAACTCTTATACTTTGTAAGTAAAATGATTTCATTTTTTTGTATGGAGATTAAGAACTTCTGTCAAAGAAATTAACAAAAATATAAGTGTTATCACAAATATACACTGAACTTTTCAAATTTTGATTGCTAATTTTCACTTCACTAAATTAAAATTCTAACAAAACCCATTTTCTGCAGCGTTAAATTGGCAACCATACTGTCTTCTCGAAGATCTCACGGTTCGAAATAAATTGCCATACGATAAATAAATAATAGCATTCGTCCCTTACTGTCAAGTATGTAAGTGCGATAGGGATGAATGCTATATGTCCGATCGATCTTATCCCCTCTGTTTCCCCTCTTTGGTACGGAACCATTACCTTAAAAATCGAGTTTGTGTGTGAAAGTATAAAGGAAGTAACCGCTTTCAGCTTAATCAAAGGCAAGTTGTGTCAAAAAATCCGTATAAAAAGAGCCTTTATTTTATTCCATATATACATATATATATATATGGCATAAAAAAATACACATGTATTTTTCACTTCTCATGCTCGAAAAGTGTGTCATATTAGACTTGTGAAGCGGGGCTTAAGTAGTACATTTAAGCCCTAGGGAAAATATGTATACATATTTATGGTTTACAAAACATTTTAATTTGACCAATCAAAATACTTCACCGATTAAATCCACCAATCACAGAAAAGTAATTTGACAGATTAAAACATATTTGGTAAAAATATCAAACAACCAGAACACAGCTGTACTAAAATCGACCAATCAGGAAAGACGTTTTTCAGTTCTTTAAAGATTAAGCGGTGTCTATGGTCAAAGCAATTACTCCTCTTAAAAGAAAAAAAAAGCGCATGATGCATCTCTTTCTTTGATATAGCAAAAGAAAGGGAGGCGAATACGCCAAGCAAACACGCATAGCAAGGCATATGGTGCTGGCCTTAGAAAAAAAAACATGCTGTCAATTTAGACATACACCCGCCAAGAGTTAAATTATTCATTTAAGGTGGATAATTTGTGTTTATGGGTTTTCTCGCAATCGAAGTGAAAAGTAGAGTGTATAACTCGGGCCTAAAAGCCATATTACCACTCGAACAATTTTCCCTCTCTACGTTCGGGAAAATAACCATCTCGTGGTGATATGGCTTACTTTAGACCCTTGTCAAACAATCTACTATTTTTTTATGTCATGACAGAAGATTCAAAATTCTTAATCGTTTTATTATATAATCTCGGCCAGCAAAAGTGAACTCAAGTATACATCGCGTTGACGAGCTGAACGGTATACACGTAATATGTGTATTTTGCACTTTTTTATGGTTCCGTAGCCAGAATGGCTAAAACGGAACCCTTATAGTTTCGGTCAGTCTGTCTGTCCGTATGTCACAGCCGATTTAATCGGAGACTATAAGTACTACAATTATGAAATTTGGTAGAAAGATGTATTCTATATAAACCGCTACATAAAAGGAATATGAAAATAGGAAAAAAAAAATTTAGGGGGGGACATGTATGTTTACTGTGAGGGGTATTTTTGGATACGCATTTAAAAATAATATCGAGGTTACTGAGAAAGTTTTCTATTTAAGTCAATCGTTGGTGAGATATTAGCTTCCAAAGTTGTAGTGTCCCCCCCCTTCTAATTTTCATACTATGAAGATTAAAATTCTGAAAAAATTTGGGGTGGTGTACAATAATAAATACTTTCAACGAATTTTGGTTTGAACAAGATGGGATTAAGGGTTTTTGAGTTTTCACTAAAAAGGGGCTTGCCCAAACAAAAGGACGTATATAGTAAGTGCCGTGGCTTCCGTATGGAGATACGACCTTATTTGATTCAAGGTATTAAATAGTGTTTTTAAAAGTGGACTGCTAGGTGTCGGTACGGAACCCTTCGTTGTGCGTGATCCGACACGCACATGGCCGGTTTTTATGTCTAATATACCTATCAAAAAAACATTGTTTTCAGTTGCCCTGTTTGGACTGTTGAGCGCCGCCTTCGCCGAAAAGCTATGCGGCTGCCAGCCCGACTGGGGCGGTCCGTTGTGCGCCAGCGACGGTAAAACATATTCCAGCGAGTGCCAAATGAAATGCGACAATGAAGGCAAGGACGTATACAAGGTCCGAGATGGTGCTTGTGCGAAGTAAATTTAACATGTGGAATATCAATGTACTAAAATTCCTCGAATAAAAATGTAAACGTCCATATCAAGATTTCTCTTAATTATGCTGTACCTACCGAATAGTACCTATACCTACTACTGTTCGTCTCTTCAATAACTGCTTTGTAGTTTGTAGTAAGTTCACGAACTACGAAATTAGCGCAATAAAGCGTAATCAGACTTTCCTGGAGAATTCCAAGGCTATGTAGGTATAACCATGTACAACTATGTATAACTAGACTTTATAAAGTTAATCGAATCGAAGGCAACCTACTTTGCCTATGGCTGCTGTCATACTTAGATAACTACCAAAATCAGTGGTGTTCTGCCTGACGTGCCATCATTACCCTTACCATGAGTTTGCATGTTTGCATTACTTGCTAACGACTGCGTAAACGATAAAGTACAGCGCCTCTGGCGGTTACGCAATAGAACTAAGCATCGCCATACCTACGGTAAGGGTACATACCATGCAATTTGCCGAATGGAATGAGGGCACAGCTACTCAGTTACTTGACTTCACGATACGATTAACCGCAGCGATTTCTCTTTATTTTCTGCCGGCCCAAGCATGTGACACCCTGTAGCTAGACTGGATGCTAGTGTTACCGATTCTGTTTACCATCAGAGTGATTAGGCACTTGTTTGCCACCGCGCCGTAGCACACCACTAGTGTTAAAAAAAAGCAATCGCAAAGCGGATAAGCTCACACCACGACGTCTTGTCAAATTTGAAACAGATTAGACTAGAATATACTATTACACTTACGGTTACAGGCTGATCAACGTTAAATACAGCTGCCATCCCATAGAAACTTGTCTAACTTTTTATACAACTCGTATTTTTACGATTACAGACGGTTTGGTGCAACGCACCCTAAGTAGATACGAGTAGATAATCGGTTGAATCGAAAATTTACTTTAGTTTCTGCTCCGGGTTGATAATAAAATTGTAGAGATTCTTAAGTAAGTAGGTACCTAATACCTATTTTACAATAAATGATTATTTTTTACATGCAAGTCCATGTAAATTATCATAAATTACGCTTTCGTTACAGATTAACATACTACAAGCGTTACATGATTATAACGATACCTATACCTATGTGGTGGGTGTGGAAAATTATGGGAAACTTCCAGTAAAACATATAATCGTAGGAATAAGTGATAATAATCAATTTCAGGGCACCATTCTTCGAGATATTGTGATATTATGTTATAGATAGATAGATAGATATCATTTATTGTATTGATCATACATTGTCAAGAACATTAGTATCCAGTTATAGTATCCATATATACTACATAAACTCACGTATGCGTGTTTCCAAAAGAACAACCTTAGCAGGGCACATGACGTGGCATTTACAATCAGTGCCACTTTTAGCATTTACTGTATTTAAATAATGAGAAAATATTTTTGCGGTAGGTAAACTATTCGCCCAACAAAGTTCAAATATTTATTCGTGATAAAAATAATAAAAAACGGGCCAAGTGCGAGTCGGACTTCGCACATTTAGGGTTCCGAACCGACCGCAAAGTTGGGTGGGTTTTGATATAAAAAATAAGGAAATATCAAAGAAAAAACTAATTTATCAATATATTAGTATTTGTTGGTAAAATATAGGTACTTAATAACAAGCATTATTACCAAATTTTAATTTTATAGGTATTGGGAAGTCAAAAACCTCACATTCATGTGTCACATTTTGTACGACTTTGAGAGCTAATATCTCACCAACGATTGACTTCAAATAAATAATTGATCGATTGATTGAATGGAAAACTTTGCTAGTAGGTAACCTTTATATTATTTTTAAAGGCCTATCCATAACCCTCACAACTCCTTGCATTGAAAAAAAAATTTCATCCCCCGGTTACATGTATGGGTAGCCCACCCCTCCTCCCTAAAATTTTTTTTTCCGACGGACATGACGAAACTATAAGGGTTCCGTTTTAGCCATACATCTACTACTACTAGCCATCTTGTCTACGGACCCCTAAAAACAGCCTTGAAGCCAGCCATGAAGATAGAATTCGTCTCTGCACCGTGCCTCATAACCGTATTTAGGACAATAGGCTTCGATAAAAGCTAAATTACACCATTAAAGTGGTTAATTAAGGTAAGGTGGGGTTCTTACCCTAGCGCTATCACCGGGGTAAGACTTCCACAGTCCTATTAAATCTTCATGTTAGTCTTACCCTCCATCTTACAATAGAGTATGTTAGTCTTACCCCACCTTGCCTTACGATATTATTCTTGTCAAGCTAAATAACACCATTAAAGTGGTTAATTAAGGTAAGGTGGGGTTCTTATCCCAGTATCACGGGGGCAAGACTTCCACAGTTTTATTAACTCTTCATGTCAGTCTTACCCTACATCTTACAATAAAGTATTACCCTACCTTGCCTTACACCATTATTCTTGACGGCTAGGTTAGGTCTCTGATTTTATTTCACTGGAAATGCCGCAAATCTATTACAATATCTTTATTAGGCACGCATGGATGGTTTTCGCACAAAACACCATAATATCTGTATTGTCGATGAATTCTGAATATAAACGAAGTGTCATCAACAAACAATACAAAATCGCGTTCGTTGTTCGAAGTCGCGGGGAAAAGGTAGTGAACTAAGGTATTCCCTACATAGGTACATAATATTATTATCAAACGAACCGCTTCGGTACGCATGGATGGCCAGTAAATTGAATTGGCATATAAGTTACATTTTAGTTATGGACTAAAAGGCCACAAGCGTGATAATGGCCAGTATATAAATATATGGAGTTGGTTTCTCATGGCACAAGCGTACTAACAATCAAAATGAGATTTGGTGTTGTTATTCTACGTAAGTGTAATAATATTTTATCAGCTATGTTTTAGAGGAAAGTTTAAGAACCCATGAAAGAGTGGAAGACTAAGAAATACCCTAAGAAAGCGAACCGGGAAGAGCTACCAATAGCGATGACAAGCACTTCAGTGCGTTCATCTTGAGATACTGGAGTATTCCTTGGATTGTAGTTACTACCAAACCGTTAAAATATTTAATTCCGCAGTTGACAACAGACAGCAACTGCACGTTCCGGCGCACTCCAAATTCGACCGTAATGGTATTCGTAAAAAGCTCAATTCTAAATGAGTGGAGGTGTCGCAACAACACACGACGCTCACTCTAAATTGGGACTTTTATTCTTATAATTACGGTTCAATTTGGAGTGCGGCGGAACGTGCAGTTGCTGTCTGCTGTCGGCTGCGTAACTAAACTTAAACTTGGTTGTACCGATATTAAACATTGCCGAAATTTCACCCATTTTAATATTTACAATGTATCGAAAACCATCCTGTATAGTTTTTATCTTTGCTTCCAGTGGCATTGGTGGGTCTGGTGTGCGGTACCTATGCAGTACCAGTCCGTCGTGAAAAGGTGCTCTGCGGCTGCAGACCCGTGGCCCCGATCTGCGCTAGCGACGGAAAAACATACATGAGCGAATGTGAAATGATGTGTGGCATACCACAAAGCTTCTTAGGCATGTACAAGGTGCACGACGGTCCTTGTTAAAAGTGTTTTTAACAATTGAAGTATCTTGAATACACACTGTTGCGAACGAAACAGTCTTGTTATTAACTTATCTTTTGATCCTAGCCCCATGGATACGTGTACCATCTAAATAGTTGGGTCATACATAGATTTAGGTTTGCGTCTTTCCTGTGGATATTTCAAAAGTTAAGGGCTACAAAAAGCTTTTATTATGATAGGACTATAGTAACCCGCATAAACAGCCCATAAATAAATCCATGTGATAAAAGCATAGCATAACTTTACTTAATGCACATACGCCGTTAACTATTGACCACAGGAGGGACGATTTTTGTTTTTACAAGTATTTACGACCCAGTTATATGATAAGCGTACCGCCTCCGGGTTTTCATATACACTCTAGGGGTAGGTAGGGCAGATAGACTTCGAAGTGCCTTCCTATCTGAGGAGGCTGTTGAGTAATTACCTAGAGGACCGCCAAGTCACGTGGGAAGATGGGCATGGTGCCTTAATACACCGACCGGTTGAGCTCGGCGTACCCCAGGGGTCGGTATTAGGCCCCACGCTATGGAATGTGGGATTCGACTGGCTCTTACGGGGGCCAGTCCTGCCGGGCATGAAAGTGCTGGCCTATGCGGATGACACGCTTGTCACCTGCCGAGGATCCTGTTACGAAGAGGCGGCGAGAAAAGCCACGATAGGAACGGCACTTGTGGTGGACCGGATACATCAAGGTCTCAAAGTGTCTCTCCCGAAGACTGAAGCCCTTCTGCTGCATGGTCCAAGAAGGGGATCTCCTCGTAACGCCGGAATAAGGGTGAACGGCGAGCTCGTGGCGGTCAAGGCTCAGATGAGGTATCTGGGTCTTACTCTAGATGGACGGTGGCACTTCGGAGCACATTTCACCAACCTCGCTACGAAGCTGATGTCTACAGCCGCCGCTCTGAGTCGATTGCTTCCCAACGTCGGAGAACCCAATGCCGCGTGTAGACGTCTTTATTCCGGCGTTATACGGAGTATGGCCTTATATAGGGCACCTATATGGGTTGATGCCCTTTCGACGTCAAACAAAACCCTACTCCGTAGGCCACAGAGGGCGATTTCATTGAGAGCTATCCGGGGCTACCGCACGGTGTCTTTTGCAGCGGCGACAACGCTGGCTGCCGACCTCCCTTGGGACCTGGCAGCGAGGGTGGTTGCTGGGGTCCACCAATACAAGGCTGGGAAAAGAGCGAGAGGAGAGTTCCCTGACCTGAATGAGATAGGGCGCGTCCGAACTTCCACACTAGCCGAATCGCTACGCCTGTGGAAGGAAGAGCTGAGGTCAGCTGAATTTGGCCGTTTGACGGTGGGTGCGATACTGCCGCATCTGGAGCGCTGGATTGAGAGGCCACACGGAACTCTAACGTTCCACATAAGTATCTGCACCGCATAGGACGAGAGGCGACCCCCAGATGTCACGAGTGTGGCGCGCCGGTTGACACGGCGCTCCACACGCTAGTGGAGTGTGCCGCGTGGGGGTCACAGCGTGTGGCTCTACAGGCGGCAATAGGCGCAAATCTCTCGTTGCCTTGTGTTGCTGACGCCATGCTCGGCAGCGAAGAGGGATGGAGAGCGATGGTCTCCTTTTGTGACGACGTAATGTCGCAGAAGGAGGCTGCGGAGCGGGCTCGCGAGAACGATCCTCTCGCGGATCCGCTCCGTCGACGACGGAATGGAGGCAGAGCTAGACGCTATGCGCATCTGATGCCTCCGCCGTAGTGGAACCTTGCAGGGAGTCGGAGACAAGCCCTGTAAGAAAAGTTTCCACAGGACTGGAGGCACTCACCTAGCTGCTGCCTCATTATGTCTGCGGCCTACTAGCCGGTAGGCCGCCCGCCGGGACGTACGCGGTCGAATGCGATGAGTGATCCTGCGACGCCCCAATTCAAGGCGGAGCCGGTCTTCGTTGGCGGTTTTAGACGGTAGTCCAAGGCTTTCTAGCCACGGTTAGTCCGTCATACCCGTCCTGCCTCCCCGACAGGACGGGATGCGTAAATGCATTTCCCCAACGTTAAAAAGACAGCAGATAAGACCACGTGGATAGTGGGGTGCACCGATTCGGATTTGGTACCAATATGGATTGAGAAATTGCCTCACTTTTGTAGCCCAAAGTAGGATAATCGATATTATGGTAAATAAATTTAGGACTCTTAATCATTATGGCCTAAATACCTAGGAGTAATATGCTTTAGGATAAATAATACGTTATGGAAAATGAATGTTAGAGCAATTAAACGTCCAATAGGGCAAAACTGTAATGGCATGTGACTTTAGGACAATCGTTATTAGGAATAGGGATGTTGACTCGAAAAAAATTATTACTTCAATAAAAAGAAGACATAAAACTATGCCAAATAGTGAAAATTCTATTCAAATATCTCAAAAAATAACGAAGCTACAACGGTTAGAATGTTCGTAGTTAGAGAGAGAAAGTGCTACTCAACAGTAACGTCACTGTTGAGTAGCGCCATAGTAAATGATGATCGTTCAATACAAAGGTGCGTTTTGCGGAAAAGCGACAGAAAATACCCACTCTTAAAACTTTGAAGACTTACGTATAATTACATAATTATTTATCCTATCAAAACATAAATGTGAAATGAGAGCCAAGTTCAATATTAAGAATATGCGTCGCTATTGACTTCGCTAACAAAAGAATTGATATCTATATGGGTGCCAAGTCTTGAGAGGCGAAGTCAATAACGACGCATAAGTATTCTTAATATTAAACTTGGCTCTCATTTCACATTTATGTTTTGATAGGATATCATTACATTTTGTTCAGAAATTTTGCTCAGTACTTACTGACTATACTATACTATACGGTTCAAATAACATTTATACATTTTTGCCAGTAAGTACAACATCAATAGGCGCTTAGTTTGTAAATAAAAAATGTGATTTGGAAAATATTACAAATCGTAAAAAAATCACTGTTTATGTTTCTCAGGTTCGTAATCATACATTTACCCAGCTCGATGCCAAATTTCAACTTGCTAGGTCACCTGGAAGTGGGTTAGGTTTTTGATTATTCCTTCCCCATCCAATATTCATCCTAGTCTGAAAAAAATCTATTTTTAGATGTTTGTATCTCAATAACCGATTGAGCTATATTCATGAAATTTGGGAATCTGGTTAGCCTTGAGGATCTTAATAAACGTCCCAAATTTCATGTGTCCGTTCAATAGATTTTGACACGGCCGCTGCGTCGCCAATTCTTTTTTTTTGAACTTTGGCTTGACACGCTTCCGCGTGTCTAGATTTTTTTGAATTACTTTTTTCGCCATTTGATTGAGAATTTGAGCCTTTATGTAAAAAAAATGGATTTATTGATTTTCTTTTATAGTGTCATCATCCCTATTTAGAGGGTCACCCACTTAGGGTACCATTATTCTTGACGGCTAGGTTAGGTCTCTGATTTTATTTCACTGGAAATGCCGCAAAACTGTTACAATATCTTTATTAGGCACACATGGATGGTTTCCGCAAAAAACACCGTAATATCTGTATTGTCGATGAATTTTAAATATAAACGAAGTGTCATCAACAAACAATACAAAATCGCCTTCGTTATTCGAAGTCGCGGGGAAAAGGTAGTTAACTTTACCTTTGTATATAATATTACCTATTATCAAACGAACCGCTTCGGTACGCATGCATGGCCAGTAAATTGAATTGGCATGTAAGTAACTTACACTTTAGTTACGGACTAAAAGGCTACAAGCGTGATAATGGCCCGTATATAAATATATGGAGTTGGTTTCTCATGTCACAAGCGTACTAACAATCAAGATGAGATTTGGTGTTGTTATTCTACGTAAGTGTAATATTGTAATATGTGTAATTTTATCAGCTATATTATAGAGGGAAGGTTTAACCCATAAAAGAGTGGAAGACTACCAAATACTCTAAGAAAGAGAGCGAACCAGAAAGACCTACCAATAGCGATGAGGAGCACTTCAGTGCATTCATCTTGAGATACTGGAGTATTCCTTGGATTGTAGTTACTACCAAACCGTTAAAATATGTACAAATAAAACCGGTAAAGTATTAATAATTCCGCAGCCGAGCCAACAGCAGACAGCAACTGCACGTTCCGCTGCACTCCAAATCGGACTGTAATGGTATTCGTCAAAAGCTTAATTTGAAATGAGCGAAGAAGTGTCGCAACACCACATGCCGCACACTCTAAAGGTATGATTCCGCTGCCGACTGCATACAGCAACTGCACGTGCCGCCGCACTCCAAATTGAACCATAATGGTATGCGTAAAAAAACTCAATTTGAAATGAGCGGAGAAGTGTCGCAACAGCACATGCCGCTCACTCTAAATTGGGACTTTTAGGCTGGGTTGCACTAAACCTTCTGTAATCGTAAGCGGTGTTCGTCAAATCTGATTGTATGGAAAGTTTGACAAGTTTCTGCCGGCGCCATATTTGACGATGACCGGTCTGTGTTCGTACGTTGGTGTAACTGGAGCTTAGTCTCATGATTACGGTTCCATTTGGAGTGCGGCGGCACGTGCAGTTGCTGTATGCACTAAGCATTTATGCAGTCGGCAGCGGAATCATACCTTAAGAGGCTGACAAGACCAAATTTTGTTGAAATTGATGTTATTTAAGCAGTTTTTTAAGAAAAACGATTTGCTCTAGCACATCAAAAAAAATGATAATATTCATCATATTTTAAGACCGTGTACGGACTCGATACATAATTGGACGAAATCGGGTCGATAGAAAATAATTGCAAAGATTGGTCTTAAAATCATCATTAAACGGTTCTATGTCTTTATTTTTATTACGTCAATATTTATACGTCGTATTTATGAAGTCAACATATTCATACCTAACCGCCAACGAGTTATATTTCACAAATAATCCACACTTTTTTTTATTTCAATATTATTATAGTATTTATTTGCTATTCTACGAGCAGAGCTTCCGTTAAGAGCGGGATGGTTAATTGGAAACTCACGCCTGTTAGAGCGGAAATTCTTTTAGGTCTTGTCAGCCTCTTATATTGGGACTTTTATTCTTATAATTAATTCAATTTGGAGTGCGGCGGAACGTGCAGTTGCTGTCTGCTGTTGGCTCGGCTGCGGAATTATTAATACTTTACCGGTTTAAATTAGGATAGTAATGTTTTTGGGAATAATCCCACGTATGTATTATTTGTTTATTTATTTATAAGGGACTTTTAAAAAAAAATTCATCTTAACTCAACCAAAAAAGAATATCTAACTGTTCACGAATTTCCAATTTAAGCCGTTAACATAGTCACAGTAATGACTAAAATTACTTTTAATGTACAATGTGTCGAAAACCATACTGTATAGTTTTTATCTTTGCTTCCAGTGGCATTAGTGGGTCTGGTGTGCGGTACCTATGCAGTACCACCCACTCCCATTCCACTCTGCGGCTGCATACCCGAGGCCCCATTCTGCGCTAGCAACGGAATAACATACATGAGCGAATGTGAAATGATGTGTGGCCATGAAGGCATCATAGGCAGGTACAAGGTGCACGACGGACCTTGTTAAAGTGTTTTTAACAATAGGGATGATGACACTATAAAAGAAAATCAATAAATCCAAATTTTCTACATTAATGACTCAAATTCTCAATCAAATGGCAAAAAAAGTAATTCAAAAAAATAAATAATTACGTAATTATAAGTCTTCAAAGTTTTAAAAGTGGGTATTTTCTGTCGCTTTTCCGCAAAACGCACCTTTGTATTGAACGATTGTCATTTACTATGGCGCTACTCAAAGGTGACGTCACGGTCGAGTAGCACTTTCTCTCTCTAACTACGAACATTCTAACCGTTGTTGCTTCGTTATTTTTTGAGATATTTGAATAGGATTTTCACTATTTGGCATAGTTTTATGTCTTCTTTCTATTGAAGTAATAATTTTTTTTGAGTCATCATGCCTATTGAAGTATCTTGAATACACTGTTGTGAAGGAAACAGTCTTGTTATTAACTTCTCCTTTAACCATGAATAAGTGTACCATCTAAAGTAGTTGGGTCATACACAGATTTAGGTTTGCGTCTTTCCTGTGGATATTTCAAAAGTTAAGGACTACAAAAAGCTTTAGTTTGGATTGGACTAGTCATCCGCATAAACAGTCCATGCATCCATGTGATAAAAGCATAGCATAACTTTAATGCCGTTAAATATTGACCACAGGAGGGACGATTTTTGTTTTTTCAAGTATTTACGACCCAGTTATATGGCAAGCGTGTCATGAACATGTGAATGTGAAATGATAAACTAAGTAGAATCATCATCATAAAATTTAAGAGTTAATATCCTCGTAACGGCAGGCACATGAAGTATCAATACTTAGGCATGTATTATTAAAATGAAAAAAGCGGAACCCTTGTAGTTAAGTTTCGCCACAGATCTGCGGCTGCCTACCCGACGAGGCACTGCACGGTTCTGCGCTAGCACTGGAATAAAAATAAAATATAGACTTACGAAGACAAGTCACTCTTTTAAAATTATGGGCCCACGAATCTTCAATAAGATACCTTCAGAAATAAAAGATGCTACCTCAGATTTCGGTTTCGCACGTAAGCTCAAGAGTTTATTGGTCCAAAAAGCCTTTTACTCGGTTACGGAATTTTTGCAGGGATAGGTAATACCTATACAAGTTCTTTGCCTCACGTATTGGAACGTTTTTATTCCTTAATAATGATGTATCACTAATTTAAATTATTATTTTATTATAGTTCATATTATGTAATTTACGTATGACGACGTATGTTCAATGCAAATAAACGATATGATATGATATGAATAGTACATTACTGCAGACGCCGGGAAAAAAAGCCTTGCCGAAGTGATGATACGAAGGTAGGTATGTATAGTGCTTTTCTCAAACATATGCAATGAAATAAAAACCGGCCAAGTGCGAGTCGGACTCGCGCACGAAGGGTTACGTCCCATTATCTTTAAAAACGGCAAAAACATCACGTTTGTTGTATGGGAGCCCCTTTAAATATTTATTTTATTCTGTCTTTTAGTATTTCTTGTTATAGCGGCAACAGAAATACATCATCTGTGACAATTTCAACTGTCTAACCTCAGTATTAATAATATACTCTATGTGTCAAACTATCACGGTTTTTGAGATACAGCCTGGTGACAGACGGACAGCGGAGTCTTAGTAACAGGGTCCCGTTTTACCCTTTGGGTACGGAACCCTAAAAACTTTAATATCGCGGTAATCGAAGACAAAAAAACACAGTCAAAAAAATATTTATGCACAGGATATTAATAAATATTGTCTATGGTCAATGGTCTCTAGTGACTTACGTATAGATAATATTTTTAATTTATTCATCAATACATTGAATCATACAGATTTGTATGAAATCTGTATGATTCAATTCCTTTACAATTATTTTCAGTTGTTCCGCCCGGAACGTGATACTTTGAAGCCTGTTATAACGCACGTAATGACGACATTACATTGCATGTTTGAGAAAAAACATTTACGAGCGTACCTATGTAAAATGAATTGTGACTATTCCGACACCAGAGGCAGATACAAAGTGCACGACGGACCTGCGCTGCGCTAGCACTGGAATAGCCAATAACAATTCCTTTGTATGAAATTCCTGAACAGTTCTCTCGAGTTGTTCCGCCCGAAACGTGATACTTTCAAGCCCGTTATTATAAGTTTATAACACACGTAATGACGACATTTCATTGCATGTTTGAGAAAAAACATTTGCGAGCGAACCTATTTGAAACCTATGTAAATAGAAAAAACTCCTAACCATTCGTACTCATAACGCCAATACAGTTTTAACATCTTAATATCATCATAACTTTTTTAATCATAAGTAATATTATTTATTCGTATTGTCTATATTCATAATGTCAATAGTTATCATAATTTCTTTCCTACTACAATTTATTTTCATATTTATTTTTTAATCCGTGTCATTTCAATTCATAGTAGTGTTAATAATCACACAGTTAAGGCACAAAAATATACAGAAGGTCCGTTCCCGCCGTTCTTGAAAATACATACCTAAACTTGCCCGACTCACAGGGTTGCTTCTGTATTGATTCTGAATTTTAAAAAGGAGTAGGTATATTAAAAATTCTTCAACATGACATTTAAATATGAACCAGCGTATCTTGGTAAAAAACCGGCCAAGTGCGAGTCGGACTTCGCACATTTAGGGTTCCGAATCAACCTCAAAAATATGATTTATCAATATACTAGTATTTGTTGTTAAAATATACCTACGTAATATTGAACATTGTCACCAAATTTCAAGTTCATAGGTCAATGAGAAGTCTAAAAATTCTTCGGAACAAATTTTGTGACAGACGACGGACTACTTAACTAAACCATAGTACTTAAATACTGGAGTTTTACCAGCGAACGATAAGATGAATGTGTAATGGTTGATCGTCATTATCAAAGCGGCTAGTTTCAAAAAATTACCTACCTACCTAGGTATTGTAACTACCAAAACGAGAGAACCGTTTTATTTACCTTTTAATATCGTTTGAAAATTTGAAGAAAGTGTAGGCACAGTTTTTTGTTGTATTTAAACAATAAAATACATTCCAACTGTTTACTGTAATAATATCGGTTATTCATTTTGACGTACGTGACACTGACACAAAGTACAGGCAAAGTACCTACGTAGCGGCGGGGACGTCAAGTGATCAACGCGCGCACAACTATAAGCGACAGTCGCGACTAAGCATTGCCGAGATCAACCGAGAATGCCTGTAAATGTTACATCTGTGTGCGTGCGGCGAAAATGGCACTTTGTACTGAGCGGACTCTCCGCTCCGGCGCGCCGCCGCTATTTACTTTGTGGTTAATGTTAGGTTAGGGTTCACTTGCGTTGCGTCCCATAGAGCGGAAATAGGCCCGTCGCGGGTAAGAGGTTGTTAACTATATTATTACCTATCCTAATATCCTAATCCTAATAATATTATAAACGTTTGTGCGGATGGATGGATGGATGTATGAATGGATGTATGGATGTACGTTCCGCTTAATCTCAAAAACTACTCAACGGATCTCTATAAACTTTCCAGTATTGTAGCTTAGACATCAGAATAGGACATAGGCTATAATTTATTTCAAAATTCATCCCCTGAGGGGGTAAAAAGGGGGTGGTCATTTTGTATGAAAATTAAAAATTTCTTTAAGATAAATACTTCTAACTCTCTTAATAGACTAACCATTAAAATCAAAGAAAACAGTTTTCAGCGTTTTTCGAAATTCGCCCTCTAAAGGGGTGAAACGGGGGTTGAAAGTTTGTATGGTGAGCAAATTTTTTTTAAACAAGGAACTTGCAACTTCCTTTGTAGACCTAGCATTAAATACTAAGAAAACTAATTTCAGCGTTTTTTGAAATTCACCCTCTGAAGGGGTGAAAAGGGGGTTGAAATATTGTATGGACAACCTGAGTTTTTTAAAGTTAGTGACTTCATACTTGGGGAGATGGAGAGTAGACTTTCAGTTAAAATATAAGAAAAGTTTTTGAAAATCTACTCCTTAAGGCTGTATTAATAGGGGGTTGAATGTTTGTATGGTAAAAGTGTATTCGAAGTGAGGGACTAGAAATTTCGGTTTTAGTAATATACCTATACAAGATAAATAGATTAAAACTGCCCTACCCGTGCAAAGTCGTGGCGGGTTACAAATAATTTTAAAGTATGTCTGTCTGTCTGTTACCACTTACTTTTGAACCACTGAACCGATTTAGATGAAATTTGGTATGGATATAGCAATAACACTCTAACGCAATGACCGAGTTCTACGCAAACGAAGTCGCGGGCAAAAGCTAGTAGGTACATAATTATCAAACGAACCGCTTCGGTACGCATGCATGGCCAGTAAATTGAATTGGCATGTAAGTTACCAATTACCAACACTTTAGTTACGGACTAAAAGGTTACAAGCGTGATAATGGCCAGTATATAAATATAAGGCATTGATTTCTCTTGGCAGCTTGGCACAAGTGAACTAATAATCAAGATGAGATTTGGTGTTGTTATTCTACGTAAGTCTAATAATATTTATTCAGCTGTATCGTTAGAAATAGCGTTACAAATAATATCATGTAAAACTTTAACTTTTTTTTTGTTTGGGTAAGAAAAAAATAGTTCAGTGTACTTCCATAAATCATGGGCAGTGGAATTCTTTTCCGGCTAACCCTTTCCCAGATCAATACAACTTGGACCTTTTAAAGCAGGGCTCGGAACCGGTTTTTTTAACCGGTTAAAACCGGTTTATTTGGGTTTAGCTCCAAACTTTATTGAGAACGCGAACGTTTTAAGAACTTTATATTTAACCGGTTTATTCGATGAGAGGCCCGGCCGGGGTCACTGTCCTTAGGTATTACGATAGGTAGGTATAATTGAAATTATTTTCGTTGACCGAATTTCTATAAACATTTTATTGGATTTTGAACCTTATTGTTTGGACAGTAAAATAGCTTTTTAAACAAATAAAGTTGATGCAATTCAGCCAACTCAAATTATTTCAATCACAATCGAGCGCCCACATTAACCGGTTTTTATCGTTCTAAACCGGTTAATTCGAACAAACCTTTATATAAAGCTCTCCCGTAAACCGGTTTAAATAAACCGGTTTTTGTATCTAAACCTAAATAAAAAGGTTTTGCCGCAAGTACATCATAACGGTTTGAATAATTAACCGGTTTCTGAGCCCTGTTTCAAAGACGAGAGTAGTAGGTACGCATCTAACACCCTCGGCCTCATCATCACTTACCAACAGGTGAGATAGATGCCAAATGCTTAGCTATGCTATAAAAAAAAACCCAGTTTGACATGTAGGTACATTTCATCGAAAATGGCCCCGTATAGTGTATATCTTTGCTTCCAGTGGCATTGGTGAGTCTGGTGTGGGGTACCCCTACCCACCAACCAACCGACTTACCACAGATCTGCGGCTGCCGGCCGACCGGGCCACCGTTCTGCGCTAGCACTGGAGAAACATTTACGAGCGAATGTGAAATGAATTGTGGTTATTCCAACACCACAGGCAGATATAAGGTGCACGACGGACCTTGCTAAATGTGCGCGTAGATAACAACTTAAGTATCTTGAATACACACTGTTACGAATGAAACTGTTTTGTTGCCTTCTTTTGGCCCTATCCCTAACTACATGAATACGCGTCCAATTCAAACTAGTCGTTGTTTCATATATTTAAAAAAAGAAACATTAATGAGCAATGATTTATGAAAGCAATGATTTAAACGTTAATCAACATGAGTATAAAACGAATCGAATTTGAAATTTTTCATTATAAATTATTAGCTTTTGCCCGTGACTTTGACGACGTCAAATGTCGTATCAACTTTAAAACTCCAATTTCATCCATCAAGAAGTGCCTTCGGTCTTTATAGTCATGAGCGATGACTATAAAGACCGAAGGCACTTCTTGATAAGACTAGCACGGGAACGGGAGTGGCGTAGGTACTAGAAGAGGTGCCTACGATGCTCAGTAGTGGGCGATTAAAGGCTGAAAATGATGAAAATTCCCTTGAATTGCGGAATAAAAAGTATCAGATTATAATTATCTACACTATCTATACACTATCTCCATGAAAGGCATTAAAATAATATTGCTGTTTTTACGTAATTTAGTAACAAACATCCATACTAGTAGGAAATAGGATGGATTTGCTATACTTAAGGTACGAGTATAAATAGTAGATTGTGTCACAAGGGAGCAAAATGACATATTTACGGCGTGGGCGTAACTTGAATCCTGAACGAAGAGAAGGATTATATAATAGAATCCTGAGCGTAGCGAGGGATTCTAAAATATAATCCTGAGCGTAGTGAGGGATTCAAGAATTAACGCCCAAAGTGGAAATAATTTTGCTCCCATGTGACACATACTGCTTTTCACATCACCTATTGAGGATAATGAAAGATCTAAAATAACAATGGTTGTGCATTTATTTTATCAAAATCGATACTAATAATTTATTACTCTTTACAGAAAAGTGCCACTTTGATCCCTCCTAGCAGGGAAGAAAAGTGCCATTTTGATCCCTCATAGCAGGGAAGAAAAAGCCCTTATCCGAATAGGTGATGTGAAAAGGCTATTTATAAAGATTTCTTGCAACACAAACTGGAAACCTTTGAAATGAAATATACTGTTTACCTGGGTATGGGTAAGTACTATTTACAATGCCGTACTAAAATGTTTATGAATTGATTCAAACCCAGAGAATTCATTATTTTCGTGCTCTAATGCTCAAACTTGTGTATAATAGCTTCTTCTATATACGAGTAAGTGTTAGTGACGTTAGTGTGAGGAGAAGATAGTTATATAGACGAAGAAAATAATATCACTCTACTTGTAAAGTAAGCCACTAGTGTTTTACTCTGTTCTCAGTGTCTCTGTTGGGACTGGTTTACTCGTATTCTTTGGGCGGCACGCGCTGGTTCCCCCCGATATGTCGCGAGCTGTGTCCCCGCCCCACGCCGCCCTACCGGCCCCTGTGTGCCATCAACCTGCGCACTTACCTCAGCGAGTGCCTGATGGACTGCGACAACACGGACCAGATGACTCTCCATAAAATACACAACGGACCATGTTGATAACGATTACGTTTCATTGTTTTTTTTTAATTATAATTAATTAGGGGTGTTTTTGTGTGAATTTCTTTAGATTGTTTTATTTGTATAGGTATGTAAAATGAGGATAAAATATGTCACAATATTCAATTCAAATTCAATTTATTTTGCAAGTAGGTAGGCCTCCAGGGCTCTTTTATTAAAGTAATAAGTCTTCCAAAACGCCAGTGCCCTGCAAGTACATCTGCACGAGGCCATCCATAAGGTGGGTGACAGGAGCCTATGGAGGAGTCCGGTCTGGTCAGCAAGAGTCGGACATGATGTCACGGTTCTCAGCATTGGTGGAACTACTGTTGATGGTGAGGGCTATCACCAGTTTGAGGTTACGTATCAACAGTTCACGTAAACCGCATCATTGAGTATTAATCAGGTAAATTGTCGGCTTGGAGTAGCCCCATAACCGATTAGCTATACCCAACGCGGTCAGTGGATCCGCTACCAAACTACATACCTCCTACTCCAATAAATAAACATGTATAAATGCTACTGGCAAAGAAGCAGGACTCGGCTGTTCCATATGCGAGTAGTAAGGGATATAGAGTAGTAATTCCGGCGTACCCTAACGATCTTATTTCTAAACGTTGATCAAACTAATTTTAGATAAAATGCCGTTGAAATTCTTTTATCTTTATCTGCCATTTTTTTAGTTTATATACAGCTCTGTTAAGTTTATAAATAACGTGGTAAAAATCTGCATTTTAGTGGACATGCAGAGGTGCGCTGCGCAGCTATCTACTTTCTTGGTTATATCGTTAATCCTAAATATCCTAATATTGGCGCGAGCGACTCCTAGCGCTGAGTGATGCACCCGCCCGCGCCGGACTGTCTCTCACCGTATTAGGATATTCCAGGAACGGCAAAATATTTAATCAAAGAGTGAAATTCTGTTAAAATACAATTTTATATGGGGAACCTCAGAGGACCAAAAATACCTGTCCAAAGTTTTCATTATACTTCTGAGGAGACCTCAAAGAGCCGCATACGGCTTGCTAGTTGGCGACCCCTGGCATATTTCATGAAACGAGCATCATGCGCGCGCAAGAGGAAGTAATCTCAAGAAACACTTGGGCAACATGCGTGCTGTAACGGTTAATCCTTTGAACGCCGCGAACGCATAAGTGTCGTGTGTTGTGGTGCCTACGGCGCCAATAACGACTGTAGGTGTTAGGGCGTACGCTGTCAAAGTCACCTTAATGCTTTACACATACGTTCAAATTCAATCTAGATAATGGAAAATGGGTTGGCGTGTAGGTATCACTGCCGTACTTCAATAATGGCGTTCAAGGATTAAATAATTGCACTCACCTTAAACTTGTTCTTTATAATGACAACGTCATTCTCGATGTGTTGTTTTGTTTGTCCTGCCCCTCTAGCACAACATGCATTCCGTCTCTACTCGCGCGCGAGATAAGCTACCTGTCACTTTTTGTCAGCATTAATCAGACAGTGACAGGTAGCCTATCTCGCGCGCGAGTAGAGACAAGATGCGTGTTATGCTAGCCCCCCTGGTGCACCGCTATGGTGGTCTTGCAATTGCATATAAGGAGGTTATCGTTCGTGTTGTACAGTCAGCGTCATATAGTACGTAGCAGCCAAGTGTCCAAATACTTCGGCTCGGCACACCATACAAAATATATGGTGTACCGAACTATTTGGCCACTTTGGCTGCTATATACTATATGACGCTGACGGTATAAGCCGCATGCGGCTTATGCGAGTTGGCGACCCCTGGCATATTTCGCGCAAGAGGAAGCCACCTCAAGAAACACTTACCCCCTTATTCATAAACGTCCATCAAACCTCTATTAGTTAACAAGCCGCTAAAGTTCGTTTGTCCTTATCTGTCACTCTGACATTTACGTTTGTGAGAAAGGGACAAACAACATTTTAGTTAGCAGAGGTTTGTTAAGTTTTATGAATAAGGGGCTTAGGCATCACGCGCGCTGTAACGGTTAATTAATAGCACTGACCTTAAACTTGTTCTTCATAATGACGTTGTTCTCGATGTGCTGTTTGATCTGGTGCACCACGGTTATAACAGCGCTATGTTGGTCTTTCCGGCGCCTGTGGGCGCGCATATTCAGGAGGTTCTCGTTCGTGTTATATAAGCCGCAATGCGAGTTGGCGATTCCTGGCATATTTCGCGCAAGAGCAAGCAACCTCAAGAAACACGCGCGCTGTAACGGTTAAATAATAGCACTGACCTTAAATTTGTTCTTCATAATGACGTTGTTCTCGATGTGCTGTTTGATCTGGTGCACGACGGTCAACAGCGCTATGTTGGTCTTGCCGGCGCCCGTGGGCGCGCATATCAGGAGGTTCTCGTTCGTGTTGTACGCTGTTTGGAACACTATGGACTGGATGCGATTCAGCTCTTTGATGTTCTCGAACGCCATTTGACCGATCTGCAAACGGTACGGATGTAAGTTTTTATAGTTATACCAAGTATTGTTTATACCAAGAATTATACAAGTATAGTACTTTTATCTCACGAGCGCGGATGGGCCATTGTTGTAGTGATGACACACGCGAACACATAGACAAGGTGAACTGATAGCTCCTACGCTGACGCACACATAGACAATGTGCATGTAAAGCTCAACACACAACCATGGCTCAACCGCGCTCGTGAGATAGAAGTACTCTACCTATAATAACATGCAGCCAGCTGCGAAAAAAAAAGAGATGTCTTTAACACGACACCCAACGATAGCGCGTTCTAATTCTAAATTAATACTTCTAAAGTAATCCTAGCGCCATCTATTGCAAAACGTTAAAACTTTTTATGCCACTGCATATATGTAAAGTTGAGGTGCGTTCCCGGTTGGGTTGCTCTGAGTTTCTGATTTGAGCATTTTACGAAATTCCTCTGTGTCCTATCTCTACTAATACTGCAGATGAGATGACAAAGGATTTGGTCTTAAAGTTGACACGTCAATTCATATATAGGTAGCTTGGTAATTTTTCTTGGTAAATTGTTTATCTTATTTTACCTCATCCAAGTCCGAGACGGGTACGCGATTGTTGCCGACCGCCAAAGGCCCTTGATCGTTCTTAGGAATGATAACCTCCTCATACTCCTTGTAGTCCTTCCTCACCGCATTCTCGGGGAGAAGCAGTTTCATGCCCGATACAAAACCTGAACAAGTTAATACATTTTCAGTTAATTATTTCAAAATTGTTTCCAGGCCTTTAAAACGGTATGAAATAGTACCCAAATATCGTTTTGAGTAAAACGGGTTGTTTCGCAGTTAAGAGCCCACATTGCCAATGTTTATCGACATAGATCTCAACATCTATAGTGATTAAATATCTGTCCTTTCAGTCTCTAACCTAGTCCAGTAGTCTAGTAGTAGTGTCTTTCAGTTTCTAGTCTCTATCTTGAACTATTTTCCTCCAGTCTGTTAAAAGTGAAAACACGATTTGCAAAAAATTTCTCTATTCTTTTATTTTTCAAACATTCCTTTTTTTCGTAGTTTTTGGTTGGATCTTTAAAACCCTCCCATCTATAAAAATGATTTTTGGTTTAATAGTTGTAAAATGATAAGTTCTCAAATCTGATAAAAAAGATTATCCTTATAAATCTACACGATTAGAATAAACATCAATTTTTACGAAAAACACGCACTGAGCTTCCGTAGAGATTGAAAACTTACGCGTGTTAGAGCGGGACTTTCGCAATGCCATATACGCCCTCTTAATGTTATGAACCATAACGAACGATATACGAAAATAGCTATATTTAAAGGTCTGGTTGTATTTTCTTTTCGTGCAAGGTCCTAAAATACATTATTGATCGTACCAGCTGAGTTCTTAGCGTCGATCGAAGAGTCATACACGTTCGGGTACTGCACTTTTGTTTGAAAATACGATATCTTTTGCAGAACTGGATCCACTTCCCTCTTTGATGTCGAGAATGGTACCACTGGCTTTGTTAACTCGGATATCCTGTCAAAGACAACATTATTAATTAATTAATGCTGAATTAATGAAGCAAATATATAGGAATAGAATTTTTACTACTTACTCCAGTTCACATGCGGGTATCAAGGCATTATGACACGTCGTTTTGAGATTAGGAGTATTGTCCAAAATTGAAAGAAATATTAAACCTAATCGTTATGCCTGTTCCTCTTCGTCTTCTCTCCGGGGTCCCTGCCACTTTACAGGCACCGTCTCTCACTTAGTAGTACCACAGAATAAATAAAGGTCTTACTTACAGAAGATTTATTTTTAACAAAACCGACATTTGCCGACAGCTAATCATGGCATTGCCCCTAAGAACGTGCTCTTTCGTTTCTAGCGCGAAAGGGTAACAGGCCTATTGATACTTCGTATATAATTAACCGACTTAGGATGTGTTAGCATACCTTTTATAATCAGGAGATGGAAGGAAGGGTCGGAAGGGGGCGACCAAGGCGAGGATATCTTGATCAAATTTCTGCGATACTGAAAAAAGACTAGGTCGGAAGTTGCAACCAACTAGCTTGTATGAGGAGATGCATGGATGTGGTTGAAGCAAAAGACGTATGTAAGGACCGTAGTACTTGGCGTTCTTTGGTCTCTGCCCACCCCAATGGAATACGGGTGTGAGTATATGTATGTATGTACCTTTTGGCCCTCATCTGAGCGATATTGATTTCCGGTTCTTCTTCTTCTTCGTCGACCTTCCTGGCGTTCTTGGACTTCTTGCCTTCTTTCCGCACCAGCTTCGCGAGCATCTTCTCCTGCTCCGACAGGACCGACACTTGGCAGAGGTACTGAGGCATTTTGTTCTCGGGCAGGATTGCTGCTACTGTAAAAGGACAGTCCTTTTTAAGTTTCCCAAAATATAATAGTACTCGTACTTGAAGAGAGTTTAATTCACTAAAAGTCACTCCTCAAGTCCTCACTGTGTTATGAACAAAGTAGAAACTAATATTCAATGAGCAGTAGGCCGTCCTGGTTTGAACTATCTATAGCAGGTTGCTAGCAGCCGCAGAACGTAGTGGAATTGCAACATTACTGAGGTGTATGTCGAGTGGATGAAAAAGTGACTGGATTAAAAACATTAAAAGTGTTCCGAAAAATCAAGTACATCTTTTTTGTGCAGAGTTTCTAAGTTTGTACATGGTTTGTACTGGTAAATGCGGTGGTGTGGCAGCCAAATATCGATGCGGTCAGTTTTTGCTTGTGCGTGGCTTTCTCAGTGTACTGTACAACTTACTCTCAGACAAGGTAGGCTGCGGCGGCGGCGCCTTCAAACTATTAACGACATCCTGCCTATGCTCGAGCAGCTCCTGTATAAACTCGAACTTGTCGAAGCCGAGCAGCTCGAACAGGTCGTTCTGCATGTCGTCGTTGCTCCGCGGCGAGTTCAGCAGAGTGATGACGGACTGCATGATGTCCGCGCTTGATATGTCCGGGATGTTCGCGTACAGCTCCGTCACTTTGGTTTCTAGCCACGATTTGCCGAACTGGAAGTTATATGGGGATGCATTCAGTGTTAGAGCACTTTTATCTCACGAGCGCGGGTGACCTATGGTTGCTTGTTGAGCTATAAATGCACATTGTCTATGTGTGCGTCAGTGTAGGAGCTATGAGTTCACGTTGTCTATGTGTTCGTATGTGTCACAACTACAACAATGGCCAACCCGCGCTCGTGAAATAAAAGTACTATTCTTCTCCTCGCATAAGTGGCAACGTCGTGTGCTGAATATACTTAATTATTAGCACTTTGGGGCTAACGCTTTTTAGTCTATGTTGTTGTACGGGTTGGCGTCGAATAGACACTTCACTTTCGGTTCCGGAAATTCGACGGCGGCAATTTTGAAGATGTCGTTACTCGGGAGACCGACTGTTAGTTTAGAGATTGTCTCCCAGCCGGGTTCTGGGAGACTTGCCTAGCAAAATATTAGAAGATGGCGCTGGTTTCCGAAAGTGAAGTATCTTCCCGTAACAAATTGGACTGCACGAATGGGGAAATATGTATGAGTTACATTTTCACAGTCAAATTAATTGGGAATTTTGTAATCAACGTTGGTAATCAACAATAATTACATTTGCCTGTAGTGTAGTCAAATTATACACTTCACATACCTTAGAAACAGGCAGACTAGGTGTTGGTTTAGCGGCTCTGCTTTCGCCGCTACTTTGAGCACTGTACTTCATAGAAAAATCAGTCACAAAACTGCTATCAGTTGCAGGTCTTTTCAGTAGCTTTGCAAGAGGTTTCTTGGCTGGTTTGTATGGAACATAATGACACTGTATATGGTCACCCCAGAGTTTTATGTTTTCTTTGTTTTCTTCACTGATTTCCTTTCTGATATATTCTTTTGTGTCTTCTGATATATCTACAGATATCTCATTGACAATCTGTAAAACAGAAATATAAATTATTCTGAGAAAATTAATAAAATCAGGGGAAATAATTAGTGCAGTTTTGAAAATTGCTACAGTTATACCTTGCGGTATCCAGATGAACATACTAAAAGTCCTCAAGGGTGGGGGGTGTGCTGAGGGTGTAGGGGGGAGATTAAAGGTACCTTTTTTAGTATTTCGTAATAAAAACTCGGTGGCCCATAGCAAGAAATGTTCTGAGACATGAGTTTTCTACATAAAATTCTCAAAAAAAAGATTATACACACTTTTTCGCTAGGATCAATATTTAATGAAATTTTAAAGGGGGAAAGTTAATTATACGTGGCTTCTCATTCCTTTATTATCTAATGTTTTTAAAAACAAAAAATACAGGATTTATGCACTCGAAAAAGTTTTACCTACTCCACTTGGTGGGGTGGGTCAATTTTTTTACTAGCCCCTCTTAAAAACTAAACGGATGGAGCTATAGTCTTTAAATTTTCGCAGTTTAAGCATCATATGACAGTAAGTTGTCAAAAAATATTGTTACATGTTTACAAAGGGTCTATGGAGCTTAAAGATAAGAGACTTTCAATTGTCAATTAGGAAAGCAGTTGGGAATGAAGTTTATGAATGTCTTACTACTAATACTCAATCATTCAAGAATGCATTAGGGAAGCAATAGGATATGCATAGGTGAGATATATGTACTGACCTCACAAATCTTATTTGCTGTTGAAGACACTACAGTTCCAAAAGTCTGCCGCAGCTGAGTGAGATGCTTCAGCATGACAATATCCTGATCAAGGAACATTCTCAGTGTAAGAACGGCCGCATCCTCAATAACTTCATCAGGTTGGTCACCGGCGAGGAGCTTGCAAGCCTCCTTTAGATTGTCAAGGAGCTTAAGCTCTATATTAGGTTCATTCTGCTTTACATAGTTGTATATATCACTGAATGTTTTAAATCTGAAAAATATTGAGTAGAATTAGCTTTTCCCTCTTCTGTTCATTACATATCTACTTATATAATGTGTGAAATGACCTTAAAAAGAAAGTATTCAATAAAGAGTCAACCTATATAATCTAAAGTGAGTAACAAGAATGTATACTGTATTAATATTATGTATGAAAAAAAAAAATTAGTACAAGAATGATAAATCAATCTCCAGTAAACCCGCATACAACCGCAACAATCAAGGGACTGATAAGATTATGTCCAACTAACAAATAGAACGGTTTTATTTACTTAAAAAAAGGGGTTTGTATGATATCCTAAAAGTGTGGTGGCATTAACATTGAAGATAAAATAAAAAATAAATGCCATACAATAAATAAATTAACATTTAGAGCAGTAAAACATTATATGTGGGTTTGTAATAAGCGGATTTCACTGTATTTTTGTTTGTTCAAGTAAAACTTGTTCTTCTACTGTCTTTACAGATAGCAAGCAAAATAAATTGGCAAATTGATTTCTTTTTACTTAAAACTGTAATTAGTATGTAAAAACAAATATTATATTACTGTAGCTCTCAAGTGGAGTCTGTCTTCCTGCGTTTCTCTGAACAGTTCTCTGTTCAGTGCATTGGTAGGTATAGGAAACATTGCAGTACCGTTACAATTGACACCATCATTTCTCTTCAGTTATTGCTTCCTAAATAAACTTAATACAATACTTACTGTTGTGTTTTCCTTCTTTTAATCAAGTTTGGTTTGGTTGGGTCTACCACAGGTTTCAGGCATCTTGGCTTGTCAAGCTGAGTGTGTGCTCGTAGTGCCCTTGTTATCCTTGGCAACTCAATCATATTGAGTGTTTATATGAACTGAGCTTCTGCAAACCGGATAAATCATATTTTTAAAGTTATATAACTGCTGAATTATTTTAAAATAAGTTGCATTACAATTTGTAGTACAAGCGGAAGTTTATTAATAAAATTGTGCTCTCTTACTAAAAATATATATTTACTACTGCTCTGGTTGAGTTAGAATGGGAAATCATTGACACTTAAATATAACTCGACAGAATTGAACCGTAGCATAATCGATAATCGAAGTTTAATAATATTGTGAAATATGTGAAGGAATGTTATCATCAATTTTTAAGCTGAACTGTAATACAACTACAATAACATTTCTGCCTGAATAAAATACACAATTAACTCCGATTTTGGGCACATTACTAATGTTAATGTGCAGTTTAATGACATAAAAATAAACATTTTTATAAATCTGTTTTATAACTTACCCTATATAGAACAAGAAATGAAAGTATTGGACGGGGTAGTAAGGAATTTAAGGGATCCTACATTATATTTTACTTCACAAGACGTTCAGTAACTCAGATAGATTTATAATACATATAAGCCGCAAATTTATAAACGGCATGCAATGCAACACAGCTGATTGAGCTGATTTTTGGCCGATTTATGATGGATTTATGTCATTTTATGTACGTCGCAAACTGTCAATGTCAAACTTTTTTTTTTACAACGAGGATCTGTTTAAGCTACATGTTTTCCTGTGTGTTGGGTAATTTCATAGCAACGGTAATAAGTGATTGTGAAACAGACTCTTTTTTTAAATTAATTTTATGGGCGTTTTTCCATTAGCCGGCCCGGCACCCCGGCACCGGTAGAGGCGTATTTAAAAATTTGACGCCCCGGGCCAGTTAGCTTTGCAGCTCCATACGAGGTTAACAACTTAACATAACTAGGTACTCATCCTAGATAAGAGTCTAATGGTACTCATCGACTGAACTAATGGGACTAAACAGTTTCACTTATCCGTAAATCGTGTAACAGAGTGATCATGAAAGTCCCCGGACTTAGTATGAAAAAAATATATTTACCACTATGCCGGCCTTTTACGGCAATAACTAAATTTATTTACCAAGCAATCCCTTTTAAATGTTTAAGGCACTATTTCAAAACAATTTGTACATGTTAAGCATGTCATATATTTTTTTCGCAAAAGAAAATGTGCATAATTCGAGTAGAATGCAAAGACGTCCCCCATTTAAAACATCTAGTGGTGTGAGAACGAGCTACTCTAATTATGCGACATCTAGTGAGGAAAAGACAAACTATTTAGTGTATTACTTGATCACTAGATGGCGCTAAAATTAATGCATAAGACCTGACATCTAGCGGTGAAAAGCCAAACTATATAGTTTGTATGTTTTTCACTAGATGGCGCTAAAATTCATGTATAAGATCTGACATCTAGCGAAAAAAAGTTTTTAATCTAGTGATAAAAATTTAGTTTGTCTTTAAGTCACTGGATGGCGCTAAAATTAATGAATGTGTCCTGACATCTAGCGGTGAAAAGCCAAACTATTTAGTGTGTTACTTGATCACTAGATGGCGCTAAAATTAATATAAGACCTGACATCTAGCGGTGAATAGCCAAACTATTTAGTGTGTTCCTTGATCACTAGATGGCGCTAAAATTAATGTATAAGACCTGACAACTAGCGGTGAAATGCCTAACTATGTAGTTTGTTTCTTGTTCACTAGATGGCGCCAAAATGAAGTTGTGTGCTGACATCTAGCGGTGAAAAGCCGTACTATATAATTTTTTTTTTTTTTTTTTTAATTTATTCCTAAAAAGTAATGGTACATTTGTTTGTTTCATAATCAGTTTCGCCAAACAAAATGTTTATTGGCGAGTTATTGCACTCACTTTAATAGCACTATTGTACCTTAATAACAGTGAGATTATAGGTATTATACTTATTTCTAATCTATATTGTACTAAGAACTTACATATTTCGAATCTATTTATGTTAATATAGCATCTACTAGCAACTTTTTTAACCTCTTTCTAAACACGTATTTACTAGTGCATTCGGTTTCTGGAAAGATTGAATTAAATATTCTAGGTATTAAATAACTTCTAGTCCTTTTCCCGTAGTAATTATTTGCTTTTGGTTCTACATAGTTACGGCGCGACGTGAATCTCAGTTCCCGGGTGTACACTCTGACAGTTTTAAATTCATCATTTTTAAATTGTTCCGTTGCTAATTGTTTTCACGGGCACTAGATAGCGCTAATATTATGTTATATTTCAACATTTAGCGCTGAAAAGTCATTCTATATAAAGGGTCATAACACTCATAACTCGGTCCCTATCCCTAGAACCCGTGGGTTGTCCCCATACAGCTGTTGTTTTGCAATCAATTTATTTTCTATGGCAACATTATTTGTGGATATCCCCTTAACATTATTTATTCAGGACTTTTGAACGGTGAAAACCGCATCAAAATCGGTTCAGGCAAACGCGTGATAATCGCGGACAAACATACATACATATATACATACAGGTCAAACTGAGAACCTCCTTTTTTGAAGTCGGTTAAAAAGGAAGAAGTTTCACCCGATTAAGTATTATATTATTTTATTTTATTATACCTAGGTTAATTCTTAACGTTGTCTACCTAGATACGGACTTGCTCCAACCTAGCCCTAGCCCATGCACTTGTAAGTACTTACTTATCTGCCGTATTGGGACTGGGTGAAATAATAGGCACAATAATAATATTCTAACATAATTAAAGTTGGTTTATTTATTTAAGCAATAATAATACATAAGTACATAACCTATTACGCTATGTATACACGGTGAATTAGAATATTTATTTAAATACCAACTTTCTGCATGATTCCCTGAGCTGATTATGTCTGATTATAAACGTTTAACAGTTATCATTATAACATATAGTTACCTACACTTTATCTATTTATCATATTTTTAATTAAATATTCTCATATAAATCAAATGAAGTTATAAACCTTTATTAAAATTTCGTTACAATTACTTTTTCATTTCTGCTAACAGAAGAATTATCTTCTAGTATTAGAATTAGGTAGGTATCATCAAACTTAAAATAAGGTAGTTCACGGTCATTTAAAACAAAATGAATAAGTACTTAGGTTATTCGTTTTCACTAAGGATAAACCATATTTCAAATTTTACTATAACAATGTGATATTTAACATGATTTACACAGTGTTATAAATAACGAGGATTAAAAGGGTGATTGATACATGTAGTGGTGATAATGTGACGATTATCTGTAATTACTACTTATTTAAAGCGGTTTTTTTTAATTTAAACCGTCAGCCAATATATTATATAAGTATCTAACCTTCCACATTACTGAATACAATTTAGTATTAAATCCGCTTATCATTTATTTATTTAATCTTTATTGCACAAAAGAAAACCTTATGGTACAAAAGGCGGACTTAATGCCATATGGCATTCTATCATGTTGTTAATGAGAAAAAAATTTGACCGACGATTTTTGTGGTCTTTGCAGAACGTATCTGTGACTGGAATTTTTTTCTGAAATTCAAGTGTGATAGATAGAAGATTTTAGGGATTAGGAAATCTACGACAACGAAGAGTTTCTTGACATATTTTCTGACTCGTAGTTATTCCATTCGCTTAAAAAAAAGGGTCTAATGTATTCGTGATAAGCGTAAATAATAAATTTCTATAATTTCAGCCAGTATCATTAAGAGAGGGTTGGATTTTTGTAAACGAGGAATTTGAAACTTCGTTTATCCTATCATTAAATTACAAGAAAACTGTTTTTCAAAATTCATCCTCAGAAGGGGTGAAAACAGTGTTGAAAGTTTGTTTGGGGAGCAAATTTTTTATTTACCGGAAACTTGAAACTTCGTTTAAATAGGTACCTAACCTTAACGTCTAAGAAACTTAATTTCAGAGATTTAGAAAATTCAAGTTTCTGGTAAAAAAAAATATTTGCTCCCAAATTCATCAACTTCAACTTTCAACACAATCTTCACCCCTTCAGAGTGGAAAAAAGCTAAAATAGTTTTCTTATAATTTAACGAAGATTCAAGTTCCTCGTTTAAATAAAATGCTCTCCATACAAACTTTCTACCCCCTTTTCACCCCTTTAAAGGGCAAATTTGGATAATCGCTGAAAACAGATTTCTTCCATTTTAATGCTAAGTCTATTAGGTAGCGACTAGCAAATTTTCAAGTTTAAGTATGTCTTAAACTTAATATTGTTCCCCATGCAAACTTTCCACCCAAATAAATTTAAGATGGCCGACGGAGGAGTGGGTTCCTATCAAAAACATTGTACTGAATTTCATTATAACCCGCCGGTTAATAATGTGATGTTCTTATCCTTCTCTCTTCTTCTTATTGTTATGTTCTTAAAGTCTAATTTCGTGAGGGTACCCTGGGCTGATCTCGCGACCCGGGGAACTTATTATTTAAAACAAAAGTCGCGAGTGTTACAACACGCTGCAGTGAACTGAGTACTGCGTCAACTTTTTTAGATTAAGCGGACATCACTGTATTATTTAATTGCTATTGTATTCATTGATTTTATTTGTATTTATTTTTATTGACGATCACAATAGAGATTCTTGTAAATTGACATGTAATTTATAATGTAATCGTATATTGTGAATAAATGAATCTGAATCTATATAAAAACCCTGACCTCCTCCTGACCACTCCTCCTCCTGTCTGTCCTGACGTCTTCACGCTAAAACCGCTGAACCGGTTTAGATGAAATTTGGTATGGAGATAGTTTAAGTCCCGGCGAAGGACATAGGATACTTTTTATTCCGGAGATAGAAGTTTATATAGAAGAGCGATAACTAGGTAAGCGCCTGAAATTAAACTCTAGCAATTAAAATTAAGCAATTAAAGTCTAATGTGATGAACGAGTTCTACGCGGAAAAGATCGTGGGCTAAAGCTAGTTACTTATAATAATATAATGTATTGTGTTTTGTTACTTTCATAAATATAAACCCGAGTCATCATATTCAGAGTTAAAATTATATATACCTACCTACTCTTAATGCGTTCTTGTTTGATCACGAACAGCTAATGTATACCTACATTCAGGGTCTCGAATCCATATGACCAACCAACATTGTAAATATCTATGAAAAGGTAAATTCATTTTCTGATTTCGTGCCTACATTAAGTACCACTTAAGTACGCATATGAGTGATGTTCAGAATAATATTAGGAAATTCTGACCTTTTCACGAATGAATATAATGTAGTCTTATTTTAAAGTATAAATCTATTTTTAACATATATTTCTGGTGTATTTATAACCTTACCTTACAGTGAATTTTTAGAACTCCCATTTTCGAATTATCATTCAAGTAGGTATTTCTCGTTCAGTTTTTATAATTTCCGTCATTTATTATGCAAACCTTGTACATGTCGCTGAACAATTACATAATTTATGATCATTAATTTTTTTGAAACTACTTATACTTAAATAATATTTCGAAAATGCAGGTAAACAGTTGTAACAATTTCAGTAGACTAACTATTTTACCTACAAAACGAGTCAACACGAAGTGCATAGTTATTCATTTGTTTCCACTGTGGCCAGTTTATGTCCGTCTCAATTCTTATGGCTCAGAAGAATGAGACCAACACAAACCTTCAACCTTTCATACGTTAGTTATGGCACGATGTCGGAGCAGCCCTGGGGACCGATTTTTGAGTGTCGAACGCTCGACTTTTCGCTCGAGATCTGTCAAAAACTATGATGTTTCATTGACAGATGTCGAATGAAAAGTCGAGCGTTCGACACTCAAAAATCGGCCCCCTGGTGGCCAACAGGCGCGATTAGGGATGGTACAACACGGATGCCTACAAATAGGACTCGCCTTATTTTATTTAAAGTAAATCTAAAAATTAATTCATTGTTACTTAAACTTGGCTGAGTATAAATTTCTATTTTCAGGAAACCGACTTAATTTTCTAACGATTTTTTGGTTATAATTAAACACTGGCCAATTTTCCCAATGGATAGACGTTAACTTTATTATCTTTAACTCGCTTTATGCCTATGTGTGATTATAATAAAAACACCTAATTATAGTGAAACTTTTTACACTTTCTAACTACGAGTACGAAGCTGTCTTTACATAAAATTCACACAAAAGATACCTATAAGATGCATATCCGTTACAACACGTGGACATACTGTATAATTTAAAAAATATTGGCCAGTCACGACTTTATGATATCGTAGGATTGAACATTATTTTTTTAAATCTAATTCTATTTATTACAAACAACAACATGAATAGTTAAAATTTCGTTTCAAATAGAAATCACCGCCAATATGTATATTAAGGTAGGTATATATACTTACTTAAACAGCTACAAAATGTCTGTAAACTGACTAGAACAACTAAGCTAATACATTATATAAGAGTAATAAGCAAATCATTCTAACTCGATCGATATTCACATCCATTATTTTTTACAAAGAAATATATATATATTGCGTACACAGAAGCACTAAAATAAGTATAAAATAGATTCTCGCACCGTCCAGCTCTGTGTGATTACTGATTAGGTGAGTACCTACTTCATTTTATAGGGAAAGTAGACCAGGGGCCGATTTTTGAGTGTCGAACGCTCGAATGTTCACTCGAGATCTGTCAAAAAACTATGACGTTTTGACAAATGCCGAGTGAAAATTCGAGCGTTCGACACTCAAAAATCGGTCCCCTGAACGACATAGCGAGCTGCGGCTCCTATTCTACGCGAGATCAATATCCATATATTCAACATTTAAAAAGGTTAAGAAATTCCATACGTACAAGATAGAAACATATTCGTATAGACTTTTATCAAAGAGTAACAGTTACTTAAACCATTCGAAAATTAAAAATGATAGTCATAAATATCGGCGTATAAAAATAAACGCAATCGGTAACAATCGTTAATAAGAAATTTGGTCCGAATTAAATAAAAATAAATCGGTCTAAAAATGTTAAAATTTCTCTTAGATTGATCTCATTGGATCAGATATTCAATGTTGGAGATATGGTAGATTTCAATAAGCCTTAGGTTGTGTATAGCGTTTAGCAAATTACAGTTGTTATTCTAAGGTAAACATTTTTAATAACGAAAACTCATCTAAAAATACTTATCTTAAAGTCACGATAGTTGATAGTGACGTAAAGAAAATAAAGTGTTCTAAACTCTTTACTTTAGACTCGCTGTACACTGACGGAACGTGAACACAAATATTAACTGGGCCTAAGTCAGTACCTTAGTGTACGGTGTGCCTAAATATTGAATAGATATATCGAAGAAGTGCGGGAGACTCGACGGTGAATAGTGTTGGTGATGTTAGGCTGTTTGCGGCGGAATTCAGTTGTCAGCTTCTGGAAAGAAGTAATAAAAATACTTGTTACCATTCTCAGGTATTCAGGTAAACGCCAGGCACTCCCACTCGAACACCAGGGGGCCGATTTTTGAGTGTCGAACGCTCGAATGTTCACTCGACATCTGTCAAAACATTATAGTTTTTTCAAAGATCGCGAGTGCAAAGTCGAGTGTTCGAAACTCAAAAATCGGCCCCCTGGTGTTCGAGTGGGAGTGCCTGGCGTTTACCTGAATACCTGAGAATGGTCACAAGTATTTTTTTACATTTAAAAGCATCTAAACCGCCATTTTTATATTTAGTGCACTTGTAATCTTTTGCTTATGGAGATAGCAATATAATACACTCGTACGAGTATTAAGTTGGCAAAAATGCATAATGAATGCCTGCTAAGATATTTAGGTAGATAGGTATGTTTTATATATATATATATATATATATCTGAATTTAGGTTTGTGTATATAATCTAGGCACCTACTTAACGTTAGAATCGATATCAGTGGGGTAATCACGTAACGATATGTACTACCGTTGGTACGTATTTAATGTCAGTTTTAGTATGGGATTTGACATTTAAATCTATCGTACTAACGGTCGAAAACGTTACGTGATTACCGCGCTGGTCTCATGTAAAGGATCAGATTACGTACCTCAGCCATAAATCCTCCATCCGAGATGTTTACAGACCTAGAAAAATAATTTAATTTAATTATCTTTCATCGAACTTTCTTTAATGATGATGATCAACGTATAGAAAGACAAGACTGTAAGTGTTTCACGGTAATCACGTAGTCAAAATTGTGCAATTTATTTAATCGACAGGACACAATATCGATAAAACATATAAACATTAATAATGAATACTCGTAGATGACAATTAGAATAATTATCAATATTATTAGGTTTACTATCAATATTGTATATGATAATTTCATCATCAAAATACCTACGATGTCATTGATTAACTAGGGGTACCTACATCGTATGTTATAATCATAATCATATTTGTTAACATCCGTGCTGTTCTTGGTTTGAATTCACAAGTTAACGCCGAATTATATTGGAAATAATTCCTAAGCACGGGTATCACATATGAGTAGGTATAATAATGTTTACATTATTTTCACAGAAGCGTATAATAATCGGGGTACAACTTGGGAAAAGCATTGCATTCTTGAAGAGAAGAATAAAGCAATTGGTTATATGTTTTACAAGACTAACGTATCTCTCAAGAGTATCATGTTTTAACATAAATACACATCAGAATAAAAATACCTACTGCGCAGCATCAGAGGCGACAACAAAATGAACGCATAATAAAGCGCGTCGTTTACTATTCAAATTCATACTGAAACCACTTTGGGAAGCAACATTATAAATTAATAATAGGTTGCGATGTTTCTATTCTCCATTAATTCTGTTTACTTCTGGCTTTCGTATTGGTAGTAAGCCATAAGTAATATTTATGTGCAAACGATAACAAAATACGGAAAATACGGAAACATTAAAGATTTTGCGCTGTTTGTTTTTGTCACTGTATGTTAATCTTGATCCTGAATTTAATTCTGTATCGCTTATCTTACCCATAACATAAATTTGAATAGCAAACCAACAGGAAGATAACGTAAATATAAACTATATTGAACGTCGGAAACATGTATCGTAACGAATAACACACAGTTAAAGCCAACACTTATTATCAACTCGACAACGACAAGACGCCGACTTACCAAACTAGGCTTAGTTTTAACGCAATAAAATAACGTTATACTATAAACATTATAACAAGTTACTTCTAAATGAAACGGCTCCAAACTTGTTCACACATAGTTGGCTGAAAATTTCGAAAATGATGATTAGTCTAATACATTTATGTAGGTATAAGTTGGGGGCGGGGGAACACTTACCGATGATCAGAGCCAGGATCACAATCCCGATCACAGCCGCGATTATCATCATCTGGAAGACAACATTGCCATTTTAATTAATTCAGAAACAATGAAGTCGTATAATTATTAAGGTTGTTTATATCTGTTTAAAAAGTTGATGTTTTCAGAATTCCTTGCACTTATGTATGTGAGAGTAGTATACCAAGAAGCAAGTGTGAAATGTATAATATTTTACCTTTAAATTCTGCAACCAGAATTTGCTTTTCAGTTTCCCAGCCTGTTGTTCAAATTGGGATGCGCCATGTTGTAGTGCATCTGAAATAATACACAATTTCTATTTCAAACTAACGAGTAAAAGCCACATCTCAACATTTGCATTGTCTGGGCTTGCTGAGGGCTAAAAGAAGAAATTTTCGTTATACAAATGTTGTAAAAATGATAGAGGAAGATTACTGAAGAGGAAGGGTAGATAACAAGAGATTTGTCTTGCCTGCTCTATCATCAAGCTCCGAGAGCTTTTGATCGCGCTCCAGTACTTTCTCCACGTTTGTTTTCATGATGTCTACCACCTGAAATGGAAAAAAGTTAAAGTTAATGTAAAATAGCAATTTCCACGGGAGTTCACTGATGCTTGTCATTTATTTGAAATTTTCTGGAGAATAGTAAAAGTAAATTTATGTCACACGGCCATAAAGTGGCCATTATCGCACGCTCCGCGCGCGAAAAAACCCACTTCCTGGCCAGGGGGTGACATAAAATTTTGTACTTACCACGGGCGATAATAAAGAAAGCCTCAGATCGCATATTTATCGCCCTTGCCTTCGGCTCGGGCGTAAAATACCTGCGATCTGAGACATTCTTTGTTTTATCGCCCTTGGTAAGTAATGTACTATTAGTGCCCGGCATTATTTTTACTAATTGACTAATTTTTTTTAAAAATATTATTGGCTAATTAAGTATAAGGACTGTAGAAATATTTTTGTGTTTAAGTGGTTTGCTGGTTTGCGAATAAGTGCTTTTGATACGTACTCGTATGTACATAGCAGTGGCGGCGCGTCAAAAATATTCTTAGGGAAGCCGGAAATAGTTTCCCTTTCTTATTCTTCATGAGCCGTACTAAAAGAACTGGTGTGGCTGAAAATTAGGCAGGCCGGTTGGAATCGAGTTGTATGGATGCTCCGTCACTGGTACATAGACATAAGTCATAGAGCGTGGGTGCCTAAATATAAAAGGTAAATATCTGGGCGACCGAGCTTTGCTCGGCGTTTTCCCTGGCAGGAGACCTAGCTAGATCGATTGCTCGTCCCTAAAAACCCCCACATACCAAATTTCATTAAAATCGTTAGAGCCGTTTCCGAGATCCCTGAAATAAATAAATATATATATGTAGGTACAAGAATTGCTCGTTTAAAGATATAAGATTATAGTAAAACGTATAAATTAAATGCGTAGGTTAATTTTAGTGGATTGTATACGTTATAAAGGTGACTAAATACATAGTTCCAACCTAATATGTATTTAACCATTTTATCGAAGTCCCTCATGCGGTGTACTCTACTTAACGCATTGTATGTCTGAAAAAATAATAATGTCACAATAACTAAATAATAAGTATGACAATCCTTAAATACTCGTATACTACTGAACTTTCAACTTGATGTCCCCTTATGAAAATTAATTGGAATTTGGAGTAGGAATATGTATAAGTATGTTATCGCTAATCGCTCGAAGGGCCTAAGTAGTATTGGACCATATGGCAGACTGGTAAAATCTCTAGACGTAGGCTCAGGCACGAAAATTACAAAATAGTAACTTTAAACTTCCTATTTATTAAAATATCTTTTTTCAGTAATTTATCAGAAACAGTCTTAAGGGTCGAACTCATATTATGAGCTCGTCACGCAAGCGACAGCAATACACAAAAGTGTAATATATATATATATATATATATATATATTATTTCTACATCAGCCTTTCAAATACCTATATAGGTAGGTACGCTTAGAAGTAAATAAATGTATAAACAAATAAACAAAGTTACAGAGTCCGATCGTTTTACGATGGCGTGGCATATGGGGCACGTTTTTCATCGACGTGTTTCATTTGTCTCACAAAACTTGAAATAGTTATAGGGTGACACCACCAGTATTGGACACTTTAAGCTGACAAGCACCAGTAATGGACACTTCAATCCAAATTCAAAGATCATATGGTTTTAAATTGATTGTTCTATAAAAAATAAATGACTGTATTTTCTTTTACATAAGAGTCAATGCACATACCTAATTGGGTCTTATCCTTTACTGGTGGGGCGGTATATTTATAGAAAATACCTCGTCAACTTGCGCCTGGGCCTCGGGCCCGCCCCCGGGCATGTCGCCGTCAAACAAACATACTTACGGAGTCCGATCGTTTTGTGACGGCGTGGCATATCAGGCACGTATTTTATAACCGTGTTTTATTCATCTCACAAAACGTTAAATAGTTATAATAGCAGTATATTTACAAGCTGAATACCTCGTCAACTTGCGCCTGTGTCTGTTGCAGGCGGCGTTGCGCGGCGATCTGCTGGGGCGTCTTGGGCCCGCCTACGGGCATGTCGCCGTCGCCGGCAGGCGCCAGTCCGCCCTCGGTCGCCCTGTAATATATATATACACACAAACATATATATGTACCTACGTACTGGATTAAAGGATGATTCACAGCAGACCGTTGTCCGGGCCAGCCCGTTTATCTAATACAGGACGCGCGACGGCCATCGATTTCTTGTACTAGAAAACGGGCCGGCCCGGACACGGAACGGCCAGCGGGAATCATCCCTAATGTGTTAAGACCCCGTTTAGGCAAAACATACAGTAGAGCAACAGCCCGGCTAAGATGATAGCAAAATGACAGCTTTTATGGTCAAATTATAGTCAAATTCAGGTAAAAATGTTACGCGAATTATCTAATATGATACACAGACATATAAGTAGGCGCCAGTCCGCCCTCCGCCGCCCTGTAATATACACGACAAACATACATGTATATACCTACCATGTTAATGATATGGGAGAGCATTAACCCATTCGCGCAAGCTAGGTGGAGGCAGGATAACCTAGGTATAGGATCTGACTATAAAAAACATAACTAACTAGACTAGATTGTACAAAATCGTTTTGTCACTATCCTAATTACTCAATTTTAGCCATTAAATACTAAAGTGTAGCTATGGTATTACAAGCAAAAGCTATATAGGACCGCCCTAGTTATTCCCTTTTGCTATCCCTACAAATTTTTAGTTATCCCTACAAAACCAATGTCGTGCCGTTAAGTAAAATTTAGTAACCCTAACTTAGATTTAGTGATAATAAAGTTTTTTCTTAGTGCCATTTAGGCGAAATACAGTAGAGCAACAGGCAGCTGATATATTTGTCTAATCAAATCTTTGTCTTGCAAATTGCGATGAATTAAATTCAATTATTTACGTTTGTTTACGTCGTTACCATGTTGTTGTTTGTTGCTTAATTTGATGTAATTTTCAAGGATGATAAACATTCATCGTATTTTTATCATGCACACAACTCGTATCATAGTAAGTTCTGAACTGAACTAAACTGATTTAGATGTGGTATGGAGGTAGTTTGAGTCCCGGGGAAGGACATAGGCCACTTTTATCCCGGAAATCATCCCTTAAAGAGGTGGAAGTTTGTATGGAAGAACGATGTGTAGGTAAGCGCCTGATATAAAAAAAAATAGCAATAAAATTATACATTAAATACAAATAATATAAATTGTATCTTGATGAACGAGTTCTACACGGACAAAGTCACGACTCACACGGAGAAAAAACTTTACTTATTATCACTAAGTATAGTTACAGTTAGGGTTACAAAATTTGACTTAACGGCACGACAAATTTTGTAAAACAGCAAACTGGTTTTGTAAGGATAACTAAAAATTTGTAGGGATAACAAAATGTATTACTAGTGTCTTGTAAAACATAGCTTTTGCTAGTAATGCCAGCTAACCTTTAGTATTATGACAAATCCCTAAGATATCATGAATAGCATGATACCTACGTTATGACCAACTATTCCGATGGGAACTATTAGGCAGAAACATAAATACCGTGTGGTAATTAGTCGGGGTTGCTGTGTAGGTAAATAGTTATTAAATGTGCTAGACTTAATAAAATATTACGTAGGATACATACCTATATAAAGAATAAAATCGTCTGTAATCGTAAGCGGTGTTCGTCAAATCTGATTGTATGGAAAGTTTGACAAGTTTCTATGGGATGACAGCTGCCGGCGCCATATTTGACGATGACCGGTCTGCGTTCGTACGTTGGTGCAACTGACCCTTTAAGTTAAAAAAACTTGATAGGTACAGTCAACAGCAATGGTTGCTATGCGGGCGAGGCGCTCAATATGATCTTCACACATATTTATTAAGGGTAATCTCTAAGAGTCGCATTTCACAACCGTTTCTCGTGAAGTATTGTGAGCAGGTTGTTTGATTACATTGAATATTTATGTCGAGTAATAAAAAAAAATCCATGGTTTGTCCTCTACAGCGTTTCTCAACCGATTCTTGTGAAATTTTGCAAGCAGGTTCGATATCTATATATATAAAGTTGATGGGTGACTGATTAATCACCGCCCCGCCGAAACTGCCGGTCCAATTTGAAATTTACACTATAGTTAGGTTATATAACGGAGGCAAGGGATAAGACGGGATTTTTGGAAATTCCACCCCTAAGGGGGTAAAACAGGGGTGCAAAGTTTGTATGGGGGGCAATAATTTTTTTAAGGTCCGGACTTGAAACTTTGTACAAAGACTCCTTAAAATAAGACAATGAAAGTTGTATCTGCGTTTTCAAAATTTTCGTCTCCTAAAGGGTTGAAAATGGGGGTGAAATATTGTATGGGGAGCAATTTTTTTTTAAAGTGAGAGTCTTCAAACTTTGTGTAAAAGTTCCTTATAAAAATGGAAAAAAAAGTGATTTCAGCGTTTTTTAAAATTCATCCCCTAAAGGGGTTAAAAAGGGGTTCAAAGTTTGTATGGGGAGCAATTTTTTATATAGTGATAGTCTTCAAAACTTTGTATGAAAGTTTCTTATTATAATACAAAAAAAGTTATTTCAGTGTTTTTCGAAATTCATCCCCGAAAGAGGTTAAAAAGGGGTTCAAAGTTTGTATGGGGAGCAAATTTTTTTTAAGTGAGGTACTTCAAATTTCTTACAGAGACTCTCTGTTTAAATAAAACAAAACGAATTTCAGCGTTTTTTTAAATTCATCCCCTCAAGGGGTTAAAAAGGGGTTCAATGTTTTCATGGGGAGCAACATTTTTTTAAGTGAAAGACTTCAAATTTTTTACAGAGTCTCTGTTTAAATACAACATAACAAATTTCAGCGTTTTTCGAAGTTCATCCCTAAATGTCTTGAAAAAGGGTTTCTGTGAAACTTAGTTAATCTTTTAACTCCCTAAATGACCTCTTGGTCATTTTGTATGGAGAACAAAATTATTTTTAATATAGAAACTTTAAAACACAGATTTCAGAGTTTTTCAAAATTTGCCCTCTGAAGGGATGAAAACAAATTTTATTTTCAATGAGACTTGGAACTTTGTTTATACCTAGGCCTAGCATAACTCTGTCTCTGTAACCCCTTCACGCTTAAACTGCTGAACTGATTTAGATGAAATTTGGTGCGAATATAGTTATTAGTTCGAGTCCGAGGAAAGGACATAGGATAGTTTTCATCCCTTCCCGGAAGTAGAAGTTTGTATGGAACAGAGATAAATAGGTAACCACCTGAAATAAAAGAACAGCGATAAAATTCTAACGCGATGACCGAGCTCTACGTAGACGAAGTTGCGGGCAAAAGCTAGTCTAACATAGTATTTGGAAATTAAAAAAAAAAACACTCACGAGGTCTACAGCTCACAGAGCCTCTAGTATAATATGGAGTTTCGGGATTTTCATAAAACAACATTGAATAAATTTTTATTACACTCAAAATAAACACGATGATACCTATACATATAATAAACGTACCTACAATATTTAAGTATTAGGTGTACGTACTGTACTTATTTATTACATACCTATACAAGTACACCCCCGCATAAAATAACAACTGAACCGCTCGGCGTTTCTAGTTACCGTAACAAAGGATGAATGCCTTTTATTATATACTGTGTAAATTGTAAATACTTAGCCCTTCCTACGCGCGCTTGGTGAAATATCAAAGTTTATTCCGATAGAATCTTCTAGAATTGTAACTTGTAAGCAAGGTTTGTTTGTTTGTCAAATGGCATTTTGGTCCTGATAGTAGTACAGGGGCGCTACCGCGAACCACAAACGAAGTTTTCCCTCTCTGTCGCACTTGCAAGTCTGTACGTAAGTGCGACAGAGAGAGAAAACTTCGTTTGTGGTTCGCGGTAGCCCCGTGTTTATGAACTTAATGAGCAGGTTTACCTACGGTTTTGTAACACGTAATTGATACGTGGCTGTGAGGAAATTGCAGTACAGTCAAGTGCAAGAATATGGGTGCATACAACTTGCTCAAAAAGATGTCCCATAGCTCTTATGTCGGTGAATTAAGGTTTTGATACATATTTATGAGAGGATTCATTCGATACATATTTTTGCACTTGACTGTACAACAATAGTTAGTATACTTAGGCACTCGTTTAATAAACATACATACTTAAATAGAGGTTCATAATATTCCATGAAACATACTAAAAATATATTTGCGTGTTTACTGTCGTGGCGTCGCTTTCCACAGTCGCCAAGCGTTTTCCAAAGGCCTTTGTTCGCCAATTATTGCCGGCTTTCTGTGACCCTTCATGACCTTGCTCTTATTGCCATTCTTTCACCGACGAGACAAATAAATGAATTACGTGTGGAATACAGTATGTATATACTAAGTTACGACTATGTATTACGTACATACCAACATATTATTTAAAAGTGACTGTGCCCTCGACCCCGACACGTAGCCTACTCGCACTAAGTATAATACTAAACTTTCTTACCCTTTATCAACCCCACAAACTATTTCTATACCCACCGGCTGTTTAAGAGTGAAAAATTAACAAAGGGAAGTTTTTCATTTACGATAAGGATGGTGTAAGAATATTCTTCAAAAAAAAACGAATATGTTCGTACATTATTTATGTACGAACATGTCAAAATTGCCAGATTTATGAAGCGTACAAGAGTTCAGCACTTCAGCAGTTCTGCTTCACCATATGCTTAATAGGATACTATATATGTATATCAAAACCTTTAGATAGAATATTAATTCAGTATACCTAAAATTAGCTTCATTGGGCCTGGCATATAAAGCCACAGTCAGATTAAAAAAAACAGTATAAAATATTAATAACGAAGTGTAAGTAGGTACCTGGGTTAAATCGTATTTTTTTGTGCATAGTTAAGGACTTAATTATGACTAAATTTTAATTGAGTCATGTGTGTAACGAAAATTACATGTATAGAGTGTATGACTAATTTTCGTTACACACTTGACTCAATTAAAATTTAGTCATAATTAAGTCCTTAACTATGTACAAAAAATTACGATTTAACCCACCTACATACCTAATCTACATGCTAATTATTAAGCTCGTTACAATTCGTTGTTTTATTAAAAAAACAAGATTAAGTACGAAAAAAATAGAAGCACGTCGCCACGAAATACAAATACTTAAAATTATTTGAACTGGCCGAGTTTTATCAAAGTAGTCCGTTCAAAAAGCGACTTTACTGCCAAGAATGAAGATTCAAATTCCAATGACAGTTTTATAAAATATCGGACATTTTAAATAATTTCAACTGTAGCAATCAATAAGAAAACTACGAACCCCATTAGACGACCCCTTACCGGACTGCATCGCCCACGCGATATGCGCTTTGCATGCGAAAACTGCATTTGCTTAGACTTTAGAGTAAAGTCAATCCAATTTACTGTTCACACAACGAGTATAGAAGGTTCATCATAATTTTAATGATTTAATTTTTGTTACATCAAAATCACGTTCCTAAAGAACTTTCTTCCTTAATATATTTTTATTAAATACCCTAAAACGGGTCAAGTCCAAGGCCAGTACCCGGTTAAGGTTTTGCATAGAATGAACGTATCTTCCGAAAGTCCACTTCTTTTTAATTTAATCCTGTGGCTCTAGAGCAAAAAAGTGGGGTCTATTCGAGAAAAAGGCCAAAGGAAAGGAATTCTGAGTTGGCTATTGTATTATAATAATCCTTTACTCATAAATGGTTGTTAACTATGTGTTCGAAAAGTATGAAGTGAAATTAAAGCAAATTTTATGATGAAACATGCTTGAAACGTGTTAGGTATCGCTAATGGAGCTCATTTGGCCGGCGAGGTAAAGCCTCACTTGACGAGGTACTGTTGCTAGTTTTGGGCAACCTTCCAACAGCTGGCGGCGTTTTGGCAGCCATCTGTTTGCATTGTTCGAGTTGTTTGCAAATAAAAAGAATGCTCCATTTTAAATGGCAATCATCCCTGTGATAGTTTCGTTTAGAGAATAATGCTTATAAATTCAAACCTGTTAGTTTGAACATTTATTGTTCTACACAGGAAATATTTCTTAAGTTGTCAAGTACACATAAAAATGTTATGTTATATTGGAGTAAAATTACTCCAACATTACCAATAAAATGACTCACGAAATGCTGTCGGTGACAATGTCCAAACCAAATATCCCAGGCAGGGGTGGGTGACCATGACGGGTGAGAGTGATGGGCGATAGGAAGGCTTACATTATGTATGCAAAATCAGCAGTCCTAATCAGTTATATTTTATTATATTAATGTATGACTCACATTTTGTCTTCTCTCGATACTTTTTCTTCGAAAACTTCTTCAAAGACGACGCTGGTATTGATCAGTCACTCAGTTCCGACCAATAACGTGTATTCACCGCTAAAATTGAATTATGTGCCGATACCGTGTCGTCGCGACCGACCACCAAATGATAGGATTTATGAATGGAAACCTCGCACTAGATTTTCCTATAATTGTGTCGGGCAAGGATCTATTTTTAGTAGTGGATTTAACAGACAATAGAGACCCTTAACCGTACTGAACGACACCCGTAGAACACATACAAATAACGACGTACAAATACCCGATTTTAGTACCGGTGCTCTTATATAAAACGCGAATTTTCCGAAAATATATTTAGAAGAGAAAACCTTCCGCGGCCAGGTTTCTCGATTTGTATGGAAGAGGGCGCGTTAGTTCGCTGTAATAGGAAAGCCTTATCTAAAAATATCATCCATATATCTCCTTGATCTAATATTGAACCTTATAATCGTTGCAAAGAGCTGAAATTTGTTTGACTTATAAATCAATACGTGAGTTAGTGTGGAGGGCCAGTCGGGCTGTGTGAGTGGAGTTTTCGCGCATGCGCGCTGGAGGTTTCGTTGGTGGGAACAAAAATCAATTCGGTCCGTACGTGGGTGTTACGTAATGAGACATGTTCGTGTCGTCGAGTCTACCCACAACAATTGGCATTAATTGAGATAAACTTATTTTATTACAAGTTAAACTAGTGACGTCACGATCCCAGACGACTTAAAAATTTATAAAACAATTATACTAACCTCCATAATTAATACAGCTAAATGCGTACGGTCGTGGGAGTTGGAATTGTAATATAACGAGGAACTTGAATCGAGAAATTATATTAGTAATCCAATAATTATAGCGATTACAAGTGTATTACTAGAAGATTTATTTAATTATTGAAAGATAGCCATAAATTGGAATATGATGTGTTACAAAACTGAAAATACTGATATTTATTTCTGTGTTGCAACTAATTTTCATGCGCTATGAAAAGTTGGACGTCTTATGCAGTGACGTCACGTCAAACCAGGGAGCGTTTACGCGCGAAATTAGAAATATCGGTTTTTGATTTGAATTTAATAAATTATTTGTGCATATTTTAACTTTTCGTGTTTGGTACGTATTCCTTAAATCTTTAAGATAGACTAAGATCAATTAAATAATGCAAGTTCCCTATTCGTGGTGGGCGTCAGTTACTTTGGTTTTTCATACTCCATGTATACTTAGGATTTACATTCGTGAGACACATGATTCGGTTAGTTCTTTTAGTTCTTTGTATATTCGGCGGCGACATTTTTTCACGGAATAGAACAACGAACGACGGAACGAACACGGAACGTAGTAGTTTACCCTACTGATCTCTCTAAAAATATACTCCCCAAAAAATTTCTTTCAAAACTGTCAAACGTGCTATTTCACGAGAATCGGTTGAGTAATCTGACCCATAGAGGAGTACAATTTCATTAAATAAATAAAAAATTGGTTGCGAAATTTTTCAAAAACAGGGGGCCGATTTTTGAGTGTCGAACGCTCGACTTTTCACTCGACATCTGTCAAAACCCCATAGTTTTTTGACAGATCTCGAGTGAAAAGTCGAGCGTTCTACACTCAAAAATTAACCCCCAGACTCGACAAAAAAATCTATATCAAACTAGCTTTTGCCAGCGACTTGGTCCGCATAAAAGAGATGATTTTCGGGATAAAAAGTATCCTATATGTTAATCCTGGCTATAATCTCGTTGTATACCAAGTTTCATCATAATTCATTCAGCCGTTTTTGCGTGATTGAGTCACAAACATAAACATCCAAACACACTAACTTTCGCATTTATAATATTAGTAGGATTAACAAACGTGCTTACAAAATTTCAGGAGAATTGTTTGAGAAATGCGACCTGTAGACAAATCGAAATCTGGACACACTGAAAGCATTTTAGTCGAAGCTAAAGCAGAGACCTTCGTTTCACTCTGTCAATAAAAATGTAACAAAGTATAATACATTTTAAGCATGCCATATATTGATGCATAAGCTTTTTAGAATTGCTCATTAGGTAAGTACTCAATGGATAAATAGGTCTGTAGGTGCGGTATGTGTTGACTGTTGAGCCAAGCATCGAACCTGCTCGCCTCGACGTGACATTGGTAGGTCATGCACTCGCTCGACTTCCGGCCCAGTTCCGCGAAGATTGACTTCCTGCTGGACTTGTTTAGATTGCCGACGTGAATTATACTCGTATCAATTAGCCCGATCCACTTGCAGCAGTAACTTATTTGTTATACATAGGTAGCATCGATAATGAAATAAATTGAATAAAGCTTATATAGGCATTATTTACTTTACTTTTTGAAATTTTTGATTGTTAATAATGTTACCTACTATAAAAATATGGAACCTTTCTGAAATATTTTTTTTTTATACTAAGACGGTGGCAAACAAGCGTACGGTCCACCTGATGGTAAGCGGACACTGTAGCCTATAGACGCTCGCAACTCCAAAAGTGCGCGTTGCCGACCCTTTATTTTTTCCTATTTATGCAATAATACACTACTAGTATTTAAAGGCACATCAAAAAAACCTTAATAAAACAGCCTAAAAATAATTTGCACATTAAAATTGGTTGATGCATGCTGAAGAGGCTTTTACTCAACAGTGGGTGGATACAGGCTGATAATGATGAATGAATGAATAATGATTGATGAGCACAGTTATTTTTGGTGCGCGTTTAGTTTTCTCATTAAAATAAAAAGTACCTAGAGCAACAAAGTTATATCATAATAAATACTTCTTGACCTTACACCGAACACAAATAGGTATATGCTATTATTTCATGACAGATTAATTAAAATTGTCGAATAGGTATGCGACATAGACAATATAATAGACATACATACATATTTAATGTAAAAGAACATTTTACAGACACATTTTTAGTAAAGCGTAGTTTAAAGCGAACATATACAGTCGGCATTTTTATGTTTTATTTCCATGTATTTCATAGTACTATACCGGCCTATTGTGAAATAATATTATATATTCGTACCATGGGTAAAGTAAAACGTCTTCATTGAGCTCAAACAGTAACAAAGTAAAACTTAAAACTGTTCTGTAAAATATGAACGAGTGAAATATTATGTGGAATAAAGCATACATGTTCCCGAAGTAATAAAGATACACACGAATCTGCAATGAAATTGCTTCTACTAATCTGGTCCTTATGCATTATTGGTAAGAAATACTTATATTTTGTTGCTTTGATTTTATTTCCAACAAATATAAATAAAAGATCAGGGGGCCGATTTTTGAGTGTCGAACGCTTGACTTTTCACTCGAGATCTGTCAAAAAACTATGATGATTTGACAGATGTCGAGTGAAAATTCGAGCGTTCGACACTCAAAAATCGGCCCCCAGATCATTTGGCACTTAAAGTAATTAGGTAATCGCACAGTCACAAAAATTCCGCTAGGTGCTCAAGATTAAAAACAAAAAAAAACATTCAGATTTCTTTCGTTGTCTTTCAGTTATGATATTAATTCCATCAGATCAACATTTTATAGCAGTGAGTACTGTTACACTATTTACATACGATAAACATTGCACATCGACCTTTTGAAAGAGACACAGCTAATTTCGATTTAATACCTACGAATATTATTTAATATGTAAGAAATTAAACGAAATTATTTTTTCGGGGTGTCCAAAATAGAAATTTATCTAGGTCATTGAATACGCTAAATAGAAAGAAATACATTTATTTAACGTTATATAAATTTTATTTTAATTTCTGAATTTCTGAATTCATAAATACTTTGAATTCAGCCGCTCAAGCAGTGTGTCCTGGCTGAGATCTGCAACCACACACGTCTCGTCGTCTGCGGAGAAGAAAAGAAGACCTCAGAATACCGATTCTTCATCGACGAATGTGATATGTACGAGTTGAACTGCGACGGTGATAGAAGTTCTGTATTTTGTTTTTGAATTTTAATGGAAACTGAAAAAAAGAAACCATTTTTTCAGTACTATAAGAAAATTACATTCAAATACCAGTCTTACTCAATCAAGCTACGTACCTACGATACATTTGTGCGCGAGCCAGCAATTGTGCCATGAGTCCGGTGAACGATAGCTGCAGTTCCCTTCTGTAGGCGGTATAGTCTTCTCCTCCTGTAGTATACCGACGATTTCTACCTGGTTCGTAGAGTACGTGTTTGTCGAGCAGTAGCAATGTAGTCGATCTAGGTTTAAAAAAAAATGATGTGAATTTTCTTTTGTTTTAGAATTCTTGGCGGTAAATTACTCAATTTGTCTTCAACGGAATGCAGCACCAATTTATAGCAACAGGAGGCGGTACAATGTGAGGAAACGGAACAAGACGAAGATATTGCTGAGTATGAAAAAACAAATGATTGAATCAGAAGCCACAGCTACACTGAAACAGTTTATATCAAAAACTAAGTTGACCACATTGCCGTCGACTATTATATTAAAAAAGGAGACTGTCTGGAGAAATGGTACATTAGTTATGAAAATAGTTAAAGGGCCGGCGGGATATGGTTTCCATGAGTCTAGTGGCTACATAAGCAATTAAGTTTTAGTTGAATGAAACTTATAAAAACAATATTTTTTATTAAATGGTACATATAAATGAAACCAGCCGTCATTTCAATAGGAAAAGTGAGCCAAGAATGTTTTGTCTATTTGGTAGCTTAGCCGTCCTCTCCCGGCGAAAACAATATACAATGCCATTCTTTTGGTATCTGCCCTGAGATTCCAGGGACAGGTAGACGACGGGTTCACCGAAAATCAATGTCATTGTGTGTATCATGGCTTGCATCGTGTGGTTTTTTTTACAATGTCAGTGGCAAACAAGCAGTATTACATTTGCGTGTCAACGCTGATACCCGAAATTTTGTGTTTGTAAAATCTGAATGCCATTGTAAGAGCTCACGGACTATAATGATGTTTACTCCGTTGTCTACTCCACGATCATATTTGAGACTAAAATACAGGACGGGTGACTGTGGGGACAAACGGATACTTTTCATTTTTAAATTTGTGTGACCAAGTTTACCTTAAACTTAAATTTATGAGTGACCTGTGCTTACTCGGGACACGTTCTAGGGATTTGAAATCGATAAAAAAGATGTCGATATATATTATTACATGTGCTAATTGAAAATTCTGGTTACGACGAGAATATTAATAATATTTATTTATATTGAAAAACATTTAGATGTTGACAGTAACATCGATATATTTTTTGTAGATAAAATATTTTGCTGCATCACTTTTGTATAGGTAATATATAAGTTAATGTGACATTATTTGATTTCTTATATTTTTTTTTCAAAAACAACTTTTATTAACAACAGTAAAAATATAAAATTGCTTAACAATTAGAACATATCATAAAATACTACTAATTCTAAACCTAACCTATATAAATATAATTAATTCTAAATCAAACTAAAATAAAAGATCCCCGGATCGGCCGGCACCTGGCGGAAATGTGCCCAGTATGCTGGCGGCGTTACCGCGCTGAACTGCCAGCGATATCTGTTGCACCAGGTACGAGCCGGACCTAGGATCGCAGCCACTGCCCCAACTTTTTAATAAAGTTTTTCGCTTCGGTGCACCAGGGGCCGCTCGTCTCCACTGCGACCGGGACGAAGTCGTACATTGGTTCCAGGTTTAAGTATTTGGCGTGCTTAAGCTTTGCCGCACTCTCGGCAGCCGCTCCGGCTATGCGCACCGTGTGGTTGAGATGCGACGGCGCAAAGGTGCTTACACACGTCGCATCCCAGATGAGACTGCGCCCTCTCGCCCATGGGACCAATGTCAACCCGTCCGGTCTCTTCCCGTCCGTCCTGCTCAAGCCTTGGGGCTCTAAAACGGAGGGCAGATTTGCGGACACCAATGCTCGACGTATTAGTTCGTTTATCGATTGATGTCTCGAAAATCTGCCCGCGCAGCGCCCGCAGCTTAAACCATGATGGCCGTTCGCTTCAACTGTCGCCCCACAAATGCACTGATGAGGCTCGCATACTGAACATCCAAGTCTTAGTGCAACCCCAATCCTGAGGGAATCGTTGTTTAGGAGCGTACCTAAGTGGGACGATGGCAAAGCGTGCAGCCATGCCCCCGATTCAGGCTCGGCCACTGCTTTTAAACGGGCCACGTCAACACCGGCAGCAGCTTCCACAAGCCCGTCATAAGTTTTCTTACATAGGAGATCGTCCCACGATCTTTAAGATTTTATACCCGTAAGTTAATTACATTATATTTAACTAGTGTCTTGTATATCGATTCTGCATCACAATCAGCATAGAGGTACCTAACATTAATTGGTAATAGGTTTGTTATTTTATTATTTTTTATATGTACTTTACTTCAATTACTCATTCTATATGTCATTAATGTTACACGAAATAAATGATTTTCATTTTTTTAAATAAATATCATGACATTCATGTTTAGCATCAGTACAAGTTCAAGCATGTATCAAAAAGATGCTTGAATATCAATGAAATTTCCAACATATATATTAGCTTTACTAAATTAATCCAGAATAGATTCGTTGTCACAATAATACATAATGAAACAAAACAAAGTGTATTAAGATACTTTTGAAACCCTTAACCAGAAACAAAACATAGATTATTATGGTGTTGAACTAAAGTTAGCATCTCGGTTATTGGAAACATTTCGAACAAGGAACAAAGGTATAGAAATAAAGCTTTGTTTGAGCTAGAAAAAATGTTATTGGCATTGGATTGAAAATACCTACCCAGTAAGTACGTGCTGAAATTATCAAAGCAATATGCAGATTAAGTGGAATATTTATGTGCATCGTAAAAAAACAATCGCTTTTGGCTTGGAGATGTCATAATACAAAGCGAATGCTGTAGTTTACCAATTTTCTATAACTATTTATTTGTGATTCGCGTGTACAATGCTGCACATGCAAAAGCATAATATACAATATGGATATAAGAGGAAAACATGAAATGATTTTAGCAATCCGTAAGTTTATTGCGTTTTGTTATCTTACTCGAATTTTAATGGTATTATATTTTATCTAATTTCTTGATTTCAATTTCAGTGTACATAATTGCTACAAGTAGATCGTCATTTTCTCACTTGATACAAGTAAACTTTTAGATCGTATACTTTCCGTACGTTTCGCGTGTGAGGCAATAACTACATCTACTTTTTTGAAAAATTTTAGCCTCTTGACGTTTGCGTGCAGTCTGAAATATGTAACCACACTTGGATCCCAGTTTGCGGACAAAATGATAAAACTTCTACAATAAGGTCATTTGGCGATTTTTGCGATATGATAGAATACAACTGCGACTTTAAGGCAGGTTCGTGTCATGTTACAAATGGCCTATCTACATAGCAAAATTCAGGTGTAGGTATACATATTATGGTGTAGATCTGTCGATTAATCGAGGGAATGCGGCTATCTTAAGAAGTGCAAACATGTTGAAATTATATTGACAATTAAACGTTGTATAAGATTGTTATGCAAATATGACCATTGCAATGATTTAAATCACATTTTATGGTACCGAATGAAATAAATACAACAAACAATAAATATAGAAGCCCTTATTATTATATAACCCAGTGAATGAAAATTCCTCCGAATTAATTTTTTGTACTAAATTACGGCTAGATTTATTTATTTTTGTAAGCCTATTACGAGTACAATCAACAACTTACTGCAACGTTAAAATTATTTACTTGTGAGCTCTACTAAACTCTAAATAACTGTTTCAGAATATAAAAAGATCGACCAAGAAAAGTGTACAAACACTAGTACTACATCATTTGTACGAAAGTCCTTGCAGAAATTGGTAATAATATATCTGAATGATAGTACTGTGGCATATAGCAAGGATTCGTACAATGTGCGACCCGATAACAAAACAGACCCTCCAGAAAACACAACAACGATGTCAACCTTTTATTTGAAAACACCTGGTGAACTAAATAATGCTGTTACGTCTGCCAGTGTGTTTTCAAAGGATCCAGTTATTAACTATCTCACAAATGGACTAGCATATAGACGTCAAAATATAATTACATCTAGTTCGTTATCATCAATAATGGCAACGACACCTGGTAGATGGTGCACTTGTTCGATGTCAACATACATTCATTCAACAGAAACTACAGCTTCTAGTACTACTACAATACTTAGCACTACTACAACGACTCCGCAACCTTTAGCACCTACAGAATCATCTAGTATTTCTGGCGGAGCATGCACTTGTTCTACGCCTCCAGTTGATTCTACAACAACAACTACAACGCCTAGTACTACTTCAACTACAACACTTAGCACTACATCAACAACAATCACAACGTCTAGTACTAGTTCCACGACAACACCTAGTACAACAACTACGACCACACCTGTTACTACTTCAACGACTTCGCAACCTTCACCGCCTACAAAATCATCTAGTATTTCTGGAGGAGGATGCACTTGTTCTACGCCTACAGTTGATTCTACAACAACAACTACAACGTCGAGTACTTCAACGACAACACCTAGCACTACTATAACAACTCCTCAGCCTTCATCGCCTACAGAATTATCTAGTACTTTTGGCAGAGGATGCACGTGCTCTACGCCTACAGTTAGTTCTACAACAACAACTACAACATCTAGTACTACTTCAACGACAACACCTAGCACTTCTTCAATGACTACGACGAGTCCAACAACAACAACGAATGATACTAGTTCCACAACAACATCTAGTACGACAACTACGACCATACCTGTTACTACTTCAACGACTTCGCAACCTTCACCACCTACCGAATCATCTAGCATTTCTGGCAGAGCATGCACGTGCTCTACGCCTACAGTTGATTCTACAACAACAACCACAACGTCTAGTACTTCTTCAACGACAACACCTAGCACTACTGCAATAACCACGACGAGTCCAACAACAACAACGACTGATACTAGTTCCACAACAACACCTAGTACGACAACTACGATCATACCTGTTACTACTTCAACGACTTCGCAACCTTCACCACCTACCGAATCATCTAGCATTTCTGGCAGAGCATGCACGTGCTCTACGCCTACAGTTGACTCTACAACAACAACCACAACGTCTAGTACTTCTTCAACAACGACTGATACTACTACCACGACAGCACCTCAGACGACAACAACAACCACAACGTCTAGTACTTCAACGACAACACCTAGCACTACTACAACAACTCCGCAACCTTCACCACCTACAGAAACATCTAGCAATTCTTTCAGAGCATGTACCTGTTCTACACCTACAGATATTTCTACAACAACAACTACAACGTCTAGTACTACTTCAACAACAACACCTAGTACTACTTCAACGACTACGACGAGTCCAACAACCACAATTACCACGACAACACCAAATACGACAACTACGGCTACACCTGTTACTACATCAACCACTTCGCAACCTTCACCCCCTACAGAATCATCCAGTATATCTGGCGGGGGGTGTACGTGCTCAACACCTAAACTTATTACTACAACAGGCACCACAATGTCAAGTACTATTTCAACAATCACATCTAGTACCACTGACACACCAAGTACCACGACTCCTAATATTACTGTTGCGCCTAGTTCTATTACAACAACAACACTCTCACCAACGCCTCGCAAGAATTGTGGACACCCTGGGTGTGATATATTTTTCTCCTGGGCAACCACGGCTACAGGAGAAAAGAGGGACTACTATCAGATTCTTAGAAACAAATACGGCAATAGTCCTTTTAGAAGAAGAAAACCTTCAATAAGATTGAGACACGACACAAACTATGCACCAGGATATTTCTTTTCTAGACCTCGTCGTCGTTTTCGTTTTCGTGCTCTGACTCCTTATAAGCAATTTAACAGATACCACGTCGAAGGCTAATTTATATATTTAGCACGGAGATTATTATTATGTGACTGAGATCTCGTGGCGTGGGAGCGGTGAAGTAATGTCAAGGTGGGTACATTGTGATCTGATTCTTATCAGACCAAACTAACATTAAGTGCACAATTACACCGCAGCTATGTTGAAATTAAATGTGGACAATGATATTCTTACGTGGAAGTATAAAATAAATAAAGATTAAATGAAAATTCTTGAGTAATAATGTTATGTATCCTAAACCTTTGGTTACAACGCATTATAAGAGATTTATTGTCAACCTACACCAGTGACGTAGCGAGTGCATAACCTAGGCTAGAAGAATAGAGTCTCTTATTCACACACACTGAAACCTGAAATAGATATAATATCAAAAATTTATGTAGTGTAACCTGACAGCAAGATACCAATTTTATGAATCAAATCAACACAACGTTCTTCGTTTATACACAAATCAATCTCTAGATTACATTTGAATATCCTGTAAAATAACAGCTTTATTCTTAAGTTTGATTTTTAAGATGTTTTTCCCTCTAAAATACTATGATACATATGAAATACCTTTCGAAGGGCAAGGCCTTCCCCATACAAACTTTGTGCACGTTTTGTTCGTCGGTTTTGGCACTAACAAATATAATATTTTTTTTGGTTGTAAATATTAGATATGCGAAGATCGTGATGTGAAAATTTTCAAATATTTCAAAAAAATTCAAAAAAAAAAAAAAAATTACATCACGAAATAGCTATCAGAAAAATAAGCATACTGACCAAAAATCATAACTTTAATGCAAACACAAACGAAGTAAATCCTGCACAAAGTTTGTATGGAGAGAGCTTGCCCTACCCGTCCTCTTAAGGGAGTATCAAATTAAAGTTCGTGACTGCATTCATGTTCATAATAAATACGATATACCTACTTATTACCCGACTTTAGTAAATGCTCACAAGATATGAAAGGCAAACCCATAGAGATAATTTTGTCCCAAACAGTTCCAAACTACGATACTTTATTATCTTGCACATTATACGAACCTAATATTCGTGACCTCGTCCGCATTGCATTGAACTTGGCCACGCAAGCTGCTCGATTAGTTCATCTCAGAGAAAATATTCTGGCGACATGTTGACGCCGTATTTAGTACCTACTGGGTGAAGGACTGTTTATTAATACATGGAAATTCCTTAAATATTTGGCATTAAAATTTTTAGGCGTGGGCTACCGAGTTAAGCCATAATTTGTGGAGTTGTTGATGTGTTTATATATTGGAAAAAGTTTATGATTTTAAATAAGAATCCGAACAGTCCTCTTTAACGTAAATCAAATAGTATAATAAACATAATAGTACTTAGTTACATACTGCAATACAGCGAGACAGTGACAATAATTCCATGGTCATTCGCTGGTCATTCTTCTTCCAATAAACTTTCCTATCATAATTCAATTCATCGTTGTTTATTATATCTAAAAACGGTTAATAAAACTTAATAAATTTCATAGTTCGTTGAAAATATTTACTCAATCTTATTGACTTGGCAAATTGGCATGTTGTAAGAGTAACTCTTGGAACAACTGTTGTTCCGGGTTTGATTTCCGATCACAACACATCTGAAGGTCTACTTGCGGATATAATAATGTCTCAATCTGCCAAAAAGGTCGTTAGACGAGGTATAATAAAAACTATTAAGAAAATCATCATAAATAGTTGACTCTTTTTCATGGTTCTGTTCAAACCAGTTTTTTAAAGACTGTGACATGTGTATACAGAAACAACTACAATATATATATGTATACAATTATAGGACAACAAACAAAAAACATTGGGGACAAACCTACGAGTAGCTAGACGCCAGCGGCCCCCGAAACGGCTCTTGTATAAAAATTGGCAGTTGTTTATATACAAGTTACAGAATCAACCAAATCAAATACTGTTTACGTCAGTTGGTTAGTCTACCTAGTACCTACATTAAAACGCTGAATTACCTACTTACTTGAACTCACAGATAACTGAACTATACTACATAACTACATGGTCAATGAAAACACGCCAATTTGTATGTAAATCCCTGATAAATAAATAAATAAATAATAAATGAATAAATATTTGTGGACAATCTTACACAAATCAACCTAGTCCCAAACTAAGCAAAGCTTATACTATGGGTACTAAGCGACGATATACATACTTATATAGATAAATAAATAGTTAAATACATAGAAGACATCCAAGACCCAAGAACAAATATTCATGCTCATCACACAAATAAATGCCCCGGCCGGGATTCGAACCCGGGACCTCCAGCTTCGTAGGCAGGGTCACTACCAACTAAGCTAAAGCGGTCTTCACTAATGATGACTGTTGGCTTTATGGCAGTAAGCACTAGTTGTAATTAATGAAATTCTAATTAGGCGACTTCCTGACTTGGCGGGGCGGGATCGATATGTGACATTTTCTTCTTTGACGTAAACTTACTGACGTCGCAAAGATTCTCACTTGACATAATACTGTCAGTATTACGTTTGCGCAGTAGTAATATCATGCGCAGAAGCGGAGCAGTACCGCCTTCGCATCGTCCCGCTACCGCGCATCCCGCGCCAGTCAGGAAGCACTCATTTAAATGTAGGGCCGTAGTAAAAAATAGTATCGCGTCGACTGACAGCTGACACTGACATTTGACACTTTTCTCATATCGTACTGCCTCCGCACCGACAAATCAGGAAGTCGCCTTAGGTGAATAAACCCACCAACCTTATTCGACCCAGTTAACAGATGCATCTCTAATGAATACATTACATCATCCATTACATTACATGGCCCGCATGATGTTGTAAGTTTCGATACGGTCTGCATATAAATTGATTGGAGTATTAGCCTGCGGGTGCTCGGTATCACATCGATACGAAACCTTAGTCAACTAGATAGTCTTAATAATGGAATCATTAATTTACCTACCTATTTACATTTCTAGTAGCAGCATTTATATATACAAGACGTAAAATGAATGCGCAAGAATATCTTGGACTCAACGTAGCGGTAACTAGGCTATTAGAAGTTTAAAATTTCGACTAGGTATACATTTAAATCGGTGAGTATGGGAAAGTCTGAAACTATAAAAAATACTAAGATTACATTAGGAACCATAGAGGCCCTCAGAGATGAAGGCAAGATACTCTTACGACTAAGAGCTAACTCAAAAGTATCTTAGTGCCAGTTGAGGTTGCATATGCATATTATGCGTTTGCGCAGGTGAGCTCACGAGACGGTAAACAGTGGCCATGGAACGGATTCCTTATAAATTGCTCTGGTTATGTTAAATGTTATTATTGTACAAGTTATCTGGTCTAATTAGAATACTCATTAATCATAAAAGGTATAAAACATTTTGCTGAACTCTCGTTTACTTATCGTTTTTAATCTACAACGTCTAAAACGACGCCTTCCTACCAGTGAGCCGTTGATTACACACTAAAAATACAAATTCCATGTCGATATAAAATAAAACGAAAGAAGGTTGAATCAATCAATCAATCAATTATTTATTTCTAAGAATATGGTACATTAAATGTTAGTAAAATGTGTTAGTTCAGCATATTCTGCCAACATCGGCGTAGAAATATTTTGGAGAAATTTAGTTAATAATTAGTGACATCAATTAACATTATTCACTAATACAAAGTATTATTAAGTGAAGTGCAGTTAATCATCACCACTGCAGATCTAGGTACTCTTTCTTAGTAATTGTATGTGCGCTAAGTACCGTCGCGCGTCCGTCGATTTCTTGTACAGTCGAGGGCAAATGTATACATTTTTGGACCTTATCACAATAGAATAAGGTGAAAAAGTGTATACATATTGGTGCCCTTGACTGTACTACAAAACGGGCCCGGACACGGAACGGTCTAGCGTAAATCATATTTTAGTCTAACTAATCTACTCACCGGATTTTTAAACTTTTTGCACCAGTTTATAGGGTGGACCTTGCACGTACCTATGTATATAGGCTATATTGTATCCCGCAGCTCCACCTGCGTTCTTTGCGCCGCGGGCAGATGGTAGAGATAAATATAAATTAAGTGCATGTAAAGAATCATCATCGCAAAATCAGACTCAACTGACTGAATAGGTACCTTCATTAATCTAGCTTAAAGGTACCTACTCAAGGGTGTTGTGTATTCACCCACCTAGTTCTCTAGTCACGGAAATGACAACGGCCATCACTTCAGATGGAATCAAAAAGAGCCAAGACGTTTGAATCTTAGCAACGAATACGACCTTTCATCCACTAGAACAGCGTAGACGTAGATAGCAAGGCGAGCTACAGTGACCCAATTGTGAGATTAATCGAGTGCCGGCATTTTCTAATTGGGTCTGATAGATAATCGATTGCCTGGTAAATAAAATAATTAATCAGGGTATTTTTTTTAAATCCACGTGTTATAAATTGATTTATTTTTAATATCCGTGTTAAAGGATCTCATGCGTTTAAGTAGTTGATGACAACGATAACGTAAATAATGAACAATGTTGCACTTTAGTTTAAGTGATTCTTTGTTTTGAAAAAATATCTGGTAATGTCTGGTCTGGTGGTTAAGCCAGAGTTCTATGACCAGAAATACGGATTCACTATGCCACTCCGTCTGGCTTACATATAACACAAAAGAGAGAAGAAAATAGTTTTAACTAGTACCTATTTGTAGTCCCCCTCAAGGAAAAGAATAAGCGAACCTACTGTATAATAACACTATACAAATTCCCAGGTTTTTGGAAACGTTATCTACAAAATAATGCTAACCGGGTGATTCACTATTATTAGGGTTAAGTAGTTGATCACAATCTAATAGACAGACACCATCAAATCTGTTAGCTGCAAGGAGAAATCTCAGGAGAAGGATCGTGATACCAGCCACTGCATTAAAGGGCGATCTTTTATAACCACGACAAATGAATGAATAGGTATTAGGTATGTCAAGAGTGATGATCGATTCAGAAGAAGTGTAGTAGTACGCTGAGTTGTGACCATTTCGTGGCATAATTCGGTTTTGTAATGTCCTGTTTTGTGTTTTGTTTGTCACGAATAAATGTTTCTTTCTTTCTTTCATAGGTGAAAAAGACCAATGGAGTGCCGCTGTCGAAAGTTGGACGGAGAAAACTAGGAGCAATTGGTGATTTATTCTTTCAACATCTCGACACCGAAAATTTTGTAGGTACCTAACTAACATTCAATGATTACAAAAAACCTATTTTTATTATGTCCACTTTATCTGTTGCATCACTTAATATGCGTTGAATAGCAATGTTTAATAGGTCGCTGCAGTGACATCACAATATTTTAGCAAAATTGGCCACATGATGCCTTAATCGATCGATAAATAAAGCCAGTGGGAATCATGAATCCCAGCCCAGCAGCGTTATACTACTGACATGCTTACGGTAAAGAGCCGAGCCGGATTTTAGGAACGTAAGCGTTCGCGTTCATATAAAAACCAACAGAGACTGGTTCTACAATTAACAATTATTTTTGTTATTAACAACATCCTTGCGAAGAGAAGATTTGTAAAAATTCCCAGTAGTCGGTTAGTGGTCCCGGAAGCTCGGCGGAAGGTTAGCGCAGGCTATATAACAGTGGCGATGCAGGCGCGGGCGCACTCAGTACGACGGCCGTTGTGACCGTGACTTTTGTTTTCGAAACGTAAGTGTTAACGGTTCGGTTGCGTTTTAAATTGATTTGAATTTGGAATTGTCATTGGTGTTTGCTAAGTGTTGTTTTACAAGTGTTCTTGAATGCTACTGTGTGTAATAAATTGGTTATTGCAATTGGAGTTTAACTGTGAAAAGATTGTACCCACTTTATAGCGCGTCTCCATAGCGTCAATAGCGTGTCATGTATGTAGCTTTGACAAATTACATACCTTGCTGATATTGACATCATTGGTGCTCAATCTGTCTGGATTTATGTATTGTGAAAGTTGTACGAAACCAGTTTTTTTGCGATATGAATATATATGGAAGGGTTACTTAGACTATCATTAAGGAAGAGTTCAGGGAGAAGATCGGCAAGAGTATTTTACATAAACTATAATTTGTATGACGTGTCTTTTATTTTTGTATTAATTTACTTAAAAGCTTTAAGGATGATTCACAGTAGACCGTTCCGTGTCCGGGCCGGCCCGTTTTCTAATACAAAACGCGCGACGGCCGTCGATTGTTTGTACTAGAAAACGGGCCGGCCCGGACACGGAACGGTCTAGCGTGAATCATCCTTTACTGTATTCAAATTAATAATCAGTCATTTTCATGAATTCCTAAAAAATATTATGGCGGGCTCACTTCCTTTGATTTAATTTACGAATTAGTAATGGGATTTCATTATATGTACCTATTTGTAGATCGCACATTTTATATATTCAAAACACCTACGCTACGTGTGCGTGAGAATTTTTAAAGGCATTTTGGTGTCGTTTTGCCCAGTGTAGAGCTTTGAACATGTAAATGAATCGAATGTTTTTGAATCGTAATGGTTATGATTTCTTGTCTAATTCCAGAGAACAATGCGCTGCCTTATATTTCTCGCCGTCGTGGCCGCGGCGCACGGGCTCCCTGCCCTGATATTCACGCAGCCGCTACAGCCCATCGGCGTGGAGTACGCCGCGCACGCAGGCCCCCTCGTCCGACCGCACCCTGCCGTAGAACTGAATGCTGCCGGGGACTCCCAGCTGCCTCGAGAGCTGCTCAAGTCTCGGGACTTCTACGATAACCCGGCGATCGCCGAGGGTCTGGCGAGGGAGTCGTGGTTCACCAACAAGGAGATGCAGGTGGTCGAGAGGGAGGCCGAGAAGATCCCGAGGGATAGGATCTATAAGATTGTGAAGAGCGCCGGGTTTTTAGATAACTAAGGGCATACAATTAATTACGTCGCTGGGAAGTAAATTAGAGACTTCCACGATTACGACTTCGCGCCCTAGATAGTTTCGAATTCGTGAACCTGACTTGTAGGTACTCAAACCCCAATTACTATTACGGTGTGTTATTTTGTTTACGTGATTAAGAATGTTTGCTTTAAGAATGTATTGTTTATACGAGTACATAGTATAAATGCGTTTTGGTACAATTTTGTAGTTTTGATATTGAATATTTGTTATAATTCATTGTTAATAAGTTTATTTTCGTTTCTTCTAGGTAATTATCCTTTGTGTGTTGTAAATATAGTCGCCTTGTAGGTGTAAGTTTCCTTATTTTTTAAGAATTCGTAGGCAATTATTTAATTACCCAAGAGTTATCATAATTAATCGAGTCAATATATTTTACTACGTTAATATATTTAGCAACTACTTAAGTATACCTTTTTTATCAGCATATTTACATATAATTTAAATAATTTATTATAATTTAACAGTGTGAAGGTAAACTTAAATTTCTTAGTATTATCTTTTTAGTTATGGTGTTGTATATATTTTAGTTTTGATTGTTGGAAAATCAGTTACAATCCTACTGCACCCTTACGCATAAAGGTACACTTGAGTAAATTTACTTTTAAAGCGTAAGGGTGAAGTTACCTATATTTTTTTACGTCATGGATTATGTTTATTAAAAAAAACCGTGTTGCCCTCAGGTTATTGTCACTGTTGGTTAATTTATGCAACGCTGTTAGAATAACTACTATATATTTATTTTTAATACAAAAGTACTAAACGCAATTCTTATAGGTCGACGCATGTGCATATATGTGTATGTATATTAAGTAGTAAGTTATATCAAAAAAAGCTGTGATCTCGAGCAATAAGTACGATAATCGTAAGTTATTGTTCTTTAAACTATGAAAAAATAAAACATGTTGTTTGATAAAATAATTAATTTTAATTAATCCTGGCCATCACTGATACGAGTAACAATGAAGTAGGTAATGTAGGTATGCTTACTTAGGTCATCCCTTACGCTATCGAGACTACATTTTGACGTTTTGGGACCCAAATATTAATAAAAAACTTCACTCAAATAGAATTGCGTAACTCGAAGACCTCGAAGTACAAATCCGAGTAACCACTTACCACTTAACATATTTTAGGAATTATAGCAACACTAGTAGTATGTTTAGACAAAGTTATACTTTATTGATGCCATCGCAGCCCTCGCCGTAGGTAGGCCTCTTGAAGGACCTCCCCCTCTTGCACGTCACCCAGCACTCATGTACTGGCTTCTGAACAAAATCTGGAAAGGCCACAATACAATATATATATATATACTCTTATAAATTAATCAATCACACACGGAATCAAAATTGGAACATGTAGCTAGGTGAAGTAGAAAACGTGTTAACGCTCTCTTCCCGGCAACCTTTGAGAAGCGGAAAAAATAACATAAATTATGCAATGGGTGGCTACTGGCTACCCCATCTTTAAATAATCCCTATCCCATGAATCAAATATGTCCAATTGTCCCTGCTATCTGGTTCCTCGTGGCACTAGCAATGAATGTCCTACTCATTGCTAGTGCCACGAGGAACCAGATAGGTATTAGGTAAACTTTTCAAGTTGAAAAGTTATATACGTAGATATTTCAATATATTGTTGGAAAAACATTAACATATATTCACAGATATAGAGGTATGTATTATGAATTAAAAGGGACATTACAATATTATGCATAAACGTAACACGATGTGACCTACATAGATTAAAGAGAAATTAGGTACCACCGTACTCATAATATGTATCATATTCCAAATATTCTCATGAGTAAAAATAAATCATCGATTTAAATCATAATCGAGCGGATTCTATTACATACATACACGGCATTCCGAGCCATTTGTTTGTGGAACTCTATTTGCTATTACTCCGACCAGAGCCTGGTGATACGCTAATTTTCTAGCTACAGATGATTTTGCAATCATATAATACAGTTCCTTATGGACAAATCGCTGCAACATTAGACAAGTCGTTGGATTCATATCATGATACGATAATTTACTAAAATTTTAAACATTTCCTTTGAATAATTTAAATAAGCAAGCACGTAGGTTTCCAATAACGTCCACCCTGTTTCAAAATAGAAACAAGAACTTAGTCTCTGATCTCATTGCAAAAACAATAAATACCCATTTATAAAGACGACAATAAATAAAAACAATTTAATTTTAACCTCACTACCGAAGAAACATCCCCAGACTATTCAGGCGTTGGCGCCGATGTGGGCGTTTGACGGCCCAGTATAAGATGGACTTCAAACTACTTGGAAAACCCTAAGAGATTTCTGTATTTCTTAGAGTTAAGAGTATTACTGAAGAAGCAGTAGGGATCAATTTATAAAAGTTCTTGATAACGAGAGGGCACTACGGTTTCACAAAACTAAAAGATCCCCTTATGTTATTTATACACTTCTTGACATCGTACCTAACTCGATCGACACATCGAACTAATTACACTTATATTTTATTAGGTACTTGAGTTAGGTACCTACATGAAAAGGATTCACTCAGACGGTGATTCATTAGTATCCTACTAGAGCCTAATTTTACTTGTCACTTTCTCGCTTTTACCACGGCGGCGATAAAAGCGATCTCAATTTAACGGCCCTAGTCCTAGTGGATAGCAACGCTGTTAATTTAAAAAAAAAATTATACCTTCTTACATTTTGGTATTATTTGATCTTTATTGTAAATTGTTTGTTTATTTATTGTATAACATTTGTTTAAATTTATGTAATTACATTTAGACTTTACTATTTATTTGTATTGACACTGTTGTCTTAAATTCAATGTGTGACTGTGAGCTGTATTTTTACATTCAATTATGCCAATTGTGGATGTGGATTCAATTAAAATGTTATGATAGGTCTGGACATAATGAGATAAAAAGGATGAGATACAACGTTGTCATGCAGTGGGTACCTACATAACTTGACGACGATCCTTATTGGGAGAATATGTTGCAAAATTATATTGTGATTCACATCTATGAAATAAATGAATCTGAATCTGAATGAGGAGAGGTCCAGCAGCAGGTAGACTACAAGTAAAATACGCTTAATGACGAAGAAGTTGATTAATCGTTTGTCATGGTTGTCACGTTGGGGTAAGATCGGACTAATTTTCGATACTTTGGTAAGGACTAGGATTTTTTTTTGACTAACTTATCTAACGATTCCTTGAATTATTATCGTTTGTTATAAATAAGTATGAAATATATTTTCAACCCATATTTTTCATTTACTCATATGTGAAACCGTTTTTATTTAAATATACGTTTAAAGATAGTATATTTGTTAATATTTTTCATCGGGAAACATCGGACGTAAACGGGAAACAACGGACTATGTTCAAAACTGAATTCTGTGCAGTTACGCGTAAGGCTCATAAAAATAAATATCCGATCTTTTCCTGTCAAACTAGGCAAAAAACACTAATTTTATATTTCACGCTGTCGCACACAAGCTGTCGCTTTAAATTCACGCGGCTGACTGAAGTGTGGGGCGCACAACAAAATGGGGTAGACAGGTGTGTTGCCACCAATCGACAATCTCTTCTAGTTTAGTCGAAAATTGAAATATCCGATCTTGACCCGCACCGATCTTATCCCAACATACCTTACGGATTTTACCTTTCCTGCTGTCGCAGTTGAACTCGTGCATGTCGCAGGTATCGATGAAGGTGCGCAGCTCGCCGCACGAGTCGATGCCGCACATCGGCACCTGGTCGTGGCGGCAGATGTCCGCTATCTTACATTCCTCCTCCAACTGATCAATATACATTATAGTACATTACTTAACAAGGGCGGTAAAACAAAGAATATCTCAGATCGCAGGCGATAAATAAGCGAACTGAGACTTTCTTTATTACTGCCCGTGTTAAGTACAAAATTTTATGTCACCTCCTGGCCAGGAAGTGGGATTTCCCGCGCGCGGAGCATGCGGTAATTGCCGCTTTATGGCCAGGTGTGACTGCGTGACATAATAGTAGTTTATGCAACTGCTGCATAAATAGTACTGTCATTTTACGCTAAAAAAGGGGTTTAGAGGGAGATTTAAAGGCCCCATTTTTCGGTATTGATGACTTGTGGCTGTCGTTAAAAGGCCACTACTTTATTGTTTGCGATTTCGAAGGTCATCTTCATCATGTGCTCGTAAGTAAAGGTTATTGATATTTTTTCTAGCTCTTGAAGATGGAGTTATTTGGATACTTTACGTAGATGAATGTAGGGACAGTGCACTGGGATGTCTGGGATTATCATAGTAGTGGTAATTCTATGCATAGGTACTAGACAACATAGTCATAAAACAAAGTTAAAAAAACAACACTGTTACAGCTATAATATTGTAGACAATATTTACATGCCCACCAAATAAATATTTCCGTATAAATACTTAAACTTACCTTTGCAGTCTCAATGTGTGCCTTGCAATAGTGGACTGTCAGTGCGCAACATAAAAGTTGAAGCAATCGCATTGCCGCCTATGTGTTCATGTTTTGTTTATATTTTTTATAATTTTCACCCGGGCCTTTGTTCATGGCGATGAAATGTTATCGATGGTAATAAAATACATCGCTTCAAAACACAAATGTAACTGATATTGGAGCAATTGAACACGCAATTTTTAATGTAGAGCGACCAAAATTATCGGTGCACAAATTGCTTGACTCATGCATCATTCGCTTACCCTGTTCCCATTAAAGCGTACCATACGACACTCCTTACAATCATTCAGACGCAACTGCTAGAAATAGCAACTCGTCTAAAACGCAGCTGGTCACTGCATCAAAACGCAGCTAAATACAAGTCGCCTGAAAAGCAAATGGTCTAAAATACATGTCGGTCTAAAATAAATGTATTTTAGACCGTTTTACTTTTCAGGCGACTTGTATTTAGCTGCGTTTTGATGCAGTGACCAGCTGCGTTTTAGACGAGTTGCTATTTCTACCAGTTGCGTTTTAGACGAGATGATACTAACCTATTCAGACAACTAGCAGCCCTGATTGTCACACTGTCAGCTGGCCGCCATCGCCACTGCCACTGCCGGCCGCTGCAGTGTGTGATAGGCTTTACTTGGCATCGGCGCAGCATGTTTTCTTCTTCCATAACTCGCTATCGCTCGTAAACGTGACACATCCTTCCAGTCCATCGACCTTTTGCTTGGCCTACCCGTATGCTACCCCTTCTCTTACAACCGTCCACATTATTATTATTATTTATTATACACTAGCAGCTACAAGCTGATGCGTGTATATCACTACCTACACTTATTTTTTTTAATGTCCTGCTGATTGTTTTAAATGTTTATCTATACTAGTCTATTTTTGAAACTGTTCACTGAAGGGGCACTTATCACATTCATACCTAGCACTAGCACCAATTAATTGCTCGAATTATACATGATACATTGAAAATACCATTGAAAATACAGGCGTGAAGTGTAAGCACAATAACAGCCCTGTAGTCTAAGACCGATTTTTCGCTTTTATTGGTTATCAGTAATGTTATGATTACTGATAACCAACAAAAGCGAAAAGTCGTGCATCGGTCTATCATGATGTATTTATTTCACGCGTTTATTTGAAAAGCCATGTCCTTAGAGTTAGAGGGCAAAATTGAAGGCAAGAGAGGAAGAGGAAGACCTAGCCTGACTTACTTTAACCAAGTGAGGGAGGAAGTTGCTGTCGAGTCGTATGGAGAAGTTAAGAAACTGGCAAATAACAGAGAAGAGCGGCCGTTACTCCACCGACAAGAGCGAAGCTCTTAAGTGTTGATGATGATGTTCAGAGGGGTAATAGTGAGTGTTAGGAAAAATCAATTAAAATGAGATTTAGATCTATCGAACGTCCATATGGACCTTTATGTACTCGTAATTTACTGTCGCAGTAAATATCAGGGGGCCGATTTTTGAGTGTCGAACGCTCGACTTTTCACTCGAGATCTGTCAAAAAACTATGATGATTTGACAGATGTCGAGTGAAAAGTCGAGCGTTCGACACTCAAAAATCGGCCCCCAGGTGATTATCTTCGAGATTGAATATAAAAGTAATTGAATGAAAGACGATTACACTCTAGCGTTTTTATTGTCTATGTTGCAGTTGGCGTTGAACTCGGGCTTTTTGAAGGAACGCCCGCGCTTGCACGTCACCCAGCATTCGTGGATCGGCCGGTTTTTGTAATCTGTAACTCGGATGTAATGTTATTCTTACATTTATCCTAAGATCTAGTAAAAATTTTTTTAAAATCTTATTATAAAGTTTCATGCGAGGTATCTTAAGGCGCTACGACGAGAAATTTAGAGACTTTGAAACGCTGTCCTGCCCAGACTAGCAAATAGTAGGGGCTGATTTTCAGATATATGATTCTTGACTATATGATTGTGGTATTGAAAATAGCCGAAACATGCTTACTTAAAATTTTCTTGATAGAAAAGAAATCCAAAGTTGAGTCTATATTCTCCTTTTTTTACTCAGCCTACTAAAACAACGCATTATTAAAAGACACGATTGAGTTAATATGGTGGTATTTTACCTCATCTAGGTACTGACAAGAGGAAATTTAATAAACCTGCACACAGCTAGATATTTAACGAGATTTGTCTAAAAAAGCCATTCTCGGAGAGGGTTGCATCCCGATTTGTCCTGAGCGAAAAACAAAGGGTGTCTCTTTCAATCGATATATCGCCTTTATTTTGAGAAAAAAAATAACGTCTTCCTTAAAGCACACAAAACGTAGAAAATAACATGGCTTTCCGGTGAGCCATTTTGCGAAGGGTAGAGTCAGATATGTAAATAAAGGCTTTTTGCAGAATTGTCTTATTTCGATGTTTTTAATGATGTCCATTTCAGTTTTTAGAAATAGTGTTTGTAGTATAGGGTTGGCAACACGCGTGTATGTACAGCCGTATTTAAGATTTTACAATAAAAAACGAGGACTCTATCTCTAACCACAGGTTTTCTCTGTGAACGATTGGTTAATATGCAAATGACCATTTCATTGAAGTACTTATAAGCCAAGTATGTACATGTAAATTGTAAAATTATGAAAAAGGATCAGAAACATATTTATTGCCTACAACCTGCAAATAAATAGATACAACTCCTTACAGACTAAACATAAGTATACTAAACATCTTAAGTTAAAAACTAAAAACAAATATACAACATTGGTTGGGCAAAGGGTTCCAATCTCAGCTTGTGCCGAACACATATTGCTTGGCGCTGGCTTTCAGAAAGTACCTTAGACAGTCGGTCGGTCGTGGTAAATTTCGTGTCTTGCAAGGAGAGGATGAAACGATGTATACCTCTCTTGCTGTCGCAGTTGAACTCGTGCATGTCGCAGGTATCGATGAAGGTGCGCAGCTCGCCGCACGAGTCGATGCCGCACATCGGCACCTTGTCGTGGATGCACAGGTCGGCGATCTTGCATTCCTCCTCGTGCTGCAAGTGTGGTACGGAGATTTTTATTTATACTACGACGGTGGCAAGCAAGCGTCCGTTCCATCTGACGGTAAGCGGACACCGCAGCCTATTGACGCTCGCACTATAAAAGAGTCGCGTTGACAGCAGAAGAGACAAAAGGTACCTCGCTCTCAACACAGTGCATCCTTGGGAGCTCTGGGAACCTTCCTCACCTCCGGCAACACAACACTACAGTATTTATATAGTAAATAATGTGTAATATAAATCAAAATTTATTAATAAAATAATAATTTTTCACATCTCATGCTCGAAAAGTGTGTCATATTAGACTTGTGAAGCGGGGCTAAAGTAGTACATTTAAGCCCATATTTATGATTTACAAAACATATATTAATAACAAACATAATAATAACATAAACATACATAATTTGACCAATCAAAATACTTCACCTATTAAATCCACCAATCACAGACAGATAAAATAAATATTTGGTAAAAATATCATCCAACCAGAATACAGCTGTACTAAAATCGACCAATCAGGAAAGACGTTTTTCAGTTCTCTAAAGATTAAGCGGTGTCTATGGTCAAAGCAAATGCGCCTCTTAAAAGAAAAAAAAAAGCGCATGTTGCATCTATTTCCTTAATATAGCAAAAGGGAGGCGAATGCGCAAAGCGAACACGCACAGCAAGGCATGGTGCTGGCCTTAGGAAAAAATAAAATTGACAGATGACGACAAATGACAATCGAGCGAAAATATAAACGACGCGTTCAGGCTTCATGGATGTGTTCAGAAGAGATAGGTATACATAGATATAGTATATACTCTGTAGTTATAGGTATACGATAATTTAATACAATATAAAAAAACCGGCTAAGTGCGTGTCGGATCACGCACAATGAGGGTTCCGTACCGACACCTACTAGTCCACATTTCAAAACACTATTTAATAGGTACCTTGAATCAAAAAAACCGGTCAAGTGCGAGTCCGACTCGCGCACCGAGGGTTCCGTACACAGTTCTTGTATATGTAGTTGTGTACCCATCCCGATCCCATTAATTCAGGAACAATCTTAAAAAAACATGACAGCACCATCTATCGGCGCATTGTGTTACTAATTTGCGCGACTGAATAACTTAGTACGTATGTTGGTTTTTCAAGGATAATTCTTTATCACATCAACCGATTTCAATAATTGTTTTTTTATTTGAAAGAAGGTATTTTCAACGTAATTTTTTAAATTTAAATATAAAATAAAAATATATACAAAGGTGATTAAATTACAAACTTAGTATAGAAGAGTTTTTTGATGATTAAAAAAAAGAAAAACTAGATAGAGCTATGGCTATAATTTTCCTGTAAAATATACATGCATATTAATGTTGTGTAATAATTTCAAATTTTTTTCTTCGTAAACTTCGGAGATAAGGGGGGGGGAATGGTATTTTTTTTTACATTTTCCTTCGTAAATCGAAATTTCCCCAACGAAAAAAAAAACTAAAAATTGTTTTGGAATGTACAAGTCAAGCCCTTTCATATGATACCCCACTTGATATAGTTGCCAGACTTTAAAATTTTGAACCCCCTTTTATCTGTCATTATTCACAGAAAATAAAATAAAATAATTTAAAAAACCGTCTTCTATGTATCTGGGTTACCCTTGTTTATAACTATTCCAAATTTCAAATCGATAGGATAAGTAGTTCCTGAGATATTTAGCGATGTGACAGACAGACAGACAGACAGACAGACAGACAGACAGACAGACAGACAAAGTGAAACCAATAGGGTTCCTTTTTTACCTTTTTGGTACGGAACCCTAAAAACATGCTGTCAAATTAGACATACGCCCGCCAAGAGTTAAATTATTCATTTTAGGTAGATAATTTGTGTTCATGTGTTTTCTCGCAATTGAAGTGAAAAGTAGAGTGTATAACTCGGGCCTAAAAGCCATATTACCACTCGAACAATTTTCCCTCACTGCGTTCGGGAAAAAAATATACAATGCCATTCTTTTGTTATCTGCCCTGGGATCCCAGGGACGGGTAGACGACGGGTTTCTCGTGGACAAGGCGTTTAAAGATAAGTATGGTTCCTTTTGTGTTGAGTCACAAAGTGAATTGAATTTACTAGCTGAAAGCTTTCAAGCTGACTCCTCGTATTACCTATTCGAAGATATCTTGGCTATCTATATTCAATTATAAATCCTTTACGGGAATAGGGTATTAGTATAATTTTGTTAGTAGGTATCAAGCAAAGTAGGCAAAGGTTTAAGTAGAAATAGTTATACCAACTAAACTTTTTAGTTTTATGATAAGTAGCTAGGTGATAATTTCTTACCTTCATGCTTTCACTATGTGCAACTACAGCGGGGGCGAGATAAATTATAATGGCTGAAAACAAAAAAAAACACTACTTGTTTACTGTCCAATTTTGTACTCGATACTGTTATAATTTTATTTACATACTTACCTAATAATATAACCATAGTGCAGCTTCATAATATCAAGGATAATTAGGTTTCAAAAGTTTCAATGCCCATACGACACACAATAATGCATGACTGTAGCGCAAAGCTATGAAAAGTTTATTGCATTTCTGTGGCAATAAAAACTTACGATCTGCAAACCATTTTGTATTGCATTTTACGTCTCTATTCCATATCGTATTTTTATTGCATTTGAGATCAAGAGAAGCCAATAGATGTATGGGTGCAATGATTGCATGTCTACTGACGAGTCTGACGAGTTTTTTTTCTCGACATGTTTTTACAACTCACAACCGTTCCTTCTATTCGACGTCTTTTATATATTTATATTCATAAATGTATATTTAACGTGTATACATTTATGAATAAATTGTTCTACAATTAAAATAAAAAAGTGAAGTAAATATGCATTTACAGTATGTAGACTCTGCTAACATTTTAAATAGACAATTAAATTTGTTTGACCAGGGGGCCGATTTTTGAGCGTCGAACGCTCGAATTTTCATTCGAGATCTGTCAAAAAACTATGACGTTTTGACAGATGTCGAGTTAAAAGTCGAGCGTTCGACACTCAAAAATCGGCCCCTGATTAAAAATTTTTCATTACACAAATATACGCATATATATTTTCTTGTACTTCGTTTCGCTTTCACCTTCGAATGTAGAAAACGAGCATGTTTTCTAATTTTCCTCTAAGTAAATACCTATGCCTGTCGGTGTGAGGAAGCGTGGCGAAGTCCATTATACTCGCACTGATTTCAGTCAGAAGAGCGTATCACCGCTCCTAATTTGATCAGGACCGCTTAATAACTCTAAATCACATTCTGTGATATCTACGTAGATTCAGAAGTCTTGATACTTGCACAAAAGAAAGGATGATACCTAAGTAGGCAAGTGTCTATTAATTAAAATAAGAGATTTCTGGTGGGTTTTTACTTTCAGAGGGTCTGGTCCGTTCCAATTCCTCCCGCCGAAAAGTTATCGTTGAGAAATTTCTTATTAGACACTAAGCTCGGTTTTACAAAGATCTGTTAAGTCTTATAAGCGATAACTGTGATAAGCTAAGTATGTCAAAAAAACCAAGATGCCAAAATTTTATGTGAAATTTGGTCTAAGGGCTTTATAAAACTCGGCCTAACCAGATATTCAAAGTGGCCCATGCTTCAAATAGTACTAATGGTTGAAAAAGTAAATATTGTAGAAGCCAAAGGGTCACGTGTAATTACTAAACAAGCACGCGCGCAATCTCGTGCGACCGAGTTACAGGTGACCTTTGAGTTTCGCAGGACTTCATTCAGTTGGACGCGAACGTGGGCGTTTTCCAACAGTCCATTTCAACACAAACTTAAAACAAATCTTGACTTGAGACGCTTCTATTATCAAGGTGAACGGACACGAGTGCATGCCTAAGTTTGACAGTGTTATTTATCCCTACTGAGTTTCCGTTGATTTGGTAAATTTAAGGCACGTGCAGTGTATCTCTATAGTTAAATAAGTTATTGAAGCAACTCGAATAAGTTACCTACAATACCTACACATTAATATTTTCCGATCAGGGGACCGATTTTTGAGTGTCGAACGCTCGATTTTTCACTCGACATCTGTCAAAACGTCATAGTGTTTTGACGGATCTCGAGTGAAAATTCGAGCGTTCGACTCTCAAAAATCGACACCCAGGTGTGAAATGATTTGCACGTTACATTTTAGGGTCCCTTAGTAAGTAAGCCTTGTAGTAGTCTGTAATGTACGCGGCTTAGCTTAGTACCACTAACCTAAGCTTAAGTAATCTGAAATTTGGGATGAGTATACTACAAATCCGTCACGTCGTCGAAAAAATGGTTAAAAAATTCATTTATTTGGGTTCCTGATCCTTATTTCTTACACAAACTTGTAATAGTAAATGAAAAAAAAGCATATGTTGATTGAAAACTCTTGAGTAAAATATACAACGATCAAAACTCTTGGTGCTAAAGAAAAGTATATCGTCCGACACTATAAGTGGCGCGCGCCGTAGCGGGTATTCGCCATGCTACATAGCACCATGCAGCCTCTATGCCTTGGTGAGTGACCTTTCACACATAGTTAATGTAACCTAAATACCTAAAATAACCTAATATTGGTAAATAGTATGGCAAATTGAATCTAAATACCAAAACCAGGCCGTCACACATGGGATAGATTTGTATTAATCATTTGATATACAAAGGGGTTCAAATAGATTGGGGCATAGATGCCTATCTGCTAAATTAATACTTGTAGGTACTTGTTTTTGAGCAACCAATGATCTAATTATGAAGTAGACTTGAAATTTGTATTTTCCCATTATCTAGCTGTTTTAATAATTTCACATTTTCTTTTCAGTACTTCTGATGTTAGCGTCTTCATCACACCAGTTGCTAGTGGACGAGAACGCCGCGCCTGCGACAGAAGACTATCTCAACGACTTTCTAGTATATCCCTTACTACCAATGGTGAGCATTAAACTGATATCTAACTGTTCGTCACATCCATCACTTTACAAGAAATCATTTGTATATGAACCATTAGTACTGCTAGTAAGTATTTTATTGCTTTGCCAGAACATACATAAGCGCGAAGTGGCTCAGAAAACCCATGCTGATCATGATGCGTTTGTCGAAGAAAAGTTGGTACAGCACTCACAGGCGTTGGAGCATCTTCTACGGATGTTCACAAAGTCTTCATTAGTCATCAGGCGACTGATGGAGCATTTCAGTGGAAATATAGAGAAACCCTCAATGCCTGAAGAAGTAAAGGTAACTTACAATACTAGACGGTCCTTTAACAGCGATTCCAGTTTACGAGACGAGAGCCCGCTCTCGAGGCTCGGCAGAGTAATTCCTTTGTACGGAAATTATGTTAAAAATTTAGCGACGAAGGAGTTCAGTTCTGATTCCGAGCCTCAGGTAATCATCGAATCACGTTACGGAGGAGGCAGTGTATAAATATCTTAAGTTATTTTCCGAACACGTGAAAGCAAAGTCACATGCTGAGACATTTAATATTGTGAATTGTACAATTTACTCGTGTTTGCTTCATCTTTTATATCAGGCGTTAAATTGATTCTGTAACCTGCTGAAACATCAAAATGAAGTAGGTATCACACGGGTGTCCTTCTATCCCTGTTATTTAAAGTTTAAAATAAAATTTAAATACACTCATAACTTTTGCTTTATTTCTTGACCTGTCATATCCCGAAATTTATACATGTAGGTAATATTTATCTATTAACAACTAATAATAAGTTAATAATTAACTTGAATAGAATTTGCTGGAGACAGATTTTAATTAAATTAGTAGGTACGATACCAAAACCTTTATATGTGTCTTATCAGTACAGCCAGCGACTTTCGGAGGAATATCACAAATTCTGTGCAGCCTGGTCATCAGAATATTCAGAATATACCCTAGTTTAGGTAAACTTCCCAGTCTCGATACTGACAGTATACTTAGCATCCTCAATCTTTATATTTGCAACAAAGGTGAAAAACTTGGGACGTTTACCGTAAGGCGCGGCGTAGGGCAAGGCCTTCTCCATACAAACTCTGTGCAAGTTTTATTCGTCGGTTTTGGCACCCCAGAATATAATTTTTTTTGCTTACGAAAATTGTCAAAAAATAAATACAAAAATTTCGCAAAAATAATAATTAAAAATATACAAAAGATTTAAAAAAAAAAAAAAAAATCTCCCGTTTGTGGCTTACAGAAAATAAGCATATTGACCAAAAATCATAAGTGTAATGCAAACACAAGCGAAGAATAACTTGCACAAAGTTTGTATGAAGAGAGCTTGCCCACCAACTTGCGTTGCGGCAAACTTATTCAGTCCAAAATTTTGACTGTTATATTGTTAGCAAAACTATTATTTATAATTTATACAATCACATCGTATTTCATTACGGAAACAGTGTTACATTCAACTTAAAGAAATTTTCGACGTTTCAGAACTTTCCCCTTCTGGCGGCTCATTTAATTATAGGCACGTGAATACCAACAAACTTTAAGAGCTTCAAGAATTCACATTTACACTAAAGATTTTTCATCGTTTCAGTTCACTCGTCGTTCTTCTGATGGCAAGTTTGAGTCAGTGCCAACCACCAAGCCTGAGTCAAAAAGTCCTTGGTGCCCCCTTTCCATACTTTGCCGCCGAACTATGAACCCTATATGCGCATTCGATGATAACTTTGGGTATGGCAGGTTCTACGACCTCTGTCACATGTTCCAAGTTAATTGCTATTGGAAATACAGTAAGTATAGTTAATTTGGAATTGGAAAAATTAACTCTTCTCACAGTACCTAGTGCAAAAATATTTTTTCGAAAGCGTTGCTCGTACCCTTCAAATATATAAACTTACCTAAATCTTGCAAGCCATCTAATGGTCACTTTTGTATTTCAGATTTTTCCATTGTGCAAAATTGCAAACCTAGTGAATAAGGAAATGGACAAGCGTGTTATACATGGTGGGCCTGAAGTACACTTGCAAATGATAAGCATGTATTTTTACATCTAAATAGAAATGAAAAAGTAGTACAGACGATGTAAACATTTTGAGTAAACTTACCTACTTAGTTTTGATAATTTGATAAACTTAAAAATAAAAAATAAAACGGCTAGACGTCAAGTATAATAAGTAGGCACTGTCTAAGTAGGTCTATGTGGGAAAGTGGTTAATAGAAGGTAACTCAATATTACAGGTATTTATTTTTGTTTTCAAAAAGATACCGCGAGACCGTTGCATGTGCAGAATAAATAATAAGTATGGGAGGAAACTTGAGTTTTAATGAGAGTAATCAGTTAGTTATTTAATTGTATTAATAAATAAATGTACCTATGTTCATTATACATATTACTTATCCTTTCATACACTTTTCTTCATCATTAACCTAAACGACCTGGGTCCGGACACCGTGGCTCTGTGTCTGTCTCCTTAATCTTAATGAAAACTGAAAATATAAAAAGAAACCCATTATAAAAATGCAGGCTATTTGAAAGCGGGGTTAGAAATCTTTTGAAAGAGTGAAATATTACATACGCAACATAGGTACCTACATCAGGATGGTGGCAAAAATAAGGAGAGTCTGCGGGATCATCTTAATACATCACAACTACGCGATTATCGCGCATGTAAACATATTGAACTCGAATAGGTGTTCTAAATTCGTAATTGATAATCGCAAATTTAATTAGGACATCTATTTGAGTTCAGTGTGTGAGTGCGATCCAGCTATCGTTGCTGGTGTTCAGTTACAGTATTTTATGTCTTAGTTCTCCACACCAGGATGTGTTTTTTTTCTAGTTAGTGGTTATTTTATTGCTTTGCGGTTCAGGCCAAAGAAAATCAGTATTCTTACTCAAGTTTCGCAGGAATACTCGTGCAGCCAGCTTAATATAGTTGGTGGCAGCCAAAATAGCCAAATATATCGTACCTACCACATTTGTTAATGCTACACTCACAAAAACGTGTTGCGATATATTTGGCTACTCCGGGTGCTTACTATCTATATGATGCTGATTGTATATGATATACGTAAAAGTAGATAGATACCATTCTGCTGCGCACCGAATCCGTATACGCAGATCTCTCTTTCTAGAAACACACACACACAGACACACACACATGTACCTACATGAACCCGTGGTTAGGTATGTGCTCATAACACGTCTTCAGTAAATCATAATAGTTACTGTACTCCTATACGTATAAGTACTCCTGTACTTGAACAAGTCGCGACCCCAAGCAAGGTGCGGGTCTGGGGGGCGATTTTTGAGTGACGAACGCTCGATTTTTCACTCGAGATCTGTCAAAAAACTATGATGTTTTGACAGATGTCGAGTAAAAAGTAGAGCCTTCCACACTCAAAAATTGGCCCCCTAGTGCGTACATCACGTCGTGGAAACATGTGTTTACATACTCGTACCACTTGTTTAGTAAATCATAAATGAGTCTTACTCTGATTGGTCTCGCAGGAGTACTCGTACATGTCGCACACGTCGAGGAAGGTGCGTGTCTGCTGTGCGCCGCGCCCGCACACGTAAATTTTGTCGTGGAAGCATGAGTATGCGTATTCGCACCACTTTTTCAGTTGATCGTGTCCTTCCTGAAATCATGGTTTTGGGTAAATCATGGCGAAATTACCACAGAAAGAGGTGTTTCAGTCGGCACCAGAAGCCTCCAATAAAATAGTTACTGTACTAATCGTATCGTCATGTTCAAGGATTCTTAGATTGCCAAATTGTATAAAAAAACATTACCGTATCTTCCGGTGGTACGAGGTGGGTTTGAATTGACACTATTGAACAAATAAGAAACAACAACTGCTTTCTGGGATACATGAGGTTGTCTAATAATCCTATATTAAATACGTCGAGGATACACTGACGAGGCGACAGTAATATCACTTGAAACAAAATACAATTGCCGGATATTATTCTACTTGTACCAAGAACATTGACAATAGCGAACTTCTATTGCTTATCATCCTGCAAAGTAATCTAGAATCTTGGCGGTACACCTCATGGTATAGAGTTGATCGACGAGATATACCTACTTTGTTTATTTTAATACAAAACGTCTTTAAACAACAACGTGTATACCTACAATAATTTGGACTAAGTTTGCTTTGACGTGTTTCAATTTCCGTTAATTGTTTTCGAGGATGTTAATAATTTGGTTATGGAAATTGCTTTGTTGTGGAAAGTTAAAATGGTCATGGTCCCCCGAAGTTTATCGAATTACCTACTGTGAAAATTAATTTATATTGAATAAATTATAAGTTGACGATCGAATAAACGTGAAAATTTATTTAAATTGTACAAACTAACTATATATGTTGCCAGATGAGGAACTATAGGCTTTCATTTAGTATACTTGCAATATAGTTATAGAGCTGAATATGCTCTATTTGATTTTGCCTGTTCAGTCTGTGACATATTATATTTTTGCGACTATAACTAAAATCGTCCAGAAAATTCTTATTCAAATTCATACTCGTTAAGGCTGGGTACTTCCACTTTTGAGTTTTTAAAAACCAACTGAGACAGAATATAGTGTCTTAAATTAAAAAAAAAGTAACGTGTCAGATAAGGATTTTGTCTAGTCAAAATCGTATTCAGTTACAAGACCTGGGGACCGATTTTTGAGTGTCGACCGCTCGAATTTTCATTCGACATCTGTCAAAACTTCATAGTTTTTTGACAGATCTCGAGTGAAAAGTCGAGCGTTCGACACTCAAAAATCGGGCCCCTGATGAATTTCACTCGATAGAAAAAAACGCAGTTACCCCTTGTTGAAATGTTTTTTGAATATTGTAACTATATTTAAAATTTATTAATAAGAAAATATTGTATATATTTTCTTATTAATAAATTTAATACGACGAATTTAACGAATACAACAATAACTAAAATAATTTTAAAGCTAACTGCAAATACAAGTTAGGTATCAAAAATAAACTAAAATTAAAACTAATTTAATTAAAATATATCTAAAAAGGGCCCCCGTGGCATGGTACCAAAGACGCTGGCTATATTATATTTACATTTATTTTTTGGACTCAATTAAATATACTAAATAGTTATAGACAAATTCGTATGGTTTGCTTTGATGAAATGATTGGCTTAATGACTATATTTAAATAAATAATCTGACTAGTTTGATCATACAGATGTATTACGTCAATGGCTACTTAGTTATACCTACTCTGTTTTTTATCTATAAAACACTATCCTGTACAAGTTTTATCCAAGAATTGCCAAGAAACAAATCAACGCGCCATACATTTGACTATAGATAACAACCGGACGTGCGAGTCGGATTCGCCCACCGAGGGTTCCGTATAAATGTTTAAGTCATACAATTATGACCGCGCATACCGTTGCTTAACCTCGATTACCTATTGATTACGTACTTTAAATAAAGACAATTTTTATGATTTAATTATTAATGAGGGTTCCTCACGAGCAATTGTATATTTTCTAGATTTTCCCCTGTGCTCGAGTATGCGACGATTTTGCCAAATTTCACAGTTCTAGGTCAACGCAAAGTACCCTATAAATTTTGATTCCATTGAGAGGGTCGAAATATACCTACGTTTTTTGCGGCATAAACGGTCGTGTCTTTTTTTTACGTTAAATGAGAAATTTGATTTTTCACAGCTTCTCGGGACTGCAGACCTGAGTCTTTATGGTTTTAATTTCGACTCCTTCCTTCGACGCCTCCACGTGTACAATACAATACAAATACATACACAAATGAATCAGTTAAATACAGAATCAATACTGTAGGTAACATGTAGGTAGGATATAGTAGATATATTAGTAGGACTTAATTTGTTGCAAATTTAATTAACTTTAAAAACGTACTTGTTGTTTTCGAAAAATACAGTTTATGATTTTTAGAACATTTGCCAAAAAGTCTAAATAAATGCCAGTTTTTCGAAGTAGGTAGCAAATTTGGATACATATTACTGTACTGTGAGGAAACCTGCATACTATATGTGAAGTCCCCAAGCCGCTCAGGGCCAGCGTGGGGACTACTGCCCAATCCCCCTCACCTCACCTATGAGAGGGGGCCTGTGCCCAGCTGTGGGACGTATATAGGCTGATGATGATGACTATTGTAACTGATCAATAATATTGTGACATTAATTCAGCTTTTCATTTGAATCCATGATTCGTTCTAGTATTCTTGATCATTTAGTTTATGAATATCACATTACCTAACTAAAATCGTAAAAGAACTTAAAAAGATATACATCAAACATATGTAGAACAGAGGGGTAATCACGTAACTTTTCGATACGGTAGGCATATTTTAATGTAATTTTTAGTATGGGATTTGACATTTAGATCGACCGTACCGTACGCAGACCGCACGTTCGAAAAGTTACGTGATAACCCCGCTGCTGGCTACAACGGCACTCAGTGATTTATAAATAAATAGACTCCCAATAAAATAATTGTTCTGTAGGTAATTTTTTGTGCCTAGAGGTAATATTTAGCAAAAGCAACGTTGTGAAAAAGAACCTCACCATAATATTTTCCATAGGCTAACTCGGGTGGGGTGGGATATAAGCATATAAATAACGTGGTTCGCGGGGAATTTGTTTTTTTGTAAGGTACTATACTTACCTAGTGTAGGTAATTAAGCTCTGGCTACCTCTAACTATAAATGTATGTTAGGCACAGAAATATATCAAGATAGAAGGAACGAGTGTATGTACCTCGCGTGGCGAAATTACGTCCCGGAGACACAACTGCTCGCCGCAAACTTCAGTGTGCTCCCGATCGCGTTATGCGTGCGACGCCAGGTTTTAAAAACAAAATGGTTCGTTGTGCAATAATTAATTGTTCAAACACTTCCAAGAAAGTTGGAGCTGTTAATCGAGGTATTTCCTTTCATTGGTAAGTACAATTTGTCCTTAAATATCTGTTAATAATTAAAAAACGAAATATTTTATTATTTTCATCATAACGGTAGCGGGCGATTGTGTGTCAACGCTAGCTTTCCATTGCGGCTTTAATTTGACGAGCCAGACTTGGCGTGCGTTCAAAACCAGCAATGTAAAAATAAGCTATTCAAACTGTCGAGTCACGTTCAAGGTCGATAGTCATTTTTTCTGTCAAAACTAAAGAATAGTGCTGTGCACTGCGATTTTCTTACTCGATTATTAAAATTGAATTTGAAAACAGACGAAATAATAATTACGTTCTTATATTATTATGCAGCTATATAATGTACGTAGTGCAAAACAAATATTATTAATCGCTTTCCTCTTAGCTTCTAATATTTCTTCGCGGGACTTCTTTGATTTTTCCATGGTCTGTAACAAAGAATATATAAAAAACCGGCCAAGTGCGGGTCAGACTCGCGCACGAAGGGTTCCGTACCATTATCTATAAAAACGGCAATAAAAATGATATCTTTTGTATGGGAGCCCCCTTAAATATTTATTTTATTCTTATGCATATTAAATTAATGTGCATTTGTTGTTATAGCGGCATCAGAAAAACATCATCTGTGAAAATTTCAACTGTCTATCACTTTTCATGAGATACAGTCTGGTGACAAACGGACGGACAGCGGAGTCTTAGTAATATGGTCCCGTTTTACCCTTAGGGTACGGAACCCTGAAAATGGTACACGTTTATAGGTACTTAGTTAATAACTGGAGCGGCTAATATGTACAAATTACTAAAATGTAACGCAATTTATTGGTTATTAGGTAGGTACCTACCTGCATTTATATTTTTCGATTTAAATTCTGAGCTTACTCATTTCCTCTGTCAAAACATTTCTTCTGTCGAAAATAATAATCATTTCCTCTGTCGGTTCTTATCGATATTTTAAATCGATGCATAGAATCGGTGCCGAGTTCTAATACTTCTAATCGATCCTTTTGAATCGTTTTCGCGCGGCTTATGTTTCTCATCACTAAATTACGCTCGTGACGTCAAAGTACCTACGCAAAATGTTACACGCTCGGTCTCCCTACAAATTGCCGAACTCTTTCCTTCTATCTTGATATATTTCTGTGATGTTAGGTGTTCGCAGTCAAAGCGTTTAGTTTAAAATAAAACTGGGATACCTATAAGTAGTATATTTTATTTTTAGGGAAACTTTACAAACAGCCGGTATACTAACAGGTCATCTATTACAAATGAAATGGTATTTTTCAAAACACTGTTATTCATCGTAATAAATGTTTGTAGGCTTTCTGGATGCGGTGAGGAAGGTTCTATCAGCAGGGCAGCTTGTTTGTTTGTAGTCTGGAAATGAAACAAATATAAATGTACTTAAAATAATAAAATCCATTACAATAAACAAAGAAGATTTTTAATATCCTTAGGGCAGATCAAGAGAAAAAAAGTATTCCCTAAAACCATCAAGATTTGACAATTGCTCATCTTTGCGACTTTCTGATCTGTCGGTGCGGATGCAGTACGATATGAGAAAAGTATCAAATGTCAGTGTCAGTTGTCAGTCGACTCGGTACCATTTTTTACTGCGCCCCTACATTTAAATGAGCGCTTCCTAACTGGCGAGGGATGTGCGGTAGCAGGACGATGCGAAGGCAGTACTGGGAGCCGATTTTTGAGAGTCGAACGCTCGAATTTTCACTCGAGATCCGTCAAAAAACTATGACGTTTTGACAGATGTCGCGTGAAAAGTCGAGCGTTCGACACTCAAAAATCGGTCCCCTGGAGGCCGATTTTTGAGTGTCGAACGCTCGACTTTCCATTCGAGATCTGTCAAAATACTATGATGTTTTGACAGATGTCGAGTGAAAAGACGAGCGTTCGACACTCAAAAATCGGCCCCCTGCTCCGCTTCTGCGCATGATATTACTACTGCGCAAAAGTAATACTGACAGTGTTCCGTCAAGTGAGAATCTTCACGACGTCAGTAAATTTACGTCAAAGAGGAAAATGTCACATATCGATCTCACCCCGCCAAGTCAGGAAATCGCCTAAATGTACACCTAAATGCCCCTCCTGCTGCCTAAATGTCCTTCTGAGTGCCAACCTCACGGGTTGATTAACTCTTTTTCGCCGCTTTTACAGTCCGCCATATTGTTTTTATTGCAACGTCACTATATATCCTATGTTACCCGGGATGACGTAAGGATTCCAACGATACCTCATACATCTAAATCGGTTAAGGCGTTGAGAAGTTCTGGGGGAACAAAAAAAGTTCACATACATACATACATACATGAAACCTGAAAACATTACACTCCTTTTTTTGGGCAGTCGTGTAAAATGAAACCTGAAAACATTACACTCCTTTTTTTTTGAGCAGTCGTGTAAAAAAAGATAAGTACGCACTCCGCTTCCTGATGCAGTTGAAGTCGAACATGTCGCATAGGTCGCGGAAGCCGATGATGTCGCCGGCGTGGCTGACGCCGCACACGGGCACGCGGTCGTGGCTGCACACTTTCGCCATGCTGCACCATTTGGCACCGGTCTGAAACGTTGTTGGGCCAATTTTTTTGGCGTTGTAGTATTTTTTTTTCGTTAGAATTGCATGAAAATTGGTAGATTGGAAGAGCTCCTGATTCTGTACAAGTAAAAAAAAATTACAGTCCGACGCCGAAAAAAAATTTTATCCCCATACATTTTATCCACTGGGTTACGAAAATCCCATACGTTTTGTCACTCAATGGAAAAAAATTGTGGGACACTGTAGGAAATCGTGCACAGGAGCTCTTCCAATCTACCAATTTTCATGCAATTCTAAAAAAAACAACTACAACGCCAAAAAAATTGGCCGTGTTATGTCATACGAATCTTAAAATAACATGTTGATGATGATGACAGTCTTGACCGATTTCGGCCACAGCGACCATAATTATATCCTGGTTTGGCATATTTACCAGATGCTCATGGTGGATTGTTTCGTAGTTCCTCCCTTAAGAATAACATAGTATGACTAATATTAAAACTTAGGTGCCTGTTCTTGGTTATTGACGGCTCATGTTTAAAAGCATCCCTATAACAATTAACAGTACTTGGTCTTTAGGTATGTGGTGTTGTGTTTCTGTTGGTAAGGTCGTCACAGCTCCGCACATGTGAGAGGGACGGACCCACTTGTCTCTCGCTGTCAACAACGAATCGTCAGTCAAAAAGGGCACCATGATTCTTCTGGACTCGCAAGAGTCCATAGGCTGCCATTTTGCTTACCACCAGGAGGCCGTAAACTTGTCATTGTAATAAAAAAGATGTAATTTATTCTGAAGTTCGTCAGATACCTTTTTTCCCATGGCGATGTCTTCTTGATCTCGCTCTCTAGGTGGACCATGGCTAGCTGCGAGCGAAATCAAGTAGCAGAGCAATACAACTGTAAGCAAAAAAGGATGCATGAGAGGCACATGAGCGGCATCCTTATTATAACAAAGCTGTTTTCCTTTCCTAAAGTTTGACTGGCGTCTTCACTCACTTTTACTTTTTTCCGCAGAATTTGGAATGTTTGGGTTTTTTTTGCTTAGAATCCATAAAAAGTACACGTGATTCTGAGTAAGAAAAATCAAAAATGTCCAAAAATATTATGACAAAAAAGTTAAAGAAAGATACAATTTTGAGTGAAAATGCCCATACAAAATATTACAATTCAAAGAGCCACTGTAGCTGAGCAGCAAGGCACGTGTCTATCGTCGGTCTAGAAGTCGTGGGTTAGAACTTTAGAACCCCGGTTCCTGACACTTAGTTTAAGAAAACAGTTACATTTAAGAAAGGCGTAGGATGGTGTGACGAAAGGCGTAGGGATGTGACGACACCATCGCCCACTGGTTTACTTAGTGCCAGTTGCACCAACGTAGGTACGAACACAGACCGGTCATCGTCAAATATGGCGCCGGCAGCTGGCATCCCATAGAAACATGTCAAACTTTCCATACAAATCAGATTTGACGAACACCGCTTACGATTACAGACGGTTTGGTGCAACCCAGCCTTAGTACCAAAGAGGATTTATTTGTTTCTTTATTTAACTTTCTTGCCCATATAAAGAAACAAATACAAATAGCGGACTTAATAATAATAATAATCATTTTATTGTCAGATAACATGCCATAAGACATTCTCTACCAGCTGGAACTTTTGTGTTCCTTAATGATACAATCGGCAAATGCTAAGATCACGAATCCGATGATTTGATGATGATGACCAGGCAAATTATTGGCCAAGATAGATAAGAACATAAGCTGCATAGGTTACCTGTAATTGTGTTGATTGATGTCATCATGTCAGCTTTATCCAACGGCTCCACTACGAATGAATCCAGGGCTTGAAGTCAGTTAGTAAGTTAGACACTGTTTATGTACCCTGTTGTCTATTGGAAGTGTAAACTTCCTCTTAGTGACTACGTACAATGGGATGTTGTAAAGTAAATACTCCCCAACCATGTTAATTACATCCGTCTCATGTACACTTTGTAACAGTAGGTAGATATTCGCAATTCGTATACCTACTTCGCATAAACATTGCTTACAAATTTTGGTCTCGTAAAATTTGATATTTGAAGCATCAAATTTGTAAACATAATATTTACTTAACCGGACCATGTAGGTAATAATGAATAACATAAATAAAATGTAAAAGTGACAACGCATGCCATTTTTATTCTCCATAGCTTCAAGCAATTTTCCTCATTGTGGCAGTATATAGATAGCAAAGGAATTGAAAATTACATAATTTTACCAAAATCATAAACATATAGATAATTGTAACAAGTTAACCATTTCAAAATTCGGATAATGGATAATTATGTTTTCTTCTTTAGGCCGGGCGCACATTGGACACGTTTTCGCACGAAATTACTCGTCCGACAACTGGAATCCAGTGACTGGATGCGAATCCAGTGAGCGCGCTCCCATAGTACTTTCAAGGTCGGGATCGTTCGCGCGGCTTCGTGCGTGTTCGGACGAGTAATTTCGTATGAAAACGTGTCCAATGTGCGCCCGGCCTTATTGTCCATAACTTCCACAAGGCTAAGGCAAACCTTATGAAAGAAAAAATATTTAAATTGTATACTCACCGGCAGAAAATTTGGCCCAAATTAGAAAAATCTGCCGGTGAGTGTATATTAATTATGTAGGTATTTTAATTCGGATTTCACGATTAAACTTCAAGTTATTTTCCCATGTATACCTACTTTAGAATTGGTCGATAACAGTCCCTAATTTTTGCTCGTTATTGAACTCTAATTGTAGTTGGATCCATATTGACATTTGATGGTCTCTAAAAACTGTTTCAAATAGTACCGTATTATAATAATAGCCATATAATAATTGATGGCATATACATATATTGCATAGTCTGCGAGTGATAAAACAGTAAATAATTGAATTAATACTTTTAACTACATTTATTACACAAGACTTCAGGCGTTCGTCTTCACGTCATTCAAATACTCCGATTACGACTTTTTTTAGCTCCGGGCACTTGTCTCTAAAAGTCACAGTAAAATCTGAAATAAAAATACACTGTCACGGTGCTAATCATTACAGAGCCTACAACAACAGGAACAGTCGACTAGTAAAAGAAAAAAAATATAGTAATGTACAATGTACTACCTACTCTTATATATGCCGCAGCCGGATTGTATAAACCGCCGTTTTACATTACGGCTAGCCGGTTTACAAAACAGAGCCGTTTTGTAATACGGCGGGTTAACGATTTGCCGGATCGTCATTGCGATACGTTCTACAATATGGCGGCTCACGTTTAGTCGGATTGTACTTGCAGGATTGCATCATAGTCCGCCGTTTTACATTACGGCTAGCCGTTTTACAAAATGGCCGGATTGTCATTGCTAAACAGCGCTGCGAGTGTTAAAAATGGGAACTAAAAGCTGTCAAACAGGTGATAGCTAAAACGACGCTATTTTGTGAAAAGGCTAGCCGTAATGTATTACGGCGAATTATATAATCTGACTGAACCGCTTTTTTACATTACGACTAGGCGAATTGAAGAATGCAAAGCGCCGAACACATTTCGGCGGATTTTCACACAGCCATATTCAATCCGCCTAGTCGTTGACCCGCCGTAATACAAAACAGCTCTGTTTTGTAAATATAAAAGCGACATATATATATATAAAAGCGACATATATATATATTGAAAATGTGAAATAAAATCGATTCCAATCATCTAGATTCTAGATTAATCCATCGTTTATAAGAATCCTAACTACTTCGCTATACCTATGCGTTTCAATTGACTTACTGATAGAACGTTTACAGTTATGCTCTTGCATGGTGCAGACATCTTGAAAAACTTTTGTCCTCAACCTATCAGGATGCAGGCCGCAAACCGTTTTCCAGTCGTGTCGACACGGTAGATCACAATTCTGGGAACAGACTTCTATATGTAGTTTTAGGCGACTTCCTGACTTGGCGGAGCGGGATCGATATGTGACATTTTCTTCTTTGACGTAAATTTACTGACGTCGCAAAGATTCCCACTTGACGGAATACTGTTCGTATTACATTTGCGCAGTAGTAACTTAATATTATGCGCAGAAGCGGACCAGGGGGCCGATTTTTGAGTTTCGAACGCTCGAATTCAAAAGCGAGTGGTAGAAAATAGTCACACGCGGCAAATTGTCACGATTATTGTCGCGTAAACCTAATAAGAGCTATTTTTGAGAGTCACCACTCGAAATCGATATTTTGCATATTGTTAGTTACAAAAAAGGACAGTAATAATTGTAATATTTATGCGTGTTCGAATTCTTATTATACAATAATAGTACAGTACTGCAGAGGCCTTGAAGTATTGCTGACTAGAGACAGTTTTTTTTTTTTTTTTTTTTTTTTTTATATTTGTTTTGAATTACAATGACGATTTTACGCAAAAAACTTTTTTTTACTTATAATTCAAAATAAATATAAAATTTGAAATCCTTATCCCTCAATTAGTCGAAATCGAGTATAATGACGATATTTCGCAAAAAAAAAATGATTGGCCGCTTTTTTTTAAACATGCCATTTGAACAAGCCATGTAGGTATAGCCGCACATAAATATACCTACTAGACAGACATGGTAGTTTTTTTTTAAATGTGCAAGTATGGTTAAAGAGTCTAGTGGTGGTTGGCATTGGCAGTATGTAATTTTTCCTTTGTCAGTTTAATAATGTAAGCAAATTTTAAAAGTTAGAGTAGCGGCCAATAATCTTTTTTCTTAGGGTTTTCATAGGTAGTGTAGGTAGGGCGCCATTAGCAAGAAACTTAATTTCTTCATTTCGTGCCATTAACACACACATACATGTCCGAGCATGTTTGAGAAAATTTATATTATTAGCGTAATATTAAATTCAAGTAGAAAGTAAATATATTCGGGATGAATTACTTAGTGGGTACTAAATTCTACTGATAGAATTGAATACGAGTGGTCAGTACCACTCGACTTCGAATTTTCTATCGCTCGAATGTCAAAAATAGCATGTCATCGTTTTTTGTCAGATCTCGAGTGAAAAGTCGACCGTTCGAAACTCAAAAATCGGTCCCCAGTACTGCCTTCGCGTCGTCCCGCTGCCGTGCATCCCGCGCCAGTCAGGAAGCACTCATTTAAATGTAGGGGCGTAGTAAAAAGCGGTACTGAGTTGACTGACAGTTGACACTGACATTTGACAGTTTTCTCATATCGTACCGCCTCCGCACCGACAAATCAGGAAGTCGCCTTAGTGATTCACTCCATGCTTCGGGAATTAAAAATAAACTGTAAAATTGCAGACTGAAGCTGCTACAAGATAAGGCATTTAATTGAATTGAATTCCAAAGTCTCGTTTGAGGCATCACTTAGCTCTGTTCATGGCGTATAATTGTGTTACGGATTTCGATCTCTGCCTATAGTTTACCTATAATTTTTTGTCTTGTACTATCTATCTGTCTGTCTGTGTCTTGTATTTTTTGTCCGTTCGTAGGTAGTTATACATTTACCTATGTATCAGTGGCGGCGCGTCAAAAATATTCTTAGGGAAGCCGGAGATAATTTGCCTTTCTTATTCTTGATGAGCCGTAGTAAAAGAACTGGACTGGCTGAAAATTAGGCAAGCCGGTGGGAATCGAGTTGTATGTGGACGCTCCGCCACTGCTATGTATATAGGTACTGTTCACCTGTCTAACTTAGCTTACCATTTTTACAGGACTAACTGAGTTTTCTAGTGTTTCATATATAGATATAAAACAAATAAGTATCAGAAATATAGAAATCATTAGGTAGTGTATGTATAGTATGTTTACAAAAAAATTCGAGCGTTTTCATGCGGCGGTTTCGTGGGCATATTGGTTTAACGATTCAAGTTTAATCTAACATTCCTATTTCGCATTTTATCCTGGCGTATTTTATTGCCTTAAAGTTGTGTTCACATGACTATTGCTCTATATTTAACGAAACCAATTCAAAACTTAAATCTTAGAGTTTTTGTGCTGACGCGGTTCAATTGTTATGTTATGATTATGATGAAATTCAGAAACCCTGGAGAGGGGGGCTATACATTGATAAATATATAAATGATTGATAATTGGTGTCTACTGCCAAATGAACTACTGCGCAATCATTTCCCCACAATATGCTTAGGTACGGTCAATCAATGTGATGTGATAGAGTGATTTCTGGGCCACTTTGTACCTTGTTATAGTGACATTAGTGTGAGTTATCTAAAAAAATTCATATTGATTTCCATTGTGTCAAGGTACGAAGTGGCCTAGAAATCAAATTGATTGAATGAACAAATGAAACAAGGAGGCAGATTTAAAATAATACTAGTGTGCAGTATGAACTGCAAATAAAATACTGGAAGTAAGTAGACAAAAATACCGTCCACTCTGAAATGAAGTGTAATAGAATTATCGACTTCCAGAGAAATAGTGTGCCCCTTTGTGTACACAACCTTAGGCTGCAGCTATTTCTTACTTGTTGTCGGAGCGTCGAATCAAATATGTTCAGCGTCGTATTACTGAGTAAGAAATTAAATTAATATTTTAGTAGGAAACCGACGTTCGACGCCAAATAGACATCGATACCTACTAAATTTAAATAAAAATAACTAAGATTTAACTTCACTTTGACAATTGAAATTAATTTATAAGTAGAGTCAGTCACAGCATAGTGATTAGCGATACATGTACCTCCGTGACGTATACAGTGTGTATTTTTGATATTACCTCAAACTGTAACCAGACGTTAATTTTAGTGCTATGAACCAACACTGAAACAAATTGTTAATGTAGTGTCAATTACTAGAGCGTAATTAATTTTTGAAAATTTTTCAAGCAGCAATGTATTGCGTACACTTACTTGACAGTCTTGACACATGACCAGAGAGCGAAACTCTGGTGCTGGTGACGTCATTATGACGTTAAACCGCATATAGGATGTTTTAAAACAACATTGTAACACCTCAATGATTCTTAATAATGATTATATATGTATATATATAAAAATGCTTGGTAATTTACACAAAAAAATAATGTAAATATTAAATAAAATAAATAAATAAATAAATATTGTGGACAATCTTACACAAATCAACCTAGTCCCAAACTAATCAAAGCTAAAACACGATACAGGTAACATTTTAATTGGGTAATGACTAATTCTAATCTAATGTAATTCTAACAAAAAATATTATTCCTCGTGTAAATAAAACGACACAACAAAATGTTCCTCTGCATGAGGAACTTTTTTCTTAATATGTAGATATATACATTTCACACGTACATTCAGGGCAAATTCTTGAACCTCTCGCCAGTTAACAAAATTGGCGTCGCACTGGTCATAATAGGAATTACCTTTATCTTGCCTTATAGAAGCGTAAATCTTTTGATATTTTTTTGGTAAATAATTACATCTTAGGTTCGCTTCTGATGGTATACTCACACTGTTTGCATATTTTCCGCTTATGCATTTTTCAAGAAAATTAAAAAAGTTTCAATATCAGTAAACTAAAGAAGCTAATAAGTTGTTATTTGATTAAGGAACTATTAACTAGATAACAACACTCTGTATTTAGCTTGACGTCGTACGTCTGTCATCGGCACCAAAGTTTCGCTCTCTGCACATGACAGAAGCGTGTTCAGCATTGTTGTTTACTTCTCAATAAAAATAAGATACATTGCGTGCTGAATTATTTTATAAAGAAAAAAAAATATCGTACTATTTTAATAATTTATAGAAAAACATATTCATTAGGGCCTATACTAAGACCTTGTAAAGTTTGAGGTAGTATCAAAAATACACGCGGTATACTTAAGGGGGCTCCGTATGAAATTCTGAAAATTGGCGTACTTTAAAATCACTATTAACACTAATCACTATTAATTGACATGTAATTTATAATGTAATCGTAAATTGTGAATAAATGAATCTGAATCTGAATCTGAACTATTAATTACATTCATACTAGTACTACGCGCTGAATTAATGAAATACAATAAAATAACTTTACAGTAGGGTACAAAATGGATATTTGTATGGCAAGAGTGCCACTGTTATGCGTGCTTGTGCCTAAATTGATATATTTATTTTACCTATAAAAACTTAAACTACTTAATTAATGATGGCCGCGAATCCGTGAGCCAGCAAAAACTCCTAAAGTCATATACATTTATTTATTTGTAACAAAATCTAGTTAAGTTGCTCATATATATTGCTTTTGTTTCATACTTTGTTGTAAATTACTTAGGATAGGATTTGCTCATTATTTGTAATCATGCTGTGCATGCATGTTTTGGGTGGCGTTCCATTCCAGAACCTTTCAATCATATATGATATAATTCATTCAATTTCAATCATAATGAATGTTACCTGTTTTGTGTGCCTTTTAAATAAAAAAATAAAAATATACAGGGTGGATTTTCTTTTTGGGTCAGTGAGGGCAGCTACCAGATCCCGTGCTGCTACGTGAAAATTGACTTAGAAGACCTTTGATTTTGAATTAATAAAAACATGGCGTTTACAGATTTTGGAAAAAACATACAGGGTGCGAGAAAAAGGCCATTTTTGACAAACTTTTTTTGATGCCAATCGATCCTACTCGTATTCCTATTCAGGATCAAAATCTTTGGCTATAGGAAAAGTTTTCCTTGATTTGTGGCTTTTCTAGTCAGATTTTTTTTTGGTCCGATACAAGCTTTTGATCCTGAATAGGAATGGAATCGATTGGCATCAAAAAAAAAGTTTGTCAAAAATGACCTTTTTCTCGCACCCTGCATGTTTTTTCCAAAACCTGAAAACGTCAATTTTCTTTAATTCAAAATCAAAGGAAGGTCTTATAAAACTATTTTCACGTAGCAGCATGGGATCTGGTAGCTGCCCTCACTGACCCAAAAACAAAATCCACCCTGTATACTCGTGTAGGTACTAGACGATTCGGAACATTAACCTTTTATAGGATAGAGAGTGGCGATGATTTCGGTAGTGATGGCTACTAACAGCAATATTTCAACAACTTTTTTCAGTTTTCACCGTCGGAACAATTTTTATTGGTGCCGAAGCGGCTAGTGTAAGTATTATTTACATTATTAGCAAAAGGTTATACCATAAATTTCAAAAAGTATGTATGTACCTATATTACCGTAATCTGAAGTGGTATGTGCGTCAGATAGGTACGTATATTGCAGTTAATCGTGTGTGATATTGTACTAACACATAAACAAATAACGAGAGATGTTATGGCATTGCAATGTAATTGCCTGCCCTAATTATAGGTAACTAGTTTCAATTTAAAAATAATGTTCATTGACCGCGCTAACTGCTTACCATCAGGTGGACCGTACGCTCGTTTGCCACTGGTGTGGTATACAAATATGAATGAGATAATGCACTGAATTTTTTTGGTGTTTTCCTTTTATCATTTACCTGTATAGTGCCCGTAATAACCAAGTTTTGTATGTAGTTATGTTTCGAAGCCAAAATCTGCATCCACAACGCTGTTGAGAGATGTGGCGAGGATGCAGCTAAAGGGTTGCGAAGATTTCTCGATTCGTGCGATATCACCGAATACAACTGCCTACATAAAACTAGTAAGTTCTTGGATCGACATCAATTATTTGTGCTTATGTACTAAACTTGTCATTATCAAACATTTAACTCTAACATACCATTTCAGATTACCAAAAAACAGCCATGGACAAATGCAAGGATTTACCTCCAATATTTTCAAATTAACAATCATTCGTTACAATAAATATATAGGTAGCTAATGTATTAATACACATCTTTATTGTTTTATTCCATTCTATCCTCGTGTGAATATATGAAATTGTCTATGTGAAGCAGAAGTAATAAACAAGTATGCATCATACAATATCTAATACAGAAAAATGCCGCGTCCGTCTGGTAACTCTAGGGGAATATTTAAATTTTATTTAAAAATACGGACGTAGAAAAATTTTGCGAACTCTCCAAGAGATAAATTGCGGTCTAATTTGTCTCTCTATGGTTTTACTGTGGTTAGCATTTAGTATATGGGTTAAATCGTAATTTTTTGTGCATAGTTAAGGACTTAATTATGACTAAATTTTAATTGAGTCATGTGTGTAACGAAAATTACATGTATAGAGTGTATGACTAATTTTCGTTACACACTTGACTCAATTAAAATTTAGTCATAATTAAGTCCTTAACTATGTACAAAAAATTACGATTTAACCCATATACATTGTAGTCTTTGGTTAGCATTCAATAGCATTTTTTGCTATTTATGTTTGACCTACAAGAGGTTTTCGAAACCGTAGTCTAGTACGAGGCGGTCCGTCCTCCACGACTACTGGTGCTGGCGAGGAAAGTACTGCGTCCCTACCAACAGCGACAGCGTGTGCGCAAAGAACCCGAATCCGGAGCAGGCGAAGTGGTTTCGGAACGAGTGCGATGTCTTCAACTACAACTGCAAACATTATACTGGTCTGTTATTTAATTTAACTATTACTTATATAAAGGTAAACGTCCCAGTGCTCGACACCTTAGTGTCCAATAGAATCACTTCACTCTTTAAAAAAGGCTTTCAATCAAACTTATGACGATTTCACTAATCAATACTTGTTCAAAGACGTTGTTCGGTAACGATGCCATGACAGTAGGCAACTGGTTTTGTTCGGTAGTGGATTCAGCTCGTCGTCGCGCCGACCACGCGTGTTCACCAACGCGGCGACGAGCAAAATCCGTCCTATAGATAACACTATTAAGGCGATATATCGATTGAAATAGACACCCTTTGTTTTTCGCCCACGACAAAACGAGATGTAACCCTCTCCGAGAATGGCTTTTTAGACAATTCTCGTTAGATATCTGACTGTGTGCAGGTTTATTAAATTTCCTCTTGTCAGTACCTAGATGAGGTAAAATACCATCATATTAACTTAATCGTGTCTTTTAATAATGCATTGTTTTAGTAGGCTGAGGAAAAAAAGGAAAATATAGACTCGACTTTGGATTTATCTTCTATCGAGAAAATTTTAAGCAATCATGTTTCGCTATTGTCAGTACCACAATCATATAGTCAAGAATCATATATCTGAAAATCAGCCCCTACTGTTTGCTAGTCTGGGCAGGACAGCGTTTCAAAGGCTCCAAAATTCTCAGTGTAGCGCCTTAATCAACTCTGTCATTATGACATAAGATTGAAGGTGCCATATATTGGGTCAGTGTCGAGCACACATAAACACTGAATAATATTATTCTAATATGTACTTACAATTTAACAGATTTCACAGTAACTAGCGAAAAGTTTTGTCTAACGTTTACTGCGACCACGCCCACCACTACCCCCACTACAACCACTACAACCAGACGTACAACAAGAAAAAAGGTCTCACTTCCTGTCTTTGTCTTTTAAAAGTTATCAACTACTTATTTAAAATGTACATAGACATTTTAAAAGGTCTATGATACTTGAAATAAATGAATTGAAATGAAAAAAAAAACATAGACATAGCTGATCCATTGAATAAATAAAAAAATAAGTAATAATGTTACGTCCGTACGCAAAAACATGCTCCACGAGCAATCTTCTTGCAAGTCTATCAGTAGATTTTTAAGTCACTACCAAGTCACCACGTACGTACATTCTCTAAGTCGAGCAGTAGTCGAGGTCCTTTGTTATAGTTAGGTCATTCTGTGTTATCAATGTATGGGGAAGTCAAACAAATTAATAAAGTTTTGAAACTTATGTGGCATGATACTTTTGGGTATGGTCTTTAAAACTCACAACTCTCCACTTCCCTCCCCCTGACGCTTCACCCCCTTCTTTATTTCTTCCTTTGAGGCCCTGTATTACCACTTTTGAGTTTTTAAAAACCATCTGAGACATATAATATAGTGTCTTAAAATCTAAAAAAAATATATGTGCTACATTAGGATCTTGTCTAGTCAAATTCGCAGTCAGTTACATGACCTGATGAATTTCACTCGATGGAAAAAAATCGCGAAGTTACCCCTTTTTGGAATGTATTTTCAATACTACGGCTATATTACTGATATTTAACATTTAATTTTTGTACTCAATTAAAGATCGTAAATAGTTATAGACAAATTCGCAGGGTTTGCTTTGATAAAATGATTGGCTTAATGACTATAGCTAAATATTTACAAAACTGCGCGCAGAGCTTGCGTCGAGAGCGGGATGGTTAATTGTAAACTCACGCGTGTTAGAGCGGGACATTTGCGTTGGGGATACCTCCCCTTAACACCTTTTTCGTATCTGTAATAGTTTTCGAAAAAAACTGAAAAAACCGGAAAACGGGACATATTTCAGGGTGAGGGGGGGGGGGTGAAGCGTCAGGTGGAGGGGAGGGGAGAGTTGTGAGTTTCGAAGACCATACTCAAAGGTATCATGCCACACAAGTTTCAAAACTTTATTAATTTGTTTGTCTGAAAACATAGAATGACCTAACTATTAGTATTTTTAACGGACATATCAGATGTAGACGCTTTTCAAGAATGTCGCTACGTGATGATTTAAACTGACAGTGGGTATATTATGGATTTATAAAATGCATATAATCAAATACATCAGTGAAGCGTGTAATTGTCTTTTATTTAATGATCGTAACTTACCATTTTACAATATAGTTACATAGATTAGTTTTAGTATTTTACTCAAACGTATTAATCACCTTTCCATAACTTGAAGAATATTATATTTTTAAAATGTAAACGAATTATAATAATGATTAAGGCTATGGCTACCCAACATTTTGTAATAGGTGGGTGTAATATTTTGTAAATGTAGGAATCTGAGAAGAGAAAAGAGGGAAGCATTGTGAAGTTTGCCCTGTAGGCTGTTTATAGTGTTTATGTTTAACAAAAGTTGATAAGTGCTGAATGCTCATTTTTACACGCCTGACTGCCCAAAAAAGGAGTGTAATGTTTTTGGGGTGTATATTGGTAGTGTAGGTATATGCTATCGGCATAGGTTTTGTCTCCAGTGTGTGAGTGTGTTGTAATGTGTTATCCGGGAGTGTGTATCTGTGGTATCTTGATTATTCCGCCGCAATATTGATTCAGCCGCAAATAGAGCTAATATCTATAAATAAGAACTTGTAATACCATGGTTGCAAAATTGAAATTGAGCTTTCGGAATTGAAAATATAAGTTACTTGGTACCTAATGTTTTTAAGAGCAATTTGGTAAAAAGTTAGAGCACGATATTTTTTCAGGATGCATAAGCCTGATATGTTTGCAATGTACTTCACAAGTATCTGTCAGAAGAACGGTAAGTACCGAACACCGAAGATGTAAGTAGTGAACAATGTTTTATTTGTAATATTTTTTTTTTGGAAATAAACAGTTCAATTTTTTTTTTATAATTTTAAAACATAGCCGAGGCGGAGTTATATAAATTAGGGTCCTTCGAAACGGATACTAACAGTGAAGTGGAAATCGAAATAGTTTTTTGATAAAGTTGCGACACTCCTCTAAATGCATACATTATATAGATTAATGAGCTTAAATATACATACAGGCCGAGAGTATTTCAAAGTATAATTGCTTTCGGACGAGGTCGTGCAACCCTGCCAGGCTACCGGTGTGTGGCTATGACGAAGAAGACGCGACCGTTGCAAAGTTTGAAAACGAATGTGCTCTGTTCAAAGTCAACTGCGCGGGAAGTGGACGACACTGTAAGGGTTGTTCATTTACAGGCGACAAGTTTGGGAAGCCGTGGAAGCGCCATGATCGTCTGTAGTGTCGCCTAAACAGTCGCCGAACTTGTAGCCTGATTTTGTTTGGTTCTAATATAGTTAATAAGTAGCATGGGCACTTTAAAAGCGAATAATCTTATTGTTTAATGTTAGACGTCACCAATCCCAGATGTAGCGAATATCGATTTAAATAATATTGATAAACAGCTAAATCGATATTTGCTTAGGCTAAAAACACGGATGATTTGTAGACGTGACGTAACAAAATATTCAACTTTTTTTTTGTGGTGTTCATGAATCAAAATGCATAAATTATATTATACCTATTACATTTACAAGTTTTAGAAAAAAACTAAAGTATCAGGGGATTTTTTGTGAGTTCAGCCGCTCGTATCCTTCGCGGGGACGGGACTGTTTTCTAATATTACAGGACTAAAAAAAAGTCAGGGATGGTCGCTCAATCTTTTGGTGCCACCACTAATTGTAATGTATAGCTTGATGTTGCTATTACAGTGTTTACTATAGTCGACGATAAAATCTGCGAGACGAAGGTAGTCCCGATGACAACTATTTCCACGACGGCCACGTCTCCCACCATCGACTACTATTACGACCTAGTGGACCACACCACACCGGAGATTACTACGCATTTCTGGGAAGATGCCATGATGCTTGGCGAACGTGTCTCAGATGTAAATAGTAATGTTAAAGAAGAGATTTTGCGAGACGATCCTCATACAAATTACTATCCAACTGATTTGATGACGCTAGTCATGCGGCATTAGAATTTTCTGATGAATATACTTATTATTTACCTACTTAAATATGATTTGTATTAGCATATTCACATCTTTTGTATTAGCATGTCGATGTCTTTTTGTTCGTTTATCTCTTTATCAGCGATGATCGCACCACAGACAGGTATGCGATCATGACTGCGTGTCAGCCCATGCGTAATGTAAGGTCCCGTAGTTGTGTCCACCTTACATTATATGCGGACTTAAAAGCTAGCAAACTTATATTTTGTGCGATGAAAGCTTTCCTAATGTTGTATCCATAGCTTTGACCCCAGAATTTAATGCTGTATCGCAAACGAGATTCTACTAATGCGTAATATACCTACAGAAGTCAGTTGTTATAGGGTAATTTGCATCTCGTGAAATCCTAAGTAGTAGAGAGGCCAAGTTGAGAAAACGCAATTTCCGTAGGACTGAAAAGCTTTATACCGACAAGTGGTATCGTTGGAATCAGCATGCTCTACTGATTATCAAAGCGCATCGGAAAATATGAATGCCTACCATTTATTTAATTATTTTAAAGCAGCCAAACTAGTTTCCGTATAGTGACTTTTTTCCGAACTTCTTTCATTGCGTTTAGATATTAATGGTACAGTGAGTCGTTCAGCATAAATTTAAGAAAAAATCATTCAAGCATCTCCTGTTAGGAAGAGCCCAAACGTGGTGTGTTTTGAAAATGTATTTTATTTTTTACGTGTCCAGTGGCCGATATCTAAAAGTGTGGTATATTTTTGGAATCAGCTCATGAAGCCCTTTCGTTTGATACGCCACTCGATAGGTTTTTGAAGAAAAATTGTTTATTTTTCATACATAAAACTTATGACGCCATAAAAACTCACTTCACTACTTTAGAAAGCGACAACATGCATTTTGATAATCAGTAAACGATGCTGATTCCAACGATACCACTTGTCGGTATAAACCTTTTCAGTCCTACGAAAATCGTAAATAAGGCACTTTCGACGAATTCTGTTTTCTAAAGACTTTGGTTCCTCTTTTCAGTTTAGATCACAGTCAATGTGCACACCAAGGAACTTTACAGAATTTCTGTTGTCCACCGTGGAACCTTCTTAAGCTAACATGCAAGGAACCTTTGTTTCTAAATAGCATTACTTGTGTTTTATTCATGTTCAGGGTTAAGTTATTACTGCTGAACCATGCCTGAAACTTTCCGAAAACTACAGTCACTTTATTATTTGGGTAGTTCAGTATTGGTCGAAGATAAATATTAATGTTTGTGGCCAAGTATGAAGTTAAGAGCATTAGGACCTTACCCCTTACACCGTAATGATTCGACTTATGTAGAAGTATTTCATAATCAACTGTATCGAAGATCTGTATGAAAGAGTACATCCTGCCCCTCTGTTTAGCGTTTGTGGACTAGGAGACAGCCTTCCGTTCGATTGAAACCTGGGCCGTCTATTATAGTACAAGTTTCGCAATAAAATTATGGCACGCGTGTGTAATATCCTGGATTATGAGCCTAAAAGCGTAAAGTAATAAGAGCCACTTCACGAGCAAATGTGTTGAAAACTGATAAGTTAACTGATATGAAGTATGTAAAACATGATGTATTATGAGTAAGCGATTGAAATTTAAATGTAATATTGAAATAAATGAATCTAATCTATTGTAGTATTTCATTATACGTAAGTACTAAAAAACTACCTATAGTACATTTTGGACAAACTAACTATATGCGCTTTAAAACATTTTTACAATGCATGTGCCTGAAAAGTGCGTTTTCTAAGCAGTCAAACTGTGCGGAAAGTGCCACTTTCCCCCACTAACGCATAGAGTTTTAGTTATTTGAAAAAACTATTCACAAATAAATCAATTATAGATTAACATTCTTATAAACAGGTACATACATATTAATACTTCTTAAACGTATAATTTATCATTTTAGATTTTATTTATTAGTTACCTATAAATAAATTGAAAATTTTCACTTTTGGTAAATGCGTGGCTGAATGCGCATTAAGCCATTGCCTACTTAGCATTTTAAAAACAAATATGTGCACATGCGCAGTAGTAGTATAGATGTTGAGCGCGCATGTATTTAGAAAAAAGCCGCCATTTTTCATTTCTAATTTCTTGTTTATAAAATATCGAGTGAAAGTGACGAATCAGATCAGATTTAACCCCAGAAAATAATTTTCAAGAAGTAGAAAATGCCAACAAAGGTTCCTTGGCGGCTAAATCCAATAAAAAACCTATACTTGTGATGAATTTTGCGGTGAACTATTAAAAGTTTTTGTGTTAACATAACGATCTTAATTTTTAAGTCGAAAATAATAAGCACTCTATGTCAAGAAGTTGTTACATGAAGATCCTGATAATAACTAACTTTCTATTTTCTCGCACAATGCATAGTAAACCTTTGTATGATACGCGGGCGTAAAGATGATTTACGACTCGTGTCTAATTATAAACTCGCCCGCTACGCTCGCTCGTGTATAAGAAAGACACTCGTCGGAAATCATTAGTTTTCCGCACTTGCCCAGCCGCCCAGCAGTGGGACGTATATAGGTTGATGATGGTGGTGGTGGTGGTATCATAAATAGCTATAAAATGTTGTACGACACACGTGTGGATAGGTTGTTCCCAACTCGTGTCGGTGTAAAACACACACTCGTTGGGGATTTCCTACTTACCGCACTTGTATCGTAATAGTACATTACTTAACAAAGGGCGGTAAAACAAAGAATGTCTCAGATCGCAGGTATTTGACGCCCGAGCCGAAGGCTTCTTTATTACCGCCCGTGTTAAGTACAAAATTTTATGTCACCCCCTGGCCAGGAAGTGGAATTTCCCGCGCGCGGAGCGTGCGGTAATTGCCGTTTTATGGCCAGGTGTGACATAAATAACTATTTCATATCTATAACAATAAATTTGCTTTATACTGCCGACATTTATTAAAAGGTCACTAGTAAAAATATTTATATCATAAAATCAACATTTGCTTTATTTTTAATCCAAGTAGGTTTAGGGTAGGAAGGTACTTGGCTCAGACACGGAAAGTTTAAACACAAGTTTATTTTATTTTCTGACCGGGAAATGTTAATAATAAGCGTGTTACTAGGTAAGGAAAGTCATGGTCACATATCGTCATTATAACTGGGGCTCGTTTATTTTATTTCTATTATTATCATAAAAGTTACAAGGAGTTGGTATTAATGTATATGATATTTATATTCAGGATAGAGTTCATTAATTTCATTATATATTCTTCACAGGATGCATAATTCTTATTTTTGTCGAGGAAAACTCTAACGCACTTGAGCCACTTCGAGATAAATCGGTAAGTTCTTATTTGCACAGGGCGTATACTTATATGTATATTTTTGCGAAGAGAGCAAAAACCTAATTACTTACCGAATATTACCTACGGTTATATATGCACATATGCCATTATGCACTATTTTTTTTTAAATATAATCCTTCATAATCGAAAAATAACTACTGTAAGGTATGTTGGGATAAGACCGGATCGGGTTAAGATCGGATTTAATTCAATTTTCTACTAAACTAGAAGTGATTTTTGATTTGACAACACACCTGCCTACCCCATTTTTAAGGGTTCCGTACCCGAAGGGTCAAAACGGAACCCTATTGGTGACGCCCAGACGTCCGTCCGTCCGTCAATCGTCTGTCACACAGGTTTTACAGCCAAACGGTTGGAGCTACAGGCTTGAAATTTACACAGTATAAGCATCTTGTAGGCCCGAAGCCATACAAATAGTCAAAACTTATTTTTAAATGTTTTTAAGGGGGGCTCCCATACAGCTAAAGGGGGGCGCGAAATTTTTTTTATGCTGCCCTATCGATTTGGTTATCGTTGCTTAGAGCTCATTGAGTAGATACTTACTATATTTTTAACAAAAAAAAAAATTGGAAAACAAACGAATGAGAATTGATTTTATTGTTTTTTTTTTTTTTTAGTTATAATTGTACGCGATTAAGTCCCGTTCCCCAATAATAAAGGAATGAGAAGCCAACAAAGTAAGCTTTTTTTTTACGAAATTTTGTTCTGAAGAATTTTTTAACTTCCCAAATACCTATAAACTTAAACTTTGGTAATAATGTTTGTTATTACGTATATTTTACCAACAAATACTAATATATTGATTAATTAGATTTTTTCTTTGAAATTTCCTCATTTTTAACCGACTTCAAAAAAAGGAGGAGGTTCTCAATTCGCCTGTATGTTGTTTTTTTTTTGTTTTTGTTGTTGTATGTTTGTTACGCGATTACTCCGCCATTTGTGAACAGATTTGGAAAATTATTTCTTTGTTTGAAAGCATATTCTTCCGGATTGGTCCTATTGTTCTCAAAGTTCACTTCTGATGATGGAATCTATGAGGAATTGAGGGAACTCTTCAAAATTTCAAGGAAAACATATAATGATTTTAGTATTTTCGGTTATAAATCAAGCATTTGCATTCAGAAAGTAGCATTCGGTAAACCGGAACTGATGAAGAAGACCGCAGATGATCATCCAAAACTCCAACTATTTCATAAGTGGCGCTAAGATATTTCGATCAAGATAATGAAGCGACTATGACGAAGCCAATTTAGATTGTGTTACCTATACCATCTACCTGGGGGCCGATTTTTGAGTGTCGATTGCTCGAGTTTTCACTCGAGATCTGTCAAAAAACTATGATGTTTTGACAGATGTCGAATGAAAAATCGAGCGTTCGACACTCAAAAATCAGCCCCCTGATCTGGTAATTGAAGCCGGAAGGTTGGCAACGGTACCCCGCCATTTATAAACAGATTTGGAAAACTATTTATTTGAAAGCATATTATATGCTTCCAGGTAGGTTGTGTTGTTACCACAGTTCACTTCTGATGATGGAATCCATGAGGAATTGAGGGAAATCCTCAAAAGTTCAAGGGAAACATATTTTAGCGATTCTATAATATGACGTAGCAACGACGTAGAATGTTACCATAAACATGAATCTGATGATTGAACCCGGAAGGTAGGCAACGGAATTCCGTAATAAAACAATGGAACTTAGCCGTGTTTGGGCTTATTGGAATTGCCATTAGATGCACTTTGGCAATATATCACTAAGAAGTGTGAAATAAGTAACTACAAAAAAAAAGATGAGGTTCTCAATCCTACGGTACCTACGTATTTTTTGTTGTATGTTTGTTACGAGATCACATCGGTTGGTTGTCCCATATTTGTTGTAACAAAAACAAAATAACACATAAACGGTTACAACGGTTTAGACCTCGGCTTGTGTACCTGAAGAACGATATTTTGCGCTATTGACCGCTGACGTCACAAAACCTCCCAAACGGCTGACTTACTCACAGTCACAGCGCAGCAGACGCATTTCAAACAAAATTGTGTAAAACAAAAACGAAATACACTTAGTTAGGTACTTTCCACTCAAATTTAAAAAATAAAAAATAATTTAAAAAAATAGAAAACTGACTTCAATAGGTACTTAAATGTACAAATTTAAACTAAAACGTATAAAATAATATATTTTAGTAACTTCAAAGCAAAGAGCTTACAGGACAATAAATGAATGTAATTAGTTAGTGACTTATTTATATACATATTCACAATATATAATCAGGTATTTTTGGAGTCGGTGCCAGCCCCGCTGCGCGCGCCGCCGCCGCTCCGAGTGTCGAAAGTTTGTGGCAAAGCAGGAAACTAGGTACTTATCCTCCTGAGCTGGCACCGACTCCAAAAATAACTGATTATATATTGTGAATATGTATATAAATAAGTCACTAACTAATTACATTAATTTATTGTCCTGTAAGCTCTTTGCTTTGATGTTACTAAAATATATTATTTTCTACGTTTTAGTTTAAATTTGTACATTTAAGTACCTATTGAAGTCGGTTTTAATTTTTTTTAATTATTTTTTTTCCTATAAAAACCAACTTAACTTTGCGGTCGGTTCGGAACCCTAAATGTGCGAAGTCCAACTCGCGCTTGGCCGGTTTTTTGTTACAGGGCACACCTCAGTCAGCCGCGTGGATTTAAAGCGACAGGTTTTCTGTGACAGCGTAAAATATATTTTTTTTATTTTTTTTTGTAGTTTTGACAGGAAAAGAAAAGATTTTTTATTCTTACGAACCATACGCGTAACTGCACAGAGTTTATTTTTGAACATGGTCCTATGTTACGCGTCTGATATTTTCCAATGAAAAAAATTAACAAATACTATCTTTAAACGTATATTAAATAAAAACGGTTGCATATTATGAGGAAATGAAAAATATAGGCACAGAATAAGTAATAGTACAAGTACAGAAGATTCTCTGTTAACAAATTCTCCGTTTAGGTATGCCAAATGTGCCTAAACATGGCCATCTCTTTCTATCGCACGCAACGCGCTCTTTCGAGGCCCCGCCCTCAGCGCTAGGGTTACCACCAGCGAGAACCTATTTTAATATATGTACTTTATTATTAGTAGTGTTGTTTACAATACAATTACGAATAGTACTTTTAAGGTTCCGTAGCTAAAATGGTGAAAACGCAACCCGTCAGTCCGTCTTTACGTCTGTATGTGACAGCCGATGTACTCGGAGACTATAAGCACTACAAATACAATTAAAACATTTAGCAGGAAGGTGTGTTCTACTCGTATGAACTGCTACGTAAAAGTGATGTGAAATGACGAAAAAATATTAAAGTAGGCACTTCATACAATCATGTAACCAGGGGATACAAAGTTTTATATAATATTTATAGGTCCGAGTTTTTATTATTACACAACCTGCTGCAATGCAATAATGTTTTGGTTTTTGCATTATTATTTATACACGTCAGTTCACGACACGAATTATGATTGTACAGCGGTACAGAAGCGCGTGCGCGTGCGGTCCGTATCGTTGCGCCGCAACCACTAAATACTCGTAGTCCTAAGACTGGGGGACCCGTCCCGCCGCATGTACTTTGAGCGGCGCGATGACGTCACGGTAGATTGCCCCTCCTGATATAGGTTGAAAATATATTTCATACTTATTTGTAACAACCGATAACAATTCAAGGAATCGTTAGATAAGTAAGTCAAAAAATATAAAATCCGAGAGGTTACCAAAGTATCGAAAATTAGTCCGCTCTTATCCCAACAAACCTTGTTTAACTATTCCAAAGTAGTGTTCTTGAGATACAACGTTGTGACAGACGCACAGTCGGAGTCACGCCATTAGGGTAATTTTTTTACACGACTGCCCAAAAAATAAGTGTAATGTTTTCAGGGTTTATGTATATATGTATGTATGTATGTGAGCTTCTTTGTTCCTTAGAACTTACAACGCCTTAACCGATTTAGATGTGTGAGGTATCGTTGGAATACTTACGTCATCCCGAGTAACATGGGAGATGTGATAACTTAATTTTGTGTGTTCTAAAGAAATATAATTGGAAATCAGCGCGGTATCAAAATGAAGCAATTGAAAAGACGATTACAAAAATATTTATAATGTATGTATTTAAAAATGATTTTTCACTTCTCATGCTCGAAAAGTGTGTCATATTAGACTTGTGAAGCGGGGCTAAAGTAGTACATTTAAGCCCTAGGAAAAATATGTATACATATTTATGATTCACTAAACATTTTAATTTGACCAATCAAAATACTTCACCTATTAAATCCACCAATCACAGAACAGTAATTTGACAGATTAAAAATATTTGGTAAAAATATCAACCAACCAGAATACAGCTGTACTAAAATCGACCAATCAGGAAAGACCTTTTTCAGTTCTTTAAAGATTAAGCGGTGTCTATGGTCAAAGGACTCGCGTCTCTTAAAAGAAAAAAAAAGCGCGTGTTGCATCTCCTTCTTTAATATAGCAAAAGAAAGGGAGGCGAATACGTAAAAGCCTTATCACACTACCCTACCGATAGGGTAGTGTGATAAGGCTTTTAATCGAACACGCATAGCGAGGCATGGTACTGGCCTAAGAAAAAAAAACATGCTGTCAAATTAGACATACGCCCGCCAAGAGTTAAATTATTCATTGAAGGTGGATAATTTGTGTTTAATGTGTTTTCTCGCAATCGAAGTGAAAAGTAGAGTGTATAACTCGGGTCTAAAAGCCATATTACCACTCGAACAATTTCCCCTCACTACGTTCGGGGAAATAACCATCTCGTGGTAATATGGCTTACTTTAGCCCCTTGTCAAACAATCTACTATTGTGGCATAACTTACTTTAAAATGGAAATCATAAATTGAGATTTTTTTTTATTAAAAACATGACTTCTCTGGATAAAAGTTAACTAAAAAGATAAAAACAAGTTTCAAAATAATTAAATTAAGGTAACCTATTTTGTTTGCAATCGGGGCCCGGGGGACCAACTACATACAATACCAAAATGGGAACCCCGCGTTTTCTATAATTTTACATGCTACAATTTTTATTATCATAATGTAAAATCTCATAATTTTGTTTGCCATAATATCACATGCCAAAAATGTTACTACATGCCATAAAAGACATGTGACATTAAAATTTTTTCATATTATCAAACGCATTATAAAGTTTGTCATAAAATTCATCAGTCCTAATCATTACAATCCATATACATTAAAACTGTAAAATTTGACACGTTTGTCAGATAGGTACTATAAGGCTACGCGCGCACTACGGATTTTTTACATGTCGGTTAAGTTAGGGTTCACTTGTGTCCCTCAGAGCGGAATAGGCACTCGCGGTGTGCATTCAACACGCTGGTGCGTCATCAAGCTCTCAAATATGACGTTTGTCAGATATGTACTGTCAAATTTCGGTTAGCTTAGGGGTTCACTTATGTCCCTCTTGGTCCCTCAGAGCGGACCAAATTTGTGTTTTAGTCCTTTTATGGAAAAAATCATGACAGTTGTAATTAGGAAAAACAAGCTGTATCTCATATAAGTACTTATGGGGCTCATTAAAATTATGGAACATAAAGTTATGGAAAATTATGATTATGGACATTAAATTGTTATGGTATGTCAAACATTATGCCATATGAAATTATGGCACATCAGATAAGTGCAAATGAAATTATGGAAATAATTAGTAAGTAACCCTATTAGGTCCCCCGGTCCAACAAAATAGATTTGCTTAAGTTCATTATTCTGAATGTTGTTTTTATTAGTGTTTTTGGTTGTTTAATTAAGTTTTTGTTGACGGAATCCTTAAATAGTAGGTAGCTGTTACCTACGGTTCCCCTCCGTTATCCCTAAGAATTAATTACCTTATTTCACTAGCTCTAATGTTGTAAACCCTGAAATTGTAAGCGCATTTTAGAAGCCCAAATGGGCATTACCTATGTCGGTGTATAATTGCTACTTACTGAAGACTTGCACACCTGGAGGGCCTAGAATCTGTGCGTGGGATGAAATTAACGGATACCTGGCTTACTTTAGGGACACCTGTAACATGTTCCAGACCAACTGTCACAACAGAGGATCCAGCTGTAAGTAGATCAAACTACGTAGCCTGTTATACTTCAGTGGCGCTGAAATTAAATTTAAATGATTTGTAAAGGAACAGCACATCCCGCCAACATTTATGTGATAACAATTTATTATTATATTGATTTGTATTATTAATATAAATTCTTAGGGTTCCGTACCTCAAAAGGGGAAAAAAACGGAACCCTTATAGGATCACTTTGTTGTCCGTCTGTTGTCCTTTTTTTCAGGAACGCGTGAAGGTATCAAGTTTAAATTAAAACCATACTCAGGTTTGCGGACTCTTGAAGCTGTGAAAAAATCAAACTTCTAAGTAAACCTTAAAAAACCGGCCAAGTGCGTGTCGGGCCACGCGCAAGGTAGGGTGCCGTAGTCGTCGACCCGTTACATTATGTAGACTAAAAAGTTCGCATACTTATATTTATTATGTTTTTGACAGAATTAACAATATTATCTAAGGTGTCAATGGAAATTGTACGAAAGTTTGGTACATTTCTGAAGTTCGACTATTACTCATTAACTAGTAATGTCTACTTAGCTGTGATAGTTTTCCTTTTAAATTCATCGTATATACTACTACCGTTTAGCTGGCGGGGGGACGGGGGGGGGGACGACGACGACGACACAAACAAAAATTATCACTTCAAAGCTTAAAATATCACGCCAACCAATTCTTTAATCAAAAAATGCATATAGAAACCTTTAGTCCATGGGCCACCCAAGAAATCGGTATAATTTGGGGGTACTAAGTTTCCTTTTTACAGGAGTTAGATAGGTCTATTATGATGTTAAAAAACCATGATTGCCATCTCAAAATGGTAGCTAACAAAAATGGCCGCCAATCCAAGATGGCGGATATTGAGTTTTACAAAATCAATTATAATTCAAAAAGTATTCGTCCGATTTCATTGCTCTTTTTTTTAAACCATAGCTCTATATATATTATTAAAATTTTGTAAACATATTCTATCGGTAAAGTCAAATGTTAATTAGTAATTTAGAAAATATTGAAAATTTTCCCTTTTTTTCTGATACTTTTTTTTTAAATCAAGTTTATTACAAAATATCTTGTACATTACAAAAAAGCTTTAAATGAGGCAAGGTAGTGTATTCAATTATCTTTAATATGATGCTTAACATGTATGGGTCGGATGGCGAGAAACACAAATAAATATGAATTTGATTTTACTTCTGTTGAAATTCATCTTTGACTAAATTACCACATACAGAACAAAGAGCTTCAGATAGAAGTTGTAGCGTATAAAAAATGTTTTAATTTTAGCAATTATTCAGAATAATAATAGTACGATACTAATAGGGTCGCTAGGCCGGTTACCCGACCGGTGTCATTTTGTGACCAACACATTCAGTTCCTCAACTGCTCCAAATGGTCGCAATCCGGCGCGCAACTTATCGTATATATTAATTTTGAATTGTTATACTAGGTAAAAACTATTATACGGTTTAAATAAAAAAAAATATTATTGTAAATATGTGTCAAACTAAACTAGATTGTTATGTGTATAATATGTGGCGAGATAGGACTATTTAGTAAAGTGCACCCTTATAAAGATAGACAATCTAACGACGGTGTTATTTCATCATCATATCAACCGAAAGACATCCACAGACACATAGGCCTCCCCCAAAGAGAGAGAAAAGGCCTTCTCCTGCGCCACCCACATCCAGCGGGCTCCCCGACCTTAACCAGGTCATCAGTCCACCTTGTGGGGGGTCTACTCACGCTGTGCCTTCCTTTGCCGCCACTCAAGACCTTTCGTGCGTGCGTGCGGGTCGGAATTTCTTCAGTAGGGTGTTTTAACTCTTCTTGGAGAACAGCACCACCTCGTCTGTGTTCCATGCCTTTGGAGTTCTCGAACGGCCCTAAGGGTCGGTTTTGCCTGGGTGCCCTTTTGTTTTTGAGCTTTTAAACAGCCGTTCTAATCTCGTACAGGCCGATGTCTGGCTGGGATGTCATCGGTATAGTGTTCGTTCGTTGGTTATAGTGTCATCGTAGAGCTAGCTACGATCTTCCAGCAGATTAACTTCAGGTCTGCTAGTTAACGTGTATAGTTGTCCATGAAGCGCTCAGGCCGTGGATGAGACAGTTTTACCATCTTCAGTACACTGGCAATTAGTAACGGGATATTTAACATGTATATTTGTATTTGTGAGTGCAGGTAATTCTTGATAATGGCGCTTGCAACAGGGCCAAAATATTGGGAATTTACAAACACAAATATATATAGTAAATATCTCGTTACTAATCGGATTCGGAATTCTATTTAATAGGTGTTAATGGAAATATCGTCGATTACGAGAAGGCCTTCGACAGTGTAGAGCGCTGGGCCGTGTTTGACTCTCTCCAACGCTGCTGAATTGATGCTCGATATGTCAAGGTGCTTCGGGAGCTGTACAGTTCGGCAACAATGTAGGTTCGGCTCCATCCTCAAATCTGTTCACGTTCCGCAATGCCTGAAAACTCGTCTCTATAATCATTGCTTCCTGCTCACCATGGCATATGGTGCCGAGACATGGGTGCTCACAAATTAGGCTGTGCACAGAGAGCCATGGAGCGCGCCATGCTCGGCATTAGGCTACAAGACCGAGTGAGGGATGATGAAATCCGACGTCGCACTAAGGTGCGTGGCGTCGGAGAAGTCATTTAAACCTCAAGTGGAGTTGGGCAGGACATGCTGCCAGACAGAGTGATGGCAGGTGGACAAAAACGCTCAGATTAGTGGCCACTTACAGGCAAAAGAAGCGTCGGTCGTCCACCAGCACGAAGGGTCGATGACATTAAAAAGACTGCGAGTTACTCCTGGATGAGATGAGCAACGGACCGGGATAAGTGCCGTACTAGAAGAGAGGCCTATGCTCAGCAGTGGGATTACAGGCTGAATAAGATGATGATGAAATATCGAATATTTTTCAGTTTTCTTGTGTTCAGCATTACGGATACTTAGGGTAGGAAGGATTTCGTGACTGTCGCATCAGCAGGGTGATGACGTAGCACTTTAATACAAAGAAGTGTTGTCGATGTCACGACAGTGTCGCGCCACTTGCGCCCTACGGAATCGTAGGTACCCTAAGTATCTGTAATGCTAATAAACCGGCCAAGTGCGAGTCGGACTCGCGCACCGAGGGTTCCGTACAAACTGGTAGGTACCTATATAAGTAAAAGTTCACCCATCACGACAATCGAGTCATAGTTAGTACAGGTTGAGGGGGATTCTAAGCAGGTTTTTCTATTTATTAGCTGAAATGAAAGACTTTTACGATATTACTATCTTGCTATAATGTATACTGTTCCACATTAGAGCCAATACAATCTTAAGCAGGTCCGACCCTGACGGAGTCTAAGCTAGAAGTCCCCCGAAAACCAACTGTTTCCCAAAGAATGTCGCTTGAGATGTATTCAAATTTGCATATGAATATGATTCGGGAACCACATGGCCAGCGACATATCATACCAACCTCCACAGTACCCTTGCGAGTATCGAAAATTTGCGGAAATTTGCGGCATAAGCGTCTGTATCTTTTGATTACGTTAGCTTAGAAGTCTGATTTTTTCACAGCTCCAAGGGACAGTAGACCTGAGTAGTTGATATAAATTCCAGCTGGATACCTCCAAGCGTTCCTGAGAAAAAGGGGTCTTGACAGACAGACAGACGGACGGACAACAAACTGATCCTATAAGGGTTCCTTTTTTTCCTTTCGAGGTACGGCACCCTAAAAATTACAGAAACATCGGTAAACATTAAATTATTCCATAAACAATGTATTTAAAGCTATTTCTTTTATATGCAGTTAATTAGTTACCGGTAGATTTCAACGGAAGTAAACACAAATTCATGTTTTGCATGTGTTTTCAGCCTCTGATCCATACATGTAATACATCAAATTAAAGATAATTTATTACATTACATATTTTGTCTGAAGCTTTTTTTTGTAATGTACAAGATATTCTGTAAAAACTTCTTTAAAAAAAATACGTAAAAAAAATATATTGAAAAATCTATATTTCTTTTAATTACTAATGAATGCTTGACTTTATCGAAACAGTTTATATGACACAAATTAAAGGAGACAAATGGATCTTTAGTTTAAAAAAAACAGTAACAAAATCGGACGAATAGTTCTCGAGTTATTCATTGATTTTTAAAACTCGACATCCGCCATCTTGGATTTGCCGCCATTTCTATTAGCTACTACTTTGAGATGGCAATCATGGTTCTTTCACATCATAATAAGCCTGTCTAACTACTGTAAGAAGGAAACTTAGTACCCCCAAATTATACCATTTTCTAAAATTTGGCTAGCTGGCCCATAGCCTACTTAGAATATGTTTGAAAGAGCTATCCAACGATGCCCCACACGATGGGGTTTGGATTTTTTTTTTTTTTATGATTTTATTCTACCGTTTTCTCGGCTTCATTGATATGTATACTCATGCCAAATTACAGCTTTCTAGTACTAACGGTTACTGAGAAAAACGGGGGACAGACGGACGGACGGACGGACGGACATGGCGAAACTATAAGGGGTTCCTTGTTTACTACGGAACCCTAAAAAGATACGACCGTTTATGCCGCAAAAACCGTACATTTCGACACTCGGAAATTCATAGGGTACTCGTACTTCCCGTTGACCTAGAGCTATGAAATTTGGCAACTAATATCGTATGGTACTACAGATACAGGGAAAAAATCTGAAAACTGTCCATTTGTTATGAAATCACAAAATAATCCTACAATAATGAATACGGAAGTAAGGATTTATGGATATTTGTTAAATCACGCAAAAACGGCTGAACAGATTATGATGAAACTGGGTATAAGGTAACGAACGCCTTTTACCGTGGGAGTTACGGAAGTTTTCAAGAGTCTAAAAAATTATGGGTATCAAAGCTCCTTAACGCCTGAGAATATGTGTTTATTGAACTTTCAGCGCCGTGACTTTTTGGACTCAATTATTGAAACCAAAATACCCAAGTCTTCTATTACCGTGGTAATGGTCAGGCTGTGATTCTATTATCGCGAATTCAGCTTTTATTACCGTGGGTATAAAAAGCAGTAAATTATTACCATCGGTTATAGAAACCCGACTCAGGATTTGGAACTTAATACCGAGGGTTATCTTATCTTATCTTATCTTATCTAGATGAGGGCCCTTGCGGATGCACTTCGACCCAATGGGATCTTTTGTGCAATTGCCCCCTCCTTTATACCTACTCCAAGCTGTTCTCCAATCTCTCCACAAACTGGATGATGGAGTTCAACGGGAGTACTCTGAATTCCTTTGGTTCTGGGTAACCATTGCCAAAGTCGTTCATTCTTTGTCTGGCGAGGGCGTGACATTCACACAGCAAGTGTTCCATTGTCTCGTCCTCCTCGCCACACATCCTACAATCCATGTTGTCGCATAGTCCCATCTTGGCCAATAGTCCTTTGACCCCGAAGTGACCTGTGAACACCCCAGATATGATCCTGAGGTGCTTCCTGCTGCATTTCCAAAGTTTTTTGGTCCAGCTAGAGTTCACTCCTTCAATGAAGAGCTTTGAGTGCCTTAGGCCTGCCTCCTTCCTCCACTCGGCTTGGTGTTTGGTTTTGGCGTAGGCTTTTAAGGCCGTTGTTATGGTTCCCTGCGAGAGTCCCACAAACGGTTCCGGACCAACGAGTTGACTCGCAGATCCCATTCTTGCAAGCTCATCAGCCCTCTCGTTACCGATGAAGCCTTCGATACCGAATACCGAGGGTTAAAGAAATAATAATGGCTTTGAATCTGTAAATTATTTATTTAAATCAAGTTTTTTAAAGAAGGCTAAATTCCATTAAAGAAATTTGTACTTACGGTACCCTTGTGAGATGATTTATTTTAATATAAGACTAAATGTCACTCGGTAATAGATACTTCTTTAAGAACCTATTACCGACCCCAACAAATATCCAATGAGCCGACCCATTAGATTCCCATACATTCTATTGCCGAGCGATATCTGATTATATATCGGAGCGCTCGTGGCCCAGCTGCGCCTGCGTACCGCTTGCGGTATCTAAGGATAAGCAACGTGGGCAGCGGTCAGGACTTGGATGGATGACCGCTTTGAGTGGTTACTAACTGAGCGCTCCCGTGCTTTGGAAGGCACGTTAAGCCGTTGATCCCGGTTGCTGTCTATGGCAGCAGTCGTTAAGCCAAGTTGGAGGCCTTCGGGCGGCTTGAGAACTTCTAACAGTCAAGTTGCCCACTCACTTGACAAAGCCTAATCCCAATAAGGTCTAGTTTCTCCTCGGGGTTGGAAGGTCAGATGGCAGTCGCTTCCGTAAAAACTAGTGCCTACGCCAAATCTTGGGATTAGGTAGCGGACCCCAGGCATTCTTCAGGATGCAACTGTACTGGGATAACGCTAGGAGGATGATGATCTGATTATATATCGGTAATAGGCTTAATATGTAGTTTTGTAAAATCTATTACCGACCTATAAAAACAAAGGGATACTATGGTATTTTCGCTACAAATCAAAAAATATACAGTGACCTTGGTATAAAACCGTATTTCCATGCGTAAAAATATATAAAGAGCACTCAGAAATTGTGTAAAAAACTATAAACCACCATTTAAAAATCCTAACATTAGTTTAATTGTCATAACTAAATATTCCGTAAAACACTAAATAAGATTCGGGTTTGCTTACACGTTGGTATGGGACGACCTCTTCCTGCGCTGGCTGGCCTCGCGAGCACATTGTAGCATTTACACACACTGGTGCCAATGTGTCCATTTATCAACAAAACAAGCTTTGTTCGTGCAAAATACATTTTTTAGAAAATCGTACGGTTTTCTTGTAAAATGGGATTTTGAAAATGCCGCGGTGCGATGGGCGCTATTTTGATGGGGTAATAGGGTGTCTGGTAAGTGCATACTGGCCGTATTTACCAGAATATGTGTGTCTCGCCGATTTTTTATATCAAAATTAAAATTCTGTCAAGATAACGAGCATCAAATTAAGTTAGATATTATTGCACAACACCATTCAAAGAAAGATTTCGGTAAGTTTTGGAAAGAGACAAATAAATTAAATCCAAAGTCTGGCCAACCTGTGTCTCCAGCCTGCACGACCCCAGGGACATAGCCAACGCCTTCAAAGGTCATTTTAGGTTGGAGTCGCCCTTGGGTCCTACAATACCGACTGTCGGAGTAAAAAGTCAACACGAGATTTCGGTAAAATTCTCTGCCAAGTAGGTGTCCTCTGTGATTAAAACCATGGTAAGAAGTTTAAATCCCCTGGATACGACTGCCTGAGCCTCGGGCACCTTAAATACGCGGGGTGCCATCTGTCGGAGGTGTTGACTATGTTCTTCAGTCTTTGTGTAAACCATAGCTACCTACCGGATGAGTTAATTAACATAATTATACAGTAGTGGTTCCAATTATTAAGAATAAGACCGGAGATGTATCGGACATAAATAATTACCGGCCCATCTCTCTGGCTAATATTTTAGCTAAAATACTGGACGCACTGCTTGATCGACAGCTGGATAAGCATCTGCGACTGCGGCTTCAGACCAGGGGACCGATATTTGAGTGTCGAACGCTCGACTTTTCGCTCGAGATCTGTCAATAAACTATGGTGTTGTAACAGATGTCGAGTGAAAAGTCGAGCGTTCGACACTCAAAAATCGGTCCCCTGGTCTATCAACAACGGAGAACGCTATCCTTTGTCTCAGGCGGACCGTTCAGTATTATTTATTATTTCGTAATTGTAATTTGACTATTGTAAATAATTTGATATATAACTAATTAATTTAATTTCAATTTAATTCTGTAAGTACTTATAATTATTATTGTACTCTGTATTTGCATGCATTCTTATGTGTTAAAGCAAATAAATAAATGATTGATTGAAACCACATTACCTGTAGAGGTAACTTCTCTTCTAAAATACTGGTACCACAGCCAGAGAAACTGTGTGAGATGGGCTGGTGTTCTTTCAGAAGAGTATAGGTTGGAGTGCGGGGTGAGGGTGAGGCAGGGAGGGCTTACGTCTCCCCGGCTATTCAACCTTTATATCAACGGGCTAATAGAGGAGTTGAGCGGTGCCATGATCGGATGTTCGGTTGATGGAGTTTGCATGAACAACATCAGCTATGCAGACGACATGGTACTGCTCACGCCATCTCTCGGCGCGTTGCAATACTTGCTCGGTATGTGTGAGAGGTATGCAGTGACCCACGGACTCAGGTACAATGCCGGGACAGTGTGTCAATCATCGAGGTTAAGCAACATCAGGCAGGTTTGTACATACTTTGTTCGGAACCCTCGGTGAGCGAGTAATACTCGCAGTTGTCCGGTTTTATTTATTATTTAAATTGCCACTTGTAAGTAATTGCACTCTGCCTTTTGGGAACATGTATTTACACGTATATTACAGCATTCGTCGTACAAGACAACAGGTTATGCGTAGTGAAGAAAGAGCTTGTATTCAAAAAGCAGGAACTTGTTTCCACCGACCTGCCTCACTTCGAAACAGCGAGGGTGATGGAGAAAAGAGAAAAAGAGTGGTGGTGGCATGGCTCCAGTACTGACCAATATTCTTACCTTCAAAATATGGAAGTCGACTAGCACAAGAGTAGGAAGAAATCGCCTGGACGTCTATGAATAATGATATAGACCAGTGGTTGAAGAAAAAATAGACTTTGATCATATTAGAGTTCTTTCTTTTTCGATATCGTCTAATAAGTTAGAAATTTTCAGTTGCGGCTCTTGGAAATACTGAAATATCCATACTTAATATTATAAATGCGAAAGTGTGTCTGTCTGTCTGTTACCTTTTCACACTTAAACCGCTGAACCGATTTAGATGAAATATGGCATCGAGATAGTTTGAGTCCCAGGAAAGGGCATAGGATACTTTTTATCCCGGAAATCATCCCTTAAGGAGTGGAAGTTTGTATGGAAGGGAGGTAAGCGCCTGATAAAAAAAATAGACATTCAATTAATTAAATACCATCGCGATAAACGAGTTCCACGCGGACGAAGTCGCGGGAAGAAACTAGTAACAATAGTAGTTTCTGCAACTGTACATAATAGTGGCATACATTACTTTATATACACACATATTATAATTACCTACTCTAAGATGGGTTCAGAAGCCGAAGTAAATAAATACAATAATTGTATTAATACAACCTTTTTTTGCACGGTTGCGGAAATGACGAAATCAGAACTGGCAACCAAACCTGAGGGGCTAGCATACGCGCGAGATAGGCTACCTGTCACTGTCTGATTAATACTGTCAAAAAGTGACAGGTAGCTTATCTCGCGCGCGAGTAGATACGGAATGCATGTTGTGCTAGAGGGGCAGAATGTTATTTTAAAAAATAAAGAGTCCCTGTTCTGATTATCATGTCGTTCTAGCCTAGCTCAAATTTCGTGCGATATAAAACTAAAAAAAACCATTGAGATGACATTTCGCATCGACTGAATTTGAATTTTCAGTGATACCTACTAGAATAGGGACATATTTACTATGTGACATTTAAATTTTTATAGTTTTGTATGACGTTGAACATTATAGGTAAGTATTATAACTTTGGTTTGCTTTAATTATAACATTAAGTAAGTTTTATTTAAAGGAAACATTATTTTATTTTTAAAAAGAAGCAAAACTGCATTCAAAGTTTAAAAAAAAATCTTTTACATTCTGAGAACTCGTTCAGGTTTTATGGTTATCGTTTTATTTTATTGACGCGCAACCCTAATTTGTTTAATTCATTATATTTTAACTATAACTAACAATACTGTATATACCTATACCTATAATAAAAAAAAGAAAATTGCGGCTATGAATTATGTTCAGGTTTTGTTAATTTTATTGGCCTAACAATATTATACACAGATATTATAGTATCACCATGAAGAACGAAACTGGCCATAAAAAACCAATATTTAATAACTGATACTTAATTTATTTACACACATCAAAACATCGTAAATGGGTATAATATGCTGCCATCTAGGGAATGAGTCTGACATCACCAAGTTTAAGACGCTATCGCTCAGCTGATACCTACTTGCATTTGGAAGAGGAAGCGAGTGCCGTAAAGTTGCGTAGTTGCCGTCTTTGTTATCTAGATATCGGTAGTATGAACTAAATCAATCATAAAAAAAATTAGTTACCCACAAATTATATAACCGAAATTAATATTAATTATTTATTGTAGATCGTCATAACTCATAGAGTTTCTTTTTTAGGGTTCCGTACCCGAAGGGTCAAAACGGGACCCTTTTGTTGTTACTCATGCGTCCGTCCGTCCGTCGTCAATCACAAAATTTTGTTCCGATGAATTTTTCAACTTCCCTTTGACCTATGACACTGTAGCGGAAGGGGGCCGATTTTTGAGTGTCGAAAGCTCGACTTTTCACTCGAGATCTATCAAAAATCTATGGTGTTTTGACAGATGTCGAGTGAAAGTTCGAGCGTTCGACACTCAAAAATCGACCCCCTGTTTTCTCTTTTAATATTGCGTTAAATATTTGTGTAGGTAATTAATTTTGCTATTAAGTCCCTAGGTACCTGTTTTTAAAGCTTCATTTATAATACGGTCTGATCCTGGACTTTTGTTGTTATTTAGTATATACTCGTATACATTGTTGTCTTTGGTCTATTTATTATCAAAATAACTTTTGATGCTGAGAAATCAGCAGCATGATTTCTCAGTATGTAAAATAAGTCGCATCAAATCAAAAATTGGTAATGCGTAGAGATATGTAGCTTCGCTTTGCATTTTCTATCATTTGTATCACGGAGAGTGCTTCGAGGAATTGTTCGGACTGATCCCTCCATCGTTCGACGTGAAAGTTTTTCCATCCTCACTACTTAGATGGTTGGCAGTTCACTGTGCGTTTCTCCAGAAATTTTCTGCCGCCTGCGGTATTTCTGGACCGATATCTGAAAGGCCGGCAACGCAGTTGTGACTCCTCTGGTGGTGCGGGTTTTATGGGCGACGGTAACGCATACCATCAGGTATGTGATAAATCATTAAAAAAACTGCAAATCATTAAAATATTTTGCAATAAATATTTTCATTTGTACAGGTATGTGTATATTATACTTTCATTTTGTATCATTTTAAATTTTTTATTTATTTTCCTTTTATTATTATTGCACAGTAACAAATATCTGGAACAAAAGGAGAACTTTTGCCAATAATCCTATTCTTTCGTTATTCGAAATCCACTCCCGAGATTGTCCCATAAAAATTTGATGAAGGTATAATGACAGGAGACCTCCTCAAATGTTATAGACAGGCAAATGGGGATTTTAGGAATCGCTTAATCGATACTGATTAAAATGGATCGACATCACAAAATATAATATAACACAGAATTCCTTCTACACATAGGACTCGCGAAATTCTAAATTAGGGCAGTGAAATTGTACATTAAAATCGCAAAGCGAGATGTAAAGCTGCATTTTTGGTATGTTATTCGCACCCCTTAGGAGTATGTGTGACTACATTTTGCAAGCAAAAAAAAGTTGTGCTACCTGTATGATACGTGAATAACTGCAAAATTTTCGGACTTTTTTCAGGTATTGTAGTTCAATTCAAAAACTATGGGTTTTTGACATTACTTGTCTATGGCATTTTTAAAGTACATTAAATTTGCAACAATTTGAGCCTACCTACAGCTCCGTATGTCTTATAGTTTTTGAGACATGATATTTCAAAAATACTGCTTTATTGAGTTTTGCCTATAGTGCGTGTTGTTACGGGTTTCCGTCGAACAAACACTTCACCACCGGCCACCAGCGCCGGCTTTTAGTATGTTATCAGGCATATCTCCTGGACCCCGAAACTGCCGGGAGACAATCTATCCAAGGTCGCTCTCCCGAGTAATGACGTCATGAAAATTGCCGCCGAAACGTTTGGAAAAGTGGCAATCACACCCAACCTATTCAACATACATACACGTGTATGGTATCAAATGAAAGCTGAATAAATATGCCATAACGTATAACTAAATTGACGTATAAAAAAAGCTGGTTCATGGAAAATAGGCGTTTCATCATTTTTTATCTTATATGGAAAAACGGCTTCGCGCTGTTGGGTTTTTCAGCATTTCTCTCACAGTTTTGGTCATATCCAGAAACAATAAATAGTTATGTAAAGCTGACATACTAATTACTATTTATGTGCAACAGAATTCTCGGGTACCTGTTCTAGTTATTCTGTTAAATCTGGAAACCCGGAAATGTTTTCCTTACTTTTTTATTATTTTGCTTATAGGTAGTTTTGAATTGTCTCAATGTATTGAAACTTAATTTAGGTATACGTTATGGCATATTTATTCAGCTTTCATTTGATACTATACACGTGTATGTATGTTGCATAGGTTGGGTGTGATTTCCACTTTTCCAAACGTTTCGGTGGCAATTTTCATGACGTCATTACTCGGGAGAGCGACCTTGGAGAGATTGTCTCCCGGCAGTTTCGGGGTCCAGGAGATATGCCTGATAACATACTAAAAGCCGGCGCTGGTGGCCGGTGGTGAAGTGTTTGTTCGACGGAAACCCATAACAACACGCACTATAGGCAAAACTCAATAAAGCAGTATTTTTGAAACATCATGTCTCAAAAACTATAAGACATACGGAGCTGTAGGTAGGCTCAAATTGTTGCAAATTTAATGTACTTTAAAAATGCCATAGACAAGTAATGTCAAAAACCCATAGTTTTTGAATTGAACTACAATACCTGAAAAATGTCCGAAAATTTTGCAGTTTTTCGCGTATCATACAGGAAGCACAACTTTTTTTTGCTTGCAAAATGTAGTCACACATACTCCTAAGGGGTGCGAATAACATACCAAAAATGCAGCTTTACATCTCGCTTTGCGATTTTAGCTTTTTTATTTGTAAGATTTCACTGGCCTAAATTCAAAGTTGTAATTTGTTATATGTTCGCAAGTTTACATCATCTACGATAATTTCGCGAAATGCGTCATTCGCCGTGTAAAGTGAAAACGTCCGTTTATTATTTATAAGATAAGATAAGGTAACTGTTGCACGCCCACTTCACCTGTTTTTCCCACGATCTCATTTCACTTAAACTATGAGCATAGCATACAATTATTCAAGTCACTAAAAGCAAAAGGTAGGATTAGTTAGCATCGAAAATATAATTATTTATGGGTTGGGATAAGACATTATTAATTAAACGAGCGGTACTTATTTGACGGTACGTTACTAGATATATACGCTTACATGAATAAACGGTAAACTTCCTTTAGTAAATTTTAATCTACTACATACGTCCTGCTACCTGCTATCCGAACGGAACTTTCCAAAGGATATCAATTCAGGTCCATTTCGGAAATCGAAACACCCGTTCGGTTTCTCTAACGGACCCGAGGAAGCTAAATATTGATAGTATCGATACACAACAACCGTTACCGCTACACGCTTTTGTCTAATATTGAAGAAAAAAAAGTTAATTTATATTCTGTGGTGTTGACCGCACGTGTGCCTGAAACGATTAGAATTAGAAAAGGTAATTTTGAATAAAATTATGTATTTACTAATTTTAAATTCAGGCAGCAAGCCGGCGTCGTGTATTGACTCGGACACGTGGCAAAGGACATGAAAATCGTGCGTCTGCTTGAAGATTAGTGTGATAGACGTAACTGGACGTAACTTATCGATATCTATCGGACCAAACGAAGTAAGAAATGGCTGGTTTAAATTTATAAAATACTAGCGGCCCGCCCCGGCTTCTCACGGATAGTCTAGTTTTTTTATCTGTTTTCATCTACTTACCTACTCTATATACATTACTACAGACGACATTTCTCTAGTCCCTCGCTTCAAATATTACTCGTTTTCCATACAAACATTCAACCCCCTTTTTTACACCCTTAAGCGATGAATTTTCAAAAACGCTGAAATCACTTTTCTTATATTTTAATAGAGAGTCTCCCCAAGTGGCTATGAAGTCACTCACTTTAAAAACTCAGGTTGCCCAAACAATGTTTCAACCCCCTTTTCACCCCTTTAAAGGGCGAATTTCAAAAAACGCTGAAAGTAATTTTCTTAGTATTTAATTCTAGGTCTACAAACGAAGTTTCAAGATCCTCGTTTGAAAAAAAATGTGGACCCCATACAAACTTTCAACCTCCGATTCACCCCATTAGAGGGCGAATTTCGCAAAACGCTGAAAACTGTCTTCTTCGATTTTTATGCTTAGTCTATTAGGAGAGTTTAAAGTCTCTATATTATTAAAGATTTTTTTTATTTTCCATACAAAACTACCACCCTATTTTAACCCCGCTAAGGGGTTGAATTTTTAAACTAATTATAAACTATGTCCTATTCTGATGTCTAAGCTACAATACTGGAAAGTTTCATAAAAATCGGTTCTGTAGTTTTTGTGATAAAGAGGAACGTACATATCCCATACATCCATCCGCACAAACTTTCACGTTTACCTATAATATTATTAGGATGTATGTTTATATTAGAGAATTACTAAAACTTATCCATTTATTATGATACTTTTTTAAATACATATTTTTTTGATATGAACAGAGGGGCTAAGATGATCGCGTATACTGTCACGTTTTATGGCCGACATGTATGAAATGGTCACATAAAGTACATAAAACATCACGATATACGCGATCATCTTAGCCCCTCAGGAGTTACTTGCTTTTAAAACGTCAAACGTAACAGCATAAAGTTCTTTTACTCGTACATTGATATTTGAAATCACTCTCTTATTATATTTATCGTCGAATGTCATCATGTATCATGCAAATTTACAATTATTTACGTGAACGTTATTGTTCGTTACTGAAATCGTCCTTGAACTCTTTTGCCTCTAATGAAAATGCTCCTCCTCAAATTAAACCACCTAAGTTCGTGTTTGTAATGTACCACAGAAACACGTGACTTCTTATTATATAGCATTCCGATGTGGTCTAGAAACAATAAAACTCACACTTTTCGTTTGTCATTTATAAAGTTTACGTTCGGCGAACTAGCGTGGCTCACTATCGAAAAAATCGACACTATCCCCTCCTTACTAATGAAGCCATCGAATCGTGCTACCCCGTCGATTGTTTTCAATATCGACTCGTTCCGTTTAACACGAATAAAGGCTTCGCCGCTTCTTTACTGTAATCACCTTTGTATTCAAAGTGATGCCTCTGCAGAGGTGACTTGGGTTTTTTGCAGCGTAATTATGGCGATTATTAAACTATAAGTGAGTTTTGTATGATAATGTCACAGTGCATTACGCAATATTATTTAATAGCTTTGTTTATTGTATACATTATGAACATTATGACGCTACGTAACTATTTTATTGTGCTTTTTTCATAAAACTAGCGCATTTTGCACTATGAATTTTTAACGATTCAGCTATACCTAATCGAGTACATATTGTATCAAGATCAAAGAAAAAAGATGCTGTAAAGGTAACTAAAAATAATCTTCCAAATTTGTAGTGTCATTTGTAGTGTCATATTAAAAAAAACAACCGGATGCTGCAGACGACTGCCGGAGGCCTGTGTTTTTGTGTTTGAGGTAGGTATGTTATTTTAATCCTAATGAAAGTAGAGCAACAATGATGTTTTATCAAAAACTTGCAGTAGGCATATACAATTACAAACGCATCCTAAGTCAGCTCTGGCATTGCACGCATGACTATCGCATGTTTCCTGCTATTCTTCGCCCTCGTCCATCCTCCCACAACAATGGCTAGGCTCAATAAATGTGATTGACCGCTTCACTTGGTATTACGTATTACACACGCCGGTAGAAATTAAAATGTTTAGGTAGGTATACTTATAGCGAAATCCGATCGGATACGGATAGTACGTAGATATAGAGAAACAGAAAGTAGGGTATAGATGTAGATAGAGTTTACTATAAATGATTTGTACATGTTATCGTATGGCATTGCACTCAATGGATTCAATTTAATCTATCATAAATTCATCTTTAAGAACAACTAAGAGAGGTACTAAGATTCATTGAAGTGTTCTGTAACTATTGGTTCCATCCAACATTGCAGAGGACATCGATTATCCTTAGGCGTGAAATACACACAAGCGGCGTAAGGCATAAAGAGTAAGGCATAAGGCACGTTTGTATACAAAAATGCCTTATGCCTTACGCCTTATTTATCCCTTACGCCGATTGTGTGTATTTCACGCTTTATTGTCTCAAAATACCTAAGTAGCATCACAAATATTCTTCCTCTCGTTTACCGACCAAAAAACGAACGATTCGTAGGTAACAATACCATGTGGACGGTAATTACCGGGCGTGTTATATGACGGATTAAGGGTTGATGAGAGCAGTCACTCACAAGCACGTGTAATCCGAGGAAAACATGTTCTGAGAGTGATATAATAGTGCTTACTATGTTGGTAATGACAAAAATGGGTAATATGCTACATGTAAAGGCGTAGCACGTAATATGCTATGCGTAGTATACGGTCATGTAGGACCTATAAAAAAGCGATGCTTGCAAAACAAATTTCTTATATAGTTTTTATTTATTTATTTATTTATATGGAGAACCAACAGCTTTTATGATAGGATAACACTTTAAACATATAAACAGGAAGCCAATTATAGGATCTCACAGGTAGAATTTTGTATGTTTGTATTATATAAAGTCGACGCTTCCTGTAATGCATGCTGTGTTCACCTGTAATTGGTGGCGCAATTAGATTTAAACTATGTGCATTTCCTTCTACTATGCTAATTACTGTTGTTGCCACTGTTGGTGATCCTAATAATAAAATAAAATAAAAATAAAAAATAATTCTAACCTATGCGAGTTCTGGTATCGTGGTAACTGATCCATTCTATTGATTTTAACTCCATGTCTATCAATCCATCGGTGACATGAGAGAATCCCATAGCTGTTTTCCTTTTTCCATCGAATCCAGGATGTGTGCATATTTTGCATGAATATTTATCGTACACTCTGCCGGTGCAATCGTAAACTGCATTTTAATACATTTTTATGCGACACTTGAGGGTTTTAGTTCAGTAAGTAACTTTAAGAGATCATTACATGGGTTTACGACTGTTTTAGAGTTACTCGTGAAATAATCGGGTGGAAGACGGCCTTATCTAAGTAGTTTGAGTAAGCGATAGTGTTTGCTCGGAACGAAGTTTACATAGTGTTAAAAAAAACTAGCGCTTTGGGACAGGCCAGTGGGATTTGTCTTTAATTTGTCTTAAATGCCAAGAATATTGAATAATCTTTACTGGGAGCAATATAAAACTGGCCTCATTCCGACAGAATTTTGACAGTTTACAGACAACACACAGACACACACACAGGCACACAGACAACACAGACACACACGCGACACACACAGACAGGAGGTAACAGACAGGCACAGACGCGTGAGGAGAATCTTTGGGTGAGGACGGTGAGGAGGAGTCGCTTAGTAAATTGCATATAAGGTCATTTATTTGTGACATATTGTAAAAATTAGTATGCATATGCATACTCGTATCGTCAATTAGCCGTTGTTATTACGAGTAGCTTGAGTTTGCAGAATTCTGTAGGATTTGAGGTTGCAGAACTGTGTAGGATACCGAACTAATTAAAATTATACAATGATTTACTTACTTACATACTTAGATTTGGTAATATCGACGTGTATACTATAACTACGCACTAGTAGTAATAGTACTCTACAAAGTGAATTAAAACTAAAATCGTACCGGTAGTTTTTTAATGATTTTGATTACGTACTTTCTAATGATTTTGCGACATCAACCTTGCGTGAAGTCACTGGCGCCGGCGATATCAATAAAATTTCGCTATTAGTGCATTAAATTACAAGTGCGAGTACAGAGTATTCAAGGATATCCGAAAATTATCGTCATCATCATCATCATCAGCCTATATATGTCCCACTGTTGGGCACAGGCCTCCTTTCTTATTTAGATGAGAGGGATTGGGCAGAGTGGTTTGCGGAGTTCACATACAACTTTGAATTTCTTCGCGGATTGTATGCAGATTTCCTCCCGATGTTTTCCTTCGCCGAAAAGTTAACGGTAAATATCAAATGATTTTCCGTACATACATAAGTTCCGAAAAACTCAACAAAAACTGAAAATTTAATTAAAATTATCCTAATACCTTGATAATAGACTCGTGAATACGAGTATTTGTAGTTTGTTGAGTTATTTGGATTACCTGAAGTGTGAATGTTAGGGCTGTATTAAGTGTCTAAACTAAGGAACAAAACTGTTATATGTCTTATGAGACAAAAATGCACGTTATCTCGCACAAAGCGTCCCATCCCATAAATCCCCAACTGTTTATAAACAGTTTGTTTACATACCGCGTCCTATTCCCGAGATGTCCCACTTGGAAGCGCACATTTCCCACGCACGTGTGATCGGAAAACGCTACTAAGGGCATAATTTATTTATTAATTTGTTTTCTGCTAACGAAGTCCGCTAATGCGAACCGCTGCAATGCGTCTCAACTCCAGGATCGGTTTATGCAGTAGCTATTGATAAACGTTTTATGGGCGTGTTATTTACAAATGAAGGAAGTGTATTTTAAGAATAATAACAGATATTTTATGATTTAGATTCAGATTCGTTTATGATAAATCATACAATTAAATCATTATACAATGAGTATGTACACGATAAAATTTCCAATATTATGATTCGTCAGTTGTAGGTACACATTATTTGATTAGTTTGTCAAATTATCGCTACAATTGGTAATACTTAATGTAAATTAAGAATAAAAGGTGTGTGCTATTGGAAAGAATAGCATAGAAAACCAAAACATACCAAAGCATAGCAGAAATCGCAATTAAACACATAGCAAGCCTATGAAAACCATTTTATTGTGTCACGTTAAGTATAAATTCTTAGCTGTAGGGAAATACTACATGAATTGAAAAACAAACCTTATTTCACGAATTTTCTCTTCAGTTAACAATTCAATAGTGTGAAATATTGCAAAGTATGAAAACCATTTTATTAAGTGTCACAGTTATAAAAAAAAATCTGTAGGTAAATACTAGATGAATTGAAAAACAAACCTTATTACACGAATTTTCTCTTTAGTTAACAATTCAAAGGTGTGAAACGTTGTAAAGTATTGAATTTGAATATAATTTATTTAATTCAATGTATTTACATTCTAACTCCTCACATGTTTTACGTAATACTCAGAGGTATCTTATTATTTTTTTAACTGGATCCACAAACATACAAAAAAGGAATTGCTGATGTAGTTATAGTGCGTGTAATCCACGACGACGCGCCCCTCCACAGTGGATTTAATACTAATCTATACGCAATTAATAAAAAAAAAATGTACGAATTGGTCTGTGGAGGGGCGCGCCTTCATGGACGACAAGCACTATACAATTGGTTGACTAATTTTCCTGACGTAACTAGTTGAACGAATTAAATTTCGATAATTTAATCGATCGTCCTTAATAAATTACGAGATTTTATTTATAAATTGCTCGACTACTAAATTACATCCATTTTTGATGACGTTTCAATAAATGAGATTTCCAATATTAACTAATTCAATTGCTGTATAGAGTTGCCGGCAAACATCTTGGGTGCGCAATAGCGTGATTTGTACGTAAATCGGCTACGCGCACTCAACGTTAGGTTCAAGATGTTTGCCGGCAACTATATTTAATTACACTTAGTTTTATGTTAATGGCGATTATATCTGGTTGAATCTTACAGCAAACCGTTACGATTTAGCTCCACTAATCATTATAGATTCTATAAATGAACATGTTACTGCGATTTGACATCCATTTACTATAGTAACCCAGCACATAAATAGACAAACCTTATTATATATATTTTACACATTATTAAAAATGTAACTATTCCAACAATAATGATTAGTCCAATCGATGTGACATAGTGACAGTCTTCATATATGTATGTTTTTTGGAAGTAGAAAGTAACGAAAATAAATTGCTATTTTTGTACCCCATTGTAACGCAGAGAGGAGTAAAGGCTCACGTAACCGGGGGTAAAGTGTCCTCGTCCATAATTCATCATACTTGCAGTCAGTCAGACAAGCTTGCAATAATAATGGATCAAAGTTTCGCTAGAGCTTTAACTATACCGGTACAAGTTATAAGAGTAACGCGGAGTATTTACGCTTAATAGTAGGTACAAAGTAGGTGTATGTATGTATACCTACTATTATGGTACATTTTTTAAACCTAGGAATACCTAGGTATGTATATAAAATTATTTATTGTATTACAACTAATTGCTGGCAAAGAGTCACGCTCTAGTTTTGTGAAAGTCTCGATTGGTGTTCCTAGAAGATTACCTACTCGTAATAACGTAACGTAACCAAATCAGCAAACATCATGTGGCTCATACTGTCAGGGGGGCTAGCATAAGTTGTGCAGCTCAATTGCCACTGCGACGCGCCGCGAGTAGATAAAAATACCCTTCTCTTTCTAATTCGCACAGTTCGAGCAAGACAAGAAACGCCCACACACGTGAGACTACGATTTGGCAGCAGGTTTTGCTAACCTTACTAGTGTTTACTATCTGGGCCAATTTTTTTGGCGTTGTATTTTTTTTGTTAGAATTGTTTTGGTAGGTTGGAAGAGCTCCTGATTCTGTACAAGTAAAAAAAACAATACGGCGCCGAAAACATTTTTTCCCCATACATTTTATCCACTGAGTTACGATTTGATTTTTGTTACTCAATGGAGAAAAATTGTGGGATACTGTAGGAAATCGTGCACATATTGTTCAGAATCAGGAGCTTTTCCACCCTACCAATTTTCATGCAATTCTAAAAAAAAACTACAACGCCAAAAAAATTGGCCCATCTACGACAATAAAGCTTATTTATTATTCTTAATTCCAAATTCAGTTTCGGAGCGATGTTTTACCATATGCTGGTTATTTGGCATTTATTAAACTATCTCCAGTCTATGCCTTTTGCCATCAGACTGTGATTGACAGACGAAGCGCCACATACTTAACTTGACCTACCCCGCTCTCCCAACGACCACATACAAGGGGCCTTCGAGGCGATATCTGCTTGGCTTAGAAAGACCAGCGTATACTGGCTGTTTGGCCAATGGTGCCGTGTTACATCTATTAAGAGCTTCAAGTGCTTGTTTCTAAATGTTAATGGCGCGTAATAGGCATTTAAATGATTCCTGAAACTGTTGAAATTAATGCACGTAGCGGGAATGAATCGGTTAACAGAATTATACGAGTCTTGATTAAGCAATAAGATGACTGCTTCGTTGGTGGTAACGCCAAATTATTAGGTAAATGACTTATAAAAGCATAAATCAAGATATTTATGATCGTTAAAAGAAGATTTTTGGATATTTGCAACTTATTCGTTAAATATTGCCTTTTTATATTGGTAAGTTAGACTTACGAGTTTTGGGATAGGTAAATGAAACTGCTTTAGAAATTTTATATTATTATTATTTTCATTTGATTAATTATAACCTACATTATGTTACATATCGCTTAGGAATAACGTAGGTACATTTTCATAACTATATGTACAAAATTGTTATTTAAATAATGAAACGCAATTATTTACACAACCCTTACTCTAAATTTTCCTTTGGAATGCACAGATATTTGGACGGAGCCATTTTCCATTACTTAAACTATACAATTTTATTTTATCTCTTAAATTAAAAATAGGTACGAACATACTAAAAATTAGATACATAAAATACTGTTAAATTCGCTTAAATTGAGCGAAGGGTAATTTAATCGTAATTGCACGATTTCATTGCACTAAAAATAAAAGTATTATTACAACAACAATAAATTAAAGATACTGTATAACCTTGGCTTATGCATTTCTTTAACTACAAGGCACTTTTTTATTCTTAATGTTCTTGCAATAGTATTCCTTCCTCGGAACTGCTTTATATGGCTCCTTGAGCATCTAATAGAAATATACATAAAAGCAAAATTATACACTGGAATAAACTGATCACTTTTCATTTTGACATCAGCAGGGTATAGCTTTACTTTTCGAATGAGCGTAGGACGTATCAAGTGTCCTTTTCAGCCTTAAAATGATACGAGTAGGAAGAAGAAGAAGAAAAAACTTATTCAGGCGATATATTGATTGAAAGAGACGCGCGTATGTTTTTCGTTCACGACAAAACGGGATTCAACACTCTCCGGGAATGGCTTTTTTAGACAAATCTCGATTATTATCTGACTGTGTGCAGGTTTATTAAATTTCCTCTTGTCCGAGTATAGATGAGGTAAAATACCATCATTTACTAATGCGTTGTTTTAGTAGGCTGAGTAAAAAAAGGAAAATATAGACTCAACTTTGGATTTCTTTTCTATCGAGAAAATTTCAAGCAATCATGTTTCGGCTATTGTCAGTACCACAATCATATAGTCAAGAATCCTATATCTGAAAATCAGTCCATATTGTTTCCTCGTCTGGGCAGAACAGAACAGCGTTTGTAAATTTCTCGTTGTACTTAGCGCCTTCATAACGTGCGTTCAAAATGTTACTCGAGCCCTCTGCAGTTTTATACAGCGATTATGAGAGAAACCTGACTACGGCGAAACAGGCGGAAAGTCTTTGCTCCGTTGAAAAATTGTAGTATATCGAACAAATTTTTATTATACACTAAATAATTTTGAGATTTTAAGTGTAAATTACGCCTTAAGTAACCATAGCCCGTTCTGGTTGCAGCACGTGGTTGTAGGTGAACCGCTGGTACTCGGGCGCCTTAAGGGTGTCGGACCAGGGTGGGCTGGGGTTCCAGCGGTCCATACCGTCCGTGTCGAGGGTGAGCGGGGCTAGCCGCATGCGCTTTGGGCTCGGGTACTCCATACCTGTCGGACAAGGAGATTATTAATGAACGTCGATTATAGAGCAAGATCCTGCATAGGCAATACACCCCCATCTGATATGAATTCGATAATGATATAGATTTACATGGTTGCCTTAGGTTCAAACCCTGTTTAAAAACACTACTTTTTTGGGTCATGTGTTATTCGTAAAAATAAGGTTTTTTTTTATTATTAAAAAAAGGGATTCCTATTGGCCAGCATTTTGTGAGGGGGCAAACATACGAGAGGGGAGAGAGAATTAGGTGAAAGAATATGACATAAATAACTTGAAAAAATATTAGGTGTTGCCTGCAGATTTAGATCCGTCCCATTCATGAAAGAACTAAGGTGCAGATAGGTTCTAATACCAAGTAGAAACTTATTTACTATCCGGTTGGTAGCTATTAAATAGTTCTCTATTGATAGAGTTTAGTTTACCTTCTACCGCAGTACTGGTGCACGGCTCCTGCGTGTGGTAGTTGATGCGAGGGTACTGCTCGTAGTATTCCCGCTTGCCGGGGTGGTACATGTACATGTTGCTGTTCACTACGATGTCCGGCGACGGGTCGTAGTGCAGAGGAGACCTGGGACGTACATTTTGGTAATACAATACAAATACTCTCTCTTGCACATCTCGATAAAAATACAAAACAGTTCAGACCATAATAGTACATTACTTACCAAGGGCGATAAAAAAAAGAATGTCTTAGATCGCAGGTATTTTACGCCCGAGCCGAAGGCAAGGGCAATAAATATGCGATCTGAGGCTTTCTTTATTATCGCCCGTGGTAAGTACAAAATTTTATGTCACCCCCTGGCCAGGAAGTGGGTTTTTTCGCGCGCGGAGCGTGCGATAATGGCCACTTTATGGCTAGGTGTGACATAATATAGCATTTAATAGCAAGACGTAAGAAGATTAGTCGGATCAAGATAGGTAGGATAGGTTATAGTCATTTTAAATCAAAATTTAATTGAGTTTAAATAGGTTGATGTCATTGAGAGCGTCACAAAAGGGTAGAAGGAAACTAGGAGATAAAATCAATAAGTACAGTATAAATTGTTTGAAAGCACCCGCTAATAACAACGGCGCAACATCGTCAATAACATGGACGCCCGATCTTTGAGATATATTTTTCAAGTTGACGGTTTCATATTTGGTTTACACTTAGTTGGACAATTTTACTGTTGCGACTCAAAAGCGGTAGAAGCGTTTAATTTTAGATCTTATGGGAGTAGTTGTAATGACGTGCGTTTGTATTTTTAAATGCAGAGGTCAGTTGGTAGAGTTGGTATACAATAAATATGGTAATGAAAGATGTCAAATTACGCGGCTGGCCGTGCGCTTGCGACGGCGGGGTGATGATTTTCATATTTATTTCTTGACTCTGTGACATGACAGATACAAATTGTCCGAGGTGACCTTGAAGCAGTGTTTGTTTTTTAATCCAATGTAGGTACGATTATCATTGTCGAATGAATATTTAGCGAGTGAAACAAACGGAGATGAGATTGGTTATATTACGGAAATGCGATAAGCTTTCTGTTAATAACTAAGCTAATTAAATAAACTAACTAATACAGTATATTTAATGCATATATATGTCATTCGTTACGAAACCTCTGTGCAGTTGAGTAAAAATATTGTAATTAATTTTAATAATTATTAAAATATTGTAGGTAATTATAATAGTTTCTGGCCACTTACCTTTCTTCACTAATCGTAGACTGCGGAGAATGTGTAGAATAATCAACTGGTCCTCTGTCGGGATACGTTCTCTCACAGCCACTGAAGTCTTCAACCATCTTCTGTGGCACGTATGACGACACATGGTATCCCGTATATTCGACCTCCTGGCTTTCTACATACGGATACGCTTCTTGATACTCCTGATAAGAGTTCTCTCGTCTGAAGAACTTTTGGCAGCGAGGGTCCAGGACTCCACAGGGTTGGTTCTGGTAGCCGTAGTATTGGTAGAGCCAAGAGTTTGCAAGCATTATGGAAGCTTCTTCTTCACTGTAGAACAAATTAATGAGATAAGTCAAAGGAAATTAATTTATTGCATCTATAAAAGATTGTATATAGAAGAGGAAATATGTTCGGACACCTGATACGGCATGACAATTATATAAAAACCATAATTGAGGGGCCGATAGAAAGAAAGAGAGGAAGGGGAAGACCGAGACCTTTATGGACCAAGCCAAGGAAAAAATTAATATAATGTCGTATCAGGAGCTCAGGCAGTGGCAGGTTTATGATGATGCTCATAAAAGATTGTGCTATCAATGATGTTTAAATTAACAGAGTCAAGCAAACAAAAGAGGCATTTTGGACGTTTTGCCATAGAATTGGAATTTAGCATTTTAGCATGCCTCGTATTCCTCTTAAATTATGTCACCAAAATAACATAGTTTCTACTCCAATAAATATCGTCTTTGTTGAATATTGTCTCATAGTTGCTTACAGCTATATTTTGTATATATATTTTGTATTTGCACCTTAGAACTTGGTTGGTGGCGACGATGAACTGCCTGGGAGCATCGGCGGCGTCCTTCACTTGCAGCACCACGTGCACCCATAGGAACTGCCCGCTGCGCTGCTGCAGCTTCACCAGCAGTATGCAGCACTTGTCTTGTTCAGACTGCGTTACTGTAACACAGAGCACAGGGGTTAAAGGTAGTGCACTTCGATTCTCGGTACCCCATTAGTAGGTACCTAAAGACCATTCGACTGAATAATCTGTAATTATTTAAAAACTTACAAGCTCCTTGAGAGCAACTAGAAACCTCTAAGAACCATCTGAGAGGTCTCCAAAGTTTATGACAGGTTATGTGTCGCCGGTCTGTCCAAACCCTCATTCTGGCAGTTATTTATAATCGGTGTAGCAAAGTATTAATTAAAGATTTTAAATTGCTGATAAATACTTACTTAATCTATGTTTACTTTGTGCCTCTCGCAAACTGTCCCAATGCAGTAACTGATACCATGAAACGTCAGTCAATTCCGATTTCTTCCAGCCTAAGTACCATTCTCCACTGTAACAATGCAAAGAATAAAATTAATATTTTTCAGTATGGAAATACATACCTACTTTAAAGCGTTTTGTATTATAATACTACGGATGCGGATTCATGGCAACTACGAAACTTTCTAACAACAGGTAATAATTTAAATAAATGTATAACTATTCGAAGTAATACATTTATTAGTACGAGTTTTTCTTCCTTCGTGTATACTTAAAATTATTTAAACTGTCCGAGTTGTATCAAATTAGGCCGTTCAAAAAACGACTTTACTGTCCAAGCGTGAAGATTCAAAGTCCAATGACAAGTTTTATAAAATGTCGGACATTTTAAATAATTTCTACTATACCCGACTACGACGTGAAAAGTGCCCCCGCACTAGAACTACACAAACCTAGCTTAAGCATCGAAGCATCAACTATCTCACTCATTAGAACGACTAACTGGTGGGATAGTTAACTCCCCTCCACCAGTTAGTGCACTAGAAGTAGTTCAGTGTAATCGATGCTTTACTTGGCGTCGACGTGCAGTATCTTCGTGTCCATGGTGTGCAGCGTGGTGAAGACGTTGGTGGCGCCGTGCACGACGCACTCGCGCGTCTCGGGCATGGCGAGCGGCGTGCACGCCGCCAGGAACACCGGCTCGTTGCGACTTCACAGTGGCAGGTACTACACGAAGTGCCCCCGCACTAGCACTACACAAACATAGCTTACTTGGCGTCGACGTGCAGTATCTTCATGTCCATGGTGTGCAGTGTGGTGAAGACGTTGGTGGCGCCGTGCACGACGCACTCGCGCGTCTCGGGCATGGCGAGCGGCGTGCACGCCGCCAGGAACACCGGCTCGTTGCGACTGCACAGTGGCAGGTACTACACGAAGTGCCCCCGCACTAGCACTACACAAACATAGCTTACTTGGCGTCGACGTGCAGTATCTTCATGTCCATGGTGTGCAGTGTGGTGAAGACGTTGGTGGCGCCGTGCACGACGCACTCGCGCGTCTCGGGCATGGCGAGCGGCGTGCACGCCGCCAGGAACACCGGCTCGTTGCGACTGCACAGTGGCAGGTACTACACGAAGTGCCCCCGCACTAGCACTACACAAACATAGCTTACTTGGCGTCGACGTGCAGTATCTTCATGTCCATGGTGTGCAGTGTGGTGAAGACGTTGGTGGCGCCGTGCACGACGCACTCGCGCGTCTCGGGCATGGCGAGCGGCGTGCACGCCGCCAGGAACACCGGCTCGTTGCGACTGCACAGTGGCAGGTACTACACGAAGTGCCCCCGCACTAGCACTACACAAACATAGCTTACTTGGCGTCGACGTGCAGTATCTTCATGTCCATGGTGTGCAGTGTGGTGAAGACGTTGGTGGCGCCGTGCACGACGCACTCGCGCGTCTCGGGCATGGCGAGCGGCGTGCACGCCGCCAAGAACACCGGCTCGTTACGGCTGCACAGCGGCAGGTACGACACGAAGTGCCCCCGCACTAGCGCTACCTACGATCAAAAGCAAGGGAACCCTATAAGTGTTATAAATTATTCCTTGTAGCCGGAGATCCAACATTACCTAAATGTTAATCAACAATAGCAAGAGACCACCAATACGTCCAATAATGGAAAGGAATGCGATACATTATAAAGCTACTAACTTGTGCCCGCGGCTTCGCCCGCGTACTAAACGTTCGCCTTCCTAAGAAAAGTTCGGAGCTAAACCTATGTCACTTTTTCCCCCTTCTAGGGGTTGAATTCTCAAAAACCTCAAACACGTGTTTACTCATTTATCGTTAGGAGTACTCCTGTGAAGTCTCGAATAAAAAAGTCTAACTAATCTTGTTTCCTCATACAAATTTTGGACCCCCATTTCCCTGCCTTAGGGGATGAATTTTGAAAAATACTTTCTTAGTGCACCCGTAGACCTTATAAGGAACCTACGTGCCAAATTTGGAATCTCTAGAACCAGCTGTTTGGGCTGTGCGTTGATATGTCAGTCAGTCAGTCAATCAGTCAGTTTCTTCTTTTATATATTTAGATTTCATTGATTGTCTGAGTAAATAAAAGTAATGTTACTCACTTTTTGATCTCCAAATCTCATCTGTCTTCTTGCGTTCCTTGAAACGTTCATTCTACAGAAGAAATGCCTATTCTTTGGTACGTTTTCAGTCTCTCCATTGCTCCCTCTGTTCAGTTCAGTTTGAACAGTTTGGTGATCTTGTCTATCAATAATGTCGTATACGCTATCGCCGTGTATTAGTAAATCCTCCTGAAAATGAAAACATTGTTACCATTGAAATGGAAAACGAGACAAGTGGTGGAAAAGAGGGGAGGGCTCTTCCCAGCAGTGGGCCACTACACAATGTAGGCTATAAAAAAAACCTTATAGCGACGAAAATACTCATGAGCACTGGAAATTTACTTCTTATCGTCAAAATGTAATAAGGCGAATGTAATAAATAGTCTCAAAGCGACATATTAATTCAAATAATTTGATACCACGTTGTTCATCTCTATTTCTCTGGGTTATAAATGATAATTGAATATGCTAAGTACATAACGGGCCAGTATCGAGCACTGGCAGGTTTCCTAGGCAGTGTTAGTTTATTGCAAAAATGTGTTTATTGCAATATGTGGGTGCGTTATACTTTTATGGGTTTCAATTCATATTAGTTTCAGTTACAAACCATCGAGTGTCCCAAGTACTCCGCGGCATTCTCGGATATGTACAACAGTTTCCCGTTCTGTGTCATCATCATCATAAAACCGTTCATTGCCTGAAAAACAATGTTAAATGTCAATACTGAATTTTACGGTTTCACGTTAAATGCTCGTAAAACTTGAAAAAGTAAAATATACCTTTGAAAATCCAATATTAGGTGTGGGTGTCGCTTGCTCTTGGTACTCGTAGCTGAAGTCGTGACTTTTAAACACTAAAACGGAAAGAAAGACGGTATTATGGGTAAAGTTATAGCAACTAGAGATAAGATAGTGGCCTAAATGCATGTTAAACGTCTTAATATGCCCTGTCGTGACTGAAGGTGAGCTGACTAACTTTTGGGAGACGTTTTCAAAATGTGCCCGAGATTTTGGGATAAATACGTGATGGGCGTACAAGTTTTTTTTGTGGGAAAAGGGGGAAATTTAATAACGATACGGGTGCGATGATAATCTGGGGTAGATGTTACAGTAAACATTTTCACGACTGTCATGATTTCTCATCGTTGTCTAGCGGGACTACTGATTAAGGTAAATTATAATTATACGATACGCTGAATATTATGAAGTTGCGATCTTCGAGGAATAAAGATACTTATTACTGCAAACACGACTAATGATTAATTGTGATCTAATAAGAGCCGGTAATTATACGTATACCATTTTATTCGAGAAGGATTAATTTCCATTCCCACCCAGCTATTATAATAGGTTATACCGTATCGTTTTATGATCGAAATGTAGGTAAGTACTAAAATGTTGGGTGGTTACGTCATTTAAAGAACCTTATACTTTAAAAAAATCAATCTTCTACGTTCAGTAGTTTTGGCTTTGCGTTGATGTATCAATCAGGACATTGACACTGACATATTATATATATATATATATATATATATATATATATATATATGTCTAAATAGATTACCTTGTTGAAAATAATTCATTTTCCGGACGTAGACGCAGACGAGGGCCATGAGTTGCAGCTGCGAGAGCCGCTGGCGGGTGGAGGGCGGCAGCGGCAGCAGGTCCCGAAGGTTGGAGATCTCTGCGTTGATCAGGTCGCGCCGCATCTTGCTGGCGCCCTTTGTAGACTTTGTTGGTTCGAATCTGGACGAGAATTTCTAAAATTTGTATCGTGCTAATAATACAATTTACATGAGAACTAGTAGTAGAAAGCCGTCCTCTCCCGGCGAAAAAAATATTCAATGCCATTCTTTTGTTATCTGCCCTGGGATCCCAGGGACTGGTAGACGACGGGTCGGTTGCACCAGCTTACAACTACAGACCGATCATCGTTAAATATGGCGCCGACAGCTGTCATTCCATAGAAACTTGTCAATCTTCCCATATAATCAGTTTAAACGAACACATCTTACGATTACAGGCGGTTTGGTGCAACCCACCCTAGGGTCAATTTTTCAATCCCCAGATAAAAATTATCCGTCAGTTAAAATTATCGCAGTCACTTTCTAATGTCATAATATGTATAGGTAAAATAACATTTATCTGACAGATACTTTTATAGTTATCTGAAGCCCTTAGAATAGTTATCTGAAGATCAATTATATCTAGTAAATAGTTTGTGCGTAAATCGAAGTACATAATAGTTGTACCTAGGCTATTGTTAGATGAGATAAAAAAAACCGGCTAAGTTCGAGTCGTACGCAAGAGGGTTAATTCCATACCGTACTAACTCGCATGATTTGTGGCTAGTGCTATTCTATTTTCCCTGTACCTACGAAGTGATTTTGTTGTAGTCGTAAAACTGTTGATTAGCCTTATTCCTCTTTTCATGGTTCTATTTAAACGGGAAGTACCTACCCTACAGTTTAGATTCTCTTGACAGTGGCAAAATATGCGACATAAAGGGCGTAACCTTTTGATTGCGTTAATTTAGAACATAGATGTTTTCACGGCTCAAAGTATTTGCTATTTATTTCAACCTGATACTTTCATCATCATCCTCCTAGCGTTTTCCCAGTACAGTTGCATCCTAAAGGATGCCTGGGGTCCGCTACCTTATCCCAAGATTTGGTGTAGGCACTAGTTTTTACGGAAGCGACTGCCATCTGACCTTCTAACCCGAGGGGAACTGACCTTATTGGGATTAGGCTTTTCAAGTGAGTGGGCTTGACTGTTAGAAGTTGTCAAGCCGCCCCGAAGAGCTCTAACTTGGCTTAACGTCTGCTGTCATAGATCAATCACCGGGATCAAGGGCTTAACGTGCCTTCCAAAGCACGGGAGTGCTAAGTTAGTTTAACCAATCAAAGGTTTATCTATACATACGTATATAAATAAATTAAAGGAGACATCTTACACAAACCGCATAGTATTTTTTATTTATAATTTAATTTTTAGTTTAAATACTTAAAAACATACACAAGTTTCAAGAACTTATGATCATTAATTGCTCGTAACGCAAATATTTACTACATAGAAATGTAATATAAAGGGTTTTAAACAGAACGTAAACAAAAAATAACTACCCTATTTTTGATAAAGATTCAAAATCCGTTTTTTGCCCAGCTCTGCAACGAAGTAGGTATATGTAGAGTATTGTAGAGGCTAAGTATAAATCTGTGGTTAATACGATCTTCACAGGGCGCCGCGACACCTGTCCGGAACACAGTATCCGCGCATTGTCTAAAAATCCTAGAAAAACACACTTATCTTTTTATGTGGAATCAACTTAGAAATGCTAGTTCGAAGCGGAAGAAGAATTTGCATGTTTCGTTGTGCTTATTGCATTACAATATTTATAAGGATAAAGTTGTATGTAGGTACTTTTTATCGATATTTGTCAAGCTTTTTGTTTAAAATGTTACTATGACGTGTATCTTTTACTCCACTGCTTGCTTAATTGAACGAGCAGTTCCACAAGATCTTTTCCGCTTAATTTTAGTCTCATTTCAAGCATTCCAACGGGCATGAGCGCTAATGTATCAGAATTTACACGGTCCCTAACCGAGCGTGGCGCGACCACGTTTGACGCACGTAAGGAATGCCGCTTTTTGTAACGCAGTGCGTAAACGATTACCATGTTACGATGCATTCTTGATTTGATATCACTAAAAAGTAAGATTAGTTTACGAATCGTTTGGAAGTTTTCTCGGCCATGTAACATAAAAAGTACTTATTGTTATACCTATATTGTTGGGTTAAACATACCTACTTTCCTGTGGGCACTAACAAAGTTATGGGCCATATTAAGCCTATGTTTTGATTGAACTTGCAATATACGCTCGAAATTTTATGAGATGTATATATTTTTACATATTATGCACACAAGCCTTGTTTTTTGAATCTCAATGATTCTATTACGTGTGGGTACATATACAAAACCCTCTAGTTCCTGAGCCGTTGTCTACCGATGACGGGTATCCCCGTCATGTAAACAAAAGATTGTTTTTTTTTTTATGTCGGTAGAGGACAGGTTTTTGCAAATGAATCTTGTATATATTTTGATTGTCGACTAGGTGTTATGTCACTGTGTTGTTAGCAGCTTGATTATATTTTTACTGACCCAAACGATACGATCTCAACAAAACATTAACACGAAAAATAAACAACAATAACTCAATATAAAATCTCAAACAAATTAATAACCCGGCACCGAAGGCACCAATCATCCCATGTTTTCCCACAATCATATTAGTCGGTAAAAAACCTAATCACTCAAATAAGAAGTCGTTCACTTAAAACATAAAATCGTAACTTGAAAAACGACCCACATTCTATTATGGATTCTGTTCCTTAATTACAAAACCGAAATTTGATTGACTCAGCTTTTTCACTTTTGTTTTAAGCGGTAATATGAATTAAAAGAGTGTTAAGTTAAAAAACAGTAAATTATTCGTTTTATACCTTGCTCCATCGAAATTAAGGCTGAGATTCATTTAGTTTTGTTTAAATCTTGGTGCAGTTTAGTGTGGTGGCGATGTATAAAAGGACTCCCAGGTGAGATGAAAGCGCCGCGTGCACGGTGTTAACATGCCGCCCGCGCCGGAAAACTACTTCCTATAAGGATAAAACGCATTCATAATCGGATGTAATTTTTACTATAACTAATTCAATACAAAGTTAATATTGACGTAAATTTCATCTTTTTGTAACAATCTTACTATTCTTACCTTGAAGTTTGTAAAGGGAGTTGTGTCAAACTTTTTAGTTATGCTGTAAACTTATATGTAAATAGTGTGTCACTTCACAAAATTGTGGACGTTATGCTGAACAAATTGTTCGGCTAGTAGGTACAGTAACGAATATTTTATGAATTGTGTACCCGTGTTCTCGTAAACAACGTTTGGTTTAAGAAATAATGTAACAAACCATTGAAATGAGGAAAACAAGGAAAATACATATATGTTTTCAATAATAATGTTATAAAAATGTTATAATATTAACACGAGCCCTCGTCTAAACCTTGATTTTGCTGTACTTACTACGGACCTTGATTTTGCTGTACTTACTACGGATATGTTTATTTAGTAGTGCGAACTAATTAATATGTTTGCTGGTTTGTAGACCCGCAGCCCGAGCGAGGCGTGACTACCTCGTTCACGCGTTTTGTGGACTCGGCCACTTAATAAACTCTGACGACATTTAAAAATATTGGAAATAGGTATAATATGGGTATACACCTAGCAATGTACAGTTTCTTTTCATATTCAGATATTTTTTAAATCTAGGTAAATTTTTGTGTTGCTGAAATAAAAGGGGTGGTCTATTTCATCTGAAGACGCTTTAGATGCATTGATATTACTACATATAAGGAAGCCTTATGAAGTGGTTAGAAAGAGACGTGATCATGTTATAGATATATCGTAACGATTGCCTATATGTATTATTTATTTATTTTAAACTTTATTGTACAAGGGCGGATTTGATGTCACAAGGCATTCCATACCTAAAAAAATAATTATTTCGTTGCTAAGATGTAAATAAAAATTGTCAAGAGAGTTGTAGTATAGAACATGAGTTTACGGGTGTTAAATACTTTCAATTTTGAGAATAACGTTTAAATAAAAAATCAAGTAAAGCTTACTAAAAATACATACATTTGTGGAATTTGCTCTACAAGCAGCGTTGTTCAGAGAAAATATTCAACGGATTATTTACTGAAGGACAATTCATAATACATACGAGTAAATTATAAAAACAAATTAGTTAGGCATTCTATTGATTTTTATTGAAAATGGTGGTATATACTGTTTTCGAATAAAAATATTTTTTGAACAATACCTTCACTATTATTTTCAGTGAAGTGAGTTGTAGCCGTCGGCGTTATGTTTGCAGGCCCACGCGGATTCGGTGTGAAAAAACAGTAGGATATTTGGTTGATAATGAGAAGACAATATAATCTAAATCGCGTGAAGGCGTTATGAACTTTGTATTAAACTATACACATCTTGAAATAAGTCATAGTCACTTGGTTTTTATTTATGTTAATACTAGCGGAAGTGTTTTCTTTAAAAGCCGGGAAAACCGAGGGTATTATTTATTAGTTATAATTTTATAATTTATTTTGATAGTTTGCAGGATAACTGTTTCTTTTATATTATTTTCATTTGAAATTGTTGGATCATCTACATATTAAATTGAATAATTTAGTTACCTATATGCATGCATGCCATAAAGGTACGTAATGTAATGTATCTAACGCCACATTGCCTATTAAAAGTAGCATGGAATTAAAAAGTATTGCTAACTACTTAAAATAGGTACCGACGGCTGAAATGTTACGTAGCAGGTAAACATATTTCCGTACAAGGTTATATATCTCAAGGCGCAATATATATTTAGCACTTAGGTAACAATACAATTCGACTTCGACAGCAAGTGTGCTAACAGCCTTATATTGCTACTAATGGACCTTTCGTCTTTTTACGTTTAGAATTAACTGGTTTTTTGAAAGATTTAAAAGTAATCATGTAATAGTATCTAATACTATGTGTCTTTAGAGAATTTGTTATTTTTAGTTTCCGTACAATTAGATCTAGGTATCTAATTGTACGGAAACTAAAAATAACAAATTCTCTACCGAAAAATATAAATAGGAACCAATATTTTTTTAGTTTTAATACAGTTAGATACTGAAGAACATAAATAAGTAAGTACCAATAAGTAGTACTCAAATAATTAATATATGTATAAAGCGTAGATAAAAGATCAGTAGCGATAAAGGCTTGGTGTCGTGACTTGCGGCGTTAGTGCCATATTGCCATTAATAAACTGTGATTGGCATTGTTTATTCAAGATGCAACGTATACCGGTCGTGAATTAATAATAATACAAGTGATTATTACTCTTCATTTGCATATTAAACATTCTAAATTAACAAACAGCACAAGGAATTAGTAAAATTTGATACTTTCATAATTTAAAAGGAAAGTAGTCATTGGCTACGGTGTCTGCGGACCATGATGATGAGTCGAGTGCTTTTATGCCACGACAGTGACAACAAGCTTACGCCTGCCTGTACGCCTGTCTGCCCTTACCATGTGTTTGCAATGTTTGCATTACCGTACTTGCTAGCGACTGCGTAAACGATTTAGTATGGCGATTCTTAGTTCTATTGCGTAATCGCCAGAGGCCCTTTACTTTAACCCATACTAAATCGTTTAGGCAGTCGCTAGCGAGTACGGTAATGCAAACATTGCAAACTCATGGTAGGGGCAGGCAGGCGTACCGGCAGTACAGGCAGGCGTACAGACAGTACAGGCAGTTGTACAGGCAGTACAGGCAGGCGTAAGCTTGTTGTCACAGTCGTGGCATAAAACCACTCGACCATCTCATTTGGTTCGTGCCAAATACTAACTGGTTATGATGGAAAAAAAAACCGAGGCATTTGAATAATCTTATTGTATACCTACCTTATGACCTATGAGATAATGAGGACAATCAGTGATTATTATAATGAAAAATAATAAGTTATTTGTATACTAAATAAATACTACAAAATAGAATAATAATCCAACTACTCGGTTTTTGTAATACCTACTCATATCATATCAGTCACTTTCTGATGTCTTAATTAGCTAGGGTACTAAGCGTTGTGGTCGGGGTTTTTTTACAAACCGTGGTACCTACAGTAATTAGTAAAAAATGGAGTAATTGCATGTTAAATTAGAATATAATATCCTAATTCCTAGTTTCTACAACTAGGTAGTTTGTAGCTAGCGCCGCTCGCGGTATATAAGAGTCTCGTTTCAGGGAGAGGTGCGCATACGCATTTGTTTCAGTAACTCTCGTACAAGTAGTATGTGATGAAGATTATTAAAGTAATGTATATTTCTTTTGTTGTAGATTTCAGATAGCAGCAGGATAGCAGCTATTTGGTCTTAATGCTAATGATTTGAGATTATGAAAAAAAATGTGAAAAACTTTTCTTATAGAAACACTGGTGAATTAATTGTGTTTATTTAATAAAGATATGTCTCAGGCTTACCTTAAAAACATTTTGATGGGATAGTATTTCTTGGTACTCTTCAACACTTATTCACAAATATTAACTTCAACCATTTTTAAGTCAATAACAAAAAAATCAACACGACCACACAGTACGGATGATCAAGTCTTAATGATTGGTCAATAAAATCGTCAACCCTTTTCCACAAAATAAAAATCACTAAACGTCATAATCCGGTCATAAAATAAACGATAAAACGCACGTGCCGTTCATAGTAAACACGTATGCAACCTCACAGCGCGACGTCACAACACATTGTGAAAAAACTATTTTAAATTTCCAAGTTTAATGATACCGCGGCAATTTATGCGTGAGCTTTTTATTAGAATAAGATTAAGGCTCGCTCCCAAGCTCCGATACCGCCGTGCGCCAGCGCATCGGAACAGAGACTATAAAAAGCCTCCTCCAAACCTCTCTTTCCCGCGAGCCTTATTTTCTTTTTGTTGAAAAAACGCGCCCGCGCCTTACGAGTCCCTACGGGTGGAGGGGACCTTCCAATTTCAAAACTGTTCCAACTTTCGCCTTGTCATTTTGAAAAAGGAATTATCATTTAATTTTGAAGATAAAAAGTAAGCACTCGCGTCGCGACGTCTTTATTTTCGAGCGTTCCGGTGCATTAAAAAAGGATGGGTATAGTTTTGTCCGTCGCGTTTTTCCGCGGAGTTGTTGTTGTTTCGCGCGAAAGAAATGGAAAGATCAGTTCGTTACCAGCGTTACTTGAGATTAATGAGTTCGAAAGAGACGTAGGTAATGGCGCGGTAATTATGGCAGTTTTGCGTAAACGAGACGAAACTATAATGATTGGGCGAAATGACAGTTATTGATATTGTCATAATACGCGTCGATTTGTGCGCAGGCGTGGGACGGGGCCTGCGCGAGCACATGCGAATGGTAAACGTTAATTAGAATTTAATGACAGCCCTCTTCGTAGAAGATTCGTCGTTTTCGCTGTCGGATGGTGTTTTAAATGGAGCAATTGATTAGTGGGTGTGCCATGTCTTAGTTGATCTACTTATAATGCCTGCGTAATCAAACGGCTGAAGCTATGTTCAGGTTTTAAAGGTCAGTAGGTATAGTTACAAAGGACAGTAGAGGTAAGGTGGCATTGGTTAAAGATATGGCGAATTTTGCTTTTACGTATAAGTAGGTAATTTCACCTGTTTGAGTTTACTTTAACTTTTTTTAAAGTCAAATAGTCCAAAACATATATGTTTTTGGGAATTACTGCTTTAGTACCTATACTAACAAACATATACGGCAATTATAAAAGAGTCAGGTAAAATGCAAATATGTAGTTAATATCGGTACCAGTACCATACACCTGCGTCTATCAATTTTTTATTTATTTATTCAGAAACAATTGACTCTACGCCAAAATACCATAGAAATTAGAAACTGTTGCGAAAAGTAGGAACAGCCACCTTAGTAAAAGAGGTAAGAGCATTCATTGTTGATCATGATTTTCTTTAGGTACACGCAAAAAAAACATCGATATAAAACGAGCCCTTAAAAATTTAAAGACACCATTTAACAATAGGGTTGTACTACATTTTTGAATTAGGTTCGCCATATATATAGATGTAAATGTTTTCGCATCTGTTTAGAAATTATCTTCGAGTCTCGAAGTCTAATTCCGTGATATATATTTTCACCGCGTAACCTTTAGAAATGCTGGGAAGGAGGTAAAACGAAGAGTGATGGCCGTCTATGTTTCACGGTTAATACCCATTTGGCATGCGGGCTCTTCGGCATCGGGTAACAGCTTTGTGATGAACTGTGGGTTGGTGTTAAAGACGAGAGAGAGAAGAGAGAAAGGTGTTTATGTTTAATATAAAAATATTATAAATAAACGAAACAGTAACTTATCAACTTGGGATTGATTTTTTAATTCATATTTTAAAAGTAACAGATATAAATGCAATCTAATAATATTGTGTTCTATAGACCGGCAATCAACAGTCACGTGGACTCTTAGACTATTCCAGTGTTTAAACAGGAGGCCCGGCCTATAAAGCCACAGTCAGGTTTAAAAAAACACACACGGGCATTACTTAGTTTAAACACACCTGTCAATTAATCGTTACAACTTAGAGCTATATTTTTTAATTTATTTATTTAAACCAGAATGAGGTCTATATAAAAGTTATTACAATAGGCTTCTACTCTAGGGTTAATATTATAAACTTATTTATAAAAAATCAAGTCATTCACCTCACGCATTAATATCAAAAAATAATAAAAATAACGGCAAATATAAAAACAAATAATAATAATGATATAACAAACGAACTGAGCTATGATATTAATTATTATTATTTGATGTCAAATATTACTTGATGTCAAATATTTTGGGATATCACCCATGTGGAGGAAGTTCCAGTGTCGGACCACGGGGCACTCGAACTTATCCAGCACAGCACTCAGGAGGCTATTAGCACTGACTCGCACTCTGCCCATCAGGGAGGCAACACGTTTAGCAACAAGACAGCAGTGATTCAATTCATTTATTGTCAAGGCGGTTTTTGTTATTTCTTTTTTTGACCATATAGCTAAACTCCTTTTCTCTATATTCTAGCAATTTAGGGGCGATAAATAACGCTATTAAAGCGAATTTTAAATCAAAATCAACTGGATCCTAAAATACACTTCATAATTTAATGGAAAAGAAACGATCATACAGTTTAAGCGTAGCGATAAAGTGTCTTAATTCGTCAAATTTTATTGTCAGCTCGTGAAGTTGTGAAAATGACGACAATTTCGTGAAAAGACACGATGACTTTACGAAAAATATAGGAGAACTGTGACACATTTCGTAATATTAACCCATCGATATAAAACCTTATGTTATGTGTGACGAGATATCAAAAAACAATGTCGAATACTATCTCAATGTATTTCAGATTGCTTGAGCCCTATTGGAGATGTCAAAGTTATGACATATCACAGGGATACCCGCGATTGTGAAGGAAACAAGCGTGAAACAAAAAGCTGAAAGGAACCTAGAGACGATAAAAGGTAATATAAAGAAGGTAAACCTTAGAGGGACAGGATCGGGATAAAAACGTATCAAGTTTAGGGCTCACGTCGCCCGCGGCAGCTCCCGTGTTACGCATATAACAACCATGATCTTGTATCCACACCGATGTATGCCTTATGCACACAAGCACACAAAAAAATTAAAAAAAAATTTAGTATTAATTTGCATATAACTTTAAAAGTGTAGTGTAGAGTAATAATCGTTTAATACATCACGCTTGATCTGCCAGGTGAAGTTCAATCTTATGTTACGTTACAGTCATAAAGATGTTGACAGGGAAAAACGTTAGGTACCAGTAAAATTGTTTTTTCACATCCTGACCGTTGGTCTGATCGATCCAAATGCGATTCGTAACTCTACATTAATGCATAAAATGGCTGAGGAAATACCGTGCACGCATTCCTAATTGTTTACTTTAGAGTGATTTGATGAGTCTCCGTCGATGGAGAGATCGTCACCAGTGAAACACCATTGCTTTACAGTTTTTGGTATGTGATTCTGATACCTTGAGACAAAAACGCGAAAATGGGGATCTAGTTGTGCTATGCCGAGGAAATATCTCTAACATCGTTGATGTAGAATCGGGCACTAGAAATAAGTTAAAAAACAATTTTTATAATTAATAAATTAATTTATTTCACAAAGTGATAAATTTAGTAACTATATCTGGTTGATATTTTTCCTAATACCATACAATACATTATTCTAAAATCCCGTATCGCAAAATAAACATTTTGTCTTTATTTATACGAGTACCAAACCTTGTGTTGACCTACAGCCTACCACGCGCGTGATAGCATCTCTACTGCCTACTTAGGACTAAAACCGACGAAATCGGTGCACCCTTTACGATAACGTTTTTTGACATAAGTTTCCTAGAAGTTTACGGTGGGCGACACATATTGTTGTCACTTTTTATAATTGAAGAAATCTAAGTACTCTTGAGAAGTTCGAGTATTCGAGTATTAAGTAGCCACACATGTTGTTTCATCCGTACCGTCATATTTTTATTATTTATAACCTGACTTCATTTCTTCCATTTTTCTCTGTTATAACGACTTCAATAACAACCAATATATACTATACGTGAATATACTATCTTTACTTAAAAAAAACGTAAATTATATACTTTACTAATAAACCAGAATGTAGTGGAACTTCTCATATAATTTAAATGGTTGCTACTGTACTACGGCACATTACTTAATACGTCAACCCTTTAAAGATCTACATACAACGTAATCTAATTCGATTTCTGCCCGCAAATTTAATTCATTGCATATCTTTTCGTTGCTGCAGCTGAAAAAACTCTGGTACAGGAGACGGCCATGGCTGAGATGAATCCACAAGTGTTCCGGTTTATCAATATATTTTTCCGTACTGATGTAAAGTTGATTGTCATATATTATTGCATGTGACTGTACGATAGATTCCCAGCTGTTGTCCTGGGTACGCGATAAGCATCGTCTAGCCTAATGACCGCGGGCCCTTTGTCCATTGTTTACATCGGGGTGAGACGTGATTTCGGGAGGCCCGCGGCTCCTTTACGGACCTCCCCGTGGTTCGAGTTAACGTCAACGTTAAAGCTGTACAGGGTGCTTGCTTAAGTCAATTTTAACCTTTATTAATTTTAGCAATAATTATTTCGCCGGTTTGTATCCTGGAAAACATTCGTAACACATCGTAAATATAAAGATGATGTTATTTTATTATGTAATGTTTTAAATAACTTACAAAAAAACACAGAAGCCTTTACGACAAATTCAACTAATAGAATGACAAAATGAGGTAAATTAAATCCTGCTAATTAATAAAGTGTGAAAAGTAAAGAATAAAGAAGAAAAATATTTTTTACAAGAAATCTTTTATAAATTTTATTTTCATTGTTTAACACTAATAAAGAGTCAAGAATACTTGCCATCTATATGGTAATAATATTCCCGAGGTTATATTTAATCGCGTAGGTAGGTATACTTGCGGCATATCTTACCTCAAACGTTATACACAGCTTTTCGTATTTAGAATGAGCGAACTGTAACTATACATAATTATTTAAGTGTCTCTGTTTGGCCCTGTGGTTGACTGGTAGAGAATGCCATTTGGCATTAAGTCCGCCATTTGTATACTGTATTTTTGTGCAATAAAGTTTAAATAAATAAATACATAATCACACACAAGTATCATAAGGTTTGACAGTCACCCGCGTCACAGGCTCATCCTGTACACGAGCAAGGGGTGCAACGCACGTGGCGCAGTTTAGACGCGTGCGCGCACGCTCTATTGCCGCCTGCGCCCGCGCCGGACGTCGCCGCTTTGATCCGCCGTCACTTTCGCTCTCTGTTCCTATAATTGATACGGACTGTACAGTTGTCCTACTTCAAATACATAAAAAATATAAATCGATTATTATTTTAAAAATGTTGATCAATTAAATTTGCCGTATCAATTAAATATGATCAATTAAAAGTGCCATAACGACAGCGATTAGCTCTAGGTACATCTTAGTCTCCTAGGTAAAAGTATGCAGGAAGATTGAAATGCATTTCATGGTGTTCTTCGTAGCGAGAAACCTACAATTTTGTTATTAAAACTTAAGTAACCCGTTGTGGGTACTAAAGTGTTAACATCGTGTTTATGGTTCCCTTTACGTTATAAGTAAATCTGTATTATTTTATTCCCAAGCTTCGATCTTTAAAATTTTAATGCACGTTTGTTAAGTCAATAAATACTTTAATTCAATTAACGTTGAAGTTGATGGAAAAGAATAGTGCTTAAGTTAATGAAATAATGTGGCATAATAAAGGTTGCTTACATTTCATAAAGTACTGAACCCAACACAGCAGACTACCAGTTTCACCGCGCGGCACAAGCTCCGGGCAAACTTTTTGCTTATTTTCGTAAACCCCGACCTTTTGTTTCACATTTATTTTCTGTATCATATTTTTATAACGCTTAATCTTAAGCGAGCGGTCAGTTATAAGTCGAGTCAAGCGAACCTCACTTCTTAGGTTAACAACAGGGCTGTTTTATAGCATTCAGACATTATAATTTTATTTGTTATTTCAAAATTGAAAGATTACAAGGCGTCTGAAATGAGATTGCAATGTATTACAGTGTTTGATTGGTCCTAAATGGCAGTTAGTTTTTAGTGAAATCAGAGGAAGCGTTTAGCCGAGATGAGTCACGTTATAAGATATAATTTCAATCCCGTTCGCTAAAGAACTATAGAGTTCCAGAGCTATTCAGTATTCTCAGAACTGAAGCGTAGAAAAATACAGTTGCAGTCTATTATTATATGTAAATAAAGATTAGTAATGCAACAGATATATCTAAAATTATATTTGAAAAGAATATGCAGCTAAACTATATCTATAAGTAGTTACTTCGTTCGTACATATATTATATGACACCTATAATGTTAAACAAAAATACATACTAGCTACGTACTCAATACTGTTTAAATATGGAAAATATTATAAAAATATCATTGCGTGTTGTCAATAGTTTTGCATTCAAATACCTTAGCTAGGATACCAATAATATTATTATAATAATTTCTCAAATACACCCTCAAATACGACACCTAGCTGTATTAAAGAAAAAAGAAGTAAGTACTTCTATTTCTTCAAATTCAAATGTATCTCAATCATTTTTTTTTTTTTAAAGAAACGGTATCTCGTACACGTTAAAGTGCTTTTTACAATATGGATGGAGTTGGATTCGAAGAGTTCGAAGTTTAAAAGGTAGGCAGTATGTTGTTGTCCGTAAGTAACCGATATCACATAATCGGATAAGGCGATCTTATCCGTGTACCAGGTTATCACTTGGGCACTGCATACTGCAGGGGCACCAATACCATTTCAGAATTGATTCTATGAGGGCATCACGCTCACATACATATGAACATGTAGTAGAGCAAACGTGTGCATGCAAAAAATCATAAAAGTAAGGGTAAACAGCATGACACGTTTGCGAGAGGGTTAAAGGGGAAAGGAGGTAAGGTTATTTAAAGTCAGTATGATTAAATTCCTGTCTAGACATTTTTTGTAGAAAGTTCGTGACCCTGTTGGCACGTGAAATACCCCGAGCTATTTACTACGTTGGCACCGGCTCAACTAGGCTTGTTCTATGGGCTGTTAGTTCAAAGGAGGGGTGTAGTGGTTGATGGTTTTGTATAGGTAGGTGTAGTACGTAATGTGCTGGAAAAATCGAGAGTGTACACTTGTAAGAAGCGATTGCATTCAACTAATGATTCAATAGTTCAACAGGGTGACCAGTACAGTGGAAATAATTTTTATATGGGTCCGTTTATACCATTTGGAGTTTTCCAAAAAAAAAAAAAAAATTATACGCTACGGCTTACCATCAGTAAACCTGCACCTGTTTAGTCGCCGTCTTTGTCTTAATATTTCATAGTCAAGATCCAATAAGGACGGCAAAAATGTTTCGCCTGTAACCATTTACAAAAATATGCTCAATTTTTATCCTGAAATAAAGAAAAGAATGGTTTTGTGTTTCACTTAGTAAGTTAACCCGTGATTTTAAGCCATTCCTGTCCTTGACCCCTGTAATCCACCTGTTTCGAACTTGAACCTCGTATGGCTCTAATCATCGGAATCGCTGCAAGCCGTTTCTCACAAACTCGTAGCGGACAGATACATTAATATATTACGATACCGTCTCAATGTATATATATTTTTTTATTTTGCCTGCAGAAAAATCCAACACTTTTTTATAATGAAAATAGTAGTATGTACTCCTAACAACTTGGAAACGTTGCGTACCTACCTAATCAAAATAATGGATTTTTTAATGTTTATTTCCAATTTCAACAGATTAAATTTTCAACACTTTTGTAAACATTCAGGCTGTGGTATCTAAGCACTCGTTAAAAACTGCAAATTAATTTTATTTTGTATATTTTATTATTGTTTAATTTTATTGTGTTATTTTCTATTCTTGCTGTGTAACTACCTCGTAAGTGTTTTGGTGTCAAACTGTTAACTTACGTGTGAATAAATAAATTGAATTGAATTGAATTGAATTCAGAGTAACGTTTTCGAGCGTATAACGCAATGTAGATATAAATTTTATTTTTCTTTGTAAAATGACAGCTACTAGATCTATCTAATAGCTTCAGTTTGACACGTTACGTTATCAATCAGGGTTGCGTTGTTTGATAGCCGTGTCGCACAGGCTTTACGAATATTAAAAAAAAAACCGCCTATTACTGAAAAAGTTTCATGGCAGCTTAGCCTATATATGTTTGTGGGCGGAGACACGCTCTTCTCTTACAACTATGCACACTATGATGCTTGATGTGATCGTATTAAGACGGCGGGCGTAGATGGCATTGCAAAAGTCCCGCTCTAACACGCGTGAGTTTTCAATTACCTAACCATTCCGCTCTCTACGGAAGCTGCGCGTGTTTTTCGTAAACACGCATGCATGTACGCGCATGTATGTACATGTTTAATCTAAACGTGTACATTTATAAGGATAATCTTTTTTATCAGGTTTGCGCACTTATCATTTTACAACTATTAAACCAAAAATCATTGTTGAAGATGGGAGGGTTCTAAAGATCCAACCAAAAACATCGAAAAAAAGGGTTATGTTTGAAAAATAAAAGTATCGAGAAAATTTTTGCATATCGTGTTTTCACTTTTAACAGACTGGAGGAAAATAGTTCAAGATTAATATACTGAAAGGACAGATATTTAATTACTATAGATGTTGAGATCTAGGTCGATAAACATTGGGAAAAGTGCATAAGTGGGCTCTTAAGGTCCCGAGTGAAGTATCTGTTAGCTGTGATGTGGCGTAGTGACCGCGGCGAGGCGGGGGCCGCCCGTGATTTAATACAGCACTCGCTAATTATGGCCTGTTCAAATTGTACCTTTCTCACGGACCGGGCCGGTTGCACCGACACCAGGTTAAAACTCACCAAACATGCAGGATGATTTCATCTACACCCTACAGTAACGTATAGATTGACGCTAAAAATAGTATCGATGAACGTAATAGTACATTACTGCAGAGACCAGTAAGTAAGCCATCCTGGACGAGTATGAGTTAGCCGGCCGAGCCGAAGGCGAGGTCCGGCTATAATACGAGGCCAGGATGGCACTTACGGTCGAAGCTTGTATAGTGCTTTTCTCAAAAATAAAACAAATTGTATGAACAACGGTTAATAGTACCTGCAGTCTAACCAACTTGTACTTTCATGTTCCGCTTTCCACTTGATGAACTTTTTATAAATGGTCAAATACCACCTTAGACTTGGGTGGAAGTAATTTTTTCAGTACCTAGTGCGATCTGTGTATGCATCGCAATCTCATTCATCTAAACTCATTTTTAGCAATTATACTTCTGTATATATTAATTAAATCAATGAAGTCAATCCCGTCAAAATACAATGGCAACTTTTTTTAGCTAGATGTTGTGTTAAGACACTGATATTATGCCACAACCCCAATAGAATAGATTTATAAAATCGTATTTAATTAATCGTAAATAAAATCGTATTTATTTTATGTTTACTATTAGTATTTAATTTCATTCAATCTATTCATGTTAATTTCTGAATTAGTCTCGAAATAGTTAAAAACATGATTGAACTGTATTTCCCGCCAATACGCATCGTGCAATACGGACACATCAACCTCCATGGTACCTACATTTTTTTTAATGTCAATTGCTGTCAACTTTTATCTTCTAGTTCTAAATTCAAATATTATGATATGTAATGGGATTTACATACTTACTTCCTGGACAGTAGGTGTGATTTCCTGGACACTTCTGGTAACTATCCAGGATGTGTCACTTTCGGATACTATCTTCACAGATGTTATGAGAACATTTCATACTATTTTTGAGAAAACATTGTTTTCAAAGTAACCCGTGGGTTAGCTTACACGACAATCACCGTTTGTTCGCATGTCCGTTAATCTAATTACAGTAATATATTTTTAGAAATGGTAACAATGTAAGGTAAATATCCCGGTTCCTGATACTGACCAATACTTGATACTTTCAATGCTATGTAGAATATTCATTAAAAGAGGTGAACGATAGGTTATAATGACGATATTAAGTGTCGTTGGGATATTACTTTATATAGTTTATTATTATGAGTATAATGACTCGTTCGTGACAATTCTGAATGTTAATATTGGTTACTTCATGTTGTAGGTTCGTGGTTAAACTTTTAGGTATACGCATGTTGAGAGAGTGTACACCAATAATACCCGCATGCAGTTGACTAACGACTATTTACGCAGCCTCTTAGGAAGATCTTATGAGCTTTAGTGCAAATATTTTGTTCCTAGTATTGGTTATGCTAACTGTCTACTGTGCGTACAATGTTGCCTTACGAATGTCTCACTACACATTTCCATTTATAAAGATATGCATAAATATTTAAGATATTGATGTACACACACATAATTACAATGTTTATTTAGATAATACTGTTATTCTTTTAGCTCTATAAATAGGAATAAATTGGCCAGTTTGTAAAAAAAAAGACGTTAAACATTGTTTAATCCAAGTTTATTTTTTCGTTTCAACCGTATCAAGATGCGCCCGCTCCGCAGTACGTTACTGCATTCGCTATACTTATTCTGTCTGCCCAACCTGTTACCCGATCAACCTTCGAGATGAAGCCCTCTCTCTCCATCACACTTAACCTCTCATGCAGCCATCCCTCTTCCACGATCTCAGGTCAGGCCGGAGCACATTACCGTAATGATACTTAAGAGTGAATTTCACCAAACGGGCATTTTTGTCAAATTCCCATGGAATTTTGAAATACCAATAATATATAGAAAATTTTATGCTGATAATTTGATAAAAAAATTAATAAACACAAATTTTCTTACGGGGTACTTATACATATAAAATTACGGAAGTTATTGCAATTTGAAAATTTGACCTGGGCACGGGAATTTATCTGTCCATGGGAATTGCCTTTTCTTAGAAAAAATTGTATTAAAATTATTATTTACCATCTAATTTATCAAGAATTATAAAGTTCAATTGTATCGAAGTTATTTAGCCTAACTTTACCAATCATGGGTTCAAGTTTCAACCGAGAAAATTTATATAAACCAAAAATCTTTATTTTAAGTTCAATTTCTCTTTATACAATCACATAGCAACTTCTTTGCAGAAAATCATACACGTATTAATATGTAAAACTATCACTAAATGCAGATGCACATATAGACGCTCGCAACTCCAAAAGCGTCACGGGTGCGTTGCTGACCTTTTATAAAATTTGAGATGTCCGCTTTTACTCGTTTGCCGCCGTCGTTGTATATAAAATGCGTATGTATCGATATATACCTACATGATTTCATGTACATAATGTTCATTGACTTTGTTCATTGATTCTTTTCAAATATTTAAGAAGCTAAGTGTAATTGTAGTAGTTGGCCTGTTTTTTTAAATAAACGCATAAACTACAACTCTAATCGATATACTTAGTACAAATTATATTTATTTATGCATTTCATCGATAATTATTGTTATTAAATGCGGTTTATTAACAAAATAAGTGACCCTTCCCAATTCCCGTGCCCCAAAATCAGCTGTTTTGGGTAAACAAGCTATGGGAATTAGGACACGGGAATTGGAAATCAATATAAAAAAATCATAAAAAATTCAAATCGCATGTTAATAATATTTTAAGTTATCGTTTATATAGAGACACCAAAGTGCTTTATAATGCATACATATGTTAATGATTACTTATGTAAGAATTTTAATTTCTAAGGGCCACCGAAATTGCAAGCAAAAGCAAAAAAATTGTCGCCCACCCAGAAACCGAAGTACTTAGGTGGTTTACTCGAACTTAATGCGGTTTGCTATATATTTTTTTTTTATATATAATAGCTGACATTTGGGAGCACATGTGAAGCAGGATGCGAAGCTGATCAAATGTAAACGATGGCTGCCAGGGACCTTTGAATTTTGCCGACAAAATTGAACTCTCGCGCTCGGACGATTTTTAAACATCAATTACAAGTTATTCACCACAGTGAAGTGAATAGTGTCTGTGCTCAGTGATAGTAAATATAATCGAGTTAAAGTTTATGACACGAAATCAGTGATTCTAATGTACAGTTTTTGATAGGAATTTTTGATTGATTCAAAACTCGATGCCGGACAGGGCACGGAGTCTTAATTTGAGCGTTTAGGTATTTTTTAATGTATTTTAAAAACAAATATGTCATTTGAGTGAACCTCAACGTGGAAACATGTATTCTTTATGAAAAAAAATAAATGGTACGTATTATCTCATGCTACACTACGATTTTCAGCTCGGACACAAAAAAAATCGAGTTCAGAAAATGACCCTTAAACACATATTTAAGTAAAGACTCTTTTTTTGTGCAAAAAGTTTCTTATTCCAAGTTTTCTTAGGACTCATCGTTCTAATTTTAAACAGAAGACAGTTCGCCCCAAATATTTTGAAGTTGGTTTTAAACTTTTTATATTTGTGTTTAATACCTATTTACGTACAGACTTAATTCCTAATTGTGCATGACTTTGAAAGATCTTAAGTAATATTCAATTCTGTTACACCCTGTACGGTAATTCTGTACGGCACCACGAGAACGAACATAGTGAAATTTTATTTTCACTGCAGCACTTTTTTAAGATCATACAAAAACGGAATTACTTATAATATTTTTTACAATAAGTTAGGAAATATTTGGACAGTCTTCAACGTCTGGGGTGTGTCTCCATACTGAAAAGGAAAGAAAAGCAAATGTATTCCAGTTTAATTTGATGAGTTATAAACGTCTTAAAAGAAGTCAGTTTGAAAGTGTCCAATAAGTAGGTAATCAGTAAAAAAAACAGGCTCAGGGTCGTCCCTGAGCCACAGAATAAGTAATGTAATAATAGTACTACCTGTGCTCGACACTAACCCAATGTATGACACTTTCAATCTTGTCATGATGACAGAGGTGATTAATATGTGTCATGTACGGGACACTAAGGTGTCAAGCACTGGGACATTTACCATATTGTTAGTTTTCTAGGGCCAATTCGTCCAAGAATTAAGTCTTCCGGATTGAACGACATAATCGTATGGATTAATCTGCGTATAAACTATAGGCGTATAATATCACGTTATAGCCCGTACAATAAAATTGTACATACCTACTGTACCCATTTACTTAAATTAACAAAACCCTTTTACTGGTATGCAGAAAAAAGGTAAAATAAAACAAGTAACTTATTGACCTTCTTCATTGTCGCAAGAAAATTCAAAGAGATCGCAGAGGTCCCAAAATGTCCTGGTTTTGTCACTTCCCGAGGCAGTCCTGCCACAGATTGGAATAGTATCGTGAATGCATTTCTTGGCCTGATCGCACGCTGCCTCTATCTTGTTCTGTAAGCATTCAATGACTATGAAGAAGTAACCTAGCCTATTAATTTCTTTAACAGCAACCATAACAGCTGCACTGTTGCATATTTATTTTCCTGAGCTAAGTAGTACTTATAGGTGCTTTTCGAAACAATTGCATGTTTTACATTTTTCCTCTGGATTGCGAAATTTTGTGTTATTAATAATCAGAATCATTACTGCTTACAATACAATACAATACAAATACTCTTTATTGTACACCTCACACAAATGGATGGCTGATGGATGGGATGGTTTCTGTGGAAAAAGAAGTGTGAAATAATAGTACTCGTGACTCTGAGCGAAAGTAACCCACCATTTTTAAGTTCTTAAGGTAAAGTACAAGATACATATATACGTATTATAAGTACTTATTCTTAAACATCCATAGATCCATACGTATTTTGTTCTATTGGAGTATAATGACTTTTTTAAATAAATCTACATAAAACAAATAAAAACGTACCACTTCTGTTTCGACGTACGGAGGAAGGTGAGAATTTACCGTCGTTACAAGATGTAACCATAAAACACCTAAAACAAACATGGTTATCGCTGTACTCGGTTATTGCACTTCAGCAAGAAAGTGAAATACGTAACGTGCAGGTACCTATACCTACTTTCTATTCATATAAAACTACTAATAATTGTATGTGTATTTGTAAAATTAACGCAATAACCGAAGACCTAATAGCTAGCAAAATATCAGTTATTAAATACATACATCAACTGTAAGAAAATATGTGCGGAGAAATTTGATAAGTACTTTCGGACTATAATTAATAGGCTGACTTACAATTTATTAGGAATTTTAGCCACATGACGTGTCCGCGTGCAAATCCACTAACATTAGTTTGCAAATAGTAAACTAGGTGCCGTCTAATTGTTGTAAACCGCTGCCAGTGGTGACACACCTCTGTACGCCACATAGGTATATAACAGTCGTTAAGTTACTACCAAAATTAACTATGATAATAAGGTTTTCGTGATCTTAATCAAAACAAGCGGAATAACTGTCGTATCTTGATTTCGTTAACTTAATTGATTTTTTGACAGCTTCAAGGAATGGAAGACTAAATTATTCTGATTTTAATATCAGCTTGATATATTCACGCGCTTTTTAAGAAAGGTCTTTACTTGTCAGTCGGACAGATGTACAACGAAGTGATCCTAAAAGGCATCCTTTTCTGATTTTGAGGTACGGAACCTCGAAACAGACAACTAGACATTCTTTCTACCCTTACCCCTTTACCCTTTTCCTTCTTATAGGTACCCTTTCCTGCGAATCGATAGTACTAACTAACTAACTAACTGGGCTGGCACGACGACCCAAAATGAGTCTTGGCCTCCGACACAAGATCGATCGTACTGAACGGAGAAAAATCTTTAAAATGCATAAGTTTCTCTGGCTATTAAGATTCTAACTCTTACTAGTGTCTTATAGTCACTCTCAAATTTAGTTTATCAGTTTATCTTTAACAAATTTACCCCTAGAACCAAAAGTTAAATACACCTGACGTTTGTCTCATCTCAATAGTTCGTTATAAGTGAATGTTTATCCATAATTTCCTGCGCGAATCCAAAACAATTAATTAGTTTTGTCAACCATTTGGCTTCCTTTACATAGCAAGTTGTGTCGTGTATGAGCCGCTTGTGCCGTCACTATGTTGTTAAGGAGAGCTGTCACTAGTAAGCTATTTACATTATTGAAATATATTTAAGAAGAGCTGAATTAAAAGAATGTTTCTTTCCGTTTCAGGTTTAATAATTATCAGACTTACGGCTCAAGTCTGGTGTCATGTCGAATTAGAATCTGAAGACTACTTCTTCCCCTTAGAGGCGGTCAGTATTTTTGTGACATATTTATGCTAGAGAAAGACTTCTTGATTTTTTTTTGCAAAATTAAGTTAGCATATGAGTGGAATCAAAATTTTCATTTAATTGATTCCGTTGTGGCACGAAAGTTACGAACTTGTATGACAACATATTCGAGTCATAGCAAAATCAATTAAACTGTAGACGAACAAGACAAAAATTTTAGTCTTGCGCTTTAAGGTTCAAAAGTTTGAACTCCACGACCCATATGCCCCCCATATTCATTTTTTTAAATATATTTTAAAGTACATAGAATACTTGGTTTGAATGTGTTTGCACTTATTGTATAATCCAGACGCTGAACTACTGCAAGTTGGCAGACGAGTGTCATCACGACCGCGTCCCGGTTTGCGGGCAGGACTCGAGCGGCAACTTCAGGGCTTTCCGGGACGACTGCGACCTCTACGAGTACTGTTGCGATGAGAAAAAACGTAAAAAAATAATCTACAATAATTGAACACCTTGAACTAATTGAAAGATTGCTATCACAACCGCTTGCGGGTGTGCAGGGAGCCGATTTTTGAGTGTCGAACGCTCGACTATTCACTCGAGATCTGTAGCTCTAGTATAAGTTTTTTCGAACATTAACTAATTCGAACGCGTTTGCGTTTTGTCTCAAAATGTATGAAAACGCTCTCACCGAGTTTGAAATACGCGCGTTCATCGGTTAGCAACAAATGTTATACTCGCTGTTTTAGTTTCCACTAGTGACCACCAGAGGCGCTGTTCACGTTTTCATACCACTTTCATACATTTTGAGACAAAACACAAACGCGTTCGAATTAGTTAATGTTTGGAAAAAACTTATACTAGAGCTACTGTCAAAAAACTATGATGTTTTGACAGATAACGAGTGAAAAGTCGAGCGTTCGAGACTCAAAAATCGGCTCCCAGGAACTGATTCTATTTTCTTTATGTCCTTCGTTACTATTCTTTTTTCACGAATGCAAAAGCGATAGCCTGCTGATTTAACTTACTTATTGGGTACCCGAAGAAACAAAAACGTAGTTTTGTAATAAGCCAAAATCTTGAGACCTGGCCTGTCACGTTGGTCAGTTTATATCTATTCAGATCATTTGTAATAGGAAAACGTATGTGAATAGTGACCATAATGCACTGTAACTGTAACAACTACTACATTGACTAATTGATTATTTTTTTTAAATTACAGAATATCGTCACGTCGAAATAGATATTTGTGCCGGCGATCCAGCCTTCAAAGATTGATTTATTTTTATGTGTGTGTAAAGCAGTTTAAACCTTAAATATAATTAGCTACTTTTTGAGAGATAAATAAAATTTATTGTTTTCTTAATATCTGCAATATCTTTGAATTCCTGATTTATCATTTAAATCACTCATTGCTGTTAAATGTTCTACCTTTTGTAAAATGCATTTAAATGAGAGCATGTCTGTAATATATATGTGACATGCTAATAAAATTTAAGAAATCAACGCTGTAAAATGTTTCACCTTTTATAAAATGCGGTTCAATAAGAAAATCTCTTTAAAGTATTGAGGGAGAATGGATAAGTCTGAAGGCGTTTCCTGCAGTTAACGAGCGACGCCGCCAAGCTCGTTAGAAATTGTGCACTACAGTAAAAGTCAGCGCCTACTGAAATTATAAAGTGAGCATATTCCTTGATTAGTAGGTATAGAATGCTATATTAGAACTCAGTGGTCTTGACATATTGATGGGTTATTATTACCTCTAAGGCCGTGCAATGCAAAATACTGCGTCCTTTAAAACGCCGTTCTTTCTGATCAGATTATGAAGCATCAGTAAGGATTGATTTTCAGATATATACTCGTATGTATGATTCATGAATGTATGATTAGTGTTAAATAATTCGGATGTAAGTACTATAAAATTACAGCTGTAAATACCTAGATAACTAGCAAATAAAGCTTATACAAACCTATACTTACTTGGTTTCATTGCAATGCAAAATACCGCTTCCTTTAAAACGCCGTTCTGATCAGATTATAAAGCACTAAGGATTGGTTTTCAGATATATACTTGTATGTATGATTCATGAATGTGTAATGTTAAATAATTCGGATGTAAGTACTATACAATGTAAGTACCTAGAAAACTAGCAAATAAAGCTTATACAAACCTATACTGACTTGGTTTCATTTATAGGTACCCTAAATGCTATCCGTGTAGATTATTATGATGTCTTTGTCTTTTTTTTTACGAATAACCTGATACCAGAACATGGTAGATAAATAAAGCATTGTTCAATAATAGAGAGGTATCGATTACTTTGTATGTATTAGGATTATCTATACGATTAACAATTTGAGTTCCGGTTTTTAACAAATTTGACCGGATTCGGCAAAAATATTAGAAACTTCATTTTTATTTAAAAATCGGCAGTGTGGTTACTAATTTTTCCACATTTCTAGACATATTCAACATCACAAGGCATGCCTTGTTAACATTACAAATATTTCTCTATTTTTTTTAGTTTTAGTACTGTTTTCATCTAATACCGTAATTTTCTACAATATCGCATTGGATCTATCCTAAAACGTATATCCCTATTGAAATGGAAACGAGTTGAGAAACACCAAGTCTAAAGTCGGAGTTAGAAACAATTTGTGATCGAGACAAATACTAAACGAATTAGGTACAGTTTGATATCACTGACATCATAGCTACAATATGTACCTATTATCTACTCAAAATTTAGGTAAATATTTATGCAGATTGAGTAGCTATGCCCCTTTTTTATGATCTTCAGATTATTCAAATAACAAGTGAAACCGGATTACGCATCCCTCAACGAACTAAAATTATCTTCAAATTTAATTACATCCTAGTGCTTCTCAATGGTATTCATTCAGTTACCTAATTATGTACTAACATGTATATATATATGTTCATCATGTGTTATTTCTGAATAATAGTACCTAGTTAAGTATAATATATATTTATAAATAATCATTTGTTTGCACATGATTTCCTCTATTAAGTCATAACAATTAATTATAGATGTAAACTATTGTGTCATTTGAATCGCGAGCGCGTTACGTTCGAGTCCCATGTGCAGAAACTATGATATCTCGGCGGGCTATCACAAGTAAGTTAAACTTAATGTTAAATTATTTTGGAATTGATAATATGATTAAAGTATATGTATGAGGCCTGTGCCCAGCAGTGGGACGTATATAGGCTGATGATGATGATGACGATGATAGGTAAGTATATGAATCACAAAAAAAAAAAATGAATTGCCAATTTTTTTCAGGTTTATTAATTATCAGATTTGCAAGTCATGTCTGGTCACACGTGGAGGTAGAAGTAGAAGATTATTTCTTCCCTCTAGAACCGGTGAGTATGAAATACCTATCCAATGCTTATCAAATATCAAATACCAAGGATCGCCTTTGCTTTATTCAGCGTGAAGTAACAGTATTAATAGAAGAGGTATAAAATGAAACGGGTTTTAAGTGTGGGAAGAAAATAACTATCACTTATATGGGCTTAACTGACGGGATATACGGATCATCTTTTCCAGTACAGCTCATTTTGAGATCATCATCAGAGAACGCCTCTTCTCTCTGTTCCGCGCCACCTCACGCCAGTTGGGTACTCCGAGGTTGGCTAGGTCTATAGAGCTTCGTCATTCCAGCGGTATCTGGGACGACCAACCGGACGTTTTCCACTGGGCCGCCCCACATACGCGTTCTTCACTGCACGATTATCCCCCATTCTCTCAAAGTGGTCAAGCCAGCGCAGTCGCGTTGCCTTGACTTCGCCAATTATGTCATCTTACTACCTCGCCCTAACTTTTTCCAGGTGATAAACTTCTGCAAGCTAGCGGACGAGTGCCAGCACGACTTCGTCCCGATATGCGCGCAGGACTCGCTCGGCATTACGCGCATGTTCAACGATGTCTGCGACAGCTACGAGTACAACTGCGACGAGAACAAACGTAACGCATTCCTTTTTTTATTTTTGAAGTGAAAACTTCTTTAGCGGCGCTGAGCACTTTTGTACTGGGGAAAAATGTATAAACTCGCGATAAATTCCAAGACCAGGTTAGTTGACCCCTCCTAGTATCGTGATTGCTATGTTACGAGGGGTCCCCACCTGGTCTTCTTAGAAAGCCAAGGTTCTAACTGTTTTAAGACAATCCTAAGATTTTCCATAAAGATCATATTTCAAATAAATTCTCATGGAAAGTAGCTCTTATTGTCCCTAAAAAAGCGTTTCCAAAGTCCAATATCGGATAGCCAGACTGACCGATTTCCGTAAAGATCATATTTCAAATAAATTCTCATGGAAAGTAGTTCTTATTGTCCCTAAATACGGTGACAGTTCCCTTCAAAATACCTAGTGGCCAAGAGTGATGGATAAAATACCAAGGGCCTGACACGCTTTGTAAGAGAAAGATAGCCTTATTGCGATTCCTATGAGAGGAAGTAGAAAATGGTGCGATGTTTTGTCCTTATCACCGATCGAAAAATTTTGTATTTGTGTCAAAGTTTTGTGTCAAGAAGATTGCAAAACAAATTGGCAATATTTGGTAGTGCATTTTATAAATGGAGAATTAATGATAAGTTTGGTTTAAATGAATAATAATTTACCAATTATCAGATCCGTAGTGTTTGGGTGTTCAGTGCAAACATGGTGGGGTGTTCAGTGTTGGGCTGTAAAAGCAAACTCGACCGAAAAAAGGCGGATGTTACATTCCATGCGTAATTTGCGTAAGTACATTTTCTTTGCATTTTGGACCCGTGTTTATTTCTAAAATCTCACCGGTACCAAGTTAATGAGCAAAATCATAAGTTATATCATGAGACACTTGATGAAATAGGAAAAATATATAGATTAATTCAAAAATAACCTCCAAACATTTCACATATAAACCGATCAAATCGCGTAGTATAAATCTACCATAGAAGCCAGCTTAGAATTGATGTCCCATCATTCAGTCGGTTTATAATTCGATTTCGGGATACCAACAAATAATAAAAAAATCCCCTGAAGATTACCCCACGTTTCGGAAAATTCAAGTTTTTAGGGTTCCGTAGTAAACAAGGAACCCTTATAGTTTCGCCATGTCCGTCCGTCCGTCCGTCCGACCCCCGTTTTTCTCAGTAACCGTTAGTACTAGAAAGCTGTAATTTGGCATGAGTATACATATCGATGACGCGGAGAAAACGGTAGAATAAAATCTTTAAAAAAAATTTTTTTTAGGGTACCTCCCCGGGTGACAGTAACGGAAACGCACAGGGCCGGGCCGTCTTTAACCAATTTGAGGCCCTGGGCACATTAGGGTAATGGGGCCCCTATGACCTTGATAGAGCACGATTCTGTTAGAATAGACAAAGAAAGTAAACGAGTCACATTAAATGAATAGATATTAATAATATAATATTTCCTAAAAAATAAAATTAATTTGCAAAATACACCAAATTTGGGTTCTTCCTTAGAGCAAACAGCTAAATTAAATTTTCTTAAATAAACGCCTAATTCTAACCAGTCATATATATTTTTTAAAATTGAAAATGAGGCCGACGCTTATGCGAGCTCACCCAGAAGATTCACTCGTACCTTAAAAAGGTCCAGGTTATTTGAACTCGGAAGTACCTACATACGCCATTCGAATACCAAACCAGTAAAGATTATAAAAAAGATGATTTTGACCAGGTAATGAAAGTAGCCAGTCGTACGTCGTATGGATATCTGATGGAAGAAGGGGGAAGGCGGTATGAGCTCATGGAGTTCCTGAGCACACTCAACGAATCTAAAGAAATAAAAAATTGCTTACAATTTTTGAAGTGAAAACTTCTTTAGCGGCTCTGAGCACTTTTGTACTGGGGAAAATTTGTTGAACTCGCGACAGATTCTAAGATTCTAAGACCAGCTAGTTGACCGCTCCTAGTAATCGTGATTGCGATGTTAGGAGGTGTCAACTCAGCTAAACTCAGCTGGCCCCTATACCACAAAACTTTACAAGTCTACAATTTGACAAAATTGCACAATTTTCCATAGAAAAAGTTCACAAATTTGTCGAATTGTACGCTTGTAAAGTATTGTGGTACAGGTTCCTGGTCTTAGATGCGTAAGACACAATGATACTCGGGACATATTATGTAAATGGATTATGCGAATATGAACATGAGTATGAGTACAGTACAGATACGGATACCGATACGGATACCGATACCGATATGAATATCTTTGTTATTTGCGTCATTGTCAGTCGGAAAAACAAAAGTTGTCCATTCGGTGGACAATAGTTAACGGCTTGTGTGCATGTAATTTACGTTTTTATTATATGGATTTATAGACACGGAATTACAGATTATGCGGGTTATCAGATCAATCGAAAATTAAGCTTTGTAGCCCTTAACTTTTGGCATGTCCTGTCCACCGAAAAGACGCGCACCTAAATCTGACAATGACCCATTTACTATCTTTATTGAGTTTTCACTTCTGCCGGCACTCCCGGAGTGCAACCCGTTGTTTTTTTTATTTAAGAGCCTATATAGTGTCCCACTGCTGGGCAAAGGCCTCCCCTCTTAATCTCCACTCGTCACGATCTTGAGTAATCTCTGGCCAATCGTTATGAAAAGCGTCTAGGTCGTCCCGCCATCTCCGTCTTGGCCTGCCACGTCGTCGTCGCCCATCGTTCGGCACCCACTCCGTGGCCAGTTTGGCCCACCTTTGTGGATGCATCCTTTTATTTATTTAAACTTGAATGCATAATCAAAGAAATTTTGACAAATGGCGGAATTATGCTACCATTGAGCTAAACAGAAACTCTCTCTCTTATATTTTAACAAAGCATTTATTAAGAAACTATATTCCAAAACTGATACAATATGGCGAACATGTTGGTTACCGAATTTTGAAAATAGTGGGGAATTTACTAGCGATCTGCCTGTTTGAATATAAACATAAATTTACGGCTTAGAAAATTTGTGAAAATATGGCCATGATCCAAAAATATAGTAGATAAAAACAGTGTAATTTAACAAAACCGCCAGGCACAATTGATACTTAGGAGCAGATTCATATAATTCTCGACAATCATTTCTCTCTTGAAAGACAAAGACAAGAACAAGAAATGAATATTGAAAACAAATCCTCCGCTCCGTTTCCACCACCCCATTAACTTGGGAATTAAAACAAAAAAAAATAGCGTGCCTAAAATGACCACCTCTATCATTTTTAGTAGCATGTGCCCCGCAACTTCTAAATGAAAAATAATAATGTATTCTTTGTTTACAGAATACCGTCATGTGCAAATGAAAATGTGCAAATACGAATTCGTGCCAGCTCCGTTCGAATGGGGTTCGCTGGGAAAGAAATAACGAGTTCAGGGTGTAGATAAACTAACATAATAAGTAAAATAGTGATAAATACATCGAACATGCTAACACTCCAACTCTTTCAATTAGTACCATTAAGGATACCGGATCCCTTAGTGATTAGGTCTTTTATTTGGGTAGGTACAACCCTTACACCACAGATGGTTCCCGTGCGGGCGGCAGGGTCCTGCCCCGCTCCCCCGTTTGCAATCCTTTGACGTCATTACCTGACCGTCCTAGTTAAGAGGCCTATAGTATTCTATCTTCTAAGGTTCATAAATACGATTTTCCATGATAGCGGTGTAGCTCTCAATCTACATCTGACTAAAATCTAGTGCCGCTTCCTTGACCTCAGATTGCAATTCACTAATTGATTATTCAAATTAATAGCGAATTATCTATTACTGTGACATCGTAGTACTTTATCTGGAGAACAAAACTGAGATTTCGAGTTATTATTCAAAATACCTAAACGTTGAAACAAAATAAGCCTAACCGCCGATTCGACCACCGAACTTTCTTAATTTATTTGTAACGTTGCTCGCATGCATCTTTGTAAGAGAGCTTTGTAGCGATTGTATTACACCTCAGCAATGTTCAATTTAATAATTACCATTGCTCGTTTTAGCAGGTAATGTTGAAGAGAGCCACGCTTATTACTTAGTAAATTTATTTACCTTTCACTTTCGTTAAATTCCAACAAACTTATAGGTACACTTATAATTTATAAACTTATAGTGTATAGCTATCTAAATTCCCTATAACTATAGTTTAAACTACAATTACGTTTTAGATTTAATTTTATTTTAGGTTAGGTACTTTTAGTTTTTATTTTTAGTTTTTTATTAATTTGTCATTTTATATTTTAATCTGGTTTTCAATGTTTTTTTGTGGTCAATAAAGAATATTTGTAGTGAATTGTATTGTATATTTATTTAAAGCTTGTATTTTATAATTTTTGTTGTTTATGAATAAAATTCTAAGAAAATATAAAGTATTTAAATATTATGTAGTTTTTCATTATGTAGTTTATCTAGAGCAACATTACCTAAGTGTTAATTTTCAAGGAAAATTGTTGCGCTTATCATCCGCTTATTTTCGAGAAGTTCATACACACTTATTATTTTAATTTGGTTTCAAATAATAATTAATTATTTTCAAACAAAAATGTTCTTGCATATCAGCATCCAGGACCTCCCAAGGCGTAACTAACGATCTTCCCTGGCAAGACGTATCGCCGCCCGCGCCGGTATCAGGTCGCCAAACCAATCACTTTAACAACAAAGTTATATGTATTGCGCCAGTACAGTAACCCATTGATTTATAAGAACTATTTATATAATTGGCTACTTTCCTATTCTCTATTTATGATGGCACTTAACCAGATTTCATCAAGGCTCAAAATGTTTGTATCTATGGGACAAACTACAATAAGAGCAGAAAAGAAAGTAGAAATGAAAACAAAATTTAGATGTAGTCTACAACAACTACTAAAAGTTACCATTTATGTCCTGTTCCCAAAGGTTAGGGACGCTGGAATTTGTCTGGTAGAACAGAGAAAACCTCCTGCCTTCTGCTTCTAATAACGGCTCTTATCTATCAGGAACACAAAATACAAGTTCGTCGCAACCTCTGTATCATAATAATAAACAGCAACCCAATACCATCAAAAGCCGATATGCCGTTGCGGGACCGGACCAAACGGATCAGACGCTACTCTAAGGCGATTGCCACACTGGTGCGGTTTCCGCGCGACGGTGCGCACAGCGAGACAACGCTACGCAAGTCTATAGCGATGTCCCGCTCGCACTGCGGAAACCGTCCGGAAACCGCATCAGTGTGACACCCGCCTAAGTTAATAAAGTGCTTATAATGTTTTAACTGCGAATTCGCGATTAATCTGTTATTACAACAAACGTATTGACTTACCAGTTGGTATTATTTGTGATTTTACTATTCCTGTCCGTATGTTATCGGTTCGCGGCGGCTGGTTTATTGTGAAGGGTGTTGAGTTGTATGACAAGTGCCGTGCAACGTGCAATTTATTTTGTTGACTGTGGTTTTGCAAATTTAAAGTATTAATTTTGGTCTAGTACGCAGAACTCGAAAATGGTTAGTAAAGTATCTCTACGTACTTAACTACGAGTAAAAAGTTACTTTAGATTGGCAAATTTAATGATAGAGCAGGAACAGAATTGGAAAAGGCGTCTCTAAACAATGCAAGCGGCAAATCATGTAACAGTTGGGTTGACAACGTTATCAGAGGGTTTGGACACTGCAGATGGTTGAGGGTTTGGACTGCTTCTTCAAATATGATCCTACCCCTCGTAAGGCCCAATGTACACTCTAATGTACAAATTCAAATCGAGTTTCAAACTATAACAAAATTAATGAAGGTTCCAAATACAAAATCACAAAAATCTGTCTGGGACTTACGAGGCTATGAGAGACTGGGATCTGAATATTAACGTAAGATAAATATTTGTGGACAATCTTACACAAATCAACCTAAGTAGGTGGTAGGGTGGGTAACCTAACCTAAGTAGTCCCCAAACTAAGCAAAACTTGTAAGATGAAATTTAATTTTGTGCTGCACCTAAATACAAAGGTGTATTTAGGTAAATTTGGATGATTGGATAAAGTGAATGGGTGACTTCTGGGTCGTGTATCAGGAATCAGGCCCATGAAACTGAAAAACTTTCCCCTAGGAATAAAGGTCGAAATCTGAAAACATAAAAACCTACTTCACATAGTCAATTAGTCACGTTACCAGCCACGATTTATGAAAGCTGATTTTTAATTTTATTGTTTCGGCCCATGGTTTCCGGGGGAAGTTTGTTTAGTTTCATGGGCCTGATTATGTACCTGATTCCTGATACACGGCCCAGAAGTCACCCTGTATATTATTATAGTCCCGACATCGAAGTAGATCAGGTGAGGCGATGCAGCTTATCGATATACCTACTTACATGTAACTTACACCATAGGTACCTATAATTTTACCTTTTAAGGTCTGCTACAGTGAAAAATGGCCTTGACGAATAACAGATGTAGTTAACACTGCCATGAGAACGGATGCCCAAAAACGGTAGCAATCACTACACACTCTGATACCGTTTCCTATAAATAATACCATTTCTTAAAGGTTACAGGTTCATTATTAGTGACATTCAAGTTCCAACGCTATATCTATTGAAGATAGGTTCGCTTATTTAAGAAATAGTATTTCATGAGGTTTTTAAAGGGGTTGGATTGTTTACATTTCGCGTTTGTATGTAAAGGCCTGCGCACCCGCGCCTCCTATTACCAAAGTAGTGATAATGCTCTTATGGATGCCGAATTCTGTCTTGACGCCGACTTTTGGTGACATCACAAATGTTCTTTTGGAAGAGAAAAGACCTATGTGTGCTGCAATGGAGCCTGGCCCTACAAAGGGACTTGTAACGTTACCTTTCCGAGTGTCACATCTCAGAGAACTGGTAGGATGAAGTGTCGTTAGTTGTGTTTACTTTTCAGATTTGTCCATTTGTTTTTTTTTACTTATATAGATAGGTACTTATGAATGTGGTGTTTTGCTGACTATTGTGTTAGTCAGTTCTGGCTGGTCCTTTAGTTTAGTACATTGCGTAGGCAACTGAGTTTGTAAAAGGCATTGTTAAGTGTAGGTAACAACTTTAGGTTTAAGAAATCGTCACATTGTCACGCTTAAACCAATGCAGCGATCAATATGAAATTAATAGGTATGGAGATAATTGGGATCGCCAGGAAAGGCATAGGGTACTTTTTTTATCTCGGGATTCATCGACTCAGGTGGATAAAGTGGGGGCGGAAGTTTGTATCCATACACACATGGAGGTAAGATTTATACAAGTTCCACACGGACGAAGTCTAGGTATTAAGAAGAAAGCTATAATATACTTTTCGGTAAAATATATATTTTATTTCAGTCAGGGATTGACAACCCGCTTCTGTTTAGACGGTTTACTTTAATTTCTTAGATAAATATGGGTAGGCACGCAGCTTTGCCCACAAAGTCCCGAAAGTGTTAAAACGGTTCCGTAAACATTTGCCTGTCAATATCGAAAGGTTATGTCAAAAGTGTAACACTCGGTTCAGAAGCGATGTTTATCTTCACATTATTGCACTAAGTTCTGGGTAACCCCGTAAATTGTTACTGAATATAATGATATCTATATATTAGCTACTGCTACTGCAGCTACTGTCGACACCGATGTCACGAGAGGGTTTAAAATGATCGCTTATATGTCGGACATATACCATTCGTCCCTCTCGTACTATACTTGACAGTAAGGGACGAATGCTACATGTCCGACATATCTCAGGCGATCATCTTAGCCCCTCCGTCTGAAATATTTGTTACCGTTATGATTTGATTCAAGGTTCGAATGTCATGGTCATACTATTGAGGTTCTACCGTTTTGTTCATATTAGTTCCTAAGTATACTTAGGCGACTTCCTGATTTGTCGGTGCGGAGGCGGTAAGATATGAGAAAACTGTCAAATGTCAGTGTCAACTGTCAGTCAACTTAGTACCACTTTTTACTGCGCCCCTACATTTAAATAAGTGCTTCCTGACTGGCGCGGGATGCGCGAAAGCGGACGATGCGAAGGCAGTACTGTCGTCACATATCGATCCCGCACCGCCAAGTCAGGAAGTCGCCTTAGATCAACGCCAACAGACAGACCACACAAATGCCAGGAAATCCCTGAAAGTGAGCTGCAAGACGTTGTACCAAGCTCAAGCGAAGCCAAATAGACTGCTGCAGATATTTACTTCCACCAAAGATGTGCGAAGCTGTGTTTCATATATTAGACACCCCGTAAACTTAACAGATTGGTGTTAAATGTATGAAAATACAACTTCGCATATCAGTGGTTAATGCTCACCTTAAATGTCGTCGTTTCATAATAATAAAAAAATGATATACTCAAATATCTCCATCTTCTCAATTCAAAATCAACCGAAATATTCCGCTGAAAACCGCTAATTAATCCTTTAGAAGAAAAACAAGTTACTCTCATACCAAAGAAACCCTATCTACAATGTCAGAAAACCTTGTTACGATTACTATCAAGGCACATCCTTCAGTCCTCTGAGCACGCGCAAGCCAGCCCCGCACTAACTGCGCGCACAAACACTCGGCTTGTTAACCCAAGCAGTTAACGAGGATCTGGCACTTAGCTGGCCCTCGATAACGTAGTGGACAAAGCCTGGGTGTGTTTGCGCCTAGTTGCGCCTTAAGTGGCCTAATTGTACACAGAATGTCACCTGCTGACGTATGCCGGTTTAATATGACTATAAAATAACAGATCGATAAGCCTGTAGGAAATTTTGGATTATATTTTACCTGCTCCACCAGAGACAGAGCCACTGCGTTTGTATCTTATGTTCGACATACAGTATTCGTTCATTTTACACTTCGGTACGGTCAGGTCAAGCTAATTTGACGAGCATGTCATAAAAATAAAGAAACAGGAGAGGATTGTGAAAATCGTAGCGAGTGGAAATATATGATCTTAGGCAATCCTAAACTAATCTGGCTTATTTTTCCACAGAACTGGAACTGTAAGGCAAAATGTTTCACTGTCTTTTAATAATTAATGAAAACAAAGAGTTTTCTAAACGCCTCGTTACTGGTTATGTCACATGCACGTCTCAATATGGATACAACTGAATCGTTATGTCACATGGACGTGATGGACGTCTCTTAATCCAACTTCAAACCAAACAGTCTGCGGCCCGTTTAAGGTGGTTCGCTTTCCATACAAAGCGTATTTTGACATTCGTAGGCCTAGAATAAACTTGTATAAACTATAATAATTTGAAAAAAATTGATGTCACGTGATACACGTGACAAACTAATTTCTCAAATTATTCTAGTTTATACAAGTTTATTCTAGGAAAGGGGGCATTTCGCGGAAATGGAAAGGCAATTTATGAAAGTTTGTTACATACGTTTCTTAAAATATCACGCCGTTAGCCTGCGAATGTCAAAATACGTTTTGTATGGAAAGCGAACCACCTTAAAGTAAAAAATCCAACCAACATAGTTCGGAGTCTGCCAACCTGTCGGTCTGTCTGGCACTCTTAGACGCCGCTCCAATCAGCGCGAGGTTCCGTAACGACGGTTAATGCTCGCCGCGTGCGTACGCGCCGTAAAACAATACGAATGCTTACCTTTTGTGGCCAGCGCTAGTATGGATACGACCTTATGATGTCTCTAAAGAAAAAAAAAAACTAAAACGGGGAACAACGAAAAGAACGGACAGATACTGACACAAATCGTTAAAGTGCATAGACAAATAATTCTAAGGTAAGATAGGGACTGGTAACAATGTTGCAAAAACATGTTTACAGTTCAGCTTTAACAGACAACACTATTTATGTAGGTAGGTATCACAGCACTCTGCGAACTAGTGCGATGCTGATCCAAGACCAAAGCAGGAAAAATGTGATTATTGATAGATAAATATGATTAAATTCTTCTGTTTATAAGTGTTTTCCATATTTGAATAATGTTACTTTGAAAAACTTTAAATATTTGTACTATTTCTAAATAGGTACGTGGTTAAATTCAATGTAAAATTGGAACAACGATGAAAAAATTCATAATAACGATGATCAAGAAATGTATTATCTACGAGCCGTTAAGATAAAGCCTTGTCCACATGGCGCTGACCGATGATAAATACATTAAATATAAATTTTATAAGGCCATTAAAATTAGGGCGGTCGGGCCGCGAGCAAATTGTTGTTGTTGGCTGCGCCGGCGCACAAAGGACGCCGACTAATCAATTGCCTCTGCGGCGGGCCCGTCCAGAACAAACCAGGTAACTGCACAACAACTGATTCTGTTTGTTTGTTTTTAACATTGTAGGTATAAGCAGTACTCCGTTTGTATACTGGTTGTTGTACAGTTTACGAAAAATCGAAAAAACTAGCCAAAACACCCGAATTTAAAAATATACATCATTAATACCTACGCATTGCGATACCTACTTTAATAATTTGATAGAAAGTACCTACCAACCTTAAGATGTTATTCAATTCAATTCTTTAAAAAACCGGCCAAGTGCGTGTCGGATCACGCACAACGAAGGGTTCCGTACCAACACCTACTAGTCCACATTTGAAACACTATTGAATACCTTGAATGAAAAAGGTCATATCTTCATAGGGAAGTCACGGCACTCCTTTTTTTTGGACAAAACAGTTTTTCAGTGATAACTCAAAAACCCGTAATCCCATCTTATTCAAACTAAAAATCGTTGAAAGTATTTATTAATGTACACCGTCTCAATTTTTTTCAGAATGTTAATGTTTATAGTTTGGAAATTAGAGGGGGAGGGACACATTTTGTACGACTTTGCAAGCTAATATCTCACCAAGATTAACTTAAATGGAAAACTTTTCTAGTAACATGTAAGGGTAATAATATTTTTGAAATATAATTGCCCTTCTTAAAGACATAATTCTTATTGCTATTAAAACATTTCACTTATTAAAAGATTGTCAATTGATCTGTTTGAAAAGTCACGCCGTCAGTGGCGTGATTTGTTTAACGAACCTATTGGAGGGGATGGATTGGAAGGGATAAAAAGGCTGGCCAGACTCACAAGCGGGGACTAGCGCATTCGATTAAAAGCGGTTGAAGTGTCAAGATCTTGTATAAGCCTGAATTTACTGTTAAACTGTGGATTTGTGTAAAACTAATAAGATATATAATTAACATGATTATTCAAATGGATGTGATGTTTCAATCCTGACCTACCAGCGACAATAAACATCTATATTATTTTTAAAGTCCTATCCAAAAATACGCCTCACAACTACTTGCATTGAAAAAAAAATTTCATCCCCCGGTTACATGTATGGGGTGCCCCCCTAAAATATTTTTTTTTCCAAAATTCACATCTCTTTTATGTAGCGGTTCATAGAATACATCTTCCTGCCAAAATTCATCATTGTAGTACTTATAGTCTCCGAGTAAATCGGCTGTGACATACGGACAGCCAGACAGACATACCGAAACTATAAGGGTTCCGTTTTAGCCATACTGGCTACGGAACCCTAAAAAATGGCTTCCATCAAATTTATGATGATTTCGCCAATGTCACGTGTTCAATGACGTTGTTCGGTAACGACGCCATGACAGTAGATAAGGTTCTGTACGGTAAATGGATTCTGCCCGTCGTCGCCCCGGGCACGTGTGCTCACCAACGCGGCGACGATCAAAATCCTAAGATGTTATTACATATAGTGGAAAAGAATAAATAAGTACCTTAAACATTTTTATTTCTTAAATGTCATTATGTCGTTGATATATTACAGTTTGCAAAAATGACGTCAAAGTTTCAGGTAGACGATTTCTGGTGATTCCTCACATATATTAGTTTACCATCCGCGCTGTACTGAGATTCTCATTGCCGGCTCTTCATTTATTTTATTAGCAGGACTTGAAGGCATTATAAGTCACTCGCCTAATACGTTTATTTATTTGTACTGTATCTTTAATTACGGTGTTTAAGGCTTTTAAGTATGAGCGTCGGTGCGTGGGAGCGGGGCGGGACTCAACGGTCGGATTGATCGCTTTGCCCACTCATTAATATAGCTAGTACCTACAGTCAGCAGCAATGGTTCCTACGCGGGCGATGTGTTCAAAATGATCTACACACGCTCTTATTCCCTTATAATAAAGATGTGTGAAGATCATTTTGAGCACCTCGCCCGCGTAGCAACCATTGCTGCTGACTGTACCTACTAACTTTTTATACATATGTTTAATCGGCTCTTGTTGTTACGGGTGTTACCTGATGCAAGATAGTAACTGCACTATTGTCTTTAACATTTTTCCGCCAGAGTAATTGAGGGATACATGGCTACGTACGATACTTGTCTCCGATTGAAAATGACACTGAAATGTTGAACAACAACTGAAAACTGAGAACCAAGAATATGTAATAAATAAAAATAAACTTTAAATAATATATATTAATACCAAACTTGGTCTGAGTTTATCTCTAACAGTATGCATTTTATTTCATAATAAGTCAAAAGTCGTAAACGAGACCTTAAATAAGTTCGGAAAGGACATCAAGGTGCTTGATTGTCAATGGAGTGAACTGGCCAGCGTATTAACCTGCCACGTGGAATACAGTCCTCCCATGTCGTTATAAAGTTCATGGAATAAAGTAAGTATTGGGTTGTTAATTGGGCTATCGATATCACCAATGGATGTGTACCAGTGGCGGCGCGTCCTTATAACTCGATTCTCACCGGCTTGCCTAATTTTCAGCCAACCCAGTTCATTTACTACGGCTCATGAAGTATAAGAAAGGCTAATTATTTCCGGCTTCCCTTAGAATATTTTTGACGCGCCGCCACTGATGTGTACCCAGAACTGTCTATCCTTTATATTGCTTTAACAAAGACAGAAAAATAAGGAGTTACTAATCTTATGTTGGTACCTAAAACAAACGGTCAATAATCCCACTTTACTATTTACGAACGTATTAAGTACAATAAATGATTCAGTAAAACTACATATACAAATAGAATATCAATTTACAAAGGACTTGCTTGTTTCACCGATATATACAATAAGTACATACATGCACACAATGCTCTAGTCTAGTCTGTGCTTTTACTCGGGAAGTCCATTAATTGGTACATTCATGCACAGTTCATTGATGCAGTGCGGCACGTGTATGCGCCCCCGGACCTACCCCACGAGTGCGCAAGGATCGATGTGCGGCGCGCAGCCGCGCATGCGTCACCCGGGGAGTGCCGAACGGACAAGTGGTTAGGGTTACCGACTTGTTTAGCTTGGGTCATGTATTTTGAAGCATATCGATTATATGCACTTGGTTAAATTAGTAAAAGTCAAATGATTAATTATGGTAGTCGTTAGACGTGAAATTTATTTGAATAATATTTGAACTAGACTTTATGCAGTAAACAATAAACCGGCTACGATTTTCAACATTTGAAGGATTGACTGAGGAGAGAGATATACTAATTACCTAAATTTATCAAACAGTCTCGACTTTTTACAACACTCTCGGTGTTTCAAATTTTATAAAACGATTATCAAGATACGTACTTTGGTATTGTCTAATGTAGTAATCGACTATTTTTTTTCATCTCATACTGAAGATTTACATATTCGGAAAAATAAGTATTGTGAGATTTTTTTATTAGCAGTTTTATTAGAAGCATTAGTAAGTGAAATAATAAAAACAAATTCCAAACCTATAACGCAAATAATAAACGCCCCACTTGTATCTACTATATAATAATCTGTTGCACATACATAACTATTACAATTGCATTTAACATAGGTAATTATCTACGGATTCTACATGCCGTAGTCTTCTTTGAGCACTTCATCGCTGTAAAACGACAAGAAGAAAAGTAAGTTCGTGTAGCACTTGCGTGCGCGAGTTTACTGCGGCCGGCTTCAGTCGTGCTTTGCCGCAACAGCGCGCGCCTGAAAGCCTCCGCTGGAAGCTCCGCCTCCCATCGCAACAATTGCATACAAAAATCATCGGATTTTTACTTCCAAAGTAAATTATTAAAGGAGACAAGATAGACATGTAAGTAAAATTTAGAGGCAGAATACACGTACCAACGTTTGTTAATAATGACACAGGTGTTGTATATGAAAATCTACATAATAAGAATCCGAGTATGGAACTGTTGCATCTACTTTTCAATCTTTTTATACAAAGAAATCAGTATTTATTTTAACACTCGTATCATATTTTGCTACGATTGTTAAATCCTAAATGGCAGAGTGATTTTCAATGATTTAATGAGACACCTAATTACCGAGCACTTGTAGCATGCATATTTCAATTTGATATTCGTTGGCAAAGGTCCAACCTGGGTTTGCTTGAATGCTAGCAATCGCAGCTTTGCCAAAAAACTTGGCTTGAACAATAGGTATGCCTAATGCTTTTAAATGGTTATAGATACCTGTTGCTAATATGAGGGTATTGTTGTTTTAACAGTAGGTACGTTACTAATGGTTTACAAATAATAATTCGCAAAATTTTTGCTAATAATATGATTCTGTTTAATAATATCTTGCTAATCATAACGACACGTAACAAACGTATTATAAAATAAATACAAAGTAGTGCAGAGGTAAAAAGAGTTTTGTGATTAATTGCTTGTAATTTTGTAAAATGTACACTGCAGATATATGATTTTGTAAACACTTATTACAATCATTTATTTATCAAAAGAAGATATAGAAATTGATCTAATTTTTACAATTGAAATCATTTGTTTTCAAAAATTATGTCAAATCTGAAGTACGAATAGTTGACGTGATAATTAGTGTTCGGAGTTTCGGTGGCAAATTTCACACAGTGGGTAATGGAGTCGTTTTTATGATAACCTTTTTAAGATTTGAATAAATAAATATTCATTTACCTGAAGTACTTAGTATGACATTAAATGGCGGCAGGTATAAACATTATACTGTCCCGACTGTTTAGGTGACATGTTTGTACGTATGTAATAAGTAAAAATAAATAAATGTATTAATCAATGTTTACCTACATACTTGTGTTATTAAGTAGTCCTGTGTTATCGTGATATAAGTAGGTAATGTTCGCAAGATAATTTATAGGAGTATTATGCAAAATTAATAATTTAATCGTTATTCGTTTAATCAAAAATTGTTAGGCGACAAATAGTAAGTGAAATAGGGGTAAATGGAGATTTACCTTTGTGAAATTTGCCACCGAAACTCCGAACACTAGTGATAATATATAAGCTGCCAGGCGGCATATTGATTGGCATGCCTGATCCTTACGGCGCCTGTAGAGGCAAGCACTCTCCATACAAACTTTGTGCAAGTTTTTCTTTGCTTGTGTTTGCATTACACTTATGGTCAGTATGCTTATTTTTCTGTTGGCAAGAACCTCAAGAAAAAGAAATATTTTTTGTATTTTTTAATATTTTTTTTTTAATAATAAATCTATATTAACAAGTAACAAGCAAAAAAAATATATATATATGCGGGAGTGCCAAAACCGACGAATAAAACTTGCACAGAGTTTGTATGGGGAAGGCTTTGCCTCTACAGGCGCTTTAAACCGATTGACTGGAAATTATCTTAACAGATTGACTGGAAATTATACCTATGCCAGCTGATAACATCAAAAATTGATTGTCTTCACATTACACGTTTTCCTTTTAACCAACTTCCAAAGGGGAGTCATTCAGTTTAACTGGATATTTATTTTCTTTCAATCATAATAAAAAAAAAACTAGGACAAGTTTACAATATCACAGACTATTTGAACATAAGATTATTTTTACATATGTGCACTACTGTTTTTAGATACGAATATGGAATAAATTAAATGACAATATGCACAACAGCTACGGTAGCCCAGTGGTTCAAGCATGCGGCTGTCAAGCGGCGGTCGTGGGTTCGAATCCCAGCTCGTACCAATGAGTTTTTCGGAACTTATGTACGGAATATCATTTGATATTTACCGTTAGCTTTTCGGTGAAGGAAAACATCGTGAGGAAACCTGCATACTTCCGCGAAGAAATTCAAAGATGTATGTGAAGTCCCCAACCCGCTCCGGGTCAGCGTGGGGACTACTGCCCAATCCCTCTCATCTATGAGAGGAGGCCTGTGCCCAGCAGTGGGACGTATATAGGCTGATGATGATGATGATGATGATGATGATGCACAACAGTGTCAAGTTTGTAGAGGACTTTCTCGGGGTGGTATTTATGCTGACGACTTTTCTGATCTTCAAAATCTTTTGATTACGTGTCCATACCACTTGAGACGTATTACTGAGAGTTTTTCCTCTAAAATATATTTACACAATAGTAGGCGATTCTGTAGACTCTAGTCCCCTTGTACTTATTTAAATGATTTCAAACTAAACAAAGGTCTGTGACTGGAGTTGACAACCGTATTAAGTCCGCAATATTGACTTTGCCACTGACATTACTCTGTTTTTTGGAAATCAGGGGGCCGATTTTTGAGTGTCGAATGCACCACTTTTCATTCGAGATCTGTCAAAAATCTATGATGTTTTGAGGGATGTCAAGTGAAAAGTGGAGCGTTCGACACTCAAAAATCGGCCCCTAACGGTGTGATATTTTAAGAAACTTACGTAACAAACTTTCATAAATTGGCTTTCCGTTTGCGCGAAATGCAGGGGGCATTTCCTAGAATAAACTAGAATAATTTGATAAATTAGATTGTCACGTGAATGACATTTGATATCATGTCAAATATATTTTGTTACTACCTATAGATTATTTTGTTCCATTTTATTTCTTTTTTTTTTAAATTAGATTGCTATCCTGTTCATTTATTTATTTAACTTGATTGCAAACATTGATCAATTTGTTATCAATGAATTGCAAGAAAGTATTAATACTAATATAGTATTATGTGCCATGAGACTCTAATTCAAATCATTTAGACCTAAAATTACAATAAAATAAGAATTAAGAAAGTAATTGTGTGAAGAGAATAATGTTAAGCGACGTGTGTATTTATTTACGTAACAGTGTTATTTGAAATGCGTTTGTTACCAAATTCCAGGGCAGCTCCAGAGGGTCCCCCCGGCATGCCGTCGACGGAGCCGCAGACCGGGCCGGACGGAGAGATCATCGGCGGCCCGCGCAACATGCAGCAAGTCGCCGCGCAGCGCCGGCTGCAGCAGACGCAGGCGCAAGTCGACGAGGTATGAACAGTTGCCAGTAGGGCAGCTCCGGTCCTTCGAAATGCCGTCGATGGAGCCGCAGACTGGGGCCGGACGCAGAGGTCATTGCCACATACAGCAGGTTGCCGCGCAGCGCCGGCTGCAGCAGATGCAGGCGCAAGTCGACGAGGTATGAACAGTTGCCAACAGAGCAGTGCAAAAGGGTCCAACTGACTGATTTGAATTCAGAACAGTCAACATAAAATGTTTTATCATCAGATTTCCGCGTTACGTCTAAATTTCGTTTTTAACTAAACATTCTAAACTAAAACGGGGATAGCTAAAAATATAACTGCTTCAGTTTCTAATCTGAAATTGGCTAGCGTGAGGATTATAGTTAATTTGCACTCGTCCATAATTCGACAAACCCAACGTATCACCTATGTACGTACTTATGTACAACGTTTTTCTTTCCAGGTGGTGGACATCATGAAAACCAACGTAGAGAAAGTGCTGGAGAGAGACGCCAAGTTATCAGAATTGGATGATAGAGCTGGTAACTAGAAACATTTATTCATGCTAGCAAGTACAGCAAGAATATGTCACAATTAGCAAATACAACCCAGCTGACCAGAATCAATCAGCGATTTAGTGAGCATTAACAAGTGAAGAAAAAACGAGTATTTGATCAATCAATACATTATAGATGCTGTCAGGAAAAAAATTGCCTGCCTGAGTTTTACATTTTAGTTTGGTTAAAACACTTCACTTGTAATGTTAATCACAAACCGAGGGCTGAAGACAATAACGATATCATTTTTCTGGCAGATGCGCTGCAATATGGTGCGTCGCAGTTTGAGCAACAAGCTAAGAGCTTAAAGAACAAATTTTGGCTTCAAAATCTAAAGGTATCGTTGTTTTTTTTTTATAAACGTACTGTGCATAATTTAAATGATAAAATATATCTTATTTCATTGGTGAAGGTCCAGTAAATAAATACTTCTAAATACGTGAATTTCCTAAGTAAAGTTACATAATTTGGTGAAATCCCTAAGCTTAATCCATAAGTTACTTTAGGGCTTAAGTTAAGAATTCGTTTTTTTAAACTCTGCGACATAGATTATCTTCTTCTGTGATTATGGATATTAATGTGAATAATAATAATATTACAGATGATGATAATAATGGGGGTGATTGGAATCGTCATTATAGGCCTACTGTTTGGTAAGTCATGACACAATAAATATACAATATCATCGATGTTGTCGAGTGACCGATGCTTAGAAAAGAAAAAAAATTAGACTGAATGCAGAGCAGTGCGAGTTGAAACATAATATTTTTAATGTAATTCGGATGATGGTTTCACCATTGCCTGCAATAAATTTTATAATTGGCTGTGAAATTGTAAATATTATTTCTTTAGGTTTATAATTATTTAATGTCTTGCAAATTTCCTTCCCTGTTATTAAATGAGAACTTTCTGTATTAGAAATTTCATGGCATCTCGTCATACCTCTATTTACTTTGTGCGAGATTGCAAAAACAATACTTTACACTTCCAGGTAACTTTTTGTTTTATAATTGGCTTTTCTTAAACATATCAGTTACATATGCTTTAAAATGTTTTCATCAGAGACTTCTCTCTTAGTCAGACATATGGTTACCAAAATGTGACAAAATGGAAACATTAAAAGAGTTTTGCATCATTCAATTGGCTTGACCATTACAAACGACACTCTCAACAACGCTCCTAGCAAACCTTACCCTTCTAGTGCAAAATTTAGTTTAAGTGAATCGACCAGGTCCTTAAAGTAGAGGGTAGCTGCTTCGAGGCAATGTTCTGCTTATGGCTGTTTGCAGGTGATAACATTAAACAAATGTTGGGTTAGTTCGATACCGTGGCACCCCAACAATGACTGGCATCCCAGCGAGTGTACCGGGCATAGCCAGCAATATCACTATATCAGCTAATACTATTTATTGTGAGTAATGCTAGATCTTCCGTCTTTCCCACTCTGACTTCCTTCTTGATCTTTAAACGTTTGCGCATGATCGGAGCTTGTACTAGTTGTTGCATTGTATTGATAAGATCCAAGGTTGGTATAACATTAAATACATTTCGTAATCATCTATACGCAACAACAGTGATACCACATTCTTAATGCCACTTACACATTCGAATATTTATGTATTTATGTACGACGTAGATAAACTTTTTGAATTATCACACAGTTCTATTTTTCTGTTTGCCATTTCTCTTTTTAACACAATTTGCTTTCCTGTTACACATTTTAAATATTTTGTACTACTTATCACCAACACTGGACCCTGGTAAGATATATATGAATTCCATTTAGGCGACTTCCTGACTTGGCGGGGCGGGATCGATATATGTCAGTTTCTTCTTTGACGTAAACATACTGACGTCGCAAAGATTCCCACTTGACGGAATACTGTCACTATTACATTTGCGCAGTACTAATATCATGCGCAGAAGTGAACCAGTACTGCCTTCGTATCGTCCCGCTGCCGCGCATCCCGCGCCAGTCAGGAAGCACTCATTCAAATGTAGGGGCGCAGTAAAAAGCGGTACTGCCTCGACTGACAGTTGACACTGACATTTGATAGTTTTCTCATATCGTACCGCCTCCGCATCGACAAATCAGGAAGTCGCCTTATGCAATTTAATTTGGTAAAGCTGTCGGACATGAAATAAGTAGGAGTAGGTACTTGAGTAATTAAAAACTAAATATTACTTTTAAATACCACTGAGGACCAAAATATTATTGACTTATATTTGAGTGAGAGAATATTTGGGGAGGAAGACAATGGCCACTCATATCATAGGTAATCTGATGTTTATGTTTATTAAACCATTTATGTTTCAGGAAAATACATGTAAATTATTTATTCATCGCATCAGTTGGGTTCTACATAAAACGTGAAGCTGTCTTCAAATCCCGTTCTACGTAAACTAGGTACTTTACATTCTACTATCGACTTCATTAAATTAGATAGCAGCTCTAGAATCTAGAATCACTAAAATATACGAATTTGGCTAAATATTAACCTTATCGAAATTGAATTAATGAAATCGATATCATGTGTGTCTAAATTGCCGTTATTGCCTAAAATTTTAAAATTTAATAACTTATTAAGGTATTCTTTAGTTAATCTATTGTAAGAATCATTACTATCGTAGTAAGATTTCTTCGATGTTCGTTCAATTCAGAAGTAAAAAAATATTAATATTCAGCTATGTTTAATTTTATTTGCGTGCCTTGTTCTAGGATCTTTGTACAAGTCCTAAATAAGTGTAACATTTAAGTTATGATTTGAAACCTCGCTGTGACGCCGCTTTAATTTTAACTCTAAATCGGCCTATGACTGCTCGAAGAATTTCAAAAAGATATATTAGTGAGCGAGTTCTTCCAAAAGTAGTGGAACCTTTATTGATATTAATATAGCATTATTATATTAATGTATGTATTCGGTATTAGAAATATTATGTATCATCATACTATGGATTGTATGTAGAACAAAGTGACTTCAATAAATTATGAAATTCAACAATATGACACCAAGATTAGCAGAAATAGAAAAGAAATGGAATTGAAGAATTAAGTGATAGCTACTTAGAATTAAGGTAAAACTTGTTTAATATTTAGTCTCAAATAACAACTGCAATGCCTATAAAAAATGAATATCCGCTTTAAATTGACAAAGCTAGTTTAAAATTAATGATTAGGTAGTTGAAATGTTGGAATGAAGAGCTATCGACCTACCGCCAGATTATGGAGCATCCTGTCAATTATTTGCAAATTTATGTGTTTACATCTTATTAAGGCTGTATAATTATTTGCAAAATATCATGTGTCAATTAGAAGTTACTTTTACGTTCAAAGATTGTGTAACTGAAGTACCTAGATTCCTTAGAGTTAATAGTTACCTATCTAATGTAATATTATTTATGTGTACTGTATTTACAATTTTTGTGTAAATCTTAGACATAATTTAGAAGTCGGCTTTAATTTATTCTTGTGCCTTCAACTTTATACGTACTAGAAATTTCCACTTCCTTATCAGTTAAATTATTTAAATTAAAAATTAATCGCAATTTTTTAATCAAAGTGAAAATTGAAAAATTCAACACCACAGGTGGGATTTGAACCCACGACCTCTGGAATCCGTCCATTGCTCTACCAATTGAGCCACCGTGGTCGTGTTCGTGGTCGTGGGTTCAAATCCCACCTGTGGTGTTGAATTTTTCAATTTTCACTTTGATTAAAAAATTGAGATTTTCGCTAGCGGACGCATCCGCTTAACAAACATATTAAAAATTAATCGTTTGTTAATTTTGCAATGTAGGTGGTCTGTAGTATGTAGCATGGTACCCAATACTTGATTTTAAACATTTAATTATAAATTTAGATGAAAATTGTAAGTATACATTATAAAATGGTGCCATTGACAATATTAGTTCTTTTATAAAAACTGTGGAATGATGCGTGTATCTATAGAATGGGACATATGGTATTATACAATTTGAACTTTTCGACGTTGTTCATCATATCACTATCACATATCGTAAATATCTCTTAATTCTACCTTGAAATGCACTTATGTTTAACAGATTATTAAAATATCAATATCAATGTCGTTTAAACCTTTAAGAGTACGTAGTCGTTTTACCTACCTATGAAGTCACAGGATATGAAATTGATTAGAGCAAGTTGAGGTGCCCCAAGATATCGAACAAGAATTTGTAAATAATTAATGACATCTTGAACTTTTTGACCTTCACTTTTTTTCCATTACAAAAATCATACAATAAACAAACCTTTTATAGAGTTATACTTATATTTAAATTTTTGATTCAACGAATAGACGTAAATTACATGTAAAAAATTAAATTTATGATGTTGTGATTGTACATATTTTAATCTTCGACTTGATTTTTGGCCTGAACCACTAAACTTTCAAGATGAAACTGTTGTTATTTTTTTAATATTCCGCAAAGCAAGGGCGTCGTTTGACGACATTTTCATAGGTGTTTATTATATGTATTTAGAATACTAAAACCTAAAACAGTTTTAGGTTATACAATAATATAATTAAAATTATTACATAAATAAAAAAAACTTGTTTTATTTATTTCACGTTATTCCATAATTTATTAAACTAGTTGAACTATTAAATAAAATATATCTACTCATTTTGGTGAGTTCAATCATGTTTTAAGTAGGTATGAAGATTGTATGATGTTTTAACTTATTAACTTAACTTACAGTTATTGATAGCAACTTTTGAGCACAATCCGTTTAATTTTATAATAAAATAACTCAATTTTTTCAATAAACGGCTAAAACTGTACGTTTACTCATACGATCTTGTAGTATGTACCTAAGTAAAGATGTTATGGTATGAGTGACTCTTTTCATATGAAAAAATAACCCTTTCACACATTAACGTTCCATAAATTACGTATAAGATACCTAATTTTCACTATAAAACATTATATAGAAAAAAACCTTGTTAATTAAAACCTCTCGAAAGTACCTACTCAATGTCTGCCTTTTATTCAAACTATTCAACTAAAGAAAACGAGTGAAAACTCAACTTTTGAGAATATAATTAAAAAGATTCGTTTCTTGAAATAATCCATCGTAAGTGATCTCATTCAATTGTACGTGTTCTACTCTCGTGATTTTCAGCAGGTATTGATGTCCTAAATATGACTCACGTCACTAGAGTGTATAATACTATCTATGCTTCTAATTCGCTGTTTCTCACGATGTACATCACTAGCTAAAAACAAGGGCACTACTGCGAAAACCGCATTTTGAAACCACTATTGCTCCTTCCCATTCGCTCAACTATTGGAATAGTGAACATGAAAGAGAGGGAGTTAGTCTAGTTTGTTTTTCAGCGTAGGTATGTACCCAGGGACGTTTCAGCGCTCTGCGTCATTTGGTGCCGTAGTGTCGGCAGCCAGTCTGCTCCCCTTTCTTACAGTTTGAACCGGATAGCTGCAGTTCTTGGATACCGCGGAAGCTACGCAAAATGTGAGTTACTAATCTCTTTGAACTTACTCTTTAATAGTATTAACATTAAGTTTAGGTTTTTTAAACTTGAGCTACTAGTAGTTATAAACTAATTAGCGTTACTTCGATAAAAATCCATTAAAAACTTTCTTATCGCGGTTTGCAAGATTCTAATTACTTAGGATTACTACCCTTATTTAACCTAGCCATGATAAACTAACATTTCTGGTTTAGTTTAAGCTTTGCTCAATTAATTCATTAGAAACAAAAGTATGTCAAGTTTAAACTGCAGTAGATTTTGACGCATTGTGAAGTTTTAGGTACATGCGGATCGGTGGTTAGTTAGTTCGTGTGTGCATTCAGCAAATTTACTAGGATTTTAAATTACATATGAAGGCCATATATTTAACCAATTTTGCTCTAGTAGGTATTGTGGCGTCAGCTGGCATAGTGCCAATTTTTGTATTGATTAGCGAATACTACGGTAATCCACATACCAATGACATAGTTTCGTTCTTAAGACTCAATTACCTACCTACTTTCTATTGAATGGGATTGGCATATTATAGAAACGTATAGGTATAGGTACCTACAATGTCAATCTATGTTTATCTATTTTTCAAGGTTTTTTATAGCATCTTCTATGTCGAGCTAATACATTTTACGGGTTTATAGGACTTTAGAATCCTTGAAGATATAGTATGTTAAAGTTTAATGACGAATGACGGGTGTCCTCCACATTAGACGAGATGAAGTTGGGGGGAAATCAGTGTATTCCAATTTAAATGTCTTTGCAACGCGGATGAAAAGCTGTTTTGGTTTTTTTCTGGATAATTCTTATAGTTATTCATTTAAAAAATTGACTTGATTTTAACTACGCATTTGTACCTACACGCACCTACCGCTGTATCCCTAAAATTTAGTAAATTTTTGTGTAGGTTAAAATTTAATAACAGTATGTCATCTACTCGATATCATCGATTCGATGTGTGCCACGCCGAAAAACCTCTACGAGTTCAAGGTTATAAGTTAAAGTTAAAATAGGTACCTAACTTGCAAATTGATATTAACATAAAAGTGATAGTTTCGTGGGGAAGGTATTTAGAGGCGTTTTTAATTAGTTTATATTATAGAGGTACTTTAAAACCTCCGACCAATAACAGTCGATAGTTATCTTATGTGTATAAGCATGCACCAACCAATCTAAAGGTTTCCCTCGTGAGTTCAACGTCTTTTCAGTTTGGCTATACAATAGCTTTCGATATAGATTCCTTAGTTGTTATCTACTTACCCTATATAGAATTTGCGGGACGTGTACTTGATTGTATAATCCTCCATGAGGCCTGTCAGCCTTTTAATGTATTTATAATATAGGATATGAGGATTGCGAATGTGTTATGCAAGTCCAATTTAAGCAAGAACTTGTATGCGATTTTTATTAGGTACATTGCACGGCTGAGGGCTACCAAGGTAAGACTTTAAGATTCAAATTGCTATACTCTCATCAGGTACATATGTACCTACTCTATATATTTATAAGTGTAGAAAATAAGATCTCGTATATACCATGGTTGATATATAGATATAAATGAATTAAGATATCTCCATTACCTCTATGTACCTATAACTGCCCTGGATATTCATCACAAATCTTTGCATGTCTCAGGGGTAAAGACAAGGATGCAGAAGCCGCTGCCGCGCTGCCGCCGGGCCCTCCAGGCCCGCCGAAGCCGCGCGAGCCACAATACGGGCCTGATGGGGAGCTGCTGGGTGGAGCACACACCATGCAGCAGCAGGCTGCGCAGCGCCGGTTGCAGCAAACGCAGGCGCAAGTCGACGAGGTACGACATTCACTTCTCAGCAGACCTCAAAGACAAGGATGCAGAAGCCGCGGCCGCGCCGCCGCCGGGCCCTCCAGGCTCGCCGAAGCCGCGCGAGCCACAATACGGCCCTGATGGGGAGCTGCTGGGTGGACCACACACCATGCAGCAGCAGGCCACGCAGCGCCGGTTGCAGCAGACGCAGGCGCAAGTCGACGAGGTACGACATTCACTTCTCAGCAGACCTCAAAGACAAGGATGCAGAAGCCGCGGCCGCGCCGCCGCCGGGCCCTCCAGGCTCGCCGAAGCCGCGCGAGCCACAATACGGGCCTGATGGGGAGCTGCTGGGTGTACCACATACCATGCAGCAGCAGGCCGCGCAGCGCCGGTTGCAGCAGACGCAGGCGCAAGTCGACGAGGTACGACATTCACTTCTCAGCAGACCTCAAAGACAAGGATGCAGAAGCCGCGGCCGCGCCGCCGCCGGGCCCTCCAGGCTCGCCGAAGCCGCGCGAGCCACAATACGGGCCTGATGGGGAGCTGCTGGGTGGACCACACACCATGCAGCAGCAGGCCGCGCAGCGCCGGTTGCAGCAGACGCAGGCGCAAGTCGACGAGGTACGACATTCACTTCTCAGCAGACCTCAAAGACAAGGATGCAGAAGACACGTGACCCGCCCACGGGGAATTCAGATGTTTTTGAACATACTTCAGGCTACTACAAATATATTTTATGGAGATTATACAGTAGGATATTATGCTCTGGGCGGGCCCCATATCATTCGGCAGCAGACTGCGTAGAGCCGGCTGCAGCGGAAACAAAAACAAACAAAGTCAATGCGGTACGACCTATTACTAGAAATAGTCGACTAGTCTCTCATAGTCAGCTGCATTTTTTTGGATTTTTCTTGTCGAATTTAGTTACCCTTTTGTTGCTCGGGCAGGTTGAGATTATGCCATGCCACGTGACAACCAAGCGAGCACATCTACTCAAACTTAGACTTTTTAATTATTAAAATATAAAAGAGATTCCTTGTTATGTGTTAAAAGAGTTAGTCTCATAACAATGTTGATATATTTTGTATCTGTATTATTTTTTATTTTATGTATTATTTCAGGTGGTGGATATAATGAAAACGAATATGGACAAAGTCTTGGAAAGGGATCATCTGATAGCGGATCTCAGCGAAAGAGCAGGTAAAATATGTTTGCTTTAAAAGGGTTAAACTGATGAAGTTCTTGAATACTCATATAATTATAATTAAATTACAGAGGCTTTAGAAGACGGAGCTTCTGCATTCAAAAGCCAAGCGGCCAGTCTGAAGAACAAGTTTTGGCTAGAAAATTTGAAGGTAATATAAAAAAAGTAAATTCACGCGTACACTAAATGCATAAATACCTACACAATAGCGCGTCGTAGAACGGGATTGAACTTAGCTGCCAGTTCAAAATGTATGGTCCTTACTCCTGATGTTACTTTGAGTCAACCCCTGGATGGTTGAATAGGGAATATTTTGGACAAAATATACTTAATGATTGAAATGCAGAAAAATAGTGTAAGCCGTACGATTAAAAAAACCGCAAATCGATGTACAGTTTAGCCGTTTGGCACACGCATACTAGAGGTCAAAACAAAATTTTTGACCCGCAGTTCCTAAAAAAAATTCCCTTAGGGGGGGGGGGGGGGGGGGGGGGGAGTACCGAGACATTCTTTTATTGTATGGAAAAAAAAAAATTTTTTTTAGAAACCTATCGTGTGTGGTATCATATGAAAGGGCTTTTTGAGACGATTCTAAAAATATACCACATCATTATATTTCAGGCATTTTTTTAAAATTAAATCAAACATAATTTTCGAAACATAGGTACCAAGTTTGAAGTCCTCCAGACACGATATGGCACTTTAGTGCAGATACGGTACATATTTATCATAAAATGTCAAAACAAAAATTTTGAGCCGCAGTTCCTAAAATAAAAAACCCTTATGGGGGGAGTGCCGAGACATTCTTTTTATTTATGTACGGAAAAAAAATTTTTTTGCGGAAACCTATCTTGTGTAGTATCATATGAAAGGGCTTATTGAGGCGATTCTAAAAATATATCTGTACCATATCTGCACTAAAGTTCCATAAATCTATATAAGTATGTATATCGTCGCTTAGTACCCATAGTACAAGCTTTGCTTAGTTTGGGACTAGGTTGATTTGTGTAAGATTGTCCACAAATATTTATTTTATTTATTTATTTAAATCACGTAAAATAGGTATTGCAGTAGAACCGTGTTACTTAGTAATATTGAAAAATTAAAAAAAAAACTTAATGCCAATCATTTCAAAATTGCTTTTTTGAGGTTAGATATGAGGATATAACGTATCAATTTTGGTATATTGAACAAAATAAAAATCAGCCATATCGTGTCTGGAGGACCTCAAACTTGGTATGTTTCGAAAAATATTTTTGATTTTATTAAAAAAAATAGCTGAAATGTAATGATGTGCTTTATTTTCAGAATCGTCTCAAAAAGCCCTTTCATATGATATCACACACGATAGGTTTCTAAAAAAATATATTTTTTTTCCATACAAAAAAAAAAGAATGTCTTGGCACTCCCTCCCTAAGGGAATTTTTTTTAGGAACTGCGGGGCAAAAATTTTGTTTTGACCTCTAGTATGCGTGTGCCAAACGACTAAACTGGACATCGATTTGCGGTTTTTCATTGAAATTGGGCCTGTACCGCTACCACTAAAAGTCATCTAAATATTTGAAGAGAAATAATCAATAAGTAAACAAGTTATTATAACATATTTCAGATGATGATAATAATGGGAGTAATCGGAATCATAATAATAGGTATTCTGTATGGTGAGTCTCTAAAAATAATTATATGTTGTTTAAGTAATCCCACCTTTATTGAGCACAAGAATATGTACCTTTGTAATTCACGGTGAAAATGTAGAATTTACCTGCTTAGATTTGTACAAATTAAACTGTATTTGCCATTTCATATAATTAGAGCTAAATGACAATTATTACTGTCCAGCCAAAAAATATCATACATACCTATATTTATGTCATACCTACATAGAGCTTGTTTTAATACAATCAATTCACTGCTTTAAGATCACTGTTTGATCTCATTTAATGATGACACATTCAAATAATTACAACATTTACACTTATGTATGTTATATCTTATATCTTTAAACGAGCAATTCTTGTATATTTATTTATTTACTTATTTATTTATTTCGGGGATCTCGGAAACGGCTCTAATGATTTTGATGAAAGTTGGTATGTGGGGGTTTTTGGGGACGAGCAAAATACTAGGTCTCATGTCCGGGAAAACACCGAGCAAAGCTCGGTCGCCCAGATATTAACAGTATAATACTAGTACATAGGGTGATTGTACCGATATTTTTAGATATTTGGAAAATTACGATATAGGCGAGTAGAAATCTACTACTACTTATAATATAATAATCAGTGTAATGTAAATGTATGCAGTCAGTTACGTAAAAAATATTCGAAATTGCATAGTCTATTACGTAGATCCTTAGTTTAGAGCCATATCCGCAGAATCACCTAGTAGTTGTTAGAAAAATAGTGTCTTAATGGGGTCAGTACACTTTGATCAATTTTTTAAATAAAATTAGTAAAACATATTTTTTAATAGGCTACGACTAGAGTACTGACTCCAAATAAGACTGGCTTATTCCACTCCGACTCATTGAGTAATTATACTACTAGTATGGTTCTCCTTTTCGCTTAAGGGCTCATTTAGGCTGCGTTTCCACCAGAGATTTGCGAGGATGTGTTTTCATATATATTTGACACCTCGCTCGGCGCGTTGCGAGGTGTCAAATGTATGAAAAGTTGAAAACGCATCCTCGCACATCTCTGGTGGAAACGCAGCCTTAAAAGTTCGTTACAGCGCAAGCAAGGAGTGTCATCTTGTTTGACCCCTCTTCTTGCACTTTTTGAGCTTCCGCATGCGGGAAGCGGGCTCTAACGGCCAGTGTAAATGAGTCCCAAGTGTAAAGACCTTTATGTCACACCTGGCCATAAAGCGGCAATTACCGCACGCTCCGCGCGCGTAAAATCCCACTTCCTGGCCAGAGGGTGTCATAAAATTTTGTACTTAACACGGGAGGTAATAAAGAAAGCCTCAGATCGCATATTTATCGCCCTTGCCTTCGGCTCGGGCGTCAAATACCTGCGATCTGAGACATTCTTTGTTCTACCGCCCTTGTTAAGTAATGTACTATTCTTTACCATTGTATGTAGTAGTATTTGTTCTGTCACAGTCCGGTACAGTGGCGGCGACACCCCAGCACCAGTGGTGCAGGCTGAGCCGGCGGCGGCGGCGCCGGCTGCCGGCGGTACGCCGCCTCCCGCCGCACCTGCAGCTGGCAAATGTAAGCGTTCACTTTACATATTACATACAACATATATTAAGAGAGAAGAAATTAAGAAATACGTAGGTAGAGTACTTTTATCTACACCCATATAGTAAAATCCTCTTTAATAAACTCAAAAACTGTAGATCAGACCCCGCTTTATAATATGTATACTGTGCAGGAAGCTTCTCGCGGTTGCGCGCGCGTATTAGGAAAATTAATGAGAAGTTATAAGGCTAGTCCTTAGTTATGGATTAAAAAAGTATGTAAGTACCTAATTATTAAGAAAACAGGGTCATGCTATGGATGGCGAGATGTAAAAGTATAATAAAATAATATTCGATTAGTACACATTTATTATTTACTTACATGAATATTTGATCCTTGCAGAACCACAATACAATTATTTTAACTCTCACGTGTCCCTATTGGGACTTAACCACTTTGGCCAGTAAAATATTTTGTAATATCAACATGGAGGTGTGGATTTTAGTAGACGACTAGCCTTCAGCAAGTGACGAGCAACAATGTGGCCCTCCAATGGCGGACACCCCTTTTTATGCTAAAATCCCCACCTCCATTCGAGCTGTACTTTTAGTATTTCCGGTGACATTAATTTGGTTTTATTAATTCTTAATTGCTTTTAATTATTGTATAAATAATACATTAATCTATTTAAAATATACAACTCGATTATATTACATTATTACAATCTGACACGCGCGTATAAGAACACCAAATATAATACTCTTACGAGATCACTTACAACCTTAACGACACAGCTGCGGGCTGGCGGCGCGGCGGCGCGCGGGCCGGGCTGTCGAGGCAAACATGGCGCACGCCGGCGAGATGGCCCTCCAATGGCGGACACCCCTTTTTATGCTAAAATCCCCACCTCCATTCGAGCTGTACTTTTAGTATTTCCGGTGACATTAATTTGGTTTTATTAATTCTTAATTGCTTTTAATTATTGTATAAATAATACATTAATCTATTTAAAATATACAACTCGATTATATTACATTATTACAATCTGACACGCGCGTATAAGAACACCAAATATAATACTCTTACGAGATCACTTACAACCTTAACGACACAGCTGCGGGCTGGCGGCGCGGCGGCGCGCGGGCCGGGCTGTCGAGGCAAACATGGCGCACGCCGGCGAGATGGCCCTCCAATGGCGGACACCCCTTTTTATGCTAAAATCCCCACCTCCATTCGAGCTGTACTTTTAGTATTTCCGGTGACATTAATTTGGTTTTATTAATTCTTAATTGCTTTTAATTATTGTATAAATAATACATTAATCTATTTAAAATATACAACTCGATTATATTACATTATTACAATCTGACACGCGCGTATAAGAACACCAAATATAATACTCTTACGAGATCACTTACAACCTTAACGACACAGCTGCGGGCTGGCGGCGCGGCGGCGCGCGGGCCGGGCTGTCGAGGCAAACATGGCGCACGCCGGCGAGATGTGCAGACACATGAAAGAGGATTTAATATATGGATGTAGATAAAGTAGTGTATGCAACTGTACATAATTAGGCATTAAAACACTCGTGTGACCTCATTATGAAACTCGCCTTCGGCTCGTCTCATAAACACACTCGTGTTTTAATGCCCCTCATTATGTACCAGTTGCATAAACTACTATTATCTCACGAGCATTAGCGTAGCAGCTATGTGTTCGTAATGTGACACAACTACAACAATGACCAACCCGCGTTCGTGAGATAAAAGTGCTATTGTAGAAAAAGGGTAAAACAAGTTTAAGTGTGCGATTGAGTGATGAGTGATGACGACCGGTTCAGCCTAAGGGGTAGTAACCATGCTTAGCAGATGCTAGATGCTGATGGGCCTGGGTTCAAATCCATAAGGCCAGATATTTGCGTGATGAGCACGAATATTTATATATTTTTTGTTATAACTGTTTCTGTGTAATTAAAGTATTTATTTTATTAATTATAAGACTATCACCGGGGCAAGACTGACCACTTCTATTAACTATTTACTGTTTGTCTTGCCCCACCTCACAATAAAGTATGTTAGGCTCACCCACTCAATCTTACAGCATTCAAAATTAAAGCCAAAGAAAAACTTTTGCACCGGATGCGACCCAAAGTGGTTACTCTAGTTAGGTTAGGTTTTCTTTGTACATATCTGTAAGTTTGTAAATAAAGAAGAAGTTTGAGTAAGTTAAAGAAAAACTTACAAAGCTGTTTTTTTACAGAATCGAAATGGAGATTCGTCGTGCTCAAGAAAATGTAGCCAAAATGTGCTGTTAATTAAAAACAAGAGGATACTCGTACTGGGCATCATTATTTAATTCAAAGAATAAGCAGTATTCATGACCCCCAAGTGCGATGATAAAACATTAAATTCAGTTTATTCTGAACAAATCACTAGTTCTGTCAAGTCATAGAAAACATTTTCATAATTATCATGAACTAATTACTAAAATTGTTGTCTCAGTACTAAGAAATGCCTTAAATAACAAAATATAAATATGTAACGACGAAAAATGAAGCTTAGTATGTGACTTATTTTCCAAATTGTGTAACGGAGACCGTCCGAGTTTCGTCAAAAATGTGATAAAAAGTGACAATAAAAATTAATTGCGCAATGTTCATTTAATGCCGCCTCCACACTCGGCGCGTAAACGGACGACAACAACTGCTTTTTTCGGACAGTCATTAATTTGTTCACATTTTAGACGTGTCGTTTTGTTCTTAGTTCTTACCCAACGCAATAAGATTTAAAAAAATGTTTCATACAGTTATCTTTTTTAATATTTAATTGACAATTATTCTGTTAATTGTAGATTCATTTGCAAATTTTAAGAAAAAAAATACTAGTATAAATTAGAACACTATAACCGAAAATGGTAGACTAGCAATTATATTTAAAATTATAAATGTAATTAAATAAATATCTGAATTAAATATACCTATATTTGAATGTGATTGGCGTTTAAATGCTTGTATAAAAACAAAATAAATATTATTATTACTAGTGATGCATGGGCTGTGTTATTAAAGGTGTATAGAGAGTTTTGGACAGTGGATAGTTTTTAGTTGAGAATATATGTTTTAGAAGTTCCTTCTTAATTTTATTTGTAAAACCACACCGAATACAAAAGTAAAAAAATATCACAGGCATGCATTTATTATTATGATTTATATCTTATATAGAACTCCTTTAGTCTAAAAATTTGTTTTAGTTGACTACAAATTGATTCGAATTATAAGCCCATAGAAATATATTTACTAAAGTATACAAATTGATACAGTTATTGATTTTCATTTGCCACCAGCCGCTTTATTTGCAAAAAAAAGTATTTTAATATTTATGCGCTGTTAATTATTACTAAATATTATTATTCAACTGTAAATGAATCGTGATAATGATTGTAATATGAAAAAGTAAAAGCATCATCAATAAAACGTTTATAGGTTACTGAGACAAGTAAGTAATGCATCAAGATTGTCTAAGTCGAACCATTAATGCAACCACCAACGACATCTAACATATGTACTAGGAGGAACTATAACACGATTAACTCTAGGCAAGTAAATCACTTGTATGGTTTCTTTCGCCATAGACACAGCTCATCGTTTATGATTACGAGTCTTCAGTATCCAGTCTCAATTTCACTCCATGGAAATAAGAGTTTTTATATTAGTAAGACAAAAATAATACAGATTTCGTAATTTTGCCCGTTTAAGTCGTACTGTTACTTTTCCAACATGGTACGTTCATACAGACAAGTCGGAGGTGTTTTTATACACATATTGATTAGTTGTATTTATTTTATTCAGTTTTATTTTGTCACTTATCGAGCGTCGATGTGTAAGTAGTTTACCGCGTAATTTTAAGTTTTTTTTCCAAATTGATGAGTGAAGTGAAATAATTGAAGAATAATCACTTTTTTACTTTTATAGCTACTTTTCGAGAAGTACATGGATTTTAGATATTTTTAACACAAGGTAAGAACGAAAACAATATCATTGTATTCTGATATGATCTGGTCCATAATCCTGCTTGCTTACGTCATAGTACTCTAGTATTGTTTATGGCTAAAATTTGACAGCTAACATCATCGCTTGGGGAGTTGGGCTTCTGCACTTTAGACACTATTATTAACACATTTTATATGCCAAGCTCTACGACGCAATTTTCTCTTTATACGGGAAAACACATGGTATCGGTTACGCTTCCACTAGCAGAGCACCTGCTAGGCAGATTCCTGACAGTGAATCTGTTAATAAGTAGTGTATAAATTGTAAAGGGTCGGCAATGAGCATGTGACGCCCCTGGGGTTGCAAGCATCCATAGGCTGCGGTGACCGCTTACCATCAGCCGGGCCGTAAGCTTGTTCGCCACCGATGTGGTATAAAAAAAATCAGTTGCTGATGTTGAATTCCACGTCCATATTATCTGTCTATTACACGAGCACTATGTGTTATCGGTAAAACACGTGAAACTTCCATAATTTAATATTTAGCAACAACCGCAATCACGATGCACGTTAATGTGTTAATAGTGCAAGACATCGCACAGTCTTCGTAAATTAATAAATTTAATCCTGTCACACTGAAAATGAAGAAAATTGTATACCCGACACGACCAAACCTGAACCCTAAAGCTTCAATGTTACAGTTTAAACTTCAGTAGCTTTTGATAGTGTTGCTGTGAGCGTTTCATAGACTAGACCATTGAGAATGATATGAGAGCTCACGCGCTTTCTCTTTGATAGTTGGCCGCCATTTTGACTTACAGTAATGGCTGGTATGACATGAGTTATTCTTAGACATCACTAGGCCTTAAGTAATGTTGGTAGTATTCTGTTAATGGAGAGTAATTTGAAATCTCAAACAGATTTAGAGTGTGCTTTTTTAGGAACTTCTTTCAGGGCTGCATTTATATGCGAATGATTAATAGAATGTAAAAGCAATTTACAGGGTGGCCCAAAAATACGACGTCACGGAATTTTTTGGATATATTTTTTTTACGACACGACTGCATGACTTTTATAAAAAAGCGTTAACATACTATTAATAAACTAAACAAAACACCAGTTATCTGCAAAATATTCCCCTTTGGCTTTGATACACAGTTGCAAACGTAAGTTAAACTGACTAGAAAAATGCCGCACGTCCTAATACGTTATCTTGCCAATTTTTTGGCAAGTATTACTTTCAGAGCAATGTACATTTCTAAGTTTAGTGACGCAGGCCCTTGTCTTTAAGGTTGACCAAATATTATAATCGACTAAGGTCAGGTGTGTAAGGTAGCCAGCTACTTTTATCAGCTTATGAATATGGACAAATTTTGGAGCTATCATGAAAATTGCCCTAGGGTCATAAGATCGACACACTGGTCACCATTTTCGCCTAATCTTAATCCAATGGATTATAATTTTTAGTCTAACTTAGAGACAAGGGCCTGTACCACTAAACATAGAAATGCAGACCTTTCCGAAAATAACGTTTTAATACGTGCGGCATTTTTGTCGTCAGTTTAACTTACGTTTGCAATAGTGTATCAAAGCCAAAGGGGAATATTTTGCATATAACTAGTGTTTTGTTTAGTTTAATGATAGTATTTTTAATGTTTTTTCATAAAAGTCGTGTAGTCGTGTCGTAATAAAAAATATCCTAAAAATTCCGTGTCAACGTATTTTTGGGCCACTCTGTATAACCTAATAGGTATAGGAACTACTTACCAAGTGAATGAATAACCTTATTTTGGAACTAAATTCAGGCTGCATTTATATTAATGATTATATTTTTGTAAATCGAATATGCGAAAGATTATTAGAATGTAAAATCACATCGCAAAAACAGCACTAGGTGGCCACTTTTTTTTTCAATTTAACGATAATAACATACATGCATTCTGTGTAGGTATAAGTAATAAATAGTCTCTGCCCTACATAAGTACCTACATCGGTAAAATTACACTATTTAGGTAGTATGCATGTAATGTTCCATTACCGATGGTAAAGCAAGGTGAGCAAGGTGAGCAAGATCGCCAGCTAGGCTAGTAGGTTTGTGTGGTTTTCTGTCAGCATTTTGAATTCTTATAATATCGTTAGCGGACACTGGACGCTTTTATACTTTATCGTCGACGGCCACGGTCGAGAGTACCTAAACTATGTTATCTTGCTGCTTTAAGAGGAGGGGTAGGGCAAGCTCTCTGCATACAAACTTTGTGCAGGATTTTCTTCGTTTGTGTTTGCATTAAAGTTATGATTTTTGGTCAGTATGCTTATTTTTCTGTTAGCTATTTCGTGATGTATTTTTTTTCATTGATATTTTTTTTAAAGTTTTTCATTTTTCATCTTTTTGAAATATTTGAAAATTTCCACATCACTTTCTTCGCATTTCTAATATTTACACCCAAAAAAATATTACATTCGTTAGTGCCAAAACCTACGAATAAAACGTGCATAGAGTTTGTATGGAGAATGCCTTGCCTTGCGTTCGGCAATACACATGACATAACATACTTCTGCAGTTTAAAGCGCCCATAAGCTGCGATTACTGCCACTGCCACAATATAGTGGTATTAAAAAGAAGACTCCAGTAAACCTCTCAATAAGTCCTTAAGTATGTTGTCGTCTTTTAGTTTTACTTAAACAGCTTAGGTATAATAAACCTGTGCAAAAATGGTTCGCAACACAATATTTCGTTGTTCAGACAGTCAATTAGTTTCTCGGTGGGAACTGTCTGGGAAAACAAAGCGTGTTGGGTTACGGGTAACTATGCTACAGTTATGTACACGCATACTAAGGGCACTCGAACGAACACTTAGTGCCAGTTGCACCAACGTACGAGCACAGACCGGTCATCGTCAAATATGGCGCCGGCGTTTGACAAGTTTCTATGGGATAGCTGTCATCCCATAGAAACTTGTCAAACTTTCCATACAATCAGATTTGACGAACACCGCTTACGATTACAGACAGTTTGGTGCAACCCAGCCCAAGCCTTTGATAATTAAATTTAACACAGTCATATGTTGAATAAAGTTTGAGTAAACGCAATTTGGGCACATTTTTAAATGCTTTAGTCTGTATAACAGCGATGTAGTCTGGGTAATAGCTTAGCATAATACTCAACTTAATACAACTTTTTCTAAGCTTAACAAGGTATAAAGGCCGAAAGAGAACATTATTCAGAATTTGGCTATTTTAATAGCCATTACTCACACGTTATGTAGATTATGCGAGTAGCTGTCAAATGTGCCCAAATTGCTATTACTCAACAGGGACCCGACCACCCCTTCCCAGAAAAAAGCCTTTGAACGGCTTAGTCGTTCAATGAATAGCCCTAACGTCTTGCTAACCCAATCGAAGGGGTAACCCCTTCATTTTGCTTAGAACTAGGAAAGAGGCTACCACCGCTTTTATAAGGGTATCCCTTTCCGACAATTTTAAGCGCTGGTTGCCCATTCAATGAATAGTTTCGGGAAAGGCTAACCATAACGAGTTTAGCGCTTACCCTTTGGAAGATCTTCAGTTTTCTGTGGTGCGTAAGTACTTGCAACTCGCGTAGAGCGGCGTGAATTAATAGTTTCACTTTAGTTTTTAATATTTGGGTAGCCGACGCCGAAGTTTTGTTTTGTTTCGTGTTCGGGCGATTTTTCTACCGTTGTATAGCGGCATTTTTGGTATGTCCTACCATTATTTTTATCACTTTAGACATGTTTTTAAAGTAGTTGCGTATCATTTGTGCTATTAAATACGTTAATAGATAATTTTGCATCAATAATGCGTAGGAACTTTTTTTAATAATATATATTTTTTCCATGTCCCAGAATTTTATTGCAGATGCAGATTTTTGTATGGTAAGAGTATATGATTTGACAAGCAATAAAGTTTATAGATACATCGATATTTACATCATTGTAATGGTTTTAATTTAAATGTTTAGTGTATAATATTGCTCAAAAAAGTAGCGCTGTAGAGATTCCTATTGAATAACGAATGTTATTCGATGATATTTTGATTAATTCTTCCAAAAAGACAATTTTATTTTGGTAAGGCTACATTCTTTTATCCATGCCGTGTTGGTTTTCTTGGTTAGTCAGTATACTAAAAGCTTTCGTTGCAAAAGGAGTTATATTGCAGAGTTTTTGGTTGACTATTTTTAGTTCCATTTAGTGACGGAGTTTTAGAAGGTAATTATCGTATTTTATCGTATTTCTTATATGTGGTGTTATTAATAACATCATTCATTGATATAGAAATAACGTTACTTTTCATAATAAAATAACTTAAATTTTGTATCTCAAGGTACAAGCGTGAAGTTCCACTGAGAAATTTTGTTTCTCATTGGATCGAAAAGTTACTCAGTGTAACGGTAAAGCCGCGTTATAAGTGCATAAAGAAGGATAATAATTAAAATATGAATTCTGTACTAGTTTATTGCAGTGCCATTACAGATGTCTCGCTCTAACACGCGTGAGTTTGCAATTAACCATCCCGCTCTTTAAGGAACTCTGCGCGTAGTTTTCGTAAATATTTATTTTGATCGTTTTTTGGAATACTGGATCACTTATCAAAAATCTATCCGGTTACCAATTGTGTTAGAACAATAAAAAAGCTATCCTTGCTTGTCATGTTTTCGTAATGAACAAGGAACCCTTATAGTTTCGCCATGTCCGTCGAACCGTCCGTCCGGTTCCAGCTTAGCTCAAAAACCGTTAGTACTATAAAGCTGTAATTTGGCACGGGTACTAAATATAAACGGACGAATATAGAACAACATCTTGAAAAACATGTTTTTTTAGGGTACCTTCCCTAGACATCAAGTGTTGGTGAATTTATTTTTGTTTCATTCAAACCGCATCATGTTGGTGCTGTCTAAATATTGTGAGGTTTTCGTTCTCTCAAACCGTTTTTTGATTCAAGAATCTGTTGGCGTGATATTAAGCTACCAAGTGTTGGTTATTGAAATTTCCTGTTACTGACTGATTACTTTTTTCATGGCGACGTAAGTAGAATTTTCAATGAGCACACGTATTGATACAGTGCGTTACCGGGAAGCAGGTATTAATTTTAAACTGATATTAATATGTTCCATTAGCCATTCTACGTCGACTAGAATTTATACTACGATGGTGGCAAACAAGCGTGCGGTCCACCTGATGGTAAGCCGACACCGTAGCCTATAAACGCTCGCGACTCTAAAGGAGTAACGTGCGCATTGCCGACCCTTTATAAAATTTGAGGATTCACTAAGCTTAGGAGTAGCAAAAAGCCAAAAACTGCGAAATTAAATTTCCTAATTCCGCACCTTCAATGTACTACGTAACGCACTGCCTAAGAGAACGTCATAGTAAACAGAACACTAAGGGCTGTCATTTGTACTGAGTTGTCAATTTACTTTGCAATACATGGCTGGCAATTAAAATTTTAATTTAATCGATATCAAATCCCTGAACTTGAACTTGTTCATTTAATGCCGCCTCCACACTCGGCGCGTAAACGGACGACAACAACTGCTTTTTTCGGACAGTCATTAATTTGTTCACATTTTAGACGTGTCGTTTTGTTCTTAGTTCTTACCCAACGCAATAAGATTTAAAAAAATGTTTCATACAGTTATCTTTTTTAATATTTAATTGACAATTATTCTGTTAATTGTAGATTCATTTGCAAATTTTAAGAAAAAAAATACTAGTATAAATTAGAACACTATAACCGAAAATGGTAGACTAGCAATTATATTTAAAATTATAAATGTAATTAAATAAATATCTGAATTAAATATACCTATATTTGAATGTGATTGGCGTTTAAATGCTTGTATAAAAACAAAATAAATATTATTATTACTAGTGATGCATGGGCTGTGTTATTAAAGGTGTATAGAGAGTTTTGGACAGTGGATAGTTTTTAGTTGAGAATATATGTTTTAGAAGTTCCTTCTTAATTTTATTTGTAAAACCACACCGAATACAAAAGTAAAAAAATATCACAGGCATGCATTTATTATTATGATTTATATCTTATATAGAACTCCTTTAGTCTAAAAATTTGTTTTAGTTGACTACAAATTGATTCGAATTATAAGCCCATAGAAATATATTTACTAAAGTATACAAATTGATACAGTTATTGATTTTCATTTGCCACCAGCCGCTTTATTTGCAAAAAAAAGTATTTTAATATTTATGCGCTGTTAATTATTACTAAATATTATTATTCAACTGTAAATGAATCGTGATAATGATTGTAATATGAAAAAGTAAAAGCATCATCAATAAAACGTTTATAGGTTACTGAGACAAGTAAGTAATGCATCAAGATTGTCTAAGTCGAACCATTAATGCAACCACCAACGACATCTAACATATGTACTAGGAGGAACTATAACACGATTAACTCTAGGCAAGTAAATCACTTGTATGGTTTCTTTCGCCATAGACACAGCTCATCGTTTATGATTACGAGTCTTCAGTATCCAGTCTCAATTTCACTCCATGGAAATAAGAGTTTTTATATTAGTAAGACAAAAATAATACAGATTTCGTAATTTTGCCCGTTTAAGTCGTACTGTTACTTTTCCAACATGGTACGTTCATACAGACAAGTCGGAGGTGTTTTTATACACATATTGATTAGTTGTATTTATTTTATTCAGTTTTATTTTGTCACTTATCGAGCGTCGATGTGTAAGTAGTTTACCGCGTAATTTTAAGTTTTTTTTCCAAATTGATGAGTGAAGTGAAATAATTGAAGAATAATCACTTTTTTACTTTTATAGCTACTTTTCGAGAAGTACATGGATTTTAGATATTTTTAACACAAGGTAAGAACGAAAACAATATCATTGTATTCTGATATGATCTGGTCCATAATCCTGCTTGCTTACGTCATAGTACTCTAGTATTGTTTATGGCTAAAATTTGACAGCTAACATCATCGCTTGGGGAGTTGGGCTTCTGCACTTTAGACACTATTATTAACACATTTTATATGCCAAGCTCTACGACGCAATTTTCTCTTTATACGGGAAAACACATGGTATCGGTTACGCTTCCACTAGCAGAGCACCTGCTAGGCAGATTCCTGACAGTGAATCTGTTAATAAGTAGTGTATAAATTGTAAAGGGTCGGCAATGAGCATGTGACGCCCCTGGGGTTGCAAGCATCCATAGGCTGCGGTGACCGCTTACCATCAGCCGGGCCGTAAGCTTGTTCGCCACCGATGTGGTATAAAAAAAATCAGTTGCTGATGTTGAATTCCACGTCCATATTATCTGTCTATTACACGAGCACTATGTGTTATCGGTAAAACACGTGAAACTTCCATAATTTAATATTTAGCAACAACCGCAATCACGATGCACGTTAATGTGTTAATAGTGCAAGACATCGCACAGTCTTCGTAAATTAATAAATTTAATCCTGTCACACTGAAAATGAAGAAAATTGTATACCCGACACGACCAAACCTGAACCCTAAAGCTTCAATGTTACAGTTTAAACTTCAGTAGCTTTTGATAGTGTTGCTGTGAGCGTTTCATAGACTAGACCATTGAGAATGATATGAGAGCTCACGCGCTTTCTCTTTGATAGTTGGCCGCCATTTTGACTTACAGTAATGGCTGGTATGACATGAGTTATTCTTAGACATCACTAGGCCTTAAGTAATGTTGGTAGTATTCTGTTAATGGAGAGTAATTTGAAATCTCAAACAGATTTAGAGTGTGCTTTTTTAGGAACTTCTTTCAGGGCTGCATTTATATGCGAATGATTAATAGAATGTAAAAGCAATTTACAGGGTGGCCCAAAAATACGACGTCACGGAATTTTTTGGATATATTTTTTTTACGACACGACTGCATGACTTTTATAAAAAAGCGTTAACATACTATTAATAAACTAAACAAAACACCAGTTATCTGCAAAATATTCCCCTTTGGCTTTGATACACAGTTGCAAACGTAAGTTAAACTGACTAGAAAAATGCCGCACGTCCTAATACGTTATCTTGCCAATTTTTTGGCAAGTATTACTTTCAGAGCAATGTACATTTCTAAGTTTAGTGACGCAGGCCCTTGTCTTTAAGGTTGACCAAATATTATAATCGACTAAGGTCAGGTGTGTAAGGTAGCCAGCTACTTTTATCAGCTTATGAATATGGACAAATTTTGGAGCTATCATGAAAATTGCCCTAGGGTCATAAGATCGACACACTGGTCACCATTTTCGCCTAATCTTAATCCAATGGATTATAATTTTTAGTCTAACTTAGAGACAAGGGCCTGTACCACTAAACATAGAAATGCAGACCTTTCCGAAAATAACGTTTTAATACGTGCGGCATTTTTGTCGTCAGTTTAACTTACGTTTGCAATAGTGTATCAAAGCCAAAGGGGAATATTTTGCATATAACTAGTGTTTTGTTTAGTTTAATGATAGTATTTTTAATGTTTTTTCATAAAAGTCGTGTAGTCGTGTCGTAATAAAAAATATCCTAAAAATTCCGTGTCAACGTATTTTTGGGCCACTCTGTATAACCTAATAGGTATAGGAACTACTTACCAAGTGAATGAATAACCTTATTTTGGAACTAAATTCAGGCTGCATTTATATTAATGATTATATTTTTGTAAATCGAATATGCGAAAGATTATTAGAATGTAAAATCACATCGCAAAAACAGCACTAGGTGGCCACTTTTTTTTTCAATTTAACGATAATAACATACATGCATTCTGTGTAGGTATAAGTAATAAATAGTCTCTGCCCTACATAAGTACCTACATCGGTAAAATTACACTATTTAGGTAGTATGCATGTAATGTTCCATTACCGATGGTAAAGCAAGGTGAGCAAGGTGAGCAAGATCGCCAGCTAGGCTAGTAGGTTTGTGTGGTTTTCTGTCAGCATTTTGAATTCTTATAATATCGTTAGCGGACACTGGACGCTTTTATACTTTATCGTCGACGGCCACGGTCGAGAGTACCTAAACTATGTTATCTTGCTGCTTTAAGAGGAGGGGTAGGGCAAGCTCTCTGCATACAAACTTTGTGCAGGATTTTCTTCGTTTGTGTTTGCATTAAAGTTATGATTTTTGGTCAGTATGCTTATTTTTCTGTTAGCTATTTCGTGATGTATTTTTTTTCATTGATATTTTTTTTAAAGTTTTTCATTTTTCATCTTTTTGAAATATTTGAAAATTTCCACATCACTTTCTTCGCATTTCTAATATTTACACCCAAAAAAATATTACATTCGTTAGTGCCAAAACCTACGAATAAAACGTGCATAGAGTTTGTATGGAGAATGCCTTGCCTTGCGTTCGGCAATACACATGACATAACATACTTCTGCAGTTTAAAGCGCCCATAAGCTGCGATTACTGCCACTGCCACAATATAGTGGTATTAAAAAGAAGACTCCAGTAAACCTCTCAATAAGTCCTTAAGTATGTTGTCGTCTTTTAGTTTTACTTAAACAGCTTAGGTATAATAAACCTGTGCAAAAATGGTTCGCAACACAATATTTCGTTGTTCAGACAGTCAATTAGTTTCTCGGTGGGAACTGTCTGGGAAAACAAAGCGTGTTGGGTTACGGGTAACTATGCTACAGTTATGTACACGCATACTAAGGGCACTCGAACGAACACTTAGTGCCAGTTGCACCAACGTACGAGCACAGACCGGTCATCGTCAAATATGGCGCCGGCGTTTGACAAGTTTCTATGGGATAGCTGTCATCCCATAGAAACTTGTCAAACTTTCCATACAATCAGATTTGACGAACACCGCTTACGATTACAGACAGTTTGGTGCAACCCAGCCCAAGCCTTTGATAATTAAATTTAACACAGTCATATGTTGAATAAAGTTTGAGTAAACGCAATTTGGGCACATTTTTAAATGCTTTAGTCTGTATAACAGCGATGTAGTCTGGGTAATAGCTTAGCATAATACTCAACTTAATACAACTTTTTCTAAGCTTAACAAGGTATAAAGGCCGAAAGAGAACATTATTCAGAATTTGGCTATTTTAATAGCCATTACTCACACGTTATGTAGATTATGCGAGTAGCTGTCAAATGTGCCCAAATTGCTATTACTCAACAGGGACCCGACCACCCCTTCCCAGAAAAAAGCCTTTGAACGGCTTAGTCGTTCAATGAATAGCCCTAACGTCTTGCTAACCCAATCGAAGGGGTAACCCCTTCATTTTGCTTAGAACTAGGAAAGAGGCTACCACCGCTTTTATAAGGGTATCCCTTTCCGACAATTTTAAGCGCTGGTTGCCCATTCAATGAATAGTTTCGGGAAAGGCTAACCATAACGAGTTTAGCGCTTACCCTTTGGAAGATCTTCAGTTTTCTGTGGTGCGTAAGTACTTGCAACTCGCGTAGAGCGGCGTGAATTAATAGTTTCACTTTAGTTTTTAATATTTGGGTAGCCGACGCCGAAGTTTTGTTTTGTTTCGTGTTCGGGCGATTTTTCTACCGTTGTATAGCGGCATTTTTGGTATGTCCTACCATTATTTTTATCACTTTAGACATGTTTTTAAAGTAGTTGCGTATCATTTGTGCTATTAAATACGTTAATAGATAATTTTGCATCAATAATGCGTAGGAACTTTTTTTAATAATATATATTTTTTCCATGTCCCAGAATTTTATTGCAGATGCAGATTTTTGTATGGTAAGAGTATATGATTTGACAAGCAATAAAGTTTATAGATACATCGATATTTACATCATTGTAATGGTTTTAATTTAAATGTTTAGTGTATAATATTGCTCAAAAAAGTAGCGCTGTAGAGATTCCTATTGAATAACGAATGTTATTCGATGATATTTTGATTAATTCTTCCAAAAAGACAATTTTATTTTGGTAAGGCTACATTCTTTTATCCATGCCGTGTTGGTTTTCTTGGTTAGTCAGTATACTAAAAGCTTTCGTTGCAAAAGGAGTTATATTGCAGAGTTTTTGGTTGACTATTTTTAGTTCCATTTAGTGACGGAGTTTTAGAAGGTAATTATCGTATTTTATCGTATTTCTTATATGTGGTGTTATTAATAACATCATTCATTGATATAGAAATAACGTTACTTTTCATAATAAAATAACTTAAATTTTGTATCTCAAGGTACAAGCGTGAAGTTCCACTGAGAAATTTTGTTTCTCATTGGATCGAAAAGTTACTCAGTGTAACGGTAAAGCCGCGTTATAAGTGCATAAAGAAGGATAATAATTAAAATATGAATTCTGTACTAGTTTATTGCAGTGCCATTACAGATGTCTCGCTCTAACACGCGTGAGTTTGCAATTAACCATCCCGCTCTTTAAGGAACTCTGCGCGTAGTTTTCGTAAATATTTATTTTGATCGTTTTTTGGAATACTGGATCACTTATCAAAAATCTATCCGGTTACCAATTGTGTTAGAACAATAAAAAAGCTATCCTTGCTTGTCATGTTTTCGTAATGAACAAGGAACCCTTATAGTTTCGCCATGTCCGTCGAACCGTCCGTCCGGTTCCAGCTTAGCTCAAAAACCGTTAGTACTATAAAGCTGTAATTTGGCACGGGTACTAAATATAAACGGACGAATATAGAACAACATCTTGAAAAACATGTTTTTTTAGGGTACCTTCCCTAGACATCAAGTGTTGGTGAATTTATTTTTGTTTCATTCAAACCGCATCATGTTGGTGCTGTCTAAATATTGTGAGGTTTTCGTTCTCTCAAACCGTTTTTTGATTCAAGAATCTGTTGGCGTGATATTAAGCTACCAAGTGTTGGTTATTGAAATTTCCTGTTACTGACTGATTACTTTTTTCATGGCGACGTAAGTAGAATTTTCAATGAGCACACGTATTGATACAGTGCGTTACCGGGAAGCAGGTATTAATTTTAAACTGATATTAATATGTTCCATTAGCCATTCTACGTCGACTAGAATTTATACTACGATGGTGGCAAACAAGCGTGCGGTCCACCTGATGGTAAGCCGACACCGTAGCCTATAAACGCTCGCGACTCTAAAGGAGTAACGTGCGCATTGCCGACCCTTTATAAAATTTGAGGATTCACTAAGCTTAGGAGTAGCAAAAAGCCAAAAACTGCGAAATTAAATTTCCTAATTCCGCACCTTCAATGTACTACGTAACGCACTGCCTAAGAGAACGTCATAGTAAACAGAACACTAAGGGCTGTCATTTGTACTGAGTTGTCAATTTACTTTGCAATACATGGCTGGCAATTAAAATTTTAATTTAATCGATATCAAATCCCTGAACTTGAACTTGTTCATTTAATGCCGCCTCCACACTCGGCGCGTAAACGGACGACAACAACTGCTTTTTTCGGACAGTCATTAATTTGTTCACATTTTAGACGTGTCGTTTTGTTCTTAGTTCTTACCCAACGCAATAAGATTTAAAAAAATGTTTCATACAGTTATCTTTTTTAATATTTAATTGACAATTATTCTGTTAATTGTAGATTCATTTGCAAATTTTAAGAAAAAAAATACTAGTATAAATTAGAACACTATAACCGAAAATGGTAGACTAGCAATTATATTTAAAATTATAAATGTAATTAAATAAATATCTGAATTAAATATACCTATATTTGAATGTGATTGGCGTTTAAATGCTTGTATAAAAACAAAATAAATATTATTATTACTAGTGATGCATGGGCTGTGTTATTAAAGGTGTATAGAGAGTTTTGGACAGTGGATAGTTTTTAGTTGAGAATATATGTTTTAGAAGTTCCTTCTTAATTTTATTTGTAAAACCACACCGAATACAAAAGTAAAAAAATATCACAGGCATGCATTTATTATTATGATTTATATCTTATATAGAACTCCTTTAGTCTAAAAATTTGTTTTAGTTGACTACAAATTGATTCGAATTATAAGCCCATAGAAATATATTTACTAAAGTATACAAATTGATACAGTTATTGATTTTCATTTGCCACCAGCCGCTTTATTTGCAAAAAAAAGTATTTTAATATTTATGCGCTGTTAATTATTACTAAATATTATTATTCAACTGTAAATGAATCGTGATAATGATTGTAATATGAAAAAGTAAAAGCATCATCAATAAAACGTTTATAGGTTACTGAGACAAGTAAGTAATGCATCAAGATTGTCTAAGTCGAACCATTAATGCAACCACCAACGACATCTAACATATGTACTAGGAGGAACTATAACACGATTAACTCTAGGCAAGTAAATCACTTGTATGGTTTCTTTCGCCATAGACACAGCTCATCGTTTATGATTACGAGTCTTCAGTATCCAGTCTCAATTTCACTCCATGGAAATAAGAGTTTTTATATTAGTAAGACAAAAATAATACAGATTTCGTAATTTTGCCCGTTTAAGTCGTACTGTTACTTTTCCAACATGGTACGTTCATACAGACAAGTCGGAGGTGTTTTTATACACATATTGATTAGTTGTATTTATTTTATTCAGTTTTATTTTGTCACTTATCGAGCGTCGATGTGTAAGTAGTTTACCGCGTAATTTTAAGTTTTTTTTCCAAATTGATGAGTGAAGTGAAATAATTGAAGAATAATCACTTTTTTACTTTTATAGCTACTTTTCGAGAAGTACATGGATTTTAGATATTTTTAACACAAGGTAAGAACGAAAACAATATCATTGTATTCTGATATGATCTGGTCCATAATCCTGCTTGCTTACGTCATAGTACTCTAGTATTGTTTATGGCTAAAATTTGACAGCTAACATCATCGCTTGGGGAGTTGGGCTTCTGCACTTTAGACACTATTATTAACACATTTTATATGCCAAGCTCTACGACGCAATTTTCTCTTTATACGGGAAAACACATGGTATCGGTTACGCTTCCACTAGCAGAGCACCTGCTAGGCAGATTCCTGACAGTGAATCTGTTAATAAGTAGTGTATAAATTGTAAAGGGTCGGCAATGAGCATGTGACGCCCCTGGGGTTGCAAGCATCCATAGGCTGCGGTGACCGCTTACCATCAGCCGGGCCGTAAGCTTGTTCGCCACCGATGTGGTATAAAAAAAATCAGTTGCTGATGTTGAATTCCACGTCCATATTATCTGTCTATTACACGAGCACTATGTGTTATCGGTAAAACACGTGAAACTTCCATAATTTAATATTTAGCAACAACCGCAATCACGATGCACGTTAATGTGTTAATAGTGCAAGACATCGCACAGTCTTCGTAAATTAATAAATTTAATCCTGTCACACTGAAAATGAAGAAAATTGTATACCCGACACGACCAAACCTGAACCCTAAAGCTTCAATGTTACAGTTTAAACTTCAGTAGCTTTTGATAGTGTTGCTGTGAGCGTTTCATAGACTAGACCATTGAGAATGATATGAGAGCTCACGCGCTTTCTCTTTGATAGTTGGCCGCCATTTTGACTTACAGTAATGGCTGGTATGACATGAGTTATTCTTAGACATCACTAGGCCTTAAGTAATGTTGGTAGTATTCTGTTAATGGAGAGTAATTTGAAATCTCAAACAGATTTAGAGTGTGCTTTTTTAGGAACTTCTTTCAGGGCTGCATTTATATGCGAATGATTAATAGAATGTAAAAGCAATTTACAGGGTGGCCCAAAAATACGACGTCACGGAATTTTTTGGATATATTTTTTTTACGACACGACTGCATGACTTTTATAAAAAAGCGTTAACATACTATTAATAAACTAAACAAAACACCAGTTATCTGCAAAATATTCCCCTTTGGCTTTGATACACAGTTGCAAACGTAAGTTAAACTGACTAGAAAAATGCCGCACGTCCTAATACGTTATCTTGCCAATTTTTTGGCAAGTATTACTTTCAGAGCAATGTACATTTCTAAGTTTAGTGACGCAGGCCCTTGTCTTTAAGGTTGACCAAATATTATAATCGACTAAGGTCAGGTGTGTAAGGTAGCCAGCTACTTTTATCAGCTTATGAATATGGACAAATTTTGGAGCTATCATGAAAATTGCCCTAGGGTCATAAGATCGACACACTGGTCACCATTTTCGCCTAATCTTAATCCAATGGATTATAATTTTTAGTCTAACTTAGAGACAAGGGCCTGTACCACTAAACATAGAAATGCAGACCTTTCCGAAAATAACGTTTTAATACGTGCGGCATTTTTGTCGTCAGTTTAACTTACGTTTGCAATAGTGTATCAAAGCCAAAGGGGAATATTTTGCATATAACTAGTGTTTTGTTTAGTTTAATGATAGTATTTTTAATGTTTTTTCATAAAAGTCGTGTAGTCGTGTCGTAATAAAAAATATCCTAAAAATTCCGTGTCAACGTATTTTTGGGCCACTCTGTATAACCTAATAGGTATAGGAACTACTTACCAAGTGAATGAATAACCTTATTTTGGAACTAAATTCAGGCTGCATTTATATTAATGATTATATTTTTGTAAATCGAATATGCGAAAGATTATTAGAATGTAAAATCACATCGCAAAAACAGCACTAGGTGGCCACTTTTTTTTTCAATTTAACGATAATAACATACATGCATTCTGTGTAGGTATAAGTAATAAATAGTCTCTGCCCTACATAAGTACCTACATCGGTAAAATTACACTATTTAGGTAGTATGCATGTAATGTTCCATTACCGATGGTAAAGCAAGGTGAGCAAGGTGAGCAAGATCGCCAGCTAGGCTAGTAGGTTTGTGTGGTTTTCTGTCAGCATTTTGAATTCTTATAATATCGTTAGCGGACACTGGACGCTTTTATACTTTATCGTCGACGGCCACGGTCGAGAGTACCTAAACTATGTTATCTTGCTGCTTTAAGAGGAGGGGTAGGGCAAGCTCTCTGCATACAAACTTTGTGCAGGATTTTCTTCGTTTGTGTTTGCATTAAAGTTATGATTTTTGGTCAGTATGCTTATTTTTCTGTTAGCTATTTCGTGATGTATTTTTTTTCATTGATATTTTTTTTAAAGTTTTTCATTTTTCATCTTTTTGAAATATTTGAAAATTTCCACATCACTTTCTTCGCATTTCTAATATTTACACCCAAAAAAATATTACATTCGTTAGTGCCAAAACCTACGAATAAAACGTGCATAGAGTTTGTATGGAGAATGCCTTGCCTTGCGTTCGGCAATACACATGACATAACATACTTCTGCAGTTTAAAGCGCCCATAAGCTGCGATTACTGCCACTGCCACAATATAGTGGTATTAAAAAGAAGACTCCAGTAAACCTCTCAATAAGTCCTTAAGTATGTTGTCGTCTTTTAGTTTTACTTAAACAGCTTAGGTATAATAAACCTGTGCAAAAATGGTTCGCAACACAATATTTCGTTGTTCAGACAGTCAATTAGTTTCTCGGTGGGAACTGTCTGGGAAAACAAAGCGTGTTGGGTTACGGGTAACTATGCTACAGTTATGTACACGCATACTAAGGGCACTCGAACGAACACTTAGTGCCAGTTGCACCAACGTACGAGCACAGACCGGTCATCGTCAAATATGGCGCCGGCGTTTGACAAGTTTCTATGGGATAGCTGTCATCCCATAGAAACTTGTCAAACTTTCCATACAATCAGATTTGACGAACACCGCTTACGATTACAGACAGTTTGGTGCAACCCAGCCCAAGCCTTTGATAATTAAATTTAACACAGTCATATGTTGAATAAAGTTTGAGTAAACGCAATTTGGGCACATTTTTAAATGCTTTAGTCTGTATAACAGCGATGTAGTCTGGGTAATAGCTTAGCATAATACTCAACTTAATACAACTTTTTCTAAGCTTAACAAGGTATAAAGGCCGAAAGAGAACATTATTCAGAATTTGGCTATTTTAATAGCCATTACTCACACGTTATGTAGATTATGCGAGTAGCTGTCAAATGTGCCCAAATTGCTATTACTCATTACTCAAGCTTTATTCAGTATGACTGTGTCACTTGGAGTCACCTCATAAGACATCAAATCGAATCGAAGCTTCGAAAGTAATGGAATGGGAATAAATTATTTTCACGTTGACAGCTTCTACCATATTTTTCCTGAAAAGATTTCCAGGGCAGGCAGTGAGATCAGTGAAAAAGTTAACTAAGAGTAGTTAGTTATTATCAATGTTTCTTGAAAAATGAAAATGTGTTTGGAAGCTCAGTAAAGTACCTAAGCAAGTCAAAGGAATTGTGGGTTAGGTACTACTTACTACTATTTTCCTTTTTTCGAAGCGTTTCGTCTACATTACTCGATTGATTTAAGACCAGTGGTAACCGCATCGGGATCATAAGGCTCTAGGATAAGTTGCTGGGAGATATTGAATTTAGTGTGAACACTCGGAGCATTATTTAATTGCGTGTCAGGCGAGCGCGCCGCTGTCCGCTGGGTGAGCCGCACAGTGCACCCTGTCGAATCAAAACTGGACAAAATAAATAAAAATTGCCAATATTTTATAAAAATGTAGTTATTTGACAAAAGAAGGAGAGCTAAATTCTTTTAATAATTAAAAAATATATATCCATTGTATCATATTTAATTTTATCTCAGTATATTATTTATTTTTAAGTCAGTTTAATTATTTTTAAAGTTAACATTCAGTTCGATGAAATAAACTTATTTTTGTGTTTTTACAAATAAAGTCCGTTCTTTACTTATTGGGTTGTACGTCCAGGAAACTATGTTGTTTTTTGCCGGTTACAGGGCATCAAACAGAATGCGGCATGGACAAAGATATTGTGTTAAGGCTGTATTTAGTACCTAGTATACAATTATTTTCAGGAATTCACATTGAAAGAGGTAGTGAAATTCAATAATTTGGTCATTAATGGTTTAAAAGGCTGCGGTCAAGATAGACAAAGAAAACTGTGGGATTACTACAATTCACAATATAATTTGACTAATTCGGCTTATACTGAATGAGTATTTCATTGATTGCGCGCGATCTTCAATACGTATGGTATACGGTATGGTAAATAACAGACGGTTTTTTTTTTCTTTTGGGCATGTCTTTGAGCGCGATTATTTTGGCCGGACGCTTGATTGCCACCAACGTAGAGTTAAATAAAAGAAAATTCTAGCAACAGGCTAGAATTTTGTTCAAGTCCAACTTAACGAACCCACTGTGCGCTGACAGTACGCGGTAATGGGACTGTCAGGTGTTTGAAGAGCACATATCGCTGTTTATTTTCAAGTTCTCAGAACTGTTTACTATGAATACATTTTTTTTTGACCTCGCGACCCCGTTGTGATATTAGCTCGAGCTTTAAGCTCGAGTGTTGAAAGGTACTGTCTGCATGAGTACTTGAAGGTCAAGTAGGTATAGATACCTACGTATTAATAAACTATTATTTTTGCTTTAACACGAAGTCAGTTGCTATAGGTACCTACCTACAGTGATGTAATAGTAAGCACTTCCAGTAAGTAGCTTAGAATAATAAGTAATGTATGTATAGGTACATTTGGATTGTTAAAAACTATACAATAAATGTTTAACTGTTTACATACCTATTAAACTCCTCAAGTCAGATCATACAAGCCATCATTATCATCGTTATTATTTAAGAGTTTCACTCTTGCTGGTGCAGTTCTCTCCACTCCGTTCTACTTAATTTACAAGTCATAGGTCGCGAATTAAACATAATCTATATATATAAAGTTGATGGGTGACTGATTAATCACCGCCCCGCCGAAACTGCCGGTCCTAGAAATTTGAAATTTACACTATAGTTAGGTTATATAACGGAGGCAAGGGATAAGACGGGATTTTTGGAAATTCCACCCCTAAGAGGGTAAAACAGGGGTGCAAAGTTTGTATGGGGGGCAATAATTTTTTAAAGGTATAGACTTGAAACTTTGTACAAAGACTCCTTAAAATAAGACAATGAAAGTCATATCTGCGTTTTCAAAATTTTCGTCTCCTAAGGGGTTGAAAATAGGGGTGAAATATTGTATCGGGAGCAATTTTTCTTTAAAGTGAGAGTCTTCAATCTTTGTACGAAAGTTCCTTATAATAATACAAAAAAAGTAATTTCAGCGTTTTTCGAAATTCATCCCCTAAAGGAGTTAAAAAGGGGTTCAAAGTTTGTATAGGGAGCAAATTTTTTTTAAGTGAGGTACTTCAAATTTCTTACGGAGACTCTCTGTTTAAATAAAACAAAATTGATTTCTGCGTTTTTTGAAATTCAACTCCTAAAGGGGTTAAAAAGGGATTCAAAGTTTATATTGGAAGCAAAAAATTTTTGAGTGAAGGACTTAAAATTTCTTACAGTAACTGTTTAAATTAAATACTACAAAACTAATTTCAACGTTTTTTTAATTAATCCCCTCAAGGGGTTAAAAAGGGGTTCAAAGTTTGTATGGGGAGCAACATTTTTTTAATAGAGAGACTTCAAATTTTTTGCAGTCTCTGTTTAAATACAACAAAACAAATTTCGGCGTTTTTTTTTTTTAATTCATCCCCTCAATGGGTTAAAAAGGGGTTCAAAGTTTGTATGGGGAGCAATATTATTTTAATTGAGAGACTTTCATTTCACAAAAAGAGTGTTTAAATGATTTCAGGATTTGTGGATTTGGATAGATGTTTGAAACGAAATTTCTACAGGTCCATAATTAAATACGTACAGTAACGAAGAGAAAACGACAAGATACGTGTCAACTCACACAAAAAATGAGAGTTTTTAACCGATAAAGGATGATTCACAGTAGACCGTTCCGTGTCCGGGCCGGCCCGTTTTCTAATACAGAACGCGCGACGGCCGTCGATTGTTTATACTAGAAAACGGGCCGGCCCGGACACGGAACGGTCTAGCGTGAATCATCCTTAAGTAGGTACCTAAAGGGATTTTTAGAGGGGTTGAGAATTTGGGTTGACCGATTTATATCTGTATAGCATATTAATAATTTGGTCTCACCGGGTAAAAGTACCTACCACAATTATTATACCGTTTCCTGGATATTAAGATGTTTTAACTAAAAACCGAGCTCTACGCAGACGAAGTTGCGGGCAACAGCTAGTTAAATTACATATACATGTTTGGGTAGGAAAAAACAAAACAAGACCTTAATAGAATAGCCTTTAAACTTTGGTTGTGTCCACAGAAAAACCTGAAGACAAACTCATATTAATAAATTCAAAATTTAAAAACGACCGCACTGGAAAAAAATCTTGTATTAAATTGTATGTATTAGGTCCCCCGACTGCAAAGAAAAATATTTCCTTAGGACTTTATTTAGAAACGTTTCATTATTTTTAAGGAGTTCACTTTTATCCAATTAATAAAAAAATTCAAACACAAAATGTGTTAAATCGGTTAAAGCCCTGATAAGTTCTGGGCAATAAAAAATCTCCCATACATACATATATTTAAGAGCCGTGAAAACATTACACTACTTTTTTGGGCAGTCATGCAAAAAGAGACTATAAAATATGAATTTAAACTGAAACCGAGGGATCTCTCTACCATTTGTCGTGTAACCTACGTATTTTCCTAGACCTCATCCTCAACTTAAATTTTCTATCCCAGAGCCCTAATAAATGTTAATAGAGATAAACACAGCGTGGCCCATACGAAGGGCCGATTACAGGGAAAGTCGCGAACACCTCGTTACCCTGCGACGTAATAATCGCAATTTGCTGTTACCCACGGGCTACGTAATAGGGCCCCTTTGTGGCTGGGCCGTAGACAACACACGTCGAGGACTATGTGTCTCTTTTAGAGGTTACTTTATATATTTGATGATTACTGCCTTTATATAGACCATTATTTGGTGAACAATAAATAATATTTGTATTGTATAGACATTCGTTGACTCGCAGTAGTGGAGTGGAACATCTATGTGGTTGTACTGGTGATGTGTACGGTCGTTGAAGTACAGCCTGTTCTATGCATTTTCTGCAACTGTGCAACTGTCTGATCTGTGTTCACCAACATTTAGAATAGAATATAACAGGCTTTATTCGGGACAAAAATAAACAATATAAGATTTTAAGCTCACATGGTCATTTACATTGGAATTACGATGAATAACAGGATATTTAACTGTATATTTGTGTTTACCATGCAAAGTAGTGACGGTGACACTGTGAAAAAAAAGCGAACCAAGAAGAGGGTAGATCGCTATGGTGTGCGTGTAGGTAGACCACAAGACCACAACTAAAACGTCAGTTAATCCGTGATGCCTGAAACACACACAGGGCCATCATGGCCACTCAAAAAGTTTATAATGGCCGGCTGTGTGGGCGCGCACACGAACACCGTCACGAATTGCTTTGATGTACCGCCCATGGACCGATTATGCTCGATCACTTTGGAATTATTGACACTCGCAGACGATTACACTGTCCACACCAAGGCACATGTCTGTGATTGGCCATGATGGCCCTGTGTGTGTTTCAGGTGTGACAATGGCGCTTGCAACGGTGCCGAAATACCGAAACTCAATAACACAAATATACATGGTAAATATTCCGTTATTAATCGTAATTCTAATTTTTAAAAACCCGGCCAAGTGCGAGTCAAACTCGCGCACGAAGGGTTCTGTACCATTATCTATAAAAACGAAAAAAAAACATATCTGTTGTATGAGAGCTCCTTAAGTATTTATTTTATTCTGTTTTTGAGTATTTTTTGTTATAGCGGCAACAGAAAATTTCAACTGTCTAACTATCACGGTTCATGAGATACAGCCTGGTGACAGGCGGACGGACGGACAGCGGCGTCTTAGTAATTGGGTCCCGTTTTACCATTTGGGTACGGCACCCAAAAAAACAACAAAACATGAACAGAGATCAGCATATAAGATGACAGTTCTTATGTGCCACGAAATAGTTCTATTCAGCATGGCGCTGGCTGATATTTCGATGGGACCATCAGGTGATTTAAAGGTAAGTGCGGGTCAGGAATCTTTAAAGGTAACCGTTACTGAGAAATTATTAACTGGAATCGAAATCTCACAGACATCAAGGGTCCCCTTGAACAACAGATGAAGACCACATGGGTATGCAATGGACGCCTTTGACGCCCTGCACTATTGCGGTCCGTACAATACTGCAGGGCGTCAAAGTGTGTGCCAATTCCAAGTCACAAATTAACAAGAGTTCAAGCGGGGTTTTGGAGATTACGGTTTATTTTTGGCCGTTGGATGTACATATATTACGTAAGTATTGTTTTTAAGCACGTCGGAGATAAAGAGTACGGCGCAACTGAATGGGCGGCAGCCGTTGCCCGAGTAAGAAGCTTACAACTCTAGAAGCGCGCGGTGCCGACCCTGAATGTTAGAAGTCTATTCAAAATAATCGAATATACAGTGGTACGGTGGTATGATCCCAGTAGGTAAGTAGGTACCCTGACAATTATGTCTAAATCAATTTAAGAGGGCGTAGATGGCATTGCAAAAGTCCCGCTCTAACACGCGTGAGTTTTCAATTAACCATCCCGCTCTCTACGCTCAGCGCATATTTTTCGTAAATATTGATGTTTACCCTAAACGTGTACATTTATAAGGTTAATTTTTTTACCAGGTTTGAGAACTTATCATTTTACAACTATTAAAACAAAAATCATTGTTAAAGATGGGACGGTTTTAAAGATCCAACCAAAAACATCGAAGAAAAGGGTTATGATTGAAAAATAAAAGCATCGAGAAAATTTTTGCAAATCGTGTTTTCACTTTTAACGCACTGTAGCTCTAGTAGAAGTTTTTTCGAAACATTAACTAATTCGAACGAGTTTGCGTTTTGTCTCAAAATGTATGAAAACGCTCTCACCGAGTTTGAAATACGCGCGTTCATCGGTTAGCAACAAATGTTATACTCGCTGTTTTAGTTTCCACTAGTGACCACCAGAGGCGCTGTTCACGTTATCATACCACTTTCATACATTTTGAGACAAAACGCAAACGCGTTCGAATTAGTTAATGTTTCGAAAAAACTTATACTAGAGCTACTGGAGGAAAATAGTTCTAGATTAATATACTGAAAGGTCAGATATTTAATCACTATAGATGTTGAGATCTAAGGTCGATAAACATTGGCAAAAGTGCATATGTGGGCTCTTAACTCCTACATGTAAGTATCTGTGGAATGTCGGTAATATAAGACGTGCTTAATACTTTTAGGCAGCTTCGCTTTCAATCTCTGCAACAATGCATGCTGTAAGATAAGTAAATTGTTCCATATCGTAGAACCAAGTATGTTACGAGACGCAAGCCATTTGTGTTAAGACGGCTGTCCACTACCAGTTTCGAGTACTTAGAGATTTCTTGAAGAATATACACTTCAAGAGTGTGAATTTTATCTACACTATTATGGTAGTTCTTTAGAAGTGGAAGGTGTTGTAAAGCACCACAACAAGTTTCAACTTCAACGTTTTTCTTCGGACTCAAGTTTTAACTTTTCTTGCATCGTTTCCACTACCCAAAGGTTGTCTGGAAGAGATCGCTTCTTAGCGATAAGACCGCCTGTTGTCTACCATTGTGAAATTTGTTTCTGTTATTTGTTTTTAGTGTACATTATTTGGTGAACAATAAAGAATATTTGTATTGTATTTGTATTGTAAAGCAAAATATCTGGAAATTAATTAGAGGTACCTATGTATGTTGGCAAAGTTACATAACACGTTTTAAAAACTGGGACTAAACATTAGGTAGGACCACCATCTTGCGTAAAGTATTGCAATCGTTTTCAAAATGTAGGTAAATATCAGTGGATTGGCTGAAAATTACGCAATTCGGTGGGAATTGAGTTGTATGGACGTTCCGCCACTGGTAAATATATGTAATCGTTGGCCGTGGACTGCTCACCCAAGTCAAAAAAGTGTTTTCGTATATTTCTAGGTAGTCATTTGTTTTAATTAAAAATGGGATTGGCCAGCATCGAGCTTTATGGCTGCTACAGTGTAAGATACTTTTTTGTTTGCGTTTTTTTACTTCCCTTACCAGATACTGAAATCACAGTTATTTCTGATAGTTGGATATTTGTATCTTATATATTAAATTGATGCTATAGGAAGCATTACAGCGATGAGGTCTGGACTACAAGCCTAACGACTCAAGTAACTGGCCCAATCATCGCGGGATCCGCCGACAAGGAACAATTTCAACTATTATTGTAATGTGATTGTATTTTAATGCATTTTATATTGTTTTGCGGTGAGCTAGTTTTCTGTGGATACGAACAAGTTAGTTGGCACTATATAACGTTACAGTACTTACTTTTATATTAGTTGAAAGTCTGTAGGCAATCTCTTTTCGAAATAAGTATAAGGGCACTGCTAAGGTTTGGAATTCCCTGCCGTCGTCTGTATTTCCGAGTTCATATAACCTGGACCTATTTAAGGCAAGAGTGAATAGGCATTTTCTGGGTGAGCTCGCGTCATCGTCGGCCTCATCTTTGCCCCCTGGCTAGATGCTGGCCAAGAGCAATCCCATAATTTAAAAAAAAAAGGGTTTACTATAATTAAATACAATATCTATTTGTTACTATATTTTCTTCAAACACTTCATGAAATTCGATATTTAGTAAATGGAATGCGCTTCGCTTAGTAATAACACCCTGAGACACTTGTAGAATAGTGACCCGGGTGAAATAAGCTGCAGGCAATAAATACTTTTCTACCTTTATTTTCGTTTAAGGTGGGACGCTTTCCATACAAAACGTATTTTGACAGTCGCAGGCTAACGGAGTGATATTTTAAGAAACTTATGTAACAAACTTTCATAAATTGGCTTTCCATTTGCGCGAAATGCCCCTTTCGTAGAATAAACTTCTATTAAACTAGAATAATTTGATAAATTACTTTGTCACGTGACATCAATTTTTTCATAATAATAGAATATAATAAAGTATATTATATAGTACGGATTACCTACTTTTGAAGCCACCAGTGGGGACGCTACTGGAATGCGCGCTTGCATGCTGCTCGTACGTGCCGAAACAAGATGGAATCGCATTCCAATTTTGCATTATTGTCGTGATTGTTCTGATACAGATGATTTATATTTTATGTTCTCTAGCAGTAGGAGTATTTGACCATTTATTGTTACAATTTTATTACACATATACTTAATTTCCCTATATGTTCTCGTCCGTCTAATGATTCTAAACAGTCATTCAGCTTCATATATTATCAAACGAAAAATTCACTCACAAAACTGATCTGCATCAAACAGTTCATATGTAGAAATTAACTATACGAGTACACTCAAATATAAGTAACTAAGTAGCTAATTAGATATACTCTTGAGGAATTTCGTTGATTCTTCACGAATAGTGATGTGCCGTTCCCGGGAATATTCCCCAACTGGGAATATTCCCGGGAACATTCCCCGGGAATATTCCCCGACGGGGAATATAGGGGAATTTACGACTCACGAGCGTACAACAACCATTTTAATGTACTGTACGAATAGTAAAGTGTTGTTTTCTTGATTACTAGACAAATATAATAAAATAGTCACCTCCTTACAAAAAATCACAATGTTCCCAGGAATATTCCCAATGTTCCCCGGGAATATTCCCAATGTGCCCGGGAATATTCCCCAATGTTCCCCTGAATATGCCTTATGTCCCTTTGAACATTCTCTATGTTTACCAAAAACCATTTATGGTGTGTTGAAATTTATTTGTATGTTATAAACGAAACTATTTAAGGCGAGGGGTAGGGCAAGCTCTCTCCATAGGTACAATCTTTGTGCAAGTTTTTCTTCGTTTGTGTTTGCACTTCAAACATGATTTTTGATCAGTCAGTACGCTTATTTTTCTGTTAGCCGTGTCCTATAGGTTTATTTTTTTAATATAAACTACCTATTGCTTGTTTTTTTTTTTTACAGTTTTTTGGCGTATACTCAAAATAAAGCAATTATTACTGCGAATCCGAACGTACAATATAACGCATTATATTTGCCACTTATTATATAATTGTTTTTTGAATAAAAACTGTCACGTTTAGGTCTCAGCAGCGCCAAGTGCCAGGAAATTAGGCTAACTTCTACATACTCGAGCCTAAAAAAATCAACAGAGTCCTGTTACTCCGTCAGGTAATGGACAAAGTTTCGAAATCGTACGGGTTAACACGCCTGACATAGTGCGCAAATAAAATGTGAGTACGCGTCAAGTTATCTTGTCCATGGTGCTTCTGTAGAAATCGTCCTAATAACCATTCGATAGGTCGGTACTTCTGGCCTTTGATCTGTACTAGGACCCCAATCTCGAACTCTTGCGCATTGCATTTCTGTAATCTGGTTAAGTATTCCGATGAACATTTTTTGAATGTGTTGCCAACGTGACTAAGTACTACTCAAATTGTACTTTATGCTCTGTGAAATTTCTGTCTGGGAGGGGTAGTGCCCCAGTGGTTTGCCAACTATAAAATGCGCAGGTATCATTGGCACCAAGTCATTAGGGTGATCGCTTAAAAGCTTAAGGGCGATGGCTTAATGGTGTCGATCGCTTAAGTCTAGAAATTGGATTCACCTCTATTTGTATAAGAAAGATGTTCCGATCTTCGAAAGTGGGTGTACGTAGCTCCAATGGTTCTTTCCAGATTAAATTTGATACGCTTTCCACAAACCTCCATTATTGATATAAATTTCCATGGCATACCCATAAGGATTGCGGCAAGTTCAACAGGGATTGATGATATACCTTGGTATATGGATGAGCTACTGGAGACCTGAAGTCTTGACTTCAGGTCTCCAGTAGCTCATTACTCGCAGCGACGAAATTGTTTCCGTGGTAACTCCACATCTCTTTGACAAATCCTGTTCTTGAAGTAAATCATATGAATGCGGCCATAAAGGCTTCCATTCCCATATTAGGCACACACTCAATGTGGATAACCTTTGATGACATGCAAAATGCATGATAATGTTGATACGATTTTGGCCCACGCCTTGGGCTCATGCGGACGTTTATCACATAGACCTTAATCGCGTTTCCCGCGTCAATAACCCATTATCTTTCTCTCAGGTATCATTAGTTGAGGACCTCTGTGTAAAGTCTTCTTGTGCGCGTCATCTAGGAACGGTGTTAGTGACAGTAATCGGCTTCCTTTCTCTAGCAGTTTTCGACCTTAATGCTTCAACTTCCTCCGGAAACTTCAGGTATTGAGGAAGTTTAATGCAAATATAAGTGCTTCTTCTTCATGATTTACAACTCTTACCCACAGTTGTAAATCATGAAGAACTTACATTTGCATCATACTTCCTTCCTTTTATTTTCGAGATTAATCCGTCTAATGTTAATACTGCGCCATATTGGACCTAACTATAACACTACTATCATGTTTTACGATTTAATTTATTATATTTTTTACTATTTTATTGTTCCCCAGTTTGGGGAATATTCCCGGGCACAAAGGAATTTACTGGGAATATTCCCCTGGGGAATATTCCCCGGGAATATTCCCCAGGGGAATATTCCCGCGGCACATCACTATTCACGAACCTCAATTCTAAAATGGTTTTCCCGATGGATGTGAGTCACATCCATCGGGAAAACCATTTTAGAATGTGACAGTATGTGGCTCTCCAAACAAGGAGTGCACATATTAGCAAAGGTCAGCAACAGACATGGACATGGCTGTAACACTTCTGGTGTTGCAAGCATCTAAATATAAGCTATGGTGATCGTTTACCATCAGGAGGACGGTACTGTACCTATTGAAGTCGTCTGACGAATATTAGTATGATAATTGCAAACACTAACGTTAAATCCGTACCAAACTAGCTATTTTACAAGGACAGTTTATTGTAAAAATTTCAGCAAGTTTTTATTCATTAAAAAAGTGGATACAAACTTTTATTTTCGCGACAATCATAGTAAGTACGATTCTCTAAGCACATGCTATTGAGCCGCATAATCGTTTGTGCAGTAAAATTTTATAGTGTAGGTACTCCACTTCAGATCTCTACAGAGAAGTCAGGATCCCATACAAACGTATATTTTGTATAGTATGGTTTAGTTTATCAAAAATAAACTAGTACATTTTACGGGAAATCTTTAAACGACGTAGATACTTACAATGATCGGGTTAAGTATTAGATTATGAGGCTGAGGTGCGTGACGTACCATCGCGACGCGAGCGGGAACAGGAGTACTTACGACTTAGGGTTTTAAGCTCAAGCCACACAGAGAGCGGGCGGGCGGTGGCGGCGCGGGCGCGGGCGGCGGCGGCGCGGGCGCGGGCGGCGGCGGCGCGGGCGCGGGCGGCAGCGGCGCGGGCGCGGGCGGCAGCGGCCTTTGTCGGCAGCCGCCACCGACAAAGGCCGCTGCCGCCCGCGCCCGCGCCGCTGCCGCCCGCGCCCGCGCCGCCACCGCCCGCCCGCTCTCTGTGTGGCTTAAGCTTTATAGGGTTGTTATTGTTACCTATGTATAACCACTAAATTTATGTTATTAATTATCATAACATAAAGCCTTTGAGCGTACTAGAAGGCTAGTTCGATTTGTGCAACATAGTATTCTTTTATTTAGTGTCATACTTTTCTATTTTTTTATTAAAATATACCTAATAATAATTAGTTTTCCACTTAATAAATGTCAGTCCTTGCGTAACCCAGGAAGCAAAGCAAGTTGCGAAATGTCTTAAACCAAACCGCCATATTTTACAGCCGGCTCACACCTCCTCGCTGTACGCGTTAATTGCTAACACACCGATTGAGATAACCTAGCACTTTCGTACAATACCTGGTTAAGCTAACAGAAATGGGAGTTTGCTAACCGATTAGACGCGCATTGCTTAAATTTGTAGTTGAACCGCCATCGCCATAGGTCTATGTGTATACGAACTAAAATAGGTACCAAAAATATTAATATTTGTTTTGGTCTGTAGCAAATTAGTGCACGTGTCCAAAAATTCCCTTATCTTTATGAATAGAGAAAAAGAGACAAAGACCTAATGGGCTTATAGTTCACACAGTTGCACCATCGTTAAGTAGGTACTTAAGTAGTTAGTAGTTTCACGAAGTATTGAACCGAGGCCGAAGTTTCGTCGTACTTACATAACATAATTATTTCGCTCAGTTTAGCCTATGAAAGTCAAAGTATGTATTCATAGGTATGTATTCATGGATAACCAAGTCCCATGTCAGTATTTAAATACATTGTCAACAATAAGCTACAGTTTAATATACATGTTGCTTATACCTAAATGGGAATTCATACAAAGAATTAGAAAATAGTCTAGGTCATGTCCCTTGCTCACGTACCTCAATTGCGAAGTCCAGGGTTTACGTCGTCGCAAGCACACACACGGATTCACACGCGGGGCAATACTTTAGGTATTTGACATCACAGACAGGAGTGACGTACGCCTTATTCGAATGCAAGCCAAGGGTCATCTGTCAATCAATCAGGGTCATCTGTCTGTGTTGAGCGGGATTGGGCATTTAAATTGTTTATTTAACACCAACTTTAACAAAATACCTACCAGCAATAGGTAACTATATTTACTACTCAAACACTATCTTGCATCCATACCGATCAAGCGTGTCTGAAATTTAATTTGTTGATCTTAATTTACTCGAGTGGCTATAGGCAATTATTGTGGCATGTCCGCTATCATTAAACCCGTAATGTCATTATACAATCAAATTCGTTCTGGAACGACATTTAGTAGAGAGGCCAATTTAAAATAAAAAAGTCGTCAAATAACGAAGTTCGTTTGTACGAGCAGTCGCCTACCGACGACTGGTATCGTTGAATTCAGTGACGTCTCCCGAGTATGGAACTCGATGTCGTCACTCTCTAAAGTGGTGGAGGGGGTAACTATGACGTCACAAAGATGGCGGTTGGTGGTATCAAGTTTTATCGATTATCTCTTTAACTATTCAACGTATTGCAACAAATGAGGTGTCAAATGAAAGCTCTTTAAATTGCTAATAATTTGTTTTTTGGAATAAAATGTGAAAGTCTAATAATTAAAAAGTTTTTCTTAAAAAATCGTACTTTTGAAAAAGTCATTTTTTTTTAACTGCAAAAAACTCGATGAAAGAGGCAATTTCTTTAAAAAATACTTCATATGACTGAAAATGCTAAATTCATCCTCTATACAATGCTTTTTGAATTATTAGAATCGGTTCATAAATGAGTACGCCAGGGACATTTCACCGCGGGAGGGGCGAACGTCGCGGGCGCGCGCGCGTTTGCTGATAAACGCGACTGTGTAGACATTCTTAAGTGTAGCTCGACAACTACTTAACCGATTTAGACAAGTGGGGTATCATATGAAAGCTATTTATATTGCCATTAATTTGTTTTAAGTAATGAAATGTGTAAGTCAAACAATTAAAAAGTTTTTCCAAAAATATAGTATTTTTGAAAAAGTAATTTTTATTTTAACTTCAAAAAACTCCATGAAAGACGCCATTTCTTTAAAAATTATTTCATATGTTTGAAAATGCTACATTTATCCTGTATATAATGCTTTTTGAATTATTAGAATCGGTTCATAAATGAGTACGCCAGGGACATTTCACCACGGGCGGGGCGAACGTCGCGGCGCACGCGTGTTTGCTGACGAACGCGACTGATTAGGCTTTCTTAAGTGCAGCTCAACAACTACCTAACCGATTAAGACAAATGAGGTGTGATATGAAAGGTATATTATTACTTAATAAAAAAAAATTTGATAGCCAGAACACTTGCTCAGAGATTTAAAAAAAAAATGAAAAAAAAAAAAAGGTTTTCGCCTTATGTTAGACAACAAAATCATCATCATCATCATCACATCAGCCGCAAGACGTCCACTGCTGGACATAGGCCTCCCCCAAAAAGTGCCACAATGACCGGCCCTGCGCCACCCGCATTCAGCGGACTCCCGCGACCTTTACCAGGTCATCAGTCCACCTTGTGGGGGGTCTACCCACGCTGCGCCTTCCGGTCCGTGGTCGCCATTCGAGAACCTTTCAGCCCCAACGGCCATCGGTTCTACGCGCAATGTGCCCCGCCCACTGCCACTTAAGTTTAGCGATTCGAAAGGCTATATCGGTTACTTTGGTTCTGCTACGGATGACGTCATTTCTGATGCGATCACGCAGTGAAACTCCGAGCATAGCCCTCTACATTGCCCTCTGCTGAGTGGACGTGACCCTATGGTGAGCGACCACGTTTCCGTACCCTATGTCATTACTGGCAACACACACTGGTCAAGGCTCTCGTCTTGAGTCACTGCGGAATATTGGACGAAAAAATATGCCGTAGCTTCCCGAACGCTGCCCAGCCGAGTCGGATTTGACGATTAACCTCTTTCTCAAAGTTGAACCTGCCTAACTGGACAGTCTGTCCTAGGTATACATAATCGTCTACAACTTCGAGCGTAAAGCGTCCGATTGTAACAGGAGTTGGTGCTACTTGGGCATTTGACATGATCTTCGTCTTATCCATGTTCATCCTTAGACCAACTCGGTCGGAGGCTTTACTGAGGTCATCGAGCATTGTACTTAAATCCTTCATGGTTTCAGCCAAGACTACCATGTCGTCAGCAAACCGAAAGTGAGTGATGTACTCGCCGTTTATGTTGATGCCTAGCCTTCTCCAGTCCAGATTCTAGAAAACATCCTCCAGTGCAGCGGAGAACAGTTTAGGAAAAATATCTCCTTGACTGACTCCCCGCTGCAGCGGAATGGGTTTCGAGTTCCAGTCCTAGAGAGTCGGACTAACATAGTGGCGTTTTCGTACAAACACTTCAGTACTGCGATATAGCGGTAGTCTACTTGGCACCTCTGTAGAGATTGTAAGTACTGCCCAGGTTTCGATCGAATCGAAGGCTTCCTCATAGTCCACAAAAGGTAAACAGTGGGGCAGGTTGTACTTGTACTCTTTAGTCTTCTGTATACAGACCACCACTTCTGTATACAGAGTAACATAGACCACATCCATACGCTTCGTCAGGTTATAGCCTGCCGGACTTCAACGCGAAACTGGGCAAGAGAGATGGTGAAGAGCTGAGAGTGGGGGAATTTGGAGTTGGAAGTTGGAAACACCGGGGCCAACTACTGGCTGGTTTCTTGGAGAAGGAGGGAATCTACAATCTCTACATGATTAATTCCTTCTTCAAGAAACGTGAGCATAAAAAGTCGACCTGGATGAGTCCCGACGGTGCAACTAAAAACGAGATTGACTTCATCATGTCGACGAAGAAGCATATATTCAATGATGTCTCTGTGATCAATACGGTTAAAACCGGAAGTGATCGCCGTCTGGTAAGAGGCACATTGAATATATTTAAGCTAGAGCGCTCTCGTCTGATGAAGTCCACGCTCCGACCATCAGCAGCCCAAATCCAAAACCCCGAGAGCTTTCAGCTGGAACTCCAGAACCGTCTCCATTGCCTAAGTGGCGATGTGGATGAATTCAATGACGGGTTTGTGGACGCTGTCCACACCACAGGGTCTAAATTCTTTAAAGCCCACCGGGCCAACTGAACCAATAGGCCCTCTAACTCCGCTCAAAGGCTCTTCGAGTAAAGGAGTAGGATGGTTCTACAGTCTTCAGTCGATGCGACATTATATCGGCAACTCAATAGACAGATCTCCAAATCCCTGACCCGTGATCTGCGCCAATTCAATACAAAACGTATTGAAGAGGCCATCGAGCGGGATAAGGGCTCAAAAGTTTTCGCAAGAGATCTGTCTATTGGGCAGAGCCAGCTCGCCAAATTAAAAACTGAGGATGGTAGAATTGTCTCACCCAGACCTGAGCTTCTGAGCGAGATAGAGCGCTTCTATGGATAGCTATACACGTCAACTAGCAGACCCCGAAGTTGGTCTAGTGGAAGATCCTAGAGCTAGACTAACCCTGTACTATACCGATGACATTCCGGACATCAGCCTGTAAGAGATTAGAATGGCTCTTAAACAGCTCAAAAGCAACAGGGCACCCGGTGAAGACGGAATTACAGCCGAACTCCTGAAGGAGGGTAGAAAACCGGTCCTTACAGCCCTTCAGAAGTTGTCCGACTCTGTCTTACTGGAAGGGAGAACGCCAAAGGCATGGAACACAGGCGTGGTGGTGCTGTTAAGAACTATCGATCCATCACGCTTTTGAGCCATGTCTACAAGCTGTTTTCAAGAGTCATTATGAACCGTCTGGCAGCACGCTAGATGACTTCCAGCCTGCCGAACAAGCCGGTTTCCGAAGAGGCTTTAGTACCATATACCACATCCATACTATGTGGATGTGGTCTATGTTACTCTGTATGCAGAAGACTCAAGAGTACCCTGCCCCTCTGTTTAGCGTTTGTGGACTATGAGAAAGCCTTCGATTCGATCGAAACCTGGGCGGTACTACAATCTCTACAGCGGTGCCAAGTAGACTACCGCTATATCGAAGTACTGAAGTACGAAAACGCTACTATGTCAGTCCATTCCGCTGCAGCGGGGAGTCAGCAGGCAAGGAGATATTTTTCTTAAACTGTTCTCCGCTGCACTGGAGGATGTTTTCTAGAATCTGGACTGGAGAAGGCTAGGCATCAACATAAACGGCGAGTACATCACTCACTTTCGGTTTGCTGACGACAACTATGTCGTCAGACTACTAAGTCTTGGCTGAAAGTTGAAACCATGGAGGATTTAAGTACAATGCTCAATGACCTCAGTAAAGCCTCCGAGCGAGTTGGTCTAAGGATGAACATGGATAAGACGAAGATCATGTCAAATGCCCATGTAGCACCAACTCCTGTTACAATCGGGCGCTTTACGCTCGAAGTTGTAGGCGATTATGTATACCTAGGACAGACTGTCCAGTTAGGTAGGTCCAACAATGAGAAAGAGGTTAATCGTCGAATCCGACTCGGCTAGGCAGCGTTCGGAAAGCTACGGCATATCTTTTCGTCCAATATTCCGCAGTGTCTCAAGACGAGAGCCTTTGACCAGTGGGTGTTGCCAGTGATGACATATGGTACGGAAACGTGGTCGCTCACCATGGGCTCAAAGTCACTCAGCAGAGGGCAATGGAGAGGGCTATGCTGGGAGTTTTTCTGCGTGATCGCATTAGAAATTACGTCATTGGTAGCAGAACCAAAGTAACCGATACCTATTTATAGCCTTTCGAATCGCTAAACTTAAATGGCAGTGGGCGGGGCACATTGCGCGTAGAACCGATGGCCGTTGGCGCTGAAAGGTTCTCGAGTAGCGACCACGGACCGGAAGGCGCAGCGTGGGTAGACCCCCCACAAGGTGGACTGATGACCTTGTAAAGGTCGGTTAGGTAGTTGTTAAGCTACACTTAAGAAAGCCTACACAGTCGCGTTTGTCAGCAAACGCGCGCGCGCCGCGACGTTCGCCCCGCCCGCGGCGAAATATCCCTGGCGTACTCATTTATGAACCGATTCTAATAATTTAAAAAGCATTATATATAGGATTAATGTAGCATTTTCAATCATATAAAGTATTTTTTAAAGAAATAGCCTCTTTCATCGAGTTTTTTGAAGTTAAAATAAAAATGACTTTTTCAAAAATACGAATTTTTGGAAAAACTTTTTAATTGTTTGACTTACACATTTCATTACTTGAAACAAATTAATGGCAATATAAAGAACTTTCATTTGATACCTCATTTGTCTAAATCCGTTAAGTAGTTGTTGAGGTACACTTAAGAATGTCTTCACAGTCGCGTTCGTCAGCAAACGCGCGCGCGCCGCGACGTTCGCCCCGCCCGTGGCGAAATGTCCCTGGCGTACTCATTTATGAACCGATTCTAATAATTCAAAAAGCATTGTATAGAGGATGAATTTAGAAATTTCAATCATATGAAGTATTTTTTAAAGAAATTGCTTCTTTCATCGAGTTTTTTGCAGTTAAAAAAAAATTACTTTTTCAAAAGTACGATTTTTTAAGAAAAACTTTTTAATTATTAGACTTTCACATTTTATTTCTAAAAACGAATTATTAGCAATTTAAAGAGCTTTCATTTGACACCTCATTTGTTGCAATACGTTGAATAGTTAAAGAGATAATCGATAAAACTTGATACCACCAACCGCCATCTTTGTGACGTCATAGTTACCCCCTCCACCACTTTAGAGAGTGACGACATCGAGTTCCATACTCGGGAGACGTCACTGAATCCAACGATACCAGTCGTCGGTAGGCGACTGCTCGTACAAACGGAATTTTTATTTTAGCCACTTGGCCTCCCTACTAATTCTGTTGACATATTGCTAGCTGTTTGCCGCTATATTGTCACAAATACTTAACTATACCTACCGTTGACAATTTGTTGTTTTTTGAGTATTGTAATGTTGATTTTCTATGCTATGTTCAAGTTCTTAAAATAGTCAAGTGCATGTGATGTGTAGTGGAGTTTACTGAAAACGGGTATTAGTTTTCATAGGTATATGACGAGATATATTCACGAGGCAAAATCAATGCTTGGGTTTTTTTCTTCATGTTTTATTACTGAACCACTTAAAACAACCATACAATTTCACTCATTCCTTCTACTTACTTAGTAACTGGGCGCCCAATAAGTAGAGCTATTAATTAAATTACCGCAATAAAACATATAAATTATACAGTGTCATGTCGCTAGCAGTAGTAGGTACAACAATTTTCTCAATTCTGAGTCACTTCAGCTACGATTGCATAGCCACTAATTTGTCAACGTAAATTAAGAATCTCTAATCAATTTCAAATCACTTCGATGCTATCTATACCACTCGTTGGGAGCAAATGTCGATAAAACGCAAGATATATCGTTCAATCTAAAGCGGGGCGGTAACCACGACATAATGACAATGTCCAGTAATTGCCTGGCAATACTACAAAGTAACAAGGTCCCAAGAAACATACGATGTACTTATACGTTAGACGTTTGGTATTTATGTGTGGGACAGCAGCTAGTAATTAAGATTTACACCTGGGTGCTGTTAATCAACTGATTTTAGTGTCAACCAAATTTAGATGTAGCTGCGGGCAGAGTGTGATAGAGCCGTTACGGTTTACTGGTCGAATTTAGTGGTGTTGCAACATATATACGTACTGGTTATAAAATAATTATGAAATCTAAAATGATACATATACGATGAATACAATCTTCTAGCTGTGGGTTCCCTAAGCTAGTAAGGCCAAATTAATTCATGCGCCGGATCAGGGTCCGGACCATGAAAGTCTCATGAATCCGTGTGTCGTGTTTATATTTTGCCAATGACATATATCTCCAGAAAAATATCTTACTATAGCCATTAGCAACGTAGTGTTATTTCGTCGACTGCTTACAGGGCAAGTTCTTATTAACCAGGTTGTCTCATAATATTTGTGTACAACAAAAATGTCAAGCCCTATTTATTATTTTCATTTAAATACATGTCTTAGCTTATTTCAAGTATCAGGTAAAATTGGTTTATTACTACAATGTTGATAATATCAATTCTGCAACGGTATTGGTTAACGTTAGATAGCTTCTTAAAGTGGTTCCATAAAATTAACAAGTCTATCAAAATGCAACACTTGCAGTTCCGAGGTAGGTACATACATTTAAGTATTACGTCCTACAACATAAACGTTGTAGACCAGTGTTTGATACACCGACACTAAGAAATAGGTAGCTTTCTTTGGAACAGTTGATGTCAAACAGCATTGTGTATGTTATTCGTCTTCTTAGATGAGAATCATGCATAAGTGTAATGTAAACAACAAAGTCAAAATTTAAACATTTTCTTTTTATACAACGACGGTGGCAAACAAGCGTACGGTCCACCTGAACGTACCTATAAATAAATTACATTAAATTATTTTGAAGATTTTCAAAGGCCCATTAACACACTACGTAAGAATCGCTTTTTTTGTTTTGTAGTCTGATTGTGGGTTTACAGGCTGGTCCCAATAAGTCGATAGGAGTGCGCGGTTGTAGCCTAGAGAAAATCCAGGGCAAACCTCCGACATGACCACGCGGGCGGTTCAAACACTGGAATACTCTAAGAACTTGCGCTACATTGAGATTGGTAGAGCGGCTTCAACCGAATCTGAGGTGTGAGTGGATTCGAGCTATTTTCATAATGTTCCTTGAACTTTAACATCTGTCTCGTCTACTCGTATACGGAACTGAAGTCGCATCTAAAGACGATTTATCCCAAATTTAGCGTACAACAAACTGCTTACCGAATTATAGTCCTAAATCGGCTAAGTTGCATTTTGATTACTATCCTAATTAACATAAAAACTATGTAAATAAATTTTAAAAACATCTTCTTTTTATTATTTATATTATTACGAATTAAAGTTGACCGTAAAACATTACAATTAAGAATAAAAATTGCAGGCTCTACTACTTTAAATTAATTGAAGGTTAAAAAACAAGTCAACCATTACTTTCTTAAAATTAAAAACATCACATAAAAATTGCGTATTTTAATTTGGGAAACGATGGATCAAAAACCCTGTATAATGTATGTACTGAGTATATGAGATAGGTGTATTTTAAAAGGAAAATCAAATACATGAAAATAAAATAGTAATAAAAAAATACACGACTGCACTGGATAAAGGTGAACTAAAAACTAGAAAGAAGTTTCGAAATAAATAACTTGAATCTTTTTTTGCAGTTGGGAGACCTACCTATACTACATACAATACCAATATATTAGGACACACATACCTACAGTTGTATTTACTCTTACCAACGTTGTTAACTGTAAAGGCTAAAAGAAGCAAAACCGGAGTGGAGACGACTGCAAGAAGAGTTAATGAGTGTATATTACCATGATGGAAGTATTACATAAACATACATTTGTACTTGAGCTCTGCATTGTTAATTCGCGGTTCGTAAAACATTAATTACTAGGTCAAATACCAACTTTATTACGATGTTTATTGCTACGGTACCAATTGCTAAATGGAACTGGTACAAAATAAAATTAGATAGTACATATCAGCGCTGTGTCGAATAAAACATCGGTTTAGTTGTAAACACGTTTATACATTGTTAATATACCCGCCACCTCGTTAACTAGAACATGGTTCAATTAATGGACTCAGCAGTTTGGTATCTGTATGAAATAACTTAATGCTAAGGTGTGTTGAGAGATAAAAGTCTTATCTAGGTATTACTATTAGTATTAAACGGTTCCATATCACCGCAGGAGTCTTGTGATGTGAGAAATCGTCGCGACCCGATACACTTCTTTATATTACACGGATTATCATTAATAATTTACGGTATTAGTCAGTTGATGATAATCGATTGGTTTTAAGTGTAAATACTTTGTTCATTTTCTCAAATATCCTGATGAAATACTTGTACTTGCCGCGCCACGTATGACGTATGCGTAATCTATGTTATGTAGGTACATCATTCAATTACTTGTTGGGTCTTCCAAAAAATGGTAAAAAGCTGTCTCGTTCCGAAAAGGGTTCCGTATATATATTGATTCGGTAAACTACGCCCCCCGTGAAAGAGACACGCTTATGTGATTTGCGAACGGCAAAACGGGATGCAACACTCTTCGGGAATAACTGTTTTAGACAAATCTCGATAAATATCTGACTGTCTGCAGTTTTATGATATTGCCTCTTGACAGAGTTTAGATGTGGTAAAATGCCATCATATTAAATAATTTGTGTCGTTTAATAATGCGTTGTTTTAGTAGGCTGAGTAAAAAAGGAAAATAAAATCAAAGAACGCGATATTTCTCGTTGTAGTGCCTTAAACATTAACTAAAGCACCACGTCTGCCAAATGAGAATTACGATGACTCGTGGTCGCAATTTTGCGCAAACTTACTTTTTCCATTGGGTATGTAGCGGGGGAAAACTTAACCATTTCCTATAGACAAATGTTGAAATTTGTACTCTCGGCAATGTAGCAAGGGTATTGTTACATTTGTTACTGTCCCACGACAAAATCATATAGGAGCTTGTAAAAGTTATTTTCCAATAAATCATTGGCTAACTAAGATGTTGTGCGACACACAATTTTATGGTTTAGCCACTCGTGCCGTGTTTCTTGTTCATCTTGAGAGACGGTGCCAGTCAACTCTTGTTTGTAAAATTATTTTAACTGAATATTTCCACTTCAAATGTATCTTTAGTGATTACAGTCGAGGAAAATGAATGTTTACAGAAAATTATTTACCGTTTCCTTGACTATAGGAACGTATTTAAAATTAGGTATCGCAAATTTTTGAAGAATTTTAAAGAACTAAATTAATATTGGGTAAAAATAAATAAACATTCATAACAAAATATAACTCTAAAACTATTTGCTGGTTAATTACTAATAAAAAGTAGTTTATCGAACCAGAACTTATTATAATAAAAGATAATTTCAAGATGCGAATCGCCTACAGATGTTTAAGTGTGTAATTATTTGCGTTGATTTCATACAAATTATGACATTTTGACCGCACAAAGGGATAAGAAATTAAGCGGGCTTTTATGTTCATCCTTTTACGCACCGTACATTAATTATAACACCTCTTTAAGTTTAAATTTATGGCGTTGTTTTGTTAGCCATTAGGTACATGGTGTAAGTGGCCGGCGTGTTGGGGTTCCAGTGCAATTTAAAGTAGACTATAGGATAGTAGAGAGTAGAAGTAGTGGAAGATTAGTAAAGAATCAGTTGAACTGTGTATATTATGTTAAGCAAAGTTGAATAGGAAGTGAAATACTAATACGAAACCAATGGTTCGTTCGCTCAGTATACACACATAAATCAGCTCTAATTTTTTCATTTAATAAATAATACGTAAATTCTTGGTCAGTAAAGTTTGAATTTTTACTATTCTTGTGATCCTGTATAAATGCACTGAAATTAACGGGTAAATACTTTCCTTGTCATCAATCAGTGTGACAATATGTATTACTTTTCTCTTAATAAATAATCTGACAGAACCCACATTTTATAATGAAAAGTAATACTTACCGTCCCTTTTTTGCAAGCGCTCGAGGCTCAATACTTATTGGGTGTTTATGTTCTTATAATTTATGACTGCGAGCGGTGTTTTTATACTTTGAAAGGCTCTAAAGGCACGTGGTAAATTTATTGAGGGACGTTTCAATCTGGGCGATCTCTGTGGTTCAATTTTATTTTCTTAGTTTCTGATACAATTTTTCATTTGTTCGCGTTTGCGCCCAGCTGTATTGGGTTTGGAATTTAGTTTGGCTGCTGCTAAATTCCCGAGAATTTATAGGATGGATAAAAAAAAAACGGTCCGACCCAGTTAAATGGATATGTAGTTTTAGTCAGTTATATGCGGTACTCAGGTGTGGTTTTTATATGTATATAAGTTAAAATTTGTGTACAAGTCATGCATACAAGTCTATGTACCAATATGCACTGAGAAGTAGTTACTTTATTGTAACGGCGGCTATGGGTCATTTTCTAAACTCGATTTTTTTTGTGTCCGAGCTGAAAATCGTAGTGTAGCATGAGATAATACGTACCATTTATTTTTTTCCATAAAGAATACATGTTTCCACGTTGAGGTTCACTCAAATTCACTGACATATTTGTTTTTAAAATACACTAAAAAATACCTAAACGCTCAAATTAAGACTCCGTGCCCTGTCCGGCAACTAGTTTTGAATCAATCAAAAATTCCTATCAAAAACTGTACATTAGAATCACTGATTTCGTGTCAAAAACTTTAACTCGATTATATTTACTATCACTGAGCACAGACACTATTCACTTCACTGTGGTGAATAACTTGTAATTGATGTTTAAAAATCGTCCGAGCGGGAGAGTTCAATTTTGTCGGCAAAATTCAAAGGTCCCTGGCAGCCATCGTTTACATTTGATCAGCTTCGCGTCCTGCTTCACATGTTCTCTCAAATGTCAGCTATTATATATAAAAAAATTATATATAGCAAACCGCATTAAGTTCGAGTAAACCACCTAAGTACTTCGGTTTCTGGGTGGGCGACAATTTTATTGCTTTTGCTTGCAATTTCGGTGGCCCTTAGAAATTCAAATTCTTACATAAGTAATCATTAACATATGTATGCATTATAAAGCACTTTGGTGTCTCTATATAAACGATAACTTAAAATATTATTAACATGCGATTTGATTTTTTTATGATTATTTTATAGCGATTTCCAATTCCCGTGTCCTAATTCCCATAGCTTGTTTACTAAAACAGCTGATTTTGGGGCACGGGAATTGGGAAGGATCACTTATTTTGTTAATAAACCGCATTTAATAACAATAATTATCGATGAAATGCATAAATAAATATAATTTGTACTAAGTATACCTATCGATTAGAGTTGTAGTTTATGCGTTTATTTAAAAAAAAACAGGCAAACTGCTACAATTACACTTAGCTTCTTAAATATTTGAAAAGAATCAATGAACAAAGTCAATGAACATTATGTACATGAAATCATGTAGGTATATATCGATACATACGCATTTTATATACAACGACGGTGGCAAACAAGTAAAAGCGGACATCTCAAATTTTATAAAAGGTCAGTAACGTACCCGTGACTCTTTTGGAGTTGCGAGCGTCTATATGTGCATCTGCATTTAGTGATAGTTTTAAATATTAATACGTGTATGATTTTCTGCAATTCTTTGCTGCTGTTGCTATGTGATTGTATAAAGAGAAATTTAACTTAAAATATAGATTTTTGGTTTATATAAATTTCCTCGGTTGAAACTTGAACCCATGATTGGTAAAATTAGGCTAAATAACTTCGATACAATTGAACTTTATAATTCTTGATAAATTAGATGGTAAATAATAATTTTAATACAATTTTTTCTAAGAAAAGGCAATTCCCATGGACAGATAAATTCCCGTGCCCAGGTCAAATTTTCAAATTGCAATAACTTCCGTAATTTTATATGTATAAGTACCCCGTAAGAAAATTTGTGTTTATTAATTTTTTTATCAAATTATCAGCATACAATTTTCTATATATTATTGGTATTTCAAAATTCCATGGGAATTTGACAAAAATGCCCGTTTGGTGAAATTCACTCCTATCAATGGACGCAGCGCAAATATGATACTTATTATAATCTCAGCGAAAAATTAACATACAATGGCGTTCCAAGAAATTAAAAATGCATCACTGATTTTCCTCTTTAATGTGTAAATAGATTTTCTTATGACGACAAGGTTTCAAATGAATCGAGGCTGTTGTTTTGCGCGGATTAATTCTACGAGAGGAAGTATCGTTCTAAGAAGCGAGTTATTACCCGTTCCGTTACCATTTTAATCACTTTATCTACCACTACCTTGCTATGAGATTGTGCATTCTGCAATTAGAAGAATCGGAAAAGTTTGGGTTTAACAGTTTCGTAATCAAAGTTCAATGTTAAGTAAGCTATTATAGTGATATATTGTAATTAACATTATAATGAGCTATTGTTTATTATAACCTCCATATATTGACAGTTTTTAGAATCTAGCGGGAATGCGGGTAAACAATATCTCCAGATTCCAGGCGCAAACAAAAATCTTGCAGTTGAAAGAACATCTATGAATTTAACCAATTGATATATTATGCTCACGCTTCACTTTCCTCCAATTACAGTATAATAATAGGCCTTTTTTATACATTTATCCTTTTGATACTCCAAAGTAACGATACTTTTAATGCATACTAGTTATTTTATTGACGTATATTTATTGTATTTGGTTCATTATAAATAAACCGAGTATGAGTATCTATCGGGAAAACGTTGTTCTCGCAATGAAGCATGTAGTGATTGTAATCGCAATAATTAATTCGAGATAACTCACCCGCCGCTATTAGAGCTAGCCAAGGACAGCTAATGCTGTATACCTACGCAGGTGAAGAATACAAGATTTGCTTAAAGGTTACAATTAACATCAAGAATTAGAATAATTTATCGATAAGCTAGATTCGTTGTATCTGGCGCTTATTATTAGACCTCATTGTTGTTGTAAAGTTAAATAGCTCACCGACACGGAGCAAGAAGAGAACAATCCCCGGCACAAGTGGTCACCACTTGTCCTTAAAGGCGCTATTAGATGAAGCCAGTTGCTGGCGCCATTAGGCGGCACGAGCCAGCGCTGGACTGGCACTGTAGGTAGGTTTTATATAATTATTAGTTATGGATCTAGTCACACTATACTGGCACGGAAATATTATTATACTGCCTGAGTTAATATCGAGCGAGATGGCGCTAAAAACTGGTATCGTCTAAGAGCGTCTTTATACATTTAACTTTTTTTTGTATTGACGGTTCCAAGCTAATAAAAACAACACATTAAAGTTCGCCATTTGTACTTAAATTAATACACCACAAACATAGGAACATATACCTGTAACTTCTCATCATCAGAACATCAGCTCTTGAACATAAGTCCATGGATGAAGATAAAGGTAGGTACCAAGGATGTGAGGGAATAGGATGAATTCCTCACACTGGCTCATAAAAAGGCCAATTATCAATTAAACATACTCGTACCTATATATGCACTTAACTGTGAAAATTTTAAAACTATGGACAACCTCTTTTTAAACAGTAAAATATTGGTACATTAGTATGCGACTGCTATGAATTTAATCAATTACAGTTTAGAGCGATTTCCCACGGTACAAATTTAAATAAGGTATCAAAGCTCCCTTTAAACACCATCACAATCTGTAATCATGCTCGGTTCTGATTTAATAATGTTCGATCGTATCCCGTTTACGCATTTAGCAAGGTCTGAGCAAACAATAGAATCACGACGGTCTATCCAAAGTTATTTTCAGTTCACATAGCCTACGTATGATTAACATTTCTACGAGTAGGTTAACGAGACGAGAAGTTACTTAAGCATCGATTACACCGAACTACATCTAGTGCACTAACTGGTGGAGGGGAGTTAAAGGATTTCACTCATTATAGCGAGATAGTTTAACTCCCCTCCACCAGTTAGTGCACTAGATGCAGTTCGGTGTAATCGATGCTTTAGGCTGCTGTAGAAGTAGCCAGTAAAAAGATAATTAGAGTTTAATAAATCCCTCTTCACATGCTGCTTTAAATCTAAAAACCGTGCTATCATAGTGCACCCCATAACTTCAAGCATATTTATTATGCACTCAGAGTGTTCTAGTGTTAGATAACATATCATAAGATAGATTAGATTAGGTGCGTATCGCACAGATAGCCGGAGGGTAGGCTGGCTGCAGCATCATAAATTATTATTACTAATGTATATCCTTTGCTATTGTGATTTATAAGACGTTGCGAATTGATTATTAATTAAAGGTTATTTGGTTGGGAAATTTAAATTATAGTTTAGTAGAATCTTGAGGCACTACATTTCGTAGTGACAAGAGTTGAATCTTGTAATTACCATCTCGTGAATGTCTGAAAACAAGTATAACTTTTCACTTTACAAACTGCCTTGTTAATATGCATTAAGGAACCAGCCTACTTCTACGGTAGGTATACTTTACCGTAACATGGATTCCGTAAAATTTCTTACTGTGACGGTTAAATGTGAGAAAAGAAAATCACCTTATTCTTATTTAAGGGGAGATATCCCCAACGCAAAACTCCCGCTCTAACAGGCGTGAGTTTACAATCAACCATCCCGCTCTCTACGCAAGCTCTGCCCGCAGTTTTGTAAATATTTAGCTATAGTCATTAAGCCAATTATTTTATCAAAGCAAACCCTGCGAATTTGTCTATAACTATTTACGATCTTTAATTGAGTACAAAAATTAAATGTTAAATATCAGTAATATAGCCGTAGTATTGAAAATACATTCCAAAAAGGGGTAACTTCGCGATTTTTTTCTATCGAATGAAACTCATCAGGTCGTGTAACTGACTGCGATTTTGACTAGACAAGATCCTTATGTAACACATATATTTTTTTTAGATTTTAAGACACTATTCTATGTCTCAGATGGTTTTTAAAAACTCTAAAGTGGTAATACACGGCCTTAAGTAGTCGATACCGGCCCAACTAAATAAAACAAAGTTGAAGCAAACATACGCCTCATATTTCCTTAACAAATAAAACGTAGTACGTAATGAAGTGCGCAAAAATATCATATATTCAATAAACAATGGTAGCAGGGGCTCAATAAATTCAAAGACATGCTCAACAAAAATCTTCTGAATTGTTGTAGATACAATATTTATGCGGGGATCGAACTCGCGACCCCGGGCTACCGTGTCCGCGCTGGTGGTCCGCTTCTATGCCATCCATTGGTTAGTAAAAAATAAAGTTAGCTCATGATGATGAACACCAAAATATTTGTACGCCATGTAAAAATTGTGAAGAACGTTTTACCGTTCATGCTATCGGTATTTGTATTATTTTTATCCTTTTAAGGTGCGGAATCTTAAACATGTAAAAGGAAAAATGAATGTCAACTCAGTTCCCATTGGGGAATGTATATCTCAATACCTACACGTTATTCTGTTTTAATGTGGAAACCGAACGTTTAAGAATTTTTATTTACCTACTTACTTCATACTGACTTACTACATCCCGATAATTTAGTTTTGGCAAGCAAAAATACATAGGTACTAATTTTTTGACATGTTGAATTTATGATATTTACTACATTATTAAAAAGGCAAAGGAGCAGATATCGATATATCTAACTACTTTTGCGCAGTTATAGTTCCTATTACTGATATCAACATTAATCATTTTCAACGAGCAATGTACAGAATACAATCGGAGGGAAGCTCTTGTAACAAGTGCATATAGACCGGAGCATTGCAGCAGTTTTTGAATACGATTCCGTAATTTCGTACCCGAGCCGTAGGTTACTAAGGCGACTTCCTGATTTGTCGGTGCGGAGGCGGTACGATATGAGAAAACTGTCCAATGTCATTGTCAACTGTCTGTCGACTCAGTACCGCTTTTTACTGCGCCCCTACATTTAAATGAGTGCTTCCTGACTGGCGCGGGATGCGCGGTAGCGGGGAGATGCGAAGGCAGTACTGGTCCGCTTTTGCGCATGATATTAAGACTACTGCACAAATGTAATACTGACAGCATTCCATCAACTGAGAATCTTTGCGACGTCAGTAAGTTTACGTCAAAGAAGAAAATGTCACATATCGATCCCGCCCCGCCAAGTCAGGAAGTCGCCTAAGGCATAAGCTATACATAGGTCACCATCTTGTTACTTGTTTTTCACTTTCGTTTTTAAGACGAAATACATGGTTTCCTAGACCTTAATTTTACACAAAATCTACTAATACGAGTATAAAAATGAATCGTCCACCAGCTAGTACTCGCCTACAATAAAATATTTGTATTGCACAATAGTAGCCCACAAAGTACATTCCTTACTATAAAGATGATATGTTCAACTTCTAAACCTTTATGTAGGTACTTACAAATAAACTTCTTTATTATTATTATGATTTATTTAATTTATTTATTAGGTATTTTTTAAATAAAAATATAGACAACCTGTGTCTGCATTTCTTTCTCAGTAAAATAACGCGGTTCCCTCGATAAAATTATACGCCGATCAGTAGAAATCCCTTACAATTGACACTTCTGTGTGTCGCTTGACATATTTTTACACCAACATTAATTTCATTACCGTTACCACCCCAAACAGAACTTTACACCTAGTAATCAGAATCCAAAATTGAGTGAGTCCCGTTGATCCAGAATTCTCATTTTGGCAAATTGGACTTGCGGCTCGATTCAGCTCTTGTAGACTCTAATACATTATGTTAGGGTTTATTTTGATGTTGAGCGATTGAGTATGTGACGTGGCCATGGTTTACTCGCTTGGAGTGACGAAGTGACAGGCGCACAGGCGGCGGTGTCTGTGATGCGCCAATCAATTTGTAGCGCACAATACGCAATACATCGCCGGGCTAACTGGCTTACTGAAGGGGTATTCTACGAGGCTAGTGAAAAAGTATGTGTAACATAGAAATATTCCTCAAAATACTCGCTGTAGACATTCGTTGTACAGTCTAATGCTATTTTAGACGAACCGATACTACTTTAAAATTTGTGATACTGGCAAATCGCCGTTTTATCCCTGTAGGTATAAAAAAAAAAGAAAAATTCCAGAATTACAGTCAATTGTTTAGAGTAATTTGTATCGATTATATTTGAGATCACTTGTCGAGTGCTATGTTACCTATCGGATAGGTAGGAGTGAAGTAATTTGACTATATAATATAAAAGCAACACAAGAAAACTATATAATTATATGATCGCATGTACATATTACGCGATAAAAAGACACATCAAAATAGGGAAGATCTAAGATAAGCTGCGTTGGATCTGAAGATCCTATTCTTTCTTTCCATCGGTGCCAAAAAGAGACTAATGGTTAGAATAAATAAAAAACTTATACCTAGATAATAAGACACATCAAAGTAGGGAATAGACGCGTTGGATCTGAAGATCCTATTCTTTCTATACCTACATTGGTTCCGGAAAGAGAGAAATGCTAAAAATAAATAAAAAATCTTATACATTTTGCACAGCTACGTTGTATGCCATGTTCCATACATTAAAATTAAACACTGATTTTACTACAAAAAGCATAGGATTAAACTAAGGTTAAAAATTAACTAAAGGGTCTAGTCGTATACCAAGTTTTTTATAGTTGATGAATTGACAATAAGTTGAGAAGTGAGTTTACGCTATCGCAGAATAACGCCTGTCCTGCTGTGTCTCATACAAGATGCATAGAGCTGCGCGGGAGGCGGCGTTTTTGCGGCGCTAATGAAGTGGCGGTTCATTAGGCGAGAGTAACGAGCCGGGTTCGACTCCCGGTCCCAGTTAAAAACTTACATGTCCATACGGTGTATGTTTTTAGTGGAAATTGTGAGATGAGTACGGATGTTTTGAAGTTTATATATGGAGATACTGGATTTCTTGCATACAAATGAATTGTAACATGGTGTTGGTATGTGAGCTGTGTAAGAACTTGCTTAACGCTTAGGAAGTGTGAGAATTAGACGGTTAAGGCGACAATTAATTAAACAACTTTACGTATACACTACGTTTTTTCTAACACAATGAGCTTTAAAACTCGAAAATTATTTTAAAATCGGAACTACAAAATGATGAAATGGGAAATGTAAATGGAGCGAAAATTTCCGTCTAAATTCTATTCTTAAAAAAACGGGGTATAGTTTTCACCATATTATACATTTGCTTATATTTTTACCTTAGGAATGTTTTCCGAGGGTAAGGAAGTGCCAGGTGCGAAATCTAGTTGTAGGTCCCTACCTACTTCCACTTACTTCTAAAGCCCCTACTTTAGAATTGGATATGTGACACATGTTTAAATTGTTTAAATGTGTAATATACGAGTAGGTGACTATATGGATAGGAAATTATCAAATTCAATTAGAATTTTGCTCATTCCGGAACTTTTAGACCTAGGTATCCATGAATTGTGTTTAACTTATGCTATGATGTAGTTATGAGATATAATTTTTGCCACATGAAATTCTTTGTCTGATAATGTTCACTTAATAATTACCCGTCGCATAACTCAAGGAAAAACCTAAGTATATAAAGATGTCCGCGGCGTGTCATCTTCCCTAAGCTAAAGCACGTCATATTGCAAGGTTCACACACATAAGCACTGGCATTAGGCGGCGGTTCCGTTCAAATTTCAATCACGCTAAATAACTCGGGTGAACAATACGTCGCGCTGTCTCGACACTCTCGACGCCTCGCTTGTCCTCCCCGCGCCACACGGACACCGATCCTGGCAAACCTGAGGTCTATTTTTACCCGATTGAGGATATGTACTTAAGGCGCAGGTTAGGGCAAGGCCTTCTCCATACAATTTTTGTGCACGTTTTATTCGTCGGTTTTGGCACTCTCGAATATTCTTTTATTTATTGCTTGTAAATACTGGATAAACGAAGAACCTCAAGAAAAAAAAAAAAGTCCAAAAAAATTAAAATAAAAAAATACAAAAAAAATCTCCAGGTTCTGGCTAACAGAAATATAAGCATACCAAAAATCATAAGTATAATGCAAACACAAGTGAAGAAAAACTGTCACAAAGTTTGTATGGAGAGAGCTTGCCCACCCCTGCGTCTTTCTTGTTGGTCGATTCGCGTTACTTAATTTGGAGTTTCTACGTGTTTCACGCGCTAAGCTAACTCAGAAACAGTGGATTGATATACGAATCAGATATCAGATATCATCAATCAGAATCAGAGAAAACAACAAAAATATTACAATTATTAACATATCATAAAAAAATAGTTTTACACATATAAATAGTCCTATTTTCTGCTGCCACCTCTGCGGGAGACAGTGCCGTTCCCGTATAGGCTTACATAGCCATACCAAAAAGTGTTCGCAGGTCGTTGCATAAATCGTCTGATAAAGACGTAAGGGCCAGTAATGAGTCCTATTTAAGTCACAGGCTAGCTCGTCTAGATATATATATTTTTTTAATCGGTCCAATGATATCAGATTGTATGGCGGCATACAGAATTTAGCCTCACGACCGTGACATCAACGTTATCATTATTTTATGACTTTCCCTATGTCAAGCAGGGGTTCCGAATTTTTTCCACGGTTGTTCCACGTTTAAGCAACCCGTGTGTTCTCCTTAACGATGCTCGCTCGTAGGTGGTTCTCCTTCAATAATATCAGTAATTTCATCTTATCAAGTCGTAGGAGAGAAAATGGGGGCGGATTGCATCGCGATAAGTAAATTACGATGCTTGAGATAATCTGTTGTCTAACGTGCAGCGGTTTAAATCACTTTTAACGCGTTTTAAGTGGAAATTACTTCATACAGCATTGTCGATGAATTCGAACAAATTCAGTTCTGAACATAAAAGATACAATTACAAGCTGAAAAAAAATAAAGTGACTGAATTATCGATAAAATAATGCCTAGACTCAATCGATAAAGGACTTAATCTGAGGTTAACGTATAAAATATAAATAACTAATCTTGAGATAAACTTTATCGGTTCGAACTTGTACCAGTGAATGTACAGTCAGCATCAAAAGTAGCTACGCATATGAAGAGTTCAAAAGTTCCTATTTCCTTGTAATAAAGATTTTTGACGTCTTCATATTTCATATGCCTAGCTACTTTTAATGCTGGCTGTAATACTATTGTACTTACTAATTCTGTGCCAGTTATGGAATTGTATGTACAAATGTACATACATTATAAATTGAGATGACTTCAAAATTAGTGCTTTATTTGCCTTACTAACAAAGAAAGGTAGTAGTTAAGAACCACAATTGGCTGAAAATAGTTTCACTCTAACAATCTTTAAACATGTCAGCAGCAGCCATTCTTTGGAATCTCCAAATCTTGCACCACGCGATACCAAATACCAATAGGTAAAGGCATATTTTATGAAGATAAGTAACATTCCCGATCCTTTACTGGAGGCACATTGTTTTCATCGAATAAGTATCGATATAAAAAGCTATTGTAATCCAGTCAGGAAATGGAAAGTGGGATGGCCTCGCCATAGTGTACAGACTTGCAAGCAGTATGTTACGCATCGCAAATTTTTATGGAATATAATGAGAACTGTGGGGGCCATATTTTCGTTCTACTAAACGTATTTATTTTTATTCACAATAAGAATCAGATTTACATTTTACCAACTCGTTAGCCTAGTCACGCGTGAGAGTCAGTGCGCACTAAAACATACAAAATCCACTTTGCCAACCGACCACGAGCAATCAAGGTGTGTTGAAGGTGCTTTTATTATATAGTCTTGTGCTTATTCATTTTCATGGATTCCGGCTGACTTATGACTCTTTCTTTTTTATATTAATTAGCGTAATGCATTTCCAAAAGCGGAACACCGTATATAAATAAATAATGAATGACAACTTTAACTACAACCAAAGGAAATATAGCTTGTAAATACACGTTAGGTAGATTTAACTGTAATTTTTAATAGTATGAAAAAGGACCTCAAGCCCGTTCGATGACGTTACGTTATCGCCCTTCCGGACGTAGGGACTTAGTAGTAAATGGGTAGTCTTCTCTTGCTGATCACTTCACACTGGGTAGATACCGTGTACTGCGCTCGCGCCGGGCTCTGAGGCTGCGTAACGCGAGATTCCCAAGCAGCCGCGTAGCTATGCTGCGATTCGCACTGCTAGTCGCGATCTTCATCGATACTTATATCGATTAATCATTTATTTAAAGATGTTTTGGTCGTCGTTATATCTGCTCGATTTATTATGGTTATGCGATTAATATTATAGTAAAATTATGGTCTATGCAAACTGAAAAACCCCAAAATTGATATTAAAGTATACGTACTGTAAAACTGTAATAACAGTGAGTTCACTCTTTTTGAGCAAGTTGTATGCACCCATACTTTTGCACTTGAATCGTGACCCACCGTGGAACCTTGTCACTGAAAGTGTCATAATGATTTTCCTTGTCAGGCAGTCCGATGTCACAATGTAATTTTTTGCAAAAATCATGTTGGAGAAAGATACCTGCGGTTTAATATCATACATTTTACTCAGTACTTAGTTAAAGCGTTTGATTACTTGTAAGTATTGAACTATTGATCAAGTGATTGGTAGGCTTACAAAATATTTTTTGTTTCACGACCACCAAATTATTGACAAAATATCGATGCAACGTCCCCATCTCTAAATTCAATTTCTCGCTGTTTTATTCTGGTGCGCGTGTGCGTTGAATGCTGAGCGGGATTCCATATTTCAACGCACGTGGTTTCTTTGCCTTCTGGCGTGCATTGTTGTGATTTACCAATTTCAACGCAGCACTTACTCCTTATTGAATTATGATCGTAACGTTCTCGATACTGCTTCATTCGAGTAAAGACTTGTCTGAGAGAAACAGCTAATCAATGTTGAGGTATATCCAGCGGACTCTTCATTATTTCTTTAAAGCAGAATTCACCATATAAATCCGTACCTGTCCGTATTACGTATTACAGACAAATAGACGTGTAATCAGTGGTTATTTTTGATATCTTTAAAGAGAAGTACACCTATGAGGGTAAGAAAAGATTAACTATAACTGTTATGATTTGTAATTTTTGTTTTGTTTGATAATCACGAATGCCATCAAAAATAAACTTCGTAAAAATAGAACTCTCGACTTATTTTAGGATCCGATTCCGTTTGTTACCGGTGTTTGCTAGAACGAATCGTCAGCGGCATGCCCGGCATTTACGGAAGCTCGGTTTTTCTGTGGATTCTCGCCCTAATTGCTGTGGCACAATGTGATGGAATCCCAAGTCTTAATCATGACACAGGAATGCTTGAAATGTTTCAATGAAACAGCGTCCATATTTCAATTGAGTACACAATTGATAGCGGTCATAATGATAGCATTAAAATATGTTGCCTAATGTAAATTGTACATTCAAAAGCTTATTTGTGTTCTGTAGATATCAATATGAGACTATAAACGACACCCACGATACAAATGCCACAATTTGCAATACACTTATAATAAATGAAATGTATTTACCTTATATATTATTAACTAGCTTTTGTCCACCACTTCGTCTGCGTAAACTTCCACTCCTTATTTCATTCCTTTGAATGATTGTTTTCAGGATAAAAGATATCCTATATTTTATTTGGGGTTAGGGGCAGGCAGGTATAGATTCTTTGTATACCAAATTTCATCATAATCCGTTAAGCCGTTTTGCGTGATTGAGTAACAAACATCTAAACACCTAAACATACACATAAGGTAAGTGAGCCTAATAAGGCCCAGTTCCTAAGCTTACTCACTTTCATAATTTCGAACTTAAATAAATAAGTGCGCATGGGATACAATTTAGTGCCCAAGTTCTTTTAATATATTACCATAAAAAATTTTTAAACTCATATCAAGAATATATAAAAGGGGGCCTTATTAGGCGCACTTACTGTATTCAAAATGAACTTAGTAAACTTAAACTTATTCCCCTTTTAACTTATTTTCAATGCCGCTAAGGTTCAAAAGTAACGAAACTTTATTCCGCCATCGTATCACTTAAGGGGAGGTATCCCCAATGCAAATATCTCGCTTTAACACACTCTCTACGGAAACTCTGCGCGTAGTTTTCGTAAATGTTTAGCTATAGTCTAATGACTAATCATTTTATCTAATTCATAAGCCAATCATTTTATCAAAGCAAACCTTGTCTATAACTATTTAGGATCTTTAGTATAAAAATTTAATGTAAAATATCAGTAATATTGAAAAAACATTCCAAAAAGGGGTACATTTCACAAGGGGCGATTTTTTTCTATCGAGTGAAATTCATCAGGTCATGTGACTGACTGCGATTTTGACTAGACAAGATCCTTGTGTAACACATAGGTATATTTTTTTAGAATTTAAGACACTATATTCTAAGTCAGATGGTTTTAAAAAACTCGAAAGTGGTAATACCCAGCCTTAATCCTTTCTTTTTAAACGTTAGGATAGCGCACCCCAATGAGGGTGAACTTCCACCAAAGATGCTAAGCTGCATTTACAGTTGACACTTAGCTGTCAAACAAGCTAGATGTCAAACATATGAAAACAGCTGAACACACTATGTGGTGAATATTCACCACAGTTATTCACATAGGTACAGTCAAGGGCATATGTATACACTTTTGGACCTTATTTCAATCGATTAAGGTGAAAAAGTGTATACATATTGGTGCCCTTGACTGTACATACCTACTCGATTTGTCAAATTTGTTAAATCATTGCGGATGGCAAGGCATTGGGACGAGCAAGAAACAATATTTCCATAGTTTCGTCAAAGCATGTCTGGCACTCCAGGCGTCCAAAACACGTCGGTCACAGCCCACCAGGCCCCAGCAATGCAGCGGGGAACAGAATGGGACGTTTGCACGTCTCTAATTCATTTCACGCTGTATTGTGATTGGGGTTTTCAAGAATTCCGAACTGACTTTTTGTCCGTCTATTACAGTGATTACTTAGAGTTGATATTAGTACGCATTATATAGTTGTTCGTATTTGCCGAGGGAAAGAATTTACCTATATGAATGAAAAGACACGTAATATTTTCGTCTGCAAATATTTTATGTCATGACTTTCAAACTTAAATAATTAAATTAATTATTTAAATTATAAAGATCCGTTACACTTTATGTCGGTAAGGGTCGGCAACGCACGCGTGACTCTTTTGGACTTGCGAGCGTCTATAGGCTGCGGTGTCCGCTTACCATCATGTGGACCGTACGCTTGTTTGCCACCGTTGTAGTATAAAAAAAGTTACCTATGTAAAAAATAATTCGATATAATAGTTTCGAAAAACGCTTTCAGTTGGCTAAGCAGCAAGCAAGATTGCTCTATCTTGCTTTGTCAGGTAGCCTGGTAGATAGTACTAATAGTCTCAAAAATAGTTATATATACTCATTTAAATATGTTAAAAGTATACTATGCTTTGTAAACAGATAGGTACATACATAAAAAACTACAAACTTGGGAACTATGTAAGTTCAAACTGATACCATTACATGATAAAACCTACTCTCCATGAAATATGAAAACCTAGTTTTTAGTTTCTTTAGTTTTGCAGTCACTTTAAAAAAATCGCTGTCTATGTTCCTAGTTTTTTTTTAATTACTTAAACGCTTCCAAATCGGCTCTACAATAATACTATACACCCCCCCCCCATCTTATTTCTAAATAGGTATGTGTAAAATAAGTGCACAAATCGTACCTACATCGAAATTGACAATATAGGTATGTATACATTTTTTTTTTCATGATTTAATTCGAACCGGTGTTTTGTTGCATCGAAATTGACAATAGGTATGCATCTTCTTTTTTCATGATTTAATTCGAACCGGGTTTTGTAGAGGAACAAATGTTTCTAATGAAAAACTACTATTACTACTAAGACTGAATAGTTTGGTCAAACGCAGACAAAAAGCCGAAATTTGCACCAGACATTTCCGTTATTTTTATATTTCTGGAATGTGGGTAGACGTCGCCACTGATAGATACGTAAGGTGGGACAAGTGAAACCACTGCTTGCTGTTAGCGTACTGACGTGTAATCATAGGTCAACATGGCTGGTGGTGTGCGTGAGCACACATATACAACAATTCGAACAGTGGTTCTTAACCAGTGGTCCCTGGAAGCACCCGAAGTGGTCCGCGAAGCCATCAGAAAAATATTGAATAAGTGATAATGAATCATTTACCGTATTTATAAGTATAGGAGGAGGTCCATGGCAAGACAAGAAAAAGTCAAATAGTCCCTCATCACTAAAAGGTTAAGAACCACTGTATTAGAACAACACAAAAGGCGAAAATGGGTTTCAAAGTGCAGCGTAACAGAAGAGCCCTAAAAACGCTCCATACTAATTGAGCGTGTTTTGTGACGTCAAATACCTACTATGTGCCCCGTACTACGGTTGTATGAAAAACGAGTAATTTGCTGTTTTGGTCGTGAAATATTACGTTTATTTACATTGTAAGGTTAAGGTTTAAAATTCTCTGCCGGCATCTGTATTTCCGAATTCATATAACCTGGACCTATTCAAGGCAAGAGTGAATAGGCATTTTCTGGGTGAGCTCGCTTCATCGTCAGTCTCATCTTTGCCCCCTGCTAGATGCTGGCCAAGAGCAATCCCATTATTAAAAATAAAATAAAAGTTGTTACAATTTTTTGTTTACTTTCACATAAAAATGGTGTCCTGATGTGTTGTTTTTTATTTACTTTTAAGTCAATAAAATTACATATTTTTCGAAATTTTCAAGTGTCATAACTTTTTAAGATAAATATAACATATTTCTTAAATTACTTTTTTTTGATAATTTAATGATTTATTATCCATATAGTGACACCTTATTACTAAATTCATTCCACATGCATATTGGGGGAATTGATATGTAATCATAATCATCATTTTATTTAACGAAATTTATTTACAACACATATGTGGTCTTAATAATCATTCCTATTATCAGTTTTTATTTGATAGAGATCTTACAGATGTTACATTTTATAAAATCTTTGTATTGTTAGTACTTCTATTGTGTGTATATTGGTTTCCAGGAAAGCTCCACTTTTCTCTGCCAGTAAATCCTGCGCGAGGCTACAAATTACGCTGCGCCTGCGCCAGTGATAGGGTATCGGTTGCCATGGATACGCCCGTGGGAAAGGGTCAGTGCTTTGGTTACTGACCTTTGGACCAGCGCGGAACTTCAGTCAGTCAAAAGTAGCTGTTGATTGTATTGTAGGCGATATCAATCAATTGAAAACATTTCAAAATTTATAATGATGCCTAAATCGAAAAGCATTTCGGTAGTCGGTAAACCTGAACGTAATAAAATAGTTTTAAGATTTTTTTTTCTTCGCTAGATTTGAAGAAAATCGCCAAAATGTATAAAACGGAATTGATAAAAATTACGTCATCATAATTCACTTACGATTCCCTACTTTTAGATTAGATATTTTTTTGATGAAAATTAGGATTTCGGGAGAAATAATAAAACACGTGGACCTTAAAATTTAATTTTCTATCGATCTAGGACATAAAAAGGCCAACTTGAAAATTTGAAATGTTTTCAATTATGTATGTAAGTAGGTATTGCTTTATTGTACATACACAACAAAGGGAAAAACTGCAAAAAATATATGAAGTACAAAGGCGAGCTTAGTAATAGGCAAATAGTGTACTAAGTATGTTTCGTATGTAGCATTACCTGACGTCTGCATTCTGTGCAACAAGCTCGTACGAGGAAAAAAAAATGGCAAGGGTTCGAGAGTCATATACCTAATAGGATATTAAAAGGTAAAAATAAATTATTTTTTACTTGACTAATAAAAGATCTAACGAAAATACTCGAAAAACATCAATTATTAATTTATTTTAGCTAATTGAAAGATTTTATAAGCATAAAGATTTAAAAAGGACGCTGATTTGAACAAACCAATTCACACTGTCTTAGTGACGTCACTAAGACAGTATTTCCCTACAAACTACATATTAACAAATCGTTTTTGACATTTAATAAAAAGTTGCTGATTTGACTAGGGGTTAAATCCGTATTGCTAAACATATTTAGTATTGGAATAATTTGACATTTGTCTTTGCATCAGAATTAGAAGATTTCAAAATGTATATTTATAGATCTCTTTAACGGGAAATATGACATAAGATTTATTAAATGCGATTTTATTTTAGTAACCTCTAATGCTACACCGATTTACTAACGTACCTCCATTTCTAAAGACAAAAAAATACACAAGCATGATAGAGGGCTAATGAACTATAAATTTACAAAAACAGATCTACCAAATAGCATACAAACAAAAAAAAACAAATTAAAATCGATTTCCACAATTAAAACCATTTCGCACAATCCGGGGTCAACGACACATTTTTTTCCACTTGATCTATATTTTTGACAAAAACTCCACAATCCATTTAAAAAATCTATAACAGTATCGCTATCTCTCTCCCGTCGAACGACCGCTAAGAGACTCGCAGGAGTAAGTGAGACGGGTATAGATTGCGAGTTTAGCTTCCAAGTGGGCAGTCTTTAGCGGTGATCCGTGACGAGCGTTGTACTTGAAGTAGAAATGACAAACGCGAGGTGTAGCGACATCTCGCTCGCGCTTTTTTTACCGTTGCCATTGTGATGCAATGTTGTCATATTTTCAAGGCAATAACAATAACCTGATGGAGCCATTTTTGCGGTGCGTGAAAACGCACATTACGAATATTTTTTTATAAATTCAAATTACCTATTGTGAATAATATTTTTATATTTTATAGTGATTATTTAAATTAACTGTAACTAGCGATCAACCCACAGAAATATATCAAGATAGAAGGAAAGAGTTCAGCAATTTGTAGGGAGACCGAGCGTGTAACATTTTGCGTAGGTACTTTGACGTCACGAGCGTAATTTAGTGATGAGAAACATAAGCCGCGCCGCGCGAAAACGATTCAAAAGGATCGATTAGAAGTATTAGAACTCGGCACCGATTCTATGCATCGATTTAAAATATCGATAAGAACCGACAGAGGAAATGATTATTATTTTCGACAGAAGAAATGTTTTGACAGAGGAAATGAGTAAGCTCAGAATTTAAATCGAAAAATATAAATGTAGGTAGGTACCTACCTAATAACCAATAAATTGCGTTACATTTTAGTAATTTGTACATATTAGCCGCTCCAGTTATTAACTAAGTACCTATAAACGTGTACCATTTTCAGGGTTCCGTACCCTAAGGGTAAAGGGACCATATTACTAAGACTCCGCTGTCCGTCCGTTTGTCACCAGACTGTATCTCATGAAAAGTGATAGACAGTTGAAATTTTCACAGATGATGTTTTTCTGATGCCGCTATAACAACAAATGCATATTAATATAATATGCATAAGAATAAAATAAATATTTAAGGGGGCTCCCATACAAAAGATATAATTTTTATTGCCGTTTTTATAGATAATGGTACGGAACCCTTCGTGCGCGAGTCTGACCCGCACTTGGCCGGTTTTTTATATATTCTTTGTTACAGACCATAGAACAATCAAAGAAGTCCCGCGAAGAAATATTAGAAGCTAAGAGGAAAGCGATTAATAATATTTGTTTTGCACTACGTGCATTATATAGCTGCATAATAATATAAGAACGTAATTATTATTTCGTCTGTTTTCAAATTCGATTTTAATAATCGAGTAAGAAAATCGCAGTGCACAGCACTATTCTTTAGTTTTGACAGAAAAAATGACTATCGACCTTGAACGTGACTCGACAGTTTGAATAGCTTATTTTTACATTGCTGGTTTTGAACGCACGCCAAGTCTGGCTCGTCAAATTAAAGCCGCAATGGAAAACTAGCGTTGACACACAATCGCCCGCTACCGTTATGATGAAAATAATAAAATAATTCGTTTTTTAATTATTAACAGATATTTAAGGACAAATTGTACTTACCAATGAAAGGAAATACCTCGATTAACAGCTCCAACTTTCTTGGAAGTGTTTGAACAATTAATTATTGCGCAACGAACCATTTTGTTTTTAAAACCTGGCGTCGCACGCATAACGCGATCGGGAGCACACTGAAGTTTGCGGCGAGCAGTTGTGTCTCCGGGACGTAATTTCGCCACGCGAGGTACATACACTCGTTCCTTCTATCTTGATATATTTCTGTGGATCAACCCCGTTTGATTTGTTTATTTGCGTAAATTAATAAATTTGTGTAATTATAAAAAGATACATGTTTAAAATAAGAAAATAAAGAAAATACTGATCACTGATGTACCTACCTAATAGTAATAATACCTTCATAAGTAGCAATGTTATGTAATATTAACTAACAAATAGATACTAGACTTCTTAACTCAAAAAATCTTTTTTATTTAAGATTAGTAGTTAAGTTGGAAATGTAATATATATATATTATTTTTGAAACAAACAGCTTAAATTTTAAATTTTAATTTTTTTTTTTTTAGATAAATAAGCAGTACCTATTTATGCTCACCATTTTTAAATGCATTATGGAGTCTCATTTACATTTTTTCAAATAATTTGTAAGTTATTAGTACTCGAAATTTATTTACTTATCTGTATATTTAATATATTTATAAAAAACGTTGGAACACATAATGGTTTAATTTAATTTAAACGTAAGAACCTTGCTTGTGAGTTTTCATATCCCTAACAAGTGAACTGCGTTGATGTCTTTTGTTTGCGTCATGTCGTGTATCATCCATTTAGGATGTTCTGTGGGTCAAATCAACGTAAGTACATACAGTCAAGGGCATCAATATGTATACACTTTTTCACCTTATTCCATTAAAATAAGGTCCAAAAGTGTATACATTTAAGCCCTTGACTGTACATACTATAATGAAAACTTAATAATCGGGGTAAAAATATTTTTTTTTTAATTTAGTATTTAATCGTAAATTAAATAAGTACTCGTCATTTTAAATCTTCAATAAAGCCAGGGTACACCTATACATATACCTACCGAAATTCATATAGCGCCGATTTTATAAGTACCAAATCAAATTTTTATTAAAACAAAAACTACTACTAACAAATACATATTTCAAGGGACACGGTTTATCACAAAACAAACTTCTCAATCATAAAACCGTCAACACACGAAGTTAATTCCATCCTAAACCTTCATTAACACCGCGCTGTGTTCACACCACTAATAGTTATTTTAATACATTTCGTATTGACAGATCTACTTTTGAACACAAAAAGGCATCACGATTAGCTATGGTTCATAAAACTCGAGCATTCATAACCCAATAATCCCGTTTAAAAAAATAAACGAACCACTTCGAATGCGGGAAGGGGGCACACTTAGTGATAAGCGGAAGCGGATGAAATTTGAGAAGTTGATGTTATCATATTGAAGAGGCGTTTATTTTTAATTCGACATTCGGGCTATTGGACTAAACTTGAATAAACGTATGGAATTTATCGTCAAGCCGGACGACACACAATGAGCGCGGACGTATACAAATTATGAAGTTAGAAATATGTAGGTAGCGTAAAGGTATCTTGTAACTTTGTTGCAATACCCAAGCCAATTGTTTGATGTAGGTAGGTACTTACATGTCATTGTAAACTTACCTATTCATTCGAACAACAGTATATAGGTATACTGTTTTTGAATGGAAGGGAACATTATACATATTACATACAAACATTTGAGCCACGTAAGTTTTTTAGACTGCATTTAATGTAAATTAAGTATTTTTACACTGCTTATCATTAGTCACATATAGAACGAAATGGCGGAGTACTGTGTACGCCCTCTGCCCCACTTAGGGTTTACAGGACCTTATGTCAAGTCAATCATTAGTCACAATCATCTATATTCTTGTTGTTAATGAATACCCATCATGAAGATAAACCAATTCTTCAATATTAAACCAAAAAATCATTATCATTCATAGAATGGCGTTCGTTTAATTCAAACTAAATATATCATCGCATCCGGAAGGCGCAGCGTAGGTAGACCCCCCACAAGGTGGACTGATGACCTGGTAAAGGTCGCGGGAGTCCGCTGGATGCGGGTGGCGCAAGACCGGTCATTGTGGCACTCTTTTGGGGGAGGCCTATGTCCACCAGTGGACGTCTTTCGGCTGATATGATGATGATGATGATGGAAATATATCATCTAGTAAAAATTGCTCTCGTGGTAATGCTCACACTACCTTACTGTGTCAACTAAACAGAAACAGAGAGAAAAAAACAGTAGCAGAGATATGAAATAAACAGTATATATATATTTTTTAACTCTACTCTCTTATGATATTCAATAATGAGCGCCTTTTTAGAAGGAATTTATTTCTTATTATTATAAGATATTAAAAGGCACAGCCGCTTCCGCGGGCACCGTGGCGCAGCCTCCGCGTCAAACGGACGGGCACAAGGTAAGCCGAGTTTAGCCGAGTCATCATCAGTCACCGGAGAGCGACCGTTAGCCGACGTGTGCGTTTCATGCACACTGAAACGATCTACCTACGTATCGACTACTTTTAATATGTTAGGTTATGTCACTGTCTTACGAAACAGTGACTAAATGTAATATGTTAAAAGATACAGGATCTTTCTTGGATCACCTTTTTAAGGCGCAGGGCAAGGCCTTCCCCATACAAACTTTGTGCACGTTTTATTCGTCGGTTTTGGCACTAACAAATATAATATTTTTTTTGGTTGTAAATATTAGAAATGACCGTGATGTGAAAATTTTCAAATATTTAAAAAAAAAAAAAACATTTAATAAAAAAAAATTACATCACGAAATAGCTATCAGAAAAATAAGCATACTGACCAAAAATCATAACTTTAATGCAAACACAAACAAAGTAAATCCTGCACAAAGTTTGTATGGAGAGAGCTTGCCCTACCCCTCCTCTTAATGTGAAAAATCTATTTTTCCGACAAAGTTGCAAAGTTAGGCAAACGATAAAAAAAACGCATTAAAGTTAGTTACCTATATTTATTTGAATTTATATTTTTATTGTTATGACACTACCTTTTATTATTTTGGCCACAAAAAAGGTTCGTTACTATAATGTACCTAATTCCGTACAACAATGTCTGTTAGCTAAAAAAATGTGTCTGTAGGTACTTGCAACGAACCTAGCATGGGTTAGAAATTTGTTTGAAATTGAGTCACATTAGGTATTTTTCTGTTGTTGATCTAGGTAAGTATCTTATCTAAGTGTTTGAAAAGTTACTTATCCAATCGTAAGAAATAAATCACAGTAAGTAAAGCAATCACGAACATTACAATATGTACTACATGAAACCATGACAGTACGACGCGAACTGTACAAACGCACATTATCGGCAGCGCAACAGTTCCTTGGGACAGTCGAACCCCCAGTCAAAGGTCAACTTTTGAATACAAGTGATATCGTATCCGTAAGTTTTCGAGCATCGTGTTCTAATGCATCCCATACTGTGAGAGGCTGCGTTAGTGGAAAAGCGCGCGAACTCAGTGTAGCGCCGATGCCCGTGCGCACAGCACGCCCGCTCGCCCGCGTCTGCGCTAGCGCGATCTGTCAAACGCGTTGACAGTTCCGAATTTGAATCCGATACGCCGATTGGCGTTCGCAATTTTTCACAACTTTTGAAAATGGAACAAACGCCTGATTTCATGCATGCGGCTATTTAATAAATCCATTTAGTTTCATTATTACTGTGACATTGTTTATCAAATTATGACTGATAATATGCGTATTGTGTACCCAAATTTGTGCTAATAGATTTCTAGGCCTGCCTAATTTTGTTTAGTGATCGCAAGGGCGTTTTTGACTAGTAGGTGTGAACTGACAGGGTGTGAACTTTGGAATTTATTTTGAATGTTGAGTGTTTTAGATGGTTGTAGTAAAGGATTGTCGTATTGATAAAAAAAGGTAAGAATGTTAGAATATAATATTTATTTCTAAATATATTTCGCAATTACCTACATTGAATGTTATTACTTACGTAGATGTGCGATTAAACATCTTGTTCTTATATAGGTACATAGATGGCACATGCAATAAAAATCTTTGAGGTTTTTGTTAGATAGTTCTTAAAGTGAGCGGTTTTTCAGCCTCTTAGAGACGTTTCCCTCTTTTTTTCTGGATGGCATAGTGATAAAATATTTGATTAGATACCTACACAGAACTACTTAAGAAACTATAAATCAAATTATGAGTGTGTGGTAGGCATACGTATAAAGTACCTACTTCGAACGAAGGCTCTACACGCGCTCTACCTACTTATTTGTATTACAGTGAAAATTGTGTTATGTACAAGAGATAGATGCTTATAAAAATATTTACATAATTATTTAAAAGCTCATTTTATGTACCTATACTTAGCCTAGTTGGTAGTGACCCTGCCTACGAAGCTGGGGGTCCCGGGTTGCCGGTCAGGACATTTATTAGTGTGATGAGCACGAATATTTGTTTCTGAGTCTTGGATGTTTTCTATATATTTAAGTATGTAGGTATTTATCTGTTTAAGTATGTATATCGTCGCCTAGTACCCATACTACAAGCTTTGCTAAGTTAAGGACTAGTAGATTTGAGTAAGATTGTCCAGAAATATTTAATTTATTTTAATTACTATTTCATTTAATTCTTTACTTTTGTATACTAATTCAATTAATTCTATTGAGTGATGCTTAATGTGCATGGACGGTTAAATTGTATGACTATCCAGAGCAGATATACTATTTATACTGGTATCCATACCACCGGTCCCAGAGAGGAACCGGGTATTTTTTATATGGGAATGTGATTACCGAGTTACTTGGATAAAGGCGCACAGCAAAGGCAGCTATTAAAAAAAATGTGAAATTGAACGTGGACCTTACAAACTAGTAGTTCTGTGAACTGTAGACTTCGCGAGCATTTGTTACGTTTTCAACCCCCCATGGCTCCGCCATTTTGAAAAAAAGAAGAGCAAAACTTGAATCGACAAAAAATGGATATAATTATCGAACCTGGCCCCGTATTATGGTCTCAGTTGTCGCGTGATTAACGACAAGATAAAGCATTTGTCACTTACTATCGAATGGTATCAGAAAGTGACAGATGCTATATCTTCTCGTCTATCACGCGATAAATTGGGGGTCTAACCGCCGCGCAAAAAGTTCTAGAAAATCAGTTGAAAAATGTGGCATGTAGAGCAGCCGGATATATAGAAAGCCGGATATATAGACAGCCGGATATATGGACACTCGCTCCACTCCCTTCGCTCACTCGGTCAATAAAAGCGAATCTTTATGTCATGTAAAAATCTGTGTGTGGTACTCATTCATTCATTTCAGACTCAACAATAATTTGATACACCTATTGTTGAGTTTCCTGCCTTCCTTCGTATGTTCAGGACAGTCTTCCTTGTTTTGAGCTAGTTTCACCCAGGCCACGACTTTCCCGCCGAGTTCGGAATTTCATGCGTGGTGTAGGTACTACAACCTATTTTTATTATATCATCCTCCTAGCGTTATCCCAGTACGGTTGCATCCTGAAGGATGCCTGGGGCCCGCTACCTAATCCCAAGATTTGGCGTAGGCACTAGTTTTTACGGAAGCGACTGCCATCTGACCTTCCAACCCCGAGGGGAAACTAGACCTTATTGGGATTAGGCTTTGTCAAGTGAGTGGGCAACTTGACTGTTAGAAGTTCTCAACCCGCCCGAAGGCCTCCAACTTGGCTTAACGTCTGCTGCCATAGACAGCAACCGGGATCAACGGCTTAACGTGCCTTCCAAAGCACGGGAGCGCTCAGTTAGTAACCACTCAAAGCGGTCACCCATCCAAGTCCTGACCGCTGCCCACGTTGCTTAACCTTAGATACCGCAATCGGTACCCGGCGCCGCTGGGCCATGAGCGCTCCTATTTTTATTACATAACGATTGAAATTCTAAATGGTCGGTCTCAACAGCGTAGTTTATTTAGTCCTTTGTAATCCCATGATTTTACAAAAGCGGCTGCCATTTGACCATACCTCGCGATTTTTTCCTTCACCGAGAAACTATATTTCACCGTCGTATGATCCATAATATCGCGTTTTTTGGTAAACCGAGTGGTATGCGCCGGGATTCAAACGTTCTCTTAGATTGAAATCCGTGTGCATTACTTACCACTCGGGCTACAGTGGCTTCTTTAAATATAAATAGGTATGTAATTACATAGGTAATAATATTTTATAAAACTAATGATTTTCTTTACTCGTACCTCCTCGTTACCTGCTTATTCATTAGGTATCAATGTACTAACCTCTATACACGCCAGGTACATAGTGCAAAAACCAAGCAATAAAAATCTAAGTATTTTATTAGGTCAAACAAATAACGACGCACATTCACTCATCGTTTGTGTTTTACAAATAAAAATTTGTCGATATTTAACTCTTGACCACGGTCACTGAGTTTATGAATGTTTGCTATCTACTTGGTACAAAACATTATCTACCTGAATAAGTAGATAAATTCAGACTTGTTTATTACGTATTATACATACACGATAGAACTTTATGTGAACTTTAGTTATATAATTGGATCATCTCACTTAAGCAAACCATGAATAGAAAGTAGTAGTAAAGGAAGGTTCTTAATTATTTCAACCCTCGCTAATCCTTGTGTACATTCTCTAATTATCTAAATGCCTGTGAAGTACGGTCAGCTGAAGTGAAACCCGACCCCCCGTGAATACAAACTTCTTTAAAATAAGACTTTGATACTAATTGAATCTTATGAAGGGTCGCTCATATAGGTACGCAATTAAAACTAAGCCCCTATCTCGATCAAATACCTACTTAATCAACTACAAAAACCTACAACTAACCAATCAAATTATTTTATTTATTAGGTCAAACAAAAAATATGACATACCTATCTACCTATTAAACGGAACTTATAATAAATCGTAAACAGCAACTGGCATACACTTTGTGTAACTAGGCTCAAGTGAACCGAACGCTTTAAAGAAATTAGAATTTTACCTGTCGTGTCTCAATACATCTATGAGAATATTGTTTATGTCATGAGTAACCTTCTGTAAAAAAATCTAATATAAGGTACAAAATTTTAATACTAGGAATAAAAATAAAATTGCCACTCAAAGTTTCGTGTCCCTAAAGTATCCCAAGTCTTTTGCAGGTCAATATATTCGTTTTTATAAAAAGTTACCTGATGAAGTTTTTAATTTACCTATTCCAATTCTTAATTAAAATTACTTGAAAAAATCATTGATGTCAAAGGATTAATAAAGACAGGGTTGAGGACTATCTACTAAAGAGAAATTCATGGCCCAAACCAGTGAAGTAAAGATTCAATATGGTTTTCTTATGCACCTACACAATATTTTCCTCGTTTTCATTCTTGTTTTTTACATAGATACTCAGATTTATTTTGTCCTATGTAGGTTAAGTAGGTAGACTAGATGCTGGCAAAGAGGAATCCCATTTTTAGTAAAAAAAAGATTAAGTATTGTAATAAGCATATTTTTGGCAACAACAGCAATAGTTTTCGTTACCTAACTTTTATTTGAGTAACATGCCAATGGATATAAACATTTATGTAGAATATGTATACTTATGAAGATGCAATTACAGCTTTTCGGATAAACAAACGGTATAAGTCAAAATGTATAACAAAGAAGCTTAAGTGAGACATGAACCCAATGTAAATAATCCCTTTTAGAATAACACGACATCACAAGTCGTATCGTAATAGGTGGCGATCAAATTTAATTGATAGGCTCTAGATAGATGCAAATAAATACCTAAAGTGAACCGGTTGCCAGCCGGATACGGTTTTTAAGCGGCGCCACAGAGTAGGAGTACAGCGAGAACAGTTTTTGCTGACGATGAGCGCGGAAGACAGATGCTTGTCAAATTTTATTACATGTGAACATTTTCTTGCTAATGTTTAATGCATGTCTAATGTTGTATTTTATCCGCAGATGGAATCATAAGTACAGTCAAGGAAATTGAATTTACACACGTAGCTTACTTCGCTCGGGTCACTATGAGAACAATGACAACAAGATATAAAAAGATAGGTGTTTGGGTTTCCTAAATGTACTATAGATATTGTTAGGTATACATTTTATTTTATATTAGTTGATATTTCATGCAAGACATAAATAAAATAAAGTTCTTATCAAATAATCTTTCAATCAAACATATATAAATCATACTCAGTAAAATAATTGTTTCATGGTTATTAAGTATTACCTACTAAAAATACTACATACCTATTAATAGGTCATGCCCATCCTATAAGTAATTCATTTTAAAAGTGTAAATTTAAACTTTTTTGATGATTACGAATAACAATATAATATCTACTATTTAATCTGTGACTAGATGCAGGAAAAGTTGGAATGGTGTAAAAGTGTTCGCCGATTATAAATGGTCGTAATCGAGTTAGCCGGGTGAAGGGTCACGGGTTCGATTACCGCCTAGTGGTTACTTTTACGTGGAACTAATTAAAACCTGCTTTTAGTTAAAGAAAGCAAAAGTATTCAAAATACAATACAATACAAATACTCTTTATTGCATAACCTCAACAAAAGTAACACATAACAGTACAAAATGACAATGATTAGAGGCAAATAACAGGCGGTCTTATCGCTAATGAGCGAAATAAGCACAGAAAAAAAAAACAAAAAGCAAAAAAAAGGCAAAATAAGTACTTAGCGTATGGGAACTTGTGTTATTTATCCAATGACGGCGAACCTGATAAATAGGTATACAATTAGCGGTGTCTATCTATACATAAACATTATTAAAGTGATTTTGAAAGCTGAGTTTTTATAGCAAATGAATGGCAAACAAATAAATTTATTTTCATAATTATCAACAATACAATTATATAGCCGCCAAATCTTATTCTGCGACTATTTTTATTGTACAATACATGAAAGTACAAGTATCGACTTTAGTGTCATTAAGACGTTCTCTACCAGTATTCGGAATCGCTATGTGACTCCAAAAGGTTGCACTGACTTTGAACAGACTACCTGTAAACCTTGGTCAATGGTCACCACCACATAAACATAATTATCAACAATACAATTATATAGCCGCCAAATCTTATTCTGCGACTATTTTTATTGTACAATACATGAAAGTACAAGTATCGACTTTAGTGTCATTAAGACGTTCTCTACCAGTATTCGGAATCGCTATGTGACTCCAAAAGGTTGCACTGACTTTGAACAGACTACCTGTAAACCTTGGTCAATGGTCACCACCACATAAACATATTAAACATAAGCATTACGCATGTATCCGTCTATTGGTACAAATACCGCATATGGTATTTTATGGTTTAATTAAAAAACAAGCCCGTAGCTACCAGCTATTTAAGTTACCAGTCACTACGCCCCTTGCCCTCGCTTTCTTTGTATCAAATAGTTTTTGGAATAAAACTTGTTTCAACACAGTAATTTGAAATTAACTATGGGAACTATATTTTTGGTCTAAATATTTGAAGTTATATAACATTTATGTAATAAGGCTAGAAGAAAAATGTGTTCTAGATTTTTTACATAGATACAACTCGATGTAGGTATGTAACATACAACGGCAAAAATACCGATTGCGAATAGGTAACAAATATAAATGCCAAAAATCGACTTGTATCTCAAAGCATCGCAGCCCCGAATAACATAATAAATATGAAGATGGCAGCGTCTTTTAAAAACAAAATACTCGAGATGAAGCCCGTCCACTATCCACGAGCAAATATTTAAATTTCAATTCGAACGTCGCATATCAATGGGGAGCCATAAGCCACCGGGCTTTTGTTTTTTAAAGGCAAAGACAATAAAGAAAAAGCCATAGAGGGAAAAAGAAAAAAACAATTGGAAACAGCATCTAGATTCGAGGCACTGGCTGATTCGAGACTGGAAACAAAAGAAGTCGGCTCCCGCCTGACCGAGATCTTAGCGTACGGTCGCAGGCGCATCTCGTTTGCTTTTTACTTGCCCTTTTTTACGCTCCGTTCCACGAGATTTCTTTTTCCTGATGCATCACAATGAAGTCTATCGAACGACAATACTTAGCTATTTTTGTAATGATTGTGCGTTTCGACAATTGTACGTCTACATAATCGATGAAAGCTTTTGAAATTTCTATTTAATGTGTAGGAACCTACGTAATGCACGATAAGTAAAACAGAAGTAATCATAGAAATAAAAATACAATATGGGAAATGATGAATGGCCAAGTTCTAAATCGACGATGCTGATTCATAAATATATTTTTATACTCAATACACATACATATGTGATATATACGTTGATAAAGTCCTAAATTATGATGATATTGCTCTTTGTCATAAAAGTTAAATCCTATATAATTAGTCAAATTCAGACTTTTGTATTTATAAGATCATTATAATTAAACAATTAGATCATCTTTGCATATTTTAATTGGTGCATCACATGGGAAAACGGTTACTCAGGTTAAGGGTTCGATCCTGACCAGGATATGTTAGTCATCGTTGTACAAATGACTAATGTAATGGATTGTAATCTGCAATCTAACTAAGAAACGCACAGTGTGTACATTAAGAACAGTAAAATCACGTTGCTTTTAATAATCAGTATTTGTAAACGTGAGAACAATACTCTAGATGTAAGTAAATAACAGTCATGATTGTTTTACGAATATATACTGTAACATTAACATGCAGGTGTGTAGGTATTTCGTTTTAGTACAAGAGTAGAAATAATGTTTATTTCTTCGGTTCAAAGGCGCGGGACATGAGAAAATGACACATTCCCGATGTCATCAGATATTAGGTACTTCGTAAACACATTTCGACTGAAATTAGGTAAGTGTTTATTTTACTGCATCTTCAAAGTCCGTTTAATCTACCTTTGTGTCAGAAAAACTGTAAATCGACCATTATTGCAGTTTTATTTATTTATAAGATGCTTTGAATAGTTTGAATCGCAATTTTGAGAGAAACAAGATTTACCTGTATAAATATAAAGTTATGACTACTGTATTAAATTCTGTGTGCTTTGCGTTGACATAGAAACGAATTAATCTTAATACTAATTAGAATCAGTTGGTTTGAAAAAAACACAAACATATGAAGTGATAATGTACAGTTGAACTGTTTTAAAACGTTTTTTGTACGCGTCTATAATATACCTATTATACGGTCATTTAAATGTGAGAAGTTGCTTGATATGTTTATCAATCAAATTAGGTGTAACAGGATATGATATATATCTGGTGTTATTTGTTAAGGTGAACGCAAGTGAGTACTTAGCGGTGGAACGCTAAAAGGCGAATAATGATGAACATCTACACTTAAAAGTGCAACGTACCGTTAAAAGAGTCTGACAGCTAACATGAAGAATTGTTGACTTGAAGACATACTGTGTGTATTTAAAAATGTGCAATTCAATTTGATATCAATCGTATCTCTCTCTCTCTCTCTCGTAACCAAGACGACTCGTCACATAATTTCAATGTGTTAATAGAAAAATATAATATGTTATGTAAATAGTTACAGTCACCCGGGGTCAATGATACCTCTTTATATTTTAACAAAATTTTTAGATAAGAAATATAATTAAGGGTTTATTTAATCCAGTAACTATGCTATCCAAATAAAAAAGACGTGCCATTTAAATGTGTAGTTAACATTGTTACTGATTTCCTACACCTTCACGACGAAATACAATAAAACAGAATAAGCATATTGTTCCTATTTACGCAAACTGAAACCGCGAAACCCGTTGTCCTCAGTCGCCTCATTTAAATGTAGCCATAATCTTATTTTAAATATCCCAGAGTTGACTGAACTAACTGCTATAATGGGAACAACAATTCATAGCACAGCTATGCGTTAGAAATTAATAACCGTATAAGAAATTTGAGTTTTGTCATACACAACTCCGGAGATTCAAATTATGATAAGACGGTGCATTAGTTCTGGCAGCGTAATGGCCGGCGATTAGGCTACGGAGATGAGCGTTTGGTGAAATGTAGCTAAACAACGGCGACCCAAGATAAAGCATATTTGCTCTGGTATGTGTGTTGTGTTCCTGGCGGTGAGAAAGGTCGCTAGACCTCCCGATGATGCTGTATGAACATTGTCACAGTGAATCTTCAAATCAATAAAGAGTTGGCAACTGCAGACGACTCACAAGCGCGACCATAGGCTATGGTGTCTGCTTATTATCAGACAAGCGGTATGCTTGTTTGTCAACGGTCGGTTGATAAAAACTTACTACCAATTTGAAAAACACATCACTGGTGTAGCTACTAAACTTAATAGGGTACTAAATAAAACGGTGGCAACCTTTATCCGGGTGGACCTCGCTGTGCTTAAGAATCTACCACCCTCCAAAATTGCAGCATATATTGGACGTTTCCATATGTTTTATTCATTTCCTTCAGTTATATTGTGCTTATTAACGTAAGTTTTAAAGTGTATCTTATTCTTCTGAATTGTTTAACGAACTTTAGGTATCTACATTACTTACTAAGATACAATACGATACTCTTTATTGCACACTTCTTAATAAACAAAACCATTACAGAGTATATAGATTTAAAACTAGAGGTAAACAACAGGCGGTCTTGTCATGTAGGTAGGTACTGCTTATTTACAAAGGAAACATAAAAAAACAAAACAAGCAAGTGCACCTTAGGTACAATATGTAACCTAAAATAACACCAAATGTACCCAAAACGTTTAAACAAAGACCACCTGCGTCCACCCCGTAAGTAACCGCTAAACGGTGGTGTTAATTCGACCGCTACTTACCACGTGCACCCTCACAAACAGTCCTTCCAAGGGTGCTAATAGGGGTCAAAATCAGGGGTAAATATTGTTAGTAAATTTTAAGGTCAGGTAAAGATAATGAGCGTTGAAACTTCTATTTACTACAATATTTTTATTCATATATTATACTTACATGGTCAAATGTAATATTCGGCAATGACAAAACAATAAAACAAACCCATTCACTCTAATGTGTGATTTTCAGTACAGTTTGTATATATAGGCACATGTATTATTTTGGTACCCCAATTGTTATTGGATGGTAACTTAAAGTTAAATTTATCATGTTCAGACTGATTGTGTGTATCTGTATCCAGGAACAATGAGAGTTATTTGTAGAAGCATCTATTAAAAACCACATGAACAGTGAAACCTCTTACCGAATCCCATGGGAACTCCGAATTACACTGACATTCAGAAACAATATGAAACAGTAGACACTGAATCGCGCAAATCGAATAAAACAAACAATCCGATATTCTATTATGGCGATAGGCTATCTCTCACCACCAAGCAGCGTTAGAGAAGGATGCGGCTACTGGTTGAAATGTCGTAGGTCATTAGGTCCTAGCCATGTAGGGTTTGCAATATGCCAATATGGTACTAGCCGTGACTCTAGTAGGTAGTTCGAACAATAGGTTATTGGGTATAATATTTAAGCTGAATGCGTAGAAGTTGGACTTCGATGACTCTGATAAGAATAAGTTAATTGCGTCAATTGCGTGTTGATAAAGGGTTTGCGTAAAGCTGGAAAGTTTGATCTAAAGATATTTTAAGTAGATACCCTGCACTGCCAGCACATGATGGGGCGCGAGCTATCTCGCCGTCAGATATCCTATCCGTCCTTTTTAAATTAGTACACGCAGAAACATACGGATAGGATAGGTCGGATAGTCTATCTCGCAGCGAGATAGCTCGCGCGCCATCATATGCTAGGCGTGCCCGTATTATTACAGGTAGAGGTTAAATAAATATTTTCTGACAGTATTTAAGGGGAGGTATCCCCAACGCAAATATCCCGCTCTAACACGCGTGAGTTTATAATTAACCATCCCGCTCTCTACGCAAGCTCTGCGCGCAGTTTTGTAAATATTTAGCTATAGTCATTAAGCCAATCATTCTATCAAAGCAAACCCTGCGAATTTGTCTATAACTATTTACGATCTTTAATTGAGTACAAAAATAAAACGTTAAATATCAGTAATATAGCCGTAATATTGAAAATACATTCCAAAAAGGGGTAACTTCGCGATTTTTTTCTATCGAGTGAAATTCATCAGGTCATGTAACTGACTGCGATTTTGACTAGACAAGATCCTTATGTAACACATATTTTTTTTTTAGATTTTAAGACACTATATTCTATGTCTCAGATGGTTTTTAAAAACTCAAAAATGGTAATACACCGCCTTAAGGTAAGCCCTCATATCATAAAACATTTACCTCTCGTTTTCCTCTATGATTGACATAAATACTGTTCATAAATAAATATACCTAAAAATAAAATAAAAGCCTTGTCAATAATATTTTCGTTACCATTAAAGGAACTCGTTTTCACAACAATAGTTTATTGAATATTGCTCATAAATTCCTTAGTAATAACACTTTTACATGGACCTCAGCCTGCAGCTATCAATTTATCAACCATCGCAACTCACAAGGTACTTTATTTACACCAATTACATTACTTTTATAAATAAAACGCTTAAAACCAAAATGTGTCCAATCATTCCACGAAAATGGACGTAATCACCTTAATGCGGGTCCTTAGTACAATGTGGACCCAAATCCCAATTGTTGAAGACTCGAGACAGTCATTTAATACTTTATTTTGTATTCAGTGGTATTCGATCGTTCAACAAATTAACCTGAGAATTCACCCAGATATTAGCTCTGCCATTAGAGGTATAACCTAAGGTATAGGGGTTGAACGCGTGAAGGCCTAAAAATATGTAAGTATTCTCTGTTGCGTAATATCTATTTGTCTATTTAATCGCTAGGTCTACAGCTCATATAGCCACTATACTAGTTAAGTTTGGGGTCTGCGTAGGTATACATGTATAAAACCTATTAGGACTCAACATTTGTAACACTCAATGTCAATATATTTCGGCGCGGCGCGTACACTATAGGTTTCTATGTAATCTAACATTTCATGTTAGATTATATATGTATGTGTTAGTGTTATATTACGTAACGTACAGGCACTACGCGTCATCTACTACGTTTACATTTTTAGAAGTGGTCTAAAAGGTGTCGTGCTAATTTCATTAAATGACTGCTACGTATGTGTTAAAAATACGTTTCTATGTATCTTACAGTAATGTAGTCTACTTTAGTAGGTAGTGGTACAAACTAAGGCATGATAGATAGCAGTTAGCAGTCGCTTTCGTAAAACTAATTCCTACGCCAAATCCTGGGATAAGGTGTCAAATCTGACCCCACTCACCATAGGGCATAACCGTGAAAATCTAGGAGAATGATGATGAAATCGTAATGTATTCTGAACATTAAAGCTCATCAATTTACAACAGTTTCTCACGACTCGTTTGTAATGTTTTTGCTTGTTTTTCGGACTAACATCGGCCAATAAAATCTGAGACCTAATGCGTCAGTTATGACTTTAATAAAACAATAATCAAAACACTCCTCCTATGCCCATATCCGATGCATCGACAAGCAACGATTGGTCAAGCCAACGCAATGCTAATGAAAAAATATTTAGCACTCCATATTTGGATTCACTGCTCCATAACCTTTTTCAGAAAGCCAATGGCTACTGAATAGGTATTTTACAATTGTTTAACTTAACAAATTGCAACATTATTACTGACTGATCTGAGCTATGCACCCAAATACTTAGAGACACATTTGTGAAATAGAGTATTATTTAAAAATGTAATACTATTCAATTAAAACATAATTATACTTTAGACGAATGGTTTGAGGCCCGACTCGTACCGCGGGGCTTAAAAAAACTCATTTCCGAAACATAATTTGATATTTTACACTAGTTTTTCGGTGAAGAAAATAATCGTAAGAAAAACGGTCCAATCCAAATAAGGTCTTGTTTTGCCTCTAGGTTGGGTCAGATAGCAGTAGCTTTCGTAAAATTAGGCATCTTCGGGGTGAGGTCTCGCTTCATCGCCGACCTCATATTCGCCCCCCTGGCTAGTGATTCAGTAAATGAAGGATAACTTGGCGGAAATAATTCGGATATAAGCGGATTTTGGCATAGTTGTGGTTAACGATGTCCTTAACAACATACTTAAAATCCTGAGGGGTGGGGGTGGAGCTAACGGGTAGGGACTAAACGGGGGCGCGGAAAAAAAATATTGACCTACCCCATCGAGTGGGGTATCGTTATTTAGAACTCGTTGAGTGCATAAATACTGTATTTTTTGTTTTCAAAAATATTGAAAAACAAAAGAATGAGAAGCAATATTTGATTAACATCGCCCCTTGAAAATCTCCTTAAATATTCACTCTAGCGAAATAGTGTGTAGAATCTTTTTTGTGGAGAATTTTATGTACATTTTTTTATCTCTCAGAACATTTTTTGCTGTGGGCCACCGTTTACGAGTTTTTAACGAAAAACTAAAAAAGTGAACTTTACACGGAACTTCGGAAGCTCAAATCCTGCTCGGAGCTATCTTAAAAAAAATCCTTTATTTAGAAATTTATACTAGTTATTTCCCGCGACTTCGTCCGAGTGGAAGTGGAAGTGGCTTCCCTAGTCATCGAGTCATCGATCTTCCTTTTTATTTTATTTTATAAACATAGCTTTCTAAAGTTGGCCCCCGAAGGGGGCCTTAACTAATTGCCATAACACAACAGGGACTATAAATAGCCGATCGACTATCGATCTTTCATACAAACTTGCACCCTTATAAGGGATGATTTCCGAGATACAAAAAGTATCCTATGTCCTTCCCCGGGACTCAATCTATCTCCGTTCCAAATTTCATGTAAATCGGTTCAGCGGTTTAAGCGTGAAGAGGTATCAGACAGACAGACAGACAGACACACTTTCGCATTTATAATATAATTATATATAATATTATAAGTATAAGTATGGATGTGCTTACATTTGTAGCAATAGTGTTAACAACATGCCAATATTATAGTTAAACACCACCACAACTGTAGTCAAACTACAACAATGTTATTTCAAGGTCATCTCTGTTGGCAGGTGGCACCAGTGGAAGCTTCGTTAATGATGCGAGCGCGCGGGGCGCGGGGTGACGCTGATCAGAGCGTACCACACACACATGAGCAGCCACACACACAACATGTTCACCAGGTTTGTATACCCTCTATATCCTCATATTATCGTATAATCGCCATCAGAATATGTACTCTTCAGGGTGTTCAAAACTATCTGAACATGCATCGTATTCATATGTTTGCGCACTTTGTTTGCTCGGGCCTCCGATACCTAATGGCAACTGTACCAAAGCCATGCAAAAGGCATTAAATCTGTATAAATGAACCAAGGCGTAGTGACGCGTTTTTTTTAATGAACATACTTATTAGGTCAAAACCCCAGACATGATGTATCTAAGTCAGGCCTACTCCACTCGTATTTTGACGCGAAATGACAATTACATTTGGTTTCATTCTCTTCTTAGACGTTCATTACACTCTTTGCAGAGCGGTCGTGATCAACAGCAATCTGTATTCTGCCTGGTACAATGTCTGGCCATCTCTCTCGATTTGCAGACATTCGAGTGCACTCGCATTTGATCTGGTCGGCTATCGCATGGGTGATCTCCCATGTGGTATGGTTCCTTCTACTCTGCGCAGGACAAAGTCATTGTTTCACCTTGAGACCACATTGAGACTTGGCCAGAAAACTTGAGTATTTAGATGTGGGGTTCTTTAAGAATGTCTCCAACATTTGCCATGAATTCTGTGCATGATATCCTCAGCGTTCTTCTCCAACACCACATTTCTAAAACATAAATTTTTTCCTCTCAGTTTCTCGATGCGTCCATGTCTCTCCAGCGTATAAAGATAAAGGGAAAACAAGGATTCGCACGAGTCGGGTCTTGGTAGTTTTGGTGATGTTTCTATTCCTCCATATTTTCTTTGACCATTCTAGTTCTGGTGATCACGATAAGTTTTTTGTTTCCTTATCTTTATACCCATACCTCAGGTCTAAAATTGTCAGCACACTGCCGTAAGTTGCCAACTTGCCACTTTATATTTGAAGTAATAAATTAGTTATTTAGTTAGTCCATTCTCAATCTCTAATAATACAATCACATAGTTTTAAAATATCATCTCTCATCTTATCCCTAATATAAATAATAATTAATGATCACGAGTTTAGTATGTTTGTACTACGTTTGGCCACCTACGTAGCACTTATCACATGGAACTGCCTAATATTTTGAAATCAATTTGCACTTCACGTCATTTTAGCGACAGAGCATTAGCGGTGTTTCAAAGAATTCGGTATGAAATTCAAGTAACAGATATCGTTACGTACCTACTTTGTTCCACTACTTATTTTTACCTGTCAATTCTACAATAGGTTTATAAGAAAGGGGCATTTAGTTAACTGAGATCTATAAGTTTTATATATATCGGGGTGTAGTAAATGAATCAAAGTGACATGGAAAATCCTATTCACGTCATCACGTACGTACGTATATTTACTATATCACGTCGTCGTCATTTTCCTTATTATTAGTTGTTTTTAAAATACGAATCACACCATGGACAAGCTGGCAACGATTATTTGTGCATTGAAATCAAATTAGATCTCGGTACAGTTGGTCTGTTAACACCTCCACTGCTAATTGGTGACGCCGGGCCGCTCAAGAATTCACGTCAGCTGATAATTGCTTATTACAATGAAGGTAAAGGCACGACCAATTTGTTTTACACATTTAAGTGCCAATGTTAAATTTAATCTATCTACTCTATGTATATACATACTATTGGTAAATTTTCGGTATCAGAGAACAACTTATTACGAGTAAGTAGGTATACGAATAGGTAGATTACACAAAAAAAAATGAAAGATATGTTTTGATGCTTAGCTATTTATTTGACCATATCGGATCTCTAATTATGAAGATTTATGAATGAATGTAATCAGAGAAATTAAGTGTTATATTAGTTGTTTTTGTCTGCCATCTCATTACTAACATGTACCTGACTTAGTATTTTACTTCGCGTTTCAATAGAATATAAACTAGTAACGACAGGACTTGTTACTTCGATTAAATAGGCAGGTACTTGCAATGTGACAATGTGTCAGTTTTGTGGTGTGCCACAATTTCGTAACTAACGCAGATACGAAACTGGATTACATTGTATTATTGCTTTCGATCCGCTAGGATGGCCGTTGGGGCAGAAAGGTGTTTCAGTGGCGACCACGTAGGGGAAGACGCAGCATGGGAAAGTTCCTCAACGAGGTGGTCACAATCGCGGAAATCCGCTAGGGGAGAAGCCACGAGTTCAACAATTGTAGAGATCCTTAGAGAGGCTGATATGATGATAATCATTGCCTAGCTTCAGCATTTTATTGAATATTGTCATATTATGTTACTACCAAAAATCGTGCGTAAAACTAGCCTTCACTAAAGGACGATAAAGCATGTCTTCAATTAGGACTGTTATCACCTCTCGAGTTAAGGATACTCTTTGGCTTAAGTTTCGATTTATGTCTACCGTTTTTCGTCACGTCATGAAATATGTCGTGTCACGTGGACATTGGTCACAACGAAATACAGCACGTGTACAGTCAGAGTCATAAATATGTATCCATTCTAGCACTTCATTGTTTGGACACAGGGTCAAAAAGTGCAACTATTCATATTTACAATGCTGACTGTACTTGCGCGAGAGCGAATTGCATAACACCTAAGCGGTTCGTAGCGATCAAAAAATTTGTGCAATTGTATCTAAAAGTTCTTCACATTAATAGTGCATATTCGTACTTACCCAAAAAATTCAAGAAATTATAATCTAAATGTCACATCGTTCAAATTGATTAGTTTAAATTGTAAACGCTTTAACTCGCCGACAAGGCCGGCGTTCCCTACATATCTCAAAGTGTCTTTCGTTTTTTTGTACGTTTCAAACCACTAAAAACATCGTAATGCGCGTAAGACCATTACAGCGGTAAGGGCTGGCGTACACAGCGATTGTGATTACTATATTATACTATTCTGTGATTGGGTATGAGTATACGAGTACGAATATATACAGTGCGTTACCGGCACGCGGGCATTCGTTGGAACTTATGATAACATGTATCATTAGAATTTATTCCTATTAAATTTCCTAACCTTTAATGTGCTAGGTGCACTGCTTAAGATTTAGCGTCATAGTAATCAGAACATCAAGGGCTGTCATATGTACTGAGTTGTCAATTTACTTTACTGTGCACACCTATTTAGAATTATATATAGTCCAAATATAATTATTAAGCTTTACGTTATAAGTCTTATAATGCCTGTATTCTGGTTTTCTGAGCCAAATAAAAAAAAAACCGGCCAAGTGCGAGTCGGACTTCGCACTTTTAGGGTTCCGAACCAACCTCAAAAAATTTGATTACCAATATATTGGTATTTGTTGGTAAAATGAACGTAATAATAAACATTATCACCAAATTTCAAGTTCATAGGTCCAAGGGAAGTTGAAAAATTATTCGGAACAAAATTTTGTGACAGACGACAGACGGACGGACGGACGCATGAGTGACGTGACAATAGGGTTTCGTGTTGACCCTTCGGGTACGGAACCCTAAAAAGAACGTCGTACGTTACAGTTTAATAAAGACATAAATACCTAATGATTTATTCATATTAACAGTTATTGTGTACCATAGGTAAATAAGTTAAAAAGTTGTCACTCTCCGCTCCGCCAGTGTGCGATCGCCCTTAGCGTTCATATAATGTAAGCTATTTATATTAGGCCAGCGATGACTTGCTCATGTTTGTAACAAACGCGGCTTGACTGCTAAAAGTGGCGCCACTACCTTTCCTGTAGTATTTAATCAATATTCCCTGTTATACTTAAAATCATTCCAGTTGAACGAATTGCTCCAAAGCAATTCCTTCAGAAAGCTACTTTACCGTTCAAACAATAAGGTTCAAAATCCAATAACATTTTAATACAAATACGTTCAACAAAAAGAATTTCAACCACACCCGTAGTTTTTTTTTAGCCAGTTGAAAACGTGAAGTTTGTACCTTAAAAGCTAGCAAAACTAATCTGTATTCAAATGATATAGGTATAGATAGGTAGGTCGACAACTATTACTTACTAAAAGTAATAAATTGTAGATAATGAGAGTTATAGTACCTACTAAAATATAGTAGAGAAAAAAATCAAGAAAAATATTGAGTCTTACCTATTTTAAAGCCATAAATTACCCTGGCAACATACATATCGTTAATTTTTTTTTAAAAGCTTTAAACTGGTGTTTGTGAGCAACCTAGCCAAGTCTAACATAACCCTGCAAGGCAATACACTCTTACATCAAATAGAATAATCCGAACACAAATTACGCTTGAAATAATTACAAAAATAGTAATAAGAAGAACACACCAACGCTGCCATATGACATGCAGGTTAATCCTGGCACGTGGTACCGATGTACCACTTGATAACCAGTAAGCCGATCATGGTCTATTCAAAATCATTCAACAACCGTATCGGACGCCTGCGCACAACTATCTCGTATTAATGCCTTGATTCTAAAAGAGATAGCACTTTGAAATCATATGAAAACAGAATTATATGGTTAACTGCTAACTTTTACAAACGCGTCGATTGAAAGTGAGATAGCTTCTTGAAGGGTTTTGACATTAAATTATCCGACAGGTTCGTTTGTCCGCAAGTTACTCCTAATCATTAGTTTTTTAACTCTATATTATTATGTGTATTGACATTAGTTAGGTACCTATCTCAACACTGTTGCCGAACTAGCAGTTCTGATACTATACCTACTAAATTTGTTCTAAAATGAAACGAAGCAAAGGAAATGCAATTTTCCTCTAGACTGTAAGGTACATTTGCAGCGATGTGATCGCACCTTAAATATATACCTTATTCATTATTGGTATATGACGCGGGATCTCAGGCTAAAAACCATTCAATCATTAACTGACGAGCAAAAATAACGGGTACACTTTCTATGGAACTTCCATACAAAGTGTACCCGTTATTTTTGCTCGTCAGTATATATATATTAAAATACCTCTTTCATTCGTCATTTCAAAAATATGCGTCAATTTTCCTCTAGACTGTACGGTATCTTTGACACACAGTTGACAGTCGGTTGTGTGATACGATATAATACGTGGAATGTTGTGACAGCACTCGTGTAGTGTACGGTCGATATAAAAGATATGTTTACACGATTGCTCCTTATTCCCATGTGTTAAGGCGGAAAATGTTCACATATCTCTGACGTCTACGTGCCTGGTCTAATTAGATCATTGTTACTCATTATACGTATGAACGGTACATCGCATTTGATTAGGTTATAATCTGTTAAGGGGATCAACCATTCGTAACTGGTTTGTATTAATAGAGTTAAAAATAATATAATGGTGAGGCTTGACAGGTGACATGAACTTATAATTTGGTGGTAACTGTTATAAAGAAAAATATTATACTACCTACTGGAAAAAATATACATGTACATACAAATATACAATGTTAACATATTATAGTTAAGATTCATTTTAATGTAATTGTTATATGTCATGGGTATTTCACAGTTGAAAAAACAAAAGTACATGTAAATAAGTTATATATTAATTACATGGACTAATATAAACGGAAACGCTGTTCATGCGGGTATTAGTACCTACAATCCACAATTAAGCTTTGTGGTCCATAACTTTTGATATATTTACAGGAAAGATGCGAACCTAAATCTTTGTGTGACCCATCACAAGAATGGGGCTAAATATATAATCCTAACGATCCATCAAAACTATCAAAATGTTAATGTCGAAAAAATAAGTAGTGTACTAGATAATTCTCCTAGAAGCCCCAAAACGCCTTAAAAAATAAAAAATAAATTAAATTTAAATTTGAACTGTTTATTTCGAAAAAAAATACAAATAATTGTTATTATCTTCGTTGTTGCATTTATTTTCTTCTTCGTGTTTACCTATTCGGGAATAAAGTCCAATAATCAAGATGGACCTAAAGCGATAAATCGCATGAAACAGTTTTATCTAAATACGAAATATTTTCAAAATCCATATAAGGGTCGGGACTCACGCAGGAAGCAGCCGCGGACAGCCGTAGGAACACAATTAACCGGCGCATTGGTACCGTAATGGATTTATGTACGTATTGATGGATCAATCAAAAGTCCACTCACGCCTGATCCGGCTTAATTGATGGATCTAGTACTCTTACTCGTATGCTTAGAGTAGGCTTTGTCTCGCCGCCTTTTGTTTTGAATTATTTAATATTTAAAACTAATAACAGAACTAATGTTGGGAAATAATACACACTGAGCGAAAAAAATACTAATTATTAGTAAGTTTTAGTGAATCCCAAGACAAGGAGATTATATACTAACGGTTACAAAACAGTTTAGTAGTAATTAGTAGTTACAAGGACAAATTTTTTGGTATTAGTAAATAACTACTATTATCAAAAACTATTTTGTAACCGTTAGTATATAATCTCCTTGTCCTGGGATTCACTAACACTTCCTTATAATTAGTATTTTTTTTCGCTCAATGCACTTGTTAAAAACTTAAAACTGTGTTGAGATCAAACCTTCATAGAAACAATTGATTGCAGCAGTACAAAAAAAATCAAGATCGTTATAATTGCTGCATTTGTAACATTTCCAGAGCTAATACGCAATTTTGGATGTCTGCAAGACTTGGACCACGTATGTTTAGTCTGATGTCCTACGCCCTACCTATTTCTCAAATACAACCTACCGTTGGCTGACTGTTACAGTTTCGTAATTACTGCGCCCGTCGCCTTGTGGTCAGACAGGCCATAAATATTGACGCAATCAATACTTGAGAAAAACTACACTCATATTGTTCTCATTATGCATTGTATCTACGGCTAATGGTATGTATCGATTAATTGAATCGGCCTTGCATCGAGCAGTGAATACTACTGCTAACAGTCCCGCACTCTGCCTTCCCATTAGCTTGGTCAATCCTGCTCCTGCCATTTACACCGATGTGTAAAGGTTATCTAAGGTGCGTCATTGTAGCATGCGTGCCGAAACGTATTGAGAATTACTGCTACTACCTACATGCTTATTTTGCAGTGTGCAACTAAATACAACTATCTTCTTTGCGCCATGCAAATATGGCATACATTTTGCCCTGCATAAACTACTGTATACGATGCATCATTTGATACACAACACAGAACTGGGGGTGGATTTTTGAGTGTCGAACGCTCGACTTTTCCCTCGAGATCTGTCAAAAATATATGACGTTTTGACAGATGTCGAGTGAAAAATCGAGCGTTCGACACTCAAAAATCGGTCCCCTGATCTGATTTCAACCCAACACGCTGAGTCAGACCCTGTTTCATGTAAAAGTGTGTATGTATGTAAGCACTTTATTGTACACAAAACAGGTTAAAATAACATACATGTCACAAAAGTAAGTACAAAAGCGAACTTATCCCTATGAGGGATCTCTTCCAGAAGTGAAAGGAAAAGTCTTAGGATTTCCACATTCCAACGTCACAGACAGGCTTTCAATTTCTTGACGGCTCCCTCAAGATTGTTTTTCGTCACCGTAAAATGGTAAATATCAAATGACGACTGATGAATGCCCTATAATTAATTAATGAGCGGTTACGATACGGTGTAAGCGCGCCGGCGCGGTTCCCACGCGCGCGCGTCAATAAATTATCGGGATCCAATATCTGTGACTCCACTACACGGCAGTTCCGGTTTGCTGAAATACTGAATCATATTTAATGCGACTGTTTAGCGATTAGCTTTAGTTTGGATTGTTTATTGGGTATGTTTTTGAGCTGTGTTTTTAGAAAGTTTCATGTAGGTAGGTATAGTATAGTCAAGGAAATTGGGGTGACGTAACTATTTGCTCGTTATAGGTACTATGACAATAAGGGATAAAAGGCTAGAGATACCTACACTAGTCGTTACAGTTTCTGTACCGCACCTCCATTAGATCAAATATTTTCGCCTCAATGGCTTCTCTATAAGTACCGTGCATTAAAGTACAATCCGAAAATATATTTTTACGTTTAAACTGCAAATAAGTTAGTATGGATTGTTATCGTTATCTTTTCTCTAATGACCCTCTCGGTGAGTTACACCTAAACTTAATTTTAAGGCCGTGTATTACCACTTTTGAGTTTTTAAAAACCATCTAAGACATAGAATATAGTGTTTTAAAATCTAAAAAATATATATGTGTTACATAAGGATCTTGTCTAGTCAAAATCGCAGTCAGTTACATGACCTGATGAATTTCACTCGATAGAAAAAAATCGCGAAGTTACCCCTTTTTGGAATGTATTTTCAATACTACGGCTATATTACTGATATTTAAAATTTAATTTTTGTACTGAATTAAAGATCGTAAATAGTTATAGACAAATTCGCAGGGTTTGCTTTGATAAAATGATTGGCTTAATGACTATATAGCTAAATATTTACAAAACTGCGCGCAGAGCTTGCGTAGAAAGCGGGATGGTTAATTGTAAACTCACGCGTGTTAGAGCGGGACATTTGCGTTCGGGATACCTCCCCTTAACTGTGTTAAATCTGTTATTATGGTATGGCACAAGTCTTAAAATTGGAAATTGTGGTATAACAAGGATGGTGAATCCTGTTTCTACCGTGATACAGTTTTATACTAGTACGGGGAACAGAAGACGCTTACTCACAATACTAACATTAAACATTTCTGTTTAATTTTATACTTGTGACTGCACATACCTGAACTGGCCGATAGTACATCTTATTAACACGGCATAGGGTCTATTACTGATCGGTTCGGGTATTTAGTAGTTTACTTGTGAACAGCATATACTACTTAGTAAGTACCTATTAGTAGTAAGCAGTCAGATGTACTTATTAGCTCAATACCAATAAAGGTTTTTTTTTTCTTAGTAGGTACCTCGGTTCCTAACAAATTCGAACGCACTCGAAACTTACCTTATTAATCTTATTGTTTAATTTCGTTCACGGTAAATCACTCAAGTTCTATTAAATCCTGTATCGTCATTCAAATTCTATACAAACATAATGAGAGAGAAGCATTTCCGTTGCCCTTTAGTATAGTGTTTGATTTGACTAGTTTGTGGTATCTCTCTCTACCACACCCCCCTTCATCGCCATACTGGCGAGCTCACTAAGTAACAAAAACAAAGCTTGTATTTCAGCGTCATTTCAGTACTGGGATACATTTATGAGATTTCTAAGAGTACCTAATGACATATTTGCTAGTGAATTTTGGTTGTAACCTGACGATATACTCTCGAACTAGGTATTTTAACTGTCGCATAAAATAGAAAATATAAGAAGGAATGTGGAATTCATATGCAACTTCCCTATCTAAAAAAATAAAATTCTATCCCCAACCGACTTGATCACTGAATTTTTATAGTAGCACTTAAAATCTTTTGAACACAGAAAATACAATAAAGTAACAGTGATCCGGTTCACATTGGTTCGACACCATAATATATAGTTATAGCCAACGACCTCTCAACCTCTTACCGATCTCACTTCAAACATTACACATTGCTATTTAATTGTACTTGTCAAACATTTAAAAACGATCCAATGAAACGTTTAAAAGCTAATGCGTTGTCCGTCACTTTGAAATAAATGAGCTTAAAAATACAGCTAGTTATTTGCGAAATTTAATTTCTCATTCCAGCACAGAATTAAAATGACCTATTTGTGCTGTGAAATCAAAAATATGAGTGCCACTTGGATTTTTTTTAACGTTCCAATAATTGGGAGGGTGTGATAAATTTATAATATCCCACGCAAGATAGGCGCCGGAGAACGGATAAAAAACGTTGGATCTCGCCTAGGTCTCGGCCTACTGCCAGGTGCAGATAATAAGAAAACAGAAAAGAAAGGAGGCTTCAAACAGATGATCAAACCAATGTCAAAGTAACCTTGCCAACACAATACTTTAATGCAATATAATGTTCCTTTATCATGTCGTAACTCAACGTACGACCTCACCAATGATATGAAATGCGCCTTACGATCCGAATCATAATAGTTGACAGATGGTAACCGTGAGATTAAAATGGGATATACAAGCCTAGATAAGTTGTGGATGGTTCAAACTGAGCAATTATGGTCTCTTTGTCCAATGTAGTAAGAATTTTGACGAGTGACAGATAAGCGAGTAGTTCTGTAAAATTAACCTTAACCGAATAATGAGGTTGCGCAAGAGACAGCCACTAATCGCCGCGCCTGCGTATAAAAGAGTCGCGCACAATGCTCGTTTCAATCGAATAATAGGAGTAAGTATTTAGGAAGGGTGTGTGACCTCTTATTAGCCTAAATTTTATTGACATTTCTAAACGATGATAACATATTTCACTTTCAATTAAAAAAAAATTAAACTGTTTATTGCTTTTAATTTTACAATTATTGACTCTTAATCTTAAATTGTAAAGATTTTATAGTCTTATATTAATTATTATTACAATTATTTATTAGAATAATTTTAACAAATTTAGCAGTCGGGTATTATTTAACTGTGGGGTTGGACAAGCAGTTTTTTTATAGAGCTTTACTATTGCTTTCAAAAACAATTCGAATGTAGTTACAATCTAGTTACATAGACCAAATTCGTTAATTAATATAGGTTATGAGTTTTTCATAAATGTTATAATTTATATTAGAAATTCATAGATAAATAAGGCTATTTTAGTTTTGAAACAAAGTATCACTACTTGAGACTTTCGGCATGCGAAATAATTAAAAACTTTGGCCACCACGACATTAGCTCCTTGAACTGCGTCTCAAGTGTCTCAACTAGAGAATTTCGATACCTATTTTTAGAATAACAATAGACAACATCTCCTCAATCTTCTAGGCACTAAAACAATCATAGATCGTGGATAGATCGAGGTTAAGTCTAATCGCCTAGTTGGACATTTACTCTTAATGAATCTTGAACATTTATGTTCCTTCTTTCGACGCTTTGACCATCTCCTAGCAGACATCGCGAGCGCCGGGTACGATGTCCGTTCGTGTGGCAATAATTAGTGCATGCAAATGCAGTGCTAATGAGTGCACTATTGTGCACCGCCGAGCGTTGAACTTGTCTTTCAGTTAATACGATTGAAGATTCTAGTGCAAGGTGGAAAGGTAAATCAGTAAGGGTATTAGATTTGTTATCACACTGGTGTACAAACCCCAGATGAAAAGTCTTTGATATGTGCTCGTATCAGCTAAAAGGTTCAATTTTAATTGTAATGCGCTTTTTAATTTTAATTGTATTGTTTTTGTATCTGTGTGTGTGTGTGTGTCTTTTGTGCAGTAAATAAATGTTTTATTTCTTTCTTTCTTTCATGAAACAAACGAGTCCAAGCAATTCGTTACCAATACTAGGAAAATCCTGATCCTGAATTTCTACAAGTCGACATCCAACGTGCCTATTTTGCGAGAAAAAGGGGTAGCGCTACTCTAACCACCCTAGTTCCTGTATGAAACTTATTAGTGCCTTGATATTGTTTACTGCTTCTTGCAGAGTGTTCGGATTTCCTATGTGCTTTTTCCTGTATACTTCTACCTGCTTTCAGTCTAGTAGAATGTATCTAGAAGTCTCTTCTGCCTCCATGCATGCTCTACACATGGGGCTGTCCGTGATACCTAAGTTGTAAAGGTGTTTGTTTAGTGTGTTATGTCCTGTTATTATTCCTACTACTTTCCGTAGTTGGCTCCTGTGTGTTCTCAGTAAAATTGTTGTGAGTTTGTGGTTTCCTTCCGTTAGTATTTCTTTTCTTTGTCTACATGTGTCTAGCTCTTGCCTGTATCTTTCATGTAGGTGTTTGATATATCGATTAAGTTCATTTTGTATGTGTTTTTGTGGTAGAGGTATAATTGGTTCTGGTCTGTATGCCGGTGTCTATGAGCCTTTTCTAGCTAGTTCATCCGCTGCATCGTTTCCTCTCGAGCCACTATGCCCCTTTATCCATTGTATTGTTACCTTATTTTTGTCTCCATATACCTCTGTGAGCATTTGATGACATTCGTATATTACGCTTGACGTATGTTTGTCGCTTTGCAGAGCCTGCAGAACTGATTTACTGTCAGACAGTATTCGTATGTTTGTGTTTTTGACTTGACGTCTCTTTTCGGCATTACATGCCTCAATGATCCCCACACATTCAGCTTGGAAGACCGTGTTGTGTTAACCAAATGGTTTTGAAATGTGTTTGTTTACATCTTCTGAGAAAACACCACATCCTGTGCCCATGTTCGTTTTAGACCCATCAGTATAAATTATTGGGTCTGATTGGCTTAGTCCTTCCTTCGAGTAAATTAAATGATGAATTACATGATATTCTTTCTGGGGGACTATGATTTTCGGTACCTTGTCTATGTCTACTACCGCCTCAATCATAGGGATATTTGAGGTCAGGTTACTATATATTTTTGTATGGTGTGTGTTATGTTTCGTCCATAGGTTTAGGTTTTTTACACGTCTTTCTATTGCAGTCGCTTTTGTATGGTTATGTGTAGCGGTAGGAGTCCTAGCGTCATCTCTAGTGCTGCTGTTGGAGTTGTTCTCATGCACCCTGGCGTTTTGGTAATTGCACTGTTGATCGGGGTACGGGGCCACTATACTATAGCTCCGTAGCTTATCATTAGCACTTACCATCCTCCGACATTGCCAGAAGGCGACTGTTGCTTTGTTGATTCTGGTGTCTAGGTTTTTGTTCCACGTGAGTTTGTCGTCTAGGGTTATTCCTAGATATTTCACTTCTTTTGACAGTGTTAGTTGTGTTGCAAATAAAGTTGGCATTTTGTACCTATGTACCCAATTTTCGTTTATTATAAGTGAAGAAAATTGTGTCAGTATTCTTTGGGTTTACCGATAGGTCATTCTCCTTGCACAATTTCTCCGTTATTCTCAGTGCTGTTTGTATGAGATCACACTTTTTTTTGTTATTAAAAAAATAATAACCCTATAATTACCTACTACCAGTCGTTTACTACCAGGTCCCACAGTAGTGGTGAGGTGAGGATATATTATTAAGTAGGACAAAGGTTCTATCTGATGATTCAACGACTGTTATTATTATTATATAGCCTAATGTGTCCCAAGGCTGGGCAATGGCCACTTCCTCTGGCTTCTTCTGGCCAGTCATTTAAAAAGTCCCACTTTAACTTGACCGTTTTCCGATTTACGTCTATTATATGAGTTTATGCGAGCAGCGTGGTGTTTTGGAGACGGTCATTTAGCTCAACAGCCAATAAGCTGCACTCCATCGCGCGCTGGTACACCCCGAGGTTGAACTTCTGGGCTTGTGTCAAAGACCAAGTCTGTGCGCCGTAGGTGAGAACTGGAAGTATGCAATGCACATGTCCATGAGCCTACATTTCAGTGATAAAGGTAGGTTTCTCTTCATTAGATGTTTCATTGACCAATAGCTTCTCCAGGCGTCAACAATACTAAGACTCAACAAATTTATTATAACCATGAATCACAACAAAATATTAATTACCTACTGTAGTTTTAATCAATCGATGATTTACTTGTGACATGAGCACAAAGTTCGGTTTAACCGCAACAAAAACAAACACAAACGACAGATGAAGACTAATTGTCTGTTAATATCTTGCCATTATTGTGAGATGTAAAACATCTCTTATTCTGTACCTTATTCCGTTACATTATGGTTTAAATAAGGCGGTTCCACGGGATTAACCTCGGTTCCCATACATTGTCAAGCGAGATTATTAGTCATTGGAGCATAAACGGAAACGTTTTTCGTAATAAGTATTATTTAGTGTAGGTATTTTATTCGTTGTACAAATATTAACTTTCCCTTAAGTGTGGCGGCGTGATAAATTATTTTTAGAATTTACAAATTGAGTAAATATTAGGTTGGTGCATAAGTAATGCAGGGTTTTATTAAGATGTAGGTTAACTTTACGCGAAAGTATTTTACGCGCATGGAATTAATTCTTTACCTAACCGCTGGCGAGATGTCGTTAATTCAAGCGGGGCATATATTATTGACAATTTACACTTACAGTACCTTTTAAGGTACTAGTTTCAAATGATAGCAAAGCAAGCTCGCGTTTGATCATATTTCTGTTGGTCTTGTTGCACAAGTAATAAATAATCCATGTCGATTTAATTCTATTACCGATTCGTACCTACGCCGCGCGATTCCCCACGGCTCATTACTCGTCACTAGGACCTAGTCTTTAATCGAAGATTAAAATTAGCTGTCAGTTAATGAAGTCCTGGCGCCGGCCCGGTTATTTAACACAGGCTCAACGTACGATCAATCCACTCATTGTCACAAGCTCTTATCAAGCATTCATATTTGATTAAAATTAAACTTTATTACACATGGATTAGCTAGCATTTGCAACAGCTAAACGTATCGAGGTAAGAGCTCCGATTTGTTTATTGGATTGCAATCGTATCGTAATTGTTTTTCACGCTTATTTTAATTTAATTGAAATAAATTTGTTCCTTAATATTTATTGTTTATTTTATTGTTTATCGGTGAGGTTTATGTTTTGTTTTGTGTGGAGAGCAAGCTTTATGTTGTTAGATATAAAAGTTGCAATCTGAATTATTAATTATTTATATATTAATTAACAAATAAACACACCGCAGTATTTAATGTTAATATTCGTGCGCCAAGCAAGTAAGCAAGAAAACAAAATTATTATTTTTTCGTAATATCACACAGCACATACAGACAATTCTATAATTAGTAATAAACCTACATTTACACATATGTTTTTTTAATCAACGCTAAAATGAAAATTCCGTCACGGCTAATATTGAAAGACAGACTCAAAAATATGTTTTAGTGACCGCAATCAACTATCTGCTTTGACTTGCTAAAAAATGTTATTCTGTCCTTTGATTATGAACCTTATTAAAACTAGCATAAATCCTTTATAGCTTGTAATTATTTGACGCACTTGACCTTAAATACTACAGAGACTACACTAGAGCCTATTATGGGAAGAGACGTGTAACTTTACCATAATGGGCAGAAGACGCGACCTTGCGTCGAGGAAGCCAGCACTAATGATATTCATTGCCTTAATGTACACCGGGCGATAAAATGTGCGTTAGCGCCATCTCTCTCTGATCCATAAAGTTTAATGTGTACCTAGTCAACACACGCGAATGAGACTTAATGTTTCCTAAATCTGGAGGTCTATGTCAATTACTGCCAAATCAAGGATGATTCACGCTTCACGTTAGACCGTTCAATGTCCGGGCCGGCCCGTTTTCTAGTACAATCGACGGCCATCGCGTGTCCTGTATTAGAAAACGGGCAGGCCCGGACACGGAACGGTCTACTGTGAATCATCCTTCAAAATATCATCGCTTCCCGTCAGATGAGGCTAAGGCCAATCGCTGTTCTCTTTCATAAAAAAAAAACAATTGCTTAAAGCAAAGGAAGGAAAGATAAAAACGGAAAATTTATTTATCAATAAAACACGGGAACTGGTAACCGGGGTTACTTTCAAATTTCGGGTGACATTAAAAATAAAAGTTTTTTAGCCGTGTTTTAGTTTTTATTTGATTAACCTGGGGTCAGTGATTCACCTTCGTAAATTTCCTAACTATTTCTTCAACTGAATCTAACTAGAAATAGTGATGATTACAAGTGTTCTAAATTTATCAAAGTAGCCCCAATTTTTCCTTACTTCATGAAGTTAATAACTACATAAGTGTGGGAAGGTATTGTAAAGCTCGTTTGAACGATGGAATAGCTACAAAGATACACATCATGAAGAAACCGGTTATTCATGTAGGTAAGCTATTTAATCATGATTTCGATGTAAATGAAATAGAAGCACATGCTCCAAAACGAGCCCAGTCATAAACCTAGTATCGTAAAACGAAACTGTTATAAATTACGGATATTGTTCAAGTTACAAAGGCTTGCGACAAACTTCTTATAGGTACCTAAATCTAACTCACATGTACTCGTATGTTTAGCTATCTAATGTCCATTGCGTATCATAAAATAAAGGCCATGGTAAAAGAAAAACGAAAGAAGCGCCACTTAAATCCATGAACATGAGTCTTTTTACATAAATAAGCCACGGTACTCGCAGACTCGCACACGCAATATTGTACAAGTTCTGATCGCAGATTTAAGGAAATGTGATCAAATGTTCTAACGACTGTTTTATGTTCATTGGCTATGTACATTACAATGATCATGCGAATATATAGTTATTTAACTTACTTGCCAGATGATACTCTAAAATACAGCTCAATCAAGGGCGTAAGCAGTGAAGATAATATTGCAGTTGACTGAATTTTCATAAAATGCACAAAGTATTTTATTTTAAACAGTTCGGGTGAATTGCACCAATTTGTCTGTAGGTAAATGTAAGCTGTGCTCATTAAAATGTGATAGTATTAAGTACCTAAGTTTGACAAGTTTTCGGGATCACAGCTGCCAGCCCATATTTAACGTGGGCCACCCTGTGCCCAAAATTACGTTGACACGTAATAAAAAATATCTTAAATAGTCCGTGTTGTTTCAACCCACCCTTAACTCAGAAAATATATGTATACACAACCGGTTAACAAATATCACCTTTAACATTATCTGAGCAAAAACTCCCGAGACCCCAACCGCTTAGTTTACGTCGTAGCGTGTGATATGAGGCAGAATGGACGCTCCGGGGCGCTATTTAGCGTACTTTCGACGAGGCAGGGTCAGTCCCGTGATTGCACTATCAACTCGTTACGTTGTACAACAATGTCAGAGCGTAACAGCATAGTTTGTGTTTGGGATCACATAATATCTACTTCTACCAGTTCTACCTGGTAGTTCCCTAATAGTTTTACATTGGTTTTGCTAGAGCGCAGGATGATTTGTCGAAGTGCCCTGCTAATAATAATTTGAATTGCACTCTGCGTATACAATCGTACAGTGCATGAATCGTGTTTTTGGCAAATATCCGTGACAATTTAAAGCAAAGCCTACGACTACATTGCCTGATTAATACACATACTTATTCTTTTATAATTCCAACATAAAAATTAATTCACAAAATCGCGTGCAGATATGTTTCGCATTTTCCAGGTGTAAAAAAGTCAAAAATGCCTATCCGCCAAAATTCCTAAATAGGTACTCGTACCTAAATGAAAAAAGGGAATTACTTAAATGAACAAACCATAGAACAAGTTGCCGCCTAAAGTGCGTTTCTCGGAATCGTATCTACAGGTATACATGATAGGCTGTTTCATGGTATAACTCGACGACCGATCGAGTGTCCTTATTGAACTACACGTCCAACAACCTCTCCCTGGTAGTAGTAAGAACATTTAGCGAATCCTCCCACACTACCCCAGCCGTGCAGTAATAAAGGGAACAATAACGCGGCATTAGGCCAGCAAGTACGTAATGCCGTGTACCGCCGAGGCTGTTGCGGTTTCTAAGCACTGCCCTCCGACCGCGGTCTAAGCCATAAGAGATGTAAATAGATTATTGACTCGCGGTTTGCAGTGTGCCATGTCCCAGCACGTCATTGGGATGTCCCCATCTTTAACTTTCTGACATGACATTAAAATGAAAGAGACATGAAACGAGGGACACGACAGAGACACGTCACACCGTAGATATGAGTCAAATACAAAACAGACCTATATCATGAACTTTTCGCAGCTTTTCTCTATGTTCAAAAAAATCTAGAAACAGGGTTACCCTCAAATATGTCCCTATCTTCAGTTTGACAAAACTAAACATATTCGTTAAACACATATTAGATATTTCGTTTATCATCAGGGCTTTGACGTGGTGTGGCAAATGATTGTGAATTGATTAAGTAAATCCATAATAATCCATAATAATATTATAAATGTCTGTGTGTCTGCCTGTCTGTTACCTCTTCACGCTTAATTGGCATGGAGATAGTTTGAGTCCCGGGGAAGGACATAGGATACTTTTTATCCCGGAAATCATCCCTTAAGGAAGTAGAAGTTTGTTTCGAAGAGCGATAACTAGGTAAGCGCCTGATATAAAGAATTGCAATTAAATTCTATCGCGATAAACGAGTACCACGCGGACGAAGTCGCGGGAAAAAACTAGTAAGTTATAATGGGTTAATATTGGTTGGGACCATGGTATTGTCTCCCGCCAACGCTTGTTCTTTGATCTAAGCACAGATTGAACCTGTATATTGGAAAATTGTCTAAATTATTGGTTGCTTTTGTAACGGCCCGCAGCGTGGGAAAACAAGGGAGTTTTCAGTGAAATTATAACTAAACTATACCTAAACCAGCCGGCAATATGCCATATAAGCTTGTTCTCGTCGAATGTTTAGCAATTATGGTCTAAACAGGCGCGGTTAAATCCTAGCCAACATTGCAATACGATACTAAAGTAGGTACTTAGCTTTGTCTACAAGTACATTTACTGTACACCCGTGTTATTTTACCCTAAACTTCGTACGATTTTTTTATTATGGCCCAACCTCTGTACGTATTTGCAAACATTATTTTTTTGTAACCATTCTATATGCATTAACTATTACAATTTTCATATCAGAAATGTATCTGCAGGACGCAACGAGGATATGGTTTTCCTCAAAACACACATTAATAGAAATACATTAGAAAAGTCACCTTTATTTTGCACTTATAAACATTTTACTTCTGCATTTTTTTTTATATTGAAGCACAGCACATTAGCAAGCGAGCAGGATAAAGTTAAACGACGGTCGAGCCTCAAATAATGACAGTATGTTACTGTGTAGTTGTGTTCAAAAAACTTAAAAGATGTATTTTAACTTGTTATTGTGTACGTTAAAGTGCTTACATACATACAAAACCTCCCTTTTATTATATCGCGCGTTCATGGGTAGACAACATGCATTCCAGGAACAATCCAGAAAACTTGTTAATTTTCACTTTTTTGAAACACGACGCTTTTGTAAAGAAACCTCATTTGGCACAAATAATGGAATTTCCCTTCAATCCGGAAACGTGAGGCTTATTGAGACGGGGTTCGGTGCAACAAAGTGGTGAAGTAATGCATCCAGTTCCCACGATACACATGCGTCTGCTTCTGGTGTGTGCCACTTGGAACCAAGACAAATGATAGGTACAATTATTTCGAATGAACATTAAGATTAAAGGGGAGATGGTTAAACCTGATTTTTTTTTCTATTACGAAACTTACAGCGCACTTATAATAATACCTCTCAGATTAAACAGAGTACACATTAAATGAAAATACCACTGTCGAGGTAGAAGAAGCAAAGATAAATTATTGATTTTTATAGAAAATGTCCCGCAATTAAGTGGGTCGTGTGTAGGGTTGCCAACCGTCCCGCCTCAGGCGGGACGTCCCGTTTCCAGCACCCTACAGGATTCGTCCCGCAAGGGATGCGTGCGGGACGCCGATTGTCCCGTTTTCAGGCCTCGGCAGAATTATAAGAACTGGAGCGAACATTTTGTGTAATTTCAGCAAAGGCAAATGCGATAAATGAAAATAAGTAATTTGTATCCCGCTCCCGGAGGACCGTAGGTACTAGAGCTGGGTCGTTGCGACTTTTAAGTGTAACGAAACGTAACAGCTTTTCATTATCTGGAAACAGTTTCACGAAACAGTTTCAAAAGTAACTAGTTTTTTTCACTGCGGCGCCCGACAAAACGAAACGAACGAAAGAAATATTTATGAATGAATTTTCAAAATTAAGCCTTAACATCTTGCGAATAGAGCGCATTTTTGTCAATCATCAATACAAAACGTTTTTGGCACAAAGCGCGCCCACCCGAACAAAGCTAAATTTTGTTTCGTTTCGTCGTTTCGATCGCTACATCAATGAAAGTTATAGGTTATAGTAATGTCAGTTTTGCGTTTCGTTTCTATTTTCATGTAGTGTAGTTTCATTGTTGCGTTGCATTGCAGCTTTGGTGGTCGTTTTTATAAAAACTGTTTTTTGTTCTCATAAGAAACTGTTATTCCGTTACTGTAAGCGAAAGCGTTTTACGAAACGCTTATTGAAAAAAACGCTCAGCTCTAGTAGGTACTCGTATAGGATAAATTTAGGAAGAAGGTATATAGTGCGGGAATAAATAATGTATCGTAAGTACATCACAATTGACATCAGGGATTGGTTCTTTTATACTTATGCTTTTATGACCATAGAGTGCGCGAGTCCCGCAATTCTATTACAAATGTCCCGCAAATCGGAGCACATAAGTTGGCAACCCTAGTCGTGTGGCAAAGGCCAACTATTAAAAATTTTTCGCGTTATATAAAAAGCTATCCAATTTAGATGTAAAGGAACCAGCAGTTTGTACTAGCCATAATATGGGTTACGGCAAAATATGGAGATATTATCTCCCCTCATCTCTTTTAGGTAGCGTGACGAGATACGATAGATACTAACTCGAAACACGTGTTACAGCTCGAGACGTGATAACAGCCCTAATTGATGACGGTTTTATTTTTCTATAGTAAATGTTAGTTTTGTATAACGGATTTGATGGTGCGGTGTTAAAAACCTTATTAGTTACATCTTTAAATTTACATCGGCAAGCGACAAAATGTAGGTATCAAATTTCTGTTTCTGTTCATTGATCATTAATATGTGTATATTTTTATAAATTTTGTTATCAGTTATTCTTATAATCGATAAAAATACCAGCAAAATTATGATATTTACATTTCTGTAAGTTAGAAAAAAAATATTATTCGTGTTGGTACACATACTTTGAAACTTTAACATCAATAACATCACATTTTCATAGAAGGAAGAGCATGAAAGAGCCCTGTTATTTGATAAAAATATCGATGTCAAAGGAAGAACACACAACAGGACAGTGAAAAACCTAAATATCTATAGAATACTTACCTAACATTTTTTTTATAAAACTGTGCTAAGCAATTTATGTTATAAATTAGATTTTTAGTAAAACTCAAGTGGAACACACTTATCCAGACCTCGCATCGCGTGCGCAGCAATATTAGCTCATAAGGGTTCGCTCATTGATTTCACTCTTTGTGCACTAATTAGCGGTTTGATTTGGAATTTTTTCCGAACTCCAATCGTAAAGGTCGTATATTTCAGTTAAACGTTTTAAACGTGTAACTATTGGATTCCAGGACACACATTTTGCACTGTGTGGGATTACAGAAAGGATGGTAAAGACGTGAGAAAAGGAATAAAGTTGTTCTTTTCATGCGTACGTACGTAAACTTGTTTAAATACTTGTAGCCATAATATTATGAATTACGGATCAGTTAAAACTATTTAAATTAGTCATGCTAAAGAGCTAGATTTATTCCTGCATTGGATTTTGTGTGAACTATTATAGAAAACCAGTTACAATTCAATACGTTTATTCAAATAGTACACTGTGACGCGAACCCATCAATAACTGTAATACGCGTATTCGTCTAACTCTTGGCCATTGCTTCTCGCCATCAGTTTTATTTCTAGAGCCTAGAGAGCAAACTCGTAATGCTAAAAGATGTTTTCTCACAACGTTTACAAAAGTGGTCTGCTGTTGGTCCCTATTGCGTTTGATTTTCTGTAAGTACATAAAAATAATATTGATATAAAATTACAATTAATATACAGTCCTAAAGGTTGCTTAAACAAATGGGATCTGGAGAGGAACATCCTACCTTAATTTCTCTCATAAAACAAAAATCATTCACAGATTATCAAAAAACAGTGTACAAGGACAATATTTCCAAAAAATAATTTAGTCATTGCAGATACAAAGTCCCACACAATACTAATTGTTTTAGTGTCAATTAACGCACGTAGGTACTTCCATTTTTTTAACTAACTGGGGCGGGTTCGATTTCCGGTCGTGTGTGAAAGTTGGTTAAATATCCTTGAATGCAGAATGTTTCAATAAGTAAAACTATCTATCTTAAGGGTTTGAGGGAATTCCCTTCCAGGGTGCATTTTTATTTTCAACCTGTACTTATACCAGTGGCGGAGCGTCCATACAACTCGATTCCCACCGGCTTGCCTAATTTTCAGCCAGTCAAGTTCGTTTACTACGGCTCATAACGAATAAGAAAGGCAAAATATTTCCGGCTTCCCTAAGAATATTTGACGCGCCGCCACTGCTGTATACCTACACATTGTTATGTGTTGCTATGCGCGTATTACCCACGTTATAGAAAGGTTTTTGAAACTATGTATAAATAGCAAGAATAGAGTTTTTCACCCCGTTATGAAGAGAAATAAAAACGATTAGATATTGCATAATGTACTCCTATGTTTTTTTGTCTATTATATAGTCTGTCTCTTGAACCCCACCTTTGAAAGTTTCTGTTTGGCCCTATGGTTGACTGGTAGAGAATGATTTGAGGCATTGAGTCCGCCATTTGTACTCACTTGTTAAGTTCAATAAAGTTTAAATTAAATTATATAATTTCATGCCGAAATGCATATATTTTTATTACACTATGTATATTAAAAAATAAAGCAACTAACCTTACGGCCTCGAAAAATAAAATAATTTATGTAATAAAAATAAATTGCAACCGATTGCTACAAATAGCGGCCTTTACCTTCCACACAATTACATCGAGAATGCTAATCCTATAAATAAAGAGTCAAGGTTATAACATAATTTTAGGGTTTTTGGCCTCACTTTGTTTTCAATATCACCGCGTATCAATTAGCCATTAGACGTACATATAAGGGCATTTTCACTTTAAAGTACACCCCCTACTTTTTTTTCGGATCTCGGTGATTTTGGGTATTCTGACTCAGAATCACGAGTACTATTCATTTCCGCGAAGAAAAAAAGTGTCCCGCCAAAAAAAGTCAGTTTTGTGACGCTTTTTTCATACAGTTTATATGGCTCGTCACAAAACTGACACAGAAAATTTGTATGGAAAATCAAGGACATTTTTTTTCTTCATCCGAATCAATAGTACTCGTGATTCTGAGTCAGAATACCCAAAATCACCGAGATCCGAAAAAAAAAGTAGGGGGTGTACTTTAAAGTGAAAATGCCCATAAAGCAGGTGGGTACAGTACTTTTAGCCCATAAGTCACGGTTGTGTGTTGAGATATACCATGCACACTGTCCAGGTGTGCGTCAGCGTAAGAGATATGAGCTCACATTGTCCATGTGTTCGTATGTGACACAACTACAACTGTGGCTAGCTCGCGCTCGTGAGACAGAGGTACTGTAACTAGGTATTATCTATTTTTTTTCGTATTAAATAGTTCCAACTACAGTATTTCATATAAACGCACTTTAAATTACTGCAACCGAGAAAATACCTCCGTTTTTGCAAAATACATATTACATTCGTTATATAGAAACAAGTCAACAAAACACACACACACCCGCGAAGAAATTCAAAGTTGTATGTGAAGTCCCCAACCCGCTCTGGGCCAGCGTGGGGACTACAGCTCAATCTATGAGAGGAGGCCTGTGCCCAGCAGTGGGACGTAGATAGGCTGATGATGATGATGATGAAGTCAACAAAAAACTAGTGCCTATGCCAAATCTTGGAATTAGGTAGCGGATCCCAGGTATCCTTCAGGATGCAACTGTACTGGGACAACGCTAGGAATCCTCCTCTGAATCATCATCCGATACAACCATATTAGTTTTAAGGCTTTTTTACTATAATGATATGCCCTACCAGGGTCCATGAGGTGCATGTAACTGTATTCCTAAGAACTGTTTCTACCATGGTTGTAATAAATAATTATACTATACTATACTATAAGGAAACGCATGTCAATAATATAACAAAAGGTAATATACCTTTAGTTTTTAGTTTCTTGTTACGCCTTTACCGGAACCATTTTAAGGAATAAGTTCGCCTTTGCACAAATATCTAGTTTACTCATACTCATACTCTTTATTTATAATATTGTTAAATAGTTTAGTAGTGTTTTAGTTTTTTCTATTATGTAATTACTTGATTTGTGCAATAAAGGGTTTACTGCTACTAGGCACCAGCACCAGCAATGCAGCTGCACCAGTAATGGACAAGGCCCAATGATGTACATTAACTGTTATGTAAAAGAAAATAAGAGTCATTCATTTTTTATAGAACAATCAATTTAAAACCGTATGATTTTTGAATAAGGGTTGAAGTGTCCATTATTGGTTCTTGTTCTTAAAGTGTCCATAATTTGTGGTGTCACCCTACTATACCATTTTATTACTTGTCAATTAAGTAATTATTCTACTAGGTGTGCGCGTTGATGTCTTTTGTACTGAATAGTTAAAGTATTGCTCGTCGGTCTTTGGAAAGAGGTAATTGGCTGTTTATGACTATTTACGAACACTGGCGAACGTCCATCAATTATTTATTTATTAATTGATGTTACATAAATACTGCACTTAGTAAACTTTATTAGTTTATGTCATTTATTCATTCATTCATAATTTATTGGTTAAGTACATTTACATGTCAAAATAAAAATAAAAATTACAAGTCATTTAGTATATAAATACATTTAAATAACATTGTCGTTTCCCTGGTATAAATACTATAACTAAATTAAGAGGAGGGGTAGGGCAAGCTCTCTCCATACAAACTTTGTGCAGGATTTACTTCGTTTGTGTTTGCATTAAAGTTATGATTTTTGGTCAGTATGCTTATTTTTCTCATAGCTATTTCGTGATGTAAATTCTTTTTATTGAATTTCTTTTTACAATTTCTTTGATTTTCCGTTTTTTTTAAATATTTGAAAATTTTCATATCACTCTCTTCGCACATCTAATATTTACAACCAAAAAAAAAATTATATTCGTTAGTGCCAAAACCTACGAATAAAACGTGCACAGAGTTTGTATGGAGAATGCCCTGCCCACCCCTGCGCCTTAAAGCAAAATACTACCAAAACTGTCATTCCAGGTTCGACCAAGGCAAATCAACGAAAGGCGCGAGCAAGCTCCGACGCGACCTGATCAACGCAGAGATCGCCAACCTTCGTGACCTGCTGCCGCTGCCGCCCTCCACCCGCCAGCGGCTCTCACAACTGCAACTAATGGCGCTCGTCTGTGTTTATGTGCGCAAGTCTAACTACTTCCAACAAGGTAAGAAACTGTTTGGTACCCCTGGCTGAAAAAGGAGCAGAGATCGCCAACCTTCGCGACCCTGCCGATATGGTTGGTGAAAATGATGACATACGTAATTGCAGTATAAGGAAAATGTGCCTTATTTTTAAACGTACTGTTGTAAAAAGTAGCACTAAAAATTTAAGGCCAGGCCAGTTCACGAATCATCGAAAATATTAAAGTTTGAGGTTAGAATGTGAAGAAATAACAAAGAATTACACTACACAAAAATTACTGTAGATTGAGAAAGAAATAAAGTAACACAATAACCGAACAAAATATTGAAAAATGCTTTGGTAACTCTGTGAAAAAATTCTAAACATCATCTTAAAAATAAACTTTCATGCTGATTATTTCGTAATTATCATCGGCAGTGATACGTTTTTCTTTACAAAAGGGTAGCTTTTTAATTGTTCTAACACAATAACCGGATAGATTTTTGATAAATGATCCAGTATTTCAAAAATCTATCAAAATAAAAATAAATATTCACGAAAACTGAGCGCAGATTTCCGTAGAGAGCGGGATGGTTAATTGTAAACTCACGCGTGTTAGAGCGGGACGTCTGAAGTGGGACTGCCTTGCCTTAAGTCGGCCTACGCCTTTTGGTATAGTTCGTATAGTGCGCGCCATCCACGACGGCGCGCCCCCCACAGCGAATCTCATACTAATCTATGCGCAATTGTACGGAACGGGCGGTGGAGGGGCGCGTCGTCGTGGATGGCGCGCACTAAACACAACTGTAAGGCGAAGTGCTGTCAAATTAACGCAAGCGAAAATCTACCTAACAGTCAGAGCTCTAAGTCGAGTTTTGCTTGCGTTCGTTTGACAGAATTTGGCATTAGAGTTTTGTACGAACTACAATACAAACTTGAGTTTAATATCGACGTTTAAAAACCTAAAGTCACTGTGTAACAAATACCTACTTAAAATAAAGCTCATATCTCAGCATGCTTCCAGCATACTGACACATGAAGTCTATAAAAGTTGGTAGTGAAAAAGTTGGTAATGAGTGTTGGTTGTCGATATTTATATGTATTTATACCTAAACGTAATTCAAAATAAGGCTTCGTATAGCACTACTCGGATAAAACTAGTTGAAACTGTTACTCATTAATCCAACGTCATTTATCTCTGAAAGGGCAGCCGGCTAACCGACCGTGCTAAGCGCTGTCAACGCGTCGGCAGACGTCATCAGCACGCTCGTTACGCCTTACGTCTACTACATCTGTTAAGTTACGCTTTACGCCCAAGCGTGTGCGTATAATTGTTAATTGTACTCATAATATAAGGTTTATTATATAAGCACTAGCTTCTGCCCGCCTTTTCGTTCGTGTCGAATTTTGCCTCAGATATTGCCTTAGAGAAATTATCGTTTTAAATTATCTCCTCCTTTTCATATTTCCTATTCGTCCCGGTACCGCCGCATACCGGGTAGTCAGTCCGACTCAGGCCAGGGACCGCGAACCACAAACGAAATTTTCCCTCCCTGTCGCATTTACAAGTCTGTACGTAAGTGCGACAGAGAGAGAAAATTTCGTTTGTGGTTCGCGGTTGCCATTCAGGACTAGCTGAGTTTCATGCTGGACTCTTCTCAAAAAATTACAAAATACAAATACAAAATTGTTTATTTGTAAACATAGGTTGACAGGGTCTTATAATAATTGTGAGTATCGCTATGTTGCAGTAATGGATCTAAGGCGCTCGGTTGTTTTATGCGTCAATCGCATGCTTTTCCATATAAATCCATTCAACGCAATGCGTTTGACGCAACGTATTTATATGGAACGCATGCGTTTGACGCATATAACAACCGAGCGCCTAAATGTCATTTCTCATACTTAAAATGACTTTAAAATATAGCTAAGTTCGAACAGTTACGTGATCATCCTGCTGGTTGTTTGAGTCAGGCGACTTCCTGATTTGTCGGTGCGGAGGCAGTACGATATGAGAAAAGTGTCAAATGTCAGTGTCAGCTGTCAGTCGACTCGGTACCATTTTTTACTGCGCCCCTACATTTAAATGAGTGCTTCCTGACTGGCGCGGGATGCGCGGCAGCGGGACGATGCGAAGGCAGTACTGCTCCGCTTCTGCGCATGATATTACTACTGCGCAAACGTAATACTGACAGTGTTATGTCAAGTGAGAATCTTTGCGACGTCAGGTCAAAGAAGAAAATGTCACATATCGATCCCGCCCCGCCAAGTTAGGGAGTCGCCTTAGGCGACTTCCTGATTTGTCGGTGCGGAGGCAGTACGATATGAGAAAAGTGTCAAATGTCAGTGTCAGCTGTCAGTCGACTCGGCACCATTTTTTACTGCGCCCCTACATTTAAATGAGTGCTTCCTGACTGGCGCGGGATGCGCGGTAGCGGGACGATGCGAAGGCGTTACTGCTCCGCTTCTGCGCATGATATTACTACTGCGCAAACGTAATACTGACAGTATTATGTCAAGTGAGAATCTTTGCGACGTCAGTAAGTTTACGTGAAAGAAGAAAATGTCACATATCGATCCCGCCCCGCCAAGTTAGGAAGTCGTCTTAGAAAGAACACACGAAACACTTTGTTATCATATCGGAATGCGAAGTCTTTGATGTACCTTTCTGCTATAGGTACCTCTCGTTTTTCTCATGCCATGCAATTTAAAACTAAAATTGCGTAACGGGCATGTATCCCCGACCGAGATACTCCCTTTCACCGATAGGGCACCCCATCAGCATCAATCAGGACTAATTGGCCCCTGAAATTACTCGAAACTTCCTCGAAAACATAAACAATAGGAGAATTAGCGGTGATTAACGTTCGTATGACTTTTAAGAGTTCTAGTTACGTTTGTGTTATTTGCTCGACCGCGTTCCTAAGGGAGAGTAGAATTGAAGACAACAACATTCTAGATGCTTATATTTACTGACTTTACTATAATAAACGACGTACGACGTAGTACAAATGTATTCACCTTTTTTTAAGGTTACTCGACGTTTCGGATGCTCGATGGTGAATACATTTTATTGTACCCCATTAAGTTCCGTTAACTGGAACAACTTGCGAAATTCTACTATACCTACTACTAAAGAGCATGGTTTACCATACTTTAAAAAGAAAGGTTTATTCATTTATTTAAATTCTGAACGTCTATTTTGAAACAAATCATTCGTTTTGACAGTGATTATTATTTAGCCATTTTTTCTAGGAGTTAGATAAAAGTATATTTTATTTGTCCTATGTCCAGCAGTGGACGTCGTTCGGCTGATTATGATGATGATGATGATGATATTTTATTTTATTTTATCCTACTCTTTCCATTTGGTATTATGTGGTATTATTGTGCTGTACAAATAAACTAGGTAAGTACCTATTTCTATTTTTCATTTCAAAACATATTGATTGAAATCAAATGCTCCTGATTAAAATTATTCGTCTTAACTATAATTGAATGAAAAAAACATATTATGTTATGAACGTAAGTGCCTACAACGTCTTAACACCTTTTTCTTTTATACAGAAGCATGCATAGGAACTGTGCCTCTTCACGGTCAATCATGCGTTAACACAAGGTCGCGCGCATGTGGCTTGCAAAAACATTAATTTGACGAAATGCTTTAATTGCCTTACGAAAATAAACGGTTAGCAGAAATTTTGCTTGCGACCGTGTCTTATCATTATCAACATTTATACGTTTATGAATGTAGATGAAAACACACTCACACTCACACTCTGGATATATTCACCCTTATGGTCCTGCCCTTACGGGAACCTATCGACAGTTCAGTAAAATCAGTAAAAAACAAACTTGATTAGGAAAACGATTTTTTTGTTTTAGATTAGATTTTGAATATAGATTTATACCTATTCAGAATAATATGTGACTTATGTGTGTGTTTTGTGACAGCAGTATTTAATAGCATAGGAATGATTAGATTTGTATATAAATAGTATGTAATTTTTTTTTGTATTGTCATATGTAATTAATAAGAGTTAGTGTATTATTTTTGGTTTTAGTTTCAACAAAATTGGTACCTATTTATATTTATCATTTGTTTTTACAAGCATAACAGTTCAGAATCCATTAAAAATGAAAGATATTAAAAGTTGATGAAAGATATTTAAAAGTTGATAACTGTAAATATACGTGAAAACATCAACAATAATGTAAACCAAGTAGGTAGGTACCCAAACCCCCACAAATTGCATAACCCCCTGGATTCCCACGATCAACAGTTAGTCGACTACTGTTTAAAGAATAAAAACGTTCGATTTTGATATGAAAATTAGAGAAAATTAGCGAGCCCGGTCTGGCTACCGACTGATGGTTATTGGGCCTAATGGTGCCCGCCGGCTGCGGCCGGTGTCACGCCTGCAACGCGCGCCGGCCGGCTTACATGGAGACTACACATTTCAAAAAAATGTTTCCGAAACATTTAAATTTTTAGTGGAATTATTGATTGGTTATTTATAATAGTGATTTTGACAACTGTACATATCTAGAACCTGCGGGTAATTATTGTTTTTCATTTTCAAAAACAGTATTGACAATACAAAAGCGGGTTTGCGAAGCCGGTTCGTTTCAGTCTAACTTTCTTTTCGTCAATAAGTATTATTTTCTATTTTTTATGGTCTTATGCCTGAATCACTTAGAAAGAAAGATCGTAATGAAAGCGGTGTTTAGTTATCCAACTAAAAGATTTCCTATACCTCGATAAATAATTTATAGTCAATCAATTATGTAATTTGTCCGTGTTTAACTAGATTTAAAACAATTTTTAAACGGGCGTCCCTCCACCTCGTAGACAACAATACGTCAACTGCCTCAATTGCTTACGTCAGAGGTGAACGGAAGCACGGAGGGGCGTTCAGTTTAAGATGGGTTTTACTTTACAACTTTACATATAAACTATATATATGGTTGTTAAGAATTTTGTAGGTATATTTAAAATGGAAGGCTGCGGCTCTTTGTAACCTTCATTGCACTCGCAATTGTTAACTGCAAAAATTGCAAAATAGATGATAAGTACAATTATGTACCTACCTAAGTACCGAGTCAATTGCTTGGATAAATGCTCAGTTGTAGACAAGTCCTTTTCGATTCAGTGTTGCTCAACACTGATTTTACACAGGTAATACATCTGCGTCGAATTAGTAAATGCGAAGGTAAAATTAGTTTCTTTTTTATAAATTATATTTATTAATCTGTACACTTTTTAACGTTCCGTACCCAATGGGTAAAAGGGGACCCTATTACCTTAACTCCGCTGTCCATCCGTCTGTCCGTCTGTCACCAGACTATATCTCATGAACCGTGACATATAGTTGAAATTTTCACAGATGATGTATTTCGGTTGCTGCTATAACAACAAATAAAAAAAACAGAATAAAATAAATATTTAAGGGGGCTCCCATGCAACAGACATGATTTATTGCCGTTTTTAAGGTTCCGTCCCCGAAGGGTAAAAACGGAACCCTTTCGGTGGTTGGATAAAGTTATTTAGTTTTTCTTTAAAAAAACTCGTAAACGGTAGCCCATAGCAAAAAATATTCTTAGACATGAATAGTCTACATATAATTCTCTACAAGAAAACGCACTACCACTACGCACGCACGCTACTGCTACGCACTTTTTCGCTAGGATGAATATTTAATGAGATTTTGAAGGAGGGAAAGCTATTAATAATGTTTGTTAATTGTAATTTGGTAATAATGTTTGTTATTATGTATATTTTACCAACAAATACTAATATATGTATAAACCAACTTAACTTTGCGGTCGGTTCGGAACCCTAAATGTGAGAAGTCCGACTCGCATTTGGCCGGTTTTTATAAGTAATGGTACGGAACCCTTCTTGCGCGAGTCCGACTCGCACTTGGCCGATTTTTTAATAATGAATACCTACAAGAGTAATTAATGCAACATTGTCCCACTTCTGGGCCCATCAATGCCATGACTCCCGCATTTATCCCAACGCGCGCGTCGTCGTCCCAACGTGATACTACTGCTACTATTTAGTTTTAGGAAATATAATGATATAATATGTATGTTAGTCTTTAAGGTATTTGTATTATGGGCCACAGATGCCTGAAATAAATGATTAAATTAGGTAAATTAAATTATCCTGTCAGTTGATCTAAGTCATCCTGCCATCTCCGTTTAGGCCGGCCCCGTCTGCGTCACCCTTATGGCATCCACTTGGTAGCTTAGTGGCATTAACTTGATATAAGAGAAGAGAAAAGAAGAGAAGAGAGAAAAATCTTGAGCGTGTCAATATTAAAAAAAACTGCTTTAATTTTTAACGCTCCATGTAAGCCCCCGTTGCACATTTCGCGAACATTCCCGGGACTACCGACTTCCCCGGCGTATCGCACGACGCGATAACGCGATTGTGCCGATCGTGAGAACAATGCCGGCCGTATCGCATCATCGTTTGAATTTTAAATCCAACACTATTGACGAGATGAAACAACCCACAACGTATGATTAGCGATGTCCCTAAAAATTACCCTATTTGTATGACTAAATAGATGAACTAATACTGAATAAATGTAACTAGACTGATGGGTCTTCGGTAAAGTTTGTTCATTTTAAATAGTATGAAATAGCAGTTAAGTAAACCTAATTATTTTTGGTATGATATACTAGAATGTAAGTTACAAAATAACGAAAACTGCTATCCCGGTTCAAGATCAACTGAATAGAAGGCTACCTAAGTATACTACTTTTCCCCCGAGGTTTTGAATAAAATTGATTTCAATTCATAATTATGGTCTTTAAATATATTATCACCTTTGGTTACATCGTTACTTAGGTTAAAAAACACTCAAACCATTAACATAGGCAGTTTTACGTATACCAGACGAACAATAACTTGTTCAATAACGAAACATTCCAATGTTACAAAAATGTAAAAAAAACCGTATGACAACCGTTGAGAACTCAAAAAGGAATTAAAATAATGATCTGTGAAGCAAATTAATAATTGCACTTTCATCCCTATTCAAGCCGTTCATTACACGTCATCCATTCGCTCCAATTTTCTTGGTCTTATTACGTGAACAAAAGGGTTGAAAACGGCGTATTGTCGGGTGTGCATACGAGTCATAAATGCGGGTATTACTCGCATATGCGGGAATTAGCGCGCACGCACAGCCTCCCGGTACGCTCTCAACAATTTCTGCATACCTCCCTGGGAACTATCGGCTTTCTTGTCCCTAATTAACTTGTAAACTGATTGGCAGTAAGGGTATTGCAAGTTTTTATTTGAAATCGAATGTGTTATTTGTGTGAGAGCTTCTTCAAAAATGTTGCAAAGTAATTATGAATCAATTATCATATTTTTTGAGCAAGTACGTTAGTAATCTTATTATTAATAAACGCTGACACATGGGTAATCGGTTATTTGAGGGGCATATTTATTTACCTAATCACAATATTTAGGTACCTACATAGTACATAACATACCCTGACTGATTCTTCTGACCTTATAAGATTGGTTTTCGTCTAGCTCGTAGTATTTAGTCCCGGTACCCGGTAGGTACTAAAAAGTCTTGAAACACTGATAAACAACTGCAAACACATGTAATGTACTCCTTTACATATTACATTTCCTTAGGATATCGTAGAATTACTTAACCCACCACCTACCCTACTAACCTTACTACTCAACGCCTTTAAGTCTCAGATTTAGAATTCAAAATTGGAATAAACCCAGAAGAGCTATAAGAGTTTGTAAAAGTTGCGAGTGTTATGTAGATCGATGTGCGTGCATTGCTAAGTGATCGCTCAAATAAAATAAATGTATCATTGCAAGGTGTGCATTGATAGACTTAAAAGGGTAATAAATAAGATCCTATAAGCTGGGACAAAGAGTAATATGCCTCAATATTTTCGCCAAAACTTCTAAACGATTAAATCTAAGTATACTATTATACATACTGCTCATCACTCGTACTCGTCATAGGTATACTTGTACGCATCGTTCTCTGACAGAAGCTTAACTGCTATTTTTTGTATGATTGATTTCTATTGTAGAGGTGTAGTATAGACGGACTTAGGAAATAAATAAAGTATTTTAGTCCCATCATCAGGCATTCTACGGCATGTATTGGATAACCAAGATCCGCTCGCGAAACGCATCGCTATACTCTACTCATGCACATTATATCCGCACTACACACTGCATTCGATAACAATTTTTCCAATATCTCGGACATTAGAATTAAAAATCAAAGGTAGGTAGGCACTGTAAAAATATTTTTGTTTATGAAATTTACGCGGCTCATTTATTTTATTCAGAAAGTACGAGGTGTATTTTACTTTAAAATTATGTTTAAGAAATGGCAACACAGACATTTTTTTTTCTATTCTAAAAAGAATCTAAGTACATCTGACGCTTTACGTTAGGTACCTACATACATACATACTTGTAGGTACCCGTCCTTCTACGCGATCGCCAATTATCGACGCACTTTAGCTGCAAACACTGCAATTAGATGCGCAGTCGGCATTTGTTTTAAATAACATCACCCTATTCAATTGCTGTAACGTCATGCATTTGTGCACTTGGATGTAAATTGTGTAAATAATAAATAGCAAGGTGTCCGGGAGATAACATAACAACTCAATAGTGACATAATTATGTGGTGCCAATGTTTTTTTATAGGTAGATATGTCACACAGTGACTTGTAGTTTGCAAAATTGTAAAGTTATGATACATGATATCCGAGTTGCATTGGAAAAAAAATTGTAACCACCAGCGAATCTGAAAATACGAATGTATCCATAATATGAACTAGATATCCCTTAATAATTAATTTTATCGTCTAATACCTAATGAGTGCACGATGACTTTAGAATGACCATAAACAACAAAGCGTCTCTTTAGGAATTTTGTTACATGACAGGAGTCTCCTAGCTCTAAAGATATTAATTATAACATACTAGCAAGTATCTGACAGCACAAAACCTTAGGCTAAATGTAAACCTATTACATCAATGGATTTTCTATAACTGCTTTCTATAATAACTTTGCTAAAGGCGTCTATAACCAATCTACATTAAATACGTGGGATGAAGTTAAAATGCAGGTAAGTCAAGTGTTTCGAGAATTTATTATCGACGTTATATCCAGAATAAATAATATTGAACGATGGGTAAATAATTGGTTTCCGAAAATTGTTTTGGTAGTTGTTTTCGCGATTGTTACGTATTTATTAGGTGAATCTATTAAAACGGATCGCGTAGTATGTATATTACATCGTATTTTATAAATAGATACATCTGGAGGTTGCTTTCGTTAATACCATAGGGTGAGGTGCATGGTGCAATATGAACACCATGGAAAGACTAAAAAGGGATATTGGACTTAAAGAGATACTTTACATGTCTTCTTACCCCGATCTAACACCCAAATTCATAAAGATTTTGAACGTAATTATTACTTATCTACACGACTAATATTTCTTCGATAGACGCACCTATCCGCACCTGTCTCCTGTTAGTGACCAAGTAATTTTCTGCCTCATTTAAAATTCAAATACATGGTAATGTGACACGGTACCGTGCTCTAATTGGATTAACGTATCTCCATACCTAAGTATCGTAAGTACAGGATATGTAATGTACATTATCGGTTCGTACACTTGTCGTGGTGTTAATTTGTAGATAAATGCTGTTGTTTTATTTAATTACAGCACCGCTAAATAACAGGATTAAAATTCCAGGATATTCAACAATGTTATTCAAATAAAGCTTGAATCTACCGTGTAGATATAAACTATACCTACTAACGCGCACAGATATTTTAATACAGTAATAATAATGGTGACTCAGAAAAGCGTCGATCATAAAGCAAGACAACCGCGTGTATTCATGTGTACTTATTGCAATCTGTCTTCCTCTTCCTACTCGTAGTCAAACAGTGTAGCCACAAATCCAACCGAACCGTCAAAGCAGGATAATAATTGAAGTCGATATAAAAACATGACCACCAAGACAAGTATTATCCTCGTATTTAAATTATCGTATCTACAACTGAAGCTCTAATAAATTATTTAGCCATAAGCTTTTAGCACAGTTGCAATCGTAAGGGTTTGGGTCAAGGCCCAGCCGATAGGCCTTATTTATACCGCTGATACACGCCTCACAGAGATTTATTGCGCTTTGCCCACTGTTATTACTTGTTTTCATATTAAATTACCTATACATCACCGTTACTGCGAACAGGTGTACTCGTATCGTCCGTGTGTTCGTTGTATGGGTTTCGTGGACAACTTTGCAATTTGAAAGAATATGGATGTGACATGTGACGCACCGGTAACTAGGAGTTGGAATCTAATCGATGTTTGTTAAACAGTATAAATCGGTATTGAATGACAGCGCCTTTCTAAATCGTTTGTAACTGAATAGGTTTTTTACTCTGAAATGCAAGCTATTCACAATAATATTTTGAAATATAATAATAAATGAATAAATAAAATAAAAATTTTGAAGATAAAGCGATACACAATCCCAAAACTTTATGTACCTAAAGATCAAAATAATGTCACACCAACTTGAAGATGAAACCTGAAAAATAGTTATTATAATAGGCGCAAAGTAATAAACATAAGCAAAGCAATAAAACAAAACATTAGTTCATTATGATAACTACAACTCATACCTGCACAAACTGAAATTATTACTTACCTACCTATCCTGCGGCACTGCGTTCGCATTACCATAATCTAAGATATACAACGTATATTATTGATGCAATCAAACAACAATGGCGGCATTATTAATTACATGAAGCTACATTTCCTAGTCCATTTGCTAAAAAAAACCTACATCGTTTTCATATGTACCTACATACAAATGTATGTCCAGTATTCACAAAGAGTACAAAATTACATGGGGATTTATTATAGTGTCTATTAAAGTTTATATTTATTAACTGTACTTGAAACGAATATATAAAACATAAAAGTTTTGCAATTTTACCAAACTATCAATAAAACCTCGTGATGGTCTGGGTCAGACCTAAATGGTAACGTAATATTATATTACGTATATTTCGAAGACTACTATAGAAACATTAAGAAACCAAACATCAACCACTGCTCTCAACCAATATTGGAACTTCTACTGCTCTAATACAGTACCAAAACGAATTCTATATATTTTATGGTTTTATTGGAAGTAGTATTTCATGTAACTAACGACCACATTGCAGCAATAATCTTAATTAAATTAATTGTCAGCAAATCCACCCATGGCCTATTCTAACAACAATTAACTTCTTGGGTAAGGTCGGAAATAATTATTTTTTGTATCGATACATACTTCGATTACGACACGATAGCGATTAGATACAATAACCGATTCAAATCGTTGAGAGATGTTAAACGTTAATAATTAAATTGGGCCTAACCTACGTTACTTTTACACGAGTACCTAAGTACTTCTATTCATTTGAAGTTAGAAAAGGATTTTAATATTTACGTTAAGAATAATATAATGTACAATGATACCTAGTAGTTAATCCTTACTATCAATGTACAATGATATTATTATTATTACATTATATGTTAGCCCTTTTGATTATAATCGCGTAAACAACTTGTGTTTCCCTGGCAAACCTACGTGTAGGTACTAGATGCGATAGTGATCACCACACCACCACAATGTGTTTAGTATTTAACTTTATTCAAGGTACAAAAACACCAATTGAGTCCTCATTCACAATGTGACACTGTTGACCTTTAGTCCAAGCTACACACGCCTTCAACTCATGTCTCACTTTCAATTGTTTTATTAAAAAATACTTACTTATTAGTTACGAAACAAAAGGTCACCCCGACCGGTAAGTATTGATGATTTCATCAATGGTCATTCTATAGGAACTGCTATCTATATTTTTTTGTTAATGGAAACAAAGAAGAAGTAATACCACCGAGAGAATTCATTCATACATGAAACATACAGTGCCCACAAGATGAGAAGTCGAGCTTTATTGGTACCTACACTACTAAAAACATATTCAAACTGAACTAGAAATTGTTAACGCTCTTTCATCTGTTCCAGGTCCCGTGTGGAAGTTAAATGAATATGTTTTTGGTCTAAATATCTAAAATAAAGGCTAAAGCTGATGTTCTAAAAATTACTTCTAGTAGTCCTCATTCAGTTGATTCAGTATTATATGTACGTATCCCCATACAAAAAAAAATAAATGACATTTTAGTCTTCTGTAACAAAAAAATCGAGCACAGTTTGTTTTGTTTTGGAATTGATTGGAACAAAACGAATGCAACTCTGTTACAATTTTAAAAGTATTAAATTCCTTTGAAGAAAAATTATCTAGTAGTATTACTGTGTTGTGTACTCCCATAGGAGGGTTTATTTTATTTAAATAGAAAACTCCCGTGAGTGTCAGACTCAGACATAGCGAGCGCAAATAGCATAGCGACATGTCGAGCGATATTCGCCGTTAACGACGTGAGTGACCCGTTTATATTTCAAAAGGGTATATTTTTATTAAAATATTTTGCCTGAAAGGAACGTTTAAATGAAGAAGGAAAAGAGTAGGTATTAAATTAGTATTTTAATATCATAACATAGTATTTTAATATCATAATTCACTCGTAGTCGTTATCTTTTTTACTGTCAGAGATTGTTTGTTAGATATAAATTGTAATGAGATAAATCGGACATCAGACATCATATTGTGATTCTGCGAATGGTAAATTAATATTGATGACTCAATCATTACACACTTCCCTCTAAAATAATAATAGCTTCAAACCAAATTTGTAAAGGAATACTTATCATATTTCATTCATGTCCAATAATAATGCTTAATTTTTGATAGTCAAGTGTTGAATGTTGACAGCTAACTCGGAGAAATATCTGTGATATATTTGAATTAAAAATGATTTATTTGGTTTTAGTAAGAGTGATAGGTAATACGTTACGTGAATAATGAGTAAAGATAATAACACACTTATTTACTAGCAAATTGAGCGATGACATATTATCTTAACCCTTAACCCGTCAAATATTAAACTTAATGAAATTAAGATTTCCAAAATGTTATTTATATATGTCGATATAGGTATATAATAGGTAACAAATTATTTAATATTAAAAGGTAACAAAAATAGACTGTACTTGGTACGGAAGGATTTTGCAGTTAGGCTATTACTGAAATACTGTTAACTAAATTAAAAACAAACAGATTTACTTTAATTTAAGTGGCTGAATGAACAAAATTAGTTTGATTTTATTCGGAAATATTAACTATGCATTTAACTGGTTAGGAAAGTTTGTGTTTAATTTGTTTTGCTTTTTAACCTTCTTTACATTAAAGCTTAGGTATCTAAACGGTTTACTAAACGCGCGTTAGCTACCCACTGATTATTAGTGCGCAAGCAGCAATTTCGTTATGGTTCATAACTCATTATTTCCACTTACTGAATGTCTTTAATTACATCTCCGAAAGAGTACCGCGGCCCCTAATTTCACTTTTCAACACCTATTTACTGTTGCAAATGTTGCAATGCCCATTGCTTTCAATATTTATGGTTATATTAGCGGAGCCCACGACTTTGTCTATGAGAAAAAATACATGTAGACGTACAATCACGCCTGTAGGTAGTTATTATAATACATGCCTGATACGATTCGAAATGTATGTTTGAAACCTACATGATTTTAGAGGAATCGCACATAATAAGTATAGTATGTCTGTCTTAGACATATGAAAAACTCACTTAAACTTTTTTATAGAACCCGACTGTGGCTTAATAGGCCGGGCCCAATAAAGCGATAGGAATGCGCGGTTGGACAGTGGCCTGCGGAAAATCCAGGGGAAACCTCCGACACGACCACGCGGTTGGTTTAAGCACTGGAATATTCTATTCAGAGTACGGATTGGGCTGCGATAAGCCCCATACATCAGTCGACATCGTTACTCTATCTAATTTCTAATCTAACTACAACATAATTAATAGCCACTTGTTGAAATCGATTTTAAACTTGATTTATAAATCGAATGACCTGTATTTATGCAGCCAATCGAATCAAATATATTGTATCGATTAAAAACTCGCACCAATCGCGCTTCTTTTGATCATTTGTTTTGATAGACGTTATCAGATGCTATATTAAAACTTCACACGTGCTTGAACATCCGTAGCGAAATGTCAAGGAAATTCGTTAGATAATTATAAGATGTAAGTATTTAATTTTGTCGTAACTTCCTTAGCACTTACAAAAATAATTAATTTAACTCTAACTTGTAATTTGCTAAATATTTACCTACGATGCTTTTAACATGTGTAGAGGAAATCGACTTGGAATTTTTAATGATGAAGATGATAAATTTTAGTGTATGATTATATGTTGTTTTTAAATTGATGCGTATCAATTATGTACTTTTTATGCTGGTATTAGGTAAAATATTATTTAATTTAAAGAAGTCTTAAGTTCGTTAAACGATTCTAATAGGACTTGATGACGGCTGAGGCCTAACTAACTCAGACGATTCCTGCGCAGTGCGTGGCGTCAAATTTAAAACCAAAGTCGTAAACAGAGAAGTTCGTTTAGTTCTCTCGTAACAACCGTCACTTCACTGCCTCATATTGACCCCACTTAAGTTAATCTACGTTACAAAAGCATAATACCTTCTCAGCACCCGTCCAGCGTGAAGTGTGAGTTTGACATGATTAAACAGCCTGACAGATATTTAAATTGTTGCGTGAAATAATTAGGTACATGCCTTTATAATAACGGTGTTTAATGTTCTAATCTCCCTATTAACAACAACTAAGAATAAGCCACACGTATGTACCTACAGACATCGATTGTCAAACACCACGCACACATCGGAGTTGAATTATGAAATGCGTACTTACTATAATATAAATAAGAATTTATGACATGGATCGAAGTAAATACATTTTTTGATACTGTATTAATAAAACTTACCTACAAATATTTTTTTCAGGGCTGTAATACCTGTGTTTTGGCTTCCAATGCCAAAACAGGGGTGTCAAACGAAAGATCTCACTCATTACCTATATTTATGTTATGTTATGATGTCTTTGGTAACAATTGATTGTTATGAACCAAATAAATAATGAAATATCTAAAGTGAGACAGAGATTTGAAATAGAAATCTTGTTTGATTCGGATGGTTTTTACGAGTATCTAATATGTAATCGGCGATGGATGAAGATCAAGTCACTTTTTTCAGTGGAACGATGTTACCTATATTGTACATACTATACCTACTACGTTCCGACAACGCTATACATTATTTTAATTTAACTCATTAGTAACGTTATCAACGACACTCCTAACCTATTGGGCTACAGTCTCCGATCCTCCGCCGATAAATACCTAATGGCAGTAATGGCTGCTTCACACGCGCTAACGCGTTGCCATGACAAGCTAATTTGGTTGACGCGTGTGAAACGTTAATTGCTGCGCCCGACAGCCCGTCGGTATGAAGACGACCTCAGTTTCGAAACATAAGTTGTTGTTTTTGGTGATTTTGTAATCGAGATTATTCCAAGGAATATAAGTACAAATACATTGATAAGTGAATCCTTTGCTTCGCCTTGCTAACTAGTTACCTACGAGCATTCATGTAGGTAAAATTTGTAAAAATAATAATAAGGCTTATTCATCATCATCAGCCTGTATGTATAAGTCCCATTGCTGGATACAGATCTCCTCTCATGGATGAGAGGGAAAGGCAACCCACATTAGTCAGGTTGCTATTTCAAAATGTATTGTTCTTGTTATTGTTCTATTATTGATCTGTTAGACACGCGGAAGATTTTTCCTAAAGCCTTTTAAATTACCTACTATAAACGAAATTTCTAGTCCCTCAATTCTTATATTACACGTTTTTCATACAGACATTCAACCCCCTTTTTACACCCTTAGGGATGAATTTTCAAAAACGCCGATATAACTTTTCTTATATTTTAACTGAGAGTCTACTCGCCAAGTAAAGTTACTCACTTTTAAAAAATGTTTCCCATACAAACTTTCAACTCCTTTTTCACCCCTTCAGAGGGTGAATTTCGAAAAATGCTTGGACTATAAGGAAAGTTTAAAGTTTCTGTCTTAAAGATAATTTTATTCTTCATACAAAATGACCTCCCTCCTTTAATCTCCTAAGGGGATGAATTTTGAAATAAATTGTAGCCTATGTCCTATCCTTATATGTAAGCTACAATACTGGAAAGTTTCATAGAGATCAGTTCAGTAGTTTTTGAGATTACAAACAGAGAGCACAAACTTTCACGTTTATTAGGATTGATATTATTATGAGATTAGGATATTAGTATGAGGAAGAATTAAGATTAGGACTAAGCTTCTGCTCTCCACGACTTCGTACGCGTATAAATGTAGCTGAAATGTAATTATTTTATATAATATTAATGGAAAATAAGTATTTTTTCGGAAAAAAATTCTTAGTTTTTTTTTAGTTAAAACATTTTAATAACATCGTATGGGAATTATATGGCCCGTATAGCACCGGCAGCACCCGGCAGTAAGTTTGGTTTTCGCGCTGATGCAGCGGATGTATTCAAACGTAACGAAATCTGAAAACTCTACACAGAGAAAGCAAATTCTGCAAAATAGACGTTGAATTATTTCATACACATGAACTCATTAAATTCAAACCAAATCTACCCGTTCACACATGCTCACACAATTACAGAGCGACGGACTGACATACAATAGTCTTATTTAAAAGTAAGCCCGAAAAGGCCTCGCACGACCGTAGACTTAAGTGCTCGTGAGACTCTAGAACAATTTCTTTTATAGTAATTGCCTATAGCATTTGCATAAGGCTCTTCGTAGCCACTATAAGCCCTACTTACTTTCGCGAATCCGTATCTTTCCCAACCGTGATATTGCAAACTAACCGGTGCTAGGTGTAAATGAAATGAAATGAAATGAAATAATTTTATTCCAGACAAAGTCCATAGATTACAAAAAAATCACAATTTAAACCAACACGAGGGAAAATTGCTGAGGCAGCAAATTATGTAGATTATTATAGTTAATTATAAAAGTTACCTATTGATACCTTTGTTTTTTTTATGTGTTTTATCTCGATAAGCACATTGTATAGTTATCTTGTACCTAGTTAAGTTTTATATGCTTGTGATTCTTGTTGTATATCTCTAACCCAGGCAAGCCGTAAGTAGATAAGATATAAAATAGATAAAAATATTTGTGTTACTTTTGCTACTGATGTTTGATTCCTCTCCGCGGTATTTTAGTACCTAGTAGCCGTAGTACTAGTACTAGTACCGTAGTACACAGAGTAACTGTGTAAATTCTAAATAGTAGCAGATTTAAAAAATATCACTTAGTTAATTCACAATAGGTAAATTGTCTATCGAATTGCTTAAGAGCATCTGATATCTTAAACATAAACATAACTCGTATAAGAAACACTACTCTATAGCTTTCAGTAACGCAGAGAGCAGGTATTTGTTTGGAACCCGGTTAGAAATTTTATATCTCATTGTCTTGAGTTCTCATAGCGCACAGAATTCCCGCTCGAGCCGAGCCCGTTTATTTGGCAGTCATGTTTATGTTATTACCGATGTTCGAATGTACGGAATTCAATGCCTGAATAGCGATTCTCGAGTAAAATGTTTGGCACAGAGCGATATAATGTCTCGCGTTTACTATTTGAACAACTTATTTTGGATAATGGAAGATAAGTCTACCTACTTAACTACAGTCGAGTTCGAAAATATGTACACGGACAAAGTTATCAAAAATATTTGAACACCTTTTTATTAATTTTGTATTAAGCAGTAACGCTGCTAACGCAAGCTAGAAATTTAAGAAAATAAAGGAAAAATTGAAAAACTCAGCTGGCTAGAGCGACTGGCCGCGAGTGCCGGGAGGTCGCAGGTTCGAATCCTGATCGGTGCCTAAGTTTTTCACCTTTTGTTTGTTAAGCATAAGATTGCTTTTGGGAATGTGCATATTTTTATAAACTCAACTGTTTCAAACTTTCGTATGCCTGTGATTCAAAGACTACAAAAAGATCTTATTAACTTTTTTACTCTCTATAGATACTTAGTACATCTTTTTGCTATCGACTGTACAATGTACCTATATTGCTAAAATAGAACCTTGAAATTGCAGATAACCTTAATAATGTAATATTCACATTCATGTTGCGAATAATTTGACAGCGCATATTCGTGAATATCACAGTAAGAATATAAGTACAAGTACACGCTTGTACACGCTTCAAATTTTAATAAAATAGTAATTTACAAGTGACCTATTGCAAAATTTGATAGAGTGATGAATTTTACTTGTCATTCGAAATCATTATCAGGTTATCATCAAACAATAGAATATTTATTCGAAAAGAAACGCACAAATTCGCTTTTTTCGTAAAACTTGGTCTTATACCTGACTTCTATCGGTTCAAACCTTCCTTCCCACCATTTACCTATAAAATGCGAATCCATTTAATAAGGCCACATACACACCAGGTACTTATTAAAAATAAAAAGCGGCGCGGCGGGTGATGTTTCGCGGGCGGCAGAAATAACTGGGCAGAGATTGACGAGATACATACATTAGGCGACTAACGAACATCTCAATTTAGCTACCCACCTGCCTGTAGCGAGCTTAAATAAACAGTCTATTCGGAATGGAATTTGGCTAGGAGTCGTGGGTGTTTTATTCTAGTGGGGCTTGTTATTTTTAAGGAAAAGTCTTGTACTCTTGAGATGATTTCTTCAGTTGCTGAATATACCTGACGATAATAATTTTAAGTTTTTTAAGAATATAATGGCCAAAATACTAAGGTTTTATACGTACCGAAGGCATTGAACACCTCATTAGAGTTAAATAATAAGTACTTATAGTTCGGCATCCCTTGATTTTGCCTTGAGATATGTGCCAATTTTTTGTATAAGTTGCTCTAATTAGTCATAAATATTTAGTTGTAAATGTAGGCCACTGTAAATTATTTTTATTTCTAGTGCATTGTTTTGTAGTTAAGACTCTCTGGCATTGACTTCTAGATACCATATTTCTTATTGACTAGCTCACACCACTTAATTGTAGGTACGTAGCTGCACGTCATTAAATTTAATGTAACAAAATAATTTTGTTAAGCGGCTGGATGGCGTTGGAACGAATGGTCCTCTCGTTAAAATCAGTTAGGGCGTTCGTGGACCATTTGCCGCGACTCGGACTAATGCTCGAGGCTATGCACTATTATATTTATATTAGAGACGGAGAAAATAATGCTGAGTAGATTAATTTGACAGCTTATATCCAGATGGTATAAGATAAAATTAAAAAATAATTATGTAAAAAGGTTAAATTTTCTCAATTATTTTCTTAAATATGCGGTGCTGGTGTCGGTGCACTATCTGCTCGAGTTTGATTTATGTATTAAACATTTACGTACGATGATTCAATGCAAATAGTAGTCTAAATGAAGGTTATTTACTCATTCTACCACGTAGAAGTATTTACCAGTGTTTGCAGCGTCGTGTATTTGCACCATTATAGAGTAACTCAGCTGACGAAAGTTCTCATTGTATCCAGGCAACGAAAACGTATAGAGCGAAATGCTTGGAATACAATTTTTGACTTCATAACTATGTTTGGACTAGTTAGGAGGTAAACATATCAAAAGTCCCCGCCCGTAGCCCTCGGGCACAGAATAGTATAATAGTACTACATACCTTGGGCTGGGACGGAGAGGGGGCTTTTAAGGTCCCATTTTTCGATAAAGCCCCATCTCTCTCTCGGCGGCGGAGGCGGGGACTTTTGATATGTTTACCTCTAAGTTATTCCAAACAAAGTTATGAAGTCAAAAATTGTGTTCCAAGCATTTCCCTCTATACCTATTTTCGAACGTTCGTTGCCTGAACTACTGGGTCATTTCATCTTATAGTCTTCGGTCGATACCGACATCGATGTGATGTGCTGATGTAAAATCAGTCAAAGCAAGAGTATTGTGTTATTGTAAACACTAAGGCCAATAAAGTATAATTAGTCTTTCGTACCACTATCGGTATAAGCCAAGATGATACAGTGCGCCAGTCGCACTACAAATGTGTGCATTTAGCTCGTTACATATGCTATCGCTCTCCCTGTAAGTGAGAATGATACTTCTCCTGGTACCACTCACTGAGCGGGTAAATGGTTCCAATGGGTAAATGGCGGGTAAACCAAGAGCGTACGGGGTGTGTGAATAAAACTAAGGCAATTAATAATAATAATAATATAAACTAGCCGACAATATTAAAGATGTAGAAAGTGATGTGACATTTATAAATAACTTAAGAAGCTGGCTTACAGCAAATGCTTTTTATAACATTGACGAATATAAAAATATGTAATCTAAGATAACGATATTGTATTTTTTTACATTACATTTTTCTAACATTTTTTTATTTATTTGAATTGACATAATAATAAATCCATAATAATGTTCTCAAATATAATTATCATATCATATTATACGAATGACATGTCATTTTTTTATATTTTACGAAAAAAATAGTATGAGTATAATTATAAATATTTGTGGACAATCTTACACAAATCGACCTAGTCCTAAACTAAGCAAAGCTTGTACTATGGTCACTAAGCGACGATATACACACTTATATAAATAGATAAATACATAGAAAACATCCAAGATCCAGGAACCAATATTCGTGTTCATCACACAAATAAATGCCCTGACGGGGATTCGAACCCGGTACCTCCAGCTTCGTAGGCAGGATCACTACCAACTACGAGTAGGCTAAAGTGGTCGTCAAATAGACTATCAAGTTACCAAGCAAGTTATAACGTACAGTCAAGGGCACCAATATGTATACATTTTTTCACCTTACGCCATTGAAATAAGGTCCAAAAATGTATACATATTTATGCCCTTGACTGTACACGGATATATTGAGGGACAACCGCCCTATGCAGCTTGAACGGCAATTTTACCAACCTTGTGGAAATTGTACTTAATTTAATGTGCAACTGTTATTGATGAAGTTAATGTAGTTATTTTCTTACCTAGGGACCTTTTGTTGACATTGGCACATTTAGAAAGAAAGGCTGGCAATTGTTTCTACAATGAGACAAGTTACCAGTTAGTCGCGGGATTCGATTTATTTATACAGTCAACACTTTATATGTATAATCCATCAGTTGTTGGTTTGGATACCGGCATTTTAAGAGCGAAATCTTTGTTGTTTAATTCTAATTGATCAAATCAAATAATAAAAGCCGTTGAAATACAAAAGAGCAATTAAAGACAGCTCGAACAACATTAAATTCAATAATGCTTTACTATGACAATATTTGCAATGAGAGCAACTAAAGCAGTACGGGCTCCTGGCGATAGAGAGATATTTATCTAATACGGTGGTACCAGGAATTCCGCAGAGACCTAACTTACAAGTGCCCCTATAGCCCAAGCCCAAGACTAATCGTAACACATTGCGATTGTAAAATTTTGTAAGCTACAAGTTCTTACACAAATTTTCGATCGTGGGTGAAAATTAATAGCTTACATGTGGTTATGACAACCATGTTTAAAAAAAACACAAACACAGATGTGTAACAGATTTATATATTTAAAACTATGCATTGTATGTATAGTCGTGGAATGAAAAGTTTCGTCACTTTTCGACTTTATTTATTATACAGTGTATACTGTGAAGTGTGAAGGTGCAAAAGTGACGAACTTTTTCATACCTCGACTATACAACAATCACCTAAGAATGCTTATTTTCACAAGAGTTTTACTCACTCAAAGGGTAAAACGGGACCCTATTACTAAGACTCCGCTGTCCTTCCGTCTGTCCGTCTGTCATCAGGCTGTATTTCATGAACCGTGATAGTGAGACAGTTGAAATTTTCACAGATGATGTATTTCTTTTGCCGCTATAACAACAATACTAAAAAACAGAACAAAATAAATATTTAAGAGGGCTCCCATACAAGAGACAGAGTTTTTATAGATAATGGTATATGGGCGGATATTTTTATCTATAAAGTATTGTCATAGAGACATAAAATGTATGGCGCGTTCATTTGTTTCCTGCCAAATCCTGCATAGAACTTGTATTGTGGTAGTAACCTAAAAAAACAGAAGTGTACCCGTGCCTGAAAACGCTTTTATAATCCAGCGAAAAGCTTTAGACTTCTGGTACCGTTAGGCAGTCGCTAATAAATTCTAGTCACATAGCCAAAGATAAATCGTACTATTCCTATTCCTAATCAAAACAGGCTCCTATGATTTCGCCCGACTTATCAATATTCTAATCCATCCTCCGTACCCTTTTGAGATAGTTTAGAAAGTGTAAATCCCCTTATACACCGTGGCGGGCCCATTAGACTCAGAATTATTCGATATCTTATCGATATAATCGTACGGCTAGTTATTGTTTATCGTCGTTCCCTATGCCGCCGGTCGAGAAAGTATCGATCGGTTGATTCGATTAATTAATCGATCGTCGCATAAGTGCGGTTTCGGGTGTTTTCGCCGTGGGGCGTGGGCGTTGTCTAATTGTTTAATGACATGCCTGATTAGTGCGGCTTCTGTAAGTAAAGTAACATTGTGATTATAATTTTGCTGATTAGCGACCGACCAACACGACTGCATTATCGTAATTAGTAGTTGAGTGTTTTCAGATCAAGCTCACGAAAGTCTTGTTTTTTCTGTTCAATGACTATGAACGAGATTCCAATTTCCAATCGATCGAATCGGTGCTGAATTTGTGCTCTAATAGGAACCTAAAATTTTCTATGACGTTCGTAATATTGATAAAGGGCGAGCTTAAAGCTCAATGAAAACGTAATATTACCGTTATCATCAAATTTACCTAAAGAAATATTTAACAAAGGGCTTATCTTGGCCGAATTTGGTAAATTATTGCAGTTCGGGTATAGCGTACAGAATAACCATGTTCTCCGTATTGCCTCATATCGATCGGGCCGTTGCGCAAGAACGTAATGCGGCGATGAGATATGTATCGTGCGAGTAGGTTGCTCCAAATCATCGATTGTTCGAATTCTGAGCCTTGTTCGAGGCGCTGGTGCACCAGATACAGATAATAAAGCCTATGTAAAATAAATATTAAAATGTTATATCTCAGCAAAGAACATGATGTATTATTATTAGGTATTGTTAATGTACCTAATATTAAAAAAAAATCGCGTTACAGAATATTTATCGCGATTGCGACTGTATTAGGTTAAGTTGGAATAGTATTATTACATATTTAAAAACACACTCGCAAGTCCCGCCTATGTTATATACCGCTTTACTGCTATACGAGTCACAATTACAAACCATCCCTTTAATAGCGCCTGTACACTCTCGCCGAGACACAGCGAGACAGGCCGAGAGCTAGAGTGTGGGGTCTCGCCGTCAGTTCTCCACTTCCCCCAGCCCCGAGGGGGGGCATCCCGAGCGCTTTTGCTCGAGAGTGTACAGGCGGTGTAAGAGATTCATTTAACCCTTTGACCGCCAAAGCGATAGTGTGTCATCGTGCCCAGTACGCCAAGCACTCTTTTTTGGTGTAATGTCTAAACCAATAAAAACAGTTCATAAATGATTTTTTTCATGATCAAAGTACACCTGCACTCCGACCTTTTAAGTGGTTGTTGGCGTGGTGGGCACGACGACACACAACCACTTTATAGGTTATGGGTTAACTGCTACGTATAGAAAAAACATATATTATCTACCGTTATATCGTTCAATATATACATTTATTAAAAGGTAATAGCAATTCTTATAGATTGGTATTTTATCAAAAAAATAACTAATTATCGTGAAAATAGTATATAAAAAAAGAAATAAAACTACCTATGGAAAACTAAAACCACCAATGTACCTAGTTCGTAATTACTTTTGAGTGCGAAGCGGTGCTTCCCAATACAAGCAATTTTTGCTCAAAGGGCGGCTTCATCCCTTAGTCACTGTAAAATAAACATTTTATTTAAAATAAAACATTTTACAAACATTTATTTTTAATATGTTATAAATTCAAACATGTGACAAAATAAAGTAAGCCATATCACCACGAGATAGTTCTCCTCACTTTCTCACTTCCTTCGGGAAAATAGTTCGAGGGGTAATAGGGCTTTAAGAAATCTTGTCTTTACTTATTACCTATTATTTGAATTATTTATTTCGATTGCGAAAAAATACCTAAATAAACAAAGATTTTTCACCTACAACAAAAAATAAATTCCACAGGGAACTTGTATAATTCGGTGGCATGTTTTTTTTCTAAACTGCTTCGACATAATAATATACAAACCTTAGACACCGCGCCGCGGTTTGCGCGCGACATTCTTCGAAGTTGAAGCTACTAACAACTTCGAAGCTTTGCTCAAACGATTTAATCACTTTTTTAACTATTGTGAAATAGGGCCTACAAAATCTTAATCTTTAGAGAAATTAATTACCCATGTTTACTAATTGGTTGCTTGTAGTAACGCTGTATTCTGGTTGGTTGATCCTCAATACCATTTTTTTTTTCAAAGAATTACATTTTTTTACTAGTTTTATTTTACTAAACTGTTAAAACTCACGTATTCATTGTCACTTCGGGCGACATGTTATAACATGTCTCACGAAAGTTTAAATTGAATTAGTGTTCTGTGATAAGTGGATTTAATATGGTGAAGTACTTTGATTGGTCTAATTAAAATATTTAGGAAATCATAAATTGAATAAGTAATCTTATTTTTTCTAGGGGCTAAAAGTACTACATTAGCCCCGCCTGATAAGTCTAATACGACACACTTTTCAAGCATAAAAAGTGAAAAATATATTACTAGCATCGCAGCCAGTGTGCTTCGCGCTCTATTCATCGCATTTCACATCGTATCTGAAAGCTATGACTTCTTGTCGCGACATCGACACATTACAGTCCTGTTAGCTGTTTTATGCACCGTAATGTCTCACTAAATGACGTTTACTGTACGACAATGCGTAGGAGAGTAAGTAACAGTTGTTTTGATGTATTAAACGCACTGATTTCGAGCAACGGTTACAGTTAGTTTATACGAAGTACAAATACAAATACTCTTTATTGCATAACCTCAACAAAAGTAACACAACAGTACATAATGACAATGAGTAGAGGCAAACAACAGGCGACAGGCGGCAGGCTTTAGGATAGGTCGAGAATGACTTGTATGGTAATTTTAAACCCCGGCCCTTGTTTTCCCTTTTAATTCCTTAAATCTCGTCCTACGGGTATCAATATTCGTTCAATAAACGAGGAGGTCATCATGGTAGAGTCCGTACAAAACTGTAAGGCCAAGTGCTGTCAAATTAACGCAAGCAAAAATCTACCTTACAGCAGTCAGAGCTCTAAGTCTAGTTTTGCTTGCGTTCGTTTGACAGAATTTAGCCTTAGAGTTGTGTCCGTATTATAACAATATTCTTGCAAATTAATGATAATGCAAGTTGTAAAAATATACTAATTTAGGAATAATGCCAACCTACTTTTACGTATATTAAAATATCTTTAGAGTTAGGTTTTGCCATCATATAATACCATTTACAAAATATTTGATATATATAATAACTAGGGATCGGAGTTTTCGTCGCACGGTAAGACTAAAAGCAAGGTGTGGAGTCGACATTTGCCATAAATCTAAACTCCTATTCATACTCATACTCATTTATTTAATTAGTTAGTATTTTTTTTATAATGAAGGACAACAACGTTGACGAGTTTAGGAACGTTTATTTAATGTTATCTTTGGAAAATGAATATGACAATAAAAAACAATTACTATTTCTACTGCTTTAATTACGAAAATTCATAAACAAACAAGAGAAACATTAAAACACCTAAAATATAGGTATATAAAAATAGCAGAACATGTTGGGCCAGGCTCAATATATGGTTCCGCAGTCGTCATTTTTAGAAGGACACTACGAGTAGACATATCAAAATAAAACGAACTTAGTACATCACGATACAAGTGTAAAAGTAGGAAATTCGCAACAAATGACGATCCGATGAATTAAAACACGACAGAATTAGTCTTACCGTGCGACGAAAACTCCGATCCCTAATAATAACACTCACCTTTTTTCTTTGTTTCAGTTTTCAAGCGCTTTGACATCAATCAACAACAACCTCCAGCTCCCAATTTTGGTTTTTCGAAAGTAAGTGTAATTTTAAAACTACGTATTATATTAAAACGTAATGGCTAACACATTGTTTAAAACACTTTTACCTAAACTTTAATTATGATATGAACTAATCTATAATTAGCACATACACTCCATCTTCGTACAATACCATAATTCCCACGCTTAATAATTCCGTAGCCTATACAAATTTCTTTCTCCTACCGTCACTTTCATTCCAAAGGCGCCCGTAATATGACAAAAAGAGACCAAATTATGTGGAAACAAACTTCAATAGTTCATAAGACCACATTAAGAGGGAGTGGTAGCATACCCTCTTATTAACTTTAATTTGGTTGGTTTTAATCATAAGTTGGGAGCAATTTTTCATACTAGCCGCTGTGTGTTACCGTTTTATTTGAGGATGTTTAAATTTAGAACACATTTTAGAGGTTGGTTTTTATTTTTAGTAAATTTTGTTTATTTATGTACCTAATCACGACAGTACGAGTCAACAGGCACTTTACGAGTATACCGAGAACACTTAGGTTGTGGAATGAGCTTCCTGTCGAGGTATGCCCAATGGGCTTCAAGAAGGGCGTGAAAGGTTTCTTACGGGTCGGCAACGCGCGAGTGACGCCTCTGTAGCTCTAGTATAAGTTTTTTCGAAACATTAACTAATTCGAACGCGTTTGCGTTTTGTCTCAAAATGTATGAAGACGCTCTCACCGAGTATGAAATGCGCGCGTTCATCGGTTAGCAAGAAATGTTATACTCGCTCTTTTAGTTGCCACTAGTGACCACCAGAGGCGCTGTTCACGTTTTCATACCACTTTCATAGATTAGATTAGATTCATTTATTTCCTTTAGAAAATAACATTATTATTTTACATAAAAATAAAATAAAATGGATTCATTTAAGGATCGTCTACAGGTTTACAATTTGAATTCAAAATAATAATAATGATAATTTAAAAAATGTCAGAACATGAAATAATACAATTTAACAAATAAAAAATTCTCTAAATGTAGGTATGAGACAAACACACATACATTTTGAGACAAAACGCAAACGCGTTCGAATTAGTTAATGTTTCGAAAAAACTTATACTAGAGCTACTGGTGTTGCAAGCGTCTATAGACGACGGTAACCACTTACCATCAGAGGTGTGTACGACACGGTACTTACTTAACGAATATCTACCTAAAAACGTCAGTAATATAAAACAAAACTGTATTGGCATGTCAATACTATATCATATTACATTGTGACATAGCATGATACAATAATATACTGCGCCAGGTACTTATTAGACATGCGCAAAATGTGTCACTAAAAAGAAAAGAGTGATATACTTCAATCCTTCACTGTGAAGTATATCACTCATTTAGTTCACTAGTTCAGTTCAGTTTAGTTCACTAGCTCAACCGATTCAACTAATCATATTGATCAGTCATTCGTCGCGTCGCGTTTTTCTCATTCTAAGGCTGGTTCGGGGATAATGATATCAAATTTTATATATATTTTGAATAATTTAAGTAAAAATATTATTTTTACGAAAAATTTGTCAGTATACTCGATTTCGACTAATTCGGGGATAAGGATTTTAAATTTTACATTTATTTTGAATTTTAAGAAAATATTTTTTTTTTTGTAAAAACCGTCATGAGATAGATGATTGAAACGATGACACATGACCTGAAGTACTGAACTAAGTGAACTTAGATCCGAACTGAACTAGTGAATGAATGAAGGACACCAAGTGAAGTACTTCAATTGAATCATTCATTCGTGAACTACACATGTCTAGTACTTATGACAATCCAGTACATTGCTTAGTAGCGTGGGTAACACATGCTACGGCATCAGCCTATCGATGGTATGCAGACGTAAGTGTGAATGTGTCGTCGACAGTGACGTCACCGGTGTCACGATCCGAATTGTCACACCTTGTTTTCTTAGACCATGTGACATTGTGACTACAATGCTTTAATTTAAAATAATATGAAAAATAAACATTCCAACATTCCACGGTTCGCCCATAAAGTAAGTACTACGAACACGGCGCTAATTTCCCTTTAGGAAATGATAACAGAACCGAATACTTTATGTGACAAATACTCGATTGTGGTGTGTTGCGATTGGCTATTCGATTGTGTGCTTATTTAATTTATTCGCGCCATAACTTAGCAGTCGCGGCTCGGCATAATGAAATAAGAGCGGCTGTGGAGAAATGAAGAAAGTATTTTATTTCACTAATAAGTTTATAATACAGGTTGAAATCTAAAGGAGTTAAGAGTTAAACTTTAGTTATAGAATAAGACATTTAATAATTTTCTAGTACATACATTTTATAAATACATACTTGAACCAGTATTCCTTCAAAGATATTTGACTTCGATATCTAAACTATTTTGATTATAAAAAATGTATATTCATTTAAGAAAAAAAAACAATATTTTTTTAACATCATACACTTTTTCAACAGGCTCTTAACGGTTTCCTGATGATGATGACACAAAATGGGAAGTTGCTGTACATATCCGACAACGCGGCAGAATACCTCGGCCATTCCATGGTAAGTATGATATCGTTTTATGTGAAGAGACATTAACAATTTAACATGTCCACTTAGTACTGTATATTAACGATTACGTAGTACCTCTGTGGTAGTTTGCCTCTGAAAGTGGGACGGTTATGTTTGTCTGTAGGTACGTGCCGTACATGGCTTTATCTCTGTGTGCTCAGGACACTTAGTTTACAATATATCTACCCTTAGAAAAAAGTCGAGAGATATACCTTACATATAACGCAGCACTATATCAAATCATTCATGACTGAATATAAATAACTGTAATGATAACTCTGCATCAATATTTCATCCACAATAAAATAAAATAGTGGGATTATTGGATTTTGCATAGAAACCTCGCGTTAGGTAAAAATCCTAAAATATGGACTTAATTATTAAGTTAGGTAATAGGGTACAGATTTTCTTCAATACTCCTATAAAAAACCCACCCAAACTTGCCCGCTATTCCCGCTATCCTTTTATCGCACTCAATCAAAATCAATATCAGTTAAGATTTTTCCGACGCCCCGGTGGGTCTTGCTACAAATCGTTGCGCTGACCCCAAATTACCAGCTTACTTCCGCAAATTCGTATCTCATACCCTTGCATGAACGTGAAAACCCCCTTATTCTGAGGACGATAAAGTTGAAATTTAGAAAGAGCTTAATAGTTCCTCGTTAACTGCGTCCGCGCCGCCGAATTAATCACAGCGGTTTATTGTTCGCCGCATGTGAGGCACAGGTTGATCTAACTAACTAGTTATTCAATTATTTCTAACAAACCAGTTTAATTGAATTTTGTAAATTAGCTATTTATGAGCAAATCGCACTGGTTTATTTGCAATTGTGAGAGATTTATTTGTTGAGTCCTTAGAAGGAAGAAGGTCAATAGATTTATCCTTAACCAGTTGATTAATTTATTTACACGAGAATTAATAAGAGTATTTACTGTATGTGTACAGACGTAAACGAGAATACGTAATAGGTATGTAATGAGATTGATTGACAGATTAATAATGTAAAGTACAAGTATGGTATGGGGTTTCTAGGTAATTTAATTTAATTTTGTTGTAATGCTTGTGACAGTCACATAGGCATATAAGGTAAACAGGCATTGATCGGCGTCCAAAACAAATCTTGGCCCCATTTTCGAAGCATTGTCATTGTCACCACCACTGTTTTGACATAAAACAGAAAATGTTGAAAAATAGCCGTCCCTTCCTTAATATGAGGATGCTTTGTAGGTTAGTGTTTTATTGCAGCAATAGACAAATGTTGTTGCAATATTGTGTAATTTGTGTAGAATATAGGTACAATTACGTAGTATTAATTAATTTCAACAACTTTAAGTAGTTCTTTAATCCCATTAAAGAACCTGAGCACTATTAGGTAACCTTTTATTTGCATATTTCAGTATCTTACGAGCTATCACAACCAGCCTTTTTTTATTCTTTCGTAATTATGAAATAGGCTGAATGATTAATATATATTGACAAGAAATATTATGTTGTACTATTTTTATTATAAATATACAACCTATAGATGAATTTTGGCGGCAGGCCCGTGTGAGCCGGCGCTACCACAGATGTACGCATAATGATAGCAGTCAATATATTCAAATTGTGATTAATAGCCTGATGTTGGCAATGTTGCCGATGCTACACTTAAGAAAGTGTTGTATGTTCATGTTAGACAAACGCTCTAAGTCGTTTAACCGGATACATATTTATTTGATAATATAATCGCTTTTAGTAGGTATGGTAACATTATAATCTCATCTCCTTTAGGTAATTAGGAATTCTTTGGTATTTTTTAAAATGGACAGTCTTTCACTAATCGAACTGGTCTCAAACAGCAAAGAGATGTAGCCTTATATCTAGCTACTAAAGGACGATTCATACATACTTACTTTTTATAAATAGATAGAAAAACATAGGCTCGATAAGTGGGTTTGCGGCTACTAGGATGAGTTGATGAACTGAAAGGATATTTTCTCGTTTTTTAATATGCATATTCCGATTCAATAGCTGACAATGAATATGCGTCGTTGTCACTGTTGCTTTAGGGCATGTAAAACTGGAAATATTTTTAATTGAAAAAACTTCGTTCTTCAGGCGGCCACAAACTGAGGCAGGCCGCGTAACTGGCCTAGCGAGCCTACATACCTAGCAGTTGTTCATCAAATCATCACACAAATAAACGTCCTTACCGGTACTTGAGCCGAGGGCCACCAGTTTCGAAGACACTAACAACTAAGTTAAATGACGTCTAATTCTATACAGTAAGTTATATACCTACACATATACATAATGTACGTATCAGTAATTCCATCGTCCAATAGATCACTCCTAATGTGTTACAAAAGAGACCCCGAAGGTACAACATGTTAGCAACAACGTAATTACAAACTTTTATTATTTACACAATCATTACGGCGCAGCTATATCATTTCTAACAATTATAGTGTAAGATAGATAATGTTTATCCGAAGTCCATCTCGACCGATCGCCATAACTCAAGCTGCGGCAGGATTCCCACGATACCATTCTTATGAGCTCCATAATGTAATGATCGATACCAACTATTATTATCTACCAAAACGCCACATTCAACTTTAATTATAATACCAATAAAGATCAAACTCTAACGGTATGACCCCAACCTCCAAGCCATATTTTAATGTTATTTTACAATTAAGATTAATGATAAGATTTTAGAAGCATTAAGTACTTAATTCAAATATCTAGTTAAAAACAATGCAAGCTTGTTAATACGTCATTTATAAACGCAAATCGCCGGGTGGGAGGGTCCCGGTAACTATAGCCGAAATAACTGTGAATTAATGATATGTGCCATCAAAAGGTTAATAGTTCAGATTGTGGTTATATCTTAATTAGAAAATAATAAATAATAATATTTGTCAAAATTATTTCATAACATTTTAATTTTAAGCTTCTTTCTTCTCTCTTCGTAGAAGCACATGAAACTTTTTAACTTAATCAACAAGCTATGTGCATTAAACGTTAACTATCGGTTTAACGCTTGATAAGGAATTAACTCAGCATAAAGTTAACACCCATAAAGCAGCGAAGTGCTAAAACGTATGAACCACACACGTAGCCGCCGACTTAGCCAGACAATAGCAACGCACAATTCAATATGCAAACCGAACAATGTAATGATAATGCCATAGACCTATAGACAATGCTCTTTCGTCGCGCTAACCACTGTACCGATTTATTGATACTCAACTATTAATACCTTTGTAATAAAACCAACCAACTTAATAAGAGCTCTTCAATTGCAACAATTGGCCAATTTTTGTTGAATCAAAAGACGGCAGGGTAGATCTTTTAATTCTGGTACTTTGCCAGCAGTCCCGCGCCTATGCCTTGGGCAATGTGGTATTTATCATTGCTATTGTGTGACTTTGCCCTTTCGCTGAAGGAACTGAAATGACTTTTCACATAGAGATGTGCGATTGTTCGTAATGTCAATTGTTATCGTGTCGACGCTGAGGTGATAAATGTATTACAATCTGTATAACGTCCCGACAGTATGACATCAATGCTTATATTGCAAGGTACGGCAATGAAATTATATGTACAAACTATTGAATGAACTCACACCTTATGTGTAATCATAGAGATACATAATAGATACTTATACTGACGACAACTGATATGAATCTACACTCCAATTGGTTAAGTTTCACTTCACCGAAAATGTGTAAATCGTTTTAAATAGAAAACTCCCGTCTAGTCACTTTTAGACATAATACTTATATATTAATGGGGGTTACAAATATTTTCTGGCCAGCTTCCTCGCACAGCGTTTAAGTATTGCCATACAGCGAGGGAATGCTGCCAGCGTCTTTGGTAACATGCCAGGGGGATTTTTAGATATAATTTAATTTAATTAGTTTTAATTTTAATTTAGTTTTTATATATATTATTGAAACATAATAAACAGGTAACTCAAGTCTGTGACGTCGAATATCGTCCGGAACATGTCGGCCGTGCGAGACCCGTTTATTAGTTATTTCAATATATTATAAATCTATCAGTGCTTAATATTACTGTATAACAATTGACAATGAAAGATAAACTTGGCTTACATTGTTTGCAGTGTTCTTACTACCCATCAAATACCAAGACTTCGGCAGAATGACGATTAGGTATTTGTTGATAGGTTGTTCATTTAGAGGCAGTCAGGAGCGATATTCTAAATTTTAGAATATCGCTCCTGACTGCCTACATCTTCACTACTGCTTCTGTTCATCACAATACTATAATGCCACGTTGTAGAACCACAACGATTAATATCTCGGTACCTTGTTACCAATCAACATAAAACAAACACTAATTCATAACGCATTTATAATCAGCGTTTTCATACGTCCATCATTAATCTACATATAGGACATTGAGAGAATAACGTTACATGTTACTATAGAAACTCTGAGCACATACTACTTTGTTTGTAAAAGGGTGTGATATCCGGAGGCTTGTATTCTGACTGTACATTTGTTGGATGTAATTGAAGCGTACAATGTGGATTACAAATATTCTGGCGGATGATTTATTAGGTGTGAGAAGTGGAACGCGTGCATTAGGAGATTTAGTTAGGCATTCCTAAAATTTACTGGCTGGCCTAAAATTAACATGCTTTATGTAACTTTTTTTTACAATTGGTACTTGTTATAAATAATCTAACATCAATATCAGCTAAGTATATCAGGAAAGTCCTCAATAAGAGCACGTTATACACAGCTTGAACGTATCAATAATATTAAGTTAGATTCCTATTCATGAAATATGATCCAAATAACGGCATAAATCACAATAATAGAAAACGCATTACATGAAGATCAAATCCAAAAATCTCACAATCAGACATAACTGGACCGATCATTTGCCGTATCAGCGGCCAATCTAAATGCTAAGTAACGGGACCCATGCTGGAATCAATCGAAAACAACGAAACCCGAAGAAGTACGGTGAAAGCAGAAAATAATTTCAATGATACCAAAGATATAAAGATAAATTCAATGGACCACCGCAGTGGCATTAATGCTGTAAACAAACCGATTCTGTGAGTAATGAGTGCCAGCCACACTAGCTGACTACGTTAATAGTTTGCGAAGCTAAGATCAAGTTTGATACCTTTAATATAGGTTTATTTTTGATGACGCATGTAAAAATTTGATTTTTGTGCATATTTACAAACAATTGTCGTAACTTCTTTATCACACTTATCGATAAACCGTTTTAAAAATAAAAAAAACCGCTCTAAATTCTATTACCGATTTCCTAGTAATTAAGCATCATCATCAAATTTAAGAGTTATCCTCTTGTCGGTGGAGTATATATTTTCCATTTTTCTCTCTCGCACGCCAGCCCTTTGACTTCTTGATTCGACACAACGCCAACTGTTTCTCTTATTTGGTACATGTAACTGAGTCTTGGTCTTCCCCTGCCTCGCCTTCCTTCTATCTTTCCTTCCAAAATGGTCTTGAAGAAGTTGTCGTGTCGTGTCAAATGTCTAATCATTTTTCCCCTTCTATTGTTATTAGTGTTTAACAACGTTCTTTTCTCTTTCACTCTACGTAACACCTCCTCATTTGTTACTCGCTCAGTCCAACTGATTCCTTCCATTCGTCTCCAGCAGCAGCAGTAAGTAAGCAATGCTCCAAAAATGCTTGTAGGTACTTCTATTTAAAACGACTTAGATAATGGAATTATAAAATTAAATTATATGTACTCACATTCAGCGTCATATAGTTTGTAGCTGCCAAAGTGGCCAAATAGTTGGGTACGCCATACATTTTGTACGGTGTATCTACCGAACTATTTGGCCAGTTTGACTGCTACATACTATATGACGCTGACTGTAACAAAACAAAAGCGATCAAGAAGTACCAGGCCTGTTTCTCCGACCGCATCAGCTAAATTCGGCTCTGGTACACTTTCGTGGTGTCACAGAATAAGTAATATTACTACGTGTGGCGTCCAGGTTTTGTTCGAGAGAAAACCTGTAGGTACTTTATTAGTATTAGCAATTATTCTGTCTTCACACATCATTCATCTATAAATAACGCATTTAATCACGCTTATACATATTAGGTATTAACCTGTGGAAATCAATATTTTCCAAATAAGCTCCTAGCTAGGTTCTGCTATGGGGAACTGATATTTTACTTTCGGGAAAAAATTACCTTACCTACAGACAATTATAATATTTTACTTAAATTCCGTCCGACATTACGAGTATACGTGGTACGCGAGCCCTATGAAAGCGGCTGGTATATATAAAGCTCTTAAACCGTAATTAAGCAACTACATCAAGCCTTTCATATATCACAGTGCTCAAGCGCATCTCTAGTGTGCATAAATTGCATTGTTCACATGTAGGCCCATCACTGCCCGGGGCGGAACCGCCCACGAGAAATTAGTTTATTTGTACACAATTAAATTATTTTCACTTAGTGCATTATGCTGTAAGGAGGTTAGAACCAGTGCCGGTGGTCTGGTCTAAGGCTTTCGAGGAAGAATGCGGGGGGGTTATTGCGTTAGTGTTATTATACTAACGTCCGTTGGCATTTCCTTGTTGTGCAATGAAAAATAACGAGGACGAATATTTTATAGTAAATGTTTTGTATGACAATTCAGACCTAACATGTACCTACCCGCAGACTTTCATATAATGATTGCATACACAGTGCGATATTTGTGTTATTTATGAATGACTAAAACGGAACCCTTATAGTTTTGTCATGTCCGTCCGTCCGTATGTCACAGTTGATTTACTCGGAGACTAAGTACTACAATTATGAAATTTGGTAATAAGATGTAGTCTATGAACCGCTACTCAAAAGTGTCGTGAAATTATGAAAAAAAAACTTGGGGGGCACTTCATTCATAACCGGGGGATGAAAATTCTTTTTTCAAAATCAAGCAAATACAAGGAAATCCCCCTATTTCATCCGAACCACTAAATTCAACTTCTCTAAGCTATCATTTTATTAAATCGATTTGTTTAAGGTGTTCCCCTAATTTTTAAACTTATAGAAAGAATTGAAAAACTGACGCACATTTACTAATACAGGTAAAAAAATAGTGCGGTATCCTAATATTGTTATAGCAGCGAAGTAGAACAAAAAGTAAGCATCCCCCAAGTCCCCTCCGACGCGACGCGCCCCCCACATAGCGCGCCGCACGCGCGCAATTATGTCTTAACGCAGGGCGCGCGACAGGTGGGCGGGGCGTGACGCGTGACCCCGCTTGCAGGGTTGCCACTACTTCGTCGAATCATAGGTTACATACCTAGGTTTGAAGGCCAATCAACTTCTTTTCTGATGCTCGTTGCCATGGTTACATTTTCTCGAAGGCTCTTTAATATTTTTATAGAGTTAAATCCACTTTGTATAGGTAACATATTGTTTTATGGCAATCTTAAAATCATTTTATGATGGGAAATCTCCTAAGTATGCTAGAAATCCATAAATATGAGTTTTTTATGTTTTCAGGTTTCATGTATGTATGTGTGAATTTTTTTGTTCCCTCAGAACTTCTCAACGCCTTAACCGATTTAGATATGTGAGGTATCGTTGGAATCCTTACGTCATCCCGGGTGACATAGGATACGTGAACATCCATTTTGTGTGTTCCGTAAAAAAAATTTTTTTGCTATCCTATCAAGTGGGGTATCAAAATGAAGCATTTGAAGAGACGATTTAAAAAAAAAAATAATATATGTGTTTCAAGCAAAAAAAGTAGAAATAAAATAATAATTATATAAAATTAAAAACACGACTGCACTAAAAAGATTTATATTTTTTCTTGAATTAATTCTTTATTATGAAACTTGTTTTTATCTTTTTAGTGCAGTCGTGTTTTTAATATTTATAATTATTATTTTATTGTCTGCAAGATTCGATCAATGAATGAGAATAAGTTGTTAACCCTCCTACAGGATACGATCGAGTGGAACTGGAGCCTAGTATGCGATTGTATGTTTAACCTATATTTAAAATAAATCAATTAGGAACTAGGTAGGTAGTTTTGTAAAAATATACATTATTAGGTACCTAATAAGGGACCTAACAAGAAAGTTTGTGTACGTACGTATGCTTAAAACTACTTTTACTATCACTTTTAGAGAAAAGAATAAAGAAGCTTGTCAACTTTCATTACTTACTGAGTTTCACTGTCAGTTGTATCTCTGCAATATTTATTACTAATAAACTCGTGTGATGCGCCAAACTCACATGTGGTAAACCCAATCAAAGAGAATATAGATCACTACGATAACCCAATATCTACCTAGTCTACCCTCTATTTGGTACAAGGTACAACCCTACCATGCAACACAATGCTTGCAATCTAGAGGAAATTTTCTTTCACTCGCTATGATTTAATTAAAGTTATTTAAGCCGTCTCGGGCTAATTGAAAGTTTACTCGGAAAGGTAAGAAATTGTTCTACAATTTATATTTGACCCCAACCTAGGGTCGTAAAGGTTACTTTATAAATTATTATTAGCTCAGATATTAACTCATGGGAGCTTAGGAAGGTAGCTGTTGTTTCTGGACGTTTTTATTGCGACTTTAAGAGTATCGCGTGATAAAGACAAACTTATGTGTCAAGATATTACCTGCTCGACCCCTGTCGTCTTTTGGGACCTCAAGTATTACAGATGGAACCAATGCTGATATTATATCTATAAATTTCTTACACGATGTGGCTGTCATTTTATTTGCCGCTCTTTGTAAATTTACGTGTGATTGTGTTCTTTTTTTACGATGTTACGTTCATTCACACACAATTGACAACATTTCATATTTTTTACTACTTTATTTTATGAACTAGTTAAAAAATAGGTAAAAATTTAAGCCACCCGTATTTTTTCTTTTTCAATTTAAGGGTCCTTATTAGTTAAAAAAGGCTCATCTATTTAGGCGATTTTCTGTCTAATTAACAAGTATTTTGAAATTTTGTCAATGTTACTTTTTAGAACAGGACTATTGCGGCCTATTGACATACATTTTAAATGATTTTTTTGGGTTTTTCATTACGAAATGCTGATTCAAACATCACTCCAAATGGACCCTTTTCGAGCTAAAAACGGCTTTTTTCCGCTTAGATTCTACTGCATACAATAAAATCTAAAAAGGGCAATGTTACTATCTAAAACTTTCAAACGATCATCGTATCCTTTAATCACTTTATTGGTATTATCAATACTTTTGTCAAAATTGGAAATCAAAAAAATTTAAAACTTGTAAGGCCTCTTAACTCATTATTTATTTCATACGAAAAAAACACGAAAAGTAGGTCATTCCAAAAGGGCGTAAGTAAAATATTACGTCATCTTCCCAACAAGAATCCAGAGCCACTCCAGAGCAGCGATTGTCTGTACTCTGTACTAAGGTCTCCCCGAATACAGCGAGGAAGATGACGTCAACTTTCGGTTTACAGTAATTTGCGATTTTTTCCAAAATTAACGGAGAAAACATTCTAAAAAAATGTTTTTTGTGTACTTCACACGTTTTTACCGAAATGGTTTTCGAATTAAGACTTTCAGGATACTTTTTTCTGTTCATTGTCTAGTTTGTGAATAATAACATCTGTAACTACAAGTAAATAAAGACGCAAGCGTACCTAATCGCTGCGTTCAGAAATCAGCATTGTATAAGTTAGGGCCGCGTTCGACATCGGGCAACGTGATCCACAAAAATGGTCCCGCCGGAAGACCAGCGCTGACTTGTGAGTCGAGTCAGCATTACTTGAGGCGGGCCCGTTTCGTGGCAAATTTATTAGTTTATTTATTAGTTAGTTTTGTCTGTTGTATATTGTATATTGTCACGAATAAATTATTTCATTTTCATTTTTTTTAATTCTCATGTAAAACAGAAAGAAGTGCAGGATTGTTTGCACTGTTAAATTGTTTTAAGATAATTATTTCATGACTCGATGTAGTTGTGACAACTAAAACGTATATTTATGAGGAGTTGTGAAAGAAAATCCAATGTCGTAATTTAGATATTCGTCAAAAGTTAGGTAGGCTAAGAGTCTAGAACCCACACAACGGTACAAAGGTGCCGGGCGCGATTAAAATAATACCTTGCGGTCGCTCACTGATGAAAATGTCGACGCAATCTCCCCTAAGTATAAGGCTGTTTAAAAATAAAAGCGTTTAACGAACTCTGCGGCGACGGGTTCCGCAATTACCATTCCATGCTAGCATTTCTTTTGTTTGGCTAGGTAGGTTTTTATGCGGCTCTGTTGTTTGAGCAGTAGGTATCTAGGCACAAGTCTGTTTTAATGTCGTGTCTATTATTTAAAATAAAAACCGGCCAAGTGCGAGTCGGACTTCGCACATTTAGGGTTCCTAACCAACCTCAAAAATGAGATTTATCACAATATTAGTATTTGATGGTAAAATATACGAAATAATAAACACTATTACCAAATTTCAAGATCATAGGTCAACGGGAAGTTAAGAAATTTTTAGGAACAAAATTTTGTGACAGACGACGGATGGACGGACGGACGGACGCGTGAGTGACAGCAATAGGTTTTCGTTTTAACCCTTCGAGTACGGACCCCTAAAAATGTGGTGCGGTGGGTGCGATCAATCACTTCTCTCATTTTAGCGTTATCGTATCTCCTCCTAAATTCAGGTTGCTGCCTAATACTAAGTATTAGCTTATGCGCCAGTCTTTCCGGAAGCGACTGCCATCGGAACTTAAAACCGAAAAGAGAAACTAGACCCTTTTGGTACCAGACAAACTAGTCCGTGTTGGCTAATTAATTCCAACACCTAGTTGATGCGATGAGAGGATGACTAGTGGTACATCCATTCGTGACCCCAGCTCTTTGTCCACAGGAAGACCTCCTCATCCACGGCGACAGTGTTTATGACGTCATCGACAAGCAAGACCAGCAGGCGGTGAGAGGGGAGCTGTCGCGAGCACCGGCTGATGGTGAAGACCGCGTGTTCCTGTGCCGCATGAATGTGGCCAGGAACGCGAGGCGGCAGATGCGGTTTGGAGACCAGAAAGTGAGCAAATTTATTTCAAAAGCAGTGCATGTTTGTCAACGCGTATTAAGATGCTATTTAAACGTTTGAATAAAAGCACTATGCAAATCGTTTAAACAGTATATACAACAGTGGGTACGTGTGATAGACAGGTATTGAAATAACTGTGGTATTTCCGGAACGTCGCTACAGCTTCCATAAAACATCACTACCTCTTTGATACAGAATGCCAGAGATTTGCTTGAAAAAAATGCTGTGATATGTCAGAATGGAAACTGGGCATAATTATATTATAAACTTTTGCGGTTTTAGGGTTAGTTACATTTTGGAATATTTATATGACCCTTTAATGCCTTCTTATATGTATCGGCAAACGGAACATCCAAATGCCTTCTTGTCATCCAGTACCTAAGCGAGCAATATTTATATATCTTCATTTCTCGTACTCTGAAAGTACCTAAGTCATATTTGTCTTAAGAAGCTGGCTAGGTTTCATCTTAGGGAACACAGGGAACAGAAAACATGCAGAGCAACGCTCGGTCACTAAATTAGCAGTACCTACAACTACTTATGTTTATACTTATAGTTATTCGTCCATATTATTCATCTGAATACCTTTTCACTCATGGACATTTGCGATTATTTTTACACCTGCACTTAACTAACTAGTCATGGTTTAAGTTGAAATTTCGACGTCTAATTACATATATTTCGAAACTGAGTAACGAATAATTATAACCTAACTAACCGAGTAATTTATAATTATGCCAATTTGATACTTCGCCAACTAGCTTGGCATGATATTCGGCATCATTTAAAGACTGCCCGCAGTTCGCTGTTAACTGGATATTTGACAGTCTAATTCTTAACTTTTTTACTTTCATTGAAATCATTGCCTGCATACCTTATTAGTTTTTACATTACTTTGACAGCTGAATGCGTAGAGTTGATCGCTATTAAAAAAAATAGTAATTAAAAAGTTGTAATCAATTTGAAAGTTAATTAATATGGTACAGAAATCGTCAATGGTTAGCAGCGATCAGTCGTTAGGGTCCCGTTACTAACAGTTTATTTTATTTCAACATAAAACTTAGGGATGATTGTAACACAAGAGCGTCCAATAAAGAATTAATTTAACACCATTGTTTGAGGATATAACTACATTATATTGGTCATATGTTATCAATTAACTAAACTTTTTGGATCAAAGTGGTCTCAATCAATTCAAACACGAAATCCTTGAATTTGTTCTTTTTTAACTATCGGCACAATTTTATCGACAATGTAAGGGCACAGTATTCTTTCCTGTCATAAGAATCAAATATTACATGGTACTTATGGTACATACTTATAAACATTGTAATTTGTACGGCACCACTAAAGTTTTATAGCAAACACTTCCACTATATTTTTAATCAGCATATTATAGCACGTGACCCGTACGATGTGAGAGTTCAATTTTGAAATATTACATATAAAATTGATGAGAGCATAATTAACGAGTTCACTTTCAAATAATTTAAGTGAATATAAAGTGTGTCGTACAAAAAGGTGTAATAGATGGACGCACACATTGATGCCTGTATAATCAAGAGCAGAAATAATTAACAATTTTACACCTTATCACAATGGGACAAGGTGCCAAAGTGTTGACTTTCATTTGCTCTTAACTGTAGGCATGTTGAAATTGCTATTACGCTGAATAAATATAGGCTTTATACCAAGTTACCAGAACATGTATTCTGTTCTGACTGATTGATTATTTGCATCGCCCCACGCACGATGACTTAAATACTTATACGTAACTAAATGAAAACGTTAGTATTACACAAACGTAGTCCTAGGGAAAAAATAACGATTAATTTTACGAGTAGTTGTGACTTTGTTTCAAACCGATAGTAAATATAACTTTATGTCACACCTGGCCATAAAGTGGCAATCACCGCACGCTCCGCGCGGATATCCTACTTCCTGGCTAGGGGGTGACATACAATTTTGTAATTTCCACGGGCGGTAACAAAGAAAGCCTCAGATCACGTATTTATCGCCCTTGCCTTCGGATCGGGCGTCAAATACCTTAGATCTGAGACATTCTTTGTTTTACCGCCCTTGGTAAGTAAGTAATGTACTATTATGAGCATACCAAATTGTTTGATAATACATTTATGACATTTCATTGTTTATTACAGGTATTGAATGCTCAGTTTCCGCTGCTAACACAAAGTAAATGCAGCAACAAACGCTTTTTTTAACCTGACTGTGCCTCTATAGACCGGGCCTAATAAAGCGATAGGCGTTCGCGGTTGGATCAACAAACGCGACATCATCTTTATAAAGCACTATCCCAAATATCCAAAACCCGCTCCGTCGATATCGAAGTTTTTACATAAGGCAATTGAAAGAGCACGCATTAGCCTGAGAATCATTTGGTAATTATTTCCTTGTGGTGGTAAACCCGATATAACCAGCTTATCTGATGGTTCTGTTTTTATTAACACTATTAACTTGTTCGCACTTGTCCGGCGAAGTGCACGCTACGATTATTTTAATGGACATGTGTTCAATTTTATATTTGGAAATATGAGTTCGACCTTCACTTTGCTATATCAGGAATTTAAGCAATATTCAGTGTTTACACAGTTTTTTCTGCTTGTAAAACATAATAATCGAATGTAAGCCTTTTAGCTAACGGTACTTTATTTTATTAGATTTATTAGGTATAACTTTTTTTTAATTAATTTTCTTGGGGTAAATTAAATGGCAGTAAATGTCTTTCTATCATAAATCTTGTTGACGTTCATGTTTTATATTTTTATTGAATTAAAGGGGCTAATTGATATGAGCACGAGCAGGCCTGCCTACCATCATACCAAGCCCCCACACACTACTCTACGATGATGGATAGCTACCTGTACACTAACTTCACACATAATAAGCGCACCTCATACTTCTGCCTTGCAAAATAATTGATGAGCAGTCTTACCAATGATGATCATTAGTAGTATTTTAGATCCATAAAACTTTTACTCGTTTATGGCTGCAGTTTATATTTTATCGATTACCGTTTGATTTACTGGCCGGCTAAAGTTACCTTTTTGGACAGGTTTATGATGGAAGTCAGGCACGTATTTATTATAACCGTTAGTTACTTGTAGACGTAAATGCTGCGCCTTACATATTAAATATGATAGATTTGTAATTTATTTAGTAAAATTTTTGCTTGTGCTCATAGTCTTTACGCGTATGGAAATGTGCGTGAACGACAAATACAAGATTTATTTCAAATTAAGGGGAGGTATCCCCAACGCAAATGTCTCGCTCTAACACGCGTGAGTTTACAATTAACCATCCCGCTCTCTACGCAAGCTCTGCGCGTAATTTCATAAATATTTAGCTATAGTCATTAAGCTAATCATTTTATCAAAGCAAACCCTGCGAATTTGTCTATTTAGGATCTTTAATTGAGTACAAAAATTAAAATGTCTCGGATGGTTTTTAAAAACTCAAAAGTGGTAATACTCGGCTTTAATGCGTTTAGTCCCAGAGGCCCCTTGGCCCAACAATTATTTAACTGATTTTTCGCAAAGTAATAATATGCAACAATATAATTATAGGTAGGTATCTTCGATGTCGAATGTAGATGCATAATTCATTACTTTTTAGCAGTAATAGTAATCACTATCAGTCTGCATTAGACACATGATCTGTGTGAATAGTTTCATATACCTACCCTACTGTAAAAATCCTTAACAATTTTTTAGGGTTCCGTATTATACAAGGAACCCTTATTTTTCTTATAGGGTGTGTTGCACCAAAACATCTGTAATCTAACTGGTGTTCGTTAAAATCTGATTGTATGGAGAGTTTGAAAAGTTTCTATGGGATGACAGCTGCTGCCGGCGCCATGTTTAACGTTGACCGATGTCTGTAATTGTAAGTTGGTGCAACCTGCCCATAGTCTAACCTTCAAGAGCCACTTCATGAAATATATGTTGCCAATTAATTTACAATCTGTATGCAAGCTCCCACGCCAGATGGGAGCCGGGCAGAACATGAAACGTTTGAGAATAACTAATGCACGCAGTCGCAGCCGCCTGGTAGGCGATTTATAAACTCTGGCGCACGTGCGACTCCTTCACTATTATCACTATAAGTATAATATATATAGTTATACCTAGATACGTATGACGCCTACACATTTAACATGATACTACTTTTACCACTTGAAGATGCAAAGAATTTGTCACCTAATTTGATAATGTGTTCCTTATTTTACCGATAAATTTCGACTACCTCTCTTAAATTATATATGACATACTTTACAGTCAGTGAAATTGGAAAATTATAGTAAAGGCAAAGTCCAGTTCTAACCTAACCGGTAGGTACGGAAAAATAAATCCCTGCCAACGTGAAGACCCGGCGTAAAAAACTTGGTGACTATTATTATAGTGACTTCGCAAACCCCAGTAATATTTATATACATACCTACTTATTGGTAATAAAGTTTAAAGTCTATTCGAACTAGCTAAACTTAAAGTTAAAATAGAATCACGGTGACTTACCTCAGATTCGACGTGGTAGTACGACAAAGAGATAAAATTGCTGTGTCATACAAAATTAATCGTAGGTATTTTTTACATTCGCAGACACTTTTCTGTACACTGTTGCTGAAACAAAAATTGGGGTAGAAATGATAATACTCGAATATAATATAGGTTAAAACCGAAACGTTTTTAGAAGATCGTTTCTTTTTCCTTGACGAATGATCGACTTTCAATACAGTTCAAGTTTCAGAACAAAAACTACTTTAATACTATTTAGCGGAGCCTCCAGGCGGTATCGCGGAAATTATAATGAAAACACTACTACCGGTAGCTACGCCTGCGCAGTGCGCACTTTTGTGTCCTATGATAATGTTGTTTTAATAAAACCCTAGATTTCGTGAGCAACTTCATCTGGGCTTTTTTATACCTGTTACGAGTATTATGCAGATGGGTCCCGCTTTGTGAAAATAATGACCTTGTATGCAGGATACTTAGGCCAACTTACTAGATACAGCTTAATAATTAAATATATTATAGTTTTATTATTTAATTCATTGTTACAGTGGCAACTGTATTAGGGTATATAATTAATGTTACAAATTAAAACAGAGACAAAAATAAAAAGCAAACTCAGTTTTCGGCTCGAGTGGAAAAAGGCTCCCCCTCTTTTTTTATACCACATCGTTGGCAAACAAGCGTGCGGCCCGCCTGATGGTAAGCGGTCACCAGAGCCTATGGACGCTTGCAACCCCAGGGGCGTCACATGCTCGTTGCCGACCCTTTAACAATTTATACAGTCCTTTCTTGAGGAGCCCCATATTGTAGTATGACTTTCCAGATAATACGTCTTTTTTATACATAGCTAGTTAATAAGTATACCCTAAAACACGTACTTGTACAGATAAAAATGGCTTTATCTAGTGACAATTATATTTTAAATTGGTAGTTATCAATGATAATTAAGAAAGTGGAGCCGCGCATAACTCATAATATACAACAATTATATTGACTTTATCTTAAATTTATAATGACATTATTATAAATTGAATAATAAATCACAAAACGAAATAATTTAGCACTTTGCAACGCAATAAGGAAATATCCTGTACATTGTTTATGATAATAAGGCTCTGAGTTATAGGTTACTTGACAATAAATGAATTAGAAGTTTCAACAACACCTCTACACTATTTGTTTACGTTTTGATTTATATATTACCTAATGATTTCATCTGCTGTATGGCTAATCCACTTACACACACACGAAACAAACAAATTATTAGAAAACTGGGATAGACTTGTGCCTTCGGTTAAGTATAACATTTTCCGAAGACGTTTTAATTTTCTCATGTTAGTCAACAAGTACTCGTAACTTTGGGTGTACGCGATACATTAAAAACATATCCACACCTTTCCATATACATAACCCCATAATATACACATACGAAATAATACTTGAATGAAAAATAAAAAATAGTATATTGGTCACAATACTATTCACAATCATTGTGTTTATAAATATGTCATGATTGGGTCCTTCTAGTAAGTATGAATAATACTTGTGTCAGGAGACCCCGCGGATTTGTATGTACTGGTACAGTAATTTCTATTTATAAACCGATCTATACTAACTAAACCAACACAGCTTACTCAATCTCAAGCAGTTTCAGCTATATCCTGCGGTCGGTATCGGTTGATGAAGTTAAGAACGACGGCCACTAATGAGGCTTATCGTCGCGCCGCCGCGATGACACGGCCGATGGCTGCGTTTGCGCATTCAACACGCCCCTTGTTAGTGGACAGTGAGTGTGACAGCAGCTTATAACAGCCTCATCAATCGGTATAACCATATAAGAAATGATATCGTAATGTAATTGATAGAACTACATCTATCGTAGCAGCACCAAGCTGTATGTCAACTTAAATATGTGTCTATTAATTATTAAAGATTTCTATACGATAGGACAACAGCTTTTAATAATGACGATGCAAAGCGTTCGGCTATCCAATCATAGTTATAAAAGTTATAGTTATAGTTTTCCAATCATAGTTATAGTTTTATAAGTTTTTCATTATTCCTTTCGTTTTCAACTGCTAACGATAATGATTTTATGACATTTCGGACATCTAGGAAAATTACAACTATACGTAGGTACTCACCAATCGAACAGTTCCTTCCGATAGTATCATCTTATCATAGATATGCGAGAACAAGTGTTGAAAGCAGCAAAATACCTATCCAATAGCTGTTCCGCCGGTGTATTGGCATAGCATATCATCAGCAGGTATCTTATAGCATCCAAGTTTGCCTTTTGCTAGTGGCATCAATATTATTGACTAAGTGTTTATTCTGTAACTATTTGTGCTCTTGAGATATTGTACATAATATAATATATTGATCAAACGCAAAAGACAATAACGTGGAAGCCAATGCAGATATCGAATATTCCAACATATGTATTATAGTTTTAATCCTCGTCAAAGTTTTCAATGCTGTTATAATACATATTTTCGCTAGCATAGTCGTCATCGCTGTCAAAATTTTCTCGAATCAATAGATCTTGCAGTTCACATTGGTCATCGTTTCGTCTTCTCTTAATAGCACACGAACGATCAACCACTAGATAAATCGCAAAACCAACGCCTGCGATAATACCCGTCCACAAAACAGAATCATACGTAGTCCAATCCTCAGCATTTGTTTCATTGTGCTTAGGATATTTCAATACAGTTGGTTTAATTGTTTCTTTAACTTTAAACGGATAGCTGTTTAGGATATTATCGACATCAGTAGCTAATTCCCAAAATACTGTTTTTCCAAGCGTATCTGCTAGTTTATTCTTACTGAGCTGACGCAATCTGTGTGCTACGTCCACATGGCTCCTGCCTTTACCGCCACCTTGGGACCCATCACTGTTCCAAATCAAGAGAAGTTGAATACAGGACACATTTTTAGGTACTTTGCTGACTTCATCGGACAAACTGACAGGCAATTCGTAGTCGAGAATCTGTAAAGACGCTACGAGTCTGCGACAATCAGTTTTAGACAAATGATCTGCTATGTAGGAAAAATCTGATTTGGTCATGTCAATAGTACATGTTACTGGAAAGATACACCAAAGAAAATAAATAGAAGACACTTTCCACATTATACCATTGTTGTCAGTTGCCATTGTTGTTGTAAACGAAAACAGAGTATTTTTATGAATATTTGATTAACTTAACATAATTGACACTTCGTCGACGTATCGGGACGTATCTTTGTATTGTGACAATTCTTTATTTTTTTAAACGTTTAAATAAAGGTTTTACTCGCAAACTACCAAACCAAAAAGAAAAGCTTAAGAATAGCTCCTATTAACAGTACTTTGTGAGTAATTAGAACCGATCTCTGACCCAGTTTTTACTTGGCTCAATCGGCGTTTCTGCGTTTTCTGTCTTAGATTCCAGAAATGTCAATGTAGGTATATTCGTTATACGTGGCCGTTTACAGCAAAAACTACTAAACAAATCCAATGTAGTTCGTCCCAGTTCTAACCACCCCACTGATCGGTTGTCTTTTTTTATAAAGCGATAGAAGTGCGTGGTTGGAGAGTGGCTTGGAGAAAATCTAGGGGAAGCCTTCCGACAAGACCACACGGACGGTTTATGATCGGTTGTCATTCAATTGGTAGCTGTATTAGGATATATTGCAGCCGTTGAGTGTCGATGGTTTTCCATTACGCCCACTCGTAGGTAATATTTTGATCTTATAATTGGAGAGCAGACTACATTAGGTAAATAAATGGGAATAATTTAGAAAATGAATTTGGTCTATAATATTATGTCAATATAAAACCGAATTTTCTCTATTTGTCGGTATCAAAATATTAAGCCTATTTGTAGTTTGGCAACACTGTTAGTCAGCCAAATTACGTCAAATTTTGAGCTAAATACAGCCAAGGTAATGGCCCACTCTAAGAAGCAAATTACCCTGGTTTTGGTCATAATTTACAGGTAAATGACAATATTTTATCAACGGGCACTTTACTCTATAACAGCACTTCATTAAAGGCTCGTATTTAACACTATCGGCTTTCACAGCATCGTTAAGTACAAAGTGCATGACTCTATCGAATATGTCATCCTGCAAATAAAGCTATGAATCGAGGGATGTCAAGTAAAACACGATAAATTGAGATAATTATTCTTAAAAACAAGACCTATTGAGTTCTTTTATTTAAAAAAATCTTTTAACCGCACTGCCTTCGAAATATGACCGTAGAGGGGTGATTATAACGTTAGCTTAGGTAAGGTTATTCTACAATTTTCATATATTTACCTACTAAAAATAGCAGTCACATTAAACCTACGTAATCAACTAATATGTTATCAATCCCTAGTATTCTATCTTAAACTAACACATGCAGTCACTTCGCGCAGTTACACACTGATCGAAATGAAACTGTTTATAAAAACCAAGGACTGGGTATAACGTGTGTTTGGGAATGTAATGTAACATACACCCTATACACCCACGTGTTAAAATAGAAGAGTCTACCTAAATAGGTATATAGGTGTCGCAGGCAAATCGTATAATCCGCCGTATTACATTATGCCTAGGCGTTTTACAAAACAGAGCTGTTTTGTATTACGGCGGGTCAACGATTAGGCGGATTGAATACGGCTGAATGAAAGTCCACCGTAACGTAATGTGTTCGGCGATTTGCGTTCTTCAATTCGCCTAGCCGTAATGCAAAAAAGCGGTTCAGTCAGGTTGTATAATTCGCCGTAATACATTACGGCTAGCCTTTTCGCAAAATAGCGTCGTTTTAGCTGTCACCTCTTTGACAGCTTTTAGTTCCCATTTCTCACACTCGCAGCGCTGTTTAGCAGTGACAAACCGGTAATTTTGTAAAACGGCTAGCCGTAATGTAAAACGGCGGATTATGAAATCCGGAAAATACAATCCGGCTAAACGTGAGCCGCCATATTGTAGAACGTATTGCAATGACGATCCGGCTAAACGTTAACCCGCCGTATTACAAAACGGCTCTGTTTTGTAAAACGGCTAGCCGTAATGTAAAACGGCGGATTATACAATCCGGCTGCGACATAGGTACCACTTTTGGACCGCACATAAATAACAAGAGTCGAAAAGTGATAGAGCACTTTCTTGGCCGAGTTTAAAACTTAAATACACAAAATTTAAAAATAATGTGCATCCAAGCCTCCGTTGCGCTATATAGAGCAAAAAAATCGTACTTAAAAAATGTAAAAAGAATAAAAACGGTGTGCATTATTAGATACGCCGTAAATTGTAGGGCAACATAATATTTAGGCGACTTCCTGACTTGGCGGGGCGGGATCGATAATGTGACATTTTCTTCTTTGACGTAAACTTACTGACGACGCAAAGATTCTCACTTTACATAATACTGTCAGTATTACGTTTGCGCAGTAGTAATATCATGCGCAGAAGCGGAGCAGTACCGCCTTCGCATCGTCCCGCTACCGCGCATCCCGCGCCAGTCAGGGGCGTAGTAAAAATGGTACCGAGTCGACTGACAGCCGACACTGACATTTGACACTTTTCTCATATCGTACTGCCTCCGCACCGACAAATCAGGAAGTCGCCTAACACTTTTTTTTCAGTGAAGGAAGTTTAAGCACTAAATTCAATATTGTGAATACAGTCTGGAAAAAATAAATCAACGTGGAGAGCTTAGAGTATCAGATTTATAAAACAAACCAAAAAAACTGGCAACTGGCTATATATGATAAATAATAAACAAAACAAATCACAAACATAGCTTTGCTTATACACAATATAGTATCTATCCGGTCAAAGGGCACTTAAAACATTGACTGAGCCGTTTAATATTTTATAGACATTCTAGATAGCAGCTATATGCAGGAACATTTTCCCAGATTAACTTGAGCCTAACTGCTGAAGTAAAGTGTGCGTTGCACAAGCGTCGCTTAGCACTAATGGGTATGCGGTCACGAAAACGACACATACTAAATCCTAGCAGAATTTCTTCTGGTTAGACGAAATGTTTCATAAAATCATAGAGGGCTAGTACTTAACCGATGTCCTGGGTTGTAAGTACTTTGTTTCGCTAACAGAAGTTTCATAGAATGTATTGTTTGGCAGAATTGTCATTAACTACATAGTTTTTTTTCAAAGGATCGCAGATCCTAACCTAACCTTTTTTTCTGGTAGACTGAATTGGGTTCTACACAATGGAATTTAGGTGTACCTAAAAAGTTAAATGGTCAGAAAACTACCTACTATTGTTTACAATAATTGACGAATTCATACTCATCCCAACGGGGTATATCATATAACCTTTTTGTTATTTCTATCGTCCAGTTTCCAAAATCCAATAGGTCCCAACGACGCTCGAGTGACTCCACATTTAGCATCGTGGCCTCCCCTACCACAAGAACAACCAATAAAACTCCCTTTCCCTTTTATTTCCTATCCCTAAATTATTTACTCTTTTTCCAACCTGCAGAAGTTACTCCCTATTATTATGCAATAATCTCAACTTTTCATGAGTATTACTATCGCAATTTATAAACCGCAACAGAACTTATTGCTCGCAATCGACCTTTTAACTGCTGAGGAATTTTATATAACAAGACAACTTATCAATAACACACCCGTTGGTGGCCGACCACCGCGAGCCGTTGCAGAAACCTATACCTGGTTTAACCATTCCAATTAATCAAATCCCAGGCTTTCTCCCCATCAATTACTGGCCGAAATTTTAACTCCCATTATGTCTGTGCAGCGTCACCAAAACCATCGATCACACGATCTACAAAAACATAAGTCTTAATGTAATTAGATGCTTTACGAATCATTTTCAACTTTATGTCTGCCACATTAATACAGTTTTTGAAAGTGTATCGGTAACTGTATGTGTAATCCGTGTCTGTGCGCATAGCATAAGTCTAATCGTAGCACATTCCAAGATACAAAACATCAGAAACGCAGAGCATCATTATTATACGTACAATGACAAAAGAAACTTGTGCAACTAGTTAAAATAAACATTCTTGTGGGTACTGGCTGGAGAAAAGCCAAAGACGGATGCCCATCGATGAGTATACTTATCTTTATAATTTATATCTTTGTAAGATTGGCTTTAATATTATTTTATAATGGTCTGTGATTATTGTTTTTTGAGATGTAGGTAAAAGTCATTGGAAATTTTAGCTCGACACCATTTCATCTCGGTCATATCGGTCGCTATGACATAAGATTCAAAGTGCAAATCATTGGGTTAGTGTCGAGCACAGGGACGATTACCTTACTGAAACAATATCAGTACTTTAATTATTAAATTATTGCAATATTTTCCAGAATTATTTTACTCATAATTATAGTATTTATTAGCAAATCAAGTTATTAGTAAGAGTTAAAATTTAATGTTAGGATTATAAAATAAAAAATGAGTTTTAGAAAATGAACCAAATTATTATTTTTGTCCATCCATAGTTTATTGCCTAAATAGCATGTGATGACTATTCAACTTTTGGCGATTATATACGAATTTCATAACAAATATGTTGTTATATGTGTTTTGCTCGACTTTCCTATGCTATCGGTACGTAGGATCCAAGATGACCTTATTCCATATTACAGTAAATGGCGTTGATCGTTTCTATACGCAGCATTCCTACAGTCTCACTGCGTGCGTTAACTACTTAATGTCACAATAAGATTCATAAGTAGGTACAATAGGTACATCAAAGTTTGATATTTGTTTCTCTACTGTTCTCCATGCAATCCATAGCTTTGCTATACTTACTAATAAACGAAACGAAAGCATAAAAAGAGGAAAGTTGTATGAGAATCTGAGGAGGTTTAGCTATGATAAATCTATTTCCTACATATTTCATTGATTATAGGGCACGTACCTAACCATTATTTATTTATTTATCGTATGGCATGTTCCTATACATACGGATTAAATTGAGGTAAAGTAATGGGAAATACACTGCATAATTTAATTAATTTAAAGATAAATTAGATTATATGAATTATATGAAATCAACCGAGTGATAAACTACGCCTAAGGTCGAATGTTAAAGTAAACTAGGCCAAAGATTACCAAACATTAGAGTCAAAGCAAGAGAGAGGAATCATGGGGTTATACAATGAAAAACTTGATCAAGTGAGATGTGATGTGATGTTGATGTTCTGTTAAACATCCCATGTTATCTCTCAACACACATAAACGCACTCGATCATCAATGAAGCCACAATGCCTGCATTGATATGCAGACACCTTGTTGCTCATATAAACATTTTCTAACATGTCATTGTTACATAGATCCAACGCAGTGCCTTTGCAACTATGAAAACTATTTTAGTCTGATAGTGGACCTTAATGCGACCGATATGAATGCTCAAATATTTTATTTGTCTGGGTTCTTAGTCGCACTTGACCTTAAAGCCAATACATATAACAAGAAAAGGTCGCTAGTATTAACCAAGTATTCAGCAACTCGTCATCTATCTATTCATGTAATACTGCGTGAATCTTTTGATAATTTTCTTATTGTAGATTACGTATATTTTGAAATGAACATAGTAACGAAAAGAAATAAGTTTACAAAGTGAGTAGTTTATTGTAACTGTTTTTCTACGTTTATGGAAGTGATTCGGAATAGGTAAACTATCATTACTCCTTTACTCTAAAGGATAATTTACTAAATCTTTTAAAGATTGTGATCAATAATATATTTTTCTATCCACTATGTATAATTGTATATTTGTCTACCCGCTTGGGTCAGATAGCGATACCTTGACCAGGAAATCAAGTGACCTCAGCACGACACACGCCTTTAATGCTCTAAGCACACGCCGGATCTCCGGATGTCATTCAATCTAACAATATCCTAGACGTAATTGCTTGTCAAAATGTTAAAAAGTCTTGACTGATTGACACTGTGACAATAGAGATAAATATATTTGGAATAGAGATGCAGTGCGATAAATAAAACTAAATTAAAGAGTTGTTATTGATTTCCCATTAGGTATTATTCAAAATATTGATTGAGACCACAATTCAGGTGAGATAATTAGGTATCTATTGGTATTATCCTATTAAACAAATCATGACAAACGAATGTAAAATTAGTGTACATTGTCCTGTAATTATAACACTTCATTTTTATGTAATGGGTCAGTTGCTCACAGTTTCAGTTGACTAAACTTTAGTCACCAATGAGAACGTATGAGAACCGGTACAATTCACGTACCGAATATAAATAAATACTCGCTGATTGATCGCATCACCTTCGAGTAGAATCAATAGATTTCACAAGCCGCAACCTTCGAGGCCGGCCTTCGTAATTAAAGAAGACGAATCACAATTCCCGTAGTTTATAGATACCTCTAATTATATGTATTTGATGTTTTCTATACGGTGTGACGAAAGAAGCCTCATTCGGCCGGTCATTACTGGAATTAATATACCTACGTGTCAGTTCGAGAGGTCCATGTAATGATTGGTACTCGATTTTTACAGTCCGTGAGAACACGGCCAAATGATATGTCTCTGTACGTAGCTTTTTGCTCAATAGGTTAATTTGTTTCATGTATCATTCAATCGAATTTCCCTTTGTAATTGATATAGCCGCTAATGTGCAGCCAAATTGGTGTTGGAGTTCATGTTTCGAGTAAGGCCTCCAATAAAATCCCATAACTTTTCGTTAAAGTGTTAGGAGCAAACTTTTAAAGCATTACGTCATACCGGCTTTGAAGTAAATAGAAGTGGCTACAGTATAAATTAGTACTCAATATTATTAACTCAACGAGTAAGTGCAGGCGTCAATCAAACTTGAAAGTTAGCTGTTACGATTGACTCCCCTTGTCAATCTGGAACCGAATGTATTAAGTAAAGTGTTGCAACCAAGTGAATCTCAATATTCTCAATACATTTGTAATTACCTAGGCTAATGGGATGTAGTGTAGTGAGACATTTTCATCAGTTTACGGTTAAAAACTTGGTTATCTAAACCGATTTTTTTCCTTCAGTCTTGTACCTATGTCTAATTGTCTATACGTAGAAAAAATATATACTTACCTACACACAGAAATAATACCTAAATATTGTATAAATGTATAAACTGTCTTGGTTGTTGTGGTTAAACAAAACGGTTAAAATTAAATGGACTGTCAGAAGATCGAATATTAAAAGTATGATGTAGAAGAAGAACATCTTGGACGAAGAACGTAAGAGACTGGTTGAAGGCTGAAAGCACTGAAAAACTAATTAGCAAGACTCGATATAGGCAAGGCATAGGTCGATAATACCTATGCAAATGGTCACCGACGCCGCCCTCTGGGATGGAGATGGTACATTAGAAAGAAGAAGACACGGAAATAAGTTAGAATTTTATACCAAGATGGATCAATCCGATGATGACGAAAGTAAATATAGGTAAAATATCTAAAATTTACGACCGTATATATATTGCAGTTGTGGTACCGTTAACCGATTATCAGACTACAAAGTTACCTAGTTACTTATGAGTTTGATATTGACTTAATTTGGTTTTAATTTTGTACTCTGGTATCGATCTAGCTAGCAACTTAAATGTAAATTGGAAGATCCATTGTAGATAAGCAGTATTTAGGACATTCTTGAAATGTAAAGTGCATTATTTCCCTCAATATCAGATAAGCTAACACGTGGCAAAAGCAATTTTAATGTCAAAATAAATACTCACCCACCAGTTTAAATGCTAAACCGATATAAAACCACGGCCGTAGAATATGAAATTCACACCGACTTCGATAAAACGTATTTAAATAAAGCCTCATGTCCACAAAACATTCGGTGTGGCGTCGTTAGCTGCAGGAGATGCATTTATTTATGAAATGTAAATGCACTGATTGTAATAACAAAACTCGGAGCCACTGCTCTCCTCTATATTAAGATGTATTATTTGCATACTGTATACTATTGTAAGAGTGTGACCGAGGCTATGCCTACGGGTGGCAAATCTGATAGTTACTTTGTGTCGTTACCAGGGCTCGGAAACCGGTTAATTTTTCAAACCGTTATGATATACTTGCAGCAAAACCCTTATATTTCGGTTTCGGTACAAAAACCGCTATTTTTAAACCGGTTTACGGAGGAGCTTTATATAAAGGTTTCGTTCGATTAACCGGTTTAGAACGATATAATACGGTTAAAACGAACCCACGATTACCTACCTATCGGATATACCCAAGCCGTTTGCATTTGTGTGTGTTCATTCATATTAACGGAATTTCGCTTTCGGGACGGACGTTTACGTTTGATAAATAACATTGCATGAAATAGTGCCTTACCAAAATTAGTACGACTCCTTAGCTCGAAAATATGACGAATACGGTCCCATCTGACAGAAAGCATGAAACTGGGCATGCAGGTAGCTTTCATATTTGTGCTTCAAAAATGTTAGGGAAACACGTTGACAGACCTTTGTTTCCCCCCCTAACCCCACTTTTGTGTGCCGTATTAGTTTTTTTTTTAATTTTATTGTAAACGGCTGAAGCTACGAGGAAACCGTCAAAGGGAAAAATGTTCCTTATAAAATTATCTACAAGTCATTCCTTGGATGTATTTCGATAGGACCTATATTTTTCAAAATCTACGAGCATTCATTAGGATGAGTACAGCAGAAAAGATGCTAGAGGGCAGATTACTAACATTTCTGTGGGCATCAGGCTACAAGCATGAAATTTGTACCAAAGATAAACTGTTCCGCGGTGATTCTTTTCAGATGTGGAGATTAGTTAGATTCGTCCCCTGTGCGAGGGGAGAGCGGGGTGAATTGGACCAAGCACACCTCTTTTTAGTCTTTTTCTCACTGATCAGTTAAGGCTACTATGCTTGCGGGGTATCGTTTTCATGTAAACCAGACATCAGGAATTCATTTTTAGGACTCCAAGCGGAATCCTATTTTTGTCAGTCATAAGTCCGTCCGTCGTCTGTTTTACAGGTTTTACAGCCAAACGGTTTAGGCTACAGGCTTAAAATTTTCACAGTATTAAGCATATTGTAGACCCAAAGCCACACCAATTGTCAGATTTTTTTAAATATTTTTAAGGGGGTCTCCCATATAGCTGAAGGGGTGCGAAAAAATATTTTTTTTACCCACCCCAAGGAGGGGGATATCGTTATTTAGAGCTAATTAAATAGATAAAAACTTTATTTTGTGTTTAAAAAAATATTTTAAAACAAGGGCGTGAGAAGTCACTAAAGTCGGCTATTTTACATAATTTGTTCCTAATATTTTTTATACTTCTCATTGACCTACGAACTTTCAATTTGGTTTATAATATTTAATATTACGTCCCTTTTACCAACCAATACAAAAAAAGAAAAATATTTTTTACAAGTTTTTTTTTTACAAAAAATGGTTTCAGTTTTTTTTGTGTTTGTTAGTAAAATATACACCATAATAGACATTACTACCAAATATCAAATTCACAGGTCAATGGGAAGTTAAAAAAATCTTAGGAACAAATTTTCTAAAATAGTGGACTACTTTAGTGACTTCTCACGCCCTTGTTTTTATGAAGGACACCTTATTGAATCAGTTAAAATAAAAAAAATTTAGGACTCATTATAGATCACAAGTTAGCTGTCATGGAAGCCTCATACGGAGGAAGTTTGTAAAAAGCTCAACAAATATGCATATGCGCTTTACAAGCTATCGAAGCAAGTCAGTATTGAGGCGGTTATATCAGCATATCACGGATGTATTGGATCATCCCTTCGCTATGATCTTATTTATTGGGGGAATTCTACCAATACAGATCTCATCTCTCATGTTTATCTTTAATATTATGTAATTTAAAAATGAATTTGTATGCCTAACGACGAAACATAGAGCACATATTTTGTACCTAGCGCCATATATTGTATTACCTATGTTTACAAATAAATCACTTTCACTTTAAATATTTTGTTAAACAAAAAATACAGTATTTATTTACTCAATTAGCTCTAAATAACAACATCACACTCGAAGGGGTGGGTAAAAAAAAAATTTCGCACCCCTTCAGCTCTATGGGAGACCCCCTTTAAAAATTATTAAAAAAAATTGTTAACAATTGTTGTGGCTTTGGGTCAACAAGATGACGTTTGACTGTAAAACCTGTAAAACAGACGACGGACGGATTTATGACTGACAAAAATAGGGTTCCGCTTGGAGCTTTTGGGTACGGAGCCCTAAAAATGAATTCCTGATGTCTGGTTTACACAAAAACGAAACCCCGCAAGCCATAGTAGCCTTAACTGATCAATGAGAAAAAGACTAAAAAGAGGTATTCTTCATCCAATTCACCCCGCTCTCCCCTTCCCCAGTGGACGAATCTAACTAATTTCCACATCCGAAAAGAATCACCGCGGAACACTTTATCTATGGTACAAATTTCATGCTTGTAGCCCGATGCGCACAAAAATGTTAGTAATCTGCCCTCTAGCATCTTTTCTGCTGTATTTACCCTAATGAATGCTCGTATATTTTGAAAGCTATAGGTCCTATCGAAATACATCCAAAGAATAACTTGTAGATAATTTTATAAGGAACATTTTTCTCTTTGACGGTTTTCTCCTAGCTTCAGCCGTTTTCAATAAAATAAAATAAAACTGTAATTCGGCATACAAAAGTGGGGGGAAAGGGGGGGGAAAGGTCTGTCTCTGTCAACATGTTTCCCTAAAATTTTTGAAGCACAAATATGAAAGCTACTACTACTACTAAGTTTCATGCTTTCTGCCAGATGGGACCGTATTTCGAGCTAAGGAGCTGTACTCCAACTCGCACGCGTCTACAAAAATTACCCGACAAGTTGCAACGCGTGCTTGTGTGTGTGTACGTAACTACCTACCGACACCGACCCCCGCCAGGGGCCCGGCCGGGTCGCCGCGGTCGCGCCACTCGTGGAATAAACCGGTTTATATAAAGTTCTTAAAACGTTCGCGCTCTCAATAAAGTTCGGAGCTAAACCCAAATAAACCGGTTTTAACCGGTTAAAAAAAAACCGGTTCCGAGCCCTGGTCGTTACGTTTGTTGTTACGTTTAAATAAGAACACAAATACATCGAACTTACCGTCGAATCGAATTCTTTTGTTATTCACATATATTAATAATGCTAAAGGGACTCTGATGTCAAGCTTACATCGCAGAAACTGTAAAAGAAATTTGGTATGAAAATCCTCGAATCCCAGAAAAAGGATATACCTACGCTATTTTTGATAATGAAAATCATATTAATCCATATTTGCCTACTATGACCTGACGTATGGTTACAAAGTAGATTGAAATCGTAATTTCTTATTTTTATTCCTATTATCTCATAAAGTGCAGTGGCCGCATTGCCTATTAAAATTGAACCTTATATAAACGTATCAATAACCAGTACCATCAAGTTTTGTACAATCATGTCATAACTAACGGACATAAAAGATAAAATCACTATTAAACTACTTAATTTAGATAAAAAGTTATTACAAATAATGAATCGGTAATTGGTAGTGAAAGGTATCGAGGGTCGTGACGTGTAAGTTGTGACGTCACGAGCTCATCGTGCGCACGGCGAGCGGCGCGTGCGCGCCGTAGCCGAATTCAGCCGCTCGGCCGACACACGATTGATCGATCAGTGACGACAGGACACTATAGTTTCGTTTGTTGAAGATTCTTGATACATTTATTTGAATGTACAAAAAAATATGCGATTGCACCAACACACAATGCGATTGTACAAAAAAATATGCGATTGTAACAGTTATGCATTATTACAAAAAGTACTTGGTTGAATCTTTTTCAGTTCAGTTAAAATTTTAATCTGATTTTTCTAAATATGGGCATAGGTACAGGCACAGGCTCTGATCTAATGCCGATTCATAAAAAGTTTAAAAAATATATAATTTCCCTGCATATATCAAGAACAATTTGTATTAAAACCGTCCGTATTTTTACCCTTTTTAATTACTTTTTTGTTCTAATGTCTTTAGAAGTCGCTAAAACAATTGAAACCTATCGGTCGCTAACTGCACGATTCCACTTAAAAACACAATAGTATAAACTCTCGTACAACCTACAAAACAAAACAATACACGTCATAAAAGTTAATTAACACGAACCACACAAGCTAACAATATATCTATGGGACACGTCGAGTCGTGATTGACCGGCGTACGCGCAGGCCAGTAAACTCCACAAGCCGTTATAAAGGATTTAAAAAAAATGGAACATAGTACAAGATGAGAGGTGTGTCCTGACGTAACTTTTCGTGACTGAATCTCGTGACTCTTCTGACCAGACTTGGCTCAGCCTTCGTATTTAAAAGTAAATCTACATTCTACACTCGTATTTTTATTTGAAAACGGTCAAGTAATTTGTGTCTGATTTATAGTGTTAGGTATGATTAATTTTCATGGCAACTGTCTTCAGTTTATAATTATGTTTTGTTGGAAAAGTGATGTACCCATTATTGCACATTTTCTGCAAAAATTGGCTATCTAGTACAGTACCTATTTCTATTCTAAAAGTTCCCGAAAGAAATTATCGCTAGACAGTTTTATTATCCAGACGCTGTTGTCAAAATTAGCCAGGATGATTATGTTTCTCCGCTGTAATTTATATTCTGATCCGTCGGGAAATTTATCACGTTGCTTTAGAACATTTATTTTACTCAAATCATAGTAAGCTTACTGCATCCGTAAATTTCAAAAATTAATGTTTGTTTGTCTAATACGATATTGCACCAATAACTGAATCATCAAACCCTAGCCTGTCAAAGCTACTTCTTTACCGACCCACACGCGACACGGGTCACCGTTTTATCAGTCATTAGAAAGCTGTTCATTGTTCACCTCATGACGTGTGTAGGTATGCCTGATGGATTCGAGTCCAACTGATAATATGTCACGATCGATCGCCCTGTAGTTACTCAATTCGGGCACTTATGAAATCAGTGAATAGGAAAGGGTAGTATGAGCTGTGTGAGACAAGAGAATGTATACAGCCGACATTTCATACCTTCTGAAAAAGTTTATAACATTTTACTTCATCGTTATCTTCTGTGAAAAACCGAAGAACTGCTTGCTGACGAAAAGAGTAGAAAAATGTAAATTATTAAAGACACTATATAAATCATTATTTTCACTTTCTTTACTAGAAAGGTGCTTTAGTATAACCAAATATAGCCGGAACTTTGAATGAACTTGACCTTTAGTTCTTTAACGACAACCTTTCTAACTCAAACTTGCGAGGTTGAACTTGACATAAATTATTCATACTTTCAGCTTGACGCATACTTTGAACTTTGGAAAGGTAGACACTTTTTAATAAATGTTGTCATACAATAAGTACCTACTGCAAATGACAGCTCTCATAAGTGTATTCGTCGTGGAACAATCTATTGGCAAATTCTACTTTGTTTCTTTTAAATTAGGGTTGAATTTGAAAACAAAACGAAAGCGTGATAAGATTATTTTAAAGTTGTTTCTCAATTGTTCCATTTATATGGCATGATAAAATCTGGCCTAGAGTAGAGCATTTAAATACGTCTTGTAAAATAGATTAAGTTTTTATGCAATTGTTGCTTCGTTTTAGTCGTGGTCGACACCTGCGAGTTTAGACTTTCGGTTATAGGGTTAGATAGTTAACGTTCTGAAACGATGCTGCTGATCCTACATTTCCACCATTTTGGAACTGGGAGCGTATACATCATTTATGTTAAGTAATAATCGTGTAGGAAGAGCGATTCTTAAGCTTGTAAGTACTCAATAAGTACTCGATATCGTCCAAGGCCGAGTGAATCCGGATCGTTCGGTGAGCGGCCGAGCTGTGAACTATTGTGTCGGCGTCTCGTCTAGCACCGCTTAAGAATGTCAAACTGCCACGCCTACGGCCTTTTTAACACGGGTCAGAGTGTAGCGGCGAGGGCGAAATGGATTGACTAGACGGTTAAATCTGGTGCAGTTTTGAAGTACATGAAACCTTTAATGAACGTGATTTTAAAATGAAAACCGTATTGTAGGTATATAACATTACAAACACAAAATTGAAGCATTATATTTTTCCCTGAGCATCCGCAAACTCTTAACAGTCTTATTGCGCCTAATTACAATTGAACGGGTATCATTGATGGCCTATATCATCGCGAGGCCGTTGCAAACAAAATGAATCCGGTTCAGCAAATGATATCATACGGATTAAACTTTTTGTTCCATCCAATTTGTCTGCGTTGAATAAGGGACGTACCTATTATGTTTATCGTATACGTATTCCCATTGATGACGAGAATACCAGTTTTTTCACATCATGTATTCATTATCGATGGTCACATCACATATCACATAGGTATAACGTCTCTTACAGTATTAAAGTAACTTATTAGTAGTAGACTTAGCAGATTTTTCCTTGCTATTCCGTCCACAAAACGCAAATTGCCTGCCTGCCACCGCACTGAGACTATGCCAAGTGCAAGTTGGTGTTGAAATTCAATGATAAAATTAAATAAGTACCTATCACGTATATGCCAAACAAACATGCTTTAGGAGTAGTGGTTTATAGAATGAAGCAGTGTAAAAACTGTAAATACTATTTAAATGTATAAATATTCATCTGGCAACCTGGTCATTTTGTGCATTGCCTCAATATACGTATTATTTCAGGTAGTGCTAGTGCGGGGGCACTTCGTGTCGTACCTGCCGCTGTGCAGCCGCAACGAGCCGGTGTTCCTGGCGGCGTGCACGCCGCTCGCCATGCCCGAGACGCGCGAGTGCGTCGTGCACGGCGCCACCAACGTCTTCACCACGCTGCACACCATGGACATGAAGATACTGCACGTCGACGCCAAGTAAGCTATGTTTGTGTAGTGCTAGTGCGGGGCACTTCGTGCCGTACCTGCCGCTGTGCAGCCGCAACGAGCCGGTGTTCCTGGCGGCGTGCACGCCGCTCGCCATGCCCGAGACGCGCGAGTGCGTCGTGCACGGCGCCACCAACGTCTTCACCACGCTGCACACCATGGACATGAAGATACTGCACGTCGACGCCAAGTAAGCTATGTTTGTGTAGTGCTAGTGCGGGGGCACTTCGTGCCGTACCTGCCGCTGTGCAGCCGCAACGAGCCGGTGTTCCTGGCGGCGTGCACGCCGCTCGCCATGCCCGAGACGCGCGAGTGCGTCGTGCACGGCGCCACCAACGTCTTCACCACGCTGCACACCATGGACATGAAGATACTGCACGTCGACGCCAAGTAAGCTATGTTTGTGTAGTGCTAGTGCGGGGGCACTTCGTGTCGTACCTGCCGCTGTGCAGTCGCAACGAGCCGGTGTTCCTGTCGGCGTGCACGCCGCTCGCCATGCCCGAGACGTGCGAGTGCGTCGTGCACGGCGCCACCAACGTCTTCACCACGCTGCACACCATGGACATGAAGATACTGCACGTCGACGCCAAATAAGCTATGTTTGGGAAGAATTTTTCAGAAGAATCGACGAAATTTTGTTTAGCTATTATATTTATGGCGATACGCGTTGATTGAAGTTCTAATCAAGATTTACGGCTACTATGTCTGAGGTAGTCTGAGTAAAAAATTTAGCTAACAGCAAAAAAGCTGTTTTTCTGTACTAAACCGTAGCCTTACATTCCCCGTACTGGTTCAAGGTTCCAGAAATAATAAACAAAGGTTATTGATGCGTAAGTCAGTGCTACTGTCCATCAAAGGCAGGCAGATGTATGACAACATATCTATTGAGGGCATTTCATATTCATGAACCGCGTCACCGCTCTTGCACTCAATGGCATGAAATAATACCAGTTGAAATGATATGCAATGGCAAACAGCGGGCAGGGTTTGTCACTTGCTTACGGCACAAAAGGGTGGCGGCATACGTTATACGAGTAAAATGGAGGATTTAAACTCCAGATAGGACCAGTTTCAGATAGGCTGAGGTTACCTACCTACTCAGTCGGATTTATTTAAAAAAATATGCATACGTAAATAAAATCTGTGGAGTTGTATGCGATGCGCTAAAAATGAACCATAATATAATTGTTATTAACGACTAAAATAAAATTAAAATCGTATAGAACTAGAACTACAGAAATGGTACTATATTCCCCTCTCAACTGCTGAATTTTGTTACCTATTTTCTATAAAATATATTATCTATAAAGTCTGTCACCTCCTGCTTTGTTTATGAAATGTAAACATTAAGCCTGTCACCTGCTCGGAAGTGTAACTTTGCATACAATGACGGAGTTACAAGCTACCGTGAAACTGTATTAAGCAAATACGAACATGACAAGCGTTTTGTTTGCTTTGAGGAACGAGTTACTTCAAGATCATGAGCCGTTCTTTATACTTTTTTTGTCACTTATTTGTAAAGTTGAGGAAGGAAATATAGCAAATATACCTGTTAAGGCAAAATTATAAATATCCGCGCAAGAGATTGGCAAATGCAATCTACAAAGAGGAATTTGCTATATTATACACTAAAAACTACAGCGTCTCGCTTATGAAACTAAAAATAGGCAAGTATCTTCCAAATGGAAGGTAAAAAAGGGTTAAGGCAATCGTCAGCCTTGTCCTTCGAACTTTGTTTTCTGAATCTAACGTCATTAGCGAATTCATGCCCCCTAAATTTGGCAAATGTCGAATAGATGCCAAGAAGATTAACGCGCAAAACTACCTGTCAATAAACACCTTATTGTTGCGTTTGCCATAAAAGGCAATCATTGTCCTGTCTCTGAGACATAATGTTGATTTCAAATGAGCAACTGCCTCGTTATAAATAAAATCTGACGTTAGTTATTGTCCCAGCTTGACTTATGTAATTGATACAAATATATCCACATTTTCCCTTTTAAAGAGCCGATTAGTGCAGAAGCAACGCCCCGTTCAGTAGTGGACACCTTATATGTTCAGGCGCCCAGTAGTCGCGATCTAGGCGCCCTATAGGTACTAGAGGAAATTTAACTAGCCTCTGGCAAATTTGCCCTTAAAATTACTTTAGAACCTACTTATTCAGGCCAGGTTAAAACACAATGCCTTACTAAACATATCACAAGAATATTTAAACTGCTTCTTGGTTTTTTAAGGGTTCACAGAATGTTGTAAATAGTTTTCATAACAATTATTGGCACACTTATATAGTTACCTATATGTATGTATGCATACATATCTACTTTACTTCTAGGGAAAGGAAGTTTGTCATATCCATAAACTATTACACAGAACATACAATTGGCTTCGTAGAACCACATCCTAATATCAAACGCTAAATAAAACATAAATAATATAATAGAATAATTTATTAAAAATCCTTATAGTTAATGTTTATGTTGTGCTTATTATTACAACATAGTACATACAAGATAAATTGTATCATAGGCAAAGATAAAACTAATCACGTACTTAATACGCAAGAATATCAAATTAAACTCAAAAAGCGACATAAACAAAAAGCCTGTGAATCATAGGTGTCAATATGGCTAACAAGTGTTCCTTTCAATTGGTGTATTATTCTACAAAAGTGGCTACAATGATTAGGTATATCCCAGATTGATGCAATGATTTTATAAGCTGTTAGATGTTTGCAGTTGTCTCTGGCTATGAATGGTGCTTGACTGAAGTTTGAATATTCTTACAAAGGAGGTCATGGATACACACCTTTTATTATCGGTTTGTAATTTCGAAATAGAATAAGCTTGTGTTATATTTAGCGCATTTCTATTTCTAACAAAGTTACAAAGTTCAGTTAGGTGTATAGGTGCATACCTACTATAGACTCTGTGGTCAACGACAGTTCAGCATTGATTCTAACTAATAATGAATCCCTAGTAAGTAAATTTTTGTGGAATACTGTGTTAAGTACTATAAAATTATCCATAGACGCTTAGGAGAATAACGTCATACATAAGCATAAATAAATAATAATCTAGAATTGATAATAATCTCATAAAACACTTATCTACAGCTTGCTTGAACAAAAATGATTGATATAGACATTACAACCTTCGCTATCAAAAGCACGCCCATGTATTGATAGTTTATCAAAATGAAACAGATATTAAGTAAGACAGTTCATTATAATTTTGACAAATATAATTAAAGTGATCTTGACACTGACTAAACAAATATCTGAGGGGGTCATCACATCTATCAATCAACTAGCCTTGCTCTGTTCTTAGATCTTACAATAACTTTAATTTCAATGGATGTTTGAAAGATATAATTTAATTTAACTTTGTATTTTGTTCTTTGAATTGGAAGTTATACTGGTGTTATTAATTGAAGGTTCGGCAACAATTATATTTGCCTCAAGATGCAAACTTAATTATATCTGAACAAGTTAATTAAGTACCTCGTACACAGCTGCTTTTCAAGCTACTCTAAGCGAGCTAGGATGAGGATTTATTTTTTAAGTTTTATCGCCAATAGTGTGATTTTGGGGGAAACTTACCGCTCTATATCTTGCCTTGCCGTTGGAATGTCATACTCATAACATAACATAAAACTGTAAATGTGTAGACACATACTTACCGAATTTGTAATCATTTTCGAAAAAATATCATTGGAACAGACTCAAACTTATTAGTGGTTATGTAGCTAGCAACACTATTTCACTGTGAACTGTATTTGTACCGAATACAATTGATTTTAATTTTAAGCAACCCAGTAATCCGTTTGTATTGTATTGTCCAGTAGCGAGTGGCACCTGGGCTGGGACAGAAGTTCGCTTCACGGCGTGAGCTGGTACCACCTGCTACATCCAGACTGCTGTAAAGAGGCGCAGAGCAAACATCGGCTAAGTGAGTATTAGCCTATTCTTGTATTCATTAAATATTCGATAGCATAGAAAACTTATCTACCTACTAACTGATTGCTCTTAACTTTAATTGAGGCAGATTGCTGATTAAATAGGTATTTGATTTTGATTGAATTCGAAATGGTAGTTTTATTTATCGTATCGGAAATGCGTTCGTTTTATACCCACTAGTTAATCAGAATACAACTTTAATATATGTGGTCTCATCCAAAAACAATAACAACAAACAATCAATGTTTCACAGTCACAGCTATCAGAAGTTTACTTAATACGTTCAGCGTTCACTACATATATATAGGAATGTAAAGGATGTCCCAAAAAGGACGCAACATTTAAATTTGCCGCCATTTTTGCATTTTAGTGCTGGTAACCCTAAAAAAATACTATTTGACAGCTGATAGTTTAGGGTTTTTATAACTGTAGCGCACTATACCAGAGGACACCTCATTTTCTTGAACAAAAAACAATGAAAATTTGGCTACGAATTCTCGCCGTACAAATATCGTGTACTGATTCGTTTCGGTAGCAGATTTGGCCCCCTATGTCATGTGATTTAACACCATTAGATTTCTTTGTATGGGGTTATTTGAAGTCAAAGGTTTATGCCAAAAGTCCTAAAATCAGCAAAACCCAAAGTCCTAAAGTCCTAAAATCGCGAAATTCAGCTACACATTTGTGCAAAATGGTCAAGGAAAATTTCATGAAAAGAATTCGTATGTGCCAGCAAAGTCGTGGTGGGTATTTGCCTGGTGTGCTATTTCATGCATATTAACCCTATCCTATGTAGTTAATGTTTAAATAGATAAAAATACAGTAAATAAAAAAAAAATGCGTCCTTTTTGGAACACGCTATAGAAACCTAGTATCTACTTAGGTACTTATGTTCTACAGTAACAACTCACAGTAAAGAGAAAACATAAGCCATATAATAATATCTTAATACCAATCTCATGATCATTATCGATAACCTACGACAACATAGAGCGTTTATAATAAACGGTATCCATAACCACTTAAACTAACCTCACACGGTCTAGTGAAAGCGAGATGAGACTGAGACCGCGCGTGACAACCGTGTGTGAACGCTTACCTTACACTACGTGAGCGATTAAATCGAATAAATCGACAACTCGAGCGAACTGTCAAATTATAAACAAAGTGAATTCGACCTTACCGCTTATATATTACGTGTTAATTGTAGCGCTTTAGAGAAACGGTTGCGAAGGATTCGTGACTTGCTGCTTGACGGAAGTTTCGCAGCTGTAGCCTAAGAAAGATACGTTTTTTTTGGAAAAAATTCTCTAACAGGCTAATTTTTTTTATACGGTTCTTTTAAGTGATTTTAAGAATCAATATTTTTTAAATTTGTGAATCTACCACCGGAAGTTGGATAAAAAAAATGGTGCCCAAAAACTGTCGATTTTTCACAGCAAATATGGTATAAGTAGTTTTATTGAGAATGCTTCTATCTTTAGGTCTGTTTTGATGCTGACGACCCGAATCGAAACATATATGCAACGGGAAATAAGAGAAATTTAATCAAACAGGTATTTTCAGTTTTTCTCAAATTTATTAAAAAGAAAATTATATATAAGCTTTTTATAGCAACACATGAAAAACAAGGACTGTTTCTCAGAATTATCAATGAAAATGAAACTATTTAAATATTTGGTAAATAGTTTTTTACAAATCGCCTATTTAACATTAGTAGAAAAAATATATCAGTTCCAATTTTTCCGTGGACTTTTAATTTAAGCCCTAAGAACGTCAATGGAATAGGAATGAACCCCATGTTATTTGTTTTCGTTGATTTGCTTAATTACAGCACACACGTGCAATCTGATTTGGACTTTATTGCCTTACTATCAGGGATTATTTTAGAACGCACAACGAGATGGAAGTAGGCATGTCGCTACTCAAGCGCGCGGCGCGTGCGGCCCCCGCCACCTAGCTCCGATGTCTGTTTATTATTATTACTTACTATGACTCTGATATGAATAACGAATGCATTGATGACGGTGCCCAAATACAAATACAAAGTCCGTGATTGCAATTTTCCCGTTGGCTTAAAAGCTCAGAATATCAACGAAATAGGAATAAAGCGAATTTTATTTAATAATATATTCATTAATGTACAGCATACATTTGCAATCGGATTTGGACTTTATTGACTTACTAATAAGGATTATTTGAGATGAGAATGTAGGGATTGAGTAGGCAGGTTCAAACTTAAAACACGCGTGCTTGAGGCCGCCGCTCGGCCCAGTGCGACATTTTATTATTATTTACCTACTCATTCATTACCTTTAAAATGATATTGAGTTTGAGTAACTATGTAAAATTTGTTTGCGGCGTAGGAAATTTTGTTTATTTGCGTAGTTTATGATGTTTACGTATAATCTTAAATATATAAAAGAAGAAACTGACTGACTGATTGATTGACTGACTGACTGACTGACATATCAACGCACAGCCCAAACCGCTGGTTCTAGAGATTCCAAATTTGGACGTAGGTTCCTTATAAGCTCTAGGGGTGCACTAAGGAAGGATTTTACAAAATTCATCCCCTAAGGGGGTGAAATGGGGCTTCGAAGTTTGTATGGAGAAACAAGATTAGTTTGATTATTTTATTCGAAACTTCACAGGAGTACTCCTAATAATAAATGAGTAAACACGGTTTCAGGTTTTCTGAAAATTCAACCCCTAAAAGGGGAAAATGGGGTGTCAAAGTCTGAAAATCGACAATGGGCATTGTTTCTGTGGTTTATTGGGTCGCTGATTACGGAAACAACACTGATTTTAAAATCCAACGTGGCGGACGTGAAATACCATCCCCCTGTCGGGGTGAAATGGGGTTGAAATGTCTACATATCAATATGGGTATCGTTTTCATGGTTTTTTGGGACGTCAATTACGAAAATGGCCATTTTAAGATTTAATATTGTGGACATAAACATTTCTAAATATGTAAAAGATGAAACTGACTGATTCACATATCAACGCACAGCCCAAACCGCTGGTTCTAGATTATATTCCAAAGGCAAGTAGGTTCCTTATAAGGTCTAGGGGCGCACTATGAAAATATTTTCCAAAATTCACATGCTAAGGGGTGAAACGATGTCAAAAATTTGTATGGGAAAACAAGATTAGTTAAGACTATTTTATTCGAATCTTTAAAGGAGTAACTACTCCTAATTATAAATGAGTAAGCAAGTTTTTCAGGTTTTTGAGAATTCAACCCTTAAAAGGAGGAAATGTGGTCACAAAGTCTGAAAATAATACCCATATTGATTTTCAGACTTTGAGACCACATTTCCTTCTTTTAAGGGAGACAGATATGAGACCGTCCATAACAAAAGGGCCCTTATGGCACTTTCTAGTTTCGTAGATATCAGCGTTTTAGTAAAATACGGTAAAATCACATATTTTTTGTTTTTTGCATATTGATAAAGTATAAGACTAGATGTGTATTTCTAGCTTGGTTTCACACGTATAAGTTAAGTATTTCTACCTTAAAATTAGTTGTAAAGTTTAGTAAAAAAGGGCCCTTATGGCAGAGCGCAGATAATAATGATATAAAATAGGTTAATAACTTATTCTAATTACTTCTAACCATTTTCTGTATTATTTATTTGCCTTTTCTGTTTATTGGATTAGGTGGTACACGTTACAAATACCAATTTCTAGTCTCAAGTCAAGGAAGTTCTAGTCGTGCATGACCGTTGCAAAAATTTTTGTTTCTTATTACATTTCCTATTGAATTGTATTTTTAGAGTTCCGTAGCCAAAATGGTGAAAACGGAATCCTCATCATGTCTGCCCGTCCGTCCGTCCGTGCGTCCGTCCGTCCGTGCGTCCGTCCGTCCGTCCGTGCTTCCGTCCGTCCGTATGTCACAACATATGGTAGGAAAGTATTATTCTATGAATTGCTACATAATATAATAGTAACGTAAACTTAAAAAAAAAATAGGTAGTGCCCCCCTCCACCCTCTAATTTCCATATGTATGAAAATTCTGAAAAATAAATGAGGTGGTGTACAGTCACCAGCATTAATATCTGCCAAAACAATGGTGGCATTTAAATATCCGACACAGCTCCATTTGTAGGGCCGTAAGGACGGGTCAGATATTTATGCCGCCTTTGTTATAGCAGATATTGATGCTGGTGACTGTACATTAATAAATACTTACGACGATTTTTGGTTTGATAAAAATACGGCTACTGGTTTTTGAGTAATTGCTGAAAAACTGTTTTGCCCAAACAAAAGGGCGTAAGTGCAGTGAGTTTACTATGAAGATACGACCTTTTTCGATTCGACGTATCAGATAGTGGGTTTAAATATGGACTAGTAGGTGTCGGTACGGAACCCTTTATTGTGCGTGGTCCGACACGTACTTGGTCGGTTTTTTTATTAATAGAGTAAAAAAAAATTATAGCTATGCGAAATTGCTTTTTCGTATAATTTAAAAATTACGCAAAATTCAAAAAACTTGTAATGAAAAGATTTATTCAGAATTACGTTCTAATACAAGATTGCTACTTAGATAATGTAAATATTATAATTTACTTACATTTTTGGTTACATTCGTCCATAAGGGCCCTTTTCTCAAATGTATGGAAGTAAACCTTGATTTTCATGTAACTTTAATCGGTCATAAAACTGAAACTAATTCACATAAAAAAAATTAAAACCTGTGTAATGCTTGTCTAGACTTATTACAGGTAAGTATGGTGTACTACACGGAAATTGTTAAATTTATTCGTGACGAAATAGAAAAAATATAATTTTCTATATTTATTAAAAAAAATATATCACGTTAGTTTTTCGTTTTTATTTTCCATTCGAGGTGTAAAGAAAACTATTTTATCTACACCCATATAGTAAATCCTCTTTTATAAGTTCAAATACCGTAGATAAGACCCCGCTTTATAATATACTGAGCGGCTGTTGCGTGCGTCCCCTATTAGATCACGAAATATAACACTTTAACGAGATCACGTACAAAATTAAGACACAGCTGCGGGCTGGCGGCGGAGGCGCGGGCCGGCCTGTCGACGCAAACATGGCGCACGCCGGCGAGAAGTGCCCACACGAAACACATGAAAGAGGATTTAATATATGGATGTAGATAAAGTAGTGTATGCAACTGTACATAATTAGGCATTATGTACCAGTTGCATAAACTACTATTCTAGCATACACTATGACAAAGATCACAAAATACGAAATAATAATTCACATATTACAAATTTCCTTATTTTTTTAAGATCGGCGCCTTGCACTGATCAAAGGCCATTTTTTCTCAACGGGGTAGTGGAATTGAAAAATCTTTGATTGTTTCCTATAGAAGAGAACCTCAGGATTCAGAATCTACCATCATCTATGTAACTTCCCACGGGAACATACTTTAAATGAGTTTTAAACTTCTCTTAGTTATTTCTCTAAAGTGAATTTTTGGGTTGCGTAACTTTGATGATTTAAAAAAAAAAAGTATGGCACCTAGGGTCATGGCTTTTATTGTTTTTGGTAGCTTATGTATTGTAGATTATAGATCCGTGCGTAACTCAATACCGACCATAAGGGCCTCTGTGTGATGGACGGTCACATATGTACTTTTATTCAAGAGTAGTAATTATAATCTCTTAGTAGTAGTAAGTCGATGGCGGCATAAAAATTCGTATACCGAAACCTCCAGAATGTAACAAAAAGTTTTCCGACCCGCACCTAAATCGGTTCAGCCAAACGCGTGATAATCGCGGACAAACACATACCTCTGGTTGGGTCAAATTCAAACTGAGATCATCCTTTTCTTGTAGACTGTTTAAAGTTACGTTTAGTACGCGGGCGAAGCCGGGAGAAAAAGATAGTGTGGTATATATCTTTAATAGTACGGTACGGCTTTCACACTTTGTCACCCGATTTCCTCCTTTTAGGGGTTGAATTGTCAAAAAACCGGAAACACGTGTTTTTATTTATTGTTAGGGCTACTCCTGTTAAGTTTCGAATAAAATAGTCTGACTAATCTTGTTTCCCCATACAAACTTTGGACCCCCATTTCACCCCCTTAGAGGATGAATTTTGAAAAATCCTTCCTTAGTATGTGTGTCTCCTAGCTAGAACTTATAAGGAACCTACGTGCTAAATTTAGAATCTCTAGAACCAGCGATTTGGGCTGTGCGTTGATATGTCAGTCAGTCAGTTAGTTTATTTTTTTATATATTTAGATAAAGAATGTTCATTTTCTCAATATTAAATCTTAAAATCGATACCGTTTTCGTAATTGGCGTCCGAAAAAAAGAAAACTACACCCATATTGATATTTAGTTATTTCAATTTCAACCCCATTTCACCCCGACAGGGGAGATGGTATTTCATGTCCGCCACGTTGGATTTTAAAATCATAGTAGTTTTCGTAATCAGCGCCCTGATAAACCACAGAATCAATACCCATTGTCATTTTCACACTTTGTCACTCGATTTCCTCCTTTTAGGGGTTGAATTTTCAAAAAACCGGAAACACGTGTTTACTTATTTATTATTAGGAGTACTCCTGTGAAGTTGCGAATAAAATAGTCTGACTAATCTTGTTTCCCCATAATCCCCATACAAACTTTTGACCCCGATTTCACCCCCTTAGAGGATGAATCATGAAAAATCCTTCCTTAGTGCACCCCTAGACCTTATAAGGAACCTACGTGCCAAATTTGGAATCTCTAGAACCAGCGGTTTGGGCTGTGCGTTGATATGTACTGACAGAAACGAACAAACCAGTTTTGTCTATTTAAAAAAAATTGATCCCCATACAATATTTAACCCCTATTTTCAACCCTTTGGGAGACGAAAATTTTTAAAACACCTAGTTAACTTTCCTTGTTATATCTGCGTTTTCAAAATTTTGGATGGCGGCCGCCCGCCTGTAGCCCTTATTATCTCTGGTTGGTGACTTTTGCCGTGATATGATCTTTATGAAACATGCGTGTTCCGCGTATCTATTCTATACTACTTATATAAAATAATTATGACGATGTAATATTTTAAAAAACGAATACATTTGTCATCCTATTTACTTGTTGGATCAAGACATACTTATTTACGCAATCTCGGTGTTGCGTCTATGTAATTCAAGGTCGCGAAGGGCTTCGACCTGCGCGGCGTGCGAACTAGTGCGAAGTGACGAATACCTGCTTCTAAGCGTCCCTATAAGGCATAATTTAGCGTGGCATCATCTTTCTAAGAATTTATGCCGATACGTATACATGTTCTACTTTTTATGTATACCTAATTTATGTCTTCAACTGTACTGTTAATAAAGTGTGTGCAAAGTACAATCACGAATATATGGTCTCAATATACCTACCGTCCGGCCGACAGCGTAGTTGTTCAGTACCTACCTACACCTACGAATGCACCGGATGAGAGGACTTTTATTATAGGCGTATAGGTTAGGTACACAAAGTCCGTGATTTCTTAATCGATAAATTATATATATTTAAAAATCATTTTGGCGGTTTTGAGTCGTTTTAGATGTCAGATTATATACAAAATTTAAAGTTATTAAATGACGTTGTTTTAACTTTTAATCCATACTTCATAGCTACAATTGAACTTAATAATAAGTTGTCTAAAATACACTATTAACATATACCTAATAGAACATAAAGCTTAGGGCTGCACCGAAGCCGCCGATAAAAGTAAAGTACCTACACACACACTTGTCACCCACCCGCGCGCCTCTCGCTGTGCTGCACACCTCCGCTCACCCCGCGTATTCCCCTCTCGCGCCTACTATTAATGAAGATGCATTTGAAATCACTTAATAGGTATTTATAGGGTTCATTAGCATTACACCTTCTTCAATGTGGCCTTCATGAAAAGTCAACGTAGTGAGTTTGGCTTATATATTAATTTCACAAGACTTTTTCAAAGAAAATAAAGCTCCAGATATTTTGGGTAGCTTCAGTATAAAAACGGTCAATACATATAAGAAAGATATATATAAACCATAACTGTAATGTTAGCTTATATACCATAGCCGTAATTGAATTTTATATATTTCTGTATTAAAAATTATTATATTACGATGTTGCCTTAACAAAAATCGGTTGATTTTTCATGTATCACAATGAATATAAATATATATAGTATGTCATAAAGTAAGTAAATGCTTATACCATTTTCGCCCGATTTTTAAGGATTTTATATAGATTATTTTTTAATATTTTCTACAGTCACGTTGGTGGACTACGTGTTTTATTAAAGAATACCTAATCTAATTGCTTTAACAAATATTTTGGTGCAAAAAAAGTAGCTGTTATGAATTAATGTTCAAAATTCATACAGCGCAACCGTACCGCTCTTAGGCTACTGGGAGCAAATTCAAAATTAGAACACTTTCTTACGTATGGAACGTGAAGACGTTCTTCCGAGGGACTAAAGTCATGCATCGTAAAAAATAACGAATATGTAGCATATGACACAATACATAGACTACATTAAATTGTTTGTGATTTTTATTTTCAAATAGGCCTCAAATCGAAAGAGGCCGTGGCCCATACTTTCCGAAAATCATTTTTGAAGTGAAAACTTCTTTAGCGGCGCTGAGCACTTTTTGTGATGGGGGAAAATTGTTAAACTCGCGACGATTCGTAAGACCAGCTGAGTTGACCCCTCCTAGTATCGTGATTGCAATGTAAGGAGGGGTCAACTTAGCTGGTCTTACGATTCGTAAGACCAGGAGTTGACCCCTCCTAGTGTCGTGGTTACGATGTTGTGAGGGGTCAACATGGCTGGTCATTGTAAAGTATTGTGGACACCATTCGAATAATCCATCTACATATAAGTATAATATACTTAATATCAGATAATTAATTCAATGTATAATATGGAGATGGATTATTCGAATATGAATATGAGTATGAATATGAATTTGAATGTGAATGTGAATGTGAATGTGAATATGAATGTGAATGTGAATGTGAATATGAATATCTTTGTTTTTTACTTTCTTTATCATGTCATTGAGTTTTCACTTCTGGCGGCACTCCCAGAGTGCAACCCGTTTTTTCTTTGTGCCAATTATTCCGCTCTCATATTTTCCCAATGATAGTCACTAAAAGAACGAAGAGAATATTTTACTTAAGTATATGGCCATCATGATTCCCCGACTTGCCCTTAAGTAACATTAAACTGTCAATAGTGTACGTTCAAACAGCGTTTAACTTATGTTATTTCATCAATATTTAACTCTCAAGTGACACCAAGTATTAAATTTAATCCATTAAACTAATCCAATTTGAACGAACCGTAGGTGCTGCTGTCAAGTGCTAAGAATAGCAATTAGTTATTTCGACGTCTATCCGTATCATTACACCATTAGTTCCACGTACAGCGTAGGTTGGTCTCAGAAAACAGCAAATCAAATACACTTTAGCAATATGTACATTCTCGAGCAAAATAAGTGCCCGAAGATAAACAAGCTGGCAGTTAGACCCGAGCACAATCATAGCAGTCGTCAATCTCTTCTTGACTCTAAAACCAACAGTCGAGATTGCACAAATAACCGTCTGGCATTAACCCTCATTATTCCTCGACAAACGTACTTGCACGCATACATCCTTCTTACTTCTTCTTACGCCGACATAAAGTGCTTTATCGTGTGCCAGTACGAATGTAGTTGTTAAAAACTTAATGTGGTTGCAATCGATGCATCGGAGCTCGAATCATCATTCGAATGATTCGATAATGGAGAGCGACAAGGACGGGTCCGTGTGCGGTGACCTTTGTGAATGATATGCCGTAGAGTACTATTGTTCGTTTCAATTGAACCATGTTTTATTAATGATATAATATTATAAAAAGACCAATGTAATGCCGAAAGATGGGCCGCCTTATTCTTTTTGTACGGTTAGTCATGACATTTTTATTTTATTGGTGATTAATTCACAAGTACCTACTTTATTCCTAATAAAGACTAAACTTTAGTATTTTATGCGTACTAAAAATATAATATATATGTAAGTATGTATATCGTCGCTTGGTATCCATAGTACAAGCTTTGCTTAGTTTGGGACTAGGTTGATTTGTGTAAGATTGTCCACAAATATTTATTTATTTATACACGTGTAGGTATTGTCGCAAAGGTTCGCGATTTAAGTATTCATACTGCAATAAAATAAATACATAAATAAATATTTGTGGACAATCTTACACAAATCAACCTAGTCCCAAACTAAGCAAAGCTTGTACTATAATATTCAAACTTCGTGCTTAGCGGATGTAGTTCTAGTCTGAACCAAGTCTGTAGCTCTAGTATAAGTTTTTTCGAAACATTAACGAAATCGAACGCGTTTGCGTTTTGTCTCAAAATGTATGAAAACGCTCTCACCGAGTTTGAAATACGCGCGTGCATCGGTTAGCAACAAATGTTATACTCGTTGTTTTAGTTTCCACTAGTGACCACCAGAGGCGCTGTTCACGTTTTCATACCACTTTCATACGTTTTGAGACAAAACGCAAACGCGTTCGAATTAGTTAATGTTTCGAAAAAACTTTTACTAGAGCTACTGAACTGTAGAGTGAGTGAGGTGAGCGGTATTCAAAATGAGGTGACAGATCTGGGGGCCGATTTTTGAGTGTCGAACGCTCGACTTTTCACTCGACTTCTGTCAAATAAGTATGGAGTATTGACAGATCTCGAGTGAAAAGTCGAGCGTTATCGACACTCAAAAATCGGCCCCCAGGTTGCCAAATTTATTCGTAGTACCTAAGGAAAAATCAGTAAGAAAATATACAGGAAATTCAGGAAATTTCAAATGCAGTTTTACATATACAGTGATTCAGAGAAGTATCTACTTAGATGTTGTCAAGCTATTTAATACAATTTCTGGGCGATCCTGGTAAGGTTTTTAATTATGGTTTACCTTTCTGTATCAGTATTCTACGCAATGCGTACGTAAGGCAATTAATTACAAATCGTTGCAATGCACAGTTGGTATGAAGCATATTGTTCAGGCCCCTATACCACAAAACTTTACAAGCGTACAATTCGACAAAATTGTACGATTTGACATAGAAAAAGTTGTCAAATTTGTCGAATTGTACGCTTATAAAGTTTTGTGGTAGAGGGGGCAGATCACATTCAGAAAGATTAATATTTCTTAGTATCAGTAAGTTACACATTGGTAAATGGTGTGAGGAACGGCGTGTCTATTAGGGGAGGTTGGAAGACTTGGACTAGTAATCCAACAGTGTCCTGTTGGATTACTAAATTTCCAAAAAATTGTTTCCTTTAAAATGTTTCTATGCCGTTTATTTTTTACGTCAATTAGCGCGCTACTCTTGCAAAATAGTGGTGTAATAAAATAAAATATTTTGACAAGCATTCACATGACTGCATCATAAATGCAGCTAATTAATGAGGACAAGAGTCCGGTTAATACTCTGATGTTGTTCATAATACCTACAGATAATATACGGACCTACATGACACTACGATTCCAATGAATAAATTACTACACCATACTAAATACTAAATCAGTTGACTGTTTGCCCTCATATCGTTATTCGCAATTATACTGCCACTGAATTATAGCTATTGTTGCATCGATCCAAAGTCGAACGATGAATGCATTTGATATTCGATATTTTACAAATCAACACAACATGCTAAACTGCAGCAATTATGTTCCAAAGTCCTGTCACACAATTAGAACTCAATTCATCACCTTTTACGTCTTAGACAGACGATTCAAGCAGCGACTTGATTTGTACACTTTTTAGGGCCGATTTTTCAATCCCCAGATATAAGTGTCTGTCAGATAAATGTTAGCTGTCTTTTTCTTTTATATGAAATAAGAAAGTGACAGCAATAATTTTTACTGGCGAATAATTTTATCTGGTGATTGAAAAATCGACCCTGTGTGGCTATGTAATGTAAGCCTATACGGGAGCGGCATTGTCTCCCGCAGATATGACAGGAGAACTGTGGGTTAGGGGGTAATGGAGGGTATGATTGCTTCTTCCTTCTTCGGTGTTCAAGAAGGTCAAACCAGGCCTTGTCGTGATTGACGCGCCCATCACTCAATTAATTATAAACTAAAACATTTTTTTAATATAAATATTTTTAGCAGTTATACAATTGGTTCCTATGGTTACAGTAACAGAAATATGATTGTTTTATTGGAATATTGATGCAATACCACATTATCAACCTACCTACATACTGACAGCCTACCTACATTTTAGCCACAGCGACTGTATATCCTGGTTTGGCATAGAGGTATTCAACTGAGACTCATGGTGGGTTATATCGTTGTTCCGCCCTTAAGTGCGTTTTTGTGACAAAATACTCGGTCTATTAGTATCTACAAACAATGTATCTACATTTTCATAGAACACCTATGATGACGTGCGCCGCCGTAGGTACCTACGTTAGTACTAGTACGACAATCACCAGACCTTCGCACTCATTAGTGTATGGAATAATTACCCGCTTGAGACAGAAGTTCATTAGGACGCTGTTGGTCTTGTTTACTATAGTTCTCCCGCGATATATTTTATTTCCGACGTGAAATATGTTCTGACCACAACCTTATTAACGAGCTACGTATATTTTCCCAAGAACCTCGAAAATTAAAGTACTTCGTTTTTGTTTAAGTTAAAGTTGGGAGAAGTTTAGATTAGAGGATAGTTTGATTGATTATTAATATCCTAACTAGTTCGATCCTCAATTGGGTTAATCTTAATTTTAATTATTTTTGGTGCATGATACTATTTTACGCGCTTACATTTTTTAGGGTTCCGTAGTAAAAAAGGAACCCTTATAGTTTCGCCATGTCCGTCCGTCCCCCGCTTTTCTCAGTAACCGTTCGTTAGTACTTAGAAAGCTGTAATTCGGCATGCGTATACATATCAATGACGCCGATAAAACGGTAGAGTAAAATCTTGAAATATTTTTTTTTAGGGTACCTCCCCCCATACATGTAAAGTGGTAGTGTAATTTTTTCTTCAAAACCCCATCGGTAGGAAGATGTACCCCATAGAATAGGTACATCTTCCTACCAAATTTCATAATTGTAGTACTGATTGTAGTACTTATAGTCGCTGAGTAAAGCGCCTGTGACATACGGTCAGACATGACGAAACTATAAGGGTTCCGGAACCCTAAAAAAGTTCTGGCTACGGAACCCTAAAAATCATACGATAAATTTAAAAGGAAAACTATCACAGCTAAGTATAGACATTACTAGTTAACGAGTAGTAGGTAGTCGAACTTAAGAAATGTACTTTGTAAAAGCAAACTTTCGTACAGTTACAACTTTAGTTGGTAGTGACCCTGCCTACGAAGCTCTGGAGGTCCCGGGTTCGAATCCCGGCGGGGGCATTTATTTGTGTCATGAGCACGAATATTTGTTCTTGGGTCTTGGATGTTTTCTATGTATTTAAGTTTATATTTATCTATATGAGTATGTATACTGACTGACTATGACTATATCGTCGCTTAGTACCCATAGTACAAGCTTTGCTTAGTTTGGGACTAGGTTGATTTGTGTAAGATTGTCCACAAATATTTAGTATTTATTTATTATTTTAATTTCCATTGATGCTAATGATGCTAAACTACCTTAGAATGTTGTTAATTCTGTCAAAAACATAGCAAATATAAGTTCGCAAACTTTTTAGTCCACATAATGTAACGGGTGCACAACTACGGAATAACGGAACCCTACCTACATTGTGCGTGGCCCGACACGCACTTGGCCGATTTTAAGTATATGGAACAGGTACTGATATTATTAAATACTCTCGAGGCTTAAAGGGAATCTGTCAAAAATGTTTTTGTCATCATCTCGACATACCAGTTCAAACAACAATAAAAAGCCTAATCAAAACAAACTAAGCCCAAATCTTATCGGCTAATTCGATCAACAAACAAACCGAACCTTTTACGTCGCCGATGGGCTCGAATGGGACGCCATATACGGCATGCGCTTACGCACCATCATCGCCCAAGCCATTTCTGGCCTATGTAAATTACTATCATAACATTGTCAATGCCTACCGAACCTCTAAACACATCAACGCCTTTTCACAACCCACTCATTCAATTTCAAACTCTAACAGAAGAGAATAAACGACGAAATGAATTGCAGGTAGCAGGTGTTTATTATGTTTCGGTACGCAGCGCAAAGGTGTCTTGTTAAGCGGTATATTATTTAGCTATCGCTCGATAATCTGTTCATTAACAATAGTCTAATTTCAGATACGTTCGATTAGCACAATTCACACTCTGTTGATTTTGGATTTGTGATAAACAATTAAGTGTTCTATTGATTTGAGTTGGCTGGTTGCATTAGCGAGTTTGTTTAGAGATTGCGGAAGTATGGGTTTCTGGTCTGCGTGTTCATTAATGGATGCATGATATTAGAAGTTTGGTATCTTGCTCTAGATACATAGTCACTCAATTGAAATAAAAGAAATGTGCATATGTTCCGGTTGGATTTTGATAATAATATGTTGCTCGCAGTAACCCAGTCTGAACAAGAGCGGTCCTGCATAGCTCTACTGCGGCTGCAAAGAAGATCCGGCCAGTTCCTGTGGGTCCACGCCGTGCTACAGCTGAAAGACAACCTGGACAACTCACAACGGCCCGTCATCGTTTGCACTAATCAAGTCTTAAGGTGAATTAATTTGCCATTAATCAATGTACCTATACATACATTAATACTTAATAGCAATGAGCTACGGTAGGATGCGGTCTTTGGGTTCGAATCACGACTCGTATTAGCGTACCCATGATTATTCGGAACTTAATCGTAGGTATGTTCTTAATAAAAACTTATGTCATTTAATATTTACCGTTAGCTTTTCGATAAAGGGAAACCACCGCGAGAAAACCTGCATACCTTTACATCCGCGAAGAAATTCAAACCTCTGTGTGAATTCCCCAACACAATTCCTCCCACGTACCTAGTCGGAAATGTCAGTTAGGTACTGTCTTAGGTTCAGAACCTGCATTTGGGTCCTGATAATCAGTGTGCGTTGGTCCGGTTTCTTCAACGAACATTTACGCGAATCATCTACAAAGAAAACCAACACAACAACAACACAAGTGAAATATTTCCCATAACGCTCATATCTCCCATTATAGTGCACATTCATAAGTTAAGTATAGCCCGTAGCCGGCCATGGCAGGTTAAGTCTCACTCGGCCTAATAAGAACCACTCTAACTTATGACCGTTGAATTATCTGACCCCTAGCAAACATTCAGCTTAATCGTCCTTTCCTTGGAGAACCTCTTAATACCCATTAATATATCGAAACAACCGCCAATCGAGCGGCGATCAAGGGTGAAATCACTTCATCATGACCGCCCAGCGCAGACGCAATTACGACGTGAACAAACGTCAAATGTGGAGTTTTATACGACATACTAATCGCATGCGCTGGGGTCACATGCGCCCGCCCATTATTCAGACATAAATCATGGAAATTGCGATCTAACTGACTAGGAAAATCAACTGAGGCTATCAGTCAAAATGACGGGGTAACATACGCGCGGCCACGTCTAGAACTAAGAGGACTGCTGTATAACTCAGGGGATTCAAACAAAATCCAATAAACAAGTGTATTTGATATAGCATCAAGTCTCATTTTCAAAATTGGAACAACATAGGTACTTACTGGCCTACACTGATATTTTATCCATAAGTATGCTGTTCGAATATATGTATTCAGGAAAAATAACACATTCGATTGAGATATTACAACGACTTGATTATTACAGGCTTCATAAAGTAGGCCGGCTACCTTATATTATAACGCCTTATTATTGTCAATGTTCTTGGACATGTTTTATGCCAATGAAATTGTAGTTTCCTATAACAGATAAACGCCTTCCGGCAACACAAAGAAGGCGTTACCTATTATGATAAAGTGGTTCCAAAATTCGAAAGTAACATTTCCTAAAACCACAGGACTAGTCTAGAGTTCAAACGAACGTAGAGAACGCATAATAAAATCAATAAATATTGACACAAATAATGTATCCGTTTAAATTGCCTGTCTTATATCTCGTGAAATGTTAGCCGGTACAATAATTATATTCCGATCGACAAATCGTATCGAATCGTGGAATTGCTTTTCATTTAAATCAATGTCTCTAATATTTGTAATGCGAGCTCGTTACTGGCTTTAATCCTCACCACGAGATGTTATTCTCGAGGATACCTATGGTATGGTCGGTTGTAAATTGAAATGAACATAAACATTTTTGCATAGGTAATTGTAACGTGTGATTCTCTCAAATGAATCAACATGATGATTGATTTTACGAGGGCGGCCTCGATTGATTTTGCACATTTTACGACAGCCTGCCCTAATTTTTGTTGCCATGAAATTACTTCAATATGAAATAATTATACTTAGAAATATGATGCCTTCATGTGATGAAATCAACACAACAAGGCAGGACAAGGTAGGTGTATAAGTGTGCTACGATTGTTTAGGTCTTTTTTCTACTTAAATATATCTCGTATATTTAAAAAATAGTTCAATTTTTCAACGTGCCATAATTTTATTACTGAGTTTTCATCTACTTATACGACCAAAGTCCATAGGTTGATCTAAAGTCAATAGGTAGTTTTAACATGAAGCTAACACTGTGTTTAAAGTAATCAGGTGCTTGGCGTTATGTGGAGAGTTTTTCTACGTAAATTACCAACCTCTTTGCTTTAATTTCCAACAAAATTAAATAGTATGATAGGTTCTTTATGTTCGCGCGATATAATTTACTAGATATAATATCATGTAAGCCCGGGCTAAGAGTATGAGATTTACCGTCAGTCCGCGAGGTTCCCGCAAGAACCAATTATGATTACGACCTTAATAGTACTTGTATGGTACGGCAAACAGTAATTATGAATTAACCAATAATTGGATATAATCTTAAACTTTAACACAGGAATTCTGTTTACTTAACGTTGTTAAAATATTTCGGATTCGTTGACCTTACGATTGTGTTGGGAGAAACTATTTATTCACTAGGTAGGTACTTAATAAATGCAAATAGTAGTTTATGCAACTGGTACGTAATGAGGGGCATTAAAACATGAGTGTGTTTTATGAAACGAGCCGAAGGCGAGTTTCATAATAAGGTCACACGAGTGTTTTAATGCCTAATTATGTACAGTTGCATACATTACTTTATCTACACACATATTATAATTACTCTAAGATGGGTTCAGAAACCGTAGTAAATAAATACAATAATTGTGTTAATACAACCTTTTTTGCGCAGTTGCGGAAATATCGAAATCAGAACTGGCAACCGATACCTGAATGTTATTTTAAAAAGTAAAGAGTCCTTATTCTGATGTGATCATGTCGTTCTAGCTCAAATTTCGTGCGATATATACTAAAAAAACATCGAGCTGACATTTCGCATCGACTGAATTTGAATTTTCCGTGATACTAGAATAGGGACATGTCAACTTTGACATTTAAATTTTGACAGTTTTGTTTGACGTAATATTTTAACATCATATATGAGATTAAAATGAAATATTTTATTACTGCTGTAGCCTTAGCCACAGATAAGAAAATTGCCATAAATTCATTGAATGTTGAAATGAGAGTCATTTTCTACGGTTTCCGAACGCATATTAGAGGATTTATGATATGTGTGTAGATAAACACCTTTTATACCTAGGTAAGTATATAATATTCAGCACATTAATGGTTAGAACAATTTTTTTAATGTTTTTTACTGCTAGGTAATGGGGTATCCGACTGAAAAACGTCTCTCTCCTGTCGTAGAACTGGAGCTGAACAGGTAGGTAGATACCTAGTTGCTGGAGCCATATTTTGATAGCTGTCAATAAGCCCAGTTTATACCTAAATAGGTAGCTTAGGTTTATACCTACCTAAGTAGTTTATGTTGTTATTATAATTTTGGGTACATACCTATTCATGACTTCAAAATCCTTTATTAATTACCAATTAGAACCAAAACTACATAAAAATTTTTTGATATGGGACACTATCCATGAAAATTTTAGGGTTTCATAGTAAACAAGGAACCCTAGTTTCGTTCGTTTGTATTTCTGTGTCTGTTGGTATTAGTATAAAAATCGATTATGATGTCGACGATGATAAGGGTTAATATGTATTTTTTGAAGTGTTCACGTAAAGTGCAAAACCTTACGCTGCGAAGGCTCGTTTTATATTTACAACAAGAGGAGAGTCAATGTACGTTCGGGTTAGGTATTAGGCAGATCAGGGGACAATAAAGCTAGAACTACCTACTATCTATTTTACATGCACATTATAAATTATTATTTTAATTATACGTTCCCTGTAATTACATCTAAGTTAAACTGTCACTTTTTAACAAAAGACGATTAATCTGGACCTAGACACTTTCCAACTGTATGTAACTCAAGATATCGCATAGAAAACCGTCAAAAATAAATTTGACTGACAAATGTCTGCATTTAAAAACACCAGGGCACTCGACTCTGTGAACTAATTGGCTTAAATGCCGTGCCATTATACCGACAAGTCCAGTGCCAACCCGCAGCGAGCCGACTTTGAAAAATGACCATCATAACTTAACGCGGTCACTTACAAACTTCCCTATTGAGATATCAATACTAGATGACGTCGCGGGACGTACCTAGCTCGCGTAAATACAGCCCTTACTATCGGGCCGACTGCGATTTAGTTTGCTTTAGGCGGGATCGGATCTTGGAAACGGCCGTACCAAGATATTTCATGAATTTCATGATGAAGAATGCGGATTCATGGAACTCGCATTAGATAGATAATTATTGACTTGTGTGATACAGCTTTTTATGCGGTGTTTAGTTAATTATTTTGTATATAAATGTGAAAAATATATTTAACGATTTTTAAAACTGCAATCGAGCGATATTGTAAATGTTCGTAGTTCGTAGTGGCTGCATACTCGTATAGGCTAGAAACCTTTAATTGATTTTGGTAATGTATTTCATGTAAGTAATTTGAAGGACTCCATGGTGAAATGATCAGGATCCGTAGCTCTTAATGCGTCCATCGTTATGCTGTCCTTATCGCTTCTCATCCGTGTTTAACATTCCGTTTACCGAGCGAAATAGCATCGCGAACCCGTGGTGGGGTTACCGGCGAATAAATATTGTAAAGAGGTGATTTATTGAGTTAGAGTGCGGCTTGCGAGCCGATCGGCTGGCCGATGTTGCTATCGGATGGTTTGAAATATGCCCGCAGAGGGCTATTGTTGTGATGTGAGAAACTGTGTTTAACAAGCGCCGGCCCTGATCGATGGCGCCGCTCCACGCTTTAATCCCAACCATATTTTATAGCCACAAAATACACGAAAACTTGACTAATTTTAAGAGACGCAGCTTGTAATTTTATTGATTGCACAGCGGAGATTAGAGAACGCTGGAACACTTTGGTATAATAATTACGTTTTAGTTTTAAAATCTTCAGAGGCTGAGCCGTTAGTTGCGCGCTTGCGGTTGAAAGCCTATTGTTTCTCTCTAATTAAAACGTTTACGCTGCTTTCATTCAATTTCACGATAAGCTTTATACTAAGGCCTTCCCTTCGAATTGCATTATTGATTAACTAGCTAATACAGCTACCAACGAAATCAATAACGGACACGAAACTAGCCTTAGGTACTCATTAAAGGGGCACACTTTGTACTAACAATGTTATTATCCCTATAAACTAGCATGACTAAGAGGCAATTCATCTGAACCGCCAGTAGGCGCTGGGCAGATTGTAAATCTAAATTAATTTCAATGCACGAGTGGGTGACAGCCCAGCTGACCTAAACAATCAGGCACAAAGGGCGGTGACTATGTGGCCCTCGGGCGCTTAGGTTAAGCTTTAGGTACTTGTGGTACAAGTAAACACGAGACTTGTAGTTGTATCTAAAGGGAAGAAGAAATACTTACATTTTCAGTCCCTTTGTAAAATTATCCCGGCTTTTTTCTGTAAGTAAGTATTGGCGCGCAATAAGTAGGTATGCATGCGTTATTTTACCAAATATTCAGCAACACCAGATTAATCATTTTCTTAAGGGTGCGTCGGCGGTTTGGGTTGCGTCGGCCACCACACTTTACTGGCCAGTAAACGTAAAATAAACGCTAGTAGATATCATTTGAAAGAGAACTGTCTAACTTTGCATAGAAATATTTTAATGGACGAAACTCACAAGTACAGACGAATTGAAACCACCGGCACATTATAAACTATGTTAACTAAAACGAGTTAAAAAAGATTTTCCCTACTGACTATAATGACTATACCCATATTAAAATACTCTACAAGAATTGAAGAGGTCCTAAGGTTTAATAGCGACACTAAAGCGCTGCGTGGATATTTATTCACTTAGATAACAATGTCGTAGTTTCCACTTTATTTTGCTTTAGCCCTAAAGTTCAAACTTTTACGAGTGTTTAGATCTTGTTTATAGACGGAACTGAATTATTTAAACGTTGAGATACCTCCTGACTGCATTATAGTAAATGTTTAATTAGCTTTTTAAACAATTAATTTGTGAATAGGTACAACGTTAACCTAAGTTTAATCTATGGCTAATGTAATAAAAAGTGGGTAGGTAACCTAACCTAACCTCCTTTGATAGATTTTTAACAGTCTTTTGCGTAGCTCGTCAGTCTTAACACCGCGGAAATCACAACATGGTAGCCATCAAAGATAAATTGACACCCAACCTCCAACATCGCTGTCTCTTATAAATTATTGCCCCAAAATTCACCCCAAACCTTAATCCGACTGCTCACAACGCGCATTGTTCGCGCGATTGCGTCATTTGTCTCCTGCCCAGATGCGCTTGCGCAACCTACTCATGTTATGTTACTTCGTGCTCTCCACTGACAAAATACCTCCCTTAGTACAATACTATCCTAACTGGCCGTTTAGCCCATAACCACATATGCCTTTACTGTACCCAGCATACGAAATAGTGCTACCACGAAATGCCTTCAATAATGAGCCGGGATTATGTGGATAGCGAATTTAATAGGTGCACCGGGCTTACCTTTGTTGCTTATATAAATAGATTTTGCTGCCCATTTAGGTTCAGACACGTTCAGTTATCAGTTTTGATAGATTTACTGCAATAAATAATGCACCTAGTTAGGGAAGGCTCGTATTAGTCCGAGGGGATTATAAAGTTGGCCCGGCTCGAAAGCATTGGTCCACTGCTAAAGCTGTACTAATGAATTACGATACAGAAAATTAGGTAAAAAAATATATAGAATAATTATTAACTAGTGGCTCTGTGAGCTGTAGACCTCGCTTTTTTTTTAACTTCTAAAAACTGACTCGACAAAAAATCTATATAGGTACCTAATTTTCAAACTTGCTCACAAAATTACATTAGAATTGGTTGACAAATGGGACCAGGGGGCCGATTTTTGAGTTTCGAGCGGTCGACTTTTCATTCGAGACCTGTCAAAAAACTATGAAGTTTTGACAGATGTCGAGTGAAAAGTCGATCGTTCGACACTCAAAAATCGGCCCCCTGGGGGCCGATTTTTCAGTTTCGAACGGTCGACTTTTCACTCGAGATCTGACAAAAAACGATGACATGCTATTTTTGACATTCGAGCGATAGAAAATTCGAAGTCGAGTGGTACTGACCACTCGTATTCAATTCTATCAGTAGAATTTAGTACCCACTAAGTAATTCATCCCGAATATATTTACTTTCTACTTGAATTTAATATTACGCTAATAATATAATTTTTCTCAAACATGCTCGGACATGTATGTGTGTTAATGGCACGAAATGAAGACATGAAGTTTCTTGCTTATGGCGCCCTACCCACACTACCTATGAAAACCCTAAGAAAAAAGATTATTGGCCGCTACTCTAACTTTTTAAATTTGCTTACATTATTAAACTGACAAAGGAAAAATTACATACTGCCAATGCCAACCACCACTAGACTCTTTAACCATACTTGCACATTAAAAAAAAAAATCTACCATGTCTGTCTAGTAGGTATATTTATGTGCGGCTATACATGGCTTGTTCAAATGCCATTTTTAAAAAAAGCGGCCAATTAATTTTTTTTGCGAAATATCGTCATTATACTCGATTTCGACTAATTCAGGGATAAGGATTTCAAATTTTATATTTATTTTGAATTATAAGTAAAAAAAAGTTTTTTGCGAAAAATCGTCATTGTAATTCAAAATAAATATAAAATTTGGAAACGTTACCCCTGAATTAGTCAAAATCGAGTATAATGACGGTTTCCGCAAAAAAAAAAAACCGGCCGTCTCTCGTCAGCAATCCCTTACTTCACGGTCTCTGCAGTAATGTACTGATGGTTTAGTTCGGCCACCAACCGTGTCAGTTGTAAAGAAGCGGAATGAAGAGACTACTCATTTCGTCACGTATTTACGTTTACCGTACATATGACCGGTATCAATATGCAAAATATCGATAGTCAAGCTTCCGAGTGGTGACTCTCAAAAATAGCTCTTATTAGGTTCATGCGACAATAATCGTGACAATTTGCCGCGCGTGACTATTTTCTACCGCTCGCTTTTGAATTCGAGCGTTCGAAACTCAAAAATCGGCCCCCTGCATAGAGAACAAACCGAAATCCACCCGCAGAAACGTACGAAATCATTGATAAAACAATTGTTTTTGTTTTTTTTTTTTTTTCAATTACTGACTCTACAAAAAACTTCTGTATAATTATCAAACCTGCTCACAAAATTTCACGAGAATCGGTTGAGTAATGCGATCTGTAGAGGAGAGCAACCGGAAATACGACAACATTTTTGCCGAAGCTGTAGCAGAGACCTTCGCTTCACTCGGTCAATGAAATCCTCTGTAGTCAGTAACTCGTCTAAGAGATACCCTTAGCCTTCGCATTCCTAATACATACATCTTTCAATTCACTTTTTGTTTTTTTCGTCCTTAACCTTATCCAATAATGTGTAAATATATCGGTATAGGTCCATAGCATGCGAAGGTCTTATAATTATGACCATGTTAGTAGAAGTCTCACATCATGAACAGCAAGGTGCAATACAGCAGTTCCTAACTCATATACCCTTTGAAATAAAATACTTAGCAAACTTATTATCTTGTACGCAGCATCGTCAGTGGACGCACCCCCTTGCATATACAGTGAACGACAACAAATTGTCAACATGTCGACCGCCTACGTCATGTCGCAGAGATTTATGCGTCGGGCTGCGCGGACGCACAAATTGGCGGGAAGCAACGTACGACGGATACGATTTCCAACATTCCATTAACTCGTTAAACATGCATAACGAGGTATTCTTTAAAAAAACTACATACATACGCAGATTTCATTAACGGGATATAAGGAAGAAAGGGTTTCTATTAGCCAAGAGGAAGTCGTAAGTTGATATTCCGTTTTGAATTTAAAGTGACAATGTATGTCTTTACCTCATACTGTCACTGGAGCAGACAAGGTCGGGGGAGGAGACCAGGTTTGGGCAAGCATAGCGTATACAGCACGTCTTGCTATTCGCTGGACTGATAACGAAAAGCTGTTCGCAGTGGATAGATAGGGAAAGCCCAGGATAGTATAGGTACCTAATGGCGTAACACTAAGAAGATTACGTGTAACGTGGATCACTTAGGTCAAAAACACTGTGAAGTCTGTCGCAATCTGTATTAAACAAAATTTTAAACAAAGTTAATTTAGCTATATATTTAAGCACATAACTACTTCTATCTGTATTAAACAAAATTTTAAATAAATGTAATTTACCTATTTCTACTGTAATTGATTTAAATAACAGTAGGTACCTAACCTACCTAGGATTATACATATTGGCACAAACTTTGTTAGATCTCGCTACACGGTGCCAAAGGACATTACTTATTTGCTAAGCGCCAACTTTAACTATAATGCGAACGGAACAGTAAATTCTACTTAATTAAATCTAATTGCTATTGACCCCGCCGGGTTAGTCCTACGCTACCTACGCTACTTTTTCGCTGACAACTATTAGGCCGTAAACACATTATACGATATCCAACATTAGTTTACTTATGTTTAGACTTAAATTCAGGATTTTTAAACAATTGGTTCACGGTTCACCCACCGTCACCGTAATCGCCCACTTCATTTTATCTTATTATATTACAAAAGGTTACTACCTAATTAAACGTTATTTTGACGTCGACTGCAAATGAGAAAATTGGGGTGTCATAGACTTTCGTTTATTTAATTAGAAATGAATCAATATGTATGTACGTAACATAAAACAATAATAGTATATTGTATTTTTTGTACAAAAACATAAAATAAATAAATGTGTAATAGCGAACCCCTTGATTGTTTAAACATAATTTGACCGCGTTTATATTTCAGTATATCAAAAACCTAAACTAAGTGTAGGTTTCAGAATCAAAGCCCGTTTTTATTGTGTATTTCTGGGCATTAATCATGATTTAATCTGTGATTGATATTGATTGTATGGAATAATCAGCCTGGGAACGAATCATGAGATCTTTATTTACACCCATCAAATACATCGGTGCACTTGTTCAGACTGTAGGTACACTCACAAAGCCTAATAATATACATAAAGCTAATAGTAATAGGTACATAAAGCCTGACAATACATAAGTCACCATTAGCCTTAAGGCCAAGTTCATTAATGCAGAACGTGTGTAAGACATCCCTGCTGCTATCCGCGCCCTTTGATTCGGCGCTATCTCTTTCCTAATGTGAATGCTAAAGCGATTTGTCGCCGTCCAACACATATCTAAACTTTGAAGTATCTTCGGCGACGAAAGTCCATACCTTTTTAATTAACACTTATTTAGAAATTCAGTAAGCGAAGTTTGTGTGGAGGTGTGTGAGATACACGTGACGTAATGAAGAACACATTCGCTGCCAACGATTTCACAACGCTAGGTAGTAGCCAATAACATGCGAAAACGTACGTAGAGAAAAAAACACGCTCTTTTCATTTTTATGTTTATGTCAAATAGAAAGTGTTACATGTATGATTTTGTATTTCTACTACATAAATTTGCTCATATTTTTATAGGAATATTGGCCTACCGTTTATTGTTTATCAAATTATTATTAAGTTTATTTTTAATTCTAGTAATAAACTGATGGGGGTCTTTAATAATGGGAACATGTTTTTTATTCGCACCCGCTAAATATGCCTTAACAAGTTCTATTAGCTTATGTAGTTTTTATTATAGCTATAGTATACAGCATATTTATAACGAGTTTGTTAGCTAAACGATGCGATAAAAAGGTATTCGCTGATGGTAAGTCCGTTATTAAATATCGTGTAAATGAATTAAAACGTTTTCAACGTGCGAGTGGCGTCCATTCACTAAAATGCTTTCTCTGTAACACTTTTCCGCGCGACTGCACCTATATAGGTCCAGGGCTGAGTCCAACTATGTGACATTTCCCTGCAACCACTATCTTAAAGGTTGGCTTACTCAAACGTCGGTGGAGCGCTAAAGGTTAACCGAGGTCCTTACAAATTTAATACTAGGTACCTTACTGGCGGGAACACTCAGTGCTATTGTCGTTCGGTTCATTTTAATTCATTGCCTATAGAATTGTGGCTTATCGCGGATAGCGTTGAGCTTCTGTTTTGTTTAATTTTGTATTGAATTTGCCTTTCCGCTAAACCTGTGCTACCCAAACATATCGTGCCTCGGATTATTTTCAAACCACACTCACAAACTCCCAACAAGGTTTTCAGTTCGTCCGTATTTTTATAATATAGATATCCGAAATAGGCATCATTACTGAACTATCTTTCGAATTATTTATGAATAGGCTCTACACGATACACTTTGATACTTCCAGGGTAAAGACCTCCATTCCATACATAACATAATCTGGTACATTCGTTTGTTTTCACAGCATACATTGGTTGGGTACACCAATGTCTAGATTTTGAAATGATTTATTTACCTAAGAATGTAGGTACAGACCATTGATTTATCTCATCCAATTATTTTTACATATACATTTTAAACTCAAAAGTAAATTCGCAACTTAAGCAAAAGAGATTACTGCCGTAATATATTTAGCAGAGAAACTAAATGTATTAATATAAACATTAAACTTTACTGGTCCCCATTCTCGGTCCGACTAATGGCCAAACCTTGTAACAACGCACTGATGGGGGAATTCTTTCCCACATTCACATTATCTCCGATGAAATTACCTCAAACATTAAATAGCTTTATTATGTCGGTATGTCCTTGCGTATGTTGTTCTATTTATTGAATAATTATACGAATTATGTAAATGAATGCCATTAGTACGGCCCATTCTTCGGTTTTTGAACCGAATTGTTCATACCTGACGGTGTGAAGTCATATGTTGCGAACATCTAATGAATATTAAATTTAAATGTTATAGGAAACTATATGTAGAAAACCAGACACTGAAACTTGTATGGTATAATCACTCATCACTAACAAATGTTTGGTAGGTATAACTAACAACCATTTTAACGGCGACGTTAACGGATACGAGTAGATCGAACGACGGAAAATGAGCTAGAACCAGCGGCGGTACTGTACTACCTACATAACCTAGGTATATAAGTTACATTGGCATTTTTAGCTAACGAAGTCGCCGAGTGTATTATACCGACTGTATTACCAATACGTAGTTAGATAGATAATAGTAAAACTATAATATTAAGGTTGAAATTTTGTTCACAGTGAGCAAGAAGCAACAGTCATGAAAGCAAATCCATGGCTTTACCACTACTACGCGGTACAATCCAAGCTCCACTACGGTCTGGCTTACGAGGCGGCGACAAGAATGTACGGGCCACCGCCCCCTGATCTCCAAGTGTACCCACCTACTATGCAATACACGCCGACTCCACCTGTCTGTATAAACGGAAGCCAAGTGATGATGCCGAATCCCGGTCTGCAGCCGCATATCCCACATGTGACTCCACACTTGACGCCGATGCACTATGCGTATGAAAGAGCAGACAATGGACCTGTGGATTACTCTGTACCATTACAGGATAACAGGTACTGGACATAATTTTGGTTGTCGTAAATCCCGTCTTCTTTGTGATAATGAATTACAATCGCGCATAGCTTTTTTAAGAAACCTAAAAAATAATGTAGCGTTGCAAATATTTTATTAAGTAACCCGATATGTTTCTCAATGGGTTCGACCAATAACTAAATCACATGTTTAACATTAGTTTCCCATTTCAGGTACCAGAATGTCAGGATAGAAGACACTAGGATCCAATCAAACGCCAAACGGAAAGGAAAAAATACCGATGAAAAACCCAGCACTCCCGTTTCCAATATGTCTCCACAATGCACGCCTTCCACAGTCACTTCAGGGGGCGACACATTAGTTGCAGTAACAGGGTCAATAGCCAGCAGAAGGCCTGGGTCCAAAAACTTTAATATATCCGAAACAGAAATGGTTGATCAGTGGAATCCAAGTCCCACGTGGTCGGAGTCAGCTCTTCAGAAAGTCCCCGATGTCTGTCATCAAGACTTGAGTCCGTACGTGACAACCACTCCTCCGACTCCGTCTGGCACGCCGTCCGCTTACACACAAAACTATAATCATACCTTCGTGTTCGACTGGTCGCCAGAGCAATATGTTCCTCACACTAACAATAGATGTAACACAGTAACAACCGAAAGTTCCTACCAGCAGCCTTGGAATAGAAGTCAGAGAGCATCGTTCGCAAATACGGATTCGGTAGATGAGAATTGCAATCCTAATAGGTTAAGCTTACAAATGAGGGTCAGTAATCCACCGCCAGCGTATAACGCAACGAGGGAAGGGGAGATTCTTAGAAGACAAATGGGTGAGTTCTTTCTTTTCGGTTTCATAATGGGATTGATTGTTCTTGTTAACGGAATTAAGTAGATAAATGATTGCCCTATGCCCCAATCCATGTAACTGCATTTTTATTAGGGTTCCGTACCCAAAGGGTTCATACGGAACCCTATTGCTGACACTCACGCGTCCGTCCGTACATTGTGTCACAAAATTTTTTCCGAAGATTTTTTTAACTTCCCAGTGCTATGAACATGAAATTTGCTTATAATGTTTATTATTACGTATATTTTACCAACAATACAAATACATTGGTAAATGAGATTTTTCTTCGAAATTTCCTTGTTTTTCGTTTTAAAATCAACTTGATTTTGCGGATGGTTCGGAAGTTCGGAACCCTAAATATGCCAAGTCCGACACGCACTTAGCACTTTTTCTATTTAAACACATTTTAAAGATTGCTCTACTTACCGACAAGTCAGAGTTTCAAATGAAAAAATATGTCTATATTCTTTTTCATTTGCAAGCAGTAGGTATGTCGTTCATTAGTAAATAAATAACAGTTTTTCTTTTGTTCTAGATCGTCCACATCCTGATTCTCCGGATGCCAAGAAGCCTGCTTTATAACTAAAGTTTAATTTGTTTTATCTCTATTAAATAGTTCAATATTATGTTACCCTATTTTAATAAATTTTATTTAGACAAAAAGCTCTGGAACTCTCCTGTGATCTTTGTAGCGTTAAGGATTTTGTATGATGCTAGGCAGACTGTATATTCCATAAGTAATAAGAAACTTGTACAAATTTACTCTCATACTGTAAGTTTATCATAAATTCCTTCACATACAATGTGATTAGATTGTGTATACGATTGTACATATTAGAAATACGATAATTTAATTGTACTTAACATCATCATATTATGTTGGATTTGGCCTTTCTAAATATGTGTTTAAATTACGAAATAAAGGCATAATTTTATCAGGGTTAAAAAATATAATTTATCGAGATAATTGTCTTTTGATTATTGTTGATTTGATAATAACTTAGAAAATGACGATCAATTTCGAACGCAAATAATTGCGCTTTTGCGAAACTATAAACCTAATTAACCTACACCACCCTACACCAACGATAAACATCCGATAATTATCTGGATAATTTTGAGCCCTGAACGTTAGCAACTTATTAAAAAAAATCTTTTTAATAGACCTTGATAATGGACCCTAGTGCCTTAAGTAAAAGCTGATGTGATCAAAATCCGTCCAGAAATATAGTATTCAATTAATTATACACAAAATTACGAAGTGTTAATCTTGTAAAAAGAAATGGTATTCTTCTGTAAGAAATGGTAAGAATATTGAAAATCTAGTTGTAATTTATAATCTCTACATTGTTGAATTGAGTTTGAAAAAGTAAAGATTTTACATTTAAAAAAAGCTTTATTTTATTTACCGTCTATTACAAAAAATGCATTAACATAAATACACGTAATACACATTTACTTAAAAAGACATATACTACTCGTACTACAATTAATTACTCCGGCCTCAATCTCATATTTCTGAGCAGGCATAAGTCTCTGGCAGTATCTTTCCTGCCGTAAGAAGTAGACAAATCATGTAATCTTAAAATTAAATTTATGTTAAAACTGTCAGGCAGAGCCTTTATTAATGTTGGGACAAGTTCACTAGGTATTTTTTGTAGAACCACTTGTGCCCTATCATGACCACACTGCACAACATAAACCAAAAACTCCAGTATAAATTGTGTCTGAGGTGTTACATCACCATTTTTTCCGGCCAATTGAGAGAAAGATTTATACAGGGTTTCCAAAGCAGATGCCAAAGGTTCTCTCATACTCACGCCAGGTACACCCTGTCCCTGCATATAATACATGGAACTGTCAGTACTATTATCATTTAGCCTCCGAACTTTACTTGAAGAGACCATTGCATCCAGATCATCAGTATCCTCATGCCTTCGTTTTCTAGTATGCTGAGACTTGTTCGAGTTGCTCTGCTCAAGAGCAGCATAGACACAGTACACAGCCAACTTGGCCAATGTGGCAGACTGAGGTTCTACAAGATCCTCACACAATTTGGCATTGTACAAATACTGGGGAAGGACATGTAGCAGCATAGCTTCAGTGCACTTTTCAACGTCCAAATGGAACATGGCAAGAACTATATCCACAGATCTATCAAGATCTTCTTGATATCGAAACTTCAGAGTCTCCTTTACCAGGTTTGTAACAAACCACACAGGGCCAGCTGTATTCAAAAGGCTTTCAATAATATGTGTGGCATCAATATGCAGATAGCCTCTTGTTTTGACATCCTCCCAGGCAGATTGTAATTGCTCTAAAATCGGCTGTCGTGAAATAATTGTGTGAGGGAGAGTCACATTTTTGCTCTTTGGCACTGAGGGAGGATGTATGTCATATTGCATTTTTCTAATAATTTGACACATTAAAATAGCGCGTTCTTTAAAGTTATCAATTTGAGCCAACTCAACCTCACTTGGAGGAGTCAGTAACTGCTGAATCATATTTATTGGTTTCAAAAAAGCATCTTGGTGAACTACATCAATGTAGGCACATAACCAAACCGTGGCACATACAGCTAATGACGCCATTTTCTGCCTTAAAGAGTCCAACATTCTCTTTACATCAACAGCAGATAAAGATCCTTGCTCCCAGGCAAATAATACTTCTTTCACTGTTCGGCTGACGTTCATACATAGCTCATGAGGTTTTAAATTTGTATTTTTGAAATCAAAGTCTGGAGCACTCAGATGGTGGATGAAAATATCTACAATGGATGGATCACACTTTAGAATAATTTGATCAGGTGATTTATGGATTCCTTTTTGTGGCATACATTCTCTAACCCACTGCTCAAAGAAAGAATCTCCATTATCTTCCAAAACAGGTTCTACGCCATAGTCTTGCACAATTGAACACAGAATTAAAAATGAAATGTCAAAGATGTATACTTTGGACTGAGATGCACCCTTCTCACTAGCTGCATGTAAGGCGAACTCATTAAATCTGATGAGTCTCGACACAAATAACTTTAATTTCCCTTCGACTGCTGCAACAGCCAAAATGGTGGTTAAAGAAGTTCCACCTACTATCTGGCATAGCATTGCATACAGTTGCTCTTGCATTTTATGAAAATCCCCAGACATTGTCTTCAATATACCAGCCAAAGTAGGCTCAGCTCTTGTAATAAATGTAGGCACTGACCCCTGGAGTCCAGTAGGTTCTAATTTTTGTAACTTGATGTCTTTGTTTTCCCGTTTTTGGCTAAAGTATGACAGGTGCTGCTCTGTAACTACATTCAGTTTGACTAATGGTTCCAATAAAGACACAACACTGTTACATGAGTTTTTAGTATCAACAATATCCAAGAGTGGAGTTGACTGCAGCAGTTTCTCAAATGCTTCAACAGTTTCCACAGAGTATTCTCCTTCCTTGTTGTTGGTGCCGCATGTGCTATGCAGGTAACTTATAACTTGGGGCACCTTAAGAAATGTGAATGCCGCCCAGAGAGCTTGCTTTGATGCATCTTTACTAGAGTCATTCAAAGAAATAAAGCAAGCTCTTATAAGCTCACAAAAGAGCCTGCCTAGTGAGTAACCTTTGATCCTCTTTATCATTAGCAGTTGAGTTGATAGCTGTTGCATATCAGCGCTAGGGTTTGCTAAAATGTTTATAGCTACTAATGCTTGTAAACAATGAGTGACTGGTTCTGGCTTGAGATTCAATGGCGCTATTTTATCAATATCCATATTACAAATCTTTTGTAAGGTCTCATGGATTGCGACTGGGGCTTTGAACTGCGTGTTCATCATCATAAAGGCTGTAATTTCTTGACACTTCTTGGTCACCTCATTGTATTCATCAGGATCATTCTGTTTAGCCAAATAAAACATAGCTACTAGGAAATCTGTACTTACTATGGAGCTGAGCAGAGCTGTTGACTTTTCCAATAATTCTTGACTTTGTATAGGATTTGATGATGGATACTTACTCAAGGAGTAGTGGTAAACTTGCAAAAGCCACAATATTATGGATGACACAGCACTGGCTAATACTTCTTCCTCGAGTTTTCCACGACAGGTTATGCTGTCTAAAAAGCTTTCCAAGAACTCCAAAAGGCTTAAGATGCAGTGAGGTTTATGAAATGCATCGAATTTGGAGATTCGCTGTAGCACAGCCGCGTAGGAAACTAGATGCGACGCCAAAGAATGTTTAAGGTAAGATATTACTAACTGATTAGCTCCACATCCGACCATGGCCTGCTGGAGGATACAATCGGCCAGATTGTACAGGTCGCCGCTGACTCCTCTTGGTATGATTGTCTTGATGTTGATGCCCCATTGAATGTCAGTCCATCGCTCTCGCCAGGCTTTTAGTATTAGAGCCTTAAGGGAACTAGTTTTGCTAGTATTCTTTGAAGTCTCCATTTGCACCATAGTTGTAACTATACACACTAATTGAAAGTCACGTGTTGTATACTGTTCATTTTCTTTAAACTCTGCACTAATAAAGTTCAGAAAATAGAGTTATAAGCAAAAAGAAACAACATATATTGCAAGCTACTTTTGCTTTGCGTTGACAGAAGGGAAGGGAAACTTGCTTGGCTAACTTCACTTCACTTCAATCCTTCGGCAACAAGGGCTATTTCTACGTAACACGTTTCATTTTAAACGTTTGGTTTGAAGCATAATATTGCTAGCGTTGACTGTTAATTTTACGTGAAATGGAATGTATCTCGCTCGAAAGATAAAGAAGCCCATTCACGTGCAGGCTGTACTGTTAAGTATAAACGCACACTTGTAAATTTGCATGAATGTGAATGATTTCACGCGTTCTCATACATATAAGCTGTTATTTTAGTATATCGAATAAAAAAGATACTTAAGTGAAATATTTTATTAGTATCATTTATGTTATACGTATAGCTGAGACGAACAATGAATACTTCGCTTTTTTTAAGTTGATTGCGTAGGTATGTTTAGAACATTCCAAACAATTTGCTGTCAGAGCTGAGAGTACCTTACTCATCCAGTTTAAATGAAATGCATAAGTATTGTGTTTGCATATATTTTTTTAAAGTCGTGTTTTAATATAATGCCTTAAAATCGTTTTTAATTGACTAAGATATTCTCTACCGTCGTAGGGTAAATGCACAGATATCAGAACTAAATGCTACACTTATGAGATTTTCGAACGTAGCCTAGCATAAACTTCAAAGTAAATGTCAAAAACACATGGAATTAGTGGTACATTATTAGTATATATTGTTTACAAACTTTACAATACGTGATTATTAACACATAATGAGTTTCGTAAATTATAAAGACAACATTGACGAAGGGGATACAGTGATCTTATACTTAAGTAACAATCTCCACGCAATAGAAGTGCGACCTGAGATAAAAAACAAGAAAGGTGACTTGGTTGAGAATGTGTTTCAAACAACGTTCGGTGCTTTGAAGGTTAAGAATCTTATAGGAGTGGAATACGGAAGCCGGGTAAGATTTGTCATGTTCGATACTGTAATTAAATTCTCCGTAGTATAATATTTGTGTTAACTAACACAGCCATTCACAGTAAAAAAATTTATATGTAGTCACAACACAAGAGTCTACAAAATTATTTTTCCTATATTAAAGGGTACCTCACCTGGGGTGTATAGAGGGTTAAGGTCAGCCTTGTTTGTCACTTACTAACTCATCGCAATTCGTATAGATTATAACTAAAATTCTCTACAATAAGCTGAGTCAGGCTACTTGCAATTTTTTAACAGGTAGAACTATCTAAGGGTTGGGGACATGTTCTACAGCCAACTCCTGAATTGTGGTCGGTCACTCTGCCGCACCGTACCCAAATAATCTACACTCCTGATATCAGCATGATATTGCTGCAACTCGACTTGGTCCCTGGCTGTATTGTTATTGAAGCTGGTAAGATTTATTTTATCTAAATCATGTTTAATTTCGCTTTGTGTATCACTTATGCTTAACAGGCTTTTGCCCGCAGCTTGATCGATGTAATACATAAAATTGTGGACAACAAACACAAATCAACCTAGTCCCAAACTAAGCAAAGCTTGTACTATGGGTACTAGGCGACGATATACATACTTATCATTGGCGGAGGGTCCATACAACTCAATTCCCACCGGCTTGCCTAATTTTCGGCCAGTCCAGCCAGTTCTTTTACTATGGCTCATGATGAATAAGAAAGGCAAATTATCACCGGCTTCCCCGAGAATATTTTTGAACGCGCCGCCACTCATACTTATACAATACAGATAAATAGATACTTAGAAAACATCCAAGACTCAGGAACATATATTAGTGCTCATCACACACAACAACTAAACTTCCACTCCCATTTCATCTTTTCATGAGATGATTTTTGGAATAAAAAGTATCCTATAATGTTCACCTTTATATTGTGAAGATTTTTAAAGAATTGGGAATGGATGAAAATATCAGAAGTGTCTGATTTTTTTTCTGGTGATAGGAATAACCTCCCTTAGCACCAGAAAAAAGTTCCAGAATTTTAGGCTGCGCCAGTGATTTTTGAAAAATAAAAATATTTTCCTCCCGCGCTTTCTGGGCCTCACAAACATAACCTTATTTGTCATTATCATTGGAGACCTGTCAATGTCATTGTCTATGTCAATTTGCCACAGATATTTTTTTAAAGTTAATGATGGACCAAGGATAGTGTTATAGTGCTGTGCAGGGCCCAGAAAGCGCGGGAGGAAAATATTTTAATTTTTCAAAAATCACTGGCCCTATGAAAAAATCTGGAACTTTTTTCTGGTGCTTAGGGAGGTTATTCCTGTCACTAGAAAAAAAATCAAGCACTTCTGATATTTTCATCCATTCCCAATTACGGTCACCTTATGTCTCCCTCAAGAGAACAGTTTTATAATATCATAACATAACGTTTAAAGGCTTGGTCACATAGCGTTGCGCGACGTGACCACAGCGCGCCAGAACGTAACAGGTTAGCGACGCCACACAGGCTGCGCGACGCGAGCGGGACGGTTTCATACATTTTAGCGCGCAGCGTCTACTTAGACAAATTGACGGAATTATAACTACCTGGAGTTCAGCAAATAGGTCAAATTTACAAATGATGGCAAACAGCATGCGGCCTGCTTGATTGTTTGCAGACACCATAGCCCATGGACGCCTTCGACTCCAAGGGAAATCACAAGCGCGTTGCCGACTCTATGGACTTGAGGATTGTTGATAGCTAGAACATGTGTTTTCGCTAACTCTCACAACTCAACACATTACATCCTCGAGAGCTCTGGGGGCCTACCAAGAACCGAAAACGAAATATCTGCCTCTCTGTTGCACTTGCATATTAGAGCGACAGAGAGGGAGATACTTCGTTTTCGGTTCCCGGTAGGCCCTCTGGCTACCTTACTTATCAGGAAAACAACACGACATAATCTGAAGAGCAAGTAGTGGTGTTATTATGGCTGCAGTCTTCTGTACTTACCTACAGTACCTACATCACGCAAAATAATTTAAAATAGGTACTTACCTACCTACTCGTATACCCTTAAGTCCCTTAAAATTAGAGTACTTTTATCTCAAGAGCGCGGGTGAGCCATGGTTATGTGTGTGCTATACATACACATTGCCGATGTGTGCGTCAGTGTAGGAGCTACGAGTCCACGTTGTCTATGTGTTCGTATGTGTCACAATTACAACAATGGCCACCCCGCGCTCGTGGGATAAAAGTACTATACTCAAAATATACCTAAATGTATTTTCTCACCGTTTTCGACGAAAAAAAAAGTCTATATTTGCTTGCAACAGGTACGGGAAGCGGTTCCCTAACGCATGCCCTAATACGGCGGGTGCGGCCGCACGGCCACGTCCACACGTTCGACTTCCACGAGCACCGCGCTAAAATCGCACGAGACGAATTCAAAGCTCATGGCATAGCCGACTTTGTCACTGTAAGTTATTTTTCTTATTTTTAACGGCACAAAAGCCGTTAAAGTTAACCTTTTAACCGCCGAATGTCAAAATAGTTACTCGAAAAATTCTACTTTGTCAATATATCACGAAGCTGTTATTTACATTGTCACTTTGTCTGATATATACGATGATAGTGGTTAAAGGGTTAAGCCAATAATCAAGCTTGCGGGAATATCGTGAATGTCCACTTTCAGGCCAAACACAGAGATGTGCTCGAGCTAGGTTTCGGAGAGGAGCTAAACGGGAAAGCCGATGCAGTATTCTTAGATCTACCTGCTCCTTGGGTGGGGGTGCCGCATGCAGTCGCCGCTATGAAGGATGGTGGTAAGTGCTCTGCTTCTTTTTTTGTTTGGTGTATTTCAGCACCATTATTGCTTTCGCTGGCAGATTTGGCTGTCTGGAGATGGACGCTACTATGGGGCCGACCCGTCAGAACGAATTAATAATTTCTGCTTCTTGGTGATGGTGAGCATTAACACCCTGTACTGTTGTGCAGTGCAGAGGACCTTTCATTGCGAACTTGATTTGGTCTGTCACTGGTCTGTATACATTTTAGGAACTCTTCAGACTCGATTATGGGTGAATTCAAATACTTACGTTCTATGAAACAGGTACATTTGTGCCTAATTTAAACTCTATAATTTTCTTTATAAATTTCACAATTCATATTAATTTTATAGGGTAGCCAACTTCCAACTTTTAGTTATTCAACGTGAATGTTTGATAACTGAAACAAGCATGAACAAAAGAAGCCTTCACTAAATAACTGTTTTATAAAATTAATCAAACAAGCTTAGTAGTTAGTGTAAATTTCAGCCGTTGATACAAATCACTATAACTAATGCTCACCGGGCGCGATAGCATCGACGTATGCAGGAACCCGCAGATCTTATAAATCGACTAAACAGATTGCGATCTGATTACCCGGTGTCGATTATTCAGATCCCCTTGTAAGTTATCGATTCTATTCATTTAACTATCTGGTGCCGAACTAGATAACGAGTTCAGAATCGATTCATCGATTTGTGTTCGATTTGAAAGTACTTTAAATCTTGCACTTATTAGGGCTGTTAAATGTTGTTTGATCAAATAATTAGAACGGATTCTTGGCTATAGTAAAACAACCAGGACCAATGTAATATATCTGGATATTTCCGAACTTTGTTTGGCAACAGAAAACCATAACAGAAAAAAAACACCATAACAGAGAAAACCATATTATTATTATTTAGCAGCAAGCCAGTTTGTATGTACTTGCACATAACTGGAAGAGATGAAAGATATTGTCCGTGAATAGCATTATTTGTTTACCTGCAGATAAACTTGGCTCCCTCTGCATAACATATACCAAAGTAGAGTTCATCCAGTGCTCACGTGTTTTGCGCATAATAGGTAGATACAAGCTATACGATTCACTTACTACACCCAAACACGATGATGGCGATAGTGGCAACCCTAAATTGATTTCCCTAATTGGGGCTAGTTATATCGCGATACACATCGCAAGTGATCGGACGGTCGCGACAAACTACACAATAACAGTTGTTACTTATCCTTGAAATTGCTCTTAGTTGCTCCATTGTTGCGACGCAGTGGAATTCAAAGTATCAGCAGCGGGAGCGAAGCGTTTCTATGATGGTGAGAATAAGCAGTTGATGGTTGATTTGATATCTGTATCTCGGGTGTTAATGGCGGGAGATAAGTCGATAACGATCCAAAACGGATTTGAAACTTGCGATTAAGTAATTAGAAGTGGAATTTATAAAATTAAGATCATGGCATTACACTTTTGTAGAAACTAGCGTTATCCTTAAGGATTGAGTTTTTTGTGCACGTTTGATATAGGAATCTATAGGTAGATTGCGTAGTAGGTATCATTATGTAGGTAGACAGTTCATAATGTCAAATATGGTTAAAAACGCAAATCTCTTACAGATACTAGTCTAACTTTTTGACCATGAACCACCTCATTAGGTAAACGTTGCGGTTGCGACTGGTGATGATAAAGCGATATCGATAACCGATCCATAACGAGGAGTTTGGAAATTAACGATGTTAATAGGGAGTTCGTAATGTCTAGACTCTAGAGCAAGAGCCACGTTGGTGCAGGGACCATGCAGTGTCACAATACGCATACTTGCTAAGTATAAAAAAATGTGCAAAGAAAGCTGGTTATAAAATAATATGACAAAAGCTTTCGGCATTTTTCTAATCCCTTGATTTACTCGTACGTAAGTTTTAACATGAATATAGTGCTTTGCTTAGTTCAATTGTGCTAGATTGTGCAACGAACTCTGTAATTTCTTAATATAATGCTTGTGTGTTAAAATACGTCTCCACCACAGCTCCCGTCTATGGAAGTGTCTCTTTACTCGTATACATATATAATATCTTCCAGCAGATGTCAGGACAACAATTATGACCTGTTTACTGCCTACAGTGCCCACCTTTCTAACTGGGAGCTCATAAATTCATAATACGATTATCACACGGGTCTGCCTGCTTCGACAATAGTATACCTCAACTACACTCACTAGCTAGTAGGTCACTAGCTCAATTGAATAGTTAGGAGTTTTCAAGATAGCATTGCTGGGGTAAATAGGCCATCTATTATTTTCCACTTCTCCGAGTCTCTGTCGTATCAACTTTCCTCCGTATTATGGTCAATTTTGGTAAACACTTGGTTGCATTTTCCGCAACATACAACCAACATATAATTATGTTGTGTTGTATTGTAATATATGCAGGCAAATAAGCGTAATGTGCGGTTGACGTAATGGTTGTTGTGCAATTATAATATACGTTGCTTACTTATTAGAACTCTGAAAACTTTAACATCGTTTAGAAATGTGGACTTTATATTCTTTACGGCAAAGTTGATATTTTAATGATCTAGCCAGTAAGATACGAGCCATAGAGAATATAGGTAATGTGAATGGATATTATGTGCCGCATTGAAGATGGGAATAATATGTGGCGTATCTAGTAGTGATGCAAGGCTTTTTGGTCGGTATTATGTAGAACCATAATTTTGATGATATATATATAATAAGCTTTTGCCCGCGACTTAGTCTGTGTAGAACTCGGTCATCGCTTTAGAATGTTATTGCTATTCTTTTATTTCAGGCACTTACCGAGTTATCTCTCCTCCATACAAACTTCCATCCCTTTAAGGGATGATTTCCGGAATAAAAAGTATCCTATGTCCTTGTCCTTCCCTGGGACTCAAAATATATCCATACTGTCGCATTTATAACCCGCCACTACTTCGCACGGATAGGGCAGTTTTTAATCTATTTATCTATTATAGGTATATTACTAAAACCGAAACTTCTATTCGCTCACTTCGAATGTATTACTTACTCTTTTTCCTTACTAACATTCAACCCCCTTTGTTACACCCTTAAGGGATGAATTTTCAAAAACGCTGCAATTACTTTTCTTATGTTTGAATTGATATACACGCCAAGACTAATGTTACTCACTTTAAAAAAAAAACAGGTTGGCCCTAATAACTCCGTTTTCACCCCTTCAGAGGTTAAATTTCCATAAAAGCTGAAGTTAATTTTCTTACAACGTAATGTTAGTCCTATATATCATGTTTCAAGTCGCTCGTTAATAAAATAGCTCTAACGAAAAACGCTGATAACTGTTTTGTTAAATTTTAATGCTTAGGCAGGGAAGTTTTAAGTTTCTATCTTAAATATTTTTGTTTCTGCATACAAAATGACCATCCCTTTACCCCCTAAGGGAATGAATTTTGAAATAAAGAATAGCCTATGTCCTATTCTGATGTCTAAGCTACAACACTGGAAAGTTTCATAAAAATCAGTCTAGCAGTTTTTGAGATAAGTGGAACGTACCTACATCCGCACAAACTGTCACGTTAATAATATTTATATTATTAGGATTAGGATAAATGCTTGCACATAATGTATGTTGAGCTATGAATCTGATCGCAATAAATTCTCATTTTAGAGCAGGTATGTGGTTACTAAACTAGGTTGTTGACACATAGCATATATAACATACACTCTGTACAATAACATCTGTAGGTACATTCTATGTATGACGTCTCCAAACAGTCTACCGCCGCTATACAATCGTAAACAACTCCTCGGCGTCGAATAGCAACTCTATTGTAACAAATATGTCTAACAAACTCTAATACCCTTTAAAAATCAATGCGAGCGTAACTAACGATCGGCTCTGTTAGAGCGTATAAGCCTGTATACTCTTATTTATTGCTTGTCGGACTCTGTCCAAATATGTCCTATTAATAAATGGACAACGGACTATGAAGCGGGCTACAATAGATGTTATAAATGTATGAGAAATGCATGAACTATTATACCCCGTGACTGCCTCGCAGCCTGTGAGGCTGTGAACTGCCACTAATGCCATTCTTTTCTGTAGCGTAGCTTTTGTGAAATTTGTGTACTGGAATAACTCTTCTTTAAATTTTGTTAGATATTCAGATTTAGTGTAGTAATGGAAGTTAGGAATCATTTTATAGGGACGCATGTGTTAGTTATCATAGATATGTACCCAAATATACATAATAATTACGCCTGTTTCCGAGAGGGGTGGGCAGAGATTAAGGATTTCCTCTTGCTATGATCTTGACAAATCTCATTTGCTTCATTCACTTTCCTTATATTATTCATATATGCTCATCGGTTTCGGGGACTCGTGTTTATTTTGACAATTACGTTGTTATTGATCTCGGGACCTATTTTTATAAAAAAAAAACTACTCTATTTTAATTAGTAGTATTCTGAAATAAAAGTATTATGATGAAGATAAACTTAAACTAAATAAATAAATAAATAACTATTTAGGTACGTCAAATACACTCACTCGAAATATGTATACTTACCTCAGAACGAAACGAACCAAACACTAAACGGCGTTAATCGCGGTAACTAACAAATGTTCTGACAGGACACGTAACAAAAACCTCTTCCACGGTGGTCCAGCGAGGAACTCTAATAGGACAGTCCTCTAGCTCAGCTGTCGGGTTCAGGACGTTATCTGACTGTGAAAAATAGCGGCCTTTATGCCAGAGTTAGCCTCGAATGCGAATAGGGTAGAAAGCTTGACGGAACATTAAGAGTTTAAGTAATTCGTCCTGTGAGAACACGAATGTAAGTGGGTACTGTGTGTACAATACATAGGAACTGTTTGATGTCACAGTTCCTATGTATTGTTCCTGTTTAGCTCATGCATAAGACAGTAAGCGTGTGTACCTACTTGCAACATCATGACACACACGCATTTCTTAAATTAGATTTAACTTTAAAGTGAAGATTTTAGCTTAGTACAAATTCCATGTCAATCCGCCCGCTTATTGCTGTTCTGTCGCAATTTGTTGTTTTTGAAACAGCTGCTCCCTTGTTCCCATTGCTCGGTTGTGATTTGATCAAAGCGTGATTAGGTACTGATTAGCCGCTACTTACTCGCTGGGCCTTGGGTTGACAGAGCCCCCGAGGATGCACCAAGTTGAGCGTGGGACATGCATTTGTCTCTAACTGTCAATATAACCCATCTCAATTTAAAAAAAACCGGCCAAGTGCGTGTCGGGCCACGCGCAAGGTAGGGTTCCGTAGTCGTCCACCCGTTACATTATGTGGACTAAAAAGTTCGCAAACTTATATTTTACTATGTTTTTGACAGAATTAACAACATTATCTAAGGCATCAATGGAAATTGTACGAAAGTTTGCTTTTGCAAAGTACATTTCTGAAGTTCGACTATTACTCGTTAACTAGTAATGTCTACTTAGCTGTGATAGTTTTCCTTTTAAATTCATCGTATATACTACTACCATGATTTTTTCACATGCCTAGTAGCCACCGTTTAACTGGCAGGGGGGGGGGGGGGGGACACTTGACCATAACAAAAATTATCACTTCAAAGCTTAATATCACGCTAACCAATTCTTTAATCAAAAAATGCTTTTAGAAACCTTATAATATTTTTAAAAGAGCTATCCAACGATACCCCACACGATGGAGTTTGGGAGAAAAAAAAATTCACCACCACTTTACAATTTTACATGTACGGGAGGTACCATAAAAAAATTTTTTTTTAAAGATTTTATTCTACCGTTTTGTCGGCGTCATTGATATGTATACTCATGCCAAATTACAGCTTTCTAGTACTAACGGTTACTGAGAAAAACGGGGGTCGGACGGACGGACGGACGGACATGGCGAAACTATAAGGGTTCCTTGTTTACTACGGAACCCTAAAAAGGCAGCATGCAAGGTTGTCCTCCCATAGAATTTTGTCCAAACTTTTCATACAATCAGATTTTACCAAACACCACCCTTAGAAGTGGATTGCTGAGGTAACGGCAGCTTTGTATTTACAATACAAGTAAGATTCAGTAAGCCAACAGTGATTCCATGTCATAATCCCCGTGATTGGTCTAGTCTAGAGATTCCATAGACAGCTGTCAAATTGTCAATGTAGGCTCGCACGCGTCGCTGATGCACTCAAAACAGCTGCTCCAAACTCGTAGATGAGTATGAATTTACTCTAGCTAAACTTCACCACTGGCATGCGCTATACTTCAGACTCAAGATCAGGTTATAATATTGGTATTGTTTGAAAAAAGACACTCGTGATTTTTAGGTTATATCATCATCCTCCACCTAGCAGTTTCCCGGTTGTGCGCTAAGGATCCCGGCGGATTTGGCGTAGGAACTAGTTTAAGAAAACGACTGCTATCTGGCCTTCCAACCTAGAGTGAGACCTTGTTGTGATTAGACCAGTTTACTTACGAAGTTTTCCTTCACCGAAAAGCCAATGTTAAATAAGAAATGACGATGGTATAATAATATGTTAATATACAATTATACAAACATGACAAATGTAGTATGAGACCCTTAAAAGGCCACAGGATAGGTTCCCGGAAATCATCCCTTAAAGTGATGAAAACAGAGTGAAAGTTTCTATGACAGTGCGATAATTGATACTATGCCTGTAGGAACTAATCTAAGCATAATTGTACGGATTCGCGCCTTCGACGATGACAAGCACAATACATGAAATTATGCAAAATAAACAAGTGCATGTCGGGCCACGCGCAAGGTAGGGTTCCGTAGTCGTCTACCCGTTACATTATATGGACTAAAAAGTTCGCAAACTTATATTTACTATGTTTTTGACAGAATTAACAACATTATCTAAGGTATCAATGGAAATTGTACGAAAGTTTGCTTTTGCAAAGTACATTTCTGAAGTTCGACTATTACTCGTTAACTAGTAATGTCTACTTAGCTGTGATAGTTTTCCTTTTAAATTCATCGTATTTACTACTACCATGATTTTTTTCACATGCCTAGTAGCCACCGTTTAGCTGGCAGGGGGGGGGGGGGCACTTGACCATAGCTAAAATTATCACTTCAAAGCTTAATATCACGCTAACCAATTCTTTAATCAAAAAATGCTTTTAGAAACCTAATAATATTTTTAAAAAAGCTATCCAACGATACCCCACACGATGGGGTTTGGCAGAAAAAAAAATTGCACCACCACTTTACATGTAGGGGAGGTACCCTAAAAAAAATTTGTTAAAGATTTTATTCTACCGTTTTGTCGGCGTCATTGATATGTATACTCATGCCAAATTACAGCTTTCTAGTACTAACGGTTACTGAGAAAAACGGGGGTCGGACGGACGGACGGACGAACATGGCGAAACTATAAGGGTTCCTTGTTTACTACGGAACCCTAAAAATGTGATGATTGACTCGCGGCAATAATTAACTGTATCAATGTACATAATGGAGCCTTAATTATTTTGATTAAAACCCAAGAATTTCATTTTTTACAATTTTTAATGACGACGAGCGTCTTTACAGAGTTCGGTATAAAAGGTGAATGCGCCGGGTAGGCATTTTAAAATATTAAAATTAAGTTTTAGCGCCTATCAGAAACGAACGGCAACAAGTTTCGCGCAGTCAGACGATCAGAGTCTGAACATCTTCCCGCCTCGTTGAAAGGAACAGCCTTTCAAAGCTGTAGGAGGTCCTCAGCAGATGGTAAAGGGCACAGGCGCACGAGCGGTCTTCGCACGCATCCCTTTGTCGTGTTTACGTCCGCCACCCTGGTAACACCGTCTGGTCCCGGGAGCAAGCGTGAAACTCTTCCAAGACGCCAGCAGAGCGGAGGCACATGGTCTTCGTGAAGTAGAACCAAATCACCCACGTTTAGCTTTGTAGTGTCGGTTCTCCACTTGGTTCTCTCTTGGAGCTCAGATATATATTCTCTCTGCCACCTTTGCCAAAAGTGCTGGCGAATCTTCTCTATGCGGGCGTAGCGTTGTAGAGAATGTTCTTTGTAGTTCTCCAGTGCTGGTGACGGCAGTGCAGTCAGCGCTCTTCCGATTAAGAAGTGCCCTGGAGAGAGGGAAAGGAGGTCGTCAGGGGATGTGGACATAGGGCACAAAGGACGACTATTAAGTATAGCTTCCACTTGCGCAAATAATGTGCATATCTCTTCAAATGTTAAATGGCTATTGCCAACTACTCGTTTTATATGGTGCTTGGCGGATTTTACGCCGGCCTCCCAGATACCGCCGAAGTGAGGTGCGTAAGTAGGGGTAAATATAAATTTTACATACTCTTGACTCGCAAATTCAGACAAAGAGTCCTGATTATTTTTCAAAAATTGACTTAATTCTTTGGCCGCAGCAACAAAGTTCCGGCCGTTATCACAAAATATTTCCGCTGGCTTGCCTCTTCGCGCAATAAATCTCCTGAGCGTCATTATGAAGGCATTTTTGGATAAATCACTAACGGCTTCTAAATGTAAACACTTATATCGCAAGCAAACGAACAAGCATAGATAGCATTTTATTAAATTAGCACCTCGGCCTTTGCGATTTAAAATGTAGAAGGGCCCCGCAAAATCCAGTCCAACTGACAAAAACGGGAAATCTGGGGTTATCCTCTGAGCAGGGAGGTTACCCATTTTAGGCGTCAGAGTATTACCCCGAGCACGCCGACATCGCATACAATTGTTGACTGTGCGTTGAGCCAGACGCCTTCCATTTATTGGCCACACAGTTTCTTTAACAATGGACAGCAACAATTGTGGCGGTGCGTGCATATTTTTGTTATGAGCATTAATAAATATAAGTTTAGTTAAACGATGAGACGCGTGAAGCAATATTTGATGCTTCTTTTCGTATGGATAATCAGATGCGTCGATTCGTCCGCCAACCCTAATCACCATATGTTCATCTACAAAAGGTGACAGCTTTAATATTTTAGATTTAGAGTTTAACGGCTTAGATTTTGTCAGCGTTTCGTATTCAAATTGAAATGATTGCCTTTGAGCAAGAACACAAATAAAATTAAACGATTCAGTCAACTCGTCCACTGTTAAAATTCCCATACGCTTATATTTAGGGTTTTTCAAATTGAAAATCATTCTTTTGACGTATGCAAACGATCTCTGCAATCTATTTAATGAAGAATATTTTTCGAAATCAATTAAAGGAGTCGATACGTTTACAAAATTTGATTTTACTTCGGGTAAGTTAACTTTAGCATTATTTAAAATCGGCCACTTATTATCTGGCTCAGTTAAAAAAGTAGGTCCATACCACCACAGATCCAGCTTGGGAAGCTGGTTAGCATCCACCCCGCGCGAAATTAAATCGGCTGGATTTGTAGAGGTAGGCACATACCTCCAAGATGATTCCTTGGTCTTCTCTAAAATCTCATTTATACGATTGGCTACGAATGCCTTTAGTTTAGCAGTTTTGCTATGGATCCAACCTAATACAATGCTAGAGTCGCACCAATGAACCACACGATCTGGTTTATATCTCAGTGAGTCTAGAACTGCCCTGCTGAGCTTGGCAGCGAGAAGAGCAGCTCCCAACTCCTGTCGCGGCATCGTAGTTGGCTTCAAAGGCGCCACTCTAGATTTTGAGCACAACAGCCTTACAGTGACGTCATCGTTTTCAGCAACAGACTTCATGTAAATACAAGCTCCTAGAGCTAACTGAGACGCGTCACTAAAAATGTGCATTTCTATAGACTTTGGTGAATCACATAAAACACGTCTATTTATATTTAAATTTTGAATGAATGGTAAGTTCTCTGCAAATTTCTCCCACTCTTTTCTGATGTGATCGGGTACAGGCTGATCCCAATCGTGTTTCAGCTGCCATAGCTGTTGAAGAAGCATTTTAGGCTTAATTATGCATAAACTGAGACAACCTAGTGGGTCAAAAATCTTAAACGCGTTTGACATTATATATCTTTTAGTTATGGTATCACTTGGGGGAGGGTCCTTTACTGGAAAATTCAACGTATCACTAACTGGACTCCACCCTAGCCCCAGTGTACTTGTTGACTCACTAATTATTAAATTTTCGCTTGTATTTATATTAGAATCTTCAAATAGAGAAGGTAAGTTACTTTTGTATTTTCTTAAATTAAAACACCCTGCCCTTAATGCTTCTGAGACTGATTTTTGTATATATCTTAATTCATTTTCATTGTTGGATCCAGTAATCAAGTCATCGACATAAAAATCCTTTTGGATTATTGTTTTGACAAGCTGATCCTGCTGCTCCTCTCCTACTTGAAATAAACATCGCGTGCTCAAATAGCTCGCACTTCCGGTTCCGTAAGTGAGAGTATTTAATCGCAGCGTTCTAAGGGTCTCAGACTCATCTTCTCTCCATAAAATCAATTGTAAATCGCGATCTTTGTCATGAACTTGTACCTGACGGTACATTTTTTCAATGTCGCCAGATAAAATGTACTTGTACTGTCTTGCTCTGACTAGAATGGAGAAAAGAGAGTCCTGGACATTAGGACCCACCATTAAAATGTCATTTAGTGACTTTCCAGAGGAGGAAGCAGCAGATCCATCAAACACGACGCGGAGAGAAGTTGACTCGCTATTTTTTATAACGGAGTGATGACATAAAAAATAGTTAGGATACGGCTTTGGCAAACTAGATTCTGATAGATGACCTAGCTCCGCATACTCATTTATAAATTTCGAATATTCGGATTTCAAAGTCGGATTTCGTTTGAATTTTCGCTCCAAATTAAAAAATCGTTTTCTAGCTAAATTATAAGAGTCACCAAGGCTTTCTGGTGATTCTGTTAGCGGCAAATTGACACAGAATCTGCCGTTTTCTAAACGTGTTGTATGAGTCAGGAAGTGCTTCTCACATTCCTTATCATTTTCATTTAAAATGGGTTTGTTGGGCACCTCTTCGGTCTCCCAAAATTTAGTGAGCATATTTTCAATATTTTCGTGTGATTGAGATATTAATGCATGGTTACAATTTATTTTATTTTGATTAGCATTAGTATTATCTTTAGTGTATACCGGTCCAGATATTAACCAACCCAATTTAGTTTTACGTAATTTAGGATTATGAGGACCCATAGAATATTGTTCGCTACCTAGGATGTCCCAAAAGATATCCGCCCCAATCAAAACGTCGATAGCGGCTGGTTGGTTAAAATCGGGATCCGCTAATTGAATATTATCTGGTATCTGTAGACTTTTGACATCTACTGGATATTTAGGTATGTTGCCTGTTAGCTCCTTTAGAACAAAGCACGATAAAGCAACTTTGAATGGATCATTTAATGAATTAATTTGCGCATTACACCTTTCGACGATGTTGTTAGCACTATTATTTCCTATCCCTATGACCTTTAGACAGTCTATGGGACGTGATTCCAAAGACAATCTTTCTTTTAGAGATTTAGTAATGAAGGACGACTCGCTTCCACAATCTAGAAGCGCGCGGACCTTCTCCCTTTGGTTAGTTTTAGGATTAGACACTTCAATCAACGCTGTTGACAAAAGCACTTGTTTATTGCCTAAGTTAGACAAATTGGCCGTGGTCGATGTGTGGCTGAACGTAGCGGCATTATTTATAATGCCTGGACTAGGCTCATGGAGCAAGCTATTGTGCATTTTTTTACACTCCCGGCAAGGACCCCCACGACACTCGCTGACTGGGTGACCCTGCCTAAGACAGTTGGCACACAACTTATAATTTGTGACATCGGCCAATTTTTCTTTCATGTTTTTAGCTGCAAAAATAGGACAATCGTATATTTTGTGATTATCGCTGCATATTATACACACAGAAGTGCCAGGTTTGTATTGATTGTTATTATTAAAATACTGTTTTGACTTTTGATTAATACCTGCAAATGATTTTACATGAGTATTTGAAGTATTTCTATCTTGTTTATTGTTGTTGTAGTTAGCATGGTGATTAGGTGCCGGCGGGCTTGGCCGTGACGTTGAAGGCGAGAATTTAGAAGTACCGGCCTCATATTTGTTACGGTTTAGCGCTTCCAGCACGTCAGCGCGATCAATCAAAAATTTGTGAAATTGATCTAAGGTCGGAACATCATCAATCGTATTTCGATACTCCTCCCACTTCATCAAAGTGCGGTTGTCCAATTTAGATGACAACATAAATATTATCAACATATCCCACTTATCGGTTGGCTGGCCTAGGCTAGACAATGCTCTCAAATTTTTAGTAACATGATCGACCAAAAAACGCAGTGACCTTTCTGACTCCCGGGTGTGCGCCTGTATGTTAAACAATGAGCTCAGGTGATGGTTTATTAATAACCTTTTATTGTCATAGCGATCACCCAGCAATTTCCAGGCCTCCTCGTAATTAGCAGAAGATACTTCAAGGTTAGAAATAATTCTGGCCGCGTCTCCCTCTAAGTAGGATATGAGGTAGTGGAATTTGTGTATTGGCTTAATGCGTTCATTTTTATGAATGAGATTTTCGAAAGTGTCACGAAATTCAAGCCAGCGGAAGTAGGCACCATCAAATTTCGAAATTTGGATTTGAGGTAACTTAAAGCCTTGATCCTGATGGTCGTGAGTATATTGAGCCTCTAAAGCCATCGAGTTTCGTCGTTCTATTTCGCTTATACTATGTTTTTCTAGAACAGTTTTGGCTGTTGCAATGTTTGTAATAATATTTTGCTCAATCATCTCCCGTTCATCAAGCTCAACCGACAAATTATCAGAATTCAGGACCTCAATCTCATTTTGCACAGTGTCGAACTTAATTGACAAACCCTCAAGCTTACTAACTTTAAGATTTAGCTCGGCTAATTCAATAGTCGAAACATCCGATTTTTTCATAAACTCTTGTAGGTATTTTTTAAATTTAGTTATTTGTCCTTTAATTGAACTACGCGACGTAAATAACTCGTGTAGCCGGCTAATCGAAGATGTATTTGGTTTGTCAATTGGGTCCGGAGCCATTGTAATTATAAAATTATAACTTTAGTTTTATGAATAGCTAAATCGTTAACTATATAAACGATAACAAAAGGCTTATCTCACGCTCCTCACTCCGGTGGTACTTGCCGAGCTGGGGTTCCGGCCGCGCGAGCTCAGCTGATCGTATTAGGTATTTGCAATGCTGAGTCACGCCGTTACGAACCTGGAATAGTCGGCGAAACAATTTAAATACCAAGAAAGTAACCTTACACAGGTTAAATGAGGGCTTATGGGATACGACGAATAAGTTCGTAAAATAAAATGAAGTTAGTTTAATTATCAGTAAATAAATTAAGCTAATGTTGTTGTAACTGGTCAAATTTTAGGTAAAACTTAATGTATTCTTTAGAACTAAACGTTTAAAACACGGGCCACCATATATTTTAAGTATTTAAAGATGCACAGTTACGTTTTAATCATAAAAAGTAGGTACGTGGATAGAACAAAGGAATTTAACTTTACGTAATTTTAACTACTAAATTTTATGTTTTTTAACTGTTATTTTTGCTATTATTGCACAAATGGAACTATATTTTAGTACTTTGATGTCTAAATATAAGAAACTTTAATGTATTTTAACTAAGTAAGTAGGGTTTAGGTAACGGTGGCGGGACAAAGGAAGGGCACTTATCTTTGGCAATTGCTTCTTCGCGCGAGGTGGTCTTTAGCTGTACCACTGCACTGCACGTCCTCACAATCCAGACAAGGTTTACTCTTCTGTCTCCTGGTCCACGGATCCAATCTTCTGGCCTTTACTGCATACGCGCCTTTCACGAAGTCGGATGATGTAATTCTTGATTTTCGTTATTTACTCATTGTTTGTTTCTCCCCTCATGGTCCATCAATTTATGTATCAATGTACATAATGGAGCCTTAATTATTTTGATTAAAACCCAAGAATTTCATTTTTTACAATTTTTAATGACGACGAGCGTCTTTACAGAGTTCGGTATAAAAGGTGAATGCGCCGGGTAGGCATTTTAAAATATTAAAATTAAGTTTTAGCGCCTATCAGAAACGAACGGCAACAAGTTTCGCGCAGTCAGACGATCAGAGTCTGAACATTAACCCATAGCTTAATGAATGTTCTGTAAAGTAGAAGCCCTTAGTTAATCAATCGGCTATATTAACGAAGCGTTTAACTTGATTAGCATAGCACTGCCCCCTATTTAATGCTAGCTGCGATAAGCTAGCGTTATTCAATAAAGGTTTAGGTTGAACCTTCACCTTCTTCAACGCTTATTGATCACCGCAGCCGATGCTATCAAGGATTTGCAATACGGATGTTGGATTAATTAGTATCGTGTAACTATAAATAGACAAACACTCGTACCTGTATACCTTTAAGTAATTCCACTTAAACTAGGTTTTATTTAACGTTATGCAACGACGGTGGCAAACTTAGCGTACGGTCCACCTGATGGTATGTGGACACTAGACCGGTACTTTAGGTACTTTATTTTTACAGGAATCTTTTGAAAATGAAAGTCTGGAACAGAAGGTATGGTAAGGGTAACTGAACTGCGTTCCTTTTTATCCCTTATTGTCATAGTTATAAGAGTGAAAAAGGTAGGTTTTCCTTGACTATCGCCTACATTTACTGCCCACATATTTTCCCATCAGTGAATATTTAGGATGTGAATTGCAAGCAAAAAAAGCTTGTTTACATGATATCTATAAGCGTAGATCTATGTTGAAGCTGTTTTTTACATCACGTTTAAAGGTTATCTGTTATCTGTCTGGTATCAAATATGTGGTACACCAAATCAAGGAAATCAAATATGTTCATGACAAGGGAACTTCAACCACATTCCGTATGGCACCGCTAGATAGCAATCTAAATATCCTTGTTACTTTTACTCAACATGTCGTGTAAGAAATAGCATGACATAACATGTCCCTTTAGGCGTTACTCTCACAATACTGTATCACAAACTTGACCTACCATTGCTCCAAATAACATATAACTCTTATCTGTATAACAATAAGACAAATTTTAGTTACCTAGGCCGGTTTAGCAACGGTAACTCGAAAATAATCCGCGCTTATGAAAGCAAAGTTACAAATGCCACTATCGAAATTAAATCAAAATTATAAATAGGCGTTGTTTTGTTAGAGATATGGTATTTCAAGGTGTTACGGGACTGCATATTTAAATTGGTGAGAGTGCAGTACTAAATCAAAACGCAGTCAATTAAGATAAAGCTCGGACAATGACAACCATGGACAATAGAGCATATGCTTGGGCCGGAAACAAAACTGTGTAAGGAATATTTTTAAAGAACAGAGTCATCAGTTTCTTTTTTGATATAGTTGAAATTTTCACAATTCTGCTGGTAGTACTCCGTAAAACTAAATTAATGTAACACACATTTGACACTACATACTACATTGCAAGAAAGAAAATAGACGTGGTTAATAATTTTAATACAGTGTATGTAGTACCTTATAAACGAATAAAATAGCAACTGTGATCTTTTTTCATCAGTGAAATTATATTGTGTTGGTCTAGATTAACATAGTTTTAATATTAAAAATCGATACCTATACACTTTTGGCACACCGCCTCACCATATGACTAACAGCGTTTTGTTCAGCTAACCGACTAACAACGGTGAATAGAATTCCTATTAATATTTAATTCGCTCAATGCTGCAGTCAACTATAAGTAACAAAACATAAACTTTATTCAAAGCAGCTGTCATCGTTGTTAACACAAAAACCTGACAAGAGTGACTGGGTTTCAGATACTGAAAAATATATAAAAGCTGCTTATTTATACTACTCATAGGTAAACAGTTTTAGGTACCTATGCGATTTTAGTATGAAAGTGAAATAGGTATATGCCTGGTTTTTTTGAACTTTTTTTTTTATTGTATACGTTATACGTGGCAGTTTAGGAACTTGATCTAGGGCACCATACCAACGCTGATCACAACACGGGTCATACTTATCAGGAGGCATCTATCTAGTTAAAAGGAAACATTTACACTCAAGAGCAAAAATAACGGGTACACTTTCTATTATGGAAATCCAAAACAAAGTGTACCCATTATTTTTGCTCTTATGTATTATATATGGCATAAATTATTGTACTTACTCATTATAAAATATAAATTTGTATTTTGTATTATGGAAACATGAGAAAAACTGAACGATCGAAAAGACTTATGTAATTACATGATTGTGTAACGTGATGATTCGCGAGTCGATTAGAATACATGTTAACATATCAAAATAAATAATTAGATTTGATCCTGATCATGATTGAAATTAACACACTGACAATAGTACATTACTTACCAAGGGCGATAAAACAAAGAATGTCTCAGATCGCAGGTATTTTACGCCCGAGCCGAAGGCAAGGGCGATAAATATGCGATCTGAGGCTTTCTTTATTATCGCCCGTGGTAAGTACAAAATTTTATGTCACCCCCTGGCCAGGAAGTGGGTTTTTTCGCGCGCGGAGCGTGCTATAATGGCCACTTTATGGCCAGGTGTGACATAAAAACTTGTAACGTACTTAATGCGTCAAGATTTAATTATAATATTTGCGTCAGAATTTTTAGTATTACCTACTTATCTACGTTTATTTGCAAAAATTACAAATAGGTATAATGTTTTGTTAGGTACAACATTTGAATTTGAAAACAAGTGTTACTGAAATTTGTGCTGTCAGTGCCTGTCACCATCTATTCTAATTCAAAGGGAAATCTCGAGCTAACGATATACCACAGGATAAGTATCATTAATTAAAGCAGATCATCGAAATGGTCTTATACTTAATGTTTTATTTTAGGTAAATCTTGAGTTTTATAGTACATAGAAAGCGGACCTGGTAAGACACTGTCTGAGGCTGTAGGTATTAATTACCTAGCCCTGAAGCCAAACAAGCTTATAACCTAGCGTTACTTTAGTTATGGAACCAAATAGGTATTGTAGTTTCCAACCAAGCTATTTATTTTAGGTACGCATTGCATAAACTATAACAACTGGACAGATTCAAAATTGCTGAGTTACTAACTCCGTTACTGAATTAATAAGTCCTGACCGCGGCTAGAATAAAATTATCATAGGAAATAACTATAATTCACAACCTGACAATTTTAACAAATTTCGGTTTCTGTTTAATTTAAACCTTCGTTTAATTAGTCCTCACTGTTAAGATTAATCGAATTCCACTCTTTCAAACGTAGATAAGCCAAGATATTGTGATAAATCGATGCTAATGATTTAGTAAGATAAATTGCATTGCGTACCTGAGATTGATGTAATCTTATCTAATATCTGTGGTGAATAAATTGTTGAATTTGAATAATGTGTCAAAATACAACTTCTTCATTTTTTTTCGGATGTCGTGGAGCCCTTGAGGATGTGACAAATACCATCTTTATGTTAGGCTGGAACTTCAAGTAACTATTTACTGACTAAATTTTATTAAGGCAAAGCAAATTTTATTAAGCATCTTAATAAACACCAGAGGTTTATATTTGTTGTTTGTCTCATTGGGCATAACATGACCTTATTGACTACATGACATCATAATAAGTAATTAACCTCTTTAACATTCATACAAAAGTAAGCGTTTATTGCGAGGACAAATACAATTAATTGTACTTTTGACCTAACCTAACCCAGATTAACATTAGATATAGATAAGATATAAGCTCGCTGGAACTGGTCCCAATGTGGATCAAAGCACAATGTCAACAGCTGGCGAAGCGAGCTTTACCATTGCGTGTTGTAGATATGTAAGCTCGCTTACTTACTTATAGTTGAACTTTACCTAATACATTTTTTAATGACACGATCGTATGTTTTATGCATAAGGATTAATTGAAACATTATATAAGTAAAATTCTGTGCTAATCTCCCAATTAGTAAGGACAGATTGCGATGAGATCATTTTATCTCTTGAAAACTTGGTAATTTGACCTATGTCAAAAACACGAACCTATGCCACTATTGTAAACTCAATTAAAAATAAAAGGCATTTTTTTAAATACATAGTAAGAGATTAATTATGATAACATTGTAATTAATTCCGTAATGTAAAGGAAGTTACCCATATATATTGTATAACTGAATTTAATTATAAACATTTTATTTGTAGACAGCTTGATTTTGTAATCTACACAGACTTCTAGTTAACATGACTACGGCATGGCTTTATTACACGTTACTGCAACAATTTTCATTTAATCTTGTTACCTTACTGGTTATCTCTTAAAGCATAGTGCAGATGACGGTTAGGTACGAAAATGAATACTTATTTATTTTCTACTACCAATGATAATTTATGTCGAAAGTTCAACGCGATCATTAGCATTGTCTGCGCCGAATTAATTCCGATATTATCGCGAACTTAGATACTTAAGTGTCCAGTTAATAAGTAAAGCATAAAATTAATACAGACATTAGGCTGCCTTTCTCTCGGTGACCCCTCGCCTTGACTCGCCGCGCCCTGCTCGCATACCGGGCTTGTTCGTACGTCACTGATATATAAGGTCAAAAGGGCTTATATAGATTCGAATCACGATGTCACATACGTCGTTTTTTGTTACAGTATGTAGCATACCGGCCTTATGTTCCGTAGGATTCAAGGAGCTGCCCGTTTGTTAATTATATCTAACACTGGCAACCTTCAAATTGATTTGCCATTAGGTCATTTGAACGTTTTAAAACGAAGTGGTGAATCTGCCGAAATTGTATGGACGAAATAATGTTTCAATAGATTTCAATGATCTTACTTTTTCAACATTATACAGACATTTCGTAAATATATTTTCATTGACACTTACCTATTTGAACCTAACACAGTATTAACAAATTGCTGTAAAATTTAAAGAACGAAAGCATTACATTTGCTTCGGATTTTGCATTTAATATACTTATATGAAACCACACGCCACACCACATGAATTAGTACTATGTACACTATAATCGTAAAGCTAGGTTCTATCTTACTAATTACAAATTTTACAGTCCAATAAAATTAATTACATCTTAGCATCTTAATTCTAATATTTTGTTTTGAGCAGTGTATATAATGCTCGTATATGCTGGACGTTAAATTAAATATGCAGGTGAACAATATGCAATTAGTTAGCATAATTAAATATGCAATTAAACATACTTATTTTATTATAGGTAATACCTTACTTTATAATTATTATACAATCTAACTTTTCCGCTCGCTCACAGCCGCTATAAATTAATAAGTAGGTACAGTGACTTCATAAATGTTCACAAAAACGCAGCGTATTAGGAAACTATCATTTGCTTCGCGGAGCCTTTACAAAAATCCTATTAACGAGACTGATTTGTCACTTGTAATTAATAACAGTATAGTTTTTATCCAAAGTTCATTATCGCGGTTATTTGTATTTAGTACCAGCCTGGGTCACGTTGAAATGATTTAGTTTCAATATGGTCGGACGTCGCAGTAAATGCGGCTGTCAGCCTATAGTAATTTATACCTATTGCCCCTTGTTTATTACAGCTTGCTTATATAATAAAATGCGGTTTAGCATGGGAATTTATTCCATTAAAACCACGGGACTTGTGACATTAAGTAGTAATCGAACTGAAAGAATAATAAATTTGTCTTTACCTACTTGCACAACGTTAATTATATTATAATGTGTTCAGTCCATTTACGCCGCCTTCCCTGTGTATGTGTATGCACCTACCAACAACTACTGGAATTGCTGTAAAGGATCCAAGCATATTAGGTATATTGAACCGCGTTACTAGGTAATTCATGCTACCGTGGTCGAGTTAGTGCCAATTTATTTCCAAATTGTGTGAAATATAAATGTATGAGCTCACATCGGAAGACGGAGAAAGCATGTAAAACAGTTCAACTTGCATGTTGATTCTGCTTTCGCGTTCAATTACTATAAATCGAAGGCGATGAAGTCGTCAATTCTACGTAATCTGCACAGACGCGTGTTCAAATTGTGCAAAGAGGAACTGCAATGAAGCGTTATTCTAATCAAAGCAGGAACGAATGGCTCGCATTAAAATCATTTATGCTAGCAATTAATAGAGACCGGCGAATGTTTTAAAACAACTCTGAAAGCGCCCCCCCCAGGCCATGTGCGCAGTGTGGTTCTCTATGCTAAATGGTCGAAAGCACGCTACGGTATAAAATTATAAGCTATTTATTTGAGCATTCGTGTACAGATCGTAAGTGTTATTTGCTGCTTCTATAAGTGCTAGTTGTAGGTCATAGGTAATTATGTGTTTCGGTCAAGAGAGGGTTGTGGGCCAACTGAAATACATCGCCCAACTAGTCATGGTCAAAAGTGGACAGTTTTTGACCTGCATTCATTGCTGGAGTGCTACTGCGAACCACAAACGAAGTTTTCTCTCTCTGTCACACTTATGAGCAAAATAGCAAGTGCTACGGAGAGGGAAAATTACGGGAAAAGTTCGCGGTAGCAGCCCTTATGATGACGATTTCAAGATATAGCTTATTGACGGAGAAGTTCAATTCCTGATCGGATCAGTTTAAGACATTGGTATTCCAGAGCAATCTCAAATTCTCTGGAATTTAAGTGGTGTGTGTGAGAATTGTTTATACGAGTATGTGGGTCATGGAGGGGGGTGTGTCCGAAAATTTCGTCAGTATCTAAAGCGCAGGAAACTGTAGCTTGGAAACGGAGAAGCAAATTAGTTTGTTTTAAATTTCATAAGATAATTTCGCTGCAGTACGTAACAGTAGTTATTATATAGTTCTTTTTTTAAATATCTCTCTATCAATCCAATCCTACCTCTAAGTTGTTACTATAAACATCTTCAAGCTACAACTAAATCCTAACTTCCGTTCAGTTCCACGTCTTAATTACACCGAGATGGATGGCATCCTCACATATAATCGTACAATTATGTGTTCATGGGAATACCATCTCGGTACCCGCGTTTCTATTGGGCCCGCGTGAATGCGTCAGACCACGATTAGATCGGGTAATTCGAGCAATAATTCCCTATTGACCTGTTGCTTTGGCCAACTTAAATGAGTTTATATCGGTACTTAAATCGCTTTTAGTCTTACAGCATTTGACGTAAATTCCTTGTATTTAGTGACTTGAGCGGAACGTAAGTAGATTACGCATGGGCATTATTAACGGACGCTCGTGCTCGTAACAGAATCCTATGGGTTTAGTGTCAAAACTGATTTCAATGTGAGTAACTTGCCTACTAGCGAATCATTTCCTGGACCTCCTTCCTTAGATAGGTATCAAGAATTAAACAGCCAAGAGCCAAAGCAATACACTCGTAATGAGGGCTACGAAAAAGCTGTTTCTGTAATCTTCCTAAATTGGTACCTACTGTAGAGATTGATACGATACGACTGATACGAGTCTGGCCATGTGGTACTAACCATAAAGTATAGAAATCTACTATTTTGAATATGTTCGAGAATACCTGGCAAATGGCATTTCTGATAAAACACCACTGAGGTAATACTAATAGAGCAGACATCTCAACTTGATTTCTTGTCGCATGAGTTAGGGTCAAGTGACACAAGTGCACTCAGTCTGTGCCAGACGGCTGTGATAGTTGGACGGATGACGTTAAAAAAGCGTGCGGGTAAATATGCCTACCTGTGTACTGGAGCACAGCGCAAACCATTCAGGAAAATCAAATAAAAGTCAAGGAGTGACTTCTCAGTAGTAATATTACTGGATTTTCGTTAAATTCGCCTATAATAATATTTGTTGTATCAATTTTAAGTCATGCCGACGCGTCATGTGGCCGCCATGAAATCATAGAGTAACGAAAGAACGATTACGCAGACGGGACAGTAGAGACGTGCAATGTTAATAGAGATAATGAAATCAAATATTGTGCTACAGTTTAAAATATTTTATATTATTATATCTACACCAATGCCATAAAACCTCTATAATGATTTTGAAGAAAGTTTAGGATTAATAGTGGTGTAAAAGTATGAAATGCACATAATTTGGCGTAAAAAAATATGCTCTTATTGTAAAATCCACACTGCTGTTTTAAATGCTTTTCATGATGCACCATTACAAAAATAACTATTAATTTTCCCATTGTACATACGCCGTGAATCACTATAAGGTAGGTAGGATAAACTGTATGTCGCATCTGTTGCGCGCTCATTCTTTAATCAAGTCTGACAACGTCTTGTGTTTGAAATGTCTGTTCTAGTGTAACATATATTTCAATGTAAAACACTTGGTTTTCCGAGAGTACTCTTCATCCGGACTCAGTCGGAGTCACATGTGTTATCGAAGTCATATTGTAATAGTATTTCAGCTATAGTAAGAAATACAATAGTACATACAATAGCAGATATGCGTGAAGTAATTCCTTTCAGCTCTAAAATCCCCTAATAGAAATCTCCCGTACCATCGTATGCCAAGCACCCCCATAGTTCAGATTTTGTTTATTTGGATGTCTTTGAGGCTTTCGCCTAATATAAGGTGTGTGGATTAACTTAACAGCGCGAATTTTGTACGGTGTCACGGTTCTCTAGAAAAATGGTTCATATATTATAGACCCATTTTCTCTCCTCCAGTCTCAGCGAATTAACATGAAGCTGTAACCGGGACGCGTGTCTAACGTCGCATAATAACACGTCCGCACCGCTCGCGGGTCGTCGCGCGACTAATCAATTGGCGCGCGACGTGATGTCTTCATCAGCCGCCCGGGGGCGTAACGCCCAGCGCTTGCGCACCTAAACTCACAGCTTTTGTACGGGAAATGTGCGCATCTATTGTATGTGGTTGGAAATTTGCATAAAAGTAATTTACATGAGGCTGTGCCATGATTGACACGAGGTCCACTGTTATCGCACGAACAGCGCGGGAAATCCCGCACTGTGTCGAACGTGTCGTACGTTCGAATGTACATTTTTCCCATTTTCTCCTCCTGGACTATATAAAGACGAAATCCGATCATCATGATCATCACCTTTATCCCTACTGATCTTCACAGTGTCAGTTCACAGTGGCGACTGGAAAAAGAAGATACTAAGTGAGAGCGTATCTCATAAGCTCTAAGGTGACTGACGTAGCCTGTCTTTTTCAGTGCACAACTTTTGCTCCTCGACACATTTCATGTAAATATTGAGCTTACTGTAATGTCGCCATAGTGTCACATCATCTAGTCGTTTCTGTAATGTCTCTATCAAAACAAATATAAACGCAATGATAATAGCTCGCCTCCATCTCAAACGTAAATAGACGTGATACTATGTTTGCACAAATATCCCATCCCATCCCTTAAAAAAGGCGAACTAAGCTCGCATACGATTTACTAAGCAATTGAAAGTGGCCACTTAAAGGAATCACAGTGCGGAGAGGCAACAAATCCAACAAATTGAACAGGATCGGCAATTACCGAAGACAATGCGTGCGTGAGAGCCGGGCGCCGGGCACGCAGGCGCAGCCCGCGAATTAGACTCGTTATGTGCCGGGATAATTAGGGAGCGTTCCCACGCGCTGCTACCCTCACAGGTGGAGCGCGCCCGTAACAGCACAAATAGTAACACTTTGCTGAGGTAAAGGCATACGTTTTGGGAAGGTTGTTGGCCTTGCTTAAGTAACTAGAAATCTCGCTAAAGTAATTTTATTAGGGAGCGTTCCCACGCGCTGCTACCCTCACAGGTGGAGCGCGCCCGTAACAGCACAAATAGTAACACTTTGCTGAGGTAAAGGCTTGCGTTTTGGGAAGGTTGTTGGCCTTGCTTTGGTAAGTAAGCGGCAGGAAGCCTTCTAACATACAGTGTCCTCCCAATTTTTACAACTGGAAGAAAAAGGTACATAATTTCAAAACACCCAAGCTTACGGCAATGTTGACTGATTTTCGGAATTGGTATTTCAGGTATTTCCGTACAAACAAAAGTGTTTAGAGGGCTATGATCAACTACCTACACTTTGCTCATGTAATTAAGTTACTGCAAATGCAATTATCTACTGCATTAGTCATTTACCTACACCGTATCAAAATAAATCACATGCAAACGTAAGCCACTATTAAACAGTCACAAACTAGAACGCGAATATCAACCATATTATAAGCCGTTGAAACTAAACTAAATCAATTCAAAGGCGCGTAAAGGCAACTGTCAGTATTAATTTGAAAATAGTAAGTATTTACTTTCCGTTTAATGGTGTATCGATACAGTTTAAAGCGTTTTTAATAAGGTATCAAAGAATCTGAAGCGGATGTCGCTTAAGTCTTACATCGTCACGTTCGCATAGGAACTTTATAAGTAAGGGTGTAAGCGGCTATCGTGTTAAGGGTCTTTTTGGGACCAGCTTTCACTTTAAGTTGACGAACGTGTGAATGAATTTTATTGCCTTATGCGACGAGAGCCCGGGCGGTGGCCAATGTAGGCATTGCCACGTCTTGATGATTTACTGAAGAACGAGCCGCTAACGGAGTCGGTTAAATCCTATATTAAGTCAATGACAATGTGACGTTAAAATACGTTATTAAGTCAGCTCAGCCTGGTTTCGTTTTATTGGGAGCGGTACATGATTATGTTTAGAATTAAATGTATCTTTCCTTTGAAGCGTTCCCTTGACAAAGTTAAATACTCCAAACACGATATCTCACTCTACTTAGAAGAACTCAATTAAAATAAATATAATTATCATACTCGTAAAACATCATTTGTACATTTATCTACTCTTTACTATGATTATGAAAATCGCTATTGAAAAAATTTGATTGCTAATCCCATATACCTTATGAAAACATATCCTACTAACTCAGGACCAATTACCTAACTATTTTAATTAGCTTTCAATCTAGAAAAGGGAATATACCGTGTACGCCACACACAGCGATTCAAAGTACTAAAAACTGCACACTCACATACAGTGGTCTACACCTTAACTACCTATTCCAAGTACCCTATAAAATAAATCGATTTCCTTATACTTACCTTAAAAACCCAGCAGCCGGGCAGTAGCGCGACTTTACACGGCTTGTCGGTGTCGGGGCTACAAGCCCGGTCCTTATACGCAATGAATGGACGCACATGCGTGTCGCCGGCGACTTCGCGTGTGATATACGACGGGGGAAGTGTGCATGCGCATTCAATTATATTTTTGCTTAATTAAGTACGTAAGACTTGTTAAAATATGTTTATTTGCTGCTTTCTGACATTTTATAAAGAAAACTCCCGTGAGTTTGAATAACGGGTCACTCACTTTTGTAAGGTCGAATATTCCTTAACTTGTTTCATACCGGTACGCGGTCCCTCGGCTCGGCGGCTAGTAAGTTAAGGCCAGTGTAATCCTAGACAAAAGGGTGATGTTAATTAATTTCTTCAAGAAAAATTTGTTTACATGATAGGACTATGACACGTACCTTAGGATGAATAGACTGACTCATTATATTGAACAATACAATACAAATATTCTTTATTGATCACCAAAACACACAAAAGAAATCAAGATTATAATTAAACATGTACATGTAGACAACAGGCGGTCTTATCGTTAAAAAGCTATCTCTTCCAGGCAGCCTTTGAGTGGTGGAGACACAACAGAGTAATTTGACATTGCGAGTGGGCTATTAAGAGAAGAACCATAAGGATGATCAATTGATCATACATTTACATATATATATACACATATATGTAAATCGATATATCTAAGTAACACGACGTAACAGACTTAAAAACTACAAAAAGTTACATCAACTATACGTAACATTTACGGAAGAGATAAATTTAAATGGTGATCCTTTAATCTACTTTTAAACATGGAAAGAGTTTTCATATGCTTTCCGACATTATTTCTTAACAAGCTACCTACATTTAACTGTTTTACAAGTAAATTAGATAAAATTATGTTTGTTACGTAATGCCGTATATCTGCATATACAGAAGAATCATATTTTTCATTTGAGTGTTATTTGTATTTACAGCTATTTATTTAAAAGCAGCTCCCTCACTCTTGATTGACACAGCTCATCTTCTGGAGCTTAGAACTAGCTAGAACCAGAAACACAACACCACATACCTACAAACAGAGCAATTAGTGGTAATATTATGGATGCGCTTTCTGTAGAGCGAAGGTACTTTCCTAGTTGCGCTGCTCGAAACGAAATATGAGTGAAATGGATACTGCTTTAAAATTGCAGTGAAAAAATTTGTGCTCACAAAGTTTCGCAGCTTTAGCTTAACTCGTTAATTATTATTATTAAATACTTAAAAACCCTAGAGTATTCTATGTACAGAATATACATTGTAAAATGGGTAAGCGGGTGTAGTAACTTTTTAAGTCAACAGTCCTACTCGTACAATACAAACAAGGATGCTCAAAATTAGACCAAGCGCAGAAGTCTCGCGCAGAAAGCAAACCCTGAGATTTGTCAGGATAACGCTAAGCGAAAGATCAAAGTTTCGCTACCTTTCACACGCTTTGCCCTGAAGATAGTGTTAATAGTGACCTTTAGGAGCTGCAACACTTTATACTTGGAATTGAACTTAGTTTTATTCGAGCATCGAACTCCCGAACCAGTATTGATGAGACTCGGCTGATTTCCAGAAATAAATAGCACAGTATTTATAAAGTTAAAGCAACGTGCAAGATCCGGCGCGCCGATTGCAGTACATTCTTGTATCACTTGTAAAATACTTTATTGCTCTGTAGTGCGCTTATTGCAAACTGGCTCTTGCCAATGCCTGTCGTTGGTTTTAAATTTTAAAATGTATCTAGTGGAAATGGACTAGGTTTCAATTTAGGCACGATGCTCGTCCTATTTATTTTTACGTTCTTGAGTCAAAATTTTCTTATATGCAAACTAAAACTGACGAACGTAAAAAAATAGTTCGAGGATGTTTCACGCATTAATTACTTGCCCGTGCTCACGTAAGACGTTGTTTTATGTATTTTTTGTACATAGATTTAGGTAAATACGTATTTAATGAATTTCAATTTATGGCACCTTTTAGGAAGAAATACTATAAATATGTATATTTTAATGCGGTGGCGTTCCAAAAGTCGAATTTCACTGAAATTGCGATTGCCAACACCGATTGATTCTCACGTTACCTGAACGGAACACGATCTTAGGTATTTAAATTTAAACGTGTCCGTAAAGGAGTGTTGTCTAACCCTGCTCAAACTAACATTCTATCTATTTTCGTAGCATGTGCGTCAAGCCACAATAAACTCACTATATGAAACGAGAGGGACACAGCGGAAGGGGTTAGTTTTTTCCTGTGCGCGAGCAGGACAGAGTGATCGTTTCTTCGTTTTTGGATTTATAGCAGCGCCTCCCCGTTAGTTTTATCTGTATCGCTCGGTGCGCTATGGAGCTATCGCGAGCGCGACTCGCCATCTGCTCGGCTTAGCGCTTGACCCACACGGGGTGATTTCCTCTTATTATCCATGGGAACCAATGCTAAATTTCTATTGATAATGCGATTAAGGCCTACACCGTACCTATAAACAGTAGGTACCTCCAATTGCTAAAAGTACGAGTACAGCTCATTGTTAGTATCCATATTTTCCATATAGAGCAAAATATTACTTATAAGTAGAGCTCGCTATCTCGTATCTAAAACCTAGACTGCATTGTAATGTGTCCGCGTGAAAAATCCAGAAACACCGTTAACTTACGTACAGTCAACAAATTTGGTTTCTGGGCCGCTTCGTATCTTTTTACAGTGAAAATCTATATGAAAGCCGCTAGAAATCTCATATTAATGTCACTGTGACACGGTACGAAGTGGCCCAGAAATCAAATATGTTGACCGTGCAAAGCACTCATAGTCTCATAATCATCCGTCCATTCGCTCCGAAAATGCTCTGCGATTTAAATACCCGTATTTACGCACAAACCATCAGAACAATGGTTAAATATGCATCCAGTGTGCATCGCTCCCAAGCTAATGATACACTGATTAACAATATTCGGGACCGATAGCAGTGAGTTACTCGCGGGGGGCGGGGCGAGGCCGCGCGATGTTAGATTGCGCCCGCGCGGATTTATGCCAACCTCTCCATATTAACTGATAATACCTACTAAATATGCCATTATTATATGCGAAACAAATACTCTCACAGCTACGATTACGACCCGAGATTGTTTATTGGTTTTATTTATTGCTGAGAATGGAATTTGGATCGAGTTTATGCTATACGCATATACATGTAAGTGGGGGCTTAGATTTTTATTCCCACCGTAGATTTGAGTATAAGTAGTTATTGCTGTTTATCTTTTTATATTATATGTTTCGTAGCAAATAGAAGAATAGCGTCCTTATGATGAAAAATAAAAAAAAAATAACTTAGCATCATAAACATGTTAACGCTTTTTATCTTGCCATAATGGTTTGTAGGTACTTTAGTTTTACACTCGTATTTACTTTGATATGCATTATAGGTACGCATATTCGTTTTCGACAATTTGTACTTGCTACTTATCATAATTATTCGCTGGAAAGAATTTCATGCTCTTATATGCATATAAGAGCCCAAAATATTACTACTGTTAAGTTTTCATAACCGAAGACATCAGTGATAACTGATAACCCTTCTGTTGCTTCAATCCTTTACCTAAGTAGTTACAACCCTAGTTTCATAAGTATAGATAACTACAGGAAACCTGCGAGTTTACATCTGAGTAGATACGTATTCAAATTTAAAGTGAATGTTCTTACTCGGATATTATCGAGCGGTCCCTGGGTATATAAATAGAAGGAGACTGCGAATGAACAAGAAATAAGGAACAGAAAATTATGAAATAAATGATGAAAAACTGACCGTTTCCCAATTAGAACATAGTTTTTTTTTCTTTTATTTTATAAACGTAAGTTTGTATTCGAGTGGATGGGAGAATGTTCCAACTACGCAAAGTCTGCGTACACTATCAGTACTATCACGCATTTACTTTGCTGAGCCGGAATAAAGCCAATTTATAAATTCGTCTCCAACACGAGCATCATTAATTATGTTGCTGGCTGGGTGGCTGAGAAAAACTTACTCCACTCATTTCGCTATCATTACCATCATGCGCCATCCTTGTTACACTGCCTTTAGTTGTTACGTTCTCTTGCGAAAAAATATCGTAACAATTCACGACTTTTCGACACAATTTGGACTTAATTGTTTTGTAAATTGAGTCGAGATTGCGTTGGCGACAGCGTATAGTGCGTCATTTCGGATTGGACCATATTTATCCTGTCTCGTTCTATTGTTTTGTTCTGCAGCCTCCCCGGCGTTAATGGTGTTATCTTGCCTCTCGAACGCAGCACCTCTCCGTATATTTCTTTATCTTGTCCGCTCTGTTGGCGGTTACCAGCAGTTTGTTTTTATTCATTTGCTAATTTCGAAAATGAGAAGGCGCCCGTGATCACATCGCCGATCGTAGATTTAGGTTCGCGCATTAATAAAATTAACGAATGTTTTTTAAATTAATTGAACGTACTCGGAAACTGTTATCCCGGATCGGATTTCTTCCCGGTAATGTCGCCCGTTATTTTATAGGGATATTTTCGCTAAGTGGACCACCACTCCAACCAAAATTATTAATACTAGTAAAGTAGAGACATCTTTAGGTTTGGTTGTTCTGTTGTTTTTGTAGTATTGCCTATCTACCGGTGAACATCCTTACGAAGAAAAAGGGTTGGAAACAAAGAAAAAAGCCTCTACCGTAGTATGCAAACAATTTTTACGAATATTTTTGAAATCCTTGAAAATGACTGAGATATTTAGGTAATTGATCATTTCATAAATTCATTAAAATAATTATTATCGTGGTTTATATTTACTAGGTACGAGTGCATCAGGAGTAGCAATAACTTAGGTACTTATAATAGTATAATTATATGTATTATGTAATTCATATTATCAACGACGAAAAGAGAAAAGATTTTTGTAGGTAAAGCAAAATGTGCCTTCTATCTTACTAGCATCCCTCTCATCTATGAGAGGAGGCCTGTGCCCAGCAGTGGGACGTAGATAGGCTGATGATGATGATGATCTTACTAGCATGCCCTGATTTGTAAGGTAGGTACATAGTTGGATTTGGATGGACGAGACATTTTGATTTACCTATAAGAAACTTCTTTGTAGGTAGGTACACGTTATTTCAGGACGGGGTACCTATTTCAAAATTACCTATGACAACGAAGGATTTGGAGGGTTTTTAAATGTGCGTCTAGAACATAACCAATATACTTATACCGTAATTATTTCTGGCGTAACAAAACATTGTAATACGTATTGCCTAATACTGATTTTCAGTTCCCTCAGCATCTGTCATGATTGTACTTATTACAGAACTCTAATTTGTACCCCTCGTTGTTTATGCATGCATATATTCATAGTGTCTAGATTTAAGCCAAGCAAAGCCTGCTATTATTGTCATGTCACTCGCGCCAACAAGTATTGAAATTACGTTTGACGTGGTTTCTCTCAGATTCTGCATAGTTTCTCAGTACTGGAATTCATAACTTTGACTTATGAATTTTAAACGTATGGTAAAACAAACACACGACACAATCCTCGCCATTTCCCAGGATTGTTTACATTAAATTACTACATTCGTTTGTAGGTAGTATTTCATGATAGTCTCCGTTGATTGTTCTACTTGCATCCCCTTGATTAAATCTGTTTGATTATCATTGGCATATTAGTTCAATAATGTAACCTTGGGCTAACGTCTAAGATTTTTTTAATTATTTTAATTATATTGCAGTGGTTGAAGCTGTTGAAGCATTGGCAATAATAATTTGTAGAGGTCACTTAAATCTTCTAGAGGTTCGAGCAGTAGAACCGCAGCTAAGCAATAAATACTCTTACATGATACATGCATAGATATACCTGAATACTGCCCTTGCATTTATGGCTTTTATAATGGGATTGTTGAGCAAAGATGAGGCCAACCGTGAAGCGAGTTCACCCAGAAACTGCCTATTCACTCTTGCCTTAAATAGGTCCAGGTTAAAAGAACTCGGAAATACAGATGCTGGCAGGGAATTCCAAACCTTAGCACTGCACATTACTCAATTACTATCCATCGTTACTAAATTTGATAATACTGCTGAGTTGAGATTTCATGTTAATAACTATTTTGAAAGATACTCTGCTCTGTAGGATCATCCATTGAGAATAATTGGATGACCCCGTTGGTACGGGGATACTATTGGATACACGTGACAAGAATCTCGTCAGGGAGCATCTTGGGTGATTCTAGTGCAAAGGGCAAAAATATAGACACAAGAGGAGCCCTCGCCGCAGTCGGTGCGCTCGCGCAGGCCCCGGGCGGGGGCGGGGCCGACGCAAGCGCGGCCACCCCGGCGACGACGCCCCACGCCAGACGCTCCAACTTACCTATATTTAGACGGCTTCATTGTCTGCTGCCAAAGGAACGGTTTAATGGAGGTAAAGCAAGTAATTTATACTTAAAACTGACTGTGATATGACACTTGATGTTATGATTGTCTGGTGCAGGAGGTCTCAGGTATCGCACAACAGAAAATTGTATTTGTATTTTGGCATGTCTTTAGAACGACTGCCCTCGGTAACGTAAATGTGATTATGTTGATGATCAACTTACCTACTTATTTTTTTAAATCCCAGATGCAATGCAGTTCGATAATGTTATGTTTCCATGATTTATTTCATCGGATGATGTTGGCATGGAAGGTAGAATCTAGTCGAAGGTGAACTGGAAACTTTTAAGCTCCATTATCCTTTTAATAGGTTTGTAATTAACATTCTAAGTATCTTGTGACAATGGAATATTTCATATAGCCAACATAACCCAATAGCAATGGAACAGTTTAAACCATATCAATAATTAATTTCCAATCAGATCGCAGAACAATACCGTCTGCGCGCGAGTGCGACCCCATTACATTGCGTACGCGCAAACTATGTTGCGACAGTGGTTGCACTTTATACAATTGTTTCGAGTACAAAAGTTCACCATTACCTATTCTCTTCCTTCAGTTTTCCTCAGTCGTCAACGTTGTTCATGCATAGTCCCAAGTCTACCGTGGTATATTCACGCCATACGTCGATGCTAGCGTAGTTGATTAAAAACTGTATCATATATCTATATAACAACATCTAGTTTATCATTTTGAGTTTCTTATATTGAAGTGTCTGTTTCTTCGGGTAACCACCAACCCTCAGTAACAAACACTTAAAATAAATTAGCATCGTTTCAGTACCAGTACGAGGTTTCCTATTTCTAAGAGTAAGGCCCAATTTGCCAGTGATTTTTGGTTTTCACCCGACGGTTTAGTTTTCTGAATTTAAATCGCGATTAGAAGCTTTATATTATTATTTATTGAATACAAATATTAGTATATATCTTGCAACCACTGTGTTTTAGTATTCTGTAGTCTAGGGCTCACATGTGATTTCACCGCGTTATCTCGCCTAATACATCAATGGCTTGTCCAGTATTGTTAGTGACGGTCGGATCTATTGTGATTAGGTTGCGTCGCTTCGAAGTAGTGTTGGACCCATTTGGCGATGGTGGTGAACAGGATTGAAGCGAGATTGATACCGTTTGAGATTTTACAATATGCTGTAAAAACGATTGAGGCATTAGCTGTGACTTAGGGTAGATAAAAATACGACTCAAATTAGAATCTTTCTTAGTTTGTGTAGCCGGAGCACCCTCCGAATCCTAACCGAAATCTCCGAATGAGTACCCTCTTAATTCAACAAGAGAATGAATAATACATACAATATTGTTGTAATCATAATTAATTCAAATTGGGATAATGAACAAAAACTGTCTCATTTGCCAATTTGGTCGACCTTCATGTGACACAAAATATGTGCAGTCATATTTTTCGATTTCGAAACCAGTCCCATCCATTTCTTATACTCATCTATTTTACATGCTTACCATAAAGTTATCGACAATGTTTTCCCATCACTAGCATCATTGGGAGTGAATGAGGTACTTATTCCACAAAGCTTTTGTTACATAACGTTTGGCTAAATAGTTACAAAATATACCAGCCAGGATTACCCTGCCTCTTCTCGTAGTAAAACGACTTATGTTTATTCTAAACCGACATATGTTTTTGCTCTTTTAAAATGAAGGAGCATTACTAGTGCCAATACTGCTTAAAGCTTGGTAACAAATCTCATACATTGTTGCATACGACGCAATATTCTGAATGAGACCGAGTCGAATTGCGAATTAGATCAATTTTGTTTTATACATTGAGCAACGAATTCTTTGCAATAGCTATAACGGAAATAGCGTTTTGGCCATGTTTTGGCACTATATTTAAATTCGTTATTGATGTCTTTACTGGGCCAGCGTGGGGACTAACTACACCCAGCAATGCTTCCAACGCTGCGTCATCCGGCCTACCTAGCTTACCTAGCGGCGTAGCTTTACTTTGTGGAAATATAAAATTTCATGTATAGGATTAAGTCAGAGGTTGACAGTGACTGTGACAGGTGTTGCAAGTGACTAACTTGAAACTCGAAGACTTTTTGTTTACATTATGTTTTATCTATCAAAATGTATATCTCTAATCCTTTTCCAAATTCAGTATCATTATGTTATACTCAACTGGCCAATCGAAGGTGCGGCTTAACCTTCGATCGCCTAAAGCTTCCACATAAACTAACAAGCCAACCACTAGATTTACCAGATTTACGACACATCCTAAAGGCACAGCTTAACCCCTGCGTTAGGAAACGACGGGTTAGCCAAACAGACAAGGTTGCATAGTTTAAGGCATGATGTCCTCACTAATCTGTCAATTAGCCGGCATTCCTGTCCCGTGAACTGCGCTCGCGCAACCAGCCGAGGATGACTAACTATTGTTCCCCCGCCCGGCGAACCTTTAACATATACCGACTGATATTACTTGCCTTACCATCTACTCGTTAAGGCACCAAAGAGCTTGACTATCAAACCAACATGAAAACTTTTGATATTATTCAGGATTGTTAGCTTGATTCAAAAGTCGTAATCAAAACATGAAACGCATTAGATTATCATAAATCAGCACAGATTTTTTTTATCAATTTGCTCCGCTCCACTTATAAATAATAATGGTATAAATTGAAAGGAAAAGTGTTGGTATTGTAGTAAAGTTGTATTAGAGTGTTTTTTTTTTGTATCTACAATATTTAATGTCACGTAGCTTAGCTAAGTTAATATATTCAATAGAAAATCAGACGTAAATCGTGACGAGCGCTCGTATCCGTATGAATAATAATGTAAACAAAGCGTATGAGATGTTCTAATAAGATTCTTTACTGAGTTAATAAATGTCAGTGCTTAAACACATTAGAATATTAGATTCCAATCAGAAATGTTTATTAGCATATATATCCTCTGGCTGCGTCATATCAGCCGTTCATCGATGATTAACTAGCTTTAATTAAAGGTATAAAGCTGTCGACATCCCGAAGAAATCCTTGTTATAGCGATCCTACGCTGATCGACACCAGAGCGACGTGACTTGCGATACATTAAGATAGCGAAGCATATTTCGCCACCTATACGCGTACGACGTACTCATATTATCCCATTTAATGGCTTCATTACACGACCGGCTACATTATGCTAATAGAACCCGCGCGCCTTATTATATCATCCAGGCACGCGATACGCATTTTAAAAATACAACAATTTTTAAATTCGCCCCCCGCCGTGACGCGGCCGCTCCAGACTACTCTGATTGGCAGAGTGAGTGACGTACGCTGTCCTTATTGGTCGATAAGATTTGACAGATAAAATCCGGCGGCCCACATAAAAGACGATGTGTCGTTTCCCGGGCATTTTGGACTTGTAAAAATTTCAAAACGGTATCGCGGTAACAAAAAGGTTTTCTATCTACGGTCCGGGCATATCACATGGGAATGAAAACATCTGTCGACGTTTTGTTATGTCTGGATCGTTTTTTACGTGCCCGGGCGCATTATGAAGTGGTAAGACGTCGTGGTTTTGTTTGGATTGTGTAATAGCGAGGTCGATCGCCCCCGGCGCGTGTCAAACATTGTTACGGGCCCGAACGAGTCTGCCGTCGCGAGGCGAGAGCCCTTTGGTCATTATCGGGCCTTATGATAGGGGACTCAGTATCCGCGAACTGGAACTCCAATAAGGTCAACGGCTTTAGTTAAGATATAATTTTATACGTAGCCTATAATACACAGGAGGGTACACAAACATACTTAGAAAGACGCAGTTTACTCATTCTTCATACATATACCTAACCTATAAACCTGATATATTTAGCGCGGGTTTACTTTACTATGAAATCTTATAGGTAAAACCGCCTTGCAAGATGAAATTAATGAGATTCTTAGAACTTAATAGAGTGATAAAGACGACAGCATATTTAAACCACACAAATGTCAGATGTGATTTGTTTCTGTTATTTGTATTAGTGTACTTTATTTGGTGAACAATAAAGAATATTTGTATTGTATTGTATTGTCAGAATTAGAACCTATAGGCCTACTCTGAACTAAGCTGTCTTAAAGTATGTATGGTTTAAATAGACAGAGTAAGGTAAATTATTTAGGTAGGTAAAGTTATTCTACACCTAAGCTTTACTGGGTTGTTAATCACAACGCTCCACATCACCTCAGGCCACCCTCAGGCGAAGCAGTGCAAGTTAGATTATGCGTAATTATCACTAATCCCTGCGTCAAGGTATACTATAGGCGTGATGGTACGAGTGACACTAAGGTGCAAAGACGTGCAGGGTAACTACCTATTGATGCTTCAAATGCCAAAGAACTCGATGTTCTAGTATTAAGTAATTCGTATAACTCGTACAAGTAAACTGTAATTTTAAATGTATTCCCAGGTGGTCGCTTCTGTTCCTTCTCGCCGTGCATCGAACAAGTCCAGCGTACCTGTCTAGCTCTGGCCAGCCACGGGTTTCAGGAGCTGGCTACCATGGAGGTACTACAGACCGAGATCAAGGTGTCCAGGAGGACTATCCCAGTGAGGGATCTCTCGTTTTTGAAACACAAGGTGAGTGCAGAAACAAATTAGGTATAAACATTCACCCTGCGGAAAAATAGTCTGCTGCTGCATAGACACTGATTTTTCAATAATGATACAGACTCACTATCATTCGCATCAATTTTGCCGCAGTATCACACGTGTTCTTATACATATATAAAATCTATGGAACTTCCATACAAAGTGTACCCGTTATTTTTGCTCGTCAGTATATTTTAGTGACTGAATAATAAAAAAATATACTAAGCTTCAAAGTCTTCAAATACGTCAAAATATTGCACGGGCACGATTGTGTGATTTTACATGATTTTAGATTTTGTGATTTAAACCCTCCTATTAAAATGTAGGCTACACAGTAATTCTCCATTTTACAGTGAAACTCTAATTAATTCTACAAATACTATTTTTCCAAAACAAACACCGATAATTAATTTCATATTAAATTGGTATAAATATAAAGGTAACATATCTTGTATACCATAAGCGGCAATACGTCTTCAAGTCGTTACGGTTCCTATCGCTCCTAATTAAGAAAGTGAGTGAATGTGGGCCACACCGCTGACCTCTGCAACTGACACATTAAGTTGACTGACTTATTGGTTCAGTGGAGGACTCTAGAGATGGGTATTCGATACCATTTAGTCGTCCAGACAGCAACAAACATGATCCTGACAAGACCGGGCTGGGATTTAAGTAAGGTACCTACAGTTGCCAGCACATACATCGTTGTAAACCTGTACAGGGTGCTCACAGATATCTAAAGAACATCACTATCAAGACATAAAAGCATGTTATACCCATCTTAGTACATCATTATGTCGTGGTGCCGTGTACCTTGTTGAAGCTGAAAGGTAAGAAAACAACGAAATCCTACCGCATGGCCCTTGACATATGAAGAAGCGTAACAATTTTATATCTATAGACATCGGCATTACTATAACTCAGTATTTAGTAGCCGCACATCTCTGCAAGCTGGCAAGTTCCATGGATCGATACAAGCCAGTACCTAATTGACAGACTCACTCGTTTGCGACACACGTTGCTTATGCGCAGATGATCCAAATTAAGTGGTTGTTGCAATGGTTTAATCATTTCACTTGTTTCGTGGTTCGTTAGGAGCTACAGGTAGGATTCGTGAATTGCAAATTGCTTATTAGGTTGTTAGTTGGATGTCATGATTCCATTAACTCAATTTATGTTCAGTGTTAAGAATATTTAATTGGAAGTAAATTAGATGTCTCGAATAAGATACTGTTATAAACAACAGGCATCAATAAAATTCAATTTCATTGGACTATTTATGGAACTACGTACTTCCTTACCTCATTCTGGATGTATTTGAAATGTTCTTATGTATGGTCCAGTCCAGTCAAATGTTGTCATACATTCTAATTGTTAGAAACACCGGATCCGAATAGGAATAAGGACCTAACTTGCGGTTGAACATCAATTCACGGCTTATTTTATACAATGATGGTGTCAAACAAGCGTAAGGTCCACCTGCCGCTAAGTGGACACCGTAGCCTATAGACGCTCACAACTCACGAGGTGTCGTTTATAAAATTTAAAGATTTACTGTGTTGACAGCAGAAGGGATAAATTTAGGTTCTAGGCTCTCAACACAGTGCATTCTCGGGAGCTCTGGCAATATTGCTCACTTTTAGGAACAAAACATACCTGTATAGTAGATAATACCTAATTTTCTATGGCCTAATCTTGGATATAACTATATGTATACAATAATGTGGTTCGGTTGAATTGACACAGCTGTTTTTGCAAATAAAATAGGTTTTAACTTTAGTAACAACAGCAATAAAAAATACACACTTGAAATAACGAAGAAAGCGTGATGTTTGCGTTGTTTTTGTACTTTAACAAACTACCTTTCCCATCAGATACGTATATATCAATGACTAATGCCCTTTGTAAATTGCACGGGTTTCGATTGAATTATAATGTCCCAGCCGGTTCACATAAATCCATAGTACGTGCCGTGTACCTAAATTGAGAGTATAGACGTGTAGTAAATCACGATGGGACCACATCGTTCAATTAGATAATTGCCTGATTCGGTGAGTTCCGAATGATTGCACAGGACCACCTAGTGCATTTCCACACGGGACCCGCTAATTTGTTCAACATTAATCACAACACAAGCGTACTTAATACACCAGACAAGATTTCATATAGTGATCACTTAATTGGATTCACTAACTACAGATATTATGATTAATTTAAGTAATAAGGAATTTTAGAAATGAAAATCATAAGAAGACGTAATACAAATCTAGTTTTTGCAGACTTAGATGTAAAAACTGCCTGATGGTAAGCAGTCGCCGTGGCCAATAAACGCCTTCAACTCATGTGGTAGTGTATAACGAAAAAGTACAGTTCCCTCGCCGTTAGAACAAACCATTCTCAAAAGCTCTGATGATAATACTTCTTTATTTGTCGATTCTGTTCTTTGTCCCGTATTAATGTTGTTCAATAGGTAGGTACGTTCCATAGCAGATATAGCCCCTATAGGTAATTTAGACAGTAACAATTTCACCATTCCTACCTATTACCTATCCAATATAAATGAATTAATGCGTGGTGCATCATTGTTATATGCAAGCAGCCCTCATTTCGTGTGCATTGTACATGCACATATTTTTGGAAATTTTATAAAGGTCTCCTTTGCTGCGCGATGATAACAAATCATTCATCTTCCTTATCGACTTCCCACAATCCGATGAACTGGATCAATAGCTCCAAGCGAAGCCGGCCGTCAACACACGTCACGTCACGCTATGAATGGAGCATGAGTATGAATGGCCCCTATCGAACTATACGCGATCCTGGTAATTGGGAAGCGTGTGCGCATCTCGGCGGCAGTATGAGGATTGTGGACAGTATTTTGAATTCATCACGAAACCCCGAAAGTTTATTAATTACTGTGTACGAAGAAATGATAAAGACTTTAGACACACATTTTCGAATGACATGTGTTTGACGACCGCTTTAGCTCAGTTGGTAGTGATTCTGCCTACGAAGCTGGAGGTCCCGGGTTCGAATCCCGGCCGGGGCATTTATTTGTGTGATGAGCACGAATATTTGTTCTTGGGTCTTGGATGTTTTCTATGTATTTAAGTATCAATTTATCTATATAAGTATGTATATCGTCGCCTAGTACCCATAGTACAAGCTTTGCTTAGTTTAGGACTAGGTTGATTTGTGTAAGATTGTCCACAAATATTTATTTATTTATTTAAGTTTCGAACACGTTTATCACGTAATAAACTAAACATAAGTCATATTACCTAACATTCTGTTAAATAGTGTCAAAGTACTCTATACGTATTGCCTTTTGCATATGTATATATGTATTTATCACAGGACAAATGTATTTACTTAAATATACTAATTCGATGTCTCAGACTGGATCTGTCCAACTGACTAAGAAGAAGGGGGTAATGTTTTTCGGCACTTGTATTTGCAGCCCAGGTATGCTCGTTCTGGATATTAAGGGTTGGCACATGTGAAAGCAAGATTAGACGCTCTTTGTGATGAGACGCCCAGAAGATCACATGACGAGTAGAGTGCTCGATATTGAAACCGGACCAAGAGAACGAGGTAGACCCCGACTGACGTGGACGGCAATAATGCCAAAGATCTAAAGGAAGCCCAAGTAGATCCACAGACGACCCAGGACAGAATGTCTTGGCGAAGATTGATTAAGAGAGCCGACCCCAGCTGAAATGGGACAAGGCGAGGATAAAGAAGAAGACATGTGAAAGCGAGATTCGTGAGGAGCGATTGGAACTAAATATGTTTTGTGGTAGGACACTGGGCTTGCCAAGTCATGATACTGATTTTGAGACAATCTTGTGAGCCACAGGTGCGTGAATAAGGTCGTTCGTCTCTACTCTGAGACTGACGTAGATTGAAGCATACGTTGTACTAACCTGAAGTGTATGGGGCTCGATACGGACCATCACTGTGATTGGTGCGCGGCAAGAATTAAATAGGATCGATTGATTGATTAGTTTTGGAGCGTGAGAAAATTGAGAACGGATTTTCAAAACCGATTATTTATAGTAGCTAACGGGGTGCTATAAACAGGCAATCTCACGCTTCAATAGAAAACTAACTAAAGTTCTTATTTAAACCCGACGTATTGATAATCACTAAGCAATTGTGCAAAGAGTGATTCTATAGACTGTAAAAGCGTATACAAGTTTTTATAGCCTGACAACTGACAAGATTCTATTTGGCCCCGAAATGATGGTGTCGCTACAAACAGCTTACCTACGTATCTTATATCTTTAAGCGAGCAATTATTATTTATTGGTTTATTTCGGGGATCTCGGAAACGGCTCTAACGATTTTGACGAATATTTGGTATGTGGGGTTTTTTATTATTAATAATAATGGGATTGCTCTTGGCCAGCTCTAGTTTTTCGGGGACGAGCAATCGATCTATCTAGGTCTCATGCCCGGAAAAACGCCGAGCAAAGCTCGATCGCCCAGATATTGGTAATAATGTGCGTACGTCATACAATGCACTACTTATAAAATGTCAGTAACGGTCATGTCGACCAATTTCAAATAATTGTTTATATTGCAATTCTACGAAATCCTTCTTCCTTTTGTATTTTGTTTATTCAAAATAATGTATCTTACGTCATTGGAAATCTTTTATGGCATTATTGGTGCATAATCGATTATAATTGCGAAATATTTTCTTTTTGTTTCTACATCGGTGACATTCGATGATTTTCAACTCAAATTCAACTGTTGTCACTAAAATATTACATGTAATATTACCAGTAAAATTAATTAGAGCAAGTAATGACGCAAGTAATACTCAACCGGCCCTCATAGGAGACCTGTTACTAAACAGTGTTTGGGAACCTGCAAGGAAAGCGTTCTTCGATGTTCGCATAATAAATGCCGACGCTTCTTCTTACAGCAACCTCACATGGCAACAAACAGCACAGAGACATAGCCGAGAGAAACACACCAAATATGACCGAGCAGCAGAAGATTTAAGAGCCTCCTTTACTCCACTTGTCATCTCATGCGATGGAGCATTAGGGACAGAATATAACAACTTTATAAAAAAAACCGCATCAAAATTAAATACGAAATGGGGAAATGCATATTCACAAGTAATGTATTGGTTGAAAGTAAAAGTACAGATTTCAATTATAAGAGCGGTCTCAATAAGGGTGAGAGGCTCGAGAAGACATATAAGACCATTTGGATGTGAAGATGGAGCAGGAATCCTATGAAGACCGGATCCTCTAAACGCCAACGCCAGAGCAGCAAAAGTTTTACAATCAGCTAAGGAGCAACTAAAATGGTCGCTGCTGAAATGAAAAACGTGAAACATTGTATAAATTTATTTTGATCTACGTAAGTTCAATTACTGTACACATGTTTTTTAAAAGGTCTATGATACTTGAAATAAATGATTTGAAACGATTAGAGCTGCTGAAAATCCGCAACATGGCGAAGGCCAAGTAAAATCTTGTTAGGCTATACCTGATTTGCTACCCTACCAAATATTGCGATATTAAATATTGAAAAACCTTATTTAAAATATTTGTGTAAACTTAATTGGCTTGACACGCTGCCGCGTGTCTAGGTTTTATTGTTGTATATATGTAGTATTGATACTGTAACTGAGTGGTAAGCCATGTGACTTTCGATCTGGAGTTCGGGGGTTCAAACCTGTCGGGGGTTCAAATAAATGAAAAGATCGAGCAGCGCCTAGGCTTGCCTGCGAACGGCACATAGTAGTGCCAGAATACGATTGAGAAGAATTGAATGTCAAACAAATGTAATTTTAAAAGTATATTTTTTCAATTTTTTAATCAAAGTGAAAATTGAAAATTTCAACACCACAGATGGGATTTGAACCCACGACCTCTGGAATCCGTCCATTGCTCTACCAATTGAGCCACCGTGGTATCCCTTGTAATGGTGAATTTTTCAATCTTAACACTCATCTATTCGCTATTATATTTTCGCTAGCGGACGCATCCGCTTAACAAACATATTAAAGTTTATAATTTTTCAATTATCATATACTACCATTACTAAATTATATTCGCCCTTCAACTACATCCGGATTGCTCTTGAATAAAGATTGCAAGCCATGTAAAACTGCATGAAACCTGCGGTTCGGTTTCATGCTACAATACATCTTATGCCAGTTACAATAAAGCATAAAATACAGAACGCGGATAGCGTATCGATATCGGCGACATATCGGGCTGCGTTTTGAAACGTCACGCGCGCCGTTTGTCGCGGGCGGTCACGCTCCCGACCAGTAGCCTGTAGAGACGTCAAACTTGATTATAAATATTTATCGATTAATTATTACTGGTACAACCTTTCAACGTGTAATCATATGGCGACACTATTACTAACAACGTTCTCACTCCATACTAAATATGTACAGGCTTGACTCACATACGTTACACGTTACACACATCATAAGCAAATTCGCATATCGAAGGTTGTATGCAGGTATAGAATTAAATATCAAAAGATCAAAGTTATTATCAACTTTACTGATTTTAAAAATTTTTCGACTGGCAATGTATTGATATAATCCAATAAAGTGATTAAAGGATTATGATGCTTTAGTAACGGAGAATCAAATGAGGAAAGAGCAGTTTTTAACTTGAAATTTGTCGTTTTGGAGTGATGTTTGAAACGATATTTTCTCAGTGATAAATCCAAAAAATACATTAATATTTATGATATTAGACCACAATAGTCGTGTTCCAGATAGTATGTCTTTAAGATACTTGTCAATTCATACAAATAGCCTAATTAATAACATGACCGTTTATAACTGACAAGAGCCTTTAATTTGTCTTTCTATCCATATCTCGTAAATAGTCATTCGTTGCAAAAAGACAACAACAACGAGCGTAGGAAAAGCTGATGGCCTATATTTTCAGTTTATTTCCCCCTACTCGTGCTTAATTGACTAAATTAGGTTAATGATATCGGTACATGTGTAGATTTCTGACCGTTCAATACAAAACGACAATTAGATAGCATTTCAGGTAACTTCATGAATAGCCTCAATTTCTAATGTAGAGTATGAAAACAAGCATGAGTAATCACATCAAGTTTTCCGCTGAAAGTTTTATAGTTGCCAAACATAACCAATTGGTTAATGTTGTGTTCGTATTCCAAGCTTTCTCTCCTATTTCTGGTTCTTACATCAAGGGAACATAGTCAACCGATGCATTGACCTGTGTATAGTGTGTATCGCGAATGGATGTAATATATGTGTGTAATATATGTATATGTTAGTACTCGCTGTATTTTCCTGCGACACAACTTAGAGTAATTGTTGACATGTAACTTGTATTTATCAACCCATTCTCAAACATATCTTATAAATTTTCAAATAAAATGTGCATTGGATTCTCAAGAAAAAACTTCTTTCTTATGTTTCATTTATAAAATTATACAGCCCCAACATCGATTGCTCCAAATGCAAAACAAATCTCTTGTAGGCATGTAAAAAGCATTCGAACGTACAGCATAATAGTAATAGCGTGTCATCATTTTCCACTAAATATGTCGAAGTTTTATCGATACTACCCTAAAGCGACCCCGCATAAGTAATACATTTATTTACTCTAAAATATGGCCTTTACAGTTTATCGATGAAGCCTGTATAAGGCACATGCCTAGCAACAAAGGCTCACGTCCGTGGGAAAACCGCAGGCTTCTTAAAATCTAGTAAAAGCCAACCCTGGTATGGCACACTCATAATAAATTATCCATTACTAGATTATCCTGTAGAATTATTTTAAAATCATACTTATTAGAAGGTGCGACGTGGGAAAACGTAGGTGAAATAAACGAGTTCACTCATACCTAAGACATGAGTATATTATGGCAATATTAACTTATCCGTCCACTTTTTACGGAATTGACAACATTTCCAATTTTCAAGTTGGCCATTTTACTCGTATCTAGATCGATAGAAAATGAAATTTTAAGCTCCACCTGATTTTTATGTCTCCCGAAATCCTAATTTTCGTTCAAAAATGTAGTAATAATAATGGTCAGGTCTTAAGTGAATTATGACGTCATTTTTATGAAGGTGTGACTGCATTGCCAATGTTTGACAGTATTGCTCCTTTACCGTCATAGGAACGACGTCACATTCCGTGATTTTCCGGTTTATATATTTTGGCGATTTTCTTCAAATCTAGCGAAGAAAAAAATCAAAAAACTATTTTATTACGTTCAAGTAGCATATATATATCGAAATGGTTTTCGATTTAGGCATCATTTTAAATTTTGAAACGTTGTCAATTATCAGCCAGCCAAGTTATAAACATAAAAACTACCAATAGTCGAGCACTGCAAATTAAGACTCAAAATAAAACTTCAGGTATGTTTTGTTCAAATTTATCAATACTAGCTAGGTTGTCTACATTCGTTGGTCACTACTACGAGTAGCAATTTAGTAACAGTAACGGAGAGCTCTTCGTTTCATGTAATCATCATCATCATAAATTTAAGAGCTGGGCTCTTATCGGTGGAGTAATCGTCATTCCATTCTTTTCTCTGCCACTGTCTTGAGCTCCTGATACGACGTTACATTAACTTTTTCTTTGGTAATACATGAATTAAAATATATCGTTGAATATAGAAAATCTGTGTGATATGTTACTGTACCGTAGTAAGCACTCAAGTAAATTTGCATATTCTTCCCCATTCCTAAATCATATATCGCTCCGGTGGTGCCGCAATTCATAAATATAAGTCATTAGTGCTATCCATAAACCTTAGCAAATGGATTTCCAACAAGTCGAAGCGGTGGGACCGTGGCCCGGCTGTATTTCGCTCAAACATCTCAAAACTTCATCTCCGGAGTGGATTCTGGGCTTAGCGCTTAGCGCGCCTTTAATCTTTCCTTTTTTGAAGTAGTCTTGGTTTATCGCTTGTTGGAAGATATGGTAGGGTCAGATTTGGAAGGTTACCGAGAAAACTAATACACGTTATTTCTAATGTGCTATCTCTTTAAGAAATATCACAAAGGAATTTTATTCTTGATGTGTACTACCATTTCTATGTAATTGTACGTATCATCTTATCTTATTTTTTTTGACCTGACTATGACTTTACGAGTATATTAGGCCGGGCCCAATAAAGCGATAGGAATGCGCGGTTGGAGAGTGGCCTGGGGAAAATCCAGGGTAAACCTCCGACACGACCACGCGGGCGATTATTTCATTTTCTTCTTTTCTATTTCTTTTCACCTAGAGAGTAGAGAGAACTTCTCACCATTTTTCAATAACTGCTACCCATAACAGTAAACCATAATACTTATATATTATTGACAGCAAACAGCTTTCCGCTTGTCATTCGTTTTGCTAGGTACTTTGTTTGTAAACGCGTCATATTTACTCAAATAAATTGAAATGCAACCATTATAGAAGAAATAACTAACTGTTACAGACATTTCAAAATCGCGAACCGAATTATTTTATTGGCCCAACTTTTCTTTTCATAATGTCCGTAGTCTCGGAAATGAATTAATGAAAGAAGCTAAAAGAAAACTACAGTAATTTATATTCCCCATCTTACGAGATCCCGGATGCATCTTAAGGGAAGCTGCTTGTTAATTATTATTATGATACATATGACCGCGTTTAAGTGTTCACGGACTGTCTACATAATTATAGGAAGGAGGAAAATAGGTATTATTGTAGGAATAAATAGTTCCCTTTTATCAACATTGGACTTAACTCACAACACGCACACATCCCAAAGCTAAAACCGTAGTTAACGCACTAGAATACTAAACAGGCTCATTACAAAGGCCTCTATCAAGACATTAACTAAGCGAATAAGGCTTCATCTGACCATTTGCGAGTCTAAGTTCAGAGCTGCAGCAAATCATAACGAGTAGCTAATAGTGCTGTCACTGTTATGGGAACGGCGCTTGTACCCCGCATAGTGTATGTGCTCGGTGTGTGCCAAATCCGGTCCGCTTACGCTACTGCGGTGCTAAAAGAGGAATGTTTTTCATTTAAATATTATTGACCTGCTTAGATAGTTGCTGTCATATCATATCTGTGCTAGGTCACGGTAAAATGTCCTTATTTAGGATGTCTGAATTTAAGAGGTATTCGTGTAAACTTGAAACGAATGGAAGAAAAAGATAGGATAAAGATATTGCTTTCAAACTTTACACCACATGTTAATGTAACATTTAAGTGTAAGAGGGAGCTTTTCCATATAGGGAGGTCAAATGGAGCGGAAAATCTCGTGCCGTAATTTCATAATAAGATTGAATATGAATGAAAGACTGAATGTTTTGTCTTGCCGACCAATTGTAGGCAATTTCAATTTGATTTTCGCCGGTGGTAAAGCACCTAAATAAGCAAGCGTTATACTATTATATAGTTATAGCATCCTCACTATAGGAAAAACTATGAATGTTCCTACTTAGTCATAATCGGTACTCCGTATAAGGTAGGTACTATTTAATAGCCCACCTATCACCCGCTTTGTCAATTTGTCCAACTAAAGAACAGTTAAGTATCCAACATTTATAGTGGTTTATGTACCAATTTACAATTACAGATCTATAAACGTTACATATGGCGACAGCTGCCATATCATACGATATTATCAAACTTTCCATACAATAAAATTTTAACTAACAGACCCTTAAACTTAATACAATTTGATGGATACATACAACACTACAACAAGTCTCTACCATAGTAGTCAGATAAGTACCTGGTACCACGTGTCGAAAATTCGTCCCGCACCTAATTACGATCTAAACAAGCATCTATCCTAATTTAGATTGTCCATTATAGTTATGGAAATGATTTATCTCGCGCGCCGTCGCAGCTGCACCGAACAAAGCCGTGTGCGCATTCCCACATTACTTACCGAAATGACTTATAGACTACGGAACGAAGATACATTTCATATGAACTACCAGTAATTTAAATCCTACTAATATTATAAATGCAAAAGTTTACATGTTTGGATGTTTGTTACTCGATCACGCAAAAACGGCTGAACGGATTATGATGGAACTTCGTTTACAACGAGTTTATAGATTGGAGTAACATACAGAATACTTTTATCCCGAAATTTATCCCTGGAATGGATGAAATTTATAGGAGTGGAAATTTAAGTGGACGCATTCGCGGGCACAAGCTAATCCCACTAATATTAAATATGCGAAAGTTAGTGTGTTTGGATGTTTAGATATTTGGATGTTTGTGACTCAATCACGCAAAAACGGCTGAACGGATTATGACGAAACTTGGTATACAACGAGATTATAGCCTGGATTAACATATAGGATACTTTTTATCCCGAAAATCATCCCTTTTACGCGGACGAAGTCGCTGGCAAAAGCTAGTGGTATATATAACTAGAAACAACGCTGTTGCTGCTGACCTACCAGGGTCCCTGTATCTTAGAAATATACACAACGTTGCAAAAAAATATAAGTGATAAAAGAATACATGTCACATCACTCGAACAACCCCGAAATATAAATAGAATTACTACTACTCACAAGTCTCTCTTTCTCTCTGTTATCTTCATCTAACGTTAATCCCGTCACATCTTCAGGTGATACTTAGCTACGAATACATCAGCTAGACGAATTATGCTGTAAGGTGCCACAAACCTGGTTCTCTAGTCACTTGAAGATGATTAGAGATAAGTCACGTCATATAAATAAATAAACCGACAATTTTAATATTAAATATGTATTATTATATTTAATATTAAAATTGTTTTTAAACATACTGTCTCAAGTAAGACGAATCTATGGCGGTCTCGTTTTGATAAACCATTCGATTTAATTCCATGTAACCATTCAAATATAACCCTCCCTTTTTCGTAAGTCAGTTATAAATTATAAATAACTAATTTTGGCCGCGGCTCCGCTTAATATATGCTGTCAATTCTGGCTTTCGTCTGTGTGAATTACTCTCCCTCCCATCATGGGGGTGGATTTCAAAGAATAAATAACCTATGAAGGTAGGTACATCCCTAGGTTTCGAAGTGTAAAATCTGGAGCTTAAGATTCAGAATTCATCTCAATTGTTTCAGTAGTTTATGCGTAACAGACAGACAAAGTTGCTTTCGCATTATTACATATTAGAGTATGGATTATTTAATGATGCTAAAATTAAAATACCAGTACCTCGTTGATAGCATCTTTAAAAAAGATTTTGTTTAATTTCATTATGTGTAAGTACCTATTTGATTCTCAATGTTCAAATCTATATTATATATCTACTTACCTAGCCACTGTCAGACTGTCAAGTAATATCTAAAACTATTGACCTCTCCAATTTTATAGGAACCTACAAGAATCAATAGAATCGGTCAGATTGGTCATACGATAGCGACTGAATGGATTCTATCTCATCTACTGTCACTTCGAACTGACAATGGCCAGTCATGGCGGGTTCTGGAGCTTTGACATGATACCTGTGTAGATACTTCTAAGTATTGTGAGTGACAATATCTTTATCTATTTTTAAATTGTGATAGGTACGAGCAAAGAGTATAATAATATATATCAGGTAAAGAGAGCCATCTCGCGTGAAAACTTGGATACTCGTGAGCACAAGCGCCGCACACGGATTTGGTGTGGACTAATTTCGTGTGTCTGTGTGCGTGCACACACACACCCATAATATTATCCGTTAAATATTGTTCATGTACCATCCACCCACTGTGACATCTTAAACTTCCCGTGGCAACTTCCCACTTTTTAAATTGAATAATGGTAATAAAGTTATTCTTTTCAGAAGTCATAATTTACTATCATTGTTTAGTATGAAAATGGGGAAGTTTATACGGGAAGGTTAAGATGCTTCAGTAGGTAGATAGTACATGAACAGTATTTTATTGTTTACTTTTATCTATAAAAAATCTTTCTCGGATTGGCGAGTTAACTCGTCCAATTTGAGTACAAATTATAATCACGCCGTACTGAAAGGGTTAAGTGATTTGTACACAAATAATTATTCCAGTCAGGAGACTAATAAAATTAAGTTGTATATATAATATCATTTATTTATTTTTGACTAACTTATTTATGAATAGTATATTAAAAGGAGGATTAAATACGATTACCTATAACTTGTAGCGATTTGTTTAACTTCTTCAATCACTAACTGGTAAACGAATTGGTGAAGTACGATCGTCTACAAAAAGATGTATCCATTTTTTTCACCTTGAAATGGATGCACGCTGTATCTTCCTGATTTCATGTATTGGCCCAGGATAATTGTTGTTTTCTCCAACAATTGACATCCATGTTGAAAATACCTCTGTCCTGACTTTTTCTCAGCATGAGGACGTGGCATGATTGTATGCACTATGCATCTGCAAAACATAACATTAAATAATGAGATGAAAGTGCAGGAGGTATGTATGTATTTTTGAAATTATGTTTCTAATTATCTACTATACCTATTTCAAATTTCAAAGACAACAACAAGAAGAAAGTGGGCTTCATATTCATTTATCGTATAGCTCACGTAATTCAATACTCAAACGTTTATATTGCTAAGTAACCAACTGTTTTCATTGATATTCATTTATGTATGAGCTGCATAACCACCCGGCAAAACAGACTACCTACCTAAATAAATCAATTGATTGGAATATAAATATAACATCGCATCGGTGTGAACAGGGATAGTAAATAAAGAATTAAAAAATACTTACTTAACTCGGCGTATCCGATAACACATCGTATTCGATCTGGGAAAAGGCGTTCCCGAAAAGTTCATAAAAAAGCACTTTTAAGAAAATGATAAATTAACTTGACTTTGTAGATCTATATCACTAACTGCTTTTCACAAGAATAATGCAGAAAATTTTATAATTAGCATTATTTTATTTTCAATATGTTGACACGTTATTGACACACGTGTTATTTCAATATTTAAAAATAACCATGGCAACCATACGACCATAGAGTATTATAAAATCTGTGACCATAGAGTTGAAAATTTAATTTTACGATAAATTGTAACGTTTCTTTTCACGTTCAGCTTTGATTAATTGTATTGGGATAGATGAAATGAAAACGAAACCTGCTTGAGACGGATTACACAAAATATGTCGACATCAAATATAATAGGAGGCAGCACTTTCTACGTCAAATTCACGCGAAATTGGTCTTTTCTTTAAGTTTCCCCCCCCCTGGGTACGAGTATATCGACTTTGTTTTTAGATTTTATCACTATATAATAAAATCCTGTTCGTCTAACCTCAACTGTACAAACTAAAATATAATGCCACGTATAAACGACATACTTGTAAAGTTCCGTAAATCTTTCTAATAAGGAACACGTTCTAGTACTCGACACGGGCCTAATACATGGCACTTTCAATCTTTATTTCTAACAATAGGTGTGAGAAATTAATTTGTCAAAAATCTGAACATTTGCCCTATAGTCTATCCAAGATATAGCCCAGATTCTGACAATCAACTGAGTGTAAGTCCACAAAACGAGAACCCAATACCGTTCCCCAGCTGATGCCGTCATAGTGAACGCTGAATTCCAGCTATTCTATACAATGGCACTCAATCAAGGTTGCTTCCATAATTTTCCCTATAATTAATTCAGTGGCCATTAACTGTATAATTCGGAGCGGCGCGTGCGCCGATGTTATCGCGAGCATTGTCGCTGGCGTCCCGAGTCCAAACATCGCGCCGTCTTGTAAGTGGGTCCAGTGTTAGTTGAGCCGTGTCCCGGTGAGCGATTGTACTTGATTGTGAACTATACAAATCTGAGAATGGAATGAGGTACAGTTATTTTTTATTTATTTTTAACTTTTTTCTTGCGATAATATTCCCATTTGATAGCACTTCTATAAGTAAAATCATTTTTGTCCCCCGTTTCATGCCGTCTCATCACATAGGGGATTACTAAAATAGAAGTATTTTAATTAACTTTTCCGAGACTTGAAATTAAAACAGGTTTTAAGACAAACATTTCTATTTTTTGTGTTTTATTTTTAATCTGTGCATTAAATTTAAACATGTTGATACTTAATTTTTTAAATATATATCAAGTCCTCATAAATTATAAGAGCAATAAATGAGTTCCTCTGATTTCCTTGCAATTGATTTAGATTTTAGCGAGTCAAATGTTATCGTGAAAATATTAGAATCGCCCATTACATAAGTTCCTAACGGATTCAACTATAAGATACATCACGCCCGCCTTATGATAAATAATAAACATAGAACAACAAAGATAATGGCGTTAATATCATTATAAACGCCATAAACATCGGGATGTTCCCTTTGAAGGTGTTACACAACGCACTACCAGCCTCGCACATAAATCCTTTCTAACATGCCCTAACCCAAATACCCCCTTCAATGCAGGCTATTAACACGTCATTATGTTATGGCAACAATAAATTAAGCGAAATTACCTGTTCATAAACATATTTCATAGTTAAAGGGGTTAATGTGTCGAATAAAATGAAATCGTCACGTCATTTATGTCGGATTTCAATTACTGTCTTAGAGTGTGGGATCGAGATACAAGAACGAATTATAATAATCATTAACCGAATAAACCTTGTCACAAAAACAGCTGGAACTTCGGACATTTTTCGCTACACATTGGAAGGTGCAGTGTATACAGTTCATGGTAGATATATATATATTTTTTTTTTGCAAAGTCTGAGAGCGATCTCGCTGATATTTTCCGTAGAGTGGAGGAAAGCCAATTGGCAGGACCTACAATAATTAAGTCAATTACCAAAGTTATTTTGGTTGACGGAACGCGGGATCTGGAACTCGTCAAAGAGTTTGTTTACCTTGGATCGCTATTTTACTGACTAGGAAAAAAGTGATGGATAAATAATAATCACGAGACGGACGCAAATGGCCAAAGTTGCTATGATACGCTATGAACAAAATGAGACGCATTTGACTGAACAGAATGGTCTCCAACATTTTAAACATTTTTCCCTATGGGGCAGAGTGTTGAAAGATCTGGGCCAGGGTGCGGAAGATAGACGCGTTCGAGATGTAGTATTGAAGAAGGATGCTACGCATATCGTGGACAGCAAAAAAGATGAACTAATCTATCTTGGACCAATGACGTGTGAAGACTAGGATCTCAATGATTTGTTACCAAATGATTGTCAGCTATTTCGGTCTTGTTGCGCGCCGAGAAACATAGAGCCTCAACAAGCTTCTTGTAATTGAAAAAATAGAGGGGAAAAGACCATGCGGTCGATTTTCCAACCGCCGTTTCGACCAGATAACTAAACTCACGGGGCTCGGAGCTTCCTGTATTAACCGCCCTTAAAGAAGCCGCCAATAAGTAGATGGAAGCAGCTCGTTATCAAAGCTGTGGAAAGCTTTCACGGACACGATCTCTGGATGGTAAGCAGAGTGGAATCTAAATAAATCTAATCAGTTTTATACAGAGAGACAAGTGTCGCCACCAGAACTCAAAGCTGAAACCCAGGTTAACTCGTGACTCCACCGAAGGAAGACGAAAATCATTAGAACCATTCGAAGATGCAGCCAAAGAGTACATTATTAGATGCAGTCAACTCGGCAATATTTACAACCACTTCTTACATGCTCATACAAATCCAAGAACAAAGAGATTTAGGGCAGTGTAACACGATCCGCCATATTGTTGGTCGTGTGACGCAACAAATCTGTCGCATGCGCCGCAAGATGGCGGCGTGATCGAGGGCCGACAGCCGTGGCGAAAGGATGCGCGTGTGCCGTGAAATCGCTCGTTAGGCTTGTGGCAATGTGAGGACTTATGGCCTGCGGTCGGTGCGGTGCTCAATGTTTGATTAACACTCTGGAGGCTCCTCAATGGACCGTTTTAGGGGCCAGTATATGTACAGACGGCGACGCTAGCGGCCAAAGACGGAAGGCACCGATGGTATATTGGGTAACGTCGAGCTACAAGACAACCAATGATGCGAAATAACGTTGGTACTTAGAGTGAAACGTATTAATTACTGTCTCATAGTCTCATCTTAGCGGTGATCGCGATTGCATCATTAGCTACTTTCTTCGACAGCATGCCCCCCTAGAGTAAAAAGTAGTTATAATATTTACAAAGCTTAGTGAGAAAATATTACACAGAACCCTTGGGGTAAGTACCCCATTGTTATATTGATTTAAACATACACGATTTTCAGACATTAAAAGGTAAATTAGTTATAATTGTACGCGATTAAGTCCCGTTCCCCAATAATAATACCCCATTGTTGCCCCACAATCCTCAGTAAATATTTTTTGTTTCAATCCCGCAACCGACAAAGATTTCGTTTCAAAGTTGAATGTTACGCAAGAGTGTCACTGAAGTTTTCTTTATCAAGTAGTTTCAATTGTAATGTATTGTGACGGCTTCATAATATATGAGCACCCTTTGCTTATCCTAAGCTTGTGATCTGATAATATCAACAGCCCGACATTGTCGTATGAACAAACGCCCTATATAACACAAGCCACGGCCCATTCCTTTAGCAACACAGTTTACCGTTACAACTGCCATCTATAAATTCGCACCTTGACAAAATAATAGGGGAGTCGATACTTCCACGCTATTAACGCCTCGAAAGATATATTGAATCTACTCTTCTCAATCAGATACCTTAATACAGCCTTCCAGCTTGTAATAGAAATTTCCAACTAGTTAAACTGTACTTTAAAGGTCCCTGATAAATGGCATTTGAGCTTAAATGCTTTCTATAGTAGTTTGTACTATCGAGGTAACTAATTTTTTTATCACTAGTAAGAAAGTAAACATACACCGAATCGTAGCAACATTTTTCATCGTATATATAACTGATTAAATTTGCTGCGTCGCAATCTTATAATGATATATCCATAATGTGGACATTTACATCAACCATGATATATCGTTGCGTCTTGAATATAAATCCTTGTTTTAATTACGCAATCGCGTGTATTTGTTTATGACAGGCTGTTCTTAATAAAGGTTTACGAGCCCCTTTGAATCATGCCCAAGCTAGTTCTTTAGCTCGACATCTCTATCACTTAAACCTTACACTTTGTAACATGTTATGCTTATTATATAACTACTAGTGAGGGAGGAGGTATAGATGCATGTTTAGTTTTAGTTTATATAGTTGTAAATCTTTATTTACATCTATCTCTGTTTCTTCTCCAAATAAATAAATATAGTCTGGCTATCTTAAATTGTGGCATGAAAATGAAATACATAGTATTTTTGTAGATTTACGTATTCTTTTTAACATTGGAAATGTTTCTTGTATCGTACGTGGAAATACTGAAAAGTGAAACGACACCTTTTTTTTAGAACGGATAAAACTAGAGGCTTGAAACAAAGTTTTTCTGAAAGGTCTTGGGAAGGAGAAATTTCGTAGGGTGGTTCTTGGGATCTAGGTCCTCGTGAAGATGAGCAGCATCCTTGCAAAAGTTCAGTACAAGGTAATAAAGTACGGTAGTGTGACCGGCTGACCGGTATCGTTAGAAAGGTCTTAACAATCAGGTTATGACGGTAAAGGTCTTGCGAAGATGTGACCTTCGGTTAAGGAGCAGCGATCCTTGAAAAAGTTTCAGTAGGAGGTAATATCGTACCGTGATGAGACAGTTACCGTTGAAAAGGCCTCATCAAGCAAATGTTATCGAAAAAGGTTTTGTGAGGATCGGATCTTCGGTTGAAGAGCAGCGCTCCTTTCTAAGCTTTCTGAAAAAGGTAACGTTGTACGATAGTACAGAGGCACAGACACATGGTACAGGCTAGGGCTTTCAAATACCGGACATATCGTGATACCGGTATTTATACCGGTATTGGCATCTTCAATACCGGGATCCCGATATAACACATATAATTATATATGTAAGTACCTACATTTCCAATGCTCGATCTTTGCAAGGGTTGCGAATTCTGTGAATTTTTTAAGTGGAATTTTCAATTATTTGATTTTCCATAGCTAAAAAGACACAAGTAAGGATACACCTATATTAGAAATATAGGTGTATCTTTAACTAAATGGTAGGTATAATAGTTCTGTTTGGCTTGTCACCAGACTAGCTAGCATGATCGCGTTTATTCGTCCCTCTTCCACTTATATACTAGCTAGTAAGGGGCGATTGCCATATATCCGACATAAACGCGTTCATGCTAGTTAGGCAGCACAAGTTTGACAAGTTTGTCGATTAAATGCCTTATATAGTCATTATATTTATCCGTCGTGCCAGATTACACCGTGATAGGGTCCAATGAACGTTATCGTCGTGGAGGATCAACAAAAATTGAATTTTCTAGAGCCAGACCATTGGTGGTCGTGGTTTAGCAGACTAATCTTGACATTTTTTTTACAAATAATGTCGTATTTGCAATCACCTTAATCCATATTACACATATTTAGCCATTTAGTGCCTAAATCAATGAAACCAAAAGTTTATTTTCTTTTTATTGAATAAATAGATCACTCACTCATTAATTAATTTCAGTTCCTAGTAGTCATCATCATCATCATCAACCTATATACGTCCCACTGCTGGGCACAGGCCTCCTCTCATAGATGAGAGGGATTGGGCAGTAGTCCCCAGTAGTGTCTGTAGTCTGTGTGTGTGTAGTCAGTAGTTCCTAGTAGTAAATCTTCGTTAATCTTGGAAAACTAAAGATTATGATTATAAATTATAAGTTATTTATTCATAACATGCTCAGATCCGTTTACATTACAACAACATTGACTGCGAGAAAACTCATATACTTAAACAAGTTTAATTTTCCCTCCTGGGAGAGTACTGTTTATCGACTACAGATACGAGTATATCGACAACACGATACTACGAGTACATAGTATGTCGACAACATATACGGGTAAACCATTAAACCCTCCCGCACCTTCTAAATAGAAAAAGACTAATGCTTTATGTCCAGTAAATCCTCAAATTTTATAAAGGGTCGGCAACGCACATGACTCTTTTGGAGTTGCGAGCGTCTATAGGCTGCGGCGTCCGCTTACCATCACGTGGACCTTACGCTTGTTTGCCACAGTCGTCGTATAAAAAAAAAGTCAACTATAAACGGTACCTAGGCGGGGCTGAGACTAAGCATTTTATGTCTAAGTTTATATCGTCAATTCTCTAAACATGTTCAACGACTATAGAACAGGCGAGGATGGAGTATGTCGGACATGAATGGCACACGCTGAATGAACCATGAATCAGCCGGCCGGTCAGCGAATGTCTTACATGTTACAAGCAATGCCCGAGTGCGAATACGAACGTCGCTTGTCGGTACTAGGCGGAGGAATCAATTTGTGTTTCAATATACTGGGAATATGTTTTATATATAAGTGTATAGTTTATAATACAATGTTTGTTGTTAATCAAAATAGGATTCGTTGCATTATTCTGTATTCAACTCGAGATTTTACTTGTCTCTGGCTTATCTACAGCAAACAAAGTAAACAAGCCTTAAAGATGTTGCAAACTCGAACAATTCATCTATTTTAATGAAATTGCCACAGATCGCACTTCTAGCACTATCTAAAATCACCAACTAAACACTTGTAGAGTGTCGCTTAAATCTAACCCAATGAGTTCTCAACGAAAACGTACAAATATAGTGCCTATTACGGCGGCATAAGAAGGGTAGTCTGTGTGATTTTGGCAAGCACTTTGACGATGCAGCTGTCGTTTAAATTAACTAGTGCGCTGCAGGTCGTGCTGCATTTGGCACGTTCGTATTTATTTATGCCACCGAAGCTAGTAAGCGAGGGTTACCTAGACGATTTAGTAATCTGATTTAGTGATGTGCGCCGTGTGAATGAAGTACATGACACGATCTTTAGCAGCGCTGCACAGTCTTTCACAAATATTTCTATTAGTATACAGATACAACAAACATGATTCGACAGTAGCTCTTAAACTTAACTAACACTCTTAAACTTTTCCTCTACTAAATGCTACTAAATGGAAGAGATCCCTTTAACAGATAAGTTCCCTTTGTACTTAACTTCTTTTTTGTAAATTATTTCTGTTACTTTATTTTTGTAGAATAATGAGTTTTACTACTACTACTACTACTAAATACCAAGTTGCAATGAGGCCGAACTTGATCTCATTGCGCTTAAAGCCCGACCGCCAGCCACGCCAGCATGCATTCATTATAAATTAAGTGACCATATATATTTTTTCGGTAACAAAACAGGCGAGAATTCGTGAAGCATACATTGAAAAGACAAATGCCCTAAATCAGCAAAGCTTTCGACTGAAAATCTCACTCAACATTCCAACGCAAGACACACATCGCACTAGATTTAGGCGTTTTCATTTCTGCACGGATAGAGTCGTCAGTCGCCTGTACCACGGCTAGGCAATAAATTAGAGCTCGAATGTTCGAAGTGTTCCCACGAAACCGTATCAAGATGCAGCGCCCTAGAACACCGAGTCGAAAACGGGGACGAGCGAAATCTACTCATTATTTTCCGAACTTCTTACCTTATTCCATTCCACGAGTTGCAACCAACCTTGCTGGAGTCGAAATAAAGGTTAAATTTTAAAGCAATGCAAGAGAAATATGTGAGGTTCGAGAAGTTAGCAATCGAAATGTATTATTCCCTTACTCGATTTATTTCGCCTGTGTGACATTCGTTGCGTTTTGTTAGCTGTCACTCGTTCACACTTGCTTTGTGTTTGTTTGTAGAGCGTTTTAATTTTGTATTGGGTTACGAGAAATATACATTCGTGTTTAAAGCACTGATTTCACTTTTACCTGCTTGATGCATTATTTGAAATAATTTTATTTATCATATATTTTCATACTTAATAGTACACGGCACACTTAGTTATCTTGTCTAGGATAGTAGCGAGCTTCAATGTTCAATTTACCATTACATTACCAACAGTATACTTATTAAAAAAAAAACTAAAACAGATGAAGTGACAAAGTCGTGTGGTCGTGCCAACACAGAGCATTCAAGATGTTATCCTTATAGATTAAAAATTTCAATCGTTATATGGAACAATCTTCGAACCTTTTACCCACCGGCAATACTCCTAAACTGCCTCTAAAAGCTATAAGAAATAAATGCAATAGATTGTCCAATTCAGTTTCCCTTACGAAGAAATGCGTCGCAGAGACTTAAGTAGTATTAGTATTGAAAGCTTTGCCTTTGAGTGCCAATCAACGGTACGGTGATCAGCCCTTTTGGATTTCGACGAAAACCGTCAATAATAGTAGGGGAAGTAATGTCATGAGGTCCACATTTTGGTATCGGATGAATTCACTTGGCACAGATGTAATATAGGTAAATCTAAGTTAATTTAGCCCGGTAGCCATCCGCCACCCCCTGGGGGGTAGGAAGGGGGGGGGGCCTTGAATAGTAGTTTATGCAACTGGTACATAATGAGGGGCATTAAAATACGAGTGTGTTTTATGAAACGAGCCGAAGGCGAGTTTCATAATAAGGTCACACGAGTGTTTTAATGCCTAATTATGTACAGTTGCATACATTACTTTATCTACACACATATTATAATTACTCTAAGATGGGTTCAGAAACCGTAGTAAATAAATACAATAATTGTGTTAATACAACCTTTTTTGCACGGTTGCGGAAATATCGAAATCAGAACTGGCAACAGATACCTGAATGTTATTTTAAAAAGTAAAGAGTCCTTATTCTGATATGATCATGTCGTTCTAGCTCAAATTTCGTGCGATATATACTAAAAAAACATCGAGCTGACATTTCGCATCGACTGAATTTGAATTTTCAGTGATACTAGAATAGGGACATGTCAACTTTGACATTTAAATTTTGACAGTTTTGTTTGACGTAATATTTTAACATCATATATGAGATTAAAATGAAATATTTTATTACTGCTGTAGCCTTAGCCACAGATAAGAAAATTGCCATAAATTCATTGAATGTTGAAATGAGAGTCATTTTCTACGGTTTCCGAACGCATATTAGAGGATTTATGATATGTGTGTAGATAAAGTTCAATTTTTCGGTTTTTCATGAAGCATTCAGGGCCATTTTATTTATTTTATTACAGAAAATCTAATTATAACAGTGTGATGAATTTATCTAATACACTAAAAAAATAAGACATTGTTAAACGTTAGACGTTCCTTTTTAGGGTTCCGTACCCGAAGGGTCAAAAGCTCAGGCGTCCGTCCGTCCGTCGTCTGTCACAAAATTTGTTTCGAAGAATTTTTTGACTTCCCTTTGACCTATGAACTTGAAATTTGGTGACAATGTTCTTTATTACTTACGTATATTTTAACAACAAATACTAATATATTGATAAATCGTATTTTTGAGGTTGGTTCCAAACCCTAAATGTGCGAAGTCCGACTCGCACTTGGTCGGTTTTTGAATGTTGTTAGGTATCGTGACCATTTTGGTTTGTGCTAGTTATTGCAATAACGTCGTCCACCTATGTATCGTATGTTTATTCAATACACCTATTTGTAACGTTGGACAATACCTTTAGAGCAGCTTTAGAGATACTAATCTATTTATTTGACACCATATTATAGCTGCAACAATGCCAAATCTTGATAACTTAATATTCATGCTTCTTCGTAGACTATATTCTAAAATACTTAGCAAAGCAAACAAGTACCTACACTTTGGTGATATTACTTACGTAATCTTTTTCGTTTACTTTACATCCTGGCTAAATAGAAAACATGAAACTCCTCCTGGATCCATTCACGGATCTGCAAAATTCTCAGCATACCATTGCATAGATTAACTACTTATGTTTATAAATTTCTTAACCTTGGACTTATTTAAATCAATTAATAGTATAAACGTGATTAAGCCACATCCGTAATTGTGATTGATAGAGTCGAGAAAACAATGGGTCTCGGACAGGCAGTCCGGATAGAAATTACTGATATATATTATATCCATTGATCACGATACGAAAGTGGAGCAATATTATGTTTACATGGGCACTTTGATAATTACTGAATTAATCATTCAATTGTGGAAGTCATTATCGCAGCCGTCTCTTGTTATCTGGGAGACTCGAGGATGGAAGAATTGGATTGCTATTGTATTGTAGATTGTACTCGTAGTCCCATTATCTGTGTTCGCCTTTTCATGAAACCATTCGGCTCCAGACAACTCAATCCTACAGATTTAATTATTTTGAATTGATACATGAATAGTTTTAATTCATTCTACTCGAATCAATGTTACTTTACTGTAGTAACTTACCAAAGTTCAACGCTATAAATTCAGCAGAGGCTTAAACTTAAGGTAGGTACTCGTTTTAGAACGTTGTGTGCTTAACGTTGCATTAGTGATTGGATTCTTGTCGCCTAACTTTATCATCTTTCTCTTTAAGTCCTTAAATGTAAATTTCTTTCCCTAAACCTTTTTGCACTCCGTTTGTTTTTATGTTTACTATGTAAATTCACGTGATGACGGTGTTCGTATTTGTATTATGACTATTGTCTACTATGACAGATTAGTATTAGTAGGTAGTTATTTTCAATCTCGCTCAATAGGTATTTTTTTAAATATAAAATATACTCACGTTGCTTATTTATGCTAGTTCACATTTCTTATAGAAAACAAGGAACATATATATTTATACAGTCTTCTGAATAGATGGCGCTAGTAGGCTACAACAATTTAATTTTTTCCCCGTTTATTTTAAGGTGATTTTTTTTTAATTATTGTATGCGTATCTGAACATATACTATGTTTACGAAATTATTTATTGTTTCTTATATTTATAACTTTATGCTTGGTAATATAACTTATGTTATGAGTTTACAAATTACTAGTACAATCAACGTTTAAAAGTATACGCGTAAAATAATAGGTTCGTCAAATAAATCAATAAATACTCTCGAGTTATTGCACCATAATCCTAGCCCTTATGACACGTATGACCCACACGTTGCAGCGCCGGTAGTAGCCGGTGACCCCAAAACTGGGCCACCTGGGTTCGTGACCCGTCCCGGCCCCGATCTGGTTACTGCTATTGTCTCTTATTTTGGGTATGGTACAATATTTACATTCAATTTTAATGTCATTTTGAAGTCCAATGAAACAGAGCTGGAGACAAAGATACGTGAATAGTAGGTAGGTAACGCCATCTGTTGAGAAGAATAATTGAACCCTATAACATTCAAGATTCAAAAAATACAGTCGAGAAGTCTTGCCGACTCTAGGCCGACTGTACCTAATGTATCCTCTATCCATCCGCACCGCACTGGTCCAGCATAGGAACTATTCTCTGTCATCCAAGGAAGGATACAAGCTATAATCCTCCTGCCATCTACAAGCAACGGAAGGTTTTTAATAACCATGGCGCTCTACATGATGACGCGGCTAGACTTAGATTGGCTCGTGTAGTGCTACTATCCCGTCACGCAAAATATGCACAACCCAACCTGCGTATTAAACCTAACCATAACCACGATGCTCTCATAACTTGTACTACAAACAACTGATAGCGCTATCTCGCATAATGCTCCCGCAATTGAAATGTGTCGCTGCGACAGCCTGCGTGCGTGCACGCGGATATGACGCGAGCTTTATTGCTCACACTTCGCTCTTCAGCCACCAAACAACTCAAAATGTCACCCACTCACTACTATTCTAGACTACATCTAAAAGGGTTAAGGTTGATTGTTGATTGATTTAGCTACACGTTAATGCGGTTTATTTTCGAAGATGGGCATGTACGTTGTTTATTATAATTGCTATGCACAGCAATATTTATTGCATGCGTTTTTTAATCAACTTCCAATTTAAAGGCTTGATGAAGTTGACAGGTAGATGTTTTTATTATTCCGACATTTATGAGGGTTTATAGACATTTGTTTATTACACCAAAACACGCGTGCCAATGGCATATAATAAAACATCTCATTAGTACCTCCTACTTTAACTAATTATTGGCAAATTTTATTTTATTTTCATAAACTAAGTACATCAAAATATTCTCGCATTGAAATAATATAAAATAGAAAAGAACATGGTCAATGATTTGGCTTGAGTTGAGTGTGAAATTATTCACCTTTTTTGGTTTATCGACAAAAGAATGCACTTCTTAATAAGTTCTGAAATTCGAACAAGTGTATTTTAATTCACATTTTGTCTAAAACTCGCCACTGGCATAAGTTACGGAAGCCTTAGAAACATGGGAACGTTCTGCTACACATAGATTACAATTTCGCGACAGAGTATGTAGGTATTAGTTTCATATTTTAAGGTTTGTAATAAAGAGTGTATTGTTTGTAATATTTGCAATGCCCATAGCTGTTCCTAATGTCCGATGACTATGACTACCATTGCGCTTACGCAACCAAATCAGTTCATTTGGACACCATTGTCTCAGGCACCCGAACCGCATTAATTGTCGGGACGTGTTACTCAAGGATGAAGATTACTATCATTCTATTGATTACGATTACATGTCATGGCCACGACATGGAACTAGAGCTTACTATCTAATTGTAGATGTAGAGGCCATGGTCACGTACGTAATTGATGGAATAGGGATGATGACTGATGCTCAAATCAGCAACTTTTAATAAAACTTCAAAAACGCGTTAGTATGAAGTTTATTGGGAAATATATTATCAATATTATCATAGTGCCGGCACAAATTTTGATGGTCAAACAGCGTCGTTTTTTTTTTTAATTTATATATTTAGGAATCTTTAAAACGTTGAAGTGTATTATTTTTTCATGTATTTGAGTGAGTGAGTTATGTTTATTGGGAATGCAGTGTTTTTTTACTGGCATTACGCAGGGGAGGCTTCTCATAGATCTCAAGTTTCCTTGCTGCATTTTGACTATGCATAGGCGCCGATAAAGAAACACTGTGAATAAGATTAGCCTATAGTCAGATGAGTTATATTAGTCACAAAAATTATGACACACCCTTTAAATTTTATTGATGAGCACACCAACTTGTACTTATTTTAAGTTCCAAAAACTGCGGATAACTTACTACATTTCTGGCATCGAGACTGCATGGTGAAGTAAAATACAAGATTTCTAATCGGGATTAAAACTTAAACGCGATTCTAATTTCTTCCACCTTTTGTTCGACAAATGTTTTTGTTAAATTGAAACCGTTTGTTATTTTCCCTAAACGCTATCAACAAAAAAATACCAATTTAGTCTATAAATAACTGAAATTACGTAGATTTCGTGATTGCACGGTTAACTACAATGTTTTCGGGTTTCTTTTAAGAATTTTGTAGAAACAGTTTTTGTTGAGGGTAACTGTCTCATTCAGTAAGTTGGGAACGGATAGACGGACTGACATCGTGACCGATGGAGCGCATCGGGTCACGACTGACGACCGACGACCCGGTGTTGGCCAATGGGTTCCGTGTCGAAATTTACTTAAGCTGTTAAGTAGCCAAAAGCTGCTGAGCGGTTGCTACAGCGGTTATCTAAATTATCGGTGTAACATTAATTAAATTAAATTGACCTCTGTACATCAAATCTCCATTTCATTAAATATAATTTATCATTAAGTGCGTTATTGCAAATGTTTTTTAAACTTAATCATGGCAAACTATACTGACGAGCAAAAATAACGGGTGCACTTTGTATGTAACTTCGATACAAAGTGTACCCGTTATTTTTGCTGCATTCCTTTCACCTGGCATGGTAAGGGAATACCTTAGGTATATACCTAATTACCTACCCCTACCTATGGTACCTATGGAAGCTTGCAAGTCTTGCAACGTCTGAGGTGTCACAATATATATGTACTCGACATATTGTAAGAAGCTGCGGGCTTCTGTTACGTAGTACCTCTAGCATTTTTTTGTAATTCATTGAATTCATTGCTAATATATTTAAAAAGACTTTAACTAAGTACCTAATACAAAAGTTCGCTAAACTAATATTAGCGAGACGATAATTAGCTGTTCTACATAGGTTACTTCCATATTATCCTAAATATCAAGTACCACAAAAGCTGTGTCGTAAAATCGTAGCTTGTGTCGTAAGCATTGGAGAAGCGGCGGTCAGGCGACCCCCGACACCACGGAAGCAGGGCCCCGACAAAAAGCCCACAATACTCGGTCGTGACTCCAGCTAGCCCCATTCATAACCATCCTCTGAGAAAACGCTACGTGCAAGCATTTTCGCGGCCAGCTGCCTTCACAATTAGAGGAATTTTGTTCAGTCAGCGCTTTAATATACACTTAAAACGTATCAATGGACAAGCTCATCAAACGTTCTTTTATACGACTATGGAAATGTTTTATTAATCAGGGTCAAACTCGTGTATCTAACGTAGAAATTAATTAAGATGATACGTACGATGATAAGTACGTAGATTTATTTATTAAAACAATTGTACACACGCTTCAATTATATAATTATGATTAAAGTGGAAAAAATAGAATAGGGTTGAAGCCACCCATTTCAGACGAGTTATTTTCACGCTCATATGAAATGTGCGGTTCTAAAACTGTGCTCTTATAAAACATGTTTTATAGAGTCGCAGTTCTAACATAACCTACTGTTCTGATAGTTGAGTTCTACGCAATGGCATTTTTGCTGTTCCTAAAAAGTTAATAGTTTCTGTAAAAAAAGTTTCTATGAAACGAAAATTTGCGAAACAATACATTCTATGAAATATTTTTCTGCAAAAAAAGGGGACACCCGAAAAAACAAACATGTAAATGTTTAATAATAAAATTAATTCATTTGCATCTTCATATAAGTATAATCATAACATAATAATCCTACAGCAAAATTGGTTCCAAGAATCGATAAGAGGTGGCGCTGGCGTCGAGTTAAATGGCGCTATCGTTTGTTCGACGTAGTTTCATAGGATGGCTCGCGGTCGGCTGTAACGTTAACTTTGCGCAGAGGCAATATCGTAACCAATGAGGTTAATCCGAGGTGCGATTATTGCTAGTTGAAAACTTTACCAATACCCCGCCGTGTGGACGTGAAATACCGTCCGCTATGGCAATTTTTGAATGGCCGTTGAGGCCTCAAAATTGTTACTTACTGTCTAATCCAATAAAGATGAGTTAGAATAGAATTAAATTTTGATATTCATTCACTGCATCTCTTATTTATTAAAACAGGCTGTGATTAATAAAAGGTGTGATTCACAGTTTTCGTACTGCCAATGCCATAAATCGTTAGTATTGACGAATCAGTTCCAATAATATTAATACATCGTTCATCGAACTCTCGGAACTATGACAAAATATTTTTTTGACAAGCTATTACGTTTTTTTGTAATTTACAAATTACAATAAAAACGTCAACTCTTTTTGTAATACTCACTAGTATACGGCATGATATTTTAAGAAACTTATTATGAAACAAATTTTCCATTTGTGCGGAATTCCGGTTCCTAGAATAATTTGAAAAAAATTATGTCACACAAACTAATTTCTCAAATTATTCTAGTCCCACCTTAAGTAATTTGGACTTCCTAATACATTTTTTTTTCAACAAACAATGACAGACTAGCGTACGATCTGCCTAAAAAATTGATGATGGTAATGATATATATATTTTTTAAACTTATTAATTTAATAAGCCATACATCATATGAGTGGGCTTAAAAAATAGTTACATTGTTACTTAAACTTTAGAGGTGTTACTTTAAACATTGGGATTGGTACTTAAGGATTAATTTTATAATATTCAAATCTTAGGTTCAGTGATTGTTTAATGAAACTCAGAAATGTACCACTGTGTTCGGTAGTGAACTCTGAGCTTAAGATTTGATGGAAGAAGAAGAGGAGATCCCCCGTAGAGCACCCAGTTTCTTTTAAGAGTGGTCCTCTTAAAAAAAACTACCTAGGTTGTTCGTTGATTTTACACTCTAGAACTAAGTCAGTGACAAAGAAGAGGACCTCCTCTTCTTTGTCACATTGTGTACAATTTGGATCGTCTCGTTTTTTCATGATGTAGTTAAATTTGTTGAGTGGGATGTGATAAGTTCGGGTTCGGAAGCAAATAACTAATTCTTTTCTGTTGAGCTTTCGTGAGGTAAACCAAGGTACGCGTGGTGGTTCGTCTACAATGGTTCTGTATGGTAATGATAATTGATAAATCATAAATTCATAACCTAAGAGATGTCAGGTGCACATTCCCGGCACTGTATTGTCACAGTCTTAAAACATTACTGTGCACTGTGATATTGTTTTGCAGTTTCGCTGCGTTGACAGCAAAAGATAGTTCGCAATATGTTATTATTAACTCAGCGCATCTTTGGAAGCTCTGGCGATCTTAGTTATCAGTATCACCAAGCAAGGAGCACAAAGATAAATATGTAGATGTAATAGCTTCATTACATCCGCCCGGAGAATGGCTGCTTAATATAAATAATTTGAATCTAATTTATTTGTTAGGACTCGAATCGCCTGGTTCAATTCTTGTAGGTAAGCCAGATATTACAAAATAATATTATTTTTGATCACGCTTGTTCAGTTCATTAACCATCACTGAGGTTTAAACCAGTCTGTTACAAAAGGGATTAATGAAGAACAAAACTTGACGCGATTACGCTTGATACACTTTTAATAGCGTCAGGCTTTGACATCCACACTGCGGTGAAAGCGGCCGATAATCGATACGAATGATGAATAATCGATACATTGGTCGTATAATCGTATTATCGGTGCGCGGGGGGTCCCACTCACGTGCCGATTTATCGGCTCGTTGGGTGTTAATCAAGTTTTTATGTATTTGTTTATTGGCGGTAAATGCCCGGAGGCAAAAAAATTGCAATTAATTGCATCTTCACCACGATTCTTATTCTATGTAATTTAAAAAATCTACGTGTACAGTAATTAATTCATGGACTTCATGGTCTATAAAAAACTCAATCAATTTATTAAAGCGATTACATTTAATTATTGTTATCATTCATCAATCTGTTAACAGCATTTACATCTTCTAATATTACGATTAGCCACATGTAACGGGGTTATAAAGTCAAGGTTCGATGACATCATCCTCCCTTTACGCGATCAAAACAAATTGACAACGCCGATTAATTACAATCAATTCTTTCCTCAAACTCATGTGAAGTTTGACAGTCAATTTGTTATGAGACGTACGTTAGCCAATGCACTGTTAAAATGCAAACGAACTCGTAACTTTAACAAACTACCATCTGACTAAATCTGCTCGTTGAAAAATCAACCTTAATGTAAGCTGATTTTGGTTTGCATTCCATTTAGGCGCGTAACTTTATGAGAGATTGAGGGCGGACAGGTGTTTTTTAAGGCGAAATGTTAATGTCGAAACCAGAATCAATCAAACCTTTACTTAACCTTAGCATCGGAAGCTAAGGACGAAATGCCCACGATTATTGAGACAGTGGATTTTATAAATTTGTTCCGAGGTTCCGTAGCAAAATTTACTTCGTTCCAGAGTTAGTACATTTTCCGAGTATGATATCAAACAAATATCTCCTTACTACCCTGCTCTAAGTCAAACTAAGACTAAATCAAACTTGGTTTCAAAATATTACAAGTTTGATTATAAAGAACTGACTATTGTTATGTTTGGTAAGGGACAACACTTGAAACACACCTTAACACAATACCTAAACTTCTTAATACCTACCTACCTAGTTACACTAAAATATTTAAAAAGGAACTCTTTCCTCATACCTGATAAAAATCCCTCAAAGACGACATTGAACCCTTTCAAGATAATTTTGTCACAGTCACAAGCTGTTTAATGCTATTTGGCTGAAAGGTTTTAAATGCGCATTTAAACGCATATTAATATGAGCTCTCATACACGGATCATTTAGGATTTCGGCCCGAAATGACGAGATAAGCTGCGTAAATGGCTGGTCGGAAACTTGGAAAGCCAGACCGGTTTTTATTGAATTTACCTTGAAACCACCCTGCGAAAACGAGTTACAACCCTTGCCACAGACAAATTTGCAGTAATTAAATGTCAGACAAATTCTTTCTTCTTTTGTGGGATCTTTCATATGTAGTCGATATGGATTAGGTGGACGAGCATAATTTCCTACATAAATAGATTTTCTTTCAAAACCTATACCTACTTATGGGTTAGCCGTACACATCGTAAACAATCACCCCCATGACAAACCTTTTATTTACTTTAGGTACACTTATGAAAATATTTTTGCTATGATATGATTGCTTCCAAAAACCTAAAGGGTCTATCCAGACGTACCACAAATACACCACAACGACGACATGTGGTCGGGCAATAATTTACTTATATGAAAATAAATTGCTTTATTCACACGGGCCTCAAATTTCCGTCAAATTTGACTGTGGTGTGTGGTCGGTGGTGGACCGCTACACTATTCACACGTAACCAGTGCTTCAGCACTTTTTGCCGCTGCATTGAGTGCTTCAGCACTTTTAGCCGCTGCGTTGTGGTGTGGTGTGGTGCGTGTGAGTAGACTCTTACAGTGCTGTCATAAGTAGCTGCTGTGCTGTGCAGTGCGCTATCATAAGTAGTATCGTAAATATTATTTATTGTCCCTCATAGTGTTTTGATTAATTCGTAACTTTCTGGAGAAAGTGGAATCTAATAAACAACACTGACAGATGTCAGTGTAAATTTATTTCGTAAAGTTAGTCATTATTTCATAAAAATAAACATAAAAACACATGTAACCGTTGATATAAAAGTAACTTTAATTTATAAAGAGTGATGTACTTTAACCAAGCCGTCCTCTCCCGGCGGAAAAAATAAACAATGCCATTCTTTTGTTATCTGCCCTGGGATCCCAGGGACTGGTAGACGACGGATTAAGGAATAATCCCGCCGATGTGCGCTAGTAAACGTCAGTTTCCTTGGTCTATTTAGACTTTAACAATAATTTTACGCAAACAAAATTGCGGGTCCCCACAAGTTAGGAATACTATACACTTACCTAAAAATATAAACATAACTTCAAACCGTTCTACCGGCCACAAGCTTCGTAACATATATTATTTACTTAGGCCTACTAGAAGGGCAGAACTTCCCAATCCCAAGTGGCCAGCAATGGGCACGCACGGAATGTCACATCGTACACGTGCCCGGCCCGAGTGGCCCCCCGACGAACACCCGTGAAATTACCGCTTTTTACTGACAACACAGATGATTTGCACTTCCATTGTTCTGCCGGCCCGGCTTATAGGGATGTTTCACGCATGACTTCATTTCTTACGTGTTTTTATGATATAAAAAAGATTTAATACGTATTTAAGTAGTGCGGCGTTATTGAATATGAGCAAGCGGTAAAAGATTTAGTCTTTTTAGATACTTAGATAAATCATTTATTTGTTCGGCGGAGACACACAATTTACAACACGAAAGAAATATAAAAGTACAAACAAAAGTTGCCAAAGACAAGATTATGTTGTGATGTAGGTATGTATGTAATAGTACATTACTACATTACTTAACAAGGGCGGTAAAAACAAAGAATGTCTCAGATTGCAGGTATTTGACGCCCGAGCCGAAGGCAAGGGCGATAAATATGCTATCTGAGACTTTCTTTATTACCGCCCGTGTTAAGTACAAAATTTTATGTCACCCCCTGGCCAGGAAGTGGGATTTCCCGTGCGCGGAGCGTGCGGTAATTGCCGCTTTATGGTCAGGTGTGACATAAAAATATTTACTGACATAATCGTCCTTAAACTTCAATCGCTTAATTTTATTTTACCAAGTCGTGATGAAATTTGCTTTGTTATTGACATTATGGTAATTGTAATAACACTATGTAAATCGTGTTAAATAATCAGGACCTGCACTGCTTACTGAAATATTGAAAAGATCAATACGAAAGGCCGAAGGATACAGCTCGATGCGCGGAATCGATGGATTGATTGCGCAAGCATCGATTAAACGGCGCGTATATCAATCGCCATTACCGCTGGCTGTCAATAATGGGATCGCATGAATCACGCGCAGGCGCTGTGGCGAAACATTCAGCTTTTGTTTTTTTTAATGCTTTTAGTGATGTGGAATATTAAAAAGCAGCCGAACCCATAAATATTTTTATTGTATAATATTAATCTGAATGGAGGAAATGATATATATGAACTTAGCAACCTGCTATAAATTTTGTGCCTGTAATAAGCTTCCTGAAGACAAAGACATTAGTGGGTCAATTTTTAATCGCTGTTATAATGACAATCATTAGTGCTTAGTACAATTAATTCAATTTATGTATTCATTTTACAGACGTAAAACAAACTGAGTCATTTGATCTTCGCGTGTACCTTATCGCATACTTGTAGTGTGCTACCGATGCTTTTTATCCTTTATTTCTTTTTCTCCAATATGGACGTCTAAATTCAAACGGGTATTTATCACTCCCTGACAGTTATGGAGACACCAACATGGCTCTGATAAGACTTCTTACAAGTGTTTGGCAGCTGCATCTTTTTGTGCTCATTTATTATTTTTAAAATATGTTCGGGACGAGATTTGTGAAGAATAATGGAGGTGTTTTGTTTTGCAAATGATGTATTTAAAGTATATCCAAGTATATTGTTAAAACATACATAATCCGATGCTTGATGTATGCATATCTAATCGTTATCAACAAATAGCTTGTTCCCTAGTCAGTTCAACGTGACTACTGGTAGGACCACATTGTAAGCTGTTGTAAAATGTTCGTAACATTATATTTCATTTAAAGTAGGTAAAGTACCTACAGCTTAACTGACCAGATCCAGCAAAAATCCTGAGAAACCTGTGAAAAATCCCCGCAACTAAATTGAACTTTTCGAGAATCTTGGTAGTGACTATTTAGTCTACAAGAAATCCAAGATTGACAGCTTCCAGGGTCTTTGACACTGGAAGTCCGGCATTTTCGGCACGGGCCAACCGGCGCGGCGAGTAATTATTCTGAGTGTCAATAAATAATAAAGTGGCCGCGCGCGTCTTGAGTGCTCGTTCGTCTCTCTTATCTCAATTCTTAATGCGCCTCTTTGCTCGTTATTCTTTTTTATTTTTACTCTTTTTCGACATGTCATCCAGTGGTGAGGTTAAATTCTGTGTTGACAGCACGAAGGTTTTATGTTTTAATCTCGACTTAATGTTCGATCGGTAGTATTAGACGGGTGGTTGTAGTTGTATCTGGGTTCTATTAATTCATACCAGATTTGTACTGATCATGGTGATAAACGTATATTTTAACGATTAGGTTATTTGCTTAACTAATTTTATTCAACTTATCAAATGAAGTTTTGACTTCTAAATAAATTAGAAGCAATCGATCAATGCGCTTGAAAACTGCCCAGACGAGGAGTGGTTGCATTTTCGTACCATCGTCCATCGATCACGCACTTCGGATTTATGTTACGTAATTGCGGTGCGTCTGCGCACATTGCGATGATTCTGCTTGTTATGTTGTTTTTCAAAGATTTGTGGTACTTTTGTTACATTAATAAAAATACGAAATAATGTCTATGAAATGGTAAATATGAGTTAGGTACATGACAACCTTTAATACCTATACAATATACATAGGGTCGATAGGTCGGTTAGTTACCAGCTAATTTGGTGTGCCGGTTTGGGACCATGTGGATGAGTTGATAAACAGAACAGATATTTTCCTCACAGTTTCTTTAGGGTCTGTATAAATATATAAGTGTATTTAATTGAATATACCTCGTCCTTCAGGTGGTCGCAAACTAACGCTGGTCGCGTAACTGGCCTAGTGACCCTATATGTCCTCTTATTCCCATGATAAACTGCCTACAAAAAGATCAAGTTAACAAGGCAACTTACGATATCTTACATTTCAAGTCTCCCAGTCAGAGTAGGCAATTAGTCATTTATCGGCCTTAATTTATTGCAATCTTCCTACCATCTATTTACTGAAGTCCACACCTTATGCCCTCGAAACTTATTTCTACAAAGGTAACATTTTAGCCACCACCGGGCCAAGGTCAGGTAAGTTCAAACTGTGGTCGTACAGATACAGGCCTGCTCAATTAGTGAGCAGTCTTCACCACAACTCTGTCAAGGTCTGCCATCACTATTAGGACGGTACTTAGGTATTTGCACGTACTCTATGCTCTTTTGTACATAGAGGAAGTTATCTTCATAAGTTTTTGCTGTAATCAAACGTCAATAGAAAGAGGAAATCCGAACAAATGTTTTTATTAGTCATCTTCACAGCAGCACTAAGTGGCTTCTTGAATAATACAGACATAATTTGTTCCGTATTGTTTCGAAATTATGTATGTGTGGCAAAAAAACTTAATAGACAAAGATTAGGTACCATTGAATAAAAAGCTTGCCGTGTGCACAGATCGTACCTACCAGGTATGTTGAACCAGAGCAGCATGAAGTGTTTTTGTATGAAGTATTTAGCATTTGGATTGGCTGCTTGGTGTCTTATTCTGACCGTCGATACTTCAATATACCGTAGACACGTTTAAAACCGAGTTGAATGCCGTGTCAGATCAGAACAAGCATGCGAAACACATTGATATCAAATTAGAATGCAGAAAGTATGTGTTTTATTTAGCCCCAGGTCTGACTCTAAGGTTAGGTCAGCTTGCAGATAGGTTTTTCTGAACGATAAGCATTAGATACTCACTAGTACTCAGAAATATATTTATGTACTACAAATACTAATGAAATACTAACCGTGTCGGCGCTCCATTCCAGCGTGATATCGTCTCTTCTGGACTATGAAAGTTAAATATATTTCTATTACTGAGAGGTTTTACGAGTCCTTTTCAATTCTCGTAGTTCTGAGGAATTATCACCATGAATAGTTTTCTAGGAACGGTTGCTATACTATAAGTTAAGAGTATATGTGCAGACAGCAAGTGCGACATTACTTTCGCTCCATCCAAGGTTTTACAAACAAAAGCTATGCAATACGTCCCATGTAATACTACATTTAGTAATCCCACGAGATGAGAGGACATCTCCGCTCTGTCATTAGAAGGCGCCACCGCTTGTCTGTCATTTAAAATCTAACAGTACCGTTAAATGCTACCTTTGCCGTTTGGATTAATTCTGAAGCTTGCGCAATATTTCCTTTGTAACTTCTTTAAATATACGGACCAGTACACCTGCAATGTTTTCTGGCGGGATTGGGTGCTCAAAAAGATGTTCGACTGTATTCGCGGAGCTGATGACCGCTTGAGATATTTTTAAGTGCTTTGCTGGGTTACGTATTGATATTGCGGATTACGATACTGACATAAAAGACGGAAAAATCCCTTTTCTCTGTCCCCCGTCAGCTACTCGTATAACCATTAGATGGGTCAAAGTATTAATAGGTCCCCGGAACGGCTGGTACCTGGCGCAAATGTGCCCAATATGCTAGCGGCGTTTCTGTGCTGCACCGCCAGCGATATTTTAATAAGCGGCAATCATCATTACGTACCAGGAACAACTAAAAATCAAACAACTTTGGCAGCTTCGTGTTCACAAGTTTCTTCGTGTTGAGCACAATATTATTCCTACTGCTACCTGTTTGATTCCCATGAACCACGTGGAGTAAGTTGCTATGCTTCGAAGGTCGCAGCGAGCCCCGTGACATCAATAATTACGTTCCACGCCCTGACCCCCTTGCGGTAGGTATCATTAGACACACAAGTGGTACTGCATCTCAGGTTCTGTTTCTTTAAACCGTACACCGATTTATGTGTTGACAGTTATAGAAATATTTTAAAGCTTATCATTAGAAACGGACCAAGTGTGAGTCGAGCAACGAAGAATTCCGTAATAAGAAGTTCGTATATCTTAACTTAAATCTCAAATAGTAGATTGTATTACAACTATTACAATAAGGGATCAAATTATAATTTTTCATCGAGGACTAGCGTTTTGAATCCCGAACGAAGCGAAGGATTCTAACATGGAATGACTTTTGAGGACAAACTGTCGTGTTCAAAGTATTTTTGGTTTAAAGTAGATTCTAATCATAATTAGCACCTTCTTCTTTTAATTTAAACGTTCCTTACCAGAATTAGATTGGTCGTACAAATCCTTTTATTGCACATGATTTTCGGTCTCGTCATTTGCCCCCACACGCCTCATGTCATGTGGTCGCAAAATCCATCTAAATACTTCTTTTATACCTTAACTACACGTTATTTTCAAATATTTATCGAATGATGTGCCACTTGTGTTGTTCTAATCTTCTATCGTATGTACCTTTAATTCTAAGTTATACTAAGTGAACGAACAATATATTGCCAATTTTCAATAGGATTGTACCGCACCATCGAGCACGTATTCGGTCGACAGCCACTAATGGGGTATCGACGGTAATTCACGTCTGTTGGTCTTACACGTTTAACACGGTGACGCATGGCGTCATCTCATCACACTCATCACCCGTTTAGCAACTTAGCAAGACTTTGCCTAGCATGATGGGCTTAAATTCTTCCCAGATGAGGCAACAAAATCATTCAAAGTTAGAAAACAGGAGACGCATTTATACCAATCAATACCTATCCGGCCTGTGTGTGGAGACATTGCGTATAGGCATGCGACGTTATATAATGCATCTCAGCTTAATTTGGATTTCTAAACTTTGATCTTTTTAACTTTATACTTACACTTTATATATGAAAATACAAAACGGTTACAGATAGATTACACTTAAATCTGAAATGAATAGTTACTTTAACGAGGTCAAATGGAAGAAATTTCAACTCCAGAAAATCTGGCACAGATACTCAAGAGCAAAAAATAACGGGTACACTTTCTATGGATGTTCAATAAGATAAGATGATTTATTCCATTGTAAACTACTATACAAATTTGCCAAATTTATACGCATTCACATATGATCGACAAGATTTTTATAATTATATACCTACTATTAAATAATAACACAGTGTGCATTATTTTTGCTCGTGAGTGTAGTTTTGCTCTTGGTTATTCTTCTGCTTAAGGCCTCCTTTTTTCTAGATACTTAAATTGTGCTGACTGATAAATCTTATTACACAATTTTAATCGGATTTGATAAACGCACGGTGCTAGCATCTTGAAGTCTAATTAACTAGCGTAAATTATGCACGGCTGTCAGTTGCCGCGTCTTTAAAATTGGCACACCCATGGTTGTTATTTTATACATACTCACATGTTGTAGCTACTTGCGAAGAATTACGACATTAACAGTTAAGATTAAATGACTAGGTAACCGGTTCGGTTGGTGGGTTTTTAACAAACCATCGATTACCATTTACCATTAGTACCTAGTTACTTTGTTCATTGACCGAGAGAAACGAAGGTCTCCGCTTCAGCTTCGACAAAAATACTTTCGTAAATAAATGAAATAAATGAACTTTATTCTGTAAGTAGGCCGCAATGGCACTTTTACAAGTCAAACCCTACTAGCGTTTCACAGAGGCCACTGCCGAGAAGAAACGCCGAAAGAAACTCGACAGTCAGCCATTTTCTCACAAAAATATGCTTATTACAATGATAATACTTAACCTACTTAAGATCAAGAAATCTAAGACACATAGAATTCAAAATTCAGAATTCAAACATTTATTCTGCAAATAGGCCACAAGGGCACATCACATGTCATAATGTTAATGTACAATTTTAAAAAAGTCTTACATTATAAGCATATGATAGATTTTTCATGAGAAAATATTAATTTACAATTTAAGAAATATATCAATAAGAATTTAATACATTTTTCATGTCAAAATATTAATTATCTATTACAAACATTACAATAATAGTAAAATTGAGAGATGTATAAGGTCTCAGTCTGAATAACAAAATTTAATATAATATCTCAAAGATGTAAATGGTCTCTGAGCGTCAAAATATTCTTAATAATGACTATTATAACGTGCTTTGAGATGTACATGGTCTCAAAGCGTCAAAATAAAAATAATAAGTTTTAAATATAAAAGGAAAAAAAAAACCAATTTAATATAGAGGTCTCTCTCAGAGTCAATGTCAACAAAAACTAATCCATAACAGAGTGATGTCTCTCGTCAATCTCCAAGAGAAGACACTAGTATTAAAGTAGTTACTATGTCCTTCAAGCATGAACGACCGGACTCCACAAACAGCACCCGATCACGAGTATGACGCGTATCTCAGCCATCGTCTCCCTCGACCATCTGTTAGGGAAGGTGGCGACCCGATCAACGACGCCACCGTAAGCAAAGTCCTTTAAGCGAGCATGACATTCAAGCTGGCGGACATCTGACAATCGGACAAGCTGGCGTATGTCCGCCTGTCCGGCCAATTAGTGGTTGTTTTCCTATATACGCGGAGATCCGGCACAATATATGAAAAACTACTCTCTACTAAACTATAATGTAATGACATCCTACATTATATGTTTAATAATACATAGATTGATAAATCGCACGGGGGTGGGCAAACCCTCATCTGATATTCGTAAAACATTAATAGTAGGTGAAAGAATATGACAAAAGGAATTGGGAAAAAAACCGACCAAGTGCGAGTCGGACTCGCGCACGAAGGGTTCCGTACCATTATCTATAAAGACGGCAAAAAAATCATGTTTGTTGCATGGGGAGCCCTCTATTCTGTTTTTTAGTATTTGTTGTTATAGCGGCAACAGAAATTCGGACGGACGGACAGACGGACAGACGGACGGACGGACAGACGGACAGACGGTACCCTAAAGAGGGTACCATGGAGTTGTCAGTGTTTAAAAAGGCCGTGAGTGGACCGAAATTACCCTCAGTACACTCGCGGCCGTGCTTTTTTACATGTGTAAAATAATCACGTTTTGTATGTACAACTAAACTCATTACCTCCCGAGTTTAATGACTTATTTTTTTTGCCGATGACGGAAATGGTATCATTATGACACCCATTTTTTATGATTTTGGACAACTTTTTTGTAAAAAGAAAAAACAAACGAGTCAAAGTCCCTGTGTATGTTCATGTTCTAGGTCTAGGTATGTTCTAGGGTAGGTGGTAGGTGTAGGACCAACACTGTAGGTAGGTGGTTCAGTCTTCAGTCGAAATGATTTACACAATCATTTTTGGATTGACAATGCTGCTGCCACTCCAATACGAAGTTTCAAAGTTTTTGACATTTCAAAAAAGCACAATTTTCTTTAAAAGAAATCATTTTACCTATTTTGTGTGGATTTTATAAAAAATAAGGATAAATACTTATTACGTTACTTCACCGACGATAGATGGCGCTGGTAGTACCTCATTTGGACGTCTAGCTCATTGTCGTTTATTTGTTTAAAAAACTTGCAGCATACTCGTATACCGTTGCACAAGTCCACGGCTGGAAACAGTGCTCGACCGACGGTCAGCGCGTACCGTCGGTCGGGTGTAGCTATCGCTGTACGAAAGCATACGTGCGTTCAGAGCGGTGCTCACCGTCAGCCGACCGACCATCGCATATCGCTGACCATCGGTCGTGCTCTGTTTCCAGCCATAGACTTGCATAGATATTCCAGCCTAATATTATACATCCACAACACAACCGATTAACACCATTATTCTTAACGCCAGTTTACTTGTCCCCAGAGCTCCGAGAACCCAGTAGACGAGAAGCCAACATCTGACACAAACTACGTGGTCGGCGCGTGGCCGGCCAGCACTCCGGGACACACCGGCTACCTCACCGTTGCGACACTGCCGCCTCTCTTCCTGCGGGGTGAGTTTAGTCATAGATGGAATTATAGATGTAGGCCTCTCGTCAGGGGCGACTCACTCGCGTGACGTCATCGAGCCGCTCAAAGGTCCCACGACGGGTGACTATCAATGCGAGAGAAAGTGATGTAGCGAGTGATGCGCGTGCGATAGAAGGAGATGGCCAAGCGTCGGCACGTTTGGCTTGCCTCGCGCGGATTTGTTAACAGTGAGACTTTTGTACGTACTACTATTACTTATTCTGTGCTCTCGTTCATATTTCGAGCAAGTATTTGGAGAAGTACCTCCCAACTAGACCGCAGTCCGCAGCCATAATGACACTACTTGATATGGCGCCATCTGCCGGGGGTGCGCTGTGTTCAGAGTAAGGTGTCCCGTTTTGTAATTACGTCGCGGTAAGAGGGGTTAAGTAAAAGCTGGTGGACCGGGACAGGCCCTGCCGCCTGTTTCCCGTCTGCTACCCTTAGAGCTCGTTCCCACCATGTCGTCTGTCGGGACGATTTTTAATCGGGTGTCGTAGCGGCAGAACATTTTATATGAAGCTATTCACACTTGTCCGACACGGTTCTCCTTTCTAAAGAGTCGTTTTCCGATAAATCGTCCCGACAGACGACATAGTGGGAACGAGGCCTTAGACGTCTCCCTTCGAAAGTAGAAACGGCACGCCACGCCACGCCACAGTCCCTTCGAAATAGAATCCTACGGCAGAGCCTTCCCACAAATAAGAACAAATATCTGGGCGACCGAGCCTTGCTCGGCGTTTTCCCGGGCATGAGACCTAGCTAGATCGATTGCTCGTCCCCGAAAACCCCCACATACCAAATTTCATCAAAATCGTTAGAGCCGTTTCCGAGATCCCCGAAATAAATATATAAATAAATATACAAGAATTGCTCGTTTAAAGATATAAGATTATAAATGAACTTATTTTTTATGTAGGTATAACTTTAATTAAGATTTGGCCCCCCATTAAAAATCTTGAATTTTACTGGCCCCATTTAAAAAAAGTTTGTTCACGTCCGAGTACACCTATAATGGCACTTTTGTTTTACGTATGATTCATAACGGCAAGCTTATCGACTGTGCGTGTTTATTTTTTATTTTATCCTCTTTTTTCCAGATAAGAAACCTAAAGCGGAGGCTACGAGCAATAATAAATCGGAAACTGATGTAACAATGGAAACAACATAGTAATTTAAGAGAAATTGAATAAATCAATTATTCTGTACATGTTTTTCTTTATTTATCAATAAATAAAAAACAGTATGTGTTAAGTAAATAATATATTAAATAAAAGCCTTAAAATAGATTACAGACTGGAAGTATTCGTGAATAAATAAATTCCTAAACACAATTAAGCTTATACGTTACACATAACATAATATAACACACGAGATTTCGTAGTAGACACATAAAATTGGGAATTAAAGGCAGTGTTGGGAAATTATTTCGTACAATAATTTGGCAATTAGAATTTAATACATATATCTATCACAGCAGGCACTTTTTAACTACTTTGCTATTGATTTAACAAATGTTTTGTTTTTCTTTAGCACACTAATGGCTGTAACTTCTGAGGAATTTTCTTCTAAACAATGTAATAAACGAATAGACAATCTTAGCTGATAGCACAATGTTTTTATTTTTACATACTGTAGTAAAGATACTGAGAAGTAACGAGCTTCGAATCTGGTTTGTTGGTCTATTTATTCCATAGTATAGTTATCCAAATCCTCACGAGATTCCAGCAATAGGAACTAAGCGTGCAATTACGTTTAATGTTTCCTGCCATTTAAACACTTGATATCTTTATTTGGGCTAATCCTAACTTGGATAAAACTAATAAATATGTCGATATTGTGCCATATTAGTATATAAATTGATTATTTATTGTTAAAATGCAGACACACACATCAAACTTTTTATTATTTTTAACATTCAATACACTCCTTATAATTTTCAACAGTTAAATATAATCTATAAATAATCTACGCATTATGGTTCTACAATGACATAAATTTCGCAAGGCTAAATTAATGAAGAATTTTGTAACCAAACATACCTAATAATATATTTGGATTCCCAAATAAAAAATAAACATGTGTACAAAATGCTGAGGGAAGGCTTTATCTACTTGGAATGTTTACTATAAATATAAATTAAATATTGTCTGGTACTCAGGTTATTTTTTTATTGCTTTAAATTGAGAGAGTTAAAGTAGGCAATTTTGTCAATATTGCTAGCCTCCATTTTACTTAAATTATTTCATTAACATAGTAGGATCAACGACATAAGAACAAACCTGGAAAAAAGAATAGCTCTCACAAACATTCTGGTTAGTCTCGTCAGATATTGCCCTTGCACCGTTCTTCTACTAGATAGTGTCAATCTACTGCGCGTAACACTACGTTGTGCTTAAATAAACTAGTAATTACTTAATTTCATTGTCGATAGATTTCCAAATACTAAACAAGAGATCTAATTAATATACAATTTCTTCTAGAGAAATACTTAAATTTTGTAAGCTTGTTTATTTGCCACTGATATATTGCTAATATTTTATTGACTACTAACAGTCGCTGGATAATAGGTACTTTTTCGTCTAAAACCCTGGTTGGCTTTTCCTACAAGTATTCTGTTAAATAATTAGAAATAGCAGTCTGTTTTAATTTTATTCAAAGCAGTCTGTTATTGATAATGTATCCTACATTTTATCACTGGTCCTCTGCTTTTAGGCCCCTCTGTATATCCGGTATTCATATCAATACTTTATGAAGTATGTTGCAATAATGGTAATACATTAAATGCATGTTTTATGCAACACCTTTATCTTATCAATGTACATATATTTATTTAAGTATACAATTCATTATCAAACACTTCTCAATTGTTCTATATTCATTACGTAACTTCAATATATTTTGTCTATTTAATGTTAAATTATTTCAATGCAATTTTCTCCTTTCAGCCCTTTCTTCCATATCGGAATAAACGTAACTACGACACGGGTGGCTAACAAACACAGCCCGCCTGGATTACTTCCTTAACTTTGTTCTAAAACGAGTGTAACTAAAATTCGAGGGATTCGTGAAGTACGTTCGACTTCTCTTGTAAGTCTACCTTCAATTGTGCAACAGTTTTGACTTGACTGTCGTATACAAAATCAGACCTCTGTATAGTATCCATCTGCCCATAACTTTTGATATAAAGGTGTAGCTCTAAAGTCACTCAAGTCTGTTAATCAGAACGCTAACGTAATTTCGGTACTAATTAGACCTGATAGAGTTCAAGATTCTTTGCTGAAAGGATCCTAAGTTATCTAGTCTTTCATTCAGACCGCTCACGTAATCGATACGAATAAGACAAGAGAGTTCAAGATTCCGTGCTCAAACGATGCTAAGTTGTCTAAAGTCGCTGAAGCCTGTCTTGAGCTGTATGGTGGGCTTGACCCTAAGTTATCTAGTCTGTCATTCAGACAGCTTACGTAATCGATACTAATAAGACCTGCGAGTTCAAGATTCCGTGCTCAAACGATGCTAAGTTGTCTAAAGTCGCTGAAGCCTGTCTTGAGCTGTATGGTGGGCTTGACCCTAAGTTATCTAGTCTGTCATTCAGACAGCTTACGTAATCGATACTAATAAGACCTGCGAGTTCAAGATTCCGTGCTCAAACGATGCTAAGTTATCTAAAGTCGCTGAAGTCTGTCTTGAGTTTTATGGTGGGCTTCACCCTAAGACCTGTAAGTTCAAGATTCAGTGCTCAAACGATGCTAAGTTGTCTAAAGTCGCTGTAGTCTGTCTTGAGTTTTATGGTGGGCTTGACCCTAAGACCTGTGAGTTCAAGATTCCGTGCTCAAACGATGCTAAGTTATCTAAAGTCGCTGAAGTCTGTCTTGAGCTGTATGGTGGGCTTGGCGGGGCGCGCCTCGAACACGGGGCGCGGGGCGGCGCGGCCGCGGGCGCCGGCCTGGCTCGACTTCACAGCCGTCTCCAACTTGTTGCGAAGTTCGGCTGACTGGGACATCATCGTTTTGAATTCCTGTAACAACATTGAATAAATCAGCTACAATACAACAAACTAGATGTGTTGTTACTATTGAGTAAACGTAATAGATTCATATAAATTATGTACCAATCATTCAAGTTTATAAACCTGGACGTATTTAAGGCACAAGTGAATAGGCATTTTCTGGGTGAGCTCGCTTCATCGTCGGCCTCGTCTTTGCGCCCTGGCTAGATGCTGGCCAAGAGCAATCCCATTTAAAAATAAATTAATTAATTAAGACTTAAAAACCAACCTTTGGGTTTAAAACTAATTAGTAATTACTTATACTTACCTGTACTTACTAAAATGTTTTTGAACGAAATGTAAACGAACAATGATAACCACTAGCGACATCTAGTATTGTAGGAATGAATAAGTTTGCTTCCAACGATAAAAGATGGCGCCTTAAACTTACAGAATGGTTACTACTATTGACATCTGGTGAAAGAAATTACAGAAGTTGAAAGAAATCTCTTTCCTAGGCACTAGATGACGTTAGTGCTTAATCAATATAGCGAAACATCGACGATGACACACATACAGAATGGGTTTTATTTTTGGGTCAGTGAGGGCAGCTACTAGATCCCGTGCTGCTAAGCGAAAACGGTCTTAGTAGACTTTCCCTCTATTTCAAATTAATAAAGATTGGCGTTTACCAATTTTGTAAAAAAACATACAAGATGCGAGAAAAATCTGCATCCTTAACATCCCTGATGCACATTGCTTAAGGTGCAGAGGTGGGCAAGTTCTCTCCATACAAACTTTGTGCAAGTTTTTCTTCGCTTGTGTTTGCACTACACTACTACACTTATGATTTTTGGTCAGTATGCTTATTTTTCTGTAAGCCATACCTTGAAGAAATATTTTAAAAATCTTTTGTACGTTTAATTTAATTTTTGATTTTTATTTTCTCGAGGTTCTGACTATATCCAATATTTACAAGCAAAAAAAAATTCGGGAGTGACCTACGAATAAAACGTGCACAGAGTTTGCATGGAGAAGGCCTTGGCCTACCCTGCGCCTTAACAAGTTAGAACAGTCAGCGTGACACATGTCGTACCTGTGGATGTTTGGGCCCGACCCTGGTGAGCCACTGGAGCGCGAAGTCGTGCAGCGTCCGCGCGGGCGGCGGCGCACGCGCGAGCTCGCTGCCCTCGCGCAGGTACGAGATCACTATGGGCACCAGCAGCCACAGGAGTTGAATGCCTAAAAGTAATACACTTATAAAAAAAATCGCCCAACTTTTATTATTAAAATAGGAAAAATTTAATATAGGTAGGTAGTTGACTGTTGAAATTTTTACATTTCTGAATGACATTTACTTTGTTTAACGTTTTTTGAATGAAATAGTGTTTAAACATATTTCAATTACATATAAGTCATACCTTGATGGGGTCCCTCTGTCAAGCCGCCAGAAAGGAAGGATGTTATTTCAATAAAGTTAAAAATACAATTACAAACAATTCAATCCAATCGCAGAAACCATTTCAATATACAAACAAAAGCAACTTTGCTACTACTTACGCTGCGATCAAGTTCACTAGGGATAGTTGCGGACACGACACGCCGCCCGACCACACCCATCAGTTACTCACGCGCTTGGTCCGGCGCCGCGTTGAGCAGATCGTCGAGCGCGGTGACGGCGGCGCGCGCGTGCGGCATGTCGGCCGGGCGCCGCGCCGCCGCCGCGCGCGCCACCAGCCGCGCCGCCAGCGCGCGCGCCCACCACGACACGCCGCCCGACCACACCTATCAGTTACTCACGCGCCTGGTCCGGCGCCGCGTTGAGCAGATCGTCGAGCGCGGTGACGGCGGCGAGGGCGGCGCGCGCGTGCGGCATGTCGGCCGGGCGCCGCGCCGCCGCCGCGCGCGCCACCAGCCGCGCCGCCAGCGCGCGCGCCCACCACGACACGCACGCCGCCGGCGCGCCGCGCGACCACACCGTGCGGATCACTGAGCAGCACATCGCGAATACCTGCAAACAAAACGTGCACACTTTTGATAACTGTTGGGTAATCGAACAATGATACTATAGGTCAGCGGTCGGAAACAGGCGGCCCGCAAACCTCCTTATTGACAACCGACAATGACCCTTTTCGCAGATATGACCGGGCAACAAATTATTAACACGTGGAGCCAGCGACAATTTTCTTAGCTACTATTTTTGTTTAGTCCAATTGACACTACCTCATACAATTGGTTTTTTTTGGCAAATGAAAAGTTATTCTATCACAAAATCTGTGGATGAAAAAGTAGATAATTTCAACTCAACTCTCCTAAAACTGTTCGATGCTCATGCGCCGGTTCGTGCGGTTAGGCTGAGGCGACCACCCGCACCATGGATCACTAGAGGTGTTCGAATGGCCATGTCAAAACGAAATAAGGCGTTCCGTATTTACAAACGGGATCGGTGTGCAGAGAATTGGCGTTTATTTAAAGTTGCCAGAAATCGCTGCAACCAAATGGTAAGAGCAGCGAAGCGACGATACATTCATGACAATGTTCTTTCTTCTTCTCTGGCTGATACATGGAAGTTTCTAAGATCTCTTGGTATAGGCAATTCTAAACTAGATATAGGCTCCTCCCCATTCACTTTAGATCAACTAAATTCTCACTTCTCTAAAACATCCACCCTAAACGATATAATTAAGTTCAAAACCTTATGTTCTATTGCCTCTCTTCCTTCTCCCGATATCTCATCTTTCAGTTTCTCCCCTGTTGCAAGTGAAGAGATCCGCAAAATTATTAAATCTATTAAGTCTAAAGCTGTTGGCCATGACAATGTAAGTCGACTTATGATTCTCATTATTCTTGACGCTGTACTGCCTGTTATAACTCATATCGTGAATACTTCCTTACTTACTGGGATCTTTCCCTCATGTTGGCGTAAGGCCTTTGTCATCCCACTTCCTAAAATTAGTAATCCCAGTTCTCTCAATCATTTTCGTCCCATATCAATTCTCCCATTTCTTTCTAAAATACTCGAAGCTGTGGCCCATAAACAGATTTCATATTTTGTCCATTGCAACAAAATGCTTTCTCCTTTCCAGTCTGGCTTCCGATCTGGTCATAGCACTACCACCGCGCTTTTGAATGTTACAGAGGATATTAGACTTGGTTTGGAATCCTCTAAAGTAACGGTGTTAGTGCTTATAGACTTCTCAAATGCTTTTAATGTTGTTGACCATGACCTACTAATTGCGACGCTTACTCATTTGCGGGTCTCTTCAAAGGTGGCAGAGTGGTTCTCTTCCTATCTCTCCAATCGTGCCCAAGCAGTACGTGCTAACCGCACATTGTCCGAATGGTGTGAACTGAGTACCGGAGTGCCACAAGGTGGTATTCTTTCTCCTTTCCTCTTCTCAGTATTTATCAACCTCATTACCGCTAAGATTCAAAGCTCTTACCATTTGTATGCAGACGATCTGCAACTGTACGCTCAAGCTGACGTCAATAATATTAACAGTGCCGTTTCCTTAATTAACGCAGATTTGGATCACATCGCTGAATGGTCTAATAGTTTCGGCATTTGTGTCAACCCTGCTAAGTGCCAAGCTATAATTTTAGGTAGCCAGCAGCAACTTTCGAAACTTGGTTCAGTTTCTGTTGCACCGATCCGGTTTGATAACGTTGACATTCCCCTAAGCACACAGGTCAAAAACCTTGGATTAGTTTTAGATTCGAACGTCTCCTGGAATGGTCAGCTTTCTGAAATAAGTCGCAAGGTCACCGGAACGCTGCGAACCCTCTATAAATTTAAGAATTTCCTTCCGGTTAGTACGAAGAAGTTACTGGTTCAAGCGCTGGTGCTGCCAATTATCGATTACGGTGATGTGTGCACTACCAATCTCACTCAACAATCCCTCAATAAACTGGACCGTCTCCTCAATAATTGTATACGCTTCATTTTCGGCCTTCGTAAATATGACCACGTTTCCTTCTTCCGCCGTCAGCTCAATTGGCTCTCCATTCGTCGCCGTAGGTCCCTTAGAATCCTTTGCACCCTTTTTTCAATCCTGTTTGAGCCTTCTGCTCCAGGATATCTCAAAAGTAAATTTGTTTTTGATACCCCTCGCCCAGGACGTGAGCTGCGTACTTCCCGTGTTCTCAAATTATCTGTACCTTTCCACCATACTAGCTTCATGACTCATTCCTTCGCCGTGCAGGCAAGCCGTCTCTGGAATTCACTCCCTCTCACCATCAGACAAGCCCCAAGCAAGTTTGCTTTCAAGCGGATGCTACGTAAGCACCTGCTTAAACAAGAATTCGTATAGAATCCATCCTTATATCAATAGTATGTATTAAATATGTAGTAGTATATATATTGCAATATGTATGTATTTGTGTATTGTATATATTTATGTTTATATGTAGTGTATTTGCAATTAATTTGTTTTAGTGTTCCGTGTAGTCCGTTTTCATACTTTTTACTTTGCACCTTTTATAAAATCTCTGTTTAGCCCAATGGTTGGCTGGTAGAGAATGCCATTTGGCATTAAGCCCGCCATTTGTACAATTCTGTGTATTTTGTGCAATAAAGTTTAAATAAATAAATAAATAAATAAAATCTCATCTTGAGGAATGACGGAGCTGAAACAATTGTTGTTTTTTTTTTTTTACTACCTCATTGTCCCTAGTCTCGAGGCACTGTCGGAAGTGGTTGATGCAGGGGTAGTGCAGCGGCGGCGTGGGCTCCGAGTGGTTGAGCAGCACCGCCATCGCCCGCGCGCCGATCACCGGGTCGATGCGCTGACCGACCTCATCTGATGATAAGACTTTTTTTTAATAAATGTTTTGTTTGACCGTTAATATCTCGGAAGGAGGATTTGATGCACGAGCTGAGAGCGGAAAACAAAGCCAGTTCGTTTCAGTACACAAACGAACGCGATTGTGTTTAGTATCATTTTGAAAAGCAACGCAAGCAGCGCCTCTGGTGGCCTTAGATGGTAATTATTTTTTGCCATATAAATGCATACTAAACGCAAACGTATTCTATGTGTTTTGTTTCGCAAAAACTTATACTAGAGGTTCTGTTCGGTTCAAGGTCACCCGGCGGTCACACTCACCACTCTTGACCTTCTCGAGCAGCTTGGCGAGCGCGGAGTGCAGCAGGCGCGCGTGCTGCTCCCTCGTGTGCGGCAGCACGCGGGGCGCGGGCGCGGCGCACGCCTGCTGCAGCAGTAGCACGGCCGCGTCGGCTAACGTCGGTACAGTCCGGTACAAGATCACCCGGCGGTCACACTCACCACTCTTGACCTTCTCGAGCAGCTTGGCGAGCGCGGAGTGCAGCAGGCGCGCGTGCTGCTCCCTCGTGTGCGGCAGCACGCGGGGCGCGGGCGCGGCGCACGCCTGCTGCAGCAGTAGCACGGCCGCGTCGGCTAACGTCGGTACAGTCCGGTACAAGATCACCCGGCGGTCACACTCACCACTCTTGACCTTCTCGAGCAGCTTGGCGAGCGCGGAGTGCAGCAGGCGCGCGTGCTGCTCCCTCGTGTGCGGCAGCACGCGGGGCGCGGGCGCGGCGCACGCCTGCTGCAGCAGTAGCACGGCCGCGTCGGCTAACGTCGGTACAGTCCGGTACAAGATCACCCGGCGGTCACACTCACCACTCTTGACCTTCTCGAGCAGCTTGGCGAGCGCGGAGTGCAGCAGGCGCGCGTGCTGCTCCCTCGTGTGCGGCAGCACGCGGGGCGCGGGCGCGGCGCACGCCTGCTGCAGCAGTAGCACGGCCGCGTCGGCTAACGTCGGTACAGTCCGGTACAAGATCACCCGGCGGTCACACTCACCACTCTTGACCTTCTCGAGCAGCTTGGCGAGCGCGGAGTGCAGCAGGCGCGCGTGCTGCTCCCTCGTGTGCGGCAGCACGCGGGGCGCGGGCGCGGCGCACGCCTGCTGCAGCAGTAGCACGGCCGCGTCGGCTAACGTCGGTACAGTCCGGTACAAGATCACCCGGCGGTCACACTCACCACTCTTGACCTTCTCGAGCAGCTTGGCGAGCGCGGAGTGCAGCAGGCGCGCGTGCTGCTCCCTCGTGTGCGGCAGCACGCGGGGCGCGGGCGCGGCGCACGCCTGCTGCAGCAGTAGCACGGCCGCGTCGGCTAACGTCGGTACAGTCCGGTACAAGATCACCCGGCGGTCACACTCACCACTCTTGACCTTCTCGAGCAGCTTGGCGAGCGCGGAGTGCAGCAGGCGCGCGTGCTGCTCCCTCGTGTGCGGCAGCACGCGGGGCGCGGGCGCGGCGCACGCCTGCTGCAGCAGTAGCACGGCCGCGTCGGCTAACGTCGGTACAGTCCGGTACAAGATCACCCGGCGGTCACACTCACCACTCTTGACCTTCTCGAGCAGCTTGGCGAGCGCGGAGTGCAGCAGGCGCGCGTGCTGCTCCCTCGTGTGCGGCAGCACGCGGGGCGCGGGCGCGGCGCACGCCTGCTGCAGCAGTAGCACGGCCGCGTCGGCTAACGTCGGTACAGTCCGGTACAAGATCACCCGGCGGTCACACTCACCACTCTTGACCTTCTCGAGCAGCTTGGCGAGCGCGGAGTGCAGCAGGCGCGCGTGCTGCTCCCTCGTGTGCGGCAGCACGCGGGGCGCGGGCGCGGCGCACGCCTGCTGCAGCAGTAGCACGGCCGCGTCGGCTAACGTCGGTACAGTCCGGTACAAGATCACCCGGCGGTCACACTCACCACTCTTGACCTTCTCGAGCAGCTTGGCGAGCGCGGAGTGCAGCAGGCGCGCGTGCTGCTCCCTCGTGTGCGGCAGCACGCGGGGCGCGGGCGCGGCGCACGCCTGCTGCAGCAGTAGCACGGCCGCGTCGGCTAACGTCGGTACAGTCCGGTACAAGATCACCCGGCGGTCACACTCACCACTCTTGACCTTCTCGAGCAGCTTGGCGAGCGCGGAGTGCAGCAGGCGCGCGTGCTGCTCCCTCGTGTGCGGCAGCACGCGGGGCGCGGGCGCGGCGCACGCCTGCTGCAGCAGTAGCACGGCCGCGTCGGCTAACGTCGGTACAGTCCGGTACAAGATCACCCGGCGGTCACACTCACCACTCTTGACCTTCTCGAGCAGCTTGGCGAGCGCGGAGTGCAGCAGGCGCGCGTGCTGCTCCCTCGTGTGCGGCAGCACGCGGGGCGCGGGCGCGGCGCACGCCTGCTGCAGCAGTAGCACGGCCGCGTCGGCTAACGTCGGTACAGTCCGGTACAAGATCACCCGGCGGTCACACTCACCACTCTTGACCTTCTCGAGCAGCTTGGCGAGCGCGGAGTGCAGCAGGCGCGCGTGCTGCTCCCTCGTGTGCGGCAGCACGCGGGGCGCGGGCGCGGCGCACGCCTGCTGCAGCAGTAGCACGGCCGCGTCGGCTAACGTCGGTACAGTCCGGTACAAGATCACCCGGCGGTCACACTCACCACTCTTGTCCTTCTCGAGCAGCTTGGCGAGCGCGGAGTGCAGCAGGCGCGCGTGCTGCTCCCTCGTGTGCGGCAGCACGCGGGGCGCGGGCGCGGCGCACGCCTGCTGCAGCAGTAGCACGGCCGCGTCGGCTAACGTCGGTACAGTCCGGTACAAGATCACCCGGCGGTCACACTCACCACTCTTGACCTTCTCGAGCAGCTTGGCGAGCGCGGAGTGCAGCAGGCGCGCGTGCTGCTCCCTCGTGTGCGGCAGCACGCGGGGCGCGGGCGCGGCGCACGCCTGCTGCAGCAGTAGCACGGCCGCGTCGGCTAACGTCGGTACAGTCCGGTACAAGATCACCCGGCGGTCACACTCACCACTCTTGACCTTCTCGAGCAGCTTGGCGAGCGCGGAGTGCAGCAGGCGCGCGTGCTGCTCCCTCGTGTGCGGCAGCACGCGGGGCGCGGGCGCGGCGCACGCCTGCTGCAGCAGTAGCACGGCCGCGTCGGCTAACGTCGGTACAGTCCGGTACAAGATCACCCGGCGGTCACACTCACCACTCTTGACCTTCTCGAGCAGCTTGGCGAGCGCGGAGTGCAGCAGGCGCGCGTGCTGCTCCCTCGTGTGCGGCAGCACGCGGGGCGCGGGCGCGGCGCACGCCTGCTGCAGCAGTAGCACGGCCGCGTCGGCTAACGTCGGTACAGTCCGGTACAAGATCACCCGGCGGTCACACTCACCACTCTTGACCTTCTCGAGCAGCTTGGCGAGCGCGGAGTGCAGCAGGCGCGCGTGCTGCTCCCTCGTGTGCGGCAGCACGCGTGGCGCGGGCGCGGCGCACGCCTGCTGCAGCAGTAGCACGGCCGCGTCGGCTAACGTCGGTACAGTCCGGTACAAGATCACCCGGCGGTCACACTCACCACTCTTGACCTTCTCGAGCAGCTTGGCGAGCGCGGAGTGCAGCAGGCGCGCGTGCTGCTCCCTCGTGTGCGGCAGCACGCGGGGCGCGGGCGCGGCGCACGCCTGCTGCAGCAGTAGCACGGCCGCGTCGGCTAACGTCGGTACAGTCCGGTACAAGATCACCCGGCGGTCACACTCACCACTCTTGACCTTCTCGAGCAGCTTGGCGAGCGCGGAGTGCAGCAGGCGCGCGTGCTGCTCCCTCGTGTGCGGCAGCACGCGGGGCGCGGGCGCGGCGCACGCCTGCTGCAGCAGTAGCACGGCCGCGTCGGCTAACGTCGGTACAGTCCGGTACAAGATCACCCGGCGGTCACACTCACCACTCTTGACCTTCTCGAGCAGCTTGGCGAGCGCGGAGTGCAGCAGGCGCGCGTGCTGCTCCCTCGTGTGCGGCAGCACGCGGGGCGCGGGCGCGGCGCACGCCTGCTGCAGCAGTAGCACGGCCGCGTCGGCTAACGTCGGTACAGTCCGGTACAAGATCACCCGGCGGTCACACTCACCACTCTTGACCTTCTCGAGCAGCTTGGCGAGCGCGGAGTGCAGCAGGCGCGCGTGCTGCTCCCTCGTGTGCGGCAGCACGCGGGGCGCGGGCGCGGCGCACGCCTGCTGCAGCAGTAGCACGGCCGCGTCGGCTAACGTCGCGTCTGTGCACTCGCCGAGCACGCCCAACGCGAGGTAGAGGATCGTTGGGAGGAGCGATAGGGCGCCTGGAAGCAGAAGTTCACTATTTTTTACAACAACGCAAATAACGCCAACCACGCTCATCAATTATAAACCACTGGCTTTTACCCGCGATTTCGTTCGCGTAAACTTCCACCCCCTATTTCATCTCTTCGATGGACGATTTTCGGGATAAAAAGTATTGCATCATAATCCGTTCAGCCATTTTCGCGTGATTGAGTAACAAATACCCAAACATCTAAACTTTCGCATTTATAATATTACAAATTTTTGCCCGCTTCTTCCTCGTGGAACTCGTTCATCGCGATAGAATTTAATTGCTATTTGTTTTATATCCGGCGCTTACCCAGTCATCGCTCTTCCACACCTTTAAGGGATGATTTCCAGGATAAAAAGTATCCCATGTCCTTCCCGGTTACTCAAACTATCTCCATACCAAATTTCATTTAAATCTGTTCAGCGGTTTGAGCGTGAATAGGTAACAAACAGACACACTTTCGCATTTATAATAAAAAGTACGGATTGGCACGATTATGTACCCACCTTGCGGGCTCGTCAACGACGTCAAATCCCCCATAGCGGCCAGTGTGCTCACCAGCAGTGCGTCCCCATGCACGCCCAGGCCCTTCGGAACACCGATGACGCCCACCGCGCCCTCCTGCTTGCGCGGGCTGAGCCCGGGCAGGCGGCGGACCGCGAGGCACACGCACACCTCGAGGCACGCGAACACGAGAGATTTGCCTGGAGGCAGGTCACCCGTGGGACCGCCCTCGCCAAGAGTGTGGACTACTTCGAGCACGGATTGGGGGATATTGTTGGTTGGTTCGTCCGGTGCTAATTCTGTAATAGGTTGATGAAATTTACCTTTTATGTGAAGTACACACACAGATATATTTATCGGATATACGATTCCAAAATAAGTAAATCCGACATTGGCCCACAAATTCAATCTCCTTAGAGCGAATGGAACCATAATCATAATCAAACGTTTATTCGTGACATTAAAGAAAGAAAAACATGGAAACTGCCGTGTCACGAAATGGACCCAACTCAGCATGCAATTACGATTACAAGCCGATTAGCACTAAATATGGATCCGGCAGCTACCATCCCTTAGAACTTGGTCAAACTTTCAATACAATCAGATCACACACCGCTTATGATTATAGAGCACAAGTTTGGATGCAATACAGCCTTAGTTGGTATAGTGACTACTGCCTTCGCATTTTTTGGACGCTGGTTGTTTCAATTTATTCATACTATAAAGTACGTGTCATTGCCGTACGAAGTTGCGCCCCTTCATAGCCCAATCCTTGCAATTGCGCATAAATTAGTAAGAGAATCGCTGTGGATGGGCGCGTCCTCGTGGATGACAGGCACTAATCACTATGGATCAAGTTAGTTTGTAAACGGTTCATTGAAAATTAACGTCATGGCACTTCATGCTCCGACACACGCTGAATGGACTCAGTTTTGAGACCATCCTATCCCAAATCCTCATCTTATTTTTGTGTATTACTTAGATTTAAGCAAGTTGTATGAAAGTTGTGGTTATGTTTCAAATGAATAAGTCATTCATTCAAGTTACCTTTTATCTTGGCCTGCATGTTGGCCTGCAGTTGTTCGCGAGCGCCAGTGATGATGAGCTTTAACACATCGGCTACCAGTAGCAAGGATTCCACGCTTTCTAACGTTAGCCCAGTGCGGTGAACTATTTGACACAGTTCTATTGCCAATGCCCTGTAATAGTACATTACTTACCAAGGGCGATAAAACAAAGAATGTCTCAGATCGCAGGTATTTTACGCCCGAGCCGAAGGCAAGGGCGATAATTATGCGATCTGAGGCTTTCTTTATTATCGCCCGTGGTAAGTACAAAATTTTATGTCACCCCCTGGCCAGGAAGTGGGTTTTTTCGCGCGCGGAGCGTGCGATAATGGCCACTTTATGGCCAGGTGTGACATAAAAACAGTTATTGTATCCAGGGCTCGGAAACCGGTTTTGTCTTCATACAATTAACCAATTAGAATTTTTGGTTAATTATGTTTTACGATATTTTTTCGTACTCTAAATCAAATTTCAAAGATGAAAGCCAACAAAAACAAAATTTAAGCTGAAAATGGAGATATGAGAAGTATTTTAGGAGATATTTCAAAAATAGTAATAACTGGAGTTTGGCATGTTTGCAAGATTGGACCATCTTGTTTTTTTTTTTATTCATGTGTCTTTAAATATGCTAAAATGCGTGTATTTCCGTGACCATTACCTGTCTTTCAGCAGCCTCGCCCTATTTTCGGGCGCGTCTAACAGTGTAACAATGGACAGCAGTACAGAGATCGTATTGTCGATAGTCATGTCCCGTTGGGCGCACAGGGCCTCCATACATATGCCTAAAACATTGTTTTATATTATGTTGCGTAGTTCGTGTACGATATTTATGAACATCACAGTAATATATTATTGTTAAAATATGACAACCACTTACCAAATAGTAAATGGAACCTCTCATCAATGGGTTCGAAGAATTCAAAGTTTCCATTCTCAGTCTTATTTGCCCTGTTATCTAACGTATTTTCAGATTTATCTGTAAAACAAAATGTTACTTTTTAGTATATACATTTTTAATAAAACTGAAACAAAATAAATTATAACAATCCGTTTTGATAACTGTATTCCCACCGAAAATGTACTGGCATTCGCTAAATTTACAAAATTCCATAAATGGAATCTACCGCCCAGATCGCCTTCCATATAGTTATCAAACCTGCCATCCATACGAAAGCATTTTTGGCCATAGTGAAAAAGTAGACGCTTCACGCTCCCTCGGTACATAAAATGGGTCTCGTAGTATACTACCTTCTCCCGAACCCCGGACAAAGAATTATTCATTTCAAAAAGGGAAATACCCACCAGTAGTAGGAACGGGTTTATCGACGCTTGCGTTGTATCTCAGTGCGGCGGCGTACAGCAGCGACGGCCAGGCGCGGGCGTAGTGCGCGCGCGACGCCTCCGCCGTCTCCGCCGAGTAAAACGCGCCGCCGCCGTGCGGCAGCTGGGACGCGAACTCTGGAACGCACACTCGCTCTTGAAACAATATGTAAAGCCAGCCCCATAGCTTAGTACCCATAGTACAAGCTTTGCTTAGTTTGGGACTAGGTTGATTTGTGTAAGATTGTCCACAAATATTTATTTATTTTATTTAACCCTTTAACGTTCTGACATATACATACATACGTATGACTCTAAAAACTTCTATATAGATTGTATTTGGGCTATGGTGGTAACAATATTCCCTCTGCCTTATAAACGAGTAAAACTACTTATAGTTCGGACACAACTCTAAGGCTAAATTCTGGCAAACAATCGGAGACTAACGGACATATTCCGGCAAGGCCAACTCGCAAAACTTCTGTCCTTGGCAATTCACTCGGTGCGAGAGAATTCATCTTCAAAAATATTTTTAATATACGAAAAAGGCACTAACCTGGCGGTAAACTCAACAGCGCGTGATCATTCAACGCCGCAATCCAATTCTCCCCCAAACTCTCCAACTCCGGCTCAACTAGCTTCAACAAATTCTCCCCTTTGGACTCGAAGTCTCCATACTCGTCATCATTCTCGGGAGTCACTACACTTGGTTGGAGAGGATTCTCCTTCAAAAATATTTTTAATATACGAAAAAGGCACTAACCTGGCGGTAAACTCAACAGCGCGTGATCCTTCAATGCCGCAATCCAATTCTCCCCCAAACTCTCCAACTCCGGCTCAACTAGCTTCAACAAACTCTCCCCCTTGGACTCGAAGTCTCCATACTCGTCATCATTTTCGGGAGTCACTACACTCGGTTGGAGAGGATTCTCCTTCAAAAATATTTTTAATATACGAAAAAGGCACTAACCTGGCGGTAAACTCAACAGCGCGTGATCCTTCAACGCCGCAATCCAATTCTCCCCCAAACTCTCCAACTCCGGCTCAACGAGCTTCAACAAACTCTCCCCCTTGGACTCGAAGTCTCCGTACTCATCATCAGTCTCGGGCGTCACATCTTCCACCTGGCTGTTGGTTCTGAGCAGCTGGTTCCGCCATTTCGCGATCTCCGCTCGATTGTTGATCGGTTTGCTGTCAAGCTGCTTTATGTAGCTGCCGGGTGCACTGCCGTTGCTTACCATCGCAACTATGTAGACCTGGATGAACGAAGATATGAAATATTATGGAAACTGTTACAACGATACGATGTATAAAATCCGTTATTTCAAGGAAAGAAGTTGATATACAAATTTAGTGCCAGATAAAGAACCAAAGGATTGATGAACTGGTAAAGGTCGCGGGAGTCCACTGGATGCGGGTGGCGCAGGACAGGTCATTGTGGCACTCTTTGGGGGAGGCCTATGTCCAGCAGTGGACGTTTTTCGGCTGATATGATGATGATGATGATAGAACCAAAGGAGACCGAATAAGACCGCGGACAAAACATTGAATTTTCAAGTTTGTGGAATTCATCATCATCATCTTAAGAGCCGAGCTCTTGTCGGTGCAGCTTGATGCAGTTCTCTTCATCTGGATGTTTGTGGAATTGATCCCGCTTAATTATACTAAAGGTCGATTTACATTGGCAAGGACTTGCATGCAAGTTTCTTTCTGAGTTAAGATGAATACGATCAAACCCTGCAATGTAATAAAAAATCACTGAAAATTGCACGCAAGTTCTTGCTAGTCTAAACCGCGCTTTAGATGAACAAGAAAAAAAGTAAAAGAAGATACTCACTTCAGCCCAGGCTTTCAAGATGGACAATTTTTCTAGCGTAGCCATACTCTCGTTGTAAATTAGAGTCGTGTTGCCCTTTGTGTTCAACTTGTCCAAGCTCGATACCAACAACTGATGCACTCTTTAACAAAAATAAAGCCTGCATTATCGTAAAAACTAGTAGTAATTTTTTTCGCAGGGCCCATAGGCTTCGATGTCTGCTTACTATCGGAAGCTTATTTGCCACCGTCGTTGTATGAAAAGAGAAATGTTCTACTCATGCAGGTGCTACATTACCTCCTCAAGTCGTTGATGTCTCTCGCGACGCCGCAGCCGATCCAGGCGGAGCATACGTCGCAAGCGGCCGCCGTCACGTGAGAGGCCGTGTCCCCGGAGAAAGCAGGCCGCAGTGCCGCTCCCACCTGAGATAACCAAACACAATGTTTGCACCATCTAATAAACCCTCAATCGGGGTAGTGCGGAACCTCTAGTATAAGTTATTTCGAAACAAAACACGAACGCGTTTGCATTTAGTCTCATTTTGTAAGGCAACGCGAGCAGCGCCTCTGGTGGCCTTAGGCGGTAACTAATTTTTAAGCATATAAATTAAGAACGTGTTCGTTTGTGTTTTATTTCGAAAAAACTTACACAGAAGTACTGATGTAAGTCAAATGAGTTCTCCCACCTGTGCCTGATACTGCTCCAGCAGCAGATGCCCCGGGAAGTCAGGTTCGGGTGCTCGCGCGAACTGTCGTACGATTAGCTGCAAGGTCCCCAACCCGCACAGCCGGAGCGCGTCCGCCTCGCCCGTGGCGCCCACGAACGCCATGCGCACCAGATCGGACAGGTGGAGAGATAGGTAGTCACCTGGTTCAAAATGGACTCTATAATTATACTCTGCTTCAGTTGGCGTAAGAGATACTAATGATCAATTTTCAATCACCATGGATTTGATTGAAATGAAAAGTCGACGATATTGTATTTGCAGTAGGTATTTTTTTTACAAAATAAGCTGCTAGACTTACTTCGGTTTATTGTTCATAAACGTCTGTCAAAGTAATCTTGGCCAAGATGGGACTAGCAGATGACATACATTGTAGGATGTGTGGCGAGGATAACGAAACAATGGAACACTTATTGTGTGAAGGTCACGCCCTTGCCAGACAGAGAATGAATTCCTATTTCCAAAGGAATTCAGAGTACTCCCGCTGAACTCCATCATCCGGTTTGTGGAAATGTTGGAGAGCAGCTTGGAGTAGGTATAAGGGAGGGGGCAATTACACAAAAGATCCCACTGGGTCGAAGTGCATCCACAAAGCCCTCATAAAAATAAGATAAGATAATCTAGTTAAAATATCGTTAGAATTTGTCATCAGTGAACCGTTGCTTGATTGATCAGAGTCCCCAGCCCCCAGTGATCTACATCATGTTTACATTTAACATTCGACTTTAAAAGTTCCAAACAATTTTCTAAATAACAGAGGCCTATGTAATTTTATACTAGAGTTTTAAACACATCAACTTACTGTTCGGATCGGTCTGTTGTTTTTCCTTAGCTTTGACCAGATCAAAGTGCGCTGGGTCGCCCGTCGCTTCACACGCGCTCATTATCTTCTGGATACATTCCATTGCGAATACCTAAAAAAACTGGTATTATTTATCTCTTTACATTTTATGGCATTATTAGGTTAAACTGGTAATAATCAAGAGTTTAAATTGACAGTGCGTTGACGTTGTGATATTCTTAGTTGTTGACTCTTGTGGTCGCTACTCTTGAGATCTTTCGCCATCAGTCTTTGGTCGCATAATGTGAACATTTTCCCCCGTATTCATAAACGTTCATCAAACCTATTTTAGCTAACATGCCGTTAATATTCGTTTGTCCTTATCTGTTACTTTGAGAGAATATTGGTGATGTTTGATGGTGGCTGTCCGTATAGTTGCGAAATATTGACAGACGATTTCTTACCCTAGTCGGCCATCTGGACTGGACAGCAGGATGCGTCGATTCGTCCGTGTCCGCGTGAAATTCCACCTGGTCGTCATCGCCTTCACCGTCAAAGTCCGTGTCTGGGTTGTTACTGTCCTCTGAAAAACATTTCCAATTTGATTGAAGAATACGTAGTTTTGCTGTAATTGCCAAGAAAACAAAAAATAAATTGAAAGCCCAAGGACGCCTAAAAACATGGTCAGCGTCGTCACCGTGAATTTACTAAATTATATTTACTAAAGCTAAAGTATATCAACACTAAAGCATCATAAGACCTGTGACCAGCGCTCCATTGAAAGCTAGTTCTACGCACAGCATGCGCCGCACACGTGGGTGAGCCAAGGTACCAGCACACGGACGGTTTTTTAACCTATCTATAGCTTTATAAACTGGGCCCAACAAAACGATAGAAGTGCGCGATTGAAGAGTGGCCTGGGGAAACCTCCGACACGACCAAGTGGGCGGTTTAAAGACAGGACTATCCTATAAGTTTGCGCTCCAACCTAGACTAGCTGAGAAGAGTTTAGCAAGCAACTCAGGGTTACCCAATCTGATGGTGAGCACTCGTTTAGCGAGCGACAGCCAGTCGCGCACGGCGCGCGCGGCCGCCGCGGCCAGCAGGCAGCACGTGAGCGTGTCGCGCGCGTACGACAGCGCCGTGTCGTCGCGCTCCGTGTCCAGGAACGCGAACAGCGCGCCCGGGAGACCCGTGTCCGTGATCACTAGGGACAGTTACCCAGTCTGATGGTGAGCACTCGTTTAGCGAGCGACAGCCAGTCGCGCACGGCGCGCGCGGCCGCCGCGGCCAGCAGGCAGCACGTGAGCGTGTCGCGCGCGTACGACAGCGCCGTGTCGTCGCGCTCCGTGTCCAGGAACGCGAACAGCGCGCCCGGGAGACCCGTGTCCGTGATCACTAGGGACAGTTACCCAGTCTGATGGTGAGCACTCGTTTAGCGAGCGACAGCCAGTCGCGCACGGCGCGCGCGGCCGCCGCGGCCAGCAGGCAGCACGTGAGCGTGTCGCGCGCGTACGACAGCGCCGTGTCGTCGCGCTCCGTGTCCAGGAACGCGAACAGCGCGCCCGGGAGACCCGTGTCCGTGATCACTAGGGACAGTTACCCAGTCTGATGGTGAGCACTCGTTTAGCGAGCGACAGCCAGTCGCGCACGGCGCGCGCGGCCGCCGCGGCCAGCAGGCAGCACGTGAGCGTGTCGCGCGCGTACGACAGCGCCGTGTCGTCGCGCTCCGTGTCCAGGAACGCGAACAGCGCGCCCGGGAGACCCGTGTCCGTGATCACTAGGGACAGTTACCCAGTCTGATGGTGAGCACTCGTTTAGCGAGCGACAGCCAGTCGCGCACGGCGCGCGCGGCCGCCGCGGCCAGCAGGCAGCACGTGAGCGTGTCGCGCGCGTACGACAGCGCCGTGTCGTCGCGCTCCGTGTCCAGGAACGCGAACAGCGCGCCCGGGAGACCCGTGTCCGTGATCACTAGGGACAGTTACCCAGTCTGATGGTGAGCACTCGTTTAGCGAGCGACAGCCAGTCGCGCACGGCGCGCGCGGCCGCCGCGGCCAGCAGGCAGCACGTGAGCGTGTCGCGCGCGTACGACAGCGCCGTGTCGTCGCGCTCCGTGTCCAGGAACGCGAACAGCGCGCCCGGGAGACCCGTGTCCGTGATCACCACGCCTGCCAATCAACACAACGTTGACGTTATGTCAAGTCAGCGTACTAGTCTGAACTCAATAAAAATGCGGCAAAAATACATAGCAACGTGATAGGTAACTGACGGCTTATTTAGGTAAAATTAGGCCGACACGCTGGTCACATTCATAATTCTCCTGCCATCAGTACAATTTACATTTTCAGGTGATATAAAGTTCTGATTGAAGCTCCATGAATGAAGTGTCTATAAGTACTTAAGGAATGAGGAATTGGAATAACAAAAACTATAGTTTTCCCTGAAGCATCTATGGTGCAGAAGAACGGGAAACGACCCTTAATATGACAAACACCGATTGGACAAAGACTCACCGTCTTTTTGCATTTTTTCCGTCGTCGGGTAATATATAAAATCGTTTGGTATATTTAGCGTCACCGATGCTTGAACTACGGACTTTTTCGCCAGATTAATGGTTTAAAACACAGAACCATAGAAGACTTACCACAGTAAGGCCTGGCGGGTACATGGTCCTTAGCCAGTAGCGCGTACCGGCACACCTCCGCGGCCTCCTTTTGCGACAGTTGCCGCAGGCAGCACAGCGCGGCGCGCCGCACTGCCAGCTCCGAGCTCGAGAGGTCGCGCTGAAATATTTTTCATTTTAATTTAAACGAGTAACTCAGTTGTTTTTTCTCAAAAATGGCCCGCAAACTGGACGTTAGTCGCTACATATTGGAAGGTAAAGTGTATAGTTTAAGGTCAGATCCAAAATAAAAAGTCAAAAACATTGCAGGCCGCCTGCAATGTCACATATAAATTTCTTTATTTGTCGAGTTCCAAACTTTTTAAAAAGTAGAAACAGTCATGTAAAAGGATGCACAGGTCGTATTCAGCCAATTCAGCTCGTATTTTTCTGTTGGAAACGCGACGTTTTTTTATTTGTCTCGAATAATTTGCGTTTTTCGGTGGAAAAATACACTTGCGATTCTGTAAAAAAAAAAACAGCGGAAAATCATGATGTTTTTGACGTTTTAAGGTTATGTTTATCAAATCTTAATTCAAATTTTGTCGTATTTCCCCCATTTTTGAGAAAAGCACTATATTAGCCTCGGCCGGACCTAGGCCCTAGGGTCTCCTTTAAGCGTACCACACACTGGAGCGACCTGCGATAACAGCCAGTTGACAATATGAACATCCCAACAATCATTCAGACACGCGGCCTGGATTTACATCGTGTACACTGGCCGTACCGCAAGCCGCTCCAGTGTGTGATACGCTTTAGGTAGAATAACGCCACAAATTCCGCTCAGTCAATAAGAGCCCGGGCTATTTTATTGATGACTCACGGCACGGCGAGCGAGGGCACGAGCATGTGCGCTAGCGGAGCGTGTCGCGGCGAAAACATCTGCAGCTGCTGCAGGCAGCCGGTGCCCTCGGCGCGCCGCCGCCGCCCTATTCGCTCAGCACTTCATTTACAGTCGCGAAATGAAACGTTCGTCACTTTTTGGACCTTAAAGTCATAGAAATAAAGTCGAAAATTGGCGAACCTTTTTATTCCTCGACTACACTATACCATGAAAGGTGCTCGACTGGCGACCACGGACCGGAAGGCGCAGTGTGGGTAGACCTCTCCACAAGGTGGACTGATGACCTGGTAAAGGTCGTGAGAGTCCGCTGGATGCGGGTGGCGCAGAACCGGTCATTGTGGCAATCTTAGGGGGAGGCCTTTGTCAAGCAATGGACGTCTCTCGGCTGATATGATGATGATGATAATGACTATACCATGACAGTACTCACAGCAAGCGAGGGCACGAGCATGTGCGCGCTGACGTGTCGGGGGGAGAACATCTGCAGCTGCTGCAGGCAGCCGATGCCCTCGGCGCGCGCGCCGCCGCCGCCGCACTCGCTCAGCGCCGCGCACGCGCACAGGAAGCGGCCTACTGTCGCTCCTGCACTGCCTATAACCACATAACCAATTAATTAGCTTTTCACGTCTTTTGCTCGTAAAGCATAAAGTAAAATCTTCGTCGAAGAACTCCAAGACCAAGGCAATCGGTCCAACAGCCACACGATCGACCCCTTGCGCTGCGCCCGCAGCCTACCAGTGCGCGCGCGGCACCCCGCGTTCCACCAAACGAGGTTAACGACCTCACGAGTGTAAATGTGATGACATAACCTTAATTAAATTAATTGTTAATTTCCTAGCAACTGACGTGAAAAGTAGAGTGTATGACTCGTCCATAAAACCCATTTTACACTCGATTTTATATCCACCCTCACTCGTAAGCTCGCTCGGATGGATAATCGTCTCGTGTAAAATGGTGCATTTTATGCACTTGTTGTACAATCTACTATTGAACTTCGCCTATGCTAGGTCGACTTGGTCAGATATCATTATTTGTTCAGTAGAGCTAACTTGATTTAAGTAAGACAGTCTAGGTCTTCCTCTTCTGCCTTCAATTTTGCCCTCTAAGAAGGAAGTTGCTGCCAGGTCGTATGAGGAAGTCAAAACTGGCAATGAATAGAGAAGAGTGGGGATTACTCCACCGACAAGGGCGAAGCTCTTAAGTTTTGATGATGAGAGCTAACTAACATTATCACTCACAGATTAAACAATGATTATTAGAATGCAGAGACAGTTGTATAATAAGGGTCTATTCACACGCACCACAACGCAGCGGCAAAAAGTAATGAAGGAGTGGTTACGTATGAATAGTGTAGTGGTCCTATTCGACCAACCACCCGGTCAAATTTGACGGCAAGTCGTGGTTCGTATGAAGAAAACTATTTATTTTCATATAAATTCACCCCCGATCGCTGTTTTCGTCATGGTGTGATTGGTGGTTGTGGGATGAATCGGTATAGACCCTTAAAGAACATTCAAGTTTCACACTGGTTGCTCTGAAATGTGATTACCAGCCTTAAAGTGGCGGAGCGTCCATACAACTCGATTCCCACCGGCTTGCCTAATTTTCAGCCAGTCCAGTTCTTTTACTACGGCTCATGAAGACTAAGAAAGGTAAATTATTTCCGGCTTCCCTGAGAATACGCCACTGCAGCCTTAGCATAACCTATACCCGACTTACTTTGCATACTACTAGTACTACTTACCCTGCAACTCGGGCCCAACAACAGTGATGAGAGCGGACAGCAGCCTGCCCACGCTGCGATGCAGGTCCTCCTGGAAGGGCGGCGCGGTGAACAGCAGCTTCAGGGCCACGTTCAGGGTGGACTCCACGTGGCTGCGGAACATGGGGCCCGACGCGTCGGCCAGCACGGAGAGCGCGTGGAGCGCCCAAACCTGACCAATTGTAATATCAAGTAAAGCCCGTGCCAGACGACACAAAACAAGCCCTAAAACCGGGCGAACTTGGTCCGCGCGGACCGTGTAGACAGTTGTTTCCAGCAAGATTTCCTTTGAAAATCGGTCTTTGTGTACCAAGGTCGTTCCGTCTGGCACGGGCTTAAGTTGAAAAATATACCTATATAATTACCGCAAGTCACCAAATATTGCTCAAGGATAATTTCAGCGTTTAAAACTGTAGTTACAGATGGTCCTAAATTTTAGAAATGAATAGTGTGGCATCTAAAGCAGCTGCAGATCTGGCCTGGTCATTAATGCCGTAAACCTCTGCAGTTGCATGCGAGTTACAATCGACAGAAATCGCTAGTTAACTCACCTACGAATTCTATACGCTTCCAACTTTGGCTCTTTGTACTGCACCCACTGCCACCACAGCTGTAGCTGTAGCCCTGATTGCCCGTGCATGGCAGACCAAATGAGTAAGAACTCGCTCAGCACTCACTCGTAAAACACTGACCTGAGCCTTCTGTCCGCTCGCGTCCTGCGCCATCGCCCTCAACGCCGGCAGGGCCGTGGCCGAAGTTCCACCTCTAGCTCTCTGTACGACCCCCACTGCCGCCGCAGCAGCCCCAGTGGTCCGCACAGTGGAGCGAGTCAGTTAGCACTCACTCGTAAAACACTGACCTGGGCCTCCTGTCCGCTCGCGTCCTGCGCCATCGCCCTCAAGCCTCAACGCCGGCAGGGCCGTGGCCGAACTTCCACCTCTAGCTCTCTGTACGACCCCCACTGCCGCCGCAGCAGCCCTAGTGGTCCGCACAGTGGAGCGAGTTAGTTAGCACTCACTCGTAAAACACTGACCTGGGCCTCCTGTCCGCTCGCGTCCTGCGCCATCGCCCTCAACGCCGGCAGGGCCGTGGCCGAACTTCCACCTCTAGCTCTCTGTACGGCCCCCACTGCCGCCGCAGCAGCAGCCCTAGTGGTCCGCACAGTGGAGCGAGTCAGGGCTAGCACTCGCTCGCTGATCGTTTGGCTCTCGGCTTCGGTGACACAGCCGCAGAGGCGTCCAGCACATGAGGCCGCCGCTGCGCGAACTGGAATGCTGCTCGATGATAGACCCGACTGCGGAAGGATAAGTGATTTTTGATTATTACAATGTCCATGTGTCAAATAAAAGAATAGATAGATTCCATAGTAGCATTCCATAAATCAGATTTCAATTTTTACCAGATGAGAAAAAGTTCAATGAAGCTCAAGACGAAATAAATCAGACAAAGACACTTGAGTATGAGTTGATAAGTTGCTCTTCGTCACATATTCTTTTCACTCTTTTCTAGCCAATGTCGCCATTGGCCAACCAATCCTGGCCTACAAATTATTCCTAATTGATGTTGTACTTACAATAATAAGCTCAGTGGCGGCGGTCTTGACAGCGTCTTGTCCCAGCGAGCTCTTCTGCTCAGCGAGCGTCCGCAAAGCGAGCAGCAGCGCGGTATACACGTTAACTTGTATGGCCTCTTGACGAGTGCCTTTAGACATCTTGATGCACTCCGTGAAGTGCTCCAGCATTTGTTGCCTATGAGGAGAGAGAAAAATGTCATTTTCACATCACCTATTCGGATAAGGGCTTTTTCTTCCCTGCTAGGAGGGATCAAAGTGGTACTTTTCTTCCCTGCTAGGAGGGATCAAAGTGGCACTTTTCTGTAACATGTTATAAGTCATTGTATCGATTTTGATAAAATAAATGCACAACCATTGTTATTTCAGATGTTTCATTATCCTCAATAGGTGATGTGAAAAGCAGTATGTGTCACATGGAAGCAAAATTATTTCCACCTTGGGCGTTAATTTCTTGTATCCCTCACTACGCTCAGGATTCTATTTTAGAATCCCTCGCTACGCTCGGGATTCTATTATATAATCCTTCGCTTCGTTCAGGATTCAATTTACGCCAACGCCGTAAATATGTCATTTTGCTCCCTTGTGACACAATCTACTATTTATCACCGCCACATATCTCAACGATAATATCTACAGGGAGTAACTATCTGAAGTCAAATCAGAAGTCATAAGAATACCTTTCCAGTTGGTCCAGGTCTTCACTCACATGAATTGTTGTTTGTCGAATACTTTGACGAGATTATATTAAATTTCATCCTTGCCTGATACGTTATTACTAGTATCTCGCAGTGCCCATAGAATTAAAATCACCTGTGTTTGTTGGCAGCCCTAGCGAAGGTATGCGGGAATAACGCGACGCAGGCGTCGATAACTGCGACGCCTAGTGGCTGCGCGCCCGTTCCGCCGCGGTACAAACAGCAGGGATCGTGTTCTAGCGCCCCTGAACCGCTAGCGCTGAGCGGCGAAATCAACTAGAAGGAAATATTTGCGTATTGATCAAATACAAGTTTTTGGATTAAGTAGTTGCGGATACAATGCACAATAGCGGGATTCGATTTGCGTGTTGGAGAAATCCACAAAATGATCTGAATGTTGCGACTCATGGAAAAGGAAAGAAAGCGCCATGAAGCGCAGATTTAAATCAATTTAAAAAAAAAATCTTTCTAAAATTAACCTTGAATTTATGATGCAATCGGCATAACGATGAGGATAGAGTTGACATAAATCCATTCATACCTGTTCTTCAATTTCAGCATGGTCTGTGTCGTAGATCCATCCTTCATCTCCAAGCAAAATTGTGTCGTGGGGATGCATTGCGCTTCTGAGCATGCCTAAATGAAAGAAAAAAAAGCTTATTGACAATCTACATTATTAGTGACTTCGATTGACATTCCTATAAATAGATCTTTGCCGATTAAAAAAAGGATGAGGTTTTATAATTCGTCGGAATCTTTTTTACTATAAATAAGATTTTGTGCGAGAGGACTAGCATGCCTAAAAGTAGCACACTATCATGACCAGTGTAATTTTGAACCGTTACTATTCATCATCATCATCATCAGCCTATATACGTCCCACTGCTGGGCACAGGCCTCCTCTCATAGATGAGAGGGACCGTTACTATTATTATATACGAAACCATATCTTTTATATTTAAGATTAGCAGTTAAGGTGAAAAATGTAATTATTGGATATAATATGAAATAAATAGTATATAATTTTTTTATATTGTTTTGGAATTGAATCTTTTGTTTCATGCAAGTTCGAAAGATATGTACAAGTGAATATGTCCTAATATTATCACTTTGAGCCTCAGGAGGTTACGATGATAAAATTAATTCTAAAGGTCTAAAAAACACATTTTCGCCTTAAACTGACTTAGGGTCAGATTTGACGAACACCGCTTACGATTACAGACAGTTTGGTGCAACCCAGCCCGCAACCCGGTATTTGCAGTAATAGGACGATTTTATCCTAGTTCCGTTGTCTCAAATCCACGCTAGATGTCGCTGTACTGGCCGGCCACTGGCTAACGCTGTGTTAACACAGAATGTACGAGTAGCACAATATTAGATCACAACGAATGTCCATAGAATTTACTCGCTACTTAGAGCGTATATACCAATTTTTGAAGCTGACGTCCTTTTATGACGCCGCTCCATTTAGCCGTACATTTAGCCAAAGAGAATATAACCACTACGTTTTTAAGAGTCGGCACTCTCTAAGAAGGCTTGAACCGAATTTTAAACGTACTCTAAATGCCAACATAAAAAAGGAGAGCTAGGGCTTGACCTGACATTTATCGATATCGATGAATCGATACGTGCTGCTGTACTGTAGGTACCTGTACAACTAAATTTTGAGTATTTCGAGAAAAAGTGCGAGTCTTCCACGAAGGTGCGCCCCGCTACAGTCCCATCCGTACAATTAATTGCACATAGATTAATATGGGATTCGCTGTGGATGGGCGCGTTGTCGTGGATGACAATCGCTGATACTACTATCAAAAAAAAAGTAGGTCAGTTGTATTTAATGTAATTCAAAATGATCTCCACAAATGAACTTGTTTTCATTCAGTCTTTGTGTAGGTAAATATGCCAGATCCTCATTTCCTGTTAGTTTTACCCATAATCGACATCTGAAATAAGAGGATTATCGATAAGTTTGTTCGCGCACTAGTCTTATTTTAATTTACTGACCAGTGGCGAGGTACTGACCAGTGGCGAGGTTGGCGGTGGTGGGATCGGTGGAGCCGGCGAGCTCGCTGGCCAGCAGGCGCAGAAGCGGCGCCGCGGGCTGCGCGGCCGGCCCGAGCGCCGAGCACGCCTGGTACAGCCGCAGGCGCAGCAGCGCTGCCGGCGCCTTCAGCGAACCGCCGTAGTTGCGGAGAACGCCGCTCACGCTAACGAATAATAAATAATTAATTTTTTAATTAATAATCTTACAAATTCGACCTAGTCCCAAACTCAGCAGAGCTTTTACTATGGGTACTAGGCGACGATATACACACTTATATAGATACTTAAATACATAAAAAATATCCAAGACTCGGGAACAAATATTCGTGCTCATCACACAAATAAATGCCCTGACCGGGATTCGAACCAGGGACCTTCAGCTTTGCTGGCAGGGTCACTACCAACTAGGCTAAAATGGTCGTCAATAACTCACAATTTAAACCCATATTTAACAAACCTCTGATAACTAGAATGTTTTTGTTTTTGTCCTTTTCTCATAAACACAAATGTCAAAGTGACAGATAGGGACCAACGAATGCTATCGGCAATTTAATTAAAATAGGTTTGATAAACGATTAAGAATAAAGGGGGTTAGGCTTTATGCGATAATGTAACGTTTAACTGGGGGCCCGGTGCATTACAAGTTTATACAAGTTTTAATTTGTACAACAGTCTCTTGAATCCTAACATAATATTTACAAACTTTTTCTTATAAATCACGTATTATTTCTACACTTGTTTAGCGACGTTAAATCCACAGTGTAAATTTTATAGCTGTTTGTTCTCCGGATAATATATAAGGATAAAAGTATCTCTCAGATTAATATTAGCTCTATCTGTTTCTTTCGTTTGACTTCAGAAAAAGACAGTCATTATTTTAACTGACGAATAATTTTATCTGGGGATTGAAGAATCGGTCCTAACTCCTAAAACTTAAATCGTTTTTTATTTTTACATACTTAGTAAGAACGGCAATAGCTCCATCTATCGGCTGCGACAACCGTTTGGCCGTGTCATCGTTGTTGACTAGGGAAGGGCAGTGAATCAGCAGGCTGTGGAGGGCCGACAGCGCCCCCGCGCGCCCTTCCAACGTCACCTAATTAAAACAATTCAAAATTCAAACATTTAGTGCCAGTTGCACCAACGTACGAACAGTGAACACAGACCGGTCATCGTGAAATATGGCGCCGGCAGCTGTCATCCCATATAAACTTGTCAAACTTTCCATACAATCAGATTTGACGAACACCGCTTACGATTACAGACGGTTTGGTGCAACCCAGTATTCTGCAAGTAGTTGCAAGTTTACATATCACAAAATTACAATACAGTTACAATTATATCATTTAGTTTAGTAACATGTATACAAAGCAACATCAACCAAGAGATAAACCTGGGCACATATTCACTGGACTTATCCTATAATACAGAGATGTAAAGAGTCTCTGTGGTCAATGACATATCACTCAATATACATCATACAATAAAAAACTGAAGCTTCAAGTAGGATTCCATCAACAATCTACATCATCAGATACATCCCATCTACCTACCCAAATAAATCCAATGTGTTATATGATAAGTTGATCAGTCACCAACCTGCCAAGTGAATGCATCTCCTCTGGCTTTCTCCGATTCCATCTCTTTGGCAGATCTTGGGAAACTGTTCCTCCATAGCAACAACATTCTTGGTAGCAGTCCACGCACCACGGGAACGCCTACAGAATTAAGCACTTTTACTATGTATTTAAAAATGTTGTGTTTTAGAAAATTTGTCGCGTTGAAGGCTGAAGGAAGACAGACCGAGTCAAGGACTGCTACTATATTCACTAGTAACCCTAATAAACCACCCACTATCCCACTCCTTCCACTTTCCTATTCAGAAGTTCCTTAACTACGTCTTACTGATATCACAACACTATACTCACCCAGGGTACAAATAGCGCCAACAATGAGCCATCCAGCGTTGGTCCTCGCAGCAGTGAGTCTGCTGCTCTGGCCAGCCGATCTTAGCAACTGTTCCGCCGCGTTAAAGGCCACTTTTCCTCGGCCGTGCGGGACCCCGAGTGGGGAGAGTCGCACTGAGCCTAACACTGCTGCCAAGGCTGCAGAATAACCTAGGGGAAGGCAAATTTTAACATCACTATAAAAGTCAATAATTAAGGTATTGTTGGATGATGTGTAGTGAATGTAGTGAAGGGACGCCCGGCCGGAAACAGGCGGGCTGTCGATCGCAGTTCAGGATCATTCAGCCCATGGATGATGTGTAAGTATAGTAATAAAACTCAGACAATCCTCATTCCCGACGTATGAAATTAGTACTAGATAGATATAGCGTACGTGAAGCACGGCTGTCTTGTTTTGTCACATGTTGCACATTGCGTTCCGTTCGTTTGAATGATTTAGAGCCGTTTTTACAATCCCGAAATTCATCTGACAGATACTTTTATCTGTATCTGTCAGATGAATGTTGGCTCCTCCTATGGCGTACAGGTTAAATTGAGTCTCTTGATAGCTGCAGTGCTAATAACATGCTTATTTTTACTAAGAAGTAGTAGGAAGCGCCTTATTCATAATCATTAATCATTCACCAAACCTATTTTAGTTAAATTGCCGCTAAAATTCTTTGTGCTTATCTGTGACTGTGACACGTTTGTGAGAAAGGGATAAAACACATTTTAGTTTGAAGAGTTTTGCTAAGTTGTATTTATAAGTTGTGTAAGTTGTTGTGTTGTAGTTGTAAGTTGTTGTAGTGTGTAATAAGTGGCTAGGTAACTATAGTTACCAGATATGTGGTGTGGCGTGGGGGAGGAGCGGGGCGCGTCGAGCGCGTCCACGCACTTGTCGAGCAGCGGCGTGATCTGCGACGGCAGCGCCACGCACACGCACCGCACGCACCACGCGCCCGCCAGCCGCGCCGCCACGCACGGGTGCTCCAACACCTAACGTTCATTAATAACTCGTGATAGGCGGCGGACTGGACAGTGGACACCGTCGTTACCACCCCGCTGTCGGATGGCATCCAGTGACAACATTCCGCTCGGGACCAATATTTCACTTTAATGACAAGCATGAAAGGAGAGGAGAAATAGTATAAACGGGATGAATAAGTCATCCCGTTGCCTAGTTTCAAAGCAACAAACTTTCTAAAAAATACAAGCATATTAGAGCGTAAACAAATCAAGTTTCAATTTCTTTACCACATTGTATTTGCACTCGGGAATCTCGGGATACGCCATTGGAATAAAAAGATGACGTCCCATCTTGAAAGCAGCTTGGAACAGACCTTGATGGAGTGTTAACATTATTAAATAATATTTTTAATTTATCACTTACCGCGAATATCGCGTCGATCATATTCAGCGAGGTATCCGACACGAGGTTTTGTACCGAAGTGCCCAGTTGTAGCGTGAGCTCGCCCGCTTCCATCAACGCACACACTAACAAATGCTGGCTGAATAGTGTTTCCTAAGACAAAAAAGTATATCAGCATAAAATGTGGAAGAAAACATTTAAAATGGGAAAAATGTTTATAACTTCTGCGTGTGGTAATGAAAGTCACAAAGATCTTAGAACTTCAACTGTACCTGGTTACAATCCTTGGCATTCTCAGGGTTGAAGTCAATGCTGTTCATCTGTTTAATGACGATCTGGATGATCTCACGGCACGCTGAGGCTTGCGCCTTCTCACCCAACATCTTGCCTAGCGTGTTGCGTAGTATGTAGTTTATGCATTTCCTAGAAACATACACGTCAAAATTATTTGAACATTAAACATTTCAGTTAATTTTTGTGCACGAACAATAGACGTTAAGGCGTTAGTCTCCCGTTGATGGGAACTCTGAACATTTCTATACAATGTTTAAACAATAAGCAGTTTAAAGCGTCAATGGGAGATTACCGCCTTGCGATTAGCGCGTCTATTGAGTTGAGCGGATCTACTATGAAGCAATGAACATAAAGGAGGGCAAGCAAAGAATTGTTTTAAGTGCAGAGAGTAGTAGACTTGTTGCAGTTTATTTTCACTACATCACAATACACTCACGAGCAAAAATATTGCATACGCATACACTTTGTATTCCAACTTCCATAGAAATTGTACCCGTTTTGCTCTCGAGTGTATAACAGTTGGCAAGTGATAAATAGCAAATATTTTGATGATGGCTAAAGGATTAAACCTGGAATAAACGGCGTCGACGTGGGAGCTCGCGGCTTTGGGGTTGGCCACCAAGTCCAGGACGTGGGTGAGGAACGTTGTCAGGTTGCGCTCGAGCCATACGCCTCCCATGTTTTGGACGAATATCACGTACGCCTGGAAAAAAGACAATTTAACACTAATAATGAATATACTGAGTTTAGATAGCAAGTCATATCAGACTTCTACTATTTGCGCAACGAATTGCACTGCTGACGTCTAGGACCAAGCCCTCAGTGAGGCGGGTGCGACCTACGATATCGTAGACCGGGTGAGTGGTGGAATGTATGGTCCATAATACATGCTATGTCAATCTTATCTCTATTTCATCCATCTTAGAGTTACCTCAGTAGCATGCCAAAGGAGCCCAGAGTTCGCTAAGAATCCTATCCTAAGAATTGACGTCGGCGTTCAAGAACGAAGAACCGTGCCACAGTAACGCCAACGCCCCCGTCACGTCAGTAGGTTTACGCCACGTACTGACAGTAACAACAATACGATGACTCACATGAGTGACGCAGACGCGGACCTCGCGGCTAACGCCGGAGCCGGACTTGATGAGCTCGCCCTTCAGGAACGAGGTGCCGCCTCGTAAGAACGCGCCCATGAGCAAGTTCAGCGCTTCGTCCAGAGACACCACGTTTTTCGGCGTGTCCTTCTTGCTTTGTTGCACTAAAATCATTAAAAAACAGTCACCTTTTTTTTCAATAATATTTTAGTTAGTAACTTGGTATATATATGTATATATTTGCTTATGTTATCTATTTATATATTATGTATCTATATATAATAATTTATTTGTTGTAAATTTTAGTATATTCCATATACTATTATCTATGCATCACCTACTGTGAATTGTTATTCTTTGATATGATCTCCGCTACCCTAAGGTTGTCTGGAAGAGATCGCTCATTAGCGATAAGACCGCCTGTTGTTTGCCTCTACTCATTGTCATTATGTACTGTTAGTGTTACTTTTGTTGAGGTTATGCAATAAAGAGTATTTGTTGTTGTTGTTGTTGTTGGTTACAGACTGGAAACTAAGAAGAATTAGACTAATAAATAGAACCACATGTACCGGCTTGTGCGCCAACTTTGAGTTTGCTGTTCAGATTAGAGGTTTCACCCGCCTGCGTGGCCGCTATTAGAGCACCCAACAACTCGGACACTGCACATCTGAAATAAAAAAGAAATGTTTAAAGAAAAAGAATAAAGCATACTAAACCTTTTGTCTCTTGGACAGGTTAGTCATGATAAGCGCCAAGACATCTCGAAATATGATACGATTTTTTTATTAAAAGATACAGCAATTTTAACCCTAATACTGGCTCCACAGGATCTGAAATCATCTGAGCATGTAGTCTTGCGTAGCGTAGTCTATGCCTCATCTGGTCTTTCCATATCGATAACGGCGGCCGTGAGGCCCCAAACACATCAAAATAAACTCTAAGACCTGTGGCACAAGATGAATAATTACCTAAGCGTATAGTCAGTCGGCTGTGCGGCCCTCAAACAGGCCGCGGCTATAGCATCGAGATCTGCTGCCGTGAGCTTCATCAGTGGCAGCATATGCCGCAGTGCGTTAGCGGCAGCCGCGCGGACTGCGGGCGCTCGGTCGGAGAGTAACGCGGCCCGCGCGGCGCGGGACACCTCTCGAAGCGCTCCAGGGGCGGCTAGACCCATGCCGACGCAAATCTAATGACAAGGTTAGTGTAGTAATACTTATAACAGTCAACAGTATTATTTTTATTTATCGTATGGCAATTATTTCAAACCGTGAGATCTTCGAGAAGACAGTACGGTTTCCAGGGATCACGTGTATAGGTCGAAGGCTTAACTGAATCCACGCGGAAGGGTACCGGGAAACATGGACCGCCGGCGACCCGTCCGCTACCATATGAGGTCTCCCCGTTTGTCCGTCTTTCGCCACAGGCGCGGTCTCAGTTAAACGGTACACCTGTCATATCTTGCATATCCTAATTTCGTCGTACGCGAATGTAAATCTTTGAACTGTTTATCACTTTTTTTACCTAGGATCTGTTCATTATGGTTAAGGGCCGGTTGATTCATATCCATCAATATATTTAAAACGAATCTCAAATGTTCTGTACTTATGTATGATACAATGTTGTATACTTATGACTTATGAGTGATACCAAAGTTCTTTTGTTATATCCTTCTCTTAGAATCTAATTAACTTATTTACGCAGGCCATCTCGTTCGTGCCGTACGAGTTGCGTACGGCATGAACGAGATGCTGTTAAGCGCATGTTTTGGTTCATCAATTAAGGAATCACTCGCTGAAGTAATATTATGACTCATCACTTTGTCCTATTAAAATGTATGGCATACGACGTTATCTGCGTGTAGCCCAACCCCAACCTTTTGAAGTATTACTTTCTACGCCATTTATAGCACTTGTTAATTCAGTGTATTCATTTGACAAGTAGAAATACAATACCCTACATACATTGAAGATAAAACTGCAACATGCACAGCCATGACACATTTACAGCACGCGTGTTATCGTAATTAATTCTAACTACTTTGTACCGTTTAGCGCTGTGGTGTATTACAGGAAAAACAACATTAACACTCAGCTTCCTGATAAAAACCAAGTTCTTGAACAATTCCTGCTAATTAGTTCTTAAAAAAAAAGTTAACAGGTGTTCACTAAAATGTTTCAATCTAACGAAAGTGATTTCATGATACAGATATGCACACCCTGTATTTTATTATATTCTGTTCAAGTGTTCAGCCAAAGGCAGCCTAACTTACAAGAGCCCATAATTGCGGAATTTCCTGCACAACTGGACCCTGCATTGAATTTTAATGTGCTGCCACTCCACATCCCTCTGTGTGAATATTCATACACAAATATTATCCCCAGTCACCTTCCGGCAAAGCAGACAAGGTTTTTTTTACATAATTTATCATACCATTTGTAAATTACGTACCTTCTCTAACGTGTTCATGATTTCCAATCTTGTCTGCGACTCGGCACTCTTTAATGACCTTACAAGGGTTGTCACGGTTTCCTCGTATGAACGCCCCATCATCCTGCCGAGCTTCTCGTACATACCCCCTAAGCAGCATATGGCGGCACTGGAAAAAAATAAGATTGTGATAATCTTAATTCATCATCCATGAACTATTGAAATACTATATAATTTTAAACAGTTTTATTGTTTCTTCTGGGAGCCCTATGTCCCTAATGAGGTCACTAAAGTGTCAGGTTGCTGGAAGCTATGGTTATGGACTCCTTTTTCCGCACTTTCCGAAGCTATAATTCCAAACTTCATAATTAGGTACTTACAGTCTTGTCGGCAAGTAAGAAGGCGAGTCATCCTTCACTTTAATAATGTCATTGCATTTGTTGACAGTATCAAACAACAGGAATGTGTCCCCGACTGAGAACAGCGTGGCGAGGCAGCGCGCGAGCAGCCGGCGAGCGGGAGAACCTAGGTTCTCTCGGAGGAGATTCACTAACTGAGCTACCAGCTTTTGTTGACAGCTCTTGATGTCAGACTGGAAATAAAGAATAAAATCGACTATATGTTTAAACCTGTTACTGCCAATTTCCACATTAAAAATTGTGCAACAAGAGAATTTACTATTAACATTATTTATATCTGTCTTCTACTCATATAGGCTACTTAGGCAGTGTATTGTAATGACTAATGACGAGTTTAGGCTTTATGGCATTGAAAGTCATTGAGGTGGCTAGATCATAGTAGATGAGAATATTTATCTCCTTTTAGTTTGACCAAATTCCCAAAAACACAATCACAATGTTTCATTTTAAATATTTATTACTCAATGAAGATAGATATTTATGTACATGATAAAGACACCTTAACTCAAGTTAATGGGATAAAGATTAAGTAATAATTATTCAAAGATTATTATTGGGGAATGGGACTTAATCGCGTACAAAAAAATAATGCGTAATAATAATGTGTGAAAATCGTGTAAGTTTAAATCAATATAATTATTCAAAGATTCTGGTATTGCTAAAAAACAAACACCTATCACCTTTTCTTTCGTGTTATGGCAACACCTGTGGTGTAACTGTGGGATGGGCAACAGGTCTAAATGCCATGGTCCTCTTATTGTATAGTTATGCCATTGGTAATCTCCGAGGTGAATAATAGCTGACATAATTAAGTGCTTACCTTATGAGCGGCCACAAGGACTTTGTCAAGGAATCGAAGCCATTCAAAGATGAAATGCGGCTTCTTATCATCAGGTAGCTGTTGCAAAGCAGTCTCATTCAGAGTTAGCGAGTGTGACACTTCCATGATTCTGAAATATAATGAATATTTAAATACAGGAGTAATGTCTAAAAAGACGGCAGGGCCAACCTGGACCAGAACGAAATGGAAAGCCATGGAAGAGGCATCTCAGCAGTGGACGAAAATATGCTGAAAGAGAGAGAGAGAGAGGAGTAATGTTTCAAGTAGTTGTGTCTAAGTATTCTACAATGAATCTGCTTATTTTGCAACTACTTTTTAATAATTTATTTCTGATAATAATCACTAGTATCTTTATTTGAGTCAAAGATATTGTGTGATGATACAATCTTCTCGGTGCCGACATTAACAAGAAATTTCCTCTCATAGTATTAGTCATGGTCATATGTTTACAGTTACTCCCAATAGATTGTAGTTACATTTATATATTTGTAACAACCTGACTAGTCCCAGAGCGCTGAATGAACTCATGAATCTTCATTACACTAAAGCATTGTTTATTTTATCGTTCGAAATAGCTATGGCGTCAGTCAATTACCCGAATCTAAGGGAAACTCCTGGTACCTACATACTTAGTACCTATAGTAAATTACATAGAACTGATGCCCTCAAGCCAGCCAAATAAAATAATTATTTAGAATTAACGGAATGGAACTAGAAAAAGAAAATATATTACCTAATTCAAATGCGTACCACCAATACAGCTGACCGACTTCTCTATTTCTCGTTTTTCACAAACACATGATTTTTAAGCGAATATGTCCATGGTTTAGGTACGGGTAGTTTATGTTATTATGTATAAATGAAATCTTTGAACTTAATTAATTACTGAAAATATAAATATCCAAATAGGAACAACCATGTACACACGATATGATGCACACAAAAACTCATCTGACATGATGATGACAGCTGTTAAGTAGTGAAGCGGTAACAACTTAGTGATGCATTTAACTTGCAAAGTTATTTACGGTTTTTAATGTTTATTCTTTTATACACTAATTTATGATAAAAAAAATTGATTTTGCCATTTAAAACCAAGAAATGAATTTAATTTAATTTCTAGAAATCTCAAGTATTCATTCAGGCTATATGAATAACTTCGAATGATGCTGTTGCGATACGGAAAAATAAAAATGTCTACCCTTTTACGTTGACGTTTGTCAAGACACAGTATTTTTGATAATTTGTGATATGAAATAAAACTGTTTTGTTTAGGTGGACAATGAGTTTTGACCTACACTTAAGATTCTATTCAAAGCCAGTGCCAAGTATATAGTATTTCGACAATCTACCATTGAACTGCACCAATGAATAACAACATGAGCGCCCAGCAAAGCCCGGCCAACATGCAAGCCGTGGTGGACCGCGAGAAGATCTACACGTGGATCCTGGAGCTATGCAACCCTGAGACAAGGGAGAATGCACTCCTAGAACTAAGTAAAAAGCGCGAAGTGGTGCCTGACTTGGCGCCTATGCTATGGCACAGCTTTGGTACCATAGCCGCGCTGTTGCAAGAGATCACGAACATCTATGTGGCAATGATCCCGCCGACGCTTACGGCACATCAAAGCAACCGTGTGTGCAATGCTTTAGCTTTGATGCAGTGTGTGGCTTCTCATCCTGAGACTAGGTCTGCATTCCTTCAAGCCCATGTCCCATTATTCCTATATCCTTTTCTGCACACCGTCTCTAAAACTCGGCCCTTCGAATACTTACGACTGACTAGTCTTGGCGTGATTGGAGCATTGGTCAAAACAGACGAACAGGAAGTCATTACATTTCTCCTGACAACTGAAATAATTCCTCTGTGCTTGCGTATTATGGAAAATGGGTCTGAACTGTCCAAAACTGTTGCCACATTCATTCTCCAGAAGATTCTGTTAGATGACAGTGGTTTATGCTACATTTGTCAGACCTATGACAGATTTTCACATGTGGCCATGATACTCGGGAAGATGGTGTTGTCTCTAGCAAAAGATCCATCGGCAAGATTACTAAAGCATGTAGTTCGCTGTTATCTCCGCCTGTCAGATAACCCGAGGGCCAGGGAGGCGCTAAGACAATGTCTTCCGGATCAGCTGCGGGATGCTACATTCACGGCTTGTCTTCAGGAAGACAACTCAACAAAGCACTGGCTTGCGCAGCTGATCAAGAATCTGGAGGCGCAGCCGCCGCCTGCTAGCCCCGCTCAACAGAATATGTGAGCTTCTCATTTATGGAACTCAAGCCCCACTGCAGTGTTTTATCTGTAGTGCAGTGATTGTTTCTATGTGATGTCAGGGAATAGAGTTACAATAGTGTCAAAGTCATAAAAAATAATGCTATTAAAAAAGCAGTTTCAGACAAATGGTTAACAAACTGCTATTTTGATGGCACAATTGTGTCTTTGACTTAGTCACTGTTATGCCCTGATTCTCTTGTGATACTCAACATATTTGCAGCCTTGGTTTTAGTTTAATCTTAATATTAAGTTTATATTTAACAGTAGAGTTGTTTACATAGAAATAACATGTTAACTACATTCTCACATTCTGTAGTGGGTCTGAGCCACTGAGCCTTGAACCAAAATGCATTTTGCAATCATTTTTCATTGTTCTAGATGCTTTATATGTATTTGAATATTTGACTGACACTCCATTATTATGACTACTCACTAACATTAATGTAGAATATGTCTGATTTAACATGAATTGGTTTTATATTTTATGTATTTCTTTTTTAGGTACAAAACAAGATGAAAGCACTTATTTTGTATGCAGATGTAGTGGACTGGTATAAGAATAAAGATTTTCATAATGTGGCATGTATATAGTTGTTTCTTTGTTTTGCCTTCTTATTACCCTTTAATATTTAGGTTAATTATTTGCGTATATCCACGTTTTTTTAAAATCTACATTGAACTTTTTCCCTTTTCACCATGCGTTATCATCAGCTATGAATAGTATGAATACATGCGTTTTTAGGGTTCCGTACCCAAAGACACACGGGATGTACACTCTCGTGCGAGAGCACTCGCGCGAGAGTGTATAGGAGGAGTTTCGCCGGCGATTCCCCACTGTACAGTCAGCGTCATATAGTACGTAGCAGCCAAAGTCTACAAATACTTCGGCACACCATACAAAATATATGGTGTACCTAACTATTTGGCTGCTACATACTATATGACGCTGACTGTACCACAATAAGTAATAGTACTAATAGTCAAGTAATAGTACAAGCGCGAGTGCTCTCGGACGAGACGAGAGTCACGAGAGTGTACAGCGGGCGTAACTGACAGCTTATTTCTTATTTGTTAAGCTGCCTACACAAAGCCCTGCTTGCAGTGCCACTGCCAAATCGTATTGTGTGTAGGCATGCAGTGCCGATTTAACAGATAAAAAAATCGGCCCTGCATGCCTACACACAATACGATTTGGCAGTGGCACTGCAAGCAGGGCCCTGCAGGCAGGGTTTTGTGTAGGCAGCTTTAGGTAAAATTGTTGCCATATAATTTAAAATGTCCGACATTTTATAAAACTTGTCAACGCCCTAATTTAATACAACTCGGACAGTTTATAGTAGATTGTGTCACAAGGGAGCAAAATGACATATTTACGGCGTGGGCGTAACTTGAATCCTGAACGAAGAGAAGGATTATATAATAGAATCCTGAGCGTAGCGAGGGATTCTAAAATAGAATCCTGAGCGTAGTGAGGGATTCAAGAATTAACGCCCAAGTTGAAAATAATTTTGCTTCCATGTGACACATACTGCTTTTCACATCACCTATTGAGGATAATGAAAGATCTGAAATAACAATGGTTGTGCATTTATTTTATCATAATCGATACTAATAACTTATTACTCGTAACAGAAAAGTGCCACTTTGATCCCTCCTAGCAGGGAAGAAAAGTGCCATTTTGATCCCTCCTAGCAGGGAAGAAAAAGCCCTTATCCGAATAGGTGATGTGAAAAATAATTTTAAGTATACTAACATGTACAGGAGGCGGGGGTCTCGCCCAAGCGGCCCAAGTCTCGCTAGTGATTCCTCTGCTATACACTGCGTAAAGGGTAGGAAACTAAAACCTACCCTCAAAGCTATTGTAGCCGAGCAGTAGGCACGTGACATTCAATTTGGAGGTCAAACTGGATCTGAATCTCCCAGCTCCATTAGGATACAACTGGAAAAACATTACAGTCCTTTTTTTGGTCAGTCGTGTAAAAAGCACTGAGAGGATGAGTTCGTAACTTAGTGTTCGTACTTATCTAAAACAACGGGTTACCGGCAGGAGAATGAAAGAGTTTTTTTTGGTAGTTTTATTTATTAACTTTTGTACCGAATGAATGACCTCATCTGTGACTTTTTAGAAACAAACACAAGAAAACTAACATTAATTTGTTATTATTTTACGCGGGACTTAGTTAGATATCGACCTCATTCTCTAAGTTTATTAATGTTAGCGTTCTAAAGACATCCGACGTAAATCAAACACGCTAGTACCTACTAAGCGTAATGGCAAACGAACTTAAGTATATTTCCTGTTTATTGTTCTACCGAAACGCATAAAACGCATAAACTAGCCATTTTGATTAGCGCCGAGACAGTGGATAATGGAGTAAGGCACCGTATAGCTAGCACATGATGCCAACGTCAGTTTGTCGGCTTATCTCGAGCTATCCATTGTTTTTTGATAGGTGCTGTTAGAAAGTGACGGATAGCTCGAGATAAGCCGACAAACTGACGTTGCCATCATGTGCTAGCCATACGGTCTGCTTTGGTACTCTTTTTGACTCCATTATTTACATCAACTTTAAAAGTCGGGACCAATAATTGGATCACAGGACAACGCCCATCTTTTAACAGGTTTGGAGTACGGCATTATTTGATGATTACAAACGTATTCAGATGCCTGAGGGGTACAAGTCTGTCTATCTCGGCATTGCATTACCTGCATCCCTACTTCTTTGCGAAAATTAGCGCAAGTTTGCGTCCCAGTTTCTGGATGGATGTTAAACTTGATGATATTGTGCTTCTTAACATTTTCATAGAATTGTGTACCACAGGTGGACGTTTGGATGAATATAGAACTAGCTTTGTCTATAAACCGCTTCTTCTTGTGTACCTTGGAATCGTTTTTAAAGTTTGTCTTGGGAACATATTTATTAGATTCGTTATCTTCCCTCCGACGAACCATGGTGTTGCATTGATTGTCTTGTAATGTTCCAGATATTGCCGTATTAACACCTGTGTCTTCGAAATACTTCTGTAAAATTAATTCTCTCGATGACAACGTACCCGTAGTGTTTGTATAATTCGCTTTATTTCCCTTTCCTGATTTCGGTGAGCCAAGATTATTAATGAACGTCTCTTTCTCAATAACGACAGTTCTTGTGGGTTTATCTGATTTTCTGATTTGTTTCACAGAGCTCCTGGGAATATCATGAAAACAACGTGATGAAAGGAAAGCCGGTTTCAGATTTCCATCATAAAGTTTATTGGCTGTGTTAGACATTTGTCTTGTTTGTCTGATTATCTTTAAAGAGCGTTAAATAACCATTAATAATCTTAGCAGGGAGTTTTGCGCCTGTCCATATTTTAACTAAATATTAATATTTTATATTCGTGTTAGTTTGCCCATTTTGATTTAAAACGTCACATTTTGACAACTTTTGCGGTTTGACAAATTTAATCAAATGAATTTTATAATTTACTTCTGAGTGCGAAACACTTATTTTAAAATGCGTGCACTCTCTTTATTAAAGTAAAAATAATTACCCCATCACGGGAGCGCTCAGTTAATAACCATCAAAGCGGTCACCCATCCATGAACTGGCCTGGGCCGACATTGCTTAACCTCGCATACCGCCCGCGTGGCGCCGCTGTGCCACAAGCGCTTACTGTTCACATTATCCGATCGAATATCGGTCACATGTCACATTCCCATACACTTTTATCGGGACACTGATGACATTGTATCGGATAGTATGAACACAGCCTTATAATAGTCTCCAGCAAGATTTCGGTACGGAACCCTTTCCGACAAGCACTTGGCCGGTTTTTTATAAGATTAATTTATCGCTTAGCGTAGAAAGAGGATATATAGAAGGAGGGTTAGCAAATCACACACAAGGACGGAGATATTGTGACAGTTTTTTCTGGGGTTACCACAAAAAGAATAATCTCCCCATTTTTACTGACAAAGTAGGTTTTTAATTATTGGGAATGTTCAAAATAAACTCTTAGTAAATATTAGCGGGCAAACACAAAACATCCGATGTCCTCCCAATTACGATATAAATGTGTACTAATTTAATACCTACATTAAAGTTAACAAAATCACGATTAGATTAAAACGTCTTAGTTATTCAGCCATTATAATAATGAAATTCACAATAGTATTCTAATCACGTCACAATTAAATTTTTTATCTGTTATTTTTAACATTCGAGCCGGTTTAGTTTACCCAACATTATGGGTAACATATTTTTTTATACTCTGGCCACTGGTTCATCGATGACATTTCGGTGACAACGGCCGGTGACAAATAATCGGTTCCTTATACGCGATGAGGGACAGAAGATATGTCATTTTTTCTCGCTCCCACGTGTGTTATTGTCTATGCTTACATCTCCTTCACACACCTTTGTATGTGTGTATCGCCAGTTCCATCTTATACTTGTTCCATGCTTAGTGAACTAAATTTTTTTTATTAAACATTTGTTTTTTACATGATTTCACTTGTTTAATTGACTTAATAATTAACATGATTTAATAATTCCATAGCATAAATAAATAGGTACATATTTGTGGACAAATTGACATGTCCCAAACTAAGCAAAACTTATTTTATTGAATATGAACATACCCATGGCATTGTCATTTCGCTGTCATTGCTTGCTTAAATCACGAGTGGAGGAGAGTTGAAGCATCTCGCTCTAACGTATAGGTCGGAACCCTTCTAAGTGTCCTGAATTCAGGACAGTGTAATACCCGCTTAAATAAGAATAAGAGTCTGAAACTGTCTATAACTATTGTAACATATAATATAAAAAAAACAAACAGCCAGCCGTCAAAAAACATATGATGTATGTAATGCATGTTTTGGCTTACACTTTTAAATAAATGTATAGTACAATAATTCAAGTATCTTATAAAATATAAATCGGTTTTTGTTAAATAAACAAGATGTGGGTTTTCGGTTACGGGTCCTTAGTATGGAAAGTTGAATTTCCTTATGAAGTAAAACTTGTAGGTTATATAAAAGGATACCTCAGGAGGTTCTACCAGCACAGTACCGACCATAGGGGTGTTCCTGGGCAGGTAAATACCACGTATGATTATTTCTTCTTCTTTCTTGGTCTCTCATTGTTGAAGATCGTGGCTACATACAGTCTGGCCCACTGTTACTATTGTAAGTTTATTTACCCTCGTATATACTAATTAGCCTGTACCTATTATCTGCAATATTGTATTTTATCCTATGTAATCTATAAATATTTGCAGTAAATAAGTTATGAAGTCTGGATTTAACACTCATCGGCAAAACCAATATTATTGAAGGCTGGTAAAACTGGGCTTTTCAAAAAACTTGTGTATTCATTTTATTTAGCTGTGCTGTGTCTTTTCAGTGAAGGAAAACATTATGAGGAAACCTATTTAATCCCAACAAGATCTAGTTTTCTCCCTGGGTTGAAAGTTCAGATAGCAGTCTCTTTCATAAAAGTCAACACAGCAGTTTGCCATCAAAACAGCAAATCCTCAAAATTTATAAAGGGTCGGCAACTTTGGAGTTGCGAGCGTCTAGAGGCTGTGGTGTCCACTTACCATCAGGTGGACCATAGTATGCTTGTTTGTCACTGTCATTGTATTAAAAAAAAGGAATGCCTATGCCAAGTCTTGGGATTAGGCACCAAAGCAGACCTCGGACTCCTCAAGGGCACAACCGGAGAATTCTAGATGGACGATGATACATGTTAGTCTGTACAGGTGCCGGCATACATCTTAAACCTGATTGACCTGCGCAGTAGCGTGATTTGTACGTAAATCGGCTACTGCGCAGACAGGGTTAGGTTCAAGATGTTTGCCGGCAACTATAACATGGTATATTTAAACATGGGCCATGTTGCCTGACGTAAATAATCTGATTTCAGCCAGGAAGAGTAGTAACTTTAGTACCCAGCAATGACCCTAGCAGTTCAGTATGGGGCGTGGCTTATAAAATTAAACCTGAAGACATAGACACTGTGACAAAATATTTAGACTACAGAGAAAAGAATGGTTATTCCACAAAAATAGTAACATTCCACCCGAAAGACAAAACTTATGAACCTTTTGACTTGACATTGTACATTGCTACAGAAGATAATGAATCATTTGCAGGTAACATTTTGTACTTTTTCTACCCCTGTTTTATTTACGCTTGTAATGCCATTACAGGTAGTAACCAACGAGGTGTTGTTATCTTTGGTGATATCAGTATAGTTGTATCTAAATACATGTTGATGCAATATTGCCTTATCTAAGAAACTGCAATACATTACTATTTGCAGAGCCTACAAAAATGTGACACATTGATAATCACGCGAAAATATGCTGTGTGCTATAGCATATAAGGTTGAATTTAGATTATAATTTGATTAAAAGGGTGCTGACGTCTTGGTTTTTGCAGGTCCGGCTACAATACAGGAAATAGCAAAGCAAGTAGTGGAATGCAAAGGGCCTAGTGGTCCCAATAAGGAGTATGTCTACAACCTAGCTGCGGCCATGAGGCAGTTAGCACCTGATGTCGATGATAACCACCTCTTTACTCTAGAAAAGGAGGTGAGAAAATTAGACACAAAATGAAACTGACGTGATACTTAGAAAAAATGTTTATTTAATCAATGTTATAATAAAAATATTTATTGGTTAAATTCATGTGTATTGATTGATAAGAAATCTTATATAAAAAAATACTTAGTAGTAAATTATATAAACTTAAATCCGGCATATGCACAAAATAAGGAAATACTTACAAATATGTAGATTGAACGAACAGGAAGGAAGTTGACTGTTTTGCGAGTTCTATATTCCTAATTATTATGCTTTTATATATAATAGTGCCCTAGTGCTAATATACATAAATAGTCACATCCATAGTTTCGCAAATTCGCGTAAAAGGTAGTCTTAGTAACAAAAAATCGGCGAGCACTGAAAAGCACACGCGAATTAAGTACTTATGTGCCTAGCCTTAACAACTTACTTTGTAACCGTTATTACTAAGAATTTGGCAGATAGGGAGTGTCACATGGCACTTACTTTTTATCAACATTTGATAACCCAGCCATTGCATGTTGATAAAAACTCGAGTAGAGGAAGTCTGGGGCTTAATTATAACATAAATAATTTATCAAAAATACTACTGGATCAATATAAAAATATTCCTATATGTAAACTTTGACGTCATCATTTTATCACCAATGAACCTTGATAGGGTAGTCTTTGGCAGGTGTAGGTAATGGTGCAACCAGTGACTACATTATTATTTATCACTGATTATCTAATTTAACTTTATCCTTTTTGTTGCGGCCGAGTAGTTTGTCCAGGAAACTTCTCTTCCGTTTTACCTTCTTCTGGTCTTTCCTGTGCTCTAGGTCTTCACCCTCCACAGTCATTTTCTCTAGCAAATCGGGAATCGTCAAATCAACTATTTTTTCCAATGGTGGCCTCTTAGCTGATTCTTTGCTAAGTTGTCGTGAAATTGTCGACAATTCCGGTACGTGATCATTCTTCTCGGCTAGTTCTGTCAGGGATATTTTGGATTCTCTTTCTTTCTTGTCATTTAACATTTTATCTGCTTCTTGAATTACTATTTCAGGGCCATTCCGGATCACTTCTTTTGGCTCTTCTACTTCTTTCTCTTCAATTACTAAACTAACCTCAGTTTCTGGTTTCTTGTCGAAAACATCTTCATCTTCTGCTTTGATTGTTTTATCGTCTAAATGTTTCTTGCTGTCTGAACTCTCTTGGCTCGCCATGCTAGGTGTAGTTAGTTTAGGAACTGAATCCACAATCCTGGGTTTTGTTGGCGGTATCTTCCAGTCGACTGGCTTACGCTGTGGAGAATACCTTTTTACAAGCTCTTCAAACATCTTCTGGTGATCAAGTTTCTTCAAAGCATCCGTATCTGGCAAGCTGACGATTTTCGGTCTAAATTCAGGGTCCTTGTTCTCCTTTCCGCTATCGACTTCCGACGGACCCAAGTCGACGGTGACCTTGCGCACAGGAGGTGGAGTCGCGTAAGGTTCCGCGAAAGGAAATTTGTATAAGTTGGGACTTTCTATTTTGTACTTTATGGAGGCGCTTCTTACCGGCATGGAAGCGCGGGTCCCGGCGCGTGAGAACGAACTCTCATTGCTAGGCTCGTGCAAGTTGGAGGTTAAAAACTCCCGCCGTAACTTAGATAACCGTCGAGTCCGCTCTGTCATGCTCCGCCTGTAATCCACGTCGTCATTCTGATTCGATTCCGAAGTAAAATTGTCGGAGTATTTTCGTGTCCGAAACTCGAAAAGTTCCGAGTTATCCGCTCGCGTTTCTCTCATGCTTGAATATCCCGGGCTGTTACGTTTGAAATTGGCCGTAGTCTTCCCGTGGTTGGATGTCACTATGGGTTCAACTTCGACGTAAGAGGGCGCCAGGTTGGTCGGCGACGGCAGCGGGAGGAACACGGTGTCGTGTTTGTCGAACACTTCGCGTCGCTGACTGAACTGATCCACTCCGATGATTTCCCGCGACTTGAAACTTAATGTAGGCGATTTGGCCGCCATTTCCGCTCGATTACAAACCGCAACACTTTTGTTATTGACACTATTTTCCTGTAAACGCACGGTTCTATTTTTATACGGCGCGCATTATGACTTCACCGGTAACATCGCAGTCACAAAAGCGTTTTGAAGTTAAATTGGACAATAAGGTTGGTTCTGTCGTCCGTTTAAGGCGAGGCGAGCGCGATATATGGTGGGTGATCAATAGAGTGTTCGCGATAAGATACTGGCGTGTAACGTAGGCACTTTGGTAGTTTCTTTATCTTTCAGCGGGCGAAGCAGTTGAGTAAATAGAAGCGCTGCGCGTACACAATCGTCTTCGTAATTAATCGCGGATGGAGTGAAAGCCGCGCGCGCGCCGCCGCCGGCGCGCCTCGTTATGTAACGATAATGAATATTAAAAGGCAAAATGCCCCAAATACGCTAGACCTACTTAGAGGCTCATTGTTAATTACTAAAACTAACTATCTGTAGGTATATAGAACGCTTTAAAAATTTACCCATTTGTAGTGGATTTAATAAAGTTATTACCTGTAGGTAGGTACCTACATATTGACTCGGGAATTGACAACATTTCATATTTTTAACTACTTTATTCTATGAACTAGTTAGAAAATAGGTAAAAATTTAAGCCACCCGTATTTTTTCTTTTTCAATTTAACTCATTATTTCATACAAAAAAAACACGTTGAAAAGTAGGTCATTCCAAAAGGGCGTAAGTAAAATATGACGTCATCTTCCCAACAAGAATCCAGAGCCACTCCAGAGCAGCGATTGTCTGTACTCTGTACTCAGGTCTCCCTGAATACAGCGAGGAAGATGACGTCAACTTTCGGTTTACAGTAATTTGCGATTTTTTCCAAAATTAACGGAGTAAAAAATCTAAAAAAATGTTTTTTGTGTACTTCACACGTTTTTACCGAAATGGTTTTCGAATTAAGACTTTTGGAAATTATGAAATATTGTCAATTGTTATAACAATGTTGGCAACTAATTGTATTCCTCCACATGTTATTATTATACATATATATCCTTCCCTAATGAAATCATTAGGGAGGACATGATAACAACATGTGGAGGAATAAATAGGATTTAATTGTTTATGCCAAGGTTTATTTTCATAATTAACACTTTGCTTAAAGGAATGTACTCTTGTACAATTGGACTCTATTACAATAGAAATAGAGTCCAAGTGACAAAACATTCAAATTCCCCTATTGTACCTATAGGTAGGTACAGTCGTAAACAACGTGTTTATTGTTTACATTTATGTTCTATTTTTAATTGGGTTGCCCTGGCGCCTATTTCACAATCACAAGCGTGTCGGGCGACAGGTGACGATGACAATTTATCTGAATTCCGTAGGTACGTCTCCTTAACTGCTATTTTTTTCTGCAGGTAGGTACTTAACTAGTTACACAATCGTTGTTTGCAATCGACGTTTGACAAATAACTGGCTAGAAGTCTTTAAAATTGATCTTGGCTTAGTTTGACTTCATGTCATTTCAAATCTACTTTAAGTCAAAAAAAAAAAAAAAAAATATTTTTATTACCAGATTGTACACGATACATGAAAAATATTACAGTGATTCCCACACTAGGTAGGCCTGTCTCGTGGGGATCCAAATCTAAGAGAATTACTAGATTAATGCGGCTGTTAGGTTAATAGATTTTAAGATTTTTTTTAAAATTCTTATTTTCAAAGTCAGACTACGAACTCTTATTAGTTAAAAGTTAAAACACTTGAACACTTGTAGTTATAACCAAAAGGGGACGGGTTTAGTGCCAAAATGCAAAGGCTATATTACCATACGAATGGACAGACAATGATCTCATTCCATTTACATATGGTTTTGGCTTGTACCTCTTATTGAGTTATTATAAAATATTCTCTCACGACTGCGGCATTTGAAATGGTATGCCATATGCTTTGTTGCTTTCAGATTTGAATGGAATACTTCTGTGAGTATATTTTTGGTATAAGATCGACACATGCATGGGAAACATTTCAATGAGCGTACGCATTACCGAATATTTATAGATCTTCCCATATTGTTAACGTAGTTTGCTTGCGTATCTAAAAGCTGCCCTAAAATTGCCTAGTTAAAGCTCTGAATCATAAATCCATAATTAAAGATAATCGTGTGTGTAAAAACATTTTTGTAAAAGTGTAGCTTTCTCTATCGTTATTAAACCTATTACCTACTGGTAAATTCACAAGTTGACCAGGTTAAGCAGGTACCTAACCTAGTAGCTATAGGTACTGTGAAGGAAGACAAGGAAAATTAACAGGTCTTAACTAACTGATGTAAACGCAGCCCGATGGGTGAAGGAGCTAGATATAAAATTATAGAGTTATTTTATTTTCACTTTTCATGTACACAGTAAGCGACAAAGGTAAAAACTGCCATACGAATAAATAAAAAGCAGGTACCTAACCTAGTAGCTATAGGTACTGTGAAGGAAGACAAGGAAAATTAACAGGTCTTAATTAACTTTGCCTTGGAAAACCCCGGCCTAGTGTTAAATACTTAAATAACACCGCGGTATTGTTGAGAAACCTAAATTTACCTACCTACGAGCTACAGTACCTATTCCTGTACTTCGGCTGCAACATTAGATAATCTAGACTAAAGCACACTAGTATACTTAAAATTATTTGAACTGTCCGAGTTGTATCAAATTAGGCCGTCCAAAAAGCGACTTTACTGTTCAAGCGTGAAGATTCAAAGTCCAATGACAAGTTTTATAAAATATCGGACAGTTCAAATTATTTCTACTATACGTACCTACACTAAAATACGTCCATAAGCTATGGTGTCCTCTTACGATAAAAACACTTTATGTAAACGAGTGGGTTGGAATAATTGTGACTTCCGAACCTTAATATAGGTACTTACTAATAGGGCCGAGACCTCTTTTTTGCTTGTGGCGCGTCAACAAACTTCTTTATTCTGAATTTTATGATGTATATTAACCGCTTTGAGAAAGAGTCAACACTATCTACTAGAATAATGAACGAAAGTTCTCATTCTAGCATTTAATTATTCTCCTTTTCTTAGCCCATTATGCGCCTAACTTTTATAGTGCGTGCGTGTCATCCACGATGACGCGCCCCTCCACCGCGAATCTCATACTGAACTATGCGCAATTTTAAGGATTGGGCTGTGGAGGGGCGCGCTTTCGTGGGTGATACGCACTGTAACTAGCTCTACAAACTCGTACCTTTGATTTCATAGGTCATAATCGACGTGACTTAAGGCGATATATTGATTGAAAGCAAGAAAGAGACGCGCGTATGTTTTTCGTTCACGACAAAACGGGATGCTGCACTCTCCGGGAATGGCTTTTTAGACAAATCTCGATAAATATCTGACTGTGTGCAGATTTATTAAATTTTCTCCTGTCTGTACCTAGATGAGGTAAAATATCATCATATTAACTTAATCGTGTCTTTTAATAATGCGTTGTTTTAGTAGGCTGAGTAAAAAAAGGAAAATATAGACTCAACTTTGGATTACTTTTCTATCGAGAAAATTTTAAGCAATTATGTTTCGGCTATTGTCAGTAGGTACCACAATCATGTAGTCAAGAATTATATATCTGAAAATTAGTCCCTATTGTTTCCTCGTCTGGGCAGAACAGCGTTTCAAAGTTTCTAAATTTCTCAATGTAGCGCCTTAACGGAAAGAATTGGCCTTCCAGAAACAGAATTTATATCCGGTTAATGTGTTCTTTCGAGTTCATTGATATCGGAGCCATGCTCCGATCAAAAATAGTATGCATGGAAATGCGACTCTATTGTTAAAGCCGTACAAGAGATCAGAAACATTTGATCGGAACCGGAAATTACCTATTACCGATGTAAATTATTTCTGCCTGTATTCGAATTGAAGTATTGGATTGGAATCGGATTTTTCTTGTTCGCTTTCACGCGCGCTTTTTAACACGCTTTTATTAGGTCGACCTGTATGTAACTATGTAATGGAATCTAAGGTAACTAATTTAACCATCTTCCAAGGATCGTAGCGTCATGAAAATTGGCAGCTGTATGTAGTTCTGATGACAATACAATAATATGGTACTGTTGAACTGATCTGATAATGGAGCCGAAAGATATGAGCTGGAACTTCATGATGGAACATCGTATCATAGCTGTGTTTGGATTTGTTAGAAAAGTCTTGTAATGAACTTTGACCACGATTAGGTTTCAAGGTCTGATGATGAAGCCGGAAGATAGGCACTGGCATTCCATGATGGAATATTGTATCAAAGTCGTGTTTGCACTTGTGAGCAAGGTCGCGTAATGGACTTTGAACACGATCAGGTTTCAAGGTCTGATGATGAAGCCGGAAGATAGGCACTGGCATTCCGTGATGGAATATTGTATCATAGTCGTGTTTGCACTTGTGAGAAAGGTCGCGTAATGGACTTTGAACCCGATCAGGTTTCAATTAACCCGCAAAGCGTGTTTTTCTAGTGTTTTTAAACTATTAATTTTATTGTTCAATACCTACCTACTCAAGTACCTAGGTATATACCTAATGTGAAATTTGCACGCGCAATAAATACGAAATAATTCACTATGTTAAGTAGAATAGCAGCCTTTTTGTGTGTGCGTAAATTTTAGCTAGACCCTGTTTCGCATGGTCTTTAGAAATATGGTCGAAGTAAACATAGAACATTAAATACGTATAGGTGTAGGTAGTTGTGACGTGTTTGAAAGACACAATTATTTACATATAAAACTTAGGTATTTATAATTGTAACACAAACAAAACAAATGCCCATCTGAACGTACTACACAACTACGTTCTAGAAGTGCTAATTTACTTACCTATATTTTTCACCTTTTTAGGGTTCCGTACCCGAAGGGTCAAAACGGAACCCTATTGGTGACGCCTAGACGTCCGTCCGTCCGTCCGTCCGTCGTCTGTCACACAGGTTTTACAGCCAAACGGTTGGAGCTACAGGCTTAAAATTTACACAGTAGGTATAAGCATCTTGTTGGCCCGAAGCCATACAAATAGACAATAGTACATTACTTACCAAGGGCGATAAAACAAAGAATGTCTCAGATCGCAGGTATTTTACGCCCGAGCCGAAGGCAAGGGCGATAAATATGCGATCTGAGGCTTTCTTTATTATCGCCCGTGGTAAGTACAAAATTTTATGTCACCCCCTGGCCAGGAAGTGGGTTTTTTCGCGCGCGGAGCGTGCGATAATGGCCACTTTATGGCCAGGTGTGACATAAAACTTATTTTTAAATGTTTTTAAGGGGAGCCCCCATACAGCTAAAGGGAGGCGTGAAAATTTTTTTTATCCTACTCTATCGAGTGGGGTATCGTTGTTTAGAGCTCATTGATACTTACTATATTTTTAATTAAAAAAAATATTGGAAAACAAAGGAATGAGAAGCCACCAAATGCAGCTTTTTTACGAAATTTTGTTCCGACGAATTTTTCAACTTCCCAAATGCCTATAAACTTAACATTTGGTAATAATTTTTGTTATTACGTACTAGCAACAAATACTAATATATTGATAAATTAGATTTTTCTTTGAAATTTCCTTATTTTTCCTATAAAAACCAACTTAATTTTGCGGTCGGTTCGGAACCCTAAATGTGCGAAATCCGACTCGCACTTGGCCGGTTTTAATGTTCTGTGCAAGTGCAAATAATGCAATAACGAAACCTAATTGTTTTTATACATATTAGCTGTTTTTAAACGATGGCTTATTTTGTCATGGATATTTTATACCTAGTAAAGAGGTGAAAACCGGTTTTGCATTTATATTTTACTATTACAGTAATATAAAGTTGTTATAAATGTGTCGGACGTATAATGTGTCGGACTTATTATGTGTCGGACGTACCGTGTCGGACCTATTAAATAAATATATTGTAATTAGCTAACCTAGTAGGTAGGAAAGGAAATAAATAATGTTATTGTTGCGTATCTTACTTACCCATAGCTAAACGCCCTTCAGGCCTAGGTAGGTAGTAACTTACAAGCCCATAAGGCAAACCAAGCTTTACATATACAAGCCCTTCAGGCCTAGGTAGGTGACAACTTGCAAACTTGCAACCTTGCAAACACTTAAGGCAACTACGCCATTTAAGCTTATTGTAAGCCCATAAGGCCAGTAATTAGGCCCTTCAGGCAAACTTAAATTACAATGTCACCTAAAACTTAATAGGAAGCGATATAGCCTGTATACCCACCTAATGGGAAGCCTCATGGCTAAATTGGCAAGGTAATACCACATACGTGCTACACCGCTTTAACAAACCTGTAAAAACGCATGCTCGCGCCTCACACTCATTGATTGAGGCACAGCCTTACGCCTCGCTCTCCCGCCCGCCCTGACCAGCAGGCAGCGCGCGCATATAAATAGAGCCGCCCAAGCGGCGAGCGTTCATTATGCTACCAGACACCGGCGCGAGCACACGTTCCTACTCTCTTGTTTTAGAAGTCATTTATGTTCAGTTTATTTTTAATTTATGTTGATTTGTATATAGTGTGTTTTGATCAGTTATTAAAGTCAGTGTTTTTAAGTTGTAAATTCAGTGTTTTTCCTCCAATCCTTCTGACGTCAATCGTAACAGCTAGCTATCGAAGCGTGCCGACTGCCCCTACAGTCCCGGTCCGGCACATTGGACCTTCGAACCGTCCTCGAGTCCTGTCTTCAACTTCGAAGCGTTCCTGCACGGCCGAGGTCGGCCCACCAGCATGAACAAGGGAGTCAACACCCGCTCGCAGAGCCGCAAGGACGCCCAGTCGGAGCGCACCAGCAGCACAACGCGGGGCACCCGCAGCACCCACACGAGGTCCACGCCTGCCAACATCACGAAGACTTCGACCGAGCGCTCCCTCTCTGCGGACTCCGGTACACGTAGCAGATCACAAGCCCGGCACAAAAGGTACGACGAGTCTCGCGACATGCTTTCGCAGTCTCCCCATTTTCCGCAAGTGGTGCCAGCCGGGCACAAGGTGGTGCACAGCCCCATGCCAGTGCCCGCCCCGCACGCGACGCCGACCCAGGCCGAGCATGCACATCTGGCGCCAGCCGGCGCCTCCACCAGCGAGCAACCGCCGGCCGTGGCAGGGCCCTCAGGGCTCGCCAACATCGCGCCAGCTGCACCAACAGACGCCGCGCAGTCATCCGACCGCCCTCAGGGCACCCAGCCAGCGTCGACAGCAACACAGGTGCAGCAACCACAGCCCGATCAAGTCGCCGCCGCCTCCACTCCCCATAGGAGGCCACGCTCGCGCACGGGCTCCGCCAAGTCCGCGAAGGAGCGCGCCTACCGTCTGGCCAAGGCGCGTGAGGACCTCGCGGCCGCCAGGCTCGCCGCCATCGAGGCCGAGCCCACATCAGAGGACGACGAAGAGGACGACGACGCATCTACACAAGTAACGCAACGAGTCGAGAAGTGGATCGAGCAAAGCATCAACATTCCAGCCATCGACATGCGTCCTCACAACCCGTCGCCTACGCCCCAAAATCAGGTACCGTTTACAGTGAATGCCCCCCCGGCCCCCGTGTATCCAGACACAGTGAGACACAGCCACCCAGGGCCGCACGCCGCGGCCGCCGCTCCTCTAGAGCCGGCTGTCCCAGTATCTGCACCCACACAAGCCCAACCGGCGGGAGACACCGCACTACAGCCCTACAAGCCATCATCCGACGTAGCCTTACTCACAGAGGCTATTCGGGCAGCCATACTGGCCGGCAAGGACTCGCCTTCAAGGAGGCCAGCGGATCTCCCAGCTTTCACCGGTTCTAGACGGCAGTGGATTTCCTTCAAAAAGGTATATACAGATACAGCTCCATTCTTCACGTCTGGCGAGAATACAGCACGCCTGCAAGCAGCAACGCAGTCTCTACGCAACACGGCGCTGGGCGAGTTCATACTGGCCGGGGCGGGCCCCGAGCTCATTATGGAGAAGCTCGAGGAATCATACGGGAACACAGCCACACTTGCAGCCATGGAGTACAAGAACCTTCGTGAACTGCCGAAGCTCACCGACAACGCACAGGACATCTGCTCATTCTCTATAAAGCTGGGCACCATTATGTCTACGTTGCAGCTAGTGGATCCCGACACTTCAAGATACAACTCGGAAATCCTGAGGGCCCTACATGACAAACTAACAGTCAACCTACAAAGTAAGTGGTATTCATATTCAGCCAGCAAGCCGCGCCGCGAGAGTGATGTGATGCTGATGGTCTCCTTCCTTCAAGAGGAAGCCAAACTACGTGAGCCCTACACCATACTTACCGATAACTACTTACCCAGGTACAGCATACAACCCTCCCGTCCGCATTATTCACAGCCGCAGAGACAGCAATACAACGCAAGGCCCACTTACGGACAACAGCGCGCAACTAGTGGGGTGCCTAACACGCGCGCAAACGCAAGCCCCGCCCACCTGCCCAAATATCAGAAAACGAACACGGCGGTCGAGAAGCGGGCGCGATGTCTCATATGCGAGAGTGATTCACACGTAAGTGGTGCAGAGTGCGCAACATTTTTAAATATGTGTATAGATAAGCGACGGGAGGTAGCGAAGAATAAAATGCTGTGTTTTAAGTGTTTATCCTACAGGGCGAAGAGGCACACATGCAAACGAGTAGTGTGTTCAGCGGACAACTGCGGCAAAAACCACAACGTGTTAGTTCATAAGTCTGTTTCAGAAAGCGCGCAAACCACTGAAAAGGTTACGTGCGCATGGGCCACAAAGGCGCACTCGTACCTGAAGATCCTACCAGTCGAGGTGTCGGGACCACTAGGACGCCGCCAGGCCTGGGCGCTACTTGACGACGGATCCACAGTCAGCCTCATATCCCAGGAGCTCGCCGAAGCAGTGGGAGCCCCGGGACCCGTGGAGCCCCTACACATCGAGGCCCTCACCGCGGGTACTTTGGACTCCGAGTCGTCGCGCCGCGTACGCATCGAGCTCATAGGAGCGGACGCCGCCCACAAAATTGAAGCTCGAACTGTGAGTAATCTCTCTCTATCACCACAGCAAGTGTCTGAAGAAGTCATCGATCAGTGCGAGCACCTACGCGACCTCAAGCAACACTTAGTGTACAAGTGCGCTCGCCCTAACATTTTAATAGGTCAAGACAATTATCAACTGCTGTTGGCTGAATCCGTGCGGCGAGGGCGCTGCGATCAACCCGTCGCCTCCCGCAGTCCGCTCGGCTGGGTGCTGCATGGAGCACAAACTAGAAGCCTGGGCCATAGGGTAAATTTCCTAAACACGATAGAAGAAAAACTTGATCATTTTTTTAGTGTGGATTCCCTAGCCATCGAGCCCGCCCGCCCTTCTAGCGACCCAGAGGAGAGAGCCACGCGCATACTACAAGAAACAACGCAGCGAGTGACTGAAAAAGCATACGAAGTCGGCCTATTGTGGGCCAACAACAAGGTACACTTACCCTATAATTACAACACAGCGCTCAACAGACTGCACAGCGTCGAGAGGCGACTCGACAAGGACCCAGAGCTACGCGTGAAGTATGAAGCTGAAATGGACGCCCTACTGGACAAGGGTTACGCCGAGATAGTCCAGTCAAAGGGGCCGCCGGGTAAAACTTTCTACTTACCTCATTTTCCAGTGCTGAACGCGAATAAACCAGGCAAACTTAGAATTGTCCATGATGCAGCAGCGCGAGCCCAGGGTACCAGCCTCAACGAGAAGCTCCTGCCAGGCCCCGGGCTCCTTCAGTCACTCCCAGGGGTATTATGCAAATTTAGACAGCACGAGATAGCGCTCTCAGCCGACATAAAGGAAATGTTTATGAGAGTGCTAGTAAGGCCGGAGGACCGCGACGTGCTACGCTACTTGTGGAGGGGCAACAAGCGCGGCGAGACTCCGCCCACTGAGTACCGAATGACTAGACTCATATTCGGTGCAAAGTGTAGCCCGGCGTGCGCGATCTACGTGAAGAACGAAAACGCGCGACAGTACGAAGAAACGCAGCCTGCGGCCGTCAACGCGATCGTGAAGAAACACTACGTCGACGATTATTTAGATTCTTTCGCAGACTTAGACCAGGCGATAGAAACAGCAACTACAGTACGCGACATCCAAGCTGAGGGCAACTTTGAGCTGCGCGGGTGGAAATCCAATTCACCCGCCTTAATGGCCGCCCTTGGTGAGTCCTCACCGCCCACAGATACTCCAGTCAACCTAGACGACGGACCGGGCACAACTGAACGCGTCCTCGGCCTTATATGGAGGCCGACAACGGACGAACTCACCTTCAACTTGGACCTCGCTCGCCTACCAGCCGACGTACTTCACAACAATCGCCCGACCAAGAGAGAAGCCCTGAAGATAGTAATGTCACTCTACGACCCGCTAGGCTACGCCGCGCCGGTCACGGTAAGGGCCAAATCTATCCTACAGGAAGCATGGCGCCGCGGCCTCACATGGGATCAACGCTTTCCAGACGACCTCGCTACTACATGGGCCGACTGGATGAAGAATCTGATGGCGCTACGTAAGGTGGCAATACCGAGATGCTACCCGGGCTTCACACAAGCAGTAAATACCCAACTTCACATTTTTACGGACGCGTCACAGGAAGCGTACGCCACGGCACTCTACTGGCGTACAACTCTCGCCACAGGTGAAGTACATGTCTCCCTAGTAATGGCGAAAGCGCGTGTGTGTCCGCTCAAGCTACACTCCGTACCACGCCTCGAGATACTCGGCGCGGTGATGGGCGCACGTATGGCGCAAGTCGTCAAGGAAGAACACGAGAAGCAGCCAGACTCCACTACATTCTGGACCGACAGTAAAACAGTTCTGCATTGGGTACGTAACGGGTCACGCTCATACAAACCGTTCGTGGCTCACCGCATCGCCGCCATACAAGAACACTCTAAGGTGAACGAATGGCGCTATGTACCTACGAAGCTCAACGTGGCAGACGACGCAACAAGGGAAACGCCGCGAGACTTCTCTTCAGCCCACAGATGGTACACAGGTCCAGAGTTTCTGCGTCTTCATGAGGGCGAGTGGCCGAAACACGAAATCGAAGACACCGAAGCCACGCCCACCGGCGAAGAACGCACGTGCGTGGCAGTGGGGATAAGAAAATGCGACGTCAACGAGGCAATCCCGGACGCCGCCAGGTTCTCAAAATGGGAACGATGTAACCTGAGGTCGACGGCCAGAGTACTTCAATTCATCGAAAAATGTAAGAAAAAAGAAGCCGTCAACTACAAGCGCACCAAAGCGAACGCAAAGGTAGATCCCGACTGGCGAAAAACGTCGAACAAAAAGGTACATCAAAAAAAGAGTACAAAACGTACCACATTCACAGATAACGCCGAGCCACTCACTGCGGACCTACTACGGCGCGCCACGCAGCTAATATGGCGCGGCGTCCAACACCGCGCCTTCAAAGAAGATATGACGGCCATACAGAACAACGAGCCTCGCAGCGGTAAACTTAAAAAACTTGCAGTTGCAGTCAACGACGGCGTCATCACACTCGTCAGCCGCATAGACGCCGCAATGGACACAGAGCTCGAGAAAAATCCCATCGTGCTAGATGGACGCCACGCCGCCACCCGTTTGTACATAGACTTTGTACATAGGTATCTTCACCACGCGCGCATCGAAACAGTCATCAACGAGGTCCGGCAGCTGTACTGGGTGTTACACTTACGCTCAGTAACTCGGCAAGTCTCTCACGCGTGCCGGCCATGCGCGAAGAGAAGAGCCATGCCGCCAAGCCCGCCTACAGGTAATCACCCACATACGCGCCTAGCACATCATAAGCGGGCCTATACGTATACAGGGTGGGATTTTTTCGGACCATACTCCGTCACCGTCGGGCGAGCGACGCAGAAGAGATACGTCGCCCTCTTCACATGCCTCACGACGCGCGGGGTCCATCTGGAGGTAGCAGCTTCACTCAGTACAGATTCAGCGATCGCAGCTCTACGGAGATTCATCGCGCGCCGAGGCTGCCCCACCGAAATATGGTCGGATAATGGTACGAATCTAAGGGGCGCAGACAAAGAGCTACGCCGAGCACTCGAGACGGGCGTGAACGCAGCCGCGACACAGCGCGGCATCAGTTGGCGGTTCATCCCTCCCGGCAGCCCGTTCATGGGAGGCGCATGGGAGCGCATGGTGGCTAGCGTCAAAAAGGCGCTAGGAACAATACTGGACGAGAGGCACCCGAGCGACGAAACTCTAGCAACATTCCTGGCAGAGGTAGAGTTCTCAGTAAATTCGCGCCCTCTCACACATGTCGCAGTCGATCCCAATGAGCCCAGCGCGATCACGCCAAATCACTTCACGATCGGGCCAGCAGCATGGAACCCAGCCCCAGGTACATTCAACGAAAAAGACACCGTCGGCCGAGCATCGTGGCGCACAGCACAACGCCTCGCGGACATGTTCTGGGCAAGGTGGCTCCGAGAATATCTTCCACAGCTTCAAAACCGGCGGGAGCCCACCCACAAGGGCCCCGTCATCGCCATAGACGACGTCGTCCTCATAGTAGACAACACACTGCCAAGAAACGTGTGGCCAATGGGCGTTGTGACCACACTCTACCCAGGAGAAGATGGCGTCACACGAGTCGTCGACGTGCGAACAAAGGGCGGTCTCCTACGCCGCCCCACGAAGAAGCTAGTCATACTTCATACCAAGCCGGACACGCCGTCCGGCCCTCCCGGCGCCTCCGCGCCCTCCCCGAGCGCGCCCTCACTGCGCGCGCCTCCGCCGGACTTACAACCCGGCCCACAGCGCGCGACAGCGCGCGCGCACCCTGCGCAGCAGCCGGACACGCCGTCCGGCCCTCCCGGCGCCTCCGCGCCCTCCCCGAGCGCGCCCTCACTGCGCGCGCATCCGCCGGACTTACAACCCGGCCCACAGCGCGCGACAGCGCGCACGCACTCTGCGCAGCAGCCGGACACGCCGTCCGGCCCTCCCGACGCCTCCGCGCCCTCACCGAGCGCGCCTTCACTGCGCGCACCTCCGCCGGACCTACAACCCGGCCCTCAGTGCGCGACAGCGTGCGATGACAGCACGCAGACTCCGAACATGAAGACCGGCCCTCTACTCACACGCGCGCCCTCCCATAGCGCGCACTCACCGAACACTCAAGCCGGCCCTCAACGTGCTACAGCGCGAAACGACAGCGCGCAACCGTCGGACCTACACACCGACACTCCAAGTGCAGACGCGCCCTCACATAGAGCGCCCTCGCCGAACACTCAACTCGGCCGACAAGACGCTGCACAAACGCATAGAGTGCACACTATACGCACTCTATGCAAACGAACAACGCCGAGCCAGAGCTACAGCCAGAGCTTCAGCCAGAGCTACAGCCCGAGCCTCGAGCCAGCACAGCAACCCCGAGCTTCGAGCAACACGTCCACCACCCGAGTTCCAGGACTTGCATCTAAGGACGCAAGCGGCGGGAGAAATGTGTCGGACGTATAATGTGTCGGACTTATTATGTGTCGGACGTACCGTGTCGGACCTATTAAATAAATATATTGTAATTAGCTAACCTAGTAGGTAGGAAAGGAAATAAATAATGTTATTGTTGCGTATCTTACTTACCCATAGCTAAACGCCCTTCAGGCCTAGGTAGGTAGTAACTTACAAGCCCATAAGGCAAACCAAGCTTTACATATACAAGCCCTTCAGGCCTAGGTAGGTGACAACTTGCAAACTTGCAACCTTGCAAACACTTAAGGCAACTACGCCATTTAAGCTTATTGTAAGCCCATAAGGCCAGTAATTAGGCCCTTCAGGCAAACTTAAATTACAATGTCACCTAAAACTTAATAGGAAGCGATATAGCCTGTATACCCACCTAATGGGAAGCCTCATGGCTAAATTGGCAAGGTAATACCACATACGTGCTACACCGCTTTAACAAACCTGTAAAAACGCATGCTCGCGCCTCACACTCATTGATTGAGGCACAGCCTTACGCCTCGCTCTCCCGCCCGCCCTGACCAGCAGGCAGCGCGCGCATATAAATAGAGCCGCCCAAGCGGCGAGCGTTCATTATGCTACCAGACACCGGCGCGAGCACACGTTCCTACTCTCTTGTTTTAGAAGTCATTTATGTTCAGTTTATTTTTAATTTATGTTGATTTGTATATAGTGTGTTTTGATCAGTTATTAAAGTCAGTGTTTTTAAGTTGTAAATTCAGTGTTTTTCCTCCAATCCTTCTGACGTCAATCGTAACAGCTAGCTATCGAAGCGTGCCGACTGCCCCTACAGTCCCGGTCCGGCACAATGTAACTATATCTGATTGACTGTAGGTAAGTATTTTTCAGACGACAGTAATATTCATACCTACATTGTGCGTGATACCTACCTACTACTTATTATCGTCACGCTAAAGTAAATACACCGGTATTTAAACCAATTATCGGATTCAGAACTCTCATTAAAAATATTTAAGTCGCATCTTAAGTACCTTTTTATACAATGAAGGTGGCAAACAAGCGTACGGTCCACCTGATTGTAAAAGTGGACACCGCATCACAGAATAAGTAATAGTACCACGTACAGAAGTTGCACTGTTAACAAATCGCCAACTTACAACCCCGAATTATAATAGGTAAATAACAAATGTTGACCACACCAAGCGAATGACGAGACGACGCGACCGTCCGGTAGCAATTCGCGGCCGCCACTGAATGGTACCACCCGTGGATGTACTTGCAGCGGCGCGGCGAACTGACGGAGTGAAAGCCCCCTGATAGGATTTCCAAAGTAGTCACGTGTGCGTACCTACCTATTAAATCTACTATACTATAGTATCTAAAATTCTACCTACCTACTTAAAATTGTAGAACCGGTGATTGTTCATTCCATTTGTTTTTCGCTGTATCGAATCTATTGATGTCAATGACGTCACTATACGTATAACAATAACACTACCAGGCTACCAGCATTGTGTAGGTAAGTATAAACTGAATAATTTCAGATACAGACACAACACAACATATATATGTACCTATGTCCCTATGTGTAGAGAACACACCGACAATTTAAACGGTTCATGTGCTCCCTCTTGCAGCAAAGGTGTGAGTAAACATTAATAATCGATGTAATTGCAATCATACTGCTGCAAGGACGTCCCGCCTTGATTACATGACTTTATGATGACATGATACAAAAATTAGCTATGTATCACTCTCTTTCTGTTTTGTTCTGAGATCCAAAATGCGATGTCCCGGGTCCTGGCAAATCATAGGGATGTCCCCATTTCATGTCTGGTTTTTCAAAATGACATTGTTGTTGCATAATGGCAGTGTTATTCAAAATGATAGAGATACCTAGGAAAAACAATAGGTATCCTATTCTCCCTGTGTGGCATGAGGCGGATCTCGCTATGAATTTAGAATAGTGGCCTAGGTCCCCTAATACAATTTTGTAGTGTGGGGGAGGCCTTTGCCCATCAATGGGATCTGTAATAAACAGCACTGAAGATTAACAAATTAAGAATCTCAAAATGTATGTTAATTAATTAGATTGTAATATATACCATAGATAGATTGTAATATTACAGAAGGCTAAATAAATAAGTAGGAGAAAATCGGGAAAATGTTATAATCAGATGATCCCGTGATTACAATCATTCCACAATCTTGCATCAATGTCCATTAGCATTTATTTTATTAGAAGTGTAGATAATGGACCTATAAGTAGGGTAGGCAACACGATAACATAGTTAACGATTTCAAGTACGAAGATAAAATTACAATTCTAGAACGTGTTACGTAAATATTAAGGAATTAAAAATAATTGCAGTAATTACTGGTTCGTGTTACTTCATTGGGGCGAAACTTGGTTTTGTATTGTAAGGAGTTTTCAATTTTGCAGAAGAATAATCGAATTAGACAGACACTTCATTGTGATTAGATTATGTAATGTATTTTTTTGTTGAGGTTGTGCAATAAAAAATAGGTATTTAGGGATTTTATTGTAGGCACTCGACGGCTCCAAAATGGTCTTTCGTTATACCTAGGACTTAAAGTTTACTAACGAAAGTGCATTTCACACCTTGTCCATCCAAAGTGTCGGTTGTTAAAAGCCGTTAGTATTATGTGGGCAAGTACGGAAACCTACATTGTGCATGGCCCGGCCTAGGGCCTATGCATTGCACACCGCGTTTTTCAAACCCGTCGTCGACGCGCGTTCCCTACTACCATCTGAGGGGCTAAGATGATCGCACATATTTCGGATTTCGTCCCTCTCGCACTTACGGGTTGGTATCACTTCGTCTAAAACGCAACTGGTAGAAATAGCAACTCGTCTAAAACGCAGCTGGTCACTGCATCAAAACACAGCTAAATACAAGTCGCCTGAAAAGCAAACACTCTCTGCTACTGTAAACATGGTAATAGGAGAACGCATATCGACGGCGGCGTGCATAGGCCCTTACGGCCTGCCAGATGGTAAGCAGACGTCGTCTAAGGATGGTTGCGCCCCAGAACAACCACATTAAGCGCCTTTTTCATCATTTGAGGAGGATTCGTAGTGTTGACAGTTAAGAGACAAAGGCAGGTTCCTCACTCTCAATACAGCGTATCCTTGCGGCAACTTGAATGAACCTACACAGGTCTAAATTATACGAAAGAGTTAGTACGAAAGTGCGACTCATAGTTTTTGTTATATGGTGGGCATTTGAGGATAATAATACCAATAAAAGAACAAAAGCATGATTAAGCTATATGTTAAATATTTATTAATATTTTAAATATGTTTCGCATACAATCTAAGATCACATTATTATTTGAGATATAAATAATTAGAGAGGTACACATTCAAATCTCTGTCACTAGGAACACCTACTGTAAGCTTACATTTAAAGAAACATAATAATTTTATGGAAAAATTAAGATTTCGACAGTATTTCCTTCATAGCAAGTTCGATTTTAAGCTGTATACAAGCAACTCTCTCTTGGAATATTTGATTTATCAAACTCAGTCTTTTCTGTTCTAACATGGCGTTTTCTTTCATCAGTCTCTGTTTTAATTCTTGTTCCTCAGGCGTATAATTCTCTTTGTTTTCTTTATTGCATTGTAAATTACCTTCCTGCTTGTTTTTCAATGCCACATGACTCCGAAGTTTAACGATCTCGAACTGTTCCGAATTGATTTTCGCTTGCAGTAACGACTTCAACTGCAGATACTCGGCATTTTCCAACTCTAAACGTAGAACTTTTAGTTCTTTTTCGGTTAATTTCGGTTTTTCCTGATCAGGCTCGGAAAATTTTTCATCGGCCGGCGATTGTGTTTCATCGAATTTTAAATCGAATTCTTTATTTGCCACTTTGATTTGTGGTTCCTTCTTTTCTTCGAATTTCAAATCGAAGTTATTTTTAATTGGTGCCCTAATAGGTTCTTTTGTTTCTTCGAATTTCACTTCGAAATCATTTTTATTTGGAAGCTTTTGTGGTTCTTTGGGTTCTTCGAATTTCAAATCGAAGTTATCTTCAAATTCTACAGGGAATGTGGGGTCGGGGGCATTTGGGGAGTCCTTTACGTCCGGAAATGCTTCGGCGGAGGGCGTGATGGGGTCTGGGTCTGCTGGGGCGGGCTCGCTCTGTGACGTGCTTGGGCCGGGCTCATCTTCAGTCTTTTCGTCAATGGACGGCTGATGCGGCTGAAGAGAGTTTGGCTCGACGGATTTCTGGACTGATCGTAGCTTTCTCTGTAAAAAAATGTATAATACTTTAAAATTAAATTGAAATCGTCAGACATGTTACGAAATCACCGTTGCCTGAAAAACAAGAGTTATCTGCAATTTCTGTAAGCTATTTTTCCCTTTCTTTTGTTTAAACATCGATAAAATTGAACTATAGTAGGCTTCATCGATGTTTCCCATCAAATATGATCATGAAAAAAATATATCTGTTTACAAATTATCGTTTAAAAATAATCTTATCTTGTCCTGTCACAACATAATTCTAACAGGGAATAACTAAAGGGCACTTGGGGCACCTCAATTTACCAAGGTCGTTGATAGCCAGCTATCTGTCACTAGTCACTACCCAAATTTGTGAGTAAATATTTGGGCATTGTAAGCCAATATGGTATTGCAATATGTTTTATTTCTTGTCTAGACAATTTTTGTCACGTTGAAATCGAAGTTTGGTTTCTTGACACAAAATCGGTTTTTCTACACAACTTGAGTAATGAAATGAGTTAGGTATATATGTATGATTATCGATCTCTACCGATGCTCCCTAATCTTTTGGACTTTAACGTAATAGGCAGAAAGGCGATTTTGCTGCACTCTTAAACTGCATAACCCATAACCATCCGCTCCACTTCCGCTATTCTCTGGTGTTGGTGATGGACCCTGCGTTTTTTGAACCTTATTACAAGTAGTTTAAGGTCCGTTTTGCATGTACTTTGAGCTGCCGCATTCGCTGATCTCAGGGGTCACTGCCGAACGAGTATATCAACGCGTGTTTCTGATTCTGGAGAGACATGACCCTATCACCTTACCTTCTTATTTAGCCTACCTACCTTAAGCTGTCGTGACGATCCGCTGCGCTTCCCAAAACCGCTGGTCCCTACCATCAGTAGTGAAGCCAGCGTAGGTACATCTGATTTAGGAGTTTCGACCTTATCACAGTCCCATAAAGTCTTATTTAGCAATTACCTTAAGCTGTGTGACAATCCGCTGCGCTTCCCAAAGCCGCTGGTCCGTAGCATCAGTAGTGAAGCCAGCGTACATCTGATTCAGGAGTTTCGATCTTATCACAGTCCCATAAAGTCCTACTGAGCAATTACCTTAAGCTGTGTGACGATCCGCTGCGCTTCCCAAAGCCGCTGGTCCCTAGCATCAGCAGTAAAGCCAGCGTACAACTCCGCGTGTATCTGATTCAGGAGTTGTGACCTTATCACAGTCCCATAAAGTCTTATTTAGCAATTACCTTAAGCTGTGTGACGATCCGCTGCGCTTCCCAAAGCCGCTGGTCCCTAGCATCAGTAGTGAAGCCAGCGTACATCTCCGCGTGGATCTGGTTCAGGAGTGACTCCTGTTTTCGTAGCTCTGCGCTGATCTCCTTCGCGGAGTCTGGGAAGTCCGCGGGAATTGACAGAAGGGGTGGAATGTATCTGGAATAATAAAGTAATCCCCTTATTCATAAAAACAAACTTCTGCGCCAAATAAAATGTGTTTTGTCCCTTTCACACAAACACAAATGTCAAAGTGACAGATAAGGACAAACGAATTTTAGCGGCAATTTAATTAAAATAGGTTTGACGAACAACTATGAAAAGGAGCTTAGTGTTTTAGGGAAGAGACAATAATTAGTTAATTAGCGAATTTAATGAAACATGACTAAGGCGTAAGATGAATGGCGTTCTTTTGTGTCTTAACTCTTCTGAATTCAATTATGCGACGGATGGATACGTTTTTTCTTGTTGTTATTTTATGGCATATTACAAAATGGGTATACAACTGTCACAAAACATGTTTAGGGGTTTTAAACCCTATAAAATCTTCGTCCAAGAAACGTAACCATGATAACGCAAAACTAAATAAAGGTGGTTGCCCCAACAAACCTAATCGGAAACTGGAACCACTGAAGTATACCTACTATTAAAATACTAATCTAAAATGCTTATGATTGTATCTACAAATGTTCCACTCCTATTTACTTACTTCTGTAAAGTGACGTCAGGAAACAGTTTCTCGGCCTTGGTGATGAAGTAGGTGATCAGGTTGAGCGACATGTTGAGGGCCGGGCCCATGAATGTCGCTATTGTTTGGATGTTCACATTGTTCACCTGTAGCAAAAATACAACATTCCTTATTGAGTTTAGTGGTATCACCCTTCTAGCTTTTTACGATGTTTTCCTTGGCCGAAAAACCTTGGCTGTAGTGGTAATGATATTAGATGTGAGTGTAGACGTTCGATCAACTATGAGGGTACTAACATTTAACAGCAAGTTTCATTCAATAGACTATGATATGGGCATGTGCAGCGTAAGGACAAATCTCGCTTGCCCAGGCAGATCATGATGAGCCAAGTTGCAACAGGAAAGCGCAATGTAAAACGTCCCATGTTCCGATTCAAAGACTGCGTAAAACGCGACATGATTGTATTCGACATCGACCGCAGCGCTTGGGAAGGCCTTACTGGAAAAGATATTGAGTGGAGAAACACTATCGCAAAAGGCCGCGAAATCCAAGATAACACCTGGTTTCAAGATCTAGTCCACAAGCGCGCTAAAAGACATAACCGTCAACAGGATGCTGGTGATACGGATCCTCAGTTCACGTGTCAGAAATGTGGACGCAATTGTCGATTATAATGATTAATTGGATTATATAGTCACGACCAAAGAGTATAATAAATAATAATATATATCAGGTAGTCACGACAGTTGTTTCTCACATGCAGACGCTGTATAAATCATCTGTCAAGATGTAGTAGGCCCGATGATGACTGCTATAAATGTAACAAATTGGGCACCTGCTCGTTGGCGACGACGCTCTCGAAGTGGCGCACGAGCCAGGCCAGCAGCCCGCGGCTGGCCGGCGGGAGCTTCGCGACCAGCGCCAGCATGCTCGCCGAGCGCTGCGGCTCAGCGATCGCTGTCGCTTGTTCGAACTGTCCATGAAGCTCTTGTGTCAGGATCGACTCGGGGAGCTCGCTATGAAAAGATTGGATGATGAGATCAGCACCAGTATGAAGACGCATCTTAATACGCAGTAACGCATTTTAAACAGGTCGGTAAAATAAATTAAAACAACGCCTCTCCTCGCCTCTCAAGTGTAAATTCACCTCGGTGTTGTTATTTACTATCCTGCTGCCCTATGAAGAAGAATCTAATACAGTCCACACACACGAACGTCGAGTATATCCGACGTCAACTCTTAGCGCCATAACTAACCTTACCTACGAGCCGGATCATAATCAGCATTGGCCCTAGGATCCATTGGTCCTAAGAGCAGATCCATATCCAACATTGTTAAACACTAAAATTAAGACCCGTATTCTTTGTCCGCGAGTGTATTTATCAATATATTAATTTTATAAATTTTGTTTGTAAAATGGTTTTTAAACAGTGTTAGAGTTGGATAATCAGAAAAATTTGGGCAAATATTTTTTTGTTTTAAAATGACTTTCCATCAAATTTATGATGATTTCGCCGACCACGTGTGCAAAGACGTTGTTCGGTAACGATGCCATGACAGTAGGCAACTGGTTTTGTTCGGTAATGGATTCTGCTAGTCGCCGCGCTGAGAGCACGTGTGTTCACCAACGCGGCGATGAGCAAAATCCTGGGCACGTATTACTGAACCGCGATTAGTTAGGGATTGAGATAGCTGTCAGTTCATACAGCTTTGACGTAATTATAAGGCATATCTGTCATCTCCAATTCCTTTCTCATCACGGTACAGTAATAACTGAATACAGCGTACAGTTAAATTTATACGATAGATAGCTAATATTCACTGCACTGACGAAATAATAATTTGTAATTAATTATGCCATCTTTTGACAGTTCTTCTAACTGATAACTTTTGATAAGTGAATAGTGATCTGTTTGACAACTCATTCAAATCAATAGTTCAGACTTGTAAGACCCCATTTAAGTGTATCCCAAGGCTATACCACACCTGTGACACGCGAAGGAACGTAAGCGCTGAGGGTAAGTATGTGTGCGTGCGCTGTCGGTACACGCGTCAATTGTTTGCGCGGGTGCGTAGCGCGTGGCGCGGACGAACCGCGAGGCGCGACGGCACCCGATCGACACCAGGCGGGTCTCTCAGGGACGAGGTAACTGACCTCGGTGCGGGGGGTTCGTGTCCGTTCTGTATGTAATACTATTATACTATTCTGTGGCTATACCCACATAACTTTTCATTAAAAGCCGTACGTACCTTATAAAGGCCTTCAAAATGGCGCATGCGACTGGCACGTCCCAGTGGTAGGGGAAGGTCACCTCCCGGTCGGTGTAGAGCTTCCGGAGCTGCTGCAGTTTGATCTTGTCAGGCTCCGACCGGTATATCTGGCCGGACTTCAGCCCGTTTGCCTGACGAATGGAATGTTTAGGGTTAACAGCGTTGCGACTTGCATTTCTTGCAAATTGCAACATTTGGCTGAGTCTTAAGTAGCCTTTTCTTTACTGCACACAAGACATTGCTGGATCTACCTTCTGACCTCTGTCGGCCATGAACCTACAGTTATTATATTTTAAGGGTATTTGATATAGTTGTCTATAGTTGTAGGTAGCACCCTGTAAAAGTGTTGTTTTGTGTGTTTTATGGAATAAATTATTTTTCACTTTTCACTTTCACTTTGAGAACCATTGGTAAGTATGTGTAGCTGAGAAGTCCGGTGTCACAAGGATGTTTTGTATTTTATAAATGGCAAAACTTAACCTGACTAATGAACTCGTCAATTACCAACTTAAGAGGAGAGGTAGGGCAAGCTCTCTCCATACAAACTTTGTGCAGGATTTACTTCGTTTGTGTTTGCATTAAAGTAATGATTTTTGGTCAATATGCTTATTTTTCTGATAGCTATTTCGTGATGTATTTTTATTTGTATTATTATTATTATTTTTAAATTTTGTTTTTTTTTGAAATATTTGAAAATTTTCACATCACGTTCTTCGCATATCTAATATTTACAACCAAAAAAAATATTATATTTGTTAGTGCCAAAACCGACGAATAAAACGTGCACAAAGTTTGTATGGGGAAGGCCTTGCCCTACCCTGCACCTTAAGGTTTTTCAATTTTGCCGTTTTTGGTCACACGGCTCAGCAGGTCTGCCCTAATGAATTACCTGTCGTTTGTTGCATTTAAATGTGTTCGGGCGATGATTTGGTAATATAAACTCACACTCTGACTTAATTATGTATGAGAGAGAGTTCTAATAGACTTCGGAGAGCACGAAATATTGTTTGAATCCCCAAAAGAGTCACGTGCGCGTTGCCAACCCTTTATAAAATTTGAGGATTCACTGAGTTGACAGCAGAAGGAACACTAGGGGTACAAGGTTTCTAAGAATAATGAAAGAAGAAATTTTCAAGTGAGTTTTGATTGTCAACCGACGATTATCTTGATCACGCGAATTTAGTTTGATCGATTAACACGTCAAACGTCAATTAATCTACCCTTGAGTTAGATAAAATGAGTTGCTGATTATCTTATTATAACCAATGACAGTGTAGAAATAAGGTCATGCAATCATAACCAATGTAAATCAGTAAACTCTCTTTGTCTATACTCTATATTCATATCATAAATCATCTAAAAAGTGTTAAGGTACGATTAGGAAAACTACAACCATTACAACACTAAATACATAATTTTATCAAGCGATGCATGTAGATAAAGCAGTGTATGCAATTGTATACATAATTAGGTCTTAAAACACGTGTTGTTTTATGAAACGAGCCGAAGCAACCATAAAATTACATAATGAGGGTAAATTACTGTACTCGCCTTCGGCTCGTTTTATAATAGGACAAGAACGCTCATTATGTAACAGTTGCACAAACTACTAATGTCATGACGTCGGTTTTTGGATGCTTTTGGACGGGGGGTAGCAACAGTGATGCGCTTGCTCCGACAGACCTTAATTATCAAGATCTCGGTAGGGTCCACGCCATAGATACATTTACAGTTTTGCACCTTATTCCATTGCAATTAGGTGCAAAAGTGTAAATGTATCTATGGCGTCGACTGTACCTGTAGGTAGTCGATGCTGTCCCGAACGACCAGGGGCAGGCTGGTGTCGTCGTGGCATCGCGACCTCTCCACGGACTGGCTCAGCGGTACGCCGAAGATTGGTAACGCCACTGGAAAAATAAATCGAATACAGGCGGGTTGCATCGACAGCAATTACATCATCATCATATCAGCCGAAAGACGTCCACTGTTGGAAATAGGCCTCCCCCAAAGAGTGCCACAACGACCGGCCCTGCGCCACCCACATCCAGCGGACTCCCGCGACCTTTACCAGGTGGGTCATTGCCAGTCGGAAAAACCAAAGTTGTCCATTCGGTGGTCAATAGTTAACGGCTTGTGTGCATGTAATGTACGTTTTTATTACGTGGATTTATAGACACGGAATTACAGATTATGCGGGTTATCAGATCAATCTAAAATTAAGCTTTGGAGCCCTTAACTTTTGACATGTCCACCGAAAAGACGCGCACCTAAATCTGACAATGACCCAGGTCATCAGTCCAACTAGTGGCGTGTCTACCCTCGCTGCGCCTTCCGGTTCGTTGATGCCACTCGAGAACCTTTCGGCCCCAACGCCCATCGGTTCTACGTGCAATGTGCCAACAATTTTCTGATGGGTAATTGTTAAATAACTTGTACGGTTGCTCCATTTTTCGTATAATTGGAGGAGACAGTTCTCAACCTGTTTTTACGGTCGTATTTGCCGGCCTCTCGCGTCCGCGGTTGCTGTGCGTACTTCCGTAGTAAAATCTTAATATATTACTCGTACGTTAGAGAGACTGAGATTGCTCACTAATATTTATTTAGTTATTGGGTTTCAAAAGTACCTGTGATACATAAGCTGTTTAAATGCATGTTTTGGTATGGAATACTACAAAGTGGGTTTCAAAAGTAGATATTATACCTAAGCTGTTTAAAAATATCCCGTAAGTTTTGGCATGGAATACTACAAAGTGTGTTTCAAAAGTAGGTATTATACCTAAGCTGTTTAAAAGAATCTCGAAGGTTTGGTATGGAATACTACAAAGAAAGTGAGTTTCAAAAGTAGGTATTATACCTAAGCTGTTTAAAAGAATCCCGCAAGTTTTGGTATGGAATACTACAAAGAAAGTGAGTTTCAAAAGTAGGTATTATACCTAAGCTGTTTAAAATAATTTCGCAAGTTTTGGTATGGAATACTACAAAGTGAGTTTCAAAAGTAGGTATTATACCTAAGCTGTTTAAAAGAATTCCGCAAGTTTTGGTATGGAATACTACAAAGCGAGTTTCAAAAGTAGGTATTATATCTAAGCTGTTTAAAAGAATTCCGCAAGTTTTGGTATGGAATACTACAAAGTGAGTTTCAAAAGTAGGTATTATATCTAAGCTGTTTAAAAGAATTCCGCAAGTTTTGGTATGGAATACTACAAAGTGAGTTTCAAAAGTAGGTATTATATCTAAGCTGTTTAAAAGAATTCCGCAAGTTTTGGTATGGAATACTACAAAGCTGGTTCAAGTAAGCCAATGAACTTTAGCAAACTAAAAACAAAATTTAATTATGAAATTATTATCCGAGGTAAATGCTTCAACTCTGACATTAAAATACACGAGGAAGTTAGGTATCATATCATAACCTTCTCGTATATAGCTAAGATTATTTTGTTATAAATATTGAAATTTATTGTAAACCTAGGCGAGTATTATATTAAAATTTATTGTAAGCAGAGACTAGGAATTATATAGACTGCCAATGCCTATACATTGTGGCGTAATTTTAAAATAATGGGCCTGCTGTAGCTAGTTTCACTATGGAGAGATCACTTTACCATTTAATTCGTATGCCAATAAGACCTCTGCTTAAAACATAGCGCCATCTATGAACACAACGTAGAAGCTCCCAACAGATGGCGCTATATTTTAAGCCGAGGTCTTAGTCGCATACGAATTAAATGGTAAAGTGATCTCTCCATAGTGAAACTAGCTACAGCAGGCCCATTATTTTAAAATTACGCCACAATGTATAGGCATTGGCAGTCTATATAATTCCTAGTCTCTGATTGTAAGTTTTGCATGCCATATTGTGGCGGAACATACATGCATGTAATATTATTACTACTGACATGTCAATTGTACCAACTTTGTGTATGTTTTAGCAAAATAAAATGATTTGATTTGATTATTTATATCTGCTTTCGTTTCGCCATACGCATAAGTAAAACGCGTGTTGATAATATAATAAGATTAACCCGAAAATACACTGACGAGCAAAAATAACGGGTACGGGTAGTATGGAAGTTCCTTTGTACATATGTGTGTGTTATTATTATCACACGACATCGTCCTAGAGTGATTCTCCAAGCCTATGAAACGCTCGTTTCTAAATTCATTGTCAAACTCACGATTATCTACACAAAGTTAGGACAGCCGGCGAGAAAATTGAGCAAATAAGACTCAGGACCGATATTATTACGCTTTTTACAAAAGTTGACTCAGATCATCGTCTCCCTTGACAATATTTAATGAAATGACAATGACGAATAATAAACCCCCGTTAAAACACTGAATATTCACGCCTATTAATTTTTATGAACGGTACACCCATTAAAGTAAACCAAGCGTCGTATAGTCTTAAAAGACAGGTCATTCAACTCGCCGTCTTGTTTATAAAGCACCAGCAAACTATTGTAATATCTTATCAGTTATCAGAATAAACAGGATAACTCTCACGATCAATGTGATAGCCGTCAGCAAATGGATTCATAACTTAATTTATCACCAAACTTTCACTGAGATTCAGAGAACAGGCGTTAACTACTAATGTGTAGTTATCTTTAGTCGTGATAGCTAATTGTTATCAGTGTTATCTGTGAAAATAAAATAAAACGTTAGTGTAAAAGATCCTAGATATTCCACGGATTGGTCAGCTGTACGCATCAAATATGAGAATAAAACTGACAGTTTTGACTGACATGGATTTTATGGTTAAAATACCTACAACTTACAGATAAATTAAGCTGTTAGTATCTGTGTGTACAAAAGAGTCTCGTGTATGTATTTGTGTCATTTTTTACACTTGTTTTATTAATCATATACATGGAATAAAGTGGGCTAAAAACAATAAGAGCCTCGTTCTGAACTTTATTCTATAAGCGGGGCTAGCATAACTGAATGATTATGATAATATGTAGGTATAATACCGAACAGGTATCAATTTCAAATGTACAGTTTTTTTTTTTTTATCAAAGACATGTGTTACTCATATTAGTTTACTCACCTCCCAAGGTAAATATTTCCTCGAAAGGCACTCCCGAAGTCACAGTAGACGGCACTTTCGTGAGCTTCTTATCTTTTTTGTCTTTGTCCTTCTCCTTGAATTTGTCCTTTTCCTTTTCTTTCACTTTATCCTTGTCTTTGTCTTTAACTTTCTCTTTCTTTTCATCTTTGAGTTTCTCTTTGGATTCCAATTTGAACTTCGCTTTCTCTTCTTTTTCCTAGAAAGTGTTAATGGTAAAATTAGTTACTCAGATCATCCTATCAAATAATTTATTACGTTACAATTTCAATACATTCTCATATGCAGGTATGTTTTAGATTTTCTTTTGGCCAGGTATCTTAAAATTTACACTGTCTAACTATCAAGGATCATGAGATACAGCCTGGTGACAGACGGACAGACGGACGGACAGCGGAGTCTTAGTAATAGGATCACTCTTTACTACTCTTTCGGTACGGAACTTTCAAACCTATCCAAGTTGGTAATCGTACCTATGCACAACCCTTCTGCATACGTCAACTTTATTTTTATTTAATGTTTTTTTCAGTTAGTACTGGACTTTTTTAACAGTCTGTTTTGTATATTGGCACTAATGGTTCCAAAATGTTCCACTTTTCTACTTCTATACAGTGCATTCAACAAGAATCAAATATTTAACAATGTATTGAACATTGATCAAAGAATTAAAAAAGAAGTAGGTAAACATATGTGCGCATAATAAAGAAAGGCATATAATTGCATCCGCGCGTGTAACTAATTCCTTATCACTTCAAACAACTCCTAACTTCATCCTTAGGGTATTCACTAACAAGCACTATAAATCTCATAATACGACAGTAAACTAAGCACCTTAGTAAAAACACTTCGTAGGTGGTGCATGACGCAGTTCCGAAGCGCAACTGAACAAACCTTATACCGGTATTGTCTCGCCAAGGCCGTACTACCTACTAACAAATTATGAATAATGAAAACTTTTGAACCGTGACATTACTGCAACTTGAACTTTGTGTACGTAGACATAAGAGTCATCAATAGGAGTGTTAAACGATTTTTTTTGTATAAAGTGAAGTAATACCTCGTAACGATTTGACGCAGTTTACATTAGTTGTGCATTTCTTCTTATTTCGATGCTCATGTGTGAATTACGTATATCTACCCTAAAACATGAACCCCTATTATTTTCTTAGCTGAGCCCTATAGGTACCTATAAACGTTCCAATAATCGGAAAATTAGTTAGTTTAATTATTAAACTTTTATAAAACTTAACTAAACAAACCGGGAATCCGAAAAGAGTATGTAGATACATAGTTTTCATAATACTGAATTGTCGGCACTAGTTAGTAAGTTTTTTTCACATTTTCCGATAACATTTATCTAAGTATAGTTAACCATCCGAAGGAAAGGAAGTTGCCAATGCCAACACCATGTCCTGTTTTACTTCACCACGAGAAAAAATGCAGCGATGATATGTGAGGCAACCATTCCTGGCAATCGGTTACTTATCTTACGACTAAGTGCCAGTTGCACCAACGTACGAATATGGCGCCGGCAGCTGTCAACCCATATAAACTTGTCAAACTTTGCATACAATCAGATTTGACGAACACCGCTTATGATTACAGACGGTTTGGTGCAACTCAGCCTAAGACCGAAATGTGAGGGAACAGTCTTCTTACTCGATCAAAAATTAACACTATATTTGTTTTTAGTAGTTCTTAATGTAATTGACTGTAACACTAACACATTTATTACCAATCCTTTTAATCCAGAAATAAATAATATCATTATTTTTGTGTATTAGACTGCATTTTGTTTACCCCTCACGCTGCGCAAAAAGGGAGGTGCAGGTATGTATAAGTCGACGTCAAAGATATGTTTACATTTTTCACCTTATTACAATGGATGAAGGTGCAAAAATGTAAACATATCTGTGACGTCGACTGTACAATAACATCAAGTACATAAATCTGTACTGTTACGGGTGCTTAGGAATATCCAAATATGCACTCTAATGCCGTAACAATAGTGTACTGATATTTGTGAGCATATTTTTATATGCCTATCTACTTATATATTTTTGTATGTATCATATCATCAATTTAATTTGATACCTCCTATAAGCACATATGCGGAAACCTAACCGCATATGTCTAAATGACTAAACCAGTATTTTTGCATAATTACAAACGCCAATGTCACTAAGCTGCACCCTGCCATATGTAAATGTACGTTAGTCAGCGTTTAAGGCAATGGTGCGTGACACAATTGTTATGGGTCAGTTTGTGTTGTTGTAATTAGGGGGGTAACTCAACTAAGGTTGTGGGTTATTATATTCCGTACAGAGAGAATATAAGTTAATAGTTGAGATTGAAGAAATTGGAACCTAGTGCATTGAATTCTAAATTCTAAGTTCAAATAAACACAACCTTTAAACGGTTCTTCTTAAGGTAATTGTCGAAATAATTTCCAATTCCCTTCATTTCATCTTACGAACTAACATAATTGTATAAGTTTCTGTGTTACTAACAACCTATGGATCATGTTGTCTGAAATAAATGCATTTTTAATTTTTTTATTATTATTTTTCAATTACCGTCCTTATGATCTAAAGAAGGTCAAAATTTTAATTAAATCCTTCGTAAATTTCCGTTCCTTTCTAATGTGTAGTAGATCCTTTACTAAAAAAAACGCCACCTGATAAAGCGACACCTTGAACAGAGTTATTAAGCCCGCCCGCTTGCCACCTACATTTGGAAGGGACAAATTGCCAGTAAATAAAATTAATATAGGTCATTGAGTCCTTTATTCAGTGTTTTGATGGGATAGTCAAGTCAAATGTAAGAGTGATAGTGCTTTAAAATGAACGCAATTATTGCTATAGAAACTCAAAAGGCCTAATACCAGCACAGGATCATGTGTTATGTGATCATGTTTTACTGCCGGAACCGCCCGGTTTCCGCAGTAAAGGCGCGTTTAGATGAATCCAGTTCCAATAGGCGGCACGTGGACTGGCATTGTAACTTTTATATGGATTTTATAATGGATATTTCGTCAACCGTACCTGTCCAACAGTCACAAGGATCCTCATTTGGCAAACAACCTTCTACGAGCTACGCTTAACATGACGTAAGATTGAAACTTGTATGAGTATGTATAGTTATAATTATTTTTGTTGACCAAATTTCAAGCAACATGTTATTGGATTTTGAACCCTATTGTTTGAGCGGTAAATTAGCTTTTTGGACAAATGCCTTCCATGCCACTCAAACGATTCCAAGCATACTTTATGCCACTGTGGTTAAAAAAAATCTCATGATATTTCTTGCTAATACTACTAATAAATATTAAATTACCTTATCTTTACCCTTCAACTTCTCTCGCTTCTCTTTTTCTTTCTTTTCCCGTTCTCTCTCCTTCTCTCGTTCCTTCTCTTTCTTCTTCTCTTTTTCAGTCAACTCTTTCTGCTTGGTAGCATCGTCAATAACTTTCTCCTTGTCTCTGGATTTCTCGCGTTTCTCCTTGCTTTTAGTGCTAGTAGGGAATTTGAAAGACTTTGTCTTCTTGGTTTTTGAAGGACTCCTATGGAGAAATAAATAAATTAGCTAAGCAATAATAGTGAAGACTTTCACATAATAAAATTTATTCCACTGTGTGATTGCAACAGAGATAAAAAAAATGCCATGATTTACTTTACAAAATTTACTGTTGATGAATCATATACAGTTAAAGGAAAACATAAGCCATTGTCTACCGGCGATGGGTATCCCCGTCATGTAAACAAAAGATTGTTTTGATTTTTTTTTTTTATGTCCGTAGAGGACAGTAACATTATTTTGTCTATTAACTCGTAATGCACTATATGCATAAAATATAAGAAATTGAATTGATAGTTGATTGAGGGTCAAAGCAATAAATAATCATTGAATACCTTCATTTTACAACATAAGGGATTAAATTAAACATACTTGGTATCAGTGTCTTCTTCCGGTGAGCTATCTCCCTCTAGTGCAGCGTAGCCTCTATCTTTCTTCTCTTTCTTGTCTTTTCTGCGGCCCAGCAGGTCTTTCTTACTAGGTTTGTCATGGTCATCACTAACTAAAATATGACACTTTGTTTAAAATTGAGTTTACAGATATCCCAGTAGTAATGTGGAAAGGAAAAGACAAGTATACTATCACTTATAATTTCTATAAAAGCTTAAAGGAATTATTTACTTATTTATTATGATGATGTTTGGGAAGACCAAGTCGAAAACAATTTCATCAAATAAAATAAAAGGACCTTTCGAGAACTGTGGCTCTCAGAGAAGCTGGTGGGTATGGAGACCTACCTACCTAGAATATTAATTTCAGTATCTATTAGTGACTCCCTGTTTAATGTAACTTAACTACTTAGTATAGTTATTTTGTTATTTTTATAATGTTTTGATGCAAAAAGTGTACCCAACACAATGGGCCATAGAAATGAATTCTAATTGTCATAATTAGATTAAATTATGTTATATCGAGTTCTTTATGTATTAACAATAATTTAAATATATATTTATGTAACCAGCTTTCAAAGGCGCAAATTAGCCTGTATAAAGTAGTCACAAGCCTAAATTTTTCATATGTGTCTATTTTATTGTACTTACATTGTATTGGTTATTTATGTCAAAAAAAGAATTTAAAAAAAAAGTGACTCCCTGGGGGGCCAGCAGATGACAACAGGTTATGGGACATGGATATGGCAGAGAAAAAAAAATGATGGTTGATCACTCTACTAACAAGAGTGCAGAAGGAGAAGGTAGTAAATATAATTGTAAAATAAAATATGATAGTAACCATCTATTTATTAGTTCATAACTAGTTGGGGATGTTCATAATTTATAGGTAGTTGGGGTAGAATAATGGTAAAAGTGGGTTGTTACTCTATACAGCTGTTATTGCAACTTTATATACCATTATGTGGAACATTGATCTTGATATGAACAAAATTTTAAACAATAATGAAGTCATATCATTATGGCATCAGTTTCTTTAAAGGCCTTAGTATAAGAAAGCCATGTATATAAAGTCATACTTATTACTTATATCTTACAACTAAAGTTGGTTACTATCTTACTATATTTGATTAGCAACCCGTTGTCTACCAGTCCCTGGGATCCCAGGGCAGATAACAAAAGAATGGCATTGTATATTTTTTTCGCCGGGAGAGGACGGCTTAAAGATTCAAAAGTGAGTATTCTACAAGATGAAACGATTAACCTATCAATAAAATATAGATCCTTATGGACATACATACATACTAAACTCTAACTAGCAGCTCTGACTTTTGATAGTACTGTAAGAGGACCTAGACTAGATTAGTATTTAATTTAGTATTTTCGTTCGATAATGCATAAATTGGATAAGAGAGAAAATAATATTATTTTCAGTATTCGTTTTGAAATACGCAATTGTGAAAACTTACAGTCACTTTCATTACTCTTGCGGCCGGTTTCAGAGGCATACAGTCCTGGAAAATCTTTTTCTACGTCTGGACTTTCAAAATCCATCCTAAATGCACTAGAATACTGAAATTGTTATCTTAATTAGTAAATTAGTAATATACTACTGTATGTAGCCACATTTTGACAGTTTTTAGGCGTATTTTTATTGATGATAAATATTATTAATTCTACTGTGTTGCTAGATATAAAAATAGAGTCTTCTGCTACTCGATACTAGATGGCGGTTTAATCAAAATGTTGTTAAGTCCGAATTATAGTATAGACCTTAATTTGACAGTGGAATATAGGCGGGAGCGGGAGTAAGGGTAAGGGTTCGTGCGTCCAATTCGGATCTAACTGACCAGTGACACCTCTCAAGAAAATAAATCTTATATTGCCTGTGGTGATGTTTACGTGTAAAAAAAAAGTCATAAATGTCATTCTTATTTTGATTTTGGCTAATTTGGTTCGATTATTTGATTGCAAAAATTGTAGAAACAAATTAAATACAATTGTCATGCATGTTATTATTAATGTACACATGTGAGTAACTTATTTTAAGTATAATTCTTTATTCTTGCAACTGTAGATTGTAGTATTTAATTTATTATTATTTATTTAGGTATTTTTGTTAGTCAACTTCAGAATAATTTAAAACCGTGTTTTTACTCCTTTCTTTAGTCTAGTTCATTCTTTTACAACTTATCATCATAATAATAAATTTATTTCAGAAACCTAGATCTTTGAAATGGCATGGCTAGCAGATCTCGCCGGAAGAGCTGAAACGCTATTAAACAACTTGGACGAGAAGACGGGTGTTGCGTTTCGAAACAATGGCTCCAGGAGGAGAAACGAAAGCTTCATTCCGTCAGGAGCAAGATCGGCAAGTCCGAAACCACGAAAAAGTCCATCAAAAAGGCCGCCTTCTATGGCAGAAGCAACATCTAACTATAACAGTCCTAGAAAGGTATTGTTGACATCAAAGTCATTGGAACCAAAGACGAGGACAAAACCTAAAGCTCACAATCTTGAGAATTGCCCTCGGACTTTAGTGGCTGATGTTGTTCATAGTGAATATTATGGATTGAGACAAAGAAGTAAGTTTTACATTTGGATACTTACATTGTTATAAGCTTTCTTTTATGCTTATTATACAAATATATTGTTGGATTGGTCTGAGTTTAAACTTTTGTTAAAATAAGTTATTACTGAAATGTTTACTGATCTCAAAGATCAATGCTTTTTTTAATTAAATGAGAATATACATTTATCCCTAAACATTCTTGATACCTACATAGCATACTGAACATAATTTTATGTATAGTCATTCTATAGTCCAAATTAAGCATTAACTATGTATTTTAAGAGCATGTGATTATGCTTATATTTAAACCAGCAATAGTAAACAAGAGGGTGATTTGAAATGAAAACTGAAATATAACTTTATTTTATTTTATTTTATAGCCTTATTTATTTATTTATTTATTTAATCTTTATTGCACAAAATACACAGAATTGTACAAATGGCGGGCTTAATGCCAAATGGCATTCTCTACCAGCCAACCATTGGGCTAAACAGAGATTATCTCAGAGTACTAATCTTTTTTGTGTTTTCTTTTATTCTGTGTGCCCTTTGGCAAAGGCCTCCCCCGACACTTTCCAATCTTCTCTTATGCGTGCGAGTCTAGTCCAGATTTTGCCTGCTACCTTAACTATATCATCTTCCCATCTTCTGAATGGTTTCCCACGTTTCCTCTTACCCTCTCTTGGGTACCATTGCATGACTAATTTGCTCCACTTATCCTCTCCTCTGATTACATGTCCAGCCCACTTCCAAATATAACTTTACCATTTGCTTATTTATTTTTCTATGTTTCAGGATCAAGCTTGCCGTCAAGTAGAGAACTGTTAAATAGACAAGACTATGCATATGTAAATGATGTAGAAGTAGAGAACACAATTTTGAAAAATGAAGTTAATGTGTTGCACAAAGAGGTATCACAATTGCTTGACAGGCTGAGGATAACGGAGGATGGTAATGATGTAGTTAGTGAACAAGGTATAGTTCATAGTTGGTAGTTGTATGAGCTTGTTAACGACACTAGTGTTTAATGGTGGATTAAGAAATTAGGACAACATTTCATAATCCACCATTAAACATTTCTAGAACAACACTATTTTTTTCCTCAAATTAACTTTTTTGTCTGAGATTTAATGCTTCCCTAGACATGATGCCCTCACTAAACCACCGCTTACTTACTGGTTAATCTGGCGCTGCTAGTGTTATGATATAGCCACTAAAGTCCCCAATGTATTGTTGTATTTTCACCATTTTTAAATAATTTTAGAGTTTGAATACTTTGGTAATTGGTTCTTGTATAAGTTAGCACAGACATACAAGGCTAGAAATACTAAATAGGAGAGTAAATCTTTGTTTCCTAGCTGCTGTTGTACTATGTAAAACAACACCTGTGTTTTTCCCAAGTTATTGACACTTGACCATAGTTGTCAGCCTTGAAAATCACATAGATACATTTGGCCTAAACTTTGAACTTTTAGTGTTCTGAATGGTTGTAATCCAGTTTTATTAATTATTATGCATTTTAGCACTGACAAAAGCAACTGTTAAACTCAAAACAGCAGAAACAGCCGGTCAGCAAGACCATGTGGACAGATTGTCCCTCTCTGCACAGTTTGAGGATTTAAAAATTAAAATACATGAACTAACTGTAACAGAAAAAGAAAGGCAAAAGCAGCACTGTAAACAACTAGAGTTGGAAATTGAATTGTTGAAGAACAGAAATAAGGAATTAGAGGAACTGTAAGTGTATATACTGCTTTGTTTAGTTTTACATGGTTTAACACATATTTTAGTTCTATTTTCATTTGGCTTTTGAATAAAAAAATAGGACATTTCAACAGTCACCGTGGGTTGCCTAAATAAATTCATTTAGGCAACCCACGGTTTATTTCAAAGTCTACACATAGGTCTAGTGTGTTTTCGATAGAAGAAAGCACTTTTCTTTATAAACTTATTATTTTTAATATTTTCATCATGCACCTAATTGATTTTGTATTTTGAGTTGACAGCAATTGTGAACTTACTTATTTTCAGTGTAAGACAGCTCAATAAAGAAGCCAGCAATCATGAAGCCCACCAAATCAGAGCAGAAAAAGACTTAAAACACGCTCAAACAACTATAGACGAGCTTGAATCTAACTTAGACAAAACAAAAGCGGAGTGCAGAAGACTCGAGAGCGAATGGGAGGCTTACAAGTCAAGAGTTAAGAGCACGCTGGTCGCGAAAGATAAAGAAATAAAGCAGTTGCAGCATGGACTGAACTTGACAGAAGATACTAAGATCTTGATTGACCAGCTAGAAGATTTGAAGTGAGTTTTAAAATTGATATTTTGAGACATGAAAGAATGAGAAGCCGTCGCCAATGAGTTTATAACTTAATAAACGTTTAAAATAGTGCTAACTCAAGATAGTGCTCTTTTTTGTCAGTAGTAAGTTTGAAATTTCGGCTACAGTAGACAAACAATGCCATTATATTTATATGTATACAAAGCCTTTGGTTTCCGATAGGAGGAAATGCAATAAGCACAACATAAATGCTTTGATATAAATTCCATAAATGAATCAATCTTTCTATACTTGATAGGGAGGAGCGCGAAGAGTTGTCCGAGTTAGTCGCCCGCATGCGGGACGAGTACAGCGGAACGAAGCAAGACGTCGAGGTGCTTGAAGCGCGCTGCGACGCCGCGGAGCGAGTCGTGGTCGCGCTGCGGGACGCGCTCAAGGAGGAGCGCGCCGCCAGGACGCGAGCAGACGCGCAGCTGGTGGCTGCCAATAAGGTATGCTTTACGAAATTGAATTTGGACTGATTCGCCGTACAGGTTGTTCGAGGAATCGGTGCAAATTATGACTATTTAGTCGACTATACACTACACACAGTACAGTAGCCTAGTATAGGGAGACGGAGCGAGACGTGGAGGTGCTCAAGGACCACTACCACCGTACAGTACAGTAGCTCGGTGTAGCGAGGTGGTGTAAGACATCGAGGTGCTTGAAGTGCGCTGCGATGCTGCCGACATTGTGGTCGCGATACGAAACACGCTCAAAGAGGAGCCAGAACGCAAGCAGATGCATGCGAGCAGCGGCCACTAAGGTGCACTAGTCACTACCATATACCACAATACTGGAGGGAGACTAAGCGTGTCAGGTTCAGGGCAGTTGGGCGGCAGAACGGGCGGCTTCTTTTTCTCCGTAATTGCGCTCTTAATAGAGCGGTCGTGGTAACGTTGAGGCATCCCCGTTGGTGGTAGAGGCGGATACAGCTCTCCGCACGATCTCCCGCCATCTCTCCCCGTTGGCAGACTGTCTGGCGCAGTCAGATACGCGGTTTCCTACAGCTGATTTCACATGGTCAGTCCAGTGCATAGGTGACCTGCCGCGCGATCTGATTCCCTCCACTTTTCTCTGTACGACCAGCCGCTCTATGGAGTCGTTATCCCGCCTAGAGACATGTCCAAAGTACTGCAGTATGCGCGACCAATTTGATACAGCCTTTGTTACATGGCCGTTTCATCATCATCATCATCATATCAGCCGAAAGACGTCCACTGCTGGACATAGGCCTGGCCATGGCCGTTTAGGTGGCACGATAACACGTCCCGGCTTTCCGTAAGCTCACATTTGTTTCTTAACACAGACTAAACATGTTATTGTTTTTTTTTATATCGGCTAATTCTTATATAAGCGGGTCTCTAATTTGGACTTTTATTTTAACTTACGACTTTTTTTTTTCTAGGAACTAAAAACTGTCCAGTCAGAAAACAACCAAGCGCTCGTCTCCCTCCACACAGCGCTGCGTGAAAAGGACAACGAGATATATCGACTGAAGGAGATAGCCGCGCACAGCGTTGATACGAGCGCGCTCAATGTGGCCGACTATGATGACCAGGCGAGCATAGACAATGAGAAGATACAGTATCTAACACATACACTTGTGCAGAGGCAGGGGAAGATCGACTCGTTGCTGGCTGATAATAACATGCTCAGGATACAAATGGATAAGTTAGAGGTAAGAGTTTATAATTATTACATTCTCAAGCAAAAGGCTCTTTCCTTCTTTTTTAAAATATCACGTCGGTGGCAAACAAGGGTACGGCCCCCGGATTGTAAGCGGTCACCGCAGCCTATATTTGTCACATGCGTGTTGCCAACTATAGTTTGACTTTGACATAACGTGTCCTCTAGCGCCAGTCGAAAAAAACTGAGCAATCCTATTTTAATTAAAAAAAAATGTGATAATCTAAATTTAACGATAGATATTTAATAAATGGGCCTCTTTGTTCTGTATTTTGTATTTAAGTACCCTTTGAATACATCAAACTTTGAATACATTGCTGGATTCGTCAATGTATGCGTCCAAAGTTAAATCGGCCGTTTATTTTTGAGCTATAATATAGATCGACGAATAATTTCAATTATTTTCCAGTGGCTCTAGGCGCTAGTGGACACGTTAAAGGCACCTTGAGTACTCATCCGTGCTTAAAAAAAATACAATGTAGTGCAGTTTAGAAGGAACTGTACAAGCAGGAAAAAATAAAACGCATGATAATGCGACTTAAAATTTTCCAATACAATGTTCCTGTTCGATTTCAATGCACCGCACTATTATGAGGAAGCGCACCAACACTTATAACGGTTATAGTTTAAGTGCCAGTTGCACCAACGTACGAACACAGACCGGTCATCGTCAAATATGGCGCTGGCAGCTGTCATCCCATAGAAACTTATCAAACTTTCCATACAATCAGATTTGACGAACACCGCTTACGATTACAGACGGTTTGGTGCAACCCAGCCTAATACTTCAGTTAATCTAACTGACATGCTACCCTTTTCAGTGTAAATACAAGTCGGAGCTGTCAGCCCTCCGCTCTAAAACCGCCCACAGCGTCGTGCAGGTGCAACAAGACGACCGGCGCCGCGCGCGACAAACAGGCTTCTTCCAGGGACTGTCGCTCAAGATCGGCCACATGTTCCGCTACCCCGTCTTCAGGATGTTCCTGCTATTCTACATGGTGAGTAAACAGTAGGTGGTCAGTACCTGCGCCCTGTAGCCCGGGCATAGGAATACGGCTACGGTATCCTCTGCCTGTCGTAGAAGGCGACTAAAAGAGGGTCCTCGGGGCCGAAGACGGTCGTAGTTGGGGGCTGCGATCATCCATATAAACATGGCGGGACCCATAGGTGGACTCTAGGGCGGCACTGGAGAGTTCCATGGGAGAGCCCAGAGCCGTGGGTTGAGGAGGACAATCGGGGGGTTTTTAGTCGGTGCAAGTCCGACATAACCTGCGCACTGCCCCTAAGGAAAGCAGCACGACGGCCTGAATGGCGACGACTCATTCATGAGCAGGTGAACTCCTTCGAAACTGAGCGATGTAACGAGCTCGATAAAAAAAGAGAGGAGTTAATAAATGTTTACTAGTTTCTTCCTCCCCACAGTGTGGGCAGGAGGCATCATCTCTTACACCTATTACGGTTAAGTGCCTATTAAGAGTATTGTGACCGGTGATTAATTAACAATCTCAGATTGCTCTTACCCAGTTTTTAGCAGACACCTGGTTCTCCTGTGATCCTTCTAGCATCATCTTGGCCTGCCTATATACATGCGGTTACAGTACAGAGATAAAAATAAAATCCATATATATAATACCATCCATAATTCCGTGTACGAAGTACCTACGCTTTCTAGTAGGTCGGTAGCGGGGACTAACACGCAAAACAGTGTATTTCGCAAGAACTATAACTTTTGACGAAGTTTTTCTAGAAACAACTTAGACAAATACGTTTCGCTACAAAAGAGTATTTTTGTTTCAGTTGGGTCTTCACTTTTGGGTGATCACCGTGCTCCTCACGAGTACTCCTGATTTTTTGACAAGATCAGAATCCAAGAGGGAAAGCTTAGATAAGACTCAACCATTCCAAACTTAGTCATAAGTGTTTTACGCCAAACGAGCGCGACCAATTGACTCTAATGGAGACGGCATGTCATAACGTCAGGTTTCGAATTTCCATTATGGGGCGTGGAACTAGTTTGTTCGAAGAGATGCGAGAATGACATGTTGATATTATGACATTGTTTTGGTGCTAGTAATAAATTTGTTAAGTGTATAAAATGTAAATAAAAATGTTGAAAAGTTTGTTATTTTTGTGTTAACTTTGGTACGGTTAAATTCCAATTCGAAGCAGTCTTGTCACCATTTAAGTGTGATTAAGTCTACTCATTTGTACATTACATAAGTAATTTCATTACTGTGATACTTAGTATTTTCTCTGCCAGTTCCTTAGGACCTATAAAGTGGTTAGTAGTTTATTTATTATTTATTTTTTTGTTGTATGACTAAAGCGGCCTAGTTGCTACGCTCCGTTGCATATTTGCCTCCTTCGATAACGCTTTTGTTTCATGTCTCAGTCATGATGATTTTGATGGATTTTGAAATATCTACATCCCCATTTTGTCGCAAACCTGAGATTTGTTCTATTTTCTTTTTTAAACTTTTACTGTTATATTTGATACGGTCGGCCTCACAAGGGGCTTAACATCTTTGTAGGTACCTTGTCGCTTTATCGTCATGTTTGAACTGTCGTACTCCATTTTTTAAATGGTGAAAGCGAAAAAGTACCAGTTTCCAGCTACTTATGAGGCCGACTGTACGTCGATTGGTACTTTTGCTGTTATACGAAGTTTGACACGTCACGTCACCAACATCAATATTTGCCACAAGGCGCGCATAAATATCTGACATGCCTCTATCAGGCCTGTTCCCCTGCCGCTTCGGCTAAACTCGGCTCTGGCACATCTTAGTGGTATCCAGATACCTAACCACGCTAGGAACGAACGACGTTCTATGCGGCGAGTGGGTGCGTATAGGATGCCATCGGTTGCGTTAGGCAGAAAACCTGTACCTACGTCAGTAGCTACTATTAATTATTCTGTGCCTCTATTTCTAGGGCAGTTGAGACGTGTATATGTTTATGTGCGCTTGTCAGAGATGTGCAAGCTGTTTTTTAAAATATTTGACACTATACGTAAAATATTTGTTTCAAATTGACAGCTAAATAGGTGTCATCCATCTGGTGGACATTAACTCTAAAGATACGAGTATACTCGTATACACAGGTTCAAACTACGGACCACCGTCAAATGCATTCCTAATTGGGTGGGCTAAAGCGTAAAGGTTAATATTTATGGTTGTTAACATTATATTTATGTACACATAACATGCCCAATAAATAAATCTGTCTTCATATATCAGATGTTTTTTTCCTTGAGGTGATTTACTATATTTACTTTTGAATCGGGTCACGGCTGAAACGCATCAATTCGCGGTATTCAAAACGAAAGGCTGATATCGTCGATATCATCCTTAATTGACGTAGCTTTAGTTAGTGGGCGTCCTTTTGATTTTCACGATTACCGTGTCCCATAATGTCCCATAATTACTTATGAAGTTTAACAATCGCAGGTTAATCCCAGTTTCCCAGTCGACAGATAAGTTACTTGAACAAGCGTGGCGCGCGCTTTTGCGACTTGAAAATTCGCAGACTACAGCGCTCAGACGGTTTTAGAACAGAAGTTTACAATGAGGATAATGAAACAAGTGCCGGTCGCACCGGTTATCTCAGTACCCACAAGCCTCGTAGGTAAGTATATTTAGTAGTTACATTACTTGGAACTTGAGAAGTCCCGTCCTCTATTCGAAAACATTATACGGGTTATTTTTGTAAATAGCTGCGGATTAAAAAAAAACCTAGTCAATGCTCACTATGTCTATGTGCTGTTTAGTTAATAATATCTGGGCAACCGAGCTTTGCTCGGCGTTTTCCCGGGCATGAGACCTAGCTAGATCGATTGCTCGTCCCCGAAAACCCCCACATACCAAATTTCATCAAAATCGTTAGAGCCGTTTCCGAGATCCCCGAAATAAATATATAAATAAATAAATATACAAGAATTGCTCGTTTAAAGATATAAGATTATAATGACATAGCGTTTGGTAGGTACTACTAAAGGCGTCATCATTGACTAATGTTCCTGTGTAGCCTCAGATCATCTAGCTCATTCAGTAAAATTTACTTAAATTTTAGAAAAAAAATTGAAAGTTCTTTGCTTCGAGTCGGATTTGAACATTTTGAACCAGCGACTTCGACAGACCAGGCCGATCGCTCTAACCAACTGAGCTATCGAAGCCTTTAATAGACGATTCTGCTCGATACAAAAATGGAGGCATGTAAACGGCCCAGCCAGGACTTCGAGCGGCGGCGGCAGCGCAGCGGTTTTCCTAATACATTGCGTGTGGTCCCTACTGCCGCATTTCGTTGCGCGTTTCGACCGTGCAATGTAACGTTCCCGCCTCTATTTAGCCATAGTCGTGTGATAGCTCGTCGTGTCGCGCAACATGTCGCCTGTGCATAAATGCAGCGTTCGTAAGTTGTGTACTTGGTATACGGATAAAGATAATTGTTTGGGTTAAGGCATTACGATAAAATAATACAACTCGGTACTATGAAGTAGCAGTAGATATTGTACTATGGGCACAAGGAGTTCACTTCGTTCTTGACTGTTAAACGGTTAAGTTTCATGGGCACTTCCTTGTGTATGTTGGATCACGTATTATCCCAGAAAGATGAGGCCACATGAAACCACAATCGTGCTTACGGTTCGTGTCGTTAGGTACTTTAAGTACCTACCTACCATTCTACCTAGTACTAAGTTTAAAGATCGGTTCCATGAAACTATGTTCTTAGAGTTTTAGCTCAACATATTGATTTCTATGTGCTTCATGGGAGTAACAAAGAGGAAAATCTGAGCGGCCAAGGCTCCGGCAACGCTGGTTTATGCCAATTGTGTCGCGCGTCAACGTCAAATACAAAACAAATGAGGGACCGTTTTTGTGCTCACCTGGCGCCACTAGCCACTACGCCAGTTGGGATTGCTGTCAAAGTTGGTCAAAGTTTGTTAGGTATTGGCAAAGAGTATAATACTATATGTCACGTAGGTATTGGTTATTGATAAGTACCTACTTATATACGTATAATCGAGTAAGGAGTAAGAGTTGGGAGGGTAAAGCCAATCGAAAAAGTAAAACGAACCTTAATGCTATTAACACATAAGACTCATTTTTAAGGCTGACGTCCACTAGGCTCGCCGAGGCGAGTCGAATCGAATCGAAAATGATTCGCCTCCATACATTAACTATGAAAGTGCGTCGATTGACGCAGAGCCGAATCGAATCGACCGAATGGACGCACTTCATAGTTAATGTATGAAGGTGAATTATTTCGATTCGATTCGACTCGGCTCGACGAGCCTAGTGGACGCCAGCCTTTATGTGTAGGTAGGTATTCGGATTTACCCGAACCAATTCGGAATTACACTTTAGCAATGAAAAACAAAAACTAAATTTTAAATACCTACCTGGTAGATGTACCCTTTACCGGATCTGCCCTATCACCGGATTTTCTATATTTTAAGCCATAAGTCGAGTTCTTACAGCTAATATTACGTTGTGATATTTTTTATGTGATACCTATTCCTTCCACTACGAGGCAAAGAAAGCCATTTTGTTTCTCAGTTGTAACGGGAGAATCGATTGAGCAGGTCGATCGCGGCATTGTATGGGGACTCCTTACGAAAATGGTTAAGAAACTGAGTGTAAGGAGTTAAATATAAATATTATAATATTTGATTATTTTAGATACGTCGGGCACATGTATCTTCTTAAATATTAATTGACTAGTTCTAAACTTGAATCCTTCCGGCGGCGCCACCGTCGCTCCCCGCTACTTTCGCGCCGATACCATTTTTGTCGGCGTGATCGCGGCTGAGGCGACTGGGCATTCGGCTCATGGCTGCGATCGAGAACGGTTCAGACTATTTAAGTTCGTAGAAATAGAGAGAGTTTATATAAATATCGATAACGTTGATACAAAATTACAAGTATACTCTTTGTGCATTGATAAATGGAATAAAATAATTAATAACAGCTACTGGTTTCCATCGATATCCCTTCTGACCCAATATGAGTGTACTTCGTAAGGTCATAAAAGCGTTTAAAAGTGACTTTATGCTTCAAAATATGGTGTTATCGTATCATGAGTTAATAAGTGTGTGTGTTTGAGTTAAATAAGTGAAATTAGTGCAGTCAAATTTACAGAATTCAACAAAAATGTAAATTCGGTGATGGGTCACCCTCATCTACTGTAGCTCTAGTATAAGTTTTTTCGAAACATTAACTAATTCGAACGCGTTTGCGTTTTATCTCAAAATGTATGAAAGTGGTATGAAAACGTGAACAGCGCCTCTGGTGGTCACTAGTGGAAACTAAAACAGCGAGTATAACATTTGTTGCTAACCGATGAACGCGCGTATTTCAAACTCGGTGAGAGCGTTTTCATACATTTTGAGACAAAACGCAAACGCGTTCGAATTAGTTAATGTTTCGAAAAAACTTATACTAGAGCTACTGCTTGAAGGTTTTACCGAACAGCGTTCGGAATCAGGGAAAAACGTATGTTTTGAAAATTATTTTTTCACTCGTTAATCATAAACGTTATATGTATACTACTTCGCTTTACACATATCCAATTAATATAATAATTTGATGAGCAATTACCGAACGCCTATAAACGAGACAGACTTTTTGTAAATTGCATTTGAAATGTATAGTTTTCACGACGTTTTGACGTCAAAATAAGCTTCATTGACCAGGTAATTTTAAAAATTCCATATTATTTATTTAACATCAGTAGAAGCAAAATAATCGTGTATTTATTATTTTGGAATAGTTTTTATTTCTAGATAAAATGTACTTATGTTGTTATGGCAGAATCATTAAGATTAAAACACTATTTTATTAAGTATGTTCGCGTGATAGGTTCAATGTGTACGCTTTACCGAACGCCCGTTCGGTAAAGCGTACCCATGGTCTCTGATACCGAACATATGATTATCTCGGCCTAGCTGCTATTTGGCGTTCATTGGAATATAAACCATATTCAGCGTACAGCTAGATCTATATTGAAATGTATTATTTTTCGTATATCTTTAAAAAAAGCCAGCGCTACTTAGGCGTATACCGTTAACGAATAAATTATATAAAAATAAAATTATTGGCGATTAGCGAAGATTTTTAATAGATATGTATATTATTTATATAAAAAAATATTTGATTTAAATTACCGTCAAGATTGCTCGAAATCACAAAACTAGTGCAGTTAGGTTGAAATAAATAGTCACTCATCAGTTTACAAACTCACACACTGCCATCATTCCATACATTTCTTCCCTAGTTCGGTGAAACGGCATGTCGATCCGGTAATGGGTGCAAATTCCATTTCTTAGTTCGTTGAATGGGACAAATCAGTGATATCGATATAAAAAACTTTAAAAAATATTTTTATATACGTCTAACTATGTAATTAATTTCGAAGTACATTTAAATGATGACAAATTAATCTTTCTTCACCATATTGTAAGGGTAATAATATTTTTGAAATATAATTGCCCTTCTTAAAGACTTAATTCTTATTGCTATTAAAACATTTCACTTATTAAAAGATTGTCAATTGATCTGTTTGAAAAGTCACGCCGTCAGTGGCGTGACTTGTTTAACGAACCTATTGGAGGGGATGGATTGGAAGGGATAAAAAGGCTGGCCAGACTCACAAGCGGGAACTAGCGCATTCGATTAAGAGCGGTTGAAGTGTCAAGATCTTGTATAAGCCTGAATTTACTGTTAAACTGTGGATTTGTGTAAAACTAATAAGATATATAATTAACATGATTATTCAAATGGATGTGATGTTTCAATCCTGACCTACCAGCGACAATAGGTCAGCAAGTGGGATCGAAAAGGTTTTTACACTAAAAATAACCTTAACCTCGTCCACGGCTCGGAAAAACGTAAGTAAAATACTTAATTTTTGAAATTAACGATGATATGATTATTAGACATTTACTGCTTTTACCCTCATTTACGTGAACCGTAATTGGATAAAACTGCAAACTGTATTTAACGTAACGGAGGCTTTCCGGAGGTTTATATGGTTAAGCATTCATGGTTATCTTGCCAGGGCACTCCCTGGAGATGGACATGTTTGACTTTGTGATATCTAATCGTTAAGGAGCCGAACTGTATTTACCGTAACGGAGACATTCCGGAGGCTTATATGGTTAGTCATGCATGTTAATCTTGCCAGGGTACTCCCTGGAGATGAACATGTTTGATATTTTGGTTCATAATTAGCTAGAAAACACAACTTTTTATGCCGCGGTGCTATGGTGGCGGTTGATCTAAATTAAATCTGATGGAATTTAATTTTATCAAAGGAAATATTGAAAAGGATTTATACAAACACAATCGCTAATAATTACTATTTGATAATGAGCAACTGTACCTATTTAGCTACTGATTGTTATTAACCGTCCCTATTAAGAAAATGACTATATCAATTCTTTACTTATTTTTATTTTCCCTTCTTCTTGATCACATTTTTGGCTAATGTAAGGTAAATAGTTAACTAAATGTGGCATTTCACCCCATACATACTACTATAAAGTTGAGGCAAATAACGGGTGGGCTATAGTTAGGATGTTTTACGTAACAATTACTTTCATCCTGAAATTTCATTTTGACATGTTCCAATTAAATGAAAATGTATAAATGGCCACATATGGTACTGAGTGACGCATTGTTTTGGAACCTAAAAACTTGACCCTAATATTCAAACTTATACGTGTTTTAAACCTCTGTTTATAAGTTTTATAAGGGATGACCCCGTTGTTGTGAAACGGTCTATGCATGCAATATAAACCTTCCTAGCTTACATGATGATGATGACGGTGATGATGGTGGTGATGGTGATGATGATGGTGATAATTGGTGATGATTGTGATGATGATGATAGTGATGATGTTGATATCCCTCATCAGGGGCATAGGGCTTTTTAGAAGGGAAAAGGGCTCTTAGCACTCTTAGCTTACATATAAAATTAAAATAAACTTGATTGATTTAATGGCCATATGTATGTAATATATATATCATTCTGCTATGGCTTCCCTTTTTATGTTTACTTTGAACATCAACTGGGCTTTTTCATGAATATACAATTACTTAATTGTTTTTCTTCCCTTATCTGTTGAATTTCAAGTACTTAACTTTATGAGGTTCTAAGCTTATGGTGTAAGTTTCAGATAAACACATTGAACATGACCAGCGAGACTGGCCCGAGGAATGGGTGCAGTACTCGTTTGGAGGATGATGGAGGCTATGCAAACAGTTGATGGGGAGGACTGTCACATAGACTTTATCATGGATTGCCCGAGGGTAAGGGCTAAGGAAAGGATGATGGATTGGAGGATGATGGAGGCTATGCAAACAGTTGATGGGGAGGACTGTCACATAGACTTTATCATGGATTGCCCGAGGGTAAGGGCTAAGGAAAGGATGATGGATTGGAGGATGATGGAGGCTATGCAAACAGTTGATGGGGAGGACTGTCACATAGACTTTATCATGGATTGCCCGAGGGTAAGGGCTAAGGAAAGGATGATGGATTGGAGGATGATGGAGGCTATGCAAACAGTTGATGGGGAGGACTGTCACATAGACTTTATCATGGATTGCCCGAGGGTAAGGGCTAAGGAAAGGATGATGGATTGGAGGATGATGGAGGCTATGCAAACAGTTGATGGGGAGGACTGTCACATAGACTTTATCATGGGTAATTCATTTCTTGCACTCACTGTTACCGGTCGTGTAAACTAACTTAATATATTATTCTATGAAACTCTCGAAAATGTATACCCAATGCATGTAGATTTGTACATTGAGAAATATATTAAGAGACATTCTAGCTATGGATATCATACATGTACAAGTTTTGTTACTTACAAAAAAAAATGCATTTACAGAAAATCGATAAAAAAAGACTGTAAGTAACGAAACTTAGATCAGCTAAATTGATTTAATTAAATTGATTAAATAAACCTATCTACATTGTAATAAGTAGTGTGAAAGTAATAATATTTTTGAAATATAATTGCCCTTCTTAAAGACTTAATTCTTATTGCTATTAAAACATTTCACTTATTAAAAGATTGTCAATTGATCTGTTTGAAAAGTCACGCCGTCAGTGGCGTGACTTGTTTAACGAACCTATTGGAGGGGATGGATTGGAAGGGATAAAAAGGCTGGCCAGACTCACAAGCGGGAACTAGCGCATTCGATTAAGAGCGGTTGAAGTGTCAAGATCTTGTATAAGCCTGAATTTACTGTTAAACTGTGGATTTGTGTAAAACTAATAAGATATATAATTAACATGATTATTCAAATGGATGTGATGTTTCAATCCTGACCTACCAGCGACAATAATATTCTGTTGATCATAATCGTACAAAAATTCTAAACCTTATTAAAAAAACAAACGTACATGTAGGTCTTAAGCGTTCGGTGAAGGGTACTTTTACCTTATTTAAAAATTCCTACATTATTTATGAAATTTTCTGTAATCGAACGTTATGCTATGCTATCCAGTAAGTAAATAAATTCACTATTGGCATCTAAAAATCTCGCGATACTAAATAATTCATGGATATTCATACAACTTATCAACTCGTGCAAAAAACATTTGGAAATACCCGAGTGCACTATATGTGACTTATTCGGATAAGACTGTAACATTTTGTCCGATGAAAAAGGCTAATAACAAAATAAAATTAGCCGGTGATCAATTCCGTCACCAAACTCCCCACGATCATACCGAATGCGAAGTGGAATCTAAAATCAAATGCATGCAAAATAGGATGGCGTTTTCATGGTTCTAACAGCGTCATAATCGTCAAGGGCTCGCACACTAATGGTAATGTTATGTGAGGCTCGAGACCCCCTCTCGTCCGGAAATAATTACAAAATATCACAAGGGATTAATTTCCGTTAATTTCGTTTCGTTGAACGCGCGATTATAGTATGTACAGTCAAGTGCAAAAATTGTATGCACCCATATTTTTGCACTTGACTGTACCTAAGTCAAACTTAATGACAGTCTGGACATTATTGTTTCAAGATAATATTTCTAAAACTTTCAGCATACCTACGAAAAAAATACACGTGATGTTGAATGGGGGGAGCGGGAAGTCAAAAACCTCCACAACACTAGGTGCGGTGCAGAGAAAAGCATGAATTTGAAAAAACTTAGTCTAAAATCAGCGTATAAAACCAAAGTCTTTGATCAAAACCATCAAAGGGTCATGTCTTCAAGAGGATGCCCGTTAAATTCACGGCAACAAACTCATCGAACCGGTCCTTATTATATACGCTTGTTTTGGTCTTCATATTCAGTCGCGGTTTGCACTTCATCATGTTCACACGCTACGTATAAAATTAAATACCTAAATAAATAAAATGGTAGTTGATATATAACAAACAACAATTCAGTGCTGCAATAATAACGAAGTGGTTTCAAAATATTCGTCTCTAGTCGCCATCGGGACGTTACCTTGAACTTAACTATTTATCTTGTAGTTTTCCTTGTTTAACAAGATGACTTTAATGCTGTGCTTAGTACTTTTTGTCGGTAAGTTTGTTTATCATGCTCTCTTAATGCTTAAATATGTTGCAAAGGTATGTTCAACTAGAGGTTTTCACAACGAATTCTCTAAATGTACTCTCATCTTCAGTACTATATCTACCCGCACAAAGTCCCTAGTAGATCCTAAAGCATAACAATAATATAATAATTTATAGTGGTCGTTTAGGGACGAATTTTAATTACCTAGCAGATACATGACACGAATTTGTGTCACATAATTATTAGATACTTAATCACATTTTCGGTTGTGTTGTTTTTTCCTCATTCCTAGGAATTCCAATTTAGAAGTACGGTCAACACTCAACTGAGACCACAAAATATTGGTCGCTAATATGAGTCTTAATATATAAATAGGTAGGTACTACACAGTGCATCTAATCGGATTGGATTGTGCCCTTCGATATAAATATGTATATATGACTGTAATAAATAGGTGATTAACATAATACTATCATCAGGTCGAAAGGTTGACACAAATATGATAATATGAACTATTTCTTTACAGTATAATACACTTATGTTTGGAAGCTACAAGAACGCCTCGTGCTAAAGCGGGTATTACACTGTCCTGAATTCAGGAAGTTTAGAAGAGTTCGGAGTCGGACCTATACGTTAGAGCGAGATGCTTGAACTCCCCTCCACTAGTCAGGATTCTGAATTCAGGACAGTGTAATACCCGCTTAAGCATACATGTAATTAATGTGAGAACTGGTTTGGTTTATGTTCATTGCAAATAAAGTCGAACTTTGAAGGTCGTCTTCCTTAGTAAAGCTTCGCTATTCTGTTTTATTTTAAAAATATGTATTAAGTAGGTACTATGCCTTTGAAATTACCTAATACCAAGGCTAGGATTTATAAATTATAAAGAAAAGAACTGTTAGACACTTTTATCTGACGAGCGCGGGTGAGCCATGATCGTGTGTTGAGCTATATAATTAGGGCTGCCATCTCGAATTTCGCCAAACCCGGACAAAGATTTAAAAAACCCGGACATTTGGCGTAAATCACATTTTTCCCCCGGACGAGTCCGAAAATAATATTTAAAAAAAAACAAGACCTTTAAATTCAATGAGGTGCTTCCTTACATGAAAAGTGTCCGGGTTTTCCCCGGACACTTCTTGACACCCTGCCCGGACGGCCCCCGGACGGCCTCCAAACTAGGACAAATCCGGGAAAACCCGGACGGATGGCAGCCCTATATATAATACATGCACCATGCACATTGTCTATGTGTGCGTCACCGTAGGAGCTATTTAACTATGGTACAGTATACAAATTTACAACAAAAAGTAGATACTTACATGTTTCACTTACCGATGACACGTTTTTATATAAACTCACGTAAAATAGGAAATAGATGGTTTAAATGACCATAGCAATTACTTAACCCAACAGTTTTCGTGACGAAAGTAAAAACTTGTTTTTCTAAGGAAAACCTTAATTATCATTAATTGACGACAGGTCGGAAACCAATTTGTCTTGTAAAACAATAAAGAAGGAAGTATTTAATTCAACCTGGGTTAACCCTTTCCTTTCGTCCATTCAACAATGACGTCAATGACATATACATTCATAACTATCACCGTTAGGCTCGAACAAGAAGCTCTTGAATCCGGGGTCCAGCCACGCTCGCCATGTCGCCAGTTTTCGCCGTATTTCGAGCTCACACTGATAATGTTAAAAGTTCTTTTTTTCGTGATGTAGTTTAATCAAATATTGCTTAAAAAAATTAAACTGTTTATTTAATAAATATTTCATTACTTTACATAATAGTCTTAACTACTAATCTTAAAATTAAAGATTATTGAGTTAAGGAGCCGCTAAATTAATAATTACCTACACAATATAAATTAAATACAGGTACAGGTTTTAGGTATTGCGAATTTGTTAACTACTTCTATTACTTATATCTGCTAGGAGTTCAGTCGGAAACCTATTCAATATACTTGGGAGGATAGGACACTAAACCAGACCCTGGGTAAAAGAGACGACATTAACATTCTATATACCCATCAACATATTAAAAAAATTCCATTGTTCCTGTAACCGATTTGACCTATTCATTTTCCAGCTCCCCTGACTCTATGTACCAATATACCGGACTCGCAATTGATTCAAAGCGTCTTCGGGACTCCTGGCGGGTACACTCCTCTCCCATCGGACCAGCAGGTCAAACCGATAACTGCCCCTAATGGGACCCTAGTGGACCAGGATTATTGGGATTCTGATGATTATACGCCATCTGCGGCCGACTACGACTCGTTTGATTGGACGGTCACTAAGGTAATTTGAGTAATTATACATACGATGTTAATAATTAGTGTCCGACCGAAACGTGTTTTTTTGCCGAAACAGAAGGTTCGGTTTTGGCTCTAGTTTCGGCCGAAACCGAAACTTTTACAGACGTGTTAAAATCATTGAAATAAACGTCAGCGCGCCGTTCGTTCTTTCAAGAAATATGAAAAAACCTATTATTCTTGTTCAGTAACAAGATATGAAACAAGTGATAATTTTATTTAAGTTGAAACGGAGACGCTTCGCTCGCTTCGTTTGCTCGGTCGATAATATCAGTTTCGGCATTGCCGAAAGATTCGGAAGTTTCTTGACCGAAACCGAACCTTCGGCCGAAACATGATTTTTATGCCAAAACCTGCCGAAACCGAAACTTCAGTCGGACACTATAAATAAGGTACTAGTACTAGTAAGGTAGATAGGTAGGTAGGTGGTAAGGTACTAGTCCTCGACGCTGCACTAGTATTCGACATGGGCACTTTATGTCAAAGTAACAAAGCTTAAATACGAATAAAGAAAATTTTTCGTTATTCGAATTTAACCTACCTGACTTTGACATAAAGTGCCCATGCCCATGTCGAATACTAGCACAGCGTCGATCACTAGTACTTTTATGTGGACCACACACTTATCTATTTGTGAGTTACCACGTCTATGCACAGGCGATGTCCGCCGAGCATGTCGCCTGTGCCTAAACGTGGCCTTATACTACTGTAGGTATAGACCTAACAATAAGGTCTCATGAGACTAGGTAACTTATTTGGTCTAAAAGGGTACAGCCCTGACTCATTTTAGCCGTAAAACTTTCCTTAGTTTCCCACCAACCACCAAGTGGCGTTATTAAAGAGTCAATGAATCAGACTGGTAAAGACAAATGAAGATTTATGAATAATGCATGGCCCGCCCGGGAAAGCCCCAAAAAGTGTGTTGACGACCTAGAGAAAATAACATGAAATGAAATGGTATCGTAGCGTGGCACAGTTTTTGCCTGGCACTGAAATCCTACTGCTGATAATCAATCTCCGTGTGTTTAACGTACCTAATGCCTTCTATTTCAGCGCATAGCAACATATTCCGAAGAAAACTTCCTTCTGTCACCACTAGGATTAAAATTGGCGCTGGCCATCTTGACGGAAGCGGCGACAGGCCCGACACAAGCACAGCTCGCCTCGGTTCTAGGGTTCGACGTCAACAGAACAGTTGTTCGGATGAAATTCTCCTCCGTTATATCTTCTATGCAGGTTTGTACATACCTACGATTTAATGCCAGTTGCACCAACGTACCTACGAACACAGACCGGTCATCGTCAAATATGGCGCCGGCAGTTGTCATCCCATAGAAACTGTCAAACTTTCCATACAATCAGATTTGACGAACACCGGTTACGATTACAGACGGTTTGGTGCAACCCAGCCTTAGTGTAAGGGCGGAGCGGAGCGTTCGGCGGGGCTTGCTGCGGGGCGGGCGAGCGTGCATAATATTTGTGCAGCGGCGACGCAGGATGAGTTTCAATTGTTTAAGGCCGTGTATTACCACTTTTGAGTTTTTAAAAACCATCTGAGACATAGAATATAGTGTCTTAAAATCTAAAAAAAATATATGTGTTACATAAGGATCTTGTCTAGTCAAAATCGCAGTCAGTTACACGACCTAATGAATTTCACTCGATAGAAAAAAATCGCGAAAATACCCCTTTTTGGAATCTATTTTCAATACTACGGCGATATTACTGATATTTAACGTTTTATTTTTGTACTCAATTAAAGATCGTAAATAGTTATAGACAAATTCGCAGGGTTTGCTTTGATAAAATGATTGGCTTAATGACTGTAGCTAAATATTTACAAAACTGCGCGCAGAGCTTGCGTAGAGAGCGGGATGGTTAATTATAAACTCACGCGTGTTAGAGCGGGACATTTGCGTTGGGGATACCTCCCCTTAACATGCACGCCCCGCTGCACGCCCAACTCGAGCGTCCACTCAGGCCTTAAACTTAGTTTTTAATTGCTATCCTGACCAGGAAAAAGGGTAACAGTCCAATAAAACAAGCTACCATATATAACATATTTGTACTGAACTGTAGGTATTCCAAGATCTGATCATTTTGTAATAATTGTTCCTGTTTAGATTATATGCCACCTAGAGGTATATAGGAACTGACCAAATGGATTGCGTTTCGCCTCTAAAGCGGCAATTACACTTCGTCGTTCGCCGCATGCTGCATGCGGCGACCGCAAAAGTGTAAAGATCGACAGCTGCCATGTCGCCGTAGTAGGCGGAGAGACTAATGTGAAGACGACGTTTGTTGGCCTAAGTAGTTTAAAATGAATTCAGCGACCGCATTAGGTGAACGACGCAGTTTAATTGCCCTTATTACACAGGCATAAAAAAAAAGTTATATCAGCCTGTTCTTCCAGATAGCATCACCGCACTACATGTTAAACATCGGCAGCAGAATCTACGTAGATAGCAGTGTGATGGAACGGCAGCGGTTCTCTTCCATCGCTGAAGAATTCTACAAAACAGAGTTAAAGAAAGTGGACTTTAGCTACCCCGTGGAAACTGCAGCTCAGATCAACGGCTGGGTTTCTAATCTCACTCATGGGAATATACCTAGACTTATCGATGAAGGTGAGATATGTATTCTTATGAAAATATGACATGGACGACTACTTAGTACCTACTAGCACATAGTGTTTTTACGCTTTTATGGAATACGTAATTTTTCGTACACGTAGACGTTTATTCAAATTTATCGACTTATTTTATTACTTAATAAAATTATGCTCGAAAGAGCTCATGTTTTAAAACTACACCTGACTTTAAGACCTGATTGTTACATGAATATCTGAAAATTTTTCAGTGAAAATTGTGTCGATTTATGACATCCTCGGAGTTTCTAGTTCACTTGTCCGACATCATCATCCTATTTTAGTTATTCACTGTTCAATAAAATTTATGTTTTTTATTAGATGAGGTGAAAGGCAGTATAGTCCTGGTGCTGACAACACTATTCTTCAAAGGTACCTGGCACCACCAGTTTAATCCAAATTTGACCAAACCCGGGGCCTTCTATGTATCGCCTAAATTGCAGAAACAAGTGCCTTTCATGAATGTGAAAGACAAGTTTTACTATGCAGAGTCGGCCAAGTACGACGCCAAGATTTTGAGGATGCCTTATTTGGTAAGTATTAGGTCTAACTAAGGCTGGGTTTTATAAAGATATCAGATTAAATTTTCGTAACTAGTAGACCGTAAATTTTTTGACATATGTAATTTTTTTTAATTAAAAAATGGGATAGCCCCTGACCAGCATCTGGCCGACGGTCACCCGACGGTGAAGCGAGTTCACTCAGAAGATGACTCGTGCCTCAAAGAGGTCCAGGTTATATGAACTCGGAAATACAGATGCCGGCAGGGAATTCTAAACCTTAGCAGTGCGCATTATATTTACTACCTAATATATCTTTATAAATAGGTCTAATTGGCGAAACATATTTTGAACCAGTGCCTGAAATGAGATTTTTGTAAACATTCGGTACTATAAATAATTACCCTGATAATGAAATTGTATTACATTTGTTTTTATTATAATGACATCATTCGGCGGTTAGTTTATTCAAAATGCTTTAGGTCAAATGACTGTAGTTGACTATAGTTATCAGGTCTCAAAATGGTGGTCGTTTGAATTTGTATATAATTAGGTAAAATTCTGTCAGATAAATCTGAGAGTTTGTTCATAGTAATGTTGATAAAACACGAGCTTTACTTTTCTAATTCTGAGGTAACAAACATTTATTTGATTTATTCCAGGGTAAAAAGTTCTCCATGTTCATAGTGGTACCGAACTCCTTGAAGGGTCTACCGCGAGTGATGGACTCGCTGAGCGACCTGAGGACTGAGATGCTGTATCTCGCGGAACGCACGGTCGACGTCACACTGCCAAAGTTCAAGTTTGACTTTACTTCCATCTTGGATGGAGTCTTAAAAGATGTAAGGCTTTATGAAACTGCATTCGTGTTAAAAAGTAAACATTGGACGCTTTTATACTTTATCGTCGATGGCCACGGCACCGCAAAACTCTATGGTTCCATTCATAAATAGACCATAGGCTTTGGATTAGTTATGAATGAAACCATAGATTCTTATCGTGCGGCGGATGTTCACGGTAAATTATAAAAGCGCCCATTGGGTAGGTACGTCACATATTTTTGTGTTCTGTGGTGTGGACCGGATATTTTGAGTCTGGGTTTTACACCGTTTCCTTAATGCAAATACATTTTCGAATTTGTGATATTCTATATCAAAATTATGTAATTCCGAATAATTGTTTGCCTGTTAGGTACCTACGTAAAATACTAAAAAAATTATAATGTGTGGGGCACCTCTCACATAATGCAATGCAAAGAACGCCAAATACCTATACTCTTCGGTTGATACTTCTTTCGCTTCAACTCAATCCTATCAGTACAACTCCTCAAAGAATTTGGGATTGAAAACGTTCGATTACAAAGTCTACCTTATTTTAGTTGGGCATACGGCAAGCGTTCGAAGACACGGCGTCCTTCCCGGGCTTGGCCCGAGGGCAGGCCCAGCACAACCGGCTGAGGATCTCGAAGGTCCTGCAGCGGTCCGGCATCGAGGTCAACGAGTTGGGCAGCGTTGCTTATGCAGCTACAGGTCAGAAATAACTAAATAACTTCACTGATTCGATGTGGATCTGACGCTCCATTACCAGGGTCTATTTACCTCTGTCCTGACGATTTCAACCATGAAATCGCTTAGCTACATGAAGAAAATTTGTCCAATAAGTCAGTCAGTGTCAACCTTAATCTGATCCCGACGGGACCCTGTGCTGTCCGAATGGATGCGTATAATTTGGACGCCGGTTGGCATAGCGCGGAAGCTGGCACATAACCATAATTTGCCTTAACCATTTATAAGTCAATAAAGATTATTATTATTATTATGCTCTTTATTTATCTTAAGAAGGGCTAGGTTATTATTAGGACATTATTGCCGTGGCCGGGAAGGAGGTGATTGCAGGCTTAGTATTTGTTTAAACGGACGAGCTTGCGAACGTTTCAGATTATTATTATGGTCCTATTTTTTATATTTCACTTTGAATTACAGATGTATCGCTGGAAAACAAGTTTGGGGGAGACAGCGCCGGCGAGGTGATCGCCAACAGACCATTCATGTTCTTTATCGAAGACGAGGCGACGCGACAGCTGCTGTTTACGGGACGGGTCTCAGACCCTCTCGCCACCGTCGCGGAATTTAAAGCGCATACTAATCCATAAGATATATGTATACAATAAATTTTAGAATCATGACCGTCCAATTCTAATTGTGAGCGTTTGGTCACGTTTAAGTATTTTATAACGGGACTGTACGTTTGAGTGTTTTATAATGGAAATTTAACTTTACCATGTGATGAAACAAGAAGCTACAGTTAACGAGATTTATCGCTGTTCTTTTGACAGCTGTCATCCCATTATAATGTAACAAGTGTAATTGACAACATTTTAAAATTTATAATGATGCGTAAATCGAAAACCATTTCGGTAAAATATGCTACCTGAACGTAATAAAATAGTTTTCAGATTTTTTCTTCGCTAGATGTAGAGAAATGTACAAAACGGAAGTGTGACGTCATTCCTATGACGGTAAAGGAGCAATACTGTCAAACATTGGTTATGTAGTCAAACATTCATATAAATTACGTCATAATTCACTTACGACCGTACGATTATTATAACGATATTCTTGAATGAAAATTTGGATTTCGGGAGAAATAAAAAATACACGTGGACCTTAAAATTTCATTTTCTATCGGTCTACGGCCAACTTGATGGCCATTTCATGTCCTAGACCGATACAAAATAAAATTTTAAGGTCCACGTGTATTGATAAATAAATAATAATGTATGGTTTATGCCAACTGTCAAACGAACAGTGATAATTCTCGTTAACTGTAAGTAGAAATCTCGTAAGCCTTTACTCATTATGATATAATAAACTGCTGAAAAAATACTGATGATAAGAAATATTATAGTGCAGTAATGTATTTTTTATGTACCCAGTAAAACAAAAAACGACTAAACTAATTAAGATTTCCGCATAATATGTTTAAGTGCAATCTGTAACCTTTTTATATTACAAACAGAAAAGGCATATGTGAGTTAGGTATGTTTCTGGAAAATAAAACAAACCTTTGCTATATTTTATGTTTGGCTTCATTCCCACAGCACAGCTCGCCTTTTATTTTACTACTGTAAAGCTTTTATGCAGCTAACTAAACTTTTTAAAATAGCTGAATAAGTAAACAACGTTCTTCATTTGGGAAGGTAAAATGGTATGTTAAACCATAGGTTCAGGTACTTAAGCGAATTAGAACACACGACTAAGCTCCGTTTAGTAAAAATATGTTTTCACGTCTCTTGCTCGTAAAGTTTAATTTTATGCTTCTGTACAGTGCCTAAAATACAGTTTTATGCTCTAGAGCATTAGGCTTGTGTAGTACATGTACTAAGAACTAAAAAGACCTAATTCCCAACACTGTACCAACGCGAACGCGAGCGAATGGGCATTCGATAGTTCACTCATTCAATTCAGTCAAAAGAGCACGAATAGGCACGTTTCTTTTGGTGTACTAGTGTACTAAAAGAACTAAAAGATCGCACTAGTACATGTGAGAGATTGTACTAGTCCGGAGCGATCCGTTCAGTGAACGAGCGCGCACAAGCCTATAGAGCATAAAGTAAAATCTTCGTCGAAGAACTCGAAGACCAAGGCAATCGGTCCAACAGCCACACGATCAACCCCGTGCGCTGCGCCCGCAGCCTGCCAGTGCGCGCGCGGCAGCCCGCGTTCCATCGAACGAGGTTAACGACCGAGCGAGTGTATCTAAATGTGATGACATAACCTTAATTAAATTATTTGTTAATTCCCTCGCAACTGACGTGAAAAGTAGAGTGTATAACTCGTTCATAAAACCCTTTATACACTCGATTTTATATCCACCCTCGCTCGCAAGCTCGCTTGGATGCATAAACGTCTCGTGTAAAATGGTGCATTTCATGCACTTGTTGTACAATCTACTATTTTGACCGAGTGAAACGAAGGTCTCCGCTTCAGCTTCGAGAAAAATGCTTTCGTAGTTATGTCCGAATGTCCGATAGTACTCCTCTACAGGGGGCCGAGTTTTGAGTGTCGAGCGCTCGACTTTTCACTCGAGATCTCTCAAAAAACTATGGTGTTTTGACAGATGTCGAGTGAAAAGTCGAGCGTTCGATACTCAAAAATCGGCCCCCAGGTCGCATTTTTCAACCGATTCTCGTGAAACTTTGTGAGCAGGGGGCCGATTTTTGAGTGTCGAACGCTCGATTTTTCACTCGAGATCAGTCAAAACACTATGACGTTTTGACAGATGTCGAGTGAAAAGTCGAGCGTTCGAAACTCAAAAATCGGCCCCAGGTTCGATTATCATTACAGTTTTTTTTTGGCGTGTCGGTTTTAGGACACTAACCAAAAAAAACAAAATTCAAAAAAGACTCGCTCGCTTTTTTGGACAGTTGCCTGGGACTATTCCCGACTAGCCTTTGTGGGACTATCCCCACCAGCCTCGCTAGCATGATTAGGTTTATGTTGGACACAATAGAAGTTGTCCCTTACTAAAAGCAAGGAAGTAAGTGCGAGAGAGACGAATGATATATGTCTGACATAAAAGCGAGATCATGATGTCTAATGTACCACATTAACCCTTTAACCGCCAAAGCGATAGTGTTTTTTTGGTGTAATGTCTAAACCAATAAAAACAAATTAAAACAGCTCATAAATGATTTTATGTCACACCTGGCCATAAAGCGGCAATTACCGCACGCTCCGCGCGCGGGAAATCCCACTTCCTGGCCAGGGGGTGACATAAAATTTTGTACTTAACACGGGCGGTAATAAAGAAAGCCTCAGATCGCATATTTATCGCCCTTGCCTTCGGCTCGGGCGTCAAATACCTGCGATCTGAGACATTCTTTGTTTTACCGCCCTTGTTAAGTAATGTACTATTATTCATGATCAAAGTACACCTTCACTCCGACCTTTTAAGTGGTTGTCTCGCTCGCCCGAGTGGTTCACTGCGGTGTGGACCAGTGTGGACTGTGGTCACTTGCACGAAAGAGAAAAAACACGTTCGCTTATTCACTTGATTGTCGACAATCAACGAATGAATCACGAAGTTAATGTCATTGTCAGAATTGTTTGTCGCTAAGCTAAGTAGGTAGTATTGTTTGTGTTACGTTAGTGATAGGGTGTGCAAGATCGCATTTATTTTCTTGAGGACAATGTCAAATTATCTTTAACAATCGTTTGTTTATGTTTACATTTGGTTTATAAATCCAGTCTAGGATAGGTTTTCGAAATTAGGGAAATTGTACCTAATCATCATGCGTCGTATTATGTTGTGTGGTAAGTTTCTACTTATTCATTAATTTAGAGAAATATTTTAGAATTGTCCACAGAAAATAATCGTAATAAGTTTTGATTCTGACCTTCCTCATTTGCAAACTCGTTCCTATAAAGTCGTTCCGGATATCACTATGTAGGTACGTGACTTATTATGCTTTGATCATTAATCGTCACCACTATAGTAAAATTAAAAATAAACAATTTTTGTCAACCTCAGTATGTAGTTTTTGGGTCTTAAGTTTTTGAGTTTTTCTTAAGTCATACAGACCTACATCAAGGCATGCTGCATACCTATTTAATATCTCTTCTTCATAATTATTAAGTTCTTGTACCTACCTCGTCGGTTATAACTTTGACTACTTTGAAACAGCAAAAACCAATCAATAATAAATAGTGCCTGAACCATGTAAGCTAAACTATATTATTATAACCAGATAAACGATAACTTGATAAGGGGCTCACTCATTCACCTGGATTAATGTTCTATGGTCTCACTAACTAGATGAATGTATATCTACGCTCGTTCTCGTAATTGTCTATGCGATGTCCTAGAGCTCTAGGAAACTAACCAGCTGGTTAGTTTTACTGGGCATTTCCGGCAAGAAATAAATACCCAAGACCCAGAGCTATTCAAAGTAGGTACCTATATATATAGACGGAGCTGGGACCACACGTCTGTGAGACGCATTATGTAGGTACCTACTTATACATTATATTTTATTCGTCTCTCTTTTTTATCATATCTTATTGGCGCCAGTTTTAATATAACGTTATAGAATAAAGTTTAACTCATACTTATGTACTTTCGGTTTTCCAGGTTTTATAATAGCATGCTTTCAAAGTTTTTACTGCACGGATAGCAAAAAGCCAGATTCTCGTCTAAATTACTTCGACACAGATCTCTTAAAATACTCCACTGAAGACAGAGGCGGCAATGTGGTGGTGTCGCCAGCTAGCATAAAGTCGACTCTGGCTATGCTCCTTGAAGGAGCAAGTGGCAAGACTGAAGCTGAAATACGAAGTTCTTTACGATTGTCACCCACTAAGAATGAGTTTAGAGAACAAATGAATGTTTATTTATCAGCTCTTCAGGTAAGAATTGAAATCAGACACCGATTAGGCATAAGTACTTAACATATATTATGTAAACCACTACTGTAATAAATAGAGCTTAATGTTTGTAACTCAATCAAAACTTGTCTTCCCCTCATTTGCCGAGTCCGAAGATTCGACGTGACATCACTCCATAGAACGCTCGTGGCCCAGTGGCGCCTGCGTGCCGCAAGCGTTATGCAAAGTTAAGCAACGTGGGCCGCGGTACATGGATGGGTGACCGCTTTGAGTGGTTACTAACTGAGCGCTCCCGTGCTTTGGAAGGCACGTTAAGCCGTTGATCCCGGCTGCTGTCTATGGCAGCAGTCGTTAAGCCAAGTTGGAGGCCTTCGGGCGGCTTGAAAACAGTCAAGTTGCCCACTCACTTGACAAAGGGGGGTCGAAGTTGCACCACGTCCGTAGGGAAAGTACCCACCGCTACCCTATACGTGACCCCTGGGTGATTCTAAAAGTGCAACAAAAACTGGCAACCGTACTGTTTTTTCGAAGATCTGACGGTTCGAATGCCATACATAAATAAATAAATAACTCCATAGAAAATAGCCACGGTAGATAACGTCTTAAGTCTAATTAAAAAAGGAAAACTTTGACATGTTTCAATAGACATGGCGCTATTGTTGCTATCTAAGCATAAATAATTAGATATAATTTATTTTTCAGTTTAATAATATATGAACATACATTAATTTTCAGTTCAATAGTACTGGAGCTAAACTACAAAACGCTAATGGAGTCTTTGTATCCAACAAGTTACGACTGAAGAAAGAATACGAGATGATAATACAGAAAGTGTACCTCACAGAAGTAATCAAAATGGACTTCCAAAACCCAGTAGCCACTGCCGTTGCCATAAACAACTGGGTTGGCAATAAAACAGGGGGGAAGATACCTACATTAATAGAACCTGGTATGTACATTGTACAAGTAGGATCTAAAGTAATATCTTCGACTAAACAAAAAAAAATTTGGTCACTTCGAAACTGACTGGCTGGCTTCTGGTACGAGACTGGCTACAAAATCTACTGCTTTTTGTGGCCACTTCACTGTAGGTGCTGTCTTTTACTCTCTCGCACCTGGTCACATGGTGATTTTCTGCATACCAAGATAAGTTTTTCTGCATGCTCCCTCGTATCGCAACGTAGTTGTACTTACTTTGACCTGTTTTGAGCTAGTCTAATCGATATTTATTTTATAACTTTATGATATTTATCTCTTTGTATTGTATATTATGTTGTATTGCGTTCCGTGGGTCACGTACGGTGCTATCTGAAAACCAGCGCTGCAGGTGTTTAACACAGACAGCAACCGATTTGCTGCCGCGAAGACACACATTATTTCATATGTTTTGAGTTGAGTTTAGTACGTCTATTATTTTTTGTATCTGTGTGTCTTTTGTGCAGTAAATAAATGTTTCTTCTTCTTCTACTTCTCCACCGATTAATTTCTGCCCGAGAATTAACTGATTATTTAATTTGAAGTGCCCAATATCGTGGGTTTATTTTAATTGTCACGTTATCATTTCCAGCACTCATCCCTCCGTTGTCTGACATACTCCTCAGCAATGCTTTGTACTTCAAGAGTGCGTGGCTGCACGCCTTCGACCGTAACCTTTCGCGGCCTGCGTGCTTCCGTCAGCAAGGCATCTGTAAAAAGCAAGTCGCCATGATGGAGATCAGCACCGAGTTGAACTACGCGTTCATTGATAACTTGAGGGCTCATGCTGTTGAATTACCTTATGAGGTCAGTATGATTTGCGGTTATGTAAATCGATAGGCATTCGAACACTGTGAGGGTTTGCGGGCATTCCTCAGGAGTAGGGGTACAGGAAATTAACACTGGTTCAAAATTTTAAATTTAGAACAGTGGTAAGTCAGTAGGTACTGTATAACAGCCAGAAAGGTTGGGTGTAACGTTCCGATACACGCATCGATACAAATACTGGAACAACGTTATTAAATTTCTAAGTTGTACCTAGAGTAGATATGAACATTTGCCAGTTGCAATAATCGTACGAATTTGGTTTCCTCGTACTAGCTTTTATGGAAAGCAGTTTTTAACAGCTTATTCAGAGAGCTATACGCCACAGAATAAGTATGAATTTTATTTGCTTTATCTTTTTTAACCAAACATCAATGAGGTCTAGTCCAAGATCAATTAATACTTTTTGACGATTAACCTCGTAATAATGGTCCGTCGATCTTTTTTTCTTGGTCTGAGATGGTTAAGTACTTATTTATTCCTGTTTGGTAGAACCATGGTCTAAGCAAACAAGGTCCGCACTGTGACACAAGTGACGTCACTGTTGAAGACACACTCACTCTTACGTGCGCATACCAACGATAGGCTGATGCCGTAGGTAGCTTGTGTCACCAACACTACTAACCGATGTATAATACCAGATTGCTTTAGGCGCAGTATATTATTGTATCATGGGTAGAATTGGGTATGAATAAGTCTTATGAAAATGCTATGACGCATAATACGTCGTTAAGGTCATCACTAGTCGGGAAAGTCCTGACGGCGCAAGGCATGTTTGTATTCTTAGGAACGAGGAAATAATTCGATAATATTCTTAATTAACACAAAGCAGTTAACTTATTATAATCATAGGTTACCATAATGATGTATAATAATGGAGCATTAAAAATGCGGACTGATACATCAATCAGTGTAAATTAGTTAAAGTGTCTGCCTGTTCGGCACTTCCTAATTAGAAAGTATAAACGAGTATGCGGAAGAAAATATGTATTTCTTGAAGTAGTAATCTCGTAAATGATTTACATGACACTTGCTTGATCCGATTTGCAGTTCACCGATATAAGTCCCAAAGGCCACTTTTTTTAGGTTAGGTCATAGTTAACCAAATAAAAATTGCATGTTAAATGTCCATAAAGACGGCTGGATAGTAGTAATGTTAAAGCCAATATGTAATTCATATCTCATACGATGAAACGAGCAACATCTGCACATTTATTCCCAGGGTGGCCGCTATTCTATGGTGTTGTTGGTTCCGCAAGACCACGAGGGCCTGGCAAGTCTGATACGAGACCTGCCTTACATGAGCCTGCCACAGATCTCCCGGGTGATGGAGCCCGCGCACGTGCAACTGTCGCTGCCTAGATTCACCGTGGACTATAGCGAGGATATGGTTGGAATACTTAGAAGTGTAAGTACTTTCTTAATCCGCGATTAAGCACATTTACGAGGGCCTGGCGGGTCTGATACGTCATCTGCCTTACATGAGTCTGCCACAGATCTCCATCTCCCGGGCGAAGGAGCCGGCCACGTTCAGCTGTCGCTGCTGACTAAAGACTTTAGCGAGGATACGGTCGGAATAAACGAATACTAAAGAGTGTGAGAATTTTCTTAGTCAGCGATTACGTAGATTCACAAAGGCCTGGCCGGTCTGATAGAGGACCTGCTGTACATGACCCTGCCACACATCTCCCGGGCGGAGGAGCCGGCACAGGTTCTGTTATGTGTATAAGTTTTTTCGAAACAAAACACCAACGAACGCGTTTGAGTTTAGTTTCATTTTGTGAGGCAACGCGAGCAGCGCCTCTGGTGGCCGAGGTGGTAACAATTTTTTCCCATATAAATGTAGATTAAACGCAAACGCATTCGTTTGTGTTTTGTTTTGAAAAAACTAATACTAGAGGTACAGGGGGCCGATTTTTGAGTGTCGAACGCTCGACTTTTCACTCGAGATCTGTCAAAAACTATGATGTTTTGACAGATGTCGAATGAAAAGTTTTATCTTGGACTATAGGGAATACCAGTATGGTTGTATCACTCAGGGATGTAATTTTAATTAAATTTGTGATAATTCGAGTAACAGCTTTTGCTTCCTGTTATAGAATGCTGTGTTATACGCGTACAATAAAAATTTACTTCTTTGGGGTTACCCGACGTTTTGCATGTGTCACAATAACCTTGATCACGTGCTGGTTGGTAATAATCTATGGAAATCATGCAACGATATTATTACTTATCATGCTCGGTTCAAATGTATGTCCTTCACTGTTGGACACGTTGGCACCAAAATATTGACATACGTACCAATTGTTTTTTACAGATGCGAATCACAACTCTATTCTCATCACAATCAAACCTTTCTGGAATCATCGAAGGTGGTCCCACGCAAATCAACCATTTGTTCCATAAAGTGCACATATCTGTCGACGAAGATGGAACTGTCGCCGCCGCAGCCACCGCCGCTATAGTCGTACCTTTGATAGAGGGCAGCGTACAACTCCTAGTGGACCGACCTTTTGTGTTCTTTATAAAGGACAATCACCTGGGGTTGGTCTTGTTTGAAGGAAAGATTGAAGAGCCTAATGAATATGTGCCTCCAAAAAAAGAATCGCCCAACAATATTGTTAAAACTGCACGGAATAGTGCCAAGACACGTTGTTAATAGTACTATTTGACAATTACGCTTTGTATAATACCTGCTGCATAATAGTAGTTTATGCAACTGGTACATAATGCCTAATTATGTACAGTTGCATACACTACTTTATCTACATCCATATATTAAATCCTCTTTCACGTGATTCGTGTGGGCACGTCTCGCCGGCGTGCGCCATGTTTGCCTCGACAGGCCGGCCCGCGCCCCGCCGCCAGCCCGCAGCTGTGTCCTTATATTGTACGTGATCTCATAAGAGTGTTCTATTTGGTGATCTTATAGGGGACGCGCGCAACAGCCGCACAGTATATTATAAAGCGGGGTCTTATCTACGGTTTTGAACTTATTAAAGAGGATTTACTATAGGGGTGTAGATAAAAGTGATAGGTTAGCTGCACGAAGTGAACCGAGACACCTCTATATGTTAAAGAGGGAAAATAACGCTTGATATTATGAATATTATAAAGAGGTAATGGCTGTGTGAAGTTTTGTGTAAGTAGGATATGTCATCTCCGGAACTACTCAAAACAAAAATGCTTTTATCTGTGTATACTTAGAATTGACCTTTGCGGAGCGGACCTTCTCCTAATGCGCGGAGTGTTATCTATACCCATGTTATACCGAGTTTGTTTAATAAAAACGGAGTTCGAGTACCTATAATAAAATAAAATTACTTAATACAATGTATTCTAAGTTACTGTATTACATGTTTGCTATTCGCTCACGATGTGTAACTGCATCAGAAACATGCTGTGTTTAAAACGTTACATAAATATAGCAATTAAAAACATAAGTGTATTTATTGACATTATTCTACCATATCCATCGTTAGATCCACCTTATTTAGGCACATAGTCGTTGGCCAAAGTAGGTACTCTTAAATTGTTCCGTCACTCATTTTCAAGGAATGTGATTTTTGAGTGTAAAAGGATTACCCGGATTACCTAATAAAGGCTGTAACCGTCCGTCCCGGTAAAAGATAACTAGTATAATATTTTGCGCATAAGTACTAAAAATTTCAACAAACTGGTCCACTAACCAAACATATATGGCGAGTTAATGAAATATGGAAAAGCTCACACAAAACAAGTATGTACCGACGTCCTCATGATGGAAGATTAGGTACATTACCTTTAATTATCCCCCTAAATCATCCCCGTAGCCGAAGAATTGAACTATGCGAAGAATGATAGTTAAGTCCAAGTTATTAACTACCTAAGTACTTTTATGCATCATTAGAGCAGATAGCGGACTAAGTACCTAAATTGACAACCCGTTAAATACATAAGCTGGAATTAATATCACAATAATTGGAAATTGGAGGACATTGTCATCAAATTTAATATTCGATGTTAAAAAAAAACTGAATTTTGTCTTCCCACACACACACACACACACACACACACATCGGATTACGTACACCTCAGTATTTTGTCGATTGCAAACCTAGAATAACCGTGCATAAAACTGTTCATATTGAGTACGCACATTTTTACACTCAATCAAACGGTATATAAAATTAAATTCAGTTTATTGCTAAACCATCTACCTAATATGGAGCCATATGAATGGAGCCATAAAGTGAGTGAGTGTAAGAATGTTCATAGACAGCGGCTAATCGCCCGCGTGGTCGTGTCGGAGGTTTCCCCTGGACTTTCCCCAGGTCACTCTCCAACCGCGCACTTCTATTGGGCCCGGGCTATATATAATGTCTATTGAACATTTTTATGCGCGTGGTATTATACCTAAGTATTAATTTATTTCCTACCGCTAGGAAATAGTGTACTAGGGACTAAACAAACAGTTTTCTCCGTGTAATCCGCATTCAAATTGAAGGAAAGCGAACACCTTTCTAATGAAGACTTCTTTTGTTTAGGTATTGTGCTCACATGGCTATAGTATATGTAGGTCATTGTTTTAACAGTTGGACCATATTTCTAAACTATGCGACATGAGTCCGACCAACACAATGTAAAGCTTAACAAATGTAGACACAACATGCTTAAGGCTACTCATTCAATACACAACATTTTAAATTCCACAGTATAACAGAGACGGTCAGTATTAGTGACACAGTGAACAGTGGTACAAGATGTTCCGATATTAGGGGTATATTTATTTTTAAAATAAAAGATTTTCGTAAGTATAAAAAATACGGATGCCTTCAAATTCTGCGTTCTTTCGAGCCAGACAATAAAAAGTGGCGCTCAAAAAAATTTAATGTTGTCAATTTAACAATCCCCGTAGTTCGAAAGTCGGACCAACTGGAGTTTTAAAAATCCTCCTGGTTCGAGGGTCGGACCAAGTTGAACTTTAAAAATCTTCGTGGTTCAAGGGTCAGATCAAGTGAAATTTTCAAAATCCTCGTGGTTCGAGGGTCGGACCAAGTGGAATTTAAAAAATCCTCGTGGTCCGATGGTATATATACGTATGTAAAATTCTTTTATGTACATGAGCAAACACAACACGAAAATACAAGAACATTTAGAAGAAGAGCGAGGGAGCTTTTGGCCCTTCTGTTGTCAACACAGTGAATCCTCAAATTTTTATATAGGGTCGGCAACGCGCACGTGACTCTTTTGGAGTTGCGAGCGTCTATAGGCTGCGGTGTCCGCTTACCATCAGGTGGACCGTACGCTTGTTTGCCACCGACGTAGTATAAAAACACCTTTGAGCAATTGAGTGGAGATTGAGATAAATAGGCAAAGCGAGAAGCATGAACAAGAAAGCAAGCCGATGGTCGAACTAAGGGGAATATAAAATTCCTGATTGGGACAAGGAATTAAAATTCCTCGTCGTCCGATAGTCGGACCACACTGTCGAACCACGCGGCCGCAGGGAAATAGAAATGGATAGGAATCAATTACCTGTACAACTCCGAAAATCGTTAATATTTTTGGGGTACCTATTAATATAAAATAAATGTTAGGTAAGTTTTCTTTTACATGTAACTTATACAAAAAAGAAAAACAAGATAAAATTACTTTACACATATTAATACCAGCAGATAGAGAAAACAGGAAACGTGCAATTTATAGGAGGACAGTGAAAACTACCCACCGGACTGGTTATACCGTCTCGTCTTACTTGTAACCTTATTAAAGTTATTAATGTGAACATTAAGTAAGGCATTTCACTTTTTGTTAAATAAATATTAGACGGTGCCAAAGCTATTTCAACCTAATTACTAATTTAGTCACTGACGAAAAGAACACATCAACATGTCGGAATGAGACGAATATTTCAACTCTCCTCTCACTTCAAGAACAACGGCATCCCACTTCAAAGTTCTACGTTCGTTTTCAAAACCCCTTGTCATTTGGAATGGTGATTAATCCACGGTCAAGAGCTGGGCTCTTGGCTTGTCATCGACCGATCACAGAGAACTCCATCACTTTTGAACCCAAAATAATTAACCCTAGAAATCCCTCGTCAGTACCTAATTAATTGACCGTAGGTACGATGAATAAGGACATTTCCGATCCACAATACTCACTATACTCAGATTCGATCGATAGAGACGTAGGTAATCCAATCGGCGCACAAATTAAACTTCATAATTTATTTATTATTATTTATTATTTATATTAGGAGAACCAACAGCAATAAATCAGTATAACAATATGAGTATTGACAGCAGATAATTAACTAATATCAAAAATGTTAGAAGTATGTGTGTAGGTATTACTGTCAGTTTAATCGCATTTTTTGGGTTCCTTATCGTAAATGATAAAAACGGAGTTTCGAAGTCATGATTTAATATTATATTTTGCTGGTTAGAGTGTGGGTACTGGTGTTTTAAAGTAATAACCGCCTTTTAAATAATTTCGGTTTTGTCCCTTCTCACCCCATTTAACAGTATCTATAGAAAAATTTGTAACTGGCATTTGTACAGTCGAGTAAACTACAATTATATAAGTAATAGAGGTACCTATAATCATAATTATGTTTTTTTTCATTACTATATGTATTCTTAACAGATTTGACCTACATAGAAGCTATCGGCTGCGCTCAAAAGTGGTGGTAGGATGAGATTCGTGCGATCAATTAAAGATGCAGACGTATTTTTTTACGAATTTTATAGCAAAGAAAGGAGGTCGCATGGAATGCTTTATTTTATTTTTAAATTGTTAATGGCTTCCTTTGGATCGCATACGGTATCTCGAGGCAAATGTGGAAAGTAATATTATTTAAGTTGGTTAATAAGTTGTAAGCTAATAATTCATCTGTTGAAGGAAGTTCTGGGAATATGCATGTTTTAAATTAACATTATTTTAACAACTAACATAATCATTTTTACCTTAAGTTCGCAAAAGCGCAAAACTATGTCAACTCGAGGTAGTTACTTAGTTAATGTCAATCTTAAATTCTTCTTTTTTTAACTTGAAATACGTTTCTTTTGTTTTTCCTATGCTATGACCCAAAACTGTCATAAAACATACCTACATTTAACTTGGTTGATACCTGATGGTTTCATCTGTTGAACCTATTTCCCAATAACACACATTACTGACAAGACAATCACTAACGGCTTTGTTTTTGGTTGTTTTATTTCGATTAATAGTTAACCTTTTCATATTGTTAGCATGCCAACAGGGACAGTTCTTTCGGCGCCAGTCCTCCGTTGTTTTGCATTTTTATCCGATTTTGTATGCAACATATCAAAGCATATAGACACGGAGTCTCATATTTAATTAAATAAGGTATCGAATTCATTAATTTACCTTGTCAACTACCTAGGTACAGTTTAATTTTATTACTTATAAATATTTTTCGCACCTCGCGCTTAAGGCGCTAGAGCGAGAAATATCGCGTTCATTGAAACGCTGTTCTGTTCAGACGAGGAAACAATATAGGAATTGATTTTCAGATATATGATTCTTGGCCATATGATTGTGTTTTTAACAATAGCCGCAAGATGATTGCTTAAATTTTTCTCGATAGAAAAAAAATCCAAAGTTGAGTCTTTATTTTCCTTTTTTTACTCAGCGTACTAAAACAACACATTAACAGGACGCAAATAAGTTAATATGATAGCATTTTACCACATCTAAACTCTGCCAAGAGGAAATGTCATAAAACTGCACACAGATATTTATCGAAATTTGTCTAAAAAAAGGAATTCCCGAAGAGTGTTGTATCCCGTTTTGGCGTGCGCAAAAGACATAAGCGTGTCTCTTTCACGGGGGGCGTGGTTTACCGAATCGACCCCTTAACCATAAGTTGTGATATACTTCAATATATGTTCTCATGTAAGTGAATTTGTAATTCTTATGAGAATACAGTTTCTATAACCATAACTTAAACAGGAATTAATATAATCAGTAATCAGATGTCACGAAATATGATATGTCCAGCTGTATCTTAAACACCGGTTACATTGTAATTCAATACCTGATCAGTTTATAGTATAATATATTGTAATTAAATTTGCAATCACATATGACTCACTTTGTTATTATGTAGCACCTGGCGAGTTATGACATTAGAAAAAAACAAGTTTAAGTTAAATTTTGCGATATTAAGTATCATTAGTTAGTTTTCACTTTTCCGTAGCCGTGCCGGCTCTAAAGGCTTCATAGCCAACACAAACATAACTGTTTAATGTCTATATATATAAAACGGTGTGTAGCAGCTTCCGTGGACGTCATTCTCGATTGAGCACGCTCCGGGTGCTGTTGTACATGTACGATTCCCGCGCTTTTTGATGTTTAAAAAATTATATACCTACTTAACTTGTGTTTTGTTGGCATTAATTGAGTGAATTTGTGGTCTGAGTGCCCAGAACGTGTAAGTATTTTTTTAAATGCTAACCAGCACATCGTCTCGAATGTAGGTCAGGTTTGTTCGATTTAACGGGTTAACTGCATAGTTATGTTGGTAGAAAACAGCCGAACCGCGAGATCTTAACAACAATAGAGTAGGCAGACAGAAAAAAATACAGAGACTTTTGTAATGAAGTCTTGATGATCTCGATGATCTTGTGAGTCGTGAACACCAAATAATAAAAATAAGTAAAATATGTTGCGGACTTGTTTGCAAATATTTGTCCTTCTCAAACCAGTTTCCTGTCTGAATCTTAATCGATGCTTCTTTATTTACCCTTAAATTTCTCCATCGTCCCTATTTCTAACCCTGCTGAATAATTTGTAGGTATCAAATAAAAACTGAGCCAGCTAAAGATCAATTCGATATTTTCAGGTCTGGAAATAAAGTCGTTCCTGAATAATGCGAATACTATTGGGTGAGTTAAATAACTGTGCTTAATGTAAAATAATTTGTGGTTCTAATTGTAGTTGCTCCATATTACACATTTCTCCCTTTCTTTAGTTTTTAAACTGGTAAGTATGGCATTATGAAACATAATTCAATAATTATCATGGAATGGATCACTTAAATAAAATTTATGTCTATTTGAGATACAATCGCCATCATCATCATCTTCCTAGCGTTATCCCAGTACAGTTGCATCCTGAAGGATGCCTGGGGTCCGCTACCTAATCACAAGATTTGGCGTAGGCACTAGTTTTTACGAAAGCGACTGCCATCTGACCTTCCAGCCCCGAGGGGAAACTAGGCCTTATTGGGATTAGGCTTTGTCAAGTGAGTGGGCAACTTGACTGTTAGAAGTTAGCCTTTAGTTAGGTACATAGTTAATGGTTGCTTGGTAGAGAATGCCTTAAGGCATTAAGTTCGCCAATTATACGTTTATTTTTGTATATGTGCAATAAAGTTTAAATAAATAAATAGAATTATAGTTGCCATACAATTTATTCTTTGTCCATTCCATGACACCATGTTATAAATTTTAACTTGTGCCAAATACACTATCATCGAGAAACAAATCGTAACAATCGTTACAAAATACCTAATCCTATCTGAAAACCTTATCCTAGATTAGTAAAGTAAATATCTCAGACCATGGGGCCGATTTTTGAGTGTCGAACGCTCGACTTTTCACTCGAGATCTGTCAAAATGTTTTGACAGATGTCGAGTGAAAAGTCGAGCGTTCGACACTCAAAAATCGGCCCCCAGGACTTAATCGCGTATAATGTGTAGTGAATAGTTATTCGTAAGTATTTTTTCTATAAGTACTAAGATCATTAACCCAGAAACATATTTAAATATGAATGCTCTTCTAAAAATGACAAATTCTATGTACAGTCAGCGTCATATAGTATGTAGCAGCCAAAGTGGCCAAATAGTTCGGTACACCATATATTTTGTATGGTGTGCCGAAGTATTTGGACACTTTGGCTGCTACGTACTATATGACGCTGACTGTACATGCAGACCGTACTATGCAATGGAGCGCATACCGCCTGAGAAAGCAATCTCGCGGTCTAGAACGAGTACTTACCACCCGTGAGAGCTGTCACTGTACGGAACCGTTCCGCCGGCCCGTGCACACGAACGGAAACCACTCCCAATTTATCCAATAGCGACATGTTCATTCAGTGTTTCGTGCAATTGAGAGGATAAAAATTAAAACCGGTAGTTACGTATGGTGGAAAGTCTGTCGTAATAATTTGTCTGTCAAAGTAATTAACGATATTTTCCGATTTTATTACGCAATTACCTAGCCATAAGTTTATCATTTACACATATGTTGTGTTGTGTGTGTATATTTATACATATGTTAAACCACATGAGTGGTTTAACATATGTATTTGTGTGTCTGCCTGTGGCATCGTAAGCTCCCTTAGTTTTTTTAATCGGAAGTCTTTAGGGCGGAGATGGTTCTTGGCTATGTTTTGTATCGGGGATTATTTTTAATTATCTTTGATGTAAGGATAGGCATCCCGAGGTGGTTTCTATGTTAAAATTATGTGTTTTTTATACTCGAACATTACTTAACTAGAGGTACATACCTACAATACAATAAAGTCAAATATTAATCTACTGTTTTTTTACTTGGGTATGGGGCACAAAACTAAAAGTGTAGACTAAAAACGAATATTAAATTTTACCTTATATTACAAAGATAATGTATAAAACTATAAAGAAAGTGATTTGATGACAAACGCTACAAGCAATGTTTAAGCACGATGAAATATGAGAAAATACGAAACCCTCGGGTTTCTGCGAATATGAATGTTGGTTTTATTAAAATTTTATCACGTATCAGGCTATAACGATATCCTTTGCAACGCGACGATGTGCATAAATGATGTGAGAAACTGCTTTCAAATAAAAATCAAGTGCAACAAGTTCTCATGTGACAGTTGACTGTGACGTGACGTAGACAACATAGGTTGACTCTAAAACCTGACATAAAACAATTGCTTGTTTAATTAAACAATGATATATATCAGTTTTCGAAGATAATAATTATCTTCGAAATGATATAACTTTTTCATGCATTATCTCAGTGTATCGAGAACTTCACGTGTAATTTTTTGTATTTCGTGAATCTGACTGAATTTTAAACAATTGTGATTCAAACCAGGGCGCCGGTTTTTGAGTGTCGAACGCTCGACTTTTCACTCGAGTTCTGTCAAAAAACATGATGTTTTGACAGATCTCGAGTGAAAAGTCGAGCGTTCGACACTCAAAAATCGGCCCCCTGGATCGTGTTTAACATTCTGTTTGTTAGAATCACACCTTGATCCTGTTTCGATTTTATAATTAGATAAAATGATTAACAATCCGATCCTTGCTTCTCGAGATGAGCTCACATGACCTTAGCTTAGGTAACTTCCATAAATAGACTTGTGCTTGGCTCCGGTGGCCGCGAATCAATTTGTAGTCAAATTGATAAAATAAATAGTGTAGATGTGACAAGTACCGACTCTAGAACTAAACGAGCGACGAACGACTAAAATAAGGTCAATACCAACGACCTTACAGACATAAGCACGTCCTATAAGCATATGACTATAAAAGTACCTACTAGAATTGAGTGTTGTACCTAAGAACTTTTTATTCTATCGTTCTATCCTTATTAATATTATATTTAATTGGTCGATATGCTCGATTCGAGGAGTTTCCCCTCTTAATTTGTTATGGGTTTATATATCCAATTAGATGCGTATATGTTATACGTTTCTGCTTCAGAGGCATCGTAAAACAGAATGCGTCCCCTAACGATAAGCAGTTAGCAAAGTTTGATTAGCAGCCATCATATCCACACATAATATGGCTGTTTGACGTGAGCATCCATTTCTATTTAGAAATTTAATTTAAATTTCAATCCATATTAACCAATCTCACCTATCTCAGACCATATTAACCTTAGAGCATAAGGTTAATATGGGGGCCGATTTTTGAGTATCGAACGCTCGACTTGTCACTCGACATCTGTCAAAACCTCAAAGTGTTTTGACAGGGGACCGATTTTTGAGTTTCGAACGGTCGACTTTTCACTCGAGATCTGACAAAAAACGATGACATGCTATTTTTGACATTCGAGCGATAGAAAATTCGAAGTCGAGTGGTACTGACCACTCGTATTCAATTCTATCAGTAGAATTTAGTACCCACTAAGTAATTCATCCCGAATATATTTACTTTCTACTTGAATTTAATATTACGCTAATAATATAAATTTTCTCAAACATGCTCGGACATGTATGTGTGTGTTAATGGCACGAAATGAAGAAATTAAGTTTCTTGCTAATGGCGCCCTACCTACACTACCTATGAAAACCCTAAGAAAAAAGATTATTGGCCGCTACTCTAACTTTTTAAATTTGCTTACATTATTAAACTGACAAAGGAAAAATTACATACTGCCAATGCCAACCACCACTAGACTCTTTAACCATACTTGCACATTTAAAAAAAAACTACCATGTCTGTCTAGTAGGTATATTTATGTGCGGCTATACCTACATGGCTTGTTCAAATGGCATGTTTAAAAAAAAGCGGCCAATCATTTTTTTTTTGCGAAATATCGTCATTATACTCGATTTCGACTAATTGAGGGATAAGGATTTCAAATTTTATATTTATTTTGAATTATAAGTAAAAAAAAGTTTTTTGCGAAAAATCGTCATTGTAATTCAAAATAAATATAAAATTTGAAAACGTTATCCCTGAATTAGTCGAAATCGAGTATAATGACGGTTTTCGCAAAAAAAAAAAAAAAAAAAGCTGTCTCTAGTCAGCAATACTTCACGGCCTCTGCAGTAGTGTACTATTATTGTATAATAAGAATTCGAACACGCATTGTTTGTTTAGTTCGGCCACCAACCGTGTCAGTTGTAAAGAAGCGGAATGACGAGACTAGTCATTTCTACACGTAGTTTTAGTGCAATTAAATATTACAATTATTACTGTCCTTTTTTGTAACTAACAATATGCAAAATATCGATTTCGAGTGGTGACTCTCAAAAATAGCTCTTATTAGGTTCACGCGACAATAATCGTGACAATTTGCCGCGTGTGACTATTTTCTACCACTCGCTTTTGAATTCGAGCGTTCGAAACTCAAAAATCGGCCCCCAGATCTCGAGTGAAAAGTCGAGCGTTCGACACTCAAAAATCGGCCCCCTGTTTCCCAAAAATAATGTGAGAGAAACATAATATACCAGTAGGAATTTAGAAATTAAAAATAAGTGTTTGAATTCTGAATTTTGAATTCTATGTGTCTTAGATTTCTTGATCTTAAGTAGGTTAAGTATTATCATTGTAATAAGCATATTTTTGTGAGAAAATGGCTGACTGTCGAGTTTCTTTCGGCGTTTCTTCTCGGCAGTGGCCTCTGTGAAACGCTAGTAGGGTTTGACTTGTAAAAGTGCCATTGCGGCCTACTTACAGAATAAAGTTCATTTATTTCATTTATTTCATTTAAAAAAATACCTACTTTTTAATTATCAATAGAAACGTTAATTTTGATCCTTATATAAGACTGATTCGATTGATTGACATCATGGATCATTAAAAGTTCAAAAAGTTTAATTGAAATGGATTTATACTTTAAAATGTTAGATTATATTTAATCAATTAGTAGACACTTGGGACTGATATACTTTATTTAGATACGTTTGCCGTTGAGATATTAAATTAAATGTTACTGCTTGTTTTTCTGTCGGTACCGGTGCATCTGAGAGAGTACAATAGCGCAGGGTCACCGAAGTGCGTTCACCGCCTGCGCTTGCGCCGTGCTTTACTATTCTCGCTAGCCTTTTCTATACCATTTCAAATTATCATTGTATACTAGAAAAAATGTAAGCATAAATTCCAGAAAGAGAGGAACGCATCCCCTCTTTCACACCACGGTATTCCGTTCCTACGAATACCTGCATAGCTGTATCCGACTCGCCGACAAAGGCTCATTTCCATTCCCTTGTTTAAGATGCATTTACCATACCTCATCCAAGAACCGTTGCTTCGAGCAAGCGTGACTGGCGCGTGCGCGGTTCCCGCCTGCAATCTCATCGGCTATTAAACTTGATGCTTCTCATTGCTTTCTAATGCTTTCTGCGATTGTTTTTGCCCGTAAGGGCTTGAATGCATCGGCCAGCTAAGTATGAACTCCGATTATAGACAGTTGTTACCTTTGCCGGGGTCAAATTATAGTGTCGATCTCACTGACTAGATCATAATGTTGCGTGAATATGTTCCTGCCTATAGGTAAACTAATGGAAGTTAATGTTATGTTACCTTATAGCAAAAATATCCATACAAACAAGGGTTTTATACTCACAACTCTTTATGCTGATAATTCGCCAAAATTGTATGCCTACAATCGATTTAGAATAGAATACCTAGAATAGAAAAAACTTTATTTACTTAGACAACATGCTGCATGGGAATTACAGTTACAAATATCTGGGCGACCGAGCTTTGCTCGGCGTTTTCCCGGGCATGAGACCTAGCTAGATCGATTGCTCGTCCCCGAAAACCCCCACATACCAAATTTCATCAAAATCGTTAGAGCCGTTTCCGAGATCCCCGAAATAAATATATAAATAAATAAATATACAAGAATTGCTCGCTTAAAGATATAAGATAAAATTAGAAACAGTTGCGAAAATGGAGCCCACTCAGCATGTGTCGATTCACAAAATGTGTCCCGACGCTGGTTTTCTCTGGGTTTTTACTTTGGGGATGGCTGGTATTTACGTTGTTGTACCAATTTAGGGGTTAAGGGGTCAAGAAGTACAGAGGTGAAATAGCAGTACAATATAATCAATGCGACATGGTGCCAGCCAATGCAGCTGCAGCGAAGCGGTACCGCTAGCGCGGCCTACTATCCATCGACAAATCGATCGATACAGTTATATCGAAATGTCGTTAATTCTTTAAACTCGCGTCGGTTTAACGGGCAAAGTGCTAATTGGTTAGTCCCAGAATGCAGGTCAATATTTGCTACGAGATACATATTTACTTTGATTTCATTCGGTGAAGTAGATACTTAAATATATTATAAAAAAAAACAAGATATGAAAGGTCTACGTAAATGGGCTAAAGAATGATGCGTAAAGCTGAGGATCTATTTTGTGACTCGCCTTGGGATACCTACCTAACTCTATGTCTAGCAATATATTGTCTCGTTACTAACGAAATAGGCCCAAATCAGCGCAATATCATTGGAGTTGAGCCAATCAGTGCGGGTCTTCAATTGACCTGTCTAAAAAAACATAATAAGAGAGAACAATATTTTTTTGCTGGTAGACGTATCTTGCGGCTTTGACGACCGCTTTAGCTTAGTTGGTAGTGACCCTGCCTCGAAGCTGGAGGTCCCGGGTTCGAATCCCGGCCGGGGCATTTATTTGTGTGATGAGCACGAATATTTGTTCTTGGGTCTTGGATGTTTTCTATGTATTTAAGTATTTATTTATCTACATAAGTATGTATATCGTCGCTTAGTACCCATAGTACAAGCTTTGCTAAGTTTGGGACTAGGTTGATTTGTGTAAGGTTGTCCACAAATATTTATTATTATTATTATTTATTATTTTGTAGATTGCTTTTCATAACTGACTGAAACTGTATTGGTATTTTGCTTATATTATATGTAAACAGCACACAAAGAAATATTAACACATTTTTTTTCTGTTAAGTATTAACGATTTCCATGATTTCATTTGCATTAATCTGATGTGCCATACTTTCATATGCCATTAGTTTTACACACAGTTCAGTTCATTCATTTTTTCAGTACCTATCTGACAAACGTGCCAAATTTGACAGATTGATGACGCACCGGCGTGTCGACGGCACCCCACTTTAGGTAACGTTTCCGCTCTAAGGGTCAGGCCGTAGATTTTGCCACTTTTTGTATAACCTAACTCTCCGCCTCTTTTTTTCCTAACTATATTAATGACTATATATTAATCAACTACTGCATTTTATTCCCCAAGAAATGGTGAACCATGGTCACTAGAGATATTACAATAAATTCATAAGCTTGGAAAGTTATGACGATATATTTGTCAAAAAAGGGCGAAAATTTCATAAAAATCGCGAATCCGCCTTGGTAGTAGTGCACTTTGAGCGAACATAAAATTGAAACAATACCTATTTCTGGTTATCTGTTTGATTTGACGTTATGATATAATAGTTACCTATCCCCCTTTTAAATATCGTTTCGTGTTTGCTAAGAAAGTATATTGTTTTTCGTACATTATAATAAAATGACCAACAGCCATTGTCTGTGCGTGATTTTTATTGCGAGATCATTATCTCCCCAATTTGTGGCGTTAAACAACGGGTAGTTTGTATTCTGAGTAGTGGCAACACCGAACTAACCTAATCTGTGGTCAATATAGCGACAGAGGCCGTTATTTTCGTCAATTCGATGACGCAGTGCTTCGGAGTGAAATGGGTCACTTTTTTTGCGGAGCACATTTTTTGAGATTTCAATGTAAGTGTTGAATTAATATCTGTTATTGTTCTTGCGGCATATTAAGTAAGGTGAGCGTGATCTTTCAAGGTTAAATTCACTTCAAAACATAGTCAATTTACTGAGTAATTGTCGATTTTATTTGCGCTATGTCGCGCAACGGTCGCGCAAATGTGGCGCAACGATCGCGTAGGTGTCGCGCAACGATCACGCAAAATGGATGCGTTATCGTTTTGCGTCAATCTGCGCGACCATCTCGGAGAATATTTTGCGCGACCGACTCGTAGTAAAGTGGCAAAATCTACGGCCTGACCCCTAAAGGATACAAATGCACCCTAAAAGCTAGCCGAACTTTCACTAGTAACCTATCTGACAGTCGTATCAGACAGTTTGACGGTTTATTGATTGTGCTAATTAGGTATAATACAATTTATGAATAGGTAACTCTTAATTTTTAGTTTTTTGGCATGTAACATTTCTAGCATAAGTATGATATTATGGCAAATATAATTATGATATTCACCGTTACTAGTTACATGTGAAATATATTGCAAGTAAATTATGCCTTATTTTAAACTATCCATCCTATACGTACCTAAATGTGTAAATGCCAACTAGTATTATTATTCTTGCAATTTACGAGCTCGAGATGTACTCATAGGTATAATCTTAATTAATACATAATCGCAGTAAACATTACAGCGTTATATAAGCATAAGCACGTAGTAGGTACCTACTATTACTTATTCTGTGGCATGTGGCATAAGTTAGATATTATAGTACATTACTTAACAAGGGCGGTAAAACAAAGCATATCTCAGATCGCAGGTATTTGACGCCCGAGCCGAAGGCAAGGGCGATAAATATGCGATCTGAGGCTTTCTTTATTACCGCCCGTGTTAAGTACAAAATTTTATGTCATCCCCTGGCCAGGAAGTGGGATTTCCCGCGCGCGGAGCGTGCGGTAATTGCCGCTTTATGGCCAGGTGTGACATAAAATATATTATGTCGTTCTAATATCCAAACCAGTGAATCTCATGCTTATTAGTTAGTTAGCTACGTCCTTATCTGCGTAGAATCATTATAACTGCAGTTCTACATTGGACTCGAAGACATTTTACACACGATTATTACTACTTACTAATGGCTAGAACATTATTTCTGAGAATGGCTTAAATGTTTAGGTACGTGATCTTGGATCGCTCTGACTGAGGCAGGTACCACAAGATACCATGCTCCAGTTCACCATTTATTACTGTAGCGTATTATCTACGATCATCTCACGACTTTCGAGTAGTTTCGAATGATATTTACAGCTAGGGCTGCCATCTGTAGCAAAGAGAATATAACCACTACGTTCGAAAATCTGTAGTAAAACTAGGACAACTTGCAAAAACGTTAACCTTAAGGCCAGGCAAGTTCTTGCACCGTTTAAATGGGGCTTTACTGCTGTGTAGCTATAAAATATTTTCGCTATACATATAATATTTTAGCGAAAGTCTGTTTGTACTTATACGTTTCCCCTATATAGTGCGAAATGACAACTAATTCAACGAGCGAGAAAAACTTTAATTTCTTTATATAACTTATGACTGACTATAGTCTACGAGATATAAAACTCTCTTTGAAGAGAATTTTTGTCATATTAGTCTTAAATCACGTCGACTGTACCTGAAACATAGATTATATCGTACCTTTATATAAGTTGAAATGCACATGACAATAATTAACAAATAATAATTAAAAAACTTTTCGTGATTTCAAACTATAAATTAAATATTGCTTAATATATTATAAAAATGCATTTTTCTAATTTGGGCCAAATTTTCTGCCGGTGAGTATACCTATATCAGAAAGATTTAACAGCCCTGTTTGATAAATCTTATTTATTGTTATTACAGTACTATGCCTGGCCGTGGGCATGAGCAGCGCGCGGTGGGTGCGCCGCGGGCGTGCGCAGGCGCAGCCGAAGACCACCAGCTTTGTCGGAGAGGCCACCAACCAGCTGGCCACTGCCATCTTCCAGGTAATATTTACCTCTTATACCTCTTTTTTAGGGTTCCGTACTCAAAGGGTAAAACGTGACCCTATTACTAAGACTCTGGCTGTCGGTCCGTCTGTCCGTCTGTCACCAGGCTGTATCTCTTGAACCGTGATAATTAGACAGTTTAAATTTCTGTTGCCGCTATAACAACAAATACTAAAAAATTTAATAAAATAAATATTTAAGGGGGCTCCCATACAACAGATATCATATTTTTGCCGTTTTTATAGATAATGGTACGGAACCCTTCGTGCGCGAGTCCGACTCGCACTTGTTGCACACTATATTTTATAAACGGTTAAATTAAAACTCACGTATGTCACTCCGATGGACATCATGTATCGAAATCTTCGGGAGGTCTTCCTCAGGATGAGTGCGACCCGCGCGGATTGCACACAAAGAAGAAGTTTAAATTAAAGTTTTATTTCATTATCGTTTTGTATTTTTTCGATTTAGGTATCGTACTGGATTTTGCTTTCACCTTATTTTTCCACTCTGACACCTAATCCCAACATTTGTCGTAGCTTTGGTGTAACAAAGCAAATACTGTCGTCAGACCTTTCAACCCATAATCTATATTTTCTATTTAATATTCATTCTTAGGTATATATAAATATGTACTAAAAAGCAATACAATCGTAAACATTAATTGTAACGGTACATCAGTTTTTTTTATAGAGACAGAGTATATCGTCTTTTAATAAGGCGCAGGGGTGGACAAGGCATTCTCCATACAAACTCTGTGCACGTTTTATTTGTAGGTTTTGGCACTAACGAATGCAATATTTTTTTTGGATGTAAATATTAGATATGCGAAGTAAGTGATGTGGAAGTTTTCAAATATTTCAAAATAATGAAAAATGAAAATGTTTAAAAATAATATCGACAAAATAAAAATTAGATCACGAAATAGCTAGCAGAAAAATAAGCATACTGACCAAAAATCATAACTTTAATGCAAACACAAACGAAGAAACTCCTGCACAAAGTTTGTATGGAGAGAGCTTGCCCTACCCCTCCTCTTAACTATGTTTTTTTTAATTTCCAGGGTTATATCGACGATAACAAGAACATCGCATTTTCTCCTCTTGGATACTCCGCTATCCTTGCCATACTAGCAGAAGGCGCCACGGGTCAGACGCGTGAACAACTTGTCTCCGCCCTCCACTTGCCAAACGATTCGGACTTGATCAGGAAAACATACCGATTTATCATGGAAAGACTGAAAAACACACACGAGTACAAATACAATCAACCTGAATTAAAGAACTACTTCTACATTTACAAAAATTATACAATCAACGATGAGTACAAACAAATTTTGGAAGATTACTATCTGACCGATGTTAGGTCCGTTGAAAGGTATAATGATGCACCCCATTTACAACCTGATGACAGTGATAACGACGATGAAGCAATCGAAGTGTCGGACAAGAAAGCCGAAGAAAATAATAAGAACGAGGAAATCGTCGATCTTGTTCCACCTAAAGAATCTGGCGAAAAGTTCATTTCTTTCGCTGTTGAAGACAAGCCTGAGAAAGTAGACATTTCACAAATTGAATACAAGCCCGCTAAAAATATAAAGGAAAAGATAAAGCTGGTGAAGACTTATCCTAAGAAGGATGAATCTGGTGAAGAAGAAGAGACAATGGTTGCAGTCGAAGCTAGAAACCACCATGCAAGAAGCCGCCAGGTTCTGATGGAAAAAACCGATATTGCGTCGAGTATTTCTGTCAACACCGTTGGAAAGAAATCTGACAAAGGTTATTATTATCTATTTGAAAGACATACTCTGTTAATAATCAGCAGTCATCGGAATTTTCGTAGCATTTTTGAGCTGTCATAGGGACTTCTCGTTTATCGACTTCCGATTATACATATGTGTATCGATAAACACAGAATACAATATGTAAAATAATTATGATTACGAGTAGAAGTAAACAACATGCAGTCTTATCGCGAATGAGCGATCTCTTCGAGATAACCTTTGGATACCAACTTTTAGGAAATTATAAATAGAAATTAAAGTAATAATATTTTATTATTTCTTATAAATAATTTTTGGATTTCTTATGGCTACATTTTTCAAAAGAAATTGCAACGAGAATTGCAAATCTCTATTTAACATTTTCAGCCACTTACAAGTTATCTAAAAGAGATCGCTCTTTAGCGATAAGACCGCCTGTTGGTGTTGATTATGAGTTGATGCTCTCTGTTAAGAGTGTGGGAGCTGCATGTCTCAGCTAGTCCCTCTCAGATAGCAGACAACACAATGAATCCACAAGTAAAGTAAATAAAGGTCGGCAAAGAGCTGGTGATTTCTCTAGAGTCGCTATCTGTACCTAGGAAACCGTGTCTATCTACCAAAAAATGTGAATATAAAGTTCCGAAAATAATGAGCACCTTATTGTTAATTTCAGCATCACCATCAAACTCTCTAATGCTCCTCTTCAACGGGATGTACTTCCGTGGAGCGTGGAAACAGCCGTTCATGAAGGTCGAGCCGGCACTGTTCTACTCCTCCAACACCGAGAAGAAGCAAGTGCCTATGATGTGTACTAAAGGTGTTTTCAAGACTGGCTCCCTTCCTGGTCTTGACAGTTCAGCTATTGAACTGCCTTATGATGTGAGTATTATTCCGATAACTGATGTTGATTGCGTCTACACTTTTTTTGTTTTACAACTTAAAAATTAATAATTCCTCGTCCAGGGTGGTCGGTACTCTCTGTTGATCGTAGTGCCTCGCACTCGAGATGGTCTCATCCGACTGACAGCAGACCTGCCCGCATCTCCCCTTGAAGATATTCAGGACAGTCTTCGAGAAGAAGAGTTGCAGGTCTCTCTACCCACCTTCTACGTGGAGACCACAACAAAGCCCGTTGCGGCCTTGGCTAAGGTATTCTGCTTTTGCTATCCCATTAGATCTATGATAAGATATAATCGTGTTCTTGACCTATTTCGTTACGGCCATTTGGAGTAGGAACATTCCAATTAGGTATTCATCAATTTTAAAAGTCCTCAGTCATCAGAAATCCATGTAAATAAACTTGTAACGGGTCCTCCATAAAGGCATAGAGCTAATCTAAACCTTAATTATTCACAATGATGAGACAATCATTAGTATCATTACTCACAGGCTAAAATTATATCGGGAGCGGTATATGCGGAATTGGGCATGTCTCACTGAGGTTTCAGTATCCTTAACATTTCGGGTACGGCAGGGATATTTTTGATCGTAAGCTTACGTTGTTAGTGACAAGCATAAATGTGCCTTTGTTTTACAGTTCGGAGTGAGCAGCATATTCAGCCGCGAAGCGGAGCTATCAAAGGTGTCATCGGCGGAGGGGCTCTTCGTCCAAGAGCTGGTGCAGCATGTGGCGGTCCGCGTCGACAACGCAGACGCCTCCGCTTCACAGCTTTCAGGTAGGCATTGACAGAAGAGCCTAGTTTTGACACAGACAACGTGAACTCATATCTCCTACGCTGACGCACGCATGCTATATACCGTATAGCCCGTGTCATCCATGAAGGCGCGCCCTTCCACCGCCTAATCCGTACAATAGAAGCTAAGCTAGAAGCTAACTAAGAACTAGCGTATAAAAATAGGTAATATTTACCATACCTACCTAACCTGTTTTTCTCTTTCAGCATCCAACACGGTCCAAGAGTCTCTCAAGAATCTTCCACTGTCCAGCATCAAAGCAACACGCCGCTTCAACGTCGACCGACCATTCATGTTCTTCATCATCGATCGACTGGACAATTTGGTGGTCATTGCCGGCAAAGTCACAGACCCACAACCACCGACGCCGTTCGAAATTTAATCTAGAAACAAAATGGACAATTTAAATTATGTTCTATTTTTACAATCCAAAAGCAATCATTCGTTAGTCAACTATTTTATTCTTTTGAAATTTTCTAATAAGATCATGATGAGATGATGTTTGCTGTGAATTTGATTGACTGTCTAGATTAACTTATTTAAAAGTAAACCAGAAGCATTTGATAATTGAAAGTACACAGCGTAGATTTAAGTAATTAGGTTAAGCTATTATTTATTAAAGTGGCAGTTGTGATCAGGTTTAAGATTATATTTTTTTATTGAAAGGTGGTTTTATTTTTAACTGTTTTATATAAAATAGCAAGCAAAATTTTATACAAGTAATTTTATAGCTCACTGTCTTAAAACAAACAATTGAAATTTTCACCGCTAGGAGTGCCTAGCGGTTGCGATGTATCTTTTCTCAGATGCCGGACAGCCCGCTAGTAAATTCATCAAAATTAAACCCCTCCTCGGGACCCTTCGACCAAGGAATCAGTGTTAACCCGTCCGGTTTCTTGTATCCGTGCTGCTTTACCTTCTCGATATTGAATGAAAAGATTATTAATATACGTAATATTTACAATATTCTAGGGCTGAGCTTGATCATTTCTCTACATGCGTGCCAAAACTCAAAAGAAAGAAGGAATAGATCGAAGACAAAAGAAAAACTGAAAACAACGATTTTCCAAACATACGACTCCTGTTTTTTTTTAAAGCAAAATACGCACCTAAGTGTATAAATTCAAGCAAAAAAAAGATCATTTAAAAAAATAAGGATTATGCCTGGCAACCAGAGTTGCCAAAGGCAAGTGAGTGGGAAAGGAGATTAGGTTAGGTTAGGTTAGGTGAGTTATTTCTTTTTCTTTATTGGCGAAATTTGGTCGTTCCTTATTCATATGAAAAAACGTCCTTTAGTTTGTTGTCTTGTAAAAAAAATATAGAGGGTAGTTTGTACATTTTTTAAATTATGTTGTAAGGTACCTTCTAATGCAGCATTTACAGTCCTTAGCTTATTCATATTAACGGTCGCTCTGGTTGTGCATGGAAGTGAAGTGCAAAAAATATTGAAACCGTAAATTCAGAGATTTATATTTGTACGCAAGTCTAATATGGATAAGAACCAAGACAAAGAAAATGTAAAAGCGAAGACAAGAATACCATTACCTCTGGCTCCCCTGCCAGCACTGCCTCACCATTTACTCAAGAAATTCAACGAGAGACCCCCCTTAAATACTTTAGCAGGCCCAAACGGACATAACAACAATGTGCTTACTAGGCTTGAATCAAATACACAATGCCAAAGCCTCACCAACAGGCCAAAAAGTCCTTTTAGAATCGATACTAAGTTCGTGACTGTGCTACGTGGGTGCGAAGATTCAGACTATAATTTTGTGGCTTACCATGATGAAAAAAGAAGAATTTCAGAGCCGAGCGTTATTTGTGTTAGCAGCGATGACGAACATGGCACTAAGGAGACGGAGACTTATTTCGCGGATAAAGAGGGTCTCGCTAATAAAAGGCGCATATCAGCAAGTACCCCAGCTCTCCACACTTTACAGCCAGCGAGGGTGCGGAATATTAAACGGAGCTTGAAAAGGCCTCATAGCAGAGAGCTGCAAGGAATCACACCATTAGCACATCAAGAAAGGGGCGATGACAGAGCGAAGCGGCGACTGAATTTCAACCAAACGGTTCGGGAAAGAATGCAATCGCCAGATTTTTGTAAGTAGCAAACTAGCAATCTTATTAATTTCATTTCACATTATCTATATACTAACTATATAGTATTTAAAAAAAGTCTGTGATTTCAACGGTTATGTGATAAAAAAAATATTATCAACAGTAAAAATATAAAATATAATATATATACGGTTATGTAAATGTCTCAATGCTTGACATTTTAAAACCCAATATTTGACACTCATTATTCACCTCTAGGTACTACCTAACCTGAAACCTGATACTTACAAGATTTAAAGTGTTAAGTATTTGGATCAATGTCAAGCACTGGGTACCTACGAGTACGTTTACCTTAACCATTGTGTTTTTGAATTTAAACTTTCGTGAGTCGTGTTAAAACTATATTACACTAAACGGTTATACTCACGTATTAACTGTCATCAACATGTCGCCCGGAGTGATAATTAATACGTGAGTTTAACCGTTTAGTGTAATATAACATTGTGTTTTTGTTTTATTCACAGTACAAAAGTTGTACATGGCCAATATGGATCGAGGGTACTCGGAGGATATAATGTCGTACCTTCTGCAAGCTGAAACGAAGCCCCTGTCTCTTCCACGGGTAAAGAGTGAGACGAGAGCTTGCGTTATCAATTGGTTGATGAAAATTAATGTAGGTATAATATTTACATCTATGAGTATATTCAATTTCACTTTTCCACACAATACAAAATGCAAATAACAAAAAAATAATTGTCCTCAAATAATGAAAATGACATCTTGTGTAAAAAATAATACCGACAGACGAAATATATTACAAGTTAAAGAAGTTTAATTGCAGGGTGTAGACGGGAATCCGGCTACCATCCAGACGGCGGTATGGTATCTTGACGCAGTCCTGGGCACGGGCAACGTGACCCTAGATAACATGCAGCTGGTGGCTGCCGCCTCCTACTGGATCGCCACCAAAATCCATGGCCCAATCATACCAGCTTCCAGACTGGTTAAATACGCCAACAACGCTTTCACGGCGCAGCGGCTGTTGGAGGCAGAGAAGATCATATTGATTCGATTGGTATGTAATGTAGCTGATGTTTATTAACAGCAGCATGCTACCAGATGCTACTAAATCAGTGGTTCTTAACCTTTTAGTGATGAGGGACCATTTGACTTTTATTTTGTCTTGCCATGGACCACCTCTATTTCCCGGCTCGGCGACGGCTCGGCTCCCTCATAACGCAACTCTCGCGAGCCGTTGTTTTGTTGATTCGTTATCACTTATTGAATATTTTTCGATAGCTTCGCGGACCATTTTGGGTGCTTCCAGGGACCACCAGTGGTCCGGGGACCACCGGTTAAGAACCACTGTTCTAAATCGATGATCCGCTCACGCCCACCACCACGGTGGTTAGATACACCATTTTTTTCTTATTCCAGAAATTACCGCAGATGCCTGTGATTCCCCAAGACTACGCCTATTACTTCGCCTGGTGGTGCAACAGAGAGCGGCCGGGCGAGATCGAAGTGGCCACCACATTCCTCTGCCTCTGCGGCATGATGGTGAACAAGAGTCTTTGCCCCGAGTACCCTTCGGTGGTCGCCGCGGCTTCCATAAGGAATACTTTGCTGCTGCTGAGGAAGAAGGAGCTGATACCGCGGCTGCAGAGATGTCCGGCGTAAGTGCTAAATACTTATTATTGTTAATCTGTAAGTATTTAACTAAGAACATTTGATGAGTTTTTAACATAACAAATGTAATTGAGGTAGCGTTGTGGGGTCTACGCCGCAGGCAGAACTTTTAGAGGGAGTGTTTTTTTGTAATTCATATTTATTAGTTTTTATATGTTCGTAGTTTTAAGTGATTTCAAGTTGTTTTTTTACGAGTATGTTGTTTTCATAACACTGCTTTTATGCTTCTTCTAGATACGTAGCAGCCGAAAAAAAGGCGGGAAACCTTTCCCACGCGTGCGCCATCCTTCGGCACGCGGTTCGTGTGGTGGCAGCAAAGGACTACAGCTACAAGTTCTTATTCGAGCAGTACGGAATGCCTCCTAAGTACATCGCTCAGACAGTGGCCACTGCGGCCAACGAGCTCGCTGTCATGGATACTAGGAGTTCCGCAATCATATTTTGAGCAGAATCATACATATACGTGTCAGACTAGCTAGCAGCATGATCGCGTAAATGTTCGACAATTCGACATAAAGCACACGTGTTTCTCGAACTTATCTACGCTAGAAATAAATGAATGCTTTATGTCCGACATAAAAGCGATCTTGCTAGCTACACAGATATTAGTAAATTGTATAAAATCAACAGTTCCCTACATAGTGTTTCACGAGCACTACGAGCAGGTCTCACAGGTAAGGAACAGTGTTGAAAGTCTTTATAATGGATTTTCTCAGAAAAAAATACCTATTAATATCTGTAGAAAAGCTAATTTTTAATCATCTTATGTGAAAAATAAAAATATGTTCGTTATAATGAGTTAATTGCAAGACGTTGGTTAAGAAGGCAGTACAACTTCAATTTACTTTAATTGACTTGATTGACTTTGCGATGATTAGCGGTTAATTAATGACAAATGAAATTATGATTAAGATTACGTGTATTTGTAGATATTATTTTAATGTAAGTTATGGTTAATTACGTATATGAAATCAATTTTAAAAGGTAGTTGTTATAAATATATGTAAAGAGTGAACTTCCTTACTATGACTTCATCCTAATTAACTCAGGCGTAGGTAAATATTATTTTTTTGACCTTGCATATTTATTTGAACTTGTGACATTAGCTTTAAAATCTAGGTTTTATATCAATTCATAGATCAATCATGTTGTACAATCGCGAATTAAATAGATTTTTTTATACATTTTGGAAGGTACTGTGTGAATTTATTTCATGTATTAACATTGATTTAAGAATAAATGGCCTGTGGAGGGAATACTTTGCTTTTTATCTTTTTGATACCTATACCCTGTATTCTCTCTTAACCTACAGAGCATTTCCCAAAAAAATCCTAATGCGCTTATAAAACTACTTTATAAAGACCTTTACAAACACATCGTTGAACCTACTGTTTTTCCCCTAATTTTTAAAATAATCTGTGTACCTATAGAAATATCAGATACCTATCAGACGCAGTAATAAAAAAAATAGCAACATAATATGCCGAATGACAAGGAAACTTTAAACCGGCTAAGAGGAAAACCCATAACGAAAACCGGATTGCTAGTGGATGCTTAGTTGAAATGCATTATTGGCATGCCCTTGCCATTAAAAATAACACCTTGCTGACATGGCAGTGAGTTTTATTTTGAAAACTACTCTGATATGACGCACTCGGATGAATTAATTGCCTTGTTTATAGTCTTTCGTAAGATCTCACAGAGACTGTACATGTAGCGCACAGTGTACAGACGAAAACTTGTTTTAATAGAAACTTTAAATCAATGTAACAATTGAATTCAATTAATAACCTGGATTTGGGTGTGCGTAAATAATAAAAATATAAATCGTGAAATCAATATGAGGCTTCAGAGTAAGTACCTACATACAAACCAGTTTAGGTTATATTTAACTCAGTGAAGGTCTAGGTTAAGGTTTGTTTACCTCTAGATCAGTACTAAGTACTTAGTAATAGTACCTATTCGATTTCGTTGTTTATGTATGTATACCTAATTTACTACATAAACTCTGTATTTGATTACCTATAATGAATAATTTTTCCCACATTTGTATTGTTTCAGTTTTTTTGACAATAGTCTGCATGACCTTAAAAATAAGTCAAAGTCTGAAACCGACACGGACTTATGATGGATATAACTCCAGGCAGCTATTTTTCGAAGAAGAATTGCCTAAAAATTTGAATATCAAGAATGCCAATATAAGCAGTTATGGCGGACAAACTAACTCGCAACAGGCACAATCGCAGCCGTATAATCAAAACAACAACCTACAGAATCAATATCAATCAATACACCAAAACAATAACCTGCAGACTCCAAACCTAAATCAATTTATTCAAAATTCGAATTTGAATCCAAATTCAAACTACCAGTTCCAACAGAGCTTAGAACTTTTGCCGCCATCGCAATCGAGTGAAGATTCTTCTAAGTCAAATCTAAAGTCATCTGAAGCCGGAGATCAAGACAGTTATAAATCTCACCCCGATGTACTTCCCCTATACCAGAGTTCTTTGGTTAACACGACTCAGGATATGAGAATAGGGTCTACGGTTATTTCACATATTGGTATTTTTATGATGAAGGTAAGAATTGGGAATAAGGGCTTTTCCTTAGGAAACATGCATGTTTTATAAGTGCTGAATATGTATCATTACGACGAGAATTACCTTATTTCCATTTCATGTGGCAAAATTAATGAAAAATTAAATTAACGAATCAGTCCTTAACTAAGAACTGATTCGTTCATTCAATTTCATTTCAATTTGAAGTCATTGAACTGAACCTATTTTTGAGTAAAAATAAGTAGTTTGTTTTTATGTTACAATTGCATCTGTTTATCAAGTACCGTGAACATACTCGTACTGAACACATCAGTTATGGTTTAGAACATGTTTAGAAGTAGATATAAGTTATAATATATACAGATATTAATGTCATGAGTGCCAACAAAAAAATTAAGTAATTACCTAATCGTTTACTGATCTATTGACTTCAATCTTCCAGACCGCCAGAGAAAATCAATCAAATGTAGTGGTGTCACCAATGTCTGTGGTGAATATGTTAGCGCTGCTGCAAGCCGGTGCGACGGGAGGGACGCAGGAACAGGTCTCTAAAGCGCTGAGATTGACACAGGAACAGTCTGCAGCAGCGTTTCAGCTGATAAATACAGACTTCCGGGTGAGATAATAATTAATTTTAATTTAATTTAATTTCTTAAACTGTCCAAAGGTCTATAACAAAAATCTTTGACAGTTTGGTTCTTTCACCTTTCTAAGGCGACTTCCTGGGGGCCGATTTTTGAGAGTCGAACGCTCGACTTTTCACTCGACATCTGTCAACACATCATAGTTTATTGACAGATCTCGAATGAAAATTCGAGCGTTCGACACTCAAAAATCGGCCCCCTGACTTGGCGGGGCATGTGATATTTTCTTCTTTGACGTAACCTTACTGACGTCGCAAAGATTCCCACTCTTGACAGAATACTGTCAGTATTACATTTGCGCAGTAGTGATATTATGCGCAGAAGCGGACCAGTCAGTATTGCCTTCGCATCAAAGCTTCGCATCGTCCCGCTACTGCGCATTCCGCGCCAGTCAGGAAGCGCTAATTTAAATGTAAGGGCACAGTAAAAAGTAAGCATCGATTACACCGAACTACATCTAGTGCACTAACTGGTGGAGGGGAGTTAAACTATCTCGCTCTAATGAGTGAAATGCTTTAACTCCCCTCCACCAGTTAGTGCACTAGATGTAATTCGGTGTAATCGATGCTGTAGTACCGAGTTGAGTGACAGTTGACACTGAAATTCGACAGTTTTCTCATATCGTACCGCCCAGTGGCGGCGCGTCAAAAATATTCTTAGGGAAGCCGGAAATAATTTTTCCTAACTAGGGCCTAAAAAGTGCACTTTTCGCACGCTTCGCGTGCGTAAATTTCACTTTTTAAGGCACTTGTTATGAAAAAAATTGTTCGAAACATGTGTAAAAACTTATTTTCAACTCAGGTGATTGTCACCCTCGTTTCACTCGGGCTCCAACTTTCACCTTCGTCGAAAAAAACTTTTTTTTCACTTGTATCGAAATGTACTATTTCATTTCTCATACTCTGAAAGTGGGTCATTGTTCATCTAAGTAGCGTGCTGAAAGTGGTCTATTTCTGCTCTAGAGCAGAAAAGTATGAAAAAAAATTGTGTGGTGAATCGGAGTTAAATTGGGCAACGCACTGTGGAACGAAAAACCCCTCTCCATAGAAATAGGAATTTATTTTTTTAAGTGTATGTTTTTTTGATTGAAATTCAATTCTCTAGTTATCTTTAGGTCAAAAAATGAATATGGGCAAGTTTGGCTGAAAAACCGATGAGTTATAATTTTTTGACGAAAATTTTGTATGGAGAGTATGCAAAAAAACGTAATATCTCAAAAAGTGCAAGGAAAACCGTAATATCCTCCCGCATGAATTTAGTACTAATTATTTGTGATTTTTTGGCATACTTGTTATTTCCCGGACAGGTGCACTTTTTTTTTAAAAAATCAAAAACTAAAATATTAACATTTGTATGTATTAAGCTTGGTAATAAGACGAAAAATGAACAAAAAATATTTATAATAAGGTACACAAATAAAAATAATACCAAAAATAAAGTAAAAGGAACAAAAACTAAATGCTAGAAATTACCTAGTTCCCGCCAAAATGTTTTTTTTTCACTGATTCAGAAAATGTTTGTGAATGATAACAATAGTTATTGAATTTAACAATAACAAGTATTTCGCGTTGCAAATAACACAGTTCCTAATTTTTTAGATCATGTCAATATTGTTTTATATCTTGTCTTTTGTGAAAAATGAAACGAACATGTGCATATTTGTTTTTTTTTTGTCTACGAAGCTGGAGGTCTCGGGTTCGATTCCAGGTTAGGACATTTTGTTTATGTGATGAACACGTATAATTGTTGTGGGTGTTTTCTATGTATTCAAGTATGCATTTATCCATGTAGGTATGTATATCGTCGCGTTAGTACAAGCTTTGCTTTGTTTGGGACTAGGTCGATTTGTGTAAGTTTTTCTACAAATATTTATTTATTTTTAATTATTTTACTTTCCTCGTATTCGAAATGAAAAGCAGAGTGTTTAACTCGGGCGAAACCACCCATTTCAGCCTCGAACTATTGGCCTCGAAATATCTCGGCAGAAATGGTTGGCTTTCAGCCCTTGGTTAACAATCTATTATTCCTTTCTTATTCTTCATGAGCCGTAGTAGAAGAACTGGACTGGCTGAAAATTAAGCAAGCCGGTGGGAATCGAGTTGTACGGGAGCACCCCACTAGTACCGCCTCTACACCGACAAATCAGGAAGTCGCGTAGTAGAGAAGGATCTCTAATTAGTAATTAGACTTAAAAAGCATAATATCTAAGATGTTATTTTATGTTGACAGAAACGAGGTAATCAACGCAATGTCTTACGACTGGCGACCAGCATTTTCGCCGCAGATTCATTCGAGCTTAGTCGTGACTTTAAGAACTTCGCCGTTCAGAAGTTTGGTAGCGAAATATCGAAGATCAGATTCGATAATCCAAATCTGGCTGCGCAGAAAATCAACTCCTGGATTGCCAGCAAGACAAACGATAAAATCGACAAGGTAGTGTCACCAGGTAAGACATTATTTAGATTAACATTAGCAGGTAAATATTGCTGTGTGCTGTAATTACCCTTTCGTCGGTACCTTTGGCATATTTATCTGAAATACGCCTTTCAGAAAAGTTTCTGCAATTTCGCTTAGTTCGTAATCCATCGTTATGCCGATTATAGGATGATTCACGCTAGACCGTTCCGTGTCCGGGCCAGCCCGTTTTCTAATACAAGACGCGCGACGGCCGTAGATTTCTTGTACTAGAAAACGGGCCGGCCCGGACACGGAACGGTCTAGCGTGAATCATCCTTATAACTCCCGCCTTTATTCTCAAGGAACAAAATGAACATGCCTCATAACAGGATGTATCGCAGGTTAGCTGGAAGAGATCCCTTAGAGGGATAAGTTCGCCTTTGTGCTTTATATTTTGTAAATCTTGTTTCTTGTAAATTTTCTTTTTATGTGTAATAAAGTGTCATACACACTTACATAATTCCGATCAATACGAGTACTTTACCTGAATTTGGCAATTAAATTCCCAGATGGAATCGGCTTCTTAAAAATAATAATTATACTTATTAGTGCCGGGATTCCGGGATTGTACGATGCAAAATGTCATGAGACTTGAATACCTCGTAAATAAGTTTAAGGTTTAAGTTGCTACTAAAAAAGTTGAAGTTGTAATAGGAACCGTAACAATCAGTCCGAGTACCTAAGTCGTTGCTAATTGCTATTCCCGATTTGATTCGCACCCCTGCTCATATGAAATATTAACGAGCGAATCTTTAAATATTTCAGATTCGATTGGTGTCAATACTCAGCTGGTCCTCGCAAATGCGATATACTTCAAAGGTCTTTGGGAGACGATATTCAAGCCTTCACAGACGTCACCTCAGGATTTCTACTTGAGCAATGGGAATAAGAAGTCTGTGCCGTTTATGTCGCTGCGTAGTGGGTTTAGGGCCGGTTTGGACAAGGCCAATAAGGCACTAGTAGTAGTGCTACCCTTTGAGGTAAGGGAAAATTACTTACTTACGCTAGCATGATTTTTCCGTTGAGAGGTTGGGAGAGGATCGGGCTGCCAGAAGAGCGTACCTTGGGCGTCCTGTTGGTCGACGTCCGATCGGCCGACCAAGGTATCGCTGGATCGACGAAGTCCAAAAGGCCGACTTTGATTGGCGATAAGCTGCCCGACAGAGCACAGTGGCGCGTCTTAGTGTCGGAGGCTCGGAGGCCCAGATCCAATTTGGGTTGCTGAGGCAGCGTAGGTACCTAGTAAGTAAGTAAGCATGATTTCTGCACCGACGGGTTTTGTGCGATAATACGCAAGCGCGTGGCCTCCCTGATGCGCCGCGTACGTGACAGTCCCAACAGCCTCCTTAAAGCCATTACTGAAGACATTCACAGCCCACTATGGAGACACTGGAACTCCATTCATATGGAAAATAGGCAAGATATTTACAGATTAATGAATTGACTGAAATATTAAATTTAGAATTAATTATATTGTTATATTTTTTTGTTTGACATTTTTGCCCAATCCCTCTCATCTGTGTGAGGAGGCCTGTGCCCAGCAGTGGGACGTATATAGCTGATGATGATGAATAAAATCTGGGCTATGGGATATGGGCTAAGCCTGAAATAAATAAATAATAAATATGTACCACGCAGGTTCGCCCATGCATACAAGCAAACGACCTGCCATGTGTAAAGCAGATATTTACTGTACCCATCAGTGGCGGCGCATCAAAAATATTCTTAGGGAATCCGGAAATAATTCGCCTTTCTTATTCTTCATGAGGCGTAGTAAAAGAACTGGACTTGCGAAAATTAGACAAGCCGGTGGGAATCGAGTTGTATGGACGCTCCGCCACTGGTAGCCATGCCAATCCTTTACCGATTTGAGGATTCATTGTGTAGACAGGTCGAGAGAAATGCAGGAATCTGCAATGCCTCTTAATCAACTCAGCCGCTCTAGGGACTTTACTAACCAGGATCCACATAGCTACAAGCAAGTAGTGCTGTTACTACGGCTGCGGTATGCCCTACTTTAGTGTTTTATTTGCTTGTCTTTTGTTATCGTTACTAGAGGGAAATGTTCCTAAGGTAAAAGTTTTCTATATAAACCAAAAAACATTGGTACCTGCTACTTGTGTTACTTGGTACCAACAATTATTCATTCCAAGGCATTTGTTTTCTTAATATTTGACTGATAGAAGCCAGTGCTTTCACACAATGAACATATTTACAGAACAACCAGTATTCCCTCGTCATGTTACTACCGGTTCCTGACGCCGACCTCACGGCTGTGCTGGCGGGGCTCAATGGTGACACGCTAGCGGACTACCAAAACATGCGTCGTCAGGACGTTTTACTGCAAATACCGAAATTCACTGTGCGCAGTAACACTAATCTGCAACCACTTTTCGCGAAGGTAATAATAGCTCAACTAGTTATTAGGAAAATAAGGCACCGTGTCATGCAAGGGGAACATACGTAACATCGGCCATATATAGAAAAAAATGCTGGGACTTTCGTATTTGTTTGGGAGACTCCCGCTTTGGTATACGGCGTTTACTATACGCATAAGATACCCGTGAATAGAGATGGCGGCCCCTTTTTCTAAACCATCTTTATAAGTTATCAAGAAATTGCACTGAAAGGTTAATGTTTATTTTCAGATGGGCGTGACAAAGATGTTTTCGCCACAATCAGAGCTCAGCAATATCGGGCTATACCGCACCACCTCCCCCCAAGTGTCTTCAGCAGTCCATTCTGCCATGATGTCTATAGACGAGCAGGGTGCCACAGCAGCCGCGTCCACAGTGGTCGCAGTCGTCGCGTTGTCGTTTGACAACCCTTCCGTTGTGTTCAGAGCTGACCGGCCGTTCCTGTCAGTACTGTGGGACAACCAACTGAATGTACCATTGTTCATGACGATGATTGAAGATCCGTCATTGTAAATTTAAGTCTTGCCGGATTTTTTAATTTTTTTTATATAAGTTATAGGTAATGACGGTAATGTAATGTCAAAGAGCCGTTTCAACGCTCTGCCAAATACAACAGCTGTCCCTCACAGGGTGAGGCTCACACGCCATTATATCACGCATACACTCCGTGTCGGATTTATCTGTCGTTAGCGTCGAATAGGTTAATGATTTACATTCAAAATACTCTCATGTGTCCGACAAAATATTGCGTCGGTACCTACGAAATAATATTTAAGTTACTTACCTCTATATTGAAATACTCGTTTCTTATATGTACTATACTAAGTCACAAAATATTGGGTCCGTATGCTTTAAATAAACAACCAGTTTCTATTTCTTTTATGTTTAAATGGATTTTATTGGTTAATAACAAATTCTGGACGTCAACATGCGCATAAAGGATGATTCACGCTAGACCGTTCCGTGTGCGGGCCGGCCCGTTTTCTAGTACAAGAAATCGACGGCCGTCGTGCGTCCTGTCTTAGAAAATGGGCCGGACTGGACACGGAACGGTCTACTGTGAATCTTAAGGATGATTTTAAAGAAGAATCCAGGAATAAATAGAAAGGAGAAGGTTGATACAGAGAAAACACAATTAAAATTTACAATAAAAGCAATAAAATTCAATAAAAAATAATAAAGGCTAGCTCGTTTACTCAGTATACCTACCATTTGTAGTTATTCAATAAATTATTTATGTACACGAAAGTCACAATATTTATATTCTTGCATGCTGGAAAGGAAAATATCTCACAAATAACTAATTCGGCACAAACTTCAAGACCAGCTCGGAGAGACAACCAACTAACACTAAGCCTCGTTCGGTCAAACGATTGTAGTAAGTCTTGATCTCTGCAATAGAATAAATAATTCGGAACAAAAATGACTATCTCTTGAATCTCTTAAACAGGTTGATGACTGGGTCGTCAGCGAAAGTTTTCATTTCCCCACTGTAATATGACTCAATTTCCTGCAAACTCTTCCCTTCAGTTTCTGGTAAAAAGAAGTATAAGTATATGGTTCCTAGGAAGCTGAATGCAGCGTACACGGCAAAGGTGCCCCATAGATGAGTGCTTGTCTCCAAGTCGATGTATGTTTTAGTAGCAATGAAGGTCACTACATAGTTCAACGCTGCTGCTATGCCTTGGGCCGTGGCTCGACTCCTGTAACCAACACATCAAAATATGAGTTGTAAGTAAGTACTATTCTCGTATTTTTAAACATAAGTTATAGAGATAGCTACGTAGCTTTATCAGTTCCCAAATTGTGGCGACAAAAATATTAAATTCAATCTATACTTTAATATTATAAATGCGAAAGTAGATAAATCTATTTGTCGGTGTTTGGAATGGAAATATGTTGAGACCCAGGAAAGGACAAAGTATAGTTATTATCCCGCAATTCCTTAAGGGGATGGAGCTTTGTATGAGAACAAGAAAACAGGTGGTGTGAGGATGAAGTTGAGCAAAATCTAGTAAATAGAAAGTTTAGCTGTCTGATAACGTCAATAATTAAAAATATGATTACGCGCGTTAAATTTAAGAATGATCCACGCTAGACCGTTCCGTGTCCGGCGGGGTAATCACGTAACGATATGTACTACCGTTTTGGTACGTATTTAATGTCAGTTTTAGTATGGGATGGCATTGGATTGACATTTAAATCTATCGTACTAACGGTCGAAAACGTTACGTGATTGCCGCGCGGGCCGGCCCGTTTTCTAGTACAAGAAATCGATAGCCGTCGCGCGTCCGTCGATTTCTTGTACTACAAAATGAAGTGAAGAGAAGCTAATTTAAATGACAATGAAGCAGCGCAATTACTTATGAGGTGTAACTAATTTACAATAAACATGATTGAACAAATAATCTTACCTAAATGGAAACACTTCCCCAAGTAGTACCCAGGGCACTGCAAATCCATTAAAGATAGCTATCAAATAGAACAAAACAAGCGGCACATAGCTCTTGGTTTCAGGGAACGTATCGGTGTTAAAGGAGAAGACAGAATCTTTTATATTGTTCCTGGCGTAGCCGCTCAAGCAGGCGCAAGCGAGGGCTGCTCCAAACATAGAGATGAGGGCCAGTTTTCTCTTGCCGAATATTTTGATGACCCCAATCATCACGATGCTAGTTGCCAAGGTCAGTATCCCGATCATAAGCTGAGGAGAAATGGTGTAATGAGTGAGGTTTATAGAATTAATATTAAGTATTTCAAATTCTTTCACCAGTGTGATGTGATACTAGTAGGGACGGGCATAGCCTTTGTAACTTGGAGGCGAAGCCGTGTAGGCAACTAAGTAGTATTTATAATAAACCTATGTAAAAACAATTTAGATGAAGTTCTGCATACAGAATGTCGCAAGAAAATAAAATTAGGTACTTATAAGGCGTCGCAATAAAAATATATATGATAAAACACAGTCTTTAGTTTACAGCTAAGACAAGAAAAACTTGATAAAGAATATATTTCTTGTTCTGGTCGGAATGGATCCTTACCACAATATTTTTTCCATCGTCAGCCATTCCGAAGGCTCCACACATGTTGACCATGTTTGGTCTAGTGGGTATTAACCCGCTCATTATTAGGAATGTAAAGTATAACAAGACGAGAAGTAGCGGCCGAAGAGTCTCTTTGCATAACATCACGTATCTAAACTTGAGTATCAGCCTGAAAACAAATAAATAAAATGGATTTTGAATACAACATTGTGTAGGTAGAAGGATGCGCTAGAAAGACGCATAATTACTGGGCGTGCCGGTGGAAGGAGATGCAGAGGACGTGCGCCTAGGAGATTGGACAGTTGTGATACAAGAGCAGTACCGTAAAATGGGGTGAGTAGGGACAACACCGAAGTTCAAACCTGGATAAAAGTATATTTTTAAACGTGGCACATTGATTTATATACAAGAAAAAAATCCTGTTGTTTGTATTTTAGTTTTTTAATGATTTTATGTTCATAACTTTAACGATAAACACAAACTAGTTTGAAATCCCACCTCACCCCGTAGTTGAGGTAGGTTGGGGTGAGGTGGGATTTCCTACTAAGGTGAGTTGGGAAAATTGTTGGATCGACACTTTGGGATTATGAATATTATAATAGCTTGATTTGTAATTAGAATGTATACGTAGCAGTAGCCTATAAAAACCAACTCGCCCCTCTATCATCCCTACTCTCCCCATTTATGTCCCTACTCACCCCATTTTATGGTAGTTGAGAGGACCATAAAGAAGAAAAAGTAGATTTAGACTAAACGAACAAAAGAACATCATTGATGATTGAAAACTTGACAGGTTTATGAATACATGTTTTTTCACAAGCTAAATCCGTCATAAGAAATAATTTCACTCACCTCTTAATAATATTCATGTTATTATGTTCACATTCAGTTGGCATCTTAGCATTAGTTTGTTGGCAGATGACGCATTGCTGCAAAGTCTTCGCGTAAACGACAAGGTCGTCAAATTCTTCGCGAACATTTTCTGGTGTAGTCCATCCGCGGAGATAACACAGTGACTTGAGAGCCTCCTTCTCGCGTCTATGGACAAGTAGCCAGACAGGGCTGTCCGGGACCTGAAACATGTTAAGATACGGCTTTAAAAACTGATGATGTACGAGTGTACGAGAAAGATAAGTAGCATAGAGATTAGAGATGCATGAAAAGTGATTATTTTAGGAGAAGAAAATGGCTCGCGTGCGAAGAACATATTTTAAATACATATACCTTACCAACAGAATGAATAGCATGGACAGAATTGGCGCGATGAGGCAGATGAGCGCAGCTCTCCTCCAGTCGACCACCGTGCCCAGGAAGTACATGACGAAAACCCCGATAGCGGAGAACAGTTGCGTGAGGGTGCACAGCGCACCGCGGATTGTTGGCTCGCTGGGAAGTAATTGAGGGTTCTTGAGAACAATTGGTACAAGTTGTAACATGTAACCTTCTTCATTGCTCTTATTTGTGTAGGCACAATGGGAGAATCCAAATGGGGCCAATGGGAAATTATATTAATAAGAGATGGATCATCCACAATTGAAAAAACATATTCGTTTCGCTAGCAGGCTTATGAGCATGTAAGTTGTTTTTAATTCATAAAATTATCTTAATAGCAATGGAGTTTTTAGCCTTTAACTTAAGTTATACCTAGAGGAAAAATATTTTGAATGACCCGGATAGGTATATGTACCCGAAATTTTACGTCGATTTCATTTAAGGAAAAATATTTTCACATTGGTCCTCTGATGAAGTTCATATTCCAGTACTTAGGTAATTTATATAAACATACTCAAAAGTAATAACTTACTGTTATTACTATAAATTTTAGTCTTACCAGTCCTCTCCCGGCGAAAAAAAACAAAACAAAACAATCTTATGTTTACATGACGGGGAATCCCCGTCACCGGTAGACAACGGGTTGGTTTAGAACAAAAAATTGTCGAGTATGTATATGTGATCGGTGAATATTTCAATGGAAATTTTCTTTTCAAGATACCAACTTCAGATATATGACATGATAATGGATAACAAAACACTGAGTTGTAAATCGCGCAACTAGTAACATTGACCTAAAACTATGATGATACTGATACCGTGGATATTAGATACGAAATTAAGGAAAACACCTAAGCTATTATCATTGACGGTTACAACAAAAAAGTATCATTATTGTGGAACAAGTTACCGTTGTCCTTAAGACAGTCCCAGTCTGTAGCATCGCTTAAGGCGCAGGGTAGGGCAAGGCCTTCCCCATACAAACTTTGTGCACGTTTTATTCGTCGGTTTTGGCACTAACAAATATATTTTTTTTTTTGGTAGTAATATTTTAGATCGTGATGTGAAAATTTTCAAATACTTCAAAAAAAAAAACAAAATTAAAAAAAATTACATCACGAAATAGCTATCAGAAAAATAAGCATACTGACCAAAAATCATAACTTTAATGTAAACACAAACGAAGTAAATCCTGCACAAAGTTTGTATGGAGAGAGCTTGCCCTACCCCTCCTCTTAAGAGCATGTTGAAGGAATTATGGCCATCCAATGACACGTGAATATATTGGATACTATATTCATTACCTTTAAGTAAATATTTATTTAATTATATGCTATCATTTGAGTTTGTACATGTACACGTGTTCGTTTGTCTATCGTTTGGTCCACAATCTCCACTCAATTGCTCAAAGGCTAAATGGAAGAGATCTCTTAAAGGGGCGAACTTATCCCTTTAAGGGATCTCTTCCATTCCGTTCCTTTGTACATGTATATAATCTCTTTTGTTTATATTTTTTACCTTTGTCTTGTGTACATAATGTATTAACATACATACTATAGGTACTTTTTTTAATAACTCTTAATGGAATTTGACAAGGGCCAATGGCCAGTTGCAGTGCATAAAATCACACCTACTTTTTGCTTCTTAAGGATGATTCACGCTAGACCGTTCCGTGTCCGGGCCGGTCCGTTTACTAGTACAAGAAATCGACGGCCGTCGCGCGTTCTGTATTAGAAAACGGGCCGGCCCGGACACGGAACGGTCTACTGTGAATCATCCTTTACAATAAATTCTAAAAATTAGTTATGTAGACTAACGTCATTTTACTGAGAATAGCGTTAACTGACTGTACGTCGTAACTAATAATGTAAACTGTAATGTTTAGTGGCGAACACGATTTCATCAAGTCAGAAAAGTTAAAGGAGTTTCTCCTTGCAATATTTTTAGTGACTTACTCGTAGCTACAGATAAGGTACACATTCCGGTGCTCGTTTCATGGCACTTGCAATTTCTATTATCAATGTTACAAAGCTGATTAGGTGTCATCTATCGGGCATTAGGTGTCGAGCACTGGTTCATTTACTTTACATGTAGACTATTTTACCTTCCAATAACTTACCTAACTTCTCCGACGTAGGAATTGATTGGGGCTTCCATGACTCCTGTGCCAAAACCAAGCAGAATATTGGCCAAGAATAGCGTGGGCAGGTTCCAGCAGAAGAACATGAGTAGCCACGCACAGACGTGTGGCAGATTTGCAATAAAGTTAGCCTTCTTTCGACCGCAGTAGTCCACCATAGGGCCGGAGAGCAGTGCACCGATGGGCTGCGCTAGGAAGGCTACGCTACCTGGAACAATACAATACAAATACTCTTTATGCCACACCTGGCCATAAAGTGGTAATCACCGCACGCTCCGCGCGCGGGAAATCCCACTTCCTGGCCAGGGGGTGACATAAAAAATTGTACTTAATACGGGCGGTAAAAAAGAAAGCCTCAGATCGCAGGTATTTGACGCCCGAGCTGAAGACATATTCTTTGTTTTACCGCCTTTGTTAAGTAATGTACTAATGTTGCACAGCTCAAAAAGAACACAGTACAGAAAATTAGGCTTAAAGTAGAGGTAGACAACAGGCGGTCTATTCTATATCATGCGGCGGACAATCATGCAGGTTTTTGCAATATTTTATTCCTGTAAACGTTCTAACCAATTCTTAAGATTCCCTTTATTATTTAAAAGGTAGGTATATGGTTCTTGGTGGATTACATCACCATATTTAAGTTGTGCAACAAATGGGGTTAAAATAGGTACTTAATCGGTCAACAAATGTCCGTTTTAGGCCCCGTTGTCGGATCACGCACAATGAAGGGTAACGTACTAACCTACTAGTCCAAATCAGGTTCCTAAAATACCTAGTTAGTAAAAACATTAAACAGTCATGTAGCAGCATGTAGCAGTAACTATGAAAATTTCTTCTCGTTCTGTAAGGTACTACCAGTGCACGAAAAGCGCTCACTACTCATAGCTTTAGAACAATACCGACATAATGATTATAAAAACCCAGTAAATCACTCATATCCGACAAGAAGTGTTGCAAAAGAGATGACGCATCGAAAACTGCTAGTACCTAAAGTTTGTAACTATTACGGGAAGCGTAGGTACTAGAAAATATTTGATACCTATACGATCTTGAATTGTGTCCCAGACAATATCAGATCCTGCCAAGATGTTTCAAAAATTGTTTACAAAAAAAGACTCAAGAAAGCGCTAATGGACCAATGAGAAAGTAGTACTTGAAGGGCCCGCTGTGATATTACGGTCAACATCATAAATATATTTAACAATACAATTACAAATATTATTTATTGCTCACGAAATAATAGTACATTTCTTAACAAGGGCGGTAAAACAAAGAATGTGTCTTCGGCTCGGGCGTCAAATACCTGCGTTCTGAGGCTTTCTTTATTACCGCCCGTGTTAAGTACAAAATTTTATGTCACTCCCTGGCCAGGAAGTGGGATTTCCCGCGCGTGGAGCGTGCTGTAATTGCCGCTTTATGGCCAGGTGTGACATAAAGTACATTAAAGAAAACTTAAATTAAACATACTATACACATCTTTACGCCGTTGACTGTGCAAGTAGGCAATAGTCATTATATTTATAACGATAATGTTATCTAGTTGTAACAATGCCCCAGGTGCGGACAGCGGACTCGTCGTACGACCGAGCTGGTAGGTACGTGCCTATCACAAAGTAACTATATAAATACCCGCTTTTTTCTTAACAACCTGATCGTGCGGCAGCACGGCAGCCGACTGTCAGTCATAGGCGAATATATTATAATAAGTACATAATATTGTTACTACCTAAAACTTTACCCTAACACTTTAACCTAAAACAGTGGCCTCTGTGAAACGCTAGTAGGGTTTGACTTGTAAAAGTGCTATTGCAGCCTACTTACAGAATAAAGTTCATTTTATTCATTTTTATTCATTTTAATAAAATCATGTTTCAATATTCACTTTTTAGTATTTATCAATAGTTTTGTCATAAGTAACTTAAATTCAGTGTTTTAAAATTTGTAAGGCCATTGATGTCTGAAATATTTTTTTAAATGTTTAATAATAACTTGCTTTTTAAATAAGTACATAAATATAGATTGCGTTACCTTAAATAGTGTGTGAGGGTATATAAATGTTTTTTGCCAACAAACTGTCATACAGTTTGGCAGATTAGTAAAAATATATTTATGTTACTCTTTTTTTGTAATAAATAAATTAAAAAAAAACATTTAAAAACCACTATCCAATTCATTGGATCAAAAAGGTCGTATAATAGGGAACTCACGGCACTTGCGTCTTATTTAAATTTTGGATATCTATAGGGTCTGACAAACGTCACACATAATGGTCACATAGGTCGTGTAAGACAACGCTCTATGTCTATGAAGCCGAAATCAGCAGTCTCTTTCCAAAGGTCGATGTGCAATACTTATATTTGACGACCTCTTTAGCTTAGTTGGTAGTGACCCTGTCTACGAAGCTGGAGGTTCTGGGTTCGAATCCCGGCCGGGGCATTTATTTGTGTGATGAGCATGAATATTTGTTCTTGGGTCTTGGATGTTTTCTATGTATTTAAGTATTTATTTATCTATATAAGTATGTATATCGTCGGTTAGTACCCATAGTACAAGCTTTGCTTAGTTTGGGACTAGGTTGATTTGTGTAAGATTGTCCACAAATATTTATTTATTTATTTTATTTATCCTTATCGCCGGGTACTGTACCACAAAGAATATAACAGTATGTTACTGTACCATGTTCTACGTTTATGATAATTTCTTTTTTGTTCGAAAGCAGGAAGGCCTCATATAAATTTAGTGAAGATCTGTTCATGGGATCCATGCGGACTTGCATGAGAGGGAGAGGAGGCCTTGTGCCCAGCAGTGGGACATACGATCGAGTATATAGGCTGATGACAAAATTTACAGCAGTTTGGCTATATACTATACGTATTCAGTAGGCCTAACACATTTTATTTATTTATTTACATTAAAAATTCTTATTTTAGGTTAAACAAAGAAGTGTCGTTAAACCATGTCGGGTTTGTATCGATGGCCGCGAGAGGTTTATCTCGACTCGACGACGTCACTTTCTAACAGGCCTACTGTAACGACCAACTCGCTCTCCCCAAAGTTCTCGAAAAGCAGCTCTATTATTTAGAGATATCTATCACAAATTGGTATGCGAGTAAATTTAACGAATTTTAGGCGGGTGAAGACACGAGGGCAGCTAGTATCTTTATGAAGGTAAAACATCGAAGACAGTCCTCTAAAGTACCTTTTTTATGTGAAACGTTTCCGCCTTCATTAAGACTGCGTCGTGCAGGGTAAATTATCAGCGCCTGTCAAATTTCTATTTTTTTAAATTATTTTCCCCAGTAACTCACACATACATATTTCACACACACTACTTCATTTTGTTGGCCCGGGTCATTGACTTACATTTTTTTTAATAGGTATTTTCGGTTGTGTATTGCCACCAGTTAATCAGAGTTAAAAACTCCTTAGAGAAATCGAAATTGTCATAACTTGTCACTGTACAATGACAATGCTCTGTCAATTTCTGTAAGGAATACAAAGTTTTGATTTACACTATTTGATGATTTATTAAGGCATGACAAAAATGTAAAAATAAAAGTCAAGTTCTGATCTGTCACCAAAACCTTACTTCTGAAAATTGGGATTTGATTTTAGTAAAACGGTAATATATAAATATATAAATATATATATATATATATATATATATATATATATATATACTTATAAATATAAATAAATATTTGTGGACAATCTTACACAAATCAACCTAGTCCCAAACTAAGCAAAGCTTGTACTACTATGGGTACTAAGCGACAATATAGGTACATACTTTATACATACAGATTTAAAAAGATACTTTTTAAATACATAGAAAACATCCAAGACCCAAGAACGAATTCGAACCCGGGATCTCCAGCTTCGTAGGCAGGGTCACTACCAACTAAGCTAAAGCGGCTTTTATAGGTAATGCGAGTTTTAAGCGAAGATGCGGTTGTTTTATTTCGATATATATTATGTAATGAAACTTAATGAAAATTAATGGCAGTATTTTGAAATAAGTTTGTTAAGTATTCTTAAAACCTAATGATAATGAAATAAGTAGGACAAATATGATCAAGTAGGATTTAGTAAATCATTGTCACTATCTGTAATTGGAACTTGGCCGGCCGGACGCGCTATCGTGTGCATGGTTGAATGTACGAGTCCATAGTTATGTTATGACAAATTAGCTCTCATGTTCCTTCTTATAAGAACGATAATTGAATAGAATAATTAGTGGAGTAAATTTTACTGAACTTTTAACACTACTTGGACAATGGTTGCGTATAGCTAAATCCATGTACATGCTGCATACATGCTGTAATGTAACAGTTATAATACTTATAATATACGCAATTGAAATTGCAATCTTACTATTATTTACTACGTTTACGTAACGTCGAAACAATTATTGCGACGTACTTTTTTTGTTTTTTCAACCTGATTGTGGCCTTATAGGTCGGGCCCAATAAATCGATAGGAGTGCGCGGTTGGAAAGTGGCCAGGGGGAAAATCGAGGGGAAACCTCCGACACGACCACGCGGGAGGTTTAAACACTGGGATACTCTAAGAGTTGGCGCTCCAGTGAGATTGGTTACGTGGCTTCTACCGAATCTGAGTTGTGAGTGGAATCGAGCTACTTACTGGGAGTTTTGTCGCTGGTTCACTAAACTCTACTAGGCCCGACCTGGGTCGGACTGACTCTACCCGGTGTGACGTACTTACGTATATCCAAAGACTACAATGTATATAATAAAGTAGGTACGTATATCCGTATATCCAAATCAAAGCAGTGAACCAAATAATTTCAAACCATAAAAAACAATCAAATAGAAATTAGAAACCGTACTTACAGACCTGCAGAAATAAGTAGGACTACATACATATATTTTGTATAAGACTCAGATTATACGTCGTCGTTAGAGATATAACTAAGATAAAAAAACACATTTATATTTTCATTCTATAATTAGTATGACCATGCGGCTTCGACAATACAATCTTCTGCTGCTTATTACTTTCTTTGTTGTGTGACACTGCAGATTGATAATCCACGATTCCTGAAGTTATATCACGACATCGGAGATATATTTAGCCATTAAATGTATTCCTATTTGACGAGAAAGCGTGAATATCCACACAAATTTCAATAAGTATTCCAATCCAATCAATCCAATCAGTGGGTTCTGCAATGCTGAGGATCGTGACCGCTATGTCTCTGGCAGGGAGTGCAGATGGCTCGCCAGTGGTTCCGATGATGTGCTGCATGCAGCGCCTGGTGTTCTCGGCGTCCGGCGAATTTGGAGATTTTTTCAATCCACCTGGCTGGCCCGAGCTCGTCTATCCTCCACCTTTCCCGTCATCATGAATCATGATGTACTCGAGGCTAATAGGTGCGACGCGCGATTTGTCCAAAAAATGCCAGTAGATAAGTATGCGTTGTTGGTAAACTGTCGAGAGGCGTGTTTGGTGTTCGATATCAACATTAGATACGTAAAATTATTGAAATATAAAGAAAGAAAAATGTACACAAATTTTCATTTGAAGTAAGTGACAAATGTCATTACGTTATAAAGATTTTTTTTTTTTTTTTAATTTATTTCTTGACCATGGATACAAGTCCTTCAGTCGGAATAAATAGAGTACATATAAAATCCACTAAATTTGAATAACAGTTGTAACATAAAAAGAGTCTAACATTACATATGTCATCTACATTAAAGCTTATTTGAACTATAATTCAATTAATCAAATTTTTTCCATAGTATTTAAGATAAATTTAAACACAGGTATGAAATACAGCGTTGCCAGATGGGTACACAATAGTACGCATTGCGTACTATTTTATGGTCTTGCGTACTCGCGTACTCATCCTTCGATTTGCGTACTATTTTTATATTTTAACACTTGTCAGCCTAGCTGTTACTCCACTTAACAAAAAAAATATTTTTGAGGTTTTCCGATTAATATTATTTAGGAACGCACCCAAAAAATTAACTACATACCTCTATAGATTATCTGTGGCTGTCACACTGACAAGCAAGTGACACTGACAATGGCCAAACAAATTCAAATGACATTAAGACACCATAATAGTCAAGGCAAAATCGAACATATTATTGACAGGTTACGGTTTGATTTAGTTTGACTGTACTGTATGATTATAACTGTTATAAGTTCATAAGTCAGCGCCGCAGAGGGGCTACCGCGAACCACAAACGAAGTATCTCCCTCTCTGTTGCTCCAATATGCAAGTGCGACAGAGAGGCAGTTATTTCGTTTTTGGTTCGCGGTAGGCCTTCAGTTTTGATTTGGTTTGCGCTGTGCTGTTGGCATCTTGGCTCTCGGTAAAATTAAATAAAGCGGTTTTTCATGTCATTTTACGTCAAGTACAAAGTTAAGTTTGTAGTTCAATTTGCAGTACAATATTGTCTTTAATTTGATTGGATTATCAATACTTTTGTCAAAATATGAAATAATAAAAATTAAAACTTGTAAGGCTTATGATTTAAAAATGTGAAATTTATGTAGGTCTCTACACACATACACAGTCTCTAACTGTCATAATAAATATAATCCGATATTAATTATCATGGTGTATAATAGACCGCGGGCCACAATGTTAAAATCGTCAGTCATTTCCTCTCGCACGAAAACTTGTACAGTGATTAAGAAAGATGAATAAAAAATTACTGTGGACGTCTGCCACCATTCCGTTGGTGGGTTGAGGAGCAGCAGCCTCCCAAAGACGTAAAAAAATTAATTAAATTCAGTCATTTCCTCTCGACTGAAACTAGGTTTAAATGATAGTTAAGAAAATACCTTAACGAAAAAAAATCGTCTGCCACTTGTATCGCGGTGGAATACCCGTCTGCCAAGCACGTGAACATGTAAAAGAAATAAAAAAAATCAGTCATTTCCTCTCGCATGAAATTTTGTCAGATGATAGTTTATGGACTATTATGAAGAAATAAATTCGTCTGCCACTTGTATCGCGGTGGAAAACCCGTCTGCCAAGGGCCTAAACATTGTATGGGATGAAAAGAAAAAAACAATGCACATCAGCGTGTGGAGTATCTATGGATAGGTCTTTGAAAATGATATAGGGGTTTCGAAAAAACTTTTCCATTTAAGTCAACCGTTGGTGAGATATTCGCTGTGAAAGTCGTAAAAACTTAATCCCCCCTCTTTAATTTCCAAACTGTGAAGTCAAAAATTCTGAAAAAAATTGGGAGGGTGTAAATAAATAAATACTTTCAAAAATATTTGGTTTGAATAAATTACGTAAATCGGTTTTTGAATAAACGCTGAAAAACTGTCTTGTTCAAACAAAACGACAAGTGACGTGAGTTTCTCATAAAGTTATGACCTTCTTGCTACGATTTATTAAATAGTGGTTTAAAATGTGAACTAGTAGGTGTCGGTATGGAACCCTTCATTGTGTGTGATCCCAGACGTACTCTAGGATGGTTTGAAAGCTATTCGATATGCCTCAGGTCGTGTTTTCATAGGAAACTCACGTCACTTAAGTCGTTTTGTTTGGGCAAGACAGTGTACAAGATAGATACCCCACACGCTGATGTGCATTCTTTTTTTCTTTTCATCCCATACATTGTTTAGGCCCTTGGCAGACGGGTTTTCCACCGCGATACAAGTGGCAGACGAATTTATTTCTTCATAATAATCTATAAACTATCATGTGACAAAATTTCATGCGAGAGGAAATGACTGATTTTTTTTTATTTTTTTTTACATGTTCACGTGCTTGGCAGACGGGTATTCCACCGCGATACAAGTGGCAGACGATTTTTTTTCGTTAAGGTATTTTCTTAACTATCATTTAAACCTAGTTTCAGTCGAGAGGAAATGACTGAATTTAATTATTTTTTTTACGTCTTTGGGAGGCTGCTGCTCCTCAACCCACCAACGGAATCGTGGCAGACGTCCACAGTAATTTTTTATTCATCTTTCTTAACCATTCTACAAGTTTTCATTCGAGAGGAGATTGGTAATCGTGACCTGTCGTTGGCCCGCGGTCTATAATTTCATCAGCTGACAACCAAAACAAAATCCAAAATCCGTGAAACGGTGAAATGTGTTATTTTAAGGTCTTTGTTTATGCACCAGCTGCATAAAGCACAGTTTGTCAATAAATGTTGTTCGGCGTACCCAAACTTGAATTTGCGTACTATTTTTAAGAGCTGCGCGTAACGAAACGTAAAACCCTTCTGGCAACACTGATGAAATAGACTGGGTTTGATAACAAATCTTGAACGTGGCGGGGAACACTTAAAGAATTTTCGTCTGCGATATCACTAATTACACTGGCAAGTGTCAGCCTTTCAATGGCAAACGATTGACATTTAAAAATCACATGTTCTATATCTGCATCTTCCTTTGTACAATATAAACACTTGTTATCATTGATTATTTTCATCCGATAAAGATGCGCTCGGGTCAAGCAGTGACCCGAGCGCAATCGATTAATACACGTTATGAATTTTCTGTCAAAGTATTTAAAACTGTTATACCACGGTGCTGTTGGTAAGTTTCGCTGTAATTCTGCATACCATTTTCCTTTCGTTTCTGTAGTAGCTATCCAGTATTCCTTCCATATTCTCTTTGACGACATTTTAAAGTAATGATAGTAGTCCGTAAAAGGTACATTAAATGATTCCGATAAATCCTCGTCGTGGTCGCGACGAGTCGCTTCATCCACAACTTCATTTCCTGTTATGCCACTGTGGGAGGGAACCCATACAAATTCTACATGTTTCCCTAACTTAAGTATCATGTCTTTAACTTTATGTACAATATAGTTTTGCTTATAAGTTAAATTACAATTACATAAGGTGGAGAGAACACTTTTAGAATCACTAACTATTAAGATATTTACACTATTTACATTTGTATATACATACCTATGTCAAAGCAGATAATATTGCCCAACTTTCTGCAGTGAATATACTACAGATATTTGGTATTTTATAGCATTTTGTTAATTTTATTTGAGGATCATAGTATGCTGCCTTAACATAGTCTCCCTTAGAACCATCAGTATAAAGGGTATAATAGTTACATTTTTCATTTAAAAATTCTAAGAAATCAAACTTATTTGTTACAGAATCTAAATGACACTTAATGTCAAGGTAACTTAGTATTGTGTTATATGGGCAGTTGTAAATTGGCCACTTGTTACTGGTGTACATGTTTTTAGTCAAGGTTTTTATATTTCTCATTATTGTTGGAATTTCAGGCAAGGAACCTGAAAGCAAAGTAATAGCAGAGATGTTGGATGTCTCAGCTGACTGTGTGATTCCTGCAGGGTGTATTACTTTATCTAAGACAACATGGTTGTCACAAGACAACTCCTTCAAACAAAATCTCTCAGCCAGCTGCAAACGTCGCAAGGACAAAGGAGGTATACAATTTTCAATTTCCATAGTGTTAATAGGAGTGGTGCGCATAGCTCCACTTATCACTCTCAAACCCATATTCTGTATAACATCCAATTTTCTTAATAAAGTACTGCTTGCATTCATGTAAGCCAAGGAACTATAATCAAAGTGACTTCTGACTATGCTTTTGTACAACATGTTAAGGGTTTTCGGGTCAGAACCCCAGAAAGTTCCAGCTAAGCTTCTCATTACATTTATGCTCCTCATAGCATTCTGACATATATAGTCTATATGCTTATCAAATTTTAGTTTATTATCAATAACAACACCTAAAAATTTATGATGACTTACAATAGGAATAAGATTGTTATCATAAAAAATGTTTACAGCGGAATGTGCAAATGGGTCTCTACTGAATACTAATACAGAGCTTTTCTCTGAACTGATTTCTAATTTTAAAGTGTTGCTATAATAACACTGTAGTTGATTTAATGCTGTATTCATGTTTTCAACAGCCAAGTTTAAGTTCTGATTTTGACTGTACAAAAGCAAGTCATCTGCAAATTGTAAGATTTTAACTTGGGATGTATCTACAAAATTAAGGATTTGAGATGTATATAAGTTGTACAATAGAGGTGACAATGTAGCGCCTTGCATTGTCCCTTTATTAACAATTCTAGGTCCATGTAATTTATTATTGAATTTAACAAATAAGGTTCTATTGTGTAAAAAATCTAATATCCATTTTAAAGTTTTGCTTGGTAAGCCCAATTCATGTAAAACATGAATCAGACTTTCAATGTTAACATTGTCAAAAGCACCTTTAACATCTAAAAAAACACAAATAACATTAGTGTGACTGAGTTTTGCCTTTTTAAGGTCAGCTATGAGTGATACAAAGCTTTCAGAGCAACTTCTTCCTTTTCTGAATCCAAATTGAATATCTGGTAACTTTCCTTGTGTTTCGGCAAAGTAGTCTATTCTTAACTTTAACATGTTTTCAAAAAGTTTACCTAAACATGATGATAAGGAGATAGGTCTATATGATGAAGGATTATTTACGGCTTTATTTGGCTTTAAGATGGGAATGACACATTGTGTTTTCCATGATTCAGGAATAACTAGACAGTTCCATAATTTATTATAAACTTGTAATAAAATCTCTACAGCATTAGGATGTAACCTTTTAATTAACATGTATGGTATATTATCCAACCCTGGTGTTGTATCTTTCCTGCTTTTTAGTGCTATGTACAATTCATTCAATGTAAATGCCCTATTGAGAAAGGAGTTGGTTTGATTTTCAGGAGACTGATTCAATATGTTACTTAGGTTATTCAGTTCAAACTGAGAGGAATCTGTAATTTTATCTAAGAAACTTGGTACCCATTCATCATTTAGATATCTGTTATGAGAAGAACCTATTCTTTTAAACCTCTTAATGTATCCCCATATTCTAGAAATAGGCGTCATTCTGTTAAAACTACTGCACAAGTCATGCCAGGAAATAACACTTTGTTCTTTTAATGTCCGCTTCTTTTGTGCATCAGCTTTTTTGTATTCTATGAAGTTAGTAATGCTTGGTGATGTCCTATACAGTATTAAAGCTTGTTTCGATTTATGAACAGCATCATCACATGTTTGATTCCACCACGGAGCAGGTTTTCTCATGACTTTCGGAGTTTGTTTTGATTTCTGCTTTGGGACTGTTTCTGATCGAATTTTATATAAAGTGTTTACAAAGCTGTTGTACAAATGAAGTGGTTCTGTCTTATGAATATCTAATTGAGAAAAACAGGTTTCTGACAAATTATAGTATTTAGGCCAATCTGCTTTATTATAAATATATTTTTCTTCTACAGGTCGGATCTCATATGTGGAAGGCTTTACATTTACAACCACCTGAGTTGGATAATGGTAACTGCCCATTGGATCATCATGAACGCGCCATTCGCAAAGTGGGGCCAACGTGGGACTAACTAGAGCTAAATCAATCGCAGATGGATTTCTATTTGGATATGTAACAGTTGTTGCAGTACCGTCATTTAAAACACACATGTCAAATTCATCAATGAGATTGTACAAGCTGTTGCCTCTGTTATTATTTGAATGACATCCAAACAAAATGTGATGTGCATTAAAATCTCCCATGATAATATATGGTCTAGGGGTTTCCTGTAATACCTTTCTCATTTTGGTAGTGTCAAACCTGTTAACATTGGGAGGACAATATACACAAAGAATGTTTAAAGTACCTATAGAGGTTTCTATTGATACACAGATATTTTGGATGGATTCATAGAAAGTTGTGTTTATAACAGTATATTGTAAATTTTGTTTAATTAATATGGCTACACCGTTATGTGAATTTACTGAATTTTTATGTATAAAATTATAAGGTGCAAAATTAGGAATAATACTTGTACTTTTGAGCCAGGTTTCATTTAATAAGCAAATGTCAATATTATGCTCAAAAAGAAATGATTTTAATAAGGCCTTCTTGCTCTGAAGGCTCTGTATGTTAAATTGTGCTATGGTCAAATATGTATCCATTAGTTTAATAAATTTGCTAACAATATTTCCTTAATTTTTTTATTTGTTACTGGGCTATCCTCTTTGTCATTACCCAGAGTGATAAGTGACTTAACAATGGCATTAATTATAATATCATTATTCACTATTTGTTCTGCATTGTAGGCAGGGTTGCGACTAACTGGTTTAGGCAAAGGCATGGCCGGAAAGGCAATCGTCGACTGTACAGGTGGTGCAGTACTCACCACAGTGGCATAAGGCTGGGACGTGTATTTCTTTTTCTTTTCTTCCATCTTTTGTTTTTTAATGGGACAATCCCTAGATATCGCGAGGTGGTTCCCGCTACAATTGATACACACTATCTCTTCAACATCGCATTCTCTGTAGGAGTGTCGGCCGGCACAGGACGAACACATTTGCTCGCCTCTGCACACCCTGGCCGAATGATTGAATTTCAGGCATTTATAGCATTGCAGCAAGGGTGGTATATATGCATGCACCTTGTACCTGAACATATTTAAATATGCATATTGAGGCAATATTGTTGTCGCAAATGTTACAGCAATGGTTCCCAAAGGGACGAGCTTTCCCTCAACCTTCCTCATAAACCGCTTGATAGAAATAATTTCGGCGTCGCACGCTATATTTTTATATATTTCCTCGTTTTTCAGCTCTTTAGGTACGTACCGAAGCACCCCCGTTGTTTCTGTCAAGTTTGCCGGCACGAAGGCCTTTAACTTATTGCGGCCTAAAAAGTGGTCCATTTTCAGGAAACTATTCGCTGGCGCGGGCTTCTTGAACGTAATGCCAATTTTGTATGCATTCACCCTGTGAACGCCGACTATACCTTTCACTTGTTCGGTAAAAAGTTTCGTTAATGTAATAGGGTTTCTATTACCCAACTTTTCGTTTTCCTGTGATTCAACGTAAACTATACACTCCGCACTATGATTTTCAGGAAATTGCCGTTTATAGTTCGGTTTTGTATACATTTTATAGTCCGAAGCACTAGCGTCCAATTTTCGCTTCTTGGGTTCTTTGTCACCGGGGGCCTCGCCCCCGGGGCTATCTGCACCCATTTTATTTACACAATATATACAGTTTTTACAATAACTATATTTACAGAGAAAATAAACAAATATACACAAATAAAATCAATTTTAAAACACGAGAAAATTTTAAAGCGCCCGCCTAGTTCGACTTCCCGCCAAAAAGTCCCGTTATAAAGATGTTCCGTCAGGGTGGCCATTCATTGAAATTAATTTCCATTGTAATGAAACGCATCGGCAACCTTTTAGCGTCTAGAATGCGTTTTCGGGAAGGAAAACATTATAATTTGAACGCATAAGTAAACTTTCGGGACCAAACACTGTATGTTCTCTAAAAAAATAAAAGGCTAATACCAAAAATTCCATGTTAAAAGGTTCTTAAAACGCCACACGTCAATATTTATTTACCCTACTTCAATTAATACAATCTTTGTGTGTGGTATACATATTGTATTCGTATACGGGCCAAATGTCAAATACAAAGCTGTCAAAGCGAAAAAAAAAGGAGCATGCGTCTGCTCTCACCGAGGGCCAATGCCCATCTGTCGATTTTTCGAAAGTATGGTGGCAGGGAAAATGTATGGAAAAGTCACTAAAGTTTAGATTTACGTTTGAAATTCTCATTGGTCTTTGCGAGGAAAAATGTGAAAAGTGTGATAACTTATAGTGAATACTTTTGAGATTGGTTTGAGTGTGATTTTGAAACGAAATAATAGATTTTTCAATTCCATTTTGCCTAAACGCCGACACGCGTTCTTCTCATTTTTAGTTCAACTTTACGGTATTGTATTTATTAAAGTGTAATTTATTATAGATTACTAATAGTGATAACTTGTAAACACACTCTTTGTGATAATAATTACATATATTTTATATATTTTTGTAGAGAATCGTGACCTCCACAGATTGAGAGGTGAAGGCTGTTTTTGCTAAATATGCTCGGCGCCCTCTTAAATGTCATTCATTACTGTTCGTAGATTCGTACTGACAATGTAAGTAAACGTTTTAACTGCCTCATCATTCCGTCTTTTACGTCGTCGTCTTTATGTTATAGAATGTGTTTTTAAAATGCGGACTATATGAATGAAGAGTGTAGGTACCTACCTACTCCTACACATAATAGAACGTTTTTTTTTACAACTTTTAAACGAATGCATGCAAAATGTAGGATATTAAGCCCGCACATGTCGTTTTTACATAGTAGGTAGGTCATGATACATTTGATATGATGCTGATTTTTTATTCTTCGTGCAAATTCGACACACAATTAAAAATTATTTTTAACAAAAAAAAGTCATATTTACATAGTTTTGTTTTGTTCTAAAGTAGCATTGAAATGTGATGTGATGACGTAACGTAGCGTAGGTGTACATGCACCTATATGTATTTAATACTAAGATAATAGTCCCAGTGCTCGACACCTTAGTGCCCAATAGATGACACCTATTCGTAATCACCTCTGTCATCATGACATAAGATAGAAAGTGCCATTTATTGGGTCAGAGTCGAGCACAGGGACGCAATAGCTTACTTACCTACATACAATTGAAGATGTTATGAATGTCATTTCTACTTGCGCCTTTTACCTAATAGTTATAGATCATGACGTTCAGCGTAGTAATGCGGCCTGCCGTCACTCTACCCGCTGACGGCGACTTGGTTTTTTTTTCTTTAAGTTCTATTGTTCCTGTACATAATGTTAAGTACATATGTACTCAAATGTATGAGAATTGCAAGTTGTATTGTTATGCATATTGCGTTTTTAAATATGGCATCATAACCGAGTAAATGATTCTTGGACATATTGTCAACAATATATACTTATGAATGAAGGTGAAGTAGCTTGACGAATCCGTTTCGTTCCACAGCGAATCGAATCCACTACTTACATACATGAAAACAAAAAATGCTTAAACTGTAGTATCTATAATATCTATATGTAAAGTGTTGGCATTCATGCGCAGTTATGGTGAATCAATGTTATAATTATAATCTATACTAATATTATAAATGCGAGAGCGACTGTAAGTGTCTGTCTGTGGGGCGTGCAGCGGGGCGGGCGAGCGTGCGTAATATTTGTGCAGCGGCGACTCAGGACACCAGTATGAGTTTCAATTGTTTAACATGCACGCCCCGCTGCACGCCCAACTCGAGCGTCCACTCAGGCCTTACACTTAAGTGTCACTAAGGGCGACATGTTGCGGAGTTCGAAACATGTCGCCTGGAGTGGCAATTAACACGTGAGTATTAAAGATGATTCACGCTAGACCGTTCCGTGTCCGGGCCGGCCCATTTTGTAGTACAAGAAATCGACGGACGCGCGACGGCCGTCGATTTCTTGTACTAGAAAACGGGCCGGCCCGGACACGGAACGGTCTAGCGTGAGTCATCCTTTAACCGTTTAGTGAAATGTAGATATTTTAGTAAAATGTAGATATGTAGAAAGTTTGAAATCCGGTATGTCACCTATGATATTTTTTTTATCCCGGAAGGATGTAATTTGGTGGTAACTAGAAGTGAGCGAGGTAGACGCGACAATTAAGGTACAAACACACTAGACCGTTCCGTGTCCGGGCCGGCCCGTTTTCTAATACAGGACGCGCGACGGCCGTCGATTTCTTGTACTAGAAAACGGGTCGGGCCGGACACGGAACGGTCTAGTGTGTTTGTACCTTTAATATAATTGGCAACCTCCCTGAGTCTGCGGGCACCTGTAAGTCGCGGGTACAAGACTACAAGCTAGTGAAGTTATGTTATAACAGAAAGGATTCACGTTCTTATTAAGAGAACAATACTGAATGATTGACTGTGGTTTGAATGGGTATAGAATAGCGAATAAATTGACGGATGATGCAGCGTGAATAGGACTTCCGTCGTCCGAATCGTCTTTCACAGATACCTACCTATTATAAATGCGAGGGAGAATTCTGTATGTGACAATTTCAGACTTAATCCGCTGAACCGATTTCAATAAAAATTGGTTAGGTATGAAGATAGTTTGAGACCCTGGGCATGATATAAGATCTCAACATCATACCTAAAGAGGGTGAATAGAGTATTGGAAGTTTGCATGGAAGAGCGAGCGATAACTAAGCCTGTGCCTGAAATAATTGAATAACAATGATTATCTCAGGCGATTATAATAACTTATACGTGGATGAAATCGCGGGCAAAAGCTAGCAATTTTCTAAATATTTTCTTTGACCGTATCGGTCGTCGCGTGTCCGTCGATTTCTTGTACTACAAAACGGACCGGCCCGGACACGGAACGGTCTAGCGTGAATCATCCTTTACCGGGATCCTCCGGGTCCTATATTATTTGAATACGGTACCACGGAATAATAAAAACCAGTGGAAATGGCAAGGGGGCGTGCCGCGCTGCCATAAATATGAGGAGATACGCAGCATTGCTTCAGTTCGCAGCTTTCGCTTGTGCGTGACAGTTGTGTCGCTACCATTACAAAAAAATCTAAATTGCATGAAAAATGCCATATTGGGCAGTTTTGGAGTACAAACCCGATAGCCGGAGCAAAAACGTTGCCAATGGTGGTGTTTCATACCATCGCTAAGTCTTATTTTATTTTATTTTCAATAATTTCTAATTTTCTGTTTTAGGGCATTTTAAGCATATAGACACCAAACAAAAATAAACCTTATCATTAAGCAATAGAGTTGATTTTGCACCATACGTCAAAGTATGCAGCAATCTAGAACATTCGCTACTCAAGTAGTGCGCGGATGATGTCGATAAGTTATCGATATTTGGTGCAAGTTATCTATTATAAAGATTGAAATATAATTCAATGTTTTTTAGGGTTTAATAGTAAAATAATGTAATTCATTGTAACTAGTGTACGGGGATTAAATAATGTATCCGTATTTCAGAGTTATTGAAATTTTTGCACTGATATTATTGATTTTCATCAAAATCGTTAGAGCCGTTTCCGTGATCCCCGAAATATATATTAGAATTGCTCGTTTAAATACATAAGATATATTGACAGAAGTAATTTTTTTTTAAAACGAATTTACGACATTAATTTTTTTTTCGTTATTTTAGACTAAGTTAGAATACATTTTGGACTTAATTAAATGCCATGACCTATTCTTATTTTTAGGGTTCCGTACCCAAAGGGTAACACGGGACCCTATTAGATACTAAGACTCCGTTGTCCGACTGTCACCAGGCTGTATTTCATGAACCGTGATAGTTAAACAGTTGAGTATTTTTGTTGCCACTGTAACAAACACTAAATAACAGAAAAAAAAATATTTAAGGGGGGTTTCCATAAAACAGACACTTTTTTGCAGTTTTTAGGGTTCCGTACCCGAAGGGTCAAAAAGGGAACCCTATTGGTGACGCCCAGGCGTCCGCCCATCCGTCCGTCCGTCGTCTGTCACAAAATTTTGTTCCTAAGAATGTTTTAACTTCCCGTTGACCTATGCACTTGAAATTTGGTGATAATGTTTATTATTACGTATATTTTACCAACAAATACTAATATATTGATAAATCACTTTTTTGTGGTTGGTTCGGAACCCTTACTGTGCGAAGTCCGACTCGCAATTGGCCGGTTTTTACAGATAATGGTACAGAATCCGGCGTGCGCGGGTCCAACTCGCACTTGGCCGGTTTTTTATATATTTTTTTATGTGTGCGTGTGTGGTAAAATAAAGACTTAATAATCTATATATTACACTTGCTACATTATTACCTGCATTATTATTTATTGAATGCTACCAGATATCTGATACTAGATAATGACCAAAGTTATTAAGTCCTTCTTAAATAAAAATGTTTTCGTACATTAATATTACAATATCGATAACTTGGAAGTGAAGTATAGCACATCTCTAAAGTACACGCAAAGTGCTCTATCGACGAGTAGCCGAACTAGGGTATGTACTCTTATAGTTTTTCTCTTAGCAGTTCAGCTATTAAACGCTAGATGGCAGAACTTTGAAGGCGCAAAAGAATTTTAATCATTTCGCATGCACTTAAAGTTTAAATTAAGTGAAAGCTCCGTTGTTCATAGCACCTTTTTAAATAAAATACTACGACCAATCACTTTCAAGATTTCAATGTGTTTAGCATTATGATAGTGTGAGTTTTAGCGACACCGGTCTCGATACTAATCGCGACTTATGCCATTTCCACTGGTTTTTATTATTCCGTGTACGGTACACGTGCATTTAAGAATTATGCAATTGCTTGTAGATAAAGAAGTAGGATATAGATAGGACTTGACCATGAGCGGCCTGCTGAAGAAAACTTAGATTAGAATTATATATTGTAATCTAAGTATATCAACCTACGAATATATAGCGATATAGCGATGTCTTGCCTAGTATAGCGATGAAAACTGATGAATTAATATTTTTTTGGGTTCCTAATAGGGGTAACAAACTGATTCCGATTAAGTGCCAGTTGCACCAACGTACGAACACAGACCGGTCATCGTCAAATATGGCGCCGGCAGCTGTCATCCCATAGAAACTTGTCAAACTTTCCATACAATCAGATTTGACGAACACCGCTTACGATTACAGACGGTTTGGTGCAACCCAGCCTTAATCTGCTTAGGTAGTTCTATATGAAAACATTGTTATTAGATTTGAGGGAAAGTAAGTAGACAATAATATGATTAAAATCACTTGGGCACTGCTGAGATTTACCTAAGCATTGGTGTATTTGAATTCGTGTTTCTGTTTGCAAACAAACTGATAACAACTCATTAGCGGTAGATATATAGCTAGAAGATCTCACGGTTCGAAATAATTGCCATACGATAAAAAAAATACAAAATACATAGCTTAAAACTAACGTCGGTGAGAGGGACCTTATCTGGCCAATAACTTACACGCGTTACTGTTTGCTTTCCGGCTTTCAACTTTCAACGTTTCCTAAATCTAGATTAAACCGGTTAACGAACTCTTTCTGAATAAATCTTAATACCGGAATTAATCTGTATGTTTTGTGATAAAAATTCTTTGCTATCCATAAAATGAGTGCGTGATATTGACGGGCCGAAATTACGGTACATGGAATTTTCGTCTCGAAACATGGAATCTAGTTTTAATATATCTCGTTGCCACTTTAAACACGAAAACAATGAAAAATGTAAATTTATGGGTTCTTTATTTAAACAACCGGTGCAACGGTGACACCCGTTAAGTACTATACGTTACATGTAGGAAAGTGAATGATAAAAACTTATTTTTGTCGAATTATAAGAACACGCCCAATGAGAGCTTGGTATTGTATACATTCGACATTTGTCCTCAACTTTTTCAGCTATTTTCGAATAATTTTCTGATCGACTAACGATTGTCTACTGGAGAAAATTATGTAGCTATATACATACATACTACGTATATACATATACGTATATACATAATACGGCCCACTTAAAATGTCCTTACTAGACGGTCATTTTACTGAATTGCTTGCTGCTCCGTACACGCGAGACCAAAAACTAAATACAAAGGTTTCTTTTCAGTCCTCCAACTAAACATTTTCCGACTGTAATTTGTTATCACGCGCTCACTAAACTTACCGAACCATGAAGCCTGTCGCTCGTCCAACGAAAGACCTTCGGAAGCGTTGAGAAGATCTGGCAATGCGATTGTAGAGAAGCTGATGGCCATTCCCAGATCCAACAGCAACAAGTTTGGAGACATGCATGCTACAATCTGGAAATTAATTGGACTTATAGAAGACAATATGTATTCTTAAAAATATATATATTATCAAATTTTTATTCGACCGTTTTGTCGGCGTCATTGACGTGTATACTCATGCCAAATTACTTGCTAAGTAAGTAAGCCGGGGACGTACGGACGGGCGGCATGGCGAAACTATAAGGGTTCCTTGTTTACTACAGAGCCCTAAACAAGGAAATAATAACGATTAGGAACACATGATTTCTGTTCGCTGCTGGTTGAGTAGGAGTAGAATGCACCACACATATACAAAGATGTGTTGGGGTTGGGTTGACGTGCTTATACATGTCAAGAGACTGCAGCTATGACGACCGCTTTAGCTTAGTTGGTAGTGACCCGCCTGCCTACGAAGCTGGAGGTCCGGTCCCGGGTTCGAATTTCGGCCGGAGCATTTATTTGTGTGATGAGCATGAATATTTGTTCTTGGGTCTTGGATGTTTTCTATGTATTTAAGTATTTATTTATCTATATAAGTATGTATACCGTCGCTTAGTACCCATAGTACAAGCTTTGCTTAGTTTGGGACTAGGTTGATTTGTGTAAGATTGTCCCCAAATATTTATTTATTTATTAGCTAGATATTGTTGCTCCTGTGTTTATCTTAGTATGGTTGTGGTGGGGATACTCAGTTAGGTGTTATTTTTCAGGTATTATTATAAGAAAATCAGAGGAGGACTCCCGCTGGATTTTCTATTTTCTCTTTGTTATAAAAGCTTGAGTTATAAAAACTGAACTAGTTGTCATATAATGTATGTTATGGTAAAACGTTCTGTAAGTACATATATTTCACCGAGAAAAGGAAAAGATTAATCTCAAGGTAATTTATGTAGGTCGCATCGTCTTACATGTGCGTATGCCAAGGAAACCCACTTTACAGTCTATACAACTATTGTAACGTTAACGTAATGTAATATGTCGGTGAAGAGTATTTTTGCTGTTTATGCTATTCCCCATAATGTTATGCAATATGCACGAACACTTAATTAACTATTTAATTGCTTCTTTGATAAGAATATTCTTTGAAACATTGTATGCTGTATCAGTCATAGTACCGCTAGTCTTCATAATGGAACCATTATCGAGTACATGCTAACAAAAGGACTAATGTAATATTCTTGAAATAGTCGAAACAGCTCTAACGATTTAAACAATTAAAACTGTTTTTGTTCATGAATTTGAGGAAAAACTAAAACATGGTTTATAATGTTTATCTCACATACTAAAGGATCGACGGGCGTCGATTTCTTATACTAGAAAACGGGCCGGCCCGGACACGGAACGGTCTAGCGTGAATCATCCTTAAGTTTCAATGGCGTAGGCATACTAAGCTTCGCGGATGAGTATGGGTACTTTTTATATCAGTTACTTATGTTACGGGTTACTCTATACTCTTCTGTATCCATGGAAACAGATATAATATAGATGGCTTATGAGAAGATTATCTTGAGTTTCATTTAAATAACAAATACCACAAACATGGTGTCAGAAGTGGGAACAACTTACTAGATATTATATGTATATAGATACAAATCAATGTTTAATATTTGGGTAAAATATTATTTTCCTTAGATAATAATATAACATCTATTTTAACTGCTTTCCTTACGTTGCTTTGTGAGTTATTTGTATTCAAAATTCAAAACATTTATTCTGCAAATAGGCCTCAAGGGCACTTTTACAAGTCGAAATCTATCTGTATCAACAGAAAATATTACAATATTCAAAATAAAACTAATTACATATCATAAAATAGCTTGTGCCCGCGGCTTCGCCCGCGTACTAAACGCTCGCGTTCCTAAGAAAAAGTTCGGAGGAGTTCCCTTTAGGGGATGAATTTTGAAAAATCCTTCCTTAGTGCACCCTTAGACCTTATAAGGTTCCGTATACGTGCCAAATTTGGAATCTCTAGAACCAGCGGCTTGGGCTGTGCGTTGATATGTCAGTCAGTCAATCAATCAGTCAGATTCTTCTTTTATATATTTAGATAGATAAAGAATGTTCATTTCCACAATATTAAATCTTAAAATCGATGCCGTTTTCGTAATTGACGTACGAAAAAAACATAAAAACGATACCCATATTGATATTTAGTTATTTAAATTTCAACCCCATTTCACCCCGACAGGGGAGATAGTATTTCATGTCCGCCACGTTGGATTTTAAAATTGTTGTAGTTTTCGTAATTCATTTATTGTTAGGAGTACTCCAGTGAAGTTTCGAATAAAATAGTCAAACTAATCTTGTTTCTCCATACAAACTTTGGAGCCCCATTTCACCCCCGTAGGGGATGAATTTTGAAAAATCCTTCCTTATTGAACCCACCTTATAAGGAACCTACGTGCCAAATTTGGAATCTCTAAAACCAGCGGTTTGGGCTGTGCGTTGATATGTCAGTCAGTCAATCAATCAGTCAGTTTCTTCTTTTATAAATTTAGATAAGATTAAGCAAATAACAATCCAGATTTTTAGAGATGTATAAGGTCTCTAAGCGTCACAATAAAAATAAAAAGGTACAATAATCATCATAGAATATTATGACATGTAAGTTAGAGAAGCTAATAACAACACAGATTTGTTAGAGATGTTCTCTTAAGCGTCAACATGAAAATAATAAAATCTTTATAAGGCCTCTGAGCGTCAGTATAAAAAAAATCAATCAAATGAGAACAGAGTGAAGTTTCTCATGTCAATTCAACTGAACACTAGTACTAAGTTACTATTCCTTGCAAACATGAACAGACCGGACCCCAAAGTTTGTTGTGTTTAGGGAATCCGTTTATGATTCGTACCTACACCAAAACAGTGTTTTTTATCTTTTATAATTTTGCTTGAATGATGAACACACTTGTCCCAGGTCAATTCAAAATATTATTTGTCTTCTCTGAGAACTTCACTTAATTGATGTAAGTAAACAAAAGAATACCTACCTGTGATGAGACCGATCTCAAACGACTTGCTGACGGTCCAGTTCCAGATTCAATTGTAAACTTGTGCACCATTTTGACCACACTTAGTTTTAAATATCACTGAGTCTAATGTAAAAATAAGAATTAATATATTTTAATATACTATGTTTTATATACATGAGAGGACAAACATGCTGACTGTATTAAATACTAACTAATTCATAATGGTTAAAATTTATGAAGGTAGATTTTGTAAATTTTTAGAACGCTCGAGCAAGACGCGTTCACTGCAGGTCGGCTGCGTTCAAATGAAGGTTTACGCTGAACCATAAGATTAAATACGGCGATGTTGTTGTTTGGTTACCAGTTGTTAGTCAGTGCTAAATAAGTACCTGACAACAGTGATAAGGTACTGTAGAAAATGTGATGCGGGAAATTTTAAAATTATTAATTACATCGGGACATCTACGTTTTGTAGCAACATAAACCGTATTCAGCGTTAGAGGTTAAAGCTTAAGCCACACAGAGAGCGGCGCGGGAGCTCCCGCCTGCTCCCGCGCGCCTCCCGCGCCGCTACCGCCCGCTTCCGCGCCGCTACCGCCCGCTTCCGCGCTGCTACCGCCCGCCCGCTCTCTGTGTGGCTTAAGCTTTAAGAGATCGTAAGAACTTCAGTGATCAATTGATCATATACCTCGTGACACATCTTTACTTCAATGGTAAGACTTTTGGCTCTGCTAAGTACATATTTGATAGTGACAAATATGTAAAATATTCGTACCTATTTTAAGCACTTTTTTTAATACGTACCTATGTAAGTGTTAGGTTGAATGTTCTATAAACAGCACGCGTTACTAGTCCGGGTTATATTACGGGTGCCGTAAGCAAAAAAATGCCAAGCTGCATTTTGTGAATAGGTACCTATAGTTCTATTCGCTCAAATCAGACGTCGCCTGCAAACGTATCTATTAAGGTTAACGTATATACAATAAAAATAATGATAAAGCCCGATGTACCATGATATAATTATGTATATTCGTTACGAATTTGATTCAATTTAATTAACGTGTCGCGCTTTTACGCACTAGAGCAAGCGAGAGCGCACTTAATTAATTCCAATCTAATTTCAATTCGTCAGTATCAACCCAGAGGGAAACTAGACCTTGTTGGAATTAGGCCGGTTTCCTCACGACGTTTTCCTTCACCGAAAGTTACTGTGAAATATCAACTGATAATTCGTCCATTTTTTTTAAAACCTATTGGTATGGTTTGAACCCACGTGTCCACTCCCAGCAAACAGCAACTGCACGTTCCGCCGCACACGAAGTTGAACCATAATCATAAGACTATAAAAGTATAAATCCCAATTTGGAGTGTGCGTCGTGCGGTTGCGACACTTCTCCGCTCACTTCAAATTGAGCATTTTACTAATAACACTACGGTTCAATTTGGAGTGCGGCGGATCTTTCCCTTTATAAAGGTCATTATTTTGATAAAATGGTAAATAAATTTAGTCAAAATGGTCTACCATAATAATCACAGGAATGTTAGCCGAACACATAAAGGATGTCTCATCTGATATGACTGATATGAGGATGTTTGTTTTTTTTATTATCACCAAAAGTAACTTGTTACCTATATGACATCTATGTCATCAACAGTCAGATAAATAGATCGTTAAGGTACCTATGTATGTCGTAGACGGATCGCATAATCCGCCGTATTACATTGCGGCTAGCCTTTTTACAAAACATAGCCGTTTTGTATTACGGCGGGTCAGCGATTAGCCGGATAGAATACGAAATAACTAAATGAAAATCCGTTATAATGAGTTCAGCGCTTTACATTCTTCTATTTGCCTAGCCGTAATGTAAACCAGTGGTTCAGTCAGATTGTATAATTCGCCGTAATACATTACGGCTAGCCGTCTCACAAAACAGCGTTGTTTATTGCGGCGGTTCAAGGATTAGCCGAATTGAATACGAAAGACTACATATATGTCCGCCAGATAGTAAATCTGCCTGTGACATGTACAACGTACATTACATTATTATACCTAATACCGGAAAAGGGTAAACTTAAGGAAAACCTTCCAGCCTCGACATGGCCCAATACTTGACACCTTCAATATTAATTAAAAGCCATAAAAGTGAAATCTTCAGTAAAATAAACTACTTAGTGGCTGTAGACTTGACGAGTGAGTTAAAAATTTCTGCCTAAGCTGAAACCAGGACCTTCGATCGCTTCGCTCACTCGGTCAATTACCTTACTGAAATAGAATCGGGTTTGTTATCGCGTCAAGCCTTCCTTGCAAGCCTATGGACAAGGCAGGCGTTCGACGGTGCGAGTCACGTGTGTGGCAATCGCTGACGTCTGTATATGACAGGCGATATATCGAAAGAGACACCCTTTGTTTTTCGCTCACGGGATGCAACCCTCTCCGAGAATGGATTTTTAGACAAATATCGTTAAATATCTGACTGTGTGCAGGTTTATTAAATTTCCTCTTGTAAGTACCTAGATGAGGTAAAATACCATCATATTAACTTAATCGTGTCTTTTAATAATGCGTTCTTTTAGTAGGCTGAGGAAAAAAAGGAAAATTTTGACTCGACTTTGGATTTATTTTCTACCGAGAAAATTTTAAGCAATCATGTTTCGCTATTGTCAGTATCACAATCATATAGTCAAGAATCATATATCTGAAAATCAGCCCCTACTGTTTGCTAGTCTGGGCAGGACAGCGTTTCAAAGTCTCCAAATTTCTCAGTGTAGCGCCTTATGAGCACGTCTACACGGTGGAAAACGAGTAAGACGACAAATTTTAACCAACGATTCTAAATAGTGGCTTATTTGGAGTAATCGCATCTACTTTCTTAAAACTGGAAATATTGCTCCTTACAAACATTATAATTACGAAAACGTAGAGTGAGTAGTGGGTCATAACGCCATGATTCGAGAAGTGTCCTCTACACGAAGTCCTCGAGTTTGCCCCTATCATCGCGCGCACGGCACATTTCTGCATGAGCAGCACTCTGTTGGCATCCGTTGAGTTTCCCCAAATGAGTGTGCCATAGCATACGACATCAGCGAATGGAAATGGGCAAAATAAACCTGCTAAATCCGAAATAAGTATAAACGCATCCACTATGTTTTTTTTTTCGCATGTAAGTCGAGATCTGTCAAAACACCATAGTTTTTTGACAGATGTCGAGTAAATAGTCGAGCGTTCGACACTCAAAAATCGGCCCCCAGCGCCACTGATCACCTTTATATTAAACTTGTGTATAAACTCAGCCTAAAGTGATTTCAATGAATATGTTTCATTGAATAATAAATAATTATATGGGTAAGTTGTACTGCTAGGTACTTCCGTTGAATAGGGTGAGGGCTTTGTTATATGAAATTGGGATGCAAAACACGAGTCTCGAATCGACCTCGGGAAATCTTGTGCTTTGGGGCATTTGAGCGCGGGTGAGCCCTACCCTGGTTGCGTATTGAATTGTTGACCTATACATGAACATTGTCTATGTGTGCGTCAGCGTGGGAGCTATGGGTACACGATGTGTGCATATATGTACCTATCACAACTACAAATATGGCCAACCCGCACTCGTGAGATAAAAGTACTGCAGGGTTTTTTTAATATATTTTATTTGTGGACAATCTTACACAAATCGACCTAGTCCCAAACTAAGCAAAGCTTGTACTATGGGTACTAAGCGACGATATACATACTTATATAGATATAAATAGATACTTAAATACATAGAAAACACCCAAGACCCAAGAACAAATATTCGTGCTCATCACACAAATAAATGCCCCGGCCGGGATTCGAACCCGGGACCTCCAGCTTCGTAGGCAGGGTCACTACCAACTAAGCTAAAGCGGTCCTCATTTGACTGGGTTGTTTGTATTTGAATTGTTGCTGTTTTAAATAAAATGTACCGGTACATTTTGTAGCCCGAGGTTCCAGTTATAGAACTAAATAATTCGATCCTAAATAGGTAAGTAAAACCATCTCGTAAAGTTGTTTCGAAATATCGATAAGCGTATAAACAATTCCCTGTACCTATGTATTTGTTCGTATTTATGAAGGTTGTAATATGATATTGGAATTGTATTCCTATTTATAATATGTTGACTTGCAAACACGTTAGTAATAATTGTAGCAGTACACTTGACTTAAAACCGTGCCTAACACAAATTGACCCCTTGATTCATAGCTACTATTCCTGATTGGGAACAAGGTGTTGATCTGGATAACATATTTTACCTGCAATTTTAAACTTTTGGAGTTGGGAAATAATGGTTAGTTACCGGCGAAGATTAAACCACTAAGCAGGTACGGTAAAGAAAGCTGAAACACGTAATATTTTTATCTCATAATGTCATAGTAACAAGAGCGAAAAAGGTACCTATTTTGTTTGCCTTGACTGTACCTATGCGCACCAAATCTTAATTATTTACCTTATCATGTCCTTAAAGGTACAAGTGTAAAGAAAAACATACAACAAAAAATAAGGGAAATTGTGCGTGACGACGGACAATAAAAGACTTGATAAAATGTCGTAAGCATTAGACGTTTTGTATTGAGGTTTCTAAATAATGCTATGGACTGTATGTATATGTAAGTACTGTCTATTCTATGCTATCTTACACTGGGAGCCGATTTTTGAGAGTTGAACGCTCGAATTTACACTCGAGATCCGTCAAAAAACTATGACGTTTTGACAGATGTCGCGTGAAAAGTCGAGCGTTCGACACTCAAAAAATCGGTCCCCTGGTATTCGTAACGTATAAGTCTATTAGACCGTGGGCCACAAACAGGTGTCAATGAACAATTTCCTTTCGCATGAAAACTTGTACTGTGTTGTGGTAGTCGACTGACGGGTTTTCTACCGCGATACAACCGGCAGACGAATTTTATTGCTTAACTTAACTATTCATACAAGTTTCAGTAATTATTACTTTTTTTATGTCTTTGGGAGGCTGTTGGGGGCCGATTTTTGAGAGTCGAACGCTCGAATTTTCACTCGAGATCCGTCAAAAAAGTATGACGTTTTGACAGAAGTCGAGTAAAAAGTCGAGCGTTCGACACTCAAAAATCGGTCCCATGCTCCTCAACCCATGACAGTCCTTCATAATACAAGTTTCACCGCTGTACAAGTTTTCGTGGAATACGACATAAAGTTACGATACTTTAGTTTATGTAGTGGAAGTGACAATAGATTAAATTTTGTAGTTAGTATGAACTTAGTACAGGGAGCCGATTTTTGAGTGTCGAACGCTCGAATTTTCACTCGACATCTGTCAAAACATCATAGTTTTTTGACAGATTTCGACAGAAAAGTCGAGCGTTCGACACTCAAAAATCGGTCCCCAGGTAAATTACTTTCGAGACGTTTTTGCATTTGTAGTTGTGTATGGGCAAAATTTAAATGCGTGCAAATTATTTTTAAAGTGTGTGTAAATTTAAATGTAGAATCCCTGTAAATAAATATACAAATAACCTGTACATACCTCAATTCAATGGAATGCTTTGAGAAAATATGTCGTGATTTTTCTCTCACCTTGTATAATGATGAGGCAAACTTATGTAGGTGAAATAAAAATCATGAACCTTAGACTTGGTAAGTTCCATGTACAGATATTTTATAATTAAAACTCACACGATACTTTAACACAATTTATTTTACTTCACTCGATGTCTTAATTTGAACAATAAGTTAGTGCTAACTTCTAGACACCATAGTCCGTACTTATTGAGCTCCAGAATCAGAATGCCGCCGTTGAATCGACAGAGCGCGCAAAACTACCGGACCGGAACTCGAACCGGATTGGCCATCGATACTTGCACGTGATTGGTTCATTTGAAAAACGCTATTTTAATGTTGCAATATCTAATTATTTGAAAATCATCTATTTGATAATCATAACCAGTACTAAATATTTTAAAAATTATAACATTCGGCCATCCGACTCGTGCAACGTCCCGGTGCACGTTCTTTACAATAATCACTTCCTAGTACTTTTCCCTTATACCTTAGCATTAGAATTAATTTTATATAGTATAATAGCTTAAAATTACAAATTATATATTCAGTGATTGCTCAGTCACGTACATTATTCTAATGAATTATTTATTTTACACATCTTAATTAATAAATGTACAATATATAAACATATTTTCACAATCAAATTATAACATTCGGCAAATTTACATATTATCCCTTGAATTTACTAACGATGCATCTATGTATGTTGGGAATGCTCTCGCAATTTCGACAAAGGAACATTATCGTCGGTCTCATAACTTGAAGATTCGCTTGAATCACTAGAAGACCTATCTGAATCAGGATCTAGAGACTTTATGTTAATCCAAGGTCTTATCCTGTCAACTGCCACTACAGTCTCAAACGACCTTTTATTTTTACCAAAACCGGGTATATTTGCTATACGATACCTATCATTGTCTAAGACTTTAACGATTTTGTAGGGGCCAATGAATTTCGACAACAATTTTGTACTATTACCCTTATTGTAAAAGTTGGTTCGTGTTATTTTAACCAAATCACCCTTTTTAAAGACTGTAGCAGGAGCCCTTCCAGAATCGTATCGTTTTTTCTGCTTAACTTGACTAGCTTGGATGTTGTCACTCACGTCCCTCCTCACTTCATCTAATTGTTCGCGAGGGACGTCAGTTTCAACACCCAACTTATTAGAAAGGCCATCGCGAGATTTAACACCAAAAAGAGCCTCTGATGCAGTCCTTTGGGTGGTAGAGTTGACGGTGTTATTAATGCCCCACTGTACTTTCTTTAGACACACGTCCCAACTGCGTTCATCTTGATCTGAATTATGCCTCATCATTGAATTTAATATAGTCTGGTTAAACCGTTCGGCTTGACCATTCGCCCTAGGGCACGCCACTGCATTTAGAATATGTTTAATGCCATTTGAATCGCAAAACCTTTTAAAAGCCGCAGAGGTGAATGAAGTGCCACGGTCTGAGATAATACGCGCGGGATACATAAAGTCGTGAAAAATATCTTCCAATACTTTTACAGTGGTCTTAGTCTTTGTGTTTTTTACAGGTTTTATAAAGACATATTTAGTAAAACCGTCTACAATCGTCAAAATATAGGTATTGCCACTCACACTCTTTACAAACGGTCCTAAGTGGTCTACATGAATCGTGTGAAAGGGTTTATCGCCTTTTGGTATTGGATATAACTGTCCTTTCTTTTGCCTCGCTGAGCTGTCTTTATTATAAGCACAAGAAATACAACTTTCGACATATTTCTTCACAAAATGGCGCAATTTAGGGAACCAATATTGACTCTGTATTCTTTCAATGGTTTTAGACACACCTAAATGTCCGATATCGTCATGGTTGGCGCGACAAATTTGAAATCGAGCGCTTCGTGGTACTAACAGACGTAGTTTATCGTCTACCTTCCTATAAACCTTATGGTCCCTAAAGACGTAGTTCTTTCTTATATCTTTAGCCTCCTCATCACTTTCAGGCTTAAGTACCTTTACAATTCGTGCCACGTCGGGGTCAGATAGCTGTAAGCCTAAAAGCCATTGGTCCTTTTCAATGCTATAAACGGTGTATGTATTGGAGTCGCTCTCTGTATTTGTCAACGCAGTATTACGACTAAGAGCGTCAGCGTGAGTCATTTGTGTACCGGGTCTATACTCTATATCAAAGGTAAACTCGCTGATTTGTAGCCACCACCGAGCTATTCGTGGCACCAAATCACGCTTGGTAAGTGTCGTCCTAACAGCATGACAGTCCGTCACAACTTTGAAATGCGTACCTAATAGGTACACTCTAAATTTCTTTAGAGAACACACTATGGCCAATGTTTCGAGTTCATACGAATGCAAGTGACGCTCTTCCGGTGTGGTCTGCCTGCTGAAATAGGCGACGGGTTTTAACACACGCGGATTTTCTTGCCACTGTAATAAAATTCCAGCTACACCAAGGGCACTTGCATCCGTATGGAGCTCGGTGTCAAGTTTTGGGTTATACAAGGCTAATATCGGGCGACTTACCAACATGTCTTTTAAAGAGGTAAATGCTTTCAACTCCAAATCCGACCATGTGAACGGGACGTTTTTCTTTAACAAGTTAGTAAGAGGCCTAGCGATTTCTCCAAATCCCTTCACAAATTTTCGGAAATATCCGGCCAGACCTAAAAACTGCCGAACCTCGTGAACCGTTTTAGGAACAGGAAACGTTTTAACCGCCAAAATTTTGTCCTCATTGGGCCTAACGCCGTCTGCGGATATTTCGTAACCCAGGTAGTTGATCGTATTGTCAAAGAATCGACATTTAGACAATTTAAGTGTAAGACCTCTTCCCCCGGACCACCGCAAGGTGAACACGTCTGTTGATCCGTGCGTGTAATTATTTCAAATAAAAATAACAATTTTGAGTGATTAAATATACACGAAAAAATAGGAGTGCATAAATAACCAGAAGTGAAACGTGACACAATACTGGACCACCGGTTTAAGTTTCTGCTTGCCTGGTACAAATCCCGGGTGAGTACCCCTGTGCGCGTATCCTCCAATCAGCGATAAACAGCTATCGGCAAACCACGCCTCCCACGTGACGTCAGCGCCCGCGCAGGTAGCATTTGATTGTATATCTCCTGAGACTCATTAGTGCCTAGTACGATGGCTGGTGACTCGCCGTTGAATAGGTCGAATTCTGAGGCGGACGTCGATAGACTAGGCGCACATAACCTTAAGACGCCGCCTAACTATGTATCAACGCGACACAAAAGAAAACGGGACGATGAGTTAGGAACTGATTTCACACAGTTTAAGGACGAGATGAAAACTATGATTCAGTCCCTTATGGGAACTCAACTCGAGGAAATAAGGAAAAATACTCAAACGCTCAAAGAAATTCAAGCTACAAATCGGAACATAGAAAGTTCGATCGAGTTCCTATCCTCACAAAACGAGGAATCTAGGAAAAAAATTGAATTTTTAGAAAAACAGTCTGCCGAGGACAGAAAGCACATCATAATCTTGGAAGACAAGCTTGAAGACATAGCAAAAAATTCACGGAAATCAAATTTTGAATTGAAAAACGTACCCAAAAAGGCCGATGAAACTAAGGAAGACCTCATAGAATATGTACTTAACTTATCGAAAACTATAAAATACACCATGTCCAAGACCGACATTAAAGATGTTTATCGGACCCGCGGAAAGCAAGATCGTTCGCAGTCGACCCCAATTGTGATTGAAACCTCATCCACAATTATAAAAAACGACATACTTCGATTCTGCAAAGTGTTCAATACCTCTAGTGGACAAAGGTTACGTGCGAAACACTTAGGACTTCGTTCCTCGGAAGATACCCCAGTATACGCATCAGAGCAACTGACTCCAAAAGCTGCCCGCCTATATTTTTTGGCCCGGGAACTCAAGCGCCAGCAGCTCTTCAAACACTGCTGGACGGCGTATGGGAGCGTGTACGTAAGAAAAGAAGACAATTCAAAGGTTATCCATGTAACTAGTGAAACACAAATAACACAACTTTCCAATTCAACCTGACTAGACCCGCTGCTAATTAGGATAGGTATTATTATGTGTTTTTTGCTAATGTTATTGCGTGAATCACTTTTGCTACTGGATTGCATCATTGCTGTGCCAAGTCATGAGGCCTTATGTTGCACTGTCACGGTACCCCGTGGCTTGGGATCGCAAGAAGCGGCGGAACTTTGTCCTCGCAATAATAATATGAAGTACGTAAAAGTAAACAATGTATATGCACGGTACAAAGTTCCCCGCTATGGCACCCTCGCTAGCTGCCCTAACTTGTTTAAACCTTATTTGTTCGAACTGATATTGTGTTATATTTTGCCTTTTATAAGCCATACTACACACATACACAAACACACCAATCACACACACCTAATTTTTAAGATACATGAAGTACATACCAATTTGAACCTTAAGTCTATAACAATAAAACCCAACCACTGTAAACATCGATGTTTCTGTGCTGCATACTGTTTCAAAACACATACCTACCACTGCCATAAAACCCTCGAACATTATTTAGAACAATTATGGCCTGTAATAGTAATATTTTAAATGAAATTGATGACTCCGAGATTGCGGTTTCTGTTCAATGTGACCTTCAGGACTTAAAAACATATGTGCGCGCGGAGAGTTCCAACTCCAACTTAACAATAGTGTCCCAAAACATTAGGAGTGTTTATCGAAACTTTGACGATTTTATGTTGACTCTTTCTGAGCTGGAGTATGAGGTGGATATTATAATTCTAACAGAGTGTCGTATTAACCCCTGTATACCCTTACCCCACCTAAATAATTACTCTTTGCTAGCTACTAGATATAATCAAAACCAGAATGATGGTGTAGTAGTATATATAAAAACAAACTTAAATGCCAAAGTACAAGAGATAAAAATTGATCATGCTACATGTATTCAGATTATTACACATGACTGTTCTATCCTGGGTATTTACCGATCACCATCTAATCTTAACGCACAAAATTTTATTAACTCATTAAACAGTTATCTTGAAAATAATCATACATCTAACATAATAATAACTGGTGACATTAATATTAACCTCATCCCTAGACAGAACGAGTCGGTCTATGAAAATCAAAATAGACAACAGTACTTAAACATGCTTTCTTTTCATGGGGTCCAAGCGGGTCACATGTTTCCAACTAGGCTTACAAACTGTTTGGACCATTTTATGTTAAAAATTGATACTTATAATTTCACGGCTTTCTGTGCAGTACTAAATACCTCAATCACAGATCACCAGACAATTTTTTTATCGTTAACTAACTATAAATTAAAAGAACTCACACAAAAAAAACATACCACTGTGAATTATGAAACAGCTATTAAAAACCTTTTAAACGAAAACATCGAACTTCTCCTTTTTAGTAGTGACCCAAGATTTGTGGCTGACCAACTAATACTAAAGCTTAGTAAATCCCTTGAAAGTAGCAAAACTATAAAATCTATACCTAAAAGCCAGCGCACCATAAAGCCGTGGATGACACAAGGATTACTTCGGTGTATAAAAAATCGCAATAAATTACAACTAAATGTTCGTTCGGAACCACATAACGAGATCCTCAAGGTCACATATAAAAGATACCGCAACTTTTGTAATAATCTGCTAAAAAAGATTAAGCGTAATTACGAAAGAAAACAGTTAACAAATGTTTCTAAAAATTCTAAGAGACTATGGAAAACTCTGAAAGAGATCACTCACTACAAATCTACTAAAACCTCAAACCTTGATTTACTAAATACTAAAACATCTCCTGATGACTCAGTTAATTTTGTTAATACGTATTTTGCTAATGTAGGTAGAACTCTGGCTGAAGATATTAGCAATAATGACCCAGGTGGAATTCAAGACCCATTGCTAGATAATACCCCAGACTGTTCAAGCTCTTCTTTTGTTCTTTTAGACACAGATCCACAGGAAATACATGACATTGTCATGGGCTTAAGATCCGACAGTGCCCCTGGCTGGGACGGCATCTCAACTAAATTTCTAAAAATGGCTCACTGCTTGCGCCTGTAATTAGTCACTTGGCTAACCTCTGCTTCAAGGACGGGATCTTCCCAGCACCGCTTAAGCAATCTCTAGTTACACCGGTACATAAGAGTGGGGAGACAGACGACATAAACAATTACAGGCCTATATCGGTCTTACCAGCTATTTCTAAAGTTGTAGAAAAATTAATTAACAACCGTTTGATCTCCTACCTAAACAAATTTAACATTTTATCAGCTCAACAGTTTGGCTTTCGTAAATCTAAATCTACTGAAGACGCAATAATAGAACTCACTACACTAATAGCTGATAAGACTGATAAGGGACACAAATGTCTAGCTGTCTTTTTAGACTTAAAAAAAGCTTTTGACACCGTCTCTCTCCCCACTCTTATTCGCAAGATGGAGAGGGCAGGCATAAGAGGAACCCCTCTAAATTTGCTAAGTGACTATCTACAGGGGCGTACTCAAAGAATCAAGATAGGTGACTTTATAAGCCAAGAAGCTAATGTAACATTTGGCGTCCCACAGGGATCTGTGCTGGGGCCTACATTGTTTTTACTCTATATCAATGACCTGACAAACCTCAAACTACAATGTGGGCACACCTTGTCTTACGCTGATGACACTGTCATAGTCTTTGATGGGCCAACTTGGGGGTCTGTGTTTGAAAGAGCGGAAGCAGGCCTTAGAAGTGTATCTAATTGGCTAAAACGTAATTTATTAACGCTAAACGTAAACAAAACGAATTACATATGTTTTACCAAATATATCAGATCACAACCTAGCAATAATCTTAGCCTAAAAATTCATTCATGTATATCTTCTAATTCTGACCTATGTAACTGTAAGGAAATTTCAAAAGTCAACTTTACGAAATATCTAGGTGTAATGCTGGACCAACGTGTGTCTTGGTATACTCATACTGAATATGTTAATAACAGAATACGTAAATTAATATGGATTTTCAAAAAGCTTAGACATATTACAACTAAAAAACTTTTAAATCAACTATATATTACCCTAGCTCAATCTGTCATGTCTTATTGTATATCAGTATGGGGTGGTTCAGCAAAAACCAATTTTCTGAAAGTTGAACGAGGGCAGCGTTGTCTCCTAAAGGTTATGTATTCTAAACCGTTCCGATTCCCTACGAAAAGTATCTATGACATCAGTGACCTACTATCAATGAGGAAATTGTACATACTCAATGTAACCACGAGACTACACAAAACACTTACCTTTAATCCTATGCTGTTAAACCGTAGACGTATACACAACGTTGCTCCCGTCCCAACAACAAAGTCTGCATTCGCTAAGCGGCAATTTGCAGCACAATCAGCCTACTTGTATAATAAAATAAATAAAATATTAAGTATTTATCACCTGCAACTATATAAATGTAAAAAAACCATAGAAGAATGGCTTAAAACCAAAAGCTATGAAGAGACGGAGGGTTTATTATATCGTGTGGTATAATGAGTGACTGTACTTTTTACTGAAATTTTAACAAAAGATGTACCTATGTTAAATGTAGCAAGTGCCGTATAAAATAAGCACACTTGTTTCTTAAAGACTTATATTTCATGTACCTATTTCATTAATCAGACACACATATTTCGCACCAACACACACACACACACACACACACACACACACACACACACACACACACACACACACACACACACACACACACACACATTCATACACACACAGACACATATATATATTTCTTCTAAAATGTTGTTACTTTTTATAATGTTAAATAACAATTTGTTGCTATGGAGGAGCGGGGCTTCCTGATACAGGTATTGCATACTTAATAGGAAGCCTCTACCTTGTAACTTGTAAACCAAATTACTGTTTACGGAAATAAAATATTTTTCATTTTTTTTTTTTTTTTTTTTCAAGACCGGCCTCCCTAATAAGCTTTAAAACGTTCTCTAGCCTTTGGATACCTTGCTCAAGGTCAGTAGAGGGTACAAGGATGTCGTCTAGGTACGCCAACGCGGATTCAAAGCGTTTTGATCCCAGCATTTGGTTGATTAGTCTCTGAAAAACGGCTGGCGCGTTGGCGAGCCCAAACGGCATCCTTTTGAACTCATAGTGCCCGTCTGGAGTTACGAAACCTGTAAGACGTCGACTATCTTCCGCCATGGGGACCTGGTAGTAACCAGACGCAAGATCCAGGCTCGTAAAGTACCGGTTTCCGCTTAAGTTTGACAACTGGTCCTCTATCAGAGGGAGCGGGAAGCAATCCTTCCTAGTTTTATTGTTCAAGGCCCGAAAATCTACGCATAAACGCTGTTCACCAGTCTTTTTTCTTACCATCAAAATTGGACTGGCGTAATCTGAATTTGATTCTTGTATAATATCGTTATCTAGCAATTCACCAACTATATTGCGTACCTGTTCCCTTTCTGAATGAGACAGCCTGTAAGGTCTGTAGACTACCGGCTTATCATCCAGTAATTCGATTTTCATCTCGACACCCTTAGCCAATCCTATCTCACCTAAATTCATCGCGAAGCAGTCACGGTACGACTGTAGGAGAGTATGCAATCTGTCAACAACGTCATCGCTAACGTTTTTGCCCACAACAATATCTTTCTTGTCAATGGGTTCCAAAGACGACACATCGCAAGAAATTCTATTTACCTGGCGAATTTCTCTTTCCACGAAGGGTGTTGCCCTAGCAACGAGAATGTTTGAATCTAGTGTCAAAGTATCACTAGATAGATTGGTCAGAACCAAATGACCCTTACCATCCTTGATACTATAGGCACCCTGATGTAAGTGATACTCTTTGCCTGGCTCTCCACGACTGTGGCCTTGAACATAAACATCACCAGTAAAGGAAGAATCTTCCGAACACACTTCGATAAGATCTACCCCCTGGACTTTGGCGGACCCAAGCGTCAACAATTTTACCGACCTATCCAGCTGTTGCATCTCGTTACCCGGACTTTTGTAGAAAAGCAACTTATGGTTGTCTTTCAACACCGTTACGAAAGGCAATTCTGTAAAATCCTGGCCTATGAGTAAGGGAGTCTGCATAAATTCGCCACTAACTACTAGCACTTCTATAGAAGCTTCAACCTCGTCAAGCTTTACAGTGACAAAACTTTTATACACCGGTGACACCGAAGAATTCCCGAATCCTTTTATTACCGGCAATTCTGTACAGCATTTTGACAGATTTAACCGTTCAGCTTCAGTTTCACGCATCAGACTACACTCACTCCCAAAGTCTATATATGCTACATGATCGATTCCATTGACATTGGCCTTCCTAAAAAACTTATCATTTGAATCACACATAGTAGAAATCACGAGAGTTTTACGTTCGTCATTAACCGGTTTACTATCTGTCCTAAGATGCAAGGGATTAAGTCTGCAGGTTGCGGAATCATGGCCTACTCGATGGCATTTTTGACACTTGGTGATTGGGTTGGGGCATTTAGTGAAAGTATGTCCCTTGCCACGACAGTTGAAACAAGTAACGAGACTTTCGCTAGAAATCGCAGTGGAGGTGTTTTGTCGAGGCAAAGTATCAGTACGTTTCTTAACAAAAGGTGCGTCCGGTGGTCGTTGCGAATTGAGGTAATCTAATAAATCTTCAGGTTCCTCACAATTTAGGGCTTGAGCACCATTCCTAACAGATTTATCAAGGATGCCATGTATTATACACTGAACAGCTTTCCTTGAAGTAATATCGCATCTGTTCAGTAAAGTCAATTTATCATAGAAATACTCGCGATAGTTCTCTCCGTTACGCGTAGTACGAGCAAGCATTTCTTCGAGAAGCCGACCATAATTTTGTTCGTTAGGAAAGGCCTTTCTAAGTTTCAATTGCCATTCCTCCCAGCTATATACGACAGATGGTAAAGCCTCAAACCACTTTTTGGCGAGCCCTACTAGCTTTTGGAGTGCAAAATGTATGGTTTGCTTCTCGTTCCAATCATAAATTTTTACACATTCATTGACTTTGCGAATCCAGCTATCAATGCTTTGCGTTTTACTGGAGGGATCAAACTCAGGTACCACGTTATTTAATTGACTGTTGTTAAATTGCTGAGATTTATCTTTGTTCCCTCCTTGCAAAGAATTGATGAGCTGCAGTACCTCATTAAAAGTTACTCCCTGCGCCGAAGCACTGCCAGACTGCTCAGATGGTGTAGTATCAGAAGTCAGTACTTGACTCGTCGCGACTGGATTGACCGGTAGCTCGACGTCTTCAACGGTCCACGTGGCTGCCGGAACAGGCTTGCGCGCCTTTTTACTGGGCCCCCGGGATGAGGGCGACTTTTGCTGCCTTTTCCTTTTCCGTTTGACCCGTGTGCTCTTCCGTTGTGATTGGTCCGTCATATCATCTTCGGTGTCAGTTGCCATGACCTCGGAATAACAAAATGATATATTAGACATAATCAGGATGAAATCTAGATCAGTAATTTGAACCTCAACGCCTACACTATCACACAAACTCGATTCTAACGGAAACGCAGAGTTAAAATTATGAGCTCAAACCTAAGGATCGAACCTCAAACTCGAAACTCGAACCTCAAACTCGAAACTCGAACCTCAAACTCGAAACTCGAACCTCAAACTCGAAACTCGAACCTCAAACTCGAAACTCGAACCTCAAACTCAAACTCGTACCTCAAACTCAAACTCGAACCTCAAACTCAAACTCGTACCTCAAACTCAAACTCGTACCTCAAACTCAAACTCGTACCTCAAACTCAAACTCGTACCTCAAACTCAAACTCGTACCTCAAACTCAAACCTCAAACTCAAACTCGTACCTCAAACTCAAACTCGTACCTCAAACTCAAACTCGTACCTCACACTCAAACTCGTACCTCAAACTCAAACTCGTACCTCAAACTCAAACTCGTACCTCAAACTCAAACTCGTACCTCAAACTCATACTCGTACCTCAAACTCATACTCGTACCTCACACTCAAACACGAAACTCAAACTAACTCGAACCTCAAACGAACTCAAACTAGAATCTCAAATTCGAAGGTTCAAGTTTAACCTCAAATCTCAATTTACTGAACGGAAATAATTACTCACTGATTACACAAAAACAGACACATGGCCCTCGTAGCATTACACATATTAGCCATCATTTGGTATCCTAACCTACCATAGGCGCACATGGTCTACTAGTAGCAACACACCTGGTCGCTTATAAATGCACTACACAAATGATTCATCATAGGCGCACATGGCCTGTTAGTAGCAACGCACCTGGTCGCATACTAACTACCTAATCCAATGGCAAATCTGGGCACACATGGCCCTCTAGCAGCAACGCACCTGGTCGCTTACTAGCTACCTATTTCTTTAATCTATCATAGGCACACATGGCCCACTAGTAGCAACGCACCTGGTCGCTTACTAGCTACCTATTTCTTTAACCTATCATAGGCACACATGGCCCACTAGTAGCAACACACCTGGTCGCATACTAGCTACCTAGTCTTCTAATCTATCATAGGCACACATGGCCCACTAGTAGCAACGCACCTGGTCACATACTAGCTGGCTAAACCAATAATGAATCTAGGCACACATGGCCCACTAGTAGCAACGCACTTGGTCGCATACTAGCTACCTATTTCTATTATCTAATATAGGCACACATGGCCCTCTAGTAGCAACACACCTAGTTGCATACTAGCTACCTATTCCAATAGTCTACCACGGACACACATGGCCCTCCGGTAGTAACTAGCAACGCCACTACTAGCCAGTTGTCTAATGGTTATCTATTCCAATTCTATCATATGCACATGTCATGCTTATCGGTTAGCTACAATTTCAAACACTTTTAACTATAATGCAATAGTCAAATTCAAATAAAGTAACGTACCTTTTTATCTCGTTCCGTTCGTCCCCGCTTCTGAGTTTTTATAATTAAAACTCACACGATACTTTAACACAATTTATTTTACTTCACTCGATGTCTTAATTTGAACAATAAGTTAGTGCTAACTTCTAGACACCATAGTCCGTACTTATTGAGCTCCAGAATCAGAATGCCGCCGTTGAATCGACAGAGCGCGCAAAACTACCGGACCGGAACTCGAACCGGATTGGCCATCGATACTTGCACGTGATTGGTTCATTTGAAAAACGCTATTTTAATGTTGCAATATCTAATTATTTGAAAATCATCTATTTGATAATCATAACCAGTACTAAATATTTTAAAAATTATAACAGATATGTGTCATGATATGTTTGCAATACGAATTAACATTGATTACCTAGGGAGTTTCCCAGTGTCATCTGTAAGATACATATAACATTGGTTCGAAATGGTCGATTGTCACCGACTGCTCCTAGGTACTAATAGCATGAAGAAACAAATATAAATCATGCGAGCGAACAATAAACGGTTATTGACAGTAACTACGTACATTAAACGAACACGACAATATTTGCAATACGCTATTTGACTATTATTTTTTTATAATGCCAATCGAACCAGTTTTTAGAGACGATCAAATGTCTATACGGGACCAACAACTATTAGAGCACAATAAAGGGCTAAAATTAGAGATAAACTTAGCTCAACGCTAGTGGCCTTCAAAAAGGCTCCTATAAATTGGCCCTGGCAAATGACGTCACTTGCACAGCATTCGACCAACCGTTGTATGGGAAAATTAGTATTTTGTTGTTTTATTCGTAAAATAATGCGTTTAGGTACATAGTTGCCGTACAATTTATTTTTTATTTTTACATAAGCAATCCATTGATACCTTTTATTTGAATTTTGGACGGTAAAAAAATTTTTGATGATTCATATCTTTTTATGATTTTGGTAAAATTTTATAATTCACGATTTATTGTGATATTTTGATGGCTAACTATCGAAAAAGTGACACTGTGTTATAAATTTTAACATGTGTCAAATACCCTATTGGCAACTATTTGGAAACGTAGCTTTAGCTGTCGTATAGCATATTATTAAAAGATATATTTTTATGAGAATTATACGCCAGTCCATTAAAAAAAAAACTGACTCTACTAATCTTTTTTAAATGCTTATATATTACTTGTCCTTACTAAATACAAGTGTCCGTGTGCATTTTTTTTTTCAGGTGTAACTTTTTGCTGCAGCACCGTAGCGCATTTACTTTATGTAAATATTATTTTTCTTTCTCTCGAATGTTATGGTTGACCATTTTCTGTTGATAATTGAGACATGGGTGATGAAGCCAGAAATTAACAAAATTAACTGTACCTTTTCAAAAAGTTACTAAAGTAATTTCCATTTGAATGCTGTGTTATATCGACTACTTGGTATGTAAATATGATTCATAAAAGTATGTCTCTCTAAGTGTAATCTCGAGGAGAGTAAATAATGCAGTGTTTTGTGCACTAGCTACCTGGCCTGCTGATTCATCGTGTTAAAGAACATTGACTGAGACGAGAAAGAGATAAATCAAAAACCTAACCGCTTTCGTCATTCCTCTATTATTGTAATTGTCCGTTGATATATCAAATAGTTTGATCCTAAATGTTTGTCTCCCTGTATTTCAGAATATTTAACGATCATATTGTACTCGCTTTGAATAACCAATGATATTGTACCTACATAATATCATACTTATAAGTGTATGTCAGGATCGTAACAAGCGGAAAAGTAAGGGGATGTGTGTGTCCACTTGTCCAGCAGTGTATGAATGATATAGTGTACCTTTAAATAACTATTGTACTTATATATGTCCAAAAATGTATACATAATTATGCCCTTGTTTGTACCTAATTATAGCCAGCAAACAATTGTCTGCTGGCAGCGGCGTGTGAACACGACGGGATCTCGATGTGCGGCACTGACTCTGACGGCAACACGCGTCGTACTTTCTTCGACCGGTGCGACATGCACGAGTATAACTGCGATCACAACACTCGTAAGGCCATCATAACAATATTACCAAACGTTTAACCCAAACGTTACTACGATAGGGTCTGGCACCCTGGCCTGGTATACAAGATATACCGGCTAGGTATGCCAGACGGTCACGGTCTTGCATTAATCGCAAGACTTCCTATCGGAGCGCCAATTCTACTGACTTTCTCAATGTCGCTGACAGATTGTATACCTACATATTACATTATGGCTAGCCGTTTCACAAAACAGAGCCCTTTTGTATTACGGCGGGGCAACGATTAGCCGGATTTTCATTACGACACGTTCTAACCAGGAAATTTCACAACTAAATAACGGCATATTTTGTAGTGAAATTTCCTGGACACAATGAGAATTAGACATATAATTAATGAGGTCTCCGTTCAGTACGAAGACGAGCGAAGCGAGGAGGAGTGTTAGGTAAAACTGCGACCAAAAATGATAGGGTATTAGTACTCGCTTGGCTCGCGCGTTGTAGGGTCGCACATTCTACTTAACATTCCTCCTCACTTCGCTAGTCGTTGTACCTAACGGAGACCTCCTTTAGGTAGAATAGGAAAACGGGTACCTACTAAAAACTGTCAAAGAGGCGACTTATTTACCGCTGTTTTACATTCCGGCTAAAGCGGGCGTTACACTGTCCTGAATCAGGCGTCCTAACTAGTGGAGGGGAGTTGAAGCATCTCGCCCTAACGTATAGGTCGGAACCCTTCTAAGTGTCCTAAATTCAGGACAGTGTAATATCCGCTTAAGCGAATAGAAGAATGTTAAGCTTACTTAAATTCAGCCGTAATATAAAATGACGCTGTTTTGTAAAACGGCTAGCCTTAATGTGAGAATGAGTTATTACGGCGGATTATGTAATCCGGCTGCGACATCAACATCACCGGGTCTTTCATTTTTGTAGGAGAAACAAATATTGTATTAAGCATATTTCTTAATTTACTCTCGTTTATCTTAATAATAGTTAGTTATATGTAATCAATTTAAAAAAGATTAAGATTAATTAAGATTAATTTAAAAAAGATTAAAGATTATGTTGAGGGGTTGCATGTTGGGGGGTTGCATGGGGTTGAAGGTCAAAAGTGATTATTTTATTTCTTTGTAAATGGAATGTTTTTTTTTTGGCAGGAAGTAGGGTTCCGAAGAAATCCTTTCCTACCATAATTGTACCAATTTCCCATCTTATATTTTTAACCGAACGAAAATACTGTGAAAATGCTCAAAATATTCAGTAAAAACTTGTACAGTATAGAACATTTTTACAATAATCACAACTTAAATCACTAATTGAAAGAGTGAACATTATTGGTGAAAAAAAAAAAAAACATTTTCAATGTTAAAATGGCATAAAAGAAACACCCTCTTGTTAAAAACTCGCATCGCGACAATGAACGCAGAATCACCTATATTTAACAATAGATACCGCACTTTCAGCTTTGAGAGACACTGGTACAGTTTTGTAATTTCTTAAATCCAGGTTAACATTGTTTAAATATCATCAACCACTTAACGATAGCTGTGTATAGGTAGGTACATAGGAATTAAATATCTAAGAGGCGATTCATAAAACATTAAGTCCTTGTATATCTTCTTGAGAGAAGAATGATAGACACCAGACAGCTCTGAGTAATCTCTGTATACAGTATCCTTATGTAAATTTGTTCTGGGATGCATGAAACAATTTAATACGAGGGTTTAGATAAAAGAGTAAAAGTGCTAACAAAGTATACTGAGATCTTATTCATTGCGTTATTTCAGATTATAAGCAGAATGAAGGGAAAATAAATTGCATATGCGGTTCATGATAAGGATAAATAAATTATAATTTCTATAAACAGTTGTGTTTCATTTACACAATCATATACCCATTTATCGTTTCCAAATGAAATAGGGTCCATAATTACAGCGTGGGGTTTTTAGGCAATTCCTTTGGATAGCACCGACATATATTCAAAAGAAACGTAAAGTGTTTCAGGGAATTCTTTTTCACTTCTTAGGGTTGTGTCGTGGTTAAGAATATATTATGGTATATTTTTATTCATTCCCGGAATCCCGGTATTGCCGAAGACCATTCCGGTATATCGGTCTTACGAAAGGTCCGGTACTTGGAAGCCCTAATATTTATCGCTACGAGTCTCCCTAAGGCGTAATTAGAAGAATGAAGTGATAGAAAGATTCGTCACCACAAGAGATACCCACTGTAGCTCAGTTGGTTAAGAGCAATTTACGGATTCGAGAGGTCGTGAGCTACCACCATCCCACTTGTGACTGTTACATTTAAATTTTTCATTCTCCGCTTGCTTGACAAAACTTAAAATGGGGCACATAGTATAGATAGGTATGGGACCTTCCCTCTGTTGAATGTTTTTGCTGGATATAGGTACATGTAGGGCTCATACAAGCTGCCAAGCCAACAAGGAAGTATCCACTTCAAAAAAGATAGGAAATACACAAAATCTGCTGTGTTTATTGATTAGGTACCACCCTTACCATAAATTTGCAAATTTTTGCATTACCGTACTCGATAGCGTAAACAATTTAGTATGGCGATTCTTAGTTCTATTGCGTAACCGCCAGAGGCGCTGTACTTTTGTCCATACTAAATCTTTCACGCAGTCGCTAGCGAGTACGGTAATGCAAACATTGCAAACTCATGGTAAGGATACCTAGTTACGCATTTGTTAACTACTTTAAATTAAACTAACCTGTCTGTGCATAATTTACAAGAAACTAGGTACCTAAGTATTGAAATATTTTACAAGATCGTGAGTTTACGTTTTAACTAATATTATATGTTACGGAAAGTAGTATCTACCTAAACGTAAGTATGCCATCACAATAAACCCTGACAGATAACAATGTGGATTCGATTAGATATTAAGAAACACATCATTCATATAAATTTATAAAGGTTACCAATTAGGGTCATTGTCGTGGTTTTGGTCCTTTAGGTACTAGTTCGTCCTCGTTGTGAAAAGTAGGAGTCGTGTGCTTTGCCTAGTTGAATATAAAATTAAATAACACTATTACAGTGGTATCAGTATAGTGAACTCTTCTATGGCCCTAGTTCGTTCAATGAAACTGGTTAAATAGATCCATTATTTTACTTTTTTTTTATTCACGCTAGATCGTTCCGTGTCCGGGCTGGGGACCGATTTTTGAGTGTCGAACGCTCGAATTTTCATTCGACATCTGTCAATAAGACGGCTTGTTAGCTCGAAGTACGGTCACATCTGGAAGAAAGCACGAAACTTGGCATGCATGTAGCTTAAATTTTTGTGTTTCAAAAATTTTAGGGAAACACGCTGACAGACCTTTTTTTCCCCCCCTCCCCCCCACTTTTGTGTGACGAATTACGGTTTTATTTTATTTTATTGAAAACGGCTGAAGCTAGGAGTAAACCGTCAATGGAAAAAATGTTCCTTATAAAATTATCTACAAGTCATTATTTGGATATATTTTGATTGGACCAATAGTTTTCAAAATATACGACCATTCATTAGGGTAAGTACAGCAGAAAAGGTGCTAGAGGGCAGATTACTAACATTTTTGTGCGCGTCGGGTTACAAGCAAGAAATTTGTACCATAGATAAAGTGTTCCGCAATGATTATTTTCAGATGTGGAGATTAGTTAGATTCGTCCCCTGTGCGCGGGGAGAACGGGGTGAATTGGACCAAGCACACCTTTTTTTCGTCTATTTCTCACTGATCAGTTAAGGCTACTATGGCTTGCGGGGTATCGTTTTCGTGTAAAACAGACATCAGGAATTCATTTTTAGGGTTCGTTCTTTGTTCAACTTCATAGTTTTTTGACAGATCTCGAGTGAAAAGTCGAGCGTTCGACACTCAAAAATCGGGCCCCTGGCCCGTTTTCTAGTACAGTCAAGTGCAAAAATATGCGTGCATACAACTTGCTCAAAAAGATGTCCCATAGCTCTTATGTCGGTGAATTAAGGTTTTGGTATGAAATTGAAAGGATTCATTCGATACATATTTTTGCACTTGACTGTACAAGAAATCGACGGCCTGTATTAGAAAACGGGCCGGCCCGAACACGGAACGGAATCATCCTTTAAGACGCTACAACGAGAAATTTAGAAACTTTGAAACGCTGTTCTGCCCAGACGAGGAAACAATAGGGACTCATTTTCAGATATATGATTCTTGACTATATGATTGTGGTACTGACAATAGCCGAAACATGATTGCTTGAAATTTTCTCGATAGAAAAGAAATCCACAGTTGAGTCTATATTTTCCTTTTTTTACTCAGCCTACTAAAGCAACGCATTATTAAAAGACACGATTAAATTAATCTAACGGTATTTTACCTCATCTATACTTTGACAAGAGGAAATTTAATAAATCTGCATACAGCCAGATATTTATCGAGGTTTGTCTAAAAAAGCCATTCCCGGAGTGTGTTGCATCCCATTTTGTCGTGAACGAAAATCATAAGCGCGTCTCTTTCAATCAATATATTGCCTTAAGAGGAGGGGTAGGGCAAGCTCTCTCCATACAAACTTTGTGCAGGATTTACTTCGTTTGTGTTTGCATTAAAGTTATGATTTTTGGTCAGTATGCTTATTTTTCTTATAGCTATTTCGTGATGTAAATTTATTTTTAATTGATTTTTCTTTTAATTTTTTAATTTATCATTTTTTTGTAATATATAAAAAAAATCACATCACTATCTTCGCATATCTAATATTTACAACCAAAAAAAAATTATATTCGTTAGTGCCAAAACCTACGAATAAAACGTGCACAGAGTTTGTATGGAGAATGCCTTGCCCACCCCTGCGCCTTAAAGTAAAGACACATTATACCTCACAAGCACAAGCTGCTGATTTGCACAGCAAAAATACAAATTTCACGTCTTACCGCGTGAACCCGCGTTTTGCTGTGCAATTAGTGTTTTTGATGTGCAAAACAGTATTTTTTTGATGCTTTTTTGCGCAGTTAAATATATTCCTTTAGGTAGTTTGATTGGAATAAAATAATTAATTTTCGCGATGCGATGATAATGAATTCTTAAGAATGTATTGGGGTAAAATTGGTTGTAAGGCAGGGGCCAGGGGGCCGATTTTTGAGTGTCGATCGCTCGACTTTTCATTCGAAATCTCAAAAAACGTCAAAAAATTATGATGTTTAGACAGATGTCGAATGAAAAGTCGAGCTTTCGACACTCAAAAATCGGCCCCCGTTCCTGGTAAAAACGCATGTCCCAAGTATCAAGTAACACATGGGTGTCCTATTTGTTTCTAATTACTCAAGCCTGTTTGAGTAAATATACGATTATGTTGCATCAGTGGGGCTAGCATAACATGCATCTCGTCTCTACTCGCGCGCGAGATGCATGTCTGAGATACGCTACCTGTCACTGTCTGATTAATACTGTCAAAAAGTGACAGGTAGCTTATCTCGCGCGCGAGTAGATACGAAATGCATGTTGTGCAGAGGGGCAGGTTAAGAAAAATAAGTCAATGTATATAAGTATCAGAGTTGTTCTTCTGAAATAAATTATATTATTCTATTCTTCAATTTTTCAATACGTGTGTTTTCGGTGTCGTCATCTAGATGTGTAGCATTGTCATTATCGTCATCGGCGTCGTATGGGTTCCACTGATCCGAATCCTCTAAAGCAGCATCAGGAGTTACGTGGGCTTCTACAGTTGACGAGCAACCAGGGGTTTTAACCATCTTAAAATCTGGGTACAAAAACACGTTAAAACAACCTTATCTGGTGATGTTATCGTATGCTGTTGAATATTTATGAAGTAAGTAAGTAGATTGCGCGAAAAGGCAAAGAGTGCGAGCGCCGTAAATGGCTGGACGCTGGTAAACTCACGGGGATATCCGTATACCACCCGTCCGTATTTCTGAGTCAGTATTCTATCCCTGACAATAGGAGACATAATCCCTCTGTAATGTCTCCATGATTTTGATTTTGTGAGACTCTGAGATAGAATTAGGGATGTACTTTATATATACTATACAAATGAACCTTACTTGTGTCATGATCGCAATTGTACTCGTGCAAGTCACATTCGTCGAGGAAGAGTCGTATGGTGCGTCCATCGGAGTCAATGCCCCGAGCCTCTACTCCGTCGTGCGTACAAGACTTTGCCAGCGCGCAGTGGTCCCCGTCCTTAACAAGGTGTGATGCTTACAAACAAAACTTTGTAGGTAATTACTGGCTATAAGTAGAGGTAGGAATAGTGAACCATATATCAATGTTTGGATCTTGTATAAAATTTGGTCCTTTTTCTCGTCACATCCGCAGGTACCTTACAAAGGACCTTAAAAAATGAAAACTGAAAAATGCTTTTTGATTTAAAAAAAGGTTTCTTAGTCCGGGAACGTGTTCCTGACGTGGAAAATGCAAGACCTTTCAAGGGTCCTCTTTCGTTTAAAATTACTACCAGATGTAGTGGCAGCGCATTTCGCATTTCCGAACAAATATTCTTACGTTCAAGAGAAACAAAAACGAATGTTTACGTCCAAAATATGCTCCTGAGTCCAACCACAAATGGTCAAAGCTGAAAAAAGAAGAATAAAATCCAACAATAAAATCCAATAACATTGAATCCAAAGCGGTAAATAAATATTCTGTGATATTATGAGGGGCCGATTTTTGAGTCTCGAACGCTCGACTTTTCACTCGACATCTGTCAAAACATCATGGTTTTTTGACAGATCTCGAGTGAAAATTCGAGCGTTCGACACTCAAAAATCGGCCCCCCTGGTCGTATCTTTATTCTCACAAATGTCATTGCCAATAGCCTCAACACCACTCACTTATAATAACAGTCTGAATCATGGTCAGTGATGAGAGGTGATGATGTGGTAGGCTCCGGCTATTTGTGTTCGTTCTTTTTCTTCTGCGGTGTTCTTGTGTCACAATATAAAAGGGAAAACATTGCTACAGATAACTTATAGATTTAACTCTAAGCGGTATGAGCAATGGATACGACAATCTTAGTATACATTTATTGTAATGCTGTAAACAAATACACACATATATATGCAATTTTGGTGCAAAAAGTTAAGAGTCATAAAAAAGAAATAAAATGCTGTAGGTAATCTAAAATCAGACTTTATAACAACGATAGTGCAAGTTTCCAACAAATTTCAAAAATTCCATTTATTTATGTCTTACATCATTCTATCCATTCTACCACAACTTTTATGAACGGATGTCTTAATTTACTAATTCAATGGAGATCGAATGGTAATCATCATAAACCCGTCATCTCTCGCGCCCGGAGATTCTCGAAAAAACCCAGTATTCTAGGTACACTGAGAGAAAAGACAACAAAAATAGAGTAATTATTACTAAAATAAAACTTAATCCGAGAAATGTCTTCTAATAGCAACAAATTGACTTTTGTAATCACGGTTATCACGTTATCACGGTTTTAATAAAAGTTATCTATTTCTACAGCCTAGTTATCCTAAATCTAATTTCAACAAATGGGCTTTAGTAAATGTAGCATAAAACAAAATTCATTACTTATTACAAATCACTGTAATTATTATTTAAGTTCCCTATATTTAACAAATTATATTGCCTATTTTAGAAAAGCCATTTGTGATTCCAGGTTATGATTTTAGGAACAGTCAGATTTTAGTAACATCAAGTAACAGGGGACCGATTTTTGAGTGTCGAGCGCTCGACTTTTCACTCGAGATCGGTCAAAAAACTATGAAGTTTTGACAGATGTCGAATGAAAATTCGAGCGGTCGACACTCAAAAAACGGTCCCCTGTTACTTGATGTTACTAAAATCTGACTGTTCCTAAAATCATAACCTGGAATCACAAATGGCTTTTCTAAAATAGGCAATATAATTTGTTAAATATAGGGAACTTAAATAATAATTACAGTGATTTGTAATAAGTAATGAATTTTGTTTTATGCTACATTTACTAAAGCCCATTTGTTGAAATTAGATTTAGGATAACTAGGCTGTAGAAATAGATAACTTTTATTAAAACCGTGATAACTTTTATAAAAACCGTAATACTTCTGTAATTAATAGTAAAACTTCATTTTTTCCCCAATTACAAAACGGTTTTTTAATTCCTGGTGGTGATTTTTTTCACAGTGTATCGACTCATATCTTCACCAGTATAAGATCCTCTTTTAATTAAAAGACAACATCCGAAATTTTAGATGGAAACTTTATATTTATTATTACCTTATGATTTGAAATACCTTACTTGACTTTAAGATAAGTAATTACCAAAACATTTATTTGTTAATTTGTTTCTGATATAAGGCATTATGCCGCAGATTAAGCATTCGCATTCGCATCACATTATCAGAACATCTTCAGTAAGTTTCGGCCCATGTTTGAAACAACGATCACGTATCTTTCATATTTGAGTTATTCTTTTTTATTTTATGTAAGTATTAATTTAAGTATGTGATATTTCCTTTCTGCATTTTTAATATTTCAATCAGTGTCTTTTTGTTGAGTAGAATTTCAATGGCTTCCGTTTCTTGTTTTGCTTTATGCTCTTCCCTGCTCCTTGTGGCACAGATTTAGGTAGACGCTTTTGTAATAACTTCTCTTCTTGGCTCTCTTTGGTAGCGGGATTTTCACTAGTTGTATCATCAAGGGTAATTGGGGGCTGTTGGTCGATGCACGGCTTGTAATCTGGGTAGGAATGTAAAACAGTTAATACAGTTTGCTTATCAACTGTATTCTTTATAGCCTTGAGATAAACTATAGCCATAAATTTAATCCATATTAGTTAACAAGTAAGTCTACAATTAGTGTCTCTGTAAGCTGCTGACCTCGTGATAAAATTGAAGTACTTACTTATATATATTACGGAATGGAAAAAAATATTTTTTACGTTTACAACTTATACTTTTTGACATAATCTGGCTATTTTACAACTGACATACTTAATTAAGATTAGGTAACCTCACTTGGCTGCGCGCTTTTATTGTTCTGAAGTCGCAAGCGTCGATACTCTACAGTGTCTGGTTATTGTCAGGCAGGTCTTATGCTTTTTGGCCACAGTCGTAGTAGAAATATATTTAATACTAGCGGACCCAGCAGACGTCGTCCTGCCCGGAAAAGCAGTGCAACCTATACCGGTTGACCTACGATACAGAATTTTTCAGCAGATCCGTTTTTTAACGAAAAAACGATAATTTCGCCACCTACCAGGTCCAATTGTATTTTCAAACCTTCCCAGGACCAACACAAATATACACACAAAATTTTATCCCAATCGGTGCTGCCCTTTAGGAGGAGTTAGGAAACAAAACCACGTACAGAAGAATTGTATGTATAAAGATTTCGTTTAACCGCAAAGTATAAAGTATATCTAAACAAAAATAGACTATTGCCTTTAAGATAATTTAGTTTGACAAGAGTGTGAGATGAAACCTTCTAGTGTTTAATATATCGGGTAGATAATATGCTAGTGCTATAGGCAGAGTTAGGTAGCAGATAAGGACGACTTCCTTCTCGGCGAAGCTCGAAGAGGCGCGCGGTGCAGTTGTCGGCTCCCGCGCCATCGTGCCCGCACGCCACTGCTTGTTCGCAGGAGGCCGATTTTTGAGTGTCGAACGCTCGACTTTTCACTCGACATCTGTCAAAACATCATAGGTTTTTGACAGATCTTGAGGGAAAAGTCGAGCGTTCGACACTCGAAAATCGGCCCCCTGGTCGGCATTCTTCTGTCCAAACTACGTAATAGATCCTTATAGTAGACTAGGATCAGACGCAGATTTTTGAGTGTCGAACGCTCGACTTTTCACTCGACATCTGTCAAAACATCATAGTTTTTTGTTTTTCCGTTCGACACTCAAAAATCGGCCCTCAGTCCTTACTTGTTTGATGGTCGCAGTTGTATTCGTGCAGGTCGCAGGCGTCGAGGAAGAGACGCGCGGTGCGGTTGTCCGGTGCGAGTCCGTACACCGCTGCGCCATCATGCGCGCACGCCACTGCTTGCGCGCAGTGGTCTGCGTCGTCCTTGTCAGAACAACGTTTTTAAATGATTGAGTGCTTAGACATTATAGTTAATTGTCAAATCGTCACTCACATAGCAAATCATATTCATGTATAAATCGTTGTATATGATGTAGGGATTGAACTGCTATAGAGCGAATATAGTACTAATAATGGGATTGCTCGTGGCCAGCATTTAGCTAGGGGGCAAAGTTAAGGCCGACGGTGAAGCGAGCTCACCCAGAAAATGTCTTGCCTTAAATAGGTCCAGGTTATATAAACTCGGAAATACAGATGCCGGCAGGGACTTCTAAACCTTAGCAGTGCGCATTTTAAAAGATGACGAAAAGCGCTTGGTTCGAGTAAGTGGAGTTCCAACCAGGTAAGGATGGTAACCTGCCGTACGTCTGGATGTCCGATGGAAGAAGGGGGAAGGCGGTATGAGCTCATGGAGCTCCTGAGCACACTCACCGAAGTCATTTCGGTATTTATATTGTAATACAGTTTTTAGTTCCGGCTCAGTAATCTTTTAGCTAAGCACGCAAACTACATAGACATAAATAATATGGACAAGTACCTAAACTTTAGAAGTTACCTACAATGCTTAAGTAGCTTAACATAAGTAAATTAGTGATAGATATTTACGTTTAAATGAGTCCAAGCCCAGCGAAAAATCATTAATGCTGAAATATGTAATGAAACATTTGGTTAGTGCCATCGGCTCGGTTTGTAGAAAGGTTTTTGGTTTGTATCGGACTTGAAACAGTTATTTTTTCCAGCAGTTATTATATAGGTAATGTATATATTTTTTGTGTGGAATTTTGTGAGTTTGTATTATTTTAAGTTGAGAGATGAATTTGAAGCCAATGTGTACTTACATATAGTTAATCTCCGTATCATAATGTATTTATTAAAATTCTTTGTAGAGTCTACGATAACCTTTAGTTACGTTCATGGTTGTCTTTATTATTTTATTATTATTTTGTAACTGCTTACGATTCGCGTCTACATAGTCATAGCTATTGTGCCACATAGTAAAAACGCGAAACATGTCATTTCCACGTGCTTTGTAAAATGTATTTTATCGGCTATAAAAATACGAGTAAAAAATTACTCAACATTGTTCCTACCAGTGGCGAAGCATTTGATGCTTTGCCGCTGGTAGGGACACTGTTTGTAGGTAGTATAAAGACTCTTCGTCTCAACTGTTGGAAATCTGCGACACTTTTATGCAATAATACACTCTTATAAATAGAACTTTCTATATCCCCATTGTACCACTGTACGTGTTTCTATGCCCCTATTGTATCATCGTAGGTATTATGGTGAAGCGTAGCTATAATTAATTACTTACAAAGTTCTGTGTTTGGGTTATCTACACAAGTTTACCAGTAACTCGCGACGCCTGCTGCTTATAGCAAAGCAAACTCCGTCTCCAATAAAACAAAGTTTCTTAGGTCAACGGTGTAATTAAATTAAAATGCATAAAGACATTTGATTACCATAATGGCACGTCGTTCTTGCAATAATTGAGCGATAGATAGGTAGAAGTTATAAGACAAAACTCTAACTTGATCCAGGTGGCAGCACTGTGACGTCAAGCGCAGATAACCGTTTGGGCCTGATGTCACAGTGCTCCTTAGGCGACTTCCTGACTTGGCGGGGCGGGATCGATATGTGACATTTTCTTCTTTGACGTAAACTTACTGACGTCGCAAAGATTCCCACTTGACGGAATACTGTCAGTATTACATTCGCACGGAAGTAAAATCATGCGCAGAAGTGGACCAGGGGGCCGATTTTTGAGTTTCGAACGCTCGAATTTTCACTCGACATCTGTCAAAACGTCATAGTATTTTGAATGATCTCGAGTAAAAAGTCGAGCGTTCGACGCTCAAAAATCGGCTCCCAGTACTGCCTACGTTTCGTCCCACTACCGCGCATCCCGCGCCAGTCAGGAAGCACTCATTTAAATATAGGGGCGCAGTAAAAAGCGGTACTGGCTCGACTGACAGTTGACACTGACAGTATTCTCATATCGTACCGCCTCTGCACCGACAAATCAGGAAGTCGCCTTAGATACGCCACAGTGATTCTTAGATAAAAATGTGGTTAACTTTTAACTTAAGTATAATAATTAGCTAATCACGCTATTGATTATTATTATTTTGCATAATTACCGTGTTACTGGTAATTTCCCTGTTGGACTTAATCATGTATATAATTAATCTAATTTTGTATATTTTCAGTTGACTAGCATAGGTGCTTCAGCGCCACAGTTTGACTTCTTTCTGAATGTATTGATAAAAAAGTCATCAGCGAAAATTTTCTGATTTCCTTTGTAATACGCTTCAATTTCTACTAATGTCTTGTTCTCCGTTTCTGGCAGATAGAAGTAAAGGTACACAGTACCAAGGGCGCCACATATGGCATAAAAAGTGAATGCTCCACCCAGGTGGAAAGCAGCTTCAATGTTGTAGTTAGTCTTAGTTGCAAGGAAAAGCATAACGTAGCTGATTGCTGCAGCGAGACCCGTCGCCATTCCTCGACTCCTGAAAACCGAAGTTTTATATTCATATCAGATAGTTACAATACAATTGAAATACTCTTTATTGCACACTCAATAAATACATATATGAAGTCAATGGATACATGAGTTTTAGCAATATCTTGCCGAACACATCTATTACCTACCTATTTATATTATAAATAGTTGTCATATTGTATATAGCTTCATTAACAATCGTAAACTACGTAATTATTCGCACAGTGGTAAATCGTTTGACCAATAAGGCAGGGCCTTGCACAATGAAATGAGAAATATGATCTTTTTTCGCAGAAACCCTAACGAGGCTGCCACTCACCTGAGGGCCGTTTTTTGAGTCTCGAACGCTCGACTTTCCACTCGCCATCTCTTAAAACATCTTAGTTTTTTGACAGATGTCTAGTGAAAATTCGAGCGTTCGACACTCAAAAATCGGCCCCCTGGAGAATGACCCACCAGCATAAAAAAACTTTAATTGAATTTACTCTTTGAAAACGATTATTGCTGCTTAAAACTCGGTTACAATTTCGTAATTTAAGGAACTTTTAGGAACTACTTACCTGAAAGGAAACACTTCAGACAACACCACCCACGGTATTCCTAAGCTTGTGAAGCAGACTAACATCATGAACAGTACTATTGGCAGCGTGTCGGTTGCTTCAGGGAATGATTGAGGTTCGTAGGAGAACACGCCTCGTGGTAAACTCGTCCTCGCATATATGCTGATGAGGAGACTGCACAGGGCTGTGGCGGACAGCGAGCCGAGCACCAGCTTGCGTTTGCCAATTAATTTAACTATGACTGCTGATAGTAAATTCATCACAATGAATACTGCGCCGACTAGAACCTGTAATATAAAGCGATAGATGTCATTGCGGTGGTTAAAATAAGTCACAACCTAAAAGATTTTAATTTAAAGGTCAAGATAATTTTCGGTCTATATTTTTAATTCGTGATCCGTGCTTTGGAAGGCACGGTAAGCCGTTGATCCCGGCTGCTGTCTATTATAGTCAAGTTAGAGGCCTTCGGGCGGCTTGAGAACTTCTAACAGTCAAGTCGCCCACTAACTTGACAAGACTTCCCCTCGGGTTGGAAGGTCACATGGTAGTCGCTTCTGTAAAAACTAGTCCCTACGTCAAATCTTGGGATTAAATAGCGGATTCCAAGCATCCCTCAGGATGCAACTGTACTAGGATAACGCTGTACGGCATGATGATAATTTTTAATCCGTGACTAGAATGTCTCAACACATAATAATAATGCAAGTTTGATATAGTTATTTAAACTCACCACTATAGTTTTTGTCTCGTACTTCATCCCCAAAGCTTTGCAGAAGTTAACCATATTCGGTCTGATCGGCATAAGACCGCTGAACAGGTAGAACAGGAAATACGCTAAGACCAGCGTGAACGGCCTTATAGTCTCTTTCACGAAGAAAACATGCTTGTACTTCAGTATAATCCGCTTGATCGTGGACGTTCTCAAGTGCTCACAGGGTAAGGAAGATTTATCTTCTTTTAGGCATATGATACATTGGTGTATGGCTTCATTGTATTTGACTAGCTGGTCGAATTCTTCCTTAACATCTTCTGGATTACACCACCCGCGCAAGCGGCAGAGCGAACGCAGGGCCTCTTTCTGTCTCCCCTTTGAAAGCAGCCATATTGGAGTTTCGGGTACCTGAAATATGTTATTGTTTATTAAACAAAATCAAACGAAAAATGAAACTAAGTCTATTGACCAACTCATTAGCTTGTTTTTGAAGTGAAAACTTCTTTAGCGGAGCACTTTTGTACTGGGGAAAAATTGTTAAACTCGCGACAGATTCAGATTCTAAGACCAGCTAGTTGACCCCTCCTAGTATCGTGATTGCGATGTTAGGAGGGGTCAACTCAGTTGGTCACGTAGCTGATCTTACGATACGACAACTGCACTCCAAATTGAACCGTAATCATAAGACTAAAAGTCCCAATTTAGAGTGAGAGGGATGTGTCGTTGCGACACTTGTCCGCTCATTTCAAATTGAGCTTTTTACGCACACATTTACGGTTCAACTAAGTCCAATATCGGATAGCCACACTAACCGATTTCCGTAAAGATCATATTTCAAATAAATTCACATGGAAAGTAGTTCTTATTGTCCCTAAATACGGTGACAGTTCACGTCAAAATAGTTGTAGATGGATTATTCGAATACAAGGGGCTGACCCGCTTTGCTAGAGAAAAATAGTCTTATTGCGATTCCTATAAGAGGAAATAAAAAAGAGTGGCATGTTTTGTCCCTATCATCGACCGAACATTTTTTCATGGTCGGGTTATAGGCACAGGCAAACTTCCATAAACAATACATTGGACATGCAAACCGGCCAAATTGCGTAGTAAAAATTTTGTATGAATATGAGCAAGTATGAGAAAGACAGCCCCGGTCGCTCGTTGGCGCATCGTTAACTACAGAGTATATATTATATCTATGTTCGAATATGAATATCTTTGTATTTACTTTCTTTATCTTGTCATTGAATTTTCACTTCTGACGGCACTCTCGGAGTGCAACCTGTTTTTTTTAAAGTTTACGTACAAGTATTTTATAATGACGATGGACAGTACCTACAGCTGCAGTGAGCAAAGCGCTTACGTCTGTGTACAAAAATGGAACGTACATATAACATTATGAAAGTACATATCTAATATTATTTAACTTGACTTATTTCAATGACAGTAGACTCAAGTACCTCACAATATTATGTTAATTCCATGCACCCCAGCCAAAAAATGCTGCTTTTGTGTTCCATGAGACCCATTTTCCTTACTGTTGTGGTGAAGTGTAATTACTAATGCAGTACCCAGGAAAATAATTTGAATCAAGGTAATATGACGAGGTCAAATGATTTATGCCGTAATGCTCTTAATTAGATAGCGATTATCATGCGCATCTTTTTAGTTATCATTAGTAGGCATCAGCCAAGAGAAAAACCATTCACGGTCTCGAAAACGATATAGTTGGATGACAAAATTTACGATACTATGATAATTGATAAGATACATTTATACAAGAACCTATATGTATGTTAAAAACATTAATTTAATATATAGAATAGAGAAATTGTTGTTAGTTTAGTAATAATATGTAAAGAAGTGCTTATTTTTAGAATGTAAGTAAAATTGCAGTGCCCTAGCAGGGTATCATGTACCTACTTATAATTATATTTTAACATCCACTGTACGATGAACATGATTATTGCAATAAATGAAATAAATGAAGATAAGATGAGATTTAGATGATCTAATTTGGTCGGATTTTTTTGAACTTCGATTTTGACATAGCATACTTGGTTATGAGCTTACGAAAAAGGGAGACCAAGACCACGAACCAAGAATGACCAGCACAGGGGGCCGATTTTTGAGTTTCGAACGGTCGACTTTTCAATCGAGATCTGTCAGAAAACTATGATGTTTTGACAGATCTCGAGTGAAAATTCGAGCGTTCGACACTCAAAAATCGGCCCCCTGGTCTTTATTTAACATTTTAATAGTAGATTGTTTGACAAGGGTCTAAAGTAAGGGTTGGGGTGTAGGAAAGGGTGGCCGTACCTGGGACTTAAAAAAATTTTGACCAAAATTTTTTTTATTTATTTTCCATTGTAATCATATTTTATATGTCGAAAAAACCATATTATTTCAAATAAACTTTTTTCTACGAGCCACCATTACGAAGTTATCACAGTATGAAGGGCGCAGGACTTGGAAAAAATTTGATGTATGTGGTGTCATTATGACACTTATATTTTATGATGCTATCGTCTAGAAGACGTTAAAATATGCATGTTTTGTATGGGCAACTTTTCTGTAAACTTGTTTTTTTTTTTTGAAAATTTCGATAAGATATTAAGGAAAAATGTATGGAATGCGTTCATAATTTTACGGATTTATTTTCGTTAAATTATAATATAATGGCGAGAATCCGTTAAATTGTAAAACGAAATTTAACCAAAATAGTTTCAAATTTTGTAACGGGGCCCCAGAGTAAGGTTAGGTTAGGTTGGTTAGGTTTCTTCCAAAATGCGCGAAGCGCATAACCACCCAGAATAGAAGCCCCCGCGCAGCGGGGGCTTCGTCGACCCTGTCACGGAATTTACTATCGGGTTCTATTGACAATTTTCCGATAGATTACAATCTGACTAGTAAAATTATAATCTAACGGTTTTTACAATCTTGCGGTGACATATATATTTCATTCATCCAAAATAGGTGTTATAATGACACCGTTCAGCGTGAAAATTTTCTAAGTGTTGAAATTTATAAAACTTTGTGTCGCTATATTTCGGCCATTTCTCAATTTAGAGAAAAAAAGTTCCAGTAAAAGATGCTTATTTTTACATATTCTTTAATGTTCTGATCAAAAAAGTAGTAAAAACGAGCAAAAAAAAAAAAAAAATTAAAATTTTTCTAAGTCCTATATATGGGCCACCCTTTGCTACACTCTGACCAAAGTAAGCCATATTACCACGAGATAGTTATTTTCCCGAACGCAGTGAGGGGAAATTGTTCGAGTGGTAATATGGCTTTTAGGCCCGAGTTATACACTGTACTTTTCACTTCAATTGCGAGAAAACACATAAACACAAATTATCTACCTAAAATGAATAATTTAACGCATTGGCGGGCGTATGTCTAATTTGACAGCTTGTTTTTTTTTTCTTAGGGCAGCACCATGCCTCGCTATGCGTGTTCGCTTTGCGTATTCGCCTCCCTTTCTTTTGCTATATTAAAGAAAGAGAAGCAACATGCGCTTTTTTTTCTTTTAAGAGGAGTAACTGCTTTGACCATAAACACCGCTTAATCTTTAGACAACTGAAAAACGTCTTTCCTGATTGGTCAATTTTAGTACAGCTGTGTTCTCGTTGGTTGATATTTTTACCAAATAATTTTTAATCTGTCAAATTACTGTCCTGTGATTGGTGGATTTAATAGGTAAAGTATTTTGATTGGTCAAATTAAAATGTTTTGTAAATCATAAATATGTATACATATTTTCCCTAGGGCTTAAATGTACTACTTTAGCCCCGCTTCACAAGTCTAATATGACACACTTTTCGAGCATGAGAAGTGAAAAATTATATTTACATGTTGCAATACAAGTGTACCTAATCAAGTAATCACATTATCTTTCCAATAAATCAACCCTATTTCACTGACTGCAAATCACGTCCATGAAAAATCTTAAAGAGCACCAATAGCATGCAGGTTTATTACAGTGGCTTGCAGTCTTTGCACTTATGAAGGTTGTAGAGGAAACTTACAAAGAGAACCACCAGCATGGTGGCGAGTGGTATGGCGAGCGAGACAAGCGCCGCCTGGCGCCACGGTAGCACCGTTCCCAACAAGTAGGACAGGAACATGCCCGCTGACGTGAAGGTGTTGGTGAGCGTGGTCAGCACCCCTCTTACAGATGAATCGCTGGAATTACATATGACAGTTTTTACGCAAAGTATTGATTTGATTAAAAAAATATATGTTTAGTTTCGTTGGCGGAGAATAAAGCAGCAGGCGGTACTTTGTGTTGTGAAGGGTAGTTACCGTATTGAGAGATTTTTGATACTGTTTATAAATTATGATACCTAATCAAGGAGGTCTACAATAGATTACTACTATAACTATTTACTGTGGAGAAAAGTGAAATTTTATTCACATTTGTCTATGTCGTCAATCAATGTTGTTACGTTTAAGGACCATCATTTGTGGTCCCATACAAGCTTTCGATTCTGGATTTAGGTTTCATTTGGCATAAAAAAACTTTGTCAAAAATGACCCTTTTCCCGCTCCCTGTGTGTTTTTCTTTCAAAATCTGTAAACATTAATTTGAAATCGAGGGATGGTTTTCTGAGCCCAATTTCGTGTAGCAGAGCAGCACGGGATCTGGTAGCTGCCCTCACTTATCAAAAAAAAAAAACCACCCTGTATAATTTTGCAAAGAGGTTCACATATAAAAAAGAATGAAAAAAAAACGCCATCGTAGCGGATTTTACATTACGTCCGTACTAATATAATTCCCGTGCTAAATCTCAATGCAGATATTAATATTATTAATGTTGTCGAAGTTCTTCAATTTAAGAAGTAAGTACGTATACAAAAAACAAATAACAAAAGTTGACACAAGATATCACACGGTTTGACATCACACGTTAAAAAAACAAATGTATTCAGTACCTAACTTCTCCGACGTAAGTGATGGACGGTGCTTCCATGATGCCTGTCCCGATGCCCAACAACGCATTCGCAATAAACAAAGAAGGCACATCCCAGGCGTAGTACATGAGCAGCCACGCGATTAGGTGCGGTATGTTAACTAAGAATAGCGCCTTTTTTCGCCCGAAGTAGTCCAGCAGTGGGCCGGAGAATATGCTTCCAAGAGGCTGGCAGAGGAAAGCCATTCCACCTGGAAAAATAGTAGATTGTGTCACAAGGGAGCAAAATTACATATTTACGGCGTGGGCGTAAATTGAATCCTGAACGAAGCGAAGGATTATACAATAGAATCCCGAGCTTAGCGAGGGATTCTAAAATATAATCCTGAGCGTAGTGAGGGATTCAAGAATTAACGCTCAAGGTGGAAATAATTTTGCTTCCATGTGACACATACTGCTTTTCACATCACCTATTGAGGATAATGAAAGATCTGAAATAACAATGGTTGTGCATTTATTTTATCAAAATCGATACAATAACTTATTACACGTTACAGAAAAGTGCCATTTTGATCCCTCCTAGCAGGGAAGAAAAGTATCACTTTGATCCCTCCTAGCAGGGAAGAAAAAGCCCTTATCCGAATAGGTGATGTGAAAATATAATTTACGAGTTAGGTATGGATAATAATTGAGATGGCCCAACTTTACCGGCCTGATTCGGGTAAAATCACAACAATATTAAATGCTGTATAAAATATTGCAGTGTAGGCGTGGTATCATAAAGGCGAATACTTAAATATATACATAGGTAGATAATAATTTTTTTATTCCACAAAAGAAACCTTATCGTATGGCGTACTTAACCCTTTGACCGCCAAGAACCTATAAAGTAGTTGTGTGTCGTCGTGCCCACCACGCCAACAACCACTCAAAAGGTCGGAGTGAAGGTGTACTTTGATCATGAAAAAAATCATTTATGAACTGTTTTAATTTGTTTTTATGGGTTTAGACATCACACCAAAAAAACAGTGCTTGGCGTACTGGGCACGACGACACACTATCGCTTTGGCGGTCAAAGGGTTAATGCTGTATAGTGTATGGCATCTTTAAGTTTCAGACAACTTTCTAATTTATAAATAAAATACCATACAACGGATTACGGACTAATTTTAAACGGTACGTTTGCCGCAAATTCATATGGCCTGATAATAAAGTGAACCAGATGGTTAGAAGATAACTAGGTATATATTATAAACAAAAAGACTACTGTTTAATTTTGATTTCTTCCTTATCCACAGTAGTATTGACCTATTTGAGAGTTAGTGTTTCTTTATCTATGCAATGATACGTAAATAATGAAAATACTTGACGTCAAAAGCAAACAGTCAATTAACGTAGTACTATGTCACAATGGGTAACTATGCACCTAGTCGTAGCCACGTGTAGTCATTACTCGCTCTGCGTACCGCCGTTGTAACTGGAGTTGCATCGCATACCGAGGACGCATAGATATGGGCAGAATCTTCAGTGTCGTATTAGTTTTTAGTTATTGGGATAAGAGTAAATATTGTATTAAGTAAATAGGGCAAATGTAATAATATGCAGTAATTAATAATGGATGCTAATACTAAACTATGGCCATTTACCTCGTTCTAACTTAAGAATCATTAAGAGATGTAAATAAAATAACATACACACTACCTATTACATAATTTGAACTAGAGACACTTATCAAGGTCTGATTGATAGATTACAATCTATCTGTCGTTACATGGTATGAATGGTCAGGTCAGGTATTTGGTTTCATAGCTAGTCGAGGTTTGCCCCGAATCAGGCCAAGCGTGGACGACACTGGCATGGCTTCGTTTGCCGGAAGCAAACTGACACCTTAGAATTCTTAGTCCACTACTACTACTGAAACAGCGTTGGTCTCAAGTTACCTAATCAATGGATAATCAGGATTTAGTTTGCGGTTCACTTTTTGTTTGCGTTTGGTGAGCATTTTGCTGATGGTTATAATAGTAGATAAGTAGAGCATATAGGCACATTTTTAGTTGATACTACATTTAGGTACTCAACATGTAATTTTCAAATACAAGCATATATATATATTCAGTCTTTACTCGTAATACGGCGGCTCCATCCCCTTATAATGTACCTAACATAAATGTGTACGCTGTAATTCCTGGAAATAAATATGTATATTTGTGTTTTTTGTAAATTTGTTCCACTGCGGGGGACCGATTTTTGAGTGTCGAGCGCTCGAATTTCACTCGACATCTGTCAAAAAACATCATAGCTTTTGGACAGATTTCGAGTGAAAACTCGAGCGTTCGACACTCAAAAATCGCCCCCCTGGGCTCAGATCTCCTCTCATGAATGCATATGCCTCGTCCTCTCGGTGGTAGTTTATGGACAGGTGCATGTAATATGCCTAAATTAAGAAATAAATAACGTTGACTTTGATGAGAGAGAATAATAGGCATTTAATAGTTCCCACGCTACGCTGGCCCAGTGCGGGTTATGGATTTCACGTATACATTCGAATTTTGTTTTGAATGACGGTTTCCTCACGACGTTAAATGTCTTAAATTTTAAGGCTTTGGTCACACCGCTTGCGCGACGCAAGCGGGACGCTGCGCTGCGCGCCAAGATGAATGACACCGTCCCACTCGCGTCGCGCAACCTGTGTGACGTCGCTATGTTAGCATACGTTCCGGCGCGCAGCGATCGCGTCGCGCGGACGTCGCGCGGACGTCGCGCAACGCAGTGTGACCAAGCCTTTAGAATTTGTGAAGCGGATGCGTCGCGAGGCGATTTTTTTTCTATTTTTCACTTTGAAAATTTAATTTCCTCACATAAATTTCGTATAAATCATTGATTCAAGCCGGGCTAGCCCACCCACGTCCGCCGTTTGTCAGCTGCACCCTTAAAAGTAAAATGGGATATTTTTAGCAAGGGCTACTTTAGACACCCCGTTGTGACGTACACACTACGTTTTTAAGCTTCGTATTGACCCAAAGCTATACAAATTGTCCAAAAAATTTTTTACGGGTTTATAACGGGGCCTCCATACAACAAAGGAAGCGCTAAATAAAATAACCCTATGAGTAGAGCTCGTTGAGTGTATAAATATAGTATTTATTGTTTTTAAAAATATTGAAAAACAAAGGAATGAGAAGCCACTTAACTTATCATAAAATTTTATTTTCCCCCCTTTAAAATCTCATTAAATATTAATCCTAGCGAAAAAGTGTGTCTTTTGTAGATAATTGTATGTAGATTACTTATGCCTAAGAATGTTTTTTGCTATGGGCCACTGTTTTCGTGTTTTTTACGAAATACCGAAAAATGGGACCCAGCGACGGGGGTACGGGCGGGGACTTTTGATATGTTTTACCTCCTAACTAGTCTAAACAAATTTACCAAGTCAAGAATTGTGTTCTAAGCAGTTCCCTCTATACTTTAAAATGACTGGCCTAAATATATTGATATTAGAATGATAAGTATACATTTCAACTTCAAATCTAACACCTAATCTAGCCAAAATAACTTTAATTTTATTCTAAAAACCGGCTAGCGTTTCAAGGATTTAAGTATAAAACAATAGCATAATGAATAGGTTCCGTCTAAGTTTGTCTGCATAATAAATATGCGATCTGAGGCTTTCTTTATTATCGCCCGTGGTAAGTACAAAATTTTATGTCACCCTCGGCCAGGAAGTGGGTTTTTTCGCGCGCGGAGCGTGCGATAATGGCCACTTTATGGCCAGGTTTGACACAAAAGTATTTATGTCACACCTAGCCATAAAGTGGCCATTATCGCACGCTCCGCGCGCGAAAAAACCCACTTCCTGGCCAGGGGGTGACATAAAATTTTGTACTTACCACGGGCGATAATAAAGAAAGCCTCAGATCGCATATTTATCGCCCTTGCCTTTGGCTCGGGCGTAAAATACCTGCGATCTAAGACATTCTTTGTTTTATCGCCCTTGGTAAGTAATGTACTATTATGGATATCCGGCCGACTCGAAACTACTAACTAAAACTGATCATTCGCTTGTTTAAGTTCTTAAAGACGTGAGTGATCCGTTTAGTTATACTTTAACTTAATAAATCTGAAATGTACGAGATTCTATATAAAAAATGACAATTAACAAATGAGAATATCGTAGAACTCCATAATTCTTATAGTTGCCGCTGAACTCTAAATCGATAAAACACTGACCTCGCGAAATTGAACTGATGCCTGTACTATTAAGATAAGAAAGAAGATTCAGATACCCGACTTTGTGTTTGCAATTCTAAGTGGTATTTTACTTATTACTTAGGTACAATGAGAGGTCTTTCAAAAACATCTCATTGGAAGTAATAAAATTAAACACCACTAATTAGTAATAGTTGTGATTAGTGGGAGTAATATTTGTGATTGGATTTACGATGTAGGCAGTTCTTATATATGCAAAAGTGCATTATACATATACCAACATTATAATAATCAAAGGCGCTTATATTGTTGTTATAAATTGTTTATCTTAAATATGTACCTATAAACATTAATATCTGGGCGACCGAGCTTTGCTCGGCGTTTTCCCGGGCATGAGACCTAGTTAGATCGATTACTCGTCTTCGGAAACCCCCACGTACCAAATTTCATTAAGATCGTTAGAGCCGTTTCCGAGATCCCCGAAATATATAAATAAATAAATATACAAGAATTGCTCGTTCAAAGATATAAGATTAGAACAATGACAATTCTTCTCTTCGTTCTTGAGTCTTGGACGTTTTCTATGTATTTAATTATCTATTTATAATATTTATATATATATAAGTATGTATATCGTCGCTTATTTTTATTTATTTAGGTATTTATTTAGTACCCATAGTACAAGCTTTGCTTAGTTTGGGACTAGGTTGATTTGTGTAAGATTGTCCATAAATATTTTATTATTACACTGAGTAAAAAACGTTCTAGTACTCGTAATATTAATATTTTAGGTTACTCAGTACTTAATATTTTAATACCAACATCATTTTGAGACACATTATTAGGTTATCGTTTTTATATTGCAAATAATATGCAACTCATTCTACGTACTTACAATCTTTAGCCATTTTTGATGAAAAGTAGAAATTAAAAATAAATTAAAATATTCACATTGTATTTTAATTTATTTTTAATTAAAATAATGTATCGCCTGTTTTACGGTTCCCTAACAAAAATCTAAACAAGGAACCCTTATGGTTTCACTGTATTTCTGTCTGTCCGTCTGTCACATCGCTAAATATCTCAAGAACTACTTATGCTAGCAATTTGAAATTTGGCATAGTTATAAACAAGGGTAACCCAAATACATAGAACATGATTTTTATAAATATTTTATTTTATTTTCTGTAAATAATAACAGATAAGAGGGGTTCAAAATTTCAAAATCTAGTAACTATGTCAAGTGGGGTGTCATATGAAAGGGCTGAACAAATCATTTATTTTTCCTCTGGTAATTTTTGATTTACGAGGGTAAATGTAAAAAAAAATACCGTTCCCCTTATCTCTATGGCGTGTACATTTATTTCTTGGGAATTCTTTCATAGAACTTGTAAAGGCTAGTACATCACTACATAGTATAAAACAAAGTCGCGTCCTGCTGTCTGTCTGTCCCTATGTATGCTTAGATCTTTAAAACTACGCAACGGATTTTGATGCGGTTTTTTTTAAATAGATAGAATGATTCAAGAGGAAGGTTTATGTGTAGGTATGTTTTGCACCCGTGCGAAGCCGGGGCGGGTCGCTAGTTATAGATAAAAACAAAAACAGAGTATAAATTGGACTAGAAAATATCAGTGTCATACCGAACCACGAGGCCTGTTTCTCGTTAATGGAGAGCCCTTCCTTGGCGTCCAGCACTTCTGGCAGCACCATCGTCACGAAGCTGATGGACATCCCCAGCCCCACCAGCAGCAAATCTAGCGCTAGGCATGCCAGCACCTGGAAAATTAATAATAAACTATGTCACATATTTCTATCCATTTAATATTGGGTAATTTACCTTAGAAGTAAAAAGCAAACTAAAGAACCGGACAAGTGCGAGTCGGATTAGCATACGAAGGGTTCCGTATCAACATACAAATTATACCTACGTACCGAAAAAACTGTTTGTTATAGCGGCAATAAAATAATAATAATTTATGTAATAGGTAAAATAATAATTAAAACACGACTGCATAAAAGTGAGCTAAAACAGATAGAAACAAGTTTCAAAATAAAGAACTTAAGAAAATCTATTTTGTTTGAAGTCGGGGTCTGATGGTTCGGTATTGTAGTACGTCCCCCGACTGCAAATAAAATCCTTAAGTTTCGTTATTTTGAAATTATTGCAAAAAAATATATTTTCATTTTAAAGTATGTCATGCTGTAATATCATGTGGTAAATATCCACATTATATATATTTATGAACCCGTATTTTCAAATTCTTCCTTTTGATATCCCATTATACACATTTTTTTCTCCAGATCACACAAAATGAAGTACATAGTCCGTCATGTTGTTTTTATTGCAAGGTCACATAGACAATGCTATTTGGTATGATGTAAGGACTCTATCTGTATTTATTGCACACTTATAAATCGGTTTAAGGCGTTGAGAAGTTCTGGTGGAACAAAGCATCTCACAGACATAGGTACATAAACCCAGAAAACTTCACGGCTGCACAAAAAAGGAGTGTAAAAATCAACCGTTTAGCTTTATTATTCATGAGATACACCCCCCTGACTAACGGACTGACGGATTTTAGTACCTAATAGGATCCCGTTGGCATCCTTTGGGAACGGAACCCTAAAAAGCTACTATACAGATTCAAGATTCAATCATTTACCTATTGCAAGAACATATTACATTTAAGTACTTGCACCTAGAAAATCGAACCTAAGAAATTAAAGCCTTAAATAGGAGAAAAATCTATTAGGTAACTTGTTTTGGGTACCTATACAGGCATTTAGGTATGTTATGTGGGTATGTTTATAGCTCATCACAAAAGTGCCAGATGAGTCAGATTTCATTTAGTGTACTTAATATTATTTTCAGCAGACGAATTTATTTTCGAAAACGTACAGTACCTAGGTACTTAATTATAACAAGACTATAAATGTGATTTATGTCACACCTGGCCATAAAGTTGCAATTACCGCATGCTCCGCGCGCGGAAAATCTCATTTCCTGGGCAGGGGGTGACATAAAATTTTGTACTTACCACGGGCGGCAATAAAGAAAGCCTCAGATCGCATATTTATCGCCCTTGCCTTCGGCTCGGGCGTCAAATACCGGCCAAATTGTTTTACCGCCCTTGGTTAGTAATGTACTAATTTATGTGATATTTTTTAAGTCTTTGTGAAATTTAAGTAGCCTAGGTTGTCCCAATATGTCTAAGTGATCAGTGATCATCGTACAGTCAGGGGATTGGAAGGAAGAGATCGGTCGCGAGCCGGATTCTCAAGTCAAGGTGATATAATATATTCTAATTCTGCTTTCTGAGTTAAAACGTTTTAAATTGACTATACTTAATAGATCCAGATTGTTGAGATAAGGATAAGTGGTAACGCATGCATAATTTATTGCAAAATCTAAATATTTTTTTACGTAGCCGTAATTCTATTAATATTTCATTAACAATCATTTAGGTTAGGCATTAAAATCATATTTTTTTAATCAACTGGTAATTTTACTCATGGTCATGGTTATTAAAATCTACTAGGACTTTTTGTGCGCATGATCGCTAGAAATATTAAAGGTAGTAATTTATTTAGACATACTCGTATAACATTAGTAACCAGAAATCCTATTGAGTAGCTTTTAATTTGACCTAACATTATATTTTTCATACATACGAGTAACATTAACAAAATACTTTTTATACGGCATACGGAAGAGCCCGGTGGCCGAGCGACGGGCTCGGCACGGGCCGGCCCGGACACGGAACGGTCTAGCGTGAATCATCCTTTAAGGTATTCTGGGTAGGTACTTCTTATCGGCTTAGGAATAAACAGATGATGAAGTGAATTCTCGTTGCGGCTTAAGGGTGCTTTAACATGACCACCAGCGCCACTTGTAAATAATTGTAATAAGCTACCCTTGTATAAAAAACCGGCCAAGTGCGAGTTGGACTCGCGTACGAAGGGTTCCGTACCATTATTTATAAATAATAACTTTAAATAATATAAAGTAGAGTTTTAGTCAAGTGCGAGTCGGATTTTAGTTTTCCCATACATTTTGAGACCCAGCGCCTGATGAAGGCAACGAGCAAAGTTTTTTAAAAGTCTTTTTGTATAGGAGCCCCCCTTAAATATTTATTTTATTTTGTTTTTGGTATTGTTGTTATAGCGGCAACAGAAATAAATCATATCTGCGAAAATTTCAATTACTGTCTAGCTATCACGGTTCATGAGATACAGCCTGGTGACGGACGGACAGACGGACAGCGGAGTCTTAGTAATAGGGTCCCGTTTTACCCTATGGGTACGGAACCCTAAAAAACTATATAAAATTTCAAGTTCACATTTTCTGATTAAAAACGAGATACTTATCATGTATATTTGTGGTATAGCGCGCGCCATCCACGACGACGCGCCCCTCCACCGCGAATCTCATACTAATCTGTGCGCAGTTGTACGGCATGGGCTGTGGAGGGGGGCGCCTTCGTGGATGGCGCGCACTATAGGTATTGAGTTTCCGATATTTCGGCACTATTGAAGAAGAAGAAGAAGAAGAAACATTTATTGCAACTGAATCCGTGATAATGGCGCTTGCAACAGTGCCGAAATATCGGAAACTTAATACCACAAATATACATGGTAAATAATCGTATTTCTAAACTATATAAAGTTCATATATTAGTGAATTAATTGAAATCCTGAAACCAGTGTGATCTGAAGTTATAGTTGAGTAAGTTGTATTAAAAGTTTTATGATACACCTGGCCATAAAGCGGCCATTATCGCACGCTCCGCGAGCGAAAAAACCCGCTTCCTGGATAGGGGGTGACATAAAATTATGTACTATAAAAATATACCCGTCCTCCCCCAGCGAAACAAAACAAAATAAAACATTCTTTTGTTATCCGCGCGGTAATCACGTAACGTTTTCACGACCGTTAGTACGATAGATTTAAATGTCAAATCCCATACTAAAACTGACATTAAATACGTACCAACGGTAGTACATATCGTTACGTGATTACCCCGCCGGCCAGGGATCCCAGTCACCGGTAGCGGACGGCTAAGGCGACTTCCTGACTTGGCGGGGCGGGATCGATATGTGACAATTTCTTCTTTGACGTAAACTTACTGACGTCGCAAAAATTCCCACTTGATATAATACTGTCAGTATAACGTTTGCGCAGTAGTAATATCATGCGCAGAAGCGAAGCAGTACCGCCTTCGCATCGTCCCGCTACCGCGCATCCCGCGCCAGTCAGGAAGCACTCATTTAAATGTTGGGGCGTAGTAAAAAATTGTATCGCGTCGACTGACAGCTGACACTGACATTTGACACTTTTCTCATATCGTACCGCCTCCGCACCGACAAATCAGGAAGTCGCCTAAGGCGAAATGTCAGTGTCAACTGTCAGTCAACTCGGTACTACTTTTTACTGCGCCCCTACATTTAAATGAGAGCTTCCTGACTGGCGCGGGATGCGCAGCAGCGGGACGATGCGAAGCCAGTACTTGGGGCCGATTTTTGAGTGTCAAACGCTCGACTTTTCACTCGACATCTGTCAAATCATCATAGTCTACGCATAATATTACTACTGCGCAAAGTAATACTGATAGTATTCTGTCGAGTGGGAATCTTTGCGACATAAGTAAGTTTACGTCAAAGAAGAAAATTTACACATATCGATCCCGCCCCGCCAAGTCAGGAAGTCGCCTTACCATGAAAATCAGTGGCATTAAACTTACGTTCTTTCATCAGTGGCGCCGTCAACCAAATTCTATTGTTTTTGTAATGTAATTTGTAATTTTAACTATCGTAACTATAATTTATGTAATTTTGACTATTGTAATTATAACTTATGTATTTCTGACTATTATATAATGTAATTTTGACTATTGTAATTATATTAGAATACCAATTAGCACGTAAGGTTTTGCTGTAAGTGCTAATGGTCAACAATAATAAACAAGAAATTAACAGTGAATGAATCATATAAATCATGCATCAAACAGAAAACCGTCATTACTATTAGAGGTCATTTTGATAGAATAGAACCAAGGCGATTGACAGTCGAGACCGGTTCGGCCACGGTAGTCTGATCAAGGGCTTCTTCGACCTAATTAGGAACATTAATTTCAAGTTACACATACATAAACTAACAATTTAATAGGTTAAGGGAAATACATGAATATTTATTTAATGGATTGTTTGTTTAATTTACGGAAGTATTAGCGACAAGTTCCAAATAGCTTTTTCTACTTAGTTAATATGCGTATTTTGTGTAATGTTGGTAATGTTTGTAAAAAATACACAAAATACGCACATATAAAATGACAAGTGATAAAATGTAGGTACTTACATCTTTTTGTTTTCTGTCTCTTCAACTTCATACTAGTTAGTATATACAATGAGTATATAATATTCAGTGTAATAATTAAGCAGAGGTAGAGCAGTCATGTAGAATGCAACTAAATTTCTTTCACCTTTCACTCAAAACACAAACTGTTAATGTGATGCAATTCACGTGATGACGAAAGTTGTGGCCTGTGGGTAGTTTGGGTGCTAGGGCGATGGCCCAACACCTTTGGAGTTCAACTTTCAATGTCTCTAACGCGCCTATACACTTTTTATGTTTATGACATTAGTGATATTGTCTATTCAATGATCTGTTAAACCGGCTATGCAGAAAAAACAACTAGTAACATTTGAAAATACAGCAGCAATGAAAATAGTTGATGGCAAATTCAATTCCCTACATCATTATGCTAAAAGTTTAGGTATAGCGGTAAAAAAGTATTGTTTATTAGTTTAATATAGATTAAGAGGCCTTACAAGCTTAAAAATATTTAGATTTCTTATTATGACCAAAGTAAGTATTGATAATACCAATAAAGTGGTTAAAGGATACGATGATTTTATTAAAGTTTTAGATACATAGCCCATTTATGATTATTTGTGTGATAAGCACGAATATTTGTTCTTGGGTCTTGGATGTTTTGTATGTATTTTAGTATATATTTATCTATATAAGTATGTATATCGTTGCTTAGTACCCATAGTACAAACATTGCTTAGTTTGGGACTAGGTTGATTTGTGTAAGATTGTCCACAAATATTTATTATTTATTTATATTTATGATTTTATTGTATGTAGTAGAATATAAGCGGACAAAAAGGAGTTTTAGGTCGAAAATGGTCGATTTGGAGTGATGTTTGAAACAATATTTCTTAATGAAAAACCCAAAACATATTATACATTTAAAATTACGTATTTTAAACCACAACCTAGTGCTTCAGCTTCTAAAAACAAATTACGCACAAACTCTGTCATTCTACGGAAATTACAACCAACGAAGGTATAAAAATAAATACAATAGGCATTCATTCGAGTCACTTTGAAGCTTCACGTTAATTTTTCTATTAGGCAAGAGTGTATTAGGCATCATCTGTCAATACTGCGTTGAATTGAACAGAATTGATGGAGCATTGACCTGTGGACCTTCTCCCATTTCACATATATAGGCACGCTGTTAACTACGATCCACGAAGGCCATGCTACGAATGACATTTGTAGGTTGTACATTAACCCATTTATGCTCATTAGACAAATAAAGGTAAGTGGAAGAAACGATGCGTCGGGTGGTGATTGAATAAACCCCTTTGGGATGGGCAGAATTTGTGTGTTTGTCGTGATTATTTTTCCCCTATCAGAGTTTGTATAGTTATTTCATCAGTATTTTTTTTAAATTGTATTGACTTTTAACAAGAGCATGTACATTTTGATACAAGTGGGGAAATTCTGGAAAATATATAATTTTGCTTGTGTTTCTTAGGTAGTAGGCAAAACATACCATTTTTAGTTGTTACATGACTTGGAACGACATTAAAAATAACAACCCCCCGTAAAAGATACCTACCTACATAAATATTCAACTTTACGAACGATGAATAAATAGTGCATTAGAATACAAAAAGTCTTACGAAAAGCAAGATAGGTACCTTGTCATTACGTACCTATAAGATATCTTCTACTTGAACAGAGATGAAAAATACTAAAGAATTTGACAATTCATCGTACCCGGCATGTAAATCCGTGTAGTTTTTGAGGACCAGTGAGTGGTGTTTGGAATTTTACCCAAACTACCTACGCAACGCGGAAATAAACTAAGTAGTATCACACTAAAAATGTTTATCTTCTTTGGAAACATTTAGGGGCCGACAGATAAATTTAATTATTCAATCGAATTAATTACACTATTTACGACTTAATTTGCACCATAAATCAAGTTATAAAGTTGAAAATATGCTAGGGTTATAAAGCTAGGCCTATTAAAGCTTAGCTTTGATAGTCATCATTGTAAATAAAAAGAAATAACTACTACATTCGTCAAATTTCCAAAGCTATGAAATTACATAAATTTTACGTCTGAGCAGGACTCGATGTAGTGGCGTAGATTTATCGTAGGTAGTTATATAATTAAATTATATATTTAAATATAAATGCTCGCCATTTTCCACCTCCTTCTTTTATTTAACCAACAATGTCGAAGACTTCTCTTTACACCTCACCTGTCCTGAACAGAGTTTAGATACTAATTTGTACTCATCAAGCTCAAATTTATTTAAATAATTGCTAAAATATTCAGATTAGAACACGTAATTTTAGTTTTATTATTTGCTTATTTTTTAAGTTAGCTTTTTATTTGGTTTTAGATTTTTTTCCTAATTAATTTAGTAATAAGCTTAGTTATATCTTATCTTATCTTATACATACCTGTGAGCCAACAACCCTCACCCTGCTGATGGGTGCTTTGTCTTCCCGTATTTGTGTTTGTGTCATTGTGTCCGTGCACGTCGCATCAACTCTTACGCACTTTTCAAAGTTTCCAAATCTTCTGTCTGATCCAACTTATTCTATTACGTGCAATTAAACAACACTTAACATCATTTATTGCACACTCGTCATGTTTACCGAACAATTGCAGTACTTAATCTAGGCTATATTTGCAATAACAATATTAAGGCGGGCGCTTCTGAAACATTATAAAATACTTATGTCATTCATTTGAATAATTTGTTGTCGTATTAATTTGAATGGCGTATTAATTTGAAACAGTGATTCTTGGTCAAACCTTTTAAAATAGTTCAAGTCTTTGGTGGTCAATAATAAAATTTATATACCAACGGTTCGGTATATCTACACTAAGGCGTAAGGCTATAAAACTGAGCCTAAGTAAAGCATCTTTAAGAAACCGGTCTGTTTGATTGTACTTTCTAAGAAAAAGTGACTTTTATCGCTATAAAATGTATGCTAGGTAAGTAGGTATATTACAATGTGGAACTGCGTCAAATACCAAATCAAAAATAGCCAACGCATTCGTATCTCAGTTTAGTCCTCACTATGTTAAGTCCACTGTGTGTAGAACAATCATATATTAATGAATTACCAAGGAATGTCAGGTGTATTCACTATGAGTAGCCCCCTTAACGGAATTATACCTATACCTATTCTTAAAACAGTACAGGATTAGACGTCTAAAGCAAAGTAAACACTTTACAAAGACATTGTTATTCTACTACGTAAATATTAAGCTTTATCAAATATTATAGGTAAGTACCAACTGTTTAATGTAATTATTAAGGAGACGTACGAAAATGGCTCTTTATGAGCCATTGGTTCTAAAAGAAAAGAGATATTCATTAATTGATGGTTCAAAAGAGCAGATAAGGATGGCGTTAGTTCCAATTCTAATAAAACGGAAAGTGGATTTCCTACTGAAATATTATTTTAAGTTTCATCGTGCAATGCAACTACGTATGTATTAGTGATAGAGACTTACAAGACTTGCAATTTATGTGTACAAGACGCACAAATTATTATTTTTTAATTTTAAGGTTTAGGTTAGTTACATATATTGCTACGCCCTAGTAGGGTCCATGTACGCAGTGATCCGCACTACTACTATTTAAGAACATCTTGTAAAAATACCATGGTTGCAATAAAAATAAATATATGATTATGATTACATATCCGATACCTAAACAATTTATTCAGACTTTGATGAGGCCTATAACGAATAATACTATAACATCAAAACCGGCCAAGTGCTCGTCGGACTCGCGCACCGAGGGTTCCGTACAAACCTGTAGGTATATAAGTAATACATACATACACGAAACCTGGAAACATTACACTCCTTTTTTGGGCAGTCGTGTAAAAAGTTCACCCATCACGATAATCGAGTCATAGTTATGGTCCAAGTAAAAAAAAAAAAATATTAAAAATATTTTTATTATATGATGTTACTAAAATTTTACGGTTTTCGCAATTTTTCCTTTATCTGTGCTATATGACGTTGCTTTGTACCAAATTTCAAGATTCTGAGTTCACGGGAAGTACCCTGTAGGTTTTGATTCCCTTACGAGTGTCAAAAATTTGCGGAAATTTGCGGCATAAACGGCTGTATCTTTTGATTACGTTGGTTTATAACTTCGATTTTTTCACAGCTCCAAGGGACAGTAGACCTGAATATTTGAAATAAATTCCAGCTTGATGATTGACCTCCACGCGTTCCTGAGAAAAAGGGCCTTGACAGACAGACAGACGGACGGACGCACAACAAAGTGATCCTAGAAGAGTTCCGTTTTTTTGTTTCGAGTTCGGAACCCTAAAAACAGAATAAAATAAATATTTAAGGGAGCTCCCATACAACAAACGTGTTTTTTGCCGTTTTTAAAGATAATGGGACGGAACCCTTCGTGCGCGAGTCTGACTCGCACTTGGCCGGTTTTTGCTAAAATACTGTTAAAGAGAAACCAGTTTACGTAGATCTTGTCAGCGCCTTAATAAATTACGTTTACAGAATTTTTTATTAGTTTAGCGAATAAATTACTTAGTTACCTATCATAAAATCATGTAATCAAAATATACGAATTGCGTAATTTATAAAGAGATCAAGTTTTAATTAATCATGATATAGTTTCAATTGATTTTGTAACCACAGCCATTAAGAGAGTCATTTAAATTTAATTATTTTATTAATATCAATTAACATCATCACTTTTTATTACCTAATTGATACGAGTATGTTTAGACTCGGAAAAGGTAAAAGTTATTAAAATGCTACCAAAAATTTGATCGTTATTGATTCTGTTATTGAACCAAACTTGATATAACTCTGTTTTTCTTTAAAGTAAAGTAGATACTATCATGTAATTAGGTACAAGTTCTCTGCAAGAATTGGCAAAAAACAAATGAAAGCGCCATACATAATGGCAGTGAATTTATAGATAAAAACAGCTATAGTATGACGGTCATTCACACAGTTTCTGTACATGCGCATTCATTGCTAAATAATCAGCAGTGTTCTACTATATCTACTACAATTCGTCGAATGTTATCATGTAGGTAATAATGCTTCTTTAAAATGGGAGGCACTTTTACGTAAATATCTTGAAAATAGGGGGTGAATATGGATCGAATCTCTTGTCGACTTTTTCTACTCTAATACTTTTACATATGTACCTATTTTAAATTTTAAATTCACGTACCTACACTATTCACATTATATTTTATTTTATTCTTAATTATGTACATATATTTTTGTATGGATGTAATTAGTGGATAAGTATATATTTTATGTCACATCTGGCCATAAAGTGGACCACTCTACGCACGCGGAAAATCCCACTTCCTGGCCAGGCGGAGACATAAAATTGTGTACTTACCACGGGCGGTAAGAAAGAAAGCCTCAGATCACGTATTTATCGCTCTTGCCTTCGGCGCGGCTCAAATACTTGCGATCTGAGACATTCCTTATTTTACCGCCCTTGGAAAGTAATGTACCTACTATTAACTACAGAACTATTATTATTTTTACACAATATGTATGTAAGTGAGATTTAATATCACAGTATCTTTTGAAACGATTTGCAACGATTGCGATAACTGTTAGTTAACCTTAACATTAGTTTTCAACTTCCTGCTAACCTGTAATTGTGCTTACATACATACATAAATTTATACTGTTAACTCAGTTTGACCAGAATCACGATAGAGACTTTTATTTAAATACGTACCTAAAAATTTATTATTTTGGTTATTAATATGTGTTTGTGTGTCTATCAGTAGGGCCCGAATTGTAAAGTTTATACTCGTATTTTCTATTTTTAAAACTTCCTCATTTCACGAGGTTTCAACTAATTCACTTTTTACATGTTTGTTATCTATTTTTAAAATTGTATGTATAATTTTTTAAAAGTTTTTTTATTTTATTTCACGTTTTTATCGGGGCACGGGTACGGCGGTCGCGGTCGCCTCGCGAGTACTGTGCCGGCCACTGGTGCTCCGACCTAATTACCTACCATTCGAAGATGAAAACTTGTTTAAAACAATTAAAAAACTATTACTATTAGACGATAGAAATAATAATGCGAAATATTGTGTAAGGTCTGGTTTTGGATGATTGTTAGACAGATATTTGTTTAATGTGACGTACAATGATAGGTCAAGTTCGTAATGAATGTGTTCATAGTTCATTAAGGTGTCGTAGTTACTATATAATAATATATAAATATTTTTTTAAATAAAAAATAAAACAGAGCTAAAAAAAAATACTTAAAAATAATTGCCTAATTTCTAATAGATCAACATGAGCGTAACGCTTCTTATTCAAAAATGTAGACATAGGTATCAGTGGCGGAGCGCCCATACAACTCGATTCCCACCAAAAAAAGTCGGTGCCATCCAAAGAAATTGCCATCCAAAAAATTGCTATCCAAAAAAGTTGACGAAATAGCAGAATACAATTAGATTAGAATACAATTACATAGGCTCTAATTTATCTTAAAAATCATCCCCTTAAGCGATCAAAAGGGGTGGACATTTTGCATGGGGAACAAATTATTTTTAAGATAGAAACGAATACTTAGTTATTTCCCGAAAAGACAACATTAAAATGGAAGCACATAGTTTTTTTTTTCTTAATTAACCCTCTGATGGGGATGAGGCTGCTGAACGATTTTTTGGGGAGCAAAAAAATTTTTTAAATGAGAAACTTGAAACATCGTTTATAAATACGAATTTTTTTTTGAAATTTCACTCACTGATGGAGTGAAAAGCGAGTTGAAAGTTTGTAGGGGCAAACTGATTTTTTTTAAAGTGAGCGTGTCGTGTAGACTATCAGTTAAAAAAAGGTACTTATAAGAAAAGCAATTTCAGCGTGTAAAAACCGGGCAAGTGCGTGTCGGGCCACGCGCAATGTAGGGTCCCTTAGTCGTCCACCCGTTACATTACACCGTGGAATAAAAACTTCGCAAACTTATATTTACTTTGATACTATGTTTTTGAGAGAATTACCAACATTATGTAAGGTATCAATGGAAATTGTACGAAAGTTTACTTTTTATTTGCAAAGTACATTTCTTATACTTCTTATAAAAAAACCGCCCAAGTGCGAGTCGGACTCGTGCACGAAGGGTTCCGTACCATTATCTATAAAAACGGCAAAAAATCATGTCTGTTGTATGGGAGCCCCCGAAATATTTATTTTATTTTGGGGGGCGATTTTTAGTGTCGAACGCTCGACTTTTCAGAAGATCTGTCAAAAAACTATGAAATTTTGACAGATGTCGAGTGAAAATTCGAGCGTTTGACACTCAAAAATCGCCCCCTTGGTTTTTAGTATTTGTTGTTATAGTGGCAACAGAAATACATCATCTGAGAAAATTTCAACTGTCTAAATATCACGGTTCATGAGATACAGCCTGGTGACAGACGGACAGCGGAGTCTTAGTATGATGTCGTTTTACCCTTTGGGTACGGAACCCTAAAAACTAACGTGAGACAGTGACTTTTCCAAGTGAGTGTCAACCGTTATTCTCTTACATTTCTTATGTTCGACTATTACTCGTTAACTATAGTAATCTCTAAGTACTTAGCTGTGATAATTTTCCTTTTCAATTTAAAGCTTAATTCATGAATCAAAAACCACACCAAACGACGGACTTTGAAAGAAAAAAAATTGCACCACCACTTTACGTGTAGGGTGGGGGGAGGTACCCGTAAAAAAATTTTTTTAAAGATTTTATCCCACCGTTTTGTCGGCGTCAATTCTCGCGAAAAATTTTGAGCGGTTTCGTATTTCGATATTGATATAGAATTTTTTTGTCGAGTCGGTTTATTTATACTTACCAAATTATATTTATTTCAATATTTAAAAAGACCACTCACAGTACCACTAGTTTTAATTATTTTAAATTAAGATATAACGTTTACGACCTCTAACGGCACTTGTATACACTACAAAAAGCAAGCTCTCTAAACTGTTACCATAATTCTCGGCGCGAGTGGTGTTGGAGTTAATACAGCTATTCAACAACAGATGGCAGGAATGTCGACGGAATAAAGCGAGAATTCTTGAGGTAAATACTTAAATATAACTTTAACATGAGGCGGAATTTAAACAAAATAAAATTACACCGGGCTAAAGGGTTTATTAATCTGAGAAACACCTCTAACTATATATTTTTTTAAATATTTAAATGTTATTATTTTTATTTTGCACTAAGAACGTTAGAATAGACATTATTAATAATATTTTGACGGACCGATTTTTGAGTGTCGAACGCTCGACTTTTTACTCGACATCTGTCAAATCATCATAGATTTTTGACAGATATCGAGTGAAAAGTCGAGCGTTTGACACTCAAAAATCGGCCCCCTGGGGGCCGATTTTTGAGTTTCGAACGCTCGAATTTCAGCACCACTTCAGCACTTCGATATACCGGTAGTTTATTTGGCATCGCTGGAGAGCTTGTAGCACAGCCCATCGAATCAAAAACTTTTTCGTGTCCGTTGGTCAAGTGCGATGTTAATTCTGATTGAATGTTGAAATTTATTAGGTACCGAAACAGGTCAAGAAAATAGTTCAAATACTGGAATACTTTTCTTAAGAATGACCTCGGTGTAGAATCTAGAGGTCTATGTTGCGAGATGAGTTGCGTTGGCGAGTGAATGTAATCTGTGAATAGGTTCACAGGCAAGGTCGATAGCCGTGCGCGTACGCATCACGTGCCGAGCCCACGTGCTCCCGAATCAAAGGTCCCGCCCACTGCCACACTCACGTGTATGCAATTGACTCGCAGTTTGTCAAAACACATTACACTTAAGCGAATCACAGGATGCTCGTTTTCGGATTGCTCTTTGCCGGCTCGACCTCTGCTCTAGGCTAGTCATTTGGTAAAATTTGACTCACGTTTTTAGGATTGACCATATATCTTTTATGTCACGGGATCTAACAGTAAGCTCCTTCGTATTTTCGCACGGCGGCGCGTCTATTGGACTGAATTAAACTTTTTCACAGACTTCATAAGATGACCTGGTAAAGGTGGTGGGAGTCCGCTGGATGCGAATGGCGCAGGACCGGTCATTGTGGCACTCTTTGGGGGGAGGCCTATGTCCAGCAGTGGATGTCTTTCAGCTGATATGATGATGATGGTGATGATCGTGTGTGTACCAGTAGAAACACGGGTGCCAAGCAATGAAGAAGAAGAAAATTTATTTTGCAAACGAATGTGGAGGTTGTGGTCGCTTTCTGCAGAATTGAGTAGTTTGGACCTTCCAGGGTGACTGATGACTGACTCACACCAACGCTTACATAAAATACATACTATCTAAATTATACTCGTAACAATGACTATAACGATCACGTGGCGTGCAATGCGTTGAGGCTCGAGGAAGCGACCGTGGTTCTTCCGCCTTCGAAGGGCTAGTACTAGGTCACACAAACAGCTTAATTAGCATAAGTTCATATAATAGTACGATGGAATGGCTGCGAGCACACGTAGGTATTAAGAGAGATGGCTATATTTCGCACCTTTTAATGATAACTCTTGATATATGTGGTTATAGGTACCTAAATAGCTGTGAAAATTGGTGATACGAATTGGGCGAATAGCTTTTGATATTTGAAGGATGTTAGTCAATACAGAAATTACCAGATAATGATGGAAAAATACAAACAAAAAGAGGAGAAAAAAAACTTGGCTTGAGGCGAAATGTAGAACGTACATTTCGTGGAATCTTTAGTAATAGTTGCTATTCGTTGTCGTACCTACGTATAAGTATAACTTTGTAGTTAGAATAGAAGTTAAGTTTTGAGTAGGTTGAACAAGAATGGAAATACTAATCTAGGTCTTACCTAGAAACTACACAAAAAAGGAAAAACGGGAATAACGCAAAGAAAACGTACAATTATATTTCATAGATGAAGTGTTTGAGAAGCCATCGACAAAGTCGAGCAATTCAAAGGCACGCACGGGTATTTCTGCCAGACATTACCTAGGTATGTCTTGTTATCAGTATCAGTAAACGTCATAAGGTCAACAGCATTGTAAGTACGCCAGCTATCGCAACGCAACGTGAGTGCAGTTGTCACACGGCATAAATTATTAGCACATTAATAATCACATAGGTGTTATTGCTTGAATGCTAACTTTTCATAATGCGAAAAAGTTAATACATTTTAACCTAGTGATCAAACCATTCATTGCTAAGAATATGTCGTAGGTATTTTTTTATGTTAATAAGCACTCTCGATAACACCAGATAACACTAATAGAAGAGTTAATGTTGCAGATTTTGGTGTAGCTAATGCACTTCATATTATGTACGAGTAAGTATAGTACAGTCAGCAGCAAAAATAGCTACGCAGGCGAGGTGTCCTAAAGGTGGTCATTCACGCACGTTCTTATTCCCTTATTATTAAAGACGTGTGTAGATCATTTTGACCTCTTCGAATGCTTAGCTACTTGTGCTGCTGAGTGTTCGTACTATACTTACTCGTACATAATATGAAGTGCATTAGCTACCTACACCAAAATCTGCAACATTAACTCTTTTATTTTATTTTTTATTTTATTTTATTTTATTTATTAAGGATCACCAACAGATAATACACCATACATGCGTGAATAACCTAAGTAAAGTTTAAAGTAGATGCTTAGAATTTAATTATAGGTACCTAACCACAGCTTTTCTATTAGTATTATCGAGAGTGCTTATAATATTACCTAGTTATAATTTTCAACCAAAAGCCCATCAGCCCAATCCCATTAGGCGTGCTATAAATTAAACTCATATATTCTATGTAAATAGCTGTAATTCGTGATCAATCAACTGAAGTACGCTCGAAGCGTGAGCGACTGTAGTCCGTGAAGAATAATGTGACTAAAACACATTTTCAGGGAGTTCGCGACAATACACGTGAGATGTTGTTTGCGTTCAATTGTTTGAGAAACGTGAATGATTTTGTGCTAACTTGTGACGATGCGGGATGCCTCGAGCGAGATTAAGATCAATTAATAGGTTGGAGCTAACTACCTATTACCTCTGTTGATTGGTTTTTAAAGAGGCATTATATCTTTTTGTTCAAAGTTTTCCGCTCAAGCTTAAACAGATAGGTATTAATATTATATTAACAAACAATTCAGGAATACATATTTTTTCTATGTCCTGGCAAAATTAATTTCTGCAATATCCGTTCAGAATATAAACCGTCGTCAACATAGTCTGTTTTCCCGCGCGGACGGAATGTCCTCTCAGACTCTTAGAGAAACCAAGAAGAGACTCTCAAATACAGTTCAATCCAGGATAAATCGATCAAGTCCACCTTCGTAATACCTACGTAGTTTGTGTAATACAAATGTAGGTAAGTAATGTAAGGCAAAGTAGCAGAAATCCTGCGTTAGATTAGACATGTCCCGTGAAAACCAAATCCGGTTTTGAGTGAAGACAAGGCATTTAAAAATGGACTACCTATCAAAACGATTAGTTTATTAATTACCTAATTCTATGATGGTTACAATGGGCTCTCCCATTGGTTCTGTTTGTAGGTATATGTCCATGAAATAGTGTCTGTATGTTCGCCGCTTGAGCGAGCTATTACTAAAATCCATTGAAGGTAGATGTGTGGTAATTATAATTATAACCAGGCCCTTATATTCATGGGCACGCGCGTGTTGTGGCGCGCTGCGGGGTGTATAAGCACCGGATGTTCTGCACGTGGTTGCCGTCACGTGACCACCTCACCCGGGTCAGTGTCTAGCAGCTAGACTTTACCCAACCGGCTAGTAATGTAATGGTTGCCAGCACCTTCAGACACATAGTACCAGACAAGAAAATTTCCTTATACGCAGATGACCAGATTTTCATACGTAAATTCCCTGTTACGCACAGGAGGCCGATTTTTGAGATTCGAACGCTCGAATTTTAACTCGACATCTGTCAAAACGTCATAGTTTTTTGACAGATCTCGAGTGAAAATTCGAGTGTTCGACACTCAAAAATCGGTCCGGACCTAAATTCCATCACGCAAATGGCCAGGATGTAAAAATTACGCAACGTTACACACATTACGTACATTTTAGTTATAGAAACCAGAAAAATAATAGCTAAATTAAGATTTTTTAAACGTGTTAAGTGTTACAGAAACACGTCACCGAACAAATAATGCACTAGAGGGCTGCGGCCTTAAGATTGACCCAAAATATTTGTTACGTAGTACGGTACGTATGTGAAGATCATGAACTTAATAAATACGTAGATCTGTATTATTTATTTATACGATTCGTAATCTTAACGAGTGACAGTAATATTCAAGATAGTTTTGTTTATACGTATAAATATAATATATAAAGCTGCGCTCCTTCCTGTTATTCCCAATCCCGATATTATTATTGTATTATGGTTAGGTAGGACTAACCCATTTGAACTCAGGTAACCTCGCAACGTGAGGCCTACGTTTAGAGCTTTTTAAAAACGGCGTATGTACATCCAGTTACAGACATTGTAAGTGCATTAGCGTCGTAGACTGGGTAGGGCGACTAGGACGCCTTGAATTGCACTGCACGTGGGAGGCTACACGAGTACACGACCGGGAAAGAGGCCAGTATAACTATTTATAACTGTTGCAAAAGTATTAAATATAAAAAATTAACTTTCATTGATTATTTTAGATCTGAATAGAAAAATTTCGTTGTAGTTTTCTATTCTTTTCCAACTTTTTGGAATAAATCTATAATGATAACAATGTCTGGTGAAACCGCCGCCAAACTCAAGCACGCCAAGTACAGCAATCTGGAGCCAGTATATGAGTTCGTCCCGGTTGCGTTGGAGACTGGTGGGCCCTGGTGCGCCGAGGCCAAAGCATTCGTTGCCGCTCTAGCTCGACGCCTAAGAGACCGTGGAGGCGATCCCCGCTCTAGTGAGTACCTGGTGCAAAGGATATCCCTCTCCATATAACGAGGCAACTCCGCCAGTGTACTAGGAACCTTTGCGCCAGGTGGTAACAGAAGCGAGGAATCCCCCCAACTAGCTCATTGAAAAAATTGGCGAGACTTGAACCCAAGACCAGGGGGCCGATTTTTGAGTTTCGAACGCTCGACTTTTCACGCGACATCTGTCAAAACGTCATAGTTTTTTGACAGATCTCGAGTGAAAATCGAAAATCGGTCCCCAGGGCCTTTTTTAGCTTTAGGTAGTTATTTTAATTATATTTAGAATTAAGTAATTGTTGACATTATGTAAATTAATTAATTTTAATAAACACAATTAATATCTATGACTCTATTTATTGTAAATATCAGTTATAAAAATGAAAACATAGTCAATTAAGTAGGCACGTTATTTGAGACTGTTATCATGGTATATTTATGTGCTATAGTTAAGTAGGTAATTTTTACACAAACACATATAATCCTCAAGGCAATTAATGTCACGTATTTATGAAAATTACGATACTTGAAGAAAAGTGACCCAAACAATAACTTGTGAATTATCAGTTATTGTTGTTCTACGTTATTTGGATAGAGTTATAGTCACGTGGAACTTATCGCAATGTCGAGTGTATATATATAGGTAGATACACGTGAACTGTTTGTATTCAAACACTATCTGCGTGATTTCGCTTTTATTAAATCTACGAGTAAAATTATTGATAATTGTACATTACCTTAGTCACAAAGTTAACAGAAAACTTTGTAAAAACCGTATCTGCGAGATACAGACGTGTACCTATTCTTACTCTTACTTAGTACTACGTACGAGGCAAGCCAAACGTGCCTACGCGTGGCCATCTCATTCTATCGCACGCGCATCAGTCGCTACATCACTTTCTATCGCATTGAAAGGCCCCCGGCGGGGGACCTATGACCGGCGTGATGACGTCACGCGAGTGAGTCGCCCCTGCCTGCCGTAACACGTAGCTGATCATTTCATGTTCGGAGCAAAGAATGACTGCTGCGCTATAATTGTACTTTACCAAGAAGAGGCTAAGTGGTGGAAAGTGTTTTGACGTAGATCGTAATATAACAAAGTGGACACGCCGGCGCCGCGATATGACGCGTCTCGCTCGATGACATAACTCACGCGTCTCGCGCACGTGTGCGGTACGATAAGGAAATAGACGTATCGTGAACTTAACGTGCGTGTGGTAACAGTATACGTATCATAATCAGTAGATACATACACTCACAGCACAGACCACTTGTACATACATTCGTGGACTTTTGCCTAGACTGCGTGAAAGTTCTGAGGGATTTTTCAAAAGAATATTAGAAGAATCAACTGCAATATATCCTAAGAAAAAAAATACATTTAGATATACGTAACGTACGTAGTTAGGTACGAAACGTTACGCAATCGATCTACCTACTGGTAATGTTTTCGGAACCTTATTGTCATGGTGAGAAGATCGAAGGATCATCCACACTAATATTATGTGTGTGTGCCATACTAATACTGTGTGTTAGTGTGTCTGTCGGTCTATCTGTAAGCCCGTTACATCTTCACGCTTAAACCACTGAGCCGATTTAGATGAAGATTGACGAAGAGTCAAAGACGAAATTTGGTATAGAGATAAGTAATTTGCGTCCCGGGGAAGAATATAGATAGGATACTTTTTATCCCGGAAATCATCCCTTAAGGGGGCGGAAGTTTGTAGGTAGGGAAGAGCGATGACTAGGTAAGCGCCTGATATAAAGAAATAGCAATTAAATACTATCGCGATGAACGTGTTCCACGCGTACAAAGTCGTGGGCAAAAACTAGTATTCCATAAACCGACCAAACTAGGTACACTAATATACACGAAGTTATTTGTAATGATGTAAATGAAGTAGGTTTAAGGTTTTTTTTGTACGAATATTTAATAGAGATATTGGAAAGAATGACAATGCTCTTTGTTATTCTTCTACTTCTTATTTAGCCTACCTATTTGACGGGAACATCCAGGGGCAGACCCAAAACAAGGTGGAAAGATGTAGTGCTAAAGGACATTATAGAGTGTCAGGCATCCGAAGAAGATGTCGAAGATAGAGCGAAGTGGCGAAGATTAGTCCGGAAAACTGACCCCCACCATCATGAGGGATTAATAGCTAGGAAGAGGGAGAGATTTGTCGGGAACAGTGAAGCCTTGCTGAAATACTGTTGAAATATGTGAAATAGGAACAAGGAACAGAAGCTTGTTTTAGTAGCGCGACGTGAATAACAACGCTTCGATCACATAATTCATTTGATTAGAGGTACATTCGTCACGTCACATCGCACGTGAGCGATTCTAATCCGTAATCACAAGACCTGTCATCTATTGGGCACTTTGGCGTTTGGTGGCGAGCACTGGGACGTTTAACTTACCGAGGAAATTCCGAAAATCTTCCGATTTGCCAATTAAGAAGTAAAGCACTAAATATTATGGCTCTTGCTGTAGATTGAGATATTTTTTCATAGTGGTATAGTATAAATAAACCCTTCATAATCCATCCTACCTATTCATCAATATTAATGTAGCGTACAAATTGACTGTCTTGTCTGATATAGGTAATGTGTTTTGTTGTACTTCTACTGGGGTCCGATTTTTGAGTGTCGAATGCTCGACTTTTCACTCGCCATCCGTCAAAAGTCATAGTTTTTTGACAGATCTCGAGTGAAACGTCGAGTGTTCGACACTCAAAAATCGGCCCCTGGTCTCAATTAGGCATGGGTTAGGTGTTTTAGCCATAAAACAATTAAATAATAATCTCAATACTAGTTTTAGTGGGATGCCAGTGCGCGGATCTTAGCACACAAGCATATCAGTGGGGTGCATACCTATAGCGTGGCGACAGTCAACGGCCCAAGCTAAGTGTGTCAGGGTTCGTCCCGCACGTGACTACGGCACGTGCGGCACACTTCGCCGCACTTAAATACGGTGCCTGAAGGTGCAACGGGCTGTTAAGACAAACCACAGAATAAGTAATAGTACAAACAAAACTTAGCTCAACTTCGCGCTAGCCAATATGAAATAAGAATATGTACGTATAGGTATATCAGCTATTAGAATAATAGACGGACAAATTAACTTCTTTCACGTAGGTATTTACAATATTTCAAAATTTATAATGTTGCCTAAATCGAAAACCATTTCGGTAAATATGCAGGGGGCCGATTTTTGAGTGTCGAACGCTCGAATTTTCACTCGAGATCTGTCAAAAAACTATGACGTTTTGACAGATGCCGAGTGTAAAGTCGAGCGTTCGAAACTCAAAAATCGGCCCCCTGAACGTAATTTAAATAGTTGTAAGATTTTTTTCTGCGCCAGACTTGAAGAAAATCGCTAAATTAAATAAAACGGAAGTGTGACGTCATTTCTATGACGGTATAAGAGCATACTGTCAAACATTGGTTATGCAGTCAAAAATTCATAGAAAAGACGTCATAATTCTCTTACGACCTTATTACGATTCTTATTACGATATTTTTTAATGAAAATTAGGATTTCGGAAGAAATAAAAAACACGGGTACTTACCTTAAAATTTTATTTTCTATCGATCTAGGACATAAAATGGCCGACTGGATAATTTGATATGTTGTCAATTGTGTTTTATATTATCACAGTAATGACACTAATGACACGCACTAACGCCGGATTAGACCAAACATCTTATCCGAATAAAGTCTATTCCTGTTTACTCGATCTTCTACTGAATTAGCCTATTTTGTAGTCTCTATTTTAATATAAGGTAAACGTCCCCATGTTCGTCATTGACCCAATACACGACAGTTTCAATCTTGTTTCATGATGACATTGATGACAGAGGTTAATTATAGGTGTCGTCTATTGGGCGCGTAGGTTAAACCTTTCGACGCATAATGCCGAAAACGCCAAAAACGCGTATTGCCAAATTCTCATAATGTCAAACACGTATCTTACCTATAAGATAATTAATTTACGTCTTTCTTGTCTCGCTGTAATGACATTCATAGAATATCCTTGAAAACAAGTAGATAACCACTTCGTTGGGTATTCAATGCATTATGGAGGAAATTATAGTATTTTCAAATTACGAATAGAACAATGGAACAGTAGGTGACTGGGATAATGTGCTGGGGGCCGATTTATGAGTTTCGAACGCTCGACTTTTCACTCGACATCTGTCAAAACGTCATAGTTTTTTGACAGATCTCGAGTGAAAATTCGGGCGTTCGACACTCAAAAATCGGCCCCCTGGTTTCTGTTTGGGTTGTTTTTATATCTCGATTGTTTCTTTTTCGTTTCCGTATTACCTTCCCTTTTAAATCTTTTAATGTATGTTATAATTTTTATTATGAAACGACACTGGAAAACAAGCGTACGGTCCACCTGATGGTAAGCGGACACCGCAGCCTATAGACGCGTTACTGTAATCTCAAAAATCCTTAGCGACTTATCTAACGACCTATTCTTTGTCACATATTCGGAACAGGTTACTGGAAAATTTTAAATGAATAGGCTGGTCAGTTCAAATGAATGTCCGTTAAAGTGGCGTTGGTCATTGGGCTGCATGGCTCATTAAGCTGACAAGCACCAGTAATGGACACTCCAACCCTAATTCAAAGATCATACGGTTTTAAATTGATTGTTCTATAAAAAAATAATGACTCTTATTTTCTTTTACATAAGAGTCATTCATTGGGCCTTGTCCATTACTGGTGGTGTCACCCTATTCATATTTTACAATAAACAGATCATATTTATCTTTGTTCAGGTAAAAATTAAAGTAGGTAAGTATGGTAAGTATTTTGTAGCAATTTTTATCTATTATCACAGCATCGATTGTTGCATCGACAGTTAAGGAGAGGTCTGTTCTGTGCGCCGTCGGAGATCGGTTTATTTTTTAACCTGACTGTGGCTTTATAGGCCGGGCCCAATAAAGCGACACGACCACGCGAGCGGTTTAAACACTGAAATACTCCAGTGATATTGGTTGAACGGTTTCAACCAGATGTGTCGGTGTGTGTGGAATCGAGCTCTTGTGTCGCTGTTTCACTAAACCTATTAGCCTAGATGAGAAGAGTCCAGCAAGAGACTCAGGTACTCGATGAGATAATTGAGTTCCAAAATCTGACAGACAAAAACAAAATGAAAAATGAATGAATGAATGAAATTTAGACATTATTCCACAAAATATACATAAAAATACATGTAACCGGTTATACAAGGATACCTAACTTTCATTCATAATAAATAATGTACAGTCAAGTGCAAAAATATGGGTGCATACAACTTGCTCAAAAATGAATGAAATAATTTAAATAACATTAAATTAATAATAATAAGAATAGAATAAAATAAAATTAATAAAAATATGTCCCATAGCTCTTATGTCGGTGAATTTAGGTTTTGGTACATATTTATGAGAAGATTCATTCGATACTTATTTTTGCACTTGACTGTACTTTAACGATTATGGAATAATCACGTCGGATGTGCGCCCGTTGACGTTATTTTTTGGAACTCAATTACCTCATCGAGTATAGGCCCGACCTGGGTCGGACTGACTCTACACGGTATATGTGGCGATACCGGGATGACTAGGGACTATATGTACCTATGTGTCTATGTTGTCGCGATCACGCGATGGACGTCTACGCCGGCAGGAATACGCCATTTGACAATATTTTTTTTTATAATGCCAAACGAACCAGTTTTTAGAGACGATCAAAATGTCTATATGGGAATGGGACCAACAACTATTAGAGCAGAATAAAGGGCTAAAATTAGGGACAAACCTAGCTCGACTCTAGCGGCCTTCAACAAGGCTCCTACAAATTGGCCCTGGCAAATGACGTCACTTGCACAGCATTCGACCAACCGTTGTATGGGAAAATTAGTATTTTGCTGTTTTAGTCGTAAAATAATGCGTTTAGGTACATAGTTGCCGTACAATTTTTTATTTTATTTTACATAAGCATTCTATTGACACCTTTTATTTGAATTTTGGACGGTAAAAAAAATTACATAATTTTCCGAGTTTGTTATGTGATTCATATTTTTTTATGATTTTGGTAAAATTTTATAATTCACGATTTATTGTGATATTTTGATGGCTAACTATCCAAAAAGTGACACTGTGTTATAAATTTTAACATGTGTCAAATACCCTATTCCTAATTTTACGCGTCGTGTTTGAGTTGGACGCCGTAAGCGCAGCGTTCCATCTTTCGGTGGACACTGTGTTTACATCGTCCGGCGGGGTAATCACGTAACTTTTCGAACGTATAACGGTAGTCATTTTTAGTATGGAATTTGACATTTAGATTTATAGTATTAACGGACGAAAACGTTACGTGATTACCCCGCTGGTACGTGAGTATGTGCCTAGGACCAGCGGCCCCTAATCCCCTAATCAGTGATCACCGAGTAACGACAGAGGGGGGAGGGATGGGAACGTAGTTTACGTAGTCGAGATCGAAGGTGCGGCGCATCTTTTCCTGCGGCTGTAAAGTCCAATTACAGCTCCAGCTCGGCACTTCTTGCTACAAAGATCGCAGGTGAAGCGCGAATCTGTTGATGGTTCCTGTGAGGTCCTTAATCTTTTCCGCTTTAAGTCATCGAGCCAAGCTTCGTCATGCTTCCCTATGACATCATGTATAATGTTACGCCATTCCGCTTTTCGCTTTAGCAATTTTTATCCAAGAACGTTTTATTCCATGGCTAAAGATAGAACACTAATTTTTAAACCATCTATCAATTCATTTCATTTTCCGGCATCGTTTTACAAACACGTGATGAGGTGTTAACGTATTCTGCCAGCTGCGTTCACATTTCACAGTATAACAGTAGGTAAGTAAGTAGGTACGAGTATAATACATATTCAAGCTATTGTTCGCAGCTACAACGTGATATGCCTTAATTGTACTAAGAACTATGAATATCATGGATATTCAGTCAAATTAGAAAATTGTTTTAGAAATTAAATTTTATTTCTAAATTAATCATATGCACATGTGTTTTTGTACAATAAAAGTACTGTTTATGTACATACACATTAGCGCGTAAGATAGGAATTTTCGGAGTTATTTATACCTACGGAAAGAATCTAAGTGATCTGGATTTCCACTAAACACGCTCAAAAATCAACATAGTGATTTTATAGATGACTTAGGCGACTTCCTGATTTGTCGGTGCGGAGGCGGTACGATATGAGAAAAGTGTCAAATGTCAGTGTCAGCTGTCAGTCGACTCAGTACCATTTTTTACTACGCCCCTGCATTTAAATGAGTGCTTCCTGACTGGCGCGGGATGCGCGGTAGCGGGACGATGCGAAGGCGGTACTGCTCCGCTTCTGCGCATGATATTACTACTGCGCAAACGTAATACTGACAGTATTATGTCAAGTGAGAATCTTTGCGACGTCAGTAAGTTTACGTCAAAGAAGAAAATGTCACATATCGATCCCGCCCCGCCAAGTCAGGATAGCGTGGCCTGGGAAAAACCAGGGGAAACCTCCGACACGACACCACTACTGGAATACTCTAAGAGTTAGCAACCGAATCTGAGGCTGATAGAGCGTATTTAGTTATATAGAAACCCTATTGGTACAAATTTGGCAAGATATTTAAACTACCTTTACGCAGCTTCTCTCAATACCAAACAATAACACAAGACAACCTTGGCTACCTTTAAACATGTCTGGGTTGTCATCAGTCACAATGAGGGTTGCAATCTGTTTCAATACCATGTCTCTACCATTTTGATGTTTTGACTGTGTTTAAATTCTGACTTTGTTTCCTTTACTTCGAGGTCATATACCAATCGATATCCCCAACCCGTGTGTCGCAACGTGGAATAATCCATACATTGTGGCAGAGATGTCATAATAATATAATCTTCGAATATAACCTAAGTAGGTATACGCCAGTCAGTAGAGGTTCGACGCCAAGGGCTATGTTGCAAAAGGTGGTGAAGAAGATTTTTTTTTTCTTAAATTGTGCATATGGATGCTACTGACTACATATCAAAAAAGGTAGCACGATATATCTCGGGACAACTTTTGGCAGCTACTGGACCTGGGTTTTTTTCGGTTTATCGTTCATATGTTCTATACTTTATTTTATTTTATTACAACAAAAGGCACACTTAACAGATATCACACAGTAAGAGTTAGTTGAGAGTTTACACATAATAGTGCATGACATCCCATGCAAGTGCACACATTATGATCAATGTAAGTGCATATATGTACATGTACAGACAAAGTGCACAATACATCACCAGTATCAAGTCGAGCAAAACAGAGCAGGGTTTATTAATGGTTTGTTACATGGTTAAATACTGGTTCGACATTCTATAATCACAGATTTACACTACTCTATTCCGGTCAAGTCGAAACAAGTCAACCAAATATACGAGCATCCTAGCAGAAAGTTTCCTACTAGCAAGTTAAATAACATAAAATTCTGCGTCTAATGAGTTAACAAACCGTTATAATTCGGTCAAGCGATAAACGAAGTTTTCCCGAACTTGGATAAAACTTCAATATAGTGGATTTAATCCATCTGCGTTTGAATTTTGACATTATCCTGGTGTACAACGCTTTAATACTAAGAATTTACAGATTACATAGTTACATCAGCATTATTATCTTCGAGTAGCCGTCTCCCGCGACTTTGTCTGCGTAAACTTCCACTCTTTATTTCATCCCTTCCAGGAGTGATTTTCGGAAAAAAAGTATCCTATATCCTAAAGTATCTAGGCTGTAAACTCGTTGTATATCAAGTTTTACTACAATCCGTCACGCCGTTTTTGCGTGATTGAGTAACAAGCATCTTAATATCCAACTTATCCAGGATAAATTCAAAATTCAAACGCAGATGCTTAAAAATCACTATATTGAAGTTTTGTCCAAGCTCGGGAAAACTTCGTTTTTTTTGGAAAAGGGTTTTCTTCTTTGTCGCTTGACCGAATTATGACTTGTTTGTATTCATTAGACGCAGAATTAAATGTCCTTTAACTTGCTAGCAGATACTTTTACGCTAGGGTGCTTTGTGTAGATCACATGCGCGATAAACCGAAAAAAAACCTGATGGTCATGTAGCTGCCAAAAGTTGTCCCGAGATATCTCGTGCTACCATTTTTGATATATAGTCAGTAGCGTCCATATTATAATTTAAGAAAAAAATCTTCTACACCACCAAATGCAAGAACATAACATTATACTGACTGGCGTAGTATAGCATGCGTGGGACGTGCGCGTGGTCCGGCATGTGCTGTGCAGCGCCGGAATCGGCGCTGCAACGTGACCATCGTAGGGCTGACAAAATTTCAATATAGTAAATGAGTTCTACAATAGTACATTATTGCCGTGGCCGGGAAGGGAGCAATTGCAGGCTGAGTATTTATTTAAACGGACGAGCTTGCGAGTCCGTTTAATTATAATACGAAGCCTGCAATTGCAATTCCGGCCGAGGCTAATATAGTGCTTTTCTCAAAAATGGGGAAAATACGACAAAAATTTAATTAAGATTTGATAAACATAACCTTAAAACGTCAAAAACATCATGTTTTCCCGCCGTTTATTTTTTTTAACAGAATCGCAAGTGTATTTTTCCACCGAAAAACGAAAATTATTCGAGACACATAAAAAAACGTCGCGTTTTCAACAGATAAATACGAGCTGAATTGGCTGAATACGACCTGTGCCTCCTTTTATATGACAGTTTCTACATTTTAAAAAGTTTATAACTCGACAAATAAAGGAATTTATATGTGACATTGCAGGCCATATATGTGGCCTGCAATGTTTTTTACTTTTTACTTTGGATCTGACCTTAAACTATTCACTTTACCTTCCAATATGTAGCGACTAAAGTCCAGTTTGCGGGCAATTTTTGAGAAAAACTAATTTGTTAGGTTCTGTGTGAGTTGGCAGTGTACCAAAATCATGAAGGTGACCGGTTGATGCGGTAAAGGATGATTCACGCTAGACCGTTCCGTGTCCGGGCCGGCCCGTTTTCTAGTACAAGGAATATACAGCCGTCGCGCGTTCGTCGATTTCTTTTACTACAAAATGGGCCGGCCCGGACACGGAAAACGGTCTAGCGTGAATCATCCTTAAAGCGCGTACCTAACAAATACGTTTTAATACATGTGCAATGCTTCTGAATTTACCCAGTTTTCAGGGAATTCCATTTGTCGGTTAGGTGGATAGCGCTAAAAAACGCACAGATTAGTAGCACGCATGTTGTAGACACGTATTATCACACTCGTATCAATGTATAAATTCACACCTGCTATTCAGAAAAGAGCCATGGTCGAATGAGGGATCAAAGTCGTACATAAATTCCCTCATTTGCGGGAAACAATGAATCTTTTTATCATAGGAGGTAGTAATAGTAGATTGTTTGACAAGGGTCTAAAGTAAGCCATATTAACACGAGATAGTTATTTTCCCGAACGTAGTGAGGGAAAATTGTTCGAGTGGTAATATGGCTTTTAGGCCCGAGTTATACACTGTACTTTTCACTTCGATTGCGAGAAAACACATAAACAGTAATTATCCACATTAAATGAATAATTTATCTCTTGGCGGGCGTATGTCTAATTTGACAGCATGTTTTATTTCTAAGGCCAGGACCATGCCTCGCTATGCGTATTCACTTTGCGTATTCGCCTCCTATTCTTTTTCTATACCTATTAAACAAAGAGATGCAACATGCGGTTTTTTTTTCTTTTAAGAGGCGCAATTGCTTTGACCACAGACACCGCTCTTTAGATAACTGAAAAACGTCTTTCCTGATTGGTCGATTTTAGTACAGCTGTATTCTGATTGATTGATATTTTTACCAAATATTTTTTATTTGTCAAATTACTGTTCTGTGATTGGTGGATTTAATAGGTGAAGTATTTTGATTGGTCAAATTAAAATATTTGGAAATCATAAATATATGTACATATTTTCCCTAGGGCTTAAATGTACTACTTTAGCCACGCTTCACAAGTCTAATATGACACACTTTTCGAGCATGAGAAGTGAAAAATTATTTGTAAGGTGTGAAAAGCAGTATGTGTCACACTGTAGCAAAATTATTTCCGTCTTGGGCGTAAACACTTGAATTCCGCGCAACGCTCAATATTCTACTTCATAATCCCTCGCTACGTCCAGGATTCTGTTGTAGAATCTTTCTCTTCACTCAGGATTCAATATACCACTTCTATATAAACGGTTTCTATATAATCGGTTTCTATATAATCAAATAGACTCTAAAAATTTTCCATATAGAGAAGCCGTCTCTAGCCTACTTAATGATTGGGACACGACCCGATATCGCCTATGCCGTTGGAGTTGTATCTAGGAAGTTGGAGAATTCTACACAAGCTGACTGGATAAAAGTCAAGAGGATGCTCAGATATCTGAAAGGACATCCTTCCCCTCCTCCTCCTTCCCTCCTTCCTTCCTATCCCCCTCCTTCCTTAGTATCCGATACACTTCTGGAGGATAAGCCATCATAGAAGGCTACGGTGATGCAGATCACGGCGGCGACCCGCAAACCGGACGCTCTACAACAGGAGCTACATGTCTGTTTGCTGCTGGGATAGTTACATGGCTAAATTAACGCCAAGCCTCCGTAGCAATCTCTACAACAGAAGCGGAGATTGTTGCCGCCAGCGAAGGCGCACGCGAACTTGTGTGGCTGCGAAGAGTTTTTGATCAAATTACTGTCATGGATGGAATTTCGACTGATAATGAAGCAGCTATTAAACTAGCTCGTAATCCAGAATTTCACAAACGCACATTCTCTAAATATAGAAATTCAAACGAATAGCTAGTGTACAATCGTGTGGTGTTATTAAAGACCTTGCGTGGACTAAATCAAGTTCAGTAAATCAAATAAATAAAGTTATTTTGCTGCTTCTTGTTTCCTGCTTACATTCCGTAAGAACTGCGCTCTATAAAACCTAATATGATCTATAAGAACAGATACGTAAATAATACAGAAAATACACAAGTGTATCAGGGGACCGATTTTTGAGTGTCGAACGCTCGACTTTTCACGCGACATCTGTCAAAACGTCATAGTTTTTTGACGGATCTCGAGTGAAAATTCGAGCGTTCGACTCTCAAAAATCGGCTCCCTGGACGATAATGTTAAATAATTCAAGTAAGGAGTACCCTAAATTTACCGACGAGCATATTATATTAAATGAGATGAGGAATGACATAAGAGTCCTGAGGTAACAAAATTATAATTTTGTTAAACACATTACTCTCCTTTGCGTTATGCAGTCGGGTAGGAAATGATAAAAAAACCGGCCAAGTGCGTGTCGGGCCACGCGCAAGGTAGGGTTCCGTAGTTGTCCACCCGTTACATTATGTGGAAATTAGTACATTTCTGAAGTTCGACTATTACTCGTTAACTAGTAATGTCCACTTAGCTGTGATAGTTTTCCTTTTAAATTCATCGTACATATACTACTACCATGATTTTTTCACATGCCTAGTAGTCCCCGTTTAACTGGCAAGGGGGGGGGCACTTGACAATAACAAAAATTATCACTTCAAAGCTTAATATCACGCTAACAATTCTTTAATCAAAAAATGCTTTTAAAAACCTTATAATATTTTTAAAAGAGCTAGGCGTTGTAATAAAACGCGCGCGGATAGAATTATTAGAGGAATAAAGTTTAAAACATTGTGAATTTATTTTGGCCAATGTGAATCGTCTGTGGTTAGGACCCCGCAATGTTGTAGCCGAAAGAACCCAGTTTCTTTAATGTGAATGCTTGTCAGATCCTTGGACTCTCAGCCTACACAAAGACGTTAATGGATTCCCTAATGTTCCTACTGGTACTTATTCCTAGCCAGGTTTTCCTATGTATTATGCCTACTCATTATAAATTTTGTATTGTTATTATTTGTTTTTTCAATACTATCTGCTACCAGCTCTTCCTACGTCGGTCCGTTAAATAATAGTAGCGGGGTTTATAAAGAAGGGCAAATTTTCTTTATAAGCCATTTCCCTAGATCAAAATTACCCATTGTATACTTTCTACGCATAAAACCCAATCATTAAGCTAGCTAAGGATAATTTTGATAAGTATGGTATGTTGTTGTATTTTATCCATACAGGCTACTATTATCGCAGGATGCAGAATGACCTCTACAGAGAATTCTAGCTCGATCTACTGATGAAGCGAGTTCATTAGTAGTCGTGTAGATGATTGAAGATCATCTCTAGCTAATAAGCCCCGACTAGCCCTAAGCTCACCATTGTTTACTTGACCTAATGGTATATAGCTTGTGAGGCAGTTAGACTAAACAAATTGTTCCACTTATGATGAAAAAACATGTGATCTACTCCGTATTGTCACTAGAAACAACTCAATTCTTGCTGAGATGATTCTATTGTCCTAATCATAACTGGAACCTGAATTAGACTGATTCATGGAAACAAGCATTGCCTCCTATACAATTTATGACTCTATTCGGTTGTAAATTGTATACGTAACTAAAGTAACGTTATTAGTTATTGCATAATTTGTTAAAACACTCAAATATATACCTGAAGCTGTATCTCATAATAGTACTCATTTATGTGAACCACTTCCCTTAACTAAGGTAGTTTGCTACTTAGCTCAATAAGTAATCGGTGAACATTTAAAATTATAAAATTTACATACAGTTGTATTATTTAATCACTTAGTATTTGTTGAAAGACCTAGGTTTTAGACCTGTTGATTATTACTACTGACCCAACCTTCCTAGTGTTTATTGGGTGATCTAATTGCTTACAGATGGAAAATAGACACTTGTTTGCTTTTACTACTTCAATCTCAAGCCACCCAAACCCTTTCTAGAGCTTGCTGAATGACCTAAATACCTACAGACGGACGCTAGGCTTTACAACCTTTATTGAATGACCTAACTACCTAGAGATGAACAATAGGCAGTCACTGCTCCTCTTACTACAACCACAGGCTACCAGAACCCTTTCTAGTGCTCGTTGAATGACCTAGATACCTATAGACGGACGTTAGACGTTAGAACCCTTTTAGTGCTAATTGGTTGACCTAATTACCTATAGACGAACGATAGACAGTCGTGGCTTCCTCTGACTACAAACCCGGCTCCCAAATCCCTTCTAGCGCTTGGTGAATGACCTAGGTACCTACAGACGGCCGGAACAAAACCTATAAAATTCCTAGTACGTGACGAAAGACCTAACCGTTCGAATGGTGCCTAACTTATGTACCCTACATCCCATAGTGTGTGAATTTAACCTACTCCTATCCCCAATTTTACCCCTTTTTGCTTATTTAAAACTAAAACCAAAACATAGTCTTTAGTTTCAAATAAGGTTGTGATTTGCCCTAAGCTTAGACTGGAAGAGTTCGGCGAGCTACTCCGAGGTAAGTCAAACCCTAACAGCTCGTGTATATAGCTCCCCCCTCATCGCCCGCAGGCTTGGAAGATGAGAGTAAGCTGCCCTATTGTGTATATAAGTCAATATATAAATATATTTAACAAGACCGATCTCCCGATTACTGGACGATTTTACCAAGCGGAGTATACACTCCTTTGCCAAGGTCTGAACTGAGCAGAGTAGGCCATGGTTACGTCGCCAGCTGGGCTTCAGGAGATCGTGAAGGATAATTCACTTTCTATGTCGTTAAAGAGAAAGTGCCGAACCACCTCCAAGCTCGGTTGCAAATAAGGCTCCGGGATGACCGCGTTTACCACCGCTAGGATACGGTAATCCCGTTAGACATACTGTTTGTCTAGATAGCATTCTGGCTACAAAATAATTTAAACAATAAACACTAAAAAATCCCCATAAAATTAAGTCAATTTTAAAGTAAGGAGTGATTTTCCCGCCATGCAGTGACCTCTCATAGCAGCAGAATCACGCCCTTATTGACAATGGAAAAACCCACTAACAGTAATTTGACAGCAATAGCCAGAGATACTACCAGCGCGATCGACGAAATTAAAGTCCCCGTACCTACAACTCGCACCTGCTTTTATACTCTTAAACACAGTATATCTTGAACAATCGGTAAACGTGTCATAAGTTGGACAAGTAGTACAAGCGTCGCCGACAAACAATGCCGCCAAGCGGTAAATCTATTTGACACCATCAAAGCGGTGCCGACAGACAATGCCAACACGTGTTATACTCGGTAAACGTGTCATAATACGAACAATCTGGACAAGGTTTGCGAGGTTCGAGTACCAGGCTTTCATAATTCAATAGGAGTTAGCAGTACAAACGTCGCCGTCAAAGTGGCGCCGACAAACAATGCCGCCAAACGGTAAATCTATTTGACACCATCAAAGCGGTGCCGACAGACAATGCCAACACGTGTTATACTCGGTAAACGCGGAATAACATGTACAATCCGGACACGGTTTGCGAAGTACGAGTACCAGGCTCTCATATTTCAGTAGGAGTTAGCGTTTGACAAGTTGCCGCGGCCATATGGGAGCCGGCCGCCATTTTGTCGGGCGTGACCTATGCACTAAAGGACGTAACTCTCGTTTCTTTGACCTACCTTAACGCTCTGCTATTAAGGTCGAAATTCGAATGTGAAATGGTTTTCTGAGTAAGATTGAGTTTCGAATGTTAATCACCTAATTTTAGTTTGGCGCGCGATTTGAAAAGGAATGGACAATGGATATTATTGCAGGGTTTATTTGTAATTTTGACATTGTTTTACTGTTCCAATTAATGTTTTAAGCTGGCATAATTATAAGTACTCGGGAATAACCTTAGCATCCTTATAGTAGTATAATTTATTCGATGTGTTTCTTGACCTTGAATGTTTTTATACATTCTTTTGTACAAAATAAATCCAGATGTATAGAATTACTTTAAATATACACAAGGGGCACGGTAGTGATCCCGCCAAGTCGCCTAATTATTTATAACAAATTACTAAGGCCGACAAAAAATAAAACAGTGAGCTAAGTCAGCTGTCCCTTGGAAACTATTTTAATATAAACGTAACTGGACCTGCCAGCGGCGTTCTGTTACAGCTCTACCCCCAGAGGAGTTTGAAAGGCCAGATCTTTCAGATCTTGTCTGTAAAACTCATCTCCAACCTCTTAACATAAACATAACGACAGTTACCTAATTTTCAGTGATGAAAATCAATGATATTAGTTTATTGTCAACAACAAACTTGAAAGGTTTCAATTTATTGATATGTCAATCCCTCCACAATAGTGACTTTAGTGTGGTGAGTATTTAGACCAAAAGGAAAGAGCAGGGGCGACCCGGTGAAGGAGAGTGAACCAATAACCTTCAACAAAGACTCGTGATAACCTATTCCTCAAGACCTTTCCATTTGCCAGGAGTACCAAGTTGTGAGTTTGATAGACTCTATTAGTCCGATTTTGCGGTATCAAGCTGGATTTCTGGGTCTGGCTGGGCACCCATACGTCCTGACTCACATTGTCCGAGTTCGGCCTGATCCCCCAAAAACTCTCCACGCAATTATAGAAAAATCCATTATGTAAGTACAAAGATTCATCACTCGTCAGAATTAAGATTCAATCCACCCCCTATCCACAAATCACCACAGCCCCTCCCCATTGGCGTGTGTTTCACTTGAACAAGATAACCGTTTGTTCAATTGTAACATGGCAATATTTATCACTGGTTAAGGACTTACGGTGTTAAATGATAATATTTTATACCAAAATTGTAGTTCAATAAATTAATTAATACAGCTCAACACATATGTATGCACTTATGCGCACACTACTTAATTGATTATGTAACATAATTTATTCATGTACCACCCGATTAACATTTTACTCGCATTTGCGTGATAATGGAAGTCCATATTTATAGGTATCGGTTACCTTATCCAAAGTGAGGTGTGTATACCCAATATCATAGCTTTCTTAGCTCGAGTGAAGTCTGTGCCAACACAGTAAGTCTTAAAAGACCTTGTCATATCATGACTGTAACCTAGCACCTATTACTGTGGTGACACAATCGTGTTTTCATTTGGAGGGACCAATTACCAAATAAACCTAGGCTGTACTGTGAGTTTCGTCCGGTCGCAAGAAACTCATTCATACCTCTCATAGCACATTCACGGTCTACCTAGTATTCAATCATTCATGACTATGCATCCTTCATCTTTTACGCCAACACATGCTAATCATTATTTTATTCATATCAGACGTACAGCCTCTAACGATCAAACAAAACTCCGTAAGTACCACCACAATATAAACATTGCTCCTTTCAAGTCTGCAATATTTTAAGCTAACACAAAATTAAATCTTAATCGTACATAGAATTCGACCATGTAAATTCTGTATTGAAAAATGAACCAATTTGGCTCGACGACACCACCCCACACGTCACGTTTCCATGTAAATATGACGTACAAAGTACAGTGCCACCAAACCATACTGGTCTGATACTTTATTTGCCTGGTACAGCTAATGTAGCCTGACTTCATTAACCTGCATGTTGTTACTAATTAAAATATAAAACAATTAAGAAAATATTATGGGCATCTTATTTTTCTTTACAGTAAAACCCGTAAGTATATTCCCGTAAATTCATTTCCAAAGGTCAACCGACTCAACTGCACCCCACTCTACCCCCCGATTACATAATCCTTAGACCTTATTGTAGCCTTTAATGCGTGTTAATTTAATTACTTAATAATTCAACTAAATTAAAGTTTCCGTATGAAATACTGTAAAAGCGTGCAAGTTGTCTAATAGTTTTAAAGGACTAAAATTATATTGAAAATAAGGTGATGCGACTTTCATATTGAGAATGAAGCGACGAAATATAATAATGTGGATAGGTACCAAAATTTAATGGGAACCTCACAAATATTTTTATACCAGCTTAATGCGTTTACTTTATGCACGTCATGTTAGTCAGTCGAAACCCGCATACAACTACACTTCACTAATACTCTTCACATCACTAAAAATAAAATTATATTTTGTGAAGGATCCTATTTTACCCGCCATACCTTCGTAGCTACTTCATTTTTATTGGACTAATTGGACCGACAAGTGTCAACGTTTACCGTAAGAAAAGAAAATAAAACGTCTAAGCGAAGTGTGTCATTGTCTTGTCATTGATCTGTCTGTCAAGTGTCAAAGAAAATGGAAACGCAAGCGCACCAAAATATTGTGCTTGTATTTAAGTAAATATCACGTAAATATAAATATAACAGTGAACAAATGATTATTATTTATAAGTGAGTATAATTTTCATTGCTACCTGTACAATAATTATGATCTAAATCTACCGCAACTCAATGATAGAAATTTCAACTCAATCAATCTCTAATTTCCAGACGCCCTATGGATTACACGGATTCAGATGATCTAGGATGGAGCCAGAGCGGTCTAGATAGCAATAATGCGCTAAGTGCCTCATATAGTCACGACCTCCAGTCATGAGTATGCAACCAACGAGAGAGATGGATTAACAGCCTCAAATATGCTCGCCGACAAGAGTTTGAGGGAACAACACTTAACCTGTATTTTCGACCCTAATGTAAGTGTCAGTCTGTTCAATATACCCGTCTGTCTTCTCAAATAACACAGATACCATTAGTGACTAATTTGTGTTATCTTTCTTTACAGTAGTCCACGTTCTGAAGCTCTAAGAATTGATTGCTCCCTGGTGAAGAAAATCATGTAATCATACTACCACGGAGTATTGACCAATAACAAACAACTATGAACCCGACCTGATATTGCTCTGGACCCCTTATGTAAGTGTATGATCATATTTTGAGTTCAAGCCTTAACCCAGCAATTTATATTTGAGTACTGTCACATTCACATCTTACAATACTAATACTCTCTATTGGTACCCCATGTTGGTAGTTAAACAATGATAATGACTATACATACCAACGCTGACTTTAAAACATGAAACTGACACGTCCTCTCCCGGCGATGAAAATACAAAACATTCCTTCGTCATCCGACCGAGGATCCCAGCCACCTGTAATCAACGGCTTAAGATATTGGTTAATAAAATTGTAAATTCATTATAAAAGCTGGAGTCTCTCGCCAAACACATCAGCGATTGTGTCAGGAGACACCGCTACTCCAGAACTAGAGCAGGTACAAACAACAACACAAGTTAGCATCATGCTGGCCTAGCTCCATGGCGTGAATGCTTCAAAACCTTATCAAATCTCTTTGTTTATAATTAAATATATACATGTATGAGGCAAATAAAAATTTGAAATTTGAAAATAGTCTCTTCACCCAATTAGTCTCACTCACATACTTCCATACTTGTTTACTTTATTAACTGCTCAAAGAAATGTAGGTAAATCGACCACTCCTAAATGTTCTCATTGAAACTTCAATTTTCCTACCTATGTACAAAATTATCTGACATCCGTTAATCATAATGTGGCACTTTTGCAATATATATTCATTACACTACTCCGATTTGCAATTATACCTCCCTGCCTTTAGCCTAATTTTTCTTTCCTTTTATGTTACAGTGTATATGTCATCCGGAGGCCTGAAAGAATACCCATCATGAACCTACTTCTGTCTACTCCGAATGAAGCTTATATGCCTGCATCTTTACAATGCCCATAACGTTATGTTATATACCATACTACTGAAAAAAACTATATTAAGTTATACTTTGTATGTAACATGAAAATATGCAATTTGTTTCTTATATGAAACATTACACCCATATAAGTATGTGTTTTGTGAAATGGCGTTTAGCATTTCGCCTTCACTCCTTGCGTCACGAATATGTTTGCCTACTGTACATATATGTTGTGTCACCTTCCTATATTACATATGCTACATTCTCATGAGGATATCATTTTTTTCTGCATTACAACCATTAAACATAGTTTATCAACATAACTCTTATTTTATTTTTTCAAAAAGACTAAGACTGACAATAAACTTAACTAACACAATATTTCCTTGAAAACATAAATGAATAATACTAGAATCTAAATACTAAAAATACCATTCAAGAAATAATAATCATAAAAAACAAAATAAGAAATAGTCATTTGGTTACTGGGATTTGAACTCAGTTCCCTCGCTTCAGAGGCTGGTGCGCCTCCACTGCGTCACCGGGTAGTTGTTACGTTAAGCGAAATCAGCGTATGGGTTCTACGGACGGTATCAGTTATTGAGTGAGCAATCACAATCCTAAGTAATCTAAGATAAATTAGTGCCTACGCCAACTCATGGGCTGAGGTAGCGGATCCCAGGCATTCCCTAGGACGCAACTGATCCGGGACAACGCTAAAAAGACAATTATTAATCTACAGTAGATATCAACCTAATATTTCTGTTTTACATAATATGAACTTGCATTTTCGCGGAAAGCGCTATACAGCTAAGTTCTACAACTAAAAGGAGTTCTTTCGTCTATCACTAACGTGCTGAAATTTATGTACAAGGTGAAACCAAAGCATATTATTTTATATAAAGTGAAATGTCTACTAATAATTTAAATTCTTCACCAGCTTAGCATCATGTTATGTGAGTGCTTATAATTAATTGTTGACATTTTCTCAAGTCTGTAGACCTATAACAATCATTATGAATACATTTCTGTATTTGTATTTTGTTAAATTGATAAGGAAACGAGACCTATTGTGACATCTACCGGTGAATAGTATAAACACATATACGTATATTTTATCTGGTAATGTTCATGTACTAAAGCTTATTTTAACCATTTGTATTTTACTTTAATAAGTCAAGTATACGTGACACACCAGTATTTACCAGTTTCCGAGGTATAAAAGCCCATCGACCTACTTATTTAACTTATTGTAGATTTAACTTACTATTGTCAAGCGTGCCCTCTAGTATTCAGTGACAACACTAGACACTGCAGATATAATTGCACATTCATAAATTACAATAATAATACTCCAGCATTTAGCATTTGCACCCTTAATTAAGTTGCCTAGCCAAAATTCTTCTCTTTCCTGGCAGCTATTTATGTCTTAACTTAATAATTTAAACTTGAATGATAAAATAAGCTGTATACCATTCGCCCTCTACTGGTCAATCGCTAAACCTCTTGCGTTTTCTAGTCCACTCGACGTCATCCTACAATATCTGATCATGCATCCCGGTATTCCTTACTTGCCGCTAGAGTGTACTACGGTCGATAGCATAATTTCGTTTTTTATTGATCATCCTTTACTTTCTTCCATGAAAATTAATTTAATAACTGAATACCTTGCGACGTTATTTTATTTATGTGATTAATTCTCACATGATAATTTTTTTCAATCGCAAAAGCATCTATGGCTATTTGAAAACTGGTAACACTGAACGGAACGGGTCCCTCACTTCACTTCAATTCAATCATTTCAATCTAATTTTTTTTCCCAAAATGGCGTTAATGGCGTGAGACGTGGCATAGCTTAAAATTTATTTTGCCTGTTTTGTACTAGTGTTCGCTCATGTGAATAATAAAATCATAAACGCGAAGTATGAAGTGATGTGACTCTCTGCTTTTCACTTTATGTTTAGCTCAGATTCATTTGGTGTGCAGTTTGCGCGGGATCGTGTACTCCCATTGTGAAAAGTGCGCCCACGCAAACCTCGAAAGCCTGTTTGTAATGTACTTCTCAACTGCGTCTGTACATCTGTACTTTACTGTGCTGCATCGAGTGTGCATAACGTCTTTTTCTCAATAAACGGGACGGAAGCCGGAGATCCATGCAACCAATCTCCCGCCAACCATGACAGCTCAGAATCCCCCAAAATGGTAAGTTTCAAATGACTGTGTCCTAATTTATACGACGGCTCCCGATTTACTCCTTCAGTATTAGCCTAGATATCATCTGCACACGTTTCCCTAAGTCGTAGTATGATGCGTTGGAACAATCTGTTTCTATTCCCCTCTTGCAATTATAGCTATGTGATTGAATGAAAGGCAATCTCATTTAAATTTGTCAAGCGAATGCGTCCTTCGCTAATAATATGGATTTCAGAGCTCGTGGGTCCAAATCCCACCTGTGGCATTGAATTCTTCAATGTTTCACTTTGATTGGAAATTTAGAAAGACAATCTTTTCTATAAACATCCTAACTCACATTTAGTATGCTGTGATAACATGTTAGTTATCATTCATCCAATTACTTTGTTCTAAGTTCCATAATTTCTTATTCCGCTCTCCCATACTGCCCGACAAATTTCTACATTCTTAATGATTAACAATTTTCCTTATCCCTTTTCAGGTGTACTTGGATAGTGGAAACATAACACAATTCCTAGAATCATGATGTTGTACATACATGTGTCCAATACTTAAACATGTAAAGATGTGCATCCCGCTATCAGGCGATGACATCCCGGAGTCCCGCAATCATTTTAAAATGAAAGCTTCCTAATGACCTCTTTGGTAAGTACTGTTATACGTATTCTATTATGGCATAAAATTATAAATAGACTTGAACACTATCTGAAAGCAATGTGATGATTTCGAAATGTCCGGAATGTTTATTACTCTAACTCGAAGGATATTTATCTCGGCAATGTTTAAGTACAATTTTTTTATGAATTTGTCCTCTTGTCTATGCTAATCAGAGATGATAGCCTTTATGTATATGATTCATCATGATCATTATTAGGAGAGAACCTATAGGCTTGCAAAATTGTTTGCCGGTTTCTGCCTTTCATGGTGCGCTTTGAAACTTTTAGAATAAATAAATTCTTACTTACATGTATTGTAAAGGCCTATATCTGGTGTTGCACTTTTAGGCAGGCTATATCTATCTAGGCTAGAGTACTGTGACAACCTTTTCTGACTATTTCTATATTAAAGTAATAAATAGTACAAAATATTCCTAAATTTTCGTACATGCCTATGTTTTCTTTGTTATGCAAATGATAATGAATGTCCAATAAATTTAACCTATATATTTATATCATATTTAACCTATGGAATTGCAACCGATTTCATAAAGAGTGTCTCAATCATACTAACTCTCCGCTATTGCCCTCAAATGTATACTATGAAAATATGGTTCGTTCCTATGAACATGGTTAGTTCTTGTACTCATACTCATGTTTACCGCAACATGCCTAGATAATTTACAGTATGTTGATTAAGTCTAAAGTCCTACTTCTGTTGATATAAAGTCACTTTTCAATATATTCCTTACTGAACTATTCCCTCTTCGTTTGAGATGAGAATATGTCCATCGATGTATATTGAAGTAAGGTGCCAATGTTGGGTATCATCTCTTGACTGTGATTTTTCTGCTTACAGCCTGCTACCATGTGGAGTGATGCGAATCTACTGTTGTCATAAACCGAAGCTGATGTGAATGAAGTCCTGAAGTCCTTCCTACGCCGTTTTTGCCCGGAGGCCTGTTTGGATGATCGCTCACTGCGGGGCTCCCTGCTCTGCATAGTCTTCAGGTAATTATCTGTTCCTTGATTCAAATAATATGTAGTATGCTGCATCTCATGAATATCTTCTGACAGCCTATAGACACTCGCAACTCCAAAAAGTGCGCGTTGCCAACCCTTTATAATATTTGAGGATTTACTGAACTTGAAGATGGTGATAAACGTGCAGGCAGCCTGATTAATAGTTTCTAGTTTTCACTGTAGCCTATGGACCTTTGTTTCTTGCTTATTAATATGCCTAAGAGGTGAAAACAAGCACCCGGCCTATCCGATGGTGTTGTTTAGTCGCTGCAATGCAGTGACGCGCAACTTTTGTTTATGAATTCGTCTATGTGGGTGTTGTTATGGTATGTCGTAGCCTAGTGACGCACGTTCCTTGTTTATGCATGTTTCTTCAGCGGTGGCAAGTACTCAAACTATGTGATCTTCTCAGCACATATCTTGTCATCATCATGATGATCATCATCATCATCAGCCTATATACGTCTCACTGCTGGGCACAGGCCTCCTCTCATACATAAGAGGGAATGGGCAATAGTCCCCACGCTGGGCCAAAGCACATTTCTTAATGAGACACAAATGATTTGTTTAGAGTACATTTCTTGTATATGGATGTATGTTCGGTGGTGGCAAATAGGCGCTCAACCTATATGCTGGTATATCACCGTAGCCTAGTGCCGCGCACTCCTTGTTTACGGAGATAGTAAATAAACACGTAGTCCATGTAAACGTGATGGTCTGCCACTGTAGCCTAGTGACGCTCGTGTCTTTGCCCAACTCTGTTCAATACATGTCAAGTGTTTTTACCGATTTTTGTTATTGTTGCTTCCTTGTCTTAATTTGATACTATCACTACCCCCAAATTATTAAACTAGAATGCCGGTTTTTATTTTTATATTTCTCGAGTAGTTTTTTTTATTATTATTTTTCGCTCGAATAGTAATCTAATGTCGCTAACTTATACTACTATCCATATACTAGTGGTTGTCTTAAAAATAATAATTTTCCATACATTTTTGTTTTCAGATGCCGTTCCTAGCCGATCGTTGGAAGAGAAATTTGAAGAAAGAACGCTAAACCGAGATGAGAGTCCAGGAACCCGACAAGATCACACTCCGTTTTTCACGCCAACAAATGTAGCCTACAAGAGGCTATCCTTTGATCCCGGAACCAAATTTAATAAAAATCATAACCTATTTTAAACATGTTACGCCAGAACGGAGCCGTAGGGCTCCCATACTGGTCACGGCTTGCCAAAATAGCCAGAAGAGGCCATACCAATCCCTTGGTCACGGCACCAAATGTAATAAAACGCGCGCGGATAGAATTATTAGAGGAATAAAGTTTAAAACATTGTGAATTTATTTTGGCCAATGTGAATCGTCTGTGGTTAGGACCCCGCAATGTTGTAGCCGAAAGAACCCAGTTTCTTTAATGTGAATGCTTGTCAGATCCTTGGACTCTCAGCCTACACAAAGACGTTAATGGATTCCCTAATGTTCCTACTGGTACTTATTCCTAGCCAGGTTTTCCTATGTATTATGCCTACTCATTATAAATTTTGTATTGTTATTATTTGTTTTTTCAATACTATCTGCTACCAGCTCTTCCTACGTCGGTCCGTTAAATAATAGTAGCGGGGTTTATAAAGAAGGGCAAATTTTCTTTATAAGCCATTTCCCTAGATCAAAATTACCCATTGTATACTTTCTACGCATAAAACCCAATCATTAAGCTAGCTAAGGATAATTTTGATAAGTATGGTATGTTGTTGTATTTTATCCATACAGGCTACTATTATCGCAGGATGCAGAATGACCTCTACAGAGAATTCTAGCTCGATCTACTGATGAAGCGAGTTCATTAGTAGTCGTGTAGATGATTGAAGATCATCTCTAGCTAATAAGCCCCGACTAGCCCTAAGCTCACCATTGTTTACTTGACCTAATGGTATATAGCTTGTGAGGCAGTTGGACTAAACAAATTGTTCCACTTATGATGAAAAAACATGTGATCTACTCCGTATTGTCACTAGAAACAACTCAATTCTTGCTGAGATGATTCTATTGTCCTAATCATAACTGGAACCTGAATTAGACTGATTCATGGAAACAAGCATTGCCTCCTATACAATTTATGACTCTATTCGGTTGTAAATTGTATACGTAACTAAAGTAACGTTATTAGTTATTGCATAATTTGTTAAAACACTCAAATATATACCTGAAGCTGTATCTCATAATAGTACTCATTTATGTGAACCACTTCCCTTAACTAAGGTAGTTTGCTACTTAGCTCAATAAGTAATCGGTGAACATTTAAAATTATAAAATTTACATACAGTTGTATTATTTAATCACTTAGTATTTGTTGAAAGACCTAGGTTTTAGACCTGTTGATTATTACTACTGACCCAACCTTCCTAGTGTTTATTGGGTGATCTAATTGCTTACAGATGGAAAATAGACACTTGTTTGCTTTTACTACTTCAATCTCAAGCCACCCAAACCCTTTCTAGAGCTTGCTGAATGACCTAAATACCTACAGACGGACGCTAGGCTTTACAACCTTTATTGAATGACCTAACTACCTAGAGATGAACAATAGGCAGTCACTGCTCCTCTTACTACAACCACAGGCTACCAGAACCCTTTCTAGTGCTCGTTGAATGACCTAGATACCTATAGACGGACGTTAGACGTTAGAACCCTTTTAGTGCTAATTGGTTGACCTAATTACCTATAGACGAACGATAGACAGTCGTGGCTTCCTCTGACTACAAACCCGGCTCCCAAATCCCTTCTAGCGCTTGGTGAATGACCTAGGTACCTACAGACGGCCGGAACAAAACCTATAAAATTCCTAGTACGTGACGAAAGACCTAACCGTTCGAATGGTGCCTAACTTATGTACCCTACATCCCATAGTGTGTGAATTTAACCTACTCCTATCCCCAATTTTACCCCTTTTTGCTTATTTAAAACTAAAACCAAAACATAGTCTTTAGTTTCAAATAAGGTTGTGATTTGCCCTAAGCTTAGACTGGAAGAGTTCGGCGAGCTACTCCGAGGTAAGTCAAACCCTAACAGCTCGTGTATATAGCTCCCCCCTCATCGCCCGCAGGCTTGGAAGATGAGAGTAAGCTGCCCTATTGTGTATATAAGTCAATATATAAATATATTTAACAAGACCGATCTCCCGATTACTGGACGATTTTACCAAGCGGAGTATACACTCCTTTGCCAAGGTCTGAACTGAGCAGAGTAGGCCATGGTTACGTCGCCAGCTGGGCTTCAGGAGATCGTGAAGGATAATTCACTTTCTATGTCGTTAAAGAGAAAGTGCCGAACCACCTCCAAGCTCGGTTGCAAATAAGGCTCCGGGATGACCGCGTTTACCACCGCTAGGATACGGTAATCCCGTTAGACATACTGTTTGTCTAGATAGCATTCTGGCTACAAAATAATTTAAACAATAAACACTAAAAAATCCCCATAAAATTAAGTCAATTTTAAAGTAAGGAGTGATTTTCCCGCCATGCAGTGACCTCTCATAGCAGCAGAATCACGCCCTTATTGACAATGGAAAAACCCACTAACAGTAATTTGACAGCAATAGCCAGAGATACTACCAGCGCGATCGACGAAATTAAAGTCCCCGTACCTACAACTCGCACCTGCTTTTATACTCTTAAACACAGTATATCTTGAACAATCGGTAAACGTGTCATAAGTTGGACAAGTAGTACAAGCGTCGCCGACAAACAATGCCGCCAAGCGGTAAATCTATTTGACACCATCAAAGCGGTGCCGACAGACAATGCCAACACGTGTTATACTCGGTAAACGTGTCATAATACGAACAATCTGGACAAGGTTTGCGAGGTTCGAGTACCAGGCTTTCATAATTCAATAGGAGTTAGCAGTACAAACGTCGCCGTCAAAGTGGCGCCGACAAACAATGCCGCCAAACGGTAAATCTATTTGACACCATCAAAGCGGTGCCGACAGACAATGCCAACACGTGTTATACTCGGTAAACGCGGAATAACATGTACAATCCGGACACGGTTTGCGAAGTACGAGTACCAGGCTCTCATATTTCAGTAGGAGTTAGCGTTTGACAAGTTGCCGCGGCCATATGGGAGCCGGCCGCCATTTTGTCGGGCGTGACCTATGCACTAAAGGACGTAACTCTCGTTTCTTTGACCTACCTTAACGCTCTGCTATTAAGGTCGAAATTCGAATGTGAAATGGTTTTCTGAGTAAGATTGAGTTTCGAATGTTAATCACCTAATTTTAGTTTGGCGCGCGATTTGAAAAGGAATGGACAATGGATATTATTGCAGGGTTTATTTGTAATTTTGACATTGTTTTACTGTTCCAATTAATGTTTTAAGCTGGCATAATTATAAGTACTCGGGAATAACCTTAGCATCCTTATAGTAGTATAATTTATTCGATGTGTTTCTTGACCTTGAATGTTTTTATACATTCTTTTGTACAAAATAAATCCAGATGTATAGAATTACTTTAAATATACACAAGGGGCACGGTAGTGATCCCGCCAAGTCGCCTAATTATTTATAACAAATTACTAAGGCCGACAAAAAATAAAACAGTGAGCTAAGTCAGCTGTCCCTTGGAAACTATTTTAATATAAACGTAACTGGACCTGCCAGCGGCGTTCTGTTACAGCGTGTAGGGGAGGTACCCCAAAAAAATTTTATTTAAAGATTTTATTCTACCGTTTTGTCGGCGTTATCGATATGTATACCTACTCATGCCAAATTACAGCTTTCTAGTACTAACGGTTACTGAGAAAAACGGGGGTCGGACGGACGGACGGACATGGCGAAACTATAAGGGTCCCTTGTTTATTACGGAACCCTAAAAAGTAAGTACAATCGTATCGAGAAATATAAATTTTCAAGTTGGTTATAATAAATTTAATAACCAAACACCACTAGCTGAGCTAGGCTTCAGCATCCACATCTACGAAGTCCGGAAAGACTCATCACAGACTGGGTCAGGTACAGCAAGCAACCAAACTAACTGCGCCGTACAGTTGACCAAAAAAATATATAAATAATTTATTGCATAGTCGAACGAATAAAACATATGAGTACAACATAGAGTGACATATTACACATTTATAAAAATCAGCGGAAAATAAACATTGTTTCAAATTTGAATATTTCACCACGCGGCGTTCTCGGCAGCGTGCTTCCCAACGTGACACCAGCGCCGCACGTTCGCGTACCATTCTATTACACACGATTACAAGACACAATACGTTTCTTTAAAATATCAACACAATTTGTTACATACAATCAGCAGCGTGGCAAACTGTCGATGAGATGCATTATCATCTAAAAGAGAAAATGACATAAGATATTAATCTTATGTCATTTTCTCTTTTAGACAAGCCTTTACTGTCATCTACTTGACACTGAATTAATGTAAGCATGTTAAAAGTTAAAACCATAACCAAAAACCATCTATATCCGTCATCGGAAAAGCTTGGGACGAATTGATCAGACTTGCAAGATTTTCACTATTTAAACATCCGCACAATCAATCATGTAGAATAGGTAAAGTAAACACTAAGTTTTTAAAAACAACTAACGTAGTGGCACCAGTAATGGACCTGGCTCCAGTAATGGACGCAAAAATCTTTCACGGACGAAATTAAGCAACAGAAAAGTATTATAGTCATGGCAACACTTTAAGCATAAAGAATAGGCTTCTATGTATCACATTGACAAATGACATACACCTCGGTCATTTTGTTTAAAAATGGCGCGGCGGCAAAAAGTGTGCTCCGGCATTTTTCACGAATAACCTAAGTTTCTTACAGAAATAACTAAGGAAGTAGGTTTACGTTTTTGATTGTAAACTTTATTTTCTCTAAACAATATTATTTTGATATGATTTCGTGAGAAGCGTTACATATTTAACAATACTTTTTTAAAGTGTTTATTGCATTAGAATCTAATTTGAATGATTTAGGGAGGATGTACATTACTGGTTCCTGTTTTTTGTTAATCTCCAATTATGGACAATTTCTCCATGATTGGTTTTCATACTGAATTCTGGTTACCCAATTATGGACACCCAATGTTGGACGGATTTATTGGCGAGGTAAATGTTTGAAAAATGCCACCCAGTTTTATTATAATAGTAGTTTATCGACACAAATATCATAATCCTCTAAAATGCGTTCAGAAACCGTAGGCAAATGTTTTTTTTTTAAATTTGGAACAGGAAAATTAAAATTCAGTCGATACGAAAGGTCAGCTCGATATAGGTTATTTTTTTTGGGATAATAATTCAGGGAGAAGGATTTCAAATTTTTTTTTTGTAATGATTTATTCAATTTATGTATTTTACATTTATTTTAAATTTTAAGAAAAAAAAATTTTTTTTCGAAAAATCTTCATTATTCTCGATTTTGACTGATTCGGGGATGAGGATTTCAAATTTTATAGTAATTTTGAATTTTAAGAAAAGAAAACTTCCCAAGAAATCCCTATTAAGAAAAAAAAACTCGCCTTCGGCTCGTTTCATAATAGGGTCACGCGAGTGTTTTAAAGCCTAATTATGTACAGTTGCATACATTACTTTATCTACACACATATTATAAGTACTCTAAGATGTGTTCAGAAGCCGAAGGCAAATGACCTGCATTGCTTACCAGTGCTACCGGTAACATATTTATAGATGCTCTAAATAGATATCCAATTTGAACTCCTTATCCCTGAATTACTCGAAATCGAGTAAATTACCGATATTTGAAAAAAAAATTACTTAAAATTCTAAGGAAATGTAAAATTTGAATTCCTTACCCATGAATCCTTATCCCGAAAAAAAAAATACATTATTGCCGTGGCCGGGGAAAAAAGCAATTGCAGGCTGAGTATTTGTTTAAACAGACGAGCTTGCGAGTCCGTTTAATTATAATACGAACCCTGCAATTGCCATTCCGGCCGAGGCTAATATAGTACTTTTTTCAAAAATGGAGGAAATACGACAAAATTTGGATAAATATTTGATAAACATAACCTTAAAACGTCAAAAACATCATGCTCAACAAAAAATAAACAGCGGGGTGTTTTTTTTTTAACAGAATCGCAAGTGTATTGTTTTACCGAAAAACGCAAATTATTCAAGACATAAAAAGACGTCGCGTTTCCAACAGACCAATACGAGCTGAATTGGCTGAATACGACCTGTGCCTCCTTTTATATGACAGTTTCTACTTTTTTTTAAAGTTTGGAATTCAACAAATAAAGGCATTTATATGTGAAATTGCAGGCGGTCTACAATGTTTTTAAACCTTAAGGTGTCCAAGATTGGGTGTCCATAATTGGATTTTGTCTGTCCATCATAGGATTTTCGAAGATTTTCGACTTTTTCAGATTTGGAGCAATTTTCTCGGAACTTACAAGTTTATCCAAAACTTTTGTATGTTTATTATAATTAGTGATAATTAAGATACATTTTCTTTGAAATAACTAACATCAAACTTATAAAATAAGAGAGTTATAGCCAAAAGATGTTGACAGAGTTCTTAAGCCGTCCATAATTGGTGCCATTACGTTAATGACCTTCGCTTTGCAAAAACGAAAAAAGGATATGATATGGGTGACCAGCTAAGCAGTTAGAATAAAGAAAGCCAGGCAGTTTGAAAAAAAGAAGACCACTTCGCAGAGATGGGCACTCGCTGTACTCCATCAGCAGAGGGCGAGGAGGCTCCTATGGGCCTCAGCACCATCATCCTGCGTCGTTGTCATCGGATAGGCACGAATGATATTAAATTATTCTCGACTCTTTGCTCGACTTTTTACTCGAGACGAGATCTGTCAAAAAACTATAATGTTTTGACAGATGTCGAGTGAAAAGTCGAGCGTTCGACACTCAAAAATCGGTTCCCAGTTCGTTTTTCACGGTACTTTTGATTAGGTTTCGCTTGGAGTCCAATGTTCTGTTATTTTAATTAAGACACTATTGTAAATTATTACATTAGTATGAATTGAATTTTTAACCTTGTCACCGCCATTGTAAATGTATTTAGATAAAGTATAAATTATTTACCATTATTCGGTGCATCCAGTATTTTCTTATAGCTAAGTATGCAGCATCACCTGGCATCACCACCCATACAGTACTTACCTATATCCTTCGACCAGCGCATATGCTACGTATAACTACGACCGCGTGGTATAAAACGTGATAAGAATGTACCTATAAATGAATCTATTATTACAATGTAATATACCTAATATCATTATTGTTTTGTCATAAGTAGATAGTGCATAAATGTTGTGTTCGGTCGCTTGGGCTCGGCTCAGTGCGGTTCGTCTAAAACGCAACTGGTCACTACATCAGAACGCAGCTAAATACAAGTCACCTGAAAAACAAATGGTCTAAAATACATTTATGTCACACCTGGCCATAAAGTGGCCATTATCGCACGCTCCGCGCGCGAAAAAACCCACTTCCTGGCCAGGGGGTGACATAAAATTTTGTACTTACCACGGGCGATAATAAAGAAAGCCTCAGATCGCATATTTATCGCCCTTGCCTTCGGCTCGGGCGTAAAATACCTGCGATCTGAGACATTCTTTGTTTTATCGCCCTTGGTAAGTAATGTACTATTATTTTAGACCTACATGTATTTTAGACCATTTGCTTTTCAGGTGACTTGTATTTAGCTGCGTTTTGATGCAGTGACCAGCTGCGTTTTAGACGAGTTGCTATTTCTACCAGTTGCGTTTTAGGCGAAGTGATACTAACCCCAAGAACTTGCGTTATACATTGCGGAGCTGCGATCTACCGAGGTAGGACGAGTACGATCAAACCCTGCTATGTAATGAAAATCGCATTCAAGATTTTTGCCTGTAAACAGACTTGCGCTTTTCCCGATTTGAGATTTCTAGCCAATGATTTTGTCACGCTGGCGTAGGCGCCTCTGTCAATTAGTGCGATAAGGACAACTGCAGCTAAGATTAAAAATTTGAAATAAAAAACTCGATATCGAGCTTTCATTCTCAATCCTCACTCCGAAACGTAACCAGTCGTAACAAAATTTTGGAAACTCAATGGAAAGGAAATATATTGTTTGATTTCTTTACTTATTTTTGAGATATTCGTATAAAGGCAAGCAGGCTAGGGCAAGGCCTTCCCCATACAAACTTTGTGCAGGTTTTATTCGTCGGGTTTGGCACTAACAAATATCTTTTTTTTTTTGGTTGTAAATATTAGATATGCGAAGATCGTGATGTGAAACTTTTCAAAAAAATTCAAAAAAAAAAAATTCAAAAAAAAAAATTACAAAAAAATTACATCACGAAATAGCTATGAGAAAAATAAGCATACTGACCAAAAATCATAACTTTAATGCAAACACAAACGATGTAAATCCTGCACAAAGTTTGTATGGAGAGAGCTTGCCCTACCCCTCCTCTTAAAATAGGTTTGAGGCTCATTCAGTTGGGCCGTTTTATGCACTGTTTGACGTCACCTAGCACTGATAAATATATGAGTAAGAATATTAAAAAAATCAAAACGTACAGTAACAGATAATGGTAATATTGATCAGGCGGCCGATTTTTGAGTGTCGAACGCTAGACTATTCACTCGACGTCTGTCATAACATCATGGTTTTTTGACAGATCTCGAGTGAAAAGTCGAGCATTCGACACTCAAAAATCGGCCGCCTAATCTAGTTTGAAAAAAAAAACAACAAAACAACGGGTTGCACGCCGGGAGTGCCGGCAGAAGTGAAAACTAAATGAAATGATAAAGTTTTGAGCGAGTTTAAACATTTTTCCCCATAACAAAAAGTGCTCAGCGCCGCTGAACAAGTTTTCACTTTAAAAACGTTGATCTACGGTCAAAAAACAAAAAAATGGTCTAAGTAAACATGAGAAATATTTGGCTTCCGTACCTCATAATAGATAATTGACCGAGTGAAACGAAGGTCTTTGTTTTAGCTTCGACAAAAATGCTTTCGTATGTCCGGGTTTCCGGTTGTTCTCCTCTACAGGTCGCATTTCTTAACCGATTCTCGTGAAATTTTGTGAGCAGGTATGAAAATTAAAAGAAAGTTTTTTGTCGAGTCAATTTTTGGAAATTTAAAAAAACAAACTTTTTATCAATGATTTCGTATTTTTCTGCGGCCGTTTTTTCCTCTAGAGGTCTCATTTCTCAACCGATTCTCGTGAAATTTTGTGAGCAGGTTCTGTGTCTAGATACATAGAATTTATATGCTGTGTATTTTTTTTAATTTTGAATAATTTTTTTTCGTCAATGGTTTGTTCCCCTCTACAGGTCGCATTTGTCAACCGATTTACGTGAAATTTTGTGAGCACAACACAATATATAATTTTTTTGTCGAGTCGCTTTTTGGAAATTAAAAAAAAAAAAAACTTCGGCCGTTTTTTCCTCTACAGGTTGCATTTCTCAAGCGATTGTCGTGAAATTTTGTGAGCAGATTTTACGACTACATAGAATCTTTTGGTCAAGTAAATTTTCAAAAATTTTCAAATATATTTTTTTTGTCAATGGTATGTTCTCCACTACAGGTCGCATTTCTAAACCGATTCTCGTGAAATTTTGTGAGCAGGTTCGGTAACTCCATAGAATTTTTTTATCGAGTCACTTTTTGGAAAACTAAAAAAATATTTTTTTTATCAATAATTTTGTGTTTCTCCTGCCGAATTTCGATTTGTTCTCCTGTAAGGATCGCATTTCACAACCGATTCTTGTAAAGTATTGTGAGCAGGTTGTTTGATTACATAGAATATTTATTTATGTGGAGTAATAAAAAAAAAAACAATGGTTTGTCCTATTCTACAGCATTTCTCAACCGCTTCTTGGAATTTTGTAAGCAGGTTCAATATCTAACATAGTTTTTGGAAAATAAAAAAAACACTCACGAGGTCTACTCACTAGCTCACAGAGCCACTAGTAGGTATGTATGATCTACATTGGACTGTAAATATGCATCCCATTTGATTTGACAGACACTGAGACACGTGCGGCGCGCTCACGTTTGGTGTCACGAAAGATGCAAAGCGAAGCGTGGCGAAACTATGCTGCCCATTTACAAAGTATCTATGTTTTTATTTTACATATTGACGATCTTTTTGTGAATTTATTTTACTCTCTTTGACATACACTACAGCAATTCAACATTTTTTTTTATTATAATTGTATCAATAAATTGCTCTGAATAATATGATTCAAATTATGTAATGTAAAACTAACGATTCAAAAGTGCTTGTTGCTAGGCCTATTTGAATAAAGAATATTTTGAGTTTTGAGTTTGAGTTTATCTCCGGCGGCGTTTAGCGCACGAATCATCCAGTGAGACTTGGCGCACGTGCTGTGTCACGTTGGGTAGTGCGGCGGCGGGTAACGTGCTCCACCGTCTGCGCCGACGGCGTGCCTGGGCCGTTATTCACTACTTACCACTTCACCACGTTTACTGTCTACTCTCCTGAGACGAACCAATGTAATAAGGTATTTACAAACGATACAATTCATCACAACTACATACAGAGTACATCAGACAACGCAGAAACAGAAATATTTGCCTTTGGATTCTAAATGTAGCTGCGTGAGTTTGTTAAAGTGCGTCGTTTGTAAAGCTGCGTACGGATTGCGCGTACATTGGCACGCGTAGTCGGTTACGCGTGTCCTGGAACGCCATGTCCGTACTTGCAGCAACGTGTACGTACGCGCAATCCGTACGCAGCTTAAGAAGTCTAATCTCTGATAAGGTACGTAGTAGGTAGGTTATACAATTATACATATCTATAATTATATAGAAGAGTGGTGTTTTCACTTTCACTTCTTTATCTTTCAAAATTAAACTGAGGATAGGTGATGTCCATTTCTGCCAAATATCGCAGATGGAATACCGGCCGGGTGACGGACAACTACTATGTTACGGCAGTTACATGAAGCTAATCTACAACCTACTCGTACAACTCGCCTGAGAAGCGTACATTGTAAGGCGACTTGCTGAGTTGTCGGGGCGGGATTTAGTAGGTATTTTATTCTTCGACATGAGCTTACTGATGTCTCAGAGATTCCCGCACTTGTCGGGATACTGTCAGTACCAATTACATTTAAAGACAATATATTGGTGATTATTTCAAAACAGTTTTTTTTATATAACAAGACTAGGTACATACATCAGAGAAAAACTGTAGGCAAATATCGTAACCATAACCTCGTAGGTACATTTCTTGTGTCGGCCACATTAACAATACAATACGATTTAATGCTCATAATATTGACTAAACGAATGATTACGATTTAATGCTCATAACATAACTCATAATATTGACTAAAGTCATATTTTCTTCCGGTTTCGGGCAATATTTGTGTAACAGAACAATCTAAGTTACCACAATAAGAACACCACGAGACACGGGAGATACGATACGAACTCCTTACCAAAGAGTTGCGAAGAATTGATACTACGGTCCCACCGACCCCAAAGGACCAGAAAGCGACCCCCGAAGACCATAAGGTTCTTCGAGAATTATTCGCAATGAAGGTGGAATGTGGTTAACCTTCGATATCAGATGGTATAAAAAAAGAAAAGATCAAATTTTGTTACATGCTTGCAAGCATTAGAAGGGGGTTAGTTCAACACATGTAATAATATGGAAAAAATATAATAAATAGAAAGTGCATTTACAACAACTAACCTTAATAAATTATAAGTCATATACGAAGATTGATATCTCCCTGATCTTTTATAGGTAATGTGCGTCGTAAGTGCGCAGATGCATCAACTTTTACACATAATAGTAATTGTGACCCACACATCATTTTACAATTTCGATTTTGGCAACTTTTAGAAAATCTTTAAAGTTACGTAGTCAAGGTAAGTACCTATTAAAGAAATAAGCATCGCCCACGTAAGTGCGTTGCATTGTTACAAAAGTTTAGACTCAGTTGAACTGTATTACCGTTGATATTGCTATAGAACACGTCATTAAGTATGCTTCGTGTTCTTTGATGTTGATTTAATACACAATCTGCATATTACGCATGCTCTGGCCAACGTGACCGCGCACGACCTGCCCTGCCCCAACCACGCGTCATACAATAAAAAGCGGAATACGTAACCCTGCAGGAAAATGGCCTATTATTGTCAGGATAAAACAAGATTTGTGCATTTTTAGTCAATACGTTGAACTGCGCATGATTTTCATATTACATACATTTTTATATTATTTTATTAATTCCGTTAATGAATTAATATACCTACTTAAATTCAATAATAACTTCAGTGCAATATGCTTCTTATTTTACTGGCACTCTGGGCTGAGGGTTTGTTTTTATCTACCTGTTGTATTGAATAAGCCAATGTGCCATTAAATTCATATCTGAACTAATTATACTAAGTATAAAACGCCGAGTTGTTGAGTGAGTACGACGTACGTACGTACGTTTAAGCCTTAAAATAAATAATATCAACTTTATTTTTTACATTAAACTTATAACACGTGTTAAAAAGTTAAGGTGGTTGAAGACTTCTCATGAAAGTGACAAAGGTTTCGATAGTACTTAACTCGTCAGGCGATACACGTGCTCGGCGACCGACACGAGTAGCGTAAACTTAATTACTTCCACTGACAACGCAGCTCATGCTTAGTCCGGCTTCCAAACACATCTCTAGGAGTATATTTCAGTACTGCATTGAATTGGAATCATTCGGCCTGCATTGTAACGTTTGATACGTTAAGGAAGCGGAAGGTGCGCGTTGAAGTACAGTAATACAAAACCGATTCCAATTTTTTTGAGAGCAGTCGAATAGAGCCCCTAATCGGTTTATCCATGCCGCTCGAGCTGCAATAGTAATGCAGTTTATTCCCTGTTCCAATTATGTATACGGAATATCAAGTTTTGAGTGAATCTATCAGCTCGACCACACTTTGATAACAAAAGGTGATGAGATATGATATGTGATGATAGACATTTAGACATGTATTATGATTGCAATCATAACGCAAAGAGTACATCTTAGGCAGTCTCACGTGATAATGTGATGTGGACATGTACGCTGGACAAAGCACCATTTATTTCCAGGGTCTATTAGTTAAGTACATAGCTTTATGTTTTTGATGTGGGTTTTGGGTTGAAAGTTATTATGGGACACAAAATTATTTTTAAAATAGAAACTTGAAAAATCGCTAATAGGCTAAGAATTAAAATGGAAGAAAACTATTTTCAGCGTTCATCAAAATTTGCTCTTTGAAGGGCGTTGAAAGTTTGTATGGGGAGCAATTTTATTTTAAACGAGGAACTTGAAACTTCGTTTATAGACCTATTATTAAATTATAAGAAAACAAATTTCAGCGTTATATATGGTTGGTAGTTCCTCGTTTAAAAAAAATGCTCCCCATACAAACTAATTAGAAATCTTTACGCCCGTTAATAATATGGTATATTCGTAACTACTCATGTGTGGTTGTTAAAAGCATCATCCTAGCGTTATCCCAGTAGGTACAGGTGCATCCTGAAGGATTCCTGGGGTCCGCTACCTAATCCCAAGATTTGGCGTAGGCTCTAGTTTTTACGGAAGCGACTGCCATCTGACCTTTCAACCCGAGGCCTCTAACTTGGCCTAACGACTGCTGTCATAGACAACAGCCGGGATCAACGGCTTAGCGTGCCTTCCAAAGCACAGGAGCGCTCAGCTAACTACTACTATACCTAACCACTCAAAGCGGTCACCCATTCTAGAACTGACCGCGCCCGACATTGCTTAACCTCGCACACCGCACGCGGCACGCGGGCGCCGCTGGGCCACGAGCGCTCCTGTAAAATCAATATTGATAATCAGTAAAAAACCTACCTAAATCTAGAAATATCATTCACTAATGATAACGTAGTATGCCCCAGATCAAACAGCGGCTGCGTTTGTTTTAATACTAAACATGATTCCACGTGACAACTGTTCCGTATTTTTGTCTTCACGTGTTGCGACTTCATTAATTTTGATTCGCTTCCCATTGTAAGTCTAATGGGGATTTATTTTCATTATAATCCAACACGTTCCTAACCGGAACACACTCGTGACTCATTCCTAAACTCGATTTGAGAGTATAAATGTGTTTTTCTACTACTGGGGGCCGATTTTTGAGTGTCGAACGCTCGACTTTTCACTCGACATGTGTCAAAACATCATAGATTTTTGACAGATCTCGAGTGAAAAATCGTGCGTTCGACACTCAAAAATCGGCCCCCTGTACTTTTATCTGTCATTTACATAGTCACGAACACATAAAGACATGGTCGGTTTAGTCCGGGGGGTCGATTTTTGAATCTCACCAAGTGACTAATTCTCACCGATGTGAGTGATTTCCGAAAGTTCGTATTTTTGAATCTCATCGGTGACTTACATTTATAAAATAATCGCATGGTGATTTCAATTACGACTGGGTAGGGGCACTCGTAAATCGATATCATAGGTATGACAAATGTAAGTCACCGATGAGTTTCAAAAATACGAACTTTCGGAAATCACTCACATCGGTGAGAATTAGTCACTTGGTGAGATTCAAAAATTGACCCCCGGATTCGAAAATAGTTTACTCGTAGATCGGATGCCAAATCCAGCTAATTAAAAAAAACAAACCCTAAAGAAAGTGTAAATTTTTTGATTTCCCACCAAATTGAAAACCACAACATTCTGATAAAATATTACAACAAGCTGATAAACGATTAACATTACTTAAATAAAACGATTTTATTTGTGGTCGTGTAGAAGTAGAAATCCACGAAGTACGTCATTCTTGAAGAAATTGTGTCGGGTAAGTTGCATAGGTATTTAGTAAGGAAAAATATGGCGCATGATAAGTCTTACAAATACTTACTTTTACAAATATTTGAAAGGAGTCGTAGAAAATACGTACGCAACGGTGAAAAAGTATTGTATAACTGGTACAAAAAGGCTCGTGGTGTCTTTACTTGCGATGTTCGCCATGGCGCACATTGCAAGTATCGCAACCCACACCACTTGACCTTTTTGGATCCTTTTTATACAGCCATTGTATCATCATCATCATCATTAAGAGGGCCTTGCCCTCTGTCGTTATATAAATATAGCCATTGTATAAAATACTATAAAATCATTCAGTGAAACATAAACAGTGCAAGTGAAAAGCTGCGCTAAACACACTCGGAAACTCTTCCGGCATCGTTTGGCTGTAGAGATCCGAGTCTGTAAACAACGCGACAGATAACGGACTTTACCTCTGATTATGTGCCCAGACGACATGTGCACGTGTGCGCACACGCGGCGAGGGCGCAGCAACGTGCGCGCGGGCTGCCATGTCGGGGAAAACCTATATTACCCGATTCTTGGGGAAAATGTGTTATTGTAAAGGTAATATTATATTTTATTACTATCTCCCAAGAATTTTAGATACATACTGGAGGTTGCATGCCGAACATTCGTTTGAAGCTAGAAAATATGATAATACATTAGAATGAAAGAGATGCAAGATAACGGTGACGTCATATGTGTTATATTTTCTAGCTTCAAACGAATGTTCGGCGCGCAACCTCCAGTAGGTATGTATCTAAACTTCTTACTGTCTCCTTTACTTTATTATTAAATATCTTCACTGTCTAAAACAGTTATGCATAGCTTTTGTTAGAATAATTCTGTTCTTATATTATTCATAATAATTTAGAAATGAACACATTCACTGCCAGGAACCCTAGCGGGCGTTCTGCTCGTAGACGCGTAGCCGATACCATGCGTTTCCCGGTATGTAGAGGAAATTGCGCAGCGCTACGAAAAGCTTGGTAGCGAAAGTGTTAAGGTTTTTTTTTTTTGCCGGAACTGAAACAAGCTTCAAATACTAAGTGTAAATCAATAATATAGATCGTCATCATCATCATACTCCCAGCGTTATCCCAGTGCAGTTGCATACCGAAAAATGTCCGGGGTCCGCTTTAAAAAAGTGCTGAAAGAGAAAGAATTGAAATTGAAAGGAGGAAAAAATTGTGACAGGTACCTAAGTTTAAGTTCCCAGTAGTAGTCGCCAAATATTTCAGAAGTTGTAGGAATACTAATATTAAACTATAAACGAGTTATTATCAGTTGCAGTTTCAGCTCACGAGATAGAACGAATACTTATTGTAATATAAACCGTTGTCTACCGGTGACGGGTATCACCATCATATAAACAAAAGATTGTTTTGTTTTTTTTTATGCCGGTAGACGACAGGTTTGCCTTAATATCTATAATTGATACTGTAACTCAAAATTCGAATGGCAAAACAACATGAAAATAGGATTTTTATTTATGCACGTTTCTTTATTTTAATAGTACACAAATTTTCCCTATAAGGAAAAACTTTAACGTAAGCAACCCCGATGTTCTGTCTCGCTTTACCTCCTCGGATCTACGCTACGGCTACTAGCCGCTACGACTATACGAACCGACATGCCTGGCCAACCGATTTGATTCACTCCACGTCGGTATCTCGTACCAACTACACGCGTTCAATTGTTTTATTCGAATTTGATTTTCGAAACACAAGTGTATAAACAGCCAGTGTCTGTCTTGTGAGTGAACGATATTTTACCAATTATGTGTGAAAAGAGAATAAGGAAAATCAAAAAAGGTTCGTTACTTTTGACTCAGGACTAGAATTTGATATCGTTGTATTTCTGCAGCTGAGTAATTTTTAACTGCATTTAACCTCATTTTGCCGATGTGTGTGCTATGGCACTGACCTACCGCGCTTAAGTAGGTAAATTGTTGTTATAAATAGGTACACTGTAGGCACAAGTATGAAAACAGCCCCATAACTAAAATAATAAAAAATGACAGCATTAATTCAATTGTATAAACAAAAACATATAATTGCGTTTATAGTGCTGTTAACTTACTAAGCATAGTAACCGATGGTAATAAATTAAAGAATATATACTACATAATGTGTAGGGATGTAATTTTGGCAAGGAAAAGAGTTAGCGATGGATCTTTGACGTGGAATTTCTAAGGAACAAAAATATTCTGACTTGTGATTTATGACTAGGTACCTACTTTTATTTTGCATCAGTCAATCCCAATTTCTTCCAAGGAATATTTAGTTATAAAATATTCATATTTTGAGTAAATTTCTACTATCGGTGTTTGTAGTAGCTAGTTCGGGAGAGCGCGCTGAATCGTATCTTTCAGCCCATAAAACCTTAGTTGTTATATAAAAATCCAGTCATTGTTAGGGTTTTTCACAGCTGCAAAATAACCTTTATTGCACACCTGACATCTTTTCGCTATTTTGTACGTAGGTAATCATTTGTAAATCGTTGTTATTTGTAGGTAGCATATATTTTAAAGAAAATCTTCCTGAAAACGTAATGATTTTCTCATTATTGCTGGATTATCAATATTTTAGCATCGTTGTATCTGTTAAAAGAAGCACAATCCAGGTAAAAAAAAAATGTTTTAAAGGCGGATATTTTCGACTGCGCGCGGGAAAGTCCTAATTTCAATGAAAATCTATTGTTTTGTAAGAGACCTCTTAAATATCCATATGAGGTGTAGGTCCAAATTTCTGTCTACCTTTAAACAGCACTAACTACTATATACCTATTCAGATGTATAAGTTTATGATTACTATGTTCATAATGTAGCTATATAATAAACCTACTTAGGTTGTTGTTTCAAAATTAGGATAGTCAGCGCTCTCATTTCATTAAGTATCGATGTTAATCAAAATACCTCTATAAACAGGTATCTAAGCTACTAAGTAATTTTGTTTGGATATTGTCAATCTTGAAACTCAAAATATCCTGATCGGAAACGGAGATTATAAAGACACACGATAAAACGACCATTGCACCAGAAAAGGAACACTTAGGTTAGTAGTTCCAGTTGCCCGCCTGATGTCATACCTAAATGGTACCTAGAAATGTTCAGTTCAAGCATAAAGTTGTTTGAAGTACTTATAGCGAAAAAAAATACATTGTTAATACTTAATTATAAAATTGTGGCGTTGAATTTGGTATAGCACTGGTATAGCATCACTAAATTATGCACCTCCACATGTCAAAGATGAATAATATTTTACTTACACAAAATACTATCTGTCTACTGACTGCATTTACCTTACCGAATAAAATGTAGGCATTACAAACTATAATCGATAATTTTAAAAGTATAATGCTGAAATTTGCTTATTCAAAACATGAAGGAATCCCGTCTCGTTCGGCCTCGGTGCGGCGCGGTCACATGCTTATGACCGAGTCCACACAACATTGCAGAAAATCCATTCAACATAATTTATTATTTGAATCTCATTCACGCATCACTTATGTTTAATTTAGCTAGTCTACTATTTATGACAGTGTTCATCGTATAGTTAATCTACTGTTTGGTGTATTGTAATGTAGACTCAAGTGGACGTTCTGTAAATTGTTTGTGATGTATCTAACGGCTGTAGCTGTAGCCGTGCGCTGGTGAAAGTTCGTTCAACCCGCGACGTCATCCTTGACTCACATACTGATTGTATTCACAACGGTCGAGTACCTAGTATAATTTACCACGCTGAAGTTGTACCTATTATGACCTCGCTGTTATCGCCCTAAGTGCCTACCTATTCCTACGTACTGTTTAGGTAAGTATATGAACACTGGCTTGTTTAGAATTTAGTTAAGTACCTAAGTAAATAACAGTCTAGGTGAATTAATAGTAGATTGTTTGACAAGGGGCTAAAGTAAGCCATATTACCACGAGATGGTTATTTCCCCGAACGTAGTGAGGGGAAATTGTTCGAGTGGTAATATGGCTTTTAGACCCGAGTTATACACTCTACTTTTCACTTCGATTGCGAGAAAACACATTAAACACAAATTATCCACCTTCAATGAATAATTTAACTCTTGGCGGGCGTATGTCTAATTTGACAGCATGTTTTTTGAAGTGAAAACTTCTTTAGCGGCGCTGAGCACTTTTGTACTGGGGAAAAATGTATAAACTCGCGATAAATTCCAAGACCAGGTTAGTTGACCCCTCCTAGTATCGTGATTGCTATGTTACGAGGGGTCCCCAGCTGGTCTTCTTAGAAAGCCAAGGTTCTAACTGTTTTAAGACAATCCTAAGATTTTCCATAAAGATCATATTTCAAATAAATTCTCATGGAAAGTAGCTCTTATTGTCCCTAAAAAAGCGTTTCCAAAGTCCAATATCGGATAGCCAGACTGACCGATTTCCGTAAAGATCATATTTCAAATAAATTCTCATGGAAAGTAGTTCTTATTGTCCCTAAATACGGTGACAGTTCCCTTCAAAATACCTAGTGGCCAAGAGTGATGGATAAAATACCAAGGGCCTGACACGCTTTGTAAGAGAAAGATAGCCTTATTGCGATTCCTATGAGAGGAAGTAGAAAATAGTGCGATGTTTTGTCCTTATCACCGATCGAAAATTTTTGTATTTGTGTCAAAGTTTTGTGTCAAGAAGATTGCAAAACAAATTGGCAATATTTGGTAGTGCATTTTATAAATGGAGAATTAATGATAAGTTTGGTTTAAATGAATAATAATTTACCAATTATCAGATCCGTAGTGTTTGGGTGTTCAGTGCAAACATGGTGGGGTGTTCAGTGTTGGGCTGTAAAAAAAAACTCGACCGAAAAAAGGCGGATGTTACATTCCATGCGTAATTTGCATAACCCTTTACGACCGGTTCGATATAATCCTGCAAATCACTTTGAAAAAATCCTGTCCCCAAGTAAGTTGTCTTTTCGGGCTCAAACCTATACCGATCGAATCTGCATACACTAACGCCACGTTTGAGTAGTAAAATACCGGCGGCCGGTCGAATCAGTCGGTCGCGAGGCAGCGTTGAAGATGGCGGCTTATTTTGATGAGAGTAGTGGCACACGTAAGTTCAAAATTTCGTACATTTTTGGTATATAAGTTGCTATTTTACGCATGATTATTACAGTAAAAGAGTTAAACGTGTTTATTTGCCACTAATTACACTAAAACCAAGTAATTTAGTGCTAATTACTTGCCCGTAATAACGAAGTGCACAAATTTGGGGGTTCGGCCGTAGCCCGTAAATCGATTTTGCAAAATAATGCTTATTCGGCCTATGCGTGAAAAATGAAATCAAAAGAGATAGTCCTATATTTTGGCGGTTTTATAACACATTTCATTTAGTAATGATGGGTTTATATTTTTAGGGCGTCCATTAAAAGATGCACCAATTCTTTTAAATTTTAGGCAATCAGATATTGAATAATTTGATGATGAACTCGAGGAATCCCCTTATTCGCTTTTTGAATGGCTTGATAACGACAGCCAAGATTCAGATAATATTTCAGAGCAGTTGGAGGTGGGTCAGCTGTTTTTCGAACAGGCAGGCAGGAGGCATCAACATAAATGGCGAGTATACCATTCACCCTTCGATTTGCCGACGATATAGTAGTTATGGCTGAGACGATGGAGAACCTAAGAACTATGCTCGATGATCTGAGTAGGGCCTTTGAAGAGGTTGGTCTTATAAGATGAACATGGACAAAACAAAAATCATGTTTAACGTAGTAACTCCAGTTAAGATCAGAGGCACTATGCTCGATCTTGTCGACGAATATGGTTACCTGGGACAAACGATCTAATGGCGCAGTTCCAACATCGAGAAGATCCATCGTCGAATCTGTCTTGGCTGGGCGGGGTTTTGGGAGATTACGCAATATCATCTCATCCAATGTCCCGCAGCATGTGTTGCCTACGGCTCTAAAACGTGGTCGCTCACTATGGGCGTCATAAGGTGGCTCAAATTCACTCAAAGAGCAATGGAGAAGGCTATGCTTGGAGTTACTCTGCGAGATCGAATCAGAAATGATGAAATCCGCAGAAGAACCAAAGTAACCGACATAGCCCGAAGAATTGCCAAACTTATGTGATGTAAGCAGGCCACATTGTCTGGAGAACCTATGGCTGGTGGGGCCAGTGAGTTCTCGAGTGGTGACCACCATGTACCGGACGACGCAGCTGTAGAAGCCCTCGTTGGAAACGAGGTGAGCTGATGACCTGGTTAAGGTTGCGGGGGTCCGCTGGATGCGGGCAGTCCATGACCGATCGCTGTGGCGCTCATTGGGGGATGCCACAGGGGAGGCCTATGTCCAGCAGTGGACGTCTTTCGGCTGATTATGATGATGATGATGAACGTATGGAGGGATTTACTCGATTTTCGCTTAGAAATCTTTGAAACGCTGGTTAAAGCACCAAGAAAACGGCGTAGTGAAGCATTCCTGAGTGACGTTTCAAACGATGATACACCTGTGAGGCCACGAAAGTTCGGAAGCACCCTGTGTCCATTATATCTAATAGCTATGATAATTTTCAAGCAAGAAAATTGTGACAAATATGTAAAATTTAATACTAATTATTATAAATAGTTTAATTATGTCAAATTTTGCGTTTTATGCATATTCTTCGTCTATTCTAAACGAATTTGCACGTTCGTGCATTTACGAATAGTTCCTGAACGTCACTTTCGTGCATGCGGTTTTTTTAATGATAAAGGACAAAATGATTTTTTTTATTATTTTTAAAATGTGTTTTACAACAAATTTGAACGATCCAAATGCATTTTTCATGAGTTTTTGCAAAATCACTTTCCCGGCCGCAAAGGGGTAAGTACATTTTCTTTGCATTTTGGACCCGTGTTTATTTCTAAAATCTCACCGGTACCAAGTTACTAAGCTAAACCATTAGTTATATCATGAGACACTTGATGAAATAGGAAAAATATGTAAATCAATTCAAAAATAACCTCCAAACATTTCACATATAAACCGATCAAATCGCGTAGTATAAATCTACCATAGAAGCCAGCTTAGAATTGATGTCCCATCATTCAGTCGGTTTATAATTCGATTTCGGGATACCAACAAATAATAAAAAAATCCCCTGAAGATTACCCCACGTTTCGGGAAATTCAAGTAATTTGATTTTTTCAGTTTTTAGGGTTCCGTAGTAAACAAGGAACCCTTATAGTTTCGCCATGTCCGTCCGTTCGTCCGTCCGACCCCCGTTTTTCTCAGTAACCGTTAGTACTAGAAAACTGTAATTTGGCATGAGTATACATATCGATGACGCGGAGAAAACGGTAGAATAAAATCTTTAAAAAAAAAAATTTTTATGGTACCTCCCCGGGTGACAGTAACGGAAACGCACAGGGCCGGGCCGTCTTTAACCAATTTGAGGCCCTGGGCACATTAGGGTAATGGGGCCCCTATGACCTTGATAGAGCACGATTCTGTTAGAATGGACAAAGAAAGTAAACGAGTCACATTAAATGAATAGATATTAATAATATAATATTTCCTAAAAAATAAAATTAATTTTCAAAATACACCAAATTTGGGTTCTTCCTTAGAGCAAACAGCTAAATTAAATTTTCTTAAATAAACGCCTAATTCTAACCAGTCATATATATTTTTTTAAATTGAAAATGAGGCCGACGCTTATGCGAGCTCACCCAGAAGATTCACTCGTACCTTAAAAAGGTCCAGGTTATTTGAACTCGGAAGTACCTACATACGCCATTCGAATACCAAACCAGTAAACATTATAAAAAAAGATGATTTTGACCAGGTAATGAAAGTAGCCAGTCGTACGTCGTCTGGATATCTGATGGAAGAAGGGGGAAGGCGGTATGAGCTCATGGAGTTCCTGAGCACACTCAACGAATCTAAAGAAATAAAAATGGGAAATAGCTAGTATTGCTTACAATTTTTGAAGTGAAAACTTCTTTAGCGGCTCTGAGCACTTTTGTACTGGGGAAAATTTGTTGAACTCGCGACAGATTCTAAGATTCTAAGACCAGCTAGTTGACCGCTCCTAGTAATCGTGATTGCGATGTTAGGAGGTGTCAACTCAGCTAAACTCAGCTGGCCCTTATACCACAAAACTTTACAAGTCTACAATTTGACAAAATTGCACAATTTTCCATAGAAAAAGTTCACAAATTTGTCGAATTGTACGCTTGTAAAGTATTGTGGTACAGGTTCCTGGTCTTAGATAAAGATGCGACTCGGGACATATTATGTAAATGGATTATGCGAATATGAACATGAGTATGAGTACAGTACAGATACGGATACCTGAATTTAAACTTTCGTGAGACATGTTATAACTTTATTTTACTAAACGGTTAAAACTCACGTTTTTAATACGTGAGTTTTAACCGTTTAGTAAAATAAAGTTAGATACGGATACCGATACCGATATGAATATCTTTGTTATTTGGGTCATTGTCAGTCGGAAAAACAAAAGTTGTCCATTCGGTGGACAATAGTTAACGGCTTGTGTGCATGTAATTTACGTTTTTATTATATGGATTTATAGACACGGAATTACAGATTATGCGGGTTATCAGATCAATCGAAAATTAAGCTTTGTAGCCCTTAACTTTTGGCATGTCCTGTCCACCGAAAAGACGCGCACCTAAATCTGACAATGACCCATTTACTATCTTTATTGAGTTTTCACTTCTGCCGGCACTCCCGGAGTGCAACCCGTTGTTTTTATTTTTCTTAGGCCAGTACCATGCCTCGCTATGCGTGTTCGATTAAAAGCCTTATCACACTACCCTATCGGTAGGGTAGTGTGATAAGGCTTTTACGTATTCGCCTCCCTTTCTTTTGCTATATTAAAGAAGGAGATGCAACACGCGCTTTTTTTTTCTTTTAAGAGACGCAAGTCCTTTGACCATAGACACCGCTTAATCTTTAAAGAACTGAAAAAGGTCTTTCCTGATTGGTCGATTTTAGTACAGCTGTATTCTGGTTGGTTGATATTTTTACCAAATATTTTTTAATCTGTCAAATTACTGTTCTGTGATTGGTGGATTTAATAGGTGAAGTATTTTGATTGGTCAAATTAAAATGTTTAGTGAATCATAAATATGTATACATATTTTCCCTAGGGCTTAAATGTACTACTTTAGCCCCGCTTCACAAGTCTAATATGACACACTTTTCGAGCATGAGAAGTGAAAAATGTTTTACTGGCTGCACAACACAACTAGGTTTCGTGCCGTCATGTTTTGTACCCTACATACACTTCATGCTCCATTTGTTTTCCAAATAATAATATATAGATCACATAAGAAGATGTTCTATGCACAAATTTTCGACAATATCAACAATTTCATCATTTTTATATCAGTTGAGATAATTTGTGTAGTAGTTAGTAGGTCCCTAACAACTATGCGTCTTTTTCTTTATCAATGAAAAATCTACGTTTGATTTATATTATATACCTACGACATGCATTGCAAAATGTCCCCGTCATAACAATGATGCCGTTCGGATGAGTTTCGAAATCAATCATTGGACAAATGAGTATCTAACTACAGGCGACTGAAGGTGACTCATAATATCTGTGATATTGCCAACACAAGTGTGAGCCGAACCGGGTACCTACTAAAAGTACTGAAACTATTGTATTTTCGCAGTCGTGATCGTAATAGAGGTCTATCTGGCACGACGTAAATATTGCTTGAATATTTGTCACCCACTCCCAGCCTAAATCAAAATTAGGTATCAGAATGAGTGTACGCTGCGCGCATCATATTTCATATACCATACAGATCTCTCGAGTATATTGGTTTCCCTTGCCGTTGTTATTGTGTCACTATGACAAAATTGTATAATATAGTAGTCAATAGCTTCATGGAACCGGTAGGTACTTACCTACAGTGTACATGAGTCATTAAGTATCATCTCCTTGTTTTAATAAATAAAATGTTCCACTCCACACACATGTCGCTACCCATATATTATTATGTGCTGAGTGGCAGATGTAGATAAAAATCCTGCGGCAACCCATATCACGTGGCTATGCCATACGTTCGCAAGCATCGTTTATTTTTGTTGGACACATTCTGAACACACGCTCACAAAGTTACCTATCGTGAATAGAATAAAATCGTGATCATGAGAATCGGGTCGTTGGTACTCAGTCATTAGTCTCAACACAACAAGTACCTACTTTAGAGGGTTACGCGTATATTATATAAAACAAACAGTAGTAGGTTATATTTTCATCAGTGGTGAATGTTTACTGTTTACACATGACAACCACAAAAGCTTCAAACATTAACAAACGGTTAGTGATTCGCCGGCTGTTTATAAATAGCGCGATCGCAAATAAAGGTTTACATTTACACCGCACATTACGATCCATTTTACCTTACGCAGATAGTGATGTGTAAACATTTGGCTGCTCGCACGTGGGCGCGCACATGCGCAGACCTACGTTGTGGCAACGTGATGTTGGTTGAGCTCGAATGGCCCAGTCCAGGCGGCTCACGGCCAAATTTGCAAGTATTAGATCGCTCAATTAGCTTATGAGTACGCAGTAATCTTGTTCATAAAAAGGCCCATATTTAGGCAGGTACATATATGCCCTGTTAATTTAAATTTGTGAAGAAATTGAAAGATTTATGTGAAGTCTCCATTTTGTAGCCCATTCCCTCTCAGCCATTAAATATTCTCTATAGGGCCGTATAGAACGGACTCCAATCCAAGATCAATTGGATTGGATAGAGCCATATAGAACGGACTAGGCTGGTGATAATTATTGTGATAATTATTATAGGTGCTCGACATCTATCAAAACATCATAGTGTTTTGGCAGATCTCGAGTGAAAAAGTCGAGCGTTCGAAACTCAAAAATCGGCCCCCAGTTAAATGACGCTAAATAGCAAGTACGTAATTTAAATAGTAGAAAGCGAATCTATTTACACGCATTACCTATGAGGTGCCATGCCTACCTATACCTCAACATTTTTATATCCCTACGGAAATGAGACATTGTGTTTAGTACTTAGTCAAGTAGTTGGGGTTGAGCCTCTGTGTGCCTGATTTAGGTATATCAAATGAGATGTTACGGTGAAATGCATTAACATTAATAACGAATAAGTAGAAATATTTAATTGCAACTAGTCAAATGAAAATCAGTTTCTAGAACATGGTGTTTCTTTCTTCCAGGGTCAAACCTTATGCGGCTGAGAGAAGCGAGACGCTTGCAGCGGCTGCAGCGGCTGTCGTCGCCGCCGGCGCCCGAGGTGCCCCGGCCCTGCCAGCAGCCCGCCGCACCACACAACGGCGCACAGACCCGCGTCTTCCTCGAGCTGGCCTGGAAAACCGTCGCCCTCATGCACAAAAACAGGATAATCCAACAAAAAATAGTAGCTCTCCAAAAAGAAACTTCAGAATTCGTCGCCTCGATTATGAATAATCCCGAGAACAGGCAACGGTACATGGAGCAGCTCCGCGTCCAGAACCTCGCGCGGCAGGCGCAAGCGCAGCTCCCCAAATTTGACAACCACAACCTGCCACTAAAAGTTGAACCAACTAAATAAACAACTTTTCTATTTGTGACTTGACTGACACAAATGAATGAGTGATGTGTACATGAACATGAACCGAATGTTTATTGTTTTTATGGAGATGTCGTAGGATTGTTTACGGTCATAAGATTTGAGTGATGTGAATTTCTATAAAACATCAAATTTGTATATTTTGTTGAACATGAGTGTGGATTAATGAAATGGCATAAGAACGTTAGATACACTCGCGTTTCATCCTTAATGTGTATCCTCTACCTGAAATATATCTAATATGAGTCACAAACATTTACCTTAATGTGACAAACACAAACGCCGACTTTCTAATTTTATCATGATTAATTTTGCTAATAGGTAGGCACAATCATATTCAAATTCAGTGCCTACCTAATTTACAAACCCGGTCGTTAGTATGGCTCTGTACCGGTTGCAAAGGCTAATTATACTTACGATTTTTAAAGTTACTTTTTTTTACTAATTACGATAAGGCTATACATAAAATTGTTTTGATGTTATTATTACATTAGTAGGTACAATTTGATGTTCTTCTTATCGAGGTACAGTCAACTAGCATTAATATTTGCCAAAACAAAGACGGCATTTAAATATCTGACACGACTCTATTAGTAGGGCCGTAAGGAAGTTTCAGATATTTATACCGCCTTTATTATGGCAGATATTGGTGCTGGTGCATGACTGTACTTATTGAAGTAAGCAAATGTAACGTTCAGTTCTGCAATGTTGAACTATTGTTCATATTTATACCTTCCAGCAATAATATTATAATGCAGTGTCTTAACAAAAATGTTGTGGCTAATAGAGGATACTTTATGTAAGTAGCGTTTAAGATGCTCTTGAGGTTGTATCTACTGATGTGCCGACGGAAACTTTCCAAAATTGCGAATTTTTCCACATGGGTAAGTTTCTGAAATTTCTCACATTTTTGTATGTTGAAACTTTCCGAAATCTAAAATGGAAATTTCTTATATTTCTATGAAGTTCTCAAGAAATTTCCGAGAACTTTTCCAACTTTTTGGAAACTTTCCGCAACTTGCACATCTGTAGTTGTATCTAACCTAAGAGTAAGAGGCTGTTTAAGTTTAGAATGTAGGAAGGGGTATTCGTACCTAATATTTTAATTGAACTAAAAGTCACGTGTTATTGAATTTGTTTGCGTTGTGTGATCGCCTTGAATAAGGTAATAATATTAAGGTACCTTTCGCGAATGTATTGCGCTCTTTTAAAGTGGAACGTTGCAGTACACTTTTTAAACAAACTTTATTGCAACTGAAAACATTAATTAGACAAACTCTTTAGCAAACTAAGAAGAAAGAAGTTAAATATCTACGAAAATCAACTTCCCTTGTTTAAAAATCAAACAAAGCAATAGATTATCCAAATTAAAGCCAATATTTCATTTGCGCCAATACACCAGATAATTATAAATGTAAAATGAGTGCATCAAAACATTTCCCCTTAATGAAAATAAATACCCTATGTATTTACTGATGTTACTAAAGTTTCATGGTACGAAGAATTTGAAAAGTCTTGTTAATACTCTTAAGTAAATAATTATGTATAATGCACGCTGGTTCGACTACTAAATACCTATGTATTGTGACGCTATCGCGAATTTGTTTGAGGCCACACCGTTGTAGATTCCTAAAATCTATATATATAAACGTGACTGACTGACTGACTCACTTGATTTTCGGTTCACTGTAGGTACCCACAGGATAGCTTAAAACGTTGCCAAGATTGTTATTTATTTTTATTTAAGGCTATTTTAAGTAATAACTGATACAGACTGTTTTTATATGTAGCTCCATAGATTGTAGGTGCTTCATAGTTTAAATTCTTCTTTGTTCTATTAAAAGATTTGAACCCAGTTTAAATCTTAGCTTCACTTCAGCTTCTACTTATGTATTGACCTTCCCGATATGTGCAATCACGATATGTTATACATTTTATGACACGTTTTAGTACATTTGGGTCATAAAACTTGACCGTAAAATCTATCGTGCTAGCTGCGCTGGAAATATTTTAGAAATTTAGATGGGTACAGCGTAAAGTAGTAACATAATTACTTATAGGGTCGCTAGGCCAGTTACGCGGCCTGCGTCAGCTTACAGCCGCCAGAAGAATGAAATTTTTTCAATTCAAGATTTTTACATGCTCTAAAGAAACAGTGACTCGTATGCATTTTAATTGGTAGGTAGCATTTGAATGGGAGTATATAAAAAAAAAACGAGAAAATATCCTCTCCTATCGACCCTACCTAGTCATGTACTCGTAAGCATTCGTGGGTAGTGTCGCCAACGCAGCAACAACGCACTCTTTAGGATTCTCGAAAGCAGTAACATTAGGACATTGAGTTCCGATGTCCTCGTAAGTTAACTTTTGCTTTTTTACAATTTATCTTTGAGAAAAATATTTACAATATGTAATGAGTTATATCTACTTTAGTTGGTCCCATCTACTTATGTTGCCTTACTTAGCTGTAATCTAATAAGTATGTTGTAGCGAAGTAATTTGTCTTATTTACCTTTATTACCATGTTGAAAGTGAATATCCACCTTTTTAAGTAGGTACCTCTACCTAGGTGCACATCATTTTAAGACTTTGTTGAAGTAAGATACTAAAAGGGCCGACAACTTGATTAAAGAGTTATAGTTGTAAAACAAACTATTTAGTAATTAGCCCACGAAAGCAGATCTTAGTACCAACAACTGTGTTCATTTTACACGTACAGTAGTCTTAGACTTAGGTAGGTCCTGCGAGTGTGTTATTATAATATAATATTCACAAAGTTATTAAGTTACTTCATAATTTATTTCGCTGTGATGTAAGCGATGACATTTAAATCATCACGCCAAAATAAAATGAAATCTCGCTTAAATAATGAAATATCAAACCACGATTAAAGCAAGATTCCATTCGATTGGCGCAAATTACCTATTTTAAATAGTTGGTCTTGATCTCATGAAAAATATAAAAATAAATTGCGTATAAAAATTACACTGCTTGTAATATATGTGTAAGAGATCTAAAGGAGTCTAATTATATGTGTGGTTTAATTAGATTATAATGAAATTAAACTAGTCTTTTTATATATATCAAGTTTTTTTTACGAGCTACATTCTTTCGATTCCTCGATATATTCGATTTCCCTTCTCGGTAAGGAAAGTATTTTTACGCAAATACAAAATACATCCCAAGGTAATTGACTGAGTGAAACGAAGGTCTCTGCTTCAGCTTCGACAAAAATGCTTTCATCTCTGGACGGCGGATTTCCAGCTGTTCCTTTACAGGTTGCATTTCTCAACCATTCTCGTAAAATTTTGTGAGCAAATTCGATAATTATATAGGTACGTATAAATTTTGTCGAGCTAGTTGGAAATTCTCAAAAAAAAAAACACTCGCGAGGCAGACAGCTTATAGAGCCACTAATAATATTTAGGTCGGTAGGCCTGTTACGAGGCCTGTGTCAGTTTGCGGCCGCCTGAAGAACGAAGTTTTTTCAATGAAAGATACCTATATCGATATTAGGTAATGCCATAAAGAAACAGTGAGTCGTATGCGTTTTATTTGGTAGCTATTGAATGGGAATATTTAAAAAAATAGAGAAGATATCCTTTCAGTTCATCAACTCATCAGTGTTGCCAGAACGTGCTTTTTAGCACGGTTTTACGTGCTTTTTTGGATACGAACGTGCTTTTTACGTGCGCTCCCCAAAAACGTGCTAAAACCGTGCTTTTTTAGGTGCTATGGTGCTTTGTGATTTTACTACTAAAAATGGGGAGGTAATGTTGGTTTGGTACTCTGAGTACTCTCTAAAAAGTTATTTTTTTTCTAACAATCATTGTGTTAAATAATCTTTCTCCCCTACCCTACGCTTTGATATCCTAAAGCTTGGTTTTACCTGTGGTTGCAGGAAAGAACTTGCCCTGCAACTGCAAGCTCTATCGTTCGTGTATCCGAATATCCGTATCCGACTTCGCACATTTAGGTCTCCGAACCATGCGCAAAAGTATGTTGGTTTTAACATGAAAAATAAGGTAACTTCCAATCAATAAAACCTGTTTTATCAAAAAAAAAGTATTTCTTGGTAAAATACCCGTAATAATGAACAGTATCACCAAATTTCAAGTTTATGGGATCGTCCTAATACAACGCGATGATCGCGCGATCGCGCAAGTGAAATTCGCGAATATATTGAACTCGAATAGGTGTCCTAAAGGGATCGTCCTAAAACAAACGCGATTATCGCGCGAATTCGCGACTTTTACTAGTAAATATTCTAAGTTAAAGTCGCGCGATCGCGCGATCATCGCGTAGTCGCGCGCCAATTAGGGTGATCCCTATGGGTCAATGGGAAGAAAAAATAATCTTATGAACAAAATTTTGTGACAGACGACTGACGGACGGACGGACGGACGCGTGAGTGACAGCAATAGGAGTCATTTTCGACCTTTCGGGTACGGAACCCTTTTTCTTTTTTTTTTTTACGCTGGAAAATGCTTGATGCATACCGGCCTTCCTGGGGGTTTTAGGCGCGGTACGGAACCCTAAAAACGTGCTTTTTATTCCAAAAACGTGCTTTTTAGGACACCCGACAGTGCTTTTTGACGGAAGTGCTCTGGCAACACTGCAACTCATCCAAGTGGCCTCAAACCCAACTATCGCATCGGCTAGGTGAATTTTAACTACCTACGTAACTACTACGGTGAATTTTACCTACCTAACTACCGTGAATTTTGATCCAATCTAGTGGTTAGTGATAGTGGACATCTTTGATATTACAAAAATTAGGGTATTGAAGTATTCTCCTTGCAGTATTGGTGTTTATTTTTCATATAATATATATAGTAAAATACCTATTATTTCTTTCCCTCGTCGGGTAAAAAATAATTTTCTTCAAGTTCCGCTAATCCTGCCATCTGTTGTCGAGTAGCAACATTACGATATATACGATAAATTGTTGCCAGCATAAAAATTACGAAATCGAAACTTAAAGCCGGCTACACAAAGCCCTGCCTGCAGGGCCCTGCTTGCAGTGCCACTGCCAAATCGTATTGTGTGTAGGCATGCAGGACCAAATTAACAGATAAAAAAATCGGCCCTGCATGCCTACACACAATACGATTTGGCAGGGGCACTGCAAGCAGGGCCCTGCAGGCAGGGCTTTGTGTAGGCAGCTTAAAGTAAAAAATACTCCTTAGCTGTGAGGAATAATTCTTGTAATTTTAATTGTTATGAAAAAGTTTAAATTTATTTTAAAATTATTATCGATACCGGGTTTTTTTAAAGCGAGTAAAGAGTGCTTTATTGTTATTCGAACGCACCGCAGAGTCGCAGACAGCCCAGACAGCTGTCACGCTTTGATATATTGACAAATGATTGACAAATATAAGAAGTGTCATATTCATATGATATGATACCTAACTAAACTAATACCTAAAGTAGTTTTATTTAGTTAGTAGTTTACTGCCGTGAAATCCACTGAACTGAAAGTCCTTAATAAATTGTGAATCAAATTTCACATCAAGTTTATTACAGGAAAAGTTATGAAGGCATTAATACAGCGTGTCCTAAACGCTAAAGTTACCGGTGAGTTTCAGTGCTATTTTGTGACTCAAGAATATTAACAACTCAATACGATGTTAATTTCATCAAAAGACTTATTTCCTCAAATTGTAATTCAAAAATTCGAGCTCACAATCGTTTCCATCCGGGTGTAAAGGGTTATACTTATACGCAAGTCCGATTTCAAGGTGCTTGTTTATATAAAAGCCCTACTTGCATCGTAATTTAATTTCAGTAAACGGCGAATGTGTCAGCAGTATAGAGCAAGGGTTATGCGTTCTAATCGGAATATCAAAGAATGATAACTTGGTGGATGTGGAATACATGTAAGTGACCTACACAACATACTAAATAACCAGAACTACAGCATGCTCTGCAATTTTAATGTCAATTTCCATTGGGCTAAGAGTAAAAATGCCTTAAATGTTGTTAGGGTCTCTAACTTTTATCGCTATGACTTCTTAAGAGGCCTTACAAGTTTTAAAATATTTTGATCAAACATTTTGACAAACATATTGATAATACCAATACAGTGATTAATGGATATGATTTTATTAAAGTTTTAGATAGTAACATTGCCCTTTTTTTATTTTATTGTGTGTAGTAGAATTTAAGCGCAAAAAAGCTATTTTTAGTTCGACGATGGTTGATTTGGAGTCATATCAATATTTCAATATTTCTTAATGAAAAACTCAAAAAATACATTTAAAATGTATGTCAATAGGTCGCAATAGTCCTGTTCTAGATAGTAACATTGATAAAATGTCAAAATACTAGTTAATCAAACAGAAAATCGCCTAAATAGATGAACCTTTTTCAACTAATAAGGCCCATGAGACTAACAAATGTTCTATTGGAGGAATTTAAATATTTTTCAATTGGAATAGAGTTACATTTGCCTTTGTTTGGTCGTTTTTAATGTTCTATTGTGCTAAATTACATGATTAAAATTTCATTGCCAATTTTAAGTATTCTATGGAGGGCCTTAAGAAGCTATATAATGTTTATTATTATTACTTTCAGAGTCCGGAAGATACTCAATGTAAGGTTGTTCAATGACGACAATGACAAGCGATGGAGCAAAAGTGTAGTAGACAAGAATTTTGAAGTGCTGTGTGTTAGCCAATTCACATTATACAACACTTGGAAGGTTAGTTTAATTGTAAAACAATTTATTTTCAAACTTATTTAGCTATGCAGAAAAATAAAGTATATGAAATATTATTTGCCACATCAAATAAATAAAAAAATATATAATAATTAATAGCTAAGGTAGCCTAGTCAAAAGTACCAATGATTTTATCCAAACATATGTATGGAATATCATTCCATTTACTGTTGTTTTACAAAATACTGACTGTGCATCTAAAATACTGTACCATACTGTAGCCAATTTTTATTATAGAAGCCATGGGCACAGTTGTGTGACACTGGCAGTGACAGTGACAGTTCATTTATATAACCTTGGAACAGCATCACTGTGAGCCCTTCTCGTTCCCAGAACTTCTGTGTGCGTTGGATCACCTGAGGGACTCTGCGCCTGGTGTCGATGGAATTCCTTACTCATTTATAACGCGATCCTCTAATGACACTAAACGCTATTTTTTAAACATTATAAATCATGTCTTTATCTCAGGAATAGTGCCCGACTCATGGAAGACCCAAATTATAATTACAACTCTTAAACCCGGTAAAAATCCTACTGAATCTGCATCATATCGACCGATTGCCCTGTCATCTGTTCTGGCTAAGATCTTGGAGCATTTAATTAAAAATCGCCTTGAATGGATAGTAGAGAATCGAAACACATTGGCCAGGTCTCAATTTGGGTTTCGTAGAGGAATGGGTACCATAGACAGCCTCAGTATTTTAACTACAGATATCCGCATTGCCTTTAGCAACAATGAAAACGTCGTTGCTGTATTTTTAGATATAGCATCCGCGTATGACAATGTCGACCTAGCGGTGCTCAGGCAAAAAATGCAACAGCTGAGCATTCCGTTGAGATTGACGAATGCTATATGTAACCTCTTTATGGCTCGATCTATCCGCGTGCGAACCAATGGTACTTTACTTCCTCCCAGACCTGTATGGAGAGGCCTTCCACAGGGTTCTGTTCTTAGTCCAATTCTGTATAGTTTATACACATGGGATTTGGAATCTACGGTAAACAGTTTTTGTAATATCTTACAATATGCAGACGATATAGTGTTATATGCAAACTCCGTATCATTTGTGGACTGTGCCAATAGACTTAATTCGGCTCTCATGTATTTAAATGACTGGCTTGACTTACATGGTCTTAGCCTTTCAGTGTCTAACTGTAAAGCTCTTCCATTCTCTCGAAAAAGAATTATCCCTCATATAGATCTTACCCTAGATGACCAAGTGATAGAAGTTGTAGAGTCTGTTAAATTTTTAGGGGTGTATCTTGATTCTAAACTCTCCGGTACTTCTCACCTAAATAATATAGTCAATAAATGTGAAAAAAGTGTTAACGTTATGCGGTCATTGTCTGGTGTACGTTGGGGGGCCCATCCCTTTGTTCAAAAAATTCTGTATAATGCTATAGTCCGTAGTCACTTTGATTATGCCAGTTTTATTTTAGAACCTTGCAGCAAGATAGCTCTTGCGAAACTTGATAGAATTCAAGCCAAGTGTCTCCGGATCGTAACAGGCGCAATGAGGAGCTCACCTACAAATGCGCTACAGGTTGAATGTGTGGACCCCCCTCTAATTCTGAGGAGACAATATCTGGCAGATAAATTTTTTCTTAACATGGCTCAGTACCCTTTTCACCCTTTATTGACCAAACTTTCAACATTATCAGATCTCTCTCCCTTTTCCAATTATTGGAGACATAGAGAGTTGCCTCCTCTAGTTAAATCTTTTAATAAATTTTCCCCTACTCCCATATATCAACTTGACAAAAACCCGCTTTTCTGCTTTGACTATGACACCCTAATATTTCAACCTCCAGTCATCTTACATCTAGGTATTAGCAAAAAATCAGATAACGCCAATTCGGAATTTAACCAGATCATGGAAAGAAATTTCAATGGCTGGTTACAGATTTACACAGATGCCTCTAAGATAACTACCTCGGACAATGTAGGTTCTGCCGTATGGATCCCTAAATTTAAAATTATTTTGAATTTCAAAAATCCACCTTCTTCTTCAATATTTACCGGAGAAGCGGTGGCTCTATATGAAGCCGTATCATATGTTAGATCTCATAATCTCAACAAATCTATCATATTAACTGATTCTTTGAGCTGTCTGCAAGACCTGGTAGGACTTCCTTTTCACACTAATAATAATTTCTATCTTACTTTAAAAATTAAAGATAGATTACGCGAATGTCATAATTGTAACATACAAGTTGTTATAGCGTGGATTCCTAGCCACTGCGGTATATCAGGTAATGAAATCGTTGATCAGTGCGCAAAAGATGCTATCCGGCTGGGAATAGAGACGTCCAACAGATGCCATTCCCGAGACCTTAGATCTTTAGTCAAGCCCTTGCTTAATCAAAAGTGGAACAACTTATGGCGACTCTCTTGCCAGACCAAAGGTAAGCATTATGCAAGTCTTCAGCCAAATATTCCAACAAAACCTTGGTTCTTTAAAAACAGAGAATTCGATAAAATAAACACTTCCACGATAATAAGGTTGCGCCTTGGTCATATTTGTTCGCCAGTATTTTTGGCCAAGCTGAGAATACGGGACGGCTCAATCTGCGAATGTGGACTGGCTGATGGTACTACGGAACATATACTGTTAGACTGTCCAAAAATTGCTTTTCCGCTATATAATTTACTCCCATCTTGTATCAGTCGCCCAGTGAATATTAACTTCCTCTTAACTTTAGTTTTTACTCCATATAGTGGGATCTTAAACAAATTTTTATCTAAAAATAACATCCGCCTGTAATGTATATTCTAGTAATTAATAACTAAATGTAATTATTTGTTCCTAATATATAAGATGTCTGTAGAGATAAAACCTCTAACTCCATACTAACCTACCCTCCCCTGTAGATTGTGTTTGTTGTAGTTTGTTTTTATTGTAGTTTGTTTTTAGATTGGCAGTTTGACCGGTTGGATATACTACCGAACACCACCAGTTGCGTACCGATAAGTTTATAATACTTAGCCGTGTCTTATCCAACTTGACATTGGCAGAATCATCAAGGCCTTGATGGAGCCATACAACACAAGATTGAATTGAATTGAGCATCACTGTGACACCGAAATTTTAATAAGCTTCTTTTGGGAATGTAGCTAATTAATTTATGTAGAAATGTAACTTTAAATAGAAAACTCAACTTATAATATAATTGTCATTAACACTGTCACTTTGTCTGATATGAGAGTGAATTTTCAATTATAAAGACAATCGCTATGTGGACTTAACTACTAGTTAGAGATGAAATAAACATAATTTTCATAATTATTAATCACATGATATTCAATACTGATGCAATCAAAAAATGTTAATAACAATTCATAAAGCTTTGCTTGACAATATCTCAAATTGGAAATATCCTTGGAGCCTATTGTGTCCATTAATAAATTACAGACATTCTTTTCCAGGGCAACAAGCCTGACTTCCATAATGCAATGGCCGGCGAAGAGTCTAAGAAGTTTTATGAACAATTTTTGGAACTGTTAAAGAAAAGCTACAAATCCGACAAAATTAAAGGTAAGTTTGTTTGTAATAACAACATAGGTCAAAAATTGTGTGCAGTTGCTAGTGGCATAGCGTCCATAAAACTTGATTCCCAGCAGCTATTCAGCTTTGATAATTCATGTGTTCCTGGGAGCTCAGCCTCAGCCAAATACAGATAGTAGAATAGGTTTGGACGTGTACAATATTTCGTATAGAATAGGTTTGGACTTGTACAATATTTCGTATAGAATAGGTTTGGACTTGTACAATATTTCGTAAAGTGATATAGACAACTGAACTGCCTGTCTGATGGTGATGGTACTGCACTACGTAATACCGAAAGGAAGCGCAGGAGTTAGTATGGTACGGCTGTACGGTTAATTCTAGTCTGCGGATTGCCACACCGAGTAAGGCGACCAACCGCCACGGCTGATGAAGTCGTGGAGTACGTTTGTGGGAAGATTGGTTAAGCGTTGAGGGTATTCCAGCTGCATTTGCGCCACTACGTGCACTTCAGCTCGTTGTTTGTGCGCTTGCCGCAACCGCTACTATCTCGTGTGCTGGCGGTATGGTGGCGTGTTTCGGCGATTCCGGGCCAATCTACCAAACCACACCGTTACGTCGCTTAAATAAAATGTATTCTTGAAGCCTTTTTAGGGTTCCATACCCGAAGGGTTCGGTACCCTATTGCTGTCACTCACGCGTCCGTCCGTCCATCCGTCCGTCGTCTATCACAGAAGTTTTTTTTAACTTCCCATTGACCTATGAACTTGTTGGTCACAATGTTCAATATTACGTATATTTTAACTACAAATGCTAATCAAACCAAAAATAAATCAGACTTTTTCTTTGAAATTTCTTTATTTTTTATATTCAAACAAACTTAATTTTGCGGTTGGGTTGGAACCCTAAATGTGCGAAGTACAACACGCATTTAAATAGTTTTTTAGGGTTCCGTAGTAAACAAGGAACACTTATAGTTTCGCCATGTCCGTCCCTCCGTTTGACCCTCGTTTTTCTCAGTAACCGTTAGTACTAGAAAGCTGTAATTTGGCATGAGTATACATATCAATGACGCCATCAAAACGGTAGAATAAAAAAAAAAAATTGTTTTAGGGTACCTCCCCTACATGTAAAGTGGTGGTGCAATTTTTTCTTCTTCCAAACCCCATCGTGTGTGGTATCGTTGGATAGCTCTTTCATTTAAAAACATTTTCGTTAAAAATATTATAAGGTTTCTAAAGGCATTTTTTGATTAAAGAATTGGTTGGCGTGATATTAAGCTTTGAAGTGATAATTTTTGTTATGGTCAAGTTTGATGTGATGATTGAGTATTGATACCTTAGATAATGTTGTTAATTCTGTCAAAAACATAGTAAATATAAGTTTGCGAACTTTTTAGTCCACATAATGTAACGGGTAGACGACTACGGAACCCTACCTTGCGCGTGGCCCGACACGCACTTGGCCAGTTTATATTATATTGATATGTATATTAGTCTGTAAGCTATATGTAAATATGGACCTTCTTGCCTGATACACATGAATAAGTAATTTTCACAGATGGGGTGTTTGGGGCGTACATGCAAGTGTCCATCGAAAACGACGGACCTGTCACAATGGAAATAGAGTCTCCAGTTCGGGACGAGGACGACAAAACGCTGGCGAAGGAAAATTCTAGGAATCCACAGAGGACAAAGGTGAATAATGAGTATAATGACTGTAAGGCAGATCTAGAAAGTTAGTGCAGTTAAATTTTATAGAATAGTTTCTTATACATATAACATATTGATAAGAAAATTATACAAGAAATGTAAAACAAAGCTACTTTTCATTCGTTTGCTTTTCCTAGAATCTATGTGGTAATGACAGACACGTACACTTTCTTTCTGACGATTATCTACAAATATTTGTAGTCATTCTTACACATGACATATCGACCCACTCCCTAACTAACGAAAGCTTGTACTGTGGGTACTAGGCGACGCTATGTCGCTATATATACTTAAATATATAGAAAACATCCACGACTCAGGAACAACTCGTGCTCATCACACAAATAAATGCCCTGACTGGGATTATCTTAGCAAGACGCGAGAGTTATCATTATCTGTAAGAGAAGTCTGGTTCGTGTAGAATTCATAGGTACCTACACGTGGAATAAGAATAAAAGATTGCAACAACTTCGCTCGAAAGTGACATTATAGTGCGCGCAATCCACTAAGGCGCGCCCCTACACAGTCCAAGGGGCCGATTTTTGAGTGTCGAACGCTCGACTTTTCACTCGATATCTGTCAAAAAGCTATGAAGATTTGACAGATGTCGAGTGAAAACTCGAGCGTTCGACACTCAAAAATCGGCCCCCAAGTCGTACAACTGCGCACAGAAAAGTATGAGATTCGCTTTGGAGGGGCGCGTCGTCGTGGATGGCGCGCACTATAGATATAGTTTGTCCAACCATCTGTGAACACACCCATGCATCCGTGTCACTGGAGAGTAGCTGAGAGACCCATCGTGTATGTCTCTGACAGGGACTTAAGCAGAAATAGATCTAAGTAACTCACGTGCAGCAGTTGGTACAATGAGAGAAAAATAGGACTACCAACGTTTGAACCTTAATGTAGTCAATATAGGGTCGAAACGCGGTAACCAATTTCTTGGCTAACTGTTGTAGTGTTGTTAGCGAATGTTGCCGGCACCGCCTCTACCACGCTTCTAGGATTATTGCTATGGCATCGGCAGTGTTACTATAAGGAAGTGTCGTTACGTTTACGATGCGGGGTTGATTCGTACGTTTAGCCACATTATGTAGGTATACCTTAAGGTTACTGTCAATTTCCATGTACCTAACAGTTGCTTGGGATGCTTCATCTGGTGGCTTATATATAAGTAAGTTACTTTATGGCTTATAGCTACCTACATCAATAATAGCGTATAGGTGAAAAACTTAAGTAAATGACCTGTTGTATGTCTGAGTAATGTGTGCGAATAGATATTCCATTTTTGAAATTTGTAATATAACGTATGGTTTGCAAATTCATTATTTGCTTCTCAGACCAAATAAAAACAACTATAGACGACGCATGACAAACAACCTAATGAAGCTATCAAAAACCAAGCGCATCATGTAAACCCACGCTCACTCACACATATAAAAAACAAAACCAAGCGCAGAGCTCTTCAGTACATGACAAGACGCTGTCAGTTACGTACGGTGGAGTTCAAAAAACATCACCTAAATGATGGTCTACTGCACAATCAAAGCATGTAAAAATTGCTATAATAATAAAAGTAATACAATCAAGTCGGCTGCAGCTGATCTATTTTTGTTACATTCTATATTAGGGTTTTAATTTTTTGTATAGGGGTTTGATGCATGACTTGAATACGTAAAAGAGTAAAACTAACCTTTTTGATTGAGATAACCGTTATTCCAAGATTAAGTTAAAAGTGAGTTAAGCACCTTCAAATTGAATTTTTTTGATATTTCTACGGATAAGAATATTTTAAATAAAAAATGAACATTGACTAAGTTACACTTAATATGGCTTGTAATTACTGGTTACACTGCTTATCTTATAAATTACAAATAAATGATTGTTTCCTTCCAGTGGGTACTCACATTCACACATCTTTACAAAAGTGGCTTCATTTTGTTGTTCGTGACGTTCCGTCTATATTTTTTATTTGGTCTGAGATTTCCTTATGCATTTTTTTGCAAACTGTACACAACTACATAAAACAGGTCATTTACTTAAGTTTTTCACCTATACAGTACCCGGCAATATATATTGCACGTCGGTCTTTGGAAAGAGACAATTAGCTGTTTACGACGATGTCCGAACACTGACGAACGTCCATCAATTATCTTATTTATTAATTGACGTTTCATATCGAATTAATACAGCACTTTATGGACTTTATTAGTTAACGTCAAATTGGTGACATCTAAACTTTGGATATCTATAGGGAGCTGTTACAACTAGAAAAAGTATTGTCAAACAATCATGTATCATTTTGTACATCGAGCAATTAGGATAGGATTTATGGGGTTTCACAACTCTACATTATATATTTTGACGAAAACTGACAAACGTTACGTAGGTAGTGTGATACAGCGCGTTATGAAGCCGAAATTAGCCGAAACTCTTTCCAAAGAGCGAAGTGCAATATATATTGCCGGGTACTGTAGGTACGTGTTGACTGCGTAGAGTATATTTTCATTTTTTTTTCTCTAGACAGTGATGTATAGTCAGCGTCATATAGTACGTAGCAGCCAAAGTGGCCAAATAGTTCGATACACCATATATTTTGTATGGTGTGCCGAAGTATTTGGACACTTTGGCTGCTACATACTGTATGACGCTGACTGTACATAGCTGATAGCATTGGTCATCGCTATCATCGTCGGTAGAGGATCTTTTCATGATTTCTTTTTAATTTACTTTGTAGCAAGTGTTAAGGTAATTTTGAGTAAAACAACAACTTTCAATAAAAAAAAACTTTATTTTTGAAATAATGGTTATTATCTATTAACAGTTTTGTTATAGTTAGGCCTGCGATTATGCGTTCAGGTTAGAACATTAAAACGTTTTTACAAAGTTGATATGCCTAGGTATACTACGGTTACGGCTAATGCAAACATCACGATTTATCCTACAAAACTATGGTCCTTAAAATCACCAATTTTGTTAACAGATAATCGACCAAAATTCAATTACATTTTTTTACATTTTATTTCTAAACGAGTAGAAAATAAACTAAAAAAAAATAAACTCATGTAAAGACAAAATAAATGCAATCTATAAACCCTCTATTTAAATTAGGTAATACGATAATAAAATTTAACAAACGAGATTAAGGACTCTTAATTAGTGTCAAGTATTAAAGTTTAAGTTAAGATATAATTTAATTTGTATCATTTAGCCCGAGTGCCGCATGATTACTATTTCTATACCGTGAAATATAGATAATATAATCACTGTCTTTACGTTAATGCCAACTCAATCTCACACTGATTCTTATAGAATTTCACATCATCACCAATCAAGGCACTATTCGTTTTGGTATATTGCTGATACGTATCCTCACTCCTAATTCACAATATCAATTCGTTAAAATAATTATTAAAGGGGTGAAGAGTATATTTTCCGAGTTCTTATAATAAAAAAGTCTGCGAAGACCTTTGAATTCAAATAAATATTCAGTAAATTTTATAACGCGAAATAAATGAGCGAAGCGGTCTTATCGATATTATGATAATTAATATCAATTCAAAGGTCCCACACTACGAATCTATAGCGTTTATATCTATCAAAATAATGTAAGTATTACAAAAATATCTATAATCATCTATGCTTAATTATTCGAAAAGTAAAAGTTTCTGGGATAGGCTAAGGATTGAACAACATATACCCTTTCAGTGTTAATGGACGAGGTGGTTTACAATTATAACATTCTCCTGATTATGCTGATAATCTAGACATTCCGACATCATTGAAATTTAGTTGATTAATGGAATTATTAATATAAATGCACGAAAACTGCAGTATCAATCGTAAAGATTATTCCTTTTCCTCCGAGATTTCCGCGCGTATTGGCGGTACTGTTGTTGCGAATGATTTACAGATATAGTTATAAATAATATAATCTTCAGACCTTTCACGAAACTCTCGCAGGATGTGAAATAAAGTCGTACATTTTTACAAAATGTTTGTCTTTTTCGTGACAAGGTGGGGGTAGACGGTTATTAAGTCGAATTAGAGTGTTGTGGGCAGTCTACCAGAGGCCGGAGGAGAAACCGCCGGGCGGCACGCGGTTGTGGTTGATGATGCTGTTACCGTTGAGTGACGTCACGGTGTTGATCTGCCCGTTCAGCGACTTGTAGCCGTCACCGGTGATCGGGTTGCCTTCTGGAAAATACAAATACGATTAAAACAATTCATTTAGTAATTGAACCGTGGGATTATCCATCCATAATGGGAAAACTATAGCTGGACTTAAGAGGACCATTTTTTTGGAAAAATGTAGGTAAATTACTTATCAGAAACATCGTAAAGGACAAAATAGTGAATATTTCATGCATGTGCGTTACCAGCTAACGTTAAGAAAATAGAAATTGTAACTATAATTCCTACTAAAAATACTGAAGACACTAGCTACGAGTACAGTAGTTTTTTTATCTATTTAGGTATTATGAATTTGAAAGTCATGAAAGTCTAAAAGAGTAGAAACACTAGGAACGCTATTGTAATGTTAAATACGTGAAAGAGTCGTAAATGTCTATTTACTTATTAAAATGTTGAAAAATTAGGGCATTGAATAAGAAATCTGTTGGTTCAGTTTTTTCAATCCAAATGACTAGTATTTTTTAATGCAGAGTGCACAACCCTACATTCTACATAAATATACAAATAACAACAACTAAAGAATCACCGGGTTTATCAAATTAAATATTAAAAATTATCATAACGCTTTCAGAGATGGTATAAATATTCATATCAAATTTTGTAGTTAATTGTACTTTATTTTATATAATATAAACCAATACATGGTTCCCCACGGCTATGTCACATGAAGAAAATATACCTCAAATCAATGATAGCATCCACAATGGGATAGGATATTTTCTTCTTTCGAAACATTATAATTAGGTAGATATTTTTTTTTGTTTAATTAGTTTCAATAGAAAACATACCTCCCCCATTAGGTCACATAGCCGTAGGATGCTATATATTATAAAATATTTAAAGCTGTTAACACCATCAGCCGATTCAATTTCTGTAGATACGTATAAGTATTTAAAATTACTACATTTCAACAAGAGGTACGAAAAGGCGTGCGAAAGAGAGGCGAAGAAATTATGCAATGCAACCTAACATGACACTAGGTATTTACGTCTAAGGTAAAAAACAATTAAGTACGTTACAGACACAAGCAATTATCTCTTCATATGACGCCTGCTATTTAATTACTGTTAAAAACGTACACTTTACACTAAGATAAATTGCATGACCAATTGCAAACTAGTTCTTATGGAAGATCAACGAAGAAGCAACGAATAAAACGGCTTGAGTGTTTAATCAGAGACTTGAAGGAATCCTGCCTGTTTGATTTATAATACAATACTTGACCATAGTGTCAATAAAAATGTTTATCTACATTACTACAAACAGGCCAAACCGTTTCTTAGACAAGTAACAGCAAACAATTGAGTAAATAAATTTGGCAATAAACAAAAGCTTTTGTCACAATACCCTGATTGGGTGTCTCATCAGGTGTTTGGTGCATTTATGGCATTCCTTCAGTCCAAGATGATTTAAACACCCACCCATCTCTCGTCGGCGAACATAGTCTACATAGTACGTCTTAGGCCTGAAGTCCTCTGCATTCCGATTCAGATCGAACAGGTATCCGGGGACGTGTTTAGGGAAAATGGGAGGGAAGCCTGTAAGAGTGTATGGGCCGGGTGGTTTCGGAGTTTCAAAGAGCGCGAAGTCAGGGATGGGTCCGTCGCGTTCGTACCTAAAAAGACTGGGCGGTGGTTGTGCCTGTGCATGTATATAAGGATCGACCAGCCCGCCTAGAGTCGGCACGGGGTCATACTTGTAATCCGGTTTTGGTCTTTCACCAAGAGCCGATGTCATTCCGACGAAAGCATAGGGCGGCAGAGGATGGTACGGGATTTTTTTATCAGATGGTTCCAAATAATGCTGAGCAGGGAAAGGTGGCCAATGTCTATCTAACACGGGCTGAGGAGACAGTGAATCCTCATCTAATATTGGATGCTCTTTTTCGGGATCGTCGGATTCGAGTCCGAGTAAAGTGTAAGGGGTCTGTCGATAGCTGTGACTGGGTTTAGTTGTGGAGTGTACGTAGTATTCGGCGGGTTTGGGGGGCCAGTCGGTAGTGTAGTATCGATGGGTGGGTTGGGGTTCGAGGTCGGGTTCGGCACCTCTTAGGGCGGCGGCCGGGTGTCGCCGACGCGCAGGCTGCAACAGCACGCCGTCTCCAGTCACTGGATTCCTCTTGGGCGGCGTGAACGTTGCTGACCATTTACAGAACAAACGGTTTTCATTCGAACTAGCAGCGCTATACGAGTGTAACTAGCTAGCCTATCCTGCTTTTTGCCTCATTTTAACATTCTTATCTAGCTCTATAAGACTTGTCTCCTTGTCGCATACATGTCTAAACTATGAAGTTTTACACTGGAATATAGACCGGAGTCAGTGTGTAAACCCTGCGAAAATAAGGCTGTTCTTCCTCTGAGACGAAGCGGAGCGGAGACGTGCAGAATTGACCAATCAAATAAGTTCCTTCCTCAACTTTTCCGCTCCGCCTCAGTGGAGGCGCACCCATACAGGGGAATCGTATCGGTTTGCACTCTCATGCCATGGTAAGTAGATTCTTACTTAAAAATTGTGATGGTTATTTTTTCGAGTGCATCGCCGATCACACAATGCACATTGTGCAATCATGCCCATCCATATTCAAAGCAAAGCTCCATTCACCATTGTTTGAGTCTGTGTTTATTTAAAACGATCGCCTTTCATAGCAATTGTGTGTGACAATTATTCATTTTAGTTGCTATTAATTAATGCCAGGTAAGAGTGTATGGTTAAAAGCGTGTAGAGTTCCTAGCGTGCTAATCTGTTCCTGGAGCCCCGAACAAAAGCCATACTGAGACCAATGCAATAGATCATTTGTGTTTGAAGTCTATTATGACGGCAGATGGGTTTAATGTGGAATGGATGCTATCGAAGGCCGACAAACGGTTTCTGAGAATTGAACAGCGGCAGTTTGCTACAAAGCGAGATTTTATCGATACCGCTAACCGCAATGGTTTATATTATATGCATTTGTTGGAATGCCTTCAATTACTTTTTCTCTTCTCTTATGATATTAACATTCGTTGACCAATTAACTAAATTCCCGTAAATATCTAATCTAAGTCATAGCTATTTGAAATGCGACGATATATGCTGCATCCGTATGTATTCTGTCATCGACCCGATTCCATTCCACATTGAACTCCAAGTTACAATTCCCGCAACCCTTAGCGCAGCCGTGCGTCCATGCCTACAACTGAATGAACTCACAGTGTTCGCCGGCGTCCGTCTCACCTCGGCTGGGCGTCGAGGACGCGCTGCCGTTGGCCATCGGCTTGGGCGAGTGCGCGGGGCTGCCTCCGTTCATGGCGGCCTCGCCGAACTTGATGTTGCTGCGGATGGTGTCGGTCACCATAGGAGTGACGTTAGGGGCTGATGTTGTCTGAAAACACGTTAGGTGATTGATAAGTTGTGTGTTCCAAAAAATATAGCCTCGTAAGTGCCAGACAGATTTTTGTAATTTTGAATTTGGAACCTTCTTTAATTTTGTCAAAGTTTGGAAGGCGATTTGAATTTGTACATTAGAGTGTACATTGGGCCTTACGAGGCTATATAACTTATCCTTGGACAGCCGCGTAAGGCTAAACAGCCATAAAACTTGAAGCAATAAAACTAATTGTGCAACAATAGCACTTCTTATTTCGAATAGTCACAAGTCGTAACACGAACATTTGAATTGAGACCCTATGCCCAGTTTCTTTAAAGCTTAAAACATCTGGTGTGTTCTTTAAACAGAGATTATCTCAACAACTACCGTCAAATATTTTTTGTCGCAGTACAATTTTTATTGGTGTCAATTCACACTGAACTTTAGTGCAAACTATTACGTTTAGCTTATGCTGTGTGTAAGAAATCACCTATGCTCTTTCGTAATAGTGAGCTCCTTTGTAGTACTAATTAGCTTATCTTTATGACTGTTTGGCCTTAAACCAGTGTCCGGGCTATACTAACAGTAACTTAGCCTAGTGGTAAATTGCTTAAGTCCAAATGATAAACTTTCTACTTGAAGAATAATACCTTCGAGTTTGTTCCATAATCCGCCTCCACAACATCCCCAGTAATAGGTACCTAAGATGCCCGACCGTTATAAAAAAAATACGGACCTGTCCGAAAAGTCTGGAGTGCGTGTCGCGCGGGCGTGTTGGCGTGTCGCGAACGGCGCGCGGGCGCACGTTGCCGTTCTTTAGCGGCTTGCTGTCCACGGTGTCCGCACTGAAGATCTCGGCGATGCAGCTCTTCGGCGCGTTTGGCACTCTGGAAACAAAAAAACATTCGAATCACTAAGTATTTCTTACTTATAGGACACTAGGACTGTTTAGGATTGGTTTTCTACAATTAAACAGCAGATTTATCACTTGTAACTATTTATTAAGGAACTAAAGAAAGGACGGAGCGCGTGAGCACAGTACAAAGAATTTGACAGAAGAGAGTGTTGCCAGCGTGGGCTCAATATTATATTATTTAAGAACTAATGTTGCCAAAACAAGGACGTAGCCCGGCGTATTATGCGACGCAAACCACAGGGCATCACTTTATTTTAGATTTATACGCAACGTAGTACGTTGCCAATAGATTATTTTTTCGGTTAGCTAACTCCCTGATAAATAACCGAGTAAAAAAACCTCGCCCCCTTTTATACATAATCGTTCATCAACCCTATTTTAAATTGCCGCTAAAATTAGTTTTGCCTTATCTGTCACTTTGACATTTATGTGTGTATATAATATTACCTACTACCTGGTTAGGTATAATGAAAAATCATTTTAAAATCAAAATTTATGTCTTGAACCCTGTCCAGTGTTGAAATTAAATCGGACTATTATTAATACCCAACCCCACACATCTGGAATGCATTAGGCCCCCTGTAACTGGACACGCTCGGACATCATTAAGAGCGTATTCGCTGGAAACGCCGTGTTTCCGCGTTTTACCACGTATTCATTACAGAAAATCTCAAAAACGGTATAGTTTTTTGTAACACTGTTTACAGACCCGTGAAGGACAACTTATCGACTACGGGAGCTACAGTCAAAACATTTTTTACAAACATTTATTAAAGAAACTCGAGCACTTTTCTCACACTCGATTTCGAAATATTCGAAACCATGTCGTCATTCAAACCTGTTTATTCTGTAACCAATTGAAACTAAAATATGTAATACATACAGTTAGATGCACCGAAAGACGGTCTCTTTCGCCTACTGTCTGAAAATACACAATTTAAAATTTGGTTTAACTAAAAGAGCCACGGAAAACTCCATATTTTTGGCAAACTTCGCTGCATCATATTGTCACTTTAAAGCTAATAAAAAGATTTTTAACTATGCTATTAGGGTAAAATAACTTCTATTCTACGATATTAAATAATAAAAAGTAACAAATAGGATATAAAAATATTAATTTTAATCGATTTAAAACAGACCTTTTTCTCATAGACTCGCTTGCTGTGACTCAGTACCGGCCCAGCGGCCATCGGAGGAGGACGTATATATCGTTTTTTTGTGGCTCTTCACAAAGCTACCGTAATTACTCTCAGGAAACCAATAAAACATGTGACCTCCGATTAGGCGTATTTATTAAGAACGACACAGTCAGATTATACTGGGGACTAATCGTTATCTAAATTGAGACAAGTTATGAATGGTACGCAACCGTCAATTGATTGTCGACTAACAACTTTGATACTTGGTTGATTTCATATATTTATTATTGTATTTGGACTAGAGTTTTTTGAACTATAATGCTATATTTTGATAAGCAATTATGTATGAATATAGCCAGCTACCAGAACTAGTGGTACAACCTGGAAAGTAGCAATAGCAACTAGAAGTTAATAAAAGTATAATAACTATAATATGTAGTGACTCATGGTAAATACAAATACAAAGTACAAATACAAATGCGTTTAATTTTCATACATATGAAACAATGTTTTTATAAACATGGTATATTATTGTGTATAATATCCCTTTTAATCCATGGTATTAATAGCAAATCTGGCGCAAATGAACAATGCTAGCTTGAAATTGAAATATGTGCTTGGAAATTCTTTTTTAACCTGGCTGTGCCCATTAAAGCGATAGGAGTGCACTGTTTGAGGGTGTCCTGGGGAAAGAGCAGAGGAAATCTCCGATACTACCACGCGGGCGGCTTAAACATAGAAATACTCTGAGAGTTTGCGCTCCAGTTAGCTTGGTTGAGCGGTTTCAACCGAATCTGAAGTGTGGCTTGGAGAAACATAGTGTAGACCGGGAATGAGTTACCATTACAAATACAGATAGTTAAAGAACCGGCCAAGTCATTGTCGAAAAACGCACATTTAGGACCACGCAATCACGAATTAGAAAATTCAGATAAAATATGTCGACGAGTATCCGTACTTGGGCCAATAATAAGCTTCTTTCAGCCAAAGACAGGACAAGGAAGTTGAAAGACGGATCCAAAATGCTTGGAAGAGCTATTGGGCTTTGAAAGATTTACTGAAGGGAGGCCTTCCGGTAGCTCTGAAGCGGAGGCTCGTCGGCATGTGCATTCTGCCTGTTCTAACCTACGGTGCACAAACATGGTCACTCACCGAGACCAAATTGAAGGTTTACCAACGGGCAATAGAGTGCAGCATGCTGGGAGTCAAACTGATCGACCGTGTTCGGAACTCTGTGCTGCGCTTCAAAACTGGTATTGCAGATGTTAGAGCTGGAGGATGTTGGAGCAAGACTGCCAGGCTGCAATGGAACTGGGCCGGCCACGTCTGCCGTATGCATCCACGGAGGTGGGCAAAATTAGCAACAGAGTGGGTTTCGCAATATGCTCGGAGACGACGTGGCAAGCCGAGGCAGAGGTGGCGGGATAACCTAGACACATTTCTAAACGACTGGCCCGAAACAGCTCAAAGCCGGAACGAGTGGAAGTCGAGGGGAGAGGCCTTTGCCCAATAGTGGGACACCTTTATAGGCTTAGGAAAAAAAAGTAAACATTTCATCGCCAAATTTCAGGTTCATATGTGATTTATGTCCACAAAAATCACCTTTTTCCTTTGATGCAATTTTTAACTTCCTATTCTTCATATACTTCTTTTATTTTAATATACGATGTTTATCTACACAATAACGGTAGTTTTATCCTTTACCGTGGACTTTCACGGCACTTAAGTCGAGGGTCTTATGTTTAGATTAAAGTTTCTCCGAATTGAAATCATCATCATCATCAGCCTATCTACGTCCCACAGGTGGGCACTGGCCACCTTTCATAGATGAGAGGGATTGGGCAGTAGTCCCCACGCTGGCCCAGAGCGGGTTGGGGACTTCAAATACAACTTTGAATTTCGTCGCGGATGTATGCAGGTTTCCTCACGATGTTTTCCTTCACCGAAAAGCTAACGGTAAATATCAAATGATATTCCGTGCTCAAATTCCGTAAAAATCTCATTGGTACGAGCTGGGATTCGAACCCACGACCGCCGCTTGACAGCCGCATGCTTGAACCACTGGGCTACCGTAACTTGAACTAATAAATTGCTTGAAATTATAAAGCCGAATTGAAATACACACACAAGGGGCTCCTGCGGATGCTCTAAGGAAGCGTCCTTTTATATATTTGCTCCTGTTACTGGCTACACCTTGAATATCATTTCCGATTGCAGTTCTCTTGCTAACGGCAAGCATGCACTCGCGTAGGCATAACTTGGTAGCCAGGGTTACACACCTACCACTACTGACAGATCGATCAAAACGCTCGATGACATCATTATCCCCAATGGCGAGAACCTTGTAAAGGACCGAGAAGGACATAGTTAGCAAGACTAAGATAGCCTTTCCACCAGAGCTATGCTATGCAGCTATGCTGCGAGGATGTTATAGTTTTCCGTTTAAACCAATGCTATGTTATGTGAACATATGATTGGTGGATATCAACGCATTCATAGCAATGACACAACTTTGATGGAAAGGCACCCTAAAACTTGAAAGCCGCCGCCATGTTCTTCACGTTGTCTCTTGAAAAGATTCGATCAAGACGCCTCAAGACACTCTCGTTAGATAGCTGGTCAAATACGAAGTATTGATGAATCATAGGTATAAGTAGGTAGGTACGAGAATATACTTATTTCATTGACTTGTACTTGTACAAAACGCATGTGGATGATTTTCCCACTAATTTATCTTCAACTGATTATATTTTGACATTCAATAGTAAGTCTGATACAAAAAAGATAATAATATGAATGTAGTTGTATATCCCTAAACACAACATTTTCGCTGCAAAAGTATCAAGGCTCATACACACACTATACGGCAACTTGTTACAGCATACGAAGATACATGACAGATATCATTGTATACCTTATTGCACTATATAAGGGTTTAAATTTAAATGAAAGGTTATGTGCGATAGTGTTGTTACGAACACATTGGAACGCACCGTGTACAGTGCTCGTTTGTGTGCAGCGAAAAACGTCAAAAAATACCTAGATTTGACTTGTGCCCGGCAACGAAAGCACTCTTAAGTAATGACGTTGACGGCATGCAGATATGGGAAGGGCACTTCCGTTTTACACCAACAAACATATCTATGAAACCTTTATTGCTTTTGAAAAAAGTCTGTTATAGCTTGAAACATGCGCCGTATAAGTTGGTGAACCAGAAGCCCCCTAGTCTAAGTACGAAACCACAAATCAATAGCTCTATAGTAAATAGTCGTACCTATATCATTAAGTACGGGAAAGTTCGAATGTCGGAAAGCCTGTGGGAGCCGGAATACGATCAATTCCCGAACTGGCACTAGAGTAATATCAACTCGCATTAGCCCAGGAAGTTGAAATTCGGTTTGGTTGCTTTTAGCAATGTTGAGAAATCGACTAATAAATCATGTTAAGGCTTAGCAAAATCGCTTTTCAGAACAAAAACGAACTATTAAGTATATATATGTATTTTTGTCAGGTCAATCGGCTTCTTAATCAAGATTTTATCCTGCAGAGACGTAGTAGACGTCTAATAACGTACTATCTTATATTATATATATCTTTAAACGAGCAATTCTTGTATATATTTTTTTTTATATATTTATTTATTTATTTCGGGGATCTCAGAAACGGCTCTAACGATTTTGATGAAATTTGGTATGTGGGGGTTTTCGGGGACGAGCAAAATGTATGAAAACGCTCTCACCGAGTTGGAAATACGCGCGTTCATCGGTTAGCAACAAATGTTATACCCGCTGTTTTAGTTTCCACTAGTAACCACCAGAGGCGCTGTTCACGTTTTCATACCTCTTTCATACATTTTGAGACAAAGATTATCCTTATAAATGTACACGTTTAGAATAAACATTAATATTTACGAAAAACACGCGCTGAGCTTCCGTAGAGAGCGGGATGGTTAATTGAAAACTCACGAGTGTTAGAGCGGGACTTTTGCAATGCTATCTCCGCCCTCTTAACACATTCATTTTAACTCATTCGTAAAATGTATGAAAGTGGTATGTAAACGTGAACAGCGCCTCTGGTGGTCACTAGTGGAAACTAAAACAGTGAGTATAACATTTGTTGCTAACCGATGAACGCGCGTATTTCGAACTCGGTGAGAGCGTTTTCATACATTTTGAGACAAAACGGAAACGCGTTCGAATTAGTTAATGTTTCGAAAAAACTTATACTAGAGCTACAGAGCGCCCACTAGGCGGGTTCCTGGCAGTGAATGTGTTAAGAGGGCGGAGATAGCATTGCAAAAGTCCCGCTCTAACACTCGTGAGTTTTCAATTAACCATCCCGCTCTCTACGGAAGCTCAGCGCGTGTTTTTCGTAAATATTAATGTTTATTCTAAACGTGTACATTTATAAGGATAATCTTTTTCATCAGGTTTGAGAACTTATCATTTTACAACTATTAAACCAAAAATCATTGTTAAAAATGGGAGGGTTTTAAAGATCCAACCAAAAACATCGAAAACATACAGATAAAGTGAAACCATAGGGGTTCCTTTTTTACCTTTTTGGTACGAAACCCTAAAAAGGGTTGTTTGAAAAATAAAAGTATCGAAAAAAATTTTGCAAATCGTGTTTTCACTTTTAAGAGACTGGAGGAAAAATGTTCAAGATTAATTACTGAAAGGACAGATATTTAATCACTATAGATTGATAAACATTGGCATTGAGATCTAGGTCGATAAACATTGGCAAAAGTGCATATGTGGACTCTTAACTACTTAATTGCAAGAGTAGGTAACTACCTCTGTCTTTAAGTTCTTCTCTCAATCTGTTTTTATGTTTCTCTCCCTGAATTAAGGATACAATTACGGTACTCATTCGGAAAAGCACAAAGTAGGTCCCAAAATTATCCCTTTGAAATTTGTTAGGGAGTGGCGCACAAAGACTAAGATTAGTTTGTCCTAGTAGAGAATATCTAGTGTTACTTGACACCAATTACTGATATAGGTACCTGGTCTCCCTTATCGCGGTCTGGGGAATTATTGCACTTCGAGCCGACCCATTCCTTGATTGCGCCGCGTTTATAAATTTCCCTGCAAATTGTGTTGGTAATGCGGCGCTGCAAGATGGCGAGATAACGTTCCGAAGCACAAATGTGCGGTTTTATAAGTGGAAGCACTTGTGCCGAGGTACGATTAGAGACATTCAGGGTAGTTGCTTCACTTGCTAACGTTGTAATGTTTACTCGTTCTATTATTAACACTATTTGGACTTTAGTATAATTCACGTTGGAGTCAACATGAAATAGCCATAAACAGAAAAAAAAATCTGTCAATATTTAGTATAGGATAAATAGGTAGATGTATGAGTGGAATCTATACTTAGGTATATCCTATGTGTAACAGTTGTGTAACATAATGATTTCTACATCTTTAATAGGTATATACCTAGACGTAGAAATAGCTCATGTTCATCACCAAATAAGTAATTTTAAGTGTAGGTAGGTATCAAAAATTAATATTATAAAAATGTGAGAGACATGTTTATCATGTATTGTTCATGTGAGGGACATTGATGTCAACAAATAAACATTGTTGTCGACCGTCAACGACCAACGTCAGCCGCAGCAAGTCGAGGGAACAATATAAGGATACTCCTAAGGAAACTGTTCCTTCACATTACCGTACCCGGGGGCTTTGAGTCTGATGTTCATAACTTTGCCACTTGTGAAACTTACGTTAGGTACAGTGGTATGTATGTACTACATAGTAGATACGATGTTATAAGCTCTTCAAAAACGTGTAGGTACCATTAATTCTGCACAGCGAACGCGACACAACCTGAGAATCAGTGTAATAAATAAATTCAATAAGTATCAACTTATGGCCTGTATGTAGGTATGTAAATTTATATTCCAGGAAATAATCTCCTGAAAACAATTTAAAAAATAGCCTTCAATTTAGAAATACCTGGCCATTTTATCATTCTAACGCTAGTCCGCTATCAAGACCCTGATTACGACTAAGTGTCGCGTAAGAGCACACTTCGACGTGCGCGTTATCTGCGAGATTGAAGCCGTAATGGGGACCGCGGGCGCAGCCCGGAGCCGGCGCGTGCGACGCGGCTGCCGTAGATTAGATCTCCTCTACTAGGCTTGTGTAGTACATGTACTAAGAACTAAAAAGATCTAGTTCCCAACACTGTACTAGAGCGAACTATTCCGTAACGTTTCTGTTCTTAGTACATTTAGTACATGCGGAGCGAAACCTGAATAGAGACAACAATATCCGAATGACCGACCGACCAAAGCAACCGAACGAAACCGAACGGCTCTCGACTGGCGCGAACGCGAGCGAATTGTCATTCGATAGTTCACTCATTCAATTCAGTCAAAGGAGCACGAATATTCACGTTTCTCTCGGTGTACTAGTGTACTAAAAGAACTAAAAGACCGAACTAGTACATGTGAGAGATTGTACTAGTCCGGAGCGATCCGCTCAGTGAACGAGCGCGCACAAGCCTATCCTCTACACTAAGCTGGCGTACAGGCTAATAACATCTCACAGAACAAGCAGTATAATATATGACACAATTTGCGTTTGTTGAGCCTATACTAGTCAACATTATTTGATTGTTCTGCCATATCCAATTTTTAGTTTAGACCATGATAGTCAGGTTATGCAAAGGTTCCTGTAGCTCTAGTATAAGTTTTTTCGAAACATTAACTGATTCGAACGCGTTTGCGTTTTGTCTCAAAATGTATGAAATTGGTATGAAAACGTGAACAGCGCTTCTGGTGGTCACTAGTGGAAACTAAAACAGCGAGTATAACATTTGCTGCTAACCGATGAACGCGCGTATTTCAAACTCGGTGAGAGCGTTTTCATACATTTTGAGACAAAACGCAAACGCGGTCGAATTAGTTAATGTTTCGAAAAAACTTATACTAGAGCTACTGGGGACGGGTAGTAGGACTGGACCTATACACAAACTGTTGTACATATTTACAACACAAGAAAATGTTATAGAACAGGTAAAAAGTATTAGGATTTTACGTTAATCGGTAATGCCCTTATTATTAACATTCTTCAAATCTATTTTAGTTTAAATAAAATGCCGTTAAAATGTGTTTGTCATTATCTGTTACTTTGTAATTTGTCTTTTTGAGGAAGGGATATATTTTAGAGGCCTGCTAAGGTTTATTAATAACATTATAATTATAAGTATTATAACATTACAATTTTCTTAACTCCGTTAGACGGTGATTCCTAAGGAGGTTATTTACGGGTCTGTTATTCGCAATCCTCCAGTGCGAAAGCTCCCTAAGCCGTGCCGTGCCATTCCTGCGCGTCCGTGCCAATCACCCGACCACGGAAATGATAACAAAATTTGACTGAAAACAGTGTTCTTGATACAATGGACTATGTAGCAAAGTGCAGCTATCTTTCGACGATGATTACAACCCGCTCACACGAACTCTAATTATAAATCTTGTAAACAAACCGTACGTCTCTGCTCCTATAATTAGCTACGGGAAGAAAGCGTGTGAGAGCAAATTGCTTAATAGTAATATACATATATGGTGCATGCGCCACACGCAACTTAAACGAAACAACACAGACAGGGTTCAGCTACAAAAATAAACAGCTGTCATAAGACAAGGAAAGGCAGGCCGGAAGATAATAAATTAGTCAGTTTCAAAAGGGAACGTTGTGATTATGAAGGTTTGTTTTTCTATAAAACGGTAACGTTTACATTCTCTTTGAACCAGCCATATGCATCATACTTAATGATACGATGAACAAACAATGGTTGGACAACTTAAAGCTTATTAGTTAAAATTACTATGCTTGGACTCAGCATGGAGTTTGGTGTAGGGGAAATAAATAAGGAACTATATTTAGGATGCGATGGAATTGAGGTAGAAGTTAAGAGATCGAAGTCGCGATAGTGTCGCTAGTTAGGCGCGTGCGCCGCCGACTCGGTGTTCGATATCACCGGCGGTCGCTCGAGTAATGGTTTTACGCCTCTGCAGACTGCGGTTTTGCTCTAAAAATGCTCACAGTAATGAGACCGCGGTAATGATACCCACGGTAATGAGAGCCCGCGTAACTCTATCATACGCGACGACAGGAGAAAACTTCGTTTGCAAATGAAAGGCAATAAATACATTACGATCTGGCTGGACAAACGCTTGTACACTTTCCCGGCGATTTGTATTGTGACATCAATGACATTTAACTATCATTTACGACTTAATGCATAAAAATAGGATCTACTTTCTAAAACATTTAGTGGTCAATAAAGTTTTCAACTCGGATAATTAATTAATTGGGAAGATTTCTGTGTATGTGGGCGGGCACTTGACATAAAAATCTTACCTTCGAGCGGGCAGAACAAAAACGAATATCAACCAAGATTTCATTTAATGCATGGTCAGGGTTCACGATTTTGTAAAACATTTTTCAGTTACAGTTCATGCATCATGATCAGCTATTTAATAAAAGGTTTAATAATTGATCTATGCCAACTAATATTTGCGTGAATTGCAGTCCTCATACTAAGATAAGTAGTTTCGTCGCATATATAGTATAGGGCCATTTTTAGGGCAAAGAAAAAAAGAGCTAATGCCTAGAACAAGAAGTTTATTTTCAATTAGGTGAAGGTAACGTAAACCATGATATTTTTTTTGTGTAAACGTTCTAGAAAGCAATGAAAGTATGAAGAATGTAAAACGACGACAGGCGGATTGTGAAACTTATAGATTATAGATGCAACGTTTGAACACCCATTCCGTTTTTCTAATTATGCAACTATAATTGAAAAATCTGTTGTTATATATTTTAGAACCATACCCTAATAAAATCGCTTAAAGCTTTTCACGTTATCCATTAATAAGAAATAACTCGATTAGCATAGTTAATTTGTAAGCCTCATGGTCAGATAGCGCTCGAAGCGCCGTATTGATTTACCTGCTTAGGTGTAAGTATAAGCACTGGTAGATAACATATCTAGAAGGTTCGGAATTGTCGTACCGATAAGGACTGGGTCCAACACGCAAACGCAGGATTTACACCATCTGCGTTATCAGATTGCGTCTTGTTCCACGGGCATCACACCACACCAAAGACAAGGAGACAATGCTTGCAGCATGCTTGGTTTACAGCAGCGCGTGGGGTTTGTGAGCATCCTGTCATAGTTATTACTACTCGACAAAATACATGCGTACATAATACTAAGGAGTATCATTTTTAAGTGTCCCGTGAATACATCAGAATGTAATTTTCAAGTATATGAGACCCGTATTTCCAGTCTCAATCGTATAATTCGTTTAAGTAATGATATGAACAGGGGACCGATTTTTGAGTGTCGATCGCTCGACTTTTCACTCGACATCTGTCAAAACGTCATAGTTTTTTGACGAATCTCGAGTGAAAATTCGAGCGTTCGACTCTCAAAAATCGGCCTCCTGGGAGCCGATTTTTGAGTGTCGAACGCTCGAATTTTTACTCGAGATCTGTCAAAACGTCATAGTATTTTGACAGATCTCGAGTAAAAAGTCGAGCGTTCGACACTCAAAAATCGGCCCCCTGGTCTTGATATTAAGTGAATTATATTATTAAGGCATATGGAAAACACGAGCGTTCTGGCTGAGAGAACACGACGAGCGCTGCTGTCGCGCGCATGGGCGCCCGCGACTCTCGTGCTCGAAACGCAACGTTTCATTATCAACTTATGCAAAAACCAGTCAAGTGTGAATCCAGCTTCGAGTGATTAGCGCCTCATTGCATACGGTGCAGGTAGATGACACTGGCACGCACGTATTTAATTTAATCATCTTCAACAGTTACCTAGTTATCGGATCAGTAGTCGGGTCTGTACAAATGCTAATATTGCAGATAGGTAACATGCGCATTATCCGCATGCATACATATGTGATTGAGACGTAAAACTTACAAACGACGTTTACGAGGTTTCATTGCATTTGTGAAAGTCGAAATTTGCATTAGGGAGACTTCTTTTAATACAACTCAGTAACGAAGCGAGAGCTGTAAAGCTACTTGGCTCTGATACTGCTACGAGTAATGTTGAACATAATTTTACTTTTATTTCTAAATCCGTCAGCGCACGTGAAAGCTGCATTATTTCACGTCACCCGGCGACCGGCTATCTACGTGTTATTTTCAACGTTAAATTTCTCAACAAGCGTCTGCGGAAATGTAGAAACCCGAGCCGTGAACGAGAGTAAGTACGTAGTAGGTAATTTTATAATTGACCAATCTTTTCACAGTCTCACCTTTCGATTGTGAGCGAGATCCGAATAGCTGCACGCTCGAATAGTGAAAAAAAAACCGAATTGGATGAAATTACACATTCTCTGTCCGGCTGAGCTCGAATTACATGGCGTCCTATGTTCTTTCACCGGCATTTCCATTTCAACTAATCATACAATAATGCTACAGTAACCTCGTTCTGTTGTTGGGCTAACAGTAATCCCGGTGGCGAGGCTCCAAAATATTTAAAGCAGAGGAATAACGTTGTATGTGATGGATGATCAAAGGTTAAGCAACGTGGGCAGCGGTCAGGACTTGGATGGGTGACCGCTTTGAGTGGTTACTAACTGAGCGCTCCCGTGCTTTGGAAGGCACGTTAAGCCGTTGATCCCGGTTGCTGTCTATGGCAGCAGTCGTTAAGCCAAGTTGGAGGCCTTCGGGCGGTTTGAGAACTTCTAACAGTCAAGTTGCCCACTCACTTGACAAAGCCTAATCCCAATAAGTAATAGGTCTAGTTTCCCCTCGGGGTTGGAAGGTCAGATGGCAGTCGCTTCCGTAAAAACTAGTGCCTACGCCAAATCTTGGGATTAGGTAGCGGACCCCAGGCATCCTTCAGGATGCAACTGTACTGGGATAACGCTAGGAGGATGATGATGATGTATGATGATGCGTTATTATCATCTAACAGTACGTTGCGTGGTTCCCCTTGCTGCGCACATCGTACGGTAGGTAATGAATTATTAAATTTTAGATTACTCTTGATGACTCAAATTTGAAATGAGTTTTGTTTTTATGCATCCTGTTGTTATAAAACTTTCTCCTGTCGTCACGTAGTTTCAATATTAAGAACGACGCGATTACAAGCTTACGAAAATGTGAGTGCTATTTACCTATTATCATTAGATCAAGCCAAAACAGAGATATATAGGTCCATTACATTAGAATTTAATGCTGATGAAACTGCACCGGGAAGGTACCTTGGCACTATATTAGCAAGTACCTAACCAGTAACATGTTGGTTGTGTATAAAGTACTGTTTAGCACATGCTTTCAATGGTTAGCAGCTAAAGGTAAAAAGAGTGTACTTGTGTAGGTACCTATCGTATTTTACCTTCCGGCGAAGACAAAGGCAGGCTTCACGGCTTTACACCACAACCACAGAGGAAAAGGGGTGCTAACCAAAACGGCTCCACACTTTGGACATATCTTTGTTCGTTCTTTGAGACTTATTTATTTCAGTTCATGTATAAAATACTGCACAGTGGTATTTATGGCACAGGTATTGAACAGGACGATCTTATTTGCGTTGCAATTTTTCCCGCAATTACATAATAATATATACCTACTCAAGGTGGACTGATGACCTGGTAAAGGTCGCGGGAGTCCGCTGGATGCGGGTGGCGCAAGACCGGTCATTGTGGCACTCTTTGGGGGAGGCCTATGTCCAGCAGTGGACGTCTTTCGGCTGATATGATGATAATGATGATGATACCTACTCAGCAGCAATTACATCGGGGCAATTCGTACGAAAATTCGATACAAAGTGTAGCCGTTTTATTTGCAACTGACCTTTTTTAGGGTTCCGTACCCAAAGGGTAAAACGGGACCATTACTAAGACTCCGCTGTCTGTCCGTCTGTCACCAGGCTGTATCTTATGAACCGTGATAGTTAAACAGTTGAAATTTTCACAGATGATGTGCATATTTCTGTTGCCGCTATAACAACATATACTAAAAACCAGAATGAAGCTGCATGCAGTTTCATGACTTTCATGCATGCATGTGTTTCTGCATGTAGTTTAATTTGAATAAATATTTGATTATTTAAAAAACAGAACGAATTAAATATTTAAGGGGGCTCTCATACAACAGTTTCAGTTTTATTACTTAGAAACGTAAGAAATCAACCTGTGCTATCATTTTTGCAAATGACTCGGTACCTTTATTTTCAATTTAGATACCTACTGATTCTGAAAAATGGCGATAATTATTACATTCTGCAGTATTAGGTGTCTAAACGGTATAAACTAGGTATTTATATGATACTTTCGAATGTAGGTAAGCACTAAGCAACATACTCGTATCCTTTACAGAACTCTTAAAATCTTTATATAGATTTAATATGTCTGCTATATATCAGCTCTCAAAAGAAAAAACTGCTTGTGACATCCGAGAACGTTAAGCACTCTTGCGTAGCGCGGTAAAATTCTTGAAAAGAAACTAGAAGATTCACAAAATGCGGAGAAGTAAATGTAAACCATTTTAAATAGGTAAAACGAAGAGCGCCGTGGCACACTTTTCCAGCTTGAGAAATGAAATGATTGTAGGAAAATGCAAAATATATGCAATGCCTTAAAATGTTAAATATATAGTAAGTACGGTTGGTCTTGCCTTCAGAATCATGACAATGTGTCTAATAGTTAATAATTTATAAACGGTTAGCCACCTTCTCAGTTAGAGGGTAAATATTTGTCAATATATTCTACAGAATGGAACCTGCTGAATGTTAAAGCATACCTAATTTAAGTATGTAATCATTATCCTCTCACAAACTTAAGCTCGAAATAACTATATTAATTTCAACGATAGGTATAGTTCGGACACAACTCTAAGGCTAAATTCTGTCAAACGAACGCAAGCAAAACTAGACTTAGAGTTCTGATTGTAAGGTAGATTTTTGCTTGCGTAAATTTGACAGCACTTGGCTTTACAGTTTTGTGCGAACTATACTTATTTCAGATTTCTCATAAGTAGGTTCGAAACGAGGCCATTAACCTCGCAACCAACCGTCTAGTACGAGTCTACCGAACAACCTTTATTACAAAACCCGAATAATTTGTTTCTGCGCATGTTCGACTTTTCCATCGATGCTCTGATACGACTGCTGTAAGAATGCGTTCACAGTAGGAACGTAATCGAATACGTTCTCTAACAAAAATATCGTTTTATTTGACGAAACCACTTTTAGTATCGCGGGGCCGAGTAATCGTCTCAATCGATCGATATGTTTTATTGAGGTATATGCATATAATGCTCATTTATCTACACACATATCATAAATCCTCTCAAATTCGTTCAGAAACCGTAGGCGATGAGCAGCAGCATTCTTATTTGTGGTTATAGCAGTAACATAAAATAATTACGATTTCCTATTTGATAACGTAAAAAATTTCACATCAGTTTTCCTCATCCTTTTCTAGTAACTAGTATATTTGAAAAATCAAATGCAGTCGATACGAAACGTCAGCTCGATATGTTTTTTTAAATAGCTGCCAGTAATTTCACCATATTTCCGCCATTTTGTTTATTGTGCAAAAAATGTTGTCTTTAATACAATTATTATTTTTATTTACCATTAGTATAATAAATAAATATGGTTTTTTTTATTAAAAAACCGGCCAAGTGCGTGTCGGGCCACGCGCAAGGTAGGGTTCCGTAGTCGTCTACCTGTTACATTATATGGACTAAAAAGTTCGCAAACTTATATTTACTATGTTTTTGACAGAATTAACAACATTATCTAAGGTATCAATGGAAATTGTACGAAAGTTTGCTTTTACAAAGTACATTTCTGAAGTTCGACTATTACTCGTTAACTAGTAATGTCTACTTAGCTGTGATAGTTTTCCTTTTAAATTCATCGTATTTACTACTACCATGATTTTTTTCACATGCCTAGTAGCCACCGTTTAGCTGGCAGGGGGGGGGGACACTTGACCATAGCTAAAATTATCACTTCAAAGCTTAATATCACGCTAACCAATTCTTTAATCAAAAAATGCTTTTAGAAACCTAATAATATTTTTAAAAGAGCTATCCAACGATACCCCACACGATGGGGTTTGGCAGAAAAAAAAATTGCACCACCACTTTACATGTAGGGGAGGTACCCTAAAAAAAATTTTTTTTAAAGATTTTATTCTACCGTTTTGTCGGCGTCATTGATATGTATACTCATGCCAAATTACAGCTTTCTAGTACTAACGGTTACTGAGAAAAACGGGGGTCGGACGGACGGACGGACGGACGGACGGACGGACGGACTGACATGGCGAAACTATAAGGGTTCCTTGTTTACTACGGAACCCTAAAAATGGGATCGCTCTTGGCCAGCATCTAGCCAGGGGGCAAAGACGAGGCCGACGATGAAGCGAGCTCACCCAGAAGATGCCTATTCACTCGTGCCTTAAAAAGGTCTGTTCTATCTTTGTTTTGATTTATTTCTGATTTCAATTTGTATATTAGATTAGCACCTCTAAATAATATGTTACCGTTAGCACTGGTACCTAGCAATGCCGGTCATTTGCCTTCGGCTTCAGTACCATCTTTGAATATTTATAATATGTGTGTAGATAAAGTAATGTATGCAACTGTACAGTCAGCGTCATATAGTATGTAGCAGCCAAAGTAGTCAAATAGTTCGGTACACGGTACACCATATATTTTGTATGGTGTTCCGAACTATTTGATCACTTTGGCTGCTACACACTATATGACGCTGACTGTACATAATAAGGCATTGCATAAACTACTATTTTGTAATGTGATAATGATTGATAACTAATCAAATTAAAAATTTAAAGTATTAGGTACTTAGTATAGTTGACGAAATATAATTTGCACTGATTCCTCGAACAACGTGTATGGCGAATTGGAGCAAATTTGTATTTCGTCCACCATACCTATAATTCTTAAATGCCACACTGCAAAAGAAGGGAAGCTGATGTCAGTCAATAAAATGCCGAAATCCATAACAATTTAATATCTAGCCGCGATTAGAGTGATATGTTCACAAGTTTCTATTCTACAACAAGCCACCAAATTAGAGATGGGCACTCATGGGTATTTACCGGGTAAATACCCGGAATCTTTCCAATCTACCCGGTATTTACCCATATCTACCCAAATGGGTGGGTAGATATAATTTGTACATTTTATGTTAATTTTTTACGGAAATGTCTTTGGAGTTACATAATAACGAATAATGGATGCTATTGTAAATAGGAAAAACTTGTTTCAGTATCATAGTGTGGAATAACTCGACCAAAATTAACAAATAGTACTGTCATTTTGAAGGTATAAGGGGAAATGCTTGGAACACAATTTTTGACTTGGTAACTTTGTTTAGGCTAGTTAGGAGGAGGTTAACATATCAAAAGTCCCTGCACCTTCCCCCACCGCTGGGGGAGGGGGGGTTTAAAGGTCCTATATTTCGGTATTTCGTAAAAAACTCGTAAACGGTGACACATATCAAAAAACGTTCTGAAGCATAAGTAATCTACATAAAATTATCTACAAAAAAGGTTATGTACACTTTTTCGTTAGGGTTAATATTTACTGAGATTTTAAAGGGGGAAAATATTTTTTTATGATAATTTAAGTGGCTTCTCTTTCCTTTATTTGTCAATATTTTGAAAAACGAAAAATACTATATGTATGCACTCAACGAGCTCTACTCAACGACACCCCATTTGATGGAGAAGGCAATTTTTTTTCGCGCCCCCCTTTTGCTGTATGTGAAGCCCCCCCCCCCCCCCCCCCCCTTATAAACACATAAAAATATGTTTGGACAATTTGTATAGATTTGGGTCAACACGATGCTTAAAACTGTGACACGTAAATGCTTAAAACAAGCATTTACGTGTTAATTGTTATCTCCAAAATTTGAATCTACTGATTTCATTTCAAAAGTTGAAAGTGGGGATAGACGTCATAAATATGGCGACCGATCACAACATATTTGTGTTAATTTCTCGGTTCTTCTTGATGAAACATGTTTTATGTGTCGTTAAAAAGCTGTTTGCATGTTCTGTAACAATTTATTTCAAGCCAGCTAATTATAATTAGAATCCTAAACCAGGTAACCAAAGCTACCTTTCCTTTCTTTTCCTTTTTTTTATTGACTAATGAATAGGTAACGTTTTGTACCGTGTAGTCTCCTGACGTGATTAGTAATTAGCGTATTTTTTTTACCACGTGTGATTTTTTGGCATTGCAACGAAATCAACTAGTGATGGCGTTTTCTTTGGAATTTGGCCTGATATATCCATAATATTATGATTAGTTTTATTAAAAACACGGCTTAAATAGTGTTTTAGGTGTTTACTTATATTAATAATATTTCGTCAATAAAAACATTATAACAGAAACTTCTTTAAACTGATTAAAGGCAAATTAAAATTTTGTTAACAAAGAATTTTAAATCAACAATAAATTTGAACTACAGGAAACTACAACGGGAAGATCCAAAAATGAGGCAGTGTGGAAACACTGACATTACCGAACGTCTGATAATAATTTAGTGATATGTTTGTATTGTGGCACTGACACTAAATAAGTGAACACCAAATACAAATTTGTAATTTTTTATACTATTAGAATAAGAATTACCAAAATATGGTATTTTATAACATTCACTATCCTTCCTTTAACCGTAACCATTGCTCAGTAGGTACTCTTCCAGACTAAGCTCAAATTATTAAAATCTAAAATTATGCAGTCCCATGCAAAATTTATTCTATTCTTAATTTTTTTAAACGTATTTGTAGAAATATAATATTCTTAAGAATTTGTTATGTTATGCCATTGGAAGTATTATCTTCGAGGCATTTTCTTTATAATATGTATATATATACTGCTGGCATGCTGTATATTGCAAAATAAAGCTATTATTCTTAATTTATATTGATTTGTATGAAGAATGCTTACGCTATATAATAATAAAAACATATAAAAAATAAATACCCAGCAATTTGGGTAGAAATGGGTAAATACCGGGAAGATTGGGTAAATACCGGGTATTTACCCGATATCTTTCTTGGGTATTTACCCGCCGCCCATCTCTACACCAAATTATTAGATTAAGTACTTTAAATATCATCGTTTCTCCGCGAAAAATCTGTACAGCGTCATGAGAGACAACCAATCAATCAATGTCTATCTCCGATGCAGAATTTTCCATGCACTTATTTCCCTACGTAACTCAGACGTAAAACGTATCTTAAGTATTGTATTGAGCACAATCATCAATTGAATTAGTGAGATGTATAAATTCCAAGCTCTTCAAAATGAAAAAGTCAAAGGTTAATGGGTAATGGCATTAATGGTAGTGACCCAGCGATGTATGGGGGCATCAATTTCTTTAGAATACTCATAGGTAATAAAGATGTCAGTGAGACTATTACTGCACTTAGGTAACAGTAGAAAAAGAAGTTCATTATGTGAACTTCTAATGTCAGTGATGGGAACTAGCAAAACTAAGTGTTATCTCATGATTAATCATAATTACCTATGTGATATGTTAAACCTGAAAGTAGCTAAACATAAAAAAGCACGAAGTATATTATGTTAAAGAAATGAAACAACGTTCCCAAGATACCTATGCCTAATATGTATACAAATCAATCGATAACCACCGCGTGAACTGTTGGCTGACAGCCAGTTACGAGTCCCATGTATGCGCTTTTGCATTCAAGTAGTTCAACTAGCGCATTCATTAGCGGCGCGGGAGCAGGCGGGAGCCGCGCGGGAGCTACCACCCGCTCCCGCGCCGCTCCCGTCCCGCTCACGTCCCGCTACCGCCCGCTCCCGCGCCGCTACCGCCCGCTCCCGCACCGCTACCGCCCTCTCCCGTCCCGCTCACGTCCCGCTCACGTCCCGCTACCGCCCGCTCCCGCGCCGCTACCGCGCGCTCCCGTCCCACTCACGTCCCGCTACCGCCCGCTCCCGCGCCGCTACCGCCCGCTCACGCGCCGCTACCGTCCTCCCGCTCTCTGTGTGGCTTAAGCATTAGTCAGATTCGAGCCATGCTGCAGTGATGAAAACAGTCTGTGTCTTCGGCTCTAATCATAAAATATAGAAACAGCTTAGCTGGTGCATGTGAAATTTTTACAGATTTGTAGGTAGGATATTAATAAGTTTCTCTAATAGTCATCGAAAAGTCTATAGAACATAGAAGTGAAGAAAGAAACAACGTTTGCAACTAGACAAAGACTTTAATATCACGAGTACAATATTGTTTTACCTAAGTCAGCCTATTTTGTTTAAGTCAAATAAATTGCCTTATTTTATTTCTATCTAGTTTGCGATAGACTCACTAAACAACTAATTAAAATAATTATAACAAGCAATATCTAAACACATTTTATTGCTAGTTTGTGATAAAATATCGGGCAAAATATAAACCGATTCCGGTCCGATAGATGATATACCATCGCTTTTATTCAATTGGACCTCGATTAAATCTTTAATTGACAGCGCTGTTTATTTAAATGTTCTTAATTAATTTAAATGCTTGTTCGGACGTCCGTGAGCCATAAAAAGTGACAGGCTCTTGTCGAGTGTCAAAACTAATAATTTAATAGAAAGGCAACTCGCTCATGTCCAGTTTAATTAGGTGATATTTTATCAATGGCTTCCGCTGACAATCTGCGAGCTGCTCCTTGGTGTCGGAGAAACATTTTGATCGCGATAACACTGATAACAAACGGTACAAGATTTATGATTTGCACCGGCGAGCTCGTGTTGGAAAGTATAGGACATGATTATGATTAACCAAGCACTTCGTTTGGGCCCGATCGCTAATCAAATCCATTTTTATCAGAGAGAAGTGCATATATAATAAGTAGTTGTTAATCATGTTAATTTATCTAGTTCACTTCCTGACACATAACTTCTGCTTTATTTTTAACGGATGTGAAATAATTATAGGTTTGCAATAGGCGAGAAACTCGCGAATGTTTATGTGCCTACAAATCAAATACAAAACACGGCTGTTAAACACTTTTTAATTAGCAATTAATGTCAGCCGAACGCGTAAAGAATTCTGTCTTCCTAATGAACCACATAATTATTACATTTTCTTCCCTTGATTACCTACAATTTGACCGTAATCATATTTGTCACGTCCCATGTAATAGAAGTACTTAGGTGAGTATTTTTACAATCATAATCTCGTAGTTGGTACGTAATGATAATGATATTTGCATTGCATGTAAAATATCACATGAACTAGCCAGGCCCTAGCAAGCATCCGTTCTCGCCCGTCTATCCCAGTCACCTTTGACTCGCGGACTCAACTTACAAGCTAAGTGAGACAAGACGTTGGCTCGGGGTCAGACTAATGCCCCCCGTGATTAACACGTCCGAGGTTACACCGACATAGGAATTATCCGTCACCCGTAGATTTGCTAACATATTGCGCTTTAACTGCCTTGCGAATTATGCGTGCGTCTACCTCTAGAGACGCGAGAGGCGCGTAAATGCATTTGAGAATTCTTTTTGAAGCACGTAGATATTATTGTTCAATTAACGAATATTAAAAACAACCTTATTCTGTGCAACGTTAAGTTCTTATTTCAAATCAACGTAATAAACTACGTGATTTAGGAAATAAACAGTTATTGGCATGGCTATGTGGCAATCGAAAGTTTTAGCCAAGTCTATGTTGATGTGGAGGTGAGATTTGTGAATAATTTCTTTAACGCGGGTCTCTTACTTATAGCTGTTTGAATGAATTGCATACTACGTACAAGTTTTTGTCCAATTAGTGCTAATTGCGTCAGCAGTAATCCTTTCCCAGTGAGATTTTAATTGTTAATGAAACTATAAGTATATGATAACTATATTACATATAACAATGTGAAAGTGAGTTCGAGATGCATGTATTTCATAAACATTAAGTGCTAAATTGGCAATGAATCTTATGTATCCGCAAAGCCAATTTACATGTCAACAGAATTTTAAACATTATTATTATTATGATGATGATGATGATGATCATTGACTAAGTTACATAATTAAAAATACGATAGATTACAAAACCAAGCTAATTGTGGACCTTACCTAATACCTAATGGATAATGAAAAACATAAGTATTATATTGTTCAGGCGTTTTGATACAGCGGTAAGTGAGGATGCATTTTTATAGGAACCTTATTCGCTGGTGTTCAAATAAACCTTTCTCAATACACAAATACAATCATGTGACCATATTTGTCGTATTCGGATTTATACCAAAAAGAGGCTGTGAGAGGGAGTGTTGTCAAATTGTAGGTAGAAAACTGTCGCCCACGTTAAGCAGAAAATAAAATTATATACACAAACAAAAAGATGGATATTTGCAATTTTGCATATAATTATAGCTACAATATATAATACGAGTAGTCTACTTGCGAATAACATTATATCTATGACAACGAAAACGATGGGGGTCAAAGCATTATAATAAAAGCAAGCAAAACTATTCCCATCAAATTCCGCATGCAGACTATCGCATGACATAAAAAAACTAGTAGGTAGGTAGGTATTATTTCCATGAAAATGCCTGATTATATCTGTTCGTTGAACCTGGGCAGGGTAATACTGCTTCAAAATACCTTTTTAGGGTTCCGTAGTAAACAAGGAACCCTTATAGTTTCGCCATGTCCAGTCCGTCCGTCCGTCCGTCCGTCCGTCCGTCTGTCCCCCGTTTTTCTCAGTAACCGTTAGTACTAGAAAGCTGTAATTTGGCATGAGTATACATATCAATCACGCCGACAAAACAGTAGAATAAAATCTTGACAAAAAAATTTTTTAGGGTACCTCCCCTACATGTAAAGTGGTGGAGCAATTTTTTTTCCTTCAAACCCCATCGTGTGGGTTATTGTTGGATAGCTCTTTCAAAAATATTATAAAGTTTCTAAAAGCATTTTTTGATTAAAGAATTGGTTGTCGTGATATTAAGCTTTGAAGTGATAATTTTTGTTATGGCTATCTAAACGGTGGCTACGAGGCATGTGAAAAAAATCATGGAAATAGTATATACGATGAATTTAAAAGGAAAACTATCACATCTAAGAAGACATTGTTCTGTCTGACCGGGTGGACAACTACGGAACCCTACATTGTGCGTGGCCCGACACGCACTTGGCCGGTTTTTCATTCTCTATATCATCTGGATAAAATATGTTAAGCTCGTGAGTAGATTTTGTGCTTCAACATAAATTGGTAATTGAAATCTGATTACCTATATTTTGTTTCAATAGTGGAATTTGTAATTGTTGGGAGACAAGGATTTATTTGATAGATAAACAAGGATAGTTAAAAACAACACAATGAAATCAAGCTAAGTGAACATAACTTAAATTGAGTATAGAAAGAAACGTGAAATTATAACTACATAAAAACAAAAAATGAATTACAAAAAACAAAGGTTCTGCCTGCGGCACGGTCCCCAAAACGCTGGCGGCGTTTTCTCTGTGAATCGCAATGAACGATCCATTGAGAGACGCTTAAATAAAATATATTAGGTTTAATAAAAAGCTTTAATAAAATAACGACTGTTTGAACATATTGACAGACATATTACATTACCTACAGAGTAGCATTAGCATCGTATACTTAATTAAAGATATTTACGACTGCGTTAACGAATCGTATAACTTTAATTTATAAGTAACTACAGTATTAAATGGATGCGCGAAAGTTTACTGAAAGCAAGAATATGAATATATCCGTAATTATATTATCCTGGAGCCATTGGTCTTTATACCATTATAACAAGAATGTAAATCATCTGCAACGTTTCCACGAGGTTACTAACATCTTAGCTTTTATGGCTTCACCTGTCCATATCGTAAACACATTAGCAATGTTATATGTATGCCGTTAAAATATATCTGAGAAAGCCTTAGCATAAAGGCCCTAATACATACACGTAGGAATGCCAGAAGGTCGCAAATTCGCATCCTTCCTGATCCTTTATTTAGAAATTTACATAATAATATTTGTTACAGGTACATACTTACGACAGTATAAAAAAATCTATTCCTATTTAAATGTCATTGTTGCCACAAAAACTATTGTCTGGTCATACATTGACCCATTTTATTCTTTCAATAGTAACCGATTCTGGAGGATTAAGGCACGTACAGTCAGCGTCATAGTATGTAGCAGCCAAAATGGCCAAAAAGATTGTAACACCATACAACATATATGGTGTACCAAACTATTTGGACACTTTGGCTGCTAAATGCTATATGACGCTGACTGTACTTAAATGCAAGTTAAACTTAATGTTTAGTATGAATGGGAAATTAACACTTAATTTTTCAATACAGTTGTACCTAAAAGGACAGAATTGTAATACGTGAACATAGGCGTTAGTACTTTACGATCTAAGTACTGCTGTGTAATGGCAAATTAAACGCCCGACACTAATTTATTACTCTGTATCGCTGGAGGCTCCACAAGGAATAGTTCATTTAGTTTAGTTAGAGCAATGGGTCTCGAACTCAAAATGGATACACCACATCTACGCCCACCATATGATGGCTAAATAAAACGGCTAAGTTATTGGATCATTAGTCTCTTATAGGATTTAATGAAAATACAATCGAATGCCCGGTGACTTAATTTAAATACCTATTCAAATTATCTGCATATACGGGCAAAGCATACCTGCCGTTTTGAATCCTGAACATCCACATCTATACCAAAACATCCTTAACTTTAAAAAGTCATCTAAATTGCCCAATGATAAACAGCAAATTTCCATTAAAGTGTAGTATTTTTGTAGGCCACTTTGGAATTTCACAGTAAGTAATAATGGCAACGATCGTATAGCAGTCACCCATATCTATAAATACTTACCAATCAATCGTAGACATGGATAATATTTTGCGATATTACGTACCTGAAAAATAAAGGAAAAAATCAATAACTTGATTGAAATTTATGTATACTTTGTTAGGTAAAATAAATTATCAACAAATTATTCTCGTGTGACAATAATTTACCAAATGCCAGGCATCCTATTTCTTCCGGTTACAAATTCCGTACAAAAAGCATAATGTTATCGAATTATTGGCAACAAGGGAAAAAACGAATTGGAAAAATCCAATAATAATAAAAAATATTAGAAAATTCGCATGTAATGAACTCATTAGATTGTTCCGGTCACTCGGCATCGGGTAATCAGCAGGCGAGCATTGGCTGAGCACAACCGCCGCGGCGGCGCAAGAAACGGTACCGTACCGGTCGCGCTCTGAATCGCGACGGACAAAGAACCCTGCAAAAAAACTGTTAAGTGCAAGATGCCATCGGAAACAGAGGGTTCCATAGCTACGGGGAAGTTCAAGCAGGTGCTAATATTGCTTAAAGGCCAAATGACACATCATCATTTTTTTTTTAACATCGCTTTTTAAAGTTGGCCCCCGAAGGGGGCCTTAACTAATAGGGATGTTGACTCAAAATTTATTATTACTCCATACGAAAGAATACATAAAACTATGCCAAATAGTGAAAATCCTATTCAAATACGTCAAAAAATAACGAAACTACAACCGTTAGAATGTCTTTAGTTCGAGAGAGAAAGCGCTACAGATCAGTGACGTCACTGACCTCGAGCGCCATAGTAAATGACGATCGTTCAATACAGAGGTGCGTTTTGCGGAACAGGGACAGAAAATGCCCCCTCCTAAAACTTTGAAGAGTTATAATTATGTAATTATTTATTCTTTTGAATTACTTTTTTCGCTATTTGATTGAGAATTTGATCCTTTTTCGAGAAAATTCGGATTTATTGATTTTCTTATTCGGTGTCAACATCCCTATTGCCATAAAACAAACCATCATTGTAAATACCTACTATGAAGGGGTAATTTTGAACTAGGTTTTTTTAAACAATAAGTTCATATTTGTTGTTGCCTCAAGAGGTATTTAGGTACTTGTGAAAGTACGGGTTTTTTACACAATTTCATTATTTTCTGTAATGCAAGACATAGTGTTCAGTCAAATTATATTCAGAACCCTCTTAATGTGCGAGTTTAAATGCATTAAGAACGTCTATGGACACTTGGCACTCAATAAAAATTGAAAGTCCCCGTCAACTAGGTACCGTTGTGCGCGATGATTCATTGAAACGGTCAGACCGAGCGTATGCTAATCTTTTCAGTTTGATGGATAGATTAACGTTTGACAGCGACTTATGTGTGAATGTGTTGACATTCAAATTAGTCTTTTCCAACATGGTTACATATCATATTTATCAACCACTTCAAGAAGGCAGCCCTCTATTTAAAAGAGAAAGAGGTCGGTCAGGTAATGTTATGTAAAACAACAGTTTATAAAATCATGAAAATAAGATTAGATAAGTAGCAGATTGAAACTAATTTGAAATTGAAAATAGAAGGAATTTCCATAAAGAATATCGCACTGATACTGCAAATCACGCTTTTCAAATCTACCCACTATCTCACAATGTAAGATGCTAATGTAATCGGCGATTGAATGATACACATCCCATTGTTTGGTAACGAGGTACATTGCATTGCTTAACTCCTGGAGTCAAGAGTCAACATTGCAAAAACTAAAACCGCAAGTCCAGCGGAACGAATCTGAAAGAACAAAATCGAACAGAAGCGAACAACACAATCATCGATTGGAACGCTCCTATTTTAATGGGAAAGTGTGAAATTAAATGTTGAGCCACAGTTTAAGTACTGGTTTTTGCACTGATAATAGTGATAAAGCTCTAGATGAAAAGGACGGCGCGCGAAAGGAAGTTTCCTGTATCATGTTACTAAATTACGATGAGCTTTATTTATTTGCTTTAAAAACCTTATAGATAATCCCACAAACCAAACACTTTCTCGAAAACCGGAACGTGTCCAACAACTCTAGTTCCTGTTGAATTGGACTGCAACACACTTGGCACGAGTCGGTGTCAATAGATTATTCGTTAGAAAAACGAGCATCTCAGTGTGTCGCAAAATTACGGGCACGCACTTCAAAGGGATCGAGAGTCCGTGTCGCGTATGTGTGCCGGTCGGTCGCGCGTGCTGGGAAATATCCAATTACGTACCCATAATTACTATAGGAAGATGCTGCTGAGATGTTGGCTAAGAGACGCTAAGTAGTTCTTGTTATCGACCAAGCGAATCCTGAATTATTGACGTTTTTATGGTGGCAGTAGCAATTTTACTTAGGTACGTACCTAGTTTAATAAAAGTGCTTATTACCCGACATAAATTTACTATTTATTTATTATAATTAGCATTATCTTCATTAAATTCACATTTTAAAGATTGTTGAAATAACTAAAACATGTCATGTTTGCAATGGTTGGAACCCTTTTCACACTCACTCGTTGAACTTTGCAGCAACTAAGTAAGTAAAAGTGACGGATGAGCCTACTACCCTCTGAAACATCCGTGTGACCTAGCAAACGTACGACGACAAGTCACTTGTACTGTAAGTACCTAAGTATCTAGTTTCTAGGCCGTCCCAAGGAACTGCTTCACACCATCTATAACTCCGTGCCCACTTCTAATTCAACTTCGTTCCACTAACCATGCCTGATTAATCACTTAAACGATAGTTATTACTTTTTAACTACTTTCAACCTGTCTTAGATCCCAAATATTTTAAACTCTCTTCCTCTTATCTTAACTAAATACGTACGACCAATCAAAAACGAATCTTTTTTACGTAAAAAATTAGGCTTCTAAACAGAAAAAAAGGTACAAAATATGTATGATAATAAGGACATAAATAGTTGTGGACAAGAAACTTCTTAGATCAACTGCAGTAGAAAAGGTTTGAAGAGATGATACTATAGGTAGTAGGAAGGAAACGACCATAATTGGAATAAAACATACCAGGAAAGATAATCCTGTATGTGTATAGTAGAGAGGATCCGTTTGAATTTAGGTTTATTAAAGACTCAATAGGTTAATGTCTTCCTTCTTCTTTAATTATTGACACCATAAAATAATAGCTATATTTGTCCATTTTGAGAAACGAGGCAAATTATTTTTCAAGAAAAAAATGCACCAACAGACGAGGACTTACAGAGTTGTTTATGGTGAGTTTGATCTGAACAAAGGTAAACACGCGTAGTTTGGTAATGAAGAGCCTGAAAATATTGTACGATAGTAGCATTTATCATGAAAAAAACTGATAGGGTTCGTGATTTTTAGAAGAAAATTGCTGGTGATTGCCGAGGCAGGTACGAAACACTTGGCGACTGGAGTTTTGTCGATATTCGGGCCTATCAAATTTTATAGTCGCATTTGAGTACCACATATTGCACCGCATGTCGTATCTACCAACAATGTGGAAGATTAAATTCGCTAATGTTATTAGATCACCCTACACTTCTGTGTAAATTAAGGCGATATATCGATTGAAAGAGACGCCCTTATGTTTTTCGCTCACGACAAAACGGGATGCAACACTCTCTGAGAATGGCTTTTTTAGACAAATCTCGTTATATATCTGGGAGATGTAGTGTAGATGTAGTGTAGGGACGCCTGGCCGGAAACAGGCGGGCTGTCGATCTTTCTTTCGGATCACTCAGCCCATTTCCCCCGTTATATATCTGACAGGCTTATTAAATTTCCTCTTGTCAGAGTATAGATGTGGTAAAATACATGCGTTGTTTTAGTAGGCTGAGAAAAAAAGGGAAAATATAGACTCAACTTTGAATTTTTTTTCTATCCAGATATTTTTAAGCAATCATGTCTCGGCTATTGTGAGTACCACAATCACAATAGTCAAGAATCATATATCTGAAATTCAGCCCCTACTGTTTGCTAGTCTGGGCAGGATAGCGTTTCAATTTCTCGTTGTAGCGCCTTAAACTAACTGTCCGCGTCGAGATACTCGTAAACCCGTATTTATTATCTTGACAGATTCCGAAATATCGAGTGAGGCAGTTTCAAGTGATAAAATGGACACGCTGGACAAAAGCATTTTTTTTCCACGGCTTAGTTATCTCCAGCAATTATTAATTTGTTCCAGCTATCTGCCCCAGTATAAATTTATTAAAATAACATAAAACACGATTTTTATCTGTCCTATTGAATATATCCAAATCTTCAATGATCCAACGACTGAAAAAAAATCTAAAAAACTTAATTTCTAAAGCAAGAACCAAATTTACAGTCATTACATAATTCTCAAACATTGAAAAGTTATCTCACAATAACGGCCTACCTCGTCAGATCGATGAAAAGAAGTAAAACACGTCAGAGTTATGCTAACAATTTTCCAACAGACTTACTTTCGTGTCAAACGGCACTGTGACACTTTTTGCCATTGCATAACGTATTATGTTTCATAGAAAGTGTCTCGAATAAATAAAATAAATAAAAAACGAATTCGTTTTTTCGTCGGTGAATGATTGCAAAAAATGAACACGATTTTTCTTATACTGGATTGAATGAAAACGAACGATCACGACTCATTATATTATATATCAAATTATTAGGTACACAAAAATGTTTTTGGCGATTGCTTTTGAACCAACACCCGTTGTTCCTAACAATCATCTTTTGTAAAGAGTTACCTACATTAACGTGCCCGCTGGCGCCACTTGAAATTATTGTGATTAATTAAATTTAACGATAGTTATTAAAAAAGGGGACCGCTATGTACTGTATTTTGTATTTAAGTAACCTTTTAAATACATGAAACTAGGTAGTTATTATGTTGCTGGATTCGATCTATGCGTCCAAAGTTAAAACGGCCGTTTAATTATTGAGCTCAGAGATCGACGAATCACAATTATTTACGAGTGGCGCTAAAATTAGACAGGTTAAAGGCCTATTAAATGACTTAATTCACGCAGTTCGCCTGACGATGGAGCCAAAGTCTATTATTTAAGAAGGTACCTTCAACCTGTAATGTTATTAAACCAGAACTTTTTTCCACTTTGGCTTTAAGAATAATGATATACTTACAGATTTTTGTATTTAATTACTGATTTTGAATTAAACTTTTTTTGGAATATTTTCGTTTCACTCTTCACTCGTCCCCATTTCAGTTCGAGTGACGCAAGTGAGTCACGAAAAACATTCTCGCCAAAAAGTTAGTCACGAAGGTTTTGCTCTATTCGTCCGTAATAAAACAATAATGAAACTTTATATGGCAATCACTGTCTTAAGCTGCCATATGGCGACAACTTTTGGAATAAAAGCGTTTACGTTTTACATGTAAGTAACCGAGAGTAATGACAACTATGTACTATAATGTATGTAGACTATGTAGTACTATGTCAAACAAGCAATGCACACTAAGTAGGTACATTTAAATTATGGAAGAAATCCAAGGGAATCAATATTAAACGTACATACACATAAAGGTAGGTACTTACACATAAAGTAGCTCCGTATATCTAATCTTGTCGGCATCCTTCTTAAGCTAGACATATTCCAGAAGTTGTAAACAGTTAATACGTAATGCAGTAGCTGCAGCGGACGTGTCGTCACTATAAAATTAGAAGCTTATAACATCGCGTCTACGTCTATTTCGGAAGGTGTTCACGACTGCTGCGCATGCCCATCCATCCCTCCTTTCCTACAACCCTAACATTTACAAATACCGTGAACGGAAATAGCTAAAAACACAAGTTCACTTACGGTTAATTTAGTGCCAAAAGTGGAAGCCGCCCCTATAAATCACCGAAATGTTGGTTAAATTTAAGCCAATTCTATTTCTTAACTCATCTTATTTTCATGAATGTGACAACGACGCAATAATAGAGCAGCTGTCTACACAAAACAAGACCGTGTCTAAAGTTTACTGTATATACATTAGGGAAAGTCCATAAAAATATGACGACACCAGAAACCCGCGGTTGGATAAAGATATTATTTACGCACGTGTCCTGTTTATTTGACATTCAAACGCATAAAGTATCCTGTTTAAGGTAGACTGGTATGTTTAACATTTATTTATTAATTTTACAATAGTATAAATCTCAACTTTATAGCCGGGATCATATAACCTTAGACCCATTTTGAACTTTATAGCACCTTAACGACAAAGTATTTCAAGACTTTCTACTACACCGCTAATAATCCGAACAAAACGTCGATTCATCAACTGACAAAAAAACGGAAGTAAAAACTTCAAATGCTGGCAGCTAACCCGCAGACCTCAAGGTTACTTTCACATCATTTGACGGGCTCACAATGGCAAACCGAATTAGGCCTTACACTTGTCCGAAATAACTCAAACTCGTGGGGCTCAAGTGGTCTAATGAATATTCTAGTAAAGGCGCGTTCAGATGATTGCATGCGCTTGCGCATGTTACACGCGGTTTAAGAATTAAAGAACGTGTATAGGATACTCAAGCTGGCGCCCTCCAGTCCTTCGGCATGTTGAATGACGTATGAGCTTCCTGAATGATTAAATTTAAAGATTATCCAGGCTTATACTTTTCTCAATAGGCAATTTGCAAAAAATATAGAATAAAAGTTAAAGTTAGAGTGTGTAAGGTTCTCCACAACCATTTTTTTTATTCCTTTGATTTGCGAGCAGCTCGATGACTATCCTTTCTCTTCTTCCGCATTTCCATATTACACATGCTCAATTGCTCAGTAATAGTAATTCTCACACCGTCCGTTCATAAGTAAACTTCGTGTTTTGCTGTCATGAACATTTTAACAGTAAAAGCAAAATCACTTCGCCCTCATTTGATTCCGTAATGCAATTCATCCATTAAGATCTGTCATCCCGTCACACGGAGTCGCGGTCCGCGCATCACCGCTCCGATTAAGCCTTTAATCCGAGAGAAATAAGCACGACATTGACTTTTGACCGGTGTGTCTTCGTTATATGATGCCCTGGTAGCGGCGTGTTAAGGTGAACTTTAACAGCGCTCAGATTAAGAGTTCTATGACTCCCTTAAGTTACTATTATTTATTTCCGCGTCTGTTAGCCGCGAAACGGAAGGTCTCACATAGGTCATTGGTTAGGACTAAAACAGGTTTTTTACTTTTATCATATTCCTCACATGGAATGGAACCTGGAATAAATGCATTGTGCGTTTATTCCTGCTCACAAGAAAAAACAATGTAACATGAGTATGACGAAAAATCTTTTTAATATAGGTAGGTATTCCCCATTCGTGCAGTTTCTACCACGGTTACACACTACAACGATCTCATTCATAAACCATTTATTTATACGGGTACAAGATATTTAAGAGCCAGATCAGAATTATTCCAATCAGTATCTTTAACCCCCCAATTTCTTTTTAAAAAAGAGAGGGGTGTTATATTAAATTAATGAGTCAATTTATGCTTTTTGAAAAATTTATGTTTCGTTATTGAATGTAGAAAATACCACCATTTTATTGTAGGTACCTATATATTGATACAAAGTTGTGAAGAGAAAAATAACGCTCACACCCGCGGAGGAGCCCGCACTTTGACCGGTAGGTACTAAACACATATTGATTATACGTATTTGTAGAGAGAAGTTCCCTTATTCAGTCCTTAAATGTCTTATGGTTGTTTCAGTATGTCGGATGCAAATAATGCGAATTGTTCCTGTAAGTTTTCATATATATTTAATGCAAATGTACACACAAAGACACAATATAGGTACCTACCAAATATACAGAAATCGTGGTCCCAGCATTTGAGAAATAGAAATAAACCGCTATGATCATTTTCCATGAAACCAATATCTCATCCACTGTCGAGCCAGATCACGCTCGAGAAATGGCAATTAATGAAAGTATTGCTTGATTGAAGATAATAAATGGATTTGTATTTAAGAGTTACTGAGGAATTTTCACACTCTATTACTTACTCGTTTCTATTTCTCACAGTATGGGAAATATGTGAAGAATTCGAAAGATGTCTACCGATATTGTAAACTAGCACTGGCGCTGGTAATCGATACACGCGAGCAAACCTGGATTTATGTAGCGGACATATCAAATTACTTACTCTTATAACCATTATTAATAATCATTCGTAATTGTTTTAGGCATGACGTTAAAATGCATTTTTTCATTGTTCTCGAATAAAGGGAAAAAACGATTAAGGCTAGGTTAATTTAAAAATAACACTCATAAAGACATCACGCATATATATCTAACATGAACACTATGCAACCATGCAGAGCATTGAACATCAGTCAACGTTTTCGTAATAAATCTATCGGCTGCAGCCCACTAGACTAGCTAATGACTACTGTCCGCGCCCCTTACCCGTCACTCGTGCGAGCCGCTGACGGCAACATTGTATCATCAGAACATTTAATTTTCTGAGGTGGTTGCGGAAGTCAAAAACCACTCAAATAAATGCTAAAACTTGAGAGTCGGTAGGATTCTGAGTTTAGAAAAAATATTTTCTGAGGTGGTTGCGGAAGTCAAAAACCACTCTAATAATGCTAAAACTTGAGAGTCGGTAGGATTCTGAGTTTAGAAAAAATAAATAGATCTCCATCGCATTTCGTAAATATCTTCTTTGTAATCACCTCGTCTTCTTAATTCGCGTCATTGGCTATTAACTATTGAATTATTGGCCACATTCAGTATGGTTCGTCAGTATAATTACAAGGATCGTACACTAAACCGTCAGACTGTCAAGAAAACAATGCTTACTTATCGTGCGAATGAATACGTTGTTGTAAAGTCAATACTGATTAGGTACTACTCTTCTGTGACGTTGCATTGCAAACTCACGCCGTCTTGACTGCATTTATCAGCGGATTGTGCAAACCCCTTGCCCCTTTCACCTCTGTTGCGATGCGATCGGTGATGTAAATATTCTTTCATGCAATGCTCATTAAAGGGAAATCATTGAAACTTTCTTGTAAATCATCCAAATAACGTAATTATGTTATATTTAATTTAGTGCGTAATAGAATCACGATACGATACTTAAGTAATGTAATAAAATTTATCCAAAACGATTCACTTACCCGATTTTAAAATATCACTCAACAATATTTGTATTGATAAGGAGTTTTTGTAAAACCCGAATAAAGCCGAAGGCAGAGCTATCTTAATAGCTACTCAACTCACCTAATAGCTAGCCACTTTACGTGGCTAGCTTTAGCTAACCTTCTTGAAATGTAATGTCAAACCATAGAATGATTGATTATTAAATTTGACAACGAAGATTCGTTACAGGCGCTAAGAATAAGAACAATGTCACTTATTTTCAGGTAGATATTTCATGGTTGTGTAACTGCTCGCCAGATTTTGCATACGGAAGTGCATTAGCACAGTAACTGTCACGCTCTTCCGTTATGCGACAGCGGCAGCGTGCTGGACACGGTCGCCGACTCGGCGTGATGCGCGCGCGTCCCCTCGCGCGCGATTCTCACGGGGCCGCGTGTGTGGCGCGATTATGACAACTGTCACCTTTGATGGCAGTTTATTTCTTAGTTTCGCATATACATTTTAGTATAGTCATAAATTGGGCAATTTTTGAAGCTATCCTGCGTTTACACTTTCATAGTTTATATTAAAGGCAGCCTTTCTCTAAAGTCACCGTCAAGAGTTTAGAGAAAAACAACAGAAACCATATTGAATGTAGACTTTAAACGTTAGAGAAAGTTAGAAAAAATATGGATAAGGTTTTTGTGGGCTTGCTAAATTTCAAGCGTAAGTACATGTCATGTATTTAATAATGAATCGATAATCACCGCCATCGCCGTTACATCCATCAAAGTCATATCAGTGATGTCTTACTAACTGATTCCTGGCCTTTCCCCTATAAATCATTCAATTTTCTAAATAAACTAGCGAGCTAAGATCGCGGGCGTGTCGCTACAGATAAGCGTTTTAATTAACTTTTCGTAATTTATATCTTTATTAGATGGCTAGCTAATGGTAGAACGTGATTGCCAATAAACAGAGCGAGCCGACGACCGATCACGATGGTCGCGGAGACATGGGCAGACAACTTTCAGCGGCATCACAGGTTTCATTGTTCAGACCGATGCGCTACACTGCTATTATTGAAATTTTCTAAGGCGATTGTGTATTGTTGCATGTCGGACAACGTTTGCCACTTGTGCGACGTCAGCGAGCGGAACAAAAACGAAAATTAAAACTGGGTATTTAAACGTCATAAAGTTATTATTCTACAGTCAAGAGAATGCGTGAAATTATAGTGTATTTTGAAAATTGTAGACTTATTTTTTACATTCCCATGACAAATTGTAGGTACCCAGTATAATTCTAAATGCATAATATATGGACATAAATGTATTCAGTGATTATTTATTCTTCTTAAAATCATGTTAAATTATGTGTTCTAAATACAAACCCGTAATTAAATGTTCTTGTTCGTAATTATATTTTGTATTTCAAGTCAAGAGGATGCATCTCAAAGTACAACTTCTGATTTCTCAATGGTTGCCTTTAATATATCTGGCAATGTTGCAACGTTCTCGTTAGAACCGCTTCGTGTGTTTCCCAGCTTCATTGCGATATCTAGCTTCGAACGTCACGTTTGTTGTCAGCGGATTGCATCGGCGGTTATGTACTAGTCCCTTCATGATTCCGGGCTTATTTATCTTCGTTGGAGAGCGTGCAATCGGAACGGGTCGAGTAATAGGATTGCACGCAGAGACGGCAGCAGCAGATGAGCGAGATTGCGAAGCTGCGTTTGAGTAGCTATACTAGGTAATTAGACATTGGGGGAGACTGTTTCTCTAATCTCTACATATCGTACCTACTACCACTATTCAATAATTGAAGCTTTTGATGTTCCATTAATAACATTGTTAATTACAGTGTAATGACAATGAATTGCTAATTGGGTTTACCTTAAGGTGAGATTGACTTAACAGCCTGTCATCGCTGTTCGCGTATTTTATATTAACGAGATCAGAATGGTGTGTGGGTAATTTGTTTGGAGTTGATTAATGCCGTTAATACTTAGTAGGGAAGCTAACATCGATGACAGAGCAGTTATGAAACTCAGAAAGTGCATATTAACAACCTGTTAACACATTGCGAACTGCGAAGTTCATTAAGTACATTTGCTGTCAAGTCGCAAGTATCAAATATATAAACTTAGCACTTGCACTTCGCAATGTGTTAACATCCCATTGCGTATTTAAATACCTACGTTTAACGTTCATGTATTGTCTCAGTAATAACATATTTAATCTAGCCATAAGTTCTGTCCTAGTGTTTACCGTTTATAAAAGGGTAACAGTTTTTTTTCTTATAGTTATATATGGTTTGAAAGCTTGTTTAATACTGATCAGATTAAAATAACATTTGATTAAAATATTAATACGTTTTCCCGTAACCTTCGTATTTTTGGGCCATACGAAACCAACAAAAACACGCAAGGGTTTTTTCTTTAATATCTGTTCTTATTTTTTAGTTATGGTTTTTAAGATAGTTCAAAGTTACATCAGGCTTTAGTCGAACTTGCTATCTTCATTTTGACACATAAATAAAGTGAATCAAGTTGACTTTAACGCTAATATCCGCGTGTTTCATTGGTAACTCGTTGCCTAACATTTGAAATTAATGCAGTTTTGTGCCAACATCAAAAATATGCAAGTTTCTTGAGAAGAGTAGCTAGAGCAGAAACCTTTAATGATATTTTATAGAGGTTTCAGAAAATAGACATGTTATATATTTTTTGCTCCACTGAACAGCTGAACAGATGTTTGTTCACATTTAGTAATGTCTTATTTTCAGAAATTGTCGGCCTAAAAGGTACTAGGAATTTCTTTAAAGAGGGATATTAATTTATAATGGTTTACACTGTTATTTGATCGAAATGAAATAAGCTTTCGAATCATGTATATATTTAATTGCAGAAAGTTTGTTTTTAACACGCTTTTATTAGGTCGACCTGTATGTAACTATGTAATGTAATCTTAGGTAACTAATTTAAGGGTCCTTATCAGGTAAAAAATGCTCATCTATTTAGGTGATTTTCTGTTTCATTGACACATATTTTGACATTTTCTCAATGTTACTATCTAGAACAGGACTTTTGCGACCTAATTTAAAATGTATTTTTGCGATTTTTCATTAAGAAATATTGTTTCAAACATCACTCCAAATCGACCACTTTCGAGCTAAAAACAGTTTTTTTCCGCTTCAAATCTATTACACACAAAAAATCAAAAAAGGGCAATGTTACTATCTAAAACTTTAATAAAATCCTTGTATGCTTTAATCACTTTATTGGTATTATCAATACTTTCGTCAAAATTTGAAATCAAAATATTTTAAAACTTGTAAGTCCTCTTAACCATCTTCCAAGGATCGTAGCGTCATGAAAATTGGCAGCTGTATACTGTAGTTCTGATGACAATACAATAATATCGTACTGTCGAACTGATCTGATGATGAAGCCGGAAGATATGAACTGGAACTTCATGATGGAACATCGTATCATAGCTGTGTTTGGATTTGTTAGAAGTCTTGTAATGAACTTTGACCACGATTAGGTTTCAAGGTCTGATGATGAAGCCGGAAGATAGGCACTTGCATTCCATGATGGAATATCGTATCATAGTCGTATTTGCACTTGTGAGAAAGGTTACGTAATGGACTTTGAACACGATCAGGTTTCAATTAACACGCAAAGCGTGTTTTTCTAGTGTTTTTAAACTAAACTATTTAAATGCTTCAGGCAGAACTTATGGCTACACTATATAGGTACCATGTGAATAGTTTTAAAATTCCCATAATAACCGTCTTGTACTATTCGTGAAGCATTATCCCGGCCACGTGTGCCGAAGCGTATAATTAAACAATGTGATACACCTCATCTTCAAATGTGAAACGCTCTAAGTCGACATACAGAAGCAATTGCGGTTTAACCATGACAAGTGCTACATTAGGTTCACAGTGAGAGTATCTTACTGTTTTACTTTCAGCAGTTTTATTTGTAGCAATATAACGCTTCAGAACCAGTATGCCACTAATTACTCGTGACAGCTAAAATGGTTGCGGTTATGGACTTGATCTATGTTATCTTAAATCGGAGATGACTTGCGCGTCTCGCTACACGTTGCGTTGCAGATTAATGTTACAATGATTTGATACAAATCTGAGCCAGTGAACTGACAAGTGAATACCTATGAATGGTAGAGTTGCATTAGGAGATATGTACTATTAGAAAACAGTAATCAGCACTTACTGACAAAGGAATAATAGAAGATTACAATTTGATTTATATCCATGCAGCAATTCCAAATATCTGATATAAAATGGATGATAATTTGTTTGTTTAAAAGGCAACTTAATTTCATTACTTTTTCTTTAATACTATTACGATGATGATAATGTTTGCACGTACCGTGTCACTGCGCACAAATATCATTTACACCGAACGCAAAGTTCATGAGCCAATCCTCATTAATCATGACGACAATCATTCAAGAAATATCTAGAAAAAACCGGCCAAGTGCGTGTCGGGCCACGCGCAAGGTAGGGTTCCGTAGTCGTCTACCCGTTACATTATATGGACTAAAAAGTTCGCAAACTTATATTTACTATGTTTTTGACAGAATTAACAACATTATCTAAGGTATCAATGGAAATTGTACGAAAGTTTGCTTTTGCAAAGTACATTTCTGAAGTTCGACTATTACTCGTTAACTAGTAATGTCTACTTAGCTGTGATAGTTTTCCTCTTAAATTCATCGTATTTACTACTACCATGATTTTTTTCACATGCCTAGTAGCCACCGTTTAGCTGGCAGGGGGGGGGGACACTTGACCATAGCTAAAATTATCACTTCAAAGCTTAATATCACGCTAACCAATTCTTTAATCAAAAAATGCTTTTAGAAACCTAATAATATTTTTAAAAGAGCTATCCAACGATACCCCACACGATGGGGTTTGGCAGAAAAAAAAATTGCACCACCACTTTACATGTAGGGGAGGTACCCTAAAAAAAAATTTTTTTTAAGATTTTATTCTACCGTTTTGTCGGCGTCATTGATATGTATACTCATGCCAAATTACAGCTTTCTAGTACTAACGGTTACTGAGAAAAACGGGGGTCGGACGGACGGACGGACGGACGGACGGACGGACGGACGGACGGACGGACATGGCGAAACTATAAGGGTTCCTTGTTTACTACGGAACCCTAAAAAGTATAGAAATATACAAACACTTCTAAGAATTTCGTTCTATAAAAATCCCCATTCTTGTTATTTAATCCATGGTTGTTTATCGCAGTGGCCCAGAAGTAAATACCCTGCGCAACAAGTAAAGCGCATTACAAAATTGCCATGGCTAGCCATTTCTCAATGAAATCAATTCCCATAATAACGAGTCGGGCCGTATGGATAATCGTCGGAAGTCCCCGTATTAAGTACACGATGTTGCCAGTAATTACAGCGATCGAATCGAATCGTGGGATCGAATTTATGTATCGATGTCAAGAGGCGCCTGTGCGTACGCGCCTACCATATTAACTCGCGTGGAGTACCTAGGTACTGTTCTTGTAAGGCCGGACGTACCTACAGTGTAATTGAGCGTCCTTTTGTAATTGTGAAAATCGATTAACACAAGAAATTCGTCGAGATTTTATCTCATCATCATCATCATCAGCCTATATACGTCCCACTGCTGGGCACAGGCCTCCTCTCATAGATGAGAGGGATTATTGAGGGAGATTTTATCTAAAGTTATTCAATAAAAATAATGTTTCAGTGTGTGTTTTTTATTCAATAAAAGTAATGTTCTACAATATAAAAGACTTTTTTTTTTGTTTTACTTAATAAAGGTGTTATCTATATCAATGTATTCTTTCAACGACCATAGACTAAAAAACAATTTACTCATTCAGTACCTACTTTAAAATTTATAACGGACATATTACATATTTACCTACATATCATATTACTTTATTATTGTCGTAATGTGGCTCTACTATTAATTATTAATTATCCTGTTGTTACAATAGCTGCGTAGTTAAAATAATATCCTAGCTATGCCATTCGCAATTTAGATCTATAAATATTTGCATAAATGTGCATTATCAAAGATAAAATAGATAAAACTATTGAGCCCCGGCATTGAAGAGATAAGAATGCAGTAATCCGACAACAGGAAGGGTTTGTGTACAGTCCAGTCATCGACATGAGGTACATCGATTCCAACAGGAAATTAACTACCACACACTTTCAGGAATAAGCATGTGTATACACTATACAGCATACATAGTTAGTCAACAGAAGAAGTTAACAGATTTTCACCCTATTTCAATGGGATAAGGTACAAAAGTGTTGGCTTACATTAGAAGTTGACTGTACGAGTATACGGATTACGAATACGCGGGAACGACAGGGAAACGATCGGCAGATGGCTGCGGCTAAAATAACTCCTGTCGGAGCCCCCGTAGGCGACTGGTAAACTTACTAAATATGACATGACATTCGCGGGTCAATGACACGTGGGCAGGCCAATTATAGAAACCGTGTAAGGAATGAGTTTAGACCTTTAAAGAGAAGCAATGCTACAATATAAACAGGCATGTTTTTATTAAGCTTCCGAGAAAAAAATATATTTAACCCTTTTAATGCCAAAAACCTATAAAGTGGTCGTGTGTCCTCGTGCCCACCACGACAACAACCACTAAAATAAATGAATAGTTTAAAAACACTACAAAAACACGCTTTGCGTGTGCAAACACAAGTGCAAACACGACTATGATACGATATTCCATCATGGAATGCCAGTGCCTATCTTCCGGCTTCATCATCAGACCTTGAAACCTAATCGTGGTCAAAGTTCATTACAAGACTTTTCTAACAAATCCAAACACAGCTACGATAAGATGTTCCATCATGAGGTTCCAGTTCATATCTTCCGGCTCCATCATCAGATCAGTTCGACAGTACCATATTATTGTATTGTCATCAGAACTACATACAGCTGCTAATTTTCATGACGCTACGATCCTTGGAAAATGGTTAAACTAGTTACCTTAGATTCCATTACATAGTTAGTTACATACAAGTCGACCTATCAGACCTTGAAACCTAATCATGGTCAAAGATCATTGCAAGACTTTTCTAACAAATCCAAACACAGCTTTGATACGATGTTCCATCATGAAGTTCCAGTTCATATCTTCCCGCTCCATCATCAGATCAGTTCGACAGTACCATATTATTGTATTGTCATCAGAACTACATACAGCTGCCAATTTTCATGACGCTACGATGCTTGGAAGATGGTTAAATTAGTTACATTAGATTCCATTACATAGTTACATACAGGTCGACCTAATAAAAGCGTGTTAAAAAGGTCGGAGTGAAGGTGTACTACTTTCATCATGAATAAAATCTATTATTTACTTTCAACAAATTTACTTTCAAAAAATCTGTACGTAATTTTATTGCTGGTAGTAAGTAATTCTTTGAGTATCCGTTTAGCAAGCCCTCATCATTATTTATATAGTTTATTATGTATCTATATTATGTATGTATATATTTATTTATTTGTGTAGGTCTATGTAAATATATTCTGTATGTATAGTAAATTTTCCAGTCGGTATTTTTTTTCTTTTCTTTTAAATTTAGTTGCACCGCCTACAATCTTTCTGCTTAGCCTGGAGGTTGACTGGTAGAGAATGCCTCATGGCATTAAGTCCGCCTTTTGTACTTGAATTTATTTTTGTGCAATAAAGATTAAATAAATAAATAAAAATAAATATTATGAATTGTTTTTATTGGTTTACAGGTTACATCAATTCATCAATGCTTGGCGTGTGAGTAATCACTTCATTCTAACATGAAAGCGTTCAAAGGGTTAAAGGACATGTTTAGTGGTCGAATCTCATAGCAATTTGATTAAAATACGACGGATTGTGTAAGTCTTAAAATGTATTGGACTAGGTACCTGTTTTCACAATAGGATTTTCTTTTTAACTAATATCAACCAACTGAAGTTGTTTTGTATTAATACAACGGGATTTTATGGAGAAAGAGACATTTTCATGTAACACATGAAAATTTCATTTCATTTTCATGTGTTTCTATGTAACTTTTAGGTGTTCTAGAAAGATATGTGAAAGTCGACAAACGACCAACAATAATTAACCTCAAATATGCATTATTCTCAAATTTCAATAGAAAACCATTAAGCGCGCAATGCACTTAAAAGCATCTCTTTGTCAACGAAATTCCACGGTTAAACAAAATAAAGCTGTCGACACACGATTGCATAACAGGGGACAACCAATAATAGAGACAAGGGTGGTAACAATAGCGAACCAATGGCCGCAGGTTAACGCACCCACGTGTGGCGCTGGTTTACAAATCATTCATCGAATATGTAATGTCAATGTCAGTAGGTAGGTATTACTAAATACTGATGTAAACCTTTATTTACTATCGATCCTGGTAAGATTGGATGGATTTGATTGTACGTTTCAGCACAACATATTTTATCTCATCTAGTTTGCCCTTTCCACCCACATATTTTTTAAAAATTAAGTAACTAACTACCTACCTGTACCTAATTATTGTAAAAACCATTTAATGTTATCCAAGCTTTTAAAATACATTTAAACGTGTATGTGTGTCTCTATAGCGATATTATTTATACAAATGACTTATTTGGATTCTTCCTTTGCAACTCTTTTATATTTAACTGGAAGCTCAGCAGACGAAACACTATTATTTGATCTGTCACAACATTATGCACTACCTCTTTTCGACAGCACCTTAAATAAAACATCAATAGACGTTTAATCGACATGTTTTATACGTTATCGAATGTTTACTCTATAGAACACTTAATCCCTTGACCTACTGATAAGCCTTATTAAAACTACACAAACGGGCACACGAACAATAAGTGAAAGGGTGCTCAAATTTCGACCCGAATACTGTAGGCATAGACCTACATAATAACGTCCTTAGTACCTATATAAGAAGCCGTTAGTTCTCATAAAGAACGCTATGAAACGTGATCAAATTCACAAATGGCCTTAGATATTAATATTGACAAGGCACTATCGTATGCGTATGCGTTTAGCAATTCCCTATGGGCCTTTATTATTTAACCGTTGGAAAGTGCATGCGTTTGGAACGGTGCATGAGACGCGAATTGGATGGGTAATACCTACTTAGATATATAACTGTCATATGTATAACCAAGTCTGAGAAATCTATAAAAATTGATTACGTCAGCCAATGGCACAAGGAAGCATGTCTGAAAAAGCATTTCGTAAAGAGAATACCTGCATATGTTCCTAGAGTCTGTTCGGAAATAGAAGAAGCGTAGAATATGAGGGCGCCTTTATAGGTATCTTACGCTTCTTCTCATCTCTACAGGCTCTACCTACCTAACTTGAATAGTTACACGTGAAGACAAGAAATCAACTAAACTAGCCTAATCAACTAATTGTTTGCCTTTTTAAATGTAAGATAAGTTGCACAACAAACAGATATACCTACATATAAAGATCTTTCACGAAACTTTCTTTGAACGTTACACCACTTAAGCCGCCTTACTCGTATAGTGATATGTATTGCCTGAAATGTCTTTCATAACTGAGTAGATAATGGTACCTAGACCTGTCTCTGCATGCCTGCAGCATATACGGATGAAGTCGTGAAGCTTAACAGTATGTCATTAAGTCCAAACGCAACGTAAATTCGAATGTCCACCGCATAGAAAGGAGGGTTATAAAATGAATCAACGTACGCCCGTGGCACACAGTGTGGTGCTAAGTTACGACACTTTCTTTTATAAGCACAATTGAGGCGATCTGGGAGTCCGCTTAGCTTGGCAGGAGGTCGACTACCGTTTAAGTGACAAATAGCAGTGATTCTGCAGCTACTACAGGTATTCAAGAGTTACTTGTTTACAACTTAGGTAATTCACCGAGATGACATAAGTATAATATGCACTAAAATGTGCAGAATAGAACCACATCGTTCAAGTTTCTAAAGCTGTATCTTTACTGTTGACTAATCACGACTGCTGTCAACATGCCTATAAATATTGATGTCTAAGCACTCTAACATATACTTATTTTCAATGCAAAGCATGCAAGCGTACGTAACGTGTACAAATAATCACGCGAGTTGCCAACCCAGCCCTAACTTGTAAATAAAACATCAAAGCAGTTTCCCTCGCCGAAGACCAATGATCATTTATTTTATTAACAAGAACCTCCTACTTCACAGTATTTAAATCAGTTTGTTAGTCAGGTTTCCTATGTGTATACAATACATAAATAACCCAGTTGGTACCCCGTCGCGTTTCCCGACGGTGGACGATCGACAATTAATATTGATGTCGTACACAATTAAATAAATAAACCTATTACGTTCTAAGTTGCGAACATCGTTCGGTAGATCAAGCTTTTACATATTGAACTTAGGCAGTAAACCCGACTTTATTTTTTAAGCATTAAGGACTTATCACGAGTGCTTCCTAGCTAATGCAATTAGCCAATGACTTTATGCGGTTTATTTGAGCGATTTAAGTACGAATTTAAGAGAATTGTCTTCTAAAATCAATTGTTAAGTATAACTTACATTTGTAAATATATCTATGTAAAATATGTACATACCCCGATTCTAACCAGTGGTAGGTAGTACCCTAACATTGTAAGATCTAACTTTTAATAGCAATACATAATAATAAACATTATGTGGTGTATTTCAGTACATAATACATATATTACATATGTAATTTAACAACAACAGTTGTAGCACGCTGGAAACTTACCCGTACGATTCGTAGTACGATTGCCTCTTTTTAAAGTTTCTCTGTTTTTCTTTGTTTTTCTTCTTTTTAATATTTAAATAAATTGTAATGGGTTTCAATAAATGGTAATCTAATATTTGATAAAAGGGGTGCAAGGGAGTCCGTCGCATTTTTTTCATTCATATTTGCTTAGGAATCATTAAGAATAACCGAAGTATTACGAGTGTCCGGTGATAGGTGCCGTCCGGCTCTACGGGACTTCCCCCTATGTAATTCGATTATTTATAATGACATGCATTAATTATGTGTATCACAAAAAACATCAAGATAGCAAAAAGAATATGAATGGATTATGTAGTTTTAATATCCTACTATCAGAATGCACATGGTTGTGTACACTGCTGACACATTTTGTTATCCATCGTATATTAATTTTAAATTTAAATCATGCTCTACAGATACCGAATATGAAATTTACACATTTCAAATAAATGGATTTATGGACTAGGTCATTATTATTACCCTAATGAACCTTATCGATTCTGAATCTAACGAGTGTGTATTTAACGAAAGCAGGTAATTGGTTTCAACTTATTCTTGGGATGGAACTTAGATAATATCATGGTTAGTGGGTGACATTGTCAAGACATAATCACGGTACCTATTTAGCCAGGAAAAATGAGACCATCATTAGTTAATGCAGTACCTAAGTGTGAAAATTAAAACACTAAAGTAAACCGTAACTTTTCCTAAAAACCGGTTAAATGCGAGTGCGACTCGCACAACAAGCGTTCCGTAACATCGTACAAGTACTGTACCAATAAAACTTTTCTTGTATAATCTGTTTAAACTATTCATTATAAAAAAACAACTGTCTATATAATATTATGGTTCACGAGATACAGCACGCTGACTGACAAATGGACGGACAGTGGAGCCTAGTAACTGTCATCAAGCCCTTTGACTACAAAAAACTAAAAATAAATGTTAGGTTAGGTTAGGTTAGATAACTAGTTACCAATTCCTATTTCGTCCATCACTCGTACATCACTGTGATGTATCTGTACACTACTTATAAAAACCTTTGAAATAGTGAGGGAAACGAGGATGCAGTGTGATATTACCGTCACACTCCTATCAGATCACACGTCAATCAGACACCGCTAAGACGGGCTTAAGGCGTACGACACGCATTACGTGTATGAATATATACATACACTGTCTTTTCCCAACCTCTTATTTCTCTTTGGAATGATTTAGAAAGTTAAACTTTATTTTGTACTTGATAAAATACCCTTTTCTATAAACACATCAGTTACATACGATCTCGAGAAGGAGAGAGGAAGTTAGTCGACATCCTGATAGTATCGGAGTGTGGACCCGATTTAACGATTAAATCACTGAGGTGAAATGCATAAAAATATTTTGAATATGTCACGTCATCTTTATAATAAATGATGGTATATTTTTTGTATGTAAATGACATGTAATACTTAGATAGGCTAACTGTCAATTGAATGATAAGTATAATTATCTAGTAAGTCGACGTACGAAGCAGATGTGAATGTAAAAGCTCCCGAGCTATAGTTATTTTTTTTATAAGTAACCACTCCTATAGTTAATGCTACTGTAAATACTAGTAATGTGTAATTATACTTTCTCTAAATTAAATAATTATTATGTACAGTCATGTTATACAACCTTACTGCGACATAGTTTCTTCTCGTCGTAAACTACCAACGCAAACGTATCTTACCTGAAATCAAACAAAAAGATTTATTGTAAAAATGTTAAAAAGAAAAAGCACATATACATGATTATCACTCACTTCTACAAGTGACACGAAAGTCGTGACCCGTTACAAAGAGAAGCAGTTTTAGGAAAGGTCATAGAGGTTGGATCACAAATAGCCCTTCTACATATTTATGCAATTATATAATGTATTCACGCACACTCATCTAAGTATGCAGGCAAAAGGTATTGTATAAATATTTAGGAGAAAATGCTTCCAAAGAAAGTAGTTTGACGCCACATGTCTTTGTGGAGAAATCCGGTGAGCTCTCTTTATAATAATTTTGTAAACAACGATGTACGACTAACGCCATGTTTTATAAATATCTGCTAAGCAAACGTTTCCGGACGATTTGACGTCTGACTGTTATAGTATTTTCAAACAATTTGTGGACAATGCGCGTGCCTACGCCCAAAGATAACGCCAGGAATCCCTGTTCCTGGTACCCCGGTAACATTTATCTGTAAGAATTACGATTGTTTTATTGTTATATATACCTACTGTAAAACAAGTACCTACACAATTTTAGTTTTAATTGACATCGGAGAAAGGAGGTTTTAATACGTGTGTGTTTTGATGCGTTTCAAAATATAGGGGTCATAAACACTTGAAAAAACAAAAGTCGTCCCTGCTGTGGTTATTACATGGATTTAAAGAGACGGAGACGCTGTTTATGCGGGTTTTTATCCCAATCCAAAATTAAGCTTTGTAGCCCTTTACTTTTGATATGTCCACAGGAAAGATGCGAACCTAAATCTGTTTATGACCCATAGTGCATGTGCAGTGCGCCCTTCCAGCCCAATCCGTACAATTGCGCAGATTAGTATGAGTTTCGTTGAGGAGGGGCGCGTCGTCGTGGATGTCACGCACTATACCATCCCTTTTTCTTAATCTGATCAAAAACTTCGAAAGAAATACAGTCAACTGTACTTGGGGCGACTGAGTGGGCGCCGCCCGGTTGGTCGACCCAGGTATCGCTGGGAAGACAGTGTGAAGGCGGATCTGCGGCAGCTTCAGGTCGAAGACTGGCATGAGGCTACGCAGGATCGGGAAAGTTGGCGTGCTCTCGTCTCGGAGGCCAAGATGCTCTTTGGATCGCTGCGCCGTTAAAGTAAGTAGTTATACTACTTTTCTATAATAAAATATTGAATTACCTATGAAGTAGTGTTACATCGAAATGTAACAGATACATTCAATTAACATCAAAGTCAACGCGTAGAAACAATGGCTCGCTCGCATTACCCCCAAACAATGAACGGAAGAAGCCACGTACTTTTCATTGATTAATGCCAGATCTGTCTGTGATTTAAAACGATATTTGCCAAAGGTAATGGCCGACTTCCGTCAAGATGAGTATCGGGGGAGAATTGTTTGACGGATGCCTGTCTGTCCGTGCCCTAACAACGCTCTGATGGATGTAATTTTAGCCTTTCTAGTGTGAGCAACGGAGCGTGCGTCGCAGATGTTTTCGACTTAATAATACAAATTGCCTATTTTAGAAAGGAATAAAAATTAACAATAGATCTTGAACTGGGGGCCGATTTTTGAGTGTCGAACGCTCGACTTTTCACTCGAGATCTGTGAAAACGTCATAGTTTTTTGACAGATCTCGAGTGAGAATTCGAACGTTCTACGCTCAATTTTTCACTCGACATCTGTCACAACACCATATTTTTTTGAAAGATCTCGAGTGAAAAGTCGAGCGTTCGACATTCAATAATCGGCCCCCTGAATTCGAAGATGACGCTGCGTAAAAGTAAGCATTCTGTGAGTAAACTTTTTAATTTTTTACACATTTCTCTCTTATAATTGAGATGGAAACACTCTCGTTAAGCATTTATACGAAAAAAAAAGTTATTCTATCAAACAATTCGACAGTTAATGCGGCTTCTTCGATCTCGACCCAAATTTTCGAAAAGGCTTTGTATCCAGGTCAACAGTATTTAAGGCTACTAGAAGTCTTAATGCCGAGAAACAGACTCGTTAAATGTTCATCAATCAGCTATTCAGTTTTTGCATGCGTTTGGATGCTTTTTAAATATATGTTTAAGTGGATTCTTTTGTGACCTACAATACAAGTTTTAGTGATGGAAGGACTGTCTCACTTTTAGTTAATATTATTAATCTTTAATGGGGTTTACTTATGACAAACAGTAATTATTTCTGTGTATTGTCTCAGAGTTTTTATGAACACGATAGAAGAAGCTTTCAGATGTGAACGCTATATCGTTACAAATAGCACATAATATGACATCTTTTTGTAGGTTTTTCAATTAAGATTAGATTGGACTGCTGGAATTATTATAATATACTGTACTGTTCATATACACACTTAGTTGACTAAGTACATATTAATATTACTTTGATCCTAACGATCTCGTCTGCGTTTGTAAGCAGCATTCAGGGTTGCTAAGTGACGATCCAAAGCGGAGGGTCCCTAATTACTTCTACACCCCAGTGTCCCCGTATAAAATTCTGAAAACAAAGATATGCCCTATAAGCAATCAAAAATCAATGGCAAAACGTCCTTCGCTTTCGTTCTTTTTGCTGTTATGAAAATATAGAGGAGTGATAAGGCTAGAATATCCCTTGTTTCGAGTATTGAATCTCAGATATAACTCACTGACTACTAACATGACGTGAATGGGAATTGCGCCCGGTGTGAATTCAACCGTACTTGTATTCAAGAGTGAGCATTGTCATTGCTCACTGTTTGAATATTTCCAAACTAAAGTGACATCCAATAAACACGTAATGGAAGCTTAGGTTACACTAGAAATCATAGAATATACACATCCCTCGTGTGCGAGTCAGGTTCGTAATAGGTCATTTTTTTTACAGTTAACTGGGTAACACTGGATTATCCATCAGTTAATTTTTGCATAAATATTAACGTGGCACTCTATCAGCGCTGAAATAAACTTGAAACACTCTCAGCCCTGAACCTCACGTCATAAATAAATTCCCGGGATGCGTTTTCCCATAGTTACTAATTTTATTGAGGCAATATAATTTTACAGCTTCAATCAAGCTCGTTACAGTATTTAGTAAGATTACTTGCAGTTACTAACATTTTCCCACGTGAGAAACGTGCAAATGATGCAACGTGGGTGGAAAATTCATATGTAGTTTAACCTTATCGGACCTTTTAAACCCCAGAGAAGCGTTGGAATATCAACCACAACACACATTTTTTTAGCCTCCAAGATAGTTTCAATTTATTTATTTATCGTATGGCATTTATTTCGAACCGTGAGATCTTCGAGAAGACAGTACGGTTGCCAGTTTTTGTTGCACTTTTAGAACCACCCAGGGGTCACGTGTAGGGTAGCGGTGGGTACTTTCCCTACGGACGTCGGACTTCGACCCCCCTTTGTCAAGTGAGTGGGCAACTTGACTGTTAGAAGTTTTCAAGCCGCCCGAAGGCCTCCAACTTGGCTTAACGACTGCTGCCATAGACAGCAGCCGGGATCAACGGCTTAACGTGCCTTCCAAAGCACGGGAGCGCTCAGTTAATAACCACTCAAAGCGGTCACCCATCCATGTACTGACCGCAGCCCACGTTGCTTAACTTTGAATAACGCTTGCGGCACGCAGGCGCCGCTGGGCCACGAGCGCTCCATATTAGTTATAGTTTCAATTAAGAAGGTCTTTCGTAATTATTAAAGACTTAAAGACTTTTGCTTAATTTAGATATGATAACTTTATTCTCGAAAAGACAACTTGCTTTCAAAAGTACCTAAATATTCTGAAATTCTTTCTATATTTCCTTAAGTGCATTTCTGGTAAAAGCGGGGTGGGAAGGGTGTAGAAGCGAGTAGGTAGAGAGGCGGCTCCATTCATAGTGGTGCATGAATGGTACCATAAACGCAAATTGCAGGGCTGCAGCCGCTCGCGGACCTTTGTTAGCACGCGCGATTTAAAAATAGAAGTCCATATTTTTCCGACAAACTATGTATAGGTGGTACTCGTGTTTTTAATCTTTTTACATTCAATCCTTGGCACAAACTTATCAACTTTCAAATTCACCAGGTTTCACCATCCAATTGACATGTTCTAATTGAAATTTTAATGACTTGCGTGCAGTCAACGTAAATAGATTTCATTAGTTAAGATTAATCAATATAACTCCAAAAATTTCTCACTGAGTAAAGGACGTTACAATTTTCCACAATGTATCGGTTACCTACTACAGTTTCTATGAAACTACTCCAGCGTAAACCTTTAGAAACTGGCGATTACGGTACGTAATATTAAATTAGAATTACGCACGCAACGGTACTCATCACCACCCTAGCTGCAGGGAAATTACTTTCAATTGCACACCATAAACGGCCTGGCATCATCCTGATTCGACCACAAAATTACGGTCAATAAACCTGGTCGGGTCGTGGTCGCGCCGCGGCGCCGTGGTCGGCCCTTGTGGAGTTACCGGGATGCACGTGGATATATAGGTATCACTATAATATATCCACGTGCAGATGCGGTAGCTTAGAAATCGATCGAATTTTAAAACTATTTTTGTGTGGATTACAGCTTTCTGCATTCTAATATATAACGTAATGTTACACAGAGGTGCCAATTGTTGAGGTGCCAAGTTTATATCGTTTGCAAAATTCATAAATGTTACATTATGCATTTTCTTTTCGGCATAATTATCTACTGTGTCTTATTATTTTGAATACACTAATAAAGTACTTATTATTCATGGTCACAAACTCTCAACATCGAGTTATTCCATCGTAGGTATTATTTCACTTTCTATTTGATTATCCCAAAAACACACACAGGGGTGTTTAACTCTAAGAGTTGATAGTAAATATTGGTCTTGTCAAATGCATCCTCTTTGTATTCATGTCCCTACCTCAGGAGACTTATAACTATAGTATAGTAACAAGTATTTTTATAAAGAAAGGACTTGCACTTTCTCTTTCAATAATATTATTACAGATAATGGAGATGAATGCGCAAATGTAAATGATATTAGACATAATACGTGTCTGTATGATTGCGAACCGTGCTATTCGAGAAAGCGTGATGCAAAAATTGCTGTTACATCTCAATTGTCAATCAATGACGGAGCGAAATCGAATGAACTGACAGTTAATACTTGATAAAATTGCATGTTTTTCACAAAATTTCATGGGTGCACGCATCAATTTCTGTTATTACCATAGAAAAAACATTTTAATTGTAAAGAAAAACACACGTCAACAATATACGTCAAATGTATGAAAAGATTCAAAATAGTAAATCGAGTAAAGATAAGGCACGGTGCCAGTACCAAGTTTTACGCTTTTCTGATTTTATGAGTCTTAAATAGGTACCTACTAAAGTACTCCGCTTGCATTTTTAATGTTGCTTTGCCCATTCGTTTTATGCATATACGTTTTCTCCGCGTGTTTTAATGGCGTCGTTCCGGAATCCGCGCAGATTTTCACAAACGTTTCAATCAACGAGCATGCAACGGATTTATTTACACTTCTCTAACTTTGTACTAGGTATAGCTTGCTAATACATGAAAAATGTGCTTTACTCGATATGGGTTTATTTTATATCACTCAAAAACTTGCTGTGAGCGTGGCTTTATAATTAGTTGCCAATGCCACCTTATTACAATGGTACCTACCTACGGCAGACAATGAAATAATAGTCCCTACTTACATTACTAACCAAGGGCGGTAAAACAAAGAATGTTTCAGATCGCAGGTATTTGACGCCCGAGCCGAAAGCAAGGGGGTGAAATATGCGATCTGAGGCTTTTTTATTACCGTCCGTGGTAAGTACAAAATTTTATGTCATCTCTGGCCAGGAAGTGGATATTTCCGCGCGCGGAGCGTGCGGTAATTACCACTGTATGGCCAGACGTGTTATAAAAGAATAATATCATACATAACGAGAGAAAACTAGAAATGTAAATTTAATAAGGTCGTGTGGCCGTCAACGACCACGGTGTCTCATGACGAGATCAGGTTACATGCGATGTTGGGATTGGGATCATGTATCAATGAAAACGAAATTGCATTGTGTACTCAACGGTAGTTTTACCGTACAATCTAGCAATACACCACTCAGATATCGGCTATGAAAGCTTGGACGATAAGGAATACGGCAAGACAATATTTGAATTAATTTGCATCTAAGTATATGAGAGTGCAGTACTAGTTAATGAAAATAGTTTATAAATATACGGGCAAACTCCTAATAAAATTAATAATACAGGATTTTACTTCCTATAAAGTATTTTCGAAAAGAAATAATTACCCTTTTTTAAGCAGATCCATTTATTCAAGCCAATACCTGACCTACTTATTTGAAGGTAACAGTACAAGTTTATAATAATAATATTAATAAAGAGATATTAATAATAATTAAAGTAGAGTCGAGAACAATCGCAACAACAATCGGCCGAAGGCGCGACGTCGCTTCCGTAAGCCATCCATTCATAATAAAGCAATCAAATAACTGCCATGTTCATTCTATTGCCTTATTACCAATTACTTATTGAATTTAAGGCTTTTATACATACAGTACCTACTTATCAAATAAAGCAATTCGATATCAAGCATATACTGAGACTGCCCTGGAATATATATAGGTAGGTTTTGTAAATTGGGCTATGATAACGGATAGTTTCAATACGACAAAATGTACCCATGAACTCTTTATAAAGTATTGTTTTAATTCAGATCTAATTTGATGAAAACGTCATGATTCCTTATTTACCCTAAATATCAATATATTATATTTTTATATTTGTATGAACGTTCAATCAATGTCGGGGAATTCATCTTATGGACCTACTGCGATAACATACACATGTTAGTCTTTTTACAACTACCGTAAACCGGGGCTACTTTAGGAAAAAACGGGGCGACTTGGATAGATTTAAAACACTTATATAATTGTTACTAACTAAATATTTCTAGTTTGATTCAGTTCAGTAAATAGTAAGAAGATTTACGAAGGTATACCACCGACCCCAGGTTAACCAAATAAAAACTAAAACACGTTCCGTTCCGTTCCGTTCCGGTGACTCATCCAGCCAGCAGTTCTGCTGCAAGGACGCGGAGGCGTTGGCCACACCCGGGAGGGAGGGTCGAAGAGGCTTGACGACCTTGCTCAAATGATCGCACTGGCACCGCACAGACAGTCGGCCGGAGGTGCATAGGAACTTTAGCAGCCTCTATCCGTGGCTGCAGGTGCTGTGACAGGGCGAGCGTTCGGGCCCTTTCGCTAGGTCCTCTACGTCTTCTGCCGCCCTGGTGTCTCCAACTGGCCCTCCTGTCCGAGACACCGGAGAGCCAATAAGTACAGGAGGGGAGTGTAGGGCTTTTGCAGTCAGGAGGTGGATTGAAGGGATAGATACAACCAGACCGAATACTTGCATCGTGCCCAGTATGAGGAAGAATAAATATATACGTGTGTTAATAACTATGCATGGGGGGAGAATGACTGCTATTACTCAGATTCGTGGGTTGGAGGGTGGCCATCGTGGCTTTCATCATGTTGCTGTTGTTCGACCTCGTCTGGTTCGGATTCAGTGTCTGTTTCAGGTGCTTTGTATATTTTGTTAGCTTCTTTCTTTGTGAGGCCCCGGTTCGATGCAATGGATTTCCAATAGGCTTTGGTTCTGTTTGTGTAGTGAGTTATGTCATGATGAAGGGAATCATTCCAAGTGAAAATTGGTCGGCCAACCTTTCGCTTGCTCTCTCTGTATCTCATGGCGGCATGGAGGAGGTGTGGTTCTGGTCGTCTGAGTATGTGGCCGTAGTAGTTAAGCCTGCATATTTTAATGAACTTTGTGATGGTCTTACCATCTAAGATTTCGTGTATTTTTTTTTTCGGGGAGTCTCTAGCGACACCTAACATTTCCTTAAGAATGTGCCTTTCATATTTTCTAAGTCTGGACCTGTTGCCCTTTGTAAGCGACATGACCTTTAGGCCGTAGGTCATTGAGGGAGCGATGACCATCCTATACATTAACCTGGCAATTTTCCACTCAATTTTATATTTTTGTATATATTTGATTATGATTTTCGTATTGCGGATTGCCTGGTCACATCTGGTTTTTATTGCTGCTCTTCTGTCATGAGTTGCCGTTATGTACGTACCTAGGTATCTAATTATTCCTGTCGGTTGTATTAACACGCCGCCTATTATTTTGCGCTGTTGTTCAGAAACAGGGGGGCCGAAGGGGTCTCTAATGATGAGTTTAGTTTTGGTTTCGTTGATAATGAGACCTACCGTGTTCAATAGTGATTTTAGTTTATTTATTAACCTGTCTAGTGTAGCAAGGCAGTCCCCTACCATAATGAGATCGTCCGCGAATGATAGTATTAGGGGCAGGGTAAGTTGTTTGTCCTGGTTTAAGTTAACGGCGTCGTCTTCTTCTTCTAGAGTTTTGAGGACGTCGGCCACGAGTATTGTAAAGAGCCTGGGTGATAGAGGGCACCCTTGTTTGACTCCCTTACCCTTGTTGATTGTATCGGAGTTTTGCCCAAACCAGGAAATGAATGTTTCTTCTCTCATACAGGCGGCAATAATTCTGTTTGTGAGTGGCGTGCTTATCCTACTGAGAAGTATATCCCTAAGGGCATTAAGATCTACGTTGTCGAAGGCTTTTTCGAGATCCAGAGCTACCACATACAGTCTCCTACCCTCTCTCCAGTTGGTGTCCAGAACCCGACGCAGAGTGAATAGGTGGTCGTCCGTCGATCTATCGTTAAGGAAAGCTGCCTGATAACTTCCTAGAGTACCTATTTCCTTGTCAAGTTTTTCGAGCAGGAAGTTCGCGTATATGCGGTAACCCACGTTGCAAATAGATATTCTTCTGTACTCGTTCACATTTTTTGGTGAGGTTTTCTTTGGGATGGGGACTTGTTTGGACTTTAGCCATTCTTCCGGCACTTTGTTATCTGTCCAAGCCTCCTGCATAATATTTGTCAAGTGTTCAATAAATTCCATTGGCGCGGCTTTGTAAAGTTCTGGGGCTATATGGTCAGTACCAGGGACGGTACCATTTTTCATTTTTTGAATGATTTTTACTATTGTGTCCGTATCGGGCCCGTTTTCTTTTGCGAGTTGGTTATTCTCGCATGGAATTGTGTCAATTGGTTTTCCTTCGCTCTTCTTCAACTCTGATACCCAGTTCGACATCGGAATGAAGTGTTTAGTAAGTGTTCTGTTTTCCGGGGCTTTTCTGTAGCTTTTTAGAAACTTATAAGTGATTTTCATCCTCATGGCCCGATGTGCCGTACTAAGGTGTCGAAAGAAGAGCGTGCATTCGCTGTTAAAGTCCCCTTCCTGTGCTTTGCGGAGCGATTTGCGTGCGTTTTTAACTTCTATATCATGGTCCCGATTAGTCGGATTCCTATTTTTCAAAAACATAGCTTTTTGGAGCTTGGCGAGGGCTAACCTACTTTCCCGCGATCGGGCTACGGGTTTAGGGGGAATCACTTTTGACGCTTGTCTGAGGATGTCGTTTAGTTCCGCCCAGGTGGGGGGTTCGTTGGCGTCGTTGGGGTCTGGTTTTGTAGTTTTCACGAAAAGAAGGCGCGTCACCTCATTTTGATAGTCTTTAACCACTGCTGTGCTTTCCAGCGCTTCGTAGTTAACGTTTTTATAATGAAACGGTATTTTTGGCTTGTGACTATTTAGTGAGGCGCTGCATTGCTTTTGCGTCCTCACCCTTTTCCAACTTGAGTTTCGTATGTCACCCCATATAAGTTTGTGATCTGTGTTGACTAATTTTGGAAAGGTTCCTTGTATATTGTGAAAGAATACCGGTCGTTTCATTGTGGTCAGTATGTGATCAATCTGTGAGGCGCGCGAGCCCTGCTGCCATGTTACTTTGCACGAAGGACGTCCCCACGTTGTTTTTACGCATAAGCTGTGTTCTTTTATTAAACTAATAAGGAGAGTTCCATTAGCGTTTGACTCCTTGTGAAACAAGTTTTTCTTGGAAATGAGACCATTTAGCTCCTCTACATCGTTTATTCCAAGGTGCGCATTGAAATCGCCTAATAAAATTACGGCGGCGTTTCTTGGCGCTTGCCGCAGTAGTGTTCCGATTTTAGCTAGACATGTGGCCGCACCGGACGGCACATGGGTATTGATAATAATTAACTCTATTGCTGTATTTCGGTTGGCTACTGAGAGTTTAAAATGCGCTGCTATAATATTATTGTATTTACGGTGGGTGTTTATTATTTCGTGTTGAATATTTTTTTTTATTAAGATAGCTACCCCTCTTTTCTCACGTGGGTGTGGTCCTCCGTGCAAAAGCCACCGATAGTTGTTTGATGTTAGTTCGCCGCTTGTTAGGTGCGTTTCCTGTATGGCCGCTATGGTAATGTTACGCGTTGAAAGTTCGTGATCGATATTAACTTTATCCTGTAGTGGAGCGCAGCCTCTTACATTCCAAGTTGCTACCGTTATCGAGTCACACGGCTGGGGCGTTACTGTTTTGATAATGGGGACTGTTCTTATTAATCGAAGGCCGGTTGCATCGACTTCTTTGGCACTATCGACTGAGCTGTTCAGCGACAGGGTGTTGTTTTGGGTAGTTGTTGCTGGGCTACTGGGCGTAAGGTATTCAGTATGTTGACAGGGTTGTTCCTGTGTCTCAGATTGTGTAGCTGATGTATTAATTCCGGCCTGGCACATGGCATTCGATGGTGGCGGTTGCAACGGTTCGTTATTGAAACGTATCGAATCATAATGATGGTTACCATAGAATAAGTGTAAGCTTCCCATCCTATGATACTCGTATATCGGCGCTTTGTAAAGGAGCGGTTGTCGTTGGTCCATATGTACATATATGTTAACCATAAAACAGTTCGTGGCAGCTAGGATGATTTCTTCCCCGCCCCAGAAGCCGTCTTTGAATTGGTTTCGTATATATTCATCTACGAGTTGCGCGAGCGAGAGGTTAGAGTGGTCAGTAGTTCTATGGTCTAAGACACTGCCATTAAGGGCTAGTTTTATTTTATCGTCATTCCTCTCGGATGATAAGTGACTGGCTAGCAGCTCTCTAACAGTTTTATAATCATATTCTAGGTCAAGTACAGTTTTGAGTTGATGCGCAATAGCTCGGAAGAGGCAGTTTCCATCTTTAGGTATTGGGCAGATTACCATAGCAGCCATATTCGATACAATAGCCTTGGGCTTTGTCTTCTAATAATGACAAAGTCGGTTCGGTTACAATACAACTAGTTGCGGCAACTGTCGATATGGGGCTATTATTGTTCTTACTTGGGCAATTGGGTAATTACTTGGGATTTGTAAATGACGCTATTTAAGTGGCAGATGTTGGATGCATCAATAGAACTCTCTTCGGGTGTTAAGAAATGTTTTTATTTTGTTAACTAACGGATTAGGATTGTGACAGTGAAAAATTTTTTTTATATATTTTTTTTTTTTGTGGTGGGAACTAGCGATGCCGAGTAATTGCTTTTTTAAGGAAAGTACAACGTTTTATGTTATTTGTACAGAGAATAACCCGGGCGGTTCTTTTGAATACCTACCAGATGTTGGGCCGCTATAAAGATTGGGCTTTGGGGTTGTTGCTTTGTTAAATGTTTTATGTTTAGCCTAATGTGGGAGTAGTCGGATATGAAACCTTGTCGGGCTTATTGATGTATCTAAGTACTTCGATGGGACTTTCTATATGACCTGTAGCTATTTGCGCGTAGTTTGAGAGGGTGCTGGGGGAAATAGAAATACGGTAAACTAAACACGGCCCGTAAGCAGTATGCAAAAGATACTAATGGAATTAGGGTGGAAAGATTTTAATCTAATGAATCCTAAATTATAGTATGTGCGAATGTAAATCTAGTCTTATTTATGTTTTCGATTCAATTCACTTAATTTAGCTAACACCAAGGTGCATACAATTAGCTACTCTATTCTATTATATACTTAATTTGTAATAACTATCGATGGGATCGACTAGAAACTAAGGAACGTCTAAGGATAAGTGTTATTTAGGTAGGTAACTGCCCTGACTAAGAAAGGTGGTGGCTGGTGCAATTGATTCGACTACGTTTCGCGTTACTTGATCGCGTCGCGGGGTTTACTAAAATGTTAACATGATGGAGAACAACGAGATTGTTGAATAAACCTTTTATACGGTTAGGTATTTATTTACATATATGGCGGCCCGTCCTCGTGCTGGAGGATGGGTGGTTCTTAACCTGTGTAGACTTAGACCTAGTGTACCTATTTAAGTAATTAGATATCGATAGAAATACAGTGCGTAGTATTTTATGAACTACCTATTCTTATATATCTACAGCGGGTAGCGCTAGTAAACAGACACTAGCGAATGTAAATGTGACCTATTTATTGTGTTCGGTTTTATGAATACTATAGATTGGCCAATTTATATATCTTTATAGGTACAAGATTATGTTTGTGTTTGTCTGTCCCTATGATACCTTCTTATATACTGGGCGGGCTTTATTAACTACCTACTTGGTTCGGTTCTAGGATGATCAGAACAAGATTAATATAAAGGGACACGCGCCACCCTAGTAGTTACTTATATAACTCAGGTTACTTAAGTGGGTGACGCGTATATAGTTCTTAAGGATGAGTATGTGCTAGCCGCACAGAACAGATTGAGATTGTTGACGGTCGTTATTTCTAGTTTATGATCTGAAGATATGGGTGCCTTAATACTGATATGACAAAACACGTGCAGCCGTTTGTAGTGCGTCCAATTAGTTTATGAGACTTACTGCTATATTTTTCGGAGGAGGGTTGCCTTGTTAGTCGGTTCGCGGCTGGTACCTAGATTTGATATGGTACGGACCGTGTCTGATCCCCAGATGCGTAAATGGTGCCCGATCCGGTCTGAGCTACGAGGTATATAATACAGATGTCAGTAAATGGCAGTAATGGAATTCTCTCACCCGGGTTTGTACTGTAGTTTTGCTCTGCGCGGCCACGCTCGATGCTCGTAAGCACGGGCCTGCGATGAAGGAGTTCGCTCCGACTCGTATCACACAGGGACTTTGATTACACTCACTATGAGACGTAACTTAATTGGACGCACTGCAAATTAGCACGAATCGACACTTTTTAAGAGATTAGGCAAATAAACAAATCGCGTATCGGCACGTGGGCTGTCTTGCCCCTTTACGCAGGACTCAAGCGCGGTCGCTGGCGCGCAACACATGTTGGTGACCGTCGGCCGGCTTTTGTTTTGCAGAACTATTGTGTCGTTTTAAAGACAATAATAGAGGTCGGATAATGGCTCCAGGGAGCGTCCGTTCTCTACCGTGGCCCAAACGAGACTCCGTTAACCAAATAAAAACTAAAACACGGCATAAAAACTGGTTTATTAAAGTCGTCCCTCAATTTGAAAGTAACTTCGGTTACCCGTATCTATCAGGAATTGTATATAGAGAAAATGTATTGCTGGTATGTAACCTGGATCCAAGAGGCATGGCAGACATTGTCATCAGCGTCTCAGATGATTCGCATACCATGTTGTCATATCCGTTACGGCCGATCGAGCGGAACTAAAGAAGTCTTCATTGCAAGGCACGGCTAATACCTATCTATACTTATGCTTGGCCGTGTAACGCAATATGTGTGTCAATACCTATTATTCGTATTTAAAACGACGAGAACAATAACTAGATTCACAATATTTGGAATCAAAGCGAATAATAAATCGATGTAAGGCAGTAATTTTAGGGATCTTAATCCCTTATGAGTTATCTCATAATAAAATAAGTTCATCCAATCAAATGTAAAAAAATCACAAATTTCAAAAATTAAAAAAAAACAAGATAAGTTATTAGGCAGTACCTAATAAAAGAAAGTGTAATAGTAAATTTTTCATAGTTTTCGTTTTTTAATCGTTCTCTCGTGTATTCCGCCAGTTTCTCTAGCTATAGCTGGCAGTTGTTAAAGTCATTGTCATTATCTCCATTGTACAGTTACCAGTGACACAATTAGGCGTTTTTCTGCAGATCAACGAGTCATTGTTGGGCCTACCGTCTTACTCACGGTGATTCCGAGAAAACAACCGATTTGTATGACTTCAAATTGGGCAATTTAGCAATTGCCGTCGATTAAACAATTGATGTGAGATACAAACAAACACCCGGTGTGCGGCAATTTTGGTAACTACTTGGAAATTATCTATACACACATGGTGTCACTGGACACAGTATAGTTACGAGTATATGGGCTCGTGCAAAGCTCGTAGATAATTTAATAAAGAACACAAGACATTGTACGAACGAGAAATCAATGTTTCTCAAAATACTTCGTTTGTTCGAACAAAATAAGAATTCAGATTTATTTTATTACAAACTTCGTTTAGGTTAGTAAGTAGTTTAGGTAAGTTAATCTCCTTACTCAAATTTGTGCCGTCACGTCATTGAACTATAATTTGAACTGAATCCAACTAGTTACTTAATCGTTTGAATGTTTCATAACTTCAGCAGATTTTCATCGAAACTGTTTATTTCAAACAGTGCATAATATTGCAGTGTTTCTATGGTGAAGATTTTCCTTGATTCTGTCTTAGGTACTCAACGTTATCTCGTTTTTAAATAAATCACGATTTAAAATATTCCTCACTATTTCCCACGACACGACAAAACTTCTCAAACGAAGCTCGCTCATGTACAACATTTCATTTTCGATCACGACTCGACGTGTGAACAGGCGCTTAGCGGGCCATCAATAGGATGGTCTACTGCGAAACCTCAGAATTTCTCTGGTTATCCCTTTCACTCTTGTGAAAGAACAGTACAAGGTAGAAAGCACAATCGTAGTTTCGAGATTTCGTTTTTCGGAGTGCACGTCTTAGTGCGATGGACGTGACAGATATGCCCATAACTCAGTGGCGTAATAAAGGTGAGTATCTCTGCGCTGATCATCGTTTTCGTGCGCTCGCGCAGAGCACCTGTAAATCCGCTGCCATACTCGTAGAGAAAATACAAGAAGATGTTAACCTTCTTTTTATACGACTTCAAAAAAGGAGGACGTTCTGTTGTCCACTTTATAACCTTTATTAAATCGCAAGTAGAATTTAACATTTTTACACAATATTTGATTGATGTTATTTTAAATACCGAATCTACCCACCTAAATCTTTTGAAACTTTGACATCTATTTAATAACATGCCAATCTAATTTGAAAAATGAGCACTAACATTATCGCATATAATTTAAATAAATCATAGACACAGGTAAATAGAAACTAGACCTAATATAACCGAACCAATATCATTTTATTTATTATCTTTCAGTGAGATCAGGTTGCCCTTCTGTGTACAATTTCCGATGCACCTGTAAATTTAGACGTTGCACGCGCCGCGCACGCGCCGATCACGACCGACAACCCGTTAGGTCTCATTTACACCGGCACGATCACCACTATCATTTTCGAGAAGGCCCTGTGCACCTTTTGGCTTCGAATACGCATAAGGCATTCTAGAATATAGCTCTCGCCCTTCAACAACAAAGTGCTTTCGGGTATCGGTTTAAATTGAAAATGTATGAAAGCCAACTACCTAGATTGTTTAGTGGGAAGTGGGAAGTATCCTTAACGATGGCTGGCGGCAACCAATGCAATTGATGGAAACGATGCGTTTCACGTCGACGCCCCACGCAATTCCAGGAATAAAATAGTTTCCAATGCAAATCACACAAAATCAGCAATGTCATCACGTGGAACTGCAATAACCTACCGAAACAACCCCAAAATCAACGCGGGACCCTTAATTTGGTACCTATAAACACAATGTAAGCGATTCACTTGAAAACTTACGAGAGCAATTCAAATAAACGATCAACGATTAAGATGAAAAATCGGAAACGTTGTTTGTACACATTATTTTCCTCGGCCGTAGTTAATGTGGAAGGGCAGATATAAACGAGCCGAGTAAGTCGCCGGGACCTGCCTAACCTCTGTAAATACCAACACCTGATATTTAATACCTCGACGTCTTTATTGTGAAATATAAATCAAAGAAGAAAGCACTGTTTGCATGATAAAATGCGTCCGTATCAAATGTGGGTTTGATTCATCTGTTTTAATTAAAGACTTTTTAAGAAGAACTCGATCGCATTACATAATGCTTGAAGGAATTAATCTTGGGCCGTTGATGGATGAGGCCAAATCTTCTGAGAGTTGTATTAAGTCCATTAAGTTAATCAGATTATTTACATAAAGAGTCAATATCATAATAATACTTTAAACCCCTTATAATTTTAATCTTACAAATACGGAAATAAAGGTAGACATTGAGTATCTGAAAATACAAGTTACTCTCAAAAAAGTATTGAAAATAAAAATGCCACTTTCATTTCGCTAATCGAAACTTAACATGAATTCTTCTCTGTCTCATTCTTCGGCCGTACAATCAAACAATGCAATATTGTTTATGACCGCGTTCAAACTCAGGGGCAAGTTGTACAAACAGTTTACCGGAGCATCAAGATAACTGCCATAATCTGAGTCATGTCGGGACACTCGCTACATTTCGTTTACAATGGCTCATTAAACTGAAATGCCTCTGCGTCCGGCCCGGTTATACCTGCTTTCAACGTAATTACTGCTCTAACTCAAAACTGCAGCAATGGGCTTCAAAAGTTTTCTAGAATGCTAACGCTAAAAGGTATTCTAGTCCTGTGAAAGATAGTAAACTAGTTAGGTAAGTAACCAGACTGTATAAGCTGCATAAATTATGACTAACTTATACGTAGGACATACTTACTTCCTATAGATTTTATATTTCCTTCTTATTATCAGGAGTGAACGACACTTCCAGTACCGTGTTACGATACCTAGACCAGTTGTGTCTTAGCCAGATTATGACATTTCTATAAAACTGAACATACCTGCATATTTCTTCTTCTCATTGTCAACAATCATCATTCATCATCATTTTCAGCCTGTAAATCACCCACTGCTGAGAATAGGCCTCTCTTCGAGTATGCCACTCGTCCCGGTCTTGAGCCAGTCTTATCCAAGAGTGATTGTCAACAATATATGGCACTTAAAGTGAAGTGCCTATATCATAGTGCGAAATGACCAACATTTCTATACAATTTTTTCATGAAAGTTTTAATAGTCAATGACACTGAATGTTTTATGAACTTACGAACAACGTCGCAAGTCACTCCAAGGGCCCGATTTTTGAGTGTCGATCGCTCGACTTTTCAGTCGAGATCTGTCAAATAAGTATGATGTTTTGACAGATGTCGAGTGAAAATTCGAGCGTTCGACACTCAAAAATCGGGCCCCAGGTCCCATAATCTTGCGCAATACAGTTCCCTAAGGTGTCTGTAATGTATTTCAAGATAGCTGTAAGCGACAATAACCTCCGTAAGCATATACATCGTTATTCCGTACAGGTAACAAACTGCGCGCGTGCGGTGGTCTAACGGGCCGGCGATAATCGCGATGCGATAAAAAAAACTCTGCGCAAACGCGTAACGGATTGCACGATGCGCTTCGCCCGTCAACGCCGACGACTTTTTTAGATGACAATTAAGAACATTTATTAGTTTCCCACGTAAAATATGCTTTCCAGATTTAATGCAAAGCTATAGGGAGTAATGAGCAAAAATAACCATAGTTGTTACATGTGTTTTATGTTGGGTAGAGCTGCCCCCTCGTTAAATCCAATGAATTTTTTCGTAGATCTGGCGCGGATCCACACACTTGTAAATCGTATTATGAGAACTATACTTTTAGATTATAACCAGCCCAACACAACGCTTAGGGAACTGTCCCAAAGGTCAGCGATTAAATAATGCGTTAAGCCGAATAAAGTAAAATACTAAATCAATTGCATTATGGCAAAAAGTTACGACATTCATTTTGCGCGCTTTCCTTGCATTATTATAGAATGCTAACTACCAATTTATCGTTTAACAGTACTTTAACAGCCTATATTATGCCCCTGCATATTTAATTTATCAATGTAGGTAACCAGAGCATGCGACACATGCTAACATGCTAAACGACCTGATGCATAATTACCAGAAATATCAACCATACGCTAACTGTGGTTTAATGCGAAATCAGGTATTAGCGATACCCGTAAAATATTCATCGCGGGAACAGCAACAGCACTAATGGAACGCGGCAAAGTGCGGAAACCGATAAGAGCTTTAAAGCTACTGGACCATTAGAAATCCCTCATAAAATACTAATTAGTAAAATTAACTCAAATTAGTGATGGATTTTATACCGGCTTAGAAAATGTCTCTTGGTCATGCTCAGTTAAATAATTAATATCTGGGCGACCGAGCTTTGCTCGGCGTTTTACCCGGCATGAGACCTAGCTAGATCGATTGCTCATCCCCGAAAACCCCCACTTACCAAATTTCATCAAAATCGTTAGAGCCGTTTCCGAGATCCCCGAAATAAATATATATAAAAATAAATAAATATACAAGAATTACTCGTTTAAAGATATAAGATATAACAAGTACTCGGCAGTGATAGTACGGAGTTCTGAGACACGAAATCGTTGACATTATCCAATACCTACCTAGAAACATAGCTAATGAGCCACTATACAAGCTTAGACGAGTCTATCTGTTTTGATTACGTTTTATGAGATTTGACACGCAAAGTCGGGATATAAAAGAAATATTATTGGCACTAATGCTAGTCGTAGTAATTTAATTTAGTCTATTAATAAATTATAGCTAGAACTTATTTTAGTCCCTTTCAAGTTGTTTAAATGCCGTTGTGGTTCTAAGATTTCTGTCTTAATTACGAATTTAGTGAGGAAAAAGCACATCACTTTAGAGGTATCTTATTAAATGTTCGGAATCCGTTTAAAAAGTTTACTTATTTTAATAATTCATATTTAATTGGGAGTAATTAAATAGTGCTGGTGTTAAATCGTTTTACTGGACATCGTCTTTCAAAAGTCAAACCTAATTCCTCTCATACATTCGAAAAATCAGTATGTAGTTAACATAAGTTTAATTCTTTTTCAAATTCACAATATTAACCGTTAAGGTTATATTATTAGTTTCTCATTATTAACTGTCTCAGTTGTTGAAGGAAAGAGTCATCAAAGCATTTTATCACGCTGTCTTGAATTTAAATAATTAATATATGGAGAAGAGTTCAAATCCCATTATGCTTTTTTAAATTCCCATATGGACATTAAATAAAAGGATACTAAACCACAGAAACTGGTCAAAAATATACCTCGAAGATAATTTGAACTACTAAATAGGTACAATGAGTAACTGTATAATGTAAACATGAACTTGTTCGCCATCATTCAGCTGTCAGTTTTATTGTTAAGCTAGGATACTAGCTGTCATGTTACATTACGATCTCGGTCCATTGAGAACACAGTAAATTTACACGGTTCTACATTTTATTACCTTTAAAAGAGGTCTTCACACTCCAATGTCCGATTTGTAATAATGCTATCTCGGCCTATAGAAATATATAGCAATGCGGTCTACATTTTATTGCTTTTTGAAGCGCTCTTCACTGTCCTAATGTCCATTCTGTAATGAGAACACATTTTAACATTTCCTTTGAGTTGCTATACGTTGACCGCGACGAAATGAGTTTTTGGTTGCTTGAGTACATGTGATACGCTCTAAAAACCGAATACCTAACATATCTGAATAAGGAACCGGTGGTTGGGAGAATATATGAGTAGGTACGTTTTTTTAACGGCGTAGTTACCCGGTAAGTACATTGACTCTCATAAATGCAATTTTAATTACAGTCCCAGATTTAAAATGAGCATGCTGAAAATGACCTGTTTTGGACTTATTATTTTAAATAAGTCTGTAAGCTAGGATATGAGTAATGTAGCCACTCGTAAAGCCGTACTTTATCATGTCGTGACATTTTTTCGGCGAAATCAGGCAATGCGGCAATAATATCTGTTTATTTGCGTATTAAATTCTCTGTGACACGCAACGAATAACCTTGGGTCTAACCAGTTAGATATTTGAAAAACGATATAGTTATCATTTTTAGGGTTCCGTACCCTATTACTAAGACTCCGCTGTCCGTCTGTCTGACTGTCCGTCTGTCAACAGGCTGTATCTCATGAACCGTGATAGTTAGGCAGTTGCAATTTTGTGACTTGTCTGAATTCGTGTCTGAATTTAATGACTTGAAAATTTTTTTACCAGTAAAAAAACTGAACTGTTGCCGCTATAACAACAAATACTAACTAAAAAATAGAATAAAATAAATATTTAAGGGGGCTCCCATAAAACAAACGTGATTTTTTGACCGCTTTTATAGATAATGGTACGGAACCCTTCGGGCGCGAGTCCGACTCGCACTTGGTCGGTTTTATTTTTTTATCTATAGGTAGTATAAAAAACCATTGGAGTTCAAAGTTTTCCAATATTTCTGTCGTTTGGCTACAGTTAATTGTCGCCCACAATATTCTTAAAATAAGTAATACAAATAAAATGATAGATTTCCTTGAACTGCCATAGAGACCTTTTTACCCGCTGGTCATTAAATAATCATTCCAGTTCAATGGACGCCACGGGTTAAGTTCAAATGACGACGAGGAAAATGTAATTTATGACTAAAACAGAGGATATAACGCTTTGAAACTTTGTAGCTAAGACGATACGGTGCTGATACAAAAAAAAAACGTGTCGACGTGTCTTGGAAGCTATGTACCGACTTTTTCCGATACCATGATTATCGATATAATGCGGTCGTACGGCTCAATCGAGTTTTTGCATCGATTATATCGCGTTCTAAACACCGCCGTCGATGGTGATGTCGCCTTTAGCAAAAAAAGATCCGTTTATCCGTTACTGTCGTGTTATTTTGACATAGAAACAAGCAATCAATAGAAAATGAATCCGAGTTCTATCTATGTACTTTTATCCCACGTAACTATTAATGTATGTGCTCATGATTATGTTTCTGATAGTAGAATGATCCAATATTGTTCCTATCTAGTATTATTTTTTCCTTGGAATCAGACGCGTAACTAAGGTAGATGTACCCTTTACCGGATCTGCCCTATCACCGGATTTTCTATATTTTGAGCCATAAGTCGAGTTCTTACAGCTAATATTACGTTGTGATATTTTTTTCCGTTAGCTAGATACCTATTCCTTCCACTACGAGGCAAAGAAAGCCATTTTGTTTCTTAGTTGTAACGGGAGAATCGATTGAGCAGGTCGATCGCGGCGTTGTATGGGACTCCTTACGAAAATGGTTAAGAAACTGAGTGTAGTTCGTAAGGTCATAAAAGCGTTTAAAAGTGACTTTATGCTTCAAAATAGGGTGTTATCGTATCATGAGTTAATAAGTGTGTGTGTTTGAGTTAAATAAGTGAAATTAGTGCAGTCAAATTTACAGAAATCAACAAAAATGTAAATTCGGTGATGGGTCACCCTCATCTACTGCTTGAAGGTTTTACCGAACAGCGTTCGGAATCAGGGAAAAACGTATGTTTTGAAAATTATTTTTTCACTCGTTAATTTTAAACGTTATATATATACTACTCCGCTTTACACATATCCAATTAATAGAGTAATTTAATGAGCAATTACCGAACGCCTATAAACGAGACAGATTTTTTGTAAATTGCATTTGAAATGTATAGTTTTCACGACTTTTTGACGTCAAAATAAGCTTCATTGACCAGGTAATTTTAAAAATTCCATATTATTTATTTAACATCAGTAGAAGCAAAATAATTGTGTATTTATTATTTTGCAATAGTTCTTATTTCTAGATAAAATGTACTTATGTTGTTATGGCAGAATCATTAAGATTAAAACACTATTTTATTAAATATGTTCGCGTGATAGGTTCAATGTGTACGCTTTACCGAACGCCCGTTCGGTAAAGCGTACCCATGGTCTCTGATACCGAACATATGATTATCTCGGCCTAGCTGCTATTTGGCGTTCATTGGAATATAAACCATATTCAGCGTACAGCTAGATCTATATTGAAATGTGTTATTTTTCGTATATCTTTAAAAAAAAGCCAGCGCTACTTAGATGTAAACCGTTAACGAATAAATTATATAAAAATAAATTAGTGGCGATTAGCGAAGAATTTTTAATAGATAAGTATATTATTTATATAAAAAAAATATTTGATTTAAATTTTTAATTATAGACAGTTTTTTCTTAGATTAAATTACCGTCAAGATTGCTCGAAATCACAAAACTAGTGCAGTTAGGTTGAAATAAATAGTCACTCATCAGTTTACAAACTCACACACTGCCATCATTCCATACATTTCTTCCCTAGTTCGGTGAAACGGCATGCCGATCCGGTAATGGGTGCAAATTCCGTTTCTTAGTTCGTTGAATGGGACAAATCAGTGTAATCGATATAAAAAACTTTAAAAAATATTTTTATATACGTCTAACTATGTAATAAATTTCGCCGTACATTTAAATGATGACAAATTTATCTATCTTCACCATATGCTGTTGATCATAATCGTACAAAAATTCTAAACCTTATTAAAAAAACAAACGTACATGTAGGTCTTAAGCGTCCGGTGAAGGGTACTTTTACCTTAATTGTTCAAATTTGCGCTCTACTTATCGACTGCGTAGGGCATCTAAGATTTTCAAACATATACTTAAAAAGTAAATATCTACCCCAACTTAACGACAAAATTAGAGAGGTTTACTTAAAATGGTTCTGAGAGAGCGAGTTAGGTACTTGAATAAAATTAGGATCGCCATAAAAATAACACGATAATTAATGGAACGATTTCATATTTTTATAACTGTGATAAAAATGCTCTTAGCGAAAGCTTGATATTAAATTGGCGCACTCGTTTAGAGTTTAACACTTTTAACATGCACTTAAATTGAACTAAACATTGTCGGAATATATGCTTAGTGGTAAACTTGTCAAATTAAACTATTAGTGACACTTAGTGGCGTTCCTAATGGTCACTTAGCGTTGGTGGAACAACAAGAGGTGTGAAAGCTGTTCGACACTTTTTAACAGCTGTGATACAAGGCATGCACTTTGTAGTCTGATCTTTGAAATTACGTAATTTCGTGCATTTGCCAATGATAATGGAATTGTAGAGGTAAACGGTTACTGGTGATTTCATAAAGAGTAGCCGGCCCAAATGTCCCCATGACTCTGGCAGCGTTACCACGCTAAACTGCCAGGGAAATCCGCTGCACCATATATGATCCGGCACGAGGATCGCAAACACTATAACACAGTTGTCGACCGAAGTCCTTAACAAACTCCTTTGCTTCTGAACCCCAAGGTCCTACCGTCTCAACCGCGACCGGAACAAAGTCATACGTTGGTTCCAAGTTCCAAGGCGAATTTCATAAACATATTTACGTTCCCAAAGGTTCAAATAATATATCTGAGCAAACTTATGCCCTTAATTATAAAGACGTGTCCACATATTTCTGATGATTTTCTCCATTCACATATTTTCATACTAGAAGTCAATACATAATAATCTCAGTAGGATTTCCTGTGCTCTGCAAAGCCGATAACGACATTTTATGATTGTGGTACTGATCAACATAGGTTCTATGATTCATGATTCAGCAGAGAATAAGTAGGTACCCTGTATTACTAGTATAAGTTTATTTTCATAAAAATAATAAAGAGGAAATTGGAAAAACTACACCAGCAAAAGTGAAGCTGAAAACTTGAAATAAATGCTTACAACGCTTCATGTATTTTGTTCGGGTGTATTTTGTTTTTGTACTTAACATCAAAAATTTGGACAAGGAGTCCAGGGATAAATTTGATGGTGCTGCGGTTGGTATAGTGGATTTGGAATTGATCAGGTCGACCAATATTTTTTGTTCTTTATTAATAATCCAATAAATAACAACCTTGTAAAGTATTAATTGCAGGACTTTCATGCTACCATTACTTGGAAAGCGATTTCCTTTATAAGCCCTCTTAGTTACAAATTTTCTGCTCCATTTTTTAATGTCGGCGGACAACCAGCTATCAAAGTGATTCGAGGTCAGTGGGTTATCAAGGTCAGAGGCAGTTTTATTACAGTGATAGAAGAAAGGACGTCGAGGCGTCGGCTACATCTGTCTGCCCGTAATCGCCTGTTTCCTATGGTATGCTAATATGTGACGCCGGCACGCAAACCACGGCCGGTCTATCAAGCGTCCGTGTGTTAATTTTTGATATTATATATACGAATATAAAGGTTTTGGGAGTTGATTTGACGAAAAATATTTTCTCTTATTGTTATTATAACATGTTCATTTTTTATGTATATTACAGTTGATGAAGCTACAAATAGGAAGAGAAGTACCAACCATGGAATCCGATCGGTACAAATGATGTAAAATTTCAGTATGAATTAAAAAATCCATTATTTTAATACCATTTTCGGAGTGTCTAACTACATTAGCTGAAAATTTTCGTTCGTTTGTTTTCCATTACTTAATTTTTAGGGTTCCGTACCCGTCGGATCCAAACGGAACCATATTGCTGTTATTCGCACGTCCGTCCATCCGTCAGTCCGTCATTGAAATGTCCTTATTTTTCATTTTAAAACATACTTAATTTTGTGGTTGATTCGAAACCCTAAATGTGCGAAGTCCAACACGCACTTGGCCGGTTTTTATTATCAATTTTAATCCAACATGACAATGCGGCCCGCACTTTGGTAACGCTACGTACTACTGGTAGCGGTCTATTAGATTCAGATTCATTTATTTCATTAATGTAAATTACAATATAAGTTCGCATTGATGTCAAAAATATAAGAATTCACATATTATTAGATTAGGCTTTTGGATAAGTGAGTCGTTTTCGAAAAAAATGTACATAGTTAAGGGCTTAATGAAAACAAAATTACGATCACGTCCTTTGTGTAACGAAAGTTAGCCATATAAAATATATGAGTCATCGTTACACAAAGGAATCAATAGTTAAGTTTTGTTTTAATTAAAGCCCTAACTTTAACTATGTACAATTTTTTTGAAAACGACTCAAGTAGGTATGTTTAAGTTAATCATATTGAGTTTGTTAGGTTTTAGGAGTATAATAAAAAAAACAGCCAAGTGCGAGTCGAACTCCGAAGGGTTCCATTATCTATAAAAACCGCAAAAAAATCATGTCCGTTGTAGTATGGGAGCCCCCTTAAATATTTATTTTATTCTGTTTATTAGTATTTGTTGTTATAGCGGCATCTGTAAAAATTTCAAGTGACTTCAAAAAAATACAGCCAGGGAGCCGATTTTTGAGTGTCGAACGCTCGACTTTTCACTCGACATCTGTCAAAACATCATGACAGATCTCGAGTGAAATGTCGAGCGTTCGACACTCAAAAATCGGCCCTCTGGTGACAGACGGACGGACGGACAGCGGAGTCTTAGTAATAGGGTCCCGTTTTACCCTTTGGGTACGGAACCCTAAAAATGATAGGGGTATTTAGTAGAAAGGTTTATAATGCGATTAGTCCCTTACTTTACTACGAGTAGGTACTCGGCAGTGGTGATATTACTCGTAGTACGCAATTACATTTAACCAAGTTTCTCTTTTACGTCGCTATTAACAAAACAAGTACCTGTAGACATAAACCTTTGGAAACATTATTCATATACTTACCTACTTCATTACCTGCGACATTCATGAACGCAAATCACTATTTAGGTGGGGCATATTGAGTTAAGTTTTATTCGGAAACTTTTTGTTTTTCATTGGGCGAGCATTACGATGATAAATTGTATACCACCATGTGTGTGTATTGTAGACCTACTTACCTATATGTTTCCTACGTACTTTAACAAATTTCTCTCGTTGGTGCACTGTTTGCAATCATTGCGAATAATAAAATGACAGCTGACATGATATTAACTCTACCTACTTATTTCAGTTAAAACGACAAGTTTGCAGGATAATTAAATTTCCTTTATAAATACCTATATTTATGTATTTTCCTGCCTGTAGGAAATACAGCAAAATATCTCATGCTTAAAGACAGATAGTACCCATGAATAAAACTAAATAAGTAAGACAATAAACAGCCGAAATAGTTAATTTCGTAATTTTCTTATACATTTTAAGTAACCCCGTTAAGCACCCGCTAAGGGCTGCTACCACGAAATGTAGCCTCGACATAATTTAAGAAATGAGGTCGACATTTCGGAAATGAATGCTAATAAATTCTATACAATATGCTAACTTGTACAAGTTCCCGTTGTGTACAAATATGTATTTGCCTTTTAAGTAGGACCATCGTTTGATAAACTGAAGCGGAATTACTTTTCACGTAGGCTTTGAATAAATGTTTGATTTATGATAAACTTCATATTTTTACATCTGACATTGGTTAAATCTGTTTATAAAAAATAGACAAGTCTTTTAATAGATGCTTTCGAAAATTGAGCAGAGAAGCTTCCAGCAAGACCAATTAAAGAAATTAGTTGTTTTTTTATTAAACCTAAAATACCTACTTCTACTGACTGTAAACATAGTGAATAGTTTAATAACTACAGTTTACAGTCGGTACATAATTGTACCGAATTTTCTCGAGATTTCCAGAGCAAGCTGAAAAAGAAGCTTCAAGCTGTAAGCTCTAGAACGCAGCACGTGACCTCCGCATTATATCGATGTAAAGTTCATCGCACTTCTACACAACTTCTCCTTTTTTCGTCGCCAAAAACCACTGTTTTCAGGTTAATGAGTTCAGCACTCCAAGTGTAACTTAATTTATGCGAAAAGTAGTCATTTGACCAACGTGACCATTAATTTTGTTTTTAGTTAGGTGAATTGAAAAACATACCAAAAATGTAATAAAATAAATCCATATTGCAAATTTTGTTAAATTATTAATTAGCCGCAATCACTACATAGTATAAAACAAAGTCGCTTCCTGCTGCATGTCCCGTTGTCTGCTTAGATCTTTAAAACTACGCAATGGATTTTGATGCAGTTTTGCAATAGATAGAGTGATTCAAGAGTAAGGTTTATATGTATAATTTGCACCCGCGCAAAGCCGGGGCGGGTCGCTAGTTATCAATAAAAATAAGTTCCTTTAAAGGAGTCAGCAGTCCTACACAATTAATTTAAAGAAGCCTTTTTTTACGAAAATTGTGGCTACTAAATCATTTGCAACAAGAAGATCACGATAATATGCATACTTATACCTATTTAAAATTAACGGAGACCAGCGGTCAATCAGAGAATAATGATTAATCAGAGAAGGGCTTTTTTATGTATTGTAATTCACTTTAATAATATATTTCGGTGCTCATAAAAATCCGGAACACACCTAATAACCATAAAACATTAAACTTAACACACAACCCCTGACCTTTCCCAAAACAAAGATCGTTTTCAGTCAGAATACCGCAGCATCCCTCATCTGAAAACACGTCCATTCCCTCACCTGTTCTTTCCATGGCCGATCTTGTAGAGCTCGACATGCTTGAACTGGGCGTAGGTGGCCATTGTGGTTTTATGTAAAACACGAAGGGGTGTTTGTAACACGAGAGACACTGCGCGGGACCGGCGCGGGGCGAGAGATGGCGTGCGGTTGAGGCGGCGTGCGTCAGCTGACTGATCGCGCGCGGGCTAGACCCTCGCTTAAGTCGTAGTCGATGCCGGCACCCTCCGCCCGCGAGTGAAAAGTGAGCCGGGCGCATGCGCGCGCCACTTCCGCACTATTTTTTTTTAATCTTACAGTCACCTGGTTCCACGGATGGACCGTGGCGTGGCATATGCCACACGCCGTCATCCAGATGACCGATGCTGACAGCCGGCCAACGAAGGGAGCGGAAAAGGTTTTAATGAGTGATCTATAACAGATCGTGTAACGAAGCACATCTATACGTATTGTAGTATAAACTAGTGGTTGTGTAAGCTGTAGACCTCACGTGGTTTTTTATATAAAAGATGAATTTCCAAAAACCGACCTGACAAAAAATCTATATACCTAATTTTCGTACATGCTCAGAAAATTTCATGAGAATCGGTTGAGAAATGCGACCTGTAGAGTAGAAGAACCGGAAAACCGGGCATGCGAAAGTACTTTCATAAAATTAAAGGATAATATAGAAATCGCCGGAGATGTGTCGGAGGTGAATAACCATAGGCCAATATCGCTGGCTACTATTGTGGCAAAGGTGCTCGACCCGTCGAGAACCCGGTGCTCGAGCGACACCTACGTGGATATGCCGCTCTACAAGACGGTCAGTTCGGGTTCCGGTCAGGACTATCCACCGAGAGTGCGATCCTGGTCCTCAAGCACACTGTCCGGTACTATACGGATAGAAGTACGCCTGTTTATGCTGCCTTTCTTGACCTGTCAAAAGCCTTTGACTTTGTGTCGTATGAAAAATTGAAAAGCTATAGGAAAAACTAAAAATAGCTGGAGCTGAATAGCGTCCGGTACTATACGGATAGAAGTGCGCCTGTTTATGCTGATTTTCTTTATCTGTCAAAAACCTTTGACTTGGTGTCGTACGAAAAGTTATGGAAGAAAACTAAAAATAGCTGGATAGCTGGAGTGGACTTTGCAGTGCATCTGGGATGTTTGCGGAGGCTCACATGGATGATTTCCATGCAATAATGCGGACACGTATTTTTTCTCAGATGTGCCGAGTTAGGGGCAGCGTCAACAGTTTTCTGGCATAGATATCAGCGGAGCGGAGGGACTTGATACTCCCTTTTATAAACACTGGGTCTAGACACATGTGCCCATTTTCCAGTGATCAAAATAAAATTTAAGTATAATTTGTCTAAATAAAATTTAACTTTAACTATTTACTAACATAGCAGTAAGGAATTTGTAACTAACAATCTATGGATCGGTGATGTCTGTAGGTAATAATTATATAAATTAAATTAAATATAATAAATAGTGCCTACATATCTACTATATATATAAGTCCCACCTCTAACGTGGTCGCAATGCCAAGGACATGTTAGGCATGTAATGTATCGTAAATAAAATTAACGCCATAAAAGTCACACCACTATAAAAGTGGTTGTGATACTTGTGATGCACAGAACGGGTTGTAAAAATCAAATTTCCGAAAATAAATCCTAGGCTGTAAAAATAAAGTAGCCGGTGTATATACCGTTGGGGGTTATTACGCGTAACGTGACAGCATCGGAAGTTGAAAATGAATCTTAGAAACACTACGGAAATGTAGGTACCTAAGTAACGTAGGTACCTAACGTAGGTACCAAGCCCAAGACTCACACTGAAGAGTCGAGGCTAGGAGTGAGCATACGGTGTGTTGTTGGCGTGTCTTAAAAAGTTCAGTACAGTAGTTTAGTTTAATTATGTAAAAGCTTAACATGTATTAATTAATTATACAGATTAATCGCTCCAGAGCATACAAAAAATTCATTAATTATTAGAGTCCCTTACCCCTTCATGCTATAGGAGTTGACACACGTGTACCTATCGGTGGGGACGGCCGCATCAGCTTAATAATAGTAGTTTATGTCACACCTAGCCATAAAGTGGCCATTATCGCACGCTCCGCGCGCGAAAAAACCCACTTCCTGGCCAGGGGGTGACATAAAATTTTGTACTTACCACGGGCGATAATAAAGAAAGCCTCAGATCGCATATTTATCGCCCTTGCCTTCGGCTCGGGCGTAAAATACCTGCGATCTAAGACATTCTTTGTTTTATCGCCCTTGGTAAGTAATGTACTATTATGCAACTGGTACATAATGAGGGGCATTAAAACACGAGTGTGTTTTATGAAACGAGCCGAAGGCGAGTTTCATAATAAGGTCACACGAGTGTTTTAATGCCTAATTATGTACAGTTGCATACATTACTTTATCTACACACATATTATAACTACTCTAAGATGGGTTCAGAAACCGTTGTAAATAAATACAATAATTGTGTTAATACAACCTTTTTTGCACGGTTGCGGAAATATCGAAATCAGAACTGGCAACCGATACCTGAATGTTATTTTAAAAAGTAAAGAGTCCCTATTCTGATGTGATCATGTCGTTCTAGCTCAAATTTCGTGCGATATATACTAAAAAAACATCGAGCTGACATTTCGCATCGACTGAATTTGAATTTTCAGTGATACTAGAATAGGGACATGTCAACTTTGACATTTAAATTTTGACAGTTTTGTTTGACGTTTTTATATTTTAACATCATATATGAGATTAAAATTAAAAATTATATTACTGCTGTAGCCTTAGCCACAGATAAGAAAATTGCCATAAATTCATTGAATGTTGAAATGAGAGTCATTTTGTACGGTTTCCGAACGCATATTAGAGGATTTATGATATGTGTGTAGATAAAGGTATTTTCAGTTCACTGCAGGTATTAAATAGTATATCAGGTAGTAGTAGTATGTTCTTGGGATTTTGTTCCTGGGGGACGCAGTCCAGTAATGACATGTTGTATTAAATAAAACGATTTCATGAATTTTAACCGCATATAGTATAAATTATGTACATAAAATCCATTAATTTCGTCGGAAACCGAATACAATATGAACATGCGTTAAATTTCATTAAATGTTGAGTTTATGCGAGTAAGTATTAATAAAATTTACTTCCGAAAATACGTACATATAACTAGGTACCTTAGTTATAGGTACGTATTTTCGGAAGTAATTTTTTATATATTACATATGTTTTGGCATAATGCGTCACAACGGAATAATGGTTTTAAGATCAAAAAAGTCAATCTTGGTTTTATGACTGATGCTAGGAGGCTAGGATACGATCATTGCACAAATCAACCAGCTGAGAACAATTTGGCTGCGGTTCAAGGATTTTGAGAGGGTTGAGTACAGCTGAACCCTCGAGGTCAACAAACTGTAGATGAATTTAAGTCAGATGAAAAACAACTCATTCTTTCTCCATGGTAAGTTTTTTTACCAATGTAATTGATGGAAATGTAACAACAAAAACGCCCCTTAAATTTAATTAATCCCTTCTAAGTGGTCGTCCTCATTACTGCTTTTTTTTCTCTTTCACCTATTGTTATACTAAAGATCAAAATAAAAAATACTCACATAGGTAGGTAATCGTCATGCGAAGACCATAAAATTTGAGCATTTTAGTGTCTTAGCTGGCTACTGCTTAGTTGAATCCAAGATTTCGTTTTCCTCAATCGATTATTCACACAGTTTTATAAAAACCAGGTAGGACACTATCGAATTCTGCCACTAAAATGATCGATCTGACTACAACATATCTTTCAATCTTGAAAGAAACTTTTAGTTACTTTCAGGGCGTAATCGTAGCGGTGATTGCTACGTCGTAGCCTGTAGCACCATAAATACTATACCTTCATGATTATTAATACCTATAATACGAACATTACAACAAAAATAAAAAGAAACATATGTAACTGCCCCACGATATAATATTGGACCCCGATATGGAAACCAGATGTATTTAAACGACTACATTAGCATCCACATTTTAATGAGCGTAGAATCTCAGCCCAGCAGTTATTCATATCGTTTCCTTGAATTTAATAACATTCCCATCCCCTCGCGCTATCAAACCATCACTGTCGCTACAAAGATACATTAAGGGACAAATTAATTAAAATCTATCCCCCATCTTTAAATAACCCTAGTAATTATTTTTACACATTGACCATGTGCTTCTCTACGGAGAAAGATTTGGTTAGAAATTACCATTGTATACTACATATATAATGTAGTCAAGAGACTATTACTGAATATGACAAATGCGAAAGTGTATCTGTCTGTTACCTCTTCGCGCTTAAACCGCTCAACCGATTTGGATGAAATTTGGTAGGGAGATAGTTTGAAACCCACAGAAGGACATAGGATACTTTTTATCCCGGAAATCATCCGTTAAGGGTGCGCAAGTCTGTATGGAATGGTGATACTAGGTAAGCGACTGAAATAAAAGAAGAGCAATGAAATTCTAACACGATGAACGAGTTCTACGCGGACAAAGTCGCGGGCTAAACTATTTTTTTTTTATTACTAAAGGCACACTGAACAGATATATCACACAGTAAGAGTTAGTTGAAAGTTTACACATAATAGTTTAAAGACCAGCATGACATCCCATGCAAGTGCACACAGCATGATCAATATGTAAGCGCATATATGTACATGTACTGACAAAGTGCACAATACATCACCGGTATCAAGTCAACCAAAACAGAGCAGGGTTCATTAATGGTTTGTTACATGGTTAAATACTGGTTCGACATCCTATAATCACAGATTTACACTACTCTATTCCGGTCAAGTCGAACCAAAGATGTAATAACATTAACACTAGTAACAAGAGTTTAATTAAGGCTAATAAAAGTACTTCCATTGGTAACAACTAACAAGAAATATATACTTTGGTTACAACTCAATGTGAATTAATGGAATAAGGAGCAGAAGTATTAATTAATTGACATTTAGTTCCTATATGAATATAAAAAACAATCCACTACCAGAGAGGGCTTAGTCGAGACCAAAATAATTACTAATATAATAATATACTCACTTTTTAACTCATTATGGGTTTTCAAACGTGTGTTTTTTCTATATATCGACGCCAAACAGCTATCATTACTTTAACTGACTGAGCTATTTACTACTAAGACAGTACAATACAGGTATATAGGTATCCAATTTCTATTTACAAGTGAAGAACTGCTTCAGCCGCAAACCGTAAATATAAGCACTAATGCTGGTTCTGGACCGAGCACCCATCTCCCCGGCTCGAACAATCGAGCATCGCTTCCCTATTTCAACACTACACCAATAACACATTCATAACAACATTTTCATTTATAAAACCTAATGCTATCCAAAAATCAACCTACATATGATAGGTTTAAGGAACATGCATGCATTTGGATATAGGTGATTTCTCTACTCGTTGTGTGGTCAACCGTTTATTTCGATTTAAACTCGGAAGGCCTTTAAGTGATGGCTCTTCACTTTGGAAATGGGTTTCAACAAATATCTCAAACGCCGCTTCTTGACGTTAACGCGCTTACTAAGAAGCTCTAACGTACGAGTACCTATTTATGTTTGCACTTTGGGCTTGCGCCGCCGCGCTGCTTTGTAAGTAGGTACCGAGTTGTATGCGTCTGGTTTGTATCGCGTTCGGTGTGGTGTACCTACACATAATTGCCGTAGTAAATAATAATAGATGACATCGCAAAAACTTATAAAAGTGTTATAAAAATACTACCTATTAATTTTATTAATAATATTCCATACAAAATTTTATTCGTCTAATTCATTGATTATATTTATTACTAATCTAGACTATAAGTGAACACATGTTACTAACAATGCTATGGATGACTTATCTGAAAATAAAATGATTATTATTATTATGAGCTTGGGAAGCTCGGCGTTGTTGATTTTTCTTTGTAATGTAATGTACCTATTCTTACACTATATATTAATATAATACAATACTTGAATTTAAACTTTCGTGAGACATATATAACTTTATTTTACTAAACGGTTAAAACTCACGTATTAATTGTCACTTCGGGCGACATGCTTCGTACTCGTCGGGAGTTCTTCCTCAGGATGAGACAATACGATGGGATACGTACGTACAATACTTTGACGATCATATTATTCATAAGTACTTATAAATATAACTGATTATTACCCTGCTATTAAATTAACTGCATCAAATCCTACCTACTAATATTAACAAAGTTGTCTACCTAAAGTTCACGCATTCTCTTATAACGCAATGTACCAAAAAATAGTAGGTATATAGTCCAAATCTATATACCTATTTCATGACGAACAGACTACTTAAAATGCCGCAACAAAAATGTGAACTGTTTGTTATTGTTACCCAACACGAAGCGCGTGCGTTGTCTATTCGCGTTGTACCCAACATTAACACTCCCATTGCCCTTTGTTTATCTCTGAAATATTATCACCGACTGCAGCTCAGCAGCTCGGCTCGTTGTGTAATACAAACTAAGTACACTTTTTAGTTTCACGAAGTTTCTATTTAATCTTAATAGCGTATGAAGCATGCTATCGCGGCACGCCCTCTAAAGCTGTAAACGCATAGGTTCTATATAATTCACTTGAATTTCCCACGCACAATTCAAGGACTAGAGAGGATGGGTCATGTTACACATTTTAAAAGGCATTTTTTTATGCATGTAGGTTGTTTTTATGACATATTTATATAAAAGTAAATGCAAATTTATAGCCCACAAGAAAGAAGCGATCGTAAATCTTTCTAAACCCGGATATTAAATGTTTGATATTGTCTTTGTATATTTTTCATAGTTTTTTACTAGTTCCAAGTAAATGACTTACTGCTTGATATTTTGTGAAAACTTTATGCACAATACCAGTGTACTACGACATAACACACGTACTTACTACGCACACAAACGTAACATTAAATTCATGCTACAAAATGATTATATTATTAATCCATAATATTTATTATAGTCATACATATATAAATAGAAACAAGAAAGGTATTGCACTCGATCGTTTCCGTAAAGTCTAAATGCAAAACTGTACCTAATCATATAGGTATATCTAATGGCGTCGACTGTACTGTAGGTTCCACGTCCAACTGATAGGATAATATCGATCCCCATCTTGAATTTGAATGCGTCTTATTCATATTTGAGGAGAAATTTAGAAAGCTTCATTATCCTCCATGAATACAACGGCGCTGAATTCTGGCATTTAATACGATGTGATGTGTTTATGTTCATAAGTACCTAACATGATACTTGGAGTAAAATTTTGATATTTACGGTTGACTGAAAAAATATACTGTACTAGCTTGGTACTAGCTAACTGCCTTCGTGACTCCGTCGGCGAGTTACAATAGCTGCCAGATAAAAGATATATACCTATTAGTCTACATGCATCTCGAAGATATATAATACACTGTGAATGATGTTTTTGTAATCGGATGCGTCGTTCTGGAGAATAACCTGCATTACAAAAATAAATCATTATACCATTAATTAAATTTAGATTACTATGAAAATACGAAATTGGTTTCTATTCAACATACAAATCGTCCGCTATTTAAAAATACCCATGACTTCATTCAATACTTATGTACTTACACTACACTCTACACAATGTCTATTATTTGGTTTTCCTGTAGCCAATCAGTTTTGTAGTGAGTATTGTTTGCCTGACGAAATGATATAAGTAACACGTCCTACGTCAGAACTCGCGAGAATGTTTCATTAAAACTACAAAAATACTAGCTGGTTGTATTTATTATCCATTAATCCCATCATCTTCCCAGTCAGTCGGGTCATCAAAACCTGAAACCAAACACAATCGCTCTCCTCACAGCGCGGCCGTCAGTCTCTGTCATTCAACCATCCTTGCCAGCCGTTCCCACCACAATGTACCTTCCAACTAATAAGCACAAAGATGATTATCACTAATAGTTCCAATTGAAACTTGAACTCTTATTCATTTAGGTCTAGAATGAATACAGGAAATTTGTTTACTTAATACAGTGTTGTCTTGAGAAAGCAAGGTGTCGACACATGCCTGACGTCTTGAAAGGGGTTCCATTTTTTAAGACGCGTAAAACAATGGAGCTTCATGAATGGAACCCTCGGATTAATCAACAATAGCGTGTGTCTCTTTGTGTGGTGTACCGCGTGTTAGAGACGCTACGTCAGCCAGGCTGTAAGGTCATGGCTTAGTGATTGTTGAAACTTTTACGAATAGGTAAAGAAATTGGGATGAACGCAATATGAACACCACCGTTTTTCATCGTGTCATCAACATTTTTTATACCGCGACGTTAGCAAACAAAAATGGGGCCTGCTTGATGGCAAACGAACACAATAGCCTATAGACGTTTGAGACTATAGAGTTATTAATTTAAGCATTTGTAATGTAGAAAATTACTGACAAATGCAGGTCCGTCGTCACGTCGGGAGCTCTGGAGACCTTACTTATCACTCGGATCACAACACCACATACCTACACACGAATCACACGACCAGTACGACAACCACGACTTTATCAAACCGATGATAATTGATAAAACGTAAATGCTGGGACATCCCGATTCTTGGTGTTGATTTGATCCACAAAACTTAATGCATTCCTCCCCGTCCTGTAGAATAACCGGTATAAAGGGCGTGTTTTTACATCTTACACTTTTAACGTTCGTAATAAATAAGGGTAGATGGCTTTCCAACACTGATAGAAAACGGGATAAGTGTTTATCAGCGTAGGCAAGTTTTAATTTGATTGAGAATGCACTATATCAACCTCTATCGTTCACGCTACTGTGCTGGTAAATATACATTTGCCAGATTTCTTTGGCCAAATTCATAGTTGTACCCAAACAATGTAATTAATACCTGAAAAACTTGTACATCAACAGGACCATACCTAACTTCACATTTTTTTCTAGGCTAGTATAGTACGAATTTACTTTCGTAATGCAAGTAGAATACTTACCTACATTACGAAAGCTAGTAGAAGAAAGGATAAGTTTTCTTGTCCTTGATAGCAATGAAATCTAGCACTCATGATTTCCGCACATAACTCCTTAAATAATTGTTTTTTTCTAAAATATTGTCTAAAACATGACATCCAATAATATAACAATAAAAATTGGTATTGTTTGTTCGCACAAAACTTAAAAAATATTGGTTTGACATTTACTTTCAAATGTCGATACTTTTAAGCCTTTCTCTGCTGTTAATCTTGAAAGTAATAATGAACATAGCAGCGATACAATTGCAACGGATCTCATATAATATTTAATGTAGTACTTACTTTCCGACATTATGTGGAATGCAACAAACAGTTCTAAGAACCGTTATCCTTGTTATCTTAATAGTTAATTGAACGCGGAAGTGCGTGTGTATGTTGGTGAAGGTGTAATGATATCTATCACTATTTAGTAATTACGTGTATTAAGTTATCCAAAAACAAGAAAATAATAAAAACAGCCCGTGACACCACTGCGATAGCCTTATTATTATGGATGCCATATCACGAGCTGTCATCATAACGTGGGGAATACTACCAAGTCCTTCTATATAATACCTACTTACATCGGTCGGGATAACTTTTTAAATTGTATTTTTTTTATACTATGGCGGTGGCAAACACGCATTTACAATATAATACCTACAATAACATCAAATTATATCAGACCTATGTCACCACAAAGTTTTGTATTATTTATATAATTATTAATTAAATTTCCACTTGATTAGCAAACGAGAGCGTTCCAAATTGTCGCTGTGGAAGATAATTAAAGATACGGATTAATTGGATTTTTTCTGTAAAAGTCATTTCATTACATGCTACATTGTGCGCGAATCCAGGTTAATATCTAGCTGAAAATCAGCTCTCATTATAATAATCGACCAGACGACTATTTGATTCTGTTGAGTGGTGTTGACAACTTGACACTTCGTAGCTGCTTGTCGTACTTCCACTATCCGAAAACTGTTTTCTTCGCATAAAAACTATTTTTTCCCACAAATTTAGAAATAAAGGAAAAATTTAAAAACTGCCTAAGTCCTTCCGAGCAGGATTCGAACCTGCGACCTCCCGGCACTCGCGGCCAGTCGCAGCCAACTGAGCTATAGGTGCGGTTACTACCCAGCTTGAAATTCGTCAATCCTTCCTTCCTGCTCGGTGCCTAAGTTTTTCAATTTTTCCTTTATTTCTAAATTTGTAGTTTGCGTTAGCAGCGTTACTGCTTTATACAAAATTATTTTTTTCCCTATTGAAGAATATTTACAAAACTGATAAGGGTATATTTAGTTACAGTATTGATCAGTTTTTCACGTTTAAGTGTAGGCTACTTTACATTTTATAGTTGAGAAACAGCTGCTTACAGTTTATGGGGCCGTTTATGAGATCCGACAGACTGTGGTTTCGCGGTCCGCCGCCTTCGCGGGAAATGGCGATACGAACAAAGATGAAAATTTCACTACCTAGCAAATTGAATATGAACTTTCGATTGCGGTGAAATGTGCGTGCAATACAGCCTTTGAAAGCTACTTGATATTGTTCCAAATTGAATTACGCTGATAGAACAAGAATATGAACAGTTTCTGTTAACTCATTTCAATAATTGGATGGTGTTATATTCTGCCCTATTTCAATAGCTAATTAATTTTCAATATTCCCAAAGATCTTATAAGTATTATACTGAAATATAATAATAATAAATAAACGGGTCACTCACGTCACGTCTATATCGTCGAATATCATGGAGTCTTATATATTCCTCCATATTTTATCGAAATTTATTTTCAATGCCAATATGTAATTTTTTTACACAACAACGATGGCAGGTAGTTAAGCCTAATATGGTCGTTACCACCACCATCAGTTGACCATCATGGAGGCATGAAGGTCAACTGATGGTGGTGGTAACGAAGTGATATCCTGATGTCGCAAGTATACAGTAGGTACATAGGTGACTCTTCAGTCACGAGCGCGTAGCCAACCCTTTATTGATTTGATAATTCCCTGTGTTGAGAGCTAGAGAGAAATATAGATTTCTCACTCTCAACACACCGCATCCTCGAGAGCACTGGCTTAATTGTGCTAGTTTTTAGGGTTCCGTGCCCATAGGGTAAAACGGGACCCTATTACTTAGACTCCGCTGTCCGTCTGTCCATCCGTCTGTCACCGGGCTGTAAGGTGAGTTCGACTAAGATCGGACACCGGGCAAGACCGTATGACGTTAATTTACGCTCAATGTGTGGGTTTTTAAAAATACTGATAAGATCATTCGATGCGCCGTTTCACCCCGCTCCCCTCACTAGTACTTACTTGTGGCTGCAATCACAGAGTCGTCTGTTATGTATGATTAAGTAAAAATGTAGAAAAAAACGGAATTTCTGTTGTGTCCGGAAATACCCTTTACGAATTTTTTGGTAATAACTGTTAAACAAGCCTACTGTAGGGTTCTTGCACAGTACACAGGACAGTTTTATTAAATTGTCGACAAATCTGTGTTACTAATATTGCGCTACGGCTACTGTAGACTGAGATCCGGTGTTATCCAATGCAGTGAAAGATCGGATGACAATAATCCGATCTTAAACCTCCCAGGAGTTCTCAAACTTTGTTCTTACAGGTCACCAAGAGTCAACTTCATTTGACTTCTCTTCTTCAACAGAATGCTCTTAGCGGTCAAATCAGCATTTTATTTTACCTAATACACAATAACACAAGCAGACCGATACAAAATCGTTGTTTTACCTTACTTATTCAACATGATCGGGCTCAATGAACCCGGGTTCATTGACCCCATGACCCCATCCAAAAGTTTGAGAACCACAATTTCTTCAATTTTGCATGCATGGTGTAAGGCCGGACAGAAAAAGTACAAAAAATATATATTCGTGTCCGAAATTGTGATTAGTAATACTATCTGGATAGTTCTTTTATAGGTTGGTCAGCGGGTAAAACCGGACATTTCCCTGTAATAAACTCTATGCTACTCGCGATAGGGACGAAGTTTAAGGCTCGTACCACACGTACACCACCACGTGAAAATTTATTGATGTCAAATTTTTTTGTTACTCTATTTCAAGATTCCTTAGTCACGCATCTTTACGTCTATAGGAATAACAAAATTCAGTGCTATAGAGTATTTAATGCTCTTCATTTCGATATATGAATTAACGTATTTCCAAGCTAAGAAAAAAAATCAAATCCAACATCATCTCAACCCACCCAAATATGTCCGAAACTTAGCCGAACGCACCTTATCTCATGAACCGTGTCAGGATACAATAATATTTAAGGGGGCTCCCATACAACAAACATTACATTATTACATTACATTACACATAACATACACACACATTACATCACATTATTTTGCCGTTTTTATAGATAATGGTACCGACCCTTCGTGCGCGAGTCCTATGGGCTTTTGTTGCCTTAGATAAAGATTGTATCACTAATTAATTCATAGTGTCATAAAAATTATTTATAACACAGACAGTCATGAAAATTGCTCTTATACAGCTAACAGCATCCAAATGCATCAATTAAAATAAATAAAAAATAAGGTATCTTCGGTAGGTAAGAGAACAAAGTGTTTTCTAAAGTTTATGTCGTTTTTCTTTTACGTTTGTATACTCGTATTTACGTGCATTCACCTTTTTGGTTAAATAACAACTTCATTAGAGAGCGATACTTTGAACGTTCACACATAAAAAAACGCACACGTCAACTGCCGACATTTATTAACACTTTATATAAAAGTTTTTAATGTGACTGAATGGAAGTGTCCATTTGAATTGATACGGCCAAATATTTCGTGTCAGATTTACTTTCGAACCACTCATCTTCTGCTGTTATCTACATAGATACCTATATAACGACTTGTCAGTTTTGCTTTCTGACAGATGCTTGAAGGTAGCAAAATGTAAATCCATAGTTGATCACTATATTTTGCGGGCTTGTGTTTCTATTACGATATTTTATTCAAAAGTAAATATGTAGGTGAGCATATTATACCTACGTAATATCACGTAAAAAACATTGACTTGGACACACTTATTTCCTAAGATTAGGGACCTAAAACTCGAAAATATTAATGTTATGGAAATATATATTTTAATATAGTTAACAATAACTTGAAAGGTGCGCTCTAGACAAAATGATCCATCTAATTATGTATTCGCACAAAATAACATTTGTTTCGATTAGGTAATACTTAAAACATACTCTGTTAAGGAGTTCATGGAAATAATATTTTAAGTAATTCGTTTGGTTCCTTGACATTATTATTTATCTGATTTGTTTTATTATTGTTTTTTATATCGATACTGATTATTTTATTCTTATTATACCTACTCGTATGTTATTGACGATCCCTTGAGGGAGATACCTATTCATTCAATGTATTGACATTTTAACTTCATTTATATTAATTATTTTGTTGACGATCATGATAAGGATTCTATTTGATTTATATTCTAAGTGACGTCACTGATCTGTAGAGCTTTTTTTTTTTCTTTTGGAGTAATAATAAATTTTGAGTCAACATCCCTAATCCCTATTGTTCAGTGCATCTCGCAGTTACCCTATCTTTAGACAACATTCTTATACATACGATGATACTTCAATAATGATTCAAAATACTTATTCCAATACGACTAAATCATTATGCCCATCTATGTTGTCGCTATTGATTGCTTGGTCAATTTCTCACGCCCGATGCTAATGGGTCCGACTCCGAGCTCAGTATTGAATGTTAACAAGTTGTGAATAAGTCATCAACATGACCGCATCATTACTGTCACTATCAAGCACCTTAATGAATGAATATAGGTACTAAAATGAACTCGGCTTTTGTTGCAATTTTAGCACCACCCACAGGGTTCACGTGTAGGGTACCTAGTGGTGGGTACACAAAAACTGGCAACCGTACTGTCTTATCGAAGATCTCACGGTTCGAAATAATTGCAATACGATAAATAATAATAAATGAACTCAGCGTTATAAAATATTAGACAAATATTAAAGCGATGAGAATTTAAGTTTTTTTATAGAACCGACCAGTAAACGACCTCGTCTTAATTAGTTATACATTTTATTTCATATGTTGGGGGATGTAGGATTTCCTCAAAAGTTCCCTTACATGAGCGAAGAAATTGTAATAGGTTAACTAGGTAAGTACGTAGGTACTTATACGTAAACTAACCTAACCTAACCTAACAGAATACGTCACGTAAATACTTGATATCAAAGCTAAAGTGACTTAACTTGTTTAAACAAGTCAGACTAAATCTCTGCATCACATTTTGATATATGTATATTTGGAAGCCCACTTAAAATGTCATTATAATTAGCATTGTCTGGCTTTCAGGCGGCAAACTGCGGGGAAAGTGCCATCCAGGGCGACCGTCAAACAGCCCACTTTAGTCTCAGAAATCTGCGTGACGTTTGTACATGCAAAAGTGATTCATGAAACTTTTCGTGATTTAAAACTATAAATTGAATAAATTAAATATGTTTAGTTAAATGTTTAATATATAAAAATGCATTTTTCTAATTTGGCCCAAATTTTCTGCCGGTGAGTATATTTAGGCATGTATCGTACTTATCTTCCTAAAAAGGCTCTCTACTCTATCTTTTTAATTATATGCCGATCTTGCCTTTTTTAGAAAGATATTATTTAAACCCTACGGAACTGAGTAATTCTATGAATTAACTTATTTTCGAACGTAGTGACCAAATGGTGCGTCAAATCATTACTAGACGGACTTGCCTTCAACTACACGGAACGACCGTCTACACGCCAAATTAAAAATAAAAACTCTGTTTTTTCGCTTTATTCCGACAAATGGCAAAGAACACAATTCTTTACCATGTGCCATCAGAATTGTTAACCTAGTTTCAATAAATTACTTAATTAGATCACACCAAAGTTAACTGAAAAAAGTATGCCGGTCTTACCACATTGACTTTGTATAATATATGTAGTATATATGTAAATTGACTACAGCTTACGAGCTTGCGAACATTCTGCCGTTATCGAAAATCTACAGTCCATGTAATCAACGTCAGCAAAAATCGCAATCGTTAAGAAAATAAAGCTCGTAAATCGTTGAGATTATTATAATAATTATCTCGGCTATTACAGGGCGGACCGCGAAAACACGCGCGTGCGTCGCTCCCCACTTCCCCAGCTTTCGTAGCTACAGACGGCAGCGGCACTCGAAAACATTATTTTTCTCAAAAATAGTATGAAATGTTCTCATAACATCTGTGAAGATAGTATCCGAAAGTGACTCATCCTGGATAGTTACCAGAAGTGTCCAGGAAATCACACCTACTGTCCAGGAAGTAAGTATGTAAATCCCATTACATATCATAATATTTGAATTTAGAACTAGAAGATAAAAGTTGGCAGTAATTGACATTAAAAAAAATGTAGCTACCATGGAGGTTGACGTGTCCGTATTGCACGATGTGTATTGGCGAGAAATACGGTTCAATCATGTTTTAACTATTTCGAGACTAATTTAGAAATTAACATGAATAGATTGAATGAAATTAAAAACTAATAGTAAACATAAAATAAATACCATTTTATTTACGATTATTTAAATACGATTTTATAAATCTATTCTATTGGGGTTGTGGCATAATATATCAGTGTCTTAACACAACATCTAGCTAAAAAAAGTTGCCATTGTATTTTGACGGGATTGACTTCATTGATTTAATTAATATATACAGAAGTATAATTGCTAAAAATGAGTTTAGATGAATCAGATTGCGATACATACACAGATCGCACTAGGTACTGAAAAAATTACTTCCACCCATACCATACCAAGTCTAAGGTGGTATTTGACCATTTATAAAAAGTTCATCAAGTGGAAAGCGGAACATGAAAGTACAAGTTGGTCAGAATGCAGGTACTATAAACCGTTGTTCATACAATTTGTTTTATTTTTGAGAAAAGCACTATACAAGCTTCGACCGTAAGTGCCATCCTGGCCTCGTATTATAGCCGGACCTCGCCTGCGGCTCGGCCGGCTAACTCATACTCGTCCAGGATGGCTTACTTACTGGTCTCTGCAGTAATGTACTATTTCTTACGTAAGAAGAAGCAAACTTATTTCATCAACCTTTTCATTGCTACGTCAAATGTAATAGTTATCACTCACATGCCATAACAAGCATGCTCTTATTACACAAATACATGGACTGAATGGCGTGAATATTTGTGATTGTAATCTAAAGTGTTAATCGCAGAACTTACATACAACCAAAAAGTCACTTATATAGGTTTATGTTTGTTTAGTATTCATGTATTTATAATAAATAAATTTAATTATCAATTTACTTATTTCGGGAAAGATGAGTAGGAGTCTTAGTAAGTATTTTAGACTCGGATGGACCACCATCACCTAGTACGATGTCATCGGTTTTTATGAAAAAAAAAAAACAATTTTTCCTCATTAAACCTTTCGTATACGGTATCAAAAAAAAATCATTAAAGGGCTCTTCCAGCTGATTCAAAAAATATACAACACCATTAGCCAGTGGTATCATAAAAAAATAAGTTGATTTTCAAAACACACCATGTTTGGGCTCTTCCTGATAACAAACGGCTAAATGAACTTTTCATAAATACCTATAATGCTGATATTATTTTTAATTAGGGGCCTAAATTAAAAAAAAAGGACAATCGAAATTAATGACGTTTACTTTAACCCTTTTCCAGGCCGCACCTACCTACGAGGTTTTGCGAAAAACAAAATATATATTCGAAATAGTTATGTAGGTATAGGAAATTAGTTTAAGCGCAAGTAACTTTTCGGTGAAGTTCAATTCGATTTAAACCTTAACTGGGGAAAAAAGTTTGAAATTTTAACTACATGCATGTAGTCGATAAATCGTACTATGCCAGGAAAAAGGTTGATAACAGACCACAGAAACTTAAAAATAGCGATAATTGATAACTAATGTAGTACCAAACCCAGTCTAGCCACTTAAAAGCCTGGCGCCTATCCTTTCACGGCGGGTCTTACCGGGCTCACGGTAATACATTCTTCAACGATGAGTTTTCGCTTCACCTTCATCCCTATAACATGCTCAATATCGCTCAGAAAACATAGTTCATGGCCCCTATTTCACCAACTTGACAATTGTCATCTGACAATGACAATTCCATGTACACTTCTGTGTCGTCACGTAATGATGGTCGTTGGATAAGTAGCATCGACACTTACCGGACCGGCAATGTAAACCGAATTGTCATTATACAGTGACAATTGTCAAGTTGGTGAAATAGGGGCCTGGGCTTCCTAACGTGTTTCTGTTCGGCGTAACGCGGCAATGAGGGCTGCTATTTTATTGCTCCAGTTGGCGCCACTGCCACTGCGCTAGTTTGTCCGGCTGTCAAAGTTTGTTATTGGTTATTATGGGCGTGAAAACAAAGTTTACGTTGAAATCGTGTTTCAGTAATACATTAAAATCATACCGTAAAAATATCGAACATACCTCGTACTATATCGATTTAAACTTACACGATTTTCACACATTATTATTGGAAACGTCGGGCAAAACCTTACAAAAGGTAAACAAATTATAAGTGTACGCGATTAAGTCCCGTTTTCCAATAATAATACCTCGTATTGTAGCGTAAGTCCTGTTTTGTCCGGAAAGAAAATGGGACATAAGTTTACGAACGATAAAATTGTATAAAAGCACTGAAATTCGTGGAACCGTAACTCATATTTGCCATAAACAATCTCAGATATTGCTATATAGTCACCATATTATTCTAATTAGAATCTTTATTAATTATATGAATCTATTTATATTTATGACTATCTGCCCGCGCGGCTCTGCCTCCGTGTTACAGAGAAGAGAACCCAGATGGAGCCGCAGCATAATAGCCTCTACCTTTGTCTATATAGCCAACCTATAGGACTGTTTAAAAAAATAATGATTCATAATCTTATCTTATATCTTTAAACGAGCAATTCTTGTATATTTATTTCGGGGATCTCGGAAACGGCTCTAACGATTTTGATGAAATTTGGTATCTGGGAGTTTTCGAGGGCGAGAAATCAATCTAGTTAGGTCTCATGCCTGGGAAAACGCCGAGCAAAGCTCGGTCGCCCAGATATTCTTATATCTTTAAACGAGCAATTCTTGTATACTTATTTATTTCGGGGATCTCGGAAACGGCTCTAACGATTTTGATGAAATTTGATATGTGGGGGTTTTCACGGACGACCAATCGATCTAGCTAGGTCTCATGCCCGGGAAAACGCTGAGCACAGCTCGGTCGCCCTGATATTATGTATTAAAGAGGCCAACAAAATTCCTTACAACCTTCCTACAACTGATTTAATTTTATTACCTTATCAGCAATTATTATAATTTTAAATATACATTGATATTTGCGTTGTGGACTGTACCTACGCTTGAGTAATTATAAGCTTCATATATCGCTGTTCCACTTTAGGGCAAATGTATTGTCCTACAAATTGTCCAATGTAGATAAGTATAACGGAGACCCAACTGCACTATGCGATCTTGCTTTGTTTATCGCCTTACAAAGTGAACATGAACAACTTAACTACTCTTGTTAAAACAGTTTTGTAAGTTTGTCTAAAACATTTACAATTCCCGGCAAATACGATGTCAATCCTGACATTTCCATACATTTTCAAAAGTGACTTTTAGGTTATAATTAGTAAGGACTGTCAATGCACCCAAGAAGATATTTTGCTAATAATACACCGACGCACTTCAATTCTCAGTGACAGTTACATCTACATAAGCATGAAAGTAGGTATCATCTTATTCGTAGAAAACACAACATTACACAATTTACTCGCAGAGAGTTATTAGGAATAAACTTTCCATTAATTCGATCGCATTCTAATCTACAATGCCCGCTCTGCAACAGCAACAGGAGGTTGGAAGTTAGTAAATTACCGCGCACTCGCTAAATCATACCATCCTTTCAATGCCAGCTATCTCTAACGCAGCTCTGAGATATTGCTCCTCGAAACAAATGAGTATCAAATTACTACGGCGTTTTATCATTTGAGACCTAACTCGCGGCGAAATAAGACTGCATTTAATTTTGATTTGTTTTTTACTTAATGCTTCTCATTAGTTTTTAATACACGATATTCAGATAAGGTTAGACTAAGTAGTTTTCCAGAAATTACAACCCACCCTGCACTATTACAACACTAATATGGGAATTTATGTGTTAGGTATATGTATATACAATCGACAATGTGATTACTACGCCGGATACTAAATCATCATGTGTTAACGACGAATAATTATCACAAGTACTATAGCTAAAATATAACTTTAGATAACATGGAATACTTATATAATATTAGGTATCTACTTTTTCACAAACTACCTACTTTCCGTTAAGCAATGGAAAAAGTATGGATCTTTTGTTTCATAATGTTGTTGAAGAGACGCGTCGAACCCATGACAAAAAAAATGTATATTAATATATGTATATGTAATTTAATAAATATTAATTTATAAAGTAGGTTAAGTTCCGAAACAAGACATGAAGTGACTGAAAACCTTAGTATCCTTATAGTGCGCGCCATCCAACGACGCGCCCCTCCACCGCCCGTTCCTTACAATTGCGCATAGATTAGTAAGTATGAGATGCACTGTGGAGGGGCGCGTCGTCGTGGATGGCGCGCACTATACCAGGTGTATCATTTTGCTTCCGAATCCTCATCTCATAACAGCGCCAGAATATTAGAGGCATTTTATACGATTTATTCATGCCGAATGATTATAAGCGCAAAGAGACATTGCCAGCACAGCTTTCTCTGCACAACGCCATGGCACTTTAATAAAGGCTACAACTGCATACAATCTTAAGTAAGAAGTCATATGCCTACTATCAAGACATAAAATCTTACTTCTAAAGCTGTTAGGGCCGTAATAGAGCGTTTACGGAGACTAATATTAGCGTAACATTTGAACAACAAATTGTATTCGGTCTTAAGATCACGTCAGAAGATCGCTACGGCGATAGCTGCATTGTGAAGGCACGCTCCGCAAATGCACCTACACAGTAACTAAATATATAAGCTAATGCAGTATCTCAACTAGAGTCTCTTAAGACCTGTTCAAGCATGCGCTCTATTTAAATTAATATTGGCAACTACTTACGCTTCAGTTTTTGAAAACTTCATAAACTGTTTACCGCGACGTTCGTTTATGTTTAGTAGCCAAGTGTATCTGTGTATCAAATCGGGCATTTGTACGGATGTGTGCTACTGCTTTAACCTATATAATATATCTACTGTTGCACCTCCCAGCACCAAGCAGTTATCTCTGGGGCTCTGTAGGCCTAATGTTTTGCGTAACAATCAATGCATAACTTATAATCGCGAACGTTTGTGTACCATAATAATTATCTCAGCATAGCTTTGTTAATCCAATCTGCTCTGAACTTACGTTTCATACTTCATACGTATTTAAGTAGTTGCATAATCGCCCTCTTTGTTAAACACCTGTGCTAGCTTATAACACAAGCTGAAGAGGGACAGAGATAAATTTTATTATATAATATTTTGAAATATAATATTATACCATTCTTGATATTGCGGACTTACTAGAAATAAAATAATGGAGTCAAAAGTATTATTACGCGGGTTACTAAACAGTTGGGGAAGGATTTGCACACCAGCAAACCGAATTGAAATAACACGACAAACACTCATCAGCTCATCACACAGTTATTTTCAACCAATGCAGTTGTTTACTGTATATGTGCCTATTTTTAATGTGTTCAATAAATCTTTTTAAATTTTTGAATCATACATAACGCTATAAAGGAGGCTCTTGTCTCCTCTCCATTCATGGCATGCTTATAAAAAAAACTTTACAAATAATTTTAAAATTATTTTTGTCGCAGATGTCGTAGTACCTACCAACAAACCTAGAGTTTGGCTACTTTAACTCTACCAAGCAAATGAACTGTCAAACAAATATAATTTGGCAACACTGTGCATTATACGTCATACTTCTATGGAAATGTGACGTGTGTGGAAGTGTTGCCAAACCAAAGTTAACGTAGCCAGACTCTAGTAGCTAACAATGTATTCAGTTGAACCACATGAATAGAACACGATGATAATCTTGTTAGAAAATTGAGAAAACACCAGCGCTCAGCTATCTCTCTCCAGAGAACATACTCGTAATACGGAAGGGATACACTTGCTACAATCTCATTTCGATGGGACAAAGTGATACGAAACTATAATCTACGAGTCTAACACAACGGCGTAGTGCGGCCAGCTGCAAACAATATATACGTCCTTTAAAATTACTTATGGCGTAGACCCACTACACCGTATCATACCATGATTGTACTGTGAACGTATCAGGCACGGAATGTAACATGATACAGACAATGTTTGGTATATGTATATCCTGGATTAACATATAGAATCATTATTAGCCCGAAAATCATCCCTCGAAGGGATGAATTAGGGGTGGAAGTTTACGCGGACGAAGTCATTGCGGACATTGAATACTTTTACTACTTTTATCACGGAAACTATCTTACAAGGATGAAATGGGGGTAAAAGTTTATGTGAGAGCGATTAACATGAAGCACGAGGTCAAACTTTATAGTTCTTTACAAGGTTTCCATTACAGAGGCAAATCAAGGAGCAATATGAGATTTTTATTTAAGATGTAGTTTGTACTTTGTCATACACATACGGTCATACGTATACTCGTCGAGTGGCGGAGCGTCCATAAAACTCGATTCCCACCGGCTTGCCTAATTTTCAGCCAGTTTAGTTCTTTTAGTGCTCATGAAGAATAGGAAAGGCAAATTATTTCCGGCTTCCCTAAGAATATTTTTGTAGCGCCGCCACTGGTAGGTACCTACAATACAATACAACAGAAGTTGAATTAGCATTCATCTATAGAAAACGGCATCGTCACCGTCGTCATCGCGAGATAAACCAGAGTAAATCATTCAGTTTTCGCTTTCATCGCATTCACATTCGTGGTGACTCGCCGTTTCGCCCCTCATTAGCCGACGAAAGCCAGGGGAAGTCTTCGGAGAATAATAGCCGGAATGATTGGGCTTAGCCGGGCACTTAGGCGTTTCACTTGCTGCATGTATTTAACTAAGTTCAAACAAAATTATCCGCTCAACGTTTATGTAATTTTTCCAGAAATATTGAGCGCTTCAAAGCAAAACGATTGCTCAAACGATTTAATAATTTTTAGGGTTCCGTACCCAAAGGGTAAACCGGGACCATATTACTAAAGCTCCACTGTCCGTCTGTCACCAGGCTGTATTTTTTTGAAGTCAGTCAGTTGAAAAACTTTATGTATTTAAATAATCTTTCAAACAGCGTGAAGAGGTTTGCCAAGTATTTTAGTAAGTTTTTTTACTGTTGTTTTATTATGTAGAGCCAGAAAATTGGCAAATTGTTGAATATTCACTCACCCTTCATTTATTTGACAACGTCCAGGCGGCTAAACAAAATCTTTGACGGTCGTTTTACATTTTTCTATAAGCTGAACCATCGCGACTAAATATTCCGCTTCACCGAAGGCCACTAAATTAAGAGAGGACGTTATAATTATAAACGCTCACATTTAATACCACTTCTATATTTACACTCTATTTAACCTTTGCCGAAAATCGAGAAAAAGAAAGTTACATACCGTGTTTAAACCAAAATTTAGCTGAATTACAATTTGATTGCAATCATCTTTGCCCCTAGTCATTTCATAATATCATTTCAATTTGAAACCTTAATGAACATTGAAAAAAGTGCATTGTAGCCTAATCTGTCGACCAGAATTTTATCTTGTTTCTACACAATTTAGCCAGACTATACAATTTAGTAGCGTTTTATTCTAATTGCGCGTGCTCATCACAACATCACATTGAGGTCGCCAGCCATGACACTGGCCAGTGACAATGACAGCGATTTGGGCGGGTAAAAGTGAAATTTAGCGTTTAAATACTATACATGCGCTGTTTTAGAGTGAGCTCGTCGCGTACCTTGAGACTACTATAGACAAGTAGAGTCGATACATGGGTTTGCGGCCAGCTAATTTGATGCGCCTGTTCCAAGTGGCCGCAAGTCAGCGTTTCTTTGATTCAATGTAATTGAGGAACTAAAAGGATATTCTCTCGTTTTATTGATATATTTACATTTAATAGCTACACATACAATTAAAATGCATACGATACGACTCACTGTTTCTTCAAGACATTAACTTAATTTGAAAAACTTCGTTCTTCAGGCGGACACAAACTGACTGGCTTAGCGACCCTACCATTGTTTAGAATTCTTCAAGGTACCTATATCTGAGATAGTATCAGATGTACGGAAAGTAAAAACTATGTATTACACACCTAAATAGCAATTTTTCACGACATCTGGCTGTAGTGAGAAAGAAAAACCTATGTATCGTTGTTGTATTCCAACCACAGCTGCGAAGCTGCTGTTCCAAAACGCTTCTTTGTGACTGAGCCGTCAAGGAGAGTGTTTTAAGTCATACTCCTCATGGGCGACATGATAAACACGAGCCAAACAACAAATTAAAACGGAGCAGTGCAATTTATCGCACGGCTCATAACGGGGACGATCTAACGGTTCGTGTAATACGCCGAAATTACAGCTAATGACAACGGGAAAAATAAGGAAATTGGCCGGCGCCATTACAAACCGCTGAATGTGATCTATTGTGCTGCGTTTAAGCCAAATAATAAACGGTTATTATTTTTGAACAAATATGACACATATTAGTCCTCTATTTCTAGGTCAGTAATGAAATGCTGATGATAACGAGTATTTTAACGACATTATATGTACAGTCGAGCTCATAAATAGCTGGACACTTGACGCTTTCACCCGTTGGACATTTAAGGCCCATTTACACGGTTTGCAGGCGGTTTTCATTACATCGCGGAGTTTGATCGTCCTCGTTTTTCCTTGGGTAGCCCGTAGCCCACAATGTAATCAAAATTGCATGAAAGTTCTTGCAACATGTACATCGGCCTTAGTGTGACAGTTTAAACATGACATTATAGAGCGACAAGGCACATAATAAGACAAGGCAAGTATAAAGATGTAAGGCCCCTGAATATGAGTTCGATCGTATGATGAGAATTAGTGATTTCTTGTATAAAATAAGATGTTGCATGGGTCAATGGTCAAGGGTCGGCCACGCGCTTGTGATTCTTACGGAGTCGCAAGCGTCCTTAGGCTACGGTGTCTACTTACTATCAGGCGGACCATAAGCTTGTTTGCCACCGTCGTTGTATAAATAAGGAAACAATTTACCATTCACACATCAATCCAAATGACGGAAAGATGGAGAAAACGCCTTTTTGCAAAATCATGTTCGAGGCGTAAAGAACTATATAGGATGCCAAATTTCAGCTCAATCGGATGCCGGCAAGTGGTTGAAATTGAAAATTGTGGTTGTTGTGGTTGAAATGTGTGGTTAGACCACAACCACAACAACCATAATTTTCAACCACTTGCCGGCATCCGATTGAGCTGAAATTTGGCTTATTTAAGTAAGTTTGGTGACAGTGCAATATTATGGTACCATCGAGCTGATCTGATGATGGAGACAGAAGGTGGCCACAGGAACTACTAAACTACACAAGATAAACCCATCGTGTTTGGTCTCATTAGAACCGTCACCACGAGTAGTTGATGACTATTGAAAAGAAGTACAGTCGGCAATAAAAGTTTAAAGAATATTTTTTTGGTTTATGGTCTTGAATGAAAGGTAATTAAGTTTGCTACAACTTTATCTCCCATTAATTTCCCCGTAGATACCTCATTATTGATATTTTGGTCGAAAATTCCCTACTTTTTGGTTTTTCAGGAATAACTCAGCGCGCGTTCATTTTAAAATGCTGCAAATCTGGGTAAATACTATCTAGGTGGATCCAAACAACATACCAAAAATGCAAGTTTACCGCAATTATTGCAATTTCAGCGTTTTTATATGTATACGATATAACCAGCCTAAAAGTATAATATATTGCCGTAACGTATTATATGCATTTCTTATACAACACTTAGTAATTTCAGGTTTGATAACGCATTTACATATAAAATTGCCAATTCCTTCCGTCAGATATTTAAAGTAAGTTTTATAGTTATGCGTTTTGTATGTTACCAAAAAGTGTTAAGAATGTGATTATATCGTGAAGCAAAGTGCGAAATATGTCAAGCCCGCCGTGGGAACCGCAACTTACGTTAAAATAATGCATTGCTGTGCTGAGCCATCAAAATTATTTAACAAGACATACAATAAAGACTTAATATAATATGATGCTGTGAGAGTCAGACAGCTGCCTTTTCGCCAGCTGCCGACCCAACGAATCCTTACATCAATATGTGGTGGGCGAAGCACTTAGGACTCGCTTGGAGTCACCGGCGTTCATAGGGACATAGGTATCTGGCAGTCCGCATGGTCGTCTGCCACGGAAATGATATTAAAAAAACTCGCCCACTGAGGGTTCCGTACAAATTTGCAGGTCACAAAACTATGACCGCGTATACCGTTGCTTTAACCTCGACGATTGATTTCTTACTTTAAATAAAGACTATACTTTATATGATTTAATTACAATTGTATAGTTTTCAGACTTTCCCCTGTACTTAGTATAAGATGACATTTCATACCAAATTTAATCGGATTTTTATTACCTTGAGAGTTGTGAAAAATATTGCGTTTTTTGAGGCACAAACCGGCCGTATATTTTCTTACGTTAACTGAGAAATTTGAATTTTTCACAGCTTCAAGGGACTGCAGACGTGAGTATAAGGTTTTAATTTCAACGCGCTTCCAAGATAAAGGGTCTCGTCTCGACAGACAGGGGGACAGACGGACAATACAGTTACGGAACGGAACCCTAAAAACAGTAGGATAGCATTATTAGGTGCTTTTAATGAAACACTGAGACACTTTAATACGACGTTTGTACAATTCAAAAGCTAGCTTGCCCCAAAAATACGCTGCACAAATACGATTCAATGGACAGTGAACATACCTATACACTCGAGAGCAAAAGCAGGTCAATCCATAAGGTAAAATCAATGAAAAGTGTACCTACCTGTTATCATATTATCACTTGCCTACGTGCACACTGCAGTACCAACGTGCACGCGAGTCATAATAAAAAATTGTCGCACTTTCCCAAAACCTGCCATCGAATATGATACGAGTATTAACACATTACTTTCAACACCGATAATCAGGAGCAAGATAATTTGTTATGTTTTTCGAACACAGAATTACTTATCTGTCATGTTAAACTGTCGCACTCTCTCTTTCTCTTTGTTAACTCTTAATTAATCTTATTACAAAACTATAATTAAGATAAAATGCACCCGACCACTGGCCACTTGTGGAATGTTGCTACTTTCAAAACATTGGCTTTATTACTATGGTGAGATCCGTGAGATATAAGAGATACTTGAAATTGCGACTTTATTTAATTTTATCCTTTATCCTCAAATGTTATAAAATAAATGGAAGGCAATGCGCACGTGACTCCTTTGGAATTGCGAGCGTCTATAGGTTTTTAAGGCTGCGTTTCCACCAGAGATGTGCGACGATGTGTTTTCATATATTTGACACCTCGCTCGGCGCGTTGCGACTGTTGCGAGGTGTCAAATGTATGAAAACGCATCCTCGCATATATCTGGTGGAAACGCAGCCTAAAGTGGACTAAATTTACTACAACATGAGACTAGTAGCTATTGTCTCCGTAGATTTAATAGTTTCCAAGGTAAAGCTTTTCAAAGCTTGGGAAGATGGGAAGTTCGAAAAATTATAAACTTTAAAAACGAAGTAGTCTTGAGAAAGTACTATCAAAACTTGTCTTTAAGCGTTGTAGTCGGTTTTTTTTTTATTTTTGACAAAGTTACGTTCGCGCTCCAGTCCGTCACAAAGTTAGATTATTCAATGGGCCAAAATCGTAAAGAAGTCTGCAAAAAATCTGAACTACCGGATTTGATGCAAGCTCTGATTTATAGAGTTGCTGGATTGTATTGTATGTGTATATTTGAAGCTAATTTAATTAGAGTAAATAATCCCAGTAATTAATATCTAAATCATAATGTGACCGTAAAGAACACTAAACATTATACCAAAATAAAGCAAATAACTTTCAAGCTTATCTTAAGTATCATCATTATACCTTCTACGTTGTAATCCATCAAAAAGCACCCGCTGCACTTCGCTGTATTTCATATCTCGCTTAATAAATCATGCTCTCGAACATGCATGTGAAACCGAATAGGAAGTGATCTAATAACAGGTGTAAATTATGGTCCCGCCTGCCGATGGCCGAGATGACTTATCGAACATTAATTGTCTGTAACATGGTCATCTAAACGTTGATTAATGTTCATGCATGCTGATCTTCTAAGCAGCCATCCTAGTTTGTTATTACGATGAAATTATCACAATCGACGACATATTTACTTAAGTTATGCAGCCGGGTGTTTATGGTTGTATTTATCACGGTAGATAAAGTATATGAATATAATGCAATCCAATACATATAGGTACTTACGTATTCTAAATTTCTAATATTGCCACTTTGCGATCGGGAGTGAAAATAAAACTAATTTTACTATATTTTTACCATTTTTTCGCACACACACAGAGCAGAAAATGGGATACTCGTTGAATGGAAATTCAATAAAAACTCGCATTTTTTGTCTTTGAGTGTAGTTTTAAGGTGCCGCAAGACACTTTAAAATATGTACTAGGTATTTATTAGAAACTTGTGCAATATCAGCTTCAGAATCGCAATTCGTTGAAACGTTGTTATCACGACGATAGGGTTAAAGGCAGTTTTCTCTTCGATAGGTAGAATAGATCGAAGGTAACTTATAAGATATAATGCATTTTCTTAAAGCGAGGTTCTTCCATTGCAAATGTCCCGCTCTAACACGCGTGAGTTTGCAATTGAGCATCCCACTCTCTACGTAACTGTGCGCGTGATTTTCGTAAAATTTTAGTATATTTTCGGGTGAGAAAAATACATGGCTTACTATAGATATTAACAATATTATTCCCGACATCGCTCATACCATCAAATACGTTTATTTTAGTATTATTTTTTACTCATCATGTTACCTAATATTGGAATAAAATTAGTTTTAAGATAGAAAATAGAGGTATGTTTGGCATTTTTTTCTATCGAACAAAGTTTTGCAAATTGTGTAACGGACATGCGACGGCACTAGATAAAGGTCTCAAATATAACATCGTTTTTTTTTACATTTTTAATATGTAGTATTTCGTAAATCAGATTTTTACTATAACCCGGCCTTAAGCGTATCTCCATTTAAGGGGGCGTTTAGAACACAGTAATAAAGTTAAATAGAAAGGTAATAAGGTAAAACATAATTGCGTTTCATGTCAAACAAAGAGGTCATGTCAAACAAGTGAAAAATTGCATCGGGTGCGAAATGGACCTACGATGTCCGCACCCGATGCAGTTTTTAGGGTTCCGTAGTAAACAAGGAACCCTTATAGTTTTTTTTTTTACTGAATTTACTGGTTTAATTGTATGTACCGAGCTTCAGCTTCACGAAAGATGCTGCGCGAGCGCGTACTTCGAGAAGCAATTTATACATTTTCTATTCGTTTGATCTACAATGAGATACCATTCAAAGTGAACGGCTGCATGGAAGCCAGGCTAATGCCTATGCATTACATTTTTTTGGGTTACGTAACGCATTTCTCTCTAAACATAATAGCAGGGCAGCGTGCGAACTGTAAAATACCGATCTCGATGGTCCATTGGAGATGTATGATGGCTTCTTACGAAATCCGGGATCCGCCCTCTTTGTAATTGTATTTTAAATACTTGGTGCAATTATCGAAGGTACTTATCATTGGTACTTATAAATTCATGTAATTTAGAATTTTTTTATTAGTTATATTTATTGATCTCCCATTGGGGAAACAACATGTCAAATAATGGGTCATTCATTAGAGTCATAAGCCTGATTATAAGCGGATTTCGTAGTCGACATCCTCGACTCGATGAGCGCTTGTAACTCGACAGCGTGTGCGTGTGTTGTCCGTTCTTCACTGACGGTATATTTGAGGGCTGACATGTTGATATAAGTATTCATTAAGACGCTTATCTTCAAAAACTTTGGCATCCATACTCATCGACACCAATAAAATTCCATAATGTATTTATATAATGTTGAACTTTTTATGAATTGAAGTTACCCTCATATCACCGTTTACATGTATATTTATGAATACTCTTATGAAATCATGTCTAAATAACGAAATATTTACACTGGCATTTGTCAGATTACTTTGTAAAAAATCTGCTTTCAGCAGATACTGATGCAGTTGCCCGTCCTCTCTCTCTACTAAGCTTTACTTTTAATCTAGTATGTAATAATTAGGTACTCTAAATACAACTACGAAAAATAGCTACACGTTTCATCAGTAATGACATAATAATTCGATCGAAGCACATTGTTTGTTATTAAAAACTCAAAATTAACTTCCGCTATAACCTTTTGATTGATTCGAAAGTTACATAAAAGGAAAATCATGGCAGCGCTCGCATAAATCAATCGTTTCGTAACCAGCAAAACAATAGCCACATTAGCAATGGAAACAAAATTGTTTTTATCAAAAGTTAGGCAAGTTGGGCACGCCAAATGAAAACCCTGATCTTTTAATGCGTAAACAGCAATCAGACAGCTGAGGCTAAGTTGCGTGTGGTTACATTTTAAAACAATAAGATAATTTCGAAAATTCTAAGGGTAGGTACACCGCACCTATCCGGCAGTAAAACACTAGTCGTAACTGTCACAGCGATTAAATGCGAATTGAGAACAGAGTTTTTTCAATCAATCAATCAAATTCTTTATTTCGTCATCATAGGTAGTTTATGTACAGGTGATAGGTATAAGTAACAGTGGAACAGCTATGATGTACCTTTCGGCGTACTACCAATTAAATACAAATGTCACTAACTTAATCCTAAAAACTTATATGTGATATCAAATAGTGTGCATGCAATGCAAGCAGATACAAACATACATAGAATTAATTTGCGGAGATATCAAGTGTATTATGTTATTATTGCATGTCATATTTTATAATTTTGGTTGGAGTTAGACTGGCTAAGACCCTTAGCTACCAAGCAAATGACGCACAATGGTCCAACCGACATACACGGATTAAGTGCGAAAAAAGGAGTCCATGACAATAATATAACCTAATCATCCACTAGCTTGCAACTGTAATCGATTTTATTTTTACACCTTTTTGCAACACTAGAATTATCAGCAGTCTCGAGTGATACGACAGATCCAGACACTACGTACAGATCCTGTGCCTCTATTTTGCAACTAAATTTAATTTTTCAAATCGTTACCACTCCTATCTCAGTAGCAGTGGATCCTGCTCATACATATTGTATAATACGCTTGCATAAAAGGGAGCTCATGCAGCCAGATAATTTAAATATGATTTTAATATGTTGAAAACGCATTCCGGAATTGAGTCCGGCCTAGAGTGCAACAGACTTACACAAGTGCAATTTCCCCCTTCCGGCCATTACCGTCTCGGAGGCGGAACGAAAACCTCCGGAACGTCGCGTCGCCGCATCCTGTGTGCACTTCAAACAGGTAATTTTTACATTCCCAAGAAACAAAACTAACAAAATACTCGGAATATTTTTTGCTAATTTAAAGATGATAAAACGAAGTACATTAATCAAACTACTGCTTTTTTTCCTACAACGTTCATAATAAAGTAAGGGCCTAAGGGCTTATTATAAAAAGTTGATATATTTAGCCATCAGTCAATATTCCTTTGACTGTTGGAATTTCTGCATCCAAAAAATGCCATCATTATTTGCAACCCGTTTGCACAATAATAGTTTTCGCCATCAGGGAACCGAATACCAGCTTAATCGCCCATTCAGCTCAGAAAACCCTAAATCTAGTTGTTACGAGGTACAGTCAGTGGCGTCGTGCCTAGGTCCGACACGGCCATCCCGATGCTATCTGACCGCGTAAACATTTGGACTGGACGAGGCGCGCTCACGACCTCCCATTGTCGCATTTCACGCCTGCGCTCGCGCCTTTCGAAAGTAGACCCTTCTTACAATCGAAGCATCGTCAACAGTATCATGTCTTCTTGTAGCCGATTAAATTCAAGCCGATTCCAGAGATATAATATGGCTTCATACGATCTCAGTATAGAGTCCGTGACATTACTGCGAATACTATATATATATACTTAACTAAATATTTATATCCCCGTGCCTTTGCACGAAATCTATTAGAACTTTGAAAATAACCTCTGACGAAAACAACAACCTTAAGGGCAACTGTGCATCCTCTGGAATGTTGGTAACCAGACTCATCAAAAGAAATACGATACGATTACGAGCATATAACAAAAACGCGTGATGCAGTCAAAGTACTTCCATGACGCTTCTACTGTGGTATTGCGAGAATGCGATAAAAAAGAATTCCGAGCGATTACGGGCCATAGAAATATTTAGTCAGTCACTTATCTCGAATGGAGTTTGGGAGATTGCTACCATTAGCCAAAGGCCGTTGAATTAGTTCTGCTGCTGCTAGGCTGAGAGAATAGAAATAATTAGTTACGGGTGACAGAGAAATGATGTTTTATTGCGTTCCTATCTGTAAACACGAATCAGTCTTGCTAATTTTTAAAATTGCAATACATAATATAGGTATCTATGAAATGCACATATTTAGATAATTAGCCCGGAAAGATGACCCCGCCACTTTTGGGATTCATAGCTAGGAAGAGAGATAGAAATAATTTTGCTCTGTGTCAAAATCTGAAACTTCTCAAACCTTACATAAGTATAAGTACCTACAGACTGTCCCCACGAGCAAAAAGTATAATTAATATTATGTATATCAAAAGACAACGTACAGTTATCAATTTATAGTTAGTAGCAGGGAATATGGACATTCGACAAATATATCGTAACACATCCTTATTACTGTAAGAATCGCCTTATTCATAAAACAACAAAGCCTGTTTTCGTTAAAATGCCATTTTATATCGTTTATATTTGTATTTATTTCTCGAACCCACGATATACTAACAACCTACTTACTATAATTCCCGCTTTTTCGATTTGTGCAGATTATTTGCAAGGGAACGCAAAGCAAAAACAAACTATTAATTAACTGGCGGCTCGAACCGCAGTCATTGATTGATGCTTCGAATTGTGGCCGACAAGTGGCCCAACTGTGCCCATTGTTAGAAAGGCTCACACGGTCCCAATCATGCGAGGCAGCAGCCACTGCACTCTAGATTACTCTACAGAAAGGCCACTGAAAAAGCGTGAAATTTCTTGTCTCTTTCATATAAATATTTCCTATAAAGATAGAGGTAAAGTTCTGGCCTGGCTACAATATCAATACTTTAGTACTAATAGTAGGTAGTTTAGCAAAAATAACCCAAATCGCACGAAGATATATTTGAAATAAAATAGGTGCCTTCGGTCTAGAACAGAAGAGATTTTTTGTGGCCGGATCTTTTGCCCTAAATTACTACTTTTGTCTGGTCACTTGACACTTGTACTATTACTAATTAAGTGATCTTGTTATAATAACTAGCTATTTTTCATTGCCTATAATGAACTGGTGGTATTTTTTGTAAATTTTTAAGGTATTTATTTAGGGTTACCTAATATTCAATTAGAAAATAAGACAGATGAAGTCATGGTTATCCAGAAAATCAAGTTCTTTTTCAAACAGGTTATTTTTGAAAAAACACTGGAATAATGGACACATACATTATACGCTAAATATAAACAATCAGCAATTCAGCATTCTAATGAATGAAGCAAATACTCGAGGTGAAGGACACACTGAAAGTAAGAGATCCACCTAAGTGCACTATTTGTTTAACGTATCTGTTGTTGCCTGGAGACCGGGAGTTCGGCAAATGATCTGCCAATAGATGAACCAGTGGCTTCCGTGTCTGATGAGATCTAGCTGTGCCTCGGGTTCCCTAGCTTGTTAAGGCGATTATATTTCTCATCAAAATTTTGTCTTGAGCTCGCTAATGGTCTATATGCTATGCTCTTCGGCATAAGAATAAGATGTTTTGTCAAAAAAGATCATAAAACTCGACAATTTAAGATTAATATATTGTTATTACAGAAGTAGTACCGAATTTGAAGTAGTAAACAGGCTTATTCGATATCTTGTTGGCATTGTATTAAAATATTAAATCTATGAGATTGTTAGTCAGCGTACCACGCGACGCGATGTATCATTTTTTTTTAGAATTTCCGCCGCTTAATTTAAAGCCTTTGCACTTTGTTTCAAAATTCACCTGTTTACCAAACCGATCGGAGGTTACGCCTGAATATTACTTATCTCTAGATTTCAGGCCAATTTTGAATAAACAGGTGAAAACAAAACCATATGTATTTTCAATCTCTGCGTGGGTATGATTAATTGAGAAGCATCCGAGTCCATGCAAAAATTTTACCTCAGCGTGGTCAAGCCATTTATAAAATTGATTAGTTTTGTGTTGTCAAGTGCATGCGTTCACTAACGAAATCATAATTCGAGCTTCCCTAATAAGGATTAATTAGAAGAGTGTAACGGTTGAAATTTACCATCTCAAGAGATACCCACGGTAGATTAGTAAGGAGACCGGGAGTTCGGCAAATGATCTGCCAATAGATGAACCAGTGGCTTCCGTGTCTGATGAGATCTAGCTGTGCCTCGGGTTCCCTAGCTTGTTAAGGCGATTATATTTCTCATCAAAATTTTGTCTTGAGCTCGCTAATGGTCTATATGCTATGCTCTTCGGCATAAGAATAAGATGTTTTGTCAAAAAAGATCATAAAACTCGACAATTTAAGATTAATATATTGTTATTACAGAAGTAGTACCGAATTTGAAGTAGTAAACAGGCTTATTCGATATCTTGTTGGCATTGTATTAAAATATTAAATCTATGAGATTGTTAGTCAGCGTACCACGCGACGCGATGTATCATTTTTTTTTAGAATTTCCGCCGCTTAATTTAAAGCCTTTGCACTTTGTTTCAAAATTCACCTGTTTACCAAACCGATCGGAGGTTACGCCTGAATATTACTTATCTCTAGATTTCAGGCCAATTTTGAATAAACAGGTGAAAACAAAACCATATGTATTTTCAATCTCTGCGTGGGTATGATTAATTGAGAAGCATCCGAGTCCATGCAAAAATTTTACCTCAGCGTGGTCAAGCCATTTATAAAATTGATTAGTTTTGTGTTGTCAAGTGCATGCGTTCACTAACGAAATCATAATTCGAGCTTCCCTAATAAGGATTAATTAGAAGAGTGTAACGGTTGAAATTTACCATCTCAAGAGATACCCACGGTAGATTAGTAAGGAGCAATAGATGGATTCCAGAGGTCGTAAGTTCAAATCCCACTTGGGGGCCGATTTTTGAGTGTCGAACGCTCGAATTTTCACTCGACATCTGTCAAAACGTCATAGTATTTTGACAGATCTCGAGTAAAAAGTCGAGCGTTCGCCACTCAAAAATCGGCTCCCTGTGCTGTGGCGTTAAATTTTTCACTCTGATTCTGATTGAAAATCAGCGTCAGGGCTTCCGTGCATGACCGTGCTGAGTACAGTTCAGTTTCTTTACTGGTAAAAATAATTTACAAGTCATTAAATTATAAGTACTAAGTATATCTAGTTATGCATATTGGTTACATGAATTACAAATTAATATTTGAGTGAGAGTATTGTTAAGCACTTTAGACGTAAAAGTTATTTCTCTGTATTTTTCACATGCTACATAAATAATTGCGTATATACTGTGATATATACTATTATATACTGTGACTATTGTCTCGATGCAAAATTTAGTGGACCTATACAAGCCAATGGTATCAGGGCAACATGGCGCGTGAGGGATGCTGATGGCAGCAGCCATTACCAGCCACCGATAGCAAGACGTACAGCGGAAACCGAAATGACGTAAATAACATCTGAAGAACAGACGATTCTTACCCCTGTTATGTTCAGCTAAAGGGTCTTAATAGTTTGTCAAAAAATGTTATGCCTTTTTGGCTCATGATCCTCATAGCGATATACTGGACGGGAACTGGTCTCTGGAAAGTGTAGTGACGTTAATGATCAGCACGAAACTATGAACATTGACTGTTTTACATGGTATGTGTTGAAGTACAGCATGCAACTAATACAAGACGAAAAATACCATCATTCATTTCAAAAGGTAAGAAAATTTCTACTTATTGTTCGAAATAAAAACAAAGAACAAGGATGACTAATAAGATAAGTTCTCAAACCTGAGAAAAACGATTATCTTACTTAGAATAAACATCAATATGTAGCAAAAATACGCGCTGAGCTTCCGTATAGTGCGCGTGTTAGAGCAGAACTTTTGCAATGGCATCTACGCCCTCTTAAAATATTAGTGAAAAGAGTATTTCATCGGTAAAGCATGTTACGTAACGTGGTATAGTTCGTACAAAACTCTAAGGCCAAATTATGTCAAACGAACGCAAGCAAAACTCGACTTAGAGCTCTGACTGTTAGATAGATTTTTGCTTGCGTTAATTTGACAGCACTTGGCCTTATAGTTGTGTACGGACTATACCTAATCGGCAATAATCCGTGACCATCAAGATCGAGGTGGAACCAAAATCCGGATGTAACTAAGTCTGCAACGCGATCCGCGGCTTACCTGAGGATTAACTAATTCCATTTGGAGCTGATACTTCCGATTGCTACCGTTCGACCTATAATTAAGTAGACCTACTTATATTATAATTTTTAATAAATCCATATGTCCTAACAAGGGGGGGGGGTACCTGGAAAGTGCTCGGAAGTTGATGGAATTTTATGGGGTTATTTGGGGGTACACAAGGAAGACTACCCTAAGTTTTCCACCTCGAGGACCTTGTGCTAAGGGGGGGAGGGGGGGAAATGTGTGACATTATTCAGATTTTCGCTTATACCTCTGAAACTATGCACTTTTTGTATACTATATTGTATGACAAAGTTGAAGAGCACTAAATTACCTAAAAGTTAAGTGGTCGACCACATTTGTAGACTTAATATTAACGGCAATACAGCCGATCAAAGTTAGAAAATAATAATAATGGTTCGAAGCTGGAGGTCCCGGGTTCGAATCCCGGCCGGGGCATTTATTTGTGTGATGAGCATGAATATTTGTTCTTGGGTCTTGGATGTTTTCTATGTATTTAAGTATGTATTTATCTATATAAGTATGTATATCGTCGCTTAGTACCCATAGTACAAGCTTTGCTTAGTTTGGGACTAGGTTGATTTGTGTAAGATTGTCCACAAATATTTATTTTTATTTTTATTTATTTTATTTTATTATCATCATCATCATCATCATCATCAGCCTATATACGTCCCACTGCTGGGCACATTTTATTATAGTTAATAATAATGGTGGAATTAAGTATAGAAAATACCTTGATCTAAATCTGACTGATGGCAATGGGGCAGGCTGCTGCAAACATGGCCACTAGGTGGCGCCACTAGAGTATGTCACATCTCGATTGATGCTTGAACTTTAAAAAATATTATACGTTTAAAATAATAATTATTATTAAACTTTGTATCTTAGGCTGAGACACTGTCGGTTAATATTTCAAAGCCATTTAAATACAAAAGGTTTTGTTTAGACAGAAGGGTGTCAGTAATATTTACGTAAACATATACTCGTCCGTTTAGCGCGATAAAATGGATCCAAATGAAAAATACGGACGTCTGACTCTGACACAGCTAAAAGCACTTTTACGGCAACGCCAGCAATCAGTAAAAGGACCGCAAAATTAAGGTGGTTGTAGTGGGAAAAATGAGGAAATTTCTGAAAAAATAATAATTACATATTAATATATTAGTATGTGTTCCGTAAAATATACGTAATAATAAACATTATCAGCAAATATCAAGTTCATAGGTCTCATCCCAAAGAGAATAATAATCACGAACGAATGTCTTGGCACAAACTCAGTGGCGCCACCTAGTGGCAAAGTTTGGCAGCCGCCAACCCCATTTATTCTCTTTGGGCTGAGACCTATGAACTTGATATTTGGTGATAATGTTTATTATTACGTATATTTTAGGGAACACATACTAATACTAATTAGATTTTTTTTTCAGAAATTTTATCATTTTTCCCATTACATCCACCTTAATTTTGCGGTCCTTTTACTGATTGCTCGCGTTGCCGTAAAAGTGCTTTTAGCTGTGCCAGAGTCAGACGTCCGTATTTTTCATTTGGATCCTTTTTATCGCGCTAAACGGACAAGTATATGTTTACGAAAATATAACTTACACGCTCCTGTCTAAACAAAACCTTTTGTATTTAAATGGCTTTGAAACATTAACAGACATTGTCTCGACCTAAGATACAAAGTTTAATACTTATTATTATTTATAACGGTATTTTAAACGTACAATATTTTTTAAAGTTAAATGTGCATCAATCGAGATGTGACAAACTCTAGTGGCGCCATCTATACAGAGCTTTGCGCCGCCTGCCCCATTGTATTTTATTATAACGCCTGTATCTGTATCTTCATACTTAACCGTTTTTAATCCAAAAAAACATACTCCGTGTTTCCGTGAGATACATATTAATATTATTACACTAGTTTAGTTAGGAACAGTGTAAGCACACGTAGAACAGTATTTTATTTTATTGTGCCACCAATCGGCATCAAAATTACATGAAAAAGAGAACTTTACTTATAAAATATAAAAAATACGTAGGTACGGCTGAAAGCAGACACAGTTGCGATAAATCGATTATAGAAATACTTTCTTTCACTACGAATTTAACCCTTTAAGTTAAGGGGAGGTATCCCCAACGCAACTATCCCGCTCTAACACGCGTGAGTTTACAATTAACCATCCCGCTCTCTACGCAAGCTCTGCGCGCAGTTTTGTAAATATTTAGCTATAGTCATTAAGCCAATCATTTTATCAAAGCAAACCCTGCGAATTTGTCTATAACTATTTATGATCTTTAATTGAGTACAAAAATTAAATGTTAAATATCAGTAATATAGCCGTAGTATTGAAAATACATTCCAAAAAGGGGTAACTTCGCGATTTTTTTCTATCGAGTGAAATTGATCAGATCATGTAACTGACTGCGATTTTGACTAGACAAGATCCTCATGTAACACATATATTTTTTTAGATTTTAAGACACTATATTCTACGTCTCAGATGGTTTTTAAAAACTCAAAAGTGGTAATACCCGGCCTTAAGGAGCAAAATTAAAATCTTGAGGAAAAAATGACCAGCACCGTATACCTACCGTAAGGCCTTTTTGTATTTTTTCTGACGCAATTTTTCTTAATGGATTTATTTTAATTCTGACCGCCAAAGGTTTAATCTTAAATCATTCAAAATAGTTAGACAAACAAAACTCATTCATACCTACAACCTACAAGGATGTGCGAGAAATGTCAAAACATAACCAAATAACATTTGCGCCATATTTAACCGCTGCCCGGGATTAATAACAGGGTACCGATAAAACCAATGATTCAATATTTTCAACGACGTCTTTTAGTTGAAGAAAGTCGACGATTACCGGTTCGGTACACCCGGGTAGGTCGGTGTCTAAAATTAGGGTTGTCACATTTTAAGCAATTGCATACCTAATACGTTTTTGCATGTATAATAAATTATACCCAATTTAAACCACGTAATTACACGTTTACTAGATTTCACCAGAGTAAAAGCAAATATGTAATTGATTCCTATTTTGAGTAAGTACATTGACTTCGAAATATTTTCTTCGTAACTGGGTCATTGCATTGTCAGTCGGAAAAACAAAAGTTGTCCATTCGGTGGTCAATAGTTAACGGCTTGTGTGCATGTAATTTACGTTTTTATTACATGAATTTATAGACACGGAATTACAGATTATGCGGGTTATCAGATGAATCGAAAATTAAGCTTTGTAGTCCTTAAATTTTCGGTCCCAACTATTCGGTCACTTTTGTCAGAGTGGTCGTGGTTGCACAGACGAGGTACGGTACAGTCAAGGGCATAAATATGTATACACTTTTGGACCTTATTTCAATGGAATAAGGTGAAAAAGTATATATATATTGGTGCCCTTGACTGTACACGGAGCGCTGTTCGGTGGGTTATCAAACTTTTTCAAGGACTGCTCTGCTCTCTTAGCGATAAGCTTCCATTTCTGCCGGTTAGAGGCATCGCGAGTACATTCAATTGCAATTTCAAATAGCCTTTATTGTCAATCTTACATTTAAAGTTTGACATTAAAGTTTTAATAAATTAAAGTATTTATTTTATTTAAGACTGTCTTGCTTTTCAGCATAGGCCTCCCCCAGGCTTCTCCATAGTTTCCGATCATGGACTTTCCTCCTCCATGTGGCAACAGCTATCGCCTTCATGTCATCTTCCCATCTTCGTGGTGGTGGTGCGAGTACATTGGACCATAATTAATCCAGTAGCTTTTAAATCAGGTCAGTTCAGCTAGTTGGTGATCGCCCGCGTGCTTTCTTGCCTTCCACTTGTCCCTGAATCATCATCACTCACAATCATATCAATCACACAATCACAATCACATCACATCACATTGAGATTTCATTTTTAGAGAAGTGACTTTGAAATGTGTCTGACTGTAAAAATTAGCCTTTACTATTTGAGTCGCGGTGATGCCACATTTTTTAAAAATAAAGTATCATCATAACTTTAATTTCAGTAGGTACCTACTTCTTACGTGATAATAGGTAAGTAACAACCCTATTTAAAAGAAAGGATTACAAGCAAACGCTTAAGATCTACTTTAGATATAGCACCGCCGATAAGCCGATCTGACTCGCCTTAACTACCACAATTAGTAAATATTTTTACAAAGAAAGTGCACAAAATAGGTCACGTCGTGGCATTTTGATGAATCTTTTCATTTTATAGACTTTTGTCGAGCTGAGATCGAGCGGAGAAGATTAAGAATAATGGCTGTTTTAAATTAGTTAGTGGCATTTTGTTTTGTAACGGTAGATGGCTTAGTTGGTGAGTTAGTTCCTGATCATTTCATTTCAATTCAAACTGCAATAAAATTTTGTGAGTTAAGAATTTCAGATGCAATTATCAGAGTTTTAATGGATGCATCGCGTAGGTACTTACCTAAATAGCTATACTGAATAAAGTTAGTTAGTTCCCTCAGTTCCCTGTCCATGTTTATCCTGACAAGTTAGTACTAGCACAACGCTTAAAATATAACCTCTACACAGCATTCTCCAATAAGATTTATTAATGTAATTAAAATTAAGAGCAACCATTTGTTATCGAATCGATTATTTCTGATACACCGCGAGGCGAATAGTGTTTTATATCTTTATCATTACATAACTGATCCCACTATTACAACAATTCACATATAAATACACGCTACATTTAACACACGGTATAGCTTAGAACCAGTTCGTCGTATATAATGGCAAGTAAATACGGCACTTCCGACCATCTGGGTTAGATAGAAGAACAGAATGGTGGTCCATATTAATGATACACGATCGACGTCATATCCACAACATCAATCACAATCACACATAACACATTAGTTTTTACTTCCTTAGAAATTCTTAGCATAAATTACATGTTATGATTATTACCACTATAGGGATGTTGACTCAAAAATTATTATTACTCCATACGAAAGAATACATAAAACTATGCCAAATAGTGAAATTCCCATTCAAATATCTCAAAAAATAACGAAACTACAATCGTTAGAATGTCTTTAGTTCGAGAGAGAAAGCGCTACAGATCAGTGACGTCACTGACCTCGAGCGCCATATTAAATGACGATCGTTCAATACAGAGGTGCGTTTTGCGGAACAGGGACAGAAAATGCCCCCTCCTAAAACTTTGAAGACTTATAATTATGTAATTATTTATTCTTTTGAATTACTTTTTTCGCTATTTGATTGAGAATTTGATCCTTTTTCGAGAAAATACGGATACATTTATTTTCTTATTTGGTGTCAACATCCCTAGGGGTAGGGTAAATCACTTCTAGCCTCGTAAGTCCCTGTCAGATTTTTGTGATTTTGAATTTGGAACCTTCATTTATTTTGCCAGAGTTTGAAACTCTATTGGAATTTGTACCTACTTGTAGAAGTACGCAAGGACTTACGATGCTAGAGTTAAAAAGGAAATACTGAAAATTAAAAGAGAATTTGCTAAAGCATTCGCTGCCATACCACGTATTCCCGCAAGGAACATGCTTAAGTACGATCATCAATGTATGTTAGCACTACAATTAGCTGAATGTTAGCGTTGATAGCACTGAAAATTCAAGTTTTACATATTTAAGTACATAGTAATATATAAGAGTAGGTATAACATTTAATGTTTAATGCAACTTCCAGCAATTTTGGTTTTTTCATTTAGAGAAAGAGAAAATATGGTATTGTAGTGATAGGTTCCTAGCACACCGCGCGCAGCCCTAGTGGTGGGGGAGCCTTTTTTTTTTTTTTTTTTTTCGGTTTTGTCATGCTGGTATCTGGAGACATCCTCCAATTTCAGCAAAATAACGCCTAGGCGCCCCGCAGGGGCGCCTAGTGAGACTAAACTAGCATGGGATAGTTATACAATGCAATGTGGGATAGGGAAAACTAAGAGGGTGCCCTAACTATGCCCTTACGGGGGAATGTGGTTTATTAACTAAAAAGTACACAAATACGCTAAAACAATTTAAAATGTAGTGGTGCAAGAAGGCACGGTGGTGTGATGACGGGTGCGAGCGCCGCTGTCCAGCCCTCAGTTTGGAGTCAGCCCGCTAGGACGGTTCGGGTGAGCCCCCCAGCACACCCTAACGCCGTTCGCAGAGCCGACTGGCCATCTGGCAGCCCTCCCCTCGAAGTAGGCAGAAACTCCCGCACGGTGAGTAGAAAGAAGAGGTGAAAATGTTGACTGTAGACAGGAAGCATCGAGGCCTCCCAGGCCGCCATCGGAGCATCGCCGGCGCGCGACAGCCAGAAGTCGGTCGTGCCAGCTGCCGCTACAGCCGCGGTCCGCGGTCTGATTACCGACTCGCTCTTCAGGCATGAGTGTGATGGCGCGATGTTTGATGAGTACATACGTAGAAAAGTGACGAAAAATTTCTTGAATCGATGGATGGGCGGAAAGGTTTTCAGTGAGAAGATGGCGCGCAGCGGTCGGTTGACCAAACACTGCTACAGCCGCATTGGTTGCGGAGCTGATTACCACCAACTCGAGCTGAAGATCTTCTGAACACGGTGAATAAGTGGCACGAAGCTCGGTGATAATGTAGAATTACAGATGTGAAGAGAATACACCTTGCTAGGCAAGTGTGTATTGGTATGTGGTTCGCGGCGGGTGTTCGGCCGGATGGCTCGGCAGGTGGTCGGCCGGCACGTCCGCACGGCTCGGCGGCCGGCGGCGATCTCTTGACGGTGGGGGAGCCCAAGAGGGGATTTTGGGATATACTCGGGCGCGTCGGATTAAGACATGTGGGATTCCTTGCACACTGTTGAGTACCTTTACCATTTATAAGCCCTCTATATTATGTTCGATATTTTTTACATTAAAAAAAAGCCGCCACAAGCTTGCGTCTCGTCTTAGCTTCTTTTATCGTCTACTTAACGTCCTCTCTGAAAATCTTCCGCTCGCTACAATGCTCTACTCTTCCGTACGGCCGCCCCTGGCATAGGTACATACCGTCAAATTAACATATTTCCGTTATATAGAGATATAGATACGTGGGGATATAGAGATACATGGGGCATATATACACTATCAATATCTGACGCCTTGAAGTATAGTGTAACAGTTTTTTTAATGTTTTTTTTTTTGTGGACGGTCATCCCACTGGCGGAGGGTTACACAATAATATTGTGTACCTAACCTAACCTTTTTTTCGTATCATCCAAATCTTCCCAATCTAATAGGTCCCAACGACGCTTGAGTATAATTATCCACATTTAGCATAGCGGCCTCCCCTACCATAGCTCACGGTGACTTAAGGAAAAAGGGGGGTGTTACTTTATCCCGACGCCACACAAAATGCCTTTACATTTACACTCTGCTAGAGTCCTGCAATCTGTGCACTGCGTCGCAAGCGCAGTTCGCCGCGCAGTTTCAAATCAAGTGTCGTGATTTTTATCGATAGCGTCTGCGGTTGATTAATCGATGCGACGTGCATGCCGCCGAGACAGGCGCGACTTTACCGTCCCTCCAATCCGACACCGCCATACCAAGTTCGGATGACAAGTTTTGATTACCTACACGTATATCGTTTTGCTATAATAAATACTAGGACTTGGTTATCATTTTATAATCTTTACTGAATAAGCTTATAATAATTTATAAAATATTATTTTTGAAGTAGTGGTAAAACTTTGGTCACCTCGAAAAATATCACTTATTTTGTTTCTTTACTATCGCAGTATGTACAAAGTGTCATGTTATCATAAGTAATTGTAGCTTTTCAGCAAAAAGCCAAAAACTTCGCGTAAACTCTATATCAAGTTACCTAGTTTGCTCTCGTATCGTGCAGCGACTGGCCAAAAATTGGTTCCCACCTATTTTACAAAACTCAACAAATTTATCACAAAAACATTGTTTATAAACATTTTAAGAGTATTTAGGTTAAAACCTTTAGGATTACATAATTTCCCTGAAACACATAGTTATTAATACAATCTTTGTTTTTAGGATTCCGTATACCTATGCTATAATAAAACGATTTTTCCAACGTTAAACATAACAAAGCCAATAGTAGATTGTGTCACAAGGGAGCAAAATGACATATTTACGGCGTGGGCGTAAATTGAATCCTGAACGAAGCGAAGGATTATATAATAGAATCCCGAGCGTAGCGAGGGATTCTAAAATAGAATCCTGAGCGTAGTGAGGGATTCAAGAATTAACGCCCAAGGTGGAAATAATTTTGCTTCCATGTGACACATACTGCTTTTCACATCACCTATTGAGAATAATAAAAGATCTGAAATAACAATGGTTGTGCATTTATTTTATCAAAATCGATACAATACTTAACTATCAAAATCGATACAATACAATTACTCGTTACAGAAAAGTGCCACTTTGATCCCTCGTAGCAGGGAAGAAAAGTGCCATTTTGATCCCTCCTAGCAGGGAAGAAAAAGCCCTTATCCAAATAGGTGATGTGAAAAGAAACATTCCAAACAACATTCCAAAAGTGAACATCACAAAGGGCTGTTATTCACAAACCGACTCGTTCTCACCTGTCACCTCACCCCTCACCTGTTTTTATATGGAACTGTCAAAAAGTGAAAAATTTAATTTGATTGTTTCCATATAACGGGTGAGCTGTGAGGTGACAGGTGAAGATGGTGCTTAGTGAATCACAGATAAAGTTCTAAACCACATAAGTAATTCTTAATGGCATCCATTTCATTTGGAATCTGATGTTACATTTTTTTTTTTTTTTGACACGAGAGAGATACAAGCTAAACTGTCAAATACGCCGCGTTTCGCATATGTATAATATTTCAAGTTAAATTTAGTTCGTGGGCAGTAGGAAGCGTTGCGACCTATATCGGGCCTAGCCCTTTGTTGCCGTTTATTTCTGTTTTCGTCTCGTTTCGTAAGTTGTGTTCTTAAAAGCAGAGGGTCTAGTTTGTAAACGAAATATCCCGGACATACGACCATTTAGTTCCGTGAACTATAAGTTTACGACGCGGATGCGCGCACGCTTCTGATGCAACAGTAAACCTATTAACGGACGCCCGGGGCGATGGTAATAGGAAAAGCTGTTCGCGATAACGATATTATCAGTTTCATGTCGACACTTTATTTTTTCCTAAGGGTAAGTATTTGCATTTTTATTGTGACTATGACGTTTAATGCGAAATTATATAATTTGGTACGTGTTATTTCACGAAAAAACCCGTAATAGTATAAGAAAGGTACCTATGCTTTTTTTGTTGTTGTAAGTTAAAATTGTCTCGAGTTCTAATTGTATAAAAACTGTCCCTAACACGCTAGCTTAAATGCCATTGTGCCATTCCAACAAAAACTGGCTAAGTAAGCACCCGACAATGGTACAATATATTAAATCATTGATAGGTAGTTACTCGATAAAAGACCAATGTTTCTAGAAACGTCAGTAATTTATGACTGTAATCTAGGCAATTTGATCTCAAATTGCATAACAAGAATTAAATCCCTAATATGCAAGTTAGCACGTTTACTCCTACTCGAGCTGTGATTAATGATTACACATCAATTAGATAAAGCCCTGTTACACGGGAGCAAATTATCGAACTTTGCCCCTTTCCCACCTCGTTCATCGCGGGGCGTTAGAAAGCTCTTATCGCTCCGGCGAGTCCGGCGCGGCGCAAGCGCAGCCACAGCACACTGAACGCTTGCAGTAAGTACTATGTACCCGGACAATCAAACTCATAAAAATAGCTACACTTTGTTGCTTTGTCGCTTTCACCCGTTTCACTATTTGGTATGGCAGTTTAAACATGACGGTACCGCGACACGGTATAAAAGTGTCCAGCGTAACAAAATATAGTTGTGCCGTTTTCATTGTTGGTTTGTGAGATTGCGTGATTTTTAAGGGTTGCGTAACTAATTTTTTTTTTTACTCAATTCAAGAGACAGTTATGTACCGACAGCTGTCCAAAACGAACGTTGGCACATCGGACTCGGATACAAAGGGAAGTTACAAGATTCAAGAAATTAAGTACTCACGTAAAAGTCCATTCATGGTTGATATATGTATACCTTATACAGCATCGCTCTTTTTTTTTATCCACCTTTCAAGTCAATCTATTAATTAACCGCTGACCAAAAAAGACCGAAAATTACAGTTTCGAGTATCCTTTTAATTTTTATATTGTATTTTATTTACTGTTTAATCTACCATTGTAGCAACCATGCCGATAGTTTTAACCATAACGTGGCTCCTAATTGATCCGTAGTCATATTCACTGTTTACCATACTAGGTACTCTGCTACAGCACCGCGTGAGTACATGTCTAAACAACAAATCACTTACCACAATCGCCGCATAATTTATTCGGCATACTTGATATAGGTACTTACCTGAAAAACGAATTTACATGAATATACTAATACAAATTGAACATCATTGAATCTTAAATCAAAAGAAAGCAGTTTGATATCAAGAAATCTTACGCATGATCAATGATAAATAATATTGCGTTCATACATAGTCGCCATCAGATTTATTTGTATACTTGAGTCAGGTGGACAAAAATACCGAAACATGCACTCTAATACCTTGACAATAGAGTTGCGTTCAGATATTTTCGAGCACCTTTTTCGCTTCGATATCTGTGATAAATAGGTATGTACCTACTATATCAACTCTTATAAATTATAATGATGGCTATGAATATTACTTTGCTCTTATGAGGTTTCATTGGACGAATAATAAATAGAATAATGTACCTATGTATGTATGTAATAGTACATTACTTACCAAGGGCGATAAAACAAAGAATGTCTCAGATCGCAGGTATTTTACGCCCGAGCCGAAGGCAAGGGCGATAAATATGCGATCTGAGGCTTTCTTTATTATCGCCCGTGGTAAGTACAAATTTTTATGTCACCCCCTGGCCAGGAAGTGGGTTTTTTTGCGCGCGGAGCGTGCGATAATGGCCACTTTATGGCCAGGTGTGACATAAAAACTTTATTGTTACACAAAAACAGTCAAAGACATATATGTCACATTTGAATAACGTACAAAGGCGATCGAAATCTCTTTTCGTGTATTTTTTATACGCTTTTATTCATATTGGTAGATGCTGTAAACTTAAATTCATTAACTAGCATAGGTACTAGGATATTAATTAATCTAAATAAATTAAATTAATTATTGTTTCTCCCATCATGTTTCTTTTAAACAAAGCGGCGTGAAACCATTGCTTGTGCTAATTGTGAAGCTTTTTTTACTGCTCGCAATTAACTGGATCAAAGAGTTTCACACTTCTATTATAGATAAGTACTTCTCTACGTAATGTATATGTTTAAATTAGCAAAAAAATTATATAAGTAGCTGATTTTCTTAAGCTATCCCAAATCGATGGCAAACTGATCCCTCAAATATATGGGTATGTAACTACAGTATGGGTTTTTTTTTTATCAAACAAAGTAATGTACGATAGTAGCTAGCTATGAACCGACCGAAGTTTTCTGTGGTCGACCGATGTTATACCCAAGTTTTAAAGCTTTTGTTTCAGTATGGTACCCTGTATAATACGATTAATATAATAAAGTAATAAAATATAATCCCGCAACCGGACATGCGCCTGTAATCTTGGCCGCGTGCGCTGCAATTAATCATTTACAGCGTAACTAGATCACTTGACCGACTTATATTTTTAAATATCAATTGATAATCAAGATGCATCCGCAATGATTCATCTTCGCCGATGACCGTAAAAAATAGATTGCGTCGAGATGAGCTTGCGGAATAAGGGTTCCACAATGACGTACTTATTTAAACTTTTCAGAAATCATGGCTATTTAGCCACTTTTGAACTGAAAGACACAGTGATATTGTAGGGCTAACGGGACTATTAGGCGAAATGCCGAAATGATATCCGGTGATAACTTGCTATCGTCTTTAGTATTATAGCGGAATGTTCTGATATTTTGTAGTTTGGTTGTGTAGTTGTACTGTAAAAACGGACCCTTATGGTTTCACTAAACCCGTCTATCTGTCTGTTTTCAATATGCGCCACTTGCAGTCATTGTGATTTGTGATGAGCGCTCGTGGCTCAGCGGCGCCTGCGTACCGCTTGCGGTATCTATAAGGTTAAGCAACGTGGGCAGCGGTCAGGACTTGGATGGGTGACCTCTTTGAGTGATTACTAACTGAGCGCTCACGTGCTTTGGAAGGCACGTTAAGCCGTTGATCCCGGTTACTGTCTATGGCAGCAGTCGTTAAGCCAAGTTGGAGGCCTTCGGGCGGCTTGAGAACTTCTAACAGTCAAGTTGCCCACTCACTTGACAAAGCCTAATCCCAATAAGGTCTAGTTTCACCTCGGGGTTGGATGGTTAGAGGTCAGTCGCTTTCGTAAAAACTAGTGCTTACGCCAAATCTTGGGATTAGGTAGCGGACCCCAGGCATCCGGAGGGATGCAACTGTACTGGGATAACGCTAGGAGGATGATGATGAGCTATTAGACGATAACAAACTATCACAGAATAGCCAAGGTTAGGCCGATTGTTAATCGATCTGCTAATACATCCTATAGTCTAAACTCCTAACACTATCCTTGGCATTTAGATTTTGTATGATTTGGCAATCACATAGCATAATGATTTGGTAAATTTGGCTATTGACGTTATATCCAAAAAAAAATTACTAGCAATAAATATTTTTGATGCGATTAAACCTTACAAGGGGTACCCTAAACGATATTTTATGCGCTAAAGCGAATACAAATATGCACCGACCGATTGAAGCATAAATAGTTTGCGTGCGGGTTCTGTGGGCACGATATAGCGATGACACAAGACATACATATATATTTGCTAAACTGAACTCGCAAGTAATATTGAGCAAATTTTCCTCTGGTCTTTGCAACCACAATAAATGAAATGATAAACGGATATCTTTTAACACGCCGCTTACCTATAGCATATTTTTTCTTTATGTCGCGACATACTTAGTCTTTTCAATAGGAATACATACATTTCAATTCAAAAACTTTATGAGTATGAAAGAAGCAAACATTTGTCTTGTACAAATTAATATACCTACACTCAATTTACTATAAACACATTGAGAGAAACGATTGTTATATTTCGATCATCATACTTTATCACTCCGCCATTTATCCGCTACCTGAAACAGATCTACTATTGTATATTCATAGTTACATCACTAATCATAAGAAAGCTAAACATAATAACCATTTATCTCTAATACGTGCAATAATAATAAAGTAACATAGTAAAATGCATACGCGTACGCGTACGGGCCGCCGTAATCTTCATGTTTAATCATCGGAACAAGTATAAATTTTAATCAATTGGCTTAAGGTTTTTCTCATTCATATGTCGTATCAGGACATTAGTAGCAATAAGTTTTATGGTAGTATGACTAACAATTCAGTTAGGACCTTGTGGCACGGAGGTTTGGTATATTATGTGGGGTACGGTGAGATCGAAGTGATAAATCTATGAGGTTCGTTACGGAAGGACATTAGCCTATGGCAAGAAGCCGCGTAAATTGCGATGATTTGCAGCCGGTAGTCGCTTCTCGTCTCTCAACAGGTAGTTAAGAACAAATCATTAACTAAAATGAAGCTAATTAAATTTCTAAGTTTACAGTGTTCATGCTTGGAGATTTTTCATTGATCTACATTTACAACAGTGTAAGCTTAAGAAAAAAACAGATATAATAAAAAAGAGGGTGATATTAGTCGCCGAATCCATAGATGAAATATCACGAACTATAATTAAAATAACTAAAATACCGTCCGGCTATTTAACACGCCCACCTAAAATATATACGTATTTCTTTTTGGGTTTCTAATATTATAGGCGTCAGAAACGTAATAATGTTAGGGATTTGTCTTTCCTTGTTCTAAGAGGCTATGGGAGTGCACAACAGCCATAGTCACCGTTACATATTAGTAAGAGCCAAAAATCATTCGGGAGCCTTAGATGTGCCTAATAGGTATGTATATTTCAAAGCCAAAAACGACTCCAGCGTCCACAAGAAGTGGCATTCATTTCAAGTTCAAGAACAACGTAGTTAACTAAAACTAATTTTATGAGATAAGTATTATAACTACTCGTAAATCGTAATAATTACCTATAGGTATAAGGCGATCATACTGTTGTAGATGTAAAATTTACTATGACTATTGGATTTGATTTTTATAGTAAGTCAACGTTAAGTTGGGTACTGGATTTTAATATCAGGTCTTTAGATGGATTCGCTTGAGATAGATAGGCTGGATAATTATAGTGAAGATGCATCGGGGTCGGCGTCCGCGCATTGTTATGTTCTAATCTAAAAGGCCTTAAGAGTTCTTACAGTTTCAGTGCACTTACGACCTTTTAAGATAAGACGTTACGATGTGCATAAGGAAACAAGTCAATGCATCGCCCTGCCGAATGGATTGGTCACGTAATAACCTATTTCATATTTACTGCATGTGAAATAGAATAAGCATTGCCTCCGTAACATTTTCGACGGAAACGCATGAAACATGCGATTAGGATGTGTATTTTGGATACAAGAAGACAAATTAGATTTTTAACTTAGTAGGTATTAACTGAGTGAAATTAGACTCGTTGCCGGGATTTTTAACTTTAACTGATAGAATAGGCATGTCCTTTTTTTACGCCGGAAAATGCTTGATGCATACCGGCCTTCCTGGGGGTTTTAGGCGCGGTGATGTGGGACTCCTGTGTCAGGCTACCCACTGAAAACCAGCGGCTTTCCCTCATCGCCTTTGTGAGACGCCGCAGGATTCGCTTGCGCATGCCACCACGGGCGTCTCGGCATATGCCCGCATCGGCCGTCACAGGCGGCACCCTGCCACAGTTGAGCTAGATCAGTGGTAGGGGCCCCCTAGTCCCTACCAGTGGCTCACTGAGGTGGAGGAAGAAGATGAGCGTATAGTCGCCTTCTTCGTCCAACCCGTCGTCTTCGGAGCGGAAGAATAGGCATGTCCTACCCAAGTCATGCTCTAATTATGTAATATACTTAGGTAATATAATTAATATATTAAAAATTAAAAATATATCAAACCGCAAAGTGAACTATTAACGTTTTTAACATAATTGGGATGTAATGATTGAATTTTGAACCGATCTTAATCCAGAACTAAAACAAACCCAAACACCGCATGGTCGCGAGTCGCGAGGCTCAAAATACTGCGTTTGATGTTTTCACGCTGCATTTTACCGAGAAACGCTACATGGCCCTTTTATTATAATTCGCGTAAACTTTCACTGAGCGTAGAACCGTGAATGACAAACGGTACTTTTTCAGACGTTATGAAACTTATGAAACAACTTTGAGGCAACAGGCAACATGCACAAGTTACGAAGCCAACTTTCGAACCGTGGAAAAAATACGACAAAAATCATGGATACAGTGCTTAGTACAGACTTTAATCGAAAAATGTTTTGAACAAGATAGGTGTACGTTTACGATTTTTGAGTTACTTATCGCTGAAAATCCTGATGTGCCGGAACAAAAGGACTTATAAGTGATTAAGTTTCCTATGAAGATGTGTTGTTATTTGTTAAATTCACAATACAGTTTCGAACATGGACTAGCAGTGTATTAAGTACGGAACCCTTCATTGTGCGTGGCCGGTTTTTTTTATCATACAGATAACAGGACAAATAAATAATAACTAGATTTAAGAATCACACAACATACACAAAAGAACGAATGGGTACCTATGTTCTTTAGTCTAAATGGTACATTTTATATTATGGTATTGGTAAACACCTGTAAATAGTCATGCAGGAAATAAGTCTACTATTAAGAGAATGAACTATCATTGCTCTCAGCTAAGATGGAAGTAATTTATTCGGTCTGATTGCAACCGCTTCAGTAAATTGAATTGATCAACGCGGGGTCAAGCATTGTGTACTTTCGACAGCGAACAATCAGATCTTGCGATATGGAGTTAATTTATAGCGTCTATTGGTTGATAAAAATTGAATTGATGTGAATGATGTGTAAGGAAGAATGGGTGTTAAGAGTAAGCCATATGTGATATAAAAGTTGTCTTGTATGTCGCTCATATCATCATCCTTTTAGCGTTATCCCAGTACGGCAGTACAGTAGCATCCTCAAGGATGCCCGGGGTCCGCTCGCAATACAAAATTAATTTATCCTTATAAACTGTCGTCATGAATTAAGTGATTTTAAAGTCAATTATTCTGCGTGAGCGTGACTAATCTTATAAAAGTTAATCTAGTATTATGTATGTAACTAAAACCGCGGTTCCGGGGACGATGATATGTACAGTCAACCACAAAGAGAAGAGGTATCCACTTTATAGCCAAAGTGGGTACATATCTCATTGTAGTCTACATACACCTATACCAACTGAAATGCAATGTTACTGAAGTCTGAACGATGGGATTTGTGTCTCAATTTCTAGTCCATATCACAGAATAAGTAATAGTACAAGAACAGAAGTTTCTCTGAGAACAAATCCTCCGTTTAGGCATGCCAAACGTGCCTAAACGTGGCCATCTCTTTCTATCTCACGCAACGCGCTCTTTCGAGGCCCCGCCCTCAGCGCTAGGGTTACCACCACCGAGAACCTAATATAATATATGTACTTTCTTATTAGTAGTGTTGTTTATAATACAATTACGAATAGTACTTTTAAGGTTCCGTAGCTAAAATGGTGAAAATGGAACCCGTCCGTCCGTCTTTTCGTCTGTATGTGACAGCCGATGTACTCGGAGACTATAAGCACTACAAATATAATTTAAACATTTAGCAGGAAGGTATGTTCTACTCGTATGAACCGCTACGTAAAAGAGATGTGAAATGACGAAAAAATATTAAAGTACAGGGGGGCACTCCATACATGTAACCAGGGGATACAAAGTTTTATATAATATTTAAAGGTCCGAGTTTTTATTATTATTTTTGCAACTTGCTGCAATGCAATAATGTTTTGGTTTTTGCATTATTATTTATACACGACAGTTCACGACACGAATTATGATTGTACAACGATACAGCAGCGCGCGCGCGCGCGATCCGTATCCGTATCGTTGCGCCGCAACCATTAAATAGTCCTAAGACTGGGGACCCGTCCGGCCGCATGTACCTACTTTGAGCGATGACGTCACGGTAGAGTGCCACTCCTGTCCATATATCTATATATTACTTCCTTCGCTGTTAACTTCAATGGATTAAATGCTCAAATTTATTGGCGAAAGACCTTAGGTACAATGAGCTAAACAAGTGCGTAAACAAATGTACCGTATACCTTAACCTTAAGGAACAACTTCAGACAGGATTTTGAAATTCGTTACCAATTGTACCCAGCGGTCATGATTATAAGACTCTGTGAAGGCTTACTGTCTGCCTAATAAAGTATTAAGATGTATAATAAGATATAAGTAGGATTTATTGAAATAATCCCGAAGGCAGATAAGCAACGATTGTGTGCAGCAAATTTGGTCGTAACTCGGTTTAGCATTATGCTTTAGCTCGTTCAATCTCTACAACACTGTTAGGTGTTATCTTGTCCAAGAAAAGAGTACACTTTGATCAAGGTTCTTTTAGTCTTGTCTCCGATATTTTAGAGATTTTTTAAATGTATATTGGTTTGATTAGACATTTATGCAATCAATGATAATAAGTGAAACCATTCAAAAATTAAATTGAAGAGATATATTTAAACATTCTTTTAATTGCATATCTAAGCACGGTATGGAGACAGGGAAAATAGGACAATTAATGTCCATGGTATACATTCGGACAACACAATGAGGATGCATCAATTCAGTACGTGTCATTGTTATCATTATTATCAGTCGTCGGCAACAGACAAGATGCCGCGTTAAAAGTAGAAGAAAATGCGTAGGAAAAGATCAAACGTCATAGCTACCGAAGCTTTTGTATTCACTGGCCTGAATTATATTAGCTGAGTTTGAATAGCTACTCTAATAGAGTAGCTACACTAGGGAAAGTCCTTCACACGATGCAACTATGCAACAATAAATTAACTAATCAAAACGATATAAACGTCACCCATAATAGACTTTCTATTATAAAAGTCTGTTGGGGCTTTAAAACAATGAATCTAGCAATTAGTATACGTCCTCGTCCCTGCCGTATTAACAATTTATTGCTGTTATCAGAACTGTGACAGGTCTTTAAATAACCCGATGTAACCGCAACATTCATGAATGTCCATTGGAATTAATAGGATTCACAATTAAGTGATAACTGATAACCCACGAGCTCGGCTTGTTAGAAACTGAATAAACCCGCAGAATGGTCCAGCAGCCAGCTTGAGCACAGGGTGTCACGTACTACGATAACGAATTGAATAATCGCATCGTTAACGATGCAATTGTAACTCGAAATCAGAAAAGCCGTATATTCCTAATGATGCTACCATGTACAATTTTATTGAACATACTTTAATTATGGGTTAGCTATTATGGGTATTATTTTCCTGATTAGAACGCTCAATGCTCTTTTGAGTACTTGACTGCTACCTACTGGGTAGCACTAAAAATCGTCAATGCGTTTTTCGCCTTCTGTTCCATTCCAGAAAGTTGTGACAGGCATCTTTAGTAAGTAAGTAAGTAAGTACGTATTTATTTGTGTAAAACAGGTTACATTAAGTATTAGATGACTGTGATCCACTTACAAGGTGTAAGTACAAATAATCAATCTAAAAAGAATAATTTGTTGTAGATTTTTAGGAATATGCATTATCCTTAAACAATTATATATACATACTAGCTGTTGCCCGCAACTTCGTCTGTGCAGAGCTCGGTCATCGCGTTAGAATTTTATCGCTATTCTTTTATTTCAGGCGGTTATCTAGTTATCTCTGTTCCATACAAACTTCCACTTCCTTAAGGGATGGGATGAAAACTATCCTATGTCCCTTCCTCGGACTCTAACTAATTCACACTAAATTTCATCTAAATCGGTTCAGCAGTTTAAGCGTGAAGGGGTTACAGACAGACAGACAGAGATACTTTAGCATTTCTAACCCGCCACGACTTAGTACGAGTAGGTCAGTTTTTAATATATTTATCTGCATTATATTACTAAAACCGAAATTTCTAGTGGCTTTTCGAATTTATTACTTACTCTTTTTCCATACTAACATTCAACCCCCTTTTTACACCCTTAAGGGATACATTTTCAAAAAATTGCAATTACTTTTCCCACGTGCCGGCTTTAAAAAAACGCTGGAATTAGTTTTGTTGTATTTAATTTAAACATAGTTTCTGTAAGATATTTTAAGTCTTTCACTCAAAAAAATTTTGCTTCCAATACAAACTTTGAACCCCTTTTTAATCCCTTTAGGGGATGAATTTCAAAAAACGCTGATATTAGATTTGTTGTATTTAAACAGAGAGTCTTTGTAAGAAATTTGAAGTCTCTCACTTTAAAAAAAATTTGCTGCCCATACAAAATCTGAACCCCTTTTTAACCCCTTTAGGGGATGAATTTCGAAAAATGCTGAAATCACTTTTTTTCTATTATTATAAGGATTTTTTTTACAAAGTTTGAAGACTCACTTTAAAATAAAATTGCTCCCCATACAATATTTCACCCCCATTTTCAACCCTTTAGGAGACGAAAATTTTGAAAACGCAGATATAACTTTCATTGTCTTATTTTAAGGAGTCTTTGTACAAAGTTTCAAGACCGTATCTTAAAAAAATTATTGCCCCCCATACAAACTTTGCACCCCTGTTTTACCCCCTTAGGGGTGGAATTTCCAAAAATCCCGCCTTATCCCTTGCCTCCCTTATATACTCTAACTACAGTGTAAATTTCAAATTTCTAGGACCGGCAGTTTCGGCGGGGCGGTGATTAGTCAGTCACCCTATCAACTTTATATATATAGATTATTTTAAAGAATAGGTACTATACAATTACAAATTTATTAAATATCCAAGAAATCTTTATCAAAATTTCATCAATACAAGCTATATCTCTGAAAGTTTTAATTTTAGTTTGTTTTTAAACAATGACATTTTAGTTCATTTAAGCTCTCTAGTGTGCATTAGATTTCAATCGTACATGATGACTAACTCCAGCTCACACTCCTTCATAGACGTTATCTTCTCTACTTTCTCTAGTGTATCTTAAGTGAAATGCTGCCCTTAATCCCTAACATGTACCTACCTAGCTGCCAACATAAAATTAAACAATCTAAAAAACTATTTCCAGCGTTGTTTTGCATTATTTCTTGTGTATCGTCGTGAGCTTAAAGATGTTACCCCAGCGTGCTACCTACCACGGTAGGGGGTGTCAAGTCAGCCGCTGCAGCGCTGCAAGCCGCTCTCCGCCTGCGCGGAATCACACGGGAAAGCGCTTGCGCACTCATAAATATATCTCCGTCAAACACTGCGCTGTCATAAGAGAGACAGCCCTACTTACTAGGCTAGGGTTGTAGAGATGCTTAGTAAATATCAATTGGTTTTCACTATCATACATAACTGGAAATAGAAAATCTTATCTTGCGAGTGGGACAAAAGTCGTGGACAAATCGCGAAGCAAGTTTCTTACTGAGTCATTTCGGGTTGCTCACAAATAGACGTCACCTTAAGCAGTTATTTATTTATTTATTTATCGTATGGCAATTGAGTGGGCAACTTGACTGTTAGAAGTTCTCAAGCCGCCCGAAGGCATTCAACTTGGCTTAACGACTGCTGCCATACAGCAGCCGGGATCACGTGCCTTCCAAAGCACGGGAGCACTCAGTTAGTAACCACTCAAAGCGGTCACCCATCCATGTACTGACCGCGGCCGACATTGCTGAACCTGGGACACCGCACGCGGCACGCAGGCACCGCTGGGCCACAAGCGCTCCAGCTGTTATAACAGCACAACAGTTACCGCACAAATAGAATTAGGTACTATTGTATGTATGTTTCTATCTGAAACCTGTCCCCTATGATACAGCAGATATAGTGTTTACTGTTTCATCGCAGGTAGCACACTGACTGGTTTTTTTCGCAGTCGGGGGACCTAATATTGTATTGTATTTAGTAGGTGACTGCAAACAAATTAGATTTCTTTAAGTTTTTTTTTTTTAAACATGTTGTTATCTTTTTAGTTAACTTATATTCAGTGCAGTCGTATTTTTCATTCTTTAATTATTAGTTTATTTCACGATTTTTAATTTTCCTTTTAAAGTATCATAACTATGCCGTAAAATGATCATTTTGATACGCCACTTGATAAGATCAAAAAATATTTGTCTAAAGAACACACACAATGGAGAACCTAGTCCGCCATATTATTTTTATTGCCACGTACGTCACCTATGCTATGTTACTCGGGATGACGTAAGAATTCCAACGATACCTCAAACATCTAAATCGGTTAAGGCGTTGAGAAGTTCTGGGAGAACAAAAAATCTCACATACATATGCGTATGCATACATGAACCCTAAAAACATTACACTCCTTTTTTTGGCATTCGTGAAAAAAGCGAAATGACTTGGTCCGTGGGGCTCTGGAGCTCTAAGCCTGACCCAGCACACAAGAATGTCGCCTAACTTGTCATTCATAAACTGATATTTCAAGAAGCGTCAACCCTATAAGCAATAAAATCGTTTAATTTCAAGCAGTGTAATGGGGCAGGTAATTAGCCGCCCCCGCCGGCATCCTTCAGCGACCGATGATAAATACTCTGTCAATTGAATGTACTTAAACTTTTCGCAGGTATCATGCCTTTGACAATTTCAATAACTGTTACGCCGCCCTTACCTGTCTAAGAATAAATTTTTAAAACATTTATCTTGGCGGTTGAATGAAAAAGTAAAATCCAGACTCCAAAAAAAACACTAAAATGTCAAAAAATAATAAGTTAAATATGAGACTTTACGCTTCTGATTGACCTACTGTAATTTTTATAATAAGTGTAATAAGTCCATGCCTAAAAATGCGAAATGTCTACAAAAATAATAATATATACATGCAATAAGAAGCGTAAGTAGGTAACGTCTCATATTATTGGAACCTGGGAGCAGCATGCTTTCAAATCAAATACCTAAAAGAATCAATTTTCCAATCAATTTCATAAACGACGGACTTCTGAGGTATCAGACATCAAAATTTTTGGGTGGAATCTTGCAACTCAATATTCAAACCATTTGCCGGTTTCCGATTGAGCTGAAATTTGGCATACTTATGTAAGTTCGATGACAATGCAATGTTATGGTACCTGCGAGCTGACCTGATGATGGAGACAGAAGGTGACCAAAAACTAAACAAGATAAACGCATCGTGTTGGGTTGGGCTCATTGGAACCGTCTCCACGAGTCTCCATGACTGTGAAAACAAAGTACATTGGGCAATAAAAGCTTGTACCGAAAATGAAAATGACGGAAACTTATTTGAAGTCAGTTAAAAATATATATATTTAAGAACACGACTTTCAAATTATGCACTCGATCCATAAAACACTGTAGGTACGGACATTCATTTCACACCATTTCACCATTTCACATGATTTTGAATATTCAAACTAGTTCGACGCATAAGTCAAATTCGGGACTTTAATCGCTAATTAAGACCAGTATTTAGGTAATTGTAATGACAACACAACTTCATTAACAAAGTGTCCGTCAGCAGAGAAATCGTCCGATCTCCGTATCAACGTGCAATCATAAACATTTCAGATGTAATAACATGCGCGATTAGCCGATTAGAAACCGCAATGTCTGTGCCTGTCACCGGCTACTTAACGTAGGTAGGTACATTGCCAGCTCTTATGCCGGCAAATATATATTAAGCCTCTAAAGCAAAGTCAGTCAAACTAGATACACTCCATCCTTGTCTTATACATTATTACAAGTAGGTATCTATCTCGTTCCTTAGCTTATTATTTAGCTCGTCTACTTTGCCTTACTTTAAATTAATTATTTATTAGGTATCACGACAAATTCAACTTTACTTTTTGTTAATGTCACATCTGGCTTCAGAAACGAATATTTAGGAAATCACCAACCATCAATACTAAAATATAAGGCTTTAGTTCCTAACAATGTAACAGTATTAATTTTAATAGTAGTGAACTCTTCGTTTCCTGCTTTTTCCATGCGTCTGAATTAACCTACCTATGTATGTACACAACATATTGGCCAGTAGATGAACGAGAATTTATACTTGTCCGTTCATTTCCCATACGGCAACACTGTTTCAATTCAAGTTGCAGTCTTAATTACCCAGTGCCCTGGGGGGTCATACGCAAAAACGAGTTCAGTTAGTGTTGCTTTTGCTGTAATCGTAATAATATATTATTTAATTTTTTTTCGTAATTCGGATTCTATTTTATAATAATTAGTTCAACTAGATTACATGCAACCCAATTTTTTTTTTTTTTTAAATAATTAATTTGATTTCAAAAAGTCCCTCCGGTGGACTGTTCGGTTTCGTAGTTGACATGTTCAAAAATTCATATTTCTTCAAATGTTTGATGATTATTTTAATGATTCATTGGAAACGGTCATATTTGCCTTCTCGTATTTTTTTAAGGCTAAGTAGTAGGTAAAACGTTAACGGTCTTCGAGATAAATATCATAAACATACGGTTATACGGCGGGCCGTCTCTTCTGTGGTCACAAAAAACCGGTACAAATCTTCAACTAATGTTTGGAATCGATTGTAAATATTTTGCACTAGCAACACTACGCAGTAGCTGCCAATCAACGCTGTGAATCCATGGAAACGCACGCGCCAAAGAAACAAGTATTGCGGTTTAATCGTTTTTTTAAAGATTTTGGCCAAGATCAGTGCTTCTTTTCTGTTCTTCGCGTTAGAAGGTAAGCGAAAATTATATTAACTTATGAAGTTTCAGCTGCAATGGCTTTGGGGGAGTATATTACATAACCGCTGGGCAAGCCCCCCTAACCTCAAAGTGTGTGCACTCTGAAGCCATTTTCTGATAGAAAGACCATTCTGTGGACGTATTTCATGTGGACTTGTGTGTCCGCAGAATGGACGATATTAATTTAAAACAGTGATGGTGTGTCCGCTTTTTGTTTTTCTTCTCGTGTGTCTGGTCAAAAATCATTAATTTGTTAATTGTGTGCCTTTACAACGGATATTAAAACTGAATTTTGTTTAAAAATGTCATGAGAGAGGATTATTAAGAAATTGATATCCACAGAAAGGTTTCAATGTCCACAGAAAAAAATATGTTGATTGTTGCATTTTAATATGTTTTCGTTTTGTCGATTTGCGTTTTCTTATTATATTATTTTATATCTATTTTAACTAATGCAAACATATCTGGCACTTTTGCTTAGCTTAAACCTATCATGGATCTGTAAATACTAATTAATGTCCACAGAAAAGATGACCTTGATTCTGGATTTTAAAGGAATGTTTCTTTTGTCAACTTTAGTCGTCTTATAACTACAATATGGTGTCTTTATATTTATTTAACTGGCGCAAACATTTTTAGCACTGAAACTTGACTTAAACTTATCACTGATAGTTTAAAATATGCTTGGCATGGTGTGGGAATATTTTAGATGAAACTTTTCTTTCCAGAACATCTACTTTCTACAAATGGAGGATGACAGTGATGAAAATATCTTTTGATGGACATTTCTATACTTAAATAAAAAAAAATGAATCTGTTTTGTGAGTCGATTATGAATTATGTTAAGCTTAACTATAAATGTTATCTTCTGTGGAAAACACAATATACATTCTGTGGACACATTTGTTTTTTTATTGTTGATTGTTTTGTTAGTGGTTTGATTTACTAAATATGTGACTTAGTGTCTACTGAAACAATCTAGTTTCAGTAAATATTGAATAATTTTTTAGAGCTTGAGCGCCAGAATTATTGCGAATTTTGCTCTTTTCTGTTGAAAAATCTGTCACTCCTGTGGTCAGAAGAAAAACAAAAATTGCTGTAATTTTCCAAATATTGCGAAACGATCTAGTTCATTATTTTTGCAGAGATGTCATAAACTACCTTCATATAAAACTTAAACATTTTGTTCAAATATATCACATTTTCATTTCTTGAAATCCAAACCCGTTTTTGCGTATGACCCTGGGGCATTTGATACCAACTTATTAGTAAGAAGGAATGACGAGCATGCCGACGGATGATCTCGTTAGCAAATACCACCTTGTCATTTGCTATGCATGGAGAAAATTAGCGCACTATGTTATTCAATAGATCTTGGTTATTAAGTAAATTCTTATTGATAACTTGTTGCATACAGTCTTACTAATAATTTGCAGGTGCGGAAACAATGGTGAAATTCTAAATCAATTATAAAATGATATTTAAAATATACAAGCGTTACTTTGAACTAAATAATTGCCATAGTTATTTACTTACAAACAAATCAATGAACATGTTTCGCTTTAAAATTACTTACACCTTATGTTTGTAATATTTCCACTTACGCAATAAAGAGTATATCTATCTATCTATCTATGTTCTGAGCTTGTATTGCATATAGAAATAGAAACTACTTATATAGATTTTGAAAAACTATAGAAGAAAGTTCTTCCGAACTCACCTCTTTTCACTGATACGCGATGAATGTGATGATACACGAATTCCAATTCCGAAGTGCGTGGCGAAAAAACTGTATACTTCTTTAGGCTCACACTCACACAGAAGAGCTGCAAAAATAGCATCAATATAACATAATTTACTCTAACTCAAGAAGGAAGACAATCATAATGTCTCGTAGTGAGGATCAAACAATTCAAATTAGCCACTTAACAATATTCCAAAACGTCCCTAAAGGCTTTTGGAACCATTTACGAGAGGAATGATAGGTTCGAAAGGGTAGCTTTATAATTCGACTTTTGAACCGATGCAGAAAATTGTGGTAGCTATATATGATGCAATGTACTGGTTGCAATAATGCGAAGACATTACTTGGTACTCGAATAAGTAGTGTAATGGTCAGTTGGTTTTGACCAGCAGGTGCAGAGGCTAGTCACGAGTTCACGACTCTGACTCCACATTGGAGCGTTGTATTGAGTATTCAACTTGCAGAATACTTACACCCTTATAGCATGCACGCTACGCATAGTTTCCAGTTGCAATATTTCAAACGAACCATTGCATTCGAGGCTATAATTTTGATTAAAGTATGGGATCACTTGCTGCTTATTTAGTTTATGGCCAACATTTCTAGCATGCCCCTCATCTCTGGAATAAATTTTTCGGCAGTACGCTATAGTTGTTTTCCCGGGCATGAGACCTAGCTAGATCGATTGCTCGTCCCCGAAAACCCCCACATACCAAATTTCATCAAAATCGTTAGAGCCGTTTCCGAGATCCCCGAAATAAATAAATTAATACCTATACAAGAATTGCACGTTTAAAGATATAAGATAAGATACCAGTTTTCGCCTATTAACCTGTTGTGCAAATGGTATTTAGAGTGCCAGTAAGTTAAATCTACGATCGTAGGTAACACCTATCCCCTAAGATCTCAGGACCGCACACAATTATCAACTTTAATGTAATTAGCTACGGTGTTAGATACCTATCCGTAAAAATAATGAGCCGCTGCCGCAAGCTTCTAGTCGACGACCGATCAGCTCTCGACAATTAATAACGACTTTTTAATTGTACAGGAAGAGATCATTCAATTACTGGTGGTGGAGGAAAATTACATGCTTATAGTCGGACATGTGGCTCGTGATGTGGTATCGATGTTATACTCTGTTACACTTAGTTTAATTAATTTTAAGAATAACGGCAAAAAAACTTGAAATTTCGATTAAAAAATCTTACTACAATCGAGCTAACTAGAGTTCTGCAAAGTTTTGTTTAACAAACCAATCACTTAATACGAGTATGGGGCTGCAAAATAATAAGGGATAATAAGACAAGAGCTAGGCTCTTAAATATATGATGAAGACAAAGTGCCGAGACCTTTCCATGAACTGTGCATTTGATTTAATCATAGTAATCGTATTAGCGACCCTACATTTAAATTCAGAAAGGAAAATTCCATGAAAGCATTCAGGTCATTCGGAAAAACATACGACCCAAATAGCTCGCCAAATTCACAAAATTCGGTCAGCCCCAAAATCCTCAAGACAACAATGTAACAATGTCTTCGTACACCATCAATCACGAAGACATTATTTGTGCTATCGATCGAACCCGAATCGGTCGAGACACGTGCCAACCGGCGACGGCACCAGAGCCTACTTAATATCATTCTGTGCTCAGGCACGCAGCAATGTCACATCCATCGTTATCAAAACGCAGGCAGTAGGTAATGAGATTTTATATCATAACTATCATAAGCAGCATATCTTCAATTCTATAATTGCTAAAGAAAAATTTAATTAAGGCGCGGAAGCGGATATACCCCAAATGATAGGTTTGAAATGCTAAAGCTCTATAATGAGCTTGCGAAGAAAAGTCTGAAGTTTCTAACAAAAAATAAATTTTTGGTACCTTACAATGTTTTATTGCCGACTATACTTTTTTCCCCAGTCATTAACTACTCGTTAAGTCGAGATGGTTCTAATAAACACAAACGACTTTATCGTAACCTGATATAGTATTATCAATTTATCACCGATGTTACATAGTATATGTATGCCAAATTTCAGTTCAATCGGATACCGGCAAGTGTCTGAAAAAGGATTGCAAATTTTGAAGACAAGTTACATACTTACATGCATACGATCGGGGCCAGTTAAATAAAAGCTTATCCTTTGATCTTTCATTTATAATCTGAATGTTTGTTTGTTTTATATGAAATATACATCCAAACTATGTAGAATGAACCTCTACCCATACTATGCGAAACGAATGCGGGAAAACTGCTTTACATATAAGGTATGGGTATGGGTATGTTGGGGTAAGACCGGATCGGGTCAAGATCGGATAATTCAATTTTCTACTAAACTAGAAGAGATTTTCGATTTGACAACACACCTGCCTACGCCATTTTTGTGACGCCCCACACCTCACTCAGCCGCGTTGATTTAAAGCGACAGGTTGTCTGTGACAGCGTGAAATATAACAACATACCTTAATTGTAAACGAATGACACAAAGAAAAAATAAAACGCGTTCAGCTAATATTGTGGTTTATTTTCACATTAAAGTTACAAACCATTTATATACGTATATTATAAAGTTTTCTGCCTCTACTATGTTACTAAGTCCTTTATCTCTTGGTATTCGCGAATAAGCCTTCCTGTTTCCATAGTGAGATTAAAGATCCGATTGATTAGAAGATTGTGATTGGATTGTCGAATTTAATCTTTAGATCATCCACGCGCTTACATAATATGCACCAACACCAACCCACTTGTCAATATTTTATTATCGCTTGATACGATCTTCATCTCTGAGCCATAAACTATAAGTAGGTACTCTTTTTGCATAATTTATAGTACGACGCTTACGGCGACTTCGCTAAACCATAAGTACCATAAATCATTTAAGAAAAAGGTGTGTAAATCCGTAACAAATGACTGCTTTCGTTATTATTTACTATCGATATAATACAGATAAAATATTAGTTAAATATACTTGCATAACGAATTATTTGAATGCAACTTTCACGGCTTGATATTTTTTTATTTTTGAAGGTATACTTACAAGATAAAGGTTTAGTGATTTTTTTAAACTGCAAATTGTATATTTTTATTATTCGTGTATCCCTAGAATTTTTATGATGTCTAATATTGACGCTCTCTCACGGACTAAATGAACTACAGATCCTTGGCAATAGCCTTGGCTAGAAATATCTAGGGGTCATAAACTGAGGACTTGAGGAGTTGATAACAGTTGCGATCATTTCAACAACTGTCCTAAGTCTATTATCTCTCTCAAATTACTTCTCTACTATATTTATATACCGTTTTATTGTCCCATAGATTCTATGAATCAAAAGGGAATAAATTAGCAAAAACCTGAACACGAAAGGATTTTTTTTAACGTAGACTTTACCTATACATTACAATAGCCACAATGCTGGTTTCATAAAACTATCGCAATGAAATCTCTATTGTTTCACGAATAACTTTATACTTTGTGCAGTAGCAATTGTTAGGTATTAGCTAATGTCGGCAATCTCAGTCGTGTATAGTCGCCTGAGGCAACGTCCATAGTAGCATGAAACCGCATCAGTATTACGGCTCATTAGTAGAGGTGAAACTTAGCTATTTCCCGCCCAACATAGAGCCACCGTTCTAGAAAGACCTCTGAAGCAAAATCTGAATCCATACTTTATTTCTATGATTGTAAGATCAAAGAGGGACAGGGGAGGTCCTATTTAAATGGTCGTGCATAATAACAGGTGGTCATCGACTATAATAGTCCAATTACCACTCGTATTGAACTTAGCGCCACACGGAGGTATCCGCTATCCGCTCGTATTTCAATAAGTTATTATTTCAAGCTCATATCTTGTTCCTAAGAATAATTTCAATCTCTTCCTTTTGCCAATCAAAATACGGTTCATACTGAATCAGAAAATAACAGGGAGATCTGCGGTCGCTACAGACAGCAAATTACCTACCACGCAGATTTGCAACCAATAATTTCACTTGAGAAAGCGACAGTGCTTTTTACTGTTTTTTACACTTGTTATTATTTGTCAGTTGCATTTATTATGAATATTATGATAAAGAAAAACACTGTTTTAACGATACTTTTAATGAAAACTTTATGGAACACATAAAGTTTAGATGTGTTGCATAAAGTTTTCATTATTGCGCTTGCAGTCGGCTGTTTCATTTGTACATTGCCAATAAAAAAATATTATAAATATAATTTGCGGTAATTAAAAAAATAATAAATCAAATTTCTAAGTTGTCCTAAAGGATTAGTTGTTAGTTGGTAGTTAACCTTTATTGGTGTGTTAACTAACGGGTTGTTATATCTGGCGTCGTTCGGCTGGTGGTCCCACAACGGTCACTTCACTTCTTTTAAAAATTTTCTTGCTTTCCATCAAATTTATAATGATTTCGCCAACCACGTGTTCAAAGACGTTGTTCGGTAACGACGCCATGACAGTAGGCAACAAAGACAGTGTACGGTAGTGGATTCCGCTCGTCGTCGCTCCGGGCGCGTGCGCTCACCAACGCGGCGACGAGCCAAATCTCGCCACAACGGTCAATTGTTGCATTTCATTTCCTGTCAGTGTCACCGTTAAATGTCAACCAATCATAATTTACTTATTATTTTATATTGGTCAAAACCGAGATAATTAAATATTTACGGGATGTTTAACTGCTTCTTGCAATTTATTTTCGATAAACGACAACGGTTAGAAATCAAGATATCGACTATCGACCTGCCTTGCCTGCCTTATATTTAAAAAATAAAGTAATGCCTATGTAAGTCGGTGGAAATCCAGTTCTGTGGACACCCTGCCGGTACTACTGACTAAAATATAACCGACTTGGTTTAACATTACATATCAAAACTTTTTGCTGTAGAAGATTTAATTTACCCTATGTCTAATAAATAGTTATCTAAGAATCCAGGTCTAAATAATATAAGTAAGAAATCATCATACACCGGCCAGTTCAAAAAGGCCGTAAATGATTGAACTTAACAATTACAGGCAGTCCGACGCCCACTCAAACACGGCGAGAATTACCGCTGCAGGCGTGCATCCTTACCTAGCCTTAGTGACATACAGTCAGAAACATAGGCCTTTTGAGGAGTATTCCTCAGGTCAATTGCGTAAGTCAATTTATCTGCTTTGCCTTGGGATTGGCTGATAAATAATGCTTTATAGCATTAAGTCTGTCTTATTACACTATGACGTTGTCTTTTGTGCAATTAAATAAATTGAAATAAATCGGTATGGTATCAGTCTTCTCGCAACCAAGCATGTTGAATCACATCCGAAACATAGAGGTAACTATGTAAGTATACGAGATTATGCCCCTTTTCTAAATATAATTTATGTACGTACGGTCGACCAATTTGATGTCTGGGCCACTTCGTACCTTGTCACAGTGACATTGATATGAGATCTCTAGCGGCTTTCATATTGATTTTCACTGTGACAAAGTACGAAGTGGCCCAGAAATCAAATTGGTTGACCGCACATAGGCTCATTGTAGGTAGTCATTTGTTTTAGAAACTGTTGAAGATTTTCTTCTCGAAAAAGAACTCTTTCGGCAGCCTTAGATCAACCAAGTTCAATTGAAATGAGATTTTGGGCACAGTTTATGTAAGCCAGCAATATAGTTCTACAACTGAGCTGGTCTGAATCATCATCATAATGGAGAGATAAGGACAGAAACACCCGTCGTTTGAAAGCTTATTAGAATGGTTTTGATAAGAAGTTGACGCATATGCCAATTAACCAAAAAGTTTTTTATGAGGTCTTGTTAATAGAACTAATTAAAATGATATGTCGAATAAAATGAATAAAATGAATAAAATGAATAAAATGATCTATATCTCGTCTTCTTGTGTTGCCATCGGTACCTCATTTCTCTATTTAATCGGTATTCATCGCAAACGAGACAGCGGCCTAATTGTTTATCCGCATTTGTTGACCGCGAGAAACTGGAAAACCTGTGAGCTGTCACGGCAAAGGAATCTAAAATAAATATCGAATTCTCCTTTCACGAGGCACTGAGATTCACAATTGCAATTATTCGAAACGAACTTTCACCTCATCTATGAGTAGAGTTGCAAAATACAGTTAGGTAGTTCTCCCGTGGTAGTACGTTGGACAAAAACACCACATTTGTAACCACCATGTTTTTAGCAAATAAATGATTTATGATTTACCAATTTTTTTCCAGAGTCTAGTTAAGTAGGTACATAGCTTTACGTTTTTGATAGAAACCAACTCCTCCGTCGGTCATCTTAAATTCATTAGGGGTGGAAAGTTTGTATGGGGAACAAAATTATTTTTAAGATTGAAACTTGAAAATTCGCCAGCTAACTAGACCCTGGAAAAAATTTGGTGCTTTTGCCCAGCGCGTGTCCACATTTACAATTTGTTCCAACAATCTGCCCCACTAATAAAGATCCCTCCAAAATAGTACATTACTTACCAAGGGCGATAAAACAAAGAATGTCTCAGATCGCAGGTATTTTACGCCCGAGCCGAAGGCAAGGGCGATAAATATGCGATCTGAGGCTTTCTTTATTATCGCCCGTAGTAAGTACAAAATTTTATGTCACCCCCTGGCCAGGAAGTGGGTTTTTTCGCGCGCGGAGCGTGCGATAATGGCCACTTTATGGCCAGGTGTGACATAAACATATTTATGTTGCAATAAGAGACCATACTGTCAAAAAAATATCAGATCTCACGTATAGTCAAGCTTCTAACTCTACAAGCCCTCTTCATAAACTCTACACCTTAGTCAAAATATGTGATGAGAATTTTGTTTATCTGGTATACTTAATGTAAACCCAAACTATGGAGGCCAAAAAAGCGACGATGCACTTCGAAGAAAGTTATAAGTACTCAGATTATAGCTAAATGGCCATCGTCAACATATATTGGGCTTTATGGTTCTTTATCAAGTGACGGTGTATGCCTATCCTCAAAAAAGCCTCGAACTAAATAATGCGGCTAGGGAAAACTTATCCTGTGTTAAAGAGCTTTCTATATTCTTTGCTTTAACACAGCCAAAGTTAAAGTTACTATCGAAGAGAACAGACAAAATGCACAAACAAAATGGGTGAAAGAAATTTAATATCATTGTAGTTATTACTAGAGATAAGGTAATGATCTTGAGAGATGGGGAGGTTAAACATGTAAATGGATATGGTCCCTAATTTAATAACCCGTCAATTTGTTCTGTAGGCCGAAACAGACAAGTCTACTATCTCCAAGTCACTAATTGACACTATCGGCCTTTATAGCCATTGTATTGGACTCTCTAATTAACGGGTAGGGGTACCGACAAGACAAATAACAATAAGAAGAGCACTGGCGTGTGTTCGATCTATTGTTCATTGTACAATCCATGTCATATCATGGATACCTAAAAAATTTGCTTACAATATAACTTTATCCTGTAAGTATTTAGAACGCGCGAGCACTTTTTCAACTAAAATATCAGCCATCCAGAGACTAAAAGCAAATCAGTGTTGAGAAAAAACGTAAAAAAAATCTGGAATAGGGTATAAAAAGATCCTCAATTCGTCTATAGATACTTAATTAGGGTTCCGTACCCACAGGGTAAAACGGGGCCCTATATTAATAAGACTCCGCTGTCCATCTGTCACCAGGCTGTATCTTATGAATTATGAACCGTGATAGTTAGACAGTTGAAATTTTCACAGATAATGTATTTCTGTTGCCGCTATAACAACAAATACTAAAAAAACAGTACAGAATAAATATTTAAGGGGGCTCCCATACAACAGGTCAGACATGATTATTGCCGTTTTTTTCATGCGCGAGTCCGACTCGTACTTAGCCGATTTTTTGTTTTCTAAGGAAACAAGGTACTCTTGCATTTGCACTCAAAAAGCTTAGGTAAATACCCACGCACCCAGCAGCGACAACGCACCGTATAGTTTTCATAGATTTGTAATTAATAGGATAATTAGGTACGAGTTCATGATTTTGACTCTTTTTCTGTGCCGTTTTTTCAAAATAAGTTTCTCTTCTTCAATTGACCTGAAAATTTTCATACTATGACTATGTATCGCAATGCAATATATGGCTTACTCACTCTTTTGTTCTTACAGACAGCACAACATTTACACAAAAGAATTTGGGATGAGGATTTGCAGATGGCTGGTCCCAATACCGCAGCGAGTAGCGGACCATGTAATAGCGATCGGCTTCCGCGAGGGCGCGCCTCCATTAACAGTCTAAATTAAAATGACGTATGAGTCTTGCGACTCAATACGGACATGTTACCGTTTTAAGATGATCGAGAGATTGCGGCTGCGCAGCCCGTGACGGTCGACGCACGTTCCAGAAGCTTCTGCCATAAAGTATTGGGCCGGTGTTTGCTTGCGATTAAGGTATTTCTACTTGCAACATCATTTCATTGCGTAAATTAATTTCGGTTATATTTAAAAAGGAGAAGACTTCGAGTATTGGGTCCCTCGATTCGATTGATGATACGTACATACAACTGGAAAAAGAGTCTTTCGCCGATCGATATTGGAATCGGACCAACCGTCGGACCGATTCCCATAAAGTGATACATTTTGACGTAGATATTCTCGAAATCTTACATGTAAAAACAAGACATTTCCAGAATTCTAATATGTTAGACGCCTAACTAACTCAAGCCTAACTAAGCCCAAAGCCAAATAAACCCACATTACCTACGAGTATTAAGTTAAGGCCACAAAACAAAGGTGAACTTCCATTTGACATTCCATCTGACTGGTCTTGTATTTGTTGCGTTGCGCGCGCTCCTTTCCATACGCACGGCCGATTACATACAATAGTAGATTGTTAACCAAGGGTTGAAAGCGACCCATTTCAGACGAGATATTTTGGCGCTCGAACGTAGTGAGAGCGCCAATAGTTCGAGGCTGAAATGGGTGGTTTCACCCGAGTTAAACACTCTGCTTTTCATTCCGAATACGAGGAAACAAAATAAAAAAAAATTACTTTAAAATTCATAATTAATATAAAATTTTAAATTCTTATCCCCGAATTAGTCCAAATCGATAATGATGATTTTTCGCAAACAATTATTTTTTATTTTTACTTACAATTGAAAATTAATGTAAAATTTGAAATCCTCATCCCCGAGTTACTCCAAATCGAGTGGTCGATTTTTCATATTCATATTCATATTCATATTCATATTCATATTCATATTCATATTCATATTCATATTCATATTCATATTCATATTCATATTCATATTCATATTCATATTTATATTCATATTCATATTCATATTCATATTCATATTCATATTCGAATCGAATTGAATTGAATCACATTTATTCAGATAAACACATCATCAATAAAAAGAAAAACACATTAACAAAGACATATCCATACAAATCCGTAAAGACATATTCATATTCATATTCATATTCATATTCATATCCATATCCACATCCACATCCACATCCATATCCATATTCATATTAATTTGGCTGTCGACGTGTTTTGTGATTGGTGGATTCAACGTGGTGAAGCATTTGGATTGGTTAATTTAAAATGTTTTGGAATCAAAAATATGTATACATGTTAGCCCGTGGGGCGCAATGGCTCGCTTTCAACCCGCTCCTTAGGTCAAATATGACCTACTTTCAGAGTATGAGGAATGAAAAAACGATTATACTTGGAAATAGAAATATAGTTTATTCAGGACTCACTTAAACACACGTAGATAGGCAAATTAGTCCGTGCCTGTATCTTGGGAACCGAAAATCTTACAAAGCCCCTTGCTAATTATCTAAAAGCGCCTTGTTAGTTTAAATATTCTTCCAAGCCCCTAGCGCCTTGACATAGCTATGTAGCTGACTAATAACTAAAACAAAAAAGCCATCGAAAGCCCCGTCCTGTTGTTACAACGCTATAGCGTTTGTTTTCATGTGTAACCAGGCGACTCGATAAGCAATAGGTATGAGCCAGACAAATGCAGTTGCGTTGCATTCGATTACAAAGCCGCGGGCAGACGGCGCATGGGGCTTCCCGGAACCCGACCCGATCCTGTTACTGTCTGCCACCTAATCCTGTTACAGGATACGTCATCGCGTATGGTTATTTTTTTTTATCGTAACCATCAAGGGCTGAAGATATTTAGCTATTAGAATTAGGTACGTGTGTGGCAATTAATTACTAGCGGTGGGTATTAAAATTAATTTGATATTTAGTTACTTAGTCATCGTTTTATAAGGAGTAGTAATGTTTCAAGTAAAGTATCTAATGTTTCAACGAAACCTGTGTGCTCTTGATTAATTAAATCATTTTGGAAAAAGCAAGCTCGTTATTCTCCTGGTTTTTAGGCTGAGCAAGAAATTAGGTAAGTATTCAAACAAAATTAGACAAATGCTCTTTCGTTATAAGATGAGAATCCCTGAACCGTTCACCTTCACATATTACCATCATTGAGAGAACACATGAATACAATATTGTACAGTTGACTAGAACCAACTAAAAGGGAAATAGACCAACCAGAAAAGTTTGCGCAGACTTTGTTTCCTTGCTGGCTAAAGAATGCTTGAAATTGCGACGGATATCGCAATGAATAGAAAGTGTCAATACAAAGCCAATTCAAATGAAACAGACACTAATCTAGGGACAGGTGAAGGATACAATTCTATTGTTTTAGTGAGAGTCCCTGAACAATTGTGGAACAGGCGCGACACTAGCGTGGCGAATCACCAATGGTGAGACGACGATTGTCGTCTGGCGTAATAGTAATTCGTAACGACAAATTATAGGCCGAAGCAATTCGCGTTTTTGGAAGACGAATGACAATACGTATTTCGTACCTAGTTGTACTCGCGTTACCATGGTGCCCAAGCCTTTTGCAATTAAGTTTGCGAATTTCAAGATTTGTGTTGCTTACAAAGAAGAAGAAAGAAACTGTCTGACAACTCCGACAGGTGGTGAGCATAGCTTATTAGTATAATAAATAATGACTCGTATTAACGCATGTATTTCACGAGCTTTATACCACATAGCCTTTTTAGGTACTTACATTTAGCCTAAAAAGGTCCGTTGCTGTATTTAGTATGTACCTACTTATTAATAGCATTTCTAATGTATATCCGCGTGGGCATATACCTATTGATTCAACCGTGTGTAATGTCTACTACAATATTCTCTCTATAGTATTGTGCCCCAAGAATTACACAGGTTCCAAACAAAATGCAGAACTAATAAGCACTTAGCGCCAGTAATAGTGCAGTTTCGTATCCTTCAGTGCAGACAAGTAAAAACTTGGAGTTATGTTTGTCTTAACTATTGCACAAGTGCTCCTAATTCGAACAAATAAACCATTAAAACACAAACAAGCTCGCTGTTTACCTTACTTGGTAGTCACAAGGCGAAGCCCGCCTACACCATCGCGCCTAAATGAATATGAACCTGCCTACTCCTTCAATTAGACCGAGTTTATGTATAGTTGTAACACTGCATAACAATTTAACAAATAATGGCGCCAGGAAAACATCTTTGGCGATGTTAAGGAGAGGTATCCCCATTGGATATGTCCCGCTCTAACACGCGTGAGTTTGCAATTAACCATCCCGCTCTCTACGGAAGCTCTGCGTGTAGTTTTCGTAAACATTGAAACATAGTAATTAACACAATCATTTTATCAAAGCAAAGCATACGAATTTGTGTTTAACTATTTAGTTTCTTAAATTGAGTCCAAAAACTAAATGTAAAATATAAGTAATATTGCCATAATATTGAAAAACCATTCCAGAAAGGGATAACATTGCGATTTTTTTTTCTATCGAGTGAAATTCATCAGGTAACCGACTACGATTTTGACTAGACAAGATTCTTATATGTAACATGTAACACATATATTTTTTTTAGAATTTAAGATACTATATTCTATGTCTCAGTTGGTTTTAAATAACTCAAAAGTGGTAAAACCCATTCATATTTCACTTGTTGAACTAGGTAGGTCAGGTACCAATAGGTGGCTATTTCCGTCTTCTACAATCATATACCTACAACAAGAATGTGGCCAACCACTTTTATTATTTGTGTGTTAAGGTCCAAAAGTGGCAGACCCTTTCTTGGCTGACGACTATGTCGTATATTCTTGGCTGACTATGTCGTATAATTCTTGGCTGGCTATGTCGTGAAACATTTTGCTTAGGTATACCTACAGAAAGTAGACTCTACTCCGTCCAATTAACATTTTGTTATGTATTCTGTACTTAGTCTTAATTTTAGTTAAAAATTACAACTTTATTAACAAATCACGACTAAACGCCTTAAATGCCATCCCTCAATATCTAAGATCCTACATAAAAGGCAACTGACTATGAACATTTTCAAAGGCGCAATCAGCATTTCTTGCTAACACAACACAGGCCTTCTTGATAATAATTTTAACTGAATAAAGTTAAACATGGCTGTTAAGTCAATTTACAATATTGGTTTGATCATAAAATTAAAACGGGTATGAAGTAGAAGGTAGGTTTAATCCAATTACGAATGTGTACCTCCTACGCCTTAATGCGTGCCCTGGCAGGAGAACGGATTATGTAGGTAATAAATGAAACCTTGAATATTTCGATTACTCATTGCTTATAAAGGACTTGGCTACCTTTGAAAAATTCTTAAGGCCCCTTTCGCGAAGCGCTGGATTTTCAGTTTAAGAATATTCCCGCGCGTGGGCGAAAATATCCACCTTTTTAATCATTGAAAACATTATTTTTTTCATAAAGTTTTGTATTTTTATACAGAATTGTATTGTGAATTAACTAATTCATTAAATTAATAACTAAATCAAAAATAATGATAGATCCTAGTTTCCCACGCAAGATCTTGTTGAAAAATATTTTATATAGGTAAGTAATAGAATATGAGTAATAGAAATATTTTGTAGAACAATTTACAAAGCCGAGGTTGAGTTTGATAAACAAAATACATCAATCATTTATAATTTATAATGTATATATAGGTACTTTGCGTACATCTTTAGGTGTAATCTCGTTGGTCACAGTAACAAAGGCCACTTACTTTGTTATAGAACTTTTCGAATCTTCCGGGTACCCGACGAAGATGAGGGTAGAAGACATTATAACACTGATTACAGAAAATTTGAAGAAAATACACAACACAAGAAAAAATTACACAAAAATTAATTTTACAAAGTCAAAATACCATATCGGAAATGCCAAAATTGTTTTGACAATCTAATGTCGTTATAAAACGTGCCAGTGCGAACGGCTCGATATGTCGGACTGCGAGATAATTTTATGACGAAGAAAACGTGGGTGCGAAGTAAGTAGGTGGTCTCGGATACAAAATTGAATACCTAATGTACTTATAATTATATACCTATTCATAATTTGCCTTATTTCCACTTTTACCGACTATTTACAGTTCCAGGGTATAATAAAAGTTAGAAGATTAAGAAATGGGATGTACCACTCTGTACCTCCACTATTTATAAGCCCTCTTTATCCAATAGGTCCCAACCAAGTCCCAACGACGCTCGAGTAGGCCTTTGACGCATCCCTCCCCCCTAATAATCCTAACTTCGAGTTTTTTCGTACCTAATTCCATATTTGGCATTGTGGCCCTCCCGTACTGTGGCTAGTTATGTTAAATTAAAAGTAAGTACTTAGGCTCGGATTAAGTACTTACTTTTAATTTAACATAACTAGCCACAGTACGGGAGGGCCACAATGCACAATGCCAATAAATTACCTAGGTTATGTAGGTCTGTATGTCAGAAATGAATTACCTAATTGTACCAAAATTTGACAATCTTGTTAGACCAAATTTAAGTCAGAATTTGGTCTAACAAGATTTTTATAAAACCCGGCCTTAGATGCTTACAAGACTGCCTAAAAGGAGTAGGTAATGTTTCAGGTTTCCTGTAGGTACGTATGTACGAGTACGTAGGTGAGTTTCTTTGTTCCCTTAGAACTTCTCAACGCCTTAACTGATTTAGCTGTGTAAGGTATCGTTGGAATCCTTACGTCATCCCGAGTCACATATGATATGTATCAAAAAATGTGAATAAAGGTGAGACGCTTTCCATAAAAAACGTATTTTGACATTCGCTGGCTAACGGCGATGTAACAGGCTTTCATAAATTGGCTTTCCATTTGGGCGAAATGCCCCCTTTCCTAGAATAAACTTGTATAAACTAAAATAATTTGAAATAAATGATATCACGTGATACTCACGTGACAAACGAATTTCTCAGATTATTCTCAGGGATCATCCTTCCTTTTAGGGCAACAATGACTGTATTCCTCATAGAAGGTGTGAAAACTAGCATGTGCCACTCGGTGAGTAACAAAATTATTTGTAATTTTATATTGTTTTAGTCAGCAGCGGGCCTCATAGGCGGAGTGAAAAGCAGTATGTGTCACACGGTAGCAAAGTTCTCGCTACGCTCAAGATTCGACTTTTACGCTCAGAATTTTATTGTAGAAACTTTCGCTTAACTCAGGATTCAATATAGTAGTAGTAGTAGTAGTAGTAAAACTCTTTATTGTACACAATAAAACACATGAAAAAAAAATACAATAGGAAATGGCCCAATATATCGCCCTCGCCGTAAATATATCATTTTGCTCCCTTTTCTGAACCGTTATTTTTCTCCTTTACTTCATCTTTTTAGGGTTCCGTACCAAAAAGGTAAAAAAGGAACCCTAAAACCCTCCTGTGTACGGAACCCTCGGTGCGCGAGTCGGACTCGCACTTGACCGGTTTTTATTTTTTACCAACCAAAAGAGAAGCTTAACGAGCACAATTAAAACCAGTAGGTCTAGCACATGATGGCTGCAAGAGTACCTATGTTGGCTGATCTCGAGTTACCAGTCACTTACTAACAGCACCAATGAAAAAATACGGAACCCTAAAAAGACGTGTAGCTCGAGTCTAGCCGACATACTCTCCAAGCCATCATGTGCTAGGCCTATCTACTGAAGGGTCAAAATGATTGCCCACCTGCTACGTCACGACAACTTCATCAGAAACATATCAAAACAGAAAGTAAATGGGATGAGAGGAAGACCGAGGAAAAGTTATACAACTAGTGTGTAGAAAGTTCTTAATTTCTTTTGGCTCTGATAGAAATTTGCCGACTCTGGCTGTCAGTTCAGAACGTTCGGACGGGCTTATCTTGGGCTTATCCAATGATCCTTATCTTTTTGAAACAATTGACATAAATTGTAAAACTCATTACTGTACTACGAACGAGCCGAGATTCGAACCCTCGGCCGCCGCTAGACAACCGCATGCTTGAACCACTAGGCTACCGGAGGTTTTTTGAAATATTTTTATTAGCCAACCAAGGTACTATGATGATTTTCCCGCCACTTCCTTTTCGTATCTCACCTATAAGGCTGGCCGCAGACGCACGGAATTCAGAACGGAATCGGAGGGGAGGGGAGTTGAAGCCACTCGCTCTTAGAGGGAGAGGCTTCAACTCCCCTCCTCACCGATTCCGTTCTGAATTCCGTGCGTCTGTGGCCAGCCTAATAGGTATAATTTAGGATCCTCTTTCTACGGGTATAATGCACGTTTTTAATAGCGACTGAAACAGTTTTATAAACGTCGGAATATCCATTTGACATGACAGTCGATACATTGATATTTCTACGTTGACAGTCTAAAAAAGCGTTTTGTTCATTAATTTATAAATAGTAAAACCTTTCCCTAATTTATTTCAAAGATACATTTGTACGTTTGAACCAATATTTTATAAAAGGTTTTAGAACATCATAACATATTATTTCAGATTTATAGTATATTATTTCCAAAAACGATTCTTAATTAAATATGTACGCTTGTATCTATGGACAGTCAAATGTCAAACATGTGAAACGAAACGTTTCGAATCAAGCGTAGAATTCGCTTCTTGCTTGCGGTTGGTTGTTGAGTGCAACGAGCGAACTTGTTATTTGCTTGGAAAGTGAAAAAAATTAGTCGACTTTTACCTTTTGATGATGAAAATTGTGTTAAATTAGTAATCATGTTAGGTCAAGCATCCACTGAAGCGTTGCTTTCTGCAACCTATGTGGAAAACTACTTAGATTGCGTGGAAAATCTGCCGAATGATCTACAACGACATTTATCCCGTATGCGAGAGCTGGACGTAACTTACAGAGGTATTTTTTTGTGTTTCCAAGTGTCCTTACGATCACCCTACTAATTGCAATCGCAATCTTTCGTTAAATCTTTCCCTTTTGATGTAAAATCGTAAGCTCAGTTGACGTTAGCATCAGTCTCATTTTGTATACGTACAACTTGCTTTTTATAGTAACGCCAGCATCCACTGTTTGGAGACCAAAATAAACACTTCTAGCTTTATTTTAGTTCGTTTCCCTTACTACACCAGTAAACTTCTATGTCAGTATAGTAATGGTACATTTACATTACATAGTATGAATCAAACCGGATTATTTGATTACACTTGAAATTTTGATTTAACATGACAATCATTGAATGGTTATGGAAAATAATGTCTTGTACAATCATAAAAATATTTTAATAGTGCTATGTGAATCATTGCCAAATCAGTTTTGGTAATTTTGTTTGTAGGAGATTTTCATGTGACCTAAACTTGACAAGACATTTAAAAGGGCTCTAATAAAAAAAAATATAGTTGTATGTGTAAAATTTCTAACTGCTCTTAATAATTTCCCAATATGTATCAAAATCTTTCACATTTGTTTTGGTATCACAATCAGTATATATCACAAACACCCAATCTAGACATCATCATTAGACAGACAGACATAATATGACTTTCATATGAGTAATAGGTTCAGCTCCCTGGATCCTAGGGACTGCATTAAATAATATCATAGGACAAATGCAAAAAAACAATGCTGCTAAATGTGCAACGAGGTACCTGTTATGTACATTTCCTTCTTTGTTTATTAGCAAATCAATAATGGCACATCAAGGCTGTCATTGTTTAATGTTTGCATGTTAAGTACTGTATGTGAAAAATACAAGAGCTTATATAACATAACACAAAGTTTTACTTACATACTTTACTTTTAGTTAATTATATAACAATAACATATCTGAAATCGCTGAGTTAAAAAATTCATAACTCGAAAACTACGAAAAATCGGCTAACATAAAATACATGGCGTATATTCTGATAGCCCACGATGTGAGGAATCTAAAAAAAAATTTTCACATCTAGGTTTGGGCCAACCTGTATATGTATATGCTTACATGTATAGGCATACTCACAACTCTCATGACTCTCTCTCAACTCTCTCACAACTCACAAGTAGCATGCATGGTCAACACATTATCATTTTCTCCTTATTTCCCTAGAATGCCTTCGTGATGCGGAAACTCACCTAGCCGTATGCATCGGAGCAAACACAGAGGAGCGGCGCCGCGGCCGAGCCGCCATGCGGTTGCAGAGCGCCCTTGTTGCTGCACAAGAAATCGGGGACGAGAAACTCCAGGTCGTGCAGCTGCTGCAAGACCTCATTGACAACAAACAGAGGTCACTGGAAGCTGATCATAAGAAACTTAGTAAGTATAATATTCATTTGTTTTGCTTTATTCTTACCATCAGCTCATAAAATAAATAAATGAATTCTATGCTGCAAATAGGCTGCAATGGCACTTTATGACGCTGACTGTACAAGACAAGGTATGTTACATGATACATTGCGCTGGGAGACACAGAGACATGTCACAAAACCCGGTCTTTAACTTTTCATGTCATCTTTGCAACTTCAGGCAAAACATGATCACAAGTTGGCTTTTGAGACACTTAACAAGACCCTTTTTTTTATTAGTATGGATGGGTTATATTGCAATGTATTATTATGATTACAGACAGATTGTAGTGGAGTATCAAGAGTGCGTAAATTACGGATCCTGAAGATTCTCTCAAACTAGTATTTTTACTCATTTAAACTTAATTGTCAATATTTTCATGTACCAGTCTCCTGCCTAGAAGTGAACACGAACGGCACGGCCAAGGAGGAGCCGGCGCCGGTGGAGACGGCGCGCGCCGACAAGGAGCCGAGCGCGCCGCCCGCGCACCCGCCGCCCGCGCACGCGCCGCCGCCGCCGCCGCCGCCGCCCGAGCGCGTCGCCGACCGCGACAAGGAGAAGACTGACAGGGACAAGACAGGTAATAAGGCTCCTATCCACCGAGAGTACTACTATGTGTACAGAAATCTTGTATGACAAGGATCCTCATAAAATCATCAATATTTATAAATTTATTGTTACCTGATATATTATGAATTTATGACTAACCTTTTATACGCGAACAACATCTCAAGTTGGTCATGCTATGTAACTAATATGATACACTTTTACATGTCCTCAAGCAGGATATTTAAACGCTAATGACTGTTTTTTTATTCCGAAGGGGAAAGATGGTCAAAGCGGGCCAGACGTTCACGAACTGCGGTCGCCGGTGCTGCCACAGATGGCGCGGACTCCAGCGAACGGGATGAGCAGCGACACACCCACAACACCACACACAAGAAAAGTAAGATACCGAAAATGCCTATTTAAAGTACCCATTTCTTCATAGAATTGTCCTATTTTTTCGCCTTTATGGCTTCATAGCACCGCTTCTGCGCACACTAATCTTTTACTTTTTAGGTTAGTGGTTCTTGCACAAATTATAAATGTCTGTGAACACAGGCTCACAAATAATATTAATATTTGTTTGTTATAGCTATAGGCAAAAAGAAGAAGCGCAAAGCCAGGCAAGCAGCGCAACGTTCGGAGACACCGCCTGAGGAGACGGACGCCATTGACCCCGACGAACCACGCTATTGCCTCTGCGACCAGATCTCCTTCGGCGAGATGATCCTCTGCGACAACGACCTCTGCCCCATAGAGTGGTTCCACTTTTCCTGCGTCTCCCTCATCACCAAACCCAAAGGAAAGTGGTTCTGTCCCAAGTGCCGCGGCGACCGGCCCAACGTGATGAAGAACAAAGGCCAGTTCCTCAAGGAGCTAGAACGGTATAACAGGGAGAAGGAAGAGAAAGCATAGTGTTTACTGAACAAGAAGCGGAGAACAAGGTCCGCCGTGAACTCTTGAAGTCTAGTGTTTCTAATGTGATTTCAGTTGTATGAAAATAATGATTGAGTTTTATTAAATCTACTTTTCTACGAATAAGAGTGAGAGTACGGAAATGGTTGTCATTGAGAATCTGTATTATTAAGTAGGTATGTTGCTTTAGATTAAAATGTTCTTTATTACTTTATTAGTTCAATGAAGTACATGTAAATAGAATTTATGTTCGTTTCGTAGTCGATACAGAAGAAAAACTGCGTGGAATTCGCATTTATTTCATCATATTTGTAATATATTGACAAGATATTTGACGTCTTTCGAATAGATATAAATTGAATATAAGATTAAATTAATAAAGATTTTTTTTTATCGATTTACAATATTCTAGCCTGATGACCCCCATCTCATCTGTTGTTGGATCTGTAGTCTATAGGTTGTACCATCACCCTTGATTCGTATCATTAGAAAGTGAACCAAAGAATATGATTGGTGGATATTAACGCTTCCGTAGCAACGTAGCATAGTACTGATGGAATGGCACCCTTAGTCCAACAATATGTGTGTTGATGCATAGGATAAACGACTTTGTCGGTTCTAGTTTCTGTCATCGGTTCTAGGTCAACTTGACCAGTAATGTAATGAAGCTCCTAACTCCATGAAGCCTACTTTATTTTTACGTAGGAAGGTCAAATGGCAACTAGGTACCAGTGGCGGCGCGTCAAAAATATTCTTAGGAAAGCCGGAGGAAATATTTTGCCTTTCTTATTCTTCATGAGCCGTAGTAAACGAACGGACTGGCTGAAATTTAGGCAAGCCGGTGGGAATCGAGTTCTATGGACGCTCCGCCACTGCTAGGTACTCCTCAAAAAACTAGTGCCTACGCCAATAGTGGAAATTAGGGGGTAGGTTGGGTGAACGTGGGTTCCTTATTTGGGCGGATTAGCTATTACCGGAGTTAACAATATTTATTGAACGGTGCCCAGCTTTGCTTTAGTAAGTTGTATACTGTCAATTTGACTGTTATCACCAACCACTGGCCCTATACTTATACTGTGAAAGTTTGAAGCCTGTAGCTCCAACCGTTTGGCTGTGAAACCTGTGAAACAGACGACGGACGGACGTATGACTCACAACAATAGGGTTCCGATTGGAGCTTTCGGGTAAGGAACCCTAAAAATGTATTCCTGATGTCTGTTTTACACGAAAACGATACTCCGCAAGCCATAGTAGCCTTAACTGATCAGTGAGAAAGAGACTAAAAAAAGGTGTGCTTGGTCCAATTCACCCCGTTCTCCCCGCGCACAGGGGACACATCTAACTAATCTCCACACCTGAAAAGAATCACTGCGGAACACTTTATCTATGGCACAAATTTCTTGCTTGTAACCCGATGCGCACAAAAATGTTAGTAATCTGCCCTCTAGCACCTTTTCTGCTGTACTTACCCTACTGAATGCTCGTATATTTTGAAAACTATAGGTCCAATCAAAATATATCCAAAGAATGACTTGTAGACAATTTTATAAGGAACATTTTTTCCATTGACGGTTTTCTGCTAGCTTCAGCCGTTTTCAATAAAATTAAATAAAACTGTAATTGGGCACACACAAGTGGGGGGAAGGTCTGTCAACGTGTTTCATGCATGCCAAGTTTCGTGCTTTCTTCCAGATGTGACCGTACTTCGTCATAGTTTCGAGCTAACAAGTCGTACTATACAGAAGTCAAGCCCGCCAGTGAAGTCTTTACTAGACAACCCAGAAATGTACGTCGAATTGTCATTGTCAGGCGACAATTGTCGAGTTGGTGAAATAAGGGCCTGATCATAGAGACGCAAGGTAGCCATGGGGTGTCAAGTTACACATTATAAACCCATTGTGATGATTGATTAAGCTTGTTAGAATCATCTTGATGTGAAGGTAGGTAACGATAATGACTGTGCAAAAAGTTTGCCTAACAAATTAAAGCTTTTCCAAAAATATTTTATCCGCCATAACTCATCCGCAATCTCACTGAAATTCGTTTTAGTTCAACTTAATCATAATTAAACTCCATACAGTTCATTGAATCACTTTATTTGATATATGAATTATAGACATACATTTACCTATGTTTATAGAAACCACGCACAATAATAGTACAGATTACAAGTAACATGCAATTCCATATTACATATATTAGGCTTACTTAATTAAATAGTTTTGAAATACTTTTTTTTATAAATGCCGACATAAGTTCCAAAATTATTATGAGATATTGATTCACACATATTATTGCAATGGCTTATATTTCCGACTAGATTATTATCATTATAATATATATCTGTATTGCAAATCATTCATTAACTACTCAAAATGCCTAGCATATATAGGAAAAATAAGTTGGAGCTATTTGAAATTAATAGTACCAATCCTATTATTTTTATACTATAATACTTCTTCAGATAATTATGTTATAATTGGTAAAGTAAATGACCTTTATAAATTTCCCTAAATATGTAGTGGTACAGACATGCTATTAACCACACACATCTACAATTAAAGTGTAGATAATTATAGCACTTATGAGCCAATTTATTGGCGTTGTAGTTTTTTTTCGTTAAAATTGCATGAAAATTGGTAGGTTGGAAGAGCTCCTGATTCTGTACAAGTAAAAAAAATGTCAATACGGCGCGGAAAAAGTTTTTTTTCCCACACAAAATATCCACTGAGTTACCAAAATCCCATACGTTTTGTCACTCAATGGAAAAAAAATCGTGAGACGGTGTAGGAAATCGTGTACATATTGTTTAATCAGGAGCTCTTCCAACCTACCAAATTTCATGCAATTCTAAAAAAAACTACAACGCCAAAAAAATTGACCCGCATATGAGTATGATTGTTCCCTCCGAAGAATATCTATAAGTAATATAATAAAGATGGCAAGAAATGATAATACTTTTACCACATAGACATAAAAAAGTAAATCGTTCTAAAATATTTAGTTATAAAAATTCGTCTAATGATCCTAAATAAAAATATTATAAGACACAAGTTGTGACCCTAAGTTCATATGACACTACTTTGAACACAAATACCACTAAATTAACTTCTAAGAAAAGAGAATCATTTGAAGAATAGTCCAAATGTTTCTTTCTTATTTGCCCAAGTCCCCTAAATGTCTGCTTTATAACGCCCTCTTGTAGATATGACTTTCATATATTTATGGCGAAGTGGTAATTACATACAGGGTGGGCAACTTGAAGGTATAAATTTTTTTTTGTCGCCATTTGGTTTTGGCGGCAAATATGACAGTTATTTCATGACAATTACTTTGTGTAGTGTAGATGCGGCAAATTTGTTATGGAGCGTTTTACGTTCAACAAGACGGGGCCACGTGTCATACGGCACGAGCCACAATAGAAGAATTAAAAAGAACGTTTCCCGGTCGATTAATTTCGAGAAACGGTGACATTGATTGGCCCCCCAGATCCCCGATTTAACAAGCTCCTGACTTTTTTCTGTGGGGCTATCTAAAGGGACGTGTCTATGCTAACAGGCCAATGAACCATCAACTCAACAATTAAAACAAAATATCCGAGACAGTCACTGCATAACGCAGAAAATGTGATTAAAAACGCGATGAAAATGGTTTACATTCCATGCTGCTAGAGGTGGACAATTGTCTGACATTATTTTCCATATTAAATTGCCGGCCCTAAATGCTATTTTTAACAAAAAATACTTAAAATAATATTTTTTATATTTCATACAATACAATTTCAAAAACAAAGTGTATACAGTTATTTTCCCACCCTGTATGACAACGTCATTCTATGAGAAAGCTGTTATGGTGTAGCTTGAATATACAACATAACAACATAGCTTCATTTACCAGTTCACGCATTATATGGGAATTACAATCGATAAATACATAAAAGTACAATTGATATGACACCAGATGGGCTATTAATTCAGATCTAAGAGATACAGCCTAGGCCAAAAGTGTTGAGCACCCCTTATTTTCCTTTGTAACTTATAAAAAAACTATTATTTTTTAATTACAAAAATGCACATTGACGTAAATTATGAAAAGGTATATACTAAAGAAAATCTAGAGAACTTTAAATAATATCATTTCGAAGTAGCTATTGCTAACTGAAGACTAAAAATAGACGGGTTTGCAATAAAAGGACAATAGGGATGATGACACTATAAAAGAAAATCAATAAATCCAAATTTTCTACATAAAGGCTCAAATACTTAATCAAATGGCGCAAAAAGTAATTCAAAAAAATAAATAATTACGTAATTATAAGTCTTCAAAGTTTTAAGAGTGGGTATTTTCTGTCGCTTTTCCGCAAAACGCGCCTTTGTATTGAACGATCCTCATTTACTATGGTGCTACTCAACAGTGACGTCACTGTTGAGTAGCACTTTCTCCCTCTAATTACGAACACTCTAACCGTTGTAGCTTCCTTATTTTTTGAGATATTTGAATAGGATTTTCACTATTTGGCATAGTTTTATGTCTTCTTTCTATTGAAGTAATAATTTTTTTTGAGTCATCATCCCTATTATCTTTAACGTCAACGAAAGTAGCTAGTTTTTGAAAGATATTTAATTTTCTTTAATAAAAGGATATGAAATGCTTGATTGAAAGTTTAACTTTTATATGGAAAACGTGTGAGTGCTCAACACTTTTGGCCAAGGCTGTAGTTTCCACTGTGAGATCTTGTACAACAAGTGTTGTCGTTAATTTGGCCATCCACATAGTGGTTTACATTGAAGGGGATGTTAATGACTGTTATGAGGGCTAAAGTAATTTGAAAAACGCATGTTAAACCCATACACCATGAGGATTCTTATTAGTTGGTGCAGCATTCTCCAGTTGGCGAGGTGACCCTATGATTCTTCGAGCACTGCCAGCTTTGCATAATCCTGGAAATAATTGATCATTATTAAACAAAATCTTTTCACTCAAACCACTATGTGATTGGTCAATTTATTTTACTTCAAGAGAGCTGCACAAAGGAAAGTATGTGATTTTAGTTTCGTCTACGATATCTAAATTCAAATATTAAAGTCGAGGAGGAGAAAAAAGTATACATAAGCATAAGTATATAAATAGGAACTTATCTTACCATCTAAAGGATGTCTAAGTTCGTCCACACTGCCAGAAAGACTCTGAAGATTAGCTTCTTTCATTTCTTGCACAAGTCTCTCGACTTGTCTCTTCTTTTCCATTATAGCGTCTTCTAGAACTCCAACCTAGAAAAAAAACATTTTAATTGTATACCTACCAACAAACAGAATATTAATAAAATCTTATTTGTGTTAAAATTCAAATGATAGAATACAAACCTCGCGTTTCAAGTTTTCAGCAGTCAAATGGTTTATTTCTGTCGCGTGTTTTGCTTGTTGAATTTGAGTCTGCAAGTTTTCTACTTCAGCAAGCATTGATCTCTCTAAAGCTTGCCTGTGAAAGAGAAGCATAATAAAGGCACAACAAAATAAATTAACTGGCCAACCCGTTTCGAGCACTGATAATGTGTTATCATGCATGTCCCTGGGACTCATATCATCCAATATCATAGAAATTTAATTTGAATACCAATCTGTGATTGGGTAAAACAACATTTGTTTTAAATAAATTATAGGCTGGAAACGGTGCTCGACCGACGGTCAGCCCGTATGGTCGGTCGAGCGTAGCTATAGCTGTATGAAAGCATACGAGCGTTCAGACCGATGCTCACCGTCATCAGCGCGTATGCGGCCATACATACATAACGCGCCCGACCAACCATACGCGCTGACCGTCGGTCGAGCACTGTTTCCAGCCATAATATAACGTTGCTGACATTAACAAAGAAGAAATTTTAAAGTGAATTATCTCGAAAATGGGTCAATTTTACATCACTCATCAGAGGGTCAAAAAAGCTGCACTCAACATCGCCTATACCATACCGTCAATCAACCACCTTGCAAGAATATGTCGATTTTTTGTTGTTTTGGTTATGTAAATGCTTACCTATTCTCCTGCTGTCTGCTATTCATAATTCTCTGCTCATTGTGAATCTCCTCCATAATCTTTCGGATCTTGTTCTTGCACTGCAGCAGTTCAGTCTCACAATTGGCCAGTTTCGACCGCACCAATACTATCTCTGACTTTAGCGTTTTCTCGTTCTGCTTCACTAGCTCACTCTCTTCTTCCAAGTATGTTAACGACTGCACCTGCTCGAAAATCTTCTGTATTGAGTTCAAATTTTGATGAGAAATTTGATAAATAAAAGATGTACATATACTCTTCTCAAGCTTACTGAATAAGATATTTGAAGTGCACAAAAATAAATAGAATATGCTTATAAAATTGGTAAATGAAGATACTGATGAGATGATGTAAAAATTTGTCTTGGAATGCTTGGGATTCGAGAATGTTGTTTACTAATAAGTAGATGTCTGTAAGCAGAGCAGACTAGGTATGATGATAATAGCCACCGCATATGGTGGCACAGAATAGTTATAGTACCATAATGGTGGGCGCGCTTGATAGGTTACTGATACTACCGTAATGTATGGCATGCCGCATGCGCGCTGACGGTATGCAACTCTCAACACGCCTACCTATCGCTTATCTTAATCGAGTACCGATACCTAACGCGCGTACCATATACTAACTATTCTGACCAGAGCCCCATAGTTTGCACAAGTGTCCTACCTGTTCTGTACTTATTCTTAGTTGGTTGTCAGCAGAGCTAATCTGCTGCTGCAGCAGTTCCACTTGCCGTTCTTGCTCCCTGCCTTTGTTCTCCCAAAAACCAATTTCAGCATCATACTGCAAAATAAATTAATATATTAATCGTATTAATCAAAGTTTAGGTAATCTAATCAAGGAACTAAAACAAACATGCGCCATTGTTTACGTAAGTGGCGCGAAATAAGGTGTAATTTAAAGTTCACCTTAATGAGATCAGCCTGTTGCGTGGTGAGCTTCTCCCGCTGGTAGTTGACTAGCGACACGAGCTCCCTGTACTGGTTGTTGTACGTGACGGCCTCGGGACTCCGCGCCTCGTCCTCGGGCAGGTTCACGGGCGACATGTGAGAGGAGCGCGGCCGCGTGCGGGTTGGGGACTTGCTCGAATGCGCCGGAGGAGGCGGCGAGCGATACGGCGGGGGAGGTTCCCTGGTTGCATGTGATCACTTGATTACTTTGGATCGCAAGGCGTAATAGAATTTAGACAGAACTATTACTTTCTCACAGTGCTATTGACTATCAAATACATTGTAAACACATTTCTTTAACTTGTGCTCAACACAGGTGAAAACTCTTAACACCTTGAAGAATTGCCTATCACTATCAAAGAAGCATTGAGCTAATGCGAAAGATGCGCATATTATATGATTCAGCAACTACGGAGAAAGTCCAGAGTACTTAACTAGAGTGACAGGTAGATACGAGTTTCATGCCAAATGATCATTCTTACTGTAAATTGTGAATTTAGGTATGCAAATTATTGGAGTGTGCTTAACAAGTTAGGTATATGAACAATATCATGGGTCTATAATATAATTTACTCAATGATTATAAAAGTCATTGCAACAGTAAGGATATTGTTGATATGAAACATATTGCACAGCACATGTTAGTGATTCAGCAATTGAGTAATTTACTACACACACATTTGCATAATACCATATGATGATTTGTGTTTATTCAAATGAAAGGGGGATAACCAGTCATTTAACTGGACTGTGTCACAAATAACCTGTTTCAACTTGGCTAGCTCATCTATTTCTAGTCTTTGTATAGACTCTGCATCAAATATGCAGGATAAAAACATACTCACATATATGTGTCTGAACATAACTGATATTTGCATGTTTAATTTGGACACTATTACCTATTACAATATATTCAATGGAAAAAAATATATCAGTCGGTCTTATGTGAATATTATTCCAACATAAACACAAATCTTATATCTTTAAAGGAGCAATTCTTGTATATATACATATTTATTTATATAGATTTATTTCGGGGATCTCGAAAACAGCTCTGATAATGATTTTAATGAAATTTGGTATGTGGAGGTTTTTGGGGACGAGCAATTGATCTAGCTAGGTCTCAAGCCTGGGAAAACGCCGAGCAAAGCTCGGCCGCCCAGATATTTTATATAAGGAACCCCACATATTGGGAGATTTTAAAACAATGACAAGAGTCAATAATATACCTAAGCCAAATATAGGTTTTCCTTCCATCTATACATGCAGATTTAACACATATTTAAAATCATTACCATTAATTATTTACTAAAAAACTTGTGTTCTCGGTTAATTCTCTTACCTGTAAGGAGGAACATCTTTTAGCACTGGACTATCAGATTCTGGGGTCTTGGCCTGCTGCACACCTTTCACCACCCCAACTGGGTTTCCCGGTGAGGTGTTACTTATGTTATTGTAAGTGGGTCCTGTGTTTATTCTGTTTGGTGAGTTCGAACTATCAAGGATATTGGGGTTTGATGTGTTATGGCTCCTAAAATAATTTAGAATTATTACTTATCACATTTAAACATTCACCTGTTTAGTAAAAAAATCTCTACTAAATCATCCTCTCCCGGCGAAAAAATTTACAATGCCATTCTTTTGTTATCTGCCCTGGGATCCCAGGGACTGGTAGACGACGGGTATAAGAAAATCTTGATGTGTAATGTTTGGCAGTAAGAGAACTATTTGCAAATTCATTGTTAAACATTATTTGCAGTTGACTAAGTTAGATCAAGTATTAAGATGAATGTTAACAAGGTACTTACCCATTTCCAATTGGAGATCTAGAATAATTGGCTGGCTGTGATGACTTCTGACCATTTCCAGAATCAGATCGCCTCAAAATAAATTGTATATCATTAGAATACTCTCCCCATTTCATTAGTATCTGCAAAACATGTCCTATTTTATTACATCATTGCTTCTACACAGAAACCATAAAAAAATTAATAGCAATAAATATAGACGTATACCTTCAAAGGATATTCCTGAGGAGCCAGCAGTCGTTCATTATTCCGCCACCTCTCAATCAGAGTGAATCTGCCTACTTTGCCAGTAGCATGGGCCAGTGCGAAGACTACATCCTGTCAAAAACATCGCATTAACCACACGAAAAAAGCAACTAATGATCTGTGCAGATTAGAATTATAAAAATACCAAACTGACCTGACAAGTAGTAGTCTCCGTGACCCCACAAACAATTCTTTGTATTCCCTCGACCCAGACCTTCAGCTCCATTAATTTTTGGAATAGTCACTCAAGTTATTTATTTATTTACATCTACGACATTATTGTGAGAGTTAGACCACCTGTCTGCGAATTCCTTCTCACGCGAAACGAATTAAAATACGACAGAAACATACCAAAATAAAATACACAATACAATAGAAGAAAATAAAGTGGGTTATGAGAAATTTTCGTTCGGAAACGCGTATGATGCGTTCATATTTAGGGCGGCCGCACATTATAAGATATTTCTAACAGAAAAATTCTGAAGCTAGCCGGAAGGCACTCGGTGCATACATTTTGTATTAGCTCCCGCACACTGTCAGAGTTAGAATTATTCTAACAGTGTGCGGGAGCTAATACAAAATGTATGCACCGAGTGCCTTCCGGCTAGCTTCAGAATTTTTCTGTTAGAAATATCTTATAAATATGCGGCCGCCCTTAAAGTAGTTAAACTGCTCTTCCACCAACGATCCCATCCCTTAAGCGGGTATTAAAGCTGCCTACACAAAGCCCTGCCTGCAGGGCCCTGCTTGCAGTGCCACTGCCAAATCGTATTGTGTGTATGCATGCAGGGCCGATTTAACAGATAAAAAATCGGCCCTGTATGCCTACACACAATACGATTTGGCAGTGGCACTGCAAGCAGGGCCCTGCAGGCAGGGCTTTGTGTAGCCGGCTTTACACTGTCCTGAATTCAGGACACTTAGAAGGGTTCCGACCTATACGTCAAGAGCGAGATGCTTCAACTCCCCTCCACTAGTTAGGACGCCTGATTCAGGACAGTGTAATACCCGCTTTATCCGGTCCGGTCTCTGTCAGGTTGGACATCCGACAATTTGACTTTGCCGCCTTTTCCCTGGCTGAATGCAATTTTCATCAAAAAAATAAGACATATTATTGTTTGTATTTTGACGGTTGGACGGTATTTTAACTTGAGTGTCCAGCAAAGCGAACGCTGAATTACAAATAGGTACACTAGTTTACAGAGTCTTTCAATTTTCATATTCATTTTAAACAAGGTAACTTAGTGAGTGTTTAAATGGCGACGACGCAACAGGATGATGATGAAGAGGTATGTATGTTCTGAAGAGTTTTTTGTAGGTAGCTACCTAGATTTACTGTCATTCATCATGTCCAATCGTGAAGCATGCGTTTGAAGGCGCGATTTGAAGCTATATGTCTGGCGCCCGGGTAAGATATATAGCCTCATCATTTTTACTAACCACTAATCACCCCGTACAGGATCTGGTGTTCAATGTAGAAGAAGTACAGAAAATAATTAGAGATAACATAGAGCTGGTTCTTGGCGGTAATATATACAGTCACTCGAGATCCCCGCAATGGATTGGTATAATTACCGATAAGACTATGTCAAGAATTTCTAAACTGAATAAACCCTTCAAGTACATCTGTAAGTACATACATATTTTCGCATATACCACCCTACGGGTCCTACTCCTACTTGGCTACCTTACGGAATGTACCATTAGATATACGAGGTAGACGTAGGTACCAATATGATTGGAGTTAGCGACTAAATTTTTCCCCCCCTATTTCATCACTGCTGAGGCGATGATTATGCGTAGTTGTAAATATACCAACGCACTATTAATGAGGCGAGTTGACATTGTAATAGGTATTTGTAATTGTCAACTTCTTAAGATTGTCGCACATATAAAGGCTCGGCATCAGACCGATAATAATTATTTGAAAGTATCGTAACTATTATTCCGATAGGCGTTGGTCTCCTATAAAGGCCATCGTCCGCTTACAGCGTCACGCCGTACGGTACGCTGCGTCATAATGCTTACTATAGAGATGTACTGTTAGGCCCTGACAGACCTGTGAGAACATAACAATACATCGCTATAGTAAGCATTGTGACGCAGCGTACGGCGTGACGCTGTAAGCGGCCGATGGCGTTTATAGGAGACCAGGGCCATAGCCAGTCTAGTTATGGGTTGGATAGTAGAAGTTGTCAAACACCTGTAATTTCAGTGCGAATTACTATAACCCAGAAGAACGGAAGTGGCTTGCATACGGCAGCAGCATATTACTGGGACATAGTCACCGACGGGACCTGTACAGTACGCTGGGAGAACAAGTACATGTACTGTATAGTTAATATCTGGGCTCTAGCTTTGCAGGTTTAAAATAAATAGGCCATACAACCTTCGTACTTTTTATTTGCGCTTCCTGCGAGTTTACCTAATATTTTAGTCTTGTTTTATGTTGTATCAAAAATTACTACCCTTAAGTAAGATCACATCTATATTTAATTCTTGATTTTGTGAGGTATCTACCTAATATAAATAGGTACATCAAAAATGCACAATTAACGCACGGATCTCTTGACTACTTACAACTGTTGACCCATTTACTTATGGAACATTAGCTTTGGCAATTCAAGCCCAGCGACTGTGACTTGTGAGTAATTTTATGCCTATACCGTCGTTAGACTCCCTCCTTTCCCTGGCTTCACTGGAAGAGGTATTGATTTTGACGAAATCAAACAAAATATTAAGCACATTTTAGTATTTTTATTTTTGGTAAAATTTACCATAATACAAAATAATTATAGAAATAAATAAAATAAAATGTATAGACAGGACATAGAACTATGCATTGTAAAAGTGGTGCTTTTAAAGCAATCAATATAATAATTTATAATAATATTAGGCAAAATGGCATTGTGTAGGTACTTTAAAAATAAAAGCGTTATTTTTAACACAGAAAGTAATATCAAGAGCAGATGTTTATAATTACACTTAATGCGAAGCAGGTGTTTACACTTAGGTAGGAGGCATCACTTAGTGATGACGTTTGGTTCTTCAACAGTTATTGTACAATATAATGCACAATGCACATTAAAAAAGGAATAGTAGAAATCAACCAACCTTACAGGATAAAACCTAATAAAACTCTCATAGTTCCATCATCAATATTGAGTCAAAGGAATAATAAATGTCACGCAATTTAAGGCATATTGAGAAAAACATGGGAAAGGAAAATTTTGTTGTTAGTCTCTTACGTTAATATTTATGAAATAAGATGTTATTAATATTGATTACAATTCAATGTAAGCTAACTTCGACTAACTCTTGTATCAAAATGTAAAAAAAATAACGACATCTTATTTATGAAAAGAAAACCCGCCTAGTTATTATTTGAGGACGATATCATTCACTGGACTACTGATACGAAACGATATTCTTTTCTACTAATGCACTTGAATCAAGTATTTATCGTCTCACTATTCTAGAGTTACGGAAAAACACACTAGGGTTTTCAATCATAACTGTCGAAGTAATTAATTATTTAAATTACATTAACAGAAATGGGGAATTCCTTTGAAAGCTTATTTTAATATTATCGTGAAAATAGCGTGGTCGTGTGGCGTAACTCTTAATATATAATACATTTGCAGATAATGTTTGACAGTCCGTTTAATTAAATGATTACTAGGTACTCGCCGATGGTCAAATATGAATAGGCAAATAAAATAAGCTAATTCAAAATCAATTTCCCATTTCAATGATTACATTTCACCAATATTTTCGGAGTAGTCTTCACATTATGTACGTACTTATAATATTTTTATGTTCAACATTTCATTCAACTGATTTATCTGCCGACTGCTTTATTGATTAATTTTTTAATTAAGTATAGACTTGTTGACACAATTATTTTACTTAAATACTTCTATTGATAGATGCAATAACATTAATCTTTTAAATTAAAGCCTATGGCATCCGATCCATTATTTAATTCTACTGTATGCATATTAAGCACAAAGTATTAAAGCAACTAGGAATACCTGCACATGATTTCGCTAGCTTAGTTGACTAATGTGATGAATTCCATTAGTATTGTGATGTGTATGATCAGTCTATAAATGCGCAAGTGTATCTATGCAACAAAACTATTCCATTAAAAACAAATTAAAAATCATCAAATCTTTTTTAATCATTTTCGTCAATTTATGATTAAAACACGTAGTAAATAGCAATAATGTGCTGCAATATTAAAGCTGACAAAATGTGCATTTCTGCAAACCGTGCTATGTAACTGGGATTGTTCAACAACCTCTGGCTTCATGACACTCCCCCCGCCTTCTCTCTCGACATTCCCGCAAACCGAATAACTTATATATACATACGTCAAATAAATTTGTTAAAGTACAACCTAAACTATGACTACAATAAAACAATTTGTCACTTAACTTCATTATTATGACCGATAATTTCTCTTATTTACAAATCATTTCGCTATACAATATTCATTTAAAATTACTAAAAAGTAACATTGTACTTGAAACTTCGCTACCCTTTCGTATGTACTAATTTATTTTAGATCCCTAATTACCGCAGCTTAATATGTACATGTAATGTTAGTTGAAGTGTACCGACATTAAAACAAAATTGAGGAACAAATATACACTATCTTCTACGCACTAACCATTCTCCTCAGTGCCCGGATATGGGGCTGAACTTATATATCACATCAAAGTACTTTAGGTAGACATTTAAGCCGTTCGCGAACCGTGACATCGATCTATAAATAATACAACTTAAACATATTTACACAATGTATAAACCTATCACAAAATAATATTTTGAATCAAAAATAAGTCCAACTTATTATACAATCCAACAACTCTAAACACTGGGTAGATTCAAGAAAGAGATCATAACAAGATTCATGAAAAACTTTCAACATGTACAATTTTCATTCTAATGATTCCTCCAACCGATGTACCACATTACACCAGATATGTGAATGTAACTTTCCTCGCTTCAAATACGTAAATCTGTATTAACCCAGTATTTCCTTCTCATTCTAATTATCTCTTCATCTTCTTTTTTACAAACAAATCATATAGTTAATACATGGTTGTTAGTGCATATACAGATAAATTACTTTAAGTGTAATGCTGATGCTGACATATGCTCTTATTTCATGGCCTAATGTAATAGTTTTTATTACATACGCACTGTCTAAAAATCGCATGTTTGTAATAGAAACTCTATTACATAAGCGTTAAAGTAGAATATAATATCCATTGGAATAATAGCATATGTCAGTGTCAAACTCAAAGTAATCGTACTATCCAGTCGCGCAAATCTTTATATGATATGTTTGTAAACAAATCATAAAATTCATAAACCATAATCATGCATACATTTTTTCCTACTCCATTTAAATGAGGTAAAATGATGTACACATGTCTATGACGTAGACGCTACTAACTCATTATAGAATTATTAGGAGATCAATCGAATTTCCAACATTCATTTTATTTCCATTCCATAGTCCACATTGCTATACAGATGTTATAATAGTCAAATTCCTCTATAATATTGTGTTAAGTCTAATTCAGTTATGTACTTTAAAGATTATGCTAATTAAAGCCCTTACGGCTCGCTTGACAATAGCTAATTATAGTGCGTCGTCTTCACAGCCCAACCCGTACAATTGCGCATTGATTAGTATGACAATCGCTTTGGAGGGGCGCGTCGTCGTGGATAACACGCACTATACTAGATTGTCAGTTATTATATTTATGAACTCTAATAGTATCTTAGAATTATTATAATGGTTCATTCATTCGTTGCACATTAATCTTCAGCTGCAAGACACTTTTGTATTTGTCAATAATAAACACATAATAATTGACACAAAGTAATCATAATCACTGACCCTTTTCATTTCTCAGTTTAGGTATTTGCGGCATTTCTTGGCACCACATGTGCAAGGTATCTTGACCTCTTCAAATGGGAACTTGTAGTCGTAGGTCAGTTCTTCGCCGATGCTGATGCGACGCAGTGCAAATATCAAGATGTGTTTGTGCCCGTGGATATCTACGACTCGTGAGTAGCAGTTCGGCTGGAAGCATTAAAAATAAATTTGTTTACATAAACGAAGCAAGAAAAACAACGAAATCAAGGTTATCGTATTTAAAAAAAACTTACATCACAAGAATGATTTATAAATCTCGCAGCATTTCCTTTGAGCGTCGCATCTACAACCAAGTTGTCGTCGATGCGGAACATATAACAGCCACCGACGCCGCGACGGCCGCTCATTGCCTCGTACTGTTTCTCACGTTGGTCGGCAAGTACGGCACGAATCACTTCACCGGCATATTCAATGACCATATCACCTGCAATAGAACAATTTTCTTATCACTTGTTAAAGCCTTAATTTTTAATATTCATCAGGGTAAACATATCTCTGTGGGCATATTATTTTTCTGACTAAATGTTTTTCTTTCCTTGGACTTAAAGAGTTGAGTTGAGAGTTGAGACTTTCCCGTAGAGATGTATTATCTATTCTTCAATTTATGGTAAGGAATTAATCATTTTGATCGGTTACCTTCTTCAATCTCGCGTTTGCAGAATAAGCCTCGGCCATGAATGTGAGATCTATAGACGCCTACTGATACCTTTGACGTCTCCTTTAACTGTCTGAATCGCATGGCTGGAGGTAAAGTTGCTAATCGCCTAAAATAACAACAATAAATTAGTACATACACGTGTCGTCTAATAAGTAATACCAAACGCTCAAATATTGTGTTGTTCTTCTATTTTTGATAAGATACCTGGAAATTGAACTTTCTCCATCTTGACCGCTAAATGGAGGTGGTTCTTCTCTGAAAGGGGAAGCCATCCAGCTGAACATGTCGTGGTTTGCTTTACGGGATATTGGACCGGTACGCGCACTGCCCCAAGGGCTTTCCTTAAATCCCTCGCTTAAATCCAAGTCATTGTCCCAACTGTTAAGTGGGCGACCCTGTCGTAATTTGTATTTGGTGCATCGGCTCGCCTAAAATTAAAATACAATTGTAATATCTGTAGTAATTATATTCAGTGTATGTGATGATGCAAAACGAATAAAATTGGACTTACCCCTGGAAGTTGTTCAATAAGATATCTCAACGCATTGTTGTTGAGTCCGAGCAAGTGCGCACCTGATAGAGATGACGGTAAATTATACTGTATTAGAGGTAGTCCAGATTGTTTCCTTGCATTTTGCACGGCCTCTACCACTTTAGCCCAGAGATCAATCAACGAAGTTGATGTATAATTAAATCCGTCCTCCGAGGTTACCTCATATATTAATTTAGGGCCATCGTCTTTTGTAGGCTCTGGTGTTGGTTTTTGTAGTGTTGGTGCCTTATTCTCTTGACCTTTTGTTGCTTTATTCGGTTTCTTTGTCGCAACAACGTCACTATCAACCTTTCTGTCACTTATAGGTCTTTTTGCAACTTTTGACGATCCACTAGGCATTTTAGGCTGTAGTTGAGCCTTATTAATATCTTTTTCTTGTAATACTTTCGGTGGTTCTACTTCAATCATTTCAGCATCTAAATTAGGCATCGAGTTTATTTCAGGATTCGGTTGCGCAGATTGGATAATGCTAGTCTGCGCCACTATGGGACTAACGGAACTGTGGCTAACTTGCTGTATTTCCGTAGACAGTTGAATGGCACGAGCAGCATCTGTTTCTTCCTTTTCCCTATTGGCTTTTTCCAGTTCCATCATTCTTTTTGACTCTTCGATAGCCTTTTCCAAATCACTGTCAATAGTCTCATCTTTGATGTTCAGATCTGGCATGTCGTGGCTAATTGTTCTTTGTTTTGGTACTGCAGGTGTCTTAGTTGAAGAACTGGTTGAATTTTTTGAAGATGCTTTACTTTGACCGTCGCGATGTAAAGGCAACACTCTATTCATTGGTCTCATAGACATCGGATTGACGACGTTAGTTGGTATACCAGATTGTTGTGTCGGCGGAGCTTTCGGCAATGTAATGCTAGATGTGTTTTGTGTTGGCAGGCTAATTGTGTTGCTAGGTACAGGAATACATATCATGTTACTGTTTCCGCTCTGATTTTGTAACATGCTATTGCTAGACTGAAGGGGGAAACTAATATCAGCAGCGGATTTTGATGCAATCTTGGGGTCAACGAGGTTATTCTGCACAGTAATATTGACAGTGTTATTACTTGAATTGACGTTTATATTCATAGGTGCACTGTTTGGTATAGTCTGGAATGGCACATTAATCATAGTTCCACTATTTTCATTTTTTTGTTGGAATGTTAAAGGATCAGGAACACTATTACTGCTATTGTTAGTTACTACGCGTATATTGTGTTGCTGCGGTACATGTTGTTGATTCAGATTATTATCTAAGTTTGCATTAGACAACCTATTCCTCTCTGGAAGATTGATGACTCGATTTTGGGAATTCATTTGCATAAAGCCCATTTGTGTATTCAGTGTCATTGTGTGATTCTGCTTGTCAGTATTCACGATGTTAACTTTGGCGCTGTCATTATTTGTCAAAATTGGTAGAGGCAAATTTGTGTTCGTTGGCGGGCCTATGATGTTCTTACCTCTCAAATTTTCTTGGCCGAATTTATCATTCACTGCTATATTTGGCCGACTCATCTGAACGTCGATATTTGTGATTTGACTTGACGAGTTGTTCGTTGTACTCATGCTGCAGCTATTTATATTAATCTGTGTGTTGTTAGAAACCTGATTGCCCATAATTTGGTTTTGGTTACCCGTAGCGTGAGATTGAGAATTGTTCATCATCATATGATTAGGATTATTTGCCATAAGATTGTTTAAATTGAGTTCAGAAGAATTGTTGCAATTCATTAACATATCATGGCTCATCATGTTGTTTTGAGCATTCGTCCCATATATGCCGCTATTGTTTACATTACTAATCATATTATTATTTGACATATTTGAGCTCATACCGTGAATAATGTTGTTAGTGCCCATATTCATATTGTTGTTAGATGACATATTCGAGCCAGAGCACAATTCGAAAGAAGATTGGTTGGTCGTAAACTGCGTAGTGTTGCTCGAGCAACTACCACTACAAGTGTTTGCAATCTCATTTTTGATATCTGGTATGTTAGGAACGTGCATCATCGGATTATTCATCTGGTGGTTGGCATTGGAGCTTATCTGCATGCCATTATTGTGCATATTACCATTGTTCATGTTATTTATTTGATGTTGCATTAGTGAAGGATGTTCCATGGAATTCCTGTTATTTGGAATTTGATTCATAGTGTTAAGATTTTGCATCACCATAGAATTGTCATGTCTGTTGCTGTGTAGACTTGACATCGCGCTAGAGTTATCCATCTGATTATTCAGACTCATATTTGACGCATTGTTTGGCATATGATGCATATGCATACTACTATCTATCTGTTGTCTATTATGGATCTGGTTAGGTAGATGTTGATGCATTCCCATTAAACTACTATTTTCCATGTGATTTGGGCGATTGTTTTGAATCTGCATCAGGTTAGGAATTTGATGTTGGTGATGATGCCCAACGTTTTCTATTGGTCTATTTTGCTGCATAGACATTTGCTGATTACTTTGCATATTGTTATCAATTTGGGGCCTATTACTGTTCAAATGGTGATTTATTTGTTGCATGTTGTGAAGCTGTGAATTGTGCATTCCCTCCATTGATCTATTGGTATGCATTTGATGCCCCATATTATTGATGCCATGAGACTGCATATTATCGATTACCATTCGATTGTTTTGCATGTTATTTAAATTTGGCATTGGTGATGATATATTGTGCATGTGATTTATATCGTTCTGCTGTCTATTCATATTACTTAAATTATGCATGTTCATAGAATGATTTATCATATTGTTATCAGGTGTATTGCGGTTAGAAAGCATGTTGGTTTGATTGTGGGTTTGTTGTCCTGGGGAAATATTCTCATGGAAAGATCTGTTCAGCGTGCCTTGGTTTAACTGTTGTAGTTGATTATTGTTATCCATTTGCCTATTATGTTGTATTTGACCATTCATTATGTGAATTTGGTTTGAATTCGTAAGTTGGCTATTATCATGCGAAATAATTTGCATATTGCCATGTGGCAGGTTTGACGTATTTATAGTAGCACTGATGTCATGGTTATTTTGTTGCATGGCATTTTCACTGGTTATAGTTGTGTTCACCCGATTATTGCTAATTTCTTCACATGATATGTTCATATTTTGGTGAGTATTGCCAGAGTTTAAAATTTGCAGTTGTCCATGAGCAGAAGCATTTGAAATTGTACAAATCTGATTCTGATTATTGGAAACTGAAGTAGAATTCTGGTTATGCTGCATTTGAGGTCGCATTACGCTGTGTGGTATTATACTGATAGCTGGTGGATTTCCCATAAGATTGTTTACGTTGCTTGCCACCTGGCAACTATTTAGTTTGTGTATATTCATTTGATTATTTCCATTTCCATTATCCATATTTTGCTTACTATCACTGGTGCCCATGTTCTGAAAAGCTTTTTCGCTTTGAGAATGTTGCTGTGAATGAGATGCCATTATTTCTTGCGAGAAGTTGATATGCCCACCTTCAGCTTTCGACAGGGCGTTGATTTTGCTCAATTTCAAAGACGTATCAGCATCAAAATTGCTGTTCATTACTGAACACGGAGGGTATATATTTCCCGCCGTAATTTGAATTACGTTATTAGATGTTGAATGTGACGTGTGATGACTAACGTTAACGTTTGATTCAAACTGTTGAGAATGTAGATTCACGCCAGAAATTGAGCTATTAATAGACATTGGTACCAAGATATTATGGTTGACCTTTTCAGAGTCATTGTGGGCATGTGGCCTGCAAGATGTAGAATTGTTGATATTGCTGTGCATATTCACTGTAGGTGCATTGACATTGCTTGTCTTGACTGTCATATTCTGCAATTCTATCTTATTATCTGTGCTGCTAATCGGAGTCAACTGTGTAAGCTGCCTCCAAGGTGTCGGTGACTTCAGGCTCTGGGTTACACTTATAGTTGGCATACTTGATGAATTTGACATTTCTTGCAGGTTACCACTTATCTCTATAACATGTGAATTTTCCATTTTCATATTATTCCTATTAATTGATGGTGCTATTGAACTTGAAACAATAGGTTGCGAGATGGGAATCGACTGTATTGAGAACGATGGAGCTGAATGTGGTATGGCTTGTGAAATTGCCATAATGGGTTGTCCAGTTGAGGACACTAAAGTAACATTTGGTGACATCGAAACATTGTTTGGCCTGCACAAATTTGAGCGTTGGAAATTCTGAGGAGTGCTTGAAATTGTCATTCCGTGTATTTGAGAAGTAATCGGATTTATATTTTGCCGCCCTGTTATGATAGTGGGGCCAGCATGTGATCCTATCGACAACGATGCGGGACTCATTTGTATTACTTTTGGGGTTTGTCTGTTAGCGTTGTTATTCGCTAACTTATCGGGTAAAGGTTGCAGGGTTAAATTAGGCACTGGTGTTTTCACCTTCAGCGTTTGTGGTGATGACTGCACAGTTTGAGCAGTAACCACGTTTGGTGTCGATGATGCTGCTTGATTGACGCCATCACCTACATTGTTTACGACGACATAACCAGTGGGAACTTCTACTATGGGCTCTATTTTGCTGGCTTGGAACACTTGTGTCGTAGTTGCAGAAAAACTACTGTTTTGGGCGAGTACTCCTTGCATGGCTGTTGATACAAACTGTTGAGATGACATCACAGTATTTTGCACAATTGTTTCAAGACCATAATACACGGGTTGTGTCGTAGTCAAATACATGCATCCTGAAGGATCAGTTACCATTTCTAGGGTTGGAGTTGATCCTAGTATAACTTGATCGTTACAAAACTGCGGTAACAAAGTTCCTTGTGGCAATATTGTTGCGCCAGGTCCCGACGATATCAATGTATTACCTTGTGATTGAATAGTATTCGGCAATATTGTGTTCTGGCCGTTTCCAATTCCACTTTGCGGTACAACGGTTGCGCTTCCAGCTTGTAGAGTATTATTAGGTAGCAGAGTGGCAGTCTGGGATGTTATATTTCCAGGTGTGAGACCTTGAATAGTCCCTTGTGGTATAATTGTAGCACCATTTTGTGTGTGTATCGTTTGGGGTAAAATAGTCGGGCCATTAGGTCCTTGAGAGATGATACCTTGCGTCTGTAAAGCTCCTTGTGGCAAAATAGTAGCACCTTGTTGAATAGCTTGAGGTAGAATTCCCACATTTCCTTGAGGTAACAGAACTGGAATACCTCCACTAGGCACTGCAACTAAACCACCTGATTCTGTTTGTTGTATTTGAAATGTTTGTGGCATAAGTCCACTCTGAGAGATAAACTGTGTTGGAGCAGTTTTAAAATCTCCTTGAGGTGCGATTGTCGCAATGTATTGCATGTTTTGATTTTGCTGTTGCGACAAAGCTTCAACATAAGCAGACATTATGTTCTGATTAGCGACTGGTTGTACTATTATAGACGGTTGGCCAGACTGGTTATTGGTCTGCAATTGAATCACAGTATTGCCGGGACCTATTGGAGATTGATTGATGGTAGTAAATGTCTTTTCAAGTTTCGTCTGCCTTTTAATTGTCGTAGGTTTTGGAATTGGTCTTCCTCTACCACGGTTAGTGGCTTGGAAAATTGGTTTTGGCTGCACCGCCGCTGGTTGTTTTTTCGGGGATTTCTGCGGATTTCCAGGCAAAATTAAATGCTGTTTATGCGTGTTAGGAGATGATAACCGTTGAGCAGTCATTGCAGGCACAACTATAGTTGGATTTCCTTGAATTTGTGGTCGTATCATTGGTTGAATATTCTGAATTATCGGAGCATTTGACATGCCTTGAATGGAATTTACAGGTAAAGTAAGAGATGAAGCGCTAGCCATATTTGGAAAATTAGCAACTTGATTTTTGCCTTGTACCATGGTTGTGATATTTCCCTGATTTGATGGTATAGTTAAAACTTGATTTGAGTTTGACGAAATGACTTGTATGCCTCCTGCTCCTGACAGAAGCTGTGCCATATCTGTTCCACTTTGTATTTGCTGTATGTTTGATGTAGCATTTCCTGGTTTCACGCAAATGTTGTAGGGGAGTACGCCGGGTTGAGTAATGATTTGCGGTGCCATTATTTTCTGCCCACTTGCTGAACTAGTTTTAGGGGGTAGAAGCATTTGTGGTGTTACCACAATCTGAGGAGACGATAAAACTTGCTGATTAGCAGACACTTGAACATTCGTCGTCTTGCTTTGATCGAAAATTACTGTTCCAGATTTCATTTGCTCTGTTATTGTCATAGTCATTTCGTTTGCAGGTCCGGGCGACGGCGTTTCTACTATAGTGCCGTTGATAGTTATCTGTCTCGTGTTAATTGATGTTCGTCTGGCTGAAATACTTTCTGCTTTTACTGTATTTTCCGTGCCACTAACAACACCTGCGTGTATAATCATAGGTTGAGCAAAAGCACCTTGAAAAGCATTCTGCAATGTTGTCAAAGTTCTATTTTCAGGCGATTTTGGGTTCTCGCTCTCGCTTTCGCTTGTGGACATCATGTCACAAGAAGGAACATGTCTATCATAAGATTCCTTGTTTCTGTATGTGCATTGACATCTGTCACATCGTACCGGTTGCTCTATTTGTCCTGAAATGGCAGATCCATCGTCTAAAGGTCTCATAACCAGTTCAGGCTGGCCACTAATAGAATTTCCCGCAATAGTTACAGTATAAGTACTTTCTGAACCACTTGCTCTGTAGAAATACTGGTTTGTCTGGTTTCTCATAGTTTCATTTCCTGGATGATGGTCTTCAGCTCCGTCTAATTGTGATATAGGGGAAAAGTCATCATCGTGAGGGCTATTTGGTCGAGAACTGCATGTGCTTTCCGATCCTGACCAGTCTGCAGTACCATCTAATTGTGATATTGGACTACATTGTATTTTTGTATAGAAATCAATGAAACCGGCGGCATAATAGCCATCAGTCTTATCGGATTTCTCGTTTTTACTTTCATCCTTTGGTTTGGGTGAAGTAGCACGATAATTAATTCCACTTGTATGTGGTGCTTCCTCGCATTCAGCACTGCTACTGCTGCAACTACTGGGCTCAGATTTTACTTTTTTTTCTACAGTTATAGATTCTATCTCCTTTATAGGTTCAAGAGGGTTATCAACTGTTGTTACTCTTTGGGCGGAATTAAGTTTACCAGTGACTGTAGATGTCCTGCCCATTTTGCACCGCTTAATTGTGGATGATAGTAAACTTGTATCAAATTTATTATTCCACGTCAAACTGCTCGATCTTTGCTGTCCTCTACCTGTTGATAATGTTTTTAAGTTATGGTTTTGTAAAAGCATTTCAGATTTACTTCTCTTCAGTTCCTTACTTCCTGATTCTAATCGCGCGTTGAGTAATTCGTCGATAAAATCAGTTGTGGAACGTGCATCGCTGTTCTTGTCATCCGATTGACCAATAGCACCATAAAATTCATTTTTTAAATCCATAGCAACGAGGTCTTCGTAGGACATCAATTTAGGAAATATGTCTTGCATTGATATACCATCTAAAAGATCGTGATTGAGATCTTCAAATATAGCATCTTTAAGTTCTGGTGGCAAAAGATCTGCTGTATTTTGAGGCTCTTCTTCATCTTGTTGCTCTTGTTTACAGACATTATCCAACAAGTGCTCCACAACTTGTTTTACAGCCAAGTCTTCCAGGGTCAGGGTATTCCCAAATTTAATAGGTGACTTATCATTTTTAAGCATAAAGGCTGGTTTAGCTGATCCTGTTTCTAGACTTTCATGCCAAGCACCTATTTCAGCCATAACTCTATCTACAACATTTGTATCTGCTGAGTGGTCTACAGTGATGTTGACTCCAAAATCGAACCCAGGCATTGGCTCAGCTAAAATTAGTTTGGTTCTAATAGTGTACCTTACGATCTTCAATGGTTTTTTACATGACCAAAATAGACGGGTACATGAAAAGTCCACAGGCATTAGAAATTCTTCATAGTCAGACACTGGGGGGACAATCTTTCCTAAACTATTTACTGTCAATGACCCCATCAAAAATTGTACTTTCTTGATTTCACTGTATCTTTTTTTCTTTTTATCGAGTTCTACATAGACCGGTCTCGTAAGTTCAAAGTCGGCATCTTTTTGCAGACTCATTTTTGGTACATCTTTTCCATGTGTTGGGCAAAATACTCTCTTGTCATCCATAAATGCACAATTTTCTTTTCTTGCACATGCATAATGATATGTTTCACTGCAGTTTTTGGCACAGCAGCCGACACTAGCGCCTTTTAATTCGCAAGCAGCACATTTAATCATTTTTCCTCTTGATATTGCTGAATGGACATTTTGTAATGATCCATCAATTTCTTCAAATACTTCTGCGGACCAAAGAGCGCAATTTGCATGAATCCAGTCGTTTTGACCACAGTATAATAATCTGCCTTCATTTGCAGGTGAACAGTCTCCAACAATTTTGCAAAGCACGCACGTTCTTGAATCGACAACGGGATAAAATTCTAATAAGTCTTCATCTTCTTTTTGCCCTTCAATCTCCAACTTTGGTACAATTTGGTCTATAGGTCGTTCAATAGACTGTGCAGCTACACTAGCATGTTTGTCATCAGTAATTTCATGATCTTTTAGAGATTCTGTATCTTCTTGTTCTCTTTCAACTTCCAAGTTAGGTTGAAGACAATTATTTTCACAGTCAAACCATGGAAATGTTTCTGAGAATAAATCCTTGTATATAATTTTTAAGTCTTCATTAATCGTCCTTTGGATTACTTCTCGCATATCGTGATTAAAATCCTTCAAAGAGATGTATTCATCGCTGTTCACTCTTTTCTTAATATCAAGCAGTGATGGAGACACTATTCTGCTTAATTCGTCAATGCCTGTGGCTAAACCAGGCGTACTCGAGTTGCGTATGATAGCTGGACTTAATTCTTGTTCGCTACGAGCTTGTGGAAAGTTTTTTACTGGTTCGTCGTCGTCAGAAATAGCCTCATATTTGTCGTCATGGACAGTGGTCGGTAACATCGTTGTCGCCTTTTCGGTTTTGGGTATAGGATTATTTTCATGAACCTCAACACAAGGAGTATCAAATTCTGTTTTGGTGCCAAAAAGTCCAGTAGTAAAACATATCTCCTTGTTTTGCATAAGGGGCTCTTGAAGATTGACGACTTTGTGCAAAGGGTGTGGAATACCCTCTTTTTCCATGTCATCTTCAACCAGTAATGACGAACAATGCCATATTTGAGATGAATTGGATTCGTCAGATTTTTGCGCGAAGTTATTTCGCCGCCCTCTTGATGTATTTCTGTATACTTTAGTCTCAGTAGTATTCTTCATATCATCATCAGCGCCATCAAAATGTAATTTTCTTATTGCTTGTGGGGACATTATTCGGTACGGCTTGTTAGGCACGGGCGTATTTTTGTGCGGCGTTAATTTAAGAAGTGCACAAGCCTTCCTATTTTTTGCGAGAAGCTTTAACAGATGTAGTAATCTTCCCTTAAGATGTTCAGTTAACATTTTCCTCCATGGTGGGTCATTGGGCATGCACTTACAACAGATGTATTCAATAGATGGTGGGAGAGCTGACAGTAGCTGGTATTCCTCTCCAGATAATCCCTCACAGCTGGCATGAACCCATCGCGCACACCATCCGCATTCCATCATCTAAAAACATACGAAATTACATTAATAAGTAAACATAATAAGAATTAATGGATTATTATGGAATGAAGGAAGGAACTTTTTATATTCAGTTTTTTGAGATGTAAGAGGCATACAATTAATAACGTTCAGGTTTTTGTGAGTAGTATTATTTGTTTTAAAAGTACAAAGGGAAAAACATATCCTTAATTTTTTTTATAAATTCAATAATTAGTTTCATCCGAAAAAAAATACTTTCTCAATAACTTTCTTTTTCACAATTTTTTCAATAAATGTATAAAAAGTAAAACATAAAAACATTATTGAAAAAACCTAACCCGACGGTGCCGCCGCCTAAGCTACGGGGGCATAGGGTGACAGAGTGAGGAACCTCCAGACTATTTGCGCCGTGTCCAGAAGTACCGCCTTCTGTATCAATCCAGCTATCTATCGATAATCTATAGAGGTCATGGTCGAGATAGCATTCTATCGGGACAATGATCGTCGAATCAACATCGCACATGGCGGTTACAGTACCCGGCGATAAGTATTGCACATCGATGTTTGGAAAGAAACTCGGTTAATTACGGCTTCATAGAGCATTTTTTTTTAAATCAAAGTGAAAATTGAGATTTTCGCTAGCGGACGCATCCGCTTAACAAACATTTCATAGAGCATTGTCTCACACTACCCATGTGACGTTTGTCAGAAATCAGAATCAGAAGCTGACGTATCCAAGTTTACATGTCATCAATTTGACGTAAAGTAATAAAGTCCATAAAGTGCCGTATTTATTTGAATAAATAACATGATTGATAGACGTTCGCGAGTCGTCGGAAAACTTCTAATTTGTCTTAAACAGACAATTTTCTCTTTCCAAAGACCGACGTGTAATATTTATTACCGGGTTCTGTACCTCGTGAGCCAGTTTAAAGTATAGTCCTTTTATCTCACAACCGCGGGTTGGCCATTGTTGTAGTTCTAGTTCTGACACATACGAACACAGACAACGTCAACTCATAGCTCCTACGCTGACGCACACATAAAAAAGCGGCCAAGTGCGTGTCGGATCACGCACAACGAGGGTTCCGTACCGACACCTACTAGTCCACATTTCAAAACACTATTGAATACCTTGAATCAAAAAAAGGTCGTATCTTCATAGGGAAGTCACGGCACTTACGTCCTTTTGTTTGGGCAAGACAGTTTTTCAGTGATAACTCAAAAACCCTTAATCCCATCTTGTTCAAACCAATTTTCATTGAAAGTATTTATTATTGTACACCACCTCAATTTTTTTCAGAATTTTAATCTTCATAGTTTGGAAATTAGATCTCACCAACGATCGAGTTAAATGGAAAACTTTCTTAGTAACCTCTATATTCTTTTTAAAGGCCTATCCAAAAATACCCCACACAACTACTTGCATTGAAAATATTTTTTTCTTCCCCCGGTCCGGTTACATGTATGGAGTGCCCGCCCCCCCTAAAATATTTTTTTCCTTATTTCACATCACATTTATATAGCGGTTCATAGAATACATCTTCCTACCAAATTTCATAATTATAGTGATTATAGTATCCGAGTAAACCGGCTGTGACATACGGACGGACAGACAGACAGACAGACATGACTTAACTATAAGGGTTCCGTTTTTGCCATTCTGGCTACGGAACCCTAAAAATGTGCATGTAACAGCTCAACACACAACCTTGGCTCAACTGCGCTCGTGAGATAAATAAAAGTACTATACTTTGCGTAGATTGATACATTATTTTATATGATAAGATCTTATTACAATAAGAATCTATCTATTTGTTATCTTATTAGAATAATATATTGGCCATTTCCTGGTTGAAATCTGGTTTCCTACGGGACAGGCTTTGCCTAGTGTAGGAACCATGCATAACACTGGAATTAGCGCAAACGAAATCTTTGCAGATTCTAAATGTATATTTCGGCTACTTAGAATGTAAACTTAATTAGAATATGTAAAGAAATTAAATAAATGTTTCATGTTTTTTATGTTTTTTTTATTTAATGGGGATATATAACATATTCTAATATTTGAATCACTGAATTGCAATTACACAGCAACTTAATTTTTGCCTTGACCATATTGAGATAACATATTATTAATAAAACCAATATATTTACCTTGCTATCAAAGTCATTGTCCCTGTAACACGCTTGGCATAGCGGACAGTAGTTGCCCTTTTGTCGCAGTTTGAAACATGATCCGCAGAATGGCAGACTTCCTACGAACTTGCTAACACGTCCACTGTCACAGCTTTTGCACTTTAGACATGAACTGCAAATCTGCAAGAAACGATAACGTAATGTTTATTTTCTCAAACATAGTATGAAATGATATCATAACATCTGTGAAGGTACCTAGTATCCGAAAGTGACTCATCCTGTAGGCCTAGCGAGAGTATGTCGGCTTATCTCGAGCTATACGTCACTTTTTAACAGCACCAATCAAAAAAAGACGCGTAGCTCGAGATAAACCGACATACTCTCGCGGCCATCATGGGCTAGACCTACTGGACATACCATAAGTGTCTAGAAAAACACACCTTACTGTCCAGGAAGTAAGTATGTGAATCCCTTTATATATCATAAAATCATAATATTTAAATTTAGAAGTTTTTTTTCTTAATCTCAAGGTCGCTGCAGTAATGTACTATTACAAACCTATAAGATTTTCAAAGTTTGGTGTAATAGAGGATCTTTTGGCGAGCTGAATATCAGGTGGAAGGCAATAACAGGCTCAATGAGTCATAGTACCTGAGGCCAATCGCTCCTATGCGCCGGCGGCGGCGCCGGCAAGCACGCCGCATGGTAGTGGCGGGTGCAGCTGCGACAGCGCAGGCGCGCCGCGGGGCGCGCGCACGCGGCGCACGACACGCAGCGCGCGCACGTCCAGCCGTCGCGCCACAGGTCCTCCGCGCACCAAGTGTGGTACCACTCGCAACAGCTCGTGCACACCAGCATCTGAAATAGGTATTTAATGTCACACAACACCGGGAATGAGCCCTAGCTAGATCGATTGTTCGTCCTCGAAAACCTGGCCGTATTGAAGAATAAAACTTAATTCAATTAGAGGATATAATGCTTTTTTTTTTCATTTTAAATATCATGTTTCATAGTAACAATGAGTGCCTATGACATACATAATTGATATACCTAGATATTTTTCTAGCAGGAACAACATTCGTTTAGTGCTTGCCACAATAAAAATATCGACAATCCTGCTATCGATAAGTACATATTACTTCAACGACAAGACGTACATACAAACACAGACTTATATCGGCTACCTACCTAGACGCCGCGTGCCACCGATCTTGTACAAATTGAACGTAATCCGTACACTCTTGATCCAATTTATTTTTATAATTTGCAATGAATAGTTCTTTACTTATATAGAGCAGCCTACATGAAACTTTCAGGGTGTAATGTCTTTTTGTTTATCTATTGTAGTATAAAAAAAGAGATACAAAAATATTTAAGGCAGGGGAATTTTATCAAGTCAATGTGTCTACTACAAAAACATTCTACTGAAGTCACTTTTTATTTGTTCAGAGTTGGGCATGTTCGCTGACGTCACTGTACTTGCGGCATGTACTTCATTATAAGTCTGAGGGAAAAACATGCAGTATAGCTTTTTAAAAATATTCACATGTCATCCAACTCTACCCAACATTACTTTGATTAATGATAAAGAAGCAAAATCGTAATACACATTTCATTTAATTCCTCTACTTATTACCAACTTAAAAAAGTATTTTCTATGGTGTTGAAGTGGTACTTATCGATAACAGGACTGTCGATGTTTTTATTTTGTCAAGCACTTACAACAAGTCGTTCGTGCCAGAAAAATATCTGGGTATAAAATTGATGTTAGTTGTTAGAAAGAAGCTTTTTTCTTCAATACATCCGGGTTTGATTCCTGGACTGAGTACATTTTATTGTCTTCTTGTCACTAAAAGCGATGACATGGTTCGGTTCCTACGAGCAAGAACAGATCTTTGTATGTCTTATAGTTTCAGACTTGCCCAAACTGACACATCTAAATGCACCACCTGTATAACAACAAACAACAAACAACAACAACAAATACTCTTTACTGCACACCTCAATTAAAGGACACAGTACACAGTACAATACAAAAAGACACAATAAGAGAGGCAAACAACAGGCGGTCTTATCTCTAAAGAGCGATTTCTCGCGAGCGATTTTTTTTTCTGTATACTGATTATTCAGAGATTATTATAAAATGTTCATTACCTTCTCTTTACCAGCACTTCCACACAAGAAGCACAACCTGGCGACGGTGAATGGAGCAGTTCCGATTACACCAAATCCAGAGCTACACACTTCATCCGGGTCATAGCTTTCCCAGAAGTCAACACAGATTAATTCTGGTCGATTCTGACTGAATTTTTGAGATCGTCCACGCATCTGTAAGTAAAATTTCAAGCAGTTAAAATCGGAAATAGTATTACACACAAATCCACAGCTGAGTAAACAACTCTTTATTTTTAATTGTATTTGTGTCACCCTCAAACGCTGCCTAAAGCCTACAACCTGCCTACAGACGGCATCAAGCTGTCATTTTCTTACAGGTCCATTTACAAATTGTCCTTAGTGACATCAACAAAGGCTCGAAAAAGATATTTTACCATTTTATTTCCTATACTGTGATTATGAGTGTTATTCCATTTTGCGCAAGCATTAAAATCGCGGGACTGCAATCAAATGAATATTATTATAGTTGCCGGCAAACATCTTGAACCTAACCTTTACGTACAAATCACGCTACTGCGCAGGTCAATCAGGTTCAAGATGTTTGTCGGCAACTGTATGCCTGAGTGATTCCCAGAAGCTAATATACATATATATAAGAGATATGAAATGTCCCAGTGCTCGACAAAGACCCAATACTTGACTTGTTATAAACATATTAGCAAAACTTACGTTTGTGATGTTTGTAAGAGGTTTCGTGACAGTCTTTTTCGGTACGAGATCAATCACCATCATCTCATCTTCACTAGACTCCTGTTTCGATGGAACTTTAACGGAAACTTCTGTATCCATTTTTCTTTTCTTTGACTCCTGCATATCAACATGAGCTTCTTTTCCGTCAGTTGGTTCAGGTAAAAGTTGAGGAGCCTTATTTTCAGTGTCCTTTTCAATATCACAGATAGGCACTTTAGGAGCTGAAACATCTTTTTCTATAACAGGTAATAAACTGTTATCTTCTCCCAATGGAACAGATTTATCTTGCTTGTCTTTCTCTTCTTGTGTAGGGAATGTAGCAATAGGTTGACCTAAAACAATTGATGCGCTTCGACACACATGCTTGACTCTTGGCCCCTTAAGCTCAACCTTCTGTCGTTTAGGGTCTTCAGACTGTTTTGCGTCACCTTTATCTTTCTTTCGAACCTTAACCCTTGTTATTCGGCGTTTCCTATTCTCATTGAAATCTTCAGTATCTTCTTCAGCCGACACTTGATCCTTCTTAGCTTTTGTGTCCTGCAAAAAGAAAAAAATGGGATTAAATAAACGCAGAATGAAGTGGTCTCATCATAACAGGCTCACTGCCTAAACAACCGTTAATAAGATGTCGAGTTCATTAATATATGTACTCTTTTGCACTCTATTCCTTTGTAATAAGGCCCAAAAATGCGAATATAGTGAACTTGAGAGTAATATAAAATATATGGGTGAGAATCATGCTTGGAACAGAGAACCTGTTTAATATGTATAGTAGAGAGCTAGAGAGGCCAATTCGTCGAAAGTGCCTTATTTACGATTTTTCGTAGGACTGAAAAGGTTTATACCGACAAGTGGTATCGTTGGAATCAGCATCGTTTACTGATTATCAAAATGCATGTTGTCGCTTCCTAAAGTGGAATGAGTTTTTATGACGTCATAAATTATATGTATGAAAAGTAAACATTTTTTCTTCAAAAACCTATCGAGTGGGGTATCAAACGAAAGGGCTTCATGAGCTGATTCCAAAAATATACGACACCATTATATTTCGGCCAGTGGTGCCGTAAAAAATAAAGTTCATTTTCAAAACATACCAAGTTTGGTTTTTTCCTGACAGGAAACGGTTGAATGATTTTATTTTTAATATACGCTGAACGACTTACTGTACCATTAATATCTAAACTCAATGAAAGAAGTTCGGAAAAAATCACTATACTTCAATTGCAGTCGGGTCTACAAAATGCTAGTTTTGCTGCTTTAAAATAATTAAATAAATGGTAGGCATTCATATTTTCCGAACTCCTTTCATTGCGTACAGTGAGTCGTTCAGCATAAATTTAAGAAAAAATCATTTAAGCATCTCCTGTTAGGAAGAGCCCAAATGTGGTGTGTTTTGAAAACTAATTTTATTTTTTACGTCACCAGTGGCCGAACTCTAAAGGTGTGGTATATTTTTAGAATCAGCTCATGAAGCCCTTTCGTTTGATACTCGATAGGTTTTTGAAGAAAAATTGTTTATTTTTCATACATAAAACTTATGACGTCATAAAAACTCACTCCACTACTTTAGAAAGCGACAACATGCGTTTTGATAATCAGTAGAGCATGCTGATTCCAACGATACCACTTGTCGGTATAAATCTTTTCAGTCCTACGGAAATTGCGTTTTTTCAACTTGGCCTCTTTACTAAATATCCCATCCAATGACTTACCTCAACTTTTTCGACTTTTTCATTGTTTTCTTCCGTCTTCTTATTAGGCTTAAGAGGCATAAATATTTTGTTTTCATTATCGTTGGTGGGTGCTGACAGAGCTGGTGTAGATGAGCTTGTCCAGTTACTACCAGCACTTAACCGCAATGGGTTGACCTGTACTATAGGTCCGGAAAGCTTAACACTGGCCCTCATTGATGGAGGCAGCATTGCTGTGAGACCCGCTCTTACGCTCGGCGGCACTTGAAATGCTCTTAGACACATTTTCAGCCAACAAGCCGGACACCGCGATCTATTTTCAGAACGCACTAATTTCCATTGTTGAGACCTCACTATTGGAGGTACAATACAGTTACCTGAAAAAAAAAGTTATAGCTTAGCAATGTCTCATCTCAAGGCAGTTACTTGTTGATGTAAAGAATACATTCATCCCTTTTTGTCTTAAAAAAATGTTTTGCCGAATCCAAAAAATGGGCAATGATGGCCACATACAGGATGCAGTTATGAGTTAACGGGAGAAAGGTGTGGGGATCCGGCATTAGGCTTATATAGCTGTTAGTACTGTTATGTGCAGACATGAACTGTTTTTAAAAATGATTTATATAACAACAGAGTATGAGTACATAAGTAACTATTTGAAACAAACAGTATTTCTAAATTTCTGACTAACCTTCTTCTCTCATACACTGCATGACGATAGTGCCATGTTTGTGTGCCAGTTTTTCCCTCTTTAACAGTTTTGTTATAAATTTTCGGCAAGACTCGCAAGAGTATATTCCAAACTTACGAGCTTGCTTTACAAATTTATAGAATCTTACTGCACCACAGACTCCACATGTCACAGTGGTAGGAGGATTTGGAGCTGTAAAAAATAAATCAATTATAAAGCAGTTATTTACATAATGTTTTGTAATAATATACTTATTTGTCAAATGTAGACTATAACAACATGTTTAGAGCTCAGTTTCAATATTTGGCACATGGATTAATACATTTGATATTAATTTAATAAATTTAGTCTAGAAAAAATATTTGAATAAGTATAGTTTTCTTATCATTATTTGAGTAATAGAGGGATTAGCATATACCAAAAATCATCAAATGTCAAATAACTTACAAGTAGATGTAGGTGCTGAGAAAGGACCATCTAACCCAGTAGTTGCTTGCGCAGGGGTATTTAATTGTAATCTGGCTTCCCTTATTATTACTTTACCACTCAAAAGCTGACTAGCAGATGACTTCTCTCTTTCTGGGCTAGGTGGTGGTTTTTCTTCCTCATCTCCACTTCCCTCCAAGCTATCACTGTCCCAGCTTTCTTCAGATTCTGAACCACTGCTAGTACTGGTAGAGCTACTTGCATCTGATATGTCCATAAGCTTACGCATTGCATGCCCCGCTCTCTCCTCTTTGCTAGGCTTGCTTTGTTCTACGCATTTGCCTTTTTCTACTCCCTCTACATTAGAATTTTCATCCTGGGGATATTCTGCTTCTTTGTCCTTGCTAGAGAATAAATTAAGCTTGACATTGGACTTCCTTGTATTACTGCTGAGGCCAGAAAATGAATTTGTAGTTTTATCTTTGAATAAACTTGATGGTGTTAACAGTTGCTTGTCTCGAGGTTTTTCACTCTCATTTGTGAGTTCTGTAGTTTCATCTTCTGGTGTATCATCATCTCTGGGTAAGTTGTTAAATAGAAGCCTCTTCAGCTTAGGTTTCTTAAGCACTTTTGCAGAGCCCATAGTACCAGTTGCAGTGGTTTGTTCTTCGCCATCTATAAACTTCTTATTAGGTTTGATAACCCGAGACGAGTGGGCACTCCTGACAGGCAGGACAAACTTTGATGAGCCTCCACTCTCTTTATCTACTGGGGATATATTACGAGGAGGTGGAGATATACAGCGGTTATCACTGAACTGTGAGAACTTGTTCATGGGCTTTGACAATGGATTAAGGTTTTTCCTCAAGTACCCTTCATGGTGATCAGATGACTTTGAACTCAAATCTGTCAATTTAGCTGGTTTAAGTATGCTGTTGAATGTAGAGTATTCTGTTTGTTTTAAGGAAGATTTCTTTTTGATGATCGGCACAAGAGGTGCATGGTGCTTTAAAGGAATCTTTTTTAAGGGCAAGAAAATGTCTTCACAGCTCTCAACAGTACCAAAAGTCACAGTTTTCTTCACTGGTTTGGGTTTTTCACCTTTGACCGGCTCCATTTTGTTTTGTGAGCGAGTACGGACAGGAGACTTCGAATCACCAGTTGTTAAATCGGAATTGTCTATGTTGTTGTGTATCACACTGTTGTTAGCTAAGTTTTCACTAGCCCCATTTGTCTCCTTGTCATTGCTATTTTCTTTCTTTTCTTCTTCCTGAAAGTTAAATATAAAATAATCTTAACATAGTTTGAAACTAATTATCATCACCTACATCATCACTACACTCAAGAGCAATGAGAACAGGATACCATGGGTATAAGTTCTATTTAACACTTTAACCTACAAAATGATGGGTTGAGAAACAATGAACATATTGCCATTAGAGATGCGCCGAATATGGATTGAACTGAATTCGAACATTCGGCCGAATATTCGGTCCAGCTGTTGCCGAACCGAATGTTTGGTTCAATGTAATGCCTTCATCTGTTATTCTAAAATAGAATAATTCAATGGTAAATTTTTGTTCATTATCAAAGTGTAATATTGACTATAAAGTCAGATTTCACAAAGCAGTTGGTCCTTCAAACTGTTTTTTTCTCTGATAGCTGGACACATGCCATACACTCTCTTGCTCACATAGAGTTCATCCCGAGATAAGTGTAACAATTTTCTGGTACTCTATAATTAATCTGTCTTCTACCAAGAAATCCCATCCACATGTTATTGTTATGTATTGTTTTTTTTTTTGTCAGAGACTGTCGGAGACAAGAGTAAAAGTAGAAACCCCAGTTTGGATTAATTGGGCTAAATAATACATGTATTATGTATAACCTTACTTATGTTTATCAACGCTTATACAATTTGTGTATTGTGAGTGATTGGATATTGAATTTCGATATAAAGCTTGACAAAGGATCTCATTCAGATTAAAAATAATAAATCCAAGAAATGTCTAACAATAATAAATAGCACCATAAAGATGATTTATCTTGTTCTCGTTTAAAAATAAAGAACCTCAGATAGTTCAATTGTGACATCTTACGGATTTGTTTATGTGTCTCTGTCTACCTCCGCGTTATAAGTACCAATGTTGATAAAAGAACATAAATGATACAAATGTCAAAGTACGCTCTCGTATTTGACGCTTATTACGATCGCCCCCTCGTCTATGCGGCTGGTTATTACGTAAACACAACATTTCCGCGTATGTTAAACTAAATTTATGTAACGCATCCGTCAAACAACAATGTCAATCAGACCAAAGGAGCTTTTACCTCTTTATCCCCAGCGAAAACATTGGCGGTCCCGCCGCGAGCAGGCGGTTGGCTTTCTGGAGCATTTTCATGGTAAACGGCACCCGATAAAACACTAATGCGTTTCCTGTTCTGGAACTTGAGCGGTTTGCCAGGGAATCTCGACCTTCCCATTTTGCTTAACACGTAAACGAAGGACACTCAATGCGCTCCCAGAGATTGCGAGGCAACTGGCGCGCATGCTCCGGTCCGCGCGCTCCGCAACGCCATTCCACTCATTTATGCAATGTGTACAACAAATTACGACGCAGTTCTCATCACATGCACGCCCAAACATAAACACTAAATGCACCCTTCACATTATTTACTATAACGATCACTTTACACTCTTTTTGCAAAAGACGACATCATCCATCATTTTAATGGTCGTTAACGCCGTACGTCGTAACGCTTCCATTCAACGCAGTGATGTTAGTAGTAAAACAAAAGAGAATGTCCCTTCGTGCCCCAACACAAAACGTCAAGATCACTAAAACAGTGTTTTGTTTCATTTAGATACCGCAAACACAATTAGTTATTGAAATCAATCGCAATCGTCCATAATTTGACAAAGATGGCTGTACACCGTGCGTTAACAATAGCAAGCACGAGTGATTAACGAGACGAGGCGCGCGCGAGGCCGCGGTGTGAACGACACCTGGCTCTCGGAGGCCAGTTATGGATTTTGAACCAATCGCGACGTTAATTCGGACCGGTATGAAAACAAACATGTCGCTCGCTATTCAATGCTGTATAGACGCCTCACTCATTTCTGTATCAATAAAAACGTTATGATCTATATAATTATAATCTGCGCGGCGGAGCAGGCATTTCAACGATATTTTGATTCGCTGGATTGAATTACGATATTCAAAATAGGTACTCTTTTAAAAATATGCTCTGTAATAATGATTTGTTGTCGTTGTACTATGGTTTGATTTAGAGTGCTTATGTCCTCATAATTATTAATTAGCGGTACTATAAAGTTGAAATAAAATAATGAATACCTTTTGACCTCATTTCGCATTAGTTTGATTGGAATCCGTGTAGGTAATGTAACGTCATTCATTATAGAGAGATGTAAGTTGGTACCTAACTACGAGAGTACGAGTACCTAGGTCATAATTAGGTATAGTGTTTGCGAGGTTTGCGATAAGCGAAAGGTAACAAAGAGGGCGATCGTGTGATAAGTTAGTTGATGTCTAAGTAATCGATCATCTCATCTTTTCATCACATTTTGAGTAAATAGGTATCTTAAATTATGTAATTTTATATCCTCTAGCCGCCCAATGCGACGAGGCGAAACAAAACAAATGCAACTGTTCAATTTTTTTGAAATATAGGTACAAGTTCCATTGTAGGATGATACCTTTTAATAGGCCTCTGGGCGGCTAGAGGATATGGATAAATATAGTCATAAATTCGAACCTATTTGAGACCTTTACCTTATTAGTTAATCTGCTACATTTATGATACTTTTTAAAATATTACGTACCTATTGCATATTGTCAAGTTACAACTTACAAATATACCTATATAGGTACATATTGATAGGCAGGTACCCTCGCAATCACGCACCCTTTTGTATATATAGATAGCTAGGAGTGTAGGTATACCTCTAACAACTCAAGCTACATTATACTATAAACCCGCCGTAGGGTGCGTAGCTATACTTACATGAATACGTATAGTATAGTACGGGTCGCACAGTGAACCCCAAAACTCTACCGCCGGTCGATCATGCGTAAAGGGCGGAGAAGGGATGGTAATAATTCTCGTCGGTGCTTGAACCCTATTCACTGCTAGCCAGCTCGATAGCTACACATAGATATCTAATCAAGGACCCCTTTAAAATATAACTTTTCTATAGTTTAGATAGTTTATTAATTGTTTACTGACCTCTAGCGTGAGTTATGGGAACGAAAAGTTCCTTGCTGAAATGCTTCCTGAAATACATTGAGATGGAACGGGCGGCATTTCCTTGGATCGAAGCGAAAGAATCTCACAATCACTTTTTTGAATAGTTTCACTTATAAAACACAAGTTTTCATAGTAGATTACACTCACATCACAACTGTTTACACAGTAATATTTTGAATGGTAACAATCTTTGTAGAATATTGTAGTAGGAGTAATATTTACATGAGTTTTATTGCACTGGTGTTCGTGTGTGAAACTGTAGTAACGCGACTGGCGGAGTGGCGGCGCGCATGCCGCGAGGGACACGATGTAAATATAAAAATCTCCCCTTCTGGGGGCTCACCCGTATGAATCACTGTAATCCACCAAACTCTCCTGTGTTCGTCAGAGCTTTTTGTTTGAAGTTGGAGCGAGCCCGCGCTTGAATCGTGCTCGAATCGCGGCGTCGGTCACCCTTATGATTCAAATTTGAGCGGTATCGAATTATGATGCAAACTTCCGTGTACCTCTTAACGAAATATTGATCGACGCGGTCCCTGTCGTCTGTGGACATTTTTCTTAAAGTGACTGACTAAGAACGAGGATAATCTCCGGTATCTTGGTCGTTCACTATCCTTTTGATGCACAAATCTGAGACCCCCATTGTAGCAGGTAGATGTTTTTTTGTATTGTTTGGGTCGATGGCTGTGGATTAGGACTATTAGGAGTAAAAAAAGATTTGGTGACTACCTAACTTTTATAGATCCGCGTCATCTTCATTTTGTAATTCGATTGCAGTGGAAAATGGATACCTATAAAAATATGTAGGTATGGATGTACTTAGGTAATTTAATAATTCACTTTGTAATTAGGAAGACGCTTTTAGCAAGAATCTTGATATTTATTCTTTAACTTTCGCTCTAAAATCGCATGACCTATTGATATTCCAGCAATTAGATTGAATTTTATTCTAATTTCAAACAATAACAAATATGTAGCGATGTGACAGACAGACGGAGTGAAACCATAAGGGGGTTCCTTTTTTTACCATTTTGGTACGATACTTATATTATACCTATCTTCTTTGACGGTACCCTAATAGCAACTTCAACACAGTCACTAAAAATGTTGTGGCATAGATGTGAGTCACCCAATGGGGATCCTGTTTCAAGATTTCTGACGAACTAAACATATAGGTACCTACCTATAACTTTCGCGTTTTCCATATTGCAGTAAGACATTTGTAAAAGTAGGTACCTACCTATCGGTATTAAGGACTTGCCAAGTTGCCAGTAAAGTTATTGTTGTTGTCGACAAAACTTTATTAATTTTATTTGTTGTTTTCATTAGTAGGTTCCCTACTAATTAACTAAAACGATTTGAAGTAATTTGCACATGAATATTTATTAATACCAAAGTATTACCTATCCAAAAGGTATCTTGCTCGAATTTGGACAGCCGAACTGGGGAAGTACTACCTCCGCCTTGCAGAAGACCACAACTATAATAACAATATTTACTATACCATTATGTACCTAGTGTTGTACCTAGTAACATTAAAAGTCGGAAGTTGAAGTGTTGGCATATTGATCGATTATCTATGCCTCACTTTGGATAAATAGAGAACGCACCTAAGGTTTAGACATAGACAATATGGCGTAGGCTAGGATGTCAAAAAATAAGAAAAGACGCAATTCATTGTTAATTGATTGTAACCAAGATTGCTTTAATAAATAGTGAGAAACTGTTATATATCGTTTCCATTCATAAAACATGGTGGCAGCGACAAATTGAAAATCATGGAAGAAGCTCTAACAAATATTTTCCAACAACAAACAGAGCTATTGAAGTCTATGCAGACACAAATAGCTAGACTTTCACAAGCTCAACCGGCCTCATCACAAACCATAAATGTGCCTTGGCCGTCCGCGATCAATACTAATAAAGATCCAGAAGAGGCCTTTAAGTCCTTCCATTCTTCATGGAAAGATTATAGCCGCGCGACGGAGATGGATAATTGGTCGACCGAACAAGAACCACGCAAAGTAAGTGTCTTATTCAGCGCCATCGGTGAAGAGGCCTTAAAAAAATACGGAAATTTCGGTCTCACTGATTCCGATAAAGAAATAAAATCATGCAGCGAAATATTGGATATAATGAAGATCAAAATGGTCCCTAAGAAAAACATAATCTACAATAGATATATCTTCTTATGCCGAAACCAGCAAGATGAACCATTCGATATTTTTTATGCTGATCTAAACAGATTAATCGAAGATTGCGACTACAACACATTCAAAGATGAAATGTTACGGGATAAGATAGTTCTGGGCATAAGAGACATGGCATTAAAAAAAGAACTCCTTAAAAAAGATAATCTTACCTTAAAAGAGTCCATCAACCTGTGCCGCGCCGCAGAAGCAACAGACAAACATATAAAAGAGTTTTCAACACCTTCAGACATTAAAAAACTAGAGGAAAAGAAGATCAAACAAGGAAAATGCCGTTTTTGCAGCAATAACCACATTTTCAAAAAAGAATACTGTCCAGCATGGGGCACTATCTGTACCAACTGCAAGGGTAAAAATCATTTAGAAAAAGTCTGTAAAAAGAAGAAAACCATTAAAGAAGTCAAAGAAAATAATGAGAAACGTGACGAAAACAGCAGCAGCGACTCAGAACCGGAATATTTCATCAACAAAATTACCAACAATAACAAGAACCTAGCTGAGTGCAAACTTGAATACAAAGTTGGAAAGAGATGGAGAACAACGGAATGTCTGCTAGATACCGCAGCGGATGCATGTATAATTGGTCTTCAAAATGCAGAAGAAATGTTTGGCAAAAGTTATATAGAAGAAAAAATGCGGCCTTCAAAGAAGACATTGTTTGGATTCGGAGGAAATAATGTCATGATTCATGGAGAAATTGATATAGTTCTAAAAACAAACATATCTGGTCTTAAAACTAAATATACAGTTACATTTCAACTTGTACACATCACACACATTCCACTTTTGTCATGTAAGGCTTGTACACAGATGGGCCTTGTGAAGTTCTGCAAAGAGGTACGATGCAATTACTCACAGGAAACACAAGACATAATAAACAAATACAGCTCAGTGTTCGAAGGCCGAGGTAGTTTCTCAGGTGAGCTGGATCTGGAAATTGATGAAGGGGTTCCACCAGTTGTCCAGAGGGCTCGTCGCATTCCAGTAGCACTGTGGCCAACCCTGAAAGAAGAACTAAAAAGATTAGAAGAAGAAGACATAATAGCAAAAGAAGACAACCATACTGATTGGGTAAGCAACATTCTATTAATTAAAAAGAAAGATAATTTCAGAATATGTCTAGATCCAATTCCTTTAAATAGGGCAATAAAAAGACCGAATCATCAGTTCACGACAGTGGAGGAAATTCTACCAGAACTAGGTAGGGCAAAAATATTTTCTACATTTGATGTAAAAAAGGGTTATTGGCACTTAAAATTGTCCGATCAGAGCAGCAAACTCACCACGTTTTGGACACCTTTTGCCAAATATCGCTGGAAGGTCCTGCCATTTGGGATTTCCTCTGCGGGTGACTACTTTCAAATAAAAATGAATGAGATGATTCAAGGACTAGCAGGTGTTGAAGCACTTGTGGACGATTTGTTGGTATATGGGGTAGGTGACACTATGCAAGAAGCCATCATGGATCATAATAAAAACCTTGAAGCTCTGTTTGAAAGATTAGTAAAGTACAACTGCAAATTAAATAAAACAAAAACTAAACTTTTACAAACATCGGTGAAATATTATGGCCATATTTTCACCAGCAAGGGTCTTCAAGCTGATCCATCTAAAATAGAATCTATTTCAAATATACCGGAGCCTAAAAACAAAAAAGAGTTACAGAGGTTCCTCGGTGTAGTCACGTATCTCAGTAGATACATCCCTAACTTAAGTGCAGAATCCACATCCTTGAGAGAACTCACCCACGATAAATCAGAGTGGATATGGAACAAAAAAGCAAAAAAAGAGTTTGAGACGCTCAAATGTATAATCAGCGATATAAAAACTTTGAAATACTATGACAAAAATGAACCGCTTGTTGTCGAATGTGATTCCAGCGAAGGAGCCCTGGGAGTGGCGCTATTCCAACAGAACCAGCCAGTAGCATATGCTTCGCGATGCCTCACTCCAACTGAGAAGAAATACGCTCAAATTGAAAAGGAGCTTCTGGCTGTCGTCTTTGCCTGCACACGGTTTGACCAGCTGATTATAGGTAATACCAAAACAATTATTAAGACGGACCACAAACCACTCCTCAACATATTTAAAAAGCCCCTTCTCCTTGCTCCAAAAAGGTTGCAGTCCATGCTGTTAACATTACAAAGATATAGTCTAGATGTACAATTTGTGTCTGGAAAAGAAAATATCATGGCAGATGCTTTATCTCGGTTTTATCTAGAATGTAAAGATGTTGACAAGTCTAAAGACCTCAAAATATTTGAAATCATTGAAAAAATGAACCCATTACGAAATGTACCAGTCTCAAATAATTGCCTGAGACAAATTGCAAATGCAACATCAAAGGACAATAATTTTCTGGTTCTGAAAGACTTCATTCAGAGTGGTTGGCCAAAGTACTTAAGAGATATACCGGATGCTTTGAAACCATACTACAGTATTCAAAGTGACTTGACAGTTTACCAAGATCTAATATTAAAAGGGCAAGCTATATTAATACCAGAAAGTTTAAGAGGTGAAATATTAAATAAGCTGCATAAAGCACACTCAGGAATCGAAAACACATTAAAATTGGCTAGGGATGCTGTATTTTGGCCGTCTATGTCAAAAGACATCAGAGAGATGATCGTTTGTTGTACAACATGCATTAAATATCAACCAAGCCAGCAAAAATTCCCCATGCAAAGTCACAATATACCTGAATACCCATTTCAAATAATATCAATGGATGTATTCTTCTTCACTTACAAAGGAAGACAAATGAAATACTTGATACTAGTTGATCACTACTCTGATTTCTTCGAAATTGAAAAATTAAAAGACTTATCATCTAAGCCGGTAATTGAAGCCTGCAAAAAGAACTTTTCACGGCATGGTATTCCAGAGACAGTGATCACAGACGGGGGAACTAACTTTGTCAACCAAGATTTCGCTGATTTTGCTAAAGAATGGGAATTCACACATGTGACGTCATCGCCTAATCATCCACAAGGGAATGGCAAAGCGGAAGCTACTGTCAAAATTGCTAAGAAATTACTACAGAAGTCCACAGAAAACGAAGAGGATTTCTGGCTTAGTTTGCTTTGCCATAGAAACACTCCTAATAAACTGAACTCAAGTCCTGCCCAAAGATTATTTTCTCGTAGAACAAGGGGCACACTGCCTGCAATCCAGGAATTATGGAAACCAAATATAATAGAAAATGTTTCTGAAGACATCCAAAGAAAAAAGGAGATAGTAAAACACTCTCATGACAAGCGAACCAGAAAAGCATCTCCACTAGAAATAGGACAGGCAGTATCAGTTCAGATGAATCCAGCTTCAAACAAAAAATGGACACCAGGAATAATTACAGACGTGTTATCGGATCGATCATACCTCGTGGATGTTAATGATACAACATACAGACGGGACCTAATACATATCCGTCCTCTTTTACAGAGCTCCGGAGACCCATCAAACACAGAAACTCAAGAGAGTATTGACATACAACCGCACCAAAACGGAACACTTTACCCTTACATGGACCAAGAGAAAGTAACTCTAGATACCACACAGAACAATGTTTCTACTTCCTCTGCTGAAAATTCAGAGTCTACTTTAAATTTACCTGTAAATGGAGACCAATGCTCTCCTCCCAAATACCCAACTCCATCGATAAGGTCACCTATAATTAAATCACCTATCTCTAATGCCAAATATAGCAGACCCAGGAGGGAAACAAATAAACCCTCTTATCTCAAGGACTATGTTACAAATTAATGTCTAATATTGTTTTGATATTGTAATATCATGACCAGCATGTATAAATATTTCTTTAATACTAAGTTGTCATGATATACCTATATGTTTTCAGATACATTCTTGTAACATATTGATACTTTTACTTTGATTGTTCAAGTTCTACCTTTTTTTGTATACTATAATACTACAGTCATGTCATGTGTAAGTCTATGGTGGACGCTCACAATGCACTTCTATAAAAAAGAGAGCGTGTTGGCATATTGATCGATTATCTATGCCTCACTTTGGATAAATAGAGAACGCACCTAAGGTTTAGACATAGACAATATGGCGTAGGCTAGGATGTCAAAAAATAAGAAAAGACGCAATTCATTGTTAATTGATTGTAACCAAGATTGCTTTAATAAATAGTGAGAAACTGTTATATATCGTTTCCATTCATAAAACAGTTAGGCTTAAACGTAGTTTCAAGTTTCTAGCTTAGAAAAAAAAAATTACTTGTGCAAACTTTCAACCCCTTTTTCACTCCTTTCAAGGGATTTTTTTTAAAAACGCTGGAAACAGTTTTCTTCCATTTAAATACTTAGTCTATTAGCGAATTTCCAAGTTTCTATCTTAAATAGTAGATTGTTAACAAAGGGTTGAAAGCGACTTTAAGCGCCAATAGTTCAAGGGTGAAGTGACATTCTAAGAATAAAGTCATAATAAAGTACCTAATAAAAATGCGCCGCAGCCACCAGCAGCCGGCTCCGCCGCGCCACGCGCCCCGCGCGCCCTGCCAGCGCCAACCTTCGGCCTATTGAACTATTTAAAAAAAATTACTGTCAACCCGGCTATCTACTCATGAAAATTGAACTTTCCGAACAGGAGTGATGAATAGCTATTTATGATACAAGTGCGGAATGTGAGTGATTTCCGATGAGTGTCTTTCTTATACATGAGCGAGCGTAGCGAGCGAGTTTATAATTAGACACGAGTCGGAAATCATCTTTACGCGCGCGTATCATACAAAGTTTTACTATGCACTGTGCGAGAAAATAGAAAAGTTAATTTCAAATATATAGGTTACAAGTTATAATTTACCTTGCTCGATATGTTACTTATTATCAGCATCTTCGTGTAACAACTTCTTGACATAGATTCTTTTTATTTTCGACATAAAACCATCATACGATCATTTTATTAACACAAAAACTTTTAAAAGTGCACCGCAAAATTCATCACAAGTATAGGTTTTTAATTTGGATTTAGCGGCCAAGGAACCTTTGTTGGCATTTTGTGCTTCTGGAAAACTATTTTCTGGAGTTACATTTGATCTGATTCGTCACTTTCACTCGATATTTTTATCAAAAACTTCAAATGAAAAATGGCGGCATTTTTCTAAATACATGCGCGCTCAACATCTATACTACTGCGCATGTGCACATTTGTTTTTAAAATGCTAAGTGGGCAATGGCTTAATGCGCATTCTGCCACGCATTTACCTAAAGTGAACATTTTCAATTTATTTATAGGTAATAAATAAAATCTAAAATGATAAATGATACGTTTAAGAAGTATTAATATTTATGTACCGGTTTATAAGAACGGTTATGTATAATTGATTAATTTGTGAAATGTTTTTCAAATAATTAAAATTCTTTGCGTCGAGTTGGAGACAGAGCTAAAAATAAAAAAAATTGAAAAGTAAAAAGCACTAGTGCGGAAAAGTAGCACTTTTCGCACAGTTTGACTGCTTAGAAAAGGCACTTTTCAAGCATGCATTGTAAACATATTTGCCGGCTTGAAAGTCGCTTTTTCGAACCTAGGGTGGAATAGTACATTTCGATACAAGTGAAAAAAAAGTTTTTTTCGACGAAGGTGAGAGTTGGAGCCCGAGTGAAACGAGGGTGACAATCACCTGAGTTGAAAATAATTTTTTACACATGTTTCGAACAATTCTTTTCATAACAAGTGCCTTAAAAAGTGAAATTTACGCACGCGAAGCGTGCGAAAAGTGCACTTTTTAGGCACTAGTTAGGAAAAGTAATTTTTTTTATAGTTCGATAGGTCGAGGGCTGGCGCTGGGCGCGGGAGGCGGCGGCGCCGGCTGCTGGTGGCTGCAGCGCGTTTTTATTAGGTACTTTATTCTTAGAATGTCACTAATACTGTCACTTCTGTTTCTCATTTATTTTCCTCATAGTCGAAATGAAAAGTAGAGTGTTTAACCACAAAGTAAATAGCGGCGGCGCGCGCCGGAGCAGAGAGTCCGCTCAGTACAAAGTGCCATTTTCGCCGCACGCACAATGACGTAACATTTACAGGCATTCTCGGTTGATTTCGGACTAGCTTAGTCGCGACTGTCACTGTCGCGTCGCGAGTGCTAGTTGTGCGCGCGTTGATCACTTGACGTCCTCGCCGCTACGTAGATAGTTTATGTCACGTACGTCAAAATGAATAACCGATATTATTACAGTTGGAATGTATTTTATTGTTTAAATACACTTAAATACAACAAAAAACGGTGCCTACACTTTCTTCAAATTTTCAAACGATATTGAAAGGTAAATAAAACGGTTTTCTCATTTTGGTAGTTACAATACCTAGGTAGGTAGGTAATTTTTTGAAACTTGCCGCTTTGATAACGACGATCAACCATTACACATTCATCTTATCGTTCGCTGGTAAAACGCCAGTATTTAAGTAGTACTATGGTTTAGTTAAGTAGGTACCTAATTAATTAGGTATATTTTTGTTGGCGCTCTCGACCGCCGCCGGTCACAAGTCACAACTCGCAGCGGGTCACGCATCAATTTATTAGGGTTCCGTACCCGAAGGGTCAAAACGGAACCCTATTGGTGTCGCCCAGACGTCCGTCCGTCCGTCCGTCGTATGTCACAAAATTTGTTCCGAAGAATTTTTAGACTTCTCATTGACCTATAAACTTGAAGTTTGGTGACAATGTTCAATATTACGTATATTTTAACAACAAATACTAATATATGAATAAATCATATTTTTGAGGTTGATTCGGAACCCTAAATGTGCGAAGTCCGACTCGCACTTGGCCGGTTTTTTACCAAGATACGCTGGTTCATATTTAAATGTCATGTTGAAGAATTTTTAATTTATCTGCTCCTTTTTAAAATTCAGAATCAATACAGAAGCAACCCTGTAGTTTAGGTATGTATTTTCAAGAACGGCGGGAACGGACCTTCTGTATATTCTTTATTTTGTGGTTTAACTCGGGTGAAAGCACCCATTTCACACTTGACCTATCAAATACGTAAAACTATGGACCTACTAGACTGAAAAAAATTTGGTGCTTTTGTCCAGCGTGTCCACGTGGTTCTATCTAATGGTACCACGGGCAAGGAATGAACCAACCGAATGTATTGCATGAAAACCGGCCCAACGCATAGGGTCGGTGTCCACCAAACGGCTCGCATCGGATCGGATCGGAAAGAATACGAACGAATGCGTCGACATCCGATCGCGGCCGTGAACGTAGGAACCTATCCGTCTGCGCTTAGTCAAATAGTTTAATTACTATCGTGTACTAGTATACTTTTACACCAAACAAATCAATTTTTATCTAAATCCATGATTGAGTGATGTCTGCACTTTCGTTTCGAGAATTAGTTCGAAAGAATCCGATGAGATACGTCGGCATGCGAACGCAGCCGTACGGATGCGTCGGAATGCGTACGGAGCCTATCGGATACGTCGTCGACAGGCGAACGGAGCCGATCGCGGCTTGGTAATATAGACTTTAAATACTATGATTGAATATCGTTTAAAAATTGTAAAATCCGTTCCGATCCGATCCGTTTGGTGGAAACCATGGTTGTTCATCTTAGAAGAAAGCTGACGGAATTAATAATAGCGCCACCTATTTTCATGGTTATTAAACTTGCTCGAATAGTCAGCTAAAAAGTAAAAGTAGGTAGACTGTTAAAAAGGTATTCAAAAATTCGATGCGTACCAGTATCACACACGTGGCCCTGTGGTAAAGTATATTGTCTTTAGAGACAATGTACCCGGGTTCAATCCCCAGCGGCGGATGCACTTTTTGAATGTTTTTTCACGTGTATCTAAGATAATAATTACTAACTTTGGCACTTGGTAGCGCTTTAGTCGGGATCACAATATACGAGAAGTTGACTATCTATTTCCAGTCATTACACTCTTATTTATGGTGGAAACTGACCCTTAGGCACAGATCCGTGTGAAACAGAGAAAGAAAACACTGGAGAGGGTTGTTTTATGAATAAGGAGGGTTAATTTATTTCGCGATTTTAGTTCAAGCTCGAACAGATTCACTGACAGCTATGTCAATGTCAGTGGTGATGGCGGCAGTTTTGCCGCCAATTCTCATCTTGCTATTGATTTTTTGCTCATTCAACCATTAATTTTCTTCGAATAGTGTATTCTGTGTATTGTATAGTTGCAAGTGTATATCAAGCCATTCCAGCCGGCGTTACTTGTTGCTTCTCTACTTCGGCTAACACAATCGGAAGAATAAACAAGCTGTCGATCTTATATAAATTGATTAAGAGATTGAAAATGCCTGCTGAAATACAGCCCGTACTCAAATTTACGCGCTTAAGTGAACATGCTTTTCCACCTGTACATGGTTCTGAAAAAGCTGCAGGTTTTGATCTGAAAAGGTGCAGTATCTCCTCGCTTTTCATCTAATTTTCTTAGTTTTGTAACTGTACATTGTCCTTGAGGCCTCTTGAAAAATGTGTGGTTGGTCTTGACCATTATGAACATTTTCTGTTTCAGTGCTTACGACTACACGATTCCTGCTCGCGGCAAAGAGGTAGTGAAGACTGATTTGCAGATTGAATTGCCATCTGGCTGTTATGGCAGAGTAGCTCCACGCTCGGGCCTAGCGGTTAAGAACTTCATTGATGTTGGAGGTAAGCAAATAGATTTATCATGAGTTTATCCTAGTTTATATTTTGAGACACAATTTTTACACATATAATTGTTTACATCCACCTGAGTGCTACCTAGGCCACTTACATTGGGAGATAATGTTATGTTGTGAGCGCCGGCCCTAGCCTTAGATCCGGGTGGGGTGAGATGGTCTATGAGCGCCCTTTGGTTTGAAATTTTTTGCCATTGCCAGTTTGGCGCCCCTGGACATCCTGCGCTTGGCGCCCATTGTCATCTGGCGCCTGGGACGGCCGTCCCACCCTTGGGCCGGCCCTGTATGTTGTAAAGGTTCATGCAATTAAGGCCAAAGTAATGCTAATGCATGAGCACAGTAGTGTACGAACCAGTTACATGTTCATCTACATGTTGTGAGTTTTCCTGGGCCATAATATGCTGCTGTGGTTGTGCATTACTTTGTACATCCTGTGGACTTGTGTATGTGTATTTAGATCATTTTAAAGTTTGTAATAAACATACACCTGTCTTTTATCTTTTCATCAGTGGCAAATTTCGGGTAAGATATACTAATACTAATGTGTTTTTACTGATCAATTTACTATTATCTACTAAAGCACTTTTATCTCACGAATGCGGGTTGGCCATAGTTGTAGTTGTGACACATACAAACACATAGACAATGTGAACTCAGTTCCTACACTGATGTACACAGACAAATATGGCTCACCAGCACATGACTGTACCTACACATGAATATGAAAATTTTTGGTGATGTCATGTTATATTGTCACTATCATCAGTTATTCTCTCAAGTATAGTGATTGTGATACATCCTATTTTGCTAACCACATTCCTGAAGGAATAAAGAAAGAAAAGAAGCAAAAAAATCATCTCAACTTGCATGTTAGACTTTTACTCCCAAAATCTTTTGACCTATTCATGCAATATTGGAAAATTTCGTGTCAAATGAAAGCTGAAAATGTAACATACTTTCTCAGTCGTTTCAATTGTCGTTACAAAGATAGGGCAGTTTTTCTGTGAATGCGAGTAAAACACATAGAAGGAATGAAATGAAAGGCGTTTTCATCAGGTACAGTTTTATTTGATAGTGATAAAATTAATACAAGTAGGCCAGGGCCAATTGCGACAAAAAATCTAGCCGAAAAAGGGGATGGCTGGTACTTACTACATGGCCTGGGGCTTAGGGTGGCCAACACTTTAAATCCGCCACTGTATATTGCTGAGTTTTGATGTGTTGGCACTAATAAAGTTATTATTTTTTGTAGCTGGTGTCATAGACGAGGACTACAGAGGAAATGTTGGAGTAGTCCTTTTCAACCACTCTGATCAAGATTTTAAGGTGGCTAAAGGAGACAGAATTGCACAGTTGATATGTGAAAGGATTTACTATCCAGAGCTTGTTGAAGTTAATAGCTTGTCTGAAACAAAGAGAGCTGATGGAGGATTTGGATCTACAGGAACTCAATAAAACAATGCTTTTGTCTTTTGTGATACTTCTCTTTAATTTAGTTCAATAAGGCTCATTACATTTGTTTATAATTCATAAAAATGTAGGTAATATGCTGGTGTAGGATCTGAAGCCATTATTGGAGCATGTAAAATGCCCAATTCAATATTGCTCATGTTCAGACAATTTTCAATGGTATCCTACATCCATGTAATGTTAACATACTGCTAAGACTTATTAAAATATGTCTTTTTATTCTTAAAAATGTTTTAATTGAAAAACCTTAGTATATACTTAGCATAGCACCATAGGTATTATGTTAATTTTACTGTTCAAAATTATTAAGAACACTCTGGAATTCAAATCTCTTAGGAGGAGTTATAGCTGGTGTAACTACTGAAACAGATTCCTTGCTTCTCATCAAGAAAGGCTTCAGAAAACTTTTAATTTTGTTGTCACTGTGAACATTAAAATCTAACTCTGCTTTCTGTACATTTTTCTCGAGTGAGTCAATGTTGCTGGTCAATAGTAAGATAAAATTGTTAACTGTATTAATTTTCTTGGAGAGTATAGTAATCTCACTGCGGTAGTTACTGATATCCTCTGTTAGGGCCGACCCGCAATCGCTGTTCTTCATCTTGATCATTTGTAGGACACTTGTTAATTCTTCCAGGCGCGTCAACATGTTGTCGATCACATCTTGGACTGTCTGGAACCCACTTGAAAGATCTAGCTTAAAGTAAGCTGCATAATCTTGCACAACTTCTTCAACCATTTTGCAATAATATTTACACTCCGAAGTCAGGATAACCGTATTCTAAAATGCTAACAAATTTATCCAACACATCTGTCAAAAGTTTTGACAGTTCCCTGAAGGAAAGTGGAATTAAGTGCAAAACTTTGTTAAATAACTCCATTTTTTTCTATTAAACCACCGCATAAGGGATACTATTTGCTGCGAAATATTTACTAATGCTACCTTCATCACATTCAAGTTCTTGTGAAACATAGTATTTTGAAATATGAGTGGGGCTGACCATGACATTATTTTATGAACTTCTCGATGCCGTGCAGATGCCGTGTTTGGTGTATGTATTATTTTATTGCTCGGACTAGCTTATATTTCTATATTATTTTAGAATGTAAGGGCATCAATCACAAACAACAGTGCCAAATCCCAATCGAAAATAGGTAGCGCTAGGATATATATATATATATGTGGTAAATTTAAAGCTGCCTACTATTACTATTTGAAGCTGGCTTTGAGTAGGCAGCTTTATTTTAATATTCCACTGTATGGGGTCTACTAACGTATCAATTTTTAAATTGTGTTCATAATAAGTAAGCCGGCACGGCAACAATCAATGTCAGTAGTCAATACTACGTGCTTGTCAATTAATATTGATCGCTGCCGTCGCGTTTGAAGCCAATGGTCGCTTTTATACTTTAAGCTGCCTACACAAAGCCCTGCCTGCAGGGCCCTGCTTGCAGTGCCACTGCCAAATCGTATTGTGTGTAGGCATGCAGGGCCGATTTAACAGATAAAAAAATCGGCCCTGCATGCCTACACACAATACTTTGTGTAGGCAGCTTTACCCATCAAACGCACTTCAATGTGTATTGTGCAGATTGATTGATTCATGGCAGCATTGATCGTTTCCAGGGCTGCTACCGCGAACGGCATTCGAAATTTTTCCTCTTTGTCTTATGTACAAACTTGGAAGTGCGACAGAGACGGAAAACTTCGTTTGTGGTTCGAACCACAAACGAAGTTTTCTCTCTCTGTCGCACTTATGTGTAAACTTGCAAGTGCGACATAGAGGGAAAATTTCGAATGCCCTTCGCGGTAGCAGCCCAGGCCGACTAATTACACACGTAGTACTGACAGCTGACATTGTTGCGGGTAATATTGGACATGACACTGCGTCATCGCTGCGTTCACAGAAATATATCAAGATAGAAGGAAAGAGTTCGGCAATTTGTAGGGAGACCGAGCGTGTAACATTTTGCGTAGGTACTTTGACGTCACGAGCGTAATTTAGTGATGAGAAACATAAGCCGGGCGAAAACGATTCAAAAGGATCGATTAGAAGTATTAGAACTCGGCACCGATTCTATGCATCGATTTAAAATATCGATAAGAACCGACAGAGGAAATGATTATTATTTTCGACAGAAGAAATGTTTTGACAGAGGAAATGTGTAAGCTCAGAATTTAAATCGAAAAATATAAATGTAGGTAGGTACCTACCTAATAACCAATAAATTGCGTTACATTTTAGTAATTTGTACATATTAGCCGCTCCAGTTATTAACTAAGTACCTATAAACGTGTACCATTTTCAGGGTTCCGTACCCTAAGGGTAAAACGGGACCATATTACTAAGACTCCGCTGTCCGTCCGTTTGTCACCAGACTGTATCTCATGAAAAGTGATAGACAGTTGAAATTTTCACAGATGATGTTTTTCTGATGCCGCTATAACAACAAATGCATATTAATTTAATATGCATAAGAATAAAATAAATATTTAAGGGGGCTCCCATACAAAAGATATAATTTTTATTGCCGTTTTTATAGATAATGGTACGGAACCCTTCGTGCGCGAGTTTGACCCGCACTTGGCCGGTTTTTTATATATTCTTTGTTACAGACCATGGAAAAATCAAAGAAGTCCCGCGAAGAAATATTAGAAGCTAAGAGGAAAGCGATTAATAATATTTGTTTTGCACTACGTACTGCATAATAATATAAGAACGTAATTATTATTTCGTCTGTTTTCAAATTCGATTTTAATAATCGAGTAAGAAAATCGCAGTGCACAGCACTATTCTTTAGTTTTGACAGAAAAAATGACTATCGACCTTGAACGTGACTCGACAGTTTGAATAGCTTATTTTTACATTGCTGGTTTTGAACGCAAGCCAAGTCTGGCTCGTCAAATTAAAGCCGCAATGGAAAGCTAGCGTTGACACACAATCGCCCGCTACCGTTATGATGAAAATAATAAAATATTTCGTTTTTTAATTATTAACAGATATTTAAGGACAAATTGTACTTACCAATGAAAGGAAATACCTCGATTAACAGCTCCAACTGTCTTGGAAGTGTTTGAACAATTAATTATTGCGCAACGAATTATTTTGTTTTTAAAACCTGGCGTCGCACGCATAACGCGATCGGGAGCACACTGAAGTTTGCGGCGAGCAGTTGTGTCTCCGGGACGTAATTTCGCCACGCGAGGTACATACACTCGTTCCTTCTATCTTGATATATTTCTGTGGCTGCGTTCGAATATCTCTTAAATTATATTTGAGACAATGATAAAATCACCTCTACAGATTTTATTATTTAAATAGTATTTTTGTTTTAATATTTCTTGTCTGTGGTCAAACAAGTGTCACAAATGGAGTAAGTAGAGAGAAGAGGTTCCAATTATTGGTAGTTTTGGTTTTATTTATACCATCTGAAAATATAGTGTATAATGCTACCTTCTACAGGCTACTTCAAAGGAATAAACTGCCCTTTTTATGACAGTGGTTTATGCGAGCGACCTTATTGTCATTTTCGCCACGTTAAGAAAGAATTGCAAGGCACGTCGAATGATGGGATCGAAAGTGGAGCGATACTACAGAAACTTGTGTCGGCAGCGGTACAAAAGGTTCTTCAGCAGACAGAGACTCCGCCTTCAGTAACGTTGCCACAGCCAATTGCTGTAGAGAGTACAGCTGATCAAGGCAAAACAACTGTTGCAGCGTTAGTGCCTAAAGCCACTTACAACCCGACCCCTATCGCAGAACTGAACAAAATCAACAATGTAGACATAGAAAACATTGAAGACGTCAACGATCAGAAGAAGAGACACATACCAGTCCCTTATACACCGAGGAAACCTGCTAGTTTGCCTATCAAAAGAACTTTTGACAATGACACATCAAAGCCATTTGTATTTATACCACCTCCTCTTAAATATACGCCGGGTAGTACTGATAGTATACAATTGGATCAATATACACCTAAAGGTACTTCAGAGTCCACCGAGAAGTACACACCTGGGGTAGAGCCTGAACTGCCTGAGTATTCTCCAGTGGAAAACCAAACCTCCAGTAAGTTAAACTACATTCCGACAGACAAAAGTGTTAAAAAGAAAAATATACTCGAATATAAACCTGCCAAAATAGCTGTCAAAACAGATGTTCCATCTGTTACATACCAACCCACACCTCGTTCCCTAGCACCATGTTTCTCCAGTGATGAAGATGAGCCTGAAACTAAAAAACCCAAATTAGCCAATGACTTAAATGGTTTAGATGATTTAGAACCAGAGTTTGATATATTAGATCAAATTCTAAATGAAGAAAAACCTAAAGATGAAGTAAAAAAGAAATCAGCTGATACTAACAAGAAAAAATCTTCTAAAGATCACAAAGAAAATAACAATGAAGAAGCATGCAAAAATGAAAAGAAGTCTTCAAGTAAATCTGAATCCAAAGAGGTATCACACAATAAAAGCAAGAAAGAAAAGGAAAAGTTATCCTCACATGAGAAACAAAAACATGATAGTAAGTCAAGCAGTTCTAGTAAAAAATCGAGTCGCAAAAGTTCTAGCAGAGACAAAGAGAAATCTAAAGATGATAAAAAAGATAAGCACAAAGATAGTAACAAACATTCTAGTTCAAAGAGCAGTGATAAGAGCACAAGACATTCTGAGAAGAGCTCGAAAAGTTCTGATAAGAATTCCAAAAGATCTAGCAGCTCTAAAAGCAGAAGTTCAGAAAGAAAAAGTGCAGAACATAAACCCCACAGCAGTTCAAAGTCAACAAAAGACAAACGAGAAAAAACAAAAAAAGATGATAATTCTGTCAATGGTTTTTCAGATACTGATAACAATCACGTTTCAGATGATATATATCTTGACCAAAATGATGAAGAAACATATCTTTCCGAGTCGGATGAAGAAGCAATAGCATTAGAGTGTAAGAAAATATTTGAAGAATATGAACCTACAGAAAAGACTCCGAATCATGAAGATTTAGAAAATAAAATGCAATATGAACCTGAGGAGGAATATGTGCCTAGCAAAAAGAGAATATCCAGAACATTAGATAAAAATGTTAAAATAGTACCTAAACCTCCTGCAAAACCTGATTTTAAATTAAATGCTGCACAAGCTATGGCAGAAAGACTAGCGAAAATTAAAGAATATCATGCTGCAAAAAATAATTTACAATTGTCTAGTACTAGTACTAGTAGTGAACAAGTTATCTCAAGAGTAGATAACACCCGAAATAGTATGAATGCCAGCAACACAAAGATACGCATTGCCCATGTTCCTTATGCATCAACAATGATGAATGCGAAAAAAATATTACCACCCAGCCAAACAGCAGCTACGCAGCAGCCTTCAACAAGCACTACCATCCAGACTGTCAAAAAAGGTGTACAAAGGGTTGCCCACATGCCAAATGAAAAATTTATAGATAGGCCAGGGGTTCTTGAACCACTTGCCTCAAAGATTCCAGCTAATATAAGGTCTACATATTTAAATATGATGATAGATCAGTGTTTAAATATATACCTTTCAGGAGTCGATGCATATGCCAGAGCTCAGCATGAAGAGTTAGCTACTAGTAAAAAATGTTCTACTGTTCCGATATATAAGAATTCTGCAGTGCTGACAGTTAGTAGACTCAAAAAAGAATTGCAAGAATGCAAAGGAGTAAAAAAGTCAGGATCAGACTGTACTACATTGCAGAAAATACCACAGGGCATATCAGGGAAATCCAGCAATGCTGGATCTTGGAGTATAGAAAATAAAAATAAAAAAGTTATAGATTCAAAAGAGTTTAATGGTGCAAAACTGTATATTAATATAAAAAAATGGGTGCTCAGTGAAGAACACTTACAGAGTAATGGTTTTCCCAGGCTTCATCCTAATGGAAAAAAAGGTGGAGCTAAAATTTATGCACAAAATAAACAAAAACCACCTGTGGGAAACATACGATTGTGCTGTAGATGTAAGAAAGAGTTTATGATAGATAAAAAGGGTTTTGCAATTGTAAAAGAAGAATGTGTTTATCACCCGAACAATAAATATAGAGTCCGTGGTGAGGCCCGATACCAGTGCTGCAGCCAAGACAGCATGGCTGATGGCTGCTGTGTTGCTCCCAGCCATGTCTATGAATATCTAGATTATGATAACTTGAAGGGCTATGTGAGCACATTACCACCCGAAACTGCATCAGATGATTATGGTGTTTATGCATTAGATTGTGAAATGTGTTACACTACACATGGCTTAGATTTAACAAGGGTGACAGTAATTAACTCTGCTTGTAAAGTTGTATATGAAACACTTGTGAAGCCATTACACCCAATCATAGACTACAATACAAGATATTCAGGAATAACCGAACAACAAATGGCGGAAGTGAAAACAACTCTTCTGGAAGTTCAAGCTACATTGCTTACTATGTTTAATAGTAAAACAATACTTATAGGTCACAGTTTGGAATCAGATTTCAAAGCTCTAAAGCTTATCCATGACACTGTAATAGATACTAGTGTTCTGTTTCCTCATAAAATGGGCCCACCGTATAAACGAGCGTTGCGTAATCTGTCCTCTGAGCATTTGAAGAAAATTATTCAGAACTCTGTAGATGGGCACGATAGCGCCGAAGACGCAATGGTGTGTATGGAATTAATTCACTATAAATTGAAAGAGGACTTAAAAACTAGATGATGTCAATGTCTTGTATATAAGACTTCGTGTATATATGTGATATGTGCGGTTTATGTAACACAGAGCTATTTTAAGTATTATTGTTGCATGGTGGTAGTGGTACTTGCAATAACATTTTGATTAATAATTTGTCTTACAAATTAATTGTACCAATTTGAATTGTTATTTTTAGGCCATGATTTCAAAAGTAAGGATAAGTCCGTCGGAACTGACGGTTTAACTGGAGTCAAATGATTTTGAACCTTCCATACCGTAGTTTCGTTCCATATTTAAATGACAACAGCGCGATTCTTATTCTTAGCAGTCGGGATCGCGCGCCGTTTAAATTTAAATATGAAATCTAACTCCTGCGCATAAGGTTAAAATTCGTCTGACGTGATTTGCATCCATAAGGCCTGTCCTTAGTATATGTATAAGTCAATGTTTTTAGAATGAGAAAAATAATAAAACGTCAATAGGTATTTACCTAATTACCTATAATAGATAATTATAATTACCTTATCTTAATTTTGTAATTTAATGTTCTTTTTATAATACCATATTTATTAATATATACGGTTGTTTTATTGATGATACAATGTATGGTCATGGAGAGATCTTTGTTCAGCGCAAGGGCTGGCAGTGATGAAATTCGATGTGAGAGAGCATTGAGAGAGAGACAATGGTAGATCGGATTAACTCAACCTTATGGGCGCAGGCAGACGTACGGTTTCCTGATAAGGTTTCAGGGAGAGAGGAGTTGTAGCATCTCTCTCTAAGAGCGAGATGCTTCAACTCCCCTCTCGCTGAAACCGTATCAGGAAACCGTGCGTCTGCGCCCAGGGTAAGTCTTGTCTCCCAATGGGGCGACAATAATCTGGTTAGTTTCAATGCCACCAAGACGCAAGCGGGTCTGTTTACAGCAAAAAGGAGCCCTTTCAATCTGGCTCCTACTTTTGAGGTACAACCGTGCCTGTAGCCAACGATCTCGAGCTGCTTGGCATGAAGTTATGCTCAAACCTTAACTTCGGCCCTTCCATTGAGTCCAATGCCCGAACAGCGGCCAAAAAGCTGAGCATCACGCCTGGAGAGCTAGTATCTCACCAACGACTGACTTAAATGAAAAACTTTTCTAGTAACCTCTAATTATTTTTAAAGGCCTATCCAAATATACCCCTCACAACTACTTGCATAGAAAAAAAATTCATCCCCCGGTTACATATATGGAGTGCCCCCCTAAAATATGTTTTTTCCTAATTTCACGTCATTTTTTTATAGCGCTTGATAGAATACAACTTTCTACCAAATTTCATAATTGTAGTACTTACTTAATCTCCGAGTAAATCAGCTGTGAAATACGGACGGACAGACAGACAACATGACGAAACTATAAGGGTTCCCTGGCTACGGAGCTTTAAAAATCAAATGTAACGTATTTATAATTATGATATTTGCGTCCAACAGGTGTTGTTCGTTTAGCATTCGATTTTTACTTTAGACTTTGTCATTATATCGAGTAACAGATGAGGGTAGGAATTGTTTCCCGGATCTTGGACCAATACCTACTTCTCTTCAGCCTGGCCTGGCCAGCATGATTGCGTTTATGTCGGCCATGGAACGTTCGTCCCTTACTAGAAAGTATGTAAGTGCGAAAGGGACGACTGATATAAATTCTATCGTGCTAGGCAGGTGGTTGCAAACTGACCCTTTCACGTACCATTACTGTACCGTTTATATTCAATCAGGGTACTTTCAGAACGATTCACCAACGGCAACGTGGATCAAGCGGACCTTACGATATTAAGCACGGGAGGAGAAAGTATCTATTATTTGTTTATTTGTATTATTATTTGTGTTATTGTATCTTTTGTATTGTACTGTGTCCTTTAATCGAGGTGTGCAATAAAGAGTATTTGTTGTTGTTGTATCTCACTCATTTAGAGCGAGATAGTTTACTCCCCTCCCCCATCGTAAGGTATAAAGTCCGTTCAAGTTCTTGCGCAAATAGGTAGCTAAACAGACAGACTTCGTAGGCCAATAGGCATTTAGGATTTTAGTAGGTAGGTAATTAACCCTTAGTGTGTCGTCGTGCCCAGTACGCCAAGCACTGTTTTTTTGGTGTAATGTCTAAACCAATAAAAACAGTTCATAAATGATTTTTTTCATGATCAAAGTACACCTTCACTCCGACCTTTTAAGTGGTTGTTGGCTTGATGGGCACAACGACACAACTCAATCACTCACTCTTGGCGGTCAAAGGGTTAAAATAACCTCCGTGATTGACCAGCAGTGGAGTTTTAAGAGTTCACAAGAGAGTAACCATTCATTTATCATGATAAGGAAAGTAGCAAGAAAAACACCGATTAAAACCGAAAATAATATTTTACTAGAAGACAAATATTACACATACGTAAAACGTCCTTGGAACCGTTGACATTTCATTTCAAACTTTTAGCTTTATTAGAAAAACAAGAAAATCACTACAGTTTTTCAGATTATATCCATTGGGACATTGTTGTTAGAGGTATCAACTAGAATGAGACACAAGCATGTTTTATTTGTGCAGAATCCCGACAAATTATAAAAGGCTGCACTGCATATCATACCTATATCCAAATGTAGGGGCTAAAGAAACACTTGTACTCTCAAGGTAAACACTGATACAGGCGTTGTACAATAATGCTGTTATGTTATGTATTTGAGAATCGTCCTTTCATACTTCTTGTATAATAATATAAGTTAATTATTGCGTTTCCAGATATATTAGACACTAACCCGCCACTTCTTATGATTAATTAACAGCTATTCTATCGATACAAAATTTAGCAAAGTGCATCTTACATTTGACGACCTTCATAGTTGTTGATTTTATTAAGGGTTGAGATAATTTAAATAAAAGTTTAATTTTGTCAGAAAATAGTAAGCAAATGGTTGGTAACTAGTCACTTAGAAGTTGAGCTGTATGTAGACAGCCAAACTGTTATGATTACATTTTATATGCATGTATGCGATATATAATGGCATAAGTAGTTTACAATTGAAAAATACTTAGTCTCAGATGACATGCACAACGCGTCAGGCTAATATTACTTGTTAGTAATATAAACCTTGTTAGTAGGGCAGCAAAAGGAAGTTAGCTACAGATAGGATTGTAAATGGGTCACCCTTTACACATTTCAGGGTTCTAGGTTACAACTCTTTGTAAATTAATTTGTATACCTACTAATAAAGTAAGCATATCACCAAATACATGATAGGTTTTATATTGTCAATTAGAATAATGTTATTGTAGCTTGCTCTATGATAAAAAAATATGATTGACTTCAATTTTAACTTCTTATTAATAGGTACTAAAAATCTTATTGGTATATTGAAATGGTGTTGTTGAGTAATTACTATTAATTTGCTTGGTTGTCCCAATGAATGATTTACATGGAGGTACGAGCCGGCGGCCGGCGCGGGTGACGAGCTTCTCTGGTCCTCCCTGTACCCTGCTAATCAATAAATGATTGTTCTACACACGCTTTAACCCGTTTTTCATACTCCCTCCGATTTTCTTTGTATAGTTGTGCTGCCATTGAGTTCGCTGGTGAATTTGGGTTTGGATCACTTAGTAATGACTGAAAAACAGTAAAAAAAACATATATACCATAATTAATTAACACTTTGTGTCATTCCCAGGCAAAGTTTGTCAGTTGACAAAAAGGATGATTTTTGATTGCATCAATATGCCAATAGTGCCTGAGAATGATACAATCATATTATTTGGTGAGTTTCACTCAAGATTTATATAGCTAGTTCTGGCTAGCTCCCATGAACAGAATCAGAATAAATTTATTGTAAAACTGTGTAGATATAAGTTGTTTATAAATGAGCAGCGCCGGCCCTAGCCCTAAATATGGGTGGCGCGAGATGGTCTTTGGGCACCCTTTGGTTTGATCTTTTTCCACAGTTTGGCGCCCCTTGAAATCTGGCACCTGGCGTCCCTTGACATCCGGCACCTGCCCCTGTGCAACGCCCTTGGGCCGGCCCTGCAAATGAGTACTTCTACCAACAGATTGAATTCTACCTACAGATCCACTTGATATGTAGATTGTTATCAAATAAATGAATACCAAGCAGGGGGGAAAATTTGGCCGATTCTTATTTTTTCTTACTTATGGGAGGGCCAAAACTGGCCAAAATCGTCTTACGTAATAAATGGATGGCGCCTATGGCTAACATAAAGGTTTCTTGGTTACGGTTTAAATAAGATATGTATGGCTGCATGAGCAACATAAGGACTATTAATGCAGGTATGCTGGTTCTACTAGTGCTAGATTAAATTTGTTTAGAAACTAGTGCTAGATTAAATTTGTTTAGGAATTGACATCATTTGCTAATCTCATTGTGATCTTAGAAAAATCTCTAGCCTCTATCCATTTAGAGGCCTCATAAAAGGTATCCTCCTTCAATGGAATTTATCTTTCAAGAAATTTGAAGAGAGATTTGTTTTGTTTCAATTCTTATGGTGGGCAGCTGGAGAATAAAGGATCAATTGCTCAGTTTGACCCTTAATCTTGACAAGCAAAAGGAAGTTTTGTAAGCTTTACCAACCTGTATAGAAGTTAAGATAGCAGATACATCATATGTTGGACTCCATCTGTTTTGCAAGATGTCTAAACAAATTCCACCATCAGCATACACATTTGGATGAAACATTTTGGACACAAATCGGACCGTGGGAGGTTTGTTGGGATACTCCTCTGTAAACTCAATGGTGAGTTTGAATGTGCCATCTTCAAAGGGAGTGTCATGGGGACCAAATATCACAGCATTCCAGATCATTATATTGTTGTCGGTGGGGGCACCTGACACACCAGTGGGTGGGTCTTCTTGCAGACTGGAATCAATAAGAAAACAAAAATCAACATGTTTACTATAAAAACCAGTTTATTTAAATAGTAGAGAAAAAACATAATAAAAACGATAAGGGATACTTATATAGTAATGAAGATTTATTGTATGAAAAGTTATTGATGCATTTATAAATATGAGCCACAGGACTGTCTTTAAAACTGGTAGACAACATTTACATTTTAGGAGATATACAATTATTTAATCATTATTGCACAAAAGAAACCTTATCATACAAAAGGCGGACATAATGCTATATGGCATTTTCTTCAAGGCAACATTGTCTATAACTAATAATCCCATGATAAATATTGTATTTTGCCAGGGGAGTTTTTATGAGCATTATAAAAATGTTTTTGATACATTGAAGTTCATTTATGTATAATGGATTTTGTATGCTGACAAAAAGTAGATTGAATATGTATCATTTAAAATTGAGATTTAATTTACATTACATATCATATAAAATATATAATATAACTTTTAAATATATGTTTGCCTGGACAATAAATAACGATTTTACAGAGCATCACCCACGATTAACTAGGTACTTTCATCACTAGGTAAGAAAACTTTAATCTAGACAGTATATAACAATAATATTTCAGTTTAGGAAATTAATTTATAAATCTTATAAGACTAAACAGCCAGTTCAAAGATTTATGTCATGTCAATAACTACAGTTACAACAATTATCATCATCTATCTCTTCACAATGCTTGAAATTGTTCACAATACCATTATGAAGGTTATTTCGCGTTGTACTGTTATTGGGGACGCAGATATCATACGAAGTCTTGAGCATTCATCCTAATGAGTTTATGGGTACTAGAATCCATTTGGATAACCTAGATATTGTAGCAACAAACAACGTAATAGCGTCGTGTGACGTCGCCTGCTCTACTTTTAGAGCCAATGACTACTGGTCACCCTCGATAAAGACACCCAGGGCTTGACCAGATTGCTTTACAGAAGGATTAAATATGTAGAACGGAATAGAAATCGATGAAAATGACAGTGATGTAATTTGATGATTCAGCACTACTTTTTTATCAACCATACAGATACTAAATTGCCACAACGTAAGGAAGCTAACGTAGGCCAAAAATTTGTAAATGAATGCTAAACCAAGGTATACGAACCGTTTAAAATCCCTCATCAGGCGTCTTCTGGCAGGAGTTGACATTACGATTTCACGCACCAATCGCACTATATCACAAATGAATATTGTTTTTAACGGGCGTATATTGTATATAAAACTTATAATATAATCTATTTTCAGCAATTTTCTACCAGTTTGTCCTGTACACAAAAGATTCTTTGTTGGTGGTAGCTATTGTGTAAAAATTTTTGTCGTCACGGCCAGTGAGATGGTTGTCAGATGACCATGAAATTAGCAATTGGTTGCGACGCGAGCGAAGGTTGCCACAAACACGAAGTTCACTTCACTTGGAATTTGGCGAGCGTTCGAGCAGACCATTTAAGCGGCCTACATACAGCCCTAAAGCGGCCTACACACAGCCCTAAAATTAGAGGCGATATGCGATACCGGGAGAGTGGTGGGGAGCACCCTAAATTGCTCACTAGATTGCCCTAGATCGCCTCGTGTGTAGGGAAATCGTCTATGATTATCGTATACGATTTACCTACACCCGAGGCGATCTAGGGAGCAATTTTACAAACAAAAAACAAATAAAAAATTGGCCCTGCATGCATACACACAATCGATTTGGCAGTGGCACTGCAAGCAGGGCTTTGTGTAGGAAGCTTTAAACGCCAGTGTGACGTCACTGACACTGACTGACTGATGTGACGAACAAAATAATTAATACCCAATAATATCAATGTTGTGTGTTGTGAAAACTTACGAAAGAATTTATTCTTATAGGTACCATTATAAAAAGAAATAAAAATAATTTATTAAAACTGAAAACTCAGTTGTAATATATATATATATATATATATATGTCTAGGTTTAAAGTTAAACAACATCAATCTTAAGAATTAAGTTTAAACAAAATAAGAAAATGAACGACAAAGGTCCGAAAAAGATTTCTTTCAACAAGTCTTCGGTAAGTAGACTTAAGGTATTTAGATTTTGTTGTAGGTACAGTTTCTGAAACATGCAATGAAATCCTATAGGTTCGATAGCATACTTCCGAGCGAACCCAGGCACTTCTAGAAGCCTTAGCCTTTGTTGCAAGTCCTTTTGGTTATATCTAATATATAATATTACTGTTTTAGTTATTGAGTCTAAAGGCAGAACTATTAAGGAAACAGGAGGAGGTGCATGAGAAGAAACATTTGCCCCAGCATAGAGTAGAAAATTACAAACCAGTTGCTAAAAGCAGCAGCAAAAATGGTAAAGACTCTGGCAGCCACGGGAAACCGACCTTTAGGGACAATCTCAAAGCAGTGGATACTGAGGAAATGGAAGCATGCCGGAAAGCAAAGTAAGTTGCATATATTTATCAATTCACGTGTTTTGTATTTTGAGTTGAAGTCTATTCCTTCATAATAAGGGTGATGCCAAGCAACCAGAGTTGCGAAAAGCATGTGAGTGAAACAGTGCACTTTTGGCACCAAATTGTCAATCATACTGTCAATACTGAAATCATTGGCATATGATAACTTATCATTGATAAGTAATTACTAATTACAATAAACATTGAAATAAATTCATTTATTAGGTCAGCTGTAGAGAACCTGAAAACATCTGTATGTTTATCCCCTTTGGGTTAATTCTGTTACAAGTCACAACCCCCATTTATTTTCTTGAGTACTGAAAAATGCCAAATGGTCAGTTTAATGCCATATTTTTTTTTAAAGTTCAAAGTTCAAAGTTCAAAGTGCTTTATTGTAAAACATAGGTATAACTGAATACAGGGGTGTTAAAATACATATAGGGTATCACTATGTTTTGCCAGTTGGCATACAAAAACATTGAGCAAGTAGCACTACTATACTATTCCATTACATTATAATTTTAATAACATTATATTATATTCTTATTACATTACATTATATTATAAAAATTCTATGTCATATGATTCAAAATAAAATAAAATTCATAATAGTTATAATAATTCATTCGAGGTCATCATTTAAATAATTAGAAATAGAATAATAACATTTATTTAAAAGTAACGTCATGAGTTTACGTTTCAAAACCAGTAACGGAGACAGCTTCAGTTCTGACGGCAATTTGTTGAAGAGCTTGATTGCTACGGAATACACACTTTTGCGCATTAAGGCTGTTTTTGTAGCTACTGTGTACAGGTCCTCTCTGCGTTTTTGTCGTAAGGACCTGCCACTGGTATTAATCTTTTTGAAATTTGCAGGATTATTTTTAACAAACATTACTGCCTCAAAGATGTAAAGACAGGGCAAAGTCAAGATTTTCATGTCTTTAAAATGAGGTACACAGCTGTCGGTTTGTCGGAGACCACGCATTGCCCTGATACACCTTTTCTGCGCTTTAAATACCGCTTCTCTATTCAACGAATTGCCCCAAAAAATCAAACCGTAGCGCAGCGTCGATGCTACAAAGCCATGATACGCAGTTAATACGGCGTCACGACTTACTTGCTTGGCAAGTTTATAAAGAGCATACGCGTACTGGTTTAATTTCCGGCAGACTTCCTCAGTATGAGTATTCCAAGATAGATGGTTATCTAGGTGCACTCCCAAAAACTTAGTAGCAGAAACAGATTCAATGATTTTACCGCCATAATTACAACAAATTGGAAGAGGCAATTTACGCTGATGAAAGTGCATGATTTTAGTTTTTTCAAGATTAATTAACAAATTATTCATATTTAGCCATTTAATTATGTCATCAATAGTATTATTAATTTCATTTTCATAGTCGTCAACATTATTACATTTAATTACCACAGTGCTATCATCAGCAAATAAAACCATAGGATGTTTGACATGCCGGGGAAGGTCGTTGATGTAGAGTAAAAATAGTAAAGGTCCGAGAACACTTCCCTGCGGCACGCCATATATGATTTGCCTCTTTTCAGATCGGTAAGCCTTAACATATTTAGTGCGCATACATATTTGGGAGAGTTCAGTATATTGATCTCTACCGCTAAGATAGGACTTCATAAGATCCAAAACATTGCCACGAATACCATATGAACTTAACTTGTTTAAAAGAATCGAGTGATCTACATAATCGAAGGCTTTAGTCATATCCATAAATATGGCACAGATATGGTTTCGTTTGTCTACATTTTCTATTATCGGTTGGATAAGATCGTATATTGCCATATTTATGGATTTGTTTCTGCGAAAGCCTTTCTGTTCTGCTACAAGTAGATGAAATTTTTCCAAATAGTTATAGAGTGCCTCGTATATAATTTTTTCCACGATTTTTGAGAAGACTGTTGCTAGCGAAATAGGTCTATAATTAGAGACACTGGCTTTATCCCCTTTTTTATGTAGAGGTTTGACAACAACGGGTTTCAGTTTATCTGGATAAACACCGGTTGTTGTACATAGGTTGATGATGTGACTTAGGGGACCAGCAATTGTGTGTGATACCTGTTTGACGGCTTTTGTGTTAATATCGTCATATCCGACACTGTTGGTATTTTTCAACGATTTTATTATATTCAGGATGTCATGTGGAGTGGTCGGCCCGATATAAATAGATTGGCTACAGTTAGGAAGCACATTACACTGCCCGTTAGAGTTTTTGGTTGAGGTTTGGTCAATGAAGAAGTTATTGAAAGTATTGGCCATTTGAATCGGATCTGTTATTGTTACTCCATTTTTAACTAGTTTCAATATCGGCTCCTTGGGAAATAGTTGCTTGGCTTTATTAATGATCTGCCAAGTCGCCTTTGATTTGTTAGATGCTTGTTTTATGAAATAATCATTTTGTGAGCGTTGCGTGAGTTTTAATATTCTCTTGTATCTGGCATTATAGGCTTTTAGAATGTTTTTGTTGCCTATAGTAGGACTAAATCGGTACTTCCAGAGTAATGCTCTCCTCTTTTTGCTGCATATTTTGATTCCCCGAGATATCCACCTCGGGTTTGTTTTTGATTTAAGTTTTATAATTTTAAACGGAAAGCACAAGTTGTAAAAACAGGTAAAAGTTTCTAAAAATAATTCAAAAGCTAGATTTGCATCATTACAATCTAATACTTCTGAGAAAGACAAGCTATCAATAGATTTCTTGAATATCATTAAGTTTTCTGTACTAAAGTCTCGTTGTTTTATTCGCCAGCATTTAATACAGCAAGTCTTTTTAACAGGACATTTTAATATTTGTGCCGTGTGATCCGATAATCCAAGTTCAACAACCTCTCCCTTGGACCCCTTGACATTATGTGCAAAATTATCACCACTGCCACTGGCTAGTCTAGTCGGCTCCCTAATTTCTAATTGCAAGTTATGGTTCAGTAATAAATATTCAAATTGTAAAGTGTTATTGTTTCTCTTTAAGATGTTTAGATTAAAATCGCCGCACATTACTATCTTTTTATTATTCGTATCGTCGCATACGTTGCGAAGCAATGCATCAATCTTTTCAAAAAATAATGTCACATTCGATTGAGGCGTTCGGTAGAGACATATAATAATAATTTTGTGCTGCAACAATTCGATAGCACAACATTCAATCGAGCACTTCAAGGATAATTCTTTAACATTAGATAATTCTTTACATTCAAGATGCGACTTAACCAATATACAAGCACCCCCTCTACATTGATCTCGAGAAAAACTAGTGACTAGTTTAAAACCAGGTATGGTAACAAGATTCTCTAAGCCCTCCATCATGAAATGTTCAGTAATACATAATACATCGACAGGTGTGCAGTTACTTTCAAACTCTTCCAAATATACAGACAGTGTGTCCGCTTTATTTAATAAACCGGCTATGTTTTGATGCATGAGGTATATGAAGCTATACGAAAAAAATCAGAGGATTGTTCAATGGCTGTAGGGCGAGTCTTCACAGGCTCCGTTGAGGCTTGCAGTGTAGGCCTCGGTGCGGTCGGTGGCGTGTTAATTACAGGTGTTACGGCAGGAGTCAGGGATGGCATTTTATCCATTCTAGGTAGTATTTTTTGAGGCGTAGGTGCAACATGCGAGTTGAACTTGTCTGCATGGCCGCTCATAAAGTTCAAAAGTTGTCTTATGTTTTCATGAACATTTTTTAATCCGGAATACTTTATCCTTCCCGTCGATAGTGAGAACATTTTAAAACTAAGCTTCAGGTTGGGGTCCAGGAAATAGGCGTACTTATATGTCATAATACTATGGCTTAGAAGTTGGTTGAAGCATAGAACTCGACAGTTATAAAGTTGTGCCCCGTATATGTATGTGGGAGCACAGATGATAATATTCGTGTGCTTGATTTGTTCAAGTTTGTGTTTTATTTTCTGTACAATATTTATATAGTCAGCCGTAGTATGGAAGTCGCACTCTCCGATCAGTAGGACGCAAAAATCATCCTGTGTGTAACCCTGAAGTTTGTTATCTAAATGCTCAATCAGGTTTAAGGTTCCAGCTCCCTGTATACAAAAATGACACCATTCGTATTGGTTGTACTTCGACTCTAAAATGCCCAATAATGTATTGTTTGTCTTATTGCTTAAAATGCATAATTTGTTCTTGGCTGGCTCTATAGCGGCTTTGACAGTTGTAGTATCTTGTAGGTCCTTTTGAGTGTCGCGCTGCCGCACCCGCTGTTGTTCCGGCTGCTGCTCGTGCTGTTGCTGTTCCATGTTCTGTTGTTCATTAATATAGCTAGTATTGTGCGAAGACGGCATACTATCTTGACAATCAGCAGGTTTATGATTGTGAATGGGTTTGCGAGATATGCTAGTTTGAGAACTATTTAACGATTCCCTCTTTTGTTTCGTAGATGTGGCACTCTTTCTACTCCTATTAAGCATGGGGCTGGAGGAAGTGAGGGATAGTGCAATTTTTTTGTACGTATCGTTCTTTTTAATAAGTTTTTCAATTTCTCTCTTCAATGAAGTGTTTTCTGATGATAAATTAGATATTTCATCGTGGGCACTGAGCAACTCTTGCTCTAGGCATAGAATTTTATTTTTCAGATATTCGTGTTCATCATTATCCACTGAGAAATCAGGCATGCTACAGATACTGTCATTTAACAAATCTATTTCTGAGTCAGTATTTGAGGACGATGAATTAAATGATCGTTGGTGGTTAGATTTCATCTTCGGACTAAGAACAGTAACGTTATCCAAACTCATGACTGTAATTCTTCAACTGACTAAACGACTTGAGCTGCCCTCTATCGGACTACGCAAGTACTAAGTAAAAGACTTGCAGAACTAATATAACATTGTACACAGCCACCTATCTTGCTATGTTCCAACTTCCGATAGATCGCGCTAGATGGCGCTGTTATTCATATGCATAAAAATTAATGTTTTTATATTAAATAATTAGAAATAAAACGTTTCTAACACTCAATAAACACTTATATTGTCTAAACACGTGTAGTTGTTCCAGAAATAAACACGTATTCTCGCATATATAGGCACACTTTTTTTATTTATTATTAACGGGTATCTTTCGAAATGTATTATTCCAGTTCTTTCATTCGATTTATTATTATTTTGCATTAAAACGATAATGATTGCAGTTTATTAGAGTAAAAGGTTTCTATTAATTTGAATAGTCTCACGAAACCCTTAATATCAATAACAATTCGAAAAAGGTTGAGTTCCGTTGGGTTTCAATTTTTCTAAATTTCTAAGCAATAATCACTCATATTGTTTGGATAACACGTCTATAGATGAAAACACTAAGCACCATCACTTTACAGTATTCATTTTGTTACATTAGTCACTTTTGTTGTATTAAACTTTATTTATTTACACAGCTGATGTAAACATGACGACAGTAGCGCCACCCCCAACTACTTTTTACTTCCACACTACTTTAACTTACTGATGTGTTTTGTATTTCTTTTAAAGGCAGGCATTAGAAAAGAAGGCAGAGTTGTATGCACATCTGGCTGACAGCTCTGGCAACTCTGAGCTGAGTGGAAGGTTTCTGGTGGACTTCAATTCCAAAAAGCAGCAGGAGGCTGAACAAGAGCCCCATCCACCACTAGATAGTGACGTGTATCCAGTTGCTGAGGAGGATGATAATGAATGGTAAAGCCGTTGTCTACTGCTGACGGGTATAGTTCGTACACAACTTGTAGCATACCTTGTATTTGTGGAAACATGCTTGGTCTCGAATCCTGGATTCCAGTACTTTGTTCCCCTTCTATTACGGGCATTTTTCTTAAAAATATGCCTATGGACTTGTGCTGTAACGACGGGTCCTGGTCGTAGTATTTCGTACCTCCTCTATTTACTTCTATTTTCCTTAAAATATGCATTCGGATTCCGTTTGTAACAAGCTGTAACGTGAAACATTGTTGTCAAGTATGAAAATTGTAATTTCCTACATTTCTCGGGCTACGGGACGCGTTAAAACGTGTCTCCTACTTACCAATAGTTAATTCAGCTCATTTTCTGTTTATATTTATAGTTTAATTTGCAATTTTCTTACTAATCTGATTGTTTGACATATTTATTTACATTTCAGCAGTGTAATATTGTCATAGAAACGTAACTTGTCAATCGCGTTTTAAGGCGAGGTTTAACTTACTTTCGAGTCAAAATAGGTTGCTGGTAGTTCATAATTTCGAAATTGTAAATTTGGAACTAGATATTCTAGAACAACGGAACGGACGGATATAAAAGACGTACAAAGCCAAACAACGGCAGTTCTCGTCTAGACTTCAACAAGTCGACTACGAAATTGGTCTGTGCGGGGCCAAGCCAGGCCCCGCACCTCAAGAAGACCTCGCGCAAAGTAATTGGGAGCCATAAAACCCCTGCTACGCTGTTCCGTGGCCCTGGGCCACCTTTACCACGCTACCTCGAGGCTTTGTATTGGGTGACTTTACCACATCGATCTGAGGCGCTGAGCCATCTTCACTACGCTGCTGAACTGAACCACTACGGCTACGGTGCTCAGAGACCCTGAGCCTCTTCTACTACGGGCTCGCGGCTCCTTGCCGCGTCTGTTGCTCCACGGCCTCTAGCCGCCTCTGCTGTCCTGCTCCGCGGCCCCTAGCCGCCTCTGCTACAGTGTTCTGCGGCCCCGAACGCCGGCCATCACTAACGCCACTTTTAACCGCCACGTTAACACCTTTGTTAACCTCCGCCACTGCTAACGTTTCCTTCATACTCGCAGTTCCTTTAAATTTCCTTTTGTAAGTGTTATGATGATGTTCTAGGTTCTAGTTAGAGACAAATAAATCAACTTACCTCGACCCTGAATTTTCTTCCTTTAACTCTAACCCAAACTACTCGGTAACTTCGCCTCTCAAGCAATTGGGAGGCGACGTTTCGTGACAGTTTTTGGCGCCCAACGGGTTTTGTATTTGTCTCACTCCAAAATTCAAAAAAAAAGACAACATAGCAGTCTATAAATAGTTTATTTGATTGACATCTTACGTATTCGAAACACTACTTACAATTTTTACTTTTTTATTCTACAAACTAAGAACATCATCATGGCACATCTTTTTCTTTTTATAGCAAATACTTATATATCTTTGTTACACTTATTCTTATATTAATTTTTATACTAGCATATTTTTATATCTAAGCTTACAATATTCTACTCTTTACAGCTCTAAATTAATTAACAAAATTGCTCTTCTGACCCCAACCTGCGAACGAGGTGTGCTGCAATCATCTTCATGTCTCATTCTCTCATTTATCACATTACCTTATTTTTTTTCTTTTAGGCATCTACTATGCCGCGTGTGCGATTATTCGCTTTGCGTCTTCTTATCTTCATCTTTTGTATTCTTTAATAATACTTATGGTTGGCTCTAAACCAACCATAACTCCAGAGCGGTCGTCCAACTCTGTAAAAATAAGCCTTATGGTCAAATCTCTACTTGTGGTAGGTCTACCCCTACCACAAACTTGTTGGCTCTAAACCAACACTTCTCTAGTCGGCTCTAAACCGACTAGGCCTGTATATAGTTGAGCGGTAGACTAACTCGTTAAATAAGCCTTAGGTCGTTTTAATCATCCTTTTTCTTTCTAGTGGAGCGGCTGACTACTCCCTAAAAATAAGCCTTAGGTCATGGAAAGGTTTTCCTAAGGAGTGTGCGTCATAGAATGTGAACCACATCCCCTTACCCATGTCAGAGATGTATGAAGGTTTGTCTGTATGGTGTGAAAGAGTTGTATGCAAGGACGGGAATTCCTTTATTTTTATTTCTTCATTTTTTGCACTTCATCCCATTCTGCACACCCATTAATATAGCTATACGATATAAAAAAAAACTTTTCCTTCACTAGACTACGAAAAAGTTTTTTTTTCCCTGGTTTTTGGGGTAATGTAGCATACCTTGTATTTGTGGAAACATGCTTGGTCTCGAATCCTGGATTCCAGTACTTTGTTCCCCTTCTATTACGGGCATTTTTCTTAAAAATATGCCTATGGACTTGTGCTGTAACGACGGGTCCTGGTCGTAGTATTTCGTACCTCCTCTATTTACTTCTATTTTCCTTAAAATATGCATTCGGATTCCGTTTGTAACAAGCTGTAACGTGAAACATTGTTGTCAAGTATGAAAATTGTAATTTCCTACATTTCTCGGGCTACGGGACGCGTTAAAACGTGTCTCCTACTTACCAATAGTTAATTCAGCTCATTTTCTGTTTATATTTATAGTTTAATTTGCAATTTTCTTACTAATCTGATTGTTTGACATATTTATTTACATTTCAGCAGTGTAATATTGTCATAGAAACGTAACTTGTCAATCGCGTTTTAAGGCGAGGTTTAACTTACTTTCGAGTCAAAATAGGTTGCTGGTAGTTCATAATTTCGAAATTGTAAATTTGGAACTAGATATTCTAGAACAACGGAACGGACGGATATAAAAGACGTACAAAGCCAAACAACGGCAGTTCTCGTCTAGACTTCAACAAGTCGACTACGAAATTGGTCTGTGCGGGGCCAAGCCAGGCCCCGCACCTCAAGAAGACCTCGCGCAAAGTAATTGGGAGCCATAAAACCCCTGCTACGCTGTTCCGTGGCCCTGGGCCACCTTTACCACGCTACCTCGAGGCTTTGTATTGGGTGACTTTACCACATCGATCTGAGGCGCTGAGCCATCTTCACTACGCTGCTGAACTGAACCACTACGGCTACGGTGCTCAGAGACCCTGAGCCTCTTCTACTACGGGCTCGCGGCTCCTTGCCGCGTCTGTTGCTCCACGGCCTCTAGCCGCCTCTGCTGTCCTGCTCCGCGGCCCCTAGCCGCCTTTGCTACAGTGCTCCGCGGCCCCTAGCCGCCTCCGCTACGGTGCTCCGCGGCCCCTAGCCGCCTCTGCTACAGTGTTCTGCGGCCCCGAACGCCGGCCATCACTAACGCCACTTTTAACCGCCACGTTAACACCTTTGTTAACCTCCGCCACTGCTAACGTTTCCTTCATACTCGCAGTTCCTTTAAATTTCCTTTTGTAAGTGTTATGATGATGTTCTAGGTTCTAGTTAGAGACAAATAAATCAACTTACCTCGACCCTGAATTTTCTTCCTTTAACTCTAACCCAAACTACTCGGTAACTTCGCCTCTCAAGCAATTGGGAGGCGACGTTTCGTGACAAACTGTAAGGCCAAGTGCTGTCAAATTAAAGCAAGCAAAAATCAACCTAACAGTCAGAGCTCTAAGTCGAGTTTTGCTTGCGTTTGTTTGACAGAATTTAGCCTTAGAGTTTTGTACGAACTATATCTCCGTCAAGTAAACAAAAGATTGTTTTGTTTTGTTTTTTATGTTGGTAGAGGACAGGTTAACAACTTGCATTCCAGTCAGCTTTTATTTTTGTCTCTTGTAGATAAAGTGTATCCTAGTTTGCCGACTGGTATCCTGCCTTGCATAATTTTGTAAGTCAAACAATTGTTGAAAAACTCAAATGATGGTTTTTTTCAGGACTGAGTTTACTGACTGTCTGGGCAGGACACGCAAGTGTCACAAGTCAGATTTGGAGCTGTATATCAAGCGCGACCAGGAACTTGTGCGAGCCATGACCAAAGACCAGGAAGGACCCACAAATGAAACACCACAAAATGTATGTTCAACTCAATATTTCAATTAGGAGAGGTTAGGGTTTCACCCAGTGGCCGAGAAAATAAATTACTGTTCTTATAGTCTCATCTCAACAGGTAAAATACCAGAACCACCATCATAATATAATTAAAGTATTTATGATAAACATATATCTTGTAAAAATTATGTTTTATTAATTTTGTATGAGGTTGGGATAGTAATAGGTGGTCTAGTGCAATTGCTACATTGAAAGTAGAGTTTTTCGGTGCTTGCTAAAATTTTTGTGATTTGCATTTTTTTTGCAGGAAGCTCCTACAGCAGAGAAACCATTATTGGTGCAAAAAACCAATGACTACTTACAATCATTACGGGAAAAATGGGACCAGAAGGAGAGAGAACTCCTTGCCAAGGACAAGGACATACATTACCAGGATTTGCTTTTTGATGGTTTGTATTTTACAATAATTTATATCAGAAAATATCACATATTAATCGCCAATATTTTTAAGTTATAGTTTTTTCACCTCCTGTAGGCCTAGCACGTGATGGCGGTGTCGGTTTGTCGGCTTATCTCGAGCTATCCATCACTTTCTAACAGCACCTATCAAAAAAAGACGCGTAGCTCGAGAAAAGCCGACATACTCCGGAGGCCAGTACGTGCTAGCCAAGTAGCCATGCTGTTGTATTTATTTAACAAAGCAATTGTGAGTTATTGACTATGTTTTACTACATTATTTGGTGAAAATTTTGTCACTGTCGAAAGGCGGAGTCACTATAATCGGAGCATGCTTAAGGTGAAGGAAGAGTTCGAGGCGCAATGATTGTGATTCATTCCTATTCGTAGAGACATGACGTAACACGCGAAAACTGAAAGAAATGATTTAAACATTCCAGAGGCCCGCATCCACGGCGTCGGCTACTTCTCGTTCAGCACGGACGAGGCCGAGCGGCGGAAGCAGATGGAGGCGCTGAAGAAGGAACGGCAGGAGACCCTCGCGGCGCAGCACGAGGCCGAGGCGCGGCGGCGGCGGCGCGACGACCTCATGGCGGCGCGCGTGGCCGCCGCCCGGGCGCGACAGCGCGCGCGCGCCGGCCTGCCGCCCGACGACCCCAACAAAGGTGACAACACTTCAGAACCTCTAAGTAGTATAACTTTTTTCGAAATAAAACAAACGAGCGCGTTTGCGTTTAGTCTCATTTTGTAAGGTAACGCGAGCAGTGTCTCTGGCGGCCTTCGGTGGTACGCAAACGCGTTCATACTTAACTTACTTAAGAGGAGGGGTAGGGCAAGCTCTCTCCATACAAACTTTGTGCAGGATTTACTTCGTTTGTGTTTGCATTAAAGTTATGATTTTTGGTCAGTATGCTTATTTTTCTGATAGCTATTTCGTGATGTAAATTTTTTTTGTTAACTTTTTTTTTTAATTTTGTTTTTTTTTTAAATATTTGAAAATTTTCACATCACGATCTTCGCATATCTAATATTTACAACCAAAAAAAATATTATATTTGTTAGTGCCAAAACCGACGAATAAAACGTGCACAAAGTTTGTATGGGGAAGGCCTTGCCCTACCCTGCGCCTTAAGACTTAACTTATACAAGAGGTACCAGCTCCATTCTCTATGAACACTGTGCCCTGTAGGCCGATCGACGACGGTGATAGCCTATCCCGAAGGACCCAAGAAATTTTTAAGTCATCTAATCTCTATTGTTTAAAAAAATATTCTAGCTTTTTATAACTTTGATTATGTACCTCCTCGTATATTTATGGTAAGATAAGTAAGTTATAATTATGGGACAGGAACATAGCATTTGTGCTATTTTATATCAGGGGTATCACTTACCTTTTAAAATGTTTCCTTCCAGATGATGAAAAAGACTTTACAACATGTCTCCTAGAATTTTTGACACAGCAAAAGGATGAAGCTGAGGCTGCTGCGAAAGAAAAAGAGAAAAAGCTTAAAGAAGAACAAGAGAAGGAGAGGCAAAAGTTGCGAGAGGCTTATGTACGCGACTGGGATATTGGGAAAGAAGGGGTTGAAGGCAAAGTGAAGAAATTCAGAGAAATGACGCAAGAAGAGTATGTTGAGCAGCAGAGATCAAAAAGAATAGATGAATTCGCTCCATTACAGGGTTCTAGTAAAGATAAGTCCAATTTTACCTTTGATGATAAAGGTAATATGATCTCTTTGGATGGTTCAAGACCACCTAAGGAAAAGACTCCCCCACCTCCCACATGGTCAGACGTAAGACCCATGGTGGACGTTCCTCTGCCTCCTATTATAAGTGATTTCGAATCTGAACAGAAAGGTTTATATTTCTCGAGTAAGAAATCAAACCCTAAACCTAATATACAATATAAGAACTTTGTCAAAACCAGTGAACCAACTCCTATAGAAAATGAATTAAGTGACGATGAAGTTGAAGGGCGACAGAAGAATATCGAGAAAAGAAGACATGAAACAAATCATGCGCAAATAGCTCCGCCACCTACCTATGAGTACTATGGGCCTGTGCCTAAACAGTCCAAGCATCAAAAACCATTTGAATCTGATATCAGGGAAGCATATGCTCAGGGATCTAAGAGCTTGGAGCCTAAATCAAGTAGAGACCGAATACCTCGCAATTATGATTTTACATTTGATTGATATTGAATAAAACAGTAATGTAGAAATTTTGCTAAAAGTGCTGTTTATGTTATATCCTAATATATATAATATTATAAACGTGAAAGTTTGTGCGAATGTACGTTCCACTTAATCTCAAAAACTACTGGACTGATTTCTATGAAACTTTCCAGTATTGTAGCTTAGAAACTTAAAACTTCTGTAATAGACTAACCATTAAAATGGAAGAAAAGTTTTCAGTGTTTTTAAAAATTCGCCTTCTGAAGGGGTGAAAAAGTGGTTGAAAGTTTGTATGGGGAGCAATTTTTTTTAAACGAGAAAGTTGAAACTTTATTTATAGACCTAGCATTCAGTTACAAGAAAACTAATTTCAGCGTTTTTGGAAATTCACCTTCTAAACTAAAGGTATGAAAACGGGGTTGATACATTGTAATGGTAAGCTGTGTATTTTAAAGGGAGTGATTTCGTACTTCGCGGGTCAAGACATGGCGGATCTCAGATTGAATATAAGAAATGCGTTTTTGAAAATTCATCCCTTAAGGGTCTAAAAAAGGGGGTTGAATGTTTGTATGGAAAACGAGTAATATTCTAAATGAGGGAATACAAATGTCGTTAGTAGTAATATATAGAGTACCTAGGTTAGTAACTATAGGTGATTAGATCCAAACATTAGGTAAAAAAACTTAGACTACCCGTGCGAAGCCGGGGCGGGCCGCTAGTAATTTATAATAATTTATAACCATAAATGTTGTTTTCTCTTTATTTTTACCTATTTTAGTTTACCAATGTGAGGAATAAAGATACGGTCACACCGCTGCTTAAAATACGTTGATGGTGCGTTACCGCGGTGACGAGAGGGACAGACATGCATGAGTTAAAAACGTCACGCATGGCGCACGTCACTGCGATTCCGTACCGTCATCTATTTTGAGCAGAGGCGTGGGCGAACCTTAAATAACAAGCATGATTTATCAATTAAGTCGAATTCAAGGTAAAATAAGTGTAACTTAGTACCAACATTTCAAAAGTGACATGACGCCATACAATACCGTTTTTTGTATTGTGCTAGACATAAATCGGTATTTTAGACCTGCCATACACGAATTACACACTCACATTCGGTTATGATTGAAGAAGTTACCTGTGTAGTTCTCAAGAATCAACCAATATGGAATAAATAAATTAATGCGTATCGCCTTAAACATTATAAGAACTTGTCTATCACGGGTAGATACCCCCGAAACCTTTTAGGTAAGTATCAGTGACGTTGTGTAATTGACTGGTTCATCTTTTGATAGAGGATCTAGAGATGAATCAGTCAGCTACATCTTAGGTCCTATTGTCACTACCATTAGGTTAATAACTGGTCAGTAGGTATTTAAAAAATAAAATAAAAAACTGGCAATACATTATATTCGTCTATTGAATAAGTAACCAAGAGTGTAAACTACTCTAATATCACAATGATGAACACTAGTGTTTGAAATAAGATCCGTAATATCACTCAATCACTCAGATCTACAACTTTTTAAAGTTGTTTGAATAGAGATCAACATTACATAAATTTAAATGATATAGTTATTTGCGAGTACTGTATGTATAAATGTGATCTTATATTTACAAATATACTACACAAATGAAAAATAATGCGTAGCTAAATGTTATTTGAACTGCGTTGTTTTTACGCCGAGGCGCTGGCGTACTTGCGATTTTTATTATTTGTTCTTGAGTGGTCAAGACGGTGGGCATTGTTGTGGCTTCGGTAGTTGTCGACTCGGTTGATTTTTCTGTAACTGGCACAGGAGCTACAGACATAGAAGGGCTTCCGTTTTGTTGAAGAGCTTCTGCTGTAGGCCTTCCATCGCTTGCCTTCACGGTTTCTTTAGTTGGCGGGTCATCCATTTTAATCACTTCTGTGGTTTTCAATGACTGGACGGTGTCCGTTGGACTTATTACTGGGGCATCATTTTGCATTTCTTCCATTTGATAGATTGATTGATCATTTTGCATACTTACTGTAAAATTTGCCTGTGATTCAATATGTGGTTTATCTGTGGTTTTTGTTTCCATAGCAGGCTGCTGAACGATTTCTGTGGTGTTCATTGTTTCCGTTTCGGCAGCATTAATGTTTTCAATGGGGTTCATGGAAGTTTCAGTGTTTGATGGACTCTGAACAGTGGAAGATGTAGGTTCCCGTTCTCCTTCTTTACCTGACTCTGTGTTTTTGGTTGCTTCGTTAGATTTTGTCGTAGTTGATGGTGAGTCTGTACACGGCTGTTCATTTTCTTTCATGGATTTTTCCGTCGGATCACTGACATGAATTACAATTTCGATTCGTTGATTCTTTTCAGGACCCGACGTCTGAATATTGTCTGGGTGGTTTTCGACCACTACTGGTTGGTTAGTCGGTTGTTCCGACTGCATAATGCCGGATGCTTGATCCAGATTGTCATCATTTTCAGTTACTATGAGTTTATTATTATGTGTAAGATTGTTCATTTCGGCAGAACTGACATTATGAATCACTGCATAACCATTTGTGATTATTTTATTTTTATTACTGTCGTGCTTTATCAAATGTGGTGCAGCACTGGCTGTTCTTTTCTTGATACGAGCATTGTGTGTTTTTTCTACTAGTTTGGGGAGTAGGGCGAAGGCGTCGACCTCCCTCTCGGTGTTGGGTCCGTTGCAGAGGTCGCCGCGGCAGGGACAGGTCATCTTCCACGTTTTGGTCGAGTTGCAATAGAGCGGGTAGCACTCGTCCTGATACATCTTAACGCAGTATCGCGACTCCTCTCGAGCTGGAACAAATAGACAAAATTGTATCAATCTATAGATTGGATCAAAAATGAAAACTACGAAGAACTGGAAAGCTTGTTAGTAAATATAATTTAAGTCAAAATTACCGGCCATAGATATCTCACGGGTGAAAACGTAGAATATCAACATCACACACACACACGCACACACAAACACACACGCAAACGCACACGCACACACACACACACACACAAACCATTTATAGTTACCTATGTAATTTTTTATTGTAGTCTTTTAAACGTTGATGTTTAAGTATAATATGTACCAAGACGACTCGAACAAGGCTAATCCCGGTGCACGATGCGTCCATGCGCTAAAATGAGTCAGGTATAAAATAAAAAAGAGGTTAAATAGTGATGGGTTTGGTAATTTGGTACTCGTATTACAGACTTGCCTTCTTTCTTCTGGAATTCATCCTTTGATCATCATATAAACGCTATGTGACACAATAATGCCTATAGTAATTCATCATTTTTTTTATGTAGGTAATGAATTTAAAGGAAAATTTTCAAAACTAAGTAGACATTGTATCATATCACAATATTATGTATGTAAATATGTACCCTATAAGTACTTTAACACATTCAGTGCCAGGAACCCGCCTAGCGGGCGCTCTGCTCGTAGACGCGTAGCCGATACCATGCGTTTCCCGGTATGTAGAGGAAATTGCGTAGCGTTACGAAAAGCTTGGTAGCGTTCAAAGCAAATTTTCGCACAATTTCCATTGATTACCTACTTAGATAATGTTGTAAATTGTGTCAAATACATACCAAATAAAAGTTTGCGAGTTGGGTGGACAGGTCGGGAACCACACATTGCGTGTGGCCCGACAAGCACCAACGGCTGTAAAGAAGCTACGACCCTGCCCTCCGCAGTTAAAAAGCACAGATGTAAAGAATACAATGACTGACGTGGTGAAGTGGCGACGACAGCGCAGTAGTTGTAGCCGGGCTCGCAGACCGTCACGTGGTCGGCGGCGCCGGCGCCAGCGCCGCACGGGGCCGAGTGCCGGCTGCGATGCACCTGCTCCGCCAGAGGCCCGCACCAGTAGCAGCGTCGGGGCTCCGATGCCCCTGAAATAGTACATTACATAACAAGGGCGGTAAAACAAAGAATGTCTCAGATCGCAGGTATTTGACGCCCGAGCCGAAGGCAAGGGCGATAAATATGCTATCTGAGACTTTCTTTATTACCGCCCGTGTTAAGTACAACATTTTATGTCACCCCCTGGCCAGGAAGTGGGTTTATTCGCGCGCGGAGCGTGCGGTAATGGCCGCTTTATGGCCAGGTGTGACATAAATACAATAATAGCGTCAAGTCACTCCGGCGCACTATATTAGGGCGATACCAACCCATTTTTCAGGGTTGCGTCGTAAACAAGGAACCGTAGTTTCGCCATGCCATGTCCGTCCGTCCGTCCGTCTGGCCCCGGCTTAAGCGGGTATTACACTGTCCTGAATTCTGGACACTTAGAAGGGTTCGGACCTATACGTTAGAGCGAGATGCTTCAACTCCCCTCCACTAGTTAGGACACCTAATTCAGGACAGTGTAATACCCGCTTTATCTCTGTAACCGCTAGTACTAGAAAGCTGTAATTTGTGCATGAGTATACATATCAACGATGCAGCCAAAACGGTAGAAAAAAATTAAAAAAATTTTTTTTAACCCCGCACCGATTGGCACCGAACTGATTTCAAAATAAAATGTATAGTTGGCCAGCACAAGCTGAATGGAACACGTTTTAAAAACAAAAGCCACAAGTCTTACAAGACGCTGAAGTGTATGGAGTAAAACTGCTAAAAAGATGAAATTCTAATAAAATGTAGAGTGACGATTTTTGACTGACCATGATACCATTAAATATACTGCGTCTGCGCCAGCTAGCTTGTGGAAATCCTGTACATCGGTTAGTGAGTGAATTTCACCAAACGGGCATTTTTGTCTAATTCCCATGGAATTTTGAAATACCAATAATACATAGAAAATTGTATGCTGAATTTGATAAAAAAATTAATAAACACAAATTTTCTTACGGGGTACTTATACTTACAAAATTACGGAAGTTATTACAATGTGAAAATTTGACCTGGGCACGGGAATTTATCTATCCATGGGAATTGCCTTTTCTTAGAAAAAATTGTATTAAAATTATTAATTACCATCTAATTTATCAAAAATTATAAAGTTCAATTGTATCGAAGTTATTTAGCCTAATCTTACCAATCATGGGTTCAAGTTTCAACCGAGGAAATTTATATAAACCAAAAACCTATATTTTAAGTTAAATTTCTCTTTATACAATCACATAGCAACTTCTTTGCAGAAAATCATACACGGATTAGTTAATATTTAAAACTATCACTAAATGCAGATGCACATATAGACGCTCGCAACTCCAAAAGAGTCACGGGTGCGTTGCTGACCTTTTATAAAATTTGAGCTGTCCGCTTACTTGTTTGCCACCGTCGTTGTATATAAAATGCGTATGTATCGATATATACCTACATGATTTTATGTACATAATGTTCTTTGACTTTGTTTATTGACTCTTTTCAAATATTTAAGAAGCTAAGTGTAATTGTAGCAGTTGGCCTGTTTTTTTTTAAATAAACGCATTAACTATAACTCTAATTACCATCTTACCACCGGAAAAGTGGGTACGTTGTTACATTTTTTCAATGGGTACCTAACCTACCTACAGATTTATCGATGGAACACAATCAGTACTTATGCTATGCGTTGCCAGCTACATCGAGCCGCGCATTTTACAATGAATAACTCCAAACAGGAACTAGGTACACTTTTATCTGGCTTTTTACGAAAGAAATTGCCTTTGTGCGTCGGCTCTGCAACGTAATGGTGAGTAAAAGCTCAAAGCACTTAGTTGATATTATTTAGCAAAGAGAAAGATAAACCTCGTTGCTTTTAATTTGCATATAAAAATATGTTTCTTTTTAACCGACTTCAAGATTTCAAAAGAGGAGATTCTCAATTCAGTTGTACCTAGGTATGATTTTTGTTTTGTTTTTTGTTTAATGTTTCTCCATAACTCCGTCATATCTGAACCGATTTTGAAAATAATTTTTTGATTGTAAGTATATAATATCCCAGTTGGTCCCGTTTTTGTCAAAACGCAGTTCTGATGATGGGATCCATAAGGAATCGAGGGAACTCCTCAAATCTTAAAGGCAAACATATAGTTAGTGATTTTTGTGTTTTCATCAAATAATCAAGCATTTTCATTAAAAAAAAGTGACATTTGATGAAGTGTAACTGCTGATGATGATCAGAACAGAACTCTTCAACGACGAAAAGTTCACGTTTGGCGATTTGTCTTCCTAGCTGTGTTTCTTAAGCAGGTTGCTATTTTAACGACTAATTTTTGTCATGCTCGAGTTCTGATGATGGGATCCGTGAGGAATCGAGGGAATTCCTCAAATGTGAAAGGCACACATATAGTGATTTTAGTATTTTCATCAACTAATCAAGCATTTTCATTCAAAAAAAGTGCCATTTGATGAAGTGGAACTGCTGATGACGATCAGAACGGAACTCTTCAACGACGCATAGTTCACATTCAGCGAATTGTCCTCTTTGCTGTGTAGCAAGTTAGATTTTCAAGACAATCATTTGCCAAGCTCGAGTTCTGTTGATGGGATCCATGCAATGACATTAAAGATAAGCAATGACATTAAAGATTGTAATGACATAAACACTTTTGAAAGACAACTGAAAAAAAATTTCCTAAGTAGACCATTCTATTCCATCAATTAATATTTCTCTAATGCACTAGAATAAGGCAAGAATGTACCGTAATTTTTAGTATAAAATTTCAATGATTTTATTATGTATTTGCATGTATATTTATATACTTATAGCAAATAAAATAATTTTGACTTTGACTTTGACTTTGACATGAGGAATCGAGGGAACTCCTCAATACATATAGTGATACTCGATTTTGACTAAATATTTAAACTAAAATTTCAATTTTTTTATGAGGGCAGCGTGCCCAGAAGGCTGGCAGCATTCCGACGTTGTATGGCAATGCTGATTGCTGATCCTTATTTGTGCTAGAAGGATCCAACCTTCTGGTCACGCGTTATCTCCACCAGGCGTTTGGATAGCATTCTTTAAAAATACTATGGGCGCTTTTCCCCCACGGCCCCAGGATCTCAACTCAACCCCAAACGGCGCAAATTGGTAGCCACTGATGGTTGCGTAGGTATTTACGCCGCTTGAGGCATTCGGCCAAATTGATTCAAAATAAATTGTCACAAGTGAAAATAAGGATTAGATGAAAACCCCAAAGATCAAATTAATAAATGGGAAAGCTCTACGCGTAATTTGAGGTTTTGTGGACATAAAATAATATAAGGATAAATGTCACCTTTTTAAACGCTACACCCTGATAAATTGGAAATCCATAGCTTATAGGTTAGGTAGAATATAAATAACCTATGAATTGAAGAACTCTAACTGCTTGTGTACCAGAAATGGGAAAGGTATACCAGGTATTCGCGTCTCAATCATGGAAAAGAAGAAGGCATCAGCATTCCAATAAGTTGTCAACCGTCGCTAATTTGGGCAGATACAGAGCAAAAAACTGCCTATGCCTAGATTGCCTAGGTACCTTCGCCAAAGTGATTACCTACAACTTCCTTCTACGGAAATAACCGGTTTGATGACGACGGGTAAACGGGGCTAGTTTTTAAGGACCCTTTCGCGAAATGCTGGATTTTAAAATTTCATAGAGTTTTAGTATTTACCGCGCGTAGTCGTAATTGTCTTAATATTATCTAACAGCTTCTTTCGCATTCGTTCACATTCTTGACTATGGCATCCTCTGTATCGTGTTCCTAGTTTTAGCCTTTGGTCAGACTGAGAAGGCTTTAATATTTATTGGGTAGTAAAATATTTTGGTCATGATGCGAGGCGCCAAGTGTGCGGAGCTACGAGGACCGTTCGTTAGTTATTCAGCAATGAACAGCGCGCACGCGGTCAACACGCGATCATTTATTCAACTACAGCCAGCCGCAGCGTAAATATACATTATTCCAAGTTTGTTCGCAAGTTATAATTTACCAGATGTAATGATGTAAGCAACGAACGATAAATGAAGAAAATAAATAAATAAATAACCTGCCTAAGGCGACTTCCTGACTTGGCGGGGCGGGATCGATATATGACATTTTCTTCCTTGACGTAAACTTACTGACGTCGCAAAGATTCCCACTTGACGGAATATTGTCAGTATAATATTTGCGCAGCAGTAATATCATGCGCAGAGTACTGCCTTCGCATCGTCCCGCTTCCGCGCATCCCGCGCTAGTCAGGAAGGGAAGCACTCGTTTAAATGTAAGGGCGCAGTAAAAAGTAGTACTGAGTTGACTGACAGTTGGCACTGACATTTGACAGTTTTCTCATATCGTACCGCCTCCGCACTAGTACGGGAAGTAGTGTCACCCAATGTATGGGAGGTCCACATTTTGGTATCGGATGAATTCACTTGGCACAGATGTAATATACGTAAATATAAGTTAATTTAGCCCGGTAGCCATCCGACACCCCCTGGGGGGTAAGAAGGGGGGGGGGGGGGGCGTTGAAAGTCCCATTTTTTGGTTTTTCATGAAAAACTCATAAACGGTGACCCATAGCGAAAAACGTTCTTAGGCATAAGTAATCTAAATAAAATTATCTACATAAAAGGTTCTATACACTTTGTCGCTAGGATTAATATTTAATGAGATTTTAAAGGGAGAATGTAAAATTATATGAAAATTTAAGTGGCTATTAATTCCTTTGTTTTTCAATATTTTTTTAAAAAAAAATACTATAATTATGCACTTAATGAGCTCTATTCATTGATATCCCACTCGATGGGGTGGGTCAAATATTTTTTTTCGCGCCCCCCTTTAGCTGTATAGGAGCCCCCCTTGAAAAGCTGTAAAAATATTTTTGAAATTTTTTTATAGCTTTGGATCAACAAGATGCTTAAATGGTGAAAATTTGAAGACTATAGCTCAATCCGTTACCTTTTGAGGGTGGCCCCCATGCAGCTAAGGGAGAGCATGTATGAAAACAAAAGAACTACCCCATAGAGCCTCCACCAAAGAGCAACATTTAGAGCAATAGTCTTCAAATTCTCACCATTTAAGCATCTTGTTGACCCAAGGCTATACAATTTTTTCAAAAATATTTTTGCCTGTTTTTAAGGGGGGCTCCCATACAGCTAAAGGGGGGCGCGAAAAAAAAATTGACGCACCCCATCGAGTGGGGTATCAATGAATAGAGCTCATTAAGTGTGTGACGTCTAGGTCACTTGAGGTAAGTCTTACGGACGGACGCAGGAGGTAAGTAATAGAAACACAATATAGCATTTGGACATCGCCAACGGGAGTGCGTCCGCCCGGGCCGAGTGACGGCTGCAGAGTGCCCTCGGCACCGGGCGGCCCACTACCGGTCGCCATGACAGTATAATCGTCACATCTCTTCCTTTCCGACAAGTTTAATATTAATTAAATATGTCATTATTTGAAACACAAATCGATGCATATAATCTAGCTTATAAGTATACACCAACATTAGATTAATATACACAAAGATTAAGAGTAACAGGTTATCAACTTTTAAATATGACACATAAGTATTATCCACACGAATTGTATAAATATAAATCACATTTCTTTACAGACAGAATATAAAGGCTCGACCATATTTTTAGAAACATTCTTTAAAATCTGTTAACTATCGTTCGTATCGTTATGCGCCGATTATCACAATCAACATCATGTTAATTTACAAAATTATCGAGTTTATTTGTATAGTTACATAATAACCAGGTTAATTCACTCTACAGCTTCAGTGGTTTCATTGAATATTGTAAATATTGCATGACTTAAATTAATTACTGTACAATACTTATTTACAGAGACTTCTTGGTTCAAAACACCGAACCTATTGACTGACTATAAGATAGCCAGCATCGTCATCAAGCATTATACCCCGGCAACGTCTTATCCTTGTTCCCAGTCCCTTTTTTTTCTCTTTTTTTTAATATTGAGCTAATTGATGGCTATTAATAACCAATTAAATACATTATTTGAGGTACCAGATTTCGAAAAGGGTCTATGACGGTCATTCATATTGATAAATGACTCGTGCTCTGAGACACTACAATTTTTAAGAAAGGTAATAAAAATTTATAATGTAACATAATTAGTTTAAGTTGATCGCGTTTAATACCAAAGTACCTTTTGACTAGATGAATCTACCAGCGCTTCGGAAAATCAGGCATCTGAAAAGACGACACACCGCAAGAAGCTCTCCCAGTAGTTATTAAACTTAAAGTCTCAATATAAGTATTATTGTATTTACTTTTAGATTGTTCTCATTGAAAAGATGTTATCTGATACTCGCACAATATAATTTATTTGCGCATTATTATACATAAATTTCGCGTTTTGTTTGTTATGATTTATTTTACTTGAAAATATAATTAAACTGATTTTTATTTTATTTACTTTTTAATATACCATTATAGTTTTATTAGAACTTTAGTTTTATTTGCATTTGAACATAATTCTAAAGTGTCTTTCAACATAACTTGTGTTATTTGGCAGGTATAATGGTTTATTGTTTTTCCAAATGAATGGAAAGCTTTATTTTTAAAAGATAGTAGTAGGGGTACACCACTTAATATTGGAAACAATTCCGGTTTTTATGAAAGTAATATTCCAAGACGCATTCTTCATTAATTTATCGGCATTTATTTCGAACCGTGACATCTTCGAGAAGGCAATACAGCTGCCATTTGCTGTACTCACCCAGTACACGCATCCTGAGTGGTAATGACTAAACACCCATTTAAATGTGATGAGTCATAACTCATCGGGTACAGTTACCAGAAAACATGGCAAATAACTAAACTGTACCATATTTTGTAATTCTACATTGATTTTATCGTTCTGCATCCCAAGTTAAGAGTCCTGTGCGTAATTTTCCCAATTACTTTTCCTGCCTAAATTTAGTAGGTAGGTAGGATCGGAACCCAAGATTATCTAGGACATAATTATAATATTGTACTGTCTCCAGTACGTTGTAAACAATACAACCCTTCAAATTACCAATCCCGTTCAGGGGCTTTGTTTTAAGGATTTTGATCTTAATCTAGGCGTCCATATCTCGGTATAGACATCATTCCTTTCCGAGTTACAACGCCTTGAGTTGCATTTACTGTTCCAAAATAACCAACATAGGTATCGCTATTTGGTTCTCAACCAACCCTAAAGAGACACCTCATTAGAGCAGGAACATGATGAAATTTGCGAGTACCTACATAAAATGCTAATTTCCTGACATTCTTGGCATTTCGGCTGACCCGGCTGTCGCGCACATAAAATGTCATCCGGAATTTTTAGTGACTCTAGTAATAATTGTTAGTGACACTCATCGTGCCTACGATGATAAGTAACAGGCAAACCGCAACTTGACGACTCGTAAACAGCTGAGATATAACGCTCTAACGGCAGACTATGATTGCCGTGTTCTAGTTGTCAACATTGGTTTTGTTAGGCAGGAAACACCTTGCATTTACTAATTACTATACCAAACCCGCTCTACATCTTGACTCTACATCTTGAGTCTACATCATGACTCTACATCATGACTCTACATCATGACTACATCATGACTCTACATCATGACTCTACATCATGACTCTACATCGTGACTCTACATCGTGACTCTACATCATGACTCTCCAGGTACTACGATAACCAATTATTCTGTAGTTATAGTTTTTAACATTTATTCCTGATTCGTGCATTTTTGTAAGCAATAATCCTTGTTACCACATTGCCTGACGCCAGATCTTGGAGTCAGGAACCAAATGATACGGACCCCAGGCTCAGGCTAAGAAACTCCAGGAAAATTACTATTATTACTGTATTAACTCACATGTTTTGTATTTCCAGTTCATTTTACGTGGTTTTATTTAAATTATTTGCATGTGCTTCAGTTTAGTTAGGCACATCAGTCTTTTATTTCATATTAAATGTGCAATAAACTGAACAGGATTAAATTTGTTTTATTTTTATTGTTGCTAATATCCCCCTGGTATACTAGAGTTCGATATACTAAAGTATTCCAGTCCCTAGCCCATATAAATCATCAGTAACATAAATAATATGTACCTGCACTTTGGTGCTCAACCCTAGCTAGAACTTGACCAATCGTTCCGGCATGGAGCAGTCCACATCGAAAATATACTATATTATATACGCAATACAGTGACAAAACATGCGAGCATGACTTTTGAAAAGATTGTGAGAGCGTTCAAATACTTTTGTCAATTCGGGAACTTACATACATTTATGCCTTTAACTAACATATCCAGTTTCAGACACGACTTTGTTAATTTTCATCAAGTACCTTTTCTAAGATTTTTTTTTTTAAATTAAAATTCCTTGAAAGGCAAGTTTTGAACTATTGGACTGAGCAGCCAATACAATTTTATTTTTAGTACCAACCAACGCTCAGCGCATAAGTTTACTAATATATATTTCTTTTGTTTGTAAGTACCAGTTGAACATACAACTTACTTCTTGTTTGTTAGTACCGACCGACCCTTAGGGTCTCAGTCTACTAATTTATTTTACCACTTTTCCGTATTTTGTATCGTAAGTAGGTACCTGGCACCTTATTAGGTACAAATTAATTTCATAGGTACGCTCTCCCTTTATTTACTTTGAGTTACAGGAAAAAGCAAATTCACTGGAAGTCTTATGTAATACCGCATCGTTCGGTACTTCCAGCAAAAATCTACGGGTAACTGACCTAACGAAAGCCTACCCGCTGAAAATCAATCATATGTATTCCTTGTGTCGATGTATGGGAATATAATATAATTGACATTATTCATTTCATAACAATACAACATTGTATTGCACAACAACTACAGAATAAGTAATAGTACATCAATTACAGTGTAAAATATTTATTATTAAATGAAATATTTAGAATTAACATTTAATATTTAGATTTATCGTTTTTATTTTGGCAACTATTATTCGATATTGACAATTTATTTAGTTATTTCACATACTTAATTAGTGCAAGAAAGCACGACATACACAGACACACATAATAAGTGTAGTGTGTATAAGTGTAGTAATATCATAAATGCTATTGTAAATTCGTATTCAAATATTTCTATTATTTATAATATATAGTCGTCACATATAATATAGTGACATGAAGAAATCTAAAGCCAAATTAGAAAGTACCAAGTGCAGCATATTTATTTAATCTTTATTTCGGACACCGGTAGGTGTCACGCAGACTTCCTGGTGCCTAGGTATAGAGTAACCCGAAGACAACAATAAGGTTACATTGCACTCTGATTTCCTTAACTTTCCTTTAACGTTCGGGCCGGTGTGGACATCAATTAACTTTAAAGATGAGAATCATTCATTCATTCATTTATTTATTGATAAAACATTGTCATATCACTCAGGTGATGTAATCAACCCGGAAATTCTGTATTTCTCTCGACAGATCTGTGGCATAAGTAAACTACCTGTGATTCTCAGCAGGTCTGTTCTTTTCTTTGCCACTTATTAATGAAAAACTTACTTATTAATAAAGCCGTTGTAATTTGTGTGGAAGCTATACCTTGTTTATTTTATAATTAGAAGTTAGGCAAATAACAGTAGTGATTGTAAACACACACTGAATTGGCACGGAGGATCTAGATCCAGACAAGTAGCAGTTGTTGAATATTAGAAATAACATTCTAAAAACAAACCGGTATCTCACAAACTATGCTTTTTTGGGTTTCTATTGTACAATGTACAACTTAGATGAATGATACGAAACGGCGAAACAAAATTAATATTTTCGTTACCAATTAAAAATGTATTAAGTAAATATATAATACAACCCGTATTCTCTTATTTATGAATAACGATAACTTATTAATTTTGGCATGAAATAAAACCGTTTTATAATAGTAAACCCGATGACTAGTACACTATTTCATCGCTAAACGTGCCTGATAAAAATATCGTGAATAGTTTTTGTGCCATTCTTCTTAATGCTAAAACAAAACAAGGTATATGGCATGTCAGCGTTTTGTCGCTTCTTGTTGGTACCAGTCTGTATAGACTTACCACTCATTGTTAGTACCGGTCTATATTAGACCTACTTCTCATTGTTAGTACCGGTCTATGGAGACAGACCTACTACTCAAATTCACCATAAATATATATTCTATACCATACCACTTGGTGTATGCTGTTTCTTTATTTTAGTACCAGCCCAGTCGGACTTACTACTCGATCCGTTAGGACTTAGGAGTGCTTACCAATATTATTTAATGCATAGTTCACGTATCTACCCGCACAGTAAAACAATACATCTTTGTCATGGAAATAATTTCGTCTCCATTTAATCAAACATTTTACTAACGGAATCATAATAACAAAATAGAAATAGGCCACAATTGAACCAAATCGGTATTGTTATATTTTAATTAACACTGGCAAAGTGAAGACATATCACAATACATCGCTCCACCAAACTAGTTTTTCAGTTTGATTGTGGAGATCTTAATTGATTATGGTTTATTATTGTCATTTGTAGGTGATAGATCACGCATGGGAATTGAATTTATAATCCGACATGACAACGTTTGTACAATATATTAAAGGACCATTTTTTTTTACTTCTGATACATTTCATCCATTCCACTGATGAAATATCCAAAATATGAATGTAAATAATAAGTAAAATGCATGAATATTTTTAACTGCACTGTGTTGGTAGCACGTAACACTCGGCATTTCCGTTATCATGGAACTGGTTCCCATTCTTTCACTCCTCCTTTTTCCAAATAGATTGACGACTTACCCATAAACTCGTCGCCACTTGTGACGTCTAGGTCACTTGAGGTAAGTCTTACGGACGGACGCAGGAGGTAAGTAATAGAAACACAATATAGCATTTGGACATCGCCAACGGGAGTGCGTCCGCCCGGGCCGAGTGACGGCTGCAGAGTGCCCTCGGCACCGGGCGGCCCACTACCGGTCGCCATGACAGTATAATCGTCACAAAGTGCATAATTATAGTATTTTTTATTTTTAAAAATATTGAAAAACAAAGGAATAAATAGCCACTTAAATTTTCTTATAATTTTACATTCCCCCTTTAAAGTCTCATTAAATATTAATCCTAGCGACAAAGTGAATAGAACCTTTTATGTAGATAATTTTATTTAGATTACTTATACCTAAGAACGTTTTTCACTGTCGGTCACCGTTTATGAGTTTTTCATGAAAAACCGAAAAATGCGACTTTCAACGACCCCCCTTCCTACCCCCCAGGGGGTGGCGGATGGCTACCGGGCTAAATTAACTTAGATTTACCTATATTACATCTGTGCCAAGCGAATTCATCCGATACCAAAATGTGGACCTCATGACACTACTTCCCCCACTACACCGACAAATCAGGAAGTCGCCTTACTATGAGACTAAAGCTTTATCTCCAACACGGGCTATACAGACGTAACGTATAGAAATATGTATGAATTTTAATGATACACCTATGTTTACATTTTTAGGGTTCCGTACCCGAAGGGTCAAAACGGAACCCTATTGCTGTCACTCACGCGTCCGTCCGTCCGTCCGTCGTCTGTCACACAGGTTTACAGCCAAACGGTTGGAGCTACAATCTTTAAATTTTCATAGTATAAGCATTTTGGTGTCCCAAAGCCATAAATACTCAAAACTTACTTTTGAATGTTTTAAAAGGGGCTCCCATACAGCTAAAGAGCTCGCGAAATCAAAAACCAACTTAATTTTGCAGTTGGTTCGGAACCCTAAATGTACGAAGTCTGACTCGCACTTGGCCGGTTATCTTGTTTTAATCTAAATTAGTTTCGTAAAACCCATTATCATTAACTACATGAGGGAAATGGAAACTTATATTAATACATTGAAGTTATTATCTACCTACGCTGAATCAGAAATAATGGGCGCAATTTTGTCGATAGCGATGATGATGAGAGTCCATGACAATACTATTATTAAATTGAGGATGTCACGCCGTTCTTAGCGTAATTATAAAGAAAGTCAAGCATTACAATGTCAACAATTATGACCACTGATAGAATCTCACTCTATGGTCAGAGTCCGCGGAGTCAGAGGCTAATTTATTCTCTAAATGTTGTTTGGAGTTCGGTATGATGACGCTCAGGTCAATCAGGACAAACCAATATGTTGGGTCAAATTAAACTCTATTCGACTGAATCCTGTGGTCTAAATGTATCAAGTCAATCTACAATAAGATGAAATCGCGTAGATAGGTATATGGACCATTTTGTGAGTGATGTCTGATGTTACTATGAATGGACATGAGGTTTTTATTGGATTCAAAATATAAGCCAAATTTCGATTGCTGATTAGATATAACGTAGTAGTAGAAAAATACGAGTACATACGATTAATGACTGATTGCGATGTGAAGGATAGGCACAAGTCATATATAGGTATGAACCACAAAAATAGTTGACTGTGAGATTTTATACTAATAGACCCATTAGAGTTACAGGGGGCCAATTTTTGAGTGTCGAACGGTCGAGTTTTCACTCGACATCTGTCAAAACATCATAGTTTTTTGACAGCTGTCGAATGAGAAGTCGAGCGGCCGACACTCAAAAATCGGCCCCCAGGTTGGCTTAATGCATATATGTATATATACTTAAGCTCTTCCAATTTATAGACTGTTACAATACAATTCATACACAGCCAAATTACATCGGATACTATGTAATAATGATTTATTTGTTAAAACCTGCCACTTTACTTCTATCTATTCTTTAATGTAGGTACATACATTATATTATATTATATTATGTAACTAACGGACCGGGCAGGCTACTAAAGGTCGCCTAAAAATAGAAGTGTTGCACCCAACGTAACCTACTGAAGTTCAAAGGTCACAATATAGCTCCAAAGGTGGCGAACAGGTTAAAGTGAATTTTAATGAAGCTGTGCTGGCTCGAGAATTCTCATTATTTTATGTAGTGAAACATGTAGGTTCAACTTTGGAGAAAAATTGACAAGAGTAGGTAATCTGATGCATTTCGTGCTCCATTTTGACTTCAATGTGTTTTCACTATCAATGTGGAAAATAAATTACTTAAACATAAGTACACAGTAAATGATGTTTCAATTTTACATAACTACCTAGTTAAAAATGTTTCGTTATCAGTAAAAAATCAAAGTGTTAGCTAGAAAAAAACACAGACATACACATAAATTTAAATCATATCCTAAGTCTAGTCAAATAAACCCCCGCGAGTAGGTAGTACCGGGCGCAACAATTATTTAACAGTTGCCGCGTTATCAGTTATCACGCTGGATGACTGGAGGCACGTGTCAAACCCGCGCGCGCGAGTATCGCATCCTCTCTCCTTACTTTGTCTTCCCACTTCATCCATGAGATAGACATGGGGAAAAACGTTACTTTTCGATCACCGTTATTGTTATGCCCGTTCCAAAAAAATCACATTGAAAAATCACCGTGACTTTGTCACTTCGGTTATTTCGTGTCACGACATTTGCGTGTCGATCGTTCCCGGCAGTTACTGATAGTTTTGTAACAACTGATGTTACTCTGTGACACAGCGCACCGCAGTCACAGTCACAGTTAGTAACAGCGGTCACGAGGCACGACGCGACACATTGTTCCAGTGATATCGTCGCTAAGTAACAACGTTATTTTGTAACGTTGTTACTTCGTGACAAGTCACACTGTTACTTTTTAACGGCGGATCACCGTGATTTTTTCATCGTGAAGTTATTTATCACCCACCTCTACCATGAAAGTCTTACACTCGCTGCGCAACGTGCCGTTCAAGAGGTACAAAATAATAATTTTCTCAAACATGCAATAAAATATTGAGGTTATGTTCCTGCTGCTGCGAAGTGTCACGTTTCGGGTGCGGCTAGACGAGAGGCCTTCAAAGGAATTTCGTACAAAGTTGCAGGCCTAGGCCTGCAAGATGCTCTTTTTTAATTTTCATTCCACTTTCATGTGAAGCAGCATCACGGCGTTCAGCCATGAAGAAATCTATAAGCAATAATAGATTTTTAGTTTACAAGCCTCGGCGCGAACAGGGATTGTCGGCCGCCTCGCCTTCGGCACGGCCGGCTAACTCATACTCGTCCAGGATGGCTTACTTACTGGTCTCTGCAGTAATGTACTATTTAAGGCGAGGGACCATTGCAAATGTCCCGCTCTAACACGCGTCAGCGTCAAAAGTAGCGCCACATATGAAGAGGTCAAAACTTCTTATTCCTTTGTAATAAAGACTTTTGACGTCATCATATGTGGCGCTACTTTTGATGCTGCTTTTGTACAAGTACAATACAAACATTGTATATGGAACGAGTATATTTGTTCCAAATCTTATCATCTGAAAATTAGTGCGTCGCACGCGCACACGCTTGAGGACACTACCTACTACCTAGATCAAGTTTATCAACTTACATTATGTTTAAATGTATCAAAAACGTGTGCTGGAATTAGGTTTCGTGAATTGTCGGTGGTTTCTATTCAATTCTTTAAGTTGGTTGGATGAATTTGGAAGTTGTATCAGCTCGGCGCGGGTGGAACCGAGTGAAACACAGATGAAATATATTTAAATTATGATCGACACAGATTCCTGGTTAGATACTTGTTTACAAAGTGGATAGTCAGTTGTCTATCCATATGTGTATCTTTAATACTCGTCGGTCGTTCATGCTTGCAAGGACATAGTAACTACTTTAATACTAGTGTCTTCCCTTGGAGATTGACGAGAGACCTCACCTTGTTATGGATTAGTTTTTGTTGACATTGACTCTGAGAGACACCTCTATATTGTTTTTTTTTCCTTTTATATTTAAAACTTATTATTTTTATTTTGACGCTATGAGACCATGTACAAAGTCTCAAAGCACGTTAGAATAGTCATTATTAAGAATATTTTGACGCTCAGAGACCATTTACATCTTTGAGATATTATATAAAATTTTGTTATTCAGACTGAGACCTTATACATCTCTCAATTTTACTATTATTGTAATGTTTGTAATAGATAATTAATATTTTGACATGAAAAATGTATTAAATTCTTATTGATATATATTTCTTAAATTGTAAATTAATATTTTCTCACGAAAAATCTATCAATTCTATCATATGCTTATATTGTAAGACTTTTTTAAATTGTACATTTACATTATGACATGTGAAAGTGCCCTTGTGGCCTATTTGCAGAATAAATGTTTGAATTTTGAATTTTTGAAAAACTAATATAGTTATATGCCTTGCGAATACAGCTTCTAAATTCATTTAAAATTCACAAGTTTTAACCAAGCCGGACACTTTCGCTGGGAGTAGTACACGTGTGGTGAAGGTCGATATGATTTCTTAATGTCACTTCGCTTTTGTAATATGAATTGTGTATGTAGCAAATAGCTAACCGACTCGCTTGCGCCCTGTGGAGTTTTTGAAATGAAATCGCCCTCAGCGCATTTATTAAGCATTCGGTTTACGTTGGCCGTTGTTTGTGTTATGAATGATGAATGGCGGACAAGCGGCACGATCGAAATTAAAATGAAAAACAAAATAAATTGACAGGATTATTACTCTGAAGGTATATATTTTACATTAAACACCTGGCTCTCTCCAAACAATTTAACAACCTCAAAATAAAATTTGCTTGCGAGTTCCTTTGAAATTTAGTATTCAGTATCGTACACTTATCGAGAATGTAGCTTTGCAAGTAACTATAGACATAGACATAGACATAATTTATTGGTAATAATAGGTATTACAAGTAAAGTATATAATGTAGGATAGTTTAAAACCTAGGTAGGTTACATACCTGATGTAAGGTAAAAGTCCCAGTGCTCGCCACCTTAGTGCCCGATAGATGACACCTTCATCATGACATAAGATTGAAAGTGTGTATGTATTGGGCCAGTGTCCAGCACAGGAACGTTTACCTTTAATTAGATCGGCAGTCACATTTGAGTTCCTAGCGACTGACTGATGATAAAAGATTGACTGAGCCAAATCCAAATCCGATCAAGATAATTACGCGATCGGAAATTGATCTGAAAATTTTCAGCTTCTACAGTTTGGAATAAGGAAATGTACCAAATCAAAATAATTGACTCCTAGGTGTCCTAACACAATTTTTTTTACCGATTAAACTGGGATCGCAATCTCAATATCGGGGTTTCGAGTGAGAAAACCGTTATTCCTTTGATGCTAAAATGAAATGGGAAATTGGTTATGGTGGTTTTACGGGCAACTCTCGCAGTGTGAAGTGGCAAACCGTAATTAGATACCAATCCACTTGACATAAAATTATAACATAAAGCACGTCACAGACCGGCCTATTATATACATATATTATAGCTCCATCTCTGATGGGCTGGAATATTTTGCAAAAACATATGACGAAGTAATCTGTAATAGACTTCGGTAGAATCTGCAATAGGTATACGAACTCACCACTTAGCAAAATGAAGGCGGCGTGGAGTAGGAGCGTCGTCCAGGGCCTCGCCATCTGAGCCAAACTTTATTATTTACTGCCGCACTTCCCGCCCGCCACGTCCATACAAAAACAAAACGGATATAGAAGCCCGCAAACATTTCACAGTGAACGAGTTGAGGTTTCAAATGATATTAACTTTGGGCTTAACTGATTTGTGGTTTGACAATTTTAGAATTCGATTCAATTCATATCTGAAATGTATTTTACTAAATTTTACTGTAATTTTACTAAAACACGCTATTAAATCCTTTGGTACTGAGCACTATTTTGAATCAAGCAGCAATAGTGAAATAATAAAGTAATAACTAACATTAAAAAGTTTTTTTTTTAGAAAGATCTTACCCGACTTGACACTTCGGGACCACAAGCTCGATTTTATAGTTGGTCATTAATTTAATACGAAGCTGGGGGACTTTGCCTACGAAGCTGGAGGTCCCGGGTTCGAATCCCGGCCGGGGCATTTATTTGTGTGATGGCCACGAATATTTGTTCTTGGGTCTTGGATTTTTTCTATGTATTTAAGTATTTATTTATCTATATAAGTATGTATATCGTCGCTTAGTACCCATAGTACAAGCCTTTGCTTAGTTTGGGACTAGGTTGATTTGTGTAAGATTGTCCACAAATCTTTATTATTATTATTATTATTTATTAATATTAGCTATTAATTAAAAAACACACTAGTCTTCGATAATATAAGCAGTTTCTAAATGTACAATTTATTCACTAGAAAATCACCAAAAAAAAATCGCACTAATTCATAAATATGAAAAAATCCAAAGAATCCTCAAATTAAGATTGTCATTGTATTTTGCGCTTAAAAAACTTTACGGTAAAAGCTACGTACCTTGAGCACTAAAACGATATTGTCCGAGTGTCGCGTACGCTGTCGACTCGGCGCGACTGCTCACGTACCACGGGCGGAGCGCGTAGCGGCGGCCGTGACGTAGCGGCGTAGCGGTCGTAGCCGCCCGCCCGCTCGCATAATAGCAATAAAGGTGGATGATGACAAACGACATCAATAGCAATCATTATTATTTATTGTACCGTTCACTCACGCTTAGAACCGTTAAGTTCCAATGTGGTGACGTATTGGAATTTTAAGAATAATGAAAGACGGACGAATTGTTAAGTAGGTCGCTGTTGTGTACTAGGTACGGGCGGCCTCGAAAGAGGCTTAACACGTTTGTATTTGTGGCGCTTTAATGTCATGCTTAAAGTGTCATAGTACAACAGGGGAAAGTAACAATATGGCCGACTCCGACTGTACAACTCGCATAGGGTGTTCGCAACGCTTTTAGTATTAGAATTATGTTCTTTCGTACAAAACTGTAAGGCCACGTGCTGTCAAATTAACGCAAGCAAAAATCTACCTTACAGTCAGAGCTCTAAGTCTAGTTTTGTTTGCGTTCGTTTGACAGATTTGGCCTTAGAGTTGTGTACGAACTATATTCAAATTTGATAGAGAAATCTGGCAGACAGATTCCAAAAAATGTCTTCGTTGTCATGTAAATTGGCTTTACGAATCTGGGGGCCGATTTTTGAGTGTCGAGCGCTCGAATTTTCACTCGAGATCTGTCAAAAAACTATGATGTTTTGACAGATGTCGAGTGAAAAGTCGAGCGTTCGAGACTCAAAAATCGCCCCCCTGAGCTTCGAAATATGAGCCTCTACATAGGCTCACAGTCTGTAAATCTATCCGCTACCTCACTCAGCTTCGTTGTTCACGTTCCGGTTCTATAACGATCCGTTATCAAATTTCAGTAATTCAGTTAATTTTAGGGTTCTATACTTCAGTACCCTTATACCACTTTGTTATCCATCTGTTTGTTCGGGTGGTGGTTGAAAATTAAAACCATATACTCAGGGCTACAGTCCCTTGAAGCTGTGAAAAAACCAAACTTCTCAGTTAACGTTTATTACTTATTTTATCTCGTTTAGGCTGCGTTTCCACCAGAGATGTGCGAGGATGCGTTTTCATACATTTGACACCTCGCAACGCGCCGAGCGAGGTGTCAAATATATGAAAACACATCCTCGCACATCTCTGGTGGAAACGCAGCCTTAAGAGGAGCTGAGCAGCTAATCAAATTACGACAAATGCCCTTTTAATGTTACATTTCCTCCCGGTATCAGCTTTAGAGCATCAAGCGGATATAGTCTTAGCTCGGAATTATTCAAATACCAACAATATCTAGATGGGCAATATACATCATCATCCTCCTAACGTTATCCCAGTAGAGTTGCATCCTGAAGGATGCCTGGGGTGCACTGCTTAATCGCAAGATTTGGCGTAATAGGCACTTGTGAGCGGGCACTTGACTTAAGGCGCAGGGGTGGGCAAGGCATTCTCCATACAAACTCTGTGCACGTTTCATTCGTAGGTTTTGGCACTAACGAATATAATATTTTTTTTGGTTGTAAATATTAGATATGCGAAGATAGTGATGTGAAAATTTTCAAATATTTCAAAAGAACTAAAAATTAAAAAAAAATCAGTAAATAAAAATTACATCACGAAATAGCTATCAGAAAAATAAGCATACTGACCAAAAATCGTAAGTTTAATGCAAACACAAACGAAGTAAATCCTGCACAAAGTTTGTATGGAGAGAGCTTGCCCTACCCCTCCTCTTAACGACTGCTATCACAAACAACAGCCGGGATCAGCGGCTTAACGCACCTTACAAAGCACGGGAGCGCTCAGTTAATAGCCACTCAGAGCGGTCACCCATCAATGAACTGACCCGGCCCGACATTGCTTAACCTCACATTCGACCACGGCCTCGAGTGCCACGACCTACTTACTCGTACATACAAAAGGATAATACCTCCGCGCAAATGCGCAAGTTTATCCTACGAACCCGCCCGAGTTTGATGGGATCACCTGACCCGGGAGGGGGCGAAGGATCATGGGTTATATGACCCCTTCTGAACCTTGGTTAAATATTCAATTTCTCAGATAAATATATCTACATCATTCGCATCGTATACTATGTTTTAAAGATGGTTGCTTGATGGTTATTAACCCTTTCAATGCCGCTGTCAGTCAACCTTATGTGTGTGACTGACAGACGGCGTTGAAAATGTCAATGTATCAGAGATGATTCAATACCGTTCCGGCATTTCCAATATTTACGCTAAGTATATGTACATCACACTCAAACATTTTCATGTCTTGGCGAAAGTATTTCGCATCTGGAAAGGAAAAAGCGACTGCAAAGTTTTGGGAGAATACAGTACCTAAGTAGTCTAGTCGGGTCATATGTACACAGATTTAGGTTGGCGTCTATTCTGTGACGAATCAAAAGTTAACTCGCATAAACAGTGTCTCCGTATATATAATTCAATGTAATAAAAACGCCCTATATGCACAAAAGCCAGAAGCCCTTAACTATTGACCACAGAAGGGAGACTTTTCGGTTTCTCAACTGTTTATGACCCATCAGGTAAGGCTAGGGTGATGTGATAATACCACAGCTGCCTACGTTGTGACGAGAATAGTGTATACGTCCATCTCTACATCTACAACGTAACAGCTTGATGCTTTTATATCTTGCTGTCAACACAGTCCTTAAATTATGATCAAGTTCGTCCTTAAATTATAATAAGAGATTCGGCTAATTTCGGCTTCATAGAGCGTTGTCTCACACTACCTGTGTGACGTTTGTCAGTCATCGTCAAAATATATAATATAGAGTTGTTGAAGCCCCCCAACTCCAAATTGTTCGATTTACAAATTGTTTGACAATACTTTTTCTAGTAGTTGTAACAGCTCTCTATAGATATCCAAAGTTTACATGTCACTTGCATGTCACCGAATTGACTTTAACTAATAAAATCCATAAAGTGCAGTATTTTTTGACATGCAACTTATGTGAAACGTCAATTAATAAGTAAGATAATTAATGGATGTTTGCCAGTGTTCGGAAATCGTCGTAATCAACTGATTGTCTCGTTCCAAAGCCCGACGTGCAATATAGATATATTGCCGGGTACTGTACCTGTGTACCTACATGCTCGGTTACCACGTTACCACCGTTGTGCTATTAAAACAGGCAGTGTGTATTATAAACCTAGGAAATTTGAATAATTTCAATGAACTTCTATACTGACCATTCACCTAGACAAAATCAATTTATCTTTCAGTATTTCGGTATGCCGACTAATCCTGAGTCACAGTTATATTGTAGGCTGTGCGGGCTCACAAATTTAGGCTACGTTAATGACCGGGGTTACTGCTACAAACCGGCTGTATAATACATATTTGTAACGATAATAGCCTCTATGGGGGCATATGAATAGTTGAACAGTTATTGATTGATGACACACGTCGAATGAAATGTCTCATTGAATACGTCACTTTCAACCGAGAGAAACGACGACCAATCAAGGTGTCGTTTGATATTATTTTTTTAACCGAAGCGGAAATGATAATTGAATGTTATCGTGATCTTGGTTTTGCTTGCAAATTACTGGGATGTAAATAAGCATTGTAATTACAGAGCGTTTGCTGTAAAGGGTCATTTTTGAGACATGACATTACCCATATAACTTAAACTTGCACGTTGTATAGAACCAAAAAGTAAAATATTCACTAGCTTTTAAGCTTTAAAAGTATTTGTAAATCATAAATACGTATTTATACATTTTAACACCAATTACATGGAGTTTATACGTATTTTTTTCTCTTATATTATTTTATATAAAAACACGAAACACAAACGTTACATTCTGCGCCTTTGTTTTCTTAAATCTAGTGTACTAACCAGAACCATCGTTGCGTTTTGCAAGTGAATCGTTATCGATCTATTTGAAAATGGTATCCAAACGATACAATATTTGGCATTAAAAAAGGTTGATCAATGCGCAATTCGTCATAGTTGTGCGATCTTACTGAGCGCATCTGCAGTCTCTCGTTGTATTTCTTTTAAATTGTTAAATAATAGTCTTATAAATCGATTCCGTCTAAGTACCTACTCGACGAAATCGCTAGTAATCTGTTAATATACTAATCGATCCGTATTAGCCACATTACTTTTATCGACATTTGAATGACAAATAAAATGAATTCTTACAGAAAAATCTCTGTAAATAAGGTACCATGAGTTTGCAATGTTGGCATTACCGTACTCGCTAGCGACTGCGAGCTGCGTGAACGATTTAGTATGGACAAAAGTACAGCGCCTCTGGCGGTTACGCGATAAAACTAAGAATCGCCATACTAAATCGTCGTACTAATCAGTCGCTAGCGAGTACGGCAATGCAAACGTTGCAAATTCATAATAAGGGTACAGGTACCTAAACCCCTATTTGAGTAAGGGTTACCGACATAACTATATTTTACGTAATAATACCTAATGCCTCAATCAAAAATTTTACATATAAGGTACCAATTAGACTTAATTCTTTCTGAAATTAGTGAGGTAATATGCGTGACGGGCAAAATAAATGCTGAGCTAACGCGGGTCTCTCATCGGTTCAGCCTCTTATCATAGAGACCTGGTCGAGGGTCGAGTCATAATTTAAGTAGTTAAAGTAGTGATTAATATTCTTTTACGGACCAAGAGGAAAAGGTTTTCAATTTTTTAAGGACCCGCCCCAATGAGCGCGGCAGCGGAGCTGGATGGCGCAGCGCGCTGATTATGGCGAGGCCTTTGCTGTCAAATATTATAAGAATATGTATGCATGAGGAGGTTGACCCGGACAGGGTCTAAGATATAATTGACTGGTTAATTCGAGTAATAATTTAAGCTTTTAATGCATTTGCATTCAATAAGCATATGGAATTTCTATTTGTTTCTATAGTAACAGTTTTTCAGAATGCATGAATAGAATTTCTATGGAAATTCAAAACAAAGCGTATGCACAGACTTATCTTTATAATGCTCACATAAGTATTGTGACAGATATTATACGCAGGTAGTTACTTCCCTGTATGCTTCAAGTTCAAAATGTCTTGGTTGCATAATTACATCCAGTCTGCTTTTGGGAGTAACTCTTGGCACACGCGATCATGGTACTGCTGAGTATTCTTTCTGTATTGTTCCTACTCTACTGCCGCATTGCCATATCTATTTAGATCGGATACCCAAACGAGATTTACGTTAGAATAATAACGACCTGTTTAACTCCAATGTCAGATAATGCATCTAAGAGTTATCCCAGGCTGTACCCGATCGGGACTCGGTTGGAAATGAGACGCCATTATCTGCGGGATCGATGGAAGCCGAACTAACATCTGGCTTTGTGCGAGGAATATAAATGTAAAAACTAAATATTGAAATAAATACAGACAGGAGCAGATAAATCTGCAAGTCTGATACGGTCGAAGAGCTTTTAACGATCTGAACATTCGTTCTCAAGAAAATACAGAGCTTTTCCAATTCTGAATTTTATTTCGTCTACGTGATCACCTACATATCAGGGTGGACATTAATTATTATTGTTATAATATTTTTCTTTTCCTAAATATATTTGACGATGCGTGTTGCGGATGCGTATTGCTGTTTTTTATTTCTTTTTTGACGAAACCTGTGGCGGACACTTTGCGTTGTGGATCTTAACGGTATCTTATAATTTAGTTCTTTTTTTCGTGTTTGAATACGTAGGTACTACGTAAAAAAATTAAGATAAGCTTAATGTATTGCTCTTCTTGGTGAGCAATGAAGAGTATTAGCAATTAGCACGTGTGGTACCGTTGTTATACTTACTTTGTGCTAGACTATAAAGGTTGGATTTTGTACAGCCTCTATTCAGTATAAAGGCAAAACTTTACAAGCACGAGTGAGAGCGGAAATATATTTAACAACTTAACTAATTTTTACCACTCAATTTTTCCATATGTATGATCTGCGAACATCATACAAATACAGAAACGAAATGTATTTATGATTTTCAAGCTGAGTAGGTATAATGGCGGCAGTGTGAAAGAACCGCGTATACAGGCTTAGTACTTCTACTTCCGTAACTCGTCTCTTGATACAGAGCTTCTTTCATTAAATATACGGGTTATTCGTTAAATTGCCTACAATGGAATTAAGTAGGAGGTAAGGAAAACGACGAGAAAGCAATTGGATTCCTGTCTCAAACGTCCCGTTTCTTGGCTCATTGTCTTTTCATCTAATTCAAAAAGGACCAGAAGCGAAAGTTAATGGAGTAAAAAAAATAATCGCTATCAGAGTGTGTGCCCCGGTCGCTTTTGTTTAATTTTGTACCGAACCATAACCTGCATGTATAATAAATAGAATATTGTGTCGTACTTCTGTTTGACTCATGGACAATTTAAAAATATGCCTTTCGTTTGGCACTTCTTTAATATTGATCAAACGAAGTGATGAAAAGAAAAAGTTGAACACGCCTTTGTGTATGTCGGTGAGCTGAGCTTAAGAACAATATTGCACGAGCACTTGAATGGAACACCTCGAGGCTCCGCCGAGATTCGATGGAGCCTCACGTTGAAGGAGCCGGCGGCATTGTCTGCCGACATTGTGTGGACGAGGCGCTATCGGTGCTGTCGGCTACCGGCAGTGTTAGCTTTGCTCTTGCTTAATTAAATGTGTACTGTTTTTTGTAAACACATTATTTTACTCCCTTTGAAAGTCATAAATTGATTTTGATTTCTACTTGCATAGCGATTATACCTAATCGTATGTTTTCCAGTGTACCTGACTCGCAAAGTTTTAGTCATCCTTTGACAATCATATTTAAGTTAGACGCGCATACTTATTTATTTATCATCACATCATCATCATCTTAAGAGCCGGGCTCTTGTCGGTGCAGCTTGATGCAGTATTTATTTATATATTTTTTAATTACACTATATATATATATTTTATTATACTAGCTTACTATCTTGTACATCCTAAATAAAAAAGTAAACACATCTTGCTTGTAATTATATGAAATTACGCCTGTTTTCCTAAAGGTGGTAAGCAGAGCACATACAATTTGATTATCAGAGCCACTTGTAGTTTAGTTACCTTACATGGAGAAGCGCGTCGCCCACAACACACTTCAACCGTATTCCCATTGTCGATGTTTACGCCACTCACATGGTTAATAGTCAAACTAATTTTATTATAAAATAATAAATTACAAGTAGACGATTAAAATAAAACACGATTAATATATAATAAACTAGACTAACTTAAAAATAAATTAAATTAAAATTAAACTTAATAAGAATTAAGTACAAAAGATTTCTGTATTATAAGGAGAAAACGGCGTCCATCAGTTCTTCTCCTTGTGGCATGGACCCCAGGACGCTAGCGGCATTACCTCTTTGGATCGCGAGGGCGATCCGTTGGCAAAGGTATCCGCCAGCCCTGGGATCCCCCGATGCCTGGATCAGCCGAGACGACAGAGCCTTGATAAAGTAGTCCAACTAATTAATTGAATATTTTAGTACCTTAATGGGGTTGAAAGTATTATCTAATCCAGAATCCATTATTTTATGCTAAGAGCTATTACCATTTCAACTCCCACTCGTTGTACATTTTTGTTGCTTATTAACAATATTTTATTAATGGAGAACTTGAAAATTAGCTTAAATTTAAAGTTTTTACATCAGTTTTTAAAATGTCCAAATATATTAGCCCTTTTTTGGTGGCAAACCGGCACACTGACTGTATGATGGTATAAGCTGCACCATAGGCGACGCTCGTAATTCTAATAAAAGAATCACAAGCTCGTTGCCGACCTATTGATTATTTGAGGATTCGTTGTGCTGAATGCTAGAAACAAATGCAGAGTTGCAAGTTTCTCAGTTTCAACACAAGCATATCCTCGTACCGCCCACACTACAGTTGCTTTCATTTTGTTTTAAAATTAAATGAAATGAAAAAAAAACATTACCTATGTATACCTATACAATCTATTTCAAATTGGGCGGCACGAAGCTTAAGTTTACCTCTCACGACCCACAGTGCAAGTTGTGTGTTATGTTCACCTGTCTGCTTGAGATCATCGTTTATAATATTACATAATAAAATTTCTTATGCCTTCTCCTCTTATTATAGTCCGCGACGAATAAATAGAATCTATATTAATATAATAACGCAAGCGGGAAAATATATATCTAAGTATATAATTCCAATCTGTAGTAGGGTTACCCAGAATCCGACCGCAGTTTTAGGTCATCGGCGCATCGGCCGCCGACCTGCAATGCGGCGCCCTCGCGTCGAATCGCTAATGACACTCTGAACTCTGGAGCGAACAAAAATACTGCCACACTGCAGAGTAATTACGCTTGATAAGCGAGTGCTCCTGTCGCTTGCAGGGGATGAGATGAGAGCTTGAGAACCTTAGCAATCTCATCCCGATTAGAGTAACTGAAAGCATAAACGGAGATACTTTAGTCTTTTTCATGCACATACATTTTCACTATTTTTTCTTAGAATGCACATTTTCGGAATACCCTCATTTCATGTTTCTGTATTGGGATTAGTAGGTGAAAGAATGTGACCAAAAGAACTGAAAAATAGGCGTTGCCTACAGTTTATACATACCTAACAGTCGTTCACTCGCTCCCCTTTTTAAAGCTGACTAGGTACCTTATTGTAGTCTAGGCTGACAGTAGCCAACCTCTGAAAGTCATTGTTAATCTAAGTGGCGTACGATAGTGGTAAATTTCTGCTCTAGAGCAGAAAAGTATTTAAAAAATTTTGGCAAAGGCCAAAACATGTACAATTGTACAGCCGCCTTTTGTAGGGCAGATGCCCCGGCTTGGAAATTGTCAACTTTAAATTGAGTCTACTAAGGTAAAAACGTCTTAATAGACAGTCTTAAAGTGGCCAGAACTGGGGCATCTGCCCTGTTGATTATTAGACTTTGTTAATAATTACTAAGATTTTAAAAATAACGGTGATACTAAACAATGACTGTGAAGCTGATATTGTTACTGATAGAAACAAACAGGTTAATGTTACGAACACTATATTATTCCCACCATAATAATCTTTGAGGCTACAATTTCACACAATACAGATGATATTATATTAGATGTTGCACATATTACATGCGAATAATACAGGTACACTCCTCGATAGCAAATCTGATAATAATCTTAGTCAGTTACGGCAAAGTTACTTACAAAGCTGATCTGCATTATTAATTATGATTGTTAATATTTACAATCATAATTAATAACGATACTTATAAATACAAGTACGATACTTAGGTTGACACTTTATCCACTTCTTGTCACCTTCACGGCTGCTTGGCAAGAGAGAGCTCCGTGGAAGGTGACCGGCTATTTATGAACTCGACTTTGTGACGTCACCGGAAAGACTGGATTGGTTCAGTCAGTGTTGCCAGCGCCACCAAGTGATGGTGTTGCCACCCAAAATTACCCGGGCGACAACATCCGGCCGTCCTGCTAACGGGGTCGTCCTCGACTCCCGTCATGGGCTGATGTTGGAGCTGCGAACATGACAAAAATATCTTTCAAATATCTGTTTAATGGTATACACTTGTGTTGGCATATACTCTTATGCTTACGACCTTTAACAGTTATTTGTACGTAATCGGTACCAGGAATCGGGCGTGTATCGGCTTGAACTTTGTGATGTTATTCGATCACATAGTTGTGTATCGCCTTAACCCCATGTTCACCCTCGGATTTCTGCTACATGTTCACATTCCTTATACATACAATGTACATGTTCGAAGCGTAAACATTAGGCCAGCACAATTGCCACTGCTATTCATACAACAAGTTTTTATGTATCCCACCTTAAAATACCATATGGAAAATTATAAATATGTAACTGCATGATATACAAATAAATATGAGAAATATGTACAATTATCTTGATTTCTCCTGACAACATCCGGTTATTACTATATTATCAGCAGTCCTTTTTATTTTGGCATCTACCCGTTGCCTCAAGTAGGTAACACAACCAAGTGTTTCGTATTATCGTCAGTGATTGATTTCATCATTGTAAACGGGATTTTTTTTACCTATAGAAGACTTCATTCAATACTGCGACAGTGGTTGGTTTATTTCTCTAATTATTAATACCCTGATGAATTCTAGTCTCATGCAATATCCACCCTAAGCTACGCAAAGCTTTTAAAACTGTCATATGACCTGCATATTCGATCTAGGTACTGCTATCGCGATAACATGTCGCCTGATATTACGGTCATTACACAAGTTCGTAAAGAGCTATGATGCATGCACTACCATTAGGCATTCAGCCCGCCATTTCTACAATTCTGTATCTTTTTTAAATGTCGTGTCGTTGCTGGTGCGTAATCTTTCTATGGTCTTGTCTACAGCTAAATTACCTATGGCACATTTACAAATAAAATGCAAGTACATAAAGCGTTTCATTTGGGTGGAGTTCGTTATCCCATCGCCGGCCAACTCGCTCCCACATACCCAAATAAGTAAACAGTGGCGCTCACTACGGATGCCCACTGCTCTAGATCAAATACAAGATTCACAGTAAGTAATTATCAGTTTAAATCACAAAACCATTTCATTTAACCTTATAAGTACTACTTGAGTCAATTATAGGAACAATGTCACATACGTTTGTTCGCTTCGGCCTCGCCTGACAACACAATTTCACGAATACTAATTATACTGGGATCTCGCAACTGAACTGATTTACTGATAGCAACCAATCACCCTCGATATTGAACATCACAGATTCGACATTGACTTTGTTGTCACAAATCTGGTTTCTACTCAAGACATCCACTAGCTGCATTTGGGCTCAGTGTTATCAATTAAGGGACTTATCAATTTATTTACAACTTGTTCATGTTCGTGATTGCAAATCTAATTGTTGATATGATTCAAATACTAATATTATAATCCGCAACGCCAGCCTCGTCGGGGGCAACAACAAATCATGCAGCAACATGTTTTATGGTCCGATTTACAAACGCTTCTAGGTGGCCATTTTTGCTAATTGAATTGCAACGTTTATGTATAAAAGGTTTCTTTTGTGACCGCTCTCACTACAACAAAATAACGTTGGAAGTAGGTGTGTAGATACGTTGCTGCGCACGGATCGGTTCGGTTTTAAGGGGAGGTATCCCCAACGCAAATGTCCCGCTCTAACTCGCGTGAGTATACAATTTACCATCCCGCTCTCTACGCAAGCTCTGCGCGTGGTTTCGTAAATATTTAGCTATAGTCATTAAGCTAATCATTTTATCAAAGCAAAGTCAGCGAAATTGTCTATAACTATTTAGGATCTTTACTTAATTGAGTACAAAATTTAATGTTCAATATCAGTAATATAGCCGTAGCAAAGAAAATACATTCCAAAAAGGGCGCGTTTTTTTTTTCTACCGAGTGAAATTCATCAAGTCATGTAACTGACTGCGATTTTGACTAGACAAGATCCTTATGTAACACATATTTTTATGTTTATTTTAAGACACTATATTCTATGTCTCAGATGGTTTTTACAAATTCACAAGTAGCCTATCATTGCTAAAGTAGCCGCGTTAGACTGTCGGACACTTGGTTTCTTTAATACGCTGTTTATCTATCATAATTATACTGTATTCACATTACCATGCAAAAAAAATGCTTATTCGTCACAGTCAACTGTTTCAACAATTATCGAAATAAGGCAACTGAAGTTTATCTATTCTACCCTCTTGTTCGAGAAAGGACTAGAAAATTCCTACAAGTCCTCAATTAGCCACTTTATTAACGTTCCTATATAGACAAACACAATTCTGGTCAACTTGAAATGTTAAAATGTGACAACGTAAACATCACGCAATTGGATCCATTCCCACTTGGTCCAATTCGTTTCATTGTTTAGTAAAAAGAAATCTAAGCACATTTTGACGGTATTCCGTAATTATTGCAAAACCTGATTTCATCCTGTTATCAGCTCATCCAAAGCACATGAATTAGCATCAACCACGTTAACCCTAATCAATATTATCAACAAGACTTTCAAAGTCAGTAATCACTGGCGGTACTTAATATAACATTTTAACTCACAGTTTACGGTTGTTTACGTCTATTTTACTTCCCACTTCTCCACCTCCGATCCCTGCTGATGTCACTGCTCGCGGATCGTGATTGTGGCGATGTCGGTGATGAAGTAGATGTCACTCTTGCTCGTAGCCTCGTTCTCTTGCGCTTGCGACCACGTGGCCTGATGTGAACGTGTTTTCGAGCACTTCTGATGATAGAAACAAACAGGTTAATGTTACGAACACTATATTATTCCCACCATAATAATCTTTGAGGCTACAATTTCACACAATACAGATGATATTATATTAGATGTTGCACATATTACATGCGAATAATACAGGTACACTCCTCGATAGCAAATCTGATAATAATCTTAGTCAGTTACGGCAAAGTTACTTACAAAGCTGATCTGCATTATTAATTATGATTGTTAATATTTACAATCATAATTAATAACGATACCTAATAAATACAAGTACGATACTTAGGTTGACACTTTATCCACTTCTTGTCACCTTCACGGCTGCTTGGCAAGAGAGAGCTCCGTGGAAGGTGACCGGCTATTTATGAACTCGACTTTGTGACGTCACCGGAAAGACTGGATTGGTTCAGTCAGTGTTGCCAGCGCCACCAAGTGATGGTGTTGCCACCCAAAATTACCCGGGCGACAACATTACTTAAATGTGCCCACAGTTATCTATTTAGGTATAGACATTATTTTTCTTGTAGATGTCCCTACCTCCACACTACAATGAGTGTCAGTTGAGTCACAAGATACAGAATACGGCTAAATGCAAAGCAGATAGCCAGTTCATGCGCTATTGAATAGGAACAGGATCTGTAAATTATATGATCACTTCCGCTTTTGCCAAAAAATTTCTCATGAAAAATGTACCATATGCTTATATTGTCAGACTTCATTAAATTGTACATTAATGATGACGTAAAAGTGCCCTTGTGGGCTATTTGCAGAATAAATGTTTGAATTTTGAATTGACTCGGTTTACTAGATGGAATTAATTGACCAGTTATGATTGTCTGAAATTTGCTCTCTTAATTTCAGATCAATGGCATATCGATAAAACTAAACATGGGGTTAAAAACGTTTGACTTCTAAGTTAGAAAAAACGAAGACTTCAATAAAGGTTGAAAAAGAATTATTAAGGTTCGGCTCGGTGCTGTTCCATCTTCATTTAGCGCACCTCCACGGTGTCTCCCGTGTTGCGGAAATCGCGATAGATGACACTATTTGTGTAGATTTGCACACCGGAGTCGTAGCCTTAACAATTAGTCATTATTATGAAGCTTAGTCTTGGGTTTACTTAGTTTTGGCAAGGTTGGTCAAAATAAGGCAATATGAATAATTAAAAATAAATTTAGGAAGGTTCAAGCACACTTAGGTATAGCGAAATATGATCTGCACCCAAACCTCTACGCAAGCTTGCACACCAAATAACTTCGCCAACTGTAGCAATGTTTTACATTTTCGTGATTCTAACAAACTGTCATCAGTCGATAGATGTCATGCAATTGAAATTAAAACATCAAACAAAATTCTTAATGCAAACACTTCACCATTATTCATGATTATCTCTCTACAGTTGTTTCAGAATTATTCATCTATCTATTTTTACCCGACTGCAAGGCAGGGTTATTAAAATATTATTGCTAAATATTGCGTAGAGCGAACGGGAAACAGAGTTCTTTTTTTTAAATGGCAAGCAATAACATTCATAAGCCCTCGCATACCCGTATGAGGCACGAGTAGGTATCATCACGAGGCGTGTTTTGCGCAGCCAGATAAAGTTTATTATTTTAATGGAGTTGGCTTTTATGAAATGAGCTGGAGATATATGAGGGGAGCACAAATACATACGGATGAGGAATGAGCACAGTCGTCCTTGTGGAATAAAATGGAATATGTAATACACGTGGAAATTTGTACCCAGTGAGACAGCCAGGAAAATGTATTGTTGTGCAAAATCCATGGATAATATGGTTACGACTTTACAATTAAATAGAAGCTCTTGATAGCCCTATAACCTACTCGAACCTATTACTGAAAGCTGGCTCCATAACATTTCACCGTTCTCGTCTGGTAAATTACAGTGGACGGTCAATCATGCCAGATAGATCACTGTAATCGTCGTAAGCCACCATTCGACAATTAGCTATTGACATAACAGGTCATATGCGTGCGATATCACGTGTTTCACGACCATGAACTACGGTGCGATGCACTGACCCAGATGCCCCCCTCGGCTGGAAATAACATTACGCGCTTCATTGATCTCGGACTCCGATTGTTAGCAATCCAGCTAAACATATACGTATATAATATTTGCCTGGATTTCTCTCTCTGAATTAAAAAAACAATTTCATTATTTCTCTGGTGAATATCTTTACACATTTTGTTACTGTCACCGTAGACCATCCGTAGACTGTCGGATTATACACATTTAGGGTTCCGAACCAACCGCTAAATTAATTTAAATTTTAATAGTAAAAATAAGGAAATTTCAAAGAGAAAATCTTATTTTAAATATTATTTAATTTGTTGGTAAAATTGTACGTAGTAAAATATTAGGGCTCATCACACAAATAAATACCCTGACCGGGATTCGAACCCGGGACCTCCAGCTTCGTAGGCGTAAGCTAAAGCGTTCGTCATCGAATGTAATATTCGACATCGAATCTTAAAAATACGAAGTTGTATTAATGGGATGCATCCATTCTGTTAACCACTGTGTTTGAGTAAGAGTGACGCATGTCTTCCGCACACGAGAATGGATATTACTTTATTTGGAGAAAATTTGATAAATAGCTGACTTTGTGAGGTTTTATTCATATTTCCGCGAAAGTTTAGATGGGGTAATGTACCTACCATTATTTTAAACCTGATTATGTCGCGTAATAATCTATCGTTGCAGTACTTAGGCTGAAAAAATGGAAAATAAAGACTTATCTTTGTTTTTTATTTCTATCGAGAATATTTTAAGCAATCATTTTTTGGATCGATTTCTCAGTGATACAATCACAAATGAACCTAAATGTTTTTTTCTTTTGTTGATGTAAGGTTATATGGAAGTATGGGCCTTGTTCCCTGATACAAATAAATAAATAAAGTCAATAATCATATCTACACTTGAAAATCAAATCAATCCTTAATGTTTCCTCGTTGGGTAAAAACAGCGTATTTTGATGGACGAATTTAACTTGAACCAAAATATCGGATTCCAATTATAAGGGTCTTCCGTAGTGGTTCATTAATGGTTGAATTACATTTATATATATTTAAATTAATTAAACATTTCTAATCAGACTGATCGTTCATCGTAAATATTCCGGTTAATGCGCCCTCCCGCAAAATGAAGTGGCCATGAACTACATGCCATTATTGCAATACATTCCGCTCCATTTGGCCCCCACTCGCTCCGATCCACTACTCCACTTATATCAACGCCAGTGATTTATTGCATTTTTATATTATACACAGACAAGTGAATCACGACGAATGTGTAAATTTATAATGATTCGTCGTTTGATTAATCGGGGGGTCATTTTACTTTTCGCTTCAGTAGTTCTTTGTTGATATTTGAATACTTTTTGGCTTGTAAGTATCGCAACGACCCTTAGTATATTTATTTTTACTCTCTAGTTCTTGGTTGGTTAATCGCTGGAAGATATACAGAGTCAACTTATATGTGATATTTCTCTAAGCTAAGTCACATTTTACCGTCGCATATTTAATAAAAAAATACCTACTCATGGATGTAGAGCTAAATTTTTCACAATACGTGTAAATTGGTAAGTACTTAACATAATTCTAACTTTGAAAGTATGTGCCTCCCTTTTAAAGAGGCTCCGTGACCCTCTGCCAGAGATGGGCATTAATCGAGAAATTTTTTAGGCAACTAATTGATCGATTAAACAATCAATCGCCACAAGATTAGTCTCAACTCAAACGTGTGTTCAACTAAAGATTAATTAATCGCCATTCTAATCGATTAAATTTCACGATTAATTCTCGATTACATGTTGAAAGATGCTCGTCGTCGTCGGCGTCGTCGTCGTGGATATTGGATGCCAATTTTTTTTAAAGATTCAGATTCACAGAAAGCATAAAGTGTAGTTAAGTATATACATAATTACATATCACAGTGTTATTTTAAGTGCCCTGTGGTTTTATAGTTATTCATTCCTTACGTAGTAGCCGCCTGTCATGGTTACTCAAAACTACGAATTATTAAAAAAAAAACTTATATTTGTTCCTAATATTAATCGAAAGGAAATTAATCTAATTAATTAGTCGACTAAATATTTAGTAGCTGGAAATTAATCTACGACTAATTTAATCGTGACATTTGTCGGAACTCGTACGACTAAAACTAATCAATCGTCATTTTAAATCGTTAGTCGCGATTAGATAAGTGAATCTTAGTCGTTAATCGTTAGTCGATTACATTTTGCCCATCTCTGCCCTCTGTGAGTTCGCGCCCCACGTGTTGGTAAAAACTGATATAACATTAGATAAGGTAAACGCCCCAATATTGGACACCTCGATACCCAATAGTTAACACTTATTAATCACCTAACTGTCATTATAATTAAAAGTGCCATGTATTGGGTCAGTGTCGAGCACTGGTACTTTACGTATTATTTTATTATCAAAACAACAATCCACTTCTCGAGGGTCAGGTATCAGCGCAACTCGTTAGCGGCTTAAGCCTATTAAATTACCTAGTTAATTTGTTACTCAAAATAAAAATCGATAGTCACAGGTATTATCGTGCAATATCACCGATCTTAGGAAAATCGTAGCTGTATCTAAACAGAGGCTGACTGCCCTACATTCTATTTTGTCTCTGAATATTTAAGAGATTAAATTTCATGTCTTAGATATAAGTGTTAGAAAAAGACACATAACTATTCTAATTTTGATTTATAAAATACATTTCGAGCATTATCTATTAATTTATAGTCGAATTTGTCAAAACGGATGTAACAGTATGGCCACTGACTTGATTCTAGCGATAGTAGTTTTCAATAGAAACTTCCGACGTGACCATTATAAACATTATTGCTCGAATAAGTGTTAATAAGTAGACTAAGTATGTAGTTATTGTTATATGTTTTTATAAGATTATTTCACTAAATATTTGGTATGTAAAACCTATTTTAAAAGTAACTAGTTAAATACGGAACGTGATTGTTGCGCGCCATCTAAGATGGCGCCTATTATCATTACCGGCGTTTTTGGTGTGACTTCATGTACAAGTTGTTGAGCGAATTAAACTATATCTCGTGTATTTGTGGTGTTTTTAATATTTCAGAAGTGACAACGGACTACTTAATCGCCCAGTATAAAGGTTTAGTATTATATTAACGTCGTTGTGGTCGGTAAGTGCTAATTTGTTATTGGAAGTAAACAAATATTTTCGCCGTCGCCGAGCCGGTCTTACTTTCGTAAACATGTCTGTTTTATTTTATTCTGTGCTTATGTCGAAGTTATTTGGTATTATTCACGGTTGTCTGAATATAACCGATGTACTATAAACAATTAAGTGTTGTGTGTACAATTAAATTGATAATTTGAGCATTAATCATATAATAACCTGCAATTGCTAAAAGTGACACTAAAATTTAATTTCATGTGCTCTGCCTGCCCATTTTGGGAATGCAGGCGTGGGTTTGTGTATGTATGTGTACTTATACAATAAAAAGTAAATCAAGAACTGCTTAGTTAGTTCATATCTTATTTGTACTCTTATGTCGTTAAGAGTAAGGTTCAATTTTATATGGCGTACGTGTTGCACTAATACTACACATAAAAACACAGAATATACGTGGAAGAAATAGCGGGGTCTAATCATTTGGTGAGAATTTCGGAACTATGCTGTAATTTATGTATGTTAACATGCTTTTATTCAACTTGCAATGTATGTATGTAGTACGTACCCATGGGTTTTCGGGTGGAATCTTGCAACAAAGTTTTGAAGCGGATGTCTTCAACCCAAACCTATTGAGCTGAAATTTTGTATAGGTACAGATTTGGTTTAGATGCAATATTAAGGAAAGAAGGTGAAGGTGGCCGTGGAGACTACTCCTATTTCCTAAAGTACACTGGATGAACTGGTCGTGTTTCTTGGGCTCATTGGAGCTGTCTCCGCGAGTGGTTGATAAGATAACCGTGGAGAAAAGAAAATACTGTCAACTGTACAAGCTTGATATATTATAACGTACATGTAATGTATGCATTTATATTTTCCAAATATAAATATTTCATGTGTATTAATTTCGGTCTTTACACCTGCTTAGATACTTAGTTGATTTAAAAAAAAAAATTGGGCTCTGTGCCGGAATGTCAGAGTGATCCGAAGCCTACAGACTCTGTTTCATCGCTCACAAAAGTCAGGGTCAACATACCTATTCTTTGTTCGAAGGGGCCTAGTGGCAGGCACTTTTGAGTCGTCAGTCACATATATTGCATACTTCGAATTTGGTTATTCAGAGTAATTTATTGATGTAGTTGTAATTAAAAAAAAAGTTGAATTGCTGTGGTGCATGACAAAGAGAGTACAATAAATTAACAAAAGGATTCTGGAATAAGGCCTGATATTCCAGAGAGGATGTCAAATTAATCTAATGGCATAGTTATGAAGACAATCATTAAGATGTGATGTCATAAGTAAAAAAAAAAATATTGAATGTATTTCAACCACAAGTGTACCGATGCTGTTTTATCATTTGTGTAGTTGATAGTACTATAATATGCTTTCAATGTGAGTTCACGCTTGACATAATTTTTGAATTTATGAAGAGATAAATGAGCTATGTTTCCTGGTAATTTATTATATAACGTTACACAATTACCTACCCATGAATGATTCTCTTACTTTTTGGAACCAAGTGGTGGGCACTGCAAGTTTATATTTGTCTGTAGTATTAATATTATGTAGGTATGTCATAGTTCTCCCTAAAATTTACAATAGTTTTGTGCACACATACACAGTATTACCATAGAAGTATTGACAGTGCCTTTCTCACATTTAAAATGAGGTGAGGTGCCGGTTTAAACATGATATCTGTCAGCAGCAAAAACAAGTTGTACAATATTGCTGGGTTTCCCCACTGCATATGATATTTGTAGCATTGGGCAGTTTTAATTGGTGAATGCCCAGTCAGATTGATCTAAACTCTAAATTGGACCACAGCACAGCAGAATTTTAAGATTTTAGATCCATAGAATTGCCATATCATGACAACCTACTTGATATTCATTAATGCTCATAATTTGACCTGCAAAGTGTCGCTACACACAGTGTATATATGGATATCCTCTAATAAATGCACCGGTATACTTGGAAAATGTTCCAACAATAACTTGAGTTTGTTTGGGTGACTTGGATGCATTCGCTTAGGTTTGACTTATAATAGTGCTTATTATATTAATGCATTCACAGCGGTGAGACGTTAAACAGGGACAACATTACAAACAGTAGTTATTTCTTGTAATGATGAAAATAATCAAGTTTCACTCGTGTTTGACACGCAGAGTAGCACATAACCACAGACCTAGGCATGGCTTACACAGCCATGCAGATATTGATTTTCGGTGGAATGTTTCTGTCTTGATCCTCATATAAGGTAATAAGAAAATGGATCAGCATTCCAACGTGATAATCATCATAGTCGATAATTTCGATCAATTAACTATCAATGTCATTATTTGTCATGTTTGACTTCTGTCAAATCAAAACTGTTTATGAAGAAGGCTAATTACACAAATATTAAATTTAGTTGACAATTCGATTGTTCACTCTTTGCTCCAACATTATAAATACAACTTAATTTTTAATTAACAAGGAATTTTGCATAACGATGGTATAAATGTACATCCTATTTTTATTGAATTAACGAAAAGTACTACGTTATATTTCATTCCACTACAAATTACAGATAGATTCGTATAGTAGAAATTAGTTAAAATGTCCGATATTTTATAAAACTTGTCATTGGACTTTGAAGCTTCTCGCTTGGACAGTAAGGTCGCTTCTTGAACGGCCTAATTCGATACAACTCGGGCAGTTCAAATAATTATAACTTATCAGTAAGTATAAACGCTCCATTTGATACAAAATTTGACCATTCGACGTAAACGTGTAAGATGTATGAAATCCTGCGGCGCTTACAACCCTTTTGTCAAGGCATGAGCATTGAAATTAGTGCTTCATGTGGCGAGGCGCGAGTGAGATGCGTGAAGTTAGGCACGAGTTGCGAGTGAGTTCGTCGTATCTGATTAGTATGGCTGGCACATGATGGCAACGTCGGTTTGTCGGCGTGTCCCGGCGGGCTATCCGTCACTCTCTAACAGCCCCAACCAGAAAGAGACGCGTGGCTCGAGATAGGTCGGGATACTCTCGAGTGCAAAATATGCTACGGGCGCAGATATGAAGTGTGACTCTTTTGAAGCGCAAGGTGTTACATTAATTGACTGAAATAAGTATGACGAATGAAGTGCCTCAAGAGTGAGTAAATCAACACTACTCACAATCAATAAAACTACAAGCACCACCTTCTCCAGCCATTAGGCATACAAATGTATCAAGTCAAAATGGAGTATGCAGTTTGTTATAGTCAATGTTACTCAACATATACTTAAAGCTAGGATTACAAATCTTAATCCAAATGATTCTAATATGCGTTGCGTTTAATGAGAAATCCCGATCCATGAAAGCGGAGGTTTAGGGTTGGCCTGAACAGTGAACCATATTCTATCCGCTATCAGTGGCGATGGCGGAGCGGTCACACGACTCGATTCCCGCCGGCTTGCCTAATTTTCAGCCAGTCCAGTTCTTTTACTACGGCTCATGAAGAATATAAAAGCATAATTATTTCCGGCTTACCTAAGAATATTTATGACGCACTGCCACTATTCGCTACCTAAATTAAAAGGACTCGAAAAGAAAATGGTACGACGGTCTCAACTCTGTCAAGTTTAGTTGGAAGGAGTGGCAGCCAAAAGCTACAAAAAAAAAGCATTCCCTGAAAACCAGGATTTCGCAGATCGGTTGGTAGAAATATTACATCGTAAGAGCAGACGCAATGAAACTAGTGAAATCGTGTTATGATAAAATAGTGCTGTTTAATCGGCGTCAGCTTAAGGCCGTGTATTACCACTTTTGAGTTTTTAAAAAACCATCTAAGACATAGAATATAGTGTCTTAAAATAAATATATATATATATATATGTGTTACATGAGGATCTTGTCTAGTCAAAATCGCAGTCAGTTACATGATTTGATGAATTTTACTCGATAGAAAATAATCGCTAAGTTACCCCCTTTTGGAATGTATTTTCAATACTACGGCTATATTACTGATATTTAACATTTAATTTTTGTACTCAATTAAAGATCGTAAATAGTTATAGACAAATTCGCAGGGTTTGCTTTGATAAAATGATTGGCTTAATAACTATAGCTAAATATTCACAAAACTGCGCGCAGAGCTTGCGTAGAGAGCGGGACAGTTGCGTTGGGGATACCTCCCCTTAAAGATCGTCAAGCTGTAGATTGTGTCAGTCAGGGCATATATAACTATAATATTAGAATAAACGTTGAGGGTTCGCACTTCGCCGAATCTGAGGAAGTTCTCGAATATTTTAGAAATGTCTCGCATACTAATAATAACTTTGTAGCTTTCAACAACGTTAATAATACGGATAGTCGTACTTATTCGTTGCAAAGGTCTTCTGACCCAGCTGATAAATGAACAAACAAAACTAACAACAATAATACGGCAAACCGTAACGGATTCGTACCTTCGGATATCCTGCTACAACAGGGCCAGTGTCATTAAATATATAAATATCGCAAAGAAATTATGAGGTGCAAGAGGTGAAATCGCTATGGATACTTGGAAGATGATTGTCAAATATGAGTGATAATTATGGTAGAAGCGAATGGACATCTAAAGTAATGGGTTCATGAGCGTTAATTGAACCATAAATATAAATGTAGGACATATTCGCTTTGTACGGCTAGGTCTATTTAAGCTCAGCTTGACAAGAGAGGTACACGGGTATGTAATGTTGTATATTTTGAAAAGTACTCAGGTATATATAACCTCGTAAATAGCGATAAGTACCAAAGCGAACCATACCGAGTAACAGCACTACTAGATAATGAATTATCGTTACGAAATTTGTGACGTATATGTTTTATTCGACTATAAAGTATAAAAGTGTCTATTTAGCGGAAAACAGAGTCTATATTAAAATCCGATTCCCTAATGACAGTAAAAAAAAAAAAATGGTTACTATAATGACCGAACATACACAATATGAATGCATCCTACAGTCAATTTGAGATATATTCAATGTGTGTCTATTTATTTTTATTTTTGTGTACATGACCTGCTGCTTGCGCTGCTGCTGCTGCGTGCGCTGCTGGTGCGGCGTGGCAGTCCAGAGGCTGATACACCCTGCGCGTGTACGCGGCAATAAGATGCTACCTACTGCTGGCGCGGCGTGGCGGTCCAGAAGCTGAAGTCTGATTTTCTTGAGCTTGCCTGAAGCCGAAACACCCTGTGCGTGTACGCGGTAGCAAGCTTAATCTGAGGCCGATACACTCTGTGAGTGTACGCGGTAGTTACTTCATTGAGCTTGCCTGAGGCCGAAACACCCTGTGTGTGTACGCGGTAGCAAGCTCAATCTGAGGCCGATACACCCTGTGAGTGTACGCGGTAGTTACTTTATTTAAGCTTGCCTGAGGCCGAAACACCCTATTCGTGTACGCGGTAACAAGCTTAATAATACTTTGAGCTTGCCTGAGGCCGAAACACCCTGTGCGTGTACGCGGTAACAAGCTTAATAATACCTATCTGAGGCCGAAACACCCTGTGAGTGTACGCGGTATTTACTTTCCTGATACGCTGCACCCTGCGCGTGTACGCTGCATCGAGAGGTCAACTCACCAGAGACTGCTGCACCCTGCGTGTGTACGCTGCATCGAGAGGTCAATTCACCAGAGACTGCTGCACCCTGCGCGTGTACGCTGCATCGAGAGGTCAACTCGCCAGAGACTGCTGCACCCTGCGTGTGTACGCTACATCGAGAAGTCAACTCACCCGAGACTGCTGCACCCTGCGCTTGTACGCTGCATCGAGAGGTCAACTCACCAGAGACTGCTGCACCCTGCGTGTGTACGCTGCATCGAGAGGTCAACTCACCAGAGATTGCTGCACCCAGCGCGTGTACGCTGCATCAAGAGGTCAACTCACCAGAGACTGCTGCACCCTGCGCGTGTACGCTGCGTCGAGATGTCAACTCACCAGAGACTGCTGCACCCTGCACGTGTACGCTGCGTCGAGACGTCCACTCACCAGAGACTGCTGCGCCCTACGCGTAAACTGCTGCACCCTACGCGTGACTGCTGCAACGAAACGTCAACCCGCCCGAGGCTGCTACATCCCGCGCACGGACTCAGCACCGAAAAGTCGACACCAGAAGCTTATACATACAGTTAAACGAAAAGATAAATGACAGCTGTGTCCCACTCTTTAGAAAGCTATATGTTCTGCCAAATACCATGTTTGTACGTATACATTAGGGATGTTTGTGTTTTTGTCAACTCTCACGAAGGACATTTTAGTAAAAGTAGTGAAGTGATACAGAGGCCGACAAGATCACATATCATTTCCCTTTTGTACAAAGCTCCTTGTCACAAAGATACTTGTATGTACAAAAGAAACATTGTCGATATGAGTATTGTTTTATATAATCATTTGCCTATTCAATTACGTGTACTGTCGAGACAAATATTTAAGCGTAATTTGACGAAATGGTCATTGAAAAAAAAAATGTTTTTACAACGTCAAGGATTATTTAGATTTGAAAAATATTTGACATAACACATAATAAATATGGGGTCATTGTCAGATTTAGGTGCGCGTCTTTTCATAATTCATAATTATTTATTTGCTTTAAAAAGGGGTTCGGTGGACATTCCAAAAGTTAAGGGCTACAAAGCTTAATTTTCGATCGATCTGATAACCCGCATAATCTGTAATTCCGTGTCTATAAATCCATGTAATAAAAACGTAAATTACAGGGACACAAGCCGTTAACTATTGTCCACCGAATGGACAACTTTTGTTTTTCCGACTGACAATGACCCGATAACGAATTACTGGTACAGAATTGACATGTTGTTATTAGTTAATAAGTTTGACATGCCATACATCATTGAAAATCAAATATCAGATTACTAAAATCAAATATTTGTACGCTTGCTTGCATGCTGAATAGGTAGACTGTGACACTACTTCAAGACCAATACGTGACTGTATCCTTACAAATAAATAATTAAAAATTTGAATTAAATCTGAATAAATAGGATAAAATATTCTTAATATTATAAATATTGGTCATATGTTTCTAAAGTAATGGTAATTGAATGAGGCCATTCAATAAGTAACGGATGGCCGAACGTGTTATCTTCAACTGAGGTTTAGATATAAAATAACAAAAACGGATTGTATAGTTCCTAAACAAAGTAACAAATTTAATTATTATTATAGGTTATATCTGTTGGGTGATGTTGCTTTGTTCTGTTACTAAATGATATCATTGTAAGCGTTCCACTTGTAATTTATGTCATGTAAAGAAGCCATTGTGGCCTGCTTACAAAATAAATGTTTGATAATGATTAATTTTGAGGTAGGCGTCGTTAGTAGGTTTTTTTTGCAACAATGCTTAATTTAATTACAAATATTTGTTTTTAAAAAAAGTAGGTTAATTAGAAAGTTTACGAACTTAGTCTTCATCCATAAACGTCCATCAGACCTGTTTTTACAGACCCTTACAATCGTTTATATTGTCAGTCTTGTTTATATTTTAGTACTGTTCTCTAACTTGTGCATAAAAAAAAAAGGATTTTTAAGGTAGCCCAATGCTTCTAGTATTGCTTCTAGAAATTGTATCTGTTTTGTTTGTATGGCATCGCCATATCAATTCGTTCTAATACTTATACTGCCTAGGGACAGGCAAAATTTTCCAGGATGGCCGATTGTTAGAAAAAGACACATAACTATTCTAATTTTGATTTATAAAATACATTTCGAGCATTATCTATTAATTTATAGTCGAATTTGTCAAAACGGATGTAACAGTATGGCCACTGACTTGATTCTAGCGATAGTAGTTTTCAATAGAAACTTCCGACGTGACCATTATAAACATTATTGCTCGAATAAGTGTTAATAAGTAGACTAAGTATGTAGTTATTGTTATATGTTTTTATAAGATTATTTCACTAAATATTTGGTATGTAAAACCTATTTTAAAAGTAACTAGTTAAATACGGAACGTGATTGTTGCGCGCCATCTAAGATGGCGCCTATTATCATTACCGGCGTTTTTGGTGTGACTTCATGTACAAGTTGTTGAGCGAATTAAACTATATCTCGTGTATTTGTGGTGTTTTTAATATAAGTGACACGTGACACTTTAAGGAGCTGTTGGTTGCGACAAGCGACGTGATTGATACTACCAGCCACAAAGCTTGGCATAGATTTTTGTCGCAAATATTTTCATCCGAACTCTTGAACAAAGGATTTACTTTCCTGCTGTCTTTTTGAGGCAGTGAAGTGAATTTATCTTCCGTACTACGGAAAAGGAATTAAAAAAGGATTCGGAAAGGAATAATGCATTCATAAGGCGGCGGTAGGTACCCATTAGTCAACGGAGAATATATTTATGCTCACACAATTTACTGTTCGGGATTGCAATTCGCTAATTTTCTTCCATGCTGAGATATTAATTTATATTTTTCAATTCTTAAAATATAGGAGTTATAATATAGGAATGTTTTATAACTAATTGGAGAATCACAGGTTATCAAATTTGCCAGTCAGGTATTGAGGGTGCGCTAAAAAGCAATAATGTGAATTAAGTTTACTCACTTAAATAACATGAACCGTAGTCCGTACACAACCTTATTTAATATCAAGCTAATATCCGAAATTTTGCGTCAGCTCAGGCACGTCAAGTAGGTCGTGCGAAGTATGCAGTGGTGTCGCATAGAGTGCCAGCAGGGAAATTTACGTGTAGAAAATACTAGCTAATACTAATACTATTATGCAGTCGTTAAGCAAATTTGAAAACTATACAGGGGTGCTTTTTGAACCAAAGTTTAATCACAGAATAGTGTAATGCCCATTCAAGGCTCATGACAACACATATGCGTCATGTCTCTACGTAACATTTCTGCTACTGAGCGGGAAAATGCTGCTACGCGCTACGGCGTAGCAAACATAGCTTTTATGGGCCGCGGCACAGAGTAAGTAATAGTACTACGTACAGAAGTCCCACCGTTAACAAATCCCCCGTTTAGGTATGCCAAACGTGCCTAAACGTGGCCATCTCTTTCCATCGCACGCAACGCGCTCTTTCGAGGCTTCGCCCTCAGCGCTAGGGTTACCACCAGCGAGAACCTGTTACAAACAAGTATTTTTATAGTTTCATCTTGCCTATCCGTCCGTAAACTTAACTTAACAAAAGCTATGCAATTTACCATTAAGTTATGACACCATAACTGTTAATTTCCTCAAAATGTAAGACGAAGACACAGCTAGTACTAGTACTACAGCTAGTACTGGTGGTAACCCAAGCTTACCCAAGGGAAAGTAAATAATGTAAAGAAAGTCTTTTTAATTCTACATTTATTTATACTTAAATACATATAAATGAGCTTCACCTTGAGCCGCTTGGTGTCTTGCTTTGAGTGTCGTGTCGCCGCGCGCCGAGCGGTCGTAGGATAGGTATGTATATGTATTACTATATTGCATACGTACCTAACTACCTACCTATGCCATTTTTAGCAATTATGGCCTGTTAATGGCTTTTCATTAATTGACAAAATTGTTAAATTGAGCGTAAATAACGCGTTATGTATTAATTTATACGACGAGTACTTTAAAGTACATTCGCGATTGATCCGATGGGTAATATAATTGAGTAGATAAAATAATAGCAAAATTAAATAGTAGTAGTGAGTTACTTACGCCAAATTGAAGAATAATAATTTAACCCACACTTCCTTTCCTTTCAGTCTTCTTTTTCGAGCATCCCGACGGAAGCGCAATAAACGTCCAACTTATAGTGAACAAAATGTTGTATGGTTTAGTTAGGTACGAAAAATAATGACTTGACGAAATACAATACCGTGGATCAATCCCGCACAGGTTCAAAACATTTATAATTGTAATAAAATGCCACATTATATGCCAAAATATACCATCACTCAGCCCACAATGCATTAATAATTGTATAACATTCCGGGAATACGTCGCACTATACGTGCACGTACTCGTATGTCAAGAACAGTAACCTGCTCGCATTTTAAAGAATTGTTCGTGAAGACAAAGAGAGTTGCATCAGCCGTCGGCATCCGGGTCGGATGCAACTTCCTAAGTGCAGGATGCGCGTCGCGCTGACTGCAGGACGTCCGAGCGACCTTGCCACTCATGCTCGAGACAGCGGATGCATCGCGCTGCTGCATTTTTATTAGCATCGAGATGCACTCCATAAAATATTGGGTACCAGTGGTCACGTAGATTAAATAATGTATGTATACAGGTACTTATTAATTAGGAATAATCTTTTGTAGTATTATAAATCAGGAAATATGATCTTTTGTAGTATTATAAATCAGGAAATATGATGTATACTTGTATAGGTACTTATCCTCTTATTTAATATATCAAATACCTATATCATGCACGTCCTATCATGTCCTATGTCATGCACGTGTAACCTACTTGGAGTTGGTTATTAATGCGTCTTTTCTCCATCACATAAGTGAAATAACAGTAATTTGCTGATTATGTTAATGTACTTAGATGACCAAATGTATTTTCACACCACCTGCTCGAAATTGTCACATTATATATAATGCAAACATTACCGAAAGCAAATCATTATAGCCCTAGGCATTAGCCGGGTCCTAATGTTGTACTGAATTGCTTTATAACCCGCTAGTTAATAGTGTGTTTTCACTTCTCGAAGTTCTTATTGTTATGTCCTTAAAGTCTAATTTTGTGAGGACTCGCGGGGATAGGCCCGCGGGCCGGGACCGCCGCGCCGAACTGATTTGAAAATCGAACTTTTTCGTGCAAGAGTGGCCACCACAAGCTGAATGGAACACATTTTAAAGGCCACGAGTGTTACAAGACGCGGCAGTTTACGAAGGAAAACTGCAGATTCTATAAAAATAGAAGATAAAATTCTAATAAAAGGCCGAGTGACGAAGTGATTTCGCTTTGATGATGATTTGATTCCGTCTCTAGTAGCTTTGGTTCTTTTATCGTCTCGCTAGAGGTGAGAAGAGTAGTGTATAGTTGCTAACTAAACAAAACACTCTGAAACTTACGACGGTAGTGTAAATAGCACTATCCTACACAATACATTGACATACAATATGCGTAAATGCTAAGAAATTAATTAGTTAATAACTATTCTATCTAACTATCTACTAAATAATTCTAGTAATTCCATAAGCTCATCACAGCTTAACTAGAATACGTAAGTGTTTGGATCCGCAGCCACATGGCTCGTTGAATATGGCCCCGCCGGGGCGAAGCTGGAAAGTTATTAAATCTGCAATGAACACACAGCTTAATAATAAACCTACTCAATTTACGGAGAGTTAAATTAATCCGCCCGTGACAGCGACAGTTCGTTAATATTGTATGCCTTCATGAAATGCATCATAGTTAGTTGTATTTTAAGTAATGGAATTTGTAAATTATTTACCAAATGGTCTCTCAAATAAATATAAATAATATAATTGTAGTACGGTAACGGATATAACTACGAATTAAAAAATCTATAAATAAAAACGTCACGTCCCATTAACTTTAAAAACGGGGAAAAACACGTTTGTTGTATGGGAGCCCCTTAAATATTTATTTTATTCAGATTTTTAGTATTTGTTGTTATAGCGGCAACAGAAATACATCATCTGTGAAAACTGTCTAACTATCACGGTTTTTGAGATACAGCCTGGTGACAAACGGACAGACTAACAGACGGACAGACGGACAGCGGAGTCTTAGTAATAGGGTCCCGTTTTACCCTTTCGGTACGGAACCCTAAAAGCCTATTATTCGTGTATTAAGAAATGTAAAAAACAAACAATTTGAGTAACAAGATATTGAAATAAGTGATAATTTTACCTAAGTTGAAACGGAGACGCTTCGCTCGCTTCGTTTTTTCGGTCAATAATATCAGTTTCGGCATTGCCGTATAAGGTTCGGTAGTTTTTTGACCGAAACTGAACCTTCGGCCGAAACATTATTTTTATGCCGAAACCTGCCGCAAGCCGCAACCGAAACCGAAACTTCGGTCGGACACTATGTTTGACACATATTGTTCTGCAGCAGTTCGTACAGTCAGCTTCATATGCCTAGGCATATGAAGATGTCAAAAGTTCTTATTCCTTTGTAATGAAGACTTTTGACGCCTTCATATGTGTCGCTACTTTTGATGCTGACTGTACTACATTTTGACGTCGGATTATCCGGTTGCTCTCGTTGTTGTCAGTTTGCAGTCTAATCCGTACGTAGGGCGCGGGCGCTGTCGGCGCTGTAATTCCACGCTTGTCGGCGTTTAGACGATACCGCCGAGCCGGTAAGCTGCTGGCCTACGCTCGAATAGACCTGTCTCGATCACCTCCAAAACCACAACAAGTATATCTTGATGTTGACAGCAGATTATTAATAATTTAGTCTTTGTCCTCAAGTAACCATACAGGTTAGCAATCGTTGTAAGCTAACAGCTTGAATCGATTATTGGCTAGTCCTCAATATTAATTATTATTTAGCTACATCGAAATAATATGCCGATTCAATTTGAATTCAAAATACAATAAACTGACAAGGATTCTAGGAATGTATTTTATAAAAAGGTTGTACTTTTCGGTTATTGGATCGTATTCATTGAAACAATGACGCAATATCGCAATGATGGTAACTGCGACCAGGAAATAGTTCGCCGCATACAGATGTCAAAAGGAGCCATGAGCAAGCTGGAGAAAATCTGGAACATCCGTGGTATTCAGAGGAAGACAAAAGTTAGATTGGTTCAGGAACTCGTAAAAGCAAATATGTTGTGCAGAATAGAGACGCTTTCGAGATGTGGTGCAGGCGCCGGCTTCTGCGTATCCCTTGGACCGCCATGAGAACCAATGTGTCTATAATGGAGAAACTCCAAATACGCACACGATTCTCGACAGTTTGCCAACAACGCATACTGGCATTTTTTGGAAATATCACGCGTCGTCCAAATAACCTCGAATACATCATGATGACGGGAAAGGTGGAGGGTAGACGAGCTGCATGCAGCGCATCATCGGAACCACTGGCGAGCCATCTGCACTCCCCGCCAGAGACATAGCGGTCACGATCCTCAGCATTGAGGGACCGATTGATTGGATTGGATTTATTGAAATACAGTTGTATGCCAGTTACCCATGATACAATTATATACTGCGCCAGGTATGGCAATCCGGTACATTGCTTAGTAGTGTGGGTGACACAAGCTGCTATCGAGCTAAGTAATCGATGGTATCCGGTCGTAAGTATGAGTGTAGCGTCGGCAGTGCATGTGCCAACACTTGTGTCACAGCCCGGAATGGCAGACCTTGTTTTCTTGGACCATGCCAGTTACATATGATTAATAATAATGGTGATCCGCGTATAAGGTAGGTAATAAGCGTTTCTGGTACTATGCCCCTGAAAGATACTGGCTAACGGCCACACAAACAGAAATATAAGGTTGTTTATAGTCATGGATTGCCGTTTCCAAGCATTAAGGCAGGGAAACATACGACTAACAACGGCATTTATAATTAATTGAACCGAATATCCCTCATGTCAGTATCGAGATATAATAGAGATGAGAAATTATATGAGGTAAGTGCCTATTGTTTCCTCAACAATACGATTTCATGCACTACTTGGGCTAAATTCTTCGGGTCCATCAAAGTGTTCATAGTCGCACCACCCAGGATTAGCCCGAACAATAGTTGTTAGCCATTTCAGGACAAAGCTTATCGTACTTAGCCAGACATTATCCACGTGCACCTTGTCTGTTAGATACTGCGTTACTGTACAATTTTAATGTTTATTATGTGATATTTAATTATTTTGATTAAGTGTTTCTTATTATTTTAATAATTAGGTACTAGTACATTATTTTAATAATTAGGTACAATATGACTGCCCATACATATAGACGTGCTCGAGTGATCAAAATTATACACCAAAAGCCGGACAAGTGCGAGTCGGACTCGTCCACTGAGGGTTCCGTACTAATTTGTAGTTCATACAATTATGACCGCGTATCCCGTTGCTTAAGCTCGAGGATTGATTACGTACTTTTAAAATGTTAAAATATACGTTTATTTGCAGTATTAACTTTTTTTTACGTTAACTGAGAAGTTTGAGTTTTTCACAGTGTAAAGCTGAGTATATACGGTTTTAATTGCAAGTGCGTTTCGGGCTTTAAAGCAAATGTGGTTACCTACTACAGACTACAGAAAATAGCCATTAAGGGGATATATCGATTCGCTCAACCACGCCTCCCGTGAAAGAGACGCGCTTATTTACCTTACAGACACACACACATCATACATACATACATATTATCTGTAAGAAGAAAATAAAAACTGTTGTTATAAATATGATCATTAATACATTTCTAACCATTAAGTACACTTAAACAAAAACAAATGCCATTATATTTGCATACTTACACGAGTTTTCCTTCGCGTAATTTTTAGATCGCCGGCGCTCGAAACACACTTGCTCACGTCAATCTTCGCCGAGAAGCGCGGCGCCACTGAGGTTTCCTTGGGGCCGGCCGGGTATCCCAAGGACACTTTATACCTTGGTTGTCTCTGTCTAGCATGCGCACATTTTAAAATATTTAGGTGGTCCAATCAAAGCGCCGGTCCAATGACAGCAACCTTCCCCTTTATCTGAAAACCAATCCCTATTGTTTCCTCGTCAGGGCAGAACAGCGTTTTCAAAGAGCGCGATATTTCTCGTTGTAGCGCCTTAAGTTCCATAGATTCCTCAAGGTTCCATATTTACCTTCGGTACCAGACGGATGACAACACGACATGACAAAGATGGACGAGGGAGTTCCTTAAAGAAGAAAACAAACGTGACAGGGAGCGATGTGATGTGACCCGCGAGTGACGTGATGTCGCGACAAACCGCTATACCGAGATTTCGCGATACGAAGTAAGACGAGGAAATACTGCTGCTACGAGTTACAGCGTAAGGCGACTTCCTGATTTGTCGGTGCGGAGGCGGTACGATATGAGAAAACTGTCAAATGTCAGTGTCAACTGTCAGTCAACTCGGTACTACTTTTTACTGCGCCCCTACATTTAAATGAGTGTTTCCTGACTGGCGCGGAATGCGCGAAAGCGGGAGGATGCGAAGGCAGTACTGGCACAAAATAAAGAATATACAGAAGGTCCGTTCCCGCCGTTCTTGAAAATACATACCTAAACTACAGGGTTGCTTCTGTATTGATTCTGAATTTTAAAAAGGAGCAGATAAATTAAAAATTCTTCAACATGACATTTAAATATGAACCAGCGTATCTTGGTAAAAAACCGGCCAAGTGCGAGTCGGACTTCGCACATTTAGGGTTCCGAATCAACCTCAAAAATATGATTTATTCATATATTAGTATTTGTTGTTAAAATATACGTAATATTGAACATTGTCACCAAATTTCAAGTTCATAGGTCAATGAGAAGTCTAAAAATTCTTCGGAACAAATTTTGTGACATACGACGGACGGACGGACGGACGTCTGGGCGACACCAATAGGGTTCCGTTTTGACCCTTCGGGTACGGAACCCTAATAAATTGATGCGTGACCCGCTGCGAGTTGTGACTTGTGACCGGCGGCGGTCGAGAGCGCCAACAAAAATATACCTAATTAATTAGGTACCTACTTAACTAAACCATAGTACTACTTAAATACTGGCGTTTTACCAGCGAACGATAAGATGAATGTGTAATGGTTGATCGTCGTTATCAAAGCGGCAAGTTTCAAAAAATTACCTACCTACCTAGGTATTGTAACTACCAAAATGAGAAAACCGTTTTATTTACCTTTCAATATCGTTTGAAAATTTGAAGAAAGTGTAGGCACCGTTTTTTGTTGTATTTAAGTGTATTTAAACAATAAAATACATTCCAACTGTAATAATATCGGTTATTCATTTTGACGTACGTGACATAAACTATCTACGTAGCGGCGAGGACGTCAAGTGATCAACGCGCGCACAACTAGCACTCGCGACGCGACAGTGACAGTCGCGACTAAGCTAGTCCGAAATCAACCGAGAATGCCTGTAAATGTTACGTCATTGTGCGTGCGGCGAAAATGGCACTTTGTACTGAGCGGACTCTCTGCTCCGGCGCGCGCCGCCGCTATTTACTTTGTGGTACTGGTCCGCTTCTGCGCATAATATTACTACTGCGCAAACGTAATACCTACTGACAGTATTCTGTCAAGTGGGAATCTTTGCGACGTCAGTAAGTTTACGTCAAAGAAGAAAATTACACATATCGATCCCGCCCCGCCAAGTCAGTAAGTCGCCTAACGCTACGATAGGAACATATAAATGGTTCCGTTTATCGTTATGGGATACGGATCCTTAATGCGACTTGGTTCATTATCTTATCTTATATCTTTAAACGAGCAATTCTTGTATATTTATTTATTTATTTATTTCGGGGATCTCGGAAACGGCTCTAACGATTTTGATGAAATTTGGTATGTGGGGGTTTTCGGGGACGAGCAATCGATCTAGCTAGGTTTCATGACCGGGAAAACGCCGAGCGAAGCTCGGTCGCCCAGATATTGAAATTATAATAACTTTAATTTCTAGGCACAACTATAGGTGAGAGCGGGCAGTAGTCCCCATGCTAGCTGATTGCGAAATTTGCGAGATGGGCGTTACAAAATGGATCATAAGATCAAATGGATGCAATACCGGACGATTTTCATTCCCAGGATTTCGGTATTTTGGGATCCCGGGATTTTTCACCTGAGAATAAGGGTAAGTGAGAATTCACCGTCACATTTTAACTGTGTTATATATAAATAGAAAAATGATGTGGGACAGGGAATAATAACAAATACTAAAAAATAGTTATTTGTTATACAAGGGTGCAAAGTTGTATTTTAACCGCGAGTGTGGAATTGGAACACGAGCTAGCGAATGGATTCTAGGGTTGAACCACGAGCTAGCGAATGGATTCTATGGTTGAACCACGGGCGAAGCGAGTGGTTCGAAAATAGAATCCTGAGCGAAGCGAGTGGTTCAAAATTAGAATCCTGAGCATAGCGAGTGTTGCAACACACGAGACGTAAAATAACTTTGCAGCCGTGTGTAACACAAATATTTTCACCTCACTAAAGCGAGGAAATAGAAAAAGGAAAAAACAAAAATGGTGTTTCTTCCAATTTTTCATTTCATTAAAATAGAAAATAAAAACTAAATTTGAACAAAAAAACGCAAAATAATCAAGCAAAATTCAAAAACAAATGCTAAAGTAAATAAATTGCGTGAAAAATGTATTACTTTAAATTCAAATAAAAATATAATTTGAAATTTTTATTAGTCGAAATCGAGTATAATCATGATTTATTGCAATTTTTTTTCCAACTTAAAATTCAAAATAAATGTAAAATTTGAAATCCTCATCCTTGAATTAGTCGAAATCGAGTATGATGACGATTTTTTGCAAAAAAAAAAAATAACTCAAAATTCAAAATAGTTACAAAATTTGAAATCCTTATCCTTGAATTAGTCGAAATCGAGTATAATGACGTTTTTTTTTGCAAAAAAATTTTTTTTTACTCAAAATTCAAAATAGTTATAAAATTTGAAATCCTTATCCTTGAATTAGTCGAAATCGAGTATACCTAATGTCGATTTTTTGCAAAAAAATATTTTTTTCGACTTAAAACTCAAAATAAATGTAAAATTTGAGTATAATGACGATTTTTTGCGAAAAAAATATTTTTTTGCTTAATATTCTAAATAATTATATATTTTTTTTAAATTCAAAATAAACGTAAAATCTGAACTCCAAGGACTGATTTTTTTCACACCACCTGAAAAAAAATTAGATGGGCGAAAATTTTTCCCGGCCGGTTTTCTGTGCTGACCCTTTCATATTAGTTCGAATATTACAACCGGTACCGCCTCCGCACCGCGACGCCCCGCCCCGCTACCGCTGTCAGTGCGTTTCGGGCTTTAATCCCGGTATTTAAATACCGTAAAAATCGGTCAAAGATCCCGGTATTTCGGGATCCCGGAATCCCGGTTTGCATGCCCTAATCATGACTGCAATCAATATAGTCGTTTCATGTAAAAGTTTTGCAGTTTTATTTTATTTAAACGTGCACGGCTCAATAGGCCTTGACGCCCGCAGGGCGTAGATAACTGTCATCGTTGACGGATGTTCGCGGTCGCATTCAACTTGAAGCAATAAATTTTACCCACTGGATCACACACATGGCCGCGCAAATACGTACCTACATACATTTTCAATGTAAAGTGTATATGTCGCGCGCTGCCGACCATCAGGCATCGCCTTACTTTCCGCGCTAGGCAATAATATACTATCGCGCAAACACAGTTAACTGACCATATTCGTGCATTTTACGCGCATTGTAACGTGGGTCACGAATGGTCAGTTAACCGTGTTAGCATTTGTACTCTTACTTTGGTGTGTGTAATACTGTACGTGTAGGGTAGGGTTAACTAGGCAATCAAACCTGCCAAAATTGTTACCCTTGTTTCACTTTGGCTTTGTAGGTACCTATAGTAAACAGAAAAGTCTTTATATTAAGTTATAAACTAGTAACAATCAGTCACCTACAACAAAATCAGAATTTTGCGTTTTTTGACCTCTGCAAAAGTGCAAACAATCTCAGTTGCAGTGCTGACCACAATAGTCTTGGTATTATCAAACCAACTGTTCGCCTTTCGCCTCCCTCTCGGGTTCTGTAATTTCCAAACCAGCTTCTCACTGACTGAACGCCGGCTGCGAATAATTTACCTTGCGTAGCAGATGCCAGTGACTTACAAGACACTGTGGGAAGTTAGTAGGTACTGTAATTTATTAAGTGTTATATTGTATAGAAGAAGGGTAAAAATAAGTATTACTTTCAATCGAGATTTAAGAAAAGAAACGGTGGTTTAAGAAAACGCGAACGGAGATATAAGAAAAGAGACGGACTATTTTTACGTATGCTTAAAAATATATTTTTTGGGTTCCGTAGTAAACAAGGAACCCTTATAGTTTCGCCATGTCCGTCCGTCCGTCCGTCCGACCCCCGTTTTTCTCATAAACCGTTAGTACTAGAAAGCTGCAATTTGGCATGAGTATACATATCAATGACGCCGACAAAACGGTAGAATAACATCTTTAAAAAAAAAATTTTTTAGGTTACGTCCCCTACATGTAAAATGGTGGTGCATTTTTTTTTCTGCCAAACCCCATCGTGTGGGGTATCGTTGGATAGCTCTTTTAAAGAATTGGTTAGCGTGATATTAAGCTTTGAAGTGATAATTTTTGTTATGGTCAAGTGTCCCCACCCCCTACCAGTTAAACGGTGGCTACTTGGCATGTGAAAAAAATCATGGTAGTAGTATATACGATGAATTTAAAATGAAAACTATCACAGCTAAGTAGACATTACTAGTTAACGAGTAATAGTCGAACTTTCGTACAATTTCCATTGATACCTTAGATAATGTTGTTAATTCTGTCAAAAACATAGTAAATATAAGTTTGCGAACTTTTTAGTCCACATAATGTAACGGGTGGACGACTACGGAACCCTACCTTGCGCGTGGCCCGACACGCACATGGCCAGTTTTTTTAGAAATGTGATTTCTTATTAAAACGGAATTAATTCAGTAAAATATACATTTCACTTCTAGTTCAGCAGAAATAAAAAATATTTAGTATTTAGGTACGAAAACACACAAACGGTAAGAAAACACACAAACGCTCGGGTTTTTTAATTTTTGCCACAATGGAACAGGAATTAAGTATTGAGTTCGCTAAACAAATCTCTGGGGCTTCATAGCGAGAATGTGCAGCTTTTATGAACGTGAAAAATGCGGACACTGGAAGCCACCAAAAATTTCCGCAAAACACAGTATTTCCAGTAACATTGCTTTTAAGGTTGTAAAAGGTCCATTAAGTGAACGCTAAAATGTTTGAATTTGTAATGCATTTAGTACATATACAGTGTGCAGTGCAAGCAAGTGCAAGTAACATCCAGAGGTGGGCACCGTTAATCAAATAATTAACTTCGTTAATCGCTAATCCGTTAAAAAATAATTTAACTTCGTTAAAAGTTAAAGCGTTACATTCTGAAAGATTTAACGGAAGTTAACGTTAATCGTTAATCCGTTAACTCAAAGGCCAGGACGAAAATCTAGGACATCATATTTGAGATTCGTACTCGGCTACTACTTATACATAGGTTCAGGTAAGCACCGTATAATGCGTGATTAGGATAGAAGTTTAATATAGTCACACAAATAGACCTCGGATTTTCATCATCCGATGGATGTCCTAGTCAGAAAGTGTTGGCGGCACAGTTTACAATACCTATTCTTTTAGCGAAAAGTAGGTAATTTATTAACGATTAACGGACTTCTTGAAAGTTAACGGACGTTAATGAGTCCGTTTACAATTTTCTGAGTTAACTTAAAAGTTAATCCGTTAAGCGTTTTGTTAACTTCGTTAATTAACGATTAACGGATTAACGAGTTAATGTCCACCTATGGTAACATCGAACCGCAAACTTAATATGTATATACCCTCGTTCCTCTTTTGCCGCTAAATTATACATTTATGTTCACCATTGAATATTTTTTTCAATTTGGGTGCATAATCTTTGTTTTCTCTCAGTCCAACTGTATAACTCTCAAGCAATTTTAATAAAATAACCGTCTCATAGTAATATGGACTATTTTAGACCCAATATACTATTATGTCACACCTGGCCATAAAGCGGCAATTACCGGACGCTCCGCGCGCGGGAAATCCCACTTCCTGGCCAAGGGGTGACATAAAATTCTGTACTTAACACGGGCGGTAATAAAGAAAGCCTCAGATCGCATATTTATCGCCCTTGCCTTCGGCTCGGGCGTCAAATACCTGCGATCTGAGACATTCTTTGTTTTACCGCCCTTGTTAAGTAATGTACTATTACATAAAAAAACTACATCTCAGCATTGAATATACCTATCTACAGGAAAACAAGCAATATAGTGCCAACTACTTGATTTCAATTCACGATAATGGTCTGAAACCAGCAGGAAACTAGGTTACAAGTTTTCGGTATGATGTGACATCATGTATGCAAAAATCGTAAAATCGTTCATGAACGCTTTCTTTTCGCATTCTCATTATATTTCTATCTACTCCAAGAGAGATCACAATGTTTTTAAGTCTCATCTAAGTGATCTAAGTAATGGAGTATTTACGAGCATTTTTTCCACAGAACTGTATCTGTGAAAATATTTTTTAGAAAAAAAACCGACTTCAATATACTATACCTAAATGTACAAACTTTAACTAAAATTTGAAAATTAATGTAGTTACTTTAGTTACACCATAGCAAAGAGCATTATTTTCTAATTTTTAGTTAAAATTAATACTATAGTAGTACAGTCAAGGGCACCAATATGTATACATTTTTTTACCTTATTCCATTCAAATAAGTTCCAAAAATGTATACATATTTATGCCCTTGACTGTACTTGTCAATATCTGTAGGCTCATTTGAAATTAAACCACTTTCCGCAGTTATTGACATTGCAAACACGAGTTTAATACAGAGCGGTCGCGTCCTTTAATCCAAGGATATTGCTTTGGCCGTAATTGCTCTGTAGCTGAACACAGTCAGCTTATGCGCTGATTAATTAAAGGTAATGCATTAATTAAATTCGTAAGCAATTATACGCAGTAGGGTTTTTAGTAAGATGCGCTATGGAATTAAGCTAGATGCATACCTAATAAATTAATGTGTAAATTTACGTCGTCTCTATGAATAGTAACATTAAATTTTTCACAACTATAGAGAGAATTGAAGTAAATTAACTATAGTTAATAATCATTTAACACATTCACTGCCAAGCTTTACGGGGTAACGTATGGTATGGGCTACGCGTCTACGATCAGAGCGCTGGCGGGGCGGGTTCCGGCAGTGAATGTGTTAAAGCGCAATAGAAAAGTATTTCACCTAGTTACTCAAAAGACTCATAGTAATTTACGACGAAATGTCATTGTCAGACTTTGCTTGTATGGTATCAAAAATAACTTTCCGCCTCGAACTGCATTGCACAGTGGTACACTGTGGTTGCAGCGACGACAATACAAGCCGTTAGAAGGTCCATACGCGTTGAAAACTGCCGGCGGCCGCGGCGAGCGATAACTTTTCTAATTATAAACGAAAGATTAAATTTGGAGAGACTGTCGATCCGATAGTAAACACATAAATATTTAGTTAAAATTATAAATTCCATAATAATTAATTAGCAAATACTTTGCTGCGAGATCACTTTAAATGTTAGTCCTAATTTTCATTCGTTTTCGTACCTAGTATTTAAATGTAACATTTCCCGATTTTCTTTGAATTATTAATTTTTTTGCCATTTGTTATAACAAATATTTATTTTATATATAAAAATATAAAATAAAATACCTTAAATAATAATATATTAATATTTAGAGACCGCATATATATTATATAGCATCGCATCCTCAACACAATAAAGGTCGGCAACGCGCGTGTGATTCTGCTCGAGTTGCAAGTGTCCATAGGCGATGGTATATGTCCACCATCACGCAGGCCGTAACATTGTTTGCGCCCGTCGTTGTCTCATCTCTGTGTTGATCTGTATTGAATTTAAATGTGTTTTAAAGATTTACTTAACGGTTCGTATTTACTGAGGCTCTACTCTGAAATACAAACTTCTTATCGTGCCCTCCCTTTCACTCATATAGTGTATAACACGAGGGTGAATGGGACGGCCCGATACGAAGTTCGGATTTTGAATTTCAGAGTAGACTCTCTAATTTCTTGATTTTGCGCCGGTTTATAAGTTCGGACATAACCCTAAGGCTAAATTCTGCCAAACGAACGCAAGCAAAACTAGACTTAAGAGCTTTGACTGTAAGGTACATTTTTGCTTGCGGTAATTTGACAGCACTTGGCCTAACAGTTTTGTACGAACTATACTAGTAGTGGCACGACTGGCACGTACTGTGATTCAGGGAGTCTGTTTGACTAAATGTACTAAACTGAAATCGTTTTGATATTGGGTAAATATATTGGCCAAACATAACGTTTTAGAGAATGAATGCGCGCTAAAATGATTCCTATTCAAAGCGCTTGATCGAATAGTACCCTGGCCGCATTCCAACTTTCATAACCGTTACGATTTGTAATGTTAACGATACTGTGGAAAGTTTCGTGACATCTGTCGTAATTGCCAGCTTAGCGGTTGTTCTAAGCACAGCCATTCACGACGGCAACAATACTACCTGCCTACAACAAACATTAGCGTTGACGGAGCGGCGGAGGATATTAGGAAACAGAATATTTGCATTGTACCTAGTGACGTACTATACCTTTGTATTTTTATACTATATATAGCCCAATCCCCTTGAATTAATAATTAATGGATAAACTGGGAAACTAATCAGGTTGTGAGACGACATGGGTCCCGGCGGACTTGAGTTGTCTATGCTTATGAGCAAAAGTTGGCTCGAGTAATTAAATTAATTATGGCTCATATGCATCCCTTCTCCATGTGAGAGGTGCGCTTGTTTACACGAAAATGATATTTGGGATTGTATATGCTGAAGTTATACGTAACATTTAGCAATAAGCTAAAATAGTATAGATAGATTAGATATACCTACTATACATATATGATTGTTGTATGGATCCTGATCAACTGTAAATAGTAACACTAACATGGTAACGAAAATAAAAGCAATAAAATGTCACGCCCGTTAAAAATTCATTAAGACATCAACGTGAGAATATTAGCTTGGATACCTATTAAGTATCGCAGTTTAAACATGACGTTAAACTGACAGCGTAGGTACAAAAGATGATAATGATAACACCCCTTGTGAGGCCGACCGTACAATAGTTACTAAACTACACTGCACTATTTTTGTACACACTTATTTCAGGATTCGTCAATGGCTTTCACGTAACAAGCAAACAAGAAGCGCAGCAAAGTTGTTCAAACAACAGGAAAGGAAATAAATGCATAGTACAAAACGCACAGACGGCACTGCAGCTCAAATATTTATCTAATCTACTCGTAGTAAGTTATTAATAAAGCGGAACCTCGTCAAACCTTTCCAATGTTAAGGGTATTATTATATACTCCATTCTGCCATAGCGTTTTCCCGGGTGTAGGTATTCTAAAAAGAACGCAGGATCCGCTTTGGCGTAGGGCCGTAGTGGCCGTAGGCACTAAAGTTTTAACGAATGCAAACCGCCATCTGACCTCCCAACCCTCAAAGGTAAAAGTAGATAATTCTGTTCTATTTATGACTATAATATTTATGGCCTCAGCATAACATTACATAATCGTTTTTCATAAACAGTCATATATATAAGTATAACTTTTCAAGGGTGAGTACATTATTGGTTTACTTGTTAATTTTATTTCATTCAAATACATACTTGAAAATAAATTAATCTGAAATTTGAAATATTCGTCGTCATTCAGGACTGGGGTGAAATTTGACATAGATATGCAACTTGTATGACAATGTAGTACACATGTAATGTACTGTATATACATACCTACCAGATCCGCATAATCACAACGCTTTTCTGCGATAGTGTGCACGCTAGTTCCAGTTAATCTCATTATTTACTGGCGAAATTTAATCAGTAGTAGGGCAGCAACAGAGTTCTCTATGTAATTGCACAACGTTTTTAGCACGAACTTTTTCTGATACCTACTTATTTCGTCCTATTTTATTTATAAAAAGCTTTAGATCTAAGTTTTAAGATGTTAAGCAGTTTGGGCTTTAGCATTGACTAGGTACCTAAAAATGTGAGGTAAGTAATTGTTATTTAACATCAAAAATCTACCTAGCTATAGGTAGCAGAATGAAAGCAATTTTTATGTACGAATTAATACAAACTTGCGTTGTGTATTACTTTCCTACTAGAAAAGTTACCTATTCTGTGTGTAATCTCTAAATTAAATTGACAAAAATCGGGTTGGAACTTAGCAGTAAGGAGCTGTTGATCACGGCTGATGGTGGCCGTCCGAACCAACGATAACAAAGTTTTAAGCGAAGTTCGCATAATATTAGACGCCTAATTTTATCGCTGGCTTAAATTTATCATCATTAATTTAACGAAAACGTTCTCCCGTCACTTATCTTAACCGGCGCAATCCGTTTCGTTACTTAATTCTGATATTAGTTTGAATAAATTAGGTGTTCATGTTCATCCAAACGTAATTGTTAGCAAAGGATTTAGGATTAACGGCGGTACATTCTCTTGAGTATTGTACTGTATATATTAGATTAAAGGTACAAACACACTAGACCGTTCCGTGTCCGGGCCGGCCCGTTTTCTAATACAGGACGCGCGACGGCCGTCGATTTCTTGTACTAGAAAACGGGCCAGCCCGGACAGGGAAAACGGTCTAGTGTGTTTGAACCTTAAATGTATGTTATTATGTCATACTTGTGAGTAAATAAGTGTAAAATAATATTATTTTAGTGACTTTGTTTATTTCAATGTTGTATAAAAGGAATTCCGATCAGGTCCGTTATTAAATAAATTGCTCAAAGACGTGCATTCAAATCATTGTCTCGACGTGGAAATCGAATCCGTGAGCGCACTGGTAACTGTGTTCCGCTCTGTGATTCAAACTAGTTTACTGTGGCGTAATAATATCTGTTATCTCTGTGTTCAGCTTCAAGGTTCGAACTAAAATTGTTAAGTATTTCTATATGTATCCGCATATCTTGAAATAACTTACAAAAACTGGGGACCGATTTTTGAGTGTCGACCGCTCGAATTTTCATTCGACATCTGTCAAAACTTCACAGTTTTTTGACAGATCTCGAGTGAAAAGTCGAGCGTTCGACACTCAAAAATCGGGCCCCTGCACGGCCATCGGGATTTGAACCTGGGCAGATCGACTTTTGGCCATACGCTTAGACCGCTGGGCCACGTATATAATTTAGTAGAAGTCGGCGAATATGCATGGCAACCAAACTGTTTACGCCTCCGTCGCAACACTATTAACTACTTTAAACAAATAGAGTCATACGTAACGCAATTTATGTCACACCTGGCCATAAAGCGGCAGTTACCGCACGCTCCGCGCGCGGGAAATCCCACTTCCTGGCCAGAGGGTGACGTAAAATTTTGTACTTAACACGGGCGGTGATAAAGAAAGCCTCGGATCGCATATTTATCGCCCTTGCCTTCGGCTCGGGCGTCAAATACCTGCGATCTGAGACATTCTTTGTTTTACCGCCCTTGTTAAGTAATGTACTATTACTTATTTTTGGTATCGAACTATCTTTTAAAAATGACTAACGTGAGGCACGTTTCATTAATAACGCTATATAACTCACCTGTGTACTCGGGAGATTTTTGATACCTAGCGCAAGCATTTGGCTGTTTACACTTTATAGCTAGTCTATAACGAGAAACTTCACGGCCTATTTTTGCGACAGTAAGGCCAACATCTCCGACCATATTGGAGAAATAGTACATTACTGCAGACGCCGGGAAAGAAGGGCTTGCCGGTTGAGTAGGCATGTCGGCCGGATAGTGATACGAAGCCGGCAAGCGCTTTTCACGGCCAGGCATGTATAGTGCTTTTCTCAAACATACCTATGAAATGAAATAAATAAATACACCTCTAAAAATATATATATAATTCAGCTATTTAGCCTCGGGCGCTACCGCGAAAGCATTATCGTATTTTCTAACTCTATCGCTCCAATGAAAAATGTCATTTGAGCGACAGAGAGAAAAAATACTATAGTGATTTCGCAATTGCAGCCTATTCATGAACACGGACGCCATGTTTACATTAAAATGAAAAAAAAAAAATTAAATTCCTTTACAGTTCCCTCGAGTTGTGTCGCCCGAAACGTGATACTTTGAAGCCTGTTATAACGCACGTAATGACGACATTTCTTTGCATGTTTGAGAGAAAGATGTTATATTAATATTTCTAAGCATGTTAGTTTTAAGTACCTATTGTTGGCGTGTCCTTGCAGGGCGTCACATTTGTACCTTGTTGTTTATTGTTCCACCTAATAATTAATTTATACATGTGACTTATGCGAGAAACAATTTTTTCTACAATATTACTGCTTAACATGTTCATTGCCGACGAGTGCTACGTGCTACGCTCGTAGCCGATCTCATGGGTTTGCTGCTTTGTAGCGAAAACTGTCTACGAACGGCGGCGGAATATAAAAAAAACCGGCCAAGTGCGTGTCGGGCCACGCGCAAGGTAGGGTTCCGTAGTCGTCCACCCGTTACATTATATGGACTAAAAAGTTCGGAAACTTATATTTACTATGTTTTTGAAAGAATTAACAACATTATCTAAGGTATCAATGGAAATTGTACGAAAGTTTGCTTTTGCAAAGTACATTTCTAAAGTTCGACTATTACTCGTTAACTAGTAATGTCTACTTAGCTGTGATAGTTTTCCTTTTAAATTCATCGTATATACTACTACCATGATTTTTTTCACATGCCTAGTAGCCACCGTTTAGCTGGCAGGGGGGGGGGACACTTGACCATAGCAAAAATTATCACTTCAAAGCTTAATATCACGCTAACCAATTCTTTAATCAAAAAATGCTTTTCGAAACCTTATAATATTTTTAAAAGAGCTATCCAACGATAACCCACACGATGGGGTTTGGCAGAAAAAAAAATTGCACCACAACTTTACATGTAGGGGAGGTACCCTAAAAAAAATTTTTTTTAAAGATTATATTCTACCGTTTTGTCGGCGTCATTGATATGTATACTCATGCCAAATTACAGCTTTCTAGCACTAACGGTTACTGAGAAAAACGGGGGTCGGACGGACGGACGGACGGACGGACGGACGGACGGACGGACGGACGGACATGGCGAAACTATAAGGGTTCCTTGTTTACTACGGAACCCTAAAAACACGAACGTCCTAAATAAATCCGTTTAATTGATTTTGAACATTTATTTTCGCATAATCTCTGTACGTTATATTGAACAAATCGGCTCTAAAAACACAGATTTGGTGGTCTTAAGGATGATTCACGCTAGACCGTTCCGTTCCGTGTCCGGGCCGGCCCGTTTTGTAGTACAAGAAATCGACGGACGCGCGACGGCCGTCAATTTCTTGTACTAGAAAACGGGCCGGCCCGGACACGGAACGGTCTAGCGTGAATCATCCTTTACTCCTACCCTTATACCCATGCAGTACCTATTAAGTAACAGACTTAAAAAGATTTAGTTAATTCTATCAGAACTGTGTCCTTATTACTCCATATAAAATAAAATAAAATAAAATAAATATATACCTAGAAATTTGGGACTAATATTTTTTTAGAATAAAATTCTCTCATTTCTAAAGGTAGAATTTCACATTTTCTTTATATCTACTTATCATTTGGAACTGTTATCAAACATTCAGCCGTCTGTCACTCAAGAATTGCCGGAGATTGCGGCGATCTGAATTAATAACGAACCCGCGACTTCAAATGTTTGCCAAGCTTTAAACCATCGTCGCACCGTTCATTTGTAAATTAACCACAAGTAGGAGTCACAAGTCACGCCTCGTGTAGTTCACTTCGAATATTTAAGGCCTATGCAGTGATTTTGATGTGAGTTTTGATAAGATTTAGTTGAAGTGAGCGCAGATGCACGGGGGGCTAATTGAATTATTGAAGCGGGCGCAAGCGTGGATCTTAAGTAATTTAAAACTGTGGCTTTGAATAAAGTTGGCATGTTGTAGGTGCAAGTAAGATGAGCGCTGAGATATTTAATGTGGGCGCAGCGCAGCGCCGTGCGCCTGTTCGGCCGCTTTATCCAGAACTAATCTAGTTATCTATTTTGCAAAGAATACTTATTTGAAATTCTATTTAAATTTGGTACTAATTCCAGCTTATTATCATCACACACAATTGTTTCGAAGCGAACGAACCAAGATGTTGCACATTTCAATACAAATGTAAAAACTGGTCACGGAGGTTCTTGACGACCGCTTTTAGTTGCTAGTGACCCTGTCTACGAAGCTGGAGGTCCCGGGTTCGAATCCCGGCCGGGGCATTTATTTGTGTGATGAGCACGAATATTTGTTCTTGGGTCTTGGATGTTTTCTATGTATTTAAGTATTTATTTTTCTATATAAGTATGTATATCGTCGCTTAGTACCCATAGTACAAGCATTGCTTAGTTTGGGACTAAGGCGACTTCCTGATTTGTCGGTGCGGAGGCAGTACGATATGAGAAAAGTGTCAAATGTCACTGTCAGCTGTCAGTCGACGCGATACCATTTTTTACTACGCCCCTACATTTAAATGAGTGCTTCCTGACTGGCGCGGGATGCGCGGTAGCTGGACGATGCGAAGGCGGTACTGCTGCGCTTCTGCGCATGATATTACTACTGCGCAAACGTAATACTGACAGTATTAACTATGTCAAGTGAGAATCTTTGCGACGTCAGTAAGTTTACGTCAAAGAAGAAAATGTCACATATCGATCCCGCCCCGCCAAGTCAGGAAGTCGCCTAAGTAGGTTGATTCGTGTAAGATTATCCACAAATATTTATAATATTTACAATAATTTATAAATTAAAAAAATACAGGTGAGGTTTCGTGGGGGGGGGGGGGGTCTAAAAGTGGCCCAAAAAACCTCGCGTGATTTCTGGATAAACCCACAATGCTTTGCTCACAGATTTAAAAGTTAACATCCGCAACTTACAAGATATTTTAATTAGCTAAATTGACTTGTCTAGATTTAGAGCATTAACTAATTTTCTAAGAAGGAAAAGGTATCCACTGGGATTTAATTTAATTAGGTGCAGACATAAACACCTGGGCGACTTGGCGAATTAATGACGCGGACGAGATTAGCTCCGGGCAGACTCGCAAGAAAGAAGGTCCTTCATCTCTACATTAAATATTTTATTTTGGTACTTAAGAGGCTGACAAGACCTAATTTTGTTGAAATTTATGTTATACAAGCAGTTTTTTAAGAAAAACTAGTTGTTCTAGTACTAAAAATATATGTTTATATTCATCATATTTCAAAGACCGTGTACGGACTCGATACATAATTGGACGAAATCGGCTCGATAGAAAATAATTGCAAAGATTGGGCTTAAAATCATCTTTAAACGGTTCTATGTCTTTATTTTTATTACGTATGGATCTGCAATTAAAAATATGAAGTCAACATAATATTCATACCTAAACCGCCAACGAATCATATTTCACAAATAATCCCCACTTTTTATTTCAATATTATTATAGTATTTATTTGGTATTCTACGCGCAGAGCTTCCGTAAAGAGCGGGATGGTTAATTGGAAACTCACGCGTGTTAGAGCGGGACTTTTTTTAGGTCTTGTCAGCCCCTTAAGTAAAATTATTCTAAGAAATATTAGTAAAGTTAGGAATTCCTATTATTTTTATTCAACAAGGGTGGCAAACAGTCTAACGGCCTGAATGATGGTAAGCAGATATCGTAGACTATGGACATTAGCGACTCCAAATGAATCTATTGCTTTTGAGCCTAGAAACCCTATGAATAAAATGGAAATTTTGAAATAAAGCCGTAATATTGAAAAAACTTTCCAAAAAGGGGTAACTTAGCGAAACGATTTTGACTAGACATGATCCTTATGTGACACGTATATATTTTTTTAGAATTACAGACACTATAGTCTATGTCTCAGATGGTTTTAAAAAACCGGCCAAGTGCGAGTCGGACTCGCGCGTGAAGGGTTCCGTCCCATTATCTTTAAAAACGGCAAAAAAATCACGTTTGTTGTATGGGAGCCCCCTTAAATATTTATTTTATTCTGCTTTTCAGTATTTGTTGTTATAGCGGCAACAGAAATACATCATCTGTGAAAATTTCAACTGTCTAACTATCAAGGTTGTTGAGATACAGCCTGGTGGCAGACGGACAGACGGACAGCGGAGTCTTAGTAATAGGGTCCCGTTTTACCCCTTGGGTACGGAACCCTAAAAACTCAAAAGTGATAAAACCCAGCCTTAATATGAGAAGTCATTGTTTAAACAGTTAATTAACTGCCTTAAAATGGCGTGGCTATGTACTTACTAGTCAAGTTATGTACTACATTTGCATAGGCTCGAGGTGCCGACGAGTCGCCGAACCGTTTCATTATGCGCTAACGTATTCTGGCGTAGTCGTCCTTGATGTCAGGTAAAATTAATTCGTAGCACCTTTTAACGGTGCTCCAGGACAGCCGCCATCCCAAAGGGGCGATAGAAATTTATACGCGACATTGCCTATTCAAAAAGGTCTCCCGGCAACAAAATAAATGAGGACACCGATGTCACGGATAAAATAAATAAAAGTGTTCCGACGGGCTTGTTATAGTGTGGGAGTGGGACGGTATCGATTCATATTAAGAAATCGTTAACTTATGTACAGTTTCACACTCGAGCGAAAGGTTAAACGAACTGGATGTGGGTGGATGTTACGTACCCAATAGGGATGTTGACACCAAATAAGAAAATCAATTAATCCGAATTTTCTCGAAAAAGGATCAAATTCTCAATCAAATGGCGAAAAAAGTAATTCAAAAGAATAAATAATTACATAATTATAAGTCTTCAAAGTTTTAGGAGGCGGCATTTTCTGTCTCTGTTCCGCAAAACGCACCTATGTATTGAACGATCGTCATTTACTATGGCGCTCGAGGTCAGTGACGTCACTGATCTGTAGCGCTTTCTCTCTCGAACTTAAGACATTCTAACGGTTGTAGTTTCGTTATTTTTTGACAAATTTGAATAGGATTTTCACTAACTATTTGGCTTAGTTTTATGTATTCTTTCGTATGGAGTAATAATAAATTTTGAGTCAACATCCCTATTGAATAAATATAATATGATAATAGAGTAAAATGCGCTGCAGCATCTATTCTGCAGACGTGGCTACGTATAGTTATCGGCAGAGAATTAGCGTAGCGTACCAAAAAAACAGGCCAATTGCGAGTCGGACTCGCGCACGAAGGGTTCCTTACCATTATCTATAAAAACGGCAAAAAAAATCCTGTCTGCGTCAATCGACGCACTTTCATAGTTAATGTATGGAGGCGAATTAATTTCGATTCGATTCGACTCGGCTCGGCGAGCCTAGTGGACGCCAAGCTTTATTTCTAGTTACTAGTTGCATTCAAAAACGTTTCTGGGTCATTGTCAGTCGGAAAAACAAAAGTTGTCCATTCGGTGGTCAATAGTTAACGGCTTGTGTGCATGTAATTTATGTTTTTATTACATGGATTTATAGACACGGAATTACAGATTATGCGGGTTATCAGATCAATCGAAATTTAAGCTTTGTAGCCCTTAACTTTTGACATGTCCACCGAAAAGACGCGCACCTAAATCTGACAATGACCCTTCTACTTATATTTGAATATTAAAATAACTCAGTAGAACGGTACATAAATCAAAAACAAAGTCAAAATATGCTTGAAATTTCAGCGCTTTGTTCGCCTAGAGAAGATCGTATATTCCATTTTATTGTTTCCCGAGTCTGTTTGCGTTCGCGTATGTCCGGCCTGTGCACGCACACGTCCGGGACATAAAGGGCAACATACGCGGCAGTGAACTAGGGAAATGCTGCTGCCGAGTGCCGACCGGCACAGTATAATACCATTACACATTGTCACAGTGCTATCGAGAAGTGGCTTCTCGTAAAACCTATTCACTCCTAGCAAATAGATATTATATCATAATCCTTGGCCGTAACATATTCCCGCCCGTTGAAAGACTGGGTCTTTCAACGGGCGGGAATATGTTACGGCCAAGGAGCCTGAACAGACTATGGTAACAAGAAGTGAATATTGCTCTTGTGTTTTATTAGGCGCTTATTCTACTTTTGTATGTCTACCGTGATTTTATATTATTATCAAACGAACTCTCATACGAGCTGCAGCAGCTCTGTACTTAGTAAAAGTATTTTTATCATTAAACCTGTAATTTTGGAAATCTGGAGTTTCAATTAAGCTCCGTTATGTCCGCGAAGACATAAATCATTTATTGCACCATGGTTAACTAAGGTTTAGTGTGATTTTGATCGTCGCCGCGTTGGTGAGCACACGTGCCCGGGGCGACGACGGGCAGAATCCATTTACCGTACAAAACCTTATCTACTGTCATGGCGTCGTTACCGAACAACGTCATTGAACACGTGACATTGGCGAAATCATCATAAATTTGATGGAAGCCATTTTTTAAGAATTGAATTGAATTCAAGGTTTAGTGTAGTAGGTAACCTATGTTTATATTATAGGTAGGTACCTACTTAATTGTTTATACGGGCTATGCGAATACCGGCCCAGATGAAGGTGTTAGTCTTAAATTATCACTAAAGATGTCGTATCGTCAAGTCCGTGGATGTGGAGGTGTATTTTATTGAACCTAGATTCAGAAAATCACGGCAGGAATTACTGCGCAGGAATGCTGCAACGAGAGCGGCCCAAAGACTGTTCGAATTTGAATCGAACAGGGCCGATTTTTGAGTGTCGAACGCTCGAATTTTCACTCGACATCTGTCAAAACTTCATAGTTTTTTGACAGATCTCGAGTGAAAAGTCGAGCGTTCGACACTCAAAAATCGGCCCACTGATGCAGCACACACGTGCCGCTGGGAGAGTATAGGCGCTCGATTGTTTTATGCGTCAAACGCATGCATTCCATATAAATCCAATGCGTTTGACGCAACTTATTTATATGGAACGCATGCGTTTGACATGCTTAGTGTTAGTCATTGGACGTGCTTAGTGTTGTTGTGCGTTGCAAAGGAGTAAATATAGTGTTTTATATGCCCATCATAAACTTTCAAAAGGTTTCAAGCGGTCTTCAAGTGACTGTCATACACGGCCTACTATCTTATTTATATACATGATAATCTATAAAACTTAACACAATTTGTGTATAAATATAAATTATTTAGTAATTAACGTATCTCCTGCAAAAGGGTTTAAATTGAGTAACTTCGTATTAGCAAGCATACTTGTTTGTAGTCATTCATTACCCCGGCACTCAGAGTTTGGTTAATAAATCTCTGAAATGCTTCAGCTACTATGTTATGCGGGATTAGTGAGGCATCTCGGGTCGCGAGGCGGGGCTTTAAACTGCGGGTGTTGGTCCGCAGCCGGCTGTGGTTAATGTATTACAGAGGTCAAACTTATAAGGAGAGGAGACACCGCTGAGATGGCACTCCTGTGCCGCCCGTGCGAATACACCGAATCAATTCCTTCATAATTTTATTCGACGACATCTTCATAAATAATAATGTACCTACTCAAAGCCCATTTATGATAGACAGGACGTCATTATGTCATGGAAATTAAGTACGGGTCCCTGGTTATTTTGCCGAGATTTTCGTTCGTTCGGTAAATAAGCATTGTGGGGCGTCGTGCCAGCAAGCTGTGTAATATGTATTTTGGTATAAAGACTGTATCGTTAAGTATAAATACAGACAAAACCTAGTCTGACTGTTGACATACGTATTATTTTGAATTACAATGTTCTGAGAATATGATCTAGAGGTGTTTTTTAACCATTTTGTATCTTAGAGACTTTATGATGCTTTCAAAATCGTCCTCAAAATATATTTCGGACAAGCCTATTGAGCTTGATTCGAGACTATTTCAGGGAATGCAATGCATAATTTAATAAAATAATGGGTTAATATGCTGCCAAAACATGTTATCAAAGTGTCCTCGTCATGATTGCCTAATTGAGCATCCTCAGAATAAATGTGGTGGATTCAGACTTTTACGTAAAAGCTACTTTTTACACTATGTTTTGAGTTCCCATCATCTGATGGTGCAAGCGGTAGGAAGGAAACTAGCCAACGATATCATCCGGAGACCAAAGTACAATGGATATTCATGGCGTCACACCATCGGTAGAGCAAGTCGATAGAAACGCTCCTTGATAGTTATAATAGATGTCAAAGTCGGAGTTGTATATGAGTATATGCCATATTCTCAAAATGGCCACCATGCACGGATTAAATCCATTTTTTTAAAACAAAAAGAAATGATTTGACGTTGCACAGATATTTTACTTCACGAATCAAGGGTAATTGCGGTTTGCGTAGTATATTTTTTTTTGTGCAACGTTGTCTTCTTCGCATATACCTAGTAATTTTTTTCTTACCATTTGTCCGTTTTCGTTAGCGTTACTCAAATGAATTATGTACATTATGACTAAACCAGATGCTTCACATCGAGCTCCCTGGATGAAATCTGTACTTTATCAAAGCACTAATTAGACGCATGTACAATTTTAATCTAAAAAAGACTTTAGGATACAAATATGGTTAGGTAAAGTTTTATTTATAATTAACGATACAGACTTTATGTATATGAACACAAATGTAAATACAAACTTGGGTGTCATGCTTTCATTTCTGTTCGTGCTAGCTCGTTTATGTGTTTTAACCCGTATTGCAAGCGTTTGGCGGTAGTTAAACTAGTCGGAACGTTATTGGTGGGGTTATTGTTTGTCGACAGATTAATCGGTCGGCAGAACACCTGGCGATGGGGCTTATGGCCACCCGACCGCTCGACAGTCCGTTCGCCCGAATAAGTACGTTCGATGCACGATTTCATCATCGACAAACGAAATAGGTGTAGACTGGCAGTTTAGAAACCGTACAAAATTCGGCAATAGGCTTTTCATACCGCGGCAACTTGCTCGCAAAGGGTGTTATTACACGCAGGCGTATTAGAGCAGTTATAGTCGATTTACTTCCCGCAGAAGTTATGGAAGTTTATAACCCCTGAGGAAGTTATGAGTGTAGTTTTAAATGAAAGAACCCATTCCATTCGTTCGTCATTTCAGACTTAAAAAAGATCAGCCCAGGTTTAATCTTTCCTACTTTAACTAGTATATAATAGTAGATTGTTTGACAAGGGTCTAAAGTAAGCCATATTACCACGAGATGGTTATTTTCCCAAACATAGTGAGGGAAAATTGTTCGAGTGGTAATTATGGCTTTTCACTTCGATTGCGAGAAAACACATACACACAAATTATCCACATTAAATGAATAATTTAACTCTTGGCGGGCGTAGGTATGTGTAATTTGACAGCATGTTTTTTTTTCTAAGGCCAGCACCATGCCTCGCTATGCGTATTCGCTTTGCGTATTCGCCTCCCTTTCTTTTGCTATATTAAAGAAAGAGAGCAACATGCGATTTTTTTTCTTTTAAGAGGCCCAATTGCTTTGACCATGGACACCGCTTAACTGAAAAACGTCTTTTCATTTCTCATACTCTGAAAGTAGGTAGGTCATATTTGACCTAAGGAGCGGGTGGAAAGTGGGCCATGTCGCCCCACGAGCTCACATGTATACATATTTTTGATTCCAAAACATTTTAAATTAACCAATCCAAATGCTTCACCACATTGAATCCACCAAGCACAAAACACATCGACAGCCAAATCAGCCAATCAGAGCGTTGGGTTCTCTTATAAAAAAATAAATAATAAATAAAATAAAAATAAAAATATTTATCATTATTAATATTACGAATTCTGGTTATAAAAAAGCTAAATAAAAACTCGTAAATGTTATCGTTATATTTAAATACTTTACATTTTAAGCAAATTTTAAGTGACCATTTTTCAATATTTAAATATAAACGCGTCCTAAAAATCATCGTATTAAAAAAATCTAATTGGCAGAATCTTATCAGCCACACTTCCATTAAATCGTATATAATCGTAAAAGTAATATTTGAAGCTAAAGGATAATTATAATGAAATAAATTTTAAAATAATAAAATAAACAAATATGTTTGCGATACTTTTCAATGTTTTCAATAAATTGAAAGTATTCTTTGGTTCATTATAAGTTGTTTAATTACCCTATAGATCCGCTTCCAGTATTAACGTCAACCAATAGTACCCGCCAAATTGGTCCATTCACAATAGTACATTACTTAACAAGGGCGGTAAAACAAAGAATGTCCCAGATCGCAGGTATTTGACGCCCGAGCCGAAGGCAAGGGCGATAAATATGCGATCTGAGGCTTTCTTTATTACCGCCCGTGTTAAGTACAAAATTTTATGTCACCTCCTGGCCAGGAAGTGGGATTTCCCGCGCGCGGAGCGTGCGGTAATTGCCGCTTTATGGCCAGGTGTGACATAAACGCTTTTAATATGGCTTCAATAGGATTTGACTGGATCCAGACAATGTTTTTGCATATTTGGATATTTTTAGTTTCCTCGTATTCGGAATGAAAAGCAGTGTTGAACTCGGGTGAAACCACCCATTTCAGCCTCGAATTATTGGCGCTCTCACTATCTGAAATGGGTGGCTTTCAACCCTTGGTTAACAATCTACTATTCCTGATGGTCGATTTTAGTATAGAGGGTATTCTGGTTGGTTGATATTTTTACCAAATATTTTTTTATCTGTCAAATTACTGTTCTGTGATTGGCGGATTTAATAGGTGAAGTATTTTGATTGGTCTAATTAAAATGTTTTGTGAATCGAAAATATGTATACATATTTTCCCTAGAGCTTAAATGTACTACTTTAGCCCCGCTTCACAAGTCTAATATGACACACTTTTCGAGCACGAGAAGTGGAAAATGCTGATTGATTTTAAGAGGCATTGTGTCAAAAATCATATTATATTTTCCTGCATTTTTTGCTAATTTTTATTGTTCGGGAAGCCTGACATCTTAATTTGGTCGGGTTATAGGCGGCCGCTAACTTCACTCACACCGGTATCTTCTTTTACCACGTAGGGAGCCTAATAGAATTCTTATGTCATTCAAACTCAAATTAAATAACTTCAATATTAGTTAACACAGAAATACCTGCAGTCTACTTCTGAAACCAGAAAGCTTTCTGAACCGTGCGCTACTTATTGAAAACGGCTATATACTTAATGCAATATGTCAAGAAGGTCTCCTGGTTTTAACTTGGTGAGTGATTTTTTAGTAGGAACAACCTGTTCATAGTTCGCCGTCAGTGACCGTGGATATTTCACGATTGAATGAATTCCGAACTGTGGGGAGCCTTCACTTATTCACCCGGGCTTTTTGCGGAATTAGTGCACTGCCGCGCGGGAAGACAGCTCACCTGAGCCCCCTCCCAGGGATAAACGATCGGTGGAAAAGACAAGACTAAAATAATTTCTGCTAGATGTATTCCCCTGGGAGGTCTTATGATAGCACTCCAGTTTACGGTGTGTCGAGGTACAAATTTCAACCCCTTGGGTTGACGGCGAAAAAAACAAAAGAAAACAATCTTTTGTTATGAAATCGTACTTACATCGGCGACACCGGTAGCCAACGAGTGAAACAGTGTTCTCCTAGTCAATACTCATGTAGTAGGTAAGTATTAAATTCTCGAGCTCTACTCTACTTTTCACGTCGATTGCGAGGAAACGAAACAAATAATTTAATTAAGGTCATTTATAGGTACTCATGAGGTCATCAGGTCAACTAACCTGGTTCGGCGGAGCGCGGGTTGACGCGCGCGCGCCTCCGACTGCGGGCGCCGCGGCTGGAGTTGTTCGTGTGACTGCATGTTGGACCGATTGCCTTGGTTTTCGACGAAGATTTTACTTTATGCACTAGAGCATAAAACGGTATTTTAAGCACTGTCTACGAAGCATAAAATTAAACTTTACGAGCAGGAGACGTGAAAAGAGTATGTGTATTGTATCTTTACTAGAAATTAGGTTCATATAAGTATATACATAGATTGATGTGATAATTATGGAATTCGTTGCGCGAATCGAACACGCTCTTGCCCGAATATATTTTAAAAGATAAAAAGAATGTTCACAATTAGGTACGTGGCTGATCCAAGCGTGAATGAAAATTAAGACACCTTTGTTATAAAAAGAAACTCTTAACAACTACCTAATCCGTTGTAATAATCGAATAACTCGAGCTTTGTCAAATTTTGTGTTTCGAGGAAAGTTTCTCAAATTTTAACTTTTCGACTAAAATTGCTTTTCATGGGACGATGAGTTGAATCTTGCCGCCGGGGAAACGAGAGGTCAGCCTTCTTAGAGAAAAAAACAAGGAAAATCTTTTGGTGTCTATAATAAATAGTCTAGTCTACAAAACAGTCATTACTGTTTTGTAGACCGCTTTTATCTAATGCGATATACTCGTATTATAACCCAGTCGAGATATGCACAACCTCGAAATGTTGGTAACTTTGATGACATTTGGCACGAATGTTCATTGAAGGCCTTGTTTTCGTCTCCCAAAAGTCCCCACGCCGGGACCTTCTATATAGAGCCGCCACTATCTTGGGAAACGTACTCCATCCGTAAGATTTTCGCATTTTGTGCGAAATCTACGTACCCTATTAAAATATGGTCAGGGGAAACATTGAAGCTTAATAAATTCTGCACTAACCTGTAATACATAACTGTGACGAGAAAACATGTCTTCGTGGAGAAATCCACCCACGTGTGAGGTTTTGCGTTAATGTCATTCCAGGGTATATCTGAACATGAAGCTTGGCAGAATTTCAAAAAGCCGACACGGCGACAAATCCTTGAATCAAAAAAATGGTTTTAGAAAACTTACAACATAAGCATGAGTTCCTTTCAAAGATTTTGAGTAAGAAAACGCGACACTTAAGGGTCCTTTTATTAGTTAAAAACCGGCCAAGTGCGTGTACCCCCTAAAAAGGCTCATCTATTTAGGCGATTTTCTATTTAATTAACCCTAAAAAGGCTCATCTAAGTATTTAGGCGATTTTCTATTTAATTAACACGTATTTTGACATTTTATCAATGTTACTATCTAGAACAGGATTATTGCGTCCTAATGACATACATTTTAAATGTATTTTTTGGGCTTTTCATTAAGAAATATTGATTCAAACATCACTCCAAAACGACCATTTTCGAGCTTCGAAAAGCTTTTTTCCGCTTAAATTTTACTACTCACAATAAAATCAAAAAAGGGCAATGTTACTATCTAAAACTTTTATAAAATCATCATATATTTTAATCACTTTTTTGGTATTATCAATACTTTTGTCAACATTTTAGTTCAAAAATTTTTTAAACTTGTAAGGACTCTTAACGTTATTTCATTTAAATCGCAGTTTAGTTCGCAAGGCATTGTGATATTGCGTCTGATCGTAATGTGCGCGCAGTCAGCGGGTTTGTTGCGATCCCTCGTCTGTCACACCCGTGATGAGGGAACAAGGGCGATCACAAAAAAGGGTAATGTATTCGGAAATGTTCACGATATATCAGAGCAAGGGTTTTCGCGTCGAATCAGAAATATTTCGTCTGTTAATATCGTAACTTGCGATTGATAAGGGACTTATTGGGGTTTACGTTAACTTTCTGAAGTATTGACGTCGCAACTTGGCTGTTCAATCAGTGAGTTTTCTTTTATATTTTAGTTTTTGCACGAAAGTGCTATAACTTTTTTATTTATCATATTTGATGGAACACTAATAGACGGTAGCTCTCGCGAAGGATGGAAAATACCCAATTTACTCATAGTACTTATTCGGATGTCTATTAAGCTTATCAGCTATTTGTTAATTGTATGAAACTCATATCAAGTATTCATAAACGTGCCTGCATTTTCGTATATCCAGCTAAACTTGCAGGTATGATAAAGTTAACTATTGTATACGTGCAGCGCATAAATTACACAGTAGCAAGAGCAACTATCTAAAACGAACTTCAGGTAACTTGTGCGGTAAAAGACATTCTGGCAACATTAAAAATTCTTTGGTATATGGTTCTAACTTATTATACCTTACTAGTAACTTAACTACCTTCTTCTTACTTAACTTAATCTTTGTATTCAACCCGAGTCTCGTTAAAAAAGTTTAGTAATTTCACCATCAGGGATTCCAATAATCTCAATTCACAGTCTCTATTGATGTGCGACTGCATGGCGACTGCAACGGAATTTACACGTGAAAAACTGCCAGTGACCTCTGTCACTGGCAGTCAATCAACACTCAAAGCGGTCACCCATCCATGAACTGACCGCGGCCGAAATTGCTTAACCTCGCATACCGCATGCGGCACGCGGGCGCCGCTGGGCCACGAGCGCTCGACTTCCTTGTTCTAAATAACAACCCAGAGTTAACCCAGAGTGGATCAATTTTAATAAGCAACATAATAAATCTTTGATCATTTTCGGATACTTTTCTTATGAGATTACAAATAATTGCTTTCCCGGAAATAACCACCCACTTCATTTAAATAAATTATAGTTAAGTACTTGTTTACTAATTACAAGTACTGAGTTAACTGTTGCTGTCAAATCAGCCAAAAGACATTTCCATTATTAGGAACAGCGTACCTTACTCAAAGACAATTAAATTAAAGCTTTAATAAGATTGGGAATTTGTCGAATCTGTCTTTGTTATCGGTTCGTTGATCGCTGCCCGAGCTCCGCCATTCGATAAATCCGAGCTACGCTACGATCGACCGCCGTCAATTTTAAACTTAATTGTATTTCGATTTTCAAAGTAAGTAGGCAAGTTTCTTGGTTAAAAGCAGTTTCGATGCGATTTAATTCAAGCCATCACTCTAATAAAGCCAGAATACCTTTCCAATTGAAATGCAAACTAAGACCTAACATTGCAGTGATTGAACATTGTCTGCGGCCTCGATTTATGTATTTACCTACCAGTTGAACATTTATAACGTAACCAATATGAATGCGCAACTCGCGATAAGAATAATATTTTGAAAAATTACACCAAGTTTGTAACTCGATGCTTGTTTCCGAGAGTGTAAAGCCTACAAATCGCACACCTGTGCCTGTCGGTTGTCGGGTATCGCTTTACGAATGAATCGTCAAGCATATAAATCAATTTAATAGCTTAGATTTCGAAAAAATAATCTTATAGGTAGTACAGAATTTGGTGACAATGATATGAGATCCATGTGGAATTGAGGGAACTCCTTAAAATTTCGAGGGAAACATATAGCACTTTTAGTATTTCGATATTATTCTTATTGTTTTTTGTTTGGGCCTTTGTATGCCGCTTCGACCAGCATGTGATCTATTGTGGCAGCCCTTTAGAGTTCACCGTTAAGACCCGTTGATTCTAGGAATTTCCAGATTCTTTGGGCGGTGATGTGTTGTACCTCTTCTGGTTGCACGATGTGAGGTAGGTACTTCTTTTGCGCATTAGTGGTCCGAAGGTTCAGAGAATATGCATTGCAGTTTCTTCTGACTCCTGGCAACACCTGCATAATGCATCTTGTTTCATACCCATTTGAAACAGGTGTTTGTTTTTTTTTTGTAGTGGCCTGTCAGGATTATTTTCACTGCGCAGGCTTTGTGTATTTTGAGCTGTATTAGCTCCCTAGACAGTTAATTATTGAACCCCTTAATCGATGCCTTCGAGTGTTTTTGTCCTTTTGCGAACTTCCACAGCTCGACTGCCGTGTTCGATAACAAATTGAGCATTTGCATTCAGAATGTAGCATTTGGTGAAGAGAAGCTGATGAAAAAGACCACGGTTGCCCATCCAAAACTCCTATTGTTTCATGGATGGCACTAAGATATTTCGATCAAGATAACTACTGAAGCGACTAGTTATGAAGAAACCAACTTAAATGATCCTGGTGTAATGTTACCATCAACCAGGGGGCCGATTTTTGAGTGTCGAACGCTCGAATTCTCACTCGACATCTGTCAAAACGTCATAGTATTTTGACAGATCTCGAGTGAAAATTCGAGCGTTCGACACTCAAAAATCGGCCCCCTGCTCTGGAAATTGAAGCCGCAAAGTAGACAACGGAACTCCGTAATTAATAAAACAGTGTACCTTAGCCGTGTTTGCACCCTGGTAAATTCACTAAAAAGAGTGACATAAATAAATAAAATAATAAAAAAAACCGATTCCAAAAAAAAAACTAAAAATGTAAATATAATTGCCGAACTTCTAATAACTCAATATGAGATGAGACTTTACGTTTCTTTTTGAACAATGTAGACGTGTATTGTTATTTTTGTAGTCAGTGCCATAATTTCGTAGGTAATAGGCAATTTCTTTGGATGGCATCGACTTAAAAAATATATATTAGTTGGATGAAATTCGTAGTAAATAGGGTTGGACATTAAACCTGCTTTCTACAGATATTTTACATATGTAAGTACTTAATACTTATTGTTTATCTAGAACATCTAAGGAGCTCAAAATACCTACAGTTTGCACGTTAGTTAGCACGTAGATTAATAGTATGCTATATTTAATTTACACATTAATACCCAAATCACATTTCATATACATAAGAGTTCATTATCATCATTCTAGGTAAATCAAATCATTCGGTTCGATTCCCCGGTAGGTATAAAGTTTTTAAATATTGTACTCAAGTAACCAGAATAAGAGCCAGGCACGGAAAACACGCCTGTGAGCATAACGATTATTACACAAAAACAAACCTGCTTGAGAATTATAAATTATCGAGAATGATATAAATGGGGCACAAGGCAGACGAGGGGAGGCAATAAAAAAGGCAATCAGAGGGGCGCCAGAAAAGGCGCGAGCTACCGCCTCGAGGCAGATTTCTGCGGATGCGACACATCACACGTAATGTATTTACAGGGCCACGTTAAGCTGTTGATTGGATGATGCGGTGCCGGGAATCATATTTATTCCCCTTTACAATTTCTGTATAAATACAGTTAACGTCTATGTAGGTATCTGTTTTACGAAGCTGGAAGTTAGCGAACATCAGTCGCGGCGGCATCGGCACCCGGGAAGTGAAACATCTTGTCGCATCTAAAATGCAGTTTAAACTTGTCCCAGACTTTGAAAAGTCTCTCTCAAGAATAGCCACTCCTTGTAACACTATTTTATCTGTTAGTCTGCTTATATCTGTAGGTATGATTACCATTTTTATACTTACTATTAATTCCTCTGAAACTTATTTTATCCGCAGTAGTAGGTATATGTCTGTACAGTCAGTTAGCTCTGCTTTTTTGCGGCAGCTCAAAGACATTGGCAGTTTTGAGATGCTGGTAAGAGGTTATGTTGCTGCGGTTTATTATTGAGTCGCTAAATTTTTTTGTTGTGTAGACTTTTTTGACGATTTTCCGAAAGTTAATGTCAATGTTCTTAGAACACTGTTCAATATAAGCTATATAAGCTACGGTTAGTGGTAGATGCTATGAAGTATCTAGCCCACTACATGAGCGTTGGAGGGAGTACAATAGGCTTATCGTCGGGGGATCGGGGTAACCCGCGAATCGGAGATGCCCAAGGTCAAACTATTTTATTTTTTATTAATATTATTTATTATTATTAATTTAATGTAGTTATTATGATGTAATGTAATATGTAAATGCTCTGGAATAAATTATTTTCATTCATTCACTCATTCATTTCATTCATATCCTACGCTTCATTATCTCATTCCGAACAGACTCTACTGAATATTATTATTATTATAGATTAGGTTTAGAATTTGTTTTATGTTATGCTAAGTTAAGCCCTACCAGGGACCATGGTGTACCTACATATATTGCTCAAATGTAGACCTTTTGAATACCACGGCTGCAATGAATAATGAACTATTAAAATTCCAAAAGCTTAACTGTCTGACAAAATATTTGAAAAAATATTTATTTTCAATATTATCTATTGAGAGTTTAAATTCCGTAATTTCATTATCAAGATAAGTATTTTTAAAAAATCCTCAAGGAAATCACTAAACGGATCCTCGTAAGTCCCAGACAGATTTTTGTAATTTTGAATTTGGAACATTCATTAATCTAGTTAAAGTTTGAAACTCGATTTGAATTTTTACATTAGAGTGTAAGTACATTGGGCCTTACGAGGATAAATCTTCTATAAATCTTTATTTATTTTATTCTCTTCTATAATTGTTTTTTTTTTGTTATTTAGAACAAGGAAGTCAAGCGCTTGTGGCCCAGCGGCGCCCACGTGCCGCATGCGGTGTGGGAGGTTAAGCAATGTCGGCCGCGGTCAGTTCATGGATGGGTGACCGCTTTGAGTGTTGATTAACTGAGCGCTCCCGTGCTTTGGAATGCACGAGGCTGAGGTTTTAAGTTAAGTTAGAGGCCTTCGGGCGGCTTGAGAACTTCTAACAGTCATGTTGCCCATGCCCATGCACTCACTTGACAAAGCCTAATCCCAATAAGGTCTAGTTTCCCCTCGGGTTGGTAGGTCAGATGGCAGTCGCTTCCGTAAAAACTAGTGCCTACGCCAAAGCGGATTAGGTAGCGGACCCCACGCATCCTTCAGGATGCAACTGTACTGGGATAACGCTAGGAGGATGATGATACTGTATACAATTTTATTATTTTACTTACAAAATGTACGCAATTACTTGCCAATATTTTGTACCTAAGATCTTTTAACAGTACTCTACACATACATAACTTAATCAAAAAAGATTGCAATCTTTTCAAAGAAAACTTCGTGTTGGAACTGTATGGTATCTATACATACATACTTACATAGACAGCAAGAGATTTGTCAACGACCTTTTCGCTAAATACCTTACTCCAAAGAAATAGAGCACAGAATCGTAAGCCTAGATTGAGTGCAATTTGCTCGAGCCTTTCTCCGAGAATAGTGCTTGCGTATTTCACTGAAATACGTACACGAAGACGAGACGAATCACAAATAAGGTCTACCTATAATATTTTATTCAATGATTGGGCTTTTACTCGCTCGATTGTCGTCATTGACTTTAAAAAAAGAAGCAAGTTTTGCAGAACATTTACGGAATCTAATTTACTCGTTGTAGGTATTTACCTATGCTTTTGTTTGGTATTTATATTTTCGATATCAATTAAAGTTTCCCCTGAGCTTTTCCTATTCCAAAAATAATTAAGGTGAGCTCCGATCAGTTTTGATGGAACTGAATGATTAATCTTAATGGATTTTGCTGAATTCGCTTACCTACCTGCCAAAGGCGTATCGCCGGGTATCGCTAATAATGGCCGGGTTTTTAAAGACATAGACTATAGTGTCTTAAAATCTAAAAAAAGTAAATTACATGACGATGAATTTCACTCCATAGAAAAAAATCGCGAAGTTACCCCTTTTTCGAATGTATTTTCAATACTACGGCTATATTACTGATATTTAACATTTAATTTTTGTACTCAATTAAAGATCCTAAATACTTAAAATTCGCTGGATTTGCTTTAACAAATTGATTGGCTAAATATTTACGAAATTACGCGCAGAGCTTGCGTAGAGAGCATCGAGCGGGATGGTTAATTGTAAACTCACGCGTGTCGTGTTAGAGCGGGACATTTGCGTTGGGGATACCTCCCCTTAAGTTTTAAAATTGAAAATTAAGTCTGGCGCAGTTAATACTTGCCTTAGCTGAAGAAACTAATGAAGTAGGTACAGAACGTAGTCCGCCTTCCTGTTGACAATTAACCCGAAGAAAATAGAATCCCTATACTGTTTGTCTCTGCACGCACATGGCACGTGGTTGAGTGGAAATTTGCTGTGCCCGGCAACAATAAATAAAACTACGACTAATTTATTCAAACAAAACTATTTAATTTATTTTTAATTTCTATAATATGGCACTAGAATTGTCTCTGTATACCTACTAGTTTCCGAGATACAGCCTTTCAAAATTCATCTATTTTTCGAACTTCTCATCAAACTTTGGAAGGATTTATCTCGGAAACTATTGAGTCTACAGCGACAATTCAAGTCTCATATTGTAGCATATTTAGTCTTATTTAAAAACATCAAGGTACTATAAGCAACTAGTTCTTAGGGTTAATTTCTTTTTTCGATTTTTGACAAAATTGCGTTCGGCGCTCGAGGTCAGAAACTTGGATTATTCATTGGGCCAACATCATAAACAAGTCTACAAAAAATCAGAACTACCGGATTCGATGCAACCTACCCCGTACTTTCAGGTGACAAGATTACTTGATTATTATATGTCTGAGAAATTAAGATTAAAATAAAGAATAATTTGATTTTTAGAAAATTTAGATTTGTTTACCTCATCTTTAAGCCTAATATATTCTATACTGTGTCCTTTTTGAGGTGTGCAATAAAGAGTGTATTGTATTAAAAATTGTTTAAGTATACACGACCCACCTGGACCTTTTTTGTGTTCGCCTGTCAATCTCTATCTACCTAGATCCTTTTTCTTAGGATTTTTTCTTCTCAATGGGGACGACATTCTACGTCACCATAACAGGAATCTTACTTTCAGAGAATCCAACTGAATTGGAATCCATCTTTCGCGGTATCCAACTTTTGGGGAAATCAATCAACATAATGAGAATCTAACTTATCGGGAATCTAACTTTCGGAGAATACAACTTTCTAAATCGATGTAGCCTTTACGCTCAATAATATGTGTGTTCTGAGTTCTGAGTATCTACTAAACTTTAAAAGTACTGAGATATAAATCTTTGTCCGACGACCGTAAGTGTAAGTTAACTAGGCTAAAGGCGATTGAAATGGTTTTTATGTTATGTACTTTATTTTTCAACATTACGTATACGGACATTTCATTTAACAGCATGTGGCGTTAACAAAACCGACATAAAAGTACTTTTTTTACAACAGAACCGCCGGTGGTTTTATTTGATTGTATTCGGATTCAATTTGCCTTCGTCCACAGGCAGCGAGGCGGAATAGCTAACAACGGGATCGGTCTATCTACTCTACCTACTTACTTTATACACAGACCAGTGGGCCGATTTTTGAGTGTCGAAAGCTCGACTTTTCACTCGAGATCTGTCAAAAAACTATGACGTTTTGACAGATGTCGAGTGAAAAGTTGAGCGCTCGACACTCAAAAATCGGCCCCCAGTACGGATTTAACAACATAATGTTACAACTGAAATAAATAATAAAATAAAGGATTAAGAGTGATATAGACCTCTACGTCATGTAATCCATCAAACGTGGGTGGTGGGTCGGCTTTTACGGCAGTACTAAGTTATTCTATTTTCTTTTCAAACTATGATTTGTGGTTCAAGTGGTAGGTGGATCCTTTAATACACAACCGAACCAGGATAACGATGATGTGGAGAACCAAATAAAGTAACACCTTTTCGTTAAACAAAAAAACACAAGAGGAAAAATTCAATAGCATTGTACCTACTTAATTTGCTCTTGAGTCTGTTTTATTTGCTTGGCTTCTTTTTTAGCGAATAGCTTTCATCGTATAATTTGCTTGCTTCTGCCTGGTCCCATTGATACCAGAATCTGGTTCTGATGATGGGGTCCATGAGGAATTGACAGAACTCCTCACAAATTCAAGGGAAACAAAGCGAATTTAGTATTTTCGGTAAAAAATCGAGCATTTGCATTTAGAAACTAGCATTTGCTGAACGGGAACTGATGAAGAAGACCACGGATTGTCATCCAGAACTACTTGTGTTTCATGGGTGGCACTAAGATATTTCAATCAAGATACTAAAGTGATTATGACGAAGGCAATTTAAATGGTCCTCATCTAATGTTACCAATGTTATCATCAACCTTCTCTGGTAATTGAAGCCAGAACGTAGGCAACGGAACTTCGTAATGTAATAAAACATTGTAAGTTAACCCTGTTTGAGCTCATTGGAATCGTTATGATATGCACTCTAGTAATAATTCACTAAAAAGTGCAAAACAAATAAAACGAAACGTGCCATTTCGTCAACTTTAAGCAAGATTTTTCTTTGGATGGCACTGACTTCAAAAATTACAATTCGTCTACATTTTTAGGGTTCCATACCCAAAGGGTAAAACGGGACCCTATTAGGTACTAAGACTCCGCTGTCCATCCGTCTGTCCGTCTGTCTGTCCGTCTGTCACCAGGCTGTATCTCATGAACCGTGATAGTTAGAAACTTGAAATTTTTACAGATGATGTATTTCTGTTGCCGCTATAACAACAAATACTAAAAAATCATCATCATCAGTCGCTCCCCCAATGCTGAGAATCGTGACATCATGTCCCATTCTTGCTGACCAGACTCCTTCATTGGCTCCTGTCACCCGCTTTATGGATGGCCTCGTGCAGATGTAGTTGCAGGGATGCAGTGACTTGGGTGCTCCATCTAGCGGGTGGTCTGCCCCGGGACCTCTGGCCCTCAACTTTTCCCGTCATTATATTTCTCTCCAGGCTCTGAAGGACGTCGTGAGAGGTGTCCGAAAAATGTGAGAATGCGGTCCTGGCATACTGTCGATAACCGATGACTTATGCGTAGCTCCTCCAGAGGGCTGATTTTTGAGTTTCGAACGCTTGACTTTTCACTCGAGATCCACACTCAAAAATCGGCCCCCCGAATGGACTGGTTTGTTCGTTTTGCAGTCCAAGGTATCCGCAGAAGTCGACGCCAGCACCACATGTCAAACGCATCTATGCGACTTTTCATTTTGGCCCGAATAGTCCACGTCTCTGAGGCATAAAGAAAGATTGAAACTAAAAAATATAATAAAATAAATATTTAATTGGGCTCCCATACAACCGACATGTTTTTTTTTGCCTTTTTATAGATAATGGTACGGAACCCTTCGTGCGCGGGTCTGACTCGCACTTGGCCGGTTTTTCAATCAGACGCGTAAAGTCTCATATGAGCTATTAGAAGTTAGGCAATTACTTATTTTTACTTTTTTTTAGGACGGTTTTGTTTTTTTCATAAACATTTTATTCATGAAATGAGTGACATATTTTTCCGCAAAAAAGCACCCAGCTTGATGTGAATTACTGTCCTCATTTACCAGTTCGGAATTGACGTGCCGCAAATTGGTTCCTTTCATTTCCACTTGGTCACGTTTAAGATGGTAAGTATCTTATACCTAACTAAACATTTTTTTTCTCATTGTGTTTCAATACTTTATTATTGTGTTGAGGATCCGAACTGATAAGATGACCAAGTACCTACTTGATTGACATCGCAATGTACAAATAACACAAAAGAGTATCTGTGGACGACGCAGCCAGACTTGAAGAATTTGTATGATGAGGGAGGATCGGAAATAAATTATTTGATTATAGGATCCAGGAAATTACTTCCGCAGCACGAGCTTTTACTATGTTTTTTTGAAGTGAAAACTTCTTTAGCGGCGCTGAGCACTTTTGTACTGGGGAAAAATGTATAAACTCGCGATAAATTCTATGACCAGGTTAGTTGACCCCTCCTAGTATCGTGATTGCTATGTTACGAGGGGTCCCCAGCTGGTCTTCTTAGAAAGCCACGGTTCTAACTGTTTTAAGACAATCCTAAGATATTCCATAAAGATCATATTTCAAATAAATTCTCATGGAAAGTAGCTCTTATTGTCCCTAAAAAAGCGTTTCCAAAGTCCAATATCGGATAGCCAGACTGACTGATTTCCGTAAAGATCATATTTCAAATAAATTCTCATGGAAAGTAGTTCTTATTGTCCCTAAATACGGTGACAGTTTACTTCAAAATACCTAATGGCCAAGAGTGATGGACAGGGGGAGGAAACTTTAAGAAAAGACCAGTTTCGCGTGAATTTGGCGTAGAAAGTGCTGCCTCCTATTATATTTGATGTCGACATATTTTGTGTAATCCGTCTCAAGCAGGTTTCGTTTTTATTTCATCTCTCCCAATACAATTAATCAAAGCTGAACGTGAAAAAGAACCTTACAATTTATCGTAAAAATTTAATTTTCAACTCTATGGTCACAGATTTTATAATACTCTATGGTCGTATGGTTGCCATGGTTATTTTTAAATATTGAAATAACACGTGTGTCAATAACATGTCAACATATTGAAAATAAACCAATCGTAATTAATTATAAGATTTTCTGCATTATTCTTGTGAAAAGCAGTTATCAGAAACGCCGCCGAGTAAAGTAAGTATTTTTTAATTCATTATTTACTATCCCTGTTTACACCGATGCGATGTTATATTTATATTCCAATCAATTGATTTATTTAGGTAGGTAGTCTGTTTTGCCGGGTGGTCATAAATGAATATCAACGAAAACAGTTGATTACTTAGCAATATAAACGTTTGAGTATTGAACTACGTGAGCTATACGATAAACGAATATGAAGCATCACTTTCTTCTTCGTGTTGTCTTTGAAATAGGTATAGTAGATAATTAGGGACATAATTTCAAAAATAAACACATACCTCCTACGCTCTCATCTCATTATTTAATGTTATGTTTTACAGGTACATAGTGCATACAATCGTGCCACGTCCTCATGCTGAGAAAAAGTCAGGACAGAGGTATTTTCAACATGGATGTCAATTGTTGGAGAAAACAACACTTAGCCTGGGCCAATACATGAAATCAGGAAGATATCTACAACGTGCATCCATTTCAAGGTGAAAAAAATGGATACATCTTTTTGTAGACGATTGTACTTCACTAATTCGTTTACCAGTTAGTGATTGAAGAAGTTAAACAAATCGCTATCAAGTTATAGGTAATCGTATTTAATCCTTCTTTTAATATACTACTCATAAATAAGTTAGTCAAAAATAAATAAATGATATTATATATACAACTTAATTTTATTAGTCTCCTGACTGGAATAATTATTTGTGTACAAATCACTTAACCGTTTCAGTACGGCGTGATTATAATTTGTACTCAAATTTGACGAGTTAACACGCCAATCCGAGAAAGATTTTTTATAGATAAAAGTAAACAATAAAATACTGTTCATGTACTATCTACCTACTGTGGCATCTTAGCCTTACGTATAAACTTCCCCATTGTCATACTAAAAAAATATAGTAAATTATGACTTCTGAAAAGAATAACTTTATTACCATTATTCAATTTAAAATGTGGGAAATTGCCACGGGAAGTTTAAGATGTCACAGTAGGTAGATGGTACAGTCGAGGTCAAAAATATCTTTACAATTGAGTGTGACAAAATAGTACATTACTTAACAAGGGCGGTAAAACAAAGAACGTCTCAGATCGCAGGTATTTGACGCCCGAGCCGAAGGAAAGGGCGATAAGTATGCTATCTGAGGCTTTCTTTATTACCGCCCGTATTCAGTACAAAATTTTATGTCACCCCCTGGCCAGGAAGTGGGATTTCCCGCGCGCGGAGCGTCCGGTAATTGCCGCTTTATGGCCAGGTGTGACATAAATATCTTTACAGTTTGACACAAACCACCGTTCTTCTATCAATTATGACGTGTAGATCGCAAAATGTGAGACAAACATATGCACTGACAAGTCTGCACTGTTTTCGTGAATTGTCAGTTCATTTTATTCAAGTTTGTTTCATATAGCAAGAACATAAAGTAGCTTATTGGAGATTTACATGTTGTATACCTACATATTTTGCAGCTGTTAGGAACTGATTACATATTTAATGGTTTTATATAACGGGAACAAATAAAATGATCACCTAAATAACTTTTGATATCACCAAATTTTCGAAACCTAAAATAAGGCTCAACACTCAAAAAAATGTATCGATCATCAATCTCGGGTCACCTAAACAGTCATACCTATTATTCCAGCAGTTAAAGCTATTTTACTTACTTACTGTGTTCCCAGAAATTTTATAATCGCATCAAAAAATTGTCATTGTATACATACCACCAAAAATACTAAACTTACACCTAATCTAAGGCGCTGAGCACTTTTTGTGATGGGGGAAAATTGTTAAACTCGCGACGATTCGTAAGACCAGCTAGTTGACCCCTCCTAGTATCATGATTGCGATGTTAGGAGGGGTAAACTCAGCTAAACTCAGCTGGTCTTACGATTTACGATGCGTAAGACACAATGATACTCGGGGACATATTATGTATATATGTGAATGGATTATGCGAATATGAATATGAACATGAGTATGAATATAAATACGGATACGGATTTACGGATACCGATACCGATACGGAGACGGATATGAATATCTTTGTTATTTACTTTCTTTATTGAGTTTTCACTTCTGCCTGCACTCCCGGAGTGCAACCCGTTGTTTTTTTTTATATTGACATGGTAGACCATGACCAGTTAGGTAGATAACTGGGTAAAGGAACTATGAAAGTAAAATATTGTAATTTTAACATGTACCTATTTTAACTTGAATAACTTGAATTTAAACTTTCGTAAGACATGTTATAATTTTACATAACTTGACATTTTATACCATGTCGCTCGAAGTGACAATTAATACGTGAGTTTTAACCGTTTAGAAAAATAAAATGTATTTTAACTTCACGTGTATCTACATGAGTAACTATTTAATCCTATCTTGTCAGTCGAGTGTCACCCATTTCTTTACATTTCTCGATTACTGACGTTTGACAACGACACAACACCACGATCTTTAGCTTTAGCAAAACACACGGGTCCCCTCGGTCGTCTCTGACTATAAGTGGACCGTATCTCATTGAAATGACGCTCACAAATACGTCGTCGATGATACCTACTCACAATCTAAAAAACACTAATTTCACCCTTACAAGGTTTAGGCTCGAAAACTTACTGTTGCACTCAACTTATTTTTGTATGACTATTGTAACTGGAAACTATTCTGATAACTAACTTACATTTTAATCACCAAGGATTAGCGTTGCTCACAACTTTTGAGTAATATCGAAACATTGAAACCGCTCATCCTACTCATCCGATCCAATGATTGGTTTACTCAACCCAGTCCACTTTATCCTTATTAAAAACAAGGGAAACTTTGCTCTCCGGGGCATGGCTGGAGAGCCTCAGGTACCTACCTATTGCGTGGAAAGTACCTTTGTAACTTTCAATCATCCCAATTTATTTTGATAATTATTAATTGGCTCCTCGTAAATCTTTTTTGTAAAACAAGAATATAAAATTTTAAAAGCTATTCGCACCGCCGATAGTCGCTTCGTGTCGGCCGAGCGCAGCGCCGAGCCGATCAACTTGTTTTTCGCTCCTATCGCGTAGACATTTTTTGATCGGCTCGTGCAGGCTCCACGACGATAGGTTTGGGAAGACCTTTAGTTTCGTCATCCCCCAAGGCTCCCATAAAACTAAAGGGGGGCACGAAAAAAAAATGTTGCCTACCCCATCAAGTGGGGTATCGTTGAGTAGAGCTCGTTAAGTGCATAAATAAAGTTTTTTTGTTTTGAAAAATAAAGGACTGAGAAGCCATTTAAATTATCATATAAAAATATTTTCCCACTTTAAAATCTCATTAAATATTATTCCTAGCGAAAAAGTGCGAAATATAACCTTTTTTGTAAATAATTTTATGTAGATCACTGAAGTATGCCTAAGAACGTTTTTTTGCTATGGGCCACCGTTTACGAGTTTTTTACGAAATATCGAAAAGGATGGGACCTTTAACCCCCCCCCCCCCCCCCCCCCCCCTTCTGCCCACCAGCGGCGGCGGCAGGTGCGGGGACTTTTAATATGTTAACCTCCTAACTAGCCCAAACAAAGTTAAAGTCAAAAATTGTGTTCTAAGCATTTCCCTGTATACCTTCAAAATTATTGGCCAAATGTTTGTGCCTGTCTGTGCCATCGTAGCGTTAGCTTCCTAAAAGACAAACCAATTTGAGTGTGGTTTTTTTAAATCGAAAGTCACAGCAGATTGGCAGAGATGGTTAGGTAAGATCAGCTATGTTATGTATCATCATCCATCCTCCCAAGTAAATACCTAATGCGCTACATTAAGTAAACATTTTACATTAACTTTAGAGACCCACCTGTAAGCCATAGTCCGCTAAGTCACCCAACCCAACCTCCTATTCAAAATATTAGCTACAGCATAAATAGCATTTGCTACCTATAAATGATGATAGTACCATATCAGGCACGAGATGTTATGTGCTGTAGGCACTGTAGCGTAGCTGTTGGGTGCTGTTGGTTGATGCGTAAAATGGGAAAACATGTTGATTATTGGAAGAAGTTACTTCGCAGCTCTTATTTTATCTAGCGTTTTTTATCAAGGTGACTGTAAGGTAATATCAAATGAAAGCTAATGCCAGACGGCTCGTGTCCATTTCCAAGGGAATTAATACATCAATCGGTTAGATGGCGGGTATAAAACCTGTCTACAAGTCAAGTTGTAATGGTATTATTGCTCCCCCACACCGCTTGGGGAGCAGCATGTCGTTGTAATAAGTAGGTATACTTTACTTACATATGTACATGTGGTAAGTAGTACGAAGTTAGGAAGCTGTGTTGCTCGAAGATACCTACCTGTAACTCAGTGCTGAGATCTTCGCTAGTTGACGATTTTAACATTCGCATATACAAAAAGGCTACAGAATACGCTTAGTTATATAGAATCCAATTGTTTTAGTTGTGACGTCCGTCAAAGATACATTCTTTCATTAAAATTTTATCGTGTTGCAAGGTAAATCTCGTTGAGACCACAATTGTCAATGTTGTAGGTACTCTACTAATCTAATGTTAAATACTGATTAAAGGATGATTCACGCTAGACCGCTCCGTGTCCGGGCCGGCCCGTTTTGTAGTACAATCAATCGACGGACGTGCGACGGCTGTCGATTTCTTGTACTAGAAAACGGGGCGGCCCGGACACGGAACGGTCTAGCGTGAATCATCCTTAAAACAACTTATCCAAATAGGAAAGTCGTCTCGCTCAATAATCGGGGCTTTAAGTACACAGGGCTGTAAATTTATAAAAGTCCACTGACCTGGGGTGTCCATATAACAATATGACATGTATGTTTGCTCATTTTTAAAACTGGCATCTAGGTATACCGAAATGCTGTAGGCGAATACAATGACAAACTATTTACTTTAAAATTGCACGTGTCAGTGTTGTTTACCCGTTGAAATATATGAATGTACCGGGCTTTCCTAATCAAGTATTATCCTTTATACTAACAGATTCCTCGCAAAAATGTTTTTACTGACCCCTTTTATCTACTGTCCCAAATATTAATCTCCACAAAATCCCAACAACAAAAAGGAGCCGCGAAGCGCAAAGGAGGAGATAAAGTGCTCAGCGATGCGGTGAAGGCAGTTCCTACCGCATTGTCCGCGCGCCCGCCGGCCGCTGCCTGCCCGGCCGCGGCCTGCTCCGAGATATAACATTAACTTTTATACAATAACACGATTGTTTAAGACAATCGGTTGGTATTGTGCCCTTGTAGGTATTTAGATTATTGTCTGAATGCACGGCAGTCAGTTAGACGATGACTTTTATTTATCTCAGGTCATCAAATTATTTAAATGAAAATTCTAAAAAACAAACATCGAAGAAAACTTTTAACCAAAACTCATTATCCATATACATTGATAGATATTTCTAGCGTGTATTTTTAATAAACCTCGTTTTAGCCCTGACAACTAAGATGAAATCGATTAACCGAGATCGGCGCGCATCAAAGTTCGCTCATTACCTCACTTTATTGTTCTTCTATTCTCAAACTGCCTAGGTGCTTTAGGCGACTTCCTGACTTGGCGGGGCGGGATCGATATGTGACATTTTCTTCTTTGACGTAAACTTACTGACGTCGCAAAGATTCCCACTTGACAGAATACTGTCAGTATTACATTGTACCAGTACTGCCTTCGCATCGTCCCGCTTCCGCGCATCCCGCGCCAGTCAGGAAGCACTCATCTAAATGTAGGGGCGCAGTAAAAAGTAGTACTGAGTTGACTGACAGTTGACACTGAGATTTGACACCTCCGCACCGACAAATCAGGAAATCGCCTTAGGCGACTTCCTGACTTGGCGGGGCGGGATCGACATGTGATATTTTCTTCTTTGACGTAAGCTTACTGACGTCGCAAAGATTCCCACTCTGACAGAATACTGTCAGTATTACGTTTGCGCAGTAGTAATATCATGCGCAGAAGCGAAGCAGTACCGCCTTCGCATCGTCCCGCTATCGCGCATCCCGCGTCAGTCAGGAAGCACTCATTTAAATGTAGGGGCGTAGTAAAAAATGGTATCGCGTCGACTGACAGCTGACACTGACATTCGACACTTTTCTCATATCGTACTGCCTCCGCACCGACAAATCAGGAAGTCGCCTTAGGGTTCATCTTTTTACTCCAATACAATCCTTTGTTTTTCGCGGCCTATAGAATTTAATTACCTATAGGTACTAGAGAGCACTCGTAATAATACTTACGTAAAAAATGAGCATTATTTTTAATCATGGAATTAAAACGAGTTCCTTTTTAGCCGCTTTTCACGCACTGGCGCTTCCCTAGAGGCCGGCCAAATTCTGCAAAAATATTTAGTAACAATTTCAATGTAACTAAATACCTATTTAACATTGTACAGGGGATTTTAAAGTTGAACTGCGGGAACAAATCCGCAATTTCTTTTTGCCTTTGGGCAAAATGTTTAATGAATTCAGATCGACTGCGGAGGGAAACGGAGCAGACGCAAATATCGAATCTAATTTGAATCTGAGTTATTCATTGTTTTTTTTTTTATATTGATATCGTTTCCAGCTGTTTGTCTGTACCTTACGCTCGGTGCCCCAGACATTATTGAATCAATTGAAGGTAAGTAATATTAAGAGGAGGGGTAGGGCAAGCTCTCTCCATACAAACTTTGTGCAGGATTTACTTTGTTTGTGTTTGCATTAAAGTTATGATTTTTGGTCAGTATGCTTATTTTTCTGATAGCTATTTCGTGTTGTAATTTTTTTTTATTAATTTTTTTATTTAAATTTTTTTATTTTGAATTTTTTTGATATGTTTGAAAATTTTCACATCACGATCTTCGCATATCTAATATTTACAACCAAAAAAAATATTATATTTGTTAGTGCCAAAACCGACGAATAAAACATGCACAAATTTTGTATGGGGAAGGCCTTGCCCTACCCTGCGCCTTAAGTAAAGCGAGGCAATGCAGCCAGCCTTCTGTTCTGGGCACCATTCCCAATGACAGCGATTTGGGCCAAATTTTGTGTTTGTAATTTTATGTCACACCTGGCCATAAAGCGTCAATTACCGCACGCTCCGCGCGCGGGAAATCCCACTTCCTGGCCAGGGGGTGACATAAAATTTTGTACTTAACATGGGCGGTAATAAAGAAAGCCTCAGATCGCATATTTATCGCCCTTGCCTTCGGCTCGGGCGTCAAACACCTGCGATCTGAGACATTCTTTGTTTTACCGCCCTTGTTAAGTAATGTACTATTATTTTTTAAGTGGGTTGTTTGATTTATTTTGTAAACTTGTAGTACCTATTTAACTATTGGTAAATAAAATCATATTGAAGGTAAGTTCATTAATATTATATCAATTTTCACTTCTCATGCTCGAAAAGTGTGTCATAGTGGACTTGTGAACCGGGGCTAAAGTAGTACATTTAAGCCCTAGGGAAAAACTTCATTTAACTACCTACACCTAAATAGATACTTATGTATTTTTCACAGAAAAATAAGAAAGGTTACTAGTTACTTGAACTTATTTAACCGCAGTGTTTTTGTGAAGAAAGTACATTATTTAGATTGACTGATGGAGTGTGGAGTGTACGAAATTGTGGTAGGAAATGGGTTGTCCATGGCGAGGACAGCAATAAACTAGGATAGTGGTCGTTACGGGTAACAGAAGTGCCGCGAGCGGTGTTGGATGTCCGTTGTGTAGTGAAGAGTGTAAGTAATTAGTAACAGTACGTATATTTTTTAATCATATTATAGGAGAGCATCTTGCTTTGCTCCATTAGAGTTCATTCCAGATTCGTTTGTACAATTTTGACGTTTATTTTAACCAAAAACTACTTAATCTGAGAAAGAACTCTATTGTACTATAGGTAGTAGGATTGACACTCAAACGCAAAAAAAAACGTGATAAGAAAAACAACATCAGTAATTGTGAATGGTTTTTAATCGAAAATCACAGCAACATAATATCATGTTCAAATAATAAGTGGAGGGTTAATTGAATGAGTTGCTGAATGGACCCTAATCTACGAGAGTAAATTGTGAAGATTTGTATATTCTAGATGATCTTACTATAATAATAATATCTCGATGTCGTATATTACTTTATATAGCTATTCCTGTTAGGTAAACCTAATTGTGCGTGACGTACAATAGAAGAAACGCAAAACACGCACGTTTTTAATCATTATAGTCATGTGACAAGAGCGAAAAAGGTATGGTTTCTATTCCCTTGACTGTATGTAAAATGTAGCATAAATCGCTACCGGCCTGCATGCGTTTTAAAAACAGAACTGCTATAAACTACATCAAAAAATTTAACTTGCGCAAGACGAGGCTTGAGCATGAGGCGATCTACCTACGAGGAATTTTCGCCCCATTCCATATAGTTGAGATGTTATGCTGGCCGATATTTTATAAAACTGTTATTGGATTTTGAATCGTCTATGATTCACAATTAAGTCACTTTTGTACGGATTACTTTGACACAACTCGGCCACATATATTATTAAACAAAGAATGTCTCAGATCGCACGTATTTGACGCCCGAGTCGACTTGATAAATTTAATATGCGATCCGAGGCATTCTGTATGTGTATTATATACCGGCCGTGGTAAATACCACATTTTAAGTATGACTCCCCTGGCCAGGAAGTGGGATCTAATTCCACTTTATGGCCAGGTGTGACATTTATAATCTTAAGTGTACACATAGCTACTGCAGACTACGACGTAGCCGAGATTCGCAGTGAAATCGAGGAATAGCAACGCAACAGCAGGTAGCAGCATTTTCCCGCTAAGTAGAAAAAAATCGGAGTAGCGGAAAAATGTTAGGTACCTACTGAATACCCATAATTACTTGTGTTGCAGCCTTACAAGGGTCAATGGGTTTTGTTTAATTACATGTCGTGATGATGTATATTAGGTACGTGAAAGTGAATATAGTCGGCTTTATGTACACTCAAGACCAAAAATAATGGGTAGGTACACTTTCTATGGAAATTAAAGGGAACAAATAAAATGATCACCTAAATAACTTTTGATATCATCAAATTTTCGAACCCTAAAATAAGGTTGAACACTCAAAAAAAATTATCGATCAGCAATTCCGAGTCACCAAAAATATTCTACCTATTTTTGCAGCACTTGCACCTATTTTACTTATTGCGTTCCTATAAATTTATAATCGCATCAAAAAAATTGTCAAGTACCACCAAAAACACTAAACTACCACCTAATCTCATGCACCTTTTTTCATTAGAATTACATCCAAATATTATACTCATCGCATGCTACATTTTAGTAAACAGTTACAAATTAATTGTTTTTAGCACTATAAATATTTTAGTCATTTCCAAAATGTTATAAATTAGAAAGTAAAATTCTAAATTAATTTAAAAAGTGGCTGTGTGAAATAATAACACGTATACTGCTATCTCACTCAATCAAATACAAAGAATTATCTGAAGCATAAAACCTATTGATATGTCGTTAGAGTGAAAGGTACCTATTGCTGTTTCATTCTAACTACCTATTGCTGATGGTTTACAAATTGCAAGAAGTTTTATTATTAATTTTTTAATGCGTTGACGTGAGCGCGTTTGATTGAAAACTTTAATTTGAAAATGAGTTTTGTTGATTTATTTGTTAGGTTGTTATAAAAATGGATAAAGGTCCTCAAATGAGTTTACTTTATTAATTTAGATAGACTTTCATGGAAAAATTAAAGGAAGTTAATAGGTAGAAATAGGTATAGGTAGATTTAGGTTATGTTAGTTTTGCATCGGCCCGAAGGGCCAAAACAACTCAAAATAGGAGCTCCGCGCCAGCGGAGATCCGTCAATACTGTTCCAATGTCCACTAGTTTGAAATAAAAATAGATGTCATAGAAAACTACCTACTACCCAGGCAAATTGACGATTATCAGCGAATAGAGTAGAGGCAAAAACATCTGAGAACAAATAGCTGTATGCGACCAGTAAGGAAAGCACTGTTGAAAATATATTAAATTAAATTATGTTATATGTACGTGTCTCATTAAAGTTACAGAAATTTTGAAGCTTCTATAAAATAAAATAATTTAGCGCTGTCTTGCTCGCACGCGGTGCGACGTGCGAGCGAGACGGACCGTATGGAAAACCGCATCAGTGTGCTAGCAATGAGGTTAGACTAGATTGGAACTGCTTTGCGCGTCTGGCGTTAAAAAACAATTGCCGCGTGAAATTTGGTGATCATGTAGTATTTCTGGGTATCGAAAGAATTATTTGGGTGTAAGTAATTTTAATAGGATTACGAGCCCTGTAATATTTGGATGTAAATTATATGAAATTTGGTGTTTGAAATTAGGTGATCATTAAGTATTTTTGGGTAGTGACTAATTTATTTGGTAACAATTTAATTTAATAGGTTATCGACATGTTACTTCTTTGAGTTGCACTTTATATTTAAAAGGAGTTGAAAATTTGGTGCGAATCTAGTATTTTTGGTAATCAATGTAATTTTTTAAAGCATCATTCGGCAACTAATTTGGTGGTTCGTTAAATGCTACCCGAAATTAAATACAAAGTGTATATCCATTATTTTTGCTCTTGAGTGTAGTTGGTATCATTCAAAGCAGGCAAATATTTCGTAACGCATTCTTATTCTTACGATTATAAGGATATGATGTGTCATATATTTTGAAATTTTGGCTGTCACTAATTATATGATGCTTTACAAAAGAAGTGCGTTGGAACTACAACCTAAGATTAGCAGATTTTTAGTATATATAACGAGTCTTAAATACTCGTACCTAATTAGGTATTGAACACGAGACGTTGGGACGTAGGTATCTAATCTAGTTTAAAAAGTTTCCAGAATCAGAGTACTTACATTTTCAGTACGAGTACAGCCCAGTTTACTTACTTTAAATAATCTTTCTGATATCTTAATTCTTATACTCAATATTATTTATCTCTTCAATATGTATAAAGTACTATTCTATATAGGTAGCTATATAAAGTTGAGCTCGAACTATAACTTGCATCTGGTGCATTAATATTATCGATTTCTCGCTTCGGACAACTGACGCCGAATATTCGTCCGAGCTGCAAAATGAAGGTAAGTATTTGATGTAAAATGTTACAGATTTCATATTGCTTTTATAGCCGTTGTTTAATGTTCAAACGACGTGCTTTTAGCACGACTCTAAAAGCGACCAAGCTATTTCTAGGTTTTATTTTTCTTCTAGGTAGAAAGAAATCACCTACTTATTATTTAATAGTCAAGCATTCGATTTCTGTATGGTGACTTTGTTTTCCTAGAAAATAGAATAGACTATGTATACAAATTAAATATTTTATTATATCGCTTGGTAAAAATTACTAAGTCCATTGGATTAATTTTCAGTAAGCATTACGGTATAAATGGATCAGTTTGAAGGAGTCAACAAAAGAAGGTTGAAAATCATCATTTTCGAAATTAGTAATTCTTTCATAGTCACTATTCCTACAATTGTCCGAATATAACTTCAGGAATATCCTGAAAGCCCAAATTACATTATAAAAGATTTAAAACTTGTAAGGACTGTTTTGGTTTTATAAATAAAATTCTACGTAACTGTCAAAGCACTAATTACCAAAGTTCGTTTTGTTCCCGTTTAGGTTAAGTTACCAATTTGCATTCTTCGGGCGGGCGTCCAGACTTCGCCAGCCAAACTGATGATAGGTACCTTACTATGCCAACTTTACATAATGTCCTCTAGATTTCTACAGTATAACGAACAACGTTGTTGTGAGTAAAATACAATTTGTAAGTAAATGTGGAGCTGAGTTTTCGTTAGCAGGAAGGTAGGAGCTCGGTGCAGCGGGGGCGGAGGCCGGGCGCCTCAGTCGGGTCTCCTCGTAGGACCCGCTGCCTTCACTTTCATCTTCTTCATCATCTGAAGGCTCCGTGGCCTCGTGTTTCAAGGCATCTGCTCTCGGTGCGTTTATATCATTCAAGTGACCCACCACGTTCATGTTCAATGTAGATGTTACGTGAGCAAGTGGTTGTGTGTTATTAGGCTTTTCTTGAATTGGTTTCACTGTAATAGTTTCATATAGTTTAGTGAAAGAGACGTTGCCTAATGATTTCAGAAACATTTCTGTTAAATCGAGGCTGGTGTTATTGAACGTATTTATGTTAGATGTAAAGTTGACAAGTTTGTCTCTCAGTTGAGCAGTGAAGGGAGCATTGCAGCGGTGGCCGGCGCACGTGCAGGTCAGCTGGACAGTTCGCAGCGAGCGGGTCAGCGTGCACGGGTGTGGGGCACTTGCGGCGCAGGTCAATGTTGATGTGAAACCTGAGGACAAGGAAAATAACTTGAACCTACCTTGGTTAAAATCCTAATAGCTATACGACCGCACGTTCTGTGTATTAAGTGATTGTGTATGAGCAGTTGTCGTTTTGTAGTTCAATCTTATGTCAAAATAATAGAATCAATTAGTCGTCAACTATTGGGTATTAAGGTGGCAAACATTGGGACTTTTACCTCACGTCTCCAAATATATCCACTTCTGAGACAGAGTCCTAACTGACCTGGCGCGACGGCGACGGTGGCACAGTGTTGCCCTCGCGCGGGGCACGGCGCCTGCAGCCGCCGCTCCGGCTGGCAGGCGCTCTCGTTGTGGCACTGGTAACATTGTGGAGGCCCCGCATCTGTGACAATCAAGATATGGTCACACGCCAACGTGACTCAATAACACTATGGAGCAAGTGTGTTAACATACCGAGAATGAGCTACCACTCTTAAGAAGCTCAGTCATATTTTAAGTTGAAGGTATCAGATATCAGATACACCATGACTGAGAACTGAGAATCGGGTAAATTTTACTGTACTTGTATGAAAAATGTAACACAAGTTGGGAAATACCTTGTTATTAAGATAAAAAATAAGGTTTTAGTAGAAAATTAGTTTTGCTTTATGTCAATGTTACTGATCACTAAGTTAATCTAGTTATGCAATTTGAATAAAGCATCGATGACATTACACGGGTCATTCATTACGCACAAGCGCTCGGAATTAATACTACCTCGCAACATATTGGTCGGATGCATTGGCATTGACCAATTGTGTCTGTGCAGAATTTAATAATTAATTTACATATATTTTTAGTCGAGTAACGCGTTTAGGTAGACCTCGAGGCTTACCGACCAGTTTAAACAGTAAGATACGAGACTTTGTTCTACTTAATGGTCAAATTCATTCTACTCGTAAGTTAGTTCTTATGTTTAGTATTGTCTTGAGTTCTTGGTTGAGTGTGGAGCTCCATAGAAAAAAACCATGTGATTAGAGTTTGGTTTACGAAGTCTTAATTCAAATATTAAAGTCGACGTGTAGGAGAACAACTACTTACTACATAGACAGAACCTGTTATCCTCAAATTATATATGCGCACATGACTACTTTGGAGTAGCGAGCGTCTATAGGCTGAGGTGTCCGCTTACCATCACGCTTATTTCCCACCGCCGTTTTATAAAAAAAGGTACAAAGGAAAACTTTACTGAGAATATTTGATGAGAGTCAGTAGAGCATGACTTAAAAAAAAATTAAACTGTTTATTTCTCTTCATTGTACTGGCCTGGCTGGGATTTACATTAGATAGCCTGTGTGTAGTGTGTGTGGTAGCACCGTTGCCAACACCGCAGCTAGTTGGTACGCAGCACACGGGTGGAGGTGAAACTTGCGAAACTTGGGAGGGTCGGCCGCAGCTGCGAGTTGTTTGTCGTGATGAGTGGCTCTTGTGACTTCAGCGACGCAAACTGTTTTATTTATGCATTGCCGTTTATAATCGGATCTCGCGGATCTCGGTATATAGGTATAAGTAGGGACTCGGTACTAGGGTAGTTTGCATGACTCTGTATTCAGGTATTTTACTGTAATACAAAAGTTGTAATGATATTATTTGCACAGTTTGTAAGATGCCTTTATGTTCGGGTTATACATTTAACGAGATTTAATTTACATATTGACACGACTACTATGAATACAAGAAAATTGAAACGCTCACACTACTGAGTAGAACGGGAATGATACCGATATCTTTGGAATAGGGTATTTGACACATGTTAAAATTTATAACACAGTGTCACTTTTTGAATAGTTAGCAATCAAAATATCAAAATAAATCGTGAATTATACAATTTTACCAAAATCATAAAAGATATGAATCATCAAAAACTCAGAAAATTATGTATTTTTTTTTACCGTCCAAAATTCATATAAAAGGTATCAATGGAATGCTTATGTAAAAATAAAAAATAAATTGTATGGCAACTATGTACCTAAACGCATTATTTTACGACTAAAACAACAAAATACTAATTTTCCCATACAACGGTTGGTCGAATGCTGTGCAAGTGACGTCATTTGCCAGGGCCGATTTGTAGGAGCCTTTTTGAAGGCCGCTAGCGTCGAGCTAGGTTTATTCCTAATTTTAGCCCTTTATTGTGCTCTAATAGTTGTTGGTCCCATATAGACATTTGATCGTCTCTAAAAACTGGTTCGATTGGCATTATAAAAAAATTTAGTCAAATAGCGTATTACCGGTCCACGACGTTAAGCATACCTACTGCCGAATTTATCCTTGTGCTAATATAACGATACATATTTGTTTTGTACCCGTCCATTTTTGACAGGCTATATCGTTGTATTCATTATATTGTATTGTATAGTAGTAGTAAAACTCTTTATTGTACATAAAACAATATGAAAAATACAAAAGGAAATAGTATAATGAGCAACATTTGTGTAATTTGACGACCGCTTTAGCTTAGTTGGTAGTGACCCTGCCTACGAAGCTGGAGGTCCCGGGTTCGAATCCCGGCCGGGGCATTTATTTGTGTGATGAGCACGAATATTTGTTCTCGGGTCTTGGATGTTTTCTATGTATTTAAGTATCTATTTATCTATATAAGTATGTATATCGTCGCTTAGTACCCATAGTACAAGCTTTGCTTAGTTTGGGACTAGGTTGATTTGTGTAACATTGTCCACAAATATTTATTTATTTATTTATTTTATTTGTTTGTAGTTAATGGGTTCACGAAAAGAGCTATAGTCACAGGCCGCGTTACCTATCAGCCAACTATGGCTGGCGGCGGCGGGAAACTTTGTACGTGGTAGTCTGATTTGCCATCAGGAGGAAGGACTATCCTTTCCGCATCGACCTCAGTTCCTCGGTAACCAAAGAAATAAAACAGTTCGTGTATTTATACAAAACCCGTGTTATGTTAAATCGACATTGTTCAGAGGCTTCGCATCAAAGCACAACTTCAAAGTAACTCTCAACAAAAGGAAAACTCCCCCTACAAACCTTACAACGTAAGGTGAAACGAGAATGAGTAGGTACTTACTCATGAATGTTAACGAATTGTTATAGAATTCACATCTGGGGATGATTGAGGACATTGACATGTAGGTATATCCACGCAGTAATCAATGGAGTAATCAAATTACTCCCTGAATTTCTGTAGTGAATTAGTGATAATATAGGACCTTAACTCGAGTTCAGTCAACAATTTATACTAATTTAAACCTAACGCCTCTTGATTTATCCCGAACCCATTTCAATTAAGGAACTCAAACACTCGTCACGTGTGTTTGCAGAGGTGCCCGGCTCGGGGCCCGGTAAGAAATCACATTTCTTACGAATAACATTCGGCTACATTTTGTCGCCGCTTAGGGAAATTCAAATCTCCAACTTTTGCAATAATAAAACTCCAACGATATTACTCAAGTTTGAATTAAGTCACTTGAAATGTTACATTGAATTGATTTTCATTTAAAGTTTTTGTCTGGTTTTTTAACTTGACCTTATTGGCCTTATTGGATAAGAGCCAGGGTCCAGGGGGCCGATTTTTGAGTGTCGAACGCCCGACATTTCACTCGACATCTGTCAAAACGTCATAGTTTTTTGATAGATCTCGAGTGAAAAGTCGAGCGTTCAACACTCAAAAATCGGCCTCCAGTTACCGTCCAGTGACTTATTTATTATTTACTCTATTTATAGACCAAACCCCAACACTGCCCAATCCGCCTCATCTATGAGAGGAGGCCTGTGCCCAGCAGTGGGACGTATGATGATGATGATGATGATGATGATGACCCGACCCACTACGGGCTTTGTTTTTTTTACGAATTATGATTATGTGCTTTCGTACGATTAGAATATCTAAGGCTCATATTTATATACAGATCGGCGGTAAAATATGTCAAAAAATTAACTGAGTAACCAAAATTGTATCAGGGGTATGTTCTAATGAATCTTTATAAAACCTTGTATATGTATGTATACAGTACATGTAGGTATGCAGTACATGCATGCTGCACCTTCAGGCGATTAAACTAACAATACACATACCTAAACGAGTAAACAATTATGGAAATCCAATAATACAATTATATATTACTACGCGGGTACCGGGTACTGATTATATTTATTTAATGTGTATATCTAAAAGCAATCATGCTTGTCTACTGATTGCGTATATCCAAAGGCGGATATTTATCTCCCACGCTTCTTTTTCTCATTTTGATTGTGTTCGTTTGATTTTCCCCCGAGAACCGCTGACCTTAATTGCTCATAGATACGGATATCGGCAAGTCAATAATTACTTTTATACGTTCGTTCACTACGTTGAACAGCAATAATAAGTCTTAATAATACGTAAGTTCTATTAATGATGTATAAGATCAAGCATCCCACAGCCCCTAAGAAACTATCTCGGAATCATCGGATTCAATCCATTGCTCACAGTATAATTTGCATTTTTTTATACAACGACGGTCGCAAACTAGCGTACAGTCCATCTGATGGTAAGTGGACACCGCAAGGAGTTACGTGCGCGTTACCGACCCTTTATAAAATTTGAGGATTCACTGTGTTGACAGCAGAAGAGACGAATTTAGGTCCTTCGCTCTCAACACAGTGCATCTTCGGGAGGTCTGGCAACCTTGCTCACCTCCATCCATGAACACAACCCTACATACCATACCCATAGTAAATAATGTTATTATGGCTGTGGTCTTCTGCAAGGCGGAGGTACTTCCCCAGTAACGCTGGTACAAATTCGAGTAAGATGACATTTTGCTGTGCCCTACCTCTCATATGAATTTGCAATTCCGTATAATCCGGTAAGTACGAGTATATAGGCCATTGATCGAACTAAATTTGCTGACACAAGCAACTTAGACCGTTCAAAGCAATGTAGCATTGGTATCTACCACACGCAAACGCGAGCTATGGATTTGATGAACTCGCTCATTTTAATAATATACCTAATATAATGGTATAGTTAATGAAAATAAATGTTCACTTTTGGTAGTTACTCTAGTTAGTTACTTTGAATGTAGTTCCTGACGATGCGACTGGACTATTAAAGTACATCAATTGTCTATTAAGTGGCCAACACAGCCAATCTTCAATAACCGCGCATTAAAGACCTCGGGAAATGCAATAATCCATAGGCTATGATGTTTACTTACTATCGAGTTGGCCGTGTGTTCATGCAAAATTGGATGGGAAATTACTAATAAAGTAAAATTATCGGGGAAATACCTGCCGCATTCCATCTAAATTTCAAACTTCATTAGAAATCTTCGAGTTGATTTGAGTCATACCAATCAAATGTCAAAATGTTTCCCGCTCTCAATCGGACCCGTCAGGCACGCGTTGAAGCATGCTTGCAGCGAACTCGCGAAACGTTCTAAATCAAAATCAATCAAATTGGTATGCAACAAACTCACCTTTCTGTAGAAGAGCCCCGGTTCTAACGTCCACCACGAGAATGGCCACAATACTCATGAACCACATTGATGACATTATTATTGAGCTAATGTTATGGTGCCACTTCAAGTTCACTTTTCTAATCACTCGTCATTCAACTTAGTCTATCGATAAACTAGACAAATGCTTATAATATTTATTTATTATGCATCTATTAACCCATTCAAGGTCCATGACACAGATGTTATGCCTCTATGTGCGATTGCGTGGCGATGGTGTTACGTTAGCGTGGCTCGAATGGGTTCATGAACAATGAAAATAAAATTGAAAAAATTGTGTACGCCAATAATATTACCATTGTTTCTTATCTACCTACTTCAAATCATTGCTCTCTATCAAAATATTGCACACCTGTCCTAAAAGTCGACGTTCAACAACTACTATATAAGCTTACTAAAGTAATAAACTAAGCCTTTACAATCCCTGTTTTCGTTATTTATAGCATTAACCTTTTACAGAACCCTAAGAGTAAAATTATATTGTATATACTTTGTTACAGGTGCAAACAATGATCCATTACCTTCAATCAGAATTTAATCGCAGCTACTTCCATCTTTCTGGCGAGACTTGAGTACCTAATTACTTCTTTATAAGGGGGTTCTCTGAATTTAAAATAATGTATATGTTAATGCAAGTTGGAAACTGCCTACTACCTTTTAACAACTGCTACTTATATAGGTTGAATAGAATGCTGAAAATTGAATACAGTCTAGAGCTATGTATAAGTATTAGCGTACGAGGCTTTCCCTGTTTAGAACTTGTACATATATAGTCCAAATATCCGCACTGGTATTGGCATTCTCCCAATAAGTAATAGCTAAGGGGGCCGATTTTTGAGTTTCGAACGCTCGACTTTTCACTCGACATCTGTCAAAACGTCATAGTTTTTTGACAGATCTCGAGTGAAAATTCGAGCGTTCGACACTCAAAAATCGGTCCCCTGCTCTCGAAACTAGTGTAGGTCAGGTGCTACATATAGTGGCCCTTGAGCTACTTTAACAAATAACCCATCAGTCATCAATTACTAGTCTATTCTTTTACTACATCTACCACTGCGGGCAATTGCAAGTTTTAGATACCTAGTCAAAAGATTTTACTGAATGACATTGGACGCATATTCTCATTAATCGTGACTCATGGTGACCGTGGAATTCAAATTCATTACATTTTTAACCTAAAATATATGTTTGTAAAGGTAGGGTAGGTACCTACTTATAATTATACTTTTATGTATGACAATCAGACGCGGTATCATCTTCTTCTAAATACACTTAATGTATAACTTAGAGACATGCATTTTAAAAATGTAGCTTAACTCAACATATTTTATTTTGTCAGGTTTTAATAATAAAATATTGTACGCCTGGTTGGACACCTGTTAGGCCAACAACATAAGCCGACTGATCGTCAAACATTATCCTTCAGACGATTGAAGCTCTCTCCGTTCGTTATATCAACAATAGATAAAACTATCAAACATATCGAAGGAACACGAACTATTTTTGTAAGGCGACTTCCTGATTTGTCGGTGCGGAGGCGAGGCGGTACGACATGAGAAAACTGTCAAATGTCAGTGTCAACTGTCAGTCAACTCGGTACTACTTTTTACTGCGCCCCTACATTTAAATGAGTGCTTCCTGACTGGCGCGGGATGCGCGGAAGCAGGACGATACGAAGGCAGTACTGCTCCGCTTCTGCGCATGATATTACTGCTGCGCAAATGTAATACTAACAGTGTTCTGTCAAATGGGAATCTTTGCGACGTTTACGTCAAAGAAGAAAATTTCACATATCGATCCCGCCCCGCCAAGTCAGGAAGTCGCCTAAGTCGTGCAGGGGACCGATTTTTGAGTGTCGAACGCTCGACTTTTCACTCGACATCTGTCAAAACAGCATAGTTCATTGACAGATCTCGAGTGAAAAGTCGAGCGTTCGACACTCAAAAATCGGCCCCCAGGTCCTTTACCATAAAATTTCCATAGTTTAATTCAAAACACGACAGTAATTTTTAATATGTCTATTTCTGCTGTCGGCAAACTTAAAAATTAACAGCGTAACTAAAACAAATGATGGTTCTTTTGTTAAGTAGTTGGAGCCGCTCAGAAGGAAACTAATCCATTAGTAAACCCGCAGTCTCCTTATTTATATCGCATTTTGGAACATACAAGCTATAGATAGGTACTATACCAGTCGGAAAATCTCGTTTTATAGTGTCGTATTGCTCGACTAGGTACTTTACCTGTATTTCTTGTAAATCTGTATTAACAGACGAGTAAGCCAAATTGTCTCAAACAGTAGTTACCATGGATGGAATGCATTAATATTTCATTATATTCAGATATACTAACGGATATATTAAAATAAAACTTTAATCAGATACATATAAATGCGTTTTTTATAAAAATAACTTTCTGATAGGAAATCTCAGGAAATATTATAATTTCAAATTTCAATTATTATTTTTTGTAGCATTAATCACTTTACGCAAATGTTAGATTATTACTCATTGATTAGTGATATCTATATGAACATTAAAAGCAACCGCAACTCTTGTATTCGCTCGTTACCCAGCAGCCTGTCAGTGAAGGCTGTCGTGTAGTGGTCCGCAATGTCCGCATACAATGTTCTACTTCACAATTAAATACTAATAAAAATAAACGAAAAAGAACTTCATCTATAAGAATTATTATTAAATACGCGTACGTGTGATTTATTACAAAATCTCTAGATTACCGTAAATTATTCTTTAGAATATGTTAAATGACGGAGATTATTGTTATTTTCAGTAATCTATCTTTAAAATTATATTTCAATACGTTACAGACAAGTACATAATAAAGTAAGTAATTATAATTAAACTTAATGAACTTTTTTTTAATGAAAATTTTAATAAGATTAATTATCGCGCTAAATAAACTTATAGCGCTTCATGACATAACTTTGAATTTGTTAACCACCCACTATAACATATGCACTAATAGTGAGTATATATCCAAATACCGTACACAATACTGTTATTATGTAAATTAATTCGCGAATCTGCCAGCACGCACGTGTTTAAACAACGGCCTGCTACGGCGTAGCACGCTCGTAGCTCCGCGGCTACGGCTCGTAGCGGACTGAGCCCGCAGATTCGCGCATCACCCCTCGCTGTACCACGGAGGCTTTTGTTAAAGTCTCATTGGACGAATATCAATAATTTATCGAATGTACTGCTGGCTGCCTCTCATTGAACAAGAAAACGAAATAATGTTAAAAAGAAATGTAACTCGTCCAGTGGAGCGATATATTTCTCTTATTTACGAACCGTGCTCACTCACCTGGCGTTTATGTGGAGTAATGATTGTGCTTTGTGTTTTGTTCTCGCTTATACATTTCACCTGCATTGTTCTGGTTATTGCGGCTAATTTGTAGCGAGCGTGTAATGCGCGATCCGTACTCGTTATATGTTTACCCGGAAATACTCCCACCGGTATAAGGGTATAACCGAAGCATTGTCACGACAATTATTATTTACAAGTCTATTGGTCTCTTAGCTTCTATAAATGAAACTTATTGGGAATCGCAATGCAGATATGTATAAGCACGATACAATAGAATGTCTGGAAAAAGCGTAACAAAATTTAAAATAACTAAGTTATACAATTATTATAAGTAAAATATTTGGCCCAAATCGCCTTCGAGGGCAGCGTACCCAGTAGGCTGGTGGCATTGCCACGTTGTATGGCAATGCTGATCCTTTGTACCAGATACGATCCAGTCTTCTGTTCACGCGTTACCTCCACCAGGCGTTAGGAGTATTCTTTAATTAAACTATGGGCGTTTTCCCCCACGGCCCCAGGGTCCCAACCCCAAACGACCGTAGTTGGTAGTCACTGTTGATGGTTGCGTATTTGCGCCGCTTGAGGTACTCGCCCGTATTCGCTGCAGAGCCGGCCTTTGAAGCGGTGCCATATAGATGAGACGGCACCAGGGTGTCAACACTAGTCACGTCCCAAACCAGCGGCCGTCCCATCTTCCATGTCTGTAAAATAAAATACTAATGTGGAGATTATATTATTTATATATTTAATGTTTATTGGCTATTGCACAAAAGAAATCTTATAGTAAAGGCGGACTTAATGCCATGAGGCATTCTCTACCAGTCAACCTCCAGGCTCAGCAGAAAGAGATATTATCTTTTTGTAGAATTCTACCTTGTATGATAGGAATACAAATTAAACTGTCACAGTTTACAGATAACTTGCAATGCGAAGAACGTATATTGCTTGTAATTGGCTCGCTAGTCATATTAAATGATAGTTGTTTTTTATTACACACATTTAATTTTAAATAACAATATTTTCCCCATAAACAAGGATATAGGTATCACGAATAAGCACTGACATCTGTGGCGACAACCTCTTTTGTAAATATGTTAATATTGTTTATACTCTGTTACATTCTGATATCGCGCATGCGTACTGCTTTTGTTTCTCTTCTTTCTGTGAGACCAAGCAACGTATATGGCTCCGACTATTATTTGTGAATTGTAATTTTAATACCATGTAAAAAGTGTAAATATAATGTAAATACAATAGCTTGTCTCTCATTCTCGCTATAGTGGATATTACCCACACATCCAACGGAGGAACGGTGACTAAAAACAAATCACGGATATTGGAAGTCGCGTGAGATGCGGAGCGAGTGACGTGGCAGGTGCCCGGACACATTAATTGGCAATTTCCGCGGCCGGGCCGGCGAGCCGCGAGCGCCGAGCCCCCCGAGCCAGCGAGCCCGGCGAGCGAGCCCCCGAGCCAGCGCGGATCAGATAATGGCCTTCATTAGCGGCGATCGTCTTTGATTACGCGACGAGCCAAACTGATGGTTCGTTACCAACACTGCATACTAATTCCACTAAAATGGCGAGATAAAATGTGACCAGTTTTGCCGCAAACAGTTTACACCTGCATGTGAGCTCTGCGGTGGGAATTTTATTTATTAAAATAATTGGGATGAATGGTGAAGTTCTGCCAAAACCAACATTCACAGCGTTATGTAGTATTTTCCATCGTGATTTCATTTATCCCGAGTTTTATTTGGTTATATTCGAATATATATTTTAAAAGCGAAGCAGAGATATATTAATTCCGTGGAGGTACGTTTGGATTGCGGATAGTATTTTTAACCGAGTGGAACGAAGGTCTCCGCTTCAGTCAGCCGCTGCGCACTCTCCGCTCTCTACGACATAAACGGTTGAGCACATGAAAAATGTCCTAGAACCAAATCTGTCGCAAATATTACACTCTACATTTTTGTAATAGATGCTAACGTCATTGGAGCTATAGATATCTAGATAATCACGAAAACCCACTTTTCTGACATTTGATCTTGAATACTTATCATATGAACGTACCACAAGATTTTATGTGACTTAGGCGACTTCCTGACTTGGCGGGGCGGGATCGATATGTGACATTTTCTTCTTTGACGTAAACATACTGACGTCGCAAAGATTCCCACTTGACGGAATACTGTCACTATTACATTTGCGCAGTACTAATATCATGCGCAGAAGTGAACCAGTACTGCCTTCGTACCGTCCCGCTGCCGCGCATCCCGCGCCAGTCAGGAAGCACTCATTTAAATGTAGGGGCGCAGTAAAAAGCGGTACTGCCTCGACTGACAGTTGACACTAACATTTGACAGTTTTCTCATATCGTACCGCCTCCGCACCGAATCAGGAACTCGCCTTAAGTCAACTTAATTTATTTATTTATCGTATGGCAATTATTTCGAACTGTGAGATCTTCGAGAAGATTGCCAGTTTTTTTGCACTTTGCCCTACGGACGTGGTGCAACTTCGATCCCCCTTTGTCAAGTGAGGGGGCAACTTGACTGTTAGAAGTTCTCAAGCCATCCAAAGGCCTCCAATTTGGCTTAACGACTACTCCCATTTAGACAGCAGCCGGGATCAACAGCTTAAGGGGCTAACAACACCTAGAAAAAGCCCCGCCGCCGTAGTTTTTCTTAAAAAACTGCTTAAATAATATCAATTTTAACAAAATTAGTTCTTGACAGCCTCTTAACGTAGGAACGTAGTAACCTTCCAAAGCATGGGAACGCACAGTTTGAAACCACTCAAAGAGGTCATCCATCCTAAAACTGACCGCGACATTGCTAAACTCCCCATACCGCATGCGGCACGCGGGCATCTCGAATGGGCCACGAGCGCTCGTTAAGACAAATTAGATGTAGAAAGCCAAAACGAAGGTGTACTCGTATACAAATTTCCAGGTTATCATCTCTCATTTCGAGGTTGAACCCCTAATATAACTGGATCATTGTTCTCCTCTACGAGTTGCATTTTTTAACCGATTCTCATAAAAAAAATTTGTGAGTAGGGGGCCGATTTTTGATTGTCGAACGCTCGAATTTTCACTCGACATCTGTCAAAACTTCATAGTTTTTTGACAGATCTCGAGTGAAAAGTCGAGCGTTCGACACTCAAGAATCGGCCACCAGGGGCCCGATTTTTGAATGTCGATAAAATTTTGTGAGTAGGGGGCCGATTTTTGATTGTCGAACGCTCGAATTTTCACTCGACATCTGTCAAAACATCATAGTTTTTTGACAGATCTCGAGTGAAAAGTCGAGCGTTCGACACTCAAAAATCGGCCCCCTGGTTCGATAACTAGGTATAGATTTTTGTCACTGCGAGTAAGTTGGTTTTTGGAATTTTTCAAAATCATTTTTTTAAATTAATTATAAACGAGGTCTACAGCTCACATAGCCACTAGTCTTATTACGGTTATTTTTTTCAGGGAAACGGTCAAATGCAGCTAATATTTGTGTACTTAATAAAAAATTCTAGACGTTAAACTACAACCCCCGTATTCATAAAAAATAACAATCCTCTGCTAGCTAAAATGTGTTTTGTCCCTTTTCCACAAACACAAATGTCACAAGGACAAATAAAGGCAAACGAATATTAACAGCATATTAGTTAAAATAGGTTTGATGAACTTTTATAAATGTATGTGTGTCATTTTTTAGCCGTGTACATAATCTGTTCACTTTACGGGTCTTGGACGAGTTCCAGACTCTAGATGCAGGCTGAGCAGCCAGCAGCCGGCCTCGTACGTTTGGCATATAGCATAAATTCATCTTACACTTTAGGCTTCAGTTATCAAATCACGTGGGGTAGTGCGGCGAATGGCGCATAGCGTCGGGCGATGTGGACGCGCAAAGTTGAAACATGTAACACTGTATAAGCGTACACTGTACAAGCTTAGTACTGTTTATCTGCACACATATCATAAATACTCTAAAATGCGTTCGGAAACTGTAGAAAATGACTCTCATTTCAACATTCAATTTTTAGTATGTTACCTATATCGCACGAAATTTGAGCTAGAACGACATGATAATCAGAATAGGGACTCTTTACTTTTTAAAATAACATTCAGGTATCGGTTGCCAGTTCTGATTACGACATTTCCGCAACCGTGCAAAAAAGGTTAGGTAGGTATTAATACAATTATTGTACGTACAGTGTGCTATATTTTTAAAAACCCTAAACTATCAGCTACCAAATAGCTTTTTTTAGGGTTACCGGAACTAAAATGCAAAAATGGCGTCAAATTTAAAAGTTGCGTCCTTTTTGGGACTTTTTATTTACTTCGGCTTCTGAACCCATCTTAGAGTAATTATAATATGTGTGTAGATAAAGAAATGTATGCAACTGTGCATAATATGGCATTAAAACACTCGTGTGGCCTTATTATGATACGAGCCGACACACTCGTGTTTTAATGCCTCTCATTATGTACCAGTTGCATAAACTACTATTTTCACTCAGCCCGTAGGTCGTAGCCCCGCAACAACCGCAACATCGCATCGTATGGCGCTATTGACAACGTGTCGATAACAATATGCTTGGCGGGCTAAGTTCAGCGTGCGTCGAGCAAACGCTTCAAAACGAGTATATGTAATACATTCATATAAAATTGGAATGCGAAACGTAAATGTCTGATTGAACCCAAGCATACGAGATTGTCCTTAATAAAAAAAAAGGAGCGGCGCGATTACTCTCGTAAATATTTTACCCGCATTGTTTCAGTGATGCAATCGTAAGAATTCGCATAAAGCCATGGCTATGTTTTATTACCCCACTAGCTAAAGGAACAAAGCTTTTACATATTATATGAAACTCTGACAACTATTTTACAGACATAATGTTTCTGACAGTCTTATTGTCTGTGACAGGTTTATTGAATTTTCCAACACAACTGCTTCGCTTCAGCACAACTCAATTAAATTTTAAACATTGTTAACAAACTGTTCTTAAGCTACAGCGATATAAGAGCCGATCGATTGTTTCAATTTATTGAATATACTTTGAACAATGGTTGTCAACACTCAACAGCAAAACTTTTTGGAGTTGCTTTGATGTATCTATTGGTATCTATATGAAACAAAATTTCAGTGAGCGTTTCGTATACAAAATATGATAACTGATTCTCTGTTTAATTAAAAGTTGAGGGAAATAAAAGTTGGGTTTTCTCGTGAATTCTCAGGATTTACCCACTGTAGGTTGTGGTCCTGCAGTAAACATTTTTCTTTCCTATTATTAATAGGGTACTTTCGGTAGTGAAGAATAAATTATGAAAGATGAAAATAAAAATTTATTTAGAAATATACTCAAATATTCTGATTTTGAGTCATAATAGTACATTACTTAATAAGGGCGGCAAAACAAAGAATGTCTCAGATCGCAGGTATGTGACGCCCGAGCCGAAGGCAAGGGCGATAAATATGCGATCTGAGGCTTTCTTTATTACCGCCCGTGTTAAGTACAAAATTTTATGTCACCCCCTGGCCAGGAAGTGGGACTTCCCGCGCGCGGAGCGTGCGGTAATTGCCGCTTTATGGCCAGGTGTGACCTGTGACATAAAAGAACATTATTGTTTTATTAAATTGAAATTAAAAGTCGTAATTTTTAATCTGTATATCACGTGGCCTAAAACACGAGCCACCATGGTGTGACGTCATATTGGCAATAACAAAACTGTCACTACTGTCACTTCCATAAATAAGAATGTGGCCCCCACATTCCTACCGCGATCCGAAAACGAAAAAAAGGCCCTCTGTTACACGTATACAATATGTGTACATATATGTACACAATATTACGTCACCAAAATGGCTGACAGCAGCGTTTTCGTGGGAATAAAAAGAGCAGGCAAGAAAGCGTGTTTATTTCGCCGTAATTTTTTTTTCTGGCTTTTTATTAGGAAGTATTAGGAACCTCCAGATCCACCCTGCCCATTTGAAAATAAATTACATATCCCAAGTTAATGAAGTAGTAGCGAGTAGTACTTATACACTCAAAACTAAATTTCGTTTATGCTACCCCGGGCCCCGGCGTGCGGTACCTACTCTCCGATTTGTACAATAGGGTGGAGCGCATACGACGAATTTCGGAGTACCGTAATGTAATAGGGCTCAAAAGTTGCAGAATATTCTGTAGATTACAGGAAAAATAATAAAAAAATCTAGATTTAGACTTTTAGCCTCCGCACAGCTGATATTTAAAATAAAATTAATATATATATATTTTTTACTTCATATTTAAATATCTTATTCCAAACGATTTAAGTAATTAAATAGAGTACCATATTCGAACGTCTGTTCATGTGTCACATGACACGGTGCGGTGGTGTGGCGTGTCGAGCGCACCGACGGACACGTTCGGTGCGCTCAACCTGACCTGTGACCTTGGTCTGCTCCGACGATATTTGTATGGCAGATCCGTCTACACGTTCGAACTTGGTGCGGACCGCACCAAATCCAGTGGGGAGAATCATCGAACCGAGCGCACCGTCAATGATAATAATAATATCCGGCGGACCGCTGTACACACCATCAAATATGGTTCGGAGCGAACCAAGGTCGCGGTGCGGAGCGCACCATATTCGATCGTCTGTTACAGCTATGAGATTCGCTGTGGAGGGGCGCGTCGCTGTGGAGGGGCGCGTCGCTGTGGAGGGGCGCGTCGCTGTGGAGGGGCGCGTCGCTGTGGAGGGGCGCGTCGCTGTGGAGGGGCGCGTCGTCGTGGATGGCGCGCACTATACCTATACCTATCCTCAATTCCATATAATAGATACCTAAACTAGTTCAAAAAATTACAAAGTTGATTTTGTAGGTACGTTGCGAGCCAAATTACTTTACCCCTTCTACCTAGGTGGCAAACTCGTTAAGCTGCCTACTCAAAGCCCTGCCTGCAGGGCCCTGAATTGAGTAGTCATTTCAAAATGTAGTAGATTCGTAGTCATAGTGAATGCTATTTAATTAGGCGACTGTGGCCGCTGCGCTCCCGGCGAAATTGCGTACAATTACTTAGAAACACTTCACCCCGTATAGCAGGTTTTTAACCTTGAAGCTAATGGTTCTATTTCTGAGACCTAATTAGTCCACAGCTGTAAGTGAGACATATTAATTACTAGTTAGTAGCTTTTAATCTTAGTTAAGTGTTATCTTATCTTGTAATTAAGTCAGTGTCTTCTTTTTTACACAAGTAAATGATTTATATATTTCGTAACATAAAAATACAATACATATAAATTATCCTAAGTCAATTTATACGACTTCATAATTATTATGATCGTCAATATTGAAGTTTACAAGCTTATGCTGGAGGTCACGGGTTCGAATCCCGGTCAGGGCATTTATTTGTGTGATGAGCACGAATATTTATTCCTGGGTTTTCTATGTATTTAAGTATCTATTTATCAATATAAGTATGTAAATCGTCGCTTCGTACCCGTACAAGCTTTGCTTAGTTTGGGAGTAGGTTGATTTGTGTAAGATTGTCCACAATAGTAGTTTATGCAACTGTTACATAATGCCTAATTATGTACAGTTGCATACATTACTTTATCTACACACATATTATAACTACTCTAAGATGGGTTCAGAAACCGTTGTAAATAAATACAATAATTGTGTTAATACAACCTTTTTTGCACGGTTGCGGAAATATCGAAATCAGAACTGGCAACCGATACCTGAATGTTATTTTAAAAAGTAAAGAGTCCCTATTCTGATGTGATCATGTCGTTCTAGCTCAAATTTCGTGCGATATATACTAAAAAAACATCGAGCTGACATTTCGCATCGACTGAATTTGAATTTTCAGTGATACTAGAATAGGGACATGTCAACTTTGACATTTAAATTTTGACAGTTTTGTTTGACGTTTTTATATTTTAAAATCATATATGAGATTAAAATTAAAAATTATATTACTGCTGTAGCCTTAGCCACAGATAAGAAAATTGCCATAAATTCATTGAATGTTGAAATGAGAGTCATTTTCTACGGTTTCCGAACGCATATTAGAGGATTTATGATATGTGTGTAGATAAATATTTTTCTATTTATACATTACGAGTATGTTGGCATATTTTTCATTTTGTTAATGCTAAACACTACTTACCAGATCTAATGAAACCACCACTAGTTAATACCTACAATTTTACTTTTCTTTCACGCACGGCAACCCAACCCCTAGTATTTTACTACCTAACCAATTCAATACGTTCGAATTTAATACAGTAGCTCTAGTATAAGTTTTTTTCGAAACATTAACTAATTCGAACGCGTTTGCGTTTTGTCTCAAAATGTATGAAAACGCTCTCACCGAGTTTGAAATACGCGCGTTCATCGGTTAGCAACAAATGTTATACTCGCTGTTTTAGTTTCCACTAGTGACCACCAGAGGCGCTGCTCACGTTTTCATAACACTTTCATACATTTTGAGAAAAAACGCAAACGCGTTCGAATAAGTTAATGTTTCGTAAAAACTTATACCTACTTCAGCTACAGACCCTGGATATCTCGTTAGTCAATTGTCGAAAATTCTTAATATTCTTATTGTCTTGTCGGTAATACAATTTTCAAGTAATCTTATGCGACTAACAATTCTATTTTTCACTTCTCATGCTCGAAAAGTGTGTCATATTAGACTTGTGAAGCGGGGCTAAATTAGTACATTTAAGCCCATGGGAAAATATGTATACATATTTATGATTTACAAAACATTTTTATTTGACCAATCAAAGTACTTCACCTATTAAATCCACCAATCACAGAACAGTAACTTGACAGATAAAAAAATATTTGGTAAAAATATCAACCAACCAGAATAAAGCTGTACTAAAATCGACCAATCAGGAAAGACGGTTTTCAGTTCTCTAAAGATTAAGCGGTGTCTATGGTATTTTAAGTAATACTGAATTAATTTTATTTATTATGTAACCTCACTAACATAGATATAAGTATAATAATGTAGATAACTAACCATATATGGATTTATTCTGAAATGAATTATTTGAATGGAATTGAATTGAAAGCAAATGCGCTCTTTCCTTAATATAGCAAAAGAAAGGGAGGCGAATATGCAAAGCGAACATGCACAGCGAGGCATGGTCCTGGGGGCCAATTTTTGAGTGTCGAACGCTTGACTTTTCACTCGACATCTGTCAAAACATCATAGTATTTTGACAGATCTCGAGTGAAAAGAAAAAAACATGCTGTCAAATTAGACATACGCCCGCCAAGAGTTAAATTATTCATTTTAGGTAGATAATCTGTGTTTATGTCATCATCATCATCATCAGGCTATCTACGTCCCACTGCTGGGCACAGGCCTCCTCTCATAGATGAGAGGGATTGGGCAGTAGTCCCCACGCTGGCCCAGAGCGGGTTGAGGACTTCACATACAACTTTGAATTTCTTCGCGGATGTATGCAGGTTTCCTCACGATGTTTTCCTTCACCGAAAAGCTAACGGTAAATATCAAATGATATTCCGTACATAAGTTCCGAAAAACTCATTGGTACGAGCTGGGATTCGAACCCACGACCGCCGCTTGACAGCCGCACGCTTGAACCACTGGGCTACCGTGGCTTCGTTGGCTTGTGTTTATGTGTTTTCTCGCAATTACAGTGAAAAGTAGAGTGTATAACTCGGGCCTAAAAGCCATATTACCACTCGAACAATAACTATCTCGTGGTAATATGGCTTACTTTAGACCCTTGTCAAACAATCTACTATTTAATCATCTTTGTATAAAAGTATTTAACCCGAGAGTGTTCCCTCGCAGTGTCTTTCATAAATAAGGTATAAACTCCTTCACACGCTTCTACAATCGTCATATTTTTGTTGATTGCCTATGAACTTCACTTCCCCGCGCTGCTGGTCTCACACGGCTTGTAACTTCGCAAGGTAATTCACAAACTTCCCCGACTCCGCGTGACGGTGACGTGATATTTACTTTTTAAGAAACAACTTGGAATCTTGATGCAACCACTGCCATAAACAGCTAAAAGTTGAGCATCAAAGAAAAAACTACTTATTCCAAACAAGACTTTAACTAAGAAACCGAACAATCTTTAATTTTTTTTTTCCCAAAAGATTTAAACACTGTAATTGTGTTCATTTTTTACAATCCTCAAAAAGCTTTTGGGGCTTTCTAACTAGATTTTAATTCCCACAGTTATGTACCAACTATATCAAAAACCGGTAGGTATAAGGTACGTGTCCCATCCAGCTAGTTCAGTGTTTTTACTTGAGCCTGTTGTATCGTAGTCGGGGCAAGTAGAGCGGAACTATTGTAGGAGGTTTTCGAGTAATTTCTCGATAAATTGCTCAGATTTGTCAAACGATTGAAAGTTTTGAATTAGGCTCATTTCTTCAGGAAAACCAGTAAGGTACGGTCAAGTGCAAAAATATGTATCGAATGTACCAAAACCTTAATTCACCGACATAACAGCTATGGGACATCTTTTTGAGCAAGTTGTATGCACCCATATTTTTGCACATGACTCTCTCTCTCTCTCTCTCTCATCTGAGCGATTTTCCCGGTTGCCCCTCAGCTGCTGCTTCGGAGCCCAGGGTCCGCTTTCCTGCTTTTCCTCCTCCACTTTGCACGGTCTTCGGCATCCTCCTTTGTGAGGCACGCATGTCATCCCTCACAACGTCCAGCCAGCACTTCCAGGGCTTTCCCCTTTTCCCGGGCCCAGGCGGAGGCGGCATAGCCAGACATTTGTTACCCACGTCCCTGACACGGTAGCCCTAGCCCACATGACACAGGAGTCGGGCGGGGCTTCTGCGCGCCGTTTTGCGGCGGCGCCCTATCCCTTGTCAATTTCTTTCTTGTACCTTGCATAATTAGAATGGCAGTTTTTGAGTTTTACGGAAGCGACTGCCGTCTGACCTCCCAACCCCAAGGGGGAAGCCGTCGCCAGAGCCTCGTCCGTTGTACAGCAGGTGCACCGACGTGCAGGTGATGTTGACTTGGGCCCAAAGATGATGGTCGAGCCCCATATGCACCTCAATTTTTACACTTGACTGTACCTACCTTACTGGTCAGAGGTCAGACATAGGTAGGTACCTATGTCTGTGATTACAAAGAGGTTTTATCGCTCTAGGGATCGAGTTATAGGTACTTGAGACGAGTTCTTAGTCTAAATAATATAAAATTATTACTGAATAGAGAACCCGACGGCCCTAATGTTTCCCATCTCTTCGTACACTTATCATTGGAAATGCGTTTGCAGATTGTCTGTATTTTCTACGCGTCAAAAATAGTTAGGTAACAATGGAAAACCAATATAATAAAACGTTTCTGATTTTTGAATAAAAAAATAAACTAGTTCCGGAATAGGGAAACATGGCTAGTCACGTGTAGGTATATTTCCAAATACACAGAACATGGTAAAATGGCGCAGGGTAGGGCAATAAGGCCTTCCCCATACAAACTGTGCAAGTTTTATTCGTCGGTTTTGGAACTAACAAATATAATATTTTTTTGGTTGTAAATATTAGATATGCGAAGATCGTGATGTGAAAATTTTCAGATATTTAGAAAAATTCAAAATTAAAAAATTAAATAAAAAATACTTAAAAAAAATTTACATCACGAAATAGCTATCAGAAAAATAAGCATACTGACCAAAAATCATAACTTTAATGCTAACACAAACGAAGTAAATCCTGCACAAAGTTTGTATGGAGAGAGCTGCATGTGCATGAGTGCGAGTCCGAGTCCGCCACTGAAACCGTGTACCGGTAGCAAGTCCTAACTTGTTACCGTTATTGGTAGTACACGGCTTCAGCGGCGGTACTACGGCAGGGAATAGTCTCTGTGTCTAGCTAGAAAAACCGACCTTTTTTCACGCAATCATTTTACTTTTTTTTTTATAGGTACGAAAAAAATTTATACGTACCTAAACAATTAAAGGCGTTTCGACATAGTTAAGTAGGTACAACAGTTTCGCAACCCAACCACAAATCAGCCACCAATCGGAGCGCAAATCATGAGATTCCATGTTGGCGTGCCGCTCTGCACCAAGCGTTTTGTAACGAAAATCAAATATAAATTTTGAAACGTACCTACTACCTGTCTTGCGGTTATATTATGTACCTTGTACATTTTGCGGTGAGCGATAGAGGTGGGTGATAAATAACTTCACGATGAAAAAATCACGGTGATCCGCCGTTAAAAAGTAACAGTGTGACTTGTCACGAAGTAACAACGTTTCAAAATAACGTTGTTACTTAGCGACTATATCACTGGAACAGTGTGTAAGCGACGCGTCGCGTCGTGCCTCGTGACCGCTGTTACTAACTGTGACTGTGACTGCGGTGCGCTGTCACAGAGCAACATCAGTTGTTACAAAAATATCAGTAACTGCCGGGAACGACCGATACGCAAATGTCGTGACACGAAATAACCGAAGTGACAAAGTCACGGTGATTTTTCAATGTGATTTTTTTGGAACGGGAATAACAATAACGGTGATCGAAAAGTAACGTTTTTCCCCATGTCTAGTGAGCGATTGTTGAATTTATATCAACTATCAAGAAAGCGAATATGTGTGTAACTATACCTACAAATTGTACAGTGTTCTTATAACTGCTCTTTTATCATCCCTTCGCACTTCCACACACCTATCTTTATTGATAAAAGCATGTCAAAGTTATATTTCAAAAAGAACGGTTGAATGCGAATTATTGCAGAGGAGGCATTAGCTCTATAATAATAATAATAAAACGGCTGGGTGTTTTAAAGCGGGTCAGTGAGGACAGTGAGGCAGGGTCCTTTAATTGATTCGACGCGAGATTGCTCGCCCGCTGAGATAAGCGAACATTTTTAACTGGCCCTTTTGTTTTAAAAATGACTTCATCCGGTCGGGAATCCGTAAACAGCGACCCTTTTGTATGCCAATGAAGCTTTTAGCCATGTACCGGAATAATGATTATATTTATTTGAGTTTTACCTACCTAGTTAAAGTTGGGAGCTCATGAGGACGTTTCAAGGTAAAACTCAGGTTACTTGGACTTAACTTTAATGATTAAAATATAAGATGAGTGAACAGCTTGAAGCTTAAACTGTAACTAACTTATTCTATGTAAGAACTATCTCATACACAGCGGTGGGCTTGATTCCCGGTACTCGCCACCTGTGCGCGGGCGCTCTGGGCATAACATCCTTACCGCAATGTCAGCGGTTATGCATTCACTGTAACTGGCCGGGAGGCCCGGGAGTCAACATACATAACTCTTCCCTCCGCAAGTTCAAAATCCTCAGTCGGACGATTTTGCGACTGATGATTTTGAAAACATAAAAGTTTCTTATATTTAGCAAAAATGGTTATACATGTGCCTAAAACTAGGATTATATATAGCCCCAATGTCCAGACACTGATACCTTTCACTTTCACTATGCTTTCATTACTACTTTCCACTATTTCACTATCACTTTTCTGTAACGCATATTGTATGAACTGCAAATCCGCCAGGTTAACTCCGTTCAAATTCAGAGGCTTCCTCTCTGGTAGCGGTGTCGGCATATCGATCTCTGGTAGGTTTATAATTGGTAATTTTGTTACTGGTACATCCTTCCCTTTTATTAAATGTTGACTCAAAAAGATGTCTGTGATCCTTACTTCACAATTGTCTTCCAAGGTAAGTATGTAAGTGCCTCGGATCATGTGCTGAGTGACTCCTGTTTCGCAGAACCTCTTCAGTGTGAGGGGCTCTTTTGTAAAAATTAGCCATTGATTTAGTTGCAGGGTTTCTATTTTTAGCCCTTGTATGTTAGCAACCACAGGATGGCAAGAGCTGGTATTTGTGTTAAATTTCATCAAATCTGCTACGCAGCGGTCAGGGGTTAACGGGAGTATTTCATTTTCTTGGCAGAGGAAATAGCCTTCTTCAATCTCCATACACGGTGTAGCAACCGGCTCGGTTTTCGACCCTTTTACGAGGATATAAGGATGTACAGGTATGATAACGGTTATTTGGTTATGGATATTTACGGTTGGTAAGGGTAAGATTTTATAGTAGGAATAAGTTTCCTTTCGAATAACTGGAATGTCTAGCAAAAATGTTATTGTACTTCCTTTAGTGTAAGCTTTTAATTCTATACATTGTTCAAGTTTTAATAAGTTCTCTAAGTTAACAGGGTACACTAAAGGGTCATTTTCTATACTCGATTTTTTTTGTGTCCGAGCTGAAAATCGTATGGTAGCATGAGATAATACGTACCATTTATTTTTTTTCATAGAGAATACATGTTTCCACGTTGAGGTCCACTCAAATTCACGGACTAATTTGTTTTTAAAATACATTAAAAAATACCTAAACGCTCAAATTAAGACTCCGTGCCCTGTCCGGCATCGAGTTTTGAATCAATCAAAAAATCCTATGAAAAACTGTACATTAGAATCACTGATTTCGTGACAAAAACTTTAACTCGATTATATTTACTATCACTGAGCACAGACACTATTCACTTCACTGTGGTGAATAACTTGTAATTGATGTTTAAAAATCGTCCGAGCGCGAGAGTTAAATTTTGTCGGCAAAATTCAAAGGTCCCTGGCAGCCATCGTTTACATTTGATCAGCTTCGCGTCCTGCTTCACATGTGCTCTCAAATGTCAGCTATTATATTTAAAAAATCTATATATAGCAAACCGCATTAAGTTCGAGTAAACCACCTAAGTACTTCGGTTTCTGGGTGGGCGACAATTTTTTTGCTTTTGCTTGCAATTTCGGTGGCCCTTAGAAATTCAAATTTTACATAAGTAATCATTACCATATGTGTGCATTATAAAAGCACTTTGGTGTCTCTATATAAACGATAACTTAAAATATTATTAACATGCGATTTGAATTTTTTATGATTTTTTTTATATATATTTCCGATTCCCGTGTCCTAATTCCCATAGCTTGTTTACCCAAAACAGCTGATTTTGGGACACGGGAATTGGGAAGGGTGACTTATTTTGTTAATAAACCTCATTTAATAACAATAATTATGGATGAAATGCATAAATAAATATAATTTGTACTAAGTATATCAATTAGAGTTATGGTTTATGCGTTTATTTAAAGAAAACAGGCCAAATGCTACAATTACACTTAGCTTCTTAAATATTTGAAAAGAGTGACCCATGATTGGTAAAATTAGGCTAAATAACTTCAATACTAACTGAACTTTATAATTCTTGATAAATTAGATGGTAAATAATAATTTTAATACATTTTTTTCTAAGAAAAGGCAATTCCCATGGACATATAACTTCCCGTGCCCAGGTCAAATTTTCAAATTGTAATAACTTCCGTAATTTTATAAGTATAAGTACCCCGTAAGAAAATTTGTGTTTATTATTTTTTTTATCAAATTATCAGCATAGAATTTTCTATGTATTATTGGTATTTCTAAATTCCATGGGAATTGGACAAAAATGCCCGTTTGGTGAAATTCACTCTAAAATGTTCTTTGATTCAATAGTTCTTAGCATAGTTAACAATTCATCGCTATCCACAATGGTTTGGTGTAGGGTTCTTAACTTACTAAATGTTATGGCTGTTTCTATTTCATCCAGGCGGACATACAGCGTCATAAAATTATGCAAAAACAAATTAAATGTAAGAATGATTTTGTTGACGGTCTGATTACTTGCAGTTTGGTTAAACATTTTTCTTAATTCCCATATTTCCTTGTCCAGCTGAATGAAGTTAGATCGAGAGGAATTGGTGGCATTTATGAATGAATCCGCCATTTTTCTAACCAAGGTGAACCTTTTGTTAGTTGCATCCTGGCTCGACTTTAATTCGTTTATCAATCTATCATACCTAAGGGCGTCTTGGTGATCTAGATTACCAGTTATAGCCTTAACTAAAGAGCCAAGGGGGTTTAGAATTCCACGTTTAACTCTACGCGATGGGAGTATTTGGGCAATTTTTTGTATCGTTATATTCTTTATGTGATCTGTCTGGAGTTTAATGTTTTTTAACTCTGAGTTAATACCCCTTTGTGTATAAAAGATCGAAATATGTTTGCATAGATTCGCGTACCTGTTAATGTTGAATTCTAAATCTTCACAAAGCAAGTCTAAATCTAAAACTTTAACTATAGTCCATTTGTCGTGACTAATAACCGCTTGACCCTGTCTAATCGGAAAAATGCCCCTGTCATTTTCCATTTGTTGAAGAAGGAGGGTCTGGCTCTGTATTCCCTGGATCAGCAGGAGGGCGGCAACCCTGCGAAAGACGTTTAATATCCTTAATTGGAGTTTTAGTCTTTCTGCCGCGAATTTCTATTGGTACAATATTTCTAGCAACTTCTCCCGTAACCTTTGCTTTTTGATAGCGAGGTGCATCTTTACTACGTCTTACATTGACCCCTTTTACGAATACTGTATCTCCTTCTGTAACATCGAATTCGGTTTCACCACCCCGTTTTTCCCTAACTTTATCTTTTTGTTTCAAAATTTTATCAGTCAAATATTTATAGAGATATTGCGTTTTCTTAACATGATCTCGAACTAGTTTTTGAGTATACTGTTTGTTAAAATCCACATCAAAGACATCGTTAGAATCAGTGTGACCGAATACTATTTCGAACGGGGTCAAGCCCGTTGTGGAGTGTATTGTTGAATTATATGACATGATCGCATAGTTCATGGTGGATATTACATCGGTAAGTTTGTATTCACGCTTAGCTAAACGGTATATTTCCAAAATGGTAGAATGAAATCGTTCTATAATACCCATAGAGTTGGGATTATGCGGAGTGCCAATGTGCATGTCTACTTTGTAAAATTCTAGCATCTCTTTTAGTAGTGTGTTGTTGAACTCCGACCCTGGGTCTGAGCTCCACCTTTTAGGAATGCCATATAACGAGAAATATTTTAGGAGGGCCTTGATAACTTCGGGGGTAGAGCGATTTGGGATTTCAAAGGCTTGCCCTAATTTGCTAAAGGCGTCTATTATGGTAAGGAAGTATTGCCCTTCAATAGAGAAGAGATCAACAAAAATTTCTTGAAAAGGTTTTGTCTGTGTTTGTGTGAGTTGCAGCTTAGGTTTCAGTGGTTTTCTGTCATATTTCATAGTTTGGCAAGTCTCACAGGAATTAATAATACTTGCTACAGTGGTGAGCATATTATTCCAGTAGTAAGTTCGTTTTAGATGCATTAGAGTTTCCCTAATGCCACGATGGCACGTTTTGCCTTGATGATACTGTTTTACGATATCGCGTTGTTCATTTTCATCATCAACATATATTACTCTTTCAGTGCATTCAAAGAACCATACGGAGTCTTTTCTATAAAGGGCCATCACTGCTTGGGTGAATTGGGCTCTATGAGCAGCATTTTCGAAATACATAAAGTATTTAATCTTGGGCCTTATATATTCTTTCAGGAACTGTTTTACTAGATCAGGTCTATCTCGGGGAAGGTGGACTTCTAACACCTTTTGTTTATCTCTTGCAAGGTCTTTTACGCTTATATGATTTCTATTCCAATCATATATCAGTATTTGATTAGGTTTTGTATCAATGGCTTCGTGAAGAATTGGTATACCAATGGTATCTACGAGCTCTGCGGAGTGTGCAGTATCTGTACTAGAGTCACTATGTTTCTCTGAAGCCGTTAAAGTACTTGACGTAGATGAATGTGCCGTTTCCGTATCAGAATCATTGCCTTCCCGATCGTATTGTTCATTTGGATCGACGTTTGCACGCATTGAATTTTGGTCATCAGTGTCATCATTTTCTAATACATTAATTACAACACGGGATAAGGCATCCGCGTTCGTGTTTTGTTTCCCGCTTTTGTACATAATTTCGTAATCAAACTCCTCCAGTCTCAACTTCCATCTCGTTAACTTACTGTTAGGTTCTTTGATAGATTTTAACCATGCGAGAGGTCTGTGGTCTGTATATATAGTAAACTTTTTGCCATAAAGGTAAGGCCGGAAATACTTGGTAGCCCAAACTATCGCTAGCAGTTCCTTTTCAATCGTGCTGTAGCGCGCTTCAGCATCGTTCAGAGTACGACTCGCATAGGCGATAGGTTTGTCGCTGCCAATAGGGCCTTGGGAAAGGACGGCGCCAATTGCTACATTTGACGCATCCGTGGTGAGAACGAATGGTTTAGAAAAGTCAGGGAATTGAAGCAACGGTGCATTCACTAATAATTCTTTACATTTTTCAAACGCCGTCTTATATTCGTCCGTTATTAGAATTTTCTTTCCTTTGTTTTTCTTCTTCAGACAAGCGGTAAGTGGTTGGGTTATTTTGGAGAAATCTTTTATGAATTTGCGGTAGTATCCTACAAAGCCCAAAAAGCTTTTAATTTCTGTCGGTGTTCGAGGAAGGGGAAAGTTGAGAACGGCCTTTATCTTGTCATCATTGGGTTTGAGGCCGTCTTTTGTGACTTGGTGACCCAGGTAGAGTACCTCTTTTCTTAAGAATTCACTTTTGTCTAATGTGACCTTTAAATTTGTTTCTCTTAACCTGTTAAAGACCTTGCGTAATTTTTCTATGTGTTCTTGTAGACTTGTTGAGAATATAATTATGTCATCCAAATATACGAGGCAATGTGAGCCTTGTAAGCCTCTGAGAACATTGTCCATAGTACGCTGAAATGTAGCGGGTGCTGTTTTCAACCCGAATGGTAGGCGGGTGAATTCATAGTGTCCTGATTGTGTCGTGAATGCAGTTTTAGGTCTGTCTTGTTCGTCAACCTCTACTTGGTGGTAACCGCTCGCCAGATCTAGAGTGCTGAAATAGTTGGCTCTTCCTATTTTATCAAAGAGGTCAGTTATATTAGGAAGCGGATATTTGTCGTCGATGGTTATATCATTTAGGCGTCGATAATCAATTACCATTCTATATTTCTTTTCGCCGCTTGCATCTTGTTTTTTTGGTACCAGGTGGACCGGAGCGCTCCACGGGGAATAAGATTCCTGCACCACGTTGTTCTTAAGGAGCTTATTGACTTGTCGCTGAATTTCTTCATTTTGCGAAGGTGGGTGACGGAATGGCCGGATGTAAATTGGATCTTCGTTCTTAGTCCTGATTTTATGCTTTACGTTATTAGTAAAGGTAAGTGGCAATTCTTCGCAGTAGAAAATGTCGCGGTATTCGTGGCAAAGTTTTTGTATGCATGCTCGTTCTTCGGCATTGGTGTGATCTAATCGTAACTTCGACAAATTTTGTTTTAGCAGATCGTCCACATCGCAATTTGCTCGAGAAGTAAAATTAACTAAGACATCATCTTCATTGAATTCAATCTTTTCAACGTGTACGGCTTTTTTAAATTTGATTGTCACATTATGTTCGGTCGCGTTCTGTATAACTGTAGTTGCAAAATAGTTTTCACATTTGACTAATGCAGATGGCATTCTTACAGCGTCCTTGAACTCTTGAAAGCATACAATGGCTGTTCCGTCGCGGAGATCCGTTGGAATCTTGACTCGTGTCTCTGTTCTTGGCTCTAAGTTGATTTCGCAGGGGGGGTTGTATATAATTGGTATGCTTGTATTCCGTGTGTGTAACATAAGATCTTTCATGTTCACTGTTGCGTCTAATTGTTTGAGTAAGTCAGATCCGATGAGTCCGTCATAACCTTGGGCGACATCATATACATAAAATTTGTGATATTCCGTACTTTTAAATGTTTCTAGAAGTGGTATATATATAATTTCGTTATGCATACTTCTTGCGTGGGTGCTGATCACCTCAAAGGGCTCTGTGTATTTAAATTCCGAAAAATAGCGATTGGCCAGCGTATTATTTATGAAAGATCGGGTGCTTCCCGTGTCGATCATAAAGCGTGCACCGATTTCCGGTAACTCTATACACGGTAATTTCGAAATTTTGTCGCAATTTAATTCGATCACTAACGCTTTGGGGTTTTCGAGGCCGTTAACTGAAAATTTTCAGTTTCGATTACGTTTTGTTCATCATTCGCGTTTTCTTCAGGTATTTCTTCGATTTGAGTCGGTTCAACAGGCTCTTGTTCATAGTAATATTCGTTGTCTAAATACTGCGGGGTGTCACTGTAAAACAGGTTATCATTTTCGCATGGCACGACCAAGTTGTTCTGTCTAACTGTGCGCATGGTGACGTCAGAATTGTCAAGGGCTCTTAGGTTTGGCTGAACCCGTGGACCACCAAACCGAAAGCCTGGAGATGCTGTTTGTTGGTTGAAACCGTGATTGGGCAAAGGCCTGTAGCCTTGTTGAGCAGGAGTGCCAAATCTAAATCCATTATATTGTTGGGGTGCACCATACCCAAATACTTGATTAGAAGTAGGCCTAAAACCTAGCTGTGGCTGATTTGGGATACCAAATCTGAAACCCCGATTCGGCGTTGAATTGGGTTGGAAACCATTTGGTCTCGGTGTCGAATTTTGAGGAATGCCAAATCTAAAATTGTTTTGTTGAGGAACGCTAAAATAACGATTTTGTGGTGGTTGTTGGAAGGTCAGACGTGGCTGTGAGTTTTGCTGCTGTTGCACTGGACGCGTGCCGTTTTTAGAATTGTACTGGAGTTGAAAATTCACTTCCTCAGTTACCACACTTAACGCACTCTCCAAAGTGGAGCAACCCTTCAGACGCACTATCCTAAGCATGTGCTCGGGAAGGTTATACAAAAACGAGTTTAATGCGGTATTATTATATATTGTCGTCTTAGCATTTCGTAATTGTTCGTCGTCAGTTTCATTGACCTTAGCAAATAAAGTACTTCTTACGTGCTGAATTCTATTGCAAAAATCGGTGTAAGATTCTCCTTGTTTAATTTTTAAATTTTCTAATTCAATAGCAATACATTGCTCTGAACGAGGATCACCGAAATGTTGGCGTAATACACTTTTTAATTGATCCCATGACACCAAATCTCCTCGTTCACTCAGGAGGGTCGCAGCCCTACCAATAAGTCTGCTCGTTACAGCATGAAATACATATTCATCTTGAATAACATTTTCATCTACACCTCTAAATCTCTGAATTACATATTCAGCTTTACGGATGAATAAATCTAATTGTTTATTGTCACCCTCAAATCTAGGGATGATATCAATCATCTCTTTGGGAATTACTTGTAATTGTACTTGAGCCATTTTATTTTAATAAAATTTATGATCAATGTGAAATCACGAATTTCTATTTACTGGCTCAAAAAAAAAAAACAACGGGTTGCACTCCGGGAGTGCAGGCAGAAGTGAAAACTCAATAAAGAAAGTAAATAACAAAGATATTCATATCCGTCTCCGTATCGGTATCGGTATCCGTAAATCCGTATCCGTATTTATATTCATACTCATGTTCATATTCATATTCGCATAATCCATTCACATATATACATAATATGTCCCCGAGTATCATTGTGTCTTACGCATCGTAAATCGTAAGACCAGCTGAGTTTAGCTGAGTTTACCCCTCCTAACATCGCAATCATGATACTAGGAGGGGTCAACTAGCTGGTCTTACGAATCGTCGCGAGTTTAACAATTTTCCCCCATCACAAAAAGTGCTCAGCGCCTTAGATTAGGTGTAAGTTTAGTATTTTTGGTGGTATGTATACAATGACAATTTTTTGATGCGATTATAAAATTTCTGGGAACACAGTAAGTAAGTAAAATAGCTTTAACTGCTGGAATAATAGGTATGACTGTTTAGGTGACCCGAGATTGATGATCGATACATTTTTTTGAGTGTTGAGCCTTATTTTAGGTTTCGAAAATTTGGTGATATCAAAAGTTATTTAGGTGATCATTTTATTTGTTCCCGTTATATAAAACCATTAAATATGTAATCAGTTCCTAACAGCTGCAAAATATGTAGGTATACAACATGTAAATCTCCAATAAGCTACTTTATGTTCTTGCTATATGAAACAAACTTGAATAAAATGAACTGACAATTCACGAAAACAGTGCAGACTTGTCAGTGCATATGTTTGTCTCACATTTTGCGATCTACACGTCATAATTGATAGAAGAACGGTGGTTTGTGTCAAACTGTAAAGATATTTATGTCACACCTGGCCATAAAGCGGCAATTACCGGACGCTCCGCGCGCGGGAAATCCCACTTCCTGGCCAGGGGGTGACATAAAATTTTGTACTGAATACGGGCGGTAATAAAGAAAGCCTCAGATAGCATACTTATCGCCCTTTCCTTCGGCTCGGGCGTCAAATACCTGCGATCTGAGACGTTCTTTGTTTTACCGCCCTTGTTAAGTAATGTACTATTTTGTCACACTCAATTGTAAAGATATTTTTGACCTCGACTGTACCATCTACCTACTGTGACATCTTAAACTTCCCGTGGCAATTTCCCACATTTTAAATTGAATAATGGTAATAAAGTTATTCTTTTCAGAAGTCATAATTTACTATATTTTTTTAGTATGACAATGGGGAAGTTTATACGTAAGGCTAAGATGCCACAGTAGGTAGATAGTACATGAACAGTATTTTATTGTTTACTTTTATCTATAAAAAATCTTTCTCGGATTGGCGTGTTAACTCGTCAAATTTGAGTACAAATTATAATCACGCCGTACTGAAACGGTTAAGTGATTTGTACACAAATAATTATTCCAGTCAGGAGACTAATAAAATTAAGTTGTATATATAATATCATTTATTTATTTTTGACTAACTTATTTATGAGTAGTATATTAAAAGAAGGATTAAATACGATTACCTATAACTTGATAGCGATTTGTTTAACTTCTTCAATCACTAACTGGTAAACGAATTAGTGAAGTACAATCGTCTACAAAAAGATGTATCCATTTTTTTCACCTTGAAATGGATGCACGTTGTAGATATCTTCCTGATTTCATGTATTGGCCCAGGCTAAGTGTTGTTTTCTCCAACAATTGACATCCATGTTGAAAATACCTCTGTCCTGACTTTTTCTCAGCATGAGGACGTGGCACGATTGTATGCACTATGTACCTGTAAAACATAACATTAAATAATGAGATGAGAGCGTAGGAGGTATGTGTTTATTTTTGAAATTATGTCCCTAATTATCTACTATACCTATTTCAAAGACAACACGAAGAAGAAAGTGATGCTTCATATTCGTTTATCGTATAGCTCACGTAGTTCAATACTCAAACGTTTATATTGCTAAGTAATCAACTGTTTTCGTTGATATTCATTTATGACCACCCGGCAAAACAGACTACCTACCTAAATAAATCAATTGATTGGAATATAAATATAACATCGCATCGGTGTAAACAGGGATAGTAAATAATGAATTAAAAAATACTTACTTTACTCGGCGGCGTTTCTGATAACTGCTTTTCACAAGAATAATGCAGAAAATCTTATAATTAATTACGATTGGTTTATTTTCAATATGTTGACATGTTATTGACACACGTGTTATTTCAATATTTAAAAATAACCATGGCAACCATACGACCATAGAGTATTATAAAATCTGTGACCATAGAGTTGAAAATTAAATTTTTACGATAAATTGTAAGGTTCTTTTTCACGTTCAGCTTTGATTAATTGTATTGGGAGAGATGAAATAAAAACGAAACCTGCTTGAGACGGATTACACAAAATATGTCGACATCAAATATAATAGGAGGCAGCACTTTCTACGCCAAATTCACGCGAAACTGGTCTTTTCTTAAAGTTTCCTCCCCCTGTCCATCACTCTTGGCCATTAGGTATTTTGAAGTAAACTGTCACCGTATTTAGGGACAATAAGAACTACTTTCCATGAGAATTTATTTGAAATATGATCTTTACGGAAATCAGTCAGTCTGGCTATCCGATATTGGACTTTGGAAACGCTTTTTTAGGGACAATAAGAGCTACTTTCCATGAGAATTTATTTGAAATATGATCTTTATGGAATATCTTAGGATTGTCTTAAAACAGTTAGAACCGTGGCTTTCTAAGAGGACCAGCTGGGGACCCCTCGTAACATAGCAATCACGATACTAGGAGGGGTCAACTAACCTGGTCATAGAATTTATCGCGAGTTTATACATTTTTCCCCAGTACAAAAGTGCTCAGCGCCGCTAAAGAAGTTTTCACTTCAAAAAAAAAACACAAATTTATTTATTATATTTTTTTTTTTTTTTTTTTTTTCGAAAAATTAGCACAAAACACTTTTAGCACTTATTCCTATATCAGTTTCTTATAATTTACGCCACTCTATCGATGGAGAGCAGAGCACGATAACTTAAACACTATTTGCTAGAGTTTCCAGTGAAGTTTATCCGAAAATCTACTATTAACAACTACTACTAAACCTACTAGTAACACGAGTTTTCACCAGCTTTCAGGAAAAATCAGGAATAAGCAAGGAATGCAAAAAGGTCTACTCACAAACCGCCGATTGCCATGACTTCCGCCGCTGATGACACCTTTTATCACGTACCTCACGTTGTAATTCAATTAATGTCCACAATTTAACTTATTTATTTGGTTCGAAGATATTCGAGTTACGCGTGAGAACCAATAGTAGTGTCCTTTATCACGCGACGCGACTATACGCACTATTTTCACGAATATCCTTCAAGGCTGCGCCAGTTAAAGTTGGGAGCTCATGAGGACGTTTCAAGGTAAAACTCAGGTTACTTGGACTTAACTTTAATGATTAAAATATAAGATGAGTGAACAGCTTGAAGCTTAAACTGTAACTAACTTATTCTATGTAAGAACTATCTCATACACAGCGGTGGGCTTGATTCCCGGTACTCGCCACCTGTGCGCGGGCGCTCTGGGCATAACATCCTTACCGCAATGTCAGCGGTTATGCATTCACTGTAACTGGCCGGGAGGCCCGGGAGTCAACATACATAACTACCTACACCCTTTTTGTATTTATTCCATTGTGTTTGTGAATACTTGAATAGAACGTATGACGATATACTTATAATACAACCTACCTACTATGTGCATACATATATCACAGAGTAACATAACCGAACAATTATTTATCAAAGCTATTTATCGTCATCGTCAATGAAATCTAGTAGTTAGGTAGTCTTCACTTACTTACGATTAGTTACTTTATTACGATGGCTATTGTACGTAGAGTACTTTTTATGAAAACTAGTATTTAGCACCTTAGCAATTATTATTTTCGGTTTTAAAAGAACCAGGGTTCGATCAGGCACTTCGTTTTGCATTCCAACTTAGTTGGCTATATATCAAATTATATGGGAAACGTGTCTGTTCTACCCCCACCAATTACCTAATATTTAGTTCCCATTCCCACACAAACTGTGGACGTGTTGACCTTACAAACAATAACCGGCTTGCTCTGCAGTCAGATCCGTGAGATCCGAAACCCAATATCTTTATTGTCTTCGGTTCTCTGGCTGCGGCCATTTTACCCAGAGCTTTTATCAATTTTATTTGCGCAAACCACGTTCGTTTTATGACGCCTTTGTTCCGTGGAGGTGAACGTAAAACAATTTACAATTTCGAAGGGTAAAATTCAATTAAGGCGAAATGGATGGCAAGCGGCGGCGCTCAATCAAGCTGCCTAAAAATAAGTACATTCCATTCGATTTCAGTGCTGATATTTAACCAGAAAAGTAGCAAAAACGATTATATGTTTAGAGATTACCTATTTTTAGGGTTCTGTCAGATGGGGTAAATTGGGACATTCATTCAACATTCATGGCTAATAGGTAACTTGGGACACCTGTTTTTACTAAGAACTAGTATTGTACATAATAATAATTATAACAATACACATGAATAATGAATACGAAATATCGCGATGGTTTATCCATAAGCCAATAGGAAGCAAAAAAATCAACTCTCAGACAATCACACACCTCACAGAAGCAACCAGGGTGGGTGCGCTGTCAACTCCATCTTCGATAGTGACAGGACAGACCAAAGGTGGTACTCTACTGGTAAGGTATTCCAATAATTTTTAAACCAAAAATAGTTATTTGTTATACAAGGGTGCAAAGTTGTATTTTAACCGCGAGTGTGGAATTGGAACACGAGCTAGCGAATGGATTCTAGGATTGAACCACGAGCTAGCGAATGGATTCTATGGTTGAACCACGAGCGCAGCGAGTGGTTCGAAAATAGAATCCTGAGCGAAGCGAGTGGTTCAAAATTAGAATCCTGAGCATAGCGAGTGTTGCAACACACGAGACGTAAAATAACTCTGCAGCCGTGTGTAACACAAATCTTTTCACCTCACTAAAGCGAGGAAATAGAAAAAGGAAAAACAAAAGTAAAACAAAAAAAAAATTGGGTTTCTTCCAATTTTTCATTTCATTAAAATAGAAAATAAAAACTAAATTTGAACAAAACAACACAAGAAAAAATTAAGCAAAATTCAAAAACAAATGCTAAAGTAAATAAATAAAGCAAAATTGCTTAAAATTCAAAATAAATATAAAATTTGAAATCCTTATCCTTGAATTAGTCGAAATCGAGTATAATGACGATTTTTATGCAAAAAAAAAAATTTTTAGCTCAAAATTCAAAATAGTTATAAAATTTGAAATCCTTATCCTTGAATTAGTCGAAATCGAGTATAATAACGATTTTTTGCAAAAAAATATTTTTTTCGACTTAAAACTCAAAATAAATGTAAAATTTGAAATCCTTATCGTTGAATTAGTCGAAATCGAATATAACGATGATTTTTTGCAAAAAAAAAATTTTTTAGCTCAAAATTCAAAATAATTGTAAAGTTTTAAATCCTTATCCTTGAATTAGTCGAAATCGAGTATAATGACGATTTTTTGAAAAAAAAAATATTTTTTTTGCTTAAGATTCAAAATAATGTTAAAATTTGAAATCCTTATCCTTGAATTAGTCGAAATCGAGTATAATGACGATTTTTTGCAAAAAAATCCTTTTTTCGACTTAAAACTCAAAATAAATGTAAAATTTGAAATCCCTATCCTTAAATTAGTCGAAATGGAGTATAATGACAATTTTTTGCAAAAAAATATTTTTTTGCTTAAAATTCAAAATAATTATTTAAAAAAAATCAAAATAAATATAAAATCTGAAATCCAAGGACTGATTTTTTTCACACCACCTGAAAAAAAATCAGATGGGCGAAAATTGTCCTGGCTGTTTTGTGTCCACCCACACTAACCGATATCGGACCCGATACGAATCTGACCGATATCGGATCGGATGGTGTGAGCACTAAGCAGTTTTCCATACATTTTTATCGGTAACGAATCCTACACCAATATTGTATCGGATAGTGGGAACACGGCCTTACATGTTATTATGTTAAAAAAGTAACTAAGAACACGTTCGGATTTCAAAATTACTTTGCACACATGTGGATAAAATGCAGTTTTGCTATCTGTTTTTAAAGAATAAAAAAGGGCTTTCCGAGCTAGTGACGTGAAAAGATCTATTCAACCACCTCTTAACAAAGATAGGTACTCCACTCGATGGGTCAACTGATTCTTTTTTGTTCAAAATTTCGCACTCGCTGCGCTCGGTTTTTCATCTACATTACTTGATGCGCAAGAAGTATTTTCCGTACCTGCATCATAATGTTCTAAACATTTCACGCTCGCTACGCTCGCGGTTTCATCTACATTACTTGATGCTTATGAAGTCTTCTTCGATCCTGCATCATAAACATAATTTTCGAAATAGTTAGCGCTCGCTTCGCTCGCGTTTCATCTACATTACTTGACGCATAAGAAGTCTTTTCCGCACCTGCATCATAATGTTCGAAAATGTTCGTGCTCGCTACGCTCGCGTTTTCATCTACATGACTTGATGCGTATGAAGTATTTTCCGAACCTGCATCACATTGTTCGAAACATTTCGCGCTCGCTGCGCTCGCGTTTTCATGTACATTACGTGACGAATATGAATTATTTTCCATACCTGCATCATAATGTTCAAAAATGTTCGCGCTCGCTACGCTCACGTTTTCATCTACATTACTTGACGCATCAGAAGTCTTTTCCGCACCTGCATCATAATGTTCGAAAATGTTCGCGCTCGCTACGCTCGCGTTTTCATTTAAATGACTTGATGCCTTTTTTTGAAAAATTTCGCGCTCGCTGCGCTCGCTTTTTCATCTGCATTACTTGATGAGTATGAAGTACCTATTTTCCGTGTTCAAAAAAAAATTGCGCGCGCTTGCTCGCGTTTTCCTCTGCATTATTTGATGCGTAGGAAGTATTTTACGCTCCTGCGTCATAAATGTCATAATGTTTGAAATATTTCGCGCAATATTCGTAAACTGTATAAATTGATGCGGATGAATTATTTTCCGCACCTGCATCATAATTTTCGATACATTTCACGCTCGCTACGCTCGTGTTTTCATCTACAGTAATTGTTGCGTACCTATGAAGTCGTTTCCGCACCTACATGAAAATGATCGAAGCATTTCGCGCTCGCTACGCTCGCGTTTTCATCTACATAACTTGATGCTTATGAAGTCTTTTCCAAACCTGCATCTTAATGTTCGAAACATTTCGCGCTCGCTGCGCTCGCGTTTTCATCTTCATTATTTGATGCGTGTGAAGTATTTATCGAACTTTCATCGCAATGTTCGAAACAATTCCTCTGTCACGTGTTTTATGCGGGCGCGTTGAGCCGGCGTGCGCAATCTTTGGCGAGACAGCCCCGCCCGCAGTACCCGGCGCCGGCGAAATACGGTGAAGAAGTTTATATGGGTATTCACGCGAACGAAGTCGCGGAGAAAAGCTTAGATAAATAAATTAAAAACTGGACTACCCGTGCGAAACGGCGGATTATGAATGCGAAAGTAAAGTCCTGTCTGCCTGTTACCCTTAAACCGCTGAACCAATTTATATGAAATTTGGCATAGATATAGTTTGAGTCCCAGGGAAGGGATACGGGATACTTTTTATCCTGGAAGTCATCCCTTAACGGGGTTGTAGTTAGAATGGAAGAGATAACTAGGTAAGCGCCTGAAATAGAAAAATAGAATCACATTCTAACGCGATGACCGAGTTCTACGCAGACGAAGTCGCGGGCAAAAGCTAGTAAATAAATATGTTTTAATCTTTGTTTTGATTTTTGATGCAATTAAAATATTAGATTAGCATCTAATATAAAGCTTAAAACACACACAGAGCGGGCGGGCGTGAGGCGCGCGGGATCGGGTGTGAGGCGCGCGGGAGCGGGCGTGAGGCGCGCGGGCGCGGGCGTGAGGCGCGCGGGCGCGGGCGTGTGGACAGAGTTATGCTAGGCCTATAAACAAAGTTCCAAATCTCATTGAAAATAATAGTTATTTACGATACAAGGGTTGTAAAACAAAGAAAGGCCGACATCGCAGATGTTTGGGGCCCGAGCCGCAGGCGAGGGTCTCAAATATGCGAGAGAGGGCTTTCTGTTTTACGACCCGTGTTTTGTACACAATTTTACGTCACCACTTGGCCAAAAAGTGGGTTTTTCTGATCGCGCAGCGTGCAGAAAAACGCGCTTTTTGGCAAGGTGTGGTGTAAAATTTATTTTCATCCCTTCAGAGGGCGAATTTTGAAAAACTCTGATATCTGTTTTTTTTTTTAATTTTGATGTTTAGTCAGGACGTTTTAAAGTTTCTATCTTAAAAATAATTTTGTTCTCCATTCAAAATGACCAAGAGGTCATTTAGGAAGTTAAAAGATTTACTAAGTTTCACAGAAACCCTTTTTTAAGACATTTAGGGATGAACTTCGAAAAACGCTGAAATTTGTTTTGTTGTATTTAAGCAGAGCCTCTGTAAAATATTTGAAGTCTTTTACAACATTTTTAAAACATTGAACCCCTTTTTAACCCCTTGAGGGGATGAATTTAAATAAACGCTGAAATTAGTTTTGTTTTATTTAAACAGAGAGTCTCTGTAAGAAATTTGAAGTACCTCATTTAAAAAAAAATTTGCTCCCCATACAAAGTTTTAACCCCTTTCGGGGATGAATTTCGAAAAACGCTGTAATTACTTTTTTGTATTATTATAAGAAACTTTCATACAAAGTTTGAAGACTATCACTATAAAAAAATATTGCTCCCTATACAAACTTTGAACCCCTTTTTAACCCCTTTAGGGCAGTTTCGGCGGGGCGGTGATTAATCAGTCACCCATCAACTTTATATATATAGATGTGTGTAGATAAAGTAATGTATGCAACTGTACATAATTAGTGAATTCCGGGATTTGGTGGGTACCGAAACATAATGATTATCAAGCGTTTCTTATGTATTTTAACATCTAATGCCGGAAATATTAAATGAGTAAATATGCACTTAGGTATTTAGGTCAGCACGTCACACAGTACCACAAAGATATGTATGAAAGTTACAGCCGCTGTAAGAAGCGTTTTCCTGTCATAAAACGACGATTCTCTGCGACGTCACCGTTTCATGCCACACACAAGCACACAACGTTTATAAAAATATTTATTTTCCTCCGTCTACACTTTTCGATATACTCCACGCTAGGTTGTCTTTATAGTGCTATAAAGTGGTTATTGCTCAAAGGCGATAACAGGCTATTTATAACACTTTAGTACGCCCAGGGTGGGCTTCGTCCGCATTCTCTGCTAACCATACGCTTTATTTTCACACGTTAATAATGTTCAGCGTCATTTATCGTGGTGTAAGCTGTTTTTGTTTTGTGCTGGATAAAAAGAATAGCTGACACTTTTAGGTCTCGATCCTGGAACGTGCTAAACGTAGTGATTTATATTCTCTTTGGAACGTGCTACTACTGACATTACGGGTATTATACTGTCCTTGATTCAGAATCCTGACTAGGGGAGGGGAGTTGAAGCATCTCGCTCTAACATATAGGTATGTACCGCTCTAAACGTCCTAAATTCAGGACAGTGTAATTAGAGGTGAGACGTATTTACGGGAACAGGTTTTTGGAATAGGTTTTGGCATGGACGCGTAAGTACGCGATCCCGCTCGCGCGTCTTTTAGCGTATCGAGTACTAGGCGTAGGACGACTCTGAAGACTCGAAACGTCTAAGAGTCTTTATGTTCCGCGCTATTCGTATTCGTCTGCGCGTTCGGATTCTTTCGGGGCACCTCGGGTCGGGGTCGGTTTAGCGCGTATTTGGACCTAGTCTTTGGATCTAGTCTTTTTGTGGACGCGTACTCGCAAGACTCAGTACGCGTTTTGCCTAGTACGTCTCACCTCTAAGTGTAATACATTGGACACGTTTTACGAAATTACTCGTCCGAACGCGCACGAAGCCGCGCGAACGATCCCGACCTTGAAAGTACTGTGGGAGCATTGGGAGCGCGCTCACTAGATACGAAGTCTCGCATCCAACAAAGTAATATACATACAACAAAGAACAAAAAATAAATAAAATCTGAAAAAATACATTTATAGGTAATTTTCACAAAAATTTAAAATAGGTAGTCTAGGCCCCGAACTAGAAAACGCGTCTCTAAACTGTGCAAGCGGCAAATCATGTAACAGTTGGGGCGACAACGTTATCACAGGGTTTAGACCCCTGCAGAATACGGATCTGCCTGTCTCCATCCCCATATTTGAGCCGAAAGTACCTATGTTATACCAGAAAAGGTGCATCCCATACAAATTTTTTCGTTGTACATTTAGTAAATCGTTGTTCCGGTACCCTAACTATGGTCCGATTGTTATGGGTTTTTGATATGCCGTAAAGGAAAATATTTGTCATCGTATCCCGAAATTTTCGACCCTCCAGCTCCATATCTTTCTCCGCCATTTTGGAAAATCTGTCACTTTTTTTCAGTTTTTTGCTTGTACTGTCGTTAAAGTTCATTTTAGTGCTTTTATTTATTTTTTGTTCTTTGTTGTATGTATATTACTTTGTTGGATGCGAGACAGAGTGCCAGTTGCACCAACGTACGAACACAGACCGGTCTGCTCCGACGATATTTCTATGGCAGATCCGTCTACACGTTCGAACTTGGTCCGGACCGAACCAAATCCGGAGGGCAAAACCTTTGGACAGACAGAGCGAACCGTCAATAATAATAATAATGTCCGGCGGACCGCTGTACACGCCATCGAATATGGTTCGGAGCAGACCAAGGTCACGGTGCGGAGCGCGCCATATTCGAACGTCTGTTACAACCAGTGGCGGATTTACCCCAAGGCTGAGTAGGCTGAAGCCTAGGGCGGCAGATTTTAGGGGGCGGCAAATTTTGTCGAAAAAAAAAAATAAACTACTTTTTTGCCCCATACGCGGGGCGCAAGGATTCTTTGGGTTGATCTTGGGTTGCCCTTAAGTTGACTTTGGACTTCTATGTCGTATAGGAGGGAGAGGGAATATAGGAATGGGAGAGAAGGAGGAGGGAGTCTGAGATTAGGACGAGTGTCCGTGAGGCCTCGCCCGTCGGGCCGCAAGCTTCGAGCCTTCGGCTTCGCGAGGTATTGCCGCTCACCTTCGGGCCTTGGGTTTCAAGTTCGCTTGTAACAATGACAGGAATAGTGAGTGTCCGCCTGGGCTCGCCGCTGGCCTTCGGGCCGCTCAGACTCGCATGGAGAGCGCGCTCTGATGGGACGCTTCGGGCCTTCGGCCTTCAGCAGAGCCGGATCTAGGGGGGAGGGTAAGCCGGGGCCCATGCCCCGGGCGGCTAGTTTAGGGGGCGGCAGGGGGGCGGCAAATTCGAACTTCTTGACAGGCCAAAATACGTCTTGACAGGACAAAAAAATCCGCGCTCGCCGCGCTCGCGTTTTTTATGACTTGATATATTTGTGACTAAATCACCTGTGCTTCGATTACTTTGATTGACGCCTGGTTAATAACCTAACGTTCACACTAATGAGGGATCAGGAACTAGATGCAATAAAAACACACTGGATAGCTTGAGACTTGCGCGAGAGAGATGTTCTCGGTTCGGCTGCCGGGAGTGAAGTGCGGGATGCAATCCGTTGGACTTCCCTGACCTGCCAGTTGCCGGCAGATTGGGGGTAACCGATATCGGGCTTTTTGCCCATGATCGGGGTCTTCTCTGCGGGCCGTTGAGACGGCTCGTTCGTGGGAGTTAGGTTAGGTTAGGTTAGGATGGGTTAGGTTAGGTTATAATCGGGAGGGGTGGGGGGGGGGGGGGGAAGCGGGCGGGGGGGCGCTCGATGTCCTGCGTACGGCCGACGGCGCACTCTGCTGTGTTTCCGCTCTTCCCTTCCGGCTTAGGGGCTGGGGTTGGGGTGGCCAGGTGAGGCGAGGAGCTCCCTCGCGTAAGGCCGGCCCTCTGGTGGTCGTGCGTGGAGAGGCGCGATGTTCTGTAGGTGGACGTGGCCTGCGTTGTCAGCTTTGTCAAACAGCCGCCGCGCGAGGCGGATTATAAAAGCATCGAGGGGCTCCAGCTCCAGGTCGCGGTGCAGGGCGGCGTTGGTCATAAAATAGGGTGCGCCCGTCATGATGCGCAGGCAACGGTTCTGTCGGGCTCTCAACTGAGCCTTTCTGGTCTTGGCTAGGAGGGCATACCAGGCTGGGGCGGCGTAGGTGACCCTCGTCCTGATATAGGTCTTGTAAATACCCAGTTTGGTCCTTAGGGGCAGCTTGGATTTCAGGACTGGGGCCAGAATTGCGGTGGCCTGTTTTGCTGCGTTTGCGACTGATTTGGCCTGGTGGGTCATGGTGAGGCGGCTGTCTATCTTGACTCCCAGGTAGGTGACGACGCGAGACCAGGGGATAGTGGATCCCATCAGCGTCAGGTTTGGAAAAGGCGTGATCTTTCTGGTGATAGCTATCGCCTGGGTCTTGCTCGCGTTCGCGGACAGCCGCCACTTGGCCAGCCAGGCCGGTAGCAGGTCCAGGGCGCGTTGCAGTTTGTCCACGGCCAGTTGCGGCTTAAACGAGGACGCGTAATAAGCCGCATCGTCCGCGTAGAGGGCGAGGTGTGTTCCGTCTGGAGTGGGGATATCGTCTGTATAGAGCGCGTAGCAGAGCGGCGATATACAGCTTCCCTGCGGGACGCCGGCTAAGATGCTGCGCTCTGTAGAGAGAGCTCCTTCGACTCTCACGGCGAACTTGCGGTCCCTCAGGAAGGAGGCGATGGTTTGGGTGAGGCGGTGCGGCGCGCCCGCCTGGTCGAGCTTCGAAAGCAATCCGACGTGCCACACTCGGTCGAATGCTTTCTCCATGTCCAGGAAGGCGGCCACAGTGTGTTCTCGCTTGTTCGCCGAGAGGGTCATGTGATGGATCAGCCTCAGAAGCTGCAACGTCGTACTATGGTCGGCCCTAAAGCCGAACTGCTCAGGCCTGGGTTTGATGAACTGCTGCAGGTGAGGTAGCAGTAGCCGCTCAAAGATCTTCGACAAGGCTGGCAGTAGGGCAATAGGCCGGTAGCTTTCTGGGCGCTGTGGGTTTTTGCCGGCCTTCGGTATCATAATGGTGACGCACGTCTTCCAGGCGGTGGGGAAGGTCCTTGTGCGTGCGATTCCGTTCATGAGGCGGGTGACAGCGGCGATGGTGCGTTGTGGGAAGTGACGGAGGGCGGAGTTGGAAATTCCGTCGCCGCCAGGGGCTTTTCTGGGCCTGGCTCTTGCTAACGCTTTCGCTACGCTGCTCGGTGTGAGGACGATTGGATTTTCGTCTGGGGCTATGTCGGCTCTGAGGACTTCGTTAACCGCGGCCTCGGTGAGCTGGATGTGATCCCGTTCGGTAGATGGGTTTGGGCGGAATTGTAGCTCCAAGTGATCCGCGAAGATGGCTGCTCGCGCTTCTGGGCGGTATCTCAGGGTGCCGTCTTCGTGGAGCAGCGGCCGGGGGGGTGGGCTAGTGCCGGCGAGGGAACGACATAGGCGGTGCAGGCTGCTCCAGTCTGCCTCTGCATCCGCTATGCGATCTTCCCACTCGCGCCCACGTAGAGAGATAAGCTGATCCTTGAGTTCGGCCGTCAGACGGTTAAGCCTGGACTTCAGGAGGGGGCAGCGGTTGGCTTGCCATCGTTTCCGTAGCCGGTTCTTCTCCGTCCTTAAGTTTTGAATGTGGCGGGGGAGGGGGTGGTGTAGGTATTCCTTGCCCGGTGGAGGGGGGGGGGCGGCGACTATGGGCGATGGCGGCCTGTGTACAGCGCGTGATATCCTCGGCGAGGTTGTTTACGTCATCGGCGGTGTATATCGGTTTGTTGGGGGTGTTTGCGGACATGTAATCCGCAAACTTTTCCCAATCGATGGCAGGTGGGCGTGGTGGGCGTCGGGTCCTCAGTGGCTCGCCTCTGATGACCATTAGGACGGGGAGGTGGTCTGAGCCAAGGTCCTCCTCCATGGTCTCCTGATGTAAAGCCATTGCAGTGAGCCCCTTATACACTGCTATGTCCAGCACGTCAGGAGAGTGTGTGGGGCACGATGGGTATCTTGTCGGGGTTTCGGGGCCTGCCACTGAATAATCGTGATCTTCAGCGTCCTGGAGAAGACAGCGGCCGTCTGGGTTTGTTGTCAGGGAGTTCCATGCCGGGTTCTTGCTGTTCCAGTCCCCAGCCAGGATTGTGGGGAGCGTGGAGTCCAGTAGCGCTCGCACTTCGCTCGGGTCAAGGCGGAGACTCGGGGGCTTGTAAATGGCGTATAGGCGTGTGCGCGTGGGCCCATTTAGCACCTCTATGCCGAGCGCTTGGAAGGTGGAGGGGTGAGTCTCTGGTAGAAGCTGGTGGACCACATTCCTCCTCACTAGTATGAGGAGTCCTCTGTAAGGTCTGCTTGTGACGCCGGCGGATTGTTGGTCCTGTCGGTAAGCGTAGTAGTTGGGGACCTTGAAGTTGTCTGCGGGCCCCAGCATCGTCTCCGATATGAGGGCCAGGTCTATGTCTTGCTCTCGTAGAGTGAGTAGCAAGGCTGGTTTCTTGGACCGCACTCCTTGCGCGTTCCAGTGTATGGTCCTCAGAGGCCTCATCGTGTCAGCGAATGTTGCAGTAATTCGGTGAGGCCTCTGATGATTACTGGCACCGGGTCCGAGCCGGTCCTGATGGCAGTGAGTACGTCTTGCAGAATACGGAGTGCGCTCTCCACCACTTCCATTCTGGCTTCGTGGGGAGTCTGTGCCTGGTTAGCCCCGCGGAGGGTGGGGGTCGGCTGAGCTGCGGGTATATGGGCCGGCGGTGCGGAGGATGCCGAGCGGGCTTCTAGTTGCCGATCGGAGTTGGCGGCGTTGGGGGTTCTGCCGGCTTCCGTTGTCTCCTCCAGTTGGTCGGCTGTTACGGAAGCGGTGGCGGCGGCGTTGGCGGGGGGGCCGGGGGGGGGGGCCTTGAGTGCGGTTTTTGTTGCGGCCTCTCCCTCCCCTCTTTTGGCGGCGCCTTGTTGTGGCGATGGGTTGTACAGCCCCTGGGTTATTGGCGGGGGCCATTAAGGTTGCGCTGGAGACATCGGCTTCAACATGATTTAACGCTGTGGGAGTTGTGGCAGCGAATCGTACTTGGGGGGTACGGTGTTGGTCGGTGGTGGACGCCGCGGTGGTGTAGCGTCGCATCTCCCGGCGGTAAATGGGGCATTTCCTTGAGTCGTTGGCTGTGTGTGAGCCCTTGCAGTTGCTGCAGGTGGGGGGAGTGTCCCTCGGTCTTGTGCAGTCGCGCGCAAAATGTGGCTCCGCGCAGCGGACGCAGGCTATCTCGCGGTGGCAATTAAGCGAGGAGTGTCTAAACTGTTGGCAGCGGTGGCACTGGGTGATACCTCGAGGGCCCCTCCACCCCTCGATTATCACGCCGGGCATGCACAGCAGTTCGTTGATTTCATAAATCTTGTGTACGTCTGGGCTGCGGCCTAGGGTCGCGTAAAATATGCAGCCCGGGCGATCTCCACGCCCTCTGATGTGACGCACGTATTGTGCGTCGAACCCGAGGGCGGTTAACTCCTCTTGGATCGCCAGCGGGTCCGTGTCCACTGGTAGCCCGCGGATGCATACTTTGAGAGGTCGATCCTGTTTAAGGGAGTAGTTGTGATAGAGGATACGGTTGTCCTCGGCCTTCGCGTCTCTCAAGTATCGATCGACGATCCGCCACTCTTCGATGGAGGTCGGGGAGAAGCGGACTCCTTTCCCTACTGGCCGTGCATTGGGTGCGTGGCCGAGGGTTTCTTTTAGGGCCCTGAAGTGGGAGTGCCAGTCGGGGATGCACCCTACTTCGAAGCACGGCAGCTGGTTTCTTGAGGATGGTTTGGCATTCGGGTTTTGGGGCACGGGCGCGGGCTGTTCCTCGTCGTCCGGGGCTTGAGATTCGGGTTCTAGATCGTTTTCGTTTCCGGTGTCATCAGTATCGTCGTCGTGGGTTTCGGGCCTGTCTTCGTCCCGGGCCGTGTCCATCGGGGACAGGTCTAACCGGGGGAGGCTGGGGGCTTGTTGACGCTCTGTGGGCGACGTGAGCGGGTGCGGGATGCGGGGCGCTCGCGCTGCTTTTATTCCCGCTCGGGGTATATCGAGCGGCCCGCAACTGAGGTAGGCGACTGGCCGAGTTACGAAATCATCTCCCTAATATTATTTATTTTCTTATAAGGATTTTACATTGTTATTGAAATACTAATTACGAATTCTAACTAGATCCTATCGTTTATCCTATACTATGGGTCAATGAGTAGACACTAAGAAAATATGTTTTATTAAGGAAACTTAATCTAAACCGCTTAAAAAACTACGTACTAAATTAACTATTTACAATCATAATATGTACATTCCGCGATCATTTAATCCGTCCTGCACATTTCTCCCGCCGTGGAACGCTCCGCTGGACGTTTCACCTCCTTTGCGTGCAGGTCGTCGTCCGTCGTTGGCAGGATCGCGAGCTTCTTCGTCGGCCGTCGTAGCACTCCGCCCTTCGTCTGCACGTCCACCACCCTCGTCGCTCCGTCGGGCCCGGGGAACTTGGCTATGACTTTTCCCATGGGCCAGGTGTTGCGGGGCAGGTTGCCGTCGGCGATGAGTACGATGTCGCCGATCTCGATAGGGCGGCCGCGTCCGTAGGGCTCCCGCCGGTCTTGGAGTGTAGGTAGGTACTCGCGAACCCAGCGATTCCAGAAATGGTCCGCGAGGCGCTGGCTGGTTCTCCACGTTGCTCGTCCCGCCAGGTCCTTGTCGTCGAAGGTGCCGGCGACTGTACCCGGCCGGAGCCCCCGAGGAGGAAATGATTTGGGGTAATTGCCTCCGGCTCGCCGGCTTCGACTGGCACGTAGGTGAGTGGGCGGCTGTTGACGATGTTCTCCGCTTCAGCCAGTGTCGTCGCGAAGACTTCTTCGGTCGGGTGGCGCTCCTTCAGCACGGTGTAAAGTGTGTCTTTCACCGCTCGAACCATACGCTCCCACGCCCCGCCCATGAAGGGGGCGGAGGGGGGGATGAAGCGCCAGCTGATTTTCCTCTTCGCCGCCTCCTCTTGAAGTACCGGATCGATCTCCTCACGCAGCATCTTGTCGGCCGCGTGAAAGTTGGTCCCGTTGTCAGACCAAATCTCCGTGGGTGTCCCTCGCCGCGCGATCATTCGCCGTAACGCCATAACAGCTGATTCCCCGCTGAGGCTGGGTACTATCTCCATATGTACCGCGCGCGTGGTAAGACACGTAAATAGGGCTACGTATCTTTTCTGTGTTCCTCTTCCCACGGTGATCGTCGCGGGCCCCCACAGATCTAGGCCCGTGTAGGTGTAGGGCCTCTTGTGGTGAGCGAGACGGCAATAGGGTAAGTCTCCCGTTGGCGGTACAGTCGGCTTCGATTTTCTTATGCGGCAGGGCTGACAGCGATGGATAATCATTCGGGCGACTGTACGTAGGCGAAGTATGACGAACTGTTGCTTGCATTCGTTTATCGTAGCTTCGACGCCGCTGTGGTTGAGCTGCCGGTGTACGTAGTCGATGTATAGGCGGACGGCGGGGTGATTGCCGTCTAGCACTGGCGGCCTCTTCTCCAGCGTGTCTACGTCGACGGTGGCGTTGATGCGTGTCTTCAGGGTGATAACGCCGTTCACTAGCTCAACCGCATAAGGGCGTAAGCGGCTGTGTAGCGACGGCGGCTTGCCTTGCGCCAGCTGACGTTGTTCTTCGGCGAAGCTATCCCTTTGACTCTCACGAACGATTATTTTTTCAGCCTCGATGATGTGTCGCGCGTCGAGGGTCCTATACTTGTCGGCGACACGTCCGGCACGTCGAGGCTCCGTCGGCTGGACCCGAGGCTTCGTTGCGCTCCATCGCGGGTCCTTTTCGGCGTTCTTCGTGGTGCGCTTGTAGTGAGTACGCGCGCGGTGAGGGCGACACAGTTCTATGAATTGTAGTACGCGGGCGAGCGTGCGTACTAGTCGCTCCCAGCGCGAGTACTTGTCGGCGGCGGGCAGCCACGGTGAGTGTGATATCTTGTTGCATGACTCTGGCGTTTTCTTTTCTTCACAGGTCGGCGGCGGGCTTTGCTGTGGCGGTTCGACGGGCCATGTCGCCGGGTCTTCATACAGGAACTCGGGCCCGTGGTACCAGCGGTGGTGGCTGCCGAAGTCATGAGGAAAGTCGCGGGTAGGTATATCCGCGGGGTTGTCTCGCGTAGGTACCCATCTCCACTCGTTGACCGTGGTTGTTTCTTCTATTGAGGCGATGCGGTGCGCGACGAAGGGTTTGAATGAACGCGCGCCCGTCCGGATCCAGGCGAGCACGGTGCGACTGTCCGACCAGTATATTTTTCGATCTGGTTTCAGGTCGTGTTCTTCAATGACGGTCGCCGTCATGCGCGCTCCCATAGTCGCCGCCTGCAGCTCGAGGCGGGGAACTGAGGTCACCTTGAGGGGGGCGACCTTAGCCTTCGCCGTGATCAGTGACACGTGAGCGCGCCCATCTTCGGTCACCGTGCGCCAGTAGATTGCACACGTGTAGGCGGCCAGCGATGCATCGACGAAGGTATGTACTTCTCTAGTTACGGCGTCACTGTAGTGTGGATAGCAGCGGGGTATGACGACGTCGCGTAATGAACTCAATTGTAGAGTCCATAAGGCCCATTTTTGCGCGAGGTCGTCGTCTATCGGCGTGTCCCATTCAGTGCCGCGGCGCCACACTTCTTGTAATATCTTCTTTGCTTGTACTGTTACAGGTGAGGCGAGGCCGAGCGGGTCGAAGACTGACATCATCACTCGGAGGACGAGGCGCTTCGTAGGCTTCTTTTCTTCTAGGACGCCCGGCGGCAGGCGGCTGAGATCGAGGTTGAAGGCGATCTCGTCGGTCGCCGGCACCCACACTTGCCCGAGTACGCGCTCGCACGTCGTTTCGCCTTTGTCCAGTTCGATGTGTTGGCGGCCCGTGTCTTCCTTTGTTACCGCCCGTAGTACATCCGCCGAGTTAGACGCCCATTTTCTTAAGTTGTAGTGTGCGCGGGCTTGAATATCGCGTACTTGCGTGGCTATTTCTATAGCCTCTTCAGTCGTCGGGAAGCTCTGTAGGTAGTCGTCTACGTAATGATTACGTACTATGGCGTCCGCGGCTACTGGGTGCGTAGCGCGATATTTTTCCGCGTTGGCGTTCTTGACGTAGATCGCGGCGGCCGGACTGCAGGTAGCTCCGAATATGAGGGAGCTCATGCGCCACTCCTGTGGCGGGGTGTCATCACGGCGGTCGCCGCGCCATAGGTATCGAAGCGCGTCGCGATGTTCAGGCTTCACTTTCACGTTCATGAACATAGCTTCGATGTCGGCGGACACGGCGATCTTGTGTTGGCGAAACCGCATTAGGACGCCCGGCAATGATTGCAGTAGGTCGGGGCCCTTTAGCAGTTTGTCGTTCAGCGATACTCCTCGTGTGCGCGCTGCAGCGTCGTGCACCAAACGTACCCGGTCGGGCTTGAGTACGTTGATGACAGGGAAGTGAGGTAGGTACCAGGTGATCGCGCTGTCTTGCCGTGGCGGCGCGGGCTCAGCGTAGCCGCGCGTGACGAGCTTCTCTATTTCTTCATTGTAACGCCTTTTGAGCTCGACGTTTCGATCCAGTTTTTTTTCTATATTGTGAAGACGTTTCAGGGCGTTCTCGTAGTTGTTCGGCATTTTTTCAGCTTCGTTCTTCCACAGCAGGGGCACCTGGTAGTGGCCATCGCTCAATATTGCAGTTTCTTGTTCCAGTTGTGTTAGAGCGCGCACTTCCGGGTCCGACCGTGGACGTCTGGGCTCCAGCATCAGATTCTCCAAGGTGAAGTATTCACGTAGCTGCGTATCTATGTTTTCTTCCTGGGACACGATGTGATGTACGGCGGCGGCTTTTACGGGCCCCCCACGCGCGTTAGTGTGTGCGCCGTGGAGTACCCACCCGAGCGATAGGCGGCTCGCTACGGGCTGGCTGTGATCGCCGCGCCGTACCTCCTCCGGGATTAGGAGATGCCAGTTGTCTTGTCCCAGTAGTATGCCGGGCTCCGCTGTGTCGTACTTCAATAGATGCTCGATGTCTTTGAGATGCGGGCACGCCTTGATGTCTTCTTCGCTGACCGTTTGCGGGGATAGGCGGAGGTCCGGGATCGTGCGGGCGTATATTTCGATCGCTTCGCCTTGTCCCTGTATCTGTAGTGAGACACGTCGGCTTCTCGTAGCATTTATCTTCTCACTAGTGATGGCTTCAATTTGTAGCGGCTTGGCGGGCCCCTCTAGGCCGGCGCGACGAGCGATGTCTTCGGATATCAGCGTGATTGTGCTCCCGTCGTCCACCAATGCAGATGTAGATACTTGGCCTTTCGGGCCGGTAATGGTCACGGGCATTATTTTCAGGAAGGCGCGTGACTGTCTTCGTGTCCACGTAGAGGTGACGGCTTCACTAGCTGCGGCGGCGGCGGGCTCGGCTCTTCTATTGTGTAGCAGCTTGTGATGAAAATATTCGCAGCCATCTCGCTCGCACTTCACGCGTTTGCATTGGTGCATCTTCGACTTGTATTTCAGGCATCGGAAACACAGACGTTTTTCTTTAGCTATCTTCCAGCGGTCGTCGGTTTCGGCGGCGGTGAACTTCGGGCACTTCAGTATGTTGTGTTCTTCACTGTTGCAGCACGGGCACTTGCTAACTGGCTTTTCTGTTTTTTCTATGGCGGCGTACGTTCTGTGGGTACGCCGCGGGTTGGCAGGTGCTTCAGTGAGTTCTGGCTGGGCGTATGCGGCGCAGTACTGGGCTTCACGTTGCAGGAAGGCAGATATCTTCATGAGTTCGGGCTCGGCGGACGTCGTGGATGCCGCGAAGTCGAACCATCTGTAGCGCTGGGCGGACGTGAGTTTGTCCAATATCGCCTTCGTTGTCTCGGGGCTGTGTAGGTACTGCGCGCGGTCGAGAGCACGCAATGTCGCGATTGTGTTTGCGACACGGCATGAGAACGCGCAGAGATCGCGCGCGCCGTCGGTGAGGCGTGGCATAGCGCGCAGGCGTTCGAGCTCGGCCAGGGCAATTGAGTCTGGCCTCCCGAAGCGAGTTTCGAGCGTCTTCATGATGTCGGCGGCCGGGGCTTGATATATGAGAAGATTCTCGACGGCTTCTTTTGCCCTCCCCTTGAGGGCTCTTCTCAGGTGGCCGATGTTTTCGCTCTCGCTGAACTTGTCGTAAGATTCTTCATACGTAGCTTTGAATGCTAGCCACTCTTGCTGTGACCCCCCGTAGGCTGGTAGCTCGGCGGTGTAGCGAGGGGCGGCGCCGGCGCGGGCAGCGGCGGCGATGGCTGCAGCTAGGTCGGTGATGTCCACTTGGTTGTTCCTCTTCACCAGGGAGGCTTCCGGCACATTTTCGTTGTGGCGGGGCGCGTAGGCAGGCGCCGGGGTGAAGACGGGTGCGGCAGCGTTCAACTGGACATCGTGCGCACGTCCGTAGGCCGCGGGGGCGGCCGGAGGGGCGACGGGTGCGGTGCGCGGCGCGGGGAGTCCCCCCGCAAGGGGCAGTGGCGGGGGAAACTCGGCAGCGGCGGTGGAGGGGGGAGCTCGGCGGGGCGCGGCAGCGGCGGGTAGCTCCCCTCTGGTTGCACGGCAGCGGCAGGGGGGGAGTCTTGGGCTCCTTCCTCATTGTAGTTCGCAAAGTGGGGTGCCTGGGTTATCGCGAGGACCTCGCGACGACTTGACTCCAGCCAGGCATCAACTTTGTCTTCTATGACCACCGCGGACAGTACGGTGGCGTCATCTTCTTCACTATCTTCGGCTTCAATCGCGGCGAGACGAGCCTTGGCGAGCTCCAGTTCAATGCGTAACATCTCTTCTTTAGCCTTGGCGATGCGGCGGGTGCGCTTGCTAGCACTGGTGCGGACGGACTTCGACGGCGGCGGCGGTGCGGGGCGCGAGGGGGACGGTTCGGCGGGCGATTTCTGAGATAGCGGCCGGGTCGTCTCAGAAGTCGTTGTCTCCTTCGCTGTTTCCGTTGAAGTTGTCTGCGTCGTTGTGGTAGCTGATGCCGAGGCTGTGGTAGCGGTGTTCGTGGTCGTCGAGGTACCGTCCCCAGCAGTGGAGGTACCGGGCTCGAAAATGAGCTGAGCCAGGGTGCGGCCCTTGCCGACGGATCTTGTTACTGGTCCCATTTTTCTTTCTTCTTTCTTCTTTCTTGATAATATTCTGACTTGAAATCTTGATAATTTTCTGACTTGAAATCTTGATAATTTTCTGACTTGAAATTTTCTTTCTTGAATTCTTCAATCTTCAATCCGATTCCGATGGACCATTATGTGACTAAATCACCTGTGCTTCGATTACTTTGATTGACGCCTGGTTAATAACCTAACGTTCACACTAATGAGGGATCAGGAACTAGATGCAATAAAAACACACTGGATAGCTTGAGACTTGCGCGAGAGAGATGTTCTCGGTTCGGCTGCCGGGAGTGAAGTGCGGGATGCGGGGCGCTCGCGCTGCTTTTATTCCCGCTCGGGGTATATCGAGCGGCCCGCAACTGAGGTAGGCGACTGGCCGAGTTACGAAATCATCTCCCTAATATTATTTATTTTCTTATAAGGATTTTACATTGTTATTGAAATACTAATTACGAATTCTAACTAGATCCTATCGTTTATCCTATACTATGGGTCAATGAGTAGACACTAAGAAAATATGTTTTATTAAGGAAACTTAATCTAAACCGCTTAAAAAACTACGTACTAAATTAACTATTTACAATCATAATATGTACATTCCGCGATCATTTAATCCGTCCTGCACAATATTTCTCGATTTGCTACGAGTTGATGCCTATGAAGTATTTTCCGCATCTGCCCCTCTAGCACAACATGCATTCCGTATCTACTCGCGCGCGAGATAAGCTACCTGTCACTTTTTGGCAGCATTAATCAGACAGTGACAGGTAGCCTATCTCGCGCGCGAGTAGAGACGAGATGCATGTTATGCTAGCCCCACTGCATTATAATGTTAGAAAATTTTCGCGCTCGCTGCGCTCGCGTTTTCTTCTAGATTTGTTATGTTTTGATGCGTATGAATTTTTTCCGCATCTGCATCATGATGTTCGAAAATTTTTGCGCTCGCTTCGCTCGCGTTTTCATGCAGACGGGGACGGCATTTTGTATACTTTTTGTCCCTACTCTAAAAATTTCTAGACCCGGCGCTGGCCTTCAGGTTAGCTTGTAAGATAGATGGGGCATATGAATAGTTGGGCAACACCTTCCTCCCGCCTTCGGCCTCTCAAAATTTACTTGGGGAGGAGCGGTGAGGAGCCTGCGGTCTCGCAGCTCGCGACCTGAAGCTCGCCCTCGCAAAAATTAGACCGCCGTTTTGGATACTTTAATTTTTTTATTATCAGAGGACCCATTTCTCCTCACATCAGCCTCACATGCCAAAATTCAGCTCTCTGCGACCATTTAGAATTTAGTTTTTCAAAAAACAGTCGTTTTTTACGACGAATAAGTCGAAGTTTTTTTACGAAGAAAAGATAGGTTTGTGAACTAGGGTATTGAATTGTGGAGGTCAGCAGGGGCGGCGAAATTTGAACAGCCTAGGGGCGGCAAATATGTAAATCCGCCACTGGTTACAACTTTAACAACCGGCGAGTGCTCGTGCGCCGCCGCGCCGTGCGAGCCGCCTCCCCCTCCCGACGGTGGCCTCGGGCCCGCAAGTACTTTTGACCGGAACATACAGGGTGATAGTAGGTAACTAGATGTCACACCGCTTGCGTGACGTGTGCGTGCGCGTGCAAGCGGTGTGACGTCTACTATGGAAATTCATACTTTACAACGCGCACGTCTACGTGCACGTCGACGCTTGGGTACGTGCTGCGCACGCAACAATGTGCACCGGCCTTAAAAAGGGCTAGGTTAAGTATATGAACTCTGAAATACAAACGCCGGCAGAGAATTCCAAACCTTAGAAGTGCGCAAGTTATCTTCTCAATAGGCTTTAAATAACGATACCCCACTGGATGGAACATTTAAGAAAAGTTATGACTATTGTATAGCTTTGGGTCAACTGGTCAACAAGATGCTTATACTGCGAAAATTTGAAGACTGTTCTAGCTCCAACCATTTGCCTATAAAACCTGTCTGACAGAAGACGGACACGTGAGTGACAGCATTAGAGTTCCGTTTGGATCCTTCGGATATGGAACCCTAATAAAAACGAATGGTCCCGATTTTTGTTGTTACAACCCGCCGCAACCACCGAATAGGCCCGCGACGTGGGCCGCTGCCGGCCACATGCACTTGTAGGCCTTGTAGCGCAGCAGCGCGATGGTGTCACGGCGTGAGTCGCCCCTGGGTTTAGGTTATGAGGTTTTTGTATGTGCCTTTAAATTAGTTCCTTTATTAGCCACTAGCTTTTATTGCTCGCAACTTCATTTCGGGATAAACAGTCTATTTGTTAATTCAGGCTATAAACTCGTTGTACCTATACAAAATTTTCTCATAATCCGTTCAGCCGTTTTTGTGTAAATAAATAAATATAAATATTTGTGGACAATCTTACACAAATCAACCTATAGTCCCAAACTAAGCGAAGCCTGTACTATGGGTACTAAGCGACGATATACATACTTATATAGATAAATAAATACTTAAATACATAGAAGACATCCAAGACCCAAGAATCAATTCGTGCTCATCACACAAATAAATACCCCGGCCGGGATTCGAACCCGGGACCTCCAGCTTCGTAGGCAGGGTCACTACACTACTAACTAAGCTTAAGCGGTCGTCGTATAATAATATTAGTAAGTGTTAGTAGGATGTTACACTTTGGTTAACACACTACTGCCATCTATGGAAGCTTTCTCATGGAGTTCATAGATGGCGCGGCAAAGTAGGTATTCTTCTATTTCCATATTGGAACTAACATAATTATATTATATTCTTTGGCCTAAACGCTGCCTAAATAAACCACAGAGACTAACCTTATTCATATGTGGCTTGGCTACTACTATTGGAGCTATACAGTTTGAATCTGGACAAGGACACAGGTAAAGGTTTGAAAATTAAGTGTAAGTTGATGGTAAATCTCCCTTGCCTTGGCATATCTCCTTACTTAGCTTACCATATGTGACCAGTAATCAAATACAGTAGAATCCGGATACAGCGACCGTCAAGGGACCAGCGATATTGCGTCGCACTAACAGGATGTTGTACAAAACGGACTGATTTTCTTTGAAAATGTTTGGTATGAATCCTAACGTCGGTGATTTAGCAGTCGTTAAAAGCGGTCAAATGTTATAAGCGGAGTCATTATAAGCGGATTCTACTGTATGTAGAATTAGAACAAGTTTTGAGTTACTCATACAGTAACTGTAACTAGGTATGCGTATCTCACCAGCATGGCTTGGCCATATTTGTAGTTGAGACCCATTGAAAATGAAAAATTTATTAATAACAAAATTATTACAACATTACATAGACAATGTGAACTCATAGCCCCTATACTGACACACATAGACAATGTGCATATATAGCTCAGCACACAACCATGGTTCACCCACGCCCGTGAGATAATAGCACCCTAACACAATATGAAATAAGAAAAGGTAATGGGTGCAACATTAAATTAAATGCAATTTAAAAATAGAGTAATTTATTAGTAAATATCTCTCGGTGGTGGTCTGCCAAAGAGTAGCTTCCATGACACTGGCTGCACCAGCTGTGACAACAAATCTTTTTTCTCACTAAACAACAGCAATAGACTATTCAAGTAATCAACCATTTCATAGGCATCAGGAATGTTGTCTCCTTCTGAACAGTATTTGTATACTATCAGGCAAGGGATATCTTGCTCTTTTGAAATTTTGAATATTAGTGATGCAAAGCCACCTCCATAAATTTTAATATCATTGTTCGACAACGAGTCATGCGCCAGCCAGTTCAAAGAGTTAATTTGATCAGTATATGGTGAACTGTCACTTGACACATATCGAAATGGAGATGTCATGATGTGCTTCTTCTCATGTGCAAAACTGCTTGTTAACACAATAATATCCTTGATCAATTTAGTCTTGAATTGACTTACAATTTCTTCCAAGAAGGTTTGTGCATATTCAAAGAGTAGGGGTGCTCTCATTTGTAAGATAACCAATTTTTTTCCTTCACACTTGTAAGCTTCACAACTGCTTGAAAGTTGACTTGATTTCAAGTCGTACGGATCATAACCGGCCACTGGAATGAGGGCAGGGCTGTAGACGGAAGCAATTTTTTTCATATTTAAAGATGAAATTAGCAAGTCACAGGCAAGTTGCCCAACATTTCCGACAGCCACGCTCGGAATTATCAACGTAAACCCCTCCAAACCACCGTTATCGAAGAACTTCCAAATATTACTTTGACTCATCTTTATTTAAGAAAACGGATTTTTATGGAATACTTTAATTTAAGATACGGATTTATAAATTTTAGAAAGGCATCACTTTTAAAATTGACATAATTGACATTTGATTTGACAATAGATCAAACAACTTGATTTGACGTAAATTGCAGTGTTGCAATTAGCAATACTGTCATTACTGTCTTTGTTTCGCTCCATTGCTTAGTAGCTGTAAGTGTCACGTAGACGATCCATTTTATTGTGCAGTATCAGAAACGTATCCATCTCACTCTTGCTTCATATGACAAAAAGTGACGGGTGGTAGATAAAATCAAAACTGGAGTTGCACGAAGCTTACGTTGAAATGAAAAATAATAGAATAATATACAGAAAATTATTACATGATTTTAATTAATCAATTCAATAGATAATTTCATTTACTTTCCCTGACGTAAGTGTGATGTGCGAAACCATTGTTGACATTCTTGAAATTTTTTGACAGCCCTCTGATCTTTGATCTATGATAATGATATTTTTACGGGCTAGATGTGCTTGTCTTGACCAATACTTTTAGGCGATCTGACATCAAAAGTAAATTTTAACAAGTTAGTAAGCATTCAAAATTAATCATTTTAACTGATATGACCGAGAACAAAAGTATAGATCCGCAGATAGAAGACTTCATCAACGCCGAAACGCAGAAACAACGTTTCCAGGTTAGTCATGTTACATGATTTCCTTATTACTGTTCCTTTCTTCATTGTTTGTTTAAGTGGATATACTTTCACATAACCCCTTTTCTATCATACGTCGTACTTTTCATGTAATAAGTGCTATTAGTTTTATAACATGTTTTTACAATAGTTGATACATAAGCGGTGCAAAGTTACTGATGCCGCGGTTACATGTTTCAGGTGTTGGTCCACGGGCTCACCGACACATGCTGGGACTCGTGCATGGGGCGGCCATCTACGCGCATGGACTCTAAGACGGAAGTATGCATTATGAACTGTGTTGAGCGGTTCATTGACGCCACTACATTTATTACTAAACGTCTCATGAACACTACTAAATATCGCTCCGACGCCCCTCTAGAGTTCCAATAATTGAGTTTTTAACTGTGGTGCTCTAGTACTAAACATGTTCTCCAGTATAAGAAACTTTTTGCACCGCCACAGGAGGAAGTTTATTGTAACTGGTACAGTATTTGGTGGACTGTACTTACTAACTAGTTATGCTCAAAAAAAGCTGAGAGAATGGCAAGAAAAAGAAGCCAAAAAGTTTTTTGAAATGACTCGTAAAAAGCAACACTTTGAGAGTACTGAGCGAACATGCAATCAGACAATTCTCTCATTGTCTAAAATTGTAACAGATAATATCTTGAGTTCTCTGGACACAGAACGAATTATTCAAGAATTGCAGGAGATTCCGCAAAACAAGTTGGTGCTGTGGGAACAAATGAAAATAATGATTTTCACTAGGATCTGTGTTATTGTGTATGCTCTGACTATACTACAAGTGACATTAAGGATTCAACTAAACATAATTGGGGGTTATCTATACAAAGACTCTGTGTGTGAGGAGGAGCCCCTCATTGACAGTGATGTTCAAGCTAAATACTTATCCTTGTGCCATCATTTTGTCAGCCAAGGGATTGAAGATCTTGTCAAGCAAATTGAACAAGCAGTCAAACGAGTTGTAGATCCAGTGTCACTCAAAAAGAAAATCACATTACAAGAAGTAGAACAAATGTTCTGGTCCATACAAACCATTTTATGTACTGATACAGAACAGGGAGATCCTGTAAAAAAGATGGTGCACTATTTAGTGGGACACACTGCCACTGACGAGGCCAAACTGGACACTATTGTTAAAGAGACTATGGACATATTAGAAAGTGATGAGGTCACATCTATAACAATGTCTTCAATCGGGAGAAGTTTCTCAACTGTTATAGATGAAGTGGCAAATTTGTTTGCAGCCAAATCAGTTCCAACAAACAAAAATCATCTGGAAGTAGGGGAAGGACATGTGGTCACAAATGGAGCCTTAAAACTGGGTACAAATTCAAGCCCATTCATAGATGTTAATAAAGTTGAACTGCATTTTGTTAAAATTTTACCCCTGATCAATGAATTGATCACAAAAAACACGTGCAAGGGTAATACTAACATTCCCGACTTATTGACTCAACAATTGACACTGAATGAGAAGTTGAAACTGTTGGGTGCAAATATTTATGAAGTATTCAGTAGCTCCTAAATGACTACTTGATTATTATAGCATTCAAAAAGATACGTAATCATAATAATATCAATGAATTAGATGGGTTGGGTTGCTGGGATTTTTGTTTAAATTTAAGTAAATGGTGTTGTATGGTTAATTCATATTAGACATGCGCAAAATGTGTCACTAAAAAGAAAAGAGTGATATACTTCAATCCTTCACTGTGAAGTATATCCCTCATTTAGTTCACTAGTTCAGTTTAGTTCACTAGTTCAGTAGCTCAACCGATTCAACTAATCATATTGATCAGTCATTCGTTGCGTCGCGTTTCTCTCATTCTAAGGCTAATTCGGGGATAATGATATCAAATTTTATATATATTTTGAATAATTTAAGTAAAAATTTCTTTTTTACGAAAAATTCGTCATTATACTTGATTTCGACTAATTCGGGGATAAGGATTTCAAATTTTACATTTATTTTAAAAAATTTTTTTGTAAAAACCGTCATGAGATGATTGAAACGATGACACATGAACTGAAGTACTGAACTAAGTGAACTATTGAAGTATATAGATCCGAACTGAACTAGTGAATGAATGAAGGACACCAAGTGAAGTACTTCAATTGAATCATTCATTCGTGAACTACACATGTCTAATTCATATGAGGGGTGGCTCAGTAACCAGCTACACTAGACAGTGGCATACTGCACTGTACAGTCTGTACACTGCTACCACTACACTAATGCTGTTGAGCAAGAGGTCTCACTTCAATTAAAACTATTACTAGTTGCACTAGCTAGCACTTATAAATTATCTTACAATGTTAATTATATGGTTGTACCTGTATAGTATATTCAGTGTTTACTATATTTCAAGTGATTGTGACCATGACTAGTATCTGCCTATTAAATAATGGATAAGATGATTTGTATATCTAATAATCTAATAAGTCTGTAATAATTTGGGGGGGAAATAAAGATACAATTGGAAAACTATCTTTAACTCTACTCCTCTAATCTATAATAATTAATAATTTTCGCATTATTGACATTTGGTCCAGTTTAAAAAAAGTAGACTTTCATTTTTTAGGGTTCCGTACCAAAAAGGTAATTTTTAAAAGGGTACTGCTGGTTTCAGAGTTCATTTTAAAATTCATTTGGAAGTTGCAACATCCTTTCCACTAATGCTTACTAGACCGAGTATGGTCATGGCGCCTGGCAGATTCTGACACTTATTATTCAATGCGATAGATATTTTCACACAGCCATGGGACTTGATGGGACTAGGTTCCCAGCCCTCCCTCTGTCGAAACTCGGCGATCACTGATTACTGATGAGGGGCCGCACTGTCCGGCGTCCGAGGCAAAGACTCACGGACCCGGACAACGTAATGAATGAATGAATGAAAATATTTATTTCAGACGCATGTCCATATTGGTTAGTAACATCGTTTAGCTTATACTAGTGTTAAAATATACATTACAAAATTTAAAAATTATCAAAAATTACAGTTAAAATTGAATTAAAATGAAAAATTAAAATTGATAATTGAGAGTTAAAATTGAAAATTTAAAATGGTATGTCAACGTTAAAAAGAATAATCAGAATACATTAAATAATTGTGCAAAATAAAAAATAATAACAATAAAACAGAATTCAAAACCATTCAAATAGGCAAGAATTGACTGAAATATTTTATTTTATTTTATTTTATAGCCTTATCTCAGATTACATATTGTATCTGTTACATGTTTACTTTGCTAATCTTTTTTGTTTTATCTTTTAATCTGTGTGCCCTTTGGCAAAGGCCTCCCCCAACACTTTCCAATCTTCTCTTATACGTGCGAGTCTAGTCCAGGTTTTGCCTGCTACCTTAACTATATCATCTTCCCATCTTCTGATCTTCCAGAAGATGGGAAGACTGAAATATTAATCATTGTTTTATGGGATGTACATGAAGGTCCAAGAGCAGCTTCGTGAGGGGACAGTCCAGCCTGTTAGCTAATGCGTTAAGGATGCTGTTCGCGCTAGCCCGCGCCCTGCTCGCCAGCGAGGCGACGCGCTTGCGCACGATGGCGTGGAAGCCGTCCGTGCGCGCCTCCGCGAACATGCCTGATGCGCTGCAGTAGCGCGGCAGCCCCAACAGCATCCTAAACGCATTGTTATATTGAACACGTAGTGCGTTGAGGGTCCGCTGTGTATAGTTCACCCACAGGCTGCACGTGTAGAACGATTGGCAGAAGGCTCTAAATAAAGTAATCTTCACTTCTGCGGTACATCGTGCAAACCTGCGTGTCAACATGTTACAACGCACCGCCAACGCCCTACGCTCCCTCTCCACATCGACGTTGTCCGACAAGTCCTCGGAAAATATCACTGTTTATGTTTCTCAGGTTCGTAATCATACATTTACCCAGCTCGATGCCAAATTTCAACTGGCTAGGTCACCTGGAAGTGGGTTAGGTTTTGAATTATATACCTTCCCCAATATCCATCCTATTCAGAAAAAAACCTATTTTTAGATGTTTGTATCTTAATAACCGATTGAGCTATATTCATGAAATTTGGGAATCTGGTTAGCCTTGAGGATCTTAGTAAACGTACCAAATTTCATATGTGTCCGTTCAATAGATTTTGAGTTACGTAGGGGTCAAAAGTGCCACCAAATGGTTAGTGTAATATAACACACGGCCGCTGCGTCGCCAGTTCTTTTTTTTGAACTTTGGCTTGACACGCTGCGGCGTGTCTAGATAAAATAAAACAATTTGAGCAACAAGATATGAAACAAGTGATAATTTTACCTGAGTTGAAACGGAGACGCTTCGTTCGCTCGTTCAACAATGTCAGTTTCGGCATTGACGAAAGGTTCGGCAAATCGGCAGTTTTTTGACCTTCGGCCGAAACATGATTTTTATGCCGAAACCTGTCGAAACCGAAACCGCAACTTCGGTCGGACACTATTAAACAGCCTGCGCGGTCGTGTCGGAGGTTTCCCCTGGATTTCCCCCACTCTCTCCAACTGCGCACTCCTATCGTTTTATTGGGCCGGGCCTATAAAGCCACAGTCTGGTTAAAAAAGGATTGTCATATAGTGTAGGCACAACTGGCCGCTGCAATCAGGGGGGCTACCGCGAACCACAAACGAAGTATTCCGTCTCTGTCGCACTTACCTGCAGACTTGCAAGTGCGACAGAGAGACCTTATTGTTTTCTTTAGTTGGATCCCGTTTCGCGCGTACCTAGTGTGAGTGACAGACTCGAAATGTTCCGACATACCTACGATAGAAATAAATTTCTCTCTAAAATTATTCATAAAAGGAAGCCGTTCGTCTCATTGACTGTTTACAATCTATCTCATGTCGCTTGCGCTTGAAAAAACAACCCAGTTTAGCGTGCAACAAAATTCATATTGAAAATAATCAAAGGGTTGGATAACGAAGTTCTGTCGGTTGAGCTAATCGGTAGCTACTTCAGTAGCTCTAGTATAAGTTTTTTCGAAACATTAACTAATTCTAACGCGTTTGCGTTTGTTCTCAAAATGTATGAAAGTGGTATGAAAACGTGAACAGCGCTTCTGGTGGTCACTAGTGGAAACTAAAACAGCGAGTATAACATTTGTTGCTAACCAACCGTTAACCGTTTTCATACATTTTGAGACAAAACGCAAACGCGTTCGAATTAGTTAATGTTTCGACAAAACTTATACTAGAGCTACAGTGTGGGTTGCAATGTTTACTTGTTTAGGTTTAATCAATGTGCGTTGACGCGCTAACCGGATATCTAAACTTTGATAAACTAACTATTTGTCTTGATTATCTACGCAAACAGTCATATCTTATATCCAGTCACAAATGGGTGACGTTAGGCGATATAGGTATGGTGTGGTGTTATTTTGGTTGTCAATACATTTTTATCTATCTATCTAGTTATGTATATCGGTCGCTCCATTTCACACGGTAGGTACCTACCTATAGTCCAATATTGAATAACGACTTCTGTGGTCAAAAAGTTTAAACCGTACAGGGAACTTAGTAAGTTTAATTAATGTCGAGAAACGGATGCGGTAATCTGTTGCTGTTGATACGCAGATCACAATATTCACAATGAGGGCTATATACCTACCGTTTTTGTGCTGACCAGTTGGCGCCACTGCGCTCTCAGTCGTGTCAAAGTTTATTATTGGTTATTATGGGCGTAAAATCCAAATTTACGTTGAAATCGTATTTCATTAAAACCGCACCGTAAATATTTTTATCGAACATTATTGTAGCGCACTCTCGTTATGTTCGGAAAAAAGTATGACAAGTTTACGTTAAGAAATAAAATTGTCGCAAAGCACTGAAATTCGTTGGCCCGTACTCATACTTTGCCATTATCAATCTCAGAATTCTCATATATTGCAAAATAGTCACCATATTAATTTAATTAGAAATAAACGAGCGTAACCCACCCACAAACTATGAAATTTGACATTTCGAAAGACTGACGTCACACTAGCGCCTCTAGCGGCGAATCTAGGTACGCGGTAGCGCCCTCATTACAACACGGACGTGCGCAACAGCGCATTTGTTCAAAATCAGGGAGAAAATCCTAACTATCCTAAGTGACCTAAGTCTAAGTTCCTTAGTGTCTTAGCTTTACAGTCAGCACGGCGGCGCGTGTAGTCGGTGTGTGCGTGCGTGCCGTCATTGCAGGCCCATGGTGCGGCAGCCTGCGCGCGCAGCCCTGCCGACGTCGCCGCTCACCGACGCGGCCGCGCCGCCGACGAGCCAACCAATAGCCCGCCTGAACTGGCCACGAGCGCGCGCCGCCGTCTCCTTATCGACGCGCAAACGTGATACACCACGGATGACACCCGGACCCTCGACAGTGCTACACACATTTTGTTTGTGAATTAAAAAATACGGAAATAAACACGTCACTGACCGGTGCACCAATCCAGCACCATTAACTAACACTATTAGAAGCTGGAATAGCAGAAGCGCAATCATGTAAGTAAATAAATAATCGTTACCAACGAACGGGTGTGCTTGTTTTGATGAAAAAATTCAATCAATCATTCACTGAAATCGTGTCAATAAATTTTCAATAAACACGTGTGTACCTATACGATTCAGTATACTTACCTAATCATACACAGAACACAAAATACCCGCTTCCAGAGTTAATAGCAGGACTTCCTACTAACTACTGATACTGGCTGGTGCCCACAATTTTGTATTTAGACATTATGTAACCTGTCAAACTGATAGATTTTTGGAGTAGAAAAGATCCTCTAAGTGTCACCTACCTACATCATACCTGACATCATACATGAACCTTACAGCAAGGGTAAGTAGGCTTTTTTTTTCAGAGTAGAGTCGGTTTACATAAAGTTAGTTAATCCATAACTATATTTTATTAATTTAATGCAAAGTTACATTGGGTAGGGTACTTAACTTACACATATAAACTAGGTATAGACATTGGTATGTTGTTAGGCAATACATTGGTTAAAATAGCGAATAGACATTTAATTCTGCACTAAATCTATCTGTGACTAAAATAATTAGTAATCCTCATTACCTATTTAAGTATTTACCGTACCTTTTACCTGCTAAAAAATCGAATTTTCCTACTTAAACGTACCTACCAAAAACAAACACAATAATATGTAGGGAGATGCGCCGAAAATTCGGTTATTTTATTAACTAATCTGCATGTTTTTGAATGTTCGGGATTCGGCCGAACTAATCGGTTCAGCTGTAATTACCGAAAAAATTTGACAAGTTTTTGTTACATTTTACAAGAATATAATATAGTTACTGCCTTGTGAAATTATTATTCTTGAAATTTATTATTATTGTTATTTTAACTTACTTTATTGTGAATATTCACTTTTATTATGAACAGTTTTATGCCATTGAGTTTAGAATATTTGTTCGGCCGAATATTCGGTTCGGCAACAGCTGGACCGTAAATTCAGCCGAATGTTCATATTCGGCGAAACCCGTATTCGGCGCATCTCTAATAGTAGATACATTACTTAACAAGGGCGGTAAAACAAAGAATGTCTCAGATCGCAGGTATTTGACGCCCGAGCCGAAGGCAAGGGCGATAAATAGGCGATCTGAGGCTTTCTTTATTACCGCCCGTGTTAAGTACAACATTTTATGTCACCCCCTGGCCAGGAAGTGGGATTTCCCGCGCGCGGAGCGTGCGGTAATTGCCGCTTTATGGCCAGGTGTGACATAATAATAGATATATTATGGTTATGTACCTGCATACATAAACTAATGCCTGAGTTGCCTGACCACATGAGGCGCATGGTCATTAGGCACAGTGTAAACCAAGTAGGTACAAAACAAATAAACGCTGTAATAATTAATAAATATTAAATCTTCATTAATCGTAGCAACCTACCAAATATTGAATGCATGAAGCTGTTGTTTGTACCAAATAACTCATAGTCATATCCTCGTAAGTATGTACATAGCTACGTAGATACCTAATATAGGTATCCATCTTTGGAAAAGGTTTCTACTCTCATTAGCTTCAGCTACCCGTCGGTTGTGTACTAAGAATTCATAACTAATTGTGATTAAGCCAGGAATTCGTTTTCAATTCTGCGTGTGATAGGTACCTACCTACCTATACCTGGTTGATACCTACTACCTATTTGAAATGTACGAAATCATAGAACCTTCTTATTCAGGCTATAAGTATGATATTCGAATTGATTCTTTTCTTACAAATGATCTTCTCCAATCGTTAATTTTCTCTCTTATCGCGCATTCTGTAAACAAGTTTGGATTTCATTTCAGATAAGTATTGCAATAAGTTTTATGAAATTCTTATCTACTAAACCCAATACCATCCAATAGTTCCAATACTTACATACACAGTGTAACTAACCATATACAATAGATACTTACTAATATATATATATATTATAGCAGTAGTCATAAGTAATATTTTATTAAGCATTGTTGATTGTGCAAAGAAAGTACCTATAGTGGTGAGCTAGCTAGGCTATTGCGTGTGATTGTGACGCAACATAATCGACATTTTCTAGTCGGAGCCTACTTATCAAACCGGCGCTCTTACTCACGAGTAAAGTACATACAATTTAATTTCCATGAAGTTGATATACCTATTCCTATTTGACACACTAAATTAAAACATAACTAAGTATTGTTTTCAGTGTTTTCACATACCTACCTTAAATAAACAAACTGGAATGGCGACTGGCGGTGTGTAAACAACAATACGTATATACAAGAATTGCTCGTTTAAAGATATAATATAAGATATTAAACAAAAGAATATCTACTTATAATTTATTGAAAAGTATCGCAAACGTATTTGTTTATTTCCATATACTACTACAATTTAATGGCAGTGTGCCAAAGGTGTGGCTGCTAAGTTTCTGCCAATTTGATTTTTTTTATGAATTTGGAAGCGTTTTATGTTGAAATTTTTTTATTTATTTATTTGTGGACAATCTTACACTAAATCAACCTAGTCCCAAACTAAGCAAAGCTTGTACTATGGGTACTAAGTGACGATATAAATACTTATAATAGATAAATACATCCAAGACCCAAGAATGCTATTCACACAAATAAATGCCCCGGCCGGGATTCGAACCCAGGACCTCCAGCTTCGTAGGCAGGGTCACTACCAACTAAGCTAAAGCGGTCGTCAAATATAAGTGATTTGTGCAATTTTATATGTAGATTGATAACATATATCCTTTTGAACGCATACGTTAAGTTTTTTTTAAACACTATGGATACCTATATTAGACAACAACCGCTGTGCAACTTTTACCATGAGTCATAAGCATCTTTGCAGAACCCACATAGCTACAGACCTACCTTACCTTTACTTTCCCCTGTATTCCGTTAATTGAAATCCATATTTCATTTTGCGATTGTTCTAAGCAACATTTATCTACTTATTGCTGATAAGATTTTACGCAACCACGATAAGTGAAACTGGACAAAATATCTCTGTAAGATACGTATACCTAAGTACTTTTACAATTTCAGCAGGGGTCAGCTCTTATACCAAGACAGTCGCAAATAATTTCGTACTAATTATATATTTTATTTATCGTATGGCATTTATTTCGAACCGTGAGATCTTCGAGAAGACAGTACGATTGCCGGTTTTTTTTGTTGCACTTTTAGAACCACCCACCCATATATTTAATTAGGTAATACGAGAATTAGTACCACTCCTTAAAAATTAATTTAAGTATACTCCTACTTTGTTTGCATTGTTTTCCAACGGATCTACAGTGATGTTTTGTAAAACACATGATACGTTTGCGAATAAACTTCCAAACGCGAGTCATTGTTTCTAAAAGGTTCATGGCATTTGTACATAATCGGCACCATCGTAAACAGTCCTCTCTTTTACGATGTCTAGGTTTCGCAGCGCAGATGGCTGCGGAAAATTTACTAAAACCATGTTTTTCATTCAAAGCACTGTATTTTTTTATGAGAATGAAAGTCCTCATACTGCACTGGATAATGGATTAAGCCTTAGACACAGCTTTAAGGTATGATTCCGCTGCCGACTGCATACAGCATCTGCACTTGCCGCCGCACTCCAAATTGAACCGTAATCATGAGACTAAAGTGATTTAGAATGAGCGGCATTTGCTGTTCCGACACTTCTCCGCTCATTTCAAATTGAGTTTTTTATGCATACCATTACGGTTCAATTTGGAGTGCGGCGGCACGTGAATTTGCTGTATGCAGTCGGCAGCGGAATCATACCTTTATCCCCGAGGGGTATATATATCCTCGCCTCTAACCCCCCTACTTTTCACACCTCTAGCGAGACAATAAACAAACCAAGGTTTTATTCGCGTAGAACTCGTTATCATCGCGTTAGAATTTAATTTCTTAATTTTAATTGCTAGAATTTAATTTCAGGCGCTTGGGCGCTTGAATCCCTCGCTCCGCTCAGGAGTAACATCTGGAGTCCTTCGTTACGTTCATGATTCAATACCGCGCCCGTGACATAAAACAGTGCTTTATCCCCTTTGGAGTATAATCTACCTACTATAATTTATCAAATTTAAAAATAAGATGAATTATCATTTTACACATGCACGTATAGTTCGGTATATTTTTCCTTAATTTTAATTTTCTGCACAATTAAAGTTTCAATTCAAATCGTAAATTGAGCATTGAATTTAAAATCGATTTAAAAAAATCGTACAGAGTATCACGCTTGCCCGCTTGGAGACTATCTTTGAAACAAAAGCGATATTGGTTAATTTGGCTATCCGATAGTGGACCTAGTGTAAACGCTGGTAAGGTCGAATTTTATTGCTCAAATTAAGTGTTTTGAGTGTGCAAACTGTGCAGGAGTGAAATTTGGCAAAATATTTTGTTTGGTTGGAAAGATGCGCTGAAGGTGTCCTCCTGTCTCAGATGTTATGAGAACATTTAATTCATACTATTTTTAACCCCCGACGCTTTGGAAATTTGGTAACCGACCGAAATTTGGTAACGTGTTACTTCAATCATATTGAAAGTAATGGTAAGGTAACCATGACCTGATCAGCCGTTTGAAGATAATCAGCTCTTTTCTAGTTGATGAGGGGATCTCACTAACTTCCTTATGTCCGATCAATTCGAAATTTGGTACCGTGTTACTTTAATGATATTGAAAGTATATATGGTGAGGTAACCATGACCTGACCAGCCGTTTGAAGATCATCAGCTCTTTAATAGTTGATGAGGGGATCTGATTACCATCCATATGTCCTATCGATTCGAAATTTGGTACCCTTCCTAATATTAATATTCTACTTTAAAAAGAACATAATAAAAGCAAAATAAAAAATTTAAAACTGTCGAAAAAAAGTGAGAAAGAGTGTCGATTTTGCGAAATTTTCGTAGTAAATTCTTTTGTTGCAATCTGCGACTACACCTGTTTTTCTCACTTAGCGGTCCCCCAACGCGACGACGACGCTTGGAAAATAAAAATATTGGAACTTAAATAATATATGTGACGATAATAATTATAATAGGTTTAAAATATTATTTGTTAATTTTTACAGTTTATTTTTTTTCTGAACTCATTTCCTGAATCAGTTCAAATTCTATGGAATCCATTTTAAGGCGATATATTGATTGAAAGAGACGCGCGTATGTTTTTCGTTCACGACAAAACGGGATGATGCAACACTCTCCGGGAATGGCTTAATCGTGTCTTTTAATATAATGCGTTGTTTTAGTAGGCTGAGTAAAAAAAGGAAAATATAGATATTGTTTCCTCGTCTGGGCAGAACAGCGTTTCAAAATTTCTAAATTTCTCGTTGTAGCGCCTTAAGCGCCGTTAGTGTACCTGGTCTATGGACTATTTAAGCGGGAACTTTTGGGTGTTGACTGACGTTTATGCACAGACCTGCCAGAGGGCATTTTCTGGGAGCGTTTCTGAACTGAGATTTTATAGCTATAACTAGGTAAGCGCCTGAAATAAAATAATGGCAATTAAATTCTAACGCGATGAACAAGCTCCAAGCAGACAAATTCGCGGGCAAAAGCTAGTAAGAAATATGCCCGAATTGAATAAAAGGGGTCGGGACTGGTATATATACACGATCTGTGTGCGAAAACTACGGAACCCTCAGTAGGTACGAGAGTCCGACTCGCACTTGACCGGATTTCATGATAATACTTTTTCATTCCTCATACTCTCAAAGTAAGTTAATTAACAAAATATTTGACCTAAGAAGCGGGTTGAAAGTGGGCCATGTCGCCCCACATGGATTAATATGTATATTTTCACACCACCTGGGAGCCGATTTTTGAGTGTCGAACGCTCGACTTTTTACTCGAGATCTGTCAAAATACTATGACGTTTTGACAGCTGTCGAGTGAAAATTCGAGCGTTCGAAACTCAAAAATCGGCCCCCGGCTCGATTTTGCTCAATTATATATCATACAAACCTTTCGGAAAGCAAATCATTACACGTGCCCCTTGGTTTTAGCGGGTTATAATTTCAAATTATTACCCGCCCGGTAATAATTTCATTTGAGTTCTGATAGTTCTTATTGATATGTCTTTAAAGTCTAATTTCGTGAAGTCCACACGGTAGCGAGGAGGTGGCACACCAGCTCCGTGTTTTGTTTGGAACGTCGCGTTCGAAACAAAAGACTGCGTCGGCGGCCGCCACCTGTAGCGGGTCAAGCGCGTCATTTTAGTTCCGTTTTTTTTCGCAAAAAAATGACTAAAACAATGTCTTTATTTTGAATTTTAGGTAAAAAAAATCGTCATTATACTCGATTTCGACTAATTAAGGGGTAAGGATTTCCTATTATATATTTATTTTGAGTTTTAAGAGAAAAAAATAATTTTTTTTGCCAAAAATCGTCATTATACTCGTTTTCGACTAATTCAGGGATAAGGATTTCAAATTTTATATTTATTTTGAGTTTTAAGAAAAAAAATGTTTTTTTTGCCAAAAATCGTCATTATACTCGTTTTCGACTAATTCAGGGACAAGGATTTCAAATTTTATATTTATTTTGAGTTTTAAGTAAAAAAAAAATTTTGCGAAAAATCGTCATTATACTCGATTTCGACTAATTCAGGGACAAGGATTTCAAATTTTATATTTATTTTGAGTTTTAAGTAAAAAAAAATTTTCGAATAATCGTCATTATACTCGATTTCGACTAATTCAGGGACAAGGATTTCAAATTTTATATTTATTTTGAGTTTTAAGTAAAAAAATTTTATTGCGAAAAATCGTCATTATACTTGATTTCGACTAATTCAGGGACAAGGATTTCAAATTTCATATTTATTTTGAGTTTTAAGAATAAAAAAATATTTTTTTGCGAAAAATCGTCATTATACTCGATTTCGACTAATTCAGGGACAAGAATTTCAAATTTTATATTTATTTTGAGTTTTAAGAGAGAAAAAAAACATTTTTTGCGAAAAATCGTCATTATACTCGATTTCAACTAATTCAGGGATAAGGATTTCAAATTTTATATTTATTTTGAGGTTTAAGCTAAAAAAAACTTTTTTTGCGAAAAATCGTCACTACCTATACTCGATTTCGACTAATTCAGGGATAAAGATTTCAAGATTTAGAATTAAGGATTACAAGATTTTTAATATTTATTTAGAATAAATAAAAAAACTTTTTTGTTAAAATAGTCATCATACTCGATTCCATATTCAATAGCAAGTTAAAGTATACGTAATAAAATTGGCCAAAGGTGGTGAGAAAAGTAGAGTATACCCCACGGGGATAAAACTGTTTTTGTCTTGGGCGCGCTTAAATCCCTCACTACACTCAGGACTCAGTCTTAATTCCCTCGCTTCGCTCAGGAATTAAGTCATTACTCCCTCGCTCCGCTCGGGAGTAAAATTTGGAGTCCTTCGTTACGTTCGGAATTCAATATCGCACCCGTGACATAAAACAGTGCTTTATCCCCTTGGTGTATAATCTACTATTTTGATTCCAAAACATTGGAAATTATCCAATACAAATGCTTCGCCACATTGAATCCACCAATCACAAAACACATCGACAGCCGAATCAGCCAATAGAGCGTTGGGTTCTCTTATAAAAAAAAATTGAGCAATGCAGATTGCAGACACCTGTACAGCCACCTCCGTAATTTTTTATTGATTTCTATGTTTATAATTATTTAATATTTCAAATTATGGTTACATATGGCTAAATAAAAACTCGTAAATGCTATTATTTAAATACATTTTAAGTAACCGTTTTCCAATCTTTCAATATTAAACGCGTCCTAAAAATTATCGTAATTTAAAAAAAGGGTCTTGACATACAGACGGACAACAAAAGTGATCTTATAAGCGTTCGTTTTTCCTTTTGAGGTTCGGGACCCTAAAAATCAAATTGGCAGAAACTTATCGGCCACACTGCCATTAAATTGTAGTATTATTTGAAGCTAAAGGATAATTATAATGAATTAAATTTTAAAATAATGGAAATTAACAAATATGTTTGCAAAGGGCGCAGCCTGCTATGGGACGCTACGCTACTTGTGTGAGTACTTTTGCACCCTCCCACCTTACCCACACAAGTAGAGTAGCAGGCGCAGCCGCTGAAAACGCAGCTAAATTAAAGCATAGCAAATATGCAAACCTAACACCAGCGTATGATTTTGTTCCGGTCGCCGTCGAAACGGCGGGACCTTGGGGTGCCGAGGCAAGGAACCTGATTAAAAATGTAGGGAGGCGCATGACGGACAGGGGCTGTGACCCACGTTCCGGCTCTTACCTGGTCCAACAAATTTCTGTCGCCATACAGCGTGGCAACGCAGCCAGCGTCCTTGGCACTTTTGGACCAGGTCTGAGCCGGACGTAGTTCACATGTAACTATATATTTTATTTTTAATTATGTAATTTAGTTTTATAATTAGATTTTAGTTTCTAGGTTACCTTTAATTTTAATTGGATATATTTTAAGTTTATTTTTATTTCATTGAGGTTTATTTTGTATGTTGATTATGATAATTAATTTTTATTTTAAGACTTGAAATTGGGTGATAATATTTATTATTAAATTCATGTTTGCAATACTTTTCAATGTTTTCAATAAATTATAAATATTCTTTTCACTTCTCATGAGCGAAAAGGGTATAGGATAGGATATTAGTACATTTAAGTGTACAGTTAGCCCCTAGGGAAAATATGAATATATTTTTATGATTTACAAAGCATTTAATTACGACCAATCAGGAAACAGCAGTCATTTCTTTAAACATTAAGTTAGTACCTACACAATAATTAAAAGTAATCATGACTTAAGTTGGCTTTTTGTTACCTTTATCGTTATTTAATTCGGTGTACAATCAGTATTGTGCGAGCAATTAGTGTCGTTCGTCGTTAGTTCGGATTATCTCTATGGTTGTGTGATAATGATAGTTGTCCTGAATGTTGATAAAGATAAAGGTTACTGCCAAACATTGTGGCAGGCGGCGTGTAGCTAATTAAATTACCCGGGATACTTACGGCGGATTATGTACCTATGCATTTTCAACACATTTGCTCCGTTTACTCGTATCGTATCGTACTGTAACGTGGTTCTTATTGCTTCACTTTTCGGCTCATAATCCAGGATATTAAACACTTGTGGGATAATGGAAATATATTCCGATTATTAAGATAGTTTGCACCTTGCAGCTAGGTAGGTACCTAATACCTATATATATTGTATGCTGACCATGGATTATAGATCAAGTTTTCCTTAAATATAACAATGTATAATATACCTACCCCATGAAAAAAAAAATGTAAAAAAAAAGTTCGAAGATCCTTTGCAACTTCTAATAAGTCTGTGACTTTACGCTTCTGATTCTGACATAAATTACTTGAGCCGAGCCTAATATATTTTTTGCAGTCAGCGCCATTTTGTCAACTTTAGGCAATTCTTTGGATCGTACCTATACGTTATTATTGACTACTGATAGGGTTAATGACTCCAATTTTTAATATTACTCCAATAAAAATAAGACCAAATAATATGCCAAATAATACTGTCATAAAATCTCAAAAAAATTACGAAGTTATAACTATTTTAGAGCCTTCGCACATCAAGCCACTAGTGGCGGCCACTAAACGCGACCACTAGTGGTTAGAGCCTTCGCACATCAAGCCACTAGTGGCGGCCACTAAACGCGACCACTAGTGGTTAGGAGCCCTCGCACATCAAGCCACTAGTGGTCGCGTTTAGTGGCCGCCACTAGTGGCTTGATGTGCGAGGGCTCTTAATGTTGCTAGTTAGAGAGAGAGAGCGCTGCAGACGTGAAGTCACAAATCGCTAGCGTCATAGTCATAGTAAATGCGATCGCTACATATACTAAGGTAACGTTTCGCTGGCGCAAGAGGCACATAGTGGGAGATCTACTGCATCGCTCCCATACGTGCCCATACAGAAACTTTAAAAAACCGGCCAAGTGCGTGTCGGGCCACGCGCAAGGTAGGGTTCCGTAGTCGTCCACCCGTTACATTATATGGACTAAAAAGTTCGAAAACTTATATTTACTATGTTTTTGAAAGAATTAACAACATTATCTAAGGTATCAATGGAAATTGTACGAAAGTTTGCTATTGCAAAGTACATTTCTGAAGTTCGACTATTACTCGTTAACTAGTAATGTCTACTTAGCTGTGATAGTTTTCCTTTTAAATTCATCGTATATACTACTACCATGATTTTTTTCACATGCCTAGTAGCCACCGTTTAGCTGGCAGGGGGGGGGGACACTTGACCATAGCAAAAATTATCACTTCAAAGCTTAATATCACGCTAACCAATTCTTTAATCAAAAAATGCTTTTAAAAACCTTATAATATTTTTAAAAGAGCTATCCAACGATGCCCCACACGATGGGGTTTGGCAGAAAAAAATTTTGCACCACCACTTTACATGTAGGGGAGGTACCCTAAAAAAAAATTTTTTTTAAGATTTTATTCTACCGTTTTGTCGGCGTCATTGATATGTATACGCATGCCAAATTACAGCTTTCTAGCACTAACGGTTACTGAGAAAAACGGGGGTCGGACGGACGGACGGACGGACGGACGGACGGACATGGCGAAACTATAAGGGTTCCTTGTTTACTACGGAACCCTAAAAATGGTATCAAGCTATGAGCTTCACCACATCGAGTCTCCAAGTAATTCTAAGCATTTCTATTCCAAGGCACAACAAAAATTATGCCACTGCGCGGGGTGAGGGGGTGCAAAGGTACCGGCCGACCAAGGTACCCGTAGTAAACAAGGAACCCTTATAGTTTCGCCATGTCCGTCCGTCCGTCTGTCCCACGTTTTTTTCAGTAACCGTTAGTACTAGAAAGCTGTAATTTGGCATGAGTACATATCAATGACGCCGACAAAATATTTTTTTAGGGTACCTCCCCTACGGTGGCGGAGCGTCCATACAACTCGATTCCCACCGGCTTGCCTAATTTTCAGCCACACCAGTTCTTTTAGTACGGCTCATGAAGAACAAGAAAGGCAAACTATTTCCGGCTTCCCTAAGAATATTTTTGACGCGCCGCCACTGCTCCCCTACATGTAAAGTGGTGGCGCAATTTTTTTTCGTCCAAACCCCTTCGTGTGGGATATCGTTGGATAGCTCTTTCAAAAATATTATAAGGTTTCTAAAAGCATTTTTTGATTAAAGAATTGGTTGGCGTGATATTAGTCTTTGAAGTGATAATTTTTGTTATGGTCCCCCCCCCCTGCCAGCTAAACGGTACGGTGCCTACTAGGCATGTGAAAAAATCATGGTAGTAGTATATACGATGAATTTAAAAGGAAAACTATCACAGCGAAGTAGACATTACTAGTTAACGAGTAATAGTCGAACCTCAGAAATGTACTTTAGATAATATTGTTAATTCTGTCAAAAACATAGTAAATACAAGTTTGCGAACTTTTTAGTCCATATAATGCAACGGGTGGACGACTACGGAATACGGAACCCTACCTTGCGCGTGGCCCGACACGCACTTGGCCGGTTTTTTCACCATTTGATTCTGATTTTCATATTCCTTCTATTCGAATTTTTTGAATTTTTCATTGGTGCCAATAACCTGAAATTTCAAGTTGCTTCAGTATAAAAAGTAAACACAATTATTAGGCGAAGAGTATTTTAGCCTTTCTCACGGCAGGTTTATAGCGTATTACTGATAAAGAATCGAATCAGCTACTCGATTTTATCACCTGTTTGTTTATAAATTCATGTCGGTTCGCTTGAAGCTTGGAGACCGAAGAGCAATAGTTAATATGTAATATCCCATCACTGTTAATGGTATACGAATTCGCTATTTGACAGTTGTAAAGATAAAATAATTAATGTGTTGGATACAGTAGCTTATAGGTTTACAATACTCATACAATAGGTTTTGTGCTTTGAAATTAATTGAAAACATTTTATTTTTGAAAAATAAATTAAGAGTTTTTTTATCCGTGGATTACAAAAACCGAAACGCGTGTGACGTCACATTTCAAAGTTAAGGTTTAATTCCGCAACAGACCGCAACTGCACTTACTGCACGTTATGTTTCTCCGCACTCCAAATTGAACCGTAACGGTATTCGTAAAAAGCTCTATTTAAAATGAGCGGAGAAGTGTCGCAACAGCACAATTTGCTGAACAATTTTGAGTGCGGTGTAACATGCAGTTGCCGTCTGCTGTCGGCTGCGGAAGTAAACCTTTAGTTGTTATCAAGTGCCACGTCACAGTACTCACAGTCACGTGATCGGCTGTTTTCGCGCGAAAATCAAATTACTTAAAGAAATAATTTTTGTTTGAAAGAAATTAAGCTCTTTGGGGGGAAAAGATAATTGTTACAGGTATAAAATAAACCTACGTATAATTTAAAATACATTTCCGAAAACTGTCAAGTAGCCAATTGTATATTGTGATAAAAGTGAGGTACTTAGATTGATGGGTGCACCGGAGGCGGAAGGATTATACGCGAACAGAGAGTTTTTTTTTTTTTTTTTATACGACCGTAGCTTTAGAGTAGATCTCTATTCGCTAGAAAAGTGACGCGGGGCGCTCCTAAGGGGCGCCCCGGGGAAGCGAACAGAGAGTGTAGGTAATGATCACGCCTCACCTAATAAGTTTCATACGACATTTTTCAACCGATTTGTGAAGAAAACAATCCAATCTATAAAATAAAATGTTAAATGTCATAAACAGATTTTTAAAAGAATTTCTAGTGACGTCAAAACTCGTCATTCTAGATTTTTTGCGGCAAGATTGATAACTTTATTTTATTGTTCCTGTGTAACAATTACCTATAATAATAAGTAGAATACATTGAAAACTCTTAAAACGCGGCGCAGTAGCGGCACGTAGTATGACATCTGTACCTAAAGAGTAACGTAACAGTTAGGTAAAGCCGCAAGCGCAAGCGGGTTAAAGCTTAAGCCACACAGAGAGCGGGCGGGCGGTAGCGGCGCGGGCGCGGGCGGCAGCGGCGCGGGCGCGGGCGGCAGCGGCGCGGGAGCTGCTTTTGGCGGTGGCGGCAGCACAAAGGAGCTCCCGCGCCGCTGCCGCCCGCGCCCGCGCCGCTACCGCCCGCTCGCTCTCTGTGTGGCTTAAGCTTAAAGGCATCAATGGGTGAAATGCGTCAGATTCAGATTCAATAATTTCATGGATGTAAATTACAGTCTTCTTGAAGATTGAATACTGTGTAGTCTGTGTATGTGTGTCAATGTGTTTTATCGCCGATGTATGTTTGAATCTCTCCTTGCCAGTACATAACAAACCAAGCGGGCCTTTAAGAATAGATTGTTACAACCGTATTATATCCTGTAGAATACCTTCACGAATGTTCGGATACAGACACGACGCCGTGTGTTTATTTTATTCTAACTGGAGTAGGTACCCATTGTAATGCAATTACGTACAGTATAAATTGGTATTTAACACGTGTATGCGCAAACGACAAACGGTACTCCCATTAGCATCTGAGTCTTAGTTAACTGAGTCAAGTTCATTCGCCCTCCGCTATACCTGCCATTTATGAACCGACCTACTTTAATCATTATCGTCATATTATATCAATTGCGGAGCAAATATTGTACACATCGATCGGCACCACGTATTATCTACTGGTAAATACGCATGTATGATAATTGTTAACTATGATAAAATAAAAATATCGGGGACATATAATAATTAAGGTTTATTAAAATCGCTTTCAGGATCATGATATATGTATATGTACGTATTTTGAAACTCCGAAGCTTTCCATACGCTTCGGTTATTTTATTAGACAAAGCCTAGGTACAACTATATCGCGAATTTGGTCCTGTTGCCAGAAACTCGTAGATACCCTTTTATTGATTTTTCCCGCAACTTCGTCCGCGTTAATTTCCACTACCTATTTCATCCCTCCGAGGGATGATTTTCGGGATAAAAAGTATCCATATAATGTTAATCCAGACAATTAACTCGTTGTATACCAAAAGTTTCATCAAAATCCGGTCAGCCGTTTATTGCGTGATTGAGTGATTGATTGCGAGATTGTAACTACCTGACATCTAAACATCCCAACCTAACTTTCGCATTTAATATTAGTAGGATTGTCAATATGAGCAGGAGCGAAAAAGGTATAAATTTTCCTAAGTATACCTAGTTCGTTCATATAAGTACAATATTTGGAAATTTGTCACTTAGCCCTATACGTATTATATTACCTAGGTATAGGTATAGTCTCGACGATTGTTACTAGTTTACTGTTGTTTACCATAAATCAAAGACTCTTCGAAACAAATGGCCAATTCGAAGAGTTTTTCATTCAGTTAATTAGTCGGTATTTTTTATGAAAATGGTCAAGAGCAATCCCATTATTAATTTTAAAAAGAAATCTATTTCGTAACGTGCCTGTTCGAATTTGTTTCCAGATGTCACCCGAGTCATGGCGATAATGGACGCAAAGGGGCGGATACCACGGCATTAAGCATGGCGGACTGCAGCATAGAGGTTACCACCTTATTATTGCGTTTACTACTACTGTGAATCAATACAACGGGGCTCTAAGTAGGTACTCATACTTTTATTAAATTTTCCACAGCGATTACCGACCATTTCATCACACGCGGGCAACCGATTACCTACATTACGTATTTTTCATTTCTCCTGTTCGGAAAGTTCGAAGTTCATGTGTAAATAGCGGAGTTAAAAAAAAAATTCATTTATCCTTTTCGAAAAGTTTGATTTTCAAGAGAGAGAGAGCCGGGATGAAAATCGCTTTTCCGACCCTAGTTGCACTACAACTTATTCTGTGAACCTAGGATGGAATGTATTTCTTTTTACCCGACTGCTTAATAGTTCTATAATAGGCGTGGAGCGCGGGCCGATGCGGCGATTCTACTTTTGCAATTCAAGGTCAAGATTTTGACTTGGCTTGTTTTTACGTACATGCTATATTATATTTGTCTATGGTATTTTTCTAAACTTTGGTTTTTTGGTAAAAACTAGCCAAGTCAAAATCTTGACCTTGAATTAGATCTCAAGTTTCCGGATTTTCTACGCAGAACTTGGCACGCATATAGATATACATTTTTTTTGTTAACCATATGAGAATATAACCATATAACCGCTACGTGCATAATGCACGTAGCGGTTATATTCTCTTTGCTATTTGCTGGCGTGCCGTCGACAATGAATTGTCAATGGCATTGTCAAAGAGTTATAGATCTGCATTTTATAAAATGTTGTTTTAATTTGTTAATTACGTTCGTTTATATTTTGTATGTTCTTTAGTTTTGTAATGAATATACTCGTAAATAAGTTACGACGACAGTATTATGGAAAAATTACCGTCACAGACGCGGCGTCACTGGAAGCAAGATTATTTCTTTCTTTGCCAAGAAGTAGTACACACTCAGGTACACAGTTAAACATCTCTATGAAACCTACCTAGTTTCCCGTATGAAAAGGAAATCGCGTAGCGCTACGAAAAGCTAGTCAGCGAAAGTGTTGCGGTGACGTATAGCTAAATATAATACACATGGCCAAACTATCACTAAATGACAGTATAGGGCTATGTTATGCAAACTCTCAAAACAGCTCACCCTTTCCGGGCTCTGTACCCTTACCATGAGTTTGCAATGTTTGCATTACCGTACTCGCTAGCGACTGCGTAAACGATTTAGTATGGACAAAAGTACAGCGCCTCTGGCGGTTACGCAATAGAACTAAGAATCGCCATACTAAATCGTTTACGCAGTCGCTAGCGAGTACGGCAATGCAAACATTGCAAACTCATGGTAAGGGTACCCTATACTTTAGTTGTATCAAACCTTGAGTGAAGCGAAACACTCTGTGATATATTCCTGAGCGAAGCGAGGGATTGTAAAGTAGAATCTTGAGCGTTAGGGATTTAGGTGTTTAAGCCCAAAATAGAAATAATGTTGATACTAATATAAATAATGTTAATGTTTCACACCCGTTATTCAAATGAGTGAAGAAAACAATCACTCTTTTCTGAATAGCAGGTGTGAAATGGTAATTTAGGTTTTAGTTAGGTTAAGAGTGGCGCCGCGTGTCTGCATTTAGATAATGTAGATAGCTAATTTGTGGTCTCACACAGGGTGGCGGGTAACGCAGCGGGCAGAATGTGGGCGCGAGTGTCGCGGGCGCTGCGGCGCGTGGCGCTGCTGCTGCCGCTAGCGCTGACCGCGCTGGCGCTGCTGCTGCTGCCGCGGCCGCCGCAGCCGCCGCCCGCGCGCCTGCGTGCCGCGCTCGCGCAGCCGGCACAGCTACGGGAGGAAGCACATCTGCAGGTACACACTTACCCTAACAATGTGGGCGCGAGTGCCGCGGGCGCTGCGGCGCGTGGCGCTGCTGCTGCCGCTAGCGCTGACCGCGCTGGCGCTGCTGCTGCTGCCGCGGCCGCCGCAGCCGCCGCCCGCGCGCCTGCGTGCCGCGCTCGCGCAGCCGGCACAGCTACGGGAGGAAGCACATCTGCAGGTACACACTTACCCTAACAATGTGGGCGCGAGTGCCGCGGGCGCTGCGGCGCGTGGCGCTGCTGCTGCCGCTAGCGCTGACCGCGCTGGCGCTGCTGCTGCTGCCGCGGCCGCCGCAGCCGCCGCCCGCGCGCCTGCGTGCCGCGCTCGCGCAGCCGGCACAGCTACGGGAGGAAGCACATCTGCAGGTACACACTTACCCTAACAATGTGGGCGCGAGTGCCGCGGGCGCTGCGGCGCGTGGCGCTGCTGCTGCCGCTAGCGCTGACCGCGCTGGCGCTGCTGCTGCTGCCGCGGCCGCCGCAGCCGCCGCCCGCGCGCCTGCGTGCCGCGCTCGCGCAGCCGGCACAGCTACGGGAGGAAGCACATCTGCAGGTACACACTTACCCTAACAATGTGGGCGCGAGTGCCGCGGGCGCTGCGGCGCGTGGCGCTGCTGCTGCCGCTAGCGCTGACCGCGCTGGCGCTGCTGCTGCTGCCGCGGCCGCCGCAGCCGCCGCCCGCGCGCCTGCGTGCCGCGCTCGCGCAGCCGGCACAGCTACGGGAGGAAGCACATCTGCAGGTACACACTTACCCTAACAATGTGGGCGCGAGTGCCGCGGGCGCTGCGGCGCGTGGCGCTGCTGCTGCCGCTAGCGCTGACCGCGCTGGCGCTGCTGCTGCTGCCGCGGCCGCCGCAGCCGCCGCCCGCGCGCCTGCGTGCCGCGCTCGCGCAGCCGGCACAGCTACGGGAGGAAGCACATCTGCAGGTACACACTTACCCTAACAATGTGGGCGCGAGTGCCGCGGGCGCTGCGGCGCGTGGCGCTGCTGCTGCCGCTAGCGCTGACCGCGCTGGCGCTGCTGCTGCTGCCGCGGCCGCCGCAGCCGCCGCCCGCGCGCCTGCGTGCCGCGCTCGCGCAGCCGGCACAGCTACGGGAGGAAGCACATCTGCAGGTACACACTTACCCTAACAATGTGGGCGCGAGTGCCGCGGGCGCTGCGGCGCGTGGCGCTGCTGCTGCCGCTAGCGCTGACCGCGCTGGCGCTGCTGCTGCTGCCGCGGCCGCCGCAGCCGCCGCCCGCGCGCCTGCGTGCCGCGCTCGCGCAGCCGGCACAGCTACGGGAGGAAGCACATCTGCAGGTACACACTTACCCTAACAATGTGGGCGCGAGTGTCGCGGACGCTGCGGCGCGTGGCGCTGCTGCTGCCGTTACTTAGTTACCTACGTTTCAATTTCAATTTATCGATATTTTAAGGTTCTGTGCCCGAAGGGTCCGAACGGAACCCTATTGCTGTCACTCATGCGTCCGTTCGTCCCGTCCGTCGTCTGTCACAAAATTTTGTTACGAAGTTTTTTTTTAACTTCCCATTGAACTATGAACTTAGAAATTTGGACACAATGTTATTGCGTATATTTTACCAACAAAGACTAAATTACTAATATATTGATGAATCAGATCTTTTCTCTTAAATTTCCTTATTTTTCCTATTGAAACTATAGTTAGCGCTAAAACTATTGGGTCTACAGAGACTCATATTATTATATTATAGATTATTAAATTTAGTCTACTTTAATAGTAGTTTATGTACTGTACATAATTAGGCATTAAAACACTCGTGTGACCTTATTATGACACTCGCCTTCGGCTCATTTCATAAAACACACTCGTGTTTTAATGCCCCTCATTATGTACCAGTTGCATACATTACTTTATCTAAACACACACATATTATAACTACTCTAAGATGGGTTCAGAAACCGTAGTAATTAAATACAATAATTGTGTTAATACAACCTTTTTTGCACGGTTGCAGAAATATCGAAATGAATGTTATTGTCGAATGTTATTTTAAAAAGTAAAGAGTCCCTATTCTGATGTGATCATGTCGTTCTAGCTCAAATTTCGTGCGATATATACTAAAAAAACATCGAGCTGACATTTCGCATCGACTGAATTTGAATTTTCAGTGATACTAGAATAGGGACATGTCAACTATGACATTTAAATTTTGACAGTTTTGTTTGACGTTTAATATTTTAACATCATATATGAGATTAAAATGAAAATTATATTACTGCTGTAGCCTTAGCCACAGATAAGAAAATTGCCATAAATTCATTGAATGTTGAAATGAGAGTCATTTTCTACGGTTTCCGAACGCATATTAGAGGATTTATGATATGTGTGTAGATAAAACTCTTTCAAACGTAAATTGCAATATTTTAAAATTGACTCTCTTGACACACGTAGAAAAAATTTGGATGCATTATTTTTACACAAAGTTCTCCATCATAAAATTAATTGTCCCCAAATATTAGGTCTTTTTCAACTTCGCGCTCCATCTAGATTCCCCCGTAATCGTATTACACCTTTATGTCCACCGATCAGAAAGTCAGAGGTACTATCAGCAACTAACACTTTAGGGTTGTACCTAGTCTTTTTTTTCGATTTTTGAGATAGTTGCGTTTAGCGCTCGAGGTCACAAACTTGGATTATTCATTGGGCCAACATCATAAACAAGTCCGCAAAAAATCAGAACTACCGGATTTAACGCACACTACCCCGTACTTTCAGGCGACAAGGTTACTGGATTATTACGTACTAGCGACCCGCCCCGGCTTCACACGGGTGCAAATTATAATATAAACCCTCCTCTTGAATCACTCTATCTATTAAATATTGTATATAAACCGCTTCAAATAAAGATCTAAGCATACATAGGTACAGACAGACAAGAGGTCGCGACTTTGCTTGTTTGCTTTATACTCGTACTATGTAGTGATGTATATTGCCCTATAGGTTGCCTTAACTAATTATTATTTTCAGAATGCGTTGAACGACATCGCAGAGAGTGAAGAGGCTCCATCGGCGGAAGACGTATCTGACGTTGCGCGGCGGCCGTGGTTCATGAAGGGGGGAGAGCAGCGGCCCTGGCAGGTCGACGTGCACACCGCGAGGCTGTTCCCGGAGGACGCGCCCGGCGAGGACAGGCAAGTACCTACTCGACAAGTGTAACGGTGGAGGACGCGCCCGTGGCTCACGAAGGGGGAGAGCAACTGCCTTGGCAGGTCGACCCGCACACCGCGAAACTGTTCCCGTAGAATGCACCCGGCGGGGACAGGCAAGTACCTACTCGACAAGTGTAACGGTGGAGGACGCGCCCGTGGTTCACGAAGGGGGAGAGCAATGGCCCTGGCAGGTCGATCCACACACCGCGAGGCTGTTCCCGAAGAATGCACCCAGCGGGGACAGGCAGGTACCTACTCGACAAGTGTAACGGTGGAGGACACGCCCGTGGTTCACGAAGGGGGAGAGCAACGGCCCTGGCAGGTCGACCCGCACACCGCGAGGCTGTTCCCGTAGAATGTATAATACCCGGCGGGGACAGGCAAGTACCTACTCGACAAGTGTAACGGTGGAGGACGCGCCCGTGGCTCACGAAGGGGGAGAGCAATGGCCCTGGCAGGTCGACCCGCACACCGTGAGGCTGTTCCCGAAGAATGCACCCGGCGGGGACAGGCAAGTACCTACTCGACAAGTGTAACGGTGGAGGACGCGCCTGTTGAACATACCTAATGTTTAATTTGGTACTTAAAAATAATGAACTGCGTTTTATTCCGTTAGTCATTGCATCGTTATCTATCAGTTACTTGGTACTTACCGAGTTTTTTAATGCGTTACTTATCGAGGTCTATTTTTGTTCGTCGCTCCCGATCGTAATGATATTTCAATTCATTTCTCTCAGACGCGTATAGGTACATTAGGTACTTACAGCTAAACTTGTCACAACAAGAGCCATCAGAACACTAAAAATAAGTCGGGATACTAAAAAATTACCGAAACTAGATCCAGCGGTCTTTTCATAAGTGTTATATATAACTATTGGTAAGTTAAGTACAGTTGAGTGCAAAAATGTGCATATATATATATATATATACACCTCACTCAATATAATCGTTCATGTAAGATTTTACGAGTATGTCGGCGAAGATGTTTCGATACCTCATACCTACATAGAACTACTGAGAGGATTAAATCGGTACATACTTATTTTTCACTTGACTGTACCTTTGTAATTGATCGCTCACGCACAATCGCTTCCACAGAGCTTTAACATCATTAATGTGCCAACCGTAACGTTAATGGTTCTTTACATGTGGTTGTTGTAATCGGCAGTATCGGCACTTCTGCCGCCCTCTTCACTTTAAACTGGTTTCCACGGGCCGTATACCTATTTATTTTAAAAGAAGATAGAAAGGAACGCTGATGAGTTTGGTAGATTCGTCATAGGTATATACCTATTAATATTTCAAGCCACTGCATTGTTTAGGTATTACGTAGGTATCATTAGGCGCCATTTGCCGGTTGTGAATTTTTAAACGATCCGTTTGCATCGTTGTCATGGCATACGTCTATATACGTCGCTCAGCTCCTACGCAACAAGAGTGAACGAGGCAGGGCCTTTAAAATGTCTAGGCGAATAACTCATTAATGATGTCTATGTCTACTTACAGGATGGTCGAACAGCTGATGTTTCGGCTGCCAGCGGACGAGGAGGTGCCAGTAAAGAAGATCCTGCTGGCGAACGGGCTGGGCGCGTGGGGCGTGCCGGGCGGCCGCGCCGAGTTCCTGCGCAACAAGTGCCCCGTTGATCGCTGCACGCTGTCCGCGGACGCGAGGGACGCCGCCACCGCTGACGCCATACTCTTCAAGGACCATCACACGCCGTTCCACATGAAACGCCCGCCCAACCAGGTAACTACAGGGTTCTACTACCGGTTCGCCAACGGCGAATTACCTCTACCTACCGGCAAAGATTTTCCTGGTTAGGGCGTGTGGCGCGACCACAATTCAACAAATTTCAACAAAAGCGAGTCTACAATTCAACAAAATTGTACAATTTTCCATAGAAAAATTGACAATTTTGTCAAATGAAATTGTACGCGTGTACAGTTTTATGGTCTAGAGGCCCTCAGACCGGCTACACGGTGTGGGTACATGGTACCTATAATGTTATGAGCATGTGGGGGTAGGTTTATATAATAAATGATTCAGTCTAGATCCGACCACGTAGTTTGATTCACGCATCCCTTAATGTCAACACACGGAGTTCTTATACTGATGTACAAATAATGCACAGACAGAAACATGGTTACAACCATTAGGTCGGACCCGTCGGACGGACCACAAGCAATTTATTCTTTTAATTATAAACCCGAACTCCGACCCGATCTTACATATTTAAGTTACTGACGTGATGAAAATCGGTGTGCCGAACCGCACCTACTAGGCACAGTATTATCTTTTTGGTGATAGGTATCTTAGCCGTATGTCTAAGTTGCTATTTCGGCGGAAAAGACTCGCAAATGCAGACTGATAAGCACCCGTTCTTTTTTAAATTTACAAATCATAAATACTTACCTACCTAAGTACATTTTATTTTAAAAAAATGTAAGCGTTCGCGTTGCTTTCTTAATTTCATCCCATACGTGTCATGCGTCCATAGTTTGTTGAATGAACGTGCCTTGTGCTGTTTAGATCTGGATCCTGTACTACCTGGAGTGTCCATACCACACGGGGTCGTTGCGTCCCGCGTCGTTCGACGTGTTCAACTGGACGGCCACGTACCGCCGCGACTCCGACATCGTGACTCCCTACGAGCGATGGGTCTACCACGACCCGCTCATCACCGAGAACAAGATGGAGCGCAACTACGCTGCGAACAAAACTAAGAAGGTAGTGTTTTTTGAAGTGAAAACTTCTTTAGCGGCGTTGAGCACTTTTGTACTGGGGAAAAATTGTTAAACTCGCGACAGATTCTAAGATTTTAAGACCAGCTAGTTGACCCCTCCTAGTATCGTGATTGCGATGTTAGGAGGAGTCAAACTCAGCTGGTCTTAGATGCGTATATAAGACACAATGATACTCGGGACATATTATGTATATACGTAAATGGATTATGCGAATATGAATATGAGTTACATGAGTATGAATATGAATACGGATACCGATACCGATACGGATATGAATCATATGAATATCTTTGTTATTTACTTTCTTTATTGAGTTTTCACTTCTGCCGGCACTCCCGGAGTGCAACCCGTTGTTTTTTTAATCTGACTGGGCCTTTTTAGGCCGGGCCCAATAAAGCGCGGTTTGGTTGGAGAGTGGACTGAGGAAAGTGGAGGGGAAACTTGCGACACGAGTAGCTCTAGTATAAGTTTTTGCGAAACATTAACTAATTCGAACGCGTTTGCGTTTCGTCTCAACATGTACATTTATAAGGATAATCTTTTTTCTCAGGTTTGAGAACTTATTAAACCAAGATGGGAGGGTTTTAAAGATCCAACCAAAAATATCGATAAAAAGGTTTATGTTTGAAAAATAAAAGTCATCCTCATCCTCCTAGCGTTATCCCAGTACAGTTGCATCCTGAAGGATGCCTGGGGTCCGCTACCTAATCGCAAGATTTGGCGTAGGCACTAGTTTTTACGGAAGCGACTGCCAACTGACCTTCCAACCCCGAGGGGAAACTAGACCTTATTGGGATTAGGCTTTGTCAAGTGAGTGGGCAACTTGACTGTTAGAAGTTCTCAAGCCGCCCGAAGGCCTCCAACTTGGCTTAACGACTGCTGCCATAGACAGCAACCGGGATCAACGGCTAAACGTGCCTTCCAAAGCACGGGAAAGATAAAATTGAAAAATAAAAGTATCGAGAAATTTTTTGCAAATCGTGTTTTCACTTTTAGCAGACTGGAGGAAAATAGTTCAAAATTAATATACTGAAAGGACAGATATTTAATCCCTATACTTAGATGTTAAGATCTATGTCGATAAACATTGGCAAAAGTGCATATTGTCGTAACCGCAACTATCTAACCAATTTCATGGCTAAATAAACAACTGGTTAAGTACTAGTCCATATCCGCCAATTGTAAAATACCTACTTAAAATAGGTTTTGACGTAGCGAATCCTTATCGCCGTGGGCACTTCGTCCGATAGGCGGCTGCTGTAACGATACCATATCAACAACACGATACGCTTACGACATCAATAATTAATTATATTATACTTAGGCTTCTCTTTTTTCAGATAAGCAGTAGTTACCTAAACTAAATACTCGTTGTAGTAAAGAATTATAATAATTTACCTGCAGCGTTTTCCAAGTTTTTCCCGTTAGTTTGAAATTTATAATACAAAATCAGTTTCCAAAGCGTTCATTACAGTTTTATTTACCTTTTAGGACATTTATATCTGTTGCACAGTCAAGAGAACAAAACAATTCTTCATTCTTATCTCAATGACAGTAAGGGATGTACCTAAATAACAATTACCAGGCTACCTCTGGGGTCCCTATACGCGATCAAAACGGAACCCTATTGGTGACGCCCAGGCGTCCGTCCGTCCGTCGTCTGTCACAAAATTTTGTTCCTAAGAATTTTTTAACTTCCCGTTGACCTATGAACTTGAAATTTGGTGATAATGTTTATTATTACGTATATTTTACCAACAAATACTAATATACTGAAATCACATTTTGAGGTTGTTTCGGAACTCTAAATGTGCGAAGTCCGACTCGCACTTGGCCGGTTTTTTTTACTTGATCAGAACGTTCAATTGTCAGTGGGTAAATTTAGTTTTAGTGTGCAATTTTATTCGAATTCCGCCCTTGATTCAATTCACGGACGGCGATCGACATTGATGTTTGACCCCGTTGTAGTTATCTTTATCTTTGTATAGTCTAAATTTAGCTTTGTGCCTATAGCACAGAATAAGTATTTAGCTTTAGCATACCGATTCCCACACATTTCATCCTCATAGCGTTTTTCCGTTTGTGTTTTAAACGAGCCCTTTCATCGTCTTTTATAATGCTGCTAAGGTTTGGAATTCCCTGCCGACATCTGAATTTTTGAGTTCATATAGTCTGGACCTATTTAAGGCAAGAATGAATAGGCATTTTCTGGGTGATTTCGCTTCACCGTCCCTGGCTAGACGCTGGCAAAGAGCAATCCCATTATTAATTTTAAAAAAATTGTCGGCTTTATTTATTTATTTTTTATTTTATTACAAAAGGCACACTTGACAGATATCACACAGTAAGAGTTAGTTGAGAGTTTACACATAATAGTTTAGTAGTTTTGCCACCTAGTCCCAAGATTCGATACAGGCTTTACGGAAAATAGGTACTGAATCTTACATTTTAACCCAGAGAGAAAACTAGAGCTGCTTGTTGGGATCAGCTAGAGAGGGTCTACTCCGAACATCGAAATTCGTATCGTGCCGTCCCCTTCACTCTCGCGGTATACACTATAAGAGTGAAATGGACGGCATATGCGATATTCGGAGTACAGGCCCAGGCCGGTTTCATCACGATATTTTCCTTCATCGAAAAGCTACTGTTCAATATTTAATATATATTATTGAGTACTCAGATAGGTACGTTCCTGTAGCGGTATAGCCACTTCAGGGTAAACTCGGCTAACACACCCCGGACAGTGACAGCAATCGTTCAACTTGGTTGTGTAAGTAAAGTGTAAATTGCACGTTAATATAGGTAACGGCGTTGACACACAAACAAGGTTACCATATACTTACGGTAGAACAGGATAGCATGATTTGGTGTTTTCTAGTTGTCATATCGATAAGACCTTTTTAACCGACTTCAAAAATAGGAGGCGGTTCTCAATTCGGTTGCGACTTTAACCAAGGCAATTGAAACAGTGGTGACATTTGTAACTATAAAATTGACATGTAATACGATATTATGAATAAATGATGATTATGATTATGATATTAGTGACCAGTGTATTAGCTTAGCCGTGTTTGAGCTTATTGGAATTGTCATAAAAACTGTGAAAAATGTGAATTGTCATGAAAACTAACTGAAAAATGTGAAATAAATAAATAAATTACTTACTAAACCTAATAAAATAAGTTGGTGCCAGTGTCATCCAAAGAAATTGCCTAATGTTGATGACACCGACTGCAAAAATTACAATAGCTAGATTATTTAATTCAGTTTAGAGTTCAGTAATCAGTATCTTTATTGCTTTCATAGGTTACAAGATGTTACAGTTCTTAAAGATTCTTTTAGACCTAAAGCGTTCTTTTTTGTGTCGGTTTTTATTTATTTTAGTATGTAGGTACCTACAGTTTGTCTCAAAACCAACCTGTGTATTGCCGACAGGTGGCGTGGTTCGTGTCCAACTGCCACGCGCGCAACCGGCGGCTGCAGTACGCTCGGCAGCTCGCGAAGCACATCTCCGTGGACATCTACGGCGCGTGCGGCTCGCACCACTGCCCCCGCGCCGACCCCAACTGCCTCGAGATGCTCGACCGCGACTACAAGTTCTATCTCGCCTTTGAGAACTCCAACTGCCGCGATTACATCACTGAGAAGTTCTTCGTCAACGGATTGCAGTGAGTCATGTATTAGATCTTACCATAAAAACTGTATAGGTAAAGAGATCTACAGAGTAGGTAATTCAGACATTACCCTTTTTGGCAGTACCTGGTAGCTTGGCATGTATAGCCATAGGCCTAACGTGAACGTGTGTCCTGTTACAACTTGCAAAAACACTGAAGTCCTCATATTATGTCTATACCCCATCCCCATTGTTTCGAGGATGATACAATATAATAATATTAATAATAAGAGATCCTACATAATAATAAGAGATGTCTGTTGGTATAGTAAATTTATCTCACGAGCGCGGGTTGCCCACATAGTTGTAGTTGTGACGCATACGAAGACATATACAACGTGCGAACTTTTTACTCCTACGCCGACGCACACGTAGACAATGTGCATATGTATAGCTCAACACACAACGTGAGATAAAAGTATGGTTGAATTTTTTTTGTTGAACGTATTTCTATTACAATGTTATTGGATTTTGAACCTTATTGTTTTAGGCACGACGTGCTGCCAATAGTGATGGGCGCGCGGCCCGCAGAGTACGCGGCGGCGGCGCCGCACAACTCGTACGTGCACGTGGAGGAGTTCGCGTCGCCGCAGGAGCTGGCCGCCTACCTCGACCGGCTGGACAAAGACGACGCGCTCTACAACTCGTACTTCAAGTGGAAGGTGAGACTAAAGCCAGCCGCCCACAGTTCCGCATCGCACGCGTACGATGCGTACCCACAACAGATTGTACCCGGGGATCAGTGGTCGCACTTGTGTGACTTTCTTTACAAAAAATATTACAATTCTAGGCTGCACTGCATTTTAAAAATTACCTACTAGAAAAGGAAATCTTTGCGCAGCAGATGACCAAGTGCGCTGAGCACGCTTTTTAATGGAACAATTATTCCTTCAGAGGAGATGTACTTAGGCCAAATTTTTTGGTGATTTCAACCGTGACGCACTTTGCTCTTCACCTAATTACAATCGGATGTCGCACAACACCACACTGCAGCGGCCTGCGGTGGCGGCGGTGGCGGCCAGTTGCCAGTATGACAACCAAGGCCGCTAGTGTCTGTATGATTGTTAGGTCGAGTGTCATAGTATACATTTGTCCGCCACCGCGGCTGCCACCGCAGGCCGCTCCAGTGTGTGGGACGCTTTACTCGATAAGACTATAATTGGTAAATTTACATCGTGCAGGGTACAGGCGAGTTCATAAACACGTTCTTCTTCTGCCGCGTGTGCGCCATGCTGCACGCGAGCGAGCGGCGGCAGCGCACGGCGCACCACGCCGACGTGCAGGCGTGGTGGCGGGACGGCGCCTGCACGCGCAACGAGTGGCGCGGGCGCGCCTCCACAGACTACGCGGACACCCGGGAGAAAGAGTAAACTGCGTGCGCCGTGCAGTCGCCAACGGATCCTCAAAATATATTTCGCGAAACATGCGATTATCTTTGGTTACGATTCAGATTATTGGCGTGGCTAGCTTAGGTGACACCTGGGACGGAGATCGTGAGGATGTCATCCAGTGGCGTAGGGGCGGCGAACACCACCACAGAAGGACCGGAGTAGACCGCCGCCGCCCGGCCCCCCTAGCTACGATACTCATTCAGATGAACCAAATGGCAGCACGCCAGATAAGAGTCAAAACGCCGGGGAACGCCGTGGTCTATACGAGTATGATTCGGTTGGTTTACCCACCGAATACCGATAATACGAATGCCCTGTTGATTTTTTTTTGTGGCGCCCTGATTGGTGTTGTCGGTTCGGGACTACCAGGTTTACCACATTCCCCAATTACTTTTGCCGTTATCGAGGTTTCTAAAATCCGGGCGCAGATGCAAATATTCAGTTTTTAGTCGTTGCTGCCCTATTCATAGCATAAAGGGAGATACAATCACGCTCACACGTCCATTACTAGAATAGTTTATACTTATATAAGTTATATACGACCTTACTGTTAATTATAAGTACTTAAAAGAGTTAGTATCATAATTTGTATGACCGAATTAACGATCGATTGATCATGCAACTAATTGGCGCCCAACGTGGGGCCAAAGTGATCTCTACCTGACGCCACAGACAATAAAACGAAGTAAGTTTAGTTAACATGAATACATAAACGACTAGCAATATATGATTCGATCTTAGCATGTCCCATAGAACACAACACTACATCTAATAAAATAGTAGCATAGCACAACATTTACTTTCATAAATTACAATACAGTAATTTGCGTGATAAATTAATTTTATTTTTATTTATACATACATAACTTATAGAGATATGTTTCTCGTACTGTTGCCTTTTTTTTAGTATTTAAGCATACTTTACGTATGCCTGTGTCGTGTCTGGTTCCCAGACAGCACAAATTACACACAAAGCCTGCACTGTATGCACACTATGCGGCACAAATTAATTTATGTAATTGAGTAGGTATTATTGAATGTTTGACGTTAATGTTTAGGTAAGTATATTCTTTTTGCTTTTTAAAAAAGCGTTTGTCTCTACTTACAAGCATTTATACCTTTAAGTCATTTTATATGTTACTGTTGTTATTTTTTTAAATGTATTGTATATAATATAAGAATACCTATGTCAGCGATTAAGCTAATTATTGTAATTTATAAAATGGTTTATACTAAAATACACTACACATGCTACCGTTAAAATTATTCGATATTTAGTCATCGGTGTCGAATCCGAAAAAATGTATGGGAATATGACCGATATCATATCGCCCATAACACTAAGCGGTTTTCTAGGCATTTTATTGTCGGATTCTACACCGATATTGTATCGGATAGTGGGAACAGGCCCTTAAGCACACACTTCTAAAACCTTATTTCTGCAATATGTTATATTTATTTTTAAGCTGTAAATTACTTTATATGATCGATTTTAACGCTCATAAGTATATGTACATAAATATTGTTTCAGCGGCGTTTCAATCGGTTTAGTACTTAGTACTTAAGTAGAATAAAAATGTCATGTAGGTACGGTTTGGCGAAACTGTTATTTCTTTATCAGGGTAATATTTTGTATATCATTAGAAAGAAATGAATGTATCGTTCGTAAGCAAAAGGATCCCGCTTGCCGAACGATTTTTTATTGCGTCAGTAAGGAGAATTCCAGCGTGCTCGGGACAAAGCCAAAGGATTTTATCTACAGCCCCTGTACCTACCAGCGCATTTATGAGAATGCTATATGAACCTAGGTAGCTCCAATTTGTTGTTCTTTTCGTGTTCTTTTCATAAGGGCATAATTTTTTGCTTGTCCATTAAAATATGCCTTAGGACGAGCTGGCGCATCGTTTGTTGTTATGTATTTTTATTAGGAGAGACAAGAAATAAAATACATATAAAAATAATTTATGCGAATACTGCTTACTCTTGTCAACTCGTCATACTATTTTTTAAACATGGTCAGGAATACGCTGGTTAAAATAGTTCGATTCTTCCCCGGGCACCTTGTATACCTTATCCTATGTCGGTAATAAAATGCCTAAAAACTACAAACATACCTACAAGTGCCTAGATGGTAAAGCGCACTACGTATACAGTTGTTTCATCTCACTAAATCGGGTGAGCTATGCCATTACTGTGTGGGACTACATGTATTTAATGTACATTGTCTCTGTCCTTGTATTCAGAAAAGTACGAGTCTCACATTTTAAATGTTTTACAGGTGTGTATACACAATTATACCTACCTCTCCCGCGCCCATAACATGAAAATAGTTTACCAAAGAAACATGTTATATTGTATACCCCTATTTTTAAGGACATCGACACTAATAAATAAAATCAAAATTTTGTATTGTATTATGCGAGTTATTGTCGACTGGTGATTATTATTTGACGGTTACTAAAAATTGTCAGGTAGGTACGGTCACGCGCTTTAATTTATGACCCATTTCGCAATTTTTTTCTTTGACTTTCTATAAGTACCTACAGTTTGACAGGACTGTCAACCTTAAGTGGGTCCGAAATTAAAACTCGTGACTGTACATATTCGTTTTCGATGTGGTTAATAAATGTCGTTTTAACTACATAACATTTACATTCCAACTAGGTATTTACTACCGTCGTCTCCCGGAAACGGATAACTCCGGGCACATAACAAAACAATGTCGTTGTATTTTTTTTTTCGACAGGAGAGGACGGGTGATTAATGTCATGTCAATATTCAATGACGGATCGGTTACCGCTAAACCCCAACAAACTTCTTTCTTTCGTATATCTCTATCTCAGTTACATATTGGACCGACAGAAAGGAAGAAACACGAACGAACGAATCAAGTTGGCGATTTGCGGTAGGCGCAGTTTTTAGGGTTCCGTACCAAAAAGGTAAAAAAGGAAGTAACCCTATTGGTTTCACTTTGTCTGTCTGTCTGTCTGTCTGTCTGTCACATCGCTAAATATCTCAGGAACTACTTATCCTATCGATTTGAAATTTGGAATAGTTATAAACAAGGGTAACCCGGATACATAGAAGATGGTTTTTTAAATTATTTTATTTTATTTTCTGTGAATAATGACAGATAAAAGGGGGTTCAAAATTTTAAAGTCTGGCAACTATGTCAAGTGGGGTATCATATGAAAGGGCTTGACTTGTACATTCCAAGACAATTTTTAGTTTTTTTTTTCGTTGGGGAAATTTCGATTTACGAGGGAAAATGTAAAAAAAAATACCATTCCCCCCCCCTTATCTCCGAAGTTTACGAAGAAAATAATTTGAAATTATTACACAGCATTAATATGCATGTATATTTTACAGGAAAATTATAGCCATAGCTCTATCTAGTTTTTCTTTTTTTTAATCATCAAAAAACTCTTCTATACTAAGATTGTAATTTAATCACCTTTGTATATATTTTTGTTTTATATTTAAATTTACAAAATTACGTTGAAAATACCTTCTTTCAAATAAAAAAACAATTATTGAAATCGGTTGATGTGATAAAGAATTATACTTGAAAAACCAACATACGTACTAAGTTATTCAGTCGCGCAAATTAGTAACACAATGCGCCGATAGATGGTGCTGTCATGTTTTTTTAAGATTGTTCCTGAATTAATGGGGTCGGGACGGGTACACAACTACATATACAAGAACTGTGTACGGAACCCTCGGTGCGCGAGTCGGACTCGCACTTGACCGGTTTTTTATATTTGTTAAGTATTATTTTTATAATTATTAGTTTTTGCTTCATTGTTATGTAGGGTCGATAGGCGGGTTTACGACCTGTTAATTTGATGCGCCAGTTTGCGGCCACTTTGATGAGTTGATGAACTGAAAGGATATTTTCTTGTTTTTTTAATTATATTTCCATTCAATAGCCTACCAATTAAAATGCATACGACTCACTGTTTCTTCAGGGCATGTAAAAATGTAAATATTTTATAGGGAAAGCTTCGTGCTTCAGGCGGCCGCAGACTGACGCAGGCCGCGTAGGTAACTGGCCTAGCGACCCTACCACTTACAGATTTATTTTTATTCCTTATAAGTTATTTTAGATTGTTAAGTTTGCCTAGACTAGACATATTTAGTACCTATCGCAAAGTACGAATCCATGCTGCGTTACACTCTTCTACAATGAATAGTCAAGTAGGTAAGTAATAACACCATCATTTTTCTCATTGGTACATATTTAAACTCACGTCAAAAAAGTGCTCATGGTTCACATACTTAATAATGAATTGCGATAGATGTGCCTGCCATTTACTTAAATGAAAATGTATAAGCCAAAGATATATCTATGTACGGAAAACTATTGTTATGATGGTTTAGAAATAAGCATCTAAGGATGAATGTAGCGAGAAGTCGTGCGTTGATGTGCCTAGTTGCTGTACTTTAAGTAACGGGATAAATCCTCTGCAATAAAGTTATCACTTACAAGTCACTGACAAGTCATGGTCTCTTTTATACTTTATGTCACACCTGGCCATAAAGCGGCAATTACCACACGCTCCGCGCGCGGGAAATCCCACTTCCTGGCCAGGGGATGACATAAAATTTTGTACTTAACACGGGCGGTAATAAAGAAAGCCTCAGATCGCATATTTATCGCCCTTGCCTTCGGCTCGGGCGTCAAATACCTGCGATCTGAGACATTCTTTGTTTTACCGCCCTTGTTAAGTAATGTACTATTACCGTGTACGTCCACGGCACGATAAAACTCTATAGTTTCATTCATAATTAGTCTAAAAGTCTATAGCCTATGGTCTATTTATGAATGAAACCATAGTTTTACCGTGCCGTGGCCGTCAACGATAAAGTATAAAACTGTCAATGTTCAATGCAAGAGAGCACTCACAGGCCCCCACACTATAGCGTCTTTCGAGCGTCGGCGTCTCATCAGATGCTGCATCGCCGCTGCGCGTGCGCGTGCGCTAATGATACGCCGGCGCTCGACAGACACTAGTATGGGGGGGGTCTTTAAAATAATGACCTCACAATTTTCACTTGTGCAACCTTGTAGCTGCAACATAGGCAAATTTTATGCAGCATACACACCACGCATACGAACGCCAGTCACTGATATGCAGCTATTTGTGGGAATCAGGTATACATTATTCATAATACTAATAATATATGGCCACAGTAGTACCACAGTTCTTTTGTTCTGTAACCGTGTTTTTAAAAAAATTGTTTATAGTGAATATGTGGCTTAACATATATCGCTGCATCTCACTTGGTTGCTATAGGTACTGTAGACAGGTGTGTCTGCTACATAAGTTAAGAGGCCTGCATGACACTCATTAAAAATATATTTTACTGCTGAATACTATACAGAATTGTGTACATGGATGAATAAATCAAGAGGACAGCTTATACAATATCATGTTCCATTTAAATAATAAGCCACTGTTCACAATACAGAGGAATTTCCACCATTCATTTCGTAAAGCCCTTAGACCCCTGCTAAACACAATACATTCCATGAACACAATGAAAATGCTCCCATAGAATGATGTCAATGTTTATGGTAGTGTGTTTCAAAACATGTCTATAGTGAAATTAGTGAATCTAAGTAACAAGCTACAGTGGGCTTATTATGGAATGTGACATTTTATAGACTTTGATGGTCTCCTTCAGTTATGTCCTTGGTACAAATAACAACTATAAATGTATTCATTGTTAAATAGGATGTAAGTAGAAAAAAATCTAGTTTTGTCAATGTCAATGTAAACTCAGTGATAAGACGACATTGAGATTATGCTTTTATTGAAAATTTGTTTTTTCTGGGGGCCGATTTTTGAGTGTCGAACGCTCGACTTTTCACATGACATCTATCAAATCATCATGGTTTTTTGACAGATCTCAAGTGAAAAGTCGAGCGTTCGACACTCAAAAATTGGCCCCTTGCTCTGCTACCAACAATCATCATTACAAACACATTGTAGTAGGTCTCATCTGTTCTCAACATACATAGCATGTGAAGTATAAAATATTCACATTAGCCTGTTTAAATATTGAGGAAAGAATTACACTAACTTGTTTAATTTAATGGTTTGTAATATTCTGTGCATATTTACCACTATTCAAACATGAATTTCAAGTCCAATTCATACTAGATTGACCACTGTCAACTTCTTTAATGAACTCTAATTACAACAAAAAAAGCCACCAACTTCAAATATATTATTTACAAATCGTTAATTAATATCAAAAACTATTTAATAAAGGGTATAAAGTGTGGATAAACACTGTAGTGACCACCTTGTTATAACACATGCAAATGAGAATATGCTTAAGTCAGCTTAATGTAGTACCAGTCAAATATATACCTATTGCAATGTGTCACTGTCAGAGTAAGAATGTGTTATGATATATTTCACTACTTTGGCTGGTACGAGTACTACTATACAATGCTGACTACAATAAACTACTGATTGAAATCCATGTTATATTGTATCAAGCAACCACCTACTTATAGTAAATAATTCAAATTGATGCCTTTTCTTTTTTTTTCCTTGGCATTCCCAGTTGCTTAATACAGATTAAAGCAACTTTTTGTACCTTTGAATTATCCCAAAGTTCCTCATATTTTCATATATTTGGAGCTGGATCCCTGCACATTCCACCGCATAATTGACTGTGCTCTGAAATATTTGCTGTGCCTTGTGCATATTTTGGGGTACTAGTATGCCAAACCATTTAAGCGGGTTGATTGTATCTTCAGCTTTATTCTCAACAACTTGAAATTGTTTGCCTTCGGTGGATTGCACAAGTATAGATGCAGAAAACTCCGGACTACTTTCAGTTGGAAGCCTGGCAGTACTCACTGAGGTTTGACCCATAATATATCTTGACTTAGCAAGGTGGATGCTGCCATCATGAATTTTGGACTCTACATTAATTACATTCTGCATTTTTTCTTCCATCAGATGAAGTTGCTTCAGTGCAAGTTTGTCAAGAAGGTCAGACACTGCTTCTAAATTAACCGTTTTCTCATCTGAAAACGAATGATGACTATTTAAGAAACACATTTTATGAGTTTAAAACAATTCCAGTTTGGGAACGAAATTTGTTTCGATTTTAAGGTGCTACACTGAGAAATTTAGAAACTTTGAAACGCTGTTCTGCCCAGATAAGGAAACAATAGGGACTGATTTTCAGATATATAATTCTTGACTATATAATTGTGGTACTGACAATAGCCAAAACATATGTGCTTAAAATTTTCTCGATAGAAAAGAAATCCAATGTTGAGTCTATATTTTCCCTTTTTTACTCAGCCTACTAAAACAATGCATTATTTTAATGCACAAGACACGATTAAGTTAATATGATGGTAATTTACCTCATCTAGATTCAAGAGGAAATTTAATAAATCTGCACACAGTCAGATATTTATCGAGATTTGTCTCTTTCAATCAATATATCGCCTTAACGCATTCACTGCCACCCTCTTTTCCTGGACATTCGACAGGTGCCCCAAACGCACATGTGAGTTCAACCGACGTCGAAGTCTAAGGCACAGGGTGAAAGTCACTACATATTATGAACGCGTCTGTGCGTTCAAGGCACTGGGTGAAAGTAACGGAAACGCATATATGCGTTGGTGGCAGTGAATGCGTTAAAGTATTGTATTCTTGGAATTTTCCAACTTACGCGATAAGTAGTATATGCTTACCTGTTATTTCCATTATTTAATATTTGGTGTTTGCTAGGATAATTTTTCAAAGGATCAATTTTTCTGAATGGCGAACATTCATTCAATTTTGCGCTAATCAAATAACACAATAAAAGAATTAATTAGTTGATAGTCTGGTTGATACGTGGTTGATAGTAATAAACTAAACTAATATAATAAATAATCACATCACAATCACATCACATGACAAGTTTATTTTATTTTATGACAGTGAGTACAGTGACATAACATGACAGGTGATTGTACGCTTAGTGTTCACACCATCCGTTCCGATATCGGTGTAGGATCCGATAGACGAGTTGCGCTGGGGTGACCAGTTACACTTTTCACCTAACTCGTATAAATATATTGTCCAAAGAGAATATAACCACTACGTTCTCATCCGTCACCATCCGATAGACATGCGCAAAATGTGTCACTAAAAAGAAAAGAGTGATATACTTCAATCCTTCACTGTGAAGTATATCACTCATTTAGTTCACTAGTTCAGTTTAGTTCACTAGTTCAGTAGCTCAACCGATTCAACTAATCATATTGATCAGTCATTCGTCGCGTCGCGTTTCTCTCATTCTAAGGCTAATTCGGGGATAATGATATCAAATTTTATATATATTTTGAATAATTTAAGTAAAAATATTTTTTTTACGAAAAATTTGTCATTATACTCGATTTTGACTAATTCGGGGATAAGGATTTCAAATTATACATTTATTTTGAATTTTAAGATTTTTTTTTTTTTGTAAAAACCGTCATGAGATAGATGATTGAAACGATGACACATGAACTGAAGTACTGAACTAAGTGAACTATTGAAGTATATAGATCCGAACTGAACTAGTGAATGAATGAAGGACACCAAGTGAAGCCACCATTCATTCGTGAACTACACATGTCTACCATCCGACATCCGTATGTGATCCGTCAATAGTAGAGAAGCTGAAAACAAATAATACCAAAAATCCGACATTTTCTCAAATAATTGTGTTTACTTCCTAAAAATAATAAATAAAGCGCAGGCGCAATCAGCTGGTTGTACCTGCGTGCCGCCTCGCGAAAACTAGGAAGTCTATACATGTTATGGGAATAAGACTATATAATATTCTGGACGATGAAATGAAGCAAGCTTCTAGTGATGCAGTATTTGTCCGCAAACTGAAGGCAATCCTACTAGAAAGGGCTTACTATACTATCGACGAGTTTCTCGACGGCCCTAGGTCAGTAGCCTACTAATATACTTAACCTATGTAAATATTCTAAAATTATGAATGACCTTATTATAATTGTGTAGCGAAGTTTACATGCAATGTAAAATACTTATTTATTTTATTTTATTTTTTATATGACGACTGTAAAATGACGTGTAAATGTGAACTTTTACCAAATAAAAATCAATCAATCAATCAATCAATAAAGTTTTCTGCTATGCGTCAACTATGCGCTGGTATTTTCACCGAAACTATAGACAACTACGATCGAAACTGGCAACAATGTTGATATCGTATCGGTCCGATATTATCGGACAGTGTAAATAGAACGTTTCTTTGAGTGCAAACAGCAATATCGGCGTAGGATCCCACACCGATATCGGATCGGATAGTGCGAACAGGCCCTTACTTTATTTTTATATGGTAAACTTTTATGAATATGAATAGCCGACAGCCAACGACCGCCATTTTCTTTCTTGATAAAAATCGAATGAGTTGGGTAGCACTCGGTCGTTCGTAATTATTGTGTGATTGTGTGAAATACTAACTTGCGACTAAAATAAACGATTTTCATCTATTATTAGAAGCTGTCCAAAAATAACATGTCCGACCGAAAGCGCTTACTGGAGGAATTAAGAGTAATTGATTTGCGAGCCGAGTTGGAGAAGCGTAACCTAGATAAAAGTGGCGTTCGCGGTGTACTCATCACGCGTTTATCAAAGGTAGACCATTGTCTGTGATTCAGGCCAATCCAATTGATTATATTTACAAAATATTCTGGAAATCTTTGCGCTCTACGGTTATATGGCCGGTTTAGACCATTACTACACCCACCTACGAATGTTAACTAAATAAACGTTGTTGATTCCAGCATTTAAAGGAAGAGGGGCATGACCCTGAGACATTCAAGTTTGACCTGAACATACCCGAAGGTAAGACTCCGTCGAAGAGAACCCGTCGTTCGGAGAGCACTGTGGAACAAGAGGCTGAGGAAACTCCTGCCATGGAAGACATGATTGTCCAAGACGACGCAGGCGAGGAAGACGACTGTGAAGCACAAGATAGCCAGGCCAAGCCGGCTGCTACTGAAGAGAAACCACAGGACACAATGGAAGTAGATGAAACTGAGAAAAACAATAGAAAACGTGAAAATAATGATGAACCTGAAGCATCTCCAGCTAAAAAACCCTGTCCAGAGAAGGTAGACAATGAGGAAGAAGACCAAAAGGCTGAGAATAACTTGGAGGAGGACAGCATTAATTTGGATCTTGGGGAAGATGAACTGCTCAATGAAGAGGTACGGTTTTATTTCTTTCGGGTCACAGTCACTTTACCCCCCGTTGCCCCTAAACTAACCAATGGCTTTACAATGGAAGTAGATTGAACATCTAAGAGTTCAAAGCTCATATTATGTCTTTTATGTTTATGTATCTATTCTAGTCATTTATGCATAGTTACTGTACATAGTAAACCAAGCACAAACCTGTTATTATTTTGTACATAAATATATCATGTTGTTTATTTAAAATCTGTCTTTATTTTAACTGTCATAGTCTTCTAACATCAGGGTGTTTTTAATGTGTAATGTAATGAACTTGATCAAAACTATAAATCTATTTTAACTGAAACTAGTTTGGAGTTATGCCAAGTATGCAGCTGCAGCATTTCTACATGGTGTTTGCTTGTTTCAGACGGATTCCACAGCAAAGAACAAAAAAGGTAAGATCTTTTTACAACCAGGTAATCCCCCTCCCATTGTTAAGTTTCAACTTGTATTCTTTATATAAAATGCTCTGTTTGGAATTGTTATTTGTGTTTAAAACTTAATGTGTAATTGTTTGAATATTCTAAGGATAATAAATATTGATCTATTGCAAAAACTTGTGGAGTGCTGCTGCCTGCAAGATTGGAGACACGTCACAGGAGAAAAAAACTCAGATTGTGAAAATCGGAGCCATAAGTATACAGAACTTGCTAGTGGTTATCACCACAGAATAAACAAGTGTATAGGACAAGGATCCGTTCCAGTTGCTTCAGACCGTTGCCAGGGATAACATACTCATTCAGCTGATCTTCTACTATTAATGTCACGGTTGCACTCATGTCACGAATCAAGACATTTATCACTACACTTTCCTGGTGTAAAAAAAATATGTTCAACATAGAGCTCCCACTCCGCTCTGGTGCTCAATCCATCCCTAGGGACAGCGGTGCTAATATCGAATCAAGTTTTCAGGTCAAGATGAAATTACATTTCCCATTATGAAGAAATGTGAAGAGAATCATCTTACTACTTTTGAGTTGAGCGAAGAGAGAAGGCTAGCAGGGCGGGTCGCTCCGGGCGAGCGACCCGCGCTGCCGTCGTGCAGCGACACTGACTCGTGTACTCGCGTAGATGACGTCGCCGGGGAAGCGCCCGCGCCGAGCGCCGAGGCCGCGCCGCCCGCCGACGCGCCGAGCGCCGCCTCCGCCGCCGACCCCCAAGTAACCTCCGAAGCCGCCGCCACTAGGTTTGTGAATGCCGAACGGCCGTCGAGACGCCGCCCCGCGCAACTATATTCTCCGATTCGAACGATTGATACTCTAGTACGTTATCGCTACAAAGTTTTGCACCAATTGCGTGTCGTCGTGCGCCGTCAACTGCGAGGGTCTTCTGCTTGTCGCCGGGGACGTCGCTTCTCCTTTCGGACTGGATACCCTTTATGGTGTGTGCGACGAGCTGCGTGCTGCGCTTGATGCGACTTCGAGCCCGTCGGTAGTGAAGAGGACTTCGAGCCGATCGTCCCGACCGGAGAGCACGGCCGCGTCGCGTCGGGCCCCAGCCACGCTTCACTTCGTTCACCGGGAGGAGTAGTGGTGCAAAACTTTGTAGTTGATTGGGTGTGACGCAATGTAACGACCTCCCGCGCTTCCTTTGCACATGACAAAGCATTAATTACATCCTATATAATCGGATATGTTTCTGTTCAAAATTTAAATATGCACCACTATTTTACTGATCTTGATTTTTGTTTTTCAGCAACGACAGCACTAAATCGGACAAGGAATCCAAAGGTAAATAGAGTTTTAATATGACTTCGTATGATATCTCCAATCTTGATTGTCGTATTTTAATAAGTGGGAAATAATGCAGAGGCTCAGGACAAGGAGGGCGAAAGCGACAAGAAAGAGAAGAAGGACGAGGGCAAGGAGGGCGGCGCGCGCAACCTGTGGGTCAGCGGGCTGTCGGGCGACACGCGCGCCAAGGACCTCAAGCAGCTGTGCAGCAAACACGGCAAGGTACGGTACCCTACCCTCCGCACGTGAAGCATAGGCTTGGTCACACAGCGTTGCGCGACGTCCGCGCGACGCGACCGCTGCGCGCCGGAACGTATGCTAACAGGTTAACGACGCCACACAGGCTGCGGGACGGATTCATACATTTTGACGCGCAGCGCAGCGTCCCGCTTGCGTAACGTAAGCGGTGTGACCAAGCCTTTAGGAAGGACTATACCTATCGAACTTATCACATTTGTTTTTCTTATTTTATGATACTGTAAGTCACGTGGAGTATGAAAATTGTTGTATTCCTTGTTTTTTTTCCTTTTTGAATGTTCAAAGTTAATAAAATGGATTTACTGCACATACAGGTAATTGGAGCGAAAGTGGTAACTAATGCTCGAACGCCGGGGTCGCGCTGCTACGGGTACGTTACCATGGCGAGTTCCCACGACGCCGAAAACTGCATCAAGAATCTGCACAGAACGGGTCAGTATTTTTTTATTTCTATGAATTTATATAAATTAATAAATAAAAGTACTTTTTCTTGGTCTGTGATTTTACCAGTATAGTATAGTATAAAACTACTATACTGTCTTATCATTGGCCTTTAAAGTGTATGAAAGATGATTTAAGCAGCGTCCATTGAATTGCGGCACTTCCGTTCATGGCTTGTGAGGCCAATACGAAAGCACCAGCTACGTCCGCACTGTCTTATAATTTGGAAATATGTATTGCTTTATTAGCACTTTAACTGTCCCAAGCAGGGCTCGGAAACCGGTTAATTTTTCAAACCGTTATGATATACTTGCAGCAAAACCCTTATATTTCGGTTTCGGTACAAAAACCGCTATTTTTAAACCGGTTTACGGAGGAGCTTTATATAAAGGTTTCGTTCGATTAACCGGTTTAGAACGATATAATACGGTTAAAACGAACCTACGATTACCTACCTATCGGATATACCCAAGCCGTTTGCATTTGTGTGTGTTCATTCATATTAACGGAACTTCGCTTTTGGGACCGACGCGACGTTTACGTTTGATAAATAACATTGCATGAAATAGTGCCTTACCAAAATTAGTACGACTCCTTAGCTCGAAAATATGACGAATACGGTCCCATCTGACAGAAAGCATGAAACTGGGCATGCAGGTAGCTTTCATATTTGTGCTTCAAAAATGTTAGGGAAACACGTTGACAGACCTTTGTTTCCCCCCCTACCCCCACTTTTGTGTGCCGAATTACAGTTTTTTTTTTTAATTTTATTGAAAACGGCTGAAGCTACGAGAAAACCGTCAAAGAGAAAAATGTTCCTTATAAAATTATCTACAAGTCATTCTTTGGATGTATTTCGATAGGACCTATATTTTTCAAAATCTACGAGCTGAATAGGATAAGTACAGCAGAAAAGATGCTCGAGGGCAGAGATTACTAACATTTCTGTGGGCATCGGGCTACAAGCATGAAATTTGTACCAAATGTGGAGATTAGTTAGATTCGTCCCCTGTGCGAGGGGAGAGCGGGGTGAATAGGACCAAGCACACCTCTTTTTAGTCTTTTTCTCACTGATCAGTTAAGGCTACTATGGCTTGCGGGGTATCGTTTTCATGTAAAACAGACATCAGGAATTCATTTTTAGGACTCCAAGCGGAATCCTATTTTTGTCAGTCATAAGTCCGTCCGTCGTCTGTTTTACAGGTTTTACAGCCAAACGGTTTAGGCTACAGGCTTAAAATGTTCACACTATTAAGCATATTGTAGACCCAAAGCCACACCAATTGTCAGATTTTTTTTTAAATATTTTTAAGGGGGTCTCCCATATAGCTGAAGGGGTGCGAAAAAAGAATTTTTTTACCCACCCCAACAAGAGGGATATCGTTATTTAGAGCTAATTAAATAGATAAAAACTTTATTTTGTGTTTAAAAAAATATTTAAAAACAAGGGCGTGAGAAGTCACTAAAGTCCGCTATTTTACAAAATTTGTTCCTAATATTTTTTATACTTCTCATTGACCTACGAACTTTCAATTTGGTTATAATATTTAATATTACGTCCCTTTTACCAACAAATACAAAAAAAAGAAAAATATTTTTTACAAGATTTTTTTTTACAAAAGATGGTTTCAGTTTTTTTTGTGTTTTTTAGTAAAATATACACCATAATAGACATTACTACCAAATATTAAATTCACAGGTCAATGGGAAGTTTAAAAAATCTTAGGAACAAATTTTCTAAAATAGTGGATTTTAGTGACTTCTCACGCCCTTGTTTTTATGAAGGACACCTTATTGAATCAGTTAAAGTAAAAAAAAATTTAGGACTCACTATAGATCACAAGTTAGCTGTCATGGAAGCCTCATATGGAGGAAGTTTGTAAAAAGCTCAACAAATATGCATATGCGCTTTACAAGCTATCGAAGCAAGTCAGTATTGAGGCGGTTATATCAGCATATCACGGATGTATTGGATCATCCCTTTGCTATGGTCTTATTTATTGGGGGAATTCTACCAATACAGATCTCATCACTCATGTTTATCTTTGATATCATGTAATTTAAAAATGAATTTGTATGCCTAACGACGAAACATAGAGCACATATTTTGTACCTAGCGCCATATATTGTATTACCTATGTTTACAAATAAATCACTTTGACTTTAAATATTTTGTTAAACAAAAAATACAGTATTTTTACTCAATTAGCTCTAAATAACGATATCACACTCGAAGGGGTGGGTAAAAAAAAAATTTCACCCCCCTTCAGCTCTATGGGAGACCCCCTTTAAAAATTATTTATTTATTTATCGTATGGCATTTCGAACCGTGAGATCTTAAAAATTATTAAAAAAAATTGTTTACAATTGTTGTGGCTATGGGTCAACAAGATCACGTTTGACTGTAAAACCTGTAAAACAGACGACGGACGGATTTATGACTGACAAAAATAGGGTTCCGCTTGGAGCTTTTGGGTACGGAGCCCTAAAAATGAATTCCTGATGTCTGGTTTACACGAAAACGAAACCCCGCAAGCCATAGTAGCCTTAACTGATTAATGAGAAAAAGACTAAAAAGAGGTATTCTTGATCCAATTCACCCCGCTCTCCCCATCCCCAGGGGACGAATCTAACTAATTTCCACATCCGAAAAGAATCACCGCGGAACACTTTATCTATGGTACAAATTTCATGCTTGTAGCCCGATGCGCACAAAAATGTTAGTAATCTGCCCTCTAGCATCTTTTCTGCTGTATTTACCCTAATGAATGCTCGTATATTTTGAAAGCTATAGGTCCTATCGAAACACATCCAAAGAATAACTTGTAGATAATTTTATAAGGAACATTTTTCCCTTTGACGGTTTTCTCATAGCTTCAGCCGTTTTCAATAAAATAAAATAAAACTGTAATTCGGCACACAAAAGTGGGGGGAAAGGTCTGTCTCTGTCAACGTGTTTCCCTAAAATTTTTGAAGCACAAATATGAAAGCTACTACTACTACTAAGCTTCATGCTTTCTGCCAGATGGGACCGTATTTCGACCTAAGGAGCCGTACTCCAACTCGCACGCGTCTACAAAAAATATAAAAATTACCCGACAAGTTGCAACGCGTGCTTGTGTGTGTGTACGTATTAAGTACCTACCGACACCGACCCCCGCCAGGGGCCCGGCCGGGTCGCCGCGGTCGCGCCACTCGTGGAATAAACCGGTTTATATAAAGTTCTTAAAACGTTCGCGCTCTCAATAAAGTTCGGAGCTAAACCCAAATAAACCGGTTTTAACCGGTTAAAAAAAAACCGGTTCCGAGCCCTGGTCCCAAGGATATTTATGTTCCCAACACAACATATCCAATATTATATATTGACATGAGTTGATACGTCCATGCATTATATTATAGGTAATGCACAAATGTACATAACAGTACAGAGCCCTCTATTTCTGACGTCACGTAGACGTGACAGCTAGTTTAACTTCTTCAGACTACTACTAAATTTATGTTATAAATTTTTTCTTTTATTAACATTAAAAATACGTAAATGTACACAGAATTGCATGGGCGCATGATTTCGGTGGAAAAGGCAAAATCGGAATCGGAATCTTCTTCAAGGAGGCAGCCGACAAGGCCAGATCGCAGGTCGAGCAAGGATCGTAAAGACGACTCTAAAGATAAGGAAAATGAGGTATAAATTCTTTCTTTTTTTATCAATAAAATAAAAATGAATAAAATAAATAAAAATAAAATTAATAAAATGAACTTTATTCTGTAAGTAGGCCGCAATGGCACTTTTACAAGTCAAACCCTACTAGCGTTTCACAATATTTTTTTAATGTCAGGGACACGATTCACGATTATCACATAATCTTGTTGTAGGATGGAAAAGAAAGTAGTGACAAGAGCACCGAGAAAGTGAAGAAAGAGGGAGATGTGTCAGGCGAAGAAAGCACAAGGTCAGCCTCCCGCGACAAAGCCGACCAAAAAGACAAAGTAGGTGGTTTGTAACATCATTTTGTCTTGTGACTTTACACTACATACTCTTTATATAAAATCTTACCGACCCCCTATTTTTACAGGACAAAGCTAAGCGCAGTACCAGGAGCCGCGAAAGAAAAAGATCGCCAAGGGAAGTTCTATCATTTTCCAAGATATGGGTGAGTGAAACCTTTTGACATCATCCTCCTAGCGTTATCCCAGTACAGTTGCATCCTGAAAGATGCCTGGGGTCCGCTACCTAATCCCAAGATTTTGGCGTAGGCACTAGTTTTTACGAAAGCGACTGCCATCTGACCTTCCATTCCTTCCAACCCCGAGGGGAAACTAGAACTTATTGGCATTAGGTTTTGTCCAGTGAGTGGGCAACTTGACTGTTCGAAGTTCTCAAGCCGCCCAAAGACCTCCAACTTGGCGTAACAACTGCTGCCATAGACAGCAACCGGGATCAACGGCTCAACGTGCCCTCCAAAGCACGGGAGCGCTCAGTTAGTAACCACTCAAAGCGGTTGCTTAACCATTAATGCAGGCGCCGCTGGGCCACGAGCGCTCCTTGAGTGAAACCTTTTGACATTCTTTACAAATTCCGAATCACGAGGTCTCGTCTCGTCTTCATTTACGCACTCGTACAGCATGGTAACAGTTATCAATATCTTTCTTTATAATGATGATCCATTGTTTTTGAACCACTTTAGCGGTAAGGCACACGACTTTCAAACTGAGGTCATGGTTTAGAACGCCTGCTCGTGCCAATGCGTTTATACGAAAACTTTATCAGCAGCTTTTTTTATTCGAAGTAAAACATGGCGAGGAAACCGGACTAATAGCAACGATGTCCGATTAACCCTGGGTTTTTCACCTTAGAGTCAGTTTCGTAAAACCTAATATCTTCACCAATACTTGGAATTGAGTATTTGACACATGTTCAAATTTATAACATAAGTGTGATTGCACAGAAAACGCTCAAATTATCACAATAACATTGTAAATTAGACAAATTAATCAAAATTATAAAAAGTTATGGGACTAACAAATTTTGTTCTTTTTATAAATGTAAAGTAAAATTTTTCATCCCATAGAACGGTTGTACGAGGTACAGTGCTGTGATGTCAGATTTCAATATGGACCGTTTTCAGTCCTCGAAAACTTTGCCTCTCATTTTCGTCTTTTGTGTTGCTCTAATGAGGGCTACCGTTTTTGTGGTCACCAGTTGGCGCCACTGCGCTCTCATAGGAGTTTATTGAAACCGTATTTAGTACATTAAAACCGTAACGTAAATATTTTTATCGAACATCTCTTATTGTAGCGCAGTCCCGTTTTGTTCGGAGAATAGTATGAAATAAGTTTACGAACGATAAAATTGTCTCAAAGCACTGAAATTCGTTGACCCGTAACTCATATTTACCATGATCAATGTCAAGTATTGCAAAATAGTCACCATATTAATCTAATTAGAAATAAACCCACCCACTACCCACAAACTATGAAATTTGACATTTCGAAAAACTGACATCACACTAGCGCCTCTAGCGGCGAATTCATACGCGGTAGCCCTCATTATAGTTGGTCTCACCATAAATGCGAATTAGGTGCCAAAGTGGACCCTGGGCTTCTCCACGGTGCAACCGGTGCAAAACGCTAGGAGGATGATGTTGATGAATGTTCCTTTGCTTGTTTCAACTGTATGAAAATTCTCTGCTTAATCAGTTTCCGTCGGGTCGCGGTTTCCTAGGCTATATTAGTAACTTCGTTGGCATGTTGTATACAGAAAGAGCGTGATGTAGCGCGGGCACGCGAGCGGTCCCGAGCGGCGCGCGAGGAGGAGCGCCGGCGCCGCGCCGCCGAGGACGCGCTGCGCGAGCGCGAGCGTCGCCAGCGCCAGGAGAAGCACCGCCTCGAGCTCGAGCGGGAGAAGCTGCGCGCCGAGAGGTACGTGTGAGCAGGAGCGGGCCCGGGCGGCGCGCGAGGAGGAGCGCCGGCGCCGCGCCGCCGAGGACGCGCTGCGCGAGCGCGAGCGTCGCCAGCGCCAGGAGAAGCACCGCCTCGAGCTCGAGCGGGAGAAGCTGCGCGCCGAGAGGTACGTGTGAGCAGGAGCGGGCCCGGGCGGCGCGCGAGGAGGAGCGCCGGCGCCGCGCCGCCGAGGACGCGCTGCGCGAGCGCGAGCGTCGCCAGCGCCAGGAGAAGCACCGCCTCGAGCTCGAGCGGGAGAAGCTGCGCGCCGAGAGGTACGTGTGAGCAGGAGCGGGCCCGGGCGGCGCGCGAGGAGGAGCGCCGGCGCCGCGCCGCCGAGGACGCGCTGCGCGAGCGCGAGCGTCGCCAGCGCCAGGAGAAGCACCGCCTCGAGCTCGAGCGGGAGAAGCTGCGCGCCGAGAGGTACGTGTGAGCAGGAGCGGGCCCGGGCGGCGCGCGAGGAGGAGCGCCGGCGCCGCGCCGCCGAGGACGCGCTGCGCGAGCGCGAGCGTCGCCAGCGCCAGGAGAAGCACCGCCTCGAGCTCGAGCGGGAGAAGCTGCGCGCCGAGAGGTACGTGTGAGCAGGAGCGGGCCCGGGCGGCGCGCGAGGAGGAGCGCCGGCGCCGCGCCGCCGAGGACGCGCTGCGCGAGCGCGAGCGTCGCCAGCGCCAGGAGAAGCACCGCCTCGAGCTCGAGCGGGAGAAGCTGCGCGCCGAGAGGTACGTGTGAGCAGGAGCGGGCCCGGGCGGCGCGCGAGGAGGAGCGCCGGCGCCGCGCCGCCGAGGACGCGCTGCGCGAGCGCGAGCGTCGCCAGCGCCAGGAGAAGCACCGCCTCGAGCTCGAGCGGGAGAAGCTGCGCGCCGAGAGGTACGTGTGAGCAGGAGCGGGCCCGGGCGGCGCGCGAGGAGGAGCGCCGGCGCCGCGCCGCCGAGGACGCGCTGCGCGAGCGCGAGCGTCGCCAGCGCCAGGAGAAGCACCGCCTCGAGCTCGAGCGGGAGAAGCTGCGCGCCGAGAGGTACGTGTGAGCAGGAGCGGGCCCGGGCGGCGCGCGAGGAGGAGCGCCGGCGCCGCGCCGCCGAGGACGCGCTGCGCGAGCGCGAGCGTCGCCAGCGCCAGGAGAAGCACCGCCTCGAGCTCGAGCGGGAGAAGCTGCGCGCCGAGAGGTACGTGTGAGCAGGAGCGGGCCCGGGCGGCGCGCGAGGAGGAGCGCCGGCGCCGCGCCGCCGAGGACGCGCTGCGCGAGCGCGAGCGTCGCCAGCGCCAGGAGAAGCACCGCCTCGAGCTCGAGCGGGAGAAGCTGCGCGCCGAGAGGTACGTGTGAGCAGGAGCGGGCCCGGGCGGCGCGCGAGGAGGAGCGCCGGCGCCGCGCCGCCGAGGACGCGCTGCGCGAGCGCGAGCGTCGCCAGCGCCAGGAGAAGCACCGCCTCGAGCTCGAGCGGGAGAAGCTGCGCGCCGAGAGGTACGTGTGAGCAGGAGCGGGCCCGGGCGGCGCGCGAGGAGGAGCGCCGGCGCCGCGCCGCCGAGGACGCGCTGCGCGAGCGCGAGCGTCGCCAGCGCCAGGAGAAGCACCGCCTCGAGCTCGAGCGGGAGAAGCTGCGCGCCGAGAGGTACGTGTGAGCAGGAGCGGGCCCGGGCGGCGCGCGAGGAGGAGCGCCGGCGCCGCGCCGCCGAGGACGCGCTGCGCGAGCGCGAGCGTCGCCAGCGCCAGGAGAAGCACCGCCTCGAGCTCGAGCGGGAGAAGCTGCGCGCCGAGAGGTACGTGTGAGCAGGAGCGGGCCCGGGCGGCGCGCGAGGAGGAGCGCCGGCGCCGCGCCGCCGAGGACGCGCTGCGCGAGCGCGAGCGTCGCCAGCGCCAGGAGAAGCACCGCCTCGAGCTCGAGCGGGAGAAGCTGCGCGCCGAGAGGTACGTGTGAGCAGGAGCGGGCCCGGGCGGCGCGCGAGGAGGAGCGCCGGCGCCGCGCCGCCGAGGACGCGCTGCGCGAGCGCGAGCGTCGCCAGCGCCAGGAGAAGCACCGCCTCGAGCTCGAGCGGGAGAAGCTGCGCGCCGAGAGGTACGTGTGAGCAGGAGCGGGCCCGGGCGGCGCGCGAGGAGGAGCGCCGGCGCCGCGCCGCCGAGGACGCGCTGCGCGAGCGCGAGCGTCGCCAGCGCCAGGAGAAGCACCGCCTCGAGCTCGAGCGGGAGAAGCTGCGCGCCGAGAGGTACGTGTGAGCAGGAGCGGGCCCGGGCGGCGCGCGAGGAGGAGCGCCGGCGCCGCGCCGCCGAGGACGCGCTGCGCGAGCGCGAGCGTCGCCAGCGCCAGGAGAAGCACCGCCTCGAGCTCGAGCGGGAGAAGCTGCGCGCCGAGAGGTACGTGTGAGCAGGAGCGGGCCCGGGCGGCGGCGTCTGCTGATAGTATATTCATTATAATTAGATTCTAGGTATTTAGAAGCTCGCATTAATAATATATTATGATTTCAGGGAAAAGATCGAGCGGGAAAAGAATGAGCTTCTGCGTTTGGAGCGTGAGCGTCACCGACTCGAGCGCGAGAAACTCGAACTCGAGCGGCTCGAGCTCAAGCGTGCGCAGTTGCGGTCAGTAATACATACACAAATTACATCGAATACAGAATACTCTTTAACTTGTGGACTCGAATCCCGCCGAGTCGATAATATGTTCATGTGGTCTCACGCTTGTGTTGTGAGCAGGTTGGAGGAGGAGCGGCGCAAGCGCGGCTACGAGAGCAGCGCGGCGTACCGCAAGCCGGCCGCCAGCCCGCCGCCCGACGCCGCCTACGAGCGCGACGCGCGCCACAAGCGCGTGCCGCCGCCGCCCATGGTCAGTACCCAGGCTCCAGTGTGTCCACCCCACCACAGATGCGTAAGCGAAAGAGAACAAGGCACGGAAACGGCATATCTCTTGCGTGAGGTACGCCGTGCATACGTCATGCGGATGTAACGTGTCATATGAAGATATACGTGTACGTCTACTTTTACGCGTCTGGTCTGGACGAGCATTAAAGTGTGTGACTTCATCATACAGTAAATGAATAAAATTTTATAGTGGAATGTTGTTTTTGTACAGTCATCGAGCCGGGCCCAGTTCGAGGCGCCGCCGCCGCCGCGGTTCGAGATGCCGGCCAGCTACGAGCGCTCCGACAAGCGCGAGCGCGACCGCGACTACAAGCGCGACTACCCCAGACATGTTGCAGGTATTTTACATTTCCGTGTTAACTCGATAAGTTGGAGCTCCAACCTTCCATACGAAGTTTGGAATAACATAAAAGTTACGTCGGTCGCACTCGCACGTTAACTTCAAGCTCGCTTGGAACGTTACAGCCGGCAACATGAAGTACCCGAGCAACGGCAGCTCGAGTGAGGAAGCGCGGCAGCCACTGCCGCCGGGCACGCGGCCTAAGGAGCCGGCGCGCGGCTACTCGCGCGAGCGCGCCTACCGCTCCTCGCCCGCCAAGCCCGAGCCGCGCGCCTGGCCGCAGCCGCGCTACCCCGACGCCGCCTCCACCAACAAAGGTACCCACCCCACCCCACCCCACACACACCACACGCGGCCCGAGGAGCCGGCGCGCGGCTACTCGCGCGAGCGCGCCTACCGCTCCTCGCCCGCCAAGCCCGAGCCGCGCGCCTGGCCGCAGCCGCGCTACCCCGACGCCGCCTCCACCAACAAAGGTACCCACCCCACCCCACCCCACACACACCACACGCGGCCCGAGGAGCCGGCGCGCGGCTACTCGCGCGAGCGCGCCTACCGCTCCTCGCCCGCCAAGCCCGAGCCGCGCGCCTGGCCGCAGCCGCGCTACCCCGACGCCGCCTCCACCAACAAAGGTACCCACCCCACCCCACCCCACACACACCACACGCGGCCCGAGGAGCCGGCGCGCGGCTACTCGCGCGAGCGCGCCTACCGCTCCTCGCCCGCCAAGCCCGAGCCGCGCGCCTGGCCGCAGCCGCGCTACCCCGACGCCGCCTCCACCAACAAAGGTACCCACCCCACCCCACCCCACACACACCACAACAACAAGTCGAACGCTCGACTTTTCACTCGATATCTGTCAAAAATCTATGATGATTTGACAGATGTCAAGTAAAAAGTCGAGCGTTCGACACTCAAAAATCCGCCCCTGGTGGGCTCAGAGATACGATAAAAAAATTGAAATAGTCGATCAAATCAGAACGCAAACGATTATCTTCATGTGTATGACGTGAATAATGAATTATAAAGTATTGTCTACACACATCGAGGAATAGAATAATAATGTTGAGTGGTTGATCGTTCCGGCAGGCAGCAGCGGCGGGGGCAGCAGCGAGGCGTGGTCGGGCGAGGCGCGCTACGGGTACGAGGCGCGGTACCCGCCCGCCTACCAGCCGCCGCCGCCCGGCGCCGCCTACCCCGACCGGTACGCGCAGCCGGCGCGCGACTACCGCAAGTACTGAAACAGGTCATTGAGGCGCTCCCTTAGTAACGGCTGCTGCAGGGAAAACGTCCCAACTGTTACGAGTGGTATAGTTCGTGCACAACTCTAAGGCCAAATTCTGTCGAACGAACGCAAGCAAAAATCGACTTAGAGCTCTGACTGTAAGGTAGATTTTTGCTTGCGTTAATTTGACAGCACTTGGCCTTACAGTTTTGTACAGTCAAGGGCATAAATATGTATACATTTTTGGACCTTATTTCAATGGAGTAAGGTGAAAAAGTGTATACATATGGTGCCCTTGACTGTACGAACTATACAGGATTCAAAATTTTTGCGCGGCAAATTTGCGTAAACAAAACTTTTTCGTATATTATTGATGTAAAGTGTATTCACAATCGCAAACCGCCCGCGTGGCCGTGTCGGAGGTTTCCCCTGGATTTTCCCCAGGCCACTCCAACCGCGCACTCCTATCGCTTTATTGGGCCCGGCCTAGAAAGCCACAGATTAAAAAAAAAAGAGTAATTTGCCGTTTTTCTCCTGAAATGTTGCGTTTATGGACATTGTTGAGATAGAATTTCTTTGTTATTTTAACCCTTTTCCAGACATAATACGATTTATCGACCATATGCATGTAGAGTTACAATTTCAACCTTAAGACCCAAAGTTAAGGTTTAAATCGAATTGAATTTTGGCGAAAAGTTTTAATTTCCAATATGTAACTATTTTGAATATATCATTATTTTGTTTTTCCCAAAACGTTGCGAAACTTGTCTGCTCTTTTCTAATTGAGCTTTTTTCGAATACCATTATGGTTCAATTTGGAGTGCGGTGGAACGTGCAATTGCCGTCTGCTGTCGGCTGCAATCTACATACAGCCTTGGCCAAAAGTGTTGATCACCGCTTATTTTCCTTTGTAACTTATAAAAAAACTATTATTTTTTAATAACAAAAATTCACATTGACGTAAAATATGAAAAGGTATATACTAAAGAACATCTAGAGAACTTTAGATAATATCATTTCGAAGTAGCTGTTGCTAACTGAAGACTAAAAATAGACGGATTTGCAATAAAAGGACAAATTGCATTTTTATCCGTGCAATTATCTTTAACGTCAACGAAAGTAGCTAGTTTTTGAAAGATATTTAATTTTCTTTAATAAAAGGATATGAAATGCTTGATTGAAAGTTTCACTTTTAAATGGAAAACGTGTGAGTGCTCAACACTTTTGGCCAAGGCTGTAGTATAGATTAAACTTTTATATTGTGGTTCTGCTCCGTTTTGTTCCTATATTAGAAAATATGTAGAATAAATTAACTTTGAAAAACTGTCATAAATGATAAAATAAGGTAAAAGTACTAGTGCTCAACGCTGCACTAGTATTCGACATGGGCGCTTTATGTCAAAGTGACAAGGCTTAAATTCGAATAAAGAAAAATCTTCGTTGTTTGAATTTAACCTACATGACTTTGACATAAAGTGCCCATGTCGAATACTAAGTGCAGCGTCTCGCACTAATGTATGTATACTTTATTGTACACAAGACAAGAAAAAGAAACAATACAGACAAAACAGATTACACATGTACAAAGGCGAACTTACCGCCAACCGCTAATACTTTTCCCTTAGGCCAATATAAATGTCAATTTAAAATAATCTCTATTGTGATTATCAATACATTGAAAAGGATAAAATGTGTAAATTAACTAACTGAAATATTGTAAATTAAAAAACTGAAAGTAGTTTTCTAACCTACCTCAAAAACCATTGTTGAATTGATTAGAATGGTTTTTGAGATAGGTTGTTTTTTTTTTAATCGAATAATTGAAGAGTTAATTTTTATTACAGGTGAAGGGCCTCGTATGAAACAGAAACATTTTTCCTGACATCAGACGTCTTGAAACAAGATAAATTCTAAATATTAATTGGTGATTATTTATGTAATCAGCTCAAATATGATGTGTCGTACCTTGGATTCGAATGCGTGTCGTGTATTAATAGAAGTTTATATAGTTATGTGAAAACCTTATACATAAGCTATTGATTTTAGATATGATGATTATTATTATTATACGTATGTGACAGTGCATGGACCAAAATGTTCGAGTTTCTCAAAGTAAAATTCATACAACATCATTTTAAATCAAACAAATGAAAAGTTATTTTTAGTTTAAGGTTGCTTGCGTGAACTGAAATTGTGTTAGTAAAATAGGAATAATATTGTATTGTACCTACAATTAATTATTTATGTATGTGGTGCTTAGTGGTAATGACACAAATTTTGACTGTATCATTTACATTCACACAATGTGTTACTTACAGAGGTTTAAAATAAGTATTTTAAACATTGTATATATTAGGTAAAATGGGAAGTAATAAAACAAGTACGTACGGACTAATTGTGTAATTTATTCAAAAACATATTACTTATCAGCATTGTTACATCACGTGAAACATATTTTATATATCACGAAATTTAATTTCGTACCTAAACTATACAAATATCCTAAAATAAAAAACACGTTCAGATAAGAACACCCCACACGAAGAACGTACATAATAGAAGTAAATTACCCCATCAATCCTTAACATTACTAGTTGACTTCTGTACGACATAATCGACAATCACAATACTGCGCGTGATAGACTTTACTCACTTTCAAATAAGTAGTTGGGTCATACATAGATTTACGTTCGCGTCTTTTCTGTGGATATGTCAAAAGCGACTACAAAGCTTAATTTTGGATTGTATTATACCCCGTTTTTTTTTTCAACATTAGAAGATTTTTCAACTGTATGACCCAGTGTACGAATATTGGATGTGGTATTTGTTCTAATGGATCTTTATAAAACCCGGTCTTAGCTATAAAATTCAACCAGACGAGATAATAGGAGCCCAAGAGGAGATTTTAGGATTTACTCGAGCGCGTCGAATCAACACAGGCGGGGATACCTTGCACTCTGTTGAATACCTCCACCATTTTATAATCCCTCTACATATGTTCGATGTTTTGCATTTTTAAAAAGCCGCCGCAATATTGGGTCACGTACAAATCGTCAGATTTATAAGGCAGCGTCTCTGACGCGCTCGAATATTTTTTTTTCTACCTTTTCGGCCACACCTAGCATGCTGGGTATCAACATATAAATCCGTTATTAGAGAATGTAGGGTATGTCCGTGTAACTGTTTTTATAACGTTTTTAGGGTTCCGTATTTTTGGCGGGGGGAGAGCGTCATCATATAACCGTGCTTTCTTCCTACCATCCAAGCTTCTAAATCTAAGGCGCCCATTAGACGGCAGGTTTTGCCATGGCAAGCTTGACTGATGGTTGCATGATGGAAAACCCAAATATGAAGATATTCGTCAATCAACCATCAGTCACTACCCTAGACGATAGGGTTTTCCGTCTGTCAAAATCTCTGCCATGGTTTTGCCATGGCAAAACCTACCGTCTAATGGGCGCCTAATAGATCCCGACGATACTCAATAAAACACACGTTTAACATCGTGGCTCCCTACAAGAAATAGGTTTCTTGTTTAGTCCAATTGACACTTGAAAAGAGACTGTTTTTCTCGCACGCGGTCTTGTGAGAGCCGTGCCCTGCCGTGAGGACCTTAAGGCTTGGTCACACCGCTTGCGCGACGCAAGCGGGACGCTGCGCTGCGCGCCAAAATGTATGAAACCGTCCCGCTCGCGTCGCGCAACCTGTCTGACGTCGCTAACCTGTTAGCGTACGTTCCGGCGCACAGCGGTCGCGTCGCGCGGACGTCGCGCAACGCAGTGTGACCAAGCCTTTAGAGATAGGCCCTGCAGATTGTTTGTTCGACAATGATTAGTTTCTGGGCCCAGTAGTAGGGCATCCTAAAGAAAATAAAAGTCTTGTGTACCATTGTAGAAACAATTTTTATGTATCACAAAAATTTGTGCTAAAACATAGTTTGTCACCCTGATGCGGTTTCCAGACGGTTTCCACAGTGCGAGCGGGACACCGCTATAAACTTTCATAGAGATATCCCGCTCACACTGCGGAAACCGTCCGGAAACCGCTTTAGTGTGACAACCGCTTTGACTATATGGCGAAGCACCTGCAATCACTATAATTCACATTTACCAAATAATGGCATCACTGTTAAAGGTCAAATGAAAGGATGACCTAGAAACAAGCAGAATTAACAAGAATCCACCAGCGAAACATAGAACCTAGCCTTTAGATCCAACTGCAGCATTTACAGTGCGTGCAACTAAGGGCCCGGACACATGTCTACGGTACGGCACCGGGCACCGTCTACGGCCTATGTTCTTTGTACGTTGCCGCGTACGGCGCGGCGCCGTACCGTGGACATGTGTCCGGGCTCTAAGGCGGACACGAGCAGAGTGGACAGACATCCACTAACTAAAAAAATACCAATAAGTACTATACTGTCTAACAACAAATGTTAGCAACGAGATTTATAAGGTTACAACTAGATTTTGTCCACTATGTATGGTTACATTAACCAGACCATTAAAATACTAATAGGTAGGTAAACTTAAAAAAAATATTATAACAGTTTGACTTGGGGTTAATCGACTGTCAACCGACTAAATTGAATCTGTGTCACTATCCTTATAATAGATTCATCTAATAAAAAAAAATTCTGGCATATGTGTATACCATCCGAAGTCAATTAGACCATCAGCCGATTCAATCTCTAAAGTCATTGACTAATATATCTGAGTGTGAAGCATTTGCGCATTTTCAACAAAAAGAGTGGCTTGGACTGGAACAATATTACTACTGTCATCATGCAGATAAGACGCAGATGAGTAGGAATATGGCCAGGGGTCTTCTTTGGTTGTCTGATTTGGTTCAGCAGGGTCCTCTTCAAGTTCTTTTAGAGCTCTGATGGCATTTTCTTGGCCCTGAAAATATATTTTATATAGTATCGTAACATCAGATGCACAGTAATTTGATTTCGGGGCCACTTTATACTAATTAATATGATTAATGGTATGGTAATCTCCCACTAGACTGGTTAACGTCTGACATTGCCGTTCAACGGCATTTTGTGAGCCATTTTGGCAACATGACTTTTCCGAAACAAAAAAACCTGCTGAATCCAATAATTCCGAATGTTGCCTCGCTCAATATTCAAGATGGAGGCCAAAATGGCGTTCAAACCATGGACGGACACGGCGAGTGACCGCAATAGGGTTTTGTTTAGACCCTTGGGGTATATAAACCTAAAAACGGAAACTAGACATGGTAGTGTAATCACCTGCACTGCAGCTAGACGCAGCAGACGAGTTGCAGTGGCATCATCCTTCGTGAGGCCCCCGCGGCCTTGCCCGTAGTAGATCCCCAGGTTGTAGAGGGCTGCAGGATGTTCTCGGGCAGCTGCTGACCGGTACAGCTCCATTGCCTGAAACCATATTATGTCTGACACAACCAATTTAGAACCTGATGGATGCTTTTATACTTTATCTTCTATGGCCAAGGCGCGGTAAAACTATGGTTTCATTCATAAATAGGCTGTAGACTTTAAACTAATTATGATTGAAACCATAGTTTTACCGTACTATGGATGTCCACGGTAAAGTATAAATGCTCCCAATGAGGGCTACCGCGTAAATGCGTATGGATTCGCTGCTAGAGGCGCTAGTGTGACGTCAGTCCACCGAAATGTCAAATTTTATACTTTGTGAGTGGGTTACGCGGGTTTATTTCTAACTAGCTTTTGCCCGCGACTTCGTCTGCGTAGAACTCGCGTCATCGCGTTAGAATGTTATTTCATTCTTCTATTTCTTGCACTTACCTAGTTATCTCTCTTCCATTCTAACTTAAACCCCGTTAAGGGATGATTTCCGGGATAAAAGTATCCTATGTCCTTCCCTAGGACTCAAACTATATCCATACCAAATTTCATCGAAATCGGTTGAGCATTTTAAGGGGAAACAGGCAGACAGAGTTACTTTCGCATGTATACCCCGCCCCGGTTTCGCACGGGTAGTCCAGTTTTAAACAACAACAAACAACAACAAATACCTACTCTTTATTGCACACCTCAATTCTCAATTAAAGGACACAGATCAGGATCACAGGGAGAGGATTTTTTATGATTTAAATTTATTTATCTAAGCTTTTGCCCGCGACTTCATTCGCGTGAATATCCATATCAACTTCTACACTGTATTTCGCCGGGCTGTCTCGCCAAACATTGCGCACGCCGGCTCAATGCGCCCACATGAAACACATGACAGAGGACAAAATATATATTAAGAAGGAAGTAGATGAAATGTTTCGGATATTCTGATACGGGTATGGAAAATACTTCATACGCATCAAGTAATGAAGATGAAAACGCGAGCGCAGCGAGCGCGAATTCTTTCAAACATTACGATGCAGGGGCGGAATATGCTTCATACGCATCAAATAGTGTAGATGAAAACGCGAGCGCAGCGAGCGCGAAATGTTTCGAACATTATGATGCAGGTGTACAAAAGACTTCATACGCACCAAGTAATGTAGATAAAAACGCGAGCGTAGCGAGCGCAAAATAAAAAAAAAACATTGTGATGCATACTTCATACGCATCAAGTAATGAAGATAAAAACGCGAGCGTAGTGAGTGCGAAATGTTTCGAACATTATGATGCAGGCACGGAAAAGATTTCACACGCATCAACTAATGTATCTGAAAACAATGTGAAAACGTGAGCGTAGGGCGCGCGAAAATTTTCGAACATTATGATGTAGGTGCGGAAAATACTTTATACTCATCAAGTAATGTAGTTGAAAACGCGAGCGCAGCTAGCGCGAAATTTTTGAACATTAATATGCAGGTGCGGAAAATACTTCATACGCATCAAGAAATGAAGAAAATCGCGAGCGTAGTGAGCGCGAAATGTTTTGATGCAGGTGAGGAAAATACTTCATACGCATCAACTATAATGTAGGGCGCGCGAAAATTATCGAACATTATGACGTAGGTGCGGAAAATACTCATCAAGTAATGTAGACGAAAACGCGAGCGTAGCGAGCGCGAAATTTTTCGAACATTCTGATGCAGGTGCCGAAAATACTTCATACGCATCAACTATAATGTAGATGAAAACGCGAGCGTACGTCGCGCGAAAATTTTCAACATTATGATGTAGGTGCGGAAAATGCTCATCAAGTAATATTTCGAACATTATGATGCCGGTGTGGAAAATAATTCATACGCATCAAGTCATGCAGATGAAAACGCGAGCGTAGCGAGCGCGAAATTTTTACAAACATTATGATGCAGGTGCGGAAAAGACTTCAAACGCATCAAGTAATGTAGATGAAAAAGCGAGCGTAGCGTGCGCTAACGTTTTTGAACATTATGATGCAGGTGCGGAAAATAATTCAACGCGTCAAGTAATGTAGATAAAAAAGCGAGTGCGAAATGATTCGAACATTATGATGCAGGTACGGAAAATACTTAATACGCATCAAGCAATGTAGATGATTGAACAAAAAGAAATTGTTGACCTATCAAACGGCTTTGTAAAGAGGTGGTTGGATAGATATTTTTTTGTTCATAAATTAGTGGAATACCTTTCAAAGTTCAAAGTGCCTTCTTGTAAAACATAGGTATAACTGAATACCTACTTTGGTCTGTTCTTTCACTTTCGAAGATGGAGTAGGGGCCTAGGTTGATAGCGCACCCACCCTGGTTGCTTCTAAGAGGTATGTGATTTTCTGAGAATTGTGTTTTTTTTTGCTTCCTATCCACCTATAACTTTCGAATTTGGTCATACTTGATGTTTATTGTTACGTAGGTATATTTTACTAACGAATACCAATATACCCTACATTTATGTCTGTTACGCGCTGAACGTATTTTATACATTTTGCTGACGGAAAACGCAACTAATCGGCACCTCGAAGAACCTCAATGACACCCATATCGATTATTAAGAAAAGTAAATAAGTAAATGTCCGCCATCTTCGATTTGAAAATGGATATCATTGGATTGTAATGAGCACCTCAAAAAACAATATTTTATACAAAAATGCACATACCTAATATATACATGTACATGTCGCAAGTGCTACCATGCAACCGAGAGCCCGCCGCTCTGCGTAGGTGGGCCATTTTACGGAAAGTTGTACACTCGACTTTTTTTTCAAATTTGGATAAAATCGGGTTTTTTCTACTCAGAATCGAAAGCACTTTCGAACCTTATAGGAGAAAAAAAGTGTCCCAAATTTTTCATACAATTTTCAGTTTTTCCATTCCGTTACCACCATACAAGCATTACAAACTTAGTATGAAAACGGTAACGGAATGGAATAAAAAAATTTTGGGACACTTTTTTCCCCTATATCATTCGAAAGTGGTTTCGATTCTGAGTAGAAAAAACCAAATTTTATCCAAATTAAAAAAAAAGTCGAGTGTACAACTTTCCGTAAAATGGCCCAGGTACCCTCCATCGAAGACAAAAAAAACCGAGGTTTCGTAGTAAGGTTTGTGAATATTGATAGACTGACAGACCAACATAATTAGATCTCTAATTTCAAACAGTTAATATGGTTTGAGGGACTTTTTATTTTTGTCTTTAGCCCTGAGAGGCAGATGTATTGTTATTTCACCCCCCATTTTTTCAAATACTATCTGTTTATTATAAATTGTTTGAATGGGGTTCTATTTACTTTGCGTCCATGTATATACTTACCAATTTTCAAGCCTATAAATCATGAACTGAAAGACTTCTCATACAAAGTTTAACCCCTCTTTTCACCCCCTTTCATCCCTAACCTATATGATTTTTATAGCCTATAACCTGGCCGAAGATCCAATAAACATATTAGTGAAGGCTGTATTAAAATCCATTCGCTAGTTTTCGCGTGATAGTTAGACATATAAACAGACAGACAAACAGACACGAATTCTAAAAACAGTTGAAACGTGTTCTGTTATCGATTCTTAGACCCCTCCATCGATTTTTTTACTAATATCTTCAATGTACAGATTTTCGACCCTCTTCTGCTTTATTATATGTATAGATAGATTAGATTAAGCCGTCCTCTCCCGGCGAAAAAAATATACAATGCCATTCTTTTGTTTACTGCCCTGGGATCCCAGGGACGGGTAGACGAGATTGATAATGGCAAATGAGTTAGAGGTCAACGAATTTCAATGCTTTGCGATAATTTTATCGCCAGTAAACTTATGTCATACTTTTTTTCGTACAAAACGGGAATGCGCTACAATACGGAATGTTCGATAAAAATATTGACAGTGCGGTTTTATTGTATAAAATACTATTTCAACGTGTATTTAGTTTTTTTTTTACGCCCATAATAACTAATAACAAAATTTGACAGCTGAACTGACAGCACGGTGGCGCCAACTGGTGAGCGCAAAAACGGTAGCCCTCATTGGGTTTCTGGTGGTGGTGATAGAAAAGCAAAGTAAATAAGAATTACATTATTTTTATCTGAAATAGTTGGTCACATTTATTATTTAGACCAGCTATTTGACAGTAAAGCAGCCTGCCAACATGTTAAGGAGCAGAAGATTCTTTACCATTTTCTCATCAGCAACAACTCCAAGTCCCATCTCATAACACAATCCTAAATTGTACTGCGCTGGTGCATGGTTACGATTGGCAGCCGATCTGTAACAAGACATTTCAAGTGTTATAATTATGATATTACAGTACCAGGCGATAAATATTGTATGTCAACCTTTGGATAGAGTTTCAGCTAATGTTGACTTTATAAAACATTGTCACACGTCACACACTACCTATGTGGCTTTGTCAAGCTGTCAACAAAATATATATAATATTGAGTTCTTGAAACTTTAATTGTATGATGTACAAAGTAATACAATCATTGTTTTATTATCCTTCTTGTAGTAGTTGCACAGCTCTATAGATATCCAAAATTTATGTGTCATTGATTTAACGTAAACTAGTAAGGTCCATAAAATGCAGTATTTATTTGATATAAAACATCAATTAATTAATATGATGATTGATGGATGGTCATCAGCATTCAGATATTGTTGCAAATAGCCAATTCTCTTTCCAAAGACCAATGAGAAATACTTATCACCTGTACTGTACAAGTGTTATACCTATGAAATAATAATTGTATTGTGAGGTGCAACCCATAACTATAAATTAAGGCGTTGAGAAGTTCTGGGGAACAAAAAAAAATCACATACATGAAACCTGAAACCGGGCAGTTGTGTAAAAATGTAGGTTCGAAATTCAATATTTGTTAGTAACACATGTGTGTAATGTGTGTTGCATACCAAGTTGCTCAATACATGCCTATGTGTTGAACAATAATTACCTATTTATATTGATATGCAGCATGTGTGTAAGGTCAGTCTGAGATTGCAAGTAGTGTAATTTGAAACTTGTATGTAACTGGGGCTTGGATGAGCTTAAGAAACTATTGAAAATAAACTACAACTACATCTAGTTAAGGGTACTGGTTAGATTAAACCAACCTGAGAAGATTCAAGCCATCCTGGTGGTGGCCATTTTCAATAGCAGCAAGCCCTAATTTATTCTCAATAGAATTCAGAACTTCCCCTAAATCATTTTCTGATGAGTCAGGACTTGTAGACCGACTGCTACCACCACTGCTTGAATGCTTGTGCGTCTCTCCATCGTGTTCATTCGAGATCAAATGTACTGTAGGAGTAAAGGTCTTCAAGACATTCTCTATGTTAGGAATGGGCTTCAACAATCCATCATTTTTCTTCACATGCTTTACGTAAGGATACAAAGCAGAAAATATGCCATTTATTGATGGACATTTTTTGGAGGACTCCCTGAGCTGACACTTGTATTTTAAATGAAGCAGTTGACTGGCATACCACCCAATGACTAGAGCACTACTCTGTAAGTAAATTAAGAAGCATAAATTACACAGAACACAACTGAAGAAGGGAACAATTACTTGATCATGATACGCCACATTTGAGAGACGGAGACTTAAAAATTGGCTAATTGAAAAAGTATTTTATATTTATAATTTAATTTTGGATTTCTTTTCTATCTAGAAAATTTTAAGCAATTATGTTTCGGCTATTGTCAGTACCACAATCATATAGTCAAGAATATTTATTTACAAATATAGTTTACAATAAATAAATAATAATTTAAAAAAAAAAAACAAACTATTCTAACAACCCACCCCGAGTCATACCTGGTGCAAAGGTGCCTTTTGGGCATTGAACTGCAATCAACAACCTTTGCATCAAGTATGACCCGGAGCGGTCAAGCCCCCTGTCCCGCATTCGTCTCCCAACCTCACTTATAATTAGTTGAATTCTATTCTACTTAATTGATTTTGTGATTAATTAGGTGAATGCATTTTTTAGTCCTAAGATTCAATTATTGTAGTATGCCCGTAATGGGTAATTGTTGAGACAATGTAACTAAAGAACATCTTTAAAGGACCATCTTTTTATTTTACACAGTTATACAATAATGATACTGATATGGTACATTACATCAATAACTGATATGGTATAAATAAACTGACAAGACAGCTTACCCATGTGATGGCACCTATCCAAGTGCGATTTAGCTGTTCGAAGTTCCATTTATTACTATTCGTGTTGTTATCATTTTGATACGAGTTACAACACCTCGAATACCAGCGACATGCGGGAGACCGCTTATCTTTATCCTCCGAAGAACCATTTGGAGGGTTCGAAAATCCTGTAGTACTACGTCTGTCGAAATGCGCAACGTTCCGCTCTAAAGTGTCCCTGATGCGACGTGATACATATTTCCACATGTTTAAAGAAAATAGAATTGGCTGTTGTCAAATTAACTAAAGTATTCCCATTGTTGGGAATACCTGGATACAAAACAATACTATCTCTTGGCCTTCGGCCACAAAAACCACCACACTGACAGGACAGTACTGACACCTGACACTGACACTGGGGTGCTACCGCGATCCACCATGGGGGCTACCGCGAACCACAAACGAAGTTTTCTCTCTGTGTAGTCTGTGTCGCACTTACGTACAGACTTCCAAGTGCGATAGCGACAGAAAACTTCGTTTGTGGATCGCACGAGTGCTACCGCGAACCACAAACGAAGTTTTCTCTCTCTGTCGCACTTATGTGTAAACTTGCAAGTGCGACATACAGGGACGTATATAAGGGGGGGTTTAGGGGGTTCAAACCCCCCCCTTAGGGCTCGATGGTCCACTGATAATTCCTAGAGCCAGAAAAAAAACAGTGTAATCCCGATTTTTTCCTCTAACAAGAAAGTAACTACATATGTGTATGGTGGCTACTTTTCTTTCTATACATTTTGCACTGTTTTTTTTTGGCGACCACTTTAGCCTAGTAGTTAGTAACGCTGCCTACGAAGCTGGGGGTCCCGTGCTCGAATTCCGCTCAGGGCATTTATTTGTGTAATGAGTACGAATATTTGTTTCCGAGTCTTGGATGTTTTCTATGTATTTAAGTGTCTATTTATCTATATAAATATGTATATCGTCGCCTACTACCCATAGTACAAGCTTTGCTTAGTTTGGGACGAGGTCGATTTGTGTAAGATTGTCGACAAATATTTATTTATTTAATGTAATTAATTTGAAATAATTTAAGCATAACTGCAGCTCTAAACCCTAGCTCTGACGCTTCAAAAATTGTCTAATTTATGTTCTCGTCGTTCGTACATACCTACACCAAGCATACTAGCATACCGGCCAAGTGCGTGTCGGGCTTCGCACATTTAGGGTAGGTATATTGGTATTTGTTAGTAAAAAAATGAGGGATGGAAAAAATGGGACTGCAGCGCTCGTGGCCCAGCGGCGCCTGCGTGCCGCAAGCGTTATGCAAAGTTAAGCAACGTGGGCCGCGGTCATTACATGGATGGGTGACCGCTTTGAGTGGTTACTAACTGAGCGCTCCCGTGCTTTGGAAGGCACGTTAAGCCGTTGATCCCAGCTGATGTCTAAGGCAGCAGTCGTTAAGCCAAGTTGGAGGCCTTCGGGCGGCTTGAAAACTTCTAACAGTCAAGTTGCCCACTCACTTGACAAAGGGGGGTCGAAGTTGCACCACATCCGTAGGGAAAGTACCCACCGCTATCCTACACGTGACCCCTGGGTGGTTCTAAAAGTGCAACAAAAACTGGCAACCGTACTGTCTTCTCGAAGATCTCACGGTTCGAAATAAATGCCATACGATAAAAAAAAGTAAAAAGTAAAAAAATACGTGGGTAGTAATTAACATTAAGTACGAACAAATTAAATAGTTGAGGGGAAAACAGAAGGAAAGAGAGGAAGGGGAAGACCGAGACGGACGTTTATGGACCAAGCCAAGGAACAAGTTAATGTAACGACGTATCAGGAGCTCAAGACAGTGGCAGAGAAAAGAATGGAATGGCGATTACTCCACCTACAAGAGCCCAGCTCTTAAATTTATGATTTATGATGATGACGAACAAATTCGAAGTTCATAAATTCATAGGCCGATGGGATGCAAAAATATAATCAGAACATGGTTTTATTTTTTATGGGGTTTATTGGGCTTTAGTTCTAAACGATACATAACAAAGATACTCCAAATATCAAAAAAAAAAAAAATTTCATGTTCTGTTCGAAAGATTTTGCGCTCGCGTTTCCATCTAGACGACTTGATGCGTATGAAGTATTTTCCGTAACTGCATCATAATGCTCGAAAAATTTCGCGCTCGCTGCGCTCGCGTTTACAACTACATGGCTTGATGCGTATGAGGTATTTCCCCCACCTGCATCATAATGGTCGAAAAATTTCGCGCTCGCTACGCTCGCAGTTTCATCTACCTACATGTCTCATTACTTGATGCGTATGAAGTAATTTCCGCATTTGCACCATAATGTTCGAAAATTTTCGCGCTCGCTACGCTCGCGTTTCCATCTAAATATGTTGTGAATTTATGACCCGTCCCCCCCCTTACGATTTCTATAGCTACGTGCTTGGCGACATAGAGGGAAAATTTCGAATGCCCTTCGCGGTAGCAGCCCAAGTCAGTAACACGGTCAATATTATCACGCGATACGGTATTGGCCCCTCTCTCACTTTCATGTAAGAGAGAGAGAGAGGCCAATACTGTATCGCGTGATAATATTGACCGTGTAGTGTAACCGATGCCCTTGTTTTTCTTTTCCCTCCCCTTCCCTCCCTCCCTTCCCCTTATTCCCTGGGAGCAGTGTTGCCAGATGAAATTTTCGGAAATCCGTAGGGCAAAACTAAAAAATTCGTAGAATTCCGTAAATACATAAGTAATAGTACAAGTGTGACATTTTCATGGCAAAGGTAATATATTGTCGGTATTGAGTTATTGGTACCTCCTTATAGCTGAGAACATTCTCCTTCATATACAAAAAGAACGAGATCGCTATGTTGAGTATTTTATTTTTAATAATTTTTTGAAGTTCCAACATATCATTATACTGTTTTGAGATATTCGAGTTTAAAGTTTGGAAGCCTAAAAAACCTAGTTATAGGTTGAAGTTATGGAGATAGTGGTTTTAAAATGTTCCACATACATTATATTACTCGACAAATCATATGTTGTCTCTAACATTTTACATTTTATAGAAATAATACAAGAATAATGCACGTAGGGTGTAGAGGCAAAATCAAAAATAAAGTATTTTATAAAACTCAAAGTGGACAGATTTTCAGCCGGCTTATGTTGATTTCTGAATATGATGTAGGTAAGGTTTATAATAAAAATAATGAAACAACCATATCTCAAGGCATAATTTTTTTAAATAATAAAACAAAAAAAAATCAACACATAAAAAATATATAAAATGAACATTGTACTGTTAATGTCAGTGAAAATAGCGTTGGAGAACCAGCCCTGCTTCAATATTGTATCAGCCTATGCACCACAAACGGGCTGTTCTGACAGCGAAAAGGAGGCATTTTGGGAAGACCTACATAATCTAATCACTGCAATTCCACCTTGTGAAATGCTGCATCTGGGAGGAGATCTGAATGGTCACGTTGGCACAAGAAGCACAGATTATGAAAGATGGCATGGTGGATTCGGATATGGTACAAGAAACAGTGATGGAGAAACCATACTGCAGTTCGCGTCCACTTACGATCTAGCCATAATAAACACCTTCTTTAAAAAAAAAGAAACCCACTTAATTTCTTATAAAAGTGGCGGACACAGTACACAAATCGACTACATGCTAACAAGACGCGCCAACTTGGGAAAATACAAAGACTGTAAGATTATCCCTGGAGAGCCACTAACTACCCAACATAGACTTCTGGTAGCGGTCTATAAACTGCCTAAAGCTATTAATCGGAGTAAGAAATTAATACCCAAGATCAAGTGGAGCGCCATAACTGAGCCAGCAGGACAACTCTTTGTAAAGGACCTTAAAGATCACCTTAATTTGAACGACGGTGAAAACCTTTCAGCGAACGAAATGTGGAATAACTTTGAGAACACCTGCATAACGGCAGCGGAAAAACATCTCGGAAGAACAAGAAGTAGAAAAGGTCCAAATAAAGAAACAAACTGGTGGAGCTCAAACATTAAGGATGCCATCTCTGCGAAGAAAGACGCGTTCAAACAATGGCAATCCACACAGGAAGAAGTAGATCTTGAAGCGTACCGAGCCAGTAAGAAAAACGCTAAACGACAGGTGGCAATTGCGGTGGCGGATTCAAACAGCAAATTTTATGAAAAACTTCAGTCAGCTGACACAGATATTAACATCCACAAGGTAGCGAGAATGCGTCATAGCAAAACAAAAGACATTTCGTCGGTAAAATACATAAACGATAGAACAAGCACACTTTTAACTATAGATAGTGATATCAAAAATAGGTGGACAGAATACTACAAAGAGCTTCTTAATATAACGCATCCCAGAAACCACAATTATCATCGTCCAAATGTAACCTATGGCCCGATTCCGGCGATAGAACCTCAGGAGGTTAAAAGAGCTATACAACACTCTAAAAACAACAAATCCCCTGGCCCAGATGAAATACCTAGCGAAGTTTGGAAACACCTAGGCGAAGAAGGCATTCTTTTCCTATACAGACTCTTCAATAAGTTTGTCCAGGGTCAAAACATACCAAACTCGTGGAGAAATAGCTACCTAATTCCATTTTACAAGGGCAAAGGCGATGTAAGAGAATGCAGCAATTACAGAGCGATCAAACTGATGGCACATACTATGAAAATCTGGGAACGAGTTATTAACAATAGGCTAAACAACATCATAACACTAACGCCTAATCAGTGTGGCTTTGTGACTCAAAAAGGTACAACTGACGCTATTCAGACAGTTCGAATACTGTTGGAGAAGACAAAAGCAAACCACAAAAATCTCCACATGATCTTCATAGACCTGGAGAAAGCGTTTGACCACATACCGCGGGAACTGATCTGGGAAGCACTAAGACAACAACTAGTGCCAGAGTGCTATGTGAACCTAATCCAGGATATGTACACAGCGGTCACCACACAGGTGCTAAGTCCAGCTGGTATCAGTGAAAGGTTCGAACTGGAGGTCGGAGTGCATCAAGGCTCTACTCTCAGCCCTCTGCTTTTTAATACAACAATGGACTATCTTACAAGAAAATGCCAAAAGTCACTACCCTGGAATATTTTATACGCAGATGATGTTGTTTTGATGTCGGATGACGTGGACGAGCTTCAACAGAACTTCAACTCCTGGGTAGAAGCACTCGAAGACAATGGGCTGAGAATAAGCAGAAAGAAGACAGAGCACATGTCATGTATATTTGACAGTACCACAACGTCCGATACCGTAAAGTTTACTATTGGGTCAACTCAAGTACCTACTGTAACACAATTTAAGTACCTCGGTTCTGTAATTAGTAACGATGCAAAAATTGATGTGGATGTGACAAATAGAACCAACTCTGGCTGGCTTAAATGGCGACAACTTACAGGGGTTCTGTGTGACACAAAAATTCCAATTAAAACCAAAGGTCATGTTTATAAAACCGCTGTACGTCCCGCAATGTTGTATGGGTCCGAATGTTGGGCTGCTACTAAACAGCACCTCAACAAACTACACACAACTGAAATGCGGATGCTTCGCTGGTCTGCGGGTGTCACCAGGTTAGACAAAATCCGGAATGAGTTTGTCAGGGGAAGCTTTAAGGTTCTGCCTATTACAGACAAAGTTAAAGAAAACCGCCTCCGCTGGTACGGGCATATCCAAAGACGGCCAGAGGACCATATAGTGAAGCTAGCCCTAGATTTGCCAACGACGAAACGTGGACGTGGAAGACCACCCGCCACTTGGCTTACGACGGTCGAGAAAGACCTGAAACAATTAGGATTGGACGCCAGTACAGCTGAAGACCGAGCACAGTGGAAGAGAAGGATAAGGAGGGCCGACCCCAAGTAGATGGGAAAAGGTCGCGACAGAAGAAGAAGAACATTGTACTGTTTAATTCTCATAATTTACATTAATTTAGGAATAAAACTAACGATCAAGTGTAATTAAACACAAAAGTAATGTAGTTTTCTATCTAGCTTAGCACTAGCTTTTGCCCGCGGCTTCGCTCGCGTTAAATGCTCCATACAAACTTCCACCCCTCCCCCCTTTTAGGGAAGGGGGGAGGGGGGTTAGAAAGAGACAAAAAGTAACCTATGTCACTCTCTAACCCTTCAACTATCTCCACTTAAAAAATCACGTCAATTCGTCGCCCCGTTTTGCCGTGAAAGACGGACAAACAAGCAAACACAAACATACGCTTTCCCATTTATAATATTAGCATGGAAGTATGGATTTTACGTGTGCAATTATTACATATTATGTTTTCTAAATTATATTTTCATTTTCAAAGCAAATAAGTTTAATGAGTTTACTTCAAGCTTATGAGCGACAATGTGGTACCCTAGTCGGTAAACTTTGGCCGTGTTTTTTTCCGACTTTTAGTTGAAAAGTTTAACTTTTTATCAATACACCGTATTATTTTAAGTGTGTAGAAGCTATTTTTAATCAAACCAAATTTTCGCTATTTTCGAGTTGATTGACAAAATCAGTGATATCTCGGAATCCATAAGCGACAAAGCCCACCGTTAACAAATCCCCCGTTTTGGTATGCCATCTCTTTCCATCGCACGCAACGCGCTCTTTCAAGGGCGGGGCCTCATAGATAGGCAGGGAGATGAACACAAAAAATTTTCGCCGACAAAGCGACAAAGCCCACCGTTAACAAATCCCCCGTTTTGGTATGCCATCTCTTTCCATCGCACGCAACGCGCTCTTTCAAGGGCGGGGCCTCATAGATAGGCAGGGAGATGAACACAAAAAAATTTCGACACGTTTTCAAGTTAATTCTAATGTACACGTGGTTAGCGAAATCATCAATTTGATGGAAAGCCATTTAAAAAAAAAAGTGAAAGTGAAGTATGTCGAATTACCAATAATGACCGTAGAGGTGCTACCACGAACCACAAACGAAATTTTCTGTCTCTGTCGCACTCGCAAGTATGTACGTAAGTACGACAGAGAGGGAAAACTTCGTTTGTGGTTCGCGGTAGCGCCCTAGGTCTGGGCACAACACAGATTAAGACAGATAAGCGCCATTCAATTGAACGATTTGTCATATAGTTGTCTCTTAAAATTCTTATGGAAACCAAGATGAGTTAGAGTGGGACAAATGAGACGTAATTTTTCGTCTATCCCCGAGCTGTCCCCCTTTTTAAGCAAAACCGAACTGTCAAATCAGTATTAAATTTGAACACCGAAACGTCAAAACAAAACTCTCGCCACGAAGTGGGGACAGTGACAGATGAAGACCTGTCAGATAGTATGGGAAGTATCTCCTTCTTACTCACTGACAAGTACGTTAGTGAGAATAGATCGGAAGTATAGAAAACGTTCAATTAAAAACCAGCGATCTGCTTTACTCTGATGTCTGTGGGGCACAAGGCCTAAAATCCGTAGATCTAAGGATTTTTTCGTAGGTCTGGCAACGCTGGTGAAAAAAATGACAGTGACAGCCAGTGTGGCCAGAACGTGCTTTTTAGCACGGTTTTACGCGCTTTTTTGGACATGAATGTGCTTTTTACGTGCGGTCCCCAAAAACGTGCTAAAACTGTGCTTTTTTAAGTGCTATAATGGTTTATGACTGATTGTACTACTAAAAATTGGTATGTTGGTTTGGAACTCTAAAACAGCACATTCTTTCTAACAACCATTGTGTAAATAATCTTTCTCTCCTATGATTTGATTTCCTAGAGTTAAAACTTACGTCTTAACTGTGGTTGCAAGTCAAGACTGTTCTGTACTGCAGCTGCAAGCAGCTGCTGTCGTTCGTGTCGTGCAATGTGTTTACGATGTAAAGGCTCAATACTCTAAATGTAACGTACTTGTAAAAAAAAACAGCCAAGTGCATATCGGACTTCGCACTTTTAGGGTTCCGAATCAACCGCAAAATTAAGTTGGTTTTAATATGAAAAACACGGAAAATTCTAATAAAAAAATCTGATTTATCAGTATGTAAATATTTGTTGGTTAATGATATTGAACATTATTACCAAATTTCAAGTTCATAGGGAATGGGAAGTTAAAACATTCTTCGAACAAAATTTTGTGACGGACGACGTACGGACGGACGGATGAACAGACGGACGAACGCATCAGTGACAGCATTACGTTACGGTTGCGTTTGGACCCTTTGGGTACGGAAACCTAAAAACGTGCTTTTTGTTCCAAAAATGTGCTTTTTTGGACCCCCGAACGTACTTTTTGACGAGAGTGCTCTGGCAACACTGGTGACAGCGTTATCACAGACAGTTTCGTTTTTTTTTATATTTGAGTGGGTCTTTGACATTTTGGCGGTATCTTTCTCGATTCAAGATATTTGTTGCAAATAAATGTATTGCATTCCTATGTTGTATCCAGTATACTGCTATGTGTGGTCGTACCGGCTTGTATGTTACATAATTTATGCATATAATGAGTCAAATTGACTCGCAACACAATATCGTAATAAATGTATTATATTATCTTACAGGTCCCTTCAAAAAGAGCAAGTTATTTGTGCTTGCAGTTATAAGCCAAAGTCTAGTCATCTGTACTGCAAACCTGAATGGATGCAAGAACATAATGATGGTAGGGAATACAAACCTTCATACAATATTGCACCCACTGATGTTACTCCCGTTTTGATCTCTTCCAGTAAATTTAAAAATGCAGCTCTTACCTCCAGGATTTTAAAACCTATGATGTGGGGAATTATCCCTCCCTGGCACAAGGTAGGTAAGATTTCAGTTGCAGATATTTTGTCACTAGCCATTTTCCATATTGTCCAAATGTTATAGTTTCTTTCAGGGAGATTACAGAAATCATAATTTAAGTACCAATAATTGTCGCTTAGAAGGCATACAAGGTTCAAAGCTCTACAGCCCTATATTACAAGATGGAGGTAGATGTGTAATTGTTGTTGAAGGGTTTTATGAATGGCAAACAACAAATAAAGAGAGCAAAAATAAACAACCTTACTATCTTTTCTCTCCTCAAGATGAAAATATTAAGGTATGCATTATAGTGGAACATAAATATTACAATAAAAGTGTAGTGAACAGAGCAACTGAAAATACAATAACCTCATCCATGTGGTTTTTAACTGTTTACAGATGGATGACCCAGATACATGGAATAATTCCTATGATGATGAAAATGGCTGGAAAGGGATAAAACTGTTGTACATGGCTGGTTTGTACAATGTTTGGCAAAATGAAGAAGTCATTATTTACTCATACTCCGTGATCACCATGGAGTCCAACAGCACCCTCAACTGGCTTCATCACAGAATGCCTGCCATATTGGACAATGAAAATCAAATTGATGTTAGCATACGCACATCCATTTTTTGTTTAATAATATTAACATATGTCAAAGTTTATAATTTGATATTGATTACAGGCTTGGCTCAACATTTCTGATGTTGCACCACTTATGGCATTGGGATATTTGAGACCAGTTAAAATACTATCCTGGTACCCTGTTTCGACATTGGTCAATAATTCAAAAAATAAATCAACTGAATGTAATAAGAGAATACATTTGGAACGGAAAAATAAGTCCACACAGAAAACCTTGAAAGGATGGTTTGTTAAAGCTGAGAAAAGGAAAAATGATGATGACACTGGTGGAGAACCTAAACGAAAAAAATAATTGAGGATCAAGACCATTTTATTCCATGAAATCCTGCTCTGAGTGTAAACTGGTAAACATGTACACAGTTAAAACAAAAATCTCTTAATCTTAAGGAAAACTAACTATGAATATAAAACTAAAATTGATACACTCAAATCAAAGTACATAACTCAATTTAGATTCTCCTTTTCACAAGTTGTCAATCCTAAACTGTTTGAAATCTGCTTCACACCTGATCATCTTATGGTTCTCCAGGAAATCTGATACAAAGCTGCTCACCTCATATTCATCTGAAACCAGAGGTCTGTTATGGTTTTTTTGTGTATACATACAGCTTTGATCTTAATAACACATGTTTGATGACCACTTTAGCTTAGTTGGTAGTGACCCTGCCTACGAAGCTGGAGGTCCCGGGTTCGAATCCTGGCCAGGGCATTTATTTGTGTGATGAGCACAGTTTTCTATGTATCTATTTATCTATAAAAGTATGTATATCGTCGCTTAGTACCCATAGCACAAGCTTTGCTTAGTTTGGGACTAGGTTGATTTGTGTAAGAATGTCCACAAATATATATTTAAAAAAAATAAAAATGTTATCTTATAGTAAAAAAAAACTTACTGGGGTACTTGCTACACTGGTATATCAGTCTTATCAAATGCTTTGCTAAAGCTTTGAATAAGGCTTTGCCTCTTATTCGTCCCTTGATGTAGTATGGTGTTAACAGCTTCACAACCCAAGGGGCTATGCGCTCCTTGCAACTTATCACAAATTCTGGAGTCTCATCCAATGGTGATAACATTCCTTCATCATCACTATCATCACCGAACAGGTCCCGGAATATGTCCTTGATCTATGAACAAAGCAACAGGATCAAAAATGTCTCATGACATAGTTAGTGTTTTTTTTTTATTGTATGTATACTGCGCGCCATCCACGATGCACCCCTCCACCGCCCGTGCCGTACAATTGCGCATAGATTAGTATGAAATGCGCTGTGGAGGGGCGCGTCGTCGTGGATGGCGTGCACTATACTAGTATATTGAAACTACGTATCAAAGAGTCTCAAGTTAAAAATTGGATTGTGTATCATTTCTTGAGAAGCTATATACCTACCCGCATGTGGCCCATCCTGTTAGTCTCCCTTATTAAGTCCAACAATTCATACAAACGAACTTTTAGAAAATACTCCTCACATAACCATTTACTGGAGTTATGTCTCTTTGGTCTTTGGTTATCCATTCTAATCTGGCTGTCGCTAGTTGGCTGAGGTACAGGATTGTCAGAGTTTGCCAGCAGACCGGCTAGTGAAGCCACTCTTTCATCTAAAGATTTTATTTTTGCTTCATGAGCCTCTATTACAGTGTTATTTGTAACATGGGTCTGTGGGCCCAACAGACCTGTGGAATTTTCAATGAGAACCTTTTTTGTATTGTCGTTGTAAACATAATCATTCGAACAAAGTGTACCTTCAAACAAATCATCATCATTGGGATCACTGTGAAACAGTTTTTCTAACTGTTCAGCTAATTCATCTGAGTAAGGTGTTTCTTCAGCTTTTGGGGGACTCACATAGTTTAGTGCAGCTTTATTGGGAATCATTTGGGTTTTGTAACTTTCTGTAGTTATAGGAGGCTGCACAGAACCATCTATAGTTGGCTTCATCATCTGAATACCAGGAAAGTCCAAATTACTGCTATGAATTGAATCATTCAACAATGATTCATTCATACATTGTGTATTTGATATTTTGCGACGTTTTTTTCTATCATTGCACTTGCATTGGCAGTTGCAGTTATTTGGAGGGTTGAAGTCTGTTTGAAGTTTTTTCTCATTATTTGGTGGTCTGTGAAGACAATCATATAACTTCTTATTCAATTTCCCTTTTTTGGTGTCATTCTTTAATTCCTTTATCTGAAATGTTAATAATGAATAGTACAGTAATTTTATTTCACTAATGTGTGTAAGCAGGTGAGCCATGGTTGTTTGTTGACTTATACATGCACATTGTCTATGTGTACATCAACATAGCAGTGATGTGCATTCACATTATCTAATTGTGCTCATGTGTCACAACTACAACTATGGGTAACCCATGCTCGTGAGACACAAGTACTATATACACCTCAAGAGACTAGCTAGGTGGTTGGGCCGAAGGGTCAGCTACAGAAGGAAAGACTTCTGGACATATACTTGTACACAGGGTTTCCCACGGCTATGTCACATGGAGGACTTTCAATATTGAATATAAGACATTTTCCCAAAAGACTTCATTTAATTTTTAATTAAAATAATTAGACCTGCTTTCACATATTTTGAAAAATTTACTGCCTGGAATGTGAAACAAACCCACTATAATGTGTAAAAAATTGACCAACTGTGTACAAGTCTCTTTGGAAATAAGTTTTCACTGTAGGGAGTGTTGAAGGCTGTTCGTAGCGAGTGAAAGGAACCTGAAGAGCATGGATGAAGATGGCAGTCTGATGGAAACAATTGAGGGGAGTTAAAGTAAAGTAAACAGGGTATTATGCATTTTTTTTCCATGATTATATTCAAACCCGTTTTTAGACAGAATCAAGGCTGGCCAAGGGCAATCCCATATTTAAAACATGAAATGTTTGTGTTGAACTAATTACAATTAGAGCAACACAAGACAAAAATGAGAGTCAAAGTAGGTACAGCATACAGACACTGACAATATAAGTTGTTATAATTTTTAAATAATTATATTGTATCATGTGCATATCAGTTGATGGGTGGCAGGTACAATTTAATATTTGAGTTAAATATGCAGTGGCTCAGAAAACTGAAAAATTAGATTAAAATCTAATTTCTATAAATTACTTATCAGTTATATCAAACATTGAAAATATATAATCGTAGTCATACCATGTTTTGGATATTCTTCCTGTAGAGCTGCACAACCATGCATGCCTGCACAGCAGATGTTTCAATGTTTTTAGCACACCTCCATATCGCACTTGGTAAATATATATTCTTATTTAGCAATTTCTGATTGTTTTCATAATTCAAAGCCAATAATTTTATCACATATTCCATGTAGTGTTTTCTGACCTAAACAAGCAATATAACAGTATTAAAAATATGCCGCTCTTAGATTTACTTACAAATACGTTACAGTGGTATAAAGACAACCTTTGAAATTAGAAGATGAGGTTCGGATTCGATGTCTGGTAGCGGCATAGAACTCTCATCATATTTTTGTATCAATTGGTCTACAATTGTGTCCGGATCTGGATCTGGGTTCCAAGTTTCCATGTCTAGTCTTTTTATATCAAAAAATATCTGATTTTAACTTGCGAATATTTCTGCAAAATTGTATTAGTAATTAACACAGTAACATTATGTTTGCAGAGCTTAATATTCTTTAGTGGCTATATAGCGGCTTCAAGCAACACAACGAATTATTTTGCTATAGCTTATATGTCTATAAATAAATAAAATGTTTTTTCTTATTTGAAGCTGTCATAATTGACATTTAAGGTAGTGATAGACGGGCGAGTAAGTCTGGCGGTTTTACGGCTCGCCGACTTAAACCTACGATCAATTCTACTGTTTCTGTTTGCTTAACGCTTGAAGTGGCGTCAAGTAAAATTGATCGTGTGTGTGTATCAGTATGCTTGACAATTCTACTTGTCAAGAATACTGATACATGAATATTATAAGTTCGCCGTTTTGATTTTTGCTTGTAGCCCGCCTTGACTCGGGTGTCAGTCACTGCTGCGAGCCGCAAGCCGCGGCTTTGTGCAGTCTGTGGATGTGGATAGCTTGTGGCATTTCGTATTTGTTTGTGTTTATTTTGGTTCAAATATACCGTTACATTATTAAGTGATTTTATTTATTAAGTGATTTTCAAATTTATTCACGTTTAACATCGCGTGGAGTGAGCAAGTTTTCACGTGTGTCATCGACATCGTCGCGATTACTTGGGGTGCTTATTGTAAAATTAAAGCAAATAAACAGTTTATTTTTTTTACATTCGCCAGTAGTCGGCGAGCCGTAAAACCGCCAGACTTACTCGCCCGTCTATCACTACCTTAAAGCAACGTAGTGCCGTTCAAGTCAACTTTAAATCTGCTAATGCAATCATTGGTAATGTTGCCAGAATTCACAGCCGAGTTTGGCATTTGCAAGCGTCAAGCGTTCGTTCAATCAAAGGAAGCAAGGAACGTGTTTACGTATATTGAAATTTCAGCAAACCTTTTTTCTGATCTGAAGTGTTGTTTGATCAAATAAATGGCTGATTCTACGGTTTTAGACGCTAGTAAAATGAAAGTAGTTGATTTACGTAAAGAGTTGAAGTCACGTGGACTGCCTCACACGGGCGACAAAGCAGAACTCGTAGCTAGATTGCAAACAGCTATGGCACAAGATGACCACCACGATATTAACTTGGATTCAGATGAAATTGACTCTGATAGTGTGTTGGATGAAGACGAAAAGTTAGAAGACGACGATGAGAAAAGTCAAACCGACATTCTTGATGACACGGGTGTGGACACTATAAGCGAAGAACTGGCGCTTGCCGACCAACCGACGCCGAAGCCCGCCAGCGAGGTGAAGCCGACCAGAACGCTCAAGAGAAAAATTACGGCGGATACAAAGGAGTCTAAAGGAGAAAATAAAGAAACGGGAACAAAAAAAATAGTGTTGAACAGAGCCACTTCAGTGACACCAGTAGTTAAAACAGATGGAGAAACCACCCAAAGTAAACCTGAGGTCATTACTGCTCCAACAGACAATAAAATAAAATTAAATGCAGACATTGATGCAAAGACAAGGTTAGAAATGCGTGCTAAGAGGTTTGGACTACCTGTCAAGATATCGGATGATGAAAGAAAAGAGGCTAGGAAACAAAGGTTTGGCCAGAATGCTACAGGCAACAATACTTCCAACAAGACACCAGCATCACTGAGTGAGAACTTAGATAAACTCAAACAAAGAGCTGAAAGGTTTGGACAATCAGTGTCCAAAATTATGACTGAGATAGAAGTTAAGGAAAGGATTGAGAAACGTAAGGCAAAGTTTGGTACTGTGAAATAAACATTTCTTTAGAATAAGTGTAAATATTAGAATCACCATTGTCAGGTTTTGCTGTTAAAGTGATGTATGTTGAAACTGTCATCAAACAAATTGAAAAATAAATACATATTTTGTATTAATAACTTTTATTATTCCAAAAGTAAGTATATTACTCAAGGTCCTTAAATGGTAATTCATTGAAGTCTTCAATTTCTACAGTTTCTTTTGGTAGTGAACTATTCTTCTCTGGTTTTTTATTGAAGTCTTGAGGGATGTGCAGAGAAAACTCCATCTCTGGAACCTTGTGCAGAGTTGCCCACCGAACAGCCACTTCCTTACATGGACTCTTTCTAAACGCCATGCAATGCATATGCTTAAACTTTTCATACTTAATTCTAGAGAACCCTATACATGCCAATGTGTACCTCCAGTTTTTCATCAATTTGCTATTGGCGCCAACATGTTTAGAATCTGGAGTGGTAATGACCAGTAATCCACCAGGTTTTAAGATATTATAGGCTTTTTCACAGGCCTTGATTCTGAGAGGAGAACTAGGCATATATTCTAAAAGGAAACAAAATGTTACAATATCAAAGTGATCACAGGGTAACTGTTCAATTTTATTAAAAGTTAGTTGTAAAGATGATCCACATGGTACCTCAAGGAAGTCACATTCATAGACAGATGTGTTTGCTGGACATAAATCTACAGCTATAACATTGAAATAATCATACTTTCTGAATGGGTTGTAACAGCTCCCAACGTCAATGAGTCTTAGCGGCTCTGAAAAATCCTCTTCCGTAATCTCTGCAATACCCACTTTTTCAGCTATTAGTGATTCTTTTAACCTATATGTAAGGTACTGCTTTTTAATAAAATATGTATGAGCTATATTTGCTGTCCATGTAATTCTTGATGTCGCCTCACTGTGTTCACTACCACAATTTTTTTCCCAATGAGTTGTTGCTAGTTTCTGCATAGACTCTGCATAAGTGATTAGTTTATCTTTATTCCTACAATGTTCACGCCAAGCTTCTTCTGCACCTACTTCAAAAGATGATTTTCTTAGAGACGCATGAACTTCTTTAATAATGTGTGCCAAACGTTTATGTTCGTCGCTAGCCATTGCCGTGATGTTTATGTTTGTACGAAAATCTCAATGATACACGACTACTGATCGCTGTCATACCATATTATGGTCAGGTATGATGTTCTTTATCACATGTATTTATTATTCACACATCACATGCACATCATCATTGTATGATCATTATCACGTCCAATCACATAATTATAGCTTTGAGAAGCATAACGAGTGGTCCTATAACCTATCATGGTCCTATTACACAAACTACTTAGAACTCTTAAGAAGAGAAGGTCCTATAGAACGAACGCTAATAGTGTAGTGTAGTGACCACAAACTACTAAGGAGATAGAGATACTAACAACGTTGGTAGTGACCATTCTTTTCTTATTTGTAGTGACTACTGACACATGACTGACACTGACTACTGACGTTAGTAAAGTTCGTACAAAACTGTAAGGCCAAGTGCTGTCAAATTAACGCAAGCAAAAATCTACCTTACAGTCAGAGCTCTAAGTTGAGTTTTGCTTGCGTTCGTTTGACAGAATTTGGCCATAGAGTTGTGTACGACTTGACGTAGTGATAGATGATCTCTATGACACTGGCAGTGACAGTTCATTTAAGCCGTGTTCCGAATCACGTTTACAGCGATAAACGCGTTTACGATCGGACGTTTGATATATGAACATGACAGTAAACACAACATGCCCGGTCCGAATCAAAACACCACTCACGCGGCCTTGAGCGCGCTTACTGATTCGGACCGGCCGTCAGCACTGTAAACGCTGTGGTCGTTGTTGGCGTGATTCGGAACACGGCTTTAGATAGATATAAAAGAGAAATGGCAGCCTCATTTAAGGGCCTTTGCCAATGACACACGAAGGGATAAATTAAGTAAAACGGAACAAAACCACTTAGTAAGAAGAAAAAGATGTGACGCCAAGATGGCGGCGAAAGTCCGACAGTTCATTTATATAACCTTGGAACAGCGTTGCTTGCATGTTGCTTGTCACATCGAAATGTTAACCCTTTGACCGCCTCGTGCCCAGTTTTTTCAGTCAATATGTCAAAATATGTAATAACCTCAATTTCCTTCTACATAACCAGTACAAAGTTCAAACAAATGTCAAAACGATTGATGCTTCGCGGCAACGATCAATATCGCACCTGGCAAACTTCATCATTTCATCAATTATCGTACTAGCATCAATGTCCTTCAAGCACGTAAATGATGTGACTGAATGACATTGACAATGGCTTCAAACGCGGCGGCAACGTTCAATTTTATATTCATTGACAAGTGACATTGGTCGTTGCCTGACCGCCTCAATGTCATATTTACGTGCTGTATGTAGAAGAAAGTTCAGTTTATTACATATTTTGATATATTGACGTGCCGATTAAACCTATCAAACGTACTTCAATGTAGCTATCAATAACGTAGATTTCTTGACGGCAGCATTGATCGTTGCCGGGCCGACTTAGGCTAGTTTTCCACTACAGCTTTTCCACATAGCTGCAGCTCGAGCTACGTGTCAAATGTATGAAAACGTAGCATAGCATAGCTCTAGTGGAAAACCAGCCTGGATTGTCGCAGCCACCGCAGGCCGCTGCTGTCTGTGACAGGCTTTATAATTTACCATGGACGTGCACTTCCACGGTAAAGTATAAAGGCTTGGTTACACAGCGTTGTACTGTACTTGTTATTTAGTCGATTATTTGGTTCCTGTTCTTCACCCAATCGCTTAAATGTAAGAGATCACTTACAAGGACTTCTAATATAGTTTGCGTTTGTACTGAATCTCTTTATATTTTTATGTCACACCTGGCCATAAAGTGGCAATTACGCGCGCAAAAACTCACCTCCTGGCCAGGGCGAGACATACAAATTTGTACTTACCAACGGGGCGTTTTAAGAAAGCCTCAGATCACATATTTATCGCCCTTGCCTCGGGCGTCAAATGTCCGACACATTGTTTTGTTTTACCACCCTTGGTAAGTGATGTGCTATGTTTGTTCAATTGTGTACAATGAAGAATTTACATACATGATTGTATAATCTAATATATTCAGCCCTGGCGGGATTTAAACGAAAATAATAAGCTTCTTAATATTATAGAATTTAATTAGGGTACATACAAACATTTTGTAATGTTGGAGTATAATAATCAAACTAATAAGCACATTCTTTTGAGTAGCTAGTGAAAAAATTGTGGGTATGTAGCTGTTACCAGTTCATCTTCTGTTCATTATAAGATTTATAAGAATAGGAGAGGAGCCAGTTTTCTTAGACGTACCACTGGGTAGTGGCCAGTTACACATCTATAAATATTTTTATGTCACACCTGGCCATAAAGTGGCCATTATCGCACGCTCCGCGCGCGAAAAAACCCATTTCCTGGCCAGGGGGTGACATAAAATTTTGTACTTACCACGGGCGATAATAAAGAAAGCCTCAGATCGCATATTTATCGCCCTTGCCTTCGGCTCGGGCGTAAAATACCTGCGATCTGAGACATTCTTTGTTTTATCGCCCTTGGTAAGTAATGTACTATTTATCTACACCCATATAGTAAATCCTCTATAATGTGCTCAAAGAGTGTAGGTAAGGACTAGCTTTACAAAATATCGTGCACGCCGAAACCCGGCTGCGCACGCGCGCGCCGGCCCGGGGCGGAGATGACCAATACCAAATCAAAATTTGTACCGTTACCGTCATCTCCGCCCATTACAGCACAGCCACCCGCGCCGCCGCCGGGTACTACGGGCCGGGCTCCCTCGTCAAACATGGCGCACGCCGGCTCAACGCGCTCACATGAAACACATGAAAGAGGATTTAATATACGTAGATATAATATTTGTAGATAAAGTAGTATAAGCAACTGTACATATTTAGCATTATGTAGCAGTTGCATAAACTACTATTTCTATTATAGGTATTATTTCAACACTAGATTTTACAACTGCAAAAAATCGATGAATTATAGTATCACTAAACTTGTGTTGGTCATTGTCAATACAGCTACCACTTGCTGTTTCAATGTGGACGACAACTGTTAAAACAGCCAGCACCGGCTCCCCCGCACATTAGTGGTTAAATTAACAACGTAAACGGACTATTCGACGATAATTATTTAATTTTAATTCATGTATATAAATCGATTAAAACATTCCATAGCTATTACTCTCTACGACAAAGGAAACCACACTGATTTTTCGAAAGCCAACAAAACAAACATAAGCATCCACTAATAAGTGTTAGCGAAAACAACGAAACGAGTCGATCGCGGCCCCGGTCTCACCGGGGCGCGGCGGCGTATGTACAACGGCCCGCCGGCGCGGGCGCTCATAAATAATATTATATAGACTACCGTACGATCTAACGAATAAACATTAAATAGTTTCATCTACCGACGTCTGGACAGGGCGCGGCGGCCCCGGGCGCCGGCGGCGCGGGCGGGGCCGCGCCGGCCTCGAGTTTCGGGCGGGGCTCGCCGGTGCCCGCCTCGGGTTTGTCGGGTCTCGGGCGAGGCGCGCCGGCGCCGGCGCCCGCCTCGGGCTCGTCGGAGTTCGGGCGCGGCTCGGGCGCGCCGGGCGCCGCCCCCGCCGGGCGCGGACGGCGCGCGCGCGGCGGCGGCACCGGCGCGCGGCCGTCGCGCTCCTACCTGCCCTCGGGCAGCTGTCGCGCCGGCGCGTGCGCGCGCGCCGCCGCCTCCTGCAACACAACCCGGCGCCGGGTCAGCGCGTCAGCGGGGCGCGAACGGGGTATCGACTCAATCTATCCGAGGGATGCTTTTTTCATTCCTCATACTCTGAAAGTATGTCATATTTGACCTAAGGAGCGGGTTGAAAGTGGGTCATGTCGCCCCACGGGCTAACATGTATACATATTTTTGATTCCAAAAACATTTTAAATTAACCAATCCAAATGCTTCACCACATTGAATCCACCAATCACAAAACACATCGACAGCCAAATCAGCCAATCCGAGCGTTGGGTTCTCTTATAAAAAAATGAGCAATGGAATAGACCTGTACAGCCAACTTTATAATTTTCTATTAATTTCTGTGTTTATAATTATTAATATTTTGAATTATGGTTATAAAAAAACTAAATAAAAACTCGTAAATGTTATTATTTTAATACATTTTAAGCAAATTTTAAGTAACCATTTATCAATGTTTAAATATAAATGCGTCCTAAAAATTATCGTATTAAAAAAATCAAATTGGCAAAATCTTATCAGCAACACTGCCATTAAATCGTAGTGATATTTGAAGCTAAAGGATAATTATAATGAAATAAATTTTATCTACACACATATCATAAATCCTCTAATATGCGTTCGGAAACCGTAGAAAATGACTCTCATTTCAACATTCAATGAATTTATGGCAATTTTCTTATCTGTGGCTAAGGCTACAGCAGTAATAAAATATTTCATTTTAATCTCATATATGATGTTAAAATATTACGTCAAACAAAACTGTCAAAATTTAAATGTCAAAGTTGACATGTCCCTATTCTAGTATCACTGAAAATTCAAATTCAGTCGATGCGAAATGTCAGCTCGATGTTTTTTTAGTATATATCGCACGAAATTTGAGCTAGAACGACATGATCACATCAGAATAAGGACTCTTTACTTTTTAAAATAACATTCAGGTATCGGTTGCCAGTTCTGATTTCGATATTTCCGCAACCGTGCAAAAAAGGTTGTATTAACACAATTATTGTATTTATTTACTACGGTTTCTGAACCCATCTTAGAGTAATTATAATATGTGTGTAGATAAAGTAATGTATGCAACTGTACATAATTAGGCATTAAAACACTCGTGTGACCTTATTATGAAACTCGCCTTCGGCTCGTTTCATAAAACACACTCGTGTTTTAATGCCCTTCATTATGTACCAGTTGCATAAACTACTATTAAAATAATGGAAATAAACAAATATGTTTGCAATACTTTCCAATGTTTTCAATAAATTGTAAGTATTCTTTGGTTCATTATAAGTTACCCTACAGATCCGCTTCCACTATTAACGTCAATCAATAGTGCCCGCCAAATTGGTCCATACACAAACGCTTTAAATATGGCTACCATAGGATTTGACTGGATTCAGACAATGTTTTAGCATATTTGGATTTTTTTAGTTTCCTCGTATTCGGAATGAAAAGCAATGTTGAACTCGGGTGAAACCGCCCATTTCAGCCTCGAAATTCGCTATTTGACAGTTGTAAAGATAAAATAATTAATGTGTTGGATACAGTAGCTTATAGGTTTACAATACTCATACAATAGGTTTTGTGCTTTCAAATTAATGGAAAACATTTTATTTTTGAAAAATAAATTAAGAGTTAATTAATCTGTGGATTACAAAAACCGAAACGCATGTGACGTCACATTTCAAAGTTAAGGTTTAATTCAGCAACATACTGCAACTGCACTTACTGCACGTTATGTTTCTCCGCACTCCAAATTGAACCGTAACGGTATTCGTAATAAGCTCTATTTAAAATGAGCGGAGAAGTGTCGCAACAGCATAAGTTACTGTACAATTTGGAGTGCGGTGTATGTTGTATGTGTGAGTAACGTGTGCGAATAGATATTCCATTTTTGAATTTTGTAATATAACGTATGGTTTGCAAGCTCATTATTTGCTTCTCATTAAAACTATAGACGACGCACGACAAACAACCTAATGAAGCTATCAAAAACCAACCTTTTTGATTGAGATAACCATTATTCCAAGATTAAGTTAAAGGTGAGTTAAGCACCTGCAAATTGCTTTTTTTTGATATTCCTACGGATAAGAATATTTTAAATGAAAAATAGAACATTGACTAAGTTACACTTAATATGGCTTGTAATTACCGGTTACAGTAGATTGCTTATCAGTAATAAATTACAAATAACTGACTTTATGTTTGTTAAAGCTACTCCGCCACTGACACGGTTGGTAGGTGGGCACGGTTGATGTAACGTTTAAATTTACCCCAATTATGCGGACTTTTTCCTTCCAGTGGCGACACTCACATTCACACATCTTTACAAAAGTGGCTTCATTTTGTTGTTCGTGACGTTCTGTCTATATTTTTTATTTGGACTGAGATTTGCTTATGCCTTTTTTGCAAACTGTACACAACTACATACAACAGGTCATTTACTTAAGTTTTTCACCTATAACATGCAGTTGCCGTCTGCTGTCGGCTGCGGAAGTAAACCTTTAGTTGTTTATCAAGTGCGACGTCACAGTACTCACAGTCACGTGAACGGCTGTTTTCGCGCGAAATTCAAATTACTTAAAGAAAAAATATTTTTTTTTTTAAAGAAATTTAACTTCTTGTGGGGAAAAGATAAATGTTACAGGTATAAAATAAACCTACGTATAATTTTAAATACATTTCCGAAAACTGTCAAGTAGCCAATTATTGGGTCTGAAATGGGTGGCTCTCATCCCTTGGCTATCAATCTACTATTACCGGAAGGAACAATGTTATCGGGCGGCTCTAGAGCCCGGATCGCCGTCGTCAGCGTACCTTGGTGCGCGGTTGCGGTTTGGTGCGCGGCAGCGGTGCGGCGGGCTGCGGCGCGGGGGCGGGCGGCGCGGGCGCGGGCGCGGGCTCGGGCGCGGGCGCGGGCGCGGTGCGCGGCGCGGGCGGCGGCGCGCGCGGCGCGGGCGGGCCCAGCGACGCCAGCACCAGCCCGCGCAGCAGCGCCGCGCGCGTCTCCGCCTCGGCGGCGCACGGCGGGGTCGTCGCTCCTATAAGACCACCCCCACGGTCAATTTCTATTTCCTTATATATAATTGTACAATTGAGGTTGTAGCACACGTAAAGGCTCGGCTCCAACGCGAGCCCCCGCTTCCTGCGAAGTGTTCACTGGTTGACAGCTTTTTTACGATTGAAGTAGGCAGTTCCGCCCGCTGCCGTAAGCGCGGCACGCGCGCTCCTCCCGCCGGCAGCGAGCCGCAACGCAAGCCCGGCGTTCACCCTGCGCCGACGAGCTGCCCATTCACTGTAAGTGGTTTCGAGCTGGGGCGATGCCGTTCCGGAGTGGATAAGTGTGCGTTGCAGTATGAAGTCTCTCAGTATTCTTTGTACTGACCGGCGCGAGCTGGGGCGGCGCCGGTCTGGTGCCGAGCTTTTATGTGTGTGACAACCTTTATTGTTAATTAAGAGGATGTACGCCATTCATAATCCAGCTCACACAACACAAACTCACTCGCTCATCACAAACTCGCCTTTCGAAGAATCAAGGGTCTACATCACGCGACAACGGCAACTTGCCGTGCAATAATGAAGCCCCAGTATAACTTCGAACCGCCCAGATAAATACAAAAAAAATAGCTGTTAAAACGTATCCTCCTACAATGGAACTTGTATATTTCAAAAAAATTGAACAGAGTTGCATTTGTTTTGTTTCGCCTCGTGGCATTGGGCGGTTAGAGGTTAAACCGTTGTATTGTAGGCAACTAGGCATACAACGGTTTAAGTGTGAACGGGAAGAGAGGTAGAGGCAGAGCACTGGGCACATTTACTAGCACTGGGTACATTTTATATATATTATTTGTATATATATGGATATATATATGTATATATATTATTATGTATTAAATATATATGATTATTATATGTATTGTATTATTTGGTAGTTTGTAGTTATATATATATATATATATATAGACTTTGTACACGTGTTTGTCTATCTTCTGGTTCCTGTCTCCACTCAATTGCTCAAAGGTTAACTGGAAGAGATCCCTTTTAGGGATAAGTTCGCCTTTGTACCAAAATGTCCTTATTTGTTTGTATTTTTTGTGTTTTTTTGTGTACAATAAAGTTATTACATACATACATACATACACTGGGAACTAGCGCCCAGGCTTCCTTACGAATGGCGCAAAATAGGAAGCGCCTGGAGGAAGGTGGTACAAGACTGCAGTGCACGACTGGCTGGGTTGCACCGAACCGTCTGTAAATCGTAAGCGGTGTTCGTCAAATCTGATTGTATGGAAAGTTGCAGGTACATGGAGTCGTGGTCGGGCTGCGGCGGGGGCTGCGGCGCGGGCTGCGGCGCGGGCGGCGCGGCGGAGGCGGCGGCCGGCCGCTCCCGCGCCGCCTGTGAGTACGACACTTACACTAACGCTTGTTACCTAGGAAGCCGGAGAGCAGGTACATGGAGTCGTGGTCGGGCTGCGGCGGGGGCTGCGGCGCGGGCTGCGGCGCGGGCGGCGCGGCGGAGGCGGCGGCCGGCCGCTCCCGCGCCGCCTGTGAGTACGACACTTACACTAACGCTTGTTACCTAGGAAGCCGGAGAGCAGGTACATGGAGTCGTGGTCGGGCTGCGGCGGGGGCTGCGGCGCGGGCTGCGGCGCGGGCGGCGCGGCGGAGGCGGCGGCCGGCCGCTCCCGCGCCGCCTGTGAGTACGACACTTACACTAACGCTTGTTACCTAGGAAGCCGGAGAGCAGGTACATGGAGTCGTGGTCGGGCTGCGGCGGGGGCTGCGGCGCGGGCTGCGGCGCGGGCGGCGCGGCGGAGGCGGCGGCCGGCCGCTCCCGCGCCGCCTGTGAGTACGACACTTACACTAACGCTTGTTACCTAGGAAGCCGGAGAGCAGGTACATGGAGTCGTGGTCGGGCTGCGGCGGGGGCTGCGGCGCGGGCTGCGGCGCGGGCGGCGCGGCGGAGGCGGCGGCCGGCCGCCGCGGCAGGCGCTCCAGCTGTTGCCGTGCCGCCTGTGAATACGACACACCACCGTTATCCTGCAACCCCAAATTATATTTTACACAGGGTTTTTGGGACAGTGGGGGCAGCTCCCGGATCCCGTGCTGCTCCACGAAAATGGTTTAAGAAGACTTTCTCTTAATTTTGAATGTATGAAGATTGGGGTTTACAGATTATGGAAAAAACATACAGAATGCGAGAAAAAGGTCATTTTTGACAAACTGTTTTTTGATGCCAGTCCATCCCATTCCTATCCAGGATCAAAAGCTTGTATGGGAACAAATAAAAAATTCAGGCTAGATAAGCCACAACTGGACGAAAACTTTTCGTGCAACTGGCTGGGCGTGCCGGGCTGGCCGGCGCCGCGCCGGACGCCGGACAGCTGGGAGAGAGTACCAACCGTGGCCTGCTGGCGCTCGAGCTGCAGCTGCTGCAGCTGGCTGGGCGTGCCGGGCTGGCCGGCGCCGCGCCGGACGCCGGACAGCTGGGAGAGAGTACCAACCGTGGCCTGCTGGCGCTCGAGCTGCAGCTGCATCTGCAGCTGCTGCAGCTGGCTGGGCGTGCCGGGCTGTCCGGCGCCGCGCCGGACGCCGGACAGCTGGGAGAGAGTACCAACCGTGGCCTGCTGGCGCTCGAGCTGCAGCTGCATCTGCAGCTGCTGCAGCTGGCTGGGCGTGCCGGGCTGGCCGGCGCCGCGCCGGACGCCGGACAGCTGGGAGAGAGTACCAACCGTGGCCTGCTGGCGCTCGAGCTGTAGCTGCATCTGCAGCTGCTGCAGCTGGCTGGGCGTGCCGGGCTGGCCGGCGCCGCGCCGGACGCCGGACAGCTGGGAGAGAGTACCAACCGTGGCCTGCTGGCGCTCGAGCTGTAGCTGCATCTTCAGCTGCTGCAGCTGGCTGGGCGTGCCGGGCTGGCCGGCGCCGCGCCGGACGCCGGACAGCTGGGAGAGAGTACCAACCGTGGCCTGCTGGCGCTCGAGCTGTAGCTGCATCTTCAGCTGCTGCAGCTGGCTGGGCGTGCCGGGCTGGCCGGCGCCGCGCCGGACGCCGGACAGCTGGGAGAGAGTACCAACCGTGGCCTGCTGGCGCTCGAGCTGTAGCTGCATCTTCAGCTGCTGCAGCTGGCTGGGCGTGCCGGGCTGGCCGGCGCCGCGCCGGACGCCGGACAGCTGGGAGAGAGTACCAACCGTGGCCTGCTGGCGCTCGAGCTGCAGCTGCATCTGCATCTGCAGCTGCTGCAGCTGGCTGGGCGTGCCGGGCTGGCCGGCGCCGCGCCGGACGCCGGACAGCTGGGAGAGAGTACCAACCGTGGCCTGCTGGCGCTCGAGCTGCAGCTGCATCTGCATCTGCAGCTGCTGCAGCTGGCTGGGCGTGCCGGGCTGGCCGGCGCCGCGCCGGACGCCGGACAGCTGGGAGAGAGTACCAACCGTGGCCTGCTGGCGCTCGAGCTGTAGCTGCATCTGCAGCTGCTGCAGCTGGCTGGGCGTGCCGGGCTGGCCGGCACCGCGCCGGACGCCGGACAGCTGGGAGAGAGTACCAACCGTGGCCTGCTGGCGCTCGAGCTGCAGCTGCATCTGCAGCTGCTGCAGCTGGCTGGGCGTGCCGGGCTGGCCGGCGCCGCGCCGGACAGCTGGGAGAGAGTACCAACCGTGGCCTGCTGGCGCTCGAGCTGCAGCTGCATCTGCAGCTGCTGCAGCTGGCTGGGCGTGCCGGGCTGGCCGGCACCGCGCCGGACGCCGGACAGCTGGGAGAGAGTACCAACCGTGGCCTGCTGGCGCTCGAGCTGCAGCTGCATCTGCAGCTGCTGCAGCTGGCTGGGCGTGCCGGGCTGGCCGGCGCCGCGCCGGACGCCGGGCAGCTGGGAGAGAGTACCAACCGTGGCCTGCTGGCGCTCGAGCTGCAGCTGCATCTGCAGCTGCTGCAGCTGGCTGGGCGTGCCGGGCTGTCCGGCGCCGCGCCGGACGCCGGACAGCTGGGAGAGAGTACCAACCGTGGCCTGCTGGCGCTCGAGCTGCAGCTGCATCTGCAGCTGCTGCAGCTGGCTGGGCGTGCCGGGCTGTCCGGCGCCGCGCCGGACGCCGGACAGCTGGGAGAGAGTACCAACCGTGGCCTGCTGGCGCTCGAGCTGCAGCTGCATCTGCAGCTGCTGCAGCTGGCTGGGCGTGCCGGGCTGGCCGGCGCCGCGCCGGACGCCGGACAGCTGGGAGAGAGTACCAACCGTGGCCTGCTGGCGCTCGAGCTGCAGCTGCATCTGCAGCTGCTGCAGCTGGCTGGGCGTGCCGGGCTGGCCGGCGCCGCGCCGGACGCCGGACAGCTGGGAGAGAGTACCAACCGTGGCCTGCTGGCGCTCGAGCTGCAGCTGCATCTGCAGCTGCTGCAGCTGGCTGGGCGTGCCGGGCTGTCCGGCGCCGCGCCGGACGCCGGACAGCTGGGAGAGAGTACCAACCGTGGCCTGCTGGCGCTCGAGCTGCAGCTGCATCTGCAGCTGCTGCAGCTGGCTGGGCGTGCCGGGCTGGCCGGCGCCGCGCCGGACGCCGGACAGCTGGGAGAGAGTACCAACCGTGGCCTGCTGGCGCTCGAGCTGCAGCTGCATCTGCAGCTGCTGCAGCTGGCTGGGCGTGCCGGGCTGGCCGGCGCCGCGCCGGACGCCGGACAGCTGGGAGAGAGTACCAACCGTGGCCTGCTGGCGCTCGAGCTGCAGCTGCATCTGCAGCTGCTGCAGCTGGCTGGGCGTGCCGGGCTGGCCGGCGCCGCGCCGGACGCCGGACAGCTGGGAGAGCAGCTCGGCGATGGGGTCCACCACCGCGTCTCGCGACGACGGCGACAGTGACGATAGACCGCCACTCGTGCTGGAACATATCCACATCTATTATTATATTATCCAAAGCATCTAATTAAGGGTTAAAGGGGGTTAAAGGGGGCTAAGGGATAATTTGCGCCAACTAATAATTACAGACCGATCGATCGATGTTAAATATGGCGCCAGCTGCTGTCACCCCAATGAAACTTATCCAACTTTCTAGTCGTTTTAAAGAACACTACTTACGATTATGGAATCGTAAGTAGTGTTCTTTAAAACGACTATACTTAGAGTCGTAGCCTTTAAATATAGCAATGCTATACTAGCATTTATGATAATTCTAAGAAAATTGAGACTGGAAGATTTTGACTAGGTACATCGTAAAACTCGTGGCAGGCTTTTCTGGGTTTTCTGTGGTTAATACTCTGAAAAGGCTGTGGCTACCTATGCCATCTAGGCCCTAGGTAAAAGGAATAACACCGGTAGCTTACCTAAAGTGCATGTTGGTCCTCCTTGCACGACTGACGCCGCGGCCCGAGTGAGGCATGCGCCGCACGCCGCCATGCCGGATGCCGCTCGGCTCGTCGTGAGACCAGTTAAGGATTGTTATCGTAAAATCAAAACTAATCAAAAGGAAATAGAGGTAACACTTATTTATTTCAGAGCATTTATGGCATAAGGGACAGTAAAACATTAACAGCATACATTATAAGCTAATCGTGAGGCTGGTCAACCACTTGATGACCTCGTCGCTAAGGGTGAGGTCATTTGGAGGGCCACAGGTGTAGCGCATTATGGGACAATCCTCTATGATGTGCCGGATGGACACTAGAGGTCAGTGGCGGAGCGTCGTTACAACTCTAATTTTCAGCCAGTGCAGTTCTTTTACTACGGCTCATGAAGAATAAGAAAGGCAAATTAATTCCGGCTTCCCTAAGAGTATTTTTGACGTGCCGCCACTGCTAGAGGTACACTATAGCACAGCTACAATAGTAGATTGTTAACCGAGGGTCCATTTCTGACCACATATTTTAAAGATAAGAAACCAAAACAAACTTCATTATAACTCGTTTAGCAAAATTATACCTGTATTCGCATAAACCTAGCACAAGTAACTTCGTGTTGATAAGGCAACTCAAATAGAATAATCTAAACTCTGGACTTAAAGAAAAAATTCCCAACTTTAAAAAAAAAATTGCGCGAGATAAGGGAAGTCCTCTATGCAGCAGTGGACGACTGCAGGCTGTGGATGATTAATAGATGATGATTATCCATCTATTATCATGTAATGTTCTTGGGAAAACCTGACAGAATCATTCTGGTTATTACTGACTTGAATCCAACCAGAAGCATTGTTGCTTCACATGCTTAAAAAAATCTTCTCAAATTATATAATAATATCTCGCAAAAGGAAGTAGTTCCTATAATTCTGCAACAGAAATTTATTAGTATAGTTAACCAACTCCAGGGCCAGGGTGCTATCTTCCGCTCCTCCCTATCAAATCAACCATCTCCTTGTATGTCATATTAAAAAGGATATTAAAAATGAGATGAGATCTCTAGGGCCAGTTCGATGTTCAAGAGTGAGATGACCAGCAAAGTCATCTGTTACGAAATTGGGTTCTCCGCCGGGCATCGAAGCACATACTGGGCAAACCACCTGGAATCAAATGTGTCAATCACTAAACAATATGGTATTTGACTGGAAGCTAAATCAGCAACTTGTGATGACACATTAAAGACGATTCGGTATTGTAGTGCTAGTGACATTACGAACTTTTATTATATCAGAATTCTATCCCTAATCTTAGTCCATTGGGGCAGTAATTAGTATTGCCATTCATATAATGTATCTAACATACACGGAGTATAAAACATGTTCTGTAATCCTCATCTATAGCTAATGATTTCAAAAGCTGGAGTAGGCGCGCATCCTACTAGAGTTAAAGGAATTTGAACCTTTTACACATTAGTTACACTCATATAAACAACAGCACCGCGCTCGCGGCTTCTCGCGACCATTGCTGCAGTTATTTAAATAAGAAATCTGACTTTGGATTACAAGATTTTCCCCAAATCTCGCCTGTAGGGCGTACATGGCAGGGCAATTACTTCAGATCCCTTGCTCATCTGTCCAAACGAGAGGCCCAATGGTCCCAACAGTATAAGATGTTATGCGTACTATAAGATGAGATGACTGATGTTTTTCTTTTGTATGTGCTGCTTTATTATGTACCTCGTATGTTCATAAGTTTGAGACGACAAAAAATTTCGTAAAAGTCACTAAAGTCGATTAAATAATTTTCGAAATGTGTCATATTATTATTATTACCTTTAATCAATGTCTGTACGTTGATTTCTAGGTTTTTGTTAAAAGAGTGTTTTTTTAATAGATTTTCGTTAGGTCGTCTGAAAAAGTGCCCGGTCTGACACGCGACTTATTTTACGGAATCATTTGCTTCATTTATAGTGGTTCATTTTATAGCTGCAAGATTTGGATGAAATTTACGTTAGGTTTTTAGGCCTTTTTCGCCTGTTCATAAAAAAGTAAATTGGCCGCTAATGACAATCTGGAAGACTTGGGTCAAGGCTCGATGAAGACAATACTCAGAACTAAAAATCGAAGGAAAAAAAAATCGTGACGCTCATAATGTGAATATATTTTTTTACGACTGTACATGATCAAGTTGAAAAAAAAAAGTATTTACAGGCTGATTACATGTTATATAAGAATTTGAAAACTACCTACAAATAGTCGGCCCCACACTTTTACACTAAGAATTTGGTACCCTTTCTTCGAAAATAAGGAATTCTAAGGAAATATACTACCTTTGTAGGAAAATATCTTCCCTACTATACAGACAAGATAATTAAATATTGGTTATTCTCCATATTAGTTGAAGCATTTCTCAATATTTTGGTGTATAATTTGATATTCCAGCTATTACAGTTTTCTTTTACTTTAGATACATTCTCGCCAGTAATCATACCATTTTCGGGCTCGTGCCGACACCCCTCAGATGTCAACATATATGTGACTGTAATGAAAAACACAGAAGGCTAATTGAAATAAACACAATTTATTTTAATTTATTATAGTGTGGTTGTTAAATAAAAATATTAATGTAATCGTTTAACATTTCAGTAATCGAACTATTTGAGATTACATTCGTCTCAAAACTTATGAACAGACGAGGTATGTGAGGTGTGCAATAAAGAGTATTAGTATTTTATTGTATGACTCAGTGATGGTACGGCAACTCACGGCAAGAGTAGTGTCCGCGTGCTCGGCTGTGACGTGCTCCATGAGCGCGGTGTCTGTGAAGCCCATGCGATTGCAGAACGGACACGTGTAGGCTTGCGGCTGCTCCAACGCGAGAGCCTCGCCCCCATAGTACAGATCTGGAAAACAATATAACATATTCGAGATTTATTGGAAGAATCACGAAATTATATGCATTGATAGGTTGCTAGTCAGAGAAAAAAGACATAGTATTCTATTGTTGTTATAAAATGTCTAATGTTTATTATAACTGTGTAAAGTTTTTATATCAATACTTTTGAGGAGTTCATTCCATTGATTGCAACATAACATGCTTACAAATTCAGACTGGATCTTAACAAAGTTGCTATGAATCCATTCCGCATGCACTTGAAACAACAAGAATTGCATTTAAACCAGATTAGAGATAGTTATAATGAATTGCTACATATATCTCTTTATATTTTTATTAACAACTTGCCAATTCTGTTATTAGCACATAATAAATTGGACAACCATCACTACATAGTGTAAAACAAAGTCGCTTCCTGCTGTCTGTCTCATTGTATGCTTAAATCTTTAAAACTATGCAATGGATTTTGATGTGCTTTTTTTTTAAAGATAGTGTGATTCAAGAGGAAGGTTTATATGTATAATTTGCAATCGTGCGAAGCCGGGGCAGGTTGCTAGTTTAATCATACTACTTAATCACTCTCATCAATTAGATTAAAGATTTTCCAAGAAATTTTTAGCCTTTTTTGAGATATGGATTTTAAAATAATTATTATTGTATAAAAAATACAGGAATGTGTATGGTGAGTGAATTTTGTTTGCCTCCATTATTTAGGGTTATTTCACTCCAGATAGCATTCAATTATTTCTACCTTTAGGTTAGTTCAGAACCAAAAGTTTAACCTCAAATATGGGATAAAAAGAGGCACATTGTAGATATCAGAGAGTAATTACAAGACTTGAAGAGATGCCTGCCTCTATTACAAGTTATAAGTTGCTTGAGAAAGTGGCAGAATCCGATCCATAGATTAAATATTACATAATGTCAAATAGTTAACAGATATTTTTCTAGAATTTTGCATATTATCCAGTTTTAGTTTATAAAAATTGATTTTTTTGCAATATACAGAAGTAAATTTAATCCTATGCATATTTTTGCATAAATTTACCATCTTGGTATTAATACATATTGTAGACAATAATACATTTGAGTTTTATGGATGCTTTTATACTTTATTATTGCCGGCATGGCACGGTAAACCTCTATCATGAAACCATCGAGTTTTACCGTGCTGTGGCCACTGACGATAAAGTATAAAAGTGTCCAATTATCTATTCAATGACTACTTTTTTAAGACATTACTTCAACATTTGTAATAACATATAATGATGTGCTTTCATGATGTTAACACCCAATAAACCATCATATGTGTAGATATAGATTAATGCCAAATATTTGAAGTTACTGATTTATAGTTATAATTTGATTGGATTGGACAATTTTGACAGGACATTTTACTAGGGGTGAGCTCTTTAAAAATTGTAATGCTGTCAATGGTTATGACAAAAATTACATAATTTAATGACATTAAAACTGTATTCAGCTGTATCTCAGCTCATATCATACACAAAGTGAAAATGTATATCTCATTATCCAGTAATGGATAAGCCATGGAATCTGTGAGTTTCATTCATGCCTGTACATAACATCTCATTTCTTATTTCTTGGGCTACTTACAGTTGGCCATTGATTTCCAAATATTCAATAACCATGATACAGTTATATTCCATACAAAGAAGACATCTCCAAATAAGTCCATGATCACTTTGTCATTTGAATGACAGTATGTGCAAAATTAGGCCAAATTAATGTAGCTATACGATACGATTTGCACTAAGAGGTCTCACCAAAGTCACTTCTGGAAAGAATACATTGCATGGGGTGCTCTGTTGTGTGTTGGTTTGTGGTAGCGCCACTCTCATAGCAGGCAGCGCACAAGTCGTAATCGATGCATATTAAACATTTGTATCGTCGTCCTCTGAAGTTATTTTTCAAACAAGAATCACAGCTGACTCCTGAAAACACATCACATTTTATTCAATAACAATCTGCGCAAATCATACTTTAAACTCACAAAATAAACAATTAATCTTGTATGCAAATTGATCAAAGAATCATAAGAAGATTTTACAAAACAAAGCAAGGAAAATCATAGTGACAAAAGCATCGAACAAATTTTGATTATCATTACACACCTTCATGGCGATTCATTTTCGCCAGAAAATGTCGCCGTCACAATTACTCCTTGGCACCAGGATTACTGTTAATCTATGAGGTATTTATATTACTAATCTAAAATAAGCTGTTCAACATATAACACACTAAAATACGAGATTTTTAACAAAAATTTCCAAGCAAACCTAACCCAACCAGGCCATAATGACGTCACATAAATCTAACTTCGTTTAGTGTTGCCTGTCGCAATAATTATAATGTACCACAGACTGCGAAACAGTTTATAAAGCGACGATTTTAATTGTGCCTCGAACACTATGACGGAGCGGTTAAAAATAATTCGTTCGTTAACTGTCACAGCTGTCAGAGGAGAGGAGGCAAAGAAAGAACTCGCGATTTTGGTTGTTTTCCACTTGCACTGGCGTATTTCAGAATTTTAAAATTACCGTTGATCCCGGGCATACAATACTGTACAAAAGTTACAAGAAATTACTTAATTTATACTGCATAAATTGCGTAGCGCATGTAAAATAATTCGGCTTCGTTCGGTAGCTCTTGTTATATGTTAATTTGCGCGGGAAGCCGGGAATAGGCCCTAAATCTTGTAATGATAATTTAATCTGATTCTTAAGTTCCAAATCAAGATGACTGATGCGTTGTGCCATTTGGTTGTGGACGGTAACGAGGTATTGGAACTGAAATTGGGTGAGTAGCACAATAATGTCAAGGCAAACCAACAATTCGTATACATGCTATGACGGGCTACAACATAACCTTTGTGTCGTTTCAGTGAGGTCTCCAGATGATATCGAAGATGAAGAAGCTAGTTTTGCACCCGAGATGTGCCACCAGGTGTTTGGTGAGAACGAAAATATTTTTGGATACACAGACTTACGTATACGGCTATACTACACTGCTGGAAGTCTTCAAACATACCTCGGCATCGAATACGCTGAAAAGGTGACTATTACTTGCCATATATCTTTTCCATTTAAGCTACATTGATTTGATTGATTAGGTATATAGGTTTGTAATACCTAACTTTACTATTATCTCTAGATATCAATGTAATTTGATGATTTTAGATTGAGCCCAGTATCTCTGAAGGAATGAAGGCTGATGACATAGAAGGGGCTATGAAAAAGATCCTGGCACCTGGTTACACAACTAATTTGGATCAATTTGTCTCACTGCTAGAAAAGGACAAATCATTCAGACCAATGGGGAAAATGCTGCATTCATTTACATCAACTGCCCGTAAGTTAGAAGGGAAGTGATGTATGCATTGAATATGAGTAACAAGAAATCCATTGATAACCAAATATTGTAGTTTCGGTACTAATGGCCTTTGTTGGTATCATAATACAGAATGAAATGATGCAGCAAAACATATTGAAATAAAAATAGAAAAATCTGGAATTGTTTGAAATGAACATGTACATTGTTGTCCTTAGGTGAAAGTGGAGAGAAGCATACATTTGAGGTATATTTCTGTGACACGACCACTCCAGGGTTCCTGGCATTCCACGAGCGACTTCAGACTTTCCTGCTGTGGTATGTGGATGCAGCCTCCTTCATAGATGTTGATGATGACCAGTGGACCTTCTTTACAGTGTATGTTTTATCTTATAACTGCTCACCTACTATGATACAGTGGCGTAGCTACCGAAAGGCTAGGCGGGGCAGTGCCCCGGGGCCCCCAAGCTCAGGAGGCCCCCGAAACCTGATTAGCAAACCTCTTGAACTAGTTAGAAATAAGTATATATATTGATAAAACCTAAACAGTTTAGGGGGCCCAGTTCTTTTTGCTCCAGGGCCCTTAGTCATCTAGCTACGCCACTGCTATGATAAGGTGGTTAGTCACGTTTTTTCTCTGCCCAAATGTACTAAAACGTCACATAAAACATGATAGATTTTTTTAAGATTAATACATTTATTTTTTTACTAATTCCCTTTTGCACCCAGTGATTTCATTCAAGATATTTCACAAATGTGAAGCTTGCCCGACATGAGGCTTTAAGACAGCTGTTAGCTCATTCCCTCTTGTCCATGGGAGGGCAAAAGTTTGCAGTTATATATATGAGTATTGGTAGTACCAACTTACAACCAATAAAATACACCTTGAATTTCACCTGACCTGTGGAAATGGTTGTTCACTGTATTAATGTGTACTGTGTATATTATGTACTCTGAGGATGCCGCTCGCCTGCAGATTCGAGAAGTACCCGACTAGCGAGGGCGGCTGGGCGTACGCGGCGGCGGGGTACGCGACGGTGTACCGCTACTACGCGTACCCGGCGCACGCGCGCCCGCGCGTCTCGCAGGTGCTCACGCTGCCGCCCTTCCGCAAACTCGGAGTCTGTGCCAACCTGCTCATGGTAAATATTTGCTTATTCAACTGTAATAAAAGGGGTCACTCATGTCTGTATGGTCGAACCAATTATTTTAATAGGCATGTCTGGACTCACGGAAGTCTTCTATATAAAATTATTCACTTTTTAGGGTTCCGTATCCCAAGGGTAAAACGGGACCCTATTACTAAAACTCTGCTGTCCGTCTGTCTGTCCGTTTGTCAGGCTGTATGTCATGAACCGTGATAGTTACTACAAAACAGAATAAAATAAATATTTAAGGGGGCTCCCATACAACAGACATGATTTTTTTGCCGTTTTTATGGGTCGATAATGGTACGGACGGAACCCTTCGTACACGAATCCGGTTTTATTTTATTTATTTAAGATACAGTTGAAACAGAAGTTGTAGTGTACATGTGAGCCGTTAACAGTTTAAATAATATTTGGTGAGATCGCGCGGTTCATCCCGTCGTTTATTATTTAACACTTGCAATAATAGTAAAATTGTAACACATCTACTAGAGTCAGAATAATTGTCAATTTATATTTTAATGAAAATGCTATTTGGATTAATAAATCCTGAAATGAATCCTCATACTTACATGAGAACTTTGAAAAAACAAAAGATTGCATGCTAGGTACATATTTCTGAAACAAAAGAATCATACTAAAATCCATTTAGTGTTTTGATATTGAAATACAGATACCTACCTATTCTTAATTCTTTGAACGTGAATAATCAGATGTGACATTGACCATTATTATATATATTATTAATTAGTATTGTGCATTGTGGCAAAATAACATGAGAAAGATGTATATTATTTCAGGCTATATATTCCCACTTCGTAATACTCCCTGAAGTAATCGACATGACAGTGGAAGACCCATCAGAAGACTTCCAGAGGATCAGAGATTATGTTGACTGTAAAAATTGTGAAACTCTGCCAGCATTTTATCCAGCGAAGCTTCATCAAGGGTGAGTATTGCAGCTGAAAACACTAAAAAAAATAATGTTTCACATAACCAATGCACACACAAGTATACTAAGCTTTCCTATACTTTCGTGTGCAGCGGCGGTTGTGTGACTGAGCCTAGGAAGAATCTTAGGCCCTTATCTTACGGGGCTACTCCTAAGCGATTTGTTTCATACGCGTATCCTATACGTCGCTTGTGAGTCGCCGCCGACAAGACGCGTCGACGACGCGAATATGTATGGCGGCGACTCACAAGCGACGTGTAGGATACCCGTATGAAACCCAAATCGCTTAGGAGTAGCCCCATGAGATAAGGGCCTTCATAATGTTGAATGTCGTATTGCAGGTTTTCGCAAGAGATGGTGTCTCAAGCGTGCGCCAAGTTCAAGATCAACAAGAAGCAGGTGCGGCGCGTGTACGAGATCCTGCGGCTGCGCGCCACCAACACCTCGGACAAGGCGCAGTACCTGCAGTACCGGCTCGATGTCAAGAACAGGCTTAACGCGCCTTTCCAGGTACCAAACTCTCCTTAAACTTATCGATGCCAACCACGTATAGGCACTGGTCCCACCGCCGGCGATGAGCGAGAAGCGATTAGAGCTAGACACTAGAGCTAGAAACGAGTTGGCGAGAAGCGAGTGGTAGTTCCGATGGTTTTGTCGCTCGGCTATAAGCGAGTGTTCGAATGCGACGGGCGGTTACTCGAAAAATGACCGATGTTTAGTCTCTGATCGCCAAGCGAGCATCGCTGAGCGAGTAACGCTGAGCGATGCTCGCTTTTATCGCTGCGATTAACTAGTAAAGAGAGCCCTCGCCGGCAGTGTGAACAGCCAGCGATCAACTATATATATATTTGTCACTTTTACTGCCACGGGATCTACATCTTTTGTTCGTTTCTTGAGCGAGAAAATCGACGATAGCTAATCGCTTCCTCGCCCTTGGTGGGACCAGTACAGATTTTGGGAAAAAACATACAGGTGCGAGAAAAAGTTCATTTTTGACAAACTTTTTTTTTCGCGACTCTTACACACTCGCCCGATTTCCTAATCAATTGTTCTCTCCCACAGAAAAAGAAATTGGAAATGAAGAAGTTGGAAAAAGTGCTGAAGCCAGAAGAGTACGCGGCGACGCTAAGTTCGCTGGGAGTGAACGAGACGCAAGGTCGCCTGTCGAGCCAGTACCTGGCGCTCGAGGCCGACTACCGCCGCGTGCTGCACCGGCTCGAGCACGACTAGCTACCACACACAGCTGTCTATGCCCTTACAAGGTGGCTAATAAATCTCAAGCGATAAAAGGGCGTCTGAGCGGAGCATGTTCGTCATAAGCACTGAAAGGGTTAAGGTGGAAGCCTCTTGCGGCGAAAGTCCACAAAATCTTGTGTTGGAATGAAGCACGTCATTCCCATACGGCATGCGATGCTTGTGGTGCGTGCGTTCGTATGACATCCGTGGGCCATCCGGCTCGCATTCGTGCGCAGTGGGCGCTGCAAAGGACTTCCGCCTTTACTAATTTGTCCAAAAAATTCGTGTCAATGATTTTGTAATGTATCCAGTATAATGAGTTAGTATTTTAATTGTTTATGTCATTTTATGTAATGTAAAATAATCATAATGTTGAAGAATTGTTGAGAAATATTGGCCAGTGGCCTATTGAAATCGCATGTATTAAAACAATTGTGGACAATTAATTTGGCTGTAACTCAAATTGGTCGATAAATTTACTTAATTTCGACCCTAAACTGAATGGCAGGGATTAGGATATAGTTATGCATGCGCCGAAGGTGTTAATATTGGTATAAGAAAAATGTTGATAAAAATAAACCTCGTTCTCAAGTGTTGAATTCGGATTTGTGGTTAGCTTTCTCTTTAGAGCTGGTTTCTAAATTTTCGTTTTAGACTAGTCATTTGTAGGATTATACACACAGCTATGATTTTTTTAAAGCTCAGTCATTTTATTGAAAGCGTAAAGTAGCTACTTCTTTCTCATGGTTGTATTTAATCTTTTCTGCGATTGAGAATGTTAATGAATTTTATTTGAAAATGCTTGAATAAGTCATATTATTTTGAAATACTTATAGGTTCTAGCTATTTAATCTCGACTTAAGTTTTTTCTTGTACCACATAAGTCCTTTGCCTCCCTTTTACTAAGTTTACCCACAGAGACGCGTTTCTGCCTAGCATTATATCTTCATTTACCTGGATAAATTTTCAAGTAAAAAGTTGATTTCAATAAATTCGTTGTTTTTTACGATAAATTAAAATTTATTTTAAATCCTAAATGATGCATTTATGTATGCCCCTGGGATCTATTTAACCCCCCATCAACTTTATAATACGGCACGCACGCAGCTTATTTATGACGAATGTACGTAGAATGTAGGTAATTGGAAAAAATGAAACAAATGTTGAAGTTTGCTGTTAATACTTATATTAACTAATGGCAAACAAAATAATTGTTTTAGGTCAAAAACATTTACTTGATATTGGAATTGAGACATAGATATCAGACTCGTAAATCTGAATACTTTTACATATGTAATGAATGCATTTGCCACAGAACATAAACAAACTTGATATGATAACAGTCAAATTGCAAAATAAAATGATGATCCCGAGATCATCGTAGTGCTGTGCCATCTCAAGATACGTATGCAATCTGTGGCATTACGAGGAAGACTAGAAAGTTGAAACCAACGGTTTTGAGTTTGTAGAAAGAACATCATACTTTCACAAATAAATCTGCTTTTAATGTAAGAAAATATCTTATCTACATTTATCCTATTTTGAAGGGGCGAACGGCGAAGCTACCAAATGTCCTTAGAAAATTAGAGGTAACCAGGATCTGGTTAATGTGACCGCGACGCGTTGTCCGCGATGTAATACATCTCTCCGAACCATTCGCTGTGCTCGTCTAAGTACCTGAAAACAAATGAATGTGACTTTACAGATTTGATAAAATTTTAACACCTTCCCTGCGCTGCGCCACTATTAATTAATATCAGAAAAATGTATCAAATTTGACTGGGAAACCATTAAGTAATCCACTACACAAACATATGGGGGTACGTAAGCTTTTCTTTTGCCAGACATTTGGTAGGTATAAAGCGTGTGTAATACTTACTGGACAAACATGTCAACATGTTTCAAGATGAGTTTCAATTTGAAATCAGGCATCTGCGTTGCGTTCAAGAAGTCCGGTAATTTCACTGCAAGGCATTAATATTTATTTATAATGAAGGAGTATAAGAATACAATTTCTCATAAATAATTGATTCGTAACGATAGGTCACCCAAGATTACACATAATGGCTATTTTTTCCACAACATTTTTTTCATGACAAAAATATACCACTGCGGCTCTTCAGTAGAACCTTGAAATAAATAGTTTTAATTACCAAATAGCCTTGCGAGATGAATCGCGCCGTAGACGCGACAAGGGAGGTGCTCGGTACCTTCTCGAGGGATTATCTGCCATTTCGCGACCTGCACACATTTATCAAAACTTTATTGCATAAATCGAATAGATACAGAGGCTCAAGGCATTTACTACCTGTAATCATAGAGCCAAACAAGATTACCTAAAATGAGTGCAAAGTAAAATGGTAAAATGTTCATCTAAGCGGAACCTAAATCTACAATATCTAACCACCACTCTACTGCGAGATGTAATAGTGATATAACCCTGTAATATCATGAAATCAAAACTGGGGGAGCCTATGGCAAACCAAAAGTGAAGTATCTGTCTTTCTTGTTCCTACTTATATATAATTCGAGCGACAGAGAGGGTGATACTTCGTTTTCTCAGTTTCCCAGACCTAGTTGTTACATCCAAGAGCCAAGATAGCCATGAACGTAATAACCAAGTATTATCAATAACACTCAGATCTCCAAAACGTTCCTTACTGCATGTAGTAGTACAGTCTCCACCAGATATCGGAGCAAACAAGGCAAAAAAGGCTCTGTTGTCACTTTAACGTGCATGACAGACATTTTTGAGCATCCCGAAGCGTGCATATATATTTGATAGCGAAAATTGTTTTAATTTTTGGCGTCTTCTATTGAGCAAAGCAAGTACAGACGCGTAATGAAAGTGCTTGTTGGAGCCTACCTTCTCGAGCAGCAGCGACAGCGGCGTGCGGGTGGGCGGCGCGGCGGGCTCGGCCTGCGCGGGCCGCGCCCAACACTCGCTCAGCGACGACCCGCTGCTGCCAACACTACAAGCCAGTTACAACTAATTATATCAGCGTTTCTTCAATTTTATGATTATTAGTGGGATATGCAAAGGATAAATATATCGTCAGTTAATAACAGAAAGGTAGGCAAACGGATTCGAACGAAAATGATGGCGCTGACGTTTATGACGTGATAAATAAGTCCGGTATTATGTTCCCCCTTCAAAATTAAACTGATAGTGATAATCATCCGATACTTACCAAGAAGCATATTTATCTTGAGATATCATAGAAAGCCTGCATCATTTCTTAAAATTTAGGTATTTTGGGGCATCACTCCAATAATTATACAGAACGTGTCTAATGTCCTAAGCATAGACCATTGCAAATGATATAGTTTAGTTACCTGGATGAGAGCGTCTCGAACGCGCGCTGCTCGCCCGTGGACGTGCCGGGCGCCGGCTCTTCGTTCTCCGACTGGGATACTACCGACTTGTGCGACCGTAACCTAACAAACATAAGGGATGTATTATAAATATGAATTTATTTTTTATTTACAAGAATACAACAATAACTTAAATAAAATTAAAGCTAACTTAAGGCCCGGGGTACTGTGAATGACCTTGACCACTTAACGACTGCCGATGGCCGACCCAAGCGACATCTGTTCAACAATGATCGCGTTAGCTCGATTCGCTTGTAAACGGGCTGCCTTGATAATCGACCTGTTCCGCTGTTGCGTCAGTAGATGGCGCTCGGATTGCCCGGTGAACTACGCAGAGTAGTGTTTGTATCAGATGAAACAATATGAAGACTGAAGAAACATTCATATTTGGCTCGTTGTTTTTTGTTGTATAGTTGACGAAATATAAGCTGCCCCGATTCCTCGAACAACTTGTATGGCGAATCGGTGCAGCTTATATTTCGTCAACCATACCTACTACGTACTACGTAGTAGCAGTGGCGTGCACAGAGTTTTTAGACAGGGTAGGCAGATTTAAAAAAAGCCACGAATATTTATTTTTCGCAGGTAGTACCACCTATTAGTTAGTGTCAAATTTACGATTCATATTCCTTTACTAATGCACTAATTCCAAATCAACGGTAGTGAGATCAAATTGAGAAAGGGTAGTGTACCTACTATCCGTTCTCAATGGAGAATGTCAATAGGTCTGTAAAATCACTTGAAAGTGTGTTACGATAAAGCTTTCATTCATACAAATACATTAGTTTTTGTTTCATTCAAAAATACCAAGTAGTTTTGATTTTACATGCATTTAAAGTGAGTCCCGCTAACCGCGTGTGACGTCATTTTGCAACGCTAGTCTAGTACGTACGGAAGCGCGCGAACGGAGTGAGCGCGTGTATAGCGAGTGTTGCACTATGACGTCACGAAGGCGGGTCGTCGCGCGTCACTTTAAAATTCAATATCTTGTAAACTAAAGGACGTATCGAAATAATTCCTTCACATATATTTTTTTATTTTTAACAAAGAATACAGAAAAATGGGATTCTAAATAAGTTAGTTAGGCTTTACTTCGCCAAATAAAGTTTCCAGAAGAACACACGTAGTAGGTACGGTGAACCAATTTGATTTCTAGGCCACTTGGTACCTTGTCACAGTGATATTAATATGATAGCTCTAGCGGCTATAATATTGATTCTAACTGCGACAAGGTACGAAGTGCCCCAGAAATCAAATTGGTTGACTGTACGTACCTATTTATGATCTAAACAGAATTTGATATTTATTATTGCGATAATAAAAAAAGCCAATAAATGCTTTTATTGGAATATAACTTTTTTTTAACCAATCAGATCACACACAAACTCATAACTCCCACGGGAGTTATAAAATTCCATAATTCCCGCGGGAGGTAAATCTGCTATAATTGCTTTATACGCACGCGTGCAATAACACACTTTACGAGCAAGTGTGTGTGTTCAGATAAAATATTGCTCTTACGAGTATATGAAGAATTTACTTAGATATTTTACAATAATTAAGGGATATGCAAAACCGTACAATTATTAAGAGTGTACAATCGAGGTCATAAATATGTTTTCACACCACCTGGTGGACAATGCCCAGTTATATATCAATGCAAACCTTACCGAAAGCAAATCATGCTTACCGAAAGAAAACCATGATAACCCTAGTTTGCCGCGTTGTAATATTACTTATATACTAAATCTCATTACAACCCTCGGGTAATAATGTGATATCACTTTTCATAGTTGCTATTGTTATTCCCTTAAAGTCTAATTTCGTGAAGTCCGCACGGCGGCGAGCAGACGGCATATATATGATAAGTTGTTTTTTTTTTCAAATGAGTTTATAACTAGTATTTACAAAAACGAACTGTTTTAAATACAGTATTATTCTGTTTTTACTTACTTACGGTTCAGGTTCAATGGATAAATTGTCATTTGGTGGACCATCATCAGATTCAGATTCATTTATTTCATTAATGTAATTTACAATATAAGTTTGCATCGATGTCAAAGATATAAGAATTCACATAATGATCGTCAAGTTAGATATAAATAAATAAAGAGAATAATGAGATAATGAAATGAAAATATTCTCCTAATAAGGATCTTCTTAACATAATTGAATACGCGCGCGACGACCGCTTTAGCTTAGTTGGTAGTGACCCTGCCTACGAAGCCGGTAGCTCTAGTATAAGTTTTTTCGAAACATTAACTAATTCGAGCGCGTTTGCGTTTTGTCTCAAAATGTATGAAAACGCTCTCACCGAGTTTGAAATACGCGCGTTCATCGGTTAGCAACAAATGTTAAAATACTCGCCGTTTTAGTTTCCACTAGTGACCAACTGACCACCAGAGGCGCTGTTCACGTTTTCATATCACTTTCATACATTTTGAGACAAAATGCAAACGCGTTCGAATTAGTACCTAAGTTCATTTATTACCAAATTATGAGATAGACTGTGAATAAATCACCAAAATAACGTCATCATACAATCCGAAAGATACCCTACCTGATATAATTATAAAATAACAAATTAAAATAAAACTAAAACTAACCTAAAAATAACCTAACTATACCTAATAAAAACCCTAATCTAAAAAACCGCCAGTGGGTAACGTTCCCAAAGTGCTGGGCGAATTAGTTAATGTTTCGAAAAAACTTATACTAGAGCTACAGGGCATTTATTTTTGTGATGAGCACGAATATTTGTTCTTGGGTCTTGGATGTTTTCTATGTATTTAAGTATCTATTTATCTATATAAGTATGTATATCGTCGCTTAGTACCCATAGTACAAGCTTTGGTTAGTTTGGGACTAGGTTGATTTGTGTAAGATTGTCCACAAATATTGATATCGATATTGAATACAAAAATTATAGTATAGGTACAAATTGAATTAAGGACAACGATGGCAATACAAATAAATAGCGAAGTCAAATCAAATATCATTTTACAAACGTAAACAAATGTCAGGATCCTCATGATCATTTGCAAAATGAATCGGAGTAGTATTGAAACAACAAGTGTTATACGGCCTCTTAAAACTCCAACTATAATAGATAAGTATAAATAAAACTGTCTTACAGGTTGTATGTCTCTATGTGTCCGCACTACTCTGTGCAACGGGAATCGGCTCAAGCTCGGTGCAAACTTCCAAACTAGATAAGTAAACAAATATCTGACAACAGCGCTGTGCCTCGAGTGAAGCGAAGTCGCAACGTCGCATTCACTTTCATATTTGTGGGTAGAAAAATTTGACGAGTGTTCACGGCTCACATATGTAGGTAATATGTGAGATTTGAAAAGCAACTTTTTGCTTTTAAATAAAATACTACACATTTTTATATACTTGCTTTTTCATAAAAATATTCACTGTCATGATCAAGACTGGCAGTAATTTACTGTCAGCGCTAGAATAAGCGCCTACCATTTTATACGAAGCAAAGTTTTCAAGTTTGAAATTCATATTACAATACTTAGACGATTATTAACTACAACAGAAAATAGGTTAAATCCTCAAAAATAACTGAGCTTAATTTGGAAACTTAGAATTCTGTCGTAACCGAATAATGCTTGCACACATTTTGTTTTTAATGTTTCTTAAGCGTGGTTTTTTGTCGTAATTACAATATATGTGAACAAACTAACTACAACAGCAAATAGTCAAGGGTATGCGTGTCCTAAATATGCACTTTGCAGGTCATTACGTTCAATATATTCTTCAAATATTCTGCACAAAAACACCTCGATTTCAATACTTTGCCCACCTCTTCACCTTAATTCTAAAATCCAATGCCTCAAGGGCCCGTTTTAGAATTAACGGAAATCTGTATCGCAATGCTGATACGTTGTGCGAGGAAGTCGCCAGCCCACCAGTTGTGTCAACCAGACGCTTCGCGATTTCACTAAATACCTAACTTGTGTGCGCTGGGACCCCATGGACCTAGAGTTTCTACGCTAAAAGTTACAAAATTGTACTCTCTGCCAAGGATTATTATTTATACAATATTTATATATTAATTAATCATGTACAAACAAATATAATTGTAAGTGTCGGCTCAGAAAGCAAAAACAAAAAAAACCGGACACCCGCAGAATAGCAAGATACGAGTACGAGTAGTAATGTTTTATGACTGATTATACAATCATTGTAGGTATAGTAATGTCGCTCGGCCGGTTGCGCGAACGGCTTCAGTTGCGACGACCACAAGAACGAGGTTTTGTATATTTACAGACCCAGGTTGGCTGTCAGCTTGTTCGCGACCGACGTGGCATAAAAAAAAATGAGAAGTCACCGTCGGTTGAGGTTCCCGCTGCGCGTGGCGGGGCGGGGCTCGCGCTTGTGGTCGGCCTCGTCCGCGCTGGGCTCGCTCCGCGCCGGCTCCTTGCTCGTGCTCGTGCTCGCGCTCGCGCCGGCCTCCTCGGGCGGAGCCCGGGCCGGGGCCGGGGCCGGGGCCGGGGCCGGCTCCTCCACGTTGTTAGCCTGCTCCTCTACAGGGTGCAACATTTAAATCGGTCAGTATGAGAAATTCTGAAACTATAAGACATACGAAGATCGGTTCTTAGGAAAGGAACCATGTCATCGATTTTAGTAACCGAACCTGGACATATTGAAAAATAAAATTTAATTAAGTGTCAAAGGTTAGCGGGCAACGGGTCCCTGCCTCGCGCTACCCTTCCGCGCGGTCTCAGTTAAGCGGTTGAGCAGATTTGATTTTCCTGTATTAACCCTTATAAAGAAACATGACGGGAAGTTGGCAAAAAAGGTACTAGTCGTTTCCCACAGTACAGTATTTTTATCTCACTAACGCGGGTGAGCCATGGTTGTGTGTTGAGCTATACATACACATGGTCTCGTGTGCTTTGGCGTCGGAGCTATGCGTTCACGTTGTCTATGTGTTCGTATGTGTCACAACACAACTACAAGTATAGCCAATCCGCGCTCGTGAGATAGAAGTACTATACGTACCGTTGGGCTCGGCGGGGTCGGGGGGCAAGTGCGAGTACTCGGGTATCTTGGGGCTCCTGATGTCGGCCGGCTCGGCCGTCTCCTCCTCCATACGTACCGTTGGGCTCGGTGGGGTCGGGCGGCAGGTGCGAGTACTCGGGTATCTTGGGGCTCTTGATGTCGGCCGGCTCGGCCGTCTCCTCCTCCATACGTACCGTTGGGCTCGGTGGGGTCGGGCGGCAGGTGCGAGTACTCGGGTATCTTGGGGCTCTTGATGTCGGCCGGCTCGGCCGTCTCCTCCTCCATACGTACCGTTGGGCTCGGTGGGGTCGGGCGGCAGGTGCGAGTACTCGGGTATCTTGGGGCTCTTGATGTCGGCCGGCTCGGCCGTCTCCTCCTCCATACGTACCGTTGGGCTCGGTGGGGTCGGGCGGCAGGTGCGAGTACTCGGGTATCTTGGGGCTCTTGATGTCGGCCGGCTCGGCCGTCTCCTCCTCCATACGTACCGTTGGGCTCGGTGGGGTCGGGCGGCAGGTGCGAGTACTCGGGTATCTTGGGGCTCTTGATGTCGGCCGGCTCGGCCGTCTCCTCCTCCATACGTACCGTTGGGCTCGGTGGGGTCGGGCGGCAGGTGCGAGTACTCGGGTATCTTGGGGCTCTTGATGTCGGCCGGCTCGGCCGTCTCCTCCTCCATACGTACCGTTGGGCTCGGTGGGGTCGGGCGGCAGGTGCGAGTACTCGGGTATCTTGGGGCTCTTGATGTCGGCCGGCTCGGCCGTCTCCTCCTCCATACGTACCGTTGGGCTCGGTGGGGTCGGGCGGCAGGTGCGAGTACTCGGGTATCTTGGGGCTCTTGATGTCGGCCGGCTCGGCCGCGTTGGGCTCCGCCCCCGTCGGCTCCCGCGCCGCCCCAGCCGTCTCCTCCTCCTCCACTTCAGATTTCATTTCCTCCTCTTCGGTCTCATCTCTGTAATGTATGGAAATTTATAATGCGGTGGCTGATAGCAGAGTTTCTTACGCCGGTTCTCGAGGCAGAGGTTTATTTTACGAACCGGTAGTAGTAGGTAGTTTTTTGACATTCGTAGGTACATGTAATGTAATATCATAATATGCCTAAATTGACGAATAAATTAATTTTGATTTATTGAATCTGGTCTTTTTTTATTGAATCTGGTCTGTAAAGGCCTATACGATTTGCTTCGCCTCACGTTGTTGCGTGGAATATATAAAGCGGAGTACGTAAACATTAACATTTTCAGCGCTTTGTCAAATACAAACTCTGTCACTTACTCCTGGAATGTCAAACGCGAAGTTGAGCTCTATAGAAATGTGTGTAGGTTGATATCGCATTAAACGCCGTTGGCGTCGAAAAAGTTAAGGCATAATATAAGGACTTCACGTCATTCCACGGCATCATACGTATAAACCTCATTAAATCCGAACACTCTGCAGGAAGCAGCAAACAATATTCTTATTATTTATTTGGAGAACCAACAGCTTACAAATATACAATAGTGACTTAAATAGGACACAAAAAAGCCAATTACATGTTCCCACCAAGTATCAACCACCCAAGTCAAAACAACAAACCCCTTTTTCACGCAAAATAGGCACGCTGAATTTCGACTTGCGGAAAATGCCCAGTAAAACTAACCTCAACGAATCCTCAAGTCAATATAGGGTCGGCAACGCACTTGTTATTCTTCTGGAGCCTCAAGCGTCGATAGGCTACGGTCTGCTCACCGTCACGCAGGCCGTAAGCTTGTACGCCACCATCGTTGTATAAAATACTAAACTTATACATATAAACGAGACAAATAGCTCATAAGAGTATCCACCAGAGATGTGGTAAGTTCATACGAGTTTCATTACACTATCACGCAGGTATAACAAGTTCAATCGCCCTATAAAACCGCGCAATGTAGTTAATACTCGCATGGGTCTCATATTAGGGCCTTAAGACCAGTACTCACTCGTGCAGGTACTGTCCGCAGAGCTCGTGGTACTGCGCGCGCTCCTGTTTGTAGAGCAGCTGCGCGCGCAGCACGAAGTCGAAGTACACGCGCAGCCCGTCCGCCACCTCGCGCACCAGGTTCAGTCTGTCCAACAAAATACATCAGTACCGACAGTGTAAGTTTTGTCGAAACAAAACACAAACGAAAATGTCTAACTCTAGTTTAGTCTTAATTTATGTCGTCTACGGATGCGCGCGAACCACTTGACGAACGACTCCAGCACCTGCGCCGGTGGTAGTCGAACTGGTCGCTACAAGCGTGTAGTGTACAGTGACCTGCAGGAGACGTCGCGCAGGTCGGGCTTGGCGGGCGGGTCGTGGCGCGGACGCTGCGGGTGCCAGGCGCCGGCGCGCGCGAACCACTTGACGAACGACTCCAGCACCTGCGCCGGTGGTAGTCGAACTGGTCGCTACAAGCGTGTAGTGTACAGTGACCTGCAGGAGACGTCGCGCAGGTCGGGCTTGGCGGGCGGGTCGTGGCGCGGACGCTGCGGGTGCCAGGCGCCGGCGCGCGCGAACCACTTGACGAACGACATCAGCACCTGCGCCGGTGGTAGTCGAACTGGTCGCTACAAGCGTGTAGTGTACAGTGACCTGCAGGAGACGTCGCGCAGGTCGGGCTTGGCGGGCGGGTCGTGGCGCGGACGCTGCGGGTGCCAGGCGCCGGCGCGCGCGAACCACTTGACGAACGACTCCAGCACCTGCGCCGGTGGTAGTCGAACTGGTCGCTACAAGCGTGTAGTGTACAGTGACCTGCAGGAGACGTCGCGCAGGTCGGGCTTGGCGGGCGGGTCGTGGCGCGGACGCTGCGGGTGCCAGGCGCCGGCGCGCGCGAACCACTTGACGAACGACTCCAGCACCTGCGCCGGTGGTAGTCGAACTGGTCGCTACAAGCGTGTAGTGTACAGTGACCTGCAGGAGACGTCGCGCAGGTCGGGCTTGGCGGGCGGGTCGTGGCGCGGACGCTGCGGGTGCCAGGCGCCGGCGCGCGCGAACCACTTGACGAACGACTCCAGCACCTGCGCCGCGCTCGGCGCCGCGGGCAGTCGCGACAGCCGCCCGCGCTTCACCACCAGGTGGTAGTCGAACGTCAGCCGGTCTCTGCCGAAACGAGGACCGTCTGTTAGTCAAGGCTTAGTCACACCGCTTGCGCAACGCAAGCGGGACGCTGCGCTGATGAAACCGTTAGCATACGTTCCGGCGCGCAGCGGTCGCGTCGCGCGGACGTCGCGCAACGCAGTGTGACCAAGCCTTTAGCGTTTAGGAATACGAAATCCGCGAGGGTATTGCTCGTTCGACAGGCCTTACAAGTTTTAAAAAATGTTCAAGGTATGTTTCAATCAAACAGAAAATGGCGTAAATCATCAACTGATAAGAACCACACCATATTCCTGACCCAAGCAGGCCCGGGTGAGCGTTTCGCTTCGCGAGTCGACGTGGAGTCCCTGATGGTTTACTCTGAACATCGAAATCCGAAACTCGTATCGTGCCGTCCCCTTCACTCTCGTGTTATACACTATAAGAGTGAACGGGCGGCACTATATGAAGTTCGGATTTCGATGTTCGGAGTACAGTCCCTGTCCGTTGGTAGGTATGCGAAGTGTAGGTACCTGAGTGCGGAGGGCAGCGTGAGGACGGCGCGGCCCGGCGCGTGCGGCGGCGAGTGCGGGCTGCTGCAGCCCGACCCCGACATGGAGTCCGTGTCGCCCGTCGACCCGTCTGCCGACACAACATAGTCTACACTCAACAATCATCCAACCAGTAACACACCAGGGGTAGCACAAATTAATGCCAAGTCGTACGTCGCGCGACTCCGCAATTCCTGTCTCACTTGAATTGCGGTGTATAGAAAGCCTTGTGATGAATAGAAAGAGGAGGGTAGCCTCGCAGTAATGATTTAAAAAGGTAACCGTAACACAGGACCAATAAATATTATTGAGTTCTCGAAAACGGTGACTGAAATATATTTAGAAATAAATATAGACAACAGAGCGTTGGCAATAACTAAAGAATAAAAATTCTTATCTAATCAAACTATAACATAAATAAATGATCATACAGACAACTTGCGTTAAAATATCGTGCATACATAACCTGCTAGACGTAATCTGCTAGTAAGTGTAAGTGCAAGTTCTGCAAGTACGTACATATACTACATATCTTTCAGTTCGCATTAAAAATAAACTAAATAAGTCCCAGTGCTCGTCATAATGACATAAGATTGAAAGTTCCATGTATTGGGTCAGTGTCGAGCGCAGGGATGTTTTCCTTACACTTTATTTTAACCCTAAAACGAAAATGTTGGTTGTGTCAAAGTCCCTCTTTGTAATGGATGCCCACAAAAATATTAACATTTAGTTTCATGTCTCATGTACTACAAAATTTCGGAGTTGTTACAAAACAAGCCGACAAATGGATGAATGAAACTAGCAAAAATGCATTTTTCCTCGCCCAGAGGACTACCATTACCATTTTATCATCACAGCAAACGATTTTGGCACATCATAGCAATGTAGCAGTACACATGAGATCACAGTCCACCTGATGGTAGATGATTGGGCATTCCTTGGCTCCTTTTAAGGTCAGACGGTGCGGGCTCACCGTCAGGCTGCGAGGAGGAAGATCCGTCGTCGCTGAAGCCGTGGCGCGCACGCTTGGCCGGGCCCGCGCCGCCGCCCTTCTTACGCTCGCGCCGGTACAAGTACGCGCCGCTGCAACACGAATACAACTTGTATCATTGGCTATAGGCAAAAGCCCCCAAGTCCAATTAAAGAAAAAAAAGTAGTATTATGTGGTAGCTGGTGTGTCATTGTTTATAGAAAAATGTCTATTTTTTTTCAAATACTACCACTACAATGTTACAAAAAAATACAAAAATGCATTCCTAGTTCCTGTACAGCAGCCTGGTTTAACTTAAATCTAGGAAGACTTCCATATTTTAATTTCTAATATCACCATTCTGACAATATGTAAGTGATATATACATATTTTTCTTGAATACAAACAATATATATAATTTCAAACTTACAGTTGCAACTGTGACTTCTCAGCAAGGTCTCTCTGTAGCTGTCGGTTCTCTTCTGTGTCCTTGAGCACAAAATCCTCACTCACGCAGCGGTCCCATGACGAGTTCCAGCCTTGGAAATGTATCAGATATTCCACTGACCTCCTCCCGCGTTTGTCCTTACTTTCTATCACTTCCAGAACCTTGACAAAATCATTGATTATAATAAGAGGTACACAACATGCATAAAATAACACTCAAGTCAACATGCTATGTAGAATAGGCATGATGACTCAAAAAAAATTATTACTTCAATAGAAAGAAGACATAAAACTATGCCAAATAGTGAAAATCCTATTCAAATATCTCAAAAAATAACGAAGCAACAACGGTTAGAATGTTCGTAGTTAGAGAGAGAAAGTGCTACTCGACCGTGACGTCACCTTTGAGTAGCGCCATAGTAAATGACAATCGTTCAATACAAAGGTGCGTTTTGCGGAAAAGCGACAGAAAATACCCACTTTTAAAACTTTGAAGACTTATAATTACGTAATTATTTATTTTTTTGAATTACTTTTTTGCCATTTGATTGAGAATTTGAGTCATTATGTAGAAAATTTGGATTTATTGATTTTCTTTTATAGTGTCATCATCCCTATTGGGTTATTTAAAAAAATATAATAATTAATTAGACTCACTGCACTGAAAAAAAAAAAGATTTCTTATAACTAATTGTAATGTACCTTTGAATCGTAGAGCACCTTAGCTTTCGTGGGGTCTGGTTCATAGCACAAAACACGTTCTCCTTCACTGAATTTGTAACGAACTCCTCTCGTAGACACCATTTTAGGTTCACTTGAAGACAGGGTTAGGACGTAGATACTTCAGAAGGCCGATATCAGCCGCGCAACATTACCAGCCACACAAAAATTGTAATGTTAATATGCGTGATGTTAGTTTGATACTCCCGCGCCCGGCTTTTAATATCGATCTAGATTTAGAATGTTCAATATTTAAATGTTATATTAACATCTATTATATAATACACACACAACATTTAACATTTGTTAACTAAATTGTGTAGAGATTCGACAGTAAACACAAATAAAATATTTTATTTTAGATTTAATCGGGCGTAGTGCTTGCCCGGCAGTGTTATTGTTTGCGCGTCTGTAAGTCCAAACCGACGTAGAATAATTCGTAATGCTGGGCTAAGTGACAGTATTACGGCAAATTAAAGACTCACGGATATGCTTTGGACTTTAAATAACATAGCTGTCATTCCACTGTCATTCAAGACTTTTTTTATTAAACCCAGTGCATACCTATAGACCGCGGGCCACAATGTAAAAATCGTCAGTCATTTCCTCTCGCACGAAAACTTGTACAGTGATTAAGAAAGATGAATAAAAAATTACTGTGGAAGTCTGCCACCATTCCGTTGGTGGGTTGAGGAGCAGCAGCCTCCCAAAGACGTAAATAAAATAATTAAATTCAGTAATTTCCTCTCGACTGAAACTAGGTTTAAATGATAGTTAAGAAAATACTTTAATGAAAAAAAATCGTCTGCCACTTGTATCGCGGTGGAATACCCGTCTGCCAAGCACGTGAACATGTAAAAAAAATAAAAAAATTCAGTCATTTCCTCTCGCATGAAATTTTGTCAGATGATAGTTTATGGACTATTATGAAGAAATAAATTCGTCTGCCACTTGTATCGCGGTGGAAAACCCGTCTGCCAAGGGCCTAAACATTGTATGGGACGAAAAGAAAAAAACAATGCACATCAGCGTGTGGGGTATCTATAGATAGGTCTTTGAAAATGATATAGGGGTTTCTAAAAAACTTTTCCATTTAAGTCAACCGTTGGTGAGATATTCGCTGTGAAAGTCGTAAAAACTTCATCCCCCCTCTTTAATTTCCAAACCGTGAGGTCAAAAATTCAGAAAAAAATTGGGAGGGTGTAAATAAATAAATACTTTCAAAAATATTTGATTTGAATAAATTACGTCTAACGGTTTTTGAATAAACACTGAAAAACTGTCTTGTTCAAACAAAACGACTTAAGTGACGTGAGTTTCTCATAAAGTTACGACCTTTTTTGCTACGATTTATTAAATAGTGGTTTAAAATGTGAACTAGTAGGTGTCGGTATGGAACCCTTCATTGTGTGTGATCCCAGACGTACTCTAGGATGGTTTGAAAGCTATTCGATATGCCTCAGGTCGTGTTTTCATAGGAAACTCACGTCACTTAAGTCGTTTTGTTTGGGCAAGACAGTGTTGCCTATGAAGATACGACCTGAGGCTTATCGAATAACTTTCAAACCATCCTAGAGTACGTCTGGGATCACACACAATGAAGGGTTCCATACCGACACCTACTAGTTCACATTTTACACCACTATTTAATAAATCGTAGCAAAAAAGGTCGTAACTTTATGAGAAACTCACGTCACTTAAGTCGTTTTGTTTGAACAAGACAGTTTTTCAGCGTTTATTCAAAAACTGTTTGACGTAATTTATTCAAACCAAATATTTTTGAAAGTATTTATTTATTTACACCCTCCCAATTTTTTTCAGAATTTTTGACCTCACGGTTTGGAAATTAAAGAGGGGGGATGAAGTTTTTACGACTTTCACAGCGAATATCTCACCAACGGTTGACTTAAATGGAAAAGTTTTTTAAAAACCCGTATATCATTTTCAAAGACCTATCCATAGATACTTCACACGCTGATGTGCATTGTTTTTTTCTTTTCATCCCATACAATGTTTAGGCCCTTGGCAGACGGGTTTTCCACCGCGATACAAGTGGCAGACGAATTTATTTCTTCATAATAGTCCATAAACTATCATCTGACAAAATTTCATGCGAGAGGAAAATGACTGATTTTTTTTATTTTTTTTACATGTTCACGTGCTTGGCAGACGGGTATTCCACCGCGATACAAGGGGCAGACGATTTTTTTTCGTTAAAGTATTTTCTTAACTATCATTTAAACCTAGTTTCAGTCGAGAGGAAATGATTGAATTTAATTTTTTTTTACGTCTTTGGGAGGCTGCTGCTCCTCAACCCACCAACGGAATCGTGGCAGACGTCCACAGTAATTTTTTATTCATCTTTCTTAACCATTCTACAAGTTTTCATTCGAGAGGAGATTGGTAATCGTGACCTGTCGTTGGCCCGCGGTCTACTAGGGGATGCAGAGAATAGGATTTTAACCCTTTAGTGCACCGTGCCATTTGTGGCACAACAATGCATTCACACAATGGGCTATAATGGCCCATCGTACAGGACGGAGTTTTGCGTTATTCTATATTTAGTTAATTTGTGACAGAGTGAAGCGGATATTACACTGTCCTGAATTTAGGACACTTAGAAGGGTTCCGACCTATACGTTAGGGCGAGATGCTTCAACTCGCCTCCACTAGTTAGGACGCCTGATTCAGGACAGTGTAATACCCGCTTAAGATAGAGATTTACAATTTGTTGTCCTTGTTATAGTTTTTTCTTTGACTCAAACTATTTGATGACTTTGAGGCAAACAAACGATTAAGCCCGTAAACTTATAAATACCACCTGTGCTTGATTAGAGTTTGGCTACTTTAACTCAGTTCACTCTTTAAAAAAGGCTTTCCATCAAATGTATATATGTTTGACTAATTTTCGTTAGGTACGCAATGGAATCAATTAATATGTAGACATAATTAAGTCCTCAAAGTCCTCAACTACCTAACTACCTAGTCCGTCCTATCTAATACAAATACAAATACAAATACAAATACAAATGCGTTTATTTTTCCTTTAAATTACAATGGTGTATCGGTTAGTAATATCTTACATCTAATTGACATGGAAAAATCGGTGTGAGCACAGCGATAAGCTGGTTTTAAGCCCACCCGTAGTCAATAAGTTGGTTTCACATTAAGTAAATATACAGGTTAGTAAATTAAATTAAGTAGGTAGTTACAATTGCAATAATACAATATTGGATTGACTATGTATAATGGTATTGAAGTGACTATGGTAATGAAATCACGTAACAGTTTTATTTTTTAAATTATAATTATGTCTACTCTTTGTGGGGCATCGCACATCTTGCAACTCTTTTTGTATCGAAAGGTAGAACTTTTTAAAGTTAATTTTAAAACGTAAATAAGTTTTGGAAAGTCGTATAGGTGGTGGGATAACGTTCCAGCACTTGGTGGCTGCGAAACGAAATGAGCCTCTAAAGGCGGCGGAGTGGTGGCGCGGCGCCTTGAGCTGCAGCGCGTTCACGGCGCGCTGGCGGCCGCGCGCGCCCTGCAGCTGCAGCGTGGCCGCCAGCGCGGCCGGCACTCCCGTCTGCAACACTTTATAAGTGGTGCATGCGAGGTGCAGCTGCCTTCGAGCTTCCATGTTCAGACTGTTTAAGTTGTTTAGTACTGGTGTAATACGGTCTCGACGCTTTACTCTTTCGCAAAATCTAACACATGAATTTTGCACTAGTTGAATTTTCTTGCTAGTCTTTACGTCAAGGCTAGGTCCATATATAGTATCACAATAGTTAAATTGTGACAGAATAAGTAATTCTACGAGAGTACGCCTCACTTCTGTGTTTAAGTATTCACCGATTTTATAAAGAGATTTTAATTTATATATTGCAGACTTAACTTTCAGGTTTACATGCTTTACGAATTTCAAGTTAGTATCCATGTACAGACCCAAGTTTCTCGCGCAATCGACTATCTCGATGTGGGTCCCGTTCAGTTGAAAATCGGGCTTTAAGGAGAGAAACTTACTCACAACTTGCTTACTGCCGAATACCATCGCGACAGTCTTTCCAGCGTTGAGACACAGTGCGTTATCCCTCGCCCAGTCCGCGACTCGCTGCAGGTCCCCGTTGACGTCGGCGACGGCGCGCCGCACGGCGTCCGGCTCCGGGCGGCACGCGTGCAGCAGCTGCGTGTCGTCTGCGAACATCTCGCAGCGCATGTGGCGCACGCAGCGCGGCAGGTCCGCTGTGTACACCGAGTACAGCAGTGGGGAGATGCACGCACCCTGTGGGCATCCTCGTGTTAGTCTTTTTGGTTCTGAGTATGTGTACTTGCCGTCATTATCTACGCACTTAACTATTTGTTGACGGTTGCGCAGGTAACTAGATATGAGAAGACACGCGTTACAGCTTAGACCGTAATACCTTAGTTTTCTCAGCAATAGATTAATGTCGATACAGTCAAATGCGCGGGAAAAATCGAGCAAAATGAGTATCGAAACTAACCCCTGCTCACGGGAGACGTGTATGTCATCAGTAATCTTGGTCAACGTCGTAGCTGTGCTGCGCCCCTTCCGGAATCCTGACTGGTTCTCTGGTATAATTTGTGAGGCTTCACAGTAGGTATATAGTTGTTTATCCATAATTTTTTCTAGTATCTTAGAAGCTGCTGGTAATATACTTATTGGTCGTAGGTCTTGGTATGTATTTATTTCTGCCTTTTTAGGTATTGGTGTGACAATAGCAGTTTTCCAAGCACTAGGATAATGGCCCTCTACTAGGCAGCTGTTGATAATATGCTGGAGAACTTTGAGTGTATGAGGAAATGTGCGCTTTATCATTGCTATCGAGATTCCGTCAATGCCTTCCGCCTTCGATGATATTTTCTTTACTATTTTTACCAGTTCTTCCTCGTTGATCGGAGTAAATGTAAATTTTTCTTTATTATCTTGGTACTTATTCATACTGTAATAGTCGATTAGTATTTCTGGGACTGGTTCTGTATGGGGAAGCGACAAGAATTGCTCATTTATCTTATTTGCGTCATTGAGATGTTGCGGTATATCGTTATTCTTTATTTTGGTAGGCATACATTTATTGATACCCTTCCACATCTGTGAGGGGTTCTTAGTGTTATTATTAATTTCACGTTTGAAACAGGCCTGCTTTTCATCTCTAATCATGTATGTAACTTGATTCCGCAGCTGTTTGTAGTAGGCGACGGGCGCGGAGTGGGGAGCGGCGGCGGCGGCGCGCACGCCGGCTCGCTCGCGCAGCAGCATGGCGCGCCGCACGGTGTCGGTGAGCCAGGGCAGCGGCGGCGGCCGGCCGCGTCTAGTTATTACCGGCGCGTGCCGATCCCACAGCTGTAGAGTCATACATTCAAAAATACGCACTTTCTCATCTATACATTTTGTGTATATAATATTTTCCCACGGAACTGTTAGCAGGTCGCGATCAAACGCAACTTCATCGATGCTATTTAGGTTTCTATACATCATTAAGCGTTGTAAAGGCCTTACAATAGGTATGCTAAATGTAGCCATAACAAAACCATGATCACTGATCACGGTGTTATGACGGACAGCTACCTGTGTGCATCGATCGTATGCATTCGTTAATATTAGATCCAGTAATGTGCGTGATGATTTCGTTATTCGAGTAGGTTCTTTAACTAGCTGTTTTAAATCAAACTGATTCATGAAGTCCACCATTTTAGTTGCATTGGTAAACATATCGACGTTGAAGTCGCTAAGCAGAAAAATACTAGTGGCTCTGTGAGCTGTAGACCTCGTGAGTGTTTTTTTTATTTCCAAAACTTTGTTAGATATCGAACCTGTAGAGCAGGGGTCGGCAACCTTTTAGCACCCACGGGCCACATAGTAGCTAAAAAAATCTTCGCGGGCTGCAGATGATAATAATGATCACTGTCTGTTGATATCAACTCGAAACAAATTGGTACGCCGTACGCGACTGTAACGTAGTAAAAATTCGCACCCCTTTTTACGTAAAAACGAGAAAGACGAAAAAACCGACTTTTCACAGATAAACCAGCTAGTTTCCTTATCAAACCCAGATAATTCGCATTTCAACCGCATCGTAATTTCGCGATTCATTCGATCAATGCAAGCATATAGAATAGCAGATATAGAAACTTTAAGGGGGGGACGGGTCATAAAGTCATAACACACCTAGATGAAAACGCGAGCGCGAAATTTTTCGAACACTGATGCAAATGCGGCAAATACTTCATACGCATCAAGTCATAACACATCTAGATGAAAATGCGAGCGTAGCGAGCGCGAATTTTTTTGAACATTATGATGCAGGTGCGGAAAATACTTCATACGCATACGCATCAAGTTATGTAGATGTAAACGCGAGCGCGAAATTTTTCGAACACTGATTCAAATGCGGCAAATACTTCATACGCATCAAGTCATAACAAATCTCGTTGAAAACGCGAGCGAAGCGAGCGCGAAATTTTGCGAACATTATTATGCAGGTCTGAAAAATACTTCATACGCATCAAGTCATGTAGACGCAAACGCGAGCGCAGCCAGCGCGAAATTTTTTGAACATTAAGATGCAGGTGTGGAAAATACTTCATACTGTCTAACGCAAACGCGGCGAGCGCGAAATTTTTGAAAAAAAAAATTTAGATAGATTTAACTGTAAAATATACTTACAAACACATATCTCGTCCTGACCAACTGTGAAAATATTCGTGGTTGACGATACAGACGCTTTCACGATTTTAAGAATTTCAAATTTTACCTTTACAAACAATAAAGCCAGGGAGGCTCGCGGGCCGCACGGAAGGGGCCTGTTGCCGACCGCTGCTGTAGAGGAGGACAAACCATAGATTTTTTTTTAGATTACTCGACAAAAATATTCGATGTAATCAAAGAACGTGCTCACAATACTTCACGAGAATCTGTTGTGAAATGCGACCCTTAGAGGTGAACAAATCGAAATTCGGCCGCAGAAACACAAAATAATTGATAAAAAAAATGTTTTTTTTAAATTTGAAAAAGTGACTCGATAAAAAAATTCTATAGAATTACCGCACCTGCTCACAAAATTTCACGAAAATCGGTTGATAAATGCGACCTGTAGAGGAGAACAAACCAATGAATAAAATAAAAAAAAATTAAATTTACAAAAATTTACTTGCCTAAAAAATTCTATGTAATCATAAAACCTGCTCACAAAACTTCACGAGAATCGGTTGAGAAATGCGACGTGTAGAGGAAAAAACGGCCGCAGAAAAATACGAAATCATTGATACAAAGTTTGTTTTTTCGAATTTCAAAAAAGTGACTCGACAAAAAAATTCTATATAGTTACCAAACCTGCTCGCAAAATTTCACGAAAATCTGTTGATAAATGCGACCTGTAGAGGAGATCAGCCAACGACGTAAAAAATTTTTTTTAAAAATTTACAAAAATTTACTCTACAAATAAATTATATGTAGCCATGGAACCTGCTCACAAAATTTCACGAGAATCGGTTGAGAAATGCGACCTATAGAGGAAAAAACGGCCGCAGAAAAACACGAAATCATTGATACAATGTTTGTTTTTTTGAATTTCCAAAAAGTGACTCGACAAAAAAATTCTATATAGTTACCGAACCTGCTCACAAAATTTCACGAAAATCGGTTGATAAATGCGACCTGTAGAGGAGGACATACAAAAATCCGGCCGGACATACGAAAGCATTTTTGTCGAAGCTAAAACAGAGACCTCGTTTTACTCGGTCAATAATCTACAGTAGGCAAATATTCAGTGATACTTTCCGATAGGGAATGAAGTGCGGATGTAATAGCTATATCTGACGGTCTATATGCAGTACCTATAATACATGTATGTTTAGCTACCGTTAGCTGAATCCACATCTGTTCGAGGCGCGCAGAGGAGGGGACAGCTGGCAGGGTTCGTACGGCGAGTCGTGAGCGCACGTAGAAGCCTACTCCGCCGCCGCGCCGCCCCTCCCGCGGCGTGTGAATCAGCTGATAGCCTGGAATGTTATACGACGCAATATTTGAGAGACCAGATAACCATGTTTCATTTAGCCCAATAATGTCTAGATTTTCCTCTAAGATGGTAGAATATATATTATCAAATTCTGTTCCAAAACTGCGGACGTTATACAGTCCTAATTTTAGTTTATACGACTTGCCCATAAAGAGTAGATTTTACATTAAATAAAACGATACCTATACCCACATTATAGTGAGTCATAGTTAATATGCCCTCAAATAGTATTGACAATTTTTCTTTAAATGGTATTTGTAGTAGTTTATATAGAATAAAGGTGAAGGTAGGTTTGTATTTAATATAACATTTTAATACATGAATAAAATAGCAGTATTGTGCAGGATGGTGTACATAATGAGTAGAATATGTATGTATATTGGTTACTAATATGCTTTCCATAAGGATTGTGCAATCAGGCTAACACAGCGATATTGAGCTCATAATAAGTATTTACCTACTAACCACCTGTTTGCTCAGGTTGCATTTTTGTTATTGATAACGAGTTTGTTGAACTCAATCTCGTTTTTTATTGCTATGAATGGCGAATTCATATCCTTGCGGATCATGATTTTGCCATCCTGCACCCATACAAATGAATATTTGAGTTTGGTTTTAAAGTGTTCTTTAGCTTTAAACAACAAAGATTTTTTAGCACTGGTTAAATGTTCATTTACATATATACGTGATGGAGTACCTGGTATTCGCAGCACTTCAGTGGACAAAGGATTTTCCTTTTGTTGACGCGTTTTCTTAAGGAACTCGTCCCGTTTCTTCTTGTTTACAAACCGTACGATGATGGGCTGGTGGCTGCGCGGCTTGTTGCCCGCGACGTTGATGACCCGGGTGCGGGAGCAATGGGACAGGTCGGCGCGCTGGACAGGCGCCCCCACGGCCGTCGCCAGCTGCTCGTATTTACAAAAAAAATGCCAATGGCTCAGGTAGAACCTTACCTAAACTCTGTAAAACTCACTTTTCAAACCATTTAGTAAATTAATCCGTAGCTCTAGTATAAGTTTTTTCGAAACATTAACTAATTCGAACGCGTTTGCGTTTTGTCTCAAAATGTATGAAAACGCTCTCACCGAGGTTGAAATACGCGCGTTCATCGGTTAGCAACAAATGTTATACTGGCTGTTTTAGTTTCCACTAGTGACAACCAGAGGCGCTGTTCACGTTTTCATACCACTTTCATACATTTTGAGACAAAACGCAAACGCGTTCGAATTAGTTAATGTTTCGAAAAACTTATAGGAGAGCTACCGTTTTCTTAATCCGCTCACCACTTATTTCAGTTTCAGCATAATATTTCGGTGAACCACTATATTACCAGCCAGTCGACGATAACCAGCGTTGAAAATCGGGATTTTGGATGGTTTTTTTTTTATTTGTGAGTTGCATTGTATTTGACAAATTAGGTACACGCACTAAGATAAAATAAATATAATGCAAAAGGTAAAATAAATAAAAAATAGATGTATTAGAAAATAATAATTTAATTGAGTATATTTTCTATCGGAATATCATAAATCACACTTTAAGCGTAGTATCAGCTACTTCACTTCACAACTTAATTTCTACGTTTTGGCATTGGTGTTGCTTAGTGGTGGTACAGAGGGGCAGAGTACGCAGCTGGAGCGGCGTGGTAGACGGGGTCGGAGTGGTAGGCGACGGGGGCGGAGTGGTAGGCGACGGGGGCGGAGTGGTAGGCGACCGGAGCAGCGAGCTTGGCGACCGGGGCGGCGTGCACCACTGGGGCGGCGGAGTACGCGAGCTTGGCTACGGGCGCGGCGTGGTAGGCGACCGGAGCGGCCACCTTAGCGACCACCGGCGCGGCTACCTTCACGGCAACAGGCTCGCGGTGAACCACGGCGTTGAAACCGTTGTGCGGGTCGGCGGTGTAGTCGACGGTGCGCTTGGTGCCGTCGGGATCGACCACGGAGTACGAGCCCTGGACAACGTCACCGTCGCGGGTCTCGTGCTGGCTCTTGGAGTCCCCGGTAAGTCCGTCCTGCACGTCGTACGCGAAGCTGTACTGCGGGTGCGCGTCGTACTCCTCTACGGCAAGCTTGGCTACCTTAGCGACGGGGGCCGCGTACGCGACGGGAGCGGCGTGGTAAGCCGGTGCGGCGGCGTAGGCCACGGGGGCGGCGTGGTAGGCCGGGGCAGCGGCGTACGCCGCAGGAGCCACCGGGACTACGCCCGCACTTGCGGCCGCCACCAAGCATGCGAGTACCACAAACTGAAAGCAAAAACAATATCTATTAGATTTATGTTACTTAAAAGAAAGTTTAGTACCTATTTTGAACAATTGTACCTATTGTACAATTTTTGAATTTGTCAGATTTTCTTTTAGGAAAATTCCAAATTTTGAAATCTACCTACGGTCGTTTTTCACCTAATCGAATGCGTTTGCTTACAAATTGTAGGCGACCGCATTCGATTACGTAAAAAAAGTACAAAAATATGGGTGCATACAACTTGCTCAAAAATATGACCCATAGGCCATAGCTCTTATGTCGGTGAATTAAGGTTTTAGTACCATATTTATGAAAGGATACACTCGATACATATTTTTGCACTTGACTGTACATAATCTAATAGCCATGGAAACGAATAGATTCAAGACACGAAAACTAAATCTTCATATTTAGTTCGTGTTCCGTGTTCGTGTTGATTAACTAATTAACTCCCATACTAAAACTACTGACTATGGGTTACATGTATATTGTGTGTTACTGTTGAGGCTGTACCTTGAATGCCATTGTGTGTTGTGTTGATCGAGTGTGTTGAATGATGCCTGATGAGAGTGTTGGGAGCTTTTATACCGGGCGCACCCTTTCACTCGAGCTGCATAGATGACGCGACCGTGAACTCCAGCCCGGGGCGCTAATACCTATGTAGAAGAAACCCGTGCCTAGGTACTTTGTATCCCTACAGTTCCGCAGTGACTACTGTTTTCAATTTAAATGATTTGCGTTTTTCTGGACACATCGTCGACACGATGACGACCGCTTTAGCTTAGTTGGTAGTGACCCTGCCTACGAAGCTGGAGGTCCCGGGTTCGAATCCCGGCCAGGGCATTATTTGTGTGATGAGCACGAATATTTGTTCTTGGGTCTTGGATGTTTTCTATTTATTTAAGTATCTATTTATATCTATATAAGTAGATTAAGTAGGTATGTATATCGCCGCTTAGTACCCATAGTACAAGCTTTGCTTAGTTCGGGGTGGTTCGGGACTAGGTTGATTTGTGTAAGATTGTCCACAAAATATTTATTTATTATTGTCGCTAATACGATTTCACTGGCTCAGCTGGCTGCACGGTTGACAACACGTGAAAAGGGCGTGTTGATAACGGTGTCGCCAGAGCTTCCTCCCTTCCGACGCTACACAAGCTACTGTTGTGGTTCTGGGATTGGAAAAAGTCCTAGTTAGATATGTTGGTGTTTCGTGGAAATAGCTTGAGAAATTTTTAAATACCTTTAGGTAGTTAGGTAATGTAGTCCGGCGGGGTAATCACGTGACGATATGTACTACCGTTGGTACGTATTTAATGTCAGTTTTAGTATGGGATTTGACATTTAAATCTATCGTAGTAACGGTCGAAAACGTTACGTGATTCCCGCGCGGGCATTAGAATCCGGTTATGGTGTCCCCTGTCTGCCGTACTGTAAGGCCACTAAAAGGGGGAGTAAATAGTAGACGGTCGCACTTGAGTTGAGGGTTGCGATTCTCCATGGAAAGTGCGGAGCGATCCACAGAGAATCACTATAAAGCGGCATCTGTGGACTACTTAGGAGATCCCAGAGGCTTCCAAATTGCGTAGAGAAGGACCATCGGGGTATTCGGGGTGTTTTTAGTTGGTGCTATTCTGTTAGACCACTGCGCTGCCCCAGCGGGGTGTGAAGGTATCTACAGCGGTCTGCCCCCGTCCAAAAATAGGTAGAACGGTACTTAAACCAAACTTAAACGTTGCAGTATAAATGTAAGGCAAGTGCGCCCCAGGACAACTGATGAGTTCTCTTTGGGATTCAAACTTTTTTATATTGGCATTTTAGCAGTGCAAAGTAGATTATTAGGTTTTTTTAAATGTGCGTTTAAATACTTAGCCAATCCCAAGTGGGTCCTATACCCATGAATATTTTTCGAATTAGATGGTGTTTAACCTCATAGTTTCCTACACCTATCGTATTTCCTCGTAGGAGCAGGTAGGTACGTGGGAAACAAATATCAGGGACCCGTCGCGTGACCCAGAACACGAAGGGCCGGGTCAGTGCGTTCACTCGGCGTCGCCGCAAAGTTCAACGGATCTCATGATTCTATTGGCATATTATTATTATACTTTCGAACTGGGTTTTCAAAGCATAAAGTTTTCTTCATAACGCAACTGCGGTTATATTTTGGAATCTACTCCAGTGATACCTGTTAACTAAATATTAATTTAGATGTTGGGGACAATTTGGAATGGGTACCTACCTATAATAGCTAACATTGTAGTCTTTGGGTATGGCCAGCGGAACGGAACCTTTAACATTGTCAACCAAAGTTTTGTTTACTTACCTACATAAAACCTATTCCATTCCTATATTTAATGCCACCTATGGGGTTGGGGCAAAGAAGATAATACCTATATAGGTAGGTACTAACGTTTGGGGATAGAATGAATGTTGCAAAGTATAACAACCCGTATACTAATGTGACCATTAAGGTTAAGGACCTTTAAAACTTGCATTCCCACATGTCTCTAGCTGTCAACGCAACGAATCCTCAAGTCAATGAAAGGTCGGCAACGCGCTTGTGAATCTTATTGAGTCGCTTCGCTAGTGTCGATAGGCTGCGGTATCTGCTTTCCATCAGGCAGGCCGATCGTTTACCACCGCCGTTGTTTAAAAAAAACTGATATTAAATGCAATAAAAACAAATATAACGTAGGTTTAAATGACTGAGTGAAACGAAGGACTCTCTGGTTTTAGCTTCGGCAAAAATGCTTTCGTAATTCGTATGTCCGGATTTCCGGCGGTACCTACTCCTTTACAGGTCGCATTTCTTAACCGATTCTCGTGAAATTTTGTGAGCAGGTACGAAAATTAAAAGAAAGTTTTTTGTCGAGTCAATTTTTGGAAATTTTAAAGCGCTTTTAGGCGCTACTATTAAGTTATGTTTCGACATTTAGCGCTGAAAAGTCATACTATATAATTATTACCTACACCCAAATCCTCTTTAATAAGTTCAAAAACCGTAGATAAGACCTTTAGTATATATATTGTAGTCTTTGGATAAGACCCCGATTTATAATATACCGTGGTAGCTGAGCGCGCGCTGAGAAACGACACCGCCGGCTCAACGTGCTCACACGAAACACGTCATGAAAGAGGATTTAATATATGGATGTAGATAAAGTAGCGTATGCAACTGTACATAATTAGGAATTACTACACTCGTCTGACCTTATTATAAAACTCGCCTTCGGCTCGTTTTTTAATGCCCCTCATGCCATTATGTACCAGTTGCATAGCAGCGCCCTGAAAAATTTTGACGGCCCATGTGCCGAACACCATCTTCATAATATGTATCTTCTTTTTTGTCTGGCGCTGCGTATTCGCTGTCTAGTTACGGAAACCTAAAATGGCAAAAACTACTAGTATTGTAGGTGACAAGAAAAGGTACCCAAAGAAGGATGCGAGGGGCAGCGCCAAGCCCTAGCCCTAAATCAGGGTGGTGCGAGATGGCGCCCTTTGATTTAAATTTTTCCACGTTGCCAGTTTGGCGCCCCTTGATATCCGGTGGCTGGCGCCCCTTGACATCCGACGCCTGGCGCGTCCGCGCCATCCGCCCACCCTTGGGCCGGCCCTGGCGAGGGGTGGCTTCGCCGCCCCTTTATGCCTGCCGCCCTGGGCCATGGCCCCCTTGGCCCTAGGGTAAATACGCCCCTACTCTAGCCGGTAGGCGGCGGTAACGGGACGAGACCTACAGTACATGTAGTTAATACGAGTAGGTAGAGTTAATTGTCAGGCAAGTGTCTAGTGTGACATTTTACGGACTCACGCGTACTCTTGTTACAATTGGTTGCGCAAGCGCCGGCGGCGGTGCGCCCGCGCACCGACCTCAAGGATGCAGCAGCAAAGTGCATCCTTAGGAGCCTTGTTACTTATTCCCTACCTTTATTACATTTACTTACGTACATTTTTCACATACGGTCAACAAATTTGATTTCTGGGCCACTTCGTACCTTGTCACAGTGAAAATCTAAGTAGGTATATGAAAGCCCCTCTCTTATTAAATGTCACTGTGACAAGGTACGAATTGGCCCAGAAATTAAATTGGTTGACTGTACCTAGTGTGAAGGCAGAATGTGACGTCTAACATCAAAAAAGTTTAAAATTTTGAGAGGATTTCGTATATTGTACAGGGGGCCGATTTTTGAGAGTCGAACGCTCGAATTTTCACTCGAGATCCGTCAAAAAACTATGACGTTTTGACAGATGTCGAGTGAAAAGTCGAGCGTTCGACACTCAAAAATCGGTCCCCAGAAGTTGTACCTATATACCTAAGCGATTCACTAAGCACCGTCCTCTCCTGTCACCTCACCCCTCACCCGTTTTTATATGGAAACTGTCAAATGTCATTTATCATTTTCGACAGTTTAACAGTATAATATTGGATTTTAGTCGTCGCCGCGTTGGTGAGCACACGTGCCCGGGGCGACGACGAGCAGAATCCATTACATTACCGTACAATACCTACCTACTGTCATGGCGTCGTTACCGAACAACGTCACTGAACACGTGATATTGGCGAAATCATCATAAATTTGATGGAAGCCATTTTTTTAAAGAAGTTAAGTTAAGAGTATAATAATATATGTCAGGTAGTTTCCATATAAAAACGGGTGAGGGGTGAGGTGACATTGAGGACGGTCGGTTTGTGAATAACAGTCTTGGTATTAGAGCTATTATCTCAATAAACACGTAGTCAGCTGCAGAGAAAAGGGACCCCCCTGCATAGAAATTTGTATGCACGGTGGGTCAGGTCAGCTGACCGTACAGTAAGGTATCATAAATATGTAATAATAATTATAAACTTTGTTTGGAGATGAAGTATGTGATGCTAGTATAGGTGTATTAGGTAACCTATCTTTGGTACAACATTCAACACTCATATGCAACACTTTATAAAGCTGCAGATACTCTTACATATGTTTGCCCCAGTTTATCTCTGTTTGCACTGACAAAGTTCGACCCAACTGGCAATGCACCTTGATGTACAAAGTTCACGTTTTCATAAATTGCCCTGGCATTACGGCGGCGGTCTTTCGTAAATTTGCGGTCGTATTGTCCAAATTGTTCTTGATTCCCCGCGATCCAGCGCATGGTTACGTGCCAACAGAAATATTGTGTCCAGTACTTTAACGCCGATTTAAGGATGATTCACGCTAGAGGCCGACCCGTTTTGTAGTAACTAGTAAGTGCAAGAAATCGACGGACGCGCGACGGCCGTCGATTTCTCAGTGCCAGACGGTTGAAGACAAGCCCAGAGATCGAGTGACCTTGGTCTGCAAAGACCGCTAATCAAAGGAGGTCTTGCTGGAAACAGCTGTCTACACGGTCTCTGGGCTTGTCTTCGACCATCTGGCACGGGCTTAAGAAAATAAAAGTCGTTCAGATACCTACTTTTGAAAGTCTGGTAAAAACGCCTATGGCCAATGTACCGTTGGCCGTTGTATCCTTGTTGATTAAATGAGTTGTAATACTGTAACTGTTGTAACTTCGTTCCTGGTGATGTCATATTTAATGCAGACTGCGTCCGCGACGATCTGTCCGATATCATTGCTCTTTAATTACACGGAATCTGAAATGTAATTTACGTAAAATGAATTTACCTCGCCTTGGTAATTACCAATTTATATTTAATTATAATTATACCTATTTAATGTATTCTTAATTATAGCCCCTTGCACTCACGAAATTTTTTAGCAAACAGGTTTAATCATCAGTTTTACTCAATCACTATAATCAAGCCCTGAATAATTAAGTAAGTATCACAAAACATATTTGGTTTTGTTTGAGTTTAATAATCATGTACACCAAACCATACCAGATTTTATTAGGTAATAACACATAGGTACTATCGAACCAACTGAAACGTGACCCACCGTAGAACCTTGTCACAGAAAACGTCATAGTAACATCGTACTGCCTGACAAGGAAAATCATTATGACACTTTCTGTGACAGTTGGTTCGATAGTACTTACTTATACATGGGATGCCTCCAAGAAGACTGAGGCAAAGTAAATAGCGGCGGCGCGCGCCGGAGCAGAGTCCGCTCAGTACAAAGTGCCATTTTCGCCGCACGCACACAGACGTAACATTTACAGGCATTCTCGGTTGATCTCGGCAATGCTTAGTCGCGACTGTCGCGAGTGCTAGTTGTGCGCGCGTTGATCACTTGACGTCCCCGCCGCTACGTAGGTACTTTGTGTCACGTACGTCAAAATGAATAACCGATATTATTACAGTTGGAATGTATTTTATTGTTTAAATACCACAAAAAACTGTGCCTACACTTTCTTCAAATTTTCAATCGATATTGAAAGGTAAATAAAACGGTTTTCTCATTTTGGTAGTTACAATACCTAGGGAGGTAGGTGATTTTTTGAAACTAGCCGCTTTGATAACGACGATCAACCATTACACATTCATCTTATCGTTCGCTGGTAAAACACCAGTATTTAAGTACTATGGTTTAGTTAAGTAGGTACCTAATTAATTAGGTATATTCTTTGTTGGCGCTCTCGACCGCCGCCGGTCACAAGTCACAACTCGCAGCGGGTCACGCATCAATTTATTAGGGTTCCGTACCCGAAGGGTCAAAACGGAACTCTATTGGTGTCGCCCAGACGTCCGTCCGTCCGTCGTCTATCACAAAATTTGTTCCGAAGAATTTTTAGACTTCTCATTGACCTATGAACTTGAAATTTGGTGACAATGTTCAATATTACGTATATTTTAACAACAAATACTAATATATTGATAAATCATATTTTTGAGGTTGATTCGGAACCCTAAATGTGCGAAGTCCGACTCGCACTCGGCCGGTTTTTTATCAAGATACGCTGGTTCATATTTAAATGTCATGTTGAAGAATTTTTAATATACCTACTCCTTTTTAAAATTCAAAATCAATACAAAAGCAACCCTGTGAGTTGGGCAGGTTTAGGTATGCATTTTCAAGAACGGCGGGGACGGACCTTCTGTGTATTTTTTATTTTGTGACTGAGGGCGGATCGGGATGGGATAGATCGTAGAAGGAAAAACTTACCTACCTAAGTCCTATTCTATGAAGTGGTTGAATATCGGTTCAATCTTGTTCGCATACATCATTATAGACAGACGAAGATTGAATTGACCCCAGGGTTCCATCTGAAACAATACGACAATACTCCACCTTGACATTAACGTGGTACTTACTTAGAGTAGCTCGGACCGCCATCGCCCACTAAGCACTGAGTGGAGATGACGGCGATAACGATAAGAATAGCTGGTCTAACCTGCTACTTTCGACAGTTATTAATGAGTTAGTAAGTTACAAAGGTTTAGTAGCGATTAAGGTGTTGCGTGCATAAAAAATAAGTAATCTTCTGCAATGTTTTAACATTGGAGCACATTGTTGAAATCTTAATTGAATCGTGGGTAGGTAGGTACCCAATTCACTAACTTCGACAAAAATACTTTCGTATGTTCGATTTCCAGATTTCCGGATTTTCGGAATTCCGGTTGTTCTCCTCTGACAGGTCTCATTTCTCAACCGATTTTCGTGAAATTTTGTGAGCAGTTTCGATAGTTGTACCTAACTACCAATCTGTTCAGAATTCCTTTTGCGTAAGTGTAGGCAGAGCCTATGTATACGAAATCTCGACGAAACCATTATGGTTTCGGGAAATTTTAAGTAGGTGCCTCTTTTTTGTACCAGATATAAATAAATCCTAGTACCTACCTATATCATACCTACAAATTCATATCTAACTAATCTGGTATTATGTAGTCGTGAGACTCGTGAAGTAATGAGGACTATATATTGTCACTATTATTTAGTTTCGACTGGTAGTAATCAACATGTTTATCTGTTTCTAAGATTGACCCCCGGTCAAATCCGGCTGCACATATGTGCGGCCGTGTACCTGTCGACGTGTCGGTGATTATCTCAACAACATAGGTACTCGCCACACCCGTCCGTCGACTTATAATACTGTCATGTTAGCACCCGACTTTCGAAGCGGGTCTATAAACGCCAATGCAACCAAACGCCATGGCCGCCGACAACACTAATACCTAAATTGTAATAAAATTAATTTCCAAAGCACATTAACGGACAATCTACAAGTAACTAACTAGGTACAATATTTTTTCTAAATATTAAAGCCATAGAGAAAAATCGCTGTAGAGGAAAAACTATTCTTATTGTTAAACACACTGTACTCTAGATACCCCACGTCGGGGTAGAATGTGTAGAATTTTTTTTAAATTAAAATTTAAAATAAAATTTTAAAATCTTCCAAAAAATTATGTGGCCCTGAACAGACCCTAAAATAATTTCCCATGAAGCGGTGTAAAGTTCAGCGTTCAGCCAACTTAACTGGCCAATAAAATCGTGCGGAAGTCTAAGCTGCGAGTCAAGGCGTAAGGTCAGCGGTTATTATCAATTATTCACTTCATTGCCCACTTTTTGATGTACTTGACTTTATGCGAGTTAAAACAAAGCTTGACCTTCTGAACTGGCAAGTTTCGCATTATTTAACTTATTGAATTCTTGTGATCCTTCATTGTCTTTATTGATAAGTACATATATTCACGACTATGTTTTAGTTGGTTAAGCAAGGCATATACCTAATATATGACATTTAAGAGCCACTTTAAAGATGGAGAAAATGTGATGTAGTAATGACAGGTTGCTAGCCTATCACCTACAACACAGCATACTTTGACCCTATCCCGTATTCGTATATCGCCAAGTCTTACGAAGTGGGTTATTTTAACCCGACTTCATAGATTTTAACAAGACCTCTAGTGTCTATAGGTAAAGGTGAAATTTAGTTTAGTTTAAAGAGGTGAAATTTAGTTTATCGCCGAAATTTGTACAGTATACGATGTTAATGGCTTTTTAAACGTTTTCTGCTATGTATATTGCGACGATTTTCCTAGACTGAGCTATTCTAAAATTTCTAAGGCTTTGCCTCGACTTCGATCCGGACCCTATTGGAGATGGTTCTACAATTTCCCGTACATAATTCAGATAAGGAATAATGGCTCCGGAACTTTGATAATAAGTGACCTAATTTTGACGAGGAATGCCTGACGGTATTGCGCAAGAAAGTAGTCAGCTGTTCGGCGCCTGAGTCACATCTGCTTGTCATGCGCGCTGCGCGCCGCATGCCCCGCCCCGCTCGCCGGTAGCTGAACTGAACACTTTCCTTGGATAGTTCTCAGAACGCGGTCACTGGAGCACATACTACTTCCAAGGATATACGTGCGATTAAGGATATTAATCACAATTACTTATACAGATTCTGAGAATTAAGCTACTTCTCGGATTAAACCCGGAAGCTATTTTAACATTTAATTGTTTTCAAGTCTTTCGGTAACATGTCAGAACAGAGAGATGGACTTAGTTTTACTTTTTGCAGTGGCCGGGAAAAAGCAATTCGTGGATAAGTTGATTTTTTTTCGCACGAAGGAGCGAAGCTGAGATTTCGCAAAGTACCTAAAACGAATGTTTCCAAGCATTAATATGGGAGGAAAATAAGATACAGCAATCGACCATAATACTTATAAATAGCTAAATTAAAAAAAGTAAACTAAGTATAAACATGAGGTTATAGAGTTATGTAAATTAACAATAAAAATAAAAATAAATCCTAAATAAAACTAAACTAAACTAAAATCTAAAACTAAATAAACCTAAAAAATTTGGCGCCCGCGTCATGGTGCCGAGGATGCTGGCAGCATTTCCTCGCTGTATTGCAATGCTGAATGCGTTGCGCGAGGAAGCTGTAGATTAACCTACTGAGATTGCAAAACCTATCAATTCAACAACGCCGTTATGACTAAGCTATAGGAAACAATAAGGACTAATATTCATATGTACACTATATGATTCTTAACTAACGATTAAATACTAATAATAAGGATTTATTTCAAATAAATAAATTACATTCATATGTTGTCAGTACATATGTCTTAGGATTAGGTGTTAGTAAAATCAGTTTTATAGGTATTTAAGCCGAAACATGATTGCTTAAAATATTCTTGATAGAAAAAAAATCTCCTAAGTTTATTTTCCTTTTATTCCACCTTCATGATTATAGTGCAACTTTTGTAGGACTCACAGTCGCAACTCAAATGAAAAAAACTGTCGTAATAGTACTGACCTCATTTAAAATTAGGTACTACTCTGTATGTAATCATATCAACTATGCAAGTGCATGCAAGTAGTTTAAATAAGGATTATAAAAGAGATACAAATGCAAATGTAAAAAAGCACAGCCATATAAAAACATTAGACAAGAGTTGATCAATTATGTTAAATCGCCATTGGAAGTGAATTAGCCAGGGAAGTCGTAATAATAAATGTAACAATTGAAAGTAATCTATTCAGCAAGCTCCATGCGTCTTGCATGCTTATTAGACGAAAAGGTCACGTAGCCGTAGCCATAGCCGCGTCGCGCGATTCACGAATAATATACTAACACTAACACTACATGTACATGGTCATAAAGGAATGGCTATAGTAGCTCTAGTATAAGTTTTTTCGAAACGTTAACTAATTCGAACGCGTTTGCGTTTTGTCTCAAAATGTATGAAAACGCTCTCACCGAGTATGAAATACGCGCGTTCATCGGTTAGCAACAAATGTTATAATCGCTGTTTTAGTTTCCACTAGTGACCACCAGAGGCGCTGTTCACGTTTTCATGCCACTTTCATACATTTTGAGACAAAACGCAAACGCGTTCGAATTAGTTAATGTTTCGAAAAAACTTATACTAGAGCTATATACAGGAGGAGCCACGGAGGCCAAACGCAATTGCCCTTATTAAATGAGCCATCGAATGATTCTGAATAAAATATAACTACTTATGTTACTTAAAGTTTAATCTCTTATTAATAATCGGAAAAAGTTTATATATGAATATCTTGTAAAACATTAAGCACTATGCAAAAAAAAAGTGTTTCAGTCCGCGGCTTAGCTGAACTGTTCGTACATACGAGTATATATTGTAGTCTTTGGTTCGTACTAGAAAGCGGTTATTTGGCATGAGTACATGCAATATACATACCTATACAATATCAATTAGTTTTTCCTGCGACTTCGTTTGCGTAGAACTCGTGTATGTATGGCGATTCAGTGTGAGTAAGAAAGATGTAATGAAATATATATAAACTTGATAAAACAAAAGCAACTTAACAAAAACTCCCAGCTAAACACACTGAAAAGCGTAGGTACCTACTTAAGTAATTATTCATTTAATTTAAAGGACAATTGGTTACGTATATATGATCCACCGCCTATTTGGCTTGGTACCGAAGAGAAGAAGCTTGGTACCGACATCGACATCAAACAGGTATTAGGTACGGTCAACCAATTTCATTTCTAGGCCACTTCATACCTTGTCACAGTGACTTTAATAAGTATGAGATCTCTAGCGGCTTCCATATTGACTCTAACTGCGACAAGGTACGAAGTGGGCCAGAAATCAAATTGGTTGACTGTAACTACCTACCTAGTTTACATTAGAAAAGTATCAGCGCATTTTTGTTTTTTGAATTAAAAATAGGTACAGTCAAGTGCAAAAATATGTATCGCATGAATCCTCTCATAAATATGTACCAAAACCTTAATTCATCGACATAAGAGCTATGGGACATACTTTTGAGCAAGTTGTATGCACCCATATTTTTGCACTTGACTGTACCTACAATTCAGTTTATTTGACGCCTTTTAGTGTTTTTAGGTAGCATGTTTTTATTTGATGATTTTTTAGGCAAATTCGTAAGCAAGTAACAAGTTATTAGGTACTTAGGTACCTACTAATAAGGGCATCATTATACTTATAATAACAATGCATTTTTTAAAGAAAGAGCATAGATCAGAATGTAGAATCGTAGTGTTCCGCCGTCGCCGTAGACAGTAGCTCTAGTACCTATAAGTTTTTTCGAAACATTAACTAATTCGAACGCGTTTGCGTTTTGTCTCAAAATGTATGAAAGTGGTATGAAAACGTGAACACCGCCTCTGGTGGTCACTAGTGGAAACTAAAACAGCGAGTATAACATTTGTTGCTAACCGATGAACGCGCGTATTTCAAACTCGGTGAGAGCGTTTTCATACATTTTGAGACAAAACGCAAACGCGTTCGAATTAGTTAATGTTTCGAAAAAACTTATACTAGAGCTACTGTATAATATTTTGGTTTTAGCCTTTTACGTTAGGGAATTTTCACGTCGTTTCGCCATTTCATCAGGCAATTCAGGCACTCTGATGAAATATTATACAAATTATACAAACAAAGTGTTTAGTAGTGCTACAATATTAAAATTGTACAGTCGTTTCACTCTGGATTCAATCTGACAATCTATGAACATGATAAAGCTTGCTTCTGTACGACGGATGCGTTTGGTTGCGCAATGGTTGGCAGCCTTGTGAAGGACCGCGCGTGCTCGGTGAGAAAATACTCGAGCGCATTTTCATGAGCTATGAGTACTGGTGACCGCATGTCCATGGCCAGCTGTAACACAAAATAATAACGCCCAAATAAAGGATAATAAGTACTTTTATAATTTTTTGAACTGACTATGGCCTGGGGAAAATCCAGGGGAAACCTCCGACACGACCACGCGGATTCATAAAACTTAACAAACCTCTGCTAACTAAAAGGTTGTTTGTCCCTTTCTCACAAACGTAAATGGCAAAGTGACTGATAAGGACAAACGAACTTTAGCGGCTTGTTAACTAAGTGAGATTGGTTGAGCGGTTTCAACCTAATCTGAGGGGTCATTGGAATACAGCTTATGGGGCACGGGGGTTTTGTCGTCGATTCAATGGAAAACCCATTGGAACCAATATTTAGGGATGCCTATGGGGTAGCACACTTCTATTCGTTTTTTCTTTTATTTTCCACTAAGTAAGTACCTAAGTAGACTACAGACTTTCGCCTACTAGCTGGATTACGACGCCTGTAGGTACATGTAGGAAACGGTTACATATTAAAATACCTAAAATTGATATACCTATTGTCAAAATACCTATGTACGAAATATCTATTTTTAAAATACCTAACAGTTTAGGCAAATTAATTAGCCTTAGTAAAATAACTTGATTGGCTGAAAATTAGGTAAGCCGGTGGGAATCGAGTTGTGTTGTATGGACGCTCCGCCACTATGGTACATCACCATCCTGCTAGCGTTATCCCAATACCCGATACCCGGTGTCGATCCGCTACCTAATTCCAAGATTTGGTATGATTTTTACTAACTTACTGAAGCCACGCACACGCACTGCCATCTAACCTTCCAAGTTCCAACCCAAAGGGAAACTAGACCTCACTGCGATTAGGCTTGTCAAGTTTGCATGCAATGCAACCTGTTAGAAGTACTAAAGCCGCTCCTGCGGGCCTCTAACTTGGCTTAATAACGACTGCTATGATGCTATCATAGATAGCAATCAGGAAACGGGATCAATGGCCCAAGCTGTGCCTTCCAAAGTACGGGAGCGCTCAGTTAATAACAACTCAAAGCGGTCACACGTCCAAGAGTTGACCAGGGCCGCGGCTGCTTAACGTCACATACCGCTCGCAGTACACGGGCGCCGCTGGGCCATGAACGCTCTTTTTAAAAAAGGTAGATAAAGATGAAAAAAATGAAAGCTGTTTGACTAAATAATTGAGCTTGCATTTTGCTGGGAACCAGTGTATGCCCATTGTCAGCAGAGGTGGTATACATGCGACCTTGTGTCCTTGCTCACACACGTCCACACTAACTCGAAAACTGTTTATTCTAATGCAAATACGCCAACGGCTTACTAAGTTAGTGGTTCTCTACTTGCTCATAATAGCTAGCCTGACCTACTTTTGAGTACCGTAAAATGGGGTGATTTGGCACAAAACCGAAGTTCAAACCCGGATAAAAGTTTATTTTTGTATGTGGCGCATTGATTTATTTACAAAAAAAAGTGTTCCGGATGTTTGTATTTTAGATTTTTTATGATTTTATGTTCATAACTTTAACGATAAACACAAAAAGTTGGAAATCCCATCTCACCCCATAGTTCAGGTAGGTTGGGGTGAGGTGGGATTTCATACTAAGGCGAGTTTGGGATATTGTAGGATCGACACTTTGGGATTATGCATATTATAATAGCATGATTTGTGATTAGAATTTATATGTTACGTAGCAGTAGCCTATAAAAACCAGCTCACCCCTCTGCCATCCCTACTCTCCCCATTCATAACCCAACTGTCTTCGCAATCCCTACTTAAGGCCGTGTATTACCACTTTTGAGTTTTTAAAAACCATCTGAGACATAGAATATAGTGTCTTAAAATCTAAAAAAAATATATGTGTTACATGAGGATCTTGTCTAATCAAAATCGCAGTCAGTTACATGACCTGATGAATTTCACTCGATAGAAAAAAATCGCGAAGTTACCCCTTTTTGGAATGTATTTTCAATACTACGGCTATATTACTGATATTTAACATTTAATTTTTGTACTCAATTAAAGATCGTAAATAGTTATAGACAAATTCGCAGGGTTTGCTTTGATAAAATGATTGGCTTAATGACTATAGCTAAATATTCACAAAACTGCGCGCAGAGCTTGCGTAGAGAGCGGGATGGTTAATTGTAAACTCACGCGTGTTAGAGCGGGACAGTTGCGTTGGGGATACCTCCCCTTAAGTACCCCATTTTACGGTACGTAGAGTTTGTAATTAAAAAATAAGTAGGACCACTAGGCCGGTTACGCAGCCAGCGTCACTTTGCGACCACCTTAAGAACGAAGTTTTTTTCAATTAAAGATAGCTCTAAAGAAAGAGTGAGACGTAGGTATGTATTTTATTTGGTACTTATGGTAGTTACTGAGTGGGAACCAATTGAAAAAAAAGTGAAAATGTGGTTTCAGCTCACATTAACTCATCACAGTGGTCGCAAACCGGTTCATTAAATTATTTAGCTGGTCCCTGACCGGCCGATTAGGAATCTACTGCTTTCCGTACAAAACGCAACACGCGCTGCTAGTGGCGGAGCGAAAAATTTTACCGCAAGACCCTGAGACCCACTCGTAGAGAGGACGGCACTTGGAGGCTCCGTAAAAATCAGGAAATCGAAGATTTAGGCTGGGTTGCACCAAACCGTCTGTCGTAAGCGGTGTTCGTCAAATCTGATTGTATGGAAAGTTTGACAAGTTTCTATGGGATGACAGCTGCCGGCGCCATATTTGACGATGACCGGTCTGTGTTTATACGTTGGTGCAACTGGCACTTAGGCTGGGTTGCACCAAACCGTCTGTAATCATAAGCGGTGTTCGTCAAATCTGATTGTATGGAAAGTTTGACAAGTTTCTATGGGATGACAGCTGCCGGCGCCATATTTGACGATAACCGGTCTGTGTTTATACGTTGGTGCAACTGGCACTTAGGCTGGGTTGCACCAAACCGTCTGTAATCATAAGCGGTGTTCGTCAAATCTGATTGTATGGAAAGATTGGAAAGTTTGACAAGTTTCTATGGGATGACAGCTGCCGGCGCCATATTTGACGATGACCGGTCTGTGTTCGTACGTTGGTGCAACTGGCACCTAGTGTCCCAGCCCAACATCATTGGAGAAAAATCTGCAAGACTCCGATGAGTCCGATGGCTCGGGCACGTAGTCCGAATGGGTGACGGTCGGGCTGTCCGGAGAGCGCACTCGGGTCCTCCATCGGGTCGAAGACCTGGGGGCCGATTTTTGAGTGTCGAACGTTCGACTTTTCACTCGAGATCTGTCAAAAAACTATGATGTTTTGACAGATGTCGAGTGAAAAGTCGAGCGTTCGACACTCAAAAATCGGCCCCCTGTGCAGCATTCAATTTACATACAAAATAAAACATACGTATTTAAAAACTTAAGTACATTTTAAGCAATATATTTTAAACTAGCTTTTGCCTGCGACTTCGTCTGCGTAGAGCTCGGGGATCGCGTCACAATTTTATTGCTATTTTTTTTATTTTAGACGCTTACCTGGTTAACTCTCTTCCATACAAACTTCCACCCTTTTAAGGAATGATTTCCGGGATAAAAATTATCCTGTCCTTTCCTGGGACTTTCACTTAACTGAGAATGAAGCTACTCACTTTAAAAAACTCAGGTTGCCCATACAATGTTTCAACCCCCTTTTCGCCCCTTCACAAATCGCCGAAATTAGTTTTCATGATGTAATGTTAGGTCTTTAAACGTAGTTTCAACTTACACTTTTTAAAAATATATGCTCTCCATACAAACCTTCAACCCCTTTTTAACCCCTTCAGAGGCCGAATTTTGAAAAACGCTGAAATTATTTTGCTTATAATGTAATGCTTAGTATAAAAACGAAGTTTTAAGTTACTCGTTTAAAAAAAATTACTCATACCAATTTTAGCCAACAGTTCCCACCAAATTTTTTTTCATACATTTATTTAGTTTTGTTTTAGTTTCCTCGGATTCGAAATGAAAAGTAGAGTGTCTAACTCGCGCGAAACCCTTAAAGTTTTCAGCCTTGAATATTGGCATTGAAAATATCTCGTCTGAAATGGGTGGCTTTCAACCCTTGGTCTTGGTCTTGGTCCAACAATCTGCTAATTTCCGTACCAATTTCGTTTTATTTCCTTAGGTACAGTTCTTCTTCGATTCAACTTGCAACAAACCAAGAAATTAGAAATCATTCTACCCACACATTTGTAGTAGGTTGCGGTGCCGCACCAAGATAGATGAGTACTTATTAAATAATAATAATGATACGACCCAATTAGGTAGCAATATGTGAAGTTCATTATACATGTCGTAATTTTAACTCGTCTCAAGCCTGTTTCAAATGTCGACGGCTTCGCAAATGTACCCGACGACCTAAACTAGACCACTTACGCTACAACTCGGTTAAAAAGATTTATAGCGTCTAGCAAGGTAACGGCGTTTTATTCATTACGTTGGATGTTATCCAGGAGATTCGAGATCCGAGGATTACTAAAATCTGTGATGTCCGATTGACAAATCTGAAACAGATATTTGCGGCTCTCTGAGGTTCCCAAAAATATTATTTTTGCCGAATTTAGCTCTTTGGCAAAAAAGTTTGCCGACCCCTGACCTTGTCCCATACTTAATAGGTATGTAAGCTGTAAGTTATAGTATTATCTTTAAAAAATATATTTATTTTAATGAAATTTGGTATGTGGGGGTTTTCGGGGACGAGCAATCGATCTAGCAAAGCTCGGCCGCCCAGATATTGGTATTTAGATCGTAATTTTTCTATGAAGGTTGTAAGTATCGCAATTTCTGTTGATTACTTATACACCTATGATAAGTATACATTTCCTGTTTTGATTGTCGTTTCCTTGACTAAGTATATTTTTAGAGACAGCACCGTGAGAAATTCATAGAACTCCTGAAAAAAACAGGCTATTTGGCGAGTGTGTGAAGAATCGATGTGACCGCGACGTGTCGCCTCTGCGGGCGGTTGCACAAGTAGCGCTTTGTTCACGTGGCATTGTCCAGCCGTCCCGTCGGCCAGGCTAGTACGTGCGTACTTGAATATATTTAAATTTGGAGATGCGACCGGGATGAGGCAAGCGCCACGAGCTACTATAAATGCTGTTAGTGCCGACTGAAGGGTACAGTTCTCAGGTCTAAGCAACCCCGAGCACATCTCATCAAACAACCGAAATGGCATTCAAGGTACGACACCTCTTCGGATTTTTGTGGATTGTGAAGTGCCAAAAAAGTGATTGTGAATAAGTGCAACAAGTGCTAGTGATATTTGGACCCAATTAAAATATAAAAATCGTACTTTGGACAAGTGATAAAATATGGGACCTTAATATTTTAAATATCAGGATCAAATAACTAAATCAAAATCGCCATTAAGACGTGACGAATTATGTAGATAGAATTAAATTGTTGTTATTTGTTTTAGTTGGTGGTCTTCACTTGCCTCGTCGCCGCCGCTTACGGCAGCGTGGCCCCGGCACCCGTGGTGGCAGCGGCGCCGCTGGCGGCGCGGCTCGAGGAGTTCGACCCGCTGCCGCAGTACCGCTTCGGCTACGACGTGGCGGACTCGCTCACCGGCGACTACAAGAGCCAGACGGAGCAGCGCGACGGCGACCTGGTGCAGGGGCAATACTCGCTGATCGACTCTGATGGTACGCGCCGCGTCGTCGACTACTCGGCCGACCCCGTCAACGGGTTCAACGCCGTCGTGCGCAAAGAGCCCCTCGTGGCTGCCGCGCCGGCCGTCGTGGCGGAGCCCGCCGTGGTTCCAGCGCGTTTCGCTGCCGCTCCCGCCGTCGTTGAGCCGGTCGCTCGCTACGCTGCCGCTCCCGTGGTAGCCCAACCCGCCTTCGCTCGCTACGCCGCTGCTCCCGTGGTAGCCCAACCCGCCTTCGCCCGCTACGCCTTCGCCCCAGCCGTCGCTCCCGCCAGGATTGCCGCCGCCCCCGTAGTTGCTCGCTACGCTGCTGCCGCCCCCGTCGCTGCTCCCGTGGTAGCTGCTCGTTACGCTGCCGCCCCCGTGGCTGCTGCTCGTTACGCCGCTGCCCCAGTGGCGGCTGCTCCAGTGGCTGCTGCTCCAGTCGTCGCGGCTTACAGATCTCAAGTGGACGCTTACACTGCTGCCTACAGTGCACCAGTGGCGGCTCAGTACGCTGCCCCTCTGGCGGCCTACAGCGCTCCTGTAGCTGCGGCATACTCCGCCTACCCCGCGCCGGCATACGCCGCATATGCCGCGCCCGCGGCGCCAGCTCCGGTGCTCGCGCGCGGGGCTCCCGCGAAACTTGTGGCGCCCAACGCTCCCGGATACTACTATCCTTGAACAACGATCACTGACTTGATGGCTCATTACTAAAGACTTGATTTATACATAAGTTATTGAAATATACTTTTTGTTTACTTTTACTTTCATTTTTATTTCAAAACAATAGTTAAGTAGGTGCCGTACGTAACAATATACAATATCATAATTGCACACTATACTCATACCCACCTTATTGGTATTATCATAATGATCATCTAGAATAGGTATCTAGATCACATGCTTAAGATAGGCCCATCAATTTTCCGATATTTTACATGGAATTTTGGACTAACTATTTAGGTACTTAATACTCGTATTTACGAATACGAAAACATCGATCATAAAGGCAGGTTAAATCGTTTTATTAAGAGATCAAGCTATAACTTTTTAGATTAGTTTGTAGTATACCTAGTATGTTGTGAATTACTCAACTTCCTTCAAACTTTCTTTTGTAATTTGTACCCGAATCAGTTCGAATGAGATGGTAAGACATATTAGTACATAACATATATTCGTGTGTCCTGGATTTATCAAAATATTAAGTAATTTATTGTCAATAAAGTAATTATAAAAAATCATATCTATAGGCTAAGCTAACAAACACTATGCAATTAAAAATATACCTACTAAAATATTCTAACATAATTACCTAAGACTCTCGCATCGTACCTGGCTCAAAGGTCCCCATGATACCGGCAGCATTACCCCTGCCCTCTAGCACAACATGCATTCCGTCTCCACTCGCGTGCGAGATAAGCTACCTGTCACTTTTTGACAGCATTAATCAGACAGTGACAGGTAGCCTATCTCGCGCGCGAGTAGAGACGAGATGCATGTTATGCTAGCCCCCCGGATTGATTCGTATTAATTTCGCGCGGTGCAAAAGCATCACCGTAAAAGATCGTAGACAGTTTTTCAGCGATAACTCAAAAACCCCAAAAACCCATCTTGTTCGGGGCGGGGGGGCACTTTTTTCGACTTTTGAAAAGTAAATATCTCACTCACCAACGATTTACTTAAATGGAAAACTTTTTTTCATTTCTCATACTCTGAAAGTGGGTCATTGTTCATCTAAGTAGCGTGCTGAAAGTGGTCCATTTCTGCTCTAGAGCAGAAAAGTATTTTAAAAAAATGTATGGTGAATCGGAGTTAAATTGGGCAATGGCACTAACCTATACAGCCAAATTTCCTGATTCAAATGCCTGACTGCTTACTATAAACAACCTCCTCAATTTGTTTGTTTGTTTCTTTTTGCCACAGTCGAAAGTAATTTACCAATAGTTTGTAGCAGATAAAAAAGGGAAACTATGACAAGGACAACAAATCATATGTCTCTCTCTGTCGCTCTTATATAAAGTTGTATATGACCATCTCGTTCAGTGGGTATTATTATTTGATCTCACTTCGTTCGAGCACCAAAATATCTCGGCAGAAATGGGTGGCTTTCAGCCCTTGGTTAACAATCTACTATTTTTGAAACTAAAATTGGTACGTAAACGGACCTTTCTCTCTCATTATTTATCTCATTGATATTGATACTTATTATCGATTGGATTCCCACCATCAACAGGATCGAGTTTTGACATATTAATAAAACTTATAAAATGACAGACTGGATTAGGTAATAAATATTTCTCGGAAAGTATGTAGTTGGCTCCCATAACGTAACCGGAAAGATTACGAGGAGAAAGTAGGTAGTTGGCTCCCATAACGTAACCGGAAAGATTAAAAGGAGAAAGTAGGTAGTTGGCTCCCATAACGTAACCGGAAAGATTACGAGGAGAAAGTAGGTAGTTGGCTCCCATAACGTAACCGGAAAGATTACGAGGAGAAAGTAGGTAGTTGGCTCCCATAACGTAACCGGAAAGATTACGAGGAGAAAGTAGGTAGTTGGCTCCCATAACGTAACCGGAAAGATTACGAAGAGAAAGTAGGTAGTTGGCTCCCATAACGTAACCGGAAAGATTACGAGGAGAAAGTAGGTAGTTGGCTCCCATAACGTAACCGGAAAGATTACGAGGAGAAAGTAGGTAGTTGGCTCCCATAACGTAACCGGAAAGATTACGAGGAGAAAGTAGGTAGTTGGCTCCCATAACGTAACCGGAAAGATTATGAGGAGAAAGTAGGTAGTTGGCTCCCATAACGTAACCGGAAAGATTACGTGGAGAAATGAGGTAGTTGGCTCCCATAACGTAACCGGAAAGATTATGAGGAGAAAGTAGGTAGTTGGCTCCCATAACGTAACCGGAAAGATTAAGAGGAGAAATGAGGTAGTTGGCTCCCATAACGTAACCGGAAAGATTACGAGAAGAAAGTAGGTAGTTGGCTCCCATAACGTAACCGGAAAGATTACGTGGAGAAATGAGGTAGTTGGCTCCCATAACGTAACCGGAAAGATTATGAGGAGAAAGTAGGTAGTTGGCTCCCATAACGTAACCGGAAAGATTAAGAGGAGAAATGAGGTAGTTGGCTCCCATAACGTAACCGGAAAGATTACGAGAAGAAAGTAGGTAGTTGGCTTCCATAACGTAACCGGAAAGATTTCGAGAAGAAAGTGGGTAGTTGGCTCCCATAACGTAACCGTGAAGATTACGAGAAGAAAGTAGGTAGTTGGCTCCGATAACGTAACCGGAAAGATTACGAGGAGAAAGTAGGTAGTTGGCTACTATAACGTAACCGGAAAGATTACGAGAAGAAAGTAGGTAGTTGGCTCCCATAACGTAACCGGAAAGATTACGAGGAGAAAGTATGTAGTTGGCTCCCATAACGTAACCGGAAAGATTACGAGGAGAAAGTAGGTAGTTGGCTCCCATAACGTAACCGGAAAGATTAAAAGGAGAAAGTAGGTAGTTGGCTCCCATAACGTAACCGGAAAGATTACGAGGAGAAAGTAGGTAGTTGGCTCCCATAACGTAACCGGAAAGATTACGAGGAGAAAGTAGGTAGTTGGCTCCCATAACGTAACCGGAAAGATTACGAGGAGAAAGTAGGTAGTTGGCTCCCATAACGTAACCGGAAAGATTACGAGGAGAAAGTAGGTAGTTGGCTCCCATAACGTAACCGGAAAGATTACGAGGAGAAAGTAGGTAGTTGGCTCCCATAACGTAACCGGAAAGATTACGAGGAGAAAGTAGGTAGTTGGCTCCCATAACGTAACCGGAAAGATTATGAGGAGAAAGTAGGTAGTTGGCTCCCATAACGTAACCGGAAAGATTACGTGGAGAAATGAGGTAGTTGGCTCCCATAACGTAACCGGAAAGATTATGAGGAGAAAGTAGGTAGTTGGCTCCCATAACGTAACCGGAAAGATTAAGAGGAGAAATGAGGTAGTTGGCTCCCATAACGTAACCGGAAAGATTACGAGAAGAAAGTAGGTAGTTGGCTCCCATAACGTAACCGGAAAGATTACGTGGAGAAATGAGGTAGTTGGCTCCCATAACGTAACCGGAAAGATTATGAGGAGAAAGTAGGTAGTTGGCTCCCATAACGTAACCGGAAAGTGTAACAGAACGCCGCTGGCAGGTCCAGTTACGTTTATATTAAAATAGTTTCCAAGGGACAGCTGACTTAGCTCACTCTTTCATTTTTGACGGCCTTAGTAAGTTGTTATAAATAATTAGGCGACTTGGCGGGATCACTACCGTGCCCCTTGAGTATTTTTAAAGTATTTCTATTCATCTGGATTTATTTTGTGCGAAAGAATGTATAAAAACATTCAAGGTCAAGGAACACATCGAATAAATTATACTACTAAGGATGCTAAGGTTATTCCCGAATACCTATAATTATGCCAGCTTAAAACGTTAAATTAGACAGTAAAATAATGTCAAAATTACCAATGAACCCAACAATAATATCTATTACCTATTCCTTTTCGTCCATGCTTAGCCGGCATCGATTGATATAAAGCAACCGACATTTGAAATTCAACCTTATTTGCTGAGGAATAAGTTAGAACTAAGGAAAGGATCTTACGACCCTTTGTCATGAGAAGGAGTAGGCTATTGTTTGTCGGCGCCGCTTTGACAGCGTGCCGCGTGTCCGCCGAGTCTCTCATGTCTTATTTGTCCCCCTATAGTCTGCAAAGTCTCTAATGGCTTATTTGTCCCCCCATATTGTCTGCCGAGTCTCTCATGTCTTATTTGTCCCCCTATAGTCTGCAAAGTCTCTAATGGCTTATTTGTCCCCCCATATTGTCTGCCGAGTCTCTCATGTCTTATTTGTCCCCCTATTGTCTGCCGAGTCTCTCATGTCTTATTTGTCCCCTTATAGTCTGCAAAGTCTCTAATGGCTTATTTGTCCCCCCATATTGTCTGCCGAGTCTCTCATGTCTTATTTGTCCCCTTATAGTCTGCAAAGTCTCTAATGGCTTATTTGTCCCCCCATATTGTCTGCCGAGTCTCTCATGTCTTATTTGTCCCCCTATAGTCTGCAAAGTTTCTAATGTCTTATTTGTCCCCCCTATTGTCTGCCGAGTCTCTAATGTCTTATTTGTCCCCCCTATAGTCTGCCTAGTCTCTAATGTCTTATTTGTCCCCCCTATAGTCTGCCGAGTTTCTTATGTCTTATTTGTCCCCCCATATTGTCTGCAGAGTCTCTAATGTCTAGATTGTCCCCTCCTATTGTTAACCGAGTATAATGCTTGGCGGTATTGTTTGGCGGCGTCTCTTTGACGGTGTCTATTAGATTTACCGCTTGGCGGCATCGTTTGTCGGCACTGCTTTGACGGGGTGCCGCGTGTCTGTCGAGTCCCTAATGTCTTGATTGTCCCCCGAGTCTCGATTAGCCGTCGAGTCTCGCATGTCTCTCGAGTCCACGATGTCCGAGCTTCATAGTATAAAAGGAGGTGTGGGTTGTAGGTAGCTTGACTTTAATTTCGTCGATCGCGCTGGTAGTATCTCTGGCTATTGCTGTCAAATTATTGTTGGGTGGGTTTTCGATTGTCAATAGGGGCGTGATTCTGCTGCTATGGGAGGTCACTCTGCATAGCGGGAAAATCACTCCTTACTTTGAATTGACTTAATTCTATGGGGATTTTTAGTGTTTATTGTTTAAACTATTTTGTAGCCAGAATGCTATCTAGACAAACAGTATGTCTAACGGGATTACCGTATCCTAGCGGTGGTAAACACGGTCATCCCGGAGCCTTATTTGCAACCGAGCTTGGAGGTGGTTCGGCACTTTCTCTTTAACGACATAGAAAGTGAATTATCCTTCACGATCTCCTGAAGCCCAGCTGGCGACGTAACCATGGCCTACTCTGCTCAGTTCAGACCTTGGCAAAGGAGTGTATACTCCGCTTGGTAAAATCGTCCAGTAATCGGGAGATCGGTCTTGTTAAATATATTTATATATTGACTTATATACACAATAGGGCAGCTTACTCTCATCTACCAAGCCTGCGGGCGATGAGGGGGGAGCAATATACACGAGCTGTTAGGGTTTGACTTACCTCGGAGTAGCTCGCCGAACTCTTCCAGTCTAAGCTTAGGGCAAATCACAACCTTATTTGAAACTAAAGACTATATTTTGGTTTTAGTTTTAAATAAGCGAAAAGGGGTAAAAATGGGGATAGGAATAGGTTAAATTCACACACTATGGGATGTAGGCTACGTAAGTTAGGCACCATTCGAACGGTTAGGTCTTTCGTCACGTACTAGGAATTTTATAGGTTTTGTTCCGTTCGTCTGTATGTATTTAGGTCATCTACAAACACTAGAAAGGGTTTTGATAGCCTGGGGTTTGTAGTCAGAGGAAGCGGCGATTGTCTATCGTTCGTCTGTAGGTATTTAGGTCGTGCAGCAGGAGCTAGAAGGTTCTGATGTCTGTCTGTCAGTGGAGAGGAGCAGCGACTGTTTATTGTTCGTCTCTAAGGTAGTTTAGGTTATCCAACAAAGGTTCTAATGCCTAACGTCTGTCTGTAGGTACCTAGGTCATTCACCAAGCACTAGAAGGGATCTGGGAGCCTGGGTTTGTAGTCAGAGGAAGCCACGACTGTCTATCGTTCGTCTATAGGTAATTAGGTCAACCAATTAGCACTAAAAGGTTTCTAACGTCTAACGTCCGTCTATAGGTATCTAGGTCATTCAACAAGCACTAGAAAGGGTTCTGGTAGCCTGTGGTTGTAGTAAGAGGAGCAGTGACTGCCTATTGTTCATCTCTAGTTAGTTAGGTCATCCAATAAAGGTTGTAAAGCCTAGCGTCCGTCTGTAGGTATTAGGTCATTCAGCAAGCGCTAGAAAGGGTTTGAGTGGCTTGAGATTGAAGTAGTAAAAGCAAACAAGTGTCTATTTTCCGTCTGTAAGCAATTAGATCACCCAATAAACACTAGGAAGGTTGGGTCAGTAGTAATAATCAACAGGTATAAAAACCTAGGTCTTTCAACAAATACTAAGTGATTAAATAATACAACTGTATGTAAATTTTATAATTTTAAATGTTCACCGATTACTTATTGAGCTAAGTAGCAAACTGCCTTGGTTAAGGGAAGTGGTTCACATAAATGAGTACTATTATGAAATACAGTTTCAGGTATATATTTGAGTGTTTTAACAAGTTAAGCAATAACTAATAACGTTACTTTTGTTATGTATACAATTTACAACCGAATAGAGTCATAAATTGTATAGGAGGCAATGCTAGTTTCCATGAACCAGTCTAATTCAGGTTCCAGTTATGATTAAGACAATAGAATCATCTCAGCAAGAATTGGGTTGTTTCTAGTGACGATACGGAGTAGATCACATGTTCTTTCATCATAAGTGGAACAATTTGTTTAGTCTAACTGCCTCACAAGCTATATACCATTAGGTCTAGTAAACAATGGTGAGCTTAGGGCTAGTCGGGGTTATTAGCTAGAGATGATCTTCAATCATCTACACGACTACTAATGAACTCGCTTCATCAGTAGGACGAGCTAGGGTCTATGTAGAGGTCATTCTGCATCCTGCGATAATAGTAGCCTGTATGGATAAAATACAACAACATACCATACTATATCTATCAAAATTATCCTTAGCTAGCTTAATGATTGGGTTTTATGCGTAGAAAGTATACAATGGGTAATTTTGATCTAGGGAAATGGCTTATAAAGAAAATTTGCCCTTCTTTATAAACCCCGCTACTATTATTTAACGGACCGACGTAGGAAGAGCTGGTAGCAGATAGTATTGAAAAAACAAATAATAATAATAATACAAAATTAATAATGAGTAGGTATAATACATAGGAAAAACTGGCTAGGAATAAGTACTAATAGGAACGTTAGGGTATCCATTAACGTTTTAGTGTAGTATGAGAGTCCAAGGATCTGACAAGCATTCACATTAAAGAAACTGGGTTCCTTCGGCTACAACATTACGGGGTCCTAACCACAGACGAATCACATTGGCCAAAATAAATTCACAACGTTTAGTCTTTTATTCCTTTTAATTAAGCTATTTTCCTCTAATAATTTTCTATCCGCGCGCGTTTTATTACATTTGGTGCCGTGACCAGGATTGGTATGGCCTCTTCTGGCTATTTTGGCAAGCCGTGACCAGAATTAGGGCTCCATTCTGGCGTAACATGTTTAAAATAGGTTATGGTTGATTTTTTTTATTAAATTTGGTTCCGGGCCCAAAGGATTAGTATAGCCTCTTGTAGGCTACATTTGTTGGCGTGAAAAACGGAGTGTGATCTTGTCGGGTTCCTGGACTCTCATCTCGGTTTATCGTTCTTTCTTCGAATTTCTCTTCCAACGATCGGTTAGGAACGGCATCTGAAAACAAAAATGTATGGAAAATTATTATTTTTTAAGACAACCACTCTAGTATATGGATAGTAGTATAAGTTAGCGACATTAGATTACTATTCGAGCGAAAAAAAAAAAATAAAAAAAAAACTACTCAAGAAATATAAAAATAAAAACTGGCATTCTAGTTTAATAATTTGGGGGTAGTGATAGTATTAAATTAAGACAAGGAAGCAACAATAACAAAAATCGGTGAAAAATACTTGACATGTATTGAACAGAGTTGGGTATAAATACGAGCGTCACTAGGCTACAGTGGCAGACCATCATGATTACATAGACTACGTGTTTATTTACTATCTCCGTAAACAAGGAGTGCGCGGCACTAGGCTACGGTGATATACCAGCATGTAGGTTGAGCGCCTATTTGCCACCACCGAACATACATCCATATACAAGAAATGTACTCTAAACAAATCATTTGTGTCTCATTAAGAAATGTGCTTTGGTCCAGCGTGGGGACCACTGCCCATTCCCTCTTATGACGTATATAGGCTGATGATGATGATGATCATCATGGTAATGACAAGAAATGTGCTGAGGAGACATACCATCACATAGTTTGAGTACTTGCCACCACTGAAGAAACATCCATAAACAAGGAACGTGCGTCACTAGGCTATGACATACCATAACATCACCTACGTAGACGAATTCATAAATGGAAGTGTGCGTCACTGCATTGCAGCGACTAAACAACACCATCGGATAGGCCGGGTGCTTGTTTTCACCTCTTAGGCATAATAATAAGCTAGAAACAAATGTCCACAGGCTACAGTGAAAACTAGAAACTATTAATCAGGCTGCCTACACATTTGTCACCATCTTCAAGTTCAGTAAATCCTCAAATATTATAAAGGGTTGGCAACGCGCACTTTTTGGAGTTGCAAGTGTCTATAGGCCATCGGAAGACATTCATGAAATGCAGTATACTACATATTATTTGAATCAAGGAACAGATAATTACCTGAAGACTATGCAGAGCAGGGAGCCCCGCAGTGAGCGATCATCCAAACAGGTTTCCGGGCAAAAACGGCGTAGGAAGGACTTCAGGACTTCATTCACATCAGCTTCGGTTTATGACAACAGTAGATTCGCATCACTCCACATGGTAGCAGGCTGTAAGCAGAAAAATCGCAGTCAAGAGATGATATCAAAAGTAGCACCTTACTTCAATGTACATCGGAGGGCATATTTTCATCTCAAACAAAGAGGGAATAGTTCAGTAAGGAATATATTGAAAAGTGACTTTATATCAACAGAAGTAGGACTTTAGACTTAATGAACATACTGTAAATTATCTAGGCATGTTGCGGTAAACATGAGTATGAGTACAAGAACTAACCATGTTCGTAGGAAAGAACCATTTTTTCTCATAGTATACATTTGAGGGTGATAGCGGGAGTCACAGGCTAAGGCACTTTATATGAAAGGAGTTGCAATTCCATAGGTTAAATATAATACAAATTTATGGTTAACAGTAATCATTCATTATCATTTGCATAACAAAGATAACATAGACATGTAGGAAAATTTAGGTATATTTTGTAATATTTATTATTTTAATATAGAAATAGTCAGGAAAGGTTGTCACAGTATCCTAGCCTATAGATAGTTATGGCCTGTCTAGAATTGCAACACCAGATATAGACCTTTACAAAACATATGAGTAAGAAATTATTTATCATAAAAGTTTCAAAGCGCACCACGAAAGGCAGAAACCGGCAAACAATTTTGCAAGCCTATAGGTCTCTCCTAATAATGATCATGATGAATCATATACATAAGATGATAATCTTTGATTAGCATAGACAAGAGAACCAATTCATAAAAAATAGTACATAAACATTGCCGGGATAAATATCCTTCGAGTTAGAGCAATAAACATTCCGACATTTCGAAATCATCACATTGCTTTCAGATAGTGTTCAAGTCTATTTATAATTTTATGCCATAATAGAATAAGTATAACAGTACTTACCAAAGAGGTCGTTAGGAAGCTTTCATTTTAAAATGATTGCGGGACTCTGGGATGTCATCGCCTGATAGCGGGATGCACATCTTTACATGTTTAAGTATTGGACACATGTATGTACAACATCATGATTCTAGGATTTGTGTTATATTTCCACTATCCAAGTACACCTGAAAAGGGATAAGGAAAATTGTTAGTCATTAAGAATGTAGAAATTTGTCGAGCAGTATGGGAGAGCGGAACAAGAAATTATGGAATTTAGAAGTCATTGGTTGAATGATAATTAACATTTTGTCACAACATACCGGATGTGAGTTAGGATGTTTATAGAACAGATAGTCTTTCCAAACTTGCAATCAAAGTGAAACATTGAAGAATTCAATGCCACAGGTGGGATTTGGACCCTCGAACTCTGAAATCCATATCAGTTCGTGGTACTCGTCATTAGCGGAGGACGCATTCGCTTGGCAAATTTAAATGAGATTGCCTTTTCATTCAATCACATAGCGATAATTGCAAGAGGGGAATAGAAACAGATTGTTCCAACGCATCATACTACGACTTAGGGAAACGTGTCCGGATGATATCTAGACTAATACTGAACGAGTAAATCAGGAGCCGTCGTATAAATTAGAATACAGTCATTGGAAACTTACCATTTTGAGGGTTTCTGAGCTGTCATGGTTGGTGGGAGATTGGTTGCATGGAGCTCCAGCTTCCGTCCCGTTTATTGAGTAAAAGACGTTATGCACACTCGATGCAGCACAGTAAAGTACCGATGTACAGACGCAGTTGAGAAGTACATTACAAACAGGCTTTCGAGGGTTGCGTGGGCGCACTTTTCACAATGGGAGTACACGATCCCGCGCAAACTGCACACCAAATGAATCTGAGCTAAACATAAAGTGAAAAGCAGAGAGTCACATCACTTCATACTTCGCGTTTATGATTTTATTATTCACATGAGCGAGCACTAGTACAAAACAGGCAAAATAAATTTTAATAAGCTATGCCACGTCTCACGCCATTAACGCCATTTTGGGAAAAAATTGGATTGAATTGATTGAAGTGAAGTGAGGGACCCGTTCCGTTCAGTGTTACCAGTTGTCAAATAGCCATAGATGCTTTTGCGATTGAAAAAAATTATCATGTGAGATTTAATGACAAAAATAACGTCGCGAGGTATACATATATTATTAGATTAATTTTCATGGAAGAAAGTAAATGATGATAAATAAAAATAAAAGAAACGAAATTATGCTATCGACCGTAGCACACTCTAGCGGCAAGTAAGGAAAACCGGGATGCATGATCAGATATTCTAGGTTGACGTCGAGTGGACCAGAAAAGCAAGCGGTTTAGCTGTTGACCGATAGAGGGCGAATAGTATACATCTTATTTTATCATTCATGTTAAATTATTAAGTTAGGACATAAACAGCTGCCAGGAAATAAAAGAATTTTGGCTAGGCAACTTAATTAGGGCGCAAATACTAAATACTGAAGTATTATTATTGTAATTTATGAATGTGCAATTATATCTGCAGTGTTTAGTGTTGTCACTGAATACTAGAGGGCGCGCTTGACAATAGTAAGTTAAATCTACAATAAGTTAAATAAGTAGGTCGATGGGCTTTTATACCTCGGGAACTGGTAAATACTGGTGTGTCACGTATACTTGACTTATTAATGTAAAATACAAATGGTTAAAATAAGCTTTAGTACATGAACATTACCAGATAAAATATACGTATATGTGTTTATACTATTCACCGGTAGATGTCACAATAGGTCTCATTTCCTGATCAATTTAACAAAATACAAATACAGAAATGTATTCATAATGATTGTTACAGGTCATACAGACTTGAGAAAATATCAACAATTAATTATAAGCACTCACATAACATGATGCTAAGCTGGTGAAGAATTTAAAACAATTACAGTTTTAATTTATTAGTAGACATTTCACTTTATATATAATAATATGCTTTGGTTTCACCTTGTACATAAATTTCAGCACGTTAGTGGTAGATAAAAGAACTCCTCTTAGCTGTATAGTGCTTTCTGCGGAAATGTAAGTTCATATTATGTAAGACAGAAATATTAGGTTGATATCTACTGTAGATTAATAATTGTCTTTTTAGCGTTGTCCCGGATCAGTTGCGTCCTGGGGAATGCCTGGGATCCGCTACCTCAGCCCATGAGTTGGCGTAGGCACTAATTTATCTTAGATTACTTAGGATTGTGATTGCTCACTCAATAAGTGATACCGTCCGTAGAACCCATACGCTGATTTCGCTTAACGTAACTACCCGGTGACGCAGTGGAGGCGCACCAGCCTCTGAAGCGAGGGAACCGAGTTCAAATCCCAGTAATTAAATGACTATTTCTTATTTTGTTTTTATGATTATTATTTCTTGAATGATATTTTTAGTATTTAGATTCTAGTATTATTTATTTATGTTTTCAAGGAAATATTGTGTTAGTTAAGTTTATATTATATACAGAGAGAGGAGGGCCATAAGTCAGTCTTAGTCTTTTTGAAAAAATAAAATAAGAGTTATGTTGATATACTATGTTTAATGATTGTAATGCAGAAAAAATGATATCCTCATGAGAATGTAGTATATGTAATGTAGGAAGGTGACACAACATATATACAATAGGCAAACATATTCATGACGCAAGGAGTGAAGGCGAAATGCTAAGCGCCATTTCACAAAACACATACTTATATGGGTGCAATGTTTCATATAAGAAACAAATTGCATATTTTCATGTTACATACAAAGTATAATTGTAGATTCTTTTTACGTCAGTAGTATGGTATATAACATAACGTTATGGGCATTGTAAAGATGCAGGCATATAAGCTTCATTCGGAGTAGACAGAAGTAGGTTCTTGATGGGTATTCTTTCAGGCCTCCGGATGACATATGCACTGTAACATAAAAGGAAAGAAAAATTAGGCTAAACGCAGGGAGGTATAATTGCAAATGGGAATAGTGTAATGAATATATATTGCATAAGTGCCATATTATGATTAACGGATATCAGATAATTTTGTAAATGATTGATAATATGAAAAAATAAAAAAGAAAACATATGACCAGACGGCTACATAGGTAGGAAAATTGAAGTTTCGATGAGAACATTTAGGAGTGGTCAATATACATTTTCGTTGAGCAGTTAATAAAGTAAACGAGTATGTGAGTAAACAAGGTTAATATATTAAAGTGACTAATTGGGTGAAGAGACTATTTTCAAACTTCAAATTTTATTTTCCTCATACTTGTATATATTTCATTACGAACAAAGAGATTTGTTAAGGTTTTGAAGCATTCACGCAATGGAACTAGTCCAGCATGATGCTAACTTGGTTTGAGGTGTGGTTTGTTGTTTGCACCCGCTCCGGTTCTGGAGTAGCGGTGTCTCCTGACACAATCGCTGATGTGTTTGGCGAGAGACTCCAGCTTTTATAATGTATTTACAATTTTATTAACCAATATCTTAAGCCATTGATTACAGGTGGCTGGGATTCTCGGCCGGATGACGAAGGATTGTTTTGTATTTTCATCGCCGGGAGAGGACATGTCAGTTTCATGTTTTAAAGTCAGCGTTGGTATGTATAGTCATTATCATTGTTTAATTACCAACATGAGGTGCAATAGAGAGTGTTAGTATTGTAAGAAGTGAATGTGACAGTACTCAAATATAAATTGGTGGGTTAACGCTTGAACTCAAAATATGGTCATACACTTACATAAGGGTTCCAGAGCAATATCAGGTCAGGTTCATAGTTCTTTGTTATTGGTCAATACTCCGTGGTAGTATGATTACATGATTTTCTTCACCAGGGTGCAATCAATTCTTAGAGCTTCAGAACGTGGACTACTGTAAAGAAAGATACCACAAATTAGTCACTAATGGTATCTGTGTTATATGAGAAGATAGACGGGTATATTGAACGGACTGACACTTACATTTGGGTCGAAAATACAGGTCAAGTTGTTGTTCCCTCAAACTCTTGTCGGCGAGCATCAATTCTTGAGGTTGTCTTTCTCGTTGGTTGCATACTCATGACTGGAGGTCGTGACTGTATGAGGCACTTAGCGCATTATTGCTATCTAGACCGTTCTAGCTCCATCCTAGATCATCGGAATCCGTGTAATCCATAGGGCGTCTGGAAATTAGAGATTGATTGAGTTGAAATTTATATCATTGAGTTGCGGTAGATTTAGATCATAATTATTGTACAGGTAGCAATGAAAATTATACTCACTTGTAAATAATAATCATTTGTTCACTGGTATATTTATATTTACGTGATATTTACATAAATACAAGAATAATATTTTGGAGCGCTTGCGGGCCTTTTGACACTTGACAGATCAGTGACAAGACAATGACACTTTGCATAGACGTTATATTTTCTCTTCATACGGTAAACGTTGACACTTATCGGTCCAATAAAAATAACACTTTGTTTGGGCGTTTTTCGCGTGATAAATTTCACAGTGGTTTTTCAAAAATCGTATAAGCATTGTCAATGATGGCCGCCATGATGGGCGACGGTGAGGCAAAGTTATTCTTGAATGGTTTATCTTACGTTTTCAGTGTTATGAAACTATAATGAATGGGTTAGATTATAATATTATTAGTCTTGTACTTATTTATATAAATAATGAAGTAGCTACGAAGGTATGGCGGGTAAAATAGGATCCTTCACAAAATATAATTTTATTTTTATTTTTAGTGATGTGAAGTGTATTAGTAAAGTGTAGTTGTATGCGGTTTTCGACTGACTAACATGACGTGCATAAAGTAAACGCATTAAGCTGGTATAAAAATATTTGTGAGGTTCCCATTAAATTTTGGTACCTATCTACATTATTATATTTCGTCGCTTCATTCTCAATATGATAGACCCATGGCTTCATTTTCAATATAATTTTTAACAGGTAGTCCCTTAAAAATTGTAGGGAATTTGCAATCAATAAATCAATCAATAATTTATTTGCATAGAATACAGTTTAACTTATAAGGTATTACATCGTTTTTGTATCATGTACGTTATGCACGTAGAGTATTTCATACGGAAATTTTAATTTAGTTGAAATATTAGGTAATTAAATTAATACGTATTAAAGGCTACAGTAAGGTTTAAGGGTTATGTAATCGGGGGGTAGAGTGGGGTGCAGTTGAGTCGGTTGACCTTTGGAAATGAAATTACGGGAATATACTTACGGGTTTTGCTAGTAAGGAAAAATAAGATGCTCATAATATTTTCTTAATTGTCTTATATTATAATTAGTAACAACATGCAGGCTAATGAAGTCAGGCTACGTTAGCTCTTCCAGGCAAATAAAGTGTCAGACCAATGTGGTTTGGTGGCACTGTACTTTGTACGTCATATTTATATGGAAACGTGACGTGTGGTGGTGTCGTCGAGCCAAATTGGTTCATTTTTTTATACAGAATTTACATGGTCAAATTCTATGTACTATTAAGATTTAATTTTGTATTAGCTTAAAATATTGCAGACTTGAAAGGAGCAATGTTTATATTGTGGTCGTACTTACGGAGTTTTGTTTGATCGTTAGAGGCTGTACGTCTGATATGAATAAAATAATGAATAGCATGTGTTGGCGTAAAAGATGAAGGATGCATCGTCATGAGTGATTGAATATTAGGTAGACCGTGAATGTGCTATGAGAGGTATGAATGAGTTTCTTGCGACCGGACGAAGCTTACAGTACAACCTAGGTTTATTTGGTAATTGGTCCCTCCAAATGAAAACACGATTGTGTCACCACAGTAATAGGTGCTAGGTTACAGTCATGATATGACAAGGTCTTTTAAGACTTACTGTGTTGGCACAGACTTCACTCGAGCTAAGAAAGCTATGATATTGGGTATACACACCTCACTTTGGATAGGATAACCGATACCTATAAATATGGATTTCCATTATCACACAAATGCGAGTAAAATGTTACTCTGGTGGTACATGAATAAATTATGTTACATAATCAATTCAGTAGTGTGCGCATATGTGCATACACATGCGTTGAGCCGTATTAATTAATTTATTGAACTACAATGTTGGTATAAAATATTATCGTTTAACACCGTAAGTCCGTAACTAGTGATAAATTTTGTCATGTTAAAATTGAACAAACGGTTATCTTGTTCAAGTGAAACACACGCCAATGGGGAGGCGCTGTGGTGATTTGTGGATAGGGAGTGGATTGAATCTTAATTTTGACGAGTGATGAATCTTAGTACTTACATAATGGATTTTTCTATAATTGCGTGGAGAGTTTTTGGGGGATCAGGCAGAACTCGGACAATGTGAGTCAGGACGTATGGGTGCCCAGCCAGACCCAGAAATCCAGCTTGATACCGCAAAATCGGACTAATAGAGTCTATCAAATTCACAACTTGGTACTCCTGGCAAATGGAAAGGTCTTGAGGAATAGGTTATCACGAGTCTTTGTTGAAGGTTTATTGGTTCACTCTCCTTCACCGGGTCGCCCCTGCTCTTTCCTTTTGGTCTAAATACTCACCACACTAAAGTCACTATTGTGGAGGGATTGACATATCAATAAATTGAAACCTTTCAAGTTTGTCGTTGACAATAAACTAATATCATTGATTTTCATCACTGAAAATTAGGTAACTGTCGTTATGGTTATGTTAAGAGGTTGGAGATGAGTTTTACAGACAAGATCTGAAAGATCTGGCCTTTCAAACTCCTCTGGGGGTAGAGCTGTAACAGAACGCCGCTGGCAGGTCCAGTTACGTTTATATTAAAATAGTTTCCAAGGGACAGCTGACTTAGCTCACTCTTTCATTTTTGACGGCCTTAGTAAGTTGTTATAAATAATTAGGCGACTTGGCGGGATCACTACCGTGCCCCTTGAGTATTTTTAAAGTATTTCTATTCATCTGGATTTATTTTGTGCGAAAGAATGTATAAAAACATTCAAGGTCAAGGAACACATCGAATAAATTATACTACTAAGGATGCTAAGGTTATTCCCGAATACCTATAATTATGCCAGCTTAAAACGTTAAATTAGACAGTAAAATAATGTCAAAATTACCAATGAACCCAACAATAATATCTATTACCTATTCCTTTTCGTCCATGCTTAGCCGGCATCGATTGATATAAAGCAACCGACATTTGAAATTCAACCTTATTTGCTGAGGAATAAGTTAGAACTAAGGAAAGGATCTTACGACCCTTTGTCATGAGAAGGAGTAGGCTATTGTTTGTCGGCGCCGCTTTGACAGCGTGCCGCGTGTCCGCCGAGTCTCTCATGTCTTATTTGTCCCCCTATAGTCTGCAAAGTCTCTAATGGCTTATTTGTCCCCCCATATTGTCTGCCGAGTCTCTCATGTCTTATTTGTCCCCCTATAGTCTGCAAAGTCTCTAATGGCTTATTTGTCCCCCCATATTGTCTGCCGAGTCTCTCATGTCTTATTTGTCCCCCTATTGTCTGCCGAGTCTCTCATGTCTTATTTGTCCCCTTATAGTCTGCAAAGTCTCTAATGGCTTATTTGTCCCCCCATATTGTCTGCCGAGTCTCTCATGTCTTATTTGTCTCCTTATAGTCTGCAAAGTCTCTAATGGCTTATTTGTCCCCCCATATTGTCTGCCGAGTCTCTCATGTCTTATTTGTCCCCCTATAGTCTGCAAAGTTTCTAATGTCTTATTTGTCCCCCCTATTGTCTGCCGAGTCTCTAATGTCTTATTTGTCCCCCCTATAGTCTGCCTAGTCTCTAATGTCTTATTTGTCCCCCCTATAGTCTGCCGAGTTTCTTATGTCTTATTTGTCCCCCCATATTGTCTGCAGAGTCTCTAATGTCTAGATTGTCCCCTCCTATTGTTAACCGAGTATAATGCTTGGCGGTATTGTTTGGCGGCGTCTCTTTGACGGTGTCTATTAGATTTACCGCTTGGCGGCATCGTTTGTCGGCACTGCTTTGACGGGGTGCCGCGTGTCTGTCGAGTCCCTAATGTCTTGATTGTCCCCCGAGTCTCGATTAGCCGTCGAGTCTCGCATGTCTCTCGAGTCCACGATGTCCGAGCTTCATAGTATAAAAGGAGGTGTGGGTTGTAGGTAGCTTGACTTTAATTTCGTCGATCGCGCTGGTAGTATCTCTGGCTATTGCTGTCAAATTATTGTTGGGTGGGTTTTCGATTGTCAATAGGGGCGTGATTCTGCTGCTATGGGAGGTCACTCTGCATAGCGGGAAAATCACTCCTTACTTTGAATTGACTTAATTCTATGGGGATTTTTAGTGTTTATTGTTTAAACTATTTTGTAGCCAGAATGCTATCTAGACAAACAGTATGTCTAACGGGATTACCGTATCCTAGCGGTGGTAAACACGGTCATCCCGGAGCCTTATTTGCAACCGAGCTTGGAGGTGGTTCGGCACTTTCTCTTTAACGACATAGAAAGTGAATTATCCTTCACGATCTCCTGAAGCCCAGCTGGCGACGTAACCATGGCCTACTCTGCTCAGTTCAGACCTTGGCAAAGGAGTGTATACTCCGCTTGGTAAAATCGTCCAGTAATCGGGAGATCGGTCTTGTTAAATATATTTATATATTGACTTATATACACAATAGGGCAGCTTACTCTCATCTACCAAGCCTGCGGGCGATGAGGGGGGAGCAATATACACGAGCTGTTAGGGTTTGACTTACCTCGGAGTAGCTCGCCGAACTCTTCCAGTCTAAGCTTAGGGCAAATCACAACCTTATTTGAAACTAAAGACTATATTTTGGTTTTAGTTTTAAATAAGCGAAAAGGGGTAAAAATGGGGATAGGAATAGGTTAAATTCACACACTATGGGATGTAGGCTACGTAAGTTAGGCACCATTCGAACGGTTAGGTCTTTCGTCACGTACTAGGAATTTTATAGGTTTTGTTCCGTTCGTCTGTATGTATTTAGGTCATCTACAAACACTAGAAAGGGTTTTGATAGCCTGGGGTTTGTAGTCAGAGGAAGCGGCGATTGTCTATCGTTCGTCTGTAGGTATTTAGGTCGTGCAGCAGGAGCTAGAAGGTTCTGATGTCTGTCTGTCAGTGGAGAGGAGCAGCGACTGTTTATTGTTCGTCTCTAAGGTAGTTTAGGTTATCCAACAAAGGTTCTAATGCCTAACGTCTGTCTGTAGGTACCTAGGTCATTCACCAAGCACTAGAAGGGATCTGGGAGCCTGGGTTTGTAGTCAGAGGAAGCCACGACTGTCTATCGTTCGTCTATAGGTAATTAGGTCAACCAATTAGCACTAAAAGGTTTCTAACGTCTAACGTCCGTCTATAGGTATCTAGGTCATTCAACAAGCACTAGAAAGGGTTCTGGTAGCCTGTGGTTGTAGTAAGAGGAGCAGTGACTGCCTATTGTTCATCTCTAGTTAGTTAGGTCATCCAATAAAGGTTGTAAAGCCTAGCGTCCGTCTGTAGGTATTAGGTCATTCAGCAAGCGCTAGAAAGGGTTTGAGTGGCTTGAGATTGAAGTAGTAAAAGCAAACAAGTGTCTATTTTCCGTCTGTAAGCAATTAGATCACCCAATAAACACTAGGAAGGTTGGGTCAGTAGTAATAATCAACAGGTATAAAAACCTAGGTCTTTCAACAAATACTAAGTGATTAAATAATACAACTGTATGTAAATTTTATAATTTTAAATGTTCACCGATTACTTATTGAGCTAAGTAGCAAACTGCCTTGGTTAAGGGAAGTGGTTCACATAAATGAGTACTATTATGAAATACAGTTTCAGGTATATATTTGAGTGTTTTAACAAGTTAAGCAATAACTAATAACGTTACTTTTGTTATGTATACAATTTACAACCGAATAGAGTCATAAATTGTATAGGAGGCAATGCTAGTTTCCATGAACCAGTCTAATTCAGGTTCCAGTTATGATTAAGACAATAGAATCATCTCAGCAAGAATTGGGTTGTTTCTAGTGACGATACGGAGTAGATCACATGTTCTTTCATCATAAGTGGAACAATTTGTTTAGTCTAACTGCCTCACAAGCTATATACCATTAGGTCTAGTAAACAATGGTGAGCTTAGGGCTAGTCGGGGTTATTAGCTAGAGATGATCTTCAATCATCTACACGACTACTAATGAACTCGCTTCATCAGTAGGACGAGCTAGGGTCTATGTAGAGGTCATTCTGCATCCTGCGATAATAGTAGCCTGTATGGATAAAATACAACAACATACCATACTATATCTATCAAAATTATCCTTAGCTAGCTTAATGATTGGGTTTTATGCGTAGAAAGTATACAATGGGTAATTTTGATCTAGGGAAATGGCTTATAAAGAAAATTTGCCCTTCTTTATAAACCCCGCTACTATTATTTAACGGACCGACGTAGGAAGAGCTGGTAGCAGATAGTATTGAAAAAACAAATAATAATAATAATACAAAATTAATAATGAGTAGGTATAATACATAGGAAAAACTGGCTAGGAATAAGTACTAATAGGAACGTTAGGGTATCCATTAACGTTTTAGTGTAGTATGAGAGTCCAAGGATCTGACAAGCATTCACATTAAAGAAACTGGGTTCCTTCGGCTACAACATTACGGGGTCCTAACCACAGACGAATCACATTGGCCAAAATAAATTCACAACGTTTAGTCTTTTATTCCTTTTAATTAAGCTATTTTCCTCTAATAATTTTCTATCCGCGCGCGTTTTATTACAAAAGATTAAGAGGAGAAATGAGGTAGTTGGCTCCCATAACGTAACCGGAAAGATTACGAGAAGAAAGTAGGTAGTTGGCTCCCATAACGTAACCGGAAAGATTTCGAGAAGAAAGTGGGTAGTTGGCTCCCATAACGTAACCGTGAAGATTACGAGAAGAAAGTAGGTAGTTGGCTCCGATAACGTAACCGGAAAGATTACGAGGAGAAAGTAGGTAGTTGGCTACTATAACGTAACCGGAAAGATTACGAGAAGAAAGTAGGTAGTTGGCTCCCATAACGTAACCGGAAAGATTACGAGGAGAAAGTAGGTAGTTGGCTCCCATAACGTAACCGGAAAGATTACGAGAAGAAAGTAGGTAGTTGGCTCCCATAACGTAACCGGAAAGATTACGAGAAGAAAGTAGGTAGTTGGCTCTAGGGCTTTCAAATACCGGACATTTCGCGATACCGGTATTAATACCGGTATTGGCATCTTCAATACCGGGATCCCGGGATCCCGGTATTTTTCGGATAATCATTGAAAGGTACGAAATGTTGAAAAAAAAACACCAAATGTTCGATTAATAACGTTATTATTATGCATGCATATTACAATACGCTTTTTAATAATCATGTCACTTGATAATCAGTTTCCTTTTCTATCGTTTGACAAGTTGTCTTAATAAAAAATCTAGCCACAGTGATATTGTAACAAAAACAGAGTAACACTAACAGCACATCGCATAACAGATAACATCTAAACATTTCAAGCTTTGGCATAATAAAACGTAAGATTACTTATACGTAAAATGGAACAATTTAAAAATCAAATAACATGTCGAAATTTCCTTAGTTCTAATTAAAAACCAACACTATACAATACAACTAAGTAAGATTAATCTAAAAGCATAATGAATAAAAATATAAATATTTTACGGAATTTTAAATCACATATTAGATTATTATAAATCACAGATAACCTGAAGGTACTGGAACACTTGTATACAGGAATAATTGTATACTTATATAGTGTTGGTTGACCGATTTTAATTAGAACTAAGAAAATTTCGACTTGTTATTTGATTTTAAATTATTACACATTGTTACATTGAGTAATCTTAGTTTTTGATTATGCCAAAATTTGAAATGTTTCGATATTATCTGTTATGCGAGTTGCTGTTAGGGCTAATCTGTTTTTGGTACAAGATCACTGTAGCTAGATTTTTATATGTACATTTGTTAAACACAACTTGTCAAATGAGAGAAAAGGAGACTGGTTATCAAGTGATATGATCATTAAAAATACTATTGTAATATGCATGCATCATAATAGTAATGTTATTAATCAAAAATTTGGTGTTTTTCTTTTGTTTCGTACCTTTCAATGCTTTTCCAAAAAATTCCGGGATCCCGGTATTTGAAATTAAATACCGGTATTGAAATCTGCTCTGAAAAAGGCGGTATCCCGGGATCCCGAAATACCGGGATCCCGGTATTGAAAGCCCTAGTTGGCTCCCATAACGTAACCGGAAAGATTACGAGGAGAAAGTAGGTAGTTGGCTCCCATAACGTAACCGGAAAGATTACGAGAAGAAAGTAGGTAGTTGGCTCCCATAACGTAACCGGAAAGATTACAAGAAGAAAGTAGGTAGTTGGCTCCCATAACGTAACCGGAAAGATTACGAGGAGAAAGTAGGTAGTTGGCTCCCATAACGTAACCGAAAAGATCACGAGAAAAAAGGAACTGTGAAAGGTAATTACCTAAGCTTAATTTGAAGGATCCTCAATTATTCCTGGATGAAATCCTTTAAACTGACAAGCCCGAAAGCCTGAAGTGACAATTAATACGTGAGTTTTAACCGTTTAGTAAAATAAAGTTATAACATGTCTCACGAAAGTTTAAATTCAAATCCTTTAAAAGTGCGAAAGTTTAAATGTTTGGATTTTGGGATGTTTAGATGATGGGATGTTTGTTACCTAAAAAAGTTTTTTAAAATGGCTGAAGGGATTGTAAATAATGAAACTGGGTAGACAACGGGTTTACAATAACAATTATTAACAATAATTTATCCCTAAAATTATTTCTCGAAGGGATGAAATAGGAAGTGGAAGTAGAAGAAGAAAATACCACAAACATAGAAAGGAGCCTCTTTTCTATGTTTGAGGTATTTTTTTAAATTCATTGATGTATTAGGTTATTTTGACGAACTTCATAATAGTTGGTAATATTAACGTACAATTGTCTAAGAAGTTGTGAAGTCATTTAAGAAAATAGGCGATCATTCCTTATCGATGGAACCCTAGTACACACTATCACCTACGGAACCCTACACTGCGCGTGGCCCGGCACGCACTTGGCCGGTTTCTTAATTGTGTTTGTAGTTATTTATAAGACTTCCTTGGATTGCTTCAACTCAAACGTGCACACTACGGTAAACATAGTCTCCCTGAACGGTCTGCTTGTTTGCCACCGATGATTTTTTTTAAATCCATCACTTGTTCGCGGTGAGTGAAGAAAGCATTTCGGAACCATAGCAGGTAGCAAGTATCGCAAGAGTATCGTAACACGGGAGTCCACAATGAGCCGTGCCGTATGGAGCTCACGTTCCGCATTACGCAGCGGTCGATATATAACGCAGCGGGGCCCGGGGGCTGGCACAGTTCGCTTGGAACCTGCTCATCAACCCACGCCAACAAACATGGACACCAAGGTGAGTCACTTGCATCGGGATTATTGGGATAATCTTGAACATAAGGATTAATTAAGTCTTATGATCAACTAATGGTCTGTTTCAACTTAAGTCTACCATGCTACCAGCCCGCCTGCTTATAGGATCCGAAGATAGGTGACGGAATAACTAATCACTTTCTTTAACATTTCCTTAGCCGGTCCTTCCTGCTTAGATTATAGGACCCAACTACTACCCCAACCCTACGTCTCCCAGAAATATTAATCTAGTGTGACTACTTTCATGATTTTTTTTATTTTTTATTTATCGTATGGCAATTATTTTTCGAACCGTGAGATCTTCGAGAAGTCACGGGGTCACGTGTAGGGTAGCGGTGGGTACTGTCCCTACGGACTTGGTGCAACTTCGACCCCCCTTTGTCAAGTGAGTGGGCAACTTGACTTTTAGAAGTCCTCAAGCCGCCCGAAGACCTCAATCAATATCAACGGCTTAACGTGCCTTCCAAAGCACGGGAGCGCTCAGTTAGTAACCACTCAAAGCGGTCACATCACTCACACTCACAACGGTCCATGTACTGACCGCGGCCGACATTGCTTAATCTGGGATACCGCACGCGGCACGCAGGGGCCGCTGGTTTTATTTTTATTACAATTACATACTATAATAGATCAAAACTCGATCTTGTTGATGATGGGAATCCAATAGATAATATCAATAGTGAGATTTACGTACTTACAGGAAATTAGTATAGCCATAATATTATGACAACTAAGAATCCTTGTCTGTTCCCCTGTGATACGCAGTCAATTGCATTATAATAAAGCACTCGAAATGATCAAGGTTCATAATGCAATCCCAGCTTTTGTGCATACCGGTTGTCGCGACGCAACGATAGATCCCTCAATTGCGCACGCGCGACGCACGATCCGCAACGCAACGCGTGCGTCTTGGCGTTGACGTTGACCAACCGATCCGTATCTGGATTGTGTTGTGACATCTGATACTCGCTTTCTTCGATCTATCGGAGTTTTTGGGAACTTTACGTACAGCCGTGCCGGTCTACATGTTTGATTTCCCAGCTTCTTTGGGTTTAAATTTGGAACTTCAACAGCGTCATCATTGACTTGCTGGGACGGTGCGGTCTTGTTCATCCATCCTTAGGTACCTATTAATCCATTTCCCTTTCATTTAGAACATCTGAACTCGAGACAAATCCAGTGTTGAATAATTTTTAATTGCGTGTAAGAATCTATACATATATAAGTCACGGCGTCTACTTTGGTTCAAACTCACTTGTCCTTGTATTCTTTGCCTGTAGGTTGGGCTTTTTTCCACACCCATAGTTTTTTTTACACCTCTTCATGCGCACCAGAAACATTATTTTACTTGCAGTACTTAATAAAGTTATCCGGATAATAAATTAGATAGAATATTTTTGCAATGATCGTGGCCGCAATCGATCATTGTATGTATATCGTATGGTAATGTCATGCCCACAAGCAGTGGTGAGCATAACGAATCGTAATGGCGTGAAATTACTAACAGATTTAATCGATCGTGTTCTCGGTTCAATAGCAATATGGCTGATGGCTATGTTTAAATTAAAGCTCTAAGAGTACAGTTTCGTAGATCTATCGGAAAATACCTGAACTTACACACTGATCTGTAATTTATCGTGCCCTTTAATTGTCCTAGAAAAACTACCAAAGAGTTAGAGACATAGAGAAGATGTAGTTCAACTATCTGGGGTAGGCATATCTCCAGACATCGACGTATTTCGGCTGACGATGATGATGATCTAACGTACAGCCTTAGATGCTAAGGTATTTGTAATTGCACATTACAAATACTAGGTACCAAATACTAAGTACAAACACTTTATATGATATATTATTCTGACAACTCGAAAATTGATTTGTGAACCTTACTTTAGTAAGACACATGCCCGCAAAATGCCCGCTGGAGTCCAATGTGGAGTCCGACGTATGATAATTATATATTTATTTTAATCTTAATGCGACTAATGCGAGCAATTCTTGTATTGCTTTTTTTTTAATGTCGTTCGCGAAACAAGCTTTCCAAGTAGCATATTTGATATTCAATCGACGAACACTCGTCGGCAGGGGTGAACAGGATCGCTGCCGCTGGCGCTGTGCTGTCGCAACGATCGCTGTTGCTAGCGGGTCGCATACCGATGTGCATTAAAATGGGTTCAATTGTCGCCAAAGGGACGTTACGTAACGTCACACGTGCTCGATATGCAATTGATTGAATAAGTAACTTACTGGAATAGAATGATAAACTTGAAAAAAAACTTTCCGGGTGGGTTATATGGGACACCTAAGTACTTTAGTACTGATATCTTTTAAATTATAAATATAGCGATTATAATGTTTACCATTGAATAAATATAGAAGGAAACCTAGGCTTTAAGAAAGTTAGCCATCATTGGAAACGGTTTTTGCAATCTTTAAACTATAGTAACTAGTATAGTTAAATTTTGAGATGCTCAATGCCTCCATCCTGCATTGGCTATTAGGCGACTTGTTGTTGTTTCTCGGCCCTCTTGAACGTCCTGTTAGCTCTAGCATAAGTTTTTTCGAAACATTAACTAATTCGAACGCGTTTGCGTTTTGTCTCAAAATGTATGAAAGTGGTATGAAAACGTGAACAGCGCCTCTGGTGGTCACTAGTGGAAACTAAAACGGCGAGTATAACATTTGTTGCTAACCGATGAACGCGCGTATTTCAAACTCGGTGAGAGCGTTTTCATACATTTTGTTACAAAACGCAAACGCGTTCGAATTAGTTAATGTTTCGAAAAAACTTATTCTAGAGCTACTGTTGTTTAGTATTTAGTAAACTTGGTTTCTTATCTTGTACGTATACAGCATACGGTCCTCCCACAGTTATGCTCGGTCGGAGCGGAGTTAAGAGGGCGTAGATGGCATTGCAAAAGCCCCGCTCTAACACGCGTGTTTTTAATTAACCATCCCGCTCTCTACGGAAGCTCAGCGCGTGTTTTTCGCAAATATTTATGTTTATTCTAAACGTTTACATTTAACAAGGATAATCTTTTTTATCAGGTTTGAGAACTTATCATTTTACAACTATTATAACAAAAATCATTGTTAAAGATGGGAGGGTTTTAAAGATCTAACCAAAAACATCGAAAAAAGGGTTATGTTTGAAAAATAAAAGTATCGAGAAAACTTTTGCAAATCGTGTTTTCACTTATAACAGGCTGGAGGAAAATAGTTAAAGATTAATATACTGAAAGGACAGATATTTAATCACTATAGATGTTGAGATCTAGGTCGATAAACATTGGCAAGAGTGCATATGTGGGCTCATACCTATCAATGGATGTTTGGATTGTTTGGCAACACAATAGATAGCCGTCTACATGTTGTGACATATTGATAAATCACACGACATGTTTGTGTACAATACCAATTAGTTTCAAATGATTATCTATCGGACGCTACTTCTTCGCTATAATAACATATTAACGTTATACTCTATAGGGGCGAGGTAGGTTAAGATGTTATATAACGTTGTCAAGCGCCAAGCTAAATGTTATCCAAATGAGTGATGAGTGAGTGAGCTCTGAGCAAAAACACTAATGTGAAATGTGACGCAAAAGAGACGAACCTTTGAGGCCCAGGGATTATACATGTTTACAATTCGTTAGGTATTATAAAAAATCTTTAATTTAAGATAACAGATTATATATGTGTATTTTAATTTCCAGATTGTAGTATTGATCTGTATGGTGGGCGCCGCGGCGGCGAGCGTGGTGGTGCCTGCTCCCCTGGCGCGGTACGACCCGCTGCCGCAGTACTCGTACGGGTACGACGTGCAGGACGCGCTCACCGGCGACTACAAGGGCCACCAGGAGAACAGGAACGGGGACCTCGTCACCGGCTCCTACTCCGTGGTCGACCCCGACGGGACCAGGAGGATAGTCGACTACACGGCGGACCCTCTGAACGGCTTCAACGCGGTCGTGCGCCGCGAGCCGCTGTATGCCCCCGCGCGGGTGGTAGCCCCGGCCCCTGTGCTGGCGCGCGCGCCGGTGTTCGCGCCAGCGCCGGCGCCCCTGTACGCCCCGAGACTACCCAGCCCGTACTACTTTTAGATAAAATATTACGATCTTGTTGTTTTTGTACTGAATAGTTAAGAAATGTTACAATAAAATTGTTATTTATGTTATTAAAATGATTTACAATCGGACTGAATTATGATTTTACTTTTCAACTATTTATTTCTCTGGTACGGTCGGCCTCACATGGGGGCTAACGGCTAACACCTTTGTACCGTATCGCTTTAATCTCATATTTAAACCGTCATACTCAATGTCCTATATTGATATAATGTTTCGTAGTAGATTTGGAGTTAAACCTTGACTATGATAACCGATATAAGATGTGGGAGGAATATATCCCTTCACCAGATCAAGAATATAATAAGACAACATCGAGTATGACAGTTAATTACATAGACAGGCGATGGGATAACCGTAACCCACATTTTTATTTCTGGTTTAAAGGAACATCTCCGACTTCCGTAAATACATTTTTTACAAGGCGTTCAATACGGTTGTAACAGTATATACAGTACGTATGAAGACACACTAGTTTAGGGGCCTGGTAAAGGGTTTAAGATGCATATGATTTTCGGTGGGATCATGGGTAACTTAAGGTTATGTGTAATAACATGACGCCACTGATCGCGGCAGCACCTTGTATATAATTGCAGCGCAATTAATACGTACTTTCTTTTTAATTTCACTTAGTTTGGTAAAAATAAATCGTCTAAGTATAAAAGTATAAACACGCGGGTGTGGGAGTGAGGGCACTAAAGCCCCGCGGGCATTATCGGATGTCGGCGACCGTGACCTTGTCTCTCGTCAATTAAAAGCGAAAGTTTCATAAGGCTTCTCGTAGGTGCGGGTTGACTACCATACCAGGGCAGTGACGTCACACAACCACATGCGCCGAATATAAAACGAGAGCACTGCTTCAATACGGCAGTTCAATCGTAACTCCGCACATCAACACTACTCAAAAATACTCAAAATGGCATTCAGGGTATGTTGATTGATGGCATGGGTATATAGAGGGAAAAAATATTTATACTTATCGTGTGAAGAGACCAATAAGAATCAAAAGTACTGTAAATCCGTATATATCCGTATGGTCCAAACTATTAAATAATTAGGCTGGAAACAGAGCTCGACCGACGGTCAGCGCGTATGGTCGTTCGGGCGTAGCTATAGACGTTGAAAGCATACGGGCGTTCAGACCGATGCTCACCGTCATCGTCAGCGCGTATGCGGCCATACAAAACACGCCCGACCGACCATACGTGCTCTGACCGTCGGTCGAGCACTGTATCTAGCCGTACTGCCTTACTTTTTTAAATATTGTTGATATTTCAAATCAACAACAAAGATAATCCTGTTATACAAATCTCGAGAAGACTAAGTAAATTTTATTGTTTTGTACAGTTCGTCGTGTTCACCTGCTTGGTCGCGGCCGCCAGCGCTGGCGTGATCCCCTCCGCCCCTGTGGCGTACGCAGCCGCCCCGGCCTACCACGCCGCTCCCGTGGCCTACGCTGCCGCTCCGGTCGCGCACGCGGCCCCAGTAGCCTACCACTCCGCCCCCGTGGCCTACGCCGCCCCAGTCGCGCACGCTGCCCCTGTAGCGTATCACGCCGCACCCGTCGCTAAGGCCGTCGCCGTAGCCCCCATCACTAAGGTCGTGGAGGACTACAACACACACCCGCAGTACAGCTACGCGTACGACGTGCAAGATGGACTCACCGGTGACTCCAAGAGCCAGCACGAGACCCGCGACGGCGACGTCGTTCACGGCTCCTACTCCGTTGTGGACCCCGACGGCACCAAGCGCACTGTTGAGTACACCGCTGACGACCACAACGGTTTCAACGCGGTAGTGCACCGTGAGCCACTCGCCGTCAAAGTAGCCGCTCCCGTGGTCGCCAAGGTGGCCGCTCCCGTCGCTTACCACGCCGCGCCCGTCGTGCATGCCGCTCCTGCGGTCCACGCCGCCCCCCTCGCCTACCACTCTGCTCCCATCTACCATGCTGCCCCTTCCGCCTACTCTGCTCCCATCTACCATCACTAATTTTATTGAAACTACCTCTTGTTTTTAATACGTATATGCCATGTAAATAAAGTTTAATTTATTATTTTCTGAACTGATATTTGGTTTACTTGACTTTACGGTCGACAAAGATAAACACAAAAATAAACTGAATAAGTTACTACATTTATAATATTTATAGATAATATCAAATAACATGGCCATAACCAAAACAAAAATTTATATAATAATCCCGTAATTTTAAAATGGATTAAATGTCAAATGGTTGTTTACCGAGCACCTCCGTCTTGGGCGGTTTTGGCAAGGCCTTCTCGGGACCCGAGACGACAGTGAGGCCGCGCTGCTTGCGTTTGCGCCGCTCCGACTCGGTCTTGCCGCCCTCCTGCTTGCACGGCAGCACCGAGAAGCGCCGTCCAACGGGCACCGTTGACATGCGCTTGAACAGCACCTCCGTCTCCACGACCGTCACGTCGTCCATATTACGCACGATCTGCCGTTCGCGCTGCACGATCGCTTTGCGTTCGTCTGCTGTCACAGTTTCCGTCACCATCTGAAGGCATTTAGCCAGGAAAGCTTGGACTTGTTCGGCATCTGTTAACTTCTTCGTCCATTCGTGTGCTTCTTCAATTTCAATACGGACATCATTGGAATTGCCTTGTTGCATATCGCCACTCATGAGCACAAAGCATCCATTAAGCCACCAAACTGGGCTTCCGAGTTCTTGAGCATCTTTTTGGCATCGTTTAGCATAATATTTAGCTAGAGTATAGTTCTTTTGCGTACTAAGTAGACGAGCTAACTCATATTGCAACCAACACTTCATAGTAGCATTTTCACACATTTCTAAGGTTGCCATTACTTTTGCGGTGGCCTGTTCAATATCGATAAATTTGTACGGATAGGTTGCCATAACGGAATCGAATGAAGTTGGTCGACCGACCGGTAGACCCATGAGAAAAGCGATACGGCGGCGATTACCCCGCTCGCTCAGTGTGTACGACAACCGATGCTGAGACAAGTATCCTTCCCCTACCGCTCGGTACAGGCGATCAGTATACAACTCCTTGTCGGGTAGCGTGCGCGGCGTCGCATTGTCAAGGAATCGTTGCATCTTCTCCGCTTGCGATATCAAGTCCATTATCCTCTTGTCCCGCATGCTCTTTTCCAACTGTTTTAGAAGGCGTTCCGCAGTGCGTGCTCCAATTTCCCGGTATTTTATTAGAACCTCCTCTTTGTATTTGTTCTGGTACTTCGACTCTGCCTTTTCTGCTAATTTAATAGTGTAGTAAGGTCTCTGTGCCCGCATCATTTCCTGTCGCTCTGTTAGAGATCGAAGGGCCTCATGGATGATGTCCTTTAGTTCCCGACTACCAGCCGAATTAGCGGACTGGACTCGGGGATCCTCAGTCAGTTCTTGTAGAAAAAACCTATCGTACGCCATAGGGCCTAGATATTTCATCGCTAGTACCCTAGATAACGTTAAATGTTTTCTCGCTTGCATTTGAGTCAGTTTCTTTTTTTTAATAAGTCTAGGAATACGGCACTGGTGTAATGATTTTGGTTTAGCGGCGTCTTCGTCTAAACGTTTGGCTTCATTACGTTTGATTAAAGGCAAGAAGTCTAACATTACGTTACCTGCATTACGTCCGACACAGTCTTCTATAGTTTCCGTTCCTTGATTAATGCCTTCGAGGAAATATGGCGGTTGTCGTCGTTGCCTGTAGCCGCGGTAGTTCATGACGAGCGAGCGCTCGAAGTCGGACATGGTGTAGAGCGCGCGCGCCTGCATGTTGCGCGCCAGGATGAAGCCGGGCGCCAGCTTGAGCGCCAGCTCGGCGTCGTTGTACGCCTGCACGGGCTGCACGGCGTCCGCGCACGCCTTGCTGCGCCCCGTCAGGGTTCGAACGTCTTCAGCTTTACTTTTAAAGGCCTCATCGAACGCAGCCTTCGATTTCTCAAATTGTTCGAGCCGATTCAGGTAAAATCCACGCTCACGGTACACCGTCAAGGCGCCGTAAAGTTGTTTCTCTTCCATTTGCATTTTGATTGAAATATATAATCTCTTCTATAAATATTTATTGATCTCCTAATATCATCGAGCAAAAAAGACGTCTGAATGAAACATGAATGAAGTGCTCCAGTCTATATCTGTCAACTGTCAACAACAAGGATAATATAATCACTGTTTTCTGCGTGTGTTTGATAGATAGATATAAAAGAGAAATGGCAGCCTCATTTAAGGGCCTTTGCCAATGACACACGAAGAGATAAATTAGTTATTTAGTTAGATATTAAAGAAAAATGGCAGCCTCAAGGACTTTTGCCAATGACACACGAAGGGATAAATTAAGTAAAATTGAATAAAACCACTTATTAAAGAAGAAAAAGATGTGACTCTCGCCAAGATGGCGGCGAAAGTCCTGCGTGTGTTTGTGTTAGGCAAAGAGAATGTAATCACTGACGTTAGGCGTCATAGATATAGTATATACTCTGTAGTTATAGATGCGCCAACAAGCGACCGGGGCTATGTCTTTCTCATATTATGACGTCAAAATATGGGGATACCATGGTTGCAAAAAATTACCCCAAAAATTTAGTCGGATAGTACTTAGTTACAAGTGATCAAATTCCATAGTGACTAAGTCGCCATTTTGACTCACTAACTAAATTTACACAACATCGTAGGCGATATCGTAAAATAAGTGATCTCGACCGGCCACTTTTTTTGGGATAATCTTACCTATAAATACATAGTCACCGGTTATCACCGTTGCATCAAACGGCGATTTCACTGATCCAAATCTATACATTTTGTTCTCGCCGCTCGCCGCTGGTCGCTGGCCTTCCTGCTCGCCGCTTGACTTGCTGGTCATCACGTCACCCAAAGAACCATGCTAAATGTTTAAGTCTCTAGACGATGAAAGTAGTAAGTAATGTAACCAGATAGTGCTTACTATTTCCATGCCCCTTTTTGTCTTTCACAGATAAATTATGTAGTTGTTGGAATAAAAGAATAAACTTCAATTTAGAACAGGTAATTTATTTACAATAATATATTACATTTATAACTTTATTTTTCAATAAATAAACAAATATGTAATAAGCAGTTATAGATTATTTTACCCAATTTAATTTCCTGTTCCCTCAGTCCTGAAATCCATTTTTTCGGGATTCATCCTCTGTTGAAAAACTGAAAAAATCAAATTACTTGAAATTCCCGAAACGTGGGGTAATCTTTAGGGGTTTTTTTTATTATTTGTTGGTATCCCGAAATCGAATTATAAACCGACTGAATGGTGGGACATCAATGCTAAGCTGGCTTCTATGGTAGATTTCTACTACGCGATTTGACCGGTTTGTATGTCAAATGTTTGGAGGTTATTTTTTAATTAATTCACATATTTTTCCTATTTCATCTATTGTCTCATGATATAACTAATGATTTAGCTCAGTAATTTGGTTCCGGTGAGATTTTAGAAATAAACACGGGTCCAAAATTCAAAGAAAATGTACTTACGCATGGAATGTAACATCCGCCTTTTTTCGGTCGAAATTGCTTTTACAGCCAAACACTGAACACCCCACCATGTTTGCACTGAACAACCAAACACTACGGATCTGATGATTGGTAAATTATTATTCATTTAAACCAAATTCATCATTAATTTTCCACTTATATATTGCACTGCAAAATATTGCCACTTTGTTTAGCAATCTTCTTGACACTAATGACAGATTACTTTTACCCGACCATGAAAAAATGTCCGGTCGGTGATAAGGACAAAACATCGCACTTTTTTCTACTTCCTCTCATAGGAATCGCAATAAGGCTATCTTTCTCTTACAAAGCGTGTCAGGCCCTTGTTAGGCGTGCTTTATAATAGGCTATCTACGTCCGCACAGGTAGGCGACTTTGTTGGAATGAGGTTTGATTTGTGTCAAAACTCATTGGCCATAAATAATTCTATTTTCAGGTTTACAATCAATAAGCGCATGTTAAAGATGTTAAATATTGTTTATAAGTGGTTTATAATGTTCTAGTGTTAGTTAGTTGAGTTTTCGTCTTTCAATAAGAATGTTACTGCTGCATTAATATAAAAGTTTATTTAAAATAAGTTATAAAACCATGTGTATTTTCCTATAACTACCATAAATAAAGACTGCCAAAGCCCCCTGATTTTTTCTCAGGTTATGGGCCCAGCATGCTTCCACTGCGCTAACATAGACGATAGATTGGTGATAAGATGAATCGAGTGGGAGATCTGGGGGCACGGCAGTGCTCCCGCCAAGTCGAGCAAAAAGAGGCACGGCCGTACCATTCTTTTCTCGAAGCCATTCAGGCCATTTTCAACAGCTTGTAATTTTGTCCTAGCTAAAGCTAGAACCCTGAATTTTCAGTAACATTTTGGGCATAATATGGGTTAGATATATGCTCAACATCCTTTGGTAGACCGGTAGACCAACGATTGCCAGTCAACGATGCAATGATGACCAATGCTCAGCCATTGCCATTCCATAACAGCTTTTCCGGCCCTACTTATGTCACGGGTCTCTAGATCTAGAGAATACTTCCTCGAAGTTTGTTGAAATGCCAAACGTTGTGGGGTAGTAATATAACAAAACTTAATTCGTCATATAAAAATCTTTAATAGGCCATGGTTGTAAATAAGTTGTCGATGAGAGGAGATCTTATACAGCCACAACCGGCGCTGGGGCGGCGTATCTGTACGCTAGTGGTGCAGAATATGCGGCCGCCCTGGCGACTGGAGCGGTGTAAGCGGCGGCCACAGGCGCGGTGTAAGCAGCCACTCGCGCCACTGGGGCGCTGTACGCAGCGGGTGCAACAGCGTAGCGCGCGAAGGCGGGCTGGGCTACCACGGGGGCAGCGGCGTAGCGAGCGAAGGCGGGTTGGGCTACCACGGGAGCGGCAGCGTAGCGAGCGACCGGCTCAACGACGGCGGGAGCGGCAGCGAAACGCGCTGGAACCACGGCGGGCTCCGCCACGACGGCCGGCGCGGCAGCCACGAGGGGCTCTTTGCGCACGACGGCGTTGAACCCGTTGACGGGGTCGGCCGAGTAGTCGACGACGCGGCGCGTACCATCAGAGTCGACCAGCGAGTATTGCCCCTGCACCAGGTCGCCGTCGCGCTGCTCCGTCTGGCTCTTGTAGTCGCCGGTGAGCGAGTCCGCCACGTCGTAGCCGAAGCGGTACTGCGGCAGCGGATCGAACTCCTCGAGCCGCGCCGCCACCACTGGTGCCGCAGCCAGAGGTGCGGCTACAGCTACTGGGGCCACGCTAGCTTTAGCGAAAGCCACAAGGCAGGAGAAGACGACGAACTGTAATTGAATATTGGTGTTAATAATATACGTCATGAACAAATATAGCAAATATAATATCGACAAGTGAAATAGTATTTACGTAAGTAAATTGAGCAGAGTTTATTTCCAATATATGCTAACATACGCAAGAATTCTGTTTTCAGTCGTCAATATTCTGAACGTACAACTTAGCATTAAACATGATCGTATAGGTATAATCAAGGTATTTAGTGTAGTTCACTTTTGGAAAAAGTGTGTAAGATACGTACGCATGTCCAACACCTGAGTTAAAGTAAGTCATAATAGTTGTACTTGAAACAGTGACACGGTTTAGCGAGGGCGAGACTAGAGCGTTTGCGCAAACCGGCGGCGAGGAGAAATTACTAACAAGCTGAGGATACCGATACCGGCCGTCAAGGACGCGAGGCGCTGCTTGCTGCATCCCAATGAGATCAAGTCCATACAACAGGACTAAGTTTATCAGATGTAAGCGTATACAGCTATTCAAATATGGTAAACAATTAATAATAGGCGCTTCTTGATGTTTTATAGGTAGGTACGTCCACATTATTAAAGTGGCGCGAGAGATATTTTTTTTAAATTGGTTCGTTACTAACTCTTTTTAGGGTTCCGTATTTTAGTAAGTTAGTAACAAACCAATTTCATATCTTACAATACCACCCTCTAGAAAATATTGCAGATTTCCAGCAAAAAAATCTATATTTTCAAGTTACCAATGAAAAGGTAATGACCAGTCTAATTACAGCCATTGGCCACAGTTTCGACCATAATACGGTTTAATATTTTCAGAGCTTGTCGTGAATAGGGTTAAAGAGACGGTTGTGCACTTCGTTTGATAAATTGAAAATAGATGCAATGAATATATGCGACTACTTTTTTAGTTAAAAGATTATTATTGAAATTAATAATGTAATAAAGCCTGCATTTACAAAATCTTTTAAGTGAATCTAGCTTAATCGATGATTTACCCGAAATTCTTCTTTTAAATCAATGAATGAAATTATGATGAAAAAGTTATGCTTTTATATGTAAATCCCAAAGTAGTCATTGGTTTGTTTGTATTTGATAGATGGGATGTTTTTATAAGAAGCTCTAGAAATGAAATGTTACCTTAAAGGCCATTGTTCCTGAGGATGGGTTGTCGAGTGCAGTCGAGTGCGACTATGGACCCCAGGAGAACACCACAGTATATATACCGGCCCCAGATTGTGACACAGTCCAAGTTCGTACTTAGTATTATGTCTGCGCATCACTATGGATGTGCGCGCAATTGGAAATGAGCTGCAGTTTGTCAATGGCGGAAAATTCGACCGTTTACTTGAGTGCGGGCCAACACCGTTATGAAATGGTTATGAAATTGACTGTGGACGAAGCAGGATCATTATTTTAAGAGAGAGTAATTAAATAACTAATTAACGTTGTAAAGATTCATTTGTTTTTTAGGGTTCCGAACCTTAAAAGGAAAAAACGGAACCCTTATAAGATCACTTTGTTGTCCGTCTGTCTGTCAAGACCCTTTTTCTCGGGAACGTGTGAAGGTATCGAGTTGAAATTAAAACCATACACTCAAGTTTGCGGACGCTTGAAACTGTGAAAAAATCAAACTTCTAAGTAAACGTGAAAAAAGATACGACCGCTTATGCCGTAAAAACCGTACATTTCCACATTTGGTAATTCATATGGTACTACCCGTTGACCTAGAACTATGAAATTTGGCAAGTAATATCGTCTGGTACTACAGATACTGTGAAAAATCTGAAAACTATACATTTCAAATCACCAAAAAAATCCTACTTAATATAATGAATGCGGAAGTAAGGATTTTTGGATATTTGTTAAATCACGCAAAAACGGCTGAACAGATTATGATGAAACTTGATATACATAGAGTTTTTAGCTTGGATTATTATATAGGATACTTTAATAATGCCTCAAATTGATAAAGAAGAACCAGTATAAGCCTGACCTCCGAATATGCACATATTTGTCAAGAATTTCAGGATCAAGATATAATAGGAACGTATGGTTAGGCGAATGTATAGACAGTTGTAAATATTGTATTTGACAACATTTCTTCGAGAAATTTTAGTTACATTTAGTCACACAATTTTGTCACTTGTACATGTATGTTGTTCAGTATGTCTGCCATATAAAATATCCTCTCATTTTCTGAAAGGTTAGCTGGAAGAGATCCCTTAAAGGGATAAGTTCGCCTTTGTACAAATGTCTACTATTTAGTTTGTTTTCCTTGTATGTACTTGATTTGTGCAATAAAGTGTTTACTACACTACTACTACTACTGTAGTACTGTAGAGAATTATCTGAATGACATGACTACCTTACGATTTTACTGCTTTTATTATTATTTAATTCTGTGACGTGTAATTTGTAATTTAAATTTTTAATTTTTTTTTATTTCGACATGTTATACCTACTAAATTCGTACGCCAAAAGGCACATCATGGCTTTGTGACTATCCAATTCGAATATTCCACCTTTTTGTACCTGTGATGAACGAATAAATTATTTGTATTTTTTTTTTGTAATAATAGATTTAGTGAACCAGCGATAGAACTCCCAGTAGCTCGATTCCACTGACACTCGGATTCGGTTGAAGCCGCTCAACCAATCTCACTGGAGCGCATTCGCCCGCGCGCGCGCGGTCGTGTCGGAGGTTTCGCCATGGATTTTCCCCAGGCGGGTGATTCTTATCGTTAAAGTTAATTGATGTCCACTCCGGCCCGAACGTTAAGTGAAAGTTAAGGAAATCAGAGTGCAATTTAAACTTATTGTTGACTTCAGTTTACTCTATACCTGGGTCACTAACTGTTAAGATAGTTAAAGTCAAAAATAATCACTCAAGAGTCGTTAACAATTGGGGCCCGGTGTGGACAAATTAAGAAAATGTTAAATTCATTCATTTACCTATTGTATTTATAATTGTGTAATTTTGCTGTTTTTTTAAGTGGTCTGTGGACTTCTCTGAGATAGAGAGAGATCGTAGAGACCCCTATCATCAGATCCCAGTATTCCCGCCGGCGCACTGAGCGAAAAAAATACTAATTATTAGTCAGTTTTAGTGAATCCCAAGACAAGGAGATTATATACTAACGGTTACAAAACAGTTTAGTAGTAATTAGTAGTTACAAGGACAATTTTTTTGGTATTAGTAAATAACTACTATTATCAAAAACTGTTTTGTAACCGTTAGTATATAATCTCCTTGTCCTGGGATTCACTAAAACTTACTAGTAATTAGTATTTTTTTCGCTTAGTGCGGGGACGTCCACCGCTCGATCGCGACAACACAGACACATATAGTCTCTATTCGTCCCGGTAACGCCACATACCGGGTAGAGTCAATCCGACCCAGGTCCGCGGAGCTGGCGGAGTTTCTTGATGGACACTTCTCAGCTAGGCTAGGTTTAGTGAACCAGCGATAAAACTCCCAGTAGCTCGATTCCACTGACAGGATTCGGTTGAAGCCGCTCAACCAATATCACTGGAGCGCAAACTCTTAGAACATAGAGTATTCCAGTGTTTTAACCGCCCGCGCGGTAGCGTCGGAGGTTTCGTCTGGATTTTCCCCAGGCCACTCTCAAACCGCGCACTCCTATCGCTTTATTGGACCCGGCATAAAGCCACAGTCAGGTTAAAAAAAACCGGCCAAGTGCGTGTCGGGCCACGCGCAAAGTAGGGTTCTGTAGTCGTCTACCCGTTACATTATATGGACTAAAAAGTTCGCAAACTTATATTTACTATGTTTTTGACAGAATTAACCACATTATCTAAGGTATCATTGGAAATTGTACGAAAGTTTGCTTTTGCAAAGTACATTTCTGAAGTTCGACTATTACTCGTGAACTATTAATGTCTACTTAGCTGTGATAGTTTTCCTTTTAAATTCATCGTATATACTACTACCATGATTTTTTTCACATGCCTAGTAGCCACCGTTTAGCTGGCAGGGAGGGGGGGGGGGGGGGGACACTTGACCATAGCAAAAATTATCACTTCATAGCTTAATATCACGCTAACCAATTCTTTAATCAAAAAATGCTTTTAGAAACCTTATAATATTTTTGAAAGAGCTATCCAACGATACCCCACACGACGGGATTGGCAGAAAAAAAAATTGCACCACCACTTTACAAGTAGGAGAGGTACCCTAAAAAAATTTTTTTTTAAAGATTTTATTCTACCGTTTTGTCGGCGTCATTGATATGTATACTCATGCCAAATTACAGCTTTCTAGTACTAACGGTTACTGAGAAAAATGGGGGTCGGACGGACGGACGGACGGACGGACGGACATGGCGAAACTATAAGGGTTCCTTGTTTACTACGGAACCCTAAAAAAAGATCTCAGTAGGTATGTTAAAAACCCAAACGGAATTCTGATACTCCTGTCAGTGTTCCATTACTTGTTAGCTCAGTGAGTGGTGCGTTTTTTATGCCGTAGTAATTATTAAAATACAATAATTAATTTTAAAAATATGACTTTATTTTCATAATATCATGGTTGCATTTGACAATAAATAAAAATGACTAGGTAGTTCTGGTTCCTATTTAGTGATGGTACAGTGGAGCGGAATAGGCTACGGGAGCGGAGTGCACAACGGGGGCCGCGTGCACGACGGGCGCGGCGTGGTAAGCGACGGGCGCGGCGTGGTAAGCGACGGGGGCGGCGACCTTAGCGACAACGGGAGCGGCAACTTTGACGGCGAGAGGCTCCTTGTGCACTACCGCGTTGAAACCGTTGTGGTCGTCAGCGGTGTACTCAACAGTGCGCTTGGTGCCGTCGGGGTCCACAACGGAGTAGGAGCCGTGAACGACGTCGCCGTCGCGGGTCTCGTGCTGGCTCTTGGAGTCACCGGTGAGTCCATCTTGCACGTCGTACGCGTAGCTGTACTGCGGGTGCGAGTTATATTCCTCGACGACCTTGGCGACGGGGGCGACGGCGACGGCCTTAGCCACGGGCGCGGCGTGGTAGGCTACAGGGGCGGCGTGAGCGACGGGCGCGGCATAAGCCACGGGGGCGGCATGGTAGGCTACTGGGGCGGCGTGTGCGACCGGCGCGGCGGCGTATGCGACGGGGGCAACCACTCCCGCGCGGACAGACGCGATCGCGCACACCAACACTACCAGCTGAAACAAAACACGCACGTTTAATTACTACAACTCATTTGTTTGTGTCCTTCCTGAATGGGGTCTAATCAATAAGGATAGTAATAAATGTAAGCGTAATATTAGCTACTTAAACCTAAACTATGAAAGAAAAAGAAAAATACGAGTACCTACCTAGAGTTAATTAAGTAAACTCCACTTACTTGTACGTGGTTAGCTTATTTATAAACTATTGGATTACGTACATACACATAATTAATAGAAGGTTGACTTTTCAAAATAAAGCATCGGGCACATGGGTCAGGTACCAGCCATTCTAGGGATCATTTGTTTCAGATTTCAAAGTAAGTTAGATTTTATGAATGTTCTTAGTTTGTAAGCGATTTTGTATTTTTACTGTTATTAAAATATTTTCCAAAATTAAAAAAAAGTTAATTTTGTAGTTAGGTAGTAAATATGCTTATCTTAAATACTAAATTGGCTTTAGCTGATTAGATACAAAAAGGCCAGATCAATTACCGGTTAATTGAAGAAAATAAAAAGGAGAAGGACATTGTTCAAGGTAGAAAATGAAAATGATATTAATTGCTCACAACCTCACAAGCTAGCAACTCGTACCTTGAAAGCCATTTGGTCTGAGATGAGTGACTTCACCGTGAGTAAACCTCAAGTTGAATGTACCTCAATTGTATCTCTCGGACTTTTTATACGCCGCCCCAGCGCCCGAGGCGTTGCATTAAGTATTGTGGACAGTATGACTCCGCATAAACCGGTTGTATTAAAAGTTGCTCAACGTGAACATCTTAATATGAGCTTTTTTTGATGTGATGGTATACTGAATTAGGCCGTGTTATATTTCAATGAGACCAATCTTTGATGGATTTCGGGCTTGGAAAGATCACTTGCATGGCGGGCGGCTTGCTTTGGGCGGTTCGTCCTTGCTTTGTCACATAAATGTTGACCAATAAAAGTATTAACGACTTGTATAATTACAATTTAAATAAATAAAATATGCTTTAGCTGTTATATTTATATTTATGTAGGTCTCAGCTGAGTTTTTCGAAAGATGAAAAGTATGCGTAAGTTAATAGATTTCATAATGGATGAAATTTTAAAACACTTTAAACATATGATAAATGATAATTGTATACATTTTCATACATTCCAATGGAGGCAAGCGTATAGCAACTACTCACTTAGACCTTTTTTGAGAAAATAGGATTGATTCGAATATTTTTATGAAGAATATCTGAACATCGTGTATTATGTCATTTTACGTTCCTGTTGTCAAATTATGTTAGCTTGGTTGAAACATTGACTGAAACGTACATTCGGGAAAGTAATTTATTATTTCGTTGGTGCCGGACAAGGCTCTTTGCTAATCAAATTAAAAACGTAAGTACAGTTTTAGAGAATATGTATAACCTATGAGGCAGTGGGATGAGTCACGTGATCGTTTAAATGACCGTCTGTTTTCATATTTAGATAAAAAAATATAATGTTTCTATATTACACAAGGTTACATTAAAAAGAGAGAGACGGACCCCAAATTAAGCTGAGCCTGTATCACAATTAAGTTACCAATTTGTTTTCCGGAAATCTTTCAGTTTTCACCCAAGTGCGAAATGTTGAAGCTTAGCCGAGTGATGCCGTGGCGGCGCGTGGGCGCGCGCGTGTACGGAGCCTTCCACGACCCGCTCGACCACGCCACGGGGATAGAAAAAAGGGAGCTACTCGCCCATCTTGCGGGCGACTGCGACCCGTTCCGCATCCTCTGCTTCAAAAGAGGTATCACACTCACAACTAGTCTTTACAATAAAGTTGGCAATTCCCGCACGCCCCGCGCGCGAAAATCCCACTTCCTGGGTCAGGGGGTGACATACTTTTGTACTTACCGCGGGCGGTAATAAAGAACCCTTGCCTTTGGCTCAGGCGTCAAATACCTGCGATCTGAGACATTCTTTGTTTTACCGCACTTGGTAAGTAACGATAAACACTACTAATAAAACACTATTAATTCAGCAAAATGTTGAGAGCAGAGTGCTCAAAATCAACACTCGGGCTCTCGAGTGTCTATGGTTCCTCGTGAAGAGTTTTAAAAGAGATTGATAATTTGATACACACGCACTCAGGGCCGGCCCAAGGGTGGGGCGGATGGGGCGGCCGCCCCAGGCTCCGCATGTCAATGGGCGCCAAACGCGCGATATCAAGGGGCGCCAAACTGGCAACGGCGAAAATTTTCAAATCAAAGGGCGCCCAAAGACCATCTCTCCCCACCCGGATCTAGGGCTAGGGCCGGCGCTGCTGACGCACTTAAGACTTCAAAACAATCCTTTGCCCCTCAATCACGCCTAAAGTTGTCATAAAAGCAATCTCATAGTAGTACTAAATTCCGCTCTCTTGGGGATCTGGATTCTGATCATAACTTTCGCAATGCGCACTTCAATGTGTTTTGCTCGCTCGTTGTGACACGCTAGCTCGGACTTCCAGGAAGCGAGTGTGCGAAACAGGTTGAAATTTGAAACGTGACTCAAGTTTGTTCATGTGAAGTCGCGTTTATTTAAGTTAACAAACATCTTTAAATAAATTATGATTAAAATATTTCTTAGAATGATATAGTAAATTTGTTTTCCATCGAAGACTGAGGAATTTTAATTTAACGCGTTGGCTTGCCACCCTGAAAAATTATGAGCTTTTGGCAGGCGGCTTTCACTCCGTCAGTTCGCCGCGCCGCTGCAAGTACATTCAGTGGCGAATTGCTACCGGACGGTCGCGTCGTCTCGTCATTCGCTTGGTGTGGTCAATATTTGTTATTTCCCTATTATAATTTGGGTTTGTAAGTTGGCGATTTAGTACTATTACTTATTCTGTGCTCATGGCACCAAACGCGTTACTGTTAATTGGATTCCATATTAGATTTAAATGAATCTTATTTAATCTACTCGTAATATGTATAGGCCCAGGCACCAAAGAGCGGCCGAACCTGGTGCCGAGCGCGTTTACCGAGCGGCTGGTGGGTTGCAAGTGCCACCCGAACACGTTCCATATCGCGTGGATGTGGCTGCACTCCAGTGACCCCAAGCGCTGCGCCTGCGGCTACTGGTTCGAACTCTGCCCCATAGCGCCCATCGCCGTCTAACAACCAAAAGGCTCCATGTTTACTTGTTTTTTTTTAACGATGATGGTGGTATAGTCTTAAAATAGTATTTATTAATTATTTAAAATGTTTATGATTGAAATAAAATATAATGTGAAAAATCTTGTCGCAATCCTGTCCACGATAAATCGCCGGTGAAGGAAGGAGTGGGAGACGGTCAGATCATTCGTTGCGCATTCCAATTAGGTGTCAATGTGTTTTTGTCTCTTGTCTATTTTCTACGCCCGCCGAGCTGTGGCAGAACAAGCGGACATTCTTCCGTAACTTAACCTTTGGTGTCAGTTTGCTTCCACAATAATCCACATTGACACCAAAGGCGTTTACTTTCTACTTTAAAAACCACTATTAGTTAGTATCACCTATACCTACCTGGAAGGTACGTATGTGTAATATGCACTTAGTGACAAAAATAAGAGCTTAGCCGACAGATAGGTATTTTTATCACTTTGGGAAAGCACATATATTTATTACCTATATTTGATAGTGTTTATTAATTGTTAAAAGGTGTTAAAAATATCCTATGCATAACATTCCCGTGCCTATATCCCAGGTAGACAATGAACAGAAACGAATGTCTGTCTGACCGATCAGATATACGTTTCGCATTCAAATTTGATGTCTATTTTTCTATGTTTTGTGTTCGGTTTGCCTTCCACGCTCTGCTGACCTGTCAGGACAATCGCGCGAAACAAGGAATACAAAGTGTCTTTTTATGGACCCCATTTTGAAACCTGATATAGTTTCAAGGTCAATCTACATATAAATATTGAATTACTTAACACACTATGAACATGATGTGGAGGCAAGCAAGCAAAGCAAAGTGAGTGATGTCAACGTGACAGTTATGAATATTGTTATTAGTGTTGACTATTAATGTTACTGAGCCCTATTATGGCGCTGTGTAAGTGAATAAAGTGGTTCAGCGGCGCGCTCCACTTCGGCGACCTTGAACCGGCTGCAGCGCCGCGCCGGCTCCGGGACCGAGCTGTTACTCACGATTACTTGTTACCAATGTTATTTAAGGCGCTACACTGAGAAATTTGGAGACTTTGAAACGCTGTCCTGCCCAGACTAGCAAACAGTAGGGGCTGATTTTCAGATATATGATTCTTGACTATATGATTCTGGTACTGACAATAGCGAAACATGATTGCTTAAAATTTTCTCGATAGAAAATAAATCCAAAGTCAAGTCTATATTTTCCTTTTTATCCTCAGCCTACTAAAACAACGCATTATTAAAAGACACGATTACGTTAATATGATGGTATTTTACCTCATCTAGGTATAGAGTAGGCCCATTTTTGAAGAAGTAGCATACAAGAAGCAAGTCATGTAACAGTTGGGGTGACAACGTTATCAGAGGGCTTAGACCCTGCAGAATACGGTTCTGCCTGTCTCCATCCCCAAATTTGAGCCGGAAGTATGTTATACCGGATAATGTGCAGCCCATACAAATTTTTTCGTTGTACATTTGGTAAATCGTGGTTTCGGTACCCTAACTATGGTCCGATTGTTATAGGTTTTTGATATGCCGTAAAGGACAATATTTATCATTGTATCCCGAAATTTTCGACCCTCCAGCTCCATATCTTTCTCCGCCATCTTGGAAAATCTGTCACTTTTTCAGTGTTTTCCTTGTACTGTCGCTAAAGTTAATTTTAGTGCTAATCATGGTTCGGCAATATTGTAGAAGACAAAATTTGCTAAAACTTTTGGCTACAAAGATTTTTTGTATGACCCCTAAGGACGAAGGTATGACAGGAGATATCTTTAAAACTGCAATTTTTTTTTAGTATTCCTCCCATATTTGCGTTTTAAGTGCATTTTAGCGCTAAGTATAGTTCTGCAATATTGTAGGTCACAAAATGTGCTACAACTCTTCTATTGAAATATTTTTTCCACGATCATCAGGAAAGAAGATACGAAGTCATCTATGGACTACTACCGTCGATATTTGCTTCTTTTTCCAGTTTTCTTCCCATATTTGCGTTTTAGTGTATTTTAGCTCAAGTTCTAGGTGTGTAATATTACAGAAGACAAAATTATATGCAAATTCAAAGTACCTACGATCTTACTAGGAATCGTGGAAACAGACGATTTTGTCTTTTGAGGGATTGAAGTGGTATAGATCGGAAAGTGACAGATGCTTTGTCTTGTCGTCTATCCCGCTATCACTCGACCATCATAGATCCCCTACAGATTGCGATTAATTGCACTCAAACCTAAATATGAGAAGAAAACTGCAAAAGTAGCTAATTTCGACGGTGCTACTCCATAGATGACTTCATATCTTCTTTCCTAATGGTCGTGGAAAAAATATTTCAATAGAAAAGTTGTAGCAAATTTTGTGATCTACAATATTGCCGAACTATAGTTAGCGCTAAAATGCACTTAAAATGTAAACATGAACGGAATACTAGAAAAAAGTGGCAATTTTTAATGATATATCCTGTCATATCTTCGTCCTTAGGGGTCATGGAAAAAATCTTTGTACCCAAAAGTTTTAGCAAATTTTGTATTTTACAATATTGCAGAACTATGTTTAGCACTGGAATGAACTTTGACGACAGTAAAAGCAAAGAACTGAAAAAAGTGACACTATTTCCAAGATGGCGGCCAAAGTTATGAAGCTGGAGGGTCGAAATTTTTAGGTTACCATGGCTAATATTGTCCTTCACAACATACCAAATAACCATATCAATCGGACCTCTTTTAGAGTACCTGAGCAACAATTTACTAAATGTACTACGAATTTTTTTGTATGGGCTGCACCTTTTCCGGTATACCGTACTTCCGGCTCAAATTTCGAGATGGCGACAGACTGATCCGTATTTTGCAGGGTCCAAACCCTCTGATAACGTTGTCACCCCAACTGTTACATGATTTGCCGCTTGCATTGTTTAGAGACGCCTTTTCCAATTCTGTTCCTCCTCTAGTACTGACAAGAGGAAATTTAATAAACCTGCACACAGTCATATATTTAACGACATTTGTCTAAAAAGCCATTCTCGGAAAGGGTTGCATCCCGTTTTGTCGTGAGCGAAAAACAAAGGGTGTCTCTTTCAATCGATATATCGCCTTAATATCGGTGCTGGTAAAGGTACCTACTGGTTTGTTGATGTTTGACTTCATGGGTTTCATGACTTACAATAGAGTGTAGTTTTGGGATAAATTACCAGTATATTTATTTATTTATTTTATTTTATTTATTCAGGACAACAACAGCCGTAAACATGCAATTTTACAAGAGTTTGATTACATAGCAGGAGGCCAATAATAGTTATCCATTGGTTACAACTTATACATGTAAGATTACATAACTCAGTGATTAATTAAGTGAAGTTACATCCGTAAACTTGAAATCATATGTTAGGTAATTAATTATTTTAGAATAAAAGTATTTGTTATAACGTTATAAGTTATAATATTTTTCTCAAAAATAAGTTGTATAAAATTTTCTCATACCATCTGTGACGATAGTATCCGAAAGTGACTCATCCTGGTATACTAGTCCTGGTATAAAATCCGAAGTGTCCAGGAAAACACACCTACTGTCCAGGAAGTATGTACGTAAATCATGTAAATCCACAACATTTAAATTTAGAACTATTTTTATCAAAGAAGCTGGCAGTAACTAATTGACATTAAAAAAAAGTAGGTACCTTGAGGTTGACATATCCGTATTGCACGGTGTATTGTAAAATGGCGGGAAATACACTGCAATCATGTTTTTAACTGTCTATACTAGTTTACACTAGTTTACTGTACATGTGCTACTGCTAGTTAATGAAATATAAAAGTACCTAGTTACCACCTACCTAATCAAAAATATATTCCGACATACCAACATGCCATTTGTCATCGAATACCTACTGAAGAACCTATTGTATAAATAGGTACATTTAATAACGTAATAAAATAACTGGAAAGTAATACTATCTTTATTGGAATAGGTACCCTGATTTTCTTATCTATCACATCAAAACACGGCACCTTACTCTACAGAACACTCTTATATATATAGTTATCACAATCACAGGAAATAACGTTCACAATAAATACAAAAGCAACAGGTACATCAGTGCTATATCTAATAATAGTCTTTAAAGCCGGTAGCGGGCTGAAAGTATTGTCCTTGTGCGAAATTCTCACGATCAGATCTTATTTCATTCGCAGGAGTAAAATAGAAGGTCGGCTGGTCTTCGTAATTTGTTTTGGGATACAATTTGGTGTACAGAACCGGTTGGAGAGACGGCGGGGATTTCGCAACGTGATCGTCGTACAGCGGGCGGAGTCGGTGCTCCTGGTGAGTGTAAGGTTGTGGCGGAGGCGCCGGCGCCGCAGCCTGGGCTGCCTCTCTGTGGATGACAGCCGTGAAGCCGTGTTGAGGGTCGGCCGTGTACTTGACGGTCCGCCGGACCCCGTCCGGGTCGACGACGGAGTAGGCGCCGCTGACGACGTCCCCGCGCCGCGTTTCGTGCTGGCTCTTCGTGTCGCCGGTCGTCGGATCCTCGATTTCGTACGAATACTTGTATTCGTTTGGTTGCGGGGGGTCTTTTACTACGATGCCGATGACGGCCATCGGGAAGAGGCACAGTAGCTGAAAATACAAATGCAGCTTGAATACATATTTCGATTCAAAAGTCTCAAATAAGATTCAGTTAAGTATACGTCTACCGTTTAAGGCGATATATCGATTGAAAGAGACACCCTTTGTTTTTCGCTCACGATAAAACGAGATGCAACCCTCTCCGAGAATGGCTTTTTAGACAAATCTCGTTAAATATCTGTGTGCAGGTTTATTAAATTTCATCTTGTCAGTACCTAGATGAGGTAAAATACCATCATATTAACTTAATCGTGTCTTTTAATAATGCGTTGTTTTAGTAGGCTGAGGAAAAAAAGGAAAATATAGACTCGACTTTGGATTTATTTTCTATCGAGAAAATTTTTAAGCAATCATGTTTCGCTATTGTCAGTACCACTACCACAGTCATATAGTCAAGAATCATATATCTGAAAATCAGCCCCTACTGTTTGCTAGTCTGGGCAGGACAGCGTTTCAAAGTCTCCAAATTTCTCAGTGTAGCGCCTTAACTCGGGCGGTTCCAGCGGTGTAAGAGGGGGGCGACGTCAAAGGGTAGTGAAGCCCTTAACTTTAAACGATGGACCCATAACCGATTTCACATATAGGTACCCATATATTCCAGTGCTGGTTTACTTTAGATATTCCAGTGCTGGTTTTGATCACTGAACTGGAATGAATGTGACCAAATAAATTAGTGAAGAAAGTAATTAAATTTGTAACATTTACCCCGTAAGTATGCATCTCCGATGTAGGCTTCAGTAATCCGTAATGCCGGTAACAATGGACTTAGAAGTAAACCGCAGCGCGGTCGCAGCTCGTATTTATAGCACTGCAGTGCATTCACTAGAACGTTCCGGATTGGCAGCCGACTGTCGCGATCGTGAACACTAACACACGAAAGCTTTAGTACGCTTTTACTCGCGGGTCCCGGCCTGTGCATGTGCAATCAATTATGTGGTTGCGACAGCGTTTTTACCGTTGCTCTTCTCTGGAAGTCATACGAATCCAAATTCTATGGAGGCAGCAGGAAATCAAATAATTTCATCTCTTTAATTTGACACTTTTCTTTAAGAGGAGGGGTAGGGCAAGCTCTCTCCATACAAACTTTGTGCAGGATTTACTTCGTTTGTGTTTTTTGGTCAAAGTTATGATTTTTGGTCAGTATGCTTATTTTTCTGATAGCTATTTCGTGAAGTAATTTTTTTTTAATTTTTTTTTTTTTAATTTTGAATATTTTTGAAATATTGGAAGATTTTCACATCGATCTTCGCATATCTAATATATACAACCAAAAAAAAAAATATATTTGTTAGTGCCAAAACCGACGAATAAAACCTGCACAAAGTTTGTATGGGGAAGGCCTTGCCCTACCCTGCGCCTTAAATTAAAGTATTTGTAGACGTTTGTTGTTGAAGTCGGCAAAGGTCGCTGGCTGACCGCCTGTTGTTTGTCTCTACTCATTGTCATTATGTACTGTTATGTGGTTATGTGTTACTTTTGTTGAGGTTATGCAATAAAGTGTATTTGTATTGTATTGTATTGTCGCTGGATATTTACAGAAGGAGCACTTGGTCCTGTAGGGGAGTCCACGTATGGAGATTTTTTTCTCGGGAAATGTGAGTAGGAGTGTTATTATTATAGACTCGGGTGATTTTGCAGTTATGGGGTCCTCGTTTTTTTTATTTTTTCTGTAAAACCCTATCGAGTGGAGTATTAAACGAAAAGGCTCTATGAGCTGATTCCAAAACTATAGCCAGACCATTAGATTTCAGCCAGTGGTGTCGTACAAAATAAAGTTCATTTTCAAAACACATCAAGTTTGGGCTCAGCAAGCTTTGGGCTTAGTAACTTCCATACAAAGTGTAGTGAAGTGTGTGTGTAGTGTGTGTGTGTGTGTATGTGTGTGTGTGTGTGTGTGTGTGTGTGTGTGTGTGTGTGTGTGTGTGTGTGTGTGTGTGTGTGTGTGTGTGTGTGTGTGTGTGTGTGTGTGTGTGTGTGTGTGTGTGTGTGTGTGTGTGTGTGTGTGTGTGTGTGTGTGTGTGTGTGTGTGTGTGTGTGTGTGTGTGTGTGTGTGTGTGTGTGTGTGTGTGTGTGTGTGTGTGTAGTGTATTTTTGCTCATCAGTATAGATTCACATTCATCTGATGCGCTTTGACGCCGCTACGAGCCGTCAGATACTGTGTCAGGCGGCAGACGAGACGCCTCAGAGAGAGATGATGCGTCCGACGACTCAAATAAGTATGAATCAGGCATAGAAGCAAATTTTAACATTTACTAAATAACAAGTAATTTTTTTTTTTTATCTAGCCTATAGGAGTGTCCCACTGCTGGGCAAAGGCCTCTCCCCATGAATTCCACGACTCCCGTGTCTGTGCTTCGTCCGGCCAGTTGGCAGGAAGGCATCTAAGTCATCCCGCCATCTCCGTCTAGGCCTGCCGCGTCTGCGTCGCTGTTGTGGCATCCATTTGGTGACTATATTAGCCCACCGATCCGGGTGCTTGCGACAGACGTGGCCCGCCCAGTCCCATTTGAGCCTAGCAGTTTTTGCGCCTACATTAGCTATGCGTGTTTTAGAGCGCAGTGATAATTAGGCCGTCATATTTAATACTGTTTGAAAATAATTAGAGTTTTCAACGCTTTTAATACGCTATTTGACTAATTTTTTTTCATAATGCCAATATTGCCAATAGAACCAGTTTTTAGAGACGATCAAATGTCTATACGGGACCAACAACAATTAGAGCACAATAAAGGGCTAAAATTAGGGACGAACCTAGCTCGACACTAGCGGCCATCAAAAAGGCTCCTACAAATTGGCCCTGGCAAATGACGTCACTTGCACAACATTCGACCAACCGTTGTATGGGAAAATTAGTATTTTGCTGTTTTAGTCGTAAAATAATGCGTTTAGGTACATAGTTGCAATACAATTTATTTTTTATTTTTACATAAGCATTCTATTGATACCTTTTATTTGAATTTTGGACGGTAAAAAAAATTACATAATTTTCTGAGTTTTTGATGATTCATATCTTTTTATGATTTTGGTAAAATTTTATAATTTCCAAATATCCAAAAAGTGACACTGTGTTATAAACTTTAACATGTGTCAAATACCCTATTAACTTAGTGAACTTTTTTGTTCGCTGTTGTGAGTTGTGACTCATCGTCTAGACTCTACATTGTATTGCAATTTTATAAATACCCATTACAATACAATACTAAACGATATGATCTGTGGCTGGATGCGCTGCAGACATAAATATTCATTACTGAGTCGCGGAATGCTCGTGGCATTGGGCCACGGATCCGTTTCCGCCACCTTTCTGAAACGAGATACTGGGGTCCATCTGCTTAAACGTATTGGGTTGAAATCAAATTTTAATTTACTGCTCGCTCTGATACGGTGCGTGAAGTTACTGGATTCAAATCGGTTAACCCATTGAATGCCAAGAACGACTAAAGGCATTTTAACGCGCCTGCGGCGTCAACAACGATATAAGGGTATTAATAGTGACGTAAGTACGGTAAACCTACACAATTGAAGTATTCAGCCCAAATATACTGTAACGCCGGATTTTTTACCTGTATCCTAAACAGCTTGGTTTCTATACTAGCAACATTTGTCTCATAGTTGTTCTTTTTGATGTAGCAACACTCACCGGTTTGCGTTCCGTTATAGCAAGTTTAGACTACGTTTTGTTACATGAAATTAATCATCGGTTTTCTAAAATTTGGAAATCATTATCTTGTTCTGATTTCAGACATAGTTTTTCTCGTTCAGATTAATTTTTATTTCTTTTTAGTCTACAATTCAGTATTTACTTCGAGATCAGAATTTTCAGGTCAACAAGTCGAAATTACCATAGACAGTTGTTTTCCCTTTTTAATCTGAGCTGTCAACTGAATGAGGAAGCAATTTCGTTTTCGTTCACGGCGAGAGAAGAGGTTATTCTTCTCCATGAGGCTCGGTGGAAGTGTAAGAGATATGGGCCAGTAAGCCTGATTGTCATCGTTTTGTGGAAAGATTTGTTCGCCCCGCCGGCACGCGAAGTAGCAATTTCGTGTATAATCGCGCCCAAAATGTTGGCGGCTAACTCGGAGATTTCGGACGCCCTCTCATGTAAGTTGTTTCTCATTGAATACCATCAGCTTTTGGTTGTTTCGACGCAAACCATGAAGCTCGGCGTGAGCATTGAATCTATCGTCTTTGTTGCAGATTTATGAAATTCTAGGCATCGGCCACCCTTCCGGCCCGTCATTCGGCGATGCCATCAACTCCGCTAGTCATGCCCGAGTATAAAGCGACTACTCGCTTGATCTCAAGCCCTTAATGGTAAGTTCGGTATGCGGAATTACTCTATAGGCAGTAATATTTGACCGTTCTGTCTCCATACAAAGTGCGGTTAGGTGTAGCATGTGGTAGTGTATTAATGATAATCCTGTTTGGTTTCCAGGGCTCCTAGGCACGGGCACAGTGCCTAAGTTCAGGAACCAGTCCCGAATGGAGTGCGGTTTCCTGCGAGGCTCTTTGGATTTTCCCCGGGAGACGGGAAAGACGACGGTTCCTTTTTAGAGCAAGCGGTTAGGCAGGCATTGCAAATGTGAGTCCGTTCCATACTGCTTTAGTCGGCTTCAAAGACATTTAGAGGCACACACACACACCCGTAGGTTTTAGTTGAATTCCGTCCTCCATAAATATCGTTTTATAGTTGTTTTCTTTAACATTTTAGTATAAATTGCGACATTAGCAAATTAGATATATATTTAGATAAGCATTAGCGCTATTTGGTTTTGATACTTGTAACCTGGGGACGCCTGGGTGTAAAATCCTTTCAAATAAATGTATAAATAAACATTCAAACTGGTTTGTTTTTGTGGACTCCATACACCACTAGGGCATCGTTTGTGCGGGGCCTGTGTCATAAGTTTAATAAAAATTTCAAGGCGCCCAACATTTTCTCTACCCTTTTTGTTCCACATATGACTCAGGTCTGGCCTCGGGTACCCCTCATCCCACGCCCTTAGTCTCATGCCCGGAGCAAAAGCTGTTACAATACAGTCAACCAATTTGATTTCTGGGCCACTTTGTACCTTGTCACAGTGAAAATCAATATGAAAGCCGCTAGAGATCTCATAGTAATGTCACTGTGACAAAGTACAAAGTGGCCCAGAAATCAAATTGGGTGACCGTAAATAAACATATCCCGTAAATCGCAGCAAACACTAGTGGATGTAATGACAATCCTCAAATTAACGGAATTGACAATATTTCATAATTTCCAAAAGTCTTAATTCGAAAACCATTTCGGTGAAAACGTGTGAAATACACAAAAAACATTTTTTTAGATTTTTTTCTCCGTTAATTTTGGAAAAAATCGCAAATTACTGTAAACCGAAAGTTGACGTCATCTTCCTCGCTGTATTCAGTTCAGGGAGACCTTAGTACAGAGTACAGACAATCGCTGCTCTGGAGTGGCTCTGGATTTTTGTTGGGAAGATGACGTCATATTTTACTTATGCCCTTTTGGAATGACCTACTTTTCAACGTGTTTTTTTTGTATGAAATAATGAGTTAAATTGAAAAAGAAAAAATACGGGTGGCTTCAATTATTACCTATTTTCTAACTAGTTCATAAAATAAAGTAGTTAAAACATGAAATGTTGTCAATTCGGTGAAATATTTATTTTAAATGTAATAAAATACTTGACACTAAAGATAGAGCTCGCTGTTCATACAAAAGACATCAACGCGAGTCCCTCTCGAGGCGCCACATAGTAGTATAATTTAATCCATTGTTTTATATAAGACTTATGTTTTATACTTAGATAGGTATTCATTCGCAGTTATCTGACTTGCGAGTCGAGTCAGTAACAGCATTATGCTGAGGCGGGCCCGTTTCGTGGCAATTTTATTAGTTAGTTTTGTCTGTTTGTATATTTATATTAACTATTATGTCACGAATAAATTATTTCGTTTTCTTTTTTTTTCATTTTCAAATATACGAAAGTTTGCTTTTGCAAAGTACATGCTATGTTTATACAATGTTTGTCTACTTACCTGTGATAATTTTCTTTTAAATTCATTATATATAGTACTACCACGATTTGGGGGGGAGGGGACACTTAAACATAACACAGAGCTATCTAACGATACCCCACACGATGGGGTTGAGCTACCTACCCTAAAAAAAATCTACCTTTTGTCGGTGTCATTGATATGTATACTCATATCAAATTATAGGTTACTGAGCTAAGCCGGGAACGGACATGGCGAACTTATAAGGGTTCCTTGTTTGCTAGGGGACCCTAAAAACGTGTCATTTGACAAATACATATGATCGCCATACTATTTCATGTTATTTCATAGACTGGTAAGAGTTGAACGATTAGTCGGCTGTCGTCTCGCGCTGTCGGTCGCGCCGCGTCGCGGGCAATCGCGGGCGACAGGCGACGGGTCATGTCATACTAATTTTTACGAGCGCTCTACATTAAGCAACGTCGTAGGGATGTCACTTGACATAAATATTTATAAAATATAAATATTTTCAAGTGTGTAAATTTAATTAAATCACATTGAATGCAGTAAATAAGCCTACACAATTCTAGATATAAGTGACGCGTGCTTTTTACAAATTTACGTTTTTGTAAGACCGGTAGGTACTACGGTACGGTACTACATTATACGCCGATTAATCTTGCCTTCTAAATAAAGTCATTTTGTGCCGCCAGCATTCTCGGTACAATGCCTCAAGGGCCTTAGCTTTAATGTTATTTAAATTATTAAATACAATAATTGACGACTAGCTTTACCTACTTTAATATGTTTGTTAAGCGGATGCGTCCGCTAGCGAAAATCTCAATTTTTTAATCAAAGTGAAAATTGAAAAATTCAACACCACAGGTGGGATTTGAACCTACGACCTCTGGAATCCGTCCATTGCTCTACCAATTGAGCCACCGTGGAATCCCTTGTAATGGTGAATTTTTCAATAACACTCATCTATTAAGCCTTATTAGGGAGGCTCGTAGCGACATCTACCGTGAAGCTGTTACAACTTCTGAAACGGCACCAACGTCCCAAGTTGCATTGGGAATCGTTGATAACAATAGCATAGCATAGCTTTACCTAGTTGTTAGTGACCCTGGCTACGAAGCTGGAAGTCCCGGGTTCGAATCCCGGCCAGGGCATTTATTTGTGTGATGAGCACGAATATTTGTTCTTGGGTCTGGGATGTTTTCTATGTATTTAAGTATATATTTATCTATATAAGTATGTCGTCGCTTAGTACTCATAGTTCAAGCTTCGATTAGTTTGGGACTAGGTTGATTTGTGTAAGATTGTCTACAAATATTTATTTATTTATATTTTAATTATTTATTTATTTATTTTCTTGTAAATAAATGATATTCAACCACTAAAAAAACAGTCATTTTGTTAAGGTGCATTATCGTATGTTGTATAGGTTTTCAAATAATTGTACGGCCCGCCTGATGACTCCTAGAAGTCACATAGTCGTAGCCGATCATTTTAAATAAAATAAAATAAAACGACTTCAGTCTTCAAGTCTCCTCCTCGTTTAAGCAATCAGTATTTTGCTTGTGGCAGCCCTTGCTGGGACTTATTAAGCTAAGCCTACGCAAATGTCTAGTGTCAACTAGTGTACAATAGTAAGTACATAAGGTAGATGTACCCTTTACCGGATCTGCCCTATCACCGGATTTTCTATATTTTGAGCCATAAGTCGAGTTCTTACAGCTAATATTACGTTGTGATATTTTTTTCCGTTAGCTAGATACCTATTCCTTCCACTACGAGGCAAAGAAAGCCATTTTGTTTCTTAGTTGTAACGGGAGAATCGATTGAGCAGGTCGATCGCGGCGTTGTATGGGACTCCTTACGAAAATGGTTAAGAAACTGAGTGTAGTTCGTAAGGTCATAAAAGCGTTTAAAAGTGACTTTATGCTTCAAAATAGGGTGTTATCGTATCATGAGTTAATAAGTGTGTGTGTTTGAGTTAAATAAGTGAAATTAGTGCAGTCAAATTTACAGAAATCAACAAAAATGTAAATTCGGTGATGGGTCACCCTCATCTACTGCTTGAAGGTTTTACCGAACAGCGTTCGGAATCAGGGAAAAACGTATGTTTTGTAAATTATTTTTTCACTCGTTAATTTTAAACGTTATATATATACTACTCCGCTTTACACATATCCAATTAATAGAGTAATTTAATGAGCAATTACCGAACGCCTATAAACGAGACAGATTTTTTGTAAATTGCATTTGAAATGTATAGTTTTCACGACTTTTTGACGTCAAAATAAGCTTCATTGACCAGGTAATTTTAAAAATTCCATATTATTTATTTAACATCAGTAGAAGCAAAATAATTGTGTATTTATTATTTTGCAATAGTTCTTATTTCTAGATAAAATGTACTTATGTTGTTATGGCAGAATCATTAAGATTAAAACACTATTTTATTAAATATGTTCGCGTGATAGGTTCAATGTGTACGCTTTACCGAACGCCCGTTCGGTAAAGCGTACCCATGGTCTCTGATACCGAACATATGATTATCTCGGCCTAGCTGCTATTTGGCGTTCATTGGAATATAAACCATATTCAGCGTACAGCTAGATCTATATTGAAATGTGTTATTTTTCGTATATCTTTAAAAAAAAGCCAGCGCTACTTAGATGTAAACCGTTAACGAATAAATTATATAAAAATAAATTATTGGCGATTAGCGAAGAATTTTTAATAGATAAGTATATTATTTATATAAAAAAATATTTGATTTAAATTTTTAATTATAGACAGTTTTTTCTTAGATTAAATTACCGTCAAGATTGCTCGAAATCACAAAACTAGTGCAGTTAGGTTGAAATAAATAGTCACTCATCAGTTTACAAACTCACACACTGCCATCATTCCATACATTTCTTCCCTAGTTCGGTGAAACGGCATGCCGATCCGGTAATGGGTGCAAATTCCGTTTCTTAGTTCGTTGAATGGGACAAATCAGTGTAATCGATATAAAAAACTTTAAAAAATATTTTTATATACGTCTAACTATGTAATAAATTTCGACGTACATTTAAATGATGACAAATTAAATTTATCTATCTTCACCATATGCTGTTGATCATAATCGTACAAAAATTCTAAACCTTATTAAAAAAACAAACGTACATGTAGGTCTTAAGCGTCCGGTGAAGGGTACTTTTACCTTATACCTACGAATACAAGGCGGCTGGGTGCGGTAACGATCTCATGTGCAGTGCAACCAGTGCAACGTTGTCACACATGAAATAGGTACCTATACTAAATCTATATTTCGCCAAATATCATTACACTGCACATTTCTGCTATATTCTGCTTCTCTTAGGTTAATTAGCTATAAGTATATTATTTTGTAAATGGATCCACTGAAAATCAGCGTCGTGGCACCTCATGCTCCGACACAATGCTGAGTGGACTCCTTTTTAAGACCATCTTCAAATGTGTATTTCCTAGATTTAAGCTAACTGTATTTTATGTTGTGGTTTCAAATAAATAAGTCATTCATTCATTCATTCATACCTACTAGTGAACCAATTTTAAACCAAGCAATAATAGACCTCATCGTAACGAGATAACGAGATATACTCAAATGAAGTGGGCGTGTTTTGCATCGATTCGTGCATCAGATAGGTAGTTCTTAAAAGCCACTTACCACTAACAGTGAGTCGGTAAGTGCCAGTAAATTGGAACTACAGTCACGATCCAAACTTAACGACCTGTGTATTTTTAATACCTACTTAACTACGGTTAATACTCCGGTTAATTGTTAATAGCCTCGATCAACAGACGGGAGGCCGCAATAGATGAAACACTTACGTTTAGCATTTCGATTTGTTTCGCGAGCTCGCCTCCACACTGAGAAAACAGTTCATCAATAATTTAGGTGATTCACATAAAGAGGGGATCAAAGTGACAAATCACCAAAAAGTATGATGACAATTTTAAATATTGTGGTGAAGCTAATCATGAAATCATGGAGTAATGCAATTATGCAGGCACATCTTGGGCCGCGCATCGAGCTAAAAACGCTTTTAGAGGAATCCAGTTGGTGGCGATAGGTAAAGTTATGAAAAAAAAGAATATGTTCGATTCCCCTTATTTATTACCTTAGATTTAACAATCAACAATTATTTATATTATATATAACATATTGGACATTGTTAAGCTGGAAACATTCAAATTATTTCAGGTTTTCAACTCAACCACGTCCCTTAATAAATACGGTTCAGGTCACATTGGCAAACGGTTGCAGCGTTAAGTTCAGAGGATCTAGCTTGGAGATGTTATGATTGAAAACAATAAATACCTTCGTACCTTATATCAACTCAATAAGTACCTACGCAAGTATGCAATGTCAATTTTGAGCATAAATATGTATGTAGTCACCCGGTCGTTTGCGGCTTCAGTTCAAAGGGCCTACCGCGAACCAAAAACGAAATAACTGCCTCTCTGTCGCACTTGCATATTGAAGCAACAGAGAGGGAGATACTTGGTTTGTGGTTCGCGGTAGCCCCTCAGAACCCCATTGGTAATATCTCAAAATCAAAAATCAAACGATGAATAAGAATTACTAGACCAGAACGCAAAATATTGCTTTTCCCCTTAACATCTTACTGTTACCAAATCCATTTAACAGATTCATTGACGCTTTCAGAGTGGGCTCGTAAAATCCCAATTCTAAAAGTCACCAGTTCTTTATCCTCGAGCACCTTCCATCACACTACCTACCTAAATTAACGGAATACGTTGGGTACAATTTAGCACGGCGCATAGGTATCCCAACCAGTTTGAAACATACATTGATTGTCTGTACACAAAACTTGGTGTTTTAAACATTGAATGACCAACGACGAATGAGACGGTGCGGTGCGGTGCAACGTTGCGTTGCGTAGTGAAGTGTATGGCGCACTCTAGACAGCAGCCTCGCTATTGCTTTGGCTGTACCATCCTGCGTGACTTCTAGAACCGGGGAACCACGAACAACTGACGATCGAATCGAATATTGCAAGTGCGATGGAAATGGAGATATTTGAAGTTCGATCATCGATGTTCGCGGTTATCGCTGCAGTGTTGTAGGGCTAATAAGGCTAGTGTAGGAGGGCGGGCGCGACGGCCTTCGCGGCGCCGAGGGGCTCCCGGTGGACGACGGCGTTGAACCCGTTGTGCGGGTCGGCAGTGTACTCCACGATGCGGCGCGTGCCGTCTGGCTCCACCAGCGAGTACGAGCCCTGGACCACGTCGCCGGACCGCGTCTCCTGCTGGCTCTTGGAGTCGCCTAGCCAGAAATAAATGTATAAGTGCTTAGATAATACTAAAAACTTGAAAACCATAAGCTATAATCAATCATTAAATGTTTGTTAAGCGGATACGTCCGCTAGCGGAAATCTCAATTTTTTAATCAAAGTGAAGATTGAAAAATTCAACACCACAGGTCAATCAGTCAGGTGGCTCAATTGGTAGAGCAATGGACGGATTCCAGAGGTCGTGGGTTCAAATCCCACCTGTGGTGTTGAATTTTTCAATTTTCACTTTGATTTAAAAAATATATAATCAATCATGTCCAAAGGTTGCGCTTAAGTCTAAAAATATAATCTTAACATTCTTAACCGGTTTCATCTGTATACGATACCACAGGTACCTAAAACCTACACGACGGAATACAGAAAGCAGCAAAAACCCGTAATAAATACACAGAAAACTCCGTTTGCGTCGGGAGACCTTTACTGAATACGATGTGTGCAATACGCTTACGACTTTCTTGTCCTCACAAATTACATAGACGTAAGTAGTTCCTGCCTGAAGGTGTAAATAACTACTCGAGTAGGTACTCACCAGTAAGTGCATCCTGTATATCATAGGCGTATGAATACTGTGGGTTGGGGTCGTATTCATCAACGCCCGGCGCTACTGCCACTTTTGCCACCGCCGGCGCAACTCCAAGCGATGCGTACCGCGGGGCCACTCCCAGCGGCGCCAACGCTGCCTGCGCGTATCCGTACGGCGACACGGGGACGATGCTGGCAGCTTGGTGCCAAAGCAACGCAAGAAGAGCTACGGCCAAAAACTGAAAACAAATGCACGATGATCAATTGTGTTTGTGATTAAATTGCTTATCAATCACCTATCTTCCGCAAAGACCGCAAATAGTATACTTAATCCGGAGGGCGGCTTGTTAAACACTTTATTTGATTAATTGTCCTTCAAATCTCAGTAAAAAAAAACGATAGTAATACGAGTACCTTCATATTGCGTGTTGTTTAGTGTTGTGCAGTGCGTCCCAACGTGATGTGAACGCCGGGGGGTGCGCGTGCGACGGTTTTATACGCATGCGCGTCGCATTATAGCCGCCCGCCTACAAAAACCTGTGATTTGTACCGCTCCGCTTGTACACCCTTCACTATGCAAGCTTTGCCTGCGAGTATGCTTGGAACAATAAGTTTGCCAATGGTGACAGTAAGGTTTGTATGTATGTGACGCCGTTCTGGCTTGATAAAGGACAACCAGAATTTGTAACTGGCCGCAAACTGATACTAGTTAATTAAAGTAAGTAAACTATAGAAAGATACATGTCAGTTATATACTTACTCATAATCCTAACTACTAATTTTCTTCTTCTTCTTCCTGCCCTTGTCCCAGTTCATCTGGGGTCGGGCCTCCTTGTGCATCGGCGCCAGGATATTCTATCCCGGGTTGTCACTGGCGAAAGCTTCTGGGATTTTAAATCCCTCTCGACAATTGACCACCAAGTGGCTGGTGGCCTGCCTCTTCCTCGGGGTCGTGTATTGATGTTAAGAACAGTCTTCACGGAGTAGTTGTCGTCACGGCGCATTATGTGTCCATACCACCGGAGTCTGCTTTCTCTGAGCTTTTCAGCTATGGGGGCCACTTTAAACGATCCCCTGACGTGTTCGTTGCGTATCCTGTCCAAGCGTGTAACGCCTCCGGCCCATCTAAGCATCTTCATCTCTGCTGTGTACAGTTGTTGCTCGTGCTTTTTGAGGGCTGTCCAGCATTCCGCGCCATAAAGCAGAACAGGATCCTAACTACTAATATTATAAATGTGAAAGTTAGGATGTTTGGATGGATGTTTGTGACTCAATCACGCCTACACGGCTGAACAGATTATGATGAAACTTGGTATACAATGAGATTATAGCCTGGATTAACATATACGATACTTTTTATCCTGAAAATCATCCCTTTTACGCGGACGAAGTCGCTGGCAAAAGCTAGTATAGCTATATAGCTTTCACTTGAGAGAAAATATACGAGTAACTTGTATGGAAATCTTATACTTAAAGAAATTAGTCTGTATCGCCTGGTAATAATGGCAAAGGGGATATCTCTCCCGAAGGGGTCCATTAACCCTTTGACCGCCAAAGCGATAGTGTTGCATTGCACTGTTGAATTGGTGTAAAACAATTCATAGGTAAATGGTTTTATTCATGATCAAAGTACACCTTCACTCCGACCTTTTAAGTGGGTGTTGGCGTGGTGGGCACGACGACGCACGACGACACACAGCCACTTTATGTTTATAGGTTCTTGGCGGTCAAAGGGTTAAATTAACAGGATTTAATTGGAATCGGTTTAGGTTTTGCGCCGTGCTCGTTCGCTTGAACGTTGTGGAAGCAAGATCGACAAATTCAATTTTGACTCCTATTCAATATAAAATCTCTAGGATCCTCAAGTCATGTTAATGAAAATTACGAACTGACAGCAAGTCGAGTGTTTTAAGTTGTGTTAGGTTTCAAATAGATTATAATAGCCGTACCTATAACAAGATCAAGTTTTTGGGTCACAGCTGTGCGTTATCAGCTCGTACCTATGTGATAGTGGTCGCGCGAGTATGTGTACCTGTCATTTAAAATAATGGCTGCATGTTGAAGGATAATGCTCATTATAATACTATACTCGTAGGTATGTTTAGAGCCTGCGTTATGTACAGTCAGAATCAAAAGTAGCGCCACATATGAAGAGGTCAAAAGTTCTTATTCCTTTGTTGTTTGTGCCTAATAAAGACTTTTGACGTCGTCATATGTGGCGTTACTTTTGATACTGACTGTACCTACATAGATGTTTTATCTAGGATTAATTCGGGTGATAAAATATTTAGTCTATGTGCATCCCTAATAATGGTGGACCAGAGTTTAGTTGGAAGTGATCCTGCCTAAGAAGCTGGAGATCCCGGGTTCGAATCCGGTCAGGGCATTATTTAACCTTTAAAAACTAACGGGTGGAGCTATATTCCAAATTTTCACAATTTAAGCATCGTGTTGACCCAAATAAATATACTTTCCAAACATGAGAAGATTGTTTTAAAGGGAACCGCCTACAGTATTTATTGTACACTAAAATCTTCTCCAGAACAAATACTTTTCTGAAAACCGCATCATAATCGGTTCAGCCAAACGTGAGATATAGAAAACCTTCTTTTTTTGAAGTGGTTTAACAAGGCAATTTTCTAGATATTATTACGTAGATTAGATACCTATCGCCCATGGTGAATGTGAAACGGCAATCATATCTAATGAAAATGCTATTTTCTTGGCAACATGAACTTTCCTAGTTTAATGATTATTTAAAAAATTTAAATTATTGAATATCATGATGTCTATCGGTAACACTCATAACTAAAATAATGCAGCTAGTCCTGCCATCTTTTGGTGAGTAGTAGAAGTATATAACAAAATTATGACCATTGCTTTTTTTTAAACCATATTATATAGAGCATAGTTTACATGATAAGTGTACTTCATTAATTAATAAAATACTGCAAATTATTTTAAAGGGAAAAGGTAAGGCTATATATAAGATTATTATGGGAGATTAGCCTATTATTAGTGTGCACTAGTGTTCAATGTAGCAACACTGAATTTGTGTTTGGTTTGAAAACGTCACTCAAAATTTCTTCCATGAATGTTGTAATTCAACAAACAAAAACTGTGCTTTGTTATGTGTTAAAAATATACGAAATCGTATTTTATTTAAGTTAGTGATTAAGTAAAATGGCAGATTTTGATGCAATATACCCGGATGAGACTGAAAGTGAGGAGAATATAGAGGAGACTCATGTGACATTAGTGCCTGATCCTATAGTCGTACGGGGGGCTGGTAACATGACAGTGTGAGGAATTATTTACCATAATCATTACCAATTTACCTAGCCTATTGACCTTTTCATCACCGTAAACCTATATTCATGCCTGAGTAAATGTTCAGTATGCGTATCCGTAGACAAATATATCGTATTCCTTTGTTATCTGCGACCTGTCTCTTGTAGGACTTTTCCTTGGGGTAGGACGTTGACCAAAGATCAATTACTATACTCTTGAAGCCACTCTGAGTGGACATTGGCTGTGACTATTTCAGGTTTTATTTGGACCATGTAAACATGAAAGCAATAAATTACATGAATACTTGACAACCAAATAGTAGAATAGCTTGTGTGTAAATAAAAAGGAATTTGAACATTCCTTTTTATTTACACATTTATTTAGTTCTTATTATAAACAGCTGCAGTATTTTTGTCCATGTATCTGGTCTTTGATTTGTTTGTGTAAGAGCAATAGTATAGTCATTGTAATGTATTTTCTGCTCAAGGTTTTTGTGACTACTGCTTTAATGTTATTCCAGTACAGAGGTCATATTGTTGATCACACTAACTTTCAAATGCCAGTATTGCTAAGTATAGTAACTTAACATAACCTACTGGCTCCAACCTTATTAAGATTAATTAGAAAATTTACTTGGACTTAGTCACACTTTAAAATATACTTTCATGTAGGTACAAGATAAAATCATTCAAGTGCCATAAAATTTGGCATTGTGCATTGTGTCACTACTGTATGCAGTCTGCAATGAAAATGAAATATTAAATAGTTATGTACTGTTTCATTACAATGCCAGGACAGATTAATTCTCATATTTATAATTTTTGAAGTGAAAACTTCTTTAGCGGCGCTGAGCACTTTTGTACTGGGGAAAAATGTATAAACTCGCGATAAATTCCAAGACCAGGTTAGTTGACCCCTCCTAGTATCGTGATTGCTATGTTACGAGGGGTCCCCAGCTGGTCTTCTTAGAAAGCCAAGGTTCTAACTGTTTTAAGACAATCCTAAGATTTTCCATAAAGATCATATTTCAAATAAATTCTCATGGAAAGTAGCTCTTATTGTCCCTAAAAAAGCGTTTCCAAAGTCCAATATCGGATAGCCAGACTGACCGATTTCCGTAAAGATCATATTTCAAATAAATTCTCATGGAAAGTAGTTCTTATTGTCCCTAAATACGGTGACAGTTCCCTTCAAAATACCTAGTGGCCAAGAGTGATGGATAAAATACCAAGGGCCTGACACGCTTTGTAAGAGAAAGATAGCCTTATTGCGATTCCTATGAGAGGAAGTAGAAAATAGTGCGATGTTTTGTCCTTATCACCGATCGAAAAAAGTTGTATTTGTGTCAAAGTTTTGTGTCAAGAAGATTGCAAAACAAATTGGCAATATTTGGTAGTGCATTTTATAAATGGAGAATTAATGATAAGTTTGGTTTAAATGAATAATAATTTACCAATTATCAGATCCGTAGTGTTTGGGTGTTCAGTGCAAACATGGTGGGGTGTTCAGTGTTGGGCTGTAAAAGCAAACTCGACCGAAAAAAGGCGGATGTTACATTCCATGCGTAATTTGCGTAAGTACATTTTCTTTGCATTTTGGACCCGTGTTTATTTCTAAAATCTCACCGGTACCAAGTTACTGAGCTAAATCATAAGTTATATCATGAGACACTTGATGAAATAGGAAAAATATGTAAATTAATTCAAAAAAACCCTCCAAACATTTCACATATAAACCGATCAAATCGCGTAGTATAAATCTACCATAGAAACCAGCTTAGAATTGATGTCCCATCATTCAGTCGGTTTATAATTCGATTTCGGGATACCAACAAATAATAAAAAAATCCCCTGAAGATTACCCCACGTTTCGGGAAATTCAAGTAATTTGATTTTTTTAGTTTTTAGGGTTCCGTAGTAAACAAGGAACCCTTATAGTTTCGCCATGTCCGTCCGTCCGTCCGTCCGACCCCCGTTTTTCTCAGTAACCGTTAGTACTAGAAAGCTGTAATTTGGCATGAGTATACATATCGATGACGCGGAGAAAACGGTAGAATAAAATCTTTAAAAAAAAATTTTTTTAGGGTACCTCCCCGGGTGACAGTAACGGAAACGCACAGGGCCGGGCCGTCTTTAACCAATTTGAGGCCCTGGGCACATTAGGGTAATGGGGCCCCTATGACCTTGATAGAGCACGATTCTGTTAGAATAGACAAAGAAAGTAAACGAGTCACATTAAATGAATAGATATTAATAATATAATATTTCCTAAAAAATAAAATTAATTTTCAAAATACACCAAATTTGGGTTCTTCCTTAGAGCAAACAGCTAAATTAAATTTTCTTAAATAAACGCCTAATTCTAACCAGTCATATATATTTTTTTAAATTGAAAATGAGGCCGACGCTTATGCGAGCTCACCCAGAAGATTCACTCGTACCTTAAAAAGGTCCAGGTTATTTGAACTCGGAAGTACCTAAATACGCCATTCGAATACCAAACCAGTAAACATTATAAAAAAAGATGATTTTGACCAGGTAATGAAAGTAGCCAGTCGTACGTCGTCTGGATATCTGATGGAAGAAGGGGGAAGGCGGTATGAGCTCATGGAGTTCCTGAGCACACTCAACGAATCTAAAGAAATAAAAATGGGAAATAGGTAGTATTGCTTACAATTTTTGAAGTGAAAACTTCTTTAGCGGCTCTGAGCACTTTTGTACTGGGGAAAATTTGTTGAACTCGCGACAGATTCTAAGATTCTAAGACCAGCTAGTTGACCGCTCCTAGTAATCGTGATTGCGATGTTAGGAGGTGTCAACTCAGCTAAACTCAGCTGGCCCCTATACCACAAAACTTTACAAGTCTACAATTTGACAAAATTGCACAATTTTCCATAGAAAAAGTTCACAGATTTGTCGAATTGTACGCTTGTAAAGTATTGTGGTACAGGTTCCTGGTCTTAGATGCGTAAGACACAATGATACTCGGGACATATTATGTAAATGGATTATGCGAATATGAACATGAGTATGAGTACAGTACAGATACGGATACCGATACCGATATGAATATCTTTGTTATTTGGGTCATTGTCAGTCGGAAAAACAAAAGTTGTCTATTCGGTGGACAATAGTTAACGGCTTGTGTGCATGTAATTTACGTTTTTATTATATGGATTTATAGACAAGGAATTACAGATTATGCGGGTTATCAGATCAATCGAAAATTAAGCTTTGTAGCCCTTAACTTTTGGCATGTCCTGTTCACCGAAAAGACGCGCACCTAAATCTGACAATGACCCATTAGATTAGATTAGATTCATTTATTTCATGATAAGAATTACATTATAAATTTGTACACATGTCAAAATTACAAGAATAGTTATCATGATCGTCATAAACAGGAAAAATAAAAAAGGATAATAACATAATGTCAACCAAAATTAAACACACATGATAATGATAAATAGTAAAAAAAAAATAATTGCATCTCCCTTTCGGGATCGTCAAAGTCCATTTCAAAATACAAATTCCAATATACTAATCAAGTCAAAATACAAGTTCAAGTCCATTACAAAATATAAATCAATTTAATACAAATTTAATAATTATTATTTACACGTCAGTAACTTAAGGTCCATATACTCTTTAACAGAGTATAATGGATTTTCCAATAAGAGGCGTTTCAGGCGGCGTCGAAATGCATCGTCAGATGGTTCAAGTCTAAGATCAGCGGGCAGTCGCTCGTAATAGGTGGGCCCAATAACACGTGGGTTCTTACCTGCAAGTGCCATGCGACGGGGAACTGTTCTCAAACGCCCAGTATGGCGGAGTGTTTTGCCAATCGCATTTACGGTGTTAAAGTCAGAAATGTTGTTCCTTACGAACATAATAATTTCGAAGACACACAAGAGACATTTACTATCTTTATTGAGTTTTCACTTCTGCCGGCACTCCCGGAGTGCAACCCGTTGTTTTTTTATTTTAAATATTATAGGTAATTTTTATTAAAAATAAACCTCATTAATATTTATTTTGTTACAGTTTTGGTTTAAGTAATCGATTTAATGGGGAGTTTCCATCCGGCCTGCAGTCTCGGGTGGCCCCAGAGGAATACCAGGCAACAGTGGCGCGTATCAACAGTGTGCTGAAAAAAACGCTGCCCGTTAACGTTAAGTGGCTGTTCTGTGGTTGTGTCTGCTGCTGCTGTACTCTTGGATGCTCTCTATGGCCCGTCATTTGTCTTAGTAAAAGGGTAAGTTTCAATTAGAAGCATACATATTGTAATATAAAAGTAAATTAACACTTTCATTGCCACTTGCCAGGCCAAAATTCAAGACCGTTTCTGAATGCCAGTGATGGTCAACTAGTATAGTAATGAATTCCCCTTGGGAGTTGTAAGGCATCTGAACAAAGTTATTAGCTCGCTAGATGAGTTCTTAGCGCAGTAATGTGCTAAAATTATATGGAAGATCTTGCGGCTTGAGATAGTAAAAGTTGGCGGTTTCTCAGCCAGTTATTCAACACGCAGAGTAAACTCCTGGCTTCTTCATCCCAATATGAAATTATTTAATTTTAAGAAATAAAATGTCAGTTAGTCTATAAGGTAATGATTTTAAGTATATAATAATATTGATGAAGTCATTTTCCGCTCCGTTTATTATTATGCACTCACTGTATGCTCTTATTTTACCTGGTTTATCATATTGTGTATTAATAAGTGAGCATAATGTGTATTAATAAGACTACGCCAAACCTAATGTTTTCGTTGTGGCTTACGTATTTTGTTTGAAAATGCAGGGCAATATTAATTGTGCTGATATGACACTTTACTGTTAGTAATATCAGTATCTAGCTTTTATGCTGCCACCATTGGTTTCTTGACTTCTACTCCAACTGCTAAATGATTAATAATCGGGCGTACTACATCTTCACAGATGATTTAAAATTTAAACAGCGTCTGCACGCGAGGTCTTGAATTTTCTTTTTGGGTCAGTGAGAGCAGCTACCGGCTCCTCGATTTCAAATAGGGCATCATCTTGTTACCCGAAAACGACAGCAAACTAGACTTAATGGTCCAAACTAATCCGCCAGATTTTTTTTCTGAACGCCGGGAGCTATACTTTGCCCTCCCTTCCCTCTACCTGTTGCTAACGGGCGTTTTGGGCTCAAGTGGATGTGAAGGTACATATTTATTTATTTAAACTTTATTGCACAAAATACACAGAATTGTACAAATGGCGGGCTTAATCCCCGACATATAATACCCGTACCAAATGGCATTGCTGTACTCAAAATTGTATACCTCTCCATGCAAGCATTCCCAATAGAAAAGGGACTATACTTATTTGTAGGTACTTACCTTTTTTATGACTAGAACAATATCCCTAAGAATAAGACCGCCTGTGGTTGGCCTATACCTATACTTATTGTGATTTTTTACTGTGCTTGAGGTGTGCAATAAAGATTTTGTATTGTATCCCTTGTAATGAGTAAAATGTATAACACCCGACTCAGAGGTCGCCCGCAGGTCACACAGCAATCCTCACAGACACTTCCTAAGCAACAGAGTAGTAAAGGCTTGGAATAGATTGCCAGATGATGTGGTTTCAGCTCTCAATGTCAACCAATTTAAGAACAAATTATACAAGCATATTTTAAATTTAGCTCAACAGTGATATATATTTAAAGGTAATTGGATACAGGCTTCATCAGTTGTTTCAACTGCCTGCCTGATTAATAAATAATAATAAAAAATAATCATGTATTATTGCAGACGCAACACTCCCTGAACAAGCTGCTGGAGTGGGAGAACAGCCGGCTCTACAACAAGCTGGGGCTCCGCTGGCGGCTCACCAAGCAGCACTGCGACTCCTCCTCCATGATGGAATATGTGCTCCTCATCGAATTCATCCCCAGAATACCAATCTACAGGCCCGACTAGACATCACTCCACCTCTCTTGTAAATACCTACCCTAAGCTATAAGTGTCACCAATCAATAACTCACATCCTAGCAAATTGAACATTGAATTCTAAATTCACATGGCCAAGCCAACGAATATGTTAGCTGCTATGCTATTATCATATTAGGCACCTGCTTACATGGAAGTTGAGTATGTTTAAAATGTTAACTTTTTAACGAATTGTGCTATATCAATAGTATATTTGACGGTAGAATGCTTGTGTCGTTCAGTCACTGAACTTCCTAGCTTCTGAGTCAGAAGCTAGTGAGTTATTTCGGTGTGACTAATTCCTTATGCTTGTAACTTTTCGCGATAATTCATCTTTAAATGTTACGCTTACTTACGTGCGAATGAAGGCTAACCATGAAACGGAAACGAATAATCTGTAAACGAGATTCGTCCCAACCCACGGGGCCTATGTCCACCAGTGGCGGCGCGTCAGCCAGTTCAGTTCTTTTACTACGGCTCATGAAGAATAAGAAAGGCAATTTATTTCCGGCATCCCCAAGAATATTTTTGACTCGCCGCCACTGATGTCCACTATGTGAATCTGATTGGGACGACTAGACACACACGTGGAAACTTGTTGGCTACCTATGTGCAATTAAAATCCAGAAGCATGGTTATATTTCATGTAGTTATCACCGTATGGAAATCGCAAGCTTCCATTTGTTGAATATAAAAGCTGTTAACTTAATGTGTATTTATCTATAAGATGATTCGTCTGATAGTTGTTGAGGCGTCGAAATATAGGTTACTCGGCTAAAATAAACTGGAAGCATGAATCAAAATATTAATTGTGCTCATTATTTTATTAGGGCTTTATACTTAACAAAACAACATGTGAAATCATCGTCTTCAGTGTGGTTATGGAAAGGTTATTGGCAGTTTTTAATGTGGTAGTAATCTTTGAAAATATTAGCTTTGAATGAAGAAACCTCATGCTCCAAATTCCTAATCAGATGTTGACTGTGCCCAGTGTTTAAGTACTAACTAGTTCCACTGAATCTGATTTATTTTCTAGGAGCTTACTCTGTTACGTTACACCATTATTTTTCAATGAGAAAAGCATTGCTTGCCGTATTTTTGCTTAACTATCCTTCACTGACATTTAACGGTATCTTCCACTTTTATCTCTAACTTTTGTTTTTATTTGTTATTTACTCTGCCTAACTGCATACTTATTAGGCTTTTATTGTGAAAATGACCAAGAGTTTTATATTTTTATTTTGTACCTGAAAATATGATCTATATATATATATATATCCAAGAAAAGCTTGGGAGTACAGTGCATGTCTTCCACGACGACGCGCCCCTCCACAGCGAATCTCATACTAATCTATGCATAATAGGGATGACGACACTATAAAATAAAATCAATAAATCCAAATTTTCTACATAAAGGCTCAAATTCTCAATCAAATGGCGAAAAAAGTAATTCAAAAAAATAAATAATTACGTAATTATAAGTCTTCAAAGTTTTAAGAGTGGGTATCTTCTGCCCCTTTTCCGCAAAACGCACATTTGTATTGAAAGGCGCTACTTAACAGTGACGTCACGGTTAGGTAGCACTTTCTCTCTCTAACTACGAACATTCCAACCGTTGTAGCTTCGTTATTTTTTGAGATATATGAATAGGATTTTCACTATTTGGCATAGTTTTAGTCTTCTTTGTATTGAAGTAATAAATTTTTTTGAGTCGACATCCCTATTGTACGGATTGGACTGTGGAGGGGCGCGCCTTCGTGAATGACAGACACTATAAAGGGAGTGCTTTATAGCGGCAAAAGTATGTAAATTTGCGAAATCGGAAAATTTATACTAGGCAATGTTCGGGACTGTGTTATTAGATACTTAGAAAATATATAGTACGTATTCTACATTAGAAAATCCCGCCCTCTTTTCCCTTTTCAACATGTTGTGAATGAGGATTCGTTTTGTATGTGTCGGTACACATCTCATCGTTGTTATATACCTGTAGGTTACGGCGTACGTTTTTATTTCTCGAATCGCAAGTTACGGAAGTCGGGCGTTCTTGCCATCCACACGATACCTTAGCTATGGAAATGATTAGCGATGTTTATTATAAAGCAACGGTTGAAAAGCGAACAGGGTATGTTGACACTAAGTTTTAATTAAGGAATTGTAAATATTTTTAAGCATAGATTATTTTTGTTCATGAATATAATAAACCTCACTGTACGTGATGAAATTGGTGTTTCATTGTCATGTTCATAAGACCGATCCAAGCGGGGCTACCGGGTTAGTGGGGGTTTGGTGGGGGTCATACACGGATTTAAGTTTTTTTTTCTATTTGCATTTCAAAAGAACACTTGAACTGCCAGGAACCCGCCTAGCGGGTGCTACCTAACTTTTATCAGGCCCGGACAACCCGCCGCTGACTGTACCTTAGAACCAGTGTCCAAATACTTCGGCACACCATACAAAATATATGGTGTACCGAACTATTTGGCCACTTTGGCTGCTACATACTATATGACGCTGACTGTACCTACATTCAAGATTAGTCCGGCAGTGAAAGTGTTAATGGCTAGAGAGCCTAATTTTGGGTTGGATCCATAATACGCATATATAAACAGTGTCTCCGTTTCTATAAATCCATAACTTACAAGTTCACAAGTCACTTGACGACGTATTTTTTCATCTGTGTAGACCCGTATAAGCCAATAGTTCACTGATTGCGTTATTTTGTGGGGAGATAAGACCTCGTATGAAGAGTAGAGTAGTGAAAATTGGTCCATTCGATAAGGAAATTGCAAACATTGGAAAAACTACCAACTACATCTCGAAGCACACGTTCAGGTTATAAAACGCCAGGTGAGTCATTAACAAAATTGATTATATTCTCTTTGCTGCGTTCTATACGTGCAGTGCAGTCGTGTACGTTATACAGCACGACGGCTCAGGCGACTGTGTCAAATAATAACCATCTTTTTTGATCAATCTGTTCAGTTGGTCGTACAATCAGAAAGTAACGTTCAATAGCGACTATTGGCTATGTGCGAAGTACCTACGTGGTGACGTAAGTAAAACGACCGCAGCGCACGCCGTGGCAGAAATCTGAACTATACCGGGCTTGTCAGGCAAAATTGATCTGTCATTTCCTACAATTCAATACAATTTGTATTAAATTTTGAAATGGGTCACAGAAGCTGTTGTGTGGTGAATTGTAAAAATACAGGCAGGAATAGTGATTGTACTATTCTACAATTTTCCTACAGCGCCTTGGAAATTAGATCAGAGATATAAATGGATCGCTGCAGTGAAGAGAATAAAGTCAGTAACATAACCTTAAAGTACGATTGAACTATTCGAAGATTTTCTAATATTACGTGTCTTATTTGTGCTTTATGATTTCAGTGTTGATGGCTTACCATAGACTCCAAGATATTAGCTTCGTCTTTTAGCTTTTTATTAAATTTATTTCGTTTAAATAAGCAAAATACGTAGACGTCAAAATTTGACATTAGCCCGTAAAGTTTCAAACGCTAGGTGGCGCTTCTGTCGTGCACATAGCCAATAATCTGCACTGCACTCCCCGATTACCATAGTGCGAACGAGAGACAAACGTAGGCGAGTCGCCACTTATGCTAGGCGTGATAGAAACACTACAACTAAGATTTTGGTCGCATAAAGTGCGTTTGAGTGTATACAAATACCTAACTGGGGAATATTATCAAGTAAAAAAATAATTTGTATTAGATTTTATTATATCTACATAAATAAGATCATCTATATACACATTATTGGGTTGGAGACAATATACGTAAGGCACTTAATATTATGGTCCCTTTTTAAACTATATAACAAAAACATTAAATTAATTACTCTTTGCACAATTACAATGAACATACGGGATTCGTCACAACTATTTTATGTTTTGATTGGCGAGACGAAATAATGATAACATATTATCATTCTTATATGATTAAGTGATGACTCGGCAGTTCCAATTCCATCTACAAAAACAATATCAATTATTCAACATATTGATCGTAATATAAAAATATTGTCGCAAATATCGGCCGAAATAAGCCACACTTTGCATATAACAAAGTATATGGTTACTTACTCACCTCATTTAACAATAATATATATATATATAGCAAGCCGTTACTGAAGTCAGATCGAGACATGACACCGTACTACTACATTCTAAAACATATATTAATACTGAATTTACAATGTGCACTATTTACAATGGTTCTAATTATCATTTATATTAATATTTCATACAGTGCCCTTACAAGTGCTTAAACTAGACACTATGTTATTATGGCAACATCAGTGCGAAAACGCAAATTAATTGTACACTTATGGCTTCAAAGGAGCCAACCTGATTTCCCTTATAAATCAAGCAGCCTTTAAATTTCTCAGGAAATTTTATTCAAGCCTTACCGGAGACATTCAATAAAATACATGGCAATATTGCACTCTAATATTAATTTACAAAAGAATTCACTACATTCCTGTCTCCTCGAGGCGAACGCGAACGGAGGCTTCGGGCGAAATGGTAGACTTCAGTCTTACAAACGGTAGTTTAAAAAATACCAGCACCGATAAGATACGACCAGACTATATAAACACGAGAGCCGCATTAGCTCATTTGCACGTAGTTAAGGGGGAACTGTCCTTTGGCTCCGTTGCACTCCCCAAAGTACCACTCGTCGTTGAGTTTAGAGAGGACGGTGATGGCGTCGCCGGCGCGGAAGCGCAGGTCGCCGGGCTGCTCGGGCTCGAAGTCGTGGAGCGCCGTGGCCGCGCGCGCCGTCGGCGCCGGCGCCGGCGCCGGGCCCGCTGCCGGCAGCGGCACCTTCACCTGCACGTAGTTGGCGGGGAACAGGCCCTCCGCGCCGCTCCGACTGCGCCCGTACAGCCATTCATCGTCCACCCTCCTTATTAGATGGATTTTTGAATTTGTCTGTAACACAATAATATATAATTATAGATGGCTCTGATCATCATCAGCATCACAACATCAAGATATCGAAATCTGTCAAATGGTGGGTTCAATTTCTATTAAAATACCTATGCTAAATGCATACACACATATTATGTTTAATTACTGGGAAATCCGCTTTTAGCAAGCTATTTTAAGAGTATAAGGGAATAAATTTTAGGTGGCTATACGAGTATTTAGCCATGTTTCATCAATGTCATATACCTACGAAGCATAGTTTCATCGCGATAATAGGCACCTATTAACAATAAAGTGAATCCTCAAGTGGATGTAATTCGTAACGGAGACTCAGCTCGTCAAACGCTATCAAATCAATAGAACGCAATAAGAATACTTCCAGAGAATCTACATGAGACCTTCACCTCACATTTAAAGCCATGGCCTTGATTATCTGAATGAATGATTACTATTCATATTTACACATTCTATATTCATAGGATGTGATACGGCATCCGACGAACATAGACACTTGTAGGTACCAAGCCTGTTGATACAAAAAGGAATTACCTAGGTAGGATATGCAGTTCAAACTACAAAAGCCCGGTGCTACACAGTTAAAATATTTCCACCTGAATCTCTAAGTCTTCGCGAGGTTGTACTAATGAAAAATTTAAGAAAAAGGTCAAATCTTCCCTTTATAGTACGATATTTTATGAATCACTCGACAAGAGGTTTTAATGTTGATGTCTTAAATTTTCGCTGCGCATCAGTGCGATAGCGGGTCATTATCAAGAACGATAAGAATGAACAACAATGGATCAAAAGGGAATTAGGCGACTCTAAATCGCGAGAATGATCTATAATCAGATTTTATCTAATCAATGTAACAATGAACTTTATCTTTAAGCTTATGGGTGTTTAACACACTGGAACTAAATTAGTCGTAAGTTATATCCTAATAGACTTGTTAATTAGGTGTCAGCCTAAAGTTCAACAAAAAGAAACAAAAATAACGCATAGCTATAGTCTACCACAGGACTGCTACACATCGATTGATAATCATTAAACAATGGAACGCAATATGTCTGTTTATGATAAATTCTAAAAATCAATATATGGCTTCTAGAAAAGTAGGTTCAGTTAGGTATGAATGATCTGAATGAATAAACAAATTAAATTTCATCAGAACCGGTTCAGTGGTTTAAGACGACGATATGAGAATATTGGTTGCAGGGATTTGCATTTTTCTCAGCAACCAAGCAACTGATAAAAGCAAAAATGACTCAAATGAACAATCATACCTTTAGCTTTAATTTGGCCGTTGTATTTACACGATTGAATAACTTTTGTAACAGACTTTTCTTCGTCAAACACACCTCTGTTTTTACAGGGGTTTGCATTTTACAGACAAACGGCACTTGTTAAAGCCTCTCAGTTTTCAATATAGATTCATCTAAACAAACACTTCAAATTGGCCGTCGCATTTTATTAAAATAGCTTATAATTATTATTTAAACAGATAAATACGATTACGTCGTATACGACCTTATAGTTTAAGACAGCGCGCGCCGTGTTTTCTATACAAGAAGATGACAAGATGTCCCCCCTCTGTCAAGTCAATCGGCAGACGGCCGCTGTCAACGTTGGATCTATGCTCGTCGCGCTCCCGCAAAATTACGCAAATATATGTTTAAAATGTTATTTTATTCGCGTAAAAACACGAGGAAGTACTCAAGACGAAAAAGAAAAGCTTGTTTAATTGATTAATGTAAAAATATGGTTATAAAAGGTAAGTAAAAACGCAAATATGTTTATTTACCAATGTTCCTAAACGTCATTCAATGTTCTAGTTGGAAAAGAACATAATGGCATGGAGTCGTCTCCGGATTTAAACGAAAATGAAAAATGTCATGTTATATAAGTTTTGCGAATGAAATATATTATATGTATTTGAGACATAAAACCTACTTACCTATAATATAAACTGTTTTAAGTGTATTTTTAACCAATTTCAAAAAACCGGCATAGTGCGACTCGGACGTTTTAATTAACATTATTTTTTTATATTTTGTACAACAGGCTTACAAAATGTGTTGCCAATGTTGGGTTTTATAATTAATTTAATCAGAAGTTCGGGTATTTAACTCAAGTCCCGTGGTGCTCTCAATTTTTTGTCTTGCTCACTCGCTAGTGGCAACTCGATATGCAATGGGTTCTCTGTGGATTACCAGAATTTTATACAAATATATGGGCGGCCGAGCATCATCGGAGATCGAATCTGAAGAATATTTTAATATTGAATATTTGGAATCAGATTTAGATGAATAGGTAATTATCATAGCTTAACATGTTAACTTCGATTCTCTGAAGACAATGTTTTGACATTCTACATTGTTAACATGAAGCCACACTGTACCGACTATACATGACGTACGCACATTATTGCCATAAGTATGTTAGTTGTTTGTAGCGACTCAATTTCAGGGCCAAATACAATCTTGTCATGCTTTAACTGTAAACAAGTAGGTACAATATTGGATTTCTTACCTCCTTATCTGACATCGGTAATAATGTCGGCACGAATAGTTTTACATTTATATATTTATTTACCCTATACAATTCTTTTTATCAAATACATATATATCTCATTTATTACGTACACGATCTTCCTTATCGGTATTATAGAATAAAAAAAAATAGTCAAGAAATGTGGAAAGCATAAATAAAAAAAAATAAAAAAAAAATCATTTATTTCAGACTCATAGAATCCATATTTGTTAGTATAAATAAATAAATAAATCCTCAAATTTGATAACCTCGGCATCGCGCACGGAATTGCGGGCGTCCCTAGGCTGCGGTATCCGCTAACCATCGGGTGGACCATATGCTTGTTTGCCACCATCGTATTAAAAAAATATATATATACTGTATAATAAGTCTCCTTTGATGTCTATGTTCCGTGCGGCGCTCTGTCTGTCAACTCTGTCATGCGCTACTCGATCCCGAGCCGTGTAAGAAATACCGGGGTGGATGAGGTGGGGGGATTTCGACACACTATTTGAGTTTCATAGTTTATCAGAGCGTCGCCTTAAGCGTGAAAAGGTAACACACAAAATTACTTTCGCATTTATAATATTTTATGCAGTCACGTGCACTAAGTTTTCTAGACACCTTAAGCTAGTTCAAGATATTTTTAACTGCGTTGAGTTGATTATGCCTATTAAATATTGTATTGTAATGTAACAAGTCCATCCAAGTGCATAAAATGATAACTCTCACATACATTATTACATTATTTAATAACATCTACATAGTAAGAAGTAATTAAATAAGCATAATGTTTTTATTATGTCGGCGTCCGCCAGTAAGATATTAAAAGTTCATTCGAACAATATCCTCTGTCCCGCATAAAAACCCAACGCGATAACAAGTTCCTGTCATTGTTATCGGAGCCTGAATGGAAACGGATTTATCAGTTCAGTTCGCCAACGCGTGGTTGCAAATTCACTGACGTCCATGCGAAAAATAAACAGTTGGGAATCCACACCTATGCCAATAAAAAGTACACAGGCATACGTCACTAACATATGGACGTTATCATATAGAAACATGTTTATGAAAACATTTTTTGTAAATACCAGCGAACAATGATCGGTGTACAATGTCGATATGCAGGCTTATCGCACGGTCGGTGACACGTGCAATTATGGATTACTTACTTAGTCGCAGAAGTTTCTACGCACTTAAGGACTTATAGTAGACAAGTAGGTCAGAATATAATGCTGACCATTATAAATGTGAAGTATTGCATTTTTGCCGTCAACGCCGCAAAAAACGTATACTAACCTATATATAATAGTTTAGCTATAATATATATTTAAGGCTATTCATAACTAGCTTTTGCAAACACTTTATAACTCTCCTGTCACAAAAACATGTGAAAAACATGTTACATTATATTTTTGTTCAAAAAAATACATGTAAGACTAATTATGTCACAGTTGAGACGAACGGAACGTAACAGTAACTTCGTATACCTACTAGTAAATGACATGGTTTCGCAAATGTAAGACTTTGGTCATGTAATTTTCTCGGTGTACACTTACTGAATTAAAATATTCAAATTACTGTAACGTAACGCATTATTACTGTTAGTAGTTTTACTACGACAAACTACTAAATGAACTGTACCCAACTATCAAGCTATAAATTTAGCTTATGCTTCTTGTATTATCTTTATACTCGTTTATTTATTTATTTATTTTTATTTTTTTAATACACACATATAAGCTAACAGTATAATACCAAATCGCTTACATGGCAAAATATTACAAATTTAGAAACACAAATACAACACTAAATTTATCAACAAGGACAGAGAAACAACATAGAGAAAATTTATGAGAATTGTAACACAGTTTAGGTACAATCATTCATTTAGTTGAGCAAAGTTTAAGGCAGACGCAGTGGCTTTCAAAAACTTGCTCAATCTGTCAGCAAAAATGTCAGCATCCGGAACCTGAATCAGTACATTATTTATGAGTGAACTTCTACTTTAATTGAGACTGCTGCATTAAGTTCTGAAACGTGGTTCAAGTTTAAGGTCATTTTAGGAGAAATGTTTGATATAAACCCCTAAAATACCCCGAAGTGAAGAGCAGCACCTAAATATTTGCGGCTATTAATAGTCCGTCGATTTGGCCAGCAGCCATACAATTCATACATAAACAATACAAACTGCGAATTGTTTGTTTTGAAGAATTATTCTAGAAACGATAGATACACACTATTCACTTGGGAAAATTCTTTTCTCTATGTTCAGATGGAAAGTACACAGACAATACCAGAGAAATCTTAAATGTTTTTGTATTATAAACTAAAACACGCGTACCTGTGCGTAATTATGTATTCGTAATATTTCGTAATGTATTAAGCACTAGCTTTTACCCGCGACTTTGTCCGCCTGTAAGTTATGGAATTATTAGGTTTAGAGAATTATTTCCGGGATAAAAATTATCCTATTGTCCTTCTTCAGGATGCAAACTATCTCCATGCCAAATGATTAAGTGGAGGTACTACACCCTTCAAGGGAGACCAGACAGCATTTTCAGGGACCCGTGCTGCCGAATTATGTAATCGTAGATAATGATTGGAATCCTACACATTATACATAACTTTATTTATAACACGTATGTATGTGTAGTATGAATAATTAGAACTGAGCCGATGAATAGTACAATAGCCACAAAGGATACAATGCCAAGTTCATTGAGACACAATAGCATTGTGTTGTTTTGCATTTAGATACCTGGCGTGGCGCGTGGCCTTAGGCCATTTTAAACCTACTCAACAAGGTATCCATACCGTACCGTGACATGCACCGCGCGGTTCACACAGCTTACAACCGCACTATTTGGAAACAAGCCATATGTAGTCGCGATCCTCAGCAGTGAGGGACCGAGGAAGAAGAAGACAACAAGGTATAAGGTTGAAAATTCTATATGTACATGACAAATTAGCGGCTACCTGAACTAAAACAGATGAAAGGCTTTGTATAAATACAATTGCTTTTGTATCTATTGTCCCATTCATGAGCCCAGTTCAAATTCATCAAACTGTAGTAAGTACAGTAATTTTACCTCACGAACGCGGGTGAGCCATTATTGTGTGTTGACCTATACATGCACATTGTCTATGTGTGCGTCAGCGTTGGAGCTACGAGTTCACATTGTCTATGTTTTCGTAGGTTTCACAACAACAACTATGGCTAAATCGCGCTCGTGAGGTAAAAGTACTGTAACCTAATAAGATAAACTTTGGACAAAGGGGCGTAAACGTAAAGCTATTCCCTTACCACTGGAAACCACTGCATTAAATTAGTATAGTGTATTTAAACTTACCGAGAAACATAAATCCTCAGGGTGATCCGTGAAGTAGTCGAACAGCGCAATGGCATAGGGTTCGTTATCCGTGAGATCGTCCGTGAAATCTGGCTCGTCGGCGTCGTCGGGCCACGCCGCCAGTACGTCCTCGGCGCCGGGCGGCGGCGGCGGCGGCGGGATGGACGGCATGGGCGGTGAACTCTCGCGCTCCTCGCGCTCGGGAGACTCCCGGTCCCAACTGAACGGCTTTGCGTCCTAGAACGAGAGTTACTTTTATGTACATGAGGTCGCGGGAGTCCGCTGGATGCGGGTGGCGCAAGACCGGTCATTGTGGCACTCTTTGGGAGAGGCCTATGTCCAGCAGTGGACGTCTTTCGGCTGATATGATGATGATGATGATGATGACACGAGTAAGTAAGGTATGCATTTGGGTGGCAAGTGTCAACTCATATGAATCGAACTCCGCATTAAGCGACAATATTGATTTTAGAGACCTTACATTTGTATTGGGTAAGTATAATGTTTGATTGTTGGAATATTGTAGACTGTGTATTGGTATAATTTAAAGCTTATCATATTTTCTGCTCGGTTTTTCCTTGACCAATTTAGGATTTAACTTTATTGCACGAGTTCAAGGTTCAAGTCAATTGATAAATAAATGCTAGTCTGGGTCTGATTACGCAAAATCTTTTCTTTTGTGTAATTTTGTGTCTATTCTATTAGGCTGTATCAATTATACCTACATTAAAATTATATTATACCAATCCTAAGGTGATCTCAACAAAATACTTATTACCCTGTCTAGTTGAGATTTATTTATTTGAGTAGGTACCTACCTATATATGATATTGGTACAGTCGCTTCAGAGTTTTCAAAAGTATCTGAACATGCACTCTTATTAGTTTACGAGGGGTTGTGAACACCTTATTCGCTCCAGTGTATATGACGGGGACTGTACATCAACAAATTAACATTTTTCAAATCCCTTCGGGCTTAATATAGCCTGCAGTATTGATATAATTAGCACATACATACGCATTGCGGACGCGGTGCAGTGCAGCGTATGCAGGAAGGTCGAGTCGTGTACACGAGACTTCACGAGAGCCATCATCGGGCAACAAATATCTGAAGATTCACTCTTTAGGCGTCCACCCTCGTTCCAAATAGGAAGGGTTGAACATTCATTCTAACTAAATTTATAAAAACATGAGCAGGACCGAGTAAATTGGTCATCATCGTAGTAATTGTACTAGCAAACTAACAAGTAAACCTAACACGACTACTAACACACGTACTAAGTAAATCTAACACGGCAAACGACGCGTGCGTGACGCCCCTTCGCAACTACCTGTCCACTTGACATTGAATCAGTTTTTTGGCTGCGTATTTTGCAACACTATACATCATTAACATTGTTTCGTGACTAAAAGACAATGCGACGGGTGAATATATGGAAAACAGCACGTAAAGGCTGTATTAAGTAACCATTCATTTAACTAACCGGCAGAACTAGTGAGCTGTTTGTAATCGGTGTCAGCTTAAATGGCAATTTTCCACAGCCTTTCAGGAAATAGGTTTGAAAGTAGGTATGCAATGCTACTGGTCTAGTCTATACCGACCGATACTTTTCAATGATGTCGTAAGTTGATTTCTAAATAGATCTTACAAACATTTTAATAACTAAGAAATGAATTATCAGATAACAAATCAATAATAATTGACTGTTAGTATACAAGCTACATTTTTAGGGTTCCGTACCCCAAGGTCCCCTATTGCTGTCATTCACGCGTCCGTCTGTCACACAAGTTTTACAACCAAACCATTGGAGCTACAGTCTTCAAATTTTCACAGTATAAGTAATCATCTTGTTGACCCAAATCTGTTTTGAACGGGGTGGCGGGAGGCTCCCATACAGCTAAAGGGAGTCGCTATAAAAAAATGTAGACCTACCCCATCGAGTGGGGTATCGTTGTTTAGAGCTAGTTGATTAAATAAACACTATTTTTTTTGTATAAAGTATCGGACAATGTGAATTCGCTGTTAGGGATCTGCAAGTGGGAATAAATATTCAAAATGGCAGTTGTGCCCATGACCAGCAGCAAGAAACTCTAATTATTAATAATTCATACCGAGAACAATTAAATTGAACTCACGAACAATTGCTTTAGTGGAGGTACTACTTTATTCTACTTATTATAGATGGAACTTGTAATAATAAATGGATTTTATTTTGTGTTAACATGGGCCCAGAAAAGTATAAAAAGATTGATTTAGTTACATGTAATTAGTTTAATAATATAGGAAACTGTAGGTCTTGTTATATTGTACAGTATAGCTGTTAGCTAATAGTCACGTTTGTATATAAGACCGTCTGTTTCTAAATATAAAAAAAATTACATGGGGGCTAGCAAGAGTTACATTGGTCTTTGAATATAAATGTTTATTTATATGTTATAAAGTTCAAAATTAATTGTCTCAAACAGAATTTATGATAATTAGTTAATCCTTACTATCATATATTTATAGATAAACAGAGGCAGAGTCGTTTAAAATTTATACATATGTATACCTACTCAATTTCATTAATAAAATAACAAACTTGTTTCAAAACAAATAAAGAACTGGTGGTGGTTAAAAAAAGGAACCTAGACATGAGTCAGCTTTGTTTAAGACTAATCCAATGTTTAACATAGTAAATAATTAGACTTTTGTATATTTTACATATAGATAACAAACATTTTTTGAAGAGAACCCTAAATACATATACAAGCTTCCATTTCTGGATATGGAAGTTGATTGTATGTACTTACAGAAAAAGTCACAACATGCCAATTAAAGTTCATCATTACTTAAACAGCTTTGACTAATTAGTTTCACACCCAAATAGATTACCAGCCAACTTTAATAGAAATAAGTAGGTGTCATCAACATATTTGTTTTGAAGAAGAATATTTATACTTATGCAATATCGCAATTACATCTAATTTGTTCACCAACAAAGAGCTCAGGGTTGTTCTGAATGACTCAATTACTGCATAATTAATTTGATGATTGGGATTAATTAATATCATTGCTGGCAATGTCACATCTGAAATAATAATATGTACTCACGTAACTGTCCCCGAAGCCATTGTTTATCTTCTGTATAGGGGTGGTGGTGTTCACATTCATGGAGGTGACAGACAGGTTTCCAAAGGTACTCTTCAACAAGGCGGAGTTGTCAGGGGGCTTGGGCCGGGCGGGCTTTGCTCGAATTATAGTTGGCCCCACAGAGATAGTTCCAGGCACACTAGAATTACTGGACACCTCAAAAAGATCTCTACTTAAAGTGGCCTTCTTTAACAAAGGCGGCTTATTAGAAGCCGGAGGTGGTGAAAAGGGATCCACTGCTGTAAAGTCATCTAGAGTATCCTCTTTATTCATTTGTTTTCTAGAATGCAGAAAGAGATCAAAATCATCTTCAAAACCACTTTCAGCCTGTGAAGCATTTCCATTATTAAATGTATTGTGGTGATTAGTGGAAGTGGTGGCATCAGAACTAAAGCTGTCCACGCTGAGGCCATCACTGCTTGATCTAGTTGTAAAGGTTGGGGAGCTGGGAGGTGAAGACAGGTCTATCAGTGCTCCAGTCTGGACATTCTTTGGTTCACATCTAGGAAACACCTTGCTTGCATCTAGTTCACTGTTCCCATCCATTACAATATTGGTGTGGTTAGTGACACTGATGTGACTACTTTGGTTGACTGTGGTTTTACTCTTCCTGGACAGTAGGGATGTTAGAACTGTAGGCTTTCTCATGAAATGGGAAGGTTTCGCAGGGATGTCTGGGTGACTGCTGTTGACCTTGGGTGGTGGAGGCCGAGGAGGTGGCTTCTTTTTCTGAGCATATTGTGGTGATGGCTCAAATAAATCTGATCCAAAAGGATCATCATTCCAATTAGTCACTGGAGAGTAGCGATTGACCCCGCTGCCTGGCACTGGGGGAGCCTGTCTTGTTGGACCCTTCATTCCTAGGAAAAAAACATGAATTTGAACACTACTGGTGGCTTGACTATTAAGGCGATCTAACTATAATAGAACTATCTTGTGCGTACCTGATATAATATTATATCACTTGCAGAGGTACCTACATGAATTACCACTCATATATTCATTATAATTTAACAAATGGACACTAAATGAATTCACGTGTTGGCTCTACAGTAACAAATCACACACTGGATGTTAGCAATAAGTGCGGCCGTCGCGTTTCCTATGTTACACAGCTTCGACGAAGCGAAGACAATGATTGCGTATCCAATTAACTCGACTGTAGAACGGAGCGAGGCGGCCGTGCGCTGCGCAGTCGAGCGACACGCAAATAAGAGTGTTATGGCCACCCAAACACGCGATAACAGACTCCCGATAAATTATCCAGATCCACCCACTGACGGCGAGACGGGCTGCCCAGTTCGACGGACCAGCGCAGCGCCATACGCGCGCGTACCAGTTACTGGATTGTACGGCCTTGACTAAGTTCACTAATGCGTCACACTAACAGAGTTTACCAACTCGACTTCTTTCAAACACTTCAGCTATTTAATGTCAGCGAAAGAGTTAAACAAAAAGGAAAATTATGTTCACTTACCCTGTTTAAATAAATCCATTATTTTGATGACACAGTACTATTTCATTGCAAAACGGTATTTTGTAGTCAACAATAGCGAAAACATTAACGATTTCTTTCAATTTTATTACACTCAATAATTTTGATACTCTTTACAACATTGCATTATCGTTGAGGAGTTGTCGTCTTTTTCATGAATTTCTAAGAAAATTGTATAGTTTCTTTGAAGAGAAAATAAAAACCGTTTACATCTACAAGATATAAAATGATACTTGAATTGAATTGAATGATACCGTGGTGATTGGTGAGGTGATATCTTTGTCTATCTATGTCACCCTGTCTTGCTCGCACTCGCACCACTACAGGTACTACCTGTCAGTCTGTCACACTTTTTTTTTAAACAAGAACGTGTGAAGACAACTGAACATTCAGCATTCATTCAGCATTTTTAACATTAGCTCAAACGGATCTGTGGCTAGCACATGATGGCAACGTCAGATTGTCGGCATCTCGAGCTATGCGTCTTTTTTTGATAGGTGCTGTTAGAAAGTGACGGATAGCTCGAGATCACACGAGATAAGCCAACAAACTGACGTTGGCATCATGTGCTAGCCATACTGGATCTGACTGTCAGCCACTGTCAGCTGTCGCAGTAATGTCATGTTCATGTCAGACTGACATTGTCAGTGCCACTGCCAACTGCCACTCCACTCGTTGTCACATCACACACACACATTTTCTGTTCTGTGTTATTTTATTTTATTTACTATTGCAAGCCACGTTTGTAGCTGTTATATAACGAACAGCACAATAAATAAAACAGATTCTATCAACAAATATGCTCTAATATAGTCAAGAAACCCTGACATGGACGCGGCACAGACATGTCAGACTTGACATTACTTGATCTTCCTTTTGATGTTTTGTCTAAAATCTTCAAATTTTTATTACTTTCAGACCTTGGTAATGTGATGCTTACTTGTAAAACTTTAAAGACCTTTATTACAGAAGATAATACAATCTGGAGATCTTTTACTAACTTGTTCGTCCGCAACAGTTTAGATAACAGGTATTTCATTATAATTTACCAATCCTAATGTTATATTTCGGTTAAAATAATCATCCAATTAGTTGTATAATTTCGTACAAAATCGAATTCAAAGTTAGTTTATCGTAAAAAAATCAACCTGACGATATCCCACTAATATTATAAATGCAAAATTTTAGATGTTTGCTACTCAATCACGCAAAAACAGCTGAACGGATTACGGAAGCTAGTTCTTGATAAGTAGTAGAAGAATTGTGCTTACCAAAGCGCGCGCGACGAATAGAAACGTCGCGCTCACACAGTGAAGTTCAATGTCACTGTGTGAGCGCGACACCAATATAATTGCGCACGAGTGACAGAGACAAGTAATGATGGGTCAATGTACGAAATTCTTTCTATTTGTCGCGCGCGCTTTTCCATATAGAATTCTATGCCTTATTAGAATTTGTTTTCAGCTGCTGGCCACTATCACCATACACATTGTGCAGAGTATCCCGTAATTGGTGTAATGGAATTTACAAACCTGTAAATATATTTTTAACATTTTCTGGATTCCACGGGCTCCATGTTATTTACTAGTACAGTAGAATTCGTTTATAACGACTCCGCATATAACATTTGACTGCTAAATCACCTGATGTTAGGATTCATACCATGCTCACAAATAAATGATCTCTCTCTTTCTCTCTCATACATTTTCAAAGAATATCAGTCCGTTTTATGCGACATTCTGTTAGTGCAACGTCATATCACCTGTCCCTTGACTTTCACTGTATCCGGATTCTACTGTACCATAAACTTATTTTCAGAAAATCCTCAACTATAATACAAGATTTATGCCCTGGTTGAAGTTCCACAACTCTGAAGCTGTGGTTATTGCACTTGGATCTAAGCTTTGCTGCTATCCTGTCAACCAGCAAGGTTTAAAGGATGGTGGATATGTGTGGAGTATGGAAGTACCAAAAGTTCAAAGGAATGACATAAGAACAAATGACATATCTCGATTTGTGATCAAAAATGACCTCCTAGTTTGTGGGAACAGGTAACCAAACAGTCCGAAATGCTTAGTAATATATGGCTGAAATGCTCTTTTTGTTGAACGTTATTTCTGTTAAAATGTTATTGGATTTTGAACCTTATTGTTTGAACGGTAAAGTAGCTTTTTGAAGGAATCGCTTTGGTGCAATTCGTTCAACTGAAATTATTTCAAGTTTACTAAGTCCCATATCTTATTTTGAATTATTATTCATTACAGAGATGGGTGTGTCATAGTATATGAATTTAAGGGTACAAAACAAAGGCCATACAAGCTCCACCACATTATAGATTGCCATGATGAGGGTCACTCCGAGGTTTCCGCAGTTGAATTGATTCATACGGAGGAAGAATCCATTGCAGTGACAGCTTCGGGCACCAGTCCTAATCTTTGCTACTGGCACATCAAAGGAACAGAAAGTGATAATAATATACCCATGAGAAAAAAGCATCATAAAGGTGAGTGTATATTTATATGAAATATTTTTTATTTACACCCATATAGTAAATCCTCTTTAATAAGTTCAAAAACCGTAGATAAGACCCCGCTTTATAATATACTGTCCAGGAAGCTTCTCGCGGTTGTGCACGTCCCCTATAAGAACACCAAATATAATACTCTTACGAGATCACGTACAACCTTAACGACACAGCTGCGGGCTGGCGGCGGCGCGCGGGCCGGCCTGTCGAGGCAAACATGGCGCACGCCGGCGAGACGTGCCCACACGAAACACATGAAAGAGGATTTGATATATGGATGTAGATAAAGTAATTTATGCAACTGTACATAATTAGGCATTACGTACCAGTTGCATAAACTACTATTAAATAAGTTGGTTTTAATTAATTTTCACTTGCTCTTCTTTTTTTTTGTACACACCATTGTGTCATCATCATCATCCTCCTAGCATTATCCCAGTACAGTTGCATCCTGAAGGATGCCTGGGGTCCGCTACCTAATCCCAAGATTTGGCGTAGGCACTAGTTTTTACGAAAGCGACTGCCATCTGACCTTCCAACCCCGAGGGGAAACTATACCTTATTGGGATTAGGCTTTGTCAAGTGAGTGGGCAACTTCACTGTTAGAAGTTCTCAAGCCGCCCGAAGGCCTCCAACTTGGCTTAACGACTGCTGCCATAGACAGCAACCGGGATCAACGGCTTAACGTGCCTTCCAAAGCACGGGAGCGCTCAGTTAGTAACCACTCAAAGCGGTCACCCATCCAAGTCCTGACCGCTGCCCACGTTGCTTAACCTTAGCAAGCGCAAGCGGTACGCAGGCGCCGCTGGGCCACGAGCGCTCCATTGTGTAACTTTATTAATTTCATGTTTTCTTTTACAGATTCGGAAATGATCAATGTCCCATACGCCGGTATTTTAGGTTTAAGATGCCTAGCCCTAAATAAGTCACAAACAAAATTAGCCATGGGCCCGAATGGACACAGTAAGCCTCTTTTAATAGATGTCACAATGTAGGTGAAATCTTTGATTTTATACTTTCAAAATATAAACAATATTATAATTCCTACATATTGTTGAAAATTCTCATATTTAGATAAAATTGAATACCCATTTACTACATTTCCTTTGGCACAGAACAGAACCATTTTACACTATTAGTGCTGCAGTAATTGCAGTATTTGTATTCCTTAGGCATAGGCATCCCTGTGGGACATCATAATGTTGCCTGGTTTAATTATTAGCTTTTCAGTGAAGGAAAACATTATGAGGAAACCCGTATAAATCTGCAAAGCAATTTAAAGTATGTAAAGCCCTCAACCGGCACTTAGCCAGCATGGGGACTACTGCTTGAGCCCTTTCATCCATGGGCCTGGCAGTGGGACGTATATAGGCTGATTTGATTCGACATTGACGTTATCAATTCCAGGTCTAAATTGGTGTCGTGTGGGGACGTGATCACCAACCCGAGGCAGGCGGTGCGTGACGTGCAGTGGCACGATGAGAACACGGTGGTTCACGTCACGCATGCGGGGAAGCTGCAGTTCATTGACACTAGAACTTTTGACGTGGTAAGGATGAGACACCCTTTTTTATGCCAATGATTTTTGCATACGTGCTCTGAATATACAAATGATACGTTATGCTCGCATTGAGCGTCCACACTTATACCTCTTGTATCGTGTTAGCGTTTCAAAATCACGCGTTGTCTTAGGTGTCACGCGTTGTCCGTGTGAACGCGAAGCCACAGAATAAGTAATAGTACAAGTACAGAAGCTTCACTTTCTAACAAAAACGGCGTTTAGACATAAAAAACATGCCTACTCTGTGCATCTCTGTCTATCGTATAACTTGTATTCATTCACACGCGGCACGTGTAGCGCTAGGGCTATCGACTTGTCGCTCGTCGCGTTGTAGCCTGCGGCGGCAGCGGTAACGTGCATATAGACGCGTTCGCGCGGCGGCGGGCGGCCCTCGACTGACGGCCGGCCCCGGGCCGAGCGAGCGGTAGGCATTTAAAGCGACGCGCGCCTCCCACTGCAAGCCCCTTGGCGAAGCGAAGAGAGGCGGTGAAGGTGATAGACGAATGCGGCGCGAAGCGGTTCGCTCACTTAGGACACTTCAATTGGTATCGACTGTTTGTTCTTTTCGCTTCGCTTCGCGTTCGCGTCTAGTTCCCACCTAGGACAACGCGTAAGCATGGATCGCGGCGTATCACGTATCAAATCACACCTTCATATTTTCGTACCGTATCTAAACACGTCCACACTTACCGATCATGATACTCGTATCCAATACGCGAGTGTGCGGAGTATTTAAGATACGCGGTGCAGGTTGGATCGCGACGTATCAGGTACAGCGTGTTGCATGATCCACACTAACGTTCATGATACTCGTTTGTGCTACTGCTACGCGACAGAGATACGATACGGTAAAAATATACAAGTTTGGACAAAGCTTAGGATACGCGTGCCCGTTACGATACGCCTGATCTTTATACGCGAACACGATATAAGTGTGGTGTAGCGACCCTACCTATCTTCGTTGGATGTCGTGTTGAATAGAAAGTTGGCGCCAAAGAGTATAATAAGTAAGTTGGGAAGTTGGCGCGAGCTATAAGGTACGCGAGGGTAATATGGTCACGTTAAGCTTTGAAGATTTTTTTTTTAAAAAGTAAGGGAAGGGTGGGGTTAAATAATATACGGTTGGATACTTCAACTAATATACTAACAAAAACATAACAAATTAACTTTGGTAATTATTAGGAACTGTAAAAAAAATCAACTTTAAAAAAAAGTAGCAAATGACCATATTTCCGGCACGTGCAGTTATTATGGACATCAAATGTCCATATTAACGGTATGAAACTGGCCTCCATTTATTGCTCACAATTCGGGCACAGAAAATGGTCTTCATCATCTTTAGATAGCCCCACACACTCTTCGTGGACGTATTTATGGCACGAGATGCAGAGCCTCATGTCTGCCACTCTGTCTTCCTGACATAGAAAGCAGTACCAAGAGTTTGAATTCTTTTTTTTTGAGATCTGGTTGCTGAAGTCTTCTTTCGAGTGGTTCTTGGTTCTGGAATAGGTGGTGCTGAAGAAGTCTTCTTTTGCCGAGAGCTTCTTGGTCCAGGACTAGGTGGTGCTATAGAAGTCTGTCTTTGCCGAGAGTTTCTTGGTTCAGGAATAGGTGGTTCTGGAGAAGTCTGTCTTTGCCGAGAGCTTCTTGGTTCAGGAATAGGGGGTTCTGGAGAAGTCTGCCTTTGCCGAGAGCTTCTTGGTTCAGGAATAGGGGGTTCTGGAGAAGTCTGCCTTTGCCGAGAGCTTCTTGGTTCAGGAATAGGTGGTTCTGGAGAAGTCTGCCTTTGCCGAGAGCTTCCTGGTTCAGGAATAGGTGGTTCTGGAGAGTTCTGCCTTTGCTGAGAGCTTCTTGGTTCTGAAGGAGGCTTTGCTGAAGAAGTCTTCTTTGTCTTAGCTGGTGGAGCTTTTTTTTTGGAGGTTTTTGTGGCTTTAGGAGTCTTGGTTTGCTGGGAGGTAGTTGGTTCTGGATTTTTCTTTGTGAACATATGTTTTGTCAATTGCTGAGCTAAACTGTTAATTGTGACAGTCTTTTTCGTTAGTAAATACCTTTTAATCGTCCTCCTTGGCACTTTGAATTCTTTCGCGGCGGTATTAATTTTTGATCCATTTGCGATTGCACGTAAAGCACTTTGAAGATCCTCCTGCCACCAATTTCCTCTTAATCCTCGTTTAACGTATCGCGCCATGGCCTAAAAACATAATATTTAACACAATTAGTTAGGTATTCATTGCAAAAACACATCCAAAACAGAATAAAGTCTTGTCACTAAATCATACCGAAAATACGGACACTTGGTGTTCATATTAACAGGTGCGTACTTGTTTCACTTTTTACGAATCACACAAAAACTTTCTTCTTACCGTCTTTATGTGCATACCATTACTTTAAAATATGATAAATTATCTATCCACTTACCTCCAATAACAACTTCAACCTTTTCTTTAGAAATTTTCCGCAATTTTTACGTTAGCATGTTTTTTAGATGGTACCTGTCGGTTAAGAATCGAGCGCACTTGTTGACCTGTCAATCAAAGGTCGGTAAAGCAGTCCCGATGAAACTCTGCAACGTTTGAGTAGACGGCTTGACGCTTCTAACTACAGCGCCATCTCTCCAGAATGTGTTGTACTTTTTGATATCTAGCAAAGTGACCATATTAACCGGATGACCATATTACCCTCGCGTACCTTAGTGTGGTTGTAGGCGAAGTTACGAGTTTCGACGGTAAAGATAGTCATATCTTTTTAGGTTTATGATTCAAAGGATCCCTTCTTAGTGACCCTGTACTGCGTGAAGACTGACGGAGAGCGGGCCATTCTGGTGGGCGCCGCGGAGCACTCTAGGTGCGTGTTGTTCGATCGGAGAAATGCCAGAAGTCACGTTCAGGTACCTAATAATTTTTCACCCTTACCATTAAACATAATGAGTCAAGTTCAGTTATTTTTCAGCAGGTATGGTTGACGAAATATAAGCTGCACCGATTCGCCATAAAAGTTGTTCGAGGAATCGGTGCAGGTTATATTTCGTCAACTATACCGTGCAGTTTTATTGCAATTCACCCAAAAGTGCTCCGGCTCCGAGTACGCCTGCGTGTTCTGCGGCAGACATTAAAGGTTGAACCCTATTTCAATGAAGATAAAGAGACTTACGTATAAAGTTTGATAATAGTACATTACTTAACTAGGGTGGTAAAACAAAGAATGTCTCAGATCGCAGGTATTTGACGCCCGAGCCGAAGGCAAGGGCGATAAATATGCGATCTGAGGCTTTCTTTATTACTGCCCGTGTTAAGTACAACATTTTATGTCACCCCCTGGCCAGGAAGTGGGATTTCCCGCGCGCGGAGCGTGCGGTAATTACCGCTTTATGGCCAGGTGTGACATAATAGTACATTACTTACCAAGGGCGGTAAAACAAAGAATGTCTAAGATCGCAGGTATTTGACGCCCGAGCCGAATGCAAGGGCGATAAATATGCGATCTGGGGCTTTCTTTATTACCGCCCGTGGTAAGTACAACATTATATGCCATCCCCTGGCCAGGAAGTGGGATTTACCGCGCGCGGAGCGTGCGGTAGTTGCCACTTTATGGCCAGGTGTGACATAAAATGTATATAAAACTTTTACAGATGTACTTCACTTCAAAAAGGCCATCTCCAGTCTACAGTCTGGACTTCGACTCAACTAAACTTATGGCAGCGGCTGACCTCAATCTAGTTAGCTTGAATTTCAATACACGGGCTGATAAGAGGAGACAGCGAGATTACTCTTCTTTCGACTTTAAGATTACGTAGTTGTAAATAAAAATATAGAATAAATACCGAAAATAAATCAAATAAAGAAAGATTGTTACATATTTTATAATAAAAGTAATAAGTTGTTACTTATATAAATGCTCATTATTTGTATACATTCATCTTAGTGGTAGCCGTACAGGCCCAATTTCAAAGAAAAACCGCAAATCGATGTACAGTTTAGCCATTTGGCACACGCATACAAGAGGTCAAAACAAAATTTTTGACCCGCAGTTCCTAAAAAAAATTCCCTTAGGAGGGGAGAGCCGAGACATTCTTTTTTTTGTATGAAAAAAACAATTTTTTTTTTCTAGAAACCTATCGTGTGTAATATCATATGAAAGAGCTTTTTGAGGCGATTCTGAAAATATACCACATCATTAGATTTCAGCTATTTTTTTTTAATTAAATCAAAAATAATTTTCGAAACATACCAAGTTTGAGGTCCTCCAGACACGATACGGCTGATTTTTATTTTGTACAATATACCACAAATGATACTTAATATCCTCATATCTAACCTCAAAAAAGCAATTTCGAAATGATTTTCGGTAAGTATTTTTTTTTAATTTTTGAATATTACTAAGTGACACGGTTCTACTTTAATGCCAATTTTACGTGAATTATGGAACTTTAGAGCAGATACGTTACATATTAATCATAAAATGATACGTAGTATCCATATATCCAACGGGAAATACCTCTTTAACCCTTTACCCCACCACCACCCACCCACCACCTACCCACTATACCAACTGATGACAAGGTGCAGTTAAAGGGTTAAAGAGGTATTTTCCGTTGGATATATGGATACTACGTATCATTTTATGATTAATATGTAACGTATCTGCACTAAAGTTCCATAAATCACGTAAAATTGGTATTAAAGTAGAACCGTGTCACTTAGTAATATTGAAAAATTAAAAAAAAATACTTACCGAAAATCATTTCGAAATTGCTTTTTTGAGGTTAGATATGAGGATATTAAGTATCATTTGTGGTATATTGTACAAAATAAAAATCAGTCGTATCGTGTCTGGAGGACCTCAAACTTGGTATGTTTCGAAAATTATTTTTGATTTAATTAAAAAAAAATAGCTGAAATGTAATGATGTGGTATATTTTCAGAATCGCCTCAAAAAGCTCTTTTATATGATATTACACACGATAGGTTTCTGAAAAAAAAATTTGTTTTTTTTCATACAAAAAAAAGAATGTCTCGGCTCTCCCCCCCTAAGGGAAATTTTTTTAGGAACTGCGGGTCAAAAATTTTGTTTTGACCTCTAGTATGCGTGTGCCAAACGGCTAAACTGTACATCGATTTGCGGTTTTTTTAATCTTACGGCTACCACTATCTTTCATCACGACACGAAACAAAACTCATACACACGTATCCGGGCAAGGACCGTTTTTGAAACCCATTGGTCGCTATTATACTTATTTTATCGTGGACGTGAACGTCCACACATAAATAGCGGTGCCTAAATAGTTCCTAGCGAAAAGCGTGTATCTATATATTTTTTTTGTAGATAACTTTATGTATATGTGTGTACTTAGTGAATACTGTTACCTATAACTGCGTTTGAAACTGTGACCGAAACATGCCCAATGTGACATTGATATCTGTCAATTCTAACATAACCTCAAACGTTCACTTCAAACAAAACATCCTCTGCCGACCATCTACTTCATATAAACACAACAATGGGAAATATTCATTTAATCAAGACCGTCTGAAAAGTTATAAAAAGAAAATGTTCACACGTAGGTTACTGACTACTATAAAAACAATTTATAAGGCGCGCAGAACAATTCGCTATAAGCTTCGAATAATTCCACCAATTACGCTGCCCTTGCTAACACAAGTTTATTGTAAACCGAGCAAAGAAGAGGATACTCAGATTTATGACGAAGAGAAACTGGGTCACGAATTTCTTATTCGTCAAGCAACCACCGTCAATGTGAATGCCGCCACACAACTGCTCACTGTGACTTTGGTCGCTATTCAAGACACAAGTGAGAGGTTAGTGTATTTAATTTTAAAAGTTTGATATGAGCAACACCAAAAAATATAATTTTAAATGCTGTCTATTAGTGCAGATTCTCACTAACAGTGCATATATTTTTTTACAGATTGAGAGAAGCACTATGCAGAGAGATCTGCTTAATAAAACAAGCAATAGAATGGGGTGATGATGGCACCCCGCCGCACCACTGGGATCAACTAGTTGCTGTGAGAGGGACTCTTAGTGATCTCAAGCACAACCTTACAACTCTTTTCAGTAAGCAATTGACCCATTTCCTTATCATTGATTGTTTTTGTGCATATACCTAAATAAGACAATATTGTTCTGTAGGTTATATGGATTATGCAGAAAAACTTGCCACAGTTGCTGCAGAGATATCCTACTTATCTGGAAATATTGGTGCATCAGATGCCATCTGTGAGAGAATAGACCAAGCATGCAGGTAACTAATATAAATTGAAACACTAAAGTTATATAAAAACCTTTATTAAAGCATAATATATTTTTACTCTAACATTATAAATAAAGTTCAACTATATATTTCTTAGTAAATTTAAAGTTGATCAAATTAACAAATTGTTTCTTTACAAAACTAAGTGAAATTGCCGTTATATCTTAATGAAAATCAACATAAGCCACTTCTCTGGCCTTCAACATTGTAATAAGATTTGAAAATATAACAATTATAAACTTATAGTTAGTGAATAAGATGTGTGTTGTATGTGTATGTACATGGTGTGTTGTGTGCAGGAGCTGTAATGCTCAGAAGCAGCAGACGCAGGAGCTGCAGCTGGAGTCGCTGGAGCTGCAGCAGCTGGCCATCACCACCGCCCCGCAGCTGCAGGACAGGCTCACTGAACAACCAGAGTCTGCCAAGTGATGGTGCCATTTTATTACACTGTTGAGTTTTCATTTAGGCTAATTCACCAGACACTGTTTACTCAATTTGAGAAATTATAGAAGTTATTGTTTATTTATAGTCATCTAAATGCGAGCATTTTGTAATTGGACTTTATTAACGTAAATGAAGGACTTGTGATAACAGCAACATCTAAAAGAAGTCATAATAAATTACAATAGAAGACAAATATAATTATTTTCTTTTACTGATATCTAATTGTATCCTAACATTATATATGACTGCTTCCTAGGGGTACATACCAATAAAGTAAATAAGCACTTACAGTACCCGGCAATATATGTATATTGCACACCGGTCTTTGGCGAGAGACAATTAGCTGTTTACGACATATACGATCAGGCGATCACTGGCGAACGTCCATCAATTATCTCGTTTATTAATTGACGTTTCATATCAAATAAATACTGCACTTAGTTAACGTCAAATGGGTGACATCCATGTATCATTTTGTACATCAATTCAGGGGGGGGGGATTTAAATTATATATTTTGACGACGACTGATTCAAAGAATGTGGTTTAGTACCTTTCTCTTATGTAGGTATGGTTAGAAGGCCGCGTCCTTGTTGAGGTGCGTCTCTATGTCGACGCGGCAGATGGGGCAGTGCTTGTTGGTGCTGAGCCATTGGTCCACGCACTCCATGTGGAACAAGTGCATGCACGGGAGTCGTCTGCAAGATACAATATATAAATAATGCATGTACAGCTGACTTTTAACCATGCAAATGGTTATATGCCGATTTTCGCAAGTTCGCGAGCAAGACAAAATGTTAACGACAGTCGGACCTTAACCCTTTGAACGCCAAGAACCTATCGGTCTGTGTGTCGTCGTGCCCACCACGCCAACAACTACTAAAAAGGTTGGAGTGAAGGTGTACTTTGAACATGAATAAAATCTATTATGAATTGTTTTTATTGGTTTAAACGTTACATCAATTCAACAGTGCTTGGCGTGTGAGTATATGAAAGCGTTCAAAGGGTTAATAAGTACTCGTCAATCGGAACGGGTAGGTGCGGGCGAGCAAATAAGTACATAACCGCCGATATGACCAGACTTTTTCGCGGCTGAATCGAGACGTACCGTCAGCAGCAATGGTTGCTACGCGGGCGAGGTGCTCGAAATTATCTTCACACATCATTATTATAAGGGAATAAGGGCGTGTGTAGATCATTTTGAACACCTCGCCCGCGTAGCAACCATTGCTGCTGACTGTACCTGCAGTGCGAGTCGACCTCGAAGATAGAAAGACAGATGGTGCACTTCTCGTCGGGCAGGCCGGGCGCGTGGCGCGCGTAGGCGTGGCGGTAGGTGTTCCGCTCGATGACGGCCAGCGAGGCGCCGCGCGCCGCGCGCCGCGCCACTGCCGCCTCGCGCGTCAGCGCCTCGGACAGCGTGCCGTAGCCCTGCAACATATGTATTACCGTGACCTAACTATACAACGGGCTTCCGAATTATCGGGAACAGTTTACTCCTCCATAATGAACAAGGTGCGTGAGGCTTTGAGGCACGCACGTAATTTGTATAGAACTTTCGGGACATCTTTTGACCGTTGGTCAAAAATTATCTTAAACGGCAAATAGGAAACATGCAGTATTTCATTGGTCTAGTCTATCTTAAAGATTTAGGGATTACGTAAAGATACCAACCACGAAAAAGTTAAAATAAGCATAAATAATTTATTTAATTCAAATCAAAAACCGACATTTCAAATTTCGCGCTCACTGACGTGACGTCACTGGTGCACACGTGAAACTTTTCATAGTACATGCGCATGAATATTATTTGAATCACAGAAATAATATGTTTTCAGTTTCATTGAATATAATAAATCACTCATTATAAATAATTTTCCATTCTTTACTTATTTTTCAATGTTTTTAACTGATTTTACTGAAGTGACAGGCTCGAGTGACGTCACTGCGCGTTCAAAATTACGTTTCAATTTACGTAACTTTTAATCATAATATTTCGCATAAAAATGATAATTTCAGAATAAGTCTTCTAGTAATACACTTTTAATTACTATAATTATTGGATTACTAATATAATTTCTCGATGTTCCCTATTGGTACTAGCTGATGACGTCACTATCGAAGCGATGATTATCCTTTCAAACACTTCCGTACTATTCATTATCACTTTGATTGTTCTTGTGAGTGCAAAATAGAACAAAAACAAGATTTAAAGGGACGTCTCTCAAGGACGTAGTGGGAATGCAATGGTAGCGCATTATTTTCGCAGTCGCTAGCGAGTACGGTAATGCAAACATTGCAACCTCATGGTAAGGGTACAGGTTGCTATCATAATAGTACGCCAACGAAAGCTGACTTAGGCTGGGTTGCACCAAACCGTCTGTAATTGTAAGCGGTGTTCGTCAAATCTGATATGGAAAGTTTGACAAGTTTCTATGGGATGACAGTTGCCGGCGCCATATTTGACGATGACCGGTCTGTGTTCGTACGTTGGTGCAACTGACCCTTAATGATAAATAGATAGTATACGAAAAATTATTTGAAATGTCCGAGTTGTATCAAATTGGGTCGTTCAAAAAGCGACTTTACTTTCCAAGCGTGAGGATTCAAAGTCCAATGACAAGTTTTATAAAATGTCGGACATTTTAAATAATTTCTACTATAGTTACCGAGGGATGTATGGAGATGTGCAGATGCGGCGGATACATCTGCAAGTAGTGGTGCATGTGGTGATGCACGTGGGGGCCTTGCCTGAAAAATATACGTACATACATTTTGTTAACCACGTGGTGTAAACCTATTGTCGGCACCTGGCCATTTATTGGTACGTTTAAACTTATCTCAAGGCAGTAAAAAAACTATTGAGTGCCAATCGGTGTTTAACCATATTGACTGAAACAGTTAAATGTTTATAAGCGTTAATTCAGCAACAAAATGTTTTAGTAAATACTAAAACCTATGTGATTAATTATCCTGATAATCCTGAAGGATGCCTGGGGTCCGCTACCTAATCCCAAGATTTGGCGTAGGCACTAGTTTTTACGAAAGCGACTGCCATCTGAACTTCCAACCTAGGAAACTAGACCTTATTGGGATTAGGCTTTGTCAAGTGAGTGGGCAACTTGACTGTTAGAAGTTCTAAAGCCGCCCGAAGACCTCCAACTTGGCTTAACGACTGCTGCCATAGACAGCAACCGGGACCAACGGCTTAACGTGCCTTCCAAAGCACGGGAGCGCTCAGTTAGTAACCACTCAAAGCGGTCACCAATCCAAGTCCTGACCGCTGCCCACGTTGCTTAACCTTAGATACCGCAAGCGGTACGCAGGCGCTGCTGGGCCACGAGCGCTTTTTTTTTGAAAATATAATGTAGTAATTGTGGCATAGTGCTACAAAGACGACCGCTTTAGCTTAGTTGGTAGTGACCCTGCCTACGAAGCTGGAGGTCCCGGGTTCGAATCCCGGCCGGGCCATTTATTTGTGTGATGAGCACGAGTATTTGTTCTTGGGTCTTGGATGTTTTCTATGTATTTAAGTATCTATTTATCTATATAAGTATGTATATCGTCGCTTAGTGCCCACAGTACAAGCTTTGCTTAGTTTGGGACTAAGTTGATTTGTGTAAGATTGTCCACAAAAAAAATATTTAAAATATTTAAAGCATATTTTACTTCACATAAGTACATTCGACGAGCAACGAAATCGCACATTACGTATTTTTTACAATTTAAATAAGCGCTACATTCGCTTGCATCCGATTCTTGTAAATGTGCTAATTTATGGACGTCGAGTGTATCTGCAGGTATAACTATAGTTAGGTATAAACTTACATCAACATGGGTCTTATAGAGTCAAAATCATTAGGACCGTTTCCGTCTAGGCTTTCCAGATAATCAGGAAACTGAAAAGAAAACGTGTTAAAAATATAGTTCAAACACAATATTAGGACACCAATATGTATACACTTTTTCACCTTATTCCATTGAAATAAGGTTCAAAAGTGTATATATATTGGTGCCCTTGACTGTACGCGTACTGGCTCGTTAATATTTCATAAATTAAAATTTTCAAGCGTTTATCGTGCGTGCATTTAATTGTGATTAATGCACTATAGTGTTTATATTTATCTTGACAACAGGGAATTTAACTCTGTCGGTTGCGTTAGTTTAAATAATAGTACATTACTTAACAAGGGCGGTAAAACAAAGAATGTCTCAGATCGCAGGTATCTGACGCCCGAGCCGAAGGCAAGGGCGATAAATATGCGATCTGAGGCTTTCTTTATTACCGCCCGTGTTAAGTACAAAATTTTATGTCACCCCCTGGCCAGGAAGTGGGATTTCCCGCGCGCGGAGCGTGCGGTAATTCCCGCTTTATGGCCAGGTGTGACATAAACGAATATAAAGGATACATTACAAACCCTAAGGCAAGATTGCGTTAAACCGACGATTACAGATGTAGAAAAAGTGGCAGAAGACATATTAAAGCTCGAAACGCACAGAAAGCGGTGGCGGCGCGGTGCGGAGGCGGTACCGGTTGTAATATTCGAACTAATATGAAAGGGTCCGCACAGAACGCTTTTTCCCCGCCGGTTTTCTGTGCGGACCCTTTCATATTAGTTCGAATATTACAACCGGTACCGCCTCCGCACCGCGTCGCCCCGCCCCGCTACCGCTGTCAGTGCGTTTCGGGCTTTATAGTACAATATTGCCGAGGCTCGGAGAGTAAGGGATTGCCTGACGAGGTAGTTACAATAGACCGAGGCGGGAACGGTATAGGTACGGACTCCGGGTCACCACCGAAAACACGTATTTTTTAAAGTGAACCTTCTTTCCTTGAACATAAAGCCGCCTCTTTTTAAAGTGTTACTTCTTTTATTTTACTCTACTAGCGGTTACACATAACAATGAAACACACTGACTTTGTTTACTTGGCATAAAAGGAAGGGGTAATTCGTTCAAGAATATACACTACTTACCATGAGCGTTAAAACAAAGAAAGCCTCAGATCGCATATTTATCGCCCTTGCCTTCGGCTCGGGCGTCAAATACCTGCGATCTATTTATTTTACTGCCATTTAATGTACTATTGCACCATAGTTACCGCGAGCATGGCGGTGGGCGGCGGCGGGTAGTGTCCCAGCGCGGCCGCGGCGGGCTCGCGCGCCATGCTGCGTCGCTGCATCTCCTGCACAACCATGACGGAACAACTGAGGTAAGCTATAATGCTACCCCCCCCCCCCCCCCCCCCCCCCACCCCTCAATCATTGGCCTCTTGAATGATCATTCATGTATTTACCTCCTTATAGCCGAATTACCTCCCGCGGGAGTTATGGATTTTTATAACTCCCGAGGGAGTTATGAGTTTGTGTGTGATATTATTGGTTTAAAAAAATCTAGTTGGCCTCGCGCCACCGCAAGAATACTGCTCTGTGATTGGTTGTGAAATATTGAAGTTGCGCGCTCCCCTCGCAGTAATACTGGACTGGAGGTGAAGTTGTCAAGTTCGTCAATTTTTGATTGGTGTGGTCGTATGAAACATGGATTTTTCTGCCTTTTGTAGTTATTTATTTCCTTGCAAATGTGATGAAAAACATTGTGTGTATCACGGGAGGTAAGGGTTATTACAAACTCAAGTCAATAAAAGCCCTCCGCCTTCGGCGGGTCATTCATTAGTAATAACCTGCTTATGTGAATGCGAGTGCGGAGCGGTCACACCTGATAAATCGATATAGGTAATTGCTTTTTGAAATAACAACTCAAAGTCCATTGCGCATAGTTCTATTTTCAAAAAACCTCTTACGCAACTTATCAGGTTTGACCACCCCTCGAATGGGTCTCATACGTGTGTGAATAAGGCTTTAGACCAGCGATCGGCAACAGGCGTCCCGCTTGCTTGCGGCCCGCGAGCCTCCTTATTGACAACCGACAATGTACTTTTTGTCTGATAGTCACAAATTATTAACACGTGCGGCCTGCGACCATTTTATTAGTTACTATATGGCCCTTGGCTGCAAAAAGGTTGCCGACCCCTGCTTTAGACTATGGTATAGTGCGCGCCATCCACTATGGCGCGCCCCTCCACAGCCCATGCCGTACAACTGCGCACAGATGAGTATGAGATTCGCTGTGGAGGGGCGCGTCGTCGTGGATGGCGCGCACTATAATACTGGTATTAAATGTGTGTGTTACCAGCATGTGTCGTTGGCTGTGCCACAGCTGCTCGTGCACGCGGTACGGCGGCGCCGCCACGTCGCGCAGGGCTGCAAACACACGTCAACAAACTACAGGCCGCTATTTCACCACGTCGACAATACGGTATTAAACCCATAGTCAAATCAACAACTTTTTATTAAATGTCAAAAACGATTTGTGTTTGATTATTAGTAAAGTAAAAAATAATTTATTTTTACCTTAGTTTAACGGGTAATTTATTGTCAGTGACATATGTAGAGTGACAATTGTCAAGCGACAGATGACATGTAACAATTTTGAAAATAATTATCTATAGAAATGCATATTTATAAACATGACAGGCATTTTGTCACAATTGTTTGTATGACAATTACGTTGTGAAACAAAAATTATTCTTCTTAGCCGACATATTTGTAGATTTGTCAGTAAATCTTGACATGAGATCGAAGCTGTGTCAAGCTTTGTAGTTTTTACCGACATATCTACAAATGTGTCGACTAGGAAATATCATTTTGGTTTCACAACATAATTGTCATACAGAAAATTGTAACAAAATGCCTGTCATGTTTAGATTTGTGATTGTGTGCGAGTGCCTACGCACTTAAGTAAATACACTCTATTGCTATCTGTAGGATCCTATAATTGGCTCTGCTGTCAATACTCATGTTGTTATACTGATTTATTGCTGTTGGTTCTCCTAATGTAAATAATACGCCTAGTGTAATAAATAAATATGAATTTCTATACAAAATAATTTTCAAAATTGTCGCTTGAGAATTGTCACTCGACATATGTCACTGACAATTGTCGAGGTGGCGAAATAGGGCCCGGTAGGAAAAAATCCGTCCACATTGCGGCTTTAAGCTCTGGTTTCCCAGGATAGCGGTGCCGTCATATAGCGGCCGTGTTACCGTAGTATCACCGCCCTCTAGGAAACCGCGCCATTTTGTTTACATAGACAACGTTCTAGTGACGTCATTTCACCGCTGTTTTACGGTCACTATATGACGGCACCGCTATCCTAGGAAACCCGACCTTTACTCAAGACACCGGTTCAAGTTGCAACAAGTAAATACAATAATAAACTCGGCCAAGTGCGTGTAGGGCCACGCGTAGTTGTCCACTCGTTAAATTATGCGGACTTAAAATATATAATTTTATAATTTACCGCATAAGGCCACCAGAGATGCTGCTCGTGTTGCCTTACAAAATGAGAAAACGCAAACACCTTCGTTTGTGTTTTGTTTCGAAAAAACGCATACTAGAGGTACAGTTTACGCGGTCGTGTGTATGTATACTCACGGTGGAGGTGCGGCGGCGCGTGGTGCGCGCGCGGCGCCCGCACGAGCGGCGCGTGCGCGTGCGGCGCGTGCGGCGCGCAGCAGCAGCCGCGGCACGCCAGCACGCAGCCGCCCACGCGCACCCTGCGGGGAGATACCACCGACGTATACTCACGGTGGAGGTGCGGCGGCGCGTGGTGCGCGCGCGGCGCCCGCACGAGCGGCGCGTGCGCGTGCGGCGCGTGCGGCGCGCAGCAGCAGCCGCGGCACGCCAGCACGCAGCCGCCCACGCGCACCCTGCGGGGAGATACCACCGACGTATACTCACGGTGGAGGTGCGGCGGCGCGTGGTGCGCGCGCGGCGCCCGCACGAGCGGCGCGTGCGCGTGCGGCGCGTGCGGCGCGCAGCAGCAGCCGCGGCACGCCAGCACGCAGCCGCCCACGTGCACCCTGCGGGGAGATACCACCGACGTATACTCACGGTGGAGGTGCGGCGGCGCGTGGTGCGCGCGCGGCGCCCGCACGAGCGGTGCGTGCGCGTGCGGCGCGTGCGGCGCGCAGCAGCAGCCGCGGCACGCCAGCACGCAGCCGCCCACGCGCACCCTGCGGGGAGATACCACCGACGTATACTCACGGTGGAGGTGCGGCGGCGCGTGGTGCGCGCGCGGCGCCCGCACGAGCGGCGCGTGCGCGTGCGGCGCGTGCGGCGCGCAGCAGCAGCCGCGGCACGCCAGCACGCAGCCGCCCACGTGCACCCTGCGGGGAGATACCACCGACGTATACTCACGGTGGAGGTGCGGCGGCGCGTGGTGCGCGCGCGGCGCCCGCACGAGCGGCGCGTGCGCGTGCGGCGCGTGCGGCGCGCAGCAGCAGCCGCGGCACGCCAGCACGCAGCCGCCCACGCGCACCCTGCGGGGAGATACCACCGACGTATACTCACGGTGGAGGTGCGGCGGCGCGTGGTGCGCGCGCGGCGCCCGCACGAGCGGCGCGTGCGCGTGCGGCGCGTGCGGCGCGCAGCAGCAGCCGCGGCACGCCAGCACGCAGCCGCCCACGTGCACCCTGCGGGGAGATACCACCGACGTATACTCACGGTGGAGGTGCGGCGGCGCGTGGTGCGCGCGCGGCGCCCGCACGAGCGGTGCGTGCGCGTGCGGCGCGTGCGGCGCGGAGCAGCAGCCGCGGCACGCCAGCACGCAGCCGCCCACGTGCACCCTGCGGGGAGATACCATCGACGTATACTCACGGTGGAGGTGCGGCGGCGCGTGGTGCGCGCGCGGCGCCCGCACGAGCGGTGCGTGCGCGTGCGGCGCGTGCGGCGCGGAGCAGCAGCCGCGGCACGCCAGCACGCAGCCGCCCACGTGCACCCTGCGGGGAGATACCATCGACGTATACTCACGGTGGAGGTGCGGCGGCGCGTGGTGCGCGCGCGGCGCCCGCACGAGCGGCGCGTGCGCGTGCGGCGCGTGCGGCGCGCAGCAGCAGCCGCGGCACGCCAGCACGCAGCCGCCCACGCGCACCCTGCGGGGAGATACCATCGACGATTAACGCATGTTTTAAGTCTTGTCACACACTGGAGCGGCCTGCGGTGGCGGCCAGTTGACAGTGTAACAATCCCGACCGCGCGTGTCTCAATAAATGTTAGGATAGTCATAGTCTATAACTGGCCGCCACCGCACCGCAGGCCGCTGCAGTGTGTAACAGGCTTTATACTTGCCGGTTCTTTGAGTTGATGCATTTCTTTTATCGTCAAACGGAGGCGTTTATAATACGCTTTTAATAAATTTCGTTCGATAGCATTTAAGACCACGTTATTCGAAATCATAGTATTTTTCATTCAATTTTAAACCATTAAATACTCACTTTATTGATGGGATATTTAGATATGTTATAGTTTAAGAGTCGGTCTAGTGTATTTTAAGGCTGAAAACACGATATTTGAAACTTCGCTCGATGATCTCACATCGCAAAAACAGGTAAATTTTGATCTTATTGTGAGTCGTATATAAAATATATCCAACTCAGACTCGAGTAAAATATATCAATAGATAGGAAACGATGTGAAGAAGTGTATTTTACGGCTAATTTTTTTTAAAATGTTTTTATATTTAACAAAACTCAAAAATATCAGAAAAGCAAACTGCGCGCTTCATTTTAGTAGACAGATGGCCGTTGGGCCTCGAGCTGGACGGACGTCTGTCGCACTTTTTGCAGTTTGACATTTATAAAAATCGCATATTTAATACCAGTAACTAGATGATATTAACATTTTCAGGGTAAATTACTGGTGAGTCATATCGACGAATAAACATTTAAAATAGTTTTCCTGGTACTTTTACAATTCGAGATAGTGGAAAACATAAAATGTGGCTCATAAAGCTTATCATTATATCATTTTTTTCCTTTTTAAACCCTCTCTTATTACAAAAGATTTCATTGAGTATTTTTAGAATGTGGATTTTTTTCCATTATACGGGTCACACTCCTTCATATAGCATATTGTATATTTTATGTCTATGTGTGAGTATATTCATAGCGCCTGACACATAGTTTGACATCTGACATTGCCAAATTAAATTCAAGCTTGGTATTTCAAATACAATATTTTAAATTATTAAATATATTGAGCTTCGTATTGTAACAAAATAAATTATCCCCAAACGGACCGTAATCCTGCCAAAGTTTTGACGCTATTCGACTTCAATTTGCCCTGCAGTTCAATTTAAAGCAGAATGACATCAGTATTACGATGAAAGTGATATTATTGCATTGTATAATTATTCCAATATATCAACGTAAACGATAAAAAAAGAATAATACAAATTTAAATGAAAAGATGCCTCGGATCGCCCAAAGCTCTGAGGAATTCTGGCCGCTTCCGGCTAGTATGTGGGGGAGGATATCTGGTGACGGCGTCGCGGTCTCAGATCTATGATCAGCGGCTTCGGTGAACTTCACTTCATAGCCACATCATGCGCAAATGTTTACGTCAATTTACTGGACGAAGTGATGCTGCAAATTGTTCTACTGACTTTCCTGACTTTATTCAAGATAATTGCCCCATACAGCACGGGTCACTTGGGAATGGTTTACTCTACAGCTACATCCAGGCATAAATGTAATGATGTAATGCCATCGCCTGAAATTTGAACCCGATTGAGAATCTTTGGGGTTTAATGGTTCAACAGTGGGATCATCGCCATGAAAGAACCAAAGAAGCAATTCAAGCAATAGATACTGCAATGAAATATGGGAGGAAATGCGGGGAACTGACATAATTATCAACGTCTTCTCAGCTTATTGAGAGACAGGCTACAAACTGTTATAGACGCACTGTGGTTGCACGCATTATAATCCCTCAGTCTTATGTTTTATGTTTATAATAAATTATATAATAAATCTTGAATTTTATTTAAGATGGATTTATGAACCGTACTGTCTTCTCGAAGATCTCACGGTTCGAAATAAAGGTCATACGATAAATAAAGAAAAAGAACTAATAAATAAAGTTGTAAGCTTGTATTAGCAGGGCAAAATATTTACGTTGAATCTTTTTCTAAATAAATAAAAAAGTACAAAATATTTATTTACCAAAATAACGCTCAATAATTATTTATGCCCTAAAAATTACGGTTGTTTAAATAAAACACAAAAAAAAAAACACTTGCTCTTGCCTGAGATTCGAACCTGTGACCTGTGCTTTAGAGAGCAAGCGATTACTAATTACACCACAATGTACATGGCTTAGTGGTTGAAATTAAGCTACATAATTGTGGCTTGCAACTTTGACTTTTTGTGTCGAGTCGTGATAAAATTTAGCCCTTATTTAGTTAAGTGAAATCTGTCAAAACTGCGCAACAGAGACAGAGATATGCAATGACAAGTCTCTTTTGCGTGAATGTCATAACAATCTGTTCTAAATTTAAATGGTTGACAACCTAATTATCACGTGCGCCACTCTGGCTTATTCTGGTTAATTTGACAAAGAAGGTCTGTCACATATTCAAATTCTAAGTTACAGCAATCATTAAAAAAAACGAGGTCAGTGACCTGTCACAGTAAAGTGAGATAGTGTGTGTAAAATGTAACTGTGTTTGTTACTGGGGAGAATTACGATAATGTTGCGCCGCCTAGCGGATTTTTTGTGTCGCGTTTGTAGTTTCGCTGCAATAAGAAAGCCTTAAGTCTTGGTTACACGGCGGGCCCGACGCAAGCGGGACGCCGCGCTGCGCGCTACAACGTATGAAAACGTTCCGCTCACGTCGCGCACGTACGTTCTGGCGCGCAGCAGTCGCGTGACCAAGTGTGACCAAGCCTTTAACGTTTCGACACATTTGGAGCCGATCCCGCCTCGCGCCCCTAAACCTTCCTTTGACTAAAATACAAAGAATTTCCTCCTTCCCGTAAAAAAGTTTTTTCATACTTTAGTTAGAATGCCGTTGACATTAATATTGTGCTAGTGCGAAATGGGGACAAAACACAAAGGTACAGTTAACGAGATTTATCGTTGTTTTCTTGACAGATGTCACCCCCGTACGAGAGACGCCAAATATAACATGACATTAATCGAACAGAGATGACAGTTGTCAAAAGAACAGTGATAACTGATAAATCTCTTTAACTGTAGGTAGGAAAGGATTATCTATATGGAAAAACCCTTCACATTATTACAAAGTAAGGATTTCGCCCGTCGCCGCGTTGGTGAACACACAAGACCTGATGTGATCTCGATTTGGATTGTACCGACATTAACCAAATTATGCGAAAACAAACTATTAAAATAAATAAAATTTAGACAGAATCCTTTTTGCTCGCTTTCCATAGTTTCAACACAAAAATTATAGGGAAATCTTTGCTAACTACAAAATAATTCCATGTGATACACTTAGAATAGACAAGATGCAATATTTTCATTATTGCTTTCATTTGAAAGAATTGCTAGAATAGACCACGAGTGTATTAAAAAATTAAAATACTATGATTTATAGTCTTAAATTGCTGTTACAAACTGACAATTTAAACTTTCGCGCCTAAACGGATCTAAAGTTCCTGTGACGTCACTCGTGTTATGACATTGACAACCAAAGAGAATTTTTTGATAGGTGCTGTTAGAAAGTGACGGATAGATCGGAAAAGCCGACAAACTGACGATGCCATCATGTGCTAGCCATACAGATTACATATATTCTCTTTGGTTGTCAATGTCATAACAGCGTGTGACGTCACCAGGCGCTGATTGCCGTTTTAAAACACGTTCCGTTTCACGTTAATTCAAATCGAAATTATTGTTTGAAATTAGTATATAAAAGTAAGAACGTTTCAGTAGCTATTATTTTATGTTTTTCCACCATTTTGGTCACAAAACAATGGTAAATATTATAATTGCATCTTCCCTATTGTACGAGGCGGAGCATCGAATAAAGTGTGCAGTGACCTGGTGCGCATGAAGTGGTGGTCGTGCGGCGGGTGCAGGTCGGCGCGCGGCTCGGGCGCGGCCGCCGCCGGCGCCGGCGCAGGGCTCGGCGCGCGCGGCGACGTCAGGTCGATCACCTCGCGCTGCACAACAACACGGGACTACTGGCTTAAGGCGCAGAGGGTGGGTAAGGCATTCTCCATACAAACTCTGTGCACGTTTTATTCGTAGGTTTTGGCACTAACGAATGTAATAGTTTTTTTGAATGTAAATATTAGATATGCGAAGAAAGTAATGAAATTTTCAAATATTTCAAAAAAATGAAAACATTAAAAATTATATAAATGAAAAAAAAACATTACAATTACAAACATTACATCACGAAATAGCTAAAAGAAAAATAAGCATACTGACCAAAAATCATAACTTTAATGCAAACACAAACGAAGAAAATTTTGCACAAAGTTTGTATAGAGAGAGCTTGCCCTACCCCTCCTCTTAAGCGGGTATTACACTGTCCTGAATTCAGTGCTGACTAGGGGAGGGGAGTTGAAGCATCTCGCTCTAACATATAGGTATGTACCGCTCTAAACGTTCTGAATTCAGGACAGTGTAATACCCGCTTTAGGCGGTTGTCACACTGCGATTTCCGGACGGTTTCACGCAGTGCTGGCGGGACACCGCTATAGATTTGCAAAGCGCTGTCTCGTTCACACACTGCGCCGTGCGCGTAGTCGTGTGGGAACCGCAGTGTGACAACCGCCTTAAGGCTTCGCCACACCGGCTGCGTGCACGCATGCGGCTTCAACATTCACGCAACGATGTTGGACCTGCATGCGTGCACGCAGCCGGTGTGGCCGGGGCATTATTCTCATCTATGACTCAGTTAGAGTTCAAACTCGGCTCTCACACACCCTCAGGGTGTTAATTCACCCGAACGCGGCTGACATCGCCGAATAGTGACAGCGTCGTTCAACTTAGTTGAGTAAACAGGCACAAACGAGAGAGAGAGAGAGAGTTGTAAAATTGTTTTTTTTTACAATGGCACAAGGCAGTTTTTGGGAGACTTTATGCCAAAGACCCAAATTGAGCAAAAACATAAGTTTGGGAAGCTCGGAGAGCCAAAAATACCTGTTTCAGGTTTCTCACTCTATTTTGAGGAGAACTCTAGGAGCCGCAACTGGCTCTTTAAAGAGCCGCTGTTTTGCCGACCCCTGGCATAAGGTAATAAAGTGGATACAAGATACATCTCTTTGTAGTTGACTGTGCATTGATCAAAAGATTTCGGAAAAAATAACCTTTAGCTAAGAATAAGGGTTTAATTACGGGTTTGTTTCTTAAATAAATAAATTTCCAGATAGTATAACATCACTAACGTAGTAGAAAGTAGATTAGAATTTAGAAGTAAGCTACGCCGATAACACTTTTTCTACAAAAAAAACTATTCATAAAAATGGGACTAACCTAATTTTTATGTTAAGATTATTAGATTTATAAGATTAGATTCTTTACCTATTTCATGATAAAAAAATACATTATAAATTTGCATGTCAAAATTATAAGAATTGTTATCATGATCGTCAAAACAAATAAAAATTAAAATTACAGAAATGTCAACAAATAAATAATAATAAACAAGAAAATCAAATTCAAATATATCTTCCACTAGGGATCGTCAGATATATATAATAACGGAATACAATAATACATATAATGTATTCATGGAACACAATAGACTAGAGTGCTCTTATCAGTTGAAGGCATGTTTACAATAACAACATAACTGACTAGACTGGTCGACATCTGCTGTCATTTAAATTGTACTTGACAGAGTGTCAACCAGTCTAAGCAGTTATGTTGTTTTTGTAAACATCCCTTCAGTTATTAATGCTCGGCACGGTTCAGATTAGTCTCGTCCGAGACGAGAGCCCCAGACTAATGCCGGCGACCCTCTGCCAATCACGCGACACTAGCGATAACAACCATTCAATATAGTATAGTACTTATAGTCTCCGAGTAAATCGGCTGTGACTAGGGTTGCCAACTTATGTCCTCCGATTTGCGGGACATTGGTTGTAGAATTGCGGGACTTGCGCACTCGTATCAATATTGTGAACGTATAATTGTGATGTAGGATACATTATTTATTCCCGCTAGATATACATTCTTAGTGGATGATTTCCGAACTAAAATTATCTTATTACGAGTACGGTCCTCCGGGAGCGGGATACGATACAAATTTTATTTTCATTTATCGAAGTTGTGCACTCTTTCCTGAAATGAAACAAAATGCTCGCTCCAGTTCCTATAATTCTGCCGAGCCTTGAAAGCGGGACAATTGGCGTCCCGCACGCATCCTTTGCGGGACGCATCGCCTAAGGTGCTGGAAACGGGACGTCCCGCCTGAGGCGGGACGGTTGGCAACCCTAGCTGTGACATACGGACCGACAGACAGACATGACGAAACTATAAGGTCCCTTTTTGGCCATTCTGGCTACGAAACCCATAAAAATGGGGGTTGGCTAATAGTAACCTGGACTACCATGGGGTTGTCAGGGTTTAAAAGGGCCGAGAGTGGAGTGAAATTGCCTTCATCTGTTATTGGATAAATACGGTATTAAACTCATAGTCAAATCAGCAACTTTTTATTAAATGTCAAAAACGATTTGTTTATGAACACATTTATGAAGTTTGTAGGGAAATACTGTCTTAGTGACGTCACTAAGACAGTGTGAATAGGATTGTTCAAATCAGCGTCCTTTTTAAATCTTTATGCTTATAAAATCTTTCAATTAGCTAAAATAAATTAATAATTGATGTTTTTCGAGTATTTTCGTTAGATCTTTTTTTAGTCAAATAAAAAATAATTTATTTTTACCTTAGTTTAATACCCAAAACTAACACGTGTCGGTTAAATTCCGAAAATCGAACGAGTTGTACCACAAAAATTCTTGTATTTTCCGATAGTCAATGAAAAATGAATTAGGCAGTATCGTAATGCCTTCTTCGGTGTGGCTTACAGCCCGCCATACCGACGTGAACACGTCGATAAAAAAGAAACTATTTGTACCAGGTCACATTCACGAAAATCAGCGTGCCATACTTTTCCGATGGGGCCAAATGGCCGCCAAGGAGTATTTTTTTCTTTTTTTGCTATACGATTTGTACCAGTATGGCATTTGGAATGTACATGATACAATATGACCATTATTATATTTGCCATACTTCTAGTAGGAAAACTAGATTTTCCGAAAAGTAATAAAATACTCCTTTGGGTGGTATGGCTGATACTTTTGTCGTTTTTTGCTGGTATTATATATTATAGCTTGTGCGAAGCTCGATTTATGTCTGTTTCAACTAAAGCAATGCTTTAAATGATAATGTATGAAGGAAGATAGAGAGGCATTAAGATAAGGCAAGTAAAAACCCAGGAATTTAATAGCAAGGAAATATTTTCCAAAATAACTTACATCAAAAGCAATTGGTAAAATATACTGGATATATTTGATTACCAAAATTATAAGCATGTGGTACTTACGAAACTGGGGTCCTCTTCTAACACTTGGACGTCATCATCAGAGCCGGAGTCCGACACCCAGTCCAGCTGTAAGTCTGGTGCCAACAACGCCTCACTCCCACTTGACGTGGAACCCTCTTCCTACAATATTTTATAGTGGACATTTTTATTTGAATACCCATGTATTTGGCCACTTTGGTAGCAGCCAAAGTGGCCAAATATTTCGGTACACCATATACTTTGTGTGGTGTACAATGTACATACTATTTGACGCTGACTGTACAACTTAGAATAGAATAATTTATCATAAAATCCTTACAGCTAATGTTACGATTGTGCTTGTAATTCTACATATACATACATTCTACATACATATTTTGTAAATGCGCCTAAACTGAGATTATATTCCTATATCTTAAGGCAAAGATAAAACTTGTTAAGAAATTGTACATTCTGGATGAATGCTAGTCAATGAAAATGTGATGATGTTCATGATGAATGTATTGTTAATGTTACCTTCAAATATAAATGACTGTTTGTTTCTGTATCAAATAAATAGTTGTATAATAAAAATGTTTACCTTGTTATCAGCAATGATAGGTTTAATATCAGGAGCCGCACTCTGCCCAGAGCTCGGGCCGGGCTGCGGCGAGGGCTGTTCGCGGTCACCGGCGGCGTCCACGTCGCGCCGCCGCGCCGAGGCTTCCACCTCAGGCTTCACTGTCACTGGATCGAGCCTGCTACTTTGTGAATTTGACTGCCCTGGCTCAGTTTTGACTTGAGCTTGAGATTCCACTTTAGTCACCGGCGCTGGTGGATTTGGTTGTGCCGGTGCACTTGTTTCTTGTTTGACTGCTACCTGAGCAACAACAGGCTCCTCCTTCACCCGAGATGTGGAGGGATTCATGTTGACTGAAGCATTGTGAGCACATGGCCTTATTCTGTGGTGATGATGGTGGTGGTGGACTTGGAGATTTTGAGCTTCTATGTGAGAAGGGTTGTTGTGACAGAAGTCCCGGTGGTGTCCCGAATGAGTGTGCATGCAATTACCATGGACATGGTTCATAGAACAGGAGCAATGCGGGCCATGAGCATTGGCGCAGGTTCGATTTTCTTGTTTAACATGGTTATTGTGGACATAGTGGGTAGGTTGTGTTGGTGTGATGTAATGTCCATTGCCCAGTCTCCCCGCACACACATGTCCGGGCTGGCTGTGCCTGGTCAGTTCTGCATCACCAGCTGCGGGTGAGGCACTCTCTGTTGGTTCCCTCTTTATCTGTGGAGAAGCCAGATCTAATGCACCATTTCCACTGCCAGAAGCTGTGCTGACTGAGAACTCTGCATCTGCAGCTTGCTGCTGCTCCACACTGTTCTCACTCTGCCGTTTTCTGTGGACAGTAGTATTGTCTTCCTCTTCTGAACTTACTTCAATCAGGTTAGGACTAACCTCATTCTCTTTAGACTGTCTCCTCCGGGGAGATATATTCAGATTTCGACTTGGTCTCTGCAAATTACTGGATGTCACGTCCCGTAGATTAGATGTGGTGGCGACCATGTGATTATTGAAGATGTTTTCTGCAGCAGGTTGCAGAGTTTGATATGTCATTTGAGGGTTAATGCTTTGTGGAGGAGGGTCAGCGACTGGCACTGTATAGTTTATTGGATGATTAGAGAATGCCCGGTCATCACTGACCACAATAACATTGTTTGGATTGTAAGGCCCCACTACATAATCTTGCGTAGGCCGCACACCATGCCCATAGTGAGGGAAGCTAGGAAAGTAAAATCCTCTCGGTTGATTTGAAGCCAGAGGTTTCGGCTGGTATCTCATGTTGAGAGCATCTGGTATCCTACCATGATTAGACAAGATGGGGTTAGAGCCGTCAGCACCAGTAACACCAAGCATGTAATCCAGTGAGCTGGAGCTGTCAGGGAGTGGCTGGTACTCATCTGGGATTGGTGTGCGCGCCGATCCGGGTTGCGGCAGTGGCGTCACGTTCACTTGGAACGCTTGAGCGGGGGACGTGGAGTTAACATAATTCGATGATATGACTCGTTTGGGTGCGTGTTCGGTCCTGCCCATCGACACGGCTTCCGAAGGCAGCACTTCCACATCGTCGTCGCTCTCTGCGAATAACGCTTCACATTCCATTTCTTCTGCAAATACATATACAATGATGTGAATTGAGAACAAAACGAGTAATAAATAACAATATGCTGTGTAAGTATGTTTACTATTTATTTACCATGCCTCGATGGGTTGTCAGATGTTGATGAAGTAAACGCAGTGTCCAGAATAGCAGCCAGCGACGACGGGCCGGGCATGTCCCACACGGGACTCGACTGCTCACCTTCGTAACCCTTTTCAGTCATTTTTGATTAGAGGTAGGTAATTATATCGTCATATTCTTTGCTCACTGATGAGTTATCATCACAAACGAGTGTCAACTGGCATCTTAAAGGAATTGTTTTTTCACCATTTAAAATATTTTACTCATTTATGAAATCTGGAACGGAATACACATGACTTATAAATATACTGTATTTATTTTCATTATTCTGGCCAAATGCGATACTAATTTCAACACAGACTAAAATTTTACTTTACTTGTGTGTTGCCATTATATATTATAATTTATTAATTAATTTGTATTTAAAAGCGTTCTACACAGCTACAATACAATCTGCCTAGCAACCTAGCATTCATCCCTCTCGCACTTTTCATAAACGCAATCATACTCGCTCCCCACTGTTTAGTTTATATCAAGCACATATCAAAAGTTTATATTCAGTATGCATGAAGTAAAGATTGAAATCCAATATAATATTAAGGACAGATCGCGACCTGTACAGACTCCGTTATTTAAGATATACGATTTGGAACCGAACGCAACTGTCAAGTCAACCACGTCAATGATCTCTACTATGACAGTAGTACTGTCATTGACATGACGGCACGGCATCGGCATTGACTTGACTCAAGTTGTAGAAGTTGTCAATCGTAGAAAGAGGATATATAGAAGGAGGGTTAGCGAATCACACACAAGGACGGAGATATTGTAACACTTTTTTCTGGGGTTACCACAAAAAGAATAATCTCCCCATTTTTACTGACAAGTAGGTTTTTAATTATTGAGAATCTTCAAAATAAACTCTTAGTAAATATTAGCGGGCAAACACAAAACATCCGATGTCCTCCCAATTACGATATAAATGTGTACTAATTTAATACCTACATTAAAGTTAACAAAATCACGATTAGATTAAAACGTCTTAGTTATTCAGCCATTATAATAATGAAATTCACAATAGTATTCTAATCACGTCACAATAATTTTTTTTATCTGTTATTTTTAACATTCGAGCCGGTTTAGGTTACCCAACATTATGGGTAACATATTTTTTTATACTCTGGCCACTGGTTTATCGATGACACTTTGGTGGCATAGGCCGGTGGCAGACAATCGCTGCCTTATACGCGATGAGGGACAGGAGATATGTCATTGTTTCTCGCTCCCACGTGTGTTATTGTCTATGCTTACATCTTCTTCACACACCTTTGTATGTGTGTATCACCAGTTCCATCTTATACTTGTTCCATGTTGTCAATTGTCCAGTGTTGCCAGAACGTGCTTTTTAGCACGGTTTTACGTGCTTTTTTGGACATGAACGTGCTTTTTACGTGCGCTCCCCAAAAACGTGCTAAAACCGTGCTTTTTTAAGTGCTATAATGGTTTATGAGTTATTGTACTACTAAAAATTGGTGTGTTGCTTTGGAACTCTAAAACAAGTACATTTTGTCTAACAACCATTGTGTAAACAATCTTTCTCTCCTATGATTTGATTTCCTACAGTTAAAACTTACGTCTTACCTGTGGTTGCAGGTCAATACTGTTCTGTCCTGCAGCTGCAAGCTCTATCGTTCGTGTCGTGCAATGTGTTTACGATATAAAGGCTCAATACTCTGAATGTAATGGTAAAAAAAACCAGCCAAGTGCATGTCGGACTTCGCACATTTAGGGTTCCAAATCAACCGCAAAATTAATTTGGTTTTAATATGAAATAGAAGGAAAATTTTAATGTAAAATCTGATACGCGTTATAATTCTTTTTTTATTATTAATGGGATTGCTCTTGAACATTATTACCAAATTTCAAGTTGATAGGGAATGGGAAGTTAAAAAATTCTTCGGAACAAAATTTTATGACGGACGACGTATCTACGGACGGACGGATGAACGGACGGACGGCCGCGTGAGTGACAGCATTAGGGTTCCGTTGCGACCCTTTGGGTACGGAAACCTAAAAACGTGCTTTTTATTCCAAAAACGTGCTTTTTTGGACCCCCGAACGTACTTTTTGACGAGAGTGCTCTGGCAACACTGCAATTGTCATTCATCAAGCAACTCAAGCAAGCACAGCACAGCAAGTTACCACATAACCGCACCAAAGAGTATAATAAGTATGTTTATGTAAAGAGTGGCAACACCGAGAAAAAACTGACCCCCCCAAGCCCCTAGCGAAAGGTGGATGCAAACTCATCGATACACACATACACAACTCACGCACACATGCAAATGCGTGCATACACCTACACACAAACACACACATTCATACATCCACGCACCCACACACGTACATAACATAACCTTTTTGTTCTGTGTTTACTTTGAAACCTACAATGTGATTAGCAAAGTATGGACGAAAACGTGTCTAATATACATTTTAATTACGCTTTCTTCCATACTTTGCTAGCCACATTGTAGGTTTTTAAGTAAACACCAAAACACTTACTAGGGTAACACATCTCAAGTAAAATACGCAATATTGCTAGAAGTATTTATTTAAACTACACAATTAACAAAAGTAAACAAGTCACAATTCATATACACTAACTTAACACATGAACACTGATATTAGTTACAACGAATGAACTATTTTACGATTTCGGAATCAAGGCACAACATACACCAAATAAACTTGCCTATCGAAGGTTATTTTTCAACACACAGCCCTCTTTGAAATATTTCGCGTTTTTAAATGTTCACACACAATTATCACAACGATGAAACCTCGATGAAACTATGATTTTATTTTATTTTTTATGAAAACTTGTTTGTATACGACTCACTGACATTGAAACCACCATAGAGTTGTTCTTTTTTCTAGACTAATGAATAGTATAGAAATCTCTATGGTTTTGAACCATTGACAAAACAAAAAGACCGAATTTCAAGATTTTATTCATTTCAATTACGTAAGACTCTTTAAAATAAATCCTAAGGACGAATAAGTATAATTTACTTTTAAATCCTAAAAGTAATTCACGTGGTGGGTCAAATAATTACTATTAAAAGCGCATCCTAACGCTCCAGCGGCATGGGCAACACTATCCTGCCAGTCTGGTGCGCTGGTACGTCAGGACGCGCCTTAGTATCTTTGGTATCTTCTAAGTAGTCTGTGGCGCTTGTCAAAAAACGTGCAAAAAAAGCATCCAACGGACCAGAGATGTCGCCACCTTCTATTCATTTTGTCTCGACGGGCGGCCTCTAAGAAAGTTTCCAGTCCCTGAACCGCACACCGCCGTGCACCGCAGTCATTTGTGTGGTTGTTGTTTACGTGTAGCGATTTCAGTGGTGTACTTTTGAACGAGTGAGGTAAATTTTGAACAAAAAATTCAAATAGACTATAAATAATAATATAACTTCACGTTACTTTTTTTGGTGTAGCTTATATACCGGTCTCTATTGTATTATTACACTATATTATTAGTTTTATGTAAGTACATCATACGAAATAATACCGAAGGTCGCTCTAATGTATTTGTCTCGGTTCTTAAATTCAGTTAGTAGAGGTACGGGCAAAAGAATGACGCCAAAATTGCCACTGTTCATCGAAGGCGAGGTCATCAAAGGGTTTGGAAGAGGATCTAAAGAGTTGGGATGTCCAACAGGTTAGTAGTAATTTGTTTAATTATTTATATTTGTATAATTCTCCGCATTTTGAATTTTATCTAATTATCACATGTTTTTGGTATGGTAGGATACTTATTTTCTAGAAGTTTCTTATCAGCAGACAGTTTCTTGATAAAATAGGTATTCTTGGTGGCAATAGGATTAGTTAAATTGGCATAGCTAATTAATAATTTCATAGCCACATATTTAATGTTTAATGATATAACCACAATTTTATAACCATGACACAGTTATTTTTTATTTCTAATGCTCATGTTTTAAACATGTTTAAAAATCATCATGTTACTTACACATATAGGTACATACTTATAGATAAAAGTGTAAGTTTTTAATTGTGCAACAAAAATGTCAACCATCATTGATTTTTGTTTTTATTTGCATGATTGGTCTGCCTTTTTATTAAACTACCATGCATACAAATAGATTTTCTCAAGCAGCACAAAAATAGTAATAATGAATTTTATTTTATTTTATAATATATGATACTAAAGAAAATAAAGTCTCAATATACCTACATGTGGAAGTACTTAATTAATAAACGAAATGAATTGTCCCATAAAATCAAACAAATGATTACAAATTAAATAAAATTATATTAAATATTCAAATGTTACTTTGTTTCAGCTAACTATTCATTGGAAGTAGTAAAATCCCTGCCCGAAGGAATAGAGCCAGGTGTATACTATGGGTGGGCACAGGTGGAGTCTAGCCCCATCCACAAAATGGTTGCCAACATAGGCTGGTGCCCCTTTTATAACAACAAAGAGATGTCTATTGTAAGTAAAAGGAGTACTGTCTTACTGGTACACTTGTAAACAATTAGAGTGGGTCAGTGGCATAATCCTTGATAACACAAGAACTATTACAACTAGACAATGGATACAATATTGTAATAAAGTGATGCCAATAAAATAAATACAGACAAAATGTTGGATTTTGGGAAGGTGTCACTATAAATTCACCTTCACTGATTTTGATGAAAAGTTGATAATTTACACATCAGTAGCATAAAATTTTCTGCAAATTACGAATTGTTCCAATAGGGAACTTGCATTATTTCATTGATGTAGTCTATCTTAAAGATTTAATCCTTACGTAAAGACACCAAACACGAAAAAGTTCAAACATGCACACATAATTTAGTTAATTATTTATTGGGCCGGGCCTACAAAGTCACAGTCAGGGTCAAAAAAAGGTGCCTGAGAAAATTGGTTCGTGATACCGGTTGCTGGCCCTCTATTAACCGTTAAATAGAGGGCCAGAGCATTTAAATTTTAACGTATGTTCCCCATATAATAGGGAATAAATGTCTTTAAATCGAAATCTTTAAAATAGACTAGATAAATGAAATAATGCATGTTCCCTATTCCATTTCACTGGTTGGCATAGGTACTATTTTCACACTTATTTTACGATATGATATTATCTTATTCATGATTTTGTTTGTTTTTGTATATCAGCTGACACTGACAGCAGAACAACCCATGTAATATCTAGTTCTAGTCCATTAAGCTCCATATCATCATTTGGTCTGGCTTGTTATCATAATTGTAATTGATGGCAATTTAATTTTGTGTTTCTAAGATAATATTGGAACAAACATAACACAATTGTACTTTGTGTGTTCTAGATAATCACCTAAGACCTTGAGCCCAGCCGCTGTACAAATATCTGAACATTCTGAACACACGGCACGTGGTTGTAATTACACGAACCGTTTCAGACCACTCACTCTTGGCCCCTCCAGAACATAAAATCTACAAATTTCAAATTAAAGGAAAAAATACTGATTGATACAAAATTAACTTAAAATCGATTTACTTACACTTTGACATCCTGCTAGGTAATTGTGAACCGACCGTAATTGTAAAACTAGTTATTTGATTAATATCAAATTGATTTTAAGATTTGCTAATTTGCGCGCCTGGTCCATTTCTTGGAAACCTATTGTAACCGTTTAGGCTTCCTGCGAAAGGAAATAAAATACGAAATGATATTCCATAAAAATACAAATGCGAAAAAATGCCAAGTTCTTAAACGGATTCGTGTCATGCAAAAACGTTCTGCTATTGCTGGCATATTTTTGTTATTTGCTACTTAATACTGTGCCTTGGCAAGTTAATGCTCGACTTGGCGACTTGCTGAGTAGCACTCTATAATCTCAGTCGGTCAGTGATATCCTTATTATTTAATTCCAGGAAACGCATGTAATGCACAAGTTCAACGACGATTTCTACGGCTTGAATCTAAAAATATGTATTGCTGGTTACTTGAGGGGAGAAAAAAACTTTAAGTCTTTGGAGGAACTGATTCAGGCCATTCAACAAGACATAAAGAACGCCGACGAAAAACTTGAGCATGAGGATGCAAGAAATTTAACAACAGCAACATTTTGGAACAAAGTGCAGCGAGTATAGTGAAGTCCGGATATTCTGGATATTATAAAAAATATCTTAGTGCGGTCGGCGCTTAAAGCTGTGATTGTGTGTATGCATGCAGGGCCGATTTTTTTATCTGTTAAATCGGCCCTGCATGCATACACACAATACGATTTGGCAGTGGCACTGCAAGCAGGGCTTCGAGTAGGCACGTTGCGTGGACGTGTCGCTTGCGTCGCGCACGCTGTGTGACCAGGCCTTTACACAAGTATTACCTAAAGATTCCCTAATACAATTTACATATACATAGGTAATGACAGGTACATTGGGTCTCATATGTAGCTCAACACTAGTACTTTGTCGCTTTCACCTGTAGGAAATTTAGTATGACAGTTCAAACATGACGAAGTGACAGGGTACAAAGGTGTTAAGCGGCCTACACACCCTAGGTAAATCGTTAGGGTAAAAATAATAATAATGATTACGATTTACCTACACACGAGGCGATCTAGGGAGCAATCTAGGGTGCTCCCCACCACTCTCCCGATATCGCCTCTGATTTTAGTGCCGTGTGTAGGCCCCTTGTGACTCTTGTGAGGCCGACCGTACATAGCGTAAAGCGGCCTACTCACAGCCCTAACATCAGAGGCGATATCGGGAGAGTGGTGGGACTGGTGGGGAGCACCCTAGATCGCCTCGTGTGTACGTATACGATAATCATATACGATTTACCTACACACGAGGCGATCTAGGGTGCTCCCCACCACTCTCCCGATATCGCCTAATATTTTAGGGCTGTGAGTAGGTCGCTTAAGATAAGCGACAAACGTGATAATGTCCCATAAATAGTTAAATGTATAAGATATCCAGTAATTAATTAATTTGATCACAAGGTATTATGATTACATTTGAATATTTTCAGTATTGCACTGCTATAGCAGGATGCAGGCTGAATTGTTATAATTATTATATATTAATTTTCTAAATTAAATAAGAAACATATTATACAGGGTATATTTAAACCCCGACGCGCAACGCAAAAGAGGGTTGTTATAAGTTTAACATGTGTGTCTGTAACATCGTAGCTGCCTAATGGATGAACCGATTTGAGAACCGGTTTTTTTTATTAATCATTTGTTAAAATCATTATACCTATTTATTGTGAATTTATATATCGTTGATATGAATGCACTTTGTTTATTGATATTGTTAAGTTTCAAGTATGACATGTGTTTTCGACCTGAATATATTTTATTTATGAATTATTTTAATTAAGTTTTGACCGGCCATTGATGCCAAATAAATAATCTTATGTTGGAAATATGTAGAAATTATTCTTTGTATCAGAATCTTGGACGAATAAATCGAGATAGGGCTGCATCGTATACAAGGCCCATTTTTTGAAAATGTGGTTCTGCTGTCAACACAGTGAATCCTCAAATTTTATATAGGGTCGGCAACGCGCACGTGACTCTTTTGGAGTTGCGAGCATCTGTAGGCTGCGGCGCGTACGTATGTTTGCCACCGTCGTAGTATAAAAATAAATGCGGTACTTAATCCATATTGAAAGGGACCTTATGCTTATGGCGGCCGGCACTTACTCCTTTATTGCCGTTGTTCGAATACAACACATACGCTTGCGTGACGTGTGCGTGCGCACGCAAGCGGTGTGACATCTACTATGGAGATTCATACTTTACAACGCGCACGTCGACGCTTAGGTACGCTTACGTGCTGCGCACGCAACCAATGTGCACCGGCCTTTATTAATAAGTTCGAATGGTCAACGGGCGCTTTTGTACTTTACCGTGGACGTCCACGGCACGATAAAACTCTATGGTTTCATTCGTAATTAGTCTACAAATCTATAGCCTGTTGTCTGTTATTTATGAACGAAACCATAGTTTTACCGTGCTGTTGCCGCCCATAGGTTTGGTTTATGTTCTCTATTGGAACACATCACAACTTGGTACTTACATACAAGAGGAACCTTACTTGGAATTTCTTACAATACTGCCTAAAAAAAGGCTGTAATGTTACCTATATCTACCTTTCACTGATGGTCAATTGGGAATTGAATTCATTTTCTCATCAAATTAATATATACATTTCTTTCATTTCCATGTTTTTTCTTGAATATTAGGCGTCTGCTTTAAAGGAGATTCACAGTACAGTTTATGAACCGATTTTTATTTTCCACTGGGTCAGTTGAATTTTAAATCTTTGTTACCTATTAATTATCATTCATTACATTACAAAATTTATATTTATAAGATAATAAGAGGCAATTATTAATAAATTCCTTAAAATGTGATAAGTAGTTGAAATTGTTATATAAATAGACATTATTAAAAAAAACCTGTATATTGTGTTTCAGTACCTACCTAACATCCTCTTGGGTTTCACATCATTTTTAGAAATCAGCTCTTCAAATACAGAACTTCACACCTTTTCGACTCCAACGACGTATATAATGCACACCATCCATTCAACGCCAACGACGCATATATCCGTCATGGCGTCCAAAGCGATATCAACCTACATGCATTTCTATAGGGTTCAATTTCGCTTTTGACATTCCCTTGTCATGGCGTGTGAGTGACCGCGTTCGTATTTGACAGAATGCTAAAAAGGTTAATCCTTTTTAATGCCGCATGTGGTCGATAAATTGAACAATGTCTGGAAAAGAAATTAGTTCTAGTAGCCGGTTTTAAAAGCCTGCTCCCCAAAAAATATATATGAAATATATAATCAATAGATAAACACGCCCAAATGTGTCATGAATTGTTTTTCTGAGGCCAACCATTAATCACGCGGGCGCACGATTCCTATTCCTTCCTTAGTAATCAGGACTGCTGCAGTATGTACTAAGTGGTGCAGTCTTTTACAGTACTATAGGAAGTGATGGCACTAAGCCTGAGAGCATCAGCCGTTGAATTATCTAAATTGCTAGAGATGCACCAAATACTTGTTATAATTTTATACATGTTTGACAAAAACTATTTGATACATCTACCTCCTACGAAGTTCGGAAGCATGTGTTGCTCGAAGATCTACACTAATTAACCTTTTCAAATACAAAAGCTTACACTCGCACGCCATGACATGGGAATGTGAAACGGAAGTTGAACCCTAATAGAAATAGGATTCTTAACTCAAAATTATACTCCAAAAAAACAAGGCTAAAAATATATGCCAATATGTAGTAAAAATCCGTTTTGCGGCAAAGGGACAGAAAAACCTGTTAAAACTGTAGGCTTACTTATCCGTCGCTGGCTTTAAACCGATAGATGGTGCGCATTTACCCATTGTTGGTGTCGAAAAGGCTAAGTAATTAACCTATATCTGTATATGGTACGTGTCATCCACGACGACGCGCCCTTCCACAGTGGATCTTATAGTTATCTACAAAGAGTACAACATATAGGTATACTGAGAAGTTATCTATGCGCAATTGTACGGATTGGGCTGTGGAGGGGCGTGCCTTGGTGGCTGATACGCACTATAAAATAAACATGCAACCTATGTATAATTGTATATACCTATACCCATGTGTAATACAATAAAACATCAATTCCCTTTGAAAAAGCCTTTATTTGTAATGCTTTAACGGATACATTTTAATGAATTCGTAAAATACCACTCCTTCATACAAATGGAAATAAAATGCAAATCTTAAATTAGGGCTCTCTCTCCAGGCTCCTCAGTGTTGTTTTTTCCTAAACGAACATCCTGCAACAAAATAATTAAGATTAAGGAAATGTTTCTAGTCTAGATTGCAATGCAATGGGTAAGTCATGTGAGTTAAAATCTTAGGCTAATTTAAAAGAACTTCAGAAGTTTATAAAATTGTAGTCCAAATATGATATTTTTTGCAGTCAAATATGTCTTTAATTTAGTTGCACAAGTAGGCTATAAATAAATGCTAGCTTGAAAAATACTAGGTATCACTGCTTCTTTATTTTCATGCCATCACTTCATTTCAACAGCATTCAATTGCCATTATTACACAATAAAATGCAATACTGGCTGCTATACTATAAAAAAAAAATGATTTCACAGAGTTCATTGTTTATGCATGATATAATTCACTTTCTGCTTCACTAAGCATAGCTTTTAATTAATCATTTGCGAAACAATGCAAAAGAGGAGGCTAGAATCCAGTAGTGTAATGGCAGCGGTCGGGCAACAGGCGGCCCGTGACCCTCCTTACTATACACCTACATGTGGTACGTGGTACCTTTTGACTGATAGAATGACAAATTATTACCAAGTGCGGCCCGCGACAATGTTGGTGGTTAATATGTGGCTACAGACTTAGCTGCTAATTTCGTTTTCCAATAATTAATAAATAGGAGTAAAATTAAATAAGTTTGTTAATGGATGAGATTCTCTGGGTGTTTCAACATCTGTATTTCCTTCCCTTGCATTATTTTTAAAGTTCTTGCAGATTAGTATGACATTACATGGTCATTTCATATTGGCCCCCTGATTTCAGCCAAGTAACTAAAAAGGTCATGTATCTAGGAACTTGGACCATAATAATATAACATAAGTAAGGGACTTTATAGTTGTTGAACTTGTTGAGCATTCATTTAAGATTTTTGGTCTAAGAATTAAAAGAGCATGTTGGGTTCATCTGCAGTGTTTTGTTTAAGCAACTAATTTACAACTATTACACCACATTTTAAATACAATTGCTGAAATTGTTAGCACATAGAGGGCTCATAGTAGGTTGGATCTCTTGCCTGTCAGACTCTCCCTCACTGTGGCGGTAACTGTACAACCCCATTCTTAATTACTATATAAATGGGCCAACTATGGATTTTGACGACTAGCTGGTACTGAGGTGGCTGACTATAAATGTGGCTGGATAGACGGCTTTCCAGACTACTAATAAGTCCATCATCAAATAAAATGTTCATATTTCTAAGGTGATTATTTGTTGTATTTAAGATAGTTATAAGTAAGATACATATATATGAAACTCAAAGTAAATATTGGTAGTTTTTTATTATTTTGCAATAAATCATTAAGTGCCAAATAGACAGTCTTTTCTTTCTGACTAGTCGCAGACTATAAATGTGGCCGGATAGTTGATGACTAGTCAAAATCAGCTATGTTGAGGCAGTAAATGGAGTCATTCACCTATAATATTAGCTAAATATGGCAGAAAATAAAGAAAGAGTAGACTATCACGTTTGATACATAAGTATTTAATCTCTATTAAAACACCAGATAATATTAATGTTTTAATCATTGGCACTCCAAAAGGCCATGTTATATATTTAAAATTACATAAATGGAAAGTGAAACTAGAAGCATAACCTTCATAACGCATCCACAATGTTGTGAAATCAACATCTCACTTATTCATGTCTGTTATTTTGATCCTAATCAATAAATGTTGAAATGTTTTTCTTAATGTGAAGGAGGAAATAATAAAAATGAAATGGGTGTATTTACCTTCAGTTAGTCTGGCGCGTCCTCCAGTGGGCTGGCACAGAATCGTCGAGCAACCGGCGCAAACGACCACCCTTTGTGCGTGACTGAATACCGTCGTGATTTTGTAGCAGCCGGGGCACTTCACATCCATGAAATATGAGTTAGGATGAGGCACCAGCCTCTTCAATTTATGCTTCCTTCTCTCCGAGACAGGAGTTGGGTGCAATAGATCCACCGCGAGCTGAAATCGTTTAAGTTGAGGTTAGTTATCACACATCACTCTAGTCAGATGAAAGAATAATCACGCCAACTAGTAATAGAAGATGATACTATTTTAATGATCCTTTCTAATTCCCATCTCGTGTATCTCAGGCGAGAAAAGAGCATTTATATTAGCAATCTTGTGACATGTCAAAAAGGCCATGTGTACCACCGTTTTTAGGCGTAATTTTAGTTTTATTTTGAATGATACGTCACTGTGATAGAACTTAATAACTGATGTAAAAACTCATTGGGCACAAAACTATAACACAGAAATATAACTTTGTTTGATTAAAACTAATAAATTTTATAAAATACACACCGGCATGGTTACAGCTTTGATGCAGAACCGGAAAAGGAAAAGCGTCCAATGTACCAGAAACAAGAGAGGAAGCCATAGACAAAAAAAGATACGTTCAAATTAAAGCGGATATTACAGCGGGTATTACACTGTCCTGAATTCAGGACACTTAAGATCGCCCCCTAGATCGCCTCGTGTGTAGGTAAATCGTATACGATAATCATAGACGATTTCCCTACACACGAGGCGATCTAGGGAGCAATTTAGGGTGCTCCCCACCACTCTCCCGATATCGCCTCTGATTTTAGGGCTGTGTGTAGGCCGCTTTAGAAGGGTTCCGACCTATACGTTAGAGCGAGATGCTTCAACTCCCCTCCACTAGTTAGGACGCCTGATTCAGGACAGTGTAAAGCGGCCTACTCACAGCCCTAAAATCAGAGGCGATATCGGGAGAGTGGTGGGGAGCACCCTTGATCGCTCCCTAGATCGGCTCGTGTGTATGTAAATCGTATATGATTATCGGACATGATTTACCTACACACGAGGCGATTTAGGGAGCAATCTAGGGTGCCCCCCACCACTCTCCCGATATCGCCTCTGATTTTAGGGCTGTGTGTAGGCCGCTTTAATACCCGCTTACACTGTCCTGAATCAGGCGTCCTGACTAGTGGAAAGGAGTTGAAGCATCTCGCTCTAACGTATTCCGAACCCTTCAAAAATCAGAGGCGATATCCGGAGAGTGGTGGGGAGCACCCTAGATCGCCTCGTGTGTAGGTAAATCGTATATGATTATCGTGTACGATTTAAGCGGGTATTACACTGTCCTGAATCAGGCGTCCTAACTAGTGGAGGGGAGTTGAAGCATGTCGCTCTAACGTATAGGTCGGAACCCTTCTAAGTGTCCTGAATTCAGGACAGTGTAATACCCGTTTAATTTGATGTATAAACCTCTCGTCGATTTTTGCATCGACTGAAACAGCGACAAACTTCCAAACTCAACTGTCACTACTGTCAGAGGGACATTGCATATTGCATTTGACATTTTATTTTGTGATAAATGCGAATTGCGAATTGTGATTGTGTGATTTATGCAAGCGTGGTAAACTCACGATAAACTTCCCACATCATATAGAATTAAAATAATATAATACAAACCAATTCATTAGTTGACATTTGAAACGTAATGGCGGACGAGGAATATGAAGCTGACGACGCGGGAGCAGACTACGACGACATCGCCGAAGAAGATGACAACATCGAAGAGACCGAGGAGCAGGAGGAGGAGGGCTACAACGTGCAGTGCTTGGCGCCCGGGCAGGCTGGAGGCGGTGTCGAGAAGTCCAAAAGAATTACCACAAGATATATGACCAAATACGAAAGAGCTAGGGTCTTAGGTGAGGTTATGTTTTGGTGTCCTGCTCTCTTGTATAATAGCTCGAATTTTTCTTAGTAATAATAGTTCTGCATGCTTGTTTAGTTGATAATATAGGTTTCTCACCAAGGGCATGTTGGCAAAGAAAGCTGGTTATTAATCATGCCATAACACAATATCAGACACACTTACAAAGTAAACTATGGCCAGGTATAGTTCGTACAAAACTGTAAGGCCAAGTGCTGTCAAATTAACGCAAGCAAAAATCTACTTACATGTCAGAGCTCTAAGGCTAGTTTTGCTTGCATTCATTTGACAGAATTTAGCCTTAGAGTTGTGTCCGAACTATACAGAGGAGTAAGGTATATAATGAAATGAAATGAAAATAATTTATTCTGTATCTGTTCTGTTCAGTATATGTCACAATGATGTCATGCTCACAAATTGCATTGTAATAAAGTCTGAAAGTGGATACATCTCTTTGTAGCAGTGGCGGAGCATCCATACAACTCAATTCCCACCGGCTTACCTTATTTTCAGCCAGAGCCGTAGTAAAAGAACTAGACTGGCTGAGTCTAGTTCTATAACTACGGCTTATGAAGAATAAAATAGGCAAATTATTTCCGGCTTCCCATAGAATATTTTTGACGCGCCGCCACTGCTTTGTAGTAGATGGTACGCAGCAGTCTATAATATTAAGTGATACTTTTTTGAAAGTTCAATAGAAAATTAAAGTACATACTTAGTGAACAACCAACAATTATGCAAATAGAATTGTATGTAATTGTTAATGATTTTAAATTTCAGGAACTCGAGCGCTCCAAATAGCCATGTGTGCACCTGTAATGGTAGAGCTGGAAGGTGAAACGGACCCACTGCAAATTGCCATGAAGGAACTGAAGCAACGGAAGATTCCCATCATCATCCGAAGATACCTCCCTGACCATTCCTATGAAGACTGGAGCATTGAGGAACTTATCATTATAGATCATTAGTTAGGATAGATTTACCTATATATTTTTGTCTTTGTCATAAGTGAAGAAAGTATGTAATACAATGAAATGGCAAAAAATATTCACAAACAAGCTACAATGCTTAAAATCATGTGTCAATTTCTAACAAAAATATATGTAGATGATTGCAGTTTCACTGTGAAGTGTAAGCAAATACTGTCAACACAATGTCTTATATCATGCTGTGCAACAATATGATACCAACATCAACATGTTTCTGTTATAATTATAACTATTCTCTAATATGCAGCAAGATTCAAATTGTATTTATTTGTCTTGTCTTGATTCACAGCACAATGTCTTGTTACTATGGATTTGTATTAAGGAAGTAAGACTTGTCTGGATTAATTTCGAGACATACCCATGCATACCTACATGAGGACAATATTACACATTAACTTAATATCTTTTTGTAAGTAAATTCTAAATTCAGCCTTGACCAAACTGGAATAAAAACAATCCTGGATTAACCCTCAAAATAATATTGATTCATGGATTAAACTTTACTCCTGGTTTGTTGAATTAAAACTCAAAAATTGGGTATATTGTAAGATTAATAATATAGTTTATTTTTAAGATTACAGTTTTGTTTTCTTACCCATGGGTTATATGATTGTAACTAGATCAGCAGTCACATCGCTTATTTCCCGATAGCTGCCATTGCAATGAGCTCATATGTACTCCTGCATAGAAATTTCTTTTCAAGGGGATATAATTAAATTCCTCATCTGTTTTTGGAATAAGGACAATTGGCTGTTTAGAACGATTTCCGAACACCGGCGACCATCCTTCAATAATCTTATTCATAAATTTGTAGCGCGAGCTGAAATTCGCCATTTGGGTGAGGACCAAATTTATTTCACATTATTAAAGTTTAAGCCACACAGAGAGCGGGCGGGCGGTAGCGGCGCGGGCGCGGGCGGCAGCGGCGCGGGCGCGGGCGGCAGCGGCGCGGGAGCTCCTTTGGGCTGCCGCCACCGCCAAAAGCAGCTCCCGCGCCGCAGCCGCCCGCGCCCGCGCCTCTACCGCCCGCCCGCTCTCTGTGTGGCTTAAGCTTAAGGTATTTAAAATACGTAATATAAAATATGTGATATGAAAATTTGTCATACAATTTATATGGGTAACTTTAGTGACACAACTGAACCAAAAATGTGGTCTTCACCCAGTTAATTAAACAGGGGAAATAACGACATAACGTTAATGTGTGTTAACATTAAAGTGGTTTGTCGTGGATTTATCAATTTTTTTTTTTACTAATGGGATTGCTCTTGGCCAGCATCTAGCATAATTATTAACTTTTAACTATAACTAACATTCAAAGCTATATCAATCCACTTCATTAAACGACGCATATTGTTAAGAACTGCCAAACAAGCACTATATTATGAAGATTCTCAGCGTATCACACGATTTTACTGCAGGTAGTTACATGTCTCTGTGCGTTAACAGTGCGCCGAAAATAGATCGACATGCAAACTATTTACGTAACATTCGTTTTGTAAGGTCGTGTCAGTGCAACGAGGTGCAAATATACGGGGGGCAGTAATTTCAGTTTGACAGCTTGAGATATCGGAGCGCGTGGTGCGGCGATTCTGGCCAACTCATACCTACGAATAGTACAGTATCTACAGTAACGGGTGGGATTAATCAATTCAAATGTTAAAGAGTCACCATTTATGACTACAGATATTAGGTACTGCATCAGTCTCTAATCTTGTGTCGCTTTATTTCAGTTATTGACTGAATTGTGATTCTCATTCCAAAATTTAACTTTTTATCGACTCTTAAGTGATTAATTTATTTAACAGTTAGGGACATAGGTATAGATAGAGTATACTGAAGTCAACAATAAGTTTAAATTGCGCTCTAATTTCCTCAACTTTCACTTAACGTTCGACCCGGTGTGGACATCATCTAACTTTAACGATGAGAATCACCCATTATCTTGTTTATCATTTCGCTGAGGATTTCTGGGTCAATTTCTTGTTTGGGCTTGGTGTTATGTTTATGTATCTAAGTAGTAGGTATAGGTGCCGAATTATAGTTATTAATGATTACATGCTTTATTTATTAATAATGTTCATGCAGATCTACACGGTGTCCCGCGCTTGTGTCATGGAGGAATGCGACCCCCCGTCGACTTTAGGCACGTTAGAATCTTCACATTAAATAACACGAATTGCAGTTCCAAATATGGATAATATTTTAATACAGAAATTTATATACAGGCTGGCCCAATCCTTGATGTCAAAATTTTTTTTTTTTTTAGATTCCTCACGTGTTCTATCAGAATCAGAATACACCTACCCCATGTATGTTGGCCGATTTTTCGTAGTTTTCGAGTTATGATTTTTTAAACTTTTCTTTGCTGTATGGAAGTAGACTAGAAGTTCGAACGTTTGAAAATCTGAATCTGAAACGTTTGTTGGGGGTGGTAACATTGTTCTTATGATGCCAATCACATGTGACAACATTGAATAGGGATGTTGACTCAAAATTTTTTAATACTCCATACGAAAGAATACATATAACTATGCCAAAAAGTGAAAATCCTATTCAAATATCTCAAAAAATAACGAAACTACAACCGTTAGAATGTTTTTAGTTAGAGAGAGAAAACGCTACAGGTCAGTGACGTCACTGACCTCGAGCGCCATAGTAAATGACGATCGTTCAATACAACGGGGCGTTTTGCGGAAAAGGGACAGAAAATGCCCCCTCCTAAAACTTTGAAGCCTTATAATTATGTAATTATTTATTCTTTTGGATTACTTTTTTCATTATTTGATAGAGAATTTGATCCTTTTTCGAGAAAATTCGGATTCATTGATTTTCTTATTTGGTGTCAACATCCCTATTCTGTGGTTATTATATTATGTGTGTGTTTAACGTTATGAATAACAAAACAGGATTAATTTTGTGAATTACTAATTTGGGAACTTTCCAGGATTATATTACAAAACGAAACATTCAAAAAAGTTCAACAGTGTTTTTATAAGTATAAATTGCTTCACCTCAGAATTTCTTAGCAAAGAAAAGTTTAAAAATTCATAACTCGAAAACTACGAAAAATCGGCTATCATACATGGGGTATATTCTGATAGCCCACGACGTGAGGAATCTAAAATAAATTTTTGACGTCAAGGGCCTGTATTGTTCGAGTATCGATTTATAAAAAAAAATAGATATAAAAATAAGTCCAAATCGGTTCGGGGAACTATGCCTACCTATTGATTCTGGTTTGGTTACAGCGGGTATTACACTGTCCTGAATCAGGCGTCCTAACTAGTGGAGGGGAGTTGAAGCATCTCGCCCTAACGTATAGGTCGGAACCCTTCTAAGTGTCCTAAATTCAAGACAGTGTAAGTGCTTAAGCTGGAATTTGTAATGTTATGAAGGTAGAAAACGGCGGGCGGCGCCGGAGCGGTCTCGGTCATGCCCTGCTCCTTGTAGGTGGATACGTCCTGTTCGCGTGGCGCCGCCGCTGTGGCCGCGACAGTTGGCAACGACACCCAACTGCTTAGAATTTACAAAACATATTGTCTCGACTGCAAGCTAATCCCCAGTCTAACCTAGGCCCCGTGATTCCTAACGACTATGCACCATCGTAGCTCAGACTTGCGTGGGCTCGCGTGTGCCGGTAGGCGTTGCGAATGACAGCCCTGAATATCACCGAAAGCCCCGCCGCGGGGAGCGACGGCGCGCGCGCCAGTACCCCTCCGACCAGCGATGCTGTGCTGTCTCCGGAAATAGAGTACGTCCGTCTTTACATGCGGTTCGCGTACCCAGCATACGTCGACACCTCCGCCGGAATCTATTAAATTGTGGTTAACACGAAGCTTGTGACCTCGGTCGCGATCCCAATCGGGACTCTCGTGTTAACTGTAATTTAATGGAACCGATTTAACTCGACTTGCATTCCTCCTGGAATCCGAGTCGGGCCGAACCGCATCAGTGATTTCTTTCTTTTAGTGTAGATGTAGGGATATTCTCGTCCGTAGATCCGGGTGCGCGAGTGAGTGCAAATGACTGATAGCCCGACGTAGCCGGGCTGGAACTGTACAAAATGTGGACCAAAAGGCAGTTATGGAGGTTTATGTTGTGCATGCTGTTCGCCGTGTCGGCGCTGGCCGCGGCCGCGAGAGGTGAGTCGCGCTCGCGAGTGGGAGCCCGCTGCGCTCGCACTCTGCGTCACTACCCGTTGCTATTTTCAGAACAACTTGCGCTGAAATTATGTAAAAAGCTCTCCCATTTGCTCTATTTTTGGCAATAACCTTAGCGGAGTTCTGTGTGACATAATTACTAACCCAGTAACACGGTTTGATCACGAGCCCAACTTATTGTATTGCCGACGCTAAATAGCAGGAGTTTGGCGAGAGCAAGACGTCATCAGTTGCCACCTCGCGTAGCTACGCAAATAGAAATACAGGGATTTGTCGATGTAAGTCGCCATCTTGTGAAAAGCGATAGGATTGTGATGACGATAGCTGTATAAATATGTGATAGAGTAATTGATGGAAATTACAATAATTTTATAGTTTGTATGAGCAGGTCTAGTAGCAGTGCAAAGTGCAAATCATTTAGAGAACTGCGCGGGAATCCTTTTTTTAACACCCGCAGCGCAGAGGAGGGCAATTCCTGTCAAATGGCAACTGAAGTAAATATCTCATCATCATCCTATCGTTATCCCAGTATCGTGAAGCCCCGAGTATCCTGAAGGATGCTCGGGGCCCGCTAACTACCTAATCCCATGTTTTGGCGTAGGTCCTAGTTTTTACGGGAGCGAATGCCATCTGACCTTCTAACCCGAAGTATACCTATCCATCACTCTTTATATTAGTGTAATAGGTACATTCTTTAAGCGTTAACCTCCGGTAACGCATAGTGGTTAAGAATCGTAAGGAGTTACAAAGTGAAAATCAATACCTAAATACCTACTTATCTCTATCAAAGTATTTTTTTAATCATTAAAAACCTTTAAACGAATAGTACGGAACTATTATCGGCGCACAAGTCGAACTCGCATTTGTCCGGTTTTCAGGGTTCCATAGTAAACAAGGTAACCTTAGCGGGTATTTATTACACCGTCCTGAATCAGAACCTTTAGAGCGGGACGTACCAGTGGCGGAGTGTCCATACAACTCGATTCCCACCGGCTTGCCTAATTTCCAGCCAGTCCAGTTCTTTTACTACAGCTCATGAAGAATAGGAAAAGCCAAGTATATCCGGCTTCCCTAAGAATATTTTTGACGCGCCGCCACTGGGACGTACATATATGTTAGAGCGAGAGGCTTTCCCCTTCCCTATTCAGGATTCTGAATTCAGGACAGTGTAATACCTGCTTTATAGTTTTGGCATGTCCGTCCGTCCGTTCGTCCGTCTGTCCCCCGCTTTACTCAGCACCTAACCGTTAGTACTAGAAAGCTGTAATTTGGCATGAGTATAGATATCAATCACGCCGACAAAACGGTAGAATAAATTCTTGAAAAAAATAATCTCCCCTATATGCAAAGTGGTGGTGCAATTTTTTTTTCTTCCAAACCTCATCGTGTGGGATGTCGTTGGATATAGCTCTTTTAAAAATAATATAAGGTTTCTCGGTTGGCGTGATATTAAGCTTTTAAGTGACAACTTTTGTTATGGTCAAGTGTCCCGTGGCCCCCTGCACCCCTGCCAGCTAAACGGTGGCTACTACTTAGGCATGTGAAAAAAATCATGGTAGTAACGTAGTATATACGATGAATTTAAAAGGAAAACTTTCACAGCTAAGCATACATTACGTAGTTAACGAGTAATAGTCGAACTTAAGAAATGTACTATGCAAAAGCAAACTTTCATACTTTCATACAATTTCCATTGATACTTACCTTAGATAATGTTGTTAATTCTGTCAAAAACATAGTAAATATAAGTTCGCAAACTTTTTAGTCCACATAATGTAACGGGTGGACAACTACGGAACCCTACATTGTGCGTGGCCCGGCACGCACTTGGCCGGTTTTTTAGTATGCTGGCAACCAAACAAGCGCACACCCTGCTTGATGGAAATGGAACGAGATACGTAACCGCCTTCAGAGGTGTCAATGCGCGTTGCAAACTCTTTATTGAATTGAGGATTCGCTGAGTTGATAGCAAGAGACCAGTTCGCATGCTTGCGGGCTCAATTTCATACAAAAATCTAAACTCAGCGGGGTTGACAAGTCAAGCCACCCGCCACCCCCCAAACTTGATATAGACACAAGATTCTAACTTCAGCGGGGTCAAGCCACCCACAACACTGCCCCCAAACTTGCGACTTCATCCAGGATACAAGAATCTAGGGCTTTATGACAGGTATTGACGAGTATAGTTACGACTAACTATAGTAGGTACCAATACCTATACTTAGATGTTTTACCTCATTTAGTATGTTTCCGCGAGAAGTTACATACGTATTGATGGTTGATTATGTTATGAATCCTGAGGTTTTCTTCTATACTTTGTTTTTAGGGTAAACAAGGAACCCTTATAGTTTCGCCATGCCCGTCCGTTCATCTATCCGTCTCCGACTTAGCTCAGTAACCGTTAGTACTAGAAAGCTGTAATTTGGCATGAGTATTCATATCAACACGGCCAACAAAACGGTAGAATAAAATCTGGAAAAAAATACCATTTTTAGGGTAACTATCTCCCCCTCCCGTATACACGTAAAGTGGTGGTGCATTTTTTTTTTTTCTTTAAAACCCCATCGTGTGGGGTATGGTTGGATAGTTATTATAGATATCAAGTGATAATTTTTGCTATGGTAAAGTGTCCCGTCTCTCCCTCTGCGTACATGCTTAAACGTAACAGGACTGATTGGCAAGATAGAAAAATGTTAATAAAATTTCACTTTTTTTCCATGGAAAAAGTTTTCTTTACTTTGTGGATTTTTAGTATATAACCATAAGTTCACCTTACGGTAATGTAGGAAGTACTTAATTGATACTGGATAGGAATGGAATCGATTGGCATAAAAAAATACCATGTGAAAAATAAAAGTTTTCATTTCATACAAATTGTATGGGAACCATTTTCCTTAAGCGTTTTCCTACAATACAAACTTTTGATTCTCGATAGCTTGATAGAATAGCATCGTTTGGCATAAAAAAAAGTTTTTCAAAAAATCACCTTTTTCTCGCACCAGTTTTTTTTAAATCTGAAAACGCCATATATGATTAATTCAAAATCAAAGGAAGGTTTACTAAGACCATTTTTACGTAGCAGCACGGGATCAGGGGGCCGATTTTTGAGTGTCGAACGCTCGAATTTTCACTCAAGATCTGTCAACAGTGGCGGATTTACCTATTTGCCGCCCCTAGGCTATTCAAATTTTGCCGCCCCTGCTGACCTCCACAATTCCATACCCTAGTTCATAAACCTATCTTTTCTTCGTAAAAAACTTCGACTTTTTCGTCGTAAAAAACGACTGTTTTTTGAAAAACTAAATTGTAAATGGTCGCAGAGAGCTGAATGTTGGCATGAGATATGGGTCCTCTGATAATAAAAAATTAAAGTATCCAAAACGGCGGCCGTCAGAAACAAAACAATTTTCGAGTAATTTTTGCGAGGGCGAGCTTCAGGCCGCGAGCTGCGAGGCCGCAGGCCGAAGGCTCGGGGAGCCTCCATTCGAGAGGCTATGCCAACTCTCCTCCCCAAGTATATTTTGAGAGGCCGAAGGCGGGAGGTAGTGTATTCATATGCCTGATGTATCTTACAAGCTAACCTGAAGGCCAGCGCCGGATCTACAAATTTTTAGAGGAGTGACAAAAAGTACAAAATGCGAGCCCGTCTACATGAAAACGCGAGCGAAGCGAGCGCGAAAATTTTCGAACATCATGATGCAGATGCGGAAAAAACTTCATACGCATCAAAACATAACAAATGTAGAAGAAAACGCGAGCGCAGCGAGCGCGAAAATTTTCTAACATTATAATGCAGATGCGGAAAATACTTCATTGACCGGCCTGTCAAGAAGTTCGAATTTGCCGCCCCCCTGCCGCCTCTAAATTTGCCGCCCCCTAAACTTGCCGCCCGGGGCATGGGCCCCGGCTTGCCCTCCCTCCTAGATCCGGCTCTGCTGAAGGCCGAAGGCCCGAAGCGTCCCATCAGAGCGCGCTCTCCATGCGAGCCTGAGGGCCGCTTGCGGCCCGAAGGGCAAGCCCAGGCGGACACTCACTATTCCTGTCATTGTTACAAGCGGACTTGAAACTCAAGGCCCGAAGGTGAGCGGCAATACCACGCGAAGCCGAAGGCTCGAAGCTCGCGGCCGGACGGGCGAGGCCACACGGACACTCGTCCTAATCTCAGACTCCCTCCTCCTTCTCTCCCATTCCTATATTCCCTCTCCCTCCTAAGATACGACATAGAAGTCCAAAGTCAACTTAAGGGCAACCCAAGATCAACCCAAAGAATCCGGCGGGGTGCTTGCGCCCCGCGTAGATATGGGGCAAAAAAGTAGCTTTTTTTTCGCCAAAATTTGCCGCCCCCTAAAATCTGCCGCCCTAGGCTTCAGCCTACTCAGCCTTGGGGTAAATCCGCCACGTCACACAGGTTTTGCAGCCTAACTGTAGCACAAATTACAGTCTTCAAATTTTTCAGTCTTCGTGTGACCCAATGCCATACAAAGTCTCAAAACTTATTGACAGTGTGAAACGAAGGTCTCTGCTTCAACTTCCACAAACAGGCTTTCGTATGTCCGGCGGATTTCCCTCTATCCTCCTCTACATCTGTCAAAAAACTATGATGGACAGATGTCGAGATTGTCGAGTGAAAAGTTGAGCGTTCGACACTCAAAAATCGGTCCCCATTACTAAACCAATTCTCATGAATTTTTGTGAGCTGGTTCGATAAGGGTTCGATTATTATTATACTGAATTTCTAAATCGACTCAGTACCTATTCGAACACTTTAAAAAAAAATTTTTTTCAAAGATTTTGTACGTTTAGGCGGCCGGATTTCGGTTTGTTCTCCGTTATTTCATATCTAGGTATAAAGTGTTTCGAAGATTTTTTTACTTTCCGTTGACCTATGAACTTGAAATTTGGTGACAATGTTTTATTATTCGTATTTTTTACCAAAACATACATACATAATACACAAATTATTTATTAACTATGTATGATATAGTTAGTCTGAATACATAATAAATCAGATTTCTTAGTATTTGAAATTTTCTTATTTTTCCTATTTTCCTAGTACCTAATTTTGCGGTTGGTGCGGAAATGTGCGAACTCCGATACTCATTTGGCCGGCTTTGTTTAAATGCGTGGTCTAAACTCGCAAAAAATTTGTTGTTTTCAGCTGAAGACGTGCCTTCAGAGTCACAGTGCCGACCTTACATCGAGAAAGCTCTCAAAGAGCTGGAATCAGGCGACACAGAAACAGGTTAGATGCATTTACATTATATTTCGTTTTGGCAATCTATGCATGTTTACATTTTTACAAGATCCCTTAATTTCACTTCATTTACACTGATGACGCTAACTCTGAGGGAATCATGGTTGTAAGGGCTATCTCTCCGCAGCATACCGCATCGCATCTTAGTTTTCATAAGAACTAATATTTTTACGTGTGAACTAATAGTTTTAAGTTTTGTAAGCAGTTTAATCATAATTACTATAAAATTAAAACATAGCTATAAAGTTGAACTAGGTACTCGAGGAGTAATTTATTTGTTCGTCACTTATTGGAGACAATCTATATCAGTTATATGAGTGTAATGTGATACATGATACATTGCGTGCTGGATTAACTTAAAACCTACCTATATACATATAAATCTCAATTTACAGGATTATCCAAAAGCCTACTATTGTGTCTGATAAAAAATAGTCCGCAATATCACACTTATCATTAGTTCAAACTGTCCAAAGTTCAAATAGGTAATACATTTTAAGTGAAAAGCGTTCGCTTTTACGGAACTGTAACAACACCGTTTCTCTTAGCTTATCAAAAGCTATTTACCTATTAACTAGGTACTTATATATGTATATATCATCTCTGAACGCAATTTCAGATCGGCAGTAAATTGATCATTAGCTCTTACGTAAAACTTTTACTTACACGTAAAATTGAATGTCTTGGGAATAATGAGTCATTCCATGTCTATGAAATTGAATAAATACCTAGCAGCTGTTGACCTAGTGGGGCTATTATTGAGCGGCATTATTATATCGGTGACGTCCTGGACTACAGTCTCAGCTACCTACTCTACGTAATTAAAATAAGATCTTCGACAATAAACCTCCAAATATGGGCAATAGGTACTGAAGACATCCCGAGATTGCTCCGGTTTCATGGAGGTTACGTTTAATGACAACTTTTACTTCCCACCCGTCGTAAATTTTAACGGAAACACATTTGTTGAATAAACAGTCGTCAATCACGCATAATGGATTAAATCTCTCGTAAAATATATTCTGGATACACTGGATACAAACCTGGGGAACAGTTTGAGTGATTTACCAAGGATGTACAAATAATGGTGTACCTATTAATTATATTTTAAAAGAGTATCTGGGGTACGGCAGTGCCCCCGCCAAGTCGAGCAAAAAGGTGCACGGTCGTACCATCCTTTTCCCGATTTGTATATCGTTATAGCGTATATAACTAGTAATAACCTGTAGAATTGTAGCTACGATTATGAATGTCATTGTTAAGTTAAACTAGACGGATAAACGATAGTTGCCAGCTGGCTGAGCAAAAACGAGAAATGACACTTTTCTTCATCATTGTCCTCCAAAATATCTTGAAACAGGGTCATCTAATTATAGTATACTTTATATTTATACGGAGGATGAGATGTGTAGTGTAGTGTCAAGACCACCATCCACTGACGTGATTAGGTATACTGTATTAAAAAAACTATTAGTGCGTGTATTCGACGGATGAATGCTATTTGTATAAAAATGTAGGTAATTTTATCATTCACAGATTCCTCAGAAAAACACGACAGTAGTGAACTAAGTATAGACAACGAAACGAAGGAAGCAGATTCAGCAGAAGGCAATGGGAACGCATCAGACGGGGACAGTAAGGAGGATGCACCCTCGGTTGAAGTAGCTGACGAGCCATACGTCGCTCATGCTTCTATAGAAGTGGAAGGCGGAGCCAACGACAACGATTCGAAAGAAGATGAGGCTACAGTAGAGGACGCAGACGCTGAGAGTGCAGAAGACGCCGAATCGCAAGAAGACGGAGACAGCAAAGAGGGAGCATCTGCTGAAGAACAGGCAGTCAAATCAGGTAAATGCAAATTAAATTAAATTCTTCATCACCAGTCTATATACATCCCAATGCTGAGCACAGGCATCCTGATAGATGAGTAAGAATGGTGGTGGTGGTGTGTTTTAGTCAGAAATACTTATTTAGAGAAAGAAATTGTATGCGAATTAATAATTTCCGAATGTTCCGATAAACTCATTACGAACCCCCGAGCTCCGTTTGAATTGAATGTCGTGTGCTTGAACCACAAGTTACCCTACTCTTAGGGGAAGAGGGCGAGAGCTATTCTATAAAAAAAAAAATATTGGACAATCTTACACAAATCAGTCCTAGTCCCAAACTAAGCACAGCTTGTACTATGGGTACTAAGCGACGATATACAATATATAGATAAATAGATACTTAAATACATAGAAAACATCCAAGACCCAAGAACAAATATTCGTGCCGATCACACAAATAAATGCCCCGGCCGGGATAATAAGAATGAATACAATTATTACAACAAATTATTCTTTATCTGGATGGGATTAGCTTGAATGTTTTATAAAATAAGTATATTATATTGTAAAAACAACCGGTTGATTTAGTATCTATAATCGGTTCGATTCAGTTTCGCATGGAGGGAACTTGACAATAAAGAAACTAGAACTAAACTGGCTTTCAACTGAAAACTCTAACTCTTGTTATTATCAGTCCACGACACGCGGGCTTCTTCTCATTATAGAAGCATGTCCAAACGTATGGAACTATATGGTGGTTGCTAGAGCACAGATATATAAAAAGATTATAACATAACAGGCGTGAAGGAAACGTTACGCACGTTTCCTTCACGCCACGTATACAGCATGATTACGATAACTTTAGAGTTTGACACTGACATATGCTCTTATTCAATTTGATATTGCGTTGCGAATATAATATTTTCTTCTTATCGGATATTGTGAAAAGCGATATCGGTGTTTATTTTATTTAATACCTTCACATTTATAATAGGTATAATACAGAAAAGAAACAAAACAAGAATAGATCTAACAACTACTTAAACCTAACCTAAACTAAATACTTAAATTGTAAGGGCATGCATCGCCCAAGTCGCTGCCACTGGGAAGGGTTCCCATAAGGCTGGCTGCGTTGCCTCGCTGAATGGCAATTCCGATTCGCTGAGCGAGGAACGAGCCAGCCCTACGGTCACCTGAGGACCGGATAAGCAAATAACTTAATCTTTTAAAAAGTTTAATTGCATCCGGTCCCCACGGACCCAGGGTCTCCACTGCAAACGCCGCAAATATGTAGCTATCGCCAAGAGTAACATATTTGCGGCGTTTTGCTGATTCGGCCACGGCGGCTGCTCCACCGGCCCTCAACGACGTCGTGCCCAAGTGGGACGGCGCTAGGGTGTCCACGCATGTGGCATCCCAGACTAACGGCCGTCCCTAATGCCAGGGCACGAGAGTCATCCCGTCGGGTCTCTTGCCATCGTCACGTGCAAGTCCATTTGGCTCTAAGGTGGCCGGTACACTGACGCTGACGAGAGCCCGACGGATGATGTCGTTGAGGCAGGAGTGGCGGGACATGCGGCCGGCGCTTTTTGGGCAGGCGAGACCATGGTGACCTGTCCTGTCGACTGTAGAGCCACAGTAGCAACGATGAGGTTCCACAATGTTGGCCCCGAGTCGTAAACCAACAGCCAATCGAAATATAATAGAGTTTCTATTACAAATATACGATTATTCGGCAGTTTGTTTGTAATAGAAACTCTATTACATTAGTGTTAAAGTAAAATATCCCATGGAATTAGAGCATTCAGACTTCAAGATTACCTATGCAGACTCAAAAGCAGAGCCTACAATAATTACAAGAAGTAATATATTGGTTGCAGCGCGGAAATTATAGTGCGTACAAGCATTACCAACCAGCAATTATCTCATTACAATCCGCGTTTTATAATGTCGGAATTAACGTTACTACACTTACTACTCATTAGCAGGCACCAAGTATCACTAAACCCTCATTAGGAGTTGGACAACTTAGTTACAACCTTAATGACATTTTCAGAGAGCATAATTGTAGAACGCTGTCCTAGTATTGCTTATTAAACCCATTTAGCGTGCAATAGTATGGTAAGAGTCCCGACGCTTGACAACTTATGCCTAATAGTTGATTAAAATTATTAGTTTGGAATAAACCGAAAATGTTTGATTTACAGAAAGTGGCGCAGAGGATGACGAGTCTGAACAGCCTCAAGCTAGCCAGGAAGAAGGTGAGGATAGTAACGAGACTGAAGAATCAGAAAAAGACCCTGGAAGTAAAGATTCAGCTGAAGATGGAGCATCAGATGATGCTGATGACAACAAGTCCGATGAAGCTGCAAGTGCGTCTGAGGAACAGGTAGGAGAAGAAGGACACGACTCTAAAGAGGATGATGATGGATCTCAAGAAAAGGCTGAATCTGAAGAAGATAAGGAAGAATCTAAAGAAGACTCCAACACTGAAGACAAGGATGAATCCGCCGAACAGGAACAGGAACAAGATGACCAAAAATCAGACGAAAATGGTACTGGAGAGGAACAGGATGATGGGCCCCAAGCTGATGAACCGTCAAAGGAAGATGATGCTGATAAATCAGAAGAAGAGACTTCTGAAGTAGATGGTAAGTCAGGCGAAGAGGAAGAAACTGCAGAGGAAGGTGAACAAGGTTCAGAAGAAAAAGATTCCCAAGAAGATGATAAGTCAAAGGAAGAGGGTGAACAAGCCGACGATGGAGCCGAATCGGCAGATGAAGACTCAGCCGAAGCTGAATCAGAAGAGGACGGAGCGCCCGAGGAAGAATTGTTAAATGTGAGTAAATTTTATTTTACAACTGAAGAAATGTTACTCGTTATTCGTAAATCATCATGTTGGGTTTGCCTGATTAACTTTCTTAAGAAAAGTAATGAGGACATGTACAAAAATACTGCAAAAAGACTTTCATAAATATACATTTCACAGAGGATTCACTGCTTAATACCCATGTATTTTGTCTGAAGCCATTAACTTTCCAGGACTTTCATACTATCCTATACTACCTACAGAGTCGGATTAGAATAGGTCTGTTTTATAATACTTAATTATAAAATAACAATCGGGTTAATTTCGGTACAGCCCATCAAACACTTCTTTAAATAAAGAGAAATAAAATTTCTTTTCAGGTTCCTGAAATCCCCGCGAATTTAAGGTCTCGCGATCATATAGCCCAAATCCTTAGATTAGATGAGGAAGCCAGTGAAGCTGAATTGACCATAGAGAAATCAGCAGAAATCGTGCTCAGAGATATTAAGAGATTGTATGAAAATTCTATTAAACCCTTGGAAACTCTTTACAAGTACAGAGATTTGAGCAACAGGCATTTCGGTGACCCAGAAATCTTTTCGAAACCCTTGGTATTGTTTATGGGACCATGGAGTGGCGGAAAATCCAGCATTTTGAACTATTTGACGGGACTTGAATTTACAGAGTGGTCTCTAAGAACAGGTAAGTGATCAGCGATATCACACATATTTAATGTCTTTTCTGATATAGTACAAGTACTAACTATAAATGTGTTTGATAGGTGCTGAGCCATCTCCTGCATACTTTAACATTCTCATGCACGGAAAGGATCCGGAAGTACTTGATGGTACTCAGTTGGCCGCTGACTGGACTTTCTCAGGACTTCAGAAGTTCGGACAGGGTCTAGAAGAGCGCTTAAGGGGATTAAGGCATCCTAGCAAAATATTAGAGAAGGTAAGTAGATTCTGTTAAAATCTTCCTGGCATTGTATGCATTTTTTAAAAATAAATTTTGTATTGATTCAGGTGAACATCGTAGAAATCCCTGGTATATTGGAAGTGCGGAAGCAAGTTTCGCGCGTTTTCCCCTTCAATGATGCTTGTCAGTGGTTCATCGATCGGGCCGACATAATTTTCCTCGTCTATGATCCTTCTAAGCTTGACGTTGGTCCTGAAACTGAAGCCATTCTGGACCAATTGAAGGGCAGGGAATCTCAGGTAAATAAAATTCTACCTAGTCAGTTCATTTCGGGGCTTCGACGTGTGCTCAATTTGCTTCTTCTTATGTATTTTTGCTGGAAAATAAAATTGCCATTTAATTGTGTTTCAGACTCGCATCGTGCTAAACAAGGCGGATTCCGTGAAACCTGAAGAATTGATGCGTGTCCAGAGCGCGTTGATTTGGAACATTTCCCCCCTGATGAGCTCCGCTCAGCCTCCAGTCATGTACACTGCCTCTCTGTGGTCGATGCCCTTCGAGGCGGGGGCGCCCGTGAGGCTACTGCAGGCCCAGGAGCGCGAGCTGCTGCGAGACCTGCGACAGGCTATTGACAAGCGCGTTGAAAACAAGATCGCTAGCGCTAGGAGATTCGCCGTAAGTTCCGATTTTAAGCGTTAGGTTTTACAGTGTTAGGTAAATTTTCGATTCTTAAACAGTAATTATCACACATGGATCTGTACTGTCTCTTATCTCTTTATAATCTGTTCTGCGTCTACGATGTGTACATAACATTCTGACCAAGAGTGAACCTGGATTAAATGAATCCCGAAACTATAATGACCAAATTTCGTTATTCATTCTCACAAACTCTGTTTCCAGGTTCGGGTGCGAAATCACGCTAAGATGGTAGATTGCTACTTGACTACATATTACAACCACAAGACGATATTCGGAAACAAGAAGCTTATTGCCGATGCTATCATCGAAAATCCTCAGACTTACCACATCTACGAGGGACTTAGCACGCTTACTAACATTTCCAGGTTTGTGCCACATCAACATGTAACATAAAAAAGAATCATCAAAATCGGTCAACATTTGACGAAGTGAGGCTGGAACAAACATATATACACGGATCGAATTGAGTACCTCCTTCCTTATGGAAGTCGGTAAAAATCTGTAAAAAATCAAAGCAATAACAACACTGTTGCGCGGTTGTTGTATTTTTCCTTGATATTTTATCTTCTTTGTGTGATTAGGTATATCTTTAGCTTTACGTCAACGTGGGTTGACCTTCCCGTTAGTAACTCTAATTGCTGGTTATCTCCACAGATACGATTTGCCGGACCCGGAAACATACAGAGATTTCTTCCGGCTGAACCCACTGTACGAGTTCCAACAGCTGTCGGCGACGTGCACCTACTTCCGAGGCTGTCCCATCAACCGGCTCGACGTGGCCATCGCATACGACCTCCCCGAGATCGTCGGCAAATACAAGAAGATGGTGGAGACCTCCACGCCCCAGGGCATGCCCAAGAGTTGATTGATACCGTCCTGAACGAACGAAATCCGCGCATCGCGCCCGCGCCGCGCCTTCCTAACACGCTTTTTATTTTAGATATTTAAATTGGACATTTATTTTGGGCACATTTTGCATTTCTTTTTTCTAATCGGGCATCAGTATTTTTAATTTTCTTGAAATCGCATTTCTGTTTCGTATATAATTTTGCTTATTTGAACTTGAACACTCGCTTATATAGGTACCTTTTTGTTAAATGGATGAGGTATCGTTTCTTAGATTTTTCTATTGAGTGAGTTTCTTCGTGCGTTTAGAAAGTAAATGATTCGGCATCTAAATTCCTAGTGTAGGTAATAGGAATTAAGATGCCGGTTCATTTACTATATCAACGAACCCAACGTACCTACGCAAGAAAATACTAAAAATATCTGAACGCTTCCTTTGCCTACAGCAACAAATGATCGTCTAACTTACCTACACCTGAAGGTGATCGGATGGTAGATCTAGCTCCGTGCGTGTCTCGGTGGTCAGATATTTTTCTTAAACTTGCGTATTTCCGTACTTTCTCCATTCTGTAGGATTGGGTGGTTATTTTACGTAGCTGATAACGTCGTGCAAGACAATTTCCAAAGTCCCAATTAACACTTTATATAAACAAGTCGCAGAATTATTCAATTAATCTAGTCATTATATTAAAGTTTGTTAGAGAGATAGGTTGTTATTTATTATTTGAAGTGAATTCCTACAATCCTTAGAGGACTAATCGTGTATTATTTTTGTTATCGCCTGATTATTTCTTTGATAGTTATTTAATGAAACACAATGTAACTATATAAGGAAAAACTAAATAAAAATGATATAAAACAGTCATTAGAGTTTTATTAGTCCAAAGTCCAAGCAGATCTGTGATCAATCTCTTTCATGTGAATCTAGTTACTGGTGCCAGTCTCGTTGGATGCCAGCGAGGCTGGCGCCAGCAACTGGACTTATGTAATTAGTGAGTCAGTGACAAAATTAAGGAACTTTGACACGCAATTGAAATTTTATGTAGGTAATTTGCTCTCTTGGTCACTGAAAATTAAGGCTTCTAGTCTGTTCCACGACGAAGTTATAGAAAGGTCGAAAATGGCACTTCGAGAAAAGGATGGTACGGCCGTGCCTTTTTCTATTCTCGACTTGGCGGGGGCACTGCCGTGCCCCCAGACTTTCATGCCAGTTTATACACACAGTACTGACTGGCTACTGTACTAGTGTAGCGCTGGATTCGTTTAAAAGCTCCTGTTCTCCTGTAGTACATATTCTGGCCTTCATCCGTTTGACCTCGCCCCTATTTTTAACTGACACCAATGGATTATTTTTGTGTCAACAATATTATGTAGGTACATTGGCAAAATGATGGTTTATTTCCTGCTCGCCCACGTATGCAATGTACGAAATGTGTGTAACAGAATAATAAAATAAAACCGGACAAGTGCGAGTAGGTAGGACTCGCCCACCGACGGTTCCGAACAAAGTATAGTTAATAGGTATACAAACCTGCCTGATGTTGCTTAACCTCGATGATTAAAGATTACGTATATTTTGCCTCCGGCTCGACCCAGCGTACCCCATGCTCAGCCCCGCCCGGGCGACTTCGTGGCACGCTCGCGCGCGCCGTGTCCATACCTGGTCGCGCGCTTGCCTCGACGCTGGCTCGATGGTGCCGTGGCGTGGGGCGAGTCCCTCGGGGCCACCGAGCCTCCGAGCGATGAGCCCTACACCGCGCTCACTTCTATGGTTGCGTGTTCATATCACGTCGGGGTCACCAATGTACGGTTTAAGCGGATATTACACTGTCCTGAATTTAGGACACTTAGAAGGGTTCCGACCTATACGTTAGGGCGAGATGCTTCAACTCCCCTCCACTAGTTAGGACGCCTGATTCAGGACAGTGTAATACCCGCTTTAAGGACCGTAACTTCCCAAGGGCGGACTGGTGGTGACCGTGGAGTAAAAGTTAGCGCGTAATGTATCTAAATACTTTAAGCTCAAGCCACACAGAGAGCGGGCGGGCGGTGGCGGCGCGGGCGCGGGCGGCGGCGGCGCGGGCGCGGGCGGCAGCGGCGCGGGCGCGGGCGGCAGCGGCCTTTGGCGGCAGCCGCCACCGCCAAAAGCAGCTCCCGCGCCGCCGCCGCCCGCGCCCGCGCCGCCGCCGCCCGCGCCCGCGCCGCCGCCGCCCGCACCCGCGCCGCCACCGCCCGCCCGCTCTCTGTGTGGCTTAAGCTTTATTCAAAGCGAGTGCTCGGTGCAGTGGCGGGCGAAGGACTGACGGCGGCGGCGCTCGCGTTGCTTACTAGTATCGCGGCCGCGAATGCCTAGTAAGCAACTTGTGTCCCTACAGTATTTTATAAGTAACTTACTAAAGAATAGTTTTCAGATTACCTACCTAGCTAGGTAGCTAGTAAACCTACTTGTAGTATTAAAGGACGAAATTACTTGATATCTGCCTACCGTAGTTAAGTAGGCCTGCTCGATGGTCAGCGAAGCAAGTCAATTGCCCTCCATGCAGTTCGGTCCCTCGTCAAATGGACCGCACGGGAAAGGCTGCATTAAAAATAAAAACTACGCAATTCGAAAACCTGCTTTATCTTAACCACCATAACACTCAAAGTAGTCCCGGTATGTAAAATTATCTTCATTAGTTTAATTTTTACCGAATGTCCTAAGGTGACAGGCATGCCAATGAATGTTGTCAAATATTTACAACTGTCTATACATTCGCCTAACCATACAACCCTAATATATCTTGATCCTGAAATTCGTGACAAATATGTGCATATTCGGAGGTCAGGCTTATACTGGTTCTTCTGAGACAAATTTTCCGTACGGCAACAGGCATTGTAATTATGAACATAACTTTGCTCTGCTTCATAGATTCAACTCCATCCCCGAATTTATCAATTTGAGGCATTATTTAAGGGATAAAAAATATCCTATATAATAATCCAGGCTATGTATAATCATAAGTTTCATCATAATCTGTTCAGCCGTTATTGCGTGATTTAACAAATATCCAAAAATCCTTCCGCATTCTAAGTAGAATTTTTTTGTTGATTTCATAACAAATGTATAGTTTTAAGATTTTTCACCGTATCTGTAGTAGGTACTTGCCAAATTTCATAGTTCTAGGTCAACAGTAAGTAAGTACCCTATGAATTACCAAATGTGGAAATGTACGTTTTTTACGGCATAGGGACCCGGACACATGTCCACGGTACGTACCACGCCGTACCACGACGTCTCGGCGTCGTGTACGGTGCGACGGCACGGCGTCGTGCCGTGGCACGGTGCCGCGTACGACGCCGTGTACGGTCCACGCCGTGTATTGTCCATGGTGGTCCATGGTCTATTTATGAATGAAACCATAGAGAATATCGTGGACGTGCACGTCCACAGTAAAGTAATAAAAGCGTCCAATGGGTTAACTGATAAGAACCTAAGAAGAAATATGATTTCTTGGATTGTTTGATGCTGAAAAGCTACAAAATTCAGTGAAGGAAAACATAAGCGGTCTGATCAAGTAAGTAAAAAAGGTCTGGTTTTCCCCTATGTGTTTTATGGTAACATCGCACTTGTTTTCCTAAAACTAGTGCCTAGAGTAAATCCTGGGATTAGGCGCCAATGCGCCCAGGCAACTTTAACTTTACCCACTGACTTGTATTTCATTCAATTAACTATGTTATGGTGATGTTATGTAGGGCAGGACAGTTAATTTCGCCAGAGAATCTATTTCTACGAAATATCTACGAGTGGTGTGAGAATTCCCAGCCAAGAAAATTAATGTTGCCAGATCAACAACTGTGCTGTTGGCCTAGCACATGTTGTTTTCGAAAGTATGTCGGCTTATCTCGAGCTATCCGTCACTTTCTGACAGCACCAATCAAACAAAGACGCGTAGCTCGAGATAAGCCGATATACTCTCAAGCGCAGCATGTGCTAGGTATCGGTCCGATATTATCGGACAATGTGAAAAGCAATATCGGTATTGGATCCTACGTACCGATATCCTATCGGATAATATGAACACGTCCTAAATGACTATGCATCCGGGTCGTTAAAGCGGGTATTACACTGTCCTGGCTAGGGGATGCTTCAACTTTCCTCCACTAGTTAGGACGCCTGATTCAGGACAGTGTAATAGCCGCATTCGCCTGGCCGCAGACGCACGGAATTCCGATACGGTTTCAGAGAGTCTCCCTCCTCTAGTCCTCTCCCCTCCGTTTCCGTTCGGAATTCCGTGCGTCTGCGGCCAGGCTTAAGTTAAAAAAAATATGACAAGTGTCAAAATATAATGTCAAACTTCATGTCGCTGTCGCTCGTCTCGTCCAGTGTTGCCAGATCTACTGGTTTCCCAGTAGATCTACTGGTTTTGGGGTATGTCTACTGGTCTACTGAGGGCCTACCGCGAACCAAAAACGAAATAACTGCCTCTCTGTCGCACTTGCATATTGGAGCAACAGAGAGGGAGATACTTCGTTTGTGGTTCGCGGTAACGACTCTGGTTTTGCAAGAGAATCTACTGGATTTTATGTGTTTCAAAAGTTTTTTCTGATTTATAACTATACCCGCCTTAAAATGGACAACGACGTGTATATAAGAACTTTATATTTGTCCCGAGCTGTAGACTCGCAAAGAATCGAAAATCACTCGGTGTCTTGGGCGCAAAATTGTATAACTCATTACCAGTCGAGTTAAAACTGGTGCAAAAGGATATATGTTTTGCAAAAAAACTAAAAATACTACTCGCAAAGCTCGCATGCTATACTATTGACGAATTTGTTGAGGTGTGCGGTGACCCAAATTGTGCATTATAATTGTAACATGCCAAATAATAGTATCTAATAATTAAAGTAATGTAAAATCTATTGTTTTTGACTGTAAGTCTGAATAATATGTAATGTAACCACTAACCACTGACATGTAAAAATAATATTTTTATCAATAAATAATTGTATTGTATAACAAATCGTTATAGTTTCTAAATATTCGTTCAAAATTAAAACTAATACAAGACGCCTAGTAATGATTTTCAGATCCATATTCAATGCTACCTCACTCGACATAGTACGTCGCTTTTCATTTTTTCTTTGGCACAATATGGTGTCTCATTGTCGCCATATCGATCAATATTCTTGATTACTGTTATGTCTTTAGCGAGATCCACACAATTAGAAAGCTAATGCTCTTGGTCTTTAGAGAGCCTAAAAGAAACATACATACATATACAGGCTGTTCTGCACATGGCTGGACGAACAAAAACAATGAAGAGAGAGAGGTAAACTTTTCACTCTAGGCCAGATTTATTATATATTTTATATATTATATAATAGATTAGTATGGCCCCACCTCTTCGCCTTTTTTTTTCCAACCATATGCCAAACACCCTGTATAAACAGATAATGAACACATTACCCTCCTTTACATCGCGCAGTCGGGTAAAAAGAAAGAAAACTCGGGATTTGGTAAGTTTTGGGGTTCATAAAATTTATCTACTGTTTTTTTTCCCCAATCTACTGGTTTTTAAAATTCGGTCTGGCAACACTGGTCTCGTCCGTCTGATTCTTTTCTTTCTATCGCTTGCTTGATTCTCCGATTAAGGAGAAAAATCTTAAGAATTAGTATTTATTAATATTCCTAAGTTATGCATACAGATTTATCACCGCATTTGCATACCGATCAATGTAATGTTTTGATTAAAAAGTTAATGGACTGCCACTCCGAGGTAGATTAGATCACTGTTTCTTGTATTTTCCCGTTGTTTTAGCAAACGAGACGTGTGTAACTTGTTTTACTAGTAATATATGTTTGTAAGTTGCTTCTTCACGTGTGTTGTGTTTAGTTGCCCATTTATATTTTAGTATATTAGAAAATATTCTGAATCAAATCATAACCTTATTGTTTCCAGCACCCATTTCGCAAGTTTATGGGTTATTGCAACGACTATGACAGTGTTATGAGAAAGTGCTTGAAGCAAGAGCGTCTTCGGCGACAGAATGCTAATCTAGAAGACTCACTAAAACGGCATGCAGAAATCCACGCTAGAATATTGAAGTCGCAGAAAGAAAAAGCAAGTCAAGCTCTGTAATCAGAATTCTATTTTGTTAGCCTGCAGTAGTATTTTTAGATATAACTATGGAGTACAGTATCTTAGATGCTATCCCCGATTTATCTAACTACAAATCCTTCACAGATAGGTACTTCACTAAGAGGTATGTGCTCAATGCAAATGGTATTGAAAATAATGACATTATGATAATGTTCCATTCAAACAGAATAACTTTGCTTACACTTGCCCCTAGTCACTTTTTCTTTAAAACTGAAAGTGAATACAAATTAAACTTTACTATTGGAGCTGTTGACCGACTGACTAATGCAGTGAAAGGAAAAGGGAAGAAAGGTGGCCAAGTGCTACACCCCAAATCAGTGGTGTGCAAAGTTGAGTTTGACGATGGCTTAAGTTTTGATGTACCTTCCTGTATGAAAGGGACTCTAGTTGAAATTAATGAACAACTAGTGAAAAACCCAAAACTACTGAAGGAGTACCCAGATTCTGACGGGTTTATAGCCATAATATTATCCAGTATTGCTATTTCGGAGGCAAACAAAAGTGAAATGCTGACTCATGAAGAGTATGTGAAAATTTTTAAGTAGATTTAGTAAATACATTGTTAAAGAAATAATGTTTTTATTTGCTTAATCTTTAGATTAAGTCATTACCACCATAAAGCCATTACCAATAAAATACAAAGTTCCAGTTTTGCAAAGGAAATTGTTTTTAACTTGTTAATTTTGTCCACTTGTACTATTACCATTCTATTGGGGTTATAGGGTCCAGATGTTGATATTAATTGGTATGAAAAAAAGAACAAAGTTCAAAATCACTATTGCACCTATTTAGCAATGAATGAATTGAATTATAAAGTCAAGTGACCAATACACAGTTCAGTCTAATTTATATGGCTTCAAATTATATTAAACCATTAAGCTCCCACTAAAGATTCAAAGCTCCAACTATGAACAGGCTAGGTTCACACGGCGACTATTCGATTCGATATTTTCTCGCATAGGGTTTTACCGTATACCAGACGGCCGTTCACACGGTGCGAGGTCCATTCGGTTTTTCACGTATGCGTCCTGACGTCACAAACACAACTGCCTGTGCGCGCGCGACTCGTATACGAGAAAGAAACCACTGAGCATCGCATTCGATAAAATCGATTCGAGATTCCCGCATTCCGGTGACAAAACTATACGGTATACCGATAAAAAAAAAATCCGTATAAATACGGTAAAAAAAAACTCGAGTACGAGTTTTTCCCGCAGGGATGCCGTGTGAACGTTTCTATGCAAATTCAGTTGCCACTAAGATATTCGATAAAATCTCGTATACGGGAAAAATGGCGCCGTGTGAAGCCATACATCATGAATTCATATCATAATGTACAATTATTAAATCTTACTATTTGCATTTACATGATGATTAAACCCGTCGTCTACCAGTCCCTGGGATCCCAGGGCAGATAACAAAAGAATGGCATTGTTTATGTTTTTCGCCGGGAGAGGACGGCTTAGAATAAATTGAAGCTTGGAAAGAACCAATATGTACCTAAATTAATGTATTGTAGTACCTACTGTAACCGTAGCTTATGCAATAAAATAGTTGACAGACAATATTATACACTTTATCATATCACCAGCTATTTTGTTTGTTACTAGCATCTTGTTGACCCTTGAACCCCCCATTATGAGAAACTGATAATGATAGCTACAAACTGCAGTCGTCCAGTTACCTCCTCTTAGTACAGTTGATTAGATCTTTGTGTAGCAGTGAAAATGTCCCTGAGTCGATTTTGCGCCTTCACTTGTACACAATCAACTGTTAAGATGATTACCCCTTTACCGTTTCCATTAGTGCGTGCATACGGTGATGGACATCAAACGGCTGTTAAAACACCGCTGTATGACTTACACAACAGGTATGGTGGCAAGCTCGTGAATTTTGTTGGATTTCTGCTGCCAGTACAATATGCAGACTTGAGTGTCACGGCTTCTCATTTATTCACACGTTCAAGTGCCTCCATCTTCGACGTGTCCCACATGCTACAGACGAATGTGCGAGGTAAAGATTGCATCTCATGGTTCGAGTCTCTCTGCCCAGTGGACTTGAAAGGAATGGCTAATGGATCTAGCGCCCTTACAGTCTTTTTGACTGACAAAGGAGGTATTATTGATGATCTGATAGTGACCAAAGTGAATGACGAAACATTGTACATAGTGTCAAACGCTGGACGGCTGGAAGTCGATAAGCAACATATGTTACAGACATCTAAAACATTTCAACAGAAAGGTAAAGACGTACATGTTGAATTTTGGGATGTGAGTGAAAGAGCTCTGATCGCAGTACAAGGCCCTAAGGCCGCGTCGTTGCTTCAGTCGCTTACAGACGTTCCAATGAATGACCTAACTTTCATGACTTCTCGCGAGGGTTCCGTGGCTGGAGTAAGTAACTGTCGCATTACGCGCTGCGGCTACACCGGTGAAGACGGCGTGGAAGTGTCCATACCAGCCGAAAAGGCAGACCATGTTACGGAGGCCTTACTACAATCGAACCAAATAAAACTTGCGGGCCTTGGGGTCCGAGACTCGCTCCGATTGGAAGCAGGTTTATGCCTATATGGCAATGATATCGATGAGACTGTGTCTCCAGTAGAAGCAAATTTAACATGGCTCGTTTCTAAGAGACGGAGGGGTGAAGCCAACTTTCCGGGAGCTGACGTAATTCTAAAACATATTAAACAAGGGGTTGATAAGCGGAGGGTCGGCGTGCGAATGGAATCCGGAGCTCCAGCGAGGAAGGATGCTATCCTCAAGAACCCTGACACTTTAGATGTGGTCGGCAAAGTGACCAGTGGGTGTCCGAGCCCCTCGCTCGGCGGGAACGTGGCGATGGGATATGTGCCAGAATCTTTGAAGAAAGTAGGAACTCAACTCTTGGTTAATATTAGGGGAAAAGATGTTCCCTGTGTTGTTGCTAAAATGCCTTTCGTCCCGTCCAATTATTACATAAAGAAATAAAGAATTGTTTGTATAAAAGTAATAATTTTTATTCATTTATTTGTAACACATAAGAGAAACAATCAATACATTTATCATACATATAGCTAATACTAATTAAAACAAGTCATTTACACAACGATGTTTGAGCGATAATTAATAAACCTTAAATGGAGAATGGAACATCATATCATCATCATAATTAACCTTGCTAATAGGCAGCAACTTACGATACAAGCAAGTAAACATAATGAGCATGGAATTCGAAGGAATGTTAAGTGATTTGGCACTTCATTACACGCTAATACTTTTATATGTAGATTGTACTTAGATTTGACTATCACAGGATTACTTGTATGGAATAATACAGTTATTAATACATATTAAAATCTGTTATCAGTCAACGTTCCTCAAATACTTTCGTAACATAACACCTCTCGTATTTTCAATTCATCTCAATGATCGATTTAGACCACTCGCCTTTATGTTATCTGTCAATAGATTACAAAACATGCACTTAAACTTGTCTACAAGCAAGGCAGTTAGCTCCATTCAGAGTCTGTTTCTAACAGACCCAGATATTGTCATAAATCCGTTTAAAATCTAACATTTTCAGTACATAACTAGCTTGAGCTAGTAAGTCGAACAGATAAGCCTTAAGTACAAAAGGCTTGTATGTCCAAAAGAGAACAGGACGGATCAGACAGTATTATGTAGATACAAATAAGGTCTAATAACAGAACTAAATAAATGCCATTCCAATACCTTCACAACAGGTCTCATTTGTTTAGATCCGGAAATTTCATCGTAGCCGTGGAGCGAGTGAGTTCCGCGAAGTCTATATTCAATTTGTTTAGTTTCTCTGCAAACTGAAAATAAAATATACATGAATAATATAGTATATACAGTCAATTTTTTTTTATTGACGCGCATCCCTAATTTGTTTAATTCGTTATATTTTAACTATAACTAACAATACTGTATATCACTTCACTCTTTAAAAATGGCTTTCCATCAAATTTATGATGATTTCGCCAAAGAATACTTGTTCAAAGACGTTGTTCGGTAACGACGCCATGACAGTAGGCAACTAACTGGTTTTGTACGGTAGTGAATTCAGCCCGTCGTCACGAAGAGCACGTGTGTTCACCAACGCGTTGACGGGCAAAATCCATACTGTTTATAATACAAAAAGAAAATTGCGGTTATGAATTATATCCAGGTTTTGCTAATTTTATTGGCCTATATACCTACCTACATCCTATGACAAATTTTCGTGTCACAACGGAATCAATTAAAATGTAGGTATGTTAAATGCCTTAAAGATGTGCCAAAAATTTGGTCGTCACCCACATGCCAACTTTTGTACACAATTTGAAGATTACTATTTTTTTTAGTCTGCCTCACACACGGATACTATTAAAATACTTACGTCATAATGAAGAGGTGACGTGGGCCTCCCTTTTTTCCCCTCCTGGACCCGACAGTTGGAAAGATGCGTTATCTGGCTTTGCATTCTTACAAATATTTGTCTGTATTCATCTTGGATCCTGTTAAATTCGTTATTAATATGGGCATCTTTCTTAGCTATATATTCCTGAAAAAAATATTAATCTATAAGTACATATGCCCCATTCTTACATATTTGGCTGTGTAGAAGCACGTAGAAGCAAGAACCAGTGTCGTTAACAATACAATCAATATTCATATTTAGAAGTGTGAGAATATCGTCACGGAAATGGGACTAATGGAAACCAAATGAAGAATCCATAACATTTTCAGTTGCAAAGATACTGCACAAATAAAACGCACGACAATAGGGATGTTGACTCAAAATTTATTATTACTCCATACGAAAGAATACATATAACTATGCCAAAAAGTGAAAATCCTATTCAAATATCTCAAAAAATAACGAAACTACAACCGTTAGAATGTTTTTAGTTAGAGAGAGAAAACGCTACAGGTCAGTGACGTCACTGACCTCGAGCGCCATAGTAAATGACGATCGTTCAATACAACGGGGCGTTTTGCGGAAAAGGGACAGAAAATGCCCCCTCCTAAAACTTTGAACACTTATAATTATGTAATTAATTATTCTTTTGGATTACTTTTTTCACTATTTGAAAGAGAATTTGATCCTTTTTCGAGAAAATTCGGATTCATTGATTTTCTTATTTGGTGTCAACATCCCTATTGTTAATATTATCGCCGGTTGACAACCAAGTCACCAGTGTCCACATACCCATACCCTGTCGCGCTAGGAACGAAAGAGCGAGTGCTGTGCGGCCAGCGCGTGTAAGCGGGATGCTATGATTAGATGTCAAACATCATGTTTTGTTAGACAAATAACCTTCTGTACGCAAGTACTGTTAATTATTCTGTGCTTAGAGTTTTGGTTGTCATCTGACGTTATAATAACGGAATTGTAGACGTATGACCTACCTTATGAGTCATTATATTTTTTTTAGCATTTTTGTACTTCTCCAACAGGGCTCGGTGCTCAGCCTGCAAGATCTCGTAACTCTGTTCCGTATTTGCAATTTTTCTTTGCAAACTATTAATTTTACTTTTCACATTTTTGAGTTCTTTTTCGCAGGAACTGTGACTGTGTTGCAAGTCTTTTTTTTCTTGTTTAATTAAATTCTCTTTTGTATCTAACCACTGTATCTTCTTTTCATATTTCTCTGCCTTGACTTGCCATTCATTGAGGGCGTCTTTTGTTTTCTCACATTCGGCTTGTATAGCATTATGTTCCTTTATTAGGACAGATATTTCATTCTCCTTGGCCTCCAGTATCTGGGATACTTTAGCTCTCTCCGACAATATGAACTGCTTTAGAGTCTCAACTTCTTGCATTTTCCGCTCCAGTAGCTCCTTTAATTTGGTAACTGTCGCTATTTGTTCGTTTTCCATTTCCTTTAGCCGTCGCGCGCAGTTCATTTCCGCGGTTTTCATCTCAAGGGTGAACTTTTCCGCTATTTGATCTCTTATGGCTTTTTCTTTCATCATGAGAGCATTCTATAAATAAAGAATGAATAGTTTTGTAAATTGTATTCGTGTTGTGCAGTTGCCGTGATCGAACACAAGGTGCTCACAAATATCTTAACACTCCAGCATGTCCAGATATTTTGAGCACCCTGAAGAGTACAGCCGGCCTCACAAAGTAGCTGGACACTTAGGTACTGACTGCTACTTTGTCGTTTTCACCACCGTTAGGAATTTAGTATGACAGTTCAGTTCATACATGACGTTAAGCTACAAGGTACAGTCACGAATTTTAATTTGGGACTCCCATAAGGTTGACAGTCCTGTCAAACTGTATTGAAATTCAGAGAAATAGTTTGCGAAATGGGTCATAAATTAAAGAACGTGACCTTACAAAGGTATTGAGTACCTTGTGAGGCTGACCGTACAAATTTCTTTGCAGGCGACTGTACTACAAAATAAAAGCACGACGGAACTAATAGTCAATGTATAGATACCTTAGTGGCGATGGCGTCGTCACAGGTCTGCACCATGTCCTCGATGGATGGGTGTTCGGAGTCGGGCTCAGTGTTGGTGGCGACGGAGCGCTGGTCTTGCAGCTTGTTGAACCGCTCCACAATATACTGCTGGAAAAACTCCGCCTTGCCTTTCAGTTCCTGCATCAGGGCTTCGTTGCTCTCTTGAGTAGCTAGGGTTTTACATTAAATAAGGTTAATATAACAATAGAAGGTTATCTGGAAGAGGTCCCTGGGATACATTCGCCTTTGTACTTTGTATTTTATGATTTTGTTTCTTCTATAAATGTTTTTATGTGCAAAAAAGTTTCATACATACAAACAAATAACTAAGTGTAATATTTTTCACAAGAGATTGAACTAAGTATTATCAGAAATGTAACAAAGCATTAGTACATTTACTAAACAAGTATGTAGTGTTGTGTTTCTGGAGGTGAGCAAGGTTGCCAGAGCTCCCGAGGATGCACTGTGTTGAGAGAGAGGGACCTTTTATCCTTTCTGCTGTCAACACAGTGAATCCTCAAATTTTATAAAGGGTCGGCAACGCGCACGTGACTCTTTTGGAGTTGCGGACGTCTATAGGCAGCGATGTCCACTGACCATCAGGCGGACCGTACGCTTGTTTGCCACCGTCGTCGTATAAAAAAAAAGTACAAACGTGACTCAGTACAAGACATACCTAATTTAACGCTGCATTTGCTAAGCTGCTCATTCAGCTGTCGAATTTGCTTCAAGTTCGTCTCGCATTGCTCGCAGGGTGCCATTTCCTTTCTCATTGCACTTTTTTCATCTGAAAATAAAACAATCTGACTTATATTCCATATCGAATATATTGATGCCCTGGGCAAAGCCTTCTTAGGCGTGAAATACACACAAGCGGCGTAAGGCATAACATAAGGCACGTTTGTATACAAAAATGCCTTATGCCTTACGCCGCTTGTGTGTATTTCACGCCTTAGGTTGGTTAGGCACACTCGACATTCCTATGTCCTATCATGCTAAATGTTGAACAAATAAATATTGAACTTATACTATTTTTACATTTGCTAATTCTAATAACATTAAAAAGTGTTTAAGGTGCTTAAATACTAGTTAGGTCTTATGGGACTCTGATTACTGTTGGTAGAACATACCTTCAAGGTATTTGTTAAGTTTGTCTGTAAACTCTTTCTGTTTGTCGGTGAATTCTTTCTGCAGTTCCGATATCCTCTTATTCGCTCGCTCCAACTCCTCTTTAGAGCTTGTGAGCTCAGCTAGCAGCTTCTCCCCTTGTTGTCTTTCCTTTTCTATCCTCTCCACATATTCCTTTTCTTGTGATTTGTATAACTCTATCTCTTGCTGAGTTCTAGATGAGACGTCTTGTAGTTCTCTAGATGCACTATCTCGTGAACTGCAAGCCTGTGAAATTGCGGTACAAAATAAGTTTTAAATAAAAAGAACAAAACCTTATTGGTTAACACAGTACAAACGCTATTTTAATCATATTTTATGGTCATTGAGGTACACGAACAGCGTACGAAAGGACAAGAGAGGGAAGAGAATTTGCAGAACAAATCAGACCGCAGGAGTTCGGCGATGGTGGCTGCAATAGCTGTCGCTAGAGTAGCTTGTCAGTTGTAGACTAGCCCGGCACACACCAGTGTGACGTGGACAGTACCTGCAGGTACAGGGTCTTGAGCTCGGCGTTGTCGTGGAGCGCGGCCCGCAGCTGGCCCGTGCAGCGCTCCAGCTCCCGCAGCAGGTCGGCGTTGGCGGCCGCCGCGAGCGAAGCTCGCCCTCCGCGCGAATCCTTCACCTTGTCGTGTTCCGACTCCAATTCCGCATACTTCAGCTCTAACTGCAAGACACATCAAGTATATTTGTATAAGTAGAATATTACAGAAGAAAGTAAGCATTATAATAAATTCAGTATTAGAAAGAGAGAAAGGAAGGTTCAACCAAGACTCAAGGTTAGCCTTCACCGCAGGTCGCTGCAGTGCGTGATAGGCTTTATTCCGGGAAGGTGAACAGACATTGTGACCGGGTAGGGGTTGCAGTAGCCAAGCCATAAAAGAGGTTACTTCTCTCAGCTGCGTGGTGACGTGGTGGAGCTCGGCGCGCAGGTCGCTCTGCTTGCAGTCGGCGCCCGCGCCGGCGGCCTCGAGCTGGCTCTGCAGCACGGCCGCGCGCGAACTTAACTGGAGCTCGATGCCTTTCGCCTCCTCCACTTTACTTCGCAGCTCTGACTCTTGTTTGCGATGCTGTTCTAGTCTTTTGTCCCTATAAAACAGATCAATTTAGCATTTTTTCCTTTTATTGAATATTATTCTAGCGAAGAGAAACAGATCTTCATTGAATTACATAGTTATGAATTAAAATAGGAAAGGATAATTTCCGTAGAAATTGAAATAGAATGTGAAATTAGTTTTCTGAGAAATTTACCTTTTGGAAATTTCCTCTTGTAACGATGAGATCTTCTGAATCTGCTGTTTATACCTGCTTAGAGCATCTTTCAATGTTGATAATTTACCTGGCGACGGAGGTTCGCCTGAAAGTAATAAAACAATGTCATATCGATATAGTTAGTTGATATGTTTGAGACATTACAAGCAGTGATGTTGCGTGAAACCCAGTGCCAGATTAAGCAAGCGCGGGACCTGTAGCAAATTCTATCACCCTTGGATACGCCATTGGATTACTACCTATAGGTTATTTTTTCAAGTTTATGGTTTTAATTTTTTTTTGGTGCGCGGGGCCCCCAATGCGCTGGACCATAGCGTTTGCTACCCTTGCTATGTAGCTGATGCGCCACTGGTGAAACCTACCTAGATATGTACTCTCCGGGAGCATGTCAGCCATTATCTGGTGAAGGGCAGTGCGCCAGGCCTCGTGCTCCTTCTGTGTCGCGGCCAGCTTGTTCCGGCAGAGCACCAGCTCGTGGGCAGTCACTTCCAGTTTGGACTGAAATTACATGTTCGTTAATAACAGTGTCCAACGAGATTCTAAATTAGGGATGGGGGGCCATAGTGATGGCAAAAGATAGTTAAATTTAAATTCATCCCGACATCTAGGATTTTTGCATAAACTTTATACGATGGCATTATGATGGTCAAAACTAGATGCACTATAGGTATACCGTTTAACGGAGGCCGCGCCTCTGATAGATATTAGAGATATTAGCTCCCAAACTCGTACAAAATGTGTTTTGACCCCAATTTACAAACTATGAAGATTAAAATTCTGAAAAAAATTGAGGTGGTGTACAATAATAAATACTTTCAACGAAAATTGGTTTGAACAAGATGGGATTAAGGGTTTTTGAGTTATCACTGAAAAACTGTCTTGCCCAAACAAAAGGACGTAAGTGCCGTGACTTCCCTATGAAGATACGACATATTTTTTTTGATTTAAGGTATTAAATAGTGTTTTGAAATGTGGACTAGTAGGTATCGGTACGGAACCCTCGTTGTGCGTGACCCGACACGCACTTGGCCGGTTTTTATAGATAATGGTACGGAACCCTTCGTGCGCAAGTCCGACTCGCACTTGGCCGGTTTTGTATAATATCGTGTACAAGTGATAAGAACACGTACCCCTAACTCCTTGACCTGTTCCTTGGCAGCGTTCCTCTCACTGGCCAACTGCGCCACTTTCTCCTTGAGCCGCGCAGACTCCCCGCTCACCAGCCTGCTCTGCGCGGCCTCGAGCTCGTTTGCCAATCTGTTGATAGTCGCTCCTTTATCTATCAACAGTTCCTCTTTCTCTCTGTCCTTTTCCATGCACCGCTTTTCCAGTATTTTTATTTCGCTATCCTGCGAGTACGTTAAATAAATGTAAAAAATTGTGATAACAATGATTCAATTCAAGAAGTGTCAATAAAGCAACTTACTTTTTCGTCCAATCTACTTTTAGCCTTTGTCAAGTCAGCGTGCAGCCTATCCACTTCATCTCTGTGCCTGAAATTAATAATTGACATACACACCCTCCTGAGGTTCAAAGTGATAATACTAGGACAAATTCACTTCAATGGAATTTATATCTTTCGAACTTGAAACAAAACGAACTCTACTCTATTTTCTGTGACAGGAGATTCAAATTTCATTGCCAAATTTCCTTGTATGGTGGGCGCTAGGAGGATACACAAGAATACTGCCTTTATTTTATATTACATTTGATATTAACTATCTTGCCTGAAAAAATCTGCATGTTTGACTCCGCATTTGTTAAACCGAAAAGCATATTTATAAACACGAACAAACCTAGCTGAGTAACAGTGAACGCAGTTTTGTATTTATTTATTTATTTATAATTTTTTAACGGATCTGCCTAGACTAGAGCTACCCAATGAAGTCTCACCACGGAAAGTTAAGTTAACCTTTTAACCGCGATCGTCGTATATATCAGACAAAGTGACAATGTAAATAACAAATGATGATTCATGATATATTGACAAAGATGAAAATTGCGAATAACTATTTTGACATTCGGCGGTTAAAAGGTTAAAGGTTTTTTGACGACCTCTTTAGCTTAGTCGGTAGTGACCCTGCCTACGAAGCTGGAGGTCCCAGGTTCGAATCCCGGCCGGGGCATTCATTTGTGTGATGAGCACGAATATTTGTTCTTGGGTCTTGGATGTGTTCTATGTATTTAAGTATTTATTTATCTATATAAATATATATATCATCGCTTAGTACCAATATTACAAGCTTTGCTTAGTTTGGGACTAGGTTGATTTGTGTAAGATTGTCCACAAATATTTATTTATTAATTATTATTTTTAAATATGTTTCCGTTTGATCTCGACACTGGTCAGCTCTTGGCTGTATCGCAGCAACAGTACAGGACGTGTATTCTACTCCGAAGATTCTCCGTAAAGTGCCGTCCCTTTCACTCTTATAGTGTATAACACGAGAGTGAGGGGGACGGCACGATACGCATTTCGGATTACGATGTTCGGAGTAGATCCTCTGAGTCGCAACCGAATCGCAACTGCAACGAGAAAGTATCGCTAATGGGTATAGTTCGGACACAAGTCTAAGGCTAAATTCTGTCAAACGAACGCAAGCAAAACCAGACTTAGAGCTCTGACTGTAAGGTAGATTTTTGCTTGCGTTAATTTGACAGCACTTTGCCTTACAGTTTTGTACGAACTACTGCAGGAAATAAACTGGTTCTGTCAAACATTGTTCACATTTTCAACCAACTCTCTAAAAGGATAATGTTTTGAAATACTATTAAGCACATACCTGTCTTGCTGTTCTCTAAACAGTGCATCAGTGTCATGTGTGTGAGCAACCTATGAACAAAGGAAATACTTTGTTGATTCTTGTGTGCAACAACAGTCAAGTGAACTAAATTATTAATAATATACATTGTTTTACATTGGTTTCCATAAAAAAAAATGTGCAGTATCAATAGCTACTTTTACAGTATTTGTTACAATACTACATTAAACTACTACCTATTTAGCAAGCAAAATTATCAATTTTTTAATCAAAGTGAAAATTGAAAAAATCAACACCACAGGTTGGATTTGAACCCGAGACCTCTGGAATCCTTCCATTGCTCCACCAATTGAGCCACCGTGGTATCCCTTGTAATGGTGAATTTTTCAATCTTAACACTCATCTATTAAGCCTTATTAGGGAGGCTCGTAGCGACATCTACCGTGAAGCTGTTACAACTTCTGAAACGGCACCAACGTCCCAAGTTGCATTGGTAATCGTTGATAACAGTGTGCTACACCCATACAAACTTTAATAGTAACTTCAAATCCAACCTGTGGTGTTGAATTTTTAAATTTTCACTTTGATTAAAAAAATTGAGATTTTCGCTAGCGGACGCATCTGCTTAACAAACATATTAAAGCAAAATTATCTCTACTTTTAGCATTGTATAAATGTGAACTGGCGCGCCAGTTTGTACGGCCACCTCATAGTATAAAACAAAGTTGCTTCCTTCTGTCTGTCCCGTTGTATGCTTAGATCTTTAAAACTACGCAACGGATTTTGAAGCGGTTTTTTTTTTATAGATAGACATTCAAGAGGAAGGTTTATATGTATCATTTCGGTCGCTAGTTGTAACTAAAGCGCGTCCCAGACGGTCGCCGACAAGTCCCTAGGAAGGAGCGACGTTGCTCCGCAAAGACCGATTTTCAAAGGTAACAACTCTACGCGGTCCGCGGGGACCAAGGTCGCCCGGTTTTGGGGCTTGTTTGCGACCGTCTGGCACGGGCTTAAGAGTTACCTGAAAGGTGTGCATTCGCTGCTGCATCTCCTGTAGGCTGAGGTTGGCGGCGCGCAGTTCCAGCTGCATCTGCTCCTTGTCCTGGTCGCTCAGCACCAGTTTCTCCGTGAGGCTTACTACTTGTTGTTCCAGCTCCATTATTTTGTGTTTACTGGAAGCTGATGAATACAATTTCGTTTAGTAAAAAAAATATTTTTTTTGAGAAATCAAAGGTGTGTGAATTCGTCAACCGATTCTACTTAGAACAGTATGGAGGAACGCAGTGGGATGTTTAAAATATGTCTGTAAATAATATTAGTAAATTAACGTATACATATATATATCATCGGATCAGCACAGTCGCCGAATATCCTTGTTTTTCTGCCGACAAACTGTTATGCAGTTTGGCAGATATTAGAAATGTTGTTATAATTTTTATTAATGTATTAAATAAATAAAAAAAAGCATGTAGTAAGCAATGTCATTGATAAACTTCGTACAGGAATTCGGTTGGAGTTAGAGTAGTGAAACCCCCTAGTCCAAGCAAAATAGGCACGTTTTTTTTTTATTTTTATTCAATATAGGTTTGAGCTTGACCACAAATCACCTGATGGTAAGCGATATTGCGGACTAAGATGGAACGCGCTTACCTAGCAAATACCGATTCACTCTCGCCTTGAAGACCGAAAGGTTGTAGTTTACAGGGAACAAGGAATCCGGCAAGGAGTTCCACAGCTTGCAGCGTTGTATATCTTACGAAAAAGGCCCAGCCCAGCATAACTATACCTCTGTATGATCGCTATCACCCTATGCTTCATAACGATGATGACATTTCATTGAGAGGTATACAAGAGTGACTTATGAAATCCCGTGTAGTTTTGAGGTCCCCAACCCAATTACAAATTCCTATAAGAACATTAAATAGTATGTCACCAAGTAAATGATGCGATTCTTGCATTGACAGCTCCGCCTTGTCTCTGTCATTAACAGCCGCCGCAAGTCTGACACGGAGACTGTCAACTTCTGTATCAAGCTTTTCCATCTGTGCTGCCAACTGTTGACATTCCTTCTCACGCATCTACAATAATTAATTATGATCATTAATATATAGCAGTGGCTTCAGTTGTTTTCCACCAGGCAAGACAAGGACTCGGTCTATAGCAGATCAACAATTGCCAATAAAATTTAGCTTAATAATTACAAATTTTAGCAACATGAAAAGTAGCTCTTCTTCTGTTAGCTAGCACAACTGACTAGATTGACTAATTGGGCGACTGAAAGTTAGATAGAAATTGCAGAGTCAGGTCACGCGAGACACAACTAGTCAGCAAGTTGTGGTAGTCGTTCGACCGACACTCAAAAAAGGCCCCCAGGACCTGCCACAACTTGCTGACTAATAATCGGCCCCCTGGTCTGGTAATGAATAACTTTGTCGTTTTAATGATTTTTCTAACTATACATACCTCATACATTACTTTAAGTTTCTCATTATTCATATACTCTTGTTTTGCATCAATATTGTTTATTCCATTCAAATGCCCTGAAAAATAAAACTTCACATTTATTCCATTACTCTTCATATATTATACCTTTTTCTAACTTATCCAACACCTATGAAAAAAGTATTTATATTTTGTATAATTATTATAACCCATTTGTTTCCTAATTAAATAAAAATAAGAAATAAAGCTGTGGAGGCTACACAATCCATACCTACATAATCACATACTCTGTACTATATTCTAAACTGTGTACAGTGTAGGTCATTAATATGTAAACACTTTTTTACCTAATTGAATGTGGTCGCCTAAAATTTGTAAGAAAACACATTCGATTAGGTAAAAAAGTGTATACATATTAATGACCTCGACTGTACTTACTTAAAGTGATAAGTTCACTTTTGTACTTAACCTTTTCTTTTGTAGTTTTTGTTATCATGTATTTTTCTACTACTTTATTTGTTGTTAATGTTGTTATTATAATTTAAAAAAAACTGTTTCTTTTAAAATGCAACCAGAGGACATCCACCAGTTTCACATAACATAATAGGACAACAATAGGATAATATAATACAACAGTTTTACATAATAGGGTGATAATTGTTAAATGTTTTACTTACCCTTGTATTCCTGTTGATAATAATGGTTCTGTCCATCCCCAGCACCATAAGGACTATACTGCAGTTTCACTGGGTCCTGGTCCTTATGGATCTGAGTGGGAGTGTGCCTGTTTTTCGGGGTCTCAAAGATCTGTGGAGAGTCCCGGATATGCTGCAGTTCTTTTAAGTGATTGAGGGAATCCACATAGCTTGGGGGCAAGCCACTCCTAGGGTGGCTGTTAGGGTGACCTAAAATATACAAACTTATGTTTAAAGGAAACATTTTTATTATATTTTGGCAACATAATTTAATAATGATTCATTGATAAATTATATTTTTTTAAACTTATGAAGGTGCATACAAAATGCTCCATAGATATAGTTCATGTCATCAATCAATCAATCAATCAATCAATCAATCAATTATTCATCCATGAAGGCACTCCCCTCCACAGCCCAATCCGAACAATTGTGCATAGATTAGTATGAGATTCGCCGTGGATGGGCGTGTCGTCTATATATCATACTATGAATCTATCCAAAACTTTGAACAACTTTTACTGCGGGACCAACTTCATACATTTTGGTTGATCAACTGAATTTTCATTATGAAAAACCAAATTTCCTTTTTTGGACATGGTTGATCTAATTTAGTGGTTCCAATCATTAAGAGGCCTTTAACGTGACCGTTAGTGTCACACGTAAATAATTGTGATTATTTAAATTTAACATCAACATAGTAACTAGTTAGATGTATTCAAAAGCTACTTAAATACAAAATACAGTTCACAGCAGCCCCCTTTTTTATATCTATTAACCTAACCTCCTTTTTTATAATATAATTGTTATCTTCTAAATCTATCTTCATTGTTAAATTTGACTAAACACATTATTTACGAGTGGCCATAATGGACATATTAAAGGCCTCTTAATCCTTTAACTGCCACAGTCTTGATATTTCACACAAATTCCTGATTTATGACCAGTGATCGGTTATTTGGATTCTCCCTCGCGGGATATCAAGTAGAAAAGTTAATATAGATATGACAGTTTCCCATGATACCGATCAAACCATACAAAAATAAAACAGTTTAAATTATCTTTAAGGAATTTTTTACTCTTACGTGGCAACCAGTTGAGACAAAAACTACTATTCTTTTCCTAATCTCTACACTTTACTTTCAGCAAAATATATTAAAACCTCCACAAAGTATTAGCTTATATATCTGTCATGATGGAAAAAATACTTCAAAATCTTGACATTGACATTTCATTATTTAATAATGATTCATTTTGACGACCGCATTAGCTTAGTTGGTAGTGACCCTGCCTACGAAGCTGGAGGTCCCGGGTTCGAATCCCGGCCGGGGCATTTATTTGTGTGATGAGCACGAATATTTGTTCTTGGGTCTTGGATGTTTTCTATGTATTTAAGTATTTATTTATCTATATAAGTATGTATATCGTCGCTTAGTACCCATAGTACAAGCTTTGCTTAGTTTGGGACTAGGTTGATTTGTGTAAAATTGTCCACAAATATTTATTTATTTATTTATTTATTTTCTCTGGATTTCAGTTCTAATTATTTGCTTCTAAGGATTGCATAAATAAATAGGTATTAACTGTATAATTTATACTATGCCTTTTCTAACAACATAAAGCCCAGATTCCCGGGGCATATCCATACTAACATAATGGTTGTTCACCCCATGTTGAATCCAAAAAACCGATCACTGTTTATGTCAGAGTTGAAAATTGTAACTTTTTTGACATACAGCTGTTAAAGGGTCAAAATCACATTTTTAGAATTTTGTATCATTACACTTTGTACAATGACATATATTATGATTTATATTATTCGAAACTTTGAGTGTAAAATTAATAAACACATGTTACTTCTATTAATTTTACCATTTCCACCATTAGTTTGAGCATCTAGGGTAAAGTTGCCACTGCTATTCACTGAGCTGGCTTCATCATCATCTTGGAGATCATCAAAAGCGTTTGCCAGTTTATGCTTCAGCTGTAAATATAAGATAATAATCAGATCTGACAGCAACATGGTTTCTGTATTTTTTGAGCATTCTCATAGCAACATAAATACATAAACTATATACAAGGAGTAATTAGTACAGTAACCTCCTCATTTCGTCGCTTCTGGTCTTCAAGTTCCTCCTGTTCTTCAAGCCTGTCCTGAGCACTGTTGTTAATATGAATACTGGCAGCTCCTTGGAACAAACTCATGCCCGGCCCTTCCATGATTTTAAGAGTCGCGGATCGTTAAAGGTACTCATGAAACTTTTTCGCTATGATTACAATAACAATTCAGCTACATAACAATTTCACCGTCTTATTTGACAAATTTTCCAATGTTTTTAGTTTTCTAACCTTCGCGTAGCAACCGTTGACGTCGTTTGTTGTGTTGACACTTGACAACAACATATCTATGTTGTCTACATGAAGTAAGTATAGATGGAGCTGGTGATGCACACATACAAAGCTGTGTGAAGGAGATGCAAGCATAGACAATAACACACGTGGGAGCGAGAAACAATGACATATCTTCTGTCCCTCATCGCGTATAAGGCAGCGATTGTCTGCCACCAGCCTATGCCACCAAAGTGTCATCGATAAACCAGTGGCCAGCGTGTAAGAAAATATGTTACCCATAATATTGGGTAAACCAGAACGGCTCGAACGTTAAAAATAACTGATTAAAAATTTAATTGTGGCGTGATTAGAATACTATTAGGAATTTCATTATTATAATGGCTGGATAACTAAGACGGTTTAATCTAATCGTGATTTTGTTAACTTGAATGCAGGTATTAAATTAGTACACATTTATATCGTAATTGGGAGGACATCGGATGTTAAAGTGTTTGCCCGCTAATATTTACTAAGAGTTTATTTTGAAGATTCTCAATAATTAAAAACCTACTTGTCAGTAAAAATGGGGAGAATATTCTTTTTGTGGTAACCCCAGAAAAAACTGTCACAATATCTCCGTCCCTGTGTGTGATTCGCTAACCCTCCTTCTATAGGATCCTCTTTCTACGGTTGTCTATGTTAAAATATTTGATTCATGATTATGGTACAATTTAAAGGACCATTAAACAACTGTACCGATATTCGAAACCTAATTATATTTGAGAGTGGCAACACTGTTCCTTGTGAATGGTCGTATACTATACCTGTCCCTTTCTAGCACACAGTACGTCCGTCTCCCTCGCACATTTCCCCTTCCACCCTCGGCAGTCGCCATCGGGTTTAGCGCGAATTCTGTGATCATTGGCATACTGTTTTTCCAACTGGAAGGTCGTGTCAGCTAAACTGCTGGTAAGTCTTTTATAGATTCCTTTCCCAGTTTAGCTATTAGTGAAAAACAGTTTCTAACGGTTTTTGCCGTTCGAAATAAAATAAAAATATAAATTTACTTGTCCTTTTTATTATCTAGCAAATGGAAGTAAATTCAAATCTAGTCCCGGGTACTATACAATATCTTGTGTTGGAATTTATGCCAGCTCATGCCAGGATTCATGTCCCATGGCATCCCAGCAATCACGCAAGCGCAATGCTTCGCCAACAGCTGGACCTAGCACTAGCAATAAAAAAGCTGCTATATCTCGAAATAACGTGTCTTAGAACAACTAACGAGTAGTATCCGTTATTATGAGCCCTCGCCACAAGGTGAGGCCCTTCACAGTGCTCAACCAGACGCTGATGAAGACGATATTAGCTTGGATACGAACGGGGAATTATTTAAAGATGACACTGTCACTTCCACGCAGGAAGATTTTTCTTTAAATGTGCATACAGTCTTGAAAGAACCAGGCACCTTAAATTCAAAGGACTAGACTATATCATACACCAATGCATTTTAGTTGATTAAATGTCTTATTAGTGTATTAGATGCACCGCGATTAAATGAACTGAAACTGAAACCCTGGACTGGTAGGACGTCCGTTATTCAGAAACCCAAAAAAAAAAAGATTTTGCTCTACCCCCGATTTTACTGATCTTGAATACAAATTCGAAATTGAAATTAAATTCAATCACTTAGCTATTATAAAGGGTACTTTGCTATTACATATGTAAGGGCTAATTAAACAACAAAGAACTAATTTCAATCTATTTGTATTTAATGATCTTTTACAAAAGACTTGCGGCCACCGCGCTGATATAAGTAATACAGCAGCGAAGAGACTCGATTTTATTTTACGATCAGTCAAAGACAAATCATTAAAGTTAGCCTTTGTAAAATACCCCTCACTTGCGAGTACTTGTTTAGTCCACAAGCCTTTTCATCAATAGAAAAGGCTGGAGGTATGAGCAAAATCTTTTGGTCCTTAAAACGAGTGACTGGTACTTCTAGTTTTAACACGAGCAAACATCCAAAAGCGCCAGCTCATGGCTAAATGATCGTAGTTTGCCTAGTACGTCACAGTACAATGTGATGTGACACTAGAGGATTCAGCGCATGGATCGCCTTACTACCAATTCATGTGTCCTCCTGCGCAAGGAGTGCCACTGTTTAATCAGGCCACAATGCCTATGCCCATTCGGCCCGCGCAGGGTCAGACTTTTCAAGCTAAAACGCCCCGAAATAACAAAAATCAAATAAAGGTGGCTCCAACAGCAGGGGTCGCTGAGAGGGGAAGTTCGTACTCGAACTTCCAAGCAGGGTGCCTACAAGGTTACCTTACGATTTGGGAATCCTTAGAGGCTCCCAATCATAACCTGAAAGTCATAAAAGAACGATACCGTATATCATTCAACTCAAAACCCTCACAGACAGATCATACCACAATTAACACAGTGCAAACTGATAACGGTGCCATAGCTACTCCTGGAGAGTACGCAACTTTCCCCAAGCTTCCTGTCAAGCCTATTCCTCAGGGAAAAGGACGATGGATCATTTCAGCCTTTGTTCAATCGACAAAGGCTCAACGAACTCATTCATGTAAACAAATTCACATTGATTAACCAGCAAAAGGTGGCGTCTTTCCTCCAGCCCAACGAATGGTTAACAAAAATAGATTTGTCTAATGCGTATTTTCATAAACTAGTTGCGCCAGTGCACCGGAGGTTTTTAAGCCTCAATGATATTCCAAAACCAACTATTACAAATGACTGGTCTGCCATGGGATCTGGCTACGGCACGGAAACTCTTCATCAACTGGGTAGCCCAGCTCATTCGGAGCCAAGGGATACGCTCCCTAATATCCTTAGTATACTTCTGTGGTATACTTAGATGATTTCCTACCGGCCAAGTAAAGTCAGGATTTCTGGAAAAGACAGACAGATCATACTGTATACATCTACTGGAATCCCTGGGATGGCAGGTAAACTACAAGAAGTTTGTGTTACACCACAATCCCAAATAGAATACCTACTTGGGTAAATAGAGTACTTGGGTATGCCCAAATAGAGTACTTGACTTGAGTACCGGCAGGTACGCAGTTATAGGCGAAGGTTGGGCAAAGGTGGAATGAGTCAGCAAGCAGTACGTCCCTTGCATTGTAACTAGTTGGTAACTAGAGCAAGCTGTCGTGACCAGGTCGTGACAAACCGCTAGGTTATAATATGCCTTTGCCACCAATTTGCCACCGCAGGCCGCTCCAGCTGGCTCCAGTGTGTGGTGTATGCTTAATGATTCGGAATCGGAAACTATAAATTCGTTGTCAGATTGTTAAGTATAGAGACCCCTTTACTTGGATTTATTTCTATATATTCTTGTTATATTAAAAAAATGACGATTAGGCGAATATTTTAATCAAATATATATATTCTTTGTGTATTGCAGTCTTGTAAATAAAGAAAGTAATTTTAATTGCTGATGTAATAATATTTGATCGCGTCTACAAAGTGTCAAGGTCGATGATGAATCGAGTCAGTGTGTACACGGCATAACCTAGCAGCGCAAAATACTTCGAGTTTAAAAATTATTCGTATTGCGGTGTTTAGTCCGTTTCTTGGGATTGCGTTGCAAAAAAATTAAGCCAAACTAAATATATACACAATGAGTGCATTTACTCCGGTAACACATGTCCTTTTTGACATGGATGGGCTTATACTTAGTAAGTTACTAACTACTTGTTATTGCCCTCACTGCAGGTCCTTGCCTTGTTTTTATTTACATAATTATTTTTTCAGATACTGAGGATTTATATACAGTTGCGTTTCAAAATATCGTATCGAAGTTTGGTAAAAATTATACCTATGACTTGAAAATCAGTCTCATGGGTTCACAAATGCATGAAACTGCCGATATGATAATAAAGGCCTTAGATTTGCCAATGACACGAGAAGAATTTATAGAAGCGAGTAAAAAGGAATTTGCAACTTTGTTTCCAGATACTGAAGTATTACCAGGTAACATTATATTGAATTTGAATGATGCTATAACTAGCAAATTAATAAACCCGTCGTCTACCAGTCCCTGGGATCCCAGGGCAGATAACAAAATAATGGCATTGTATTTTTTTTTTTCGCCGGGAGAGGACGGCTGAAAAATCGTATTCATTTAGTCCCTATTGATAAATTTCCATTATACTGTAGTAAATGTGTTTGTGTGATATTTCAGGGGTTAGGAGATTGATTGAGCATTTACATAAAAACAATATTCCGCTGGGACTCGCCACAAGTTCAAGCATAGAGAGCTATGAACTAAAAACAACCAAGAGACACCAACAGCTGTTCTCGCTATTCCCATATAAAACATTTGGTTCATCGGATCCTGAAGTTAAGAAAGGCAAACCATTTCCGGACATCTTTCTTATAGCAGCATCAAGGTTTCCCGATAAACCAGCCCCAGAGAAGGTATATTGAAATTTGAGTGAAAAATATATCTGGAAGTATTAATTTAATAAACATATTACAGAAAACTGCAGCAGTAATAATACACTGTTATTTCCCTAAGCTATTTGCTTAGGGAAATAACAGTGTAGTTTAGGTATGCAGTGTTGTGTTCCTAATGGTAAGAAAGGTTTTCAAAGCTACCAAGGATGTTTCGAGAGTGAGGGAACTGCATCTTTAGCTGGCAATACAGCAAATCTTCAAGTCAATAAAGGGATGGCAACACCAGTGATTCTTCTGGTCGCAAGTGTACATGGGCTATGGTATCTGCTTATCATCAGGAAGGCAATAAGCTGCCGCCATTGTTATATAGAATAAGAAAAATATAAAAGTTGTCTCTTATTCATGCTTTATCTTGAGCAGTCTTGTGGACGGTAATTACTGGGCTGTATCTGACGGGATTGTATCTGAGTTTGTTTTAAAATGGTTTTAACCCCCTGCTTTCATTTAACAATACAATAAAATGTTTGTTATTCTGATGTAAATATGTATTACTTTTCAGTGCTTAGTGTAGTATACCGCACTGCGAGGAGCGGGGGGAGTGAGCAGTTAGTCGCCATAGCGGGCGGACGTTGGGCGGACGTGTAGAGAGTGGTTACCTGGTGTGACTGTGTATTTTACAATGGCGAACGAGGAAAAACGTAAGTCCTGATTGGAAATTTCACGTAAAAGGAAGGAAAGTAAGAAGGTAAAAAATGTGTACGAATAAAAGAGAATTATCGAAGTTAGATGTGAATGACTAATTATTAGTTATTGAAGATAACTACGTTATAATAATCTCACGAAAACTAATGCACAGATAACGCGATTTAGTGTCTTCGCGCATTTGTAACAATACTTATGTTATAGATTTGGCATCGACCGGCCGGTCAGTGCAGCAGTTTTTCGATGAGTCATTGGGTGTTTACTTCGATGCATAGTACACTTTATACTTGCTTACTTATGTACCAAATTGATGCGCTTGGTACCGAATTGCTTCAACTGTGTATGAAAGTGATTAGACATCAATTTCAATAAAAAAGCGAGTAATACCTTCAACTGTGTATAAAAGTGATGAGAAACCAATTTTCATTAAAAAGCGAGATTATATATTTAATATTTAAACGTTGAATTATGTCACTAAAGTAACTAATTCGTGACGTACCTACTTAGTTGTTGGGGATGCGTGCGATGTAAAAAAAAATCTTCATTGATTCATTGCCGTGGTACCACCTTGCACTTATTTATTTTGTACGCATACTGTGTAAACAAGTATTTATATCAGTACATAGTGTACCCACTAATCGCTAGGCATAACAAGTCAATTAAGTAATACCTTGGTTATGTTTGGTACATATGAAGCTGGAATAGCAATTCAATTTGATGATCACTTGAATAAATAAATATTTATAGGAATATGAAAGGTCAATAAGGATAGACCATGGCTATAAATATTTATAGGAATATGAAAGGTCAATAAGGATAGACTATGGCTATAAATATTTATAGGAATATGAAAGGTCAATAAGGATAGACTATGGCTATAAATATTTATAGGAATATGAAAGGTTAATAAGGATAGACTATGGCTATAAATATTTATAGGAATATGAAAGGTCAATAAGGATAGACCATGGCTATGAATATTTATGGGCATATGAAAGGTCAATAAGGATAGACCATGGCTATAAATATTTATAGGAATATGAAAGTGATATGGAAGACTTTCATAAAATAAGAGGTCAATATGAGAGGCCGCACGAATGAAAGTGATATGATGACTTTCATAAAATAAGAGGTCAATATGAGAGGCCGCACGAATGAAAGTGATATGATGACTTTCATAAAATAAGAGGTCAATATGAGAGGCCGCACGAATGAAAGTGATATGAGGACTTTCATCATATGAGGGGTCAATATGAGAGGCCACAAGAATGAAAGTGACATGGGAGACTTTCATAATATCAATCAATATTAAAGACCACTTAAAGACCGTGTGGTAATTTATACCTTGCAGTGTAATACGGGGTCAATTTGACAGGCTGCCGGTATAAAAGTGGTATGAAAGACTTGTGGTAATGGTCAATATGATAGACTGTATTTAATGATATTATCGTAGACTGTTATTTATTGAGCGGTATTTGATAGGCTGCCTGAACAGTAACTAGTTACTAACACGAGTCTTGGATAAGAGGTCAATTCGATAGACCGCGATAATGTTGGATGTGAACAAGAATGGATATACCCGTGTTATACCATACTGTACACATTATAAAAGTAAGGTCGTAGGTCAATATGGTATGGTATAGGTATGGTATGGTGGTATGGTATATGCTGGCGATCCCGTATCAGGGGGTGTCACATGGGAGAAATTGAAATGGGCCTTTGAAATATATTTTCTGGTCGCTAATATTGATTGATATGAAAGAAAGATTACTTGTAAAAAGAATAGTCTTCTGACATGGGTTTTAACTTAGAAGCTGGAAATTAAACGAGTATTATGATTACAATGAAGCTGGTTAATTTCACAAGTTGTAGACATTGTATAGATATTGATCTAAGTATGATTGAGCCAAAAAGTGATGACTATGATGAGAAATAGCTTATCTGTAATATCGTAAAACAATCGTGTCGATAAAACACCTCATAGGTAGTATCATTGCTAATAGATCCCACCTGGATATTTGATGTTAAAACAACATCACTTCTCGTAGTCTAGTCGAGTCATTTGAGAAACATAGCTGGTGTTGTTAAATCATTTCGCGCATAAATAGAAAAGTACTTTGTGGCGCATAGAGAGTAATTTAGAAAAGTGATTACAGTGAGTGACATTAAAATTACGTCAGTTCAACACCTGGTCCAACATGTTGTTATCGAGTCCTCGGCGAGTATCTTTCGTGAAGCATCTGTATTCTGAAGGTTTATTATAATTATATATAATAGGAAATAGTTTTCCTTCATCCCAGCGAGGTGATAAATTCGTTATTCAACTTGACTGATATGGCGCCTGCGTACCGCTTGCGGTATCTAAGGTTAAGCAACGTGGGCAGCGGTCAGGACTTGGATGGGTGACCGCTTTGAGTGGTTATACTAACTGAGCGCTCCCGTGCTTTAGAAGGCACGCTAAGCCGTTGATCCCGGTTGCTGTTTATGGCAGCAATCGTTAAGCCAAGTTGGAGGCCTTCCGGCGGCTTGAGAACTTCTAATAGTCAAATTGCCCACTCACTTGTCAAAGCCTAATCCCAATAAGGTCTAGTTTCCCCTCGGGGTTGGAAGGTCAGTTGGCAGTCGCTTTCGTAAAAACTAGTGCCTACGCCAAATCTTGGGATTAGGTAGCGGACTCCAGGCATCCTTCAGGATGCAACTGTACTGGGATAACGCTAGGAGGATGATGAAACTAAGTTTCGATTATATCGGTTAATACGCAAGTGTGTATCTACGAAAGGTGAAAGTTTTAATAATAATTATTATTATTATTTATTCGCAGAAAAAGGGTATGTTTACATGCGTTAGTGTAAGTACATAAGTGTTTCACCTTTCCCAGCTGTTATACAAATAACAAACAGCATGCAATACAAATGTTTGTGTACATTCATTATTAAAATATTCAAAATATAATTTTAACTTGTTATGGTGTGCAGTTGGGTGCTTACACACATACATGCATACATAGAGTTACCTAAAGTGTCTTGACTGTGCCTTGAAGTGGTCGACATCAGCTGGTTCAACTTGGTTGAAATTAGTCAAGGTTTGGTATCGTCTAATCTTATTCAATTTTATCAGTTAATAATGATTATAGAAAAAGGTCGACGTAGATCGATGGAGAAATACATACATGTGGAGAGAATATTGATATTCGATACGACAGGTACAGTTGGAAGTTCAAGAGTAAAGTAGTACCTAGGTAGTTATAGTGCATAATAGTGGTTGAATAAATGGCTATTGACTGGGCATCCTTGTCGATACTGAACTGTAAACATCGTTGAGACGAGTTACCCTGCGACCGTTTTGAGAAATATAAATCATTCTACTGACAATTGACTTAGTTCACTTTTCTGATCATTTTCTTGCCTTTAATAGGTACTAACAGTGCACTGTGTTCAGAAATGAAAAGAGACAAGCATCGTTAGTAGTTGTTGGATATAGATTTGAAGTGAAGAAAATATGGGTCGAGTCAACAAGAGATCAATTTAGTCCTGTGAAATATTTGGAAATTTTACCCGGCTTTGCGCGGGTGTAATATACAATCCTCTCTAATCACTCTGTCTATTTAAAAAAAGTCGAAAGTCTGTTGCGTAGTTAAAAAAAAAAGAATCTAAGCATACATAGGGACAGACAGTCGGCAGGAAGCGACTTTGTTTTATACAATCTAGTGATGGGTAAATAAGGTCTCTTAGAGACGCTAATTCCACATACATAGGTAGTACAATTGTGTGCAGAGTCAGGGGCGACTCACTCGCGTGACGTCATCGCGCCGCTCAAAGTTCAACCTTAGGATGGCTTTCAATGTGATAGAAAGTGCTGTAGCGAGTGTTGCGCGTGTGATAGAAGGAGATGGCCACGATGAGGCACGTTTGGCTTGCCCCGCGGGGATTTGTTAACAGTGAACTTCTGTACGTACCTAGTACTATTACTTATTCTATGGTATAGTGTGCGCTTGGAAGCGTAGAGGAGAGTCGGATAAGAAGTATTATTCGCTTACTGCCAGAAGCATCGGAATCAATGCCACCACCACCCTCAGTTATAGGTAAACGCAGCATGCAACATAATGTAGGCCTACGCTAACTGAGAGTAACCAAGAGTAACACAAATTAAAGCTATAAAAGGGTTAGGTACAAGAGCTATGCGCAAGATAGCGTCACTTATACTCATATTATATTAGAAAAGAAGTGCTTAATTAATGTGTAATAAACAGAATAAAATGTGCAGTAGTTGTAGTTATCAAGATTAGTAATCTATAGTAAAGAACAAAAATTGTAAGCTATAGGAGACAAACGGACCATTTACGTATTTATTTACTGTTCATGGAGAAGAATGTATAAATCGATCTGCGAAATTTGAGTCAGCGTGTATATCTACTGATCCACTACATAAGTTTAATAATTTACAGAGACGAGATATTAGGCGAGTTGGATCCGAGCACAGTTCTACGAAGTGGCGAGCATAGAGGCGTGATGGGTTTCCGAAGAGTTCTAATAGGCGCTAAATTTGATAAGTTGTAGAAGTTGGTTGCAATCTCTCTATATATTGGTGTCAATATTTTGTCGTAGGTAGTAACTTAAACAGAAACATTAAGTCCAAGACCTCACGGCGCACCGAGAGAGAGCACATTTTGAAATAAGTTAATCGGCTATTATACTTTCAGTATAGTTACTTGTTATACACTCAGACAGATTGAGTTTGATGCTAGTAGACTTATGACTTGATGTGACTATCGTAAATTTGATCTTTCTGTATATACCTCCCTTGAAGCACTTGAGAGACTGTTAGAATCATAGAGCACTCGCCAAGAATGCACAGTGGCTGCTTGGCTGTGTACCCGTATAGCCGTAGGTCGGCTGTCTTGTAAACCTACAAGTGACTCAGAGAGGTTGTGTTGATACAGTATGAGGATGTGAGAGGTGGTTAGAGAACTAGACCAAGTCATTCGGAATCACTTACTCACACTCATTTTATTGATAAAATATAGAATTTTACATGTCAAAATATTAAACTTATAGTAACTAAGTACTTGATTCACTTCATAGAAATATAGGGCCATGTATCGAGATCAGTTTGGTAGTCAGAAATCTTACGTAATGTAACGTCAGAGACAGATACCGAGAAAACAAAGAAAAAGGTAGAGGAATACGCGGACAGGAAAGGAATATAATACATATAATAGCAATATAGAAGTTGGAGAACAGATCAATGTTAAAAGTTGAAACTGGTGAATGGGCTGTTGTCAATAAAAATAGTGAAGACGAAACTTTCGGACAGTGATCAAATTGACGACTAATATCGACTCTTGCATATGTTGATTAACGTTATACGTGTTTATTGATTGGAAAATGACTCAAAAATCACAAGTGGAAGCTAATCCAAAATCTTTATTTTTTCGTTAACAAGGAAGGGATGTAGTATACCGCACTGCGAGGAGCGGGGGGAGTGAGCAGTTAGTCGCCATAGCGGGCGGACGTTGGGCGGACGTGTAGAGAGTGGTTACCTGGTGTGACTGTGTATTTTACACTTAGTGTTTGAGGATGCTGTGAATGGTGTCAAAGCAGCCCGAGCCGCCGGGATGCAAGTAGTAATGGTGCCAGATGTAAAGCTTGATAAACAATATACCAATAAAGCGACTCTTGTCTTAAACAGTATGGAGGAATTCAAGCCGGAACTTTTTGGTTTACCACCGTTTACTGATTAATGTCAATAAATCAAGATAAGGTCCATATCTTCTTGTTACCCGTAACTGGGTATGGATAATAAATGAAACAGTGTGTAATAGGCCTTAGAATATTATGTAATGTTCTGATGTAATGATTATATGATTTCATTTACAAACTTCATGGTACTTTTATCAGAAGTTGTTTTTAAGTAAAATAATACTTATCTCATATAATTTGAGATACAAGTATCAGATTAGTAGTAAAAATACTATTAAGTGGCGTTCTTGTGATACTAAAGTGTACTAACAATAACATTTTATAGAATAATTTTATTTAAAAATAAAATATGTTCCAACACGTGAGCCACGTTTTATTCGACATGGATGGACTTATATTGAGTAAGTTATTATTATATATATATATGTACACTAGTTTTTTCCCGCGACTTCGTCCGCGTGGAACTCGTTTATCGCGATAGAATTTAATTGCTATTCTTTTTTATATCTGGCGCTTACCTAGTTATTGCTCTTCCATTCCCAAACTTCCACTCCCTTAAGGGTTGATTTCTGTGATAAAAAGTATGCTATGTCCTTCCCAGGGACTCAAACTATCCCCATGCCAAATTTCATCCATATCGGTTCAGCGGTTTAAGCGTGAAGAGGTAGCAGACAGACACACTTTCGCATTTATAATAGTAATATCTGCGCGACCGAGCCTTGCTCGGCGTTTTCCCGGGCATGAGACCTAGCTAGATCGATTGCTCGTCCCCGAAAACCCCCACATACCAAATTTCATCAAAATCGTTAGAGCCGTTTCCGAGATCCCCGAAATAAATATACATATAAATAAATATACAAGAATTGCTCGTTTAAAGATATAAGAATATCTGGGCGACCGAGCCTTGCTCGGCGTTTTCCCGGCATGAGACCTAGCTAGATCGATTGCTCGTCCCCGAAAACCCCCACATACCAAATTTCATCAAAATCGTTAGAGCCGTTTCCGAGATCCCCGAAATAAATATACATATAAATAAATAAATATACAAGAATTGCTCGTTTAAAGATATAAGATATGGATACACAGTTCAGCTAAGTATCACTGATTTTTTGGTAACATTTTACCAAATATAGACTACATACGTATCATAATGTAAGAAGTTCGAACTGTTTATAAATGGGACTATTCTAGCACTGCAAAATCGACTTGAAATTGAATATGAATAAAATACACAATAAGTAATGAATTAATGACAATGACGCCGAAGTACTTATAAGCTAAATGCACTTGTAAAATAAATTGATTAACCTCTTGACCGGCATAGTTTATTAGTATTACGTATCGTATTTCGTGTCTGTCACTCCGAAGTCTTTGTAGCGAAAGACGGAAAATGAACCTTACTTGAAAGCACCTAGGTTGCCTTTACATTGTAGAATAGAATAGAATAGAAAAAGTTTTATTGCCACATTTTACAGACAAAATAATAATAAAAGTAAAAGTTTACAATTTAAAAGAATACAAATTAAAATAAGATAAAGTAAAGCTAAACTAACAAAACACTTAATACTTAAAAACGTTTTGGGCAATGGGTCCCAGTCTCAGCATGTGCTGAACAGACAGTCCACCGCTGGTTTTCAGCCTGGGCCCTGTGGCTCAGTCGGTAGCCAGCGAAATTCTGAGCAACGGATGTTATGCTACCGGGTTCTCATTGCTTTAGCAGTTGTACGTGTTGTCATCTATACATTACAGTGGCGTTGTAGGCACGGCGGCTCTTGTCATCTATACGTTACTGTGGCGGTCAAGAGGTTAAGAATTGTAGAATGGAGGCTATTTACTGGACAAAGTAACTGTTTTAACGTTTTTATATTATGGTGATTTACAGACACTGAGGAATTGTACACAATAGGTTTTGAGAAGATTGCATCACGCTATGGAAAGGAGTTTACGTTTGAACTGAAATGCGAGATCATGGGCCAACAGAGCAGGGAATTCGCAGCGTCCATTATACGTGGGCTCGACCTGCCGCTCACCGTTGAGCAGTTTTTGGAGGAGTCGCGGGTTATCTTTAGCGAACTATTCCCTAACTGTAAGATAATGCCTGGTGAGCCTAGTTTTCCCATATTAAGGCGAGGTTCTTGTACCGCGCAATGCTAAATTTCACCCCCGCACCCCGCATCGTGTGCGACAGAGACAACACTTTGTCCGAGCGCTCCGTCCTATACAAGGACGGAGGTCACATGCCGGTGCGTCTACCACAGTGTAGTAATTACAGTAGCGCAACTAGTGCAAGTCGTCACGTCACAGAAAATAGTGCGCGAATTTAGTTATTTACATACGTTGAATTCAAGTCCAATCAATCAAATACATACGTGTATGTTTGTAGTACATAATACATATTTATATTGTATTAACATTTGATGAAATTTAACGTAATTGCAAAAGGAGTTATTTTAATTTACATGTTTAGTTTAATTTGTTTAGGTATGTATAAGGCCCTACAAGAATGGAGTGTATATCTACATTTCTAAAGGGTCGGTAATGCGCACGTGACACCCTGGAGTTGCAAGCGTCTATAATCTGCGGTGACTACTTACTATCAGGCGGGTCGTACGCTTGTTTGCCACTAACATGGTATAAATATGTTATTTATATTTTTTTACATGTGTACCTACTTGACATTTTGAAAGTGCTTATTTATTTTATATGCCTATTTGAAAGAAATAAATGACTTTGAACTTTGAACTTTTAAAAAATGCATATTTTTTATACCACGTCGGTGGCAAACAAGTTTGCGGCCCGCCTGATGGTAAGCGGTCACTGCATCCTATGGACGTTTGCAACCCCAGGGGCGTCACATGCGCGTTGCCAACCCTTTTAAATATTTATACACTCCTTTCTTGAAGACCCCCATATTGTACCTACCTAGTACCTTTCTTGACAAACATAACGAAGAGAACAAATCGCCAAACGTGAACTATGCGTCTTTGAAGAGTTCAATTCTGATCATCATCAGCAGTTCCACTTCATCAAATGTCACTTATTTAAATGTAAATGCTTGATTTGTTTGAAAATACTAAAGTCACTATATGTATGCCTTTCACATTTGAGGAGTTCCCTCGATTCCTTATGGATCCCATCATCAAAACTCGAGCATGAAAAAAATTACCCGCGAAAATAGAACTTGCTTAACAAACACAGCTAGGAGGACAAATCGCACAAACGTGAACTTTTCGTCGTTGAAGAGTTCTGTTCTGATCATCATCAGCAGTTCTACTTCATCAAATGTCACATTTTTGAATGAAAATGCTTGATTTGTAGATAAAAATACAAAAATCACTATGTGTTTGCCTTTAAGATTTGAGGAGTTCCCTCGATTCCTCAGATCCATGAGAACTGCGTTTTGACAAAAACGGGACCAAATTGTATACTTACAATCTAAAAAAGAATTTTCAAAATCGGTTCAGAGATGCCCGAGTTCTGGAGTAACAAACATTTAAAAAGAACAACGGGTTGCACTCCGGGAGTGCCGGCAGAAGTGAAAACTCAATGACATTTAGGTATCCCTGAATTAGTCAAAATCGAGTATGCTGATTTTTGGAAAAGAAATATTTTTTTTACTTAAAATAAAATAAATATGAAATTTTAAATCCTCGTTCGTTCGTTTGAAATTTTCGTTTTTATTCACTTAAAATTCAAAATATATATAAAATTTGAAATGCTTATCCCCGAATCAGTCGAAATCGAGTATAATGACGAATTTTCGTAAAATATATTCATACTCATATTAATATTCATATTCATATTCGAATAATCCATCTTCATATATACATTTGTCCCGAGTATCATTGTGTCCACAATACTTTACAATGACCAGCCAAGTTGACCCGTCCCAACATCGTAACCACGACACTAGGAGAAGTCCCCTCCTAACATCGCAATCATGATATTAGGAGGGGTCGACCTAGCTGGTCTGCCGATCTGTCGCGACTTTAAACATTTTTCCCCATTACAAAAAGTGCTCAGCGCCGCTAAAGAAGTCTTCACTTCAAAAACATACAAACCTCCCCTTTTGAAATCTTGAAGTCGGTAAAATAAAAAACATACGACCGAATCCGAATTGAGTACCTCTTTTGAAATCTTGAAGTCTGTTAAAAATATGGCCTTGAATGACGTCACTGTTATATGGCATCTCTTTCATTCTAATATAAGATGGATCTAATGAAAGAGATGCAATACAACAGTGACGTCATTCAAGGCCATATTTTCTAGCTTCAAACGAATGTTCGGCACGCAATCTCCAAGATGTATCTACACTTCTTGGTACCCAATACCAAATATTTTTGAAGTGAAAACTTCTTTAGCAGCACTGAGCACTTTTTGTGATGAGGATAAATTGTTAAACTCGCGACAGATCGACAGACCAGCTGAGTTGACCCCTCCTAGTGTCGTGGTTACCATGTTGGGAGGGGTCACCTTGGCTGGTCATTGTAAAGTATTGTGGCCACAATGATACTCGGGACATATATGTATGTATGTAGATGGATTATTCGATTATTACGAATATGAATATCTTTGTTATTTACGTTTTTTATCATGTCATTAAGTTTTTACTTCTGCCGGCACTCCCGGAGTGCAACCCGTTGTTTTTTTTTAAATCAGTCAAATACTGTTCTGTGATTCAAATTAAAATGAGGTCAAATTAAAATGCTTTGTAAATCATAAATATGTATACACGCTTCACAAGTCTAAATATGATACACTTTTAGAGCATGAGAAGTGAAAAATACTTTTAGTAGGTAGTGCTTGTACTGTTTTACTCGATACTGTGGAACTGTACGATGTGCCGTGTATAGGTACCTACTGTTTGTGTTTGATGTATTAAATAGAGGAATGTAGATTTTCTAGATACTAACCTTTTCTGTTTATTCAATCTCCAGACCCTCAGAGACGATATCTTCTTTTTATTTTGGTTGCAAACCATTTTTTTTTCGCTAGTGGCGCTGAAAAAAAATTGCGTACGTCCGACCTCCAATGCGCTCCGCGCGGGACTGACGCGGTGGAGCAAGCGCGGAGCGGGCGTGAATGTACCATAAATTTCGTTGTTATTGGGTGAAAAAATACAAAAATAAGTATATTAAAAATTTTAGTCCCGAGTGTCCTCACACCATCAAAGACGCTTATTTTGGTGTAATTTCCAATTCATAAAGTTACGTAAGATTGAAATAAAATGAGTTTTAAGATCAAGAATAGAGGTATGTTTGGCATTTTTTTCTATCGAACAAAGTTTGTCCAATTACGTAACGGAGTCCCGACTGTACTAGTTGAAGGTCTCAAATATAACCCTATATTTTTTTTGGATTTTTAATAAGTGGTGTTTCAAAATAAAACCGTATTTAGAATCACATATTTTACAATGAGCCCGCCTTAAAAAAAAATATAGACTTCCAAAAACTACGTTGTTAAATCAATATAGACGCTTATAAATAAACCTTACGCTTCTTAAGCCCGTGCCAGACGGTCGAAGACAAGCCCAGAGACCGAGCGACCTTGGTCTGCAAAGACCGCTAATCAAAGGAGGTGCGGAAACGGCTGTCTACACGGTCCGTGCTACTCGGTCTCTGGGCTTGTCTTCGACAGTGTGGCACGGGCTTTACGGCCACGACTTCGAGCGGCAGCGGCAGCGGTTTTCCTAAAGGCTTTGTCACACCGCTTGCGCGACGCAAGCGGGACGCTGCGCTGCGCGCCAAAATGTATGAAACCGTCACGCTCGCGTCGCGCAGCCTGTGTGGCGTCGCTAACCTGTTAGCATATGTTCCGGCGCAACGCTGTGTGAACAAGCCTTAATACATTGCGAGTGGACCCAATCCCAACTGCAGTACGTTTCGCGTCTCGACCGTGCAATGAACGCCTTGCCGCGCCGCAATTCGCGCAGTCGTGGCCAGGGGGCCAACCCGGGACCCGAAAATGAAGTATCTCCCTCTCTGTTGCTCCAAAATGCAAGTGCGACAGAGAGGCAGATATTATAATGCCCGCTCTACATGTTGGCCCAACGTCGGCCAATCTGCGGGACGATGATGGTAATTCACCGTGCTCCCTCTATCGTATAGCTGCTCCCCGTAGATTGGCCGACGTTGGGCCAACATGTAGAGCGGGCATTATACTTGTACACTTAGGCTGGGTTGCACCAAACCGTCTGTAATCGTAAGCGGTGTTCGTCAAATCTGATTGTATGGAAAGTTTGACAAGTTTCTATGGGATGACAGCTGCCGGCGCCATATTTGACGATGACCGGTCTGTGTTCGTACGTTGTTGCAACTGGCACTTAGTATTATAGTATGTTTTGCCTATTATTTGCAGGAGTCGAAAGACTTATTCGCCATTTACACAAAAATAAGATTCCCATAGGACTGGCTACGAGCAGCAGCAAGGACACATATGATCTGAAAACTCAGAAGCACCAAGATTTTTTTTGATTTGCTGCCATATAAAACTTGGGGCTCCTCTGATCCTCAAGTAAAGTTGGGAAAACCACATCCAGATATATTTTTAGTGGCAGCCAATAAATTTCCTGATAAGCCAGCGCCAGAAAAGGTAAGTTTAAAATTCCTAGCTCCCCTTGGCTACCAGCCGTAAAGCCCGAAAAGCACTGACATCGGTAGCGGGGCGGGGCGTCGCGGTGCGGAGGCGGTACCGGTTGTAATATTCGAACAAATATGAAAGGGTCCGCACAGAAAACCGGCCGGGAAAAAAGCGTTCTGTGCGGACCCTTCCATATTAGTTCGAATATTACAACCGGTACCGCCTCCGCACCGCGCCGCCACCGCTGTCAGTGCGTTTGCAGCTTAAGGGAGAGTTCTTTGAAAGGACGCATGAAGTGACGACCGCTTTAGCTTAGTTGGTAGTGACCCTGCCTACGAAGCTGGAGGTCCCGGGTTCGAATCCCGGCCGATGCATTTATTTGTGTGATGAGCACGAATATTTGTTCTTGGGTCTTGGATGTTTTCTATGTATTTACGTATCTATCTATCTACATAAGTATGTTTATCGTCGCTTAGTACCCATAGTACAAGCTTTGCTTAGTTTGGGACTAGGTTGATTTGTGTAAGATTGTCCACAAATATTTATTTATTTATTATTTATTTAAGTCGACTTTATTGAGAATTTATTGTTTGCTTGCCCGCATTATATCAGTGTCCTTGTTAACAGTGCCTAGTGTTTGAGGACTCCCTGAACGGCGTACTGGCAGGACGCGCTGCAGGTATGCAGGTGGTGATGGTGCCCGACCCGCGGCTCGACCGCGCCCGGGCCAGGGAAGCTGGCGCCACGCTGGTGCTCGACACTATGGAAGACTTCCAGCCAGAACTGTTTGGTTTGCCACCATTTACAGACTAAATCATGATAAATCAGGTGTTCCTAATCAGGGTGTCGACTGTCGATTAGAGATTTTCGTTCCGCACTTTACAGCCAGGTCGACTAAAAACGCCGTTTCTAAGTTGTAATAACTTCGCGGTAGATGTCGCTAATAACCTCCCTTAAGGTATGATTCCTTTGCCGACTGCATACAGCAACAGCACGTTCCGCCGCACTCCAAATTGAACTGTAATGGTATGCGTAAAAAGCTCAATTTGAAATGAGCGGAGAAGTGTCGGAACAGCACACGCCGCTCACTCTAAATTGGGACTTTTAGTCTTATGATTACGGTTCAATTTGGAGTGCGGCGGCACGTGCTGTTGCTGTATGCAGTCGGCAACGGAATCATACCTTAAGGCTTCATTTTAGCAGTGTAATGATTGAAAGATTCACCCCCACAAGAGATACCCACGGTAGCTCCGTTGGTGACAGAACCGGATCTAGGGGGGGCAAGCCGGGGCCCATGCCCCGGGCGGCAAGTTTAGGGGGCGCTAAATTTAGGGGCGGCAGGGGGGCGGCAAATTTGAACTTCTTGACAGGCCAAAATACGTCTTGACAGGACAAAAAATTCCGCGCCCGCTGCATTCGCGTTTTTTTATGACTTGATGCATCAAGTTATAGCAAATCGAGAAATGTAACAAATCAACATTTCTCGATTTGCTATAACTTGATGCGTATGAAGTATTTTCCGCATCTGCATTATAATGTTCGAAAATTTCCGCGCTCGCTGCGCTCGCGTTTTCATCTATAAGTAGATGTGTCATGACTTTATGACCCGTCCCCCCTTAGAGTACCTATTTAACTAGTAGCTACTTTTACTGTTCTGACTGACTAGATTGACTGTATTCGTGAAATATCGTAAAAAAACCAGAAAGAGAAACGCTAGACCGGTCGTTGTGGCGTTCTTTTGGTTAGGCCTTATAGGTATGTCTATCGGGTGTCCTGATGGTTGAAATTATGATAATGGTAGAGGTAACAATTTGTAAGACAATATATGCAGACGGGGGCGGCATTTTGTAGTTTTTGCCCCCCCCTCGAAAAATTTCTAGATCCGGCGCTAGTTGGTGAAGAGCAATGGACGAATTCCAGAGGTTGTGGGTTCAATTCCCACATATGTATTGATAGGTATATAAATTGGAACGTAAGAAAGTCTCAGATTACCCTTCATGAGTGCACGCTTCCATAATGGAAGAAAAAAGCTCCGTGTGAAAGAGGTTGAGAACCCTACATTAATGCACAGTAGCACTAGAAAAAGTATTAAAATGAAACTAGGTATGCTAATTAAATCTAAGTTGCTGTTTATTGCAATAAAATATACTTAAACTTATACATCTAAAATGTGTGATCATTCAATAAACACAAAATATAATACGAGGTATTTTTAAAGCAGCAATCACTTCTGTTAATTTACTTTAATTAATTACTAATTTGATATTCCTTTGCTAGATCTATAGTGACTACATAATAGTTATAGGAGTAAAAATATTGATAAGATATGACAACTGTTGTACTAAGTACTTCTTTGATTGACTAGATGAGTTAAAAATATAAATGTTGTCATGGAAAATACTAGAATATGTACACTAACATTTTCAACCTGAATTTGGTGCTGCATATTAAAAATAAAAATATACATACATATATGTATTAACTTTAACAAACAACCATCTATCTAACTTTAAGTACAATAAAACATTTAAGCAACAAAGAATGTTTGTTGTTTAAGGGCAGATTCACACCGGAATGGCAGCGGCCCGGCGAGCACTTTCAGTGTCAAATAATTTTAAACTTTATCTACATACTAAAAAGTCCAATGCTCGAAAAAGTCGCGCGGCGACGCGCGGTGACGCCGGCAGCCTCGCGGCCGCGCGCGGCGCCGCGCGACCTTTTCGGGCTGTGGGCCTTTTAAGTATGTAGATAAAGTTTTAAATAATTTGACACTGAAAAAGTGCTCGCCGCGACGCTGCCGGCCGCTGCCATTCTGGTGTGAATCGGCCCTTAGTCTCACCTTCTTAAAGCCTTTAATCAAAAGCGGGAAGACCGAATGCTTCTGGGTGGAATTCCTCTAATGAATTCAACACCAAAGTGGCAGTTTTCAGTAAGTCACGATCTATGCGAGGGTCTGGGACTGCTATTACTTGCATATTTGCTGCATTTGCCGCCTTCACACCATTAACAGCATCTTCAAATACAAGGCACTGTGAAAGATAACAGTACAATGTTTAAAATTGTATGAAATGAATAAACAGGTTTTTAAGCTCGAAACGCTCGACAGCGGTAGCGGAGCGGGGCGTCGCGGTGCGGAGGCGGTACCGGTTGTAATATTTGAACTAATATGAAAGGGTCCACACAGAACGCTTTTTTCACGGCCGGTTTTCTGTTCCGGACCCTTTCATATTAGTTCGAATATTAAAACCGGTACCGCCTCCGCACCGCGCCGCCCCGCCCCGCTACCGCTGTCAGTGCGTTTGGAGCTTTATTCCTAATCAGGTTCCAATATAAATTACCAAAATAAGGAACATTCTACAACATAATTATAATTTTAATTTAATTTACAAATAAGCCTTTGACATAGGCAAGAATACATAAACATTGTGCAATTTACTAAGACTGATATGTCAAAAGCTTACAGTGGCGGCGCGTCAAAAATATTCTTAAAGAAGCCGGAAATAATTTGCCTTTCTTATTCGTCATGAGACTCATGAGCCGTAGTAAAAGAACTGGACTAGCAAAAATTAGGCATGTCATTGGGAATCGAGTTGTATGGATGCTCTGCCACTGAAAGCTTATGTGTATCTATCTCCTCTATCTGTAATTTACTTACATCTTCAGGCGTAGGCTTATCAGGAAACCTAGAAGCACACACCAAGAAAATGGCAGGATCTGGTTTTCCCTTAGTAACTTCGGGATCTGTAGAACCCATGGTGAGATGGTGGAACAGGCCCAAGAACTCCTTATGGTTTTTCATCTTCATGTCCACACTGTCTTGGGCCGAGCTGGTGGCCAGTGCTATCGGAATACCCTTCCTGTGTAAGTGCTCTACTAGTCTCTGGGCACCTAAAATAAATGTTGTGGGTATTAGCCTTTAAAGTCAAATATATTATGGCGCGCAACACAGCGTCACAGAAGCGGTGTGACCAAGCCTTTAACTTTAAATTCTTAGTAGCTTTTGAAAAGGTTGAATCATAATACAAATCTTTAAAAAATCCAAAATGTAATGGTGTTACAGAAAAACCTTAACTATAAATAAATATTTCATCATCATCTGGTATTGCATCACAGATTGCTTTATTTCTTTGAATAATTTTAGCATACATTTTAAAGATCACACTTATTAATCTCCTATACAGCAAGACGGTTAGCTGCTAGACGGTAGGTAAGCATTTACAGGGATGCATACAAAACAATAAACACACATACACATTATTTTATATTCAATTTTACCTGGCATGAGCTGGACTTTGGGGAACAGTACCTCATATTCCTTTTGACATAATTTCATGAATTCCGCAATAGTGACTGGCAACTCCAGGGTTCTAATTATTTTATCCGCACATTCATGACCTTGGAAACCCAGCAAACTGGCCTTCAGTTCCCATGTGAACTCTTTGTCATATTTAGCGCAAACAGTGGTAAAAGCTTGGGTGTACAATATTTCAGAATCTAAAGCAGAAAAGTTTCATTTTAATTTGGTATTATTAATTCACAAGTACGAATTATTGAAAAGGCTTAGGGTAGAATTAGGATTGTACCTATAAGCAGACCATCCAAGTCAAACAATACATGCGATACTTTCTTGAACGCCATCTCGTTTACTGTACAGCGATAAAAGTTATGATTGTTATAAATTATTTACAATGGTATCAGAAATATTCCACTATGTTTCTTTTATTATTGATCAATTGATCCCCGATCCCCTCAAATTTGAGGTTAGGAGTTTGACAATGACAATGACACTGTCATTATGACAGTGCAGTATGAGTAGCTGTCATCTGTCAAGTCAGAGCAAGTTTACATTATCCGATACAATATCGTTGTCGGATTCGACACCGAATAAATTAAAGATCACTTTGTCTTTGTTTTATACAACTAATAGATTTGGACAACAAATGTCTGTGTTTTAAGTTTTAAGGTTCCGCACCCGAAAGGTCCAGACCAGATGGAGTCCTATTGCTGTCCCTCACGCGTCCGTCTATGTATCCGTCGTCTGACGGTTCTACACTTTTTACAGCCTAACGGGTTGTAGCTCCAAAGGTCTTTATTATTTATTTCACTTGTAAGCATCTTGTTGACCCAAAGCTGTACAAGTTGTCTTAAATATTTTTGAATTATTTCCCATGTGCTCGCCAACCTCTTTGGTGCACAGCGCACGCTTGCTGGTTGGCTGGGCGGCGCGGCCGCCGCGGTCAGTGCGCGTGTTTTGTTTTAATATTTTATTGATTCTACTAGCTTTTGCCCGCGACTTCGTCTGCGTAGAACTCGCGTCATCGCGTTAGAATGTTATTTCATTCTTCTATTTCATGCGCTTACCTAGTTATCTCTCTTCCATTCTAACTTAAACCTCGTTAAGGGATGATTTCCGGGATAAAAGTATCCTATGTCCTTCCCTAGGACTCAAACTATATCCATAACAAATTTCATCTAAATCGGTTGAGCATTTTAAGAGGAAACAGGCAGACAGAGTTACTTTCGCATTTATAACCCGCCCCAGTTTCGCACGGGTAGTCCAGGTTTCAAATTTATTTATCTAAGCTTTTGCCCGCGACTTCATTCGCGTGAATATCCATTATCCATATCAACTTCTACACCGTATTTCGCCGGGTTGTCTCGCCAAACATTGCGCACGCCGGCTCAATGCGCCCACATGAAACATGACAGAGGACTAAATATATGTTATTAACTTATTATTGATGTAGATGAAAACGCTCGCGAGCGAAGCGAGCGCGAAACTTTTCGCATATTCTGATACGGGTGTGGAAAATACTTCATACGCATCAAGTAATGAAGATGAAAACGCGAGCGCAGCGAGCGCGAAATGTTTCGAACATTGATGCAGGTGTGGAAAAGACTTCATACGCACCAAGTAATGAAGATAAAAACGCGAGCGTAGTGAGTGCGAAATGTGTCGAACATTATGATGCAGGTGCGGAAAATACTCATCAAGTAATGTACATGAAAACGCGAGCGCAGTGAGCGCAAAATTTTTCGACCATTCTGATGCAGGCGCGGAAAAGACTTCATACGCATCAACTATAATGTAGATGAAAACGCGAGCGTACGGCGCGTGAAAATGTTTTGAACATTATGATGTAAGTGCGGAAAATGCTCATCAAGTAATGTAGAAGAAAACGCGAACGCAGCGAGCGCGAAATTTTTCGAACATTGTGATGCCGGTGCGGAAACAACTTCAAACGCATCTGTAATTTAGATGAAAAAGCGATCGTAGCGGGCGCTAAAGTTTTTGAACATTATGATGCAGGTGCGGAAAATAGTTCATACTCATGAAGTTATGTAGATGAAAACGCGACCGCAGCGAGCGCGAAATTTTTCGGACATTATTATGCAGGTGCGGAAAATACTTCATACGCATCAAGAAATGAAGATGAGATCGCGAGCGTAGTGAGCGCGAAATGTTTCGAACATTATGATGCAGGTGCGGAAAAGACTTCATAAGCATCAACTATAATGCAGATGAAAACGCGAGCGTAGGGCGCGCGAGAATTATCGAACATTATGATGTAGGTGCGGAAAATACTCATCAAGTAATGTAGATGAAAACGCGAGCGCAGCGAGCGCGAAATTTTTCAAACATTATGATGCAGGTGCGGGAAATACTTCATTCTCATGATGCACATGAAAACGCGAGCGCAGCGAGCGCGAAATTTTTCGAACATTATGATGCAGTTACGGAAAATAATTCCTACGCGTCAAGTAATGTAGATAAAAAAGCTAGTGCGAAATGATTCGAACATTATGATGCAGGTACGGAAAATACTTCATACGCATCAAGCAATGTAGATGAAAACGCGAGCGCAGCGAGCGCGAAATATTGAACAAAAAAATTTGTTGACCTATCAAGTGGCTTTGTAAAGAGGTAGTTGAATAGATATTTTTTTTGTTCATAAGTTATTGGAATTTACGAAATTTTGTTCCGATGATTTTTTTAACTTTCCAAACACCTATAAACTTAAAATTTGGTAATAATGATTGTTATTACGTATTTTTTACCAACAAATACTAATATATTGATAAATTAGATTTTTTTCTTTGAAATTTCCTTATTTTTCCTATAAGAACCAACTTAACTTTGCGGTCGGTTCGGAACCCTAAATGTGCGAAGTCCGACTCGCACTTGGCCGGTTTTTTTTGCTTTCCAATCCGCCTGTTCGAATTTGGTCATACTTGATGTTTATTGTTACGTAGGTATGTATGTTTTAATAACGAATACCAATATACCTTAAATTTATGTCTGTTACGCGCTGAACGTATTTTATACATTTTGCTGACGGAAAACGCAACTAATCGGCACCTCGAAGAACCTCAAAGATGACACCCATATCGATTATTAAGAAAAGTAAATAAGTAAATGTCCGCCATCTTCGATTTGAAAATGGATATGTATCATTCTTGTAATGAGCACCTCAAAAAACAATATTTTATACAAAAATGCGCATACTTAATATATAGGTAGTACTCGTACATGTCGCAAGTGCTACCATGCAACCGAGAGCCCGCCGCTCTGCGTAGGTAAGGTACCCTCCATCGAAAACAAAAAAAACCGAGGTTGCGTAGTAAAGTTTGTGAATATTGATAGCGACTGACTGACCAACATAATTAGATCTCTCATTTCAAACAGTTAATATGGTTTGAGGGACTTTTGTATTTTTGTCTATAGCCTTGAAAGGCAGAGGTATTGTTATTTCACCCCCCATTTTTTCAAATACTATCTGTTTATTATACAATGTTTGAATGAGGTTCTATTTACTTTGCGTCCATGTATATACTTACCAACTTTCAAGCCTGTAAATCATGAACTGAAAGACTTCTCATACAAAGTTTAACCCCTCTTTTCACCCCCTTTCATCCCTAACCTGTATGATTTTTATAGCCTATAACCTGGCCGAAGATCCAATAAACATATTAGTGAAGGCTGTATTCAAATCCATTCGCTAGTTTTCGCGTGATAGTTAGACATATAAACAGACAGACAAACAGACAAACAGACACGAATTATAAAAACAGTTGAAACGTATTCTGTTATCGATTCTTAGACCCCTCCATCGATTTTTTTACTGATATCTTCAATGTACAGATTTTCGACCCTCTTCTGCTTTATTATATGTATAGATACATATAATAAAGCAGAAGAGGGTCGAAAATCTGTACATTGAAGATATTAGTAAAAAAATCGATGGAGGGGTCTAAGAATCGATAACAGAACACGTTTCAACTGTTTTTAGAATTCGTGTCTGTTTGTCTGTTTGTCTGTTTGTCTGTTTGTCTGTCTGTTTATATGTCTAACTATCACGCGAAAACTAGCGAATGGATTTGAATACAGCCTTCACTAATATGTTTATTGGATCTTCGGCCAGGTTATAGGCTATAAAAATCATACAGGTTAGGGATGAAAGGGGGTGAAAAGGGGTTAAACTTTGTATGAGAAGTCTTTCAGTTCATGATTTACAGGCTTGAAAGTTGGTAAGTATATACATGGACGCAAAGTATATAGAACCTCATTCAAACATTGTATAATAAACAGATAGTATTTGAAAAAATGGGGGGTGAAATAACAATACCTCTGCCTCTCAAGGCAATAGACAAAAATACAAAAGTCCCTCAAACCATATTAACTGTTTGAAATGAGAGATCTAATTATGTTGGTCAGTCAGTCGCTATCAATATTCACAAACCTTACTACGCAACCTCGGTTTTTTTTTTGTTTTCGATGGAGGGTACCTTACCTACGCAGAGCGGCGGGCTCTCGGTTGCATGGTAGCACTTGCGACATGTACGAGTACTACCTATATATTAAGTATGCGCATTTTTGTATAAAATATTGTTTTTTGAGGTGCTCATTACAAGAATGATACTTATCCATTTTCAAATCGAAGATGGCGGACATTTACTTATTTACTTTTCTTAATAATCGATATGGGTGTCATCTTTGAGGTTCTTCGAGGTGCCGATTAGTTGCGTTTTCCGTCAGCAAAATGTATAAAATACGTTCAGCGCGTAACATACATAAATTTAGGGTATATTGGTATTCGTTATTAAAACATACATACCTACGTAACAATAAACATCAAGTATGACCAAATTCGAACAGGCGGATTGGAAAGCAAAAAAAACCGGCCAAGTGCGAGTCGGACTTCGCACATTTAGGGTTCCGAACCGACCGCAAAGTTAAGTTGGTTTTTATAGGAAAAATAAGGAAATTTCAAAGAAAAAAATCTAATTTATCAATATATTAGTATTTGTTGGTAAAAAATACGTAATAACAATCATTATTACCAAATTTTAAGTTTATAGGTGTTTGGAAAGTTAAAAAAATCATCGGAACAAAATTTTGTAAATTCCAATAACTTATGAACAAAAAAAATATCTATTCAACTACCTCTTTACAAAGCCACTTGATAGGTCAACAAATTTTTTTGTTCAATATTTCGCGCTCGCTGCGCTCGCGTTTTCATCTACATTGCTTGATGCGTATGAAGTATTTTCCGTACCTGCATCATAATGTTCGAATCATTTCGCACTAGCTTTTTTATCTACATTACTTGACGCGTAGGAATTATTTTCCGTAACTGCATCATAATGTTCGAAAAATTTCGCGCTCGCTGCGCTCGCGTTTTCATGTGCATCATGAGAATGAAGTATTTCCCGCACCTGCATCATAATGTTTGAAAAATTTCGCGCTCGCTGCGCTCGCGTTTTCATCTACATTACTTGATGAGTATTTTCCGCACCTACATCATAATGTTCGATAATTCTCGCGCGCCCTACGCTCGCTTCTCATCTGCATTATAGTTGATGCTTATGAAGTCTTTTCCGCACCTGCATCATAATGTTCGAAACATTTCGCGCTCACTACGCTCGCGATCTCATCTTCATTTCTTGATGCGTATGAAGTATTTTCCGCACCTGCATAATAATGTCCGAAAAATTTCGCGCTCGATGCGCTCGCGTTTTCATCTACATAACTTCATGAGTATGAACTATTTTCCGCACCTGCATCATAATGTTCAAAAACTTTAGCGCCCGCTACGATCGCTTTTTCATCTAAATTACAGATGCGTTTGAAGTCGTTTCCGCACCGGCATCACAATGTTCGAAAAATTTCGCGCTCGCTGCGTTCGCGTTTTCTTCTACATTACTTGATGAGCATTTTCCGCACTTACATCATAATGTTCAAAAAATTTTCACGCGCCGTACGCTCGCGTTTTCATCTACATTATAGTTGATGCGTATGAAGTCTTTTCCGCGCCTGCATCAGAATGTTCGAAAAATTTTGCGCTCACTGCGCTCGCGTTTTCATGTACATTACTTGATGAGTATTTTCCGCACCTGCATCATAATGTTCGACACATTTCGCACGCACTACGCTCGCGTTTTTATCTTCATTACTTGGTGCGTATGAAGTCTTTTCCACACCTGCATCAATGTTCGAAACATTTAGCGCTCGCTGCGCTCGCGTTTTCATCTACACTATTTGATGCGTATGAATAAGTATTTTCCGCACCTACATCGTAATGTTTGAAAGAATTCGCGCTCGCTGCGCTCGCGTTTTCATCTTCATTACTTGATGCGTATGAAGTATTTTCCACACCCGTATCAGAATATGCGAAAAGTTTCGCGCTCGCTTCGCTCGCGAGCGTTTTCATCTACATCAATAATAAGTTAATAACATATATTTAGTCCTCTGTCATGTTTCATGTGGGCGCATTGAGCCGGCGTGCGCAATGTTTGGCGAGACAACCCGGCGAAATACGGTGTAGAAGTTGATATGGATAATGGATATTCACGCGAATGAAGTCGCGGGCAAAAGCTTAGATAAATAAATTTGAAACCTGGACTACCCGTGCGAAACTGGGGCGGGTTATAAATGCGAAAGTAACTCTGTCTGCCTGTTTCCTCTTAAAATGCTCAACCGATTTAGATGAAATTTGTTATGGATATAGTTTGAGTCCTAGGGAAGGACATAGGATACTTTTATCCCGGAAATCATCCCTTAACGAGGTTTAAGTTAGAATGGAAGAGAGATAACTAGGTAAGCGCATGAAATAGAAGAATGAAATAACATTCTAACGCGATGACGCGAGTTCTACGCAGACGAAGTCGCGGGCAAAAGCTAGTATTTTATATGCCTTCAATATTTCATATTTTTTCGCAGTGAAACGCAATGAGCCGAACCGCGTATGAATTCGCCGCTAGAGGCGCTAGTGTGATGTCAGTCCTCCGAAATGTCAAATTTCATCGTTTGTGGGCGAGTTACGCGGGTTTATTTTTAATTAGATTAATGTGGTGACTATTTTGCAATACCTAAGATTGATTATGGCAATTATGAGTTACGGGTCAACGAATTCACTATTTAACAGTCGTAAAGATAAAATAATTAATGTATTGGATACAGTAGCTTATAGGTTTACAATACTCATGCAATAGGTTTTGTGCTTTAATATTAATTGAAAAAAAAATTGTGTGACGTCACATTTCAACGTTAAGGTTTAATTCCGCAACCGCACTTCCTGCACATTACGTTTCTCCGCACTCCAAATTGAACCGTAACGGTATTCTTAAAAAGCTCTATTTAAAATGAGCGTAGAAGTGTCGCAACAGCACATGCCGCTCACTCGAAATTGGGACTTTTAGTCTTAAAGTTACAGTACAATTTGGAGTGCGGTGTAATGGATCGTCCTAATACAACGCGACTACGCGATTATCGCAAGTTCGCGCGAGTTTTTCTCGCTCGAACTTGCGAACTTGCGATCAAAAATATTGAACGCTATTATTATTTATTTATCGTATGGCATTTATTTTCGAACCGTGAGATCTTCGAGAAGAGAGTACGGTTGTCAGTTTTTGTTGCACTTTTAGAACCACCCAGGGGTCACGTGTAGGGTAACGGTGGGTACTTTCCCTACGGACGTGGTGCAACTTCGACCCCCCTTTGTCAAGTGAGTGGGCAACTTGACTATTAGAAGTTAGGATTGAACGCTAACAGGTGTCCTAATTGACAATCGCGCGATCAATTAGGACACCTGTTCGCGTTCAATATGTTTGATCGCAAGTTCGCGCGAGTAAAATTCGCACGAACTTGCGTTAATCGCGTAGTCGTCGCGCTGTAGTTTTTAGTCACAAGTCTTTTTTTTTATACAACGACGTTCCCAAACAAGCGTACGGTCCACCTGATAATGGTAAGAGGATACTGCAGCCTATAGAAGTATAGACGCTCGCAACTCCCAAGGGAGTTACCTGCGCATTACCGACCCTTTATAAAAAAAAACGTTAAGTAAAACTATTTTACTATTATTGCGTTTTTCTTGTCACTATTTAAAATCGATGACATCGTTCCTAAGAACAGATCTTTGTATGCCTTAAAGTTACAGACTTACTTACCCATACTGACTGACCGATCTAAAAGTGCCACCCGGTGTAATCCCCTCAATTTTGTTTCATTATTTTTCGTATCGTAAACTTTAGAACTTTAATAGAGACCTTGTGATTAAATCCCCCCAGGCAGGCAGGACGCAAATATACTGTGGGATAACGCTAGTTGGATGATGATTTTAGTAGATAAGTATCTAAAGAGTAGACATGCGCAAAATGTGTCACTAAAAAGAAAAGAGTGATATACTTCAAGCCTTCACTGTGAAGTATATCACTCATTTAGTTCACTAGTTCAGTTTAGTTCACTAGTTCAGTAGCTCAACCGATTCAACTAATCATATTGATCAGTCATTCGTCGCGTCGCGTTTCTCTCATTCTAAGGCTAATTCGGGGATAATGATATCAAATTTTATATATATTTTGAATAATTTAAGTCAAAATATTTTTTTACGAAAAATTCGTCATTATACTTGATTTCGAGTAATTCGGGGATAAGGATTTCAAATTTTACATTTATTTTGAATTTTAAGAAAAAAAATATTTTTTGTAAAAACCGTTATGAGATGATTGAAACGATGACACATGAACTGAAGTACTGAACTAAGTGAACTATGAAGTATTTAGATCCGAACTGAACTAGTGAATGAATGAAGGACACCAAGTGAAGTACTTCAATTGAATCATTCATTCGTGAACTACACATGTCTACTAAAGAGAGTGCTTTCACGGTTTTGTTGGACCTTCTAGTTATAGTTTGGTTGTGATTGTGACATTGAGAAAATTTAGATCATCTGAGACATCGTTTTCTTGTTTTTCTTCTAATTATTTTCACTGCGGATCCGCAGTGCTGGATCCAGCGGCCGGCGTTGGATCCAGCACACTGAAAAAAGCGCTGGATCCAGCTGGATTGCTCGATCCAGCGATTGCAATCCCTAATTATAAACTCAATGTAACTGTGCATACACATTCGTCTGGTCGTAACTCGGATCGATGGCTGAGTCTGGCTGGATATAGAATTATAGACGGACGCGTCTCTCCCCTTTTTACACGACTGCCCAAAAAAAGGAGTGTAATGTTTTTGTCGTAAGTAATTAAGAGGTCTCACAACTTCTAAATGTTTTGATCTCAAATTATGACCAGTAAAGTGCATTAGAGGAGGAACAGAATTGGAAAAGGCGTCTCTAAACAATGCAAGCGGCAAGTCATGTAACAGTTTGGGTGACAACGTTATCAGAGGGTTTGGACCCTGCAGAATACGGATCTGCCTGTCGCCATCTCGAAATTTGAGCCGGAAGTACGGTATACCGGAAAAGGTGCAGCCCATACAAAAAATTTCGTAGTACATTTAGTAAATTGTTGCTCTGGTACTCTAAAAGAGGTCCGATTGATATGGTTTTTTGGTATGTTGTGAAGGAAAATATTAGCCATGGTAACCTAAAAATTTCGGCCCTCCAGCTCCATAACTTTGGCCGCCATCTTGGAAATAGTGTCATTTTTTTCAGTTCTTTGCTTTTACTGTCGTCAATGTTCATTCCAGTGCTAAACATAGTTCTACAATATTGTAGAATACAAAATTTGCTAAAACTTTTGGGTACAAAGATTTTTTCCATGACCCCTAGGGACGAAGATATGACAGGATATATCATTAAAAATTGCCACTTTTTTCTAGTTTTCCGTTCATGTTTACATTTTAAGTGCATTTTAGCACTAACTATAGTTCGGCAATATTGTAGATCACAAAATTTGCTACAACTTTTGTATTGAAATATTTTTTCTACGACCATTAGGAAAGAAGATATGAAGGCATCTATGGAGTAGCACCGTTCAAATTTGCTACTTTTGCAGTTTTCTTCTCATATTTAGGTTTGAGTGCATTTAATCGCAATCTGTAGGGGATCTATGATGGTCGAGTGATAGCGGGATAGACGACAAGATAAAGCATCTGTCACTTTCCGATCTATACCACTTCAATCCCTCAGAAGACAAAATCGTCTGTTTCCACGATACCTAGAAGATCGTAGGTACTTTGAATTTGCATATAATTTTGTCTTCTATAATATTGCTGACCGAGAAATGCACTAAAACGAAAATATGTGAAGAAAACTGGAAAAGTAGTAAATATCGACGGTAATACCCCATAGGTGACATCGTATCTTTTTTCCTGAGTATCGTGGAGAAAATATTTCAATACAAAAGTTTTAGACAATTTTGTAATCTACAATATTGCTGAACTATAGTTAACGCTAAAATGCACTTTAAACGTAAACATGAGAGGAAAACTAGAAAAAAGTGGTAATTTATAATGATATCTCCTGTCATATCTTCGTCCCTAGGGGTCATGGAAAAATTCTTTGTACCCAAAAGTTTCAGCAAATTTTGTGTTTTACAATATTGCCAAACCATGTTTAGCACTAAAATGAACTATAACGACAGTACAAGCAAAAAACTGAAAAAAGTGTCAGATTTTCCAAGATGGCGGAGAAAGACGTGGAGCTGGAGTGTCAAAAATTTCGGGATACGATGACAAATATTGTTCTTTACGGCATATCAAAAATCCATAACAATTGGACCCATAGTTAGGGTACCGGAACAACGATTTACCAAATGTACAACGAAAAAATTTGTATGGGCTGCATCTTTTCCGATATAACATTCTTCCGGCTCAAATTTGGGGATGGAGACAGGCAGGTCCGTATCCTGCAGGGTCTAAACCCTCTGATTACGTTGTCACCCCAACTGTTACAGGATTTGCTTCTTGTATTCTACTTCTTCAAAAATGGGCCTACTCTACATAAGGTAGATGTACCCTTTACCGGATCTGCCCTATCACCGGATTTTCTATATTTTAAGCCATAAGTCGAGTTCTTACAGCTAATATTACGTTGTGATATTTTTTTCCGTTAGCTAGATACCTATTCCTTCCACTACGAGGCAAAGAAAGCCATTTTGTTTCTCAGTTGTAACGGGAGAATCGATTGAGCAGGTCGATCGCGGCGTTGTATGGGACTCCTTACGAAAATGGTTAAGAAACTGAGTGTACTTCGTAAGGTCATAAAAGCGTTTAAAAGTGACTTTATGCTTCAAAATAGGGTGTTATCGTATCATGAGTTAATAAGTGTGTGTGTTTGAGTTAAATAAGTGAAATTAGTGCAGTCAAATTTACAGAATTCAACAAAAATGTAAATTCGGTGATGGGTCACCCTCATCTACTGCTTGAAGGTTTTACCGAACAGCGTTCGGAATCAGGGAAAAACGTATGTTTTGAAAATTATTTTTTCACTCGTTAATCATAAAAGTTATATATATACTACTCCGCTTTACACATATCCAATTAATAGAGTAATTTAATGAGCAATTACCGAACGCCTATAAACGAGACAGATTTTTTGTAAATTGCATTTGAAATGTATAGTTTTCACGACTTTTTGACGTCAAAATAAGCTTCATTGACCAGGTAATTTTAAAAATTCCATATTATTTATTTAACATCAGTAGAAGCAAAATAATTGTGTATTTATTATTTTGCAATAGTTCTTATTTCTAGATAAAATGTACTTATGTTGTTATGGAAGAATCATTAAGATTAAAACACTATTTTATTAAATATGTTCGCGTGATAGGTTCAATGTGTACGTTTTACCGAACGCCCGTTCGGTAAAGCGTACCCATGGTCTCTGATACCGAACATATGATTATCTCGGCCTAGCTGCTATTTGGCGTTCATTGGAATATAAACCATATTCAGCATACAGCTAGATCTATATTGAAATGTGTTATTTTTCGTATATCTTTAAAAAAAAGCCAGCGCTACTTAGATGTAAACCGTTAACGAATAAATTATGTAAAAATAAATTATTGGCGATTAGCGAAGAATTTTTAATAGATATGTATATTATTTATATTAAAAAAATATTTGATTTAAATTTTTAATTATAGACAGTTTTTTCTTAGATTAAATTACCGTCAAGATTGCTCGAAATCACGAAACTAGTGCAGTTAGGTTGAAATAAATAGTCACTCATCAGTTTACAAACTCACACACTGCCATCATTCCATACATTTCTTCCCTAGTTCGGTGAAACGGCATGCCGATCCGGTAATGGGTGCAAATTCCGTTTCTTAGTTCGTTGAATGGGACAAATCAGTGTAATCGATATAAAAAACTTTAAAAAATATTTTTATATACGTCTAACTATGTAATAAATTTCGACATACATTTAAATGATGACAAATTTATCTATCTTCACCATATGCTGTTGATCATAATCGTACAAAAATTCTAAACCTTATTAAAAAAACAAACGTACATGTAGGTCTTAAGCGTCCGGTGAAGGGTACTTTTACCTTAAGGAAAAGAGATTTTTTTTAAAGTTTTAGATAGTAACATAGCCATATTTTATTTTATTGTGTGTACCTAGTGTAAATAGTAGCATTTTAGCGGATTGAATCAGTTTTTAGCTTGAAAATTGTCATTTTAAAGTTATGTTTGAAACGATATTTGTTAGTAAAATATGCAAATAATACATTTATAATTTATGAAATTAGATCGCAAAGTTCTGTTCTAGATAGTACCATTGAGAAAATGTCAAGATATGTGTCAGTTCAAAACGAAATGCCTAAATAGATGAGCGATTTTTATTATGTTTTTATCTCGTTGGCTACCGGTGTCGCCGATATACGGGATGATAACAAAAGATTGTTTTGTTTTGTTTTTTTCGCCGTCAACGCAAGGGTTCTGATTCTGACAAGGACCCTTAAGTTGGGACTGCTTTCAGCTGCAGCGGATTTAATTATAATAATGAAGCAATACAATCCGATCTAAATTTTAGCTCTTTGCGCTCTAATCTCACATGCACTATGTGTGGCTACGCGGTAGAGCAAGCAAGAGCATACCAACCCAACCCGTACGATTTCAATTTAATATCAATAGTCATTCAGTCTATTCTTATTTAAGTTATTGTTGTTAAGTATTCTTGTACATATTTTATTGTCAATAAATCAAATAACTTCTGCTTCTTGACTCTAATACTCGTAGTATAATGACTAGTGTTCGAATGTTCGGTGGCAAATTTCACAGAGGTAAATGGAGTCGCCTAACAATATTTTTGATTAAACGAATAACGATTACATGATTAATTTTGCATAATACTCCTTATGAATTATCTTGCGAGCATTACCTACTTATATCACGATAACACAGGACTACTAATAACAGAAGTATGTAGGTAAACATTGTTTAATAAATTTATTTATTTTTACTTATTACATACGTACGAGTACAAACATGTCACCTAAACAGTCGAGACAGTATAATGTTTGTACCTGCCGCCATTTAATGTCATACTAAGTACTTCAGTTAAATGAATCATTTATTTATTCAAATCTTAAAAAGTTAATCATAAAAACGACTCCATTAGATACCCACTGTGTGAAATTTGCCACCGAAACGAAACTCCGTACACTAATAATGACTCTAATAATTCGGACCCCTAGTCTGTAAGTTAAGAGGATTTAAATTGTGTATTGATTAAAATATTTGTTTTTAAGTAGCAGACATATAACCAGCCTAGTTAACATTATATGATTATAGCGTCATGTTATCATGTATTATGGGGCTACCTCGATTCTATCTGCATTGCGTCGGGGATGTTCACGGAGGCTGGAGTAGACTGTTTTTATACTCGTACTTTTTATGCATCGGTGCGTAAACGATGTGCATCCCTGATGCGCAGAGTTCGTAATAGTACCGACAGCATCCTGGAGCATGGTCGCAAATAGGTAAAGCGGGTATTACACTGTCCTGAATCAGGCGTCCTAACTAGTGTAGGGGAGTTGAAGCATCTCGCTCTAAGGTATAGGTCGGAACCCTTCTAAGTGTCCTGAATTCAGGACAGTGTAATACCCGCTTAAGCTAGACTGCCCGTACCTGAAGCACCGTAACCAGCTTCACGTGCGGAGCACTGTGTAAGTAAATAGCCGAACACTAGCCCTATTAATCTATTAATTAACTGTCTAACTAACACTAACTTAAGTTAAAACTTACTAACACCAAGTTGCTGATCCAAGTTGGTCGAGAAATAAACTATTTATTAATTACTTCCTTAAAAATGTCAAAGTGTCAATTATTACATTTGAGTCAGTAAATCTATAATACGCTTGAAATTAAAAATAATTACAATATTGTCCTAATTATGACCCGCCCCTAATCGTCCCCGGTCCAAAAGTACCCGTAATGCTAGCAGCATTACTTACTTATTTATGTGACGTATCGTACCGGCCATTTACGACATACAACTATAGCCGCCCGGCTAGCATGATAGAAATTAATTATTCACATATTGGCTAAATCGTAGTACGTCATTATCGTAATTTTTAAGAGATTGGCTCTTGTCGGTTGAGAAATTCAGCTTTGTCCTTCACTTCGATGGCGAATCATTTATTTTATCTTTTATTTGCTCCATATATACCTAGACAGTTTTAGGTTTTCCCCTTTTTCTTTTTCCCTCTATCTTATCTTACTCGCGTAGGTAGACTTATTTAAATCTTTCTAAATAGGTACGTTATCCTGTATAATCCATTTAAGTAGTTTAGTGACTATTTTAGTGAAATAGGCCAATATGAAATTGTTGTCTTAACCAGTTTCATAGTAGGTAATCATAGTATGTAAATTTCGGACGTTAATCGTAGTTCCGATGTAGGATGTAGGTATAATTCGTAGGCATCGAATTTCTGCTTCGATAATGGTTATTACATTATTAATGTCATTTTACATTTAGTGTCGTACGTAATGATGACTAGTCTAGACAGTGCGCCGCGCCGCGCTTCCCCGAGGCGATTTCTCGTGTCTCTACGTTAGGGACGTTCACCCTTTCGGCTGCCACCCTACAGGGGTTGAACAAGGGTTGATGTTGCAATGAATTTTAACTTCATTTTAACACATGATTGAATTAATAAAGTGTCAGTATTTGAACAGTTAATATCTTAATATAAAAATAATAATTAAGGAGCATACCTACCCAACTCTTTTATTCTATCGGAATCAAACATCTCCAAAAAGGTGTTGTAAAGGAAGAAAGTCGGGCAAAATGATTATCATTCACACAATGTGCAGTAGTATACTTGGTAGACTAGATGGTCAATATCCAAGTTATTAATTCGTGGATATTAATTCGTGGATATAGAGCGTGAAATCAAGTGTTCAGGCAAAGCAAGAAGTAAGTACCTATATAGAGGCAAAACGTGTTGGTTGTGTGTCAGTCGGTAGCTTGGCAGCGGGGAGATTGTGCGCCCGGGTCCGTCCGCCCCGCACCGCGCACGTGAACTTACGATAAACGAATTCCTATGTGATGTTAGTAAACAAAAAGTGTATAAATAAAAACTGTGCCGTGTACCTCCTGTCAGTCTTGCGGTGAACTCCTGCTCACCACCATGTCTCTCCCGGGAAGTTACTTTTTGTCTCAATATGTGGAAAGCTTTTGGGTAAGTGCTTTGGACACCCTTTTCAATTAAACATGTCATAAATAGGAAACTATACTGAGTTACAAGATTGCATCAAGTTAATGGTCGAAAAACTATTTGTTAATCTGTTTTCAGTCAACCTTTTAATTCAACTTCAACATAATGATCCTAGTTGAAATAGTAGTAGTACTAGTAGTAGTTTCATATTGGTTCGTCAGCTAGTGTGTAATTTAATTAGTTAACCATGTGTTTGTCAGCCCAATTTCAGCGTAAGAAATATGACTGACTATATGAGTAAATAGGGAATATACATTATTCAGACGCCTTTCGTGTAGTTACCTAAGTACATAGATAGGCATCGCGGAAGCGTACCGGCGTAGGTATGTGTTTTGGGGAAACAATATTAGGTAAATAGATAAAATATATTTCCTGGATTTACTCCCAACATTTACAAACCTGAATATTATAGGTAGGGTGACACCACCAATTATGGACACTTTAAGAACAAGCACCAATAATGGACACTTCAACCCTTATTCAAAGATCATACGGGTTTAAATTGATCGTTATATAAAAAATGAATGACTCTGACTATTTTCTTTTACATAAGAGTTAATGTACATCATTGGGCCTTGTCCATTACTGGTGGCGTCACCCTATATAACAAACATGGTAAAACTGTTCTAGTTCGTTCGTTTCATAAACCATAAAAATCTGACATGCGAAATAGTCGATAGCGAACTATGAATGGACTGGTTTGCTCGTTGTGCAAATATAAAAAAGTGATGAGTCGTGTCGTGGTATTGAAACCGTAGAAATTTTCATGTCGACTCGTACAATTAAGTAAACTTTGCTATTCAACCGTAACAAGAGTGTTACGGTCGACGTGTTTACTTAAAGTTTACTGCTTCCTGCGCGCTGCGCGTGCGTTTCATTAGCTCTGACCTTTGCAAAAAATAGGTTCATACTTGATTAGAAAAAATGGGATTAGCCTATATTTACTAAGGTAAAGCTATTTCGAGCCGTGATGGAATAGAGACAAGGGGTGGGTTGACTGTTGAGGCATGATTAGTAGGTAGTCCAGTTGGTGATCGTAAGTAGTAGTTGGTAGTAGCTACGGTACGTACTGTAGTCTGTACCGCAGTACTGGTTTGCCCAAGTACTTATTGGCAGGGTGCAAAGCGTGTGGAGGGGGTAGCCTAAACGATCACAGCGCTCGCTACGGCTAAAATTTACATTTTGTCGGTGACTTGAGCTGTCAAATCCATATTGCAGTAAACGTTTTCTAATCGTTTTTGAGATAAATTTAATATGGCCCTAGTAAAATGTGTTATTGTGAATTGTAAAAACACCACAGAATAGACACTGTAAATTTTACCAATTTTCAAAACCGTGGTGGAAACGAGACCAAAGAAATAGGTGGATAATTGCCGTAAGAAAAAAAAGTAAGTCACCTAACCTGACAACAACAACAACTGAAAACAACAATTTTAATGTTATTGGCAATAATGTTACTGACTACCATCGTCCAATATTGTCTAATATAGTAAAATAACACAAGATTTCATTAATTTTTTTCACAATATTTACTTACTTCTCGCTTGACAGCTATGACAAAGTGTCCATAATGGCCACCTGTCAGTGGCGCTGTCGTCGTGCACGGTCCCAATAGGTAAGTACCTAGTTGGTGGAGTAATAGCGGCTCGGGCGCAAACAATGTGCTGTGCTGGCAGCGTGCAGCGCAGCGTTGGCCAACACATCTCGTGTTGTGGATGTCATGCATGCGGTGGTGCGTGCGACTACCTGACCGAGTCGTTGAATATTCAGTATCTGTTCACTTCGCGATTTATTAAAATGCAAACGGTCACTAACTCCGCCTGATTCAAGGTTAATTTTTTGTGGCACATAAAGTAATTAAGAATAATTGCTAATGATTACTTACACGAGCACTGCCCTTCAATTTGCAACTAATAAGTGGATGTACCTATCCATATGAAGCGATGAGCAATATATAAACATGAATGGTGACCTCGCTAATAGATAAAACACTAAGAAATTTAGTAAAGGTGGTAAATAAGTAGGTACGAACGAAGCTTTTTCCTGGTTGGTAGCTGCGATTTAAGCCCCATTTGTATGATAATGGATTGCCAAACCGGGCTGAGACCTTCGTCTACTATAGGTACTGCTTCAATGTAAATTACTCATTTTGAGGGTCATTGTCATTTTTACTCTCAGCGACTTGAGCGAGTGTGCTGCGAAGGCGGTCTGGTTGAAGGACGTTTTATCTTTGCTCGCGGGCTAAAAATGCTGATAACTACGACGTATTAATAGGGTTTTGAAAATATTATTTAATCATGTTTCTTTAACTACCACATTTATTTTTGTATCAACATTAAACACAGAATATACAATTAAATCTAAATACAATTAAAATAACTAAAGCTAAAAAAGATTTAACTTAAGACTAAAGTTTCATATATGTATAGGTAGATACGATGTAAAATTGTCTTGTTGTGATAACTTATAATATGCTTTTTCCGTGTCTAATTTTAACGCAAAGTATTAATTAGGAGTTGATTAATTTTATTTAGGTAAGTGATGAATGTTCCTCTATGGTACCTACCTACTATCCGTCTCCGGTTCGATACCCAGATCCGCGTTGGTATTTGGTAGAGTACTTAATCGAAACTCTATAAAATGGCTCGTCAGAAACGCTTTTTACGACATTAAAGAATTATGTGACATTTAGAATTTCATATATTATTAACATTATATGACATTATATTGAATTGTAAACATGAAATTATTATTTTTTAATTTGTATTGCATTATATTTTAAGATAGAACTGAATGTAAATTTAATTCATTAATATATAAATTACTTGCAAAATGTATAAAACTTTGACGTGTAATGTATACGTGCATTATAAATAAATGAGTGTGAGTATAATTAATACATTTAACGAATATTTATCACGACTACGGTTTGCACCAAATCAAAAAATCCTTTAGGCTTGGGTGATATTCATTTGAGGTAGGTTACCTACCGTAGGTACTTACCGGAAACAGTGCGTTCAGATTTCCACCAAGCCCTAGAAATTTCTGAAATGTCGAGTAAAGGTTAACCTTTCAGAATTAAGCATTAGAATTACTCTTTTAAGTTATATGCATATGCATATTGAATTTCCGTCCCACTTACTCATATCATATATCTCTGTTTAGTTTTCCGTCGACTGCCTTTGCAAAAACATCTTTACCGTAACATTGTAAACTTTAATTTAAAAAAGCAAGTACAAACAAGAGGTTGCGAATGAGAGCAATCGAACGTATGGCCGTATGCGTAGTGTTATAGTGACACATATCTGATGCGCCAGACGAGCGACCGGGCGACCTTCGGGAAGCAAAACAAATCCGCCCTCGCTCCGGGTTTTGCGGGGAAGCTACGTCTACAAGTATCTAACTATACGTACAGTCAGCAGCAATGGTTGCTACGCGGGCGAGGTGCTCAAAATGATCTTCACACATCTTTATTATAAGGGAATAAGAGCGTGTGTAGATCATTTTGAACACCTCGCCCGCGTAGCAACCATTGCTGCTGACTACACTACTTACCATAAAACAAATACATAGATATAGAATACATTCTGAAAACCTGCTGCTCTATACTCATAACACATGACCAACAAAGTAGACAAACGCTACTACTTACATATAAAAGTACTTGTACTTACCAGTGGCGGCGCGTCAAAAATATTCTTAGGGAAGCCGGAAATACTTGGCTTTTCCTATTCTTCATGAGCCGTAGTAAAAGAACTGGACTGGCTGGAAATTAGGCAAGCCGGTGGGAATCGAGTTGTATGGACGCTCCGCCACTGGTACTTACCTACTCGGTTACTAATACGGACAATCGATATACAAGATAAGATAAGGATGTTTTCCTGAGACCCCGCACATTTGGGAGCCCCGCGCAACAAAAATTTTTTTGAATGAAGTTGCATCATATAAAAGCATGCAAAAAACTTTTACAAATGCTGATGCCAAAGTAGGTATAGACACCAAACTAATTGAGAACATATCATGACAGGAAACATAGGTACAACCTTTGGTACAACATACTTAAAAGGTTTGTTTTAACGGGTCTAACGCGATATTTATGTAGTTACCTATTTTACCGACGTTTCGACACGGGTTTCACCGGCCTTAAAATAGTAGTTTATGCAACTGGTACATAATGAGGGGCATTAAAACACGAGTGTGTTTTATGAAACGAGCCGAAGGCGAGTTTCATAATAAGGTCACACGAGTGTTTTAATGCCTAATTATGTACAGTTGCATACATTACTTTATCTACACACATATTATAACTACTCTAAGATGGGTTCAGAAACCGTAGTAAATAAATACAATAATTGTGTTAATACAAACTTTTTTGCACGGTTGCGGAAATATCGAAATCAGAACTGGCAACCGATACCTGGTATTCTGATGTGATCATGTCGTTCTAGCTCAAATTTCGTGCGATATATACTAAAAAAACATCGAGCTGACATTTCGCATCGATTGAATTTGAATTTTCAGTGATACTAGAATAGGGACATGTCAACTTTGACATTTAAATTTTGACAGTTTTGTTTGACGTTTCATATTTTAACATCATATATGAGATTAAAATTAAAAATTATATTACTGCTGTAGCCTTAGCCACAGATAAGAAAATTGCCATAAATTCATTGAATGTTGAAATGAGAGTCATTTTGTACGGTTTCCGAACGCATATTAGAGGATTTATGATATGTGTGTAGATAAAAGCTTTTAAGCTTTTAAGGTTTTTGGGGCTTTTAAGTATGTTTGCAAAGCGCGAGTTTAAAGTGTAACATAGGTACAACTCTTACACTCAGGTAGGTACCTACTTAGAGCTTTCACTGTTATAGGATGATCCTGGATACTACACTGTAATAAAGTTCGCTTTAAATTAATCCACTCATAGATGTAAAATGAATAAAGAAAATAATGCCAAAAAAAATTTACAGAAAACTCAAGTAAACGTCAAAAATAAAACATACATAGGTATCATAACATAACAACATATTAGTAGACACAGAATAAGTAATAGTACAAAAGACAACATCTCTACTTATCATAATACTATAATGGATTAAAGTCTTAAATCCTGAATGTCGTATTTTACATACTTAGTTAAAGAAGTGTGAATGAGCTAAAAAGTAAAAACAAATATAAGTAAGGAAATGAATCCATAGTCAAATATTTGTGTCAGTTGTCGGTTACCCAAAGAATCCATTTAGTGCGAGTGCGAGAGTCATTCCTATCTAGGTACCACTGCTTCGGTTCTTAGAAAGCATTGAGCTGCGGCCTTACTACTTGCTCTTCTCATACACTTTTTTTCAACGATTTTTGTTTTTGACCAGTTAACTGTTAAGTAGGTTAATACCTACAGCTCACTGCCACCCTCTTTTCTTGGACATTCGGCAAGTGCCGCACTTTGCTGTGTGCCCCAAACGCACATGTGAGTTCAACCGACTATTCTAAGTCTAAGGCACTAAGGCACAGGGTGCAAGTGTCAAATATTATGAACGCGTCTGTGCGTTCAAGGCACTGGGTGAAAGTAATGGAAACGCATATATGCGTTAGGGGCAGTGAATGCGATAAGGCGATTGAAGCTTCCAAATTTTTGTCTTGCTCGCTCGCCAGTGGTAACTCGATATGCCCTGCTCTGCTCTTCGCCGGAGTACGGAGTCAACGCCCAACTTGCGAGCTTTGACTAAAATAGTAAATTGTTAACCAAAAAAAGCCACTCATTTCAGACGAGATTCTTAATGATATTTATACGAAGTGAGAAAACGGCCTTACACAATTTACTCATTTTGTTAAACGCTCTCGAAGCGCTTGCTCCAACATATCCGCGCCCTTAGCGGGCTGTCGGTGGCGTCCTGTCTGAATGATGAGAAGTGCAATCAATTAGAATCGCGTGAACCGAGTGAACTGGCCTAGATACACGAGGAAGTGATACAGGCGAATGTTGCTTGCGCAAGCTTTTCTGCTTTTAACTTAAATTGTCAGGTTTACACTTAGATAAGGAAAACACCAGACAGACCAGACCCTGTCAAGTTTGTCCAGAACGCGTTTTCATGGCTTTTTAGGGTTCCGTAGTCAACAAGAAACCCTTGTAGGTAGATTATTTTTGAGAAAAAACATTTGAAAGCATTAGGCTTTAACAAATACTACCATAATTATAAGGGGAACCCAAAAAAATAATAACCGGCCAAGTGCGTGTCGGACGTCGCATATTTATGGTTCCGCGTACTATTATACTATTCTGTGGTTCCGCACCAACCGCAAAATTAAGTTGGTTTTTATAAGACAAATAAGGAAGCCACAACTCGTTAGTCAGACTCAAGAACTAGGGTAGGGGAAGGTTGCTATCATGGACCACTTAACTTCGCTCCCTTATAATCTACAAAATTTATGTAAGAAAATAAAACAAGTTTGATAACCCCTAACCGCACAAGCTCGGATCCGTGATCCGATTTCAATTCATCATCCCCTGAACAAGTGCCTAGTATTACTTTAATAACTTGTATTGCACTACCTGAGTACCTATAAATAAAATAAGGTAAATTTTTACAAAACTTAAATAACAAAAAAAAGATATAACTAATTTATGAAAATCAACACATTAAATCAAACTTCTCTTTGAAATAATCAATTTTTTAAACCTCTTCTGTAGGCTATAAGGATGGAGTTTTTTTTTCATTACCTCACTCACTCAATTTCTAAATGCTGTGAATACATCATCCTCATCATGATATCAGCCGAAAGACGTCCACTGCTGGACATAGGCCTCCCCCAAAGAGTGCCACAATGACCGGTCTTGCGCCACCCGCATCCAGCGGACTCCCGCGACCTTTACCAGGTCATCAGTCCACCTTGTGAATTGTGTTCGACTGTGAATACATAATTACACATATTTTTTTGCGTCCTAATATCATTTGAAGTCCGAAAATGTTTCTCATACAAGTTTACTTCATAATAATCTTTCTTCATAAATGGTCGTTTTGCTAACTATCGTAACTCCAAACCATTTGAACTCATAACGCCAAAACTCATACAGTTTTAACATCCTAATATATATCTTCATAATTTTTTTAATCATATACCTTAGTGTATTATTATATCATATACCTATTATATTATTATTAGTACTGTAGAGGTTGTTATTGTATGAGGCTGGCCATGTTTGGTCTAGAATCATAAAGTAACATATTCGTATTTGAATATATTCTGGAATGCCTGTCAAAGCGGCATTCTGCTGGAAACAAATGGTTTTCGAGGGACTCTGGCCTGGGCCTGGGGCTCGCTCGGAGTCACAACTGATGTGTTATTTTAATTAGATTACAATTGAATGTGAATGTATTCGGATATAGTATGAATACATTATAATTTGTATGTGGATCGCGTATTTCCTTCCAGATATCTAAACCCTTCTCTTAGATCCCTCAACCGTACCTCTACCTACGCTAGGACCCCTATCATAGTACCTATTATTTATACGTATTGTCTGGTTTCATAATGTTGACTATCATAGGCCTTTTCATACTACAATTTATTTTCACATTATTTTTGACTTTTTCATTAATTTTTTAAAGTGTATGGGGTTAGTTTTTTTTAATTAGCCCGATGATAAATAAAGTGAATTGTACGTATGAATGGACAGAACCCTAACCGAATTCGTTGGCAGACCAGATGTCGCGTGTTCTCGGGACATCCTTCGCCGCCACTTCCCGTGTCCCCCAGGCATGTCATGAAGGTCAAATCTTGAATAAAACATCTTTTTGTTCTCTTTTCTTATGCCACTTCACCCTCTTTGGTCGCTGAGCAGGTGTGACTTAATTTCTTTAGTCATGAGCGCGCAAAATAACGATTTTTAGATCGTGTTTCGTCTGGGGCCCTGTGTTGTGGCGGGAAGTGGCCAAAATTATGCTGTTACGTTATAAAGACGGGGTTGACAAGAAAAAATCGACATAAAATTGTAGTTACACATTATTTATGATTATGCCCATTGTGCAAGGGCCTTTGTTATCGGAATCGATAATTGAGACACAATATAAGTGTAGGTAGGTACGTAGAATGCACATTGGTTACTTGTATCGATCGAGTCTTTGGTTTCGAGCTATATAATTACCGACCATCGAGATAATATTTGGTCACTTATGGTAGGTAGAGAGAGGTACAACATACAGTATAGTAATTCTTCCAGTCTAGGTAGATATAATATTCAATGCCGCACGCAGTATGAAAACAAAGCCGTCTGTCTCATCACTCTCATCAGCAACAATTTTCTTATCCAATATCAAATATTTGCAAAGAAGCTGTTTATTTACGCAAGTTTTAATACTCCTCTTATAAAGATTAATCATAAAAAAGCACGTGACGATATCATGGTAGCACCTAGTATAAAGGTTCAAATTAGGTACTTAACGAGTGTGGGTGATAAAAAAATCGGTAAACAAGTTAAGCATATTTCACCGACACCCAAATATTTCCGATAATCCAATCCAAAGAAGAACAACAATATAAAGTGACATGTTAATTATGTATGAGTTAAATATTGTGAGGCAGGACCCGTGGGTGATTCTTATCGTTAAAGTTAATTGATGTCCACTCCGGGCCGAACGTTAAGTGAAAGTTAAGGAAATCAGAGTGCAATTTAAACTTATTGTTGACTTCAGTTTACTCTATACCTGGGTCCGTATTAACTGTTAAAATAGTTAAAGTCAAAAATAATCACTCAAGAGTCGTTAACAATTGGGGCCCGGTGTGGTTTGGCAGAAGTGTATGAAATGTAAACACTTGTATAATTTTGTGAATAAACTATTTATTTTATTTTTTTGATTTTTTAAGAAAATGTTAAATTTTGCAATGGGAATCACTCCCTATAATATGAAGGCTCCGCTTTTCTGAATGTTTGATGCGCGGTTATCTGTTGCTCTTGAAGTAACTCGTACGTTTCAGTCAGTCATGGTCCTCCATGCTCCACGAATTAGTGAGAACAGCTACTTACAACGAAACCACTTAATTAGCAATACCTATCTTCATTGAGTTTGCAGTGTTAGCGTAAAAAATTGGCCAAGTGCGAGTCGGGCAAAGCGCAATGTAGAGTTCCGTTCCGAAGTTTTCCACCCGTTACCTTATGCAACTTATATCTACTATAGGTAGTTACGTGTTTGACACAACTAACAACATTATCCAATTGCACTTAATCAATGGAAATTGCACGAAAATTGCTTCTCAAAATACATTTCTTAAGTTCAACTAGGAAATGTTACTTTGTTTTTAAAGTTTTCCTTTTTAAAATTCATGATATATCTACTGTATTTATATTTGTGCTATATTTATATTTGTGTTTCATATATATTTTATATCAATATTTGTATTATTAGGGTATCTCTGTTTAATAAAAAGTATCAAATAATTTATGTATATTTTTACTAAATACCTACCATGAAATTTTAACATTCCCAGTAGCCACCGTTTATATACCTAACTGGCGAAACTTTATAGTTTCGCCCCCCAGTTGAACCCTTATTTCTTCTTAACTACGGAACCCTACAAAGGTAGGAAGGATTAGTCTTAGACACCTATAATAGCTTAAATTACAAGTCTTCTTATCGAACGAAAGTAATGTCGATTAGGTGCTATAGTGCTATCGGGACCAAAGGTAGGTTTATCAAGTTGCTCCTGTAAAATAGTTTACATGTGTAATAAAATAAACAGTCCAACGGTCGGGTCTCTTTGGTATCATCACTTGTTTAACATTTCGTATCTAAATTACGCCGTTTTCTTTTTATAAACATGTTTTTACTGTTCGTAGAGATTATTATTATAGATTTCATTTATGTATACTTTGAATTCCAATTAACGTCTCAAGTTGTTGTCACGAGTCTCGATTTTTACGAGGTTTTTGACCTAGACCAGTACGTTGTTCAAACAGGAACCCGATAAAAATATAATCGTTAACAATAGTAGTTCTGTTCCCCAGAGATAACCTCGCATAAGTAATACTGTACTGTGCGGTTGGACAAAAATACGGCTAAGTCTCTGGAAGTTTAACTGATGATGATAATGCATGAATACATTTCATAAGTATCGGTAAATACTACATTTTATTGAATGTAATCAGGATTCATTTAGTTTATAATACATCTAATTTTGTAGAACCGATATTTCAATATAGATCCAGAATCCTGTAAATCCTAATCGTGTGACCTTAGAACCAGTTAGAACGGATAAGATGACCGATATTTACCCATCTACTTGCGTTCACTATTGTGGGACTTTTAATTTTAAGGTAGGGAACCACAACACGACGTATTTTCGTCGCCGCCACTCGGCAGCTGGTGCAATTACACACAACAAGGCCACTTAGATATGAATAAGCTCGAAGCAATAACTTATTGCTTTGTTTAACACGTTTATCAGCGGTCGTAGTGCATTCAATTGAATGCATATTTCGTATGATAGGGTCGCGCGTCCTTGAGGGCGTTTACTGAAACTGGAGCACAGAGATAGGCCGGAGATGTTTGATGAGATGACTAGGTACTTATCATATCTTTAACGCACGTGTTGCGTGTCTGACTACGTATATGTTGGACTTCAAGCGTTAGCATTACTATGAGGCAGGATTGTAACTAACTACCGAATTACTTAACCGGTTTTCGATAAGTTTCGAGTCAAATGATTACCAACCACCATTAATTAACAATAATTATTTTATACATCGTATGTTATTGTAACGTTTTTATCGTACTAAGTAGTGTACTAGCTGTACCCGCAACTTCGTTTGCGTTATTACCTATAAATTTATAATGTCTTCTCTTACACATTATAAATAGGTACCTATTAAGGCATCAGATCCTTTATTAGATGTGAACACAACTAATGCTCAAATCAATAAAGTTTCGGCAACGCCAAACTAACATTATTTAAGTACTATACATATGGGTGCCAAACTTGGGCCTTGACACAAAAACTAACCAATAATTTAAAAACCTGCCAGCACAGCGTGGAAAGAAGGATCCTTAATATTAAGAAAATAGAAAAAATAAGATTACAACACATAAGAGAAAAAACAAAAATTAAGGATATTATGAAAACAATAAAAACACAAAAATGGAAATGGACAGGCCACTTAATGAGAAGCAAAGTAGAAAAATGGAGCAAAGAAATAGTAGAATGGTACCCAAGAGATGGGAAGAGAAAAAGAGGAGGACAGGTTCGAAGATGGGAAGACGACTTAAAACATGTGGCAGGAGCCACTTGGCGAAACAAAGCCAAAGATAGGAAAATTTGGCGAAACTTGGAGGAGGCCTATGCCGGGAGGCAAGACGATGATGTCGATGTCTACAATATAGGCTTGTGCGCGCTCGTTCACTGAGCGCATCGCTCCGGACTAGTACAATCTGTCACATGTACTAGTTCGGTCTTTTAGTTCTTTTAGTACACTAGTACACCGACAGAAACGTGCCTATTCGTGCTCCTTTGACTGAATTGAATGAGTGAACTATCGAATGACCATTCGCTCGCATTCGCGCCAGTCGAGTCGAGAGCAACTGTTCGGTTTCGTTCGGTCGCTTTGGTCCGTCGTCCGTCGGTCATTCGGATATTATTGTCTCTTTTCAGGTTTCGCTCCGAATGTAGGTACTAAGTGCCAGTTGCACCAACGTACGAACACAGACCGGTCATCGTCAAATATGGCGCCGGCAGCTGTCATCCCATAGAAACTTGTCAAACTTTCCATACAATCAGATTGGACGAACACCGTTTACGATTACAGACGGTTTGGTGCAACCCAGCCTAAATGTACTAAGAGCAGAAACGTTACGGAATAGTTCGTTCTAGTACAGTGTTTGGAATTAGGTCTTTTTAGTTCTTAGTACATGTACTACACAAGCCTACTACAATATAATAAAATAAGTAATATATTTGTAAACTATCGTTTAATAAAGGCTTTAAAAAAAAAAGTACTATACAAATGTGTTGTGTTCCTGGAGGTGAGCAAGGTTGTCAGAGCTCACAAGGATGCACTGTGTTGATAGCGAAGGAATTAAATGTCCCTTCTTCTGTCATTGTTTTTTTTGCCGTTTTTATAGATAATGCTACGGAACCCTTCGTGCGCGAGTCCGACTCGCACTTGGCCGTTTTTTTTGAAGATGCTTTGTTATTTAGAAGAAAGATTGCTTATGGTTGAGCCTTTCGAATCGGTAAAGTTAATCGGGTTCAGTTCCCGATTCAACAGGCGATTATTTAAAAATTGTTGAGAACAGCGGATTAATCACGTAACTTTTCGAACGTACGAGTAGGTATGGTAGGCATATTTTAATGTCATCTTTATAGTATGGGATTTGACATATTTAGATCTACCTTAGATACGAACGGTCGAAAACGTTTCCGCAGTTCGCATTGTTTTGTAAATACCTACAGTTTTAAGGTGCCCCTCTGTTTTAAGGCAGGGTTATAGTAAAAATCTGATTTGGTAAACGGTTTTATTTCGAAATACTACATATTAAAAATGTAAAAAAAATACGATGTTATATTTGAGACCTTTATCTAGTACCATCGGATGTCCGTTACACAATTTGCAAAACTTTGTTCGATAGAAAAAAATTCCAAACATACCTCTATTTTCTATCTTAAAACTCATTTTATTTCAATCTTAGGTAACATGATGAGTAGAAAATAATACTAAAATAAACGTATTTGATGGTATGAGGGATGTCGGGATTAATATTGTTAATATAGTAAGCCATGTATTTTTCTCACCCAAAAATGTACTAAAAATTTACGAAAATTACGCGCACAGTTCCGTAGAGAGTGGGATGGTCAATTGCAAACTCACGCGTGTTAGAGCGGGACATTTGCAATGGAAGAACCTCGCCTTAAGGGCAATAAAGTACAATCCCGTTGCTACGTATAGTCGTGGTCGTAAACCGTGGAATGTGCAAGTGTCGAAAATGTTGCGTTACTTAACGGTACGGCAGAGTATAAAGTGCATCGTCCTCTTCGTCCAATCTTCGCGAATCCGCAATCCTGTATGAGTGAACAATGAGTCACAAAAGCACAATATTTTAACACGCATAAGTTTAGCTAATCTCTGATTCTTAATTCGAGTCCATAAACTGACGTTCTTCTTCTTTAAAAATAAATGGCTTTCCATCAAATTTATGATGATTTCGCCAACCACGTGTTCAAAGACGTTGTTCGGTAACGACGCCATGACAGTAGGCAACAAAGACAGTGTACGGTAGTGGATTCCGCTCGTCGTCGCTCCGGGCGCGTGCGCTCACCAACGCGGCGACGAGCCAAATCCAAAACTGACGTGACGTTTACGGATGTGTGATTATTCCATAATGAAGGTCTCAGTTTTAGCTTTAGCTTCGACAAAAATGCTTTCGTATGCCCGGGTTTCCGGCTGTTCTCCTCTACAGGTTGCATTTCTTTACTGCGATTTTGACTAGACAAGATCCTTATGTAACACATGTAGGTATTTTTTTAGATTTTAAGACACTATATTCTATGTCTCAGCTCAGATGGTTTTTAAAAACTCAAAAGTGGTAATACCTGGCTTTAACCGATTCTCGTGAAATTTTGTGAGCAGGTACGAAAATTAAGAAAACGTTTTTTGTAGAGTCAATTTTTGGAAATTAAAAAAAAAAACAACTTTAGATCAATGATATTCGTATTTTTCTGCGGCCGTTTTTTCCTCTATACAGGACGCATTTCTTAACCGAACCGATTCTCGTCAAATTTTGTGAGCAGGTTCGGTAACTCTATAGATTTTTTTTATCGAGTCACTTTTGGTGATGGAAGCCATTTTTTTAAAGAATTGAATTTTTTAACAATCAGAGATTAGGTTAACTAATTTCCCAGTGGCCCTCGGACGTTGAGGTTTTCACTACTAAATTACTGAATACCTTTAGATCTTAGCTTTAGATTCATACTTATACTTAATATTATAAAAGCCAAGTCTTTACTGGGAACTCTTAAACCGCTCATCAAAGAGTATAATAATATATATCAGGTAAAGAGAGCCATCTCGCGTGAAAACTTGGATACTCGTGAGCACAAGCGCCGCACACGGATTTGGTGTGGACTAATTTCGTGTGTCTGTGTGCGTGCACACACACACCCATAATATTATCCGTTAAATATTGTTCATGTACCATCCACCCACTGTGACATCTTAAACTTCCCGTGGCAACTTCCCACTTTTAAATTGAATAATGGTAATAAAGTTATTCTTTTCATAAGTCATAATTTACTATCATTGTTTAGTATGAAAATGGGGAAGTTTATACGGGAAGGTTAAGATGCCTCAGTAGGTAGATAGTACATGAACAGTATTTTATTGTTTACTTTTATCTATAAAAAATCTTTCTCGGATTGGCGAGTTAACTCGTCCAATTTGAGTACAAATTATAATCACGCCGTACTGAAAGGGTTAAGTGATTTGTACACAAATAATTATTCCAGTCAGGAGACTAATAAAATTAAGTTGTATATTTAATATCATTTATTTATTTTTGACTAACTTATTTATGAATAGTATATTAAAAGGAGGATTAAATACGATTACCTATAACTTGTAGCGATTTGTTTAACTTCTTCAATCACTAACTGGTAAACGAATTGGTGAAGTACGATCGTCTACAAAAAGATGTATCCATTTTTTTCACCTTGAAATGGATGCACGCTGTATCTTCCTGATGTCATGTATTGGCCCAGGATAATTGTTGTTTTCTCCAACAATTGACATCCATGTTGAAAATACCTCTGTCCTGACTTTTTCTCAGCATGAGGACGTGGCATGATTGTATGCACTATGCATCTGCAAAACATAACATTAAATAATGAGATGAAAGTGTAGGAGGTATGTATGTATTTTTGAAATTATGTTTCTAATTATCTACTATACCTATTTCACATTTCAAAGACAACAACAAGAAGAAAGTGGGCTTCATATTCGTTTATCGTATAGCTCACGTAATTCAATACTCAAACGTTTATATTGCTAAGTAACCAACTGTTTTCATTGATATTCATTTATGTATGAGCTGCATAACCACCCGGCAAAACAGACTAACTACCTAAATAAAACAATTGATTGGAATATAAATATAACATCGCATCGGTGTGAACAGGGATAGTAAATAAAGAATTAAAAAATACTTACTTAACTCGGCGTATCCGATAACACATCGTATACGATCTGGGAAAAGGCGTTTCCGAAAAGTTCATAAAAAAGCACTTTTAAGAAAATGATAAATTAACTTGACTTTGTAGATCTATATCACTAACTGCTTTTCACAAGAATAATGCAGAAAATTTTATAATTAGCATTATTTTATTTTCAATATGTTGACACGTTATTGACACACGTGTTATTTCAATATTTAAAAATAACCATGGCAACCATACGACCATAGAGTATTATAAAATCTGTGACCATAGAGTTGAAAATTTAATTTTACGATAAATTGTAACGTTTCTTTTCACGTTCAGCTTTGATTAATTTTATTGGGATAGATGAAATGAAAACGAAACCTGCTTGAGACGGATTACACAAAATATGTCGACATCAAATATAATAGGAGGCAGCACTTTCTACGCCAAATTCACGCGAAATTGGTCTTTTCTTTAAGTTTCCCCCCCCTGCCGCTCATTATGGATGGATTGATGAAATTAGTAATTTATGAATTTCGAGTTCCGACAATTGCTCTGTAAATATTGTGGTGTTGTGCTCCTGGTGCAGCATGGCAACATTGGCAACCACAGGCCTCATGGACGTGTTACGTTAGTGGGAAACCTGCATTTGCCAACGAAGCACAACTAATGGATACTCTGTAGAGTCTGTAGCTCTAGTATATGTTTTTTCGAAACATTAACTAATTCGAACGCGTTTGTGTTTTGTCTCGAAATATATGAAAGTGGTATGAAAACGTGAACAGCGCCTCTGGTGGTCACTATGTCGTCATGCCTGCTACGTATTAATGAATTGAAATATAGTAGTATTGAAAAAAGTTATTAATGCCAAAATTGGTTCGCTTTGCCTACATTGTATACCAGAGCACCACAGCAACCTTTTGTTTTTTATTAACTTTGATGTTTAAAAGGCACAATTGACAATATGCATCATTTTTTTTCATGATTCCATTCGAACCAGTTTTTGGAGTGGAACAAATGTTGTGTTGACTCTTAGAACAACACAAAACGCAAAAATGGGTTTCAACGTAGAGCGCAACGGACGAGCCCCAAAAACGCTCCATACCTACTAATTGGGCGTGTTTTGTGACGTCAATTACTATGCGCCCCGTAGATACTACGGCTGTATGGAAAAACGAGTAATTCTAATTTGTTCTTTTGGTCGAGAAATATTACGTTTAGGTACATAGTTGTCATACAATTTTTTATTTACTTTCTCATAAGGTGGTTTAGGTTTCGCATATTTTTACGAAACTTTCAAGTACCATAACTTTTTAATATATTTATCAAATTTATTAATTTACATTTTTTTTTATAATTTCGTCTATGTAGTGACATCTTATTACTATTCACTCCGCATGCATATTCCCTATTATGCTGGGTAGCTAATTACCGTTGGTGCTTGCGGTCGGTTTCTTTGGCAATACCGCCGTTTTCGTGGGCTGGTCATACTAAACGCGTAGGTAGACGTCGTTAAGTACGTTACGTAACGCGTTACCCAAAACCAATGTCAAGAGCGCTGCGCATGCGACATCGGCCCGCATCGGGTCGATGACCGCCGCGATAGCTTATAATGTTTAACCCGAGACCTGAACCCGTTCAGATTTATTTTTAATTAGAATTTTTGATAGGCGAACAAAAACGAAATAACTTGTTATAGATTAAGAGCTGACAGCAAAAAAATAAGTGATTTTATAACATTTGGAATTGGTATAGTTGTGTTAAGGCTTGTCTCTGGACTATAAATATGCCAGTCTGGGTACTGAGAGCCGTTGCGATTAGAAGGGGTGGGGGTTGAAAGTTAGTGAAAACTCAACAAAATTAAGTAATACTATACAACTAGTATTGAGTAATACTAGTTGTACTTTATATTTTCCATGAATTATTAACATAATTAATCTTGTATTAGTGTTGACAGACTATTTACTGCTTGCTATAACAATGCCAGGCTGGTTTTAAAAGTTGCTGAAAATGAAACCAGCAGAAAATTCAAGTAATGTTATAAAAATTGAAATAAACTAATTTCAATAGCTTATACTATCTGCTTAACGTTTCTAAAAACCGCCAGACCAAATAGAAGTTGCTAATGAGTTGCCAGACTGGTTGTTTACTCCTTTCAGATTTATAAAACCTTAATATCACGCAAACAGATTCTTGAATCAAAAAATGGTTTTAGAAACCTTACAATATTTTTGAAAGAGCTATCCAACAACACCCAACACGATGGGGTTTGAAACAAAAAAATGCAATGCATTAGCACTTCATGTGTAGGAGACCCACCCCTTCCAATCGCAACGGCTCTCAGTAGCCAGACTGGCATATTTATAGTCCAGAGACAAGCCTTAACACAACTATACCAATTCGAAATGTTATAAAATCACTTACTTTTTTTGCTGTCTGCTCTCGATCTATTACCTACTGACAGTCTGACACGTTAACAAGAACATTTTATTTATTGTTGGAGTCCACACATTGCACGAGGGAGATTACTAGCGAGAGGGTTTTCTGGTGAACCAGAGATACCGACCAAAATACAATACCTGCATTTTTGACATGTATACCTACTTATAATTTTATCAATAAATCTCTCAATCTCAATCTTTGGGCTCTCGCCTAGTCCAAAAACCCAGAGGCATTTATTTACAGTTTATATACAGTATAGGTAGTATGTTTGTGTAGTCTGTGGATTGCGTTTATGTTTGGGACATAAACGCAATCCACAGTCTACCTCTGACAATGAAGGAAAGGGCATGAAATGACCTCCAGATTCCACTGGATCATTGCGTGTCAAACAAAGTTTTTCTGCGGATAACATTTTCACTTTGTTATTTTTCTCCTACTCTTCCAACAGTTAGTGGTACATTTTCTGGGAATTCATTGATACCTATTTCCCTATAATGAGTTGGGAGAGTTGTGATTGGAACCTCCGATACTCCTATGTCCAACTTTGACATCTGACACACCTGAGCGAAACGGCAGCGTCAGTAGATAAACCCATATTAAAGAGGACGTATTCCCCAGAGCACTTCCTCGCCGTTACTGGACTGGTCGGGGGTGCCGACGCTGGTGCTGGCGGTGATCGCGCTGGTGATGGCGGCCACGGCGCTGGCCACGCGCGCCGAGGGCCGGCCGCGGCTGCCGGGCCCGCCGGCGCTGCCGCTGCTCGGCACGCGCTGGCTCTACTGGAGCCGGTATAAGATGAATAAACTACATGAAGCGTATGAAGGTGAGTTCATGAGCGTTTTGTTTTAATCGCCGTTGATTTCGCTGTGGTCGCACTATTGAAGCGGCCTCCCGCGTATATATATCTATATCTCCCGTATATATATCTATATATATATGGTCATATCAGGCTGTAGTATTGCAGGCCGGGAGCGCTACCATCCTAATTCGGGTCCATCCAATTTCATCCACTGAAAATCAGCGTCGTGGCACCTCATGCTCCGCCTCCGACACAATGCTGCCATCTTCAAATGTGTATTTCCTAGATTTAAGCTAACTGTATTCAATGTTGTAGTTTCAAATAAATAAGTCATTCATTCATTCATAATTCAAAATGGAACACAGAAACCAAAGGACTTCGAAAATAATACGACTGCCGAAATCACGGGACGGCTTGAAACGCTCTTTTTAAGGCTGGGTAGACCCTAATTTGAGTTTTTTAAAACCATCTGAGACATAGAATATAGTGTCTTTTAAACTTTATAAAAAATATGTGTTACATAAGGATCTTGTCTAGTCAAAATCGTAGTCACAACATACCTTAAGGGGAGGTATCCCCAACGCAAATGTCCCGCTCTAACACGCGTGAGTTTACAATTAACCATCCCGCTCTCTACGCAAGCTCTGCGCGCAGTTTTGTAAATATTTAGCTATAGTCATTAAGCCAATCATTTTATCAAAGCAAACCCAGCGAATTTGTCTATAACTATTTAGGATATTTAATTGAGTACAAAAATTAAATCTTAAATATCAGTAATATAGACGTAGTATTGAAAAAACATTCCAAAAAGGGGTAACTTCGCGTTTTTTTTCTATAGAGTGAAATTCATCAGGTCATGTAACTGTCAGCGATTTTGACTAGACAAGATCCTTATGTAACACATATATATATATATTTAGATTTTTAGACACTATATTCTATGTCTCAGATGGTTTTTAAAAACTCAAAAGTGGTAATACCCGGCCTTAAGTATGGTCAAGCCCCTCGCTGTCACAGTGAGAGATATTTATTTGCACGCAGACATGTTCAGGCGGTACGGGCCTGTGTTCTTGGAGACGACGCCGGGCGGCGCCGCGCTTGTGTCGATCGCGGAGCGCGCGGCACTGGAGACCGTGCTGCGGACGCCCGCGCGCCGCCCCTACCGCCCGCCCACGGAAATCGTGCAGGTCTACCGTAGGAGCCGGCCTGACAGATACGCCTCAACTGGATTGGTTAATGAGTAAGTCTATATTAATTTATGTTTTGACAACAATGCTTAAAGTGAATATAAAATGATAAATAACCTAACCTAATAAATTAAACCTAACAAACTAAAATTTAAAGTAATTAAATTATATCTCAACAAGTGCGAGTCCAACTCGCGCACCGAGGGTTCCGTACAAACTATCAATTATCGCATGCCATCCAATCCAACACAAGATGTAATATAGAGTATGAACACGTATGAATAGGTACACGGTATACACTCGCGGTCAATCAGACTAATTTTGAACCCCCTTTTATCTGTCATTATTCACAGAAAATAAAATAAAATATTTTATGTCACACCTGGTCATAAAGTGGCCATTATCGCACGCTCCGCGCTCGAAAAAACCCACTTTCTGGCCAGGGGGTGACATAAAATTTTGTACTTACCACGGGCGATAATAAAGAAAGCCTCAGATCGCAGGTATTTTACGCCCGAGCCGAAGGCAAGGCATTCTTTGTTTTATCGCCCTTGGTAAGTAATGTACTATTAAAAAACCATCTTCCATGTATCTGGGTTACCCTTGTTTATACCTAAGTAACTAACTTAAACTTACAGTATACGTATGCAGGCACACTCACGCACATACTCATACACACGCGCATTCACATATACATACACACACACACACACACACACACTCACAGACCTGTATTATTATTATATTATTAACACTTTACAGATTTTTATTTTTATTTTTTCGTGAACCTTTTTTATTCCCCTTCTTTTCTGCACCTAAGCACAGACGTACCAAAACCTAATTCGTTTATTTATATTATTAGTTTGCGGTCTCCTAGTTAATTATTTAGTTGTAGTTTTGGGACAAGACTGAATACCAGCGCCGGGCACTCCTGCCCAGCACATGCTGAGCCTGGGACCCATTGCCTCACCTTATTGTAATAACTAGTTTTGATTTAATTATTTAGTTTAATTCTCTCCCACTGTTTGTCGCTTGTTTCGATTTTGTATAAATTTGTTAGGTTAAGGTTTTTATGGGCAATAAAAGTTTTCTTATTGTTATTCATACATCCGCACAAACTTTCACGTTTATAATATTATTGGGATTAGGATTGTATACCTACTTCCAAACGAATATTAGTCATTTCGGATAATAAAAGTCATAATGAATCGCCTTTTTTGCAGAACACTGATAGGTACGTATTAACTTGATGATTGTTTTTTGTTGTCATGTTTCTATTTCCGCAACGGGTGAAGGCCACGGGACGGGACTGCGCATGCTAAATAGCTAAATAGCGAACATTTAGTAGGCACCTAACGTCGATGCCGGTAAACTACTTAAATAATGGATATTTAAATCCTTTGTCCCTGTAGGTATTACAACACAAAACATGGAAGTTACAGATAAATACCTACCTACTACGAAAGTGTGCGGGTTGAATTCAGCATCAGATCAGCTCAGTGGTGGAGGTAGTGTTGGTGGTATTGTATATACTGTCACCGAACTTACATAAGTATTCCAAACTTCAGCTCAATCGGATATCGGCAAGTGGCTGACAAAGGATTGCAAATTTTGAAGACTATATTACATTACATTCTTACATAGAGCAGTGCAAGTATTTGTACTATTATTCATTCTGTGGTGCAAGTTATAATGTTCCATCAGTTCTGGTCAATTGCTCGTGAAATACCTATAGCCTAAGAAAGATACGTTTTTTTTGGAAAAAATTCTCTAACAGGCTAATTTTTTTTATACGGTTCTTTTAAGTGATTTTAAGAATCAATATTTTTCAAATTTGCGAATCTACCACCGGAAGTTGGATAAAAAAAATGGTGCCCAAAAACTGTTGATTTTTCACAGCAAATATGGTATAAGTAGTTTTATTGAGAATGCTTCTATCTTTAGGTCTGTTTTGATGCTTTCGATCCGAATCGAAACATATATGCAACGGGAAATAAGAGAAATTTAATCAAACAGGTATTTTCAGTTTTTCTGAAACTTATTAAAAAGAAAATTATATATAAGCTTTTTATAGCAACACATGAAAAACAAGGACTGTTTCTCAGAATTATCATTGAAAATGAAACTATTTAAATATTTGGTAAATAGTTTTTTACAAATCGCGTATTTAACATTAGTAGAAAAAATATATCAGTTCCAATTTTTCCGTGGACTTTTAATTTAAGCCCTGAGAATGTCAATGGAATAGGAATGAACCCCATTTATTTGTTTTCGTTGATTTCCTTAATTACAGCACACACGTGCAATCTGATTTGGGCTTTATTGCCTTACTATCAGGGATTATTTTAGAACGCACAACGAGATGGAAGTAGGCATGTCGAAACAAGCGCGCGGCGCGTGCGGCCGGCCCCCGCCGCCTCGCTCCGATGTCTGTTTATTATTATTACTTACTATGACTTTGCGTTAAGCGAATATTATTTATATTCGTTAATGTACAGCATACGTTTGCAATCGGATTTGGACTTTATTGACTTATTGTTAAGGATTATCTGAGATGAGAATGTAGGGATTGAGTAGGCAGGTTAAAACTTAAAACACGCGTGCTTGAGGCCGCCGCTCGGCCCAGTGCGACATTTTATTATTATTTACCTACTCATTCATTACCTTTAAAATGATATTGAGTTTGAGTAACTATGTAAAATTTGTTTGCGGCGTAGGAAATTTTGTTTATTTGCGTAGTATATGATGTTTACGTATAATCTTCTTCTTCTTCTAAATATATAAAAGAAGAAACTGACTGACTGATTGATTGACTGACTGACATATCAACGCTCAGCCCAAACCGCTGGTTCAAGAGATTCCAAATTTGGCACGTAGGTTCCTTATAAGGTCTAGGGGTGCAATAAGGAAGGATTTTTCAAAATTCATCCCCTAAGGGGGTAAATTGGGGCTCCAAAGTTTGTATGGAGAAACAAGATTAGTTTGATTATTCAAACTCAAACTCAAACTCAAACTCAAAATATTCTTTATTCAAATAGGCCTACCAACAAGCACTTTTAAATCGTCAGTTTTATATTACATCAAACAGAATATAACAAATTCACAATAAGATATATAAGGTAAAAATCTAATATAATGGAGATGTAAAAGGTCTCATAATGTCAAATAATAATAATATAAAAATAAAATAATGTCAGTCTTAAAATAATTTTATTCGAAACTTCACAGGGGTACTCCTAACAATAAATGAGTGAAGACGTCTTTCAGGTTTATTGAAAATTCACCCCTAAAAGAGGGAAATGTGGTGTCAAAGTCTGAAAATCGACAATGGGTATTATTTCTATGGTTTATCGGGTCGCTGATTACGAAAACAACAATGATTTTAAAATCCAACGTGGCGGACGTGAAATACCAATTTCCCCAGTCGGGGTGAAATGGGGTTGAAATGTCTACATATCAATATGGGTGTCGTTTTCATGGTTTTTTTGGGACGTTAATTACGAAAATCGCATCGATTTTAAGATTTAATATTGTGGACATGAACATTTCTAAATATGTTAAAGAAGAAACTGACTGACTACCACAGACTGACTGATCAACGCACAGCCCAAACCGCTGGTTCTAGATTATACTCCAAATTTGGCAAGTAGGTTCCTTATAAGGTCTAGGGGCGCACTATGGAAATATGTTTCAAAATTAACACCCTAAGGGGTGAAACGATGTCAAAATTTGTATGGGAAAACAAGATTAGTAATGAGTAAACAAGTTTTTCAGGTTTTTGAGAATTCAACCCTTAAAAGGAGGAAATGTGGTCACAAAGTCTGAAAATAATACCCATATTGATTTTCAGACTTTGAGACCACATTTCCTTCTTTTAAGGGAGACAGATATGTACTTTTATTCAAGAGTAGTAATTATAATCTTGTGGCGTCGCTAGGCAACCGTCAAATCTGACATGCTCTGCAACGCGCTATCGAAGTTTCTTAAGTCAGTTGCATATATAGAACTTCCAACCAACTCTCATTGGACTTCGGTCCCTGAGAGATGTCTCTATTGTCGTCTGTTCCTGTGTCTCCTATCTATTGTATATTTGTATTTACCTTGTACATATCCCTTTTCATGTATATATTTAACCCTGTACATTATTCCCTACTCTGAGTGTGCCACCTAGCATTTCTCCTACATATGCCTGGTACCTCTACTCCCAGCGATTCGACTTCTCTCCTCGCCTGCTCGTCACCCTGGCTCTGAGCCCTCGCTCGCCACGCTGACTCTGAGCACTCTCTTCATACGTCGTCGCTGACTCCTCCGTCTCAAAGGGGGGCTGATGTGGCGTCGCTAGGCAACGGTCAAATCTGACATGCTCTGCAACGCGCTATCGAAGTTTCTTAAGTCAGTTGCATATATAGAACTTCCAACCAACTCTCATTGTGCTTCGGTCCCTGAGAAATCTCTCTATTGTCGTCTCTTCCTGTGTCTCCTATCTATTGTATATTTGTATTTACCTTGTACATATCCCTTTTCATGTATATATTTAACCCTGTACATTATTCCCTAATAGGAGCCCATTTCTATTCTACAATCTCTTAGTAGTAGTAAGTCGATGGCGGCATAAAAATTCGTATACCGAAACCTCCAGAACGTAACAAATAGTTTTCCGACCCGCACCTAAATCGGTTCAGCAAAACGCGTGATAATCGCGGACAAATACATACCTCTGGTTGGGTCAAATTCAAACTGAAATCATCTTTTTTTTGTCGGCTGTTTAAAGTTACATTTAGTACGCGGGCGAAGCCGCGGGAAAAAGCTAGTGTGGTATATATCTTTAATAGTACGGTACGGCTTTCACACTTTTTCACCCGATTTCCTCCTTTTAGGGGTTGAATTTTCAAAAAACTGGGAACACGTGTTTACTTATTTATTGTTAGGAGTACTCCTGTGAAGTTTCGAATAAAATAGTCTGACTAATCTTGTTTCCCCAATTCCCCATACAAACTTTGGACCCCCATTTCACCCCTTAGAGGATGAATAAAACCTACGTGCCAAATTTGGAATCTCTAAAACCAGCGATTTGGGCTATGCGTTGATATGTCAGTCAGTCAGTCAGTTTCTTTTTTTATATATTTAGATAAAGAATGTTCATTTCCACAATATTACATCTTAAAATCGATACCGTTTTCGTAATTGACGTCCGAAAAAAAAACATAAAACTACACCCATATTGATATTTAGTTATTTCAATTTCAACCCCATTTCACCCCGACAGGGGAGATGGTATTTCATGTCCGCGACGTTGGATTTTAAAATCATTGTAGTTTTCGTAATTAGCGACCCGATAAACCACATACACAATACCCATTGTCGATTTTCACACTTTGTCACCCCATTTCCCCCTTTTAGGGGTTGAATTTTCAAAAAACTGGAGACACGTGTTTACTTATTTTGTTAGGAGTACTCCTGTGAAGTTTTGAATAAAATAGTCTGACTAATCTTGTTTCCCCATACATACTTTGGACCCCCATTTTACCCCCTTAGGGGACGAATTTTGAAAATTCCTTCCTTAGTGCACCCCTAGACCATATATGGAACCTACGTGCCAAATTTGGAATCTCTAGAGCCAGCGGTTTGGGCTGTGCGTTGATATGTACTGACAGAAATGACTGCAGAAACGAACAAACCAGTTTTGTCTATTTAAAAAAAATTGATCCCCATACAATATTTAACCCCTATTTTCAACCCTTTGGGAGACGAAAATTTTTAAAACACCTAGTTAACTTTCCTTGTTATATCTGCGTTTTCAAAATTTCGGATGGCGGTCACCCGCCTGTAGCCCTTATTATCTCTGGTTGGTGACTTTTACCGTGATATGATCTTTATAAAACATGCGTGTGCCGCGTAACTATTCTATACTACTTATATAAAATAATTATCACGATGTAATATTTAAAAAAACGAATACATTTGTCATCCTATTTACTTGTTAAAGTTGAATCAAGACATACTTATTTACGCAACACCAAGCCGTCTATGTAATTCAAGATCGCGAAGGGCTTCGACCTGCGCGGCGTGCGTAGTAACGAATACCTACTTCTAAGCGTCCCTATAAGGCATAATTTAGCGTGGCATCATCTTTCTAAGAATTTATGCCGATACGTATACATGTTCTACTTTTTATGTATACCTAATTTATGTCTTCAACTGTACTGTTAATAAAGTGTGTGCAAAGTACGAGTCACGAATATATGGTCTCAATATACATACCGTCCGGCCGACAGCGTAGTTGTTCAGTACCTACCTACACCTACGAATGCACCGGATGAGCGGACTTTTATTATAGGCGTGTAGGTTAGGTTGTACACAAAGCGTGATTTCTTAATCGATAAATTATATCTATTTGAAAATCATTTTGGTGGTTTTGAGCCGTTTTAGATGTCAGATTATATACACAATTTAAAGTTATTAAATGACTTAGTTTTAATTTTTAATTCATACTTCATAGCTACTATTGAACCTAATAATAAGTTGTTTAAATTACACTATGTACATATACCTAATAGAACATAAAGCTTAGGGCCGCACCGAAGCCGCCGATAAAAGTAAAGTACCTACACACACACTTGCTTGTCACCCACCCGCGCGCCTCTCGCTGTGCTGCACACCTCCGCTCACCCCGCGTATTCCCCTCTCGCGCCTACTATTAATGAAGATGCATTTGAAATCACTTAATAGGTATTTATAGGGTTCATTAGCATTACACCTTCTTCAATGTGGCCTTCATGAAAAGTCAACGTAGTGAGTTTGGCTTATATATTAATTTCACAAGAGTTTTTCAAAGAAAATAAAGCTCCAGATATTTTGGGTAGCTTCAGTATTAAAAGGGTCAATACATATAAGAAAGATATATATAAACCATAACTGTAATGTTAGCTTATATACCATAGCCGTAATTGAATTTTATATATTTCTGTATTAAAAATTATTATATTACGATGTTGCCTTAACAAAAATCGGTTGATTTTTCATGTATCACAAAGAATATAAATATATATAGTATGTCATACAGTAAGTAAATGCTTATATCATTTTTGCCCGATTTTTAAGGATTTTTTATAGATTATTTTTTAATATTTTCTACAGTCACGTTGGTGGACTACGTGTTTTATTAAAGAATACCTAATCTAATTGCTTTAACAAATTTTTTGGTGCAAAAAAAGTAGCTGTTATGAATTAATGTTCAAAATTCATACAGCGCAACCGTACCGCTCTTAGGCTACTAGCCGGTCACGTAGCTATATTTACATATTTACCTCCAAAGAGAATAGCGTGGTGACGTTTGGCTAGCCTAGTTTTTATAAACTGTATCTAGATATTATTACCGCCATTACGAAATTAGCCATTCAAATATAGATAGGTACTATGATTAGTTCTGTTCCACTTACATTGATGCGAGATGAGCAGGTATACGAGTAGGTACGTAGTTAGTGGCACGATTTCAGCTTTTTCTGAAGCGTGTATGTGGCCCGAATACATTACACTACAAAGTTGCAAACCAGAAAAGAGCTCGTAATGCGTTTTAATTAGTTCCGATGGATAGAACACACAGGTAGTTTTTCACAGAAATTGTTACGAAGAGACTAAACAACCAATTTTAAAAACCTCACACGATTGTATACTAATTCGCTATTTGACAGTTGTAAATATAAAATAATTAATGTGTAATTAATAATAATGGGCTTATAGGTTTACAATACTCATACAATAGGTTTTGTGCTTTAAAATTAATTGAAAACATTTTATTTTTGAAAAATAAATTAGGAGTTTTTTTTATCTGTGGATTATAAAAAGCGAAACGCGTGTGACGTCACATTTCAAAGTTAAGGTTTAATTCCGCAACAGACCGCAACTGCACTTACCTACTGCACGTTATGTTTCTCCGCACTCCAAATAGAACCGTAACGGTATTCGTAAAAAGCTCTATTTAAAATGAGCGGAGAAGTGTCGCAACAGCACAAGTTACTGTACAATTTGGAGTGCGGTGTAACATGCAGTTGCCGTCTGCTGTCGGCTGCGGAAGTAAACCTTTAGTTGTTTATCAAGTTCGACGTCACAGTACTCACATTCACGTGATCGGCTGTTTTCGCGCGAAATTCAAATTACTTAAAGAAAAAATATATTTTTTTAAAGAAATTAAGCTCTTTGGGGGATAAAGATAATTGTTACAGGTATAAAATAATCCTACGTATAATTTAAAATACATTTCCGAAAACTGTCAAGTAGCCAATTACATAATTTAGATGGTAGTCTCCTTTCAATACTTAGTTATCAACAGATGGTCAATTACTACCTAAATATATTTACAGCTTGTGATACAAAATGTTGACAATACTCGATAGGTACCTTAGGTATCAATAAAAATTCTCAATGCTGTGCCTTCGTCATTTTCCGCATGGGTTTATTTTCCAGCTCCTAAGTATGTTTCCAGGAAGTTTATTGGACTAAACGTATTGGATTGAAACCAGACTTACATTTTGTCGAATGCGCTTGCAGCTTGTTTAATACGAGTAAATATGTAAGGTAAATAAAGTGTCAATCCTAATACAATAACATGATGCATCGGAAAATTATTTCAGAAAGTAATTTTAGTGAAATAGATATCCAGACTCCAGACCAAAATAGGAACACGAACATTAAAGCTTAAGCCACACAGAGAGCGGGCGGGCGGTAGCGGCGCGGGAGCGGGCGGCAGCGGCGCGGGCGCGGGCGGCAGCGGCGCGGGAGCTGCTTTTGGCGGTGGCGGCAGCACAAAGGAGCTCCCGCGCCGCTGCCGCCCGCGCCCGCGCCGCTGCCGCCCGCGCCCGCGCCGCTGCCGCCCGCCCGCTCTCTGTGTGGCTTAAGCTTAAACAATTAAACAGTACATCACGTACATGCTTCTAATACGCTCCCAGCAGCGATTCCCGAACTTTGGTCGTCTGAATTCATCGCACCTCTTTACAGTAATCGAAAAAGTGGTACTTAAACCACTTTTCGTCTCTATTAGTTATGAGGATTAGATTAATGTTCAAAACTGGTAGACGCTTTTCTTGACTGACTGTACAACACATTGATATAAAATGACTTTTTCACACCTGGTATTCAGAAAACGGTCATTGTTGCCCTCGGATGAGGGATCAAAGTCGTACTTTTCTACCCTCATTTGGTAATAATGACTCTTCCTCATAATAGGTGTGAAAAGCAGTGCCACTCGGTTAGCAAAATAATTAGTAAGATATTTCTAGTTTTTACGAGCGGGCCCCATAGACGGTGTGAAAAGCAGTATGTGTCACACGGTAGCAAACTTATTTCCGTCTTGAGCGTAAACACTTGAATCCCTCGCTACCCTCAAAATTTTACCTTAGACAGACATCCATTGAGGATATCCTGGTTGGCAGGCAAGGCGAAAAGTGGTTCCACCTGCGACGGCACCTTACCGCTGAGTTGACGAGCCCGCACACCATGCAGGGTTTTCTGCCAGAGCTGAACCGCACCTGTGACGACTTCCTCGACCTGCTGCACGCCTGCAGGCACGCCGACGGCACTGTCAACGGTTTTGATCAGCTCACCAACAGGATGGGGTTGGAATGTAAGTAGGTAGTCTCTACGTTTTTTTACCAGGCAATATCTCGCCGCCTACATTTCCGAGCGGCAGGAACTTTCGTGAGATATCGTGATAATTTTCATCTCAGCCAGCTGCGGTGTATTGCCGCAAAAGGACTATACCTACAGGGTGTAATCGTTAAGTGTTTACATGCGATTATTTCGTAAATATAACAAATACCAAAAACATTTGAACTGGCATACTGATTCCACCCGAACAAACACATAAATTTACATAGTTACATACATTGCAAGTTAAATAAAAGCTAGTAAATAAATTTATATTATTATTTATAAAAATGTTTTATATTATTATTATTTTTGGATTAATTATCTATATCCATGGCCTAATTACCTATGGCCAATAAACCCACAATAAGCTAACAAAGAAAAAAACTGCGTGTTTAAATCGAACGTCTGGGATTTGGGAAACAGGATGCGCGTCATTCATGATTAGGTATTTTATTTTATTCGGGGGTGTTATGAGGCAATCTATATATAAATGTGCCTTTCGTATTCTGGCTGCGTCGTAACAAGGTCAGAGACGGTGCCGGTGGCCGTAGGCGCGGCGCAGGCGCAGGTCGAATGCGGAGTATTAGGATGATACAGGTTTTGATCACCTCATTTAGAATTCAAGGTCTAGGTTATGAATAGACTTGATTAGGGCCCACTGCCCACCACAGAAAATTCATAATATATATATACGGGAAAATATTATGTCGAAGACGAACACAAAAAGAATACGTAGTGCTTTTTAGGGTTCCGTACCCGAAGGGTCAAAACGGAACCCTATTGGTGACGCCCAGACGTCCGTCCGTCCGTCCGTCCGTCGTCTGTCACACAGGTTTTACAGCCAAACGGTTGGAGCTACAGGCTTCAAATTTACACAGTATAAGCATCTTGTTGGCGCGAAGCCATACAAATAGACAAAACTTATTTTTAAATGTTTTTAAGGGGGGCTCCCAGCCTCCAATACAGCTAAAGGGGGGCGCGAAAAATTTTTTTTATCCTACCCTCTCGAGTGGGGTATCGTTCTATCGTTGTTTAGGGCTCATTGAGTAAATACTTACTATATTTTTAATTAAAAAAATATTGGAAAACAAAGGAATGAGAAGCCACCAAAGTCAGCTTTTTTTACGAAATTTTGTTTCGAAGAATTTTTTAACTTTTCAAATACCTATAAACTTAAAATTTGGTAATAATGTTTGTTATTACGTATATTTTACCAACAAATACTAATATATTGATAAATTCGATTTTTTTTTTAATTTCCTTATTTTTCCTATAAAAACCAACTTAACTTTGCGGTCGGTTCGGAACCCTAAATGTGCGAAGTCCGACTCGGACTTGGCGGGTTATTTTTTAATGATTTAAGTAGATATTTACATGAAAACAACTAGAATTAAGTATCCTGTTTTGAGTATCGTCTACCGACGGATAAGGCCTAGACCTATTTCTAATCAGCAAATAATTAATTATTGTGACCATGATAGATATATATTCGTCGCAAATAATTATTACCATGAGGCGGCAATTAGAAATGGAAGTAGTCAATATAAGTTACATTTGTCGTCTCGTCTCCCTAGTTACCCACTTTCAATATTTTATGGTGATTTAGGAACTCTTTAGATAACCATTTCATTTCGTTCGTGACCGCATTCGTTATCATACTGTACGACTAAAGTTATGAGCTTTTAATTACAGTCTACAATGCAGACGAGCAAAAAAATAATGAGTTACAGCTTTAGTGTGAATGTTTTGTTTAAGGGGGAAAATTTGTATAAATGACGACATAATGCTGCTAGGGTCGCTACACTTGTACTATTACTTATTCTGTGGCCGGACTAATGTTTTTTTAAATTACCTAAAGATATTTGTATAATATAAGTAAATAATATTATTATGTTTTTACAGTCCCCAAAAAACAGTAAGTTACTTAGTATGTAATTTTTTGGAAGTTTGTAAAAGGGTAAAAGGGAAAATATCCTTTTCATTTCTCATACTCTGAAAGTGGGTCATTGTTCATCTAAGTAGCGTGCTGAAAGTGGCCCATTTCTGCTCTAGAGCAGAAAAGTATAAAAAAAATTGTATGGTGAATCGGAGTTAAATTGGGCATACAGCCACATAGTACAGATTCTACAGAGATTCTATATTTTTTCAAATGCCTGACTGCTTACCATAAACAACCTCCTTAATTTGTTTGTTTGTTTTTTTTTGCCACAGTCGAAAGTAGGTAATGTCAATAGTTTGAGGCAGATAAGAAAAGGGAAACTATGACAAGGACAACAAATCATATGTCTCTCTCTGTCGCTCTTATTTAAAGTTGTATATGACCATTCGTTCAGTATAGGTATTATTATTTGATGTCGAGTCTCATTAGTCTGAGCGTAAGCCGATTATATTTTTATTAAAAATAAATGGAATAAAATGGTCCATACACAAACACCATTAACGTCAGTCAACAGTTCCCGCCAAAATGTTTTTTTCACTGTTTCAGAAAATGTTTGTACATATTTCTATTGGTTCTATGGTTTACATCTTCTTTTGTGAAAAATGAAACGAAAATGTGCATATTTGTTTTTTTTTGTCTACGAAGCTGGAGGTCCCGGGTTCGATTCCCGGTCAGGGCATTTATTTGTGTGATGACTGTGATGAACACGTATAATTGTCATGGGTGTTAATTTTCTAAGTATTCAAGTATGCATTTATCCATAGTATGTATATCGTCGCGTTACTACAAGCTTTGCTTGGTTTGGGACTAGGTCGATTTTAGTGTAAGCTTGTCCACAATTTTTTTTTTATTTTTAAATATTTTACTTTCCTCGTATTCGAAATGAAAAGCAGAGTGTTTAACTCGGGTGAAACCACCCATTTCAGCCTCGAACTATTGGCGCTCTCACTTGGTTCGAGCGCCAAAATATCTCGGCAGAAATGGGTGGCTTTCAGCCCTTGGTTAACAATCTACTATTCAGTAGTTTCAGTTCATCAACTGATTCAAGTGTTCGCAAACCGGCGCATCCAATTTGATGGTCGCTAACCGACCTATCGACGCTACGCATCTTACATACGAGTATTAAGAAATGAGATTAAGAAGTCAATTCAGTATCAAATGATTGAAAACTCGATTAGTCTACGGCGTTAATTCGCTTAATGATCGTCTGTGAGATTAGCGGTTCGCTGATATAGGTATAACCAGTTCCTGTAGTTATAATTGTCTTTTCAAGTTCATTTACGAGTATTTATGCAAGTAATACTTAAAAAGTCCCTGGCCTTTAAAGTCAAATCTCTAGCTCTGCTAGGCACGGCACGAATCGATGGTTGTTAAACTAGTACGTATACTTCAGGCCACCGATATGATTCTTTTTAGTAGAGGATCTTGCTTAATTTATTGCATTAATTTGTAATAATTGTAGACTTCCCGAAAACAAATCATTATAGCCCCTGGCTTTAGCCGGGTTGTAATGTTGTACTGAATTTCATTATAACCCGCGCATAAATAGTACTGGGCTGCTACCGCGAACCACAAACGAAGTTTTCTCTCTCTGTCGCACTTATGTGCATAATGTGCATACTTGCAAGTGCAACAGAGAGGGAAAATTTCGAATGCCATTCGCGGTAGCAGGGCTGAATCCTTAGAATTACATTTAGAGTTTTCTTAGTAAGTAAGTACATTACTTTAGAGACCAGTAAGTAGCCATCCTGGGCTGGTACATGACATAGCCGGCCGAGTCAAAGGCTAGGATGGCACTTTAGTCGAAGTATGACATAGTGCTTTTCTCAAAAATAAACAAATTTTATGAACAAAAGTTAATAAGTAGTAGGTATGTCTCATGTCATGTCTCCTTGGACTTGGGTGCAGGAAGTAATTTTTTCAGTAGTGCGATGTATGTGGCAACTGGCAATCTTCATTTGAACTCATTTTTAGTTCTTAGGTACTTTATTTCAATTAAGTCAATCCCGCTAAAATGCGACTTTTTATTGCTTGACGTTGTTTAAGATACTGATATTAATGCCACAACGACAATAGAATAATCGTATTAATTTTATGTTTACTATGTATAATTAGTACATTATGTACAAGTAAGTGAGGTACGTTGATCAGTACACTATAGAGGCGATATTGCTCGCGCGAGCCGAATGGCGACATACCTATCTTATTTTTATTTACTTCGCAAGAGAAAAGTAGAGTATACTCCTCGGGGATAAAGCTGTTTTTGTCTTGGGCGCGCTGAAATCCCTCAATGCACTCAGGACTCAGTCTTAATTCCCTCGGGAATTAACTCATAATACCCTCGCTGCACTCAGGATAATCTCGAGTCCTACATTACATTCAGGATTCAATATCGCGCCCGTGACATAAAACAGTGCTTTATCTTTGCGTACAATCGACTATAACAGACTCCCAAATAATGAATGTTAAAAAAAAACAAGGAAATATCCTTACATTCATTTAGGTATTTTGATCCACCATTTAAATTCCACCTTGTAGCGCCCTTTCCAGCCCATTGTTCATGTTTTGTTTGAATTATCATCATTCATTGAATCTGAATTATTCAATGAAACTGCATCCGGATTCAACATGAATGACGCAGTCTTCCGTTCTAGTTTTCTTTCCTAGCTAAGTGAAATGGTCCTTATCAGACGATGACGTTGTAACTCCAGACCTAATGTTGACCTAATGGCCCTGCGTGGAAGGCGCTGCATTGTAATGACGGGTATAATGTGACGTTTCTTAAGATAAGGCTCGCGAAGTGGGTCAGATAGCACAGGAATGGCATTCGTTTTACGTGCACCCGCATCGTGCATGGAATATGTACTTAGTACCTATGTATTGCACTTGCAGTGAAATAGAAATGCGATCAGCGCATTGGTTGAGCGTTTTGAATTGTATATTAAGGTTTGACAATCTTAATACCCGGATCGACAAAAATAGGCCGTGACGGCCCAACGTTCAGGACGCAGTTAGGTACATGTCTATCTCCCTTTGCGTCCTGTACGGTGCGCTGGGCCATTATGTGGTCCGGCAATCCGGCAAAACGCTTTCCCGCCGTTTCATCATCCTAGTCTTATCCCAGTACAGTTGCATCCTGAAGGATAGTCCGAGGTTGGCTGCCTAATCCCAAAATTTGGCGTAGGCAACTAGTTCTTAAGGAAGCGACTGCGATCTGTCCGGTGCAGTGCACCTATGCCTAAATAACGTTTTATAAATAATTTACAGCTGTATGCGGGCTGATGCTGGGAGCTCGTCTCGGTTTCCTGGAGCGGTCGATGTCGGGGCGCGCGTCAGCGCTGGCCGCCGCGGTGAAGGCTCACTTCCGGGCCCAGAGGGACTCCTACTACGGCGCGCCGTTGTGGAAGTTCGCCCCGACTAGTCTTTACAGAACTTTCGTAAGAAGCGAGGAAACCATACATACGTGAGCAACTTAAAAATAATAAACCCTAAAGCCCGAAACGCACTGACAGCGGTAGCGGGGCGGGGCGTCGCGGTGCGGAGGCGGTACCGGTTGTAATATTCGAACTAATATGAAACGGTCCGCACAGAAAACCGGCCGGGAAAAAAAGCGTTCTGTGCGGACCCTTTCATATTGGTTCGAATATTACAACCGGTACCGCCTCCGCACCGCGCCGCCACCACTGTCACATTATACCCGTCAAAACTGGTTCGATTGGCATTATAAAAAAAAATTAGTCAAATAGCGTATTGTAAAAGGTTGTCTGGAAGAGATCGCTCTGTAGCGATAAGACCGCCTTTTGTTCTACCTCTGTATCCCTGTTTCTTTGTTTTTCTTTTGTATGTGTGCTTATGTGAGGTGTGCAATAAAGAGTATTTGTATTGTATTGTATTGTAAAACAAAAAAATTAAAAACATTTTGTTGTTTACAGTCAGCATCAAAAGTAGCTTAGCATATGAAATAGTACATTACTTACCAAGGGCGATAAAACAAAGAATGTCTCAGATCGCAGGTATTTTACGCCCGAGCCGAAGGCAAGGGCGATAAATATGCGATCTGAAGCTTTCTTTATTATCGCACGTGGTAAGTACAAAATTTTATGTCTCCCCCTGGCCAGGAAGTGGGTTTTTTCGCGCGCGGAGCGTGCGATAATGGCAACTTTATGGCCAGGTGTGACATAAACATCTTTATTACATGGGAATAGAAACTTTTGACCTCTTTCATATGCCAATCTACTTTTGATGCTGACTAGCTCCCCTACAAGTAAAGTGGAGATCCAATTTTACCTAGTGTGTCATCTATGGATAACGAACCTGAGGTTTCGGAAAAAAAACATGTTTCTGTCGAACAAATTATAAACTCGTTTTCATTAGATAATAGGTATAGTTTAATTAAAATGAAATCCAATTTGGCAGGATAGTGTCGGAGCTGATGGAGGAGGCAAAGTTGCGCACGCGCGCCTCGGCGCAAGACATCGGCATGCAGGAGATCTTCCTCAACATCCTGTCCAACCCGGCGCTGGACATGCGCGACAAGAAGGCCGCCGTCATCGACTTCATTACCGCCGGCATTGAGACCGTGAGTCCTTGTTAATTGTCGAAAAAGAAATATGACGGTCCCTTTCACCTCATTGACAAAATGTCTGCAAGGGGAAAATGTTATTAATAATTTTTAAGAAAAAAATTACCGACTTCAATGGGGGAGGCCGGTGAAAGATTATTATACCTACTTAGATGATGCACTCTTAGATTCCATACAATGAAATAATAGTAGTTTATGCAACTGGTACAGAATGAGGGGAATTAAAAAACGAGCCGAAGGCGAATTTCATAATAAGGTCACACGAGTGTTTTAATGCCTAATTATTGTACAGTTGCATACTTTACTTTATCTTCACACATATTATAAGTACTCTAAGATGGGTTCAGAAGCCGAAGCCAAATAACCGCCAGTGCTACCGGTTACATATTTATAGTAACCGGTATTATATCAAATTTTAAATCGTTATCCCTGAATTAGTCAAATGCTGATATTTCGAAAAAAAAAGTGTTTTAACTTAAAATTGAAAAAATATATAAAATTTGAAATCCTTATCCCTGAATTAGTCGAAATCGAGTATAAGTATCAAATATAATATTTTTTTTGGTTGTAAATATTAGATATGCGAAGATCGTGATGTGAAAATTTTCAAATATTTCAAAAAATAAACAAAATTAAAAAAAAGTTAATAAAAAAAAATTACATCACGAAATAGCTATCAGAAAAATAAGCATACTGACCAAAAATCATAACTTTAATGCAAACACAAACGAAGTAAATCCTGCACAAACTTTGTATGGAGAGAGCTTGCCCTACCCCTCCTCTTAAAATTCAAAATTAATAAAAAAATTGAAATCCTTATCCTCGAATTGATCGAAATAGAGTAAAATGACGATTAAAAAAAAACTTTTAACGTAAAATTCAAAATAAACATAAGATTTGAAATCCTTATCCCCGATTTAGTCGCAATCGAGTATCACTATATGTATGCCTTTAACATTTGAGGAGTTCACTCGATTCCTCATGGATCCCATCATCAGAACTCGAGCTTGACAAATGATTGTCTTGAAAAATCTAACTTGCTTAACAAACACAGCTAGGAGGACAAATCGCCAAACGTGAACTTTTCGTCGTTGAAGAGTTCTGTTCTGATCATCATCAGCAGTTCCACTCCATCAAATGTCACATTTTTGTATGAAAATGCTTGATTTATTGATAAAAACACAAAAATCACCATATGTTTGCCTATAAGATTTGAAGAGTTCCCTCGATTCCTCATGGATCCCGTCATCAGAATTGCGTTTTGACAAAAACGGGACCAACTTGGATATAATTATATACTTAAAATCAAAAAAAGAATTTTCAAAATCGGATCAGAGATGACTGAGTTTTGGAGTAACAAATATTTCAAAAAAAAAAAAACTACCGAATTGAGAACCTCCTCTTTTGAAATCTTGAAGTCGGTTAAAAATGAATGGAAAGGGCAATTGTTATCATACAAGTACTCTGTTTTTTTTTTAATCTATCGGGGTTCTTTTGGTCTTTAAATAATATCTTGTAACAAATACTTATATGTAGGTATAGGTAATGTTATTTGAAACAAGACGACATCATAAATATATATATATATATAATTTGTATCATATAATATGTATTAGTTTATATTATTCGTTTGTATATAAGTAAATTATGTGTAATTATGTGAACACCTTAATTTTATTGACGTTTGTTTTACACTTTCTACGTTTCTATATTTTCTTGCACCGCTTTGAGTGTCTCTGTTTGGCCTTGTGGTTGACTGGTAGAGAATGCCATTTGGCATTAAGTCCGCCAATTTTACACTGTATTTTATTTTGTGCAATAAAGTTTGAATAAATAAATCATAATATAAAAAAATTATAATTTGCAAATGCGGTCCGATTTTTTTAAAATCGTTTATTCACATCAAAAACACAATTGTTGTCAAAATTTATGCACTTCTGCCAAACCAAAGTGCGGTTTGTTGGCAGACGAGACGAGACGAGGCTCCCGAGATTTATATTTCAATAACATTTGTCATAAAGAATAGGTATTTGTCAACGAACGTGCGTGTTGCGAACGTGTTGCGAACTCAGCTAAGGCGAAAATATAACATGTCAACGAACGTGCGTGTTGCGAACGTGTTGCGAACTCACTCAGCTAAGGCGAAAATATAACAGACTGGACTATCTGTATGTGCTTTTTACGTTCTCTGTGTTTCTGTGTGTTGTATATTGTAAATATTTTATATTTGTATGTCACGAATTGGACTCTCTGTAATGTGATATATATATTTTTTGAATAAATAAATAAATAAAAATAAAATAAATCTTTTTGACAGTTGGCGAACAGCTTAGTCTTCCTGCTGTACCTTTTGAGTCGCCGCCCGGACTGGCAGCAGAAGATCCGCTCGGAGCTGCCCTCGTGCGGCGAGCTGCGCGTGGAGCAGCTGTCGGCCGCGCCGTCCGTGCGCGCCGCCGTCAACGAGAGCTTCAGGCTGCTGCCCACCGCGCCCTTCTTGGCTAGGCTGCTGGACGCACCTCTGACTATTGAGGGACATACGCTGCCCGCTGGGGTGAGATGTACTTCTGTTTTATAACTGTCGGCCGCGCCGTCCGTGCGCGCCGCCGTCAACGAGAGCTTCAGGCTGCTGCCCACCGCGCCCTTCTTGGCTAGGCTGCTGGACGCACCTCTGACTATTGAGGGACATACGCTGCCCGCTGGGGTGAGATGTACTTCTGTTTTATAACTGTCGGCCGCGCCGTCCGTGCGCGCCGCCGTCAACGAGAGCTTCAGGCTGCTGCCCACCGCGCCCTTCTTGGCTAGGCTGCTGGACGCACCTCTGACTATTGAGGGACATACGCTGCCAGCTGGGGTGAGATGTACTTCTGTTTTATAACTGTCGGCCGCGCCGTCCGTGCGCGCCGCCGTCAACGAGAGCTTCAGGCTGCTGCCCACCGCGCCCTTCTTGGCTAGGCTGCTGGACGCACCTCTGACTATTGAGGGACATACGCTGCCCGCTGGGGTGAGATGTACTTCTGTTTTATAACTGTCGGCCGCGCCGTCCGTGCGCGCCGCCGTCAACGAGAGCTTCAGGCTGCTGCCCACCGCGCCCTTCTTGGCTAGGCTGCTGGACGCACCTCTGACTATTGAGGGACATACGCTGCCCGCTGGGGTGAGATGTACTTCTGTTTTATAACTGTCGGCCGCGCCGTCCGTGCGCGCCGCCGTCAACGAGAGCTTCAGGCTGCTGCCCACCGCGCCCTTCTTGGCTAGGCTGCTGGACGCACCTCTGACTATTGAGGGACATACGCTGCCCGCTGGGGTGAGATGTACTTCTGTTTTATAACTGTCGGCCGCGCCGTCCGTGCGCGCCGCCGTCAACGAGAGCTTCAGGCTGCTGCCCACCGCGCCCTTCTTGGCTAGGCTGCTGGACGCACCTCTGACTATTGAGGGACATACGCTGCCAGCTGGGGTGAGATGTACTTCTGTTTTATAACTGTCAGCCGCGCCGTCCGTGCGCGCCGCCGTCAACGAGAGCTTCAGGCTGCTGCCCACCGCGCCCTTCTTGGCTAGGCTGCTGGACGCACCTCTGACTATTGAGGGACATACGCTGCCCGCTGGGGTGAGATATACAGCTGTTTTGCAATCGTATGTCAGGTGGCAAACAGTCTATTGCTACCTACTACACTACGCAACTGTGCAGCACAATGACTATTTGAATGAATCATCATCATATCAGCCGAAAGACGTCCACTGCTGGACATAGGCCTGCATAGACCTGGCTTGAATGAATATCGCTTGTCAATAAAATGTATGATGGAAAGTGAACGTGGCAGTTCGAAAGTAATTCATCATTTATTCATTTACATAAAAATCCTGATAATTATGATGTGAACGTGGGATATTTGCATTTAATTTGTTCAGGTCACGTATTGTGCTCGTAGTTATCACGTGATAAACGACATGATAAAGCATCCGTCACTCTCAATCAAATCGTGACAATGATTGATACTTATCTTGTCGTTTATCACGCGATAAACGAGACCATCATAGATCCCCAAAGTAACGAATAATCCCTATTTCCAGACTTTCGTGCTAGCGCACACCGGCGCAGCGTGTCGTCGGGAGGAGAACTTCTGGCGCGCGCAAGAGTATCTTCCCGAGCGGTGGCTGAGCGTGCGCGAGCCGCACGCCTCCGCGCTCGTGGCGCCGTTCGGCCGCGGGCGACGGATGTGTCCCGGGAAGAGGTTCGTCGAGCTCGAGATCAACTTGCTCCTCGCGAAGGTAAAATTAAATTTTCATCTCACCCGCTCGGAAAGGCTTTCTTTATCGTTTCAAATCTGCGTGCAAAAGTCCACTTTCCACGCTAGCGTGAAAAGTGATTTTGAAATTCGAACGTTACGCAGTTCCATGAGTTCCAACTTTTTTCTATAAAGTGAAACGACAGGTCATTCCTAAGCGTTTAGAAGTATACATATCATGTACCTAATGGTGCAGTTTATTATTGTTTTGTTTTTTATAATGATATTAATAATACTTTTTCCAGCTTAATTTGATGATATTCAATAATAATTTAGTTTTATTTATAAAGAAATAACATGAAGACACATATATTTGAAATGTTTATATGTTTCAACATTTTACGCTCAGTGCAATTTCGGAACGCACCGTTTAAAAAGTTAGTTTTTAAGAAAAAAACTCGATGCGAGAGATTAAGATATTTAAATATTGTTTTGTTGTTGAGTTAGAATAATATCAAAATAATGAATTTAATTAATTGATTTCAGTGCAGAAGATACTTATATTACAATTTTAACTCCTGATAAGTTTGGAAATGAGTGTAATATATTTGTTTTAGCCGTTAGCCGTGAGTATTTCGTACCACAGTACTCAACAATAATAATTAGGCTCTTTGATGCATTTAAATGTTAATAATCCACGAAATGCTTTGTAACGGGTGAAATTTAAACAACCCTTTATAGAACATGAGTACATCTTGAATTATACATGAAAGTATTTCCTCGCTATGGTGAGATGAAAAGTTGTGTGTTGCGCTCGGCAGCAAAGTTGTTCGGCGTCTCGTGCCTTGAGATGAGAGCCTCGCTACGCTCAGGATTGTATTTTTGAACCACTCGCTTCGCTCGTGGTTCAATCTTACAATCATTCGCTAGCTCGGCTCTCAATACAAACACTCGCGCCAAAAATCAACTTTGCAGCCTTGCATAACAATAGTACATTACTTACCAAGGGCGATAAAACAAAGAATGTCTCAGATCGCAGGTATTTTACGCCCGAGCCGAAGGCAAGGGCGATAAATATGCGATCTGAGGCTTTCTTTATTATCGCCCGTGTTAAGTACAAAATTTTATGTCACCCCCTGGCCAGGAAGTGAGATTTTTCGCGCGCGGAGCGTGCGATAATGGCCACTTTATGGCCAGGTGTGACATAAATAACTATTGTTCAGATACGATACGCGCACTAGACCGTATTGACGCTCTTTACCTACCTACTATGGCGGCCGGAATACACTTGCGCGAGTACCTCTCTCAAGGCGGTGGCCGCCTAATTTTGGACCACGGTATGGTCGGTAGATATGTCTGTTTTTACCCTTCGACCGCGGGCGATGGGTGTGTCCTGTGGTCCCGGGAAGGGGTTCGTCGAGCTCGAGATCCACTTGCTGCTCGCAAAGTTAAAATTTTTGTTCTGATATAATACGCGCACTAGACTGTGTTGACGCTCATTACCATGGCGAGCAGAATACACTTTGCGTGTGCCTCTGTCAAGGCGGTGACCGCCTAATTTTGGACGACGTTTCGTCTGTTTTCCCCCGCTCTTAACGTCCAAGTCGGGATCTTCTGAGATAGGATAAGGTTGGTTTTACAAGTTGCCGGCATTTAGTTTTGAAAGTGACTCTTTCTTTGCTTCTTAGCTTATACCAGGTACCACGCTTTAAATTGTTTGTCAACATAGAAGCTAAATCGACGGTAGGATTTCCGAAAGAAGTCTGAACAGAATTAGGCGTCAAGCCGGAACCAAGTCATACAATTAAATACCTGATGGTATTTTTTTACAGATTCTCCAGCGATGGCGAGTGGAGTACGACGGGGAACTAGACGTGCAGTTCGATTTCCTGTTGGCCCCCAAGGCACCGGTATCTCTGCGCCTTGTAGAGTGGTAGATTAGATTAACGTTTACTTAACTGACCGTCTACTTATTATCATCTATCTATCAAGAAAAGGACTGCCAATTAGAATTTAAGTCCATTGCCCATAAACAGAATATTGGCACCGGTCCCTAGGGTACTCTCTGAAAAAGAGGATCTGGGGGCCGATTTTTGAGTGTTTAACGCTCGACTTTTCACTCGAGATCTGTCAAAAAACTATGATGTTTTGACAGATGTCGAGTGTGTCTAGTTCGACACTCAAAAATCGGCACCCAGTGTTTTGTTTTACTACCTACATGTGGTTGGTACCCGTACTTGTTTAGTAAATGTCTACCTTCTGCATATATTTTGTGTGCCACTCCGTTTTGCCTTAATAAGTGTGTGCCGTTGTTGTCGTTCGAAGGCCAATACACTGTTGATGATAACTTGATAATCTTTTGTGTCTGGACCCAACGACCTTAGTTATTTAAATCTTAGTATTTCAGTTTCCGATAGCAATCTACTATTGTGTTGCTTTTGCCAATGTAAGAATGTAGGTATTAAATTATGTATGTAATATGGTCGGGTTCTCCGTTCGATAGAGTCAAAGTGACGATCTCTTCAAGTCTTAATAAAGTAGTGTCTAATCGAATATTAAAATTGGTATTCGTCAATTCTGGAATTCTAAATCCGACTTGTATAGGCGTAAGGGCTCTTAGAATCAGACATTTTATTCGTTCGAGTAAAATACATAGTGCTTGGTGTATGATTGAAACTCGTTGCCATGAATATTTTTTAGGAGATTCCAAGACTTGAACATTAAGGTTTACTTAATTAAATTTTTAGATAGTTTATGATTTTCAGGTTGTCGTAAAATGTATATTACTATAATTTAACCATACACATTCCTCCTGCTCGTGATTCCTATACGATTTTGTTTTATCATGGATGTATATTAAATATTTCTAGTTTAAGTTTTAGTGGAACCAACTAATTGGTTAAGATCTGCTTATTAATACGCGCCGAAGTCGAGTTTCCAGCCGAAAGTATGCGTAGATAGTAGGGAAAAAACTTAAGCAAGGGGCCTTGTTGATTGTATGAAGTTGCAGCGTGTTCCAAATGTTCCAATCAACGAGGTCTTCCTTCTCTTTTACTACATGCAAAAGGGGCTTTTGTTATGTTATTTTTTTACCTATACTTAAACTAAACTCTCGTGCTTTGTACACATACATAAAACATTTGTTAACACGGCTCTAACGCGATATACAATACAATACATATGTTTTTATGTCACACCTGGCCATAAAGCGGCAATTACCGCACGCTCCGCGCGCGGGAAATCCCACTTCCTGGCCAGGGGGTGACATAAAATGTTGTACTTAACACGGGCGGTAATAAAGAAAGCCTCAGATCGCATATTTATCGCCCTTGCCTTCGGCTCGGGCGTCAAATACTTGCGATCTGAGGCATTCTTTGTTTTACCGCCCTTGTTAAGTAATGTACTATTGTAGTTCACCAAAAAAATACAAAAGAAAAGAAAAATTAAAATTGAACATGTTGATGATAGACCTTTATTCGGTAGTAAATATAGAGTTAGACCGGTGTTAACAAATCTTTTAAGTAGGATATCGTCTCATTATTGTAGTTATCTGCCAATTGAGATATAGCTCAAGCTCAGTAGCTTGCTTGATACTAACTATTCTGGCGTTGTATGGAGCGTATTTTCTTTCATAGGTAGGTATGTATTTATCCGGATTAAGTTCGGAGATCCCTTCCTCGAAAAGCAGATTTATCTTCCATATTGTTTTTTTTTTACAAATCTCAACCATAATACACTTTTCCGGCAATTCTAAACGTTTTGTAAGATTATCTTGGCTCGAAAAATATATTTGTTCATTTGATAGTTGTGCTTTTCGGGAAAGTGAACCTAATTGCAAAACGAATTTTGGTTTCTCTTGTCATTAATATGTACCTAACACAAATGGATGTCAGACGTACCTATATAGAGCCGACGTCAGTGATAATTTTACTCCATTAGGCTGCGTTCTGAACCTACCCGATTATATTTTGGCGATACTATCGAATTATGGCTGTGTTAATATCAAAAAGGCGTATTTATATTAACGTTGTAAACCGCAATACCTCTTGTTAAATAAGACTGCGCACTTCAGCACATGCATTTTTTAGCATTTATAAACTCATAGTTTGTAGGTATGTACCACGGATAATTTTAAGGATATAACACAGAATTCCCAGTGAATAGATGTATTACCTCAGGTAACTATTACTTGAGAGTTAATTTTAGCAAACATCTTGATGGTGTCGCTCACTGAACTTATCATTTTCTCTGGTGTGTTTGCCAAATAACTATCAGTTTGTATGGATAAGGAAATCCTCATACGACCAGCTTAACTTCGATTTGACATGCAAGCACTTATTTTTTTCTATGACAAGAGCTTTACACCATCTAGATATCTACACAGTTTCTCATTTCGTTAGTCATAAAGCGGGTATTACACTGTCCTGAATTCAGGACACTTAGAAGGGTTCCGACCTATACGTTAGAGCGGAAGCTTCAACTCCCCTCCACTAGTTAGGACGCCTGATTCAGGACAGTGTAATACCCGCTTAAAGCTAACTTTTAAACGGAACATAAAGCAGTCATCTTCACAGGCAGGTGGCAGGAACATTCGAGGTCAACAAACAAACTCGTACACCTGAGGGGCTAAGATGATCGCGTAACATACCGTGATGTTTTATGTGACGTTTTCATACATTACGGCCATAAAACGTGACAGTATAAGCGCCCCTATGGCCACACACAGGGTATACCCAGGGACTGGGCATAGGTACCCTGTGGCATTACGCTCGTCTCGACCCATCGGTCGTCAATTTGAGTAACTAATGCATAGATATTTTTTGTCTTAATAACATAAATAAGATGAGAATGAAGATATTATTGAACGTGCTTCGAAAGTATCTACGTATATGAAGGGGTAAACGCTCTTATTCCCTTACAATAAATACTTTTATTGGCAGTAACCACTTACCATCAGGTGGGCTGTCAGCTTGTTTGCCTCCGACGTAGTATAAAAAAAAAAAAAACTTTTGACGTCTTCATATGCGTAGTAACTTTTGATGCTGACTGTACCTACTACAACCTCGCTAGATAAGTCCTATTAATCGATTAAATTCGATTCTTGAAAAGCTGCGATTTTGTTGACGTCGATATGTGCGAGAAGGATGAATGTTTTATGTCCGTAATATAAACGTAATCCTGCTTCAAGCCTGGCTAGCACGACAGCGTATGATATCATATCACGTTATATGGCTGAAATGTACCAAAATGTCAAACATGACGGATTAAGTTATCGCACTAGCTAGGCTGTGCTGGACTGAATGACGTAAATAATACGCAACCGGCACCATAAAAATGCTTGGAAATGGTATAATAGAGATAATCGTACCTACATATTAACTGCATCTATTTGGTCTGTCTGTGATTAATATGATACATACAGGGTGACTTCAGGTCCATAACAAGAATTTAAGTGTTACATATAAAGTTGACGTAAGGTTATTTTATAGTACATTACTTACCAAGGGCGATAAAACAAAGAATGTCTCAGATTGCAGGTATTGTACGCCCGAGCCGAAGGCAAGGGCGATAAATATGCGGTCTGAGGCTTTCTTTATTATCGCCCGTGGTAAGTACAAAATTTTATGTCACCCCCTGGCCAGGAAGTGGTTTTTTTCGCGCGCGGAGCGTGCGATAATGGCCACTTTATGGCCAGGTGTGACATAAATTAACTTTATCTACTTAATATTATATATAAATATAAACACGCGAATTTTCCATTAGAAATCTAGTTGTCGATCATTGGTTAGCATTTAATTTAATGTGTGTAAAGTCAACCAAGCCAAGACGTCAATGGATGAAATTCGTCTTTTAAAAAAATATCACAAACACTGTACTTTAGGGTCAATCAATTATTTCTTGTCACTCGTTACCATGGTTACGTCTCCTGGGTCACTTTTTAAAACAGCGATTTTACAGACTTTAATTCTATTAAACATGATTTTTAGTGATGGTTATAAACCCATTCTGACGTGGGCCAACGCTTGAGCATGCTAGAAGTCCATATTATAACATTTTTTCTAAGAAACTTAGTTACAGTTGTCTCCTGGCTGACGGGACAGATTAACAACAAGGAAAAGTTGATTGACCCTTTAGGACTACCTACATTAGTTCTCTATTTAAAAAGTTAGTCATTACGGTTTCTAAAATATAGAGCGCTAAAGTAGTTCTAATCTGTTGAACCTCAAATGACACATTTTACCCATTGACGCATTTAGTCCAGGGGGCCGATTTTTGAGTGTCGAACGCTCGACTTTTCACTCGAGATCTGTCAAAAAACTATGATGTTTTGACAGGTGTCGAGTGAAACTTCGAGCGTTCGACTCTCAAAAATCGGCCCCCAGGTTAGGGATATTCGGGTTTTAATAAAAAAGTCCTTTGAATGAACGTGGATATAAAAAGAGAAAAAAAATGGATACGAAATCCATTGTTACGATGTATCCAGTTTTGGTAAGCTGCCTATGCGCGTTCAGTGATATAGCTTGTAACTGTCGATGATGACTGTACTAGTAGTTTTAGAAGTTATAAAAGGCTTTTGTTTTCAAGCCCCAGATGAACGTGTAAAGGTCGATTGCAATTATGCAGGTATATATTATATTAATGAAGCCAGTTGATTATTAAAATTTCGCTACTTTTATATAAAATGTATAGTTATAAAACTATTGTATGAATGTAATGAAATGTGCCTAATAAAGGATATGAAACATTTATAAGTTGTATTACTTGGAAATCGTGATGATGATCGTGATTTCCTTACTGAACGATAAGTTTATCACAGAACTGTATAAGAACACCGCAATCACACAATAAAAATTAAAAAAATAAAATAAATATTTGTGGACAATCTTACACAAATCAACTTAGTCCCAAACTAAGCAAAGCTTGTACTATGGGTACTAAGCGACGATATACATACTTATATAGATAAATATATAGAAAACATCCAAGACCCAAGAACAAATATTCGTGCTATTCACACAAATAAACGCCCCGGCCGGGATTCGAACCCGGGACCTCCAGCTTCGTAGGCAGGGTCACTACCAACTAAGCTAAAGCGTCGTCGTAAGAATAAAATAATGTACTTATAAACCAAGCGATTCACAACCGCTGAATCGCGACGGAGGGTAGGGCCTGAATGCCTACCGCGAACCGTACATGAGGTTTTCCCTCTCTGTCGCACTTGCAAGTCTGTACGTAAGTGCGACAGAGAGAAAACTTCGTTTGTGGTTCTACTTGTACTATTACTTATTCTGTGTTCGCGGTAGCACCTCTGTCCACATTACCATGGCGCGGCGTCACAGCACAGCCTTTCCGCCGCCGCTTTGTGCCGCGCCGTTTTACGCGCCGTGGTAATGTGGACAGGCCCGTAGTAGTACTGTCATTTTGAAAGTATAGAGGGAAATGCTTGGAACACAATTTTTGACTTGGTAACTTTGTTCGGGCTAGTTAGAAGGCTAACATATCAAAATTCCCCGCACCTACCCCCGCCGCTGGGGGGGAGAGTGGGGTTTAAAGGTCCCATTTTTCGGTATTTCGTAAAAAACTCGTAAACGGTGATACATATCAAAAAACTTTCTGAGGCATAAGTGATCTACATAAAATTATCTACAAAAAAGGTTATATACACTTTTATGCTATAGTGGGGGAAGTAGTGTTATGAGGTCCACATTTTGGTATCGGATGAATTCACTTGGCACAGATGTAATATAGATAAATCCAAGTTAATTTAGCCCGGTAGCCATCCGCCACCCCCTGGGGGGTAGGAAGGGGGGGGTTGATAGTCCGATTTTTCGGTTTTTCATGAAAAACTCATAAACGGTGACCCATAGCGAAAAACGTTCTGAGGCATAAGTAATCTAAATAAAATTATCTACATAAAAGGTTCTATACACTTTGTCGCTAGGATTAATATTTAATGAGATTTTAAAGGGGGAATGTAAAATTATATGAAAATTTAAGTGGCTATGAATTTCTTTTGTTTTTCAATATTTTTAAAAACAAAAAATACTATAATTATGCACTCAATGAGCTCTATTCATTGATACCCCATTCAATGGGGTGGGTCAAATTTTTGTTTCGCGCCCCCCTTTAGCTGTATGGGAGCCCCCCTTAAAAACAGGCAAAAATATTTTTCAAAAAATTGTATAGCCTTGGGTCAACAAGATGCTTAAATGGTGAAAATTTGAAGACTATTGCCCTAAATGTTCCTCTTTGATGGGGGCTCTATGGGGTAGTTCTTTTTTTTCATACATGCTCTCCCTTAGCTGCATGGGGGCCACCCTTAAAAGGTAACGGATTGAGCTATAGTCTTCAAATTTTCACCATTTAAGCAACTTGTTGGCCCAAATCTATAAACAATTTTCAAAAATATTTTTACAGCTTTTCAAGGGGGGCTCCCATAAAGATAAAGGGGGGCACGAAAAAAAAATTGACCCACCCCATCGAGTGGGGTATCAATAAATAGAGCTCATTGAGTGCATAATTATAGTATTTTTTGTTTTTAAAAATATTGAAAAACAAAGGAATTAATACCCCACTTAAATTTTCATATAATTTTACATTCCCCTTTAAAATCTCATTAAATATTAATCCTAGCGAAAAAGTGTATAGAACCTTTTATGTAGATAATTTTATTTAGATTGATTTAGATGCACCCCTGTTTTACCCCCTTAGGGGTGGAATTTCCAAAAATCCCGTTTTCTCCCTTGCCTCCGTTATATAACCTAACTATAGTGTAAATTTCAAATTTCTAGGACCGGCAGTTTCGGCGGGGCAGTGATTAATCAGTCACCCATCAACTTTATATATATAGATAAGCATCGTATTGACCCAAAGCTATACAAATTGTCTAAACATATTTTTATGGGTATTTAAAGGGGGGCTCCCATACAACTAAAAAGGGGCGCGAAAAAAAAAATGTTGCCTACCTCATCCAGTGGGGTATCGTTGAGTAGAGCTCGTTGAGTGCATAAATATAGCATTTTTTGTTTTTAAAAATATTGAAAAATAAAGGAATGAGAAGCCACTTAAATTATCATAAAAAAATAATTAATATAATAATTTGTACAAAGACTCCTTAAAATAAGACAATGAAAGTTATATCTGCGTTTTCAAGATTTTCGCCTCCTAAAGGGTTGAAAATGGGGGTGAAATATTGTATGGGGAGCAATTTTTTTTTAAAGTGAGAGTCTTCAAACTTTCTGTAAAAGTTCCTTATAATAATGGAAAAAAAAAATTCAGCGTTTTTTAAAATTCATCCCCTAAAGGGGTTAAAAAGGGGTTCAAAGTTTGTATGGGGAGCAATTTTTTTTTATAGTGATAGTCTTCAAACTTTGTATGAAAGTTTCTTATAATAATACAAAAAAAGTAATTTCAGTGTTTTTCGAAATTCATCCCCGAAAGGGGTTAAAAAGGGGTTCAAAGTTTGTATGGGGAGCAAATTTTTTTTAAAGTGAGGTACTTCAAATTTCTTACAGAGACTCTCTGTTTAAATAAAACAAAACTAATTTCAGCGTTTTTTTAAATTCATCCCCTCAAGGGGTTAAAAAGGGGTTCAATGTTTTCATGGGGAGCAACATTTTTTTAAGTGAAAGACTTCAAATTTTTTACAGAGTCTCTGTTTAAATACAACAAAACAAATTTCAGCGTTTTTCGAAGTTCATCCCTAAATGTCTTAAAAAAGGGTTTCTGTGAAACTTAGTTAATCTTTTAACTCCCTAAATGACCTCTTGGTCATTTTGTATGGAGAACAAAATTATTTTTAAGATAGAAACTTTAAAACTTCCTGACTAAACATCAACATTAAAAAAAACAGATTTCAGAGGTTTTCGCCCTCTGAAGGGATGAAAACAAATTTTATTTTCAATGAGACTTGGAACTTTGTTTATAGGCCTAGCATAACTCTGTCTCTCTGTAACCCCTTCACGCTTAAACTGCTGAACTGATTTAGCTGAAATTTGGTGCGAATATAGTTCGCAGTGGCGGCGCGTCAAAAATATTCTTAGGAAAGCCGGAAATAATTTGCCTTTCTTATAATTCATGAGCCGTAGTAAAAGAACTGCACTGGCTGAAAATTAGGTAAGCCGGCGGGAATCGAGTTGTATGGACGCTCCGCCACTGATAGTTCGAGTCCGAGGAAAGGACATAGGATAGTTTTCATCCCATCCCGGAAGTAGAAGTGGAACAGATATAACTAGGTAACAAAATTCTAACGCGATGACCGAGCTCTACGCAGACGAAGTTGCGGGCAAAAGCTAGTATGTTTATAAGTGATGTCTTGCTGAATTTGAGGCGTGAATTATTTTGTCGAAGCGGGACAGTGTTTATGTAAAAAGTGCTCAAATTACGGGTTGGTTATCATTTCTAGACCTACAGTCGCTACGCTATCAAATAAAACATCGGAACATGTATTGACAATGATAGTCGTGTTCTGATATTTGTACCACCAATACCAACCAACCAGCAATAATAATTTGTTCTACCAATAATAATTTTATTATTAGTACTCTACATAAACTAGTACGGTACGTATGAGTCGTATGACTATGTATATAGAGAAAAACTCTCAAATTCTGAAGAAAGTAGTAAAATGTAAGATACAAAACGCTTAAATTCATGTGACTATTTTAGGCGATGTCGCACAGCCACCTATATTTGACGGCTTTATTGTTGACGGCCTGCGTTGGTGACAGCTACCGGATCTTGGTCATGTTCCCGTCTCCGGGAAAGAGCCACAGCATACTCGCCAGGGGCTATGTCAGGCATCTCACCAGGGCAGGCCATGACGTAAGTAAATGCAATTATTGTTTTTAGGGTTCCGTATCTCACAAGGATAAAACGGAACCCTTATCAGATCACTTTGTTGTCCGTCTGTCTGTCAAGACGCTTTATCTCGGGAACGCGTGCAGTAGGGTGGGCCGATTTTTAAAATTTTGGAATTTCGTAATGTAATAGTATAATTACGCTGTATGATTTTTTGTAAAGTAGGGGAAAAATAATGAAAAAAAAATTGGCATATACTTTTAGCCCTCTCTACCGACGATTCGATCGATTAACTGTCAGAAAATTCAAAAATTCAAAAAGTATACATTTTGTATTTTAAGTTTGTTTTAACTTTATTATTAATTAAATAACATCTTTTGGTATCAATTATACTTGTTTTTGTTTATTATCAGAAGATTTTTTTTTGTGACCCACTTAGACGACGTAAATTGGGTTTAAAAAAAATGCTTTTTGATCTATTTAATATATCCAAATTGGTGCTTAAAGCATTTGTCAGAGCTGTCGTGGATTAAACACATTACATAAAGTATAAAAATGATAATGATTAAAGCAAAAATATGGCCAAAATTACGTGGCAACATACCCGGAAAAGTGCGAAATAGGACATTTGACCGTCTATTTAAACCATTAAAAAGTTATATATTTTCAATCAAACCCTGCTTTATTTTAATACTAACATTCGTACTTTTGTATAAGATTATATTTGAAAAATGTGTAGTACGATTTTTTTTATAATACAGTACATCGGTCATTTAATGGTAATTTTTTATTTATTACAAAATTTGGGATATTTTTAATATTGATTATATTAAAAAAGAAATGAATACTAGTGATGATTTCTATTATATTAACATTCGTCTTTATTTTACAAAAATAAACGGGCTAAATACTAGTAATATTATATATTTAAATAATTATCAAATATTTCCCTAACTTCAAACTGTTGGCACCTGGTAGAGGGCTAAAAGTAGTACATATTTTTAAATTTGATATAATCACCATAATCTGCATATTAAACTGCAACTTTTTATTCCTATTACACTTCGAATTTGGAACTTTTATTTTTTTCCATACAACAACGGCCCACCCTAGCGTGCAGATATCGAGTTGAAATTATACGACGTACAGGAAACAGACGGACAAGAAAGTAATCCTATGACGGTTCCGTTTTTTTCCTTTTAAGGTACGGAATCCTAAAAATAGGTATTTCGTACATAGTCATTTTGACAATAGGTATAGTGCGCGGCATCCACGACGACGCGCCCCTCCACAGCGGCTTGGGCTGTGGAGGGGCGCGCCTTCGTGGATGGCGCGCACTATATATCAATTTTAGGTATTTTTATATGTAACCTGTAAGGTCCGACCGAGATCTCGGTCTCGGCTATTCTCGGCCAAAATTCGAATCGAGAACTCGGTCTCGGTCTCGGCCAAAACTAGCCGAGATTATCGGTCGTAGCCGAGACTATGCAACGATTTAAGATTGGTGAATTGGAATTTGCCACGCACGGGGTAATCTATTGGCTGGTAGTTATGTTCGCCATTGATTTTCGCCATGTTGATTGGTTACGTATTAACTTTTCAAACCAATTATGACACTGCCGCAATTGGGAATGGATGAAAATCTCAGAAGTGCTTGATTTTTTTTCTGGTGATAGGAATAACCTCTCTTAGCACCAGAAAAAAGTTTCAGATTTTTTGGCTGCGCCACTGATTTTTGAAAAATAAAAATATTTTCCTCTCTCGCATTCTGGGCCTCGTTCGGCAGTATTACACTATCCTCGGTCCATCATATATTATAAAAAACATCTGTGGCAAACTGACAATGACAATGACATTGACAGATCTCTTCATCACAAACATAACCTTGTTTGCTTTCGCCGTTATTTCTGTGCTCTATACGATTCATAATTTTCACGAACAGTTTCTGCCCCTGGACTTTGATTATTGCCTGCCTGAACGACGAATTTTGCTTTTCGACCCTGGACTTGAGTTTGATAGTTTGTACGTAGACCACTGCAACTCTACTGGATTTTGAAATTTGCCAACATGAACACCGCTGCTTTTGTAAAAGCAGACTCCTCAAACTTGCCGGCAGTAGATATTTACATGCTAATGGAGTTTATGAAGAACAGCGACAAACATAATGTCGCTGAAATACGAGGTGCCAAAGCGTTATCGTAAGTGTAAACTTTAGCATTTTTCGTTAGTCTCTCGCGGAAGTCTCATATCGAAATTCACTGTGTAAAATGATGGACTGGTGGAAAAATGGGTCAGCAGTGGTTTGAACTATGTAGGTATGTCGGATACTGATGGTAAGATATTTTTAAAGAAAATCGATATGAAATTCATAAACAGAATCTCATCTTTCTTGTAGCCTTTTTCCGGTTGGGCTCTGAGAAGCCCAGGGTCCGCTCCAAAACGGATTTGCCGTAGGAACTAGTTTTACGTAAGCAGCTACCATTTGACCTCCCAACCCAGAGGCAGAAAACTAGACCTTGTCGGGATTAAAGTCCATATCATTCATCATTTAATATTTATCTATAATTTAATAACTCTTAGGTACATCTTTCTGCTATACTGATAATGAAAGTTCTTGAACATATTATTTTTGTTAATTTAAGGTCTTCACGTGATTCATATGTAGAAAGTGCCATCGGATACATGGAAATTAATAGAACGGGTGGCATATGCACTGTGCGTGCTAAGGTGGTACCAGAACATAGATTGTCAAACAAATATTATGTTGTGATGGTCCATATAGATGAGGCAGGAGAAGCTATCACAGATACATCATGTGATGGCTGTGCGGCTGCAGCTGGTAAGTTTTCTTGCAAATATCTGAATAAATCTATTAACACATACATGTTGCAATAGGTCATGTAAATGTTTCTTTGTAATGACATATTATTTAGTACCTACTCATTGTCCAGCTATGCAAACTGATCCCCAATACCCAACACTGGCAGGGCAGGTCACCAGGTGTATGACACAAATATGAGAAACATGACATCATTTTGTTTTACCTAAGACAACTCGACCGCCACAGTAGACTCTGTAAGTTGTGCCTCACCCGCCAAAGTCTTCATAGCAAAAGACTGAAAATGAACCTTATTTGACAGCATGTAGCTTGCATTAACTAACATCAACTTTATCGACTCAATATGAAATCATTGGCGAGCGTGTGGCACCTAATGTCCTGACTTTATATCAAGTCAATGGCGGTGAAAAGGTTAAATCACTTTCAATAAATTGTAAACTGGTTGTTGCATTGGTGGCATGTACATGTTGTATTGTAGCAATAAAAGTCATAATCGTGGTAAAACAATTAATAACACAGAGTGGTTAGTTTTTTGTTTCTTATTCTTTTTATGTTTTTCAGGAGGGTGCAAACATACTGTTGTGGTATTGCGGTGGCTACAAAAACGAAGCGATGAACCTGCACCAACCAGTGTTCAGTGCTACTGGACCAAACCCAACTTAAAGCGGGCTCGAGATGAACCACTATTGTGTGAAGATCTGAACAAAGGGAAGGTTGTCAAAAGAGGACCACGAGATACTGCTGTATTAGAAGAATTAAGACGAGAAGCAAAAAAACATGCTTGTGGAAAAAGTCTTCTTATGTTACACGATCCCACAAACAACGAAGACAAACTGACAAATTATTGTGTATTTGACCTAATGGTTGATTTTATTGTGAAAGAAAGTGACCACAGTTATGATAATTTTAGGGTGTTTAGTGACAAACTTGTAAAACATAAAACAGATGTAATAAATAAAGAAACCGTGAGTCAAGTTAATTCTAAACTGTGGCATTACATAAGGCAAGCCCGAATAACTGGCTCTAGAATATATGAAATTGCCCATTGTAAGACGCCTCAAGGTAGCCTTGTTGAAGAATTATTAGGTGGTCAAAAAGTAATTGAGACCAAAGCGATGAAAAGGGGGAAACTTCTTGAAAAACAAGTGTTAAAGAAACTTAAGAAAGATTTAAATATAGAAGTAGAAGATTCGGGGTTCATTCTTATGAATGGAATTTTTGGAGCTTCACCCGATGGTATTGGTGATGACTTTGTAGTTGAAATAAAATGTCCTACATCTGAAAAAACCAAAAGAAATTACATAAAGGATGGGAAAATTTGCAGCAAATATATGGGCCAAGTCCAGTTGGAGATGCTGGCAACTAAGAAAAAAAAATGCATATTTTGTGTAGCAGACCCTAAATTTGAAAACAATGGCAATATCGAAAATATTTCTATAGATTTTAATGAGGAGTATGTGGAAAATTTAATGAGCTCTGCCGAAGAGTTTTGGAAAGTTAATGTATTTCCAATAATTTTAAACAGCGCTATGATATGAGCTATTGTTTTAACTATGGTTAAATGGTTATTTTCTTTTAAGGCCTCCACACACCGGAGCGCTGGGCGTCGGCAGCGCGGGTTGCGCGCTTGACACGCGCGGGCGTTGCGCGGTCTGACACACACTGCACCGCCCGCGGCGCGCATGCCGCTGGCCCGTCGCGGCCCCGCGGCATGCGCGCCGCGCTACCGCGATGCTTATATTTCTAAGTTTAGCGGCACCGCGAAACTTATGACCAGGGATCGGATATTCGGATGCATACTTTTGCAGTTTTTGGCAACTTCATTTATTAAAAACGATTATTTATACGTCGATTTTAATAAATTAAATAAAAACTGCGCTCCGCTCCCAGCCCGCGCCGCTCCGCGCACGCCCCGCCACCGCGCTGTTGTGATCGGGCGCGCGGCGCCCGCCGTCGGTGTGCGTCACCGTATACGCGCTGCGCCCGTTCCGCCGCCGCCCCGCGCTTCGGTGTGTGGAAGGCTTTAGGATATATACAATCTTTGTTAATGCCATATGTACTATAATATGTATAATTTATGTAAAATAAAACACAAAGCTTGTCAATAATCTTTTATTATTGGATCCTGAAGATTAATCAAACCGCATGCAATAGTAACTAATTCATTTAAATATTTTGTATGTTTGTTATTGACTACAGCATGGGGTTTTAACATATGAAACTCCCTTATTTTCCTTATCACCCTTTCTACGTGTACTCTCAAACTAGCTATTACTTTGGTTTTTATTACCTCTTCTTTAGTCAACGTTTTGTTTGAGAATACACTCGGGGGTCGCAAGAGTTTAATATTTTTTGTGCTTAAAGCAGCTTCTATTTCTTTAAACCCTCGATCTGCCATTATAACTGCATTAACGGGAAGAATATCGATAAACCCGCACTTCTCAGTTATTGCTTTATCTGACGTTCTTCCCCCATAACCTTGCGATACATACGCTATATAGCCAGCTGGTGTGCAAGCAATCAAATATTTCATCGTATTGCACGACTTATATGATGACCATGATTGTGCTTGTGCATTTGGATCCGATGGTTTTTCTATTTGTATTTCGAAACAGTCTATTATACATTGCACATTGGAGTACCTAATTTTAAAAGCCAAAGGTAAATTTTTTTTTATCATTAAAAGAGGTGGTAAGTAAATACAGTTTTGCATGTATGTTGACAATGCTACCACATTCTTTTCAAAGACTAATCTAATGGTAGACCTCGCCATTTCAAATTCATCACTCATCCTCGCGAAGGAATCATTATTTTTTAATTTAAACAAAGTCACAATGATGTATAGCGCAACACTGGACGACTTCTGCGCTACAAATTCTATTATCCACCAGTAGTTTTTCGGTAAACCTAAATACATTTTAGGTTTATTGTATATCTTTTCTAATAATTGTTGTCTCCCACATTTGTCATCCTCATTTTTTGCACTAGATGATCCGGAGTCAACGTTGGATGACCCAAATAATGACGGTGATTGGTGGGGCGACTCTTCACAATCCAGTAAATTTGAAACCTGTGAAGGCATAACTTTATTTATCTTCCGAGCACGAAAGTTTGTGCTTTTGTCCTTTGTCTGAGGTTTTGCCATAGTTAATTTATTAGGCATGGCTATACCTCTGCATTGTACACCAGCATTAACCTGAAACAATTACTTTATAATAAAATATATGTACATTTTCTACTTCAATATTTACTGAAAGCATTGAATGATATAATGAAATAAGCAAGATGCGGCCCTGCCCTCAGATTTGGTTGAAACCGCTCACCCAATCTCACTGGAGGGCAAACTTTTAGAGTATTCCAGTGTTTAACCCGCCCGCATGGTAGTTTTGGAGGTTTCCCCTAAATTTTCCCTAAGCCACTCTCCAACTGCGCACTCCTAACGCTTTAATGGGCCCAGCCTATAAAGCCACAGTCGGGTCCAAAAAAATCTATTTATCTATATAATATAAGTATGTAAATCGTTGCTTAGTACCCATAGTTTGGGATTTGTATTTGCTTTATAAGATAAAACACTTACGGTGTAAATGGTTTTCACAACAGCACTTGAAGTAGATGCCTGTGTGAGAACTCCTACATTCTCTTCCCTTGTGGTCAAATAATTCTTGAGTGTGGCATTTAACTTGAGCTTTGGTTTGGCACCAGCAATCCATTTGTTATAATTTTCCAAATCTTCTTCAAACTGTAAGTAATCATCATAAATATCATAATCATTTATGTAAACCTTATTACCTATATGTATACATAACACAAACATTGGTCATTACATTTACATTAAATTTCTGAACTGGCTTCTGGATGAGCCAGTATCTGAGGCTCGGGCATTGATGATAACTAGTGCATGAATGAAAGGTATTTAAATAGAGTAACACTATTTTAATACTAGTTAACTGGTTTAAACTGTCATCATCATCCTCCTAGCGTAATCCCAAGATTTGGTGTAGGCACTGGTTATTACGAAAGCGCCTGCCATCTGACTGTTAGAAGTTCTCAAGCCGCCCGAAGGTCACCCATTTTGTTTTTGCCTCCAACTTGGCTTAACGACTGCTGCCATAGACAGCAGCCAGAATCAAGGGTTTAACATAACCATTCAAAACAGTCACCCTTCCAAGTCCAGACCGGTGCCCACGTTGCTTAACTGTAGATACCGCACGCGGTACGCAGGCACCGCTGGACCACGAGCGCTCCTAGTTTAAAGTGTAACAGTATTAAGATATTTTACTTACATCAAATTTAATCATCTTTCAATCTACATTTATCTCTTTGTTTACTAGTGAGATAGTGAAAATATATTTATTTATTTAATGCAGAACAATATGCAGAAAACTTACGTTTAAATGGTCTTCACAGCAGAAAATTCGCCGTTTTGGACAGCTCCTTCCAGCTAATTGACACCAGTTTTCTTTCAACTCTTCTCTGACAGCAAAAAACCTTAATCCAGGGTTCTTTTTATCACTCTTAGAGCACGTTGGTACAAAGCATGTCTTTGGATCTCTGTACAGTTGGTATTTGCGGTCGTGAGCATCCATTGTGAAGACCTCGTAACAAAATCAACACGCCGGCAAAAATAGTCCAGTTTGGGTTGCAAGGGTCGTCGTTTAAGGTATCGAAATCAAGTCCAGGGTCAAAAAGCAAAATTCGTCGTTCAGGCAGGCAATAATCAAAGTCCAAGGGCAAAAACAGTTCGAGAAATTATGAATCGTATAGAGCACAGAAATAACAGCGAAAGCAAACAAGGTTATGTTTGTGATGAAGAGATCTGTCAATGTCATTGTCATTGTCAGTTTGCCACAGATGTTTTTTATAATATATGATGGACCGAGGATAGTGTAATACTGCCGAACGAGGCCCAGAATGCGAGAGAGGAAAATATTTTCATTTTTCAAAAATCACTGGCGCAGCCAAAAAATCTGGAACTTTTTTCTGGTACTAAGGGAGGTTATTCCTATCACCAGAAAAAAAATCAAGCACTTCTGAGATTTTCATCCATTCCCAATTGCAGACGAAGAGCGTAAAAACAATCTCAATGGGCACAATATGCACAATGCGGAATTATTGCGATTTTTATCTTAAAGCATCGATGTATTTGATTTTGAATACCTACTAAATAAATATAAAAATACAAATTTGAATTTTTCTCTCACATTCTTAAATTCTCGGTCTCGGTCTCGGCCGAGAATTTAATTTATTCTCGGTCTCGGTCTCGGACAAAAAAGGTGTTCTCGGTCGGACCTTAGTAACCTGTAGATTCATAAAATTCGCTATTTATTGAATGCACTTGTGGCCTGGTCAAATGCTTTCCATACATTAGGACATGCGCGCACTAAGTCGCTTGTTTTACTCGTAGTAGAGGAGTTCTTCATCTTCATCTGAGGAAATGAAAATTTCATCCACTGAATTTTCAACGCATTTTGCACGGTCAGATTTTGGAAGATTTTTAGTGTGTCAAAAAGATACACACAAAGAACTATAAAAATCAAACATCGCTTCCTTGGGAATTATTATGACCCCTAAGGCTAGATCTCTTCTACTATTTTGCCTCTACGTCATTTATTTTATTTATCGTATGACAATTATTTCGAACCGGGAGGTAGTGCAACTTCGACCCCCGTTTGTCGAGTGGGCAACTTGACTGTTAGAAGTTCTCAAGCCGCCCGAAGGCCTCCAACTGCTGCTATAGACAGCAGCCGGGATCAATGGCTTAACGTGCCTTCCAAAGCACACCACTCAAAGCGGTCACCCATCCATGTACTGACCGCGGCCGACATTGCATAACCTGGGATACCGTACGCGACACGCAGGCGCCGCTGGGCCATGAGACTACGTCACCGCGAATTTACATTTTCGGATATTTGACAGGTAACACTCGTCACTCCATTCCCATCAAACAGCACCAGCACTAATTCTAAGCTGCGGGAGATTGACGTCAGTGATAATTTGATGACTGTTAAGGGTAAGTTTAATTTAAAAAAATTGCACTCAACGAGCGCTAAACACCGATACCCCACTCGACGTGGTAGGTAATTTTTAAGGGTTCCGTACCCAAAGGGTAAAACGGGACCCTATTACTGAGACTCCGCTGTCCGTTTGTCCGTCTGTCACCACCACCAGGCTTTACCTCAAGAACCGTGATAGTTAGACATTAGACAGTTGAAATTTTCACAGATGATGTATTTCTGTTGCCGCTATAACAACAAATACTAAAAAACAGAATCGAATAAATATTTAAGGGGGCTCCCATACAACAGACATGTTTTTTTTGCAGTTTTTGTAGAAAATGGTACGGAACCCTTCGTGCGCGAGTCCGACTCGCACTTGGCAGGTTTTTTTAATTAGCTTTAGCTGCATTTTGATTTTTTTATATATTTTCCTGTGCCGGGAGTGGGTAATTTGTACGTCTAAGTACTTAGTATCCGATTCTTAGCCTCATTCTCCGGAAGTAAATAGTCCACTATTAATAATTTAATAAATAACAAATCATCTTAAGCAATTGAAGAACCATATGCAAGACAGGAGCTTTAATAGTACATTACTTAACAAGGGCGGTAAAACAAAGAATGTCTCAGATCGCAGGTATTTGACGCCCGAGCCGAAGGCAAGGGCGATAAATATGCGATCTGAGGCTTTCTTTATTACCGCCCGTGTTAAGTACAAAATTTTATGTCACCCCCTGGGCAGGAAGTGGGATTTCCCGCGCGCGGAGCGTGCGGTAATTGCCGCTTTATGGCGAGGTGTGACATAAAAGAACTTTCTTTTACAGTTTTAAATTCAATTCATTAATTCAATTTATTCATGCAAATATAACAATATAAATTGTATCTTATCTATAAATATTTGGTAATGCATGCGGAAGGTGAAGGTGGCCTGTGTAACCTGTGTTATTATAGTAACATTATCTACAGGTCGCGCGATGACACTGGATAATATTATGAAAAATGAGTATGATGTAACAGATCAAGGGTTAACAATCGGCTACTATGGAGAAGTTAACCCGAATGTCGCTAAAGAATAAGAATGTGCAACAACTTTTGATGGACCCCAATGAGCGCTTTGATGTAGTTATCGCGGAATGGCTTTTCGACGATATATATTCTGGGCATGCTATGGCAACTTAGAAGAAAAGAAATGGAACGCTTAGATTGAGCTGCAATCTATATATTGGTGACAAAATAACGAGCTCTTCAGCTCTAAGTACTGCTTGTCTTCTTTTCCAAGCCAAGGACTTCGTCGTTTTTACTCATGCTGTTAGATGTCAGTACTGCACACAGTTATGTTTAGGTAATGTACACATTGTAACAACTGTAACAAGTACCACGAACTTGTCTACTATGTATACATTAACCTTTACATTTACTTGTCTATGCCTTAATTTAGATGACGTATTTGCTACCTAAATTTATGGTACTAGGAGTTTTTTCCTGTTTAGTTCGTTATCGTTCCAATTTACACAAAATATTTACATTTTTAGGTAATGTACACAATTATGTGATAACAACATCGAGCTAATTGAGCCTCATCAATAGTTCATGCAAACAGAAAATTGATTAGAGTGCTAGTTAAATACCCCATATACATGGATAAATATATGTTGTCAGCCTTTCTTACGTTATAAGTTACGAGCAAAATTTTATGGACTATGAGTGTATATCAGCTTAAATTTGGGAGTAACGGAACGTTTATATTATACGTTGACATCTTTTGACAATTTTCAAAATAAAACTTCAAATATAAGAATATAAAACTGTTACTGACAAATCCATTTAATTTAATTTAAAATAGTTGCGTTTTCATTTAAATGCCACCATATTCGAAATAAAAAACATTGCATTGTAATACGCATAGTTTGAGAATGTAATAGTGAGCCAGGGCTCGTAATCCAGGAATACCTAATACCTATGTCATTCAGGACACAGGACAGGAATTGTTGCGTTTTGTACGGTAGCCATTTTGTAAGGGTGGACACGGAAAAGGTAATTAAATTATAATTATTTGTATTTGTGTAATTGATATGTTATAATAATAATATGACTTATTGTGCACCACAAAGTAATAACATAACAAAAAACTTAAACGAAGCAACTAAGTTATAATAGATTAATAGGTAATAAAGTCTAATCAAGTAAATTCTTTCATTTTTGGCATTTATTTTCCTTTCACAATTGCAGGAACCCCTTACACAGATTTCCAAGTCCTCACCTAAAGATTCAAACAGGTTTAGGGCTGGGAAGCTCAGTTGCGGATTTGATTTTGAAGAGCAGTCATCACAGCACAAACAGGAGGGTTATAGAATTCATTTTACTGAAGTATACCACTACCCAGAAAATATGCTTGCGAGGTATTTATTTATTTTTATTGATTAGATTTGTTGATATCAGAGTGGACTGTGGGACGGAAAAATTAAAGCATAGGTACAATTTTGACCACAGTCATATTCTCGGAGGGATATGGAGGAGTGCCTACTAAAAAAGAAAAATATACAAGCAAATTGTTATCTGCACTTGATGGGTTTGAGCAACAACTGGAGTAAAAATATTGCAGCCATAATAACAGCAAAACTATGTCTGTTTGTACTAATTTGATGTTACAGTGTGTGTATGGTCGCCAGAGTTCCCAATTATGCGCTGTGTTGAGAGACAATCTGCATTTTTCTTTTTGTGTAATTGCAGTGAATCCTCAATTCACTTCGGGGTTGGCAACGCGCTTGTAATTCTTCGGGAGTTGCAAGCGTCAATATCTTATGATGACTGCTTACCGTTAGATAGGTTGCGTACAGACTGGTAACTCTACCGTTTTAGGAAACTGGATGATAGTGCTGCCATCTATCCCTCGTGATGTGTAAACTGATTTACACACGCACACACACATGCATAGTAGGTAATACATACACATATAAAACATTCATTCAATTAGTTTGACACATCTTAGAAGTTACGTAGAAATAAGTTTGTAAACGCGATTATGAAATTAATTGCGTACCTGTTTAGAAACTTATTTCTCTACGTAACTTCTAAGATATGCCACACTAGTCCATATTGGAGATTATAATAGGATAGAATTGGAATAGGTCCTTAAAAATAGAATAATATATTATCAATATTAAATAAAAAATCAAGTGAAACTTCATTTCCTTGTTTATGTGTGTTATTATTATAAACAAACAATCTATTAAAAATAACATACATGGCATAAATAAAATCAAAACTAACTTGAATCTACAACAGGCCCCTTGAGGCATGGTACCTATATTTTCTCGCTATGTGGCAATGATCGCGCGCGTTGAGTCCTTTGGAGTTCGCTTACCATCAGGTGGACCGCACATATAAAAAAATGCCGATACGTTGTATGAGGAATTTACCAGGTTCGTCAGTCACCAGTTACTTCAAACATTTCACGATTTCAGTAAATAACTTGTGTGCGCTGGGACCCCATGGACCTCGAGTTTTCGATGCCAAAAGGTCAAAATTGTACTCACAGCCGATGCCCTTATTTAATGAGCTGGAAACAAACAAATCAACATATAAGTATACGCAACCTATCTAACGGTAAGCAGTCATCATAAGATATTGACGCTTGCAACTCCCGAAGAATTACAAGCGCGTTGCCAACCCCGAAGTGAATTGAGGATTCACTGCAATTACACAAAAAGAAAAATGCAGATTGTCTCTCAACACAGCGCATAATTGGGAACTCTGGCGACCATACACACACTGTAACATCAAATTAGTACAAACAGACATAGTTTTGCTGTTATTATGGCTGCAATATTTTTACTCCAGTTGTTGCTCAAACCCATCAAGTGCAGATAACAATTTGCTTGTATATTTTTCTTTTTTAGTAGGCACTCCTCCATATCCCTCCGAGAATATGACTGTGGTCAAAATTGTACCTATGCTTTAATTTTTCCGTCCCACAGTCCACTCTGATATCAACAAATCTAATCAATAAAAATAAATAAATACCTCGCAAGCATATTTTCTGGGTAGTGGTATACTTCAGTAAAATGAATTCTATAACCCTCCTGTTTGTGCTGTGATGACTGCTCTTCAAAATCAAATCCGCAACTGAGCTTCCCAGCCCTAAACCTGTTTGAATCTTTAGGTGAGGACTTGGAAATCTGTGTAAGGGGTTCCTGCAATTGTGAAAGGAAAATAAATGCCAAAAATGAAAGAATTTACTTGATTAGACTTTATTACCTATTAATCTATTATAACTTAGTTGCTTCGTTTAAGTTTTTTGTTATGTTATTACTTTGTGGTGCACAATAAGTCATATTATTATTATAACATATCAATTACACAAATACAAATAATTATAATTTAATTACCTTTTCCGTGTCCACCCTTACAAAATGGCTACCGTACAAAACGCAACAATTCCTGTCCTGTGTCCTGAATGACATAGGTATTAGGTATTCCTGGATTACGAGCCCTGGCTCACTATTACATTCTCAAACTATGCGTATTACAATGCAATGTTTTTTATTTCGAATATGGTGGCATTTAAATGAAAACGCAACTATTTTAAATTAAATTAAATGGATTTGTCAGTAACAGTTTTATATTCTTATATTTGAAGTTTTATTTTGAAAATTGTCAAAAGATGTCAACGTATAATATAAACGTTCCGTTACTCCCAAATTTAAGCTGATATACACTCATAGTCCATAAAATTTTGCTCGTAACTTATAACGTAAGAAAGGCTGACAACATATATTTATCCATGTATATGGGGTATTTAACTAGCACTCTAATCAATTTTCTGTTTGCATGAACTATTGATGAGGCTCAATTAGCTCGATGTTGTTATCACATAATTGTGTACATTACCTAAAAATGTAAATATTTTGTGTAAATTGGAACGATAACGAACTAAACAGGAAAAAACTCCTAGTACCATAAATTTAGGTAGCAAATACGTCATCTAAATTAAGGCATAGACAAGTAAATGTAAAGGTTAATGTATACATAGTAGACAAGTTCGTGGTACTTGTTACAGTTGTTACAATGTGTACATTACCTAAACATAACTGTGTGCAGTACTGACATCTAACAGCATGAGTAAAAACGACGAAGTCCTTGGCTTGGAAAAGAAGACAAGCAGTACTTAGAGCTGAAGAGCTCGTTATTTTGTCACCAATATATAGATTGCAGCTCAATCTAAGCGTTCCATTTCTTTTCTTCTAAGTTGCCATAGCATGGCTCCAAGCTCCAAGTATTTATTAAAACAATATATGCTGTATTCATTCACTAAATCAATAAAACAAGATCGTGACGAGTGGAGATTAAGAGGGGAGGCCTTTGCCCATCACTGGGACACCATATAGGCTCTTAAAAAAAAAACTTTCGATTTCCCTGGGGTCTCATCATCAGATTCTGACTTGATGTTTTAGTTACTTACACCAGTTACACCGTTATAGTTATAGTTACACCGTTTAAAAGCGAACGTTTAATCGAAAGCTATTACCCTCAAATGTGGCTCGTATTTATTACGTGTTTCATATATTTTCTAAAGCTATTCAAGTATTTGCACGTGGTAGTCATCAACTCATGTTGATGAGCTGGTGATGGAGGGTACAACTCCTTAAAGCTTAGGAGTTAGAGGATAATTCTTTGAATATTATAGGTAAGTATTAGGGCTTTCAAATACCGGACATTTCGTGATACCGGTATTAATACCGGTATTGGCATCTTCAATACCGGGATCCCGGGATCCCGGTATTTTTCGGATAAACATTGAAAGGTAAGAAATGTTGAAAAAAAAAACAAATGTTCGATTAATATCGTTATTATTATGCATGCATATTACAATACGATCTTTAATAATCATGTCTCTTGATAAGCAGTCTCCTTTTCTCTCATTTGACAAGTTGGCTTAATCAAATATATATATAAAAAATATAGCTACAGTGATCTTGTAACCAAAACAGAGTAGCACTAACAGCACATCGCATAACAGATAACATCTCAACATTTCAAGCTTTGAAAGTTGATAAAAACTAAGATTACTTATACGTAAAATGTAATAATTTAAAAATCAAAAAACCTGTCGAAATTTCCTTAGTTCTAATTAAAATGAGTTTAATTAAAAAAAACACTATACAACTAAGTAAGATTCATCTAAAAGCATAATGAATAAAAATATAAATATTTTACGGAATTTTAAACCACATATTAGATTATTATAAATCATAGATAACATTAAGGTAAATAATTGTATACTTGTATAGTGTTGGTTGACCGATTTTAATTAGAACTAAGAAAAATTCGACTTGTTATTTGATTTTAAATTATTACATATTGTTACATTGACTAATGTTAGTTTTTGATTATGCCAAAGTTTGAAATGTTTAGATATTATCTTTTATGATGCGAGTTGCTGTTAGAGCTACTCTGTTTTTGGTACAAGATCACTGTAGCTAGATTTTTTATATGTACATTTGTTAAACACAACTTTTCAAATGAGAGAAAAGGAGACTGGTTATAAGTGATATGATTATTGAAAATACTATTGTAATATGCATGCAAATGCATCATAATAATAATAATGTTATTAATCAAACATTTGGTGTTTTTCTATCGTTTCGTACCTTTCAATGCTTTTCCAAAAAATACCGGGATCCCGGTATTTGAAATTAAATACCGGTATTGAAATCTGCTCTGAAAAAGGCGGTATCCCGGGATCCCGAAATACCGGGATCCCGGTATTGAAAGCCCTAGTGCACATATGGTTTAAGGCCGTGTATTACCACTTTTGAGTTTTTAAAAACCATCTGAGACATAGAATATAGTGCCTTAAAATCTAAAAAAAAAATATGTATTGTGTTACATAAGGATCTTGTCTAGTCAAAATCGCAGTCAGTTACACGACCTGACGAATTTCACTCGATAGAAAAAAATCGCGAAGTTACCCCTTTTTGGAATGTATTTCCAATACTACGGCTATATTACTGATATTTAACATTTAATTTTTGTACTCAATTAAAGATCCTAAATAGTTATAGTCAAATTCGCAGGGTTTGCTTTGATAAAATGAATGGCTTAATGACTATAGCTACATTTTTACAAAACTGCGCGCAGAACTTGCGTAGAGGTTAATTGTAAACTCACGCGTGTTAGAGCGGGACATTTGCGTTGGGGATACCTCCCCTTAAGTGAGAAACAAGCAAAAAAGTTTTTAGGAAGCCTCATCGCAGTTATGTAATTTAGGACAAAACGCCGTTAGCCAGTTTGTAGAAGTAAAAACGACATCTAGGGGGACATTTGTTAAACTGCAAATTGGTTAAGAAAACCGATACTACTAACGCCATCCATCGGCGCTAGAAGTAAACATTAAGTAGTCTTTTATCGATTAGAATACGGTATTAAACCCATAGTCAAATCAGCAACTTTTTATTAAATGTCAAAAACGATTTGTTAATATGAAGTTTGTAGGGGAATACTGTCTTAGTGACGTCACTAAGACAGTGTGAGTAGGTTTGTTCAAATCAGCGTCCTTTTTAAATCTTTATGCTTATAAAATCTTTCAATTAGCTAAAATAAATTAATAATTGATGTTTTTCGAGTATTTTCGTTAGATCTTTTATTAGTCAAGTAAAAAATAATTTATTTTTACCTTAGTTTAATACCCTATTGGCATAGTACTAGAAAGCCCGCCGCAATTTGAAAGTTCTCGAAGTTTAAGACAGATATCATGCTGTCCTTTTCTAACTTTTCTAGATTTTTCTTTTCTTTCTAGATATCTCGATTGTTTTGGTATAAAAGCACGCGAATTTGCCCCTCGCAGTCAGTTTCTGATTATAAGCGGTACCGTAAAAGTGAAAAGAAGAACCAGGGAAGAAAAATAGCAAATAGTGCTCAGTGTAAAGTGTAATATTATTGTAAGAGTACAGTAACTTAATTGTTAGTGCTTAGTTACAGTGCCTAGCCTAGTGTTAACCATAGTGCCTTGTATATATGTTCAATCTGTAAGTAATCAGTGTAAATAAATCAGTGGTTTAATTAAGAGGATTCTCGGTCCTGTTCATATTAGTGTGTGTTGTGGTGTGTCAAGAGCGTTGCTGGCAATTTCCTCGGCGGAACGCAGAACCTTAGTGAGACGCGACCGTGTTCCACGAGACGTGCCGGCGGAACCATACGCTCGTGAGGCTATCAAAGTGATACTACTGTGGCCCCGCGTCGGCTACACGTACAAATAACACTATTGACGCCGACCGACCCGGACGCCCAGTTGAGGTCACTACAACAGAGATGATCACCAAAATCCATGACATCGTATTGAATGGCCGAAGAGTAAAAGTCCGTGAGATAGCTGATATTGTAAGCATTGTGGTGGATCAAAATCGCACTAGGGTGACTAGAGGAATGTTTGGAGAAGTTTAGGCATAATAAAAAGGACTTTGTACCGACGTACAACGACGTATGATGGATCCAGGTTTCATCTACAGTTATGAAACGACTTTCATAACTGTATATGAAACCTGGATCCATCATCCACCAGAAACCAAGGAGCAGTCACAACAATGGATTGCTTCAGGTGAACCGGCACTGAAGAAGGCCAAAGCAGTTTTATCGGCGAATAAAGTTATGGCTACTGTCTTCTGGGATGCTTGTAGTGTAATGTAAATGTATGTAATGTATGGTAAAACGACCCCATTTGGCGAAAAAGAAAACTTTTTTCACCAGGAAAAGCCGGAGCCCCACTGCTGCGCACGCTACGCACGCACACGCTATACACGTCACCCACGTGGGTCCATTGGTCTGGCTGCGTGTGTCAACATTTCCACAGCAGCCAATGCACGCACACGCTAAACGTGTCTCCCACGTGGATAGATTGGTCAGCTGCGTGTACCAACATTCCCCATTGCGGTGCACGCGGCCCGACCTGGGTCGGACTGACTCTATCCGGTATGCGGCGGTACCGGGACGAATAAGGACTATAATGTGTCTGTCGCGATCACGCGTTGGACGTCCCCGCCGGCGGGAACGTCTGAGTGTACGCGTCGTATCTGAGCTGAGTTGGACGCCGTAAGCGCAGCTTTCCATCTTTCGATGGACACTGTGATTACGTCGTCCGGGTCCGTGAGTGTGTGCCTAGGGCGCCGGACCGTGCGGCCCCTAATCAGTGATCGCCAAGTTACTACAGAGGGGGGAGGGATGGGAACATAATATACTACTCTTTGCTACAAGCACGGCGCACGTTCTCGTAGCCCCCGCACCCCCACTAATAGATACGGCATTCGTTCGTAGCGTGGACAGCGTGGGTCGCAGTGGGGCTTGGCCTGCCACGCGCGCTATCGTGTGCTTGGGGGGCACTTCGGCACAGGCCACGCGTGTCTCAGTGACGTCATTTCGTGCGTAGCGTGTCCGTGCTGCTATGGAAGTATCTACTTACATTTTAATACGAAGCGTTTTTGTACCCACGTGCGTAGCTCGACCGAGCGCAGCAGTGGGGTTCCGGCTTAAGGCACGGGTGGACACGCGTGTGCAGGCGCTATGGCCAACATCCACGAGTTGCGTTACGACTTGCTCCCGCACCCGCCTTATTCTCCAGATTTGGCCACCTGCGACTATTTTCTTTTCCCAAACTTGAAAAAATGGCTTGGCGGAAAGATTTGGTTCGAACGAAGAAATCATCGAAGAAACAAATGCCTATTTTGAAGGTTTGGGGAAATCGTACTATACGGAAGGAATCGAAAACCTGCTACTAAAAAACGATGGACTAAGTGGATTGAGCCAAATGGAGATTATGTTGAAAAATAAATATTTACTTTGGGCAAAAAAATATTTTTGTTTAATTTTTACGAGACATCACTTCGCCCTCGTATATTATAATCCAAGCTATTGAAGGGGATTCGTTTTTGGGGCAGCTACTGATTTTCCATGATATAAAATAAAATTTTTCGTTCCTACTCTACTCGGCCCGCAAGTGGGTATATCTGAATAGGCGCAAAAATCACGGAGTAAGAGCACACTAAGTTATAAAGAACTACAACATATATTATAGTTTCTTTGCTAGGATAGAAAATGTATCCTACCAGACATTAATTCTAAAGACGTACTTAATAGTTATTATTTCACTAGACTGGGAGCTGTCTTCAACTGCCCCTTCATCTGGGCGTCCACCTTCGATCCCCACTGGTTGATCCTGCGGCTCATTGACCAGCCCGCGAACCCCGCCTACGTGGCAAACTGCAAGTCGCTCAACATACCCCCGTTCACCATGCTGCAGCGGCTAGAAGAGCTATGGGCTTTCATCCGGGTGTCTTATGAAAAGTATTTGTAAGCGTTTCTTAATAAATTTATAAAGAATACTTTCAAGTGAATTACAGTCCCTATCAACTTTTTGTGTTAGGAAAACAGGTGCTGGCGTGTACCTCTAGTCACTTCTAGTACCATTCATCAGCTAGCGAGTTGTGCAAAAGCCATCTACCTATACCACGTTCATCACTTTTTGCTGTTCTGAACTATCTTACAGCCCTGGGCTCCACGGAAGACCAGCGCTGTGGCATTGTATAATGCCAGAGCATTATGCTGAGTGGTGTCCAATTGCGGCCATTATAGCAGCACCACTGCTTTTCTTTGTAAAAATGTTATAGTTTTAAGTAGGTAATATTTAATATTGTAACTCCTAGGTTCTAAGTTTTAAATTGTAATGTGTTGTTATTTTGGTTTCAATAAATTTTTATCTATCTATCTATCTATACGCAACCATAAAGTGTCATTCAATGGAACTTGCTAACTATGTAAACAAAATACGTAACTTAGTTTTATCACTGTTCCTCCTTGAATTTTCACACCACCTCGTCAAACACCATTAAAACCATACACTATTGAAACGGCCGTTACCGTAAAATACATAATCATAAAATTTAAAACTGTATCTTTGATTCAAGCAAAGAAGACAATTAACTGCCAATTGGCGGAAATAATTCGTGTATAAGCAAATTTTGGCATATTTGTAGATAAATATGTCCTTAACAACATACTAAAATTCCTGGGCCCAGCGGCGCCTGCGTACCGCTTGCGGTATCTAAGGTTAAGCAACGTGGGCAGCGGTCAGGACTTGGATGGGTGACCGCTTTGAGTGGTTACTAACTAAGCGCTCGCGTGCTTTGGAAGGCACGTTAAGCCGTTGATCCCGGTTGCTGTCTATGGCAGCAGTCGTTAAGCCAAGTTGGAGGCCTTCGGGCGGTTTGAGAACTTCTAACAGTCAAGTTGCCCACTCACATGACAAAGCCTAATCCCAATAAGGTCTAGTTTCCCCTCGGGGTTGGAAGGTCAGATGGCAGTCGCTTCCGTAAAAACTAGTGCCTACGCCAAATCTTGGGATTAGGTAGCGGACCCCAGGCATCCTTCAGGATGCAACTGTACTGGGATAACGCTAGGAGGATGATGATGATGGGGGTGGAGATAACGGGTAGAGGGGAGTGTAAAGGTCATTTTAAAGTATTTTGTTTAGTTTTTCGTATAAAACTCTTAAACGGTGGCCGATGGCTAAAAATGTTAGTAGACATGAGTAATCTACATATAATTCTCTACAAGAAAGGTTCTACGCACTTTTTCGCTAGGATGAATATTTGATGAGATTTTAAAGGGGTGAATGTTACCTATAAGTGGCCTCATGAGTGGGTCTCTTTCCTTTGTTTCTCAATATTTTTAAAAACAAAAAATACAGTATTTATGCACTCAATGAGTTCTAAATAACGATACCCCACTCGATGGGGTAGGTCGATTTTTTTTTCGCGCCCCCCTTTAGCTGTATGGGATCCCCCCTTATAAGCATTTAAAAATATTCTTTGACGATGTGTGTAGACGTGGGTCAACACGATGCTTAAACTGTGAAAATTTGGAGGTATGGCGGTGTTTGTTTATATTGTTAGCAAGTTCCATTGAATGACACTTTAAAGCGTTTTATCCTGGTGAGGGATCAGTTTTTCCTGTGTTGACAATAAGATGGATGTTTATCCAAGCTTAACATTATTTACTTGTTCTAGCCATTTCGACCGTATCGTAGAACAAGCCTACAAAGACATTTATGGCCCCATATTGGCTACAAAAGGGAGGGCCCTACCGCCGTATGAAGATGTTTTGTATAACGCGTCTCTGGTTCTGGGAGACTCTCACGTGTCGCTCGGCCAAGCCACGAGACTCCCCCCGAGCTATAAGACTGTTGGAGGATATCACGTGGAAGCCGAGATAAAGCCATTGCCACAGGTAAAATGTCAACATTTGAGCAGAAAGATGTTCACAACTGGGCAAAGCCGTCACCAAGGGTCTCCGCAACAATCAATCTTGCACTACCCGCTTCCACCATTACCACAAACTAACCAACGATCTTGGCCAATCGTCGATCTTATTGGAGGCCTTGTACACAATGTACACTGTATCTTCCTTTAGGTGGTCGTTTTTCTATTCCGAGAAATGGGGCCGTCCATTGCTACCTAGGTATGTCTGGCAACCGAAACTCATACCTTCTAAAATTCACTTCTTCTACTTTATATCTATTATTTTTTAATACTCGTACAAATTAAACTTGTCGACAGGAGTTACAAAGTATTATGGACAGCGCAGAGCACGGAGTTATATATTTTAGCATGGGGAGTAAATTGAAGAGTGCTGATTTACCAGACGACCTAAAAAAGCGCCTGCTGCAAATGTTCGGTCTTTTGAAATACACTGTCCTATGGAAATTTGAAGGAATCCTGTCCGGCACTCCAGGAAACGTCCACATTTTGAAATGGGCTCCGCAACAAAGTATACTTGGTAAATTTACTTGTCTCTGCTCCTGTACGTTTTAATTGGTCCTTGTAGAGATTCTTGAAAAGGAAAATTTGAAACCAACCATATCTATATCTCTCCCTCAGATTTAACCCCTGACGCGCAACACAAAAGGATGTTATAAGTTTAACATGTGTATATATATATATGTATATGTGGGTGTGTGTGTGTGTGTCTGTCTATGGCATCGTAGCTCCCAGATGAACCGATTGAGTGCAGTTTTTTAATCGAAATACTTGATCACGGAATTCACGGTGATGGTACCTTAGTACTAATATACTTAGCTATGTTTTGTGTCGGGTTGTCGGGGGTTTTTAAATCAATTAAATAGCAGCGCATAATGAGAGGATTAAATTTACGTTCCCCAGCCCATCCCAACTGTATTCTATTCATAACTCATGGAGGATTGCTCTCGACCACTGAAACTGTTCACTTCGGCAAACCCATCATCGCCATACCTGTCTTCGGAGACCAATATATCAACAGTAAGAGTGCCGTGCACAGAGGATTCGCACAGATGGTCAAATTGAGCTACGATTTGGATAAAGACTTGAAAGAAGCCATCGAAGAGGTCACCCGTAATCCTAGGTTAGTTCTATTTCTATATAGAATTTCCTAAATATTAGTCCTTTTGGCCAACCCCGAGTTATTGTGTGCGGTTAAGAGATAGTTTGTATCCCAACATTCCCAACGAGGAAGGACAGAGTAGTTTTCATCCTGCAAATCAATCCTAAGGGTTTAAATGGGGACGAAAGTTTCTATACGACATGAACTACTTCCGCACGCGGACGAAGCTTTGCAGAAACTTGCTACAAAAAAAATGGAGATTATCTAACTCTGAAAATCCGAATGATTTTGGACAAATAGATATTTATAGATTTTTTTTTATATATATAGTATGTATATATATTTATGTCACACCTGGCCATAAAGTGGCCATTATCGCACGCTCCGCGCGCGAAAAAACCCACTTCCTGGCCAGGGGGTGACATAAAATTTTGTACTTACCACGGGCGATAATAAAGAAAGCCTCAGATCGCATATTTATCGCCCTTGCCTTCGGCTCGGGCGTAAAATACCTGCGATCTGAGACATTCTTTGTTATATCGCCCTTGGTAAGTAATGTACTAATATATATTTATTTGTTTATTTATGTGTAGTATAAATATATATTTGTACACGTGTTGGTTTGTCTATCGTTTGGTTCCTATTCTCCACTCAATTGCTCAAAGGTTAACTGGAAGAGATCCCTTACAGGGATAAGTTCGCCTTTGTACATGTATAATCTATTTTGTCTGTATTGTTTCTTTCTCTTGTCTTGTGTACAATAAAGTATTTACATACATACATACATATTTTTGGATACATTAGCACTTTTTTTTTCAGGTACAGTGAACGAGCAAAAGAACTGTCGCTTATTTACCACGACCGGCCGGTGTCGCCGGGCGCGGAGCTGGTGCACTGGGTGGAGCACGTGGTGCGCACGCGCGGCGCGCCGCATCTGCGCTTATTAGTGCACGGCCTGGCACTGGAGAGGGACCCGTGTGGAGATCGTTGCCGCGCCGTCTCGTAGGAGCGTGGTGAAGTGAAGAGAAAAATGAAACTAGTCCCAATATATGCACCAATATATTGTATAGATATATGGGCAAATAAATCACATTAATTAGCATAAAAATAACTATCACAGTACTGGATGTTTAAAGATAAAATTGTATAAGTGGGACGACACAAGACAAGTACAGCAGCTTATTCTAAGAGCGCCGGAAGGAAAGTAAACATGACAGCAAGCGCAGAGACAAAATCATTTGTTTCATAAAATAGCATTCCATAGACACATTCTTGTCTTAAGCTTTAAGGTGCATACACACAATACTCTAATACTTCCCCTTATGCACATTAAAACTTATGTTAAACTATATAACACAGCTTTACATTAACATTCACATAACAACAGTCATATAGGTACATAGCTATAACATTCCTATTATACAAACTACAATATAACATGCCTATAAATAACAGGCATATAGTTATACATTCCATATAGCATCCAAGATCATTTTACATAATTACAGCAACAATTGTTTACTTAATACTAACAAGGCCTAACACATAACTCATGCCTAAAAACACTATGCTGTCTAGAGTTCAAACCCTTTGTTAGTACATCTGCAAACATTTTCTCCGTGCATAAATATTTAATAGACATAAATCCCTTCTGTACTAAGTCTTTAATGAAATGAAAGCGCACATCAATGTGTTTTGTTCTCTTGTGACTAACATCTTTATTTTCAATAATTTTATGAGAAGACTGGTTGTCATTAAACACAATGATAGGCACCTTTACACTGGGTACTAATTCTGTTAAAAGTTGCTTAATAAAACAGAGATCTTTGGATACATCAGCTATTGCCATATACTCAGATTCCGTTGAGCTTAAGGCGACTGACTGTTGTTTTCTGGATTCCCAATTAATTACATTAGAGCCTAATTTAATTGCAAACCCTGTATAAGATTTCCTATCAAAACTATCATTGGCCCAGTCGGCATCAGTATATGCACTTAAAATCAATTCCTTACTTTTTACATAATGTAAACCATAATGAATTGTACCCGCCAGATACCTCAGCAAACGTTTTGCAGCTAACCAATGCGTTTTGCCAAAGCAGTTATTAAACTGACTTAGTTGGCTACAGGCAAATGAGATGTCGGGACGACTGCAAACTGAAAGATACATGATTGAACCCATCAACTCTCTGTATTTATACTGCTCGTCCTCCAGACACTCACTTTCCCTTAACAATTTATTATTGGGAACCAGTGGAGTAGATACGGCCTTACAGTCTTGCATGTTAAATCTTTTCAGAATATTTTGTATATAAACAGACTGATCTAAAGTTAATGTTCTGTTTTTCCTATCCCTAGTGACACAAATGCCTAAATAGCTTTGCACTGGACCTAGATTTTTAATGTCAAACTCTGATTCCAAAACTTGTAATAATCTTTGTTTACATTTACTACCCTTGCGATAAAACAAGTAACAATCATCCACATACAGTGCAATAACAATAAAATCATTTTGAGACTTAAAGTAGTATACACAAGGTTCACATTTACTTTGAATAAAACCATTGTCACATAAGACCTTATGTATACGGGCATTCCACATGCGACTAGACTGTTTTAATCCGTATAAACTCTTTTGCAACAAACAAACTTTATCATTATCACAATTAAAGCCCTCTGGCTGCTCCATGTAAATTATTTCATTTAAATTACCATTTAGAAAAGCCGTAGTTACATCAACATGGTCAATGTTTAAATCATACTCATTTGCTAGGCTAAACAATATTCTAATGGTGGAATGACGTACAACAGGACTGTAAGTGTCATGAAAATCCACGCCTTCTTTTTGAGTGAAACCTCTCGCTACTAAGCGAGCTTTATGGCGTACAAAATTACCCGCTGCATCACTTTTCACTTTAAATACCCATTTACACTTGACAATATTAGTATTTTTTGGTCGGTCAACCAACTTCCATACTTTATTTACCATTAACGAGTCGTACTCGTCTTGCATGGCCTTCCGCCACTCGGCAGCCTCATGACAAGACATAGCCTCTTTGTATGAAGTTGGTTCAGAACCATTATTTACCAATAACGACCAATCGGTATCACAATACCTCTTAGGTAGGACAGACCGAGTACTACGCACAGGACGTCCCGCAGACGTCAGCGACGGGGTAGGCGTCTGCGTCACAGCTTCCCCTGGAGCGACACCCGCGCCCGGTGACCAGGCCGCGTCATCATCAGGACAGTCAGCGAGAGACTCGCTCTCGCTCACGGTGCAGTAGTCGTTGTCGTCTCCCGATCCTGAAAATGTCATAGAATAATCATGTTCATTTCGGATATAACTGTAATCGTTGCTGTCATTCGCAACGTCATTTGTGGTACTATCATTCCCTACCAAATTATCAGCCTTGCAAGTGTCACTTATGCCGTCCATGCTACTCTCATTCACACAGGTTAAATCACCTCCAGTACTATCGTTCCTGTTGGCTACCCTGGCATCATTCACAGTACTGTCATTCCTGTGAGGGACACAGGCATCAACTGCAGTACTCTCTTTCCTGTCAGTTTGAATAGTGCTACTTTCATTCACACAAGTAACATCACTAACAGTACTGTCATTCCTGTATGTGACAAGGGGATCTATTGCAGTACTATCTTTCCCGCAATCTGTAACAGTGCTACTCTCATTCACACAACAATCATTATCAATAACATTAAATTGTTCAAAAAATTCAAAATTAAAATTCACATTATTAATGTCATTTTGATTAAAATTGTAAAACTTTCCTTCTAAAAATTCGACGTCTCTAGATATAACAACTTTCCTAGGGTCACTACAGTCAGCCAATCTGTAACCTTTTGACGTTTCGGAATACCCGACAAACACAAATGGCTTACTTTTTGCATCCAACTTTCTACGCTTGACATCTGGTACCTTAACATAAGCCACACAGCCAAAAACACGAAGATGACTGAGGTCAACCTTCGACCCAGTCCACATCTCCTCCGGAATCCGACCACCCAACCCTGCTGTAGGACATAAGTTCCGCAGGTAAATAGCACTGGTTACCGCCTCTCCCCAGAAGCGCCGGTCTAGGCCCGAATGCTGTAGCATACACCTGACTTTATTCATCAAAGTGCGGTTTAACCGCTCAGCTACAGAGTTCTGCTGTGGACAGTAAGGTACAGTAGTTTGGTGCACAATACCCTTTTTCCTAAAAAACTCAGAAAGTTGTTTATTCACAAATTCGGATCCATTATCTGTTCTCACAGTTTTAACTGGCAAACCCATCTGCTTTTCAACCATAGTAACAAAATCAATAAAACGTTCACTAACCTCGCTTTTCCTTTTTAGTAAATATCCGAAGGATTTCCTGGAGTAGTGGTCCGTTATTGTGAGAATATACTTTGCGCCACCCAAGCTGACTGGAAGCGGGCCACACACATCGGAGTGTAGTAGGGTAAGGGGCTTGTCTACGACCTTGCTTGGTCCCTTCGGGAACGGTTTGGAGGTCTGCTTGCCCTCCAAACATGGGACACATTTGTTTTCCTGCTGATCCTGTAACAGACAAAAGTTAGGCACCCTATCCCTAATACTAAGTAGGTCTCTATTGTTGATATGTCCTAGACGTGCGTGCCATAAATCCATATCAGACACTGCGGAATTCGTGGCTTCTTGCCTTTGCAAGAACCTTGAATCCTCCCTATTGCGCAAAACCTCACACTTATTTGTTACATTTAAACGATACATCCCATTTTGTAACACAGCAGATCCTACTTTTTTGCCATTATAATGGATCACACAGCCAGCCCTGTTGAATGTCACTTCATAACCATTTTCAATTAATTTACTGACAGATATCAAATTGGTGGATAACTTTGGTACATACAAAACATTACAGAGTTTCTGCTTATTAAATAAATTTAAATAAATCTCACCGCTGCCTACACAGTCCAATTCATCATTGTTGGCTACTTTAATTTTACTAAAACTGGGTTTAAAATTTAGAAAATATGCCTTACAATTAACCATGTGGCTCGTAGACCCTGAATCAAGGAAATAATCATCAGTGTGAACTAACATTGCAGAAGCAGACAGAGCATGATCCACAGATTGCTTCCGATCTCGTTTAAGTTTGAAGCAGTTCTTCTTAAGGTGACCGATCTTCTTGCAGTAGTGGCATTTCACCTTGAAGTCCTTCTTGGTTGATATGAACGCTGTATTACCATCTGTAGATCTTCTTGTCTCCTCTTGCAGGAGCCTAGCCCTCACCACTTCACTAGTGAGTGTGCTGGTCATGTTAACTGTTTCCAAGTTCGACACGACTGAGTCATATTCCGAAGACAAACCGCTCAGAAGTATTTCAGCGACTTCCTTGTCCTCGATGGTCTTCCCGATGTCTTCCAGTTGTTGGACTGTTGTCATGACTGATTCAATGTAATCGCCCATACTGGTAAAGTTGGCGAACTCCATGCGGTGCAATTGCCGAAGCAGCAGAACTCTACGTACCAAACCAGAATCTTCGAACACGTCAGAGAGGTTTTTCCAGGCCTCTTTAGCAGTTTTAGCCGTCCGTACATACTGGTACATGCTAGGATTTACTCCCAAACATATGCGAGCGAGGGCACGCTGGTCACGAACGTCACCCTCCGTGGCTCCATCCTCCACCAAACTCCATAATCCGTCGTGAACCAATGACATCCGCATGGCGAACTTCCATGCGTAAAAGTTGCGAGCTCCATCCAGACGATCAATTTGAGTGTTAAATGTGGTAGTACCATTGCCTGATGAAGTAGCCGTCTCGCCGGTCATTTTGAGGTTATGAATGTGACAATCTTACTTGTTAACTTTGTGATTTCTTCTTCACTTCTCTGGGCTCTATAACCTATTAGTGCACGGCCTGGCACTGGAGAGGGACCCGTGTGGAGATCGTTGCCGCGCCGTCTCGTAGGAGCGTGGTGAAGTGAAGAGAAAAATGAAACTAGTCCCAATATATGCACCAATATATTGTATAGATATATGGGCAAATAAATCACATTAATTAGCATAAAAATAACTATCACAGTACTGGATGTTTAAAGATAAAATTGTATAAGTGGGACGACACAAGACAAGTACAGCAGCTTATTCTAAGAGCGCCGGAAGGAAAGTAAACATGACAGCAAGCGCAGAGACAAAATCATTTGTTTCATAAAATAGCATTCCATAGACACATTCTTGTCTTAAGCTTTAAGGTGCATACACACAATACTCTAATAGCGCTCCCCGGCACTCATGCTGCCCTGGTACCAGAAGATATACTTGGATTTATTAATGTTGCTTTTATTGCCACTTTATGTTTGGTATTCAAGCTATTGATATATCTAGGATATGGTTTGTTTACGATTACGACTATCAAGCAATCATTGTTGTGGTCTTCAAATATGTAACTAAGAAAATATGTAGGTTATGCCAGTTACCAATTATTATTAAAAGGAATAAATATTTCTAGTGTTTCATAAGTAGGTGCCACATTGTCATAGTGGGAACAGTGAATCACCATTAGATTAAGCGGCTATTACACTGTCCTGAATCAGGCGTCCTAACTAGTGGAGGGGAGTTGAAGCATTTCGCTCTAACGTATAGGTCCGAACTCCTCGCGTGTAATACCCGCTTTAGGAACACGTAGAGACGCCAGTGACGCCACCTTATTAGTGTGTAGGTTTTTACTTTAAAAGTTTGAAAGGCAGACCATTGACTTCTTATCAGGAACTGTCTATCTCTAATAATTTAAAAGTTATTCTCGTTAAAAAAATGGGGACGTCCATCGCACGATCTCGACAACACAAGACACGTATTGTCCCTATTCGTCCCGGTACAGCCGCATACCGGAAAGAGTCAGTCCGACTCAGGTCCGGCCTAGCTGAGTTTCTTACGGACTCTTCTCAGCTAGGCTAGGTTTAGTGAACCTATAGCTTTATTGGGCCCGGCCTATAAAGCTAGTCAGGTTCCAAAAAAAACCGGCCAAGTGCGAGTCGAACTCCGCACATTTAGGGTTCCGAACCAACCGCAAAATTAGTTTGTTTTAATAGGAAAAATAAGTTAACTTGAATGAAAAAATGTGGAATATCAATATATTAGTATTTTTCGGTAAAATATACGTAATAATTAGAGATGCAACGGATAGTTGTTTGGCCGGATACCGGATATTCGGCCGGCCAAACGATACTACATTTTAGTTTGGCGGTGGGCGCGTCGTGCAGGTTTCAACCTGTTACGTATTAAAAATTAACATACGATACGCTACGATTGGTTGAATGGATACCTAATGCTGATCATAGGATTTCTCATTTCTTAACTATACTTCAAATGAGGCTTTTTGATAAGTTTAAATTGTACGTTAAAGGTAATACTAATAAACGAATATTGATAATTTGTTGTTGTTTTCTTGTATACTAACTATAACCATTTTTCAAAGTTAAATACCAAACAGAATCACTATTCGGTATCCGGCCGGATAGTGCGCAACTATCCGGTATTCGGCCGGATAGCAAAATAATGGCCGGATAGGCCGGATACCGGATAGCAACCGGATATCCGTTGCATCTCTTGTAATAATGAACATTGTCACCAAATTTCAAGTTTATAGGTCAATGGGAAGTCGAAAAATTCTTCGGAAGAAATTTTGTGACAGACGACGGACGGACGGACGGACGCCTGGGCGACACCAATAGGGTTCCATTTTGACCCTACGGGTATGGAACCCTAAAAAGTATTGGAATAAATGACACAACTGCTAAAGCTTTGTCCACATTTGTATTTTTTTGCCGTATCGTCACGGGGGTAACACGGGAAGGAAAGTAAGCGCTGTAGGTAAGTATGTGTGCGTGCGCTGTCGGTACACGCGTCAATTGTTTGCGCGAGTGCGTAGCGCGTGGTGTGGGCGAATCGCGAGACGCGACGGTAACCCGGCCTGTCAGCCTGGGCCTGTCAGGGACGAGGCAACTGACCGCGGTGCGGGGGGTTCGTGTCCGTTCTGTATGTAATACTATTATACTATTCTGTTGTATCGTATATAGTGCGCGCCATTCACGACGACGCGCCCCTCCACAGCGAATCTCATACTAATCTGTGCGCAGTTGTACGGCTTGGGCTGTGGAGGGGCGCGCCTTCGTGGATGGCGCGCACTATAGCTCCGTCGCCTATCATGATCGTTAGTGTGGACGCGAAAAGATAGACGAGATCATGCAACACGCCGTATCTGAAGCTTTGTCCACATTTGTTTCTTTTTACCGTATCGTATATCCGACGGGTAGCGCCGATGCCGATGCGTATCATGATATTCATGATCGTTAAGTAGTGTGGACGCGAAAAGGTACGCGGTCATGCAACACGCCGTATCTGATACGTCGCGATCCAACCTACTCCGCGTATCTTAAATACTTCGCACACTAGCGTATCGAATTAATCGGATACGAGTATTATGATCGGTAATGCCTTGGTCACACGAACCGAGTAAAACGGCGAGACAGTAAAATTAGTATGGAAGTTTTACTCGCCCGAGTAAAACTTCCATACTAATTTTACTGTCTCGCCGTTTTACTCGGCACGTGTGATCCTGGCATAAGCGTTCACGTGTTTAGATACGGAACGAAGATACGAAGGTGTGATTTGACATGTGAGACGCCGATACAAGTGTGGACGAAGCTTAAAGAATTATGAGAATGAGAACCTTAAGGGCCCAGGCAGACACACGGTTTCAGGGAGAGGAAAGGGGAGTTGAAGCATCTCTCTCTAAGCCTCGCACACGCCGTTTCCGTTCAGAGTTCCGTGCGTCTGCGGCCAGGCTAAGAGCGAGATGCTTCAACTCCTCTCTCCCTGAAACCGTATCAGGAAACCGTGCGTCTGCGCCCAGCCTAAAACGGTCAGCTGATTCATCTTGACCAAGGGCCTGACACGCTTTGTAAGAGAAAGATAGCCTTATTGCGATTCCTATGAGAGGAAGTAGAAAAAAGTGCGATGTTTTGTCCTTATCACCGACCGGACATTTTTTCATGGTCGGGTAAAAGTAATCTGTCATTAGTGTCAAGAAGATTGCAAAACAAAGTGGCAATATTTTGCAGTGCAATTTATAAGTGGAAAATTAATGATGAATTTGGTTTAAATGGATAATAATTTACCAATCATCAGATCCGTAGTGTTTGGTTGTTCAATGCAAACATGGTGGGGTGTTCAGTGTTTGGCTGTAAAAGCAATTTCGACCGAAAAAAGGCGGATGTTACATTCCATGCGTAAGTACATTTTCTTTGAATTTTGGACCCGTGTTTATTTCTAAAATCTCACCGGAACCAAATTACTGAGCTAAATCATTAGTTATATCATGAGACAATAGATGAAATAGGAAAAATATGTGAATTAATTAAAAAATAACCTCCAAACATTTGACATACAAACCGGTCAAATCGCGTAGTAGAAATCTACCATAGAAGCCAGCTTAGCATTGATGTCCCACCATTCAGTCGGTTTATAATTCGATTTCGGGATACCAACAAATAATAAAAAAATCCCCTAAAGATTACCCCACGTTTCGGGAATTTCAAGTAATTTGATTTTTTCAGTTTTTCAACAGAGGATGAATCCCGAAAAAATGGATTTGAGGACTGAGGGAACAGGTAATTAAATTGGGTAAAATAATCTATAACTGCTTATTACATATTTGTTTACTTATTGAAAAAAAAAGTTATAAATGTAAGATATTATTGTAAATAAATTACCTGTTCTAAATTGAAGTTTATTCTTTTATTCCAACAACTACATAATTTATCTGTGAAAGACAAAAAGGGGCATGGAAATAGTAAGCACTATCTGGTTACATTACTTACTACTTTCATCGTCTAGAGACAAACATTTAGCATGGTTCTTTGGGTGACGTGATGACCAGCAAGTCAAGCGGCGAGCAGGAAGGCCAGCGACCAGCGGCGAGAACAAAATGTATAGATTTGGATCAGTGAAATCGCCGTTTGATGCAACGGTGGTAACCGGTGACTATGTATTTATAGGTAAGATTATCACAAAAAAAGTGGCCGGTCGGGATCACTTATTTTACGATATCGCCTACGATGTTGTGTAAATTTAGTTAGTGAGTCAAAATGGCGACTTAGTCACTATGGAATTTGATCACTTGTAACTGTACTATCCGACTAAATTTTTGGGGTAATTTTTTGCAACCATGGTATCCCCATATTTTGACGTCATAATATGAGAAAGACATAGCCCCGGTCGCTTGTTGGCGCATCTATGACTACAGAGTATATACTATATCTATGATCTTGACTGACACCTCAATGACAGTGACGTCCTGACGTCAGTGACAGCTATCATAGGCCTATCCTATCAAACAATATCATATCAAACGAAAGAACGAAACGAAGCCGGTATGGCAAAATGAGATTAAGACGTAGTGATTTATATTATCTTTGTGCAAATAACGTAAACAGAGAATAAAATCACGTTCAAAACAACTACGTAGAGCACGAACAGTGATAAAACAAGTGATAGTATTGTGGCCTTTAGACATATTGTGGTGAGATAACCGTAGAGTGCAGTGATAACAACCATTTATAAATAAGAAACTCTGAAAAAGAGGTTAGATATTTCATACAGTGTTATTTCAGTAAAATCAAACATGAAATTTTGTTCCAACCTTGCGTTTATGTTTACCGAGGCGTCTAGCGTCTTGGAAAGGTACGCCTTGGCTAGAGATGCTGGTTTTAAAGCGGTAGAGACAGGGTTCCCGTTGGGACACACGGTGGAACAAGTAAAGCAGGCCAAGGAAAATGCTGGGGTGGAACAAGTCTTGATAAACCTTAAAACAGGTCAGTGAGAACATCATTCACAATTCATTTATGTTTGTGCTACCAATAAAGATGTTGCAAAACATTAAGACTACATGAGAACCCAGAAACAATGACTTTATAGATTATGAAAAGCCCAAGAAAGAAGGTCTCTTTATTTGCCTATTAAAACCTCTTAGGTTAGGTTGGAACCAGAGGCAGTGTTAGGTGTGGATGAGAGTAGGGCTGCCATCTCGAATTTCGCCAAACCTGGACAAAGATTCAAAAAAACCCAGACATTTGGCGTAAATCTTTTTTTCCCCCGGACGAGTCCGAAAATAATATTTTTAAAAAACAAGACCTTTAAATTTAATGAGGTGTTTCCTTACATGAAAAGTGTCCAGGTTTTCCCGGCCCCCGGACGGCCTCCAAACTAGGACAAATCCGGGAAAACCCGGACGGATGGCAGCCCTAGATGAGAGTAATGCAAATATAGGCTATAAATAAATTTGTTATCTTTGTGTTTCAGGAGATGTAACAAAGGGTGAACTAGGAGTTACTGCAGTACCAGGAAAAGAGAGTGAATTCAAAGACAACCTCAAAGTGACAATAGAATATGCAAAAGCAGTTGGTGCTAAGAAAATCCACATTATGGCGGGCAGACTGGACACAGTGACCTCTGAGAACTGGAGCACATATGAGAATAATTTGAAGTACGCAGCAGAGGTGCTGAAACAAGACAATATATTGGGTGTAATTGAACCAATCAATCAGCATTCTGTCCCCAAATACTTTTTGAGTGATTATGGCAAAGGTTGGTTTATGAAGTTATATTTATGAAAACTTTTGTATGAAAAAATCTTATGGTGCTTAACTACATATATTATTTTTCAGCTGTAGACATCATTAAACGCATTAATAGCCCTCATATAAAGCTGCAGCTAGACATATTCCACCTTCAGCACATATGTGGCGATTTGTCACATAACATCAAAAATCTCATGCCTTATGTAGGCCATGTACAGGTAATTTATGAATATGAATTTAAAAATAAGACTGTGTGAATACTTAAAAATCTATCATCTAGATTTATACTTGATACTAGACAGTTGAATGGAGGCCTTCTTATGTTGGAAGTTTGTTGTAAATCATACCTAAAACCCTACTGGATGGGATGAAAATCCAATGTAGTTTATACTCAACATAAATAACACTACCATTGAATTTTGCTGTTTGTACAGTCAAGGGAACATTTAGTTTCCTCAATTGTTCACATACAATTTTCAACTAGGAAGTCTAGTTTCTTTGTGTGTAGCAATAACTCAATATTTTTTTTCCAAATACAGATAGCACAAGTGCCCAATCGAAATGAACCAGACACTGTTGGGGAGGTAAACTATCGCTACATCTTGCAACACTTGGAGCAGTGTGGATACAACGACTGGATTGGGTTGGAATACAAACCTGCTGCAGGCAGTAAGGCGGGCCTCAAGTGGATACAGAACTTTGGCTACACTCTGTGATTTACAATATTAAAAAGTTTTGAATTCTATGGCCTATTTCATTTATAATTTGTTTCATTGAGTGTATGTCAGCCACTACAAATTATGTGCGGGTCTTACTTAGACTAAACAGAAAATGACTTTCCTGTTACAGATTCAGAAATTGAAGTACACTTGAGCCCAATCATAAAGGTACAAACACACTAGACCGTTCCGTGTCCGGGCCGGCCCGTTTTCTAGTACAAGAAATCGACGGTCGTCGCGCGTCCTGTATTAGAAAGTGGGCCGGCCCGGACACGGAACGGTCTAGTGTGTTTTCTAGGGTGTTCAGTTTTCAACTACCACAAAATATAGAACACAGAACTTATTTTATTATTTTTATTTGATGTTCTAATTAAGGAATACATCTTAATTGTGGAATAAGTTCCTATATTATATTTAGTTATTATTATACTAAAACGACAATCAACACAAATAGACAATGGGTAGGTACTAACAGGCATATACTATGATGATGCAGCGGTCCTGAACTTCTGCACCCAGGGGTGTTTCTTCACAGCATTGAGCGACATTCTGTCTTTGCTTGTATACCGTAGTAGCTAAAACGAAAACGTTATACATATTGTATACAAAATTCGTCTATTGAGGGGATTATTGTTCGATCTATTATTTCGTTGGCACATATTGCGTGTGAAAGTTGACTAGAATTTATTGTCAGTCAGTGTGTTGAGATAAGGCTGACCTGACCTTGACCAATAAGTAGTAATCGTCAGCCTATACTGTATATTACCCGGAAGGCGCAGCGTGGGTAGACCCCCCCACAAGGTGGACTGATAACCTGGTAAAGGTCGCGAGAGTAGAGAGAGTCAGCTGGATGCGGGCGGCGCAGGGCAGGTCATTGTGGCACTCTTTAGGGGATGCCTATGTCCAGCAGTGGACGTCTTGCGGCTGATATGATGATGATGACTGTATATGACACAGCTCTTCATGCCGCACGTCATGTCGAGTAGAGCAGTGCGCAGGCAGAGAAGGTAACATCGTGGCAACACAAGGAGCAGAGCAGAGTGATGAGCAGCAACAGGAGGAGGAAGAGGTGTGGCACATACAGACTGACAACTTGGTGAGAGGGAAGTAGTTCCCATGCTGGTCCAGTGTGGGTTGGGGACTGGTAATCAATAATTAGCAAAACAAGAAAGCTTGTAGACTCATAAGAGAGTACAAAAGTGAAATTACCTTTGATATCAGATCTTTGGCTCCTTCAGGCACATATTCAGGAAATTTCATATCTAATGCCAGGATCCTCGCATAAGTCTGATCCTGGGTCTGGCTCTCAAAAGGGGGCTTGCCCACCAAGAACTCGTATAGTAGAACTCCGATACACCAGTGGTCTACGCATTCATCATACACTTCCCGTTTGATCATCTCTGGAGGGAGGTAGTCAAGAGTACCACACATCGTTTTACGCCTGTAGAGATAACATCATATTACAATGGGACATGTCATTGTAGTAGCAGATTTATGTTTGTCTAGTCTACAGATAGACTGTCTGGTAGATGTGTGAATAAATATTTCAAAACAATTAAAAGTTGAATGTTTTAAAGTTCATATTTGAATAAACTGTGTTGCAATAAATTGGAGATATATTTGTTTCACATTGTGGAATAATTTTATGGAATTTCACATGTCCATCAGAAGAAAACTTGTTAGTTTGCTGGTCAAAACTCAAAGTTCACAATATAGGTAATTAATTACCTTTGTGATGGTGCATGAACAGACCAGCCAAAGTCGGCTAGCTTGAGGTCTCCATTGTAGGAGACCAGGATGTTTTCAGGCTTGATATCCCGGTGTATGACGTGGTTCTGGTGACAGTACTCCACAGCATCTGCTACCTGCAACGTTTACGGTTTACGTACTTACATCTTCATACAATTGACTAGTTCAGTGCTGGCCCTGGGAGCACCCGAAGTGGTCCATGAAGCCATCAGAAATATATTGAATATGTGATAACGAATCATTTACCGTATTTATAAAAATAGGAGGTGGTTAACTGTTGATAATCAATAAAATGCTCTCTATATAAGGATTTGATAGGAAAGAAAACCATTACTGTCACATTTTGTCTGAAATTGACACAGTAGTTCTCTTATAATCAGCTAAGGTGCTCTGCCACTTATAAATGGTGGTCAGAGGCAGAGTGTGTGTTGTACGTACGTTGTGTTGCACACCAGTCTCGGTCCTAGAGCCGAGCACCACTCGCCGCTTACTAGAGGGTGCTAGGGTAATGATTTGCACACAAGAACTACATCGGCTAGAGACACCACCCATGGTGATGATAACTGTAAGCATATGTATATACCTGATAGATGTATTTAGCAGCTTTAGCTTCTGGAAATCGCTTCTTAGGTGCATCAGTAAGGTGTCCGTACAACTCTCCTTGAGCTGCAAATTCCACAACCAGGTAGATGCGCTTTTCATCATGGAACCATGTCAGTAGCCGCAGAATGTTCGGGTGTCTAAAATTATAGCGTTTTGAAGAAGTTGACCAAAATGTAAGAATAGCTATGACATGCTCATTAGAAATAAAACTGCAATTCGCGGCAGCAACCACCAATCTAAACAAGTTGCATCTGCAGCATTAGATTAGTGTATAGTGTTAAGTCATAGAATTGAATAGAAGTGTGTTCTATAATCTATATGGACTCGCACCTATTACTAATCAAAGTATGAACAGGCCTTCATAGTAAATCATTGACACAATACAATACAATACAAATACTCTTTATTGCACACCTCAATAAATATAACTATTACAGAGTATGTATGTATGTACACGTTTATTTTATATGCCATTATCAACAGATTTGTACTTACTTCAAATGGGATTGGATCTCAATCTCACGTAGAATTTGTTTCTCACACTTTGATTTCTTAATTTCCGACTTAAACATTGTTTTGATAGCAACAAGAAATCCTGTTTTCTTCTCCCTGGCTACGTGTACATGCCCAAACTTTCCTTGTCCGAGAGCTGATCCCAATTCAAAATCTCTGGGCGACCAAGTGTATCTAGAAATAGGTTTGCCAATATATTATTTATCTTTGATTATTTTAGACACTTATTCTTCAAGGCGACGGCGTCGAATGAAGCCAGATTTTTTTTATTTGTAAACTAATAATTTGGTGTATATTGTTTGTACTTACGGAGCGTTGTATGCTGGATGGGTAGTAATAAGATTAATCATATTTTCCAGTTCCATTTTGTTGTATGACTTTCATAGAATATTTAGCCTGAGCTTTCCGACCTTTCCGTGGAGTTTTCTTGTTTGTTAATTGTTTGCGGAAAAACCGTTAACCTGCTGTCTATTCAAATTCGAAGACTATATTTTGACGTTTATTTGACACTTCTTTGGGTTAAATGTTGCCAGTTTTATATTATTTGTACCCCACAACATCAGTTTTTTGAGAGCGTATACCGGATAGTGTGCCGTACGATTAAAAAAACCGCAAATCGATGTACAGTTAAGCCGTTTGGCACACGCATACTAGAGTCAAAATATTTTTTTTGACCCGCAGTTCCTAAAAAAATTCCCTTGGGGGGGGACACTGACACTTTTTTTTGTATGGAAAAAGGTTTTTAGTTTCAGGAACCTATCATGTCTTAGTATCATATGAAAGGGATTTTTGAGACGATTCTAAAAACATACCACATCATTACATTTCAGCCATTTTTTGTAGGTGGAAGGCGGGCCGAAAGATGAACATCATCCAGCCCGCCTTCCACCTAATTCCCACCAAGCCAAGATTTTGTGAGAATATCTATTACTAAAGCAAGGCAAATAAGATAAAACAGTCTTAAAGCACTGACATAGACCCGTAACAAATATTTGCCATAATCAATGTCAGTGTCAGGTATTGCAAAATATTCACCATAATATCCTAATTATACTGTGTTCACGACGACGTGCCCCTCCACAGCGAATCTCATACTAATCTATGCGCAATTACGGATTGGGTTGTGGAGGGCCGCGCCTTCATGGATGATACGCACTATAGATATTTACTCGCGTAGCGCACCCACAAACGGTGACATTTGACATTTCAAGACCTCACGCTACACTAGCGCCTCTAGCGGTAAATCCATACGCGGCAGCCCCCGTTGCACAGATAAAAGATTCGTTTCCCTGAAGAGATCTCCAAAACGTAGCCAGTTCACCGACACGAGCAGCAGGCACGACCCGAGCCCGGGAACGTCAGGCACTGTGAGGGCCTTGTAGAACGGCGCAAGAGATTTCAGTCCAAAATGTTCAGACCAAAGGTTGCTCTTATGAACTTTATGATTTGACAAAAAGGTTTGGTCACCAAATCTCATTGTGAAATCATAAAATTCATATGACTTCGTTCGTTTCTCAGATTTCTTTTTTAACTAAGGATTAAAATTTAAAGCTATACATTACCCTGATGTATGGCATATTTTACCAAGTATGTAACATTATTTTAAAGCAGGCCCGCACTTTCTGTAAATGTTTACGTTTATAAATGCAACTCAAATAGTTTAAGGCATAGACAAACGGAAATTGATTTGATGATATGTTTTTTTGACATTGACAATTTGACATTACTTTATATTTATTTTATTATTTAGGTAGTTACTCGTTACTCGAGCGAACTCGAGTTTTGATTTCTTTTTATTTTGAAATGGTTTAATTTCTTATTTCGTATTTTATTTATCCCTTCACTGACTCTGCCTAGAGGCTGCCACTTCGCTTTCATAATAATACTTAATTTTTATAAAATTTATATATGGGAATTTTGAACACATTTGAGACATTAATATTTTTTAATACTATACAGCAAATGGTTAATGTTATTGTGTATCAAATGGAGCCGCATAAATATTAAATTATGCATGGTAGATAACTGGCTACTTTGTGCTTCTGTATCTAGAAATTCTAGAGTTAGACCGTATAGGTATACAGCCTACAGGGTGGATTTTCTTTTTGGGTCAGTGAGGGCAGCTACCAGATCCCGTGCTGCTACGTGAAAATGGTTTTAGAAGACCTTACTTTGATTTTGAATTAATGAAAAATGGCGTTTACATATTTTGGAAAAAACATACAGGGTGCGAGAAAAAGGTAATTTTTGACAATTTTTTTGATGCCTATCGTTCCCATTCCTATTCAGGATCAAAAGCTTGTATGGAACCAAAAAAAAAATTCCGACTAGAAAAGCCACAAATCAAGGAAAACTTTTCCCATACAATTTGTATTTTAAAACTTTTATTTTTCACATGCTATTTTTAGTACGGGATCTGGTAGCTGCCCTCACTGAACCAAAAAGAAAATTCATCCTGTATAATATACGTGTCATCCACGGCGACGACGCGCCCATCCACAGCTCCTATGTCATAGGTACTGATCAAATAATGTATTCTACAGGATGGATTTTCTTTTTGGGTCAGTGATGGCAGCTATCAGATCTAGTGCTGCTACGTGAAAATGGTTTTAGAAGACCTTCCTTTGATTTTGAATTAATGAAAAATGGCGTTTTCAGATTTTGGAAAAAACATACAGGGTGCGAGAAAAAGGCCATTTTTGACAAACTTTTTGTTTGATGCCAAACGATCATGTTCCTATTCAGGATCAAAAGCTTGTATGGGACCAAAAAAATTTCCGGCTAGAGAGCCACAAATCGAGGAACGCAGCACGGGATCTGGTAGCTGCCCTCACTGACCCAAAAAGAAAATCCATCCTGTATATGCACAATTGTGTCACAACTACAACAATGGCCAACCCGCGGTCGTGAGATAAAAGTACTCTACTTAATTATAATAAGAGCATACAGATATGTTTATCGCTGTGGGAACGTATATATTTATGCCTTTGACTATAAACTTTAAGCTTCAAACGCGCATAGCGATAATAACCGTTTGGTAGCGATATCGTTTCCATATTCAAAATGTTTGCAGGTACTTTAGCAGCTCCTGTCTCGGTTTACATAAGATCCGGAATTCCTACCCTTCCCTTCCCTCCCTTCCCATCCCCAATGAATTATGATGTACCCACAATAGTCCTCCTAGCCTTAGGAAATGCAACCCCACCAGTTACCTACTTGAAACCCCGGTATTTGCGGAATTGAAATACCTATGTCGTAAAGTATTTTACTAAAATGAGTAATATTTTCACTGACTTTATTACATGACATAATTACGTAGGTATTTAAATTATAACTTACGTAAACTAGACATTTAAGGCGCTACACTGAGAAATTTGGAGACTTTGAAATGCTGTCCTGCCCAGACTAGCAAACAGTAGGGGCTGATTTTCAGATATATGATTCTTGACTATATGATTGTGGTACGGACAATAGCGAAACATGATTGCTTAAAATTTTCTCGATAGAAAATAAATACAAAGTTGAGTCTATATTTTCCTTTTTTTCCTCAGCCTACTAAAGAACGCATTACTTATTAAAAGACACGATTAAGTTAATTTGATGGTATTTTACCTCATCTAGGTACTGACAAGAGGAAATTTAATAAACCTGCACACAGTCAGATATTTAACGAGATTTGTCTAACAAGCCATTCTCGGAGAGGGTTGCATCCCGTTTTGTCGAGCGAAAAACAAAGGGTGTCTCTTTCAATCGATATATCGCCTTAACACGTTTATTACACATGTTATCAACAATTTAATTTAATAGTATATTTTACAAAAACAACCTCAGGTATCGTAGCAAGTAACCTAAGAAAATTTACTTGCAATTGCATAGTAGGTACCTAGCTAATTGTATTTGCAGTTTTGAAAATAATTTAAAAGGAAAAACAGTCTGTGGTAGGGCTGAAAGTACGTAATGGTTGTGAAAGCACTAGACTATCTCGTACCCGCGAAGTGTTTGCGTCCCTAACCCACCCCAACCTCGACGCCGCAACCCCTGTTTTTTATCTAGTCAATATAGGCCGAGAGATGATGATACAAAATTTCGAACAATTTGTACCGTATGGCGATTCTACAGGGGTCTAAATACGTAATGACGAAAAGGAATTTTCATACCTTAGCGCTGGTACTGGCGGCCCAACTGCGTGGGCGTTAATCGAATGTGTCGATAAATTCCGAAAATCGAACGATTATATACATATTATAATTATACAACATGCATCTCGTGATTGATAAAAATGGCTTGTTGTTCGGTATTGAGTTATAAAAACTGTACAGAAAATGCTGACCCAAATAATGGTCATGATTCCTTCCACCCAGTAAGTCAATTTCATCTAAAATTATGTTAAATCTATTTAAAAATCATTTATTTTAGGTTTGTCGTGGCTGTGCTATGAAAAATAAGTCTGTATGTGACAGGTGTGTTACAACGTTGTAATGATTGCCTATAACGCGCAATGGAAATACGACGATCGATCTTTAGCTTGTGTCGCTCGGCTTCTTGGTAGTGGATAATTCTCATTTTTCTGTCCAATGAAGCAAATAGAAAATATATACCTTTCGATTCTTCACGATTCTAACCGATTGGTCGCTTTTATACTTTATCCTGGACGTTTCTGACATTTTATGGTCTGTGATCGCCATACTGGTACAAATGGTCCGAAATTTTGTGTCATCGTCTCCCGGCCTAATATGTAGGTATACGGCGTTTATAGCTAGATAGATAGGTGCAGTACCTACATACACATTGTCGTTTTAATTAATAGCGGGGATCGGATGTTTTAAGCGTCTCTCTGCTAGAAGAAGTCTCTTAGCGATACTTTTTATAGATCTCTTAAGCGATAGCAACAGTAACTGCCGTGACTAGTAAGTCACTGGCGTCACGGCAGTTGTTGCTGCTGATACGATGCATTAGAAACGAACTTTATTAGGAACTGGGTATCGTAGAGTCAGGTTTCAGTATAGTCTAGGTGAGTCAGGTAGGTATCTAGTTCTGCACTATTTTTAATATCTGCATGCCATTAAGACTGGATCATAGGTACTAAAGAGATGCATGTTGCCTATGTGTAGAATTCGAACTTGCATAAAGAGTACTGTGTTTGTTATTATTGAATCCTCTCCGTAGGTTGCATACAGCGTAGATTGCCAGAGCATAACGTGACGGCATGACCGTGTGCATTGTAACAGCACCTTTGTGCCCACACAATAACCGGCCTTAACAAACGAAACAACCAGTGTTTAGCGAGCAACAAACGAGACAAGCGAACGGTCTACTGTTTAGCGAGCGACCAGCCTGTGTGGCTGGGCGACCAGCGTACGGTGAGCTTCCCGCGGTGCTATACCGGTGGCGGGAAAACGTGGAAAACGCGCGCAAGGGGTAGTGTAGAGGGTGAGGCATCGAGGCATGGCGTCGCCCCCTGCCGCTCACACTCGCTCGCAAGACGCGCGGCCGCGCGCCGCTCAATCGATACATTTTCCACGCTAGAAAAATACATTTATAACCCAAAAATCTGTTAATTTACCAAATTAGCAAACAGTCTATATCCCTATTTAGTTGATGTGTTATAGGAATTTCGTGAATTTGCTACGGACAGGGTTTGTTCCGAGCATAAACAAAGTGCGACGCAAAATCGTTCCAGGAGTGACTGGTAAGTGTAATAATTATTAGCACGTTATTAGATGACCTAGTTATTGCTACGGTTCATTATTCAATTCCTGCGCTTTTAAGAGTGGTCATTGATTCAGATTGTAAGAATCTGGCGCCTCTGGTTTGTTCGCTTTTGGTTGGAATAGAAAAGATTGCCAGCTTGTTGATTAATATTTCACTTGGTAAGGTAATTATTAATGTAGCTGCTTTGAAAAGGGTAGCATTAAATATAAGTAAAAGGAAGTGGGTCAAACTTCTATTAAATGGTTTGGGTGGAGGTTACCAAATTCGGAATAGGTTCAATCCTGCCTTTTCCAGTTTCTTATTTGGTCAACTTCTCTTCTGGGTAGATCATGTTACATGTACATGAATAACAATTATTGGTTTAAATTTTGATGATAATCATCTATTGTATTTGTACCGATAACGGTCAAATATGAATAACCAGATATTTTACATGGTAGCACAAAACACGAATGCCTGTGCAGGTTAAAACTGTATTGATACATATGTATTTATTTTGTACTTGTTGCAAATCTAGAGTTCTTATTTACACTACAAATTTTAGGGAATTTAAGTATGTTAGGGAAGGTGGGAGTGTGGGAGGTGTACGTACCTACACAGGTTTAGACGTAGGTACCTCGTCTATTTATGTACCTAAAATAGCACACATGTTATAGATAAGTATTTAAGATCTGTTAATTAATAAGTTACAGACACTTGACGCACATGGTTCTCGCTCATCTCCTAACGTCTTTCCTATAGTAGGATCACGCAAATTGTCACGTCTCAAAATATTCGTTTCTAGAATGCCAAATTGCTCTTCCGGACATTGACCGCGCCGCGACTTGGGCGATCCCCTCGCTGTCTGGATAACCCCGGACGGGGATATACGATACAGAGCCGCGTAATATCTTATCTAATTCATCCCCTTGCCTAAGTGCTTGATGGGGGACTTGAGTTATAGACATACCTATTAAATATTAGACATGCGCAAAATGTGTCACTAAAAAGAAAAGAGTGATATACTTCATTCCTTCACTGTGAAGTATATCACTCATTTAGTTCACTAGTTCATTTTCGTTCAGTAGCTCAACAGATCCATCTACGATATAGATTGGGTAAACATATCAGTCATTCATTCAATCATGTCGTCTATGTCACTCTCGGAGCGAATGAGTAGGTAAAAGATATGAATCATGAACTGAACGAACTGAAGTATTGAAGTATATGAATCCGAACTGAACTAGTGAATGAAAGAGTTACTCGAGGTGAAGTACCTACTTCATTTGAATCATTCATTCGTGAACTACTCATGTCTATTAGATATTCTTTCTACGTGTGTATAAGTATTTGTATATGTAGGTAGGTCCGATATTTATCACAATGTGCAGAACACATTTTTATTTTCTTCCACCCCATTTAAGGCCTATAATGGCTCTTAGTACCTATCGCGTCGGCGAGTCGAGTCGTCGTGGTTTTTGAAAAAAAGATATCTATAATATCAGCGCCGGCCCTAGCCCCAGATCCGGGTGGGACGAGATGGTCTTTGGGCGCTCTTTGGTTTGAAATTTTTCGACGTTGCCGGTTTGGCGCCCCTTGACATCCCGCGCTTGGCGCCCATTGACATACGGCGCCTGGGGCGGCCGCCCCATCCGCCCCACCCTTGGGCCGGCCCTGTATAATATTATAATCATCGAATCGGTTGAGATATGCGACCTGTTGAGGAGAACAGCCGAATGGATTGGCTATCCCGAAAGAAGCGTTGTTATTATTCTTGTATTATTTTATTACATGTCCTGCCGGCAGCGAAACTGTACATTGGTCGGTAGTAAAACTAAGTAATCGTTAGTAAGCAGTTTTCTTTTCATCTGATTGAAAGTGTATTGTGGAGTTTTGCTGCGCAAGGGCCGCGCGTGGAAAGCTGTTTGCCCACACCGCTAGTAGCTCGAGACCGAGTGGTGTGACGAGTTGACGAGAGGAAAGCTCGCGGTCACCATGAATTATGCATTCATCGACGCGACACACTATTCAAGTCACAGCTACATTCAACACTTGAAATCGGTCCTCTTCCCATTGTCTCGCCAACATCCTTCTTACATGTAGCTTTTGTTTGAAGCCCACTTAAGAACATGGATGCTTTTTTTCAGTCCGAAATATTCTTAAATCGTGGCCTCCGTTTCTCCGGTCCTAAAGTACCGTTGCTGGTTGGTTAGAGACACTTTCACTAGTCATGTCTGGTCGCGGCACACGCCCCGATCATCTGATAACTGTTGCTACAAGTAGGTGACTACTGACTGCAATCTGTAATAAAAGTTCATTAAAAATACCATATGCAATTATGCAGTTTATTTGAGGTTTGACATGAGTAGAAATTTACGTTCAGAAGGCGTGCTTTCATTTAAACAATATCATAATATTCATAATAAAAACGAAATACAAATCTGACTGATTGTAGTAGGTCTGTACTATAGGGGAGTAATGAAAGGAAATACTTGTCGCACAGATATAAGTAGATAGGTATTGTAATTCATACAAATACTTACCACAATTGTAGTTTAAATAGATCATGCATGCGACTCTGGAAAACCAAATGTTTTCTCACAAATGCCGCTTGACAGGCATTCTAGAATACGACTATTTTGAATAAAATAGTATATTTGTAAACATTAGGTATGTACGATTCTAGAAACACATGGCCAGACTCATACCGTAACAACCTGTAGGTACAGTTAGGTACTAACATAAGTAAGCTGGACGTTCCTAGTTATGGTAAATCTTTCAGTTCAGTACAGTACAGCTGGTGCGTGAAAAAGAGTTCATACTTAGGCTTGCCTATCAGTATTTTATCGGATACATTTTGGGGAGTGTGCACACGAATTACACGATTTAATTCCGCCTTCTCCGTTCCATCAGCGGACGACCAGACGACGGGAGCGGTATCATCCTTATGCGATTTGCTTCCTCTTTTCTAATGCGAACAGCAAAGGAGTGGAACTTGCTCCCGTCTTCTGTATTTCCGGACAATTATAATCTGGGCCTCTTCAAGGCAAGAGTGAATAGGCTGTTACTGAACCAGTGAGCTACATCTTAGGCCTTGTCGTCGCTTTCAATCAGGTGAGACTAAATCGCTGTTCAGTCATACATTAAAAAAAACCGGATTGCCGCGATGCCCTACACCTAAACTTGCTTTACAGTATTTATAGGGAAGGCTTGACGTATCGCAAGCAATCGCAAGACCAATCAAACCAATCCCCGGAGACCATTATTACCTAGCCTCTGAATAGAAACACCTGCAAACCTTAGACTCCGTAATGTGTTCCCGTTCGTGAGTAGGTATCTGTGAGAGTAATGATAATGATTAATCCCAGTTGAGAGCAAATCCTCACCGACTCCGCAAATCAGGTTAGGTATTTGTTATTTCTTACTGATTTGACAACGACGGCCATTTTCAATATTATGGATTCGTTTGGTTCACTGGTTACTTAGGTATCGTAATGGCCAAAGTAACGGTTTGACGGCTAAAGCGACAAATGGAGTGCGAATAATGGCGGTAATCGGAAACAGGCAGCAGATAATGACTAATGACGAAGTGCATTATGACTGTATAAAGCGTTTCTTGCCCGGGAGTCGTGATGCACGAGTGTTACTTGATAAAAAACCCTATACACTTCGTTTTGAACTTGCCATTGAATTCGAAGTTACCTATGTTTCCATGTTTTCATATTACTTCAATTTACGTCAGTTTACCTACATAACTTTAAATCGGCAAGGCTTGCTCCAACTTTTATGTCTGGAAATATTATGAAGTTGGCCAAATCTACTACTTGCACGGAAAAATATTATTGAGTTTTAGTTTCCAACCTGAAATTTATTGCTTCTGCCGAGAAAAAGTGCAGTAGGTATGTATTACGTAATCTGCATTTTCCTTTTGTCAGGGATTGTCATATTTCACAGATTACATTATTATTGGGGAACGGGACTTAAGAGGAATGCCTAGCTGCGATTTTCCCATACAAACGCTCTCGACTGTTTCCTCCCTGGTTTTTGAACCTAGAGCAATGATTTTTTCAAATAAGATCAATATCATCAATATCTATGCCGCTACGTTCTGTTTTTTTGGATATTTTTATTTTAAAGAAAGTTACAGCCCTCCAAAAATCGCAAAAACGGCTTAGTTGAATTGGTTCCATAAAAAGGCGCAGTATACAAATATGACAACAAATATCCAAAAAATCAAAACGTAGCGGCATAGATTAGTTCTTGCTCTTGCAGTTTCCAAAATTTTATAATGATTGGTTGCGTTTTGGATGAGGAAACAGTCGAGAACGAAACGTCGATTTTTCAGTTTTTTGCAAGGGAATTTTAGTCCGAGCTGCAGTTGTCCTTATCGCACGAATTCGTGGTGGAGACAGTTTCTAAATATACGTACACAGAAGGAATAGGGATGGGCAACAGTCGTTGACATATATTGTCGATACGCTAGTGGTGAAAAATTATCGATAAATCATTATTACCAGAAAAGTTATTAATCAGAAGAAGAACCCTGAGTCATAATGGAAGAATATTGAATAGAAAGGTGACCTGGGAACCCTTGTCTTTGATATAGGAATAAATGCTACTTAGTTAGTGGTAAAGTTATTAACGAATCATAGGTTTTTATAACCCACTAGCTTTTGCCCGCGACTTCGTCCGCGTAGATCTCGTGGCGATTAAGAGTAAGAAAAATGACATGTAATAGAAATAAACCTAATTTTTTTTTATATATAGATCTACAATTTATATAATAAAAAAAAACTGACTTCAATGGGGGAGACCGGTGAAAGATGATTATACTTAGATGGTGCACTCTTAAATTCCATACAATGAAATAAAAATCTACATATTACCTATATAATGAAAAATAAAAAAAAAACCGACTTCAATCGGGGAGACCGGTGAAAGATTATTATATTTAGATGGTGCACTCTTGGATTCCATACAATGAAATAAAAACCGGCCAGGTGCGAGTCGGACTTGCGCACGAAGGGTTCCGTACCATTATCTATAAAACGGCAATAAAAAAAATATGTTTGTTGTATGGGAGCCCCCTTAAATATTTATTCTATTCAGTTTTTTAGTATTTGTTGTTATAGCGGCAACAGAAATACATCATCTGTGAAAATTTCAACTGTCTAACTAATACGGTTCTCGAGATATAGCCTGGTGACAGACGGAGAGCGGAGCATTAGTAATAGGGTCCCGTTTTATCCTTTGGGTACGGAACCCTAAAAATGGCTATAAGTATGTTTATAATGGTAGAAGAGTAAGTATACGCTCAATTCATCATGGAATCCAACACCAGAACTCAAGTTTGACAAAAATGTAAAAAACAAAAATATACGTGGTTGAAGAGTTCCATTCTGATCATCATATACATACAGTTCTACTTCATCAAATGTCAATTTATTTAAATGTACATGCCTGATTTGTTTGTTAAAATACTAAAATGTGTAATGTAACTCATGTATGCCTTTAACATTTGAGGAGTTCCCTCGATTCCTCATGGATCCCATCATCAGAACTCGAGCTTGACAAATGATTGTCTTGAAAATCTAACTTGCTTAACAAACACAGCAAAGAGGACAATTCGCCAAACGTGAACTATGCGTCGTTGAAGAGTTCTGTTCTGAACATCATCAGCAGTCCCACTTCATCAAATGTCACATTCTTGTATGAAAATGCTTGATTTGTTGATAAAAACACAATACTTTTTATACCAACCCTATATCATTTATCTTGTTTTTTAATAAGTAACCTTTGTACAAAGTTTCAAGTCTAAGACTTTCCAAATGAACGATTTCCATACAACGGTTCAACCCCGGGATGTGTAAAATAAAGAGAGATATACATATTTTTATGTCACACCTAGCCATAAAGTGGCCATTATCGCACGCTCCGCGCGCGAAAAAACCCACTTCCTGGCCAGGGGGTGACATAAAAGTTTGTACTTACCACGGGCGATAATAAAGAAAGCCTCAGATCGCATACTTATCGCCCTTGCCTTCGGCTCGGGCGTAAAATACCTGCGATCTGAGACATTCTTTGTTTTATCGCCCTTGGTAAGTAATGTACTATTACGCCAAGATAAAACGCTATTATTTTCAATATGATATTGCTAAATATTTCAAGTTAATAAAGTAAAAAAAAGTTTAGGCGTTATTTTATTTCATTTTCCTCTTAATATATTGACGTAAATAAACATTTATTATAAAAGCATTACATTAATTTACTTGGTAAGAAAAATAAAAAGCAAAAAGTTCTGTCAATCTCTGGATTTGAACCATGAACCTCTTGATTGCGTGTCAACCATGTTAACGTCTAAGCTAAAGTGGATTCATTTTAGTTGACGAAATTATTGTACAGTTTTCATTAAGTGCTCAAGGGGGGACTTTTTCTATGGTGCGATCTGTACCTACAGCCTAATTTATCGTATGCTGGGTCAGTAAGTAAATTCGCGGGCTCGCGTCTCGCGCCTGTGTGCGTGCGCTCACACATAGACAGCGCCCGCTCCCGCTCCCAGCAGCGCGACAGAAACATTATGTCAAAAATTCAAGATTTGAAAAGTTGGTCAGCTAGGCATTCCTCTTAATCGCGTAGGTACAATTATAACTAACCCCGAAAGTCCCGTTCCCCAATAATAATGTGTGAAAATCGTGTAAGTTTAAATCTATATATTTCATAGAATATACAGAATGTGACAGAATACCTAGTACCTATACGCTACCTTAGGTAGGTAGCGTATACTAGGCCTACCTTAGGCTACCTTTAGCTTAGGTGGCCTATTTGCAGAATAAATGGTTTGAATTTTAAATTAAGTACGTTGAAAGTAACATTTCTCTGATATCCACGTTCTAACAAACTACCGTTGCCAATTGCGAGACCTTTACCACAAACATCTACCTTTTCATTTCCCTGTGGTTTACTGTGGTCGGTCTCGGTCGCCTGCCCTCTGCAATGTAAATAAATATACAGACAGACTCATTAAGTTTATAGAAATACCTATTTTTATTGTATAGGTAGTGGATAATGAATAATGTTTAATAGTATAATAGGTGTTCTATTGTATTTCATTTATCTGTTTCCCGCTATTTAATACGTGTATAATTTTTGATTCACCATAATTTCTATAAAACCCTTTTTTTATAGGTACCTATATTTGAATTTTGTATATAAATGAAGGGCGAAAAAACCCATCCGCGATCACAGGGCGACCAAGCGACTACATGACCTTCAATGAAATTGTGTAGGTAAAGTTAGGTAGATGAAAAGCGCCGATTACTTTTGATATACCTAGGTAGGTATATCAGCTGACTTTTATTCATATGAACACACCGTGAAACAAGTTTACGTTAATTAAAAAATTTGTCAAGATAACCCGTTTCGAAATTGCAGTATGAAAATAATTTAACTTTCATCTTATTTCATCGTGCTCACGCCACTTAGGTACCCTATCAAGTTTCTAATTGACACTTTTCTCTTTCCAGATATTACCTTCGCGAAATTGCCGGTGACATCATAGATACAGTGACTGATTATGGTGGTGAATGAAGTGATTTCAAGTTAGTGACATTTGGGAGGGAATATCAAAGATGGCTACCGTTCCAGCTGCTTCCTGCATGAGCGCTGAAAATGGATGCGTTATGTTCGATTGCCTCGTACATCTGTGGGAATGGTGAGTACTATTTGTTTATTTTGACAGCTCTGTGAGAAATTTTGGAAGACGGAAGTTGCTAGTTTAGTTAACTAGCTAAATTAGCGTGAAATATTTTTCAGTTTATTACGGGTAGTGAAATAGATAGTTACTTCTGTTTTATTATGGCCATTACCTGTTTAGTAAGTAGGTAATATTCTGCTATACTGTAGATACTTTGACATTTTCATCTTTTGTATTGCTGTAATTGTAGTTGAAGGACGGGTTAAGCCCGCGTGTAAAATGACGTCACGTAGTGTGGTCATCACGTGATCATCGATGTATCTAACCATGAAAAAGGTTCTTCGTTTTGATTGGAAGCCGGTGCTTTACGTTTCCTCGACGTCATTTTTAACGATTTTTTTTTAATAGTGATAAAAAAGAAATTTACAAGTCTGTTGAAACTTGTTTATTTGTATTATATATAAACTTTTCAATAAGTCATTTATTCGCTATAAACGTGTTTAGGGCGGTTCAGTACTGCCGTTAGCGCGTCAATGAAGTGATAAAACTGTAAGTTATCTAAATATTATTTGTATCAAGAGAAACTGATCTAAGCTTTGTAAATTTTTCAGTTATTTTATAGTCATGGCTGATACTGGAAAAATATCATCCTTTCTTCTCTAATTAAATGTATTATTAGTGTACAAGTCACGCATTTAGTTAGCCAGTCATCATTTCTAAATTGAATTGAATACGTCTATTCGTAATTATAATTATACCTTACAAGATTAATCTTCTAGAATTATATATTATAAGTCATAATTACACGTACGAGTACGTTCCTAACGTTCCTAATGTGTTGTTGTTGTGTTAGGTATACTCACTACCTACTAGCACCTACCTACTGTGTTAACTGGCGAAGTCATGCTTGTTTTGCAGCTTTCCTTTTCGTGAGAATAAACGATTCACAATATGGTTTAAAGGAAACTAATAATCTTAATTAACGGTTTGAATTTGGACTAAACGAAGAAACAAGTTAAAATAGTATGTAAACTAGGTCACACGAAACCTGCAATTTCTATTAGTACCTAAGGTAAGTAAGATGATAGTATAGGTACCGTGGTAAGAGGTATATAAACGGTACCATAAACTTGTGCTTGCGTATGTTATGCCGGTTATGCGGAATTTGTATTAATTTCAAATGTTCAAGTAAGTAGGTAGGTAATTATATATGTTCAGTTTCCACATAATCATTATTTAAATCATTTTGTCATGTTCAGGCTGAATGAATATCAGGCCATAATGCATAATAAATTTAGATAACAAGGGATTTAATAGAAGCGCGCTTCTCCGTACATTTATAACTAAGTAAATGATAAAAATGTCGTGTTAAAATTCTGTTACCAACGACTTCAATCACGTAAAATAATTTTGCATTTTTGCTCGGGGAACATACCCCCTGCCTCCGCAATATCACTCCGAGGAGAAATTAGTCCTGGCTCTGGCTGACATTTACTTCCCAAGTTCCCACTGTGCGTTGTCGTTTGTGATATCTCCGATTCTCGGCATGGTTGTTTAAACATGTATTTTTATAGCCTCAAGCTTTTAACGTCTACCAATCGTGAAATATAACGTCGATTGAAACACTTCTCTTTAGTGTCATCCTCTTTCACGCATCGGTAATTGCATTGCTGACGATTGTGATTGTTTTTTTTTCGGAAAAGTCACTTTTGTATGTAGCCAAGTAGGACATCGTGTACCGTGATATCATGAACTCTGCGTTTGATTCCTGTCTGACCTCTTGTTCACTTAAGAGGGCATTGCAAAAGTCCCGCTCTCTACGGAAGCTCAGCGCGTGTTTTTCGTAAATATTGATGCTTATTCTAAACGTGTACATTTATAAGGATAATCTTTTTTATCAGGTTTGAGAACTTATCATTTTACAACTATTAAACCAAAAATCATTGTTAAAGATGGGGGTTTTAAAGATCCAACCAAAACATCGAAAAAAAGGGTTATGTCTGAAAAATAAAAGTATCGAGAATTTTTATGCAAATCGTGTTTTCACTTTTAACAGACTGGAGGAAAATAGTTCAAGATTAATATACTGAAAGGACAGATATTTAATCACTATAGATGTTGAGATCTAGGTCGATAAACATTGGCAAAAGTGCATATGTGTGCTCTTAACTAGACGGTTCGTGGTTACTAATGTCATCAAATAATAAGATAAGATAATAATAGTTAAGGAAATGAAAACCTTAATATTGCTAGTGTTTAAACATAGTCCTAATACATATTAATACACAGTTCATACATTTATTACAAGCGCCTGAACTAGGATTAAGATTAACTAATTGGATTAAGAGCTAGATTTAAGATTTTGGACCCACTACTAAATTGACGAAGTCACGAGCAGTCTTCTTGAGGGTTTAAATTTATAAGTAGAATTAGTAGAAGCTTCAGAACGGAATTTTCATTTTTGCCATAATGATCTTTCGGCAGACAACATACAACTATTGTTGCTTGCTAATGTTGCAAATTACTCATAGTGGTGTGATTGTCAGCGTTGAAGGGACCAAGAAAAAATAAATAATATGCAGAAACACCTATGGAAATATCTACACGACGAAATACTTCGCTGCATGAAAGAAAGGTGGGCCTCGTCTCGTCGTCATGACAACGAAACCATACGCAGGACGAAGGCAACAATACGTAGAGGGCAGATCCGCGTACGTCTGGCGCTTTAATGGATGATCTAGACTAGGCGTAAGGTTGGAAAAATCGTATTGTACCTACGTACGAGTAGGTATCGTCGATAAACTGAGTACTTACAAGCTATGCGTTTGCGGAATGTAGCGTATGTAGATTCAACTTTATTTATAGAGATTGCGATTTGTGAGCATACTGAGAGAAATACTACCTATTAAGAGGCCCTACAAGTTTTAAAATTATTTGATTTCAAATTATGATAAAAGTATTGATAATACCAATAAAGTGATACGATGGTTTTAGTAAAGTATTAGATGGGTCATAAACACTTGATGCAAAAACAAAAGTCGTCTCTCCTGTGGTCAATAGTTGACGACTTATGAGCATGTGAGTTATGATTTTATTACATGGATTTATAGAACCGGAGACGCCGTTTATGCGGGTACTAGATCAATCCAAAATTAAGCTTTGTGATGCTACTTTTGATATGTCCACAGGAAAGACGCGAACCTAAATCTGTTTATGACCCAGATAGTAACAGATCCTTTTTTTGATTTTATTGCGTGTACTGTATTTAGCTCGGTGGTCCATTGAAATATTTTTTTAACTATTTGCGTAGAGTAGGTAAATTGAGATATTTCTCGCCTAATGAATTTAATCGTAATAAACATATAATAAAATGAAGTGTTTTCTTACTGTTAATACTGTTAACATCTGGGACATAAATCTAATCTTGGATCAAACGTAGATTTTGGCAGGGAGAGTTAATTCGGTCCCACCGCGACCGATTGGCGTCGTCGTCAACACCGCGCCAGTTTCATAAAACATCCACTAAAGTGGTAATTAGCTTTGCCTTTTATATTGTATCTACCTGATCGAGGAATATACTCGTAAGACGGGGAAAATACCACATTTTGGTTTAATGGGTGTAAAACCCTATTTTTTTTAAGTTAGGTACCGATAAAAGTTATCCGATAAACATTGTAAAGCGTTTCGAACATAACATTTAAGAAAGCCCACACAGTAATACAAGTGACAAGGACAAGTGGAAGGAATAAAGTTCCTAGATATGAGATGCGCATTATTTAAATTTATGAGAAGAGCCATGAAGAGCGAGCACGGCGTCGTCGCTTTAAGGTCAAAAGTTGTTAATACGGGGGATGAATTTAAGTGTTCTTACCGTCGAGCGAGCGGCTGAGGCTTTTTGTATAATGGACCTTCTGTAATTGACTTCATTAGGTACTGATTTAACCGAAATTACAGCGTGAAGGGTGGTCGTGTTTAAGCACCTTTCAAGCAATCTTAAAACTAAAAATAAAATGAAATTATTGGAGGGTGCTCATGTTTCATTTCTTTTTTACCTAAATTACTGTTTAAGTATACCGAGTGTAGGTGGTGTAGACGTCCTTCAATACAATACAAATATTCTTTATTGTTCTTTATTGTCCTTCGTTCGAGTTATCACGTTAAAACAGTAGTGTCCTAATCGATGATGAATATCGAAACTTCTGTAATCTTGATGGAGGTTTAATTTGGCTGTGTTTGGAATTGTGTCGCGTACCTACTATCCAAGTAGGGTCATTATTATTCATCGTACAATGGGGTCAGGCGTCGTTTGGTTCGATTTCCACCGCCGCCGTGTCCGTTAGCGATGCTAATACCCTTCCGTGGCGTGCTTGACATAAGGACAAAATTACGTGTCACTGCATGTGAAAGCCGTATTGGTGGAATTTCATTAAATGTCCCTTTTGACAATAAAGAAACCAAAAATATTTTTTAAATTCACTTGTTAATAGAATATCGAATTTCGTTTTCACTGTAAAAACAGTTTTGTTCTCAATTACCATTTTGTGTCTAAAGCAGTAAGGAAGTGAACAATGGAAGCTTGCCAATGTAGCTTACGCAGACTTCCGCTGAGTCAGTACCTAAGCAGACTTTTCGGTATTTGGCGATAGCGGAAGGTTTTCAAGTTGTATAGGCAGCATTTGTTCAGCAGCTATGGCATATTTAGTTTACTGGGGGTGAGAAAAATGTCTCAGTGCTGACTCAGACAGAACCACTGAGGAGTTCCGAGGTGTAAATATTTACCGAGGATGTGCAATTTAAATATTTTCTTTTATCGTTTTATCAGTACCCTTACCATGAGTTTGCAATATTTGAATTATCGTACTCGCTAGCGACTGCGTAAACGATTTAGTACGACGATTCTTAGTTCTATCCTATTGCGTAACCGCCAGAGGCGCTGTACAAAAGTACATACTAGCGAGTACGGTAATGCAAACATTGCAAACTCATGGTAAGGGTACAGGTGCATACTGTCAGCGAGCTTTTTTTTATAAACAAACGATCAAAAAGACTAAAGTGAGTAAGTATCGTAAATTGATTTTCACTTGTTTCCGGAGACAAAGTGCCTCTGTTTTGCCCGCGCGCAACCTACCTAATTGGTAAAAGTGAAGCTTTTCTTCGTCAGTCAATGAGAAAGGCAAATAGACAAGTAACCGCGTTTTTCTTTTCTGACTCATAGTTGATTGCGTGTTAGGCTTGCTCAATGACTTGGAAATTTTACGTGAATGATAAAGGTAGACTTGATAATGAGTTAAGTAATTTCATATAGGTAGGTACCTATGTCCTCAATAGAATTATAGGTTTTTTTTAAAATGCTGTATTTGTCTGAATTTAGTCCCCGCGAAGGGTACGGGTGGCTAAATCCTAAATAAACCTGATAAATGATTATTTCATAAGTTAGGTATTTTGTGATTCTGGGCGTCAATGAGATGAGAGATGAAATGATGATAGGTGAATAACTGATGTGTGATGAGTGGAATGAACTATGTACCATTGAACTTTTTTAGGTTGTTGACTATGGTGGTGATGAGTTTGCAGAATGAGGTAATGGTAGTTTCTTTATGAAGTCCTGTAAGTTGTATGGATCTATACTGAGATTATGGCAGATGATTTCGTGATCAAATCTTGGATTAGTGAACTTTGGGCAGTGTTTAATGAGGCGGTCGATGGATTGTGAGGTGCTTCCATCACACGGGCACTGGTCATCGGCGGTAATTTTAAAGCGGAATAAGTGTGATTTATGATAGCCATGTCCAGTGAGGAATTGAAGGTAGGTAGATAGTTTAAATGAAAAATTAAACAGAGTCATCTTTTGTAAAATTCAAATTAATATTACAGTGATCAAAAACCGAAATATAAGGACTCATTCCCAGGAATTACCTATTGTCTATTAAAATAGTATCTTTGTTGTGACCCAAGTTTCTAACTGATAAATTCCAACATGTCACATATAAAAAATATTGCCGCTTAAGGATCTTAGGCTTTTAGTTTCATTGAGAATTAGCCCATAACCGAACTTCATCGACCGACCGTTAACGTACGCCGTATTCAAATTAAACTTAACATTTGACTTTTGAATTGAAACCGAGAATGTTTGTGCATGCTTTAAGAGTAGAACCTCCGAGCAACCTTCTTTTTCACTCTGCAGGAATCCCAATTACATTATCTTGTGTGTGGTTACAGGTAAAACCGGTATAATGCTGTAAAAATGTGGAAACTGTTATATGTGACTGGTTTTATTGGACGCGAGGACAGTTTCTGATTAGCTGGGTTATAGTTGTGGTGATGACGTCGGTTTTTGTCTCTCTCCGATGGAGGCGAATTTGTATTTGTGTCGCATTGCCCTCCTCCCACTCGATGCTGCTAGCTCGACGCTACTACTACACTACCAGTCGACGGCCGCTCGCGTTGTCCGATACTACTGCGAAGCGGCCTCAACGCGAACAGATAGATATCGACGGTCAAACAAAACATTATTATTTTTCAAAATCATAACTTAAAATATTGCCAAAAAAATTACAATCATTTAATTAACAGCTTATAAATATTTAAAACGGTCGTTAAGTATCGATAGGAAGATATAATCGTATAAGATTGACACAAAAGTTTTCGTGTTTGGTGTTAAAGTGTAATTATTGTTTACGTTAGTGAACCACTAACTACAAAGAGTACAAAGTGACATACATTAGAGCAGCCACAAAGTTAAATGAAGCAAGATATAATCCGTATTAGCGGAGGATTTGATGCCAGCGAATAAGGTACTACAAACCGGATATTGTACTAGACAGTTGCCCGACTGCTTTATCTACAGCCACCACTCTCTCATTATATCCAATTCTTTAGAAAAGGGAACTCAATCTTTTGTGTTGGACGTTTAATTTTTTCCCCGAAGCGTTTAAATTTGAAACACCATTGGTCCAGTCACGCACGCGAGGGATCGAGGGATAAATATTTGGTGTCGGAGGCATAAAGTTAACGACACGGAATGATGCTCACACCCATCTCCACAAACTTACCATAGTTATCAGGTGTGGCATCAACAGGTGCACTTCATTATAGTTCTCCATAAATCTTAAATGCAACTTTGTTAATTATGTTTCAAGTTGTAGCGCACTCGACACCAACAATGAATATTTATAAACGTAAGACTTTGGATTGGTTTAGGAATCTTAAGGATTGTTTAGATTAGGAATTAGTTTAGCAATAGGTTCATGTTTTCTGTAGCTAGTGAAGTAATCAAATAAGAAAACATCGATATAATAAAGCGTGATGAGACGTCACTTACGTTTGGTATCAAAAAGACATCAACGCAATTCATGCTATAGGTATTAACCTTTATTGGTCGTTATATAAATCCAAAATCTCCTTGGGACGAATAAACAGTAACCACCTAATATTGTCCTTATTTACGAACCTAAATAGCCAACAATCCCAAACTCATAAAAATGCAGGACTGGAGTCGTTTGGACGTATAGCATCCCACGCCCCGATCTGCCAATTTTGAAGGTGTTTGTTTGCACAGGGCAAGGCATAAGTTTTTACGAGTTTTTTTCTGAGGACCGTCGTGAGTCACGTCCACGTGAGATGATCAGCTGCTAAAAATAATTTAAGGCGAGATTCTTGGGGTACCTATACCAACCTTAAAAGCATACATAAGACGATGTGTCATCGACATCAGCGGCAAAGATTCCACCTCGCGGGGCCGTAACTAGCGGCGACTCGTCTTTGAAGCAGGTAGTTGAGAGACCTTTCGCAAGGAGTTTTTTGTCCTCAAACCTTTGTCCCGTGGAGGGGAGCTGAATGGCGGCGCTCGCTCGACACCATGGGATTTGTTTGCATTTGTCAAGCACCTGTTGCTATTCTTTACTTAACTGTGTTTTAAGTTCCCATAAACTTGCGCTTTCTTCTTAAAATACCATGGAAGTTGGCCACTAAACGGTTATTACATTGAGTTTCATCAAAATTTACTAACCTCTTAATAATCAATGCGAAAACTTGTTGTTTTCACGCTTTTATCTGATTCATCGTCAAATTGGCCTTTCTCCTGTTTTACTGTTTGAGTAGCTATTGCTTTTCATTTGTCTGCTAATAGACATTCATTTGTTTAGAAGTTTGTTCACAATATGGTTTCGTGAGATTTGTATCTTGGTTCATCAGCTCGATAAGTGGTGACAGAAATATTATTCGTTCAAGAAACATGCAAATAAAACAATTAGGTATTCTATACAAATGTTACAATTTGGTTCTGTTTTGCGGAATTTTCATGAATATAGAATTGGGTTAATTGATTTTGTATATTTATCATTAGTCGTCTCATCACTGTGCGCTGTTCATTTGACTGTTAGGCTCGCTTTAATCTTTAACGTGTGACGGACGGATATTCGTTAGATCTTTCTACGTTTATGGATCTATTTCGATAAATATTTATTTCAATTTGCTTAAGCTATTCATATAAAGTTGCTGCCTAATTTAATATACTTTTATCAATGGGAACGTCGTGATTAAATCGACAAAAGTTATGAGTGAATTGCCGTACGATGTTGGAAAATAATTGCGTAGGCATCTTAGATTGCAAAGATGCTCAGGGCGAAAAGCGATTTATTCTCGACATTTAAGGCCGTGTATTACCACTTTTGAGTTTTTAAAAACCATCTGAGACATAGAATATAGTGTCTTAAAATCTAAAAAAAATATATGTGTTACATAAGGATCTTGTCTAGTCAAAATCGCAGTCAGTTACATGACCTGATGAATTTCACTCGATAGAAAAAAATCGCGAAGTTACCCCTTTTTGGAATGTATTTTCAATACTACGGCTATATTACTGATATTTAACGTTTTATTTTTGTACTCAATTAAAGATCGTAAATAGTTAGAGACATATTCGCAGGGTTTGCTTTGATAGAATGATTGGCTTAATGACTATAGCTAAATATTTACAAAACTGCGCGCAGAGCTTGCGTAGAGAGCGGGATGGTTAATTATAAACTCACGCGTGTGAGAGCGGGACATTTGCGTTGGGGATACCTCCCCTTAAATGTCTTTAGCTCCAAGGCGGTAAAGCGCGGAATGTTTAGTTGCTTTCGATGCTTATTGCCTGTGTTATTGCGAAGCGTGAATGGAATGCGGTGATCGTCCCTGCGCTCATACAATGAATCACATCTATTCGAACTATCTGAATGGAATACAGTTTAGCCAGACTAGGAGACTAATCCGGAACCTATTGCGGTAGTTATCTTTCAATCTTAGGCCATCTATATAGAAGAAACTTGATTGCTCCACGAAAATTTGCAAGCGTTTTAAGTAGAAACAAATAAGTTAAGTCGTAACGTATTTATTTATAAGCTTAATAACACATTATCAATAATAAGATCTCATAAATTACGTTTTTCAATTGAGAAAATACATGGCATAAATTGCAGGTAGATTGCAGTCGCCGAAATTTCCACGATCAATACAAACGACTCTTATAGTGCCAGCACGTGTTAGTTTTCTCATTAGTGTCATATTGGCACGTGGAGAAGCAACTTACTACTCGCTTGAAGGAAGTGGGATTAGGCAGTTGGGCAGGTACCGATGGTGGTAAATAGGATTTACGTCGTAAGCACACTTAAGCTCAACACGTACCTAAAGACCACGCGTGTTAAGGAAAATGGAGCTATAATCTTTAAAGCCTTGAAGAATATACCTGTACATCTACATAATAAGCAAATACCTATGAGTTTGTGTTTTACCTGTACCTACCTACCTACCTACCTTGCCTGTCCTGCTTGTGTTGTGACATGTACTACTGTCAGTGCCGGATTAAGACTTCTTGATGCCCTAGGCAATCCACGCCTGTGGGCCCCCCATCCGCGAAAACGCGAGCACAGCGAGCGCGAAATTTTTCAAATATTATGATGAAGGTGCAGAAAATACTTCATACGCATCGAGTCATAACATACCTTGACGAAAACGCGAGCGTAGCGAGCGCGAAATTTTTCGAACATTATAATGCAGGTGCGGAAAATACTTCATACGCATCATGGATTTAAACGCGAGCGCAGCGAGCGCGAAATTTTTCGAACATTATGATTTTTTATTTATTTATTTATTTATGATGATGCAGGCGCGCATTACAAACCATACATAATTAATGTAAAAATAGCAGCTGTTGGTTCTCCGAATAAATAAATACCCAGTAGAAATTGACACTAGAAAAATATAACTACGCAAACCACGATGTTTAATCAACTTATTTTTAGGGTTTCGTTCATCATACCCGAAGGGTCCAATTGGAGTCCTTTCACGTGTACGTCTGTCATCTGTCACAGGTTTTCAAGCCAAATGGCTGGAAATTCCTTTTTAAAATTTTCATACTTTAAAGCACGCGGTTTACCCAAAGCCATACAAATTATCGAAAAATATTTTAAGGGCGTGAAAAAAAATTATGATTTGACCGGTCGTTGTTTAGAGCTCGTTGAATAGATAAATACTGTATTTTTACCTCTCTACCTACCCTCCTGGTTGCTCCTGAGAGGTGTGTGATTTCCTGAGATAGGAGGGAGTTAGACCGTTTTGTATCGCTCTGAATGAGAAGAGCAGCTGCTAAAGTACCTAAGTATTTTTACGAAATTTTGCTCCGCTTTTTTTGCCTCCCATCGGCCTATGAACTTCGAATTTGGTCATATTTAATGTTTATTATTACGTATATTTTACTAACAAATGGTAGTGCTATAACCGGAACGAGCAAGCAAGCGGGGAGCGGGCACTTATCACCACTTATCACCCCGAACGTCAACACTAGCCGTGCGGATTTTCAAAATGACCTTTTTTTTCGAGGTGTTTCTGGTGCCCCCCTAGATGTGGTGCCCTAGGCAATTGCTTAATTTGTTTAAGGGTTAATCCGGCACTGACTACTGTACCTACTTCTTCTTTTTTATGTCATCTGGACTCATCTCCATCCCGGAGGTCGGCTACCATTTGCCTAAATTCGACCTATTTGTCGAATACCTAAGTTTTTCCGTGCTGGCAGCCTCCAACCAGTCTCATACATTATTTGTCCAAGATGTTCTTCTTCTACCACGACCTCTTTTGCCTTCTGTTTTCCCTTCAATTATTAATCGAAATATCTCGTACCTATGGCGACTGGCTATACTACCCTCTCGATATATTTATTTTCATAAATACGCAAACGTAAAATTAACCATATCCTATGAACTTCGCATTTCATACCAAATGCTGTTCCTATGTGTCAGAAGGCTAGGTAATTCCAGTGTATCAACGGCTGGATTCTATTCTAACCTAGGTACTTTTTTCGGCGAAGTCGCGGAACGGAATAAATATGAATGGCGTTGGAATTTGCTGTATGCAGCCCCTCTAGATATATGCGACGCACTAACCTAACGTACCAGGAATACGAGTTATGCAGTTAGTTGGCCGGTCGATAGGTACAGGCTGCGGTATTTGGTTGCGTAACACCTGCACTTCGTTTATCTCGAAAGCACAGTTAACTTTGCCTTTGCATTTTACACCCACTCCGACAAGGTTGTTTACGGACAAACATTCGAACTAGGTCCCGCGTAGATACACGTACGGAGATAAAGGTAATAAAAGCGCTTTACGTTTACGTGAATCTCGTAAGTATATAGAGCCTTTTCAATATAGGGTAAACGCCTTTAGGCTAAGCCTTTAGAACAACCTTCTTTAAACAAACTTTAGGTGCACTCTCATAAATTCACTACATATTACTGAGGTAACGTAGGTACTCTAGGTTTAGGTATACAATAACTTGTAAAACTAACCGACTTGCGTTATTTTGTGTAAATGAAGTAAACTTTATTCGGAGAAAACCATAAGAAATGGAAGAAAAACGTTTTTGTGTAAGAAATATAATTAAAACTTTTGATATTATTTAATGATAAACCACTATTCATCAGAGATAGGTCATATATTTGAGAAGAAAGCAATTTTAATTTAATATTTCTTTCATTTCATGAATACGAAAAGAAAATTGCAATGAAACGACCGTAATAAGGGATCTGTGACAAGCGGCGCGGCGGCTTTCTCTTGAGTAGGTAATGTAATTTTAATTCTGCGTTTTTATTAGGTACTCCTACGCTCATTACAGTAAAAATGATATTTCATTGTATGGCACCTGTTCGCAGGTGTAACTGAGCACCTGTCCAGCAAACAGCAGATAAAGAGCAGCTTTTAACGAAAATAGACAAACCTTGCTTTTCATTGCAAATTATCAACAGTAATATGAATGCAATTAAAAATAACACTGCGAAGATACAGATAAAGAGAAAAATATTATGCAATGGCTTGGATTAAGAATATATGTAGTACAAGCATTTAATCAGGCTTCACAGGACGTTCGCGGTCAGTTAGCTAAAGCTACTTAGCAATTCCACGATATTATGTTTCGTAGAAGAGCCCGCAAGGGTCGCGTTACTTATATTAATAACGCCGTTTGACGCTCGGTTACCTTGCGCGCGAGATGGTTAACAATGATAAGGAGGCGGCTTGAATCTACAAACAGATACCTGAGGTAAACAGCCGTTTTGTAGTAATTTGTACCTTTTGCCAGTTATGGAACATTAGTGTCATGTGTTTACATTCTCTAGCTAGCTAAGCGGAGCAGGAACACAACAGATATGTATAGGCGCTCATACTATGTTACAACTTACAAGGAATTTATATTGAACTCCATATAGTCAAAGATTCTTTGATATAGTTGTACGATACCGTACATTAAGATATATATCCATATGTATTAAATGTAGGTAGAATAAGTATTTTGAGATATGTAGGTAGAAAAGGAAGAGCGAGTTGGACGTTAACCGCGACACGCAACGCATCCTCTGTAAAAGAACTAGATTAGGAAAAGTGGAAATATAGTTATTTTATAAATTTATTTGAAGGCGTTTTCCTTATACCGAGACCTGCGCCCTTCAATAGTTTAAAACTCTTCTGAAAGACGAAAAATAACGCATTAGTCTTTAAAAACTTAGATCGTGAAAGGGGACATTATTTTATTCTTAATATTGCCACTATTACATGTAAACTTTACCCATTTCAAAAATGCCAGCATTACAATAGTTAATTGGCATATTTTTTTTATTCAAAATAGGTTTGTGCTTGACCACAAATCAGCTGATGGTATGGTTGTAAGCGATATTGCGGTCTAGGATGGAACGCGCTTACCTAGTACACACCGATTCACTCCTACTAATCCTACTAAATAAAATCCTACTCCAACTAATATTATAAATGCGAAAGATTAGATGATTTGATTTTTAGATGTTTTTGGATGTTTGTTACTGAATCACGCGAAAACGGCTAAACGGATTATGATGAAACTTGGTATAGAACGAGTTTATAGTCCAGATTAGCATATAGATTACTTTTTATCACGAAAATTATCCTTGGAAGGGAGAAAATAGGGAGTGAAAATTTACGGGGACGAAGTCGCGGGCAAAAGCTAGTTCAATGTATTTCATCAAGAACCTATAGGTACTGTGCAAGTACATACTTTCTAAAGATTATAACGCAGTAGGACACGGGTAACGAGCTAAGAAGCAACTTCAGGGTTTTAAGCAGCTCAAGGAGATTTCGTCTCTTATTAGCCTGTCAGCGAAAAAAAATTTATTTACAAGAAAATATATACAATAATACAACAATAACTTAGATAAAATTAAAGCTAACTTAAATCTAAAATATAAGTTAAATATGTATATTTAAGTTATCGCAGTTAACAATAAATGATCTGTAAAAAAATATTCTATGCTCGTAATTTAACTAAGCCTTGTTTGTTTGTGTGTGTGTGTGTGTGTGTAGGTAGGTACTTATATAACAAATAAATGACATACGTAGGTATTTTACTCTCCAAACATGTGGAAGGTATATGATATCACCACTCCTAACGAAACGTGATAATCTCTTCAATCAGGTCACGATCGTCGTGTCTGGGGCCCTTTAATAAAAATATGTACCTTTATCGTCTTAATACATCTAACTAGTACCTATGCTATTATGGGTTTCATTAACTCCAATCACGAAGGGTTTGATATTGTCAACCGATAATTATGTACCTAATTAAGGCGATATATCGATTGAAAGAGACACCCTTTGCTTTTCGCTCACGACAAAACGGGATGCAACCCTCTCCAAGAATGGCTTTTTAGACAAATCTCGATAAATATCTGACTGTGTGCAGGTTTATTAAATTTCCTCTTGTCAGTACCTAGATGAGGTAAAATACCATCATGTTAACTTAATCGTGTCTTTTAATAATGCGATGTTTTAGTAGGCTGAGGAAAAAAAGGAAAATATAGACTAGACTTTGGATTTATTTTCTATCGAGAAAATTGTAAGCAATCATGTTTCGCTATTGTCAGTACCACAATCTTATAGTCAAGAATCATATATCTGAAAATCAGCCCCTACTGTTTGCTTGTCTGGGCAAGACAGCGTTTCAAAGTCTCCAAATTTCTCAGTGTAGCGCCTTAACGTATTCTTATAATAAATAAGATTTATAAATTAATATTTCTGCCTGATAAATATATAAGCTAGAGCTTAGCTTTGACTAGAGCCAAAACTTCTTACTTCTAAAATGGTAATGGTAATCTAATACCTTGATAAAAAATTGTAATTAAGCGTAGATTTCGTCATTAAAGTACCTAATCAATGAGTCTTGTCGATTAATCAAACGAAAAAGACGGAGATGCATAATGGAATGCCAGTAGGCGGTTGAGGATGACCTATAAATAGTTTGAAGTTGGATAGGTACCTATGGGTACATTAAAGAATTTGGCCATTGTTAGTGATTTGGTATAAGTATTTATTTCAATTCTCGCTGCAGTATGCTTACTATAATTATCTGTTTTATCTCGATTTGATTTATATTAGTCGATATATCGGCTGGTAAATATATAATTTTTTTGCCACCTACATCAAATTACTTTAGTGTTTGTATCTACAAATTAGCTAGAGAAACGAAAACAATGGAAACCGAAATGATAGAATAATTTTCTCGCTTACAAATTAATAACAATGTCAACTTGCCTTGCTTGCCACAATGGCTTTCTTCTCCCACACTCCGCTTTGCTAGTCTGAGATGGTGTAATGTGAATTGCGATGCCCACTAGGTATCTATCACATCTTTTATGGTACAATTTAGTACTTGAGTATTCAAAGCGTGTTCTAACAGATTTTTATGTCACCAGGCCATAAAGTGGCAATTACCGCACGCTCTGCGCGCGGAAAATCTTACTTTCTGGCCAGGGAGTGACCTAAAAATTTTGTATTTACCACTGGCGGTAATAAAGAAAGCCACATATCGCATATTTATCGCCCTTGCCTACGGCGGCTGCTAGGGCGTCAAATACCTGCGATCTGAGACATTCTTTATATTACCGCCCTTGGTAAGTAATGTACTATTACCACTTCAGTGCTTGTTTTTCTAGAACATGGTTCATTAATTTCACGCTTTTGATAAGTCATTCGGTTGGTTTATAAAAAGACACGTACCTACTGTTAAGATAATGAAATTAGTGACCCCGAACAACTGTGGCACGGTTTCATTAGATAAAGAACTTCTTATCATTAGAATTGAAAAAGTATTGACTTGTAATTGAGTAGTGTTGGTGTTGCAAAAGAACTGTGGCACAATGCATAATGGTGCTGGTCTTGTAAGTAGATAATATAGGTACGTAGCTTGTCAAATCAGCAATAAATAGGTATATCTACAATTTAACATCTCGAAATATAATTACCATGTATTTAGGTAATAAAATATGGCATGGTATTATTTGATAATATTAATGTGCCTTAGGTACTCACTCGTATCATAAGAATAGACCAAACCTAAGTGATAAGGCAATGTAAATCATGAAGCATTATGTTACAATACTATATACATAATTCTTTATGTTATTTTCGTAGTTGACTAGGTATGGGACTAGGTATTTGAATTAGAAAGCTCTGCGAGTCTCAGCCATGTTACCTGTAGAATTACGATTTTCAAACTGTCTGTAAATCTGCCTTAGTTTTGTTTGAATGTGTATTCTTTTAGATAATAATCACCTTTATAACTATATTTCAATTCATTGGAACTAAATCTCCATACACTCGGAAAATCATACCTTTGTAATATCTCCATTCAATTCGTTTTCGTTTATTTCTAATAAGTACGATGGCCTTTTCATTAAGGTAACTACTTATTTCTTCTTATTGTTTGACTTAAGTTACGTGAAAAAGTCCCTGCTGTCTATTGTTTTAGTCTATTGATCTAGTCATTGAACAAAGGGTCCCACTGACCCAGTTACATTCTTAGTATAATACACATATCAATGACATCGGAATGTACACGCATTTCTTAAAGAAGATGTAATTACAACTAGATAAGTTCACGAACGCAATTATGAATCAAGTGGTTAATAAGTACCTGTTACGTTGTGTATTAGTTGTTAAGAGTTTTTACCTACTGATAACATGATGCTAATCTTAAATTATGAATATTATTGGCATTCCTAAATTATTCTGGTTTGTGTCTGCTCAAATATGATCGTGCCAAATTTTTAGACCGGTAGTTACACTTGCAGTAGACTTCGTTATGCAACGCTTGTGTACATTAGTCAGCTTAATTTGCAGACATAAGTAATACATTATTCGATTTTTATGACGGCTGGCTAAAAGTTTGTTAATCTGTATTATTTACCACTAATGGACTTTCGAAATGTATTGTCTAATCAAATGTTCCAAATAGTTTAACTGTTTACCAGTGGCGGCGCGTCAAAAATATTCTAAGGGAAGCCGGAAATAATTTGCCTATCTTATTCTTCATGAGCCGTAGTAAAAGAACTGGACTGGCTGAAAATAAGGCAAGCCGGTGGGAATCGAGTTGTATGGACGCTCCGCCACTGCTGTTTACATTCCGCCCATTCCCGACCAGTAAATATATACTTATATTTTTTAACTTGACTGCAAGCATCCGGTCTGCGTCTGCGCAAGGTGTTTTTGCTGTATGTGAGCTTGTATGGCTAGAACGAAGTTGCCGCGGGACTACTTCTTTAAGTGGAAGTCGTCGATCCTAATCTGATAAATGAAAGGCACAGAAATCTAGGGCTTTTTTGCTAACGAGCTACCGTTACACGTCTGCATAGTCCTATTGTTTCTGGTTTAGTGAACTGGAGAGTTCCGTATAGGTACCGTAGTTTCAGATAACGTGGTAACTTTACCCGCGAAGTGGACAAAAACACGGTGATAGTCAACCTGTCACGGTCTACGGACTGTGACATTAAACCATGTATTAACATAAGTAAATACTTGTTGTCCTCAATTGAAAAAAAAAACTTTTTGTTGGACATTACTATGATAAATAGGTAATATACGAACATTATCACGCCTTTTACAAGCAAGTTTAGTAAATTACAAAAAGAAATACAGATACCTACATATTTATTCCCCTAGGTATATTTATCTGGCCGCTGCTGATGGTCTGAGAATGCAATGGCTACCTTTAGGTACCTTCTATTAGCGTAGTAAAACATTTTCCAGCGGTTGATTTTGCTCAAAGATTGATCGTGGTTGATTATGCTCGAAGATTGTTGACCAGCGGCTTTGCCGCAGTTTAAGATGAAATGCGGAAATCAATGCTTAGTTGCTCCGTGGAACATTGAAACTGAGCGATAATCAATATAGGAAATTACATTTCCTGCTGCGAGTACATAGGTACATAGGTAATATCACTAAAGGTAAAAGAACAGGACGGGAATTTTGGGTTTCTTTTACCAAGAAAACAAAACTGATCCAAATTTTTTGGATCTTTATTATATGTATTACCCGATTGCAAACGAAGGAAGGTTAATGTTTTCTTATTTCGGATCCATTACTCAATGATAACCTACCTTAATTTCTTGTCAAACATAATTTAAAATTTGTTATATTTTCTTCCAAACTATAAGTAATAAAAATCCTGATGTTAATTCGCGGTCCTTTAAAAATATTGGTATACCTAATAATGTTTAATTAATTTATTCTATACTTGAACGTTTAATATCATGTAATCATTCGTTTTGACAATTTGATTTTTAGTCAAATTTCGCAAATTGGTTCGTGCACGGGCGAGGGGCATCGATATAGCCCTGCCATTAGCGAACACGCAAGACAAAAATTTCGGAGCACCAGGCGTCTTAAGAGGCCTTACAAGTTTCAAAATGTTTTGATTTCAAATTATGACAAAATCACTTACTACATTAAAGTGATTGAAGGACCCGATTATTTGATTAAAATTTTAGATAATAACATTGCCATTTTTTATTTTATTGTGTGTAGCAGAATTTAAGCGGAATTAAGTTGGCTAAGTAAGAATGGTCGATTTAGAGTGATGTTTGAAACGATATTTCTTAATAAAAAACCATAAAACACATTTAAAATTTATGACATTAGGTCCCACTAGTCCTGTTCTAGATACTTACATTGAGAAAATGTAAAGATACGTGTCAATTCAAACAGAAACGGGCTAAGTAGACGAGCGTTTTTTTGGCTGATAAGGGCCCTTAACTCTGTTGCGTGGGGGCTTATCAACAGAGCATAGAAGAAAAACCACACACGCACACATAAACGGCGCATGTGCCTGGTGGCTGGTCCAGAGGCTGTAGAAAGGAGCACGCTCCAAGGACGAGGCGCGCGCGCCGGTTGTTCACCTCGCTCGTACGTCGCGCAGGAATGCGCGGGACCGCTTGCGGTCGCGACCGATGCTGAGGCGCTGCCTTGTGTTATCAATATCATGTATAGCTTTGGATGCTACACGGATGCTACATATGCAATAACAGCGATTCAAGAAGTTTATAAAAAAATATCTGAATTAGATTTTATCGTTAATTTTAGGTACCTACATTACATTACTTAGACAGTCTTCTTGAATACGGAATGAAATTTATAAATTATTAAAAGTTACAAACTGTAACTAGGTTATTGTAATCGGAAATAGCGCCAATGTTATGACAATCACTTTGTGACATAATGCTAAATAAATCCTTACATAATAAATATGGAAACAAATATGACTATACCTGTCAATTTCTGCGTAACATTTCTCGATATCGCTTTTCAATAAATGCAAGTGATATTAAAACCTTAATCTCACGTTTTGTTATGTAAATGTAATAGTTACATGTACTTTCGTTGCTCAATCAACCAATGAGTGCTACACAAGACTAAATAATCAAATAGATCGTATCTGGTATCGATGATCGCTTCTCGAGAAGTACTATCGATTACCGAGGAAACGTTTGCATACACTCCATTATATAAATAAGCGTATGTCAATTAATGAGTTTAATTTAAACAAATAAAACACCTAGGTACTTATACCTACCTAGGTACGTATATTGCATTGATATCAATGTTTAAATTTTATTTTACACATTTCGTAAAAGATTGTATCTATCCCAATTTATAATTAATCTTTAAAAAACCTAGTTTCATAACAAAGTGACACCGTTTTCATTGTAAACTATGTCAGGCAGACACAAAAAATGAAACTGAAGAGTGTTTAAAAATAGTCCAATATTAATTAGAAACTGGGTTGTCTCGTTTCAATGCGTCTAAGAAACAATTATTGACGAGACTTAAGTAAGCAATAAGATTTCAATATTTTTAAACGGTTTAAACACTACAAGTATTGCGCAAGAGTTTGCGCTTTGGTGAGATTCGTTGAGCGGCTTCAATCGAATCTGAGGTATGAAGTAGAGTCAAGTTAACTACTGGGCGTTATGTCGCTGGTTAACTAAACCTAGCCTAGCTAAGAAGAGTCCAGCAAGAAACTCTGCTAGGCCTGACCTGGGTCGGAGGTACCGAGACGAATAGGGACTATATGTGTCTTTGTTGTCGCGATCGCGCGTAGACGTTCCCGCCGGCGGGAGTACCGACACCAATGATCTGCGAGTTCAGTCTCACTGGTTAAGTTACTGTGCGAAGTGGCTGTTTCCCACGCTAGGAGACTTGTGGTTTCTGACCGGTCTCGCATAGAAAACTGGTCGTGTATACTTATCGCTCATTAAAAATAAAAGGTTTAGTTATAATTTTATATATGCCAGTTCTAGTACCAGTATAAGTCCGTCTTCTCTGGTAATAAGCGGTTGTTGAAGTTTGAAATGAAATATATGACAATGGAAGTTACAATTTATACACGATTACAATACTTACTTGTCGAACCCTTTAATTTGTTTCATTACAATGTTTCATTAGATTTGTATTCTATGCAATTGTAAATTACCAAGTCACAGGATAATATTCTCTTTTGATGGATCACCAAATATTTTGTGCATACTTATGCATGATTGCATTTATCATCGTGTGATTATTTCTTGGCGATATTTTGTTTCTTTGTTTCGACAAAGGCGATGGATCGCTAAGCCTACAGTACACAATGTTTTCATAACATCTATTATGTTATTGAAAGGCTTTTAAGAGTGTTTAATGTAACGTGAGAAAAACTATATGAATATGTACGTAACCAGATAATATCACCTGTCAGCTGGTAATTTTGCCCATTGTTGTTGCGCTCTTCAAAATCATTCGTTAGCCGTAGAATTTTAACCAGCATTAAGGTTTATTTAACGTTTTTTTGCTCCAATAGAAATAGTCACTCATATCGAGATTTTTACTGAGTTTAAACTATAGTTTTTAAGGTTACCTACACTAAGTTATTAATTAGCATCCGTTGCCTTCCATTGTTTATTTTTAATTTAATTTTGTTACGTTTAAGTAGTTATTTTGGTGCACAATAGATAAACGCATTATTAGGTAGTTATACAATTAAGTGCAACTGGTCCTTTTGTTAAAAGCAGTTAAGTAAATCGCGAAATTGTTGAAGAACATCTATATGACGTGCATATTCCAATAACTAATTGTAAAAGTGACAAAGATCAGATTCATGCCATTACACCAATGTGGTTATTCGCGACATAGGTAATTTATTTTTAAGCGCTCATTTGCGTCACGGGTAATAAGGCCGCAGTGAAATTCCACGCTATTTATAATTACATTCAGAGCCCCGGAAAATATAGCAAAAATATCAATTCCAGAATCGATCTAGGATTAGGTCCAATTTTATTTTTTTCTTTCTTCTTTGGAGTCACAATTTAATTTCTTTCTAGCCTTAACATATTATAAATACGAGTACGTGCAGCTTGAAAGGTGTTTCAACATACCTAGGTAATATGTAATTTATTTGATGATGACTTAGAAACCTGTTCAATTTATGCACTTTGGTGAGTCACACGAATAAAAATACCTATAAGAGAACGTTACCTTAGTGTCGCTATTCAAAATTCCGTCTGGCCATGCGTCATGGTTATTTCATATGTTTATGAGAAGGTAGATACACTGCAGTCAACATCAAAAATAACTATACATATGAAGAGGTCAAAATATCTTATTCTATTACAATAAACACTTGACGTCTTCATATCACATGCGTATCTAGTTACTTTTAATGCTGACTGTACCTAACGCATAATCTTCTCTGCAATCTCATCTTTCTTTTTACGACGCGCTTTGATGTCAAGCTGGTGCTCAGTTTAGTGGGTCAATACGCAAAATTGACATTGAGGATTGGTTAGGCGTCGCGGTCTATATGTGTAAACAGAGATAAGCAGATTATCTGGCAAAGTGCCAACTGGATCAGCCGCCAGGACGGCTGGCATCCTCGTTGAAATAATGAAGTAAGTGAATATGCCGTCTACAATAGAAATGCTTCTTTCGTGAAAACATGTGATCTCAGCAAATTCACGTTATAGATAAATACTTTTGTGACCCAGACTAAACAATTGTTTCGCGCGTCTGCACTGTCTTCTTTTTTGCGCTGAACGTAACCAGTATGTAAATAATTATGTTATGACATCCGATTAATATTTTTGTGTTTAATGCAATTAAAGGATGATTCACAGTAGACCCGTTCCATGTCCGGGCCGGCCCGTTTTCTAATAAGGACGCGCGACGGCCGTCGATTTCTTATACTAGAAAACGGGCCGGCCCGGACACGGAACGGTCTACCGTGAATAATGCTTTAAGAGGCCTATGAATAGGTACATAAACGATTTATAAAGTAAGAAATAAATACATGAAAATAAGTATATCATATAAGCTTAAATTAGATCACCTAGCACTCACGATGGCATTTAACGCGAACCGGACTGAGTGCATGTAATTAGTTCTTCAATCTTCAACTCACCAAGATGGCCACCGTATGGGCCATTTTACGGAAAGGCTCGACTTTTTTTTTAAATTGAATAAAATCTGTTTCAATCTCACTACTCACTACTCAGAATCGAAAGCACTTTCGAATGATATAGGGGAAAAAAAAGTGTCTCAATTTTTTTAATTCCATTCCGTTACCGTTTTCATACTAATCTTGTAATGCTTGTATGGTGGTAACGGAATGGAAAAACTGGAAATTGTATGAAAAATTTGGGACACTTTTTTTCTCCTATTAGGTTCGAAAGTGATTTCGATTCTGAGTAGAAAAAACCCGATTTTATCCAAATTAAAAAAAAAAGTCGAGCGTACAACTTTCCGTAAAATGGCCCGTATACGAGTATAACCAGTAAAAAGAGTATGTAAACTCAATATACTTATATAGTCTATTTACTAGTTGTTTTATCTTATCTTATATCTTTAAACGAGCAATTCTTGTATATTTATTTATTTATATATTTATTTCGGGGATCTCGGAAACGGCTCTAACGATTTTGATGAAATTTGGTATGTGGGGGTTTTCGGGGACGAGCAATCGATCTAGCTAGGTCTCATGCCCGGGGAAACGCAGAGCAAAGCTCGGCCGCCCAGATGTTAGACAATTAAGTACGAATACCTTTTACATTGACAAGTAAATCGAATGATTACAGCCGTGTGACCTTATGGATGAAATGATATAATAGTAACTATACACGCGGCTTAATTCCTATAGTACCTAAGACAGAACTGTTGGCGATTGGTACATCTAAGTGTTTTCTATACGTCGACGAATGATTGACATGATTCATTAACGTCGCCAACGTCGGGCTGGCCGGCCGAGGAAGTCCGGATCCGGACGCAGGAGGACGGACGTGTAAAGTGACATTTCCATACGAACTAAATATATCCATGAGGTAATTAAGTCGTAGATTGTCTACCAAGAGGGAGAAAATCAACGAAAAATGAATGCTATCTGAAAACAGTTCAGAAATACCTTGTACACAGATTAAAGTTGAAATAAGGCACGTAGAGGTATAAGTACCTACGTAAAGATTAGTGTATTACTTGCATCGATTTCTCTACAAGTCGGTAGTTGGACTGTTGTATTTTCTCCTTATTAGATGACAGCGAGGCCGATACTTACCGTGTGGCTTCCGGTCATTATCATTAAGCCTGGCCTGGTGGTTCTCGCACCGGATATAAGAGGAAAACTGTCATGCTAAGCCAAAAGAGCTTATAGTTCTTGAACTAGCTTAATATGTCCGTCGGTCTTTTTGAACGTAGTGTAGGTAGGTACCTACTTGAAAAGTTAGGAAGCTAATGATCGCATATGGAAATGTAGGTACTAGGTAGGTACCTTATTAATCCGTTAGTACGACGTTAGCAGAAGGTTTATGTGATAAAAAGTGGCATTTTAAGTAGGTACACTCTAAATACGTGATAAACTAAGATTATTTTAATAAGCTGATGACAACCATAAATATAAAACTGAATATTCGATTAATGACACATTTTAATAATTGTATTCTGACAACCTTAAAAGCGTAGGAAAGGAATACTACCAATGAGCAGTTTTTTCCGCATATATCTTATTTCAGCGGTCGAAAAGAAATTAGTTTTACAAAATCTGCAAATTCTCACGATATTAGGTACACTCCCCTGTTTTTATTGGCGTTCGATAAGCGTGGGAAGCCAACGAAGCGTGTATGTAGTTGTGAATGTGAATACGGAGGACTACTATCCTATAGTTTATTAGTTCATAGTAGGAGTCTGTCATCACGTAGGTATATTGGACCTTGTGCCGTACGACATAGACATTTATTAATTAAATATAAACTTTAAAAAGAAAATAATTATTGAGTACCTAGGTATAGGTAGCCTAGATGTAAGACATCGTAGATGAAGTAGTGTGTACAACATTATAATATAATGACGCTAAATTTCAAATTAAGCCGATTTACCTACCTACCAGTGGCGGAGCGTCCATACAACTCGATTCCCACCGGCTTGCCTAATCTTCAGCCAGTGCTGGTCTTTTACTACGGCTCATGAAGAATAAAAAAGGCTAATTATTTCCGGCTTCCCTAAGAATATTTTTGACGCGCCGCCACTGCTACCTACCTACAATTTTAAACGAGGAATTTGTGCATACTTTGATTTCCAAAATAAGCATGGTAATCGGAAATATCAGCTCCTTACTTACAAATATCCATTGCTCTCTGTGTCATGTTTTAGACAGGTGTTCGTAGAATAACTCTAAATACTTGTCAAGCACGATATACTTTATAGATATCTATTGTACAAATAAAAAACCGAAAAACAATGTTAACCTTTGCTGAAATGTTGATGCCTTCGAATTACTAAATATAGAGGATATCACCTATTTTATTTTCTTTACCCGTTTTTCTCGACGCAACGTTTCGTGATAATACGCAATCCCATAAGTTCTTATAACTCTTCCACACACGCGGCTTATCAAGCCGACGACGATAACGCTTCTTCCGATTAAGCCATTCGAATTGATTGAATCGTTACGGTTTACGCGCCTATACCACGCGAACCTCGATGTTTTTGTTTGCAATGTGTTTCATCACGATACCTAAAAATACAAAATAATTAGTGTATAATTATGGCGTCTAGACCAACCAGTGATTAAATTCGTTTTTTTGTTCGTTTCAGGCTTGACCCTCCAATTACACAATCACAATACGAAATGGAGAATAAAAAGCCGGTGCCCGCTACACAACAACCTTTGACGCAGCAGCACCTTATGGCGCACCACGTCCATCCCGATCAGATCTACGCCCAGCAGCATCCGCCTATTTCAACCCAGCTCTCTTCCCCGCAGCCTGGTCAGGTTCAACCGAATGGCGTTATGCACCAACTTTTGCAAAGCCAGTATCACTCCAATATAGATGCCCGATCACCTTTACTCGAAAACAGACACGAGTTGTATGGTACTGGTTACAATCAAGATTACGCAAGGCAATACGGCGTTAATGATAATTATAATTACCCACAATCACCTCCTAGGCTAGAAAGAACAGAATTACACACCGACCACAATGTGAATAACGAAATACTTCACAATATTCCAAAAGGATATAATGCCGAAGTATATCAAGACTATTTAAAACGAAACCCACCGAAAGATTCTAACCAAATATACCAAAATCATCAACCGATGTATCGACCCAATACCAATCAGTACGGGTCTAAACCATATCTTCCGTATTCAAGTAGAATAGGGCCTCATAGTAACACAGAGCTATTACGAAGACAGTACAATGAAATCCAGCAAATGAAGTTGCAGCAGCAACTACACTACCAGAACCAAGCGCAGATGCATCAACAACAAAAATTTGCTGAGAGACAGCTATTACTTCAACAAATCCATGGCGTGCAACCACCGCCTAACTTACAAAATAGTATATACTCTGATAACTCTTATAGAGACTTAGACAGATATAGTAGTAAAAATGACTTCAAGGAGTATAGTAGCACCGATATACAAAAAGATTTAGACAGGTACGCTAAGAACAATGAATTCAGAGAGAATGAGAAACAGAACCGGCAATACCCCGATCCGCGATGGCAGTCCAATCAGCAAACAGAATTTCGGGAGACTGAAAGATATAGGAGGCAGTCAGAAAGCGATAAAGGAAAGAGTCAGTCTCCACCATCGGACCAAAGTCAAAAAAGTAATGTCGGGGTGGTATCACCAATGAAATCTAGCGAGTCCAGTAGTCCGAGTGTTAAATCGCCTTCTTCGGAGAGTAGAAGAAGCAGTGGTGGGACTCAAGCTTTACGGTCTCCGATAGCACAACGACTTTCTTCTGCCCCAGTAACTATGTCCGGCATTCTGTACAAGCAGGGGTCAGATGGGCTAAAAGTGTGGAGGAAGAGGTGGTTTGTTTTATCGGAGTACTGTCTGTTTTACTACAAAAGTAAGTTTTTACCTATTGCTATTTACGTCATTGATTACAATTTTGCTATCTATGTACTATTCAATACCAACTCCTTTCAATTCCAATTAAACCATTCCAATTACATTAGTTGGTATAAAATGTATATTTAATTATAGGTCACGATGAAGAGAAGCTGCTCGGATCCGTACTTCTACCTTCATATAAAGTGTCAGCGTGTACTGCCGACGATAAAGTACTTCGCAAATTCGCTTTTAAGTTGGAGCATGCGAATATGCGAACGTATATACTTTGCGCTCCGGACCAGGAGGCCATGATGAAGTGGGTGAAGGCGCTGACCATGGCGGCACTCATGCAAAGCCCCAAGTGAGATATCCTTCTAATAGGCTAATTATAGCCATGATAAACATCTCTAATTAAGATCTTTGCTATTTAAAAGCATTTGTCAGTTTACAAACATATCTAGCCTCAAATCTATTCGTTTGAGGAATGTGCGAGTACGATTTAGACTGTTAAGTGTTAAGTAGTTCATTGACGTGATTAAATTCAAAGAATCTTTCAGAAGATGGCTTCTAAGCTCCAATATCTATGAAAATAATAAATACACGGTTATGTACAACTTACTATCTGAAAGTAATAGTAATAATCTGTTAGCAACATTGATACACGACTAGCATAATAAACGAGATGGAGAACTATTTTGTTTTACCCCAGGCTTGTTTGCTCTATAACAGGTCACCCACGTCGTAACGCCCTAAGTGTAGGGATTCAGTATCAAGGCCATAACGGTGGTTTAGAAGCCCGCAAAGTAATTTTAGACCGTCTATTTTCAGTGACCAGCCACAAAAGCAGAGCGAACGGGCAGCTGCAAAAACAGAGGTGGGTATTATTGTGTGCACGACATGTACCGCTGCAAGTGATCGACAATTAGTTTGCCAGAGCGGAACCAAGGACAGCGATTACGATGGTCGTAACTGCAGATAATATGCGACTGCCGTAGAATTACTACTTACTAACAAAGTGTAACTGAGTGTAGTTTTATTCATAATTAATCAATTATGTTGATCACTAGACGCTAAATATAGTAGGCTTTTAAAGTGATTTAACTAGGATAAAACAATTTCTTGTTTATTTCAGGAGGATGAAATTCCCGGACCTACTTATGCAAATGCACCACCAAAGCCGCGACGTTCCAACGAAGGATATAATTCACCGAGCTCTGATATGTAAGGGTCTTATAACCTAGTTTATTTTAAAATGTGTTTAGATATGAATTTACTAAATATGTTTCCTTATAATCGTATAAACAATAACACATTCCAGATATGATCCCAACTACGACCTACTCAAACAGCCAGCATCACATTACAGTCAAGGCACTAGTCACACACGCTACCAGGAACACAATTACCCGAGCAGTCCAAATCAAGAAAGCATATACACTCGGAGCCCGCAGTCGCCTCCGGCGCCGCCTCAGTATCCGGCAAAAAGACCCTACGACACCCACCATCTCTCCCTGCCTCTGACAAACACCGTCACCGACAGATTAGAAAACAACCAACCAAGCACCTCCACTACTATGTATAATACCACACCTAACTCCCCTTACTTTGATACTAGGAGCAGAACCCAACAAGATCCCAAGCAGGAACAAATATATGATCGACAACCTCCATCCAATCCTTTCCTTCAGGATACTACACCACAGACCGAAAGCTCTAGAGATATCGATATGCAGAATAAGAATTGTCGGAATTATGAATTAGAAGGTGTACAATCGAAAACGAATGATACGTATCCAGAATCGCGATTAAATAATACTGCAATGGTAGATATGGGGCAGTACAGTCGAGATGTTTACGGAGAGTTGAATGCAAGATCCAGTAGGTCAGGAAGTGCAATGAATGAACGCTTATTAATAGAGAGGCGAACACCTGATGCGTACGGTCGATCGACAACGATGTCCGCTTACAGTAAAGATAAAGTTGGTGACTATGAAGACGTGTATGCTACTTACGCTACTGAAAATGATTATGGTCAAACTTACGCAAAGTCCCCAAATACCTCCCGGGATTCAAACAGCGCTTCTAGTCAACTACAACAACAAACTCAAGATCAAAGTGGAAATTATGTAAGTTTGATTTTTTTTGTTTTTTTATACCACGTCGGTGGCAAACAAGCGTGCGGCCCGCCTGATGGTAAGCGGTCACCGCAGCCTATAAACGCTTGCTACCCCAACGTAGTCACATGCGCGATGCCGACCCTTTTAAAAATTTATACACTCCTTTCTTGAAGACCCCCATATTGTAGTCCCTCGAGAAAACCTCGGCAGGGAGCTCATTCCACAACCGGAGCGTGCGAGGGAGGAAATTCCTCTTAAACCGTACCGTACGCGACCATTTTAGGTTCTAAGGTGTGAGGATGAATGCCCTGCCGACGGCGAGCGGTGCGATGGTAGAAAGCGGCCGTGGGCATCATCTCGAACAGTTCTTCGGAAGCGATAGAACACGCACAAGGAGGCGAAGTTTCTCCTTAAACTTAACGGTTCAATATCGCTTGTGAGTTTGGGATCGTCTACAATCCGCACAGCACGTATACTTACCTATCATATCATTATCTTATTAGATCTCAAAGTGTAGTCATATCTATGATTTTATATTATTATTACAGACTCAGGAGAAGACGTTTAGCGGGCCTTCAGTTTTGAGAAGGAAAAAAATGCAATCAAGTGGAATTCAACCTCAAATGCCAAGACCCCACAGCGCAGATTTTCTTGAATACGAATCAAAGAACGAAATGCTAAATAGATCTATGCCAAACCGAACTGTGGGTGACCATTCGAGGCAGCCACAAAGACCTAAATCTAGTTTGGATATTAATTCTACATATGACCCCAGTTCAGACAGATATTACTCCGAAGAAAGTTATGCAGAAAAAATGCGTCAAAGTGCGCAGTATTTGCAGCAAGGTTTGGGACCACGGAATATCCAAATTCCATTAGCAAAATATGCGAGTGGCTTGGTAGAAAAACAATTGCATTCACCATATTCACACACAATGAATAATAATTATGAAACCGAATTTGGATCCCCTAGGAACAACGGAGATAACGCAAGCAATCACTTGAAATACAGCGAAGGATTAAATTCAAACTGGGTTTTGAAGAACAAAGATAATAAAGAATACCTTAATAGAAGTGGTAGTGTTATGAGTGATGGTTCTAACATCAGTGGCTACGTCAAAGATATTAATAGAGGTGATGCAAACACTGAAGGTTTCATGAGGTCTGCAAGTGCTCGATTACCTTCAACGGCTCCGGAAAGAGAGGGTGAAAAGAAAGTGCAACAGGTAAATAAATATGGATTAAAAACGCAGATTTCCGATTATGCCTACTACATTTTTAATAGGATATGATAAGTATTTTAAATGGTACATTGTTTTGTTTTAGCGTGAGGAATCCATGAAACGATTATTGGAATGGAAACAGCGAATGTTACAATCACCTTTAACACGCAAAAGTACACCAGCCACTATCTCTTTGGCCCGGTCACTGAATCAGAGTCGGCATTCATTGAAAGACTATAAATCAAAGACGTACACAAATGCGTCATACAATAGCTATTCTTCCGATGACGAAGGTTAGTACTAGAATAATGAATGTTCCTTAATGTTGATACATATAACCGATACATTTGTCTATGCATGTGCGTATAAATATTGGTATATGTCCTATATAGGCATTAATTAATACGGGTACGTTAAACAAGCATGCTTTGATATCATATTCAAGATTTCATTGCATGAACGAACCTCTACTAAAAAAAAAAATATACCTACTTAATAAACAGGGCCAGTGACTATGTGTATGTAAATAAAATGTACTTATACTAGTAATATTACACCTCCCAAGTGCGCAAAGGCAATGGTTGGTATATTTTTGTATTTATTTCTATGCCAAATTACTGACTTAGTGTGTTAGTTTTTATGTTTTAATAATTTAAGTTTTACGTGTATTCTATTTTTATTATTTACGAAAGTATAAACCCGAAATTTTATAACCAATCTTTTATAATATTATGTACTTAACATTTATGTACTTTTTTATTGAATACATTAAACATTTGCAGTAGTGTTATGATGACTTCGCTTTGCGGAAAGGTACCTTCCTGCCTGCTGGGACTTAGTGGCACTAACAAGATATCATATCGGATTTGTATTGGTGGTGGATTACAAATACTCATTTCTGCTGAATTATATTGAGTAGAATGTATCACTTTCTAATTCTAACTTTGGAGTCAAATGAAACTTACTAACAACATGTGCAACAAAAAAAAATATTTATACCGACTTGAATGTAATGTTCGGTTATTTTATATTGCACCTCAGAAGACACATCGGGTACTGAACTGCAAAAACTGAGAAATATGCAGGCAGGAAGGTCCCAAAAAGAAAATGTTATGAGCCCCATCGTAACTGAGCCTATATCCCCGCACGCACCCTGTACTGCACATTCATGTGAATCCCAAGTCGATAATGTAACAGAAAATATCAAAACAATCATTAATAACGATTCAACCGAAAATGCTTATGAAAATATTTGTTCTATACCTAATCCGCACGTAAACGTTGAAAACGAAGATTCTGTTGCTGAAAATAATAATGAAAATAGTAGACAAAGTGCGACCACATCGCAACTTGAAGTAAATGAAACCCCACATATCGAAGATGGCTACGAAACTCACGAAAGTGAGGCAGAGTCTGAAACACAGATAGAGTATACAGATAACGATTTAGATGAAGTATTGTTAGAAACAGATGTTGAGACTACAGTTTTAGATAAAAATGATGGTGACATGAATACACAAAATATAACCGAAAATAATGAAACCATGTCTAAAGAAGAATGTCATAATAAATCGGAAACTCCGCCTATACAAAGTATAGGTGAAGAACATTATTTGCCAATGAGTCCACGTAAGGTTTCTACAGTAGAACCTGCCCACAAAACAATAATTCAAAACTTAAGCGTATTTGACCAAACAATGCCCCAATGCTATGAAGATAACCCTTACGTTGAAATGAATTTAGGGAATGAAGATGATGACATGCAAACGTATGAAGTAGTCTGTGTTAATAACGGCAGAGTTGAACCCGTGTATATGGAGGTAACTAATGTTTTAGCTAATGACACAAATTTACCAAACCCCACTACAGATATGGCTACATTAAAAAGATCATCTTTGGATACTGCATCTAATTTTGCTGATACGAAAGATCATACATTGAAGAGAGCTTCAAAAAGTGAAAAAATATCAAAAGAATCAATTAAGCCCGCAGACAAACAAAGCTACTGTTCTGATGCAGATGACGAAGCATCCAAAGAAATATCACTTGATAGTCCCTTCAGTCGGTTTAGTATATCGGACACATTCAGACCAGCTTCGTATTATTTGAGTAGCAGCATTAGTAATGTATTAGACTTACAAGATAGTTCAGATAGCGAGATATTTCCACCACCTCCAGTTCCAAATTCATCTCCACCTTGTGACGAACTGTCTGATGATGCTTTGTCAAAATACATTTTGGATAAATTAGATCAGTCGGATATGTCTCAAGATAATTCAATACTGAAAATGTTGACCAGTGAAAATCAGAAAAAGAACACAGCGAAGAGGAGAACCACGTCATTAATGATATATGGCAGTCGAACTTCTATTCATGATACGCTTTCTAGAGGTGAAAAAGCACGTAGTAGCAGAGCTAGCCTTACACTCGAGAGAAATAAGGCGAATGATACACAATGCAATGCATTAAGAAATTCAATACTAGAACGACAAAACTCTAGCAGTATAGAATCTGACTCCCTGAAGAGCTATAATGCAGACAGAGGATCGTCTAGACTATCATTAGAGTCTGATATCAGCAGCAAATTTGAAATGACACCATCAAATAATTCATCAGAAGTTGCAAGTTTGAATGGAAGTGAATCGGCAATAGAATTGAGACACTCTAATTCGTACCGAGATTTAGAAATCATGATGAAAAGAAGGCCTCTGTCCGATGATTCATTATTTGAATTAGAAGGGTCTGAAATACAAACTCATAATGATTGTGCATCCAATATAGATTTAGATCGATACTTAGATAATTTACAACCCAGTCCCAGTAAATCCAGCTTTAACAGTAATAATAGCCAGAGTATTGCGTTAAGTGATACTGACAACCAATGCAATGTTTATAAAGAAAATGTCAATCAGGCGGTTAATTTAAAAGCTACTTTACATATGCGCTGTTCCAGTACACCGGTCACTAATACAAACAAAAAATGTCACGTGCATTTGTCAGACACGCAAACTTCATGCAGCTCAGTCAGCATGCCCAAATCTCAAATATCTTATTATTGTAAAGACTATGATGAAGAAAAGAACCTCGCAAAAAATTTGAATAAAGACGTATCCTGTGACAAAATAAAGGACTTCGAATGTGAGAAACTACCACTTATAGCGGGGGTTGATACTAACGCTTCATCTAGTACTACTGGTTTTCATAGTAGAGAAAGCTCTACGGAGCATAGTGCACCGTACTACTACTCCGATCTTTCTTCTCAAGAACATATTAATGTACTACCAACATCTCATTACTTAAAAAATACTAACCTCCATCGGAAATTGAATAACCAGCGCCGAAGGGGTCCTCTTCATAAGAAAAATGAAATTTCACATATACATAATCCTATTCGGAAAGGCCAGGCTTTTACAGATCACCATTTTGAATTAGCAGCATCAGCTAGGAGTGTGTCAGTTGAATTTTTGAGTGCAGCAGATAAAGATCCGGAAATAGATTTGAAAAACATTTATGAATCAACGGGAGGAAAGCATTCGAAAATTCCCGAATCCTTATCATTAATGTCTGAATTAAGTTGTAAAAGAAATTCAGGCAGTAGCATCTTGGATACTTCTTCTCCGGAGTCTAACAATGATAACCGTAGCAGTTTGAATATAAGTTCTCCTGTACAACTGTCCACTGCGAGCATGTCGTCACATTGTAGCGGCACTTCTTCTAATACAGTTTATTATGATGCAGAGGCAGAAGCGAGTGCTTATGAAAATATCATGTGCCAAGGTGAAAAACACTGGGAGGAAGATTCTTTGTGGAGGGACAACTTAAGAAGAGTATCTCATAGGCATGCCAGGTCCATGGACGACTTAGATACTGTCATCACGGAATCAACTATAGTACCAACAGGGCGAACTAGTGTTGACGTTTGTGCCATGAATAGTATTAAGCGGATAAAAAAGGAGGGAGTTAAAAAGATAAGTCGTATCGTGACGTATGTTAACTGTGATATTCAAAGCCAAGTGTTAAGACATAGAGATAGTAGTATGCATAATGTTTGTATTGAAGAGCAAGATAAAGTTGGTGACAATGATGTGTATGTTAGTCTAGCGCAAAATGTAAACACTTCACTAGAACCGTCGGACGAAGGAGTATATGAACAACTCACCGTTGAATCATTGAGCAATTCACTTACATTACCAAAAACAGTCAGTTGTAAGGAGAACAGTACGAGTAAACGAAGGTTTGAGATAGACAGGGAAAAGCTTCGGCAATGGGATCTAATGTCAAGTGGGCTTATGAAAGGCGGGGCGGGTCGTGTGCGGGGAGCGGGCGGCAGAACGGCCGCAGGGGACGCGCTGTATAGCACGGACAGTGGGGCTGACAGTGCAAGCAATGAAGGTATCCTCTAGCACTCTGCTCCCATATGGTACCTTATGTAAGTTACATTTATATTTCAATTGTCGGCAAAGCAAAGTCATTTTTAAGTTATTTGTAAATGAACTGAAGTTTATTGAACATATGATTGATATTCTGTGGTCATAATAACCATGAGCATGATTTATCATGAAATGGGAGGTTAAAACACGATAAGGTGTTAAGAATAATTCAGCATGCTATTTGGACTGTACAGCGGTTCATTCATTTAAGTGGCACAATAATGTACTAATGAGTTTTGCATTATGTTGGCGGTTGCACACGATTAATATTCCCTCGTGGCCTACTGTACATAGTCTTTGTCAAGATGTTGGTCAAGTAACTAAACGGGCTTTGTGTACACACTTTATCATGTTTTCACCGATATTTCTAATTTTAACGTACTTATTTGCAGACTTAGCCTTATGGATGTATTAATAAGGTTCTCTATTTTAGCTTCAATGACGATTACTGGCAATAATATGGAATCGGGAACGAATCATTCAAACCAACAAACGTTGTCTAAAAAAGCTTTTCTTGGAAGTAACACATCTATCGGAAGGAGTAACAGAGATAGCAATATACCTGTCCGGGCAGTGAGCCCTAGAGTACGATGGGTAGAGGAAAAACCAGCTACTGAACAATACGGCTCAGAACATCTGACAGCTTCACAACAAAACGTAAGTTGACCTGATTATTCTTAAAACAACTGTGTCACACTCTACAATTTATTCCCACCAGGAGTCGATAGAAAAATATATTACGTTGAATTACAGTTACGAATCTCAAACACGACTGAAGAGTCGTGGGCAACGGGCAGGTCCCCGTCCAGGGTATCACAACAGCCAGTTCGAGCAGTCAGTCCAAGAGTTCGAAGGAACACTGAACACGACGATATGGTATCACTTCACTCTAAACTAATAATTCTGATTCTATGTGTGTACATTACTAGGTCTCATTTTGATTGTTTTTATGTTTCACTGCCTTGTTTTTGATTTTTTGCTTTATCACTTTATGTTGCGTTTTTGTTGGGATATTAGCAAAGGGAGCAATCTGGTCAACAGTTGGCGGAAGTGCCAACAGCAGGAGAGCTTCTGGGTCGAACCCATGAAGAATTGGTGCTACTTCTGATTCAGTTACGAAGACGACATACGGCAACTCATCGAGCCATCGAACAGTGCTGTGCACAGATCAATAGCATCAAGGTCTTTAGCGCTTTATTTATTTATACCTACATCTATTTATTACAGAAGCTCAAAATGTTCAGACCTTTGTATAACTTAGTTTTGTTTTTTTTTCGCCACATTTTTGACAAGCATTCATTCATACACACAATATGATTTTGTGATATTTCTGATAACTGCACAGAAATTACCCCGTAGTTTATTTATAGGACTGCCTCGGTTCTCTGAAAGCCATGGAACGAGAAGAGAGTCTGCAAAGGCTGGAACATCTGAAAATGCAACTGATGGAACTAGAACATCAGTACGAGAAGAGCAAGCCCCTTGTACAGTTGGTTGACAACATGGTGAAGTTGGGTTCATTGTACAACAGGCCAGGATCCACAGTCGAACGGCTTGAAAGGAACCAGAGATTGAGGCAGAAGGTGCTTGCAGAACATGCGATGGAACAACAGAGGTAATCTATAAACAATAAATGTGACAGAATATTTCTAATACTTATATTGTGAACCTACATAAATACATTGAAGTCTAAATGCTGTAAGTGTAAATTTTCTAAAAGGGCACGTAGACTCAAGAATGTGGTGTTAACTCATAGTAACGAGCGATTTCACGACTTATCTATGGTTAAACAGTGTCCATTTTTAGATCTTAATGCATTTAAAAATCTTTAAAATGGCAAAATTAATGAACTGAGTATTTTCGTAATCTAGAATAATTTATTGCTACTGTATTTAATTAACTAAATATATCACAAACACTCTGAGGTATAAAACATGAGGCATTATTTCAGATGGTTAGAGAGTGCGGCAGCAGGAAAGCAGCTGGAGACGGAAGCTGCTAGAGCGCGAGTGGCCGAGTTGTGGGCTCTGGAACAGGAGTTAGCTGACGAAGCCGCCATTTTGCAGGGTCTGAGAACAGACAAAGACGCTATTGAATCTTTACTCACAGGTAAGACTATTCGTAATAGTGTCAATAATGTTTACTAGCGATAAAATTCTTATGTTTTCCTCTGTCTGCCATAGTATCGTACCTTGTGAGATCACATATATTTTTACTTCGTTAACACAACTGTATTAAAGCAGAACGCATAACAGCAGATTGCTCCTCTCTTTATTTTATGTTAATACTATGATCAAATGAAGGCATGTTTACAAAAACAACATAACTGACTAGACTGGTCGACACCTGCTGTCATTTAAATTGTTCTTGAGAGGGTGTCAACCAGTCTAAGCAGTTATCTTGTTTTTGTAAACATTCCTTCAAATCTGTAACAGAACCTCCATTAAATTGTTTTCAGGCGTTCGTGGTAAACTTGACAGCGTACAAACAAGAAGCGATTTGTCCCACATCACGAATCCACGTGCTTCAACCGTACCCGAGATGGGAAACGGGTCTTTGGAGGCTGAACTGGCCCGAGTGCACGCCATGCTCGCACTGAATTCTAAGGTTTATAAGGTTTTCATCTATGCCATGCACTTATTTTATTTTTATTATTAAGTTTTTATGAGTACACCCTACTGCATGACGGAGAAGTAAAAGGTTTGAGGCGTGAGTTATAAAAATTAATCGAATTTTATCGTTTAAGCTTCTAGAGAATCTTGGTAATCGTTGTTAATAACCGAAGCATGCATTAGTGTGTGTTATATTTCGATTTAAGCACCCTATCTCTAGCTTTAATTTTCAGTATTTAGTTGAAACTTTGAGTTTCCTTTTGTAGTTTGTGTAACATTTTTATTTCGATTGAATTTTAATCAAGAAGTTACTTATACTGTTTAAATTTAAATATTCATAGTAGTTGAGTAGATAGACTGGTTATGATTGTAAGATAAGTAGTTTATTTGCTTGTGTGTGTGTGTGTTAACTAATGACTATTGAGTTTATTTTACGAAGTTTAAATGGACCATAGAATTTTGTACACCTGTCAGTTGTAACTCTTATACTTAAAATCATCAATTCCTTCAAAAAGCTACTTTACTGTTCAATTCAAACAATAAGGTTCAAAATCCAATAATATTTTAATACAAATACGTTCAACAAAAAGAATTTCAACCATACGTATTCTTCCCAAATAAATTAAGATTGAATCATGGAAATAATCTTCAAATTATTGACTGTCTTGAAAAATTACATACAAGCAGTTGCTAAACTACTTATAGTCTTATCCTGAAAATAGAAGCGAGGGTGATATACTCGAATAGCATTTATTATTTTCCTCAGAAACTGGAACAGACCGTAGCGGACAACGCTCGGCTGGAGCGTGAGCTGCAACAGCTGCGGCGCGCGCTGCAGGCGCGCCGCGCCGCCGCGCCCGCGCACCCGCCGCCCGCGCACGCCACCGCCATGCTCGAGGACGGTCAGTATACCGTCACATCACATACCGGGTACACTCACTCCGACCCTACCCATGGCGGGCCTAGCTGACATTCTTGCTGGACTCTTCGCAACTACGCCACAGAACAAGTAATAGTCCTCCGTACAGAAGCCTCACTGTTAACAAATCTGCGCGAGGCGAGTCAAACGTGCCTAAACGTGGCCATCTCTTGCTATCGCACGCAAATCACACGCTTCATCACTTTCTATCGAATGAAGCGGCCGCCAGAAGGGGTACTTGTTGCGGCGCGACGCAATCGCGTAGTGAGCCGCCCCTGGCTAGGCACAGGCAGTGACAAAACTCCCAGTACTTAGCTCGATACCACTTGAAACCTCAGATTCGGTTGAAGCCGCTCAACCAATCTCACTGGAGCAAAACTCTTAGAGTATTCCAGTGTTTAAACCGCCCGCGTTGTGATGTCGGAGATTTACTCTGGATTTTCCCCAGGCCACTCTCCAACCGCGCACTCCTACCGCTTTATTGGGTCCGACCTATAAAGCCACAGTAAGGTTAAAAAAAATGAAGGTCAGTATACAGGGTGTACAATCCAAATGGGTCAGTATGGTGAAGTCGGAAACTATGAGAGATAGCGAGATCTGTTCTTAGGAACCATGACGTCGATTTGAGATTTAATAATAATTACATTCAAACTTTTTTATTAACTCTCATACATAACCGGGAATCGAACCTGCGGGGTAATCACGTAACGATATGTACTACCGTTGGTACGTATTTAATGTCAGTTTTAGTATGGGATTTGACATTTAAATCTATCGTACGGTCGAAAACGTTACGTGATTACCGCGCTGGTCAAAATCAATGTGTATAAATTCTGCAAGTCGCAAGAAGCACAGCACTAATGGAATCTTGTTTACTAGAATAAATTATTGTTTATAGTTTGAGTGTAATTATTATTAAATCTAAAATCGACGTCATGGTTCCTAAGAACAGATCTCGCTATCTCTCATAGTTTCCGACTTCACCATACTGACCCATTTGGATTCTACACCCGGTATACAGCTGTTGCTGTACCAGTCGTGCCGTGCGGTCCTCATCATGATCATTTGCCTGTAACATCTATAATATATGGTTTAAGTAATTAAGCAGCGTCCATTAAATTGCGGCACTTGCGTACATGGATGGTAAGGCCAACACCAACACGAGAGTGACAGCTACGTCCGCATACAAGTAAATGTTATGCACAACGCTGTCGGAGGCGCAGCAGCGCGCTGGTATTTCAACTCTCGCGCTGGTGTCGTGCGGTACGGCTCGAATATTCTTAGGAACCGAAACAAACCGGACAACGCCCGCCTAGCGGCAGCTACGGCGCAAGATATCGCTATACCTGGTTGCGACTGACGATCGAATCTGCTTCTCGCTGTCCACCCACAAATTTCCTCAGACGATGAACAGTGGCGAGACATAATCACTTACTTGCTGCTGTCATAGGTCACGCATTTTCTGCGCTGTTGAACTCGCACGCCATTTAAATATGAGTATGTGTTATGCATTGCAGAAGTTTCGCGAGTACAACAGCTCGTGTCGGCCTTGCAACGGCAACGTCAGGAGCTCAGCCGGGCAGTGAGGCATCTCACGCAGCAGTCTCACGCTTTGCAGACCACTCATGATTCTATGCCCGGTATGATTTTTATATATTCAGATTATTTTTCTATGTCGCTATTTATATGTGTGTGAGAGTGTGTGCGCGCGGGCGTTCGTTCGTGTTGCGTGCGTGCGTACGTGCGTGCGTGTGTGTTGTGTGTCTGTTTATAAGAACAAGTCTGGAGCACAGAACCTATGTATGGCCTATTATATAATGTGGACATAGTGAGTTCTGTGTGCCTAAAATTGACGATCGCTTTGGGTGACTGGACATCATCTCACAAATCCGGCGCAAGACGACCTGGATTCCTTCGCGAAACCTTGATAATCTCAATTTGGCGAAGGAAATAAGTAGACCTCCCGGTCTTTGTCCAATACCTCTTACTACACTATATACTACTACTACTACATATATAAATTGTCTATGTGTATGTGTTCTAAATAAATAAATAAATTAAACCTATAACAAACTGTGAGATGTAATCGCATGTTTATTGTGAAACGTCAATTTTTCACAGGAAAACGTCGGCCAACTTCCTCATGGCAAGAAACCAATCTAGACACGGGTCATACAACCGACCACGGTAACTCAGATTACGACTACGATATGGGAAGCTCCGTGATGTCCCCTGGCAATTACGACAGTACTAATGTGGATATGCCACTGTATGTGGACACGCGAGGAGGTGGCAATGACATCATGTCTCCGATGACTAGCGAGGAGATGCAGAATGGTGGATTTGGTAAGTAGATTAGCCTCGTTTTGAGTGTCCATAATGATTGAATAAAGTCCTATCTTTTCTTTTGTTCAATGGTTACCTTAGGGCTTAGTTAGACGATGAAGTCATGTAATTTTATATTAATTGTTTTTGTTTTCAGCGAACCTGTCTAACGTAGAAAAGCAAGAGATCAAGACCGTGCGTATTGTGAAGCGCGAAAGCGAAAGACGACAGAGGGACAGAGAGCGTTCTCTTCAACCCATGTCTGATTGGCCTTCCAACAACATCACTGCCAACCTTGACCAGTTTTTGGAAGAGGAGCTCATCCAGTCTTCCAATTATCCTCGAGCTTCTTCCGTGCCTCGAACTGATTTTAGCAAATTCGAAGAATACTACTCCAAGCCTCAGCCCGCCGAACCTCCAAACTACCTTCGACTGAATGACAAAATGTCTTCCATGGAACTTAGTCCTAAATATCCGTCGAGCCCGTCCCTGTCAAATTATGATTATTCTCGAGACATATCCTCACTTAGCAGTAGTTACAATAGAAGCTACGATAAGTCTGGTTACGATAAAACAATTTCGATTTCCACTCAATATCTGAATAGTCCCACGGACAGTGCTAGAACACTGACAAACGATCCATTGTCAAAGACGAGCAGCATTGGAAGCCTAACGAGGTCACACATGGAATTGTCGCCTATTTTCAAGAGCGAGGCGGCGAAGCAAATCATAACGGAAATGTCCGGGGACGCTCCCCAGAATGGGTCTCTGCATAGGAGACAAGTGCCGAGGGAGAAGCGAAGACATTACACAGCACCACATCACCTTAGCGCGAAAACGTTGAATGAAATGCCTAAGGAAGCGTACAATCAAGATGTAAGTGACATTCGTGACTAATTTTCTCATTTGGCTTTAATGCTTTAGGGCCGTCGCGTCGCTTCATCCGTCCCTCATCTCAGGTCATCAAGGTAAGCCGTAGCTATATTTAGCAGTGGCGGCGCGTTAAAAATATTCTTAGGGAATCCGGTAATCATTTGCCTTTATTATTCTTCATGAGCCGTAGTAAAAGAATTGGACTGGCTGAAAATTAGGCAAGCCGGTAGGAATCGAGTTATATGGACGCTCCGCCACTGATATTTAGCCACCGTCGTACCTAGTATAAAAAAGCGGGTATACTCGTAAGTGCGTGTCGGACTTCGTGCATCGTTCCCGAACCAACCGCAAAATTAAGTTGGTTTTAATAGGAAAAATAAGGAAATTTAAAAGTTTTGGAAAAGTGTGATTTACCAATATGCATACCACTATTCCTTGTTAAAATATACGTTATAAATAAATAAATAAATAATAAACATCGTCACCAAATTTCAAGTTCACAGCGCAATGAGAAGTTACAAATCTCCTCGAAACAAAATTTTGTAACAGACGACGGACGGACGCGGGAGTGTCAGCAAAGGGAAGGAAGGTTCCGCTTGGACCGTTTGGGTCCGGAACCCTATAAAAGCGTGGTGTTATGTCCAGAAGCTGGGGCGGTCGCTGGACGACGCGGACATGGAGCGCGCGCTGCGCGGCGCGGCGACGGCGGCGGCGCCGGACGTGGTGCGCTCGGCGCTGGCGCCCGCGCCGCGCTACGCCGACTCCATCGACCAGCTGCTCGCCGCGCCGCAGAAGATACTCATACCGGAGCGGTACATCCCGGAGAAGGTGACATTATATTACATTACAATACAATAAAACATACCTAAAGCAGGGGGCCGATTTTTGAGTGTCGAACGCTCGATTTTACACTCGGCATCTGTCAAAACATCATAGTTTTTTAACAGATCTCGAGGGAAAAGTCGAGCGTTCGACACTCAAAAATCGGTGATTGCGTCGCGAATCTACAAGTACACCCGTCGGGTGCTTGTTCATGCGATAGAAAGAGATATGGCCACGTTTAGGCACGTTTGGCTTACGTAGTACTTACTATTACTTATTTTGTAAAAGCCTAAAGGTGGTGATTGACTTGTAACCTTTGCTTGTAATGTATCGTTACATCGTGGTAGAACGATAGCGACCCCCCGATGCCCCCCGATACGGCAGCGAGGGTTAACGCCGCAGAGGTTCTAGTGGGTATTCTACCCTCCACTATAGGCCTTCCCCGGGCCCGGCGGGATACGTAAAAACATTTCCTGTATGTCCAAAAAAAACAGGAACAAGCTTACTTTCTGTGGACAAATTGTTTTGAATCTATTAATATACATAAATATACTTTTATAATATTTCCAAAGTAGAATATGTCACTCTTATAGGTACTCATTTGCAAAATGTTTTAATTCAATAGTTTTATATACACTTTCCAGCCTCCTGAACTGTCTCCCGAAGAGCAACAGAAGCGTCAAGAGAAGGTTGAGTCGATTAAGAAGATGCTTTCCGGGTCTACTGATCCCAACCACAAGGTAAAAAAAAGTTGACAGACTTAACTAATGAATAATGATAGTTGGACATGAATTAACAAATTAACTACCATAAGTACATATAAGATTATCCATTAAACGATAAAAAAAAAACAATTTACTAATATTAGTGTAGTCATCATATGCACTTAGATTCATTTAATCATAATCACCGAATTTCATAAAATATTGATTAGGTATGTAACGCTTAGCCCATCTAAACCCATAGCCCATCTTTCCTGATATCTTCTTTCTAATCACGACATTAATTGAATGTAAAAACATCTCGGTACATCCACGAAATTTGTTCCTGTTCTATAAATAAACTCTATACAGATATTATTTATATCTTCTGAATTGTAGACCTAAGTAGTTGCCTACATTTTTACCACTTCATTTCATGCTCTTTTTCATCTTGCATGCTACTTCCGCTTTTAGTCTTGTCTTGAATGACCTGCATGATCATTCTGTCGTTATTAATTGTTTCACGAAGAGATGATACTTTCTCCAAAATAATATAGAAGTTTATAGTATTAGTTCTCGGGGACAGAAACTATTCGCTAAATTTGAAAAGATACCTATGATATGTTGTTTTAAAGTGTAGGTAATGTTTTTCCAGTTACTGTGAGGGCCATACAAGTGAAGATCGGGGCCCTAATGACATAAAACTTATAATTTTTAAATATATTTCTTTATGAAATTTGGTATCACGGTATCACATATGGCCTACAATTTTAATTTTTTATTGGTGGGTACCTATTGTAATATTGAGCCCAGTATGTAATAGATAGGCTTACACTTTACAGTGAATAAACCTTTTCAAATGCCATGCGAAATTCAATCTTATATCAATATTATATAGACTGACAGCGAAAACTAGTCTCATTTTACCTGTAGTTGCGAGAAAATAACTCGAATATTTGATCATTTTGAAGGCATTTCAATACGACAATATTACTTAGGTACCTAAATACTTATGAATATTGGTCTCTGAATATTCTGTATAAAATTTTCATTTTACTTTTGGATCACTAAACCTATATATGTATTCTGCCCCCGAGATAGGTTAGCTTGCCTAGCGGCTTCGAATGTTGGCTGTAAATATGTAATCTAGCACACCTACATGTGTCTGCTTGTTACAACGCGTGTAGAGCCCGGACGGCGAAGAGAAGCGGCAGCGGGAGCACTTATTGCAGATGAACCAGCTGCTCGCCAAGCAGGTCACCGAAATGAGCAAGATCATAGCCGGTAAGATGTTAACGCAAATACACCTTAATTCCTGTTGTTTACGGTTCAATGTTGTTTGTATAATAAATCGTGCAATATTTTTTTATTGATTTATGGAGGTCTTACCATGAGGTGCGAATTCCAGCTGCGCTACGGTGTACAAATCGGATGTGTGGCTATAGACAGTAAAATTTTGATTATTACGATTTATTAAACAAACCACTTAGTTTTAAACCCTTTAACTTCACAAGATGCATTATATTGACCTATTGACATGCTAATTGATTGGGTTTGTCGTGTGCATTTACGTTTTATCTTGCAAGTTTACATTTTAATTCATATGTTTGAAATTACCAGACACTACTTACAAAGTAGAATGTTGTGACCTCGTAACTATTTTATTAACTATTTTCACTTTAAATATGATAATTACACATTCATTTATTAATAAGTGGTAATTTCAAAAATCAGTCTTTGTTACTAACGTTCACGTGTGTCCACGCATGTAACATTATTTTGCTTGATGTTGTTTTGTTTTGTCCCGTTTTCTCCAGGAACCAACACAGAGCAAGGCCCCACCGCAACCAGCAAATAAATAAGCCATTTTCATACAAATCTCACGTACAAATTAGACACCTACCTTATCAGTATCATCCTTAACTCCATTACTCCTATTAAGTGAATTTGTAAGTAAATTGGCTTGAACATCGGTCGTTCGAGGAAATGTTGCAGCATGATGGTTTCGTTTTTGCATTTTGTTGTGAGTAGATCCTAAATTACGTAATAATTTAGTTGCATTCGTTTGTTGTTTTGTCTTTCTGAATTTTACAAAAATATTAAACTCCCTTTTGAATATTCCGTGTTAATTTTAACATTTCTAAATTTAGACATTTACCTACCTAGTTCGATTCGATACCTCTATATCTGATTATTTTTGCAAAATAAGCAGATAAGAATATTATTGAAATTATTTATGGGATTGATTAGTTCATCTGTTTATTTTTTAGTCGTCAGAATTTGGGGGGTTTAATGATGTAGATACAAAGTAAATAAATGTTTATATTGGTGTTTACAGTGAAAGCGTTAGAAGAGCTGCCGCATCGGAACAACGCGGATGACTTGTACGACCGCTCCCCGGATGTGGAATTACCTATTTATCAGCAAAGAGACAATTTCTTTACATAAAAATACAATTTAAATCGAAATCCGAAATTCGTATCGTGTCATCCCTTTCACTCTCGTGCTATATGCGTGAATGGGACGGCACTATAGGAAATTCGGATTTCGAATTTCGGAGTACATGCCCTGATGTATTGTATTACTTTCAAGATACTTTTGTATGTCTGTTTAGTAAAAACCTAACCTAGGGTGCCCTCGGTAGCAAAGCGGGGGCCAAAGGTCGTTGTTAGGGCGACAGAGAGAGGAAACGATGACTAACATCCTTGTATATCTATTATGTTCTTTTGAATAGTTATATGGTACCTGTAACAGTATGAATAGGTACATAAGGTATGTTGGGGTAAGATCGGATCGGGCCAAGATCCGATAATTCAATTTTCTACTAAACTAGAAGAGCAACACACCTGCCTACCCCATTTTGTTGCGCCCCACACTTCAGTCAGCCGCGTGGATTTAAAGCGACAGCTTGTGTGCGACAGCGTGAAATATAAACAACAACAACAACAACAAATACTCTTTATTGCATAACCTCAACAAAAGTAACACTAACAGTACATAATGACAAACATGATATAAAATTAGTGTTTTTTGCCTAGTTTGACAGGAAAAGATCGGATATTTATTTTTATGAGCCTTACGCGTAACTGCACAGAGTTCAGTTTTGAACATAGTCCGTTGTTTCCCGTTTACGTCCGATGTTTCCCGATGAAAAATATTAACAAATACTATCTTTAAACGTATATTAAATAAAAACGGTTTCACATATGAGGAAATGAAAAATATGAGTTGAAAATATATTTCATACTTATTTATAACAAATGATAATAATTCAAGGAATCGTTAGATAAGTTAGTCAAAAAAAATCCTAGTACTTACCAAAGTATCGAAAATTAGTCCGATCTTATCCCAACATACCTAACCTAGGTACGCTGCGTGCATACTTTTTACGAGTGTAGCTTAGAAACCGAGGTATTATCGAAGACTTCATCCTAGTTATGGGTTCAAACTAAAATCATGTCCTTAAACTCATATTTAGGTACCTACTTAAAGGTTTTCTTCGCTTTGGCATATATCTAAAATATTCCAATGGATATATAAAACTTGAAACCGTACAATACTATTCATCTTATATCTATATCTATCTAAAACCAGATTATTGAATGTAATGTATCGTGTCTTATATTTTATTGCAAACAAAAATGCTATTATCAAATTAACGAGTTGTAATAAGCTAATAATCAAGTTATATGGGCTTTAAATATTTTGTAAGTGATACAATTAGGAAACTCAATTAATAGTATACCTACTCAACATAATAGACTACAGAAAATGTTTATCGTTTTTTTTTGTATTATGATATTTTAGCTCAATTAACTTCTATGTTCATATTTATATATATGTAAAACTCGTGTAGTAAAATATGCAATTGCATGTAATAAGTACTGTCAGGCGATTACGTACTATCTTCAGTTTCATAGTTGGAGTTCTTCAGTTTCATAGTCGGACAAAACACGACAAAATGAAACTGAAACAAAAAAAGATGAATTACAAAGGCGAGCTTATCCCTTTAAGGGATCCCTTCCAGCTAGCAATTTAGGCGGTTAAGTCATGTTTTGCTTAAGAAGTGTTTCCGTTTGCGACTTGAGGGTATTTGCCCTCAAGTCACAAAAGGGAACACTTCTTACTAAAGACCTATCCCAAGGTGGAATTCGCAAGGAGGTTACATTAATAATTATTGTTCTGTTGTAATCAGCTCACTGTTCGAAACGGCAATTAACCCTTTAACCGCCGAACGCCAAAAAGTTACTCGCAATTTTCAACTCTGTCACAAACCAAGAAGGTGACATTTACACTGTCACTGCCTTATATATCAAACGACAGGTTAAAGGATTAACGACGGTTTGGTAAGCATATCCGAGTCTATGAGAAGAAAACGATATTAAATTAGGAGCGACTGACTGACGACCAATCTTCAGAACAAAATAATTAATTGGGGAATATTTATTTCAGAGTAGGTTTCTTATGAGTAGTAATTGCTCAATTTTAACAACATTCCTTCGATAGATGATTTAAATGTATATTGTAGATAACAAGTAGACAGGTAATATTACAATTTAAGTAGGTATGTTGTTTTTCTATTATTTCTACACATTACAAAGTCTTCTACGTCAAAGGCCTTGGATTGTTAATTAGATAAGGTTCTATATAGAAAAACGTAGCTGTAAGTCGATGCCATGTTAATCAATTAAAAATGTAGTACCTAAAGCACATTATTTAATATAATTACTGTAATTAAGTTGAGAAATGGGATTAAAATGCGTTTTAGTATTATTTCGTTTCTTTTATTTGTAGATACAAGTTACTTATCTCTAAGTTTAATATTATATTACATACTACCTAACTAAATTGATAAACAATACGTGTATTTTAATTTTATTTATGACATGCACAGTATAGATTGTCAATTTGTAGCAAGTAGCATATAATAATGGAATATATCAATTACTTATTGTTAATGGACATTGTAACATTTATATGACCTTACGCCTGGTGTCATATCAATAGTAGTAACATTTGTGTCACTTGATGTTTGCTAACAAGACGCGACCAGATGCTAAGGAACCAAGACAAAAAGGGTTTAAAGCATCACCGCCAGCAACGCTCATGTGCGTTAACTTTCCCAGAAAGGAACTTCGGTAGTGATTGGGAACACTGTAGCTCTAGTATAAGTTTTTTCGAAACATTAACTAATTCGAACGCGTTTGCGTTTTGTCTCAAAATGTATGAAAACGCTCTCACCGAGTTTGAAATACGCGCGTTCATCGGTTAGCAACAAATGTTATACTCGCTGTTTTAGTTTCCACTAGTGACCACCAGAGGCGCTGTTCACGTTTTCATACCACTTTCATACATTTTGAGACAAAACGCAAACGCGTTCGAATTAGTTAATGTTTCGAAAAAACTTATACTAGAGCTACTGACAAACAGTCGGTAGCTTTTCGGAATTGTATAAGCAGCTTTCATATTCCTACCGTTTAAATAACTCAAAATAGAGCGTCTTGCTGTTCGAGCGTCAAAAATTTGAGTAGAGTATGTTTGGTGAAAATTTAAAAGAAAACGAAAGTATAATACCTACATAAAAATATTTATTAGCGTTTATGCGTCATTCGAAGTATAATCAATTAATTGAAGGATGATTGTTACCTATCATTCATTCATTGGTTCCACCGTTCGCGACATTGGCATCAGTTACACGCTGATTATTATCACGCGTTACGTTACACTCGTATCACAATACGTATTCACCGTGTATTCATGAATATTAAAGCAAAATCCTAACAATTATAATTACCGCGATAATATTGACGCCGCGGTATTGTGTGTAATAATCACCGTGTAACTGATGCCATTCACAGCACGGAGCCAGCATCAAGTACTTAGAAGTGGTTCTATGGTAGTATTTAATGTGCATAATGGCGTATTGCCTATCAAGAGCTTTAAATAGTTACTGTATTCTCCTGTTACTTGACTTCTTGCGTGTTACATGTACTAAAACTATATTTCTAAGTAAATGTTTATTACTTAGTGTGTAATGTAACGACTTTACCATAATTGTATTAATTAGTTGGAATTGTAATGACTAGTGTCGCTGATTGTTGCCATAAAACAAAATAGTAGGTATCAATTTTATAGCGTTCGAACATACATAACTGTTTCTTTTTAGTGAGTGTAACTTTAAGTGCTATGAAAGCTGGGATCCCAGGACAGATAACAAAAGAATGGCATTGTTTATTTTTTTCGCCGGGAGAGGACGGCTTTTGACTATACCTAAACTGAAAAGATGATCATCATTATTTAGATTTAATACATATCTACTAAGGTCTGGCCCACCATTCGGCGGAGTTGTTTGACAAATCGAAATGCACAAATGTTGCCACAGTACGGCCAGTGCTGTTCATATCGATATTATTTAAGGCCTCACTAGACGTACGGATCTTACGGACCAATTTATCGGGTACCCCTTGGTGCTTGCCGAGATCATCGAAAATCGAAATTAGTAATAGTGTTTCTCTCAATCTAAAATGCTCTCAATTTGACAAATTAAAATGATTTGTAAATTTTATGATTTTCTTTCATATTTCTCATATTTATTCTACTTTTGTCCACTTAATGAGCCATTAGTTGCCGAAAAGTAGGAAGTGCTAGGAACTTTACATTTATTAAATTAGGTACCTAGTAAAGTAGTAGGGCTTAAATCTTGATCGAAAAAACTTCCTATCGAATTGTATATCGATTTTAATATTCCGAAAAATGCTGGCACATTTTTGTTCGTGAATAAGAGGGTACCTATAGTTAGTTACTTTATACTTATCGACCTATTTTTATCGATATATACCGTCACTATTTATTTTTTTCTACTCTCGGCAACATCTCATCTGCCAGTTTACTCCGCCGAATTATGGACTTGATCTTAGAGTACTTTTATCTCACGCGAGTGCGGGTGAGCCATGGTTGTGTGTTGAGCTATACATGCACATTGTCAATGTGTGCGTCGGCGTAGGAGCGGTGTCACAACTACAGGAATGAACAACCCACGCTCGTGAGATAAAAGTGCTATACGAGAATGTAAATCTAGATAGGTTAGCCATCATTATGAGCATAAAATAAACAGACTGAAAACATATTTCAGTGCCTAGGCTCGCTAGGCCAGTTACGCGGCCTGCGCCAGTTTGCGGCCTCCTGAAGAACGAAGTTTTTTCAATTCAAGATATTTACATTTTTACATGCCCTAAGGAAACGTCGAGTCGTATGCGTTTTTATTAGTAGCTATTGAATGGGAATATATTAAAAAAGCAAGAAAATATCCTTTCAGTTTATCAACTCATGCAAAACTGGCGCATCAAATTAAGAGGCCTTAAACCCACCTGCCGACCCTATATACAAATCTTCCTATAAATACCTAAATGTAATTTAGACTGAAAACGTAGCATTTCGTAATTAGAATCATATTGATTGACATGTTAATAATCACATTGACCAATAGTTGGCAAATTATAGTGTATTTATAGCACAAGATTGTACTTATTCTGGCGACTAAAAGTATTAAAACAATATTTTCCTGCAAATTTAATCATTGGCGAATACCTAATTTTTGTTATATTTTCTCTCCAACTTATTAATGCCTTAATTAGATTCTAATATGTATTATTATCAAATTATGGGCAGTATTTTAACTTTACCGCCCTAGGTAAGTAATTCCAGGTACTTATTCTTATCCATACTATTATAAATGCGAAAGTGTGTCTGTCTGTCTGTTACCTCTTCACGCTTAAACCGCTGTACCGATTTAAATGAAATTTGGTATGGAGATAGATTGAGTCCCGGGGAAGGACATAGGATACTTTTTAACCCGGAAATCATCCCTTAAGGGGTTGGAAGTTTGTATTAAAGAGCGATGACTAGGTAAGCGCCCGATATAAGTAAATAGCAATTACTTAATTAACCGTTTAGTGTAATATAATTCTATCACGATAAACGAGTTTCACACGGTCGAAGTCGCGGGAAATAACTAGTTCACTATAAGAGTTGGAATTGGACACTTCGTGTACCATGCGAATATTATTGCGTATTATCTCTATTTGTAGATAAAATACTGTCCGTGATATTTTAACTAATATAACAATGTTGTGTACATATTTACAGGGAAGTCTTATAGTTTGATATTTGTTATATTTTATGTACCTATTGCCTACCTACCTATCAAATGCGTTCCTTATGCGCTTCTAAGTACGAGTACTTATATTTATTGAATACCTACCTACTTAATAATGTGAAAATCTCTTAGCTAAAATACGTACTTTGTTCAGGGGTGTAGGTATGTAAACGAAATCTAAAAGTTAATAAAATATACTATTCATCTCTATTTGTTTTATTTACGTAGGTACGAGTATAAAATTAAACTAAGGCAGGCCAGTTTTGTTGTTGGCTGGAGGCTGGAGTCCCAATTCATGATCTTACCTTAAATTTTATTCGAATCCGATAACAAACCTCACCACGTATCTAATTTTAAACTTATTTGCTACGGTATCCTAATAAAAGCCATTTTCTTGCCCGGGCTTCCCCTATCGGACACAAATATGGTCGAACCTTCATACAAAAAAAAAACCTTATCGTCGCCATCGGAGCTACCATGTCACGACAATTTAAGGCATCATAACTTTTAATAATTTGATATTTGCATCAAATCTTTGGGTGACAACCAAAAGTCTGTCCCACGACCTCGTATCTCAGTACTGAACCGATTCTGAGATACGAGCTGTATTGTACCTAAGTACTTAGTAGAGTTTTGGTTGTGAACCGAATATTTGACATTTATCTACTTACCTACTGAAAAACTCTATGTAAATAATTTTTTATAATGCCAATCGAACCAGTTTTTAGAGACGATCAAATGTCTATATGGGACCAACAAAAATTAGAGCACAATAAAGCAATAAAGGGCTAAAATTAGGGACAAACCTAGCTCGACGCTAGCGGCCCTAAAAAAGGCTCCTACAAATTTCCCCTGGCAAATGACGTCACTTGCACAGCATTCGACCAACCGTTGTATGGGAAAATTAGTATTTTGCTGTTTTAGTCGTAAAATAATGCGTTTAGGTACATAGTTGCCATACAATTTATTTTTTATTTTTACATAAGCATTCTATTGATACCTTTTATTTGAATTTTGGACGGTAAAAATTACATAATTTTCTGAGTTTTTGATGATTCATATCTTTTTATGATTTTGGTAAAATTTTATAATTGACGATTTATTGTGATATTTTGATGGCTAACTATCCAAAAAGTGACACTGTGTTATAAATTTTAACATGTGTCAAATACCGTATTCTCCTGAAATTTTGTGAGCGTGCGATAGTGGCGATAATATAGTTTTTGCAACAAAACACTCACGCGGTCTACGCATAATATATATTGTAGTCTTTGGTCTACGCTTACAGAGCCACAAAGTATGAAGTAGGTATGTATGTGATATTTCTTATGACTTTTATTAATACGTAGGTTTACATCAACTTTTTTTGACGTTTTCCGAGTTTTGTTAGCGTATCGATTCTGTTTATTGAAATGAATGGATCTCTATCATCGGACCGATTGTCGATTAGCCTAATTTTAACGGCATAATAATTTATACATCCAGGTCGGCGCTCTAGAAGGTATTCTCTGATCGGTGTCGGAGAAGGCGCGCCCGTTGCCATTGTAATCACGTCACCAATATTCAAATTAAGATGCTTCCAATTTCACAACTGACGCATGGTATTGAGAATACAGTTGTGATAATAATAATATACTACCTACATCATAAATGGGTCATTGAAAGGAAATCAAAAGCTTTACCTTACCTACTTAAGGCCGTGTATTACCACTTTTGAGTTTTTAAAAACCATCTGAGACATAGAATATAGTGTCTTAAAATCTAAAAAAAATATGTGTGTTACATAAGGATCTTGTCTAGTCAAAATCGCAGTCAGTTACACGACCTGAGGAATTTCACTCGATAGAAAAAAATCGCGAAGTTACCCCTTTTTGGAATGTATTTTCAATACTACGGCTATATTACTGATATTTAACATTTAATTTTTGTACTCAATTAAAGATCGTAAATAGTTATAGACAAATTCGCAGGGTTTGCTTTGATAAAATGATTGGCTTAATGACTATAGCAAAATATTTACAAAACTGCGCGCAGAGCTTGCGTAGAGAGCAGGATGGTTAATTGTAAACTCACGCGTGTTAGAGCAGGACATTTGCGTTGGGGATACCTCCCCTTAAGAGATAGCAGTTTTACACTTAGGAATTACGACGCCGTCGACGCCGATTTTAGATTCAGTAAAATGAATACATAGATAGTAGATTGTTTCTCTAGAGGTCTTCTAAAGTAGAATCCTGAGCGTAGGGAGGGATTCAAGTGTTTACGCCCAAGACGGAAATAATTTTGCTACCGTGTATAGTTGACGAAATATAAGCTGCACCGATTCCTCGAACAACTTGTATAGCGAATCGGTGCAGCTTATATTTCGTCAACCATAACACCTACTGTTTTTCACATCGCCTATGAGGCACGCTGCTAATTAAAACATGAAATGTCTTACAAATAGTTTTTCTACCGAGTGGCTGGCACATAAGTAGTTACTGCTTTTCACACCTTCTACGAGGAAAAGAGTAATTTTTGTTGGTTGTTGCCCTCAAATGAGAAATAAAAGTACGACTTTGATCCCTGGCAACGATGACTCCTGTCTGAGTAGCAGGTCTGAAAAACTAATTACTAGGGGCTCTGTGAGCTGTAGACCTCGTGAGTGTTTTTTTTTTATTTCCAAAGCTATGTTAGATATCGAGCTCCCAAAATTTCACGAGTATCGGTTGAGAAACGCTGTATAGGAGGACAATTTTTTTGTCGAGTAACTAAAAAGAAAAAATTAATTACTCGACAAAAATATTCTATGTAATCAAAGAACCTCCTCAAATCGGTTGTGAAATGCGACCCTTAGAGGCGAACAAATCGAAATTCGGCCGCAGAAACACAAAATCATTGATAAAAAAAAAGTTATTTTAAATTTCCAGAAAGTGACTCGATAAAAAAATTCTATAGAGTTGCCAAACCTGCTCACAAAATTTCACGAGAATTGGTCGTAAAATGCGACCTGTAGAGGAGAACAACCAATTGACGAAAAAAAAAATCACAACAAATAAATTCTATGTAGTCATAGAACCTGCTCACAAAATTTTACGAGAATCGGTTAAGAAATGCGACCTGTAGAGGAGAACAACCGGAAACCCGGACATACGAAAGTATTTTTGGCGAAGCTAAAACTGAGACCTTCGTTTCACTCGGTCAACTACTACTAAAATACGCTACGGACCTTTTTTTTCTATCTTTCCCCTCACTGAAACAGTTTTTATTGATTGTCTCTGGTGAAAATAAAATAAAAAATAAATAAATAAATAGTTTATTCACAACATTATACGAATGTTTACATTTCATACACTTCTGCCAAACCACATTGCGGTTTATTGGCAGACGAGGCTCCATTTATGTAAGTCTGGTACTACTACCTACCTAATGTGTTTACACATAATTTAATTGGCTTAGGACTGTAGCTTTAGTATAAGTTTTTTCGACACATTAACTAATTCGAACGCGTTTGCGTTTTGTCTCAAAATGTATGAAAGTGGTAAGAAAACGTGAACAGCGCCTCTAGTGGTCACTAGTGGAAACTAAAACAGCGAGTATAACATTTGTTGCTAACCGATGAACGCGCGTATTTCAAACTCGGTGAGAGCGTTTTCATACATTTTGAGACAAAACGCAAACACGTTCGAATTAGTTAATGTTTCGAAAAAACTTATACTAGAGCTACTGAAGTTTGCTCGCACCTAGCACCCGCATGCGTTACTTACTTTTAATCAGTGAATAATATAGTGATCTGTCAAACTGTTATCTTACCAACCTCTTGTTAACCAACATTCCACCTATCGGTAAAAATATCGAGTTTGGTGAAGTATGAGTATTTTTTTTAATAGTTTGTACTAGTTACCACTTAAATGAAAAAAAAACATAATTTTGTAGAAACATGTGTTAATAATTGTTGGAGACATAGCTAGGTATTACTTAATTAATTTTGCATCTAATTCATCATCCTCTTAGGGCCGACGCTAGCTTACGCGGGTGCACGGAGCGGGTCATACTAAACTGCCCGCCGCGGGCGCAGTTTAGTATGACCCGCTCCGTGCACCCGCGTAAGCTAGCGTCGGCCCTTAGTGTTTTCCCAGTTGTGTTCCCGGGGTTTGTTTTGCCATCTAATTTCAAGATTTGGCATAGGCACTAGCTTTACAAAAGTGACTGCCATCTGACCTCCCAATCCAAAGGGAAAAGACATTGTTGGGATTAGACCGGTTTCACACCATGTTTTCCTTTACCGGAAAGCCACTGTTAAATATGAAATGCTATTTATTAATTCTGCATTTTATTAATTTTATTAAATTGACAAAACACTACATGCAAACGCTTTGCTTTTGCTTAATAACTAGGTAGGTACAATCTGTTTGCGAAGTAGCCAGTTACCTATCTATATTTGTGAAAAAACATTTAACAGATATAAATATTTAATTAGGTATGGAGAAAGATCATGCTAGACTTAATAGGTACTCTACGTGGGATAAAACTAAAATGAGGAGAGAACTATACTTCAAGAATACTGTGATGATATTTTAACTATGTACTTATGTATGTACCTACACCTATTACCACTGTTGGAATACCAATACCTCAATACCTATATCATGATTAAGGACCACGTATTGGTCCGAAACATGTCGACCGATATTCGACGTTAAAGACGTGAGTGACCCGTTTATTATATTTCAAATATCAATACTTACCTATTAGAATAAAACTCATATTTGTGTTTTATTGCAATAAACCCTTTGTAGAATCACAGTTACAACATTTTCTGTGCAAATACATCAAGTTTATTTCACGTATACTTTCGCTATACCATCTCGTTTATGAAAATAAAACCGGTCAAGTGCGAGTCCGACTCGCGCACCGAGGGTTCCGTACACAGTTCTTGAATATGTAGTTGTGTACCCGTCCCGACCCCATTAATTCAGGAACAATCTTAAAAAAAACATGACAGCACCATCTATCGGCGCATTGTGTTACTAATTTGCGCGACTGAATAACTTAGTACGTATGTTGGTTTTTCAAGGATAATTCTTTATCACATCAACCGATTTCAATAATTGTTTTTTTATTTGAAAGAAGGTATTTTCAACGTAATTTTGTAAATTTAAATATAAAACAAAAATATATACAAAGGTGATTAAATTACAAACTTAGTATAGAAAAGTTTTTTGATGATTAAAAAAAAGAAAAACTAGATAGAGCTATGGCTATAATTTTCCTGTAAAATATACATGCATATTAATGTTGTGTAATAATTTCAAATTTTTTTCTTCGTAAACTTCGGAGATAAGGGGGGGGAATGGTATTTTTTTTTACATTTTCCCTCGTAAATCGAAATTTCCCCAACGAAAAAAAAAACTAAAAATTGTTTTGGAATGTACAAGTCAAGCCCTTTCATATGATACCCCACTTGACATAGTTGCCAGACTTTAAAATTTTGAACCCCCTTTTATCTGTCATTATTCACAGAAAATAAAATAAAATAATTTAAAAAACCATCTTCTATGTATCTGGGTTACCCTTGTTTATAACTATTCCAAATTTCAAATCGATAGGATAAGTAGTTCCTGAGATATTTAGCGATGTGACAGACAGACAGACAGACAGACAGACAGACAGACAGACAAAGTGAAACCAATAGGGTTCCTTTTTTACCTTTTTGGTACGGAACCCTAATAAAGTAATCCAAATCCAATTTCAATCCCTCTATCGAAAGAAAGTCTATTTGTTTATTTTCTTTCAATTTCACGGTTCGGTTGTGTCATTTTCATGTTTATTTGTCAGTGTCGCGCGTTGAGCACAGTTAAGAGAGTAACTTTCTTTCTCAGTGAATGGTCGTTAAAGGGCTACACTTTAGTGGCACTATACCGTTTATCGCTGACGTATAGCATTCGTCCATCTTACAGCTCTCCTACCTACTTGTTTGATACAGACAAATTACTCTAGTCGGCGTTCCGATTGGCGCTTGACCAAGACTTTAAACTAGTGGCTCTGTGAGCTGTAGACCTCGTGAGTGTTTTTTTTTATTTCCAAAACTATGTTAGATGTCGAACCTGTAGAGCAGGGGTCGGCAACCTTTTAGCACCCACAGGCCACATAGTAGCTAAAAAAATCTTCGCGGGCCGCAGATGATAATAATGATCACTGTCTGTTGATATCAACTCGAAACAAATTGGTACGCCGTACGCGACAGTAACGTAGTAAAAATTCGCACCCCTTTTTACGTGAAAAACGAGAAAGACGAAAAAACCGACTTTTCACAGATAAACCAGCTAGTTTCCTTACCAAACCCAGATAATTCGCTTTTCAACCGCATCGTAATTTCGCGATTCATTCGATCAATGCAAGCATATAGAATAGCAGATATAGAAACTTTAAGGGGGGGACGGGTCATAAAGTCATAACACACCTAGATGAAAACGCGAGCGCGAAATTTTTCGAACACTGATGCAAATGCGGCAAATACTTCATACGCATCAAGTCATAACACATGTAGATGAAAATGCGAGCGTAGCGAGCGCGAAATTTTTCGAACATTATGATGCAGGTGCGGAAAATACTTCATACGCATACGCATCAAGTTATGTAGATGTAAACGCGAGCGCGAAATATTTCGAACACTGATTCAAATGCGGCAAATACTTCATACGCATCAAGTCATAACAAATCTCGTTGAAAACGCGAGCGTAGCGAGCGCGAAATTATGCGAACATTATTATGCATGTCTGGAAAATGCTTCATACGCATCAAGTCATGTAGACGCAAACGCGAGCGCAGCGAGCGCGAAATTTTTTGAACATTAAGATGCAGGTGTGGAAAATACTTCATACTGTCTAACGCAAACGCGGAAGGCGCGAAATTTTTGAAAAAAAATTTAGATAGATTTAACTGTAAAATATACTTACAAACACATATCTCGTCCTGACCAACTGTGAAAATATTCGTGGTTGGCGATACAGACGCTTTCACGATGTTAAGAATTTCAAATTTTACCTTTACAAACAATAAAGCCAGGGAGGCTCGCGGGCCGCACGGAAGGGCCGCGTGTTGCCGACCGCTGCTGTAGAGGAGGACAAACCATAGTTTTTTTTTTAGATTACTCAAAAAAAATATTCGATGTAATCAAAGAACGTGCTCACAATACTTCACGAGAATCTGTTGTGAAATGCGACCCTTAGAGGTGAACAAATCGAAATTCGGCCGCAGAAACACAAAATAATTGATAAAAAAATTGTTTTTTTAAATTTTGAAAAAGTGACTCGATAAAAAAATTCTATAGAATTACCGCACCTGCTCACAAAATTTCACGAAAATCGGTTGATAAATGCGACCTGTAGAGGAGAACAAACCAATGAATAAAATAAAAAAAAATTAAATTTACAAAAATTTACTTGCCTAAAAAATTCTATGTAATCATAAAACCTGCTCACAAAACTTCACGAGAATCGGTTGAGAAATGCGACGTGTAGAGGAAAAAACGGCCGCAGAAAAATACGAAATCATTGATACCAAGTTTGTTTTTTCGAATTTCAAAAAAGTGACTCGACAAAAAAATTCTATATAGTTACCAAACCTGCTCGCAAAATTTCACGAAAATCGGTTGATAAATGCGACCTGTAGAGGAGATCAGCCAACGACTTACAAAAAAAATTTTAAAAATTTACAAAAATTTACTCTACAAATCAATTATATGTAGCCATGGAACCTGCTCACAAAATTTCACGAGAATCGGTTGAGAAATGCGACCTGTAGAGGAAAAAACGGCCGCAGAAAAACACGAAATCATTGATACAATGTTTGTTTTTTTGAATTTCCAAAAAGTGACTCGACAAAAAAATTCTATATAGTTACCGAACCTGCTCACAAAATTTCACGAAAATCGGTTGATAAATGCGAGCTGTAGAGGAGGACATACAAAAATCCGGCCGGACATACGAAAGCATTTTCGTCGAAGCTAAAACAGAGACCTCGTTTTACTCGGTCAATAATGGGGACTATGTATTTAAAAGGAGAGGCCAGCACTTAACAATATCTACTATGCTATGAAGGGGGCAAATCGCAAGTACCATGTCGTTTATCAGAATCGTTGTGTATAATTCGTACTCTAATTCGATTTCGCTGAGTGACAAAAAACCTAGCAATATGGTGATCTAGGCCTTCTTATGTTTCTGCATGATCGTTATATATAAATAGCAGTGGCGGAGCGTCCATACAACTCGATTCCCACCGGCTTGCCTAACTTTTAGCCAGTCCAGTTCTTTAACTACGGCTCATGAAGAATAAGAAAGGCAAATTACTTCCGGCTACCCTAAGAATATTTTCGACGCGCCGCCACTGATAAATAGATACATATATACTTAAATATATCAAAATTGCCCTCAAATATGTATCCCTCTGTTTCTGACGTATTTATTCATATTCTGATATTTTTCAGCACCTTGTTCGCTTCGATTATATAATGTCGGTACTACACATTTTTTAAATGCGTCCTAGTAAATGCATTTCGATACGACGTAGAATAGAAACTGGGGCATTATTTAATAAATAGGTGTTATCAGCTGATCGCGTCACCAGCATTCCGCTAATGGTCGCCGCTTACTCTATATTGAATGCCTTTGTACCTAGATTAAAGCTTAAGATAGATGTGTGACGGGTCAAAAAAAACATTTCACGCCTCTTTCCTGTAGTCAATTCAATAGTTAACATAAATTCCTATTATATAAGTCATGAGCCGCCAAGGCATTTTATTATACCTATATGTATTATTCTGAAATATTTGGGTTAAGACAAGAATAACTATTCGAAACAAGGACCCGTTGTATCTAATCTTATTGTGAGTAAATTTTATTTTTTATAAAAGTTCCTAATGCATAAATATTTTGTTTAGGGTAATATTTTATTTCATCTAAGAAGACTCGCACATCTTCGATTGATTGCTAATCCAAGTTCCTTTCCGGAATTCATCCATTTGATAATTGCCTGTCAATCTCAGCAGGTTACTGAATCACTTTAAAATAAGACTGGTACCTTAGTCGTCAATAGGTAGGTATCTTAATGTTATTGGCGTTAAGGCTTGGAGAAGTGCTACGAGTAGCATAGATATCTCGTTCTTTGAAAAGCGTTTATTTATGCCCAGGCGAGGAAATAATTAAGGATTAACTAACGGATATTTGATTCCTGACTTAGTTCTTGACTATATGATAGTTTCTCTGACAATAGCCGAAACGATTAATTAAAATTTTCGCGATAGAAAAAAAAAACGAAGTAAGTAGTCTTTATTTTCGTGATGATGGTATTTTTCCCTCATCTAAACTCTGTCAAGAGGAAATTTAAAAAACTTCACACATTCAGATATTTTTCGATATTTTGTCTATTGGCTTTTATGCCAATCCCGAAGATTGTTGCATCCTGCGCGGTAATCACGTAACGTTTTCGACCGTTAGTACGATAGATTTAAATGTCAAATCCCATACTAAAACTGACATTAAATAGGTACCAACGGTAGTACATATCGTTACGTGATTACCCCGCTGTTTTGTCGCATATGAAAGATTGTAAGCATGTCGCTTTCACGGGGGGCGTGGTCGACAAAATTGAGGAATCCCCTTAAATGGCAGCTGTGCAGTTATAGTACTTTTATCTCACGAGTGCGGGTTGGCCATAGTTGTATTTGTGACACATACGAATACCTACATAGACAAGGTGAACTCAAAGCCCCTACGCTGACGCACAGCTCAAAACACAACCATGGTGAGATAAAGGTACTCTAATACCTAGACGAAGTCTGGCTATGCATCAACCACAGACGTGCGTCAGTTTTCATAAGATGCGCAGTCGAGTAGTTCTAGCATTAGTACCGCGATAAGTAGATCGTTCTTTGTTTTTAAATTACGATACGTTTCCTCAAGTAATACCAAGTTCAGTTAAACTCTCCCAAACTTTTCATTAAATAAATAAATAAATAAATAAATATTTGTGGACAATCTTACACAAATCAACCTAGTCCCAAACTAAGCAAAGCTTGTACTATGGGAACTAAGCGACGATATACATACTTATATAGATAAATAGATACTTAAATACATAGAAAACATCCAAGACCCAAGAACAAATATTCGTGCTCATCACACAAATAAATGCCCCGGCCGGGATTCGAACCCGGGACCTCCAGCTTCGTAGGCAGGGTCACTACCAACTAAGCTAAGCGGTCGTCAAACGCGGCGGTTCATTAATTCTGCAATAGTTCTTTGAATACGAATAGGATTCATCATACTTTATATCATGACCGATTCGATAAATAGCTATTTTGATCGGCATATTAGGCTGTGCGTTTCTATTTAAAATATGGTATCACAGAATCTCTCGAGCATCGCTCATATTAAAATTAAATTAAATATCACGTTTCTTGTTGGATCTATTGGTTGGATCAATTCAAACCAAACATTTATTCTGCTAATAGGTAGCAAGGGCACTTTATGTCCTTAAAAGAAATTTAAATTTTACTCGAATAGAGATAAACATACTTAATTATAAAGTTCAAATCCTAAAAAAAGGTTCTTAGCCTGCTCGGAGAGTAATTTTTCAATGTTTCCCTTTAGTGTGAAAATAATTTTCCTTAGCCGCGTTACTACTGTTTAATACTTACAAAATTAAAATGACACTAGTATAACGTAGTTAAGAATGTTAAGATGTCCCTGCAAGCCATGCTGTCGAACACTAAATAAATGAGAATTTCTTATTTATAAGCATTCCATGTACCTGCGATTCATCATGCCTCCAGCAACACTTGGAATCTAATATAATGGTGAAGTAGGTATCATCAATCTCCGAAACAGGTGGCAGATTTTCAATTACCCCTGTTTAATGAATAGCATATTGAAACATAGAAAGAGAGAAAATACAGAGCACTTTCTTAAAGGGTAGCATTTAACGAACCACCAAATTAGTTGCCGATTGATGCTCTAAAAACTTACATTGATTACCAAAAATACTAGATTCGCACCAAATTTTCAACTCCTTTTAAATATAAAGTGCAACTCAAAGAAGTAACATGTCGATAACCTATTAAATTAAATTGTTACCAAATAAATTAGTCACTACCCAAAAATACTTAATGATCACCTAATTTCAAACACCAAATTTCATATAATTTACATCCAAATATTACAGGGCTCGTAATCCTATTAAAATTATTTACACCCAAATAATTCTTTCGATACCCAGAAATACTACATGATCACCAAATTTCACGCGGCAATTGTTTTTTAACGCCCGACCGACTATTACTTATTCTGTGGCCCGACGCGCAAAGCAGTTCCAATCTAGTCTAACCTCGTTGCTAGCACACTGATGCGGTTTTCCATACGGTCCGTCTCGCTCGCACGTCGCACCGCGTGCGAGCAAGACAGCGCTTAATGATTTTATTTTATAGAAGCTTCAAAATTTCTGTAACTTTAATGAGACACGTACATAACATAATTTAATTTAATATATTTTCAACAGTGCTTTCCTTACTGGTCGCATACAGCTATTTGTTCTCAAATGTTTTTGCCTCTACTCTATTCGCTGATAATCGTCAATTTGCCTAGGTAGTAGTATTTTTCTATGACATCTATTTTTATTTCAAACTAGTGGACATTGGAACAGTATTGACGGATCTCCGCTGGCGCGGAGCTCCTATTTTGAGTTGTTTTGGCCCTTCGGGCCGATGCAAAACAAACATAACCTAAACCTACCTATACCTATTTCTACCTATTAACTTCCTTTAATTTTTCCATGAAAGTCTATCTAAATTAATAAAGTAAACTCATTTGAAGACCTTTATCCATTTTCATAACAAACTTACAATTTAATAAATCAACAAAACTCATTTTCAAATAAAAGTTTTCAATCAAACGCGCTCACGTCAAAGCATTAAAAAATTAATAATAAAACTTCTTGCAGTTTGTAAACCATCAGCAATAGGTACTTAGAATGAAACAGCAATAGGTACCTTTCACTCTAACGACGTATCAATAGGTTTTATGCTTCAGACAATTCTTTGTATTTGATTGAGTGAGATAGCAGTATACGTGTTATTATTTCACACAGCCACATTGCGCATTGCTTTTTAAATTAATTTAGAATTTTACTTTCTAATTTATAACATTTTGGAAATTACTAAAATATTTATAGTGCTAAAAACAATTAATTTGTAACTGTTTACTAAAATGTAGCATGCGATGTGTATAATATTTGGATGTAGGTAATTCTAATGAAAAAAGGTGCATGAGATTAGGTGGTAGTTTAGTGTTTTTGGTGGTACTTGACAATTTTTTTGATGCGATTATAAATTTATAGGAACGCAATAAGTAAAATAGGTGCAAGTGCTGCAAAAATAGGTAGAATTTTTTTGGTGACTCGGAATTGCTGATCGATAAATTTTTTTGAGTGTTCAACCTTATTTTAGGGTTCGAAATTTTGATGATATCAAAAGTTATTTAGGTGATCATTTTATTTGTTCCCTTTCTTAAATGATAACAGGCAGGCATATAAATTATAATTTCATTTGTTTTCGACCAACTCAGATCATTTATTTATTAATAAGAAAATATATACACGAATACAACAATAACTAAAATAATATTAAAGCTAACTGCAAATACAAGTTAGGTATCATAAAATAAACTAAAATTAAAACTAAATTAATTAAAATATATCTAAAAAGGGCCCCCGTGGCATGGTACCAAAGACGCTGGCAGCATTCCCTCGCTGTATGGCAATACTTAAACGTTGTGCGAGGAAGCTGCCAGCTCTTTGGTCACCAGTGGCGTCGACGAGCCTTTTACTTAGCCCCTATGTAGTTGCCGAGGTTCTCAGCACCGAAAGCCATGAAATGGTATTGGGTGCCGAGACCCCGGTATTTCCATACATTATCATTATACAAAATATAAAATAACAAAATGACAAGACAAAATTAAGTTTATGTAGGTAATGAGAATCTACTGAAAAATTTCCGAGCGACTGCAAAAAAAGGACATGAAAGGTGTTTGACCTACATATTTTAAGCTTTGAATTATCAAAGCTCATTAGGGCATGTGAGATCCCTGAAGTTGCAAGCGTCTATAGGCTACAGCGGCCGCTCATTAGGTTACCGCTTATCAGGGAGGCCTTGCGCCTGTTTGCCACCGGCACGGTGCAATAAAATAAATGAAGTTTACTTTCTTTGTCAAGTCATTGAATTTTCAATTCTGACGGCACTCCCGGATTGCAACCCGTTGAGAAGATAATTTATTATAGGTACCAAGGTATATAATCGTAACTGTATCGCAAAGTTTCACATAAGTATCTTCTTTGCGATTTGCGACCGCAAGTAGGTAGGTACTAGGTATTGTTTACATTAGAGGTAGAAGCTAAAACCTACCCCAGGCAAAAAAAACAACTCCATAACTATATTAACTCGATGTCTATAGATTTATTATTTTAAATCAAAGTTTTAAAATAGTTATATTTTTTTTATTTCTTACTTCTTACTGAAGCAACCCTCTCCAATATGAGTAGTGAAAACCAAGCTTCTTAGTGGCTACTCACCGACAGTGAGATTTCTTTTTCACTAGGTATTTTTTTAAACGTCCATTTTACGGTTCCGTACCCAAAGGGTAAAACGGGACCCTATTACTAAGACTTCGCTGTCCGTCCGTTCGTCTGTCCGTCCGTCTGTCCGTCAGTCTGTCACCAGGCTGTATCTCATGAACCGTAATAGTTAGACAGCTGAAATTTTCACAGATGATGTATTTCGGTTGCCGCTATAACAACAAATACTAAAAATCGGGATACAGTAAATATTTAAGGGGGTTCCCATACAACAAACATGATTTTTTTGCCGTTTTTATAGTTACTGGTACGGAACCCTTCGTGCGCGAGTCCGACTTGCACTTGGCTAATTTTTTATTTGATGATCTTAATTCTTTGTCCATTGTGTCAATCTGGCCGGTTGGTAGCGATTCAAAGCGCGTACGCACGCAGCGACGTGGACGCTCAATGCCGATCGCTCTTCCTTCCGTTATATGTATCTAACTGACGACGGGTCGGCTATTAAACGTTAACGCCTCGTTCATGTTTAAAAGGCAAGAGCTAGCGGAGTATGAACGGTTAATTAATAATGACAAAACTTTATTCGACACCTTTGACTGTGTTTAGCTTTCGGGTCGCGGGAGTTTGGAGGAGCTTTAAATATACCAACCTATACCTAATACCATTTGATGGTTCATTTATTTATCGTCCTACAACCGGTTCTAGACGAACGTCAAATACAATCAATGTTTGATAAAAAATAGTACATTACTTAACAAGGGCGGTAAAACAAAGAATGTCTCAGATCGCAGGTATTTGACGCCCGAGCCGAAGGCAAGGGCGATAAATATGCGATCTGAGGCTTTCTTTATTACCGCCCGTGTTAAGTACAAACTTTTATGTCACCCCCTGGCCAGGAAGTGGGATTTCCCGCGCGCGGAGCGTGCGGTAATTGCCGCTTTATGGCATGGCATAAAAATATTATAAGGTTTCTAAAAGCATTTTTTGATTAAAGAATTGGTTAGCGTGATATTAAGCTTTGAAGTGATAATTTTAGCTGTGGTCAAGTGTCCCCCCCCCCCCCTGCCAGCTAAACGGTGGCTACTAGGCATGTGAAAAAAATCATGGTAGTAGTAAATACGATGAATTTAAAAGGAAAACTATCACAGCTAAGTAGACATTACTAGGTAACGAGTAATAGTCGAACTTCAGAAATGTACTTTGCAAAAGCAAACTTTCGTACAATTTCCATTGATACCTTAGATAATGTTGTTAATTCTGTCAAAAACATAGTAAATATAAGTTTGCGAACTTTTTAGTCCATGTAATGTAACGGGTAGACGACTACGGAACCCTACCTTGCGCGTGGCCCGACACGCACTTGGCCGGTTTTTTATATATTACTCATAATCGTCATCAATTATTCGATTGTTGGTAACGAGTTGGTAAGTTGGTAACTTTATAAAGAAATATAAATAGAGATAGATTTTTTAATAATTTAAAAAACAATTTTTTTCTTGAATATATGGTACTGTCAGACTATCACGCACACCGCATACCTATATGATTGAGAATACTTTATGAAAAATGCTTAAAAATATCTCGAAATCGACTTCTGGTGATTTAGGGAATTTCAGATGGAGATGATCTTTCGAACTAAAAATTAAAGGGTACCAAAATTCCACAATGCCTGAGCTTATTTCGCCAAAAATGTTGATCCTTAGTGGAGGGGCTTCCATGTAGCAGAGACCAGGGGGCCGATTTTTGAGTGTCGAACGCTCGAATTTTCACTCGAGATCTGTCAAAAAACTATGACGTTTTGACAGATGTCGAGTTAAAAGTCGAGCGTTCGACACTCAAAAATCGGCCCCCAGGTAATACAGAGCCTGGCTGGCCATGGATAAAATCAAAATATTATGTAGAGACTGCGAATAATTGAATTTAAACTTTCGTGAGACATGTTATAACTTTATTTTACTAAACAAAACGTGAGTTACTGTTAACGTTACCGTGAGTTAACGTTTAATACGTGAGTTTTAACCGTTCAGTAAAATAAAGTTACTGTGAATAATGTTTACGCCTGGCACAGAATCATCAAATAATGCATCCAGTTTTTTCGATATCTGTAGTTTGTTTAGGCGAATCAACAGAATGCATATACTAGCCTTGAAATACACTTACTTTATTTCAGTCTCTCTCTTTAAACTTACACCGCACGCAATTAATAAAAAAAATTGATACTTATCGAACACGCTTTTACCGGTGCAGTCCACGATGCAAACATTTAAATATTGGTCCAGAAAATAACCGAAAAACCAACAAAACTTTACTTTCGAATTTTTTTGTGAGTAACTTTAATTACAAAAATCGGTTACGTGCGAGTCTGACTCGCGCACCGAGGGGTCCGTACACAGATCGTGTAGGTACCCGTCCCGACCCCATTAAATGCGGAAAAATCTTAGCATCACCATGCATATAACATATATTATTCAATATTTTTTTAAAGAATCATGTTCTGTGCAGCTGGGTTACCCTTGGTTATAATTATAACTGTTCCAAATTTTAAATCAATAGCATAGTACTTCTTGAGATATTTAGCGATGTGATAGACATACAGATGGAGTTGTAACCATATGGGTTACTTTTCGCCTTTTTGGTACGGAACCTTAAAAGCAATCAAGTTCAAAAAATTCAAAATTCAAACATTTATTCTGCAAATAAGCCACAAGGGCACTTTCACATGTCATAATGTTAATGTACAATTTAAAAAATTATGACAATATAAGCATATGATAGATTTTTCATGAGAAAATATTAATTTACAATTTACAATTTTAATTTACAAGTTAATTTACAATATTAATTTACAAGAACATCCCCCCGAACAAATATTCATACTACGAACCAAGCTAAAGCGGCAGTCGTGCACGTGCTATTCAGAATCAGAATCAGAATCAGAATTATTTATTCGTGACAATACACAACAAAAGGAAAAAAATAAATAAATAATAAAACAGTAAAACACGTATTGCACGAAATGGTTCCATCTCAGCATGTACTGGCGTGGTTGCGCTGGGTTCGCATTTTACTCGTACATAAGCATTACTTAATGTCCATACAATGTCTAATTGATAATCAATTAGGTAGGTAAATAAAAAAGATACGAATTTATCATAATTATATGCAATAATTGCAATATGTATACTAAACAAAATAATAATTATTCTCAAATCATCTCATTCATCTTAAAACAATTAAAATATTTCGGATAGATAATAAATTGGAAGTAGGCTAATGCTATACATATGTATTTCCATTTTGATAGTTTTATTCGTCGAATTCATTAATGTTGTATCATATTTCACTGCATAGAATATATTTCAGAAAGTAGAAAGTGAAAAATACTTATTACCTAAGTATTAATTTCCTTTTTGTTAGTATGGTTGTAACCTAGGTCTAGTTTTACTGTTATTTTTCGAGCACCAAGCGTACGCTCGCGGTCGTTATAATGGTAGGAAGAAAGTGGAGATTTCCACTATCATTTACCATTTGTCGTATTTAGCCCTTTGGTTCCCCACTAGGGATATGTAAATCTTGTCTTCATTACGCCATTTTGTCACGTAGGGAAAGATACTGCCTACTGAGTATATCTTAAAGCTTGTCCTTGGTCAACTTTAATAAAAATTAGTAATGTGGAATCCATTTCATGCATTAACTGTTACAATTTTAATATCAGAAAGCAATATATCATTGTCTACAGTGTACAAAGTGAAACGTAGTTTACATACATACTAAAAAAACCGGCCAAGTGCGAGTCGGACTAGCTCAAGAAGGGTTCCGTACCATTTAGTACTATAGAAACGGCAAAAATAATAATTTCTGTATATGGGAGCCCCCTTAAATATTTATTTTATTATTTTTATTATAGCGCTTAGTATTTTTTATTATAGCGGCAACAGAAATACATCATCTGTGAAAATTTCAACTGTCTAACTATCACGGTTCATGAGATACAGCCTGGTGACAGACGGACAGCAGAGTCTTAGCAATAGGAATCTGTTTTACCCTTTGGGCACGAAACCCTGAGCATTAAATATGTAGGTACCGCACTATATTTCCTTGAGAACAAACCTTTTGTCTTTTGTATCGAATACTTATTGTCTAAAAATCTCAGTAAAACACTACACTATTTTCTAGATCTTAGGTATTTATAGAACCGGCAAAAGCAACCAGATTTTGTTATGGTTACATAACAAAATTAATAATTAATTTAGTTAATTTTGTTTTGTTACATCAGAACATTTACGCTTAGAATGTTTGTAAATAACGGCGGCGTGTCAATAAATTCTCTGGAAAATTTTAATTGAAGTGACATTTTTTATGAAAAGTGACACATTTCTAAAAATAAGCGTACTTATTCCTCGAACGTAATACGATAAGGGTGTTTTACAGAACCACTTAATGTGGCATGAATTAACGCGTAAACAAGAAAGTAAATCGAGTGTTTTTATTTTGACAAGTCCTTACTAGGTACTCTCTTTTGTGTTGTTCTGAATCGACTGAATCCTTAACTTTATTTCCAGCAAAAGACAGGCGTCTTTTCAAGTTAATACCTGCTTAAGATACGTGGTTGGGAGAGTAAGTTTAAATTTGGTTCCTTTCCCTGGACACCAACTGGTTTGGGGACCGTTGCTCGACCCACGCCGCAACATTGATCTCATTGTTTGATGCATTGCATTTTTTGGATTGTCATACATTAAATGCCATCATTGACAATAATGTACGGATTTATACAGGTTGATGCAAAGATAAAGTATAATTAATTATGATGAAATATTTGCTCTCTTCAAACGCCCTATTTCTACGATCTATGATATTGTAATAGTTCATACGTAGGCGGTAGGTAACAACAAACATAAAGTTAACTTCACCACTGCATGTGGTCAAGATACATTTGTCCAGTATATAGTCACGAAATATCCTAAGCCATATGTATTTTTATACTAAGTATATAATAATTATCTTTATCTACACACATATCATAAATCCTCGAATATGCGTTCGGAAACCGTAGAAAATGACTCTCATTTCAACATTCAATGAATTTATGGCAATTTTCTTATCTGTGGCTAAGGCTACAGCAGTAATATAATTTTTAATTTTAATCTCATATATGATGTTAAAATATAAAAACGTCAAACAAAACTGTCAAAATTTAAATGTCAAAGTTGACATGTCCCTATTCTAGTATCACTGAAAATTCAAATTCAGTCGATGCGAAATGTCAGCTCGATGTTTTTTTAGTATATATCGCACGAAATTTGAGCTAGAACGACATGATCACATCAGAATAGGGACTCTTTACTTTTTAAAATAACATTTAGGTATCGGTTGCCAGTTCTGATTTCGATATTTCCGCAACCGTGCAAAAAAGGTTGTATTAACACAATTATTGTATTTATTTACTACGGTTTCTGAACCCATCTTAGAGTAGTTATAATATGTGTGTAGATAAAGTAATGTATGCAACTGTACATAATTAGGCATTAAAACACTCGTGTGACCTTATTATGAAACTCGCCTTCGGCTCGTTTCATAAAACACACTCGCGTTTTAATGCCCCTCATTATGTACCAGTTGCATAAACTACTATTCTCGTATCGTGTTAAGGAAAAAATGCGTTATACTATAGAACCAACCAGAATATCATTTACGGCGTTTTATTAGTCCTCAAAACCATTACTTAAGAAAAATTTAATCCACATTTTTAATACGAGCTTATTTTCAAGTTTAAGGATAATTTGTGGCACCCTATGCAGCGGCGCTTCTTTCGGCGCGCGCATATAACCGCGCAGCGGGCGCTGCGCACCACACTCCTGCGCACGCCCTCGCCGACACAACCGTGAGTATTCGCACAACATAATAAGCATGCATGCATGCGGCTAAACGACGGAAAGAGTGAGTGAATGTCACATAGTAGTTTTCATATCAAGACCTGAATTTGAAAAGCAGATTTGCAACGAGTGGTCTAGTGAGACGTAAGTTCTTAATTGTATATTATTATTTTTGTTTTTATCAAATTAGTTATAAACTTGGCATTCAGTGTTTTCGTAAACACCACAAAAATAAACACTGTTCATAAAATTGGAACTCATTATATTTCTTTCATACTTTTATTAATGGCTATAATATCATTAGTTTTGTAACGTACTATTGAATAAAGACAAAATATGGCCATGCATAAAACTCTAAAGCTTGTAAACAGCCTTGAAAGAAAGTAAAATTAAACTAGCCATAACTACTTTCCCGCCGGAAATGCAAGTATTCTCAATCTATGCAATTACCATAACCAACTGACTGGTGACCGGTTTAGTTTACATAACTGACTTTATTTACTTTTCTACTAATTTACAAACGGATCTGTGCAAATTATAATGGCGCCATCCAAACCAACTCAGGTGGACTTGACTCTGTGAAAGTTACCGCTATCTACTCCGATTATGATAATTCTAACGGCTTTCGAAGTCCTTTTGCCACTAATAAAAGGAAAAATCGGTAGCTACGTTTCTCTACGACTCCAGGGGTTGCACAAATGGCTCATAAATGTGATGAAATCGGTAATAAATTTACGGCCGAATGATTTTCTTTTTGTTTACTCTGCCCCTCTAGCACAACATGCATTCCGTATCTACTCGCGTGCGAGATAAGCTACCTGTCACTTTTTGACAGCATTAATCAGACAGTGACGGGTAGCCTATCTCGCGCGCGAGTAGAGACGAGATGCATGTTATGCTAGCCCCACAGGTAACATTGTTTTAATCCGTTTGTAACGTGGTTCATTCAGTTGTTATGCCATGCCAAAACTAGAAGTAGTGAAATAAATCAAATTACAGTTAATTGGAATTTTAATACATTTCTATTAAGTCTAGAATTGATAAAATTATAATCGGTAATTTAGAGCTATTTAGTATTGAAGGCGCGACATATGCGGCGCGTGAATGAACCGAGCACGCGACAGTCACACGCAAGTGACATTACGGTAGCTTATTTCCACTAGCTCGTACCTATTTTTCAAGTTATTTTTTCATACATACATAGAAATAATAACATTTATTTTCATACAAACATAAAACCTATACTTACATAGAAATAATAAAAACCACATTATCCAGGGTTAAATTAGTTCACTTTTAACATCAAGCGCTAACTCAAACTACAAATTTCTAAATAAAACACAATTAACAACAACGTCAATTACTTATAATAAAGAGGCATGAAAACTAAATCTTAGTTTTGTATTAATCAGTAACGCTGCTAACGCGAACTACAATTTTCTAAATAAAACACAATTAACAACAACGTCAATTACTTATAATAAAGAGGCATGAAAACTAAATCTTAGTTTTGTATTAAGCAGTAACGCTGCTAACGCAAACTAGAAATTTCTAAATAAATCACAATAAACAACAACGTCAATTATAATAAAGAGGCATGAAAACTAAATCTTAGTTTTGTATTAAGCAGTAACGCTGCTAACGCAAACTACAAATTTCTAAATAAATCACAATAAACAACAACGTCAATTATAATAAAGAGGCATGAAAACTAAATCTTAGTTTTGTATTAAGCAGTAACGCTGCTAACGCAAACTACAAATTTCTAAATAAATCACAATAAACAACAACGTCAATTATAATAAAGAGGCATGAAAAGTAAAACTTAGTTTTGTATTAAGCAGTAACGCTGCTAACGCAAACTACAAATTTCTAAATAAATCACAATAAACAACAACGTCAATTATAATAAAGAGGCATGAAAACTAAATCTTAGTTTTGTATTAAGCAGTAACGCTGCTAACGCAAACTACAAATTTCTAAATAAATCACAATAAACAACAACGTCAATTATAATAAAGAGGCATGAAAACTAAATCTTAGTTTTGTATTAAGCAGTAACGCTGCTAACGCAAACTACAAATTTCTAAATAAATCACTACTAACAACAACGTAAATAATAACAAAGAGGCATGAAAACGAAATTATAATTTTGTATTAAGCAGTAACGAAGCTAACGCAAACAACACATATTTAAATAACAGTAAAAATTAAAAATTTTGGTTTTGAATCTGCGACCTTTTGGCATTCGCACTACCTTGAACTTTTGGCATTCTTTTTTTTTTTTCCTTTATTAAGAAAACTAAACTTGGTGCAAGAATATGTAGCGTAACAAACATACGTAAGGTAGATCTAATGGTATTTTTTTGTATGGGGAAATGATAGTTGAATCTTCCTAACGTAAGTTTGAAACTTTGCCTAATAATCGACTAGCAGATCTCACTTATTTTGAGCGAGAGCCTTTGGTACGAAGTTTTCACGTTTCATTTAAAAAAGGGGTTACAAAACACGCTCTTGGGTTAGGTAAATACATACGTAGCGCGGACAAAGATATTCTAAATTATGAATAATGCTTTCAGAAATATTATGATTAAAAACAGTTTTTTCTAGTTTATCGCTCTGATACAGCTGGGTCTTAATAGTCATAAACATAGAGGTACTAACCTACTATATACGTTATATATATATATACGTTAATTTACTTCAATTTTTCCTGTACGAGATAGCTAAAATATCCAAAATTTTGAAATAGGGGAAAAATACGTCGGGAGCGCTATCCGTATTCAAATAGCAGTGGCCAGAAATTTGGGTCGAGTGTTCTTAACTTTCACGAACAGAAGGGATATTTTTTTTCAGTCCGAATATGACCCAGATAGTTTATAGCTGGCGAAAATTATGCTACTTTTACTTACCGGATATTTGCTTTCAATGTTGTTCTAAAATGCTAAACTTTGATAAGACACTATTAAACTCATTTATAAACATTAATAGGCAATAGAAGATTTACTTTCGGCTGATGACCTTTGATGACAAAGGATATCGACACTCGTTAACTCATCGGGACTCTTTAGTCAGAGCGAGTCGATAAAGCCTTATCGTAAGAGCTATTGATGTCTCTTTAAACATATTATGTGCATGTTATGTGCGACAGGGACGCATTGGAATGATTGCACAATGGTTGTTGGCAACGTCTCTGAATAAGGATCGGAAGATGGTTAATATTCTGCGCGCCTGCGCATTGTTCATTTATGATGTGCTGCCGCGTGTTGGTAGGCGCTGCGTGCGCGCTGATAGGACGTGCACGGTGCACCTGACTATATTTGCAGGTAGATGCATTCACTGAAATAAATATAGGTACCTAAATAATAAACAATGCGAAATTGAAATATTAGTCAGGTTTGTTTATAAGACGTTTGAGTTATGATTGTTCAATTAACGACAACCCCCAATGAAGGATCTTACTGCAATTAGGCTCAGCATGTGTTTTTTCATTTAACCTATTTTTCAAGTTCAGCATAGGTGCAGTATCATCTAGTAGTGTAGTAGTAGTAGTAGGCGTTTCCCATTGTTAAACCCATTGCCAGGCCACGCACCCTAGGAACAAAATTATATGGACGTGAACGCATATATTTGTATTAAGGGGAGGTATCCCCAACGCAAATGTCCCGCTCTAACACGCGTGAGTTTACAATTGACCATCCCGCTCTCTACGCAAGCTCTGCGCGCAGTTTTGTAAATATTTAGCTATAGTCATTAAGCCAATCATTTTATCAAAGCAAACCCTGCGAATTTGTCTATAACTATTTACGATCTTTAAATGAGTACAAAAATTAAATGTTAAATATCAGTAATATAGCCGTAGTATTGAAAAAACATTTCAAAAAGGGGTAACTTAGCGATTTTTTTCTATCGAGTGAAATTCATGAGGTCATGTAACTGACTGCGATTTTGACTAGACAATATCCTTATGTAACACATATATTTTTTTTAGATTTTAAGACACTATATTCTATGTCTCAGATGGTTTTTAAAAACTCAAAAGTGGTAATACACGGCCTTAATGCGTTGCCGGCAGTGAATGCCTTCCAAGATTATCATTACTCATTTGTTAGTTACAAATGAATAGAATTCACTACGTTTGAACTACGTCTGCCATAATACCCATAGCCAACCTTGTAAAGAGATCGTTAGAAATCAAATGATCAAACTGTCACCGTCAAACCGGTAACAAAAAGGCCTATGCGCAGAACTGATTTCCGTACATACGTCTCCTATCGTCTGATACATTACCGCCAGTGAATTTTTCACATATTTCTCTGCTAGGGGCGTGTTTTATGTCTTTTGCCGAGTGTCGGCATTTATGGCCCTTTCAAGCCCATTTCAAGCCTCTGACAGTTCATTGGTTCTATGAATCAATCGTGTACAAACATTTGACTCTGGAAGTGTGAGGTGAGGAGATTTCTTCTTACTAAGTTTGTACTTAATTACAAGTTATAAGTAGGTACCTGGATCACTTTGGGTAATAAATTGGCACTTTTTGAATATAGGTTGATGAGATTTCTTTAATAATTAAACATAGTTTTCCTGTTAGATTGTTGATTTGGTATAGTTTACCTGTAATAAATCTGCATAAAATACTAATTAAATACAACTAAGGGCGCGGCCACAACATAGCGTTGTGACGTTGCATCGCATCGCAACTCGCATGCGTAGAAATCTTCGTACAATGTATCGTTTTTGCGACGCTGTTGTGGCCGCACCCAAATAAATAGGCTTGTTACAAGTAGGTAACTAACTGTCAAGTTGAAAATGATGGATCGTTTATATGTTAGTAAAAAAATTACAAAAAAACAATTAAAAACAAAACTGATGTCTGATGCGTTATACACGGTTGACGAATTATAAATTTAGATTTCAAAATTAATGCCTGATCGGTAGTCCATATTGAAACAACTGTAAAAATATTATAATTGTTAAAAAAACTGTGTTGTTATCACAATAATAGTTCGCTGCATGACATTCATTTTATACATAAGTTTAAATCTGTCATGTATAATATCATTATTTTATCAATAAATTGATTTCATTGAATTGAAAGCTGGAACGGGTAAGTACCTACTACTTATAGATGATTCTTATCTTATCTTTGCTATGTTATTTTTATTTTATATTATGAAAAATGTGTAGTCTTGTAGCCAGTTTTAATACCTACCAGAAAACAATATAGCTGGACATAATATAAAGAGTAACGACGTTTCCTTTAAAATCCACATTTAAAAATAGAAATAAGAGAACTTACCAAAGTCAGTCGGTCAGTCATCCTTATTTTTTCACGTGCATTTATACTTAACATTATTTGAACTGTCCGAGTTGTATCAAATTAGGCCGTTCAAAAAGCGACTTTACTGTCCAAGCGTGAAGATTCAAAGTCCAATGACATGTTTTATAAAATGTCGGATAATTTACTATACTACATACTGCATTTTTTATCTGAACCACCCACCAATAGTATGTATACCATGTTTTTATGAAAATACTTAAATGGTTTATTATTATGAAAATATGAAACTTTGTAATTTACTTTCAGAATATTTAATACTAGCTTTTGCCCGCGACTTCGTCTGCGTAGATCTCGGTAATTGCGTTAGAATGTTATTACTATTATTTTAAGTCAGGCGCTTATACCTTGTTCCATTTCTTCCATACAAAGTTCTACCCCCTTAAGGGATGATTTCCGGGATAAAAAGTATCTTATGTCCATCCCTGGGACTCAAACTATATCCATACTCAATTTCATCTAAATCGGTTCAGTGGTTCAAAAGTGAAGTGGTATAACAGACAGACAGACATACTTTAACATTTGTAACCCCACGACTTTGCACGGGTAGGGCAGTTTTTTAATCTATTTATCTTCTATAGGTATATTACTAAAACCAACATTTCTAGTCCCTCAATTCGAATACACGTTATCTTAAGGAATAGATTTTCAAAAACTTTTCTTATATTTTAACTGAAAGTCTACTCTCCGTCTCTCCAAGCATGAACTCACTTTAAAAAACTCAGGTTGTCCATATAATGTTTCAACCCCCTTTTCACCCCTTCAGAAGGTGAATTTCAAAAAACGCTGAATTTGGTTTTCTTAGTATTTAATGCTATTTAATCAAGCTACTCGTTTAAAAAAAATTGCTCCCCATACAAACTTTCAACCCACGTTCCACCCCTATAGAGGGCGAATTTCGAAAAACACTGAAAACTGTTTTCTTTAATTGTAATGGTTAGTCTATTAAGGGAGTTAGAAGTCTCTATACAAAATGACCACCCCCTTTTTACCCCCTTAGGGGATGAATTTTGAAATAAATTATAGCCTATGTCCTATTCTGATGTCTAAGCTACAATGCTGGAAAGTTTCGTAGAGATCCGTTCAGTAGTTTTTGAGATTAAGCGGAACGTACATCCATACATCCATCCATCCATCCGCACAAACTTTCACGTTTATAATATTATTAGGATTAAGATTATTAGGATTAGGATTAGGATACAATAACTTGGTTTTCATACTTTTTTTAACAATTATGCGATTCTAACACAAGCGATTTTTCGCGACGGTCGAGCTTTATGTAAAGCCCCTCTTGCATGTATAGTTACACACAATAGAGTTGTGTGTAACTATATTGGCAAAATTCTGTCAAACGAACGCAAGCAAAACTCGTCTTAGAGCTCTGACTGTAAGGTAGATTTTTGCTAGCGTTAATTTGACAGCACGTGGCCTTACAGTTTTCTAACGAACTATAATAGTGGACAGTTTTAAAAAATAAGCATTTATTTTGCGCTTGCTATGTTTAATTAGTTAATATATAAAATTTAGACAGGGAAATGAGGGCTTATAAAAACGAGCGTAATTTGCTGAAAGTGAAAATTGTGAAATGACTGAGCGAAATGTCGTGTCATAAGTTGTGAAAGTGTAACTAAGTTGCGAGTTAGCTTCTTTGTTACCGATATAAACAAGAGTTGTTTATGGGATTGGGGTGTCGTAAACTTCGTGATTTATCAGATGCTCTGGTTTATTTTAATTTACAAGTAGGGCTTAATTTTATATTACCTAGGAACTTGCATATAATATATAATGTATGATGTGGTCTTAGAAATATTCTGATTCTTCGTGATTTATCAGATGCTCTGGTTTATTTTAATTTACAAGTAGGGCTTAATTTTATATTACCTAGGAACTTGCATATAATATATAATGTATGATGTGGTCTTAGAAATATTCTGTTGTTATACTATGTTACGAGTACCTACAAATATTAGTCGTTGTTCCTAAGCTGACGACCAACCGACGAACGAAAACCAACTGACGCTGATATACAATTTATAGAAGAAAATTAAGTCTTTCACATGGTAAACAAAAACCGGTGTCATTCATACAAACCGGCGTGATAAATAAAACAAAAATACGTATCTCCATAAGAGGGATCCACTAATTCAACAAGCGAGTCAAAGTTTGCTAATAAAATTTGCATTCTGGACCGCTCTGACCCGTGCGTTCCTACAAAATATGTTCGACATCTCGACCGGTTTGTTGTACAGTCAAGGGCATAAATATGTATACATTTTTGGACCTTATTTCAATGGAATAAGATGAAAAAGCGTATACATATTGGTGCCCTTGACTGTACTACCCGATTGCTTCAAGTTGACCGTTTCTTCTCATCCCAGTATGGGTATACCGCACCCCGCCTCCACCCCGCTCAGCACCGAGCGGGGTGGAGGCGGAAGTAAATACCTACAGGGTGGCCCAAAAATACGTCGACACGGAATTTTTTTGATATTTTTTTTACGACACGACTACACGACTTTTGTAAAAAAGCGTTAACATGCTATTAAAAAACTTTTTTTTATAAAAGTGTAGTCGTGTCGTAATAAAAAATATCCCAAAAATTCCGTGTCAACGTATTTTTGGGCCACCCTGTATGTCACGAGGGAGCGGCCAACTCGAAGCGAACGGGTTGTACTCGTGAGAATGGTAAATGTGCTGTGTAGCTGAAACTCTGCCATATAAAACATTTATATTTATCTGTTACATTTTGTATACTGCGTGTAAATATAATTTATTTGTAGGGAAGAGTAGGTAGAGAAATTTTTTGTAATTATTTTAACTATATCATCATCATCATCATTCTCAGCCTGTAGTCGTCCACTGCTGGACGTAGGCCTTCCCCAATTCGCGCCACCACACCCGGTCCTCAGCTCTCCGCATCCAACCGCTTCCCGCCACTCTCTTCAGGTCGTCGGTCCACCTGGCGGGGGGTCGTCCCACAGGCCGAGTCGTTCGCGGTCTTCACTCCAGAACTCGTCTGCCCCATCGGCCATCGGCTCTTCGACAAATATGCCCCGCCCACTGCCACTTCAGCTTGCTTATCCTCAGTGCTATGTCGGTAACCCTATAAGCGGTGTCGGTTTAACTATATGTTTACTATAAATATTTAAAATAGGTACTTTGTTACAAGAATCTGAGTCAAGTTCAATTATCAACCTAGTCCAACTATGGATGAATTCCTACAATGCGACTTCTTGCAAAATCTTGTCTACAAATTAGAATTACATTCATTGTCTTCATCCTTTGCAGCTCTGACCTACAGTTAATCGAAATCCTAATAAACGTGCAGATTCCTAGTTAACTCCACCTAGTTACTTCAGTTGCGCAAATGACATTTTGCACATCCTAACCTAAACTACATCCGAAATGGCACCACAAAATCACGAATTAACGTTATAGATGCTGTACGCGTTCATATCTGATGAACCGTTTGTTCGAGTATTCCCTTAACGTAAAATACTTTTGAAATGTTAAACTTACGTGGTGCGTGCTTGTTTAAAATGATAATTAGTTATTTAATCCGTGTTTTGATAATCGGAGCCAGTCTAATTTTAGAAACGAATCCAATTTATTTTGGCCGGAAGTTCGGTGGAGGATTTATTGAATTATAAATGAAAGAAATTATATTTTCGAACGTTCCCGTTTCGTATTATATATTTAAAGGAGAGTTCTTATGTTATGCAAATAACCTTAAAATGGTTATTTTTGGATTCCCACGAATGAGTGTGAGACGTAACTTAAATTGCTTTAATTGAGACTCATATTTGTAGGACACAGTGGGTAGTCTCCTTTTTAATTTTATAGGCATTTTTAACATACTTTCTTTTAATTCAGAAACATGTTTTAAGTAAAATTTAGGTATTTTAGTGACTACTTGTCAAACTAACTTTCATTGATCTGAACTTGACTTTTGGCTAATGCGTCATTTGCGTTTGTCCAGTACTTATAAATACTTTGTAGCATAAGAGCACAATAGCAGACACTGGGTCAGTAGGCGTCGATAACTGGAGCAATATGCACCGTTAACCGACAGATGAGACCGTTAACTAAACGTCTGTCATCATTGTTCAACACTGTTGTCATTTGCACGTGAGAAGTAGGATATAATTGCATGCATTGTATTGTTTACAATAAAGATCTGTAAGGGTGGCAGTTACGTTGAGTCATTGTGGCTTTTATTTCAATGGGAGAAGATACTTGACGGTCCCCGATATTATAAATGAATGATTATTATTTATTAAATAATAAGTTTTATTACTTATTCGTAGATATACAGCAGCAAAACTAGCATTTTGTATGGGTAACTGACGGCAGTTCGTGTAATGGTATTTATTTTCAGGACTTGGGTGGATATCAGTCACCTGGTGCAATTAAAAAGTAGGCATTAGTATTTTCCAAACTCGTTTTATTATGTTCAGATATGGCTATATAGCGAGTCATTCGGTGTATGTATGTTTGAGAAATAAATCATTCAGTCGTTTGCTGCCAGGAAGAGACCAAACTTCGAGCGTTTTGGAAATGCACTTTATTTTTTACACCACTGGCTGAAATCTCTTGGTGTGGTTAAAGGGAGATAAAATCTTGGAAATAATGCAAGATACAATATTACAAGTACTTTTAGTGCACACGTCAAAATATACTCAGAGGTATGGTAGTAGGTATTAGCAAAAATACCTATTCGACCGACACTGAGGCAATTGCCCAAACTGCCGACAGTTTTTGTTAAATACCTATTTACTATTAAAATTGTTTGTCTAGCATTTCGATTTAAAATATTATCTGTAGTTTTTGTTTTTTGATTTTTTTGATAGATTCGAGGTTTAAAAGCATGGTAGGTCACACGGCATGCATTGGCATGTAGGGGAATGGTGGTGAGAGATGATGGGACGTAATAAATAGTTGAGCAAGCCTTACAGTAGTACTGTGTATTTAGTTTGCAAATTAAGTTTATTAATGTTGAAAACATGTGTGGATAGGCAGTGGTATTACTCTACGTAGGTACTACTTTGTGAGTTTATCAGCTCATTGTAACTCAAGATATTTACAATTTATAAGCATGTTGAGACAAACAACGTAATAAAATAATTGATGTTACAGCACGTTAAGAATATCTAACATAATACGCATTCCAGGACTAGTTTCTAATAAACTCCTTGTGAAGCTAGAGTGCTTAGCGAAAACGTAACATCCTGACATATTATATGTACCTACATGTCTATAAGTGATGTTTGTTAAAAACATCGATTATAACAAACTATCCAATATTAAAATCTCTATGTCTGTATTGGGCGACATAAAAGTTATACAATTTTAGGGGCACATGACATGATAATGAAATTCGACTGTGAAATTTAATAACGTTGCTCTACGACACGGCATACCTATACATAATTAATAGTACACATATTCGCATTTGATAGATTATATGAACAAGTGTATTTAGGTATACCGATATAACACAAATAATAAATACCTTCTAAAAATGCTTTACCTTTATCGACAGAACGCGGGAATCATAACTTATAGTTATAGGGTTCTGTACTAATAAAAATATATTATGTAAAAAGGGTTATTTATGGTGCGACTCTACCTCTCTGTCTGTCATAATTATATCGCAGGAACGACTTATAAAGCTATCGATTCGATATTTGGAATAAGCAAGCGTGGCGTTTACATGCAGTACTAAATAACTTTATCATAAAATGTATTCAAAATGATTTTTTGTTGTTGTCTATGAACTTTTTAGTTCCTGGGTCAAGAAGTTGAAAGAGATATTATAAAGGCTTGTTTTGCTCACTCCGCAACAATGTTTTCCTTGTACAGAGGGTAAATATGAAATTGGAAGCTATATTTGGCGAGAATTAAAACGAAATTATGAAAGATATGAAAGAAAATTAAAAAAAAACACAAATTATTCCTCTTGCCACTGAAGTATACCAACCAAAATTTGAAATTATATTATAAGAATAATTATATCATAGTATGGATACTATTAGTGTATTATTAACTAATAATACACATTAGGGGAAAAATATTAGCGTATTAAGAGATAAATATAAAAATATTATAAAATTCGCTCTTTAGCGAAGCCTAATGTTCTGTATTGTGTTCTTTTTGAGGTGTGCAATAAAGAGTATTTGTATTGTATTGTAAATTTGTACGGAACCCTTGGCACGCGTATTGGCTTTGCACTTGATCGGTTTGTTTTCAAGACTTTTTATTGTTTTCAGGTGCAAGATGCGTGCGATCTTAGCGTCGTTGGCCTTCCTGGCAGCCGCTATGACTGCGGCAGAAGGTGAGACCTAATTAAATTACTTAATTTGACATGTATTGTTTACACACTCGACTCGTATATTCTGTTTATTTATTGCAATTAAGATAAAATACAAGTTTAGGTTTAAAGTTGACTTTAGTAAAAACACACAACACAATGACAACAACAACAATGATTAACACACAACATGACAACATGATGTGATTGCCCAACAATGATTGATCCAAGTTGGTCTTTTAAAGAATTGAATTGAATTAAGTAATATCTGAACGCAGAATTCTATATCTGCACGAAGAACGCAGATACGTCTAAAACCTACATTTGTCACAAGTCAAGTAAAAAAACATGTTTACCTATAAACAAACACAGAGTGAGTCATGACAAGCTATAAATAACAAGATTCCTAGAGTGGGCGGTAGTTTGCTTATCAGTCCTTTGATAAAACTCCCGTTTTAGTTCGACTTAGGCGCCTTCCTGATTTGTCGGTGCGGAGGCGGTATGATATGAGAAAACTGTCAAATGTCAGTGTCGACTGTCAGCCGACGCAGTACCACTTTTTACTGCGCCCATACATTTAAATGAGCGCTTCCTGACTGGCGCGGGATGCGCGGTAGCGGGACGATGCGAAGGCGGTACTGCTCCGCTTCTGCGCATGATATTACTACTGCGCAAACGTAATACTGACAGTATTCCGTCAGTAGGTAATTTCCTTCCTGGGAGAGTATTACTGTGCTGGAGTTATCAGCACTGCGTCCTCCCACTAAGGCGACTTCCTGACTTGGCGGGGCGAGATCGATATGTGACATTTTCTTCTTTGACGTAAACTTACTGACGTCGCAAAGATTCCCACTTGATATAATACTGTCAGTATTACGTTTGCGCAGTAGTAATATCATGCGCAGAAGCGAAGCAGTACCGCCTTCGCATCGTCCCGCTACCGCGCATCCCGCGCCAGTCAGGAAGCACTCATTTAAAAGTAGGGGCGTAGTAAAAAATGGTATCGCGTCGACTGACAGCTGACGCTGACATTTGACACTTTTCTCATATCGTACTGCCTCCGCACCGACAAATCAGGAAGTCGCCTTAGTGGGAGGACGCAGTGCTGATAACTCCAGCACAGTAATACTCTCCCAGGAAGGAAATTACCTACTTATTGAACCATCGGTTTATCCTCGCCAGCCATAAAAAGGATCATTGGATGCATTAAAACCCAACGCGACCCCGCTTTGGCAATTAAGTAAACCAGTTAGGAATTCCAAAAGTCATTACTGGAAATTTTATTTATGTTGGTTCGGATATGGCAAAATATTGAACGAATCACAAAATTCATGACGATAAATACTTTTAATAATTAATTAGGTACACTGCAGCATTTTCAATTCAACAATTTCCCGAACTGCGTACAGTGCGATTACTGGAACTTTGTCACTGACATTAATATAATAATAGTACATTATACACCAAGGGGGATAAAGTACTTACTGTTTTATGTCACGAGCGCGATATTTGAATTCTGAATGTAACGAAGGACTCCAGATTTTACGTTATCTACATCTAAGTAAGTATATCATAACTTCCCTACAACATGTTCAAAAACGATAAGCAAATGGCCTATATTAAGAAACCTGTATCTGTGGTTGCATCTTAATGTTTACGTTAAAGTATCGATAAAGATGCTTTAATTATGTTCAAATTTCGAACATCTTCTTAAGGCGCTACAACGAGAAATTTAGAAACTTTGAAACGCTGTCCTGCCCAGACTAGTAGGTAAACAATAGGGGCTGATTTTCAGATATATGATTCTTGACTATACATATGATTCTGGTACTGACAATAGCCGAAAAAATATTGCTTAAAATTTTCTCTATAGAAAAAAAATCCAAATATGAGTCTATATTTTCCTTTTTTTACTCAGCCTACCAAAACAACGCATTATTAAAAGACAACAAAATTTTGTGACAGACAGACGTATGGATGGACGGACGAGTGGACGGATGGACGGACGGACGGGCGGACGCATGAGTAATAGCAGGGTTCCGTCTGTACCCTTCGTACGAGCCGGAGGCGAGTTTCATAAAATCACACACGTGTTCTAATGCCTCTCATTATGTAGCAGTTGCATAAACTATATTACAAACATAGAAATCATGATTTTCAGATAGTATGTATGTGGTGTGTATGGTATAGAAGCTCTAATTCATTAGTGTTAAAATAGAACGTCTAATGGAATAAGAGCATTAAAAACAATTTAAGTACCTGTAGTGTGTAGTGTGTGTGTATTGACTCACGGGAGTCTTCTATTTAAAATTACCTGTAGTTTATTGAAGATTGTTCATGAAAATAAATAAATAGTCTCATTTTTAGGATTCGCACGAGTCTTTAAAGATTTCTTTTTGTTTTTCGATTAGCGGATGGCAGAGCGCGCATAGTATGCTACTTCAGTAACTGGGCAGTGTACCGGCCGGGCGTCGGCAGATACGGCATCGAAGATATCCCCGTTGACCTGTGCACACACATCATCTACTCGTTCATTGGTGTCACCGAGAAAACCCACGAAGTCCTTGTCATCGATCCCGAGGTAAATGCAGGTGCCTTAGACTAGACAGTGACATTACTAGATCAGTCCCTCTCTGCTGGCCCTTTAAGCCGCAGAGGGAGGTTGTCCACCTCATTATCTGTCACTGGCCGCCCTGCTGGCCAAATAGGAAACAAATTATAAAAAAAATACTAGACCAGTGTTTATTGCTTCGTCATATGTGATGAAAGCAGTTTATTATTTATCTACATTAAGTGTATTGTCTTTTTGTGGGTCTTTGTATAGTATGCCGCTTCGACCAGCGAGTGATCTATTGTCGCAGCTCTTTACAGTTCACCGTTAAGACCCGTTGATTCAAGGAACATCCATATTCTTTGGGCGGCGATATTTTGTACCTTTACCGGTTGCAGGATGTGCTGCCTTAGGTAGGTAGTACCTCCTTTTTTGTGCATGAGAGTACCTCTCACACACAGGAGCAGAGAATGAAAACAGTTACAAACTTATCAAGTTATTATAGTCCACTGTTGGACATGCATTAGGGGGTTTCCATTTTTACTTCTTTCTCCCCTACGCTACGGCAATACCTAGTGTGCGGGTCTAGATAGTATTTTTTATTAGAGAAATACATTATTTGTATTTGGACGCCACTCAGACTGAGCTGATCTAATGCTGGAGATAGAAGGCGGCCATAGCAACTCCTAATCTACACAAGATACTCTCGTCGTGTTTGGACTCATTCGGACCGTTCCAACGAGTAGTTGATGAATGTGGCAAAATAAGTACAGAAATGAAATTTTACACAGAATCTCCAATCTAGTCCTAGGTTTTCAAATAGGTTGGCGTGTACCTACACCATGTGCAAGAAGAAGATATGAACTGTAATATTTTTCATGATTAGAATATATAAATGAAATGTCAGTATACGAATCAACAGATAATAAACTAAACTGGTATGTCTATTTCCAGTTGGACGTGGACAAGAGTGGCTTCCGTAACTTCACGTCGCTGCGCGCGTCGCACCCCAACGTCAAATTCATGGTGGCCGTCGGCGGCTGGGCCGAGGGCGGCTCTAAGTACTCGCACATGGTCGCGCAGACCAGCTCGAGGATGACCTTCGTTAGGAGCGTGGTTGGTAAGTTCATGCCGGCTGCTCCTGGCTGAGAGTGAAACAGACTGCAGGTGCCTTATTTCATGTTTCTTCGGCATCCTCTGGGGTGCTAGGGGGCTCTAAGCTTGTCTACTATCTGGATTCACTTTCACTTTGGTGGCCTCATTATTGTATTTAGGATGACCCAAGGTTAATGTAAGTGTAGTGTGTGCAACGGTCTTAATTCTGACAAGAATAGTCAACAAGCATGTTTACTGCAAAATATCAGATATTTCCTCCAAATTGAAATAAATAAGTAAATGAATATTTTCAATAATCAAAGCAAACGAAAAACGTCGACAAAGCTGGTATTCATCTTGTCTGAGCTCAAATTCATATTACCCCACGAAATACAAGCCCCATTTCAAAATTCTTGAAACGGTTGTCATGTCCTGTCTCTATACAAAAGTAAAAATGAATTTCACCGCGAATAGTCTGTAATTCAATAAGTAGGTACTTAACAGTAAATCCTTCCTTCGTTTTCAATTTAACAGGTTCCTTAATGAGTTAAGGAATTATTTTGTTCAGTCGTGTATGAACACTACGTCATACTTACCCAAATATACGTAACACGCAGGCTTTTTAAATAAATGACTCATAAAGAGATTAGTTCTGTAAAATATATTTGAGGTTTCCATTTTGTAAACATTTGTTGAATTATTGAGGTCAGTGGCTTAATTGCCCGAGGATCAAACCGGGTTAATAGGGTTATTTTATTAAACTTTAAGACAACCAAACCATTACGCGAGCATGCTAATCGTGTTGTTGTTTATTGGGAATTTGTTCCACAGAGAGATTAATTTCATAATAATGTGGTATGTACTAGATATAGGTTCATGCTAGGTGACTACTTATCATTTAACTTCATTCAGCTAGATTCGTAATAGTTTTCCGTTTAAGATTACTATAAGTATCCGATAGAATATACCTAATACAAATAATTTATTGTAAAGCTGTGTACAAGAAAGGTGGACAAAATAGTTTTAGTTACAACAGCCTATGCAATTAGCTAAGCCAAGATAAGGACTATAACGTTATCTTTCGTAAAAGAATTAATGTTATGACTTAGAGTTGTGTTATAATAAATTACGTCGGAATTACACAAACTGTTCCGGAATACACGGAAATATTTCTCTTACGTTAAGTGCTTATACATTTTTCCGGATGCCGGCAGATGTGACAAAACGCGAAAGGAAAACACCGGGTTTCATGATTTCACATGTTGGTTATTTTTTCGCGTTCACATTTTTGTTGAGGAACAAACAAAAGATAGGTAGGTACCTATAGTCACTAGCTCTACTATTCACTATTATCCAAAACCGGACGAAAATGTTTGCTCATCACAACATTCCACAAATATCAAGACACATTGATAGATTCGTTTGTAAACAAGAGTGTCTGTTAGGTTATTTAGGATTGTATTTCGTTTTCATTCATTATGGAATTTACAAGAATAGGAGCACCCTTCCAGTTTTCCTACATATGTGAACATGTTTGAATGATAGGTAGGCAGTGGTGGGCGAGCCGCGCGTGATTAAAAATATATAATACCTTACGTAAACATTCACATCACGAGAGAGCCACGACGGCGGGAATTTTTATATTGTTCTACGTTAGCCCGTTTTGCTTTGACTCGAGTCGAATAAATGTCATATTCCCTTCCCGAGATATATCATGCTCCGCGTAAACCTCGGTCTACACCAGCCGTCTCTACCTTTTGACGATTTCGAATAGGATTTAAGTACCTACAAGAGACATGATATAGTGTAAATTATTGTATTGTATAATTTGTTGTTTTCTGGTTGCCCTGAAAATCAGCGTCATGATTGTCATGACTGAATGCTGAGCGGCATCCATTTTGGTATATTTCATGTTTAAATTATTTTATTTTGTAGTCTGTATGTTATCATTTTATACCAAATAAATTCTCATTCATTCATTCATTCATTCATTCATTCATTCATTCATAAATATCTGATGTTGTATATGATGTTCTTTGTCGACTTTTATGCGCATCAAAGAGGAAAAATATAAATGGGTCATTTTCTATACTCGATTTTTTTTGTGTCCGAGCTGAAAATCGTATGGTAGCATGAGATAATACGTACCATTTTTTTTTTCATAAAGAATACATGTTTCCACGTTGAGGTCCACTCAAATTCACGGACTAATTTATTTTTAAAATACATTAAAAAATACCTAAATGCTCAAATTAAGACTCCGTGCCCTGTCCGGCATCGAGTTTTGAATCAATCAAAAATTCCTATCAAAAACTGTACATTAGAATCACTGATTTCGTGTCAAAAACTTTAACTCGATTATATTTACTATCACTGAGCACAGACACTATTCACTTCACTGTGGTGAATAACTTGTAATTGAGGTTTAAAAATCGTCCGAGCGCGAGAGTTAAATTTTGTCGGCAAAATTCAAAGGTCCCTGGCAGCCATCGTTTACATTTGATCAGCTTCGCGTCCTGCTTCACATGTACTCTCAAATGTCAGCTATTATATATAAAAAATCTATATATAGCAAACCGCATTAAGTTCGAGTAAACCACCTAAGTACTTCGGTTTTTGGGTGGGCGACAATTTTTTTGCTTTTGCTTGCAATTTCGGTGGCCCTTAGAAATTCAAATTTTACATAAGTAATCATTAACATATGTATGCATTATAAAGCACTTTGGTGTCTCTATATAAACGATAACTTAAAATATTATTAACATGCGATTTGAATTTTTTATGATTTTTTTTATATAGATTTCCAATTCCCGTGTCCTAATTCCCATAGCTTGTTTACCCAAAACAGCTGATTTTGGGACACGGGAATTGGGAAGGGTGACTTATTTTGTTAATAAACCTCATTTAATAACAATAATTATGGATGAAATGCATAAATAAATATAATTTGTACTAAGTATATCGATTAGAGTTATAGTTTATGCGTTTATTCAAAGAAAACAGGCCAACTGCTACAATTACACTTAGCTTCTTAAATATTTGAAAAGAGTGACCCATGATTGGTAAAATTAGGCTAAATAACTTCGATACAACTGAACTTTATAATTCTTGATAAATAAGATGGTAAATAATAATTTTAATACTAGTTTTTCTAAGAAAAGGCAATTCCCATGGACAGATAAATTCCCGTGCCCAGGTCAAATTTTCAAATTGTAATAACTTCCGTAATTTTATAAGTATAAGTACCCCGTAAGAAAATTTGTGTTTATTAATTTTTTTATCAAATTATCAGCATAGAATTTTCTATGTATTATAGGTATTTCTAAATTCCATGGGAATTGGACAAAAATGCCCGTTTGGTGAAATTCACTCAAATGTGCGACAATAAAATTGCTAAATTTAAGTAGGTAGACAAGAGTTTATACAGAATTGATATGATCCGTTTTGCGAAAATCGTATTTTGTGACAAAGTATTTCTATTTAGTTAATGCGCAGGGGTGGGCAAGGCATTCTCCATACAAACTCTGTGCACGTTTTATTCGTAGCTTTTGGCACTAACGAATGTAATTTTTTTTGGATGTAAATATTAGATATGCGAAGAAAGTGATGTGGAAATTTTCAAATTTTTCAAAAAAATGAAAAAAAAAATAATGATATTAATGAAAAAAATAAATTACATCACGAAATAGCTAACAGAAAAATAAGCATACTGACCAAAAATCATAACTGTAATGCAAACACAAACGAAGAAAATCCTGCACAAAGTTTGTATGGAGAGAGCTTGCCCTACCCCTCCTCTTAATAAAGAGCTGCTTATTGTTATTACATATGTTTATTGCTGGATCGGTTTTAAATACAGGTGAAAAGCCATTTTGAAGTTATGAATTAAAAGTAATATAAGTAGCTAGTTTTTTTTATCTATAAAGTACTGCCATAGTAAAATTTATGGCGCGTTCATTTGTTTCTTGCAAATTCTTGCGTAGAACTTGTATTGTCTCGTAAGGCCCAATGTGCACTCAATGTACAAATTCAAATCGAGTTGCAAACTCTAACAAAATTAATGAAGGTTCCAAATTCAAAATCACAAAAATCTGTCCGGGACTTACCTAGGTACCAGAGGACAGTACTTACATACAGATAAAATACAGAGTATAATAAACATTGATATTGTTAAAGATTTCCTCTACAAATACGAGTTCGATGGGCTGGACCTGGACTGGGAGTACCCCGGCGCGGCGGACCGCGGCGGCTCGTTCTCGGACAAGGACCGGTTCCTGTATCTCGTGCAGGAGCTGCGGCGAGCCTTCATCCGCGCCGGCAAGGGCTGGGAGCTCACCGCCGCTGTGCCACTCGCCAACTTCAGGCTGATGGAGGGCTACCATGTGCCGGACCTATGCCAGTGAGTTTGAAATCTTGTAAATCTTTATTGAATGATTCGGAACGAAGCTTTTGCCGAAAAAAAATCTTTTCTTGTCACTCCTACGTTAATTTTTTTTTCTGAATTTAAATATTACTTGTACACTGTACCTATTCAGTTTCAGAGAAATAAAGTTGCATAAGCAGCATAAAAAATCCTTATAAAATTACACATAAAAAATTAGTACACGTAAAATTTCCTAGTTAATAAAAAAAAGGTATCTACATATCTATACATATAAAAGGCAATGTCCTGATTGATCCATCAACGCAGAGCCTAAACTGCTGAACGTAGAAGCTTGAAATTTTTACAGTAGGTTCCTTATATGACGTAACCGCCCGCTAAGAAACAGATTCGTTAATAAATTAAATTTCCTAATTTTAAAAAAAGTTACCTACCTATTGTGAAAATACAGTATTTAAAAGAAAATGTAAAGATTCAAATTTGCTTTGATTGAATCTGTTAATTTTTTTAAAATGATGATTAAAATTAGGCTCCAAAAATAAATATCCTAATTTTGATTAAAATAAGGTACCTACCTACACCACTTTGTGAAAACTCTGTATTTCATAGGAAATTGATAGATTCAAATTTGCACTTTGACTACTCGTATTTCGATTTGCAGGGAGCTGGACGCGATTCACGTTATGTCGTACGATCTGCGCGGAAACTGGGCTGGATTCGCTGATGTGCACTCCCCCTTGTACAGGCGTCCGCACGACCAGTGGGCATATGAGAAACTCAATGTGGTAAGCTATTGTTTCGAATTGCTGCATTTATTTTATATTACGAGCTTCAAATTCCCAATCTTTTGTATTGTACTTATATTATTGGAATTACATTATTCTGTGTACACTACTTTTCTGATCTGGCAAATGTATGAAATCAACCTTTGCTGCCATAAATGTGTAGGCGTCTTAATATTATTACATGTAAGAAGTTATGACGCAAACCATTTCATTCATCTGGATGTGTGCGTAGGTTGAAGAAATAGACAACAAACACGTTAGGTATGTATATCCTTTCTTAAGGGGAGGTATCCCCAACGCAAATGTCCCGCTCTAACACGCGTGAGTTTATAATTAACCATCCCGCTCTCTACGCAAGCTTTGCGCGCAGTTTTGTAAATATTTAGCTATAGTCATAAAGCCAATCATTCTATCAAAGCAAACCCTGCGAATTTGTCTATAACTATTTACGATCTTTAATTGAGTACAAAAATAAAACGTTAAATATCAGTAATATAGCCGTAGTATTGAAAATACATTCCAAAAGGGGTAACTTCGCGATTTTTTTCTATCCAGTGAAATTCATCAGGTCATGTAACTGACTGCGATTTTGACTAGACAAGATCCTTATGTAACACATATATTTTTTTTTAAGATTTTAAGACACTATATTCTATGTCTCAGATGGTTTTTAAAAACTCAAAAGTGGTAATACACGGCCTTAACAGCCTTGATTGGAATGCTAACAAGTAGGTTCTTCATAATAACACGATAAGGATAACACATTATTGCCAGGTCGATAGGTCTACTTTCTGTAGGAACATTTAACTTGTTATATTATGGTATCGGATTCATGAAGACGAAAATAAAAAGCTCAAACTGCTATAGGTATTTGTTATTAAAAACTCGTCGACTTGATGAATAAAACCAACATCATATTATTTATAATTAATTTACAGTTGGTACTTTAGTATTTTGACCCAAAAACTTTTAACTAATCCTCATAAGGCCCAATGTACATTTTAATGTACAAAATCAAATCGAGTTTCAAACTTTAACAAAATTAATGAAGGTTCCAAATTCAAAATCACAAAAATCTGTTTGGGTCTTCGGAGGTTAAAAAAAGGGTAGCATTTAACGAACCACCAAATTAGTTGCCGAATGATGCTCTAAAAAATTACATTGATTATCAAAAATACTAGATTCGCACCAAATTCTCAACTCCTTTTAAATATAAAGTGCAACTCAAAAAAGTAACATGTCGATAACCTATTAAATTAAATTGTTACCAAATAAATTAGTCGCTACCCAAAAATACTTAATGATCACCTAATTTCGAACAACAAATTTCATATAATTTACATCCAAATATTACAGGGCTCGTAATCCTATTAAAATTAATTACACCCAAATAATTCTTTCGATACCCAGAAATACTACATGATCACCTAATTTCAAGCGTCATTTGTTTAATCAATTTAATATCTAGTCTAATGCCGAATCTACGCAATGGACATAATGGCGCAATGTAAGGAACGCAAGCGACATGTTTCGGATTGATCGAGCGACATGTGTCGGACCCACACGCGACATGTTCGGGCTAATCGAGCGACATGTTTCGGACTCACACGCGACATGTTGGGGTCATCGAGCGACATGTTTCGGACTCACACGCGACATATTCGGGCTCATCGAGCGACATGTTTCGGACTCACACGCGACATGTTAGGGTTACCGAGCGACATGTTTCGGACTAACACGCGACATTCATAATAAGGTCACACGAGTGTTTTTTAGGGTTATGCTACAATGTTTCGGACTAACACGCGACATGTTCGGGCTCATCAAGCGACATGTTTCGGACGCATCCAGGGACATGTTTCGGACTCACCCAGCGACATGTTTCGGACTCAACATGTGTTGGTTCTGGCGCTTCGCCGGCCGCTGCCGCGACACGCTCGCTTCGCTCGCTCGGCTCGCGCGTTGTATATATATATATATATATATATATATATATATATGTATATTACATACACACGCTAACGTTTGAGTCTTGGGTATCAACAATATCAACATAAGGTGTCAAACATTGCGACGTTTACCTTAATTGGAAGTTTAACTTATAATTCAATGCTAATAGTAGTTTATGCAACCGGTACATAATGAGGGGCATTAAAACACGAGTGTGAGTTTTATAAAACGAGCCGAAGCCGAGTTTCATAATAGGGTCACACGAGTGTTTTTTAGGGTTATGCGACATGTTTCGGACTAACACGCGACATGTTCGGGCATTAAAACACGAGTGTTTTGATACACATTTTTTTTTAAAGTTAAAATTCAAAATAATTGTAAAATTTGAAATCATTTTCCCCGAATTAGTCAAAATCGAGTATAATGACGATTATACGTAAAGAAATTTTTTTTTACCTAAAATTCAAAATAAATGTAAAATTTGAAATCCTTATCCCCAAATTAGTCGAAATCGAGTATAATGACGATTTTACGTAAAAAGAATTTTTTTTTTACTTAAAATTCAAAATAAATGTAAAATTTGAAATCCTTACCCCTGAATTAGTCGAAATCGAGTATAATGACGATTTTACGTAAAAAAAATTTTTTTTTACTTAAAATTTCAAAATAAATGTAAAATTTGAAATCCTTATCCCCGAATTAGTCGAAATCGAGTATAATGACGATTTTACGTAAAAAAAATTTTTTTTTACTTAAAATTCAAAATAAATGTAAAAATTGAAATCCTTATCCCCAAATTAGTCGAAATCGAGTATAATGACGATTTTACGTAAAAAAAAAATATTTTTTACTTGAAATTCAAAATAAATGTAAAATTTGAAATCCTTATCCCCGAATTAGTCGAAATCGAGTATAATGACGATTTTACGTAAAAAATTTTTTTTTTACTTAAAACTCAAAATAAATGTAAAATTTGAAATCCTTATCCCCGAATTAGTCGAAATCGAGTATAATGACGATTTTTTGTAAAAAAATTTTTTTTTTAGTCAAAATTCAAAATAAATGTAAAATTTGAAATTTTTAACCCCGAATTAGTCGAAATCGAGTATAATGACGATTTTTCGTAAAAAATTAAAAAAAAAATTGTTATTATATTTAATAACATAATGAACAATTTTAATTCATAATAATCATTATGTTACTGCTGTAACCTTCTCCACACGTAAGAACATTGAATGTTATTATGCGAGTCATTTTCTACGGTTTCTGAACGCATTTTTTAATTTGTATGTATTAACTACAATATAGCTTGTAATGTGTATAATATCTGGATGTAATTCTAATAACAAATGATGCACGAGATTAGGTGGTAGTTTAGTATTTTTGGTGGTACTTGACAATTTTTTGATGCGATTATAAAATTTCAGGGAACGCAATAAGTAAAATAGCTGCAAGTGCTGGAATAATAGGTATGAGTGTTTAGGTGACCTGAAATTGATGGTCGATACATTTTTTGAGTGTTCAGCCTTATTTTAGGGTTCGAAAATTTGGTGATATCAAAAGTTATTTAGGTGATCATTTTATTTGTTCCCTTAAAAAAATAATTGAAATTTGATAGTACATACACTCGTATGTACCTACTATCAAATTTCAATCGCCTATTTTTTCACTAATATATCGGTGTGGTCGTATTTGTTCCGTTACAATAGAAGGGATTTTTGTCGAAGGTAGGCGACTTCGTGGGCGGAACCGTGGGCACATTATGCAAAATAGGTACAGGGTACATGCCGTGGGCATAATATAATAATACAAAGGGAAAAACTTCTATAAACCATGTAATTAATTCCAGAACGATGGTCTTAACTTGTGGGAGGAAAAGGGCTGTCCCTCCAATAAGCTGGTCGTCGGTATTCCATTCTACGGGCGGTCGTTCACTCTGTCCGCGGGGAATAACAACTATAACCTCGGCACTTACATCAACAAGGAGGCGGGCGGCGGTGACCCGGCGCCTTACACCAATGCTACAGGATTCTGGGCTTACTACGAGGTAATTAGCTTGTTATAAGAAGTGTACTTATGTGAACCATTCAAAAAATTAATGCCTTATTCTTCCACTCGCACCGAGTCGCACTTTTCACCAGCGCGCGCATCAAATACTTACCTACAAAACAGATTTTAATTGACTATCCTAGGTGAAATTACAGTATTTTGAGCCTGTGGTGTTGAATTTTTCAATTTTCACTTTGATTAAAAAATTGAGATTTTCGCTAGCGGACGCATCCGCTTAACAAACATTAAATTTTGAGCAAAGTTAAAAATAAATATGTGAAGGGCATGTTTAATAGTAACACTTGTTTTATAGATTTGCACAGAAGTAGACGGTAAAGATTCAGGCTGGACCAAAAAATGGGATGACGCCGGCAAATGCCCTTACGCTTACAAAGGCACGCAATGGGTGGGCTACGAAGATCCTCGCAGTGTCGAGATCAAGATGAACTGGATCAAGGAGAAGGGCTACCTCGGGGCCATGACCTGGGCTATCGACATGGACGACTTCAAGGGACTCTGCGGAGATGAGAATCCTTTGATGAAGCTTCTGCATAAACACATGAGCTCCTACACTGTGCCGCCTCCTCGTACCGGACATACTACTCCTACTGTAAGTACCTATCGATAATTTACTTGATGAAGAAAATATTGTAGTGTGTTGAGTGTAAAAATGTAGGACAAAGTTTAAAATAAATGAATGTAAAACATCGTAAAATATATTCTTCGCAGCCGGAATGGGCCCGACCTCCATCAACAGCGTCGAACCCTTCAGAAGGCGCCCCCATCGTCACGACAACGACTACTTCAAGACCCGCGCCGGCCAAGCCCGCGGCGACGGTCAGACCGACCTCCAAGCCAGTCACTACTGCCGCGCCCATTACCACCACTACCACCACCACCTCAGCACCTGTGAGGGAACCCGAGGCGCCAGCTGTAGTGCCGGAGCAACCAGATATCGAGGAACCACCCACGGTAAATTATACGTACGAAACACATAGGTGGGTCAGTGTCAGTCGGAAAAACAAAAGTTGTCCATTCGGTGGTCAATAGTTAACGGCTTGTGTGTATGTAATTTACGTTTTTATTACATGGATTTATAGACACGGAATTACAGATTATGCGGGTTATCAGAACAATTGAAAATTAAGCTTTGTAGCCCTTAACTTTTGACATGTCCACCGAAAAGACGCGCACCTAAATCTGACAATGACCCAGGTACATTATAATTCATAAGACAATTTACACTTTTTAAACTATTTTGTGGATGTTCATCATCGTCATCAAACTTAAAGGCTACTCTTTTGTCGGTGGAGAGATCGCCAGTCTTCCCGATTCTCTGCCAGTCTTTTAGCGTCCTGATACAACACGGCACCAATTGATATTGATTGATTGTGGATGTTATACAACTATAATTAAATATAACTGCCCGGAATTAGACACGCTGACAATATTTAATTTACTAGTTAATTGGTTGTTAAGTATCATTATTTTGATGAGGATTTACATATTTCAGGACAACGAAGTAGACAATCACAACGTGTGCGACGATGAAGAGGACTACATTCCCGATAAAAAGAACTGCGATAAGGTACGCAAGTAATATACTATCCAGCTTTTCCTCTTTTATTTTTTATTTTTTTGCCACTACGGAAAGGGAAATAATAAAGTCCTATATATTAATAATTAATTGGAGCGTATCTAGGAGTAGAGACCACATTCATGTTGTCTTAAATATATCCAAAGGCCGCAATGATAGTTAATTATGATGACAAGACGCTGGCTTGACCTTCTGTCGTTTTAAATAAGCTGGTCCAAGCCAAAGAACGGAGTGAAATAAGTGTTTTTTTTTTTCAGTACTGGCGCTGTGTCAACGGAGAGGGGGTGCAATTTACATGCCAGCCGGGCACTGTGTTTAATGTCAAGTTGAACGTGTGCGACTGGCCAGATAGCGCGAACCGTAACGATTGTCATACGTGAAATAGAGTTTACACCGCATTTGAATCTCTTAGGCTAGGAAAAAGTAGCAATTAAAACGGCGTTTGGAAGACTTATAAAATTGTTAAGATAGGCCAGTATCTTACAAAAACGGTGACATGACTCGACTCTTATATTGGTTTAAAGAAGATTATAAACGCTCTAATTTTAATGCCGTTTATGAAATGGTTATACAGTACTGCCACTCATTCAACACTCATACACAGACCTACCAAACGTTACCTACCAACGATTTACTTTTGTACTTTGAACAAAAATCCCTAAGCCTCATTTAGTAGGTATTTATGTTCCATGAAAGTGGTATTTAATCATGGCTAATTTAAGCAATGTTGTCGTCAATTTATCTGATTAGAGTAATTTATTTGGTGGATAGGCCCATTGTTTCTCCGCTGTGCTATTTTTGTGCGACGAAAGTCTGGCACGAAAGCGCTGTTTGAAATTTGCGAGTGTTATTTTATAGATGTTAGAATAAGTTAGGTTTTAGTAAAGGTTTCGTATAATATTGTCGTATTTCGTTTTTATTTGTGGAAGGAACTTAATACGCTAATGTTATTTCCTTAGGTACAATTTCGAAAGGTTCTTGATTGTTTAAATACTCTGATTTTACAGGGATCGACTATAGTCTGTTCGGTGTGTTCAAAATATTCTAGAAAATAAGATACGTTTTATAATATTTATTACTTGAACTTTACAATAAAATAAACTTAAACATTATCAAATGTGTTTTTTTATCTTTCCTATCTCTGTTTGGCACTAAATCTGTAGCTGTATCGTGATCCTATTTAGTACATAATATATTGTTTTATTCAGTTACCTAATAACATTACCTATCTATCATTAATCATCGCAGAATATAGTAGCATTGATAAAGTTGCCATAAATAATAACTTATCGTAATACAAAACCGAAACAAATGATTTTTTTTGATGATGATTTTGTACGTGTACGTTTATACAGCTAATATGTAAAATCATCTATTGGAATAAATTATATTTCATAAAGGTTAAATTTTAAAGCGAAAATAATCGAGATCTTCAATTGTTGGCTAAGTAACCCTAATTTACGTTTCGTACGGATGACAAGACATGATGAATGTCGATTCGCCAGAGACTCAATACAATAAATTTATATACCTATATTTAGGGTTCCGTAGCCAACAAGGACCCTTGTAGGGTCAATCGCTAGGTCATTAAAAATTAATGTTAAATGATAATTGCTCCGAAAGGAACATGCAATGGACTATCTTGAATCCCTTCAGGGACCAAGCTTCGTCCCTAAAGGGGTTCCTAGATTTGCGTTTGCGCTAATTTGTTGCAAATTTAAGGATCCTTATCAGCTGAAAAATGCTCAACTATTTAGGTAAGTAATTTTCTGTTTATTTGTGACGTATCCGGACATTTTATCAATGTTACTCATTTTATCTAGAACAGTACTATTGTGACATAATGACATTAATTCGCTATTTGACAGTTGTAAAGATAAAATAATTAATGTGTTGGATACAGTAGCTTATTGGTTTACAATACTCATACAATAGGTTTTGTGCTTTAATATTAATAGAAAACATTTTATTTTTGAAAAACAAATCAAGAGTTTTTTTATCTGTGGATTACAAAAACCGAAACGCGTGTGACGTCACATTTCAAAGTTAAGGTTTAATTCCGCAACAGACCGCAACTGCACTTACTGCACGTTATGTTTCTCCGCACTCCAAATTGAACCGTAACGGTATTCGTAAAAAGCTCTATTTAAAATGAGCGGAGAAGTGTCGCAACAGCACAAGTTACTGTACAATTTGGAGTGCGGTGTGACATGCAGTTGCCGTCTGCTGTCGGCTGCGGAAGTAAACCTTTAGTTGTTTATCAATTGCGACGTCACAGTACTCACAGCACAGATCACCCCACTCACAGTCACGTGATCGGCTGTTTTCGCGCGAAATTCAAATTAATTAAAGAAAAAAAATTTTTTTTTAAAGAAATTTAGCTCTTTGGGGGGAAAAGATAATTGTTACAGGTATAAAATAAACCTACGTATAATTTAAAATACATTTCCGAAAACTGTCAAGTAGCCAATTTTAAATGTATTTTTTTATTTTTCATTAAGAAATATTGTGTCAATCATCACTCCTAATCAAGCTAAAACCTGTTTCTCCCGCTTAAATTCTATAACACACAAAAAAAAACAAAAATATTGTCGTTGAAAAACTGCACTGTTTCAGATTTCGAACTTTAAGTGAAAAAAAATCCCAAAATTTTGCATTTTTCCACGTGTTACCCAGGAAGCTCCAGTTTTATGAAGTTGCAAATTTGGATTCAAACTACCCTAACTGATTTATACAACATATTAAAAATGCAGAACTACATCATGCTCGACAATTTTGTTGCCAAAATATACTGGCCTATACATAATATTTTGTATTATAAATTTTACCATAAAAATTAGGTTTAGCGCGAGGAGCCGCGTGATGGGTTTAGGTTAGATACCCGATTATACGTAAATAAAAATAGAGAAATAATAAACCGGTAGACAGCAAAACTAAACTTACCTACTGACTAAAATACTAGCTTTGCGAATTAGTCGCACATGGACATTCGCACAGTTAGTATTTCAGACAGTACGATTTAGTTTTTTGTAGGTTAGGTTACATCTTTTCGGAGCTTTTATTATACACCCTGATGAAGGTCCTGTCTTAACTAAGTTTATAAATATGGACTCCGAAAAATTGAAACATGATGTGTACTACTTACGTATTATTTTTTCGTTGCTTGTGTCGTAAGTCGTAATTTCGTAAATTTTGCATGTCGCTGGCGAGATGTGCTGATCCTCCACAAAATTGTTCCACCTTATTGTTAACCATGTCTCAAGCAAATAAATTTCATTTCATTTCATTTAAGGCTCGGACTGGAATGTGCCTACATATATTATAAGCTTTCACTAAGGTTCTTTTGATACTTTATACCTAAAATGGATGTAATAAGTGCATAAATATGAAATGCCAAAATTATACGAATTTCACTGAAGTTTTCTGCATAGGAATTATAGTACTGTAATACTGCGAAGATGGAAGAAGAGAAGTGAACACAGAGAAGTTATTTAAGTTATATGCTAATTAACTAGATGAAAAATGATGTACCTAGTCTGGCCCATATATTTATATAGCACATGAGCACATGTCTACCTATGATCTTTCACGTTTTCCAAAGTTTATTAAAAATAGTATTGTTCGACAAAACGCCTTATTGCGAAGTGCGAACGTGACAGAAATATAGTTTCATCAAGTTAGAGCGATGCCTAGTACCTGGCGTACCTATGCCATGTACTAGGTAGGTATTTTGTAGGTAAAGCTTGGTAAAGCCTATTTTATCTTTACGTGTCCTATCATTTAATCAAACTCTTTTTGAAGACGTTAATCATTATCACACTTTTCTCTAGGATTGCAATACTATATGAGCTTCTTTAAGTGTACCTACATTAACAATAGGGATGTTGACTCAAAATTTATTATTACTCCATACGAAAGAATACATAAAACTAAACCAAATAGTGAAAATCCTATTCAAATATGTCAAAAAATAACGAAACTACAACCGTTAGAATGTCTTTAGTTCGAGAGAGAAAGCGCTACAGATCAGTGACGTCACTGACCTCGATCCCCATAGTAAATGACGATCGTTCAATACAGAGGTGCGTTTTGCGGAACAGGGACAGAAAATGCCCCCTCCTAAAACTTTTAAAAGTTATAATTATGTAATTATTTATTCTTTTGAATTCCTTTTTTCACTATTTGATTGAGAATTTGATCCTTTTTCGAGAAAATTCAGATTCATTGATTTTCTTATTTGGTGTCAACATCCCTATTTAAGAGATGATTATTGTGTAATCGTAGAGAAAAGGTTGATACTTAATGCAAGAAGAGTTTACATGATAGGACACGTCAGGATGAATAAACTTAGCCCAGTCACAGATCAAAGAATACTAGTAGCCCAGTGGAATCACGGACCTACACACCGTGGGACGATTATCAGACCCGTTTTATAGTAGCAAAGAATATTAGAAAGCTAAGAACGCTAACTCTTTGGAAGTATCATAGCAGGTCAGAAAGCACTAGCGAGATGACGCTACCAGGCTGAAAATGAAAAACGTATTGTTGATTTCGCCAAAATGTTGCATTTTAACATTCTAAATCGACATATTTAGACATTATAAAGCATAAAATATAATTTGATACAGTGTGTCACAATATAACACGAAAATAATAAAATAAAAAATAGCCCTTTTCTAACAGTTGATTTGCTTCAACTGATCGTAAGTTTTCGTGAACTACATGGCCAAGTGTCTGTATTGTATTCCGGCAGATGGCGCAAATTTTAACAATCATGTAATGAAGTTGCCAGGCTATTGAAAAAGGGTAAACTTCTGGGATATACTACATTCATGATGAAAGAATAAATTGCGTTTAGATTTACGTTATTAATAGTATAACTTATTTTACTTAGAAGTGGTTACTATTCCAAGATATTCCTATTTGTGTTATACTTTAACTATGAATTTAAATAATACTAAACTTGTTTGTTTGTTCTATTACTTTTATGTATGAATTGGCAACACTGGTGAATGACACATACCAGCCACTCCAGCCAGTGGTGGATCAAATATATTATATTAGTTTTTAGGGTTCCGTAGCCATCATGGCTAAAACAGAAACCTTATATTATAATTTCATCATGTCTGTCTGTCCGTCCGTATGTCACAATCAATTTAGTCTGAGAAGTAAGTATGAGTAGTACAATTATGAAATTTGGTAGGACATTATATTATGAACCACTACAAAGGTGATGTAAAAGTACGAAAAAATTATATATTAGGGGGCACTCCACATAATTTCAAATATTACAATGCACATTGTCGTGTTGAATATTTATCGATTAACCTTTAAAAATGAAATAGAGGTTATTAAACAAGATTTCGATCCAAGTCAATTATTGGTGAAATATTAGCTGTCAAAGTCGTAAATAAATAAAAATTGTTTATTTAAAAAGTGTGCCCATTAATTAATACTTTCAACGATTTTTGGTTTGAACAAGATGGATGTAAGGGTGTTTGAGAACTGTCTTGCTCAAATAAAAGGACGTAAGTGCCGTAAGGCCCCTATGAAGATACGACTTTTTTTGATTCAAGTTGTTGGATAGTGTGCTTTAAAAGCGGAGGCGAGACGTATTTACGGGATTAGTTTTTGGAATAGGTTTGGGCATGGACGCGTAAGTAAGCGATCCCGCCCGCGCGTCTTTTAGCGTATCGAGTACTAGGCGTACGACGACTCTGAAGACTCGAAACGTCTAAGGGTCTTAATGTTCCGCGCTATTCGTATTCGCTACTACGCTACGGTAGCCCAGTGGTTCAAGCATGCGGCTGTCAAGCGGCGGTCGTGGGTTCGAATCCCAGCTCGTACCAATGAGTTTTTCGGAACTTATGTACGGAATACCATTTGATATTTACCGTTAGCTTTTCGGTGAAGGAAAACATCGTGAGGAAACCTGCATACATCCGCGAAGAAATTCAAAGTTGTATGTGAAGTCCCCAACCCGCTCTGGGCCAGCGTGGGGACTACTGCCCAATCCCTCTCATCTATGAGAGGAGGCCTGTGCCCAGCAGTGGGACGTATATAGGCTGATGATGATGATGATGATGATGATGATGATTCGTATTCGGTCGGGGTCGGTTTAGCGCGTCTTTGGACCTAGTCTTTGGATCTAATCTTTTTGTGGACGCGTACTCGCAAAACTCAGTACGCGTTTTTTGCCTAGTACGTCTCACCTCTAAAGCGGATTTCGACTAATTCAGGGGTAAGGATTTCAAATTTGACATTTAATTTGAAGTTTAAGCCAAATATTTTTTTTTTGCGAAACAAAGTCATTATACTCGATTTCGACTAATTCAGGGGTAAGGATTTCAAATCTGACATTTATTTTGAATTTTAAGCCAAAAAAAGATTTTATTGCGTAAAATCGTCATTATACTCGATTTCGACTAATTCAGGTGTAAGGATTTCAAATCTGACATTTATTTTGAATTTTAAGCCAAAAAAAGATTTTATTGCGTAAAATCGTCATTATACTCGATTTCGACTAATTCAGGGGTAAGGATTTCAAATTTGACATTGATTTTGAATTTTGAGCCAAAAAAAATTTTTTTTTGTTAAGATCGTCATTATACTTGATTTCGACTAATTCAGGGATAAGGATTTCAAATTTGACATTTATTTTGAATTTTAAGCAAGAAAAATATTTTTTTGCGTTAAATCGTCATTATACTCGATTTCGACTAATTCAGGGGTAAGGATTTCAAATTTGACATTTATTTTGAATTTTAACACAAAAAATATTTTTTTGCGTTAAATCGTCATTATACTCGATTTCGACTAATTCAGGGGTAAGAATTTCAAATTTGACATTTATTTTGAATTTTAAGCCAAATATTTTTTTTTGCGTAAAATCGTCATTATACTCGATTTCGACTAATTCAAGGGCAAGGATTTCAAATTTGACATTGATTTTGAATTTCGAGCCAAAAAAAATTTTTTTTTGTGAAGATCGTCATTATACTTGATTTCGACTAATTCAGGGATAAGGATTTCAAATTTGACATTTATTTTGAATTTTAAGCCAGAAAAATATTTTTTTTGCGTTAATTCGTCATTATACTCGATTTCGACTAATTCAGGGGTAAGGATTTCAAATTTGACATTTATTTTGAATTTTAACCCAAAAAATATTTTTTTTTTTTTGCGAAAATCGTCATCATACTCGATTTCGACTAATTCAGGGGCATGAATTTAAAAATTTATGTTTATTTTGAATTTTAAGTGAAAAAAGTTTTTTTTAGCGTAATACGTCATTATACTCGATTTCGACTAATGCAGGAGTAAGTATTTCAGATTTTATATTAATTTTGAATTTTAATGACGTTTTTTTAAAAAACATTTTTTACTTAAAAATCAAATAAATATAAAATTTGAAATCCGAGTATAATGACATAAATGACGTTTTCTAGCAACAAAAAAATTTTTTTGGCTTAAAATTCAAAATGTCAAATTTGAAATTCTTACCCCTGAATTAGTCGAAATCGAGTATAATGACAATTTTTCTAAAAAAAAATGTTTTTGTCTTAAAATTCAAAATAAATGTCAAATTTGAAATCCTTACCCCTGAATTAGTTGTAATCGAGTATAATGACGATTTTTCGCAAAAAAGATTTTTTTTTTTGCTTTAAATTTAAAATAAATGTCAGATTTGACATCCTTATCCCTGAATTAGTCAAAATCGAGTAAAATGACGTTTTTCGCAAAAAAAAATATTTTTTGTCTTAAAATTCAAAATAAATGTCAAATTTGAAATCTTTACCCCTGAATTAGTTGTAATCGAGGATAATGACGATTTTTCGCAAAAAAAATTTTTTTTTTTTGCTTTAAATTTAAAATAAATGTCAGATTTGACATCCTTATCCCTGAATTAGTCAAAATCGAGTAAAATGACGTTTTTTTCGCAAAAAAAAAAATTTTTTTGGCTTAAAATTCAAAATAAATGTCAAATTTGAAATCCTTACCCCTGAATTAGTTGAAATCCAGTATAATGACGATTTTTTGAAAATATATATTTTTTTTTTGCTTAAAATTCAAAATAAATGTCAAATTTGAAATCCTTACCCCTGAATTAGTTGAAATCGAGTATAATGACGATTTTTCGCAAAAAAATATTTTTTTGGCTTAAAATTCAAAATAAATGTTAAATTTGAAATTCTTACCCCTGAATTAGTCGAAATCGAGTCTAATGACGATTTTTCGCAAAAAAATTTTTTTTTTGCTTTAAATTTAAAATAAACGTCAGATTTGACATCCTTATCCCTGAATTAGTCAAAATCGAGTAAAATGACGTTTTTTCGCAAAAAAAAAATTTTTTGGCTTAAAATTCAAAAGAAATGTCAAATTTGAAATCCTTACCCCTGAATTAGTTGTAATCGAGTATAATGACGATTTTTCGCAAATTTTTTTTTTTGCTTTAAATTTAAATAAATGTCAGATTTGACATCCTTATCCCTGAATTAGTCAAAATCGAGTAAAATAACGTTTTTTCGCAAAAAAAAATTTTTTTTGGCTTAAAATTCAAAATAAATGTCAAATTTGAAATCCTTACCCCTTAATTAGTTGAAATCCAGTATAATGACGATTTTTTGAAAAAATATATTGTTTTTTTGCTTAAAATTCAAAATAAATGTCAAATTTGAAATCCTTACCCCTGAATTAGTTGAAATCGAGTATAATGAAGATTTTTCGCAAAAAAATATTTTTTTGGCTTAAAATTCAAAATAAATGTCAAATTTGAAATTCTTACCCCTGAATTAGTCGAAATCGAGTCTAATGACGATTTTTCGAAAAAAAATTTTTTTTTTGCTTTAAATTTAAAATAAACGTCAGATTTGACATCCTTATCCCTGAATTAGTCAAAATCGAGTAAAATGACGTTTTTTCGCAAAAAAAAATTTTTTTTGGCTTAAAATTCAAAATAAATGTCAAATTTGAAATCCTTACCCCTGAATTAGTTGAAATCCAGTATAATGACGATTTTTTGAAAATATATATTTTTTTTTTTGCTTAAAATTCAAAATAAATGTCAAATTTGAAATCCTTACCCCTGAATTAGTTGAAATCGAGTATAATGACGATTTTTCGCAAAAAAATATTTTTTTTGCTTTAAATTCAATATAAATGTCAGATTTGAAATCCTTATCCCTGAATTAGTTGAAATCCAGTATAATGACGATTTTTTGAAAAAAAAATATTTTTTTTTGCTTTAAATTTAAAATAAACGTCAGATTTGACATCCTTATCCCTGAATTAGTCAAAATCGAGTAAAATGACGTTTTTTCGCAAAAAAAAAATTTTTTTGGCTTAAAATTCAAAATAAATGTCAAATTTGAAATCCTTACCCCTGAATTAGTTGTAATCGAGTATAATGACGATTTTTCGCAAAATTTTTTTTTTTTTGCTTTAAATTTAAAATAAATGTCAGATTTGACATCCTTATCCCTGAATTAGTCAAAATCGAGTAAAATGACGTTTTTTCGCAAAAAAAAATTTTTTTTGGCTTAAAGTTCAAAATAAATGTCAAATTTGAAATCCTTACCCCTGAATTAGTTGAAATCGAGTATAATGAGGATTTTTCGCAAAAAAATATTTTTTTGGCTTAAAATTCAAAATAAATGTCAAATTTGAAATTCTTACCCCTGAATTAGTCGAAATCGAGTCTAATGACGATTTTTCGCAAAAAAATTTTTTTTTTGCTTTAAATTTAAAATAAACGTCAGATTTGACATCCTTATCCCTGAATTAGTCAAAATCGAGTAAAATGACGTTTTTTTCGCAAAAAAAAAATTTTTTTGGCTTAAAATTCCAAATAAATGTCAAATTTGAAATCCTTACCCCTGAATTAGTTGTAATCGAGTATAATGACGATTTTTCGCAAAATTTTTTTTTTTTGCTTTAAATTTAAAATAAATGTCAGATTTGACATCCTTATCCCTGAATTAGTCAAAATCGAGTAAAATTACGTTTTTTCGCAAAAAAAAAAACTTTTTTGGCTTAAAATTCAAAATAAATGCCAAATTTGAAATTCTTACCCCTGAATTAGTACAGTCGTCCAGCAATCCCTTACTTCACGGCCTCTGCAGTAATGTACTATTAGGGCCAATTTTTTTGGCGTTGTAGTTTTTTTTATTTCTTAGAATTGCATGAAAATTGGTATGTTGGAACAGCTCCTGATTTTGTACAAGTAAAAAAAATATGACAACAAGGCGTCAAAAAAAATTTTTTCCCATACATTTTTTCCACTGAGTTACGAAAATCTCATACGTTTTGTCACTCAATGGAAAAAAATTGTGGGACAGTGTAGGAAATCGCGCACATATTGTTCAGAATCAGGAGCTCTCCCAACCTACCAATTTTCATGCAATTCTAAGAAATAAAAAAAAACTACAACGCCAAAAAAATTGGCCCATTAATGAATGCTAGGTAATTACTCGTAGGTACTCGTATCGTAGTATCTAAAGTAATTTCTCAAAAATGGGGGAAATACGACAAAAATTTAATTATAATTTGAAAAACATAACCTTAAAACGTCAAAAACATCATGCTTTCCCGCCGTTTATTTTTTTTTAACAGAATTGCAAGTGTATTTTTCCGCCGAAAAACGCAAATTATTCGAGACATAAAAAAACGTCGCGTTTCTAACAGAAAAATACGAGCTGAATTGGCTGAATACGACCTGTGCCTCCTTTTATATGACAGTTTCTACTTTTTAAAAAGTTCATAACTCGACAAATAAAGGAATTTATATGTGACATTGCAGGCCGACTGCAACTCGCCTGCAATGCTTTTTACTTTTTAATTTGGATCTGACCTTAAACTATACACTTTACCTTCCAATATGTAGCGAAGCGACTAAAGTCCAGTTTGCGGGCCATTTTTGAGAAAAGTAATATGCGTATTGCGCGCGTAAACATATAAATGTGGAATGAATTAGACGACCGCAACGCGTGCGCGGCAGGCGGGAGGCGAGGTACCGCTCGCTTAGTTCCCGTTCCCGTGCGCCGTGCGCCGGCGGCACGGCGCGCGGCGCCTCGACGGCCCGGGAGGGCGGCGTAGTTATGAATTTCGCGCCTTTTTTAATGTTTATTCTGTTAAAACACAATCTATACATGTCTTACTTTTTGTAATATGACTGCATAACCTTTTTATATTTGTAGACTTATCTAATTACATACTAATTATAATTAGGTACTTATATTAGATCATTCACGACGAAAAATGCACGCTTATGATTTTAAAATTGTGGCTTGACTATTAATTAATTAATTTAGAATTATCGAAAGCTTCAGGTCGATAATTCGGTCCCACTACATACCTAACTTATATTGGTACTTTTGGTACTCGTATAGTGTACTCGTGTCGTGAGTACATGAGACTTTCTAGCAAATAAATTTTTGAAGGGGTTTACCTACGAAAATATTAAAAACTACTTACTCATTTTAAAACACTAACCATAACCAGTAATAGTAACTAAAAAAAAGAAGCACACTTCGTACCTACAGAAAAAATAAAAATCCAAAAGTCTGGAGACAGGGTTTGAACCCGAGTACTCAGGATTTGAAATCAACTACTCGAACCACTCGACCAAAACAAAATGGACTCGCGCGCCGAAATTTGGTGTATACTAAGAACAAACTACTGATAGCACCTGCGCCGCAGCGCTGCTGCGTCTGTTTCGCCGCTAGAACACGAGTTTAGATTGAAAACAACGCCATCTGTAATAATAAGTTGAACTACGAGGTACCAGCGACGATAATAAGTTTTAAGCGAGATAACTAGCAATGTACAGAGTTAGCGTTCTTAGTTTTCTATATTCTTTGATAGTAGGTATGTTTTTTGAGATTCCATGGAAGTGACCTTGGAATTTTGAACATCAAAAATGCAAAAACCTTATAGTGTATGTATACATTACTGCTGTTATAAAAGTGTGCTTAACTGATTTTCCTTTCCGCACAGATTATTAACCTTTCCGGTAGGTTCTAACCTACCATATGAATTTCATAGATGACTGTCTGTATTATCTCAGTAAACAAAAGGAACATTTTGCATGATTATTTAAACCGGAATTGATGTATTATTATTCCTCTATCTTGAGGATATTATTAGGGAGATCGTATCTTAATAATATTTATGTCACACCTGGCCATAAAGCGGCAATTACCGCACGCTCCGCGCGCGGGAAATCCCACTTCCTGGCCAGGGGGTGACATAAAATTTTGTACTTAACACAGGTAATAAAGAAAGCCTCAGATCGCATATTTATCGTCAAATACCTGCGATCTGAGACATTCTTTGTTTTACCGCCCTTGTTAAGTAATGTACTATTGTGTGTGTGTGTAGGTAGCTCAGCGCCAAATTTTTTTCGGCTTGTCGAATCTGACTTGACCAGTCAAAAAAAACTGATTTAAGGCGCCTGTAGAGGCAAGGCCTTCTCCATACAAACTCTGTGCAAGTTTTATTCGTCGGTTTTGGCACTCCCGCATATATATTTTTTTGTTTGTTAATATTGGATATGCGAAGAATGCCAAGAAAAAAATTAAACATTTCAAAAAAATGAAAATAAAATTCTTGAGGTTCTGGCTAACAGGAAAATAAGCATACTGACCAAAAATCATAAATGCAATGCAAACACAAGCAACGAAAAACTTGCACAAAGTTTGTATGGAGAGTAGGTACTTGCCTATAAGATTATGCTTGCGGCCCTACCTACCCACGAAAATAATGACTTAATGACAAATATAAACATTTTGCTATAAAAAAAGAAAAAGTATAAAAGAATTTGGGCTCGTCCGGGATTTGAACCCGGGACCTCTCGCACCCTAAGCGAAAATCATACCCCTAGACCAACGAGCCGGTTGAGATCGTGTCCGAAATAACCGACTTGGTGAATTACAACATACGTACCTTTCTATATTGACTCACGTTGCCGCTCACGCGCCCTACATTTTTTATCTCGACCAAATTGACACTCACTATGTATATGAGAGACGAGAAGCATCGTTGAGCATAATAAATGTGTTACTTAATTTTACTACATATTTAGAAGATAAGAAGAAAAATAGTTTATTGCTTAAGGCGCAGGGTAGGGCAAGGCCTTCCCCATACAAACTTTGTGCACGTTTTATTCGTCGGTTTTGGCACTAACAAATATAATTTCTTTTTTGGTTGTAAATATTAGATATGCGAAGATCGTGATGTAAAAATTTTCAAATATTTCAAAAAAAATCAAAATAAAAAAAATTACATCACGAAATAGCTATCAGAAAAATAAGCATACTGACCAAAAGTCATAACTTTAATGCAAACACAAACGAAGTAAATCCTGCACAAAGTTTGTATGGAGAGAGCTTGCCCTACCCCTCCTCTTAAGTACTTAGAACAAAAACATGGTCGCCATGGCGATCTGACAATAATATATATATATGGGTACAACGGTACAACTCCAGCTATGCGATTCACTAAGCACCGTGTTTACCTGTCACCTCACGCCTTCACACCTTTTTTGCAGAGTCCCATGCTGTAGCCTATTGGGAATACCTTGGGAATATTCTAAGATCTATAGGACTTTAAGCAGTTTAAAACTTAATAATACTTTGTGTCATTATATAAATTCACTAAATTTATACTTATTATTAATTTAAGTTTAGATATTTTCTTTCTTTTCCATCTCCATCCATCTGTCTACTAAAATAAAGCGCGCAGTTTGCTTTTTCGGTATTTTTGAGTTTTGTTAAATATAAAACCATTTCTAAATTAGATAATGGGTAAGTAAATATATTTATAATTTTTCGTTCTCGATGATCCATCAGGTACATCATTCCTCCGATGCAATAAGATACCTACTTATTTAAGATTTATTAGATCCCGATGGCCTAAATAACTTCAAATGGACAGTGCCGGATTAAGACTACTTGATGCCCTAGGCAATCCACGCCTGTGGGCCCCCGATCCGCGAAAACGCGAGCACAGCGAGTGCGAAATTTTTCAAATATTATGATGCAGGTGCAGCATGTGTTTGCTATGCTCCTTATGAAGGTTTTTGATGAGCTTCCTCTTGGTTTTCTGAGATATGTTTGTGGTCAGTAGATGTTTTTTATTGTGGAAAGCCTGTTTTGCCATGCCGATTCTGCTCTTTATATCTGTAGCTCTAGTATAAGTTTTTTCGAAACATTAACTAATTCGAACGCGTTTGCGTTTTGTCTCTAAATGTATGAAAACGCTCTCACCGAGTTTGAAATACGCGCGTTCATCGGTTAGCAACAAATGTTATACTAATGCGAAATTTTTCTAACATTATGATGCAGGCGCGCATAAAAAATCATACACAATTAATTTGATTTATTGAGGAAACAAATGGTTGTGTACAAAAATGTATGTATGTTATGAGATAAACTAACAAACCTTCTTCTAGTTCCATTAATTATAAATAATAACAGTAATAAAGATTACAGACAGTAATTAATGTAAAAATAGCAGCTGTTGGTTCTCCGAATAAATAAATATCCAGTAGAAATCGACACTAAAAAATATAAACACGCAAACCACGATGTTAATCTACTTATTTTCAGGGTTTCGATCCAATTGGAGTCCTTTCACGTGTACGTCTGTCACCTGTCACAGTTTTCAATTCCGGCTGGACATTCCGTAGCTCTAGTATAAGTTTTTTCAAAACATTAACAAATTCGAACGCGTTTGCGTTTTGTCTCAAAATGTATGAAAGTGGCATGAAAACGTGAACAGCGCCTCTGGTGGTCACTAGTGGAAACTAAAACAGCGAGTATAACATTTGTTGCTAACCGATGAACGCGCGTATTTCAAACTCGGTGAGAGCGTTTTCATACATTTTGAGACAAAACGCAAACGCGTTCGAATTAGTTAATGTTTCGAAAAAACTTATACTAGAGCTACCGTTTTCAAATTTTCATAGTTTAAAGCATGTGGTTTACCCAAAGCCATACAAATTATCGAAAAATATATTAAGGCCGTGAAAAAAAAAAATGACCGGTCGTTGTTTAGAGCTCGTTGAATAGATAAAATTTATCTATATTTAATATTGTATTTTTGCCTCCGTAGACCTACCTACCCCCTGCTCCTGGGAGTGTGTAATTTGCTGAGAGATAGGAGGGAGTTAGAGAGATATATACCGTTTTGTATCGCTCTGAATGAGAAGAGCAGCTGCCAAAGTACCTAAGTATTTTTATGAAGTTTTGCTCCGCTTTTTAGGGTTCCGTAGTAAACAAGGAACCCTTATAGTTTCGCCATGTCCGTCCGTCCGTCCGTCCGTCCGTCCGACCCCCGTTTTTCTCAGTAACCGTTAGTTCTAGAAAGCTGTAATTTGGCATGAGTATACATATCAATGACGCCGACAAAACGGTAGAATAAAATCTTTAAAAAACATTTTTTTTAGGGTACCTCCCCTACATGTAAAGTGGTGGTGCAAATTTTTTTTCTGCCAAACCCCATCATGTGGGGTATCGTTGGATAGCTCTTTTAAAAATATTATAAGGTTTCTAAAAGCATTTTTTGATTAAAGAATTGTTTAGCGTGATATTAAGCTTTGAAGTGATATTTTTTGCTATGGTCAAGTGCCCCCCCCCCCCCCCTGCCAGCTAAACGGTGGCTCCTAGGCATGTGAAAAAAATCATGGTAGTAGTATATACGATGAATTTAAAAGGAAAACTATCACAGCTAAACTAGTAGACATTACTAGTTAACGAGTAATAGTCGAACTTTAGAAATGTACTTTGCAAAAGCAAACTTTCGTACAATTTCCATTGATACCTTAGATAATGTTGTTAATTCTTTCAAAAACATAGTAAATATAAGTTTTCGAACTTTTTAGTCCATATAATGTAACGGGTGGACGACTATACGGAACCCTACCTTGCGCGTGGCCCGACACGCACTTGGCCGGTTTTTTTGCATCCTATCGGCCTATGAACTTCGAATTTGGTCATATCTACAACCGGAACGAGCGAGCAACTTATCACCCCGAACGTCAACACTAGCCGTGCGGATTTTCATTATGACCTTTTTTTCGTGGTGTTTCTGGTGCCCCTCTAGACGTGGTGCCCTAGGCAATTGCTTAATTTGTTTAAGGGTTAATCCGGCACTGCAAATGGAATATATTTGACGAGTGGCATCGGGGAAGTTTGACCGAGGGACGCGTCGTCGCGTGGGTGGAATATACCACGTTCCGAATTTGTCGCGGCGCCCGACATTCTGAACTATCCTGATTCTGACTAAAAAGGACATATAGGCTTCTGCAGATCCAATGCCGATAGGACTCTATGGCATTTACAGATATGACGAGTATAAAACTTAGCCGTTGGAGATAGTTTTGTCGCGACCGCGGTCTTAAGATGCAACGGGAGACGTGTTCGGCGGCGTAAGTACCTAGATATCGCTTTGTCGTCTAAAGTTATTATAGTCTATTCTTCTTAGGTACTGAATGGCAATGATTTATTATAGTCTATTCTTCTTAGGTACTGAATGGCAATGATTTGGTAGAGGTTTAGAGTATCACGATTAAGACATAGAATACCTGCTAGCGCTAGATGCTTTGCTGTTGCTATTGTGGAGCTAATTTACTGGATTCAGTGAAAGTACAATTTAGTGGGTTGAGATATCCTATAGGTAATAAATAATTAATAAATGTTAAATAATTAATAGAATAATAAATAATTAATAGACGTTATGTAGCCTACCTACTTACTACAGTACTACTTTTGACATGTAATATGAATTATTATTAATAAATTATGAATATTAATATAATTAAGATCACGATGGTAACTATATTATCTCTAAGATTTAATATATATATAGATAATATAAAATTCAAATGTTACTATTAAATGAAAGAAGGCTTTGAAGTAAAAGGTGGATTTAGTAAAATGTTTAATTTTAGATTTCAAAAGAGTCGGTTGCCTTGTGATGTTACAGCTACCTGATTTCCATTAAAAATAAGTTTGAAATACAAGTAAAGTGAATTCGTGAAGCGGAAAGCGGCTATCCACTTTATGTAAGTATGTTTTATTCTTGGATATACGACTAATACGTTGTAAATTTATGGTTTTCACGTTGGTCGGTGGTAGTGTTTTGAGAGATTATTGCTAATAAATAACGACAGGAGCTATTAAATATGACACGAATCCAGAATAAAATAGTGGGGATAAGTTAGGATTTAATACGGTGTCTTAAATTCACAATCTCAATATTAGCCGTGTTATTGGCTCAATAAAGTTTTGAGAGCGAATCATCATTATCATTCGTTTTTATCGCATTTGTGTTATTCGAGTGATGGACATTGTACGAATATTTCATGTATGGGAGACACCTAGCTCAGCGGTCGGCAAACTTTTATAAGTAAAAAGCCAAGTTCAGTAAAAATAACAATTTATGGGAACCTCAAAGAGCCCTGCATGTGGCTTGCGAGTCGCGGTTTGCCGACCCCAGGTGGAGCTGTCTCTATCACTCGAATGAGACAAGTGAGATAAAGATACATTCGAAGGAATTGATATCAGAAAACTCACTACTATTCAGTGGATCTAATGAATAATAGTACATTACTTAACAAGGGCGGTAAAACAAAGAATGTCTCAGATCGCAGGTATTTGACGCCCGAGCCGAAGGCAAGGGCGATAAATATGCGATCTGAGGCTTTCTTTATTACCGCCCGTGTTAAGTACAAAATTTTATGTCACCCGCTGGTCAGGAAGTGGGATTTCCCGCGCGCGAAGCGTGCGGTAATTGCCGCTTTATGGCCAGGTGTGACATAAAGATTATTAAACGTCGCTAGTTATGCTAAGTTTTAATTATCTAATAATTATGTGGTTTGTGAACAGCTCAATTATGTAATGTATTAAATTTCGGTTTAGGTATTAATTTGCGGAAAACCTAAAACTAAGTAGGTAATTAAAACAAAGAATTAAGCACAACATATAAATAAAACAAATTACTGCAGGTTTACGTCAACTAATTGTGTTTTTATAGCGAAGTTTTAGCGTCAGATCCAAGGCCATTGATGTGTTATCGTTCTTATGTTTATTTATCTTATAGGTAGTCATACTAGTCATACTAGTAATACGGTGTATACAGGGATAAAGTTCACATTGACCTGAATTCGAACTATCTATAACAATATGGTGATAAGATATGATATGAGTGTAAGTTTCGGAAGTATTTATATTAGTTCTATTTATAGATTATCGTATCTGATATACATACTTTATTAATGTACTTACCTCCGATTAAAATTTTGTTAATTTTTGTTTTAAAAAAATATTGGGAAACTGGAATGAAAAGCCACCAAAGCCAGCTTTTTTACACGAGTGCTCAATAGTAGATTGTTAACCAAGGGTTGAAAGCGACCCATTGCAGACGAGATATTTTGGCGCTCGAACGTAGTGAGAGCGCCAATAGTTCGAGGCTGAAATGGGTGTTTTCACCCGAGTTAAACACTCTGCTTTTCATTCCGAATACGAGGAAACTAAAAAAAAATTTTTTTACTTAAAATTCAAAATTAATATAAAATTTGAAATCCTTATCCCTAATTAGTCGAAATCGATAATGATTTTTCGCAAAAAAAAACGTTTTACTTAAAATTCAAAATTAACGTAAAATTTGAAATCCTTATAGAGTTAGTCGAAATCGAGTATAATGACGATTTTTCGAAAAAAAAATGTTTTTTTGAGTTTAATTCAAAATTAATATAAAATTTGAAATCCTGGTTGGCATTGGCTGATTTGGCTGTCGACGTGTTTTGTGATTGGTGGATTCAATGTGGTGAAGCATTTGGATTGGTTAATTTTAAATGTTTTGGAATCAAAAATATGTATACATGTTAGCCCGTGGGGCGCAATGGCTCACTTTCACCCGCTCCTTAGGTCAAATATGACCCACTTTCAGAGTATGAGGATGAAAAAAAAGTTTTCAGGTTTCATGTATGTACGTTATGTAAGTATGTATTTATGTATGTATGTATGTATATTAACCGATTTAGTAGTCAGGCTCGAGGAGGTGAAACGTTTATTGAAGCACGCATTGCTAATGAAAAGCTATGTGTATACTAGTGCGGAAAAGTGTCAATTACTAAGCATTAAGTTTAGCCTTATAAAGAGCACTTTCTGAGCATAATTATGCATTGTAAACGTAGTTTATTTTAAGAGGACACATATTTCAAAATGTTCTGTTTTTTAAATTATGACAGAAGTATTGATAATACTGATAATACCAATAAAGTGATTAAAGATACGATTATGTTATTAAAGTTTTAGAGAATTTTAGCGAAAAAGCAGTTCCTAGTTTGATAATGGCCGATTAAACACAACAGATAGTAACACAACAGTTCTAACAGAAAAGGCCTAAATAGATGAGTGTTTTTTAACTGATAAACGCCCTTAAGCAAGTCGCTTCTACACGTGTTCGGCTCAATTAGGTATAGTGTTCATTGTACCTACGCAGTTGTTTAAAAATAGATTTTCTATTCTGTGAGTAAAAGGCATTTAACCTTTTCCTTTAATCTATACGATATCCTAGTGACCCATGAAATGTACCTGCACTACACCCACCCTAATAAACACGTCATAAACAGTTATTGTTTAATTAATGATTGATAACTTCCAAATGAAGTTAAAGTGGCGTTGGCGTGTAAATTAGGTAATTATACTTACGTAGGTGTTTCACTTTTGTTTTTACTTTGTTCGTAATGTTTTTCATGAATTATTACATCTATGTTTATCTAGCTATTTTTTTTCTTTATATAATGAAGGAAACTCCAGGTCTAATTATAAGTAATTAGAAGTTAAAATAGTTTGTAAAAGACTGTTTGTTTCTTGAATAAATAAATTATGCATATCCGGACTGAATGCTGTATTCTTTTACTTTCTTTTACGTAACAATACATTTGATTAGTAACTATCTGACGCACGTGTACGTGTACTTACGTATTATACTCGTACAAAGAACGCAAATAGAGACGCCGTAGATGATAATTACTATAAGCACTACAATTATGCATTTAAAAGGAGAGCGTATTCTATGAACCACTACATAAAAGTGATGTGAAATTACGAAAATAATATATTAATGAGGGGGCAACTAAAAAACTGTCTTGCCCAAAAAATGAGGTAAGTGCCGTGAGTTCCCTAAGAATACAACTTTTTGAATCAATATCAATACATTCATATCTTGCATCCAATGATAGTTAAGTGTGGACTAGTAGGTCTCGGTTCGGAACCCTTCATGTGCGTGATCCGACACGCACTTCGCCGGTTTTAAGATAAAGAATCATCACTGAAATATCATCATATATGTTAAGTAATTTGAGTAGACAAGTTTTTACTTGTTTCGGATCAAGCTTTTAGGTTGTAGTGTGTAGAGATTTATAACATTAATTGAAGGGACGTAGTCAGCCAGGTGGTCGCAAACCGAAGTTGGTCACTTAACCGGCCCTACGCCTTGTAAACTGTCAATTCTGTACAACTATTATCTTCACAGGAAACAAGAAAACCATTCCCGCTCAGCAGTAAAATGCATTCTAATAATCTATAGATAATATTTTATGAAAGTCTGTTCAGTTTTACAGTGCATCCAAAGTGTGGGCGACAGATTGCGCATATAGCGGCGCATAAGCGAAGCGTTCTGCCAGTGCCAGAATCGCTAGTAGCTCCTCGGAAAGCGACGCCGCCGCGCCACCCCGGCGGCCATTTTCCTTTTCCCCGCGCGTTTCCCGCGCAAACTAACGAAGTTACAACAACCATAAACTTGAATGTAGATACGCAAATAGAAAATGAGTGCTGTAAATCATGACATAAGTGTATTAGTTCGTGGAATGAGTATACCAAATTTTAAACAATGATAGGTGTTATGATTCTGGAGCATTACTTTTAAATTATAAGTGGAAATTAATAACTATGTATATATAAAAGTGTGTCAGTAACTGTATTAAGAAGTAGTCTTTGATGTGATAAGATAATTGTTTTCCCTTTGCTCACTTAATAGGAATCATAATGTAATGAAGAGTGTAATGTAACATTGGAGTGATGTGTAAAGTTCTGGTACACACTTATGAGCTTCGGAGGTAAGTAAAACTCTAAACATCAATTGTGTTTTGCGTTTTAAATAGCATTTAAGGAATAAGATATATGTTTATACATATGTATATACAGGATGGAAAAAAATACAGGCTCTGGAGGGTAACTACCTTAAATACTTAAGTTAGGTAGGAACATCATTTTACTTAAAGAAAACATTCTTTTATTTTTAAAAACAAAAAAAACTGCATTTAACGATTATTAAAAAAAATCTATCTTTTCTAAAAACTCGTGCACTTAATATCAGGTTTTATGGTTATCTTGGACGACAGACGAGTTTAAGACCCAATGTTTGTTAGAGAAATTTTTATGTTTAACATTCACTGTACGGGTTGAATAAAATAGCAGTTTTTATTTTTTTTATTTTAGCTGTATCGATTCCCAAGTGTGACGAGGGAATTTTGGAAATTCTTTGAATGCAGTTTTTTTTTTTTTATAAATAAAAGAATGTTTCCTTGAAGTAAAAACTGCTAACTTAAGGCTTTAAGGCAGTTTCCCTCTGGGGTCTACAATTTTTTCCACCCTGTATACAATTGACCTTGAATTGTTTAAATGTAAATTTTGTGTGACATTATTATTAATTGAAGTCAATATTTTATCAGGGTTCCCTAAATCCTAAAAGATTACTAAATTTAATAATTTTCGTCTATCAGAAGATAGAACCCGGAAAGAGTGAGTTGGATATTTCTTACATGGTCAAATAAATGATTTATCAGAAAACATATTTTTTTGCTATAGGCAAGTACCTATTCAATTACAATGAAGTGGAAGTATAATTTAATTTCCAGTTAGATAGCAAAGCTCTTCTAGTTGATTGTGTATACCGAGCTAAGTACCTACATACCTAAGTTGGTATCTAACTTGTAATCTGGATAACATTAACTAAGTAATATATACTTGTATTAATTATCTCCGACATTGATAGTGTTTCGATAAAACAGAGGCGTGAATTAAGTTATCAATATCATAACTACACCCACCAGTTTTCTATTAATAAAACGAATCTAGGAATCGACCGAGAGTAAATTAGTAACTAGCAACGCAAGACAAACACATATTTAGTTTTATTGCACACGTTGTATGTGTTTTTTAACATCTTTTTTCTTAATTAGGTATGATAATGTCTGTTTTCTGTTTATATTTTTTTCTACCGATGATCACAAATGTTGATAAGAACAACAGCTTACAACCACAGCTTAATTAAGGTCTTTAATAAACATTGAGATAGTAGTTCAGATCAATAAACGTCATCGCTTATCGTACATGTAACATGTACATAATTTAGGAGGCTCCAGTTATGTTAATCTTATCTCGATAGTTCCCAGGGCCCTGGTATTAATGCCATGGGAAGATTTACCGACCTCGTATATAAGCGAAGGCTCCGACTTGGCGAGATGCCAAATACATTTTTTGTTAAATTTTTTGCCCGCCCATTTGGAGAAATAAATCCTTGGGAAGGCCACCCTTTTGATTTGTATGTGACGCGGTTGAGATTATCGGTCAAAGTGCTCTAGATTTGAGAGAATTTATGTGGTGCTGAGCCTGCTGAGATTCATGGCGTTGTGGTTACATCGCGTACAAGCCTGATTATAATGATAATGAAAACTGTTTTCAAAATTGGTCAAAATGTTTTAAGTGTCTCGGAGCTGGTCAACAAGCGATTTTAGATGATTTATAACGGAAATTCAGATTACTTATATTTAAGTAGTCTTACAGTTTCCTGCTATGCGATTATGTAGGCGCCTTTTGTCACTTTTTGGCAGTTTTTAGGGTTCCGTATCCGAAGGGTCAAAACGGAACCTTATTGGTGACGCCAAGATGTCCGTCCATCGTATGTCACACAGGTTTTACAGCCAAACGGTTGGAGCTACAGGCTTAAAATTTACACAGTAGAAGTATCTTGTTGGCCCGAAGCCAAAGAAATAGTCAAAATTTATTTTTAAATATTTTTAAGTGGGGCTCCGATACAACTATAGGGGGGCGCGAAAAAATCCTACCCTATCGAGTGGGGTATTGTTGTTTAGAGCTCATTGAGTAGATACTTATTATATTTTTAATAAAAAAATATTGGAAAACAAGGGTATGAGAAGCCACCAAAGTCAGCTTTTTTAACGAAATTTTGTACCGAAGAATTTTTTAATTTCCCAAACACCTATTAACTTAAAATTTAGTAATAATGTTTGCTATTACGTACATTTTACCAACAAATACTAATATATTGATAAATTAGATTTTTTCTTTGAAATTTCCATATTTTTCCTATAAAAACCAACATAACTTTGCGGTCGGTTCGCTAGCTCCAACCGTTTGGCTGTAAAACCTGTGTGACAGACGACGGACGGACGGACGGACGGATGGACGTCTGGGCGTCACCAATAGGGTTCCGTTTTGACCCTTCGGGTATGGAACCCTAAGAAGTTCAATTCTGGCGCTTCGCCGGCCGCTGCCGCGGCACGCTCGCTTCGCTCGCTCGGCTCGCGCTGTAGGGTTGCAGTTCTACCTAACCACTCCTCCTCGCTTCGCTCGTCGTCGTACCTACACCGACTTGCCTTAGAAACAGGTAAAAAATAATATTATGACAATCTCCACCTCTATTCTCGACTTCTACATATTATACTCTAAACCAGGTCGGTGTAGGTACGACGACGAGCGAAGCGAGGAGGAGTGGTTAGGTAGAACTGCAACCCTACAGCGCGCGAGCCGAGCGAGCGAAGCGAGCGTGCCGCGGGAGCGGCCGGCGAAGCGCCAGAACCGAATATTTTCCCGTAAAATTATTATTCTACTGACATTCTTGTTTTTTGATGTTTCTTACGTTGAATAAAACTACTTTACAAAAACCAAACTTTTAAAACCTGTTGCGATAATGTACTGTAGGTATTTTGACTGTAGGTATTTTGACTGTAGGTATTTTGACTGTAGGTATATCAAACTTAGGCGAATCGTCCCTTAGGTATTTCATCCGGTAGGTATTTTGAACAGTAGGTATTTCGTTCAATAGGTTTTTTGAACGTAGGTATTTCAATCTTCGGTCATTTAAACTGTAGGTTAAATAAGTGATAGGTATTTTAAAAATAGGTATTTCGTACATAGGTATTATGACAATAGGTATATCGATTTTAGGTATTTTAATATGTAACCGCGGACCGCAGATAGCGATAATGTGCAATGTATGCCAAAATTGTAATGGATATATCTTTAAAGTTATTATTACTCATTATTGCAAAACCTCAACAAAAACACAGTACAGTACATCATCTAAACACAATGAGTAGACGCAAAAACAGGCGATGTTATCATTTAGGGTAGCGAAAATCATATCTACCTAATCAATACAATTCATGGTAGGTGATAGGTGATGCAGAGATTGTATATGAAACCTACTAAAATTACAACAGTTAATACTAAACTAATGAATTCAATTAAATGAACTAACTAAGTTCAACGCGAAGACATCATTATACATATTACTGGTCTGGTTGTTCTGACAGGGCGTGATTCATCAAAAGTACCACCGTTTAAACCAAATTTAACTGCTTCAACCTCGTATCCTACCTAGTTAACATTTCCAAAAGCAACTATGTTCTGTGGAGTATAAAGTATAGATCAGACCGTGAAAGATACGAGGAAATAAAATAATAGCACGATGTTCGATGGAAGAGAACTGGTATTTTTGAGGGAACAATACTGCTGTCAGGAGTTTTCAATGAAACCGTGCACTTGCTTACTTTCCAAAATTTGTGTTTTTTAGTTCTGTTCAGTATGTATGCTCATAATTGTAATAAAAAAAGACTTTCAAGATTTTTTTCGTATTTCAGATGACTTTTAAAATAATTTGAATCAGCTGTCACAATAATAGAAAGCTTAAACAAGTCAGAGACAGTATTTTCACCAATTCCCCATAACTTTTGTCTCCAATTTCCAAATACTAAAAAAGTATTTGGTACAACGCTGATCGCTGTTTTTGCGTTAAACAACCGGTGACATCACCATTTTTCGACCTTAAGACTGCACCGAGCAAATTTCTGAATAATTGCGATGGTTGGATCACTTGCTGTATTATTATTCCTAAAGCTTGAATTCTGTAATTCCTATATATGATATTTAAGGATACACTCTACACGTCATGTGTTTCAGAAACACAATTACTTATAGTTTTCTTCATAAAAATTCAATTCAAAGTTAGCTCTACTAAAGGAAATAAACGCAAACTACAACGTTAATACTTTATGAAAGGTCTTCAATTTTTGAATAGTAACAAAACTACATGTTATCTCGGTCGTATGTGTTTAACATTTGCAAAATGTGGAGATTTTTTTAACAATGCAAAGGAAATTCCGAAAATTTGACCGGCCGCCGTAGTTTTCTTGCCGGCAGATGGGCTCCGGCCCTCAATGGGAGCAGACGTATGCTGCTTTTCTCAGTTTGACATCTCATAAAAACACGCTTTTTGACAGCTTGCTCGTATACAAATACAAAATGTATACCACACACAAAGATTGCATTAATTGAAGTAGGGTAAATAAATGTTGACGTGTGGCTATTGAAGATTCTTTTAACATGGAATTATTAGTATTAGCCATTCGTTATAACATAAAAATGCAATCTTTGGTCCCCAATGTATACTAATGCAACTAAATTATAATGATTTCCTTTACGAAAAGGCATTTTAAACGTAAAAAGGTTACCGATGTATTTCATCATCATCAGCCTATATACGTCCCACTGCTGGGCACAGGCCTCCTCTCATAGATGAGAGGGATTGGGCAGTAGTCCCCACGCTGGCCCAGAGCGGGTTGGGGACTTCACATACAACTTTGAATTTCTTCGCGGATGTATGCAGGTTTCCTCACGATGTTTTCCTTCACCGAAAAGCTAACGGTAAATATCAAATGATATTCCGTACATAAGTTCCGAAAAACTCATTGGTACGAGCTGGGATTCGAACCCACGACCGCCGCTTGACAGCCGCATGCTTGATCCACTGGGCTACCGTAGCTTCATGTATTTCAGTTCAAAGTAATTTACTTTTTATAAATTGGCCACCCAGAACGGAACGGTTATGACATTTAATGTCACTCATCATATTTCAAATTAAAATTTGTAAACAAATTGTATTTTTATATTTCAATAATTTAACGAATCTAATGTTATATTTTATGTGTATATGTACGGCGCTTTCACGTCAAACAATGATTACCTAAATATATCGCAGAATCTGCATAAACAAAACATATCCCAGAATCTGTACAAACAGGCACAATTATTATGGTGCTTTGAACAGAAGTTTATAAAATATCTGCGTTATACCAAGAAACAGATCTAGAGTGCTCTCTTGCAGCGGGAGCAGAAGAAAGAATATCGGAGTTTCTTCGCCAGTTTGAGTGATGTGGATTTAAATTGTGTATTGTCTAAGCCGCCTGGTCATAATATAATTATACCTAGAATGAAAATAATAAACCTATGTTTCATTTATAAATAATAAACCAAGTAGTTGTTGGGGATGTGGTGACAATGACGATGTCTAACAAACAAATATGCAGTAATTACTTATAATATTAAACTGCGCTAGTTTCTATCTAAAGCTTTCATGCGTTGGAAATCCCATTGCTTTGATTTTGTACAAGTAAGTACTTATGTCGCATCGCAATAATTGTCTCGACGTTATAGTAAACGAATAGGAAATAATAATAATTGCTATTTATTATTGATGAAAATAGACGCAATGTTAACCATTATTGAACCTTATCTCATTGCAATAAGGTTCACGGATGTTCAGTTAAGTGTCATCGACGGCACGACTGTATAAAAGTTAATTTGTCAGAGCTGATACAGTAGTGGTCCGGCCAAGTTCCACAATTGCAGAATGTTACAATGACTTTCTTGATGATATTTGTTATATCATTAGGTTTTATAGTGCTTGTCATTCACGATAACGACGATGCGCAGGGAATGTCATACTATTCTATGCGCAATTCTGCGGATTGAGTTACGACGGGAGGTCGTGAATAACAAGAACTACCTATAAGGTTAGGTACTGGTTCCTCAAATACAAAGTTGATTCACAATATTGCTGCAGTTATCCCGTGCCGTATAAATAGTTTCAATAGTTATTATATATATTGTAATAAAACTACCGCTTCTTCTCTTAAAACTTGCATTAAATCAGTGTCCATTTTAGAGTTAACCAACTGATAAACAGAAAATAATCAATTTATGAAAAGTTTTGCTTAAAATAACCTATTTAAGGTACAACATATACTCGTATCATGAAAATCACCAAGTAAACTCTCAAAATAAGTACCTACCTAAGTCATAAACATAAAACAGTCATAACATGCACGAACCGATTAGGAAAAGTCTTTCTCTGTTTTAAGTTGTATAAAAATGAGTCTGTGAGGAAAGGGCAAAACAAAATACATTTTACAAAACAGGGGTTCAAAGTTTTATTTTATAAACAAGGAACTGAGTATTTTACTACCACAAATTCCAAATTCAAGACATTTTCAGATACAACTAATACTTGAGTTTTGGTTACAGATCAGAACTTGACGATTTTTGTTACACTTCTCTTATGCACCAAGAAACCTTTAAATATTCAAAATCTATATTGTCATAAGTTGGCACAAACATGGGTCAATGACCCGACCGAGCAAAATGAGGTAGTGTGCGTGAATAATGCATGTGTGGGTTAATTGGGTAAATTATTTAAAAAAATGAAATTTGACAGGCGCTGAGAATTTACCCCGCACGATAGGCCCTTAATGATCTCAAATTACCTAACCTAAACTCGTTAGTCTAAGGCGACTTCCTGATTTGTCGGTGCGGAGGCAGTACGATATGAGAAAAGTGTCAAATGTCAGTGTCAGCTGTCAGTCGACGCGATACCATTTTTTACTACGCCCCTACATTTAAATGAGTGCTTCCTGACTGGCGCGGGATGCGCGGTGGCGGGACGATGTGAAGGCGGTACTGCTACGCTTCTGCGCATGATATTACTACTGCGCAAACGTAATACTGACAGTATTATGTCAAGTGAGAATCTTTGCGACGTCAGTAAGTTTACGTCAAAGAAGAAGAAAATGTCACATATCGATCCCGCCCCGCCAAGTCAGGAAGTCGCCTAAGGCTACTGCGCAAACGTAATACTGTCAGTATTACGTTTGCGCAGTAGTAATATCATGCGCAGAATAGGAGCAGTACCGCCTTCGCATCATCCCGCTACCGCAAATCCCGCGCCAGTCAGGAAGCACACATTTAAATGTAGGGTCGTAGTAAAAATGGTATCGCGTCGACTGACAGCTGACACTGACATTTTACACTTTTCTCATATCGTACTGCCTCCGCACCGCCAAGTCAGGAAGTCGCCTAAAGCATGAATGAAGTAAAAGATATCTAATAATAATTGGAAATGCGCACATGAAAAATAAGTTTATTCTTATATTTACTAAAAGTCACGGATTATAAGGGAAAGTATAAGTACGTTAAGGGTTCTGCTTTAAACATTTTTTTTTAAATAATATCCTTGCCCTGAAATACGCATAATTGTAGATTGTAGGTACCTACACCGCGTTGAATTAAATAATGCGTGCGACTGAAAACGGGGTCAGAGACACAGAGAAAGTGTACACGCAAATTGAAATGTTCCAGGAGTAAGTACGTCTAGATTTATGAGTTCCGCTTACACCGCTTACAGCATGTCTGTCAAACTAATGCGGCCTGTCAAAATGTTGCGTCGGCTGGGGACGTTTCAGCCGTGGTGCTTTATAATATGACACCCATTGTTGGAGTAACATAATTCGGTAGGGTATCTACAGTCATGACGAGCAATGAAAACAGCTAGAGAGCTACCAACAAATAATGCGTTTCATAAACATCTAAGTAAATATGGATTTTATTATTGGATCTACATTCTGTAAAAACATTCTGGTTGATTAAGTGAATGGCGATACAAGTAGATACGCAAGTGGGCAACAATTTTCAAAAACAGAGTAGGTATAACGTACATACATAAGTGTAGATATATAACTTCCAAGTTTTATTTTATTTAATTCTTAATTTTATTTTCAGTTTATAAAACTAAGCAGTATTGGTGGATAGACATAAAATGATAATATGTCAGAGAGAGAGAATGATATGTCAGATTTGTAGTAAATAAGTATGTAAATGTAAGTTGTATGATTGTCTGTGATCTTTTACCCATTAGTACTGGTGCTGTATTTTTTAACATTTAATAAAGTTGTAGTCTAATAAAACACTGCTTGAAAAGCGATAATTAAGCATTTCCGCCTAAAATACTTTTATTTTTAAATACGGTTCGGTAAATAATAATTTTGAGAATAAGGTGATATTTTATGTTTCCTAATGAACGATTCTATTATGTGATACTGATAGGGTATCAAAAAATCTTCGTCTAACACACAAAGGCGTTATCTTTCTCATATAGTGTTATTTATTAGGTCGTAAATAAATCTTAGGATTTTACAAAAAACGTATTCCTACCTAAACATTTATACTTAAATCTGGAACCACACAGGATGGCGCAGGATCAGAATGCAGCTATGCGGTGGAATGAGATGAAAATATGTCATTCTTATTTTAACCGTCGGGCAATTATGGCCCTGTACGAACGTAAAAATATACCCCAGCAATGGGGTCGTACAAATAGTATGCAGTCGATCGCAAGCTTCTACAGGTCGATAATTTCTCAGAATCCGTGTCAGCCCTCGCGGCGCCGGGATCCAATTATACCTAAGTACCGTTTCCTACAATTCCATTACGTCATAATTATAGTACTTGCAGTTCAAAATAAACTATAGCTAAAACAAAAGACGAGAGTAGATACTGTATCGTAAACTACTGGTTAGAATACGGAAATATGTAAACAAGTCAATTTTTATGCAACCGTAAATTTTAAGAGAGTTCTTATTCTTTTCCAACCTTTGTGTACACACCTACTGGGAATATATATGTATATTTTATTTACACTTATTGCAATATATAGTTGCCAAACTATGATATTTATTGGGGTCTCTACAAACCCACATTCTATGATTGTATTTCGCTACACCCGTTATTTTTTTTGGAAAATATTAATCTACGGTGTATGTGGAAATTTACACATCTGCCCGCTCGTCCACGGCAGTCCACAGACCTGAGACAGGAGCAAAATCGTTAGTCATTTCCTCTTGTACGGAAACTTGTACAGTGCTTAAAAAGCTGTAATATGAAGTCCCGTGGACGTCAGCTCCGTTGCCATCCGTTGGTGGGTTGAGCGGCAACAGCGTATCAAGCTCGTAAATGAAATCTGTATCATAATTTCTTCTTGAATGAAACTTTTATAAAATGATAGTAAACCAACGCCTTATAGAAAAAATCGTCAGGTGGTTCTAGAACGGTGGATTACCCGTCAGCTGGACACAACGCAAACATGTAAAAAAAGCTCTCCCATGAAATTATATTCAGATGACAGTTTAAATGCAATTGTGAAGAAATAAATTCGTCAGCCGGTTGTATCGCGGAGATAGACCCGTCAGCAGATGCCCTAATTATGACGCAGAAACCAGACAGGAACATTTATTTATTTCAAGTCTTTCCTCAGCGTATTACCAGCTGAGTATTTAGGGTTCCGTAGCCAAAATGGCGAAAACGAAACTCGTATAATTTTGTCATATCCGTGCGTCTGTCCATATGTCCCAGACATTTTACCTACTCAAAAACTATAAGGTGTATTGTATTAAAATTTAAAATGTAAGTGTAATGTACAAAGTTACAAAGCATTGGCAGCTGATGTTCATGATGTAGTATGTTCGAGAGGAAATTTGTAATTGAAATCTGTTGCTGGCTCACGCTCCATGTGGACAGTAGTGACGCAATAAGAGGCTGATAAGGTGGTGTTTTTTCTATGGATTTTTTGAAATGACTGGCGAAATGACCAAACACGTGGAAGTCAGGTATCAGGTGCCGCGATTTGTAGGTATATATTTTTTATGTGTAGGTACTTGAAACTATTGCCGGCTAATTAAATCACATAACAAGCAATTACCTAATATTTATCATCCTATTCTCTCCTGCTCTACATAAAGCTTATTCAACTTGTCTGCTTGTGCTATATTTGAAACGAAACTTGAATAAAGCAATTGCACTTGTTATTGTACTTACTACTCGTGGTCGACTGCTTGTTCACTAGCAGTTAGCTCCAATGTGCAATATAAATACTTATATTACTTTAAATTATGATTTTCCCGTCTTTCAGAATAACAACAATACACTCAAGCAATTGGAACTGAATTTATATTGATTCCATTAATTATCATTCGAGTATCATAGTAGTGTTTATTTTATAAATAAGATGTTTTTGTAGACCGTATCCGTCACTTATAATGCTCGACCAGTCAGCATGAGTATAAATCAATATTGTTCGAAATGGCCGGCTCCCCATTAAGTGGTTTGGGGCAGATAGGGATGTTGGGTTGTAGCCAAATAAGCCAAACTTTACCGCTTTAGCCCTCCAGTAACTGATATTCTTACGTCTTAAATAATCCATTCCTAAATATTTACTTATTTAGGATTTGAAGTGAAGTTAATAGTACATTACTTAACAAGGGCGGTAAAACAAAGAATGTCTCAGATCGCAGGTATTTGACGCCCGAGCCGAAGGCAAGGGCGATAAATATGCGATCTGAGGCTTTCTTTATTACCGCCCGTGTTAAGTACAAAATTTTATGTCACCCCCTGGCCAGGAAGTGGGATTTCCCACGCGCGGAGCGTGCGGTAATTGCCGCTTTATGGCCAGGTGTGACATAAATGTAATTTATAGATGTTTAAGTAAGAACCTGACCTGCTAATCGTTCGTTAGATTGGGGAAGCAACCATTTTCAAACGTGGCCTGTACCTGTAGCCTATTTGAACAATAAATATTTGATTCTAATTTTGATTTCCACCTTCGCGTAACGTCCTTGCTAAAACGGTTATTCCACAAGTGATTTTTCAAAATCAGTGTTTTTAATTATAATAAAAAAGTAACTTTGAGATCAAAGTTAAAGAGCTGTATTGTGTAAAACTACATTCTATCGCTTAAGCGGGTATTACACTGTCCTGAATCAGGCGTCCTAACTAGTGGAGGGGAGTAGAAGCATCTCGCTCTAACGTATAGGTCAGAACCCTTCTAAGTGTCCTGAATTCAGGACAGTGTAATACCCGCTTTAAGTCTCGGACACAGCTCATAAACAAACCAATGGTACTCGTTACTTCGAATGAGCTGTCATTCGGCGGGTGTTCGCTACATACGCATACATAGTGTTAGTTACGTAAAATAATATGAGCTCATCTCAAATTATTTATTGCACTGCAGTGCTATACTGCATTAAGTCGGGTTTTAAGCATGGTCTCTAATCTTCATAATAAACTACGTCTGTAATATTGGAATTGGTAACAAGACTTTGAATGACGCCATTATTATTCTGAACTTGCTGGTAAATTATAGTCAGTTGTTGTCTAGATTACATGCAATTTACTTAAGTTACGGGGGAAGTAATCATCTATTTAATCATAAATGCAACTTTGGCTAGACAAAAGCGTACTTATCGAAAAACAACCTTGTTTCTATAGGTCGGTACTACGAGTATATTCATTATACCAGTACAAATAAAATATCTCAAACACAACTCGAAAACGGTTTGATGGATTTAGGCGCGTTTTCACCAACATGTAGCTTGATTATTCGGAATAGTTTTGGTGTGTAATTTATGGATATTTCTCATTGTAATCCGTGCGAAGCCTGCCATAAAACTATATACACATACATACGGATAATTACTCTCAAACTTAAAATCCCAATTAATGCTAGTATAGTATCATTAGGGTAAATGTATTTCTGTAAGTATCACATACTTCACCGTAACGAAAAATATCACTTTATAACTTAATCACTTTATATCACTTTATAAATTGAGGCAACGGCTCTCTAAATTAAAAAAATGGTTAAATAGAAACCCCACAATATTTTTCAATGAGCTATTCAAGGATACTCAACAAGGCGGGGTTTGGAAGAATAAAAAAATGTACCAAAACTTACGCGTAGGGGAGGTACTTACTCGTACCCTAAAAAAATTATGTTCAAGATTTTCTTATGCCGTTTTTTCAGCCTAATTCATATGTATAAGTACTCCTGTTAAATTACAGCTTTCTAGAGTACTAGACCAGAGTTTCTAGAGTAGTGACCTGTACCTCTACCACGAGTTTGTATCGAAAGTTCTTACCGTACTCGCTAGCGACTGCGTAAACGATTTAGTATGGACAAAAGGTCAGCGCCTCTGGCGGTCACTCATAGAACTAAGGATCGGTAGTATGAGTCCTACGGTAAATTACCTATCGAAAATTAAACGCTAGCGACTAACGTTCTGTAGCTGTCAAGTAGCCGTTTCTGTAGAAAATCGGTATCATGAGTTACAGATTTGACAGAAGCTATCGAACAATACGATATCGACTGTAGAAAACTATTACTATACTCGCTAGCGACTGCGTAAACAATTTGTATGGACAAAAGTACAGCGCCCAGTAGGTTACTTACTAACGGTTAACGGTTATTGAGCTGAGCCGCGGGCGGACGGGACGGACATGGTGAAAATATAAGGGTTTCTTGTTTACTACGAAACCCTAAAAACGGTTAGTAATTTTTGATGCAAAAATTCCGTATTTATACACTTACTTACTTATGTGTTATACAAATCCGATGTATTAAAATTTTGTTGGCGTACAGCATTTAGCCACCTACATATGTAAATACCATTCGAATAACTTAAAATAGTCTTCATCTAAGTAATTATAACCTTTTGTAAGCTGCCAATATATATATAAAGCCCGACCAGGAATATATGACCAAGCGCCATGTTGCGGAATTTCATTCGAACTAATTTCTTCCACTTGCAATAATTCTAATGACAGATTGTCAGCACGTCAGTGTTGCGGTTTATTTGAATTTTAGTAATGTGTTGAATATTTAACAATAAACGAGAAAAAATAACTAAAAGGATTCATAGTCAGGAGCGGAACATTATCAATAATGTATTTTTCACTTCTCATGCTCGAAAAGTGTGTCATATTAGACTTGTGAAGCGGGGCTAAAGTAGTACATTTAAGCCCTAGGGAAAATATGTATACATATTTATGATTTACAAAACATTTTAATTTGACCAGTCAAAATACTTCACCTATTAAATCCACCAATCACAGAACAGTAATTAGACAGATAAAAAAATATTTGGTAAAAATATCAACCAACCAGAATACAGCTGTACTAAAATCGACCAATCAGGAAAGACTTTTTTCAGTTCTCTAAAGATTAAGCGGTGTCTATGGTCAAAGCAAATGCGCCTCTTAAAAGAAAAAAAGCGCATTTTGCATTCTTTCCTTAATATAGCAAAAGAAAGGGAGGCGAATACGCAAAGCGAACACGCACAGCGATGCATGGTGTTGGCCTTAGAAAAAAAACATGCTGTCAAATTAGACATACGCCCGCCAAGAGTTAATTTATTCATTTTAGGTAGATAATTTGTGTTTATGTGTTTTCTCGCAATTAAAGTGAAAAGTAGAGTGTATAACTCGGGCCTAAAAGCCATATAACCACTCGAACAATTTTCCCTCACTGCGTTCGGGAAAATAACCATCTCGTGGTAATATGGCTTACTTTAGACCCTTGTCAAACAATCTACTATATAATAAACTGCTGAGAAAAAAACGCTCGTAAACTGAAATTATTTAGACAAAAAAGAAAAGATACATTTGTTCGTGACAAACAAGCTGCATAACATTTTAAAATCACAGCTGACAGGTAAATAAGTCAAAAGTCATAATAGTCTGTTGCCATATAAATCAGAAATATCTAGGGTTTTCCCGGACATGAGACCTAGTTAGATCGATTGCTCGTCCCCGAAAACCCCCACATACCTACCAAATTTCATCAAAATCGTTAGAGCCGTTACTGAGATCCCCGAAATAAATAAATATATGAACGAGTATATACTTACAAGAATTGCTCGTTCAAAGATATAAGAATAATAGCGCACTTGCGCTCTTGACAATGGTCATATATTTCTGGTTTACCTTTATATTCTAGCTTATATGTGCAAATGATTAAAACAGAATTCGTACCAATGAACACAAGATCACATTTGTGTCAAAGAATCAGAAAGAGTTATTGCAGACTCATTATAGTTTTCATTCAGTCGTTGTAGTTTTGATTTACCCAATATTACAAATTCATCTCGAATCTAAGATGAGAAAGTTTTGCTTTCTGTGCAATTACGAGTACTAAGATTAGTTGTACCTATATTTCTTTTTTAAGTTGAAATAATTTTATCCACCCGGTACCTAAAATCTACATATCTCGATTGTAATTTTTTTAAATACAAGGTGCATAAAATAATATAAAATATTTACATAGGACATAGGTATTAACACTTAAAATAACATAGGTACATAATATTTATGTACCTAACAAATACCCCATATTCATTGGCAAGTTAATATTTATTTATGTCACACCTGGCCATTAAGCGGCAATTACCGCACGCTCCGCGCGCGGGAAATCCCACTTCCTGGCCAGGGGGTGACATAAAATTTTGTACTTAACACGGGCGGTAATAAAGAAAGCCTCAGATCGCATATTTATCGCATAAATACCTGCGATCTGAGACATTCTTTATTATTTACCGCCGCGCTCGCTAACTTTCATCTAATTTTAATGTTATCTAATCTAAGTAGATAGACGGCATTGAAAAGTTAGATTTGTTCTGAATTAGACGACAAGATGAAAGGATGATGTTAAATTGATTAAAAGATTCCTTCTTTAAATGGAACTTAAAGTGAGATGATATATATATTAAGTGAAATCATTCAGTATGTTTTGTTATTTAAGGCAAGTGCCTACTCACTTTAAATTATCTCGTGTTAAGGCCAAATTTATCAGAATTGGTTAGGATATAAAATGAGGCCAGATAATAATCTAACGTTTTGGGTCTTGTATTGTTCAATTCTTCAACAACAAGTAAGTAACGTCATTTGAACGCATAATGATATAAGTAAATGGATATTTTCACTAAAATGTGACTTAAAATTATGCGTTTTTTGGAGTCAGAAAATAAAAAGTGGCACTCATAAAATTTAATGTTGTGAATTATCTACAAAATGTAAGATTTAGCTGTTAGTACATTTTTTTCACAAAAGAAACCTTATCATATCATAAAAAAGGCTTACTTAATGCCGTATGGCATTCTGTACTAGTCAACGCAGGAAAAATTTATGTGTGTTACTATAGTAATGCACATGAAATAAATAAAAGATATAAATGTATCATCACAAACTGGTATCCTCTAAATCAAATATTTGTGAAAGCGGCCGACTCTCGCAAAATAAACTTCACATGGACCCCGTCCGAAAAGCGATTTCCTGCAAAAAGTAAATCATACGTTACGAGAGTGTGTGATTTGAACACTGCCGACTGCCGCCCTCGTTATTTCCCCGAATTAAATGCTCACAGTCATTCGCAGCAGTTTCTGCGATTTACGGATACAAATTTTTTATGACGTTTATTTTATTATGGCGTAACAAACAACTTTTTGGAGGCGTTTATAACTTTTACAGAATATTTATCTAGTAATTTTCACCTTCAATCTCCCCAGTAAATTAAATACTTTTACAACTGATATTTTTGCGGGTTCCGTTAAGTTTTTTTGGTGGTGGTTTCTGTAATTTCGGCCAAATCGGAATAATATCGGGTTGCCCTAATATTTTTAAAGAGTTAGGTATAGTTTGATTTGAACCATTTACGTGGGACCCTGTTCTTTCTTTTGTTCCAGGACTAATTTGATTCGAGGTAAGTATTATTCTTGGTCTTTACAATTCCTTTTTAAGCGTTATCGTTTGTTCCTGATAGCTTAAATAAATGAATCTACGCGTACACACAATAGATTTGCAGAAGGGGACGCGAAAAGGAAGCAGTGATGTGGTATGTTGGAAAACGGTTTTCCTTTTAAGGCTAGCTCGTCGAGATCACTACTGTTTCTTTATACGCATTATAATTACTAATGATTCTTAATAAGTGTAGTTTAACTTGCTTGTTAACCTAATCATTGTAAAATTCAAAGTTAAGCTAGGTAGGTGGGTTGGTACACGGACTTAAGAGTATGAATACTGATCCTCTTAAGTCTATATACCCATCCATTCTATCTTTTGGAGAAGCCAAAAAGCTGCATATTTCACAGTGAAACTCGTTCCCACTCTGCAGACGACGCGATTCCTCGCTTCAGGGTAAATAAGTGCATTATTTTGAAGCATATTCGGTTGCAGAATTGTTTTATTCCAGTCTTCGAGACCATGAAAGTTGAAACCCGATGTAGGTAATAAATTTTAAGAATAGAGAACGCGCCAAGGACTTGAAAGCGCCTGAATGTTTATTTTAGTGGGAATTACTAGTGTAATGCCCGTAACTTGACAAATTGTCTGCTGATTTATTCTTATTGTTCTTTAAATATCCCAGTTAGAATCGTTCGTTACCAGAATGGTTGTATACGGTTCGAAATCGCGTGCGGTCAGGTACGTCGGTCGTAGTCCAATCATGGATAGGTATTAACTGAGCGCTAATGTGATTTGTAAGGCACGCTACATGACAGCAGTCGTTAAGCCAAGTTACAGTAGAGGCCTTCGACAGTCAAGTTGCCCACTCAGTTGACAAGCTTAATCCCTATGAGGTCTTGTTTCCCTCTTCGGTTGGAAGGTCAGCAGTCGCTTCCGTAAAAACTAGTGCATACGCCAAATCTCGGGATCAGGCAGTGGACCTCAGGCATCCTTCAGGATGCAACTGTGGGTACTGGGATAACGGATCCTAGGATGACGACGTTCTTTAAATGAACCTACTATCGCGTGCTACTCATGGAATAATCTACATTCACCATGAGTAAGTTTTCACCCTAGCTACTGTTGAAGAATTACGCGGTCTTTATTGAAACCTTGTGTTTAGAGTCTGGCCACGTTAACTCTACCTAGCAAATGAACTGTCAAACAAATATAATTTGGCAACACTGTGCATTATACGCCATATTTCTATGGAAATGTCACGGAAATGTGACGTGTGAGGTAGTGTTGCCAAACCAAATATTTGTTTGACAGTTCATTTGCTTGATAGAGTTAAAGTAGCCAAACTCTATCAGATTAGTAAACAATACCTAACGACTGATTTTCAGATGTAAGATTTTTGACCATCTTTTTATATTTTCCTATTATAGTCGAAACATACCTTATTGCTAAAAAAATAAGGTATGCTTTACATAGATCGCGGCAAAGTAAAATGCGCCAGCTTATTTAAGAGGAGGGGTAGAGCAACCTCTCTCCATACAAACTTTGTGCAGGATTTACTTCGTTTGTGTTTGCATTAAAGTTATGATTTTTGGTCAGTATGCTTATTTTTCTCATAGCTATTTCGTGATGTAAATTTTTTATGTCTTTCCCGTTCACGGGACAATGGTGTCCCGGACCTTTGGGAGGCGTGCGCGGAGCCGAAGTACCGAGGCACCGAAGTACCAACGAGTACCACATAGCCAACACGTAGAGGCCCTTTTGACAATTTAATGAAATGCAAGGGATACACCGAGCGGATGCTGTCCCTGCCCGTGTCATGGGACGCACACAGAGACAGCACCCGCCAGGGTGTATAGGGACTATTGTTGGTGGATGGAATCTAAATGAACCGTGTTATTAGGTGAAGATGATGGACTAATGGCCGGGCTATTGGGTGAGACATCGGACGCCTGCCTAATAAAACAGTCTCGCATTTTAATTCCGGCAGACGGTGACTTGCTCCCTGCTCGATGGGCCCCTATTAAACAGCGACATATAAAAAAAAAAAAAAATATTATTATTATTTTTAATTTTGACTTTTTTTGAAATATTTGAAAATTTTCACATCACGATCTTCGCATATCTAATATTTACAACCAAAAAAAAAATTATATTTGTTAGTACCAAAACCGACGAATAAAACCTGCACAAAGTTTGTATGGGGAAGGCCTTGCCCTACCCTGCGCCTGGAGTAGGCTTATCAGCGTAAATTGCACTGATTTTTCATTAATTGCAAATAATTATTAAATGCCTACCCGCAACATATGTATATCATGCCTTATTGTTTAATATTTGTACTCGGCTACCATACATCAGCCTGAGAAATTATGACAAAAACAAATGGTAACGTGTACCTAGTCGAATGCTTAATGGCGTGTTTTCCTTGTACCTGCGTTCTTGTGTGGGATCTTTATTACTCTTGTAGCATTTCCGGCGATAATACCAGAATACCAACAGGTTGTATATCCTACCGATATAATGAGCGAAATATTAAACCATAGGGCGTAGTAAAGTAATTAAGAGGATTCTTTACGTTACATTTAATTAAGACGCCGTAATTATTTTTCGGAAATGTATCAGAAAACGATATAAGGGTAATATATAAAGCAAGAGCACAGACACTTACATATTTCATAGTTATTGGGATAGTTGAACACTATTTACGGGATACAAAGCATAGTGGAAATCAATAGCGTGTGAACTGGCGAGCATTTCAAGTCCAGAGTAGAGCGTTGCAAGTCTCGAAATTAGGAATTTAGGTTGCAACCAAGAATTTGGGTCGAACTACTCGTATTCGAACTTACCTACTACATTCGTTGCACTGTCCGTTCAAGGTTTAAACCATGATACTGTATTATTAATGAAGCTAGTATTTAATTATACGTTGCAGCAAAATGAATAGGTCACAGTCCCTTTCATTGATTAAAGTATTTGTAATATGTCTTGCTAGACTAGTAGTAGCTAAATTCAATTACACAATCGAGTGATCCCAGCAGTAAGGAACGTGGAAGATGTTGATCGTAACCATAATTTATATACAATAAAAATATATCTTGTGCCAAAAACGAATAAAAACATGCTGCACATAGTTTTTCCTGGAGAACTGGCCAACCCTCGCCTAAGAGACTCGCTCGGCGCGCGGCGATCCAACGTTGATCGATCGATGTTTGAATGCATTAGATAAGCCTATGGGGATGATTAATTAGGGAATGTCAACGATTTATGTTACGCTAATTTGTAGGGAAAAAGTGGGTCAAAGGTGTTTTTCTGAGGGTTTTTGCGATCTGTGGTCGGCAAGCCCTCCAATTTATACTTTGTCTACTAAATAAGTGAGTCGCTGTACTGTCCGCCCAGCTGAAATCTTAACGTGTTATTTACGTATAGTGTTGTATTATTATGTACCTACTTATTCTGTGACGGTGGCATAATAGTACATTACTTAACAAGGGCGGTAAAACAAAGAATGTCTCAGATCGCAGGTATTTGACGCCCGAGCCGAAGGCAAGGGCGATAAATATGCGATCTGAGGCTTTCTTTATTACCGCCCGTGTTAAGTACAAAATTTTATGTCACCCCCTGGCCAGGTAGTGGGATTTCCCGCGCGCGGAGCGTGCGGTAATTGCAGCTTTATGGCCAGGTGTGACATAAAATATATTTGAAGAAAATTTTCTAACATGTACTAATTGTATAAAAAATATACCAATTACTGTGATTCAGCCGCATTAAAATTAAAACTAAAAAGTGGGCACTGGGTAAGTGCCGTCGCTGTCGAGCCACTCGCAAATCGCAATGTAGGGTTCCGTAGCTAGCGTAGCGCCCACCCGTGACATAATAGTACATTACTTAACAAGGGCGGTAATTCAAAGAATGTCTCAGATCGCAGATATTTGACGCCTGAGCCGAAGGCAAGGGCTATAAATATGCGATCTGAGGCTTTCTTTATTACCGCCCGTGTTAAGTACAAAATTTGATGTCATCCCCTGGTCAGGAAGTGGGATTTCCCGGGCGCGGAGCGTGCGGTAATTGCCGCTTTATGGCCAGGTGTGACATACAGTCTTAAAATGTTACAAACTTATTTTTAGTATGTATTTGACACAACTAATAACTAATCGAAGTAATTAATATAATAAAATTGTACGAAAGGTTGCTTTTCCAAGTAGTTCATTCTTAACCCGGCGGGAGTGTGGCGGGGTATGACATACCCTGTCTGTTACTTTAATGCCTCTATTTTTTTGTTACGACTGCCAAACCTGTTGTTGTTTCGAGTAGCTGGAGCTAAGAAGCTGCCGATGACGCTAGTCAAGTAATTTCAGTCTCGCTGCAACCTGTGCTCGAGATACGCGAATGAAAACAGCGGTCGGGTACGTAATACCCTGCCACGCACCTGGTGAATATATTTTGTGACCTACTTATACAATATTATAGGTAAGAGATTCCTAAAAAAATAACTTTTATTTTTCAATGTTTACATCATTTTTGATTTTATAATTAAACGTTTTATGTATTTAATTTTTGTTAAAAATTATATTTTCTTACCTTTTTGTGGGTTTTAGCACAAAGTAAACAGCGGCGGCGCGCGCCGGAGAAGAGAGTCCGCTTAGTACAAAGTGCCATTTTCGCCGCACGCACACAGACGTAACATTTACAGGCATTCTCGGTTGATTTCGGACGAGCTTAGTCGCGACTGTCACTGTCGCGTCGCGAGTGCTAGTTGTGCGCGCGTTGATCACTTGACGTCGCCGCCGCTACGTAGGTACTTTGTGTCACGTACGTCAAAATGAATAACCGATATTATTACAGTTGGAATGTATTTTATTGTTTAAATACGACAAAAAAGTGTGCCTACACTTTCTTCAAATTTTCAAACGATATTGAAAGGTAAATAAAACGGTTTTCTCATTTTGTTAGTTACAATACCTAGGTAGGTAGGTAATTTTTTGAAACTAGCCGCTCGAAGATCAACATTACACATTCATCTTATCGTTCGCTGGTAAAACGCCAGTATTTAAGTACTATGGTTTAGTTAAGTAGGTACCTAATTAATTAGGTACTTATATTCTTTGTTGGCGCTCTCGACCGCCGCCGGTCACAAGTCATAACTCGCAGCGGGTCACGCATCAATTTATTAGGGTTCCGTACCCGAAGGGTCAAAACGGAACCCTATTGGTGTCGCCCAGACGTCCGTCCGCCGTCCGTCCGTCGTCTGTCACAATATTTGTTCCGAAGAATTTTTAGACTTTTCATTGACCTATGAACTTGAAATTTGGTGACAATGTTCAATATTACGTATATTTTAATAACAAATACTAATATATTGATAAATCATATTTTTGAGGTTGATTCGGAACCCTAAATGTGCGAAGTCCGACTCGCACTTGGCCGGTTTTTTACCAAGATACGGTGGTTCATATTTAAATGTCATGTTGAAGAATTTTTATTATACCTACTCCTTTTTAAAATTCAGAATCAATACAGAAGCAACCCTTGTGAGTCGGGCATGTTTAGGTATGTATTTTCAAGAACGGCGGGAACGGACCTTCTGTATATTTTTTATTTTGTGGTTTTAGTCTCAAGCGTTTATTTATATTGCGAAAAAGTAGTCATTTTGTTTTGTCTAATATAAAGTATTATAAAATAAGGAAAGACACTGGTGTTTCATTTAACCTGGATTTTTATATATCAAAGTACAAGATAATTTACAAATTAAAGTGTTATGAATTATACATGTATAAATAAAGTTACTTTTGTAAGTGGGTATGTACCCTGCCACATACTCCTTGTAATATTTGGTCACCACACTCCCGCCGGGTTAAATTAGGCTATTATTAATGAATAACTTAGTAACCATAAACCATTTTAGTAACGTCTACTGAGCTGTGATAATTTTCCGTATATGTTAATTATGTATACTAGCACGATGAATTTTATTTGTTTACATACCTAGTATCAACCGTTTAGCTGGCAGGGATGGAGGGGAAGACATCACATTTCAAATAAAAAAACTTGCTTCCCACTTTAGGTGTAGGTAAGAGGTAACCTAATTTTTTTAATCAATATTTATATTATTATGCCGTTTTGTCGGCGTGATTAGTAGGTATGTATATCTACAGTGAATGTGCTAAATTCGAGTCCATAAACTGACGTTTACGGGCGCACATCGGACGTGATTATTCCGTAATCGTCAGTTTATGGACTCGTATTATGCATGCACTGTATGAAAAATTACAGCTACTCGTGTTACTGAGCTAAGCTCGGACGGATTACTAACGGAACCCTAATTTAGACGGTTCCCTTAAAATAAATTTCCAAACTTTTTTTGCAGGAATGAAATATTTATGTTATTAATGTTATTATAAACAGAACATTAAGACAGTGCGTCACACAAAATATAGTACATTAATAGTACATCGCCCGTGGTAAGTACAAAATTTTATGTCACCCTCTGGCCAGGAAGTGGGGTTTTTCGCGCGCGGAGCGTGCGATAATGGCCACTTTATGACCAGGTGTGACATAAAAACAATTTCTGACTTACTTTTTGTGGCATCTTGGTAGATACCTAATTGCAAAACGTAAAAATCTCATTGCGTGTGTTGTGTAATTTTCATAGCCTTTTGCCCACGAATGAGGCCGCTGATTTAGCTAAATTAACCGGCGCTCAAAGAGCTCATTAATTACAATCTCTCAGCGTGTAATCCACCGCTTTGCCCACAGCCGTAAATTAACTATTTTTATACGGTCTCTTTTTATGTTAGTACAAGTCTTTGTAAAGTTTTTATGGTTATAAAACTGTAAATTCTATTATTTTCTTTTCAACATTCGTATAAGTGTTTCTTTATTTTGAACTTTACAAATGACAAATCAGGAAACTCATGAGCAAACTTAAATAAATCCACTCCAATAATCTACTATATGTTCCTTTTCAATGTAAGCATACGAACTGTTCCGTAACTCTGAGCTAAACGAATGTAAATATTCCGTAAACAAATTGATTTTGCATATGTGATGGCAAGGGAAACACAGCGAATTCCGCCCTTTCTGTCGGTACAAATTACCAAGTCACACTCTCCAGCTAAAGCACCGCAACGGTGAAAACTTTGTCAAACCAGATAGGTAATTTGGCAGGGAATTGAAGCGTTTCCTCGTGAAAATGTTTGACTTATTCGCCAACACCTCACCGAAGAACAAGCTTACTCGACATCTGCCTAGTGATGATGATCCCATTTACATAAACATATAACGCTGTTATGACATAATTGATTTTTCACTTCTCATGCTCGAAAAGTGTGTCATATCATATTAGACTTGTGAAGCGGGGCTAAAGTAGTACATTTTAAGTCCTAGGGAAAATATGCATACATATTTTTGATTTACAAAACATTTTAATTTGACCAACCAAAATACTTCACTTATTAAATCCACCAATCACAGAACAGTAATTCGACTGATTAAAAATATTTGGTATTGGGTATCAACTAACCAGAATACAGGTGTATACTAAAATCGACCAATCAGGAATAGTAGATTGTGTCACAAGGGAGCAAAATGACATATTTACGGCGTGGGCGTAAATTGAATCCTGAGCGTAGTGAGGGATTCAAGAATTAACGCCCAAGGTGGAAATAATTTTGCTTCCATGTGACACATACTGCTTTTCACATCACCTATTGAGAATAATAAAAGATCTGAAATAACAATGGTTGTGCATTTATTTTATCAAAATCGATACAATACTTAACTATCAAAATCGATACAATACAATTACTCGTTACAGGAAAGTGCCACTTTGATCCCTCGTAGCAGGGAAGAAAAGTGCCATTTTGATCCCTCCTAGCAGGGAAGAAAAAGCCCTTATATCCGAATAGGTGATGTGAAAAGACGTTTTTCAGTTCTGTAAAGATTAAGCAGTGTCTATCGTAAGTAAGGTATGGTATAGTAAGTTTACATATCTATGTATTTAGTATTTTTGGTTGTTCATACTCTATTTTCCTGTTTCACCTACTCAAGTGTACTACAGTGAAATTTTTTGTTATCGTCAAGTGTAGTAGTAGTGTAGTCTACACTACTACTACACTTGACGATAACAAAAAATTTAACTTCAAAGCTTAATATCACGCCAACCGATTCTTGAATCAAAAAATGCTTTTAGAAACCTAATAATATTTTTGAAAGAGCTATCCAATAACACCCCACACGATGGGGTTTGGAAGAGAAAAAAAAAAGCGCCACCACTTTAGTTACATTTAGGGGAGGTATCCTAAAAAAATATATATTACAAGATTTTATTCTACCGTTTTGTCGGCGTCATTAATATGTATACTCATGCCAAATTTCAGCATTCTAGTACTAACGGTTACTGAGAAAATCGGGGGACGGACGGACGGACATGGCGAAACTGTAAGGGTTCCTTGTTTACTACGGAACCCCAAAAAAGCGCATGTTGCAGCTCTTTCTTTAATATAGCAAATAAAAGGGAGGCGAATACGCAAAGCGAACACGCATATCGAGGTATGGTGCTGGCCTTAGAAAAAAAAACATGCTGTCAAATTAGACATACGTCCGGCAAGAGTAAAATTATTCATTTTAGGTGGATAATTAGTGTTTATGTGTTTTCTCGCAATCGAAGTGAAAAGTAGAGTGTATAACTCGGGCCTAAAAACCATATAAACACTCGAACAATTTTCCCTCATTGCGTTCGGGAAAATAACCATCTCGTGGTAATATGGCTTACTTTAGACCCTTGTCAAACAATCTACTATTTAAATTAGGTGAAATTTGTGTATTATTTCTTTTTATTATTAATTTCCTGTTATTGTTAATTTTAATATTATTGTTTTGTTTGATTTTTTAAGTTCAATTATTTTATGCGTTAGGACAGTTTAATATCGATTAATTGATTGTCATTTTATTTTTCTATATATAATTGTGTGATTTAATAAGTAGAATATGTTTACTATAATTGCGAGATTAAGACATTCAAACACAATGAGAATTGTTAATGAATTTATCAAACTGAAACTGAAATTAAAATATTCGTCCTTTTCGAACATGTATTATTAGTGAAAGACGAATGCTATATGTCTGACATAAGCATGATTATGCTAGCCTAGACTGAAAGTTAATACTTTTTACGCAATAAGTAGGTATATAAATACGGTTCAGTGAAATCTCGGAGTGTTGCTGTGTTTGAAAGTTTGAAAATAAACGATTTTTGTAATAAAGTTCAAGTTGCAGACGCGACGCGGGTTGTGATAGCTACATAATGTATGGACTTGTTTGACGACCGCTTTAAATAATAGCTTAGTTGGTAGTGTCCCTGCGTACGAAGCTGGAGGTCCCGCTTTCGAATCCCGGTCAGTAGCTCTAGTATAAGTTTTTTCGAAACATTAACTAATTCGAAGTTTGCGTTTTGTCTCAAAATTTATGAAAGTGGTATGAAAACGTGAACAGCGCCTCTAGTGGTCACTAGTGGAAACTAAAACAGTGAGTATAACATTTGTTGCTAACCGATGAACGCGCGTATTTCAAACTCGGTGAGAGCGTTTTCATACATTTAAAGACAAAACGAAAACGCGTTTGAATTAGTTAATGTTTCGAAAAAACTTATACTAGAGCTACAGGGCATTTATTTGTGTGATGAGCAACGAATATTATTTTGTTCCTGGGTCTTGGATGTTTTCTATGTATTCAAGTATCTATTTATCTATATAAGTATGTATATTGTCGCTTAGTACCCATAGTACAAGCTTTGCTTAGTTTGGGGACAAGGTTGATTTTTTAAGATTGTCCATAAATATTTATACTTATTTTATTTGTTTATCGGGAATACGGGAGGCTAATATATTTAATTAGTGAAACTAGGAGATGCATTCTCGTATGTATTTTGTTGAGAGTGCTGCATCTGTGTTCTAGCTGCCGATATAAATCAATAAAGAGTTGCCAACGCTACTGTGAGTCGTAACCGTCTATAGGCTACGGTGTCGTACGACCCAGCAGCCGAGTTCAAGAAAAAGCGTATAAAACCTATTTATCCGTTTTTTAAAGAAAGCTCTCAGCTCTCACAATAATCCCATTAGAGGCAAGAGTTTTCCAGTTTCCCGGCGACATCTGCTTTCCCTCTGATCAAGGTTAACGGCCTACAAACAAAAGTGCTTCTACGGAGTGATAATTTCCTTTGCCCGTTACATTACGAAGACAAAGGGGTTACGGTAGTTGGCCGTTGGGATACACGGCTTTGTTTTGGGTGTTTTTAGGGTTCCGTAGTAAACAAGGAACCCTTATAGTTTCGCCATGTCCGTCCCCCGTTTTTATCAGTAACCGTTAGTACTAGAAAGCTGTAATTTAGCATGAGTATACATATCAATGACGCCGACAAAACGGTAGAATAAAATCTTAAAAAAATATTTTTTTAGGGTACCTCCCCTATTCCAAACCCCATCGTGTGGGATATCGTTGGATAGCTCTTTCAAAAATATTACAAGGTTTCTAAAGTATTTTTTGATTCAAGAATCGGTTGGCGTGATATTAAGCTTTGAAGTGATAATTTTTGTTATGGTGTCCCCCTGTGTCCCCCCCCCCCCCCCCCCCCTGCCAGCTAAACGGTGGCTACGAGGCATGTGAAAAAAAATCATGGTAGTAGTATATACGATGAATTTAAAAGGAAAACTATCACAGCTAAGTAGACATTACTAGTTAACGAGTAATAGTCGAACTTTAAGAAATGTACTTTGCAAAAGCAAACTTTCGTACAATTTCCATTGATACCTTAGATAATATTGTTAATTCTGGCATAAACATAGTAAATATAAGTTCGCAAACTTTTTAGTCCACATAATGTAACGGATGGACAACTACGGAACCCTACATTGTGCGTGGCCCGACACGCACCTGGCCGGTTTTCGTTTATCAGTCTCTAAAACGAATCGTCCCAAGGTTCCGTTTCCGTTCAGTCTTGTTTATTTGAAACTAGAATGTTTCGTTTAGAATCACCTAGTATTTACATTTGGTCAATCGATACTTCCATAGGTCCTAATATTATAAATGCGAAAGTATGCCTGCCTGTCTGTCTGTCCGTCTGTTCTGTTACCTATTCACGCTTAAACCGCTGAACCGATTTAGATAAAATTTGGTATGTGCATAGTTTGAGACTCAGGGAAGGACATAGAATATTAATTATTATATTAAGGGGTGGATGTTGTATGGAAAAGCGATAACTAAGTAAGCGCCTGAAATAAAAGAATAGCAATGAAATTCTAACGCGACTAACTAGTTCTGCGCGGACGAATTCGCGGGCAAAAATGAACCCAAGGCATGAGCATGACCCAACCTTTGAATTTCATTCTAGCCACAACCCAACCGTTATAATTTCATACCAGCTGTATGCAGGTTTCCTTTGCTTTGTTTTTCTTGACTGAACGGTATTAAACAAGAAAAAATATTTCGTTACTATAAAAAAAAACTTACGAAAATATTTAGAAAACATCAAACATCAACCTATTATAGTCTGGCTAAAATATCTTTACCCCAGCAATTTTTACCAGCCACCGTAGCCTAGGGACTCCCCTCGTTTTACATAATTTTACTAGCAGTAATTTTCATATGCCATAATGGTAAATCTCATAATTTTATTTGCCATAATATCGTCAGCCATAGTACATTACTTAACAAGGGCGGTAAAACAATGTCTCAGATCGCAGGTATTTGACGCCCGAGCCGAAGGCAAGGGCGATAAATATGCGATCTGAGGCTTTCTTTATTACCGCCCGTGTTAAGTACAAAATTTTATGTCACTCCCTGGCCAGGAAGTGGGTTTTTTCGCGCGCGGAGCGTGCGATAATGGCAGCTTTATGGCCATGTGTGACATAAAATTATGGAAAATGATGATTATGGATATTAAATTGTTATGGCATGTAAAAATTATGGCATACGAAATTATTACACAGCAGATTAGTGCAAATGAAATTATTTATTAGTAACTCCAAATTGGCAAACGAACCGACAGAATCGTTAGTCAAGCGTTGTCTGTCCAATCGTCAGAATGATAAAGCGACCCCTCGTCGAACGAGCACCGGTAGTGACGTCACACGGTGTTCGCCACCATCTTAAATCTAACTTATTACACGATCCCGTATCCCTAAACTATAGCTATTCACGACATACTAAATAGTTAATAGTTAAGGCCGTGTATTACCACTTTTGAGTTTTTAAAAACCATCTGAGACATAGAATATAGTGTCTTAAAATCTAAAAAATATATATGTGTTACATAAGGATCTTGTCTAGTCAAAATCGCAGTCAGTTACATGACCTGATGAATTTCACTCGATAGAAAAAAAATCGCGAAGTGACCTCTTTTTGAAATGTTTTTTCAATACTACGGCTACATTACTGATATTTAACATTTAATTTTTGTACTCAATTAAAGATCGTAAATACGTAGTTATAGACAAATTCGCAGGGTTTGCTTTGATAAAATGATTGGCTTAATCACTATAGCTAAATATTTACAAAACTGCGCGCAGAGCTTGCGTAGAGAGCGGGATGGTTAATTGTAAACTCACGCGTGTTAGAGCGGGACATTTGCGTTGGGGATACCTCCCCTTAATGTATCCCTTCACTCTTCCTCTTTTATAATAATAATAAAACAATAAAGTACTCGTATTAGGCTTAACACATTCAGCGATGAGGACACGATTTAGTTTTCTCCCTCCGTAGACAATTTTCGCTACAAATGAGAAAAACCATGCTATTAGCTACGAGCGTAGCGCGTAGCACTCGTCGGCAATGAGTGATTTAAACTGCCTACTCCTACAACCATGAAAAGCAAAAACATTACACTCCTTTTTGGGCAGTCGTGTAAAAACCTTGTTTCATAGTGTGTCCATTATATCCGCATAAAGTCTACTTGTATCTGGTAGGTAATCCTCACTTTATCCACTCACACATATTATGAAGATTAATGTCTTTATTTGTTTGTAGTAACTAAGTTGACGCAGTACAGTACATGGACCAGTAGGTACTTACATGGATCTGGCGCAGAGGCAATAATAATTAAAATTGACATTCATTAACAATTGATTTACTATGTGATAGTCTAGTTTTGGTACATTTAGATATCATTTCACTCTTTCTTTTCTTTTGTCTTGTCTCCATGGTTACTATGAGAAAATGTATGCAATATCACAAAACTTAACAAACCTCTGTAAAGTACAATACCTAATACCTACGATTTTATTTAATTTTTCGCAAACACAAATAAATATTTGTGGACAATCTTACACAAATTAACCTAGTCCCAAACTAAGCAAAGGTTGTACTATGGGTACTAAGTGACGATATAAATACTCATATAGATAAATATATACTTAAATACATAGAAAACATCCAAGACCCAGAAACAAATATTCGTGCTATTCACACAAATAAATGCCCCGGCCGGGATTCGAACCCAGGACCTCCAGCTAAAGGCAGGGTCACTAAACTAAGCTAAAGCGGTCGTCGCCGTCGTAAATATGTATTTGATAGAACAAAAAAAGCGATTTTAAAGGCATAACAGCGAACCTAATAGCTCAAATATAGGTTTGAATAACATTTAAAACTTAATAAGCGCAGTAGAGGTTAGGTACTTACCACAAAACCTACTTACTTATAGTATAACATTACTTATTCTAAGGGTAGCATTTAACGAACCACCAAATTAATTGCCGAATGATGCCCTAAAAAATTACATTTGATTACCAAAAATACTAGATTCGCACCAAATTTTCAACTCCATTTAAATATAAAGTGCAACTCGAAGAAGTAACATGTCGATAACCTATTAAATTAAATTGTTACCAAATAAATTAGTCTCTACCCAAAAATACTTAATGATCACCTAATTTCAAACACCAAATTTCATATAATTCGCATCCAAATATAACTGGGATCGTAATCCTATTAAAATTAATTACACCCAAATAATTCTTTCGATACCCAGAAATACTACATGATCACCTAATTTCAAGCGTCATTTGTTTCATCAAATTAATATCTAGTCTATAATACCGGATCTACGCAATGTAAGAAACGCAAGCGTCATGTTTCGGATTCATCGAGCGACATGTGTCGGACCGACACGCGAGACGCGACATGTTCGGGCTCATCGAGCGACATGTTTCGGACTCACACGCGACATGTTTCGGATCCAGCGACATGTCTCGGACCCATCGAGCGACATGTGGGTGTCATCGAGCGACATGTTTCGGACTCACACGCGACATGTTTCGGATCCAGCGACATGTCTCGGACCCATCGAGCGACATGTTGGGGTCATCGAGCGACATGTTTCGGACTCACACGCGACATGTTTCGGATCCAGCGACATGTCTCGGACCAATCGAGCGACATGTTGGGGTCATCAAGCGACATGTTTCGGACTCACACGCGACATGTTTCGGATCCAGCGACATGTCTTGGACCCATCGAGTGACATGTTGGAGTCATCGAGCGACATGTGTCGGACCGACACGCGACATGTTCGGGCTCATCGAGCGACATGTTTCGGACTCACACGCGACATGTTTCGGATCCAGCGACATGTCTCGGACCCATCGAGCGACATGTTGGGGTCATCGAGCGACATGTTTCGGACTCACACGCGACATGTTTCGGATCCAGGGACATGTCTCGGACCCATCGAGCGACATGTTGGGGTCATCGAGCGACATGTTTCGGACTCACACGCGACATGTTTCGGATCCAGCGACATGTCTCGGACCCATCGAGCGACATGTTGGAGTCATCGAGCGACATGTGTCGGACCGACACGCGACATGTTCGGGCTCATCGAGCGACATGTTTCGGACTCACACGCGACATGTTTCGGATCCAGCGACATGTCTCGGACCCATCGAGCGACATGTTGGGGTCATCGAGCGACATGTTTCGGACTCACACGCGACATGTTTCGGATCCAGCGACATGTCTCGGACCCATCGAGCGACATGTTGGGGTCATCGAGCGACATGTTTCGGACTCACACGCGACATGTTTCGGATCCAGCGACATGTCTCTGACCCATCGAGCGACATGTTGGGGTCATCGAGCGACATGTTTCGGACTCACACGCGACGTTGTGGTTACCGAGTGACATGTTTTGAACTAACACGCGACATGTTCGGGCTCATCAAGCGACAAGTTTCGGATCCAGCGACATGTCTCGGACCCATCGAGCGACATGTGGGTGTCATCGAGCGACATGTTTCGGACTCACACGCGACATGTTTCGGATCCAACGACATGTCTCTGACCCATCGAGCGACATGTTGGGGTCATCGAGCGACATGTTTCGGACTCACACGCGACGTTGTGGTTACCGAGTGACATGTTTTGGACTAACACGCGACATGTTCGGGCTCATCAAGCGACATGTTTCGGATCCAGCGACATGTCTCGGACCCATCGAGCGACATGTTGGGGTCATCGAGCGACATGTTGGGGTCATCGAGCGACATTTTGGGGTCATCGAGCGACATGTTTCGGACTCACACGCGACATGTTCGGGCTCATCAAGCGACATGTTTCGGACGCATCCAGCGACATGTTTCGGATCCAGCGACATGTCTCGGACCCATCGAGCGACATGTTGGAGTCATCGAGCGACATGTTTCGGACTCACACGCGACATGTTCTGGCTCATCCAACGACATGTTTCGGACTCAACAGGTGGTGGTTCTGGCGCTTCGCCGGCCGCTACCGCGGCACGCTCGCTTCGCTCGCTCGGCTCGCGCGTTGTATATATATATATATATATATATATATATATATATATATATATAACACATTTTGAGTCCGAAATATGTCGCTTGATGAGCCCGAACATGTCGCGTGTTAGTCCGAAACATGACGCTCGATGACCCCAACATGTCGCTCGATGGGTCCGAGACATGTCGCTGGATCCGAAACATGTCGCTGGATGCGTCCGAAACATGTCGCTTGATGAGCCCGAACATGTCGCGTGTGAGTCCGAAACATGTCGCTCGATGACCCCAACATGTCGCTCGATGGGTCCGAGACATGTCGCTGGATCCGAAACATGTCGCGTGTGAGTCTGAATCATGTCGCTCGATGATCCCAACATGTCGCTCGATGGGTCCGAGACATGTCGCTGGATCCGAAACATGTCGCGTGTGAGTCCGAAACATGTCGCTCGATGAGCCCGAACATGTCGCGTGTCGGTCCGACACATGTCGCTCGATGACCCCAACATGTCGCTCGATGGGTCCGAGACATGTCGCTGGATCCGAAACATGTCGCGTGTGAGTCCGAAACATGTCGCTCGATGACCCCAACATGTCGCTCGATGGGTCCGAGACATGTCGCTGGATCCGAAACATGTCGCGTGTGAGTCCGAAACATGTCGCTCGATGACCCCAACATGTCACTCGATGGGTCCGAGACATGTCGCTGGATCCGAAACATGTCGCGTGTGAGTCCGAAACATGTCGCTCGATGACCCCAACATGTCGCTCGATGGGTCCGAGACATGTCGCTGGATCCGAAACATGTCGCGTGTGAGTCCGAAACATGTCGCTCGATGAGCCCGAACATGTCGCGTGTCGGTCCGACACATGTCGCTCGATTACCCCAACATGTCGCTCGATGGGTCCGAGACATGTCGCTGGATCCGAAACATGTCGCGTGTGAGTCCGAAACATGTCGCTCGATGACCCCAACATGTCGCTCGATGGGTCCGAGACATGTCGCTGGATCCGAAACATGTCGCGTTTGAGTCCGAAACATGTCGCTCGATGACCCCAACATGTCGCTCGATGGGTCCGAGACATGTCGCTGGATCCGAAACATGTCGCGTGTGAGTCCGAAACATGTCGCTCGATGATCCCAACATGTCGCTCGATGGGTCCGAGACATGTCGCTGGATCCGAAACATGTCGCGTGTGAGTCCGAAACATGTCGCTCGATGAGCCCGAACATGTCGCGTGTCGGTCCGACACATGTCGCTCGATTACCCCAACATGTCGCTCGATGGGTCCGAGACATGTCGCTGGATCCGAAACATGTCGCTCGATGAGCCCGAACATGTCGCGTGTCGGTCCGACACATGTCGCTCGATTACCCCAACATGTCGCTCGATGGGTCCGAGACATGTCGCTGGATCCGAAACATGTCGCGTGTGAGTCCGAAACATGTCGCTCGATGACCCCAACATGTCGCTCGATGGGTCCGAGACATGTCGCTGGATCCGAAACATGTCGCTTGATGAGCCCGAACATGTCGCGTGTTAGTCCAAAACATGTCACTCGGTAACCACAACGTCGCGTGTGAGTCCGAAACATGTCGCTCAATAATTAATTTGAATGTATTAACTACAATATAGCTTGTAATGTGTATAATATTTGGACGTAATTCTAATAACAAATGATGCACGAGATTTGGTGGTAGTTTAGTATTTTTGGTGGTACTTGAGAATTTTTTGATGCGATTATAAAATTTCAGGGAACGCAATAAGTAAAATAGCTGCTACTGCTGGAATAATAGGTATGAGTGGTTAGGTGATCTGAAATTGATGGTCGATACATTTTTTTGAGTGTTCAGCCTTATTTTAGGGTTCGAAAATTTGGTGACATCAAAAGTTATTTAGGTGATCATTTTATTTGTTCCCTTATTCTAATACGAAGTAACTTATGCACAGTCGATTCTCGAACCGTTGAGAATATGCCGACTGTATTACATTATTATTAGTCAGATACTTTATTATAAAACGCAACTTCATCAAGTATTTAACGGCATTTAATTAAAACTCATGTAAAGTAAAACCAAAAGTTAGGTGGCCCTTTAATGAGGAATGCGCGCGTACAAGTTTGAGGAATTAAGTGCGAAGGTACAGTCAAGGGCATAAATATGTATACATTTTTGGACCTTATTTCAATGGAATAAGGTGAAAAAGTGTATACATATTGGTGCCCTTGACTGTACAGTAAATACTTAAATATTAATGCCACGCACTTGACGCAGCTACTTTTGAAGGAGACATTAGCGTGTTTTTCACTAGAGCGTAAACAAATTGTCATTGCATTGATAAATTGACTTTTACTGCTGGGTGGTATATATTGCGGGCGCGGCTGTGCCAGTCTGTCCTGTTAACATAGACTTTGCAAAGAATTATTTCTTCTTCTATTTAAAAAAGTTCGTTAAACTCGGTCACCATTAACCATAATGGTGACCGAGTTCAACGACAGAATGCAGAATATCAGCTATGTGGCCTCCTGCCGCATAATTATGCTGAGCCAGCGCCCATTCTCTGCCACAAAACATGGCTCATATACGAGTATGTATGACTTTTAGTTTTAATTATTTTATTTGTTGTGATTAATAATCATGTTGGTCCTTAAGTTGCATGTTTATTTTCTTCATTTCATGCTATGTATATTGTGGGGATGAATAAAGTCTTTATCTTTCTGTATATAAATATCTATTATGTAAATAATCATAAATTTTGACCCTAAAAAAGCCTCGACCTTTCACCTCGCCACTAAATAAATTCTATTTTCTCAAACATGCAATGAAATATTGAGGTTATGTTCCTTATAATAGGCTGCGAAGTGTCACGTTTCGGGTGCGGCTAGACGAGAGGCCTTCAAAGGAATTTCATACAAAGTTGCAGGCCTGCAACATGCTCTTTTTTAATTTTGATTCCACTTTCATGTGACTCAGCATCACGGCGTTCAGCCATGAAGAAAACTATAAGCAATAATTGATTTTTCGTTCGATAAGACATTCTGCCACTGCGATTATTAAAAAAAAAACAATTTCTCAAAAATAAGACGAGTGGAAATGAGACGGATATCATAAGACCGAATTTGAATTAAGATTTGATAAACATAACCTTAAAAGTATTGAAACGTCAAAAAGTTCAATGCTTTCCCGCCGTTCATTTTTTTTTAACAGAATCGCAAGTGTATTTTTCCACCGAAAAACGCAAATTATTTAAGACACACACAAAAACGTAGCGTTTCCAACAGAAAAATACTAGTTGAATTGGCTGAATACAACCTGGAGTGCTACCGCGAACCACAAACGAAGTTTTCCCTCTCTGTCGCACTTATGTGCAAACTTGCAAGTGCGACAGAGAGGGAAAATTTCGAATGCCGTTCGCGGTAGCAGCCCTGGGCCTGTACTCTGAAATTCGAAATCCGTACTTCGTATATGCATAGTGGCGTCACGCGAGACTGAAGGGGACAGCATGTGAAAAGTATAGACTTCAGAGTAGATACTCTGTGCCGTCTTTTATATGCCTGTTTCTAGTTCTACTTGTAATAAAGTTTAGAAGTCGACAAATAAATAGTAATATATGTGTCAGTTTAATTTTAGTCTAGTTTACTTTCAGTTTCAGTAGAAATTAAAGTTTCATTTCTTGGAGCTCTTTTAATTTATTTCATTGCATGTTTGAGAAAAGCACTATACATACCTCGGCGTGAAAAGGGGTTGCCAGCCTCGTAACTATCCGGCCTCGCTACGCTCGGTCTATATGTACTCGGCCGGCAACCCCTTACTTCCCGGCCTCTGTAGTATAATGTACTATTATAGTACGTTATGTATTAAATTACAACGATTTTTGTTGAATGAAGTGCAGTTCTTTCCTAAACCAAATTATTTTAAGTATCTCTTATAATTTCTAAATACCTGGGCGGCCGAGCTTTGCTCGGCGTTTTCTCGGGCATGAAGACCTAGCTAGATCGATTGCTCGTCCCGAAAACCCCCACATACCAAATTTCATCAAAATCGTTAGAGCCGTTTCCGAGATCCCCGAAATAAATAAATAAATATACAAGAATTGCTCGTTTAAAGATATAAGATTTCTCCTCACAACCCCAATTTAGGTAGGTCATCCTGTACCTATTCATGCCCGCGCGACCTACTTGCAAAATAAAGTTAATATCTCATTAAAACTTTGAATGAATCATAATGAATTAGAATAAAAATTCGGACAACCGAAGTTTTCCACTCCGAAGCCATGCCACTCCATAAAATAAAACAAGTTTGTACTCTGACAAAATTATAGAAACTGGAAAGAAAATCACTTAAGTACTTACCTACCTAATAATTAAATTTTAGACTTACAGATTTCAACTGAATAAGTTTCTTGACTCAGTATATACATACACACCTACTATATACCTAGTTAATGGAAATGTACAAAGTTTCGAAGTACTATTTTACCGATTTGAACTCATTCAGATTCAAAAAATGTTGCGTATTAAGTAAATAATCAATGCTTCACCACAGGTTTGATTAAGTTTTATGGTATTTTTTGCTGCGATAAAAGAGCGCAGAACTCATCTGCCGCCCGCTTTGTAAATTATAGTGTTTAGATACATACATACACACTTTCCTCTCCTTATTTGTACCCGTCAAATCAGGGTAAGGGGGCCCTGATATATCGATCTTGCCTGTCCAGTGGCGATTGTTAAGACTTATGGAGCTCAGATGTATGTGAGTGAAATGTTATCTTTGTAAAGGGACAATGTGTAGCCAAATATCATATGAGGACACCATAATCCACCATAATCAAGACACCTTATTCGTATTACAGTGGTCAAAGAATCAACGAAAGGTGTACTTTGATAATAACTACTTAAAAATCAATTGTTAGTTGATAGGTACTACACGTCAAATTATGAAAATAAGAGGTTTTAGGGATACATAAATGCGTTTGTTTTTTTTTTATGGATCTGGAACATTCATAATTTATTTATTTTTATTTTTATTTTCTTGGTGTATTACTAACAAATTGTATGGATTATATATTATCTGAAATAAAATGATTGAATTGAATAATGTTAGTAAACTAAAAAAAAATTGTCATGTTACTGAAAGAAACGTTACATCTTAAATTTCACTTGAGTTTCTAAAATGTTTCTGTCATAACTAACTTTGATAATGATCAACTCAACCATGACAATCTTAGTTTTCACTAGTGTCAAAACTTCCTAAAAAGCAATTACTATATGACACAAAAGTGTTTATTGCGATTTCACTAGTGGAAGCCAACAACAGTTTCCCTCGCAATATTTTCCCTCTCTGGGGAACGAAAGATAATTTCTAAGTTCCTGAGAACTCATTCCAAGAACTTCGATATCAAGATCGACTAGTCTGTATAAGAGCGGAGCTTAATTCCAGAATCCAGCTTAGCTGTCACTGCTCCCAGCTACATTCTGCATAAGTTTTGATTAAATCACGAGAGCATGAGAAATGATCTTGAAAGTATGGTTGTTAGAATAACAACTTGCTCCAGCTGCATGCAAGTTGGATTTGAGATTAGGGAGTCTTAATTTTTAACCCTTTGAACGCCAAAGTGGTCGTGTGTCGTCGTGCCCACCACGCCAAGCACTGTTGAATTGATGTAACGTTTAATCCAATAAAAACAATTCATAATAGATTTTATTCATGATCAAAGTACACCTTCACTCCGACCTTTTTAGTGGTTGTTGGCGTGGTGTACACGACGACACACGACTACTTTATAGGTTCTTAGCGTTCATAATACTAATATAAGTATTGTTGTATTATATTGTATTCGACAAGGACGCTGAAAGAAGGATACGGTTGGGCTGGGCAGCATATGGGAAGCTTCGTCACATCTTCGAGTCGCCACTGCCCCAGTGCCTCAAGTCGAAAGTCTTCGACCAGTGCGTCCTTCCGGTCCTCACTTACGGGGCCGAGACGTGGACACTTACAAAAGGCCTCATCCACAAGTTCCAAGTCGCTCAGCGAGCTATGGAGAGGGCTATGCTCGGGGTTTCTCTGAGGGACAGAATCCGGAATGAGGATATCCGACGGCGAACCAGAGTTACCGACATAGCACTGAGGATAAGCAAGCTGAAGTGGCAGTGGGCTGGGCATATTTGTCGAAGAGCCGATGGCCGATGGGGCAGACGAGTTCTGGAGTGGAGACCGCGAACGACTCGGTCTGTGGGACGACCCCCCGCCAGGTGGACCGACGACCTGAAGAGAGTGGCGGGAAGCGGTTGGATGCGGAGAGCTGAGGACCGGGTGTGGTGGCGCGAATTTGGGAAGGCCTATGTCCAGCAGTGGACGACTACAGGCTGAGGATGATGATATTATATTGTAGCGCTAATGACTAGTATCTTTAATTTCCGCAGAACTAACTTGCCTACTTCTGACAACGCAAGCGCGGCAGCATAACTAAGATTATTACCTAGTGTCAAAGTTGTAGTTTATAGCATATCCTTATTTAGCTACATTCACATGAAAATAACAATTATTTATGGATTATTAATGTTTCTGCTAAGAACAGGAATGATTGTGCAATTTACAATCTAGAACTATAAATTACGAGTTTTCAAATATTCTGACCTATATACAAACGAAAGCCCATTTCAGAATTAATAGCTTAGTAAAGTGACGAACTTCGCAAGTTTCATAGTAAAGTTGGATGAGATAATGGAAATAATGTTTCGAAATGTAATATATTATTTCCATCAATTTGACTTCATGGTTTGTTGGCGCGGGGCGATACGATATGAGAACTGTCAAATGTCAGTGTCAAATCTATCAGTCAATTCACCATCGTCATCCCCCTAGCGTTATCATAATACAGTTGCATCCTTGAAGGATGCCCGGGGTCTGCTACCTAATCCCAAGATTTGGCGTAGGCGCTAGTTTTACGAAAGCAACTGCCATCTGACCTTTCAACACGAGGGGAAACTAGACCTTATTGGGAGTAGGCAACTTGACTGTTAAAGTCCTCAAGCCACCCGTACTGTCATTATTAAAGGGCGGTTTATATTAAACTTATTTCCAATATGCTTGCCGTCCGGTGTCAGTGACGCCTATCTTATCCTCCTGCGAACTTTCATTTAAATCTGGCTTGACATGTTAAGAGAAAATATTACATTGCTGAAACAATATACAATGGCAAGTTTGTGCGAGGTCACAATGCGGGTTGATGGACGCCGGGAAGAACCAGGGGTCTCTGGAATTATTGTTTTGCACAAAAAATAATAGATGTGATATAGAGAGGTTAAGGCGCAGGGTAGGGCAAGGCCTTCCCCATACAAACTTTGTGCACGTTTTATTCGTCGGTTTTGGCACTAACAAATATAATATTTTTTTTGGTTGTAAATATTAGATATGCGAAGATCGTAATGTGAAAATTTTCAAATATATCAAAAAAAAACAAAAAAAAAATAAAATAATAATAAAAAAAAATTACATCACGAAATAGCTATCAGAAAAATAAGCATACTGACCAAAAATCATAACTTTAATGCAAACACAAACGAAGCAAATCCTGCACAAAGTTTGTATGGAGAGAGCTTGCCCTACCGCTCCTCGCTCCTCTTAAGGAAGTCGTGGTGTTGGTAATTATCCGTTTCGCTTATTTAGGCGACTTCCTGATTTGTCGGTGAGGAGGCGGTACGATATGAGAAAACTGTCAAATGTCAGTGTCAACTGTCAGTCAACTCAGTACTACTTTTTTCCGTGCCCTTACATTTAAATGAGTGTTTCCGTGGTGTTTCCTGACTGGCGCGGGATGCGCGGTAGCGGGACGATGCGAAGGCAGTACTGCTGCGCTTCTGCGCATGATATTACTACTGCGCAAATGTTATACTGACAGTATTCCGACTAGTGGGAATCTTTGCGACGTCAGTAAGTTTACGACAAAGAAAAAAATGTCACATATCGATCCCGCCCCACCAAGTCAGGAAGTCGTCCAATTCTAAATCCTTACGCATATTGTTCGTATTGCGGTTTGGCTTGCACTTTTGTTATGTATTCAGATAAATTACTTTCGAGACGTGTTTGCATTTGTAGTAGTATTTGTATATTTACAGGGATTCTACATTTAAATTTACGTACACTTAAAAAAGAATTCTCACATACTTAAATTTTGTCCGTACAAAACTACAAATGCAAAAACGTCTCGAAAGTATCTGGTGGTAACGTGTGTCTTATTATATCTTTAAACGAGCAATTCTTATATATATATATATATTTCGGGGATCTCGGAAACGGCTCGGCGATTTTGATGAAATTTGGTATGTGGGGTTTTTCGGGGACAAGCAATCGATCTAACTAGGTCTCGTGCCCGGGAAAACGCCGAGCAAAGCTCGGTCGCCCTGATATTATATTTTAAATGTAATACAAACGTTTGTGTTTAATTTTGGCAAGTTACCTAGTACAGTGATGCTGTGAGTAATGGATTCCCGTCTACGCAAATAAATGACAGACGACGTCACGTCAACCTGTCACGGACTTAAGATGCGTATTATTATGGACTTCCCGAAGGAAATTAAGCTAACGATTTTCAACGGCCGTGAAAGGAATTGTTTAGGAAATGCTCCCTCAACATTTCCCTAAGGATGACGCTATAAAAGTAAATAAGGCTGCAGCGTAATCACTTCTACAAATCATCTCTCCGATTAAGTCTTGTGCTTAGGGAGATTGTGGGTAAATTTGAAAATATAATCATTACTTAAATTGAATGTTGTTATACTTTATCGTGATCAATTGATCATAGGTATCTAATCTTTTACATCCAAATTCGGTATGAATTTGAGTGGCTTGATTTGAACTTAGTCGCTTACCCGGTAAAATAACAGTGTGTTACGCCACGCGGTCATTTATTAAAACTGATAATAACATGTTCCGTTAGCAATTGTTTGTATTAGCAAATCATAATTATGTTAATTAACGGCACAATTAGTAATAGTGGGTGTAATAAGTAATTGTCGATATATTACTCATATCACTGATGCACGTGGTACAGTCAGCATCAAAATTAGCTTGACGTATGAAGATGTCAAAAGTTCTTATTCCTTTGTAATAAAGACTTTTGACGCCTTCATATATGACGCTACTTTTGATACTGACTGTACAAGCCATGTCGTGGTAAAGGGGTAAAAAATTGTGAAAACACAAAATTGTCCTTATATTATGAGTGAAATCCTTATATTATAAGTTAAATCCTTATATTATAAGTTGTGCTTATATTATAAGTTTAAATGGACGACATTATGTTTTTGGTGTGAGAGTGCTGATGCACGTAAACCGCTGCCTGGCGATTTAGCAAACGTTGACCCGGCAGAAGTAGCACTGAAACTCTACTGTCTGCAAACTTTGCAGTGAAGATTGAATATAGTAATTCACAATATACTTACTTAAGTACGTATAAGCAAATCTTACACCTTTCTTCACTTTATTCGTTCTTGCGATATATATTATATTGCAAATAAATAATTAATTCGTGCAGTGCAATATTTACTATGAAATTTTTAATTTTGATGATGCTTACATCTACCTATTGAATTACACATACGCAACAACGTGAATTTAAAGAAATAAAATCAGATTGACATTAACAAACACGTCACGTGCATTTATAGATAAATAATCTCAAACTCGCTGCTGTTTTAGAATGCGGAATTTTGTCGTAGAAGGGTATTCTTAACGCCAATATTGGATGCTTGTAGGCACAAAAACAATACGTAAAGTTCCTTTTTTTAATGGCCGTGATTTGGATTTATGAAATCGAAACTATAATATAATAATAATCATAAATGTTTGTGGACAATCTTGTACACAAATCAAGTCCCAAACTAAGCAAAGCTTGTACTATGGGGTATTACTAAGTATTACTAAGACTAAGCGACGATATACATACTTATATAGATAAATAGATACTTAAATACACAGTAAACATCCAAGACCTAACAAATATTCGTGCTCATCACATAAATAAATGCCCTGGCCGGGATTCGAACCCGGGACCTCCAGCTTCGTAGGCAGGGTCACTACCAACTAAGCTAAAGCGGTCGTCCGTATATATTTTTTAATTTTATTGCACAATTCAAGAATGTTTCGAATTAATGCCGTAAGAAATTATCTATGAATCAACAATTGGTGAAGTATTTAAATTTATTATTTTAATGCTATTAAGATTAATAAATAAGTTACTAAAGATAATAAAATAGAAAGGCAGTTGCGCATTGCAGAATAAAGCCCTTAACTTCCAAGTTCCTTGTTGATTTGAATTGCTAGTGTGGTGCTCCTACGCTCATTGAAAGGTTGTTATAACATTAGGAACGCGTAGGTGGTTTTCACGAGAAACATTTGGGGCAAGTATAAATATGAATAAATGAATTTTACAATTCTGAAAATTATACTGCGTAAGCCACGTAGGTATATTTACGCGTAGGCGATTGTTTAATTTGTGATTCTTTGAAGTCAAAGGCGGAAAACAATTATGTGGTAAGATGATTCCATATCAAAACCTGTTTATTTCAAATTGGAACCAGCCCCTTTGTATAAGTGTGAAAGAAAAGGGAACAAATAAAATGATCACCTAAATAACTTTTGATATCATCAAATTTTCGAACCCTAAAATAAGGTTGAACACTCAAAAAAATTTATCGATCAGCAATTCCAAGTCAGCAAAAAAATTCTACCTATTTTCGCAGCACTTGCACCTATTTTACTTATTGCGTTCCTATAAATTTATAATCGCATCAAAAAAATTGTCAAGTACCACCAAAAACACTAAACTACCACCTAATCTCATACACCTTTTTTCATTAGAATTACATCCAAATATTATACACATCGCATGCTACATTTTAGTAAACAGTTACAAATTAATTGTTTTTAGCACTATAAATATTTTAGTCATTTCCAAAATGTTATAAATTAGAAAGTAAAATTCTAAATTAATTTAAAAAGCAACGCGCAATGTGGCTGTGTGAAACAATAACACGTATACTGCTATCTCACTCAATCAAATACAAAGAATTGTCTGAAGCATAAAACCTATTGATATGTCGTTAGAGTGAAAGGTACCTATTGCTGTTTCATTCTAACTACCTATTGCTGATGGTTTACAAACTGCAAGAAGTTTTATTATTAATTTTTTAATGCGTTGACGTGAGCGCGTTTGATTGAAAACTTTTATTTGAAAATGAGTTTTGTTGATTTATTAAATTGTTAGTTTGTTATGAAAATGGATAAAGGTCCTCAAATGAGTTTACTTTATTAATTTAGATAGACTTTCATGGAAAAATTAAAGGAAGTTAATAGGTAGAAATAGGTATAGGTAGGTTTAGGTTATGTTAGTTTTGCATCGGCCCGAAGGGCCAAAACAACTCAAAATAGGAGCTCCGCGCCAGCGGAGATCCGTCAATACTGTTCCAATGTCCACTAGTTTGAAATAAAAATAGAAGTCATAGAAAAATACTACTACCTAGGCAAATTGACGATTATCAGCGAATAGAGTAGAGGCAAAAACATCTGAGAACAAATAGCTGTATGCGACCAGTAAGGAAAGCACTGTTGAAAATATATTAAATTAAATTATGTTATGTACGTGTCTCATTCAAGTTACAGAAATTTTGAAGCTTCAATAAAATAAAATCATTTAGCGCTGTCTTGCTCGCACGCGGTGCGACGTGCGAGCGAGACGGACCGTATGGAAAACCGCATCAGTGTGCTAGCAACGAGGTTAGACTAGATTGGAACTGCTTTGCGCGTCGGGCCACAGAATAAGTAATAGTCGGTCGGGCGTTAAAAAACAATTGCCGCGTGAAATTTGGTGATCATGTAGTATTTCTGGGTATCAAAAGAATTATTTGGGTGTAAATAATTTTAATAGGATTACGAGCCCTGTAATATTTGGATGTAAATTATATGAAATTTGGTGTTTGAAATTAGGTGATCATTAAGTATTTTTGGGTAGTGACTAATTTATTTGGTAACAATTTAATTTAATAGGTTATCGACATGTTACTTCTTTGAGTTGCACTTTATATTTAAAAGGAGTTGAAAATTTGGTGCGAATCTAGTATTTTTGGTAATCGATGTAATTTTTTAGAGCATCATTCGGCAACTAATTTGGTGGTTCGTTAAATGCTACCCGAAAGAAAATAAATAACTTTTCATTTTACCTCGCTTTACCCGAGTAAAAGGTAGCTTTTAACCCTTTTCATAGGATTCCAGATACCTTGGTAGATATAACTATATTAGCTGAGATCCATTTAGCCAAAAACGCCTTGCAGCAGTCTTATAGAGTATTGAACATATTCTCTATATATTATAATATACTAGCTTTCGCCAGCGACTTCGTCCGCGTAAAAGGGATGATTTTCGGGATAAAAAGTATCGTATATGTTAATCCAGGCTATAATCTCGTTGTATACCAAGTTTCATCATAATTCGTTCAGCCGTTTTTGCGTGATTGAGTCACAAACATCCAAATACACTAACTTTCGCATTTATAATATTAGTAGGATGATGAATATGAAATAATCACCCCCATTACGGCCATTGTATGGGATATTCAATCTTAATTTATACCTACCTATATCAAGATATTTTTCGTCTGACATGTGATTTATACACATTTAGGAGTCAAAGAAAAATGTGACACATTTGAAAATTAATGAACAGTGACAAAATTCTGTATTATAAATTATACTCATTTAGGTACAGAGTGATGACAAACGAATTACAAAGAATAAGAATAGTATAATTGGTATAAAACGGTGGTTAGGTGGTACAAACAACACAAGGTTGAGGTTTCCCAGTAGGTATATACCTGTGTTGAGAGGTCTCGCTCTTCTAAATATAGCACATGTAGATAGAAACCACTTTTTATAAATACAAGCTGTTATTTATATGAAGTATATTAATCCTAACTTTTGAATAAATTAAATAATGTTTAATATATAAAAATGCATATCTCTAATTTAGGCCAAATTTTTTGCCGGTGAGTATATTTACATTATTATATATGTGCCTATTCTTGTTAGATATTAAAGTGCCACTTATAGATAATAAGATTCTTAATGTTATTATTACTTAAAGCCGTAGCCAAATGGCGTCCGCACTAGAAAGATATCTATGTACTTAGATCTGAAGTTCAGGGCATCAATTAGTTACTGGAATGATGGTGTCAATCATTGCGACTTTTACCTTAGTCACATAACCTAACCTATATTTAAATATAATCACGGATGACAGAGTTAGTACATTAGTAGTATAGGAATAAAGGTACGAAAGGCAGCTAAGGCTCTTGGCTTGACACACTTTACAAAGAAAATGTCAATCGTGAGTAAAATAAAACGCCACGACTTTGAGATTGTACTTTTGACTGGAACAAAAGACGTACTACATACCTAATATGTTGTTTGCCTCTACTCATTGTCATTATGTATTTTTGTGAGGTTATACAATAAAAAGTATTGCTGCAAGTTAGCGGAAAAGGTGTGGAATTAAACAACAAGTTAACTATAAAATATTTATTTCCGCTACGCCGCAAGCACACGAATAAGTCGTAGGGTCGGAGTCCGACTAAGCCGTCTAATTTTTACTCCCGGGTATTGAAGGGGTTCAGCCGCCACCACGCCAGTACTCCCCTGGTTCTCGGAGTAGCCCTGAAGGAGGATGAGCTGAGGGACGTCAGCTAGGGTCAGCGCGCGATCGGTGGTCTTGGCCTTAATCCATAAGGTAGTACCCCAATGGGGTTTTAAAACACTTAAATATTAAAACTGTGGACTACTAAGTACACCACATACGGGCAGAGGCCCGATTTAATAACTTTACTGCACCATTATAAATTTCGCCGGCTACGTGTGAAGACGCTGCGCCAAGCAAGCGAACGTGCGCCGGCGTCGAGATTAAATTCTGTCTGGCGAGAGGCAGCTACGCTAAGACGAGCGCGGGCTGCGGGACGCGCGGCGAGGGGTGCCGGCCGACGGCGGACCGTTACTCGCGAAACAAAGGCGATGGCATTCAAGTACAGTCGTCGGGGGAAAACAACTACGTATTATAAATAACCCAAATTATAGTTGAATTTAGGTATAGTATTTATTTGTTTATGTTGTTATAATTGTAGGTAAGTGTTAGTAGATAAGACTATTATATTTTGATGAAAGCTATAATTATGTATAGTAATATAAGTTTAATAAAGTAACCTAGGTTACGTAACGTGTTTACGTTACAGTATGTATATTGTATTGTATTGTATGACAAAATCGGGAACGCTCAGAATGATTTTTGAATTGTTCGATAGTACAGCTTTTCCAAAACTATTGTTATAGTCCCCATTATACACACAATAGATTAAAACCACATTTGTATTCAATTATTACGTATAACAACTAAATAAGTGTCACCATACGAATTCAATTTTTATATATGTACTATCCAACCAAATGAATCGTGAGTCGTGACTCGTGACCCACCGTGGAACCTTGTCACAGAAAATGTCATAGTGACTTCGTTCGTACTGCCTGACAAGAAAAATCATTATGACACTTTCTGTGACAAGGTTCCACGGTGGGACACGATCCAGTTGGTTCGATAGTACATGTTTACTTATAGCTCGAATAAAAAAAGTTGAATAATGTTATCGTAAAAATGCCCGCGCTACGAAATCAAATTACATTCACAATCACGAATGAAAACCCGCTCCTTTCTGTTCCTTTTTGTTCAATAACCAACATTTTACACGGCCGCATTAAAAGTTATTACAGTTTTGATTTATTTACGGGCTTTGTGCATTGCACGAAGTCTGATACTATCGTGATGTTTATTGATGATAAATGAAGTACCTGGGTAGCTCGAACAAATAGCATAAATAAATGATGATGATATACGTATCCATCTCTTTAGTCCTTATGGAAGATGCAGCATGGATGCGACTACAATAACGCGAATCCCTGGTAGTAGTTTTTTGAAGTGAAAACTTCTTTAGCGGCGCTGAGCAATTTTGTACTGGGGAAAAATTGTTAAGGCCGTGTATTACCACTTTTGAGTTTTTAAAAACCATCTGAGACAGAATATAGTGTCTTAAAATCTAAAAAAAATATATGTGTTACATGAGGATCTTGTCTAGTCAAAATCGCAGTCAGTTACATGATTTGATGAATTTCACTCGATAGAAAATAATCACGAAGTTACCACTTTTTGGAATGTATTTTCAATACTACGGCTATATTACTGATATTTAACATTTAATTTTTGTACTTAATTAAAGATCGTAAATAGTTATAGACAAATTCGCAGGGTTTGCTTTGATAAAATGATTGGCTTAATAACTATAGCTAAATATTCACAAAACTGCGCGCAGAGCTTGCGTAGAGAGCGGGATGGTTAATTGTAAACTCACGCATGTTAGAGCGGGACAGTTGCGTTGGGGATACCTCCCCTTAAACTCGCGACAGATTCTTCTAAGACCAGCTAGTTGACCCCTCCTAGTATCGTGATTGCGATGTTAGGAGGGGCCAACTCAGCTAAACTCAGCTGGTCTTAGATGCGTAAGACACAATGATACTCCGGACATATTATTGTATATATATATGTAAATGGATTATGCGAATATGAAGATGAACATGAGTATGAATATGAATACGGATACGGATACGGATACGGATACGGATACGGATACGGACACGGATACGTATACGGATACGGATACCGATACCGATACCGATACCAATATACTTTCTTTATTGAGTTTCCGCTTCTGCCGGCACTCCCGGAGTGCAACCTGTAATTTTTTTTAACTATTTCATGTTAGATTTTCTGGAATATGGTGTGACAGATATTTCGTACGAACGTCACCACACCGTTGGAAATAGTTGACGTAAGTACGGGTATTGTTTGGGATACAATTAACCAGCTTTGAATATATTATAATACGTTATTTTATTTTACTTTGTTATGTACAGTGTTCAACCTTTCTTTACAACATCGACCAAATACTGTGTCGTTAACTATTGTTGAAAAGTTATTCCTGGCTCTAAAATGGATTTCATTTGTAACCTATACCTACAGACAGTCGTTTATCACGATTAATTAAGCCAAACAATTTTCTACAATAGTAGCTCGTCAGCGGTAAATGGATATCCGATACCTAAATGGGCGACCTCTCAGATTCATGTGAGCCTCAGAGCAAACCATCGAGGGGGTATTCGTCAATAGTCCCTCGGAAATACTCGAAATAATTGGATCAGGCAGTGAAGGCGACAGGGTTAGCCACGCATTATGCCATTGTCATACTCTGCTAAGAAATAAATACTTTTGCACAGACGGTGGGAGGTTTATTGTTAATTGGGCAATTCCTTTTCCTTGGCTATTGAGAAATTCGGGTTACTATGATAAGACATACGCGGTCTATGATGGTAGCGTGATAAACGACAAGATATATAGCATCTGTCACTTTCTGATCACTCGAAAGAAAGTGATGAGAAGTGTTTATCAAGCTTTCACGCGACCATCACGGAGCCCCGGCAAATAATACCTGCCTATTTTTGTATTTGTATGAATAAAATTACTTTATTAGTTAGGAAAAAATTGGTATGAAAATTAACGCTTAATCTTACATGAAAAAAAAAAAATTTTTTTTGGGAGAACGATTCGGTAAAATTTGTGTGCAGGTAAAAATATACGCCGTTCTGACCAAACGAGGAAACAATAAGGATTGATTTCCAGATGTATGATACTTGACTATTGCTTGTTTCTCTGATTGTTAGCCGAAACATGATTGCATAAAATTTTTTCGACACAATAAAATCGTAATTTGAATCTTTATATTTATTTTCCTGTTTTTCCCCCGCTCTACTATTTATCTTCTGATTCGAGTTGAAGCATATCTTTTCTAAACAGATAGTTCCCGGAAGGAAAGCCATAATAAAACTTGGCATTGACAAACCATGCCTCCTCATAATAACTTTCTTTGTAGGTACAGCGTTCGCTTGGGATTTGACTGAAATTGACTAGTGTTTCATTCGATAGAAACCAATTTAACCCTTAATACGCTATTTGACTATTTTTTTTTATAATGCCTGTAATCGCTGGGGGCAATTACATATAACGATGAGTGGGAGATTGAGATGAGAAGAGATATGGGTGAGACGAGAATTGAACGTGGGCGAACTATATATGGGCTGGCTTACTTGATGGAAGGTGAAGCGATGAGATGGTATAAATTGCGTCTGGGTGCTGGTGGTGTGAGCTGATGGATGATGCTGTCGACTCCGACGGCTGTGAGCTGATGAGTTTCTTCGTGAAGCACTGGGTTTAAGAGCTGATAATGTTCACTCGCGTTATATGGGCAGAATAGTTCACCAATTGTCACAAAGTAAGAATCACTCGCGAAACTATATATTGGCCAATATGAATTGCAGTTTTGTATGGTATCGCGTGCGCGGGAGCTGCTTTAAAGCGGTACGTGTGCGCTTCGAATGCGTGTCGCTCGCAGACTGACGCCGCGCTGGCGTCGTTGAGTGAGCGGAATGAGCCGGGCGAAATGCGTGAATGAAAGAATGGACCGTCGCACCGTTCAGGCGCGAACATCCTGGGGGGCCCGGGGGAGAGCCTCTTCCTGAGCTGAGTCCAATGGCAGCCTGGCTATCTTGAACACAGGTCTGCGCAGTTGTCCATGAGCGGTGTCCAGATCCACCACTCGAATCACTCCATCCTTGCCGGGTATTGTGCGGGTAATCCGGCCCAGTCTCCATTGCAGTGGCGGCAGGTCATCTTCCTTGATGAGTACAAGTTCGCCCACTTGAGGAGGGGATGATGAGGAAAGCCACTTAGAGCGGGTTTGAAGTGTATGAAGGTATGATTTGGACCACTGAGTCCAAAAGCGTTGGGACAGAGCTTGAATGAGCTGGAAGCGTTTAAGAGCAGAGAGTGGTCTATCGTCAAAGGATAGCTCGGGCAGAGCAGTGAGAGAACGGCCCGTAATGAAATGTGCAGCAGTCAATGGTTCCCTGTCTGACGGGTCGGAAGAGAGTGGGCAGAGAGGTCTTGAGTTAAGAACAGCCTCGATTCGTGTGAGAAGTGTGGAGAATTCTTCAAAGGTGAGATGCTGTTCACCGATTACGCGATAGAGCAGTTGTTTTGTAGATTTAATATTAATCTCGTGCAGAGCACCGAACCAGGGTCCCTTGGGAGGGTTCAGCAACCAAGTTACCTGCTGGTTGGCAAGTTTGTGTGTGATTGCGTCATTATTGGCAGAGAGAAAGTTCTGGACTTCTATGAGCTGATTTCTAGCACCTACATAATTTGTGCCGCAATCTGATCTAATGAGAGCTGGTGTGCCACGTCGTGAGACAAATCTTTGTAATGCCGCGAGAAAGGCTTCTGTGGTGAGTGCGGAGACGGCCTCCAAATGAACCGCCTTTGTTGAGAGACATACGAATATGCAGAGGTATGCTTTTAGGAGCTTAGCGTTCCGTAATGTGCTGGATTTAACGAGAAATGGGCCGGCAAAATCGGTCGTGACTTGGCTAAATACGGGTTGTGGTGTGACCCTGTCCGCGGGAAGGTCAGCCATGTACGGGGCTGTAGGTTGAGCGCGACATCTAAAACATCTAATGCATTTGAATACCCGGAAGCGAACCACGCGACGAGCGGATAGTATCCAGAATTGCTGGCGTAAGATGGCGTGTAGTGTGTCCGCACCAGGATGGCAATATACTCTGTGGTAATAGTCAATGATGAGATCTACGAGTGGGCTAGAGCTGGGTAAGATGAGCGGGTGTTGGGCGTCGTAACTGATCGACGCGTGAGAGAGCCGACCGCCGACTCTCAAGAGACCGTCTTTAATGAAAGGCGAGAGCCGTTGGAGTCGGTTCGTGCAAAGTTTATTGGTTTGCAGACGATGAATGTCTTCTGCGAACTCATTCTGCTGAACAGAGCGGACCCAGAATAAAAGAGCGTCCCTGCGTTCACCGGCCGTGATCGGTCCGGAGCGTCGCTCGGTTGAACTGTGTGTGCAATTAAAAATGAAACGCTTGAGGCATGACGTCACTCCAATGAGTTTGTCAAACGAGCTGAAACGAGTGAGCAGGTCGTGGTCCACATCAGGGACTGCTATGTGGGCTAAAACCTTTTTTGGCTTAAGGCCTGGTAAAATGTGGTGACCCAAAGCGGATGGCATTTGTGGCCAGGTGGAGGGAGGCTCCTTGAGCCATCTGGGAGACCACCAGAGGTCATGAGTTAAAAGAGATTGAGCTGATATTCCCCTGCTTGCACAGTCTGCAGGGTTGAGGTTCGTGGGAACATGCCTCCACGTTGAGCTGGTTGGACTAGACACTATTTTAGCCACTCGGTTGGCTTCAAATGTCTGAAGACGATGAGGAGCTGTGTTGAGCCATGCGAGCACTATGGTGCTGTCGGACCAGCAGATATGTTGGTCTATTTTGATGTGAGCAGATAGTTGGACTGACACTCGAATCATGAGCTGTGATAAGAGAGCTGCAGCTGAGAGTTCCATCTTGGGGATTGAGAGACGATTCTTGAGGGGCGCGACCTTTGACTTGGCAATGACCAGGTGTACATTGACATGTCCATCTGCATCGAGCTCGCGCAGATAAACTACGGCTCCATAACCCGCCTCTGAGCCATCTGAGAATCCGTTGAGCGAGTATGTGGACGTGGGCTTGTACTTGCAAATGTGCCGAGGTAAGCGTATGTTTGAGAGTTGAGGAAGGTCTTGGGAAATGTGTTGCCACTCTGTGTGGACTTCATCGGGAGTGGGTTCGTCCCATCCCAGTTTCAAGAGCCATAACTTCTGTAAGAGGAGCTTTGCGCGGAATATTACGGGTGTTACCCAACCGTTGGGGTCATAAAGAGAGGCTACTGTGCTGAGAATAGAGCGTTTTGTCACTTGAGTCGGTGCGGGGAGAGAGATGCGGTATGTGAACTCATCTGTTTGAGGGATCCATTGTATGCCGAGTACTTTAATGGAATTCGAATCTGGGCTGATGTCAAAGTCTTTCGGCATGTCACACTGGTCATCTGGGAACCGATCGAGGAGCTGAGGTGAGTTGGAGGTCCATTTGCTGAGCTGGAAGCCACCTAGGGCGAGTAGGTCGATCAGCTCGGTTTGAAGTGCTTGAGCAGACTCCACTGAGTCATGACCACAGAGGATATCATCTACGAAGATTGAGTGGCGTAGGACCTGAGCAGCCTGTGGGTAGTGATGACCTTCGTCATCAGCCAGTTGGAGCAGAGTGCGGATTGAATGAAACGGCGAAGAACGTAAACCGTATGTGACGGTGTTAAGAGCGTAGGTGAGCAGAGGCTGGTCAGGTGAAGACCGCCAGAGAATGAGCTGATACTGCCGTTGATCGGGATGGACGAGTATGTTTCGGAACATCCTTTTGATGTCAGTGCTGAAAACTACGGGATGTGTTCTAAAAGACATGATTATGTCAACAATATCTTGCTGAAGAGCTGGACCTGTGTGAAGGCAGTCATTTAGGCTGACGCCGTTGGAGCTTTTGCTGCTCCCATCAAATACCGTGCGTATCTTCTCGGATCCCGATTTGAAGATTCCGTGATGTGGGATGTAGAAATGAGGCTTATTTGCGAAGGTACTTGGGTGACAGGGTGACATGTGTCCGAGATTGAGATAGTCTGTCATAAAGTCAACATATTTTGAGCGGAGTGTCGGGTTTGCCTGAAGCTTCTTCTCGAGGTTAAGGAACCTACGTAGTGCTATAGCATGGGTGTTGCCTAAGGTCGGCGCATCTGGGAGAAAGGGCAATGTCACCATGTAGCGGCCTGAGGGTTCTCGAGTAGTCGTGGTGCGGAATATTTCTTCGCACTGTTCGTGTAATGGGCTGGTGTGTACGTGAGGCTGGGGTTCCTCCGTTTCCCAGAACCTCTCAATACTCTTACAAATATCATGAGTGGATTCCTCAGATTCCGGTTGTGAGCTGATAATATGAGCTGAGTTGGATTGCTTCGTTGGAGTCGCACATAAGTCCTCGATAGGTCCTATCAATGCGAAGTCAAAAATCGTGCCGAAGGCTATGGGCTTCCCCCGGCCTAACGAGACCTTAGTCCCGTCCAGAACTTGGCCGAGAACGTCTGAACCTAACAAGAGATCAATTGGAGCTGGAGTATTATATTCCTGATCGGCTAAGGGAATCGGCGGTTGACCTCTCACAGGTGCAATGTGCGGGACCTTTTGTAAAGGTAAGTAACCGGTGACGTTATTCAAAATGTGTGCTGTAGCCGTGATCGTTGGTGTGTCACGATGTGTAGGTCGACATACTATTGTGATGGATGCCTTAGACTCTTGTGTGTGATGATTGCCCACTCCTGCGATTTTGAGTGATGTTGAGTTTAATGGTAAGTTTAAAGTTTGGGCCATGCGCTGAGTTATAAGTGTGAGCATACTGCCGCAATCTAGCAGGGCTCGAGCTGAATGAAACTGACCATTTACGTCTGCTATTTTTAGCGAGACGGTGGGCAATAATATGGGCTGATTTGCTACCTGCTCTTCATGCTGTGGGTAGTTGCATGTGGAATGATTTGCTACTGGAGCTGATCTCGCAGAATGGGCTTGTGATGTCTGAGTCTGGGCTGAGCGTGTGTGTTGTGTGTGTGGGTGTGAGCGTTGTGGGGGTGAGTGTGTGAGCTGATTGTCGTCCTCTTCGTTATGCTCCGTTATCGTCGATAGTCATTGCTGACCACCTTGTCGTGTCCTACTGGGCGAGCGAGAGTGAGTCGATGGCTCGTTCTGCGGCGTGGGTTTCGGTTGTGAGGCGTGCGCTGATACATGTTGGGGCTCACGAGCTGGGCGCGTTCTGGGCTGATCCCTCAGATGAGGGGGTAGGAGATGAGCGGATGTGTGAGTGGGGGAATTAGCCCCGGGGCGGTGTAGTGATGTGTGGTGGCGAGGGTTGCCACACTCTTTGCAAGCGTTGGTCGACTTGCACTCGTTCTCATAATGGGGACCTAGGCAGCGGCGGCAGCGGTTGCGCGCCTGAATGAAGTCCCATCGGCCTTGAATGGGTTGGTCGTTGTAGCGCGGGCAGGCGATGAGCTTGTGGCCTCTTTCGGTGCAGTATGGGCAGGGCATATTGTTTTGGGTGTTAGGAGGCGGTGGTGTGGGTTGAGCTGAATAGACCGGCCTGTGCTGAGCTGGGTAGTCTAGTCGGGGCCTGACCGGGTTTATGGGGCGGAATTCCCGGTAAGCGGGTTGTCGGGGCGGGCCGCGTGGAGGGTTTATGGGGGACTGTCTGCGGTATGGGGCCGGTTGGGGGGAGGGCTGAGTAGCGGGGGAGGGGCCTGAGCTGGACCACTCGGTCTCCACACAGCGTGCATGCTCTTCCAGGAAGGCGATTAAATTTTTGAGGGTGGGCAGAGTCTGGCGTGAGCCATATTTGCGTTCGAAGAGGGTTCTGAGTTCACCCTGTAGTTTTCTGACTACTATGGATACGAAAACGTAATCGCTCTCTTGCATGGGCAGATCTAGATTATTGAGCGCGCACTGCGCTGAAATGAGCGGGGTGAGGAATAGTGTGCGGATGTCTGAGCGCGCGTGGATGTTGGGCAGGCCTAGGATAATATCGACAAATCGATCGATGAGGACGCGCCGATTTTCATACCGTCGAGTGAGGATGTTCATAGCCACGGCGAAGTTTTCATTTGTGAGCTGAAGGTGTGACACCATACTGCGTGCCTCGCCTGTGAGAGATGAGAGCAGATAGTGAAGTTTCACGGCATCCGAGATGGTGGACATGTCATCCGTGAGACTTCGGAAGATTGCGATGAATGATGGCCAATCCTCGACCTTTGAGCTGAACTTGGGCAGGGTTATCTTGGGGAGCATGGCTGTGGGCGTGGCCGACGTTGAGGGGTGGGAGGTTTCTGGGAGAGCTGATGCCACGCTGAGTTTTTCAAATGTCACCAGTATGTGTTCGTAGTCGGTCATGGCGGCCTCATAATTTGTCGTGTATGTGTCTTCTGTCTCGTTAGTCAATGTCTCGTCGTCCAGTATTTCGTGGTAAATGTCCTCAAGTTTCGTTTTGTGGCCGTCCAGTTTTGCGTACCTGGCGGTGAAGTCTGTCATTGTGTATTTCTTTGCGTCTTTGTTTAATACGGCGTCGCCTATTTCTTTGAGCTGTGAGATTGCCTTGGCTGCCTCACGGAAGATGGCCGCTTGTGATTTGGTAGGCATTGTTGTTTAAGTGTTGAGCGGAATTGACTTCAAAACAAAAAAAAATATTAAAAATATATGTTTACAAATTGAGCTGATAATGTCACACCCTGTATAGTGTGGACGGTGTGATCTATTCTGTGTAATTGCTGAGGAGTGATTTTACAATTTTATTTGTGAAGTGAAAAAATAAATAAATAAATGAGATGGTTTTAATTTCTGAATGTGAACACCCTGTATAATGTGTCGTGTAGGCTTTGTACCTGTGCAAGTGTTTGTGCGGAGCGAAGTTATGATTTACAAAACAAAGAAAAATTTTTTTTGGAAGTATTTAATTTGAGATTAAAAAAATAATCACTCTGTATTACTGTATTTTGAAACACACTGTATACACCTATACTATCTTCTTATACTGTACTGTTTGTGCTGATTTAAAACAATGTGTTATTGTAAATTGGTTTTTATATCTTTCGTGCTGATCCCTAAAACTAATACTTTTTATTCTAACTAACCACTTGATTGCGGTTTGTTTACTTAACTAAACTATCTTAATAAGTAACCTAATGAGCGGATTATCTATCAACAATACGTTGTTGCGACGCAAATTACGTAGGTAAGTATTTATTACAATGTTGCAGGATGATGCAATCACACGTTGCTTTTACTTGAGCGATTACGTCTTGCTTATTACGTATTTAAACTTATTCTACACACTTTTTTAATATCAAATATGAACGTATCGAAATTGTTTGTTTATGGGAATGGAATTTTAAATAAATGTGGATTGGTACTTTTTATAGTTGTACCTATGTGAGAAATGTATGGAACAATGGTGGGCGGATGAATATTTTGTTAATGTGGGTGGGTTTTAATCGAAATGGGGCACTTTTGGGGCGAGAAAAATTTGAGCAAGGGGCTTTTCCAAAGGGGTTAAGTAGGTTACGATGGACCAAAATATTTCGAAAATGGGGGGGCACTTTTGGGGCAAGAAAATTTGAGCAGGGGGCTTTTTCCAAAGGGGGTTCAGGAGGTTACGAAGGACCAAAAATATTTCGAAAATGGGGGGGCACTTTTGGGGCAAGAAAATTTGAGCAGGGGGCTTTTTCCATAGGGGGTTCAGGAGGTTACGAAGGACCAAAAATATGTAATCGCTGGGGGGCAATTACATATAACGATGAGTGGGAGATTGAGATGAGAAGAGATATGGGTGAGACGAGAATTGAACGTGGGCGAACTATATATGGGCTGGCTTACTTGATGGAAGGTGAAGCGATGAGATGGTATAAATTGCGTCTGGGTGCTGGTGGTGTGAGCTGATGGATGATGCTGTCGACTCCGACGGCTGTGAGCTGATGAGTTTCTTCGTGAAGCACTGGGTTTAAGAGCTGATAATGTTCACTCGCGTTATATGGGCAGAATAGTTCACCAATTGTCACAAAGTAAGAATCACTCGCGAAACTATATATTGGCCAATATGAATTGCAGTTTTGTATGGTATCGCGTGCGCGGGAGCTGCTTTAAAGCGGTACGTGTGCGCTTCGAATGCGTGTCGCTCGCAGACTGACGCCGCGCTGGCGTCGTTGAGTGAGCGGAATGAGCCGGGCGAAATGCGTGAATGAAAGAATGGACCGTCGCACCGTTCAGGCGCGAACAATGCCAATCGAACCAGTTTTTAGAGACGATCAAATGTCTATATGGGACCAACAACAATTAGAGCACAATAAAGGGCTAAAATTAGGGACAAACCTAGCTCGACGCTAGCGGGCCTCAAAAAGGCTCCTACACTTTGGCCCTGGCAAATGACGTCACTTGCACAGCATTCGACCAACCGTTGTATGGGAAAATTAGTATTTTGCTGTTTTAGTCGTAAAATAATGCGTTTAGGTACATAGTTGCAATACAATTTATTTTTTATTTTTACATAAGCATTCTATTGATACCTTTTATTTGAATTTTGGACGGTAAAAAAATTACATAGTTTTCGGAGTTTTTGATGATTCATATCTTTTTATGATTTTGGTACAATTTTATAATTTACGATTTATTGTGATAATTTGATGGCTAAGGCGACTTCCTGATTTGTCGGTGCGGAGGCAGTACGATATGAGAAAAGTGTCAAATGTCAGTGTCAGCTGTCAGTCGACGCGATACTATTTTTTACTACGCCCCTACATTTAAATGAGTGCTTCCTGACTGGCGCGGGATGCGCGGTAGCGGGACGATGCGAAGGCGGTACTGCTACGCTTCTGCGCATGATATTACTACTGCGCAAACGTGATACTGACAGTATTGTATCAAGTGACAATCTTTGCGACGTCAGTAAATTTACGTCAAAGAAGAAAATGTTACATATCGATCCCGCCCCGCCAAGTCAGGAAGTCGCCTAACTATCCAAAAAGTGACACTGTGTTATAAATTTTAACATGTGTCAAATACCGTATTCGACAATGCCCAGCGCTTCTCCAGGCTCTTTATATTTTTTCTTGAACAGAATCGTTTGGACTATCCAGCATCAAAGAGACTTGAACTACTGTCTATTTGCATTTTTGTCGAATTAAGGGGTAAACTTTTTTACTAGGAATACTTAATTTATGATAGAAAAGAAGAATCTTTATCTTTCGATTACTCTGGTAAAACACCATCCTAGGTAGCGTTTTCCTGGGTTCCTGGGTTTTTCCTAAGGAGCCCGGGGTCCGTTGATACTAATTCCAAGATTTGGCGTAGGAACTAGTTTTACGAAAGCAACTGTTGTCTGACCTGCCAACCCAGAGGGAAATCTAAACTTTGTTCGGATTCGACTGGGTTCATTTCGATGCCGTCTTTCACTGAAAAGTAATTATTAAATATTGAATAATATTTCGAAGGTACATAAAGCAGCAATTACACTTCGTCGTTCACCTAATGCGGTCGCCGAATTGAATTTAAACTACTTAGGTGAACGAACGTCATCTTTAGTCCATCCGCCCACTGCGGCGACTAGGCAGCTGTCGATCGCCGAATGCGGGCGACTGACGTGTTCTTTACACTTTCGCGGTCGTCGCATGCAGCATGCGGCGAACGACAAAGTGTAATTGCCCCTCAAGTTTTTAAAAAACTAAGAGTCGGGGTTCTTGGTACGAATTGCACATTAGGAACGTAATCAATCCTACTTGAGCAATGTTTGCCGTTGCCATGCATTATAGCGAATTAGTTACCGCGCTTTATGTAGTAAACTCCTACCGCAATAGTGACTTATCTTTAACGTTTCACACTCACTGTACTTAATAGGTTCCTCCACTTTGTACTTGAGTGTCGCACTTATCGCTAACTTCCGGGATTACGTCGCGTAAGAAGTGGCGCGGGCGCTGCCGCCGCCGACCAACTCTTAATCCGTATCTAAATTGTCTAGCGTGCTTGAGAATTTTTAAACAAAGTGCCTCATAAATTCGACTCGTGTTATAAACCGTACATTTTAACGGCGATAGAAAAAATAATAAAGCAAAGTGTCTGATACAATCTAATAAAGCAAAAAAAAACGTATTTTTATATTTTTGCATTACCTATTAGGTATATTTCAATATTGCACATGTTTGCAATGTTTTGTGACATATACGTATTAGTATTAACTTGAGATAAAAGTACTCTACATATATGTATGTAAGCACTTTTTAGGATACAACTTTGATTAGCTTTAATAAACACGAGTCTATACAAAGCAATCTCTTGTAAATAAAATTCCTGGTAACTTTTCATAAAGGAACTACATCTCATCAAAAGACGCAGCATTGTAAAGATAATTAATATACCATTAAATTTGCAGGGTAGCGTGATCGTGCAAATAATTTACGAATTTTGCCTTAAATTACAAGCTTAGATTTCAAAAAATTCCCGTGGTATTTGCCAAATGGCTATATAATTGGTTTTGTTTGTGGCAGAGCTATCAATCTATAGCAGCTTTCAGACATGCCGGAAATAAAAGAAGTAACACAAATATTTGTACCGTCACGTTAAATTTATCAGTGAAAGTAGGGATATTTCCTGACTTACCAGAATTTTATCTGACATTTGGTTTAATGGATGTTTATTAAACACGTCTTACAAATGTAGAGGATGTAGGTAGCGGTGACGACCCGTTTAATATATTAATTAATTGGTATCGCATTATGGCAAGAAACAGGTAGGTATGTCAAACATTGTTGTATACAAATGTATTGTGTAATAAGACTGATATCAGGATATTTTCGATGCGTAAGTACTTGCAATATCTGATGCCTTTTTGCCTAACGCCATATTCGTAGTATTAAAATGAACTTAGGTACATGTTACCTTATAACTTACAAGATATCTTAAGGATTTCAAAGAACTTTTATTGAGTACTGGATTGGTTCAGATACTTTGTAATTAAAATGTACCGAGAGGTGCAGTTGCAATCGCCAATTACAATCTCACAGATAACTACTTAGTATGTGTGTATGTAAGCACTTTATTGTACACAAAACAGGTTAAAACAATATACCTACATGTCACATAAGTCAATTGTCTTAGTTCAACTGTCTGTGAGCAGTCAATAAATTAATAATCAATTAATCAATAAACTTTTCACGATTTATTTTTAGGCAGTATTCCACTCACAGTGTACATGTATACCTACCATATGTACAGGCAGCGTCATATTAGTATGGCCAAAAAAATTGTAACAGCATTCAAAATATATGACGTACCTACCGAACTATTTTGCCACTTCGGCTGCTACTTACTATATAACGCTGACTGTGCCTATAAAGGAATGTTCTATTTACAGTAGTAGGTACCACGAATATAAGTTACATCGACGTACCTGCGCAGAAGGCATTTTTTGAAAACATTTTAGCCAATCATAAGGCAGTGCGTTTATAAGGCAACAAAGTCTTTATTTTACTAAACGGTTAAAACTCATGTATTACAACACAACAACGTGACAATTAATAAGTACGTACGTACTTCAATCAAGTGAAGGAGACAATTGGTGCCGCGTCGTATCAGGACGCTAAAAGACTGGCAGAGAACCGAGAAGACTGGCGATCTCTCCACCGACAAGAGCGTAGCTCTTAAGTTTGATGATGATGATGAGTAAAATAAAGTTATAACATGTCTCACAAAAGTTTAAATTCAAACAAAGTCTTTATTGAATTGGTCATTGGTCATACATTCGATTTCATTCGGTACTTGTCTGTACTCGTCGGCGCGAACGAAGATTGCCGATGTAACTTATATTTGTGGTTCTACTGTAACTATATTCATGTAACATTTATCGAGACACACGATAGTGTGTCAGTCAAGTTCACGAAGCAAAACAGGCGACACACAGGCCGTGACCCAAACCATTTCCTGACACATATGTTACCATTCCGGCCCACTTTTGACCCTCCAATAATTGAAATTACGCGAGCGAGCCTTTCCTAACGAGTAATTAGCCAAGGAGTCTATGATTGTTGGTTGTATGATTGACCTGCTCATTCAGTCCACACCCTTTACTTACCTACCATTGAACTGTACAGTGGGCCAACGAAAATGTTGAGCACTTTAGTGCTTTATCAAATTAAAGAGGTTTCAAATTTTACGACGTTTCAGTCTAAATATTTCTTAGATTTCGATGTGACAAGGTTCTAAGTATGCTCAACATTTTCATGGGGTGACTGTACGTAATAATAACGATAAAGGCCGATGTTTTTGATTGACCATTCTCAAGAAAAGGTGAATATTATAGGCCGATCTGATATACTCAGAGCGGGGCAAAGGGCTAGGGATATCAGATTCAGCTTGTACGTCAGCGCGGGTTTTTTCATCCCACTTCGGCATGAATTGCCAATAAACCGCCCTCCAAATGTCTCCAGCAGCCGGGCCCGTTTTCTAATAGGAATTGTAAATTCAGTCTCAACCCGAATATTCCCACTGTATTAATAATAAGCCTCGAGTAATTTTAACAGAAGGCATTAATTACGACACTGTATTTTGGAGTTCAAATCAAGTTAAGAGTTGAATATTGAGTGTTTTCTTTTACATTTTAGATTCAATACCTAGATTTGATTAAGAATGGGGTACAACATACATTAGGGATCTACTTAGAAAAAAAACCTATAGGGCCTTACATATTGCGAAGTGCTATTACACTTGACAGCACAGTAATATTTTTATAATACTTGACTACTACTACTAATACTTGAAAAAAATTAAACAGACAAAGCTACAAAATTAGAAGAGGCTAAGGTCTTGTAGGGAAGTCCGCGTGGACTAGTGGAACTGCATTAGTTACTAAGAGTAACGAAATCTGTCCATATTTACTCGGAATTCATGAAGAAAGAAAAAAAATTATGAATAAAAAATTATGTAGAATTAAAGTTCGCATGTATTCGTTGTTCTTGTGCTTTGAATAAATCAAGCGAACTACGTATACAAAATTAATTTTAACGTTTATCGTAGGTAGCTAAAGTGTGAATAATGCCGTGGCCTGTGGGTGAGTAGATTTATTCTCGTAGCTGTTTTTTTATTTATTTCACCGATTAAAAAATAACTGGTCGGCCGTGGGATGTGCGGAAAAAGTAAAAGTGTGTTAGATACATAACTTTTATAACAATTTTGTTAAATTCGTAAATATTCGTGCAATTTTATACCTAAACAATAAACTATATAATCCATTATTGAATGGTCACACCGAACCCTGCCATTATTACATTGACAGACTGCTGACAGTTAACAAAATTATTACACTGACACTGTTATTATGGCACAGTTTCATCGTAGGTTAGCAATTAAGTTGTTGATCGTACTAGTAATAAAAGATCCCACAATGCCTCTCTGACGAGCTAAGTCTGTACCGACCGACCTTCAGACGTGGTATACCTAGTGCAAGATCCTAAGCCAAAATGAATGATGTTTCTGAACTTCTTTAAATCACTATTTTTGAATCAGAATCATTTATTCGTGACAATACAATAAAAAGAAAAACAAGTAAAAATAGTAAAACATGGTTTTACGCTTTTTAACCTGCCTAAAAATAAAGTTGCCTAAAAAAGAATACCTACCTATTATGTTACGCGTATCGCCATCTGGGAGCAGTCATAAAACGTGTGAGTCACTTAAACTTTGTTACGCAGGACATTAAGGGTGGTACTTAAATCTTGTCTAAAATTGGCTAAGCTATAAATTATGTTTAACGTCCGTTGGAACGAGCTGACACAATACAAGAAAAAAGCTTGTGCGGCAGTCAGGATTTCCCGGCAGAAGGACGAACCCTCGGGGGAACAGGGGGCGCTTCTTTTAAAGATTATCCATTATGGTATCTTTATTTAAAGCAGAGACTAGGAATTATATAGACTGCCAATGCCTATACATTGTGGCGTAATTTTAAAATAATGGGCCTGCTGTAGCTAGTTTCACTATGGAGAGATCACTTTACCATTTAATTCGTATGCCACTAAGACCTCTGCTTAACACATAGCGCCATCTATGAACAAGCTCCCAACAGATGGCGCTATGTGATATAAGTGAAACTAGCTACAGCAGGCCCATTATTTTAAAATTACGCCACATAGATAGGCATTGGCAGTCTATATAATTCCTAGTCTCTGTTTAAAGTAAGTAATATTCAACCAATGTAACTCTTTGCATTATCAGTGTTTGGAGTGAGACGTATTACAGGTAATTTTGGGAAACAATTGAACATCGATTTAATATTTCAAATTGATACTATCTACAATAGAATAATAGTAAATGCAAAGCGAGATGCACACTGTGGTAATAGAAGAATAAAGTGCATTGCTTATGCAGATTCATACAATGGCCTGAGACTGCGGATCGGAGTCGCGGGATCAATGGAAGTAAAATTAAACGATCAACATAGTATAAACGTAGAGAAGAATATTTCTATGCACATTTTGTACAAAAGAGGGTACAATAAAATAACTTGTACCCTTGGGGATTAGATTGAACAGTAGTTCTTGCAGTATATTCGCCTCACTTGAAGATTTTAGTAACTAATGCAAATACATAAAAGGAAAGTATTTATGCAATTACTTTAGTATCAGTAAAATTAAGTTCATGTGATAATCCTGTCGCAAATCGCATTTCCATTTACAAATTATCACCCTCGTCCTTGACCGTCCTTCCAGTTACGCGCAAAATGAAGCAGACAAAAATACTGATAGTCACATAGTTACTGTCGCATTTGTAATATTAGTAGAAAAAGTGCCTGCAGCCAGTAGATAGCTATGATGAATCGCTACGTAAATGATTGATGGTGTCGGCAACGTATCAAAGAAAGTCACGCGACAAAATATCGACGTCTTATCAGATTGTGCCTTAAATAATAACTGAATATTTGATCAATGTAACCTGTTCGTACATTTTGAATATAAAAGAAATATCGAACATTAATAATGTTACAATAGTGAAGTATGTTATGTTTTTTGTATGGTGATGTATTTAGTCAAGTAAGTAACTTAGTAATTTCATTTGTCTATTTATTTATTTATTTATCGTATGGCATTTATTTCGAACCGTGAGATCTCCGAGAAGACAGTATTATGTAAAACGACGGATTTTAAATATTACTTACCAAATAATCAAGTCAATGGTGGTCACCAAATTTACCTGTTTTGGTTATATGTATACAAATTTCAGTAATAGTACATTACTTACCAAGGGCGATAAAACAAAGAATGTCTCAGATCGCAGGTATTTTACGCCCGAGCCGAAGGCAAGGGCGATAAATATGCGATCTGAGGCTTTCTTTATTATCGCCCGTGGTAAGTACAAAATTTTATGTCACCCCCTGGCCAGGAAGTGGGTTTTTTCGCGCGCGGAGCGTGCGATAATGGCCACTTTATGGCCAGGTGTGACATAAAGTCATTTATTAGTGATTGAACACTTTATTGCTAAAGCCGATTCAGTGGAAGTTAACACTAGAAAACAAAATAATAAGCATAAAGTCTTTCATTTCCAACTGTCCAAGTTTCATATTTTTCCTCCCATTTAATGCTTAGGAACCTAAGTTCCAGATTCAGAATTAGAATTTAAGTAAGACGACCGCTTTAGCTTAGTTGGTAGTGACCCTGCCTAAGAAGCTGGAGGTCCCGGGTTCGAATCCCGGCCGGGGCATTTATTTGTGTGATCAGCACGAATATTTGTTCTTGGGTCTTGGATATTTTCTATTTATTTAAGTATCTATTTATATCTATATAAGCTTAGTACCCATAGTACAAGCTTTGCTTAGTTTGGGACTAGGTTGATTTGTGTAAGATTGTCCACAAATATTTATTTATTATTTATTTATTTGTTTATCATAGGTACAATGTAGAGATCTTAAAGCTTAAGCATGTAGCGAACTCTATGTTATGCCAGCTGGCGTACAAATATTTTTATTTGGTCATAACATTTTCATTTTCATGCATAGATAGGTGATACGATCTATATAATTTTAAAACAATGTCCAGTGCTGTATATAAATCTATTTATTATTCTATTGGAAAAAAAATCCATTCGCGTAAGAATCATTTAGCTGCGGCAGTTACATAAATAAGTATACGTAATCCTAACTTTTAATATATATTTTGCACCAAAATACACTTTACCCACCAGTAGTACACCCGGTAGAGAATAAATGTTATTTGGGTAATTAACGAAGCCCTTATTAACAACGCAAGCCGCGGATCCAATTTCACGCTTTCATTAACGTTCGTGTTGTCATCGGGGCCATTGTGAAAAAAATATTTAAATTGTGTTTACTTTCAAAACTTAACTAGAAAGGTTAGCTGGAAGAGATCCCTCATAGGGATAAGTTCGCCTTTGTACTTTAATCTTATTTGACATGTATATTGTTTTAACATGTTTTTGTGTACGTACAATAAAGTGCTTACATATATACATACATACTTTCGGGATTTCAATTAGCTCAATTAGGAAATAGATGGCTTTCGTAAAAAAGCATTATTAATTTTGATAAAGATATAATAGGTTTCCAGTTTGTCATACATTTTTGTCCGCGTTGTGACGAGACATAAATTGTACGGTAAAATGTCACAGAATCAACCTTTTTAAGGCGACTTCCTGATTTGTCGGTGCGGAGGCAGTACGATATGAGAAAAGTGTCAAATGTCAGTGTCAGCTGTCAGTCGACGCGATACCATTTTTTACTACGCCCCTACATTTAAATGAGTGCTTCCTGACTGGCGCGGGATGCGCGGTAGCGGGACGATGTGAAGGCGGTACTGCTACGCTTCTGCGCATGATATTACTACTGCGCAAACGTAATACTGACAGTATTATGTCAAGTGAGAATCTTTGCGACGTCAGTAAGTTTACGTCAAAGAAGAAAATGTCACATATCGATCCCGCCCCGCCAAGTCAGGAAGTCGCCTTAGGCGATTTCCTGACTTGGCGGGGTGGGATCGATATGTGACATTTTCTTCTCTGACGTTAACTTACTGACGTCGCAAAGATTCTCGCTTGAATACTTTCAGTATTACATTTGCGCAGTAGTACTCGTAATATCATGCGCAAAGTGGACCAGTACCGCCTTCGTATCGTCACAAAGTAAATAGCGGCGGCGCGCGCCGGAGCAGAGAGTCCGCTTAGTACAAAGTGCCATTTTCGCCGCACGCACAGAGACGTAACATTTACAGGCATTCTCGGTTGATTTCGGACGAGCTTAGTCGCGACTGTCACTGTCGCGTCGCTAGTGCTAGTTGTGCGCGCGTTGATCACTTGACGTCCCCGCCGCTACGGAGGTACTTTGTGTCACGTACGTCAAAATGAATAACCGATATTATTACAGTTGGAATGTATTTTATTGTTTAAATACGACAAAAAACTGTGCCTACACTTTCTTCAAATTTTCAAACGATATTGAAAGGTAAATAAAACGGTTTTCTCATTTTGGTAGTTACAATACCTAGGTAGGTAGTTAATTTTTTTAAACTAGCCGCTTTGATAACGACGATCAACCATTACACATTCATCTTATCGTTCGCTGGTAAAACGCCAGTATTTAAGTACTATGGTTTAGTTAAGTAGGTACCTAATTAATTAGGTAGGTACTTATATTCTTTGTTGGCACTCTCGCCCGACGACCGCCGCCGGTCACAAGTCACAACTCGCAGCGGGTCACGCATCAATTTATTACGGTTCCGTACCCCAAGGGTCAAAACGGAACCCTATTGGTGTCGCCCAGACGTCCGTCGTCTGTCACAAAAAAAATTCCGAAGAATTTTTAGACTTCTCATTATAGGTCAATGAGAACTTGAAATTTGGTGACAATGTTCAATATTACGTATATTTTAACAACAAATACTAATATATTGATAAATCATATTTTTGAGGTTGATTCGGAACCCTAAATGTGCGAAGTCCGACTCGCACTTGGCCGGTTTTTTACCAAGATACGCTGGTTCATATTTAAATGTCATGTTGAAGAATTTTTAATATACACCTATTCCTTTTTAAAATTCAGAATCAATACAGAAGCAACCCTGTGAGTCGGGCAAGTTTAGGTATGTATTTTCAAGAACGGCGGGAACGGACCTTCTGTATATTTTTTATTTTGTGGTATCGTCCCGCTACCGCGCATCCCGCATCCCGCGCCAGTCAGGAAGCACACATTTAAATGTAGGGGCGTAGTAAAAAGCGGTACTGAGTTGACTGACAGTTGACACTGACATTTTACAGTTTTCTCATATCGTACCGCCTCCGCACCGACAAATCAGGAAGTAGCCTTTTTAATTAATTGTGTATAATTTACTTGTGTTTTAAAATGAGGATTGAACATTTAACATAAACATTATTAATTTACGTAACTGTTACTCTTTAAAATGTAAACGCTCAGCAGATAATGTTTAAGACCCTTAATGAATAACATATTGAAAAGCGTAAACTAAGCATTTTTGTATTGAATATTTTTTTTAAACGAATTACGATTTAATAGAATAATACAGAATATTCAAGGGGCGAAACGAGATCTAAGAAAGAAAAAATATTATTGGCATATCGAAGTAAAAATTCAATTTTTCGAGACACTGCGGCGAGCGGTGATCCAGAATCGTGAATTTCGAGCGGGCCACTTCGACTCGCACTGCTGAATATAAAGTCGGATAAGCGAAATCGCAGAAAAGTATCAGTTTATTTTCCCGACCTCGTATCACTACTTCAATGTCTTAAATAGAAACTTTATCCCGTTGAGGGTAAGCATGCATTTGATATTATAACGTTGAGCAATTGAGCATGGTAGATATGCGGTTGCGGTGGCGGCAGTAGAAATGTTCTTGCGGTGATTTCGCCCTGGGGCCGATTTTTGAGTATCGAACGCTCGAATTTTCACTCGAGATCTGTCAAAAAACTATGACGTTTTGACAGATGTCGAGTTAAAATTCGCGCGTTCGACACTCAAAAATCGGCCCCCTGGTCCTAAAAGCGGTGAAATATTTTATTTTAATATTTTTGGGTAATGTAGAAAAAAATAACGGGTACACTTTGTATGGAAGTTCCATAGAAAGTGTACCCGTTAGTTTTGCTCGTCAGTATAGAAATACCATATTTCGAAACCTTATGATAGAGGTTCTGATCAACACACGCTCTATCTATATTATGGGCTGTAACGAGTGATCGAAAAAAATATATTTACAATATAACTCAAAAATTACCAAGCAAATCGAGCAGAAATTTGAAGCGTCTGCTGAAATGACTATCTCTCGGGACTTGGGAGTGAAAAATGACACCGCGTTATCGTGGCAGTATTTTTGTTATATTAGGAGTATATTTTTTTTTTCAATTAAACTACTTTGGCGTATTATTTTTTATTAAAATTAAGCTGTATCAATTTTCGCTACGCAGCTAAAAAAATTCATGTTTTTATTGCTGTAGCTTTGTAGTTATATATGTATAGCTTACTATCACTACAAAATTGTATATTATCCTCACTGTTATGCACAACATAAGGACATAAATTTACACTAACGTGAGACATAATTGCACTTCCAATTGTAGCCTGAAACATGTCGCTAATAGTGAATTTTTCAAGTGAGTGTCAACCGTTATTCTCTGTTTAAATGTTATAGGGTCATATTCATCTTGACATAAAACAGAGGACCCGGGGTTACCTATATTCCGATTCTGGTGTCCCCGTCTGAAAGGTAAAAATAATAATATTCAGTTTAATGTACATCTATCTCCCAATGAAATAGACTTTATTTTGTGTAAAAGGAGAAGCAAGAACCCGCTCGAGACGAAATTTAAAACTCATAAATAAAGTGGAGGCTATTGGTAGATCGGATTGCTGTCAAAACAACATTAGTTACTTTCAGGATAACAAAAGTTGTGCGGGCGTTTTCAATAAAAAGTTTAGGTACCTTTAACTTTTTATGAATTTGAAAATGTTGGGTCGGAATCGTGATCACTGTTATTTGTGATAAAAACCGGTCAAATGCGTGTCGGGCCATGCGAAACACCCGTTACATTATGTTGACTTAATTACTATGTTTTTGACAGAATTAACAACATTATCTAAGGTACGAGTATCAATGAAAATTGTACGAAAGTTTGCTTTTGCAATGTACATTTCTTACGTTCGACTATTTCTCCTTAACTACCAATGTAGTAGACATAGCTAATTAGCTATGATAGATTTCCTTTTAAATTCACTATCATATCTTTTTTCACATACCTACCTAGTTTTTTAGGGTTCCGTAGTAAACAAGGAACCCTTATAGTTTCGCCATGTCCGTCCGTCCGTCCGTCCGTCCGTCCGACCCCCGTTTTTCTCAGTAACCATTAGTGCTAGAAAGCTGTAATTTGGCATAAGTATACATATCAATGACGCCGACAAAACGGTAGAATAAAATCTTTAAAAAAAATTTTTTTAGGGTACCTCCCCTACATGTAAACTGGAGGTGCAAGTTTTTTTTCTGCCAAACCCTATCGTGTGGGGTATCGTTGGATAGCTCTTTTAAAAATATTATATGGTTTCTAAAAGCATTTTTTGATTAAAGATTGGTTAGCGTGATATTAAGTTTTTGCTATGGTCAAGTGTGTCCCCCCCCCCCTGCCAGCTAAACGGTGGCTACTAGGCATGTGAAAAAAATCATGGAAGTAGTATATAAGATGAATTTAAAAGAAAAACTATCACAGCTAAGTATACATAACTAGTTAACGAGTAATAGTCGAACTTCAGAAATGTACTTTGCAAAAGCAAACTTTCGTACTATTTCCATTGATACCTTAGATAATGTTGTTAATTCTTTCAAAAACATAGTATATATAAGTTTTCGAACTTTTCAGTCCACATAATGTAACGGGTGGACGACTACGGAACCCTACCTTGCGCGTGGCCCGACACGCACTTGTTTTATTTAGTTTTGTCGTCGTCAATGATCCGAGTATAGTATACTCAGTTACTCATGCCAATAAAACTAACGGTTACTGAGCTCAGTCGGGTGTTGACGGATGTGGCGGAACTATAAGGGTTCCTTATTTACTACGGAACCCTAAAAATATATGGCCGTTTATGCCGCAAAAAATCGGATAAATATACATTTGTAACTACTACTAATAATGTAAATTTAAAGCTACCAATATAATTTTCATAATTCAATAAAAAAAGGTAAGTATGTACAGTCAAGAGCATAAATATGTATACATTTTTGGACCTTAATTCAATGGAATAAGGTGAAAAAGTGTATACATATTGGTGCCCTTGACTGTACTTACGGCAACTATGTCCATAAACGTAACATTTCACGAAAAAAAGGCAAATTACTCTTTTTTCCATACAACGATAATAAAAAAAAGGAACAGTGTGCTGTGACGCCACATTTCAAAGTCAATCAGTATGGAACGTTTTCAGTGCTCGAAAACCTTGCCTCTCATTTTCGTCTTTTCTGTTGCTCTAATTGTAGTCGGTCCCCACCATAAAAGCGAATTAGTCAATTAGCGAATAAAACTGAACTTTGGTTAGGTAGCAAAAAGATATCATAATTTATTGTACACGTAAGTATGTTTAAAGCCGATAGTCATTCAATAAATTTAGGTGAAATGTTTGTTAAAACTATATATATATATATATATATATATATATATTATAGACGTAACTAGTTGGGAAGTCTTCCCCGCAACGAACCCAACACAAAATTTAATGAAATTCTCTTGGTTCTTTGTTGGCTAACAAAGGATCTATGATACGATTGTTGGGCTGATATGTGAGATCTGAAGGTGGTTTTTCCATTTAGTTTAACGATTTGTTGATTGATGTTGCTTTGTATCAATGTTACTAAACTAATGATATAATTCTAATTGTATTGTAATTTGTGACATGTAGAAGAGCCCTTTATGAGGCTTAGTTACTTGCAGAATAAATGTTTGAATTTTGATGGTGTTCACTTAATGTATCTGACTTTAGATTTGTGTACTACAACGTCCCAGTGCTCCTATTTATTTATTTAACTCAAAAATATATAAACTACAGTAGGCATATACATTCATCTTGGCAAACTGTACTTATGAACAGTTTGTTGGCGAGTGTTGCGCTCGATACAGGTTTAGAACTTACACCTACTACTTTCTACGATTCTCAAATCAGACTCTTCAAAGACTACGATTTAACGAATATTTAAAAGTCTTGCCTCTTCAGCGCGCTTGCCATAGTAAATATAATATATAGAAGTGTAAAATGTCTACGGATCCGCCAGCACGTAGAATAAAATCGCTGCTACAGAATATGACGTAGCAAAGAAAGCGTTGCTGAACATTTAAGACTATTATTGTGAGCCTATCGTGTCGTGTGAGCGAGAACAGGCATTCCAGAATATACTTGCGTGCAATAGAGACATTAGTAGGTAATTTCAAGCAGAATTAGTGTTTCGGGCGCCAACTTTATCCACCTATTAAACCTTTATTTATCAAATGAGACAATTTTGGCCTTGATCGATTCCTCACATCCTTTCCGTAATTCTTTCTTGTGTATGAAATAATAACAAAAACGCAGGACGAAGTTTTCGTGTATAAAATCCGATGTTTTCAATTGTATTCAATATTTCCAAAAAATAAAAACTTATAAACCTAGTATTTAATGATACTTACATCATTTCTAAAAATCACGCAAATCGGTTCAGGTTTAGGGGGTGGAAAACGTTGGCGCCCGAAGCACGTTTCTGTATGGAAAAAATTTGCTACACAATCCTCTTAATACATTCCCTGCTCGGAAGCCGTCTAGCGGGCGCCCTGCTCGTAGACGCTGAGATACCATGCGTTTCCTCGTATGTAGAGGAAATTGTGCAGCGCTACGCAAAGCTTACCAGCGAACGCCAGATTTTTACGAGCAGAAAAAGTGTGTACGTGCAAAAAATACAAATGCATCGATAGTTGCAGATCTATTTAAACATAGTATTTTAATATTCTACCTCTGGCATGCACGTATATTAAAAAAGTCTGCATCTTTGTAAAGGCTCATATGTGTCTTTCTAAACTTACGCTCGGATGTATTTAATGGATATCATAGAGAGCAATATAGGACCCTTCGATATCATCCTCCCTGCCGTGCAGATATACGTATAAACGGAATGTCTACAATAATTGTATAGAATTTTTTAATAAACTTCCTAATAGTATCAAGTTGTTGAATGATCTAGAATTTTATTTAAGAGTAATTTAACTAAGTGGCTTCAAGGACATTGTTTTTATTCAGTAATTTAATATATGGAAATGAGATTTTAACAAGTAAGGACTTTGTGTGCTGTTTGTGGCTGAATACTGAGACTATTATTTTATATTATGTAACACATGTACCTGCGTATTCTTGCAAATAAACACTTCCATTTCATTTCAGAGCGCCCGCTAGCTAGGCGCGTTCCGGGCAGTGAATGTGTTAAGCTACAAAATAACATTGACTTATTTATGCGGCGAGTTGGCGGGGTTAAGGCCTTCCCGCTTTTCTCTGCTCTCGGTCACAAGTTGTGACCGAGATCAGAGAAAAGCGTTACGATTCGTAACCCGGCCTGTCATCCTGGGCCTGTGACTAGTGACTCACAAGCGTGTTTTCTATACAAAAAATATCAGTCGCGGCAAACTCGCTGCGAGATCGTCTTCATACAAAATTCGCTCGCATGCAACCCGCAAGTGTGATAAGGAGAAGTCCAGATTAACTGAATGATAAAAAACCAAAAAGAATATTTACAAAATATCTCGTAACAGGTTTAGAGGTTTACTGGTCTTTCGTCGTACGATATAATAGTGACAAGTGATGACAAAATTACGGCGCTTTTTTTTCACCATAGTCGTCTCATTCTATATTCTTAACCGACAGGTCCTGTCCTCTACCGACATAAAAACAAAACAAAACAGTCTTTTGTTTACATGATGGCAATACCCGTCACCGGTAGACAACGGGAAGAGGCGATAAAGTTAACTTTGGCTAAACAATGTCAATATCGGTTCTGAGTCTTAGCTCTGAGGTTAGGTATTTTATCAAAGTTTTCGCGGTTTGACAGACAAAACTTCAGCGATTCACAAAAAAATGTTCACGCCTATTGAATAAGCGTGTTGCTGGGTTACATACGCAAGAAAATTAAAGAAATAAATCAATTAAAGGACGTAAACATCACATAATTATTACGAGCAAACAATTTCCATCTCTAGAGGAATTTCCCAGAACAAACATCCAAATGAATATCATTCTATAGAAATAATTCGGCGCTTTTAAACAAAATGAATAGAAATTCATAACGTGGTCGAGCATTGCATAATACCAGTCTGCTCGGATGGGACACATTTTTTACAAATTCATTTTATCTGCACGTACGCATATCTTCCGACAGACATTTAAAATTTATATGCCCCCATTTTAATTGCGGCCCTAGTCAACCAACCCGCCGTGATACTTTTGACTTTTATTAATACAATTTGTTCATGTCTGTATTTCACAGCATGGGTGTCCGTGTGTACAGGGTTATATAAACGAGAAACGTGACCTAAACCGCTCCCCGGGTATTATTTTTACAAGCTTAAAGGAAACATGCACTTAGTAACAATAAAAATGGGTTAATTTGTACTCTATTTGTTTACCTAATCTTGACCATATTATGCAAAAAATAGTATGAATTTGTGATCTCCGAATATAAACTGTTCTAAATTAAATGGGGGGACACCATACATGTAAGTGAAAGTCATTTTTTTACCTTAAGTAATCATGTGACACGCTAATCGATAAGGTCATTGAAAATGAGTGTAAAGTTTCTCAAAAACAATTTTGATAATAGTGAATGTATTCGGAGATAATTACTCCGAAAGGGACATGAAATGGACTATCTTCGAATGACCTTTCCCTGGCCGAAGCTTGATCCTTGGAGGGCTTCTGGATTTGTGGTTGGGCTTAATTTTTTGCAAATTTAACGAACTTTAAAAGCGTAGTACATGTTACCTTCAAAAGGTTTATGAGTTTTATAAAATTAAATGAAAAAAGTCCAAAATGTTTGCAGTTTTCCGCGTGTTGCTCAGTGTTGCTTCTCGAAGTTGAAAATTTGGATTCACACTACCCTAACTGATCCATACAACATATGAAAAATGCAAAACTACATCACGCTTTGGGATTTTAGCCTTTATTAGTGTCGAATTCTAATGCGTTATTATATTTCAAATAGCTGTCAATCTGGTATTACCTCTATTATTATTATTACCTCTAATAGAAGTTATTATTTAACTATGTATATATTATGTATGGTTGTCCGCTGTTGTTGGTGCCGGTCGTTAGAACAGCACCATCACCAACCTCTTTCTTCCCATGGGTATTGTAAGAGGAGGGTTTGTATATTAGTCCAAATCTTGGAAGTCAAATAAACTGAGACTAAAGTCTAAAGAGTTGAAATTGTATAACGCTCTTTTGGCCAGTTTACAATGCGGTCTTATGTTGTCATGACTCATGACTATCAAGTGCATCTGATGGAGAGGGAAAATGCCCGTAAGAGCTAAAAATCCCATCGTGTAAAACCTCGATTGAATTATCTTCATGAGTTGTCGAAAAGCAATTATCAAACGACAACGAGTAACTTCGATATTCTAGATTTTTAATGCGCTTGAAGATAGTCGCCGTCATACGTTTACAGTCAAGGGCGTACATATATATACATTTTTGGACCTTATTTCAATGGAGTAAGGTGAAAAAGTGTATACATATTGGTGCCCTTGACTGTACACGTATAATACGTCTGTACCCTTACCATGAGTTTGCAATATTTGCATTACCGTACTCGCTAGCGACTACGTAAACGATTTAGTATGGACAAAAGTACAGCGCCTCTGGCGGTTACGCAATAGAACTAAGAATCGCCATACTAAACCGTTTACGCAGTCGCTAGCGAGTACGGTAATGCAAACATTGCAAACTCATGGTAAGGGTACTGGCCATCTCTACTGTCACGCATGCAATAGAGTATTCATGCGCAAGTTTGGCCTAGCCATCAGCTATATCAGAGCTCACAATAGGGCAAAATACATAGTTTGTCAGGGTCGGCGTCTTCGAAATCGACGTGGAGGGCTCTTGGGCGTAGATGGCATTGCAAAAGTCCCGCTCTAACGCGTGAGTTTTCAATTAACCATCCCGCTCTCTACGGAAGAAGAAATATTGATGTTTATTCTAAACGTGTACATTTATAAGGATAATCTTTTTTATCAGGTTTGAGAACTTATCATTTTACAACTATTAAACCAAAAATCATTGTTAAAGATGGAAGGGTTTTAAAGATCCAACCAAAAACATCGAAAAAAAGGGTTATGTTTGTAAAATAAAAGTATCGAGAAATTTTTTGGAAATCGTGTTTTCACTTTTACCAGACTTGAGGAAAATAGTTCAAGATTAATATACTGAAAGGACAGATATTTAATCACTATAGATGTTGAGATCTATGGTCGATAAACATTGGCAAAAGTACATATGTGGGCTCTTAAATATATTTTTTTCTAAAAATCCAGTTTCTAAGTTACATACACGGAAAGACGCATAATTGCAAATACCTCTAGTCAAAGCTTTACACAACAGCGCTCGCCTTGCAAATATGCACTTAAGGGGAGGTATCCCCAACGCAAATGTCCCGCTCTAACACGCGTGAGTTTACAATTAACCATCCCGCTCTCTACGCAAGCTCTGCGCACAGTTTTGTAAATATTTAGCTATAGTCATTAAGCCAATCATTTTATCAAAGCAAACTCTGCGAATTTGTCTATAACTATTTACGATTGTAATTGAGTACAAAAATTAAATATTAAATATCAGTAATATAGCCGTAGTATTGAAAATACATTCCAAAAAGGGGTTACTTCGCGATTTTTTTCTATCGAGTGAAATTCATCAGGTCATGTAACTGACTGCGATTTTGACTAGACAAGGTCCTTATGTAACACATATATTTTTTTTTAGATTTTAAGACACTATATTCTATGTCTCAGATGGTTTTTAAAAACTCAAAAGTGGTAATACACGGCCTTAAGCGTCTTTTGCGTCGCGGGAGTTGCCCCACTGGAGTTGATAATTGCATTTGTCACGTTTTGTCACGTTTACACTACTATGACACTACTTAACATGCTCTAACCATATGAACATGCTTTTTTACTTAAAGTATCATGTACTTTTTGAGTGTTAGCGATCAGGAGACTTCAAAGGCATAAAACATTATTTAACCCTTTCTTCGACAAATTAAGAAAAAAAACTATTTCATTGCTTTACATCGATTGACACAATTGAAAATTTACAATTGAAAAGAAAGAAAATATATACCAGAATATACTTAACAAAAATAAATAAAATAAAATTAAAACTAATTTGAATCTATAACAGGGAGCCGATTTTTGAGTGTCGAACGCTCGACTTTTTACTCAAGATCTGTCAAAATACTATGACGTTTTGACAGATCTCGAATGAAAATTCGAGCGTTCGAAACTCAAAAATCTCAAGTTCTTTGAGGAATTGTGCTGAGGATGCAGGCGGCATCGGCATTTACTCGCTGTAATCCCTGTACTGTATAATAATGCTGATACGTTGTGCGAGTAAATTATAGGTAACTATTTTTATAGCTTCCATACTTATACTTATTACAACATTCACCACACCACTTTTTTTAGCTTCCTGTTTACTTATTGCAAATTTTCATTATGATTCGGTAAACTTTTTCTCTAGCAGTAGGTGATATGGCAAACATCTTTTTTTTAATCGCCGGGCAGCGGGCCCAATAAAGCGATAGAGTGCGCGGTTGGAGAGCAACCTGGGGAAAATCCAGGGGAAACCTCCGACACGACCACGCGGGCGGTTCGACCACTGGAAAACTCTAAGAGTTTGCGCTCCAGTGAGATTGCTTGAGCGTGTTTGGAAGTATACCGATGATATATGAATTTATTTTTCCAGTGGAACTGTTTCTTATACGAGTATATAGTATTTATTTCTTGCGCAAATTAAATAGAATCTGTTGCTTAAACACAATTCCGGACCAAAAACGTCATCGCAAAGCAGAATTTGCTTCCCACACGTTGAACGATCTTCTCGCCGGATATTACACCGGCAGCATTACAAATGTTCCACAAAATACGTGGCATTTAGCTGGCTACGAGTAGGTACATGGCTAAAGTCACCCCGGCTAAAGTGAAACTGGCAAAATATTATCCAGCAAATTAAACAATAATGAAAGTGGTTATTGCATTTTCTGTATCAAAAAGTCAATAGTTAAAAAAAACAACGGGTTGCACTCCGGGAGTGCCGGCAGAAGTGAAAACTTGAATATTAACGTTGTTCATTTTTGATTCACCATCCATGGATGTGCGTAGCACGCTGTAACACAAACACACACGCACATTCGCGCAAGCGCCCTACGCCGCCTAAACGAAACAGCAGACGCAGGCATACATTTTCGCCGCGCGGTAGAAAGAGAGGGGGATACTTCCTCTCCTCTACGCCGCGCCGGCGGTCTACTGGCTTCAATGACATTGTAACAGTTTTTCGATCAGGTCACGTGTCCGTCTTACTACTACTACGTAATTTAATGTGTCGAATCTGTCGGTCACGTAACGTGTCGCGAGTTTAACATTTTTTCCCCATCACAAAAAGTGCACAGCGCCGCTAAAGAAGTTTTCACTTCAAAAAGAAGCATATTTATTGCTAATAACTATTTGCATAAATAATTACTTCACTTATAGGAAACCTAGAGGAAACCCATTTCTCCTCTCTTCATTTATACTGTTATGATTATAATTATAGCCATCCCATAAATGAATATCAAGCAATATATTCAGCATCCATATTGCTAAAAAAATGTGTGTCATCCCATCCCCATTTCGACAAATAATATCGCCTCTAATGTCTAAATACAAAAAGCTTCAGTAGTCTCACACACATATCGAGTGTATCTTAAAGAGATAACACTCACTAGACTGCCATTAATTCTATTCAATTCAAAGTTACGGCTAGAAATAAACCGAGTTCGCGTAGGTTGCCGTTTGAGTCTCGAGAGACGCCGCTTAGCCGTACTTACCACTACGTGACTTCGAGATGCTAGCGCGAGCGGCCCCCTGGGGTTTCAATGCAACCTATTATTTACAACAAGAATAATAGCATGTTTATCTTTTTGATAGTATCGATTTGCAGAAGGAAAACATAATAGGTAAACTTCGGCAGCAAGGCTTTTCTCTGAGCATTATTTTGTCAATTTTAGACAATTAAATTTTCGGTCATTTGGTGGCGTTGGCGCTACAAAAATAACGACGTATGTTTTATAATTGTATTAAATATTTGTGTTTACTTTACAGGGATTTTTACAGAGAAATAATAAGATGACAAAGTAGCTAAATGAAAAAGTAGGATAGGTTTTTTTCTTTATGAGAATGAATTATTTGCGAATCTAATTAGGAAACAATATTATCAAATTTTAACGCATTCACTGCCACCAACGCATACATGCGTTTCCGTTACTTTCACCTAGTCCCTTGAACGCACAGAGGTGTTCATAATATTTAGTGACTTTCACCCTGTGCCTTAGTACCTTAGACTTAGAATAGTCCGGTTGAACTCACATGTGCGTTTGGGGCACACAGCAAAGTGCGGCACCTGCCGAATGGCCAGGAAAAGAGGATGGCAGTGAATGCGTTAATTTTAGTTTTATGTTAATGATGGTACATCGGAGGCAGATCCGGTTATCGAACCTGCGACCGCTCCCACTACACTTCCCGCTCATACTACATTTTGGTTAATTAGGTGTGAGCGAGAGCATTGTTATACTTAAATAGAATAAATTTTCAATTTCAACTCGAGTTTAGCGTTTCAAACACTGGATAAGTAAAAGTTATTATTAGTATGATTTTGCTTTGTGAATATAAAACAACTTTTATTCCTATTCGCAGTACAAAATTATGAATAACTTTCTGAAATAATTATGAACTGCCCGTGCCCCGTGCTCACCACTTCAGCCTTTTCATACCCAACTTGTGCTAGAATAATATTACTTTGATGTTCCAAAATGCTCGTAAAGGCTTAGCTACTATACCTATGGCTTAAAAAGTTACTAAGACACGCGCAGTCCTTTCTGCGGTTTCTGCCAGAAATAGTTATTTTAGTAGAGAGAAGAGAGATCTCATTTAGTTATTTTAGTTTGATCATCATTTTTTTACAACTCCGACAAATACCTAACCTTACGTGATAGTAGGCAGGATGCATAGCAAAATATGCAGGTCGCAAAATGTGCAGGCTACGTAAAATTAGCAAAACGCAAAATGTGCAGATCTCACAATGAGCAGACCGCAAAATGTGCAGGTCTCATAATGGGCAGATCGCAAAATGTATACATATTGGTGCCCTTACTGTACACGTATAATACGTCTGTACCCTTACCATGAGTTTGCAATGTTTGCATTACGCGCATATAATGCTGATACGTTGTGCGAGTAAATTATAGGTAACTATTTTTATAGCTTCCATACTTATACTTATCTCACAATGAGCAGACCGCAAAATGTGCAGGTCTTATAATGGGCAGATCGCAAAATGTGCAGATCTCACAATGAGCAGACCGCAAAATGTGCAGGTCTCATAATGGGCAGATCGCAAAATGTGCAGATCTCACAATGAACAGACCGCAAAATGTGCAGTTCTCATAATGGGCAGATCGCAAAATGTGCAGATCACACTATGGGCAGATCGCCGAATGTGCAAGCAGATCTTATATTGAGCAGTAGGTCTATTATGGTGGTCGGTAACTTTAACTTAAATAAAAGTTTTTGGGCCAAATTTTCTGCCGGTGAGTGTATATGGATCAAGACATTAAATAGGTACTACAACGTATATCGTCTCACTATAGCTGATAAAATGAGAGTTAATTATCGATATATACCTAAGCCGACAAAGGGTATTTTGCGATGGTTTATATGCTTGGTAATCCCAAAGATTTAGGATCTCCTGAGGGTAATTAGTTAAGATCCCGAGCACAGCGGTCTAACGAGTCGGGCCGCAGTCCGCTCGGGGCTCGTTACCCGGCCCGGCGACAGACATAAACCGACTGCATCAAAAAGAAGCTATTTATTATAATAAATCAGTAGCTTTCTGATTCAAATTCAACAACTAGGTTCGAATTCATGATAAACGACAAGATAATGCATCTGTCACTTTCTACTGTTGCTCGATAGAAAGTGACAAATGTTTTATCTTGTGTTTATCACGGTATCGCGCGAGCATTAGGTATAGTCACCCAGGTGTATGTAGTAGACACTCTGGGTATCTTTGATAGTCGCGCGATAGCGTGACAAACGACAAGATAAAGTATCTGTCACTTTCCATCGAATGGTATAAGAAAGTGACATTAAAATTAATCTATTTCATATTGGATTACATCTCTTAAACCCTCTCCATAGAACCACGTCGTCTAAAATCTATTGCAAATCTGATATTAATCAAATTTAGGAAATAAGATCAGTGAAACTAAATTGAATTGAAAAAGAGGAATTGAATTCGTAACAATCTAGTTACAGCGTGAAGATTGGCAGTGGCAGGTGTTTTGAACATTTAAATTTATATTGATCGTAATTAGATCGTCTTCCCACAGCCATAGTATTAGATGTTAGTTGATAAATTTTCTTCAATTATTTACCTTATAGCGAATTCATATTAAATTTCCTCACTTACTAATGAAACCGTTCCCGTATATATATATGAAGCAAATTTACCTAAAACCGTTATAGAAACAAAGAATAAAAACCTGAGGTGTGAGTCTGACTCGCCCAACGGGGGTTCCGTCCGTACGAATTTAAAGGTAGGTATTTACAACATAATATATTATAAATAGTTCAGGAATCGAGTTTCAGCATAGTTTCAGAGCTTTTCCCGAAATTCAGTTTCCAGAATCTAAACACTATATTTTTTATAATGTTATAAGACGATAGGCGACATTCAGTAATTACCTATGTAAGGGTCTCTAGAAGGGCGGAGGGGAACGCAAAATCTATACGAAGCCTTACGTGGGAGGTAGGGATGTCAAAAATCATTCTTACGCAAATAATATACCAAATAATAATCCTCTTAATATTTATCTTACTACTTTATAAATTGAAATGTGCGGTTTTCATTCCACTACGAAGTATATTTTTTTCATTTCTGATGTACAATTTTATCTATAAATCTTCTATACCTAGACTTTTTGAAGCGGCTAAATAAGTTGACTATACCGCCGCCGATGAGTGGATTCAAATCGCCCTTACCTAGTGGACACTGGATCCGACCTATGTGTTTTCCCCCGATCGGCTGTTAAGACGCCTTGTCCACAATCGAAGTATGACCTTATTGCTGCCAATAATACTGTCATCCATACTTACGGACCTATACAAATATCTGTCAACCTGGGTCTACGACGAGAGTTTCCCTGGAGTTTCACTATTGCAGATGTTTCACGGCCAATAATAGGAGTGGATTTCCTCGCGTATTATAACTTACTTGTGGACTGCAGGAAACAACGGTTACTAGATAACGTCACAACACTATCGGTAGCCGCCGTGCACTGCGAGCCTGACGAATACGTAGCTTCTATTAAAGCAGTTAATGGTGAGACTGAATTTCATGATATTTTGCGCGAGTATCCAGCTATTACCAGACCTCCAGGTAGACACTCTCCATCCAAGCATAACACCTTGCACTTCATCAGAACTACACCTGGACCGCCAGTATACTGCAAGCCTCGCCGCCTTGATCCGACGCGCTTGCAGGCAGGGAAGAAGGAGTTCGAAGATATGCTAGCTTCAGGTATAGCTCGACGCTCTGAGAGTCCCTGGGCCAGTGCTTTACACCTCGTAAAGAAGAAGGATGAGACCTGGAGACCATGTGGCGATTATAGAGCACTGAATGCAAGAACAATCCCAGACCGCTATCCCATTCGTCATATACAAGACTTTTCTCACCAGTTAACAGGTTGCACAATCTTCTCAACTATAGACCTGGTGAAAGCGTATAACCAAATAGCTATGAACCCTGACGACATTCCAAAGACAGCGATAACAACACCTTTCGGTTTATTTGAATTTCCCTATATGACGTTTGGCTTGAGGAACGCTGCGCAGACCTTTCAGAGGTTCATAGACGAGGTGCTGTTAGGTCTAGACTTCTGCTATGGATACCTAGATGACATACTGGTGTTCTCGTCATCTTTGGAGCAACATAAGCGTCACCTTTGTCAATTGTTTGAGCGTCTGACGCAATACGGCGTGTGGATTAACATCTCCAAATGCTTGTTCGGCCAATCTGAAGTCACCTTCCTGGGATACAGAGTGACAGCGTCAGGTACCAAGCCGTTAGAATCCAAAGTCCAAGCTATCCAGGATTACGCAGTACCGAAAACTGTTAAGGAGCTCAGACGTTTCCTGGGTATGATAAACTTCTACCGTCGATTCATACCTAATGCTGCTCTACTTCAAGCACCGCTTCACTCTATTCTTTCAGGTCCTAAGATCAAAGGATCGCATCCGGTAGACATGACTTCTGAGTTGTTAAAGGCTTTTAAGACTGCAAGTCATCACTGTCTAGAGCAACACTTCTAGCTCACCCAGATCCTTCTGCTCAGCTCGCAATCTTCACAGATGCTTCCGACTCCTCGATCGGCGCAGTTCTTCAGCAGCGTATTGGCGACACTTGGCAACCTTTAGCTTTCTACTCTCACAAGCTCGCCAAACCACAGAAGAAGTACAGCCCGTACGATAGAGAGCTTCTTGCAGTGTACGAGGCCATCAAGTACTTCCTTCATATGGTGGAAGCTAGGGACTTCATGGTATATACGGACCATAAGCCACTTACCTTTGCTTTTTCTACGAACCGAGATAAATGCTCACCAAGGCAATTCAGATACCTCGATTATATCTCGCAGTTCACCACCGATATTCGATTCTTACCTGGAACTCTCAACGTTGTCGCTGACGCCTTATCTCGCGTCGAAGAGATTACTGTCCCTATTGACTACCAGGCACTTGCACGATCTCAGGAAACTGATCCAGAGCTGCAAGACCTGATCACCAACGGCTCTTCACTCAAGCTGACAAAGATGCCTGCGCTGGACAGTGCCTTACCTGTTTTCTGCGACACGTCTACTGGACAACCTCGTCCATACATCACACCACAGTTCCGGAAGCAAGTTTTCGATCAGCTACGCACCTCACTGGAGCCGCCTTACGAGGGCCCTTACAAAGTTATCCAACGACAGGCAAAATTCTACTCTATCGACATCAAAGGCAAGTTAAACAATGTCTCGATTGACAGACTGAAGCCTGCCTACATCGTGCGCGAGATCATGCCTGACGGCAGCCGCGCAGCAGCGCATGACAGCAACGACGGCGCTGAAACTGAGAAGCGGACCAGAAGTGGCAGGCTAGTCACGTTCCCACGCAGATTTCGACCGTAGTTACGATCTGGCCAGGGGGAACATGTGGCAGCCTGGTCAGCTCCACCGTGCGACCTTGCACCTGCGCGCCGCAGCGCGCCGTTGCCTATCAACGAAATAACATTCCTATGAGAGCTTACCCAAACCTAATTTGCTGTGCATAGCTTTGATCTGCTTTATTATTATAAATTCATTATCGTTGTACATTTGTATATAATTAATGTAAATAAATCTTGTACATAATCCGTGAGTTCATATTCAACGTTGGTGTGTAAGGGTAGCTATACATACGCGCCCTTACCACCACATGCTAATAGGCCAGCGACTTTCCCATAGAAGTCTCGTTCACGGCAACCATAGATAAGGTGCACACTACATCCGCGATTAATTCGTCATCATACATTAAAATATTCTGTCGTGCCAGTTATCAAGCTCAAAACTCTGTAATTAAGTTCAAATAATGTGTTTTCATCACACTTGCTCGAAAACGGTGTCATTGCAAGCAGGCGTATTGATCAGTTATAGCTGATTTACCTACCACGGGAGTTATGAGTTAAGTTTTAAAATATAGAACATACTCGCACGTCGTTTCAGATTAAGGAGGTTAACAATCAGCCAAGGTTTATTTCCGATCCTCAAAACTTGGCTACAGAATAATTTAAGTGTATAATAAAGTATACGGTACATTTACTGCGTAATATTTATATAGTATTGCAATTAATTTTAATAAACTTTATTTTGGGAATCGGTACCATCTACAGCAGTACGGCGTAGTATCTTCTAAGTAGGCTGTGAGTACGGCCTCTCAAGTTTGAAAATGAAACGCAGTTATTAGCATTATCTGTAGAAGACTATTTGGAAAAGTTGACATTGCTAATTTGTTGAATCTAATTGTCGATTTTATTAATGCATATTTTTCCTTTTTTTATAGGAATGTATGTTACTTCGTCCCAAATGTAATGAAAAACATTGTGTGTATCGATGGGTGGTAAGGGTCATTACAAATTCAAGTCAATAAAAACTTCTATTAGACTTTCGTTAGTAATAACCTACTTACCTCCCTCAATGTACAATGTATGTACTATAGTTTTTATACTTTATAAAAACTATTGTTAATGGAACACTTTATTATTCCACAGAAGACAGAAGCTATGACGTTTTTCCTAAAAAAAAATCGAACGAAAGTAGATGTGGACTAGCTCCGTACACTACCACTATTATCTCAGGATAAATTCCTTCTTCCTCCTTTTTCAGTCTGAATTTTTAGATCCAATTTAAGATCCGTAACAAGGTAATTTACATACCTACTGCTATTTTTAATATACAAGCTATTTTATACACGGGGTACAGTATACGTTTATTCGTACAGTACGAATCTACGTACGGACACATTTATTGTTTATTACGAAAACTCTCATTAAAACATGTCTGGGGACTTTATGAATGCACTCCAAATGAAATAAACAGAATATCAAATTATAATAAATATAATCATGTAGGATAACACAAAATTATTGCATTATTATAATTTTGGGCATTTTAGTAACACAATAAATTACATGAATGACACACAACAACAATGTGAATGATTTGGACGAAACCTGCGTTGTGGATAAATTCTGCATGGAGTTTAATTTGTCTATTAATTACATGAATAGTTCTACAATTTCAGAAAATATTATTAGGACAAAAAACTGTCAAATAAAACTTGAAAAATTACAATAAGGGGTAAAAACACATATGAATACACCCTTTCGAGGAAACCAGTCGCCTTACTGTCACCTGTCTTATTGGTATCTTATGCGTATATAAGCGGCAGCCTCCCATACAAATACGAATGTGTTCGCATTTTTTTTATTTGATGTATGACCTATATATATGAATGTTCCTTTTGTATGAATGATGCTAATCTTCCCCTCTGTATACAATCTCTCTTAAATTACTGTGGAGTTTCAACTACCTCGGTTATCTTCGGCATAAATTTACACAACACCGCCGCACCAATTAAGTAATAAGTAAGCTGTTGATTGCTGTATTCTAAGGTTTTACTGGCCAAAATTTAGGATAATACAAAATTGTCTGCCTTCTTCAATATTAACGTGTAACATTATAGTTGTTCATAATTAATAATAGGATTGATTGAAGAAGATCAAATAATAAGATTGCAGTAAAATTAACAACATTATTTCCAACGCCTAGGTATTAAACACATTGAATAAATAAAAATCTAATCTAAATCTAAATCATTATTTTTAAAGCATTGTCTAAGCACTCGCTACTGACACTATGCAGATAGTTAGAACACGGTTCACAACGGAACAAAGGTTAAATCTACTTAATCGATTCACGCGGCCAAGTGCCCATATATGACTGTGAACGGACATTCCGCCCGCGAAACGCTCCAGCCGCTGATATCGATCAGTAAATTGCAGCTATTCAAGGAACCGTGTCGAATTGTGAATATGCGATCATTTTTTGACCTATTATTCTGACGTCTATGTTGCATTAAAGGATACGTATTGCATACATTAAATAACATAAAATGATGCATCTCCTAAACACAGAGGTTCGTATTTTAGGTAACCACAAATCAATTATTTCAACCGCACGCATACCAAGCTAAGGCGTTGGTCTGCAACAAACGCCGTGGGTCGCGTCTGGCGTCTGCTGGAAGCCGCGTCGCGGACGCTGCGCTGGACGCGGCTTCCAGCGCAAACTGCCATGGTCGCTCTGAGACGCGGCGTCCAGCGCAAACTGATTAGTTTTTCGCACGCACTCAACGTGAATGGACGTGAAGTGAAAATATGGACGAACAAACAATTTTAAGAGTTCTTCTTAAAGAGGAAGAGGATGATGATGTTGTCATACAGTTTGTCTAAACACAAATAAAAAATAGCAGTAGTTAGCAGCTGCCATATTTTTAATTATTTTTATAGGTATTCAAAGTTCGTCTCAAAACTTATGAACAAACGAGGTATTTCTTTAGCCCGCTGTACTTCATATTTATTTATCACATTGTAGCTACGCAAGCCGCATAGTAAGTACCTACCCACGGCAACCGATTTTTATGAATAATAGGTAGCTATCTCGATTAAACTAGCATTCGATTTCAAATCGGTCCAAGGAGCTACGATTTCACAATTAGACTTTACAGACAGACAGACAGAACACCCCTCGGTACCTAGGCAAGGTGTAAAACGGATTGTCACCTGGTAGACCAACAACCAAGCTCATTTCTTCCCAACAATACAATACAAATATTCTTTATTGTTCACCAAATAATGTACACTAAAAACAAATAACAGAAACAAATTGCACAATGGTAGACAACAGGCGGTCTTATCGCTAACAAGCGATCTCTTCCAGACAACCTTTGGGTAGTGGAAACGATGCAAAAATTAAAACTCCCAACGTTTGTGTTTGTTTTTATAATCTTTATAGCTGGCATCAAGTAAAATTCTGTTGAATCATCATTCAGTCAACTGCTTCAATCAGTAATTCATCTTGTTCTTTTGTAAATTTCACCATCTTCGATTTTTCAATGGCAAAAACGCGACGTCCGTTGCGCCTGAATGCTCCGAAATGACTGCGTAGGCGGCGTACGACCTACGGACGCGGCGCACGGCGCTCGTGCGCCGCGTCTGGCGTGTGAGAGAGACCACTATAGTGCATTTCCATAGTAAGCATTCGCACGTCGCGTACAGCGTTACGCCAGACGCGACCTACGGCGTTTGTTGCAGACCACCGCCTAAAAGTTCTGTAGTCAAAGACAGGTCTAGCTTGGCGAATAAGTATCGTTGTTGTTTCGAATTATAAAACCTGTCACCATCAAAAGCAAGCAATAATAAAAAATATCACATCAGTCGAGAAATTAGAAAAACCAACACAAACATTTTTTAATTTATTCAATTTATAGTTTGAAATCACGAAAAGCCTTTTCTGCCGGTGAGTGTATATATTTAACAAGATAATTTCTGACTGTATTATGAGCGAGTCCATTTTTTTCCGTAAATTCAAATGTTGATCAGCCAACAGTGTTTATTGTTAACGGGCTACGTTTTACGCGTTTTATTACAAATCAAGAAAACGGCACGCGGTTGTTGAGAGCAAACGATTCCAGGGCTCAAATGGTCCTGTTAAGGTGCGGCGGGCCGCCGGCGGCAAGTGCCGCTTTTATTTCATTTTATGCGTATCCCTGCTGAACGCACATTACATACAAGAACCTACCAACGTATCTGTGATATATTGGAATCCTTAACACAATAACAGAAGAGTCGATTGTTGCTTGTTTCGTGCCGCAGGTCGGATGGCGAGTGATAAAGCTGACAGCATCACGCCTCTACGTTCAATTGTTTAAAGGATTAATTTCGTCGAGTTGTGTTATGTTTTTCTTTGTTTACTTGTGTCCTGATTGAGGAGCGCTCGTGGCCCAGCGGCGTTTGCGCACCGCTTGCGCTTGCTAAGGTTAAGCAACGTGGGCAGCGGTCAGGACTTGGATGGGTGACCGCTTTGAGTGGTTACAAACTGAGCACTCCCGTGCTTTGGAAGGCACGTTAAGCCGTTGATCCCGGTTGCTGTCTATGGCAGCAGTCGTTAAGCCATGTTGGAGGCCTTCGGGCGGTTTGAGAACTTCTAACAGTCAAGTTGCCCACTCACTTGACAAAGCCTAATCCCAATAAGGTCTTGTTTCCCCTTGGGGTTGGAAGGTCAGATGGCAGTCGCTTTCGTACAAACTAGTGCCTACGCCAAATCTTGGGATTAGGTAGCGGACCCCAGGCATCCTTCAGGATGCAACTGTACTGGGATAACGCTAGGAGGATGACTTGTGTCCTAATTGACAACATTTCATTTTCTTTAGGTATTTAGTAGTACTCAAAAAGTTGAGAGATTTTTTTTTCAGTATATTTTCTTTAAATCCCCCTTATTTTAGTAATCTAAAGCTGCCGCGTTCTAAAAGGCCGTATGTACGTAGTTGGTATGAATAAAATTAACACTCTGGTCAAATTATTAAATTATAAGTAAAATTATCTATGTCACCTGCGTCAGTGATACTGACAGATTTCAGGGGTCTATCCTAACCACCCGAAGATCGAAATTCGTATGCTTCTTTCTCTATCGCTCGAAGCGAATGAGATAGAGACGAAGATATTCTAAAGATTTTAACCCAGTTACTTGACAAGACCCCACAACTGACAAGCGTCGAATGTGTCGATGTCAAAATTGTCAATGTCGCATCCACAGACAGTTTTTATGTCGCCGCGTTGGTGAACACACGTGCTCTTCGCGACGATGGGCTGAATCCACTACCGAACAAAACAAGTATTAATTGGCGAAATCATCATACATTAGATGGAAAGCCTTCTTTAAAGAGTGAAGTGAAGTGTGTTTTAATAGGATACAAAGTCATATGTCGCGGATTATTCTTATTCAGCCCAGTTATGGCTTCTTATAAGTACCTATATTGCAGTTTTTTCGAGAACTGTCGAATATAAAAATCCAATATTTTTTATATACGCTCAGCAAGCCCATATCTCTAAACGGATTTTGGCTTCAAGCCGCTAAGGTAAAATGAAATGTTGTCAATTGCCTGCGCATTATACTGCGTCCACTATCTACAATCCCACAATACATTTTCAGTTTTCCATATTCGTTTCAACGTAAAGTTCCAACATCATTTTTATAGTGGTTTCAATAAATTATGTTTATGTCACACCTGGCCATAAAGCGGCCATTATCGCACGCTCCGCGCGCGAAAAAACCCACTTCCTGGCCAGGGGGTGACATAAAAATTTGTACTTAACTCGGGCGGTAATAAAGAAAGCCTTGCCTTCGGCTCGGGCGTCAAATACCTGCGATCTGAGACATTCTTTGTTTTACCGCCCTTGTTAAGTAATGTACTATTATAACTGAAGGGAAACTCTAAAACATCCGCCTTCCTATTTTGTTAATTTCCGTACCATTTTGAGAGACAATTTCCCGGAATACACTCGGATATGACATTAAAATGGTAACGATAACAACACGGATCCAAATTACGATGGAGGCAGTTTATAATTCGCGCATTCACACAAATGCGTGATATAATAAGTATCTAAATGCCTATTTTTAGCAAGAAGTGTACAAGCAAGAGTTAGGCGATTTATCTATTTTAGCTGTTAATCACCTTACGATTTTTAATGGATATGTTACCGTAAAATTGTAAAAACCATCAAATTATAAGCTACCTTTAGAGAGATTGTAACTGTCGAAACATTGTGAAATTTAACGCATTCTTTTTCGGTATATATCTTTCGACAGTTTATAATCTCGCTATAGTTAGATTATTATCCAACAGATTTTACAATCTGAATCTGACGGTGACATTTTATTTATATATCAATCTGTTACGTATTGGTTCCCATTAAACAAAAAGTGTGTACGTAATTTTTTTTGGCCTCCTTTAAACTTTAAACGTAGTACTTGAATAATGATACCGATGAATGATACCAATCCATTTGTTTTTAATTTTTCATACTGAAAATTCATGTAGGTATACTAAAGGGAAAATGATAGGTCATCTGATACGACACGACGATCTAATACGAAAGATAATGGAGGGTAAAATTGAGGGAAGAAGAGGAAGAGGAAGGCCGAGGATTAATTACATGGACCAAATAAAGAAAAAGATAGACGTCGTGTCGTATAGAGAAGTCAAAGAACTGGCGTTAAGTAGAACGGACTGGAGAGAACTGCACCGACAAGAGTGAAACTCTTAAATAATGATGATGATGATGATGATACTAAAGGACTTAATTGTTGAGTCATTTAGGTGTGTAACAATATATTTTTTAAATAATTACGCTGTTAATTGTCCAGTATAAAGTGAGCCCTAAATGGTTCAACAATTAAAGACCGTAACTCAACCTACCTTAGCAAGCGTTTATCTAATTCGACATAAATATTAGGTACTTATTTGTAGAAAGTATTATTTTATTTATTATTTATTTATTTGTATCAGGCGACCAGGCCATACACACATAGGTACCTACCTTACAGACTAATCAACAAAAACAAATAATAAAAAGAGTTCATTTAGGCGACATAACCAATCAGCCCGGTCAGGTTCTTTCAAAATATCTGAGATTTTGTAAATTGACTTGACTACTGAAGGAGATGACTTTATGTAAATTTACCTCCATACTATAACTTTGATCGGGTGAATCTAAGTAAATAGGAGGAAAACCTGAAAATATGGTTCAGCAACAAACTTTAAGGGAATTTAATGCTCTTTGATATTGTAGTTAATACAATGTGGAACCAAATGTCCTTAGTGTAAGAGATTTATGCGAAAATCTGAAAAATGTTGCCCTCATTTATGTCTAGTCAGGTAGGAAAATGAGTCCTTCTGACCACGCACAGTTCGCACATCATAAAAAAAACAAATATATTAATACAGGCAAATGGTTGAGATGGACTAACAACTAGACAAACTTTTTTCCGCGATTAACACAAACCTAAAAACTTTTGCTAAGTGTTCTGGTAATAACTGTTAAGAGCATCCGAGAAATGAAATTAAGTAGGTTACTTTAGTTTGCTCGATCACAGTGAACATTTTTGGGCGTTCATCCTGAAACTTTGAATTAAGTCTTATCTTTGCAGAATCCATTATCCATTTCGTTAGGCGTCAAAAGACGTAAAGATAACGAAGAGGTTATTTATTTAGGTAATGTACGTTAACGGCTATTGAAATCACTTCAGGACAGTTGTATTTCACCCTTGAACTTTAAAGATAACTGTGCGTTTCTATGTGTGCAGTTCTACTTTAGTATAAAACGAAAAGTACATATTTATTAGCTTATATGAATGAATGAAAAATGAATGAGATTGGTATTTTTGCAATTTTTGATCAATTTTTCATAGTCAATGGCATCATTGATGAATCCACGTCATAATCGTATTAAAAAAGTACAGATAGGTAATGAATGAGCCCGAACTCCTTACAATATAAATATTTAATTTTTGTTTTGTCATAATAACACCAGTAAATATCTGAGGTCTCCTACCAAAATTTTAGTATCAGTAGCTCTAGTATAAGTTTTTTCGAAACATTAAATTCGAACGCGTTTGCGTTTTGTCTCAAAATGTATGAAAGTGGTATGAAAACGTGATCAGCGCCTCTGGTGGTCATTAGTGGAAACTAAAACAGCGAGTATAACATTTGTTGCTAACCGATGAACGCGCGTATTTCAAACTCGGTGAGAGCGTTTTCATACATTTTGAGACAAAACGCAAACGCGTTCAAATAAGTTAATGTTTCGAAAAAACTTATACTAGAGCTACAGACCGAAGTTTTAATTTTGACCAGCCAAAATACCTGGTTTTGGTTTCGGACAAAATATCTTGTTTCGATTTCGGCCGAAACTAAAGTAAAATACGAAATTCGGTTTCGGTTTAGGCTAAAAATTGTATTTCGGTCGGACACTAACAAAATTTGGATTATGTATAAATATATAAATGCAGAGAGGCCTACACGTTTAATGCTTCGACTATTTGGTTTCTGTCATCACAATTACGGGAATTGCCAGTTTTGTCCACATTCAGCCGATCGATATAAAACACTCTTGGCACACGTTGATGTTGCGTGTTCCAACTCCAACACACCATGTTATTGTTCCGATCGTGGGGCGCGATGACGCGACAATTATTTTGTCAGAATATTAAGTGATCTGTGAAAGTTAAACTCGTACCTAAAATCAGATAACATTTATGTTGTTTACGAGATTAACTTTAATGTTTCGCAATCTTTTTTCGTATTTGATTTATTTAATTTCTATTATTAAATATTGTTTTAGACACATATTTAAAATTGAAACTTGATACATATTATAATTGGGTCATTGTCAGTCGGAAAAACAAAAGTTGTCCATTCGGTGGACATGGATTTATAGACACGGAATTACAGATTATGCGGGTTATCAGATCAATCGAATATTAAGCTTTGTAGCCCTTAACTTTTGGCATGTCCACCGAAAAGACGCGCACCTAAATCTGACAATGACCCAATTGATAGTCGAAAACTAATTAAGATAGGTATTGGCCACATGTTAAATTTTTTGACAGGGTGTACTAACCATTAAATATATTATACAATAGGTAAATTGTTAATTGCAAAATTTTACCAAAATCATGAAAAGACGGTGTAAATACTGCAATTAAAAAATTCTAAAATTATATTTTTTTCTTTATTGTCCATTAGTCAAATAAAAGTTACAAGTATAATCTTTATGTGTATTAAAATAAAGAGTAAATTGTACGACAACCACCTATGTACCTTAACGCAGTATTTCACGACTTAACACAGCTAAATACTTATTTTCCCTTACACTGGTTGGTATAACAAGTTATTGAACTTTCAATTTGTAGGAGCCGTTTTTACGGGGACGTAATTTTTGCCCTTTACTGTGCTTTATTAGTTGGTCCCCATATAGATATTTGATCGTTTACAAACACTGGTTCGAATACCATAAATAAAATTAATCAAACAGCGTATGACCTGACCAGTTGCCAGATGCACAAAGCGCAAAAACATTCATCAATCCCAAAGTATACCTACATCTCACTGCTTTCTTAGTAATACCTATACTTATAATTAATTATTATAGATATGGTCTTTATTTTACTAAACGGTTAAAACTCACGTATTAATTGTCACTTCGGGCGACATGTTTCGAACTCTTCGGGAGTTCTTCATCAGGATGAGTGCGTCTGCGACCCGCGCCGATTGCACACTGTCGAACTACCCGCCGCCCGCCGCAAGGCACGTGACGCACGCGCAGACAGCGCGGGGGCGGGGGCGGGGGCGGGGGGGCAGCTCGGCGCTGAAGGTGTTGTATGAGGTCGTCGTGGTGAGGGATCGTCCCCCCCGATCAATGGTAGGCACACTGAACTCACTATGTCCACTCGATTGTCATAACGCACTTCCCGCTCTATGATCGGGATCACAGGTTTCCATGCCGGCGGCAACACCCAGCCAGCGTCACGATTAAAGTTAGGGCGGCGCCCTATTTCAATCGCCTCTCGGATCATGCGTGGTACGTAGCATTTTTCCCGTACCAAAATCCTCGCCTTGTCGAACCGAATGAAATGGGACGCGCCTGCTTCGCAACCATGCTCCGCCACCGCGGATTTCCTAGTCTCCCTGTTTTTCACGCTGCGTATATGCTCTGACAATCTCGTAGAGACGTTCCGTCCGGTCTCTCCTCCGTCCGTCCGTCCGTCTCTACGAGATTGTCAGAGCATATACGCAGCGTGAAAAACAGGGAGACTAGGAAATCCGCGGTGGCGGAGCATGGTTGCGAAGCAGGCGCGTCCCATTTCATTCGGTTCGACAAGGCGAGGATTTTGGTACGGGAAAAATGCTACGTACCACGCATGATCCGAGAGGCGATTGAAATAGGGCGCCGCCCTAACTTTAATCGTGACGCTGGCTGGGTGTTGCCGCCGGCATGGAAACCTGTGATCCCGATCATAGAGCGGGAAGTGCGTTATGACAATCGAGTGGACATAGTGAGTTCAGTGTGCCTACCATTGATCGGGGGGGACGATCCCTCACCACGACGACCTCATACAACACCTTCAGCGCCGAGCTGCCCCCCCGCCCCCGCCCCCGCCCCCGCGCTGTCTGCGCGTGCGTCACGTGCCTTGCGGCGGGCGGCGGGTAGTTCGACAGTGTGCAATCGGCGCGGGTCGCAGACGCACTCATCCTGATGAAGAACTCCCGAAGAGTTCGAAACATGTCGCCCGAAGTGACAATTAATACGTGAGTTTTAACCGTTTAGTAAAATAAAGTTATAACATGTCTCACGAAAGTTTAAATTCAAGATATGGTCTTTTTACAAAAAAAGTTAGCCGCCTTATAAATCGTTAAATATAAGTAAGAGGTTAGTTAAGATCATTATTTATTTATTATTATTTATTTATTTTTTTACAAAACACACGTCCGACTCACAAGTAATACCAAACGCCAGGACATGGAAGAAATACAAACAAACTAGAAACATATTACAAAACTATAACTTCCAAAAAATAACAATAATAATGAGATCTTTTAGACCAAGCTACTAGAAAATATATGAGTACCGATAGGTATCTGGATTGTAAAACGGCTTACGTAAGTATAAATATGAATTTATAAAACAACCAAACATGCCCTCGGAATAAACAACGATATTTGCTGGCGCCGAACAAGTTGGTGGCAGTTTATCACAACATGACAAAAGTGTTGCTAGCTACACCCTCTTATGACATGTTGGACACTCCCCTGCGAGGTTAGAAAATGTTAACGACATTGTATCAGTAGATATCTTTGAGCCGTGATACCTTTTACGGCTGGAAAGCGCAATATGTTTCGCTTTATTTACTGCAGACTATAAATTTACTTTATGACTATCTCATTTCACGAAGAAAGACGACACCTTAGTGTTGGCATGAAGGTTTTTCCCATTCGTCAGTCAATAAAAACAATTTTATTGGTGTTTTTTGTCGATGGCTAACGCGTTTCATGCATCGGCAAAGATCTCGTTTGATACGTAACAATAAAATCTCGCATATCAAATGCTTATTGCGCTATGTAGGTGTTGGTTTTTCAGCGAAAATTTAATAAAATGAAATACTTACCAGAAAATTAGTGTCATCAACTGGGGTAAATAGGGACCATTTTGAACTTTGAATCATTACCAAAATATCTCATAACGATTCCAATGAGCTCAAACACGGCTAAGGCGACTTCCTGACTTGGCGGGGCGGGATCGATATGTGACATTTTCTTCTTTGACGTAAACTTACTGACGTCGCAAAGATTCTCACTTGACATAATACTGTCAGTATTACGTTTGCGCAGTAGTAATATCATGCGCAGAAGCGGAGCAGTACCGCCTTCGCATCGTCCCGCTACCGCGCATACCGCGCCAGTCAGGAAGCACTCATTTAAATGTAGGGGCGTAGTAAAAAATGGTATCGCGTCGACTGACAGCTGACACTGACAGTTGACACTTTTCTCATATCGTACTGCCTCCGCACCGACAAATCAGGAAGTCGCCTAAGGTACACTATTTTATTGCGGAGATAAGTTGCTTACCGTCCAGCTTCAATAACTAGATCAGATAATATTACAAATCAGCATCATTTAAGTTGGCTTCGTCATAGTCGCTTCTGTATCTTGGTCGAAATATGTTTGTGCCTCCCATGAAATACTAGGAGTTTTGGATCAGTTTAGTTTCTTCATCAGTTTCCGTTCTGAATGCAAACGGTCAAATTGTTACTGAAAATAATATGTTAAGATCGCTATATGTTTACGGGACCAACCTTGAAGCATATGCTTTCAAACAGAGAAATAATTTTCCTAAAATCCGAAAAAAAGGAACATACAACTGAATTGAGAAACTCTTCCTTTTTTGAAGACGGTTCAAAATAGTTAAAGTGAAGTGACACCTCAAATATACCTCACACACCTCAAGTATTTTGATTAACAATGAAGTTATTTAATAGTACATTACTTAAGAGGGTACGAACATTTCGTTGCAACTCATCGTGGTCGCGATCTCCCTGCGAGCGGCCATGTTTAGCTACACGTACACTAAAACGATTACTGCGCGTAACTATGTGTGCGTGCGGTTCGAGTGCTGCCGGTTGAACTGACAAGTCTTGATCATTGTTATAGAGTTTAGATCGCAGGTATTTGACGCCCGAGCCGAAGGCAAGGGCGATAAATATGCGATCTGAGGCTTTCTTTATTACCGCCCGTGTTAAGTACAAAATTTTATGTCACCCCCTGGCCAGGAAGTGGGATTTCCCGCGCGCGGAGCGTGCGGTAATTACCGCTTTATGGCCAGGTGTGACATAAATTGTATTTGAATGTTATATCGGTATCCTTTCCTAATGTAATATTCATATTAGCTTACATAAACAAAGGAGTGTATAATAAATATGATTCGGCAATGTTGTTTTGAGTTAAGGTTCACCTCATAAAGTCAAGCGACCGTGACGCCATGAAAGCAATGGATCCATTTGCATTTTATTGGAATACATTCCCATTTCCACATCAAAAGAATTCGATCATCGATATTGAAATTAACAATAAGCGAGCGGCTAAAACAATCAGCATTCTATGAGTTGTATGAACCTACGTATTACGTGCTACGCTACGATACATACAGCTGTGGTATGGTGGTATAGCTAGGTCGAGTAAGGCGACTTCCTGACTTGTCGGTGCGGAGGCGGTACGATATGAGAAAACTGTCAAATGTCAGTGTCAACCGTCAGTCAACTCAGTACTACTTTTTACTGCGCCCCTACATTTAAATGAGTGCTTCCTGACTGGCGCGGGATGCGCGGAAGCGGGACGATGCGAAGGCAGTACTGGTCCGCTTCTGCGCATAATATTACTACTGCGCAAATGTATTGCTGACAGTATTCTGTCAGAGTGGGAATCTTTGCGACGTCAGTAAATTTACGTCAAAGAAGAAAATATCATATGTCGATCCCGCCCCGCCAAGTCAGGAAGTCGCCTAACTCGACGATAGCTTTAATACTGACTAACTAACTCTACTACATGTTTGCTTAAGACTACTTATACCTAGCTATACCACCATACCAAACAGCACGTGCATTAAATGTAAATTTTAGAAAATTCAGGAAGTTTTCCTGCATGCCTGTCTGGAATCTGAATCGCCCTTTAGAACCTGTAGACACATTACTTATATTTTACAACTAGGTAGATTTATAAAACTCATATTTTGCAAAATCAATTTGCTAACAACAGTTGTACAAAAGCATCAATTTTCTCTACTTCATAATTCAGTTACAGTTTGAAGCCTGTGTAGCTACTTATAGTTAGTTGATTTTATATTTGCTGAGCAGCTACTTTTCTGTAGCTTACTTTCCTACTAAATAAACTGCTTCATAACACACTTAATATCTCAGAAAACAAATATTTTTTTATCAAAAGTTTGTCAAGTTGGGGACCACGGACCACGCCATTAATGTTTTTTTGCGCTTGACCAACTTTCCGATACCTTCTTCCTGTTTGGGTAGAGGTGTAAGTACTTAAGGCGAGGCAATGCCATTGCAAATGTCCCGGTCTAACAAGCGTGAGTTTGCAATTAACAATCCCGCTCTCTACGGAACTTTTCACGTAGTTTTCGTAAATAATATAGTTTTAGTACATTTTAGTTATTTTATAGTTTTGGAATACTGGATCACTTATGAAAAATCTATCCGGTCATTGTGTTAAAACAATAAAAAAGCTATATAAGTTTGTAAAAATAAAACATGTAACTGTCGTTGAAAATTACGAAATAGCCAGCCTGGAAGTTTATTTTTACGATGATATTTAGGATTTTTTGATACAGTTTTTTCAATATTTTGTTCGGTTTTGTGTTTCTTTTTCAGTCTACAGTAATTTTGGTATAGTGTATTTCCACATTATTTCTTCACACTGGAAGCTTAAACTTCAATATTTTCGTCAGATTCATGAGTTGGCCTTTAAATGAGCTTGTAATTATTACATAAGTATTTGTTTTGATTTTATATTCATATATTATTTTACGCGTTATTGATTTTTTTTTGCATGCATGTTCTTCAGTTTCATTATATTCTTCTCTCACGATTATTTATCATTAACACATCTGCAAATTAACTCTTTCAGTGCCAAGTACTCCTTTTTTATAGGCCGGGCCCAATAAAGCGATAGGAGCGCGCGGGAAAATCCTCTGGGGAAAATCCAGGGGAAACCTTGACAGAATTTGCGCTCCAGTGAGATTGGTTGATCGGCTTCAACCTTCAACCGAAGCAGAGTTGTGGGTCAGAATCGAGCTAATGGGAGTTTTGTTGCAGTCTAGCTGAGAAGAGTCCAGCAAGAAACTCATCTAGGCCTACAGCCTGCTGACTTGGCATATGGCGGTACCGGGACGAATAGGGACCATTTGTGTCTGTGTTGTCGCGATCACGCGGTGGACGTGCACACCGCGCCGGCGGGAATGCCCCCCTTTGGAGTTTTCTGCTCGTAGACACGGCTACACAATAACATGCGTTTCCTCGTATGTAAAGGAAATTGCGTGGCGCTGCGACAAGCTTTGGCCACAGAATGAGTAATAGGCGAAAGTGCAAAACTATGACGACTTTTTGATATCGATGTCAGATGTGGAACAAGTGTTTATAATGCCACATACCTTACCTACTGAGTCTAAGAGCTAGACTCTAGAGAGCTAATGAAAGTTGCTAGTTTTCAAATGGCAACTACAATATCTAGGGTAAATGCAACAGTAGTCAACCTCTTAACATAACTTTAAAATTCAAAGTCTTCTAATCCTGTGTCAAGTGGGCCAATTAGGGCTGATATAATTATCGCCTATAAAACAATATTAATCTTTCATTTGGTAGAATATCTATCTCTAAATGATAATAACACAATTTATCTATATTATACAAGAAAAAGTTAAAACAGTAGACTTTTTCCGTAGTCCGTAGTTTTCTTTTCAGTAGTCAGCCTCCTGCATGCGACCCCAATGTCGGCCTTTCGGCATCCACCCTATGTCAAATGTGTCAAAAGTCACTTAATCAATGGAGATAAATATTGCTTTATTCTTCACGGTTCGAAAAGAGGGTATAGCAGGTCCCATCATAGTACATTATTCCGCTATTATTTAGTTCCCTATTAGAGCAGGAACAGAATTGGAAAAGGCGTCTCTAAAAAATGCAAGCGGCAAGTCATGTAACAGTTGGGGTGACAACGTTATCAGAGGGTTTGGACCCTGCAGAATACGGATCTGCCTGTCGCCATCTCGAAATTTGAGCCAGAAGTACGGTATACCGGAAAAGATGCAGCCCATACAAAAATTTTCGTAGTACATTTAGTAAATCGATGCTCTGGTACTTTAAAAGAGGTCCGATTGATATGGTTTTTTGGTATGTTGTAAAGGACAATATTAACCATGGTAACCTAAAATTTTCGGCCCTCCAGCGCCACAACTTTGGCCGCCATCTTGGAAATAGTGTCACTTTTTTCAGTTTTTTGCTTATACTATCATCAAAGTTCATTCCAGTGCTAAACATAGTTCTGCAATATTGTAGAATACAATATTTGCTAAAACTTTTGGGTACAAAGATTTTTTCCATGACCCCCTAGGGACGAAGATATGACAGGAGATATCATTAAAAATTGCCACTTTTTTCTAGTTTTCCTCTCATATTTACATTTTAAGTGCATTTTACCGCTAACTATAGTTCGGAAATATTGTAGATCACAAAATTAGCAACAACTTTTGCATCGAAATATTTTTTCCACGACCATTAGGAAAGAAGATATGAAGTCATCTATGGAGTACAACCGTCGAAATTTGCTACTTTTCCAGTTTTCTTCCCATATTTAGGTTTGAGTGCAATGAATCGCAATCTGTAGGGGATCTATGATGGTCGAGTGATAGCGTGATAGACGACAAGATAAAGCATCTGTCACTTTCCGATCTATACCACTTCAATCTCTCAGAAGACATAATCGTCTGTTTCCACGATACCTAGAAGATCGTAGGTACTTTGAATTTGCATATAATTTTGTCTTCTGTAATATTGCTGACCTAGAAATGCACTAAAACGCAAATATGTGAAGAAAACTGGAAAAAGTGGTAAATATCGACGGTAGTACCCCATAGATGACATCGTACCTTCTTTCCTGATGACCGTGGAAAAAATATTTCAATACAAAAGTTGTAGAAAATTTTGTAATCTACAATATTGCCGAACTATAGTTAGCGCTAAAATGCACTTTAAACGTAAACATGAGAGGAAAACTAGAAAAAAGTGGCAATTTATAATGATATGTCCTGTCATATCTTCGTCCCTAGGGGTCATGGAAAAAATCTTTGTAGCCAAAAGTTTTAGCAAATTTTGTGTTTTACAATATTGCCAAACCATGTTTAGCACTAAAATGAACTATAACGACAGTAGAAGCAAAAACCTGAAAAAAGTGACAGATTTTCCAAGATGGTGGAGAAAGACGTGGAGCTGGAGGGTCAAAAATTTCGGGATACGATGACAAATATTGTTATTTACGGCATATCAAAAATCCATAACAATCGGACCATAGTTAGAGTACCGGAACAACGATTTACCAAATGTACAACGAAAAAATTTGTATGGGATGCACCTTTTCCGGTATAACATACTTCTGGCTCAAATATGGGGATGGAGACAGGCAGATCTGTATTCTGCAGGGTCTAAACCCTCTGATAACGTTGTCACCCCAACTGTTACACGATTTGCTTCTTGTATTCTACTTCTTCAAAAATGGGCCTACTCTATATCAGATTCCGTGAATCTTGTTTTTTGGTAATGTTATCGCATAGTATGTACTGAACTATCAAGTACGAATAATGTATTTTGTTGCCCATGTACCAATACCTATTGTATTGTCACATTATAATCAATTTAAGCAAGAAGGCAATTCGACGTCCAATCTGCGCACCTATATAAGAGTTAACAGGAAACTACAGATTGATTTGCTAACATCATACGAATGTAAACAAAACGTAATTAAGTGGCTAACTAATCTTACATACACTGAAACTGAAGACCTATTAAACTGGGGACATATCATATTGTAATTAATAATTAGTTATTTCCCATTTGTAATTTTAGTGGATAAGAAAACTTATGTTCTGGAAGAGCGAGTCCTCCTGACACAGGCACAAAAGTACCTACTAGGAGGCCTCAACCTTATCCATTTAAAACACCACTTGTTTAAATGAAATAAATTTTATTTTATTCATTTTTATTTTATTTTATTATAGGCAGTGTTGCAACACGTAGTTTTTCTATTTACTAGTGTCAACTTCCAGACTCTAGAACTTATTGGGCCCCGTCTCTTTTTTATGCATTTTGATAGTATTACTTATATGAAGAGTTGACATTATCCTTGTTTAAAACCCCAAAATGGAAAATATGTTATTTTGGGCGATATTAGGTTCGGCTATGAAAAGATTATAAGAGGTAATACATATTTGAGGATAATCCTACATAAATCAATCCAGTATTAAACCAAGCAAAGCTTGTACTATGGGTACTAGTCGACGATATATTACGTATATCTTCGGTGCCATGCCACGGGGGCCCAATTTTTTACATATGTTTTAGTTTCGTTTAGTTTATTTAGATATAGATATTTAATTTTAATTTAGTTTTATTTCTAGGTCTAGTTTTAGTCGTTTATACTGTTTTTAATATTATGTTAGTTTAAATGTCTGTTAATGCAATATTATATTGCTACTGAATAAATAAATGAAATTTATACATAAATACAAGACATAAAATACATGCAAATGCAAAAATCATAAACAAATATTCATGCTCTTCACATAGATTAAATGCACTGACCGGGAATAAAACCGGCATCAGGCGGGGTTACTACTAACTATAGACCAAACTGTCCGTCAAGATTATGACAACTATATAAAATAAAAATATTCAAGTTTCTTATTTACGTATTCATTTATTCATTTCATTTCATTTATTCAATATATTGTAAGCATGAGTTGAATATTAACGTAACCATTCATATCCCACGATTATAAACCGCAGGAGTATAGTATATTCCTACAGTACAGGCTCTGTTCATTATTATGTGTACATTTTTGCACTCTATCCCTTTGGAATAAGAACCAAAAAGGTGTATATATTAATGAACCTGAATATGAAGTACCTATTGTACAATTGTTCACTGTTGGGTAATGTTCAGTGGCGGGAGGTGGTGTTATGGGGCATTAAACCTGAAAGGAATCCCCTGCAACCGCCTTAGCGGAAGAACGTTATACAAGATAAAGTCCTAATAAAATGTTAAACGTCTGTACGCTTTTCGCGAGCATAAAATATTATTTTAGTATCTATAGATTCAACTGGGCGGACCAGGGCCTCCAGATAGCACTTTCTAACAGCACCTATCAAAAAAAGACGCATTAGATCGAGATAAGCCGAGATACTCTCGAGACTAAAAAAGCATCCAGCCGATATTATAATCATGGGTTATAATTACCACTTTCTTTCCGTGCCGTGAAAAACAAAGATTCATTAAGAACTCAGATCGTTCCATCTTCATGTGTCTAAGGGTGCAGTTACACCTGTTACATAGGGAGCGTCCGCAGAGAACATCGATCAGCCACAAATCATCCATCAACCACCAACTGCGGTAAATGTGACTGAATATATCGCGAGTAACGGTGTTCAAGCTTCTATTACACCAGACCGACTCACTTAACATCTATCCAATTTGCACTAGGAAAAGTAGAATGTTCTCTTTGGGAAAATAACTTAGCTAAATTTACGTGGATTGTGTCTCGGAATGGGGCAATTGAGGGATCAGTAATTTGTCTAAAGTACCAACAGCAACACTACTTACTGAACAAAGGCAAAGCAATTACTTAAGTAGTAGGAATATCTATGAATGTCTAAATGTACTCTGTCGGTATAAAGTCCCTGGACAGGCAGGTAGTAATTACTTAAAATAAGAAGTTAAAGACTGGACCGCTCTGTAGTCTCAGCCAACCTTGACAAAGCAGCGCTTTGGATTCCCACAATCAAGTCGTTCTGATTTCAGGATTTTAAAAGAAAGACTACTGTCGCGTTATACCTTAGGTTAGCACAGTCCACATCTGCAAGCGTTTTTTTATCGATGGAATTAAAAAAATCCGAATAAATACTCTGTGTACTCGTAATGTATGCAAGTGACAGTTTTATCAACACTTAATAAGTCGTAAATGAATGTAGAGTTTTTTTATTCAATCACAATTATAAGTAGGTATATTAACTACAAATGACAACTTAGCTCGAGAACTAATTTATAAAACTTCTTTAATAAACAGTCTTAGGCCAGCGGGGTAATCACGTAACGTTACGTACTACCGTTAGAGCATATTTAATGTCAATTTTGACGACATAAATCTATGAGCTAATGTCGAAAAATGACATTAAATATGCTCAAACGGTAGTATATAAAGTTACGTGACGCAGGAAGCATTATTTCTCGGAGAAACTTTCTTTGACAATTAGCAGCAATATCCGCCGGATACTCTTTAATGCGACCTGCTCTTTGATGGGGTTTTATTTTTGCCAGTAACTGTACTATACAAGTAAGCTTCATAAAATGACGTCAGACGACATTATAACTTATTTGTGTCGTCCAGTCCGCAGATTACTTGACTAAAATGAAGCATGATGTAAGATGTAATATGAAAAGTAATAAACCACCACTTGTGGTAATAAACCACATTTTTCAGAAAAATTATGGAGTCGGTGTACCTGTGTACATTTTTTTTCTCAGATAGGTATGAGGTTATTGGTTTCGGTGCGGCATCCGTAAGCTGTCAGCTCTTAGCGTCAACTATCAGCCGAGTCGGTACAGATTTGTTACTACGCACATATATTTATAAGAGTGTTTCCTGATTGACGCAGTCGCTTCTACACAATAACACTGCTGCAAAAATGTTAGCGATCGTCCTAAGACAACGCGATGATCGCGCGATCGCGCGGGTGAAATTCGCGAATATATTGAACTCGAATAGGTGTCCTAAAGGGATCGTCCTAAAACAAACACGACTACGCGATTACCGCGCGAATTCGCGACTTTTACTAGTAAATATTCCAAGTTAAAGTCGCGCGATCGCGCGATCATCGCGTAGTCGCGCGCCAATTAGGACGATCCCTTATACTGAAATAGCACCGATTAATTTATGCGAAGTCAGTATGAACTAAATCAGGATGTAGGCATTCGCAGAGAAGAAGCACCATACATGCCTCGGCCGGAACTGGCTGCCTCGTATAGTGCGCGCCATCCACGAAGGCGCGCCCCTCCACATCCCAAGCCGTACAAATGCGCACAGATTAGTACGAGATTCGCTGTGGAGGGGCGCGTCGTAGTGGACGTGGCGCGCACTATATCACTAGAAATCTAGAGATAACATACTCGGCAATCCCTCCCTTCCTAACTTTTGCACTAGTCTTCATTAAACCATACTTGCCCGGTTACACTGACGGTACCCTAGCGCATTTCCTCTTTTTCATTTATCAAAGTGATAACCAAGTTAGCATGAAGACATTTCACGCTTGGAAAACCTTTTTTAATTTTAAAAGACAGCTTTTTGTCATTGTTCTAGATACATTTCACCTCGTAATGTGCGTCTGGCCTCCTAAAACACCATTATCTTGATTCGCTTTACTCCCCCTACTTTAATACATCACCGTTTCTTCTGGGTCGGCCCTTTCCAAGTAGTTTATTCGCATTCATTCTTTATGCGCTTTTGTAAACCTTTTTTTTTCATTTATTTCACTGTTAACTCTTATGTTTTGCTCATATTTAATCTTATGTTTTATTGATTATCATAAAAAAGATAAGAAGGCAGATTAAAATTCGAGAAATTTCCTTTTTTAAACCGTTAATAGGGTACTTTCGGTAGTGAAAAAAAAATGAAATTTGATAAATATTAAATTTTATGTGGAAATATACTTAAATAAAGGATTTTGAGTCATAAAAGCACATCATTGTTTTATTATATTGAAAATATCTGGGCGACCGAGCTTCGCTCGGCGTTTTCCTAGGCATGAGACCTACTTAGATCGATTGCTCGTCCCCGAGAACCCCCAGCCCCACATACTAAATTTCATCAAAATCGTTAGAGCCGTTTCCGAGATCACCGAAATAAATAAATAAACATACCTATAAATAAATAAATATACAAGAATTGCTCGTTTAAAGATATAAGATTAAGTGCTAGTTGCACCAACGTACGAACACAGACCGGTCATCGTCAAATATGGCGCCGGCAGCTGTCATCCCATAGAAACTTGTCAAACTTTCCATACAATCAGATTTGACGAACACCGCTTACGATTACAGACGGTTTGGTGCAACCCAGCCTAAGAGTCATAATTTTTAATCTATACATCACGTGACCTAAAACACGAGCCCCCGCGGTGTGACGTCATATAGGCAATAACTGTCAGTTCCGTAGATAGAGGAATGTTGTTTCTCGCTCCCACGTGTATCATTCTTATAATTTCCTCCATTCCATCTTATACTTTCCTCATGTTTTTGCCAATATTACGTCACCAAAATGGGTGACAGCGTTTTCGCAGGAATAAAAAAGATTTGAATTTTAATTTAATTTCATGGCAAGGAAGCGTGTTTATTTTGCCGAAATATAATTTTTTGTGGCTTTTTATAAGGAAAATCTATATTTCGAAGAACTTTTTCAAACATAACTAAATAAAAAATTAAAATTGTTTATTTTCAGATCAGTTGATCCATAGCTTGTTAGTAACAATCAAAGGGGTATCTTAAAAACTATGTTAGTAAAAATAAATACAAATACAAATAGTTTATTTCACCAATAAGCATACATAATCAAATACAATAAGTACTGGCCCCCACACTAGGCGATGCCTGTCCCGTGGGGGAGGTATACATGCAACGGTTAACATAAATTACGTATATCGACGACTACGCTGGCAACAGTATGACAGTATGACTAATTTTATTCATTATAAACTAATAAAATTTTAAGTGCTACTACTACCTTTAACTATAGACATAGTTTTTTTTTTTTAAAGAACAAACAGGTGACTTGCCTGAAACATAATACTAAAAAATAAAAACTTAAACATTTGAATCTTTAACAAACATAAAATCTTCTAAAGTATGTGCTTGAGTAAATATGTATGTGTGTGAGTTTGTGTTTGTACGGGTGTGTATTTATGTGTGTGATTTTGTGTTTGTACGTGTGTATGTGTGTGCGTGTGTGAAGGAGTGTATGTACCTATATGGGAGAGTGAGTATACAAGAATGTGTATCAATGGTATCAATATAGTATCTTTATAAGGTTTTCAGTTTCGGTAAAAGATAGGTGCATCATATGTTTTGACAATAGGTTTTTTGTTTCAGTTATGGAGTGTTCTTGAAATTTGTATACCTATACCAACTAAACGGTTGTAGATCCTAGGGTATAAAAATACTGCGAAACGACGAGCAAATGAGGTTTTAACAGCTGTGACAGGAATTTTGAAGTTACGTTTTTTTAGTAAGTTATTGTACTCAGGTAAATTTAGGACTAGTTTGTGTACGTGTGTTGCCACTCTTATCAAGTAAATAAAATAATAAACACTTTAAACAATAAAAAACAAGTAGTTTCATTGATAGGGGCAAGCAGAGCAAATTTTATAATATGCCCATACATATATATGCATATACATAGTAGAATACCCAATTATAATGGGTATTAATATATTTTTCGACGGTATATTCATGTTATTGATCTAATACATATACATTAAAGCGGAATAAGGGCACTACTTATGTATTCTTTTAGTAGGTTTTGGTAGGTTATAGGTTATTCTTTTAGTAATTATATATAAAGTCTGTTAATTAATATTAGTTTAATCCAATTTAATTTAATTTATTGTATTAGCTTAGTTTAATCTTTTTGATATTGATCTCACTCTCACTGCAACATGCGAAGTCAATGTTATGTACCTCCGTAATTGTCGTATATATCAGACATAACACCTCTTAAGATACTAGCTTTAAGTGAAATATAATAAATATGATGTGGATGTACTAAATAAATAAAATAAAAATAAAATAAAAAAATAGGTAAATAGTATTTATATCGGCCATTGACTTTCAAATGCACAGCACAGGTGTATAGCATCCGTATTTGATTTCGCGATAATCTTGTGTTCAGGCCATCAAATATCAATAAGCACTGAAGGCTCGTAAAATGGCTTGGCTGATTTACTTTAGATGCCAATCTAAGGTAAATCAGAATCCAGATAGTGTAAGATAACGGTTTATGTAACATATTCCATACACACCTCAAATTCGGATGAAACCGCTCAACCAATTTCACTGGAGAGTAAACTCTAACCCCCTTATTCATAAAACTTAACAAACCTTTGCTAACTAAAATTTTGTTTGTCCCTTTCTCACAAACGTAAATGTCAGAGTGACAGATAAGGACAAACGAACTTTAGCGGCTTGTTAACTAATAGAGGTTTGATGGACGTTTATGAATAAGGGGGTTAGTGTTTCCAGTGTTTAAGGCGATATATTGATTGAAAGAGACGCGCGTATGTTTTTCGTTCACGACAAAACAGGATGCAACACACTCCGGGAATGGCATTTTTAGACAAATCTCGATAAATATCTGACTGTGTGCAGTTTTATTAAATTTCCTCTTGTCAGAGTATAGATGAGGTAAAATACTATCAGATTAACTTAATCGTGTCTTTTAATAATGCGTTTTTTTAGTAGGCTGAGTAAAAAAAGGAAAATATAGACTCAACTTTGGATTTCTTTTCTATCGAGAAAATCTTGAGCAATCATGTTTCGGCTATTGTCAGTACCACAATCATATAGTCAAGAGTCATATATCTGAAAATCAGTCCATATTCTTTCCTTGTCTGGGCAGAACAGCGTTTCAAAGTTTCTAAATTTCTCGTTGTAGCGCCTTAAAACACCCGCGTGGTCTTGTCGGATTTTCTCTGTATTTTCCGTAGGCTACTCTCCAACACCGCGCACTCCTATCACTTTATTGGGCTGTAAGAAGCCACAGTCAGGTTAAAATAAAACATTATTAATAATATTTACTACAGATAAATGGTGCATCATGTAGGTACTGGTGTGAGTAAACTTGATGATAAACGTTGATGATTATCTATTCTTTCGTTTAATTTAATATCGTCTCTTAAATGTGATTCATTTTATCATGGTTTCGTGAAAACTATTGTAGTTCCATTCTGAAAAGAAAACATTCCAAACTTATAAAGTTTTTTTCTACGAAGGGTAACAATATCAGACTTCAACCATTCAAGTAGCTTGGATTCCGATGATCGTAAAAGAGCAATAATAATTTATTTTTCAGCCACCTCTCGTCTACCGACCAAAAAAACCCGGTCACGTGCGAGTCGGACTTCGCACATTTAGGGTTGTTTAGGATTCAGTAACCACAGGCTTTTGTCAGGAGCGAACAGTAGTCCATCACTGAAGGCTCCTGCAATGCTATGCGAATTTGGCCCTTACTTAACCGCTCCCTAAAGAATATTCGCCATCAAAACCAGTTTGTACGGAGCTATCGTCGCGAGCGCATCCCTTCATGCCGCTTAGACATACCACAGTGCTTTTGTGGTTACTTTCATTGCTTTCTGTGCTGTTATACGCTGTGCTGTGCTTAACCAACGTCGAGGCTTGTAAGACCTTAAGGCATAGCAGAAGGAAAAAGGAGCTGGGCATCCGCCAAGACGCGAGTTGCCGCCTTTGAGGTTCACAAGGTGAGTGGATTGCTAATTTCTCTTGATAATCGCCTTGGTTACTTTCCTTGGGGATTAATACTTTCTTTCCGACCATTCCACTGAGCTATCGAAAACCTGAACAAGGGTTCCGAACCAACCGCAACCGGTTTGTTTTCGCACCCCCTTTAGCTGTTTGGGAGCCCCCTACATAGTTTTGACTATTTGTATGGCTTTGGGCCACCAAAATGCTTATATTGTGAAAATTTCAAGACTGTAGCTCCGTTTGGCAGTGAACCTGTGTGACAGACGACGCACGGACGGACGGACGTGTGATTGACAGCAATAGGGTTCCGTTTGGACCCTTCGGGTACTAGGTAACCCTAAAAATGAACAATACATATCAATAGTATGTAGATAGCAGTGGGGGAGCGTCCATACAACTCGATTCCCACCGGCTTGCCTGATTTTCACCCAGTCCAGTTATTTTACTACGGCTCATGAAGAATAAGAACAAACTATTTCCGGCTTTCCTAAGAATATTTTTGACGCGCCGCCACTGGTAGATAGATAATTACCGTACTAGGTAGATGACGGATTATACCTCGAATCAAGAGGAAGCCAACAAGCAGTAAGCAGCAATACAAACAAATATAAAAGTTTCGTTAGCGTTACGCAATAAAGTTCCCTTGTTTCACTAAACGAGTAGGTAATTTCATCGTCCTCGAAAAGTTATCAACCACGGAATATTTATGGCCCTGGTAAGGCTCTAATAGTTTTTAGATAATAGATTTATTGTTAGTACGTTAGGTATTTACTTACGCTTTTGTATTTCGTAATATATTATTCGGAAAGTGTTCAGTAGCTCTAGTATAAGTTTTATCGAAACATTAACTAATTCGAACGCGTTTGCGTTTTGTCTCAAAATGTATGAAAATGCTCTCACCGAGTTTGAAATACGCGCGTTCATCGATTAGAAACAAATGTTATACTCGCTGTTTTAGTTTCCACTAGTGACCACCAGATGCGCTGTTCACGTTTTCATACTACTTTCATACATTTTGAGACAAAACGCAAACGCGTTCGAAATAGTTAATGTTTCGAAAAAACGTATACTAGAGCTACAGTACTACCAACATATTATTAGGGCCATTTTACGGAAAGTTGTACACTCGACTTTTTTTTTAATTTGGATAAAATCGGGGTTTTTCTACTCAGAATTGAAAGCACTTTCGAATGATATAGGGAAAAAAAGTGTCCCAAATTTGTTTTATTCCATTCCGTCACCGTTATCATACTAAGCTTGTAATGCTTGTATGGTGGTAACGGAATGGAAAAACTGGAAATAGGGAAGTCGACTCAATTTTTTTTATGACTTCAATAGAAAGAAGACATAAAACTATGCCAAATAGTGAAATTGCTATTCAAATATCTCAAAAAATAACGAAGCTACAACGATTAGAATGTTCGTAGTTAGAGAGAGAAAGTGCTACCTAACCGTGACGTCACGTTTAAGTAGCGCCATAGTAAGTGACGATCGTTTAATACAAAGGTGCGTTTTGCGGAAAAGGGACAGAACATACCCACTCTTAAACCTTTGAAGACTTATAATTACGTAATTATTTATTTGTTTGAATTACTTTTTTCGCCATTTGATTGAGAATTTGAGCCTTTATGTAGAAAATTTGGATTTATTGATTTTCTTTTATAGTGTCGTCATCCCTATTGTATGAAAATATTGGGACACTATTTTCACCTATTAGGCTCGAAAGTTCTTTTGATTCTGAGTAGATAAACCCGATTTTATTCTAATTTAAAAAAAGTCGAGTGTACAACTTTCCGTAAAATGGCCCATCTAACCCATTCGCGGCCCACAAAAGCTACGTGTGCTACGCCGTAGCGCGTAGCAGCGTTTTATCCGCTCTGTAGCGGAAATCTTACGTAGAGGCATGACGCATATTGATAATTTAGTCTCCTGCTAACATCAATAATTACTTTTTTTATATTTTATTTAACAATACATAATAATATCTTATTTGACCTGTAACTGTCGACACGCTGTGTCGGTTAGGTTAGGTTAAAATAAATATGCTCTCTTGATTTATTCTCGTCATTTTAGATTTAGATATCAAGAATATTATGCATTTTAATCGTTATGTCAATTGGTATTTTATATCTAAATGACTATCTACATACTTTACGAAAGTAGATATTTTGAAATTGTATATTTCGTTCATTATATTAATTGAACGTTATACATATATATATAATTATATTGACTGTTATATGAGAAATTATTACTTACCCACTCGTATCAGCAGGCGTGCACGCAACTTATGTCATACCAATATTATATCAATACGCCGAATCAAATAAACTAAAAACCGGCCAAATGCGAGTCGGATCACGCACAACGAAGGGTTCCTTACCGACACCTAGCAGTCCACTTTTAAAAATACTATTTAATACCTTGAATCAAAAGGTCGTATCTTCATAGGGAAGTCACGGCACTCAAGTCGTTTTGTTTGGGCAAGACAGTTTTTCAGTGATAAATTAAAAACCCTTAATCCCATCTTGTTCAAACCAAAAATCGTAATTAATACACCAGTATTTATACACCACCTTTTTTCTGAATTTTAATCTTAATAGTTTGGAAATTACAGCCCCCCAAGCTAACACATTTTGACAAATTATTATAGACGTATCGAGCACTACCTTGGGAAATTTCATAGGTTATCAATAAATAAGGTCGAAACCACTCGAGCTCCTGCAGTTTTAACTCTGTGGATGTTTTAATGTACAGTCAACTGCAGACCAAAACAATACAAATATTCTCCGTTCCAAAAAAATTAAACAATAAGACAATTGGTGGTCTTGTCGCTAATGAGCGATCTCTTCCAGCCCGGCTACCACAAGTTGGCACGCGAGCTATCTCGCCGCGAGATAGACTATGTTTCTGTTTCTGCGTGTACTCATTTAAAAACGATGGATAGTCTATCTCGGGGCGAGATAGCTCGCGCTCCAACATTAGCTAGCCGTGCAGACAATCTTTGGGGAATGAACATTAAACACACTCACAGAATACCCTGTCACTGAAGCGCCGTGTGCTTATGGTTATGACGGATATTCGCACTAGGCTAGTCATAAATCGTGGATATTAATATGACGTCGTTACGGTACTGTCAGGTTGTCATCGAGGTGGTGACTATGCAATTCGGTTGAACGCCGTCATTTAATTAATGGGCTAAGATCCGTCGTATGTAATATATTACCTAACTTCTTATGTAACTTAATGTTTTCTGTATATGTAGCCAGGCTGATACATAAATTGGGGGTTTTGGCATCTAAATGGATACATGGTTATACAAATCACGTCTGATATTTAGTAAATTGATTATTATCATGTCAGTTGTATGTTGATTGACAGATCACTAAATGGCTTAAGTAAGGACTGTATCGTATTATAAATACAGACAAAACCTAGTCTGACTGTCGACATGCGTATTATTTTGAATAACAATGTTCTGAGAATATGAGCTGGAGGTGTTTGTTAACCATTTCATCTGATATAATGTGGTTAACTTTTGTATCTTAGAGACTTTATGATGCTTTCAAAATCGTCATCAAAATATATATCGGACAAGCCTATTGAGCTTGATTCGAGACTATTTCAGGGAATCCAATGTATAATTTAATAAAATAATGGGTTGATATGCTGCCAAAACATGTTATCAAAGTGTTCTGGTCATGATTGCCCAATTCAGCATCCTCAGAATAAATGTTTTACTTAAAAGCGACTTTTTACCTGGATGTCGACTTATGATATTATAGTTGTATAGTAATTTTCTACACTGTAAATATTATGCCATACGATTAAATAAATAAATACGCAATGTTTTGAGTTCCCATCATCTGATGGTGCAAGCGGTAGGACGGAAACTAGGCAACGATATCATCCGGAGACCAAAGTACAATGGATATTCATGGCGTCACACCATCGGTAGAGCACGTCGATAGAAACGCTCCTTGATAGTTATAATAGATGTCAAAGTCGGAGTTGTATATGAGTATGGGCCATATTCTCAAAATGGCCACCGTGAACGGATCAATGGCATGTTTTTAAAACAAAAAGAAATTATTAGATCATGCACAGATATTTTACTTTACGAATCTGTGTAATTGCGGTTTGCATAGTATAATTTTTTTGTGCAACGTTGTCTTGTTCGCAAATAGTAAATTTTCTCCTACTATTTGTCCGTTTTCATTAGCGTTACTAAATGAATTAAGTATAATATTATGACTAAACCAGAAGCTTCACATCGAGCTCCCAGGATGAAATGTGTACTTTATCAAAGCACTAATTAGACACATGTACAATATTAATCTAAAAAAGACTTTAGGATAGAAATACGGCTAGGTAAAGTTGTATCTATAATTAACGATACAGTCCTTACACTACCTATAACATAATACGCCTTTTATAATCCGTGAGGAAAAATATATAAACTTGTGTCTGTACAAAAACGTGATCCAAAATGAAATCCACATAATACGTGATTTTTAACAGCAAAATGAACAAGGTTTTTATTCTGGTCTTATCCCTCCCCGCCCACCGTTAATATCTGCGATTCGATGCGGCCGCTATCGCAGCAGTCCGCACACATTAAATTCGGTTAGATTGCCCCTCTGTGACACAAAAGAGCCACTACTGCGGAATCTAGCCACTCGAGACCTTTTACAAACACTGATAATAACCACATTGAATGATAAAGGTACAGGGGACTGGTGCGGCCTTTCATATACGAGTACAAGGTTATTAACCACGAAACCTTTACGAATGACATTTAATTAAATCAAGACGTAGTCGGCGCTCTAGTCATCAATCATCGTCTGACCATTATCAACCCTGCCGTTCCTTCTGCCGGTGTATTCTGCTGTGTAGCTGTAGATGTGTTTCTCGACTTTTGATTGCGGCCATGACCTTCAACAAACCGTTATTGATGGTGTGTGGTGCTGACGCACAGTCTGCTTCGCCCGAGTCTCCCTGGAATAATTAATGCGCGCGCCCGCCGCTTCACTGTATCTCATTAAATCACTTGTTTCCCGAATTCCATAACGCTTCTGTCGAAATTAACATCTTAATCACCCCGCCTTTATTTTTTTAATTATCAGCCACGATCCTGAATTTCAGTATTCTGCGGTAAGAGCCTTATTTAAATTACTTTTCGAGTTTATTTTAAACACTTCAAAAGATAAAGAATTTATTAATATGCATTGCTTAGGTAAATACCTAAACTTTCTGTTTTCACAAACTCGTTAAGACGCGGATGAAACTCAAATTAGTTTACTAACCTGATGATTTCTGAAGATTTTTAATCCAACGGAAGAATCGATTGAGTTGGAAATTTGTTCGTTTTCAGCATGTGCCTGACGCCAGCTTTACCAAATCACTGGAGTTTTCTTGGAAACTGAAAACTCGTTTAACTCGCAGCATTTATCGCAAGGGCGTGCCCAACTAAGTCATAAGAGAATTGATCCAATTTTAATTCATTTGCGAGAGTGAGCGAGCGAGTCCGCTCGAAAGCTTAGGGAATATACTTTCCGACTTTACGCTTCTCCACATTAGATTTATTGAAATAATAGTAGATTATACACCAAGGGGATAAAGCACTGTTTTATGTAACGGGCGCGATATTGAATCCTGAACAGAACAGGGACTCCAGATTTTACACAAAAGCTAAACCCTGAATGTAGTGAGGGATTTAAGCGCGCCCAAGACAAAAACAGTTTCATCCCCGAGGAGTATACTCTACTTTTCCCATCTCTTGCGAGACAATAGAAAATACCAAAGCTTCTATAAACAGAATGTTTTCGGTATTTAATAGTACATTGACGACCGCTTTAGCCTAGTTGTAACTGCCTATGAAGCTGGAGATCCCGGGTTTGAATCCCGGTCCGGGCATTTATTTGAGTGATGAGCACGAATATTTCTGTTCTTGAATCTTGGATGTTGTTTATGTATTTATGTATAACTATAAGTATTGTCCTCCTAGCTGTGTTTGTTAAGCAAGTTCTATTTTCACGACTAATTGTTGTCATGCTCGAGTTCTGATGATGGGATCCATGAGGAATCGAGGGAACTCCTCACATATAGTGATTTTAGTATTTACATAAACAAATCAAGCATTTACATTTAAATAAGTGACATTTGATGAAGTGGAACGCTGATGATGATCAGAATGGAACTCTTCAACGACGCATAGTTCACGTTTGGCGATTTATTTGTTCTCTTCGTTATGTTTGTCAAGCAAGTTAGGTTTTCAAGGCATATTTTTGTCAAGCTTAACTTCTGATGGTGGATTCCATGAAGAAATGAGGGTACTTACTCTTCTACCATTATAAACATACTTATAGCCATTTTTATTTCATTGTATGGAATCTAAGAGAGCACGAGTAAAAGTCGAGTACTTTCCGTAAAATGGCCCAATTGCTCCACTTCCAGTTTGCCACCTTCATAATTGCAAAATACATCATCAACATATCGCTTCCATAACTTCACTGCCCATGGTTGCATCGGCTTCGAAATGTTCCATCCAGATCTGCCAGCATGACCGGAATAATAATTGAGGGTAATCGTTAAAATATTACAGCCCTAATCCCTTAAAACTCTTAACGTTTTGTTTTAAAAAAGTTGTGACAATTTGAATCATGACAAGACTAAGCAAAAAGATTATTTATGGCAAGATTATAAGAATAAAGAAGAGAACTAGTAACGCTAAGCAGCGGGGAGCAACACCCGACAAAAATATTCTTGAACCGTTTCCTTTGCAAATACCTACACGTGTTATATACAGGAAAATGATTGTATAGAAGGGGCCACAGTCGCCTTGTCCCTATAAACAACTCTATTACGTTCCTTAGCGTTTGAAGACAGAGCACGTGGTAAATAGGATTTTGCACTTTGCATAATGCTGTTCCGGCACCCCAAACTGACATAAGAAGTATAAGTACTTGTACCGTGGCATTTATTGTGTTTAACTTAATTTACTTTCATTTGCGGGCATCAAGTGCCGCACTGTGTGCTCGGTTCGAGGGTTTACTAATTACAATTGTAGCAATTAAGCTTGGCTGGGTTGGTACGTTAATGTTTGATTAAGTGCCAGTAAAATATAGCCTTGTATTTAGCGGTGTGACGCTTACATTATCGTCGACTTTGAAAGCAATTTTCTTGAAATTTACATGCAATTTATCGTTGAAAATTTACGTAGCGGGAGTTAAGACGATTTTCGGAGCGGAGGCCAAATTTAATTTATTATCAAATATGATATTGGGATGATAATGTTTTCTTGCGTGTTTACTTGCGTTAAACATTATTTTTTTCACCAAGTTCTGAAAGGGTTTGTTTTGATTATCACTTTAAAATAAGCATTATTTCATAGAAATATACAAAACACAAATGCATGGTGGGTAAATTACAAACTTTGTATAAGTATAAGTATGGGTATGATATTGGTGTTTTTCCTGTAATATACACATTGATATTAATGTTATATGATAATTTCATTTTAATTTTCTTAAAAAACTTCGAAGATAAGTGGAAGAGGGCAGTATTTTTCAGTATACTGTACAAGTCGATCCCTTTCATATGAAACCCCACTTAACATAGACACAGTATACACATAGTACTAGACTTTGAAATATTGAACCTCCTTTTATCTGTATTTTTTATCAGAAAATGATGATGATGATGATGAGTTCCTGTTATCCCTCATTAGGGACATCGGGCTCGTAGAAGAGTTCTCCACTTGTCACGGTCTTGCGCAGCTTCTTCCAGCTCTTCCCAGCCAAGGCCACTTGAACCAGCCTCTTTTTCAACTGAGCGCCTCCATGTGGTTAGAGGACGCCCCGGCCGTCTCGTTAGAGCCGACTAAGAGCGGACTAAGATCAGAGTGTTCAACTCCAACGTCAAGTCAGTCCTACTGTACGGGTGTGAGACATGGTTCGTAAGAAATTACCTCACCAACCGCTTGCAGGTGTTTGTCAACAAATGCTTGCGGCGCATTCTTGGAATATTCTGGCCACGAACTATGTCAAACGCGAGACTGTGGCAGATAACAAACCAGAAGCCGATAAGCCAAGAAATCCTGGAACGGAAATGGCGATGGATTGGGCACGCGCTTCGACGATCGGATGACCACTTGTCCAAGCAGGGCCTACGCTGGCAATCTACTGGCAGAAGACGGCGGAGAGGCCGATCTTAGTTCGTTATCAGAAAATCAGAAAATAAATAAAGATATTTAAAAAATCGTGTTGTATTCATCTGGGTTACCTTTGTTTATAATTGATAGCATACATATAGTTCTTGAGATATTTATCAATGGGACAGACAGACACACAAAGTGAAACCACAAGAGTTTCTTTTTTCGGAACCCTTAAAAGAAAAACGGGGGCATAGTTCTGTTCCCCTTTTATTTATCCCTATCAGCCGGTAGGTATGCGAATAGATTAAAAACCGGCTTCGTACATTCAGGGTTCCGTACCAACCGAAAACTGAGTACAAAGAAAAAATCTGATTTGTCAATAAAATTTGAATATTAAAATATACATTAGAACTAATATTCATCACTAAATTTCAAGTTCGTAGGTTAATTTAAAAAAAAATTAAAACGAAATTTTGTAAAAACAGTTCATTTATTATGATTAATCAATTTTTCAGGCCAGCAATGACATTGACAATTGAAATTCATTCAAATTGAGACGCATATCTGACATGTATCTGATAGACAATTTGTGAACGATATAACGCCTCTGCCCGGTAAAGGTATAGTAAAAAAAAATGCTTTTTGTGCACTACAGGAAAATAATACAATAATACATTATGATCAAGACTTAAAGTAAGTAGGTGACAACAGGCGGTCTTATCGCTAAAAAGCGATCTCTTCCAGACAACCTTCAGATAGCGATATGGCGAATAGAAATAAGTTATTGGGCAGTGCATACCAACAAAGGGTAAAGAGAATATTATTGCAAAGATATACAATGAAACATATACTACATATACTAAATATATAAATCAAAAATATACACTACATAAACTACATAATATATATAAAAACATATATAGAAAGAGAAAACAACGACAAGGTAGCGGAAATAAAATGGGAGTTCATGAGAATTACGAAAGAGATAAATAATGCTCTTTTAAACGCTTCTTAAAAGGGATATACTAATACTACCCGTATCTTTCTAAGGCCTTGTCTATAGGCAACAAACTAGCAGTGGCGGAGCGTCCATACAACTCGATTCCCACCGGCTTGCCTAACTTTTAGCCAGTCCCGTTCTTTAACTACGGCTCATGAAGAATAAGAAAGGCAAATTACTTCCGGCTACCCTAAGAATATTTTCGACGCGCCGCCACTGCAAACTAGGGGACACTTTGCAAAATTAATTGCCAAAAAATTATCGCCTGTGTTAATATAATGAATACCTATGTACATACTACTATACTACTTATAGCACAACTTATAGTCTACCACGCGCTAGGCAGTTCGCATGTGGTCTTGTTCTAGCTGTTTATAGGTACGAAAAGTTTGAAAAGACGTGGAGATTCGCGGAGTGATCGATCAGGCTCGGGATTGCCCATCAACTTCGCCACGTGCAGAATTCCCATCAACTCTGCCACGTGGGCACGTGCACGCCGTAAACCGCGCGTCCCGTTACGACGTCTTTTATTGGGTGTTGGGGACGAGTATAATGATTTATACATACAGATCTATGTGGCTCGGATGTCGTCCTGAGTAGGTATTTTTTAACCAACATGTGTGGTCACAGGTTCCGGGGAACATTATTATTACCATTTTTTCCTAAACGCGGCAAACACCTTGGACTATAGTGCTGGCTCCGCCTTGTAAAGAGGGACGCCGCAGGATCGCTATCAGGGATCGCCCTAATACAACGCGATCAGGCGATGATCGCGTAGTCGCGTTGTATTAGGATGATCCCTCAGCATTTGCCCACGTGCGTCCCGGGCGAACATTATACCATGCAAGGTAAATTTACGTTTTCTATATACTCCGAATACAATACAATACAAATCTTTACCGCAACCTCAAAAAAACACAGAATATATTGCCTATTTAATGATATTTTTCGACCATTACAGAGGTAAATATACCACTCTGCAGTGCACTGAAAACTTGGAGCCTAAACTTATTAGTTAGGTTAGTTAATACGCCTAACCTAACTTATAACTGTCATTTTTTTATTATAATCCTACTTGTAAACGATAATAATGTAATGGAAAAATTATAATAATCAAATCTAATTTCTAATAACAACAACATAACTTGTAATATTTATAATATTATAAATAAATGAGTATCTGTATTTATTTTATTACTAACATAGGGATTAAGATTTATTTTTTGCATCTGTTCACATATTCTATGGACATTGTCTGAATTAAATAAATTGAATTTATAAGTTTAGCCTAACTTATACGTTAACTAAATTTGTTTACCTTAGTCTTCCTTTTGTATCGTGGATCCCCATATTAGGTACTCTCAAAGAAAAAAGTATAGCATTAACTTGCCGCAGACAAACAGTATTTACTAGTGTAAACGAGTATTTAGTACCTACATGTTTAATTTACTCATAGTTGCCATAAGCGAGTGTCTCGGAAGCCGGCAGTAATCAATCAGAACACAATGTGTGCCACAATAGGCTGGTATTCCCAAGACTTACCGACAACTCGCCGAACACAAAACAGCCTTAGTCTGGCCTGCGATTCCCCAGAGTCCTTACATATCAGGTTCAAGTTAAACTAGGGGTGATTGATCCTCACCAAGTTGGTTGGTTGACATCCAAGTTCTGAATGAACTTAGGCCCGTGTTACAATGCGAACAACCGTAAACTACGTATTTCTTGTGCGATCCATTTTATAAGTTCCTGTGGAGACGCTGAAATCGTTGTTATCAAACGGACAAAAATAGAACTTCAATAGCTTATTAGAGTCTCTATTTTTATTTGTCTTAACAAATGGAAATTTGAAAAAATATCTCTTCTTTTTGCTAATCACGCTTCGCTTAATGTTTTAATATGTAACATATTAACTAGTTACTTTGTGACTTCTTCCGTATTTTGTGTACCTATTGAATTCGAATTCCCTTCGCTCCGAATGTGGTAATAACGACTACAGCTAAACGCTACATTTTCTTGTGAAGGTTTAGGACTTCTACGCAGAATGCTCAAGTAATACGATATCAAAACTATTCCTATTTCAAGTTATTTATCGTTTTTTCGTCTTCCAGTTGTGACTTGTTATTGATATTAACACTGGTGTAAATTGTGTAAATACCTAACAGATGGGACGCAGTCCGTCAAATAATCGATTAGTTTAGTATCCGTTATATAAAAAACACCCCTAAAGGCATTTCACTAAGTGAAAATTCGCCAAAGATGGGGTTCAGAAGTAAATCGGCAATTTCGGCGGTCATCCTCGCGTCATTTGTTTTATGCACGGTGTTCAAGCCTCATAGCACACCACGCACAGTGCGGCCTTCCGGCAAGCGTGCGCTTACGTAGAGGTTCTTCCATAATGATACTTATGAAGAAAACCGGCTAAGTGCGAGTCGGACTTCGCACATTTAAGGTTCCGAACCAACCGCAAAATTAAATTGGTTTTAATAGGAAAAATAGGGAAATTTCAAACACAACAAAATTAGTCTTTTTTTTGTTAAAACATTATAAATAACCAAATTAGAAGTTCATACATAAGTAACAAAATTTTGTATAAAAAAAGATGACTTTGGGGTTTCTCATTCTTTGTTTCCGAATATTTTATAGAAAAAAACAGTATCCTTAATGAGTCTCCTTAACGAGTTCTAAACAACAATACCTCATATGGTGGGTAGTATAAAGATTTTCGAGTCCCCTTTAGCTGTATGGGTTCCGTTTGGACCCTTCGGGTACAGAACCCTAAATAAAACATTTGAACACTTAACAGTACGAGGTATCGCTCCATTACTTTACAATAAAAAATGTCACCGTAAGGCGACTTCCTGACTTGGCGGGGCGGTATCGATATGTGACATTCTCTTCTTTGACGTAAACTTACTGACGTCGCAAAGATTCCCACTTGACAGAATACTGTCAGTAAGTACTTATTACATTTGCGCAGTAGTAATATTATGCGCAGAAGCGGACCTGTGGGGCTAGAATAACATGCATCTCGTCTCTACTCGCGCGCGAGATAGGCTAATACCTGTCACTGTCTGATTAATGCTGTCAAAAAGTGACAGGTAGCTTATCTCGCGCGCGAGTAGAAACGGAATGCATATTGTGCTAGAGGGGCTGTACTGCCTTCGCCTCGTCCCGCTTCCGCGCATCCCGCGCCAGTCAGGAAGCACTCATTTAAATGTAGGGGCGCAGTAAAAAGTAGTACTGAGTTGACTGACATTTGACAGTTTTCTCATATCGTACCGCCTCCGCACCGACAAATTAGGAAGTTGCCTTAGGGATACAACTAGACAAGTTTGACAAAACAGTATTCTCGTTAGGTCGTTTTGGCCAATAAATCACCCGGCCCGGTATCGTACTGACGGATTTGTCACTGTCGCTCAAAACAAGTCCACTGCTTACTTTCGCAATCTAGTATATTATAAAACTTTCTAATTGCAAAAGCAACCCTATTGCTTATAAATAAAGCTCAAATTTGAGGACAATTTGATAAAAATCATTGGAGTTGTTAAAGTGAACAATTGAAATGAAAAGACGCGGGTTCTTAGTCCGCCGCCGGAAAATAATGGATTTCATAACTCTTGCGAAACTGCACTTTCCGGTCTCCAGAACTTATCTGATGACGCAAAGGGAATGAAAACAAAAGTGATAGCTTGGTTTCATCAACGAGGATTAAGACAGATGCCTAATGAGATAGGGCGGGGAAGACCATTCACGATTGCAAAATATTCAACTTCAAAGTCGCGTTCTATGAGAAACTCGTAGAGAGAGAGACTAGACTAGTAGTCGTTTTGGGAGATGAAAAAATAAGCACCAAGACATGCGAAATCGAATCAGAAATTTTGGACGACGCGTGAGGAAGCAAAGAAAAGTCAAGCTCAAAAATAGATAACAAAAATAATCAATATTTGGGATACTACATTTATTTTAACTATAGGGGAAACTTGCCATATTCGTACCCCCTAAAAAATACTAAATATTTTGGAAATATAAACGAGAAAATAACAAGCTGTTGCAGATTCATAATCATCATTTATCGGTTAATCTACCAAGATAATAAATTGAACTTCAACTCCAACAGCCTTTAAAAAAAACTCGTTTTTAGAAAAGGTGGAAAAAGTACGATTTGAGATTATTTGTTCTAAATCGTACCCGTATGTTCCTATATCGTACTTAAGGTAACCTTATAATTATGAATCTCTTAGCCTTAGCAATTGAATTAAAAATTTAGCCGTAAAATACATTTCTTCTCATCGTTTCCTATCTATTGATATATTTTACTCAAGTCTGAGTTGGATATATTTTATATACGACTCAAAATAAGATCAAAATTGACCTGTTTTTGCGATGTGAGATCATCGAGCGAAGTTTCAAATATCGTGTTTTCAGCCTTAAAATACACTAGATCGAATCTTAAACTATAAGATATCTAAATATCCCATCAATGAAGTGAGTATTTAATATTAGATTTTAAGAGTATTTATTAGTATTTAGTGAGTATTTATTAGATTTTTATTTTAGATTTCAATATAAGTACGTATTAAGTGGTTTAAAATTGAATGAAAAATACTATGATTTCGAATAACCTGGTCTTAAGAGGATATTATAATTATTGTGTAACTAATCTGACTTATTTATCGACTATAACGCAACTGTCTCTCTCTTCCTCTCTTTAGAATTATTATCTTCAACGAGGTTTTGTTTCCCAAAATATTCTACATACAGCCTTTCTTCGACTCATTAGATTTTCTTTATTTTTGACTCAATTTGCTTATTTTTCATTGTTTCTTAGAATTTCAGCAAGGAGTCAATTAAAACAGGTGAAAAAGATAATAACTCAAATAGTCTTTTTCACCTGTTTTAATTTATTAAGTACGAAATAGAACAACCTCAAACTCATACTCGTTTATTGGTAACAAAGAGCCGAGTACGAATTATGTGCAAGATAACTAACGACTTTAAAATTGCCGCGTAAAAAAATGATTGAGAGAGCTCAGAGATGAGAGCAGATAGGTGGCATTAGGAACACAGGAACACATGTCACAACTACAAGAATGGCCAACCCGCGCTCGTGAGTAAAAGTACAACTTATAATGAATATACTTGCTCTGTTACACGCGCCCAATTACACGGGCTATCAATTCCATCGAGAAGACACATGCATAGTGCTCTTTCCAATCAATTGGCTTGACTAATAGATCCCACACGCTTACTGTATCGTGCACAGAAGTCCCTCAATTTGAGGCGTCGCGGGACTGCTATCAATCAAGGATCCCGGAAGATTAATGACGTCATCCCAGGATCTCAAAGTCGGGACTCGGCCGATAACAAACCGCGTAATTAATAGCGCTAATTAGGTTTGGGAAACAATGTTGATTATAAGTTTTGAGACATGAGATTAGTCTTGTATAATTTATAGTGAAAACAGTTAATTAACCGCTATTAATTCTTTATTAAATCAAATGTATTTCATCCATCCCACAGCACCGAAAACGGTTGAATGTTAATTTGTAACAGTATAAACTTTTGTACAGTTATTTAAGGCGATATATCGATTGAAAGAGACACCCTTTGTTTTTCGCTCACGACAAAACGGGATGCAACCCTTTCCGAGAATTGCTTTTTAGACAAATCTCGTTAAATATCTGACTGTGTGCAGGTTTATTAAATTTCCTCTTGTCAGTACCTACATGAGGTAAAATACCATCATATTAACTTAATCGTGTCTTTTGATAATGCGTTGTTTTAGTAGGCTAAGGAAAAAAAGGAAAATATAGACTCGACTTTGGATTTATTTTCTATCGAGAAAATTTTAAGCAATCATGTTTCGCTATTGTCAATACCACAATCATATAGTCAAGAATCATATATCTGAAAATCAGCCCCTACTGTTTGCTAGTCTGGGCAGGACAGCGTTTCAAAGTCTCCAAATTTCTCAGTGTAGCGCCTTAAGATGTTATTCTGCTCTCAGATGTATTTCACACATATATCGCTTTAGGCTTGGCTGTACAAATCTTTTAAAAATGTTAGTACTGGGTATAAAAAGGCACGCTACGTGAAGTTAAATAAGTAAGGGTTACATAATAGGCTCGTCAATTTAAAACAGCAAACATCCCTCAAAACCATATTCAGGTAGACACGCGAAACAAGTGAAAAGCTTTAAGCTACGTTGACTGAGTAAAGTTTGCCTGGGTCGTAGTATAGCGGATCAGAGCCCTCATGTGCACGGGCCGATCACGGCCCATGGAGCACAATTCGTTTGATCTCGGCGGCGGCTCGCTAAGCGCTATTTATGTCCCAGCCCAAGGACACATGGCTGTGATGACGCGATTTACTCGGCATAAGGCGTACGAATGCATTGAGACCCTTCGGTAATGACTAAGTTTGGGACGTGACGTATATCAGCCGAAGGTTCACGACCGCACAATATGGCAAAATTGTACTTATCCTTGGCTAATCTTCTTACAGTATAGTTCGAACTGTTGATATCTTATCACAATTATCCGATCTTTACACAAGGAAACTTACCCCATCTCGCCTTTTATATCCCTCATTCTTTCACTGGCGATCTTGGCAAACTTCGAGCACTTGTAATAGGACCACGCCAAAGTTAAAACACGGAATGGTCCCTTCAGTCGCTTCATAATTGATAGTTCTTTTATTTCATTTAGTCAGACACGCAATCGCTCTGCGCCTAAAATAGTTTTATCGCATACGTCTAGTTTCACCGAAGCTATTAAAAAACTTTTCTAATGAAATTTCTTTTCAAGTGATAGAAGACTGCTAATAAGTTTTCGAAAGTTACGCAATGACTGTATGTATAGTAGTTCTGTTAAAATTTCCCGACGAACGCTGCAGTCTGTTGAGCTTGCACTACATTTTTACTTCCACTGTATCCGTTACCAGATTGCCGAATTCGTTGGGCAATTTAATTTGAACATAAAAACGATGAGTCCGCAACGAGGTTATAGTCCATTAGCCGAATTTGTTTAACTATAAAATAACAGAATTTAGGCATATACATAGATATTTAACACTCTTGCACATCATTAAATCATCATATAGATCTAGGGCATTGATGTCTGTACGGTAGGTACTTACATATATGTCTTTACAAAATCTGAGTGACAAACTTTCGTCTATGCGACTAAGTATGACCCTAGGTTACATGTTACTAATTTCTCCGAATGCTCGACCATGTCTCCTACACCACTATGTGGGACTTAACGACGTAGTTAACCAAACGACTGTCTGATGGACTGCTGTCGAGATGTAAAAAGGAGTGTAACGACCCAGAACGCTCCGACAATTCATTTGACTGACGCATTCCATCTAAAAGTGATTGATTGACCAACCAAACTCTGCTGAGAAAGTTTACTGTTCCACTCGATTTTTAATAAACAAAATGTCTATTGATAATTTATGGGAATTTGGCAGTGAATTATTAATTGTTTTCGTTATATATCCTAGGTAGATAGATAGTACTGGCATTTTGATGATTAGTAATAATTTTATTCTGTTGCAGAGTGTGGCCAGACGTAGCTGCGGGCGGAAAAAAAATGCCAACGAAATATGTGCCAGAATTTCGAATACGCAAACACAATGCCTGCCAAGAATGTAATCTCGAAATGGCTGCGAGCGAAACAAGGAAAACATAAACACCAACCATGGTCCTAGCTAGCAAATAATTATCGGAAAAATATGAATGCCAGCGATCCGGAAACACTAGTGGCAAGAGGCCAATTGGAGGTACTGAGAGGGCCGGAGTACACTCTCACGGCAGCCGTATATAACGCTGCCCTCGAGTTTAACGCCACTTTCGAGAACATCACCGGCTTCAACTCCACTACCGACGAAACCTGGAATGAGTATATCAAGCTGCTCCAAGATCGAGCGCTACTCGTTACCTTCTTGCTCCTTTTCTCCTTAACCACAGTGTTCGGCAACATGCTCGTTATACTAGCCGTCGTGCGAGAACGGTACCTTCATACATCCACCAACTACTTTGTGACGTCACTAGCGGTAGCTGATTGCCTTGTGGGCTTAGTGGTTATGCCATTTTCGGCAATGTACGAAGTGTTAGAGCATACCTGGTTTTTTGGAGTGGATTGGTGTGACGTTTGGCGGTCGTTAGACGTTCTATTCAGCACTGCTTCCATACTCAACTTGTGCGTAATTTCCCTTGACCGCTATTGGGCTATCACTGACCCTATAACATATCCAATGAGAATGAGCGGACGGAAAGCCGCTTTTCTCATAGCGGCCGTTTGGGTATGTTCCGGCGCTATATCGTTTCCCGCGATTGCGTGGTGGCGAGCCGTGCGACTAGAAGAAGTGCCGGATTACAAGTGTCCGTTTACGGAAAACTTAGGATATATTATATTTTCTTCAATGATATCGTTTTATTTGCCTCTATTTGTGATGGTGTTCACTTATTACCGCATTTATCGCGCGGCGACTATTCAGACGCGGTCGTTGAAAATCGGCACTAAGTCGATAATGCGTCCGAGTGGCGAGCTGGAGCTGACGTTGAGGATCCACCGCGGCGGCACGGTGCGCCAGCGCAGCGACGCGTGCCACGGCGTGTGCACGCCCGAGGAGGCGGACCAGGAGCCGCTCACGGCGTTGCAGAACAACGGCCTGTCCCGCTCTTCCACGCGCCTCACCAACGTCGCCACCCACGGCAAACACTTGCCCAAAAACTTTTCTTTATCGCGTAAATTGGCCAAATTCGCGAAAGAGAAGAAAGCAGCAAAAACTTTGGGAATAGTGATGGGGGTGTTTATAGTGTGCTGGCTGCCATTTTTCGTGGTGAACCTGCTGTCGGGGATCTGCTCGGCGTGCATCGCGCACGAGGAGATCGTGAACGTGATCGTCACGTGGCTTGGCTGGGTCAACTCTTCCATGAACCCGGTCATCTACGCCTGTTGGAGCAGAGACTTTCGTAGGTAAGTTTAGAGATGGTAAAAGTTTTACAAAATATTTGCCACGAACGTCGTGTTTCAGTAATGTACGTGGGTCCATTTCATTGTAGCCCTAGCTATCTTGAGTGCATGGAATTATGCTGAAACAAATTTATAAAAGACTACGTGTAAGCATAACCTGCTATTACGTAATAGATAGAAAATTAAACATAATTAGACACGTCCCGTGAATTACCTAGGTAATTAACTAATTGCATTGTATCCATGTACACTGCAATAGGTTACAACGCGGCCTACTAATGTATTTCACACGCTTATTGAGTGAAGACCAGCTGCACCCGTTTGCCAAGTTAAATTAAGTACCGATAACAACTCCCATATAAGTTCGTTACAGGTCTGAAATTGTTAATTGTTAACAAAACACACATCCACTTTACTCCGTTCGTTCGATTAAATCGTGAAAAACCGGGAAGTATCGAGGTAACTTTGTTACAAACTCCCGTCATAGCAAAAGCAAACTGCACAATTTATTTAGGCATGCATTCGAAAACTGAAAAATGACTGGAACGTTATGTGATTGTTCGGGGTTCAACTGTTATAAAAAGTAACGTCAAAAAATAGTGCCTAAAATACCAAAAGTGTATTTTAATTTGCTAGAGCATAGCGCCGTTGGCATTTCTAATAACTAGAACCTACGTAGTTTCCAGTATTTTAGTGCTTCGATATGAATAATGAATTTACATGAATTCATTATTAGAGATTTTACTAAATCCATCTAAAATAGGTTGATTTGATGAAAAGCTGTCCCTGACTCCTGAGACGGATAGATAAGAGATAAATACAATCTGGCCTCCAACGGATAAAAAAGTAGCCTGTCTCCAGGCTACAGGGAACGAATGAGTGCTTCACTGAATTACATCAGTATATTGATTATTATTTAAAAATAGTAGTTTATGCAACTGGTACATAATGAGGGGCATTAAAACACGAGTGGGATTTATGAAACGAGCCGAAGGCGAGTGTTTTAATGCCTAATTATGTACAGTTGCATTCATTGCTTTATCTACACACATATTATCTACACACGCGCAGCGTGCGATAATGGCCACTTCATGGCTAGGTGTGACATAAAATAATTTTAACAGAAAAACTGATGAAATGTTTGAATTGAGTAGGCGCACCCACACATCCGGAGGCGGTGATTGCGTTTTAAAAGCAAGGGCTGGCTGTGAGTCTACGGTATCTATACCGCAACGCGTTACTTTACTGCGTTAGATATTTTATTCCAAACTGAACATTTTAACAAACAAAAAAATTCATTCATTTTCATTGTTCATTTTCAAAGGTAAAAACAATGTAGAGGTAGTGTTGAATTTTACTTATTATGCATAATTGCATATAGATAAAAATTAGGCCACGAACGCTCTTTTTTACCTGTTTTACAAATTTAACCTTTTTTGTAACCAGGAAAAAATGTAATACTGATTAGAGATAGATACCTTCTTTCTCAACAAACCCCTTTCACTGTCTACTTGTCTAGGCGCTTTTTGTAATAACGCTTCCAAAGTTCCGGTATTTATTATGTAATAAATTTGAGTCCGTCAATTAGGGGTAAACCTCAGCGATGTTGTGTTTGGAAATCGTGACCAGAGTCGCGATGTCGTCATAAATCACATTACGTCACTTTTGATTCCGGCCGCGGTAAATTTTCCTCCTATGTCAATTCAGCGTGTCCATATTTTTTCAAGCGGTGACATTAAGATCATTTAATCCTTGTCGCACAAAAGGCATTGTACGACGTGACTTATTACTTCACCGTTCTACGCGAGCTTAGGCGTTGTAATAAGAGGGCTGGCTAGATTTGTGAAACGTACTCGTAGCATATTAAAGCACATTATACAGCGTGGGCCTGAGTAACCTGAAATTTTTTAAGACCTTTTTTCGGAGATTATAAAGTCTAACAAAATGTTTTCGAATCGGTCTACTTTTAGATTTTTTTTAATGTAAAAATGTAAAAATTATCTTTCGATTGTGACATTGCCGCTAATGTAACCAAGTCACGACATAAGTAATTGACACAATATCAAAGCGTCCGTAATTACTCCCGAATCTAAACAATTCCGGGAAAAAACATTGATGGCTCGTTTTAAGCGATGTGTTCATACAAAGTGACGACCACCAGCGGCTAACACAATACGGTATTTTACTCATAGTCAAATCAGCAACTATTTATTAAATGTCAAAAACGCTCTGTTAGTATGAAGTTTGTAAGGACATACTGTCTTAGTGACGTCACTAAGACAGTATGAATTGGTATGTTCTAATCAGCGTCCTTTTTAAATCTTTATGCTTATAAAATCTTTCAATTAGCTAATATAAATTAATAATTTATGTTTTCCGAGTATTTTCGTTAGATCTTTTATTAGTCAAGTAAACAATAATTTATTTTTACCTTTGTTTAATACCCTATAGTGCCCGACCTACATCTTGGTCGTAAGACTACACAACTAATAGCCACTAAATTTTATTGGAACACGTTGTATTGAGACTTGTGAATAATTGATTTTATTCCCTAGGCAAAATCAATTCGCATCAATCAATGGTGTACAAACAGACCAATTTACCTTATAATTACTTAAGCATTTCTCCGTCATCGTCTCGGTCACACTCACACTTCATGGATAGTGATGGTACCTATTGCCTTTATTTTCAGATTTTATTTTGTTATTGAACCTTTAAGTAAGGGTGGTTAGTGTAGTGAGACCTCTTTCAGCGCAAGGGACCCTTCGAGAGTCAGCAGTTAGGTACCTACCTCTATATAACCTTTTCATAAAGTCACTGCTGCTGTCGCGCCTGATGTCAGTTTAGTTTAGCAGTGAATTCTTGATAAAATTAATATATCACTGTTAAATCTATCGAAGCATTCGAAGCTCGGGACTGAAAATTAATTGACCTCTTGGAAGAAACAAAAACACGTACCCATAATATACAATACAGTGACAAAATAGGTATGCGAACATGACTTTAATGACAAAAGCGTACAGATGTTTTTGTGTCTTTGGGAACATACATAATATATTTATGCCTTTGACTGTACATTACTCAATTGTTTCTATCTATGTAATGCATTGATATGTTGAAATTGAGACACGGTATACTTATTCCAGCGGACTCCCGCGACCTTTACCAGGTCATCAGTCCACCTTGTGGGGGGTCTACCCACGCTGCGCCTTTTTTTTTTTTGCTGCTGGATGCGGGTGGCGCAAGACCGGTCATTGTGGCACTCTTTGGGGGAGGCCTATGTCCAGCAGTGGACGTCTTTCGGCTGATATGATGATGATGATGATGATACTTATTCAATTCAATACATTTATTTCAGGCGTTGCGCATAAAGTGTTAGGGTAGTTACTTAACTCCTGGAAACTAATTTCCGCACGGGGCGCAAAGCTACTAAAATAATACAACCAACTTGATCCTACAACGCCTAAGTATATTCAATGGATTTCCAGAGTGATCAAGTCGCGTATTAAAGTAGTCCCATCCTTTACTTCATAGAAATGTAAGAGTGAGATAGTATGTGAAAGTAGGTACCTATTATACTTTTTCTGAAACTGTCCAGAGTACGAGGCTAATACGCCGTTAAGCTTAAGTAGAGTGTATTAGCTTTTACCGATTTAGTGTCCCTTATACCTATAATACTGTACACTGTACGCCAGTATACATAGAGTAGAGACTCCTGTACGGTGAGTTTCACAAACAAGAAATTAAGTTTCTGAGGGTGTCAACGTATTAATGAAATGCTTGTTAACAGTCGTATGACTAAACTATTTTTTTTGGTGCGGTGGCAAGCAAGCGTATTGCCCACCTGATGGTAAGAAGGCGCTACACTGAGAAATTTGGAGACTTTGAAACGCTGTCCTGCCCAGACTAGCAAACAGTAGGGGCTGATTTTCAGATATATGATTCTTGACTATATGATTGTGGTACTGACAATAGGGAAACATGATTGCTTAAAATTTTCTCAATAGAAAATAAATCCAAAGTCGAGTCTATATTTTCCTTTTTTTCCTCAGCCTACTAAAACAACGCATTATTAAAAGACACGATTAAGTTACCTAATATGATGGTATTTTACCTCATCTAGGTTCTGACAAGAGGAAATTTAATAAACCTGCACACAGTCAGATATTTAACGAGATTTGTCTAAAAAGCCATTCCCGGAGAGTTCCCGTGCGAAAAACAAAGGGTGTCTCTTTCAATCGATATACCGCCTTAAACGAACACATACACATATATTTAAAGGACAATTTTGTTTTATCCGGATTCGAATCCAGCGGGGTAATCGCGTAACGTTTTCGACCGTTAGTACGATAGATCTACATGTCAAATCCCATACTAAAAATGACATTAAAATATGCCTACCGTACGTTCGAAAAGTTACGTGATTACGCCGCTGGTCAGGGCATTCTTTGTGTGATGAGCACGAATATTCGTTCTTGAGTCTTGGATGTTTTCTATGTATCTACATAAGTATGTAACTATATCGTCGTTAAGTAGGTACCTATAGTAAAAGCTTTGCTTAGGGGCTAGGTCGATTGTGCACAAATATTTATTTATCAATTTTATTTTTATATTTGTATACGTACCTACATACAAAGATTGTCTGTACAAAATATAACGTAATCGACTGAGGTGATACCTAGCTTAAAATAGAAAACTAGAGACCACGTTTTCTTTATTAATTTAACAGGTAAATTCTATAGATCATAATCTTGTTGAAAAGTGGAGCCTCGAGCGGTTTTCCGACGCCTCCGATAATCCATTTAAAGTTGGTCGGACGGAGCTCATCTCGTCGATTGGGCCCGACGACGACGCGAATTATTGGATTTGCCTCGTAATGAACAATTTAAAGTAAAACATTTATGTTCTAAGCATTAACCCTTTGAACGCTTTCATATTTGAATGAAGTGATCACTCACACGCCAAGCACTGTTTAATTGATGTAACGTTTAAACCGATAAAAACAATTCATAATAGATTTTATTCATGATCAATGTACACCTTCACTCCGACCTTTTTAGTGGTTGTTGGCGTGGTGAGCACGACGACACACGAGCACTTTATAGGTTCTTGGCGTTCAAAGGGCTTATTGGTGTTACACTAATAAAATGGTTATTGCATTAGAGATGAGTGAGCGAGAATAGAATACTTAATGTTAAAAAAAGGAATATTACCATCAAAGTCACACACTCTGTCAGGTACAATAGAACCACTTTAGCCTCGCGTCTAACACTGTTGTATTCAAACGGGCTCGGGCGTCCATTTCCTACTTTTCCAATATTTAAATAACAAAAAGGCTTTGCGAAACACTTGTTGCTAAGTCTAGCTAATAGATTAGAAACCTCGTGCGTTAACAGTTAAATCATTTCGATAACCTAAACTTAGGTATTCATATTATCATATTTGAAAAGTAATTGATCTAAATAAAGTACCAAGTAGGTAGGTACAATAGTGCACATCGATATTTTAAATAAATCAAAACATAATAAAAACGAATTTATCCATTAAATTCTAGAGTTAACGAGGTACTACCTACTCTACTCAAAGACCTTTTTGGAATACTCGCTCTTTGTGATTAAACATTTAAAATGTTATTAAGTACGCCTTTTTGCCAACCGGAGATTAGCCTGTTTGCCACCTCAAGGCATTTCTGTACCCGCTTTTCATCTTGTATTTTGACTCGTTGGTGTTACTTGTTAAGAGTAAAAATCTTCTCTCTAATCAGTGAAGGTAATCAAATGTGTAATTATTACGATTAGTATTACGATGCTAAGTTACTTAGCCTGAGTAATAAAGCATAATTTCTATCTAGATAAGTATGGAGGGATTTATTTATAGTTCTACGAAAAAAGACGAAATAATGAAAATTTAGGTAGTATTACCTACCCGCTTACTTGGAAAATATTGGAGCAAATACCTATTGTATTTGCTCTAATACGTAGACTAGGTGTATTCGCAATGGTACTTAGTAAACATAATGGGATATCAGGCCAAGTAAATCAATAAAAAACGTACGCGGAGCTGGCATTTCGGAAATGTTTCACATTTAGCGCATTTTGCGATGCAAATCTGAATTTGTTCTGTTCACCGTTGGTCGACGGCCTATTTCAGCATCTAACAACACACATTTGGGCGCGGCTTAGTTGCAACACTTGCAACGAAAATTCTATGCAGGATGGTTGGGGTGGTAAACTTAGCAATTTTTTTTTCTTAAATTGTCTAAGGTAGGTACATAAACTGTAAGTAGAGGTACGTAACAATGTCACCGCGGCGTTTTATTATTTTGTCAAAACGTGACTTCACCGAGATGACTTCACAGAGGACCTGACGACCACTTAATCAGCGACACTAAAAGAGGCCGCGATGACCATATTTAAGTATACACCCTCTGATCTGATAACACCAATTTTTTTTTGGAAAAAGATTGTAACTTTCCTCACGAGCTAATTTAATAATTATGAGTGCCCTAAAAATAATAACGCTTGTGTTTATTTATTGGGATGCTTACTATCATTGTTATTTATTATTATACCAGCTTAATAATTACAAATAAAATCCGACAAACAACCATAGCTAAGAACCATTATAAATACAACAATACTTGAATTTAAAAAAAACGCTAAGATGTGACAGGCAGATACAGATACCTACACATTTCAATTTTTTTATAGTTTTCTGTGGCGCCAAGGGTTAATAAAAAGATTTCTGAATCATCTTTATATATATAATTCTTCTGTGCGTGTGTTTGTCAGCTAACTCCTCCTAAACGGCTACCCATTTGGATGGAATTTTGTGTGTATATTTGAGTTGGTCCCTGGAAGGTTTGAAAACACATTCAAACCCGGTAGGTGGCGCTACTTCGCCGGGCAGAACGACGTCTGCCGGGTCCGCTAGTATTGTATATCTATTTGTTATGTCCAGTCCAACTATCACTTTGTATAAATACCTGTCCAATCTTAACCAATAATCGCGAACGCTCCTTTTGATATAAATAAATTATTTACACAATCTGTGTCATTATCCCCAATAAACGGGATTGCTGGATAACACGCGAAGCATTTAATTCACAAATGCTCAGGATTTTATTTAAATTATTGTATTTACAGTAGAACGGCCGCTGCACTTTTAACGTAATTGAGGCTTTTCAGAACCGTCCGAATATTCAGGGTAATTGGCTGTGATGGACACGAGGTTTTTGGAATGATCGCTCCTGGTTGCAGCGCCGGATGTAGAAATTTTTCGAAGGGGGGGCAAAAACTACAATATGCCGCCCCCGTCTGCATTATTGTCTTACAAATTGTTACCTCTACCATTTCAGAATAGTAAAAGTAGCTACTAGTTATCTACTCTAAAGCGGGACGGGTCATAAAGTTATAACACATCTACGTATAGATGAAAACGCGAGCGCAGCGAGCGCGAAATTTTTTGTCCTGTCAAGACGTATTTTGGCCTGTCAAGAAGTTCGGATTGCCGCCCCCCTGCCGCCCCTAAATTTGCCGCTTCCTAAACTTGCCGCCCGGAGCATGGACCCCGGCTTGCCCCCCTCCCCCCTAGATCCGGCTCTGCCTGGTTGGAGACCAGGGATGAACGTAACAATTTTCGATTTTTTCGTAATATCTCACACAGCTTTTAAAATATCAAGATTCTAATCAATACAAATGATAGATTAGTCTTTCAGCTATCTTTAACCATCACCTTAAATGCAACTGATATAAGAGATGTTGAGAAAAAACAGCCAAAAAAAAAGTGGAATCTGTTACAACCATCCCTAGGGGTAGGGCTGGTTGTAACAGTGTCAGGGGAAGTTTGTAACAATGCAAAAAAATACAAAGTAACTTTCATAATCAACATTATTATTTATCAGAACACAACATAAACATTCTTCGGACAGGACAGAATCCCAAAAACTCTGGGATGAACCCATTAGCCGAATAGTCCACGAACACCTGCTAGACACGTGTGCCTCGGCCCAAGACGAAGCCCGCCTTCTAGCAGTGTCTGAACGGGAGTCCGGGTATTGGCTCTAATTATGCTCTCCGATCAGCACATTCCACCACCTTTTTAGACAATTTTTTTAGATTGGCTGTTGGAATGCGTTTGCCAACCTACCTAATGCGACAGATGCGAAACCAAATGAAAATAATGCTAGGGCGTCCCCCCAAAGCGACGAACACACCGACAAGAACAGAACATTTTCGCTTGCATGTCAAAACCTCAGACTTGGAACCTGGAACCTCGGTACCCTCACCGGCAGGAGCCAGGAACTGTCCAAAGTACTGCAAAATAGGAATATAAATGCATGCTGCCTGCAGGAAACGAAATGGAAAGGTTCCAAATCCAGAGATATAGGACTAGGCTACCAACTTATATACCATGGCACCAATAATGGAGAAAATGGAGTAGCTATAGTCCTTGACCATCAATTCAAGCAGCGGATAATCAACATAGACCGCAAAAGCGACCGAATTATCGCCGTCAAACTGGCCATGGACCAGCAACAGCCCCTAAATATCATCTCGGCGTACGCACCACAAATTGGATGCCAAGAATCCGAAAAATCAAAATTCTGGGAAGATTTGGATGACCTTATTAGTATGATACCCCCCGAAGAAACGAAGTACATAGGCGGTGACCTCAACGGACACGTTGGTGCTACAACCTCGTCCTACCAAAATACCCATGGAGGACATGGCTACGGCACTCTAAATAAACCAGGGGAGGAGATACTGGACTTTGGCACACGTCATAACTTATCAATAGTAAATACATATTTTCAGAAGAAGCCCGAGCATTTAATAACATATAAGAGTGGTGGGAAAAGCACCCAAATAGATTACATTCTTACAGACAGAAGAATCCTAAAATTTTGCAAGGACTGTAAAGTTATCCCAGGAGAGGCGCTAACAACACAACACCGTTTATTAGTCTCAGTTTTCAAGTTACCTAAACCCATTAAAACAGTAATAGACAGGACCCCAAGAATTAAATGGCGCCAATTATACAGCGAAAAGGGTGAAGATCTTACGTGCCAGATAAAATCATACCTAGGAAGTGATATGACCAATGAATATAACAGCGATGCAGACCATATGTGGTCCAATTTCGAGAAAAAGTGTACTGAAGAAGCGGCAAACATCCTAGGAATGTCAAAGGGTGGGCTTAGTAACAATAAAGACCCCACATGGTGGACAGATGAAGTAAAACAACTCGTGAAAGAAAAGAGAGACCTATTTAAACTATGGCAGAAAACACAGCTCGAGGAAGACCGCTTGGAATATAAACATGCAAAGAAAATTTCTAAAAGTAAAGTGGCACAGTCAATAGCGAAATCAAAGGAGAACTTTTATATCAGATTGGAACAAGCACGAACAGATAACGAAATCTTTAAAATTGCCAAACAACGTCACCGGTCTACGCTAGATATAAAGTTGAACAAATACATCCGGGATAAGGATGGCATTCTCCTAACATCTAATGATAAGATCAACGCCAGGTGGTGCCAATATTACCAGGAACTATTAAACGAAGAATTCCCAAGCCAACCCTTACCACCCATTACCGCAGTTGCGGGACCAGCGGAAGACATTAAGGTGAGTGAAGTCAAGCTTGCAGTTAGTAAAATGAAGAACCATAAAGCTACTGGCCCCGATGGAATACCCGCAGACCTGTGGAAGAAACTTGGAAACATAGGAGCTGAGTGGCTAACGCTACTATTTAATACCATCCTCAGTAGCAATAAGATCCCAGAAGCCTGGCGCCACAGCTATCTCCTCCCCTTCTACAAAAACAAGGGAGACGTCAGAGACTGCGGAAACTATAGAGGCATCAAGCTCACTTCGCACACCTTAAAAATATGGGAACGAATTCTTCACCACCGTTTTCTAAAACATGTGGCCATATCACAAAACCAGTATGGATTTACAGCCTCAAGGTCAACTACGGATGCAATACAAACAGTGCGAATACTCATGGAAAAAGGCCGTAGTAACCATGAAGACCTACACCTAGTCTTCATAGACCTAGAGAAAGCCTTTGACAGGGTGCCGCGTAAACTAGTATGGCAGGCTCTGAGATCGCAAAGAATACCTGAGTGCTACATATCATTGGTTCAGGATATGTATGACAATGTAACCACACGAGTGAGAAGCCTAGCTGGTACGAGCCATCCCTTCGAGGTGAAAGTTGGTGTGCATCAAGGATCTGCTCTCAGCCCGCTGCTGTTCAATATTGTTATGGATTACCTAACCAAAGACATCCAGTCTCCCTTACCATGGTGCCTGCTGTATGCCGACGATGTCGTCCTCATTGACAAGTGCGCGGAACAACTGCAACATACCCTAGAGCTATGGAGGCATGCTCTGGAATCCAATGGATTGAAAATCAGCAGAAACAAAACAGAATACCTGCCATGCCACTATAGCCTCACTGAACAGACACCACCCACAATCAGCATCGATGGACACCCAGTACCGACAGTAAGCCACTTCAAATACCTGGGCTCGGTCATGTCCGCGGACGCAAATGTGGACATGGACGTGACACACAGGGTCAATGTAGCCTGGCAGAGGTGGAGGGCGCTTACGGGTGTACTCTGCGACCGCCGTATGCCAATAAAGACCAAAGGTAAGGTCTACAAAACAGCTGTGAGACCTGCTATGGTGTACGGTGCAGAATGCTGGGCTGTCAAAAAATCGCACGAACAAAAACTCCATGTCAATGAGATGAAGATGTTGAGATGGGCGGCCGGTGTAACGAGACTCGATAAAGTGCGTAACGAACACATCAGAGGAAGCTACAAGGTCGCCCCCATTGCCGACAAGGTCAAAGAATCCCGCATGAGATGGTACGGGCATATCATGAGGCGCGACGAAGACCATGTCGTGAAAAAAGCCCTTGCACTACCGGACTACAAAAGAGGCAGAGGTCGCCCGCTTGTTACGTGGTGGTCCACCATATCGAAGGACTTGAAACAGGCCCAGTTGAACGAAGAGACAACCCAGGATCGACCGACCTGGCGCATGAGAACGAGGAGGGCCGACCCCAAATGATGGGAAGAGGCACGGAAAGAAGAAGGCTGTTGGAATGCGTTTAGGTTGCAATATTGTGGAGCTCCATCGCTGCTGCTGTGGTGCTCAGATGAACCGTCTGGGTCTTCACGGACTTTCATGCGCGAAGAGCGCTGGCCGCCTTTCCCGCCATGCCTGCCTGAATGATACGTTCCGTCCGGTTCTGTCTGGTCAGTGTCAAGTACCTGCTACCCTCGAACCCAGTCGACTGGCTCGCGGCAACGGTATGAGACCCGACGGCATGACTTTAGTGCCCTGGGAGGTTGGCAGACCCTTAGTGTGGGACGTGGGACGCCACATGTGTAGATGCTCTGGCGGCGTCCCACCTCCGCACTACATCGCTTCGGGCAGGCGGGGCCGCTGCTACAGCCGAGACCGTTAAGCGCCGCAAATACAAATGTCTCGGTGATGATTTCGTATTTGTGTTGTTTGCGGTTGAAACGGTAGGTCCATGGGGTCCAGGAGCTCACAATTCCAACCAGCAAATTAAAAAAAAAACCAGCACCACTGGTGACTGGAGGGCTGGCGTGTTCTTCGGCCAACGTGTAGGCATTGCGGTGCAACGAGGTAACGTAGGCAGCCTTCTGGAAACCATTCCCAGGAGCGGTGATTTGGGGGATATTGGTTTTATAAGTAGTGGTTTGCATAGTTTTGAATATTAATTTATATTTAGGCTATTTTTTTAAGTTTATGTAGGTACTGTTTTAATGATTTAATATGTATTTGTAATTAATAAATACTATCGGGATGAAAGTAACAAGTCGTTACTTTCATCCCGATCTGTAAATTTTCCCGAATATGACAGAAACGTGCTTATAACCTGCAAAAGCTGTTATAAATGCACAATTCCGAATGCCGAAACATAAAATTGAATAGTTGTGCTATTTAATTCACACATAACATACAAGTTAAAACATTACATAATTAAAATAATCACAAATGAAAATAACGGTCAAATCTTACTTTATGCGTAATTTTTCGGCACCGACTCACTACGCCCACAACCTGGCGGCACAGCGCCGTGAGCGCAACTGAGGGAAGGGGGGGTTCAAAATGGCACATTTCGATGAAGCAGCCGTCAGCGTAGCCAACATAATTCGTTCAAAAACTCATTTGTTACGTTCATCCCGTGTTACTTTCATACCTGGTCTCCCCTACTGAAATTGGAAATTGGAGTGAGTGACGAATTGTTCATTTTGAAAACAGAATACTCGTATTGCCAGCCACTAGCCACTGTTGTAGTTTTGACCCATACGAACAACTCAACGTATACAACGTGAACTCATAGCTCCCACGGCGGGGACGTCCACCGCGTGATCACGACAATACAGACACATATAGTCCCTATTCGTCCCGGTACCGCCGCATACCGGGTAGAGTCAGTCCGACAGGTCGGGCCTAGCTGAGTTCCTTGCTGGACTCTTCTCTGCAAGACCAGGTTTAGTGAACCAGCGACAAAACTCACAGTAGCTCGATTCCACTGATACCTCAGATTCGGTTGAAACAGCTCAATCAATCTCACTGCAGCTGAAGCGCAAACTCTTAGAGTATTCCAGTGTTTAATCCAAAGGTACGAAATTAAATCATTTTGTGGTACTACCTTGATTTCACGCAGTCGGCAAACTTACACTACTCGTATGTAGGTACTAGCGCATTTTTTTTAGCCTGACTGTGGCTTTAAGCGATAGGAGTGCGCGGTTGGAGGGTTGCCTGGGGAAAATCCAGGGGAAACCTCCGACACGACCACGCGGGCGGTTTATACACTGTAATACTAGAGTTTGCGTTCCAGTGAGATTGGTTTCAAAATTATTCTACAATGCCTGCACTGATTTACCATAAAAAATCCTATTTCAAAGGAATAGTGTCCATAAAACAGATAAAACTTCTCTTTGGTGTAACTTTCTTAAGTCCTAGAAAAAGTTGTTCGAGTTTAACCATTGCCTTCTTTAACGCTATATCTTTGTTCATGAAGGTTGGTTCCCAGATTAAAGCATCTCGGCCATATCTCGCGGCTAGACGGTCTGACTCTAATCTTGTTTAGATCGGGATTCGCGGGCCCCTCGTTTTGTCAGCGTTTCTTCTAAGCCATTGAACCAATATGCTCAGAACAATTGCTTCAAGTATTTATATCGCGGTTATGTGTCATAAAATGTACGTTTAATGTCTGAGAAGATACTGTTTCAAATAACTTCGAATAAGTTAGAGTTCTCCCCTTCGCTTTTTGTATATGTTAAGTATTCCTGTTGAAGCCTATATGGTAAACCTATTACGAATATGTTTATATACTAGTGGCTCTGTGAGCTGTAGACCTCGTGAGTGTTTTTTTTATTTCCAAAACTATGTTAGATATCGAACCTGTAGAGGAGGACAAACCATAGATTTTTTTTAGATTACTCGACAAAAATATTCTATGTAATCAAAGAACGTGCTCACAATACTTCAGAGCTCAGAGAGAGAATCTGTTGTGAAATGCGACCCTTAGAGGTGAACAAATCGAAATTCGGCCGCAGAAACACAAAATAATTGATTTTTTTTTTAAATTTTGAAAAAATGACTCGATAAAAAAAATCTATAGAATTACCGCACCTGCTCACAAAATTTCACGAAAATCGGTTGATAAATGCGACCTGTAGAGGAGAACAAACCAATGAATAAAATAAAAAAAATAAAAAAATCAATAATTTACTTGCCTAAAAAGTTCTATATAATCATAAAACCTGCTCACAAAACTTCACGAGAATCGGTTGAGAAATGCGACCTGTAGAGGAAAAAACGGCCGCAGAAAAATACGAAATCATTGATACAAAGTTTGTTTTTTTGAATTTCCAAAAAGTGACTCGACAAAAAAGTTCTATATAGTTACCAAATCTGCTCACAAAATTTCACGAAAATCGGTTTATAAATGCGACCTGTAGAGGAGAACAGCCAACGACCGTAAAAAAATTTTTCTAAAAATTTACAAAAAAATTCTCTACAAATAAATTATATGTAGTCATGGAACCTGCTCACAAAATTTCACGAGAATCGGTTGAGAAATGCGACCTGTAGAGGAAAAAACGGCCGCAGAAAAACACGAAATCATTGATACAATGTTTGTTTTTTTGAATTTCCAAAAAGTGACTCGACAAAAAAATTCTATATAGTTACCGAATCTGCTCACAAAATTTCACGAAAATCGGTTGATAAATGCGACCTGTAGAGGAGGACATACAAAAATCCGGCCGGACATACGAAAGCATTTTTGTCGAAGCTAAAACAGAGACCTCGTTTCACTCGGACAATTACGGTGGGTCTAGACCAAATGAGACCTTTAATGCATTTACAATTCGAGAATTTCTAAGAAATGGCGTGTATGTTTACTATGCGACCGACAGTGCGTAGTATTTTTTACGGTTCCTCATAATCATTGTATTGTAGTGTATTTGTAAGTTTTGATATATTTACTAAACGACCACCCAATGGTACTAACGTATTAAAGTTACATATTTAACTTAAAAGATAATGATTATAAAATTAACAATCATATATGCATGAGTGTGTAATCAACAAAATGGCACAATGGAAACGAAATATTCAAAAGTTACTAAAATCAAACCAGGTTCTCGCTGGTGGCAACCCAAGCGCTAATGCCCCGTCCCGAAAGAGCGCGTTGCGTGCTATAGAAAGAGATGGTCATGTTTAGGCACGTTTGGCATACCTAAAAGGGGGATTTGTTAACAGTGGGCCTTCTGTACATATAGTACTATTACTTATTCTGTGCTAAAACAATTAAAATGCTTCTCCTAGTATCTCATGATGAAGTCAGCCACCAGTTAATTATTAAATGAAACCGCATACCGCGCTAATTTCGCGGTAACTAAGTGGGGTTGATGGAGATTGCGGCACTCACGTCACTGCATAACGGAGGATTTTAGTTAATATGCCAAAACAATGAAAGCAAACGCAAACCCTTTTTACTTACGTTGAAACAGTTGGGTACTAATTATGAAAAGTTTATTTGTGTGTTGGAGATCCTATTTTATTCAACAGTTAAGATTTTCAAATATGTACCTTAGTTCTGTTTTTAGGGTTCCGTAGTAAACAAGGAACCCTTATAGTTTCGCCATGTCCCACTGTGGAACGAAAAACCCCTCTCCATAGAAATAGGTTTTTTTTTTTAAGTGTATGTTTTTTTGATTGAAATTCAATCCTCTAGTTATCTTTAGGTCAAAAAATGAATATGGGCAAGTTTGGCTGAAAAACCGATGAGTTATAATTTTTTGACGAAAATTTTGTATGGAGAGTATGCAAAAAAACGTAATATCTCAAAAAGTGCAAGGAAAACCGTAATATCCTCCCGCATGAATTTAGTACTAATTATTTGTGATTTTTTGGCATACTTGTTATTTCCCGGACAGGTGCACTTTTTTTTTTTAAAATCAAAAACTAAAATATTAACATTTGTATGTATTAAGCTTGGTAATAAGACGAAAAATGAACAAAAAATATTTATAATAAGGTACACAAATAAAAATAATACCAAAAATAAAGTAAAAGGAACAAAAACTAAATGCTAGAAGTTACAGTATGGACAAATCCCAAGCCTTGTTCAGCTTCATATTGTCGGCCAATACAGTTTACTTTTATCAAGGAAAGCGAAGCTGTTGTACTTGCTCAGAAAATGGAAATGGATAAGGAAATTGAAGATCTGCAACCAACGGAACACAAAAGCACTACAGTGAAGCATGAACTGAAGATGACCATGTTAGATGGAAAAATTTGTACCTATCTTTCAAAAGCCAGATCAAATGCAACTTGCAGTTTATGCTTGGCTAAGCCCACGGAGATGAACTGCCTGGATAAAGTTTTAACTAAACCCGTTGATACTGACATCTACGAATATGGGTTATCATCTCTACACGCCCGAATCAACACTATGGAATGCCTTCTCCACATAGCTTATCGGCTGGACTTCAAACAGTGGGCTGCGAGAGGCAATGAGCTGAAAGAAAAGATGGCATCAAGGAAGAATATAATAAGGTACACAAATAAAAATAATACCAAAAATAAAGTAAAAGGAACAAAAACTAAATGCTAGAAATTACCTAATATACAAATAAACACTAATTATCAATAAACTAATCAATTTCTTCGGTTTCTGCGTCACTTATTTCATCATCCACTTCGGAATCGGAGTCTATCTCGGAAGCGTACATCATTTCCGATTGATTTTCTGATTCTGAATCGTCTAGAAGGTTCAGGGTTTCAGTGAATAAGGTTTGTCTCTTCCTCTTGTGTAGTGTTGGCCTCATTGCAGTTAGTTTAGGATCTGAGGATAGCCGTAACATATTTAAAATGTCACGATTCGAATCCTGCCTACTCTTTTTTTGAGAATTGTGTTCCCGGAACCGTCTGAAATCTTTATTTCGGGCCTCAGATGCTTCTTCTGAAAGGCAACCGATCGGCAAAACTGCGTTGTGGGCAATAATGTCCGCTCCATGGACCAGTAATTTATGTACAGTTGCGGACATATGGTACCAGTTATAGAGTTCTACATATTTTTTTACCGTTTGGTGGGCATATTCTCTATATTTTTCCACATTTATAACTTCTCCCGAGGTAATTGCTTGCACGATTACTGCAAATCTTCTGATCAGTTCTTCATCTAGCCCTGTAATGCGTGCTGTTTTACCAGGGTTCTGGAAAAACTTTCTCGCCGTGTTTCCATCATTAGTGGTCCCAGAACCTTGTTTGACCACATCTATCAAGAGGTTCATTTCCGCCATGAAACGTTCTTGTATCATTTTCTTCCTTGATGCCATCTTTTCTTTCAGCTCATTGCCTCTCGCAGCCCACTGTTTGAAGTCCAGCCGATAAGCTATGTGGAGAAGGCATTCCATAGTGTTGATTCGGGCGTGTAGAGATGATAACCCATATTCGTAGATGTCAGTATCAACGGGTTTAGTTAAAACTTTATCCAGGCAGTTCATCTCCGTGGGCTTAGCCAAGCATAAACTGCAAGTTGCATTTGATCTGGCTTTTGAAAGATAGGTACAAATTTTTCCATCTAACATGGTCATCTTCAGTTCATGCTTCACTGTAGTGCTTTTGTGTTCCGTTGGTTGCAGATCTTCAATTTCCTTATCCATTTCCATTTTCTGAGCAAGTACAACAGCTTCGCTTTCCTTGATAAAAGTAAACTGTATTGGCCGACAATATGAAGCTGAACAAGGCTTGGGATTTGTCCATACTGTAATTTCTAGCATTTAGTTTTTGTTCCTTTTACTTTATTTTTGGTATTATTTTTATTTGTGTACCTTATTATAAATATTTTTTGTTCATTTTTCGTCTTATTACCAAGCTTAATACATACAAATGTTAATATTTTAGTTTTTGATTTTAAAAAAAAAAGTGCACCTGTCCGGGAAATAACAAGTATGCCAAAAAATCACAAATAATTTGTACTAAATTCATGCGGGAGGATATTACGGTTTTCCTTGCACTTTTTGAGATATTACGTTTTTTTGCATACTCTCCATACAAAATTTTCGTCAAAAAATTATAACTCATCGGTTTTTCAGCCAAACTTGCCCATATTCATTTTTTGACCTAAAGATAACTAGAGGATTGAATTTCAATCAAAAAAACATACACTTAAAAAAATAAATTCCTATTTCTATGGAGAGGGGTTTTTCGTTCCACAGTGCGTCCGTCCGTCCGTCCGTCCGTCCGACCCCCGTTTTTCTCAGTAACCGTTAACGCTAAAAAGCTGTAATTTGGCATGAGTATATATATCAATGACGCTGACAAAACGGTAGAATAAAATCTTTAAAAAAAATTTTTTTTAGGGTACCTCCCCTACATGTAAAGTGGTGGTGCAATTTTTTTTTCTGCCACTCCCCATCGTGTGGGGTGTCGTTGGATAGCTCTTTTAAAAATATTATAAGGTTTCTAAAAGCATTTTTTGATTAAAGAAGTGGGTAGCGTGATATTAAGCTTTGAAGTGATAATTTTTGCTATGGGCAAGTGTCCCCCCCCCCCTGCCAGCTAAACGGTGGCTACTAACCATGTGAAAAAAACATGGTGGTAGTATATACGATGAATTTAAAAGAAAAACTATCACAGCTAAGTGGACATTACTAGTTAACGAGTAATAGTCGAACTTCAGAAATGTACTTTCGTACAATTTCCATTGATACCTTAGATAATGTTGCTAATTCTTTCAAAAACATAGTAAATATAAGTTTGCGGACTTTTTAGTCCACATAATGTAACGGGTGGACGACTACGGAACCCTACCTTGCGCGTGGCCCGACACGCACTTGGCCGGTTCTTTGTTAAATACATATAACTTTGAATTATGCACCTACTGGATACTTTCACGAATCATTAGGATACAAAAATAAAATTAAAATAAACCTTATTTTATACATGTAACGAATTCCAAAATAAAATAGTATATTTCCGGTCATTGCCTCCGAATCAAGCAAAAACTATTTCCATGTTCTCTATTCTATAAATGTTTAATTCACAGATACCTATATCATTAAGACGACGTCTAAAAGTACCTACATTCTCGAAATACCTACGAAAACATAGATGCATTCACCAAAACGGTGATGGACCTAAGTAGATGATAGTATTCGCTTTGATACAGTTGTCTTGTACGCGCTGGGGGACGCCTAAACGTGTTGTCGCTTGAAAACAACTACGAGTAGGCGGAGCAACATGGCGCCAGGTTCCAATCAACTGTGCTGTGTGCCATCGACTACGGGCTCGGTACCTACGTTGTCTACCTTAGGCGACTTCCTGACTTGGCGGGGCGGAATCGATATGTGACATTTTCTTCTTTGACATAAACTTACTGACGTCGCAAAGATTCTCACTTGACATAATACTGTCAGTATTGTGTACGTTTGCGCACCGCCTTCGCATCGTCCCGCTACCGCGCATCCCGCGCCAGTCAGGAAGCACTTTTAAATGTATGGGCGTAGTAAAAAATGGTATCGCGTCGACTGACAGCCGACACTGACATTTGACACTTTTCTCATATCGTACTGCCTCCGCACCGACAAATCAGGAAGTCGCCTTACACTAGCGACCACATATACCTAAAGACGCGACGGCGTCACTTTCACATAAAACTTTCAAGCAATGAACGAGGCAATTCAAGGCTGTCTTTAAAAGTCAAACGCGTTCTGACAAAATTCGCGATTGTTCGGTATTTCCTTAGCTTTCGAATACGCGAAAATATTATAAATATATTATAATCCGTTTGCAAAGATTTCTGTTTTAATTTCATCTTGTTAACGAAGAAAAGAACCCATCGTCTCGCTATTATTTCTTTAATTAAAATGCTTGAATTGACGCTAACGGTAGAAATGAAATTGCTTGATGCAGCTATCAATTTCGATTTTCCAACTATTTTCTTTGGTAAATTAAATAGAAAGGCTAACATTGAAATTTAATTAAGTTTTAGTACAAGTGTCAACCTTTACTTAGGCTGGATTCGACCAAACAGGATTACTTATGTAGGATGAAAAATTAAAATTGGGCTGATATTCTAATTTGGCAGAATTGATACGAAACTTGGGCCGATAAGCTGTTAAAGTATATAATTAATTGCATAGACTACTTACTCTTAGAATACGCTATTCCTGTTTAGTAGAAAAGGCTGCGACCACACCGCTGCTCAAAATACGCTGTAATAAAATAACCACATGTCTGTACCTAATTGTTAAGCAGCAGCAGTAGTGTAATCGCCGCTTTAGAACTTAGATGATATCTAGATCTACGTACTTAATATCCGGGCGGCCGAGCTTTGCTCGGTGTTTTCCCGGTCATGAGACCTATCTAGATCGATTGCTCGCCCCCGAAACCCCCACACAGCAAATTTCATCAAAATCGTTAGAGCCGTTTCCGAGATCCCCGAAATAAATAAATATATATAAATAAATTTACATACATACAAGAATTACTCGTTTAAAGAACACCTAAGACTACAGCTTATTGTAGTGTTTGCGTAAATAAACGTGTAAATTGAAAAAAAAAACTCCCTATATTTATTTAAACTTTATTGCACTATAAGAAATATGTACAAATGGCAGACTTAATGGCGTAAGGCATTCTCTACCAGTCAACCATTGGGCTAAACAGAAACATTTAGTGCACACATTTAACGTTACTAGAAAACCTCTCCTAGGTTTCTTGTAGAAAGCTCCATTCTGCTCTCAGACATATACATGATAATACCTACACACGAACGGTTTCCAGAAAACAAAAAGTTTCCGCGAGAAGTGTATTTCTGACAAATTATATTACGCCAGATGAGGGTACATGGTGGAAAAATATGGCCTCCAGAAGGCTACCATATCGTCCTTTAAACAGCTCATCTTCGTCAAAAATACATTATTTAGTTTTAAAATAAAATAAAACAACTTCCAGTGTCTTACACATATGGCCGGATTCGATTTCGGGTCATGTATTTATGAAAGTTTTTTGAAAATCTTGGAAGGCATTTATTTATACATATTAATAAGAATAAAATAATGTTTCATTTACCTATCTTAAGGATAGCTATCTTAAGGATTTGAGGTAGTAAGTTCCTCTCCAGAACTATGGGAACAAAATACTAGTAATGATAAAAAAGCTGCTCGTCATCCCATAAGATCATCTTCCATATAAAAAGTGCCATCAATCAAGTGGTGTAGAGTATGATACCACAATTTATATGATAACCGCAAAGAAATTGTGTCAAAATCCCACTACAGTCGGCCGCGGCTCGAGTACTTCGAGATTCGCGGACCCCTAAATGCGTCAGCTTTCAGACCCGCTCATCGCATTTCGTCTTTGATCTTTGCCCTGGCACATAATGATCATTGAGTTCTAAATGGACCGTAACACGCTTCTTCAGAACCTATTTGAGGCTCTCATCTGGGTAAAATAATGATCACACATACTAAAACACTCGTATTTGTAGTTATACTGCGAGACAAATCGATATAATAATCCTTTTGTAGGCTTTTTTGGGGCGACAGTCTTTCACAAAGCGATCGCGTCCCAAACTAAGCAAAACTAGTTGGTACAATAAGATTTGTCGTCGTTTAGTATAGTTGGTACAATAATACTAAACGACGCTATACATATATATACATGAGTAAATAGATACATAATATTGTGACGTAGCGCCGAGAGCGCGACGTCACGAGCGGCAGGAGAGACGCGCGGAGAGCGCGCGCACCGACCGCACACCGCACCGGCCACCTCACCCCGCGAGTGAATAAAACCGGCCGCGCCGCCGAACCGCCGGACACACCAGCACCAGCAGCAGACGCCGTAGCGGGCCCCCTACCCGGGGACTCGCACGGCAACCTCACCAGCAGCAGACGCCGTCCCCAAAGTGACGGCCAGAAGCCCGTCCCGCCGCAGCGGTGACGCGACCCGCTACAGTTCTCAATGCGCCCAGCGCAGGAAGAGCCACCTGCCACCCCTAGGAAGGGGTGCAGAAGATTCTACAACAAACCGCCGGACAGTGTGAGCTACGCCGCGGTAGCGAACACTAGCCCTCTACTTGAGACCGTGGGGTTCCCCCCTCGCTGGCCCAGTAGATATCGGTCTTCGAGGCAACGGGGTTCCCCCCTCGTTGCCCTGGACCACCTAGGCCTCCAGGCAGTCGGGGTTCCCTCCTCGCTAGCCGGGAGACTAGGCCGCGCCGCTATTAGGATCCCACCGAGGCCGTCGGGGTTCACCATCCTCGCGAGCCGGGGACTGTTAGGCACCATAGCTGAGAGGCAGCGGGGTTTCCCCCTCGCTCAGACCCAGGCTTTGGTCTAGATACCGCCGTCCGTATATTTAGCTCTAGATCCGCGTAGTACCGTTCCCGTCTAGATTTAGTGTTAGAACCGTTAGCTAAGTAGAGTTTGGTTATTAATAAAAGGGCGTAAGACCCATTGTGTGTTAAGTGATAAATAAGTGTTCTTATTTTTCCCCTACTCCCGAATAGGTGCTCCTGAACCCGCTGAGTTGCTAGGAAACCTCCCTAGACGCCCTTCAGGCAGGAGGATTTGTGTGTGTGGCCGTGGCCACCCATCACAATATAATACATTGATGCATAGAAAACATCCATTACTCAAGGAACAAATACTTATTCGTTAATTAGCCGCCGTAGGAGAAGTTAATTAACTGTATTAACGAGTGCAGCTGCTAAGTACCTGGAAGAATGAGATCATATTATACAGTTTTTTGTAATTGTCAAACGATAAATAAATAACTCTATGACAAGAATGGCTTGAGTAAACAAATTCTGAAAAAAAATTGGTAAGGCCTACTCCTGCCTTGCTTAACTTAAAACAGAGCCTTAACCATGATAGGCAGCACGAGTTCGTCAGTTAAACATCAATATCAAAGATATATAGGCCATATAATGAACAAGTTACTTAAAACGGGCTGTGTGTTCCCAAGCCGCAGTGGAATCCCGGCCGGGGCATTTATTTGTGTGATGAGCACGAATGATCGTTCTTGGGTCTTGGATGTCTTCTATGTATTTAAGTATTTATTTATCTATATAAGTATATATATCGTCGCTTAGTACCCATAGTACAAGCTTTGCTTAGTTTGGGACTAGGTTGATTTGTGTAAGATTGTCCACAAATATTTATTTATTTATTTATTTATTTCAACTTGTAAAAACATTGATTGTACAACTGTATGTACACTAGCCCAGACCCAAATATCATAAGGTCATGTTTTACTGCCACAACCGCTGTAAAAACCGAATGTACCAAAGAATATAAATAACAAACTGCGAACACGTTCGCCCCAAACCGCGACTTTGGTGCAGTTCGGGCCATGTTCGATCGTATGTAGCGATGTTCACGAACCCAGTAATAATAAAAATGTTTCGTGAACCTCGCTAGTCTCACTACTGACGATCTTGTTTATAAGGCTGCAGTGTGGACGCCAGCGGGCAGCGGGGCAATAAGCGGGCATTCATACATACATACATTTTCAAGAGCGGGTTCAATATATACATTGACGACAACGCGTGGTCGCCGCCCCGCTATTAAAAGATGTTATACAATTATCGCGGATGGAATCACGATCCCTAATTATTTTTCTTTCATTTCCTATATATAAAATCCTGTATAAAGGTAGTGGACCCCGAGCAACGTTCGGAATTGCACTATACTGGGTACTAGGTGTAAACCTTTGGCACACGCACGGGAAATTATCGCTTTTCGACGAATTGGGAAATTCCATTCACTTGAGATCTCAGAGTAGTGTTCAATTATGGAGACAGTTGAATGAATAAAGAGTAATTAATAATAATCCTCTAGATTCGAGATGGTTCATTTTCTAATCTCATTTTGCTAAAACCACATTCCCCAGCAGCGACATATAAAAACACAAGGCAAACTCATACATATCTAGCTTACATGTCATATGACGGGATCATTTTGCGTATTGCAATATGGCCGCCGCCCGGACGCGTGTCCCCGCGTCCACAATTTGTGGTATTGTCGGTTGACAAAAAGCCGTCATTTGCCCGGCGAGCACTCCATTTGCCGGGTCGACCCAGGGGAAGCCCTAAGACGTTTTTTATTTCCCAGATTACGTTTCCAGTAAAACGTAAAGTGATTTCGTTGAGTTTTTTGCTTGGAAATAAACAATATAGAAATAATTGAAATTGCCAAGCCATGCTGCTTCTCCATTATATAATGATATAATATGTATGTTAGTCTTTAATGTATTTGTATTATGGGCCACAGGATGATTCCTATTGCAAAATTTAACATTTTCTTAATTTGTCCACACCGGCCCCAATTGTTAACGACTCTTGAGTGATTATTTTTGACTTTAACTATTTTAACAGTTACAGACCCAGGTATAGAGTAAACTGAAGTCAACAATAAGTTTAGATTGCACTCAGTAGCTCTAGTATAAGTTTTTTCGAAACATTAACTAATTCGAACGCGTTTCCGTTTTGTCTCAAAATGTATGAAAGTGGTATGAAAACGTGAACAGCGCCTCTGGTGGTCACTAGTGGAAAGTAAAACAGCGAATATAACATTTGTTGCTAACCGATGAACGCGCGTATTTCAAACTCGGTGAGAGCGTTTTCATACATTCTGAGAAAAAACGCAAACGCGTTCGAATTAGTTAATGTTTCGAAAAAACTTATACTAGAGCCACTGATTTCCTTAACTTTCACTTAACGCTCGGGCCGGAGTGGACATCAATTAACTTTAACGATAAGAATCACCCCACAGATGCCTGAAATAAATGATTAAATAAATAAATTACTTAGTAGGTAGAGGTACATAGGTTTTTTGAACAACTAACAACAAATATTTAAGACATATTTTTAAGTTGATTAATTTTTTTAGCAAACACATTTTTCTTCGCCTCAGCCTAGTGCAAGCATGTCACAGGTAAATAACAAATTATGTTTTCATTGTGTTTTCTAATATTCAAAGGTATCTTCTAATATTTCGAGCTGCATATATCGATGACAGCTTCCAGCGGCACTTTAGAAAGGGGCTGAGAGGTGCTCGCAGACAATAAGTGCCCTGGAGTTCTTATGACACTGCGCCAGCTTGTAAGACAAAAGACAAACGACTTGTATAAGTTGTAGCAGGTGGCGCAAAAGGCTGTTTGGTCAGTGTCAGTTATTCCATTTTGTAAACGTTTGCAATAAACTAGTTAGTTTTTGGTCAGACTAAAACACGACCTAGCTTAGGTGTAAGTACTTAATTATTTTAATTATCTGTGACAGTTACCATTTTCTAACATATAAAAGTATGTGTTTTTTAATTCACTAAATCCACTTTTGTATAAAATATTAAAGTATCGTAAAACATTTGTGGGGCATATTGATCCATAAATCAAAGCGGAGTTGAGTGACGTGGACATAATTTACTACATCTGAAACAACATTTGACCGACTAAATTGTAATTTACTCGGAAAACTTCGAAAAAATATCTCAATTTTATGATGAGCAAAAATAATGTCACGAAATAATTTGACGAGCAATATCGGATATCGGTGATGCCTTTTACAAAGTTTGCCGCTCTAATTTAGGTATTAGGTATAACATTTACAATAGGGCCTATATTAAAATATTTGTTAAAACTTAGCGTTAAATAGGTTAGTTATTAAAAAAGTGGCCAAGGGCGTGTCGGATCACGCACAACGAAGGGTTCCGTACCGACACCTATTTAAAAACACTCCAATACCTTGAATCAAAAAAGGTCGTATTTGGACAAGACAGTTTTTCAGCGATAACTCAAAAACCCTTAGTCCCATCTTGTTCAAACCAAAAAATGTTAAAAGTATTTATTAATGTAGGTACATCGCCTTAATTTTTTTCAGAATTTTAATCTTCATAGTTTGGAAATTAGAGGGGGGGGGGGGGGGGGAGGTGGCACATTTTGTACGCCTACAAAACTTTTCTAGTAACCTCTATATCATTTTTAAAGACTTATCCAAAAATACCCCTCATAACTATACTTGCATTGACAACATTTTTTTCATCCCTCCCCGTGCCATTCATCAATATATTAGTACTTGTTGGAAAAATATAAGGACGTAATAATTAACATTATCACCAAATTTCAAGTTCATAGGTCAATGGGAAGTTAAAAAAAAAATGTGACAGACGACGGACGGACGGACGCGTGAGTGACAGGCTGACAGCAAATAGGGTTCTGGGGGCGATTTTTGAGTGTCGAACGCTCGACTTTTCATTCGACATCTGTCTGTTTTTTGACAGATCTCGAGTGAAAAGTCGAGCGTTCGACATTTAAAAATCGGCCCCCTGTTTGGACCCTTCGGGTACGGAACCCTAAAAATGAGCTAGCTATAGTAAACAATTCATCACAAAAATACTAATTAAGTTTACCGTACTAGTATTAGTCTGACATTGGACATACGTCTCTAATTATAGGATCTGAGACACAATACGTCTCCCGGAACATGCGTAGGTACTCATGCGTTATGCTCATTACCACGCTTACATATACTACAAAGTGCCATTTTAAATATTCGTAGCACGTCAAATACATGTTACAACCCTACAAAAAATCCCTTGGTTGTTAATTTTTAATTTCCTGGCAGCCTCAGAGGATATGGATAATTTTCCGTGCCATTTGGCACTGTAATTGGTGCCCTTCACTTTGCTAATCGGACGCTGACTAGATGTAAGTGATCCTCAGCGCGTCGAGTTTTTTGCCTACCTAATTAAAAATTTTAGGGCTCATTGGGGGCGCAGTGCGCGATTAAGCTGTTTGTGAAATAAACGTGAAATAGGTATTTAGATTACTCGCATACGTATAAGCCTAACTATTGGAAATACCAGAGATTAATTGTAAAACGGGAGACTAATTCATAGGTGTAGGAAACTCGTATATTTATCTATGAAGAATTAGAGACATTGTAGAGAACGCGATTACAAGAATGATTGCATCTCAATTAGCGGTAAAACCTTGTGAGTACAGTAAACATGGCTTAAACTATGACAGTCGAAGACAAACCATAGCGAGATGTTGGTAACTTCTCGTGTAGGAAGAAGATAGTGAGTGGAACATCCGACGTTCGCGTCCGCTGCAACGCAGTACGAAACTCTGCCGGGCTGGAGGGAATACCAGTTCAATTTGAATATTTTACCAACAATTATTGTCCTAGATATCAAATATGGACCAACTATCTATACACGATTCGAGTAAGGTGGACTAGGCTGACATCCACGATGCCCAGGCCAATCACGGCCACGATCGACGTTCGAAACATTTCACAAAAAAATAATGATGCGTGCATGGTGATTTGTATGAATACCGAACGTGCCTAATTAATATGCGAGTGAAAAATGTTACATCAACAGTGACCGATTTAAATGTACCGCCTCGGAAAGACTAAAAAAAATCACATGTTAAAAAATGTTATTGAACCAATATTAATTGAAAAGTTAAAAACAGTAAAGTAAAGTAAAGTAAAGTAACGTTTATTTGCTAGAATACGTACAATAGTTGTTAACATTATATGGTGAGTCACAGTATTCAGCCTTAAATGGCATGCAAATATTATAAGTATAGCCTATTAATTACAATATTATTTACACATTTCAAATAACAAAATTAATTATATTATAAAAAGAAGAATATTATAAGAAGAACATTTAAAATCCATTAATAATTATAATAAAATAACAAATAAAAATAAGTAATAAATTATTTTCGTGCAATGTCAAAATATTCCTTCACAGAGTAAAAACAATGTCCAAGCAGCCATTTTGTCAATTTTGTCCTAAATTCTAAATTATGCAAAAGTTTAATGTCATCCGGTAAATTATTATATATTAATATGCAGGAATAGTAGGCATTACGTTTATATATGTCAGCACAACATCGAGGTTGATACAAGAGATTTCTGTACTGTGCCCTTTGTGTCCCGGAAAACACCTCGGAACGTAGTTTAAACAAGTCCCCATGAGCCTTGACAAACAAACAAGCCTTCCTGATGTACATACATGCCAAGGGTAGTATATCGTATTTTTTAAAAAGAGGTTTGCAACTATCCGTTATCCATGAGTTGGTGATTGCACGTATGCACTTCTTTTGTAATTTAAATGCCCTCTCAACCTGAACCGAGTTGCCCCACAATAAGAGACCATAATCTAAAGTGGACGAAACGTACCCATAGTATGCTGTTATTGCAGCTTCAGTAGAAACTGTTCTACTGAGTTTCCTTAATGCAAAAACAAATCTATCTAATTTGGTGCAAACATAATCAATATGATCTTTCCAATTAAGATGACTGTCAATGGTTAAACCTAAAAAAATTATGCTACTAGTTTCCTCTATCGAAGTGTTACTATACGTAATGTTCAGCTGTTTAGGATTTGATTTGTAAGAATGAAATTGCATGTATTTAGTTTTAGATAAATTGATATTAAGATTATTATTGTATGTCCATGTATAAATGTCTTTTAAGGCTTTATTTATATTAGTCTCGTATTCATTGATGCTATCTCCCTTTACTATAAGCGTTGTGTCATCAGCAAATAAGATGCACTTTTCTGTTGTTGCTTGTGGTAAATCATTTATATAAAGTAGGAATAGCAATGGCCCCAAATTGCTCCCCTGAGGGACTCCAGAGTTAATTGGACGGAACTCAGATCTGTAAGTGCGCTTAACAAAACTATTTTTTTCGGGGACCACTCTTGTTATCTCAGTGCATTGCCTCCTATTTCCTAAATAACTTGTAAACCATTCCAAAGCTTTTCCCCGGATTCCATAAGATTCAAGTTTCGAAAGTAGTATGGTGTGTTCCACAAAATCGAAAGCTTTACTCATATCCAGAAAAATAGACATTACAGGCAGCTTATGATTAATTGCCTCTGTTACGAATTTAACAAAGTCAAAACAAGCTAGTTCTGTCGAAAGACCCTTTCTGAACCCATACTGTTCTGAATTTAATAAATTATGTCTCGTGAGATAGTCGGTCAATCTGACGTACATAGCCTTCTCGATAACTTTTGACAGAATAGGTACAATCGTTATTGGTCTGTAGCAGTTGGGATCATGACGGTCACCTTTCTTATGCAAGGGCTTAACTGTTGAAAGTTTCAGTTGCTCTGGAAAAATACCTTGACTAAGTGACAAGTTGATCACATGAGTCAGAGGTCGACATAAGTTCAAGGCATTAAGTTTCAAGATATCAGTCGATAAATTATCATAACCACATGTTTTACTATTATTTAATGACATAATCAATTTATAAACTTCAGTAGCAGATACCGGTTTTAAGAATATCGTATTAGGGTGGTTACATAGTTTTATCTTGAAATTAGTTTTAGGCAGCATATTGTGATTAATAATGTCAATAAAAAAATTATTCAAAATATTACTAATGTCCTGTGGATTCACATAAGTCATGTCATTGAATTTTATATATTGGATGTCATTTTTATGGGGTTCATTACAAGTAGATGATGATATAACATTCCATGTAGCCTTACATTTGTTTTTATTCGTAAGTATATATTTATTATTATTAATTTTCCTAGAGGTGCTTATACATTTCCTTAAGATTTTGTTGTAGTTCTTAAAGTGGTTTTTGTTTGTATGTTTGTTTATACCCGAATTTCTATAGTTAATATATATTGCACGTTTCACATGACATGACTTTTTTATCCCTTTAGTTAACCATTTAATATTTTTGCGTTTGTTGTTAACTTTTACCTTAACTAGGGGGAAACATAATTCAAAAAGCAAACATATCATGTCATAAAAGGTCGAGAAAGCATCATTGAAGTCATCCAATGCAAGGACTTCCGAAAAAGAAAGGGCCGCTATACACTCACTAAATTTACTGATGTTATAGCTACTATAATCTCGTTTATATTCAAACCAAGAGACTATTGTTTTATTTCTGTTAATATTGACCGTCAACGTTTGCGCCATTTCATGGTCCGATAAGCAAAGTCTATGAGTGTCAGACTCAACCTTTTTAATATTGCTGGCAACTTGGTCCAGGCAGGCATTCAATCTGGTTGGTGTTCGAATGTGCAGGGAAAAGTTATAATTTGTTAAAGTGCTTTCTAATTCTTTGGAAAATTGACTCTCCTTAAGAATATGAACCCAACAATATGAACATGTCATATAAAAATAAATATTCCTATGAAATATACGTATACCTGCCGTGTAACGTAATACAAAAATGTAGTTACCTAACAAACAAAATATCGATGCTATTTTTCACCCAAACTTACGAAGTGAGGAACATCCCTAAGCAGACGGTAAACATAAACAATGTTAGCAAAAAGTTAATTCTAATCTAATTACATTAATCTATTACTTGCAATCTTCTAAGCCGATGCTGGAACAGAATTGTGTAAGTTTACAACTTGCACCAGACCAACGGAACTTAAGCTGTTTCAATGGCCTTGCTGTGACAGAACAATAGTCTAAAGATGTAAATGCATTAAAGTTTGATCCGAATCTATACGTCGTTTTTCTTGCTTATTACAAAGATAATTACTATTTTAATGATAGAGGGGGGGATTAATTCGTTTCTCGAACTTGTGAAAGTCATTCCACGATTAACTTATATATTGAAAACAATAAAAAGACACACCTACTTTACTGCCTACAGATGTGAACGATATCGTACTTATATCGGCACAATAGGTATTAATGCTTGTGTTTTAAGCGGGTATTACACTGTCCTTGATTCAGGACACTTAGAAGGGTTCGGACCTATACGTTAGAGCGAGATGCTTCAACTCCCCTCCACTAGTTACGACGCCTGATTCAGGACAGTGTAATACCCGCTTAAATATATTCTCTATTCGATACTAAAGCGTTCGTTGCATATTTTTCCATATTTACTAGCTAGAGTAGAGTACTTCTTTGTTCAGGGTGACACGCAAATGTAGCACTATTAATGGCTACACATCCGCATCCGCCGCCACCGCCCGCCGGCGGAACTGGCAAGTTTGCCCCGGCACCGCGCTACCGTCGCGCCATTGTCCACGTGAAAACTTCAATTGAAGGTTGCACGCGACGATTGTTTACAAAACAATAATGAAGTGAAAATAAACGCATTGTACTAACAGTCAAAGAAGGTGGCGGAACGAGCAACACAAGGCCTTAGAGAATGGGGGCTGCAGATGAAAAACAAGTTCAGTAGGTTAGGTACTTAAAAATTAAGGACTTTATACAGGTTTCCAAAATTTGATAGTGGATGGTCGCATGACGACGCTCACGGTTTTTTTTTTATTAAAAATGGGATCGCTCTTGGCCAGCATCTAGCCAGGGGGCAAAGATGAGGCCGACGATGAAGCGAGCTCACCCAGAAGATGCCTATTCACTCGTGCCTTAAAAAGGTCTGGGTTATATGAGCTCGGAAACACAAACGCCGGCAGAGAATTCCAAACCTTAGAAGTGCGCATTATAAAAGATGATGCAAAGCGCTTGGTTCGAATAAGAGGAATTTCGACCAAGTAAGGATGGTATCCAGCCGTACGTCTGGATGTCCGATGGAAGAAGGGGGAAGGCGGTATGAGCTCATGGAGCTCCTGAGCACACTCTCCGAAGTACAATTTGTAGAAGACGCACAGACATGCTACTTTGCGTCTATGTGCTAGGCTCTGTAGCTTGTTTCCTACTACCTGACCGTCGCCAATGAGCCTGCTGGCTCTGCGGTCCACCGAGTCGAGTGCGGCAAGTTGGTACTTAGCCGAACCATCCCAAAGGTGACTACAATACTCCATGCAAGATCGGACTTGGGCTTTGTATAAAGAAAGAAGCTGCCCAGGCGTGAAGTATCGCTTGACCTTATTTAGGATGCTCAACTTTTTGGCCGCTGTTCCGGCTTTGGACTCGATGGCAGTGCCGAAGTTAAGGTTTGAGCTAAACCTCATGCCAAGCAGCTCGAGATCGTTGGCTACAGGTACGGTTGTACCTCGGAAAGTAGGAGCCAGATTGAATGAGCTCCTTTTTGCGGTAAACAGACACGCTTGCGTTTTGGTGGCGTTGAAACTAACCAGATTGTTGTCACCCCATTGTGAGACAAGACTTAAGGTTGAGTTAATTCGCTCTACCATTGTCTCTGTACGGTTATGTACCTTTTTTAATAATAGGACTTTACACATAGCTTGGTGCTTTAGTCCCTACATATTTTAATGACAATAGCGTTATGCATTATTTTTCAATTTCATCAGTGGAAGAACAGAACCGAACGAAACAGTGGCATGGATCAAAATAATCAAGAGTTTATCCAATGGCTTAGGAAATAGCCTTACCTAAGTCTAAGCTGAGATTTAGTACCAGTGGTCATTAAAATGCCGGCTATCAATAATACGTCTATGTCAAACAATACCGACCGGTTATACCAACGAAAATTTACATTTAATTCACGGCATTTGTAAAATAATTAACACATTATACATTAATTTAATAGACCCTTGATGTCACGCAATGCAGGTGAGAAACGCCAATAATGATCATGACGTGAAAAATAACCGTCATACTAAATGGAAATCGTGCTTGTCGTGTGAATTTCCAGTAAGTAAAGAAAGCCATTTGAATCACTCAACTCCTTGCTTGATAAAAGCAATCATGGGTTTCACTTGATTCCAACGATATACCCAAATTATAATATGCAGTGACTTTACAGTTTTGTTTTTATTACATAATGAATTTTGACTTCATGTGTTCTTTTAACAATTACCTCCTTTTCTTGCTCTTGTCCTGTGGGTAGGTAACCTTGAATACTGATTGAGACTCAGTGGCTAGGTGGGCGGTGGGCATCAGCTACAATAATTACATTTAAATTGATATTTCGGTACGGTGTTAATCATCTAGATAAAATAATACTGAATTAGGTATTATTGATACTTCCACGCTTATGCAACGAGTATAACGAATTCCGGGCAAGCTGTCATGTCATCTAAAAATGGTAAAAAGACGACCGAAATAAAAGTAAAGACATTAAAATACATTCGTAAAATTTACTGTCGCATTAACCCAAATTTGGTGGAGATAAATTGAAAAGAAATAGGTAACAAATGGGGGAAATGGAGTTTTAATGAGTTCAGTTTTATTATTAACCAGTATTTTCAGTCACGACAGGCGAATTGTTAGGGGTATTCCTAGCATACCGACTGTTATGATTTTGTGACTATTCATAGCAACTATTTATTTTATGAGATAGAACCTGGGAAACCGAGCTATTCTCAGCGTCTTTTACGCTTGAATTCAAACTTTCGTGAGACATGTTATAACTTTATTTTACTAAACGGTTAAAACTCACGTATTCATTGTCACTTCGGGCGACATGTTTCGAACTCTTCGGGAGTTCTTCCTCTAAACGAACGAACCCCCCGCCGCAGTCTGCACGTGCGTCACGTGCCTTGCGGCGGGCGGCGGGTAGTTCGACAGTGTGCAATCGGCGCGGGTCGCAGACGCACTCATCCTGAGGAAGAACTCCCGAAGAGTTCGAAACATGTCGCCCGAAGTGACAATGAATACGTGAGTTTTAACCGTTTAGTAAAATAAAGTCTTTTACGCTTTCCTAAATATATTATATCGATAGGTATATCGTAAATTTAAGCAAAACCAATGGAGCCATTTTCGAGAACTCGGTTACAAATAAATATACGCATATTGCTCGTTTAATAGTATACGTTTTAGAGGATTGTTTCTTGAAGGTAAAACTGGTGAAAATTAACTTTACTAAATCTAAATTAAGTATGCCTACATACTTAATTTAACAAAGACTGTAATAGTAATGTTTATTTCAAACCATAACTATTTCGCACAATTTCCCACGATATATGTTGGAAGACAGTATACTGAACACAACCTGGGCTTTGTGAGCACATTCGTTAAGCGGGGCACTTAGTACCTTGGCCTGTAGCTCTAGTATAAGTTTTTTCGAAACATTAACTAATTCGAACGCGTTTGCGTTTTGTCTCAAAATGTATGAAAACGCTCTCACCGAGTTTGAAATACGCTCGTTCATCGGTTAGCAACAAATGTTATACTCGCTGTTTTAGTTTACACTAGTGACCACCCGAGGCGCTGTTCACGTTTTCATACCACTTTCATACATTGTGAGACAAAACGCAAACGTGTTCGAATTAGTTAATGTTTCGAAAAAACTTATACTAGAGCTACTGATCTGTCCAAGTGTCCATCGCATTGGTGAACGGCCGTGTGATCTAGAACCATTGCCGCTGCCCTGTCCCTGTAGGCAAGTAGGTACCCTTTTCAAAGTTCATTTTTCTTTTCAAGTGAACTCTCACTAGAAAATTAAATGATGATAAAAGTGTAGGTAGGTAGGTACATTGAGGGACTTTAATTGTTGAGCCATTTAGGTGTCAAATTCATTTTGTAATTTGAATAGTTAAGCTATGGAGTATACCCAGTATAAATAGAGCTCTAAATGGCTCACACCTACACTTTTATCAACATTTAATTATCTACTTTTTACATTTTATATAACTTTTTAACTATGTCAAGTTACTACTGTATTGTATTTTTTTTCTGTACTGTCCTGTATTTGTGTTTTTTTTTTACAATATAAGAGCTGTCCCAAATACATCTAGTTCCTCTTCATTAAATTGTTTCATTGTGAGACCGAATAAGTAATCATTCATTTGAGTACTAGCCTAGCGTTTGAATTTAATATACATTGACCATTTTACTTCACGCTCAGGGGGCCGATTTTTGAGTGTCGAACGCTCGACTTTTCACTCGACATCTGTCAAAACATCATAGTTTTTTGATGACCACATTCAAAAATCGCCCCCCAGACCGTAAACTATGTAATGAACCACTTTAAAATTTCCTAGTCGCCTAGACACTGTTCCATCGAATTCTACGGCTAGATTAAGATTCGACAAGCCGGCAGATTTTCTACGTTCCTCTAGTTTTAATAACGCTTAGTAAGAAGTATTAAAATTCTAGCTGATTGGATGCTAATTGGCGAACAAGCCGTGGCTAAACGTTGAGAAAACATTTTTAATTAAAGAAATTTCAACGACAAACAAATTTTCATTAGACATTGTATTGCAAAACTCATCTATAATATTATTTTTCCAATATTTTCTACCAGATTTCAACGCCAATAATCTCATTCAAACAAAGTGTATAATATAACCTACCTATCTATAATTTTTAGGGTTCCGTACCCGAAGGGTCAAAACGGAACCCTATTGGAGACGCCCAGACGTCCGTCCGTCCGTCCGTCCGTCGTCTATCACACAGGTTTTAAAGCCAAACAGTTGAAGCTACAGGTTTCAAATTTACACAGTATAAGCATCTTGTTGGCCCGAAGCCATACAAATAGTCAAAACTTATTTTTAAAATGTTTTTAATGGGGCTCCCATACAGCTAAAGGGGGGCGCGAAAAAAACTTTTTATCCTACCCTATCGAGTGGCGTATCGTTGTTTAGAGCTCATTAAGTAGATACTTACTATATTTTTAATTACAAAAAATATTGGAAAACAAAGGAATGAAAAGGCACCAAAGTCAGCTTTTTTTACGAAATTTTGTTCCAATTTTGTTCTTTGAAATTTCCTTATTTTTACTATAAAAACGAACTTAACTTTGCGGTCGGTTCGGAACCCTAAATGTGCGAAGTCCGACTCGCACTTGGCTGGTTTTTCTTGTAAGTTTATCTATGCCGTGGGTCCAATTAACCCGAAAAGTTTTTTAATGCATTCCTGACCATAATTTGTATACTTACGAAAATCTTGCTATTTATCAAATGATTTCACGTGGCATAGGTATAGTACTCCACTACTTAACCTCCTTTATTATTATTGAAACAAAACGAAACATGTGTTTTTTTTCTCAAAAATGGCCCGCAAACTGGACTTTAGTCGCTACATATTGGAAGGTAAAGTGTATAGTTTAAGGTCAGATACAAATTAAAAAGTAAAAAACATTGCAGGCCGCCTGTATAAATTCCTTTATTTGTCGAGTTATAAACCTTTTAAAAAGTAGAAACTGTCATATAAAAGGAGGCACAGGTCGTATTCAGCAAATTCAGCTCGTATTTTTCTGTTGGAAACGCGACGTTTTTTTATTCGTTTTTCGGTGGAAAAATACACTTGCGATTCTGTTAAAAAAAATAAACGGCGGGAAAGCATGATGTTTTTGACGTTTTAAGGTTATGTTTATCAAATCTTAATTACATTTTTGTAGTATTTCCCCCATTTTTGAGAAAAGCACTATATTAGCCTCGGCCGGAATGGCAATTGCAGGATTCGTATTATAATTAAACGGACTCGCAAGCTCGTCCGTTTAAAAAAATACTCGGCCTGCAATTGCTCCCTTCCCGGCCACGGCAATTGTACTATTCCTTGACCTTCGTATTTTGATCTTGTCTAAAATATCTGATGGGTATATATATCGACTTATTCTGATACTCATTCAGTATATCGTTTCAAAACAATTAGGCGACTTCCTGATTTGTCGGTGCAGTACGATATGAGAAAAATGTCAAATGTCAGTGTCAGCTGACAGTCGACTCGGTACCATTTTTTACTGCGCCCCTACATTTAAATGAGTGCTTCCTGACTGGCACGGGATGCGCGGTAGCGGGACGATGCAAAGGCGGTACCTACTGCTCCGCTTCTGCGCATGATATTACTACTGCGCAAAAGTAATACTGACAGTGTTCCATCAAGTGAGAATCTTTGCGACGTCAGTAAATTTACGTCAAAGAAGAAAATGTCACATATCGATCCCACCCCGCCAAGTCAGGAAATCGCCTTAAGCACGAAAGAACGAACGGAATGAGCAAGCAAAGGGCGTATCTGACTCGGTAGCACGGGTTGGATTGGAAGTCAGTAGGTGAATGACGTAGCACTTCATGATATTACCAGTTTTCCTAACTTATAGTTATAGCATCCTTATTTTCACGATAAATAAATAAGTTATTGTAATTTTTGACAATCACTAATCATGTATTCACTTTCTAATAGCATATTATATTATATGTAGTGATTTTTGAATTTTCAATTTTTTTCAAAGATACATGTAATACCACCACGCATAAGTTTAATAATTGGTCCTTTCCCGAGAACATGTTAATCCCGCTATGGCCAAGCAGACGCCTGAATAATTCTGATTGAAATTGGCTCCCAACCCAACCCAACAGCCTCTGTCTGACACTGCCTCTGACCTAACCTTCAATGCCGGTTAAGGTCAAAAGCGCGCCACAAAATTTACAGTACTCCGTTTGCCTCGGTGCCTGTATTAAGCCGTGGACTGTATTTAATGCATCATTTAAGGTGTCAATGCCATTTTATAGATTTTTTTTAAAGAAATTTACATTTGTATGTTTTTTCTAGACGTTATTATATTTATTTCATTATGTGGGTTATCGCATGGATCGGCAGATCAATAAATAATACAGTTTTCCATCTTATAACAGGTTTTCTCAGTTGCTCAAAAAAGTGTATTCCTGAAAGAGATACAATTAGTTTGCTTTTGTACAAACACCTTTTTTTTCTGTTATGGACTTGTTAATGGCTATAATTACTACTGTCGAAATAAAAACCTAAAATCCGCTTACCTTAAAACTAGTATAATAATGAAGTATAGAGATTGACTGCTTTCGAATTCCTCTACAGTATTTCTATACATATAAAAGAGGATAAACTAATGAATTGAAGGTAACTAGGCGAGTCTGCGTCGTATGTAAATACTCATTATCCGCGAGATAGGCGGGCGTTGATAGGGTTGTCATTAAACATGATTACAATATTCATGTAGTTTAGATAATATATACGCCATCTACGAGTAAAACCCGACCAGGAATATATGCGACTATGCGCCATGTTGCAGAATTTCATTAGAACTTTTTTTTTTTTTTTTTTTAATTTATTCCAAAAAAGTAATGGTACATTTGTTTGTTTTATAATCAGTTTCGCCAAACAAAATGTTTATTGGCGAGTTATTGCACTCATTTTAATAGCACTATTGTACCTTAATAACAGTGAGATTATAGGTATTATACTTATTTCTAATCTATATTGTACTAAGAACTTACATATTTCGAATCTATTTATGTTAATATAGCATCTACTAGCAACTTTTTTAACCTCTTTCTAAACACGTATTTACTAGTGCATTCGGTTTCTGGAAAGATTGAATTAAATATTCTAGGTATTAAATAACTTCTAGTCCTTTTCCCGTAGTAATTATTTGCTTTTGGTTCTACATAGTTACGGCGCGACGTGAATCTCAGTTCCCGGGTGTACACTCTGACAGTTTTAAATTCATCATTTTTAAATTGTTCCGTTGCTAATATATGCTTAATTTTATCATGCACTGGCAGTATATTTAGTTTTTTAAATAAGGCCAAGTAGTTGTTATTGTTACAGCTGTATTTGGTTTTTTTATCCACTATATTTTTTAGAAGTCTAGTCTGTAATTGTAGTATTTTATCAATATAGGTTTTAAAAGTACGTCCGTATGCAACAATTCCGTAACCAATTATCGCGTCCGCCAGTGCATGATATAACATACGCAGTATTTTCTTATTGACTAATTTCTTAGACTGGCAATAATTTTAATGACACTTTTTCATTGGTTTTTCAGCACATCACCGTCACTGTCGCGGTTTATTTTAACCATAGTAGTTTTAAACTGCTGAAAGAAAAATGCCCGAGAAATGAAACTATTTCGCTAAAAACATTTCAAAATTAACATCAGAGACTCAAAATGGCATTGAAGTCTGTTGCCATATAAATCAGAATAATACGTAGGCCACACTGAAAGTTTTTAGAAACGGTTACATAGAAACCATACATTAAAAAACTAAAAATGTCGTTTTGAAGTGGAACTCTTCGGCAACATTATGGAGTATATTACATTCGTCTGTCGGTTGTTTATATCATTTGGCGTCAAATTGAAAATCAGTTTCACGTTAAGATGAATTTAAAGTGAGAAATTTTGGTCGATATTTTTTTTATGCCTTTCTATTGCAATGAAATCAACAATATAGGAGGGAAGTACGGGGTTAATTTTTTAAATAAACAATACAATTTTGACTTTGTATGAAAATTAAAAGTTCGTTAGCGGACGCTTCCGCGTTTACAGTATACAATACAATATTTTTAATTTATTTTTAATAAGACAAAAAGTGTATACATTACTTTGTCTTCGGCTGTACCTACATACACAATAAGCTAATAAAACTTACAAATTATCATGTCAACTTCTGGTTATTTATCGATTCTGGTTAATGGAATGTACTTTTAATCGCACATCATAAAATACTGATTTGCACAGCTTAAATATTAATTGCACATCAAAGTGCGCAATTTGATGTGCCATTACTATTTTACTCAGCATTACCACTTCTCCTTAATTAGCGACGGAAGAAATACCTATAGCATAAAAGTTGGAATAATCACCTACTAAGTGTAGGTACCTAGTGCTAAAATTTCCAACCGTCACCTTTAATTTTCTATGAAACGCTATAGTAATAAACGGGCTGGTTCTCTTTTCATCTTTCGCGAGAGGTGCGGACCTGCCCTTATAACGGGATTAGGGGAAAAAATATTGACACAATTTATATGTTCTTGCAAATTTTTAGGCCGCATTTTGTTATATGATTTTTTTATTTAAGCAGAACGTTTACTTATTAAGTTATACAATGAAGCTAAATTTTAAAAATAACTGGCAAGGTCGGACGCGGCTACGCCTCTCCTCATGGCTTCGAGTTTCATATTTATTTTACATAGGTACAGGTTTTTGCTTACTTTCTGATGATATGACTTATTTTCTAAATACCTATGTGATAGAAGTTTACTAAGTATTATTAGGTATAAGACTTAGTAGCTCTGTGAGTTTTTTTTTTTTAAGTCTCGTAAAAAAATCTTGACAAAAATAATCTATATTAGATATTTAATTATCGCACCAGCTCACAAAATTTCACCACAGTCGGTTGAGAGGAGAACAAACTGATATCCACCCGCAAAACAAACAAAATTGGACATCAGATTTTTTTTTTCACCCACAGACAGTTTTTGGATAACTAAGTGTATATCAAACGTCTCAAATAAAACAAATCACAAGAATAGGTTGAGAAATGCGACCTATTATAGAGGAGATCAACCGGAAATCCGCCGGACCAAGGGGCTTGCAGTGGGAGGCGCGCGTCGCTTTAAATGCCTACCGCTCGCTCGGCCCGGGGCCGGCCGTCAGTCGTGGGCCGCCCGCCGCCGCGCAAACGCGTCTTCATGCACGTTACCGCTGCCGCCGCAGACTAGAACGCGACGAGCGACGAGTTGATAGCCCTAGCGCTACACGTGCCGCGTGTGAATGAATACAAGTTATACAATAGACAGAGATGCACAGAGTAGGCATGTTTTTTATGCCTAAACGCCGTTTTTGTAAGAAAGTGAAGCTTCTGTACTTGTACTATTACTTATTCTGTGGCCGGACATACGAAAGCACTTTTGACGAATCTTTGCCCCCTGGCTAGATGCTGGCCAAGAGCAATCCCATTATGAATAAAAAAAACTGAAAGTCTCCGCTTTCGTTTCACATGGTCAAAAAATTATGCCACTGACGTCTTGTACTATTACTTATTCTGTGCTGACGTTTATAAAATTTTCATATTTCTATAGGTTTTTTTTTTGGTTGATGACAAATTGTCGCAATAAAATATTCACTCGCTCATATTATTATACATTTATGTCTTAGGAAGTAAGTACTAGGAAATAGAAATAGAAATCATTTATATATTGTAACGCTGTGTACAAGAAAGGTGGACATAATGATTTTAGTTACAACAGCCACCCGGTTGCGGGTGGCTATACAGTCTCATGCGCAAGAAACTCATTAATATTATAAAACACTCTCTGGAGAAGCCATTTTTTTTTAAATTTACATTTAAATTCGTTACCTTCTAGGACTTTGATTTCGCCTGGCAGTTTATTAAATACATTTATAGCACTGATAAATGCGCTTTTTTATACATGCTATTATTCACACGAATTAAATTTATATTGATTGCGCAAGTTGTTATTTACTGCAGATTTTTTGATGAAGTATCCACAATTTCTTTTAACAAATAAACACAACTCCAATATATATATACTTGTAAGTGTAAGCAGGAATTTGTCCCTGAATACAGTTCTTAGAGACTGCCTGTTTTGCATATGAAAAATGGCATATATAGGCATCGCACAGTACACCTACGTACTCGTCGTCGGGTTAAATTAAATCTATTTATTCGCTTCAGGTAAAGCCAGGACAAGATAAGGCTTTATAGGCATTGTCATTAATGTTGTCATGAAATGTGATTATCATAATCGCTCTAACTCGAATAAACTTGCTGTTTTTTCCTTACTATATATGTATATTCTTAAATCAATGAAATATATTTATTTGAATGATGTTATATAATTATTGTGTCATGTATTAAGCCGGTTTAGGCGTGAAAATATGCATTTTTAATCTAATATTCAATTCACATATTATTTACATTTCTTACACATATAGCTTGAATTGACATAACATGCCAAATAAAAATAATAATATAATCATAATTAATTCAATATTAAGCATCTAGGTCTATAACTAAACATTTTGCTCAAGAAAATAACGAACTCTATAAAAACATTTTGTAACAACCAGCTATTTAGAGTTACGTACGATTACTAACAGGATATTTACCATGTATATTTGTGTTTTTTAGTTCCCGATATTTTAACATAAATGTCCACGTGAGCTTTAAATCTTATATTATAGCCAGCTATTTAACACAGATTTAAACAAATTACCATCCAACGTCCTTCATTCCTCAGGCAGACGGTTGTAGATAGTAAAACGCAATGCATTTCGCTAGTAAATGTCTTTGTAACATGTTAAAGTGACAAAACTTTAGTTCGAATTCAAGCTCTATAAATCCTAAGAACGTCAGTTTGCGATCACCTGATGGACGGCCCACTAAATTAGCTTGTCGTTAACCGACATAAGTACATAACGCTATTTGTGTTGATTGGCGTGAAGAGCATTTCTCTTATCATCATCATCCTCAGCCTGTAGTCGTCCACTGCTGGACATAGGCCTTCCCTAATTCGCGCTACCATACCCGGTCCTCAGCTCTCCGCATCCAACCGCTTCCCGCCACTCTCTTCAGGCCGTCGGTCCACCTGGCGGGGTCGTCCCACAGGCCGAGTAGTCGTTCGCGGTCTCCACTCCAGAACTCGTCTACCCCATCGTTAAGATTGTCATTTCTCCTATAAGAATAAAAAAATGTGATTAAGTAAAACCTGTTTTCTAATTGAATTTGAACTTTCGTGAGTCATGTTGAAATAATCTAAAATTTTGGTATAGTTGTCACTATCAGCGACATGTTTCCAACCCTTTTGGATTTCTATGTTCTACTTATCTGAAATTATTATATGTACATTTTTATTATTGTCAAGACACATACTAAAGTTATTACTCTCATATATCACAAATACCTTATTGGTATTCGCGGGACTCGAGACAATTTAATCACTCAAAAGTAAACCAAGAAGAATTAATGTACCTAGACAACAAATCATAAATTAACGAAAACAAATTGTGTCGACTTTGTCTCGAGTCACTGGTAACGAACCATCTCAATTCAACAACTATGTTTCGGCGAAATATGGAATCGTGAAGTTATTAACTGTAAATAACCGATTGGGAAGATTTATTTAATCTATCCTATATGAATTTACTACACGGTATGAACACTTAACAATTTTTATTTATTTACACGTAGACTTATTCAAGTTGCACTTTCAGCGTTAAAAACAAACCACAAAGGCATTTTAACGGAAATTTCAACATTTATGAAAAAGACATAAAGGTTGCACTAGCCAAAACTATCACTCGACGTGCGATCGCCGTGCGAATTGTGTTATAGACAATCGATATTACCTATGCAAGACCGACGGCGAACACGTTCATTTAGCAAACGAAATCAACAACGATTACCTACAACACAAACAAATAACCTGAGCTAACTTGGATCGTAATATCCTTTCGTGGAGTAAAACTGAATTACAATAGGAAACACATTAAAGAAAATCAATGCTTAATCATTATACCAACTCTTGGTAAGCTATCTTAATTCGAACTCTCCAATTAAATCATTAATAGGTTAAAGACCGTGATTTAAGGAGCAATCGACCGGAACGAGTGGATATAAGTACCTATTTAAGCCGACAAAGTTGTATCTTATTCATTGTTTGAAACTCTCAACCACCACTTAATTAAAGCTTTATCGAATTCGCAAAAGTCTATTGAAAAGGGAAAGGGAATTACAATGCTAATGGAGTCTTTGCCTTACGGCCAACTTCAATTTCTTCCTTGATGATATTTCCAAATGAATCTGATGGAAGTTTCTCTTATCGTCGCGATTTCGGAGGGCTAATCAACGCGGCAACCTTAAATGCTTTGTTAGCGCCTCGATCCGGGAATTATAAATCATTTAAAGCCTGACCAGGAATATATGATCATGCGCCATGTTGCGGAATTTCATTGGAACTAATTTCTTACACTGGCAATAATTTTAATGCCATTGTCAGCACGTCAGTGTCACTGTTGCGGTTTATTTGAATATTAGTTATGTGTTAAATATTTAATAATAAATGAGAAAAAATGACCAAAACAATTCATAGCCAAGAGCGGAATATAAGCAATGTGATGAAATGAAATTATTCAGCTGCAAAACAATTCATAATTTATGTCAGAGCTGACAGGTAAACAAGACAAAATGTCATAATAGTCTGTTGCCATATAAATCGAAAAATAGCGCCCTCTTGACAATGATCATATATTCCTGGTCAGGCTTTATTTATCTCTAACTTAATATCCAAAGCTGATTTGATTTATGTAGGACCCTTAAGGTGATCACGTTAGGTACATTACGTAATTATTTATGTGTTAGAATTTCAAGAGTACCAATACCAGAACAAGTTTCGTATGTATTTTTTGATTTGAACTAAATTAACACGTTCATTGTCCCCATACAAAACGATCTGACAATGTCAAAGTCCAACTGACAGTGGGCGCATAGACTCATGAAAAAACGGAAAACGGTGCATGATCCCACATTGGGGGCACCCGGACAGTGAACGTGTTAAAATAACCATGTTCGTATTAGTTCAACTATTAGTATATGTAAAGAATATCAAGATATTATATTATTATTAAAGCAGAGTACTTATGTATATGTATTAAGTTTGTATGTATTTTTGTATAGACTAGCAGCATTTGATAGGTATCATCTTGGACAAGGAAAGTAATTAGAAATCCAATACGCTACATATTATGTTGTTCTACTGATCAGAAATATTTACGAAGATACGAAAGACTTCTTATATTATGAACTTGTTATATTAACTGTTCCTAATATTGGTAAATACCTACTAGGTGGTCACTTAAACTAGCTCACTAGCTTTTTTCTCGTTACAAATAAAGAGAGAATAGAAATGTAATTAATATTTTTATTAGACATCAAAGGATCTTTAATACGTAATGAAACACAATAGATAACCCCCATTATTATAAAAGTGTCATATATTCGGTCAGTGTCGAGCACTGGAAAGTTATAATGTCCAAATGTCAAGAATATGCTTACAGGACTATACTTAATACCCATCGAAATATAATAAGTATTAATACCTACATAATATATGAAACGTGGTTGCCTGTGCACCTCATTACCTTCTTCTTCGACCTCTACTTCGACCATACATTGAATATGTTCTCCTATTTTTGAAGCAATCAAGATTCATATGATCTTAATAGTGTATGTATAATAGAGCTCATACATTTGATACCTCGCAAGCATTAGCTGTCAAATGTATGTAAACACATACTGGCACAGCTCTACTGGATAATCAATTAATTAGTAAATCACCCCAACGCGACTAACAATTTCATAACAGAAAACCGGCCAAGTGCGTGTCGGGCCACGCGCAAGGTAGGGTTCCGTAGTCGTCCAGCCGTTACATTATGTGGACTAAAAAGTTCACAAACTTATATTTACTATGTGTTTGACAGAATTAACAACATTATCTAAGGTATCAATGGAAATTGTACAAAAGTTTGCTTTTGCAAAATACATTTCTGAAGTTCGACTATTACTCGTGAACTAGTAATGTCTACTTAGCTGTGATAGTTTTCCTTTTAAATTCATCGTATATACTACTACCATGATTTTTTTCACATGCCTAGTAGCCACCATTTAACTGGCAGACACTTGACCATAACAAAAATTATCACTTCAAAGCTTAATATCACGCTAACCAATTCTTTAATCAAAAAATGCTTTTAGAAACCTTTATATTTTTAAAAGAGCTATCCAACGATACCCCACACGATGGGGTTAGGCAGAAAAAAAATTGCACCACCACTTTACATGTAGGAGAGGTACCCTAAAAAAAATTTTTTTTAAGATTTTATTCTACCGTTTTGTCGGAGTCATTGATATGTATACTCATGCCAAATTACAGCTTTCTAGTACTAACGGTTACTGAGAAAAACGGGGGTCGGACGGACGGACGGACATGGCGAAACTATAAGGGTACCTTGTTTACTACGGAACCCTAAAAATCAACATGGCATTTGTTGTTTCAGGGCTTTCCTAAGGATCTTGTGCGTGTGCTGCCCGCGCAAGCTGCGGCGGAAATACCAGCCACAGCTGCGCTCCAAACAGTCACAGGTAACCAAACATTACCGTTAAGGCGAGGTTCTTCCATTGCAAATGCCCCGCTCTAACACGCGTGAGTTTGCAATTGACCATCCCACTCTCTACGGAACTGTGCGCGTAATTTTCGTAAATTTTTAGTAAATTTTTGGGTGAGAAAAATACATGGCTTACTATATTAACAATATTAATCCCGACATCCCTCATACCATCAAATACGTTTATTTTAGTATTATTTTCTACTCATCATGTTACCTAAGATTGAAATAAAATGAGTCTTAAGATAGAAAATAGAGGTATGTTTGGATTTTTTTTCTATCGAACAAAGTTTTGCAAATTGTGTAACGGACATCCGACGGCACTAGATAAAGGTCTCAAATATAACATCGTATTTTTTTTACATTTTTAATATGTAGTATTTCGAAATAAAACCGTTTACCAAATCAGATTTTTACTATAACCCGGCCTTAACTATTAATACTACGAGTGTTTTCTGACTCCCAATAAACATGTATTCATACATGTACGCATTCCAATTTAATTTTGATTATAGGTACAGATTAGTTTGACGCGTTACATTAAACCGCGCAAAGCATATCATAATTCATTTATAATTCGTAAAGTAGGTATTATGTTTTGATCAAGATGTATGGTGTATGATTAACGAAGCCGTTTCTTAATTAATTATAACAATATGACAACAATAACATATTATCAACATCCAAATGTACACGCAGATTACACGACACAGTATTTCAATATAAGGATGGGTATAAATTGATTTTGATGTTGATTTTGTTTTTAAACATCAATTCCTTGTAGACAGCTTTAGGCTTCTTACTCGTACAACAGCGAGGTTTTAAATGTATGGAAACCACATGGAAACACATTCTCTTAAAACTTATAAACTGTCCAACAACAAACAACGATGAAAAAACATGTTTTCTCAGCGACATCGAAGTGAATTTCAAAGGCGACTTCCTGACTTGGTGGGGCGGGATCGATATATGATTATTTTTTCTTTGACGTAAACTTACTGACGTCGGAAAGATTCCCACTTGAAAGAATACTGACATTTGCGCAGTAGTAATATTATGCGCAGAAGCGTACCAGTACTGCATACTGCATTTGCATCGTCCCGCTTCCGCGCATCCCGCCACTCATTTAAATGTAGGGGCGCAGTAAAAAGTAGTACTAAGCTGACTGACAGTTGACACTGACATTTGACAGTTTTCTCATCGTACCGCCTCCGCACCGACAAATCAGGAAGTCGCCTAAGTTGCTGAGTTCACGTATTTTTTTTACTGAGATTTGGTTGTTTTACTTTCAGTTCCGCTCGACTCGTCGCTATTACTCATCAAGCGAACTGACTGGGATACAGCAAATTAGACAAAATTCCTGCGAACAGACTTATATATAGCGACTCGGCTTCACTCTATACACTACGTTTCTCCTTCAAATTTCCAAGTACCTTGTTGAGATTTTATCTACTCTTTGTCTAATTTTGCGAAAATTAGTCTATAAAAAAGAAACAATGAAGACAATCTTAGTTTTCTGAGAAAGAACTTCATCAGAACAGATGTGGCGGAGGTACGTGCGGACTCTGTATAACTTCACAGATTGCACGCACTATGACCCGGTACTTATTATATCTTAAGCTGGTGCATGAAGCGTATCATGAATAGAGTAAGAAATGTAGCATAAAATATACTGCACAAAAATGATTTTAGTATCTTACGTGATATGAAATAAGGAGCATGTTGCTACTTATTTCGCGTAACACAACCAAGCTATTCATTATTAAATATTTCGATGTATACCTGCTTTATGATTGCGGAGTATGAAGTCCGTGTTTAGTAGAACATACAATTTATGGAACTTATGATTACTCTCCCATGTTATAGTACCTACTTTAAGATGAAACGTAACCTTTCATGTTATCCAGTGCACCAGAAAATATATAATAAATAACTGGGCTCACAAACGTGGCCGTGTTAGTGTATCCCTCGCCTGGCCTTTAAACGTCGTGTTCTTCGCATCTATATGTGCACTTTGGTATCAGTAACTATCCCTCTCTGCAATGCCGATTACTCATTCACTAAACCACTGTTTCAAACTGTGATGTATAAACCGTGTTCCTCAGAATAGCATGCTTCTTCACGAATCCAACATCAACGGAACATCAAACACGTATTTCCTTAAGTAATGTATTATTATTTAGTACAGTCTAAACAATCCTTACATGTCCTTTCATGTCAATAAACATTTTTTAAGATATTAATCATTATTAAACTTTTGGCGACTTCCTGACTTGGCGGGGCGGGATCGATATGTGATATTTTCTTCTTTGTCGTAAATTTACTGACGGAGCAAAGATTCTCACTTGAAGGAACACTGTCAGTATTACTTTTGCGCAGTAGTAATAGCATGCGCAGAAGCGGAACAGTACCGCCTTCGCATCGTCCCGCTACCGCGCATCCCGCGCCAGTCAGGAAGCACTCATTTAAATGTAGGGGCGCAGTAAAAAATGCTACCGAGTCGACTGACAGCTGACACTGGCATTTGACACTTTTCTCATATCGTACTGCCTCCGCACCGACAAATCAGGAAGTCGCCTTTCTCTACGATTACAATACTTTGTGAGCTTCTTTAAGCATACAGGGATGTTGACACCAAATAAGAAAATCAATGAATCCCAATTTTCTCGAAAAAGGATCAGATTCTCAAACAAATAGTGAAAAAAGTAATCCAAAAGAATAAATAATTACATAATTATAAGCCTTCAAAGTTTTAGGAGGGGGCATTTTCTGTCCCTTTTCCGCAAATGCCCCGTTGTATTGAACGATCGTCATTTACTATGGCGCTCGAGGACAGTGACGTCACTGACCTGTAGCGTTTTCTCTCTCTAACTAAAAACATTCTAACGGTTGTAGTTTCGTTATTTTTTGAGATATTTGAATAGGATTTTCACTTTTTGGCATGGTTTTATGTATTCTTTCGTATGGAGTATTATTAAATTTTGAGTCAACATCCCTATTGTGTAATTCTAGAGAAAAGGGCGATAATGATTAATATCTTCAAGAAGAGTTTGTTTACATGATAAGACACGTAAGGATGAATAGACTGTAATCAGTAATATTTGAATGTGCCCCTTGTTAATGTTGAGCTTACATTTTAATTACACGCGTACATCCAACAGATAACCCTTTAACAAAGCCCTGTATCGAATACATTGTATTTAAATTCTGAAAAAGTAAGCATACCTACTTATTTGTTTTAAGGCGTATAATATATTATGTATTCTGGAAGCCCCACTGTAAACTTTGAGCTTTTAGTGTGGTTATATGTCTAGTATAATAAGCACAAGTAATAACTTTAGTAGGGTCTGAGTAAAATCCTCAAAGAAATTTTATTAATATTACTAAAATTTGCTGGTTTACGACTTAGAGGCGCTTAGAAAGGAGAATTTGGGATCTCGTGTCAGTGACATTGCGTCACCGCAGATTAACGGGCTGGTGGCAAACATTTGCCTGACTTCCTTGCGACTTACACAAACGTTTACATAAAGTTCGATAATGTGGGCCAGGGTAAGCTAAACAATGATTCAATGTTGTTAAAGGAATCTACTTCAACATATAAAAACAGCGGGGAAATCAGTTAAACGTTATTTAGTAAACATAGATCAACTTCAGTAACTAAACTTATTTGAATGTTGTTAATGTTCTTTAGTGTTTACTGTTTTATGTGTCCAAGTTCTATATCGCACCGAATGATTGGATCCCTTCAAATGTATTTTAATTTCACTTTAAATGTACCGGTTTGCATACCATAATATAAGATCCTAATAGATGACTTTCATCACAGATCACGATCTAGATGAAGGTTTCAAAATGAGTTGATGATTGTAAGGTAATATGTTGTGTTGCAGTATCCAGTGTCGACAATGATGTACTCTTCGGTGTCGCAGCACGAGATGTGCCGTTTGTGACGGCAGGCGCGCGCGGGCACCTGCCGGCCGCCGCGCGCGCGCTGCTCCTGATGCCGGCGGGACCCGTTGGATGCGCGCGCGCGCTCCAACAGGCGCCACTCCAGGCACTACCCCGACTCGTTTCGCATGAGAACCCTCGAACATTCCTTCGATAGTCCCGTCCCGTGCGTGGACCGCCACGTGTGCCCGGAAACTGTGCCCTACTGCCCGGACTCTGAGTCCAGTGAAGTGAGCTTGGAAAGTGACAGTCGGCATCAGTCGTTCAAACGGAACGTAGCTAAGTCAGTCACCTACCAAACCAAAGCTGAAGTGATCTCAAATTAAATTAAAGTGTCGTGATTTGTTGTATGCGTATTCTCTAGTTAAGCTTGATCTGATTTTAAAAAGTAGGTATACCTGATCATCTATTTGTTGTAAATATAATGAATATACTACAAGACATGGGATATAATATAAATATTTATTATTAGTTACGATCGATCACTTTTTAAATCAGATAAAGGTTGGAAGGATAATTTAGTTATCTAAGTAATAGTATAATATTATATTGATGGTTGTATTCCTTTCTAGTCATTGTAAGGTCTAACGTGTTCTTGTCGTAAACCTCCACTTTACCTTAACAAGTATTCAATGTATACTTTCTAAATCTCAACTTCGAAGTAGTAAATCCGTTACCTAAGTAGAGTCATTTGATAACGTTCGGCCGAACATGATATATTTCGATATAATTATATTGGTACAGTAGTGGTTCACAATAAGAACAGACCGGCCATTCAGTCGGTTTAATGAATTTTCCATCAGGAGCTGTGATTTACTGATTAGCTGTGTATAAAAACTTAATGTACATATTATTGTAATTAGAGTGAGTAATTTTTATGAACTTCTCGACCGTTATCCTTGGATGGGTGGTTGAAATTGAATTAAGATCCACCCGCTTCTCATACTGTTTTGTCTAATGGAATTGGGAAGTGATACTCTTTCATGTAAGTAATTATAAATAGTGTAAATTATACATTCCAAATACTCATACGTTAGCAATACGTCAATTATTGGAAGCTTGTTTATTTCGTTGTTGTTAACCTTAAAGGTTAAACATAATATAATATTGATATAACGCATGTAATAAATATTATGGTGGTCTAATTATATTTTTAATTGATTATGAAATGTAACGTATGATGTGATGACTACGGATCTTCTTGCCAAGCGGCACAATTCCTTACCTAGTAATAAAAACGTTGTATGTTAATTGTTTGTAAATAAGTACCTATAAATCGTTTAAACCATGTTTACCAAATAGGAGCAGTATTACAAATTTTTATCGTTTCTAGTCCGTATCCGTTTTGCTCAAATTGTTTTGTATTCGAAACACAGTGAAATAAAGCGAGGATTAAGCGAGAGCCCAGTGGTTTAGACTCGGCACGCGCGGTGTTTAGCGGTGCGTCGCCGCTTCGCCCACTACATACATTCCCGGAGTGGATGAACAAATTGTATAAAAATATTGTAACACTAAATGCCACTCTACTTTTAAGCGGCTGACTCAAATGGAAAGCCCTTTAAATTCATGCATTCTTTGTTCCCTTTTTAATGCGAAAAGTGTAATACGCAGTCTCTCAAAGTCTTCGGTATTGCCAGTGTTGCTGCTATGAAATTTCGAATTTCGTCTGGATCGGACTCGAAAATCAGCTCACTCCACTTGACCTAAGACTCTGAATATATACCTTCCTTATTTGTTATATAGCAAATACTGATTACGACATTTTGTGCAATCAAGTCTCTCCATTTTAATACCTAAAAATGATATACTTAATGAGTCACCTACCTAATTATACGAGAAACAGACAAATAATAAATAAATAAAGGGCATACTCGTATTTCCAGCCGTTTTCCAGATGTTACTTCACGTTGTAGTATGTATACCTACTTATCAAAGTATTATAAATGTATACCATAGTATATACTTCTCGATAAATCATCAACCATTGTAACGTAAGTGTGAATAAACTGTGTACATTTCTAGAACATATTAAAACGGGTTGTCGTATAAATTTATATAAATTATATTTTTCAAACTGGCTGTTTTATTGGAATTCATCACTTTTCCCAAAATAATGATCATGAAAAGTTTCCCGGAAGTTTCAAATAGTCTGTTACATAACAATTGAAATCGTTTTATCTCCGGCTCTGACAAGTGGACAAACAGTGAATAAGTAATTAATATAATCTATTTTAATTTCCTTATTGAATACTAAAATTATGAAATATAGTAATTTTATGTCACACCTGGCCATAAAGTGGTCATTATCGCACGCTCCGCGCGCGAAAAAACCCACTTCCTGCCCAGGGGGTGACATAAAATTTTGTACTTACCACGGGCGATAATAAAGAAAGCCTCAGATCGCATATTTATCGCCCTTGCCTTCGGCTCGGGCGTAAAATACCTGCAATCTGAGACATTCTTTGTTTTATCGCCCTTGGTAAGTAATGTACTATTATTGTTTACATAATGTAAACGAAATAATAAAACTTTAAATAAGAATACCTACAGTTTTTCATCAATCTTCCATTCATTTCCAGTGCTCACAAAAAGGGGTACAAATAAAGCATACAGTAAGTAATCACATCAGACATTTTCACGTAAACTTTTTATATCTTTGTAAAAACTTTTCTACCAACTTGTATGTTCATAAAAAGAACTGCGTAAAATATAGTGTCGTATAACAGAACAACACGAGGGCGCGTATTGTGACTGCAATAAACTAAAGATACAATATAAATTCCTACTAAAGTTCACAAATAAATTCTGCGGTCGTGCAGAGCTGTAGGTATCTATTCGTAGAAGCCACGGCTGGCACCTGGCATGAACGTGAACTTTATCTGTATTCAATACGCGAGTATTCTAGACATCGAGGTAAGCTTTCATATATTTATGTTGGGCAACAACTCTAGAAAGCAGACGGTCTTTATTGCCTAAATAAACACATTTTATCTTCTATTGAAACGTTACACTGAATTGTGTGCACGTAGCCAACAAATATCAATTGGTACAGAATTTGTAAAGATGGTTTTTAGAATCAGATACTTTGTCTTGGTAGTATTTCATTTTATTTAGTTCGTCAAACGAGATCGATAAGATTTAGCCGTGAGTCTACATTGTGAGGAAGAGTTCTATTTACAGTGTGTCTTTCTAACGAATTCGTCGAATCCGTCGGTAGCTACGCTAGCCCTACTAGAAAGTCCAATCAAGGCGCAAAAACACTATTATCATTAAAGCAGAGACGCCATAACTAGCCATAGCTATAGAATATAACTGTGTAGAATATTACAATAGTACCCCGACATAGACAGCTCCATCCACGAAGGCGCGCCCCTTTAGATATAGCTCATTCGGTACGTACAATTTCGCATAGATTAGTATGATATTCGCTGTGGAGGGGTGCATCGTTGTGGGTGGCACTACCTATTCTACCTACCTATATTCTATCTCGTATTAATCACTTTTAATCACTTACTGCTGACGGACAGTATTCAAAATTTATCTTTGTCATTGGAGGATAGTTTAAAGTAAGTTTAAATGGCCAAAGTGATGAAATTTGTAGGAATTCTCAATCAGTTTTGTTAATTTTGACCGACTTCAACTTTCTGCTGCTTCTTTCAAATTTGTCGTCATCATTTAAAAATACTTGAATTGAGCCCCCGGAATTATAAAATCGTGTACCCTAGCAATCACAACCTATTTTGCCATAACTTCTATGCAGTTATTTTTTTATATACCTAGGATTAAAATATATATCCAAAGGGAAGGCTATTGAAGTATTGAGTACCTATTTTTAAACAACAATATAACATATCGGCGCTTTAAAACAAGTAGTAAATAGTAAAATGTAAAATAATATCAAAATATTCATATTTTGATATTATTTTACATTTATTTTAATCCTAGGTATTGATTTTTAAGCCGTACAATATTTCAAAATGAAATAGCTTCACAAGCAATATTGGACGCCGCGCCGCTGGTGCACGTATAATGGCGAAAATGCACCATTTTACAGCAACCACAAATTGCGTTGCCTGTTTTTATTAAGCGATCAAGTAAAAATCTTTCAATAGGTACTAGTCACAATAGGTATACATACTCTGTAATAGTTTTATTTATTGAGGTGTACAATAATAGTACATTGTGCATTTAGGGAGGTATAAGCAGGTTATTAGGTACTAACGAAAGTCATGGAAGCCCGACGCCGAAGTTATTACAAAATAACCCTTACCTCCCGTGATACACACAATGTTTTTCATCACATTTGCGAGGAAATAAATAAGTACAAAAGGCAGAAAAATCCATGTTTCATGCAACCACACCAATCAAAAATTGACGAACTTGACAACTTCACCTCCACTATCACTGCGAGAGCAGCGCAACGCGCAACCAATCACAGAGCAATATTGTTGCGGCGCGCGGCCAACTAGATTTTTTTCAACCAATCACAGAGCAGTATTCTTGCGGCGCGCGGCCAAATAGATTTTTTTAAACCAATCAGATCACACACAAACTCATAACTCCCACGAGAGTTATAAAATTCCATAACTCCCGCGGGAGGTAAATCGGCTGTAACTGATTTATACGCACGCGTGCAATAACACACTTTACGAGCACGTGTGATGAAAAGAGTATTTGTATCTTTTATACTTAATTTGTAATTTAATCACCTTTGCATATATTTTTGTTTTTATATATTAAACAAAAATTGTATTGTATTTGTATTGTATTGTAGTCTATTTGCACATCTAATGCGCACACCGTAATTTCACTTTTAATCGAATTTCCTTCACTTACCTTCAAACTACTAAAGTTAATCTTCATTCAATTTAAACTTGCTCAATTTTTTAGGAATAGGGATGTTGACTCAAAATTTATTATTACTCCATACGAAAGAATACATAAAACTATGTCAAATAGTGAAAATCCTATTCAAATATGTCAAAAAATAACGAAACTACAACCGTTAGAATGTCTTTAGTTCGAGAGAGAAAGCGCTACAGATCAGTGACGTCACTGACCTCGAGCGCCATAGTAAATGACGATCGTTCAATACAGAGGTGCGTTTTGCGGAACAGGGACAGAAAATGCCCTCTCCTAAAACTTTGAAGACTTATAATTATGTAATTATTTATTCTTTAGAATTACTTTTTTCGCTGTTTGATTGAGAATTTGATCCTTTTTCGAGAAAATTCGGATTCATTGATTTTCTTATTTGGTGTCAACATCCCTATTGTTTAGCATTTAAATTTAAGATGTTTTAAATTTTTGATCGTTTTTCTCTCGACATAAATTTATATTTCTTTTATCTAAAAAAAAGCATTTAAACTTAACCACAGAATAAGTAATAGTACAAGTACAGAAGTTTCTCTGCTAACAAATTCCCCGTTTAGGTATACCAAACGTGCCTAAACGTGGCCATCTCTTTCTATCGCACGCAACGCGCTCTTTCGAGGCCCCGCCCTCAGCGCTAGGGTTACCACCAGCGAGAACCTATTTTAATATATGTACTTTATTATTATTAGTAGTGTTGTTTACAATACAATTACGAATAGTACTTTTAAGGTTCCGTAGCCAAAATGGTGAAAACGGAACCCGTCCGTCCGTCCGTCTCTTCGTCTGTATATGACAGCCGATGTACTCGGAGACTATAAGCACTACAAATACAATTAAAATATTTAGCAGGAAGGTGTGTTCTGCTCGTATGAACCGCTACGTAAAAGTGATGTGAAATGAAGAAAAAATATTAAAGTAGGGGGAGGGGGCACTCCATACATGTAACCAGGGGATACAAAGTTTTATATAATTTTTAAAGGCATCACTTTAAAAAATAAAAGAGGTTTCTTAGAACCAACGTTTTCATTTTCGTTTTCTTTTATGTCAACCGTTGGTGAATACCAAACTCAATGACCGTTCTTACGTCTACGTTCTTATTATTATTGGTGCAACCTGCTGCAATACAATAATGCTGTGGTTTTGACATTATTATTTAACACGAAACTACACGAAAAGAATTATTTTTTATGATCGTACAAGCGCGTGCGCGTGCGATCCGTAACGCTGCTCCGCAGCCATTGAATAGTCACACAATGTGTGAGCCGGCGGCCGCATGTACTTTGCGCGGCGCGATGACGTCACGGTAGTAAGCCCCTCCTGACTTAACGTCAATCCATCCTATGTATATAAATGCATTAGACTCTAATGTACCTAATGAACTGTCTAATGTATTACATACACTAGCCGACAGGCAGAGAAAAAAGTACCTGAATAATTACCTACCATTTGATTTTATGTTTATTTATTATTATGATTATACCTAGAAATGTTTATTTTAGGATCCACACAATACTAGTGATTTATTTCTGATACTTACCTAGTTAATCGATATATTTTATGTGTCAAATGCCAATGTGACACGATTGAACAGGAATTTTAACAATAATATACAGAATGGTGACAAAACACACTGTAAATGGGGCTTTTTATAATACTCTAATTATTTTTAATAAACCGTAATTACCTACTTAACTTTTACCAAAATGAAGATATTGATAATTTATAGGTCATCATCCTCCTAGCGTTATCCCAGTACAGTTGCATCCTGAAGGATGCCTGGGGTCCGCTACATAATCCCAAGATTTGGCGTAGGCACTAGTTTTTACGAAAGCGACTGCCATCTGACCTTCCAACCCCAAGGGGAAACTAGACCTTATTGGGATTAGGCTTTGTCAAGTGAGTGGGCAACTTGACTGTTAGAAGTTCTCAAACCGCCCGAAGGCCTCCAACTCGGCTTAACGACTGCTGCCATAGACAGCAACCGGGATCAACGGCTTAGCGTGCCTTCCAAAGCACGGGAGCGCTCAGTTAGTAACCACTCAAAGCGGTCACCCATCCAAGTCCTGACCGCTGCCCACGTTGCTTAACCTTAGCAAGCGCAAGCGGTTCGCAAGCGCCGCTGGGCCACGAGCGCTAAATTGATAATTTATAGGTATCGATCTAATAATAAAGGATTATGTCTATTCCTACATATACGTCTATGCCTACATATGTGTAAGTGGTGTGGTGGTGTAATGCTCATAGAAATTTGGGTGCCGTACTCAATACATCATTTATTACCATCGGGGTCCCGGTAATCATCTTTAAAATTGCATTCCGGGGCAGTAGAGCCTTATCTTCACGGCCTATTGCCCATGGCCTCAGCCTTTATTCGCCAAATCTTCGAAAGATTCTATGAAAAAGGCGTTCGTGCCTTATATATATATTTTAAATATATTCCTTAATATATTTTCCCCATTATAATATAAAATAATATTTAATTTTGGAGTGTCAGGTGGTTATAGTTTAGTGTCATACTTACAAAAAAAAAAATTATTTATTTGATACTAATATGTCAGCACCGGAACCAAGCACATTCTTTTTTTATTTTCTCAGTTTGTGAATGTTATACAAGTAAGTATCCACAAATAAGTTTTATTAAAGTAGTCGAAAAACTCATTAAAACAGCAAACTCCGTTTAGTCCCCCGTTTCAGAGCGTGGCACTTTCCTGCACAGACATTTAAACATAAGGAATAGTAATACTTACACAATGTCCAAGTCTGTGCAAGTTTTCGACATATTATAATTTTGTAGGTAATCGCGGCACTTCTAGGATTGTCGGTATAAAAACTATATTATAAATACTTCAATAGCAAAAACGTTTAAATTATCTGCAGCAGAAGACTAGTACTGTCATTTTGAAGGTATAGAGGGAAATGATTACAACACAATTTTTGACTTTGTAACTTTATTTGGGCTAGTTAGGAGGTTAACATATCAAAATTCCCCGCACCTACCCCCGCCGCTGGGGGGGAGAGGGGGGTTTAAAGGTCCCATTTTTCGGTATTTCATAAGAAACTCGTAAACGGTTTCACGTATCAAAAAACGTTCTTAGGCATAAGTGATCTACATAAAATTATAATCTTCAAATTTTCACAGTTTAAGCATCGTGTTGACCCAAAGCTATACTAATTGTCCAAAAATATTTTTATAAGTTTATAAGGGGGGCGCGAAAAAAAAAATGTTGCCCATCCCATCAAGTGGGGTATCATTGAGTAGAGCTTGTTTAGTACATAAATATAGTATTTTTATTTTTCCAAAATATTGAAAAATAAAGGAATGAGAAGCCACTCAAATTATCGTAAAAAATATTTTCCCCCTTTAAAAATCTCATTAAATTTTAATCCTAGCGAAAAAGTGTATATAACCTTTTTTGTAGATAATTTTATGTAGATCACTTATGCCTAAGAACGTTTTTTGATACGTTTCACTGTTTACGAGTTTTTTACGAAATACCGAAAAATGGGACCTTTAAACCCCTCTCTCCCTCCCAGCGGTAGGGGTAGGTGCGGGTAATTTCGATATGTTAACCCCCTAACTATCCCAAACAAAGTTACCAAGTCAAAAATTGTGTTCCAAGCATTTCCCTCTATACCCCTTTTTTAGCGTAAAATGACAGTACTAGATGCCATTTCTTTTTTTTTTGATACGACAGATTTGCAATAGGTAGTCGTAAGCAGGTATGTTACGCTGTGTGCTACAGAAGGCTACAGCTGTCTGCTGAATTTATTATCCCATTCACTACCAAACTATGCTTGTAGCGCTACGCCGTAGGCCGTAGCATCTCTCTAATAATGTAAATAGCGAAAAATCGGCCGCAACGCGCGCTCTGACGCATTTGTGTTGTGATAGGCGCTAGAGGTGAGACGTATAATTACGGGAACAGGTTTTTGGAATAGGTTTTGGCATGGACGCGTAAGTACGCGATCCCGCTCGCGCGTCTTTTAGCGTATCGAGTACTAGGCGTACGACGACTCTGAAGACTCGAAAAGTCTAAAAGTCATTACGTTCCGCGCTATTCGTATTCGTCTGCGCGTTCGGATTCTTTCGGGGCACCTCGGGTCGGGGTCGGTTTGGCGCGTATTTGGACCTAGTCTTTGGATCTAGTCTTTTTGTGGACGCGTACTCGCAAGACTCAGTACGCGTTTTGCCTAGTACGTCTCACCTCTAATAGGCGCCGAATATAATATGGTATAGTTAGTACAAAACTGTACAAATTAACGCAAGCAAAAATCTACCTTATAGTCAAAGTTCTAAGTCGAGTTTTATATGCGTTCGTTTGACATAATTTGGCCTTAGAGTAAATAAATAAATAAATATTTGCGGACAATCTTACACAAATCAACCTAGTCCCAAACTAGCAAAGCTTGTACTATGGGTACTAAGCGACGATATACATACTTATATAGATAAATAGATACTTAAATACATAGAAAACATCCAAGACCCTAGAACAAATATTCGTGCTATTCACACAAATAAATGCCCCGGCCGGGATTCGTACCCGGGACCTCCAGCTTCGTAGGTAGGGTCACTACCTTACTACCAACTAAGCTAAAGCGGTCGTCTGCGAACTGTAGTGTACGAACTATAACGTCTATAACATACTTGATTTTTGAACGCTTTTTACCACGATTCTGGTTCTGTACCTCTCATATAAGGTTTTTCAAAACAAAACACAAACTAACACGTTTGCGATTAGTCATAATTTATATGGCAAAAAAATGTTAGGTACCATCTAAGGCCACCAGAGGCGCTGCTAGCTTGCGTTACCTTACCTTACAAAATAACCCGCTTATTCATAAACGTCCAATAAACCTATATTAGTTAACAAGCCGCTAAAGTTCGTTTGTCCTTATCTGTCACTTTGACATTTACCTTTGAGAGAAAGGGACAAACAACATATTAGTTAGCAGAGGTTTGTTAAGTTTTATGAATAAGGGGGTTAAGACTAAACGCAAACGGGTTCGTTTGAAATAACTTATAGTTTATACTATAGGCATTGGTGACTGGTAGCGACTTCTGCATCTATTCCTAGAAGAAGGTACCTGCAGGTATGTTTCGTGTACTAAACAGATACGTACGTAAGTAATCGTTGAAAAATGCTTCAATATTTTCTTTATTTCGGATGTAAAAGTTGAAGATTGAGTTTAATTCCAAGATTATAATATTTGAGATGATTCAGGTGATTGATTTCAGATGAATCAATTTAGATTACTTTTCCCGTAATTAACACAAATAATAGGTACAATAAACTAAAACTCAAAATATTCTTTATTCAAATAGGCCTAGCAACAAGCACTTTTAAATCGTCAGTTTTATATTACATTGTTTGAATTGAATTATTCAGAGCAATTTATTGATGGAATTATAACTTTAAAAAAAAGTTGAATTTCTGTAGTCTATCCCATGCAACCATTTTCGGTCGCAAGATTTTGCAGATAGTAAATGTGTCGTAACTTTTACTAAACTTAATTACTGTGTGGATTTTGGTTGCAGAACGTAGTAGCGATGTCAACACTTTGCGCTAAAAATTTATCATTAACTATGTGTTGGCCCTGTTTCGACATGTTTCGACATAAATGTTACTAAATACAATTACAATTTCTCACCAAAACGAGTACCAAATATCAAGCAAAACATAAATGTATTTGAGTACAATAACCACATGATCGATTGTTGTGGCGTTCTCTAGCCACTTGCTTCCTTTATTTTGAGTTGAACTCTATTCCCTAGAAAATAAGGGTTATGCCTGGCAACCAGAGTTGCCAAACGCAAGTGACTGGCTAGAGGAGGCCTATGTCCAGCAGTGGACGTCTTTCGGCAGATAATGATGATGATGATATAAATAGTAATTAAATTCCACATAACAATAGACAACAGGCGGTCTATATACCGTCACGTTATATGGCCAAAATTTATGAAAACGTCACATAAAACATAACTGTGTATAAACCAAGTATTAAAGCGATCAATCCATCATCTTAGCCCCTCAGACATCCTTAAAAAATCTTGTCAAGCATTGATTAATTATTGTCATATTTCTAGTAAAGTAGAGATGATCGGAAATTGTGAACAGGGGCCTAATAAGCTGGACGGTGTAGGCAAAGGGCTTCCGACTCAAGTTTATTCTTAGACTCGATTAAAATGGACGCAAAATAAAAAACCCTCAAAGCGCAAAGTTTGCGAGGTTGCTCATTGTATGCAAACTTTTTTATCAGTCGCTTGTCTACAATGACTAAGTAACGCTAAGCAAGAGCTCCGGAATACAGAGGGAACTTTCTTAAGTGCTTTGTGCAAGTGTTAAATCCATTGTAACAGGATCCTTTAAATACTTGGAAAGTTTAATGTTGTCTGAATATTTGTAGACAACTTGAAGACTGTGGTGACTGCTTTACAGGTGAAAATGTTTGAACTATGACTAACTATTGGGCTAAGAAAAACTGTTTCCCACTCACATCCATAGGCTTGAGGTGCATTGCAGTTACTCAGCATCACTATTCACACGCGTTTTACAGTAATTAAAAGCTTTTTAGGTTTTTTATTATATGCCGTGTCGGCCGACAATTGCGAAAGTGACAAAAAGTATGTTTCTTCGATGACAGTATCATAGAGTTTTGCACTATGAAGTTCGGTAGCCAATCGGTGAAGGTTGATGCGCGCTACTATGAGACGCACATTTAGAGAGAGGGATATGTTCCAAGCCCAATATCGTACATAAGTGATCTAATGCTAACTTGCCTCTTCTCACTTAAGTATATAAAACTATAGTATAGTCAGCCCATGAAAATGTTGAGCATGCTTAGAACCTTGTCACATCGAAATTTAAGAAATATTTAGACTGAAACGTCATACAATTTGAAACCTCTTTAATTTGACAAAGTACTAAAGTTCTCAACATTTTCGTTGGCCCACTGTGCCTCTAAACTAGTTTTTGCCCGCGACTTCGTCCGCGTTCGAACTCGTTTATCACGAGAGAATTTAATTGCTATTTTTTATATCAGGCGCTTACCTAGTTATCGCTCTTCCAAACAAACTTCCATTCCCTTAAGGGATGATTTCCGGGATAAAAAGTATCCTTTGTCCTTCCCCGGGACTCAAACTATCTCCATGCCAAATTTAATCTAAATCGGTTCAGCGGTTTAAGCGTGAAGAGGTACCTAACAGACAGACAGTACAGACATACAGACATACAGACAGACAGACAGACAGACACACTTTCGCATTTATAATATTAGAAGGATTAGTATGGATATGGATAAGTATGATACGTAATATATAAGTATAAGTAATAAGTATGGATCATGCCGTGGCCAGGAAGGAGACAACAGTAGGCTAAGCATTTGTTTAAATGGACGAGCTTGCGGGTTTGGCCGAATACCGGATACCGGATATTCGGCCTCATCACCGGCCGAATATCCGGTATCCGGCCGCCGAATATTCGGCCGGCCAAACGATACCTACATTTTAGTTTGGCGGCGGGCTGGGCGCGTCGTGCAGGTTTCAACCTGTTACGTATTGTAGGTTCGCGTTCGCGCAGACCGTTTTCTAGGCAAGAAACGAGTTTTATTAGGTCAGTACGTACGAAACTATTTCGTATGCAGTACACGGTACACGTGCACCCGCCTATTTTGCTGAATAGATAAGTTTTTTTTGTTTAATGTGACTAACCATTTTTCAAAGTTAAATACCAAACAAAATCACTATTCGGTATCCGGCCGGATAGTGCGCAGCTATCCGGTATTCGGCCGGATAGTAAAATAATGGCCGGATAGGCCGGATACCGGATAGCAACCGGATATCCGTTGCATCTCTACACTAAAAGGTCTTGTTTATGTCCTCAACGCCTAAGGAGACTATATTTAAACATTGTATTTTGTTGTCACTCTGTCAGAGTGACCCTGTATTACATAAACTGTGGTCATGTGTAGAGTCAACAGGAAAAGTCGATGATAATTTTAGTACCCTGTTACTTTCACTACTTTGACGCATCCCAACTGTCGCATTATTGTTAAGTTAGTGCGACGAAGTACTAAAGTGATCAAGTACGCTTGCTGTTGACTGTACTTCTATAAGTGTTCACTTGACCACGAATAAAATACAGAATAATTAGCATCCTGCGAGTCCTTATTTTATGCAAATATGCTACTAACTAAGTTACCATCCCAATGAATAGGTATGTCCGTTAATATCTCGTATGCCAATTATTAAGAACCTTGAGATCTTCGAGAAGAGAGTACGGTTGCCAGTTTGTTGCACTTTTAGCACCGCCTCAGGTGCCACGTGTAGGGTAGCGGTGGGTATAGATACCTAGTTCGTACAAAACTCTAAGGCCAAATTCTATCAAACGAACGCAAGCAAATAACGAGTAATATACACTTTTTTTTTTGAAGTGAAAACTTCTTTAGCGGCGCTGAGCACTTTTGTACTGGGGAAAAATTTATAAACTCGCGATAAATTCCAAGACCAGGTTAGTTGACCCCTCCTAGTATCGTGATTGCTATGTTACGAGGGGTCCCCAGCTGGTCTTCTTAGAAAGCCAAGGTTCTAACTGTTTTAAGACAATCCTAAGATTTTCCATAAAGATCATATTTCAAATAAGTTCTCATGGAAAGTAGCTCTTATTGTCCCTAAAAAAGCGTTTCCAAAGTCCAATATCGGATAGCCAGACTGACCGATTTCCGTAAAGATCATATTTCAAATAAATTCTCATGGAAAGTAGTTCTTATTGTCCCTAAATACGGTGACAGTTCCCTTCAAAATACCTAGTGGCCAAGAGTGATGGATAAAATACCAAGGGCCTGACACGCTTTGTAAGAGAAAGATAGCCTTATTGCGATTCCTATGAGAGGAAGTAGAAAATAGTGCGATGTTTTGTCCTTATCACCGATCGAAAAATTTTGTATTTGTGTCAAAGTTTTGTGTCAAGAAGATTGCAAAACAAATTGGCAATATTTGGTAGTGCATTTTATAAATGGAGAATTAATGATAAGTTTGGTTTAAATGAATAATAATTTACCAATTATCAGATCCGTAGTGTTTGGGTGTTCAGTGCAAACATGGTGGGGTGTTCAGTGTTGGGCTGTAAAAGCAAACTCGACCGAAAAAAGGCGGATGTTACATTCCATGCGTAAGTACATTTTCTTTGCATTTTGGACCCGTGTTTATTTCTAAAATCTCACCGGTACCAAGTTACTGAGCTAAATCATAACTTATATCATGAGACACTTGATGAAATAGGAAAAATATGTAAATTAATTCAAAAATAACCTCCAAACATTTCACATATAAACCGATCAAATCGCGTAGTATAAATCTACCATAGAAGCCAGCTTAGAATTGATGTCCCATCATTCAGTCGGTTTATAATTCGATTTCGGGATACCAACAAATAATAAAAAAATCCCCTGAAGATTACCCCACGTTTCGGGAAATTCAAGTAATTTGATTTTTTCAGTTTTTAGGGTTCCGTAGTAAACAAGGAACCCTTATAGTTTCGCCATGTCCGTCCGTCCGACCCCCGTTTTTCTCAGTAACCGTTAGTACTAGAAAGCTGTAATTTGGCATGAGTATACATATCGATGACGCGGAGAAAACGGTAGAATAAAATCTTAAAAAAAATTTTTTTTTAGGGTACCTCCCCGGGTGACAGTAACGGAAACGCACAGGGCTGGGCCGTCTTTAACCAATTTGAGGCCCTGGGCACATTAGGGTAATGGGGCCCCTATGACCTTGATAGAGCACGATTCTGTTAGAATAGACAAAGAAAGTAAACGAGTCACATTAAATGAATAGATATTAATAATATAATATTTCCTAAAAAATATAATTAATTTTCAAAATACACCAAATTTAGGTTTTTTCTTAAAGCAAACAGCTAAATTAAATTTTCTTAAGACTGCACCGAGCAAATTTCTGAATAATTGGGATGGTTGGATCACTTGCTGTATTATTATTACTAAAGCTTGAATTCTGTAATTCCTATATATGATATTTAAGGATACACTCTACACGTCATGTGTTTCAGAAACACAATTACTTATAGTTTTCTTCATAAAAATTCAATTCAAAGTTAGCTCTACTAAAGGAAATAAACGCAAACTACAACGTTAATACTTTATGAAAGGTCTTCAATTTTTGAATAGTAACAAAACTACATGTTATCTAGGTCGTATGTGTTTAACATTTGCAAAATCTGGAGATTTTTTTAACAATGCAAAGGAAATTCCGAAAATTTGACCGGCCGCCGTAGTTTTCTTGCCGGCAGATGGGCTCCGGCCCTCAATGGGAGCAGACGTATGCTGCTTTTCTCAGTTTGACATCTCATAAAAACACGCTTTTTGACAGCTTGCTCGTATACAAATACAAAATGTATACCACACACAAAGATTGCATTAATTGAAGTAGGGTAAATAAATGTTGACGTGTGGCTATTGAAGATTCTTTTAACATGGAATTTTTAGTATTAGCCATTCGTTATAACATAAAAATGCAATCTTTGGTCCCCAATGTATACTAATGCAACTAAATTATAATGATTTCCTTTACGAAAAGGCATTTTAAACGTAAAAAGGTTACTGATGTATTTCAGTTCAAAGTAATTTACTTTTTATAAATTGGCCACCCAGAACGGAACGTTATGACATTTATGTCACTCATCATATTTCAAATTAATATTTGTAAACAAATTTTTTTTTTATATTTCAATAATTTAACGAATCTAATGTTATATTTTATGTGTATATGTACGGCGCTTTCTCGTCAAACAATGATTACCTAAATATATCGCAGAATTTGCATAAACAAAACATATCCCAAAATCTGTACAAACAGGCACAATTATTATGGTGCTTTGAACAGAAGTTTATAAAATATCAGCGTTATACCAAGAAACAGATCTAGAGTGCTCTCTTGCAGCGGGAGCAGAAGAAAGAATATCGGAGTTTCTTCGCCAGTTTAAGTGATGTGGATTTAAATTGTGTATTGTCTAAGCCGCCTGGTCATAATATAATTATACCTAGAATGAAAATAATAAACCTATGTTTCTTTTATAAATAATAAACCAAGTAGTTGTTGGGGATGTGGTGACAATGAAGATGTCTAACAAACAAATATGCAGTAATTACTTATAATATTAAACTGCGCTAGTTTCTATCTAAAGCTTTCATGCGTTCGAAATCCCGTTGCTTTGATTTTGTACAAGTAAGTACTTATGTCGCATCTCAATAATTGTCTCGACGTTATATTAAACGAATAGGAAATAATAATAATTGCTATTTATTATTGATGAAAATAGACGCAATGTTAACCATTATTGAACCTTATCTCGTTGCAATAAGGTTCACGGATGTTCAGTTAAGTGTCATCGACGGCACGACTGTATAAAAGTTAATTTGTCAGAGCTGATACAGTAGTGGTCCGGCCAAGTTCCACAATTGCAGACTGTTACAATGACTTTCTTGATGATATTTGTTATATCATTAGGTTTTATAGTGCTTGTCATTCACGATAACGACGATGCGCAGGGATTGTCATACTATTGTATGCGCAATTCTGCGGATTGGGTTACGACGGGAGGTCGTGAATAACAAGAACTACCTATAAGGTTAGGTACTGGTTCCTCAAATACAAAGTTGATTCACAATATTTCTGCAGTTATCCCGTGCCGTATAAATAGTTTCAGTAGTTATTATATATATTGTAATAAAACTACCGCTTCTTCTCTTAAAACTTGCATTAAATCAGTGTCCATTTTAGAGTTAACCAACTGATAAACAGAAAATAATCAATTTATGAAAAGTTTTGCTTAAAATAACCTATTTAAGGTACAACATATACTCGTATCATGAAAATCACCAAGTAAACTCTCAAAATAAGTACCTAAGTCATAAACATAAAACAGTCATAACATGCACGAACCGATTAGGAAAAGTCTTTCTCTGTTTTAAGTTGTATAAAAATGAGTCTGTGAGGAAAGGGCAAAACAAAATACATTTTACAAAACAGGGGTTCAAAGTTTTATTTTATAAACAAGGAACTGAGTCTTTTACTACCACAAATTCCAAATTCAAGACATTTTCAGATACAACTAATACTTGAGTTTTGGTTACAGATCAGACCTTGACGATTTTTGTTACACTTCTCTTATGCACCAAGAAACCTTTAAATACAAAATCTATATTGTCATAAGTTGGCACAAACATGGGTCAATGACCCGACCCAGCAAAATGAGGTAGTGTGCGTGAATAATGCATGTGTGGGTGAATTGGGTAAATTATTTAAAAAATTGAAATTTGACAGGCGCTGAGAATTTACCCCGCACGATAGGCCCTTAAATAAACGCCTAATTCTAACCAGTCATATATATTTTTTTAAATTGAAAATGAGGCCGACGCTTATGCGAGCTCACCCAGAAGATTCACTCGTACCTTAAAAAGGTCCAGGTTATTTGAACTCGGAAGTACCTACATACGCCATTCGAATACCAAACCAGTAAACATTATAAAAAAAGATGATTTTGACCAGGTAATGAAAGTAGCCAGTCGTACGTCGTCTGGATATCTGATGGAAGAAGGGGGAAGGCGGTATGAGCTCATGGAGTTCCTGAGCACACTCAACGAATCTAAAGAAATAAAAATGGGAAATAGGTAGTATTGCTTACAATTTTTGAAGTGAAAACTTCTTTAGCGGCTCTGAGCACTTTTGTACTGGGGAAAATTTGTTGAACTCGCGACAGATTCTAAGACCAGCTAGTTGACCGCTCCTAGTAATCGTGATTTCGATGTTAGGAGGTGTCAACTCAGCTAAACTCAGCTGGCCCCTATACCACAAAACTTTACAAGTCTACAATTTGACAAAATTGCACAATTTTCCATAGAAAAAGTTCACAAATTTGTCGAATTGTACGCTTGTAAAGTATTGTGGTACAGGTTCCAGGGGGCCGATTTTTGAGTGTCGAACGCTCGAATTTTCATTCGAGATCTGTCAAAATACTATGACGTATTGACAGATGTCGAGTGAGAATTCGAGCGTTCGACACTCAAAAATCGGCCCCCTGGTCTTAGATGCGTAAGACACAATGATACTCGGGACATATTATGTAAATGGATTATGCGAATATGAACATGAGTATGAGTACAGTACAGATACGGATACCGATACGGATACCGATACCGATATGAATATCTTTGTTATTTGGGTCATTGTCAGTCGGAAAAACAAAAGTTGTCCATTCGGTGGACAATAGTTAACGGCTTGTGTGCATGTAATTTACGTTTTTATTATATGGATTTATAGACACGGAATTACAGATTATGCGGGTTATCAGATCAATCGTAAAGCTTTGTAGCCCTTAACTTTTGGCATGTCCTGTCCACCGAAAAGACGCGCACCTAAATCTGACAATGACCCATTTACTATCTTTATTGAGTTTTCACTTCTGCCGGCACTCCCAGAGTGCAACCCGTTGTTTTTTTTTTATGTTATAGGGGGCAAACGAGCAAACGGATCGCCTGATGGTAAGCGATCACCGCCGCCCATAGACACCTGCAACACCAGAGGTGCCACAAGTGCGTTGCCGGCCTTTAAGAAAGGAGTACGCTCTCTTCTTGAAGGTTTGAAGGTCGCATCGGTCCGGAAATACCGCAGGCGACAGTTCATTCCATAGTTTGGTTGTGCGGGGCAGGAAATTTCTTGAGAAACGCACAGTCGTGGACTGCCAACCATCTAAGTGGTGAGGATGGAAATTCTGACGCGTAGGACGATGGCGAAAAGATGCGGAAGGGATGAGTCTGAACAATAGGCATGTTGACTCAAAATTTATTATTACTCCATACGAAAGAATACATAAAATTATGCCAAATAGTGAAAATCCTATTCAAATATCTCAAAAATAACGAAACTACAACCGTTACAATGTTTTTAGTTTGAGAGAGAAAGCGCTACAGGTCAGTGACGTCACTGACCTCGAGCGCCATAGTAAATGACGATCGTTCAATACACAGGTGTGTTTTGCGGAAAAGGGACAGAAAATGCCCCCTCCTAAAACTTTGAAGACTTATAATTATGTAATTATTTATTCTTTTGAATTACTTTTTTCGCTATTTTATTGAGAATTTGATCCTTTTTCGAGATAATACGGATTCATTGATTTTCTTATTTAGTGTCAACATCCCTATTCCTCCGAGCACTCCCCGTGATACAAGCGATAGAAAATGCAGAGCGAGGCTACATCTCTACGCAATGCCAGGGAGTCAAGCCGATCTGAGATACGCTGGCAATCGACGATTCGAGTCGCTCTCCGTTGAATGCGATCCAGAGGGAGAAGCTGGTACTGGGGTGCCCCTGCCCACAGATGAGAGCAGTATTCCATATGTGGGCGAACCTGCGCCTTGAACAGTTGTAGGCGGTGGGCCGGAGTGAAATACTGCTTCGATCTGTTGAGCACGCCGAGCTTCTTCGAGGCCAATTTGGCCTTACCCTCTAAATGGCCACGGAACTGGACTTCACTTGATATGTCGACACCAAGTATTCCGATACTGGCTGTGGCAGTAAGGGGAGTGCTCTCAAAACGAGGTGATGCAACGAACGCACACTTTTTTGCGGTGAACGCGCAAACTTGTGTCTTTGTAGGGTTAAAAAGGACTAAATTAAGTCGACCCCATTCTGAAACTTCTTTAAGAGAAGTCTCAATTTCAGACACAAGTTTGTTTCGGCTCTCTATGACGTTTTCCCGAGAAATATTGGCGCGGCCGGTATAGGAGGCATCACCCGTGCTGTCATCCGCATAACAGTGGATGCCGCAGATTTGCAGCATATCATTGATATGCAGAAGGAACAGCGTGGGCGATAGCACACAGCCTTGAGGGACACCAGCATTCACAGACATGGAGTCCGAGCATGCACCGTCGACTACGACCTTCATGCTTCTGTCTGCTAGAAAGCTACTGACCCATTCGCATAATTTCTCGGGAAGCCCATAGGATGGAAGCTTTGAGAGAAGAGCTTTGTGCCAAACCCGATCGAAGGCCTTAGCTATGTCCAAACTAACCGCCAACGCTTCACCCTTAGTCTCGATCGCCTGTGCCCAACGATGTGTCAGGTAAACCAGAAGATCACCAGCTGAGCGGCCCTTACGGAAACCGTATTGTCGGTCACTAAGCAGCTGGTGGTCCTCTAGGTACCGAAGGAGCTGGCAGTTGATAATGGACTCCATTATCTTTGAGAACAGGGAGGTTATGGCTATCGGCCTGTAGTTGGAGGGGTTTGAGCGGTCACCTTTTTTAGGGATCGGGTGCACCAAAGCTGATTTCCATGAGATCGGGACTACGCCGGAAGAGTAAGAAAGTCGAAAAAGACGCGTTAAAACCGGTGCCAACTCTGGAGCGCACATCTTCAAAACAATAGGAGAGATTCCATCAGGCCCACTTGACTTATGGATGTCGAGGGAAAGAAGTGCTTTACGCACTGAGCTTTGGTGGAACCGGACATCCGTCATACAGCTGTCACACCGCGGTATGGTCGGCGGCTCGTGTCCCCCGTCATCCAAAGTTGAGTTGGACGCAAAGAGTTTGCCCAGTAGATCGGCTTTCTCCTTGGCGGCGTGAGCCAATGAATCGTTCTCCATGTGTAGAGGTGGAAAAGATGGCGTACAGAAATTACCCTGGATAGCTTTGGCAAGAGACCAGAACGCACGAGTTCCCGAAGGCAGGCGCTCTAGCCTCTCGCCAATTCTGCCAATGTGCGAAGACTTTGCTTTGGTAATCTCTCTTTTGAAGGACCTGGAGGCAAAGTTCAATTCTTTTTTTAATGCACTGGTCTTTTCATCCCGTAACGTCGCTGCATTTACCCAGGCTTGGTAACATTCCTGCTTTCGGCGAGAAACCTTTTTACAGGATCGACCAAACCAAGGTTGGGATTTGCCACCAACAGGGACCGCAGAGGATGGAATAAAAAGCTCCATCCCCTGTAGCACCACATCAGCAACAGAATCAGCAACGACGTTGGGATCATCCAGCGTGAAGCAAACCTGCCTCCAAGGGTAGGACGCAAAGAAGGACCGCATCCCATCCCAATCTGCTGACTTATAGTGCCACACACGGCGGCTACGAGCAACTCGCTGACGCGGCGGGCACGTGACTGGCACCGTACTCCGGACTAGGCAGTGATCCGAGGAGCCGAGTGGGGCATCAACGGATACCTGGTAGCCAGCCGGATGAGAAGTCAGCAGAAGATCCAACAAGGAGGGTTCCTGGCTGACCACATCTGGGATTCGCGTGGGCGTAGTAACCAATTGTGTCAAGCCCTATACCAGAGCAAAGTCGTGACCAGATCTCCCCGCATGATCGGTTTTGTTAGATCCTAGCCATTCGGCGTGATGAGCGTTAAAATCGCCAAGTATCACAATCTCTGCGGATGAGATCTGCTGTTGCACGGAGTCTGCAGCCATTTGGATCTGCTCAAAGAGTCGGTCCGTTTCGGCATCACCGCTATGGGACCTATACAGGCAAGAGTAGACGCGCGGATGGTCGTCGCTGTCTACTCGGAGCCATAAGGTGGAGAGGTCCCTGCCTTCAAGATTGCGGAGGCGGCGAGAACTTATATCGTCTCTAACGTACACGCACACCCCAGCCCTGGGTACAAAGGAGTGTTCCAGTCCGTACCCAGGGTAGGAGAGGTAGGAAGTGTCAGCTGGAGACGATATCTGCGTCTCAGTCAAAAAGAGCAAGGCCGGCTTTGCTGTCTCGAGGTGGTGGTGGACAGCATTGAGGTTAGAGTGTAAACCCCTGATGTTGCAAAAGTCCACGGCCAGCGTGACAGGGGATGCCGCGGCAGTTTTGCTCTTGCCTCGGGCAGATGTTTTATGATAGAGCGCGGTTTTGCCCCCCCCCCAGAGTACGAGGGGCAGTCTGGGCGTCCACGCTCAGGTACGATGTATCCTGAGCATGGAAGCCCAGAGAGGGATTCTCCAGCGCTAGCGCAGCTGGTACCCTCCTGGGGTAGCCTATTTATCAACTGCGCCATCATAGGGGGGGGGGGGGGGGGGTTGGGCCTCCGGTACCCTCACTCACTCGGCGAAACGCAAGCGTCACTTCACGCCGGTTTTTCTGTGAGGCCGTGGTATCTCTCCGGTCGAGCCGGCCCATTCGTGCCGAAGCATGGCTCTCCCACGGGGACACTTTAGGAAGCGACAACATGCATTTTGATAATCAGTAAACGATGCTGATTCCAATGTTACCACTTGTTGGTATAAACCTTTTCAGTCCTACGAAAATCGTAAATAAGGCACTTTCGACGAATTGGCCTCTCTACTATAAGAACTCTGAATGAAAGGCCTTACAGTTTTGAACGTAGGTACTATACTTCCCTGCGGACATGAAATTGAAAATTGAAATTGAAATTATTTATTTTGCAAGAACATACACTGGTGTTAAGATTACATGTCAGCGAGATATATAAATATTTGTCATGAATGTATGATCCGCCACAATATGGCATGCAAAAATAACAATAATAAGCTGGTTTAAAATGTCAAATTATCAAAATATTCATTTAAATTATAAAATGGTCTAGTAAGCAAATATGATTTTAATTTTTTACAAGATTCGTTCATATTATTGGATTGTTTTATGTCATCATTAGATTAGATTAGATTTGATTCATTTATTTCATGATAAGAATCACATTATAAATTGTACACATGTCAAAATTACAAGAATAGTTATCATGATCGTCATAAACAGGAATCATTTAAGAAATTATAAATTTTAATTCCATTATATTCCAGACATGGTGCAACTTCGACCCCCCTTTGACAATAAAGTGGGCAACTTTACTGTTAGAAGTTCTCAAGCCGCCCGAACACCTCCAACTTGGCTTAACGACCGATAGACAGCAGCCGAGATCGACGGTTTAACGTCTTCCAAAGCGCGATAGCGCTCAGTTAGTAACCTTTTCCACTCAAAACGGTCATCCATCCAAGAACTGACCCCGGGCCATGATGCTTAATCTCGCATACCGCTTCATGCGGGCGCTGCTGTTTCACTAGCGCTCCAATAGTAAATAGTGAAATAGGTGTGTACGTAAATATGTTCATATCGCTGTTGAACAAATGATGTGTCGCCCGGACGTTGTAATATTCCTCGCATAACCCAGTGGATCATTAGTAAGAAGCCTAATCCTGGGGGACAAAGTGTGTACGGTGATTGTCCGTCTTACAGCTAAGCCGGGCTTCCTAGCCTTTCCGGGATTATCCCGAAACGTCCAACAAATAATCGTGACCGTCTATAACGCAATATCCCGAAATTTAGCTCATGTCAGTTAACATTGGCGTGGACGTGGCGTGGACACTATACAAATTAATTGGATTATCTATTCCATTTATTTTTTTATACATGCGTACGGTCCAACAGATGATTAGCGGTCTAGTTATTGAAGAATACAACATATGGACATATTTTATCATGTAGTTATATATCAACTACACGTCCTTAGGTATATAAATAATAAATAATAATAATAAATATTTGTGGACAATCTTACACAAATCAACCTAGTCCCAAACTAAGCAAAGCTTGTACTATGGGTACTATGCGACGATATACATACTTATATAGATAAATAAATACTTAAATACATAGAAAACATCCAAGATCCAAGAACAAATATTCGTGCTCATCACACAAATAAATGCCCCGGCCGGGATTCGAACCCGGGACCTCCAGCTTCGAAGGCAGGGTCACTACCAACTAAGCTAAAGCGGTCGTCAAAATGATGAAATGAAGTTTAAATTTCATATAGGTACAGTCACGAATTTTAATTTGGGACCCCCTTAAGGTTGACGGTCCTGTAAAACTGTATCGAAATTCAATGAAAAGGTTTACGAAATGGGTCTTAAGTTAACGAGCGTGACCGTACTTATAAATACAGGAAGAAATTTAAACATGTGTATGGCCGGTATAGTGAATACAGCGAAACTACCTTATTTAGACTAAAATAGACCTAAGTGAGAGGTAGGGCACAACGGGACGTCATCTCGCACCTACAAATACAAAATCTTTATTTCCATAAATTATGTACTGCATTTATGATGCAAGGGGGTGGAGCCATCCGGTAAGCAAACTGTATTGGGAAGCCCCGCTTGTTAAGGGTTGTGTGTATGACACCTTAGTAGTCAAATGTATAAATGCCTTAACATTGTGTTGTCTATGGTTTTGTCTATATATAAGCGAAACGTCAAATAAAAACAGTTCGGCAAAATATTTAGCAGCGTTTGCTTGGTAGTTCCTCTCCCTCAGAATAGTCTCCATCTCCTACTCCATCCTCGAACCTCCTCATCTGGAGAAACTCCAACACCGCTCTTCCATACTTTACAATAAGTAGGTACTAACAGTTAAAGTATAACATTATTAACATTTTAACTTTACTTTATTAAACTAGAAAGCTCATATTTGTGGCAGCCTAACTTGGGAATTACCTCCACCTTACAGTATACCGCAGCCCTACTCACACCAATACTTGCTCGCTAGGTGTGCGGTGTGGTGTTCGTGGTGGTAAGTAAGGTTCTGGCTACCTTACTTACCTCTCGCTCCCGAGGATGTGCTGCTGTGTTGAAAGTGAGCTTATCTACTTAAAACGGCCTGCTAAATAGGTATGTATGAACCTACTACGAATGATTAACGATTCAAACCAATAAATAATAACCGATTGCAATCGGCGCGGGTCGCAGACGCACTCATCCTGAGGAAGAACTCCCGAAGAGTTCGAAACATGTCGCCCCAAGTGACAATTAATACGTGAGTTTTAACCGTTTAGTAAAATAAAGTTATAACATGTCTCACGAAAGTTTAAAATCAAATAAATAGGTAGTCAACAACAGTGCAGCGATTCGTTTGCTAAACACAACGTGAACGGGTTATGTCAACAATGTGAGATAGTTGGAAATATCCCCACAAATCGAACATTAGGTATAGTGATGTTAGAAACCCAATCAAACTTCGAATCGAGGATCAATCCGTGCTCTAGGTTTCCAAACCTTTTCAACAACTATTTTCACAGATGGATACCATTTTATGTTTGCCGTTGCCAATAACAATGTACTCTTCGTTACTCTATCTTGTACTATTGCGTCCTTAATAGCACAGATATTTTGGATTTTTCATGAAGAAATATCGTTTCAGACATCAATACAAAACGACATATTTTTTTAAACATGATTTGCCCGCATACATTTTACATACATTGGCTGCCATGAGCATGAGCGTCCGTCACCAGTGGGATCAAAAGCTCATAATTTTTCAGTGTGGGCACTAGGCAGCCAACGTGTGGACAGCAAACTATTGTAAGTATATAGTATAATACTATCTTAGCCTTCAATCAGCTATACTTTTGTCATAACCTGAGTTCAAAACATTTTACAATTTGTAAGGACTCTTAAACTTGCCAATATTATGTTAACCTTAATGGAAAACTTTAATGTAATCAGTATTATTAATGTAAGTTATTAGATTACCGTGCACTTTTTTCTATTTTTTTGAGCAGCTTCTTCCACAAATTTCGAACGAATATTTATATATATATATATATATATATATATATATATATATATATATGTGTGTGTGTGTGTGCTAAGGACGCAACATCCAGGGGGGCGATTTTTGAGTGTCGACTTTCCACTCTACATCTGTCAAAACATCATAGTTTTCTGACAGATCTCGAGTGCAAAGTCGACCGTTCGACACTCAAAAATCGGCCCTCTGAGCCTCAATGATAATCCGCACTATCGCTCACAGTTGCACCCCTTACACAACGTCGCGTGCTGGGCTTTTTTTACCCAGTCGAAGTGGTATTATGGTAATGTGATCTGATATGCAATTTCGTCGGTTGAAAAATCGGTCCCGATACGACAATACAATTGACATTTCTGTAGTACCTACGTAAGTGAAATGAGCAAGGAAATTTATATCAGGGTTACAAATCCTACCGCAGTTTTATTAGGGTACCCGTACTTGAAGGATCCAAACGGAACCCTATTGCTGTCTCTCACGCGTCTGTCCGTCGCACAGTGTTCCAAAAACGCTTGAGACCGGACATTTTTTGTTGAGTCTGGAAATCGATGTAATTCAATGTCCTAATTAAAAGTGTAGAAGTAACCCCCTGTCAATTCTTTATAGATTCGAAGAAAAAAAATAATGAAGTTGGCTAATTCAGGTAGGTACAAAAACGGAAAATTTGCTCGTTTTCTGTTTTAGTAAATTTTTGTAATGGCATTCATTTATCATGTGATAATGCAAAGAATTGCGCGTTCTTTGGGCTATTAAATGTGCACTTATAGTAGACAGAGTGAAAGAAAACGACGAAAACCTCGTTTTACGATTTATTTTATTTTTTTCTTATACGTGCCGTTTACGACATTTTTTGTTATTCCAGGCGATTGCTACTATGTATGTCTATCACCATTAATAAAAACAGTTCCAAATCTCGTGGAACTTCCGAGAAATTAAATTTTAACTGTTACGTCAATAGCGCCTGATGGTCGTGCATAGCAAACATCGAAACCACTATTTCTTATTTTGGCAGCAGGCACTTATTTAAAACAAGTAAAGGCTTTTCGACATTTAACAATACAATTTTGGAAAACTATAGTCGAAAACGCTATTCAAGACCAACAGGTGTTGCCACTAAAAGAAAACATGTTTACGGTGGTATATTTCAATTTTTTTAAAGACCGCACTAATAATATTTATAGGTAGTTTTAAACCTCCGATTTTATTAAACAAGTATTGACGTGAATTGACGCGGGCTTCCAGCAAATGCCTAACGAGGGTGGACCTCTTCCCGCGCCACACGTAGCCTTTCATAGGAATGACTAATTATATACCACCTTAAACATGTTTTATTTTAATGGCAACACCTGTTGGTCTTGAATAGCGTTTTCGACTATAGTTTTCCTAAATTGTATTGTTAAATGTCGAAATAAGCCTTTACTTGTTTTAAATAAGTGCCTGCTGCCAAAATAAGAAATAGTGGTTTCGATGTTTGCTATGCACGACCATCAGGCGCTATTGGCGTAACAGTTAAAATTTAATTTCTCGGAAGTTCCACGAGATTTGGAACTGTTTTTATTAATGGTGATAGACATACATAGTAGCAATCGCCCGGAATAACAAAAAATGTCGTAAACGGCACGTATAAGAAAAAAATAAAATAAATCGTAAAACGAGTTTTTCGTCGTTTTCTTTCACTCTGTCTAATATTAGTGCACATTTAATAGCCCAAAGAACGCGCAATTATTTGCATTATCACATGATAAATGAATGCCATTCCAAAAATTTACAAAAACAGAAAATGAGCAATTTTTCAGTTTTTGTACCTACCTGAATTAGCCAACTTAATTATTTTTTTTCTTCGAATCTATAAAGAATTGACAGGGGGTCACTTCTACACTTTTAATAAGGACATTGAATTACATCGATTTCCAGAGTCAACACAAAATGTCCGGTCCCAAGCGTTTTTGGAACACTGCGTCGGTCCGTGGTCTGTCACAAAATTTGTTCCGAAGATAGTTTTAATTTCCCATAGACTTATGAACTTGAAATTTCGTGACAATATTTAATATTACGTATGTTTGAACGACTAATACTAATATATTGATAAATCTGTTTTACTATTTGAAATTTCCTTATTTTACTTTTATAAACAAACTGAATTCTGCTGTTGGTTCGGAACTCTAAATGTGCGAAGTCCGACACGCACTTCGCCGGTTTTATTTAGAATTACGATGAACTATGTGGACCTGTTTTATTTATACTCTATATGTATGTATAGGTATCAAGTATTTAGCTACGTTAGTTAAGATAATTTTGATAAATTCGTTCCAATATCTCCGCTACTGCTGTGGTCTGGCAGAGCTCAGTTTAGCGGAACGGAGTATAATGCTCATTGAGGCTTGACCTGCGCCAAATTTTCTCTTGCTCGGTCGCTAGTTTTGGCTCGCAAACTTGCAAAAATTGGCATAAAACTAATTTTTTGTCAAGCGGGTCATTAAGTAAAAAAATTAAGAAAATTTTAGTTATATTTTACATTTTCCAGATACGAAAATAAATAAATAATATATTTGAATTACTTTTCAGTTCATAGGCGCTACACTGAGAAATTTGGAGACTTTGAAACGCTGTCCTTCCTAGACTAGCAAACAGTAGGGGCTGATTTTCAGATATATGATTTTTGACTATATGATTGTGGTACTGACAATAGCGAAACATGATTGCTTAAAATTTTCTCGATAGAAAATAAATCCAAAGTTGAGTCTATATTTTCCTTTTTTTCCTCAGCCTACTAAAACAACGCATTATTAAAAGACACGATTAAGTTAATATGATGGTATTTTACCTCATCTAGGTACTGACAAGAGGAAATGTAATAATCCTGCACACAGTCAGATATTTAACGAGATTTGTCTAAAAAGCCATTCTCGGAGAGGGTTGCATCCCGTTTTGTCGTGAGCGAAAAACAAAGGGTGTCTCTTTCAATGGATACATCGCCTTAAGGCTACTGTATCTTCCAATATGTGTGTTACTCGCTCGCTATTGTGGTTGCTCAATATCACAACATTTATAAAAAATCATATAATCAAAACATTTATTTAGTGTTTGGTATTTTATGTTTTAGAAGAAATATGTACAATCGTTCAGATTATTCACAAGACATCACAGGTCCAGCGCAACATGGAAACGAAAACATTCAATGCTGCTTCAACAAAATTCATGGATAGATTCTAACAAAAGAGTGCGTAGGTACGTCCCCAAAACCCGTGGATACCGTTTCCCGGCGTGCGACTCTGACTGAACATAACCATTTACTCTGAACTTTTGATGGTGTTTCGTTTTAACAGTAGGTATTTTCCGTTCTGATGGTTTGCCAAATCCAAGCACGTAAATTAATTCAACTTTCCAAACCCATATTAGCAGGAAGGAATACATTTTAAGCAGGGCGGTCCAGTTGCTTCTTTTGTGTCGCTGCTAGCGAGCGGTAACTGATATAAATAAAACCGGCCAAGTGCGTGTCGGGCCACACGTAAGGTAGGGTTCCGTAGTCGTCCACCCGTTACATTATGTGGACTAAAAAGTTCGCAAACTTATATTTACTATGCTTTTGACAGAATTAACAACATTATCTAAGGTATCAATGGAAATTGTTCGAAAGTTTGCTTTTGCAAAGTACATTTCTGAAGTTCGACTATTACTCGTTAACTAGTAAGTAATGTCTACTTAGCTGTTATAGTTTTCCTTTTAAATTCATTGTATATACTACTACCATGATTTTTTCCTTGTTTACTACGGAACCCTAATAACAGATTTAGTGAGTGTATTAAGTCACAAACCGTCCCATTCAGCACGTACACAAATATATTGTTTCATTTTACTCGTATGTAGAGTACTCGCTCTATCACAATAGCTATTTATATATGATACATGTGCGGAAAGTGAGTGATTTTCGACCAGTGTCTTTCTTATACACGAGCGAGCGCCAGCGAGCGAGATAATAATTCGACACTCGAGTTATATTTACGCGCGTGTATCATAAGTACCCAGTTTTACTATGCATTGTGCGAGAAAATAGACACGTTAATTTAAAATATATGTATATACTATAATTTACCTTGCTCGATACCTTACTTATTATCTGGAGCTTCATGTAACAACTTGTGTAGATTGCTATTAATTTCGACTTTAAACCAACGTCATCTTTACACTAGTCTGTCTGTCCGCCCACTACGGCGACTAGGCAGCTGTCGATCGCCGAATGCGGCCGACCACTAACGTGTTCTTTACACTTTCGCGGTCGTCGCATGCAGCATGCGGCGAACGACGAAGTGTAATTGCCCCATAAGTCTTACGAATAAAAGTGAATACCTATAAAATAAAATTTATTTTACGGTGGACTGGCACTTTTACAAGTCAAGATGTTATTGTATTATTTATGTTATTTCCTAGGGGGTCATAAGTTATGACTCAGAACTTTACCTCTCAGCATACATATTGTATGCTGAGAGGCGTTTGCTGCAGGGGCGTTTAAAAACTCTATTGACAAAATTCATGGTACATAGTTTCACATATCTTTTTTATTATTATCGAGTTTATATTCAGTCTACTCTATCGATTAATAGCTCCCCTTACACGATGAGACCTTGGGAGAGACGTGAAGGCTATCTATTGACCTCCTCGAGGCCTATTAATATACCTATTAGCTTTTATAGATTTCAAGGGTAGGAGAAAATAATAGTACTTCAGTACCTACATTACCACAAGGTTAACTGGAAGAGATCCCTTTTAGGGATAAGTTCGCCTTTGTACCAAAATGTCCGAATTTGTCTGTATTTTTTACCTGTTTTTTTGTGTACAATAAAGTAATTACATACATACATACATTATTAGCCAGAGCCATCAAACTGCTCTACACTGCTCTTGTAAGAAGTAAGCTCGAGGCGGCGAGCATAATTTGGAACCCGTCACAAAGCACATACGCCCTGCTGGTCGAAAAAGTACAAAAAACATTCCTTAGGTTCTTGTACAAAAAGCTGTATACCTACTATCCTTTCTTATATCCGACCAAGTATTTGTTAGGATCGCTAGGTTTCAATTCCCTTGCAGTAAGGCGTAACTCCAATCTATTAGTGACAGCTTGTGCAATTTTACGTGGCGATACAGACTGTCCTGAGCTCGTAGCTCGAATTGTTAGGGTCGCTATCCCATTTCTGCCCAAGAATCTTCTAAGACCGCGAACTCTCAACCTCTTGGCAGTCCCAATTACACGCACCGTGGCGCATAGAAGCTCGCCGGCTGTATGCGCTCTAAGACTGCTTAACTCGCTTCTGTCATGGGCACCAGAGAGTGATATGTTTGCAAGTCGATGGGCGGTTGTGTATCGAACGTGTCTGCGGTACTGTGAGGTGATGGACGGGAGTGGATTTTCATCTTAATTTCCTATTATTAATGTTGTATTGTATATGTGTTTTATAATCTGAATTGTACAGTGCCTTGGTCTCGACTGTAATGCTGTATATGTTTTGTTTGCAATAAATAAATTAAATTAAATTAATTATTGCTGAGGCTCGGTGCAGGTCGAGGTTTGCTGAAGCCTGACAAGAAACAGAGTTAGGCAATCTCGGTTTCTGAAGAGGTAAGTAATATATGAATATTGCTCATATCTCTACCATTGTGAGGAAATAACACAAAGATATTGCAAAAAACGTACCTAATAACGCGGTGCGGTGATAATCTGACTTTCATTTAGCAGAAAGCATTCTTTCTACGACTTCTTTTCATATACTGTCTTTTAATACTCCAACTTGGTTTATGAAGTAATAATGGGTTAATTTGTAATTTTTTTAGTAGTAGTTAAGGACTTAATAATCTCTACAATATATGCCAAGTATTTGTGAAATCCTAAGAGTTTCTTGAGTTTCGTACACCCGCGTCACCCGCGCAAAGCATGGGCAGGTTGTAATTTATGTATTTAAAAAAAGTACCATTTAATAGTAAAACCTATCACTGATCAGACTGAAAATACCAAAAGGCTCTATGGTTAACTTGAAAACAACCTAGACCCAAAATGAATATTCAATTCGTAAATAGTAAAGTCAAATAACACGTATAGGAAAAATCGATTAGGTACCTACTATCTTTTCAATCTAAAAGCGTACACGCTCAGCAGAGGGGTTATCAAACCGTACATAATATGAAACCGTACATACTTAAATTGTGTACCTATAATAAAACGTCGATAAGCTTAAACATCGAGGGTTAACGCAGTAGAGTAGACAGGCATTGTATAGACGTCTACATGCATGAGTAAAAAATATTAAGGTTTTTATGATTATGTTGCCCGGCACTATCTTCACTGTCCTGCATGTTATGAACTTGCCGATAGACCAATCTATCTTTTTACCTGCGTTGCTAAGTTCCCATTACTTACAATACAACGCAGATGCAATATTGGTAACATCTTGATTTAAAAAACTAATCCAAGAGTACTTAAAAGGTTTGTTTTAACGGGTCTAACGCGATATTTATGTATTTATGTAAGTATGTTTACAAAGCGCGAGAGTTTAAAGTGTTATAATCCAAGAGTCACGAATAGATGAATACACTGTCTATAATACTACTAAAACCGGGTGATTTATGACCACCATAAGTCGTCATTCTGCCAAGGATAACCAAAAGTTGAGTATTCTGCCTCTGCTTCTCTTACCCTCATCTTAGCCTACCTCATGGTTGTCTATCTTAGAAGAAAGCTGATGGAATTAATAATAGTGCCACCTAGTCTTAAGGTTATTAAACTTGCACGAATTGTCTTCTATATGTGGTCTGTTAAAAAGGTATTCAAAAATTCGATGTCTCCTATAGCATCACACACGTGGCCCTGTGGTAAAGTATACTGCCTTTAGAGTCAATGTACCCGGGTTCGATCCCCAGCGGCGGATACACTTTTTGTATGTTTCTTCACGTGTATCCAAGATGATAGTGATGATAGTTACTAACTTTGGCACTTGGTAGCGCTTTAGTCGGGATCACAATATGCGTGAAGTTAGCTATCTATTTCCAGTCATTACACTCTTATCTATGGCCTACCTGCAATTTTTTCCAAACAATTTAACTCATGCCAGTCACGCCGGACCAAATGCGGAAGACACCGAAAACCTATCTACATGTAATTTGTTGTTACTTTACTTGTGAAAATATATTTATAGAACATATAAATAAATAACAATGTCAATTTAATCTGAGCCAATTCTATTAGCTTTCGTCCTGCCCGCAAAATTGTTTTTCACCGCAGCCGCCAAGGGCGTGCGAATTGATCGCACTGATACAAGTATTTACATATCTGTGGGATTGGTACTTTTTGATGGCTGTGTAAGGTGCTGGCTGCTTGGTGATGAATAACGAACGTTCGAATGAAGTTTGAATAGTTTTGGAATGGCGAATGAGTTGACGGATGACTCAGTATGAAAACACGGAGTGAACGAAGTAAGACGATAAGCTGTTAAAGAACATTGAAGATGACGATGTCGAATATTAATTGTTTTTAACCAGTGTTTCACTCTGAGAACTCCCATCCCACATATAAATTCATAACTTGAATCGAGTTGCATGTATTCCTGTTAATAGTTTAGTTTTATTAATCTCAAAATACAATTCTCATATAACAAAATACATTTTTGCGTATACTACTATTGTACAATGATCGTTAAGCGCTATCAATAGGGATGATGACACTATAAAAGAAAATCAATAAATCCAAATTTTCTACATAATGACTCAAATTCTCAATCAAATGGCAAAAAAAGTAATTCAAAAAAATAAATAATTACGTAATTATAAGTCTTCAAAGTTTTAAAAGTGGGTATTTTCTGTCGCTTTTCCGCAAAACGCAGCTTTGTATTGAACGATTGTCATTTACTATGTCGCTACTCAAAGGTGACGTCACGGTCGAGTAGCACTTTCTCTCTCTAACTACGAACATTCTAACCGTTGTTGCTTCGTTATTTTTTGAGATATTTGAATAGGATTTTCACTATTTGGCATAGTTTTATGTCTTCTTTCTATTGAAGTAATAATTTTTTTGAGTCATCATGCCTATTGCGTAATAAATAATGAAAATAAGATAATAAGTAGGTTAATAAGATAAAATTAATGAAAATACAAAAATGTCCAATTGAATATAAATAAAAACCACTTTCAAAATAATAAAAGTAATTAGGAACTTCATTCCAATAAGTCATAATATAAAATAAAAATTGTGTACTAACTAGTACTTATCAACTAGACTATGTCAATTAAAATAATGAAATTGTCAATTACTAGGAATAGTTACAATTAAAATAAATATGTCAAATTGATTTTCTATTTGGGTATGTCAATATATTCTTTTACAGAGTAGAGTGACTTCTGCAATAAAGGTTCTTTAGTCGGCGCCTAAACGCTTCCTCGGAACATTCATTTTTTTAAATCATCGGGTAAATGCTCATGTAGGTGAGCCCTATCACCCGCGCATTTTTTGCGTACTGTAGTACTGTGCGCCGTTGTACTGTTCGAAGTTTTCCCGTGCTCCGAAGGCACTTTCCCGTCACTTCCACCTTCCACTCGCTTAAACTGTGACAGGTGTCTTCGCGGAAATAAGATTACCTCGAAGATGTATTGCGAGTAATGGGTCATAATTCGATGTTCAGCAAACAACGCCTTGCAGGACTGCCTCTGATTGAGACCAAGCATTCGCATCACCCTCTCAGTCACAATATGAATATGTTTAGCGTACGTAAGTATATAATTGCTAACGCAAACTACAAATCCTGCTCGGTGCCTAAGTTTTTAAATGTTTCCTTTATATCTAAATTTATATAATTCGTATTGTGACCAACCTATTTTTATGAAACTTCATATAATCTGAGAAAATTACGCCGAATACGGGCAATCAGCGGAAATAATTCCTGTAGTTTTGAAAATTGATAAACCTTGCGATATCCAGATAAACATACTATAAATCCCCGAGGGTGGGGGGTGTGCTGAGGGTGTAGGAGGGGATGAAAGGTACCTTTTTTAGTATTTTTTATAGTCAAATAGTGCATGTAAAAGTACGGTATCCCCTCATTTCCTATAAAAATAATGGCTATAACTACACATACTCTAAATTCATTTGCTATATTCATTCACCAGCTATAAATTCAAATTCTATATTAGTTGCTTGTTATAATGTTCATTTACTATAAATGTTAAATAGTCTAAACTCATTATATATAAATTTCATATTCTATAATGACGCTGACTTCCATTTATTCATAAAATAACTTACCTAGGCACAAACAGTCCACAAAATCTAATCCACAACACAGGCTTCGTCAGGTGCGTACAAAAACAAACAATCACAACACAGAGACACCAGAGATGAAATCCGCCACAGGCTTCGTCAAATGGACTTAACATAAAGGACCGGCCCGGATCGAAGATGGCTCAAAAGTTCCCATAATACTGGCGGCGTTGCCGCGCTGGATGACCAGGGAGATCTGTTGAGCCACAAACGACCCGGACCGAGGATCGCACCCCCTTTCCCTCAGTCGTCGACCCAAATCCCTAACAAAGTCCCTGGCCTCCGCGCCCCATGGTCCCGCAGTCTCCACCGCTACTGGCACGAAGTCGTACATCGGTTCCAAGGCAGAGTACTTCGCGTGTTTGGCCCGGGCCGCCGACTCTGCGGCCGCCCCGGCGGACCTGACGGTGTGACTCAAATGGGACGGTGCAAACGTGCTCACACACGTGGCGTCCCATAAGAGACACCGACCTTTCTGCCATGGAACCAATGTCAGACCGTCCGGCCTTTTCCCATCCGTGCGGCACAGCCCCGGAGGCTCCAGGACACACGGCACATTGGCCGAAACTAAAGCCCGGCGAACCACCTCATTAATGGCATGGTGTCTTGGAAACCGACCGGCACACCTCTGACAACTAAGCCCATGATGCCCGTCTTCCTCGACCCCTACCCCGCAAATACACCGGTGCGCTTCGCACACCTTACACCCTAAACGCAACGCAACCGCGATTCTCAGCGAATCGTTATCCAAACGCGTACCTAATTGGGGGGAGGGTAGCGCGTGCAGCCACGCCCCAGACTCCGGGCTAGAGGCAGCCTTAAGACGCGCTATGTCGGAACCTACTGCCCCGCCCAAAAGATCCGCGAAAATGCGTTTGCATAGCACGTCATCCCACCCTCTCTGCACACCAGGGTTCTTAGGCCGTTCGTCCCCCGGACAAAAGGTTGACCACCTATCCAATGCCTCGGCTAAAAATGGTATCCGGATATTGCCACCATCACTCGATAAAATCCGAGTGACAAGACCCAGAGTCCCATGAGCCGAGGCAAGAAAGGCCACCACGCCAACTTCTTGACACCGCCGTACTCCCAGCCCACCGTGCCGGATCGGAAGGGAAGCCTGACACCACTGCACCTCGTTCAGGTGGACATTCAAAATGGACTCCAGAACCAATTTGAGTGCGGCATCCACCCTTGCTACATCATCCCCAAACAACCAGGTGGGCGACGTCCTCAAAGTGTACATTATCCGCGGCAAAGCGAAGCAGTTCCTCAGAAGTACGAGAGAGACGTGCGCCGACAAATGACTCAAGCGCTCCGAAGCCCTAACCAAGGCCACACGCTTCTCCTCGAGCGCCGAACTGACCCCGTCCGGGAAGATAGGAGCACCCAGCAGGGAAAAAGATGATTTCTGAATGTGCCGCACCCCCGGCAAGACCGCTTCAAATCCCGCCATCACCCCTGCGTCCACCCCGCTACAGCCAAAAAGCTCGCACTTAGCGGGGTTAATCTCCAAGCCGATCCCCTTCAAAGCTGGAACCAACTTATTGAGGTCCTCCAGGACTGTGCGTGGGTCCCCACCGATTGTCCCATCATCCAGGTACCATACGTTCAGGGGAGCCTCCAACGAAGAAATAGAACTCTGGATGGCTAAACAAAATATCAAAGGCCCCAACGGGTCACCCTGCTGAGCACCCACTCGCGAGGAAATCGGGGTACTATTAAAAAATAGATGGCTATCTGCGGAGTAACATTGATGCAGGAATGGATAGATCGAGGGCGCCTTGTCCAAAACTTCCCCAAGAACCGTGTCCCGCTCCACACTATTGAACGCGTTCTTGATGTCAATCTTCAAAATGACAGTGTCGGACCCCTCATTCGCGAGCGCGAAAGCGCGAGTGGCGTGAATAGCCGCCTCACACCCCTGCGGGGTGCCGAAACCTATTTGGACTGGCTGCAGGTAATCTGCCATAGGCTCCCTAACAGCCCGGCAACATAGCTTGGCAGTGAGCCGACGGATAGTGCACCCGACGGCTATTGGTCTAATGCCGCCATCCTTTTTGGTAAGGGCACAAAGGGAAGCTCCGTACAAGTAAGGGCATACTTGGGGATTCAGTGATCCCTTTAATAGAAAATTGCAGAGCCTCGTTAAAGATTCCAACAGCCGGGGCCCATTGCTACCTGCTGTAGAAGACGTTAGCTCCTTGAGGTGTTGCGGACGCAACCCATCCAGGCCAGAAGCAGACCCATTATAAAAGCTCCCTAACGCCTCCCCTACTTCCGCCGGCGTCACTGATAAGCATGGGCTCAAGCCATCCGGCTCCGGAGGAAACAAAAGCGTTCTTGAAGGCGCCGGGTGCTTCTCCTGCAGTGACGATATAGTCTCACTATTCGGAGGGGCTAAAGACGAGTCCGACAGAAGAAGACGGACCGCACCTCTCAAGTCCCCGTCATGCACCTTACCCTCTATGCTCCTATACAACGACCTTGAACTTGAACCCGACTGGGAGGCATTATCTGGGAAGGTAAATTCTGTGCTATCTGTGCTATTCTATAATTATCTTTTACTCTAATATTCACCTGTTATAAATTCAAATTCTATAATAGTTGCTTGCTATAATGCTAATTTGTTGTAAATGTTAAATAGTCTAAACTCATTATATATAAATTTCATATTCTATAATTATCTTTTACTCTAATATTCACCTGTTATAAATTCAAATTCTATAATAATTGCTTGCTATAATGTTAATTTGTTATAAATGTTAGATAGTCTAAATTTCACGGGGGGTACCGTCGAAACGCTGGCGCGTCAGCAGACTGTCAAATGTGTACACGTCTGTTAAATAGGCGCTGTTAAAGTTTGGTTAGGTTAGGGTTCACTTGCATCCCTCAGAGCGGAATAGGCACCCCGCGTGAGCGGGGTGCCGTCGACACGCTGGCGCGTCATCTGACTTTCAAATGTGTACACACCTGTTTAATAGGTACTGTTAAAGTTCGGTTAGGTTAAGGTTCACTTGCATCCCTCAGAGCGGAATAGGCACCCCGCCTGAGCGGGGTGCCGTCGACACGCTGGCGCGTCACCGTATTTCAAATGTGTACACATCTGTTAAATAGGTACTGTTACGGTTCGGTTAGGTTAGGGTTCACTTGCATCCCTCAGAGCGGAATAGGCACCCCGCGTTAGCGGGGTGCCGTCGACACGCTGGCGCGTCATCTGACTTTCAAATGTGTACACATCTGTTTAATAGGTACTGTTAAAGTTCGGTTAGGTTAGGGTTCACTTGCATCCCTCAGAGCGGAATAGGCACCCCGCGTAAGCGGGGTGCCGTCGACACGCTGGTGCGTCATCTGATTTCAAATTTGTACACATCTGTTAAATAGGTACTGTTACGGTTCGGTTAGGTTAGGGTTCACTTGCATCCCTCAGAGCGGAACAGGCACCCCGCGTGAGCGGGGTGCCGTCGACGGGCTGGCGCGTCATCAGACTTTAAAATTTGACACGTCTGTTAAATAGGACTAATAATCATTATAACTTGTAACTGTTCTACCTATATTATATTGACGTCGAACAAATATCAATTATAGACAATAAACAATATATCAACTGACTTTCTAGATTCTGAATGTTATATACAATGATGATTATAGACAATGAATGATATATCAACTGAGTTTCTAGATTTTGAATGTTATATACAATGATGATTATAGACAATAAATAATATATCAACCGATTTTCTAGATTTTGAATGTTATACACAATGATGATTATAGGCAATGAATAATATATCAACAGTATTTCTAGATTTTGAATATTATATTTAATGGGTTTTAAAGATTTTGGAATTATACCATTTGAATGTTATACAAAATGACATTTATAGTAAATGAATCATTATACTAAATGATTTTATAGAATTCGTAGTTATAGATCATGATTTTATAACTATTGATTTTATAGGAAATAAGGTAGACCCGCAAAAGTACTGAACCCCATTCAGTTTTAATATATATATTTCAAAGTAGATACACAGGCCTAGATTCCCGCCTACAATCGCCCTAATTTCCCTGAGGATGGTTGATTATTTGTTATTCAGTTGTAGACAATGAGTATCCAGATAAGAAACAAAACCCATTTGTTTTTGCCCTGTTAGCGCGCAAATCTGGCTGTTACATAGCACAAAAGTAACTTCGACAAACGAGGTCTATAATATTTGAAATGACTCGGCTTCTATAATCTTAGGTTTCGGCTAATAGCCCTAAAACGTCATAAAATGGGACAATCGGACGGGAGTGCGAGAAGCGGCTTAATCCTGTTTGTGGGCTTTTGAGCCCTGAACTGATACGGCCGCCACGACATTTTTAAATTAACGAAAAAACACAGCTAGGTAGAATATATAGGATATGGAATAGGATGCTACCTTATATTGCCTGACTGCACGTGCACAAATGGTTAAAGATTATTCGAGATTGGAATTTTTTTTTGGAATTTTTGAGGTAAAATCGTTTATAATTGCGAAATATTTTCTCGGTGACATTCGGTGACTTTCGACCAATATTCTGAATTACCTATTGGGAGTTGGATATTAATTATTAGAGATATTGGCGAGGCAATGCCACAGAGTAAAGTGTATTAATAGGCAATGCCATGGGAAATGTCCCGCTCAAACACGCGTGAGTTTGCAATTAACTAGTACATTAATTAATAATTTAGTACATAATTATCAATTCATTTTTGGAATACCGGATCACTTATGAAAAATCTATTCGGTTATTGTGTTAGAAAAATAAAAAATGCTATCCTTTTTGTAAAAAAAATCACTGTCGTTAACAATTACGAAATAATCAGCATGAAAGTTTATTTTTACGAGGATGTTTCGGATTACGAGGTTATTGTTTCTTTTTTAGTCTACAGTAATTTTCATGTCGTGTAATTCTACATTACTTCTTCACACTGGAAGCTCAAACTTCAATATTTTCGTCTGTTTCATGAATTGGCCTTACCTCAACCTAAACAACGTTTTCACTTCACGTTATAACAACTGTCCATTTCCGGGAATTCGGGGTACAAGTGAAACCTATAGAGTCCCGCTAACAGTTGTATTCAAATAATCCGTTACAATTTTAGTAATTACTCCATTAAGCGTAATATTCCGCTTGACCCAAATCGACCCCTCTATTCCAGCGTGGAAATCCTAATCCTAATCATCATATTATAAACGTGAAAGTTTGTGCGGATGGATGTATGGATGTACGTTCCGCTTAATCTCAAAAACTACTGAACGGATCTCTATTAAACTTTTCAGTATTGTAGCTCAGACATCAGAATAGGACATAGGCTATAATTTATTTCAAATATCATCCCCTGAGGGTGTAAAAAGGGGGTGGCCATTTTGTATGGAAAATAACATTTTCTTTAAGATAGAGACTTAAAACTCCCTTAATAGACAAACCTATACAATTAAAGAAAACTGTTTTCAGCGTTTACCGAAATTCGCCCTCTAAAGGGGTGAAACGGGGGTTGAAAGTTTGTATAGGGAGCAAATTTTTTTAACGAGGAGCTTGAAACCTAGAATTAAATACCAATAAAAATTATTTCAGTTTTTTTTGAAATTCACCCAACCCAAAGGGGGTTGAAACATTGTTTGGGCAACCTGAATTTTTAAAGTGAGTGACTTCATAGACTTGGGGAGACTCTCAGTTAAGATACAGGAAAAGTGATTTCAGCGTTTTTGAAAATTCATTCCTTAAGAGTATAAAAAGGGGGTTGAATGTTTGTATGGAAAACGAGTAAGTAATATTCGAAGCGAGGGACAAGAAAAATGTCGTCTGTAGTAATATATAGAGTAGGTAAGTAGATCAAAACATTAGGTAACAAAACTAGACTATCCGTGCGAAGCCGGGGCGGGCCGCTAGTACCTTCAAGGAGCGCTCGTGGTCCAGCGGCGCCTGCGTGCCGCAACCGATATGCAAGGTTAAGCATTGTCGGGCGGTGTCAGTACATGGATGGGTGACCGCTTTGAGTGGTTACTAACTGAGCGCTCCCGTGCTTTGGAAGGCACGTTAAGCCGTTGATCCCGGCTGATGTCTATGACAGCAGTCGCTAAGCCACGTTGGAGGCCTTCGGGCGGCTTGAGAACTTCTAACAGTCAAGTTGCCCACTCACTTGACAAAGGGGGGCCGAAGTTGCACCACGTCCGTAGGGAAAGTAGGTACCCACCGCTACCCTACACGTGACCCTTGGGTGGTTCTAAAAATGCAACAAAAACTGGCAACCGTACTGTCTTCTCGAAAATCTCACGGTTCGAAATAACTGCTATACGATAAATAAATAGTACCTTCATAGGAATTATACACATATATAGTGTACTGGCTTTTGTTTTGATAAGCCAATTTAGTGCAGGATTTTCACAGCACCGTTCTAATCTTGATGCGAATCGCTCGTCTTATACTACTGCTACTACTTACTTCAACGGCGCAGCGACCCAAAGAGGATCCTGGCCTCCGAAACGAGAGCACGCCACCTTTCCCGATCTTGCGCAGCCTCCTGCCAGTCTTCGACCTGAAGCTGCCGCAGATCCGCCTCCACACTGTCTTCCCAGCGATACCTGGGTCGACCAACCGGGCGGCGCCCAGTCGCCCCAAGTATGCTTTCTTGACGGCTCAATCCTTTCCCAATCTCAGTAGGTGGCCGAACCAGCGAAGTCTGTGTGCTCGTCTTATAATAAAACTTATTCCAATTTGCGGAATTCAGCCCCACGGTTATTGGATATGAGACATTGATCGTTTATCACGTATTATTGCGGATTACCAACCGCGCGCGCGCGCGTGCCTTGATCGTTCGTTTTGATTCTCATTTTTACATGATCGTTGATCACCAAGTTTATCGCTACGGGCATAGGTAGTAAAGAACTATGTCATTGTCCGTTGTCCTATAGGTACAATGGATAAACTATAACTGGCAACATTACATATAACTTTACAAGATTTATCGCACTTCAATCAGAAAGCTTTCAGTTCAATACTTTAGTTGTTATACCTCTATCATTTGTTAAGATATGAAACTATACATAATACAGAGTCGTAGGATAAAAAGTAAAAAAGTAAAGGGTTAGAGTAGTAGAGGGAGATTACAAAAGAGACTATTAAGGCGCTACACTGAGAAATTTTGAAACTTTGAAACGCTGTTCTGCCCAGACGAGGAGACAATAGGGACTGATTTTCAGATATATAATTCTTGACTATATGATTGTGGTACTGACAATAGCCGAAACATAATCACTTAAAATTTTCTCCATAGAAAAGAAATCTAAAGTTGAGTCTATATTTTCCTTTTTTACTCAGCCTACTAAAACGCGGACCCCAGGCATCCTTCAGGATGCAACTGTAATGGGATAACGCTAGGAGGATGATGATGACTCAGCCTACTAAAACAACGCATTATTAAAAGACACGATTAAGTAAATATGATGGTATTTTACCTCATCTAGGTACTGACAAAAGGAAATTTAATAAATCTGCACACAGTCAGATATCTATCGAGATAATTTGTCTAAAAAAGCCATTCCGGGAGAGTGTTGCATCCCGTTTTATCGTGAACGAAAAACATACGCGCGTCTCTTTCTATCAATATATCGCCTTAAACTCTCTGTTTCATTGCAGTTATCGCATCTGACCGTCGGCCTCGTCTTTGCTAAATGCTGGCTAAGAGCAATCCCATTTTTAATAATAAAAAAATCTCTCGTATTTTTATTAATGTACAACCTCAATAATTATAGTGGAGATAACTTCAAATGAGGTGCATTTGAAGTTTTCAGTCTGCCAAAAGTTAAATAAGAGACACTATGAAGGTACATACACAATAATACACATGTCAGAAAATCAAAGTTTAATGTGGTAACGATTTTGTAACTACCTATACTCATACTTATGTATTGATAAAATGTGAAAAATTTACAATATATTGTATACCTGCTTGCGGTGGTATGTACCCTATGACACTGACAGTGACATTTCCGATAGTGCTGTACAAGTTTCGATGCTCCTATTGTTTTATGCAGCAATGTCGGTCGATACGTTTATTAATTTTATCATACGCACTTCTAACAATGTTTGATTTTTCGCGCATCGAATTATAAATGCAACGTTATTTTATATTTTTCACAGTTTTCTTACACTAAAATTTAAATATAAGACACATTTATGGCACATAATCGACAACACCACTTCCTTAGTCGATTCGGCTCATAAACACTTGAAAAAACAAAAGTCGTCCCTCCTGTGGTCAATAGTTAACGGCTTATGAGCATGTAAGTTATGATTTTATTACGTGGATTTATAGAACCGGAGTCGCCGTTTATGCAGGTTACGAGACCAATCCAAAATTAAGATTTGTAGCTCTTAACTTTTGATATGTCCACAGGAAAGACGCGAACCTAAGTCTGTTTATGACCCATTCAGACAAACGATATAACTTTTTTAGTAGTACGTCACCGTATATATTCCATTATCCATATTTCTGGAAAAAAGGGGCAACACTTACAACTTTCTTTTATATTATTATTATGTAAATGTATTTTGTTTATATACGCAATGAAATGTGTTTATTTTGCAGTGCCACTTATCGAAACACACTGTTAGGTAGTTACATTTCAAAATTAATTATTTAGAGACATTCCCAAAAGATGTTAGTATTTCGATGGGACAGCGCCGCTGTTCAAAGGTGATAATGATAAGAAAGTGATCTGTCACTGCCAGTGTCATAGGGTTCATGTACCGTCGCGGCAGGTATAGTAAAAACATCTGCAAATGATGTTAAATGAATAATACAGTAGGCATCCTACATGACTCATGTATTATTCATCTATGTGGAAGAAAATAATGTGCATAGATACACATCATAAACAAATGCTCGTATTATACGTGGTGGCCGCCGGGAGATCACCACGGAGCAGGTATAATCAACTCGGACAAGGACAATCAATCATAGACCTGCTTGTACCTTATAGTTCTTGTGACAACACACGAGTTGAGTCCCAAAGTCCATACACATTACACATACATATGTATAAAAGTAGGTACAGACCTATCTACAAGGTGATTTGGCAAGTATACACCTATGTAGAATATTAATATGAAAAAAAATATGACTTCCCTAATTATACATACATTTTATTCAATTCAATTCGTTTATTTCAACACATATAAGCTTACAGTTATGGCACCAAATCGCTTACACGGTAATTTAACACTAACAATAACAACACAAATTAGTATCAAATATATAAAAACAAATATAGGTATATATATATATAACTGTGGTTCTTTATGAAACAAAGACCATTGAAATAATGCTTGTGTTATTTCAACTAGAGGAATTTGAATCCCAGAAACTATGGGATTATTCCCAATGTTCCGGGGGATATTCCCAGGAACATTGGGAATATTCCCGGGAGGATAGGGAATTTACTTTCGCAGGTGGGGTTGCTTAATGTCTCGGTAAAAAGTTTAAGGCCTTATGTTTTGATAGAATCACCCATACCACAATATGTAGATAAGATATACACAATTTCAAAATTCCCCTATGTTCCCTTTGTGTGGGAATATTCCCGGGAATGTTCCCGGGAATATTCCTGTCAACGGCACATCACTAAGCGGGAAGCAACTCACCGTCCCTTCTCATTCCTCTAACCTCGACTCTGGGATACCATACGATCAACACATTATGCACAATTTATGTGTCATAATATTTCACTTCATAAAAAACCCACACATTTAAATTTGAACAAGATGGCGGGTAAATTGCGAGAGGAAATTTATCGACGACTACATTCCGGGGCGGCGGCGGCGGCGGCGAGCCGTCCGCAGAGGCATGCAGGCGGTTAAACAGTTGTCTTCTTATTTTCCGAATTTAATTAAGAAATACGTTAAGGTACGTAAGGGTAGGTAGGTAAAATGGTAAACAACACTTACTCTCTGAAAATACGTTTTAAAAGTTACAGGTCAAATAGATAAGGTGCCGTTGCCATTTTTTGGGTACGAAACAGGTTTCTTAATTTCTCAAGTTTCTTAATACTAATATAGATAATTCTAAATGACTGGCCCGAAACAGCTCAAAGTCGGAACGAGTGGAAGTCAAGGGAGAGGCCTTTGCCCAGCAGTGGGACACTATAAAAAATAGGACACAGGGGCACTTTGACATGTCAATCGGTAATTAACAATAAAGACAAAGCTAAGTGTAACAAAAACGAAAATAGAGATTGTAAGGTCAACCTACCAAAACATTTCGCGCTCGCTGCGCGAGAGTTTTCATCTACATTGTTTGATGCGTAAGAAGTTTTTTCCGCACCTGTATCATAATGTTCGAAAATGATCGCGCTCGCTACGCTCGCGTTTTCATCTACATGACTTGATGCGTATGAAGTCTTTTCCACACCTACATCATAATGTTCAAAACATTTCGCTCTGGCTGCGCTCGCGTTTTCACCTACATTACTTGATGCATTTGAAATCTTTTCCGCACCTACATCATAATGTTCGTAAAATTTCGCGCTCGCTACGCTCGCGTTCTCATCTGCATGACTTGATGCTCATGAATTATTTTCCACACCTACACCTTCACTCGCGTTTTCATCTACATTTTACTTGATGAGTAAGAAGTCTTTTCCGCATCTGCATCATAATGTTCGAAAATGATCGCGCTCGCTACGCTCGCGTTTTCATCTATATGACTTAATGCGTATGAAGTCTTTCCACACCTGCATGATAATGTTCGAAACATTTCGCGCTCGCTACGCTTGCGTTTTCATCTACGTTACTTGATGAGTATGAAGTATTTTCCGTACCTGCATCATAATGTTCGAAACATTTTGCGCTTCGCTACACTCGCGTTTTCATCTTCATTACTTGATGCGTATGAAGTCTTTTCCGCACCTGAATCATAATGTTCGAAACATTTCGTGCTCGCTACGCTCGCGTTTTTATCTACATTACTTGATGCGTTTGAAGTCTTTTCCGCACCTACATCATAATGAATGAATGAAATGGTAATGAATGATAATGTTCGGAACATTTTAAGCTCGCTGCGCTCGCGTTTTCATCTACATTACTTGATGCCAATGAAGTCTTTTCCACACCTGCATAATTTTCGAAACATTTCGCGCTCGCTGCGCTCGCATTTTCATCTACATTATTTGATGCATATGAAGTATTTTCTACACCTTTATTATAATGTCCGAAAAAATTCGCGCTCGCTTCGCTCGCGTTTTCATCTACATCCATAGTATATTAAATCCTCTGTCATGTGTTTCATGTGGGCGCGTTAAAACCGCTTGCGCAATGTTTGGCGAGACAGCCTGGCCCGCAGTACCCGGCGCCAGCGAAATACGGTGTAGAAATTGATATGGATATTCACGCGAACGAAGTCGCGGACAAAAGCTTAGATAAATAAATTAAAAACTGGACTACCCGTGCGAAACCGGGGTGGGTTATGAATGCGAAAATAACTCTGTCTGCCTGTTACCCCTTAAGCCGCTCAACCGATTTAGATGAAATTTGGTATGGATATAATTTGAGTCCCAGGGAAGGACACAGGATACTTTTTATTCCGGAAATCATCCCGTAACGTAAGTGGGTTGAAGTTAGAATGGAAGAGAGATAACTAGGTAAGCAGTAAGCACCTGAAATGAAAGAAGCGATAACCGAGTTCTACGCAGACGAAGTCGCGGGCAAAAGCTAGTAAAAAATAAATAAGGCACACTTGCGAAGTCTACGCTCATAGAGCCATTAGTTTATTGATGTTGCCGAGGATAAGTAATAAAAGTAGGTATGCATGCACATATGTATGTATGTAATAGTAGATTGTTTGACAAGGGTCTAAAGTGGGCCATATTACCACGAGATGGTTATTTTCCCGAACGTAGTGAGGGAAAATTGTTCGAGTGGAAATATGGCTTTTCCCGAGTTATACACTCTACTTTTCACTTCGATTGCGAGAAAACACATAAACACCAATTATCCACCTTAAATTAATAATTTAACTCTTGGCGGGTGTAATTATATTTTAACATCCACTGTACAATGAACATGATTATTGCAATAAATGAAATGAAATGAAATGAAATGAATGTCTAATTTGACAGCATGTTTTTTTTTCTAAAGCCAGCACCATGCCTCGCTATGCGTGTTTGCTTTGCGTATTCGCCTCCCTTTCTTTTGCCATATTAAAGACAGAGATGCATCGTGCGCTTTTTTTTCTTTTATATTATTAAATTTAAGAGTTATCCTCTTGTCGGTGGAGTATTTTCCATTTTTCCCTGTCGCACGCCAGCCCTTTGACTTCTTGATACGACACGACGCCAACTATTTCTCTTATTTGGTCCATGTAACTGCGCCTTGGTCTTCCCCTGCCTCGCCTTTCTTCTATCTTACCTTCCAAAATGGTCTTGAAGAAGTTGTCGTGTCGTATCAAATGTCCAATCATTTTTCCCCTTCTATTGTTGATAGTGTTTAACAACGTTCTTTTCTCTTTCACTCTATGTAATACCTCCTCATTTGTTACTCTCTCGGTCCAACTAATTCCTTCCATTCGTCTCCAGCACCACATCTCAAATGCTTCCAGTCTCTCTCGATCTCTTTGTGTCATTGTCCACGTTTCACTGCCATAGAGAGCAACACTCCAGATATACACTTTAATTAGCAACTTTTTGCTCTTTCGTGACAGACTAGACTTGAGGAGCTGTTTCTTCTGATTGAAAGCCTTTTTTGCCATGGCTATTCTTGCGACAATGTCTGGTGTGCATCTGGAGTCTTTTGTAATCAGGCTGCCTAGGTATTTAAAACCATCTACTTGATCTATTGTAATATTGTTTATAACTATGGGTGGATGGTGTGAATTATGTTTTGAGGTAGTCAGAGTTTTAGTTTTCTTTATATTAATCTTTAGTCCTAATTCATTAAAAATTGTATTCATCGTCAAAATTAATTCCTTTAACTTATCTGGTGTTTCTGCAAATGCTGCGATATCGTCTGCGAACCGAATGAAATGTATTTTCTCCCCATTAATTTTGATACCCCCCTTGTCAGTTTCTATTATTTTTCTTATAGCATACTCTATGTATATATTGAAAATTAGTGGTGAAAGTGGACACCCTTGTCGGACACCTTGCCTAATTCTCGCACTCCCATTTTCGTCTCCTATCTCCACCCTTGCTTCCTGTTCCTTGTATAATTCATAAATAACTCTCCGGTCTCTAAAATCTATTCCTACTTCCTTCAAAATACTCATCATTTGCGCCCAGTTTACCTTGTCAAAGGCCTTCTCTAGGTCTATAAATGCGATATTTGTTTCAAGGCCAAGATCTAGGCGCCTGTCTACAACGAGTCGAAGAGCGAGTATTGCTTCCCTGGTACCTTTGTTTTCCCTAAATCCATATTGGTCTGGTCCTATATAATTTTCTGATAAGGGCCTGATCCTATTTTGAATTATTTTCAAAAGAATTTTGCTGGCCTGTGAAACTAAACTAAGCGTTCTGTGTTCTTCACATAGTAGGGTATTGGGTTTTTTAGGTATAGCAACAACTTTATTTACTTTAAAATCTTTCGGGATTTGGCCAGTCAAATGTATTTGTTTAATAATTAAGAATAATTCGTCAATAATTTGGTCACAATTTGCATACTTAATTAGTTCAATATACAGGTTATCAATACCCGCAGCTTTGCCATTTTGTATTTTGTTTATCGCTTTGTCAAATTCTTCTCTGAGTATTTCGGGTCCTAACTCATCCTCTGGTACCAGTTCTTCTCTCTCTATATCGACGTTTGCCATCTCTTCGCCATCGTATAAAGTCTCCAAATACCTTACCCATCTGCTAACTATATCCGTGTTGTTTAACAGTATTTGTCCCTGTTCATCCACTATAGCTGTGCTCTTACTTTTAGGTCTTTTGTTTAAATTTCGTATAATATTGTATGCCTGGCCGTGCTTTCCTTTACTCATTAGCTTTTCTATTGTGTCACAAGTTTCAACCACATTTTTATCTTTTTCATTCCTGCATTTTAATGTTATTTGATTTGTCAGCCTTTTGTATTGTTTTATACTGTTATCATCGGACTTGTTTCTATACATCCTTCTTTCTATCATCAAATCGATAATTTCCCCGGTTAGCCATTTCTTTCTAGGAACAAGCCTTTCTCTCTTTAGAGTTTCTTCGGCCCCTTTGTTTAAAATATTCTTAACATTAGTCCATCTATCCTCTATATTAATATTGCACATGTCATCTGTATTACTATTCATAAAATCTACAAATTTACTACCTATATTATTACTATATTGCACTCTAAAGTTGTTATCCTTAAGTTTACTGAGATCTATACGTTTTGACTTTGGCTTTTTCTTAACCCTAGGCGTCATGAAATTGTGTGCGCTGAGCAACAAGTTATGATCAGTATTTAAGTCTGCTCCAGGGTAAGCTTTGCACATCTTAAGTTGTTGACGGGAAGCATTCTTTATCATTATATAGTCAATTTGGTATCTGCCAATATCGCCCGGCATCTTCCATGTAAACAGACGTCTTTTGGGCTGTTTGAAAAGAGTGTTTGTTATAACTAACTCATTTTCCATACAGAATTGAACTAAGCGATCACCTCTCCTGTTCCTTTTTCCAAGTCCGAAGTCCCCTACTATGTTCCCCTCACTTCCTTCTCCTACCACCGCGTTGAAGTCTCCCATTACGACTAAGCTGTCAGTTTTGTAAGCTGAGTCTAAGATGTCGTCTAAATGGTTATAAACCTCCTCTACCTCCTCATCAGGGTGACTACCTGTAGGCATGTAAACTTGTACTACAACGATGTTCACGGGATCGGACTTGATCTTTACTGCGGTAATTCTGTCGCTACGGTGGATAGTGTTTTCTACCAGGGAACCCCATTTCTTATTTAGCACGATTGCTGTACCATTTGTGCCTTGGTGCTCTCCTGTGTAAATTACTCTATAATCATTGATCCAATAGTCTCCACTGCCTTCCCATCTCACCTCACATAATCCAAGAATATCTATTTCCATTCTTTCCATTTCAGATATAACTTCTTCTGTCTTTCCTGGTACAAGCATAGTCCTTACATTCCACGTCCCGATTTTACAAGGATTTCGCAGGATGACGACCGAGTTAGCCTTGCTCCTAACCCTGCCGGACTCAGACCGCCACGGAATGTTACGTCGTGGAAGCCCGTTGTCAAGAACGTTTCTCTGATTACTTTGCATTTCCATAATACTCCTTTATCTGGGAATATAGTGTGGTGGTTTCCCCACTTGCCTTCCACACCGCAGTTCAATGACCGGTTTCCCGCTCCTTGATATCTGGTCTAGAGCCCTACCAGAACCTGCTTCCTTGGCCTCTATCCAGTACTGATGTCGCCGCTGCCCGACACCAGGGGAATGCTTATTTAGTGGCGGCATTTTCTCGCCACGTCACATGATTATCATTGGACCTTTGTAGTTTTTTTTTAGAGAGACTTATCCCACTAAGTATCCCACTACGTCCTCCTAATCATGCCGTTACTTGGTCGGGGACTGCTTATTCAACATATTCGCAGCTGACCACCATATCTGGTGGCCGTTCACTATCCGCCACCTGTGACCACGTTAGTAGCCTGCAACTCAGCCCTAAGAGAGGAGCAATTTCTTTGACCATAGACACCGCTTAATCTTTAGAGAACTGGAAAACGTCTTTCCTGATTGGTCGATTTTAGTACAGCTGTATTCTGGTTGGTTGATAATTTTACCAAATATTTTTTAATCTGTCAAATTACTGTTCTGTGATTGGTGGATTTAATAGGTGAAGTATTTTGATTGGTCATATTAAAATGTTTTGTAAATCATACATATTTTCCCTAGGGCTTAAGTGTACTACTTTAGCCCCGCTTCACAAGTCTAATATGACACACTTTTCGAGCATGAGAAGTGAAAAATCTTTATTGTAGGTACGCAAAAGACTAATAAAAATACAAATAAATTCGGTAATATCGGTGCAAAGGCGAACTTACCCTGTTGATTATCTTATTAAAAGTCATTCAGTCTTTTCACTATCTAAAGATCCACAAAATACTTTGTTCTAAAAGGTTTTATTGGGTTTAAGTACTAAATTATGATACCTATCTTAGGTTCTTTTTACTAAATATTGCTCTTGCAAACCTGTGCATTCAAAGAAATATATAAAACTACTGCAGCTTAAGCGACTTATATCAAACCAAACATTTTTATTAGAAGCAATGTTGGCAAGAGGGAAAATACGGACCAAGGCCTCTCTAACGAATGTGGGCCTGGCAGATAATTCACTAGTGGCTTAATACGGGCAGCCTCAGTTTATTAGCCAGGTTATGCGACGGCGAAACCCACTGTGGTTATTGAAAGGAGAAACCTTTCAACTCAATAAAACTGCTGCTTACACGAAATTAATTCCCTATGCAGGCATTGAGTACGTAGTACAGGTAATGGACGACAGCCATATATAAAAGTACGTAGTATAGGTACGAGTATATCTTATGGAAAGTGGTCACCATTCGTACACTTTTTAGATTTCCTTTTTTTACTTTATGATTAATTGTCGAATTTATTTAGTTTATATACCTAAGTGTAAAAAATATATTGTAGTTTGTTACAAAAAAATCCGAAACTAGATATTATGTCAAAAGGTTGAAGGGTTATAGCTATTTTTCTACGATAAGATATTTGTACGAACGTACCCCACTTATGGGGTGGGGTACTTTCGTACACCATACAGGGTAATTAAATAGCCAATTAAAGTCGTTAAATTTGTATTAATTATTATAAAAATATTTATTTATCAAAGAACTAACTTCTAATATGTGACTTGACTCATAGTTGATAAATCTTTCTTTATACTAACTGTACGAATGTGCCCCGCGTGCGAATGGTGACCACTTTCCCCTACTAGTGGCTCTGTGAGCTGTAGACCTCGTGTTTTTTTTATTTTTTTAAAAACTATGTTAGATATCGAATCTGCTTATACAATATTTCACGAGAATAGGTTGAGAAACGCTGTAGAGAAGGACAAACCATTGAAACCCTGCTCACAATACTTCACGAGAACCGGTTGTGCAATGCGACCCTTAGAGGAGAACAAATCGAAATTCGGTCGGAGAAACACAAAATTATTGATAAAAAAATTGTTTTATTAAATTTCCAAAAAGTGACTCGATAAAAAAATCTATAGAGTTACCGAACCTGCTCACAAAATTTCACGAGAATCGGTTTAGAATTGCGACCTGTAGAGGAGAACATACCATTACATACCATACCCAAACACAGACAAAAAAAATCTTTTTGAAAATTTACTCAACTAAAAATTCTATGTAGTCATAAAACTTGCTCACAAAATTTCACGAGAATCGGGTGCGAAATGCGACCTGTAGATGAAAAAACGGCCGCAGAAAAATACAAAATCATTGATAAAAAGTTTATTTTTAGGGTTCCGTAGCCATAATGGCTAAAACGGAACCCTTATAGTTTCGTCATGCCTATCTATCTGTCTGTCTGTCCGTATGTCACAGGCAATTTACTCAGAGACTATAAGTACTACAATTATGAAATTTGGTAGGAAGATATATTCTATAAACCGCTACATAAAAATGATGTAAAATAAAGAAAAAAAAATTTTGGGGGGGGGGGGGGCATATACATGTAACCGGGGGATGATTTTTTTTTTTTCAATGCAGGTAGTTGTGAGGGATATTTTTGGATAGGCCTTTAAAAATAATATAGAGGTCACTAAAAAGTTTTAAGTCAATCGTTGGTGAGATATTAGCGGCCAAAGTCGTACATACGTAATATTATTTGAATAAGATGGCATTATCACTGAAAAACTGTTTTGCCCAAACAAAAGGACGTAAGTGCCGTGACTTCCCTATGAAGATACGACCTTTTTTGATTCAAGGTATTAAATAGTGTTTTTTAAAGTGGACTGCTAGGTGTAGGTACGGAACCCTTCGCTGTGCGTGATCCGACACGCACTTGGCCGGTTTTTTAAATTTTCAAAAACTGACTCGAAAAAAAAAATCTTTTTATTTTCGAACCTGCTCACCAAATTTCACGAGAATCGGTTTAAAAATGCGACCTGTAGAGGAGGACAACCGGAAATCCGGACATACGAAAGCATTTTTGTCGAAGCTAAAACAGAGACCTTGGTTTCACTCGGTCAATTATACTTTATGCCATTAAAGTATAAACGAATATAGACTTTCAGTAGGTATACAGATTCTTGAAATCAACTCAGTTTTCGCTGGGTTGAAGTGACACTTATATATTTACTTCGGTCGTTAATTCAAAAATATTGTAGGTTCTCGACTTGCCTAAAAATACGTCAGCCGTCAGGTTTGTAAAAAACCACATCTATGATAAACAAGTCTTTATGCGAAGAGAAAGCATTTCGATGTTTAAATGACAGTTACCTTATCAATGAAATCTTCGGAACGGCTCTCAACGGAGCTGCAGACCCGGCAGGGAATAACGCCTGGATTGTTGAATATCTACATTAATTATGTAGGTACAGGTACACTCACAATTTAAATTCCATGACATAAAGGAAACAACAGGAAAACCTTTGTTTTTGATCTAAAAATAAATATCCGTAAAAATAAATAATATCCTGCATCGTTTCATCAATTGCGATACTGACACTGACAGTTTAAGTAGGTACCTAACATCGGTATTCTGAAGGATTTTTAAGAAATTGTAAATTGAAAAAAAAAAATTGTACGTTATAACTTTATTTTACTAAACGGTTAAAACTCACGTATTAATTGTCACTTCGGGCGACATTTTTCGAACTCTTCGGGACCAACCGTAAGTAAAATAAAGTAAAACCCGTTAACCGTTTAGTAAAATAAAGTTATAACATGTCTCACGAAAGTTTAAATTCAAATTGTACGTTGTAAATCTGGATGCACTCACATAGAACAGTACTTAATACCTATACAGACATTATTTGTTACAATATTGTTTAGAAAACCAATAAACCCTCTAAACCTTTTCAAAGAATTCTGCAAAAAAAGTTAAGTATAGTCCACCATCGGCACAACGCCCAATAAATTGGAACCCTTTTCGATCACTACGGTCGCTATAATTAAACTTTAGACAGGATTTAACGCTCGAATAATTCCAGAACAGGGACGCTTGTCACCATAAAACATGATAATTGCAATGTAAATTCCAAAGGAATTCAATTCAGCATTACTCCCGTCTTGGACAATTTCATTACAGTTTATTCAGGGATGAGCCAACCGGGATTGGCCCGACCTCATCCTGTTGTAATGCTTTTTATATTCGAGCCACTCATTTGTACGGAAATCCCCCAGTGAGAGGTCAATCCTAATCTAGGCGATCGTTCTTGGTACAATGTACCCGTTGATGTCTTATTGAAATTGCTTCTGTATCGTATTGATATTCACGGATCGCACGAATGTCCAATTTTACTTATTTTACTTATAGAGTACCAACTCGTGAAGGCAAAGGTACTAGCTACTTTTGTAGAGTTATTACAATTCCTAGTTCTATCGAAAATTCACTTGCGATATTTCTTCGCTTTGATATTAGGTATTATGAGTAATGAAATGTAAAAGTATACGAATGGCACACGGTTCAGAAACAAGGGTTGTAGATTCAAATTCTTATGCTTAAGGCGACTTCCTGACTTGGCGGGGCGGGATCTATATGTGACATTTTCTTCTTTGACGTAAACTTACTGACGTCGCAAAGATTATTTGACAGTTTTCTCATATCGTACTGCCTCCGCACCAACAAATCAGGAAGTCGCCTTAGCCACTTACCCATAATATGTCACTATAAACCGCATAACATTCCACATAAATAAATAAAAATTAAATTAAGGCACATAATGCTCCCTTAGTCCCTTACCCTCCCATGGCCTTTGTACTTATATGGTTCAGAAAATATTTTGCACATTTGGCTTTTTTTTATTTCCTTGGATTTGAGGGCCGGTAACTCGTAGATAATACAAGCGGGAACCGCTTTTCAACCCCTTTTATTAGAAAGAGTTACAAGTTTTTATGCAATATACCCGTCAGCAGAGGAATGCCTAGCTGCGATTTTCCCATACAAACGTTCTCGACTGTTTCCTCCCTGGTTTTTGAACCTAGAGCAATGATTTTTTCAAATAAGATCAATATCATCAATATGTATGCTGCTACGTTTTGTTTTTTTGGATATTTTTATTTTAAAGAAAGTTACAGCCCTCCAAAAATCGCAAAAACAGCTTAGTTGAATTGGCTCCATAAAAAGGCGCAGTATACAAATATGACAACAAATATCCAAAAAATCAAAACGTAGCGGCATATACTAGTTCTTGCTCTTGCAGTTTCCAAAATTTTATAATGATTGGTTGCGTTTTGGATGAGGAAACAGTCGAGAACGAAACCTCGATTTTTCAGTTTTTTGCAAGGGAATTTTAGTCCGAGCTGCAGTTGTCCTTATCGCACGAATTCGTGGCGGATGCGGAGGCGAATTCGATGCTTGATTTGTTGATAAAAACACAAAAATCACTGTATGTTTGCCTATAAGATTTGAGGAGTTCCCTCGATTCCTCATGGATCCCATCATCAGATCTGCATTTTGATGAACCGAATTGAGAACATCCTCTTTTGAAATCTTGAAATGGGTTCAAAAGAAACCCATACTATAAAAGAATCACACATTGCGCACGTGAACTCAACCCTCGCTTAAACCCTTTAGGGGATGAATTTAAAAAAAATGCCATAACCAATGTTTTTCACTATACATAAGAAGCTTGTGACCGAAGTTTCAAACTTCTTACTTGAAAAACAACATTTTTGTCATACAAATTTTCATCCCTTTTTTGAACCCTTTAGGGAATGAATTTTTATACCAACTCTATATCATTTATCTTATTTTTTAATAAGTAACCTTTGTACAAAGTTTCAAGTCTAAGACTTTCCAAATGAACGATTTCCATACAACGGTTCAACCCCTGTTTCACCCCCTTAGGGGTTGAATTTCGAAAAATCCTTTCTTAGTACACGTCTACGTACCCTAAAGAATATATGTTCCAAATTTCATGGTTATATCTTCAGTGGTTTAGGCTGTGCACTGTCTGTCAATAGTTGTCTAAGTAACGCAAGTTTTATAATATGTATAGACAATATTATGGCAGGGCAGCCAAATAAATATACCACAATTTTAGCTAACCAAAAAAAAAAACAATATTGTTATTTGTTCTTATTTCTGTTTAGATGTGTAAAATAAAGAGAGATATACATATTTTTATGCCAAGATAAAACGCTATTATTTTCAATATGATATTGCTAAGTATTTCAAGTTAATAAAGTAAAAAAAAGTTTATGCGTTATTTTATTTCATTTTCCTATCAATATATTGACGTAAATAAACATTTATTATAAAAGCATTACATAAATTTACTTGGTAAGAAAAATAAAAAGCAAAAAGTTCTGTCAATCTCTGGATTTGAACCATGAACCTCTTGATTGCGTGTCAACCATATTAACGTCTGAGCTAAAGTGGATTCATTTTAGTTGACGAAATTATTGTACAGTTTTCATAAAGTGCTCAAGGGGGGGACTTTTTCTATGGTGCGATCTGTACCTACAGCCTAATTTATCGTATGCTGGGTCAGTAAGTAAATAGTTACCTGGAAACAATTAATTAAAAGTGCCTTCTAAATAAAATGCAAATGACTTTATTCATATCTAATACTTTAACTTAAGGCTTTCTTATTGCAGCGAAACTACAAACGCGACACAAAAAATCCGCTAGGCGGCGCAACATTATCGTAATTCTCCCCAGTAACAAACACAATTACATTTTACACACACTATTTCACTTTACTGTGACAGGTCACTGACCTCGTTTTTTTTAATGATTGCTGTAACTTAGAATTTGAATATGTGACAGACCTTCTTTGTCAAATTAACCAGAATAAGCCAGAGTGGCGCACGTGATAATTAGGTTGTCAACCATTTAAATTTAGAACATATTGTTATGACATTCACGCAAAAGAGTGTAGACTTGTCATTGCATATCTCTGTCTCTGTTGCGCAGTTTTGACAGATTTCACTTAACTAAATAAGGGCTAAATTTTATCACGACTCGACACAAAAAGTCAAAGTTGCAAGCCACAAATAAGTAGCTTAATTTCAACCACTAAGCCAAGTACATTGTGGTGTAATTAGTAATCGCTTGCTCTCTAAAGCACAGGTCACAGGTTCGAATCTCAGGCAAGAGTACCTAAGTGTTTTTTTTGTGTTTTATTTAAACAACCGTAATTTTTAGAGCATAAATAATTATTGAGCGTTATTTTGGTAAATAAATATTTTGTACTTTTTTATTTATTTAGAAAAAGATTCAACATAAATATGTTGCCCTGCTAATACAAGCTTACAACTTTATTTATTAGTTCTTTATTATTCTTTATTTATCGTATGGAGAAGACAATACGGTTCATAAATCCATCTTAAATAAAATTCAAGATTTATTATATAATTTATTATAAACATAAAACATAAGACTGAGGGATTATAATGCGTGCAACCACAGTGCGTCTATAACAGTTTGTAGCCTGTCTCTCAATAAGCTGAGAAGACGTTGATAATTATGTCAGTTCCTCGCATTTCCTCCCATATTTCATTGCAGTATCTATTGCTTGAATTGCTCTTTGGTTCTTTCATGGCGATGATCCCACTGTTGAACCATTAAACCCCAAAGATTCTCAATCGGGTTCAAATTTCAGGCGATGGCATTACATCATTACATTTATGCCTGGATGTAGCTGTAGAGTAAACCATTCCCAAGTGACCCGTGCTGTATGGGGCAATTATCTTGAATAAAGTCAGGAAAGTCAGTAGAACAATTTGCAGCATCACTTCGTCCAGTAAATTCACGTAAACATTAGCGCATGATGTGGCTATGAAGTGAAGTTCACCGAAGCCGCTGATCATAGATCTGAGACCGCGACGCCGTCACCAGATATCCTCCCCCACATACTAGCCGTAAGCGGCCAGAATTCCTCAGAGCTTTGGGCCCTTTCTATTTCAGATATTATCCGAGGCATCTTATCATTTAAATTTGTATTATTCTTTTTTTATCGTTTACGTTGATATATTGGAATAGTTACACAACGCAATAATATCACTTTCATCGTAATACTGATGTCATTCTGCTTTACATTGAACTGCAGAGCAAATTGAAGTCGAATAGCTTCAAAACTTTGGCAGGATTACGGTCCGTTTGGGCATATTTATTTTGTTACAATACGAAGCTCAATATATTTAATAATTTAAAATATTGTATTTGAAATACCAAGCTTGAATTTAATTTGCTAATGTCAGATGTCAAACTATGTGTCAGGCGCTATGAATATACTCACACATTGACATAAAATATACAATATGCTATATGAAGGAGTGTGACCCGTATAATGGAAAAAATTTCCACATTCTAAAAATACTCAATGAAACCTTTTGTAATAAGAGAGGGTTTAAAAAGGAAAAAAAATGATATAATGATAAGCTTTATTAGCCACATTTTATGTTTTCCACTATCTCGAATTGTAAAAGTACCAGGAAAACTATTTTAAATGTATATTCGTCGATATGACTCACCAGTAATTTACCCTGAAAATGTTAATATCATCTAGTTACTGGTATTAAATATGTGATTTTTATAAATGTCAAACTGCAAAAAGTGCGACAGACGTCCGTCCAGCTCGAGGCCCAACGGCCATCTGTCTACTAAAATGAAGCGCGCAGTTTGCTTTTCTGATATTTTTGAGTTTTGTTAAATATAAAAACATTTCACGTCGTTTGTGGGGAACTGTATACGATTTTATAACAAAATACCTATCGAAACAGTTAACTTGCCAAACACTAAATTTAAGTCTTATGTTAAACGTTATTTGCTAAACCAAGCGTATTATACTGTCAACGATTTCTTAAATGACAAAAATGCTTTTAAGCCAGTTGTAGTTTAATATTGTTAGATTTAATACACCTATGTTTATCTTAGCGTAAATCCTTGTACTCGTATACTAGTTGCGTTACGTTCTATTTAACATGATGCTGTTTCTCGCCGAAAAGTCGCTTTAATCTTTGCTATCATCAATGTCCGCCAGCTTGAATGTCATGCTCGCTTAAAGGACTTTGCTTACGGTGGCGTCGTTGATCGGGTCGCCACCTTCCCTAACAGATGGTCGAGGGAGACGATGGCTGAGATACGCGTCATACTCGTGATCGGGTGCTGTTTGTGGAGTCCGGTCGTTCATGCTTGCAAGGACATAGTAACTACTTTAATACTAGTGTCTTCTCTTGGAGATTGACGAGAGACATCACCCTGTTATGGATTAGTTTTTGTTGACATTGACTCTGAGAGAGACCTCTATATTAAATTGTTTTTTTTTTTCCTTTTATATTTAAAACTTATTATTTTTATTTTGACGCTTTGAGACCATGTACATCCCAAAGCACGTTAGAATAGTCATTATTAAGAATATTTTGACGCTCAGAGACCATTTACATCTTTGAGATATTATATTAAATTTTGTTATTCAGACTGAGACCTTATACATCTCTCAATTTTACTATTATTGTAATGTTTGTAATAGATAATTAATATTTTGACATGAAAAATGTATTAAATTCATATTGATATATTTCTTAAATTGTAAATTAATATTTTCTCATGAAAAATCTATCATATGCTTATATTGTAAGACTTTTTTAAAATTGTACATTAACATTATGACATGTGAAAGTGCCCTTGTGGCCTGTTTGCAGAATAAGTGTTTGAATTCTGAATTTTGAATTCTATGTGTCTTAGATTTCTTGATCTTAAGTAGGTTAAGTATTATCATTGTAATAAGCATATTTTCGTGAGAAAATGGCTGACTGTCGAGTTTCTTTCGGCGTTTCTTCTCGGCAGTGGCCTCTGTGAAACGCTAGTAGGGTTTGACTTGTAAAAGTGCCATTGCGGCCTACTTACAGAATAAAGTTCATTTATTTCATTTATTTATTTATTTTATTTAAAAAAAAATTAGCCGTAAAATACACTTCTTCACATCGTTTCCTATCTATTGATATATTTTACTCGAGTCTGAGTTGGATATATTTTATATACGACTCACAATAAGATCAAAATTTACCTGTTTTTGCGATGTGAGATCTTCGAGCGAAGTTTCAAATATCGTGTTTTCAGCCTTAAAATACACTAGACCGACTCTGAAACTATAACATATCTAAATATCCCATCAATAAAGTGAGTATTTAATGGTTTAAAATTGAATGAAAAATACTATGATTTCGAATAACGTGGTCTTAAGGTAGTGTTCATACTTATATTTACCACTATTGATGACACATTACGATAATACTAAAATTAAACATGTTAAGTAACAATACAGGTGTATTAACCTACTCATTTGATGAAATTGATCTAGACAAAAATTGGGTAATTTTTTTTTAATGCAATTTATTTATTCTCACATAAGTACTTACTTCTCTTCTCACAGGGATCTCTTCCCCGACTGCGGCAGAAGGCTATGTTTTATGCACCAATTACGAATTATTCAAAATAATTGACAAATTTACGTAAACAGAGTGCTTTCTTAACAAATTCTCCAGCGGGTCATCAATTGTATCCGGGGAGAGGATCGAGCACTTCCCGTCGCCGTTGGCGGGCACTAGAAGGTCCCTCCGGAGTCCGGAGCTCCGGAGCGCGAGCGCGCACAAAGCAATGTCGTTCCCACGTCGTTCCCTTTTACCAGCGATTGCATTGTCCACTGAGCTTTGCGCGGTTTGGTGATCATTGTACTGATAAGTAATTTTTGATGAGTTTTTGCTTCAAATTAAATACATTTTTAACACGCCGATTGTAAAATATAGTAAAGTATAATTAAATAATTTATTTACAAGAAAATATATACAATAATACAACAATAACTTAGATAAAATTAAAGCTAACTTAAATCTAAAACAGGCCCTTGAGGCATTGTACCGAGGATCCTGTAAGGTATTATTATAAAATAAAATCTAGGTAGTCCAAGTCCATACCAAGTCAACTCACAATAAATATTTGTAACACGCACACCATGATACCTTACCTAATATACTTGAGAACGGTGATGGATGAGTAATGACGATGCTGAAATAACGGCGTGCCCGTATGCGAACTTATCACAGTTATCGACTTGTTATTGCGGAGTTCTAGCTATATATGGCCCCAGCATCTGAAATATCGATAAAGTTGATAAATAGGGATGTTGACTCGAAAAATTTTATTACGTACGCCACGCCAAATAGTGAAAATCCTATTCAAATATCTCAAAAAATAACGAAGCTACAACGGTTTGAATGTTCGTAGTTAGAGAGAGAAAGTGCTACTCAACAGTGACGTCACTGTTGAGTAGTGCCATAGTAAATGACGATCGTTCAATATAAAGGTGCGTTTTGCGGAAAAGCGACGGAAAATACCCACTCTTAAAACTTTGAAGACTTATAATTACGTAATTATTATTATTTTTGAATTACTTCTTTCGCCATCTGATTGGGAATTTGAGCCTTTATGTAGAAAATTTGGATTTATTGATTTTCCTTTATACTCGTAGTGTCATCATCCCTATTACTGACAAATACATATGGTTAAAAGATCAGGATCAGGATCAGCTTGGCAAAACACAAGATGCACACTGCGCATTTTTATTCTAAAGATTTTAAGTTATTTGGGTAAATACACGCAATATTATTGAAACAGCAAGAAACGGCCATAAATCAAAGTTTGTCGGTTCATGCCGAGCGGGTTCCGTCGTAAAAAGTCGCAAGTAGCTTAGTGCCAGTAATGTTGTTTAGACATCCCCAAACCAACATGGCTGCCTTACATCACAGGCTGTAGAATGAAGCCATGTAATGATTTTCATTAAAGTTTACTCGTTTGCAAGTTAGGTAAGTATTTATCAGCCCTGTTGTTCCATGTTCGTTCGCACAGTTTTATGCATTTGAGTTTTGCTTGAGTGAGTTTTGATGAGGCGCTCAGTCGCAATACGCGACGTAACGTAACTTCACATTCGCCTACAATGGGTTAGAGGAAAAATTGCGGACCGCGAAATGTTTTGTGATTCGTTCTATGGTCCTTATTTTTAACCGACTTCAAAGGAGGAGGTTCTCAATTCGTCTGTATGTTTTTTGATTACTGCGCCATTTATGAACAGATTTAGAAAAAATATTTCTTTGAAAGCATATTGTTCCAGATTGGTCCCGTTGAAAAGTTTACTTCTGATGATGGAATCTATGAGGAATTGAGGGAACTCCTCAAAATATCAAGGGAAACATATTTTAACGATTTTAGTATTTTCGGTAACAAATCAAGCATATAGAAAGTAGCATTTGGTGAACCGGAACTGATGGAGAAGACCACCGATGGTCATCCAAAACTCCAACAGTTTCATGGTTGGCGCTAAGATATTTCGATCAAGATAATGAAGCAACTATGACGAAGCCAATTTAGATCGTCCTGACGTAATGTTACCATGTGTTATGGTCTGGTAATTGAAGCCGGAAGCTTGGCAACGGAACTCCGCCATTTATGAGCAGATTTGGAAAATTATTTAGTTGTTTGAAAGCATAAATATGCTTCCAGATTGGTCCCGTTGTTATCAAAGCTCACTTCTGATGACGTCTTAATGTAATGTTACCATAAACATGAATGTAATGATTGCACCCGGAAGGTAGGCAACGGAATTTCGTAATATAACAATATCACTTAGCCGTATTTGGGGCCCAAATTTTGGGCTTATTAGAATTAGCAATGTATCACTAAAAAGTGTGAAATAAGTGACTTCAAAAAATGGAGGAGATCCTCAATTCTACGGTACGTTTTTTTGTTGTATGTTTGTTATGAGATAAGATTACTCCGCATACATTTGGTTGGTTGTCCCATATAAAATTCATTAACAAGAAAAAACAAAATTACACACATAGATGATGTATTTTTAAGGAACTCTCATAATTATTATACATGAATGAATGAATGAATGAATGATTTATTGCATATAGAATCATCATCAGGTTACAATTTGCAGATACAGTTGCATAAAGAAAGCTTCACTGAACCCTACCTTTGCAGGCGTACATGCTTATTTAAAATTATAAATGTTAATTACAATAAAGTCAAATAATTAATATAAATAATAAAAACTAAAATTACAAAACCATTATTAAAAATTATAAAACTATTTGTTTCAATGTCAAATAATTAAAATTAATAAAACATGAATAAAGGAATTTATGTCAATATTTTGTGTCCATGAATTCTTTTAAACTATAGAAACATCTGTCTAAGACCCATGATTTAATTGCTCTTTTAAATTTATTTATGTCTAAAGTTTTAAAATTGTCAGGTAATTTATTAAAAATGTCAATACACATTATAAAGCAATTTTTTGAAGAGAGTTGCAGTCTTACATAGGGCTTGTACAGTTTGTGCATGTATTGTGATCGTACTGTTCTAGAAGACATTGATTGGACTTGTTTAAAGATATGGTTATATTTATGTACAAATAAACACACTTCGAAAATATATAAGCCACACAGTGTCATAATACCATGTTTAATGAAATATGGGCGACATGATTAATATTGTTTAAGTCCAAACAATGCTCTTATACAACGTTTCTGAATCACAAATAAATCGTCTTTATCCACGGAGTTTCTCCATGTCACTATGCCATATCTTAAAGCGGAATCCACGTAACCATTGTATGCCATAATTGCAGCTTGAAGTGATACACCCTGACGTACCTTTCTGAGAGCATATACAAATTTATTTATTTATTTTGAACACTACTTACTTAGTTGTTGGAAAAATTACGCAACCGAAGGTAGGCAACGGAATTACGTAATAAAACGATGTAACTTAGCCGTGTTTGGGAGCAAAACAAGGTACTTTCCACTTAAAATTTAAAAAAACCGACTTCGACCAAGACTAGGTACCTAAATGTACAAATTTAAGAAGAAAATGGCAAGGGCGATAAATATGCGATCTGAGGCTTTCATTGTTTTACCGCCCTTGTTAAGTAATGTACTATTAGTTACTTCAAAGCAAAGAGCTTATAGGAAAATACATTAATGTAATGATTTATTTACTTATTTATATGCATATTCACAATATAATAATCAGTTGTTGTTGGAATCATTTATCAGTGACGTTAAGGTTGAGGCAGAAGTTTAAGTATCTAAAATATATTATTTACGTAATATAAATTACGTAATTTATTTTCTACTTAAATTTGTACATTTAGGTATAGTCTTGGTGAAGTAGTTTTAAGTTATTTTTTAAAACTAATTGTATTTATCTCTCCTTTCTTCAAACTTGTTCACTTCAAAAATTGCAATACATCTACATTGTTTAATAAAAATCGTAAAGGCTCATATTCAGCTATTAGAAGTTAGGCAATTATTTTTTACTTTTACTGTTTTTTGGAGTCAGTTTTGTTTTTTCATTAAATTATCCTTATAATTTTGTGTTCCTTGGCATCACATGAATTGCAAAATTAGTTTTAAAATAAGTAGGCATGCCCACCAAACGTTGTGAAAGGGAAGCGAGGGGAAACTTAGATTGCCCTCGAAGCAGGGGAAAAAACTTAACCGATATTTATCACGGCTTTTTTCTAATTTTTCTTTTGAAAGGTTTTGCATTATCGAGCTTGGGGGCGATGATAAACAGCTTCTAAACCGTTGATACCCATTAAATATACTTAAGATATCTTATTTTAGATGAAAGTGACTATTCTTCTCTAATGTAGTCTAAACCGTTTATATCTAATAGAAGATTTACGTGACCTGTAGCAACTTTGCTAAAATACAATAGAATAAAAACTTATAAGTGCCAGGTAGGGTTGTTGGCCGCCTTGCCACGCTGGATAGCAATGCTGATCCGCAGGGTGAAATATTGGCCAGCCCTCTGGTCACCAGAGGGGTTAAGAGGCCGACAAACAAGACCATCCCGCTCTTTACGGAAGCTCTGCGCGTAGAATCCTAATAATATTATAAATGCGAAAGTTAGTGTGTTTGGATGTTTAGATGTTTGTGACTCAATCACGCAAAAACGACTGAACGGATTATGATGAAACTTGGTATACAACGAGATCATAGCCTGGATTAACATATAGGATACTTTTTATCCCGAAAATCATCCCTTTTACGCGGACGAAGTCGCTGGCGAAAGCTAGTAGTAAATAAATACTATAATAATATTGAAATAAAAAAAAAGTGTGGATTATTTGTGAAATGTGACTCGTTAGCGGTTTAGGTATGAATATGTTGACTTCATGTTTTTAATTGCAGACCCATACGTAATAAATATAAAGACATAGAACCGTTTAATGATGATTTTAAGACCAATCTTTGCAATTATTTTCTATGAGCCGATTTCGTCCAATTATGTATCGAGTCCGTTCACGGTATTTGAAATACGTCTCTTAAATTGACCCGAAATAAGTAAGCTACCTGGATTTTTAACCCGTCCTCTCCCAGCGAAAAAAACATACCAAAATAATCTTTGTTATGATGCCGGGGATCCCAGTCACCGGTAGCGGACGGCTTTGTACCATTTTTAACTCAATTTTATACGAAATGTAACATGAGTCATCCTCAAAGCTACTAGGGGAAGCTCAAAGCTAGAGGAATCTACAAAACAGGAGCAGTAAGAGAAGTGCCGAATCATAGTTACCGGTTATCGTGCCCCTCCAATCGCTCGGCAAACACCCGGCCGAACGTGATTTTCCTTTTCATTTTCGCTGCTACATTTTTATGTTGACGCTTCTCTGTTTTAGTAAGTATGCAGGAATGTACTATATTACAAGTTGAGCAAAAAATACGTAAACTAGTAGCTCTACATGAAGTGAAAAGAAATATAATAAAATACTTACATTGCACTGTGATGGGTCGCGCGCCTAGTAAGGCGGTCGGGGTCGAAACTAATCATTTGCGAAACATTGGTGTTTACTTATTGGGTCAGGCCGTAGATTTTGCCACTTTACTACGAGTCGGTCGCGCAAAATATTCTCCGAGATGGTCGCGCAGATTGACGCAAAACGATAACGCATCCATTTTGCGTGATCATTGCGCGACATTTGCGTGATCGTTGCGCCATATTTGCGCGACCGGTGCGCGACATAGCGCAACTAAAATCGACAATTACTCAGTAAATTGACTATGTTTTGAAGTGAATTTAACCTTGAAAGATCACGCTCACCTTACTTAATACGCCGCAAGAACAATGACAGATATTAATTCAACACTTACTTTGAAATCTCAAAAAATGTGCTCCGCAAAAAAAGTGACCCATTTCACTCCGAAGCACTGCGACATCGGTCTGACGAAAATAACGGCCTCTGTCGCTATATTGACCACAGATTAGGTTAGTTCGGTGTTGCCACTACTCAGAATAGAAACTACCCGTTGTTTAACGCCACAAATTGGGGAGATAATGATCTCGCAATAAAAATCACGCACAGACAATGGCTGTTGGTCATTTTATTATAATGTACGAAAAACAATATACTTTCTTAGCAAACACGAAACGATATTTAAAAGGGGGATAGGTAACTATTATATCATAACGTCAAATCAAACAGATAACCAGAAATAGGTATTGTTTCAATTTTATGTTCGCTCAAAGTGCACTACTACCAAGGCGGATTCGCGATTTTTATGAAATTTTCGCCCTTTTTTGACAAATATATCGTCATAACTTTCCAAGCTTATGAATTTATTGAAATATCTCTAGTGACCGTGGTTCACCATTTCTTGGGGAATAAAATGCAGTAGTTGATTAATATATAGTCATTAATATAGTTAGGAAAAAAAGAGGCGGAGAGTTAGGTTATACAAAAAGTGGCAAAATCTACGGCCTGACCCTATTGGCAATCTTTTCCTACTCGAATTTAATAGCATGTATAAAACATATTTATAATATATAAATATTAGGTGCAAAATATAATTATAAAAACATGACATATCTAATAAGTAAAATTTTATTTACCATATTGTGATATGCTTCAAACGGCAGATACGGTATTTTTTTCAAGTCGTTTTTGAATATACGTAAATAAGAATAATCATGTTTCAGCTGTGCAACTAGAACCCAGACCTTTTGATAAGCTGACACTGCATAGTGGATACAATGGATCACATGAAGTTTGAATTAAAAAATGAAACAAACATTTTCTTGGAGAATATTTATTGAGATCAACACAATCACTTCTTTTTTGCTTAGACAAAATAAGTAAATGTAATAATATGTATGTGTGTATGTATGTATGTGTGTGTGTATGTAATGTGTTGGTCACTCAACGACAAAGGTCTTAACTTAGACAAAAAAACCGGCCAAGTGAGTGTCGGGTCACGCACAATGAAGGGTTTCATACCGACTACTTGTACTATTACTTATTCTGTGCCGACACCTAGTCAATATTTAAGACCATTATGCCATACATTTAATGAAAAAAGATCATATGGCACTTACGCGTACGTTCTTGTGTGTGGGCAAGATATTTTTCACCAATAACTCAAAAACCGTAAGTCCTATCTTGTTCAAAATACTTTATGTTGAAAGTACTTATTAATGTTCACCACTTTATTTTTTTCAGAATTTTAAACTTTATACTTTGGAAATTACAGGGGGGGGGGGCACTTTTCACGACTAATATGACAGCTAATTTCAAATTGACGTAAAGGACGAATATCATACGTCGTATGCTTTGTCTAAGCAAAAAAGAAGTGATTGTGTTGATCTCAATAAATAATCTCCAAGAAAATGTTTGTTTCATTTTTTTATTCAAACTTCCTGAATAATATATATAAACGCTTAAGTATGATTCACGGTAGACAATTCCGTGTCCGTGCCGGCCCGTTTTCTAATACAGGACGCGCGACGGCCGTCGATTTCTTGTACTAGACACGGAACGGTGCAAATTGATGTAAGAAGAAATTAGACTTAATTGAAATTGAAATGTTATTAGCTACGCTAAACGTGGTAAGCTCGTCGCATATAAAATCTCGAACGTGCCGAAAATTCAGGGTAGAGACTTGATGCGGTCTACGTGTCTTGGTGGTATTTATTTAAGGTTTGCCAACATTTGTAATTGTACTTGTAATTTATAGACCTTATAAATATTGTTTTTTTAATGTTGATTATTGAATGAAGTACTTGAGTTTTCGCCCAATTGAGAATATATGCATTTTTTTTCATGATGCAATTCTAACCAGTTTTTGAAGAGAAACTTATGTTTATAATGGAACAATACTAAAAACAAAAGTGAGTTTCAAAGTACATCATAACGACCGAGCCCTGGAAACGTCTCGTACAATTTTAGAGCGTGCCCCGTTCTACCTTGTATGGAAAACGAGTAAATGTACAGTTTTGATCGAAAAATATTGCGTACATCGTTACATAGTTATCATACAAAACAAGAATCTTGATGAATTGTTTATTAAAACAAGAATCCTGTTGGTGGTTTTAATTTATAATTAGGTAGTCATTAAAAAAAATATATAATTTTTCGAAACCTTTCAAGTGTCATCTTTCTTTTAAAAATTAATGAGCAAATATATTAATTCACTTTTTGTGATCATTTTATGCTTTACTACTCATATAGTGACATCTTATTACTATTCATGCATTAAAAAACTATAATGCTTGTAAATAAAATAAATCCAAATAGAAGTTATACATATTCTACAGTAAGTATAATCACTATTTTATTTTATACTAGCTTTTGCCCGCGACTTCGTCTGCGTAGAACTCGCGTCATCGCGTTAGAATGTTATTTCATTCTTCTATTTCATGCGCTTACCTAGTTATCTCTCTTCCATTCTAACTTAAACCTCGTTAAGGGATGATTTCCGGGATAAAAGTATCCTATGTCCTTCCCTAGGACTCAAAGTATATCCATAACAAATTTCATCTAAATCGGTTGAGCATTTTAAGAGGAAACAGGCAGACAGAGTTACTTTCGCATTTATAACCCGCCCCAGTTTCGCACGGGTAGTCCAGGTTTAAAATTTATTTATCTAAGCTTTTGCCCGCGACTTCATTCGCGTGAATATCCATTATCCATATCAACTTCTACACCGTATTTCGCCGGGTTGTCTCGCCAAACATTGCGCACGCCGGCTCAATGCGCCCACATGAAACATGACAGAGGACTAAATATATGTTATTAACTTATTATTGATGTAGATGAAAACGCGAGCGAGCGAAGCGAGCGCGAAACTTTTCGCATATTCTGATACGGGTGTGGAAAATACTTCATACGCATCAAGTAATGAAGATGAAAACGTGAGCGCAGCGAGCGCGAATTCTTTCAAACATTACGATGTAGGTGCGGAAAATACTTATTCATACGCATCAAATAGTGTAGATGAAAACGCGAGCGCAGCGAGCGCGAAATGTTTCGAACATTGATGCAGGTGTGGAAAAGACTTCATACGCACCAAGTAATGAAGATAAAAACGCGAGCGTAGTGAGTGCGAAATGTGTCGAACATTATGATGCAGGTGCGGAAAATACTCATCAAGTAATGTACATGAAAACGCGAGAGCAGTGAGCGCAAAATTTTTCGAACATTCTGATGCAGGCGCGGAAAAGACTTCATACGCATCAACTATAATGTAGATGAAAACGCGAGCGTACGGCGCCTGAAATTTTTTTGAACATTATGATGTAAGTGCGGAAAATGCTCATCAAGTAATGTAGAAGAAAACGCGAACGCAGCGAGCGCGAAATTTTTCGAACATTGTGATGCCGGTGCGGAAACGACTTCAAACGCATCTGTAATTTAGATGAAAAAGCGATCGTAGCGGGCGCTAAAGTTTTTGAACATTATGATGCAGGTGCGGAAAATAGTTCATACTTATGAAGTTATGTAGATGAAAACGCGAGCGCAGCGAGCGCGAAATTTTTGGGACATTATTATGCAGGTGCGGAAAATACTTCATACGCATCAAGAAATGAAGATGAGATCGCGAGCGTAGTGAGCGCGAAATGTTTCGAACATTATGATGCAGGTGCGGAAAAGACTTCATAAGCATCAACTATAATGCAGATGAAAACGCGAGCGTAGGGCGCGCGAGAATTATCGAACATTATGATGTAGGTGCGGAAAATACTCATCAAGTAATGTAGATGAAAACGCGAGCGCAGCGAGCGCGAAATTTCTCAAACATTATGATGCAGGTGCGGGAAATACTTCATTCTCATGATGCACATGAAAACGCGAGCGCAGCGAGCGCGAAATTTTTCGAACATTATGATGCAGTTACGGAAAATAATTCCTACGCGTCAAGTAATGTAGATAAAAAAGCTAGTGCGAAATGATTCGAACATTATGATGCAGGTACGGAAAATACTTCATACGCATCAAGCAATGTAGTTGAAAACGCGAGCGCAGCGAGCGCGAAATATTGAACAAAAAAATTTGTTGACCTATCAAGTGGCTTTGTAAAGAGGTAGTTGAATAGATATTTTTTTTGTTCATAAGTTATTGGAATTTACGAAATTTTGTTCCGATGATTTTTTTAACTTTCCAAACACCTATAAACTTAAAATTTGGTAATAATGATTGTTATTACGTATTTTTTACCAACAAATACTAATATATTGATAAATTAGATTTTTTTCTTTGAAATTTAAACTAAAAAAACTTAACTTTGCGGTCGGTTCGGAACCCTAAATGTGCGAAGTCCGACTCGCACTTGGCCGGTTTTTTTTGCTTTCCAATCCGCCTGTTCGAATTTGGTCATACTTGATGTTTATTGTTACGTAGGTATGTATGTTTTAATAATGAATACCAATATACCCTAAATTTATGTCTGTTACGCGCTGAACGTATTTTATACATTTTACTGACGGAAAACGCAACTAATCGGCACCTCGAAGAACCTCAAAGATGACACCCATATCGATTATTAAGAAAAGTAAATAAGTAAATGTCCGCCATCTTCGATTTGAAAATGGATAAGTATCATTCTTGTAATGAGCACCTCAAAAAACAATATTTTATACAAAAATGCGCATACTTAATATATAGGTAGTACTCGTACATGTCGCAAGTGCTACCATGCAACCGAGAGCCCGCCGCTCTGCGTAGGTAAGGTACCCTCCATCGAAAACAAAAAAAAAACCGAGGTTGCGTAGTAAAGTTTGTGAATATTGATAGCGACTGACTGACCAACATAATTAGATCTCTCATTTCAAACAGTTAATATGGTTTGAGGGACTTTTGTATTTTTGTCTATAGCCTTGAGAGGCAGAGGTATTGTTATTTCACCCCCCATTTTGTCAAATACTATCTGTTTATTATACAATGTTTGAATGAGGTTCTATTTACTTTGCGTCCATGTATATACTTACCAACTTTCAAGCCTGTAAATCATGAAATGAAAGACTTCTCATACAAAGTTTAACCCCTCTTTTCACCCCCTTTCATCCCTAACCTGTATGATTTTTATAGCCTATAACCTGGCCGAAGATCCAATAAACATATTAGTGAAGGCTGTATTCAAATCCATTCGCTAGTTTTCGCGTGATAGTTAGACATATAAACAGATAGACAAACAGACAAACAGACAAACAGACACGAATTCTAAAAACAGTTGAAACGTGTTCTGTTATCGATTCTTAGACCCCTCCATCGATTTTTTTACTAATATCTTCAATGTACAGATTTTCGACCCTCTTCTGCTTTATTATATGTATAGATAGATTTATCGTATGACATTTATTTCGAACCGTGAGATCTTCGAGAAGACAGTACGGTTGCCAGTGCCAGTTTTTTGTTGCAATTTTAGAACCGCCCAGGGGTAGCGGTGGGTACTTTCCCTACGGACTATGAGGTTAATTTAAAAGGGTTTAACTCGATCATCCCGCTGTTTACCTACTTATTTCCTGAACCTTTGTTCAGTTCACTTCATAATATTATGATTTAGGTATGTTTAAGTATAATGTACGTAAAACACACACCCCACAAATCGTTATTTTAATTCAAACTCGTAACGAAGTAATTTCAAATGCCACAGTAGGATAGTGTGAATGCTTGCATTAGCGGCGGCGTTGCTGCCAGCGTGGGCGCGACTCCGCGCGGGGCTAGTATTCATAACACTTACCGACAATACCTACGCGGCACCCATCTAGTTTAACTCTGAACTCAATACACACATAGTCGTTACGAATGTCGGGGTCAAGTTTTACTAGCGATAACAATGTGACCAGTTGACACCGCTTATGAATTGCACACAGCGAAATGTGTTAAACATGCCAGTCACGAACGCTTACAGCAGAAACAACAACATAAATGTAAAAGCTCCATGATAAAAATTTAATAAAGCCCGAAGCCCCTAATTTGTATGCTGATTTTCGAGAATCAAGAGACCTACTTTTACACTTGGCAGAATAATTTGAAAATGAGCGTTGTTATTTTCCTTTTATAGGGTTTCGTAGGAAAAAGGAACCCTTATAGTTTCGCTATGTCCGTCCGTCCGCGGCTTAGCTCAGTAACCTTTACAAGAAAGCTGTAAATTGGCATGAGTATACATAATTATTCATCACGCCGACAAAACGGTAGTATAAAATATTGAAAAAATATTTTTTAGGGTAACTCCCTTACATGTAAAATGGGGGTGCATTTTTTTCTGCCCATTGTATGATATTATTATATGTTTAAAAATAATATAGATAATTAGCTTTAAAGTGATAATTTTTATTATGTTCAAGTGTAAATTTCCAGCTATCAACTGTAACCGTTTCATATTATAGGTAATTGACCACCAGCTCCGAGCAACCCTTTTATAATATAGTGGCAGTCAAAGTAGCGAATGTATAATTGTATATCGTACCACATCCTTAGCAACTGCGATATTAATAAAAATTGTGATATATTTACTTACTTCTTTTAACCACAGCCATAATATTAATAATATTATTTACTATGCAAGTATGTAGTGTTGTGTTCCTGGAGGTGAGCAAGGTTGCCAGAGCTCCCGAGGATGCACTACTATGTTGAGAGCGAGGGATCTTTTGTCCCTTCTGCTGTCAACACAGTGAATCCTCAAAATTATCAAAGGGTCGGCAGCGCGCACGTGACTCACGTGACGTGACGTGGGCACAAAGTAAATAGCGGCGGCGCGCGCCGGAGCAGAGAGTCCGCTCAGTACAAAGTGCCATTTTCGCCGCACGCACACAGACGTAACATTTACAGGCATTCTCGGTTGATCTCGGCAATGCTTAGTCGCGACTGTCGACGAGTGCTAGTTGTGCGCGCGTTGATCACTTGACGTCCCCGCCGCTACGTAGGTACTTTGTGTCACGTACGTTATTAAAGTTGGAATGTATTTTATTGTTTAAATACAACAAAAAACTGTGCCTACACTTTCATCTTATCGTTCGCTGGTAAAACGCCAGTATTTAAGTACTATGGTTTAGTTAAGTAGGTACCTAATTAATTAGGTATATTCTTTGTTGGCGCTCTCGACCGCCGCCGGTCACAAGTCACAACTCGCAGCGGGTCACGCATCAATTTATTAGGGTTCCGTACCCGAAGGGTCAAAACGGAACCCTATTGGTGTCGCCCAGACGTCCGTCCGTCCGCCCGTCGTCTGTCACAAAATTTGTTCCGAAGAATTTTTAGACTTCAATATTACGTATATTTTAACAACAAATACTAATATATTGATAAATCATATTTTTGAGGTTGAATCGGAACCCTAAATGTGCGAAGTCCGACTCGCACTTGGCCGGTTTTTTACCAAGATACGCTGGTTCATATTGAAATATCATGTTGAAGAATTTTTAATATACCTGCTCCTTTTTAAAATTCAGAATCAATACAGAAGCAACCCTGTGAGTCGGGCAAGTTTAGGTATGTATTTTCAAGAACGGCGGGAACGGACCTTCTGTATATTTTTTATTTTGTGACGTGGGGGACGTAGGGAGTTGCGAGCATCTATAGGCTGCGGTGTCCGCTTACCATCAGGTGGACCGTACAATTGTTTGCCACCGTCGCAGTATTAAAAAAACTTGCACCTAGATTAGAATTAGAATTACGAGATAGCACATAGATTTATATCTATGCTCACTTAATCGTGTAATTCATGGCATAGAAGCGAACTCGTTATATATAATAAGGTTATAAAGCTACATTAACGACAGGGTCGGGTGTTCGCCGCCGCAGCAGCAATATAAGTACATGTAGGGCATTACTCTTATCAACCTAAGGAGGATGGGGAGGGTATATAATCTTTTCACACCACCTGCTCGATATTGCCCAATTATATATTATGCAAACCTTACCGAAAGCAAACCATTATAACCCTTGGCTTAAGCCGGGTTGTAATATTGTACTGAATCTCATTATAACCCGCCGGGTAATAATGTGATTTCACTTTTCATAGTTCTTATTGTTACGTACTTAGAGTCTAATTTCGTGAAGTCCACACGGCGGCGAGGAGGCGGCACACCAGTTCCGTGTTTTGTTTGGAACGTCGCGTTCGAAACAAAAGACTGCGTCGGCGGCCGCCGCCTTTAGCGCGTCAAGCGCGTGATTTTAGTTCCGTTTTTATTTCTCAAAAAAAAGACTAAAACTATATATCTTTATATTTTGAATTTTAAGTTAAAAAAAAAACATTGTTTGCATAAAATCGTGATTATACTCGATTTCGACTAATTCAGGGATAAGGAATTCAAATTTTATATTTATTTTGAGTTTTAACGTAATAAAACATTTTTTGCGAAAAATCGTCACTATACACGATTTCGACTAATTCAGGGATAAGGATTTCAAATTTTATATTTATTTTGAGGTTTAAGCTAAAAAAAATTTTTTTTTGCGAAAAATCGTCATTACCTATACTCGATTTTGACTAATTCAGGGATAAGGATTTCAAGATTTAGGATTTAGATTTAGGATTAAGGATTTCTAGATTTTTTATATTTATTTTGAATAAAATAAAAACATTAAGTAATTAAGTAATTACACCCTCGCTCCGCTCGGGAGTAAAATTTGGAGTCCTTCGTTACGTTCAGGATTCAATGTCGCACCCGTGATATAAAACAGTGCTTTATCCCCTTGGTGTATAATCTACTATTTTACTCTTATACTGTAAGTACCTACGTACCTTTGACTGACGCTGTAAGCCATTGAATTTGACTGATTACCGAAACAATAAGTCTTACAGAAATAATTGCGAATTTTTTCTTTAGATCTAAGCTGGCTTAGAGTGTCAATTCCGACAGCCAAAAATGGAGTTTAATCCATGCAATTTTTACGTTGATTATTTCACATATTAAATCTCACGTTTCTTGTTTAGAGGTGAAAGTTTTCAAATAGTGGTAAGTTTAAAAGCTACATAGACTTGTATTTATTTAGTGCTATTTCACTCTGTATCTCTCTCTCTCTCTCTCTCTGTCTCTCTCTCTCTCTCTCTCTCTCTCTCTCTCTCTCCCTCTGCATGTATGTTTACGATTTCGTCTCTGTTATACGTTTAACATTAGTTTGTAACAATAAACCCTTGGAATCTAGAAATTGAAAATGAAAAGTTAAAATCTTACTATTAAAACGATTGACTTAAAATGTCTTGTTTACTATGCCCTAAATGAAGTTTCGCACCTGATTCAATTATTGTCTTGTTGAAATAATAGAAAATATATAAAGTGGAAAGCCGAAAATTCTAGGCTTCGCCGCTCTGGTTTCGGAAGCTAACAAATTTAATGTGGTATCGGTCAAACAGACGCATGTGAGAAAGGACATTGTCCTATTACAGGAGAGGTTCAAAATCAAATGAGAAAACATTGCGGGCGTTTGGGTTCCGCTTGCGGCCGCCGCAGACGTGGGGCTCGGGACTAAGCCCCTAAGCTCGGTGCAAGGGTTACGACGGATAAACCGGGAGTCGAATCTTTGTACATTTTTATAAAAATAACTTAAACCGACATTTGGGTCAACTTTTAGACATAAGTATTGACGAGAAATATTTATTCAAATACCTTAATACTCGTAGTTTTTCCTCGTGGACCACAATCGTATTTATATTGCTCAATTTCACCTATTGTAGGATTGCTTAGTTGAAGCATTGTGGAACAAAGTAACAAAATTAAGTATGTTTTATTGTTTTTGTTTCGGTTAAAATATATGGTTAATACCTATAATTGGATAAGCATCAACTTAAAATATTATTAAAGTTATTCACGCAGGTATGGTGTATTATCTGTAGGAGATCCTTTAATAAATATAATTAAAAAAATTATGCCACGTCGGTAGCAAACAAGTGTATTGTGCCACGGTACGGTGTATATGGCTCATACTGTACTTTGTATTGTAGGCCTATCCAAAATAATCCCTCACAACTACTTGCATTGAAAAAAAATTTTTCAAGCCCCGGTTCCATGTATGGGGTGCCCCCTTAAACATTTTTTTTTCCTAATTTCACATTACTTTTATGTAGCGGTTTATAGAATACATCTTTCTACCAAATTTCATAATTGTAGTACTTATAGTCTCCGACTGAATCGGCTGTGAGATACGGACAGACAGAGAGACAGACCGAAACTATAAGGGTTCCGTTTTAGCCATTCTGGCTACGGAACTCTAAAAACAGTAGGTACATGAATCTCCGTCAAAAGCGTTCTTCAGAAAAAACGGATTTTCACCAGTTGGCACGGCATAAGAGAAGTCTCAGAAGGTACTATACAAATATGTATAAGAACTTAGTCTCTTTGTCACATGTTTGTAAGTAAAAGTAGGTATGTATTGTATAATATTAGCTCATGATATTTTGGCCAGGTGAGGCATAGTCTGTTCATTGTATTATTACATTAACTACCCCCCAGTCACAGATTATATAATAGTCCTCCCCAGTGCAGGCCACAGACCTCCACTCACGGGTGAGTTAAATTACTTGGGTGAATACCTATTTATTAAATCTTTATATATATATATTTCTTCTGTACGTGTGTTTGTTATCTATCTTCTCCTAAACGGCTGGACCGATTTGGATGAACATTTTTGTGTATATTTGTGTTGGCCCCAGGAAGGTTTAAAATACAATTGGACCAGGCAGGTGGCGCTGCTTCGCCAGACAGGACGACGTCTGCCGGGTCCGCTAGTTAAATATAATAATCTCAAATCTTTTCGTCCGACTTTGAATATTTTCTAAGATTTCAGGCACCAGCAAGTGCAGCTAACCATTGTTAAATACTTGAATATGGAGGACACATTTATTGCGGCGCCGGCTGCAACGTGATGTTCCAATAAAAACTTGAAAACGTTGCCAACAAGAAACACTTCCACTGGATATTTTTTCTTTAACAAATAAACGCTGTTTGAGACAGAGACAACAGCGATGTACAGAGCATAACTTAATTTAGGTATACTTATACAGACAAATGAAACCAGCAGCTGTAGAACTATTATAATTTCCAACAAATATGTTATACAAGTCCCAAGTGCCCTGAAACGCTTGTGCAAATCAGCGATGTAATTAAAATCGTCGGTGTTGATTACCTAATCGTAGACATTGTAGGTATTGTAGGTACTACAATTTTGTGGCAAGCACGAGGTTTAAACATTTTAACGAATATGCCAAAAAGTCCGAGTTAATTTTTAATCAAAGTGAGTTAGCACAGTATGAAAATAAAACGAACAAGAATTCTATAATAATATACACACCGTAGTCATACCAGCGCGGTAATCACGTGACGTTTTCGACCGTTAGTACGATAGATTTAAATGTCAAATCCCATACTAAAACTGACATTAAATACGTACCTACCAACGGTAGTACATATCGTTACGTGATTACCCCGCTGGCCATAAAGCGGCAATTACCGCACGCTCCGCGCGCGGGAAATCCCACTTCCTGGCCAGGGGGTGACATAAAATTTTGTACTTAACACGGGCGGTAATAAAGAAAGCCTCAGATCGCATATTTATCGCCCTTGCCTTCGGCTCGGGCGTCAAATACCTGCGATCTGAGACATTCTTTGTTTTACCGCCTTTATTAAGTAATGTACTATTATGAATATGTTTTTGTTCTCATTTGACGAAGCATGCGTTGCGGATATTCACACGATGGATTTATTTAGTTTTTTTACCTGTAATAAATGATGACGCCTTGTAATATGCCAAACAGTCCGACTTAGTACATGTAAATAAAACGAACAAAAATTCTATAATATACGTCCCACGCAAAACGATTTCTGATTGCCTCATGCCGCCTCAAAATGCAACCTTAACTTTTGCGAAATGCATCATAGCAGAAATCATTTTACATTTTGTGGACTGTATCAGTTCTTCAGATGATTGGGTAATCTTGCCGGCCGTGGTACAGTACAGTTAAGTGCAAAAATATGTATCGAAAGATAAATCCTACCAATATTATTTAAATGCGAAAGTTAGTGTGTTTGGATGTTTGTGACTCAATCACGCAAAAGCGGCTGAACGGATTATGACGAAACTTGGTATACAACGAGATTATAGCCTAGATTAACATATAGGATACTTTTTATCCCGAAAATCATCCACGACGAAGTCGTTGGCAAAAGCTAGTCCTTTCATAAATATGATACCTTAACTCACCGACATAAGAACTATGGGACATAATTTTGCACTTGACTGTATGTGAAGTTGACAAAAATGACACTCATGAACCGTAACAATCATTATACTAAGGCGACTTCCTGACTTGGCGGGGCGGGATCGATATGTGACAAATTTATTCTTTGACGTAAACTTACTGACGTCGCAAAGATTCTCACTTGACATAATACTGTCAGTATTACGTTTGCGCAGTAGTAATATCATGCGCAGAAGCGAAGCAGTACCGCCTTCGCATCGTCCCGCTCTACCGCGCATCCCGCGCCAGTCAGGAAGCACTCATTTAAATATAGGGGCGTAGTAAAAAATGGTACGGAGTCGACTGACAGCTGACACTGACATTTGACACTTTTCTCATATCGTACTGCCTCCGCACCGACAAATCAGGAAGTCGCCTTAGTAGTAGTAGTAGTGGTGTAGTAGTAGTGTAGTAGTATAGTGTATAAAGAATATTTGTATTGTATTGTATTGTATTGTCAAATAAAGCGGCAAAATATTATTTTATACAAGCAAAACGAGTATATTATCACCATATTTATATACCTACATATTTTAGTGTAAAATTGTAACCAAAATTTTACAATAAATAATGTAGTAGTATTAGTACTTTATTGCACAACTCCTGTGATTGTTTTTTAATAGTACATTACTTAACAAGGGCGGTAAAACAAAGAATGTCTCAGATTGCAGGTATTTGACGCCCGAGCCGAAGGCAAGGGCGATAACAATGCGATCTGAGGCTTTCTTTATTACCGCCCGTGTTAAGTACAAAATTTTATGTCACCCCCTGGCCAGGAAGTGGGATTTCCCGCGCGCGGAGCGTGCGGTAATTGCCGCTTTATGGCCAGGTGTGACATAAAGTATATTATAACTTACCCTCCATGTGGCATAACCCCGCATAACCCGCATAACCGTCGGTTAGCCTACATACGGAATAAACATTATAAAGCGGGGCCCTCACTCTTTCTTTTCCTGGCAGCATTTTGATGGCAAAAGAGGCTATCTGAAAAAAAACAACATTGATATTAGTTCCGGGCTTATAGTTGACGAAATATAAGCTGCACCGATTCGCCATACAAGTTGTTCGAGGAATCGGTGCAGCTTATATTTCGTCATCTATACCTATTATTCCAAATATGTCCCCATTTTACCATAACGTGCATTTCATTGCTCGAAACTGTATTAAATGCACGTACGTAATGCGCTCGTAAGTTCCTATCGCCTAAGATAGTAGTACTTATCTCCAAAAGCCCAATAAAAATGAAGGTACATTATCAGAATAATACGAGTATATACAACAATGTATCATATTAACCATGAAACAAGCTTTATCGGTGTAAAATATGTATTTTATACTTAGATTTTCTTAGAGGTAGAAAAAACTAGGAATACCTACTTTGAAAATCTTTCATTAAAATTAAATAAACTTACAAGATGGGGCGAGTCTATTTGTAGAAATTGCCTCGATTCAGTCTTCTTCCTCTAGAAAATACTGTGTAGGCTTTAGCGTTGGAGTTTTTTTTATTTCTGTGCAATTCCTGCCGTAAATAACTTCAATCTTTTCAAGCGATGAAATTCTGCTCAATGTTAAAGTTCAATAAAATTGCGTGAAAAGATAATAGACCTTGGTACTCGTCTTTGACGTAAGTACCTATTATTATTTTGAGGAATTAGTAAATTGGTCATATTTATCGATATTAAAATATCAACCACATCTCAATTATATTCTTAGTTTAAAAAAAAATATTCAGCTTCGAAAATGTATTTTCGCTTAATCATTCTCTATATAATCAAAGGTTTCCAATAACAGTTACCCGTGGCCTTCAAAGAAAAACCAATTCAATTTTATTTCGCCTGCCAATTGGGCACCAGGATACCTCTGGCATTGTTGGGACTTTAAATGCAAGAATCGTCCTGAAGTGGTATTGAAAATTGTCTACTCTTGTCTGAAATGTTTAGAATAATCATGGTTTCTTCAGTTTGTTTCACACAAACTCGATCGACTCATCGGTCGATTTTCTATTAACTGGTACAGTCAAGGGCACCAATATATATATACATTTTTTCACCTTACTCCATTGAAATAAGGTCCAAACACATGACAGTAAGTTCTTTTGTTTACAAGCTTTTATTTAACTTGTCCTGCTAGTATGTAATTGTGGGACAAATTTTACAATTGAATTTTAGACTGGAGCTCCTCAACTTATTGGGCTCAAATTTGGCATACTTATGTACTTTCAGTGACATTGCAATATTATAGTAAAAAGTAATATAGAAAAAGTACAATCGGCAAAAAAAGTTTTATTAACTGAAAATTATGTTCGATACCGGTCCTTATAAGGTAAAAAATGCTCATCTATTTAGCCCATTTTCAGTTTAACTGCTAAGTTTCTTGACATTTTATCAATGTTACTATCTAGAACAGGACTATTGTGACCTAATGACATAACTTTTAAATATATTTCGTGCATTTCTCATTAAGATATTTTGTTTCAAACATCACTCCAAATCGACCATTTTCGAGCTAAAAACTGCTTTATCGTGCTTAAATTCTACTACACACAATTAAATCAAAAAAGGGCAATGTTACTATCTAAAACTTTAATATAATCATGGTATCTTACAATCATTTTATTGGTATTAACAATACTTTAGTCAAAAAATTAAATCATAAAATTTTTAAACTTGTAAGGCCTCTTAACTGTGTCTAACTGTGTCTGTGTTAATTTGTAGCTTTCCATTGCTTCGGTTGTGGACATTTTGTGCTTCAAATCTAAAACAAAAAAAAATACCGGTCTACATAGCTTCCAAATGAGTGCATAACTTCTGATACTAGGTACTTATACATTACCTACGGCATGAGCATGACGTTGGTGTCTTGGAAGATGGGACGGCCCCTAAAGGATGATTCACGCTAGACCGTTCCGTGTCCGGGCCGGCCCGTTTTCTAGTACAAGAAAACGACGGCCGTTGCGCGTCTGGAAAACGGGCCGGCCCGGACACGTAGGGGTCTACTGTGACTCAGCCTTAAATGTGTTAGAGATACCTACCCTTGCATGGTTTATCTCTCTGGCTTAGCTCAGTAAGCGTTAGCCCTAGAAATAGAAGGCTGTAATTTGGCATGAGTAACACTGAGCGAAAAAAAAAAGATTATTAGTAAGTTTTAGTGAATCCCAGGACAAGGAGATTATATACTAACGGTTACAAAACAGTTTTTGATAATAGTAGTTATTTACTCATCATCCTCCTAGCGTTATCCCAGTACAGTTGCATCCTGAAGGATGCCTGGGGTCCGCTACCTAATCCCAAGATTTGGCGTAGGCACTAGTTTTTACGAAAGCGACTGCCATCTGACCTTCCAACCCCAAGGGGAAACTAGACCTTATTGGGATTAGGCTTTGTCAAGTGAGTGGGCAACTTGACTGTTAGAAGTTCTCAAACCGCCCGAAGGCCTCCAACTCGGCTTAACGACTGCTGCCATAGACAGCAGCCGGGATCAACGGCTTAACGTGCCTTCCAAAGCACGGGAGCGCTCAGTTAGTAACCACTCAAAGCGGTCACCCATCCAAGTCCTGACCGCTGCCCATGTTGCTTAACCTTAGCAAGCGCATGCGGGGCTTAGGGTTAGTAGTTATTTACTAATACCAAAAAAATTGTCCTTGTAACTACTAATTACTACTAAACTGTTTTGTAACCGTTAGTATATAATCTCCTTGTCTTGGGATTCATTAAAAGTTACTAATAATAATTAGTATATTTTTCGCTCAGTGAACATATCAATGACGCCGACAAAACAGTAGTATATAAAAACGTGAAAAAAATGTATGGTAAATTGTAAAAAATACATTATAGTAGGTAATATATTATATACTTAATGAATTTAAAAGGAAAACTATTACAGCTAAGTAGACATGACTAGTTAACGAGTAATACTTAGGCGACTTCCTGACTTGGCGGGGCAGGATCGATATGTGACATTTTCTTCTTTGACGTAAACTTACTGACGTCCGTAGAAAGAGGATCTATAGAAGGAGGGTTAGCGAATCACACACAGGGACGGAGATAATGTGACAGTTTCTTCTGGGGTTACCACAAAAAGAATAATCTCCCCATTTTTACTGACAAGTAGGTTTTTAATTATTGAGAATCTTCAAAATAAACTCTTAGTAAATATTAGCGGACAAACACAAAACATCCGATGTCCTCCCAATTACGATATAAAAGTGTTTACTAATTTAATACCTACATTATAGTTAGCAAAATCACGATTAGATTAAAACGTCTTAGTTATTCAGCCATTATAATAATGAAATTCACAATAGTATTCTAATCACATCACAATTAAATTTTTAATCAGTTATTTTTAATGTTCGAGCCGATCTGGTTTACCCAATATTATGGGTAACATATTTTCTTACACGCTGGCCACTGGTTTATCGATGACACTTTGGTGGCATAGGCCGGTGGCAGACAATCGCTGCCTTATACGCGATGAGGGACAGGAGATATGTCATTGTTTCTCGCTCCCACGTGTGTTATTGTCTATGCTTACATCTCCTTCACACAGCTTTGTATGTGTGTATCACCAGCTCCATCTATACTTACTTCATGCTGACGTCGCAAAGATTCTCACTTGACATAATACTGTCAATATTACGTTTGCGCAGTAGTAATATCATGCGCAGAAGCGGAGCAGTACCGCCTTCGCATCATCCCGCGCGCGCCAGTCAGGAAACACTCATTTAAGTGTAGGGGCGTAGCAAGAAGTTTAGATACATACTGGAGGTTACGTGCTGAACATTCGTTTGAAGCAAGAAATTATGACCTTCAATGACGTCACTGTTACCATCTTACATTAGAGTGAAAGAGATGCAAGATAACAGACAGTCATTCAAGGCCATATTTTCTAGCTTCAAACGAATGTTCAGCGCGCAACCTCCAGTATGTATCTAAACTTCTTGGGGCGTAGTAAAAAATGGTATCGCGTCGACTGACAGCTGACACTGACATTTGACACTTTTCTCATATCGTACTGCCTCCGCTCCGCACCGACAAATCAGGAAGTCGCCTTAGTCGAACTTAAGAAATATACTTTCGTACAATTTCCATTGATCTACCAAAAACATAGTCAGCTAAGTAGACATTACTAGTTAACGAGTAATAGTCGAGCTTAAGAAATGTACTTTGCAAAAGCAATCTCTCGTACAATTTTCATTGATACCTTGGATAATGTTGTTAATTCTGTCAAAAACGTAGTAAATATAAGTTCGAAAACTTTTTAGTCCACATAATGTAACGGGTGGACAACTAACGGAACCCTACATTGCGCGTAGCCCGACACGATCTAAATTGGGAATGGATGAAAATATCAGAAGTGCTTGATTTTTTTTCTGGTGATAGGAATAACCTCCCTTAGCACCAGAAAAAAGTTCCAGATTTTTTCACAGGGCCAGTGATTTTTGAAAAATTAAAATATTTTCCTCCCGCGCTTTCTGGGCCCTGCACGGCACTATAAAACTATCCTTGGTCCATCATTAACTTTAAAAAAATATCTGTGGCAAATTGACATAGACAATGACATTGACAGGTCTCCAATGACAATGACAAATAAGGTTATGTTTGTGAGGAGACCTGTCAATGACATTGTCTATGTCAATTTGCCACAGATATTTTTTTTAAATTATATGATGGACCAAGGATAGTGTTATAATGCCGTGCAGGGCCCAGAAAGCGCGGGAGGAAAATATTTTTATTTTTCAAAAATCACTGGCGCAGCCTAAAATTCTGGAACTTTTTTCTGGTGCTAAGGGAGGTTATTCCTATCACCAAAAAAAAATCAAGCACTTCTGATATTTTAATCCATTCCCAATTGTTAAAATGAATAAATACCCTGGAAAAGTAATGGTAGGTGTACGAAATTACATGGATTGCAATTACACATACACACCTAACTTACAATTCAAACATGTAACGTTATATAGGCACACTTCTTGGCAAATAGGCGGCATTCGACTAAATATAGCGGTAAGTTATGAATCAGAGCCTTAATTAGTCTCTGAAGAACGAGACACTTCTCGTATATCAGCTATTTGCACGCAGCATTCCAAGTAATAATAGGTTAGTTTAGTTAGTTTATCACGAGAGTTTATGTCATAAGAACGCCCGTCGCTTATTGTTTCTTCACTTCACTCTATTCATCATCATCATCATCATCATCAGCCTATATACGTCCCACTGCTGGGCACAGGCCTCCTCGCATAGATGAGAGGGATTGGGCAGTAGTCCCCACGCTGGCCCAGAGCGGGTTGGGGACTTCACATACAACTTTGAATTTCTTCGCGGATGTATGCAGGTTTCCTCACGATGTTTTCCTTCACCGAAAAGCTAACGGTAAATATCAAATGATATTCCGTACATAAGTTCCGAAAAACTCATTGGTACGAGCTGGGATTCGAACCCACGACCGCCGCTTGACAGCCGCACGCTTGAACCACTGGGCTACCGTAGCTTATTTTCACTCTATTGTTTATGGCTAATGTGCAACTCAAGCACAATCCTGCCAACATCAAGTATCAAGCTTTGCATATTGCTTCTTATTCCTTACCAAGTCAAATCCACCACTCTTGTCTCACTTGCACTGTGCGAATCGGAAAGAGGAGGGTAGATTTTCTCGCGTTGCGTCACAGGGGCAGTTGAATAGGAAAAAAAAAATTGGATGGCAGAGTACATACTCTCATCGTAGCTAATGCTTCGGAATAGATTATTTTTATGGTAGCGCAAAATTTCGCTCTGAAATAAATGATTATCGTTACTTATTATTATTGGGGAACGGGACTTAATCGCGTACAATTATAACTAATTTACCTTTTTTAAGTCCCGTTCCCCAATAATAATGTGTGAAAATCGTGTAAGTTTAAATCAATATATCGTTACTTATTTGATAAAAAAAGGGTTTTAAGATGACCTGGTCATTTGAGAGCAGTGCGTGGGGATACAAATCCAGCACATAGTGGCCTTTTGGAGATTGGAGAAGAATATGTAAATGTGATTTGATGCACCTGCTAAAACTCATTCGCTGGTACATCGATAGATACCCGTGAACCGGTCCCAGTAGGCGTTGGGGCTAGTATGGGAAAATTAAAAGAGAGTCGAGCTGAATGGTTAAGATTTGGATGGACAAAGTAATGGGGCTATTGCAAGAGGTCACCTGCCATAATATTTTAAAAATGCCGTCGAGGCTGGCGGTGACTAGCTCCTGAAAGTGCCGTCGTAATGACGCTCAGGAGCAACACCGGTGTCCTAAAACAAGTAAAAATTGGTAATTTAGCACTCCAATAAATTAGAAATATATGCATATCTATCTTTTTCTTTTCTTTTCCTTATCTTCTTTATATATATAATTCTTCTGCACATGTGTTTGTCACCGAACTCCTCCTAAACGGATGGACCGATTTCAATGAAATTTTGTGTGTATATTTGACTTGGTCCCTGGAAGGTTTGAAAATACGGTAGGTGGCGCTGCTTTCCGACTGCCGGGTCCGCTAGTCTGGTAAAAATACCTATATACACATTGTGTAGTTGGTAGGTCATCAGGTCTAGGAGTCCTAGGAGGTATTGGGATCCGTGGCGAGGCGACACGGCTCGACGTGATCCAAATCTCGAGCGACAAGGCGCCCCGAACGCAAACACAATAACCTCCTCTACGTCGTTTCTAGCTAGTGAGTACCTAGTTACAGATATTTACACAGTAGGAGCTTATTAAAAAGCTACTAAATAAACTACTTATTTTTATACAAATATTTATGCTTTTATAGAATTTCTTTACATACCTAACTACCCTACACAGCATGTTTCGTACATGGCGGAAATAAATTGAAGTCGAGATGAAATATTGAAAAAAATTAAGGTATTCTAGGATCAAATCTACAAAAAAACATCTCGAGTCGTCAACTTATTCCCGCCATGTATGGAAATAATTGGATCACACAAATGGCGTTAACCTTGTTCTAATTCTCTGCTAGAATGTGTACATTACATTCGTATGAATTTAAATCTTCATCTTAACTGTACTTTATTTCATGCATCTGGACATTTGGTGCCGATAATTTCAAACTAATACGGTCTAATCTGCTCAGGCGTAATTGACAAATACAGACAATAGCTACCGAGATAGGATAAACGAAAGTACTAAGTATCGGCCCTATTTATAATTACTTCTTCACTTCAACTATTGTAGATAATCCCATTCTCTGGCCAACTGGCATACTGTTTCTAACACTCGTTAGCATTTACAAGGCGTTGCTATCAATAATCTAGGGCTGCGTCTTCAGATCAACGGCAGCCGATAGGATCGGGAATGTGATGCGATGCGATGCTAGCGCGTGCACCAAGCCTATTTATTATTCAATTACAAGACTAAGCTGTAGAATTAACTTGGAATTAACCCTAATTAATTTCTAATAGAATGAAGTTTAGTCTCAGATAATCCATAGTAACTAATCATAGATTGGTTTCAATCTAAGATTAGTTTGATAGAACGTAAAATATTCTTTCACTAAAATACAAACAGGAATGTAGCTACATCAGTCAGCGTTAATTAAAAAAGAGGCCCGCACGGCCAACTCACCAATCAGGAACACACAATAGCCTCTCAAATGTGCAACTCACCGAGAGGCCTGTGGTGTGACGCTGCCACGGGCCACGTTCGCATGATACAGTGCACGGATAAAGTGAAAAATAAAGTCAAACGAATTTTAACGGCTATTTGGGTCATAAACACTTTAAAAAACAAAAGTCGTCCCTCCTGTGGTCAATGGTTAACGGCACTTACCTATGCAAGTAAGTTATACTACTTTTATAACATGGATGGAAGCGGAGACACCGTTTATATGCGGGTTTGGACTAGTATCCAATCCAAAATTAACCTTTGTAGCCCTTAACTTTAGATATGTCCACAGGAAAGACGCGACCCTAAATCTGTTTACCATAGATAAAATAGGTTTGATGAATGTTTATGACTAAGGGTATACAACTTATAAGCTCCAATTAGATTGAAAGGAAATTAACTTTTGGTTGTGTCTGCCGAGTGTTCATTTGGTGCAGCCAGAAGTTAGCGGGGCCTGATGGATACCTATTGGTTGGAAATTAATTTTAGTTTTAAGAATTGGCTAGTAGCTACCCGGGGCTAACATTATATCAATCTCGGCTCAAAAGCAATACACTTACCTACTCATGCTTAAACTAACTTTATTGTGTAAGCAAATTATTAAGCCGCAAAAACTAAATCTACCTTTTTGTATTAACATTTTTTAAAGCTGCTGGGTGCGTGCGTCTGATAGTGACCATATGCTAAAGGCTAATTAATAATATGCTTATCTGAAGTTAAACACACTGTTTTCGTCATTTTATCCAGAATTTCATTGTTTATTGGGATTCTTGTATATTTTACAAAGTATCTGGACAACCGAGCTTTGCTCGGCGTTTTCCCGTGCATGAGACCTAGCTAGATCGATTGCTGGTCACCGAAAACCCCCGCATACCAAATTTCATCAAAATCGTTAGCACCGTTTCCGAGATCCCCGAAATAAATAAATATATATACAAGAATTGCTCGTTTAAAGATATAAAAAATAAGATACGGTTTCAAACCTTTGTCCCAGATAAAAAATTATCAAGGTACATAATGAAAAATAAATGGATTATTTGTCGCCACGCGGAGATGAGACCGTTACGTCGAAATGAAATTTTCGCGCTATTGTGTTTCTGTGAAAAGAATATTGGCAAGACGTCCGGGGTTTCCGAAACGATATTACCCTCTGAAACGTTATAAACTGCGGCCGGTCGGCGGCCGGAAGCGTGCCAGGATCGCAAGGTACTTTCAAATAATCACAACCTACAAAGCTTCTTTCTTATAAGTAGTGGTAAAGTTATGTAAACATTTTCTCAGTTTATAAAAGAACTTGGAAAATAGACTGCTCGTGATTGTGCTAGTGCTAGCTTCTTACTAGTGAAGCGAATCCAAGGCAACCTGTATTCTTGGAGCACAACACAATACAAATTTAATGGCATTATTTAAAATTTAAATATGCTGCTGTTAGGCACTAGGTGGTCTTATTAGATTAAAAAGAGCACCCAAACATATTTTATATCTACTCGTATCTACTATATTATATTACATTCGCCGCGAGTTAGTACGAGTATTAGGACAGATGCCCCAGTTCTGGCCATTGAGCCGGTTTTGGCCATATTCAACTTTAAATTGATTACAGACTGAGGTGCAGATGTCTGAGTAGACGATCAGTCTTAAAGTGGCCAGAACTAAGGGCATTTGCCCTAGTCTTGCGTGTTGATTGCGACAACAGCGCAGGTAAGTTTTTTCAACATTTCGCGTAAAGACCGGAGCGATGTTGTACTTGCCAGTTTACGACGGACTTAGGCGACTTACTCACTTGGCGTGGCGGGATCGATATGTGTCATTTTCTTCTTTGACGTAAACTTACTGACATCGCAAAGATTCCCACTTGAGAGAATACTGTCACACAGACAGACAGAGAAGACAGAGGTGTCTGTGTGTGTGCGCAGAAGCGGACCAGGGGGCCGATTTTTGAGTTTCGAGCGCTCGACTTTTCACTCGACATCTGTCAACACGTCATAGTGTTTTGACAGATCTCGAGTAAAAAGTCGAGCGTTCGAAACTCAAAAATCGGTCCCCAGTACTGCGTTCGCATCATCCCGCGCCAGTCAGGAAGTACTCATTTAAATGTAGGGGCGCAGTAAAAAGTAGTACTGAGTCGACTGACAGTTGACACTGACATTTGACAGTTTTCTCATATCGTACCGCCTCCGCACCGACAAATCAGGAAGTCGCCTTACACTTCACTGCGTTATTCATAAATTCAAGGAGTAGAACTATAATACTTTTCGAATAATCAGGCAGTAAAATATTACTTTTGTGAAAAGGGCTTGAAGTACCCAGAAATAACAAGCCCTTATTCCCAAAACTATTACTTTAGGTAGCTACTGCCAGACTTTTCTAAATGTTATGATTGTATTCGACTGTTTAAACTAATTTTATGTCTAAACATTACTGAAATTATTACTGTGTTATATTTTGTGAGATTATGCAATAAAGAATATTTGTATGGTATTGAAATTAGTTTTAGTATATTAACTGGATGTATGTAAATACTAATTTGGACGGTTCATTATCACAGTTCCAATAGGTGGAATTTAATATAATTTCACTCAGTAAATAATGACAGTGTCAATTAAATTCGTTAGGTGAGAAGAGGTTAGATATGTTTCTTAAATACTAGACCTTTGTTTTAAATAAACCAAGCGAAAACCTCTCATTTATTACGTAGATATTTCTTGGCTAGGCTTGTTTAGACGTCATCTGGTGGGAAATGAGTTACGGTTATAGCACACATCAACACTTGATTAGTTTAGTGAGATAATTAAAGGAATAATGGAAATAAAACAGACTGGAGTGGCTCTAGGAGCGCCGGCGCGGCGCTGAGCGTGAGCGTGCCAATCTAAAATGCAGATGCAATCTAGGGCCCATCCAACTAAGGCGACTTCCTGATTTGTCAGTGCGGAGGCAGTACGATATGAGAAAAGTGTCAAATGTCGGTGTCAGCTGTCAGTCGACGCGATACCATTTTTTACTACGCCCCTACATTTAAATGAGTGCTTCCTGACTGGCGCGGGATGCGCGGTAGCGGGACGATGCGAAGGCGGTACTGCTCCGCTTCTGCGCATGATATTACTACTGCGCAAACGTAATACTGACAGTATTATGTCAAGTGAGAATCTTTGCGACATCAGTAAGTTTACGTCAAAAGAAGAAAATGTCACATATCGATCCCGCCCCGCCAAGTCAGGAAGTCGCCTAACTGCATACGACGTCATTATAGAGTTTCTGTGATAAATATTGAGAGCTAAGGATTAACGACGCAATCATCACTTTATGTAGTGTTACGAGTACTACGAGACTGCTTTATTTAACAGCTGTACTGAAATAACAAAGACATGAAAGTAAAAACACCCACAAGGTGGACTGGTGACCTGGTAAAGGTCGCGCGAGTCCGCTGGATGCGGTAGCGCAGGACCGGTCATTGTGGCACTCTTTGGGGGAGGCCTATGTCCAGCAGTGGACGTCTTTCGGCTGATATGATGATGATGATGATGAAAGTAAAAAGTAAGTAGGTACTCTGCAGTAGCTCTAGTATAAGTTTTTTCGAAACATTAACTAATTCGAACGCGTTTGCGTTTTGTCTCAAAATGTATGAAAACGTTCTCACCGAGTTTGAAATACGCGCGTTCATCGGTTAGCAACAAATGTTATACTCGCTGTTTTAGTTTCCACTAGTGACCACCAGAGGCGCTGTTCACGTTTTCATACCACTTTCATACATTTTGAGACAAAACGCAAACGCGTTCGAATTAGTTTATGTTTCGTAAAAACTTATACTAGAGCTACTGATGATGGGCTGTATGTGTAGTTTTAAATACAGATTAAGACACAAATGTCTGACACATTAAACAAACTTGGTACTACAGTATTGAATAAGGGCAGCCCATGACCGATCGTTGTGGCGTTCTCTGGGGGAGGCCTATGTCCAGCAGTGGACGTCGTGCGGTGGATGATGATGATGATGAAATGCATTAGTTAACATTTAGTTTACTTCTGTTTATCAACCGTACCAAAGAAGATATATACTACCGCACTGTCTTCTCGAAGATCTCACGGTTCGAAATAACTGCCATACGATGAATAAATAACGAAACGCAGTAGGTAAAAATAGAGCAGCGAACAAAAAGTATAGAGAATAAATTAGACTTGTAACTCCGAGGTACTACGAAACATTTCGCAGTTTCCTCTAGGTAAATAAATTAATTAGGAACCAAGTTGGAGCAGCATTAACCTGAAAAGGAAGTGGGCCATTAGTCTAGTTTGAAGCTTTTATTATTTTAATGGCTCTAGTTACGCCGTTAAACGATAACAAAGGAGTTAACTTTATACGTATTTAACGTAATATTTATAACATGATATAACTTTTGTCATTTACACCCGATAAAAACAGCCGGACATAAACAATGGGATTAGGCGAGGGCGGCCATCATTAGTCTCTGGCTCGGGACCGTCCCGCAAGACTACTGCTCTTGGGGAGAGTAATCTCACACCAAACCTGACTAACGTAGCCACTGGCCAGCCTCGATAGCGATTAACGGGCAAACATTTTTAGTGTTACGTACCAAATACCTCTAAATAGATCTTTTATTTATTTAAACGCATTAACGACAACTAATTACTTTTAGTGCTGGCGTTACAGAAGGCCTATGGTACCTAATGTCCTCGTAATTATCTAACCTCAAGAAAGCAATTTTAACTAAAGGGTGGGAGGGGGGGTGTAAAGGTCCCTTTTTGAGTTTTATTTTTTCTTTTTTAGTTCTTCTCTACCCCCATCGACCAGTCCTTTTAGTATGTTATTTAGTTCAACTGTACCTACAACCCTGCCAAAATTCGCTTATTCAAGAATTATTTCCGCCAATTTTCCTTCGTTAATGTTGCTAAGCAAACTTTGTAATAATGAAAAATTATAAAAAAATACTAAATGTGAATATTTTCTTGCTTTCTTTTTTGCTTTCTTGAGGTTAGATATGAGGATGTTAGGTACCATATCAGGTGTATTTTACAAAACATTATATAACGATATCGTACCTGGAGGAAACCAAACATGGTATGTTTTGAAAATTATTTTAATTTAATTTTAAGACAAGTGACTTAAATGTAATGATGTGATATAGTTTTAGAACCGGCTTAGAAAGCCCTTTCGTTTGATACCACAAACGATAGGTTTTAGAACATTTTTTTTTTTAATTCAATACAAAAAAAGATGTCGTCATAACTCCTCTTCTTTTCGTTTTTTTTTTTCGTCCAACGGGTCGAATTGATTCATATGTCCTCAAGATCAATCGTACCGATATTCATGCTTTTAACACCATTTGCAGCATCTTTTGACGTGCCGCTAGCACTATTTTGGTATCCGTTTTTGCGGCGTTTTTTAAGGAGTACTGATTGCGGATTCACTCTATTCATTAATAATTTTATTTTATTAATTAATTGCTCTTTTCTACGTCACAATTAAAGTCCAATGCGTAGGCAATTGTTACAACATCATATTTGTTTTCATTTCGATAATAGACTAAGGCGACTTCCTGACTTGGCGGGGCGGGATCGATATGTGATATTTTCTTCTTTGACGTAAGCTTACTGACGTCGCAAAGGTTCCCACTCTGACAGAATACTGTCAGTATTACATTTGCGCAGTAAGTAGTAATATTATGCGCAGAAGCGGACCAGTACTGCCTTCGCATCGTCCCGCTACCACGCATCCCGCGCCAGTCAGGAAGCACTCATTTAAATGTAGGGGTGTAGTAAAAAATGGTATCGCGTCGACTGACAGCTGACACTGACATTTGACACTTTTCTCATATCGTACTGCCTCCGCACCGACAAATCAGGAAGACGCCTAAGTAATATAAACAAACATTATTATCGTGTTATTGATAACTTATGTGAGCGCCTGTGTTGGTAATAAAGATAAAGATAGATAAAATAGATCACCGTATTCTACGTAACATAAATATTATATTTATCATAAATAAACGCATTTGTATTTGTATAAATACTTTCCAGTTAGGTACGTTTTATGCAATAGTCCAGTAAAACCAAAAGTCATGGTAAAAATAAACGCGGCCGTGACAAACGCCGCAACTTTACCCAATCAAGATAATCGCTGGATAAATGTGTTGTTGGCAATAATCCTGACGTTTACGCTCGCTGCTCGTGAAATGGATGCGGTTTTTTTATACCTCCAGTCTTATTGCGTCACGACGGTCACGGTATTTTAAACAATTTGACTTGTGACACGGGACTTAGAAACTTGTTGTTTCTAAGTCCAGTGTCACAAGTGTGCAACAGTTTTCGATAAATTGAAATGTTCGTGACTGGCGGATAGGGATGCTTTTAAGCCCTGCATTATGCAAAATATCTCTAAACCGAAGCCGCGGACCGCGAGCTAAAAGCGTAGATCTACAACGTATCTCGTGCTTACGTTGCATGTTATACTCACAACGATCTAGGTACTAAAATGCACTTTATTGAATTATGTTAATTTAGATCATTATTAATCGCGGTTTCAAATTAGCAAGTATTTATAATTATACCAGGTAGATATAATAATATATGATGGAGCGCTCGTGGCCCAGCAACGCCCGCGTACAGCGTGCGGTATGCGTGGTTGAGCAACGTAGGCCCAGGCACGCCCAGGTCAGTTCTAGGATGGGTGACCGCTTCGAGCGGTTATTAACTGAGCGCTCCCGTGCTTTGGAAGGCACGTAAAGCCGTTGATCCCGGTTGCTGTCTATGGCAGCAGTCGTTAAGCCAAGTTTGAGGCCTTCGGGCGGCTCAAGTTGCCCACTCACTTGATAGGTAAGCCTAATCCCAATAAAGTCTAGTTTCCCATTGAGTTGGAAAGTCAGAGGGCATTCGCTTCCGTAAAAACTAGTGCCTACGCAAAATCTTGGGATTAGGTACTTAGCTGACCCCAGGCATCACTTAGGATGCAAGTGTACTGGGATAACGCCAGGGGGATGAGATATAATAAAAGTTTATTAAATAAACTTATGAATTAAACCCGATTGGACAGGACAAAATCCGCCAGTCTACTTTATATACCTAAAAAATGATTAAAAGTGATTGAGCGTTTCAGAATCAATTATTTATTCGTGACAATACAACACAACAAAAAGAAAAACAAATTAAATCAGTAAAACATGGTATTGCACGAAATGGTTTAATATCTCAGCGTAGTGCTGGCGCGATTGGCAGCGCTGATCTTCCAACAGAACCATAGAGTTTCCATATTCTCCTCATATGACATAAATTCATAATGGCTCAATGTTGTAGATTCCCAACGATCACATCAAATCCCGAAGAGTTCGAAACATGTCGCCCGAAGTGACAATTAATACGTGAGTTTTAACCGTTTAGTAAAATAAAGTTATAACATGTCTCACGAAAGTTTAAATTCGGTATTTTTTGTGAAGTTTTCCAATCTGAACCTTATTTACTGCATAGCAAAGGCGTTTATCTGTAAATAAGTTTAAAACCGCAATAACGTTATAGATAGAAGTAGGTACGGTACGCGGGTGTCCCCTTCTTTTGCAAACAAAAGTTTCATAGAATGTATTGTTTCACAGATTTTTTTTCTTCAGAAACCTTTTTAGGTACAGTTACCAAAGATGCCATTTTGTAAAACCCAATTATATCTACCAGAAAGGTAGGTTAGAACATTTCGTTAAAATTTTTTTTGTATGAAATGAAAATTCTGAGAAACAATACATCTATAATTCTTCTGTCTGTCTAGGACCCAGGTACGCGGCATAGAGACTCGTCAGTTGCTAGTACATGGTTGATAGGTACATGAAGCCAAGAAAGAAAAATAAAAGAAAAAACATTTATTCGTGGCACAAATCCAGTACAAATAAACAAAACACCACAATAAGTACCTAATCACTACAACAAATAATAATAGTAGTAAGGGGTTAAAGTAATCTTTATTTTTGAACTAAGAGATTTTCCTTAATGACTACTTCAATAAGTAGGTAATAACAAATTGAACAGACCACCGTTGAAGTGTATAATTATATTCACAGTTTTAAAATACTTCTAACAGAGATTCAAAATGCCTGCAAATGCAAAAGACCTGACGAAGCCTGTGTTGCGGATCTGAATTTGTGGACTCTGTGTGGTAACTTAGATTGAATAAATTATTACTTTTTATTTGATGCAAAATTAATGTGTCGACATAGACCGAGAAAAGTTAAGTGCCCGCTAAAAATATTGAAAAGAAATTTATTTGGCTGGATAATGTTGCGGCTGAGCGTCGCACGGCAGTCCAATGGCACGAGAGTGCAGTGCCGTGTCTCCGTCATACACTTGCATATTAAATCGGGGGCGCTAGGTATAGAGACAATATATATATGCCAGTGGCGGCGCGTCAAAAATATTCTTAGGTAAGCCGGAAATAATTTACCTTTCTTATACTTCATGAGCCATAGTAAAAGAACTGGACTGGCTAAAAATTAGGCAAGCCGGTGGGAATCGAGTTGTATGGACGCACCGCCATTGATATATGCACACATCACATGTCAGCATATGCAGATTTTTAAACATTATTATTTTATAACGTTTCACGACAATTTTGACAATATGCAGTTGCCGTTTTCAAATTAAATCAATCATAATGACTAAGTATTTCCATAAGAATGTATTTATTACTTAATTAATAAACAGATAATAAAAATACAGATAGCCAATTTAAATTAAGCACAAACTAATAACGATAAATAGCGTAAAATAAAAAGTTAGCATGCCTCAGTGTCTGGCTGGTGTCGTCAATTCCAAATTATAAATAACATTCTATTAGATATTAAGTATAGGTATCCATTATATTGTGTTACAAACAATAGATGAAAATACGATACTTAGTAAATCATAACACAAAATGAACTTTATCAAATATTCAAATAACCATAAGTAGTGAAATCATCGATGATATTTTTTATCATTGACGTATATTTCCGCACTGCACCCGCCCATTCCTCCTCGGTAGACAATATGTGTTTACTTCGAACATGGCCTTCTTGTTGTAAACCATTGGATAACCATAGAGCAGTGTTAGCCACTATGATGCACGCTGGCCCGACCACTCTCAAATCATTATCAAATAATGCCCTCGGATATAGCACTCCTGCGTCATATCCAGCAGCCTTGATATAGTTATCAAATGTTTCATAATACTTATCCAAAATGTATCCAAAATGTGTCTGTCTAAAAGCAGAATCCGTGCTGCTTGTGATGAGGTAGAGAACATCATAAGCTGGGCTGCACGTACGAGCCGTCTGGTAGTCAATAATACAAGCTTCTATGGGTTTCGAATCCTGGAACAAAATGTAATTATATGACATGTTTACTCGAATATAGTTATTTCTGTAAAAAAATATAGAGCCAGTCGACGCAACGCTATAGTCTACTGACTTCGAATAAGGTATCAGTGGGCAGTTAGAAATTCAGGCAGAGTTAATTAAATTTAACACAGCCTTCGAGAACGCAGATTAAAAGCCAAACAAGCCAGTTAATTCGGAATGCGCCACTAAGCCACTGACGCCAAACAAATTTTTTATTTGGTTGTATTATAAAATAATAGTTGTCGATGTTGTCAAACTTTGAAATGTGATATGAAATTTGGTGAGGTGTTCATTGAAAACCCTGTTTTCATATCTTAAAGGTCCTTATAGTAAGGCCGCTTCCTATCTTGGAAAATTAACTGATAATAATTCATACCAAATTTCATCAAGATCCTCAACATTTCGAGGTTTGATGATATCGACTGGAGTATAAACTGAATTCGAATACCTACTTTGTATTTAAAAAGAATATTTTCTTTCCAAATATCACCATGAGTGATGCAAGTCTTTCCAGTCAATTCTGTTGTATTTTTTATATATTGGGCACAATTCTGTTTTAGGGATGTCAAGAGTGGTATGTAACTCGTATTAGAAAATTTATCCAGAGCTTTTATCAGTCTATCGTTCAATACTTCTAAAAATCTTTTATCGGTTTTCTCGCTTAAAGGGACACATTTTTGTTGTATCTCAGTGTATAGTTTTTCATTCCTTTGTTTTAATATGAAAGACAATGCATGAAACTTGGCCAAAGACGAGACTGATGCAACCATGTGATCCAAATCTAAAAATGTTTCCTCAGAATACGGTGTGTAGCCCTCTTCTCGCATGTCTTGTAGAACAATAGCCTCTTCGCAATATGTTTGCCGTATGAAATAACACTTAGGTATTACATAACGGGCAGTAGATAGACTTTTCTGTATGTCTTGATAATTGCTGAGCACCACCGAGTAAATAAAAGTTTCTCGGTCAAACATGCGTGTGACTGCATCACTGAGACGAAATTTCTTATCGGTTGGTGCTAATTTTAGTACTAATGACAACTTTATCTCTTTCCCAGTACAATTTGTGCCAGTAAAATGCAAAGGCACCAGATCACCAAAGTAATTTTGGCCAATACTCTCAAAACTATGCAGAGAATATTGCCATTTCGAAAGACTATATGTCTGAGCAATGTTGTTAAATATCTCATTAAAACTATGTTCTTCTGCAGCAGACATAGCGCGTTTTCGTTGTTAATAAGATACTACGTACCTAACCTTCAAATCCTTAATAAACGCACAAACTTCTATTAATGATGTTTATTTAAAAACATCGAACGCTTTTTCGTGGTTCAATATTCAGATAATGCACCCAACGTTCAATCGATAATAAACACACAAACTTCAAATGAGTAATGATGTTTATTTAACACTATTTAAAAATATCGAAACGCACAATTAAAATGAATAGAAAACTGCGAGAGTTCGGAGATTGTGTTAGCTTTCGAGCGACCGTGCGTCGCAAGTGAACGTGGCTGACTGACTAGCAAATGCAATGCAGGCGCAGCGGCGCAGGCGAAGAGGCGTCCCTCCTCACCCGTCATACGTCTCCCGCCTTGTGGCGTAAATACTAATAGTAATGGGCTATAGCGATGGAGCCAAGGTGCGTGCGCAGCCCACAGTTGCAACCTTGAAATAGTTATTCGAAATAGCGTCAGGAGTGATGTCCCTTTTCTAAATTATGTTACAGGCACCACCTAAAACAATAGGCGTAGGCATACAGCTTGCATGTATTTACCTACGTATGATGTTTAATCTCTACTTACCTAACACAGACATTAAGATTATGATTGTACTCTCTATGTATCTTTAGCTTCAATGCTCCTACGAAACTAACATACTCGTACATGCCGCAACCGCAACAACATATCAATATTACTGGATTACTTTCCGTAGTTATATAATGAACCCCGCTGAGATTAAACGTAACGTCTAAATAAATTGCCGCCGCTATTAAAATATGCTAAGCGGGGCGAAGGATTGTCCCTCAAAGATTTAAATATGCAAATATAAAATGAACTGTCACCTCGTTTCACCGATTTAGCAGCTCACGGGGACGCCTGACTGAGCCGTGTTAAATGCGACACTAAGTTTAGATCAGCTCTCTGAATAATTCTCTCAGGCGATAATAGTTCAGGGATGGTGGGATGGACCACGAAATCTATTCTCACATAAGCTACATGCCGTATCCCGTACTGAGATTAAATTGGTACATTTTAGCCATTAATTAGACAATTTCAACTTGGAGAAAGTCATGCACCTCGGAATATTATTTAAATGTAGAGCAGCAACCAGAATGACCTCTTTTAACACTAGAATAGAGTAAATAACGCATTGCCTCTGCCTTCCATCTTGTTGCTGTATTCTGGTATCAGGGGGCCAATTTTTGAGTGTCGAGCGCTCGAATTTTCACTCGAGATCTGTCAAAAAACTATGATGTTTTGACAGATGTCGAGTGAAAAGTCGAGTGTTCGAAACTCAAAAATCGGCCCCCTGAACTCCGAACTCCTAAAGATGTATTACTCACGAAGGACTCTTAAACTTCCAACTCAACGGATTATCATGTAATTCAAAAGTGGTAGACCACTTGGACCTTGACTGTACGTACATTGAAAGAGTTGCCAAGAGGAGAGGGCATATATGTACTTGCTTGTAAAAAATACTTTGTTAGGTGATGAAAGTCACTGGCCAACCGTGCGATCGGAGCCTCACCTGTTGTATTACCACCTATCCGCTACCACTAAAGGTTTTAGTGGTAACAGCTGGTAATTTAATGTTTTTTCCTACCACTGGTAACAAATAGGTTAAACATTGAAGGGAATGACCCCCAAGGTCCACCTTCAAAAATTCCAATTGATAAAAAAATTAAAAGTTACCCTGGCTGGCCTGGCACAAGTTGCAGCCAAGTCGCTCAGTGATCCTTGTCTCGCTCGAACTATGCGAATTAGAAAGTGTGAGCAGATTTTTCTCTACTCGCGTCGTGTCTCAGCGGTACTTGTGCTACCCTGCTGGTTGTAAAATTAGTTGAGCTGCACGTAAAATTAAAAGTACTAATCTTTTATTGTCGCCATTGTCTGGACCGTGTGGCAAAAGACGGCACGTATGAGGGACGCGCACTTTCGGTCATCGCCTTGACAGGTGCGATCAAAACTAGATAGTAATTCTACGTTATATACCTTAGGTGCACGTGTTTACTGTTAACTAGGGCTTCCATTCCGTAATTACGTAATTACGGAATTACGTAATTACGGACAGATATTTGACTTCTAATAATTACGTAATTCAAAGGTTAAATTCCGTAATTACGGAATTATGTTTTACCACTTATTTGTTTAAAATATGCCTACTATTTCAGTCTAAAAATGGAAAAAGGTTTTATGAAATTGTAAATTAACGTATTATTAAATAACATAAAAGATTATGGGATATTATTTGGAGTTAGTACCTAGGTACCTCGACACATCACTAGCGAGAATGGACAGGATTGCGTTGTAACCCTTTCGACTAGGTTACTCTGATGTCTGTGGACTAGATACAAGAAGGAGGCCCGACAGGGGCCAGGGGTGCATTATTTTACCGGGCGGGTGTTCGATGTGGTGGCTGGAATGGCGGAACAGATCAAAAACCTATTAATATCATATTACTATTTGGGGGTAGTGGCTATAATTGCGACCATTGCTGAACTATTGGGATCCTAAAAGTGGGTAAAGTCCTGCAAACTTAAAGAATTGCAGGATTTTGCTGAACTCGAGAAATTTAGTCTCTTCAGGGCACATGACGTGTTTGCCCAAGAAAGAGCTACGGCTCTGCATTAGGCTAGGGCAGTCAGTTAGGATATGTGCAAGCGTCTCCTCCACTTCAATGCAGCGTCTGCACCTCCTTGTGTCACTCAATCCTAACGTGTGCATGTGCTTATTTAGTAAGCACCCTTACAAACACGCGTAGTCGGTCCCTGCTTAGCAATAGGCATCAGGGGACTCCTTTTTAGCGCCTTGGAATGGTTCAGACATGGGAACTCTCTCTAGGCCTGAATGGTTTTGTAGAAACAGTAGATTTCCAGGGTTAGCTTGGTTAGATGTATGGGGATGCCGCAAAACGATTCTGGCCCGCAATGCCTCCCCTTCGCACCCGCTCGTGCAAGCTCGTCAGCTCTTTCATTTCCCGCGATACCTAGCTGCATGCCCTGGGACGGGACCCACCGTAAAATAACCTTGTTTTTCGCTCCAAGGTTATTTAATGCTTCCCGGCAATTCAAGAGCACCGCCTGGCTGTACGATTGAATATAAATGATATTATTGAGATAATTGCTTTGCCGATTGGTTGTCGCACACTCTAAGATGGCGTATACCTCTACTTGGAAACTAGAGGAGTCCTTTCCCAAATTTTCAGATGATAGCAACTGGATTGAGTGCTAGAAGTAAATTTGTGTCATACCTACTTCGAAAGGGATATCGTACCAATTCATCGATTTTAGACCAGCACAATATTCGAATCAGACTGTCCACCACACTACCATACTTGATCAATAACAACTGGTTGCCAATACAACAAATAAAACTTAAAGACGACCGTATTACTGGTAGAAGTTCCTCAAGCTGGACTGGCCATATACGTTCAGCTCTTTGTTCTGAAAATTACACGTGGATGCTGCGATTTATTTAAATAATGGTGTTAAAAATCGTTTCCCTTAATTATAATTAATAATTATAACAAATACAATTTATTTAGAGATTTTTAATTTGAACTCCGGGTCAGTTACGTAATTACGTAATTACGTAATTCAACGTTCTAATTACGAAATCAATTACGTAATTGACAAATCCGTAATTTTGGAAGCCCTACTGTTAACAAGATATTATACCTTTGATATGCCTTGTCGGAAATTAAATTTGCTCAAAACGCGACGTAAAACATGACCTTATAACCTCTTAATCTTACATGTTAGCTGGGCTGACTTTGTTAAGATAGTCGGGCGAGTGTGTAAGATCGTACTTTAATCACATGATGATTTTAAAACTCCTACGTTAACGTAATATAAAATACGGTCGCATACACCCATAACCTATACGGAATTAAAACCTAATACCCGTTCCCGAATCATGAAATTTAGCAAAAAAAGCAAAGCTACAAAAATAAGTAAGTAAAAGCAAATGCATATGGGAAGGTTGCTATCATTGGACCGGCGCTTTGATTGGACCACCTAAATATTTTAAAATCTGCGCATGCTAGACAGAGACAACCAAGGTACAAAGTGTCCTTGGGATACCCGGCCGGCCCCACGGAAACCTCAGTCGCGCCGCGCTTCTCGGCGACGAGTGACGTGAGCAAGTGTGTTTCAAGCGCCGGCGATCTAAAAATTACGCGAAGGAATAACTCGTGCAAGTATCATTATATTTGCATTTGTTTAAGTGTACTGCCGTGTAATGGTTAGAAATGTATTAATGATCATATTTATAACGACAGTTTCCGGCCACTTATTTTCTTTATTTTTTATTATAAAAATTTATGACTTGATACCTAGTTGCTATCAATTGACCACATGTATGTGCTATCATTGGACCGGTCCAATCATGGCAACTTTTTTTTCGATTTTAAATACAATACCCATACGCAAATATACGCATATACATGCGAAAAATTTATCTCAATACATACTTAAAGCAAAAACCTAGAATGACGCATACAATGAACTGCATAGAAAGTTGATATTCTGTTTTTTTTTTTTAACAAAAAATGTACAATTTAAAATATTTAAAAATATATATTAAAATGTTGATTTCTTATAAAAAAAAACAAAAATTATTAAAATATTTAAAATATATGTATATATTAAAATGTCGATTTCCATAAGTCTCCTTGATTGGACCATCATTATAAATTTTCTAAGTACATTGATGGCGACTCAGTGGTTCAATCAAGGTGACCATGGTCCAAAGAAGGCAACAGCCTGAGAAACCCTTTTTACGTTTTTTCTCCAAGATTATTATACCTTATTGTGCTGTGTTTAACGTAATGAATAAATATATTTCAAAAGTTAAAAATTAACAAACTTGTTTTATTTTATTACATAAATTTTGTAGATTATAGGGCAGCGAAGTTAAGTGGTCCAATGATAGCAACCTTCCCCTAAGTCTGCCAAGCTTTGTACTTATAACTATATTATATACGTGTATTGCATAAAAGAGAAGATTATATACAGGAACTCCATGTTTTCATCTCCCCCTTAAAATGGAAATATCGATACTGAGATCAAAACGCGAACCTTTAATAGGTTCCCCGTAGGTATGCCTTTGTCGATAGTATATGGCCCAGGCGAGGCGAGATACCCAAGATTACGGTTGGATTTGGAGCGCTCGTGGCCCAGCGGCGCCTGCGTGCCGCAAGCGTTATTCAAAGTTAAGCAATGTGGGCCGCGGTCAGTACATGGATGGGTGACCGCTTTGAGTGGTTACTAACTGAGCGCTCCCGTGCTTTGGAAGGCACGTTAAGCCGTTGATCCCGGCTGCTGTCTATGGCAGCAGTCGTTAAGCCAAGTTGGAGGCCTTCGGGCGGCTTGAAAACTTCTAATAGTCAAGTTGCCCACTCACTTGACAAAGGGGGGTCGAAGTTGCACCACGTCCGTAGGGAAAGTACCCACCGCTACCCTACACGTGACTCCTGGATGGTTCTAAGAGTGTAACAAAAACTGGCAACCGTACTGTCTTCTCGAAGATCTCACGGTTCGAAATAAATGCCATACGATAAATAAATAAATAAATACGGTTGGATTGTGTCGAAAGGAAAGAAAGAGATGCATTTATTTATGTCGTATCTACTCGCCTACTTAGGATAAGGTAGGTAATCAAGTTTTTGCGTTAGGTTTCCGCGCAAAAACTTGATTGGGTTATCCTATATAAACTTCTATCTATATACTTATATTCCTCCAACTCTCCCGAAATGCTTTATGCTAGTGTAAGTATCGTCGTCATTATACCGACATGCATGAGGCTTTCAAATGGAAGTATTTTATATAGATACTTAAAATAAAAAAAAATAAAAAAAAATAACTTTATTCTGTAAGTAGGCCGCAATGGCACTTTTACAAGTCAAACCCTACTAGCGTTTCACAGAGGCCACTGCCTTATTACAATAACCACTTTTTAAACCTTTTACTTTTAAAGTCAACAAGTTTCCGTTGCGACCTGCCCTTTAGAGCTAGGGTGAACGATGAAGTCATTCGAACCTATGAGCTCCGGTACGAATTAGACTCATTTGTTCACCGACAACACAGTAGACAAGGTCAAACCAGTACACACACAATCTTACTCGAAAATAAGTATGTATATGTATCTTTCAATTGACATGTATACAAAATTAACGGTCAGTTGCACCAACGTACGAACACAGACCGGTCATCGTCCAATATGGCGCCGGCAGCTGTCATCCCATAGAAACTTGACGAACACCGCTTACGATTACAGACGGTTTGGTGCAACCCAGCGTTAATGTTCCGTTGGACCATTTAGATGCGGAACACTAAAAACTGCCTGTGAAAGACGGATATTCAGAATACAGAAATTTATTGGTAAAATAGGTACCTAAGCATTTTACAAGTCATAATCAGTGATCGTACATTTTGTAGCATTTTGGTGCAGTGCTAGGGTTGTCAGTAGTGCCCGATGTTAAATAGGGATGTTGACACCAAATAAGAAAATCAATAAATCCGAAATTTCTCGAAAAAGGATCACATTCTCAATCAAATAGTGAAAAAAGTAATCCAAAAGAATAAATAATTACATAACTAATTATAAGTCTTCAAAGTTTTAGGAGGGGGCATTTTCTGTCCCTTTTCCGCAAAACGCCCCGTTGTATTGAACGATCGTCATTTACTATGGCGCTCGAGGTCAGTGACGTCACTGACCTGTAGCGTTTTCTCTCTCTAACTAAAAACATTCTAACGGTTGTAGTTTCGTTACTTTTTGAGATATTTGAATAGGATTTTCACTTTTTGGCATAGTTTTATGTATTCTTTCGTATGGAGTAATAATAAATTTTGAGTCAACATCCCTATTGCTTGAACCAAGAATTAAAATCAAAAATAAAAATAAAATAGCGTATTAAACAAATCGGAAGTACAGAAAATATTCTCAGAACATGTAAAGCCCAACCCAAAAAGCATAATGGAATGAAGGGTTAATTTACTATAATAAGAAAATGTAACACAGTTGCAATATTTAAATCCTTATTCAGGTTATAGTTCATATTTATGATTAGGAATTGATATACTAACTATATAATGCGTAGATAATGTCAGTGCATAAATATAGAAGTCATTTTGTTTCTTCACGGATGGACGTGCTAAGAACAGTTGCGTTGATTAAGGCGACTTCCTAACTCGTCGGTGCGGAGGCGGTACGATATGAGAAAACTGTCAGTGTCAACTGTCAGTCAACTCAGTAGGTACCGCTTTTTACTACGCCCCTGCATTTAAATGTGTGCTTCCTGACTGGCGCGGGATGCGGGATGCGCGGTAGCGGGACGATACGAAGGCAGAAATCTCAAATATATGAAAACACATCCTCGCACATCTCTGGTGGAAACGCAGCCTAAGGGTAGTATGACGGTAATGATATCGCTACTGTGCCGAACCGACTAACATCAGGGCAAGAGTAAGCCTCACCTTTATTATGGCCATTTGTAGCTTAATACTTCCCGTTAAAAAGAAATCTTACTCGAGGTAGGTACATGAGAGCAATTGGCCCTTAAAGCAATTTGGTTCAGCTACTTCCGAGAGGCCTTAAAACAGTAGGTGTTTAAAAGGTTAGCGATATTGTGGCACTTAGGTACTAAAAGGATTTAGTGGATTTTTTACTCCAGCCCAGCTAGCACGAGGTTTTACTTAGGTTTAATAGTCATGTTTTATGTGACCATAAAACCTATCTTGCCAGCTGACCGGGAGGCAAATAGCTTGAGTGTTATTATTATCCTGATCGTATGGTCACTAATATGAGAGCATTTCATTATTTTGCCACGGACTCTAGATTGTTCTGTTATTTAACGAGTGTTAATCCAATCTTTGGACTTAACAAGATTGGGCGGATGTCTTCGGGGACTCGCATAATTACATAACGATAACCGTATCTGTTGATTACCTTATCATTTATCAAGCTCGTAAAGTGTAGTGATATTGAAGCGTAAAAGCAACCTTTAGCTGTTCCAAATAAAGTTCACAATTTCAGAGCAATGCAACATAAATATGTGGCAGAGAAAGGCAGTTGACATAGACGGGAGTGGCGCAAAAAGAACTCCTTTTATTATGTCTCAGCCTCTTTTGCACGTATGGCACTTAATGAAGAGCCCTCTGGGGGAGTTTTATTAGATTTTGTTTTAGCTCCAATAAAAAGCTGTGTCTTATGAACACACGCTCGGTTATAATATAATTCGCGTATATCAATTTAGAGTAATTGCTGTTCCCAATTTTCACGAACCAAATTTACGAAATCCCCGGTTTCGAAGTCTTTGATGTATATTTACAATTGTACATACCTCAAATTAGACACAAACACAACATAAAGTTTCAATTCAATTCAAATTATACGCGATTTCATCCGCGATTAAACCCTTTAAGGGATTAATTCAATATGCAAAATCTAATAGCAATATTTCATGAAAGAGTGAGTATCAACAGCGCCACTCTCCAATTAGTTCAATAACGGAGATTTCAATCAGTCGAGGCCTTAGTTTCCTGTGAATATGAATAGTAGATTGTTTGACAAGGGGCTAAAGTAAGCCATATTACCAGGAGATAGTTATTTTCCCGAACGCAGTGAGGGAAAATTGTTCGAGTGGTAATATGGCTTTTAGGCCCGAGTTATACACTCTACTTTTCACTTCAATTGCGAGAAAACACATAAACACAAATTATCTACCTAAAATAAATAATTTAACTCTTGGCGGGCGTATATATGTCTAATTTGACAGCATGTCTTTTTTTCTAAGGCCAGCACCATGCCTCGCTTTGCGTATTCAACCCCCTTTCTTTTGCTATATTAAGGAAAGAGATGCAACATGCGCTGCATTTGCTTTGACCATAGACACCGCTTAATCTTTAGAGAACTGAAGAACGTCTTTCCTGATTGGTCGATTTTAGTACAGCTGTATTCTGGTTGGTTGATATTTTTACCAAATATTTTTTTATCTGTCAAATTACTGTTCTGTGATTGGTGGATTTAATAGGTGAAGTATTTTGATTGGTCAAATTATTATTTTTTGTAAATCATAAATTACTATACATAATTGGCCAGGGGGTGACATAAAATTTTGTACTTACCACGGGCGATAATAAAGAAAGCCTCAGATCGCATATTTATCGTAAATACCTGCGATCTGAGACATTCTTTGTTTTATCGCCCTTGGTAAGTAATGTACTATTCTTCATACTCGACTTCGGTGTAAGCGGACTTTTGTATATTACTTTCTAAGTACATATTACTGAGGCTAGCCGTAGTTAAATAGTATTGCGGTACGAGATTGAATTTAAAATAATCACTACTATCCCAATTACGTTTAGCTGTTAAACTAATATTATTTATTAAGTATATATTCAAAAGTTGCTTATTAGTTTAGTGTTTCCAGCTTAGTGTGATGTCTCTCGCTGTCCACTTTTATAGTTTTTGGGTACCTAATAAGTTGCCTAAAAATTATAAAAGTTTTGTTTATTTATTGTTTAGTTTATTTATTTTATTTCTAGTTTTGAGGCACTCACTGAAAGTCATGCTGAGCGGGTGTCCTGTTTAGCACATAAGATGTAGGTACAAGTTGTTTCTCCATTTAATTGTCTACTGTATTGTAATGCGTGCTAAATAAATACTTTTCTTCTTCTTCTTCTTCTAAAAGCTGACTTTAATATTGAACTGAACATTAAAACAATGATACATGGGAATTGAATCATTCGTCTGTTTCAACTCACGTAATATACCTAAGGCCCGTGCATGCGATAACGCCGGCCAGATAACACCGCGGTGTTGAAAATACCTACGAAATAGATTATACTGGGTGGGGCCTGTAATAGTAAAGCATCTTCAGTAACCCCTTGTGTCCAAATATTTTAATTATAATTTCAATTCGGAGGAACTTTCATCTAAAGTTAGGACCCTCAAGTAATGGATCTTGACACCACACACCGTCAATGCGGATTCAGAGGTAACATCAAGATATGAGTCGTCATAGTTTTAGCATTTTTGGTTTGACAGGATATTTTTGACTTTTTTATGATTAAAATTTTTTGTATTGTGTTTTTTTAAAAATGGTTATTAATATTACTCCGCACTACCGCCCTTTCGCTGGTATATTCCTCTGCAGAATACTGCGCACCGGTCTGGTTGGGCAGTGCTCACACCACTAAAGTCGATACTGAGCTCAACAAAACTATGCGACTTATCTCTGGCACTCTGCAATCCACCCCTTGCCATTGGCTCCCTGTTTTGTGCCGCATCCCTCCACCTGATTTAAGAAGAAAGGATGCTCTTATAAAAGAGCTTCGCAAAGTCAGGGAAAACACGAGCCTACCAATGCGAAAGGAGTTTATAAGCCCTGTGAAAAGCCGCCTGAAGTCTAGAAACCCACCATACTCCATTGCCTCGGTGCTTTCCCGGGAGGATTTCAACATGTGCCAAGAGTGGAAGCAAATTTGGACGACTGCAATCGATGGAAATTTTAGATCGGAGATCATCCCGGGCGCTATTGTGGAGGGGTCTGATCTACCGAGGCGAGCCTGGAGCAACCTGAACAGACTGCGCACTGGCCACGGTCGCTGTGCCCTTTATAAATATCGTTGCGGCTGGCTGGACTCTCCCGCCTGTCCCTGTGGTGACCAGGAGCAGAGTATCCGCCACATCTTCCAAGAGTGCCCAGCTACTCGATATGTCGGAGGGCCTCCGGAGGACCTGATCAATTTAAACGACGAAGCTCTCAAGTGGATTAATTCTCTGGAGTTAGATTTATGATCTTCTGTATCTACTTTTAAATATGCCATACGAATAAATAAAAAAATATTACTCCAATAGAGTAATAAAATACAGGACAACTGTCTGTGCCGAATAATATACGGAAGCCGTGTCCATTCTCGTGCCTGCGCGGAAATTGGCCAAGTCTAGAACATAGCTAACATTCACCTAGCACATTTTGCAGAACCCATTTTGAATTTTCCGGCTCAAAATACGCATTTTCTATCGATCATTTCGAATGAACATAGAGTTCAGGGTTTCGAAAAAAAACGTCATAATATTGACTGCTACAAATTCGATAATAGGTACCTATCTCCCGTGTCGCCTGTTAACAAGTGCGGAACTCTTTAATTCCTGCAAAACAACTCCATAATGGCTCAAGAATATCGCCGACTTTAGAATCCACGCGCTAAATCTAATATTTAATTATTACACACCTATAGGTATAACAGTTATTAATTCAGAAACGTGATAGTACACGCGGAGTCGCGGACGGAGCGAAGCCGGGAAAACTCTCCTGCCAACTTTGAATGCTTCAGATACATGTGAACTGAAGTCTATTCCTATGTGTCAAGGTACCTTTTACAGTAAAATAGTCACATAAGTTACGGAACTATGAAAGCCAACGGCTGAAATGAGCGAAGCCGAAAAAATATATGTTTTGACCCAATTAGCCGCAGCCGTAAAAGTAATCCTATTTCATTTATTAACAAATAAAAGTTAGGTAAAAGGCCTCAGTTTGTCTTACGGCGAGTCAAGGCACTTTATCTATTTCCTGACGACGAAGTCGCTACTCTGCAATTCGACTCGCCGCTCGCGCCTGTGGCGTCCCTTTTACTGATCCTTTGTTTACTGATGTATGACAAAGACAAGAATACGATATGATTCGATTATTTGGAGTTGTGAGTACTAACCGTGGCCGGAAATCGTCTCACGTCGGGGATGACGAAGGTCGCGATCTAGCCGCGCGCGCTTCGCATGCTAAGCAGTGTATTTGTAGAACTCTTCTCCTCTTTTCCAATATTTTTTTTATTAAAAATATAGTATGTATCTACTAAATGAGCTCTAAACAACGATACCCCACTCGATAGGGTAGGATAAAAAAAAATTCGCGGCCCCCTTTAGCTGTATGGAACAGTAGCCCTTAAAAACATTTAAAAATAAGTTTTGACTATTTGTATGGCTTCGGGCCAACAAGATGCTTATAACTTTATTTTATGTCACACCTGGCCATAAAGTGGCCATTATCGCACGCTCCGCGCGCGAAAAAACCCACTTCCTGACCAGGGGTGACATAAAATTTTGTACTTACCACGGGCGATAATAAAGAAAGCCTCAGATCGCATAATTATCGCCCTTGCCTTCGGCTCGGGCGTAAAATACCTGCGATCTGAGACATTCTTTGTTTTATCGCCCTTGGTAAGTAATGTACTATTACTAAACGGTTAAAACTCACGTTATTAATTGTCACTTCGGGCGACATGTTTCGAACTTTTCGGGAGTTCTTCCTCAGGATGAGTGCGTCTACGACCCGCGCCGATTGCACACATCAATCAGACTAATAGCAACAATGAGCCAGATATACTATACAATAATGGCTTGAGCCAACTAAATGCCATGCCATGAAGATGTTAAAATAGGATTGGAGATTTGGTTCTACAGAATTCAGGAGAAAAAATCTTGATAACTGGGTCTCAATGCAACTTCTAAGTTATGCTGGCCATATACACACTAGAGGTACGCCTGCGCAGTTTTGACTGTACAGTTCAACTGCACAGGCACAGCACGAGCGGAATCGTAGGAAGCTACGCGTTGACTTACTTGGCATTACTTCCACTTCCCGTCATATTTCGACCGCATCTTGGACATAAATGGCTATTATAGGTATTAGCCGCTACGGTGATTTAGTTTTGCAGTCACACTACCACTATTCAATAAACATTATCTTATACGAAGTTTCTTTAAAGCCAAGGACGGATGTACAGAAAATTATGATAATGGTTTCCGTGTTTGTTCGCCACTAGCAGTAAATTGTATTACCCGACGCAATAATAAAATCATACAGCATTTGTACTGCTAGAAATTAAGTTAGAATCTTTTTACATGACAGCCAAGGTGGGAAGTTTACTTATTAAGGTACTTGCTTATCTACGTAAGGGATGCGATATGAAAGGATAATCCGAATGAATTAGTAGGTACCAAGTAATTAGTACTTGGTACCTACTACTTAATTACCTACCTATGATATATACCTAAGTAGTCTTACAGTAAAACGGATTAACCCTGGCTATAGCATTCTGTCGTAAAAAAATACCTACTCATACACATTCATAACAAATCCTAGATTTGTTTACTGACAGAGCACTTGTGAAACTCAAGTTTCAGTGCCACTTCTAGTAATTGTGGGGTAAAACAAAATGTTATGTATGCTAACCCATCGCCCAAAACACGCTTGTACATCTGCTCTGCCCTATTGTTATGCGTAACCTACCTATCTACCCCCTGAAATACATAGGTAATTTAAGTACCCCTCTTGGCCAGCCATGAGAGTCAAGTCTTGGCCTCAGGTACAACATGGCTCTTGGGCTAAAAAGTTTAGTTTGGAGACCCCTAGACTATAGCATAAACATGAAATACCTACATATAGTTAGGTTAGGTTAGGTTAGGTGCGCACCACGATTTTTAGTCGCGCGATAGTTTTGCCGCAGAAATGCAACGAATGGGTTTATAGAGGTAACTATAATATGAGAGTGCGCGCACCACGATTTTCATAAACCCATACGTTTATTTCTGCGTCAAAATTTTCGCGCGGTTAAAAATCGTTATCCGCATTCAGCCTTATAGTGTCATGTGCGCAGTAATAATAATAATCCAGATAATAATAAATAGACACCGCATTACTTGTATTCGCGCTAGGGAATGCAATCCCGATCCCGCGGGATCCCGATCTCGCGAGGTCCCGTGTAATTTTTCGGGATCAATCCCGACGCATAATATGACGGGATCCCGTTCGAGATTGACGGAATTGGGCGGCAGTCGTCAGCGACGCTACACACGTCCACTCGGGGCGCAAAATTCAAAATCACCTGTAATACTCTCTAATTCTTTATTGTTTTGATTCTTATTACAGTTATACTTATTGTTTTGATAACCTTTGTTAATTTCCAAGGAAAACTGATGATGATTTAGTTAATAATATTAAAGAATAAAGGTTTTTGCTTTCTGTCTATTAATATGTTTTTTTAATTTACGTGACCATCAGAAATATGCCGCTATTATCGTTTTAATTCAATCGAATTTTACTTTTTTTTTAATCTAGTCGGGATCCCGAAAATTCCGGGATCCCGCGGGATTGATATAATTTCTAATCCCGCGGGATCTCGAATTTGCAATCCCGAGTCGGGATTGCATTCACTAAATTTCGCGCCAAACGCGGGTGATGACTGATGCACGCTGCGCTGCATTGTCTCGCGATCATGAATATTCACGAGATATCTCGGGACAGGGATCCTCGCCGCTATTCCCTTATAAAAGAATATCTGCGTCCTCCAAGACTCCCAACTACTCTAGATTGAAATAAACTACTTCATTCTTTGGCATAAATTCCGTTTTCGCGCTCAAGAGTTTTATTTCACTGTTTATTTAGCTTACAGGGAACGGAGTTATTTAAGTGCAACCTATTTGAAAGCATTCTAAGCGAACATGATTCACAAGCAAAGTAAGTATTTCAAAGCTAAAAAGGATATCCTCCTGAGGGTTTCCTATTTCAAGCGGCTGTTATTCGGTAATACCGTAATTTTAATTCTTCCCGAAGTTAATAATTTTGACCTTTATCCAAAACAAATACCTAATGCTGTTTTTGTAACCTATTGCTTTAAAAAGAATTTTGAAATGTTTGAAAATGTCCACTTATCATAAGGTCACCTTATGTTCACATAATAGACTAAAGGGATACTTAGATACATTTTCAATCGCTTTAAATTAGAATAACAAACCCTTGATGATTTACATATTAAATCTCTGGAACATCCAATGCAAATGAATAGCTACGGTACGTGTCAAAAGCAAACTTCCTTTGTTAGGGAGAAGTGAACTATAACATTGTTTATTTGTATACAGCGGCTTCAGAAACGCTATTCCAGTACGTAACTTAGGTAGTATGCTATTGATCCCAAGAACTGGCGTAATCACTAGTTTTTGCGGAAGCTACTGCCATGCACCTAGAGAGGATTTTTTTAAACCTTATTGTGTGTAAGCAGGGGTTTGAAGCGTATTATTTCAAAGTTTAATTAGCTTGAGAAAATAAATGTACGTCGAATTTACTGGATGATAACGATTAAGGACTGCAGATTCGAATCCTGCTAAGTCAAATTTATTTTAATTATTTTCAATCTTGTCAAAAAAATTTTTTTGATGAATTCAATTTATTGTTATGTTGTGTGTGAAATTGAAACATGATGATGATGACTGGGAATAATTTAAATAATACATTACATTATACATAGTTTTTATTTTGGCACCACCCTCTGGTTATGTTTGCATTGCTCTCTCCACTACCCAAAGGTTTTCTGGACGAGATCGCTCTTTAGCGATAAGACCGCCTGATGTTGTCTACCTCTGCTTATATCTCGCTATGTTGTGTTTCTGAACTGTCTGTATCTTTATTGAGGTGTGCAAAAAAGAGTAGGTATATGTGTTCTATACATTACGATAATGAGGTTTAGAGACCTTGCTCTTCATATGGGTTTAATAGCTTACACTAGATAGATAGATAGATAGATAGATGTCATTTATTGTCTCACTCTTATAGATATACCTACTATATCCACAGTAATAAACAACACCGACGCCACCATCATATTCGTGCTGAACAATTCTATAATGACAATTAATTTTAACAGTGACACCAACACGAAGACGCTTGAACTTTGAGCCTGTGTGTTTAATAAAACAGCCCTTGCTGACGTTCGTACAGTAGGTATTAGTCTGCACTCTTCACTGGAAAATTACTTCGAGAAGCTGGGCTGGAGGCAGTTTTCTGATTTGTAAGGAAATGATTGCAAGAAAAAAATTCACAGATTTCGTGCCTCACATGACTATCGAGCACATTGGAAATGAATCTACGGAATTCGAAAAAATATTGTCGCTGAGCGACGAGAAAGTCGGGATAAGGAAAAGGTTACAACGTTGAATGATAATTATTTTATTATTATTTATCGTATGGCATTTATTCCGATCCGTGACTTTGAATAATTGTCGCCGTGGCGCATAATACTCTGATCTTCGGGCTTTAATCCCTCACTGCACTCAGGACTCGCTTCGCTCGGGAATTAACTCATAACACTCTACTCTCTCTCTCTCTACTCTACTACTCTACACTCGGGAGTAAAATCTAGAGTCCTGCGTTACATTCACAAAACATGAAGTCCTAAATGTCATGTGAAAAGGTCGTTCTGACTTTTTGACTTATTTCACAAAGCTACAGGGCACACCCTTATTAACCCGATTGTCTTTGTTTTGGCTTAAATTGTAGCTGACTAAATTGTCCAGTGTGTGTTTGATATCGTTCTTGGTTTCCAAAATATCGAGCTCCAAAATCAAAAATTCGGAAAAAAATGTTTTTTTTTTTCACTATTTCAGCCATAACTTTTTTTGTTTTTGACTTTCTCGAATAATTATGTTTGCACCTCTCATAAATACGCGTCTTTTGAGCCTTTTTTGAATATCATATCTTCACAACTCTCCGAGATCGCACTTTTTTGTGAAATCGATGCCTATACTGGAGCGACCGGGAAGCCATTTCCAATGTCAAAACGCTACAACACAATACACACGAACGATACTTACTAGTAGCCATCCAGGACCGCAGAACAGTTCAGTGGAATTGACATGAGCGATTTCACTTTATCCTCATTTGATTTTATCTCTGTGGATACTTATTACAATTTATTTTTAATTTCTAAGGCCTTGGTCGTTCTGACGCCGTCGCGAGCGGCGTCCAAACGCGAACATATTTCAGACGTCGCGTGCGACGTGCGCGGCGTGCGACGGGCCGCTGCACGCAGCCGGCGACCGCGTTAGAACGACCAAGGCCTAAGATATTGCATTTATTCATTATGTCAACTTCAACGTATGTTATACTAACGCGTGTCAAAATACTATGTTTTGATAATACTATGAAAAGTCGAGCGTTCGACACTCAAATATCGGCTCCCTGTGCTTCCATTGTGGAGTCACATCCCCATACTGAATGGACAGTCTTACTGTCAGTTGGACTTGCGACATTGTCAGATCGTTTTGTATGGGGACAGTGAACGTGTTAAGTGGGTGGATGTAATAGGTATATATGTATATAGGATATATTTTCATGTCATTCGTTTTTTTTTCTGAACTGTAAAACACTTCATATAATTAGATTTCCACTTGTTAAAGTGCCATTTGCAGGATAAAAGTTCTGATTTTTATATTTTGCTGTATGTAAGATAGAAGTATTCAAAACATTTTAAGGATATAACTTTTAATGTGATATAGCGATTTCGAAAAGTATAGTATTGGTCGACTACTGTCCAAGTCAATTGGCGAGTTTGATAGCTCGACGTCACCTTACTTTGCATCAGCTTTGCGTCCTGTCTAAAATAGTAATACGCACTACGCAGTTAATAGGTAGGGAGCGTTCCCCATCAAGCCCTACTAAGATATCACCAAATTGTCTTGACTCATCTCGACTCTCGCCCCTAGTATATTATGGTCCTGAGAAATGCAACAACTGTGCGGAATCGGAACATAACAATATACTGGTGCGCCACAGACTAGCTGTTGGTGAGCGTTGTGAACGATCCTCGGACGGCGGCGCTGCGGCGGTGAAATTGGAAAGTAAACGGTTTCACCCTTTGTTTGTTTTCAGCTTAGATGTATACATTTCACTACTGCAGCAAATGGTCTTTGATGCTACCTCCCACGACATTTACTTTTCGTTCAGTCATGTGGCTTTTCTAGCCGGACATTTTTTTTGGTCCCATACAATTTTTTTATCCTCGATAGGAATGGGATCGATTGGCATTATTTTTTTTTGTCAAAAATGAGCTTTTTCTCGCACCCTGTTTGTTTTGTTTCCAAAATCTGTAAACGCCGATATTCATTAATTTGAAATCGAGGGATGATCTAAGACCATTTTCGCGTAGCAACAGGGCTGCCCTCACTGACCCAAAAAGAAAAGCCACACTGTATAATGGTGGATTATATTATGTATTATTATTATTACTTCCTAGATCCAAATGGCATTTAACGTAATCTAGTAGGTAGACTGATTTCTAAATTCTAATACAGGCGGTATAAGAAGTTTTAATTAATGTATTTTACTGATAAATATTAATCAATTCAAAATCAAAACAGGCAATTATTTCAATTTATTTAAGTTTACATATTACTAGTTTATATCACGCCTGGCCATAAAGTGGCAAATACCTCACGCTCCGCGCTCGGAAAACCCTACTTCCTGGCCAGGGGGTGACATATAATTTTGTACTTACCACGGGCGGTAAATAAAGGAAGCCTCAGATCGCATATTTATCGCCCTTGCCTTCGGCTCGGACGTCAAATACCTGCGATCTGAGACATTCTTTGTTTTATACCGTCCTTGGTAAGTAATGTACTATTATGCAACTGCTACATAATGCCTTATTATGTACAGTTGCATACACTACTTTATCTACATCCATTATAAAAGATCTTCTTTTATGTGTTTCATGAGGGTGGGCAGCCGGCGTGCGCAATGTTTGACGAAACAGCCCGGCCTGCAGCACCCGCCGGCGGCACGCGCGGCTGTGCGGTAATGGGCAGACATGTTAGTAACAGTAAAAAAATTTGATTAGGTAATAGCTATCTCCGCCCCGGGCCGGCGAGCGCGCGCTCGTCCGTATGGCGCGGGCCGCGGTATACAGTTGCCGGCAAACATCTTGAACCTAGCCGATTTACGTACATATCACGCTACTGCGCACTCAAGGCTAATTGGTTCAAGATGTTTACCGGCAACTGTACATCATCATCATCAAATTTAAGAGTTATCCTCTTGTCGGTGGAGTATTTTCCATTTTTCCCTGTCGCACGCCAGCCCTTTGACTTCTTGATACGACACGACGCCAACTATTTCTCTTATTTGGTCCATGTAACTGCGCCTTGGTAACTTGGCAACTGTACGGTCAACCTAATTGATTTCTGGGCCACTCCGTACCGTGTCACAGTGATAATCTATATGAAGGCCGCTAGAGATCTCATATAAATGTCACTGTGACATGGTACAAAGTGGCCCAGAAATCAAATTGGTTGACTGTACCTAGCTGGTTCTTACCTACACTTTTTGAGCAATTACCTAAATAGGATTTACTATACGGGTGTTGATAAATCAACATTAAAACACACCATGAACAATATACATTTCAAATGAGCACGTTAGGTGCATGTACCTATTTCCATTGAATCCCTGCAGTAAACATTCTAAGTATATTGCAAGTCATTCTAAGTGTATTGGTGTGCAATAAAGAGTATTTGTATTGTACTCGTATTGTATATTAAATGTCTCTGTATATTAAGAACAAAGTTACGACGGTTATTCCTTCTGTTGCAGCGCAAACAGTCGAGTAATTTAGCACAACGAAGTCTGTGACGAAGTCCTATCCGATAGGGCGACGAAGTTTGAAGTGACTAATTGGAGAGCCTTGTCTGCGAATTATGCACCGAGAGAATTGTAGTAGCGGGCGCTGTGAGTCAAACACAAGTTACTTGTTCCCATAGTGCAATGCAAACTGAATATGTATCAGGATATCCTAGTCAACCCGGCGCGATACCTCGTAAATGCCGATGCATACATTCGGAATTAAATCGATGATTCCGATTCGCTACTGCCATTGTTTGCATTGCACTATCGTGTTGGTATCGACTGCCGATAATTTGATAGATTCAATAAGGCCCGGTTTTATAAAGTTAAACCACATTGACATTAGTAAATTAAGTCCATTAGTAAGTTGGTCCTCTATTTAATACATAATATCTCCTGTCTCTCTATGGTCTCACTAAAACAATTACAACATTCTTAATAAGCACATTGGGGTACTTCATCATGTTACAAATTTATTTAAATAATTCGAATTCGATAATTCTCGTAAAACGCCAGATATTTTATAAGGGAACATAGTAATCAATTAAATTGATGAGAATGAGAAATCACACCAATTTCTTTCCGTGGATCAAATTGCTTCTAATTTCAGCCCTATTTACATATTTCTGCAATTTATCCTGATTCTCGAGACATACTATACGAATATATATATATAGTGCGCGCCATCCACGAAGGCGCGCCTGTCCACAGCCACAGCCCAAGGCGTACAGTACAACTGCGCACAGATTAGTATGAGATTCGCTGTGGAGGGGCGCGTCGTCGTGGATGGCGCGCACTATAGCTTGCACATGCACAATAGCAGAATCCCAGTGGTCTGCAAGTAACTTAGATTGCACAAAAACCGACCGACAGACGCTTCGGCAGACCGGCAGAGGCTCAGGAATACAACCCCTCAACATTTGTGTATCTACGGAGCTTGAAAAAGGAAATAAATACCTAGCATTTGAAAGCTAGAGAAGTTTGCTTGAGCGACAGTATCATTACTACTATCATTAGCGTTGAGTTTGTTCGGCGACACGGGTGCGTCTCGTCTCCGGCCGTCGGAAGAGGAACTTGCAATATCCGTCCTCCCTCGCGCTCTGAGGCCGCTCACAGCGAATACACCGATAATAAATTAATTTTACCCCTTACAAGTTTTACATTTTTTTTATTTCAAATTTTGACAAAAGTATTGATAATACCAATAAAGTGATTAAGGATACTATGATTTTATTTAAGTTTTAAATAGCAACATTGCCCTTTTTTGATTATATCGTGTGTAATAGAATTTAAGCGGAAAAAAGCAGTTTTTTAACTCGAAAATGGTCGATTTGGAGTGATGTTTGAAACAAAATATCTTAATGAAAAATGCAATAAATACATTGAAAATGTATGTCATTAAGTCGCAAAAGTCCTGTTCTAGATAGTAACATTGATAAAATGTCAAGAAACTTGTCAATTTAACAGAAATTGGGCTAAATAGATGAGCACTTTTTACCTTAAAGGACCCTTAAGACAGCTAACAATCAATCGTTAGATATTCGCAGTAAGGCTTATTGGTTCGTTAGGTCTAAAGCCACGTGACGATTTATGTGTTAAGAGGGCATATAGATGCCATTGCAAAAGTCCCGCTCTAACATGCGTGAGTTTTCAATTAACCATCCCGCTCTCTACGGAAGCTCAGCGTGTGTTTTTCTTAAATATTGATGTTTATTCTAAACGTGTACATTTATAAGGATAATCTTTTTTCTCGATTTTACAACTATTAAACCAAAAATCATTGTTAAAGATGGGAGGGTTTTAAAGATCCAACCAAAACATCGAAAAAAAGGGTTATGTTTGAAAAATAAAAGTATCGAGAAATTTTTTGCTAATCGTGTTTTTACTTTTAGCAGACTGGAGAAATAGTTCAATATTAATATACTGAAACGACAGATAATTTAATCACTATAGATGTTGAGATCTATGTCGATAAACATTGGCAAAAGTGCATATGTGGGCTCGCTCTTAACTAATACAACTAGTCAGATGATACCAAGTTACAAGTACCCACTTAATCAACAAGTAAATTATACATACGTATACATACTTATGTGATCCAACTGTAAAGAAATGTGTAGGTACCTATTAAGGCAATATATCGATTGAAAGAGATGCACTATGTTTTTCGCTCACGACAAAACGGGATGGAACCCTCTACGAGAATGGCTTTTTAGACAAATCTCGGTATATATCTGACTGTGTGCAGATAATAGTTATTTGTTATACAAGGGTGCAAAGTTGTATTTTAACCGCGAGTGTGGAATTGGAACACGAGCTAGCGAATGGATTCTAGGATTGAACCACGAGCTAGCGAATGGATTCTATGGTTCGAAAATAGAATCCTGAGCGAAGCGAGTGGTTCAAAATTAGAATCCTGAGCATAGCGAGTGTTGCAACACACGAGACGTAAAATAACTTTGCAGCCGTGTGTAACACAAATCTTTTCACCTCACTAGAGCGAGGAAATAGAAAAAGGAAAAAACAAAAGTAAAACAATAAAAAAATGGGTTTCTTCCAATTGGAAAAAACTAAATTTGAACAAAAAAACGCAAAAAAAATTAAGCAAAATTCAAAAACATTTGTTCCACAATGTGGTACTGACCAAAATCATATAGTCAAGAATTATATATCTGAAAATCAGTCCCTATTGTTTCCTAGTCTGGGCAGAACAGCGTTTCAAAGTATCTAAATTTCTCAGTGTAGCGCCTTAAGACTATGGGCATGGGACATCAAGGGAAAGTACCTTGAATATTGTAGATGGAAGATTTTACTAAACGAAGACATTATTTAAATTTAAAAAACAATTCAAACTGCATTCATAGATTTTTAAATAATTACATGGTTGAACCGGGAATCGAACCCGCTACACGAGAAAACAAAATTGTGTTGTTAAAATTCATGGTCTTCCTTTTATTTGTGACACCATGTTATTTAGCAAAAAATAATTCTTTATGATAAAGCCTTTCGATCGGTACGAATAAAGCTAGGCTAATTTTTTTTCTCGTGTAGCGGGTTCGATTCCCGTTTCAATCATGTAGATAATTATTTAAAAATCTATGAATGCAGTTTGAATGGTTTTTTAAATTAAAATAATGTCTTCTTTCAGCAAAATATCCTATCTACGATATTTAAGGCCTTGGTCGTTCTGACGCCGTCGCCGGCTGCGTGCAGCGGCCCGTCGCACGCGTAGACATGGGGAAAAGCGTTACTTTTCGATCACCGTTATTGTTATTCCCGTTCCAAGAAAATCACATTGAAAAATCACCGTGACTTTGTCACTTCGGTTATTTCGTGTCACGACATTTGCGTGTCGATCGTTCCCGGCAGTTACTGATATTTTTGTAACAACTGATGTTACTCTGTGACAGCGCACCGCAGTCACAGTCACAGTTAGTAACAGCGGTCAAGAGGCACGACGCGACGCGTCGATTACACACTGTTCCAGTGATATCGTCGCTAAGTAACAACGTTATTTTGTAACGTTGTTACTTCGCGACAAGTCACACTGTTAATTTTTAACGACGGATCACCGTGATTTTTTCATCGTGAAGTTATTTATCACCCACCTCTACGCACGCGACGTCTGAAAGATGTTCGCGTTTGGACGTCGCTCGCGGCGGGCGAGAACGACCGCGCCCGAACATTGTTGAACATACCATTCAGACGTCGCGTGCGACGGGCCGCTGCACGCAGCCGGCGACGGCGTCAGAACGACCAAGGCCTAAGGTACTATAATAGGGGTTAGTCGTAGCTTAGAGGTACAGTTGAGGGATCTAGGAGAAGGGTTTAGATATCTGGAAGGAAATACGCAATCCACATACGAATTATAATGTATTCATACTATATCCGAATACATTCACATTCAATTGTAATCTAATTAAAATAACACATCAGCTGTGACTCCGAGCGAGTCCCAGGCTAGAGTCCCTGGAAAACCATTTGTTTCCAGCAGAATGCCGCTTTGACAGGCATTCCAGAATATATTCAAATACGATTATGTTACTTTATGGTTCTAGATCAAACATGGCCAGCCTCATACAGTACTTTCCCTTGATGTCCCATAGTCTTGGGACGCCCTGTATATTTACCTACTCAATTAATGCTTCTACATTTACCGCCGCTATTCTAAATCATGGAATAAGTTTTACTGCTGGCAAACTTAAGCTTTCGTTGAGTATCCGAGCATAAACCAATAAGTGCCTGATTAAGTGGAATATTTGCAGAGCAGATCAAATCTTTCGTGCCGGCAGGGCTGCGGGCCAGCGGCCGATCTAATTTTCTCTGCAATAGCTGTAATCTCTTCATGTTCTGACACCGAAGTCTACGTCTTTTGCGCATAGAAATAAGTTTCAATTTCTTGTAACTAATGTCCATTAGTTAAGTTGAGATTGTATACTGCTTGAAGTGCTTGGTTGGTTGTCTAGATTGGCAAGTTTATTCGTGCTAATACAGGCAACGGAGTCTTGAAAGATAAACTTAATCGTAAACTTTCGCAGATTCGGCTACGGTAACTGCATGAGCGAGCTTATATTCAGTTCGCAAATACCTATATATAGCTTGTATCATTTTGCGATAAACTAAGAATATAAATATACATGAGGCAATTTAGGTAACTAATATACGATATTGGAGTACGAGGGGTGATCCAAAAGTAATGATAATGAAATACTTTCAGTGGCTGAAAAAAGCAAAAAGAGGTTTTATTTTTTAAAGCAGTTCTTGGCCAGTAAATTAAAAAAAAAATATGTAAAAAAATTGATATCTGTAACTGAAATAAATTTATTTATTCGTGAGTTGTCGGAATAAAGGCGTGGAAATGGAAAAATCTGAAGTGAGAGCCGTTATTAAGTACTTCTGTTTGAAAAAAATGTGTACTAAAGATATACATGTTGAATTGGTGGGAACATTAGGGGACTCTGCTCCTCCGTATTCTACAGTTGCACACTGGTGCAAGGAGTTTAACTTGGGTAGAACATCTTGTAAAGACGAACACCGCGAGGGCTGGCCTTCCATCGTCCGCACTGAGAAGAATGTCAAAAAAATAGAAGATTTAGTTTAACTGATAGAAGAGTGACAATCAGACATTTAAATGAGGTCACAGGGATCTCGTATGGCAGCATTCAAAGAATCTTAACCCAAGAATTGCACATGAATAAAGTATCCGCTCGTTGGGTGCCTAGAATGTTCCACCCAGACAACAACGGACCTCCTCATAAGGCCAGGTGTTGCAATGGCTGCAATCCGGGATGCGGGTTTCGAATTGGTGTAACACCCCTCTATTCGCCAGACCCAACCCCCAGCTACTTTTATCTGTTTCCACGGCTGAAGGAAAATCTCCGAGTCAAAATTTTTTTGAATGACAGTGAGGTTATGGCCGCTGTGGAGGCTTATTTGGAGAGTCCAAACAAAGATTTTTTTTTAATGGAATTCGTAGTCTGGAGAAAACATGGCATAGGTGTGTAGACTTGTTAGGAGACTACGTTAAGAAATAAATTTAGTTTTTGAACACATGTGTTGTTTTACATACTCGTTATCATTACTTTTGGATCACCCCTCGTATGCACAGCCAATGCCTGAATTTAAGTAATGGCACTTATGTAGAAATCGGCCGTGAATTGATGATTTCATGTCCAATTGATTCACGGCGAATGGCATTTAGAAATGAAAGACATTCCAACGGTCCATAAAATAGTAGATACTACGCAATACGTGGCATTTAAAGGGGCCTTTCAGGCGTAATTAGATCAAATATATTTGACTTTTGAATAAAATACTAATTTAGTTTATATAAAGCGTAGAGTTTTTAACCATATACGTACTTAATGTTGCCATGGTTCCACTGAATAAACTTGGGTGGCGGTCTATCAGCATGATGAAGCCATTTACTAAAGTTAATTTTAACTGGATAAGTTTAATGACAAAGTTATGTGTAACTAGGTAAGTCGAACAGCCACTACCGTGACTTGCGGCCTGTCACTCAAGCCCATTGTTTAAACTTTGTTCGCACTGGTGTCGTTTCTTACAGCTTTCAGTGGACTACAAAGGCAGACAACGAAACTTCTAAAGCAGATGACGATTGTTGATAGTCAAATATTGATTTTAAATTGAGAGTAAAAAAACTAGGTAACCTTTAATGTTTCTTAAATGTTTTACAGGAGAAAGAATGTAATTTTCAAAAGTAAAAAAAAGAAAAGTTAAGTTAAGGGGAGGTATCCCCAATGCAAATGTCCCGCTCTAACACGCGTGAGTTTACAATTAACCATCCCGCTCTCTACGCAAGCTCTGCGCGCAGTTTTGTAAATATTTAGCTATAGTGATTAAGCCAATCATTTTATCAAAGCAAACTCTGCGAATTTGTCTATAACTATTTACGATCTTTAATTGAGTACAAAAATTAAATGTTACATATCAGTAATGTAGCCGTAGTATTGAAAAAACATTCCAAAAAGAGGTAACTTCGCGATTTTTTTCTATCGAGTGAAATTCATCAGGTAATGTAACTGACTGCGATTTTGACTAGACAAGATCCTTATGTCACACATATTTTTATTTTTTTTTAAGACACTATATTCTATGTCTCAGATGGTTTTTAAAAACTCAAAAGTGGTAATACACGGCCTTAAGTAGTTAATAAAGTATAAAATTGAAAAAAAAAGACATTGAAAACATTGAAACTTGAAGTAGTCTAATTTTCACTTGAAAATAGGTAACTATAAGTTACTTATTATTTGTTCCGTTTGTTTTTCTTGAATATATATATTAAGTTGGTAATAATACAATAAAATAGTAGAGCATGTGTATATAAATAAAATGTAAGTATTTAATGTATTTCAAGAAAATTGCGCACAATATAAAGATTTAACTTCCCGTGGGCCGCCGCCACGCCGAAATTCTGTAATGGAACGCCATTAAAGTGTTACGAGAACAAAAAGGTTGTACAATTAAAAGGAAACCTAGGTAAAATTTGGGTGCGCCTCGGCGCTGCGGGGTTGTCGCGAATTAATGAAATTATTTAACAAAGAACTCTTAATTACCTGGTCGTTAGCGTAACAGATAGAAACAACAATTAATAACAGCAGACTTAGACCTAGCCTGAATTATTATACAAAGCCTTCGTTAGTGGTCTTAGTTAAATGGGATTTTATAACTTAGTTACTTTCAAACGTATTGTGAGCAACGCAGTACGCACTTTAGGACGTTCTCTATTTCAATTAAGTAGGTATTCACAGACCATAAATTTGAGGTATATCTGAACGAGAATTTCACTATTAACTGTATGTGCGTTTCAATGCATACGACTAACTTAAAGTAATAGTTAAAATTATAGATATTGTCCAAGTCTCTAATGCATATATATATATATATGTATTATACATATAGGTCCATTCTTAATAGTACCTAAGTTACAACGTGATTTCGGCCACCTGTGGAGATCAAAATTGCTGGTCCATGCCAAGTTTTAAGCAATAACTGAACGCAGATGTAATATTTAATAAGTATTTCTGCACTAGTGCGCTATCTACTACATATTATTATGTACTAGAGCGAACTGGCCAAGTCGTTAGTTACTAGATACATTAAATAAGCCTATATTAAGTACATATTTCGTCTTCTTCCGCAGTTAAGTTACCGGGGAAAGATGTTCAGTAGCTCTAGTATAAGTTTTTTCGAAACATTAACTAATTCGAACGCGTTTGCGTTTTGTCTCAAAATGTATGATGAAAACGCTCTCACTGAGTTTTAAATACGCGCGTTCATCAGTTAGCAACAAATGTTATACCCGCTGTTTTAGTTTCCACTAGTGACCACCAGAGGCGCTGTTCACGTTTCCATAACACTTTCATACATTTTGAGACAAAACGCAAACGCGTTAGAATTAGTTAATGTTTCGAAAAAACTTATACTAGAGCTAAAGAAGTTCACAGTTTTTCAATACAAATACTTAGTATTTATTGCATACCTCAAAAAGAACATTATCAAGAACATTATGAGAGAGTTTATGTTATGAATCTCGATTCAATTCACTACATAAAGAGTATTGGAAACAATTCACTGATTATGACGACAAAAACTGGCAAGTCCACTTATAAATAGTAAAATGCAAGTATTATATCAAATAAAAAATGCTAAAAGTGCAACAAAAAATACTATCTTCTCGAAGATCTCAACGCAAAGAGTATAAATCTCACGATTCGAAATAATCGCCATACGATAAATAATTAAATAAAAAATAGTAATTATAATCACCAAGCTTAAATAACCAAACACATGCAAGCATTAACCCAATCTACATTAGCTTCAGATACAGATTCGTTTATTATCATAATCATACAATTCAATCATTATACAATGAGTATACACGATAAAATTTCCAAAATTATGATTCGTCAGTTGTACACATATCGGTTACTATTATTAGGTATGCATTACTTAATTAACTGTTCACTAAGAATCTAAGTTAAATAATTCTTTAATTTCGTTTTCAAATAGAGTATGCTTCCAATCTTTCCTCAATTTATCCGCCTTATTATTTCCAACATTCCCCTTACTCATCCTTTCCTTTGAAGGTTAATCTAAAATCACTAAATCAATCTTTCAAAGGCTTTAAAAGAAGGCTAAGGAAAGAAAAGTCGCGTTACTCTGCCTCAGAAACGGAATACTTTTCCTCGAATAGATATTATTATATGTAGTAACTACTGCACTTTACGTGTGAAAAACCGGCCAAGTGCGTGTCGGGCCACGCACAATGTAGGGTTCCGTGGCTGTCCACCCGTTACATTATGTAGACTAAAAAGTTCAGAGTTAACAACATCATCTAATATATCAATGGAAATTGTACGAAAGTTTGCTTTGCAAAGTACATTTCTTAAGTTCGACTATTACTCGTTAACAATCTAGTAATGTCTATTTAGCTGTGATAGTTTTCCTTTTAAAATCATCGTATAGTATACTACTACCATGATTTTTTTCACCTGCCTAGTAGCCACCGTTTAGCTGGCAGGGGTGGGGGACTCTTGACCATAACAAAAATTATCACTTCAAAGCTTAATATTACGCCAACCGATTCTTGAATCAAAAAATGCTTTTAGAAAGCTTATAATATTTTTGAAAGAGCTATCCAACGACACATGATGGGGTTTGGAAGAAAAAATATTGCACCACACCTTTAGATGTAGGGGAGGTACCCTAAAACAAAAAAAAAATCGAGATTTTATTCAACCGTTTTGTCGGCGTCATTGATATGTATACTTACTCATGCCAAATTTCAGCTTTCTAATACTAACGGCTACTGAGAAAAGCGGGGGACAGACGGAACCCTAAAAACCGAACCGAACCGTTACTACTAATGGCATAGGTATCGGAGTTTTCTTTAATTGGGACATCATATAATGGATAAATTTAATGTAACCAAATAAGCTGTGAAACAGACGATACTCAGAAAGGTTACTTGTACTCGTATTGGTTAGAGTTGGCTCTTTAACCCCCGACGCAAAAAGAGAGGGGTGTTATTGACACATCCATTAGAGTGCTATGCTACGAACGCTTTCCGCTACACCTTAAAATTAAAAAAAAAAAAATATGGTGAAGTGTTCCTGCCAGCTAAACGGTGGCTATACTAGTAGGCATGTGAAAAAAATCCTTGTATCTACACAATGAATTTAAAAGGAAAGTTTAATGAGTAATAGTCGAACATAAGAAATGTACTTAGCAAAAGCATACTTTCATACAATTTCCTTTATACCTTAGATATAATGTTGATAATTCTGTCAAAAACATGGTATTAAGTTTGCAAACTTTTTAGTCCACATAATGTAACGGGTGGTCAACTGCGGAACCCTATATTTCGCGTGGCCCGACACGCATTTGGCCGGTTTTATGACTTATTTTATCATTATACGAAACAACAGTATACGGAAAACGATCAAAGACTTAATAAAAAGTTTATCGCTTTCACGTCGCAGAATATAAAATATGACTTCACAGGGCACCTGCTCAACAATACATAAAGCGGGCATTAGATACCTACTTGTCGCAAGTTCGCAACAAATGAACACGGAGAAATGCCGGTTTATGGTCCATAAAGCTTAGGTGTGCAATAAATAAAACAAAAGTGTATTTCGCTAGAATAAAAATATTAGTTTATTTTATGAACATTATATCAAAACATACAGTAATTACAAACAAATTACACGCACACACAAATAATACACATAAAATCTAAAACTAAACTTAACCCTAAAACAAAACTATACTACTCAAACAAGCCACCCCGAGCCACACCTGGCGCAAAGGTGCCCATCACACTGGCGGCATTACCCCGTTGAACGGCGACCGCCAGCCTTTGCACCAGGAATGACCCGGAGCGGGGGTCCAGACCCCTCTCCCTTAAACGGCGCCCCACGTCCGCAAAAAAGGTTTTGGCCTCACCACACCAACAACCCGTCGTTTCGACCGCCAGTGGAACGAACAAGTAGTTGGCGAGCGCCGAGTACTTCTCGCGCTTGCGCACTGCCGCGAGCTCCGCCGCAGCTCCCCCCGCCCGCACGGTACGGCCAAGGTGCGAAGCAGCAAAAGTGCTGACACACGTGGCATCCCATAATAGGCACCTGCCTTTTTCCCAGGGTATCAGGGTTAAGCCATCCGGCCTCTTGCCATCTGTCCGGCTAAGACCTGGAGGCTCCAATACGCACGGAATACCCGCAGAGATAAGTGCCCTTCGGACAATATCGTTAAGGGCATGGTGGCGGGGGAATCTCCCTGCACATCGACAACACCCCAACGCGTGATGACCGTTTCTCTCCACCATAGTGCCGCAGATGCATAGATGAGGTTCACAAACATCGCAGCCCAGGCGGAGAGCCACGGCCACCCGCAATGAGTCGTTATCGAGGAGGGTACCCAAATGCGGAGATGGGAGAGCGTGCAGCCACGCCCCAGACTCAGGCCTCGACACCGCATTAAGCCTGGCCCTGTCCACATCACTTGCGTTCTCCACCAGGCCGTCCAGAACCCGCTTCACCCCGACATCATCCCACAAGCGCTGACGGTCCAGTCTCTCAGGCGCGGGCGCACCCAGGTTGAGAGCCGACCAAGCCACCGAAGCATCGGCAGCATAAGGTATGGTAGCCCTGTCACCATCATCTGAAGGTAAAATTTGAGTGACCAGGTCCACAACCCCATGCGCCGATGCCAGGAATGCCGGTAAACTCACATCCCCAGCACGCCGCACGCCCAATCCACCGCACCGAACGGGCAATGATGCCAAATCCCACTGTTCCGTGTTGAGGGAGACATTCAACAGGGACTCAACAGTCCCCCTCAACACACTGTCAAAGGAGTCAACACCCGCCGGGTGCAGCCAAACTGGTACGGTGCGCAAAAAATAAATGAGTCTGGGAACGGCGAAACAGAACCGCAGCAAAACCAGCGCCACATGCGCTGACAGTCCCTTTAACCTCTCCCTAGAGGTCAGAAGAAGCTGCCTCCGAGTTTCGAACGCGTGAGGGATAGCATCTGAGAAAATAGGAGAGCCCAGGAGATTAAAAGTGTCGGCTGATAACTGCCTGAGTCCCGGGAGCAAGGAAACAAAATCGGGAAAGGAAGCCTGTGAAGAGACACCACAAGGGAACAACTCACACTTATTAGAGTTAACCTCAAGCCCCAACTCCCGGAAGCGCGAGAGGATTGTGATCAGATCTTCCTTCACCTCCTCTGGCCTACCCCCGAGGGTACCATCATCCAGATACCAAATGTTCAACGGGGATTTGAGCTCCGAAATCACTTTTTGTATAGCCAGGCTGAAGACCAGAGGGCCCAACGGATCCCCCTGTTGCGCGCCGACTTGGGAAAGAATTTGGGACCCATTAAAAAACAGGTTGGAAGGGGACGAATAAACTTGGAAGAGAAAGGGATAGAGCGCGGGCAGCTTCTCCTTAACCTCTGACAACAACACATCGCGCTCTAACGAATTAAACGCGTTCTTTATGTCAAGCTTAAGAATAACACTATCCACATTCTTCGGATCCCCCGCAAAGGCACGCGTTGCATGTATTGCAGCCTCGCACCCCAGTCTTGTGCCAAAACCTAATTGGTGAGGACGTAGGTAAGAGGCCATTTCCTCCCGGACAGACCGGCAACCAAGCTTGGCCGCCAGACGACGAAACGTGCTACCAACCGCAATCGGACGCAAGCCTCCGTCCTTCTTCGACAACGCACACAGGGACGCTCCATACAAAAAGGGACATACAATAGGATTCACCTGACCACTTAGCAGAAAGTTGCAAAGTCTTGCCAGAGACTCCAGCAACCGAAACCCATTATCGCCCGCACTACCTGATGTCAGCTCCTTCAGATGTGCTGGGCGTATACCGTCCAAACCGGCAGCAGAACTGTTGTTAAATGAGCTTAGCGCCTGCGCCACGTCCTCCGGCTTGACTGTATACGCAGGAAGGGATCCATCAGGCTGCAGCGGAAGGATCAACGGCCTAGATGGTGCCGGATGCTTCGACTGCAATGCGGCCAATGTTTCGACGTTCGACGGCGCCACAGCGTCATCCGACATGAGCACTCGAACCGCCCCCCTGAGATCACCATCAAAAACTTTTGATTCAACTGTCCTAAGAACCGAGGGTGATCTCGAGCACCCCTCATCCGACACGAAATCACCCAAGTGCATGGTCCCAATGGAGTCTATATTCCGCTTGACCTTGGTGGTGAGGTTACCGGAGCCGACCGTCTCCGGCGCCTTAAGTGCAGAATAAGCGAACGATAACAGTGCAAACCACTCAGCTGTACCATTGGTGTCAATGCACCCACCAATAAGATCGCACAATTTTCCCGCCGCCAGACTACGTGCCCCCTTTGGGATATGGCGCAGAACCCGAACAGACTGTTTAAGTGTGCCTAGGTCATTCAAGCCTAAAGCACTAGAGTTGTCCGACTGTGCTGGCTGAGACACTTGTGATGCCAATTGTGAAGGGTTAGGTGAAACCGGACGGGGTACACCCTTGTGCATGCGCCCTATATGGATCCTAAGACCATGTGCAGTGAAAGTCCTACTCGAACCAGGGCAGTGGGGACACACTGACAAAGAAGAGAGGTCGCTCATTGTGACAATAATTGGTAAAACAACCCTTCGCTAGTGGACAAGATGAATTTAGGCCGTAAAGGGACGCGGGTGTAAAACAAGCCATTGGATGTAGCGATAGTCTCCGCGGATGAGTTACGAGGCTGTTCCGCTAGAGATACGCCCTGGGATTACACAAGTACTCTTGCACTTACGATCTCTACTTATCCTTACAATACTTCAAACCGTTATGGCTTTGAAACTGATAGTCAAAGACATCAATGAAAAATTAAGGGGAGGTATCCCCAACGCAAATGTCCCGCTCTAACACGCGTGAGTTTACACTTAACCATCCCGCTCTCTACGCAAGCTCTGCGCGCAGTTTTGTAAATATTTAGCTATAGTGATTAAGCCAATCATTTTATCAAAGCAAACCCTGCGAATTTGTCTATAACTATTTACGATCTTTAATTGAGTACAAAAATTAAATGTAAAATATCAGTAATGTAGCCGTAGTATTGAAAAAACATTTCAAAAAGAGGTAACTTCGCGATTTTTTTCTATCGAGTGAAATTCATCAGGTCATGTAACTGACTACGATTTTGACTAGACAAGATCCTTATGTAACACAAATATTTTTTTAGATTTTAAGACACTATATTTTATGTCTCAGATGGTTTTTAAAAACTCAAAAGTGGTAATACACGGCCTTAAGGCCCCTATCTTCAAATACAGTCGCAGCGATATCGATCGTATGATATTTTACATGTATGTATGGCAAAACTTGATGCACTGCATATTGCGCTTACATAATGTGATGACCCTTCGTAATGGCATCATTAGTTATTGTAAGATATCACTTACTGTCGAGAGTATTGTCTATTCATTTGAAATTGAAATTCTATTTTTAATTTTGTCAGTTGTCATTAGAAAATAAACACGTTATGATGAAAATGTAATTTATTATTCTAACCTTGAATTTATTCATTTTAGCGCAAATTGAGTGTACGTCTATAAAAGTTACATTCTAGGTACGAAAAAAAATCCCGGAATCTTTGAGGTAGGTATACCTTCTTCTCTCAATCCAGGTTGCTGCTGTATGACAGACAAGTGGGCTCAAATCGAGACTGAACGGAAATTCAAAGACAGTAGGTATTAACCTTTCGGTGCATTCTTTAATACCCAATACAATATCGGACAGAAAATTTAGTTTTCCCTTGTTCAACCGCTCAACGATCAGGGCCGTTATAAATTTGCTATCGTTAAAGATATTGCTTCAGACTTGTCGATTATCTGCGAGAGGAACTTACATCACACGGGCGCATGAATATTAATCACATATAAACAAGAGACTATGTTCTTGAATTAACAATAATAATAGGGATGTTGACACCAAATAAGAAAATCTGAGAAGAAACCATCGACACGAGAAGAAGAAAAAGTTCGAATTTTCTCGAAAATGGATCAAATTCTCAATCAAATGGCGAAAAAATTAACACAAAAGAATAAATCCTACTTAATATTATAAACGTGAAAGTTTGTGCGGATGCGATGTATGAATGTACGTTCCACTTAATCTCAAAAAGTACTGAACTGATTTCTATGAAACTATCCAGTATTGTAGCTTAAACATCAGAATAGGACATAGGCTATAATTTATTTCAAAATTCATCCTCCTAGGGGGTGTAAAGGGGGTGGTCATTTTGTATGGAGAAGAAAATTATCTTTAAGATAGAAACTTGAAACTTCTGTAATGGACTAAGCATTAAAATGCAAGAAAACAGTTTTCAGCGTTTTTCGAGATTCACCCTCTAAAGGGGTGAAACGGGGGTTGAAAGTTTGTATGGGGAGCACATTTTTTTTTAAACGAGGAGCTTGAAACTTTGTTTATAGACCAAGCATTCAGTTATAGGAAAACTAATTTCAGCGTTTTTGGAAATTCACCTTCTGAAGGGATGAAAAGGGGGTTGAAACATTGTAAAGGCAAGCTGAGTATTTTAAAGTGAGTGACTTCATACTTCGCGGGTAGACACGGCTAATCTGAGATAAAATGTTAAAAAATGCGTTTTTGAAAATTCATCCCTTAAGGGTCCAAAAAGGGGGGTTGAATTTTTGTATAGAAAACGAGTAATATTCGAAATGAGGGACTAGAGAAACGTCGTTTGTAGTAGTATATAGGGTAAGTTAGTGGGTAATTAGATCAAAACATTAGGTAAAAATAACTAGACTACCCGTGCGAAGCCGGGGCGGGCCGCTAGTAATTGCATAGTTTTAAGAGGGGGCATATTCTATCCCTTTACCTCAAAACGCACATTTACTATGGCGCTCTTCTTTGTCTAACCAGCAACATTAAAACGGTTTTATATGTTGAGATATTTGAAAAGAATTTTCATTAATTTGACAAATTTGTTTTTCCTCGTTTCTTTTGGAGAAGCCTTTTGTTTTGGAGTAGTTCCTGCATGCCTATTGCGTGCATTGACGCATTGACTGCTTGCAAAATAACGCGACTACCCTTTACCTAAATCACTACATCCTTTTATCCCTATTAGAGAATATTGTTATATTAAACTTTATCATGGAATTCCGCAAAGTCACTCTTAATTAAATCAATTATTTACGCCAACTTCTACCTATCATTGTTGATATTAACATTGACCTAATTTAGTAAAAATAATATGTAAACGTATATACATACGGTCAACGAATTTGATATCTGAGCCACTCCGTCCGTACCTTGTCACAGTGAAAATCTATATGAAAGCCTACCAGTGGCGGCGCGCCAAAAATATTCTTAGGGAAGCCGGAAATAGTTTGCCTTTCTTATTCTTCATGAGCCGTACTAAAAGAACGGGTGTGGCTGAAAATTAGGCAAGCCGGTGGGAATCGAGTTGTATGGACGCTCCGCCACTAAAGTCTACCGCCTAAGCTTAGATGTCACTGTACGCTTCTCTAAGGCGTTGTAAGAGGGCAGAGCGACTGACCGCAAATGCCAGAAGGTCGTTTGAATCCTGCTTGGAAGTCTTGGAACCGAAATTTGTAATTTTTCCTTTATTTAGAAAATATGAAAACCGATAGAGATCTCATATTTAATGTCACTGCAACTGTGACAAGCAAGGTACGAAGTGGCCCAGAAATCAAATTGGCAGATACAAATATACAATACGGGTCAAATCAAACTGAGAACCGCCTTTTTTAAAAAGCCGGTATTAAAAAGAGGGGTGGTGAAAAACTGCCACTCTGGTGGTCACGCCTTGAGGAACCGGCGAAGAAGAAAAGAGATTCAATAAATAAGTATTTACTTTTAGAATAGTATGCAATAATCAATAAACGTCAAGTGTGAGTGGATGTGTATGACGGCGCACTCGAGGGGCGCCTGGGATGTGATTACGGTGACTGGAGTCTCGACTCGAGATTGCCGCCGCCGCCGCGTCAATTTGCAATATCAAATGCTCTTCTATCTCATAACATAATAGTGCACAATAATATAAGAATTACCTATTTCGCTTATCATATTATTATGCATGAATTTTTCTTAGTCTTTTCTATGTGTACCTTTGTAAAATTGATATACAACAACAACAACAACAACAACAATAGTACATTACTTAACAAGGGCGGTAAAACAAAGAATGTCTCAGATCGCAGGTATTTGACGCCCGAGCCGAAGGCAAGGGCGTTAAATATGCGATCTGAGGCTTTCTTTATTACCGCCCGTGTTAAGTACAAAATTTTATGTCACCCCCTGGCCAGGAAGTGGGATTTCCCGCGCGCGGAGCGTGCGGTAATTGCCGCTTTATGGCCAGGTGTGACATAAATACTCTTTATTGCACACCTCAATTAAAGGACACAGTACAATACAAAAAAAACACAATAAGTAGAGGCAAACAACAGACGGTCTTATCGCTAAAGAGCGATTTCTTCCAGACAACCTTAGGGTAACGGAAATGAAATCTAATAACAAAATAATATAATAAAATCTAATATATAGTTATAGTTACTTAGGTACCTTATACCTACAGATTAAGTATTTCAAACGAATAACAAAATTTACATAGAAATCTCCCGTGATTCTCAGACATATTGAAATCTAATAAACGCGGGTTACTCACGTCTGTATCGTCGAATATCGCTCGACATGTTTCGGGCCAATGCGTGGTCCTTAATCATGAGTGGTCGCGGCGGCCTCGCGTTTAACACTGCGAGCGACCCGCGAGACGTGAGTGACCGTTTATTATATTTCAATACGAATGACATAATATTAATGAACAAAAACAGTTTGTCCCGAAACCCAATTTAACTTGAAGCAAGCCTATTTCTCGGATACCTACGCGTCACATAAGGAATTGGAACAGAAGGTGCACTTAAACCTACTCGTAATTTTAAGATCGAAACAGCCGTACCAGCTATCTCAGATCTCTCGTTGTATGTATGTACCAGTGATGTGGTCGAATAGCCGATACATATTTAAAATCTGTAACTTTTGTAACACAAACGAAACAAAGGCCTTACACTTAGGGTGGTAACTATTATTTGCCATTTTAAATTAAGACTAAACGCATAAGTCTTCGTTTGTGTTTTGTTTTGCAACTTATACTTGAGGTACAGTGGGGCTAGCATAACATGCATCTCGTCTCTACTCGCGCGCGAGATGGGCTACCTGTCACTGTCTGATGAATGCTGTCAAAAAAGTGACAGGTAGCTTATATCGCGCGCGAGTAGATACGGAATGCATGTTGTGCTAGAGGGGCTGATCTATCTGTACCTGAGTGAGCGCCTGCAAACGACTTACCTGTCGATTAAGCTGCCGCGATGCAGCTCGGTTTAATTGCGCGGGCCGCCGCTGTTGGGTTTAAATTAGCGGCGTAATTCCGCTTTCATTACGAGATTTCCTTAAACTATACGATGTTGGTTTAGTTTGAACGTTGGATTATTCAGATATACTAAATTATTATTGTGAACGCAGATTGTTTAAAATCACATTCAAATCCTGCCTTCGATGTTATTTATTGAAGTAGACTATGTGAAGTTTCGGTAAATATGTCATCTCTTAAGGATGCAAAAAAGGGGATTGAATTTTAGTATGGAAAAAGAGTAAGTAATAGATTCGAAGTGACGAGCGCCTAGAAATTTCGGTTTTAGTAATGTACATATAATATAGTAGATAAATACTATAAATAGATTAAAAACTGCCCTACCCTTGCGAAGTCGTGACGGGTTATAAATTGCGAAAGTGTGTCTATCTGTCTCTTACCCCTTCACGCTTAAACCGCTGAACTGATTTAGATGAAATTTGGTATGGATATAGATTGAGTTCCAGGGAACCTTTTATACCGGAAATCATCCCTTAAGGGGGTGGAAGTTTGTATGGAAGAGAGATAACTATAGTACGCGCCTGAAACCACAGAATAAGTAGCAATAACATTCTAACGCGATGACCTTGATCTACGCAGACGAAGTCGCGGGCAAAACTAGTAAACAATAAAGATTACAAGCCAACGTAAGTGATTGTAGTTTTGTACAATTTGAAGGTTTTTTTTTTCAGAATGTGGTGGGTAATGTTTATGTGTAACTATATCTATTCAGGCATGTTCAGTTTACTGATTTTTATTTCTATTGAATGTTTTGTTATTTTTTTTATCGCGAATAAATAACAATTCATTAACGAAATATCATAAAAATGAAGCATTTTACTTTTTACATTAACAACAAGTCTGTACACAAGCTAAGGACACAATCCTTTAAGCCGTAATAAGACACAAAGTGGTTCTAAATCCCGCATCGCTCCACTCCACCGCGATCTTAGGGGATATTTCGCGCACAAGTATACCTGCGGAATTATAATAAATCTACATAATGCGAAGGCAAAGTTCGTGCCAATTCTAAATTCCTACATATGAACTTACTTGAGATAAGGAATATGAGGATTGCGCGTGGAAGCAATACTAGGCGTAGGTACCAGCCGACCACACAAAAATCATTGGATTCCAAACAAACAGTATACATATTTATGTGTGAAAAATCATTTATTAAACATAGATACCCTAAATAATACAAATATGAGTGATACATTTATTACACAAAAAACACATAATATAGAAAAGAAACAAAACAAGAATAGATCTAACAACTACTTAAACCTAACCTAAACTAAATAAATACTTAAATTGTAAGGGCATGCATCGCCCAAGTCGCTGCCACTGGGAAGGGTTCCCATAAGGCTGGCTGCGTTGCCTCGCTGAATGGCAATTCCGATTCGCTGAGCGAGGAACGAGCCAGCCCTACGGTCACCTGAGGACCGGATAAGCAAATAACTTAATCTTTTAAAAAGTTTAATTGCATCCGGTCCCCACGGACCCAGGGTCTCCACTGCAAACGCCGCAAATATGTAGTTATCGCCAAGAGTAACATATTTGCGGCGTTTTGCTGATTCGGCCACGGCGGCTGCTCCACCGGATACAAATATTGATATAAAACAAATATGAAACACAAATATAAATATAGGATGGGCATCCCAGAGCCATCTTCACGCCCATATCTGCATATTCGTCTTCTTGTTCCTCTTATTCTATTATTGATATGTGTTTGTATTTTTACTTTGAGCCACCTTATTATTTGGAGTATGGTTTAGTTTAGACCATTTCTCATTTAGCTAGAGAGGAGTTTTCTCTATGAACGTTTCATATTCGGTTCCCACAATGCCGTCACAAGAGACTACAAGAGGGGTAAATAAGGCTCTAAGGTCTTCTGCAGCCAGGCCCGTATTTGCGATGTTTTTCGCGGGCATGTAGTTATTTGCGAGGTTATGTGCCAGGTGAATGGGCCATATGAGTTGGTGTCAGCATTTACGATGCGAATGCCGAAGAACGCCTTCCTCGCTGGCTCCCAAACTTCTTCCATTAATAAGTATCCGACTAGATGTAGTGCTGTAGATCAACATCTAGGGTTGCGACTCGCATTACTGGTCTATTAGTAGCCGAGCCCCGTGCTAGTTCAGCCCAGCTCCTGATATCGTCTCTCTGTGTTGGTCGTGCTAAAACAGTATTATTGCTTTAGAATCCTGTAAATGCGACAAACAAATACAAATTTAATTTTGGTTCAAGTTTACCTAAATATTTTGCGCCTTTTTTTCATTTCTCCTTTTTTTTCCTATAGATTTCGACTCAGTTTTGGCTTGTAAGTATCTGATAAAATTGTAGTACTATGCTATAAAAACCAAGCATAATGTACCTATATCAACTAGTAAAATAGTAAAACCTAGAACCTAAATCTGGCCCTTATCAGACTTGGTCCTTTTTTAGGGTTCCGTACCCAAAGTTAAAACGGGACCCTATTAGGTACTAAGACTCCGCTGTCCGTCTGGCCATCTTGTCCGTCTGTCACCAGGCTGTATCTCAAAAACCGTGATAGCTAGACAGTTGAAATTTTCACAGATGATGTATTTCTGTTGCCGCTGTAACAAAAAATACTAAAAAAACAGAATAAAATAAATATTAAAGGGGGGCTCCCATGCAACAAACGTGATTTTTTGCCGTTTTTAACCCTTTGACCGCCAAGAACCTATAAAGTGGTTGTGTGTCGTCGTGCCCACCACGCCAAGTGAAGGTGTACTTTGATCATGACTAAAATCATTTATGAACTGTTTTTATTGGTTTAGACAGTACACCAATTCAACAGTGCTTGGCGTGGTGGGCATGACTACACACTATCGCTTTGGCGGTCAAAGGGTTAAAGTTAATGGGACGGAACCCTTCGTGCCCGAGTCTGACTCGCACTTGGCCGGTTTTTTCATATTAGGCCGGAATTTTAACCCAACATATAACACACCCAACATTTGCCGGAGTCACGAGCCATTCTAGAGTAAAAAGGTAAGGAGAGTTTAGGAAATTTGATCACTCAGTATGCAAATGACAGAATAAATTACTCATGCATTTATTAACCACAAGATATGGCGAGGGCGTTCAATAACTCAAGGTCCTGTTCGAGGTGAAGAACGCACTGAAAGTTTAACGCAAGGGCGACAAAACGCTTACGTGGCTGCAATCAACTTGTCAACTTTTGAAATATGACTGGAAGCCGCCGGCGTGTCGCCATTAGGCTCCTCTCCCGGCTCCACTCGCTGTGCCGACGCCGACCCGGTTAGTACACGCGGAAAAAAGCTGAAATGGCATATTATAATAACAACAGCTTATACCCAAACCTACCACCACCCATACCTAATGGCATCGCGGCCCAAATGCACGATAAATTGAAAAACAACAAAGTGGTGTTCCTAGACGTTACGCCCAATCGCACTCCACGATTACCGACGCCGAATACCGTAGCTCCTTTAATAGACAACTTGGCGAATCCCGACATCTCCAGAGACATCGTTTACGAAAACATCAAGCCAGTTTTTACTCTCTTAAGGATCATGGGCATTCTTCCACTGACAAGGCCATCTCCGGGCGTGAATCAGTTTCAACCCACCTCTCCTTCTATGCTGTACTCCGTCGTTGTCTATTTCACTCTTATTGGCTATCTGTTGTATCTTTCCCTGAATAAAGTCCAAATAGTAAGAACCGGCGCCCAAGAAGGTAAATTCGAGGAAGCCGTCATTGAATACCTTTTTACAGTGTATTTGTTCCCGATGATTGCAGTTCCAATATTATGGTACGAAACTAGAAAAATTGCCGGTGTTCTAAACGGATGGGTAGAATATGAGGTAAATATTATTTCCTATAACGAACAAGACACAAATCTGGTTTAATAAGTATGATTTTGATTCTATTCCGTTGTTGTATTATTACAGATTGCTTATAAAAAGCTATCAGGTCGAGTACTTCCTGTGGGGCTCTATAAAAAATCTTTGGCCATGGCTGTAGTCATCCCAGCCCTTTCAACGGCATCCGTGATCATCACACATGTTACCATGGTTCACTTTAAACTATTGCAAATCATTCCGTACGTGTTTTTGGAAATATTGACGTACTTATTGGGTGGTTATTGGTACCTTCTATGTGAGACTCTCAGCATATGTGCGCACATCTTAGCAGAAGATTTTCAACAGGTAATTATATGTTTGGATTTTGTTTTTAAAGGAGTAGTTACAACCAAGCTGGCGAATTTTTGAAAAAATACGAATAAACAATTTATATTGTAGGCTCTCCGCCACATTGGGCCAGCCGGAAAGGTCGCCGAATACCGCACACTTTGGTTACGCCTCAGCAAGCTTGCCCGGGACACTGGCATCGCGAATTGCTACACGTTCACGTTCTTCAGCCTCTATTTGTTCCTGATCATCACCCTGTCGATCTACGGCCTGCTCAGCCAAATATCCGAGGGCTTCGGGGTCAAGGACATCGGTTTAGCATTAACTGCTTTCTGCAGTATTATGCTACTGTTCTTTATTTGTGACGAAGCCCACTATGCTTCTCATAACGTAAGGCCCACATAACGACTTTTTATTTATTAAAATAGGTCTTAGAATTGTGTAGGTCGGTGACACAATAATAGTAATTTTTAAGCTAGTAGGTATATTATTCTTAGTATTGAATGTTAATTATGATTATAATAAGTGGGTAGGCAAAGAGGCCAGCCTTCTGGGAATCCTACCGAGCACCGAGGACCAGGGGCAAATTTTCTGTTTCTTTAATTTTTTTTGTGTTGTTGACAATAATGAAATTAATTGCTTGGACAAATCTAGTTGTAATATTACAGTTAAATTTGTTTTACGCTGATAGGTGCGCCTAAACTTTCAAAAGAAACTTCTGATGATAGAGCTGTCTTGGATGAACACGGACGCGCTGACCGAAGTCAACATGTTTCTGCGAGCCACTGAAATGAACCCTTCACAAATCAGCTTGGGAGGATTTTTCGACGTCAACAGAACTCTCTTCAAGTCGGTGAGTCAAACATTCCGCTTACTTTATTGGACCGGGATATATGTTTAATCATGCATCCAGAGGAGATACAGCAGATTGCAACCCAAAGAGTCTGGAAATTCCTGGACGCAACGGGTTAAAGCAAAGAACTTTAAGGGCTGCCACAATAGATCAATAACTGGTCGAGGCGGCATAGAAGGCCCACAAAAACCAATAATAATAATATGTTTATATTAGTATCAATAAGCATACCTACGTGAGAAATAGCAATTCAGTAGGTATACCAAATAGATAAAGATAGAGTAGAGAAAGATAAATGTATAGTTGAAACCCAAGGTAGCTAATGTAACTTGTAGTTTAGCGGGAAAAAATGAACAAACTACGACAAGAAGTCACTGAGACTAAACCCCTTATTGAAGCGGGGCCCTACAAGAGCCCTGCGAAGGAAGCTCATTAGTGTTGACTATCAAAGGAAGAGGAAAATCCGCGTTATCGGATGATAAACAGGACTAGGAAAGTCTGAAATTCCTCATCTTATTCTACAACAGAATGGTTTTTACTACCTACATGAACAGTCTTATTACCAAACGCTCGTATAAACTGCAAACTAGTGCAAACTCGACGCTGAGTTGTTGGCTGATAATGCATTTCATCTCATCCGATAATTATGTCTAATATGTTATACAACACATTATGTATCGCCGCACTCCGTTATAGAACGCAGTTTGCTGGTGTCGGGTAACTGCTCAAACATGTACTACGCAAACTTGTTGTGTTAACACTACATTAATAATATGAGGTACATTAGGATACCTACGTCAGCTACGTCACTTTGGTTACCTTATTGCGCAATAAACGGCTTATGCGACAAAATCAGCATAGCAAAATAATTATCAGTGTATCTAATCTAATTAACTAGATCAGTGGTTCCAATTTAATCAAAAAGACAGAGACTCGACTAACAAAAAACTAAATTTTAGGCTTGTCTCTTGGCAAATTGGCTTGACTTTATGTATTGGATACAGGGATTGGAATTATCCAAAATCTCAGACCAGGGGGCCGATTTTTGAGTTTCGAACGCTCGACTTTTCACTCGACATCTGTCAAAACCTCATAGTGTTTTGACAGATCTCGAGTGAAAAGTCGAGCGTTCGACACTCAAAAATCGGCTCCATGGGATCAATTTTTGAGTGTCGAACGCTCGACTTTTCACTCGAGATCTGTCAAAATAGTATGACGTTTTGACAGATATCGAGTGAAAAGTCGAGCGTTCGATACTCAAAAATCGGTCCCCAGATCAAATATTTAGTTACTAGTTTGAGAAATGCTGAATTATTAGAGGTGAGACGTATTTACGGGAACAGGTTTTTGGAATAGGTTTTGGCATGGACGCGTAAGTACGCGATCCCTCTCGCGCGTCTTTTAGCGTATCGAGTACTAGGCGTACGACGACTCTGAAGACTCGAAACGTCTAAGAGTCTTTACGTTCCGCGCTATTCGTATTCGTCTGCGCGTTCGGATTCTTTCGGGGCACCTCGGGTCGGGGTCGGTTTAGCGCGTATTTGGACCTAGTCTTTGGATCTAGTCTTTTTGTGGACGCGTACTCGCAAGACTCAGTACGCGTTTTGCCTAGTACGTCTCACCTCTATGAATTATATGGAATATGTTAATAACGGTAATAATCGTCAACACATAGCTAGGTACATATTTATTCATAAAAGTATACATTCATTCATATTTTGACTACTATTGTGCCCGCGCTGATAGATGATCCCTATGACACTGGCAATGACAGTTCATTTCTATAACTTTGGAACAGCGTCGCTGTCACATCGAAATGTTAATAAGCATCTTTTGGGAATGAAGCTAATTAATTTATGTAGAATTGTAACATTTACATACTAACAATATAATATGAAAGAAACTATTATCGCCCACTATTTCCAGAAATATGCTTAACGGAATGTATAAGGAAACGGTCTGTATAAGGAAGAGGTGTTGTCGATAAACAGATGTCGATAAAAATTGAAGTGAAAGTACATAATAAAACGTGTCTTAGGTATTATAAAAATATGCAGTTATAAGTGCTTATACTAAAATTAATAAACGTGTCGTACATTGCTGCATACAAATATCGAAACTTGTACCTACAACACTATCACAAATGTCATCATCAGCGCGGGCACAATATACTTAAACTGAGTATAAAATTATAAAAAACCTAATAAAACAAAAATTATACTAAAATTAAAAGCAATTTAATTATATCTAAAAAGGGCTACCGTGGCCGTGGCATCGTATGATCGTACATAGGTATATTCATACAGGTTTTATAGGTAGGTATACATTCCGTTTTCGTTTCACTATGCTGGGCCGGGCATAAACATGTTTCAACAAATTAATGTAGTCATGCAGGTTCATCATCATCATCATCATATCAGCCGAAAGACGTCCACTGCTGGACATAGGCCTCCCCCCAAAGAGTGCCACAATGACCGGTCTTGCGCCACCCGCATCCAGCGGACTCCCGCGACCTTTACCAGGTCATCAGTCCACCTTGTGGGGGGTCTACCCACGCTGCGCCTTCCGGTCCGTGGTCGCCACTCGAGAACTTTTCGTCATGCAGGTTGTGTTCCATTAATCTATTTGTCTTCACAATAAGTAATTTAACCAAATTTTTCCACAGCTGCTTGCCACAATGGTAACGTACCTAGTCGTGCTCCTGCAGTTCCAAATCAGCATCCCCGACGATTCGCAGTCAAACATGGCGGACTCGAACGACTTCGTGAACGCGACTGAGTCCGTTACCGACGCCCCCACTACTCTTACCACAATAACCACCCTGCTCACCACCTTAGCGAAGAAGAAGAAAAGACATTAATAGCAATGATATGATAATAAATCTATTGATTATATCGATCTATCCATTTTACTTCCGATCCGAATCGGTTCCTAACCGACGTCCACAATCCCGCTACTAACTACTAGTAGCTTTTTTAATTTTCCACAGTAAAGCTTAAGCCACACAGAGAGCGGGCGGGCGGTAGCGGCGCGGGAGCGGCACGGGAGCGGCGCGGGAGCGGGCGGTAGTGGCGCGGGAGGCGCGCGGGAGCGGGCGGGAGCCCCGCGGGAGCTACCGCCCACTCTCTGTGTGGCTTAAGCTTAAATAAATTAAACTGTTTATAAAGTCGATGGATTTTGAACAAAATGCGACTTTAATAAGAATGGGGGTACCTACATTTTCAAGGTAGAATTTTATCCCCATGGTCCCCGAAGTTCAAATTTTAAAGCGTAAGCCACAGTAATCCAGTTATTTGTGCTTATAAAGTTGAGAAACTCCTGCAGTCTGTGGTAAGGTCAGAATTTTTGTTATTGTTTGTGGTTACAGAATTGGTTTTATGTGGAGTCAGAAGATGATATGAGTGAATTTCACCAAACGGGCATTTTTGTCCAATTCCCATGGAATTTAGAAATACCAATAATACATAGAAAATTCTATGCTGATAATTTGATAAAAAAATTAACAAACACAAATTTTCTTACGGGGTACTTATACTTATAAAATTACGGAAGTTATTACAATTTGAAAATTTGACCTGGGCACGGGAATTTATCTGTCCATGGGAATTGCCTTTTCTTAGAAAAAAATGTATTAAAATTATTATTTACCATCTAATTTATCAAGAATTATAAAGTTCAGTTGTATCGAAGTTATTTAGCCTAATTTTACCAATCATGGGTCACTCTTTTCAAATATTTAAGAAGCTAAGTGTAATTGTAGCAGTTGGCCTGTTTTCTTTAAATAAACGCATAAACTATAACTCTAATCGATATACTTAGTACAAATTATATTTATTTTTGCATTTCATCCATAATTATTGTTATTAAATGAGGTTTATTAACAAAATAAGTCACCCTTCCCAATTCCCGTGTCCCAAAATCAGCTGTTTTGGGTAAACAAGCTATGGGAATTAGGACACGGGAATTGGAAATCTATATAAAAAAAATCATAAAAAATTCAAATCGCATGTTAATAATATTTTAAGTTATCGTTTATATAGAGACACCAAAGTGCTTTATAATGCATACATATGTTAATGATTACTTATGTAAAATTTGAATTTCTAAGGGCCACCGAAATTGCAAGCAAAAGCAAAAAAATTGTCGCCCACCCAGAAACCGAAGTACTTAGGTGGTTTACTCGAACTTAATGCGGTTTGCTATATATAGATTTTTTATATATAATAGCTGACATTTGAGAGTACATGTGAAGCAGGACGCGAAGCTGATCAAATGTAAACGATGGCTGCCAGGGACCTTTGAATTTTGCCGACAAAATTTAACTCTCGCGCTCGGACGATTTTTAAACATCAATTACAAGTTATTCACCACAGTGAAGTGAATAGTGTCTGTGCTCAGTGATAGTAAATATAATCGAGTTAAAGTTTTTGACACGAAATCAGTGATTCTAATGTACAGTTTTTGATAGGAATTTTTGATTGATTCAAAACTCGATGCCGGACAGGGCACGGAGTCTTAATTTGAGCGTTTAGGTATTTTTTAATGTATTTTAAAAACAAATTAGTCCGTGAATTTGAGTGGACCTCAACGTGGAAACATGTATTCTTTATGAAAAAAAAATAAACGGTACGTATTATCTCATGCTACCATACGATTTTCAGCTCGGACACAAAAAAAATCGAGTATAGAAAATGACCCATATGTATTGTATTCTAACATGATTATTTTAAAATTATTTAACTTAATACTTTCATAAATCTACCTACACGTATTTTAAAGGATTTGTTCGTTAACAACTAATTTTATGTTGCATAAAATTAGTTGGTGGACGAAAAGTACCCAAGGTCAAAATTCATTTTCAAGGACAGTTATTGTAAATTACACATGCATAGCACATAATAAAACAGGCAGGTATGTATTTACATCATTTACATGGTGGATTTTGGATGTGATCTATGAGTATATCACATCGCAGGCTCTATTCCTATTTCTAAGAACGAATCGATTCCTACTTCAAAAAAGTGTGCTGTTTCACAAACCTTACCAATATTATTATATTTTTAGTTCGCAGCTACAGCAACAGCATCTCCAAAAAACTCAAATATAAAAATAACCAGTGTTATATGCGTAATTGTTTTAATTGAATAACTTATCTAATGAAATTATCCTATTGATGAGATAACTACAATAGTATCCGTCAGTAAACAAGTAGATATAAAAATCTTACCTGATGACACAATAACCTAAGCATGCAACGTATAACAGCAAGACGACGTCCAGTTTAGTTAGACATCTTTAGTTGTGTTAAAATAAATATCAAATAGGCTAATCTACCATATAAAAGTATTAACTATAATATTTGTTTCTATATTATTTGTTTAAGTTGGAGTTTTCAGGTTTGGGATATAGATTCTGATTTTTACGGATAAATTTGCAGTCTTCTAGTAAGTATATACAAATATAATGTCACGAGGGTAAGTATTATTAGTCTACGAAAGAGTGGTCTGCAACTACCTACCTATCTTCATTTCTTATGTTACTAAGGACCCTTACGCATCTTTTTTTACGTTTAGACTAAGCGGTCCAAAAAAACCACTTAATATTTTTTGGTATAATTAAATACCATGATATTATAGTTAGTTATAGCTAAAACCATGTCTTCATGGTTTATTTTGTGGATGAAAAACACACTGCGCTTGGCCGCCATTTATCCAAAATGTCGGGGCAAACAAGGGTTTTTTTTCTCAGACAACTGGGTCAGACAAGTGAATTTTTAAATTGGGTCATTTTTGTACCCGTCTTAATGCATTAACTATATTCATTTCGATAAAATATCGACATAATTTATTACAGCACTACACTGATTCACAACAACAGTAGTATTTTTGCCAAAAATAACTTTAAAAAAGTCCATAATCAATAAAAAAAACTATCGACTTGGAACTATACCACAGAATAGTATAATAGTATTACATACAGAACGGACACGAACCCCCCGCACTGAGGTCAGTTACCTCGTCCCTGACAGGCCAGGATGACAGGCCGGGTTACGATCGGGTTACCGTCGCGGCTCGCGATTCGCCCGCGCCACGCGCTACGCACTCGCGCAAACAATTGACGCGTGTACCGACAGCGCACGCACACATACTTACCCACAGCGCTTGCTTTCCTTCGCGTGTCACCCCCGTGACTATACTTAAAATTATTTGAACTGTCCGAGTTGTATCAAATTAGGCCGTTCAAAAAGCGACTTTACTGTCCAAGCGTGAAGATTGAAAGTCCAATGACAAGTTTTATAAAATATCGGACATTTTAAATAATTTCTACTTTACTCATTTCATAGTATCCAGCATCTGCACTTTATCTGAGACTATTGTATTGCAATAATACTGTACATGAAACTTTTGAAATAATAGCAATAGTTCTAACAGGCTTATCACACTACCCTATCGGTAGGGCCCTAACTGGGGGACGGGAGTTAAATCATCTCACTCATTAGAGCGAGATAGTTTAACTCCCCGCCCCGAGTTAGGGCCCTACCACGGCCCTACCGATAGGGTAGTGTGATAAGCCTATTAACCGTGTATTCGACGCGTACGCCATCTAGCGAAATTGTGGAGATTGTATCATACACTAACAGAGCCATCTTTGAGTTGACCTTAACAACCGTTTCTCCGTGGTTTCTCTAGTGGCTGAATACTTACCTGTGGTTCTTAAGCGGTCTTTACACCTGGCACCTGGCTAAATTTAGTGCACTCCGGTGGACGGGGGTTAAACTATCTCGCTCTAATGAATACACCTGATATCTGTGAATGAATAGGATGCTTTAATTTAACCAGCTTAACTCCCCTCCACTAGTTAGTGCACTCACGTTGATTGTGACATACGGACGGACAGACAGACATGATGAAATTATAATATAAGGTTTCTGTTTTAGCCATGATGGCTACGGAACCCTAAAAACTAATATAATATATTTGATCCACCACTGGCTGGAGTGGCTGGTATGTGTCATTCACCAGTGTTGCCAATCCATACAAAGAAAAGTAATAGAACAAACAAACAAGTTTAGTATTATTTAAATTCATAGTTAAAGTATAACACAAATAGGAATATCTTGGAATAGTAACCACTTCTAAGTAAAATAAGTTATACTATTAATAACGTAAATCTAAACGCAATTTATTCTTTCATCATGAATGTAGTTTATCCCAGAAGTTTACCCTTTTTCAATAGCCTGGCAACTTCATTACATGATTGATAAAATTTGCGCCATCTGCCGGAATACAATACAGACACTTGGCCATGTAGTTCACAAAAAACTTACGATCAGTTGAAGCAAATCAACTGTTAGAAAAGGGCTATTTTTTATTTTATTATTTTCGTGTTTTATTGTGATATACTGTATCAAATTATATTTTATCTACACACATATCATAAATCCTCTAATATGCGTTCGGAAACCGTAGAAAATGACTCTCATTTCAACATTCAATGACTTTATGGCAATTTTCTTATCTGTGGCTAAGGCTACAGCAGTAATAAAATATTTCATTTTAATCTCATATATGATGTTAAAATATTACGTCAAACAAAACTGTCAAAATTTAAATGTCAAAGTTGACATGTCCCTATTCTAGTATCACTGAAAATTCAAATTCAGTCGATGCGAAATGTCAGCTCGATGTTTTTTTAGTATATATCGCACGAAATTTGAGCTAGAACGACATGATCACATCAGAATAGGGACTCTTTACTTTTTAAAATAACATTTAGGTATCGGTTGCCAGTTCTGATTTCGATATTTCCGCAACCGTGCAAAAAAGGTTGTATTAACACAATTATTGTATTTATTTACTACGGTTTCTGAACCCATCTTAGAGTCATTATAATCAGTGCCGGATTAAGACTCCTTGATGCCCTAGGCAATCCACGCCTGTGGGCCCCCCATCCGCGAAAACGCGAGCACAGCGAGCGCGAAATTTTTCAAATATTATGATGCATGTGCAGAAAATACTTCATACGCATCTAGTCATAATATATGTAGACGGAAACGCGAGCGTACCGAGCGCGAAATTTTTCGAACATTATGATGTAGGTGCGGAAAATACTTCATACGCATCGAGTTATGGATGTAAACGCGAGCGTAGCGAGCGCGAAATTTTTCGAACATTATGATGCAGGCGCGCATAAAAAACCATACATAATTAATGTAAAAATAGCAGCTGTTGGTTTTCCGAATAAATAAATACCCAGTAGAAATCGACACTAAAAAAATATAACTACGCAAACCACGATGTTGATCTACTTATTTTTAGGGTTTCGTTAATACCCGAAGGGTCCAATTGGAGTCCTTTCACGGGTACGTCTGTCACCTGTCACAGGTTTTCAAGCCAAACGCCTGGAAATTCCGTTTTCAAATTTTCATAGTTTAAAGCATGCGGTTTAACTAAAGCCATACAAATTATCGAAACATATTTTAAGGGCGTGAAAAATAAATTTATGATTTGACCGGTCGTTGTTTAGAGCTCGTTGAATAGATATATGCTGTATTTTTACCTCCCTAACTACCTACGCCCCTGGTTGCTCCTGATAGGTGTGTGATTTTCTGAGAGAAAGGAGGGAGTTAGAGAGATATACCGTTTTGTATCGCTCTGAATGAGAAGAGCAGCTGCCAAAGTATCTAAGTATTTTTACAAAAGTTTGCTCCGCTTTTTTTTGCCTCCCATCGGCCTATGAACTTCGAATTTGGTCATATTTAATGTTTATTATTACGTATATTTTACTAACAAATGGTAGTGCTATAACCGGAACGAGCGAGCAAGCGGGGAGCGGGCACTTATCACCCCGAACGTCAACACGAGCCGTGCGGATTTTCAAAATGACCTTTTTTTCGTGGTGTTTCTGGTGCCCCCCTAGACGTGGTGCCCTAGGCAATTGCTTAATTTGTTTAAGGGTTAATCCGGCACTGATTATAATATGTGTGTAGATAAAGTAATGTATGCAACTGTACATAATTAGGCATTAAAACACTCGTGTGACCTTATTATGAAACTCGCCTTCGGCTCGTTTCATAAAACACGCTCGTGTTTTAATGCCCCTCATTATGTACCAGTTGCATAAACTACTATTATGCTTTAGAATGTTAAAATGCAACATTTTGGCGAAATCAACAATACGTTTTTAATTTTGAGCCTGGTAGCGTCATCTCGCTAGTGCTTTCTGACCTGCTATGATACTTCCAAAGAGTTAGATATCTATGCTTGTCCATAATCTTTGCTATAGTGAAACATGTTAAAAGTAGGTTGAAGACGTTGAAGTGCAAGTGCACTCAAAATCAGCCCACATAATTTCTATCACTATGTGGAGTACAGTCAACGACAAAAACATATATTTACATTTTCTCATCATATACCATTTTAACCATGGTTAGTCAGACTACTAATATACACATTTTTATCGTCAAATATTATTTTTAATTCCATATGCCCAAACATACTTTTTGATTATTTTCTTATTTATTTTATTTTTTGAACTGGTATACACGCTGTCAAAATCGAGAACCGTCAGGTCAGAATCGTCTAGAAATTACAATTACAATATTTGCAAGAAAGGCCAGGCCACAAGAAGAAATAGAATCGTTGACGCCCAACGGGACTCCAGAGTGAAATTAGAAATAGTGAATGTCAGTGTTTGTTTAACGATACACGGACAATCTGCAGAAATCATTCCTGAACATATTTTTTTGTAAAAATGGTGGACTACAGCAAATGGAAAGATATTGAGGTTGGTATACCTAAATAAAATAAGCCGGTCACATAAAAATTATAGTTAAGTAATTTCCATCACCCACCCATTCATAAATAGGTAGATCTTAACAACAACAGCTGTCATAAGATGGTTATAAATTCATTCGACTTTATATTGCAGATATCTGATGACGAAGATGAGACGCACCCAAACATCGACACTCCTTCGCTGTTTCGATGGAGACACCAGGCACGTCTCGAACGCATGGAGGAGAGACGACGTGAAAAAGAAGAGTTCGAGCGAAAGAAGAATGAAACAAAGAGGAAATTAGAAGAAACCAAAAATAAACTTGCTGACGTCGGTCCTGATGGACCCAACCTTGATTCGTTAAAAAAGACCCTTGCAGATCTGGAAAAAGAAGATCGGGAACTCCAAAAGAAGGAAGACGAACTTAAGAAGAAAGAAAAACAGACCCCGTGGAATGTGGACACTATCAGCGAGCCTGGCTTCACGAAAACCGTCATAAACACGAAACCACCGCGTCAGAGGGAAGAGAATTTAACAGAGGAAGAAAAAGAAGAAAATATGAAAAAGTTTATCAAAGACAATGAAAAATTGCTGAAACAATTTGGCATGTTGCGAAAGTATGACGACTCAAAAGCATTCCTTCAACAGCACCCTCATTTGGCGTGTGAAGAAACAGCCAACTATCTCGTAATCTGGTGTATCAACTTAGAAATGGAAGAGGTACGTACCATGTTAATACAGTTCAGTACAGTCCCAAGTTGGGATGCCCAACAAAATTTTGGCAGGCTGTTAGTCAACTTCTGATGTAGAGGTACTTGTTTCTTTTGTGAAAAAAGCATGTCATTCATTTTTGTAGTATGATTCCGCTGCCGACAGCATACAGCAACTGCATGTGCCTCTGCACTCCAAATTGAACCGTAATGGTATGCGTAAAAAACTCGATTTGAAATGAGCGGAGAAGCACATGCCGCTCACTCTAAATCGGGACTTTTAGACTCATGATTACGGTTCAATTTGGAGTGCGGCGAAACATGCAGTTACTGTCGGCTGTGGAATTAAACCTTTATCATCAACATTTTACAGTATTCAATTTAGATTTATTATTGCAGAAACATGACCTAATGGCCCATGTCGCCCACCAAACTATCTGCATGCAATACATTCTGGAGCTCTCTAAACAACTGGATGTGGACCCCAGAGCATGCATTGGATCATTCTTCTCAAGGTAAATGCCAGCCCAATACCACATTCAAAACTGTCTTAATTGAGCAATTAACACAAAAATATTGATATCACCTTTTCGGTGCCTACAACAAATATATCTGTCAGAGCGTCCAATACGATGTTAACCTACATGTATCTCTATACTTCTATAGGGTTCAACTTCACGTTTGAACTTTGACATTCCCATGCCATGGTGTTGTGACAGCAGTCACTATGCTATGTAATTAAATGGAATAAATAAATATAAATTTGTATTAGAGTGCTGGAAAGGAGCGCTCGTGGCCCAGCGGCGCCTGCGTACCGCTTGCGACGTGGGCAGTGGCAACCGGGATTTACGTGCCTTCCAAAGCACGGGAGCGCTCAGTTATTAACCACTCAAAGCGGTCACCGATCCAAGCCGGTCGCCAGCAATCCCGGTTGCTGTCTATGGCAACAGTCATTAAGCCAAGTTGGAGGCCTTCGGGCGACTTGAGAACTTCTAACAGTCAAGTTGCCGACTCACTTGACAAAGCCTAATCCCAATAAGGTCTAGTTTCCCCTCGGGGTTGGAAGGTCAGATGGCAGTCGCTTTCGTTAAAACTAGTGCCTACGCCAAATCTTGGGATTAGGTAGCGGACCCCAGGCATCCTTCAGGATGCAACTGTACTGGGATAACGCTAGGAGGATGATGATGATAATGATTAGAGTGCGGAAAAGGTTCAACTTGCATGATTGTCATATATGTATTGTTACTTGTTAGTAAACAGAATTCAAATCTCGAGGCAGTACCTATTAATACACTATCAGATGATAAAGGTCAATTAATTTAATTGCTATTTGTGGACTAATAACAATACTAAGTTCAAAATATATACAAAGAGGTATTTAAACATTCACTGTAAATATCATATCAAGCCCCATAAGAGGAGGGGTAGGGCAGGCTCTCTCCATACAAACTTTGTGCAGGATTTACTTCGTTTGTGTTTGCATTAAAGTTATGATTTTTGGTCAGTATGCTTATTTTTCTGATAGCTATTTCGTGATGTAATTTTTTATTTTTATTTATTTATTTATTTATTTTTTGAAATATTTGAAAGTTTTCACATCACGATCTTCGCATATCTAATATTTACAACCAAAAAAATTATTATATTTAGTGCAAAAACCGACGAATAAAACGTCAACATTCATAATGCTAAACAATATTTCAAATTTATCCTGTGGCACTAGCAAAGATGTATTTGTAACAGTGCAGTAGTATTTTACCTAAACTGTCTTAACTAAGCAGAATTAAGCACTCAATATTGATTTTTTGTTATGTACATTATTATAATACTGTTTATACTCAGGATACAAGTTGCTGAAAAAACATACAAAGACTCGTTTGATGACGAGCTAAATCAGTTCAAAGCCAGAATCCAAAAGCGAGCTGCAGAGAAGATTCAGCAAGCCATCAAGGAACAAGAGGAAGAAGAAAGGAAGGAGAGGCTGGGGCCCGGAGGACTGGATCCTGTTGAGGTGTATGCAGAACTACCTGATGTAAGTACATACCAACATGTTAATTTGTTAATAGTACATTACATAGGGCAGTAAAACAAAGAATGTCTCATATCGCAGGGTATTTGACGCCCGACCCTAAGGCAAGGGCGGGGCGATAAATATGCGATTATTAGGCTTTGATTATTACCGCCCGTGTCAAGTACAAAATTTTGTGTCACGCCTCTGGCCAGGAAGTGGGATTCTCCGCGCGCGGTTCGGTAATTGCCACTTTATGGCCAGGTGTGACATAAATGCTTTTATACTGTTCCACCTAAAGCTAGGCTGAAGAATTTTTGCATATTATTATCCCAACACTGCCAATTCGAGCTTTGTAAGAAAGAGCCAGTATCCATTCAAGCACCCAACAAATCCACCAGTAATGTTCAGATGGCACCTGCTTCTGCAAATACCCCATGTTATTGAATTATATACAGTCAACATCATGAATATCTATACGCCACTTAGTGACAAAATTATGCGAATATGACTTTAATGACAAGGGTGGAAGAGCGTACAGATATTTTGTCGCTTTGGAAACGTACATTTATGACTTTGACTGTACCCTGTCCTGATTGAAAAATGTGAATGAAACTGAAGATGGAGATTAACCCATAAAACTTTTATTGAACAGGAGCTGAAGAAATGCTTCGATTCACAAGATGTGCCACTGCTTCAAGCCACTATAGCCAAGATGCCTGAACAAGAGGCTATTTACCACATGAAGAGGTGTGTTGATGCTGGTCTATGGGTCCCTGGCGTGAATGATGAAGAGCCCACCATGAAAGAAAATACTCCTGCTCCGGGGGCCAGTTCTGATGATTTAGACTGAGATTATTTTCACAAAGCGTAATTTTAATTTAGATTTAACTTAGATTATTTTCAGTACAGTACCTGGGCGATCGATCTTCGCTCGGAGTGCATTTTCCCAGAGCTAAGACCAGGCTAGAGTAATTGTTGGCCCCGGAATAAATAGACAAAAATTGCTCGTTTAAAGAAATTATTAATAACTGGGCGTTTTCCCGGGCATGAGACCTAGCTAGATCGATTGCTCGTCCCCGAAAACCCCTACATACCAAATTTCATCAAAATCGTTAGAGCCGTTTCCGAGATCCCCGAAATAAATAAATAAATATACAAGAATTGCTCGTTTAAAGATATACGAGTAATATAAGATAAGATGTAGCTGTGGGACATCATGTATATAGATTATGGTGCATTTACTTGCAAAAATAAACAAAATTTTAACCCCATACAAATCTGTATTATATCTTCCTTTTAAATAAATATAAAAGGCCCGTACCACTCAATCCAAATAATGATATATGATGTATTTAACTGCCGAAATGTATTTTGTGAAGCAGCGGTTTTAAATTCAAATATAATAAATCTATGTTAAGAACCCTTATTGTATTTTTTTCACCCCCAGCTACAGGTATGGAATCCCCCCTTATTTAACCTCTTGACCGCCATAGTAAATGACAAGTCTTGTCTCACACGCCAGTCTGCAGTAAAGCGGGTATTACAATGTCCTGAATCAGGCGTCCTAACTAGTGGAGGGGAGTTGAAGCATCTCGCTCTAACGTATAGGTTGGAACCCTTCAGTGTCCTAAATTCAGGACAGTGTAATACCCGCTTAAGAGACGCAAAATGAACCTTACTTGATAGCACGTAGGTTGCCTTTACACTTACACTGTAGGTAGTTAAGGTAGTGTCACCTATACACGACAGTGACATTGTAGATACGGCGGCTTTTTTTTATTATTTAAAATAGGTTTGCGCTTGATCACAAATCACCTGATGGTAAGCGATATTGCGGTCTAGGATGGAACGCGCTTACCAAGTATATACCGATTCACTCACGCCTTGAAGACCGAAAGGTTGTAGTTTACAGGGAACAAGGAATCCGGCAAGGAGTTCCACAGGTTGGCTATTCTCACGATTCTTGTCATATATACATGACAGTGGCGGTCAAGAGGTTAATATTTTTTCGTTATTATTCGCCACATTTTTGTAGGTGGTTCGTTGAATCCGACTTCATACCCAATTTCATAAGTCTCCGAGTAAATCGGCTGTGACATACGGACGAACAGATATGACGAAGCTATAAGGGTTCCGTGTGGATACGGAACCCTAAAAAGGAACTACTAACAAGTACTGGCCGGCACGGGGTAAAATAAAAGTCTTGTGTAAACTTGTACTTTTATATAACAAAACTACAATAGGTGTGTGAGAGAGGGCGCGGGGTCGCTACGTGAGCACGTGCGGCGGTAGCTGCGGTCGCCCCTCCAGCTTGCTGTAGTCTAGGTGAAATTCTTTCGCCACCTGTCAACAGTCGGATTACATGTAACTGGCGGCGATTACCCTTCTCATTAGCCATGATAGCTACACCACTCGGGCATTGGGCAATTAAGCATAAGGCTGAGTGTAAGGCCTGAGTGGACGCTCGAGTTGGGCGTGCATGTTAAACAATTGAAATTCATATTGGTGTTCTGAGTCGCCGCTGGACCAATAGTATGCACGCTCGCCCGCCCCGCTGCACGCCCCGATGAACGCTCCGCTCCGAGCGTCCACTCAGGCCTTACACTAAGCGCGCACTGCGGTGCGGTGAGTTGCGGTGCGTTTTTAAAACCATAAAGGAAAAAACCGTCATTTTCCAGTACGCGCACAACGATGAAATATTCGTAACATATACTCTTACGTTTTACCATTCTAATCCCAACTCAAGTACACGAAAATCTGCCTCCGTGTATATTTACTGTCACGTGAAAAAATACCGAAATAGTATTGGATACATCCGCTCGGGGCATTGCGGCCTATTAAAGGTTTTTTTTCATTAAATACAGAAACTTGCGTTTGTATCAGCAGATTTTTTTTTTCGGATATTAGAGAATGAACATTGCACCTCGCAATTTATTACGCAGAAACGACATGGAGAAAGACTAGGTATTTCAGTAGCGTCCGCACGGATTTTATTCCGCAGTGCGCGGGGTTTCATACATAATAGTCCATAGGATGCAGAACATTCGCGCGGCGCCGCACCGCGACCAATCTGCAGCAAACCACAGTTTTTAATCCGCGTACGGATTATTTTCCGGAGTGCGCGCACTTCAAGGAGGTTCCATACTTCACAGATTTTGCGGAACAAAAAAGTAAGGCAGAAATCCGCAGTGCGCGCGTAGCCTAAGTGCCAGTTGCACCAACGTACGAGCACAGACCGGCCATCGTCAAATATGGCGCCGGCAGCTGTCATCCCATAGAAACTTGTCAAACTTTCCATACAATCAGATTTGACGAACACCGCTTACGATTACAGACGGTTTGGTGCAACCCAGCCTAAGTATTGGTCAACTAAGTGTGGCGCGGCTTATAAAATGGACATGAAAAACCACTAAGTGTAACTGAAGGTAATTTGAATATGCCATTACCTTGCGCCAATTGTGCGCGTCAAAGAAATAGTAGGTGCCACGCTCGTAGGTGGACGTTTTCTCCACCATGGGCATACCGGGCGCTTGCGAGATCCACACTTTCTCCTCCATGTGGTACCGCCACTCGCGGTTGTACCTGCAACGGACAAACAAGAGCCTGCTACACACACAGCTTATTTACAAGATAACAATGTCGCTATAGGTAGGTCGCTATCGGTATCTGGGATGCATACATTCAAGATTTAAGCCTGGCTGTGAAAATGATAAGCCTTTCAACGAATTATATGACGCAATTTCATTTCTGTGGTTCTAGTGACACTGTGCATATAACTTACAATTCGGCGGCGGCTGCTATTTGCAGAACGTCTCCGACAAAACAGTAGAACAAGTAAAATAATAGGTCTTCCTTATATCGACTCAGTCGTAGCGGCGCCAGCTTTTCTCTGATGGAGCCATTTATCAGATACTCTGGAGGTACGTGGTAGTCCATATCTTGTGGTCTGCAAAGAAATTACACATTTAATTCCAGTGCGTAAATACATAACTGGCATGGTCAGGTGGAATTTTAATAGCAAAGCAATAGAGAACCATCGCGTCTAGTGACTTTTTGAAGCGATGTAGTCTCGTTACGTAACGATACAGCCTTCGTGTTTATGTTAAAGTCGTTAACAATCAGGGGCCTGTACCACAAAACTTTACAAGCGTACAATTCGACAGATTTGACAACTTTTTCTATGGGAAGTTGTAGACTTTAAAGTTTTGTGGTATAGGTGCCAGGCGTTCGCATAGATGCAGAAGCAGGAATCCTTAACAGCTATTGTTTCTAACGCTGTTGTTGCGCGTTAATTTTGAAAAGAACTGTCGTCATGATGCGATGGCTTTTATTCAAAGTTAAAGGCCAAATATTCAGTAAGTCGAGTCTCGACCGCGACTCGACGTCTACCAGTCCCTGGGATCCCAGGGATTCATAATGGCTTGCCCCCCACTTGACAAGAGTGGTTTTTTCCCGTCAACTCAAATTATCGTGGGGGTCACTGGGCACACGCTCGGTGGCGGGAAACCGGTAGACTCGAACAGCAAAAATTTTCCCTGGGTTACCAGGAACCGTCATGTAGCGTGTATGGTAGACGTCAGGTTAATCAGGAGGGTTATTCCATTAGATTTTCGTGTGAAGCAGTGCATTTTTACATGGAGTAACGGTGCTCGCTCGCTGCGGAGCCCCTTGGTTTAGGTGTGAGCGTGTAACCTGCAAGGCGTGTCCGCCCAGGGGCCGGCGAAGGTGAGATAGAGGTTGTCCGGCGAGTTGAGGTTGAGGCCGAGCGCCGTGAGGTCCTGCCCCAGCGCCAGCGACACGAGGCTGGGGTCCGACTCGGCCGCACGGATGAACGTCAGCAGCCCCACGATACCGAACTGGTTGGGGATCATCGTCTCCGGTATGTTCGTTACTTTACCTAAAATGTGACACAAGTCGCATCAAACAGTCAACAATGAAACAACATTTTATTGGATTTTTGTGGCCGATATATTAAAGTTTATTTATCTATACGATTACCATAGTTATAGGTTATAGAGGACACGAGATGATAAAATTCAAAATAATGGCATTGCGTCAGGCCTAAGCCACGTTGAGGCGGCGCGACTAAGCGTTCGTCTTGAAGCCATACACAGCTACAACGGTTAACATTGTTTAATTTAATATTATTGATTAATTTAATTCTTGTTACAATTTTACTTTGACGATCATTATGAGATATTGACATTGAATTCCTTGTTTAGATTGGTATTGTTATAACATATTTTTTATAATGAATAATGATATACCTGACATAATTATTATAATATTCACTATTTGACGATCATAATGTAAATTCTTGTAAATTAGCTTTAAGTTATCTATAATGTAATTTATATTATGAAATAAATAAATCTAAATCTAAATCAACGCGAAAGCTAGTTACGCTGTCTCAGGGTGGTCTAGGCCTAGGATGCTCATGTGAATTATTCGTGTTTTCATACAGCGTGAATAGTGCGTGAACATTCATTAATTACAAGAGTGGTATAATAATTTTAATGCCATAATGTGAGCAGTTGATATAATCATTCATGCGGTTCAGGTTAATTTCCCGATTCAGGGATGATAAAATCACTTTAGTATATGGCCAACTCGTTCGATGAATACACACCATAGAATTCCGTATGCGCTCCTTGATTGACAACTTGGGGAGAAAAAAACTTTATGTAAATTTACGATTTATTTGTACATCTAATCTATCTACACATCATCTAACTAACCACTAAGACATGCATGCTACTCAATTAAAGTATACTTAAATTAAGATGCAACCTGTCTTAATGCGAAATGATAAGAAATTAAAAATAATTGACTCGTAAACTATTGGGACATAATTTGATTTAAATGGGAGCGCCTACGAAAATACTAAAAACGTAAATAATATGAAATTTAATAATATGCATCGGAATATATTACTCATAAAACATATTAGGGGAAAATGAATGATCTTCCTGACCCATTACTTTTTTAAATCGCATCATCGCATACGAACATTATTATAGACCTTATTGAACCGTTTCAAGATTCAAATTAAAACGAATAATTTTATACGTCATGCAACGGCAATGGGTTTGACCCATTCCAACCGTCATTTTGACACGAAATGGCGCAGCATCCTCCGGTGTTTCATACAATTTGGAGCTCAACGCAGCGTCCCGCTTGCGTCGCGCAAGCTGTGTGACCAGGCCTTTAGCCCCGGTTCGGTAAAATAACGTTGAAATGTCACAAATTGATAAGCATGTATTTATTCACACGAAGGCGGTTTGAAAGTGTGGCGTTTTTTTTATCGCGCACGCATTGTGACCAAGTGGGCTAGCACAACTTGCTGCCAAGTCGTATCTCGCGCGACTCGGCGATTCCTGTCTCGCGCAAACTGTGTGAATTAGAAAGACGATGGTAGATTTTTGTCTACTCGCGTCGCGTCTGAACGGCAGCTGTTTTAGCCCCTCAAGCCTTCGGTCGCGCTTATTCAAAATAATGTATGAAAAATTGTGAAAGTATTTGCGGTATCTAAGGTTATGTTGCAACGTGGGCAGCGGTCAGGACTTGGATGGGTGATCGCTTTGAGTAATTACTGAGCGCTCCCGTGCTTTGGAAGGCACGTTAAGCCGTTGATCCCGGTTGCTGTCTATGGCAGCAGTCGTTAAGCCAAGTTGGAGGCCTTCGGGCGGTTTGAGAACTTCTAACAGTCAAGTTGCCCACTCACTTGACAAAGCCTAATCCCAATAAGGTCTAGTTTCCCCTCGGGGTTGGAAGGTCAGATGGCACTATGGCAGTCGCTTTCGTAAAAACTAGTGCCTACGCCTAATCTTGGGATTAGGTAGCGGACCCCAGGCATCCTTCAGGATGCAACTGTACTGGGGTAACGCTAGGAGGATGATGATGATTGAATGTGTATACCTTCAGACTCTGTCTGTATGCCCTTGCGCGGCTTGTCGGGCGCGTGGTTGTGGTCCTGGGGCGGCGCCGCGCCGGCCGAGGTGCCGGGCAGCGCGGGGAAGTCCTCCGACGACATCGTGAACTCCGACTGCTCGGATGTTGGCTGCTTCACCATACCCACTGCCGATAATATACAGAGTTACACATTTAGGCAGAGCTGGGCACCGTTAATCAAATAGTTAACTTCGTTAATCGCTAATCCGTTGAAAAATAAGTTTACTTCGTTAAACGGTAAAGCGTTACATTTTGAATGATTTAACGGAAGTTAACGTTAATCGTTAATCCGTTAACTCGACGTCTGTCAAAACATCATAGTTTGAGATCAGAGGTGCAAAACTGTATTTCTCCTTTTAACTATACATAAAAAAGAACCACTAACCTACATTTGGGTATTTGACACGCATATGAAACTATGTTATAATCAAAACAAGCTAAAAGCTGTACAAACAGTATCAATAAATATGCTATGATATATGGATAAACATTGTTCTTTAGGTATTTTATTCAAAACAATGTAGTCTCGAAACTTCAACTACGACGCAATATTCTTATAGGTATTATAACTAAGATACATAAAGTGAAGAAGACATGAGTGGATTCACAATTTGAAAACTAACCCAACATAAGCAGAAGCATCGCATAGAAAAGATTGATTTTCTTTTTTTAAATACAAAAGACGTCCAAGACTATGGTTGGTGTCCTTACGGCCCGGCCACGACACCGAGCGGCGGCGGTCGCGGCAGCGGTTTTTTAGGATTCCTTACCCAAAGGGTAAAACGGGACCATATTACTAAGACTCCGCTGTCCGTCCGTCCGTCTGTATCTCATGAACCGTGATAGTTAGACAGTTGAAATTTTCACAGATGATGTATTTCTGTTGCCGCTATAACAACAAATACTTAGTAACTACGCGGTCAGCGAAGGGAACTCGCTCAGGTCCAGCAGCGGCGGCGTCGACGTGTGGCCGCCCTATGGTCGGTGTAGTCAGTGATGACGAGTGCTCGTACCGTAAGGTTTAGAGCCGGGCGGGGGCGGCGCGGCGGCGGGCGCCTGGTCGCCGGCGCCGCGCGCGGTCAGCGACGGGAACTCGCTCAGGTCCAGCAGCGGCGGCGTCGACGTGTCGCCGCCCTATGGTCGGTGTAGTCAGTGATGACGAGTGCTCGTACCGTAAGGTTTAGAGCCGGGCGGGGGCGGCGCGGCGGCGGGCGCCTGGTCGCCGGCGCCGCGCGCGGTCAGCGACGGGAACTCGCTCAGGTCCAGCAGCGGCGGCGTCGACGTGTCGCCGCCCTCGCCGAACACCGAGTGGTAGTTGCTGCCGGCGTTGAAACGGGACAGGTTCCCCATACTTGACTGAAATAAATAAATCATCATCATCATTATATCAGCCGATAGACGTCCAGTGGTGGACAGAGGCCTCCCCCAAAGTGTGCCACAATGACCGGTCCTGCGCCACCCGCATCCAGCGGACTCCCGCGACCTCTACCACCAGTCCACCTTGTGGGCGGGTCTACCCATGCTGCGCCTTCCGGTCCGTGGTCGCCACTCGAGAACCTTTCGCCCCCAACGGCCATCGGTTCTACGTGCATGTGCCCCAAATTTAGCGATTCGAAGGATCATCACCCTCATCTCAGATCCTACTCGAGAGTTAAGGTACGTTTTTCGGCATGTCTGTATTACGACCATTATAACGATTTCTGCCACCTTTGATGACAACACCAAAGCATTAATTAGGCTGAAAAAGGTTGCTTCCAGGTCCCCTACGAACGACAGAGAGTTACTCTTGAAACTTCGGTTAGGTGGTGCGTCGATAATTGAGCTGACAGGCGAAGTGAGGTAGTCATCCCAGATACATCTACATCAGCCTTAAAGACTTACCATCGCATTTGAATTAGGCTGAGACAAGGGCGTCGGTATCGGCACCCTTCGGTCAGCGAACGCTCGCTGACCGAAGAGTGTAGACCGGGAGGCCATGGAGGGTGGCGCGCCGCCGGGCATCGCGGTGGCGCCGCGGCCGGGCGACAGCGCGGCGCCGAACGTGGGCGTGACATGGCCCGACACCGCACCCACCAGCCCCGCGCCAACGCGGCCCCCCACCCCGCCGCTGGCTAGGCTTCGAGGTGCTTGCTGGAAATTCAAGTTTGCCATAACCTGGAAGTTAAATATTACTCATTAGATTTCGTGTGGTGTAGGTAGACTGTAGAGCATTGTTTGGCGTGAAGTGAGGCGGGCCGACTTGAGTTTTAAAGTAGAGATAATGCATGGAACTATTGAATCCGAACGATCTGTTAACTGTCTCAACCACTTGACCTTGAATATACACCTACTCATTCGATAAACCTATACCAGTTGGCTCTTATAAGCGGCCTCTATGTACATTTCAACAGCAATTTATGTAAAAAAACAGTTGTAGTTAACAAAAAAAGGAGGGTCGAGAATCACCAAAAAATTTATAAGAATAAGGAGATTAAAAAGAATTAAATAGGAGTTAGCAACAACAGATGGCAGCAGAATATGTTTATACTTTTTTGTTGACTGCCTAAGATACAAGTTGGAACACCACCGCAGACGATAACTACATGTTCCGCCGCACTGCAAATTAAATCGTAATGGTGTTTGTAATATGCTCAATTTGAAGTGAGCAGCTACACAGCAACTTTTATGTCGCTCACTCAAATCAAATTGGGACTTTTAGTCCTATAATTACAGTTCAATTTGTTGTAGAGGAAATGTGCAGTTTTCGTCTGCAGTCGGGTTCCGAGTTGTAAATTTATACTGCTTTTTTATAAAGGAAAAGAGAGCCGAAAGAGATGTAGTTGATAGAGTGATCAGTTCCATAGTAGGCATGCCTCAAACATGAGAACAGGACCAAAAAGCAGCTGTGGCTTACCAACATAATGATGCTGTGCCACTGCTGGATTGCCGCAATTGATAAATAAAACAAATAACATTGTCATTTACTGTGTGGGTGCCATCCTGTCATATCCGCCCATTATAAAAAGCCATTTGAATCAAATTTTGTGAATTTAATTAATTTCATTTGTAACCAATGTATCAGAAATATCTGCGAGAGCCGGCCCTAGGGAAGAGTGGATGTAGTGGCCACTCTAGGCATCTGGTGCCTAGAGATAGAGACGCCTAAATACCAGATGAGACAAAAAATATAATGAATTACTCTGATCAAGGGGCTAAGGCATCTATGTTATAATGCCCCAAACAAATGTTCATGTAGGATCATGGCACCAGATAGTAATCACCTTATTTAGTGTGGTGGTGTTTAACAACATAGAGATTATTTTAGAAGATTGCAGTCTATAAAAATGTGTTAATTTTAACACCTTTGCTGCAAAAGGTAACTTGTAGTTAACTTAGAAACAGTGGCCCTGGGGCAAAAAAAAAACTGGGCCCCCTAAACTGTTTAGGTTTTATCAAACTTATTTCTCGCTAGTTCAAGAGCTTTGCTAATCAGGTTTTGGGGGCCCCCTGAGCCTGGGGGCCCCGGGGCACTGCCCTGCCTAGCCCTTCGGTAGCTACGCCACTGTATATCACATCGGCGTGGGTTTGCCATTGTTGTAGTTGTGACACATACAAACACATATACAATGTGAACTCATAGTCCTACACTGACGCACACATGGACAATGTGCATGTGTAGCTCAACACACAACCATGGCTCACCTGCACTCTTGAGATAAAAGTACTCTACTAACATCAGTTCCCTCAACCCAAAGTCGCAGTGAACATGTTAAATTAAAGAAATCCTTTCTTCAGATTCAAGCCTGTATGGAATTACCACAACAACATACAACTTGTTCAGAAATTACATTGTCTTTAAGAGTAACTAATGAAACATGACATGTATTTTGAGGATGGCCAAGCTATCTACCACCTAAATATATTAAATAGTATCTAGAGCTGGTTAGCATAAAGTCTAATAAGATAAAAATAATGATAGGTGGCAAATTTTAATGATCTATGTCAAAGCCATGGTATTGATACCTAGTAGAAACTACTGTTTAACTACATTAAATGATTATTATGAACACAAGACAAGAACAGATACAAATGTGTCAGTATACTAATATAGGATATATTATATAAAGTTGGTTTTACTAACATGTCTGAGTATCACACAATTGCCTTCCAACTTTAGGGATTTCAAACACAATTTCCAAATGTCTCATTGATGTCTGCTGCCCAATGTTGAATTATATCAACTTCTACACCAGGCCTATATATCAAGTCAGGTAATTTAGTTGTCAGTTCAAGTTAGAAACCATAGCATGAATCCTGAATATAGAACACAGGTAAATTCAGTAAAAATGTCATTGAACTCTGGCTTGGTGACTACACAGATGAACATGTGCTATTGCCTAAAAGTAACAAATATAAATTGATGAAAGTTAAACCCTACAAATATCGAACTTACACTAACATAAAGACCATGCAGATATTGCCTACCAAGTGAAAATGATGAATTAAAAGAAAAAACAAAACATCTCACTGAATAGTGCTTACAAAATTAATAAATTATGCATCGGTTTCAGCTTACACAGCGTAACCGAAGTACAAAATACATAGTTTTATAAGATAGAAAAATGAGGTGACGAAAATAACAACAAATGAAGTAGGTAAATCTTTGGCATATTATTTGATTAGCATTCGTCCTCTGTCAAACAATGGCGACACAGGGTGAATAAGTACACTAACTTGTCCAAAATCCATTCAATATTTACCTAATGTGTAGACGTCAGTCCTTATTCCACTGTCTCAAGAAACGTATGGGTGGTTCATAATAGAGTATTCTCGGCAGAAATAAATGAACCCACTAGAATGGAATAAACAAAAGTTTGTTGACTGTTCAATTTACGAAACGATCTGTATGCATTTAAAATTTTATACACCAACTAGAAACATGCGTATCACAGTCTCCGCTTCAAACACTGCTATAAAACGCTGAAAACTTTATGCATCATTACGTCACAAATAAATATTTTAGCAATTTCACTCTGTTTTGTCGAACGCCACATTACCCTAAACAACTATGGCGGCCATATTGCTGAAAGCGGAAACTAGTAGTAATTCACCCTTACTGAAATCGGTTTATGCCATTTAAATAATTAAATAAAACAATACTCAAAAAGTTTATATGGTTTATTACTAGCATCACAATTATTTTTATTCGCTATAATTTTAATTTGTGATGCATTTATGATTATTTGGAACCTAAATTGACTTTTGGTGTTGGTCATACCGCAATTAAATTTATATCCACATAATTCGGGTAAATTTGTCTATGGTTTAACTCCTTGTTTTTATATATTATTGTAGTCACACATCACACACACACAAACCAGACCGAGGGGCTAAGATGATCGCGTATATGTCGAACATATAGCATTTGTCCCTCTCGCACTTACATACTTCACAGTAAGGGACGAATGCTGTCCGACATATAAGCAATCATCTTAGCCCCTCAGGTCTGCACATCATAACCAGATTTTATGTTATGAACCAAAACAAAAATAAACGCTTAAGTTATTTTTACGATGTTTGTAAGCGATAGGTTTGGATCTGGATATTGCAAGCCATGATTTCACCACCACACCAATCACTTTAATTCACTCATATTTCAAATTACAAACCTGTCGAGGGTCATTTCTTGTAATATTTCTGTCAAAATACGGTCGATGATTCTTCATTGCTGTTTCACATTCGTTTAATCACTACTTTCCTTTCTATCGTTTTTCTTTTGTCAATGTGCACATTGTAATTTTTCACTAATGAAGATGTTATTAACTACCCTCACTTAAAACAAGCGTGTGTGTTACCTCAAAAAAAAAGCTGCCCTGCTAGCATGATACAGTTTAATGTGTCTTGTCCAGTTGAATAAATGACATTTAACATTTTATTGGCTTATTAATTTAATTAAAATTATAAAGCTTGTACTAATAGCAATACCTACTCAAAAGACGGCATAATAAAATTAAGGAACGTGTCTTTACCCGTAAATTTCTGACTACCTACATTATGTAAAGATCATGTGGCTATTGACTTTGGATTTCATTAAGTATGTTTTACTTTCGATTAATTATTGGTGCTCGTGGGTGCAAAACGCAATGAATCATCCGGTGAGTTTTGATAAACTATTAAATTGAGGACTTAACGAGCAAAATTCATTCAGATGTAAGCAAACCTGAGAATGCCATGTCATTTGTATTATATCCATGAACTATTTTATTAGGCTAACCATGGTTGAAACCCTTTTACAAAATTACAAAATGTAATTATTCGGTGTTTAACTTTTTTTTTATCTAGCAATAAGGAATTTGATGACGAATGACTAGCACACATCGCTATAATTTTAGAGATATACTAAGATAAACTCACAAAATTTTAAAAAGTGTTTAATTTATCACACTTTTCATAGGAAGCTACTACAAATAGTGACTCTTCCAACAGAATACCCGTTACACAATACCAAAAACTTGTATAACAGTCGAGACTTACGCCAAATACAGTTTTAAAAAATTAAACTTTTATACAATACGACCTTTTTCCATCAGGGTCAAACTAAGTAGTTGAGTTGAATGTGAAGTAAGGGACATGCTACTCCGAAAAGTTGTCTTTTTTTGGCGTAACGAACATGCTACTCCTTAACTAAGCATTGTGACATTAATCCGTTTATTAGATCTCAGAAAACTGTAAATTTATCACTAACTTGCATAGTATTATGTAAAGAAACAAAAAAGTTGTGAATTTTTTCTCGAATCGTAACGGTTTTTTGGCTCTTAAATGACCATTTGTCCCTTACGCCAATTTAGATTACGGTAGTCGATATGGATGTAGTTAAACTATATGGTCAACCAATGTTATATTATATCTGGGCCACTTCGTATTGTACACAGTGTTTATTTATGTATCGTCTGGCAATTATTTAGCAATTGCATAAACTACTATTGGAAATATAAATAGTAGTGAAACTAGTTTTTACTTATTATTATTAATATTCCCCGATAATAGGAATTTATTACAACTTCCAATAAATTAATTATTCGATGTTTTCTTTGAAGTTGTCTATGGCACAAAATTGGGAGATTGTTTTAAGAGGTTGGCAACATCAAGGATCATATGATCGTTCAATGAAGAAGCACGTCTGAATAGGCGTCGACTTACTTCTCTCAGCCAGTTTCATTTTTCTGGCTGATTATCGGCTGTTTTACGTGTGAGCGGTGTTATAACATAACTATCAGCCATGGCGCTAAGCGACGCAGATGTTCAAAAGCAGGTAAGTTTCAATAAAATCCAATATCTCCATGTACGCAACATGTATGAGATAGACATTTGCCAGACGTACAAGATGCTACTGTACATGATATATAAACTATCTTTGATGTCGTTGCTGTCAATAAAAACGTTATATGATGGATAGTCCTGCGTTTTCCGTATTGATATGCCGATTTTCCATTACCAGATCAAGCACATGATGGCCTTCATCGAACAAGAGGCCAACGAAAAGGCCGAGGAAATCGATGCTAAAGCCGAGGAGGAGTTCAATATTGAGAAGGGCCGTCTTGTGCAGCAGCAGAGGCTGAAGATCATGGAGTATTATGAAAAGAAGGAGAAACAGGTGGAACTCCAGAAAAAGATGTATGTCACTACATGACCTATTTTACCAACTAAGCATATATCATATAATAATTAAGCATAATGTCTATGGGTGCCAAATATACTCATTTGTTTAAGGTCACATTATATCTACACACCTCTTGATTTTTTACCCTGTGAGGTACTTACTACTTAGTGAAAAGTACAAGATATTGAGGGAGGATTACTAAATAATGAGGGTTCATTGGTTAATTTTGATAAGTTTATTAGAGCAATTCAAACATGAATCATTAGTGATAAATTCAAATAGAAATTTCAATATGAAGCTGTATATACATATTAAATAAGAATCCAATTATACTATGTCAAGTAATTGTGATCCACCAATTTTAAAACACTTTTTAGAAGAAATTTAAGTTGGCTATTTGATTCACACAAACCAAGCCAACCATTAGGTATCTTAATATTGTTGCACCTGACAAGTCATGTGATGTCATTCATTGGGCCGTGGGAAATATTTGTGGCTCATGGAAATTAGTTATAGACATGTTTCTTTTGATAAGTTATACTTATTGTTGATATTTTAGCTTGGTTATTAAAGATATGGCACTTTTTAGGGTTCCATAGTAAACAAGGAACCCTTATAGTTTCGCCATATCCGTCCGACTGTCTGTCCGCCACTTTTCTCAGTAACTGTTAGTACTAGAACGCTGTAATTTGGCACAAGTATATATATCAATGACGCTGACAAAACGGTAGAATAAAATTTTGAAAAATATTTTTTTTAGGGTAGCTCCCCTACATGTAAAAGTGGTGGTGCATTTTTTTTTCCTTCAATACCCATCATGTGGGATGTCGTTGGATAGCTCTTTCAAAAATATTTTAAGGTTTCTTAAACCATTTTTTGATTCAAGAATCCATTGGCGTAATAAATTAAGCTAAGTGATATTTTTTGTAATGGTCAAGTGTCCCCCCCCCCCTCTTCCAGTTAAACGGTGGCTAAAAGGCATGTGAAAATAATCATGGTAGTAGTCCATACAATGAATTTAAAAAGAGAACTCTCACAACTAAGTAGACATTACTAGTTACTGAGTAATAGTCGAACATATGCTGATGTTTGAAAACAATGTTTTCATAGTAAATATATGATCCTATTCTGCTATTTACATGGTGTAAATATTTTCACATTTATTAGCACTTGAAAGTTCAAGCCCAAACATATGGATCTATAGTTTTTAGGGTTCCCTACCCGCAGGGTCCAAAAGGAACCCTATTGTTGTCACTCATGCATCCGTTGGTCTGTCCGTCCGTCGTCTGTCACAATTTTGTTCCGAAGAATTTTTCATTTTCCTTTTGACCTATATATATATAACTAGAAATTTGGTGATAATGTTTATTATTACGTATATTTTACCAACAAATACTAATATGTTGATAAATCACATTTTTGAGGTTGGTTCGGAACTCTAAATGTGCGAAGTCCGACTCGCACTTTGCCGGTTTTTATACGTATAAAGCAAATTATTTCGTTCTTGTCCATGAGAGCAGCCTGTGCCCAGCAGTGGGATGTCTATAGGTTGAAGAAGCATTATTCCAGAATCATGCAAATCTCATCTAAGAAGGTTTTAATAATCTTGATTAAACTGTAACCACTAATCTGTGGCCACTTCATTGATACTTACGGTTTAGGTTTTGTGTGTCCATCTAAAGTTGTCAAAATTATCTTCTTGCTTGTCAATTAATGTAGTATTTTTTCTTATTGAACCTGTGATGAATGAAGAGAAACATTAGAATATATATTGTTATTATTGTGCAGCCAATCATCGAACATGCTGAACCAAGCCCGTCTGAAGGTGCTGAAAGTGCGTGAAGACCACGTGCGTAACGTGCTAGACGAGGCCCGCAAGCGCCTGGCCGAGGTGCCCAGCAACCAGAAGCTGTACTCCGACCTGCTCGTTACACTCATCGTACAGGCTTTATTCCAGGTACATATTTCAGTCTTCAAACACTAAGTAATAATAGAATTATTGCCGTGGAAGGAGGCAATTACAGGCTGACTAATTGTTTAAACGGACGAGCTTGCGAGGTTGCGAGTCCATTTAGTTATAATACGAAGCCTGCAGTTGCGAAATATGTAGCGAGTAATGTTCTTTTTGCGGGTCATTTTTAGGGTTCCGTAGTAAACAATGTGTATTTACTATGTTTTTGACAGAAATAACAACATTATCTAAGGTATCAATGGAAATTGTACGAAAGTTTGCTTTTGCAAAGTACATACACACAATAATATCTATGTTCTCGACTGGCCATCACTGTCCCCTAACTTAAATATGGTAGAAAATGTATGGGGATGTTTGTTACGTCAACTTTATAAGAAAGGAAAACAGTACAACAACAAGCAAGAACACGAGAGGGGTATATAAAAGCGTCCTATTCATTTGACGCGGTCGGTGGTTGGGTGTTATGATACCAAGATTTATTTTATTATATTAGTTGGTGGAGCCATCCGTGACCGTCCGCGTACGACAGGCCGACAAGGGTCTGGTGGAAGGCCTGCTGACCAAGGCACAGGCGAGCTACAAGGAGAAGATCAAGAAGGAACTCCAACTGAAGGTGGACGGCGAGAACTTCCTGCCTGCGGAAACTTGCGGTGGAGTCGATCTTATTGCGGCCAGGGGCCGTATTAAGGTAACTTATTTTTTTTAAAAAAGGTAACCCCTCCAATACTATTATGTCAATATGCTTCATTTTACGTTAGCATAGTCCTGTTCTACCAGTCTGAAAGGGATATATTAACTGTCAATTTGTAGGCGTTATTTCATTAGTAATAAGGTTCACGTGTAGGTACCTACAACACCTGTTTATTTGTATTCACCAACCGATTGTCGGATCATCCGGTTCATCGGAAAATACGGAAACCTTCTAGGTTCACTTTGTTGTCCGTCTGTCTGTAAGACCCTTTATCTCGGGAACGCGTGGAGGTATCGAGTTGAAATTACAACTATATATACTCGTATCCTACAGTCCTATTCAAATGTGAAAAAATCAAACATCTAAGTTAACATAAAAAAGACACGGTACACTCTCAAGGGAATCAAAATGTATAAGGTAGGTAGTTTCTATCGTCCTATGAAATTTGGCAAGGGAAAAATCTGAAAACAATACATTTGTAATTAAATCATAAAAAATATAGTCTTTATTTATTCACATTCACATTAAAACAGTCTCCATTCCTCAACTATTTAATAATATACAGTAGAATCCGCATACAGCGACGGTCAAGGGACCGGCGATATTACGTCGCACAAACCGGACTGATTTTCTTTGAAAATGTTTGGTATGAATCCTAACGTCGGCGATTTAGCAGTCATTAAAAGCGGTCAAATGTTATATGCGGAGTCGTTCTAAGCGGATTCTACTGTACCTACAAATTTGTACGGAGTCCTGTAGCTCTAGTATAAGTTTTTTCGAAACATTAACTAATTCGAACGCGTTTGCGTTTTGTTTCTAAATGTATGAAAACGCTCTCACCGAGTTTGAAATACGCGCGTTCATCGGTTAGCAACAAATGGTATACTCGCTGTTTTAGTTTCCACTAGTGACCACCAGAGGCGCTGTTCACGTTTTCATACCACTTTCATACATTTTGAGACAAAACGCAAACGCGTTCGAATTAGTTTATGTTTCGTAAAAACTTATACTAGAGCTACTGGGTGGGCAAGTCCGGCTCGCTCTTCTGTTTTTTTTTTAAATATGGCTTTCTACTGAGTTGTGTATCTACTGGTGTTTTGTGTTTGTGTTCAGATCAGCAACACGCTGGAGTCGCGGCTGGAGCTGATCGCGCAGCAGCTGCTGCCGGAGATCCGCACGGCGCTGTTCGGCCGCAACCCCAACCGCAAGTTCACCGACTAGACGTACACGCACATCTATACATACTAACTTATTTTAAATCAATATTATCTATATATTCCTACAACTAAACGTTGTTCATATAATAAATGTTTTCCTTTGCCTAATTAATTATAATGCGTACAATTTTGCGCTTTAGAATTGGATGATTGTTGTTCTTGTCGAGCCGTCGGAAGTTAATAATGTGTGATCATGTAATTTCTGATTTCTGGAGTGTTGTATTCTTAAATGTACGTTAGTTTCGCCTGCTCAACGCCGATGTCTACCGAGAACAAAATATTTTATTCGTACAATTCATTCGTAGAGTAGTTATTCGAGACGATAATAATTAAGACATTGTTACCATATAACTAGATAATAATAATAGCGTTTAAAAGTCGGTTCTGTTAGGAATTTGGCTCACTGCACCTTCGCCCGCCTTCAGTATTACTTCCAGCACGTGACAGGCGACTTTGTATCGATCGATATACATTAATGATTAGTTGTATGAGAAAATGTTACTATCCTTATAATATAGATGTTATTAGTGGATGTTTGGCAACGATATATTTGGTCTGTATAGTTCGTTTCGCGTAGGAACATTGAGTGCTGCAAGGTTGGCCCACGGCGGCAGCATCCTATACTGGGAACACTTAAATCGAGGTAAAGATTTGGCTGCTCGCAGCGTAGCGCCGTGGGAGAGCCTTCCAGTGTTGCAACACATTCCTACCTCGTTCTTGGCAGTTACAGTATCCCTTGGCTTGCTTTTCACGGACGTAATCGGCAGAGCACAATAGCTCTTATATAAGGTACAATGTATAACCCCCTTTACGGCACTGTTAAATTCTTATGTAAATATATAGATGTGTTAATATTAATCTTTTATTTCAACCTCCCCTTAATTTACAGTGTTAGGTTTCCATCCTTCTCGTCCGTCATTTAGGCTGTGTTTCCACCAAAGATGTGCGAGGATGTGTTTTCATATATTTTAAGCCACACCTGGCCATAAAGCGGTAATTACCGCACGCTCCGCGCGCGGGAAATCCCACTTCCTGGCCAGGGGGTGACATAAAATTTTGTACTTAACACGGGCGGTAATAAAGAAAGCCTCAGATCACATGTATGAAAATAATTCCAATACAAAAAAAAAATCGGAAACCGTGGTAAAGTAACGCTGGATGTAGATTTTTAAGTAGGTAGTCTGGCAGTAGTTATTAGCTTTAGTATATATATTGTAATCTTTGGTTATTAGGCACACATACCATCTGTAGCTTTATATAATAATTATCGTTAGATTTCAGCAACTATTCCTGTGGTCGGTCGAAGCAGCTACAGAAGAAATAATACGTTTCTGTTGAAAAGTTCATATTTATTAATTTAATGGGACAACAATAGTATTATATACTTGCCTAAAACTATTCGTTTCATGATAGTCTAACATAATAAAAACTGTAACACGGGTACATTGAGATGGTTACATTATTTTAAATATATTAGTACCCAGTTAGTACCTAATAAAATTTCACAAATCATAACAACATCACCCAAACAATGTCAATCAATATATCATCTTCATTAATAAAGAATTAGGTACTGTACTATGGTGTTCTGTGTAAATTCAACTGAAATAGGGCGCAGAGCAATGACTTCTTATTGTCTTGAATGCCGTTGCTCGTAGAAAACCCCAAGGAACTAAGGACGACTAGAATATTTTAATTAATTAGACACCAATATCTTATAACTTAGGCCCAGTACATTATTTACTAAGATTATATTTATAATTGGTGTTATATTATACGTAATGCTTTCTTCACGAATACTAATGAAGAGGCTCATTCAAACTGTGTACCTATATCTCACATACGAATACTACTTAGATTGTTTAAGAATTAAACGACTAGATGAGATACATCAGGAGTGTAAGCAGGCAGGTACCGAGGCACCCTCGGCTCATCCCGCCGCCTCGCACCGCGGTCCACGGCAAGGCTGATGCTCCCAGCTTCCTTAACCCCATTCGACTTCGCGCGGCGTTGGGAGGGCATTATCGAGGCTCTCATTGTCTTCCGTTTCTGAAAAATCATCGGGACATCTCAAAACCAGACCAATGTTTACTTATTCTGTATTAAGCGTCTACTTACGAAAGCTATAATATAATGCGTCCAACGAAGTCGTCGGGCATCTAGCTATCCGATTGACTCATAAATAATTTCTTGGCATGAAGTTGATTGTCTGATGCCGGGCATAGAAAGATTTGAAAATTAGTGGAATCCCATGTTTCGGGGGTGTCGTCAGGTACCATATAATAATAGACATAAGTTAGTAAATACTTTTTGTTAAATGCTTCAGCTAACTAGCCATTTCTATGCCCCTGTTCAGAACCGGTGATCTGAAGCGGGGAACTTAAGCATGTTATGATGAGTGAAAATAATCAAATAACGTGAATCGTAGGTATATTTTAGTATTTGAGCTTTAACAATTATAATTGAGATTCAAAACTATTTATATAAATTTTCATGGAACGTTACAACAGCGCGCGATTGTTAATCGATCCAGTTTCTCAGTTTAAGTCTCCATAATGAATGGTTTTTGAGTTATCGGTGGTCCAGGGCGGCGGCCTCTTGGTCTTGTTTACCTCAATGGTGCCTCGCCAGCGGTCGGCCGCGTGCCTCGCTATCTCCAACCTCTTCTGTTTCTTGATCTGGTGCCTCTTGTACACCACCTCGATCACAATAAGCACGATCCCGCCTATAATGCCCGCTAATACCAATATGAACACGCCCGCCATGTTTTTTAGACCTAACGTGTTCGGTGTCTTTTCGTTTTCCTCGCAGTTCAATAGGTTGTTTCGTAATATCCAACTGTTGTCTAGGGATTCCATTATACCACCTAAAACAGCGCAACTGATTAGAAGAGAAATCGGGATAAACAAAATAAAATAAATAAATAAATATTTGTGGACAATCTTACACAAATCAACCTAGTCCCAAACTAAGCAACGCTTGTACTATGGGTACTAAGCGACGATATACATACTTATATAGATAAATAGATACTTAAATACATAGAAAACATCCAAGACCCAGGAACAAATATTCGTGCTCATCACACAAATAAATGCCCCGGCCGGGATTCGAACCCGGGACCTCCAGCTTCGTAGGCAGGGTCACTACCAACTAAGCTAAAGTGGTCGTCGAAACGGCGGTTAAATCGCGATAAAATTATTGACCATTGTTAGTGAAGTCTAGCAAGAAGGTAATTTAATTACGCTGTAACGATCTCTATTATGTGAAGGCATGCATTTATTACTCTTAATGATTTGTGGTTTGCATGCTTGCAACGGCCCTTCTATATGATTTGATAACTTACTTTCATGAAAATCAAGAATTGCCAACGTCACTTTATCGGCCCATGGGGAACCTTTTTGTAGACCAACCCCGTACCCAGAACGGCCAAATAATTCTCCGGCAGTCACCAACTCACAGTCCTGGGCAGCTTCGAACTCTAAGCGAGACGAATCCCAGATAAAGGCCATTAATTTTCTGAAAAAACATTACTTATAGAGAATGAGGAGGGGGAGAATTTAATGGTAGGTAATTAATGGTAATTGGTATGGTATTGGAGCGCTCGTGGCCCAGTGGCGCCTGCGTACCGCTTGCGGTATCTAAGGTTAAGCAACGTGGGCAGCGGTCAGGACTTGGATGGGGGATGAGAAGCGGTCACGCTTTGAGTGGTTACTAACTGAGCGCTCCCGTGCTTTGGAAGCCACGTTAAGCCGTTGATCCCGGGTGCTGTCTATGGCAGCAGTCGTTAAGCCAAGTTGGAGGCCTTCGGGCGGCTTGAGAACTAACAGTCAAGTTGCCCACTCACTTGACAAAGCCTAATCCCAATAAGGCCTAGTTTCTCCTCGGGGTTGGAAGGTCAAATGGCAGTCGCTTTCGTAAAAACTAGTGCCTACGCCAAATCTTGGGATTAGATAGCGGACCCCAGGCATCCTTCAGGATGCAACTGTACTGGGATAACGCTAGGAGGATGATGGAATTATGGTAATTGGTAAAACTATTACTATGTGAAATATTTTCCATCAGTTACCATCACCAAGTCAACTTTCTTATAACACAAAATTCATAATTTGTGTAAGTTTTTACCAGTATACTTAGGTATTGATTACCAATACCAACCACTTTAGTGGTAGGTAGCCGTTGGTGTTTCGCATTCGGAATGTGATTCACTATTATGTTAATGTCATCACTCATCAAATAAGTATGAGTTTTTTTTTTCTCACTTTATTATCTGTGAATAGTTGACCATACCAAACCTTGGGATTAGGTAGTACCCTTGGCGTCCTTCAGGATACAACGTCCCGTCCGACTGAGATAGAGCTGTGAGGGCGATGACGCTCGTCTGTGAACAGTTACCCGTTTTTAACATCCTGAATGGCTTGCTCCGCGTTGTCGTAGTTATTAGCCTCCATGGTCCGGTACATGTTGGAGAGCTCCACTTGCCGCCTGAAGTACATGTCCACTCCGGAGCCCTTCACCGTTGCACAAGTCAGGTTCTCCATTGTGTTTCGGAGCTTTAAGTAAAAGATTGGATTTAAATTCAAACAGTCCTGTAAAATCTCTTGTACTCTTCAATCTATTTTGCAGTATACCATACTTCGTTCAAGATTACATGTCCCTGGTTTCGGCACCAATTTATGTTACTAACATAATTTGGTGCCGAAACCAGGGACCTAGATGTTTTCGTTTAGAAACAGGTAGTACAGTACTAATTAAATACGTAGACATATTTAACTCACCCTTGCATCATTAATTCCAGTGAGTTTTGTTTTAGGTCGCTCGAGCACGAGGAAAGCGGCCAAGTTGGCCGTGTAGGAAGCGACGATGATCATCGCGAAACCTGCCCACACCATGCCGAGCACTCTTGCCGAAAAACTACGAGGCGTCCCTGGAATATCATCACTTATTAGGTACGTATGTTCAAAGATCCGTAAAAGGTGGTACCTCAAAAACCTTTGCATTCCCTAGTCACAATGAGGTAACTGGTGAGTGAGTAATAAAAGTCTTGCAGTAGCGCGTTCGCGGAACTGTCTTACTGGCTGTTTGTTTCTAATATTATTTTTTTTAGGTTTTTTATTTATCTGGTATCTTCGCAGAAACCGTTAACTCTTTTTCAGGTAGGTACGGCTAAAAGGAGATCGTGTAGAACCCATTAGGTCTACCAGAAAAGTAGATTAGATTAAAATGTTTTCTCTAAAATGAAAATTCTGCGAAACATACATTCGAATGGTAAACCCTAATTATCTTACTAACCTTCACCAATACCACTGTTCAACAACACGCCCCAAGCAAACCAAATGGCGCTCGACAGATTCAAGGCGTCTTCCTCTGTCCCGTCTATATTGGCCAGCTTAAATCTTCCAAATGGCGAGAATCTGTCTAGTAGATACAACACCAATGCCACCACGTGCACGGATACCATCACCAATATCCATAAAGTATTCGAAAACGGTTGTAAAAAGGACACCAGTGTCGAAGATCGAGACGGCTAGAAAGATAAAAATAACGGTCTTAACGACTTTACTATTTGTTTTGACTATCAATATCCCTCAACTAGCCGAGTAATATCAAATTAGTCCATTCAAAAAGGGACTGAGTTCAATCCTAAGTAATAATAGTAGATTATACACTAGGGTGGTCCAAAAATAACTTTTTTTGAATTTGTTTTCTCCACAAGGCTCCCTTTATTCCATTGCACTTCAAACACTTCTGTGCCAATTTTGAGACAAATCGGATAATATTTAGAGGTCGCGACTGTTTTAACATTTTTTAAATATTCAGGGAAACGCTCATTCTTCGTCGGCAGTTCTATACGGAACTTATGAGTAAATTGAAGATGAAGTGATATTAAATTATTCTAATCATTATTGTTATTTATTATTAAACTTCCTTCTTTATCTCCCTATTTCATTTACGGAATGTTATAATTAGAAAGAAGTCACTATTTGCATCTTTCTATGTAAGTCGTCGGCTCAGGTGAGATATCGCTTTTGTTCTTCGCTTTTTGTTATAATTGTATTTTTTAGCAAGGCAATATATATCTCTATTAGGGTGGTCCAAGATTGTATGGGGGAAAAAAAATGTCGTTTTATTCTTGCTCCACAAGTCTTATCCTGTTCCTGTATTAGCAAAAAGAACATATACCAAAATTTTGCTTTCTAGAGCAACGTTTAGAGGTCGCGACAATTTGCAAGTTAAATATATATGAACTCGCCAAGCACCTACATTGGTAAATTTTTAAAACTATCTCAAATGCGATCTTTCCTGTTACTTTGTGTCTTATTTATTATAACTGCTTGTGTAGTTCTAGGCAGGATTTTTTTTGTTTCAATTGGCGTAAAAATGTAGCTATTCGGTAGTCATAGTCTTATTGACACATCGACAGCATTGGCGCACGTAAATAATAGGACGCTAGAATATTTAAAAAATAGTTTAAAAATGCATCGACATAAGTTCCGTGTTTATGAAGGCTTAAAGAGTATAGTGAAATTTAAAAACAACAGCCATAAAATAAATATGGCGGAATAATCTTACATAAATCGACTCAGTTGCAAACTAAGCTAAAATTGTGTCGTGGGTACTAGATGACGTTATATATACATTAAGATATGTCTAAAAAAATTAATAAATAAAAATATAGAATACAACCTTGACCAAGGAAGGAATATTAGTGCCTATCATACAAAATAAATGTCTTTATCAGAATGTGAATCCAAAAACATCGGCGGCGTAGGCGGGGAGTCCGTAAAATTAACAACTTTTCTTGAAGTGCAGATTAAAGTGCGAAATTTAAAGCTGTCAATGACTGCTCAGATAGAGATTAGGGTGGTCCAAAAATAACTTTTTTTGAATTTGTTTTCTCCACAAGGCTCCCTTTATTCCATTGCACTTCAAACACTTCTGTGCCAATTTTGAGACAAATCGGATAATATTTAGAGGTCGCGACTGTTTTAACATTTTTTAAATATTCAGGGAAACGCTCATTCTTCGTCGGCAGTTCTATACGGAACTTATGAGTAAATTGAAGATGAAGTGATATTAAATTATTCTAATCATTATTGTTATTTATTATTAAACTTCCTTCTTTATCTCCCTATTTCATTTACGGAATGTTATAATTAGAAAGAAGTCACTATTTGCATCTTTCTATGTAAGTCGTCGGCTCAGGTGAGATATCGCTTTTGTTCTTCGCTTTTTGTTATAATTGTATTTTTTAGCAAGGCAATATATATCTCTATCTGAGCAGTCATTGACAGCTTTAAATTTCGCACTTTAATCTGCACTTCAAGAAAAGTTGTTAATTTTACGGACTCCCCGCCTACGCCGCCGATGTTTTTGGATTCACATTCTGATAAAGACATTTATTTTGTATGATAGGCACTAATATTCCTTCCTTGGTCAAGGTTGTATTCTATATTTTTATTTATTAATTTTTTTAGACATATCTTAATGTATATATAACGTCATCTAGTACCCACGACACAATTTTAGCTTAGTTTGCAACTGAGTCGATTTATGTAAGATTATTCCGCCATATTTATTTTATGGCTGTTGTTTTTAAATTTCACTATACTCTTTAAGCCTTCATAAACACGGAACTTATGTCGATGCATTTTTAAACTATTTTTTAAATATTCTAGCGTCCTATTATTTACGTGCGCCAATGCTGTCGATGTGTCAATAAGACTATGACTACCGAATAGCTACATTTTTACGCCAATTGAAACAAAAAAAATCCTGCCTAGAACTACACAAGCAGTTATAATAAATAAGACACAAAGTAACAGGAAAGATCGCATTTGAGATAGTTTTAAAAATTTACCAATGTAGGTGCTTGGCGAGTTCATATATATTTAACTTGCAAATTGTCGCGACCTCTAAACGTTGCTCTAGAAAGCAAAATTTTGGTATATGTTCTTTTTGCTAATACAGGAACAGGATAAGACTTGTGGAGCAAGAATAAAACGACATTTTTTTTCCCCCATACAATCTTGGACCACCCTATTATACACCAAGGGGCTAAAACACTGTTTTATGTCACGGGTGCGATATTGAATCCCGAACGCAACGAAGGACTCTAAATTTTACTCCCGAGCGGAGCGAGGGAGTAGTGACTTAATTCCTGAGCGAAGCGAGGGAATTAAGACTGAGTCCTGAGTGTAGTTAGGGATTTAAGCGCTCCCAAGATAAAACAGCTTTATCCCCGAGGAGTATACTCTACTTTTCTCACCTCTTGCGAGGCAATAAATAAATCAAGGCTACTAAAAACAAATTAAATCAGTCAATCGCAGCAAATTTTAGTATCTATTTTAATAGAATCTGTTTTACTCCGTATAATTAAGCGTCTTGTAACTCACGCGGGTCTCGTTTTTGGTATTTAATACCTAGTACATCGACGACTGCTTGCATTCATTTGTGTGGTGAGCACAAGTACTTTGCTCCTGAATCTTAGATGTTTTCTATGTATTTTAAGTATATATTTATCTTTATAGGTATACGTGTATGTATATCGTCGACTAGTACCCATATTACAAGCTTTGATTAGTTTGGGACTAGGTAGATTTGTGTAAGACTGTCCACAAATATGTAAGTATGTAATTATTTACATTGCTGCAACTGCTGCGAAGGGAGGAAGGCCAGCCCTAGCTATGTCCGAGGCACGTATATTACATAGTGATTTTATTTAAAAATGTAATAAAATATGAGAATAATGTATAAGAAAACTCCAAAATGTAATTCTACAAATATTCAGTACTAAAACCACGCGCTTGACGCGCTACAGGCGGCGGCCGACGACGCAGTCTTTTGTATCGAACACGACGTTCCAAACAAAACACGGAGCTGGTGTGCCGCCTCCTCGCCGCTTAGTGGACTTCACGACATTAGACTTTAATGACAGAACTATAAGAACTATGAAAAGTGAAATCACATTATTACCCGGCGGGTTATAATGAGATTCAGTACGATATTACTACCCGGCTTAAGCCAAGGGTTATAATGATTTGCTTTCGGTAAGGTTTGCATGATATATAATTGGGCATTGACGAGCAGGTGGTGTGAAAAATAACTAATAACATTTTTGTAAAATATCGGACATCTTAAATAATTTCAACTATTACGCACGGTTCTAGCGTTGCTCGCAGTAGTTCGTGGCTTAACTTGTATTGTATGTTACCTAATATTCCAACCTGTTCTCTTACCTTCTTCTCCAGAATAGTTATGCCTTGATATTTGAAAGGCTTACTAAACTCTATGAACTCTGCCCGTTCAGGGTTGATGGTCAACGGGGCCACAATCATGTCTGCGCGCTCGTACACCAGTTCTCCTGCCGAAAAATGGGGATACAACAGTAGGTACAGATCAATAGGTACCTTGAGAAATTTGTATTAGTCCTCTTAGAAGAATTTGGATAAAAAAATGTTCCTACGTGCTGTTTTTAAGTTTTTCGTCTAGGGTGATCACAGAAGTAGAAATGAGCCGGGATTTTACAATATTAGGAGTAAGGTTTATATGTTCTACTGGCACCAGTCACAAACATGGCGGATTACCTAGGTACGAAAGTACGCCGTTTATAATCACTCCATTTTCCTCGGTCCTTAAATTATCGCTAAACAATAATTTTATAATAATTTATAACTTTACCTATAAGACCAGTCCATTCCTTTTTCGGGCTAGGAGCAGAATAGTTCCGTATAATATAGTGGCCAAATTGTCCATCTGGTGAAAGCGCCAAAGAGTAAGTGAAGTTAATCGCTTGAGCCAGATGCTTAAGCAGGTCCATGCAGAAACCCTTGCAGCAATACATTTGATCTGGACAAAAAACAAGATGATTGTTAGCTTTGTCATATCAAAAGCAGAAAACAGCTGCTCAATAAGCTTATTTACACTAAAAATACTTGACTTAATACGGAAATACGGACTTAATACGGACATTATCCCATGAGCTCTAAGGCAACAATACCAATAGCACAGATTATATAATAGTTCTTCGAACAGATACGTATGTTCTAATAAAAAAAATCATACCTACCGCCTTCAACGCGCGGATGGCGAGGAGTAGGCATAATTCTCGGTTCCCATGGCGCAGATACATACCACTGTCAATAGTCTAATAACTAGTAATAGAGCATCGCTGTCGCTCTTTGGTACTTAGTGCTGAGTTTGTATTGGTACATAATGGGAGCAGGATGCCCAATGAGTCCGCGCTTACTACAGAGTTTAGATGGAAATATGAAAGATTGGAATGGAAGATTGGATTGGTAAGTAGTCACTCGTCGAGGTATACTCTTAAAGTAATTTGTAATTCCAATAGTTAAACTGATCAAATGCCTATCTTGTGCATTCTACCTGTGTCGTCGCTAGTGTTGTAATGTGGACAAGGAATCTCTTCATTGGTGCAAGCGCTGACGTCGTCCACCTTACGTGTGTACACAAACGGTTTTTCTTCTATGGTTAATACCTAAAACATATCTATTTTAAGCGTTTTTTTCGTCACTACATCATTTCTTAGTTATATTCATAATTTAATAGAGCAACAGAAAGTGTGAGAAGGGTTCTAGTGTGTACAATTCTGATCTCGGGTTAACTGCACATAGTACAGCGAAGAGTTAGAACAGACAATACCTTCAAGTGAGTGGGTATCATAAAGCCCTCCGGTTTCGAAGGACTTCGGCCCATCCAAATTATTTCTTGTTCCTTGAGTTCTAGTCGCATCTTATGCGTTTCCTGTAAAATGTAAAACGAAATAACGTAACTATATAATTGTAAAGTCTTTCTGGCAACGACGGAAATTCTCGATAATAACCATATTAATATTGAATATCGACCCCAAAAACTACAGAGTTTTCTTACATAGGACAAAGTGAGGAGGATAAGTAGAGTTACTTACTTCATAGACATAGGTACACAGCAGGACAATTAAAGATTTGGGAATTAGGAGAAAGAGCCCATCAGGAGCCCAACTCAACAACTACAAAGATATTGTAAATCCACTTGACAGAAGACTGCAGGCACGTAACACTAGGTAAAAAATCCATTTGTTCATTTGCTGCCAATTCTTTTCTCTTAAGAAGGCCTCCTCCTACCATATTAAGCTGATGATAAGGGTATCGTGTCCTGTGTCCTGAGTTTGTCCGTCTGCGTATAGGTACGTTTTTGCCACTGTATTAAAAATATGGAAAAGAACTACCTGATAACCTGACTAACCTTGGAGTAGAAATATTTCCCAACAGCCACATGTTCTCCTTGCGCCCTAACGTTCACCATATCATACTCCGCATTGACCCTGTCTCCATGGTCGTCGAAAGCCACGTGGCCTGTGGCTCCACTCTCCAGGGTCTGCTTCCTAATGTAATCGAAGAGATGGCGGCCAGTGTTCCACGTGCTCCCAGAGTTGTCGCAGTCGGAAGGCGGGGCGTTGATTTCTTCGGTCGTGTTCATGTCTCGTATCGCCGATGCAAGAACATAACTGTGAGAATTGAATACTTAATGTTTATTATCTTAACCCGTCGTCTACCAGTCCCTGGGATCCCAGGGCGGATAACAAAAGAATGGCATTGTATATTTTTTTTCGCCGGGAGAGGACGGCTTGCAGTGTTGGCGGATAAGTGTTTCTAAGGTAGTAATAAATTGTTGAATATAAGTAACGCCTGGCCAGAATTATTTAATTTAAGTACCTAATTCTGTTGCCATATTGCAGAATTTCAATGGGAATCCTTTGTACCAACCCACTAAGTGTAAGTAGTTGATAGTGCCTTTAGGAATGACAGAATAGTTCAGAAGTACCCTCAGGAAATTCATCATTTTGGTCTTAATCCGTTCAGGTTTTAGACAAAGAAGCACACACTCACGTATAGCCCATAAAATCTAAAGCACCTAAGTTCATAAGGGTGACAGTACCTATGTTTCCGATAAAATTTCATCATTTCTGGTTAAATGTTTTTTTTTGCATTCCGTCGTATGTTGCGTCGTGGAATATTATTCCAGCATTTGCGGCTTTAGCCGACGTTATGCTACTTTGATGTTAACTGGAAGTGATATAACAGTTTTACTGACATGGAGTCCTGGATGTGTGCGTGCTCGTTGGTGGCGTTAACGAGGCGTAGCCCGAGCAGCCCCTCGGGCGCGTTGGCCGCGTCCAGCGCCTGTTCCGTCACCACCCACACATAGCCTGCCGTCGTCATGTTTAGGAACGTTGCGTCGCGGAATATTATTTCCGCATCCGTTTTGCTGCAACAAAAAAAGGATACGGGTTGGGACGACAAGCAGTTTGCTGCAGACTAAGGCGACTTCCTGACTTGGCGGGGCGGGATCGATATGTGACATTTTCTTCTTTGACGTAAACTTACTGACGTCGCGAAGATTCCCACTTGACGGAATACTGTCAGTATTATATTTGCGTAGTAGTAATATTATGCGCAGAAGCGGACCAGTACTGTCTTTCGCATCTCCCCGCTAAGTACCGCGCATCCCGCGCCAGTCAGGAAGCACTCATTTAAATGTAGGGGCGCAGTAAAAAGTGGTACTGAGTTGACTGACAGTTGAGACTGACATTTGACAGTTTTCTCATATCGTACCGCCTCCGCTCCGCACCGACAAATCAGGAAGTCGCCTAATAGAACATGTTCATGATTTAGAAACGTACCTAAGCGAGATGGTCGCCCCAGATAAACTTGGCGACGTTCCGTGGATCAAGAGTTGGGCTCTCTAGGGATGAAATGGGAAGAAGTAACCCAAATTGCCCAAGACCGAAGTTTGCTTAGAGAGTTAGAGAGAGTTGACTCGAACTCTGCACTCCAGCAGAGGGTAACGGGATAAAGAAGAAGAAGAGAGATGGTAATAATTATTGTCAGATCTCTCTGTCCCGTTCATAAGATCGTCTGTCCAATCGCATCGGTATAGAACAATAATGGGATAGTACCTAAAGGAAATCGGAATAATTAAGGTAATTCTTAATCCCGTTTCCATCCTTTATTTAAATTTGTACGAACAGCAACAAAACAAATGTCTATTCGAACAATCCACATCTAAATGATAGAGGGACTTTACTTAAGCTTTAAGGGCTCCGTACCTAGGACATGTAATGTAGGTAATTTTTTTAAAGAAAATAAGTAGGACACATTAGGTATCACAAGTCCACTTTGTACCTTGCTTGTCTCTGTCTAGCATGCGCAGATTTAAAAAAAAAAGATGGTCCAAACAAAGCGCCGGTCCAATGATAGCAACCTTCCCCTAAGCCTCTCCCCTACACTTACTGACTTAAAGTAAGAACGAAGGCTGGCTATAAGTACCTGGCATACATCAAGAAGACTCTCGAGCGCGCAGCTTTGACCTCTATGAGCTTGTCGCTGAAGGAGTCTAGTCCCGGCTCGAACTCTATCACCTGTTCGACCACCACCTTCCTGTCAACGTCCTCGTCGACGCTCTGTGATGTGGTCTGGAAACTGCAACATGGATTATCACGGATTATTGACACACAAGTCAATATGGCGGACAAATGCTCCGGTCCGGAGGTTAGGTTTTTTGTCAAGTTACGTACCCCGTCGTTATTTCGTCTCCTAGCTGTGGGTTTAAGATACCTATTGTTACTTTTACTTGACTTCAGAAAAAACTTGGTTTCCGATTTTAGTGAAAACCGCTAAATGTGGTTTTATTGACATAATTCGAAAGACATGCATTTAAGTCAGACACAATTTCTATCGGGTTTCCGTGGAAATAGGGTAGTAAACAAAGGTAAAAATAAATTATTTTTTACTTGACTAATAAAAGATCTAACGCAAATACTCGGAAAACATCAATTTATTAATTTATTTTAGCTAATTGAAAGATTTTATAAGCATAAAGATTTAAAAAGGACGCTGATTTGAACATACCGATTCATACTGTCTTAGTGACGTCATTAAGACAGTATTTCCTTACAAACTTCATACTAACAGAGCGTTTTTGACATTTAATTAAAAGTTGCTGATTTGACTATGAGTCATCATCATCATCATCATCCTCAGCCTGTAGTCGTCCACTGCTGGACATAGGCCTTCCCCAATTCGCGCCACCACACCCGGTCCTCAGCTCTCCGCATCCAACCGCTTCCCGCCACTCTCATTGACTATGAGTAAAATACCGTATTGATCTCGGCACCTGAAGGTACCTACAGTTGAAGAAACTGAATGTTTGTCTTTTTTGAACTCTACATTCCATTATGATAGAGTCCAAAAGTGAAACATTCAAGTTCCTCGGCTGTACTCTAAGTATTAAATTATAAATCCCATTTCTCACCGGCCCAAAATTGCCCGTCCATCTGTATCCGAGCTATGTATAAAGATGACCTTCATATAATTGAAATGTTTCAGCAAATCGACCCAAACATCGGCCTGGTGGGAGTAAGGCGGTACAGTCCGCAAGAACGACACGTGAATGTTCTTGTCAGAGAAGGCGGAGTCTCTTGAAGATATGCCGATCACCGGGATGTGGTAGAAGCCACTCGTGTACGATACGGCTGCGGGTGATAGGTCTCCAGTTAAAGGATGGGATACCACCACAGCGTATACCTGAAAAATGAGGTCTGTTGCAATAGCTTCTGGGATTTATGCAATTTGATTTTTACTAACTAGTCTCATTCTCATTTCAATACAAGCTTCTGAGCCATTATATCTGAAAAAATTCTAAGGTCTTCTTGTCCGGAATAGGATTTTTTTTTTCAATTCAATTCAATTTATTTCAGGCACATGGTCCATAGTCGTTAGTAACAATGGTGCTTACATATAAATAAATAAATAAATAAATAAATAAATATTTGTGGACAATCTTACACAAATCAACCTAGTCCCAAACTAAGCAAAGCTTGTACTATGGATCCTAGCGACGATATACATACTTATATAGATAAATAAATACTTAAATACATAGAAGACATCCAAGACCCAAGAACAAATATTCGTGCTCATCACACAAATAAATGCCCCGGCCGGGATTCGAACCCGGGACCTCCGGCTTCGTAGGCAGGGTCACTACCAACTAAGCTACAGCGGTCGTCAACATATCTATGTTAGTTTATCTTAACCCTAATACATTTAAAACTTATTTATAATCTTTGTACTTGGGAACATGCAATGACACCCAATGACGGAAGAATGGGTTGTCCAGCCTCTCCCCTATAGCCACTAGGAAGCTGTTGGCGCTGCCCCGCACTCTGCACATCTGGGAGGCTGCCCGTTTGCGCATTATCGCGTAGAAATCATCCATGCGAGCCTCCGCAAACATGCCGGACGCACTACAAAAGCGTGACAGCCCCAACAGCATCCCATAGCCGTTATTGAATTGGACACGCAAGGCACTGTAAGCTCTCTTAGTGTAGTTGATCCATAGGCTGCAAGCGTAAAACGACTAGCAATAAGATCTAAAAAGTGTCTGCTTGACCTCAGCCGTACAGCGAGCGAACCTACGGATCAACATATTTGTTCTGACTGCCAGTGCCCTGCGAGAGCCTTTTGAGAGATGGCAAATGATTAAGGTCATACAAACATTTAATTTTGCGGCTACGGGTTTCAAATGTTTCAATACGTACCCGATGACCGATGAGATCCTTGCAAACATTCAAAGCAGTCTTAATAGGATTTGGGTCCATTAGAATCGAGTAGTCGTGATAGGTGACCCCACGTGGAACGTATTTGTCCTTGAAGTTGAGATTCTGAAAACGTAGATCACGTCTAGGTATAAAATATATGTAACATGAACGCAGTTAAAATGAGATTATATTTTGATTGAACACTCGCCTGCCTATTGAGTTGACTGTAATATTTGGTCCTTTGAACCGGATTTCATTTGGAACGGGATATGTGTTTTGTGAGTTTGTCCGTTAACCTACTCCCTTTTTCTTGTAAGGCTCACGTGTGTTATTTTATTTTAATTTGACCTCGACTAATATGTGCGTAAGGTATGTTTTGTGAGGAGCCATACCTATCGTAGTTTAGTAAGTAGGTAATTGGTTTAAATGGGCACCCCGTTTAAAAGTCAGGTGTTTGAAACAGAGAGGCTCAAGGAAAAAGTAAATCTGCCTAAATTGAATGATCTAAAACGATCAACAGCATTTATCTGCTGCTGATTATAAAGCAGGCGCGTCCTAACGGCCTTAGAATGCCGGATATTTATGCGCGTTTTGTCGTCGCAGATATTAAAGCTAATACACCTTTTAGTGAAGAGGGACCATTTGACTTTTTTTGTCTTGCCATGGACCACCTATTTCCCGCCCCGGCGACGGCTCGGTTCCCCCGTAGCGTAACTCTCGCGAGCCGTTGTTTTGTTGATTCGTTATCGCTTATTCAATATTTTTCTGATGGCTTCGCGAACCATTTTGGGTGCTTCCAGGGACCACCAGTGGTCCGCGGACCACCGGTTAAGAACCACTGCTGTACACAGTACAAAACATACTTACCGAAATGGTATCTTTAAAAAAGGCAACGGACTCATTACTGGAGAGGACGCCCCCGACGTTATAGTAGGTCGGGTTGGAGTACCGCCGGCGGTCGATCTGGGCCGAGGCGGACTGCCAGCAGCCCACGGCTGCCAGGATCCCGAGGAGGGACCACATCCTGTCTGGACTCTGGATATAATAGCGACATTTAAATGGGCATATCAGGGGAAAATATATTGGCTAAAAAACTCATATCCTGAAAGTTAAACTGAAACGATTTTTTGGATTTACAATAAGTATTAAGGAAGACGATGTCGAGGATAGAGCGAAGTGGCGAGGATTAGTGCGGAAAGCTGACCCCACCACCTTGTGGGATTAATAGCTAGGAAGAGACAGAGAGACATAAGTATTAAGGTACTTTTACCCCTGACTTTACGTTACTGCCTCTTTTATGATTCCGTACCCGAACCTGTCTAAGAATTATATCTTATTACTTATTCTTATTTATTTTTTATTTATTTCTTATTGATTGGCTTTAACTATCAGCCACACGCCAGTTCAGTTGGCATACAGGGTGAGCAAAACTGATGGGTCAGATTGAGAAAATTGGAACTATTGTATAACAAATCGGATGGACGGCTTTAGCTTAGCTGGTAGCGACCTTGCCTACGAAGCTGGAGGTCCCGGGTTTTAATCCCGGTCAGGGCATTTATTTGTGTGATGAGCACGAAAATTTGTTCCTGGGTCTTGGATGTTTTCTATGAATTAAGTATCTGTTTATCTATATACTAAGTATGTATATCGTCGCTTAGTACCCATAGTACAAGCTTTGGTTAGTTTGGGACTAGGTTGATTTGTCTAAGATTGTCCACAAATTCATAGAACCATAGTTCCCTGCGGATTTAAGAAAAATTGTATTTCAGCGTTTTGAAAAGAACTGTACTTATCGGTTACAATTCCCGGAAATATTTCTTATTACGTTACGACTATTTTATAAAGGCGCGCTTTCAAGGCACATCAAACAATCTTCCTTTCGTATAAAAAAGTATACCAATTCTAATCAAAAATAGTAATTGCACAGTAAAATTATTTCATTAAATCCACAAAGGTGGGCACAAAAAACGATAAAAATCGTTACAAATATTTTTTTGGAACTATTTACCAACAAAATAACTAAGTAACTAGGTACAACCTGCATATTAGCACCACTTGTCCCGTAATCGCATTAGCGTTTTTTTTAATTTCATTTTTTCTTCGAGAAAAGTACAAGTAACAGTTTTTTTATTTGCCGTAATAATAGCAAAGTTTGAACTTTGATGGTGTAGGTATAACTTGGTTTCAGCGACTGGTTGAGATAAAGTGAGATTGGTGTATCGACGGCACTTGTTAATACGACGAAACAAAAACCACACGGAAAAAAGAAAAATTACAGCTGCAAGGTCATTCAGATAGGGTAGGCCCTTAATATTTCAGCAACAATTAAAGTTCGCGACGTAACGCTGTTTATTTAGGGTTCCGTAGTAATCAAGGATATTTTCGCCATGTATCTTCTCTTATAGTTTCGTCATTTCCGTCAGTCAGTCCGCCGCTTCGCTCAGTAATAGTATAGGTATAAATTAATCACGCTGACGAAACGGTAGAATAAAATCTTGAAAAAAGTTTTTAGTGTTTTCTTCCAAACCATGCGTAGTGGGATAGGTCATTTAAAAATATTGAGATATTGTACGGTTTTTGTAATCCGTTTGCGTGATATAATTTTTAAGCTCTATGTTTTTAAATTATGCTATCATACTAATTAAAATGAAATATAAAATACATATCTATGATCATTTGGGACAATATATAAAGTCAATGGATCACGATTTCTTATCAACTAGGATATTTATGTTTCATTAATTGCTACATGATGGTTTGGCAACCACACACGTAATAGGCCGAACGTTCTTATCTCATTAAACACGCAGTTATTATCTGCCAGAATTTTTGAACAGAGATATGAAGAGGAGTTTACGTAACTAACCAGGATGCTACCGCGTAAGTTTTAATTACGAATGAATATTTCAGGCACTGGGTCCCGCCCTTTGGGTCAAGTTAAATGAAATCTCCTTGCACCTTGTATAATTTATCACCGATTAGCACAAGATTAGGACCGTAGTAATTACTTACCCTGTATAGTGTGTCACATTTAGGTTGTTATTATGTTTTAGGTAATATTTAGACTTAAAAAATATTATCTCGTGAGATAACAGCTGGGGGGTGCTGTGGTACAGCGGCAGATGGAGCCTGCTCTGCGGTTGTCATGGTTACCGCGCAGTCGTATTCGCAGCTTCAATCGATGCAAGACAGCAGGGTATATACAATAAGTAAGTTCTTTAGGGAACTTAGGGAAGTAACTATGAACTGAAGATGATTGTGTGACGTAGGTATAAAAAGCAAATAGTCATATTTTTGGGGGAAAAAGTATTAATGTTGAAAATGGCCTGAATGGCTTCGAGAAAAGGATGGTACGGCCGTGCACCTTTTTGCTCGACTTAGATATAGTAATTATGTTAAGGTTGACATAAACGGAATTAACTGAAAAAGTATACATATTTTTAAAAGCATATTTAATCATCAAATCTTATAAGTAGGTACCTAAAATAAGATAATGTAACAAACACCGACAGAATTAATGTTATAATAAGCTATGTTCTATGTTACTTAAATACCTATTGCGCTTCATTCATCATTTGATCCCGTTTCCACGAACGTATTTAGCTGTACCCGAATCATCGGTAGATTCATGACCCTCTCCAACCGAATACGCCGAAACACCCACGGAAACGGTCCAATTAACATCGCGTAGTTGTTTCAAGACCAGGCCCAAGCTCCATGCGGCGGTGTCCATGCGGGTGCAGGCCAGGCCCAGGGCGCCCAGGCAGGCGAGGCGGGCTGCAGAGCGGCGGCGGCGGCCGAGGCGGCGTGGTGCGCCGCGCCCGCCGCGCCCGCTGCTCCCGAGCTCGAGAGCACAGAGAGCTTCACTGCTTCTAAATCTGAATAATATGATCAATATCGTTATTACATGTTCGGTTAAAGTGAGGGTCGTCACATTGTAGCGTACCGTAACCGTACAAAATGTATGATACCGATATCATAAACTCGCGTCACGATACGTTACGTCAGTCAGACAATACGACTACCAGCATTGTGGAGCCTAATATGACCACCCTGGCCGCAGCGGCTGACTCCTAGATTGTGTTAATTGTCTGAAAATTTCAGGGCATGTCTTACCAGCATTATGGAGCCTGCAGCCTGCTGTATAGCGCGGGCGGCCGCTGCCTGCCTGGCTGCAGCGATCTTCTGCGAGGCGACTGCACTGCACTCTCCTAGACTGTGTTACTTGTCTGGATAAGGGCATATGTCTAACCAGCATTATGGAGCCTGCAGCCTGCTGTATAGCGCGGGCGGCCGCTGCCTGCCTGGCTGCAGCGATCTTCTGCGAGGCGACTGCACTCTCCTAGACTGTGTTACTTCTCTGGATAAGGGCATATGTCTTACCAGCATTATGGAGCCTAGCCGCCTGGTTGTGCGCAGCCTGCTGTATAGCGCGGGCCGCCGCTGCCTCCCTGGCTGCTGCGATCTTCTGCGCGGCGGCAGCGCGCGCCTTGGCCGCCGCCAACTGCGCTTGGGCATGCACCGCCGCCTGCGCAGCTTCTAGAGCGTGCGCCCGGGCGTGCCTGGCCGCTTCCTCGCTGGAAAGTTATTATAAAGTGAAGTGTTTTGCATGTCGTTTTGGTTCGGCGGCTGACTCTTCTATTACGGCATTTTTATGGATCCTCCAACCTCCCATCGTCTCTTTTACAGATCGACAGGCGAAGAGAGAAATACTTGGGCCGACCGACCAGACGATGTCCTGTGGGTCTCCCAAAGTATCGCTGGAAGGATGTGGTGGAAGCGGACCTGCGTGAGCTCGGAGCCGTTGCAAGCTGGCGAGAAGTTAGGACCGAGCAAAGTGTGGCGTGCTCTTGTGTCGGATCTCGGAGGCCAAGATTCATTTTGGGTCGTCGTGCCAGCCCAGTTAGTTGCATGCCGTTTTAGATCATGAGAAGTCCTGGGGAAACTTTATTATAATTTTAAAGTAGTATCCCGAATGCTTTGTAATTTGTCACCTTTTATGAGCGGCGTGGGCGGCCGCGGCCTCCTTGGCACTGGCGACGCTCTGTTGCTCGAGCGCTGCGTGCTTCGCTGCCGCAACCTGGTGCTGGGCAGCCATCACCGCCGCCGCTGCCGCCTTCGCCGCAGCCACCGCCCCCGCCACGTCCGTACTCGAGTCTAAACAACAACAAAACAGCGAAGCACGACATGACTATATCTTTTACTCTCGAATAAGTAAAGGATTTCAAATATGGAATCCCTCTAGCTCTCTTTGTCTGTATCAGGTCCTATAAGGCTATCTACCACACCAACTATTTGCTTCGGTAGAGGTACACATTTGGTAACAAGGTGAGGTATAGGTAACATGGTACCTAACTAGAACATTGAACCAGTTCTGAGTTTCCCTCTCCCATCATTTATTTTTACTTTCTTTCTTTTTCCTGTTAGTTACGATTTATGTTCTCCTTCCACTTACAACAGATATATATTTTCCTGTGTTAAGGTGAACTGGGAGAGATCCCTTTAAGGGATAAGTTCGCCTTTGTACTTAACTTTTTTTTTGTAAATTATGTGTTTTTTTTTGTACAATAAGGAGTTTTACTACAACTAGGTACTACTTAATTTTTTCATTATTTTTTTTATTTAGGTACGTAAGTATTACCTGAGCACGCTTATGGTTATTACGTTAGGTAGCCGTATGTTTGCGTTTAATCCGGCTTGAACTGTATTTTGTAGGTATTTTGGAATGTAAGTTTACTATAATATGATTTCGATGTCTACAGACAGATATCTCACCATGTGAAAGCACCACGGGTCTCCAGGGCGCTGCGAGTGCGTTGGCCGGGGCGTCCCAGACCAGACTCCGTTTATCAGGCTGGCTGCCAATGGCGGCTCCCACCACAGTGAAGGCAAATACCTGGATTTTTAAATAAAATAAATAAACATTTGTGGACAATCTTACACAAATCAAACTAGTCACAAAACTAAGCAAAGCTTGTATTTGTATAAGCGACGATATACAAACTTATATAGATAAATAGATAGGTACTTAAATACATGCAAAACATCCAAGACTCGGAAACAAATTTTCGTGCTCGTCACACAAAAAATGCAATAAATGCCCTGACCGGGATTCGAACCCGGGGCCACCAGCTTCGTAGATAAATAGAGTCACTAACCAACTAAGCTAAAGCGGTCGTCAAAAATTGTATAAAACTTTTTTGAACATGAAATGAGGTTGTAAAATCGTGTCCTGTAAGTTTTTTATATTACGACGGTGGCAAACAAGCATACTGTCCACCAGATGGTGAGGGACACCGCAGCCCATAGACGCCCGCAACTCCAAAGCAGTTACGTCACGTGCGCGTTGCCAACCCTTTTTAAAATGCTATGTCCTGTAAAGGCCTGTAATTTTGATTACATCGTGAGTTGCGGGCTACAGAGGTAAGCCGAGGGTGATCAAACCGCGCGATGTAATGAAAATGGGCCTTTAGTATAAATAAAATGGATTACCAAAACTTTGAAAGACATGTTGTTCCGTCGTCCGTCTGATATCCCAAGATACGGGTGTACTGTGATACGATACAGAACAACGAACATTTTATATTGTCGATCGCGGAAGTACTGACAGTATAGAAAGGGATCGCTTTAACCCATTATTCCTAAGAACAAGAATGTGTCATTATCAGGCGAAATGAAAGGAGTGTAGCGGTGTAAGAAGCTGGGGTATACACACAGATCACATAATAAGTTAATAATCTTAAGCACTTACCTATCTACGATCTAGCTATATACCTTCCTAACTAGATCAACCACTGTAATAATACGGACTATCGAATTTATCCACTTGAAACGTGACATGCTGCAACACCTTTAATATTGTCGATTTTATTTTTAAAGTGGGTCAAACTAATGAAAAACTTCCTTACTAAAGCGGGTATTACACTGTCCTGAATTCAGAATCCTGATAAGTGGAGGGGAGTTGAAGCATCTCGCTATAACGTATAGGTTCGAACCCTTCTAAGTGTCCTGAATTCAGGACAGTGTAATACCCGCTTAAGCGCTAGAGGTCAAATTACACTAGGATCGCTCTCAGGCTTCACAGCACAGCACAGTCGTGTAAACATCTTCATACTCAGGACAGAGTTACAGCTACTTCCGAATGTGTAATAGCTCAATATGAGACATTGTAAACTTCTTAGTAAATCGGTTCAGACAGACGGAGTTATGGAATAACAAACACTAAATTGCTCTGAATAATTCAATTCAAACTATGTACCTAATATAAAACTGACGATTTAAGTTTGAGTTTGAGTTTAAAAAAAAAGAAAAACAACCGAATTGAGAACCTCCTCTTTTGAAATCTTGAAGTTTGGCAAATGCCAAGCTCGAGTTCTGATGATGGCATCCATGAGGAATCGAGGGAACTCCTCAAATGTTAAAGGCATACATATATAGTGATTTTAGTATTTTCATAAACAAATCAAGTTTTTACTTAAATTTAAATAAGTGACATTTGATGAAGTGGAACTGCTGATGATGATCAGAATGGGACTCTTCAACGACGCATAGTTCACGTTTGGCGATTTGTTCTCTTCGTTATGTTTGTCAAGCAAGCTAGGTTTTCAAGACACATTTTTGTCAAGCTTGAGTTCTGAGGGTGGATTCCATGAGGAATTGACAACATTTCAAAATTTATGATGATGCCTAAATCGAAAACCATTTCGGTAAGTATGCTACCTGAACGTAATAAAATAGTTTTTAGATTTTTTCTTCGCTAGATTTGAAGAAAATCGCCAAAATGTATAAAACGGTAGTATGACGTCATTCTTACGGTTGTTAAGGAGCAATGCTGTCAAACATAGGTAATTCATAAAAATTACGTCATATCATAATTTACTTACGATTCGCTACTTTTAGATTAGATATTTTTGAATGAAAATTAGGATTTCAGGAGAAATAAAAAAACACGTGGACCTTAAAATTTCATTTTCTATCGATCTAGGACATAAAAAGGCCAACTTGAAAATTTAAAATGCTGTCAATTGAGGGTACTTAACTACTTACTCGTCTACCATTATAAACATACTTATAGCCATTTTTATTTCATTGTATGGAATCTAGAGTGCACCATCTAAGTAGGTATATCTTTCACCGGGGAGGCCGGTGAAGCCATTGAACTCATTGAAGTAAGTTTTTTTTTCTTAAAAAATATTTTGAAGTCGGACAGATACATTTATCTAGGGATTGAAAAATCAGCCCATATAAACATAATTCTTAAAAAATTGGAAATCAAAATGCACATAATGCTGGTATAGAATGCCTCATGGAATTAAGTCCGCCATTTGTACTCATATTGCCACAGACCACATATTGCTTACTACGGGTGGCCCACGGTCCCCACGGAACTATGCGTGCCCGTGGCGTGATATCGGTATTCGCCATGTTTTTTTGTGTTTTTAAAGCCTCAGACCATACAAAGTCATTTTTTCTTCCTAGTTGCGCCAGCCAGGGGTGCTACCGCGAGCAACAAACGAAATTTTCTCTCTGTCGCGCTTGCAAGTCTGTACGTAAGTGCGACAGAGACGGAAAACTTCGTCTGTGGTTCGCGGTAGCAGCCCTGCTTCCGAGTTTGAGAACCACCACCACTCCACTCAGTGTGACAGTGACAGGCAAATAGAGATAATAGAGATATAAAAAAATCGATTAATAATCGATTATTATTCAAATAATAATCGATTTTTAATCGATTTCGAATTTCCAATAAATCGATTGATAAAAAATCAATTATAATTTCACGGTCGATTAATGCCGATATAAATGTTGTCAATTCGAAACTTATTTTTTTTACGTTTTATTATTTGAGATAGGTTTCGTTCGGCTTTACCTTGTAATAAAACGCTCGCGGATAGAGATAAATAGCTTAATTAAAGGCATAAAAGACTAAACGTTGTGAATTTATTTTGGCCAATGTGATTCGTCTGTGGTTAGGACCCCGTAATGTTGTAGCCGAAGGAACCCAGTTTCTTTAATGTGAATGCTTGTCAGATCCTTGGACTCTCAGCCTACACAAAGACGTTAATGGATTCCCTGATGTTCCTACTGGTACTTATTTCTAGCCAGGTTTTCCTATGTATTATACCTACTCATTATTAATTTTGTATTATTATTATTTGTTTTTTCAATACTATCTGCTACCAGCTCTTCCTACGTCGGTCCGTTAAATAATAGTAGCGGGGTTTATAAAGAAGGGCAAATTTTCTTTATAAGCCATTTCCCTAGATCAAAATTACCCATTGTATACTTTCTACGCATAAAACCCAATCATTAAGCTAGCTAAGGATAATTTTGATAGATATAGTATGGTATGTTGTTGTATTTTATCCATACAGGCTACTATTATCGCAGGATGCAGAATGACCTCTACATAGACCCTAGCTCGTCCTACTGATGAAACTAGTTCATTAGTAGTCGTGTAGATGATTGAAGATCATCTCTAGCTAATAAGCCCCGACTAGCCCTAAGCTCACCATTGTTTACTAGACCTAACGGTATATAGCTTGTGAGGCAGTTAGACTAAACAAATTGTTCCACTCATGATGAAAAAACATGTGATCTACTCCGTATCGTCACTAGAACCAACCCAATTCTTGCTGAGATGATTCTATTGTCCTAATCATAACTGGAACCTGAATTAGACTGATTCATGAAAACTAGCATTGCCTCCTATACAATTTATGACTTTATTCGGTTGTAAATTGTATACATAACAAAAGTAACGTTATTAGTTATTGCATAATTTGTTAAAACACTCAAATATATATACCTGAAGCTGTATTTCATAATAGTACTCATTTATGTGAACCACTTCCCTTAACCGAGGCAGTTTGCTACTTAGCTCAATAAGTAATCGGTGAACATTTAAAATTATAAAATTTACGTACAGTTGTATTATCTAATCACTTAGTATTTGTTGAAAGACCTAGATTTTTAGACCTGTTGATTATTACTACTGACCCAACCTTCCTAGTGTTTATTGGGTGATCTAATTGATTAGAGACGGAAAATAGACACTTGTTTGCTTTTACTACTTCAATCTCAAGCCACCCAAATCCTTTCTAGCGCTTGCTGAATGACCTAAATACCTACAGACGGACGCTAGGCTTTACAACCTTTATTGGATGACCTAGCTACCTAGAGATGAACAATAGGCAGTCACTGCTCCTCTTACTACAACCACAGGCTACCAGCCCCCTTTCTAGTGTTTGTAGATGACCTAAATACCTACAGACGAACGGAACAAAACCTATAAAATTCCTAGTACGTGACGAAAGACCTAACCGTTCGAATGGTGCCTAACTTATGTACCCTACATCCCATAGTGTGTGAATTTAACCTATTCCTATCCCCAATTTTACCCCTTTTCGCTTATTTAAAACTAAAACCGAAATATAGTCTTTAGTTTCAAATAAGGTTGTGATTTGCCCTAAGCTTAGACTGGAAGAGTTCGGCGAGCTACTCCGAGGTAAGTCAAACCCTAACAGCTCGTGTATATAGCTCCCCCCTCATCGCCCGCAGGCTTGGTAGATGAGAGTAAGCTGCCCTATTGTGTATATAAGTCAATATATAAATATATTTAACAAGACCGTTCTCCCGATTACTGGACGATTTTACCAAGCGGAGTATACACTCCTTTGCCAAGGTCTGAACTGAGCAGAGTAGGCCATGGTTACGTCGCCAGCTGGGCTTCAGGAGATCGTGGAAGATAATTCGCTTTCTATGTCGGTAAAGAGAAAGCGCCGAGCCACTTCCAAACTCGGTTGCAAATAAGGCTCCGGGATGACCGTGTTTACCACCGCTAGGATACGGTAATCCCGTTAGACATACTGTTTGTCTAGATAGCATTCTGGCTACAAAATAATTTAAACAATAAACTCTAAAAATCCCCATAAAATTAAGTCAATTTAAAGTAAGGAGTGATTTTCCCGCCATGCAGAGTGACCTCCCATAGCAGCAGAATCACGCCCTTATTGACAATCTAAAAACCCACTAACAGTAATTTGACAGCAATAGCCAGAGATACTACCAGCGCGATCGACGAAATTAAAGTCCCCGTACCTACAACTCGCACCTGCTTTTATACTCCTAAACACAGTATAACCTGAACAATCGGTAAACGTGTCATAAGTTGGACAAGCAGCACAAGCGCCGCCGTCAAAAGCGGCGCCGACAAACAATGCCAACACGTGTCATACTCGGTAAACGCGGAATAATATGTACAATCTGGACAAGGTTTGCGAAATGCGAGTACCAGGCTTTCATAATTTAGTAGGAGTTAGCAGTACAAACGTCGCCGTCAAAGTGGCGCCGACAAACAATGCCGCCAAGCGGTAAATCTATTTGACACCATCAAAGCGGTGCCGACAGACAATGCCAACACGTGTTATACTCGGTAAACGCGGAATAACATGTACAATCCGGACACGGTTTGCGAAGTACGAGTACCAGGCTCTCATATTTCAGTAGGAGTTAGCGTTTGACAAGTTGCCGCGGCCATATGGGAGCCGGCCGCCATTTTGTCGGGCGTGACCTATGCACTAAAGGACGTAACTCTCGTTTCTTTGACCTACCTTAACGCTCTGCTATTAAGGTCGAAATTCGAATGTGAAATGGTTTTCTGAGTAAGATTGAGTTTCGAATGTTAATCACCTAATTTTAGTTTGGCGCGCGATTTGAAAAGGAATGGACAATGGATATTATTGCAGGGTTTATTTGTAATTTTGACATTGTTTTACTGTTCCAATTAATGTTTTAAGCTGGCATAATTATAAGTACTCGGGAATAACCTTAGCATCCTTATAGTAGTATAATTTATTCGATGTGTTTCTTGACCTTGAATGTTTTTATACATTCTTTTGTACAAAATAAATCCAGATGTATAGAATTACTTTAAATATACACAAGGGGCACGGTAGTGATCCCGCCAAGTCGCCTAATTATTTATAACAAATTACTAAGGCCGACAAAAAATAAAACAGTGAGCTAAGTCAGCTGTCCCTTGGAAACTATTTTAATATAAACGTAACTGGACCTGCCAGCGGCGTTCTGTTACAACCTCTACCGTACCAGCTTAATAATAATAATCATCGTATAACCGATCCCATAGGAAAACTTTAAAAAATCGATTATGAAACAAATTTTTAAATCGATTTTTAATTTGGAGCAAAATAATCGATTATTCAATTTATTTAATAATCGATTATTCGACACTGAATTGACATCCCTACAGCCAAAGCCATTTGACGTCTTGTTTTCTTCTATCACCGCTTTGACAAGCCGTCCGGCCGCAATCTGTCACCAACCTGCAATTTTTCTTGAGTTCTTTGTAGTGTAGTGGTGTAAAGCGTCAGTCTTAAATTAGTTTAATTTTGTGTGGTGTGATCATCAAAATTAATAAAAATGTCATAAAATCGATAAAATGCCCGTATAAACAATGACAATATAAAAGAACCCACAGGTTTGTAGAACTAGTTACGTAAATTAGTAGCTGTGTATTTGATACAATGGACAATAATTCTTTGGAAATTAGATTCGTATTGGACCCCATTGCCAATTCGTGCCAAAACATAAGTGAAAATCAATGTTACTTTACTATTAACCGATGATTATTACTAAAGAGTAGGATAATCCTCAAGGAAATTGGTGTAACGACATACGAACATTATTGATTTCCGTCCTCTCGCGGAATTGCTTTACGAGAAAAAAGTGTATGTTGGTTATTACTAGGAATTATAAATTAATCTTCATCAATCAGCGAAGACTGAATATATACTACCTACACTTTTTAAATTATAATTACGTTAAGATTTTCAGTTACGTATAGTAATATAACATTTTGATCAACAGAAGCACCCACAAAAATACCCCTAAAAACATGGCTTCCGTCAAAGCAGCAGACAGTCCAAAATCAGGTGCTGCTCCGCCACCGCAGTGAGTATAGTCCAAGTATTAGTTTCAATTAGCCTTATGTGATGTTTGATAACACTACTTTTTATTTAACATACATGTTCCAAATAAGTACCTAATAAAGCTTGAATGGTCAAGCTTTATTTATTTATTTATCGTATGGCATTTATTTTCGAACCGTGAGATCTGAGAGCTTTAACAACTGCTTTAGTCTAGTTGGTAGTGACCCTGCCTATGAAGCTGTAGCTCCCGGGTTCGAATCCTGGTCAGGGCATTTATTTGTGTGATGTGATGAGCATGAATATTTTGTTCCTGAGTCTGATGTTTTCCATGTATTTAATTATATATCTACCCATATAAGTTACGTATATTGTTGCAGAGTACCTACATGTTATACATTTGGAGTTCCATGTTTTAAATTGCGATTTGATGTGATTAAGCAGGAACTTAATACTAACATGGATACAGACTTTAAATTAATAATAAATATAATTGAATAATAATATGTTAGGTAAATAAGAAAAATATAAAACATAGTAATCTATTTGAAATGCTATAACCACAATAATAAAATAGGGATTTTTTTTATATTTAATCAGACCCCTTTGGCCCAGAAAATGTGGACTGCTTGCTTCATTCATATGAATTTAGAAATAAATTGTACATTATTTAAAAATTTGTAAACACAGATTTAATTTTTTTAAAGGACAAGCAAACTAACTTGTAATTTAAAATAACATGTTGATTGTTTTTGATTTGGTTTCCTATAAAGTTTACTGTAATAGTGCCGGTAAGGGATTTGCTCATAAAGGTGGTTGGAGGTGCAAGGATTCTTCAGCAATTCTTGTCACCTAGCCCACTACTACTACTTAAAAAGAAGCAAACATACCAGATATTACCAAATAAAAATTTAAGTGAACTGTATTGTTCTTTTGAGTAATAAAGCATCTCTAAACTGAAATAAAGATGTGTCAGACCGTTTTACTTGCTTCATTATGTTAAGGCCATGTATTACAACTTTTGAGATTTTAAAAACCATCTGAGACATAGAATATTGTGTCTTAAAATCTAAAAAAAATATATGTGTTACATAAGGATTTTGTCTAGTCAAAATCGCAGTCAGTTACATGACCTGATGAATTTCACTCGATAGAAAAAAATCGCGAAGTTACCCCTTTTTGGAATGTATTTTCACGGCTATATTACTGATATTTAATTTTTGTACTCAATTAAAGATCTTAAATAGTTATAGTAGACAAATTCGCATGGTTTGCTTTGATAGAATGATTGGCTTAATGACTATAGCTAAATATTTACAAAACTGCGCGCAGAGCTTGCGTAGAGAGCTGGATGGTTAATTGTAAACTCACGCGTGTTAGAGCGGGACATTTGCGTTGGGGATACCTCCCCTTAATACCAATAATGGACAGTGTATGTTAATTAAGAAGCTTGAATAGAAGGAACGAACTAAAAACTACAAACCAAAAAGGACCGTATTTGCTGAGTACCAGATTCTTTTTTAAATTGAAGTAAAGCTGCAATCGCACTGACAGAGGTGGCGGCGCGGTGCGGAGGCGGTACCGGTTATAATATTCGAACTAGTATGAAAGGGTTCGCACAGAACGCTTTTTTCCCGGCCGGTTTTCTGTGCGGGCCCTTTCATATTAGTTCGAATATTAATATTACAACCGGTACCGCCTCCGCACCGCGACGCCCCGCCCCGCTACCGCTGTCACTGCTGTCAGTGCGTTTCGGGCTTTATAGTTTCGGGCCTACTAGGTATAGTAGTTATACAAAATACAAATACATACAACCAATTGTATACAAGTATTTTCCATGCTCATTTGCTTGCCCACTGCTTGAGTAAGTAGGTGTTAGTGTGTCAGTAATAGTTGGCACATTCAGCGGAAAGATGATCTCGACTGTTTACAAATCGTATTCTCACTCTCACAAAATCATTATTTAAAAGTATTGTAAATACCTATGGGTATTCCTGTTTCGTTTGCATGCGTGTGTGTGGGTGTACTGTAAGTATATATACCTGTACTGCGAAATACGAAATCCGAACTTCGTATAGTGCTGTCCCTTTCACTCATATGTTATACACTATCAGTGGCGGAGCGTCCATACAACTCGATTCCCACCGGCTTGCCTAATTTTCAGCCAGTCCAGTTCTTTTACTATGACTCATGAAGTATAAGAAAGGCAAATTATTTCCGGGTTACCTAAGAATATTTTTGACGCGCCGCCACTATACACTATATGAGTGAACGGGTCGGCACTAAGTTCAGATTTCGAATTTCGGAATAGGCCCTCTGCTCATACCAAACGTCAGCGGGTAGCGCGGCGACGAGCGGTCGTGCATTGATATTGATGCAGTGATCGAGTGGCAGTCGGCGGCCCGCTGCCTGCTGGCGTCCAGCCCGCTGCCTTGAGAGGAGTAGATACCTACTTAGTAACGCTAGGTTATCGTTTCGTAAACGCTTTAATGAGCTGGCGAATGATTCTGATAATCGGATCGGTAAAACGTTTGATTTTCCGAAATAATCATTCGTTTTGACAGTTTATAAATGTTTATTCCAATTTCGTAAGTTGGTTCGTGCGCGGATTCGTTTTGACAGTTTATAAATGTTTATTCCAATTTCGTAAGTTGGTTCGTGCGCGGATTCGTTTTGACAGTTTATAAATGTTTATTCCAATTTCGTAAGTTGGTTCGTGCGCGGACCAAGAGCCCCACAAGAGCCCATATCGAAGTATAGTGCAAGCCATCCACGACGACGCGCCCCTCCACAGCGCATCTCATACTAATCTATGCGCATTGTACGGAACGGGCGTTGGAGGGGCGCGTCGTAGTGGATGGCGCGCGCTATAATAATGGCAAGCGAGCGAGACCAAAAGTAGCTACCTGTGGTCTAGACTCTAGAGTAGTCATCTTGTAAAAACCTGAAAACATTACACTCCTTTTTTTGGGCAGTCGTGTAAAAATGGGCAGACGATAGGGGTCCGTGTCCGTATGTACAATCGTGTTTTCAAAGGAAAGGAACGTGGGTTCAAATAAAATACTGACTGAATTTAGTTTACAAGTTTCTAAGTTGACATAAGGAACTGGTTGTTGCCCGCGACTTTGTCCGCGTGGAACTCGTTCATCGTGATAGAATTTAAGTAATTGCTATTAACTTATATCAGGCGCTTCCCTAGTCATTGCTCTTTCATACAAATCAAAAAGTATCCCCGGGACTCAATCTATCTCCATACCAAATTTAATGTAAAACGGTCCAGCGGTCGTGAAGAGGTAACTGACAGACACACTTTCGCATTTATAATATTAGTATAGTATGGATAACTGAATAACGATATTATTGCGTTCTAATAGCAGAAGGTATACCTGCTCGTAGACATGTGTAGTTCACGAATGAATGATTCAATTGAAGTACTTCACTTGGTGTCCTTCATTCATTCACTAGTTCAGTTCGGATCTATATACTTCAATAGTTCACTTAGTTCAGCACTTCAGTTCATGTGTCATCGTTTCAATCATCTATCTCATGACGGTTTTTACAAAAAAAAAATACTTAAAATTCAAAGTAAATGTAAAATTTGAAATCCTTATCCCCGAATTAGTCAAAATCGAGTATAATGACAAATTTTTCGTAAAAAATATTTTTTTACTTAAATTATTCAAAATATATATAAAATTTGATATCATTATCCCCGAATTAGCCTTAGAATGAGAGAAACGCGACGCGACGAATGACTGATCAATATGATTAGTTGAATCGGTTGAGCTACTGAACTAGTGAACTAAATGAGTGATATACTTCACAGTGAAGGATTGAAGTATATCACTCTTTTCTTTTTAGTGACACATTTTGCGCATGTCTACCTGCTCGCGAGCGAGCGCCGGCATTTCTTTTTTTTTAAACCTGACTGTGGCTTAATAGGCTGGGCCCAGTAGATCGGCAATAGTGCGCGTTGGGGAGTAGCCAGGGGTAAATCCAAGGGACACCTCTGACACGACCACGCGGGTGGTTTAAATATTGGAAAACTTTGACCTTGCGCTCCAGTGAGATTGGTTGAGCGGCTTCAACCGAATCTGAGGTGTCAGTGGGATCGAGCTACTGGGAGTTTTGTCGCCAGTTCACTAAACCTAGCCTAGCTCAGAAGAGTCCAGCAAGTTAGACCGTCAGCTAGGCTCGACCTGCGTCGGCGCGAGCGGGGCTCAGAATTAGCTAACTCACGGCACAATTACTACTCTCTCGGAACTAGCACAATGAGCCCTATGTTTATTTGAAATACTTCTTTCTTATTAGAAATACTTGTGGTAACACAGGATCATGTAATACATTTAGAGTCCTAGCTTCCGAAACAATAGTTTATGACGTAGATAATACGCTATTTAAAATTCTTTTCGTTATTCTGCAATATCGCTATTTTACTTGGCACGTCGCCGGCCGGGCGCACTCCCGCCGGCGGATACTCGTTTCGTTTGGCAATGGCAGCAATAACATTAATAAAGCCGTATACTCGACTGGCTCAGGGACTTTAAATGACCGTCACGCTTCAACGCTACGTTATTAATGGAACTCATTAAACTGTTTCACGAGTATGTAGATACAAACAATTTCGTAAGTATTAGTTTAGTGTCGCTGTGTTTGCACTAATTACGTTGCATAATCATGTGCTCAGTCATATCATAATTTGCATAAAATCGGTCATATACTTTCACAGCTGTCGCGAACAAATACACAGACACTCAGATGCCTAGGTCGAATACTTGTAGGTACTATACCTCTACTAAAAGTACCTACTGTAATCAAACCTTCCTATCTTTTTTTAAATTAGAAATGGGATTGCTCTTGGCTAGCATCTAGCCAGGGAGCAAAGATGAGGCCGACGGTGAAGCGAGCTCACCCAGAAAATGCCTATTCACTCGCGCCTTAAAGAGGTCCAGCTTATATGAACTCGAAAATACAGATGCCGGCAGGGCGCCTTCATATCCGAAAAGATACCGGTTTGACTGTTTATGGTCGAAATGAAACATGACGATATAATATATTCTTCTTCACTCGCGGTCAAAAATTTCGGGTCACCCTAGTTTAAATAGCCGCAATAGGTTTTGTTAAATATTCTACACTCGTTTTATTTACATATCCCAATCGTCTCAATCGTTTTATTTACATATTCCTATTATTGCCCAACTGTATTAGCAATTTCCGGGATCCTATCATAAAAATAACAATGTCCAAAAATGACGATTTTCGCGATATCTCGCTCGTTATTTTTTTCTAGGTTTTTACGAGTCCGATTTAAACTTGGAAACGTTACTTTTTTTGGCTGTCACTTTTGCAGAGATGTTAAATTAAAAAAAGATAATGACATGATTAAAAAAACTTACAACCTTCGCAGTATTTTAGGAAATATGACGGTTTTTTACCGACCCGTATTCTTTGTCCGTGAGTGTATAACAGCGAGCTAGTTTCCTGACGGCTTTGTGTGTTTCCAGGCTGTTACCGAAAATCGTAAACGGCGGCATCGCTGGCGTCATCGGCGTATCGGCAGTGTTCCCGCTCGACTTGGTCAAGACCCGACTGCAGAACCAGGTCGTCAGCGCCAATGGCGAGAAACAGTACAAAAACATGTTAGTATTCCAGTATTACCTGTTTTGCATACACCGTGGATACGACTAGTGGCTCTGTGAGCTGTAGACCTCGTGTGTGTTTTTTTTTTAATTTCGAAAAACTATGTTAGATATTGAACCTGCTTACAAAATTTCACGAGAATCGGTTGAGAAATACTGTAGAATAAGACAAATCATTATTTTTTTTTTAATTACTAGACATAAATAAATATTCTATGTAATCAAACAACCTGTTCACAATACTTCACAAGAATCGGTTGTGAAATGCGACCCTTACAGGAGAACAAATCGAAATTCGGCCGGAGAAACACAAAATCATTGATAAAAAAATTGTTTTTTTAAATTTACAAAAAGTGACTCGATAAAAAAATTCTATGGAGTTACCGAATCTGCTCACAAAATTTCACGAGAATCGCTTGAGAAATGCGACCTGTAGAGGAAAAAATGGCCGCAGAAAAATACGAAATCATTGATAAAAAGTTTGTTTTTTTTTAATTTCCAAAAATTGACTCGACAAAAAACGTTCTTTTAATTTTCGTACTTGCTCACAAAATTTCACCAGAATCGGTTAAGAAATGCGACCTGTAGAGGAGACCAACCGGAAACCCGGACATACGAAAGCATTTTTGTCGAAGCTAAAACTAAGACCTTCGTTTCACTCGGTCAGAAACACGACTAGCCAGGATTGCGGGATTGAGGAATGCTCATTATCTGTGCGGCGCGACCCATGTCATGTCATACGTCGGCCGCATTCAGTCTGTCGATACTTTTATATGAACATATTTGAATGTTGCAGTACATTATTGAGGTTGCTGCAGAAAATTGCTAAGACACTTATACCCCGTTTTTTTTTAAGAATAGAAATTTAAGGCCGGGTTATAGTAAAAATCTGATTTGGTAAACGGTTTTATTTCGAAATACTACATATTAAAAATGTAATATTTGAGACCTTTATACGATGTTATATTTGAGACCTTTATCTAGTGCCGTCGGATGTCCGTTACACAATTTGCAAAACTTTGTTCGATAGAAAAAAATTCCAAACATACCTCTATTTTCTATCTTAAAACTCATTTTATTTCAATCTTAGGTAACATGATGAGTAGAAAATAATACTAAAATAAACGTATTTGGTGGTATGAGGGATGTCGGGATTAATATTGTTAATATAGTAAGCCATGTATTTTTCTCACCCAAAAATGTACTAAAAATTTACGAAAATTACGCGCACAGTTCCGTAGAGAGTGGGATGGTCAATTGCAAACTCACGCGTGTTAGAGCGGGACATTTGCAATGGAAGAACCTCGCCTTAACGGATATATTTTCGCATACAATTCTTCGATTATCTCAGACATCAGAGGATAATATTGTACTAATGTCACGTATTTCAGTAGCTTATCACGTCTTAAAAATAGTACGCAACATTTTCCCGTTTCAAGATTGTTTCCCCTGAAATCGCATTACGACAATCACACGACTTTTCTATTCTTAAAAAAACGGGGTATAGTGGTAAAACCTTATCTATAAACTTATTTTTACCCTACATATTTGATTATGAATACTGATATTGAAATTGAAAAAGTAATCTGATAGGTAATCAAGATTTATCAATCGTATGGGACAGTTTTATCGAACATTATGTAACATTTGTTCAAGTGTTTCTTAGTTGTCATATAAGATTCGATTTTTTAGACTTTATTGTTTAGATTAATAGAGGCTTGGATGACTGTGGAGAGAGAAATTCGATTCGCCGAAATAGCAGTTTTAATTACCTACAGATGACGTTTAGGTAAGCTAGGTCTCAGACCTAGATGTGATGAGGCCGTCAAAACCGGCCAACTTATCTTGGAATAGGTCCTATTACACGCACAACAGCGTATGGTACCTACTGGACCGTCGTTTTTATATTACGCATGATATTACTACTCATCATCGTCATCATATCAGCCGAAATACGTCCACTGCTGGACATAGGCCTCCCCCAAAGAGTGCCATAATGACCGGTTCTGCGCCACCCGCATCCAGCGGACTCCCGCGACCTTTACCAGGTCATCAGTCCACCTTGTGGGGGTCTGCCCACGTTGCGCCTTCCGGTCCGTGGTCGCCACTCGAGAACCTTTCGGCCCCAACGGCCATCGGCTCTACGTACAATGTGCCCCGCCCACTGCCACTTAAGTTTAGCGATTCGAGAGGCTATATCGGTTATATTACTACTGCACAAACGTAATAAATACTTACAGTATCTCGTCAAGTGAGGAAATATCTTCAACATCAGTAAGCTTATGTCAAAGAACAAAATACCAAATATTGATCCCGTCCCGACAAATAAGGAAGTCACCTGAAGACGTTGTTCTATTTTTTTTTTGAAATGCAGGGCTGAATAAGTGTTGATACAAGACGACATTGGAAGTATGGAGGGTAGTTGGCCATGTCTCATTCGTTCGCACTTACAACAAGTCCGCATTCCCTTTGTGCTTGATTGAATTTAACACATTCACTGCTAGCCTTTTCGTAGCGCTACACGCGTAGCCGATACCGTTATTTTTTCCCCGTAGGAGTAAGAGAGTACACCTGCTGCTACAAACATAAACAGTGAACCCGCCTAGCGGGTGCCAAGCACTGAAAATTTTAGGGCAACTGATATACTTATACAATGTGTTTTAACAGGTTGGATTGTTTTAAGAAGACATACGCCACGGAGGGGTACTGGGGCATGTACCGAGGCTCCGCGGTGAACATCATCCTCGTCACTCCCGAGAAGGCTATCAAGTTGACTTGCAACGACATGTTCCGCTACTATCTCACTCTACCAGACGGGTAAATTTTGCAACTCATATTGTATTCCCATATCATTTAAATATTTTATTTCGTTCAAACAGACAACAAAAACGGACCGCTTGGCTTATGAGTCTATAATATAATCACATACAAAATATGTTGTAAAACGGAAATTAAATATATTCCAAGGTTTTATGAATGTAAATGTACACGATGGGGCAGGTAAATAGCTATAATTCGGTTTCCACACGAATTTTCCAGGGCAGGAATAAGAGCGTTGTAGATACTCCGCCTCCGTTCGGGATGTTTTTGCTTTTCTCCTGTCACTCTTTCCTTAATTGGCTACATACTTAAAATTATTTCACTCGGGAGATTAAGGCTGGGTTGCACCAAACCGTCTGTAATCGTAAGCGGTGTTCGTCAAATCTGATTGTATGGAAAGTTTGACAAGTTTCTATGGGATGACAGCTGCCGGCGCCATATTTGACGATGACCGGCCTGTGTTCGTATGTTGGTGCAACCGACCCTAAATCGTTCAAAAGCGACTTTACTGTCCAAGCCAGAGAATCCAATATTAGTTTTATGGAATGTCGGTCAGCAAAAAACTTGTTTTGAACTAATAGTTGTTTTGGCAGGAGCCTTCCTATCCTCCGGCAGATGATAGCGGGTGGCGGCGCGGGCGCGTGCCAGATCGTCGTCACCACGCCCATGGAGCTGCTGAAGATCCAGATGCAGGACGCGGGCCGGCTCGCCGCGCAGGCTAAGAAGGGTCAGTCATCACCTGCCTCTTTTTTTATTTTTTATTAGCCGGTTTGAGTTTTCCTCCATTCGGCCCTATTTTCGGTTTGTGCCCGCCAAGTCGAGCATAATGCGTCCAAGTCGTATCACCTGCCCTGTATACATTCTGAAAAAAAAAGCTGGGCAAAGGATTCTTCTCATAGATGAGCGAGAACTGGCTGCTGCTGAATATACTGGAGCAGTACTACATTTGTCTAGGATTGCAATACTGAGCTTCTAAGTATTTTCATCATATCAACATTTTATGTATGGTTGTCATTATAATACCAAAAAGTGAATAAAAAAGGGATTGACGAATGTGTTAAACACGGTAGGCCCGGCCCGTGTTTATAAAAAGGCAAAGAAGTTTGGCAGAATATTTATTATGTTTATAATTTATTGCAGAGGGAAAGAAATTTCAACAACAGTCGGCGATGCAACTGATCCGCAAGTTGCTGGCGGAACGCGGCTTCATGGGGCTGTACAAAGGGCTCGGCGCCACCGGGGCGAGGGACGTGTCCTTCTCCGTCGTCTACTTCCCCATGTTCGCCATCCTCAACGACCTGGGGGCAACTAAGGGCTCCGGCTCCACGCCCTTCTGGTACGTATACTATACCCCTGACTGCTATGCAGGTTATTCGCACTGTAAAAGGGGCTCGCCATCACTGCGGCGCGAGAACTAACTGCGTGGGACTTCACATTGTCCATATTTATATTGCGTTCACAAAACTCCCAAGACTTGGGGGAAGTGGGATAGCCGAGATTTCTCGGAAAAAGTAATCATCAATGTCCGGGTCAAAACCTAATTTTCCCGTACTTTTGTGCTCATTCGCCTCAGGACGGCTTCGTGGACTTATTTGATATCCGGTTTGTTTTGAGCGCATTCTAATTTGTAGGTGGTCGTTCTTGTCGGGCTGCGCCGCGGGCTCGACGGCGGCGCTGGTCGTCAACCCTCTGGACGTGGTGAAGACGCGCATGCAGACGCTCACCAAGGGATCCGGCGAGAAACAGTATACTGGCATCATGGACTGCATTACGTGAGTACACGCTGGGAGACCCCACTCTTATCGCCCGGTCACTTAACACCTGTATAACTAAAAATTTTAAGACATATAATATGCATAGTTAGTTGTATAAACAAACAGTGCCAAAAAACTTCAATTAGGTATGATAAATTTAATATTATAGTTGTTGAATACATTGTAAAGATAATCGTTTAAAGCTAAAAAATGACTTATGGAAAATATCTAATGTTTGAAATTTAACGTCATAAAGCCTGCACGCTCTTCTAATAAATAAATAAGTAAAATAAAAATCATTTATTTCAGAATAGATTCCATATTTTGTTAGTAACAATTCTTTACTTATTTAAACTATGTTAGACAGTACATGAAATAACTAAAACTAACAGGCCCCCCTCCACCCCCTCTTCATCGAACGAAATTTCTAATGAAACCGTTTTTGCATAAGGCCCAAGCCGCACACAAGCCGCGTAACAAACACAAAACAACACACACACAACAAACAAACACACAAACGTGCGTGTATACAAACGTGCCTTATGCCTTACGCCGCTTGTGTGTATTTCACGCCTAAGAGGTACGAGTACGGGGGATTTCAAAGAGGTGTTTTTTACAAGCTCGTGCCATTGGTGGCGCCCTGCATGCAGCACCTGGGGCCTATTGCATAATAAATTACAACTAATATTACAAGCGCAAGTCTCTATTGAATGAAAGGGATTGAAAGGAGACTACCGCTTGTAATATTAGTTGTAATTTATTATGCAATAGGCCCCTGGTCTTCTCAGAGTCCAGGTGATTGGTCACTCCATTTGCAAAGCATAGTGACAACCAAAGTAGGTCGCTTGGTTCTAGCTTGTCTCTAGCGTTGATAAATTGACGTGGTTGCAGATCGACGCTGAAGAACGAAGGTGTAACGGCTTTCTTCAAGGGCGGCGCCTGTCGTATGATGGTGGTTGCACCCCTCTTCGGCATCGCCCAGACGGTTTACTACATCGGCATCGCCGAGTACCTCATGGGGATCAAGAAGTAATCCCACAAACAACGCGGTACCTAAGATTAAAATATACCTAGATCAGCACGACTGGTTATAATCGAGGGTTATGCGGCGTGTATACCACCGCAAAGTGCGCAAACGCGAGAACAGTTTGACAGGTTGCGTTTGAGCACTTTACTATTAGACAAGCTTAGGGTGGAATCTGATTTGTCGACATCGATTGAGATTTTATATATGGAACTTCGTTATTTTGTATGACGGTACGTACGCATCAATTCACCTTTCCGCGTGAGTATATGTATGAGTGTAGCAATCCATTTTACATGTTAAAGGATGGCATCCCTTAGCAGATAAAAGCATGCGATCCCATACTTTAGGAGCTGAAAACATGCAGAACACAATAGATACATTCTGAAACGCAATGCGTGTAAATATGTCTATAATTTTCCAGCTAAACGCGATTCTAAGCTGACAAATATATGATTCCACCCTTATTTGTAATTAATTCCATGAATGATATTTAAATGAAGTTTTAAAAGTTAAGCAGTACGTAATATTGTTCATAAAGGAAATTAATCACTTATTATATTGTTAAAATCAATTATGCTTACATTTTAAGCTCCTCTGTTACGCTTATAGCTCAATTATTGTATATGCTTAGGTTATTGTGGACAAGAGCAATCCAAAGTGATATTACGTTATTTTATTGTTACCGTGTTATTGTTGCTCTGTTTCTGTTATGAATTCATTGTTTTTAACATAATCAGAAACAGGAATTGTTAATATTAAATGACAAATAACAGTAAGTCTGTACGTAGTTTGATTATTAATGACATTAATGTGTACAGTCGATGGAAATTAACATGAATTCAGTTTTTTACATTAAACATTTACCTCATATTTACTATCTCAATAATATCCTGGCTATTTAAAAAGACACTGATATTCGTCGGCACTTAATTTGGCATTATTTTTACACAACGGTACCTATTTTTAGCCGAGGACGGTAAAAAGGTCCTATAATACACACGTACGAGATTCGCAAGCCGGTGTGACTACATTGCGCGGTTTTATAGAGCGACTGAACTCGATATACCTGCGTGACCCGCAGTGTAATGAAACTGTGTAAATAAGGCTTTAATTCAATGTGTTACTCTCCCGTTCTGTGCGACAGGACCTCTCTTAAGACGTCGATCTTCCATTTGAGTACTTTTAGTCGCTTGTTCATGTGTCTATAAAAGTTGATATGTTTTATCAGTGATGATGACAATAATATCATGTGTGTAACTAGTTAACTAGGTAGCATGAAATTATTAACTAGATAAGTTTGACTTTATCGATGTCAATTTTATGCATGTATGTGGTTATTGTACTGATAAGACAATCATAATTACACTGCCAGTATACATTCACGTCTAATCATGGGTGACAAACCTGATCCTGGCTAAGTTGAAATGTTATTAAAGTGCCATACTGCCATCGTATCGTACAATTCCAATAAAACATCTTAGTTTCGGAAATACATAATTATGAGTCCGATTTCGGAATTTTATAATATAAAAGCTATGAAAAAAATTAATTTAACAAAAAAGTCTTAAGTGTTTACTCATTTTAAATTTCATTAGAAAGAAATGAAATACGATGAACAGAACAGTACAAATCGTCACAACAAGAACTTAAGTTGACCGTGGTGGTGTAGTAATATTTGATGTTGTCTTGCATGCTTTCTTACATGTGTTTGTGTTAACAATCTGCTCGATGTTTCAGTTAACCACAGTTAACGATTTGCAGTTACATGTGGAGATATGAATACTTTTTGGCCTAAAAATATTCTGGCTAGCGTGTTAATACCTAATACATATTTAGTTTGTTTTGTTTTCTAGTACTAAAGGCTGGCAGAGCCCAAGAACATTAGAAACATAAAGCCGTCCTCTCCCGGCGAAAAAAATAAACAATGCCATTCTTTTGTTATCTGCCCTGGGATCCCAGGGACTGTTAGACGACGGGTTAATAAGAATAAAAATCTTATCTCGACCAGACATGTGATTATGAATGATGTATTGCTTGGTGTACCCGTTATTCTATCATTAAAATCACAAACAACACCAAAGTGAATTTAATTAATACACACATTATATTTCGCCGTGTGTTTGTAAACACTTTTATTTTTATTTACTTTTATTCTTATTTATAAACTAATTTCTATCTATCTTTTTTAGGGTTCCGTAGTAAACAAGGAACCCTTATAGTTTCGCCATGTCCATCCGTCCGTCTATCCCCTGCTTTTCTCAGTAACCGTTCAGTTCTAGTCTAGTCCTCAGTACTAGAAAGCTGTAATTTGGCACGAGTATACATATCAATGACGCCGAAAAAACGGTAGAATAAAACATGAAAAAAAAAACATTTTTTTTTCTTCCAACCCCATCGTGTGGGATATCGTTGGATAGCTCTTTCAATGAATATGGTGAGCAAATATTATGAGGTTTCTAAAAGCATTTTTTGATTCAAGAATCTGTTGGCGTGATATTAAGCTTTGAAGTGATAATTTTTGTTATGGTCAAGTGCCCAATTCTGCCAAAAACATAGTAAATATAAGTTCGCAAACTTTTTAGTCCACATAATGTAACGGGTGGACAACTACGGAACCCTACACGCATCTCAACCATTTTCAGGATTTATAACTTTGAGCGTAGTTCTCGTATTATATACTTACCCGAATCGTCCGTAAGCACGTTAACATATAGACTCTGTTAATCTATACTAAGTATTTACAATATCATATAGACAATAACTTACCGACTTAGTTAAAAACCGTTTCAATCTGTTTATTTAAGCTAAATTTTTAACATATTCATGTTCATGTCAATTATAACATTTATAACTAGATAGGCATTCTACGACTGTTCTAAAGGGAAATTTACCGATGAAATACCTTCTGCCATTTTTGGAAAACGACGGGTAGGGTTTAGTAACCGAATAACACTGCACTTCGCTACTGGTAGACACAGTCTGAAGCATTTGTTGTGGCATTACCGTAGGAAATTCATACACTAGAAAAAAACATACCATACTTCTAAAAGACGGCAAGAATGATAGTAACTAAATTTACGTGGAATTACGTAGATGTGCTTTCATTTAGATAAGTATATAGATGTTGAAAATAAATACTACGTTATAACTTATAACAATGTGTGTTTTTATTTTTAATGTTTACCCGCGCATGAGATCTAGCTAGATCGATTGCTCGTCCCCGAAAACCCCCACATACCAACTTTCATCAAAATCGTTAGAGCAGTTTCCGAGATTCCAGAAATAAATAAATATATATATACAAGAATTGCTCGTAAAGATATAAGACAAGCCATGCCTTTATAAGTTTAGGTCAACCCAAGATAAATTTGACCAACGATATGGAAGTGGAAAGTTCATAGCAGCAAATTTGATGTTAACGAAGGTGGCCAACGGAAATTACATGATAAACCTGACGTGTTCTTCTTCGTCGAATCGTCGTTAGCGTTACACTTGCCAGTGGCCGTGGCGTGGCTGTGGGTGGCGAATTTTACCATCGGGGGCCATTCCTCTCAAACCTGCCCGCCTCGCGTTTTCGTGCAGCGGGCAGTTTAACGCGGCCTGTTAGTCCACCTTGTGGGGACCTTGCGACGTTATCTTGGTGCCCTCAACTCTGCCATGTAGGTATGTAGGTACCACAAGCGGATAAGCCGTTTGATCGACAGATTTCCACGCCGTGAATGTGAACCAAGGGCATAAGGCACTGTTTTGTGTTACGGGCGCTATATTGAACCCTGAACGTAACGTAACGAAGGAATCCAGTATATACTCCCGTGCGGAGCGAGGGTTTTATGAGACTTATGTTATTAGCTTAGAATAAGAGCATAAAATCTTCCCCGCCGGCCCGCTTTTTTCCCCGTGTGTTTGCATCTCCTTTAGTGAGTATTATATTCTTTGGTTTGCATCTGGCCCCGCTATCCGCGTTTTAGCTAACATGGATCCGATTTTTTTTAATGTTACCATTTGCTCAGTGAAAAATGCAGTCAATTCAAAACATCGAAGGAATAGAACATTTTCATTCAAAAATTAGTGTTTTTAAAGCGCACCTTCTATTAGAAAGAACTAAGTAAAGGTTCAATTGAAGAATTATTATTGATAATAAATTGAAATTGAAAGTTTTGTCATGTTTAGTTTTGGAGTAAAATGATATTTAAAACATAATGTCGGAAAGTTTTTTTATGCAGACTCGGGAGGTTAAGTTAGACAGTGACATATGCTCTTATTCCATGGACTATTCTCCTTCAGGTAACACTAATGAACATAGTTTCTGTTATATACACAATGTCTAAAGAACATACCAAATTTCATCAAAATCGTTAGAGCCGTTTCCGAGATCCCCGAAATAAATAAATATATGTTGAAATATAAACGGGTCACTCACGTCTTTAAGGACCACGTATTGGCCCGAAACATGTCGAGCGATATTCGAAGATAAAAACGTGAGTGACCTGTAGGCCTAGCACGTGTTGCGCTCGAGAGTATGTCGGCGTATCTCGAGCTATCCGTCACTTTCTAACAGCGCCAATCAGAAAAAGACGCGTAGCTCGAGATAAGTCGAGATAGTCTCGAGCGCAACATGTGCTACGGGCACTGACCCGTTTAGCAATATTAGCATCCACGACCACGCGCCCCTCCACAGCGAATCTCATATCATCGACCGCTTTAGCTTAGTTTGACGACCGCTTTAGCTTAGTTGGTAGTGACCCTGCCTACGAAGCTGGAGGTCCCGGGTTCGAATCCCGGCCGGGGCATTTATTTGTGTGATGAGCACGAATATTTGTTCTTGGGTCTTGGATGTTTTCTATGTATTTAAGTATTTATTTATCTATATAAGTATGTATATCGTCGCTTAGTACCCATATAGTACAAGCTTTGCTTAGTTTGGGACTAGGTTGATTTGTGTAAGATTGTCCACAAATATTTATTTATTTATTTATATTAATTTATACGGATTGGGCTGTAGAGGGGCGCGCCTTCTCGTGGATGACACGCACTCCCTTCGTGACCGACTGTACAAAATAAGTTTGTTAATATTTGAAATAAATTAATTCTTACTCTTCTTATAGTTATTGAAGTCTGATTTTAATCATAAAGTATTATTTTAGTTACTGCCAAAGACTACAATGTATATACTTGGTATATACTAAAGTAGTTGCACTCCGGGAGTGCCGACAGAAGTGAAAACTCAATGACATGATAAAGAAGTTTTCACTTAATACAATTTTGATAACAGCGCCACACTACGAACAATACAAGTAGGGTTGCCATACGTCAGGATTTGTCCTGACATGTCCGGATTTTTGACCCTTTGTCCGGATTGCGGCCGGACTTGGCAAGTGTCAGGATTTTTAGGAATGACCCTATTAAAAAATGTTTCTACGATACATTTATTTTAATGTTTACGTCGTTTACACAATTTTAATAAATGTAATGATAAATTAGTAAGTAATCAACAAAAATAGTAATACTTTTTCGAAAACAATATAAAATAGGATAAATTACAGCCAAAGTGATCTCAATCAATTCGCGACTCCCCGCATGCCAAATTTATCTTAGCGCACTCAGAACATTTTGAAACTTTAAAAAAAAAAGTAAAAAAAAAAACAAATTCCTTTCTAAAACGGCAAAAAAAGTATAAATAGGTTTGTGAACTATGATATTGAATTGTGGAGGTCATAGTCATATGGGTTATGAAAAAAATCCTGCACTTTTTGATGAAAGCAAGCCACTTTGCACAGTGATAGTAGAAACAAAATTAAATAATTTTTTTCGAGGCAACCGAAGTTTCGCACCTTGTTAGAAGAAATGTCAGGACTTTTAGGGGATGTCCGGATTTTTATCAGGACATTTCAATTTTCCATATGGCAACCCTAAAAACAAGGCACTAACTGTATACAGAACGCTACTGTCGCTTGTTTGTTCATAGGTGGCGCTGTTACCAATATCCATTATGTCCGTCTTACGATATTAGGAGGGGTCAACTTAGCTGGTCGTAGAGCATCCTAGGCGTACTTCCGTCCACTATATTGAGACCTCCTTACGAATTTCAATCTGACGAACTGTCGAATCTATCGGTCGCGTGACCTGTCGCGAGTTTAACAATTTTCTCCATCACAAAAAATTCCCAGCGCCGCTAAAGAAGTTTTCACTTCAAAAATAAAATCTTCTACACCACCCCTTGCATGAGCATGTCACTATCTGATCACTATTCACTAGACTGACTGGCCTATTAGTCGTTATGCAATAATATATATACTCTGTAGTTAAAGATGCGCCAATGAGCTACCGGGGCTATATCTATCTTTCTCATACTTGCTCATATTCATACAAAATTTGTACTACGCAATTTGGCCGGTTTGCATGACCAATGTATTGCTTATGGAAGTTTGCCTTTGCCTATAACCTGACCATGAAAAAATGTTCGGTCGGTGATAGCGACAAAACATTCCACTCATTTCTATTTCCTCTTATAGGAATCGCAATAAGACTATCTTTCTCTAGCAAAGCGTGTCAGCCCCTTGCATTGAATAGACCCCTCATTTGATATCTGACAGCAGTCGTCTTGTTTTCTTCTATCACGGCTTTGACAAGTCCATGACAATTTCTGAAATACGTTAGTATCAAAGAGTATAATAATATATATCAGTTAGTATCTCCTTAGTAGTTTGTGAGTCAGCCTCATATTTTTCGTGACTCCTAATGTCAGTAAAAATCTAAATTTTATATGACCGAATTTAATAAAAATTTCATAAAATTCTTGTATAAAAATATAATTAATATGAAATAATGAAGAAAGAATAATTCACAGATTTGTAAAGCTAGTTACGTAAATTAAAATGGTTGTGCGTAATTCGATCAGGCTCGTATGGGATAACTGAGACCATACTGAGACCATTCAACACTTTTTGCGTACTTAAAGTATATCAGGGTAGACCAAACTGTGCTAAATTATTGTGGTTTAAATAGTGAGATTTGATATTGCTACTAAATGTACCTAATGGCTAGGATGATTGTTATGAAAAATTGATATCATACGAAAGTGTCCCTACCTCGTAAACTATTCTGAGTTTGTAGATTCATTACAATGTTTAATGTTGTTTTTTATTTATATAATTTACGGGCTGCTTATTAATTCTATCTAACGCCAATCACACGGGGTAGGTACATTCATTTCATACTTTGCGAACCTACGTACATACACGTAGTATAGGAGTTTACAAAACCCTCAAATGAATCATGCATAGAACTCGAAACGTGTCATGAGATCATTGCGACACGTAGGTACGTATGTTTAATGTGTGTATTATTATATTACGTAGCCATGTACTGTGAGCGTGTACTTTTTTATTGGGCATGGTTATATAACTGGCTGCACCAAGTTATTTGTGAATCGTTAGAGCCGTTTCCGAGATCCCCAAAATCTTATATCTTACGAGCAATTCTTGTATAGGTACCTATATTTTTATTTATTTATATATTAAATCCTCTTTCATGTGTTTCATGTGGGCGCGTTGAGCCGGCCGGTCCTTACCTACGGCTTTTAAACCCGTCGTCTACCAGTCCCTGGGATCCCAGGGCAGATAACAACATGTTAAAGAGGATAAACTATTTGGGTTTTTTAAATACAACATTAACGGTGGCAAACAAGCGTGCGGTCCACCTGATGGTAAGCGGACACCGCAGCATGTAGACGCTCGCAATTCCAAAGGAGTGCACGTGCGCGTTGCCGACCTTTTATAAAATTCGAGGATTCACTTTGAGGATCTGAGGATCAGTGTAGATAAATATATTTTATCTACATCCATATCATAAATCCTCAATAATGTGTTTAAGTACGATTAGCAAATTAAACACCATTACAACACCAAATACATAATTTCATCCAGCGATGCGGTAATTAATGAAATTGCATGTAAAGTTGACATTACAGTACAGGCTCGTGCTTACAAAAGACTTCAACGCGCTATTGAACCATTACAAGCAATGGTCCCTGAACACATCATAGAAGATTTATGGATATGCATGTAGATAAAGTAGTGTATGCAACTGTATACATAATTAGGTCTTTTAAGAGATATTTTGAATTTATATTCTTAGATTAGGTAAGATTTCATATAAGTTAAAACTTTTAATCAACAGAAACATTTCACCCTCAAACATGGCATCAATCAAAGCAGCGGATAAATCACAAAAAAATAAACCACAGCCAGGCGTACCTCCTCCACCACTGTGAGTATATTCAAAATTTGGTGTTAACTTCAATTTGGTTTTTTTTACCACATATTTTCACAGTGTCAACACCAAAGCCTAAAATAGCGTGTATAACGCCTTCTAACCCGACTGCTTACGAGCGTAAACTTCATGACGATATCACCTAGATCGTAATATCAAGCCAGTTTCTGACGATTGCATCTTTCCAGGCTGCTACCGAAGGTCGTAAACGGCGGCATCGCTGGCATCATAGGCGTATCCGTAGTGTTCCCGCTCGACTTGGTCAAGACCCGACTGCAGAACCAGGTCGTCGGCCCCAATGGCGAGAAACAGTACAAAAACATGTTAGTATTCCAATAGCGCCATTTTTGCATACACCGTGGGCATGAGAACGCGACAACTGTGACAAGCCAGGATTGTGGGCTTGAGGAATGCTCGATATTATCATGGGTACGACCCATGTCATGCCCACATGCGCTCGAGAACTGTGAAAAAAACGTCGCCGTCGCCCGCACTCCTACTCAACCGTGTGGTATAGTGACTATATATACTACTTAAACCCCACAAAGATGGACTGATACCTAACCTGGTAAAGTTCGCGGTTACTGTTTGGTGGAGGTCTAAGTACAGCAGTGGACGTCTTTCGGATGATGAACAATTTGTTTGTTTAACAGGTTGGATTGTTTTAAGAAGACATACGCTACGGAGGGGTACTGGGGCATGTACCGAGGCTCCGCGGTGAACATCATCCTCGTCACTCCCGAGAAGGCCATCAAATTGACTTGCAACGACATGTACCGCTACTACCTCACTCTACCAGACGGGTAAACATTCATCTCATATGCATGCGCATACTGTATTTATTTCTCTCAAACAGACGACAAAAAGAGACCGCTTATAGTTATGAAACAGTTGTGCCAAATGTTTGTCAGCCAACAGAACTTCAAGCATAGTGTTTGTTTTGGCAGGACCCTTCCCTTATACCGGCAGATGATAGCGGGTGGGGCCGCGGGCGCGTGCCAGATCGTCATCACCACGCCCATGGAGCTGTTGAAGATCCAGATGCAGGACTCGGGCCGCGTCGCCGAGCAGGCCAGGAAGGGTCAGTCCCTCATCAGCTTACATCGGCTACATCCTACGGCTACTTCTCATAGATAAGAGGGAAAATAGGCTGCTGCTCAATTGCTCATACGTAGTTAGTTGTAGAGGTTTTGTGACTCGACTGAAATACCACAATACAAAGTCGGTACAAAAGGGATTGACGAATGTGCTAAACACGGGTCTAAGTCTGCATCCAAGTTATATTTTTATATAATAATTATTGAAAAAAAGAAAAGAAAAAAAGCAGAAAGGTTGGCCTAATGTTTATTCATTTATCACAGCGGGCCAGAAAGTTCACCACCAGACGGCGATGGAGCTGACCCGCAAGCTGCTAGCGGAGCGCGGCATCTTTGGGCTGTACCGAGGGCTCAGCGCCACCGGGGCGCGGGACATCACCTTCTCCTGTTGCTACTTCCCCTTGTTCGCCATCCTCAACGACCAGTATCCCAAGCCTCAAGGCGTCGCCAGCCCGCCGTTCTGGTACGCATATCTATTACCACTATAGAAGGGCCTCAGCGTCGCCGCGGCGAAGAGCCAAGGGTTTTTTGTTTGTTTAACTATTACATATGGTACGGAAACGTGTCGCTCACCATGGGCCTCATAAGAAGGTTCAAAGTCACTCAGAGGGCAATGGAGAGGACTATGCTGGAAGTTTGTCTGCGTGATCGCATCAGAAATGTGGCCATCCGTAGCAGAACCAAAGTAACCGATATAGCCTTTTCGAATCGCTAAACTTAAGTGGCAGTGGGCGGGGCACATATTGCGCGTAGAACCGATGGCCGTTGAGGCCGAATTTACCGAAAGGTTCTCGAGTGGCGACCACGGACCGGAAGGAGCAGCGTGGGTACAAGGTGGACTGATGACCTGACCTGGTAAAGGTCGCGGGAGTCCGCTGGATGCGGGTGACGCAGGACAGGTCATTGTGGCACTCTTTGGGGGAGCGCTATGTCCAGCAGTGGACTGATATGATGATGATGAATTATTACGTGTTATTCTGTGCTTGCAGGTGGTCGTTTTTGTCGGGCTACACCGCGGGCTCGACGGCGGCGGTTGGCGTGACGCCGCTGGACGTGGTGAAGACGCGCATGCAGACGATCAATAAGGGAACCGGCGAGAAACAGTACACGGGCATCATGGACTGCATTACGTGAGTATTCACTGGGAGACCGTGGGAAGTGGCAAAGCATCAAAATCCAATCGTAAAATGATCTGCCAGAAAGGTTCTATACACTTTTTCACATGTCGCCCACTCAATTAAGTAATAGTCCAGTGCACTAATGTGAAATAGAAAAGTTTAAAAAACATAAAATCCGACTGCGTAAAAAATCCCTAAGCCACGTCGTTATCAAGTGAGTTGTCCATGAAGTTCGCCTCGATAAGTCCATGTTGACGTCCAGCGTTATTGATACACTGATGTGTTTGCAGGACGACGCTGAAGAACGAAGGTGTAACCGCTTTCTTCAAGGGCGGCGCCTGTCGTATGATGGTGATCGCGCCCCTCTTTGGCATCGCCCAGACGATCTACTACATCGGCATCGCCGAGTATCTCATGGGGTACAAGTAATCCCACCAGTAAATAACAATTAGGTTTTGCTTGATACGGTGGTGGTTCACAAACTGAATATTAATTAATTCCGTGAATGTTATTTTAAATGAAGTTATAAAAGTTAAGCTGCACTGTAAGTACGTAAGTATAGGTACTCGAAAGTAAAATATTCGTATATTATATTGTATTGTAAAGATCAATTGTGTTTATATTTTAAACCGTAAACATAAAAGAAAAACAAATTACTGATTTAGGCTGCGTTTCCACCAGAGATGTGCGTGGATGCGTTTTCATACATTTGACACCTCGCAACGCGCCGAGCGAGGTGTCAAATATATGAAAACACATCCTCGCACATCTCTGGTGGAAACGCAGCCTTATGGGTGTGCATAGGTGAGCCGAAGAATCGATACCATCGTAACAAGGTCTGCGGTTCCGTGAGCAGAAGCTAAAATGCAATAAGGCCAACGTCTTCAACGCGACGTACCTATCCCCCCTACTGTGGTATCCCCACGCCGTAGCGCCGTAGGCAGTGCGTGTATGATGAAACCGCGAGATGAAAATGCGAGCGTAGTGAGCGCGAAGTTTTACGAACATTATGATGCAGGTTTTATTTATTCATCCATTTTGGGGACCCCTCCCATTACCCCCATAGAATGGCTGTTTTACCCCCAGGGGTGTTAGTGAGTTCGGCTAAGTTTCGGACATATTTGGGTGGGTTGAGATGATGTTGGATTTGGTTTTTCTTTCTCAGCTTGGAAATACGTTAGGCGTGGCATTCATATCAAAATGAAGAGCATTAAATACTCTATAGCACTGAATTGTGTAATTCCTATAGACGTAAAGATGCGTGACTGAGGGGTCTTTGAAATATAGTAACAAAAATATTTAACATCAATAAATTTTCACGTGGTGGTGTAAGAACGGACGAGCCTTAAACTTCGTCCCTATTGCGAGTAGCATAGAGTTTATTACAGGGAAATGCCCGGTTCAACCAACGTGTAAAAAAACTAGCCAGACCAGATGATATTAAGAATCGAAATTTCGGACACGAATATTTTTTTTGTACATTTTCTGTCCGGTCTTACACCATGCATGCGAAATTGAAGAAATTGTGGTCCTTTTAACTAAAAGTTATTAGTTTTTATATACAACAAGTGCTTTCAAGGCCACGCCGCCGATATGCCGCCGCCGCCGACCGATTTTGACCGGCGCGCCGCCGCCGACCAAACACCTATCGGCGCTCATATCTACTACTTGTAGCTGCAATCACAGAGTCGTCTGTTATGTATGATTAAGTAAAAATGTAGAAAAAAACGGAATTTCTGTTGTGTCCGCGGAAATACCCTTTACGAGTTTTTTGGTAATAACTTTAAACAAGTCTACTGTAGGGTTCTTGCACAGTACACAGGACGGTTTTATTAAATTGTCGACAAATCTGTATATACTAATATTGCGCTACGGCTACTGTAGACTGAGATCCGGCGTTATCCGATTTATTATATTTAAACTTCTCAGGAGTTCTCAAACTTTGTTCTTACAGGTCACCAAGAGTCAACTTCATTTGACTTCTCTTCTTCAACAGAATGCTCTTATCGGTCAAATTGGCATATTACTTTACTTATTACACAATAACACAAGCAGACTGTGATACAAAATCGTTGTTTTACTTTACTTATTCCACATGATTGGGTTCAATGAACCTGGGTTCATTGACCCCATGACCCCATCCAAAAGTTTGAGAACCACAATTTCTTCAATTTTGCATGCATGGTGTAAGACCGGTCAGAAAATGTACAAAAAAAAATTATTCTTTGGTATAGAAGAGTCTCAACGTTAGTATCTCCTTAGTAGTTTGTGGCTGAGTCTGGCTAATGAAAGCTGAGACTGAGATTTATTTAAAACTTTTTAAATGGCAACAATAATATCCACGTCAAATGCACAACGGCACTTACTTGTACATACTATATATGGTATGACAGCTTTAACTCCCGAGTATGCAGATCTGGCGCTACTATCGCTTCAGCATCTTGAAACTAATTAGGGCCGGTTCCCACTAAAGCGGGTATTACACTGTCCTGAATTCAGGACACTTAGAAGGGTTCCGACCTATACGTTAGAGCGAGATGCTTCAACTCCCCTCCACTAGTTAGGACGCCTGATTCAGGACAGTGTAATACCCGCTTAACCAATACAATATCGGTCACAAGTCACAACCGGTATCGGCGTCAAATCCGATACCGATAAATATCGCATAGTGTGGACGCCGCCTTAAAAAAGTACTGACTTATGTTTGACGTCTCTCAATGCCACATTTCAAAGTACTATTAAATCTTTGAAAACTATATTATTGTATCAGCACTAAAATTTCAAGCTACTCAAGCTTGTCAGTTACTCGCACAGTGTGATACCTACCAAAATTTACCCTACAGTGGCGCCAAGACGGAAAATTTGAAAACTAGACAAAAGTGACTGTCGCATCTGTTACGAAGTAACTAATTTACAGTGTTGCAACGTGTAGATTTTTTAAATTTGCCGCCTTTTTCTACTCTCAGCGACGGTGGCAAACAAGCGTATGGTCCACCTGATAGTAAGTGGCATACCGCAGCCTAAAGACGCCCGCAACTCCAAAGGAGTCACGTGCGCGTTGCCGATAAAATTTGAGGATTCACTGTGTCGACTGCAGAAGGAACAAGGGCTCTCACCACAACTTACTACTTTATTTATTGTTCCTGGGTCTATATTGGTGGTTACTTGATCAAAGCGCCATCTGTTGGTATAAGTGAAAAGGGTTGCGCTTCTATTATTGTTATAAAATATAGCTACTCATCAACAGATGGCGCTGCAACAATAGTGATGTGTAACACCGGTATTTTATCATTGTTATTTATTTATGGCAACACTAATTCTGCAAACGTCAACAAACGACGCTATCACAGATTAAAAATAGTTTACCTGCTTGATTGATGCCTAAATAATTTTGTTATATATATTTGTGAGAAATTGTAATAACCCAATATAACAAGAGTGATAAGAGTTTTGTGGCATTTATAAGAATAAAGCTAAATTAAATATGACGACTATTGGTCCTAAGAAAGACGGCGGGCCAAATTTAGAATTTTTCCAGTCGCCGGAATCTCTATCCCAATTCGATCAAATTCGAGTTTGGTTGCAGAAAAACTGCAAAAAGGTACACTATTTTCTATAACTTATTATCTGCAACAAGTTAGTACCGTCGATTAACACGTTATAGAAGACTGCGTAGAATAATGCTAAATGCTAACCTTTTAATAACCTAAGAAAACATTACATTTATTACTAAACAGTTTCTCTATACATTTGTTTACATTACTACTACCATGGAATTTATTACGTTTTATCCTTTTTCATACCAAATTTCATCTAAATGGCTTTGATTGTGAAGAAGTGATTAACAAGCAACCTTACTTTCCCATTTATTATATTATAATACAAGTATGTGTATATTATGTTCCAGCATGTTCAGACAGACCCACCCACAAAGGAGGGCTTGGCCCAACTGGTCATCCAGCTCATCCAATACCAGGAGAACAAGTTGGGGAAGAATGCAGCTGATCCACCATTTATGAGGCTTCCGGTTAGTCATAGTTCTAAGCCGATTTATAATTAAAATTTTCAGTGTCTCAAAAATGTATGTATGTTCCTCCTCGCCTGTGAGTTGCGGTTGCCTATAGGCTGCGGTGTCTAATTACCATCAGGTGGACCGCACGCTTGTTTGCCACTGTTGTTGTATAAAATAGTACATTACTTACCAAGGGCGATAAAACAAAGAATGTCTCAGATCGCAGGTATTTTATAAATCTGCGATCTGAGGCTTTCTTTATTATCGCCCGTGGTAAGTACAATATTTTATGTCACTCCCTGGCCAGGAAGTGGGTTTTTTCGCGCGCGGAGCGTGCGATAATGGCCACTTTATGGCCAGGTGTGACATAAAAAACTTTTCGATTTTGGCAAATGGTGAAATTCTTATATAGAAAAAACTATGTTGTTGGATTATTAATTGAAATAAATGAGGTATACAAGTAAATTGCATTAAAATGTCAATCAAGTTTATTCATAACATAAAGTTGGTAAAGTGCTGCTCAACCAATCCAATTCAGTATCTTGCTGCTTCTGGAAACACAAACTGTTTCTCCACTACTCCTGCAGTGCCGGTGCCTTCAATGGCAAACAGTGAGCCACCCTCGGGCTCCAGGGCCACCTCGCTGGGTGTCTGGCCCCGGCGAGTGGTCACATACAAGATGGACAAGTCGTGCCCACCCCACATCACTGATGTCACCTTTGATGCGGGCATCTTGTGCTGTTCTAGTAGTTTACCGGCCCTTGAATCTATTTTGATTACCTGCGAAAATAATTACAACATTTATTTTTCTAATTTAAAAACTGTAATCAACTTTGAATCACGTCCATTGGCCATATGGATTATATCCCCCCCAGGGGTCCATGAGAGACTCCGTGGAGTCCACGTTGGCGTGAGGAAAAAATGGAACATGATAGAAATGTAGCAGAAGGGGGTCCACCGAAACCAGCAAAATTTTGAAAAGGGTCCACAAGAAAAAAAAGTTTGGGGACCTATGGATTATATTTTGGTGATGAGATATCTCATGTATTGATGTTCAAGTAATTGTGTCGTAAGAAATCGAGCAGAGCCCATACTTTCCATAGTTATATCGACTGCAAGCGGGACCCCAGCTCCCCTAGTTAGTAGTCACATGAAGCAAATTCAATTCAAGCGCTTTAATTAGTCTTGTTCCATATTAGTAATAGATGGGAAAAATAAACAACTGTGGTTCAGACCTTTCCACCGTCATAGCAAGCTACCCACAAGTTGTCGTCCTTGTCTATCGTCATGCCGTCTGGGTCACCAGTTACATTGTTTGACTGAAAACTAAACAGTGTTCTTCTGTTATCTGAAACAATTGAAAATTTCAAACAAATCACGTCTCAGTAAATATAATTAGCACTATAACTTATCTTTTATTCCGAAACGTATTCCAGGTCAAATCTTCAATGGGATTTATGTACAGCCTTGGCCAAAAGTGTTGAGCACTCACACGTTTTCCATATAAAAGTTAAACTTTCAATCAAGCATTTCATATCCTTTTATTAAAGAAAATTAAATACCTTTCAAAAACTAGCTACTTTCGTTGACGTTAAAGATAATTGCATGGATAAAAATGTCCTTTTATTGCAAACCCGTCTATTTTTAGTCTTCAGTTAGCAATAGCTACTTCGAAATGATATTATCTAAAGTTCTCTAGATGTTCTTTAGTATATACCTTTTCATATTTTACGTCAATGTGCATTTTTGTAATAATTTTTTTTTTTTTAATAAGTTACAAAGGAAAATAAGGTTTGCTCAACACTTTTGACCAAGGCTGTATGTATGTCCGGGTTCCTCCTCTACATAGCTCATTTTATTCCACGGAGATAGTAACGCTATGCACACTGTTAATCATTACACGGACAGATACAACTTTTTCTCAATATAATCAAGTACAGTATGAAAATACTCACGAAGTGTCCCAGTAGATAGATTGTAATCGAAAACGTCGATGTTCCTAGTCGGCGAGTCGATGTAGAACATGAACTTGTTGTCGGCCGTCCACGCCATGCCGTTGGATATGGACACCGGGCGCACCTTCACCTCCGGGTGGACGTAGTTCTCCTTATCCAACATGTATAGCGTGCCCTGGTCCTTATCCACATTACTCCCCGCCTCTTTGCCCATTGTTCCTGTAAATATTCGTACATGGGATTGAGAAGAAGTCTTGAGCATGCGTCCTTTTAACGTTAATAGCCGTAGGAACAAGTAGCGTTTCTTGCAAAACTAGTTAGAATTTGCCAAGGTAATTTTATCATTTAGTACTTTCTTATAATAATATGCAGCCAATTATATACATATTGTTGGATTTATAATTTAAAATTTGAATTTCGCGCTTTCCATGTCAGCTCACGCTTGACCGTTACTCTTTTGTTTATTTCGCCATTTTTGATACTCTTTGCTTTTACTCTGAGATGTCATAACGAGGTATATTTATTTAAATAAATATAGTTCCCGTGGCTATATTCTGGTTTAATTTATCATATATTTCAGTATTACTTTTGATATTAGATTAAAATTCCATTTACATTTTTCAAAAATCGTGAGTGGCAATAATTATGGCGTCATTAGTGCAAAACTAAACAGTTTAGAGACTGTCTTTTGCAGTTTTGGGGTTCAAATAACATGTTTAACAACATACTAAAAGCTGTAGCTATTATATAACCTTTAAATAAGTTTTACCTGTTTGAAAAATGTGCATGACTAAATTTAACAATTTGATTAATTTTGAACATAAGTAATAATAAGACATTGCACGGTATAATAATTAAGAACATAGTAAATGGAATGTAAAATAATTCGTGTAGGCAATGTATACCTAGAGATAAAACTAGTTATAGTATTACCATTATAATGTTGTATTAGTATTATAATTTTTGTAAATGTTTTTTTTGTTTTTGTAAATGTTTTCTTATGTGCAATAAAGTGTCATACATACATACATACATAATTATAATGTTCACAAGTTTGGAATAATAAAAGTGCTTAAATAAATAAATAAATAAATAAAAGCTGTAGCTGGTTCAAGGCAAATATAAATTCCGACCACTTTGGTTAGGTTAAATATATATCGAACCAGAGTCGATTGTTGGCGTAGATGCATCGGTTGTCTGCGCCGAACAGTAGGCGCGCGTCATCGCCCGCCGTGCCATGCCACGGTAAGGCGGTTGGTGGGCGGTTGTCACACTGATGCAGTTTCCGGACGGTTTCCGCGGTGCGAGAGAGGGGCACCTCTATAGTATTGCGGAAACCGCATCAGTGTGACAACCACCTAAGAGGTACGCCCCCGAGCGCGCTCACCACACACCAGAGTTGTAAACATACCGAACCAGAGCCGTCCGTTGGCGTCGCACTTGGCGTCGTTGCAGCGGTTGTCGGGGTGGCCCAGGTCGACGGCGGTGAGTAGCCGCAGCGCGGCCTCGCCTGGCGCGCCGCACCACGGCAGCAGGTACACCTCCGACCGGGCGCTCACCACACACCAGAGTTGTAAACATACCGAACCAGAGCCGTCCGTTGGCGTCGCACTTGGCGTCGTTGCAGCGGTTGTCGGGGTGGCCCAGGTCGACGGCGGTGAGTAGCCGCAGCGCGGCCTCGCCTGGCGCGCCGGACCACGGCAGCAGGTACACCTCCGAACGGGCGCTCACCACATACCAGAGTTGTGAACATACCGAACCAGAGCCGTCCGTTGGCGTCGCACTTGGCGTCGTTGCAGCGGTTGTCGGGGTGGCCCAGGTCGACGGCGGTGAGTAGCCGCAGCGCGGCCTCGCCTGGCGCGCCGCACCACGGCAGCAGGTACACCTCCGACCGGGCGCTCACCACATACCAGAGTTGTGAACATACCGAACCAGAGCCGTCCGTTGGCGTCGCACTTGGCGTCGTTGCAGCGGTTGTCGGGGTGGCCCAGGTCGACGGCGGTGAGTAGCCGCAGCGCGGCCTCGCCTGGCGCGCCGCACCACGGCAGCAGGTACACCTCCGACCGGGCGCTCACCACACACCAGAGTTGTGAACATACCGAACCAGAGCCGTCCGTTGGCGTCGCACTTGGCGTCGTTGCAGCGGTTGTCGGGGTGGCCCAGGTCGACGGCGGTGAGTAGCCGCAGCGCGGCCTCGCCTGGCGCGCCGCACCACGGCAGCAGGTACACCTCCGACCGGGCGCTCACCACACACCAGAGTTGTGTACATACCGAACCAGAGCCGTCCGTTGGCGTCGCACTTGGCGTCGTTGCAGCGGTTGTCGGGGTGGCCCAGGTCGACGGCGGTGAGTAGCCGCAGCGCGGCCTCGCCTGGCGCGCCGCACCACGGCAGCAGGTACACCTCCGACCGGGCGCTCACCACACACCAGAGTTGTGAACATACCGAACCAGAGCCGTCCGTTGGCGTCGCACTTGGCGTCGTTGCAGCGGTTGTCGGGGTGGCCCAGGTCGACGGCGGTGAGTAGCCGCAGCGCGGCCTCGCCTGGCGCGCCGGACCACGGCAGCAGGTACACCTCCGACCGGGCGCTCACCACACACCAGAGTTGTGAACATACCGAACCAGAGCCGTCCGTTGGCGTCGCACTTGGCGTCGTTGCAGCGGTTGTCGGGGTGGCCCAGGTCGACGGCGGTGAGTAGCCGCAGCGCGGCCTCGCCTGGCGCGCCGGACCACGGCAGCAGGTACACCTCCGAACGGGCGCTCACCACATACCAGAGTTGTGAACATACCGAACCAGAGCCGTCCGTTGGCGTCGCACTTGGCGTCGTTGCAGCGGTTGTCGGGGTGGCCCAGGTCGACGGCGGTGAGTAGCCGCAGCGCGGCCTCGCCTGGCGCGCCGCACCACGGCAGCAGGTACACCTCCGACCGGGCGCTCACCACATACCAGAGTTGTGAACATACCGAACCAGAGCCGTCCGTTGGCGTCGCACTTGGCGTCGTTGCAGCGGTTGTCGGGGTGGCCCAGGTCGACGGCGGTGAGTAGCCGCAGCGCGGCCTCGCCTGGCGCGCCGGACCACGGCAGCAGGTACACCTCCGAACGGGCGCTCACCACATACCAGAGTTGTGAACATACCGAACCAGAGCCGTCCGTTGGCGTCGCACTTGGCGTCGTTGCAGCGGTTGTCGGGGTGGCCCAGGTCGACGGCGGTGAGTAGCCGCAGCGCGGCCTCGCCTGGCGCGCCGCACCACGGCAGCAGGTACACCTCCGAACGGGCGCTCACCACCACCAAGCCGGGGTTGTCGCGGACTGTGATCGCGAACGTCACCGGCCCGTAAGCTACGAGGGAATTTACTCAATTAACGACTTTTTTTTAAACTTACTGTGGCTTCATAGGCCCCAATAAAGCGATACGAGTGCGCGGTTGGAGAGTGGCCCGGGGAAAATCCAGGTGAAACCTCCGACACGACCACGCGGGCGGTTTAAACACTTGAATGCTCTAAGGGTTTGCGCTCCAGTGTGATTGGTTGAGCGGCTTCAACCAAATCTGAGGCGAGAATCAACGAAATTATACATTTGTTAATGAAGAATCTTCCTCTTTGTTATCATAAGGAATGTGTGGTGGTTAGCAGTTAGCACCTCATGAAACCAAGTAATTTGGTCTTAATCTTCGGCCGTGATGAAATCCCAAGTAAAATTTTAAATCCAACTGCAACCAATATATATTTCTCTCGTCGTAAGAAATAAATTTTATTGAAATTCAATTATTTACACAGGTGATATTGTAACGAGATATGCAATCATTATGGATAATTTCCGCTCTCTGAATTGTAATGTTCCTTTTCTTTTAAATACAAGGTTAAACGTATGAAAAACTGAAAATGGACAAGTCAGACATTTTGTCTGACTTATTATTACCATACCTATATCCATTGTTTTTTTTTTGTTTTTTTTTTTAACCGCTTTTACAACTAAGTATATCAGGAAAATGGGTTTAGCGTTATAGCGGCGGCGGCCACGTAATCCTAACGTTGGGAGTTAGCGTAGGCACTAGGGTTGCAACTGGGTTACTATTACCATCTATTACAGAATAAGTCAATTCGACATACTTAGGCTGAGAATTTAATTTTTTTTTAATTAGAAAGAAAAAACAACTAGATTTTACAAAGTCGTTTTGTTACTGCAATCAATCAATCAATCATATATTTATTTGTTCAACACAGGTATGTTACAGAGGTCTAAGAGTAGATGTTGAAACACCATGTTGGGCCGTAAGGCATACAAATCTTATGGAGCTCTTAATGGAGCCAGGCTTGTGCTGAGTTCCATTAATCGCAGTCAAGTCCATTAATCGCTGCCCCTAAATACTACATTTTACTAATTAGTTTAGCTGGCATTACTAGCAAAAGCTATGTTTTACAAGACCCTAGTAATACCTTTTGTTATCCCTACAAAAACAGTTTGCAGTTATTACAAAAAAAAATGTTGTCGTGCCGTTAATTAAAATTTTATAACCGTATCTAAACCAAGTGATAATAAGTAAAGTTTTTTTTTCTCCGTGTACTAAAATCGCCACTTCCATTTTCCGCAAAAAAAATGGGTATGGATTCAGACATTCTTCCATGCCTCACCTACGGTTGGTTGCCAAACATAGAGGGGCTCCCGTACAACAGACAGATTTGGATGTGCGGAATTAATTAGAGCTGTGTTATTATTATATGCCCGAAAAGAGTAAAAACTGTCGAAACGCTTAAGAGGAGGGGCAGGGCAAGCTCTCTCCATACAAACTTTGTGCAGGATTTACTTCGTTTGTGTTTGCATTAAAGTTATGATTTTTGGTCAGTATGCTTTTTTTTCTGATAGCTATTTCGTGATGTAATTTTTTTTTTTATTAATTTTTTATTTTTATTTTTTTATTTTGATTTTTTTTGAAATATTTGAAAATTTTCACACCTAATACATTTCATATCTAATATTTACAACCAAACCTTACAGTTTTGTACGAACTATACCTACACAGATTTTAACAAAACAATAAATTATCTGTTTCTGTTCCAAAATACTACCGAACCTAGTCGGTTAGCGAAAGCTTAGTATTCAAGGCACCGAATGAGCATTCCTTACGAATGTATCGGCTGGTCGTGTTCCTTGTTTGGCCGTCAAGCCGGTACACCTTCTGGTCTGCGATGTCCACCCAGTACAGCGCGTTTTCGTCTTGCGTCCAGTGCGGACCTTCGAAGTGGTTGCCTCCCCGGTGTACCTGCCCAGAGGAAACACGGTTATGTTATGTTGATGAGTTAGTCGATTGAAGTGGAATAGGTTTTAAGCCAGTCATGTAAAGTCTAAAATGAGCCTGTCGCATTTCTATATCCTTTACCTAAGTACCTGTACCAATAGAAGCGGGATATGTAATAAAAATGTGCATTGATACCTGATTTAGGGTTCCGTTGCCAAAATGGCAAAAACGGAACCCTTATAGTTTCGTCATGTCCGTATGTCATAGGCATTTTACTCACAAAATGTCTGGATATCGGAATTACACTGGACTATATATTGGATGCGGTTTTCAAACGCAAATGGAAAGTTGTTTGATGTAATTGCTAAATACTAATGTCTAAATAAATGAAACTTACATTTCTTATTAGAGGCGCACTCTTAGAATTAGAGGCTGATGCACTAGCGACAATAACTGCTATAATAACTCCTGTTACGACTTTCATTGTAATATTTATTTACAATTCGTGACAAATTGAAAGGAGCGGCCTCTCGTCGCCGCGGCTGGTCTCCGTATGCGAAACCGGTCCCAAACCTCGATTAGGCGACGATTGTTACCTATATTACACGATACACAGTCTCAATGAGCAAATTTAATATACCCCTTTGGCCTTATCGAATCGAACACACAGTTTCGAAAGCTTATACTTTTTTCAATTGTGTTGTAGAAGAATCAACCTTGGGCCATATTAAATAGAGTTAACATTTCAAAATATAACACTAAGTAAAGTGTAAGCAGTTAGTAACTTTAATCGAGTTATTTTAACTTTCACGGTTCAGGAGTTTACTATTTTAGTCAATTACGCTAATTACAATCTTACCTATTTACAGGGAAGTTATTTTAGTTGACGACTGACATACCTAATAAACAGAGACAAAATAAAGTCTATCATAAAAATACGGACATATGATTCGCTAAAAATCAATTAACGTAGAAAATAATAATGGAATCTTATCTCGCAGTTAACATTACTTACTATAGTGGTCTACCTTCTAGGTACCTACACTGAGAGAAAAACATATAATTAGTATTAATTCATTTTTTCATTTGCTTACTGTTTTTCTGAATAAATTTATACATTGTTCAAATTAAAAATCTGTAACTTATCTAAACGACGGGAATATCGAAATCTATTAATTTTTACAATTTTATTTCAAAACGATAGAGAATAATGGTCGATAGTTTGTCGGATTGACCTTGAAGGACAGCATGTCACGTTTTGCGCAGTCCTTAAAACGTAACAAGGGGCGTCCCACTGGTCGCTTAGCGCAAGCTATTTCACTAAGGAGAGTTTTACGTGGCAAACGAGAGGGCTCCATCCTTTGCACGTGTCCCAGCCAGCGCAGACGCCTCTGCTTTAAGACTGCTGCAATACTGGGTAAACGTGCGATGCTAAGCACCCTCTCATTTGTAACTCGATCCTTCCACGTGATGTCTAAAATACGCTGAAGACAGCGCATATGAAAGTTGTTTAATTTCCGCTCCTGTTTGGCATACGATGTCCAAGTTTCGGCTCCGTACAAGAGTATGGACAAGATGCATGTCTGATACACGATCATCTTCGTATTAACGGTCAGGTGTTTATTATTCCATACTCTTGTACTAAGCCTCCCGAACATCGTGGATGCCTTGCAAATACTATTAGTAAAACTAAAACTGGTTTATTTATTAATTAAGGGATTACCAACAGATAATACATCAAACATGCTCTTATATCTAAGCACAGAATAGTATATCTAAGTCTACATTAGAGGCTGATGCTTATCTAAATATAGGTAACCTTAATCTCCTTGTCCGATTCACTAAAACTTACTAATGATTAATATTTTTTACTTGTTTGTTCAATTTTTTCTCTCCGTGTATATTAACTTATTGGAGCCAAAGACGGAACTGTTACGTATTTTAACTCAATCGGTCCAGTAGTTTCGGAGCAAATTGGCTATACCTATGACTAAAAATAAGAAACATCGTTACGGGCAGATGCACAGATAAAGGTTATTAGCTCTATGTCAGTAAATTACAATAGGCACCTAGAATGCCTAGGTGTGGCGAGGTTCTCATTGTCACACGCGGGATAAGGACAAAGGCTAGAAGGTTTATTACAAATTGCACTTCGACTGATAATAGGTACTCAATATTAAGGCGGTTTTATAAAGATACGTCAAATTTGTATTTCCCTACTCGATTTGTTAATCAAAGGTTATAAAGATGCGTTGTTAGACCAAATGCCAGATCAAATGTTGGTAATTTAGTAATTTTTTTGACATAACTTACGTGTAATGGATCTTCACAACCTTTATTTAACGAATCAAATAGGTAAATTACAAATTAAATAATCAGAATGGTAAATAAATTACTTAAAAAAAAATTAAAACCTTGCCCAGTAACCATACCCTGACTAATTCTGCAAAGATAAATATGATAATATTGATAAAAATGAAATAAATATAAAATGTTAGAATAAAAATATTTGTACGCGTATTGTGAAATTGTGCAATAAATAATTAATAAATATTTGTGGACAATCTTACACAAATCAACCTAGTCCCAAACTAAGCAAAGCTTGTACTATATGGGTACTAAGCGACGATATACATACTTATATAGATAAATAAATACTTAAATACATAGAAAACATCCAAGACCCAAGAACAAATATTCGTGCTCATCACACAAATAAATGCCCCGGCCGGGATTCGAACCCGGGACTTCCAGCTTCGTGGGCAGGGTCACTACCAATTAAGCTAAAGCGGTCGTCATACTTGGACATATCTCGAAAATTCAATTACTTAGCAATACACGACAGACAGCTTACAAAGACCCTTTCGAATTTCCTTGTTTATATCATTGTACGAAGCCGGTACTAGCCGAAGCCGGTTAATAGGTACTTTGCAAATCGCCAACGATAAACGTCGGAGCCAAAGTCACGGATAAACGCCGCGGCGCGGATATCTGTCCTCGGCCAAGGTTCTTAATTATGTCACATCTTAGGAAGGCGGTTTTTGCAGCACCGCTCGTGGCGCGCTATTATCGCTCATTTCCGACTGCCTTGGATACAATATAATTTAATTACCAACTATTTTTTACACGACTACCCAAAAAAAAGGAGTGTAATGTTTTCAGGTTTCATGTATGTATGTGAGTTTTTTTGTTCCCCCAGAACTTCTCAAAGCCTTAACCGATTTAGAATGTATGAGTATTGAGTATCGTGCGTTGCGCGATCATCGCGTAGTCGCGTTTGTATTAGGACGATCCCTTACGTCATCCCGACTCCCGAGTAATATAGGATATGTGATGTTGCAATAAAAACAATATGACGTACCGGAATTCCATGTTCCATATTTTTTTTGAAGTGAAAACTTCTTTAGCGGCATTGAGCACTTTTGTACTGGGGAAAAATGTATAAACTCGCGATAAATTCCAAGACCAGGTTAGTTGACCCCTCCTAGTATCGTGATTGCTATGTTACGAGGGATCCCCAGCTGGTCTTCTTAGAAAGCCAAGGTTCTAACTGTTTTAAGACAATCCTAAGATTTTCCATAAAGATCATATTTCAAATAAATTCTCATGGAAAGTAGCTCTTATTGTCCCTAAAAAAGCGTTTCCAAAGTCCAATATCGGATAGCCAGACTGGCCGATTTCCGTAAAGATCATATTTCAAATAAATTCTCATGGAAAGTAGTTCTTATTGTCCCTAAATACGGTGACAGTTCCCTTCAAAATACCTAGTGGCCAAGAGTGATGGATAAAATACCAAGGGCCTGACACGCTTTGTAAGAGAAAGATAGCCTTATTGCGATTCCTATGAGAGGAAGTAGAAAATAGTGCGATGTTTTGTCCTTATCACCGATCGAAAAATTTTGTATTTGTGTCAAAGTTTTGTCAAGAAGATTGCAAAACAAATTGGCAATATTTGGTAGTGCATTTTATAAATAGAGAATTAATGATAAGTTTGGTTTAAATGAATAATAATTTACCAATTATCAGATCCGTAGTGTTTGGGTGTTCAGTGCAAACATGGTGGGGTGTTCAGTGTTGGGCTGTAAAAGCAAACTCGACCGAAAAAAGGCGGATGTTACATTCCATGCGTAATTTGCGTAAGTACATTTTCTTTCCATTTTGGACCCGTGTTTATTTCTAAAATCTCACCGGTACCAAGTTACTGAGCTAAATCATAAGTTATATCATGAGACACTTGATGAAATAGGAAAAATATGTAAATTAATTCAAAAATAACCTCCAAACATTTCACATATAAACCGATCAAATCGCGTAGTATAAATCTACCATAGAAGCCAGCTTAGAATTGATGTCCCATCATTCAGTCGGTTTATAATTCGATTTCGGGATACCAACAAATAATAAAAAAATCCCCTGAAGATTACCCCACGTTTCGGGAAATTCAAGTAATTTGATTTTTTCAGTTTTTAGGGTTCCGTAGTAAACAAGGAACCCTTATAGTTTCGCCATGTCCGTCCGTCCGACCCCCATTTTTCTCAGTAACCGTTAGTACTAGAAAGCTGTAATTTGGCATGAGTATACATATCGATGACGCGGAGAAAACGGTTGAATAAAATGTTTAAAAAAAATTTTTTTTAGGGAACCTCCCCGGGTGACAGTAACGGAAACGCACAGGGCCGGGCCGTCTTTAACCAATTTGAGGCCCTGGGCACATTAGGGTAATGGGGCCCCTATGACCTTGATAGAGCACGATTCTGTTAGAATAGACAAAGAAAGTAAACGAGTCACATTAAATGAATAGATATTAATAATATAATATTTCCTAAAAAATAAAACTAATTTTCAAAATACACCAAATTTAGGTTTTTCCTTAGAGCAAACAGCTAAATTAAATTTTCTTAAATAAACGCCTAATTCTAACCAGTCATATATATTTTTTTAAATTGAAAATGAGGCCGACGCTTATGCGAGCTCACAAAGAAGATTCACTCGTACCTTAAAAAGGTCCAGGTTATTTGAACTCGGAAGTACCTACATACGCCATTCGAATACCAAACCAGTAAACATTATAAAAAAAGATGATTTTGACCAGGTAATGAAAGTAGCCAGTCGTACGTCGTCTGGATATCTGATGGAAGAAGGGGGAAGGCGGTATGAGCTCATGGAGTTCCTGAGCACACTCAACGAATCTAAAGAAATAAAAATGGGAAATAGGTAGTATTGCTGACAATTTTTGAAGTGAAAACTTCTTTAGCGGCTCTGAGCACTTTTGTACTGGGGAAAATTTGTTGAACTCGCGACATTCTAAGATTCTAAGACCAGCTAGTTGACCGCTCCTAGTAATCGTGATTGCGATGTTAGGAGGTGTCAACTCAGCTAAACTCAGCTGGCCCCTATACCACAAAACTTTACAAGTCTACAATTTGACAAAATTGCACAATTTTCCATAGAAAAAGTTCACAAATTTGTCGAATTGTACGCTTGTAAAGTATTGTGGTACAGGTTCCTGGTCTTAGATGCGTAAGACACAATGATACTAGGGACATATTATGTAAATGGATTATGCGAATATGAACATGAGTATGAGTACAGTACAGATACGGATACCGATACCGATATGAATATCTTTGTTATTTGGGTGTGTCAGTCGGAAAAACAAAAGTTGTCCATTCGGTGGACAATAGTTAACGGCTTGTGTGCATGTAATTTACGTTTTTATTATATGGATTTATAGACACGGAATTACAGATTATGCGGGTTATCAGATCAATCGAAAATTAAGCTTTGTAGCCCTTAACTTTTGTAACTTTTGGCATGTCCTGTCCACCGAAAAGACGCGCACCTAAATCTGACAATGACCCATTTACTATCTTTATTGAGTTTTCACTTCTGCCGGCACTCCCGGAGTGCAACCCGTTGTTTTTTTTCAATATTATCAGGTGGGGTATCAAAATGAAGGATTACGGCATAAGAAACTTTGAAATATTTAATATTCAAAAATTGCGATATAAAATAATGATCAAAAAATTAAAGACACGACTGCACTGAAAACAGTTAAATTATTTACGGACTAGAAACGCAGCACAACTGATAAAAGTGTATATTCCACGATCAGCTGCCTTACACCCAGCAGTATGAAAAACATGTTCATCATGTATTGTTCGCTATTTTTGATTTGTTATCCAATAATTATTTCGCACCGCCAATGACCCATTCAATATGAAGAATGGCTGCCCCGTTAAGGCATCTAATGTGTTTCGATTTTTAGAGCATGTGCCTTGAACTTGACGTTTTGATTCCTGCTCTAGTATTTATAGATATTGGTTCTGATTATGAAATATGGATACTCCTAATATTATATCGCTGTAACAGCCCAATAGTGGTAGCCGTACAGGCCCAATTTCAAAGAAAAACCGCAAATCGATGTACAGTTTAGCCATATGGCACACGCATACTAGAGGTCAAAACAAAATTTTTGACCCGCAGTTCCTAAAAAAATTTCCCTTAGGGGGGGAGAGCCGAGACATTCTTTTTTTTGTATGAAAAAAGCAAATTTTTTTTTCAGAAACCTATCGTGTGTAGTATCATATGAAACACACGATAGGTTTCTGAAAAAAAAATTGTTTTTTTCATACAAAAAAAAGAATGTCTCGGCTCTCCCCCCCTAAGGGAATTTTTTTTAAGAACTGCGGGTCAAAAAATTTGTTTTGACCTCTAGTATGCGTGTGCCAAACGGCTAAACTGTACATCGATTTGCGGTTTTTTTAATCGTACGGCTACCACTACAACGACTTTGCGCGAATTGCGACGCGGAAAGCGTTCACGGAGAAAAAAAACTTTACTTATGTATCACTAAAGTTTAGTTAGGGTTACAAAATTTTATTTAACGCCACGACAACATTTTTTATTGTAATAACTAAAAACTAGTTTTGTAGGGATAACTAAAAGTTTGTAGGTATAACAAAAGGTATTAAATACTAGGGTCGTGTAAAACATAGCTTTTGCTAGTAATGCCATAGCTAAACTTTAGTATTAATTACTAAAATTTGGTATTTAGGGCAGTAACAAAACGACTTTGTAAAAAAATCTTGTTGTTTTTTTCTCATTTAGTCATTAAGTAAAATTTTGTAACCCTAAAGGTATGATTCCGCTGCCGACTGCATACAGAAACTTCACGTTCCGCCGCACTCCAAATTGAACCGTAATTATTAGACTAAAAGTCCCAATTTAGAATGAGCGGCATGTGCTGTTGCGACATTTCTCCGCTCATTTCAAATTGAGTTTTTTATGCATAATATTACGGTTCAATTTGGAATGCGGCGGCACGTGCAGTTGCTGTATGCAGTCGGCAGCGAAGTAAAGTTTTTTTCTCCATGTTTTATCTGTTCATTGCACGGTCGGGACGCGCACGCGCAACGCACTGCGGGTTAGTTGAAATCACGCGCAATGTATTAGGAAATCTGCTGCCGCTCCCGCCGCCGCTCGAAGGCGTGGCCGGACTAAAACCGTTCCTTTGCATAAATGAACGTTTGAACATTTACAATGAGTCGATGGTTACATCAATTTCCATCTTACTTCTGGGAACATATCTGAAATAGGATAAAATTTCCGACAGTTCAACTGTATCGTTAGTATACGCCGGTATCCCTATACGTAAAATGGTATATAAATGTATGGTAAAATGTAAAGGGACATATAAATACAGGGAATTCGTCGGAATAGGAAAGGTCATACTGTATGACGTCTACGTCTCCTACTCCGACGCATTCAGTTTTTATCAAGAGGTGATAGTAGCTATAATAGTAAAAGACAATGCTAACTAGGTACCTGGGACTAACCTACGTATGAATAACCCGTATTGATAACCTCGGTAGAGGAAACAGCTAGGTGTGGATAATATCGGTTATGTAATTATTTTGTAGATGTATAGTAAATTTTCTAGTCGTTTTTGTGGATTTAGTTTCACCGCCTACAATCTTCCTGCTTAGCCTGGAGGTTGACTGGTAGAGAATGCCTCATGGCGTTAAGTCCGCCTTTTGTGCGTTAAGATTTGTTTTGTGCAATATAAAGTAAAATAAATTAAAAAAAATATCGTGTACTGTTTGTTTCAGATGAAAGTGTTCATGGACATGAAGCCGGGTGGGTCCCTGTGCACGGTGTTCGCCACCATGTTCCGTTTCAAGTCGGAGCAGCGGTGGCGCAAATTCGACTTCCAGGTCGGTAAGGTATGCACGCCGCTCGCTCGCCGCACGCCACGCCACCGCCAAACAACCGCCAATCGCCCGCCAACCCGCAACGCTCGCTCACCAACCCCCGTTTCTACGACATTGCACACGATTTAGCGGTTGTCACATTGATGCGTTTTCCGGATGGTTTCCGCAGTGCGAGCGGAACACCGCTATAGACTTGCATAGCGCTGTCTCGCTTGCACACCGCACCGTCGTTAGGAAACCGCATCAGTGTGGTAACCGCCTTAAGGCTCATTTTCTCTAACCGTTACAGCCCGCCTCCCGCTTGCGCGCGCTCGTACAATGCTCGTTTTTGTTAAGAAGATAACACGAGCTTCCTGTACATAGGAAGCGGGCAGTGCCGAGTGAAAATGAACCCTTATAGATTGAACGCAACACACGTGTGAACGCAACTTACGTCCGCGCGGATTATTCAAAATCTCTTATCTCTTTCACAAGAATCACAAGTCTTAACATCTGGTGAGATAAAAATGTATTTGTCTCATTGTATAAAACTTTTATAATGCCATCTGAATAAAAGTAGACGTGACGTAGTAACAATAATACAATAGACTATTGCAGGCAGCCACAATGTCTTATAGAATCTGTAAAACACGATAACGAATCGTGTTTGTAATTTGCGTCACAGTCTCGACATTACAATACTTTTATTTGCACCATGTTATGTCATGATCAAATCGTTAAAAAAAGTTTTTCTTATTAATTTAAACTTCCACCAGTGTGATTGATGAGAGATTCGACGTTTCGTTCCATTTGCAACGAGGAATATTTAAAAGAGATTTCTACTTTAGAAGCGATTTATAATCCAGTAACTTTATACTTTCAGAGCTTGCGTCAAATCCGGTAGTTCTGATTTTTTGCAGACTTGTTTATGATGTTGGCCCAATCAATAATCCAAGTTTGTGACCTCGAGCGCCGAACGCAACTTTATCAAAAATCGAAAAAATAATAATTATAAAAATTAAAAACACGACTGCATTAAAAAAGTGCGTGCAAAGTTGCGTTCGGCGCTTGAGGTCCCAAACTTGGATTATTCATTGGGCCAACATCATAAACAACTCTGCAAAAAATCAGAACTACCCCACCGGATTTGACGCAAACTACCCCGTACTTTCCCGCGACAAGGTTACTGGATTATTAGTTCAGGTATTAGTAATTGTAATTTCGTTAAAGCCGTAAAACTGTATGTGTCAGATCGTTTTCTTGCTCTCACACGTATCAAAATTAAGGATGACTGAATGTTACTAACACAGCCCCTCCTTTTAGAGCTCTGACCACGGCGCCGCGTTGGTAGTCCAAACCAAACGCGCGAAGACAATTACAAAAAAATTGTCCGCAGTGTTCAGCATACTCACACAGTCTCACACACACACACAACACACATATAGTTCTAATTATTACCACATTTTATTGTAAATATCACGAAATAAATGTTTCTTCTTCTTCTTCTTCTTCTTCTTCTTCTTCAAATAAGCACCCGGATGTTTTGTATTTAGAAAATATTTATATTTCGTATTCCGCTGGTTTCTTCGTATTACACATGTGAGATACACTTATTTGAATTTATTAGATTTTACACTTTTAAAATGTGTTTGAAATTTTACATTTGGAACACTAGATTTTGCTTTCTTACCATGTCCTTTCATTGTTTTTGTGTCATTTCATGCCGGGTCCATGATGTTTCTTCACGGGAAGCCTTTTTTTATAATTAATACATTACTGTGGTAATTTGTAAATATATTTATGTTTTTTTCGATACTTAATCTTTGTGTTTCTTTGGTCTGTTTGATAACATTTTTGTGTTTGTAACTAATACTTCAAAAGTGTGATTTTGTTACTTACATTGGCATGCCCTTATACTATTATATTTTGTCGTTCTTACTAAATAAGGACAAAAGATATTGATACAACTTTAATATGAATAAATCAAATCAATACCTAACAAAAATAAGGCCTGTAGTAAGTTAAGCATAAGTCATAAGTGTCATAACTACCGGTCGTAGTAGTCGGTATGTTAGTTAATTTTCCCAAAATATTTTTTCCATCGATTTTTTTCTCGCATATATTCACATTCGTAATTTTGCGTATTATGGTTTTCCATAAGGTTTAACTCGGGGAAAAAGACAATGCAGTAAGTTTAAATTGCATAGAAAAACACTAGTAACACCAACCTATTAGGCAAAATCGCGATTCTGAAAATATGCGAAAAGTAATCACATGATCACTACGTGGAAAAAACGAATTTGAGTAAAATATCTATGAAATCGTCACTTGGCTAGTTCCACGGTAGTCTAAATCGAAATACGTTTTTTAATGAATGTGAAAACTTAAAAACTTGAACGGTATTTGAAACTTCTCCGCCGGTTCAACCTTAACGCTTGTTAGTTCCAAAGTTGCGATTATTTTTATTGATACTAAAACACAGTTTGTCTCTCGTCCCCTCCCCCGCACCCCTTTCCAGAACCCGTCGCGCAAGGACCTGAACGTGCAGATGATGATGGAAATCGAGTCGTCGCTGCTCGCCGCGGAGGCCGTGCGCTCGCCCTGCGTCTTCATACGGCCCGAGGTCGACAAGGCCACCGCCAACAAGGTCAAGGACATTGTAGTCAACCGACAGGGGGAGATTTGCGGTCAGTTTTAGTTTTCATTCTAAGCATAACATACCCGCAAGTAAAGTTAGATGTTGAGATCGAGTTGTAGCTAATGAAGCTGCTCGGCGCGGAGGCCGTGCGCTCGCCCTGCGTCTACATACGGCCCGAGGACGACAAGGCCACCGCCAACAAGGTCAAGGACATTGTAGTCAACCCACAGAGAGGTATTATTCCCGCAACGTCGACAAAGCCACTGCCAATAAGGCTATCTAAAGATAAAGCTAAGGACATCGTAATCGACGGTTAGAAGGAAATATGCGCTCAGTTTTAGATTATTTAATTATGTTCTTTTGTGATGGTTAATGTTTGTTGCTAATAACGATTTAATGATGATTGATGATTTATGGTGGTGGCGTAAACTTCCTAATAATGTCCTTTGTGAGTCAGAAAATCATTATTTATTTATTTCATCATCATCCTCCTAGCGTTATCCCAGTACAGTTGCATCCTGAAGGATGGTTCACGGGCGCTCCTCTATTTGCGCTCTATTATTTAATTATTTCAACTATATTATATTATTATATTATATTATATCAATTATCAGGTTGCCGAGTCTAAATAGTACATTACTTAACAAGGGCGGTAAAACAAAGAATGTCTCAGATCGCAGGTATTTGACGCCCGAGCCGAAGGCAAGGGCGATAAATATGCGATCTGAGGCTTTCTTTATTACCGCCCGTGTTAAGTACAAAATTTTATGTCACCCCCTGGCCAGGAAGTGGGATTGCCCGCGCGCGGAGCGTGCGGTAATTGCCGCTTTATGGCCAGGTGTGACATAATAGTACATTACTTAACAAGGGCGGTAAAACAAAGAATGTCTCAGATCGCAGGTATTTGACGCCCGAGCCGAAGGCAAGGGCGATAAATATGCGATCTGAGGCTTTCTTTATTACCGCCCGTGTTAAGTACAAAATTTTATGTCACCCCCTGGCCAGGAAGTGGGATTGCCCGCGCGCGGAGCGTGCGGTAATTGCCGCTTTATGGCCAGGTGTGACATAAAATATATTACGCATTGCAGAAGACGAAGAAGATGCGACGCACATCGTCTACCCAAATGTGGACCCGGTTGAGGAGGAGTACGCGCGGCCGGTGTTCCGGCGCGGGCCCAGCGTGCTCGTCCACTGGTACTACCTGCCCGACAGCCACGACACTTGGGCGCAGGCCGACTTGCCGGTACGTTGTCTGTGTGCGTACAGTCAAGGGCAAAAATATGTATCGAATGAATCCTCTCATGAATATGTACTAAAACCTTAATTCACCGACGTAAGAGCTATGGGACATCTTTTTGAGCAAGTTGTATGCACCCATATTTTTAAAGACTAGGGTGGTCCTTATTTTTCGACTTTTGATTTATCCCCGGGGCACTTTCTCATTTGATTATATACCTCTAAATATGAAATAAGATTTTTATTTTTTTTATTTTCATTAGTGGTGGCTACCAGCTGTCAAAAATTTCACAAAAAGCGTTGAAGGACAGCTTAAATGATGTTTTCATTAACCCTTTGACCGCCAAGAACCTATAAAGTGGTTGTGTGTCGTTGTGCCCACCACGCCAACAACCACTTAAAAGGTCGGAGTGAAGGTGTATGTGTTGGATTAGACATTACACCAAAAAAACAGTGCTTGGCGTACTGGGCACGACGACACACTATCGCTTTGGCGGTCAAAGGGTTAATGTATCATTTAGGTGTTTATATCACATTTTACGGGCAAGTCAAACTCGCATAGACAATCGCTTCTTATCCCTTCCTCCCCTCGACCTCTCTTCTGTACCGACGCGTCGAGATTTAGCCCGCCCCGCACTACAGTCCTAATCCTAATACCTAAGTCATTAACGAGAGCGCACGTGTTTTATTTTTAAAAGTCATAGTAACGACTAACGTGTTTCGACTATAATTTTTGCAATATTTTTTTATGTACTGGCTATAAAAATAAAAGAGTCTAACAAATAGAGATTTTGAGTTTTTATTTATATATTATTTATTAGAATTCAAACCTTGGTAGCGGCCTTTAAATGTCATTTAATTTTTTTTTAAATACAGAAATACTTTCTTATGGTATATAATCAAATTACGTGGTGCCCCGCGAAATTAAAGTTTTTTTTTTTTTGGAATAAGGTCCACCCTAATACACACGTGTGAGACTCGCGAGTTTAATTTACATTGCGTAAATTGAACGAAGCGATTGAACTCGATATACCTCTGTAACCCTCAGTGTAATAAAACACGCATGTGATAGTCTCTTACGTGTGTCACTAAGGGTTAAGCGTGGCTGTTGTTGATTTAACCCAACGGTCCGGTCCGACAATGTGGTAGCTTTTACCGTGACCATTTTATTAGCTAGTAAGTGGCCCTTGGCTGTTAGAAGGTTGCCGACCCCTGCTTTAACGCATTCACTGCCACCCTCTTTTGCTGGACTATCGGCGGGTGCCGCACTTTGCTGTGTGCCCCAAACGCACATGTGAGTTCAACCGACTATTCTAAGTCTAAGGCACTATAAGGCACAGTGTAAAAGTCACTAAATATTATGAACGCGTCTGTGCGTTCAAGGCACTGGGTGAAAGTAACGGAAACGCAAATATGCGTTGGTGGCAGTGAATGCGTTAACCGATTGGATCTGGGATCGGTCACAACACGAGCGGTGGTGACTGCGCTCCCACGGACACGAACTATGTCACTCCTAGTCGCGGCCGGACCGAAACGCATCTGTAATTGATTCGTTCTCCCTTAATCTGTCCATATTGAATAACGTGTTGGTTGTGTCAACAGGTGGATGTACCGGAAACGGCAAATTGGGAGTGCACGCGCAGCGAGCCGTGGCGCGTGACGGCGGCGTGGGCGCTGGACCTGACTCAGTACAACGAGTGGATGAACGAGGAAGACTACGAGGTCGACTCTGCCGGCAAAAAGAAGGTATACCTACTGCTACCATCCTCCTAGCGTTATCCCAGTACAGATGCATCCTGAAGGATGCCTGGGGTCCGCTACCTAATCCCAATATTTGGCGCAGGCACTAGTTTTTACGGAAGCGACTGCCATCTGACCTTCCAACCCCGAGGGGAAACTAGACCTTATTGGGATCAGGCTTTGTCAAGTGAGTGGGCAACTTGACTGTTAGAAGTTCTCAAGCCGCCCGAAGGCCTCCAACTTGGCTTGACGACTGCTGCCATAGACAGCAACCGGGATCAACGGCTTAACGTGCCTTCCAAAGCACGGGAGAGCTCAGTTAGTAACCACTCAAGCGGTCACCCAGGTAGGTATACCTACTGCTCTAACATTAAAAATCACACACGACCTTACTGCATGTATGTCGCTGGTGACATATTTGCAATAGAGACATAAGGGAGTACGCGGCTCGCAAAATTCAGCAGCCGAGTCAGGAGGGGCTTACTACCGTGACGTCATCGCGCCGCGCAAAGTACATGCGGCCGCCGGCTCACACGTCGTGTGACTATTCAGTGGTTGCGGCGCAGCGTTACGGATCGCACGCGCACCGGCTGCTGCGCTGTTATACGATCATTCAATAAATCGTTTCGCTTTGTATCCCCTGCGCGGTAATCACGTAACGTTTTCGACCGTTAGTACGATAGATTTAAATGTCAAATCCCATACTAAAACTGACATTAAATACGTACCAACGGTAGTACATATTATCGTTACGTGATTACCCCGCTGGTTACATGTATGGAGTGCACGCCTCCCCCTACTTTAATATTTTTTCGTCATTTCACATCACTTTTACGTAGCGGTTCATATGAGTAGAACACACCTGCCTGCCAAATGTTTTAATTGTATTTGTAGTGCTTATAGTCTTCGAGTACGTCGGCTGTCACATACAGACAAAAAGACGGACGGACCGGTTCCGTTTTCACCATTTTGGCTACGGAACCTTAAAAGTACTATTCGTAATTGTATTGTAAACAACACTACTAATAATAATAAAGTACGTGTTTAAAGTCCAGTGCCACCTCTCCACCCCCAGCTCTCTGACCGGTGTTGCCCTTAGGCCATTTTATAATGTCGCTATTTTATGGGGGCCCATCTAGCAGAGAGCGAGTCACCGTCTGCCGGAAATAAAAATCTGAGACAGTTTTATTAGGCAGGCGTCCGTTGTCTCACCCAATAGCCCAGCCATTAGTCCATCAGATTCACCCAATAGCCCAGTTCATTTAGACTCCATCAATCAGCAATAGTTCCTATACACCCTGGCGGGTGCTGTCTCTGTGTGCGTCCCATGACACGGGCAGGGACAGCATCCGCTCGGCGTATCCCTTGCATTTCATTAAATTGTCAAAAGGGCCTCTACGTGTTGGCTATGTGGCACTTCGGTGCCTCAGTACTTCGGCTCCGCGCACGCCTCCCAAAGGTCCGGGACACCATTGTCCCGTGTACGGGAAAGACATAAAGTACATATATTAAAATAGGTTCTCGCTGGTGGTAACCCTAGCGCTGAGGGCGGGGCCTCGAAAGAGCGCGTTGCGTGCGATAGAAAGAGATGGCCACGTTTAGGCACGTTTGGCATACCTAAACGGGGGATTTGTTAACAGAGAAACTTCTGTACTTGTACTATTACTTATTCTGTGGCCGAGTTGCTAGCGGAGCTGTTGTGCCGGGAAAAGTGCGCGGCAATAAGTACTTTCGGTTGATAACAAGGAAAAAAGTACTTGATAACAAGGAAAAAAAAGGCAGTGAAAAATAAATTAATAAATTTGATAAATATTAAATTTCATGTAGCAATATACTTAAATATTCTGATTTTGGGTCATAAAAACACATCATTGTTTTATTATATTGAAATTAAAAGTCGTAATTTTTAATCTGTATATAACGTGACCTAAAACATGAACCCCCACGGTGTGACGTCATATAGGCTATTATTATTAACTGTCAGTTCCGTAGAAAGAGGAATATTGTTTCTCGCTCCCCACTTAGTATTAGTATATAAGTAAATTATGCATGCGATACACATGACATTCCTTAAATATTTGCATGTCCTTGTGACCAAACATGTAGATCTTTATATTGTTCGATAATTACCTATTTTGTACCATGTTTTAGCAAATAAATGCCTGATTACTGATTACTTGTAACATTGTTTATGCTTGCATCTCTTTCACACCGCTTTGTATGTGTGTATCATCAGCTCCATCTAATACTTTCCTCATGTTTTTGCCAATATTACGTCACCAAAATGGCTGACAGCGTTTTAGCAGGAATAAAAAACGTTAGAAATTTAATTTAATTTTATGGCAAGAAAGCGTGTTTTATTTTGCCGAAATATATCTTTTTGTGGCTTTTTATAAGGAAAATCAATATTTTGAAGTATTTTTTCAAACATAAATTAAATTAAAATCATTTTTTTCGTGTAACATTGACATAGAATTACAAATTAAATTAAATTATAAAATTACATATAAAATCAAAACAATAATGATAATAAGGCAAACAAACCTACCATTTAATTATACTGGCGGATGAATGCAACCCCGCACAGTCGGGCTTGTCCGCTATCATTTTCAGAATGGTATTGGGACTGTCCCGCACCCGGCGCACCAGGGATGCGGCGCGCCCGCGCATGGTCGCATAAAAACAGGCAACTCGCGCCTCCGCAAGCATCCCTGATGCGCTACAGAAACGAGGCAATCTCACTATCACCCGGAACGCGTTATTATATTGGACGCTAAGGGCCCTGTAGGCCCGTTGCGAATACTGTACCCAGAGGCTGCAGGTGTACAGAGATGTGCAGAAGGCTCTGAACAGAGTAACATAGTAGAATACCTATTATGAAAGCACCGATGACATAGCCACTACCTCGCAGAATGGGACAACGGTGTAAGAATAAGAATTCTTTGGTTTTAATTCTGATCCTATTGTTCTAATTATGAAAACACCTACTTAGTATAATTTTGAGCATATCTCTTGCGTGGTGTGTTACTATTGCTGAATATCTTGTGTATTGTGTAATCGGCTTTCGAATATATCAAGGTAATTATGAGCCGTGTTCCGAATCACGCTTACAACGCTATAAACGCGTGTACGATCGGACCGAATCACGCTCATAGCGTTTACATGAGATGTCGTGACGTCATTGATGACGTCATGGAAGGCGCCATATTGGCGTTTACAATGCTCACACTCCCAGGCGTCAGCACCTTAAACCAAACGTCAAGTTGACGTTTGATATATGAACATGACAGTAAACACAACATGCCCGGTCCGAATCAAAACACCACTCACGCGGCCTTGAGCGCGCTTACTGATTCGGACCAACCGTCAGCACTGTAAACGCTGTGATCGTTGTTGGCGTGATTCGGAACACGGCTATGGTCTTTGGTAATTATCGTTATAAGATCGAGCTGTGGTATGGACAGTTGACATCGACCAGAAATTGAGACCTCGTACATGCGAGCGCTACGATTACTACTATTAACGATATGAATTCGTACGCAATTTTGTTATATGACGCATGGCGCATTTACAAAGTTCATGGGACTATAAGAATGACGATAATTATCAAAATAAGACGAAAATTAATTTGTTTTTTTATTTATTTATCGTATGGCATTTATTTCGAACCGTGAGATCTTCGAGAAGACAGTACGGTTGCCAGTTTTTGTTGCACTTTTAGAACCACCCAGGGGTCACGTGTAGGGTAGCGGTGGGTACTTTCCCTACGGACGTGGTGCAACTTCGACCCCCCTTTGTCAAGTGAGTGGGCAACTTGACTATTAGAAGTTCTCAAGCCGCTCGAAGGCCTCCAACTTGGCTTAACGACTGCTGCCATAGACAGCAGCCGGGATCAACGGCTTAACGACTGCTGCCATAGACAGCAGCCGGGATCAACGGCTTAACGTGCCTTCCAAAGCACGGGAGCGCTCAGTTAGTAACCACTCAAAGCGGTCACCCATCCATGTACTGACCGCGGCCCATGTTGCTTAACTTTGAATAACGCTTGCTGCACGCAGGCGCCGCTGGGCCACGAGCGCTCCAAAATTAATTTGTAACCGTGCACGTGTTGTGGTACAGGTGCACAAGCTGCGACTGTCGGTGGAGGAGCTGATGCCGGGCGGAGAGACCTCGAGCAAGGGCAAGAAGGGCAAGCGCAAGCGCTCGCCCTCGCCGCCGCCGCAGAAACACGCCAAGAGGAAGAGGTACACACACGCACCCATAGTCTTAGGCCTTAGGGCGGTCGCCACACTGATGCGGTTTCAGCACGACGGTGCGGTGTCCGAGCGAGACAGCGCTGTGCAAGTATATAGCGGTGTCCTGCTCACACTGCGGAAACCGCATCAGTGTGACAGCCGTCTTATCAACACATTCCAGTGACCAGTATAATATTTGCAGAGTTCAGCTATGAAACCCCGTGGGGCAGCAGTATAACTTAAATCTAAATTTATTATAATTTTTTTACACATATGCAAAATATATAAAGACCAGGCACTAGGTCCCAAAATATCAGTTAAAAGTACCAGTCTGTAAAAGCGCGACGGAACTAAAATGTTTGCATGTCCAGATTTTTCTTTGCTTTTACCAAGAGTGTATGTGTTTGTAATTTTTCATTCATAAGTACCATTTTAATTCAAAAAAAAAAAAAAAAATCAAAATTTCTTTATTTGCCAGAATATGGTAACAGAGTAAGGATCTTAAAGCTGAATTCGTTCATGCATATTCAACCTGCATGCAGGTGTGCAAATTATTAAAATGTCAAGTCTAAATTTTTTACAAAAATACTTATACTACATGCATGTTACAGTCGATAACCTAAGTATAGTCAAACATTATCTCAGTCGTCAATGTATAACATGTTATTACATTATCATATAATTATATCATTCTTAATTAATTACCTAATGTCACATTGCCAAATATTCGTTAACACTATAAAAACATTTGTCCTGTAGCCATTTAGTCAACTTACTTTTAAACGATTTCTTATTTTCTAATTTAAGATCATCAGGTAAAGTGTTATAAAGAACTATACACATGTTGTAGTAATTTTTTTTATAAATAAAGGTTTGGCAACGAGGCTGGTATAACAGATTTCGGTATTGAGCCCTTGTATGTCTAGCACTGGTATCATATCGATTGGTAAAGTGACTAGGGTTTTCCTTAACAAAGAGACACGCGTCTCTTATATAGGCGCATGGAAGCGGGAGTAAGTTAAATTTTTTAAATAGGGGTTTACAACTTTGCAGAAACCACGCATTGTCCAAGGCCCTAACGCACCGTTTTTGGAGTCTAAATGCTCTATCCGACTCTACGGAATTTCCCCATAGTAGTATTCCATAGTTTAAAACGGAGGAGACGTAGCCATGGTACGCTGTTAGTGCTGCATCTAGTGACACCGTTTGTCTCAATCTTCTGAGTGCAAAGACAAACCGTTCGAGTTTTTTGCAAACATTGTCAACATGCAGTTTCCAATTTAAATGTATGTCAATATCAAAACCTAAAAATTTTACATTGTCAACTAATTCTACATTTAAATTGTCATAATTAATTTGAACAGGTCGCACGTTTGAATTATATGAACAGAATTGCATTGCTTTCGTTTTTGTTATGTTAATTTTCAATTTGTTACTTTCGAACCATTTTATCGCTTCTGCTAATGTAATATTAACTTTTGATTCATATCTAGTGTGACAATTGCCGTCACCATGTATTAAAAGTGTTGTGTCATCTGCGAAGATAATGCAATCCTGTCTTTGTGTTAGACAATTTGGAAAATCATTAATTGCTATTAAAAATAATAATGGTCCAAGTATGCTTCCTTGCGGAACGCCGGTTTTGTTAACTAATGGATCGGACCTATATTTTTCTTTGATGACGGTGTTGTTATTTTTGCGAACAATTTTTTCAATTTCTGTATATTGTGTTCTTTCCTTTAGATAACTTTGTATCCAATCGTACGCTTTGCCTCTTATTCCATATACCTCTAATTTTTTCAAAAGAATTGAATGGTCGATAAAATCAAACGCTTTACTCAAGTCTAAATAAATAGCTGTGATTGGGTTTTTTCTATTTAAACACTCTGTGACAGTTTTTACTAAGTTCAACCCGGCTAGTGTGGTGGACTTCCCTTTGCGAAACCCAAACTGTTTTGAAGTTAAGATGTCATATTTATCCAGGAACTCGTTAATTCTACATAATACTGACTTCTCAAATACTTTCGACAAAATTGGGATTATTGTTATCGGTCTATAATTACCTGGATCTGTTTTGTCACCCTTCTTGAAGAGTGGTTTTACTAAAGACAGCTTTAATTCAGTTGGAAAGACTCCGTCCATAAAGGATAAGTTTACTATGTGTGATAAGGGGCGGCAGATAATATGAGCACATGACTTAAGAACCATTGTTGAAATGTCATCGTATCCAGTTGTTCTTGTATTATTTAAGGACATGAGTATTTTGAGGATTTCATGTTCGTCTGTAGGTTTCAAAAAGATCGAATGAGTGTTGTGTAATGAGTTCTCCAGTTTTATAACTGGTGGGTTCATGGTTAGATTATTATTATCTGTTAGATTTATCAAGTAATTGTTGAATAAATGACATATTTCGTTAGGATCTGTGTAGGATTTATTTTCAAAAAATAATTTGTCAATATCATGTTTGTGAAAATCGTTTGATAAAGTTGATGAAATGGTTCTCCAGGTGGCTCTACATACATTTTTACTAAGTTTTATGAACTTATTGTTGCATATTTGTTGTGCTTTCAGAAGCTTTTAATTCAGAAATCGGCTAGGTGTTTCCGCAGTATCAATTATTTTTGAATGAGAACACAATTAGCTGTTATCATGAAGAGGAAGTTTCCTCCCTATTTCTTTGAAGCGTGCATCATCCAATTACAGGCAATAGTACATTACTTACCAAGGGCGATAAAACAAAGAATGTCTTAGATCGCAGGTATTTTACGCCCGAGCCGAAGGCAAGGGCGATAAATATGCGATCTGAGGCTTTCTTTATTATCGCCCGTGGTAAGTACAAAATTTTATGTCACCCCCTGGCCAGGAAGTGGGTTTTTTCGCGCGCGGAGCGTACGATAATGGCCACTTTATGGCTAGGTGTGACATAAAATAATTTCCTTATCCGCGCAAGTCGAAATCTGAACAATTTGACGAAAGAGCTTGATATTGACATATTTAACTGTGCAATTCCTTCCATGCGGCGACAAATAGTTAGCATGTGTTTTAATTAACTTATTTTTTTTATATATATCTTTGTATTTTTTTAAGATTTAAGTATTTGCATTTACTTGAACGACCAAGGTTCCGAGTTCTGTCATTGTTTAACATACATTGTTCTATATTCTGTATGTATGCGCTGTTGTAACGTTGTGCGTATCACTTCAAGCGTATGTTTTTATGCTATAACTATACGTGAGTTCCTGTTATTGGCTCTGTATTTTTAATTAAGCTGCTACTTTGTATATTTAGCTGTTGGTTCTCCATAATAAATAAATTACATTAAATTACTAGACAAATACAAATACAAATACAAATTCTTTATTTGCTTGAACACGGTTACATAAAGATCTTATATTAAAAAGTTCATGCGTATTCAACCTGCATGCAGGTGTGCAAATGTTAACAGTCATATTATTTATAATTAATTGGATGTCAAATGTATTACAATGTCAATATATTTATTTTGTCATATTATCATATTATGATTTAGCTCTCAGCACGTCAAATATTCATTAATATTGTAGAAACAATTTTCCTGTAGCCATTTAGTCAATTTACTTTTGAATAACATCTTATTTTCTAGTTTAATGTTTGTAGGGAGTTTATTATACAAGACTATGCACATGTTAAAACAATTTTTCTTATAAATAAAAGTGTGGCAACGAGGCTGATATAGAAGGTCTCTGTATTGTGCTCGGGTGTGTCTTGCACTGGTGTCATTGCGCTGAGAGAAGTGGTGTGGGTTATTTTTAACCAGGAGACACGCTTCTTTTATGTACATGCATGGAAGTGGAAGTATTTTAAACTTTTCGAATAAGGGTTTACAGCTTGCAAGAAACCATGCATTGTCTATCGCACGAATGCATCTTTTTTGTAATATGAAAAGTCTTTCTATGTCTGTAGAATTTCCCCATAACAATAATCCATAGCTTAGTACTGAGGAAACATAGCCATGGTATGCAGTGAGAGCAGCTTCCACTGATACCGTTTGTCTAAGTCTTTTTAAGGCAAATACGAAGCGTGCCAGTTTTTTACAAATGTCATCTACATGGTATTTCCAATTTAAATTTTTGTCAATTTTGAAGCCTAGAAATGAGACTGTGTCAACTACTTCTATATTTGCGTTGTCATGTTTGATTTGAATGGGTAATAATTTACAGTTATATGGACCAAATATCATAGCTTTTGTTTTTGCAATATTAATTTTTAAATTATTGTTATTTAACCAACATATAGCATCTGATAGCGTTTCATTGACATTTAATTCAAATAGTCCTTTGTTGTCATCTTTTACTATGAGGGTAGTATCATCGGCGAATAAGATGCAGTCGTGTTTAATACAGTTTGGTAAGTCATTTATTGCTATTAGAAATAGCAATGGCCCAAGAATACTGCCCTGAGGGACGCCGGTATTATTCAGGAGAAAATCAGACCTATAAGTTTCTCTAATGTAGCTGTTATTAGAATTAGAGTAGAAAGAAGACAAATATCTCATTGTAAAATGTGTAGTATATGAACTTTTGTATAAACGTTCTTGGTTTTGGGTTCCGTACTTCAAAAGGAAACATAGACCCCTAATAGGATCATTGGTGTGTCGTGTCTATTGTTTTAGACTTGCGATAAAACATTAAGCGGCAATTACACTTCGTCGTTCGCCGCATGCTGCATGCGGCGACCGCAAAAGTGTAAAGAACAAGTTCGTGATGAGTGAAAGAACACGGCGATCGACAGCTGCCAAGTCGCCGTAGTAGGCGGACAGACTAGTGTAAAGACGACGTTTCTTGGCCTAAGTAGTTTAAGATGACTTCGGCGACCGCATTAGGTGAACGAAGTGTGATTGCCGCCTTACATTGTATTCTTCGTCTTCTGCCGTCCCTTTTCCCAACTTTATTTAGGGTCGGGCCTTCCTGTGCGTCTGCGCCAAATTGATCTGTCCTGGGTTGTTAGCGGTGAGATATTTTGGGTTCTCAAATCTCTCACGATTGTAGTCCACCACGAGGCTGGCGGTCTGCCTCTTGTTTTTCGCTTGTTGTTGATGTTGAGTGCCGTCACGGAGTAGCTATCATCTCGCCTCATCGCGAAATTTTGCGAATATTATTATGCAGGTCTGGAAAATACTTCATACGCATCAAGTCATGTAGACGCAAACGCGAGCGCAGCGAGCGCGAAATTTTTTGAACATTAAGATGCAGGTGTGGAAAATACTTCATACTGTCTAACGCAACGCGGCGAGCGCGAAATTTTTGAAAAAAAATTTAGATAGATTTAATTGTAAAATATACTTACAAACACATATCTCGTCCTGACCAACTGTGAAAATATTCGTGGTTGGCGATACAGACGCTTTCACGATGTTAAGAATTTCAAATGATGTGTTTGTCAGTCGCGTGACAAAGAAGCGCGACAACGACGGCGACGAGGAAGAGGACGCCGCGTCGCGCGACAACACCGACACCGCGCCCACGCCCGAGGCCGAACGGCCGCCGGAGAAAGAAGGTACACTTTAAAAAAATATTGCTCCCTATACAATATGTGAATCCTTTTTTAACCTATTTAGGGGATGAATTTCAAAAAACGCTGAAATTAGTTTTGTTGTATTTAAACAGTCTCTGTAAGAAATTTTATGTCTCACTTAACAAACGTTTTGATCCCCATACAAACTTTGAACCCCTTTTTAACCCCTATAGGGGATGAATTTCGAAAAACGCTGAAATTAGTTTTGTTGCATTTAAACAGAGAGTCTTTGTACAAATTTTGATGTCTCTCACTTTAAGTAGAGTACTTAAAAATAGGTTTAAATAAGCCCTTTATTTTTTTCTGCTATACGAGTATGTAATGCAGACAGTCGATTTTTAGCTTAGGCTTATCAACACATTCCAGTAATCAGGAGTTAGCTTTAGGCTTTGGCGATGTATTGGCGTGTTTTCAGTCTAACACATTTAGCGGCTCGGCCTGGGGCATGCTCGCCTCGAGCTGCAAGCTGCTCGCGAGCCGAACGTTTGCACACAAACATGCGCGGCGAGCCGTCATTGTGCGTCACACAAAATGGCGTCGGATCCAATGACAGCTGCTGCTGCATTTATCGTAGTTGACAATACTATTGCCAAATTGCATTAGTTGTTAATGAAACATTGGGCCTAGCACAACTGCTGCGAAACGAGAAAAATCTACCCTACCATCGAATTCCAAACCAGTACGAGTAAGACACGAATCGTTAGGTCGCGCGTGATGCGACTTGGCAGCAAGTTTGGCTAGCCTACCACTTGTACATACAGAACGTCATTCATGTGGTGCTCACGCGCAAACAAGTATAAGTACCCACGAGGCCCGCACACGCATAGCGCGTGAAGCGTGTTAAAATTAAGCAAACAAGCGAGCTGTTCATGCCTCAAATTCGTGCGCACCTTATGGCTCACAACTGACGCTTGGCGTCTAGGCCAGTCTTTTTACGCTCAAAAAGGGGTTATGGTTATGGACTCCTTTTTCCGCATTTAGTCCGTGTACCTATGTCGGACTATTCTCAAAAAGGGGTATAGCGGGAAATACAAATACAAATTTATTTGAAATTATTTTGTTTATTTTTTTAAAATGCTTGAAGGTCCCATTTTTCGGTATTTCGTTCTTAGGCATAAATTATCTACACAAAATTATCTACACTTTTTCGCTAGGATTAATATTTAGTGATATTTTAAATAGGGATTTTTATATTATAATTTAAATGGTTTTTCATTCCTTTTTTTCATTATTTTAAAAAACAAAAAAATACTGTATTTATGCACTCAACGAGCTCTACTCAACGTTACCGTACTTGATGTTGCCTACCCCACATTTTTTTTAAACCATAATATTTTTGGACAATTTGTATAGCTTTGGGTCAACACGATGTTTAAACTGTGAAAATTTGAAGACTATGTGCCAGTTGCACCAACATACGAACATTACGAACACAGACTGGTCATCGTCAAATATGGCGTAGGCAGCTGTCATCCCATAGAAACTTCTCAAACTTTCCATACAATCAGATTTAACAAACACCGCTTACGATTACAGACGGTTTGGTGCAACCCAGCATATAGCTGTATCTGTTAGTTTTTAAGGGTGGCCCCCAAGCCACTTAAAGGGAACGTGAATAAAAAACATAGAACTACCCCATAGAGCCTTCCTCAAAAACTAACAAATTTTCACAGTTTAAGCAAAGCCTTCAGCGGCGGGGGTAGGTGTGGGGACTTCTGATATGTTAACCTCCTAACTAGCCCAAATAAAGTTAAGTCAAAAATTGTGTTCCAAGCATTTCCCTCTATACCTTCAAAATGATTGGCCTAGTCGTGGCAGAGCCCTAAAGTTCCATGTTTCCAGCGGCGGCCCCGGAGACGGCCGCGCCGGCGCCGGCGCCCGAGCCCGCGCCGGCGCCCGAGGCGCCCGCCACGCCCGCGCCCGTGCTCGACGCGCACGACGACTCGCAGGGCAAGCACTCCGACTCCAACACGCAGGTACAAGCCACTCGCCCACCCGCCGTCAACTTGTAACCACATGGGTCAGGGATCGGCAACCTTCCAGCAGCCACGGACACAGAATAAGTAATAGTTGAGACCCTCTGCCAAAGGCCACATAGTAGCTTACAAAATTGTCGCGGTCCGCACGTGGTCAGTTTGTGACGCTATCAGACAATAGGTACCACATTGTCGGTTGTCAACGAGGAGGCTCGCGGGCCGTAAGTAAGGGGCTTACGGGCCGCCTGTTGCCAACCGCTTTAACGTTATTTCAAATAAACAATAACTCTAATAAAACAGAAAGTTGTGTGCATTTATTTAGTGCTTATTAAATTTGAATCCATTCAAATTCGAGAAGAATTCGATAAGTTCAAAAACAGAAAGGATATTTTTCTGCTCTCTATCCAATGACGGCTACCGTTTTTGTGCTCACCAGTTGGCGCCACTGCGCTCTCAGTCCAGTTGTCAAAGTTTGTTATTGGTTATTACGGGCGTAAAAACCAAATATACGTTGAAATCGTATTTCATACATTAAAACCGCACCGTAAATATTTTTATCGAACACCCGTATTGTACCGCAGTCCCGTTTTATTCGGAAAAAAAAGTATGACGTAAGTTTATGAACGACAAAATTGTCGCAAAGCACTGAAATTCGTTGAGCCGGAACCACAGATTAAGACAGATAAGCGCCATTTAATTGGACGATTTGTCATATAGTTGTCTCTTAAAATTCTTATGGAAACCAAGATGAATTAGAGGGGGACAAATAACACGTCATTTTTGGCCGGAATTCATATTTGCCATTATCAATCTCAGATATTGCAAAATAGTCACCATATTAATCTAATCACTCGTCTCATCTTCAATTTAAGAGCCAAGCTCTTGTCGGTGGAGCAATTTCCATGTATCTCTTTCTTGAGCCTTTCGTTTGACCGCTAATCTAATCACTACATAGTATAAAACAAAGTCTGTCTGTCTGCCCCTATGTATGCGGTGTTTTTTAATAGATAGAGTGATTCAAGAGGAAGGTTTGCAAAGCCGGGGCGCGTCGCTATTAGAAATAAACCCGCTAAACGCACCCACAAACGATGAAATTTGACATTTCGGAGGATTGACATCACACTAGCGTCTCTAGCGGCGAAAACATACGCGGTAGCCCACATTGGTCGGTTAAATAAATTAGCTAGTAGGAAACCTACTTGCTCGTTATTGTTAGATTACTGTGCATTTCGACGATTGAACGAACACTCCTGATAATATAGTATCTGTTCCCCAGGAGACAGTCGTGAAGGATGAGCCGGAAGACAACGTCACAGACCAGACGCACCACATCGTGGTGCCGTCCTACTCGGCTTGGTTCGACTACAACTCCATACACACCATCGAGAAGCGCGCCATGCCCGAGTTCTTCAACGGGAAGAACAAGTCCAAGACTCCGGAGATCTACCTCGCCTACAGGTACCCATTACATCATAGACCCTCTGGAAACAACAGTGCCAAAGAAGATATATACTAACGTAACAAGACGCGACACCGAAGCATCTGTGCTGTAAACTCGTCTCGCGGCTCGGACGGGCAAAGTATAGAATCGTAGCGTTCCAAGGTCACCGACACTAAGTTCACACCGATACAATCTACTTAATATTCAGTTGTTCTACCCACATCAGAAATGTACCACTGTCAGCACGCCACTTAGATACAATCACCGACTTTCAGAATGTGACGAATGAAATAGTACATTTAAACTCTCGGCTTTCTTTGTTTCCGTCCGTGGTAAGTACAAAATTGGATGTCTCCCCCTGGCTTAGAAATTGGATTTTCCGCACGATACGCATGCGTAAACTGCCATTTAATAGCCCGGTATGATACAAGTTTGGAAAGTAGAATACCTATTTCCCAACGAATGTCGGTGATCTTAAAACATGAACGAAGTGAGTGTTTTAAACAGATATGAGTTGGGAGAAAGCCTACATTTCAACGCGAATATCGTACAACATGTTACAATGCATTAAGCGAGGGTTCACGGTTCACGCGCGACACGGCGCTTTTGACAGTGCCTTACTAGGCAACGTTTTAAACCATCTCCGCCTTAATACCTTATTTACACACGTACCAGACTCGCATGCGAATTTCATTACACTGCGGGTCTCGGACTTATAACTAGTTTATTCGCTCTATAAAACCGCGCAATGTAGATAAACTTGCAGATACTCGTACGTGTGTATAGTGCGTGTCATTCACGACGACGCGCCCCTCCACAGCGAATCTCATACTAATCTATGCGCAATTGCATGGATTGGGCTTGGGAGGAGCGCACCTTCGTAGATGACACGCATTATTATGAGGGCCTTTGTTTTCTCGCTGATTGTTGTGTTATTGCAGAAACTTCATGATCGACACGTACCGGCTAAACCCCACGGAGTACCTCACGAGCACGGCGTCGCGCCGCAACCTGGCCGGCGACGTGTGCGCCATCATGCGCGTGCACGGCTTCCTCGAGCAGTGGGGGCTCATCAACTACCAGGTGAGATACTATAACTTGATGATCGACACACGGCTACACCCCACGGAGTACCTCACGAGCACGGCGTCGCGCCGCAACCTGGCCGGCGACGTGTGCGCCATCATGCGCGTGCACGGCTTCCTCGAGCAGTGGGGGCTCATCAACTACCAGGTGAGATACTATAACTTGATGATCGACACACGGCTACACCCCACGGAGTACCTCACGAGCACGGCGTCGCGCCGCAACCTGGCCGGCGACGTGTGCGCCATCATGCGCGTGCACGGCTTCCTCGAGCAGTGGGGGCTCATCAACTACCAGGTGAGATACTATAACTTGATGATCGACACACGGCTACACCCCACGGAGTACCTCACGAGCACGGCGTCGCGCCGCAACCTGGCCGGCGACGTGTGCGCCATCATGCGCGTGCACGGCTTCCTCGAGCAGTGGGGGCTCATCAACTACCAGGTGAGATACTATAACTTGATGATCGACACACGGCTACACCCCACGGAGTACCTCACGAGCACGGCGTCGCGCCGCAACCTGGCCGGCGACGTGTGCGCCATCATGCGCGTGCACGGCTTCCTCGAGCAGTGGGGGCTCATCAACTACCAGGTGAGATACTATAACTTGATGATCGACACACGGCTACACCCCACGGAGTACCTCACGAGCACGGCGTCGCGCCGCAACCTGGCCGGCGACGTGTGCGCCATCATTCGCGTGCACGGCTTCCTCGAGCAGTGGGGGCTCATCAACTACCAGGTGAGATACTATAACTTGATGATCGACACACGGCTACACCCCACGGAGTACCTCACGAGCACGGCGTCGCGCCGCAACCTGGCCGGCGACGTGTGCGCCATCATGCGCGTGCACGGCTTCCTCGAGCAGTGGGGGCTCATCAACTACCAGGTGAGATACTATAACTTGATGATCGACACACGGCTACACCCCACGGAGTACCTCACGAGCACGGCGTCGCGCCGCAACCTGGCCGGCGACGTGTGCGCCATCATGCGCGTGCACGGCTTCCTCGAGCAGTGGGGGCTCATCAACTACCAGGTGAGATACTATAACTTGATGATCGACACACGGCTACACCCCACGGAGTACCTCACGAGCACGGCGTCGCGCCGCAACCTGGCCGGCGACGTGTGCGCCATCATGCGCGTGCACGGCTTCCTCGAGCAGTGGGGGCTCATCAACTACCAGGTGAGATACTATAACTTGATGATCGACACACGGCTACACCCCACGGAGTACCTCACGAGCACGGCGTCGCGCCGCAACCTGGCCGGCGACGTGTGCGCCATCATGCGCGTGCACGGCTTCCTCGAGCAGTGGGGGCTCATCAACTACCAGGTGAGATACTATAACTTGATGATCGACACACGGCTACACCCCACGGAGTACCTCACGAGCACGGCGTCGCGCCGCAACCTGGCCGGCGACGTGTGCGCCATCATGCGCGTGCACGGCTTCCTCGAGCAGTGGGGGCTCATCAACTACCAGGTGAGATACTATAACTTGATGATCGACACACGGCTGAACCCCACGGAGTACCTCACGAGCACGGCACTCGTGAGATAAAAGTACTATACAATAAAGTTTGTTAGTGTTACCCCACGGAGAGTCAAAAGTCCAAATTGAAGGTTTGCCAACGGGCTATGGAGCGCAGCATTTTAGGTGTTAAGAGGATGGATCGCATCCGGAACACCACGCTGCGCTCCAAAACACGCATAGCTGATGTAGGCGAAAAGACTGCTAGGCTCAAATGGGACTGGGCGGGTCGCATGCATCCGGACAGGTGGGCTAATATAATGATAATGATAATGATAATATTTATTGGTAACATAAATGGTACACGTCAAAATTTAATTACAACACGTTGTAAAAAAAATATATGGTAAAATACCTAAAATATACATTCGCACTTTGGCACAAAATACGGATATAATTTTTATTTTTTTTATTTTTTTTTTTCATTGTGGTAGTTCCATGAACTCCTTTAGTTTATAAAAACTCTTTGTAAGGAGCCACACTTCTAGCCGACTTTTAAAAGATGGCAGAGAAGGTGCGTCTCTTACGTTTTCTGGGAGGCGGTTGTATTGGCAGGGTGCAAAGCGGGTGGAGGGGGTAGCCTAAACGATCACAGCGCTCGCTACGGCTGAAATTTACATTTTGTCGGTGACTTGAGCTGTCAAATCCATATTGCAGTAAACATTTTCTAATAGTTTTTGAGATAAATTTAATATGGCCCTAGTAAAATGTGTTATTGTGAATTGTAAAAACACCACAGAATAGCGACTGTAACTTTTACCAATTTTCAAGACCGTGGTGGAAACGAGACCAAAGAAATAAGTGGATAATCGCCGTAAGAAAAAAAAGTAAGTCACGTAACCTGACCACAACAACTGAAAACAACAATTTTAATTTTATTGGCAATAATGTTACTGACTACCATCGTCCAATATTGTCTAATATAGTAAAATAACACAAGATTTGATTATTATTTTTTCACAATATTTACTTACTTCTCGCTTGACAGCTATGACATAATGGCCATAATGGCCACCTGTCCGTGGCGCTGTCGTCGTGCACGGTCCCAATATCGCAGGGCCCGTTACGTACACCGATTGTACCGACCTTACAAGTTTATGAAAAGGTGCAAGCAGGCGTTCCCGATGTGCATTGCTCCGGAGGTTGTATGACGTCACTATACCCTTCCGTTTAAATTTATTAATATTCTTGTAGGTAAAACTCGCGAGTTGGAGAATCACTAAGCCTGGTAAGGTCAAGATGCGTAAGTCCTTAAAGTGATCGCGGACAGACTCGTCACTGCGGATACCTACAATGCCACGCACTGCACGCTTTTGCATCCGGAAGGCGCGTTCGAATTCTGATGCTTGACCGCACAATTCGGCACCGTATGCTAATATCGAGTGGACGGCTATAGCTACCAAGTGGATGCCACAAGGGCGACGCAGACGGGGCCGGCCTAAACGGAGATGGCGGTACGATTTGGACGGCTTCCTCATCAACTGGCAGGAGGAGGCACTGATGCGGGAGTCGTGGCATGCATGGGGAGAGGCCTTTGCCCAGCAGTGGGACACCCAAATAGGCTAAGAAAAAAAAAAAGTGTTACCCCACCTTACGTTAATCGTTGTATATTCCAGCTGGAGCCGGAGTCGCGGCCGACGGCGATGGGCCCGCCGCCCACCTCGCACTTCCACGTGCTCTCCGACACGCCCTCCGGCCTGCAGCCGCTCACGCGCACCGCGCTGCCCAGACCAGGTAACTCACGTCACAGATCATTTATGTCCTTATTACTGGTTGTACCGCTGCGATACATACAGTTTCTAATGACGGCGACCCTGACAAACTATATATTAGCCCAATTGTGAGCTCTCATATGGATATTACAGTTGTCGTCTAATGACCTACCGTCTCTCCTTATCGTCCTTATTAAATGCATGTTTGATTGCAGTAGAAAACGCGGCGGTGCCCAAGACGGAGGCGGGACTGCCGAACGGCACGGACGCGAGCGCGCCGCCCGCCGTCAAGACGGAGAACCTGCTCGAGGCGGGCGGAGCGCCAGGACTCAAGCTCGACCAGGTATCATACCTCTACTGTGTCAGTGCTCAGTCATGTGGCCAGCCAGGGGAGGGGAGGGTGAAGACGGAGGCGGGGAACGGCACGGACGCGAGCGCGCCGCCCGCCGTCAAGACGGAGAACCTGCTCGAGGCGGGCGGAGCGCCAGGACTCAAGCTCGACCAGGTATCATACCTCTACTGTGTCAGTGCTCAGTCATGTGGCCAGCCAGGGGAGGGGAGGGTGAAGACGGAGGCGGGGAACGGCACGGACGCGAGCGCGCCGCCCGCCGTCAAGACGGAGAACCTGCTCGAGGCGGGCGGAGCGCCAGGACTCAAGCTCGACCAGGTATCATACCTCTACTGTGTCAGTGCTCAGTCATGTGGCCAGCCAGGGGAGGGGAGGGTGAAGACGGAGGCGGGGAACGGCACGGACGCGAGCGCGCCGCCCGCCGTCAAGACGGAGAACCTGCTCGAGGCGGGCGGAGCGCCAGGACTCAAGCTCGACCAGGTATCATACCTCTACTGTGTCAGTGCTCAGTCATGTGGCCAGCCAGGGGAGGGGAGGGTGAAGACGGAGGCGGGGAACGGCACGGACGCGAGCGCGCCGCCCGCCGTCAAGACGGAGAACCTGCTCGAGGCGGGCGGAGCGCCAGGACTCAAGCTCGACCAGGTATCATACCTCTACTGTGTCAGTGCTCAGTCATGTGGCCAGCCAGGGGAGGGGAGGGTGAAGACGGAGGCGGGGAACGGCACGGACGCGAGCGCGCCGCCCGCCGTCAAGACGGAGAACCTGCTCGAGGCGGGCGGAGCGCCAGGACTCAAGCTCGACCAGGTATCATACCTCTACTGTGTCAGTGCTCAGTCATGTGGCCAGCCAGGGGAGGGGAGGGTGAAGACGGAGGCGGGGAACGGCACGGACGCGAGCGCGCCGCCCGCCGTCAAGACGGAGAACCTGCTCGAGGCGGGCGGAGCGCCAGGACTCAAGCTCGACCAGGTATCATACCTCTACTGTGTCAGTGCTCAGTCATGTGGCCAGCCAGGGGAGGGGAGGGTGAAGACGGAGGCGGGGAACGGCACGGACGCGAGCGCGCCGCCCGCCGTCAAGACGGAGAACCTGCTCGAGGCGGGCGGAGCGCCAGGACTCAAGCTCGACCAGGTATCATACCTCTACTGTGTCAGTGCTCAGTCATGTGGCCAGCCAGGGGAGGGGAGGGTGAAGACGGAGGCGGGGAACGGCACGGACGCGAGCGCGCCGCCCGCCGTCAACACGGAGAGCCTGCTTTCGATTCGAGCTACTATGGGCCGTCTGACCTGTCAAAACACCATAGTTTTTTGCCAAATTTCGAGTGAAAAGTCGAGCGTTCGACACTCAAAAATCGCCCCCCCCGCGCTTACCATGCATGAGTTTGCAATGTTTGCATGACCGTACTCGCTAGCGACTGTGTAAAAGGTTTAGTATGGACAAAAGTGCAGCGCCTCTGGCGGTTACGCAATAGAACTAAGAATCGGCATAGTCGCTAGCGAGTACGGTCATGCAAGCATTGCAAACTCATGGGAAGGGCACTGGTTAGTTTAGTCGCTGCTAACGAGGTGTCGTATGTTGTCCAGTACCGCGGCGGCGCGCGCGGGCGCGAGTGGACGGAGCAGGAGACGCTGCTGCTGCTGGAGGGGCTGGAGCTGCACCGCGACGACTGGAACCGCGTGGCCGCGCACGTGGGCACGCGCACGCACGACGAGTGCATCCTGCACTTCCTGCGGCTGCCCATCGAGGAGCCCTACCTGCAGGACAACGGCTCAGGTCACACGACACTACTTCCCTTATCCAACTGATATTATATATGCCAAGGTCTGTCTGTCTGTTACCTATTAAGCGAGCGCTCGGCTAAGAATCTCGTGTTGAGCCGAGCACTTTAAGACACTATTACATCAAATATTATCCGGACATCACACCTTTAGCGCTGTAATGCAAAATATACTTCAATCGCCTTGAAATGGAAATGGCTTGGTCGAAATTCCTCTTATTCGAACCAAGCGCTTTTCATCATCTTTTATAATGCGCATTGCGCACTTCTAAGGTTTGGAATTCTCTGCCGGCGTTTGTATTTCCGAGTAACCTAGACCCTTTTAAAGCACCGTGAGCTCACTTCATCGTCGGCCGCATCTTTGCCCCCTGGCTTGCTGGCCAAGAGCAATCCCATTTTTAATTTAAAAAATAGGTTATTCAGCCGTTTTAATGCACACTGATCAGTTCGCTTTTATAGTATTTTAACTTCATATCATTATCCAAAAACGTGTAATATTACTGTGTAGGTGGCGTGCTAGGCCCTCTGGCATACCAGCCGATCCCGTTCAGCAAGCAAGGCAACCCCGTGATGAGCACCGTGGCCTTCTTGGCCTCCGTCGTGGACCCGCGTATCGCCTCCAAGGCCACCGGCGCCGCTATGGCAGAGTTCGCTGCCATCAAGGTACGAGAAATGTGTACATTTGAAAGGTGCAGTACAGTAAGGAGTGCTTGATTGGCCGGCCGGCCGTGTCTATTGAACCAAGCGCGAGAAGACTTCTAATGTATATACATTGGTATATGGTATATACCAATAAAATAATAGCAAAAGAACGCGTTAATGCATAAACATTAGTAGTGCTTTGGATTGTTTTGTTCATACTTATACTGTTATACTTAACATATTGGGCTTTCCCGAGTAAGTAGTCTGCACATTTTAGCCCAGAATGTGGGCTACTGTGTTGTGTTTTTTTTTTTATTAGTTCGCTTTGCGAATTTTGTTTCCCATCTCATGAAGTGGACACACATTTATTCTCAGCAGGGGCTATTAAGACTCAATACAGCAACAGTTTGGACCTCGTATGCCAAATCTACCGTGTATAGTGCGTGTAATCCACGACGACACGCCCCACCACAGGGATCTCATACTAATCTATGCGTAATAGTACGGATTGGGCTGTGGAGGGGCGTGCATTCGTCGATGACACGCACTATAACCGAGTTTGATTGGCTACCTCCATGGTGGTGCAGTTGTTTGATGAGTGGTGTGGTGTGTATCGCAGGACGAGGTGCCCGCCGCCATGATGGAGGCGCACGTGAAGGCGGCGGAGGCGCACGGGCCGGCCGCCGCGCTCGCCGCCACCGGCATCGCCGGCACCGCGCCCGACCCCACGCCCGCACCCGGTATACTATATACACTACACTACACTACACAGGACGAGGTGCCGGCCGCCATGATGGAGGCGCACGTGAAGGCGGCGGAGGCGCACGGGCCGGCCGCCGCGCTCGCCGCCACCGGCATCGCCGGCACCGCGCCCGACCCCACGCCCGCACCCGGTATACTTTATACACTACACTACACTACACTACACAGGACGAGGTGCCGGCCGCCATGATGGAGGCGCACGTGAAGGCGGCGGAGGCGCACGGGCCGGCCGCCGCGCTCGCCGCCACCGGCATCGCCGGCACCGCGCCCGACCCCACGCCCGCACCCGGTATACTATATACACTACACTACACTACACAGGACGAGGTGCCGGCCGCCATGATGGAGGCGCACGTGAAGGCGGCGGAGGCGCACGGGCCGGCCGCCGCGCTCGCCGCCACCGGCATCGCCGGCACCGCGCCCGACCCCACGCCCGCACCCGGTATACTATATACACTACACTACACTACACAGGACGAGGTGCCGGCCGCCATGATGGAGGCGCACGTGAAGGCGGCGGAGGCGCACGGGCCGGCCGCCGCGCTCGCCGCCACCGGCATCGCCGGCACCGCGCCCGACCCCACGCCCGCACCCGGTATACTATATACACTACACTACACTACACAGGACGAGGTGCCGGCCGCCATGATGGAGGCGCACGTGAAGGCGGCGGAGGCGCACGGGCCGGCCGCCGCGCTCGCCGCCACCGGCATCGCCGGCACCGCGCCCGACCCCACGCCCGCACCCGGTATACTATAGCCGTGTTCCGAATCACGCTTACAGCGCTATAAACGCGTTTACGATCGAACCGAATCACGCTCATAGCGTTTACATGAGATGTCGTGACGTTATTGATGGCGTCATGGACGGCTCCATATTGGCGTTTATGATGCTCACACGCCCAGGCGTCAGCACCTTAAACCAAACGTCAAGTTGACGTTTGATATATGAACATGACAGTAAACACAACATGCCCGGTCCGAATGAAAACACCACTCACGCGGCCTTGAGTGCGCTTACTGATTCGGACCGGCCGTCAGCACTGTAAACGCTGTGATCGTTGTTGGCTTGATTCGGAACACGGCTTATATACACTACACTACAAGACTTATTTCATAACACAGACGTAGCAAGATAAATATAGAACGTGCGAGTTACTTCACGTCAGCTGATTATCAGTCTTGACTTAACCCTTTCCTAGATGGGGAAAGGCTATTAAGAGGAGGGGTAGGGCAAGCTCTCTCCATACAAGCTTTGTGCAGGATTTTCTTCGTTTTGTGTTTGCATTAAAGTTATGATTTTTGGTCAGTATGCTTATTTTTCTGTTAGCTATTTCGTGATGTAATTTTTTTTTCATCTATATTATTTTCATATTTATTTATTTTGAAAATTTTTAAAATTTCTTTTCCTGACGTCTATTACTCTTGTCTTCTTCCTGGTACTCACCTTTTCTGATAGTTTTAATCCAAGCATGCTTCTTTCCTTTTTACGCTGACAGGTAGGAATTCATTCTTCATCATATTTTTAGGGTTCCGTACCCGAAGGGTAAAACGGGACCCTATTACTAAGACTCCGCTGTCTGTCTGTCACCAGGCTGTATCTCATGAACCGTGATAGTTAGACAGTTGAAAGCTTCACAGATATGATTTTTTTTTTGCCGCTATAACGATAAATACTAAAAAACAGAATAATAGTACATTACTTATCAAGGGCGATAAAACAAAGAATGTCTCAGATCGCAGGTATTTTACGGCCGAGCCAAAGGCAAGGGCGATAAATATACGATCTGAGGCTTTCTTTATTATCGCCCGTGGTAAGTACATCATTTTATGTCACCCCCTGGCCAGGAAGTGGGTTTTTTTCGCGCGCGGAGCGTGCGATAATGGCCACTTTATGGCCAGGTGTGACATAAAATAAATATTTAAGGGGGCTCCCATAAAACAGACATGATTTTTTTAGCTGTTTTTACAGATAATTGCTACGGGACCCTTTGTGCGCGAGTCTAACTCACACTTGGCTGGTTGTTTCAGCAGCGTTATATGTGTACTAAGGCTGGGTTGCACCAAACCGTCTGTAATCGTAAGCGGTGTTCATCAAATCTGATTGTATGGAAAGTTTGACAAGTTTCTATGGGATGACAGCTGCCGGCGCCATATTTGACGATGACCGGCCTGTGTTCGTATGTTGGTGCAACCGACCCTAAATTCAAATTAACATTTATAACCGACAGAAAAGAAAGAAGGAAGCGACGTAAAGACGGAGCCGATGGAAGTAGAAGAAGCAGAAGTGAAGCCGAAGGAAGAGCCCGCCGAGCCGGCCGCGCCCGAGGAACCCAAGGAGACTAAAGACCCGCCGCCGCAAACAGGTTAGCGGGCTTATAATTATCATACCTAGCAGCGGCGGTGCGTCAAAAATATTCTTAAGGCGATACATCGATTGAAAGAGACACCCTTTGTTTTTCGCTCACGACAAAACGGGATGCAACCCTCTCCGAGAATGGCTTTTTAGACAAATCTCGTTAAATATCTGTCTGTGTGCAGGTTTATTTAATTTAATTTCCTCTTGTCAGTATCTAGATGAGGTATAATACCATCGTATTAACTTAATCGTGTCTTTTAATAATGCGTTGTTTTAGTAGGCTGAGGAAAAAAAGGAAAATATAGACTCAACTTTGGATTTATTTTCTATCGAGAAAATTTTAAGCAATCATGTTTCGCTATTGTCAGTATCACAATCGTATAGTCAAGAATCATATACCTGAAAATCAGCCCCTACTGTTTGCTAGTCTGGGCAGGACAGTGTTTCAAAGTCTCCAAATTTCTCAGTGTAGCGCCTTAAGGAAGCCGGAAATAATTAGCCTTTCTTATTCTTCACGAGCCGTGGTAAAAGAACTGGACTGGCTGAAAATTAGGCAAGCCGGTGGGAATCGAGTTGTGTGGACGCTCCGCCACTGATACCTAGTCCACTCTGGCTCATCGCTGATCGATCTGAAAAATACAGCTCCCTGGCAGAAACAACCCTTAGGGCTGAGGGGCTGACAACACCTAGAAAAAGTCCCGCTCTAACACGCGTGAGTTTCCAATTAACCATCCCGCTCTTTACGGAAGCTCTGCGCGAAGAATAGTAAATAAACACTACAATAATATTGAAATAAAAAAAAGTGTGGATTATTTGTGAAATATGGCTCGTTGGCGGTTGAGGTATGAATATGTTGACTTTATGTTTTTAATTGCAGATCCATACGTAATAAAAATAAAGACATAGAACACCAATTTCAACAAAATCGGGTCTTGACAGCCTCATAACCTATTCACCGCCACAGTAGATTCTGTAAGTTGTGTTGTGCCTCACACGCCAAAATCTTCGTAGCAAAATGACTGAAAATGAACCTTAATTGATAGCACGTAACTTGCCTTTACATCGACTTGATATGAAGTCATCGGCGTGTGGGGCATCTAATGTCCTGACTTTACATCAAGTTAATGACGGTGAAAAGGTTAATGGGTATGCGGAATATGTCTAGTTACTTTTTAAATAACATTTTCAAATTTAAAAAAAGTCTTCATTCAGTGTACCCTTCACTCGGTCTTGAGGTTTTTTTGATGGTGTAAGTGCCGTTTTGTCGCGCGCTATGTAATTATAATGGTTTCCTCTCCACCTATCGACACGGAGTCCGCCTGAGTCTATCTAAATAGTAGTTTATGCAACTGGTACATAATAAGGGGCATTAAAACACGAGTGTGTTTTATGAAACGAGCCGAAGGCGAGTTTCATAATAAGGTCACACGAGTGTTTTAATGCCTAATTATGTACAGTTGCATACACTACTTCTACATCCATATATTAAATCCTCTTTCATGTGTTTCGTGTGGGCACTTCTCGCCGGCGTGCGCCATGTTTGCGTCGACAGGCCGGCCCGCGCCTCCGCCGCCAGCCCGCAGCTGTGTCTTAATTTTGTACGTGATCTCGTTAAAGTGTTATATTTCGTGATCTAATAGGGGACGCACGCAACAGCCGCACAGTATATTATAAAGCGGGGTCTTATCTACGGTATTTGAACTTATAATAGTAGATTGTGTCACAAGGGAGCAAAATGACATATTTACGGCGTGGGCGTAAATTGAATCCTGAACGAAGCGAAGGATTATATAATAGAATCCCGAGCGTAGCGAGGGATTCTAAAATATAATCCTGAGCGTAGTGAGGGATTCAAGAATTAACGCCCAAGGTGGAAATAATTTTGCTTCCATGTGACACATACTGCTTTTCACATCACCTATTGAGGATAATAAAAGATCTGAAATAACAATGGTTGTGCATTTATTTTATCAAAATCGATACAATACTTAACTATCAAAATCAATACAATACAATTACTCGTTACAGAAAAGTGCCACTTTGATCCCTCGTAGCAGGGAAGAAAAGTGCCATTTTGATCCCTCCTAGCAGGGAAGAAAAAGGCCTTATCCGAATAGGTGATGTGAAAAAGAGGATTTACTATATGGGTGTAGATAAAAAGCTTTATGTCTACGCAATAAGAGCGAAAGTACGTTGATCGGCTAGGCCGACGCGAAGCTACTACTATAGGCGGCGATTACGGCTTAATTAGGAAGGAAATAAAGCACTTGGCTTATGCCGACTCCGCGTTGATAGGTTTGGGGAGAGTAACTAAACAGTATTTTACTTGCAAATGATGTGCATCGATCGAGTGATGTGTTGCACCGATTTTTCTACGCCGCTTTTAGTTACGTACTTACTAACCGATACACCAATTGTAATGAGTATTATTATCCTTTTTAGGGTTCCGTACCAAAAAGGTAAAAAAGGAACCCTATTGGTTTCACTTTGTCTGTCTGTCACATCGCTAAATATCTCAGGAACTACTTATCCTATCGATTTGAAATTTGGAATAGTTATAAACAAGGGTAACCCAGATACATAGAAGATGGTTTTTTAAATTATTTTATTTTATTTTCTGTGAATAATGACAGATAAAAGGGGGTTCAAAATTTTAAAGTCTGGCAACTATGTCAAGTGGGGTATCATATGAAAGGGCTTGACTTGTACATTCTGAAACAATTTTTAGTTTTTTTTTTCATTGGGGAAATTTCGGTTTACGAGGGAAAATGTAAAAAAAAATACCATTCCCCCCCCCTTATCTCCGAAGTTTACGAAGAAAAAAAATTGAAATTATTACACAACATTAATATGCATGTATATTTTACAGGAAAATTATAGCCATAGCTCTATCTAGTTTTTCTTTTTTTTAATCATCAAAAAACTCTTCTATACTAAGTTTGTAATTTAATCACCTTTGCATATATTTTTAAAATACCTTCTTTCAAATAAAAAAACAATTATTGAAATCGGTTACTGTGATAAAGAATTATCCTTGAAAAACCAACATACGTACTAAGTTATTCAGTCGCGCAAATTAGTAACACAATGCGCCGATAGATGGTGCTGTCATGTTTTTTTAAGATTGTTCCTGAATTAATGGGTTCGGGACGGGTACACAACTACATATACAAGAACTGTGTACGGAACCCTCGGTGCGCGAGTCGGACTCGCACTTGACCGGTTTTTTTCCATTTTAATCTCGACATAGTATGAGTATTATCCTTGTTTTTATTACTGAGCAAGTACATCGGAATGTCTGTCAAATTGATTAGACCAGCTCGACAGGTCTGGTTTCCCACGAGTGAAAAATAAACGCTTTAATTTAGATGATGTTTCCAGAAGGTTCCGCGCCGTCGGCGGTGGACGCCAAGCTGCAGTCGGCGGCGGCGGCCGCGCTCGCGGCGGCCGCCGTCAAGGCCAAGCACCTCGCCGGCGTCGAGGAGCGCAAGATCAAGTCGCTCGTCGCGCTGCTCGTCGAGACGCAGATGAAGAAGCTAGAGATCAAGCTGAGGCACTTCGAGGAGCTCGAGGCTACCATGGAGCGCGAGCGAGAGGGTGAGGCTGATGACGATTAAGCCAGCCACCCACGATCAATTTTACTGTCAAGTCTGCTTGACGCTTGCATACAAACCTTCTTAAAAGTGGTCCACTTTTAAGTAGACTTGTATGCAAGCGTCAAGCAAACTTGACAGTAGAATTGATCGTGGGTGGCTGGCTTTACAGACAAACATACCATTAGAAATCGCCCTTATTGACATCCTTTAGAGCGGGGCGTTTTACGAAGAAACAGCACAAATGTGTATGTTTAGAGGCATGTTCCGAATCACGGTCACAGTGCTCAAAGCGCGCTTACTATCGGACCGATTCACGCTCATAGCGCTTACATGAGATGTCGTGACGTCATCTCAGCAAGTTGTCAACGGAGATATGGGTACACAACAATACAATACAATACAAATACACTTTATTGCACACCTCAATTAAAGGATACAGTACAATACAAAATCACAGTAAGTAGAGGCAAACAACAGGCGGTCTTATCGCTAAAGAGCGATTTCTTCCAGACAACCTTAGGGCAAAGGCAACCTTAGGGGTCACAACATTTGACTATCCTACAAAAGTTGATAAAAATTTGAGTGGTAAGTAAAAAGTAAGTATGTTTACAAAGCGCGAGAGTTTAAAGTGTCATAAAACAAAGAATGTCTCAGATCGCAGGTCACGTCAGGCAGGCTGACGTCAAATGACGCCCGAGCCGAAGGCCAGGATGATAAATATGCGATCTGAGGCTTTCTTTATTACCGCCCGTGGTAAGTACAAAATTATATGTCACCCCTAGCCAGGAAGTGGGTCGCGCGCGGACCGTCACTTTATGGGCAGGTGTGACATAAAAATGGTTGTTGTTGCAGGTCTCGAGTACCAGCGGCAGCAGCTGATCCAGGAGCGGCAGCAGTTCCACCTGGAGCAGCTGAAGGCGGCCGAGTTCCGCGCGCGCCACCAGGCGCACCAGAGGTACACAAGCTCCCGTAGAACACCCAGCCTAATCTAATAATCCAGTAGCTTCAGTGTAATTATCCTCTCTTCCACTCCCACTATAGTAACCTCTGCATAGTTTGGCCTTAAAGCCTGTCAGACACTGCAGCGGCCTACGGTAGCGGTCAGTTGTACACTATGACTATCCTAACATTCATTCAGACACACATGGCCTTGATTTTTATACTGTCACCTGGCCGCCACCGCTAGCCGCTCCAGTGTGTGGTACGATTAATATGGGCCATCTATATTTGTTGCTTGGCTACGAGTATTGTAATGGTTTATGACTATTACCTAATAAACTGTCAGTTATAAGTACCTCTTACGTTGCTATGTATTTCATGTACCTACCCAGCATGAGATTTTTCTAATTTGTCGCATTTTGTTGTGACACGCCTCGCTGGTCAGAGTCGGGCTCCGTGTTCCGAATCACGCTAACAACGCTTACAGTGCCGACAGCCGGTATCCGAATCCGAATCAGTTAGCGCGCTTAAGGTCGCATGAGTGGGGTTTTGCTTCGGACCGGCCATCGCTTAGAGCGTGCTCACGATCGGACCGATTCACGCTCATAGCTCGTGTTTACTGATATGTTCATATCATCATCAGCCCACTTTCGTCCACTGCTGGACACAGGCCTCTTCCATGGCACGCCACTGAACTCGGTATTTAGTTTTTTGTTTCCAACCGCTGCCAGACACTTTGCGTATGTCATCGCTCTACCTGGCTATAGGGTTTCCTACACAACGATTGCCAAGCCGTGGTCTCCACTCCAGAACACGCTCACCCCAACGGTTGTCGGTTCTGCGACGGATGTGACCAGTCCACTGCCACTTTAGCTTGGTAATCCTTTGGGATCTTTGATCACATCGTTTCGGATCCGATCCTTCAGAGAGACACCGAGCATAGCCCTCTCCATAGCTCGCTGAGCGACTTTAAATTGGTGAACCAATCGCACTGTCAGTTTCCACGTCTCTTTGAGCTCTGTGAGCGTGATTCGGAACATAGTCGGGGTGTATTTGACACGGATGTGGGGTGTTTGTTGCAGGCTGCAGGCGGAGGGTGGCGCGGGCGCGGGCGCGGGTGGTGCGGGTGCGGGCGCGGGCGCGGGCGCGGGTGTGACAGGCGCGGGCGCGGGCGAGGCGCCGGCGCCGGCCGCGGCCGACGCGGCGCCGCACCACGCATAGAACCTACCCCACGCGGCTATGTCCATAGCCATCGTGCTCTAGCCTAGCCCCACCCCACTTAAATAAACACGATCTATACTCTATACGTTACCTGCTCAATTCTAACGCAACAATATTCAAAGATTCCAATATCCGGACGTTGTGGTCGATTAGTTACACGAGATTATACAATACAATCTATTCAAAGTTAATATTGAAATAGCAACTATTTGGAGGTGGTGTTTTTAGTGAATTGTATCAAGTATCCCTCTATTCTCAATTCGAAATTATTCTCAATATCAAAATCTTTAACGAATATGTAAATTATTATTTTTAGTTTTTTACACGATCTATATGACCATGTATTGATCTTACATTACCTATATTATTGATAGTAAACTAAGACTAGCTCATTCGACACTTCTACAATAGGTATTCAATGTATGGTAGAAGTTTCTATGGATAATCCGATAGATTTTAATATGAACTGAACATGTACTTTTAAAATTAAAATCATTAGAATAATGAGCAATGTATGAATGGCGTGTGAGGAGGGAATGACTATAAAAACAAAAAGTATTGTAAGTTATTTTAAGAATAAGACGTAACAAAAGTTATGGAATAAAAACTGTCAAATACTTATCGTATTATTTTATCCATCCTCATAAACCTTGTCATACCAGTACAACTTAAAATGAAGTCAATCATTGCAATTAAAGAATTTATCAACAAACTCGCGAAAATGGATCTGGAGCTAATGAAATTTTACACGTGCACGCTCATTAATGTAAGATCAAGGTAGTATTATAATTAGCTTTAACAGTGCGTAACATTTTATGGTAATTATTGTACCATTCACACAAACGATGAAAACTCACGATAAATTGTTCAAATATTAACGCACAGGTACCACGAGTCGGAGCGGTGGTAGCGGCCACACCATCTAACCTTTTCACCGCCATTGACTTGATATAAAGGCAGGACATTAGGTGCCTCACACTACATATCCGATGTGTACTCAATTGGTGTTTACCAAACGCATGGACACGCAATACCGGATATATAGTGACGACGCGCCCCTCCACAGCGCATCTCATACTAATCTATGCGCAATTGTACGGAACGGGCGGTGGAGGGGCGCGTCGTCGTGGATGGCGCGCACTATAGATAATTGTCAACTGTTCGTGGTGAGTTATCCATTAGTTATCCGTTAGTTATATTAGGGGTATGTGCGAGAACGCTCTTTTGATCTGGATTCGTGACATCTTGATAATTAGACCGTTAATTTAGCCGTATGGGCGTTGAACGCTCATGTTTATTAAAAAAAAAGCCGCTGCTACGGAACAATAAGAACAGGAGTTAAATCTGATAACGCCATTCAGTTTTGTTACAAACTTATAGGCAGTACCATTCATTACTTTGTAAGCGAGTGGATGTGTTGAGTTCTTAAGTGAATAATTAAGGGTGTAAAAAATAAGCGTTGACATTTCCATATGAGAAGTAGACACTATGGTTGGTGTTGTGGTATTGTTATTGTTGATAAGTGTTTGTAGTAACATATCCGGTTATAAACCAATGTTAGCCAGAGACACTGAGACAGAGACTCCGGAACCAGACTACAAAGTTTCGATGGCAAGTTAATAATGTATTGTATATATTTTTTTAATTATCATCACGCACTAAACAGGACTTCATGTGGTGTTTTTAGGGTTCCGTACCAAAAAGGTAAAAGGAACCATTGTGATTTCACTTTGCCTGTCTGTCACATTGCTAAATAGAACTCGAGAACTATTTATGCTATCGATTTGGAATATACACGACAAAGAAGGCCAAACCCAGATGCATTGAGCATGATTTTATTAAATATATTTTTTATTTTCTGTTAATGATTTTTTTAACTTGACTGTGGCTGTATATGCCGGGCCCAATAAAGCAATAGGAGTGCGCGGTTGGAGGGTGGCCTGGGGAAAATCCAGGGGAAACCTCCGACACGACCACGCGGGCGGTTTATACACTGGGATACTCAGAGTTTGCTCTCCAGTGAGATTGGTTGAGCGACTTCAGCCGAATCTGAGGTGTCAGTGGAATCGAGCAACTGGGAGTTTTGTCGCTAGTTCACTAAACCTAGCTGAGGGAAAATGATTTGTGCTAGGTGGCGTCGGAGGACCACGCGGGGAGCCCCGCGCTCTTCACACACGCCGAGAGCCCGGTGTGGGACCCCGATACCCAGAATTTGTACTTCGTCGATGTGTATGAGCAGAATGTGCACCGGCTACACTATGGGACCGGACAAATAACCACCAAACATATTAGTAAGTTGTTTTTAGTTCTAGTATCAATATTACTCATATTTTAGTCCAGAGAGTTCCAAAGAGTTCGGGGCCTAATTCTTACAAACAGCGGCACAGGCCACGTACGGGCTATTGTAATGTAAGGGAGTTCAATGATGTTGAATTAATTCTCCCATTTGAAACAATTGAACATTCTGTGTAGTACCTATTTATTACACCTGTATCGAACAGACATGTACATACTCGTATCTGTTAAGTGGCAAGGCGTACCTAAGTGGGAACTGGGGGCCAATTTTTGAGTGTCGAACGCTCGACTTTTCACTCGAGATCTGTCAAAAAACTATGAAGTTTTTAATTTTTTTCTGTTTTATTTATAAATCAGCTACATATGTTTATAGATTTAGGCTGCTTATTGTAATAGTACATTACTTACCAAGAGCGATAAAACAAAGAATGTCTCAGATCGCAGGTATTTTACGCCCGAGCCGAAGGCAAGGGCGATAAATATGCGATCTGAGGCTTTCTTTATTATCGCCCGTGGTAAGTACAAAATTTTATGTCACCCCCTGGCCAGGAAGTGGGTTTTTTCGCGCGCGGAGCGTGCGATAATGGCCACTTTATGGCCAGGTGTGACATAAAATAAGTAACGTTCTTACAAAGTAAATATTCACTGCTTAACTATGGCTTGTGGTACACAATGTCAAGTAAATTCACAATCACGCATGGAAATCTAACGGCACGATCACGCTATGCAAATCAACGAAAACGTGCTATCGTCAACAACTGAACGATTCTGCCATAAAATAAAAAGTAAGTCACTTCCTGATGATAAAGACTTGTGTTTTATTCAAGACTAGCTTTTGCCCGCGACTTCGTCTGCGTAGAACTCGCGTCATCGCGTTAGAATGTTATTTCATTCTTCTATTTCATGCGCTTACCTAGTTATCTCTCTTCCATTCTAACTTAAACCTCGTTAAGGGATGATTTCCGGGATAAAAGTATCCTATGTCCTTCCCTAGGACTAAAACTATATCCATAACAAATTTCATCTAAATCGGTTGAGCATTTTAAAAGGAAACAGGCAGACAGAGTTACTTTCGCATTTATAACCCGCCCCAGTTTCGCACGGGTAGTCCAGGTTTCAAATTTATTTATCTAAGCTTTTGCCCGCGACTTCATTCGCGTGAATATCCATTATCCATATCAACTTCTACACCGTATTTCGCCGGGTTGTCTCGCCAAACATTGCGCACGCCGGCTCAATGCGCCCACATGAAACATGACAGAGGACTAAATATATGTGTGTGTGTGTGTGTGTATGTATGTAAACTTAAAATTTGGTAATAATGATTGTTATTACGTATTTTTTACCAACAAATACTAATATATTGATAAATTAGATTTTTTTCTTTGAAATTTCCTTATTTTTCCTATAAAAACCAACTTAACTTTGCGGTCGGTTCGGAACCCTAAATGTGCGAAGTCCGACTCGCACTTGGCCGGTTTTTTTTGCTTTCCAATCCGCCTGTTCGAATTTGGTCATACTTGATGTTTATTATTGCGTAGGTATGTATGTTTTAATAACGAATACCAATATACCCTAAATTTATGTCTGTTACGCGCTGAACGTATTTTATACATTTTGCTGACGGAAAACGCAACTAATCGGCACCTCGAAGAACCTCAAAGATGATACCCATATCGATTATTAAGAAAAGTAAATAAGTAAATGTCCGCCATCTTCGATTTGAAAATGGATAAGTATCATTCTTGTAATGAGCACCTCAAAAAACAATATTTTATACAAAAATGCGCATACTTAATATATAGGTAGTACTCGTACATGTCGCAAGTGCTACCATGCAACCGAGAGCCCTCCGCTCTGCGTAGGTAAGGTACCCTCCATCGAAAACAAAAAAAAACCGAGGTTGCGTAGTAAAGTTTGTGAATATTGATAGCGACTGACTGACCAACATAATTAGATCTCTCATTTCAAACAGTTAATATGGTTTGAGGGACTTTTGTATTTTTGTCTATAGCCTTGAGAGGCAGAGGTATTGTTATTTCACCCCCCATTTTTTCAAATACTATCTGTTTATTATACAATGTTTGAATGAGGTTCTATTTACTTTGCGTCCATGTATATACTTACCAACTTTCAAGCCTGTAAATCATGAACTGAAAGACTTCTCATACAAAGTTTAACCCCTCTTTTCACCCCCTTTCATCCCTAACCTGTATGATTTTTATAGCCTATAACCTGGCCGAAGATCCAATAAACATATTAGTGAAGGCTGTATTCAAATCCATTCGCTAGTTTTCGCGTGATAGTTAGACATATAAACAGACAGACAAACAGACAAACAGACAAACAGACAAACAGACAAACAGACAAACAGACAAACAGACACGAATTCTAAAAACAGTTGAAACGTGTTCTGTTATCGATTCTTAGACCCCTCCATCGATTTTTTTACTAATATCTTCAATGTACAGATTTTCGACCCTCTTCTGCTTTATTATATGTATAGATAATAATATAATTAATAGCGCACGGTTCTTTTTAATATTTCGGTGCTCTATTGTTTTCTTTATCTGCGTGATGTTAATCCATTGACTCATTTTGACGACCGCTTTAGCTTAGTTGGTACCTAGTGACCCTGCCTACGAAGCTGGAGGTCCCGAGTTCGAATCCCGGTCAGGGTAAATATTCTCTATCTCAGAGATGTATAAGGTCTCTGAGTGTCAGTCTAAAAATGAAATGATATGAGAACAGAGTAAAGTCTCTCAAGTCAATGCCACTGAACTGAACACTAGTACGAAGCTACTAGTCCTTGCAAACATGAACAGACCGGACCCCACAACATAATAAACCGTGATCCCACACGCAGCCCGATACGGGATTCGAACCCGCGCCTCTGGCTTGCCGGACCAGCGTCCTTCCATTAGACTACCCGGACTACCCGGATCACTACATCATCCCAGACAATCTTTCCCTTGCATTCTTAAGCCACTCCTACTAGCGACCCCTCTGTAAAACAGTACCTACTTTTAGATATGTACTTAGGTGATTGTAGTCTTTGCTTATGTGTTGATGTGCTTGATAGTTGTACAGAGTTAAACACCAACGGCATTTCTCCAGATTACGGTCAACTGAACGTGGTAGCGCTAGTGGCGGGCAGCAGCCGGCTGCTGGTGGCGGTGCGCGCGGGACTGTACCTGCTCGACTGGGACGTGGCGGGGGACGTGGCACTACGGCTGCTCACCACCGTGGACGACGGCCGGCCCGACAACGTCATCAACGAGGGCAAGCCGGACGCCGACGGACGGTTCTGGGCGGGTGAGTGTTCAATTCAGTGGCGGATTTGCCCTAAAGCCCAGTAGGACCGGGTCTGGGGCGGCTGGCACTTACTTCATGGCCTGGGGCCTAGGGCGGCCAAGAGTCCACCACTGGTTCAATAAGGATGTTGACTCAAAATTCATTATTACTCAAAAAGAAAGAAGATATAAAACTATAGCAAATAGTGAAAATCCTATTCAAATATCTCAAATAATAACGAAGCTACAACCGTTCGAATGTTTCTAGTTAGAGAGAGAAAGTGCTACAGATCAGTGACGTCACTGACCTCGAGCGCCATAGCAAATGACGATCGTTCCAATACAACGGTGCGTGTTGCGAAAAAGGGACAGACAATGCCCCCTCCTAAAACTTTGAAGCCATCTAACTATGTAATTATATATTCTTTTGAGTAACTTTTTACGGCTTTTGATTGAAAATTTCAGACTTTTTCGAGAAAATTCCAACTTATTGATTTTCTTATTTGGTGTCAACATCCCTATTGGTTGTTTTCAAAATGCTTACGCACTTAGGTACCAGCGCGCTGCACCGGCCTGTAGTGGCGCGATTTGCCACTGCTTCGATGGATTTATTTATAGTTGTTATGCCGTTTAATCTGTTTAAAATTACCAATAGTCGCTATCCTAGTCATAAACCTAATTCTTCGACTTTGCTTTGCTTTGATTTGTACCGAAACACGGTTCAAAACGCAGTGACAACAATAATATAAAATTCATAAATGATAATGAATATCAAAAAAATACTCGTTTTAGGTACAAAGGGCCCCCAAACTGGCGACGACGTAGTGGCCGACAAGGCCTCTTTATACAGCTTCGAAGGGCTGTCGCGCCCTCAGGTGAAGTTGCGGCCCATAACAATATCCAACGGGCTCGCGTGGGCGCCCAACAACACTGTCATGTATTACACCGACTCACCCTCGCAGAAGATTGAGGCGTTCGATTATGACGCGATTACTGGAGATATCAGTGAGTAAAGGCCCTTATATACACGTACAAGACTCGCACTCGAGTTCAACTACATTGCGCGGTTTTATAGAGCGATTGAACTGGTTATACCTTCGTGACCCGCAAGGTAATGAATCTCGCATGCGAGTCTCGTACACATGTCTCATGAGTCATGTATTACTATTATTACTGTGTAATTATTATTAATTACTTTTGTAGCAGCCAAAAAAGTAACGTTTCAACGTTTAAATCGGACTCGTAAAAATCTATGAAAAAAACAACGTTAACGGAGCGAAATATCGCGAAAATCGTCATTTTTCGACTTTGATATTTATAAGATAGGATCCCGGAAATTTCTAATACAGTTGGGCAATACAAAGAATAGTATATTTTGAAATTTTTGACCGCCAGTGTAGATTTATTTATTTATTTATTTATTTATTTATAAGGAGAACCAACAGCTTTTATGATAGGATAACTCTTTAAACATATAAACAGGAAGCCAATTATAGGATCTCACAGGTAGAAACAGTATATATGAAATATAAGCAACCTTATACTAATGTCACGCACATACGCAACTGTTCATGCAAGCAATAATGCTGGAGAAAAACAAACTCTCTAAATAAAAAGTAGTTTGTGGCTTTAAGGCCACAAAAAACTTACTAACAACATTTATAGCACACAATAAACAAGCTAAACACGATATTACACAAGAAAACTAATATTAAATAGCAGCACTGACAAAGTGACACGCTCACCTAAAATACTGATTAACCAGGGTTCGCCTCACGCTAGGAATCGCACAATTGAATATATCAATATCCACTTCTTTCGATATTTCATTTAAATTGCGACTTGCGCGTCTTAAAAAGCTGTTCTGTCTGTATTTGGAGGATGCAGTTTTTAGTGATATAGGGGGATGATACCTTTTTGAACGAGTAGGGGTATTAAAGTAAAGTTTACTAAGTAGCTCGGGACTATCCGTTATGCCACTGGTGATGTTCAAAAGATAGGTAATATCAGATATCTCGCGACGTTTCTTCAGTGGAACAAGATGATGATGTTTACATAAGTTGATATAGTTAGATGAATTATAGGGACATTTGAGTTTAAAACACAGATATTTTAAGAATTTTTTCTGCACACGCTCAATCCTATCAATATATATATTATAACAAGGGTTCCAAACCTGGGAAGCATACTCAAGTTTGCTTCTTAACATACGAGCAATATAACACTTTAAGTGTTTTGGCTTGAGTGAAATGAGTGGAACTGCGCATTATGAAACCGAGTGTCTTAATAGCTGCACTAATTATGCTATTAATATGTTCGTCAAAAATGAGTTTGGAGTCGTGTATAACGCCCAGATCTCTTATAGATGTCAATTTTTCCAAACAATGGTTCTTTAACACATAAGAAGTGGAAATCAACTCACGTTTACGTGAGAACGTTACAGAGAAGCATTTGGAGGGATTGAGATGGTATTAAATATTTTGATGTGTATTGGTTCCAGGTAACAGAAGAACTATCCTCGACATCAGAGAGCACGGCTACATCGACGCGATCCCCGACGGGATGACCGTGGACACCGAGGGTCACCTGTGGGTGGCCATCATGTTCGGTGGAACCGTGAGTGTTGTTTACGTCTCTATTCAAATAAGGGCCTGACACGCTTTGATAGAGAAAGCAGGGCCATCTTTAACCAATTCAAGGCCCTGGGCACATTCATATTGGGATAATGGGGCCCCTGTGGCCTTGATACAGCACCTTGATCTAGCAACTAGGGCAACCTATCGATCGCGGGGCCCTGGGCACGTGCCCAGAGTGTCCAGTGGGAAAGACGGCCCTGTAGAGCTGAGCGTTTTTTTCAATAAGCGTTTCATAAAACGCTTTCGCTTACAGTAACGGAATAACAGGTTCTTATGAGAACAAAAAACAGTTTTTATAAAAACGACCACCAAAGCTGCAATGCAACGCAACAATGAAACTACACTACATGAAAATACTCAAACTATAACCTATAACTGTTTCATTGATGTAGCGATCGGGCCCTGAGAGAAAGATAGCCTTATTGCGATTCCTATAAGAGAAAACAGAAAAGAATGCCATGTTTTGTCTTTATCACCAACCGAGCATTTTTTCTTGGTCGAGTAGAGGCACAGGCACACTTTCCATAAGCAAGACATTGGACATGCAAATCGGTCAAATTGCGTAGTTTACATTTTATATGAATATTCTCTCTCTTACTCCCGGTCGCTCGGTGGCGCATCTACAACTTCTTGTATATATCAGATCCATGGTTGTATATATCAGATCCATGGTCGAAAAAAACAAGGTCTGACGATCAGGATTATGACACGCGTGACGTCACTGTCGACGAGACACGCACTTTTACGACCGCATTCCCTCGATACGCTGATGCCGATATACCGGATTGCCATACCTGGCGCAATATATAATTGTATCATGATCTGATCCCACAGCTGCATTCAGGTTTTCTCCCGTAGAGAAAACAGGTCGTAGTTTCACTTTCGTCGGGTAGACTACACATTCATAATCATTTCGGTAAGGGTATTTTAAATACCGTATTTTGGGGGGTCATTTTCATTTTGAGAACACATACGCAACGGTCACATGCAGGCACTACCAACATACATAATTTTCTCGTCATTAGCGAATTTTCCGCGATAATTGTTTTCGCTCTAACTTGATTGTTACGGTAATAAAGTCCGTGAGTTTATCAAATTCTTGCGCTTAATTAATGTTAATTTAGGTCAATTTTATAGTTTTGACAAACTCTACTCAACTAGTGGACTAAAGTTGGAACCTTGAAGGGTATCTATTTGATATTACCGGGTACTACCAGGCGTAAGTTTCCCAGCCAAACGAACACAAACATTCTTTTCTTACTTGAGTTTTTTTGACATTTTGGTTCAGTTTGGCTACCAGGGCCATCACCCCGGGCATCGCTCTTACGACAACCCAAGTAAGGGCCTTGCCGCCCGCCAACCATTAGGACCCTAAAGTACACTCGAACGAGACTCACTTGCGTTTTTTTAAATTCCACTGTCCAGGGGGTGACATACAATTTTGTACTTACTACGAGCGGTAATAAAGAAAGCCTCAGATAGCATATTTATCGCCCTTGCCTTCGGCTCGGGCGCCAAATATCAGCGATCTGAGACATTCTTTATTTTACCGCCCTCGGTAAGTAATGTACTATTTAATCGCAGGTGCTGCACGTGGACCCCGACACGCGCTCTATAATATACGCGTACCTGCTGCCAGCGGCGCGCATCACCTCGCTGTGCTGGGGCGGGCCGCGGCTGGACGAGCTGTTCGTGACGTCATCGCGCGAGGCCCCGCTCGGCGGCGCCGTGTTCACGCTGCGCGGGACCGGCCGCCGCGGCCTGCCGCCCAACCGGTTCAAGCTCGACAACGCCGACAGATACTGACCACCGATATACGTTTATTGAACACGATTGTTTCATTTCTAGTTTACGAAACAAAGGTAGCCCTATAATAGTACATTACTTAACAAGGGCGGTAAAACAAAGAATGTCTCAGATCACAGGTATTTGACGCCGATAAATATGTGATCTGAGGCTTTCTTTATTACCGCCCGTGTTAAGTACAAAATTTTATGTCACCCCCTGGCCAGGAAGTGGGATTTCCCGCGCGCGGAGCGTGCGGTAATTGCCGCTTTATGGACAGGTGTGACATAAAAGATATTTAGAGTAATACAAATTTCAACGTGCCTCTAAGGGTTGCATTTCACAACCGATTCTCGTGAAGTATTGTGAGCAGGTTCTTTGATTACATAGAATATTTTTGTCGAGTTTGAGTTTGCAATGTTTGCATTTACCGTACTTGCTAGCGACTGCGTAAACGATTTAGTATGGACAAAAATACAGCGCCTCTGGCGGTTACTCAATAGAACTAAGAATCGGCATACTAAATCATTTACGCAGTCGCTAGCGAGTACGGTTAGAGTTTTCGATACAAACTATGGTACGGGTACAGGTTCGATAACGAACATAATTTTGGAAATTAAAAAAAAACACTCCAGAGGTCTACAGCTCACAGAGCCACTAGTTTATGGTGCCCTGGTACGTTTTCATTGTATGAATGAATGAAAGTTTATTTATGAATGAATGAAAGTTTATTCACAGAACATATGGTATATACATTAGTTCTTATACATAAATTTGACCCTTGATATGTTCAGCCGTAAGGCATGTGAAAATTGATTTAGGTTTAATTTGAAGTTCACCATAATTATTCGAACATGACATACTAATTATTCAAACATAATTTCAATTTATCTTTTAAATGTAGACGATTAATTAATTACTGTAAACTAAGAGTAATCCCCGTGGTGGTCAAAAGTAGATGGAATACTTCTCCCGTCCAACCGGGTTAGGACCTTTGGTTAGGACTACCGACTTGGATCCCATGATCACAATCCTCGTGTAGGTATCTCAACTACGGCGGCGCCTCCCCCGCCGCGCCCGTGCCCCGCCCGCCTTCGCCCCGCCATAATCGCGACCTGTTTGATTAGCCGCAGGTATTCGTGTACACTGTACTTTCATGGTGCCCTGGTACTTTCGTCTTGTAAAATGTAAAGATTAAAACGATTTGTATCTGGGAGACTCTGAAGAGCAGCCGCTTATTACTCTTATTCTATGGTGCCCTGGTACTTTCTCATATTAAACTTTACTGCAGAGACCAGTAAGTAAGCCATCCTGGACGAGTATAAGTTAGCCGGCCGAGCCGAAGGCGATGTCCGGCTATAATACGAGGCCAGGATGGCACTTATGGTCGAGGCATGTATAGTGCTTTTCTCAAAAATAAAACAAGTTATATAAATAGCGGTAAAAATCATATTTTTCGCCAATTCCACCTCGTTTGTTCTAAAACCGTGGGGTCGGACTAGCTTTGGTTTGTGCGGGCGCGGGCGCTCCCCGCCCCCCGCCCCGCCGCACACCCCGCTGCTGCTGCTGCGGGCGCTGGCAGGGAGGCGCCCGCGCCCGCAGCAGCAGCTAAACTTATGATATGTAATGGGATTTACATACTTACTTCCTGGACAGTAGGTGTTACTTCCTGGACACTTCTGGCAACTGTCCAGGATGAGCCACTTTCGGATACTATCTTCACAGATGTTATGAGAACATTACATGCTATTTTTGAGAAAAGAACATTCCTGCATCAATGCTTTGAGTTCTATTAAACAAATGGAAGTTTCATCAACAGGACTATAGTGGGAACCACATATCCATGACATATCCCAGTAGTTCTAACATAACTAGGTACTCATCGACTGAACTAATGGGACAAAAAGTCTCACTAGTTCTGTGTACAGAACTACAACACAAAACTAGTCACCACACACCATACACCTCTACTTAATATGCATAGTATTTTGGAATGCTTCGGCCTCACATCAATATGCTGGATTGTGATTGCAAAACGGGAATAGATCTCCTACTACTGTTTTGTCAAATTTGTATTTAACTATGGTAAGTATCCGTAAAGTGTAACAGAGTGGTCATGGCAGTCCCCGGACTTTGTATGACAAAATTGTTTTTACCACTATGCCAATGTTTTACGGCAATAAATTTAATATGTTTTTTAATAAGGAATCCCTTTTATTTAAAAGCACTAATTAAAGTTTAGAAGTTTAAGGCACTATTTCAAAACAATTTTTATGTACCATGTTAATGATTTCATATATTTTTTTCGCAAAAGAAAATGTGCATAATTTGAGTAGAATGCAAAGACTACAGCTACAGTCCCCCATTTAAAACATCTAGTGGTGTGAGAACGAGCTACTCTAATTATGCGACATCTAGTGAGGAAAAGCCAAATTATTTAGTGTATTACGTGATCACTAGATGGCGCTAAAATTAATGCATAAGACGAGACATCTAGCGGTGAATAGCCAAACTATGTAGTATGTTTCTTATTCGCGCTAAAATTAATGAACGTGTCCCGACATCTAGCGGTGAAAAGCCAAACTATTTAGTGTGTTACTTGATCACTAGATGGCGCTAAAATTAATGTCTAAGACCTGACATCTAGCGCTGAAAAGCCAAACTATTTAGTGTGTTACTTGATCACTAGATGGCGCTAAAATTAATGTATAAACCCTGGCATCTAGCGGTGAAAAGCTAAACTATTTAGTGTGTTACTTGATCACTAGATGGCGCTAAAATTAATGTATAAGACCTGACATCTAGCGGTGAGAAGCCAAACTATGTAGTTTGTTTCTTGTTCACTAGATGGCGCTAATATTAAGTTGTGTGCTGACATCTAGCGGTGAAAAGCCGTACTACATAATTGTTTTCACGGGCACTAGATGGCGCTAATATTAAGTTATGTTTCGACAAGACCCCGCTTTATAATATACCGTGCAGGAAGCTTCCCGGAGCTGAGCGCGCGCTGTGAAAGGACACCAAATAAATAGTACATTACTTAACAAGGGCGGTAAAACAAAGAATGTCTCAGATAGCAGGTATTTAAATATGCTATCTGAGGCTTTCTTTATTACCGCCCGTGTTAAGTACACAATTTTATGTCACCCCCTGGCCAGGAAGTGGGATAATAGTACATTACTTACCAAGGGCGATAAAACAATGAATGTCTCAGATCGCAGGTATTTTACGCCCGAGCCGAAGGCAAGGGCGATAAATATGCGATCTGAGGCTTTCTTTATTATCGCCCGTGGTAAGTACAAAATTTTATGTCACCCCCTGGCCAGGAAGTGGGTTTTTTCGCGCGCGGATCGTGCGATAATGGCCACTTTATGGCTAGGTGTGACATAAATACCATTACGAGATCACGTACAACCTTAATGCCACAGCTGCGGGCTGGCGGCGGCGAGCGGACCGGCCTGTCGAGGCAAACATGGCGTACAGTCAAGGACATAAAGAAGTATACATTTTTGGACCTTATTGATCTCAATGGAGTAAGGTGAAAAAGTGTATATATATTGGTGCCCTTGACTGTACGCTCAATGTGCTCACACGAATCACGACATGAAAGAGGATTTAATATGTGGATGTAGATAAAGTAGTATATGGCCCATAAATGTGCCACCAGCGCTGATTTTCAATGTGCACCTGGACTCGGGCCAGGGTGTTTGCCGAGAAGAAAGAGTGTTGGATGAGGGTAGCAATAACCAAACTAATAATATCTAATTACAATAATATCTCATTACTGAATTGTGTGTGTGTGTGTGTGTTTCTATGTAGGTGTACATAAGGGCTATAAAGCTTAATTTTGGATTAGTCTAGTAACCCGCATAAACAGTGTCTACTAATAAATCCATGTGATAAAAGCATAACTTACCTACATGCACATAGGCCGTTAACTATTGACCACAGAAAGGACGAATTTTGTTTTTTTAAGTGTTTAACTATGACCCATTTAGAGTAAAACAAATTTGAACTGAACGCTCCTGCAGTGACATACAGATTCAAACCCAAAAATAATTATTGCGATGATTTGAAATAAGTAATATATCATTTAATCTGAAATAATTTAATAGTGGACATGCATACAACAAGATAGTAACAAGATTTGGTAACATCTTAAACTCCCATTAATAAATAACACATAAATAACGCAACAGCACATTACAACAGCGAGATGACTAAAATCTGTCACATTCTGATTCAACAGTTGTGATCTTAATGATTACTTCGATTTTGAAACCCAAGAAATATATTCAAATTACCTGAAAAGATAGAGACCTCTGCCTAGACTTACTCACTATAAAGCAGATAGGTATAAACTGGAACACATTTCGCATGAAAGTTGTTTTATGTCACACCTGGCCATAAAGTGGCCATTAGCGCACGCTCCGCGTGCGAAAAAAACCACTTCCTGGCCAGGGGGCGACATAAAATTTTGTACTTACCACGGGCGATATTAAAGAAAGCCTCAGATCGCATATTTATCGCCCTTGCCTTCGGCTCGGGCGTAAAATACCTGCGATCTGATACATTCTTTGTTTTATCGCCCTTGATAAGTAATGTACCAGTGGCGGAGCGTCCATACAACTCGATTCCCACCGGCTTGCCTAATTTTCAGCCAGTCCAGTTCGTTTCCTACGGCTCATGAAGAATAAGAAAGGCAAATTACTTCCGGCTTCCCTAAGAATATTTTTGACGCGCCGCCACTGTAATGTACTATTTAATATTGATCTAAATAAGTCACATACTGCCAAAACCTTCAAAATAATGTGTCTAAGTCTCAATATATTTATAAATACAATGATAAAAATCAGGTATGCGAAGTTTATAAAACTGTTTAGGCACATTTCTCAGACAAATAACATTTAATGATTGAATAAATGAAAACGCGACGTCGATTTTTACCAAGATATCTCTTACTGGAGAACAACGTCAACAACCGAAATCTATATTATGACTAGATATATTCGATTAATATATGTACCTAGTCGTATATAGCTAACACTATACTAGTTATTATATACTCAATAAATAAATCACAATATAATTGGTGTTACATTAGTAACTAACATTAATCAATTAGGACAACAATAATCAAGTGTGCAGTACCTACATTAAGTTTTTTTTTTTGAACATGAACGCAAACGAATGCGTCTTTAGTCTCAATTTGAATGACAACTCGAATAGCGCCTCTGGTGGCCTTTGCTGGTAACTATTTACTGCCATACAAATTGAGACTAAACGCATACGCGTTCGTTTGTGTTTAGATTAGAGGTAGTGGTCTAACAAATGCAAACCATATAATAGACTGGGTCCATAAAACATACGAGGCAAGCTTTGTAAGACCTCACGAGTGCGAAAGAGATGGTATCACTATCTCAGTCGTCTGTCCAGTTTGCGAATACTTGTTAGAAGGAAGTAGATAATATTACTGCACTGGTTATGTTATAACTTTAAAACGAAGCAGAACTTTCTAACTAGTTTCTAGATGCGTTTATCTTTTACATCTACAACCAATCTTATCTATTTGACCAGCCAAAAAGAGCTACAGTTGCCAAAGTTTTCTCATAGTCATATTAATAAAACTAAAAATATAATGTTTCATTGGAATCAACATGGGGATGCCATGGGCCATGACATTTCCGCCCCACTTTTATCACAAAAAATAAATAATCCATCTATTAAGTAGGTTACATGCTAATATGCTTACAATAATTAATGTACTGGCATTTACGTGTACATAAACTTTAGTGTTTACAATCTTTAAACGAGATATTTCGATACCGTGTATGTTGTCAGAACACTCAATACTACACATTTCAATAATAATTTATACATACAATATACATTCTATTGCACTGCGATTCTGCCTCCATCAAACGCAAGGACTTGTATTAATTGACCATAATTCATTACATTCCCTTAACTACATTAATAAGTATTGCAACAATGGTAGTATCTAATAAGAACAAGTCGAAATTCTAAATTACAACAGGACTTCAATATTTAATTAATCTAGACGATATTAGATCTTAGAATTGGCAGTGTTATGGCTGTTCTAACTAATGATACCGTATATTTCCACGATTATGACAATCGTTACGTATTTCACATTTGCGAGTATTCAATACAAAGCCCTAATGCCATAGATATAAAGTTACGATTCTACCACCGAACACAACCAATGGAACACACGCTGTACGCTGGCGGTTAATCAATTTAGTTACATTGTTCGCAAAAAGGGATCCGAGGAAAGGCACCAACCAATATTTTACTAGGTACGTTTGTCACGGTTTTTCTCACTTCTCATGCTAGTCGCGCGGCATTTTGAGATTCAAATTGCTCCTCGGTGTAGAGTACTTTTATCTCACGAGAGCGGGTGAGCCATGGTTGTGTGTTGAGCTATACATGCACATTGTCTATGTGTGCGTCAGCGTAGGAGCTATGAGTTGAGTTCACGTTGTCAACAACAATGGTCGACCCGCGCTCGTGAGATGAAAGTACTGTACTTACGGTCGCATAGTCGGCCCGTTTATGGTGTCGTGTCTAGAGGCGCGGCGCCACGAGGCCGGCCATGAGGTCGAAGGTGTTCCCGTCGGGCGCCACCCCCACCACGTCCCCGTCGGCCGCGCGCACGCGCAGCCAGCCCGCCTCGTCCACGCCCACCACCACGCCGGAGTGTCTAGAGGCGCGGCGCCACGAGGCCGGCCATGAGGTCGAAGGTGTTCCCGTCGGGCGCCACCCCCACCACGTCCCCGTCGGCCGCGCGCACGCGCAGCCAGCCCGCCTCGTCCACGCCCACCACCACGCCGGAGTGTCTAGAGGCGCGGCGCCACGAGGCCGGCCATGAGGTCGAAGGTGTTCCCGTCGGGCGCCACCCCCACCACGTCCCCGTCGGCCGCGCGCACGCGCAGCCAGCCCGCCTCGTCCACGCCCACCACCACGCCGGAGTGTCTAGAGGCGCGGCGCCACGAGGCCGGCCATGAGGTCGAAGGTGTTCCCGTCGGGCGCCACCCCCACCACGTCCCCGTCGGCCGCGCGCACGCGCAGCCAGCCCGCCTCGTCCACGCCCACCACCACGCCGGAGTGTCTAGAGGCGCGGCGCCACGAGGCCGGCCATGAGGTCGAAGGTGTTCCCGTCGGGCGCCACCCCCACCACGTCCCCGTCGGCCGCGCGCACGCGCAGCCAGCCCGCCTCGTCCACGCCCACCACCACGCCGGAGTGTCTAGAGGCGCGGCGCCACGAGGCCGGCCATGAGGTCGAAGGTGTTCCCGTCGGGCGCCAACCCCACCACGTCCCCGTCGGCCGCGCGCACGCGCAGCCAGCCCGCCTCGTCCACGCCCACCACCACGCCGGAGTGTCTAGAGGCGCGGCGCCACGAGGCCGGCCATGAGGTCGAAGGTGTTCCCGTCGGGCGCCACCCCCACCACGTCCCCGTCGGCCGCGCGCACGCGCAGCCAGCCCGCCTCGTCCACGCCCACCACCACGCCGGAGTGTCTAGAGGCGCGGCGCCACGAGGCCGGCCATGAGGTCGAAGGTGTTCCCGTCGGGCGCCACCCCCACCACGTCCCCGTCGGCCGCGCGCACGCGCAGCCAGCCCGCCTCGTCCACGCCCACCACCACGCCGGAGTGTCTAGAGGCGCGGCGCCACGAGGCCGGCCATGAGGTCGAAGGTGTTCCCGTCGGGCGCCACCCCCACCACGTCCCCGTCGGCCGCGCGCACGCGCAGCCAGCCCGCCTCGTCCACGCCCACCACCACGCCGGAGTGTCTAGAGGCGCGGCGCCACGAGGCCGGCCATGAGGTCGAAGGTGTTCCCGTCGGGCGCCACCCCCACCACGTCCCCGTCGGCCGCGCGCACGCGCAGCCAGCCCGCCTCGTCCACGCCCACCACCACGCCGGGGACCGGCGCACTACTGCCCGTACGACGTACGCGGATCTCTTCGTTGCTGAAAAGGGACAGGCGAGGCTTTCAATACGAATACTCTTGTTAAAGTTGTCGAGTTGCGACCACAGACCAGAAGGCGCAGCGTGGGTAAGCCCCCGTATGGGTAAAGGTCGCGGGAGTCCGCTGGATGCGGGTGGCGCAAGACCGGTCATTGTGGCACTCTTTGGGGGAGGCCTATGTTCAGCAGTGGACGTCTTTCGTCCGATATGATTGAAAGGAAGCAATAGCAGGCTGAGTATTTGTTTAAACGGACGAGCTTGCGAGTCCGTTTAATTATAATACGAAGCCAGCCATTGCCATTCCGGCCGAGGCTAATATAGTGCTTTTCTCAAAAATGTGCGAAATACGACAAATTTTTTATTAATATTTGATAAACATAACCTTAAAACGTCAAAAGCATCATGCTTTTCTGCTGTTTATTTTTTTAACAGAATCGCAAGTGTATTTTTCCATCGAAAAACGCAAATGATTCGAGACATAAAAAAAAGTCGCGTTTCCAACAGAAAAATACGAGCTGAATGAATTGGCTGAATCGACCTGTGCCTCCTTTTGTATGACAGTTTCTACTTTTCAAAAAGTTTATAACTCGACAAATAAAGGAATTTATATGTGACATTGCAGGCGGCCTGAAATGTTCTTAATTTTGATCTGACCTTAAACTATACAGTTTACCTTCCAATATGTAGCGAGTAACGTCCAGTTTGCGGGCCATTTTTGAGAAAAAGTACTACAACCATTATAACTAGACTTACTCGTGCAGCCAGTACTGGTAGTACTGCTCGCGGAAAGCGTCGACGCCACCTTCCGAGTCGATGTAGTCGAGGATCCTCTCCAGCTGCGAGCAGTACCGCGCCAGGAACTTCTCCACAGTGATGGGCGGCAGCGAGGTGCCGTGCTCCTTGTTGTGGCGCTCGATTATTTGGTTCACGCAACTTGTTGGCACCACGTTCGAGATGTTTAGGCCAGTGCCTGGAGGATACGTAATCCTCGATTACTTATTTGTATATCTGGGCCATTTTACGGAAAGTTGTACACTCGACTTTTTTTAATTTGGATAAAATCGGGTTTTTTCTACTCAGAATCGAAAGCACTTTCGAATGATAGGGGAAAAAAAGAGTCCCAAATTTTTAGGGTTCCGTACCAAAAAGGTAAAAAAGGAAGGAACCCTTATGGCCTCACTTTGTCTGTCTGTCTGTCACATCGCTAAATATCTCAAGAACTACTTATGCTATCGATTTGAAATTTAGAATAGTTATAAATATAAGGGTAACCCAAATACATGGAAGATGGTTTTTTTTAATATTTTATTTTATTTTCTGTGAATAATGACAGATAAAAGGGGGTTCAAAATTTTAAAGTCTGGCAACTATGTCAAGTGGGGTATCATATGAAAGGGCTTGACTTGTACATTCTGAAATAATTTTTAGTTTTTTTTTCGTTGGGGAAATTTTAATTTACGAGGGAAAATGTAAAAAAAAAATACCATTCCCGCCCCCCTTATCTCCGAAGTTTACGAAGAAAAAAATTTGAAATTATTACACAACATTAATATGCATGTATATTTTACAGGAAAAATATAGCCATAGCCCTAACTAGTTTTTCTTTTTTTTAATCATCAAAAAACTCTTCTATACTAAGTTTGTAGTTTAATCACCTTTGTATATATTTTTGTTTTATATTTAAATTTACAAAATTACGTTGTAAATACCTTCTTTCAAATAAAAAAACAATTATTGAAATCGGTTGATGTGATAAAGAATTATCCTTGAAAAACCAACATACGTACTAAGTTATTCAATCGCGCAAATTAGTAACACAATGCGCCGATAGATGGTGCTGTCATGTTTTTTTAAGATTGTTCCTGAATTAATGGGGTCGGGACGGGTACACAACTACATATACAAGAACTGTGTACGGAACCCTCGGTGCGCGAGTCGGACTCGCACTTGACCGGTTTTATTTTTATTTCATTCCGTTACAGTTTTCATACTAATCTTGTTATGCTTGTATGGTGGTAACGGAATGGAAAACTGGAAATTGTATGAAAAAATTGGGACACTTTTTTTCTCCTATTAGGTTCGAAAGTGCTTTCGATTCCGAGTAGAAAAAACCCGATTTTAGTAAAATTAAAAAAAAAGTTGAGCGTACAACTTTCCGTGAAATGGGCCATCTCACCGCTAGGCTTTTGTAATTAAATTTTTACTTATGCCCATCACTTGTTTTAGTTGCTAGTTGCTATGGTGACGTTTCCTGGACAAATATTGTAGGGGGCGAACAATCGATCTAACTAGGTCTCATTAAATGTTTGTTAAGCGGATGCGTCCGCTAGCGAAAATCTTAATTTTTTAATCAAAGTGAAGAGAGTGAGTGAGCGGTCATGGATTCAAATCCGACCTGTGGTGTTGGATTTTTCAATTTTCACTTTGATTAAAAAATTTAGGTCTCATTCCCGGGAAAACGCCGAGCAATACTCTGGCAGACCGGCTCTGAACAAAGGTTTAGCTTAATGAATAACGTCGCAAATAACGTGTGCGTGGACGTACCGATGTTGCAGACGACCTGGTCGCCCATGACATTGGCGACGGTTGTGGTGCCGCCGATCTTCACCGACCGCCCGTAGTAGATGTCGTTCGGCCATTTTATTCTGTTGGATCGAGTCAAAATTTAAAAAAAAGACGGCAAAACATTGTTAGAATCTCTTCGTCATCAAGACTTTCGGTAAAAAACCACACTGAAATCGGTTCATCCGTTAGGGAGCTACGATGTTCACAGACACACAGGTATACGCCGATATCTACACGTGTTAACACCCATTTTGCGTTGTACGTCAGTAGTTAATAAACGGCTTAATGTGTTACTTTCCATTACTATGTATGCAGTGGACGACGTGAATTTCATGTAATTCTGTAAAAACGATCCAAAGAGATCGAGACTACTTGTTTTAGCCAAAAGCTTCCAATTTCAAATGTATCATCATGTGACTTGGATCGTTTTTGCAAAACTACGTCCAATTTTCATTGAAGATACTTCTCGCACATGTGCAACTTTCGCGACCGCTACAATATGATGGATTAATTTTCATTCAAACACTAAAAGAAGTCAGCAGTACTATCTAACCACACCTGTGTGTGCCACACCTAACTGCCGTCTACAACCAATTTGAAACGAAATATGTCCAGCTGACCAGTTTGTTGGTATACTTGAAATTATTTAGTGTCCGTTTTTTTATAATCTTGTCATTAGATTTAGAATCGTCTTGCTATGAAGGTGAAGTCGCTTTTTGAACGGACTAATTTGATACAACTCGACCAGTCTAAATGATTTTATGTATATATCACCGTCAGATTGTAATAACCGTTAGTTTATAATCTAACGTAGCGAGATCTCGCGAGATTTTAAACTGTCGAAAGTTTATAATCTACCGAAAAATAATGCGTTAAATTGTAAACTGTATGTCACGGTTCACATTTTTCGACGTAAAACTTGCAACTTAGGTTAGGTTCGTTCGTTTTCTTGTGTTCCTCAGAGCGGAAATATCGTCGACTTGCCGGATGCAAGCACAAAAAAAATCGGTTCACAATATTTCGATAGTTTACAATCTCGCTAGTTAGATTATAAACTAACGGTGTTTACAATTTTACGGTGACATCTAGATACGTACCGTATATCGAGGTGCTCGTACGCGGGCAGCGCGCGTACGGCGCGCACGGCCGCGAGCGCCGCCGCGTGCTGGACTAGCGGCAGCGTCGGCGACAACTTGCGCCACACCTGTAGGGTAGGAAACATTACTGTAAGTGGAAGCTTCTGTCGTGTCGTGACCACGCCTCCAGGGGTGTCTTCCGCGTACGACCATAATAGATCAAACACTTCTGGAACGGTGTCCTCGGTTGGACCAATTTCGATATATAAACTTTGTGAAGTTTTATCCAGTTTTCCCCCATCAGTCATCCCCCAATGAGATTTAAGATAAGGTATAATACTATTTTGATTGTGACGTGACCACAAAAATATAGAAAAACTTTCGATATTTTCAAGGCAATATTTAAGGCAATCATGTATTGATTATGATCAGAGAAACAATCATATTGTTATTATTAAATAAAAAATAATTAAAATAAATATTTGTCGTACATAATACATGGCCGCCACGCCGTGCGCCAGCGGAACTGTGTTCGTGACGACAGCGGTCGGGCATACTGAAGCCACCACCATACCTGCAAGGACACGGTGGCCTGGCCCGGCACGGTGATCCAGGCGTTGTCGCCGCGGCCCCGGCCGGCCGTCTGCCGGCGCGCCACGGCCGCCACGCCGTGCGCCAGCGGAACTGTGTTCGTGGCGACAGCGGTCGGGCATACTGCAGCCACCACCATACCTGCAAGGACACGGTGGCCTGGCCCGGCACGGTGATCCAGGCGTTGTCGCCGCGGCCCCGGCCGGCCGTCTGCCGGCGCGCCACGGCCGCCACGCCGTGCGCCAGCGGAACTGTGTTCGTGGCGACAGCGGTCGGGCATACTGCAGCCACCACCATACCTGCAAGGACACGGTGGCCTGGCCCGGCACGGTGATCCAGGCGTTGTCGCCGCGGCCCCGGCCGGCCGTCTGCCGGCGCGCCACGGCCGCCACGCCGTGCGCCAGCGGAACTGCGTTCGTGACGACAGCGGTCGGGCATACTGCAGCCACCACCATACCTGCAAGGACACGGTGGCCTGGCCCGGCACGGTGATCCAGGCGTTGTCGCCGCGGCCCCGGCCGGCCGTCTGCCGGCGCGCCACGGCCGCCACGCCGTGCGCCAGCGGAACTGTGTTCGTGGCGACAGCGGTCGGGCATACTGCAGCCACCACCATACCTGCAAGGACACGGTGGCCTGGCCCGGCACGGTGATCCAGGCGTTGTCGCCGCGGCCCCGGCCGGCCGTCTGCCGGCGCGCCACGGCCGCCACGCCGTGCGCCAGCGGAACTGCGTTCGTGACGACAGCGGTCGGGCATACTGCAGCCACCACCATACCTGCAAGGACACGGTGGCCTGGCCCGGCACGGTGATCCAGGCGTTGTCGCCGCGGCCCCGGCCGGCCGTCTGCCGGCGCGCCACGGCCGCCACGCCGTGCGCCAGCGGAACTGTGTTCGTGGCGACAGCGGTCGGGCATACTGCAGCCACCACCATACCTGCAAGGACACGGTGGCCTGGCCCGGCACGGTGATCCAGGCGTTGTCGCCGCGGCCCCGGCCGGCCGTCTGCCGGCGCGCCACGGCCGCCACGCCGTGCGCCAGCGGAACTGTGTTCGTGGCGACAGCGGTCGGGCATACTGCAGCCACCACCATACCTGCAAGGACACGGTGGCCTGGCCCGGCACGGTGATCCAGGCGTTGTCGCCGCGGCCCCGGCCGGCCGTCTGCCGGCGCGCCACGGCCGCCACGCCGTGCGCCAGCGGAACTGTGTTCGTGGCGACAGCGGTCGGGCATACTGCAGCCACCACCATACCTGCAAGGACACGGTGGCCTGGCCCGGCACGGTGATCCAGGCGTTGTCGCCGCGGCCCCGGCCGGCCGTCTGCCGGCGCGCCACGGCCGCCACGCCGTGCGCCAGCGGAACTGCGTTCGTCACCGCGTTCGTCGACGTTATCGTGTCCGTGTAGATCACCAGCCGACCCAGCTCCTTAGATGTCAGGTTCTAGAAAGGGTATATCGTAAATCGTTTCAATATACGTATAAAATAAACCTAGCAGTCTTGTCAAGTCAAAGGGCGAACCATGTTGTTATTTATTTATATGTATATATCGTAGGTATCAGTTGCGGAGCGTCCATATAACTCGATTCCCACCGGCTTTCCTGATTTTCAGCCAGTTCATTTCGTTCTCATGAAGAATAAGACAGGGAAATTATTTCCAGCTTCCCTAAGAATATTTTTAACGCGCCGCCACTGGTAGGTATGGCAATTATTTAGGACCGTGAAATCTTCGAGAAGACAGTACGGTTGCCAGTTTTTGTTGCACTTTTAGCACCACCATGTTGTTATAGGTAGGTTAAAGAAACGTTCGTTTTATTGCGACCAAAGGGGGCACCTCGTCGAGCAGCAACCACCTTCTCCCATAGCTATAAACTTTCTTAAGAGTGCTTCGTGTACAATTGTCGCATGTCGAACTCAAGAGTGTAAAAGTGGTCGGGGCACTCGTAGCAGCAAAATGCGAATGGTTGGCGCTCGCCACCACTGCACCTTCAGCCAGTAGGGACTGCAGTTTCCGGTCACTGCCCGCACGCCAACCCCTAAAGGGTGATGTAGACTCACCTCAAAGTACTCTACGGTGGAGAAGTGATCAGGGCACTCGTAGACGTGCACGGGCAGGAAGTCGGCGGCGGGCGGGCGCGCGGGCGCCTCGTCGCGCAGGCACCACTGCACCGTGAGCCCCAGCAGCTTCTGCAGCCGCTGGTCACTGCCCGCGCACCAACCCTCCACCAGCGCCAGCTTTTGCTACATAACACGTATCAAGTCAACCGAGTTCTACTGGCTTTGAACGCGCTTATTGCCATAAACAAAGGTCTCTCTGACAATCATTCAATCAATGACAGCTGTCGTTAATAAAAAAACTAGTACATCCACCATTGTCGCGGATCTGTGTGTACTATCGAACCAACTGAATCGTGACCCACTGTGGAACCTTGTCACAGAAAATGTCATAGTAACACCGTACTGTCTGACAAGGAAAATCATTTCGACACTTTCTGTGACAAGGTTCCACGGTGGGTCACGATTCAGTTGGTTCGATAGTACATATACTTATAGAGTTTAAATGATGCAAAAAAGAGCACTGAATCATTTGACATCACAAGAAAATAATCTAGATTTAAGGAGACCAATCCGACATGCTACATGTTCTGATAGCCATGTACGAAATTTTTCGAGTTACAAATCCGTACTTTATATTTTAAGATTGTGAGGAGAGTAGATGCTTTATCCATGGTGTTAAACGCAGTTGCAATACACTTTTTATGGTGTAGCATAAGGTAAAATGAAACTTTCGTTCAAACAACTTCCAGTTATTTGAGTTAAAGTTGCTAGATTTTCTTCTGTAAAACTTTACTCTCTAACATACGATAATAGGAACGAAGGAATACTTTTAGTTTGTTGAGTTTGCTCTAAACTAGTGAGATAGTTAAATATAAATAGACATTAAGAATTAGTTTCGGTGCGTTATAGTCATCAAGTTGGTTGAGTGACGTCTCGCTTTTCCTTATGTACGAATATCGCATTTGGTAAGTTTTCAGCGAATATTTACAGACTTCTCAACACTTTTAAATATGATGTTTTGTTTGATTGACGCATTTCTACGATATGACGATAGTCTGTAAACATTGGATGGTTTTCTAAAGGAAACTCCCGTGAAACTCAGACTTGAATATGTATAATGAAATCACATCTTTAAGGTCGAATATCGCTCGAGGTGTTTCGAACACGCGGTTCTTAAAGAAGTATTTTAAAGGAAAAACTGGCCGTAACAGTTACTAAAAGTTTGAAAAATGGGATATTCGAGTTTCTGCAGTGCAGTTACTAGATTCGGATTCACATTACATTATAATATTTAGAATTCTTCGATAAGGTACCTAACCGTGCCTGCTAGATAAACTGTTCTTCACACCGCGCGAACTGCGGGAGGCTATAGGGATCAGATTATCAAATTATCATCCGAATTTTTATCGTGATTGGGGATGGCCTGTGCCGCCCAGCGGACAACTGATTTGGATAATAGGTGACGTACATATTATCCAAATCAGTTGTGTGATGAGACTTTATGCACGCATGTGACGTATTCATTGAATAATAGTGAAGAAAACGGGGTAGATTATCCGCCGCTCCACCCGCGCCAATACATGTAGCCGAGCGGGTAAAGCGGATGCGTGCGCTATACGCGCCACATTCGCGAGCGCTCATGATTAAGAACCGCGTATCGGTTCGAAACATGTCGATTTAAAGACGTGAGTTTCATTATATTTTAACCGCTGGTTTCTTTTCAATTTCATTTAACCGATATTGTTTTTATTAGCTTTTTAACTGTTGCGAAACCTTACAAACTCAGACACATCCATGCGTCATTAATAAGGATAGATTTTAGCTTGTTAAATGCTCCAGGAAGCGTATTTTTTAGGATTAAAATAAGTTTCTAGAAAAAAAAAATACATTAGAATTGTAATGTTGTAGAAAAAATCTTAATTAAAAATAAGTAGCCTACGGCCAAGACAAAATTGATTTTTAGGCAAATGGTGCAAATAAACATAAGTCCTTATGTTAAAACTTAACGCAGTTGACTTAAAACACTCGTGCTTAGCGAAAATGTTCAGCCCTACCTTAGCAGAAAAAGCGGGGAAAATACGTGCAAAGTAGAATTTTAATAACTATGATAAATTCCAATTGTTAAAATAAATAGACAACTGTTAAGCTACGTGTAATCTAAGCAATATAAAGCATAAATACATTCACCTGGGATTTTGAGAAAATTTAGGCTGAGCATCTCACGGAGCACTGGTAAGCTGTTTCCATACAAGTGACACCTATAGGTCGACCGCTTAACTGAGGCCGCACGGAAGGGTCGCAGGCGGGCTTCCTGCAGCCCGCTACCCTTCGACGTCTCCCCACTTACCCCTGTCCCGTCACAGGCGCGGTCTCAGTTAAACGGTACACCTATAGCTGGTAAATACGAGGTGTCCAATGTATGAAAACACAACTTATGTCATGCTTGGTCAGATAGTCGCCCCGGCGGTCTTATTTATAGATACACAAATTTGAAAAAACTCAATGGTACAGTCGCCATCAGCTATATAGGAGCGAACGAGGTGCTCACAAATATCTGAACACGGCTCTATTGTCAAGGCGTTAGAGTGCATGTTCAGATATTTCTGAGCACCCTGAAGAGTACAGATATATTTGATGGCGACTGTATGGGAAGTGTTATGGGACATTACACCTTAAACACGGATCCAGTAATTTGTTTAGACATGATTTTTTTGCGACTTATAATTATGAAATGTTATTGGCTTTTTTGTGAAGCTAGTTATTACCAAAATTAAATGTGTTTAGACCGGCTAGTTCTAGTGAAGGGATAGAAGAATAATCTCAAAATCCCGGTGTCATAGCAACCAATGAGCAAATGTGTTCGTCGTGTCTCACCGGCCATCACACCGTCACGTGGCCGGGGCCCGCGCTGGTCGACGCAGGCCACGACCCCTAACGGACAACCCATTATACACTTAAACACTATTACCAGAAGGTAGAATTTTCAGTCGTCTTTCATCCAAATTAATGGTAGGAGAGTTAGAATTGGCACTTGTCATGTTTCCAACTTTCTTAATGATAGTAAATGTTGCTCCAAACGAGAGGATTTTTCAACTTGGTTTCATGCCAATGATCGTTGATGTCTTCCGTAAATATATTTAATGGAAGTACAATTTCTTTAAAAGCATCATAATTACACTAAGTAATGCATGTGTGATCCAAGGTTGATAAGTAGAGTCGGATGCAGACAAAGCTTGTAAAGTGTGAGGTGTGTAGCTTAAGTTATCAATTAATTACCACTAGAAAGGCGGCATTATTGTGTAATATCCTCATATAGTGAAAACTTTAAATATTAGTCAATAGTCTGCGCTCTATTCTTATCGCAATCTTTATTTTGATTCAAATGATCATGGAAATAAATGAGGGTGTATCTAAGAAGCATAAACAGATACATATATGTACTTATATTGCAATAGGATTGCGCTTTACCTCAGTCCAAGAATCAATCTAAATCATAATATTACTTAACCTACTCATTCCTAATGTACTTATTTCAAGACGTTTACATATTACGCACAAAATACCGGATTGAATGTAGATCCTCGAAGTCAAGTTATAGATAAGTACGCGTAAAATATAATCGTCTTTACTCAGCGATCACTACTATAATGGCGATGCAGTAAACATAACATATGGATTGAATGACTTAGTGCCAGTTGCACCAACGTACGAACACAGACCGGTCATCGTCAAATATGGCGCCGGCAGCTGTCATCCCATAGAGACTTGTCAAACTTTCCATACAATCAGATTTGACGAACACCGCTTACGATTACAGACGGTTTGGTGCAACCCAGCCTAAGTATTATCCCAGTTGACCGCAAATAATTCGACCCAATGCATTTTCTCCTTCACACGCCTTTTTCTTGCCATCGTATAGACTGGTTTTACTAACCAACTTTATAACAACCCTAAAAAGATTCCAATTAGGGAAAAAATACATTGAAGTCAAATGAAACACAAGAGTTATCGGATACGACGAATTTTGCAGCGACGTAGTTACGCTATAGTTACCTTTAATACCTACTCTCGAAACAGTAGTGTTTTAGGTACTCGTAGATACAGTCGAGGACATAAATATGTATACATTTTTAGACCTCATCTTAATGACATAAGGTGAAAAAATGTATAACATCGCAAACGCAAACGCACAACAGTATGGCTGCAAAATTCGCCGTGCGCCATCATTCTGAGGCCGAAAGTTTTGTAAATCTGGGATGGTTGACCATGGAATGATGTTCAAATTACAAAGTTCGCCTTACCACATGGTTGCCCAGGAAAAATCCTCTGCTGTACTCCGGCTGTGTGATCTCGCGTGGGTCTCTCACGTGAAGATCGAGGATGTCCCCTAGGATCTTGTGGATGATCTCCAAACGGGCTTCGTTGCTCTTGATGCCTTCGTCGGCTAGGTAGTCGCTGGGATCCGCCTCTAGGTGTATCTAGGTTTGTACAAGTTGGGTATCAGAATCAGTCGTAACATGATTTAATAGCTAAATTCAATATAATCCTACTAATATCCTACTAATATTATAAATGTGAAAGTTAGGATGTTTGGATGTTTAGATGTTGTGATGTTTGTGACTTAATCACGCCTAAACGGCTGAACGGATTATGATAAAACTTGGTATACAACTAGATTATAGCCTGGATTAACATATAGGATACATTTTATCGTTTACGCGGACGAAGTCGCGGGCAAAAGCTAGTATCAAATATATAAAGAAAGAATTACGAAGAAGGGTAGAATTATTTACGAGTAAGTGACAGACTAGAATATGAATATGCAAAAGTATTAATCCTCTTAATGCAATTTTGAAAAGTATCTTGATTTCTCCAAGCTAAATATCAGGCTGGTTACATAGGGACGTTGTTGTCTTCCAATCCTAAATTTTGTTCTTTAACTTTTTACGGGATGAATTCATGCTTCAATAAAAACTATGGCATTCCGTACGCCGTCTCCTCGGACGCCAACACCTTGATGTCCCGTGATGAGTGCCGGGTGTTTATTAAAAATTGGCATCTATCCAGAGGGCAAAGATGGTGAAGCTCGTGCAGTACCTGAGAGAATATGGCGATGCCGCCGTTGGTGAGGTCGGTGGCCTGCAGCAGCGACGGCGTGCGCCACGTCTCCTCGGACGCCAGTACCTGGATGTCCAGCGAGTGTCCCGGGTGCCCCGTGTACTTGGACGGTCTACAAAGTTCAAATTACTCCTCTAAATCTGATAATGCAATCTACGTTACCGAGCTAGGTACTCTATGCCTCTAAGGGCTGTTAGACACGGCGATTTTTTGTATACGCGACAAACGCGATACAATATCGATGTAGGTGAATATCTATCAGTGGCACGTTCGCGAAATGCGCGTTTTGTAAATATGCAAAAAATCGCTGTGTATTCACCGGTCTAAAGTAAAAGAAAACTTGAATATACATTTTTAATATGTAGTTTTCGATGTGTATAGTTTTGAGTTAAACAAGTGCTAAAATTAAAGCAAAATACATGCTTACTTAAACTTTTTTATGTACAAGCCAAATCAAATTTCAAGCAGCCATATTAGGTTAGAAAAATATCAAAACACTTCGACTTAGACCTGAGCGTCTCGGTATAGCATGTAGGTGTAAAATTAAAATGATAATGATATACCTACAAAACTTCACAGGTAATTAATATGTAGTTATAGCAAATTCCAATCCTCCTCTGTTTCAAAATGAAATATTTGCATGCATTGGAATTTATTTCAATAGGGATGTCGACCCAAAAAAAATTATTACTTCAATAGAAAGAAGACATAAAACTATGCCAAATAGTGAAAATCCTATTCGAATATCTCAAAAAATAACGAAGCTACAACGGTTGGAATGTTCGTAGTTAGAGAGAGAAAGTGCTACCTAACCGTGACGTCACTGTTAAGTAGCGCCATAGTAAATGACGATCGTTCAATACAAAGGTGCGTTTTGCGGAAAAGGGACAGAACATACCCACTCTTAAAACTTTGAAGACTTATAATTACGTAATTATTATTTTTTTAATTACTTTTTTCGCCATTTGATTGAGAATTTGAGCCTTTATGTAGAAAATTTGGATTTATTGATTTTCTTTTATAGTGTCGTCATCCCTATTCAAATAAAGGTATCTCATGCCAAATGACGTAGGTACAATGGTCAAAGTACCAGAGATATTGGGGTCAGATATTGGGCTCAAGGTATTGAAAGTTAGGTACCGCAGCGGGTTTGGATGTAGTTGCAAATTGGCAAGCGTGAAAAAGACCGTGCAAACGCTAATCCATTTCACACTAGTTAGAAGTGTTAGAACACTAGTATCCGATGGATCTGCCTGCACTGTCTGTATAAGATTATTATAGCTCGATTACAAGCCTTATCTCTCATCGTCTCTTGTGTAAACCACTAGAAATAGATACTAAATAAGCTAAAATCGCTAAGCACGATGAAGATCTGTTTTTTAGAATGTACGAATCAGAGCTTTAATACAAATTTACAACACCGTAAAAATTTAGGTCGCTGCGCACCATGCGTAAAAGTACTTAATTTAGGATTTTTTCACTTAATGCTTTAAAAGCCACGAACTACATATGCGTTTTTCGGCAGCAAGATGTCAAATCTACTTAGTTAAAGCTTCGGCTTACTAATTAGCCTTTACAAGCCCTCTAGGGACCAAGCTGAATGGTTGACTTCGAAGATGGGCCATTTTGAGTTCCTTTCGAAGCAATTATCTCTACATATATTTTTAATTAAAAATGTCTGCGAAATTTATAATATTTTTTAAAGATTGAAGAACCTAGCACATGCAGACAAAAGTTTTTCAATGTTGCAAATTTGGACACTAATATCTTAAAACGTGCGTTACCAGAACTAGATCGTGACTTGCAATTTTGAAGTCGATTTCCACTAGATTATGTCCCAACGTCCATATTACACTAGTAACATATGAATTTACAAAAATGAACTGTCAATTTAAAAAGCTACGGTAGCCCAGTGGTTCAAGCATGCGGCTGTCAAGCGGCGGTCGTGGGTTCGAATCCCAGCTCGTACCAATGAGTTTTTCGGAACTTATGTACGGAATATCATTTGATATTTACCGTTAGCTTTTCGGTGAAGGAAAACATCGTAAGGAAACCTGCATACATCCGCGAAGAAATTCAAAGTTGTATGTGAAGTCCCCAACCCGCTCTGGGCCAGCGTGGGGACTACTGTCCAATCCCTCTCATCTATGAGAGGAGGCCTGTGCCCAGCAGTGGGACGTATATAGGCTGATAATGATGATGAATGATGAACTGTCAATTAGGTTTCGCTTGCAATGTTTTTCATGTTGTTTAATGCATAATATTTAATGTTCATTCAATAAAAATAGAATTTTAGAAGCAGCGTCGTCATACATAGCTATCTATCATATACTACAAGCAATTAAAATTATATTTTATAAGATGAAAATATATCTACATTTTGCGTACCGATAAATATTAGCTTCCTGACTTGCTCTGTAAAATGCAGTTTCAATTTATTACCCATACTCATTGTAACGAAGAAAGCTATATACTTACGTGTAAAGTAGGTAAATATATAAATAATTAGGCATTAATTAAAAGATAAACTAACGTGACTCGGTAAAGTCAAAGTCTAGACTGTAGGATCAAAGAGTCAAATCAATCTTTGATCTGTGATGTGAAATATAAGTTACTTACTAGCTTTTGCCCGTAATTTTGTCCGCGTACAACTCGTTCATCGCTTTAAAATTTAATTGCTATTCTTTTATTTCAGGCACTTATCCAGTTATCGCTCTTCCAGATAAACTTCTCAGAAATGATATCTTAAGGGGGTCTTAAGATATCATTTCTGGGATTAAAAGTACGTATGTACCTATGTCCTTCCCCGGGACTCAAACTATCTCCATACCAAATTTTAAGTGTGAAGATGTAACACAGACAGACAGACACACTTTAACATTTATAATATTAAGTATGAATATAAGTGTGCATTATACTATTTACATACTTATTTGCAAATTGACCACACTAAGTATTCATTTTGAATGTTTTTAGTTACTAATAATACCTAAACTTTTATTTAAATATACTGACATTATACTGAGTTTAATAATGGATCATATTTTTAAACTCATTTCCTTCCATGTAATAATTTAATTATTTTTATTCTACGGAAGATTCTACTAACTGGATGGAAACAAAGAAGTGCCCATTTGCTAGATTACCGAATCACGTTAACAATGTCCCAAGCAACGAGGCAGAAGTCAAATAACTTGAAAGATAGAAGGGAAAGTCACTCGTGTTGGCAAAAACTTTAAAGGATCTGTTTGCTTGATGAGGCAAGAAGTTTTAAAAGTAGCCATAAAACAGTACAATAAAAATTTAACTTACTGTCTGTCGCTTTCGGTGGAAAATTGTTTTTTAGCTGGCGATGCCTGGTAGCAGAATATGTGGTGCTTCATCTTGACTGACTTCCATTTGTCAAACGTGAATTGTACTACTTCATTCTCACGAACCTTTAATACGAAAAATACGCTTTTTATTCATTAGGTAATATTATTGATTAAGGTTCTGTAAAGTTCCATAAGTATTTCTATTAAAAAATGCAAGTTAGTCTAAACGAAAACATCATATAACAAATCAAGCATAATAATGCGTAGGTTTATCAGTGGACCGCTAATAATACATCCAAAATGTGGCTAGGAATTCTGAAATAGAAATCTGAGCATGTTTTTAGCAGCAGGCCTCATAGGCAGTGTGAAAAGCAGTGTGTGTCACACGGTAGCAAAGTTATTTCCGTCTTGGGCGTAAACATTTAAATCCCCCTCGCTACGCTCAGGATTCTATTGTAGAATCTTTCGCTTCAGTCAGGATTCAATATACCACTCTCGTCGTAAATATATGTATAATTTGGCTCCATTGAGACAGAATCTGCTATTACTGTCCGTGGCTTCACCTCGGCAGTCTTGTAGTAGGGCAGCACGGCGTGCAGCAGGTCGGAGCACAGCGCGAGCAGGCGGCCCCCGTCCAGCAGGTGCGCCAGCAGCAGCGGCGCCGCGCGGCCCACGCAGCCCGCCACCGCCACCAACGTATATCGTGTACCTCGGCAGTCTTGTAGTAGGGCAGCACGGCGTGCAGCAGGTCGGAGCACAGCGCGAGCAGGCGGCCCCCGTCCAGCAGGTGTGCCAGCAGCAGCGGCGCCGCGCGGCCCACGCAGCCCGCCACCGCCACCAACGTATATCGTGTACCTCGGCAGTCTTGTAGTAGGGCAGCACGGCGTGCAGCAGGTCGGAGCACAGCGCGAGCAGGCGGCCCCCGTCCAGCAGGTGCGCCAGCAGCAGCGGCGCCGCGCGGCCCACGCAGCCCGCCACCGCCACCAGCGCGCAGCGCCCGCGCCACGCACCCGCCTCCAGCGCGTCGCGCGACACCGAGTATATCGTGTACCTGGATAAGATATATTCAAACGTAAGTAGGTACCTAGGTAGGTACTTACGAAATTTCCAAAATTTTTAGCAATAATTTTGAAAAACACTTTTTTTAAAATTAAAAATGGTATTGCTTTTGGCCAGCATCGAGCCACGATACAGAGATGAGACCGACGGTGAAGTGAGCTCACCCAGAAGATGCCTATTCACTCGTGCCTTAGAAATTATAAAAAAAGTTATATAAACTCGGAAATACAGACGCCGGCAGCGAATTCCAAACCTTAGCAGCGCGCATTATAAAGAATAATGAAAAGTGCTAGTTTTAATAATAGTAGATTGTTTGACAAGGGTCTAAACTAAGCCATATTACCATGAGATGGTTATTTTCCCGAACGTAGTGAGGGAAAATTGTTCGAGTGGTAATATGGCTTTCAGGCCCGAGTTATACACTCTACTTTTCACTTCGATTGCGAGAAAACACATAAACACTAATTATCCACATTAAATTAATAATTTATCTCTTGGCGGGCGTATGTCTACTTTGACAGCATGTTTTTTATTCTAAGGCCAGGACCATGCCTCGCTATGCGTATTCTCCTCCCTTTCTTTTGCTATATTAAACATAGAGATGCAACATGCGCTTTTTTTTTCTTTTAAGAGGCGCAACTGCTTTGACAACAGACACCGCTTAATCTTTAGAGAACTGAAAAACGTCTTTCCTGATTGGTTGATTTTAGTACAGCTGTATTCTGATTGGTTGATATTTTTACCAAATGTTTTTTATCTGTCAAATTACTGTTCTGTGATTGGTGGATTTAATAGGTGAAGTATTATGATTGGTCAAATTAAAATGTTTGGAAATCATAAATATGTATACATATTTTCCCTAGAGCTTAAATGTACTACTTTAGCCCCGCTTCAAAAGTCTAATATGACACACTTTTCGAGCATGAGAAGTGAAAAATATAATACTACGTACATTTTTGTTTATATGTATAGGTACTTTAGCGATAACAGCGCCTGCTGTTTAATTTTAATCTTGTTTTCTTATGTGCGCTATTTTTGGTGGGCAATAAAGGATATTTGTATTGTAGATACTTAGTACTAGTACTTACCTATCGGCATCCAACACTTTTCTAAGAGACGCCTCCAAATTATCTTTAGCAGCTATACTATCTGAATATATCAATATGTTCGGTGACTTAGTATTGACTAATGGACGGGAAGTTTTGGCAGACTTCGGTGTATCGTGAGACGGAGAGCCCTTCAATTCCTCCTTCACTTGTGGGGAGCCTGCTGTCTGCGACTTCTTAGGGCCGGACGAACTGACTATCCTTTTGTGTGTGGTCACAGACTTGATTTGACTCGATATGTTGAGTAATGAAGCAGATAGACAACTTGTACCTTTCTTGAGATCTAATTTGAGACTAGATTTTTTAGGTGTGATATTGTGCTGAATTTCAACTGTTACATTTTCAACTACAATTTCTTCTTGAGGTTTTGCTTTCCTTTCTGGTGATTTTTCTGGAGTCTTTACCAGTACTGGTGCAAGAGTGTCCTTCTCGTCTTCTTCTGTGAGAGACTTTGTCGTGTTTACACTTACATCAGCTAGAGTGATAGTTCTTTTACTGATTGATGTGGTATCGACTACGTTACTGCTACCACCATTCAATTCTATTGTGGCACTATTACATTCAGACTTAACATCGACTACTTTGGACAGCTTCCTGAGCAGGGCTGCATGCACGGGCCAGTGGAATTCTCCAGGTGGATTCTTAAGACTGTGTAGGACATCACTCCGGAGGCTTCTCATTGAGGCGTCAGTAGCTTTATTCGGTTCCCCTGTCAGCTGAACAGCTGAAAAAAAATACAAGCAATATAAATAAGGCAATATTCAAATTGAAAAAGAATCAGTGTCATCTAGGATACTAGACTTATTTTACTTCAATACAAATTAGAAATAATGTTATTTTATGTCACTACAGATAAATTATTTTAAGTTTACCACAACATATGTTCTCATTCCATTGGATATGCTACATTAACCCTGATGTTATAGCAGAATCAATGTCTATAAATCATTGTTTGTAATAAATACATTCGAATTGGATTAACAAATTAATATTACATATCAGTGTCAAAGTTTCAGTCATTGTATGGTACTTTATGTTTATTATATTTATGTACAGTCGGCATCAATAGTAGCCTGGCATATGAAAAGGTCAAAAGTTCATATTCCCATTTCCCTTGTAATAAACTCTTGATGTTTTTATATGCCAACTTGCCAAGCTACTTTTGATGCTAACTGTACTAATTTAATTATTAAAACTTTACTTACTTTGTATCCTGACTACAGGCAGCTTGTGATCGATTAGAAACTCATCACTACCAACAAAATGAAACCCAGCTGCACTGAGATTCTCAATGTTTGTTTTAAGCACTATGGCTAAATGAGAGCTCGCCTTCCAAGCCACTGGCAATCCCATGGAGTCGAGCTGCAAACATGCATTTTAAGTAACTTAGCTTGTGTCAAGATGCCTAGTCCAACAAATATTAAACTCCTTTATGTTCATAAGGTTCAGATCAGATTGTTACTGAATAGGGATGTTGACTCAAAATTTATTATTACTCCATACGAAAGAATACCTAAAACTATGCCAAATAGTGAAAATTCTATTCAAATATCTCAAAAAATAACGATAACCGTTAGAATGTTTTTAGTTTGAGAGAGAAAGCGCTACAGGTCAGTGACGTCACTGACCTGTATCGCCATAGTAAATGACGATCGGTCAATACATAGATGCGTTTTGCGGGAAAGGGACAGAAAATGCCCCCTCCTAAAACTTTGATGACTTATAATTATGTAATTACTTATTCTTTTCAATTACTTTTTTCGCTATATGATTGAGAATTTGATCCTTTTTCGAGTAAATTCGGATTCATTGATTTTCTTATTTGGTGTCAACATCCCTATTCGAGTTGTTCTGAACCATATTAACATCAAATTTTCACAACTTGTAACAATAAAGTGATTCCTATAAACCTATTTATGACTAGTAATTGACTTTAGTAACTGTGGCTTTATAGGCCGGGCCCATTAAAGCGATAGGAGTGCGCGGTTGGAGGGTGGCCTGGGGAAAATCCAGGGGAAACCTCCGACACGACCACGCGGGCGGTTTAAACTCTGGAATACTCTAAGAGATTGCGCTCCAGTGAGATGGGTAGAGCAGTTTTCAACCGAATCAGAAGTGTGTCAGTGCAGGAATCGAGCTACTGGGAGTTTTGTCGCTGGTTCACTAACCCTAGCCTAGCTGAGAAGAGACCAGCAAGAAACTCAGCTAGGCCCGACCTGTGTCGGACTGACTCTACCCGGTATGCGGCGGTACCGGGACGAATAGGGACTATATGTGTCTGTGTTGTCGCGATCACGCGGGAACGCCTAAGTGTACGCGTCATGTCTGAGTTGGACGCCGTAAGCGCAACGTTCCATCTTTCGATGTCTTTAGTGTTTGTATCACTGTTCTTCAACAAGATGGTTTGAATAAGATCTGACGCTGAGCCAATGTGCTAAGGTTCTGTACCCTAAAGCTTAAGCCACACACAGAGCGGGCGGGCGGGTGGCGCGCGGGAGCGGGCGTGAGGCGGGCGGGAGGCGGGCGGGCGGGAGGCGGGCGGGCGTGTGGCGACCGGGCGCGCAAAGGCAGTCTGTTTCTTGAAAGCCGCCCGCCACACGCCCGCCCGCCTCCCGCCCGCCTCGCGCCCGCTCCCGCGCGCCACCCGCCCGCCCGCTCTGTGTGTGGCTTAAGCTTAAGGGTCCATACAGAGCCCTATTGCTGTCACTCACGCGTCTGTCTGTCTATCATCTGTAACACAAGTTTTACAGCCGAACGGAGCTACAGTCTGTGCTAAGCATCTTGTTGACCCAATGTTTTTAAGGGGCCTTCCATACCGATATTATTTTGCGGTTGGTAGGGAACCCTGAACTTGCGAAGTCCAACACGCACTTGGCCGGTATATTAATATAGGCCATATTTAAAAAAGCTCCACAATTTACACATTGTCACTACCAAGGTCATTTTGTAGTAAACATGTTGATATACATTAATCTCTCTTTTCTAAGATAATGTTAATTTGTTTATAGCCTTATTTCAAAGTACTTGCTACAGGATTTGCGTTTTACATTTATAAAGATAGATATAAAAGAGAAATGGCAGCCTCATTTAAGGGCCTTTGCCAATGACACACGAAGGTATAAATTAGTTATTTAGTTAGATATTAAAGAAAAATCGTTTTACATTTAAGAACTGACAGAAATGGGTTTAATTTTTTTTGTTATTTATAAAAGTAGTCTGGATGTACCCCTCATTGTCTCTGTGGCTGAATGGACACGCAAATCATGCAATGCAATGAATGGGTATGTTGACTACATCATTTATTGACCGTGTGAAACGAAGGTCGTTTTAGCTTCCACAAAAATGCTTTAGTATGTCTCCTCTACAGGACGCATTTTTAAACCGATTCTCGTGCAGTTTTGTGAGCAGGTTCTATGATTACGTAGATCTTTTTGGTCCAGTAAATTTTCAATTTTTTTTTGTCAATGGTGTGTATAGAATTTTCGAGTCACTTTTTGGAAATTCGAAAAAACATTTTTTTTATCAATGAATTGTATGTTTCTGCGGCTGGATTTCGGTGTGTTCTCCCCTACAGATCACATTTCTCAACTGATTCTCATGAAATTTTGTGAGCAGGTTCGGTAACTATATAGAATTTTTTATCGAGTCACTATATGGAAATTAAAAAAAACAATATTTTATCAATGATTTTGTGTTGCTGGGGCCGAATTTCGATTTGTTCTCCTCTACGGTTCGCATTTCACAACCGATTCTCGTGAAATTTGGTGAGCAGGTTTGATATCTAATATAGTTTTTGGAATTAAAAAAAAACATTCTCATTCACGAGGTCTACAGCTCACAGAGCCACTAGTCATAAAAGAAGTGTTTAAATCTATATATAAATAATTTAAAACTGTGTCTAATATTAAATATCGTGTGCATAATTCATTAATCTCTAGCGGCTCACCATACAAGAGATTTCCAATGAAATTTTAATCTCCTGTTACAGGAAATAGAGTAGAGTTTGTTTTGTTTTGGATTCAATTCCAATTGGAATCAATTAAAAGAAATGTAACTCGGTTGCAATTTCGTAAGATATAAATTCCATTGAAGTTTATTTGTTCAAGTATTATCAGTTAACCTAAGGGGGAAAAGGCATTCACTGCCGGTAATGCATTCACATCCATACAATTTTGTTCCTAGGACATGTAGATTGGCAGCAAATGTGATAATTATTACATAATTGTCACTAACAACATTTAATAAGTTCACGAGCTATCACATTAAATAAATAGTACTATGGGAGTAATCTGAGACTACAAATTAAAATTATATGAGAATTAGAGATAGGTGACACGTTAAAATAATATTTATACCGTAATCAAATGAGTTGCACTTAATTCGTGAGGCTCCATTTCACACTCCAACAATATTTCCACATCAAATTCTGAAGGGATGACAGGAGACTCTTCATCAGACCCCAGCGGTAGGCCTCCAGCACATGTCACCCAGTCACTGATCTCAATACACTGAGCGGGCTTCATGCTACATATCCTTGTTGCATTTGTGTAATCCAGCAAGTCACACAAGTATGCATTCTTTGGATTTGTGCATAACTTGGAACTTAATGTAGGGGTTTCTGAAAGAAAATACGTCAGTGAAGAAAAATCAAATACCTATATTACCTATCATCCCATCCAAGAGACCTGTTCCCAGCAGTGGGATGTATTTAATCATGATGATTAATCGGAACTTTTGGGAAATATTTATTGGACCCAGAAGCAATTACACAATTTTATGTCAGGACAATTACGTATATTTCCATTCTTGTTCGATGTAAAATCACTGATGATCAACTAGCAATGGATTAAACTGTTAAACTTCTTATATAGAATAAATTTACCTGCAGCATTTTCAGGCACTTTACAAAATGCAACGCTCGTGTTTCCACTCAGGAACTCCAGTAGCCGCGCTCTGAACGATCGGATGCGCCAAGTTTTTATAAAGGTCATTGCTATATAAATCGGCGTGAACAACATGATCACAAACTGCACGGCACCTGAACGCTTTTAACACGACTTTTCCAACATTATTACACTTCTCATATAACTCTTTAAATGAAAACTACGACGAAATTGGGTTATCGATTCTAAAGTCCATCGATGAGACACAATGTTTATATATTAATATTTAATAGAAAAACTAAAAGAACAACATCAAATTTTTGGAAACTAATAGAATAATCAGTGCATTTCTAAATGACAGTGATATTTCACACTACTTATTTGATTAAAACCAAATATTTTATATTATAAATTTTTATATCTCTATAAACTCAAAAGGCAATTCGGGCCGTACACTAGTCGCGAAAGAAAGAAGAGATCCGTTTCACGCTACTACCTTGACTTCGAAAACTACATTATTTAATTAATATGATAAAACCCTAACCAAGTAGATAAAATAGGCTTAAAAAATCTATTTTATAAATAGTATGTTGTCAGATTTACAGACATGGCGAATACTTAAACTAAACTAATAAATTATCCATAGCATAATTTGTAAAAATAAATGTACATATAACGGAACGCCACAAACAGAGAAATGTCAACTCAAGTGTCAAAATTACGCCGTACCTTAGGGTGCGTTCAGATATAACCACAGCTTTTTACATTCCTGCTCAGCAGTGCAGTATCCAGGGTTAATTGCAATTTTTTGTAAGTTATGCACAATCCACTGGTGTTCAACTCGGTATCTTCGAAACCTGATATGCGCAACTCCAACGGAGTCACGTGCGCATTGCCGACTCTATAATTTTTAGGATTCACCGTGTTGACCATAGAAGAGACAAATTAGGTCTCTCGCTCTCAACGACTGTAAGGTGGTCACTCCTTTTCAAACGTTTTTATTTATTCCCACTTGCTTGTCTAGCTCGATTTGGTCCTATAAACATTTTTTTCAATGTACGCACTTAAATACATAAGTAGGTACAGTTGAGTTGATAATTTCTATTCCTACACAATGTAGCGAGCTCCTTCAAGTGGGTAATAGTAGTTACAATCGTCTCGAAAAAGTCTTATCTATATGTACGACACTTTATTGCACATAAGAAAACATTCGCAAAAATGCAAAAGAAACATAATATAAATGTACAAAGGCTTAGTTATCCCTTATTGAAATATAATAAACGGGTCACTCACGTCTTTAACGTCGAATATCGCTCGACATGTTTCGGACCAATACGTGGTCCTTAATCATGAAGGTGTTGTGTCATTATGAGTGTTTTGTGTAACCCGACATTGAACAAAGGGTGAATTCTCACCACCGACACCGAGCAGCCGGGCGTGCTCGCGCGCAGTGGTATACGCGAGGCCGTCGCGGTTACACCTCACCCGTCCTCTTCCAGCGAAAAAACAAAAACATTCTTTTGTTACCCGGCCGGGGATCCCAGTCACCGGTAGCGGACGGGTTAAGGACCATGCCACGTATTGGTCCGTGGTCAGACCAATACGTGGTCCTTAAGCCGTCCGCTTGGTCCGAAACATATCGAGCGATATTCGACGTGAAAGACGTGAATATCCGTCCGGCCCGTTTATTAGGGTTCCGTAGCCAAAGGGTAAAACGGGACCCTATTACTATGACTCCGCTGTCCGTCTGTCACCAGGCTGTACCTATCTCATGAACCGCGTGATAGCTAGACAGTTGAAATTTTCACAGATGATGTATTTCTGTTGCCGCTATAACAACTAATACTAAAAACAAAATAAAATAAATATTTAAAGGGGGTTCCTATACAAAAACATTTTGAAACCCAGCTTCTGATGAAGGCAACGAGCAAAGTTTTTTAAAAGTACTTTGCTCGTTGCCTTCAATCAGGCGCTGGGTCTCAAAATGTATGGGAAAAGTAAATTCCGACTCGCACTTGACCAAAATTCTACTTGATATTAATTAACATTATTATTTATAAATAATGGTACGGAACCCTTCGTGCGCGAGTCCAACTCGCACTTTGCCGGTTTTATTATATTTCAATATGCCTGAGACTCACGGGAGTTTTCTATTTAAAACTAAGTTATCATTTTATCACAAAGGGCTTTCTTCCAGCTAAAATAGTTACTTATATACCCCGGTTTTTTTAAGGTTCCGTAGTAAACAAGGAACCCTTATAGTTTCGCCATGTCCGTCCGTCCGTCCGACCCCCGTTTTTCTCAGTAACAGTTAGTGCTAGAAAGCTGTATTTTGGCATGAGTATACATATCAATGACGCCGACAAAACGGTAGAATAAAATCTTTAAAAAAAGAATTGGTTAGCGTGATATTAAGCTTTGAAGTGATAATTTTTGCTATGGTCAAGTGTCCCCCCCCCCCCCCCCCCCTGCCAGCTAAACGGTGGCTACTAGGCATGTGAAAAAAATCATGGTAGGTAGTAGTATATACGATGAATTTAAAAGGAAAACTATCACAGCTAAGTAGATATTACTAGTTAACGAGTAATAGTCGAACTTCAGAAATGTACTTTGCAAAAGCAAACTTTCGTACAATTTCCATTGATACCTTAGATAATGTTGTTAATTCTTTCAAAAACATAGTAAATATAAGTTTTCAAACTTGTCCATATAATGTAACGGGTGGACGACTACGGAACCCTAAGCTACCTTACCTTGCGCGTGGCCCGACACGCACTTGGCCGGTTTTTACGATAGAATTTTAACGGTAATTTCCGTCTACAATTCTTCGTTTCCCTAAAGATATTAGAGGATAATATTGTACAAATTTCACTTATTTCATTAGCTTATCACGTCTCAAAGATAGCACGCCATATTTTCCCGTTTCAATATTGTTTTCCCCGAAATCGCACGGTTTTTGTATTCAGAAAAAAAAACCGGCCAAGTGCGTGTCGGGCCACGCGCAAGGTAGGGTTCCGTAGTCGTCTACCCGTTACATTATGTGGACTAAAAAGTTCGCAAACTTAATATTTACTAACTATGTTTTTGACAGAATTAACAACATTATCTATGGAAATTGTACGAAAGTTTGCTTTTGCAAAGTACATTTCTGAAGTTCGACTATTACTCGTTAACTAGTAATGTCTACTTAGCTGTGATAGTTTTCCTTTTAAATTCATCGTATATACTATTACCATGATTTTTTTCACATGCCTAGTTGCCACCGTTTAGCGGGCGGGGGGGGGGGACCATAACAAAAATTATCACTTCAAAGCTTAATATCACGCTAACCTATTCTTGAATCAAAAAATGCTTTTAGAAACCTTATAATATTTTTAAAAGAGCTATCCAAGGATACCCCACACGATGGGGTTTGGAAGAAAAAAAATTGCACCACCAATTTACATGTAGGGGAGGTAACCTAAAAAAAATTTTTTTAAGATTTTATTCTACCGTTTTGTTGGCGTCATTGATATGTATACTCATGCCAAATTACATCTTTTTAGTACTAACGGTTACTGAGAAAAACGGGGGTCGGACGGACATGGCGAAACTATAAGGGTTCCTTGTTTACTACGGAACCTTAAAAACAGAGTATAGTCTAATTTTGTTTTGTAAAATACTTACCTATCAGGCCTTATCACACAAATACGTACTGTAGTGTAGGTAACCTTTTGACACACATATACATAGGTATAGTACATATACCTAATAAGATAGGTACCTATCCTCTGTGTCTGGTCTGGTGCCACGCGTTCGCATCGCTGTTTGCGCTTGATAGGAGCAAATGCAGATTGCAGACCCCATCGTCTAGCGGTCAGACGCTTATAGGTAGGCAGGGGAGCAGTAGGTATACGCGGTTGTGACTTTCTAATTATATTTATACCTAACTACAACTGACCTACAACCAAATAAATAGGCTATTTAGTTATCATCACTATCTCCACCAATATAGGGCCGTGAGCAAAACTCACCCCAGTTGTTTGTGTATTCAAAATAATGCAATTCATTACTACTCAAGGGCCTTAAGTACAAAAGTTGTAATTATCATATTTTGTTGTTTACCAACTTAAACATCGTTTCTATTTATACATTATCTATACGGTTCGGAAACAAATTAGGTAGGTACCTGCCTAGTAGGCGGTACTGAATTAGGTAGTGCCTCTGCCTACGTGCAGGGCATCACGTACTCAAGTTGTACTACAGGTACCTAGTCCAATATTTTGGAAAAAGACCCCGGAGTATGAGACACGGTCCAATGAACGACGATTTTTCCAAACATGCAGAAAATTAGTGAACGGCTTTTTTGAAAAAAAAAAAACGATAAGCTTGTTTTTTAAAATAGGTACTACGACGGTGGCAAACACGCAAACAGCCTGCTTGATGGAAAGCAAACACAGCAAACGTCGTTGCAATCAGAACAATCGCAAGCGCGGTACCGAGTTAGCGACCCTTTTTTGATATGAGGATTCGTTGTATCGATGCTAGAATTCTAGGCCTAAGGATCTTACTCACCATCAGGAACACCACCTACAGTTGCCGGCAAACATCTTGAACCTGCGCAGTAGCCGATCTACGTACAAATCACGCTACTGCGCACTGAGATGTTTGCCGGCAACTATACCTTCAGAACGTGGTGTTGTTATATTATGGCTGCGGGTTTATGTAAGGTGGAGGTACTTCCCCGGTTGGGCAGCTCCTAATATGAGCGGGATGATATTCCGCTGTGCCCTACCTTTCTTTATCTGGTAATTTTATTTTTATTAGACAATACACACCTGCCATTTAATTTTAAAACCACAATAATATAGAATCCTCTGCTAGTATTTCTTAGAGGTCTAGAACTGTTAAGTAAGGTATCCTTTATCAATGAGCATTAATGTCCACATAATGTTCTGATAAGATACTCACGCAATCAGCAATTATTAGTTTCATCCTTGCAACAGCAATAAGATAATATGATTTGGCTCGACACACCCCTCCTAATTAGGAAGTCTTCCGAGTCATGACGTCACTACTCAGGTCAACAACAATAATTGCAAATACTTTCCACTCTTATAAGTATACCTACACATGTAGCTACTAGAACTTAGCTCATAATGAATTCAATCAGGAATTAGGTAAATTAGATAAATTTGAATAGGTACCATATGAAAATATATTTATGTCACACCTGGCCATAAAGCGGCAATTACCGCACGATCCGCGCGCAGGAAATCCCACTTCCTGGCCAGGGGGTGACATAAAATTTTGTACTTAACACGGGCGGTAATAAAGAAAACCTCAGATCGCACATTTATCGCCCTTGCCTTCGGCTCGGGCGTCAAATGCCTGCGATCTGAGACATTCTTTGTTTTACCGCCCTTGTTAAGTCATCATCATCAGCCTATATATGTCCCACTGCTGGGCACAGGCCTCCTCATAGATGAGAGGGATTGGGCAGTAGTCCCCACGCTGGCCCAGAGCGAGTTGGGGACTTCACATACAACTCTGAATTTCTTCGCGGATGTATGCAGGTTTCCTCACGATGTTTTCCTTCACCGAAAAGCTAACGGTAAATATCAAATGATATTCCATACATAAGTTCCGAAAAACTCATTGGTACGAGCTGGGATTCGAACCCACGACCGCCGCTTGACAGCCGCATGCTTGAACCACTGTTAAGTAATGTACTATAATTATACCTACGCAAACTTTCCTAAACGCAACCAGAACTAAACGGGCACCTACCCATTTACGTCTAGGATAAAAACCTACCCACATGTTACACAGTTTGTTCACAAGTATAAATTTGTACCTACTCTGGAAAACATCACGATTTATAAAACTAAGTGTGCACTTAGTGATATGATTAGAGCAGAATGACAACCCTCGACCTAATGCTAAATGATAAAAGTTCCAGATGTTGTTTACTTTAATGCAGTCGAGCTTCACAGTCGCGAGAGAGTGCACGGCCGGCGCACTGCACGAATACACACCAACCGTAACGGGGATATTTTCAAAATGGAACTGAACTTTATAACTTCGTTAATAAAGCATGATGTGAACCATAACGTGAGACAGTGCTTCAAAACCAAAAAGCCGTTCGGTAAGTGACTGGTTGGTTACTACAATTTTTAGTTTTCTTTTTGCATGGTTTCTCAATGCCACTTAACTAGGTGATGTTAAATCGTTTATATTTAAACAGACGTTACTTAGGTACCGTACCTACGTTATAATTATAACATACTTAATACGACTTTAAAATTAGTCAAAATCAAAGTAAACATATTTTTTATACAAACATATCTAGCAAAAATCACTATTGACTCGTTATAACATAATTTGAAGCTAATTATTCAGAGGATTATAACTAATGCAATATTTTATTGTTCTTGAAAAATGCTGAATTCTGTAGGTACATATGTCAAAACTAAGTGTAGACCTAATAAAATTACAATAATAACGTCAAAACTTAAAGTAAAAAACATGAAAAATAGTAGTCAGTTTCCAGAATAAATCTGAATGGAAAAAGAATCACAACAAATGATATCTAATGTCATAATTATTAAACAGTCATTAAATATAATGTCATAATTATACCGTTAAGTATTTAAATATTATTTCATCTGTTACTCGTTACAGTGCAGTGATACCTTGATAAGTTTACTTAGGTACTTAACTAGTTCAGTAGCTCATGTTAAACCAGTCAATAGCTGTTATCTAGCCATTTCTGATGAATAGCTACAGTTAAGTTTAAGCTATAAACGGTTCTAACGAATTGTAATGATGATTCTGTTCAAGCAACAAGAGTAACACGCAACAAAGGTAGGTATAAGGGTATTTTACCTGTCGTACTGTTACTATGGCGGACGGGATTATATAGAAAATAATAATGATATAGAAAAGTGAGCTGTATGAACATGCCATAAGAGCGCTGACACCATCGTCTACCGCTGAGCAATTAATATCCGTTCGTTTACGACAAACACCAAACTTCCTTTTAATTCTGAAGCGCGAGAAGTGGCAGCATCTGCAAATACACCAGTGATTAATATTCCTAGTAAAACCCTTGTAATGCTATGTTGCTTGTATGCTTGTTGTATCAGCTATATTGTAAAACCTTGTCGGAAGAATATGAATGAACGATGTTTACGACATAGAGCGTAGATATTTAGCAAGTAAGGAGAAACAGTGATTTGCCTTCGCCTGTGATGGGACAGGGGTGAGAGGGGAGACGCCAAAGAGTAGCGGACCTACCCTTCCGCTACCCTTCCGCGTGGTCTCGGTTAAGGCGCAGGGGTGAGCAAGGCATTCTCCATAGAAACTTTGTGCACGTTTTATTCGTAGGTTTTGGCACTAACGAATGTAATATTTTTTTGGATGTAAATATTAGATATGCGATGAAAAAATGTGGAAATTTTCAAATATTTCAAAAAAAAATAAAAATGTTTTTTTTTTAAATAATATTTATGAAAAAAAAAATACATCACGAAATAGCTAACAGAAAAATAAGCATACTGACCAAAGATCATAACTTTAATGCAAACACAAACGAAGAAAATCCTGCATAAAGTTTGTATGGAGAGAGCTTGCCCTACCCCTCCTCTTAAGCGATTACCTCGGTCTCGATTACCTAATTAGATACTGTAATCTATACCTGTCTGTACAATTTAATGATGACCATGGATCATTAATATTGAACCTGTGCTGTTTAACGGTTATGGGTAGTAAATGGTAATTTAGCTTGTATTCCTAATGACAGACACAGCATCAAGCCTTCTACCGAGCTAATATTATTATATATTTATTTATTTATTTATTGATTCCTTAGGCTAACACTTACAGTCTAGCTAAACGTGTTAACAGGAGACACATTTATTACATAGATATATGAATAGAATTGCTATTCCTATGCTCCTGCTATATAGCACCCTTTAGCTTGTTTGTCTTTACTGCAAATTGTTACTATCTAACTACCATGTTTTTTTGTTTACCCTTGAGCTCCTGTCCAGTTTAGGTTAATATAGAACAGCAGGTTGACTATTGATATTGGATGATGGCGTCTATGAAATATTGCTGAATTACCGTGTTGTGAGTCCTAAGTACTGAGTTATAAAATATAGGGCATACAACATGATATAACATATAATATAAGTATATTGTTTTCCGCGCTAAGTAGAAACAATTAGGATTCAGTTTCGTTCCGCTCTACAACTGGTGCAATGAACTCATTTTGTTTACAATAGTTAGTATGTTTGTGCATTTTGATATCGCAAGTTCCTCCTTAATAGGGCTTAATAGAGAGGAAGGGCACAGCATAATGTCATCTCTTGCTCGAATTTGGAGCAGCCCAACTGGGGAAGTACCTCCGCCTTGCAGAAGACCACAGCCATAATAACATTATTTACTATACCAGTATGTAGTGTTGTGTTCCTGGAGTGAGCAAGGTTGCCAGAGCTCCCGAGGATGCACTGTGTTGGGAGCTAGGGACCTTTTGGCCCTTCTGCTGTCAACACAGTGAATCCTCAAATTTTATATAGGGTCGGCAACGCGCACGTGACTCTTTTGGAGTTGCGAGCGTCTATAGGCTGCGGTGTCCGCTTACCATCAGGTGGACCGTACGCTTGTTTGCCACCGTCGTAGTATAAAAAAATAGTGTATTTTTGTATAGTAAGTCGCATTGAAGTGCTGGATATAATTTACAGTTGTCTGCCTTTTACCACTTAATTTAAAATTGAAAGGATTTGTTTTTTTTTTCAGATATACCTTAGATAAAGTACCTTACCATAGACAAAACAAATATAGGTAATCACAGGTTATTAGATCATGGTATTAATAACATAATAAGTGACGTAGATAAACCGCAATTAGAAAGCTAGACCACACTATAGTTGGGTGTCAGACGGTCAGGTCAGACCGATAACTCGGCGATTGAGTTGTAACTGCCAACAATAATTAGGTACCTACTAGTAGTAATTAGTTACTGAATCAATGTTATACAAACTAAATTAATTAACAAAATATGTGGTTTTATTTAATAGGAGAATCTAGAACAAATAGTAATTATCCATACACTGAGAAAACAGTTCATCAATAATTTAGGTGATTCACATAAAGAGGGGATCAAAGTGACAAATCACCAAAAAGTATGATGAAAATTTTAAATTTTATGGTGAAGCTAGGTAATCACATAATTGCATTACTCCATGATTATGTGATGAGCTTCACCGTAATATTAAAAAAAATCATCATACTTTTTGGTAATTTGTCATTATGTGAATCACCTAAATTATTGATGAACTGTTTTCTCAGTGTAGGTATCAAGGTATGGATTTATTGCAAAGGGTATTCTAACTATGATATTTAATGTGATATATTCATGATGATATTCTCTATTCTTGTGAGTTATATAATTTGTATATTTTTGCTTGTTACAGTCACCAGAAAAGAAGAAGTGATGGCGATCAAAAATAAATTTCCTACTAAAATACCGGTAAGATAATTGATCTTGTCTTTATAGGTACCTATAATATCTCATTGTGTTTATTTTCACTATCATGAACATTCTACTTATGGGACGAAGTTATATATAATATACCTAACTACCTATACATATAAAATGAGCCTTATGTTAAACTAATAAGAATTTACTTTCCTTGTCAGATAATAGTCGAGAGATATCAGAAAGAAAGAAGTTTGCCAACATTGGACAAATCGAAATTCCTAGTGCCCGAAGACATCACGATGTCGCAGTTTCTAGTTATAATCAGGAACAGAATAAAAATAAAACCTAATCAAGTAAGTTAAGCTGTTTCGAAGTGACTAATAGGTAGGTACATAACGTATGTAGGTAATTAGGTAGATATAAGTTTGATCATGCCCCGTACCGATAAGTAAAATAAATGGTTTTACAAGTGACAAAATCAATTTATTACAACTGTAATTTAACCATATTTCATGCGTGACACAGTGTTCTGCCCCTTTTATTCTTACGAATAAAAGGGGCTCGGCTATGATAACTAAATGACGTTTAACTTTATCTAGAGCAGGCTGCGAAATTTGGGGTTCACGGAGTAGATAATGCTGATATAAATATTTCTGGTAGCAATAAACAGATAGTATGAAGTTGCGGAAGCGCGTTTCGAATGCCAATGTTACGAAACGTTACTGTTTAAGAACATTATTACAACACAAACTAATTATCAAGTTAATCATCATCATCATCCACAATCCGTCCACTGCTGAACGCAGGCCTACATCATTTTGCCCAACAATATTCGATTCTTGGCCCGATCTAACCACTGCCAGCAATATGCAATAATCAAGTAATAACTGAATAAATTGCCAACAGGCCCTGTACTTAATAATCAACAACCGGTCGATGCTGAGCATGAGCCTGACCATGGCGCAGGCGTACGAGCAGCACGGAGACGAGGACGGGTTCCTCTACATCACCTACGCCTCCCAGGAGGTGTTCGGCTACCAGGACGGTTGGTTACCAGGATCATTCGCTATAGCTCGACCGCTTAACGAAGACCGTGCGGTAGGGTAGCGGGAGGTAAGGACCCGCTACCCTTGACGCCTCTCGTTCCGTCACGGGCGCGGTCTCAGTTAAACGGTACACCTATAACAATAGTAGGCCTCTTATCAGAATCATAACAACCAAGAACGCTTGCATTTATAACCACGGACGTGGTCTCAGTTAAACGGTACACTTATAACAATAGTAGGCCTCTTATCAGAATCATAACAACCCTTACATACTTATAACTCTTAATAGCTCTTTATTTAAAATCTCGGGGTTAATTTTAATAACTTGAAATATATTGAATGTATATTCAAGTGAAAGAAGTACCTAAGTGAGTTGTTTGTTTCATTTGTTACAGATATGACGGGAAAACAAGAAGTCGAAGCGATAAGGCATAGATTCCCAAACAAAGTACCGGTAAGTGCCAGCAGATGAATTGACCAAAGTCCAAATCCGAGGAATCTAATTTAATGTTAACTGAAATTTCTTCTTTCTTGTAGCTGTACGTGGAACGGTATTCGAGGGACAGGGAAGTCCCAGCGTTGGGCAGAAAAAAGTTCCTAGTACCCCAAGAACTTACAATGTCCCAGTTTCTCTTTATAATCAGGACAAAGATGAAACTAAGAGATTCACAAGTAAGTTCCACAAAGATCTTGATACGAGAGATTCCTATAACCATAACCTACCCGTGATGCCCAGATATGCATTTTGTAAGCAGCAGAAATTATATCATCAACTCACTAATCGCACTATCCAAGTATAGGTCGACCGCTTAACTGAGACCTCGCGGAAGGGTAGCGGGAGGCAGAGACCCGCCGCCCGCTACCCGTCTGCTACTCTTTGACGTGTCCCCTCTTACAGGCGAGAACTCATTAAGACGGTCGATCCATACAATTTCCACCCCTATAAAATTTAAAATGGTTGACGGAGGTGTTGGTTCCTATAAAAACATAAAGCTGTCATAATCATTATTTGGTACAAAAGGTCTTTAAGTATAGGTCTAAAGGTAAACCTATACATGTACCTAAATAGAACCTGGAAAAAAATTTGGTGCTTTTGTGCAGCGTGTCCACATATCACGTGAAACGTTTTAATAAAGTGAGATCGAACCTTTAGTATAACTTCTTTCGAAACAAAACACGAACGAACGCGTTTGCGTTTAGTCACATTTTGTATGGCAATGCGAGCAGCGCCTCTGGTGGCCTTAGGTGCTAACTATTTTTTGCCATATAAATTAAGACTAGACGCACCTTGCGTCTACGCTAGGCGAGCCGAGCACGAGCCGAACACAATTCGTCTAGTGTGGACCGACTTTCAAGCTTCGAACGAGCGCGTTGCGTTGCGAGCATTTCCCTTTCCCTTTGCCGATCACGAACGAAATGCTCGCAGCGCGCTCTTTCGAGGCTTGTAAGTCGGTCCACACTAGACGAATTGTGTTCGGCTCGTGCTCCGCTCGTGCTCGGCTCGTGCTCGGCTCGCCTAGCGTAGACGCACCTGTGATGTACTGATTGGTAGTTATTCGCAGGCGCTGTACCTGCTGGTGAACGAGCGCGTGCTGGCGAGCCACAGCATGACCATGGCGCAGGCCTACGAGCAGTTCCGCGGAGACGACGGCTTCCTGCGCATCACCTACGCCGCGCAGCAGGTCTTCGGTTGAACCACGTGAGTACACTCTTCAGCGCCTCTTTTTTTAAACACTTCAGCGTCTAGCGCTCGGAATGCAAACAATCTGGTGAGATCCTTTCCCTCGCGAACAAGAATTGGGAAGATGACTCATGTTACAATTTGTGTGGTTATAAAACCATGAATTCAGTATGGAACGTTTTCAGTTCCATAGTATTCCATACAATGGTAGTACCAGGAAGCAGGTGTGACGTCACGTCTGTCTGTCAATCAGTGTGGAGCGTTTTCATTGCTCTTCCGCTATTCTGTACTTTTCCTCCCATTTTCTTCTTTTGTATTGCTCTAAGTCGTCTTTCTCACATTTTCTTCTTGCCTTTGGTTTTGAGGCTCCTGGACCGGTTATGGCATCGGTGAACGACTGAAGGCTTCCATTACTTAAACTTGCGCATTTCCAATAAGCAAATCAAAAACTATTGCACAATATTATAGGTTCATCCCAGCCACCTACTCCATTCTGTTATATGTGAAAGTGAGATGACTGGTAGTAGACAAAATTGATACCACAGTCGCATCCGGGTCTAGCCCCCTGACCCGTCGTACCCCCTAACAGTACTGGAACTTACCTAGGTAAACATAGGATCGATAGCATTATTATACATAGGCTAATTACCCAGTGATATCTCACTATCATGCAGCAAATGTATCTATAAGTACCTACCGGAAATGTATATTTGACATATCTCCATATTATACGCGCCAATACCCAAGGTAAGAATATGATCATATATTCCTTGATTTTGCCTTTTAAAATCACCATACATTAGTCAATTATACTGCTACCTAAGTAAGTAGATAGTATTATTGTGTTAGGTACGGTTACTTTGTATTGAGTACGTTGTCATAATACATAACCAAATCAATTAAATCTGTAAATGAACAGGTTATATATTAAACTTGACAAGGTTTAGCACACTTTTATCAATGAATAATGATCTTGAGATATTTATGTACTTGTTATTATAACTGTTTGAAGAAAACATGCCATGATTAATTGCCTGCCAATTCATTAATGAAGTAATCATAAAAGTGCTCATAATAATTCAATTAAACGATCCAACGGGCTGGTAGGTTCATACCAGTGTGTTCTTAGAGCTACAATGTTATAATATAATGTGATAATAGCTATCGCCTGCGTATACAATAATAGTACATTACTTAACAAGGGCGGTAAAACAAAGAATGTCTCAGATCGCAGGTATTTGACGCCCGAGCCGAAGGCAAGGGTGATAATTACGCGATCTGAGGCTTTCTTTATTACCGCCCGTGTTAAGTACAAAATTTTATGCCACCCCCTGGCCAGGAAGTGGGATTTCCCGCGTGCGGAGCGTGCGGTAATTGCCGCTTTATGGCCAGGTATGACATAATAGTACATTACTTAACAAGGGCGGTAAAACAAAGAATGTCTCAGATCGCAGGTATTTGTCGCCTGAGCCGAAGGCAAGGGCGATAAATATGCGATCTGAGGCTTTCTTTATTACCGCCCGTGTTAAGTACAAAATTTTATGTCACCCCCTGGCCAGGAAGTGGGATTTCCCGCGCGCGGAGCGTGCGGTAATTGCCGCTTTATGGCCAGGTGTGACATAAATACATATACTCAAATACTATATGTGCGCCTACCTACTGAGGACAATTTAGAAAACCAAATGGGTCGACGGCCAACTAACGAATTATTACTAAATTGTTGGTACTTTGCTTTAATCGCATTTGAACCTACTAAATACGTGCTTAACACATATTCATCGCCAAGTACACCGCAAATTTTTATACATTACAAGAGTCCGGATATATTAAACTAATACCCCCATATTCATAAAACTTGACAAACCTCTGCTAACTAAAATATGTTTTATCCCTTTCTCATAAACATAAATGTCAAAGTGGCGGATAAGGACGGCTATCTAAAGGTTTGATGGACGTATATGAATATATGAGTAAGGGGGTAAGACTTTATAATTTTATGAATATATATTGCATGGTATGCGGTGTTCGTCTCCGCATCTAGGTAATATTTTGCAATAGTACTAGTACTAATACTGGTACTTAATAAGGCATATTAAAATAGCCCGGCGGGCATTTGTTTTTGCAATTTTGTAGGACTCTGCGATAATGTGTTATCTGGGGTCGTAGGCTTTTGCACTTAAAAGGATAACAAATATTACGTGTGGTAAAGAGAAAAACAATTATAAAGAATAATTGATAACGGTGTGGCTATTGTAGTACGATATTGTATAAGTAGTAATGAAAGGGTTTACCACAAATAGATTTTATTTGTAATTATGGGAGAAACCTATTAAATCCGCGTCTGCAGTCTGCACCAACATAAAAATAAGAACGGAGACAATTCGATTATCCAGATTGCATTTACGACAAGAACTAGGTATGCTCAGATTAGAAATGTACCTTTTTGTGTTGTTTTTAGTGATTTTTATGCGCTTATTCTGTTCCTGTGTGTTACATATAGTTGTTAATATTTTCGTGAATAAATAATCTTATTAAACGCTTGCTGTTCGTTGACTCTTTGGCCTTAAACGTGTATGAAACATACAAGTCCACTGTCCAGTAGGCCTAGCACATGATGGCCTCGAGAGTATGTCGGCTTCTCTCGAGCTACGCGTCTTTTTTTGATTGGTGGTGATGAAAGTGACGGATAGCTCGAGATAAGCCGACATACTCTCGCGGCCATCATGTGCTAGGCCTACAGTAAAGTCAAAGTTCGACAATAGTCACCAGACGAATCAAGATTGTTCTAGGTAGTCTCTACAGGCAGTTGTTTGTGCTCACATCCATCACATGAATGAGCCCGTATTATTCCACAACGGGCGGACCGCTAACGTTATTTATGTCATAATAATAAGTTTATCTAGGGTCACAGAAACGCAAACATATTCTCTTTAAAGATAAGCAGGATTTATGTCCCTTCGAGTATCGCCCCCCGCGGCTGTCGCTGGGCGCGGCCTAATGTGTTTGACAACGCTGTCGTCATACGACGGTACCTAATACAGCTTTTGTTCTCAAACGAAACCTTTACGATACATAGGTTTTATTGTATTACAGACTTAGGTATAATTTCCCGTCGGAATTCATTCGTCAATTTCTTAAATAGGATTTGATAATGCTTAGGTATACAGTTTCGAAATGTTTTCTTGCAGAATTACACACTGTACATAACTGGTTGTTTTTTCCTCGTTTTATTCTTTGTTTTGTGTTGCTTTATATAGATACTTAGATTTCTTGATCTTAAGTAGGTTAAGTATTATCATTGTAATAAGCATATTTTTGTGAGAAAATGGCTGACTGTCGAGTTTCTTTCGGCGTTTCTTCTCGGCAGTGGCCTCTGTGAAACGCTAGTAGGGTTTGACTTGTATAAGTGCCATAGCGGCCTACTTACAGAATAAAGTTCATTTTATTTTATTCAATAAAGTAGCAAGTGGTCTTTTGTGTATTTAATTTATACGGCAAAAAAATAGTTACCATCTAAGGCCACCAGAGGCGCTGCCCACGTTGTCTTGCAAAATGAGCCTAAACGCAAACGCGTTCGTTTGTGTTTTATTTCGAAAAAAACTTATACTAGAGGCACAGATGGGTATCAGAGTGAAATTACTGTGTTGGGGTGGCATGTATCTAAACTGGGGAATGGGTTTAGGTTCGAATAGTAGGAAATTTTCATGACTAAGGCTGGGTTGCACCAAACCGTCTCTAATCGTAAGCGGTGTTCGTCAAATCTGATTGTATGGAAAGTTTGACAAGTTTCTATGGGATGACAGCTGCCGGCGCCATATTTGACGATGACCGATCTGTGTTCGTACGTTGGTGCAACTGGCACTAAGATGAAGAGAAGGAGTAATTTCTTAGACTGAGAATAACAGTTTGTGGTTTGTTGCAGGTACTTCACGTTGCTGGATTAGTGAAACTGATGTTCCTGCAATAGCGTCTTCAAGAACAAAAGACTGATAGAATTCTAATCTTCCTTCCTATTGTGATATTTTATATAGTTAAGTTTTATAAAGTGTTAAAATTTTGAAACGCGATGTCGAACAAGCGGGCTGGCCCTCTATCCTCGGAACTGGCTTGCGAGAAGATAAATAATTATGCAACATTTACGACTATTCTACCTTCTACGATATTAAATGATCCAACTATCTGTTTACTTCTTAGAAATAAGGTCGATTTTATCTGACTCTGGAGTTGTGTAGTATTGTATGTTTATTATAGAAACTGAAGCAAGGGGATAGGTGTATGTATATATTATCGACGAATGTATTGTGATCTTGTGAATGTCATTTTGTATTTCTCAGAGGTGTCTCAAGTTTTGTATTTATTTGTCAAGTACAGTGTTACAACCATATGTGGCCTAAAAATGATCTCAAAAACATCTGCAATAATCAGAGATTAAATTGTCATAGTGTACTAATTTGTCATTGGTGGAACTAGATGGATATTATAAAAAAGCTTGATTAATTGTAATTTGAGGTAGATTTTGTTTTAATGTACCCAGATGTAATTATATATATTAAGAATTATCCATTTTGTCACTGAAATAAAAGCTTTTTTATGACTTAGTGACTTATTTTCTCATTTATTGAGTGGTTAATGGTGGCTTCCGTGCTTCGGAAGGATAGTTAGACGTTAAATCTTTGCTTAATATAAACCAGCTCCCGAAATACATTAGATAAACAGAATAGAAATAATATTCCCGATTCTCTGGGAAGGTCAGACCAAAGAGTATAATAAGTATGGGTATACTTCGTGGATGAGACTAGCACAAAACAGGGCAGACTGGCGTGAACATGAAGAGGCTTTTACTCAACAGTGGGTGGATAATGATACTTATTAATCTTATTATACTCTTTGGTCTGACCTTACGGCCGAACAGACGGCGGTCACTTCCACAAAAATTGCCAACTACAACGATTCGGGATTAGGTAGCCGCCGACGTCGGAACAAACGGTATAAGGCAGTTGTAAGGGACTTCACTTTTCATTCCTTGGCAGTCGCAACCATTAAATAATGACAAAGTTAATTACGTTCGTTAGATAAGTATATTTAATTAGCTTAATAATAACAGGGATCTTACTTGCTACTCTTGTACGGTATAAGATTAGTTTTTCTTGAGCCACTCCGTCTGCGCGGCCGCCACGAGTGTGTCGTGGATGTCCTTCGCGTACGAGATCTGAAGACGCACCGTGTTCAGGTACTGCGGGTAACTTAGTGTCGTCTCCTGCAATACCAATATAGTTATTGTAACTTTTTATTTAAATGAATAAGGTACAATCGAGTTTAAATGGTACAATATAGGTATCAGAAATGTGGTCCGGTACCTTGTAAATATATTATTTACAGAGAAAATAACGTTTTTATCGTATGTATCACTACATTAACTACTAACGTCCTTAATTCCAGAGGCCTCTATTGAAGTCACTAATCATCATGCACCATATAATTAAGATATAGTTGCAAATTCAATGTCAATGGAGAAGGCGTTTTGTAATGTTTGTATTGTATAGATACACATACACTTCAAATATACAGGGTGATTTCTGGGTCGTTTATCAGGCCCATAAAACAGAACAGCTTTCCCCTAGAAATATAGGTCGAAATCTGAAAACATAAAAACCTACTTCACATATTCAATTAGTCACGTGACCAGCCACTTTGTATGAAAGTTGATTTTTAATTCTATTATTTCGGCCCATGGTTTCTTGGGGAGAATTGTTCAGTTTCATGGGTCTGATTATCTACCTGATTCCTGATACACGACCCAGAAGTCACCCTGTATAGATAAAGGATAGGTAAAGGAACTCTGGCTGTTAAATAGTGACCGAGTTACTCAATCAATATGGCAAAATAGAATCTAAAAGAATAGAGTCAGCTATGTGAATCACAATCTGACGATATTCGTAACAGAACATTCGTTCAGTACCTCTAGTATATATTTTTTCGAAACAAAACACAAACGAACGCGTTTGCGTTTATTCTCAATGTGCATGGCAAAAAATTTTTACCACCAAAGGCCACCAGAGGCGCTGCTCGCGTTGCCATACGAATTGAGACTAAACGCAAACGCATCCGTTTGTTTTTTGATTCGAAAAATATATATACTAGAGGTACAATTGTTGTGAATAGCAGGACTGCTATCTTGTTTGTGACGAGCGCGTACCCTGTCTTCTACCGACATAAAAAACAAAACAACCTTTTGTTTACGTGACGGGGTACCCGTCCCCGGTAGACGCCCGACTTAACTACACCATTTAGCATCGTCTTAAACGATTGGGCCGCTTCGTGTATCTTATACACTATCGCATACAATGAATAAATACGCTATGTTTATGTGTTGCGACAACTATAGGTACGAACGATACATAACTGCTTGTTTAAACAGCGTGTGCGACACCGCACAGCGCGACCACTGCGCACCAGAACATACGGTAATAGGTTAGCGACGCCACACTGGCTCAGCGACGCGAGCGGGACATTGTCATAGGTACATTTCCGCGCGCAGCGGTCGCGTTGCGCGACGTCGCGCACTCTGTGATCAACTGTGGCTCTAGTATAAGTTTTTTCGAAACATTAACTAATTCGAACGCGTTTGCGTTTTGTCTCAAAATGTATGAAAACGCTCTCACCGAGTTTGAAATACGCGCGTTCATCGGTTAGCAACAAATGTTATACTCGCTGTTTTAGTTTCCACTAGTGACCACCAGAGGCGCTGTTCACGTTTTCATACCACTTTCATACATTTTGAAACAAAACGCAAACGCGTTCGAATTAGTTAATGTTTCGAAAAAAACTTATACTAGAGCTGCTGATCACCCAAGTAACACAGTGAATAAAGTTTGAGTAATAGCAATTCGCAAATGTTTACCGCTATAATCTCCATAACTTGTGAGTAGGCTATTAACATTTTCCCATTTAACCAAATTTTGAATAATGTTCTCTTTCGGCCTGTATTCCTCGCTAAACTTAGTAAAAGTTGTATTAAATTGAGTATTATGCTGAGCTATTTAATTACCCAGACTTTACATCGCTGTTATACAGACTAAAATGTGCCCAAATTGCGTTTACTCAAACTTTATTCAACGTATGATTGTTACTTGGACAAGCCTTTATGCTGCGGCCTGTAAGAGCACTCACCGCGTTGGGCCCCGCGTCGAGGCGCGAGGGGTTGACGGGCGAGGGCAGGTAGTGCGCCGCCGACTGTTGCTGCTCGATGCACGTGATCGCCGTCCGCTATAACATCACATCAGCCACTAATCATACAACTTTTTTTTTTTCATGATGCCATTCGAACCAGTTTTTAGAAAGCATCAAACTATAGACGAACTTCCAAGCCCTGAAAACGTCCCATACTAATTGGAAGCGAAATGTGACGTAACTTCACACGGGACCTGTAGTAAATACCATTGTATGGCAAAAAGATGTAATTTGCTGTTTTGGTAGTGACTTGAAATATTGACACAGTTGTCGTTTGAAACATAAGATAAAAATCCTGATGGAAGTTTATAATTTATTTTATGTCGATAAAAAAAACATAATGTTTTGGACCTTTCAAGTACTTATTATCATATCTTTTTGGGTGTCCGGCAGCGCGGCGTCGGCATAGCTCAAACAAATACATAGCTTAGGTTTATACAATTTCAAAAACTGACAATTTAATCGAAGTTGCAAGGGTTGAAAAAAATTAGTTCCGTTTAAAGACTTTTTTGCCAAGCTATACCTATATTCGATGAGCTAATCGCGTTCCAGAAACTAACGTCACCGGGCGCACATCCGACGTGATTATTCCATAATCGTTAAAGATTTATTTATTTATATATGACATGTAAATACAACTTAAATCTTATACGCAAGATAATGTCAATAAAAACTTACTAACTAAATTGACACAAACATGCCTAGTCAAATAACCCGCCCCGGATCACTCCGGGTGCAAAGGTGCCCATCACGCTCGCCGCATTGCCGCGTTGAATCGCGATAGACAGCCTTTGCATCAAAAATGATCCGGAATGGGGGTCATGACCTCTCGGGGTTTATACATACTATATATATAGACCGCCACTAGTAGATACAGAACAGCACTAAGTGTAGTGACAATACGATACGTTTTAATCATTTGATACACTCATGTCGGCGGAAATATATTTCAAATCTGTCAGAAATAATGGTATTGTAAGGAAGCTCAAGCTCAGTGTTCTCATGTGTGTGCCTCGTGCTTTGAGACAGTATATCTATTGTCTGCGAAAGTGATGCATTGCTTGGTGATAACGATTTAATTAAGCCGTCTGATTGTCTGTATATTAATGAATAGGCGCTAAATTAACCAATATTATGATATAATGTCAAATTCGTGTCTTTGACTGAACTACGTGTCAACGGATAACTAAGTAAAAGTACTTAGGTTTGGATCTGAGTGACCGTAAAACTACTAGCCGCCCACCATACAAGATAAAATGGCAATGAAATTTAAATCTCCTGTAACAGATAATAGTGTAGTTTATTTTGTTATGGAATTTAATGAAACATAACAAATGCAACTCTAGCCAAATTTTGAAAGATACAAATTCCATTGAAATGAATTTGTTTTATCTAGTAGAACTTTGGACCCCGGGAGGTTAAATCTCTCGCTTAACACTTTCACCGCCAGAAACCCGTCTAGCGGGCGCTGCGTAAGTTTTCTCAGATGCCTAACAGCCCGCTAGGGCCCGCTAAGCGGGCTGTCGCTATAGATTAGGTTGTGACATCGGTTCATCATCATCATATCAGCTGTAAGACGCCCACTGCCGGACATAGGCCTCCCCCAAAGAGTGCCACAGTGACCTGCGCCACCCGCATCCAGCGGACTCTTTTTACCAGGTCAGCAGTGACATCGGTTACTGGGGTAGATTCGCGATTTAACTCAGACAGTGAAAGTGTTAATATATTTTTTGAACAAAGTACAAGTTAGTATCATGTTAGCCTGTGTGATGTGGCAACAGTCATCCTGCTCTTATAAAACAAACATTCCAATGTTTATAAATATTAACTAGTCACGTAAAGACATACCTAGGAGATAAGAATGCATATATTAGCAAACGCCCCCGGGTCAATAAGTTAATTGTTGGTTGATATGAGCAAGTAGCATGGCAACATTGTAAAACAGCCTCCTAGCGGCCCGGCCCCGACTTTGAGCGGCGACGGCGGCGTCAGCGGTTTTCCTAATACATTGCGTGTGATCCCAACTAAACGCAGTGCGTTGCGCGTCTCGACCGCGCAATGAACAGATAAAACGCTTGCCGCGCGGCAATTCGCACAAAGGCCCGTCCGGGCTATAACAACAAGGTGTGGCTCAGGCATTATGCAGGTTTACTACTTCTCACACCAAAATGGCGCCATCTTGTAAATTTAAAATTACTAGTTTACTTTGTGACGCATACCTACACAAGGTACAAAACTGTGTTGATAAGGGCAAACACACTTTGAAACACTTGATGTTTTGTGTTCCGAGAACGTCAGGTTAAAGTTTGCATGTATTGTATGATTAAGCAATCACGTAATTAGGGTGTTGAATATTAGGGTTTTATACACAGGGTTCAGGGTTAAAGATCCCCTGTGCTTGTTAACTTACCAAATGCAATTCCATTTGATCACACAGGCAGAAGAATTCTTCCAAATTCTTGTCAAATCGTGGTACAGGGGCGTCTATTCCTTTTCTAAAACAAAAAACAACCATCACTCATCGTAAGAACATTAAAAATCTGAAAGTAAATGTGATTTTTTATTAATCGGTCACGCAAACACGCCAGAACGGATTCGTACGAAATCTAGAAATACTGATTATTTATTATTTGGGGTAGTGGCTATTCCTGCTTAGCCCTTATATCACTGCAACCATTGCTGATCTATGGTGTATTATTTTACCCCAGAAATTATTTTGTAAGGAAATAGGGAACTTTGTATGGGAATTCAGATGGACAAAGTCGCACAGGCTAATCTTGTATAAGTCTGTCCTTTATTTAACCTACATGTGTTTGTTTATTTTATTCTATATCCTATATATACTATACATAGGTCTAATGAGAAAGTAACCTTCAATTACCTTTGCAAGATACAAGTATATGACCATGTACTGCTACATGTACAGTCTATTCATTCTTACATGTCCTATCATATAAACAAATTATCTTTGAAGATGTTAATCATTATCACACTTTTCATCAGGATTAGAATAGTTTGTGAGCTTCTTTAAGTATGAACATACGTATTTAAGTGACGATTATAGTGTAATCATAGAGAAAAGGGTTATAATGATTTATGTCTTCAAGAAGGGTTTGTTTACATGATAGGACATGTAAGGATGAATAGACTGTATGTAATCAAATATTTGATCCCGCGCAGAACCAATCAAAATTTATTGAACACCGAAATATTCTCAATGCAAATATGCACCTATGAAAATAGAACTAGGCTATTCTAGTATGTATTAAAAATTACGACTTTTAATTTCAATAAAATGAAACAATAATGCACTTTTATGACTCAAAAACAGAATATTTAAGTATATTTCTTATCAAGTTGGTGGTTAGTTCTGCTTTACTTTTAACCTTTTATGTCAGTCAAATCAAGTTATCATGTATCTGGATTAGACAGTCAACCAATAAATATAGAAAGACAATTAAACATACAAAATACTAATACAATGTTCTTCATTATATATTATTGTTTATATCCAGTTCACAGATAAAATTCAAAGCCTGATTGAGATTAATTTGAAATCTGAATTAAATTAATTTAGTCGACGCTCATCCTCCTAGCGATATCCCAGTACAGTTGCATCCTGAAGGATGCCTAGGGTCCGCTACCTTAAATCTATGCTTATGATAAATAGGACAGAATTACTTACTGTGAATTAGAATCAATATTGTGATTTTGGTGCAAAATTTGAGCTGCTGATTTCAGAGTCATCTGAAAAAGATATGAAAATAAATTATAATTATAACTGATTAATGTAAACAAGTGCAGCTTATCAGTGAATGTTGCGTCTCTTAGTTAATTGAATTAATTTAGATTATTAACTGATCCAAACCAGTTATAAGTTGATGTAGATATGTGTTGTCTTGCCAAGTATAGTTACAAGGAACTCTCAAGAAGCACTGTCTTACTTGATAAAAGTTGTACATTAATTTGCTTATTTATTTAAATGAATAAACATGTCTATCCATAGATATTCCTAATTGTTTTCTAATTCCTATCCTTTCATAGTTTCAATATAACTCAACACCTTATAGTGTCTGTTTTTTTTTCATTAATAATGGGACTGCTCTTGGCCAGCATCTGACAAGATCATCATCATCATCATCATCATCATCATCATAATTGTGACAAGCCTACACAGATTTATGAGTTACTCTTGTTGGCAACATGGAAATTACGATCAATTTTACTCACAGGTATAGACTCTCGCAATGAGCTCATCAACGTCTTTGCTTTAGAAATATTGTCCATTTTATCTTGCTGCGGCGGCTGTGCCATCGCTGGCTGCATTTGCTGAGAATGTTGAGGTGAAGGTTGCTGCATGATTGCACCAGCTACTGGCATTGGCATTCCACCCACACCAACGTTTGGAGCTGCTCCCACGGGATTTAAAGGAACGTGTAGATTCATCTGATTCATATTCGCTTTTGATTTAGTGAGACTGACAATATAAAAGTGAATGAAAAATATTTACAGTAAAAATGCAACAGCAACAGAGGCGCTAGGTATTTATTTTGATTTTGACAACTGACATTGACGTCTCGTTTTGTTTCGTCTCGCATATTTTTGCGTTTTGATTAGACTATTAAATATATCTTAATTAATGAATAGAATTAAATAATTTTTGTGAGTGACTGTCTGAATGAAACGAAAGTAAAATATCTGAAGAGTATTTTCAAGCAAAGAAAAAAAAGACAATGAAATTTCTACAAAACTGACATCTAGTGGTCAATAGACGTACTACTATTACCGCTGCTGCCATCTATTAACACCGAACGGAATTAAATTTAATAGTCTTACTACTCCACAATAGATGGCTCTGTACGATTAATTATCGGTTTTTGACATCACTAGAAAAAAGTCGATTTATTATTCACAATGGCAACATTAAAAACGAATGTTTATGTCATTCAGTGATCAGTCACGAATTTTCAAATGCCGATGAATTACGGATAATAAGTTATAATTGTTTAAGTGCTTTAATTGTTATCGTATATAAATAAAAATGTCTACTTTTAAAATATACAATGCGACAGAACTATGGCAGGTTAGTGGCAAGGTCAATGCAGGTTGATCATCAGTTAACACTTCAAAATTTGCATCAAATTCCTAACGTGTTTTTGTTTATATTTCAGAGAGAGACGTGTTTACCTTCAATACCGTCGTTCAGCCTGAGCTTGGATAATGTACTCGGGAATGACGGACTGCAGTTAGGTTCTATAACAGAATTAGTAGGGCTGCCGGGCTCAGGAAAAACACAGTTATGGTTAATTACCTCTCCTATTTAAATTCTTAAGAATATTTAATTAATTATTGCTATTACTGCGCTACTACTATAGGCCAACCGTTTAACTGAGATGGTACATATGATGGGATAGGGTAATAAGAGGAGAAATGCTAACAGGTAGCGGACATGTACCCGGCAGGGCCCTGCCATCCTCTTTCCTACCGCAGCATTTCAATTTAGCAGTCAACCTATAGTTGTTACTACAATAATTACAACTTTATACTCAGGTTATTATTTTGTTTTAGTTTACAATTCTGCGCTTCTGTTCAAATACCAAAGGTCCTTGGAGGGTTAAGTGCTGAAGCCTTATATATTGATACCAACACGAATTTCAGTATTTATAGATTCAAAGGTATGATATTGATAGATGCTATATGCATATGTTAAATAATCTTACTATTTATGGTTGATGAAATATAAGCTGCACTGATTTGCCATACAAGTTGTTCGAGGAATTGGTGCAGCTTATATTTCGTCAACTATACCTACCATGGATCTGAAAAAGGATTTACACTTTTGTACCTTGATGCTTTTTCATCATGTTGAACATACTAAATGTCTTAATGGATGACAGTAGCAAAGTACGTCAAAGTCTCCTGAGGAAAGTCTGATTTTCATATGGCTTAGGTTAGGTTTCTATCCTATCACTAATCACTATCACAGAAGTTCACACTCCCATTCTTGTCTAGATACTTGGGTGTACTTGACCTTTAGTTGATTTTTTAGTAGAGGACTTTCTTGGGAGACCTTAAGCCCTTTCTTTGAAAATAGTTTTTTTTTTAATACTACGTCGGTGGCAAACAAGCGTACGGTCCACCTGATGGTAAGCGGACACCGCAGCCTATAGACGCTCGGAACTCCAAAAGAGTCACGTGCGCGTTGCCGACCCTATATAAAATTTGAGGATTCACTGTGTTGACAACAGAAGGGCCAAAAGCTCCCTCGCTCTCAACACAGCTCAATAGTGCAGCTCAATAGGCAGCTCTCAATAGTGGCTTAATTCTACCATTGTCATTTAGTCCACCAAATCTTTTTAGAAATTCTCTTTGCAAGTCTCAGCAAATGCCAGGCGCTTCTCCATACTAATATTGCTGTTCAAGAAGAAGACGCTTTGAAGAAATTACACTACATGAATGCATTTGGTTTGGAGAAGTTCTGTGCATGTATCCACAGATTACCTAAATTCGTCCAGCAACATCCTAATGTAAGTGTATATTTATATATTTTTTTTAATATATTTGTGGACAATCTTACACAAATCAACCTAGTCCCAAACTAAGCAAAGCTTGTACTATGGGTACTAAGCGACAATATACATAGATTATTTATATAGATATAAATAGATACTTAAATACATAGACAACATCCAAGAACAAAAATTCGTGCTCATCACACAAATAAATGCCCTGGCTGGGATTCAAACCCGGGACCTCCGGCTTCGTAGGCAGGGTCACTACCAACTAAGCTAAAGTGGTCGTCATCGTATGATTAAATTAATGGCTTTTGGCTTACAAATGGCTTTGGACTAACTTTTACTTGACTTGTTTACATATATGTATATACTGTAATAAACATTTGTTTACAGATAAAGCTTATAGTAATAGATTCAATAGCATTCCCATTCAAAGAAGGCATAACTACGAAGCAAAGAACAGGGCTGCTCTTCCGGCTGATGGCGGAGATACACAGAACAGCACTAGAAAACCAAATAGCTGTGAGTATGTTTCACTCTAAAACAATATACAAGAAAATCCAGGGGAAACCTCCGACACGACCATGCGGGCGGTTTAAACACTAGAATACTCTAAGAGTTTGCGTTCCAATGAGATTGGTTGAGCGGCTTCAACCGAATCTGAAATGTCAGTGGAATCGAGCTACTGGGAGTTTAGTCGCTGGTTCACTAAACCTAGCCTAGCTGAGAAGAGTCTAGCAAGAAACTCAGCTAGGCCCGACGTGGGTCGGATTGATGCAGGGCTCGGAAACCGGTTAATTTTTCAAACCGTTATCATGTACTTGCGGCAAAACCTTTTTATTTAGGTTTAGATACAAAATTGTTCGGAAAACCGGCTTAGAACGATAAAAACCGGTTAATGCGGGCGCACGATTCTGATTGAAATAATTAGAGTTGGCGGAGTTGCATCAACTTTATTTGTTTAAAAAGCTATTTTACTATTCAAACAATAAGGCACAACTTTATTTTACTAAACGGTTAAAACTCACGTATTAATTGTCACTTCGGGCGACATGTTTCGAACTCTTCGGGAGTTCTTCATCAGGATGAGTGCGTCTGCGACCCGCGCCGATTGCACACGCACTCATCCTGATGAAGAACTCCCGAAGAGTTCGAAACATGTCGCCCGAAGTGACAATTAATACGTGAGTTTTAACCGTTTAGTAAAATAAAGTTATAACATGTCTCGCGAAAGTTTAAATTCAAATAAGGCACAAAATCCAATAACATGTTTATAGAAATTCGGTCAACTAAAATAATTTCATCTATATCGTAATACCTATAGACAGTCAGTGGACTCGCCGGGCCTCTCGTCGAATAAACCGGTTAATATAAAGTTCTTAAAACGTTCGCGTTCTCAATAAAGTTCGGAGCTAAACCCAAATAAACCGGTGTTAACCGGTTCCGAGTCCTGGGGGCCGATTTTTGAGTGTCGAACGCTCGAATTTTCACTCGAGAGCTGTCAAAAAACTATGACGTTTTGGCAGATGTCGAGTGAAAAGTCGAGCGTTCGAAACTCAAAAATCGGCCCCCTGGACTGATGTAAAGCGGGGTGATGTGACTGTCAGGTGGTGGTGACGAACGAGATGAGCACCCGCGTGGGGCTGTCCTCTGGGTGGAGCGTGGGCGCGCTGGGGGACGCGTGGGCGCACCGCTGCGCGCGCCGGCTGCTGCTCGCGGAGCGCGGCGCGGAGCGGGTTGCTCTCATGCTCAAGTCGAACGACGCGCCTAACTCGGTCGGCAGCTTTAAGGTATGTTATAGAAAAAAAAATCCCGACACAAAACATAGCTGAGAACATATATCTCCACCATCAAAACTTTTCGACGAAAAACTGTACGCAAATCGGGTCGACCGTTAGGCAGCTACAATGCCACAGACACACACAGACGCAACTTTTAAACTTGTAAGTTGTATAGTTCGGACACAACTCTAAGGATAAATCCTGTCTAACGAACGCAAGCAAAACTAGATTTAGAGCTCTGGCTGTAAGGTAGATATTTACTTGCGTTCATTTGACAGCACTTTGCCTTACAGTTTTGTACGAACTATAAAGCTTAAGCCACACAGAGAGCTGTCCTCTGGCAGAAAAAAACCCATCTAAATTAACAAGGTTTCAAGAAGGCTCAACGAGTTTTGCGAAATCGGCTCGGCCTGACGATTGGCCTACAACAATTTCATTCTGAAATCGCTTTAATTTACTACGTACTGAGTAGCAAGTTAAATTAAACTCAATTTCAAGTTCCTACTGGGTAAAGGGAAACAGTCGTTTGCAGACCAATGTATAGTTGAGATTTTTTTGTGTTGGCCGATATTTCACAAAACTTATATTGGATTGTGAATCTTGTAGCGTACAAAATTAAGTCGCTTTTTGTACGGATTACTTTGTCACTATTCGGCCAACACAAACATCTTAATTATAGCTCCTCTGTATTTAAGTAACTAAGCATCGGCATTCGAACAATTTTCACCAACTCGCGGAAAGCTACCCACTTCTTATAGTTCGGACACAACTCTAAGGCTAAATTCTGTCAAACGAACGCAAGCAAAACTAGATTTAGAGCTCTGGCTGTAAGGTAGATATTTACTTGCGTTCATTTGACAGCACTTTGCCTTACAGTTTTGTTCGAACTATACCTACAATTAAGCTGTTGAGTGCGAGAGACGGATGGCGGTATAAGTGTGTCTGTATCTACACCTACAGTCACCTTTATAACGTACAGTTTTTTTTTGAACCTGACTGTGGCGTTATAGGCCAGGCCCAATAAGGCGATAGGAGTGCGCGGTCGGAGGGTGCCGTGGGGAAAATACAGATAAACTGTCCGACACTACCACGCGGGCGATTTAAACACTGGAATACTCTAAAACTACTCTTAAACAACCACTAGTGCTACTTTATATTCTGACAACTATGTGCACGTAGGTACCTACAATGGGTCATTGAACAATGAATATGTCTGTATCATGTTTGATCATGACTAATAAATATTGGACAAAAAATATTCAAAATATTTGAGCCTACCTACCAGCAAGACGTCACAGCAAACAATTTCAACTACTTATTAGCATATGAGACAAAAAATGCTCGAATCCTCTTTCAAATTCGTGTTGAAAAACCAGTTTGCATTGTTTAAAGCAGAGTAGGTGGTAACCTACATCAATAAATCAATAGGTATCTATAGAATATTTCGATGTAGTGCTTATATATTATGATTATAAATTTAATAGCTACTATAGCAGTCTTGATTCCAAGATATAATTTTAAGAGGTGCCACTGTTAAAGCTTAAGCCACACAGAGAGCGGGCGGGCGGTGGCGGCGCGGGCGGCGGCGGTGCGGGAGATGCTTTTGGCGGTGGCGGCTGCCGCCAAAGGCGGCTCCCGCGCCGCCCTCGCCCGCGCCGCTGCCGCCCGCGCCCGTGCCGCCGCCGCCCGCGCCCGCGCCGCTGCCGCCCGCCCGCTCTCTGTGTGGCTTAAGCTTTAACCATTAAAATCGTTTGTTTTCAGATAACAGAGGAAGGGATTAGGGATGTAGAATAAAAACCAAATAGTTGAACATAGTTTAATTATTAATGTAAATATATTGTAAACGAAACTACAGCATCAATAAATATCTCATTTCACAAAAATATCAAGCTTTTTCTAACATCTCAACAGTTATACAATGTAAAGGCAGTTTCAGATCGGAACTTAGCATATGCGCACAACATCTATTCATAACAACATGTAGACTTATATTATGCGTAACGTCGCTAATGTACGAGTGTGAGTAACACATGTTTGTAGTCTCCCTTGGTGTCACCCTGGAAAACATTACATTGCATTGGGGCTATTCATAAATTACGTCATTTCAAATTTGGGGGGGGGGGGTCATAACATTGGATGATGGTAGCATGACGTAGGAGGGGAGGGGGGTCAATCCCAAGATGACATCATCTCTCGCATCTTTAAAAAGTGCTTTAATGAGTAAAAAAGGAATGAAATTCGTGTTTCTATAAACTGTTAAAGCTATAAAAAATTACCTACTAAACTTAAATCAACAATAAATTCAGAACTTGGAGGAGTGGGTGAAGTCCCCATGGGAAATGAATAAAAATTGTTATTTGATATTTAGAGTTGATTGTTAATTTGTTGTTTTGTTGATTGTTTTAACTTTAAAGAAATAATAATAACTAAATCATTTTAAATAGTTTTTTATTGAAAAATTAAGCTAAGAACGTATTTTTTAGAAATGACATCATTTTATTTGATAGGGGGGGGGGGGGGGTCATTCGAATTATGATGGTTGGATGATTTGGGGGGGGGGGGGGGGGTCAAAAATCGTCAAAAATAAATGACGTAATTTATGAATAGCCCCATTTGTATAACATCGACCTGCTAGCATGCTAACACATTATCAGTACAAGAGTAAATCTGCCTCAACTAGCGGGCGTTAATAACATAGGGCGACTAGGACATCTCTGAAGTCGCCGTTTATGTCTTCCTGCAAACAATACCGAAAACTAAGCTGTAGATGAATAAGCGTAAAACTTAACACGAAACTGGCCCACAATTTCAGTTGAGATTTTTCACAAACCATGCGGTAAATAAGCTTTGTAAATATAATAAAAATATCAAACACGAGATTTCTGCTTAAAATTAAAAATGTCTTTAATAAAATGCACATTAAGTTACATCCATACAATAAAGTGTATATTTGTGATGAGACTACTTTCTTCACACAGCAATGTTACGCGAAAGGGCGCTCGTAATACTGAGTTTGCGCAATGTTATTGGCATGCCGGGTCTAGTAACTCATTGTTGAGAGCAGTAGGCCCAGAGTACCTCCTACGTCCTCCTGAAAAATCAACAACTACTTATAAAAACCATTCACTTCTCTCATGCATGAAGCTGTTAGCTAGACAATATGTACAGTGCGAAGAAAAGTTACATGACTTGCATAGGAACAAAATATACAGATCTCTTTAAAAATAAATTATCATAAATGCACTGGCCGTTAAACTTAACTATACCCAAGCGTGGTTAAGTTTAAAGACCGCGCGCCGGTAGTCTATTCAGATCAAGTTACAACCGAGAAATTGACGTTTAGCTTAAATAATTGGAATTAGCGTGTATTTGAATCTTCGCCTGCCCCACTATTATTCGACAACGGTCAATAAAGCCTTCTTGTAATCCCCGGATGTGTCGCCCTGCAATCAAAATGGAGGCTGCTGAGCTTGGACGGTCAATTTAGGGTCGGTTGCACCAACATCCGAACACAGGCCGGTCATCGTCAAATATGGCGCCGGCAGCTGTCATCCCATAGAAACTTGTCAAACTTTCCATACAATCAGATTTGACGAACACCGCTTACGATTACAGACGGTTTGGTGCAACCCAGCCTTAGTCAAACGAACACTCGAAGCAAGTTATGCCATGCGCGGCGCCTGCGGCGATCCGTTGTTAGACAAACCAGTTAGGGTATACTGTGGCGTTACAACCTCCCCCTAGGGGCTATTCATAAATTACGTCATTTCAAATTTGGGGGGGGGGTCATAACATTGGATGATGGTAGTATGACGTAGGAGGGGAGGGGGGTCAACCCCAAGATGACATCATCTCTCGCATCTTTAAAAAGTGCTTTAGTGAGTAAAAAAGGAATGAAATTCGTGTTTCTATAAACTGTTAATGCTATAAAAAATTACCTACTAAACTTGAATCAACAATAAATTTAGAACTTGGAGGAGTGGGTGAAGTCCCCATGGGAAATGAATAAAAATTGTTATTTGATATTTAGAGTTCATTGTTAATTTGTTGTTTTGTTGATTGTTTTAACTTTAAAGAAATAATAATAACTAAATCAATTTAAATCGTTTTTTATTGAAAATATAAGCTAAGAACGCATTTTTTTAGAAATGACATCATTTTATTTGATAGGGGGGGGGGGGGGGTCATTCGAAATATGATGGTTGGATGATTTTAGGGGGGGGGGGGGGTCAAAAATCGTCAAAAATAGATGACGTAATTTATGAATAGCCCCCTACCATAACCTTACAAGTAAGTTAGGTATTAATAAAAAAATATACGTCATGGACTAATAAAAGGAGCCTCAACTTAGGCACTGAGAAATCTGTTCTAATTTAGGTGAATTCACGTAAAGCTGCAAACGCAGTGACAGCGGTGGTGGCGCGGTGCGGAGGCGGTACCGGTTGTAAGATTCGAACTAATATGAAAGGGTCCGCACAGAACGCTTTTTTCTCGGCCGGTTTTCTGTGCGGACCGTTTCATATTAGTTCGATTATTACAACCGGTACCGCACCGCGACGCCCCGCCCCGCTACCGCTGTCAGTGCGTTTCGGGCTTAAAGTAGGGATCAAAGTGATAATCACTAAATAGTATGATGAAAATATTGAATATAATGGTGAAGCATCACCTAATTGCATTATCTCATGAATAAATGATGGATCATCATCATACTTTTTGGTGATTATCACTTTGATCCCTACTTTACGTATTGATGAACAGTTTTCTCAGTTATTCGACAGTTCAACAGGTTTTGCTAAACCGCATGACTTGAGGATGTTGCCAAATAAACCCTTGTTACGTGAGGTATCATTAAATCAATGTAAGGCTATGGCAAAGAGCCCCGATTGAAACGCCTTACCCTCTAGAAATTTTGCAAAATGAACACAAAATTAAACACAAAATTGCTGATCACGTTTTCCTACTCATTAAAAAGTTCAATCGATTCAATTTCTGTTATTCTCGTATAGCAATAATACTTAAATAGATCTGTATATTGAATTATTGATACAATAATGCATTATAATATAAAGAAAGAATGAGTAAATTAAAAAATATGGCCAAGGTATGACTGTGAAGTTTTTTTTTGCTGTGAAAAAAGTATTGACTCATGCTTATAATTTTATATAGCACGATAAGTTTACATTTCCATTATAAAAAATCTGGCTTGAAATTATGGGTCAGTTTCTTAGAGAGAGTGTTTTTATACTTTTTATAGTATTTCATGCAGCCTAGAAGACTTACTTACACCATTACCATTAATAACATGTTGTTAATTATTGTTAATGTGAATACATTTATTTTTTAGTGAATGTGAGGGTCTGATTTATGGCACACTGCTAATTGGCTGTTGATAAGTGTGTTAATTGTATATTTTATCGGCTTTGTGAAATAAATATGAATAAGTAGTAGCCAACGATAAAACGTTAGGCTTGTGCTATTGGTTAATGTTTTAGTAAGTCCCAATTAAACCAATACAGAAAAGTGTTAGTACAAAATAATCATAATATGGCACAAATAATAAACAACTTTGTTATGAGTTAGGTATCTTAGGTACTTGCTTTGTCCAAATTTTATAATAATATATACGATTATTGTAGATACGACTAGATGCCATGACTAGAGGCCATGATTCATGGTCCTTGTTAGGTACATTAATTGAATACATAAATGAATCGAGCAAATGAAAAATTTTGGACATAGCAAACGTATATAAGTACAGTCAAGGGCACCAATATGTATACATTTTTTCACATCACTCCATTGAGATAGGGTTCAAAAATGTATATATATATATTTATGCCCTTGACTGTACATTTGAAACCAATAAAAAACTTTCTCAAAATAGACACCTAATTCCAAATAAAAATCATTAGCTCCGATGCGTGGTCAAACAATCAACCATTTTAGGTAACCCGTATCAATAATTTTAGGTAACCATTACCTCATACTATCATGATTAACATTAGCTTCCAATTATGCGTCTTAGCTGTGAAACAACAAGGTATAGTTTTACTTACAGCGATCCACTCCTCCAAGGGCTTGCCGTACTTCTCGAGGAAGGCCTGCTTGATGTCGCCGAGGTCGATCTCGGAGCGGCTGACCACGATTCTGATGAGGGTTTTGTCGTTGGTCCCGAGACCCTTCATGGAGTAGTAGAGGCGTTCGGCGAAGAAGCCCACTTTGCTCTTTACGCATTTCACTGTGGAACAATAATCATTTTGGTTATTCACACGTTTGGTTCCAGTAAAACACGCTGCTAGGAAAGATTTAAATTAATGCGGCGTCGAGAAGACCACATTATTATGCATCAGTTCTCAGTCATTTAAACATGAGATCAATCTACGTTAAGAATGTTTTTTTTTTCTAAATCAAACAAAATTACTTATTAAAGATACATTTTACTCCGGAAATCAATGCTCGAAGGGATGAAATAGGGAGTGGAAGTTTACGCGGTCGTAAACTTCCACGTCGCGGACAAAAGCTAGTTAACCATAAATAGAATGCATTACACCATTATCAAATCATTATTCCAGTTGGCATATCGGGCCTTAATTGCGTGAGGTACCTATATATAAGTAGTGTAGGTTGTAGGTAATAGTACATTACTTAACAAGGGCGGTAAAACAAAGAATGTCTCAGATCGCAGGTATTTGACGCCCGACCCGAAGGCAAGGGCGATAAATATGCGATCTGTGGCTTTCTTTATTACCGCCCGTGTTAAGTACAAAATGTTATGTCACCCCCTGGCCAGGAAGTGGAATATCCCGCGCGCGGAGCGTGCGGTAATTACCGCTTTATGGCCAGATGTGACATAAAGTATAGTATTAAGTCGTTAATTTCCATAATCTTATTCCCACACGAATACATCGAAATTGTTTAGCGGAACTTGAAATGACCGTACATGCCTATAGTTGAAATTATAAATCAGACATTTTATAAAACTGACATTGGAATTTGAATCTTCGGGCTTGGACAGTAAAATCGCTTTTTGATCGGACTAATTTGATAAAACGCAGTTCAACGAATTTTAAGCATACCTAGCGCATCACTACTATACACGCTACGTACTCCAATTTAAATTCGTGCCAGTATACTGATACTGAAGATTAGGTATTGTGTCCGGATTGTGTCAAGTAATCATTCATTTTTGCATGCTAAAAGATTAAAAATTCAATAAAAGTTTAACAAATATTCTTCAGCTCAAAAGATCTCAACTACTAATAAATTAGTGGACCTACGAATCCTACGATAATATTCCTATATTAAATTAATACAATTGTCCCTTAACAAGTCAATAAGTGCTATTGTATCGTTGGCATTGTGGCCCCAACGTCTCTTAGTTCAATTCAATTTGTACCCAATGTCAATGCAATTTATTGACAAACGAAATCTAGGTTACTTTATATTAAGAGGAGGAGTAGGGCAAGCTCTCTCCATACAAACTGTGCAGGAATTACTTCGTTTGTGTTTGCAGTAAAGTTGTGATTTTTGGTCAGTATGCTTATTTTTCTCATAGCTATTTCGTGATGTAATTTTTTATTATTATTATTTTTTTATTTTGTTTTTTTTTGAAATATTTGAAAATTTTCACATCACGATCTTCGCATATCTAATATTTACAACCAAAAAAATATTATATTTGTTAGTGCCAAAACCGACGAATAAAACCTGCACAAAGTTTGTATGGGGAAGGCCTTGCCCTACCCTGCGCCTTAACCTATACGTTGAGTGTAGCAATTTGAAGAGTTTTAAAGATCGTTATAACTGGAGTTTTGGTACGCACGGAGCAATTATCCTGTTAGTTTTCTCAACGGAAACGGCTTTTTAGGTAGTAGTTTAATTATACTAGCAAAGCATGCCAATTAGTTCTAAGAAATATATCTGGAACAACAATTTTACTTATGACAGATTCTTTGACAATGCTAGTCACGACATCACGGAGCAGTGCCAGCAGGGATTAATTACGTGAGTTTTTGTGACCTTTAGAAGCGGTGGATTAGATACCTACATAAAAAACTGAGTTTGACTGCAAGGCCGCATCAACTTCGCTTCCTGCGTGTGAGTCACTGCGACCTTGCAGCGGCGCCACTGTCGATTGTTGCAATTGAAGTCGGCTCATTATGTTATGAAACGTGTGTTTTTTGGCACTTTTTGTCGCACATAGACATAGACGTACACAGTACACACACTTATGTAGTTATGTATCAATGTGCCACGACTGTGCTGTGTGTCTTGAAATTTTGTTTAGGTAGTTATCTTAGCAGCTATAGGGTCCTAGCCCGAGGGGTAGGGCAGTTGCTACAGTAGATTCTGTACGAGTAAGTTGTGCCTCACAAGCCAGTCTTTGTAGAAAAAGACTGAAAAGAAACCTTGCTTGATCGACTCGATATGAAGTCATTGGCGTGTGGGGCACCTGATGTCCTGACTTTATATCAAGTTAATGCCGGCGAAAAGGTTAATAAAAGGTAAATTAAGCGCGAACTTACGGCTGGCCGGTACAATATATTATGCAATTTAATTACCATAATTTTATGGACAATCACTGTTAAAGTTACTTACCAATTGCGAGCATTCCCTTCTCTATGCTTCCGGAGAATTCCTTCTTGATGGTCTCCTCGATGTCCTTGCCGGTCAGCGCCTCGTACTCAGCGAAGAGCTGATGTACAAAATATGTATATTATTAAAATACCACGGACTGGAAGGCGCAGCGTGGGTATACCCCCCACAAGGTGGACTGATGACCTGGTAAAGGTCGCGGGAGTCCGCTGGATGCGGGTGGCGCAGGACAGGTCATTGTGGCACTTTTTGGGGGAGGCCTATGTCCAGCAGTGGACGTCTTGCGGCTGATATGATGATGATGATGATGATGATTAAAATACTTTATTTTCCATGCAGTTTGTATGAGTATTTTCATCGAAGTAGTTTCCCAATCCTACATCGAAATTCTTAACATATCTTTATATAATTATTGGAAATATTATAGTTATCCAATGCATTTTATGAGTATGTGATGACGAAGACTAATAGTTAGGTAATTTATGTAGGTATATATATATAGTAACTATGACACAAATGTTTGTTCCACACTAAACTTATTGTGTTGCAAAACAGATATATTTACTCACGTACGTTTCAAAAACAAATATTTACATAAGTTAGCATAATTGATGACTTTCAGTCTGGGTATTCAATTGTGACACATTCCATATTGTAAGTCTATTAAAAAACTGATTCATATTACTTTTTGCAGACGGTGAACGGCCAATAATATTTAGCTTTAAATTATCCGCGGTTGACAATGATTATATGTTAACCAACGATATAGGCACTAGGCTGACCTACGACAAGCACGATACAAATTCAGTAAGTAATAGCAGATGATAATAGGGTGTGGCACTAGCCTTCGTGGATTTAAGCCATTACTTAGAATACATTATAAATTGGTGGCCTAATTAAGTGGCTCTTGGCTGGCCCCAGCACCACCTTCATATCATAATGCACAATAGCCCGAAATTTACGTGCAAAGTGCGGGCAGGGAGCCCATAACCGTAAAGTTACGATGACCGTACCTTGCCGTAAAATGATAACTGTATGGTATGAAGTACGTAAAATATCATATAAGAGATAAAAGTAGGTACCCTATTGATTATTTCTTTACTCTTTATAACCGAGCGTTCTCGATAGTGTTAAATTCGGATTTACATTAAAGACGCTTGTTAAAAAAAATACAGTTCAATGTAATATGAGCTCACAATTGTAATTTTGGTAATTTGACTCAAAAAAGTGAATATCTAAGTATTTTCTTTTAACAGGGTCAGTCCAGGTTTCATATAGGTAACACCCTGTGCGATTTATCAATTTAATTTTATATATTAACTCTCTTCTTTCACCAAACCATCTTTAAGACTGGTCGTATTCTCGCGAGAATCGTGTAATACAGTCTATGGGTTTTACGTTAGACATTCATTGCACGCACCCGCTACTCATTAGAATATAAAAAACGCTAATATAGTTTTACATTATTTACGCTTGAACACCATCGCTAATTAGTAATTACCTATCGATACGGGGCTCAAAACGACCTCGACATGAAACAAAACCATCGCGTTTTCATGATACCGAGATGAAAATAGATTCGTAATTGAAGAGAAATATTATCGCGGCTCACTATCGACACGCTCTGATTTCCGAGCCCGCCATCCATGAATGTGATAATCGGAAGCGGGATTAAAAATAGAATAATTAGAAAATAAATAATAGTTTCTATCATAAAATTTTATTTTTGGAACAAGCTTTTATTGTTGGTCGATAAGAAGTACTTTTTTCCGCAATCATCAACTACAGGTTGAGACAGTTCCAATGAGAAACAGGACGTTTTTATCTTGTGTCGTTTTGGAGTTGCTATGGCCACCGGGTCCTTCATCAGATCAGCTCGGTGGTACCATAATTTTGTATTGTTACCGAACTAACATAAGTATGCCAAATGCAGCTCAATCATCTGAGGGTGACTACTTTAAAATTCAGTTGCAAGATTTGACCCACACCAAACAATCCAAACACACATACATACAAACATTGCAAGTTAAATAAAGGCTCGTAGAATATGAATAATGGTACGAGTTTTTTACGTGCAGCAATTTGCTGCAGTGAAATCATGAAATGGATGCGATTTATATTAGATTACAATCAAATATATTACTCACGAATGGTTCAATAATTTGTCTAGAAAACGATCCTATTTGACAGGCTGCCAATTGCCAATGCCAACAATACTCGTACCTAACATGTTTCGTGTTTAAAATTATGACCCAAAAATATCGATCGTCATACCACAACGCATCATCCGGCAAACCAATAAAACATAGGTTACTAGAACTTTATTTAGCTTTTCGGAATTCGAATGAATCTTGAAACCTCGCACACATTACTAATCTTGCTATAAAAGTTGTAAATTCTGATTGGAAGCAGGACGGTTTTCCCAGAACAGCGGATCTCAAGTTTTTTAGCGAATTTAACATATGAACCACAAAATTAGACATCAAGTACAGGTAATCAACAACTGTGCATCTTGCAGTTAATAAATTCAGCGGAACCAACTTTATTTCTCTCGGATCTCGCAAACCTATGGAGGACACTGAGAAGTGCTAAGGATAAAGAAGGTAAAGTACACCAATATGTTAATAAATAGAACTGACCTGTCTCAGCTGCTGGTAGGAACGGGTGATGAGGATAGAGTTGAACACGGACTCATCGGTGCCCCACTGTCCTTCGCCGGCGTTGGCGAGCGCCTCCGCGTCGGCCTTGGCGGCGCCCTCGTCCACGCCTTGGTTCTCGTCGCGATTGGCCATGCAGAGGGACACGCACAGCCGCTTGAAGTGGCCGGAGGTGTCGCCCTTCAGGTCTGACTCTAAGCTCTTGCCGTACACTGTAAGGAACGGTCGTTTTAATATACCTGCGGCATGGAAACTTGTGATTCATTCATCTAAGAAACACGAACGATGAATATGAAGATATAGTGCGCGCCATCCACTATGGCGCGCCCCTCCACAGCCCGCCCCGTACAACTGCGCACAGATTAGTATGAGAATCGCTGTGGAGGGGCGCGTCGTCGACGTCGTGGATGGCGCGCACTATATATGCGGACGAGTGTAAGAAGAGAGTTCTATTCCAATCCCTTCATCCACTATATTTAAAAACCAAACCAAAGCTATTAATTTATGTTTGTATACATATTTAAGTGAGTTTAACGATGTTAATAAACTTCCTGCTAATCGGTAATTCAGTACGGTAAATGTTAATTATACTGAAATTTTCCTTAATGAAGGTAATATAAATGCCACAATAACAATTGCACTTTAAGGAAAAATATTTAAATATATAATCCGAAAACTGCTTCGTGTAGAAATGGGGTATAGTTGTCATGTCATCAAACAATTCTCCAGGTAAACCGTTTCAACGCTCATTCAAATACAAAAGTCACTCACGACTCTCACGACTCACGAGTCACATTGGAATGAAAAACGCGAAGTTGGATCCTATAAAATGCATGTAGGTTGAAAGTGCACTGCACGCCGTGACGGATGCATCCGTAGTTAACACCGCAAGGATTCATTATTACTGGTACTGGTTATGACAATTGGTACTGCTGCCACTTACACTGTTCGTAGAAGGCGGAGATGGTTCTGATGCCGTAGTTGGAGAGCGTGCAGAGGATCTCGATGATGGCCTCTTCATCGGTGCCGATGCCCGCCACCGCGTCATGCAGCTCCTTCGCGTAGAAGTGGGGGAGGGGGGTCATGAGCGCGATGATCACGTTCTCTAGGTTGCCGCTCAACTCGCTCTTCAGCTCGCTGATCAGGTCCTAGGAAAAAAAGGTTAGATCATTATCACCATCATTACCAGTTGTTCCCTCAATGCTGAGGATCGTGACATGTCGTATTCTTGCTGACCAGACTCCTCCATAGGCTCCTGTCACCCGCCTTATGGATGGCCCGTGCAGATGTAGTTGCAAGGGTGCAGTGATTTGGGTGCTCATCTAGCGGGTGGTCTGCCCCGGGAGCGGGACATCCAGCCCTCAACTTTTCCCGTCATTATTACATCATAGTAGAACACAAAAGAGCAAGTGGCCGGAGTATTTTTTTACAGAGTTACCAAAGCATTTTTCAACAATTTGTTCGGTTATTTTGTCACTTTCTTTCTTTTTCAATCTACAGTAATGTTGTGTAGTGTTTTTCTGTTTTCTACATTCACAATTCTATATTATTTCTTCACCCTCTAACCTCAAACTTTAATATTTTCGTCGATTCATAACCTGGCCTGGCCTTATTATGGACCCCGTTGTCATATCACATCGTTTATTTGCATTGTCAATCAAAGGATCCATTCATAAAGAAAAAATGTCTACATTTCTCATACGAAATTTTATAGCGCGATAAATTATCAGATGTGTTTTTACTTTGAGATTCCATCAACTTCAAACCATAATAGTACATTACTTACCAAGGGCGATACAACAAAGAATGGCTTAGATCGCAGGTATTTTACGCCCGAGCCGAAGGCAAGGACGATAAATATGCGATCTGAGGCTTTCTTTATTATCGCCCGTGGTAAGTACAAAATTTTTTGTCACCCCCTGGCCAGGAAGTGGGTTTTTTCGCGCGCGGAGCGTGCGATAATGGCCACTTTATGGCTAGGTGTGACATAAATAACTTTTCTCAGAACTTTGTCTCTATAATATGATATAAATAGGTGTTGGTAAGCTGGTGCATTCATTGTAGGTATGTACCTACACTATTATAGCTATACTGTGACTGATGCACGAAGGACATGGTGATAGTGACAGTATAATGTAAACAAATGATAGCATCGTGAGTATCTTGACAGTATTGCAGACGATAACAGCGTTTGTAATAGGTAGATAAGTAAGTACTGGGTAACTAATTAACTGCATTTGCAGTGCAGATATTACTAATGATAAAAATACCTAATTGAGCAAAATAAATAAAGTATTATCCACTGTTTTTTTTTAAATTGCAACGTTTATATCTAATTTGTGATTGTTTTGTATTTTGGTAGGTTATGTTCGCATATTTTTTGTTGTTATGATTGAAAATGATGAGTCAATGTCCATTCGAATGGGCAAGGCTCGGGTAAAAGTAGACACGCAACATTACATCATACATGTAACACACCCATGAAATGGCACGCCGTAGGTAAAAGTAGACGCTTTCGTAGGTATATATCTACTATTAAACAAAGCGATACCGATAAGAATTATACCAAAGTGGTTGTAAACAATCTTGCAGGAACTGTACGAATAGGCTACTATTGTTCTTGTAATTTATGTGTGACTCCCATCACTCATTGCCCAACCTTTCTAATTATTCACAAATTATTCTACTGGATCCTCAGCTCAGTCCTAGTACAATTTGCCCCTAGATTCGAAGCAACTCTGCGTCATTGGAGGTCAGACTTTACTGGTACGTTAGGTAAGCGAGTGAATGGCGTTATGTACATGGTTTCCCAAGGTCCTCATTGAGATGATTTAGGCGTGTGAATCACTGGTAACTGCCACTGGGCAAGGCCACCCACTGACGTTGATGTTATCAATCGTTTTCGGCCTGTTTATTACATTTGAAAAAGCGAGCCTAATAGTATTTTTTGATTACTATAACAGTTCCGGTGTTACTGTTGTACTGCCTTGAGCTTGAGCCGTTTTCCTTAAATGAGTAGGTAAGTAGGCAATTAAATTTGTAGCTCTATGACACTCTCCAGCCAAGTGCTTGTTTGTTTTTAATTCTGTTTTTGTTTAAGCATCTTTCTTAAAAATATACGCCATAGTAATCTAGCTGTTATCTAACTCTTTTAAACGCCTTATGTTATGGAAGAGTTTATTAATTAATTGAGATTAGCTACCTACTATTAAGTCATGCCCGACCCTGGCAGGATACGTACTAACTAGTTAGTCGACTGATGCCACAATCCATCATAGGGATTATGTAGTTAGGTAAGAACAATTTTACGTTCCAACAAAGGTTCGTTATTTGCGAATGCCATGATGGTGAATACTGTTCCCTGATAAGATGTTCAAGGTAAGATTAGCGAGTATTTGACTTGACTATTCTGACTTTGACTTGCACTGTAGGTCATTTTACAGTTGAATCTATAAAATAAGCCATTATAAGTAAATAGTCCGAATAAGTACCTACTTAGTTGAAATTTAACAACGTTATACGAACAGTCGCCTTCCACTAAAACGAATAAACCCAGCAATTTAACTGTTTATTCCTCATGACATCATGATAACGATCAAAGTTGGATAAACCGGACGGCAAAGAACGCATGGAAGTTGGCTCTTTTCGGAGGCCTCATTGAGGTAAAATTTCTATAAAATAACAAAAGGAAGCATTCCATTCACCCATTCTTTGTTCTCGAATAATAGTTGTGATTGCAGGATTGCATTTATAGAGAGATGGTCTGGAATACGCGCGAACATTATTGACCCTTAGAGTACCTAGAGTTTGGCAGTCCGAGTTAACGAAGTGCATGGGCAATCCTCAATGGCAATCCTCCAAACTTACGGAGTAGAGAGGTCCAATGCCGGATAGAAAAGACAACGAAATGCGGAGTGTGGAGAATAGATACACTAAACGCCACCTATGCCGCACGTACAATCGCGAACAGGGATTGTTGAGCCACTTGCCAATGTTCGCAACTTGTCCTGTACTGTAAATCGGGACTGACTCGTCGGTGCCCAACCCATTCATGGCCTTACGGTATGCCAGCGCGTCCGCAGCCGGGTCGGACGTCTCTACGAGGTATCTACACCGTAAAGATAGCCGACTGTTTAGAAGTCTCACCTTGCCATAGCTGGTCTTGAATGTCTCAGCGATCTCCAACCGCTGCACGATGCCGCGCCGGCATAGTACGTCGATGATGGCCTTCTCGTCAGTGCCCAGCCCCTTCATGGCCTTGCGGAGTGTCTCCGCGTCCGCCACCGGGTCGAACGGCTCTGCGGGGTACACCGTGGGGGTGCACTGCAACAAACACGTGTAATCAGTATAGGTCATTGGTAATCTTTGATGTGCAATTAAGATTTTTGCTGTGCATATCAGCTGGTTTTGGTGGTCAGGTTTTTTTGGTGTGCTTCTAAAAACTAGCCTCAATCTAGCATATACATAGCATGTTATGTGTCATTTGCCTCATTGGCACTTGACATTCCCGGATGAATTTAGGTATGCGCGCGTGGGCTACCGTTTATGTTATGTTGGGTGAGTTGAGATGAGACCAGCAAATGCATCCGTATGCATTTCGAAAAGAAAATTGAGGGGATCATGGGATTCTTGTAGTTAGGCAATGAAAAGAAATACACTTCAGTATTAGGGCTTATCCAGAAATCACGCGAGGTTTTTTGGACCACTTTTAGACCCCCCCCCCCCCCCCCTCCCCCCTCGGTGATCTTTGGTGAGGTTATGGACCCCCCCCCCTCCCTCCACGAAACCTCACGTGTATTTTTTGAATTTATCACCACCGATGAATTTTTTTAAGAAAATGAAGTATATTCATTGATCTTGTGCTTATTTTGGTAGGTATATGCGTTATGATAACGTGATTGTGTAATTTCTCCTATCTTTATATATCATTTCTCGGTATTGTAGGTGCAGTAAAAAATACACGTGAGGTTTCCATTGTACCCCCCCCTCCCCCAACGTGATCAGTAGTGAGGTTTTCGTAACCCCCTCCCCCCCCCCCCCCCCCCCCTTTGGAACCTCGCGTGATTTCTGGATAAGCCCTTAATAGCGGAGATTTTACGTTGGTATTAAATAACGCTTCTTGCACTCAAACATAGGTACTAAACGATTTTACCTTTTAACTACAAGTACCTAGATTCCTAATCAAATGAGGTAAATAAACGCGTAAAGCTTTGTTATCGTGGCTTTACGCGCTTATTTGCCTCATTGTTTATCGAATATCTAACCTACTGCTAAAGGTTGTAATGCGGAACATTCCTTCCCTTTTCCCTATCCCCATAGCGCAGTGCGCAATTCCTGCCCTACCGACTGGCGGTCGCCGGCCCGGCCTCCGTGAGACTATACCACGCCGAGACTTTTAAATTGTTATTGTTAGAACACTATTTACTTATTTTTTTTAAGTTGTACATCGCAAATACTTGTAATTCGAAAGGAAGAGGTTTTTTAGAAGTCAGTGGTAGTGGTAGATAGGTATACGAATACGAGTAACCGGACGCGGTTCTTTGAAACGACACACTTGATATTATACTTAACTACTTGATTTATATTAAATTTATACAGTCATAATACTAAAACTAACATAAGTAGGTTTAATATTGTACATTGGAATGATGATGACATCATTCATTAAGTATAAAGTATTATCTTTCAGTTAGTCATACGGCGCTGTTTGACTGTTTGATTCATGCACGATTTGCTTACAATGCACGTCAGTATGCTTTGTACACCAAGGTAAACCCACTTAGGCTCTAAACACGTGAGATGCATTTCTTAGCACCATTCGATTACTAATTAGACAACGCGGTCTAAAAACCGTTGAGTTCAAATGATCTAACCATCTTTTTGACCTACCTACAGCAATAACATGTCCCCTAAACCAAGGTAGGGCGTTTATGCGTACATTACATACTATATAGGTCAGTCAGGTACCTATATTCAACTTTATTACAGAGTGGAGCCGGGTGGGCTGGACTTTCAGGAGATATTATAATAGGTACCTATATGTTGGTTGGAAAGTTATTAAAGTTAATGTGGTCGTCGACACGGTTTAAATCGTTTAGTAACTCAAACAGCTATGTAACAGATCGTTAGTTAATTGCTAAGATAATTAACCCAGATAATATCGCACCGATAATGTTTTGTTAAAAGTTAACACTAGGTAGGTTACTACTGTAACTTCGTCGTTAACAAATTCTCTACTTCACTAATTGCTTTAAAATAATACAAATTATAGATTTATATTAGGTATTTTCCAATAAGAAAAATACAGCTATGAAAATGGTAATTAAAGTCGTGGTGTGTAATGTATAAAATTAAATAGGTAGGGTAGGTACTATCTACTCGTACTAACTTTACAAACTACCTATAAGGTTTACTATTCTTTGACTTTACCCGACCTAAGTATACTCAGGTCTGTACGTGGCTGGTTATAGGTACCGTACCTAGCCACGTAAAAGAAAGCACTAATTATCATGATAATAAGCATATTACTGGCTCAGGTACTTTATATTTCAACCTTGCCAAAAGATGATGTCATCTCTGCGAGAATCAATAGAACTTTACTGACTTTACGAATCCGCTTTTAAGTTAGATATAGGTAATTTATGTGGGTTGGAAACTTACCTTGTACGGGTAGTACTGTTGGCCACTCATGTTGATTGATTTCTAGAAAACAAAATTCGCTTTGTGAATAGGTAGGTAACACAGTTTTCCCGTTAGCGCTAAAAATAAGTTTCCATTAGTTACAACTGTTACAAGTGCACACCCAACCCGGCTTTTAGATCAGCAAACACACGAACCGGCCGGCAAGGATTTTTATTACTTTGTGAAAACTTATTTTCAGCTAAATTCATGTGAAAAATTGCTGTAGAATTATCCGAACACTGATATAAAGTCACTGTAACGGTAATAGTCTTCTAAGTTTTGATGGTTGTGGCTAAAATACCCACTTGTTTTTCTTCGAGCGACAGACACACCCAATTCACCGTCACACGGCTCCGAAATACACACGAATGAAGCGCGGAGGTCGGTCGGACGATCGTATCAACGTAGTTGTTGCTCTCTCGCTCGCTGAAACAGCAAGTGGTCGGCAACCTTTGGTCTTATTTGTATAAAGTCGAGAGACTTGTAGAAAAGGGTACTGTGGGGTGATAGCTAGTTCTTCCAATCGGAGATGCATTGAATATCGATAGTCCTAGAGTACGAGTAGACTATTTATTTTTCTATAAATATTTTCTATAATATTTTCTAGAAAAACTTGCACAGAGTTTTTATGGAGAATGCTTGCCTCTATACAGGCGCCTTAAGGCGCAGGGTAGGGCTAGGCCTTCCCCATACAAACTTTGTGCACGTTTTATTCGTCGGTTTTGACACTAACAAATATAATATTTTTTTTAGTTGTAAATATTAGATATGCGAAGATCGTGATGTGAAAATTTTCAAATATTTCAAAAAAAAAAAATTACATCGCGAAATAGCTATCAGAAAAATAAGCATACTGACCAAAAATCATAACTTTAATGCAAACACAAACGAAGTAAATCCTGCACAAAGTTTGTATGGAGAGAGCTTGCCCTACTCCTCCTCTTAAAGGGCTGAGAAAATCTATATGTACAGTGTACACGTACAGATATATATATTTCATGACGACTGTACGGTCAGCTGTAGCTGTGCTGTAGCTAAGAAGCTACGCATATGAAGAAGTTAAAAGCTCTTTTAATTGCATTAACTACGTATTATAAATACTTCTGACCTCTGCATAGTAGTAATAGTACATTACTTAACAAGGGCGGTTAAACAAAGAATGTCTCAGATCGCAGGTATTTGACGCCCGAGCCGAAGGCAAGGGCGATAAATATGCGATCTGAGGCTTTCTTTATTACCGCCCGTGTTAAGTACAAAATTTTATGTCACCCCCTGGCCAGGAAGTGGGATATTCCGCGCGCGGAGCGTGCGGTAATTGCCACTTTATGGCCAGGTGTTACATAAAGATACTTGCTATGTTGGTTGGTTGGTGTGATAGACGATGTGGTGCAGTCACCACATCGTCTATCCTCGATGATTGACTTAGGTCAATAATTGTGTAGGTATTGTTATGATAATGTTTATCAGTCATGTTTATCGTTTATCAGTCTGTACTCTGTAGTCTTTTATGTATGTGGTGCACCAGCATATAAAATATTATTTTGCTATTTATTTTTATTTATTTGGAAAATACATTTATCTTGTACTTCGATCCTGAATAAGTTTCTTATAGCTGATATTTGATAAATCATAATAGGGCAATCTGTCGAAGTTATCCATGAACATATTATACCGCGCAAGCCGACCCCTGTGCCACGTAATCTCGTCTGCGGCGATGATGTCATCGCGCGGTCGCCAGCCGCCGCCGGCGGAATACAAGATGCGGTCACCGAACAGGCTTGCTCCCTCATTCCCTCCCTCCATGCCCATTCCACTCATACTATCCTAGTAAACATGTCGTACACACCATGATGATTGTTGTTATGTTGTTATTGTTATTGCTGGGCAATATTGTGGGCACTCTACTTAAGAGGAGTGGTAGGGCAAGCTCTCTGCATACAAACTTTGTGCAGGAGTTTCTTTGTATGTGTTTGCATTAAAGTTATGATTTTTGGTCAGTATGCTTATTTTTCTGTTAGCTATTTCGTGATGTAATTTATTTTTCATTTATATTATTTTTAAATTTTTCATTTTTTTGAAATATTTGAAAAGTTCCACATCACTTTCTTCGCATATCTAATATTTACATCCAAAAAAAATATTACATTCGTTAGTGCCAAAACCTACGAATAAAACGTGCACAGAGTTAAAGTATGGAGAATGCCTTGCCCACCCCTTAGATAAATGCTTGGATTGGGCGCTTGGTAGGTAGATTAGACTAAGTTCTTTCTTTGATTGATTTGGTTCTTTGCTGGTTAAAGTTAAGCGAAACTAGGTAATAGGAATAGAATGCAGTATTTTTAAACGATTTAGGTTCCCGTTTTTCCTGAGGACTTTTAAGCATACTTAACTATTAACTCTTATTTTTGGCTGGTCTTACCTATAGGTAGGTACATAATCCTCATTTACCTATTTTGGAATAGTATTCCAGGTAAGTACCTATGTTTGAGCAGCAAATTACTTTGTGCCAATGGCACGGTAAGTACAGGTACCCTACTGGTCTAGATCATTATTTGCCGTCAATGAGCTGTGGTGTATCTAATCGTGATTATCACAGTGCAGTGCAATTAGGTCCTATTATTATAGTCTTAAATATTGTACCAATGCAAAATCTGGTAGGTATATAGGCGAATCGGTGCAGCTTATATTTCGTCAACCATACCTACTCGTAGTTAGACTATAATTGGGCACAAGAGCATTACATTTGGCTTCTTAAATTAGCTTTGCTGCAATAATTATTCCTCTGAGGAGGCCTATCGTAGCCTCATTAAGATTAATTGTCATCAATGATTACTCACCCTCATCCGTTCAGTTGAATCATAGCATATACTGATCTGAATGACTGGTATCAATGATGACTAAGGTCATTGCGACGGCATACTTATACAAACGTGTAATTTGTACGAAATAGCTCCAGTGCAGCGTCATAATAGAATTTGTCACTGCGAGTCAACAACACGACGACGTATATGCTTAAGTATGTGTCATGATACAATTATATAAGTACTGCCCCAGGCATTCCGGTACATCGGTTAGTAGTGTGGGTGTGGGTGACACAAGCTACGGCATCAGACTATCGATGGTATGCAGATATGGTGACGTCACTTGTGTCACGATCCGGAGTGACAGACCTTGTTTTCTGAGACCATGCATGTGTCACGTATTTTTTATTAAATTCTACTATAATTACTACTATAATTTGACATTTGTGTGCGTAGTAAAAATGCGTAATCAAAGGCCACACTAAAGTTAAAAAGTTGTTAAGTACTTAATGGCCTGAAATGAAGAGACCAGCAACGGCGGTTGGCGAAGAACTCTTACAGCCTGTAGCCTGTAAAGTAGTACCTACTTGTAAAGTTAAGTGTAAAAAGGTGCTTCGGCTCGGAAAAAAACTACTTGATAGATTAGATTTGTTTTTTTTAGATAGCTAGGTATACTAACACTCAACACTCTTTGGTAGGTACTCTTAACGTGTACCTATCAAATGTTATAGGAAGTATGAGACATGTTTATTTATAGTACCTATCTATCATCACTATTATAATGAACTGGTTTTCTCCCCAAATAAACTTCCGGTCAAGGTTCGCCATTGAATTAGATCATTGAGATCGTTCGAAGTACTGTGAGTCACCGGTGACGTAGCTAGGTATAGATAAACTTGATGTTGAACAGATGCCATAAACAAGTTAGTATCATGTCTATTAATTGATGTACGGTTAGTTAAAGTGTGGGGTTTACTCAGGTTTTTTTTCTTATACAATACGCGACGGTGGCAAACAAGCGTGCGGTCCACCTGATGCTAAGCGGACACCGCAGCCTATAGACGTTCGCTACTCCAAAGGAGCTACGTGCGCGTCGCCGACCCTTTATAAAGTTTGAGGATTCACTGTGTTGACAGCAGAAGGGACAAATTTAGGTCCCTCGCTCTCAACACAGTGCATCCTCGGGAGCTCCGGCAACCATGCTCACCTCCAGGAACACAACACTACATACTTGTGTATATGTCTGTATTTTTTACCTGTTTTTTGTGTACAATAAAGTATAGTACATTACTTAACAAGGGCGGTAAAACAAAGAATGTCTCAGATCGCAGGTATTTGACGCCCGAGCCGAAGGCAAGGGCGATAAATATGCGATCTGAGGCTTTCTTTTTTACCGCCCGTGTTAAGTACAAAATTTTATGTCACCCCCTGGCCAGGAAGTGGTATTTCCCGCGCGCGGAGCGTGCGGTAATTGCCACTTTACGGCCAGGTGTGGCATAAATTACATATATACATAGGGTCAAGGAACCAAAAGATGAACACACCCCAATAGTTGAACATTCGACAGAAAAATTGAAATAAAAAAATCGTGATATATTTTACCCTTTCGGAATATTTTTTTTCTAACGCGGCAATCCTTTGTCGAGGCTGGTAATTAAACTCCCAGGCTGTAACCGTACCCACGGCTATAAGCCGCTGTTGAATCCAGGCCTCGCGCCAAAAACTCCGTTTGTATGGAGATCTTACTAAGGATAGCGCTCTCAAATTTAAGCATTAAATTACGTATAAAATTGAATATAACGTATACTTTCAAGGTTTTGAGTGAAATAGATTCTTGATTAATGCCTTTACATTTTTATATATTAGATAAAAAATTTTTTTTAATAATTTGGAAGATATTTGCTGTTCAAGTTATGGTTCCAATTTTGTGTACCTGAGCTAATAGTTGAACGGCGTTCAACTTTCGGGCAGGGTGTCGTTTTTTCAAACATTGATTTAAATTCCTACTATAAAGATAATAAGAACCTCTATAGCTTAAATTAATCGTTTCTTTGTCGTTGATTTTTCTACCAAAAGTTGAACGCAACTTTCTATTGACAAAACGTTTATTTTGGAGTTTGTTTTACTATGAAAAATACCATTGTTCAACATAGAACCTGAGGCCAGAACTTGAACGAATAAAATTAACTAGTTCAACTTCTGGCTACTATTCCAATATGTGAACACTTTGTTGATTTTGGTTCGTTCATTTCACAGCTATCGTGTCCAAAACTTGAACTAACATAGTTTAGTCGTTCATGATTTAGGCAGTGGTTAGTAAATGAACGTCTTTACTCCAAAGTTACTAATTAGCATCAAACCTGGCAACTTTACCCATCCTTAGCTTTCATGTTCTCTAGTTTACTGTATTATTTTGGTAAATATTATTTATCGTATTATGTAAGTTCGCACATTATTTTTTTGCTTATAAATGCCCGGACAATGCATAAATAAATATGTTTGCTCATTTTACACTAATATTTCATTCATCTTTATTAACATACACCGTTATCAATGGAGTAATTTGGTGCGAAAGTGTTCGTTCATCTAATGGTGTCAAAGTGTTCAGAATTAGGGCACACTGTTCAACTTCTGGGCAAATTGGCATACTTTTGCTTAGATTATTTAAAAAAAAATACTCTATTATAATAGGATGATTTAAAATATTGGAATTCAATCTCGATTATATACCGATTCATATAAAAAAATGAAATCTGTATAAAGTAGGTTACAACACCCCGAAAAAAAATCCTAAAGTTGGGTTAGTCGCTTAAGTGTTCATCTTTTGGTTCCTTGACCCTACGTGTATAGAAACTAATGTAATTATAGCTGTGGTCTTTTGCAAGGCGGAGGTACTTCCCCAGTTAGGCTGCTCCAAATTCGCGCAAGATGACATTTTGCTGTGCCCTACCTCTCTTTAAAACACAGGTAAACACATTCTTTGAATGGTTATTGGGTCATTGCCTCTAGCATTGACGGATCCAGTTTGGTTGGGTAGACTCGTTTGGCTTGCCTGCCCCCACTGGGGTGAGATGTTAGTTGAATATGAGAATTTTTCCGGAAGGACAGAGAAGTTCGCTCATATTTAAAGCAGCGGTCGGCAACAGGCGGCCCGCAAGCCTCCTTATTGACAACCAACAATAAAATAATATACCTATATTAATTTCAAGTAAATTACACTCATATATGATGTTATGTTAGTTATGACTTAGGATTAGGTGTTAGTAAAATCGGTTTACAAATTAAATTATAGTACATTACTTAACAAGGGCGGTAAAACAAAGAATGTCTCAGATCGCAGGTATTTGACTTTATTACCGCCCGAGTTAAGTACAAAATTTTATGTCACCCCCTGGCCAGGAAATGGGATTTCCCTCGCGCGGAGCCTGCGGTAATTGCCGCTTTATGGCCAGGTGTGTGACATAAAATTACATTATTTATTGTACACAATTCTTTGTGTACAATAAATAATTTTATTTATTTATTTATTATTTATTTACATACAATATAGTACCTTTTGTCTGCGCCCGTGGCACATGTTGTGCTCGAGAGTATCTCGACTTATCTCGATCTACGCGTCTTTTTCTGATTGGCGCTGTTAGAAAGTGACGGATAGCTCGAGATACGCCGACATACTCTCGAGCGCAACACGCGCTAGGCCTACTGATAATCACAAATTATTAACACGTGCGGCCCGCGACAATATTCATAGTTACTATGTGGCCCTTGGCTGCTAAAAGGCCGCTGGCACCTGATTTAGAGCAACCTAACCGATGAAGTAGCGCATACTATTCTGTGGCCAACCTTTAACGCATTCACTACCACTAACGCATTATATGGGTTTCCGTTATTTTCACCCAGTGCCTTGAACGCACAGACGCATTCATAATATTTAGTGACTTTCACCCTGTGCCTTAGTGCCTTAGACAGAATAGTCGGTTGAACTCACATGTGCGTTTCGGGCACACAGCAAAGTGCGGCACCTGTCGAATGTCCAGCAAAAGAGGGTGGCAGTGAATGCGTTAACACCGCATCATTTTTATAGGCCGGGCCCATTAAAGCGACAGGAGTGCGCGATTGGAGAGTGGCCTGGGAAAAGTCCAGGGGAAACCTCCAACACGACCGACCACCAAGCTCACTGGAGCGCTAACTCTTAGAGTATTCCAGTGTTTAAACCGCAACGCAACACTGGAATAATCTAAGAGTGCGCTCCAGTGAGCCTGGTTGAGCGGTTTCTAGTTTTCTACTACTGGGAGCTATGGGGAGTTTTAGACCGCAGCCAATTTCTCTTTGAGCATGTGGTGTTGTGATCCTGGAGGGCTAGCACATAATGACCTCGAGAATATCTCGGCTTATCTCGAGCTATGCGTCTTTTTTGGTAGGTGCTGTTAGAAAGTGACGGATAGCTCGAGATAAGCCGACAAACTGACGTTGCCGTCATGTGCTAGCCATAGCTGATGATGAGAAAGGTCGACAAAGCTCCCGAGAGCGAGGGGCCTGTGTGTCTCTAGCTGTCAACGAATTCTCAAGTCAATAAAGGGTCAGCAACGCGCTTGTGATTCTCCTGAATGAAGGTGGGGGGGCTTTTCGCCGTTTGTCATATCCAAAATCGGCAACCAATGTCATTGTTACAAGCATTGCCATGATTGGTTCATATTGATGAACTATTACTCGATGAAGGCGTGATTGTAACTTTGCAACGTACCAGTGGCGGAGCGTCCATACAACTCGATTCCCACCGGCTTGCCTAATTTTTAGCCTGTCCAGTTCTTTAACTACGGCTCATGAAGAATAAGAAAGGCAAATTACTTCCGGCTTCCCTAAGAATATTTTTGACGCGCCGCCACTGCAACGTACTTAACCTATTCACCGCCACAGTATTCGATTCTGTAAGTTGTGCCTCACACGCCAGTCTTCGTCGCAAACGACTGAAAATGAACCTTACTTCATAGCACGTAGCTTGCCTTTACATCGACTCGATATGAAGTCATTGGCGGGTGGGGCACTGTCCCGACTTTATATCAAGTCAATGGCGGTGAAAAGGTTAATAACAGTCGTTCATGGCGTTGACGTGTCGGTGTTTTCGACGTTCATAGAGCCCGGACACATGTCCACGGTACGGCGCCGCGCCGTACGTGACAACGTACAAAGAACAAAGGCCGTAGACGTGCCCGGTGCCGTACCGTGGACATGTGTCCGGGCCCATAGGGCTAACCAGTTTAACGTTAATCTTTTCGACGGTCTGTCAAATACAAAATGATGCATGTAGGTTGATATTAGGATTTTGGTCGTCGCCGCGTTGGTGAACACACGTGCCCGGAGCGACGACGAGCAGAATCCACTACCGTACAAAACCAGTTGCCTACTGTCATGGCGTCGTTACCGAACAACGTCACTGAACAAGTATTGATAGGCGACATCATCATAAATTTGATGGAAAGCCATTTTTAAAGAAGGTTGATATTACACTGCATTCTGTGACGGATATATCCGCCGTTGGCGTGGAGCCGATGGTGCGGATACATGCGTCGTTGGCATCGAAGGTTAATTAAATTGCGAAAGCCTACATGGTGAGGCTAAGGAAATCACGGATAAAATTCAATAATAGTCTCATATGTGGTTGTATAAAACTGATTTTTATTACAGTAATATAATGGAAATTCACGGATGGCAGGCCATCACAGTTGTGACAGATACAGTTCTGGCGAAGTATACATATATATGTCGTGGTGGATACGCGGTCTAGTCCTCGAGGAAGAAATATTGGCCTGCCCGTTTTTGCTCCATATCCTGAAACAACAAAATAACATCAAACACACGAAAAGGAATCATCGGGTTGGCCACTGAAATTCTCAAAGTCAAAGTGATTTATTTGTAAACATAGGTAACACAAGTTAAATATTGAATGATTTTAGTAAAATAAGTTTTTTTTAATACGCAGTGATACAAGTCTGGATTCGAACCCATGACCTTTGCGTTGAAATTTCCTAATCAAACATGACAATTTAATACAAATATTTTGTTCATATGTTTCTGTGTTCTAATACCTTGCGACGTAAGGTCCTTACATAAAAATAAATTGACTGTTCTAAATCACGTAAGAACGTGATTTAGAACAGTCAATTTATTTTTAGAGAGTTGCTATTTTATTATTGACCAGAATGCAGCAGTTGCCAAAACATTGACATGCGTGACTAGCCATACAAAAAAAAACACCGAAGTATTCAGGTCAAAAAAAGAGGTCTTAATACGTCCGAGTAAAACTCTAGGAATAGGAATACAAGTCATGATTGAATACAATGGTATTTTGCAGTAACATTTTATGCCGGAACTACAAATGGGCTATGATGGCCCAACGTACAAGACGCAGTTACGCGGTAGATTGTGATGAAAATAAGTCTTTCTCCCTTTAATGCATAACTGACCGTGAATAGAAAACGAGATATCTGCCTCTCTTTCACACTTGCATATTCGACAGAGGAGATACTTCCTATTCAGTTCGTGGTAGGCCTCTGTACGATAGGTCAACATAGCTCGAGTAGAACCGGCATAATATTTTAATACCATCCAGAATACACAGGGGCGCATTGAATATCGAGAGCGCCCTAGCCAAGCACCTTATCAGCGCACCACTAGCGGGTTATTGTTATTTTTTTTTAAATTTGTGCACGCGCGCTTTTGTCGCCTCAACCTCTTCAACCTCTGAAAATCACTATACAAACGTACGAGGCTCGGATACAAGTTTAACGGCTTTGGTCAACATAGCTTGCGCGACGCAAGCGGGACGCTGCGCTACGCGCCAAAATGTATGAAACCGTCCCGCTCGCGTCGCGCAGCCTGTGTGGCGTCGCTAACTTGTTAGCATAGGTTCCGGCGCGCAGCGCTCGCGTCGCGCGGACTTCGCGCAACGCTGTGTGACCAAGCCTTATCTACATTGCGCGGTTTTATAGCTCGATTGAACTCGATATAGCTCCGTGACCCGCAGTGTAATAAGATTCGCACGCGAGTCTCGTACGCTCGTTACCATGGTTGCATCTCCTGGGCCACTCTTTAAAACTGTGATTTTACAGACTTTAATCCTACTAAACATGATTTTTAGCGATGATTATAAATCCATGATGACGTGGGCCAACTCTTGTGCGTGCTAGAAGTCTATATTCATCATCATCATCATCATCAGCCTATATACGTCCCACTGCTGGGCACAGGCCTCCTCATAGATGAGAGGGATTGGGCAGTAGTCCCCACGCTGGCCCAGAGCGGGTTGGGGAATTCACATACAACTTTGAATTTCTTTGCGGATGTATGCAGGTTTCCTCACGATGTTTTCCTTCACCGAAAAGCTAGAGCTAGAAGTCTATATTATAACATCTTTTCTAAGAAACTCGGTTACTGTTATCGTCTGGTACATAATAACAACAAGAAAAAGTTGATTGGCCCAAATAAGGCTTAATCCTCACCTTTACAGAAGAATGCTTATTGATCCTAGGCCTGAAGTTGTTAGGGTCCCTCCGGAAGGTGATGCCCAGCAGCTCGAGGAACTTGTTCATGCCGTTGAGCAGCGACTGCGGCTCGTGCGCCGTCGCGTCCGAAGACGGCGTGCCCTCGAACACGATCACGCGGTCCGCGAGATACGTCGCCATTATAAAGTCGTGCTCCACTACGAAGCCTGTCCGCTTCGCGTGGAGGATGAACCTGTGGATAGATAAGATAAGATAATTTTATTGTTATTTTATTTTGTTGTAGAGGTGTGTAAGAGAGCCGTGTGCCAGGGTGCCTACCGGGAACCGAAAACGAAGTATCTCCCTCTCTGTTGCTCCAATATGCAAGTGCGACGGAGAGGCAGATATTTCGTTTTCAGTTCGCGGTAGCCCTCCAGGTTTTGGGTGTTTTAGTTTGTGACTAGATTAGCCCTTTGGGCCTTTTCACACTTGAGCGATTTGCCAGCGATTGCTATACAAATTCGCCGCGTTCGAGTTTTGTATAGAAATCGCTGGCAAATCGCTTGCAAATCGCTCAAGTGTGAAAAGGCCCTTTCCGCCACCATTTGATATATCAGACAGTGTAAATGACACCTTGATTATTGGTAAAGGGGAAAATTGCGTGTACTTTTTTTTGACTTTCTGTGGTTAATGGGTTAATTGAAGATTGTCTGTTCTGTTAGTTTTGTAAATACGACTGACTCTTCACTGATTAGTGCATGCTTCTTCTAATCCTGAGTATTAACTTGTCTAATAAAATCAAGATTCCTCTACATGTACTGTACAACCACGGCATTTGTTATCTGAAAGTCTTTACTAACTTCATATTTGCATTTTATAAACTCTCATGAACAGTTATCCCACAAAATAATACCAATTTGAATGAATGACATATAATTGAACCCTATGAATTAGATCAAACTGCATTTTTGAATAATATTACCTACTTCTTTCTAGTTAGTCATAATTTTCAAATATGTATATAAAATTTGTACCGTTTAATAACTTTAGCTGCAACCAAACGCTGTTCAGAGTCAAGGTAGGCAGACGGCTCATCGATGAGGTACACATCAGCAGGCTTGCCCAAGCACAGCACCAGCGCCACTCGCTGCAATTCACCTCCCGACAGGTTCTGCACCTCTTGGTCCATGATCTCCTCAATCTTCATTGGCTTCATCACATCCGTAATAAACTGTAATTGTTATAATATATAGTTAGGGTTGATTGTTTCTATCCTTCAGTAGCATGTTTCAAACCATCAGAGTAAATGTAAAATTGCACATTGCACTCTATGGATGTATGGCAGTTCTCTAACTGATAATAAGATGTTTGATGACGTAACCAGCATTTTGGGTACTATTTGAGTTGCTAAGTGCAAAATTTTGCTCTTTGCATGAACAACAACAAAATAGAATGGGTTTTCTACTAAACGCTTGAGCGATTTTCCGGTCCAGATTTTGGTCAGAAGATAAAGATAACTGATGATAATTTTATGTTAAATAAATATAAATAAATATTTGTGGAGAATCTTAGACAAATCAACCTAGTCCCAAACTAAGCAAAGCTTGTACCATGGCTACTAAGCGACTTTATATGTTGCAGTCAAAAGTGTGAACTGGTCAAAAGGACTTTTAACCGATCAAAACAGGCAAAACTAATTTTGACCAATCTGTCAAGGTTGACGTTTGTCACATAGGTACTGTAAAATTTCGGTTAGGTTAGGGTTCGCTTGTGTCCCTCAGAGCGGAATAGGCACCCCGCGATAGCGGAGTGCCGTCAACATGCTGGCAAGTCACAAATCTGACAGTACCTATGTGACAAACGTCACCCTTGACAGATTGGTCAAAAGTAGTTTTGCCTGTTTTTGTCGGTTAAAAGTCCTTTTGACCAGTTCACACTTTTAACTTGTATAGATAAATAGATACTAAAATACATAGAAATCATCCAAGACCCAAGAACAAATATTCGTGCTCACCACACAAATAAATGCCCCGGCCGGGATTCGAACCCAGGACCTCCAGCTTCATAGGCAGGGTCACTACCAACTAAGCTAAAGTGGTTGTCTATAACTTTGTAGGTAGAAGTTAAGAAACTAAGCGATTACACCATTATATTAGGTGATTTGAAATGGAAAGTCAACATATCTTATACATATCTAATCAGGCTAATAACATTGACACTTACCTGTGGATGTATATATGCATCTCTAATCTTGTCATGCAGCAAGCTGCGGACTAGGCCCTGGGACTTGGGAGATATCTTCTGTGGCTTATAACTAATGTGCAACTGCGGCAGGGTGCCCGAACCTGAGAACAACCACATATTTGATTTGCATATTCAAAGCACATTTGCGATGCAATGCAATGTTAAAAAAAAAATAGTGGAATATAATGTCCCGAACATTCCATTCCATTCAGATGAGGGATTAATTGATTGTTTTGTTGTTTTTAAATCAAGAAGTTTTTCTGGGTTTATGGGGTGTTTAAAAAAAAAAAAAACTACATAGTTAATGGCTTTAATTAAAGCAAAACTTAACTATTGATACCTTTGTCTAACTATTTCTCATATATTTTGTATGGCTAACTTTCGTTACACAAAGGGTGCGATTGTAACTTTGTTTTCATTAAGCCCTTATCTACGTACAATTTTTTTTTAATAATGTAATTAGAACAAACTTTAAAATTACAGATATTACAAGTTCTAAAGATAATCAAGCAAGCTCATAAGATGTCTAAGATGTGAAAAAGGCCTATAAACGATCAGTTGTGCTTTATGTAAGGCAATAAATATAGGAAATTCTTTCATAAATAATGTCAATAAAAACTTACTAACTAAATTGACACAAACATGCCTAGTCAAATAACCCGCCCCGGATCACTCCGGGTGCAAAGGTGCCCATCACGCTCGCCGCAATTCTTTCATTGAAATTATTGTTTTCCTCAGCCTAACCTAATAGGTTAATAACCTTCTAGTGGACTAATATATTTGCTGTCACATATGAAACTAACTATCAAAACATCATCGGGCCAGTGGATGATACAGAATGACTAGAATAAGTGTAATACAATAAATCGAAAAAAGTTTGAGAATAACGTCCAACCTACGGTTCCAATACAGGATTCCGTTTTGAAGTATGCAAATTACATTCATACAAAGGAAATCTATACATTACCATCAGTGGATATCGAAGATTCCGCGTGCCGTAAACATTTTTGAAACACAGGATGGAAATAGAGATCAAATAGTTCAGTTTTAGCCATAACAATTTCTAACAATACATTTAGCTATATTTCGATAACACACTTATAACCTCAACACGTAAGCAAAATCTTTGTGATTCGTCATCGAAAATTATCGTAATCCATTTAACGTTACATGTATTTCAGAAAACGTAACAAATAAACGCACAGTTTGTTCTAGAATTATATTAAATCCAAATTTTCATTGAGGCTAAAAACGATTGACAACTTTCACAAAAGTGACATTTGCTTGTTAGAGTTGCCATATGAAAATAAAAAAAATAATCGATACGTTGCTACGGACGCGTTCAGGAAGACAGTTTTAAATAGTGACATGAAAAAAAAAAAAATGCCAACTTTACCTAAGAGAAGCAGTAAGAGAAGACTTTCGCTGTAACTAAAATTAGGCTATCTTTATAATGAAAATCAAATGGACGAATGCTTTATGTCGGACATACCTACAAGTGACACTGCTAATAATGCAACTATAGCGTTAGTGTTGAGAAATAGTCAGGATTGAAATGTATGGCAGGACATTGAACATACCTTCATCAGGTTCCAAATTTCCAGCCAACATTCTGATGAATGTTGTCTTTCCAGTTCCATTCTCTCCAAGTAAAACTAAAATCTCAGAGTCTGAGAACTCGCCAGGCCTCACGTGAAGACTGAAGTCACCCATTTTCTTTGTCATTTCTGGGTACTCATAGTGATTCATTCTCTTGATCTGTGGGAACGCGGGAGGTAGACATTAATATAATGTAACATTTAGAAACCTTGCGATTTTATTTCCTGTCACCATACACTAAAAAAAAAAACATGGTGCCATTCGAACCAGTTTTCTTAGACGATCAAATGTCTATATGGGACCAACTACAATTAGACTACGACTACGATTCGATTTGGATTAGATGTATATTGTTTTAACCTGTGTTGTGTACAATAAAGTGCTTACATACATACATAGACCACAATAAAGGGCAAAAAATAGAGATGAACCTAGCTCGCCGCTAGCGGTCGCCTAAACGGTTCCTACAAATTGGCACGGGCAGATGACGTCACACGCCTGGTATCGTACCAACTGTTGTATGGGAAAATAAGTATTTTGTTATTTTGAAACATAATTTTCCGAATTTTCGATGTTAAATATCTTTTTTCTAATTTGGTAAAGTTTATAACTTTCAATTCAATGTGATATTTTGATGGTTCACTATCCATAAAGTGACACCATGTTAAAAAATTTTAACATGTGTCAAATACTCTATTGGACGCTTTTATACTTTATCGTCGATGGCCACGGCAGGGTAAAACTCTATGGTTTCATATACTACTATAGACTTTAGACTAATTATGAATGAAACCATAGTTTTATCGTGCCATGGACGTCCACGGTAAAGTATAGAAGCGCCCATTTGGTCGGAGTTTGCCTGTGTGGCACTATTAATGCAAAAACTTTACTGACCTCTTCTTCAGTTGCTGACTCTGCAACCTTGAAGACCAATGATTCAGTCCTGAATCTCATATTTTCAGTGGGCACAAACCCATCTAGGAATATATTGATGCCTAAAAAATAAATGTTCATTGTAATCACACACTCATAATTATTTTCCCACAAGACCTATTCACAATAAACACAAAAAGACGTATATATTGAAACAAACCTTCTCGTACGGAGAAAGGCATAGTCACAACACCATAAGCGCCAGGCACACCATACAAACAGCAGATAAAGTCTGACAGATAATCCAACACTGACAAATCGTGCTCTACCACTATGATGAACCTGGATCAAACAAAAGAAACATTTGATGTTAATTCAGAATTGAATTTGAAAAATGGCGACAAATACGTTGCAACGAGAGTTGGGAGTCTCACTCACATGCAGTGACACAATTATTATTATTATTAAAGCTTTTTATATTTCCACAATATTTGCATATGTAGTTTGTTATTTATATTGTTTGTAATTTATTCAGTTGTGGATCCCTTTCGGGTAAAAGCCTCCTCATCACAATTCCATTTATGTCTGTCTTGGGCTACTTGAATCCAGTTTGTTCCTGCTACTGAGTTGATGTCGTCTGTCCATTTCTTTTTTGGTCTACCTCTGTGTCTTTTTCCCACAGGACCATTCCATTTTGTAGATTCCAATGTCCACCTCTTGTCCTTATACCTAGATATATGTCCTGCCCATTTCCATTTCAAACGGAGAGCCTGCTGGAGAGCATCTGTCAGTTTAGTTTTCTTTCTAATGCTTTCACTCCTAATTTTTTGTATTTTCTTTATTTTTAATAGGCTTCTTTCCATTGCTCGCTGGCAGGTTGTGATTGCGTTTTTAACTTTGTCTGTGAAGATCCAAGTTTGACTTCCATATGTCAGGGTAGGTAGGATGCAGGTGTCCATTACAATTTTCTTTAGTGGTAAGGAATAATTGCCCTTAAGAATTTCTTTTTGTGACCAGAACATCAGTGACACAATATGTTATGTATAAGTATCAAGAACAGTGAATTGCTACATTATTGTAATCAGTAAAGTATTTATGACAAATAAAGCCATACTTATCGGGATGGATGAGCGAGCGTATTGTGCGGGCAGCATTCAGACGCTGCTTGACATCCAAGTAGGAAGACGGCTCGTCAAACATGAAGATGTCTCCATTCTGGATGCATACCATGGCGATGGCGAAGCGCTGGAGCTCCCCACCAGATAGCGCGGCGATCTCGCGGCCGCGGATGTGCGAAAGATCTGGCACAAAAATAACAGCTTAAACTTCCACCCTTGCCAGGATAAAAAGTATCTTATGGTATTGTTTAATCCTATCTTTCGTACGCAAGTACTAGAAATTACTCTGTCATTCTGGTTCAGGGCAGGGTGGATGCGTAAGTGCATTACTCCAATGCGAAAACAACTACAGCCATGCCAAATTTCATTAAAATTGGTTCAATAAATTCATATTACCTGTAAGGAAGTAAGTATTTGATTGGTGTGGTTATATTTTTTAAATAATGCTACTTTAGTTGCATGGTGATCGATGTATCAACTATATATTTGTTAGTCCCTATATTTTAACAGAACATGCACACACACTATACACTATATTGAGTATGGAATTTAAGTACATAAATATTAATTTTATATCATTACATATAGTCACATTAAAAAAACGTAACAATAAGTATTTCATAAACAGATAAAAATGTGTTCTGATACTTCTGATAGAGATAATAATGCACAGAAGTTAACTATATCTGCAGCTATTTCTACTAAATACTTCAAAGATTCGAACACATGCAAACAAAATTAAATAAAACTTGTAATAATGTACAATAACTCACCAAGCATCTTGCAAATTTCATCTATATTGTTCATATCATTTTTCCTATCCAACAGCTGTCCCACAGTTCCTTTCACAGCCTTGGGGATCTGATCCACGTACTGAGGCTTGATCAGGGCCTTCAGGTCATCCTCCAGGATCTTGGTGAAGTAGTTCTGCAGCTCAGAGCCGCGGAAGTGGGAGAGGATCTCTTGCCAGTCCGGGGGATCCTAAAACAAGCTTACAATAAGAGCTGTTTCACTAGGTAAACTAAGACTAACTTATTAAAATTAGTTAATTATGTTAAAAAGGTTTAAGCCATCATTTACCTACTTTAGCTACACTCATTTTTTATAAATAGTTGGGCTCAGGAAATTAAGGGTTAATGAGTATTTTCACAAAGCTTACTATTAACTACAAGAAATAAAGAAAAGGCAGCAAAAATCGTCACAATCAAAAGGCAGAGATATGCATATAAATTAGCTATGTCAAATAGAATTTAATACTATGTACAAGATAAAACCCCAACCTAATACAAAACATAGCTAAGAATAAGAACCGGCGGAGATGGTTATCAACAAGTTCGATTAATACAAAACCACACTCAAATCGGTTCATCGATTAGGGAGCTAGATGCCACTGACAGAAACACTCAACATTTAAAGAAGAAATATAGTGCCTATTAAAAAAAAATTTTTTTTAAAGAGTGATGCAATCAACATGCTCTTGATATCTGTCTAAATTACATCTTACAGAGTAGCGGCCCAGATTGGGCTTCTGTTTCCCAGCAAGGATCTTCAGTGCAGTAGACTTGCCAATACCGTTTTGGCCAACAAGTCCCAGAACTTCGCCCGGACGAGGGATCGGCAGCCGATGTAGCTTGAAGGAGTTCTTGGAGTAGCGGTGAGTTGTATGCTTCTCCAGGTTTGACGGGATGTTGATGATGGTAATTGCATCAAATGGACATTTCTGTAAGACAATTTATATGAAAATAAATATCCTGGTTCACAAAAACTGGTGTTTGTTATGGATCTGTAATTTTCTCAAGTATATTTTATTAAAAGCAACATTTGTGCTCAAAATAAATTTTATTAAATGATGTCCATAATCCAGTAACTTGGAATGAAAGCAATGGATAACTCTTTACATGAAACTTAACCAATGTTTCTAATTGGAACTTTTTTCCATAACAATAGAAGATGGCATTATAAGAGCTCCATGGCAATTTAAAGCTTCATTTTTTATTGAATAAATTGCTACTGTTGTGGCCTACCTAGCTTAAGGTTTCTTTATTAAAGTAAATATTTCATTTTTGATTAATTGTAATAATAATTTGTTACACTAGCTTTTGCCCGCGTAAACTTCCAGACCCCTTTTTCATCCCTTCAAGGAATAATTTTCGGGATAAAAAGTATCCTATATGTTAATTCAGGCTATAAACTCTTTGTATACCAAGTTTCATCATACCTAATCCGTTCAGCCGTTTTTGCGTGATTGAGTAACAAACATCTAAACTTACACATTTTATAATATTTACTAGCTTTTGCCAGCGACTTCGTCCGCGTAAAAGGGATGATTTTCGGGATAAAAAGTATTGTATATGTTAATCCAGGCTATAATCTCGTTGTATACCAAGTTTCGTCATAATCCGTTCAGTAGTTTTTGCGTGATCGAGTCACAAACATCCAAACACACTAACTTTCGCATTTATAATATTAGTAGGTTAAAGTAGGATATGTATAAACTTACTAATATGTTAAATGTGTACAAAGCACAAGAGTTCTAAGTCTTGTAATATTAACTTGTTGTTTAAAAATAAATTACTGACATTAGCTGTTTCTGTTATTGCCCTATATAAAAGTACATTCACATGCATGCTGTTCTTGCCTTTATTATAGCATTGAAGGATGATGTTGAACTGTAAATTACCATTTTATAATACAAAATCATTATATAATAAACAAGTAGGTGTGTTGAGGTGATTGATCACCTAAGTTCCCTATGAAGAGTGACTAACAGCTTGATAGCTTACCTTGACACAAATACCACAACCGATGCAGAGTTCCTCCGAGATGGTGGCAATCTTGTCGTTGGGCGTCACTTCGATGCAGAGCTTGCCCATCCGCACCACCGGGCAGCTCTTTTTGCACTCCTGCCTACATCGCTTTGGCTTGCACCGATCAGCATTCACAATAGCGATACGCGTGAGCTTGTCCGTCTCGTCATGTTGTTTGCTTCGAGACATAACTGTCAACGAAAAATAACATTCAAAAAACACTCCTCGATCCAGCTGTAATTAATAATTCAACAATTTCGTTTCATATGTGGCACAGTTTCACACATAACCTCAACTTGTATTTGGCGTTTGCGGTTTTTATAAATAACAGGTTGTACTAATAAAAAGGAATTTACAATAACGTGAGTATTGGGAATAAAATTTAACACGGGACGTGGAATAAGGCTGATACCTGGTAAAAGAGAGCGAACGTTGGCGAAATCCTGCCTACGTTCGCGTGTCCCTTTACTTTGAAATGTCAAAAGGAATGATCACAGACTAATAAGAGATACTACGTATCAGACGCACAACTGTCATACAGCCATATTGGCCAATAGTGAAGTCCTAGAACATAGATATAGTATATACTCTGTAGTTATAGATGCGCCAACAAGCGACCGGGGCTATGTCTTTCTCATATTATGACGTCAAAATATGGGGATACCATGGTTGCAAAAAATTACCCCAAAAATTTAGTCGGATAGTACTTAGTTACAAGTGATCAAATTCCATAGTGACTAAGTCGCCATTTTGACTCACTAACTAAATTTACACAACATCGTAGGCGATATCGTAAAATAAGTGATCTCGACCGGCCACTTTTTTTGGGATAATCTTACCTATAAATACATAGTCACCGGTTATCACCGTTGCATCAAACGGCGATTTCACTGATCCAAATCTATACATTTTGTTCTCGCCGCTCGCCGCTGGTCGCTGGCCTTCCTGCTCGCCGCTTGACTTGCTGGTCATCACGTCACCCAAAGAACCATGCTAAATGTTTAAGTCTCTAGACGATGAAAGTAGTAAGTAATGTAACCAGATAGTGCTTACTATTTCCATGCCCCTTTTTGTCTTTCACAGATAAATTATGTAGTTGTTGGAATAAAAGAATAAACTTCAATTTAGAACAGTTAATTTATTTACAATAATATATTACATTTATAACTTTATTTTTCAATAAATAAACAAATATGTAATAAGCAGTTATAGATTATTTTACCCAATTTAATTTCCTGTTCCCTCAGTCCTGAAATCCATTTTTTCGGGATTCATCCTCTGTTGAAAAACTGAAAAAATCAAATTACTTGAAATTCCCGAAACGTGGGGTAATCTTTAGGGGTTTTTTTTATTATTTGTTGGTATCCCGAAATCGAATTATAAACCGACTGAATGGTGGGACATCAATGCTAAGCTGGCTTCTATGGTAGATTTCTACTACGCGATTTGACCGGTTTGTATGTCAAATGTTTGGAGGTTATTTTTTAATTAATTCACATATTTTTCCTATTTCATCTATTGTCTCATGATATAACTAATGATTTAGCTCAGTAATTTGGTTCCGGTGAGATTTTAGAAATAAACACGGGTCCAAAATTCAAAGAAAATGTACTTACGCATGGAATGTAACATCCGCCTTTTTTCGGTCGAAATTGCTTTTACAGCCAAACACTGAACACCCCACCATGTTTGCACTGAACAACCAAACACTACGGATCTGATGATTGGTAAATTATTATTCATTTAAACCAAATTCATCATTAATTTTCCACTTATAAATTGCACTGCAAAATATTGCCACTTTGTTTTGCAATCTTCTTGACACTAATGACAGATTACTTTTACCCGACCATGAAAAAATGTCCGGTCGGTGATAAGGACAAAACATCGCACTTTTTTCTACTTCCTCTCATAGGAATCGCAATAAGGCTATCTTTCTCTTACAAAGCGTGTCAGGCCCTTGTCCTAGAAACGATTTTGACAGCTCTTTTTTTTTTTTATTGGCTGGAATTGTAGGCAAAGGCGTTAACTGTTATATGCCTGCTGGTACCGGTTGCTTTAAAAGTTGAGTTTATAGAATAACCAAAAATACATGACATCTCGCACAGTACATTATTGTACTGGCAATGTCATGTATTTTTGATTATGCTTTTTTTTAAGTGACATTGCGAAATAAAACAACATATCGGAATTATTTTCTTTTAATTTTTAATTTCTTATTATATTTATTGTAGGCCTTTTGTTGCATTACCGGCAAGTTTTTTCTTAGACGACATATATCTGTGCCTTTTAAAATCTTGTTTATGACATTGCACCAGTTAAATACTGCAAATTGTATTGAAAAACCCAAAAACATTGCAAGGACATTTTTTTTATGAATAGAGCATTTCAGAAAATCAAATGAATGCTTGGAGATAATATGCCCTTTTATTTTATCGGTAATTGAATCCAAATGGGGATTCTTCTCCAGGTATTCATTTGATTCCTCTATTATCACTCCAAAATTTCTCACGGCATGCTCTGAGGGGTAAGACAAGTTTCTTTTTTTTATTGCGTTGTATTCTCTTTCCCTGATCCAACTATGACAAGGTTCCTCTGTCGCAATAGTCAGATCAGTGGTACATTGCTGGCACTTGATTTTGTTCAGTATTTTTCTTGTCAGCCACCCCGCAGTGTATGCCCGTGCATGAACATTCAATCTTTCACGTCGAACTTGTGCTTGTATTTGCTCATGTTCGTATTGTATAGTAGGAGGAGGAGCACTGGTATCTGGTTGGCTCGTTGTGCGCCGCGGTTCAAACATTTTTTTTATATTTATTAACTGTTTACCAGTGTCTTCCTCACAATTGAACCCTACCGAATGAAATTTAATAAATCTCGTTATGAGCAGTGATTTAAAGGTGCTTATGAAGCTGTGGCAATTAGGATCAGTGTTTCGAAAATTGTATGCTCGGACCTGACCAAAGAAATTTTCTATGGGGTCCGAGTTAAAATACCGCGGGCGCATTACTTTAACGGTTTTTGTTTTTAGAAATTGCCACAGCCTCATATAACTTTTTACTGTCGTAATCCAGTTTTTAATGGAAGGCACAGATACCTCACCTCGTCTCTCATCAATAAACTTAATGTTTTCTAATTTCTTTATAGCCTCTTGCCAAAATTGATGGTGTGGCGATGACTCCGTGACAGCTTTGCGCAATAGTTTACCACGCGCTTGTTTATGATTCAACGTCGCTCCATTACACGAATCAAAAAGATCGTCAAAGAACGACACGGCCTCGGCTGTGTTTTTCAGCGTTTCGCTAACTTCTGTTCCATCCGAGTAGTGAGCTGCAAAATAAAATATTTGTTAGTACATATATTTATTCGGAATTCAGGACTTCAGTTCGATACGTATACGCTTTGCTCTTGTAATTATGATTATGTATGTTTTATTCATGATCATAAATTATTAAATAATTGTTACATTATAATGCGGTAAGGTGAACAGTAACACTAATCTTGCTAAGGTAGCGTTTTCTCCCGGAAAAGCATTGATCCTGAAATCATGAAAGATATATCGCCCTATATGCTACAATTATATTATAAATAAGTCACCGCGTACAAAGACAACAAATAATGTAACATTTTGCATTTCCATATGAATTTTAAACTAACACGCTCACGCACGCATTCATTGGTCACATGTAAGAAAAGTTAATGACTCAATAACTATAAGTATAAAATCCTTGGTATAGAATCAAGTCATCTGAATACAAGGGATAAAACCCGAATAATCTACTAGTACTCGGTACAAGTACAGTAACTATATATATCGAAAGTGTACATGTCGTCGATTTGATGTAAACTAATAAATTCCATTAATCACAGAATTACTTTTATATGAAACTTCAATTAATAAAGTAATATGACTGATGGACGTTCGCCAGTGTTCGGAAATCGTCGTAAATATTCAATTGTATGTTTCCAAAGATCAACGTGCAATATTTATTGCCGGAAAATGTAAATTACTTTCAGTATGACACTAATATATGCAAATATTTACTCGTAGAAACTCTATAAAGTTTAAAGTAGAATATGTAATGGAATTACAGCATGTACTTAAGTGTCAAACTCAAAGTAATCATGCTGTAAAAACGCCAACAAAGTTAACTGACCTTTCGTGACCTTTATTACTTACAATGCTCACAACAAAGTGCACGAATGGTCAGTCTACTGTGTTGGCGATGGTACATATCATCATCATCATCATCATCATCATCAGCCTACATACGTCCCACTGCTGGGCACAGGCCTCCTCTCATAAATGAGAGGGATTGGGCAGTAGTCCCCACGCTGGCCCAGAGCGGGTTGGGGACTAATACATACATGATGGGGATGGTACATATACTCTAGATTATATGCTGTAGAAACTCACAAAATTGGGATGTGTACGACAAGGCCGCCGCGACTGTCTTGCTCAGGACACGCGTGCATGTCTTCACCTGAAAAATATAAATATAGAGTTTGAAAACAAACCCAAGATAAGTTTTCGTGTTTTATGAACCGTTTAAATGTATTTTATACAATTTATTTAACAATTTCGTCTCATTTTACCTACGCCATATTTCTTTTTTTTTATAAAACAAGAGTGCATACAGCCTTTACACATAAATTCAACTCAACATGCATGTAAAAATAAAAAGTTCCTTGGTAAATAAAAAAGAAATATTTTTAGTTGGGGACTTCACATACAACTTTGAATTTCTTCGCGGAGGTTTGTATGCAGGTTTGTAAACAAACATCGTGAGGATTACTGCCCAATCCCCCTCATCTATGAGAAGAGGCCTGTGCCCAGCAGTGGGACGTATATAGGCTGATGATGATGATATTTTTAATGTCTATGTTTCTTATCGTGTAAAAGCGGCTGCTGGGAATCGGGTAGGCGGCGCAAAACTCTGAATAGATGGCGCCACTAGACTTTGACACATCTCGTTTCATGCACATTTAACTTAAAAAAATATGTATGTTTAAAATACCGATTCCTACACCGGCTTTGACGACGCAACGGAGCCACGCCGTTATGTCGCCTAAATAATGTTTTTAGTTTTAAGTATATCATTGTATGTATGTTAGCTATAAGTTATTTATCTATTGGCCCTTGTTGCCTGAAATAAATGATTAAATTAAAAAAAATAATGAAATGAATAAAATGAACTTTATTCTGTAAGTAGGCCGCAATGGTCGCAAAAGGCTGTAAGATGCCTGGAAGCTTCTGCATGACCACCACCTGGTACCACCGCCAATGTAACCAAACCAGAATTATTATTGTAAAATTAGAATAAGTGTTGACCTGCAAAAGTGCTATCTGATGGCCTATTTGAATAAATGATTTTTGAGTTTGAGTTTGAGTTTTTAATGGCACTTCAAGTCAAACCCTACTAGCGTTTCACAGAGGCCACTGCCGAGAAGAAACGCCGAAAGAAACTCGACAGTCAGCCATTTTCTAAAATATGCTTATTACAATGATAATACTTAACCTACTTAAGATCAAGAAATCTAAGTATCTATATAAAGCAACACAAAAACACAGAATAAAATGAGGAAAAAAAAACAGTTATGTACAGTGTGTAATTCTGCAAGAAAACATTTCGAAACTGTATACCTAAGCATTATCAAATTCTAATTAAGTTAAAATACCGTTATAAAATAAAACTTAATGATTTTTTCTCTGTAATAAGTTTTAAACTTTGTATTTTAGGCCGAGACACTGTCGGATAATGTTTCAAAGCCATTTAAACATGATTTAAACACAAAAGTTTTTGTTTAGACATGAGTGTGTAATTTATATTTTGGTAAATCTATACTCGTCCGTTTAACGCGATAAAGTGGATCTAAATGAAAAATATGGACGTCTGAATCTGACACAGCTAAAAGCACTTTTAAGGCAACGCGAGGAATCCGTAAAAGGACCGCAAAATTAAGGTGGTTGTAATGGAAAAAATGAGAAATTCCATTTTTTACACTTTTTTTTTCATTAATGTTTAATTATTTTTATTTAATTTTCTATATTTGGATCCTTAACAGGTTGAAGCCTCCTCTTCCATCTTTCTCCAGTTCTTTCTGTCTTGTGTTTTTTTAATCCGGTCCCTGCCGGCTATCTTCACTATGTCATCAGCCCATCTTTGCATTGGCCTTCCTTGGGCGCGTTTGCCATATTGCCGCAAAATATACGTAATAATAAACATTATCGCAAAATATCAAGTTCATAAGTCACAGCAGCCCAAAGAGATTAATAATTACGATCTAATGTCTTGGGACAAATTCTAGTGGCGCCACCTAGTGGTAGTTTGGCAGCCCCCGACCCCATTGAATGAAATTTTGCATATAGCTAATTTATACCCTAAAATTAGATGTTTAGTTCCGGAAATCATCCAGGTTCTATAATTTACCTACCTTCATTTTGTTGATTTTTTCTGGAATTACATGTGCGTCGTTTAACTTATGCAGTAGTCGCATCTCAGCATGTCCACAGTCTGTCTTGTAGACATCAACAATGTCACTCCACTTGCATATTTTCTCTTGAAATTTCATATTTTTTGTTAAAAAGTTATTCCTTATACCCTTTATGAGATGAGGGGGGTCAAAAATTACGCTCAAGTCGTGGCCTCCAACTGTTATAACGTCATCTGAAAGTAAAGAATACAATAAAGCAACCAACTCAAATCACATTTTGTAAACTAATACAATACTAATATACTGTTAAATGACCGAAACCAGACCCAAAGAGTACGAACGGCTGAATTCTTGAATCTCGATCATACAATTATTTAGTAGGTGGACATGATAGTGATAACTTGATAAGATAAGAATGATAAGGTAGATTGGGTTAAGTGTCTAAATTAATAGCAAGTACCGACTAAAGTAACGTAAAAGAACTTACCAATTCGTTTTCCGGACTTAATCTGATCCCCACGAGTCTCTTCAATCAGGGCTTTCATCGCTGATTGAAAAGACTGGCCCTGGTCACTAATTAGCGCAATCGGTAACAGGCCAGTATTTATTACAGCGTTTATGATTTTTTTTAAGATTACTCTTAAATCTTCATTTTTTGTGGCACCTTCGCAGAAGTAAAATGCGACAGGTTGTTGCCACTTGTGTATTGCGCCTCTTATCATAAACGCAAGTGCGTGGTCCGCAAATTGATTTGTTTTGTTGTTCAGATGAACGAAACCATTTATATGGTCCTTGCTTTTCTCAAAGTTCAGTCCAGGTTCCAAAGACACTTCATCAAAAATAATGGAGCAGTATTTTTTTGTCTCGCTCCAATCTTTTACCTGAAATACAAATGAACAAAGTTATTATAATGCATCAATTGTTCAGCACATCATAGATAAATTTATAATTTTAATAATAACAGGTGTATTCTCAGAACTTTTTACACCGCTTAAAAATATTCATACCTAAATGCTCTTTAAGAAAATAAGTATAACAATATTAAACAGACCGACATATTATGTAGGTAAATATTTAAGTATGTATATTTATTTTTCATTTAATTAATTTATGTACTACTCGGTTTTATACTTCTTTTCTCCACTACCCAAAGGTTGTCTGGAAGACATCGCTCTTTAGCGATAAGACCGCCTTTTGTTCGACCTCTGTATCCCTGTTTCTTTGTTTTTCTCTTGTATGTGTGCTTATGCGAGGTGTGCAATAAAGAGTATTCGTATTGTATTGTATGTAGGTACATATTCCAAAGTCCAAACAAGAATTAATTTAAAAATATACGTAGCGCTGTAATTTAAATGAATATATATGTACATATACAGAAAGTACTACCTGATCCTTGATGGCATCAAAAATTTGATCATTTATCCCAGGTTGCACTTTTAATGTTGAAACCAGTTTGTGCAGTGTATTTCTAGAAGGCAGTATGAAAATTTTCTGTAGAAATCTATATGCCTTCGGGCTCTGTTTCATAATTGACAAAGCAATCATTTTCTCCTCATCGGTAAATCGGCGGCCTTTTAACTTTCTGTGTTTTTGCTTTATCTGCATCCATAATATTTTTTTTGCCAGTGGATTCAATCCAGTACACAGTTTTTCAAAACATTGCGTTTTTGAAAACTGTTCTGCCCTTTTCGCTCTTTTCATGTACTCGTTCTGCCTCACTGACCTTCTATACTCATCGTAAATACGACGACAGTATGGTGGTAAATCAGCTACTTTACGGATCAACCGTTTGCGCTTGTGTTTAGCTGGATTGTCATTTTCTGAAATGTAGGCAATATAACGTGTAAATGCATTTCCTATGAACAATTTAAACTGTAAACTTATAATACATGGTATTTTATTTATCTTTGGGACTATAAAGTCAAATATTGAAGACTCAAAAACTAATATTATTTGATGAAAAGTGCCATGCCTATTCCTACATAGCTTCTTGGTTTAATATCACGATTCCGACAAAAACATATTTAAGTATTAAGTCTTGGTACTATTTCCAGACATTTACAAGCCTGAGACATAGGCGTAAACATAATTCATATTACTACTAGTTTTTGCCCGCGACTTCGTTCGCGTGGAAGTCCTTCATCGCGATAAAATTTAATTGGTATTTTTTATATCAGGCCCTTAGCCAGTCATCGCTTCTCTATCCCTTAAGGCGCAGGGTAGGGCAAGGCCTTCCCCATACAAACTTTGTGCACGTTTTATTCGTCGGTTTTGGCACTAACAAATATAATATTTTTTTTGGTTGTAAATATTACATATGCGAAGATCGTGATGTGAAAATATTCCAATATTTCAAACATATTCAAAATTTAAAAAAAATAAAAAAAAATTAATAAAAAAAAAATTACATCACGAAATAGCTATCAGAAAAATAAGCATACTGACAAAAATCATAACTTTAATGCAAACACAAACGTAGTAAATCCTGCACAAAGTTTGTATGGAGAGCTTGCCCTACCCCTCCTCTTAAGGGATGGTTCTCGGGATAAAAAGTATCCTATATCCTTTCTCCGGGACTCAAAATAGCGGTGTAAGCGTGAAGAGGTAACAGACAGACAGACAGAGATACTTTCGCCTTATAATATTAGTATGGATTACTATTCGGAACTTTAGCTTAGTTAAGAAAAAGCAAAAAAGGTTCAATTTAATTTATGTCAATGAATATTATATTTTATTAACTTGATGCTGGAAGAGTGGGGTTTCCTGACAAAAGTATTATTTATATTTACTGTGACCAATAAACTATTTTCATTTTCAGTCTAAAATTCTTACTAAGACTCCTATTCACCTTTCCGGAAAAAAAACTCCACACGTGGTCTCCCCTGCAGGACCATATCCAGGGACTGCACTATTGAGGCCTATCCGCTAATTAATATGTGTCAAATTGAAATTACCTGTGGTAGCCAAACGAGGTGTTCTCGGTACAACTGGTTCTTGTCGTTTTTTGCATGTCAAATCTGAAATGAAGTAAAATCTATCACTTGTCATATTTTAAACTTAGATACATACTAGGATTCCCTCCCCAGAAGTGTAATTTGATTAATTGACTCCGATGACGTCAGAATAGGGTAGTTTGGGTAGTAAATGGAACAGTGTAATCGGGGCTAAGATGATGTCAAAATGACCACTTATACCGTCATGTTATATGGTCATTACCGACATATAAAAAGTTACTGTCATGCCCTAACATGCTATATCGACATCTACATATAATATGACCATTTATAACGTTATGCACATAAAACGAAAATCTTAACGTCAAGTATTATCTAACATGCTCATGATTTAGGCACCGTTTTCGACCTGAATCCTGAATAGATTTAATTCAAATGTCAACTCAATAAAAATAACCTAAAATAAACAATATTAAAAACGAAAAACTCTTAAAACTACTACCCACAAAACCGATATCCCCTAGATCCCCGCTGCAGGGTTAAGGTCAATGTACTACACTAAAAGTTAGATAGTTTGCAGAAAAAAGTCAGTTGACGAATAGTAGATTGTGTCACAAGGGAGCAAAATGACATATTTACGGCGTGGGCGTAACTTGAATCCTGAACGAAGAGAAGAATTATATAATAGAATCCTGAGCGTAGTGAGGGATTCAAGAATTAACGCCCAAGGTGGAAATAATTTTGCTTCCATGTGACACATACTGCTTTTCACATCACCTATTGAGGATAATGAAAGATCTGAAATAACAATGGTTGTGCATTTATTTTATCAAAATCGATACTAATAACTTATTACTCGTTACAGAAAAGTGCCACTTTGATCCCTCCTAGCGGGGAAGAAAAGTGCCATTTTGATCCCTCCTAGCAGGGAAGAAAAAGCCCTTATCCGAATAGGTGATGTGAAAAGATAATTTGAACAATTGACTAATTAAGGTTAAGGTGGAAATTTATTTCGTGAGTGCCTAATTATTACATGTATGTATATGACACTACATCACTATGTATATTATCATTATATATATATGACACTTTATTGCACATAAGAAAGATATTTACAAAAAACTAAATTATAAAATATAATACCTACTAAAACTAAGGCGAACTTATCCCTCTATGGGATATAGAGTGAATATATGTAACGCACGAAGGCGATAGACAAACTGGATATGCAAAAACACGGATACTTATTATTAACGGATTTTGATGAGATATAAATTTAATTATGTTCAATTTAATTACCTGACACGGAAGGCAACTCTGGGAGGTTTTGTATTTCCCGAAGAACTACAGGGTGTTCCAGCGCTAGACCTGTAATTAAATTTAAAAAGTGGTCAAGTTATCTGTTAAGCTATCATTAATGAATAAGACAACATTAGTAGTGACAAAGAAAATTAATTATGTAAAATAATTAAGCCAATGTCATCAAGACTGTCATGTCAAACCATAGTCGCTATATGCTTGCATGTAAGATATCGGTCCAGACTTCAAACCCTGGGAGTGGTGAGGTTTGTTATTCTATTATGAATCTTTGATGTTACGTAATTGTTATTTTTCATCTAAGTACAGCCAAGTGCAAAAATATGGGTGCATACAACTTGCTCAAAATATTTCCCATAGCTCTTAGGTACATACCTATTTATGAGAGGATACGACATTCATGCATTCGATACATATTTTCAGACGGGCTAAGATCATCACTTATACCCTGATGTTTTATATGACGTTGTCATACATTTTGGCCATATAACGTGACGGTGACGGTATAGAAAGAATATCGTGCTACCGGGGCAGGTGTTATATGTATGTATGTATTTGCACTTGACTGTACATAAAGCCATTTTTAGTATTGGTCATAGCTCTGTGTCAACATGTATTCTATTACCTATAACTATATCGTATCGTATCTGAACGCCATAACCGATTTAGATGTGTGAGGTAGGTATTGTTGGGATCCTTACGTCATCCCGAGTAACATAATATATGTGATGTTGCAATGAAAATAATGAACCACGATACCCTCGGGTGGATTGATTCTCTAAATTTGCAATTGTGATCTTTATGTCATATATCTTTATACCTTGCCATACGATTAAATAAAATGAGTAATTGAGTATTTAAAACATGATTTAACGGCATAAAGGCCGGTGCATATTGGTTGCGTGCGCAGCACGTAAGCGTCGACGTGCACGTGCACGTTGTAAAGTATGAATCTCCATAGTATATGTTACACCGCTTGCGTGACGTGTGCGTGCGCGTGCGCACGCAAGCGGTGTGATATCTACTATGGAGTTTCGCACGCAACCAATGTGTACCGGCCTTGAGATACTTTAACTTTAAAATGAAAATCAAGTATAGCGAAATCTAAATTTATAAAAGAAGAAACTGACTGACTGACTGGCATATCAACGCACAGCCCAAACAGCTGGTTTTAGAGATTCCAAATTTGGCACGTAGGTTCCTTATCTTATAAGGTCTAGGGGTGCACTAAGAAAGGATGTTTCAAAAGTCATCCCCCAAGGGGGTGAAACCAATAAACGTAAGCTATTGTTTAGTATAAAAATTTACTAACCTGGCACAGTAGGCTGCTCTGGTAGGTTTTGTACATTTTGAGAACATTGTGGTTGTTCTGGTGTTGAGCCTGAAATGTTATATATATTTATATTACATATACAAAGTATGTATGTATGTATGTATGTAAGCACTTTATTGTACACAAAACAGGTTAAAGCAATATACATGTCACAAGATTAAAGTACAAAGGCGAAGGTAGAAGTATAGAGAAATCTAAATATATCTTCTAAATAAATAAAAGAAGAAACTGACTGACTGACATATCAGCGCACAGCCCAAACCGCTGGTTTTAGAGATTCCAAATTTGGCACGTAGGTTCCTTATAAGGTCTAGGGGAGCACTAAGAAAGGATGTTTCAAAATTCATCCCCTAAGGGGGTGAAACCAAAAAATTATTCACCTGATACAGTAGGCTGCTCTGGTAGGTTTTGTACATTTTGAGAACATTGTGGTTGTTCTGGTGTTGAGCCTGAAAAATTATATATATTTATATTACATATACAAAGTATAGAGAAATCTAAATATATAAAAATAGAAACTGAATGACTGACTGACATATCAACGCACAGCCCAAACCACTGGTTTTAGAAATTCCAAAATTGGCATGTAGGTAGGTTCCTTATGTCCAGGGGTGCACTAAGAAAGGATGTTTCAAAATTCATCCCCTAAGGGGGTGAAACCAATAAACGTAAGCTACTGTTTAGTATAAAAATTTACTCACCTGACACAGTAGGCTGCTCTGGTAGGTTTTGTACATTTTGAGAACATTGTGGTTGTTCTGGTGTTGAGCCTGAAAAATTATATATATTTATATTACATATACAAAGTATGGAGAAATCTAAATATATAAAAATAGAAACTGAATGACTGACTGACATATCAACGTACAGTCCAAACCGCTGGTTTTAGAAATTCCAAATTTGGCATGTAGGTAGGTTCCTTATAAGATCCAGGGGTGCACTAAGAAAGGATGTTTCATAATTCATCCCCTAAGGGGGTGAAACCAATAAACGTAAGCTACTGTTTAGTATAAAAATTTACTCACCTGACACAGTAGGCTGCTCTGGTAGGTTTTGTACATTTTGAGAACATTTTGGTTGTTCTGGTGTTGAGCCTGAAATGTTATATTCTTATATCTTTAAACGAGCAATTCTTGTATATTTATTTATTTATTTCGGGTATCTCGGAAACGGCTCTAACGATTTTGATGAAATTTGGTATGTGGGGGTTTTCGAGGACGAGAAATCGATCTAGCTAGGTCTCATGCCCGGGAAAACGCCGAGCAAAGCTCGGTCGCACAGATATTAAATATTTATATTTCATATACAAAGACAGGTATAATATTTACTTAAAATTATATCTATATTGATAATATTGTATTTTTGTAAGCTGTTGGATCTCCAAACAAAATTAATAAATAATTTCTGAGCTGTTTCATTAAGTACAGTCAAGGGCACCAATATATATATATATATATATGTGTATATTTTATCACCTTGTGCCATCTGAAATAAGGCCCAAAATTTATATATATTTTTGCCCTCGACTGTACAAGATTAGGGTGTTAATAATTGAATAGAATTATTTTAAATTATTATATTACCTGACATGGTAGGCTGCTCTGGTGGAATTTGTAAATCTTGTACAACTGGTGGTTGTTCCAGACCTGAATAAAAGTTTAATTAATTGAGTAAACCTAGAAAACCTCGTTAATGCTTCTTGTTAGTCAATTTAAATTACAGCACTAAAATTATCATCATCAATATCATCCTACTAGCATCAAAATACAGTACAAATATTCTTTATTGTTTACCAAATAAAGTCAACTAAAGAAAAACAGCAATTAAATCGCACACAAATAAGACAACAGGCGTTAAACCAGTAGGTATCCCATAACCCATCCTGAAGCATGCACATGCTGGCGCTACCTAATCCAAAGGTTTATCGTAAGCACTAGTTTTTACGGAAGCGACTGCCATCTGATCTTCCAACCCAAGGGGAAACTAGACCTTATTAAGATTGTCAAGTGAGCAGGCAGTTCGACTGTTAGAAGTACTAAAGCAGTAAAGCCGCCTGCTATCATAGGTAGAATCTGAGCCGGGGCTTTCGGACCGCTTGATTAACAAACCTAATCCCAATACATTCTAGTTTCCCCCTGGGGTTGGAGGGTCAGATGGTAGTCGCTGCCGTTAAAACTAGTGCCTACTCCAGGCACAGGCACCAGGCATCTTGGGTTCAGATGGCAGACCCTCGGCATCCTTCAGGATGCAATTGTATTGGGATAATGCTAGGGTGATGATGATTAATGAGATATTTATGTTGAATTTTAACTAAATTGGTTTTGTAACAGTGACAATAATGATGAATAAGTAGAAAATTACCTGTGAGTTTTGATGGCCCAGGTTTTGAATAGCTGTGGTCTTCATGTTTGCTACGCCGATGATAGCAATGATCAAAGTTCACATTAGCTGAAAGATTAACATTTAATTTTAGTTTATGTAAATAGGAAGATTTAGATAGATTAGATTTAGATTTATTTATTTCATAATATAAAAATACAATATAAATTATAAGCTCGCTATTAATTTTAAGCTAATTGTAAGCTTTTAATATACTTTACAGGATGAATTTTTTTTTGGGTCAGTGAGGGCAGGTACCAGATCCTGTGCTGCTACGTGAAAATGGTTTTAGAAGACCTTGCTTCGATTTCAAATTAGTGAAGATTGGCGTTTTCTGATTTTGGAAAAAACATACATGTGCGACGAAAAGGTCATTTTTGACAATCATTTTTTTTCTATCCAGGATCGGTCCCATTTCTATCCAGGATCAAAATTGTATGGGACCAAAAAATTCAGGCCAGAAAAGCCACAAATCGAAGCAAACTTTTCCATACATTTACTATGGAGAAGAACCGGCCAAGTGCGAGTCGGACTTCGCACATTTAAGCCCGAAACGCACTGACAGCGGTAGCGGGACGGGGCGTCGCGGTGCGGAGGCGGTACCGGTTGTAATATTCGAACTAATATGAAAATTACCGTTTTTTTGCATTTTGAATGCTGTTACTGTAATGTTTTCATACAGTATTAGGGTCCTTAAACGTAAAAGAACTGATTTGCAAGATAGAAAAATGTTAATAGAAAAAGTTTTCTTTAATTTATGGCTTTTAAGTACAGTACCGAAAGACACTATCACAAATTGTATGGGAAAAGTTTTCCTCGATTTGTGGTTTTTCTAGCCGGAATTTTTTTTTGGTAATTTACAAGCTTTTGATTCTAGATAGAAATGGGATCGATTGGCATCAAAAAAAAAGTTTGGAAAAATTTACCTTTTTCTATATTATGTTTTTTCCAAAGTCTGAAAACGCCAATCTTAATAAACAATTTTACACAATTTCAAGTTCATAATTTCAATGGGAATAAAAAAATCTATGGAACACATTTTAGAAAATAAAGCTGCCTTTGGTGACATTTGGTTTTCCAATATTTTATAAAATCTAATAAGTGTGTATTTACCCAATGAGCTCTAAACAACAATAATCGACATTTATACTGGATTTGATAGGTAGTCATATTTCATATCAAATAAACCCGGTTATTTCTAATCAACATTACTTAGTACCTGTGAGACGGAGCTTTGCTCAGCATTTTTCCGGAAATTGGACCTAGCTAAGTTTATTGTAGCCCTCAAAAACTCCTGTCTATAGCAAATATAATTTGTTTAGATTTACCCCATCATCTTATAACAGTAAAATCAGCTTAATAGTAATAGTCATTTATCAATATCCCTCACTCTTGCAGCTGACAGTATATTATTTGTCATCACTCATCAAAAATAAGTAAATTTAATAAAAAAAAGCACAGTATACTACAGCTGAATTTATTTTTGACTGTTACAAATTTAACACATGTTTGCTAAAGTAAACCAGTTAAAATTTATTGCATGAACTATATAAGTACAAAGGGCAGATTTAATACCATGAGGCAACTATGAACAAGTTTTGGTTCATAGAAATTGAAACTTTATGAAATTACGCGTTTAGGGTTTAAAGTATGGGCATTAAGTAGGCAGTTAAAATGTCATACTTATAAAGTTTGTTTAAGATTCGTAGAATATGTGATATAACTATATTTAGGTAAGTAAAAACACCATTATAATAGCTCCGCCTCTCGATGTCAGCCATAAAAATACTTTGACACTACTAGCGTGGTATTATTTCATATAAACGGTGGTAGCAGCTTGCTACTTAAATAATGATTTTAGAACAGCGCAAAGATACAGAAAAATGGTTACAAAAGTGTTTAGATAGTATAGTTATGAACTTACCGATTAAAGTGGCTTGCAATATGATTCGCGGCATGCCGCTTTGAATCTCTTCTTCAGAGAATAAAGTGGGATAGCCGCCGAGAAGGATCCGATCGGAATCCTTGATGAACCGACGCTCAAAGTGTTTGTGACACACAAACATCTTGCGTAGTTCATGGACACTTAAATTACTAAGCCTATCACTATTAATGCACTTTAACCACTTGTGGAGTCCTGTCTCCGAAGCCGGGAACTGATGCATTTTAACGTCCGGTCGTTTACTTGCACAGTTATCGACACAACACTTGTAGTACATTTTGGCTATAAAGCATAACCGTACTGTACCACAAAATTACTGTTTTACCTGAGAGGATAAGCTCGGATTGAAAATCAACGACACTTCACTCGATCAAGGATAAAACCGTAATGACGGGACGGCTATGTGATGGCCTCAACCACATAATGTCAAAATTCAAAAAACGGCGGGCAAGATGGTGGCGGAAAGATGGCGGCTGGCAAGGGGTGAGGGGAGCGAGGTAATCGCTCTCGTCATTACTAGTTACCACAGATAATAACGACAGGATTTTTTCTTTAAAGATTATAGGCCGTGGGAATGATTTTTTATTCGCTGTCTAGCTAGTGGCTTGACAGTTAGGTCAAGGCATTGTTAAAAACGTTCATAAATTTTACGCCGGACTATAAGGGCGTGTTCACATCATCCGAAACGATATCGGTGTAGAATCCGACACCGCTATTGCTTTTCACATTATTCGATATTATCGAACCGATCATTTTATTGGCATCCGTCCTTGGTCACACGCTGATGGTTCCACGAAAGTATAAGTATAAGAAAGAATCAAGAATCAATTATTTATTCGTGACAATACACAACACACACAGCAAAAAGAAAGAAAAACGAAAAGGTATTGCACGAAATGGATAGATATTAGATAATTATTCATTTCATTATTTATGAATTATATTAAACTTAAACAGGTGAAAATGAATAAACAGGTAGTTTTTCGTAATATGGCATAGACAACTGTAACCGACCACCCTGATGTAGATATGAGCGCCGATAGGTGTTTGGTCGGCGGCGGCGCGCCGGTCAAAATCGATCGGCGGCGGCGGCGTATCGGCGGCGTGGCCTTGAAAGCACTTGTTGTATATAAAAAACTAATAACTTTTAGTTAAAAGGACCGCCCGGGATCGTAGCTGGTGCGGGAACATAAATTAAATATTCATCTCTATAAATTGCAATGCTTAATGGTGCAATAGGTAGGCAGACTTCCGCAAAGAGTGCCTGCCAGCCTGAGTTCAAGGTCGTGCCCGCAAATTTGGAGCTCGAAGGGTTCGCTCTAAGAAGAGGGCATTTAATTTCGCCGCCAAGCCTTGCTGAAATGATCCGTACCTATGGCTCGTTTTGACCACATCAAAAGTATAGAGACCTAATAAGTAGCCTACCCTCCAGGTAGTAAGCAGTAAACCAATTTCTGTCGTCCGATACTTCCTACTATCTCCTATGCTGAAATCGCATCGAATGCGCATTAGAGAAGTCCAATCTTTCCGCCTCTCCATTTGCCAGTAGTTCTCGTATAGTCCGTACAAAACTCTAAGGCCAAATTCTGTCAAACGAACGCAAGCAAAAAACGACTAAGAGCTCTGACTGTAAGGTAGCCTTACAGTTTTGAACGTACTATACCACCGTCAATACCTCAATATCGAAGCACTACAGTCTAGACGTGACCAACGCTAGTGGGCCTTATGGTATACTTGCAAGGGTTCTGCTTCTGAAGTACTGTGTTCCCGAGTTGTCTCCTATTTTTACCCTCTTGGCAGTCTTGCTTGCCAATGTGCAACCAGTGCCTAACAAGTGTAGTCGTGCCGATCCCTATAATTTTTGACATATCGTCATCTCCTCTATACTCTCTAAGGTTATGTACGTAGAGAGTTCTGAACAGTAAACTGCTGACTTAGCTTGAAACTAAAAACCTCCTCAGTGATCGGCCATATGGCTTTCGCCAGCGCCGTTCCACTGGGGATCTTCTTGTGCATGTCACGCAGCACGCACTACTGAGGCTATCGTGAAACACGGTGAGGCTCTTGCCGTGTCTCTTGCTTGACATCTCAAAGGCTATTGACAGGTTTTGTCACGCTAATCTGCTTCTTGCATATCCCTTCAGTTTTAGCCATACTAACTTGCTGCATTCGGCTCAGTGGATCGCAGAGCCAGGAGACTTATTGGCGGCTGTACTGTACGGTAGTAGAAAGAAACTAAGGTGCAGAACCTAACACATAGAGGCAAAATTGCCTGTCTATAGATGTGTGTCTCCTACAAGTTGTACTTCGCCGAGTGTGCTTAGGAGCTCCATAAGCTCATACCGCCTTCCACCTTCTTCCATCGAACATCCAAACGTCGTCGAAATTCCTCTTATACGAACAAAGCTCTTTTCATTATCTTTTAGTATGCGCACTGCTAAGGTTTGGAACGTAAACAATGTTCGCGAGGTCTATAAGCTTACAGAGCCATTATTGTACATGGGCTACAACGCGCGCGGGATTAAGGATGCCGCGCCGATGCCACGCCGGAGGCGCCACATCGGCGGCGGCGGCGCGAAGTTTTCATCGGCGGCGGCGGCGCGCCGGCGCGGCGCTCATAGCTACCCTGATGCAGCGACTAAACACATTACAAAAGAAAAACTAGTACAGTTCACAAACAAACGCAACCGATTGGTCGCTTTTATACTTTACCTTACCGTGGACGTCTACGACCACGATATTCTCTATGGTTTAATAGACCATAGATTATATATAGATAAAGACTAATTATGATTTGATAATGCTTAGGTATACAGATTCGAAATGTTTTCTTGCAAAATTACACACTGTACATAACTGTTTTTTTCCCTCGTTTTATTCTTTGTTTTTGAGTTGCTTTATATAGATACTTAGATTTCTTGATCCTTTCTTTGTAGGTTAAGTATTATCATTGTAATAAGCATATTTTTGTGAGAAAATGGCTGACTGTCGAGTTTCTTTCGGCGTTTCTTCTCGGCAGTGGCCCATGTGAAACGCTAGTAGAGTTTGACTTGTAAAAGTGCCATTGCGGCCTACTTACAGAATAAAGTTCATTTTATTCATTTTTATTTTATGAATGAAACCATAGAGTTTACTGTGAACGTGCACGTCCACGATAAAGTATAAAAGCGACCATTTTGCTCGCTTATCGGATCTTGCACTTATATCGGATAGTGTGAACATTAAGTGGTTTTCTATGCATTTTTATCCGTGTCGGACCCTACTCCGATATTGTATCGGATAGTAGGAACAAGCCTTTACACCTGGATCGTAAGATTGTAACGTTTTATCGTAGTGTGTAAAATACTTTTATTTTTATAACTGGCAAGCATCTATACGACAAATGACTTCTTCACTTGCTGTCACTGTCATTGTCATTTAATTTGCTTTGTAAAAGTCAAAACAAAAACAGAAATGTGATAAAAGTGATAAACCTAAACAATTTCAATAAACATTCAAAATTATCAATAAAATATAGCATTTCATTGCTGTTTAAAAATGGTACTTTCGTAGCTTCTATTTAACTACAAATTCATATTTCCCTTGGTCTTGTATATATGTATATGTATTATATTGCTTATATTTTAAGCTGTTGCTTTTGTATTTCCATTGAGCTACATCTTAAGTTTGGTAAATGGCTTCATATTAGAAAACTACGGTCCGAAGTAACAGAAATGGTGTTTTTTTATTTCCTATGACTTACGACTTTTTTTTTAATTTTTAGCTTTAGAGCTTTACTCTATTGGCTAAGGTTAACGCCGGGGCACCCTTAGAAAAACTTACGACTGTCCATTAATAATGTTTCCGTCCTTGTTATCAGGTAAAATTAGAAGTGTGTATTGATAGCCTGGAGTCTGCCATCAACGCAATCCATGGTGGTGCAGAAGAACTGGAAGTTTGCAGCTCTCTCGCCGAAGGAGGCCTCACACCAACAGTTGGACTTGTTAAACAAATATTATGCCTGGTATGTTCATGTTTTTTTTAAATGAAACACAACAAAAATTAAAAATAATAATAAAAGCTGCAAAACTGTTTTAACAGTTTGCCTGCAGGAAGACTTTTTACAAAATAAAATTATCATCATGATTAATTTTATTATTAGGTATAGAAATTGTTGTCTGGAAATTGTGCAAAAATAAAATAGGTGCACTAGTGTACTGCTTAGGTGTCTGTAATTATTTTCTATTTTAGGTAAAAAATATAGGCACTGGGAAGCCTCTGCATCATACATGTGCAGGATGCAAGTGCACAGAGTTAAATCAGGTAAATTAATTTCTTATTTATGTGGCAACTTTTATTTTAATGTTGTCATACTCATAACATAACATTTCATGTATTCCAGAAACCAAGTGTGAATATAATGATAAGATGCAGAGCAGGATCTGATTTCTGCTACTCAACAACAGAAGTGGAAACAATGCTTGTAGACTTGTCTGCATTGAAGAACTTGGGTGTTGACAGATTTGTCTTTGGAGCACTAACTGAAGAACAAGAAATTGATACAGAAATATGTAAAAAAATTGTATCCAAGGCAAGTCCTTTGCCAGTCACTTTTCACAGAGCTTTTGATGTTTGCAACAATACTTTGGTGTCTATAGAGAAAATTATCAAACTGGGGTTTGACAGAGTCCTCACTAGTGGCCAGAGACCGTCGGTAGGAGATGCGGAGGCATACAAAGTAATTACTGACTTAATGGGCTTTTACAAAGATCGAATTCAAATAATGCCTGGTGGTGGTGTCAATATTGATAATGTTAAAAAATATGTGAAGCTTGGGTGCCCAATTATCCATAGCTCTTGCAAAGCAGCAAGAGCGGCAAATATTGGCAAGACTTTGAGCATGGGCACTGAAACTGGGGGCCCTGAAAATTTCTATTATACAGATACAAATAATGTAATTAGGTTGAGGTCTGTGATGAGAAATGAAGTTTTAAGAATACAAGCAATTATGAATGATTTGTATTTCAGTCTTTTTTTTAATGCTTTCAATCTGGGCAAAGGCTTCCCCTCTTGATTTCGATTCGTCGCGGTTCTGAGTAATCTCTGGCCAATCGCCGCGATTGGACGGCAGGTCGCCCCTTTCTATCCTCTGGAATCTGTCCATTGCTCTTAACCAACTGAGCTACAGTAGGTATCCCTTGTGGTGATGGATCTTTCAATCATTACACTCTTCTAATTTAGGGAAGCTCGTAGCGACATCTACCGCGAAGTTATTACAATTTCAGGAACGGCACCGCGTCTCAAATTTTATTGAGAATCGTTAGTAACAATGTGCTGCTCCATACTGACTTTATATCTTGTATCGCTACAGGTGGGATTTGAACCTACGACGGTCCATCGTTTTTAACCAACCGAGCTACCGTGGGTATCCCTTGTTGTGATGAATCTTTCAATCATTACACTCTTCTAATTGAGCCTTAGGCTTAAATCCCACCTGTGGCGATTAGAGATTGTCGCAGACATTTTAAAGGCACGGAAACCGACTGGTGCCGGTTCAACTTGTCGGCTTACCGTCAACCCAACACAAGCACGGAACAGCATCATCAATCAGCCATGGTCGCTCTGAGACGCGGCTTCCAGCGCAAACTGATCAGTTTTAAGACTGTACGAACAAAAAGTTGGTATTTTAGAAAATATACGGTTTTTTCTAACGTCATATCTTTGTTCAAGTGACTACATTGTTAAAGTAAACTTCTGTTTTGTATAGATAAACTCTTATTCTAGACCATAGCGTTGCTAAACTTTTATTTCTATGTACGATTATTTAAAACAGTCAGGTTTTCGTCGGAGTGTTTTGCAAAAATACGCGTCAGAGCTATCTTTCAGGTACAATATTTCCATTTTAAATTGTCAAAAACGATTGGATGTTTATCTTTTACAATAGGATGTATAGTCTTTTAGTACATAGCGATCGCACTAGTTCTGAAATATTGGTTTTTACTATCTAAAAAAAATACTACAAAATGTCTAAATCGGTTTGTTTAAACATTTTTTTCCTCACATGTTTTATAATATTTTGAAAAAAAAACTTATTATTATAAAACTACAGGTTTTGCTTGATATTTCTTATTTTTTTTAACGCTTATGGATAACCCACTTAATTTAGACGAATTTTTAAAAACCACTATTATTCACAATATAACAGCGCGCGACAACGTTGTTCGATTCATTACGCGCCGGGCCTTCCCAAGGAACGCACGTGTCGCTCTCCTCGGTGCGTTAAGGTCGGTGACCAAGCTCACACCGATACTGCTATTCTGTAGATGTAGCGCGTCCGCTACAGATTAATAATTTGATACTTGGTATTTTATTTCTTCTCAAAGCAATAAAGTAATATGATTTTTTACAGAAATGGGCAATAAACGTAAATTGTTTGGGACGAAAAAATCCAACAGTACTACGGCCACACAAGTTAAAAGGTAAAGGTATGATTCCGCTGCCGACTGCATACAGCAACTGCACGTTCCGCTGCACTCCAAATTGAACCGTAATAGTATGCGTAAAAAGCTCAATTTGAAATGAGCGGAGAAGTGTCGGAACAGCACACGCCGCTCACTCTAAATTGGGACTTTTAGTCTTATGATTACAGTTCAATTTGGAGTGCGGCGGAAGGTGCAGTTGTTGTATGCAGTCGGCAGCGGAATCATACCTTAAGGCACCATGTTACCTATTACCTATTGCTGCTAGTGATATTTCTATGTGCTTCTATGTTCTTGACGTTCTGTGAACATTTCGGATCTTTCCTTTAATTGTAAAATTCAAACTAATATTTTTTTATTCTTAACGAGCGCCCGATAATTTATGATTGCGTTGTTTGAACTAGTTATTGAATTATATGTATGTGCAATTTCAAATTTTTAAGCCAAGTAGTTTCTGTGGAAAGTAATTTAAAGTAAAACTAGTCCCCGAAACACGTGGACTCCACGTAATTATCATTCCAAATTTGACTTTTTTCCTGACAAACTTATTCCAATTTTGTTGATTAATTCGTGTTCATGCACCTCTAAAAATAGTTTGTATAGTCTCCCAACATATGTTTACTGGTTGTTATCTTTTGTGTGAATTTACTCTCATATTCATATTCATTTATATTTTTTTATTCTTAACGAGCGCCCGATAATTTATGACTGCATTGTTTGGACTAGTTATCGAATTATATGTATGTGCAATTTCAGATTTTTAGGCCAAGTAGTTTCTGTGGAAAGTAATTTAAAGTAAAACTAGTCCCCGAAACACGTGGACTCCACGTAATTATCATTCCAAATTTGACTTTTTTCCTGACAAACTGATTCCAATTTTGTTGATTATTTCATGTTCATGCACCTCTAAAAATAGTTTGTATAGTCTCCCAACATATGTTTACTGGTTATCTTTTGTGTAAATTTTCTCTCATATTCATATTCATATGCATTTATATTTTTTTATTCGTAACGAGCGCCCGATAATTTATGATTGCGTTGTTTGAACTAGTTATCGAATTATATGTATGTGCAATTTCAAATTTTTAGGCCAAGTAGTTTCTGTGGAAAGTAATTTAAAGTAAAACTAGTCCCCGTAACACGTGGACTCCACGTAATTATCATTCCAAATTTGACTTTTTTCCTGACAAACTTATTCCAATTTTGTTGATTAATTCGTGTTCATGCACCTCTAAAAATCGTTTGTATAGTCTCCCAACATATGTTTACTGGTTGTTATCTTTTGTGTAAATTTACTCTCATATTCATATTCATTTATATTTTTTTATTCTTAACGAGCGCCCGATAATTTATGACTGCGTTGTTTGGACTAGTTACCGAATTATATGTATGTGCAATTTCAGATTTTTAGGCCAAGTAGTTTCTGTGGAAAGTAATTTAAAGTACCAGGCCGAACGTCACAATGTACATGACAGTTATCACGCTCCCAAACGTAAAATTTATAAAAAATTAACGTTGTTTTTTGCGTAATTTCTGTATGAAACACAGGTTTTTTATTAATTTCGCGAAAATGAATAGTCAGAAGTAAATAGATTAACACATATTTAAGTATTAATAATGTGTAATGAGATAATAAATGTCGATCGTTTTTTGTATGAAAATCGAACCACCTTAATAAGTGCGTAGGTACGTAATGTTAATAAAATAAAAACATTTAAAACTCACCACATTTTTTCCTACCTCACTCTAACTCTATAACAATGATCAAGACATGTCAGTTCAACCGGCAGCACTCGAACCGCACGCACACAGTAATCGTTTTAGTGTGTAGCTAAACATGGCCGCTCGCAGGGAGATCGCGGCTAGGATGAGTTGGAGCGAAATGTTCGTACCCTCTTAAATTTAATTATAATATATTATTTTCTACCAATAATGATGACTACACGCTATTACCATACTATCTGAACACACATATTCCAAACACATATAAAAAAAAAAAAACCGGTAAGTGCGAGTCCGACTCGCGCACCGAGGGTTCCGTACACAGTTCTTGTATATGTAGTTGTGTACCCGTCCCGAACCCATTAATTCAGGAATAATCTTAAAAATACATGACAGCACCATCTATCGGCGCATTGTGTTACTAATTTGCGCGACTGAATAACTTAGTACGCATGTTGGTTTTTCAAGGATAATTCTTTATCACATCAACCGATTTCAATAATTGTTTTTTTTATTTGAAAGAAGGTATTTTTAACGTAATTTTGTAAATTTAAATATAAAACAAAAATATATACAAAGGTGATTAAATTACAAACTTAGTATAGAAGAGTTTTTTGATGATTAAAAAAAAGAAAAACTAGATAGGGCTATGGCTATATTTTTCCTGTAAAATATACATGCATATTAATGTTGTGTAATAATTTCAAATTTTTTTCTTCGTAAACTTCGGAGATAAGGGGGGGGAATGGTATTTTTTTTTACATTTTCCCTCGTAAATCGAAATTTCCCCAACGAAAAAAAAAACTAAAAATAGTTTCAGCATGTACAAGTCAAGCCCTTTCATATGATACCCCACTTGACATAGTTGCCAGACTTTAAAATTTTGAACCCCCTTTTATCTGTCATTATTCACAGAAAATAAAATAAAATAATTTAAAAAACCATCTTCTATGTATCTGGGTTACCCTTGTTTATAACTATTCCAAATTTCAAATCGATAGGATAAGTAGTTCCTGAGATATTTAGCGATGTGACAGACAGACAGACAGACAGACAAAGTGAAACCAATAGGGTTCCTTTTTTACCTTTTTGGTACGGAACCCTAATAGCAGTAGGTAGCAGCTGTCATATTTTTAATTATTTTTATAGGTATTCAAAGTTCGTCTCAAAACTTATGAACACACGAGGTATTTATTTAGCCCGCTGTACTTCATATTTATTTATCACATTGTACCTACGCAAGCTGCATAGAGTAAGTACCTACCCACGGTAACCGATTTTTATGAATAATAGGTAGCTATCTCGATTTCAAATCGGTCCAAGGAGCTACGATTTCACAATTAGACTTTACAGACAGACAGACAGAATACCCCTCGGTACCTAGGCAAGGTATAAAACGGATTCTCACCTGGTAGACCAACAACCAAGCTCATTTCTTCCCAACGTTTGTGTTTCAACACATTGTTTTTATGATCTTTATCGCTGGCATCAAATAGAATGTAATTCATCTTGTTCTTTTGTAAAGTTCACCATCTTCGATTTTTCAATGGCAAAAACGCGACGTCTTTTCCGCCTGCATGCTCCGAAATGACTGCGTAGGCGGCGTACGACCTACGGACGCGGCGCACGGCGCTCGTGCGCCGCGTCTGGCGTGTGAAAGAGACCACTATAGTGCATTTCCATCATAGATATAGTATATACTCTGTAGTTATAGATGCGCCAACAAGCGACCGGGGCTATGTCTTTCTCATATTATGACGTCAAAATATGGGGATACCATGGTTGCAAAAAATTACCCCAAAAATTTAGTCGAATAGTACTTAGTTACAAGTGATCAAATTCCATAGTGACTAAGTCGCCATTTTGACTCACTAACTAAATTTATACAACATCGTAGGCGATATCGTAAAATAAGTGATCTCGACCGGCCACTTTTTTTGGGATAATCTTACCTATAAATACATAGTCACCGGTTATCACCGTTGCATCAAACGGCGATTTCACTGATCCAAATCTATACATTTTGTTCTCGCCGCTCGCCGCTGGTCGCTGGCCTTCCTGCTCGCCGCTTGACTTGCTGGTCATCACGTCACCCAAAGAACCATGCTAAATGTTTAAGTCTCTAGACGATGAAAGTAGTAAGTAATGTAACCAGATAGTGCTTACTATTTCCATGCCCCTTTTTGTCTTTCACAGATAAATTATGTAGTTGTTGGAATAAAAGAATAAACTTCAATTTAGAACAGGTAATTTATTTACAATAATATATTACATTTATAACTTTATTTTTCAATAAATAAACAAATATGTAATAAGCAGTTATAGATTATTTTACCCAATTTAATTTCCTGTTCCCTCAGTCCTGAAATCCATTTTTTCGGGATTCATCCTCTGTTGAAAAACTGAAAAAATCAAATTACTTGAAATTCCCGAAACGTGGGGTAATCTTTAGGGGTTTTTTTTATTATTTGTTGGTATCCCGAAATCGAATTATAAACCGACTGAATGGTGGGACATCAATGCTAAGCTGGCTTCTATGGTAGATTTCTACTACGCGATTTGACCGGTTTGTATGTCAAATGTTTGGAGGTTATTTTTTAATTAATTCACATATTTTTCCTATTTCATCTATTGTCTCATGATATAACTAATGATTTAGCTCAGTAATTTGGTTCCGGTGAGATTTTAGAAATAAACACGGGTCCAAAATTCAAAGAAAATGTACTTACGCATGGAATGTAACATCCGCCTTTTTTCGGTCGAAATTGCTTTTACAGCCAAACACTGAACACCCCACCATGTTTGCACTGAACAACCAAACACTACGGATCTGATGATTGGTAAATTATTATTCATTTAAACCAAATTCATCATTAATTTTCCACTTATAAATTGCACTGCAAAATATTGCCACTTTGTTTTGCAATCTTCTTGACACTAATGACAGATTACTTTTACCCGACCATGAAAAAATGTCCGGTCGGTGATAAGGACAAAACATCGCACTTTTTTCTACTTCCTCTCATAGGAATCGCAATAAGGCTATCTTTCTCTTACAAAGCGTGTCAGGCCCTTGATTTCCATAGTAAGCATTCGCACGTCGCGTACAGCGTTACGCCAGACGCGACCTACGGCGTTTGTTGCAGACCACCGCCTAAGCGTGGCGACCTGGCGACCACGCGCGCTCCTCTCGTCGGCAGCGAGCTGCAAGCGCGGCGTTTACCCTGCGACGGCGAGCTGTCCAGTGTCCACCCTACTGTTAAGTGGTCCCGAGCTGGGGCGATCCTGGGGCGATGCCGTTACGGAGTGAATAAGTGTGCGTTGCAGTATGAAGTTTTAACAAAGAACACTGACCGGCGCGAGCTGAGGCGGCGCGGCTGTACGCCTCCCTTAAGGTGTTTGTTTATAAATAGGAACGGTTGAAGAATTTGGGGGCCGGGTGCGACGTCGCAGGTTCAAATCCTGCTGCCTTAGATTTTTAAATTTTTCCATTATTTCTAAATTTGTAGTTCGCTTGAATACAAAATTAATTTAAGAAAAATGTAAGTTAACACTTTTACACTTTTAGTCATTTTGATGAAGACCTACTCTAAGTTCGGGTTTTTGACCCTGTGGAAATCGACACACGTTGTAGTTCTAGGTATATTTTTTGTTTTGTTGTGAGTTGTAAAATGATTCTTCATTTTGCTGTCGAAAACGCATAGGTAGTTTATGACTTTTAGAACATTAAAGGTGAAATAAGCCCCATAAATACGCTGTTTTTCGCGTGGTGCGTACTGCGCACGGTGCTCAAATTTTTCTATGTTGCTAATTTTGGATTACAACTACCCTCTGATCTACTTATCTTATATATCATCATCTTCCTAGCGTTATTCCAGTACAGTTGCATCCTAAAGGATGCCTGAGGTCCGCTACTTAATCCCAAGATTTGGCGTAGGCACTAGTTTTTACGAAAGTGACTGCCATCTGACCTTTCAATCAGAGCGGAAACTATAGATAGGTACAAAATAGGTACTAATTGACCAAAACTGCGTTGTGCTTTGCGATTTTAGCCTTCAGTATTTGTGTGGTGCGACAAGAAAGTTGGTCGAGTTTTTGTATTTTTGACATAATACATAATAACATAACTTACCTAATAATCTAGGCCCAAAACTAGAAAACGCGTCTCTAAACAGTTCAAGCGGCAAATCATGTAACAGTTGGGGTGACAACTTTATTAGAGGGTTTAGACCCTGCTGAATATGGATCTGCCTGTCGCCATCCCGAAATTTGAGCCGGAAGTAAGGTATACCGGAAAAGGTGCAGCCTATACATAAATTCGTGGTACATTTGGTAAATCGTTGTTTTTACGGTACCCTAAACAGAGTCCGATTGTTATGTATGATTTGCTTCTTGCATTCTACTTCTTCAAAAATGGTCCTAGACTATAACGGATCTTTATATAATCGAGCCTAAAAAATGCTAATTCACGAAAGGGCAAGGCTGAGCACCTCTGCATTGCAATGGAAATCGTTTCTTCGCCCTATAAATATGTACCAACCGTAATGGAGAAAAAAGGTCGCATCGCAAGTGCTTCCTGAAAACATTGGTAGATATTGTGCCCCATTTATCATGGCGCCATATTCCCGCGGAAAAATGTCCGCCCGCTCTCGTTTAATGATCCTATTACTGCGGACATGGGAAACAATATCAGGATACCAGACTACTGACTGCGGTAATATAGTAGATTACAGCGAATATTTGTAATGAGCGTATATCATTACGGAATTTTGTGTTTTTCTTTGTTGTAGTGTCTTTTTACGACTCCGCGAAAAGCGTGGCTGCTCATTTGTATTGCGTAATGTGTCATTTTGTTCGTTTGAATAGGTTTATATCAGATAAAATATTATTCTTTGATTTACAAAAATATAAAGACTTATTATGTTCTCATAGATTACCTACTTACATTATTTTGCTGTTTAGTGAAGCTAAACATAAACGTTAAAATCGTCGGCTGTCACCAGCTCTATGAATCGCCAAAATTAGAAAGATCGCGGGATTCGCGGGTCATCCTAGAGCTCACCCTAGATGTAGGTAGCATATAGCCCCTAGATATAGTCTAAAGTAGCCCCAACTATTATAACACAGGACACGAAAAGAGAGGTCTTATTTATGCTCGACAGTGAATAAAGTGGTCTGAAAATGATGATGGGGATAAAATTCGAAAAACGTGAAATGGTTCATCCTGTTTCACTAGACTCCTATTTGGTTTCTACTACCTAGTTGGTAATAGTGTTCATCTTTTAGAATAACAGGAAATCAAATTATAATTTCATAGGTACCTAACCACCTATTGAGTGACTAATAACGCTGTGTTTACCTACGTGATTTTGAATTCAAATCGTTGAAATATATAAGGGGTAAGATCTTAGAGTCGAGGTTGTAAATTCTCCCTTAGCCTTATTATATTGGGTAGCCTTTCAGAAGGAACATAAAAACACTGTTTAAAAGTACGCACAATTTGTCACGCGGGCGCAGATGATTGATGACCATTTGGGTGGAATTACGAACTGCCAAGAAGCGTTGCGGCTTGCGGCCATGTTTCGTATTTACCATCTTTTTAACCCAACATCAATCATAAGGAAGCTTTTAAATAAGACGATGAAATTTGGATTAACTCAGCGTAGATGCAGTGGGGATGAGCTGTTTGGAATTAATTCGGAGATATTAACGTTTGAGCACCATGAACACCTACTAGGTACTTAGTCCGTGGCGGAGCGTCCATACAACTCGATTCCCACCGGCTTACCTAATTTTCAACAAGTCCAGTTCTTTTATTACGGTTCATGAAGAATAAAGGCAAATTATTTCCGGCTTCCCTAAGAATATTTTTGACGCGCCGCCAGTGGTACTTACGAGTTACGGTATAGTGTAACCACACTTAATATTTATGTATTTCGTCTGTTTTTCAATCCTGCTTCTGGGTCATGATTACAGGTGTCTTTATCAAAATATCATAGGTAGACCCCCTAGCTTCAAATCTGTGTAATTTTGATTTTGAGATATAGTATTACAGTCATGATAGAGGATAGCTATGAAATATATACATCTCTCATCTCCAATCGAACCCTTTCGAATAGTAGTGTAACCTGTCCTAATTTGGGTTGCTGCAAATCTCATATTTACTGACTGATATTTATAGGTCATAATTATTTACTTATATATACCTACTTACCTACACTCATATTCATATAGACTTACTGACCAAACCGCAACAGGTTCGCCCTTCAGTTACGCATGGGAGGTTTAAAAATCTCGGAGTTAAATTAAAACAAGGGATGAGTAAGTATTTATTTTGTACGCATATGGGTTAGTTGGGGTTGGGTTGAATTAATATCAAACGAAGCTGCTTCAAAGTGAACTTTTAATCTAATATTATAATTAATTAGTCTCCATTATACGCTAAGGTACAAAATAAGGCTATTTCGTGAGATGTGAATACGCTTATTTAAGGCAGTTTTTGCTTTTCGTGTTGTGCATTATTCCTACTATTTACAACGACTTATTACGTACTCCCTTTTATATTGTAGAGATAATAGACTTGGTCGAGTTGCACTCATATACAATTTAGATAAAGCGTTTGCAAATATTAGTGAAAATTGACCTGAAGTTGGGGACTGAGCTTAAAAACTCGATACCTAAGTACACTTACTACTAATCGATTGACCTAGAGGCGAAAAGTATCATACGTATTTGAGAAGAAGGGTTCTCTTTTGCTAACAGAATGATTAATCAAATTTAGTAATATCAGTAAAAGTAGACAAAAAGTTAACGTAATCCCCAACTCAGGTATTAGTCACTTACAAAATACCTAACCCTAAATCTAAGGTAGGTTGGTAATTATTATCTACGTAGGTACGTACATATATTATGCTTATTGCTACGCACGATAAGTACCGTCAATATTCGAAGACTAGAATGATTGCTTATTGTATTATATGTATCCACATAGTAGGTAACTGTCATGTAAGGACTGAATTTCGCATGCTAGGTATCTTACTATTTAATATTGCCTGATCCCAGTCAGACATTGCCAAGTTCCTTGCAATCTTTTCAGTTTGGCCAAAGTTTACGATCCACAAATGCAAAATTATTGAATTGAACCAATCTCATTAGAACAATAAAAAGGAAATACTTCAGTGTATAACTGCACTGAGCGAAAAAAATACTAATTATTAGTAAGTTTTAGTGAATTCCAGGACAAGGAGATTATCTACTAACGGTTACAAAACAGTTTTTGATAATATAGTAGTTATTTACTAATACCAAAAAATTTGTTCTTGTAACTACTAATTACTACTAAACTGTTTTGTAACCGTTAGTACTATATAATCTCCTTGTCTTGGGATTCACTAAAACTTACTAGGTAGGTAATAATTAGTATTTTTTTCGCTCAGTGTGAAAAAGCTAATGGTTTGCCTAGGAGCTCAAATAATCACTAGAAGGAAACTAATTCAAAAAAGGCATCATATCTTATCTCATATCATAAGTATTCGTATTTACTCGAAGGATATATTATTTCGAAAAGTTTCAATTTCAATTTAGAACGGATATAGTGCGCGCCATCCACGACGACGCGCCCCTCCACAGCGAATCTCAATAATCTGTGCGCAGTTGTACGGCTTGGGCTGTGGAGGGGCGCGCCTTCGTGGATGGCGCGCACTATATTCACTAGGTAGTTATAACTGAGATACCACAGCGACCTCGAAGAGACACGTCTGAAAGCAATACTTCTGAATTCTGAATGCAATACTTCAAGGTAAGTAAATTGGTTTGCGTACGTGGTCTGCGTGAAAATATCGAAAGGTTAAATAATGATAAATGTTCCTTGTGCGGGTTATCGGTAACCCATTTACGAGTACATAATGTGATTACCTATTTAACTTGTGTTACTGTAACGCAATCACATCGGTACCCGTACCATGAGTTTGCAATATTTGTATTAACGTACTCGCTAGCGACTGCGTAAACGATTAAGTATGGCGATTCTTAGTTCTATTGCGTAACCGCCAGGTAATGCAAACATTGCAACCTCATGGTAAGGGAACAGATATTAATAATAATATTGCCAGTTGCCTACTTCTATAAGTTCTACGGACTGAACCCTCACTGCTTAGTGTTATTTTTCTATAAATTTCGATGAAATTACCCGGTTACACAAAAAAAATATTAAAGCCTACAAATATTCCGGGGCATCATATTTACCTACACTATTAGGCAGTTCGTCTTCCGTTTGAAAATGCAAACGCTTCGACTCACGTCTATTTATAAACGAAGCTTTAGTGCAATCCAGTCTGCCCGTCTCTATAATCAGGCCATACGCCAATGTTACACTATTACAGAGTGTCTGTTGGTCTTTTTGTCAGGTGCATAAGGTTCCAGTTTGGCTGGCTCGGTGTTCAGGGCGCTGTAGTCGACCGGGAAGGGGGGCTCAGGGAGGGTGTCCTTAGAGGGCACTAGGACCCACTGCCCCGGCCCGTTGGGATTCTTCCCCATCAGCCAGTTAGTGAAGCAGTGCACGTATGTGCCGTAGTCCAGGATTAAGTAACCGTTCTGAGAAGATAAAATGCTGGTGAGTTTAGGATTTTATCTTTGAACGCTGTGCGAAAAAAGAACTAGACAAAATAATTCGCTATACCTAGTACCTACCTATAGTGTTTCGGGTCTGATAGTTACAAAAAAAAAACGCAAATACAAAGTACCTACGTTCTATTCATCGATTGCTTTTGCTTAGTCTGTTCTCGTTGAAACAAAAAATAATCTCTATTCTAAAATATGGCCGACCACATTTTATGTCTTGTATGGATGGACATAAGGGAGTTTTAAGATAAACTCCAGATAATATTTTTACAATTTAATTATAAAAAAACATGCTGTGCAATCAGGATCGATTCGTGAGTATATAAGCACATAGGGAGGGAGTTCATTGATAAGAGGGACAATTTCGACCAGACGTACCTACAGCTCGCATCTGTATGCGGTAAATCAGTGAAAATGAGCCCTTATATTGACGGTCTAGGGTAACACTCACGCTAGTCATGCGGTCATAAGCCGTGTCGATAATCTCGTCGACGCGCTGACCGCTGAGCCCGACCACCGAGCGATAGAACGCCGCAAGCGCTGCCTTCGTTATCTCACCACTGCCTGCGAATGTGCAAGTAGATTATTATTAAGGCTGGGTTGCACCAAACCGTCTGTAATCGTAAGCGGTGTTCGTCAAATCTGATTGTATGGAAAGTTTGACAAGTTATTATGGGATGACAGCTGCCGGCGCCATATTTGACGATGACCGGTCTGTGTTCGTATGTTGGTGCAACTGGCACTTAGGCTGGGTTGCACCAAACCGTCTGTAATCCTAAGCGGTGTTCGTCAAATCTGATTGTATGGAAAGTTTGACAAGTTTCTATGGGATGACAGCTGCCGGCGCCATATTTGACGATGACCGGTCTGTGTTCGTACGTTGGTGCAACTGGCACTTATACTCTTACCTAAAATTTACGAAAAAGGAATTTGTTTATGTAAATTAGACAGGTAGGTGTCTGTTTTATTAAGTAGTTACATCGCTGTGCGTTTCAGAGATTTTATTAAGGTAGGTATATACACGTTTTAGAGATAAGTTAAAAACGTACAGTCTGAATCAAACGTAACTACACATTTATGAAGAGGTCAAAAGTACTTATTGTAAGGAAATAAGAGCTGACCTCTTCATATGCATACTTTCGATGCGGACTGTACATGACAATTATGGCCAGCTACCTAACCTACATATTTAGTTGCCTTGGCCTTGTTATCCCTATCAAAATCAAAATTGCATTTCTACAAACAGTCAGTCAACTCAGTGTTTACTGTGCCCTTACATTTAAATGAGTGCTTCCTGACTGGCGCGGGATGCGCGGAAGCGGGACGATACGAAGGCAGTACTGGTCCGCTTCTGCGCATAATATTACTACTGCGCAAATATAATACTGACAGTATTCCATCAATCGGGAATCTTTGCGACGTCAGTAATTTTACGTCAAAGAAGAAAATGTCACATATCGATCCCGCCCCGCCAAGTCAGGAAGTCGCCTTGAACAGAGGGGCTTTCCGTACAAATAAGGCAGGTTAATCAAAAGACAGACCTGATGATGACACCCCATTACGTTGCCGCGACAAAATACCGTGCAAACCCCAATTGACAATATTTAATAATTTCCAAAAGTCTTAATTCGAAAACCATTTCGGTAAAAACGTGTGAAGTACACAAAAAACATTTTTATAGATTTTTTTCTCCGTTAATTTTGGAAAAAATCGCAAATTACTGTAAACCGAAAGTTGACGTCATCTTCCTCGCTGTATTCAGGGAGACCTTAGTACAGAGTACAGACTAGGGAATGCAAAAACCGGTGAAAATCAAAAACCGGTTATTAACCGTTTTGACTGGACAAAAACCGGTTAACCGGTTTTTTACCGGTTTTTTACAAACTACCTGAAATCGAAGTATTGGGCTATAAATTTATTATTTCTGGGTTCTATTGGTAATCCGGGCATGTTTCTAGTGATGTGAATAGGTATAAGTAAGCTAATAAATAAAACGAATTTAGTTTTTATCATCATCTTATAAACTTCAAAACAAATCGACAAGTGACAAATAAAATTATGAAACATTCTAATACAAAAAAGGGCAATGTTTGATCAATTTCGGGCCATGCATAACGGTCATAAGTTGAACAAGTTATTCACATGTCATCAAAAAATTGGTAAGTGTAAAAGATAGATTTAAGAATGTTTGATCATCTTATTGGCCTTGTACAATCAAATTTCCCATCCGCCATTTGAGAAGAAATCTCTTTAATTGTTATATAAAAAGTAATAATCATTACTATACTATAAATAATCAACATAATTAATAATACCATATTTCTCAAAAGCCTGACAAAAACTCCAGGCTGTGCCTGTAAATAATAAGACTGATTAAATACGTTACTACAGGGTAGAAGCAGGTAGCAAAACTATCCAAGTAAAACAATAGGGCTTAAAAATAAAAAATACAAAATACAAACATGTAATCGCTGGGGGGCAATTACATATAACGATGAGTGGGAGATTGAGATGAGAAGAGATATGGGTGAGACGAGAATTGAACGTGGGCGAACTATATATGGGCTGGCTTACTTGATGGAAGGTGAAGCGGTGAGATGGTATAAATTGCGTCTGGGTGCTGGTGGTGTGAGCTGATGGATGATGCTGTCGACTCCGACGGCTATGAGCTGATGATTTCTTCGTGAAGCACTGGGTTTAAGAGCTGATAATGTTCACTCGCGTTATATGGGCAGAATAGTTCACCAATTGTCACAAAGTAAGAATCACTCGCGAAACTATATATTGGCCAATATGAATTGCAGTTTTGTATGGTATCGCGTGCGCGGGAGCTGATTTGAGGTGGTACGTATCCGCTTCGAATGCGTGTCGCTCGCAGACTGACGCCGCGCTGGCGTCGTTGAGTGAGCGGAATGAGCCGGGCGAATGCGTGAATGAATGAATGGACCGTCGCACCGTTCAGGCGCGAACATCCTGGGGGGCCCGGGGGAGAGCCTCTTCCTGAGCTGAGTCCAATGGCAGCCTGGCTATCTTGAACACAGGTCTGCGCAGTTGTCCATGAGCGGTGTCCAGATCCACCACTCGAATCACTCCATCCTTGCCGGGTATTGTGCGGGTAATCCGGCCCAGTCTCCATTGCAGTGGCGGCAGGTCATCTTCCTTGATGAGTACAAGTTCGCCCACTTGAGGAGGGGATGAGGAGGAAAGCCACTTAGAGCGGGTTTGAAGTGTGTGGAGGTATGAGTTGGACCACTGAGTCCAAAAGCGTTGGGCCAGAGCTTGTATGAGCTGGAAGCGTTTAAGAGCAGAGAGTGGTCTATCGTCAAAGGATAGCTCGGGCAGAGCAGTGAGGGAACGGCCCGTAATGAAATGAGCAGCAGTCAATGGTTCCCTGTCTGACGGGTCGGAAGAGAGTGGGCAGAGAGGTCTTGAGTTAAGAACAGCCTCGATTCGTGTGAGAAGTGTGGAGAATTCTTCAAAAGTTAGGTGCTGTTCACCGATTACGCGATAGAGCAGTTGTTTTGTAGATTTAATATTAATCTCGTGCAGAGCACCGAACCAGGGTCCCTTGGGTGGGTTCAGCAACCAAGTGATCTGCTGGTTGGCAAGTTTGTGTGTAATTGCGTCATTATTGGCTGAAAGAAAGTTCTGGACTTCTATGAGCTGATTTCTAGCGCCTACATAATTTGTGCCGCAATCTGACCTAATGAGAGCTGGTGTGCCACGTCGTGAGACGAATCTTTGTAATGCCGCGAGAAAGGCTTCTGTGGTGAGTGCGGAGACGGCCTCCAAATGAACCGCCTTTGTTGAGAGACATACGAATATGCAGAGGTATGCTTTTAGGAGCTTAGCGTTCCGTAATGTGCTGGATTTAACGAGAAATGGGCCGGCAAAATCGGTCGTGACTTGGCTAAATACGGGTTGTGGTGTGACCCTGTCCGCGGGAAGGTCAGCCATGTACGGGGCTGTAGGTTGAGCTCGGCATCTAAAACACCTAATACATTTAAATACCCGGAATCGGACCACGCGACGAGCGGATAGTATCCAGAATTGCTGGCGTAGAATGGCGTGTAGAGTGTCCGCACCAGGATGGCAATATACTCTATGGTAATAGTCAATGATGAGATCTACGAGTGAGCTAGAGCTGGGCAAGATGAGCGGGTGTTGGGCGTCGTAACTGATCGACGCGTGAGAGAGTCGACCGCCGACTCTCAAGAGACCGTCTTTAATGAAAGGCGAGAGCCGTTGGAGTCGGTTCGTGCAAAGTTTATTGGTTTGCAGACGATGAATGTCTTCTGCGAACTCATTCTGCTGAACAGAGCGGACCCAGAATAAAAGAGCGTCCCTGCGTTCACCGGCCGTGATCGGTCCGGAGCGTCGCTCGGTTGAGCTGTGTGAGCAATTATAAATGAAACGCTTGAGGCATGACGTCACTCCAATGAGTTTGTCAAACGAGCTGAAACGAGTGAGCAGGTCGTGGTCCACATCAGGGACTGCTATGTGGGCTAAAACCTTTTTTGGCTTAAGGCCTGGTAAAATGTGGTGACCCAAAGCGGATGGCATTTGTGGCCAGGTGGAGGGAGGCTCCTTGAGCCATCTGGGAGACCACCAGAGGTCATGAGTTAAAAGAGATTGAGCTGATATTCCCCTGCTTGCACAGTCTGCAGGGTTGAGGTTCGTGGGAACATGCCTCCACGTTGAGCTGGTTGGACTAGACATTATTTTAGCCACTCGGTTGGCTTCAAATGTCTGAAGACGATGAGGAGCTGTGTTGAGCCATGCGAGCACTATGGTGCTGTCGGACCAGCAGATATGTTGGTCTATTTTGATGTGAGCAGATAGTTGGACTGACACTCGAATCATGAGCTGTGATAATAGAGCTGCAGCTGAGAGTTCCATCTTGGGGATTGAGAGACGATTCTTGAGAGGCGCGACCTTTGACTTGGCAATGACCAGGTGTACATTGACATGTCCATCTGCATCGAGCTCGCGCAGATAAACTACGGCTCCATAACCCGCCTCTGAGCCATCTGAGAATCCGTTGAGCGAGTATGTGGACGTGGGCTTGTACTTGCAAATGTGCCGAGGTAAGCGTATGTTTGAGAGTTGAGGAAGGTCTTGGGAAATGTGTTGCCACTCTGTGTGGACTTCATCGGGAGTGGGTTCGTCCCATCCCAGTTTCAAGAGCCATAACTTCTGTAAGAGGAGCTTTGCGCGGAATATTACGGGTGTTACCCAACCGTTGGGGTCATAAAGAGAGGCTACTGTGCTGAGAATAGAGCGTTTTGTCACTTGAGTCGGTGCGGGGAGAGAGATGCGGTATGTGAACTCATCTGTTTGAGGGATCCATTGTATGCCGAGTACTTTAATGGAATTCGAATCTGGGCTGATGTCAAAGTCTTTCGGCATGTCACACTGGTCATCTGGGAACCGATCGAGGAGCTGAGGTGAGTTGGAGGTCCATTTGCTGAGCTGGAAGCCACCTAGGGCGAGTAGGTCGATCAGCTCGGTTTGAAGTGCTTGAGCAGACTCCACTGAGTCATGACCACAGAGGATATCATCTACGAAGATTGAGTGGCGTAGGACCTGAGCAGCCTGTGGGTAGTGATGACCTTCGTCATCAGCCAGTTGGAGCAGAGTGCGGATTGAATGAAACGGCGAAGAACGTAAACCGTATGTGACGGTGTTAAGAGCGTAGGTGAGCAGAGGCTGGTCAGGTGAAGACCGCCAGAGAATGAGCTGATACTGCCGTTGATCGGGATGGACGAGTATGTTTCGGAACATCCTTTTAATGTCAGTGCTGAAAACTACGGGATGTGTTCTAAAAGACATGATGATGTCAACAATATCTTGCTGAAGAGCTGGACCTGTGTGAAGGCAGTCATTTAGGCTGACGCCGTTGGAGCTTTTGCTGCTCCCATCAAATACCGTGCGTATCTTCTCGGATCCCGATTTGAAGATTCCGTGATGTGGGATGTAGAAATGAGGCTTATTTGCGAAGGTACTTGGGTGACAGGGTGACATGTGTCCGAGATTGAGATAGTCTGTCATAAAGTCAACATATTTTGAGCGGAGTGTCGGGTTTGCCTGAAGCTTCTTCTCGAGGTTATGGAACCTACGTAGTGCTATAGCATGGGTGTTGCCTAAGGTCGGCGCATCTGGGAGAAAGGGCAATGTCACCATGTAGCGGCCTGAGGGTTCTCGAGTAGTCGTGGTGCGGAATATTTCTTCGCACTGTTCGTGTAATGGGCTGGTGTGTACGTGAGGCTGGGGTTCCTCCGTTTCCCAGAACCTCTCAATACTCTTACAAATATCCTGAGTGGATTCCTCAGATTCCGGTTGTGAGCTGATAACATGAGCCGAGTTGGATTGCTTCGCTGGTGTGGCACATAAGTCCTCGATGGGTCCTATCAATGCGAAGTCAAAAATCGTGCCGAAGGCTATGGGCTTCCCCCGGCCTAACGAGACCTTAGTCCCGTCCAGAACTTGGCCGAGAACGTCTGAACCTAACAAGAGATCAATTGGAGCTGGAGTGTTATATTCCTGATCTGCTAAGGGAATCGGCGGTTGACCTCTCGCGGGTGCAATGTGTGGGACCTTTTGTAAAGGTAAATAACCGGTGACGTTATTCAAAATATGAGCTGTAGCCGTAATGGTTGGTGTGTCACGATGTGTAGGTCGACATACTATTGTGATGGATGCCTTAGACTCTTGTGTGTGTTGATTGCCCACTCCTGCGATTTTGAGTGATGTTGAGTTTAATGGTAAGTTTAAAGTTTGGGCCATGCGCTGAGTTATAAGTGTGAGCATACTGCCGCAATCTAGCAGGGCTCGAGCTGAATGAAACTGACCATTTACGTCTGCTATTTTTAGCGAGACGGTGGGCAATAATATGGGCTGATTTGCTACCTGCTCTTCATGCTGTGGGTAGTTGCATGTGGAATGATTTGCTACTGGAGCTGATCTCGCAGAATGGGCTTGTGATGTCTGAGTCTGGGCTGAGCGTGTGTGTTGTGTGTGTGGGTGTGAGCGTTGTGGGGGTGAGTGTGTGAGCTGATTGTCGTCCTCTTCGTTATGCTCCGTTATCGTCGATAGTCATTGCTGACCACCTTGTCGTGTCCTACTGGGCGAGCGAGAGTGAGTCGATGGCTCGTTCTGCGGCGTGGGTTTCGGTTGTGAGGCGTGCGCTGATACATGTTGGGGCTCACGAGCTGGGCGCGTTCTGGGCTGATCCCTCAGATGAGGGGGTAGGAGATGAGCGGATGTGTGAGTGGGGGAATTAGCCCCGGGGCGGTGTAGTGATGTGTGGTGGCGAGGGTTGCCACACTCTTTGCAAGCGTTGGTCGACTTGCACTCGTTCTCATAATGGGGACCTAGGCAGCGGCGGCAGCGGTTGCGCGCCTGAATGAAGTCCCATCGGCCTTGAATGGGTTGGTCGTTGTAGCGCGGGCAGGCGATGAGCTTGTGGCCTCTTTCGGTGCAGTATGGGCAGGGCATATTGTTTTGGGTGTTAGGAGGCGGTGGTGTGGGTTGAGCTGAATAGACCGGCCTGTGCTGAGCTGGGTAGTCTAGTCGGGGCCTGACCGGGTTTATGGGGCGGAATTCCCGGTAAGCGGGTTGTCGGGGCGGGCCGCGTGGAGGGTTTATGGGGGACTGTCTGCGGTATGGGGCCGGTTGGGGGGAGGGCTGAGTAGCGGGGGAGGGGCCTGAGCTGGACCACTCGGTCTCCACACAGCGTGCATGCTCTTCCAGGAAGGCGATTAAATTTTTGAGGGTGGGCAGAGTCTGGCGTGAGCCATATTTGCGTTCGAAGAGGGTTCTGAGTTCACCCTGTAGTTTTCTGACTACTATGGATACGAAAACGTAATCGCTCTCTTGCATGGGCAGATCTAGATTATTGAGCGCGCACTGCGCTGAAATGAGCGGGGTGAGGAATAGTGTGCGGATGTCTGAGCGCGCGTGGATGTTGGGCAGGCCTAGGATAATATCGACAAATCGATCGATGAGGACGCGCCGATTTTCATACCGTCGAGTGAGGATGTTCATAGCCACGGCGAAGTTTTCATTTGTGAGCTGAAGGTGTGACACCATACTGCGTGCCTCGCCTGTGAGAGATGAGAGCAGATAGTGAAGTTTCACGGCATCCGAGATGGTGGACATGTCATCCGTGAGACTTCGGAAGATTGCGATGAATGATGGCCAATCCTCGACCTTTGAGCTGAACTTGGGCAGGGTTATCTTGGGGAGCATGGCTGTGGGCGTGGCCGACGTTGCGGGGTGGGAGGTTTCTGGGAGAGCTGATGCCACGCTGAGTTTTTCAAATGTCACCAGTATGTGTTCGTAGTCGGTCATGGCGGCCTCATAATTTGTCGTGTATGTGTCTTCAGTCTCGTCAGTCAATGTCTCGTCGTCCAGTATTTCGTGGTAAATGTCCTCAAGTTTCGTCTTGTGGCCGTCCAGTTTTGCGCAGGGACCCGCCCGGTATCCCCTTCGAGGGTTTTTGAACGGGTTTTTAGTAAGGCTTTGCTTACCCAATCCGTTGCCCTTCAAACCCATTCATTTGGCTTTTAAAGCGCTTTTAATACGGTATCCCCTTCAAGGGGTTTTTGAAAGGGTTTTTAGTAAGACTTCGCTTACCGAAGTCGTTGCTCTAAAAAAACCCATTCATTCGGCTTTTAAAGCGCTTTAAATATGGGTAAGCCGTTCAGTTAACGAATATCAGATATTTTTACTAAGCGCTTAAAAAGCCTTTCGAAAAGGCAACAGTTTGAAGGGGTTTCCCTTTCCACGCTTATGCAATTTTCATCCTTTTACTGATGACAATAAGAGCAGTAATTGCAAATTTACGTTTGTCGACTGGATGACTGCCGGCGCCGTCGGCACAGGTGCCATAAAACGCCGGCGCCTTTGAAATACCGCTAAGTTGCGATTTAAAAATACCTTATCACATTGCAATACGGTTTCCTTTGGCATGGCGAAGGGCCGGAACAAGTTGAAGCGTGCAATTTATCGAACGGGCCGACTTTTCTGCAGTTGTAACATATTTAAAAAGTAGTGTTCAAAAAACAAATGCTGATTCTGTTAATGCAAATACTTTTTAGGGTTCCGAAACCGAAGGCTCTAATCGGAGCCCTATTGATGTCACTCACGCATCCGTCCGTCCGTCGATTGTCACAAAATTTGGTTCCTAACAATTTTTTAACTTCCCGTTGACCTATGAACTTGAAATTTGGTGATAATGTTTATTATTTTACCAACAAATACCAATATATATATTGATAAATGAGGTTTTTCCTTTGAAATTTTGCGGATGGTTCGGAACCCTAAATGTGCGAGTGCAACAAGCACTTAGCTGGGTTTATTATGTTAATTAATTATTAAGGTACCTAAAAAATATAGATATACTCACGGATTAATGCTTGGATTTAGCAAAAAAAAATCGGATGAATGTGTTAGTGTTAATCTCGGTACCGATCTACCGATACCGATGTTCCCCTGAGTGACGAAATTGAAATTAATAAAATGGTTGTTTAAAATACATAATGAATATATTTTTCCCTAAATTATGAATATAGACTACAACAATATTCAAAATACAAAAAACATTGCATATATAGCAAAACCTTTTAAAATAAAGACATTTTAATTTCCACTGAGTTACATTTTGTACAAGGTGTACGTATACGTACACTATTATTTAAGTAACATAATTTACCTAAAAAACGAGAAAAAGGTACATATTTTTTTTAGTAAAGTGCCATGTAATAGACCGGTTCTATTTGCATGCATTATAAACGAAGAAAAACATTATATTCCGCAAAATTATTTTTTGTGAGATGTTAGTAATACCAATATGACGTATAATGCACAATGTTGCCAAATCTTATGTCTTTAAACGAGCAATTCTTGTATATATATTTATTTATTTTGGGGATCTCTGAAACGGCTCTAACGATTTTGATGAAATGTGGTATGTGGGAGTTTTCGAGGACGAGCAATCGATCTAGCTAGGTCTCGTGCCCAGGAAAACGCCGAGCAAAGCTCGGCCGCCCAGATATTTTATAACTTTATACGAGCAATTCTTGTATATATCTTTATTTCGGGGATCTCGGAAACGGCTCTATCGATTTTGATGAAATTTGGTAAGTGGGGGTTTTCGGGGACGAGCAATCGATCTAGCTAGGTCTAGTAGGTCTCATCTCCGGGAAAAGGCCGAGCAAAGCTCGGTCACCCAGATATTTATGTTTGTTTGACAGCTCATTTTCATGGAAGAGTTAACGTAGTGAAATTGAAGTTTGAGCTTCCAGTGTGAAGAAATAATGTAGAATTATACTACACAAAAAACTATTTAGACTGAAAAAGAACACAGTAAAATAACCGAAGAAAACATTGAAAAATGCCTTAGATAACTCTGTCATAACATAAATCCTAATATCATCGTAAAAATTAACTTTAGTGCTGATTATTTCGTAATTTTCAACGTCAGTTATAATTATGTTCTTTTTTTACGAAACCGGTAAAGTGCGTGTCGGGCCACGCACAATGTAGAGTTCCGTAGTTGGTCACCCGTTACATTATGTGGACTAAAAAGTTTGCAAACTTATATTTATCTACTATGTTTTTGAAATGCTTAATTAAAAACATTATCTGAGGTACCTACCTCAATGGAAATTGTATGAAAGTTCGGCTCTTAGTCGTTAACTAGTAATGTCTACTCAGCTGTGATCATTTTACTTATAATTTCATTATATAGGGTGTAACATTTAAAACGGTCAGTATGGGAAGTCTGAAACTATAAGACATACGAAGATCTGTTCTTAGGAACGATGTCATAGATTTCAGTAACAAGAAAAACGCAATAGTAAAATCATCACCTAAACGAGTTTAATATTGCATTGAAAACCATGGTTGCCATTTCAAACATCAACTTAATGAAGGGTTATGTTATGAATTTATGATGCATTTTATTCATTTTAGATAGCATCATAGTAACATTTACTTATGAAGTTATGACCATACCTGTGCTAACTCGGAACAAGTTCTAGGGATTTGATATCGATTAAATTAAAATTTTAATTGCCAGCAATGTATTGCAAAGTAAATTGACAACTCAGTACAAATGACAGCCCTTAGTGTTCTGTTTACTATGACGTTCTCTTAGGCAGTGCGTTACGTAGTACATTGAAGGTGCGGAATTAGGAAATTTAATTTCGCGGTTTTTGGGTTTTTGCTACTCCTAAGCTTAGTGAATCCTCAAATTTTATAAAGGTTCGGCAATGCGCACGTTACTCCTTTAGAGTCGCGAGCGTTTATAGGCTACGGTGTCGGCTTACCATCAGGTGGACCGCACGCTTGTTTGCCACCATCGTAGTATAAATTCTAGTCGACGTAGAATGGCTAATGGAACATATTAATATCAGTTTAAAATTAATACCTGCTTCCCGGTAACGCACTGTATCAATACGTGTGCTCATTGAAAATTCTACTTACGTCACCATGAAAAAAGTAATCAGTCAGTAACAGGAAATTTCAATAACCAACACTTGGTAGCTTAATATCACGCCAACAGATTCTTGAATCAAAAAACGGTTTGAGTAACCTCACAATATTTAGACAGCACCAACATGATGCGGTTTGAATGAAACAAAAATAAATTCACCAACACTTGATGTCTAGGGAAGGTACCCTAAAAAACATGTTTTTCAAGATGTTGTTCTATATTCGTCCGTTTATATTTAGTACCCGTGCCAAATTACAGCTTTATAGTACTAACGGTTTTTGAGCTAAGCTGGAACCGGACGGACGGTTCGACGGACATGGCGAAACTATAAGGGTGACAAGCAAGGATAGCTTTTTTATTGTTCTAACACAATTGGTAACCGGATAGATTTTTGATAAGTGATCCAGTATTCCATAAAACGATCAAAATAAATATTTACGAAAATTACGCGCAGAGTTCCTTAAAGAGCGGGATGGTTAATTGCAAACTCACGCGTGTTAGAGCGAGACATCTGTAATGGCACTGCAATAAACTAGTACAGAATTCATATTTTAATTATTATCCTTCTTTATGCACTTATAACGCGGCTTTACCGTTACACTGAGTAACTTTTCGATCCAATGAGAAACAAAATTTCTCAGTGGAACTTCACGCTTGTACCTTGAGATACAAAATTTAAGTTATTTTATTATGAAAAGTAACGCTATTTCTATATCAATGAATGATGTTATTAATAACACCACATATAAGAAATACGATAAAATACGATAATAACGCTATTTCTATATCAATGAATGATGTTATTAATAACACCACATATAAGAAATACGATAAAATACGATAATTACCTTCTAAAACTCCGTCACTAAATGGAACTAAAAATAGTCAACCAAAAACTCTGCAATGTAAACTCCTTTTGCAACGAAAGCTTTTAGTATACTGACTAACCAACAAAACCAACACGGCATGGATAAAATAATGTAGCCTTACTAAAATAAAATTGTCTCTTTGGAAGAATTAATCAAAATATCATCGAATAACATTCGTTATTCAATAGGAATCTCTACAGCGCTACTTTTTTGAGCAATATTATACACTAAACATTTAAATTAAAACCATTACAATGATGTAAATATCGATGTATCTATAAACTTTATTGCTAGTCAAATCATATACTCTTACCATACAAAAATCTGCATCTGCAATAAAATGCTGGGACATGGAAAAAATATATATTATTAAAAAAAGTTCCTACGCATTATTGATGCAAAATTATCTATTAACGTATTTAATAGCACAAAAGATACGCAACTACTTTAAAAACATGTCTAAAGTGATAAAAATAATGGTAGGACATAGGTACCAAAAATGCCGCTATACAACGGTAGAAAAATCGCGCGAACACGAAACAAAACAAAACTTCGGCGTCGGCTACCCAAATATTAAAAACTAAAGTGAAACTATTAATTCACGCCGCTCTACGCGAGTTGCAAGTACTTACGCAGCACAGAAAACTGAAGATCTTCCAAAGGGTAAGCGCTAAACTCGTTATGGTTAGCCTTTCCCGAAACTATTCATTGAATGGGCAACCAGCGCTTAAAATTGTCGGAAAGGGATACCCTTATAAAAGCGGTGGTAGCCTCTTTCCTAGTTCTAAGCAAAATGAAGGGGTTACCCCTTCGATTGGGTTAGCAAGACGTTAGGGCTATTCATTGAACGACTAAGCCGTTCAAAGGCTTTTTTCTGGGAAGGGGTGGTCGGGTCCCTGGTTTTGCGTACCTGGCGGTGAAGTCTGTCATTGTGTATTTCTTTGCGTCTTTGTTTAATACGGCGTCGCCTATTTCTTTGAGCTGTGAGATTGCCTTGGCTGCCTCACGGAAGATGGCCGCTTGTGATTTGGTAGGCATTGTTGTTTAAGTGTTGAGCGGAATTGACTTCAAAACAAAAAAAAAAAAAATTTTTTAAATATATGTTTACAAATTGAGCTGATAATGTCACACCCTGTATAGTGTGGACGGTGTGATCTATTCTGTGTAATTGCTGAGGAGTGATTTTACAATTTTATTTGTGAAGTGAAAAATAAATAAATAAATGAGATGGTTTTAATTTCTGAATGTGAACACCCTGTATAATGTGTCGTGTAGGCTTTGTACCTGTGCAAGTGTTTGTGCGGAGCGAAGTTATGATTTACAAAACAAAGAAAACTTTTTTTTTTTTGTAAGTATTTAATTTGAGATTAAAAAAAATCACTCTGTATTACTGTATTTTGAAACACACTGTATACACCTATACTATCTTCTTATACTGTACTGTTTGTGCTGATTTAAAACAATGTGTTATTGTAAATTGGTTTTTATATGTTTCGTGCTGATCCCTAAAACTAATACTTTTTATTCTAACTAACCACTTGATTGCGGTTTGTTTACTTAACTAAACTATCTTAATAAGTAACCTAATGAGCGGATTATCTATCAACAATACGTTGTTGCGACGCAAATTACGTAGGTAAGTGTTTATTACAATGTTGCAGGATGATGCAATCACACGTTGCTTTTACTTGAGCGATTACGTCTTGCTTATTACGTATTTAAACTTATTCTACACACTTTTTTAATATCAAATATGAACGTATCGAAATTGTTTGTTTATGGGAATGGAATTTTAAATAAATGTGGATTGGTACTTTTTATAGTTGTACCTATGTGAGAAATGTATGGAACAATGGTGGGCGGATGAATATTTTGTAAATGTGGGTGGGTTTTAATCGAAATGGGGCACTTTTGGGGCGAGAAAAATTTGAGCAAGGGGCTTTTCCAAAGGGGTTAAGTAGGTTACGATGGACCAAAATATTTCGAAAATGGGGGGGCACTTTTGGGGCAAGAAAATTTGAGCAGGGGGCTTTTTCCAAAGGGGGTTCAGGAGGTTACGAAGGACCAAAAATAATGTAATCGCTGGGGGGCAATTACATATAACGATGAGTGGGAGATTGAGATGAGAAGAGATATGGGTGAGACGAGAATTGAACGTGGGCGAACTATATATGGGCTGGCTTACTTGATGGAAGGTGAAGCGGTGAGATGGTATAAATTGCGTCTGGGTGCTGGTGGTGTGAGCTGATGGATGATGCTGTCGACTCCGACGGCTATGAGCTGATGATTTCTTCGTGAAGCACTGGGTTTAAGAGCTGATAATGTTCACTCGCGTTATATGGGCAGAATAGTTCACCAATTGTCACAAAGTAAGAATCACTCGCGAAACTATATATTGGCCAATATGAATTGCAGTTTTGTATGGTATCGCGTGCGCGGGAGCTGATTTGAGGTGGTACGTATCCGCTTCGAATGCGTGTCGCTCGCAGACTGACGCCGCGCTGGCGTCGTTGAGTGAGCGGAATGAGCCGGGCGAATGCGTGAATGAATGAATGGACCGTCGCACCGTTCAGGCGCGAACAAAACATTTATTCTGCAAATAGGCCACAAGGGCACTTTCACATGTCATAATGTTAATGTACAATTTAAAAAAAGTCTGACAATATAAGCATATGATAGATTACTTACCCGGCCATAAACCCTGCGCTTTGGACGCGGCAGACTCAAATGAAGTGGGGATATGGGAAACTAACAACATTTTAACATTATGATATTCACGTGCTCTATCCACACTCCACAGTCGTAAGAAAAAGAAACTAATTAACTAACTTCTTTAAACGTACTTCCTATCATCCTTAAATAACGTCATTTGGAGGTGAAAGAACGCTCTAATCTCCCCATGAAGTTGTTTTTTATACTAAATACAATTTCGGTTAAAAACCGGTTAGTGGTGTAAAAAACCGGTTTTTTACCGAGCTCAAAAAGTTCCGGTTAACCGGTTTTTCGGTTAACCGGTTAACCGGTTTGCATTCCCTAGTACAGACAATCGCTGCTCTGGAGTGGCTCTGGATTCTTGTTGGGAAGATGACGTCATATTTTACTTACGCCCTTTTGGAATGACCTACTTTTCAACGTGTTTTTTTTGTATGAAATAATGAGTTAAATTGAAAAAAAAAAAATACGGGTGGCTTAAATTTTTACCTATTTTCTAACTAGTTCATAAAATAAAGTAGTTAAAAATATGAAATGTTGTCAATTGGTACCTAAACCTGAAATATCCTCTCATCTCAACATTCATTTGTATACTCGTATCATAGCGCGAGTGTGAAATTTGGAGATCGTTTATTTACAGCTAAGCACAATCCGCTAAACTATAGTTTCGTTTGAATTATCCCACTTACTAACATTGTGCAGTACTAATACTATTAAAGGACGTACAAAAGTACATAATGAACTGCATTGAACCAAGAGGCATTTTCGAAATAAGCTTACAATATGAATGAGCATTGACCTAAGTTTTGTTTGCGGAAATAAACTACAAGAAGCTAACTTTGTATTATGATGAGCGACAGACGAAAGACCCGAAGACAAAGAGTCGGCGCGGCGCGGCGGGACGCGAGAGGCATTCATATAAACTTGAACGAAACAGGAAGCCCCGCTGCGATGCACCGCTCCTGAATTTTTGGCTGCAGACACTGCGCGAAGTGCCAAAACTTGGAATGCACCCAAGATCTCCGGAATAATATAAACCCTGAACAATACGAAAAGAAATCGGCGTAATATGAAAGTTGCTCAACGTTTAGGGCGGACAACTTTTTTATGGCTACTTTTAGTTTCCGGAGCGTGCCTAAGTATTTAAAATGACCTGCATTGTCTATCTGCAAATTGAATTGTATGCATGCGGCTCCTAACAACATGAATATCGTTGTTTTTAGGCTAAAACTGAATAAAGCTATATACGATACGCGACACAAAAATTCTGCTATGCGGCGCAACATTATCGTAGGTAATTCTCCCACACAACAACCTCCAATACATTTTACACACATGGCACTGACCATACATAAGTCCCACTTATCAGCTATACTAGCTATTTCTGGCGTTAGATGTGATGTGAATGATTGACCGACGCGTAACTTTATCCGTGTTTTCAAAAAACCCGTGTTTCGGGAAAAGTTGGGCAGCGCGGGTGGATTTGCAGAGCCGCTGTCTGGTTGATCGACAGGATTAATTCGAGGCCACCCGCGCGCCATTACGGTGTGATGGCTTGATTAACAATTGTACTGCCATTTTGATTGAAGTGTTGACCATATTTTAATGGTACCTATTTCATAATTCGTCACCTAAGGGGTTGGTTCAAAACATACGGCACGCATTCCTATTGGATTTCAGTGCTCCGCGCGTTGTTGTGTTGTGTCGACAGTTTAGTTTGACGCATGTGGAATTAACGAGGCGTGAAATACATCGAAATCCAATTTTCCAATTCTCGAACCGCTCATGTTAGGTTAAATTACTAAAAAATAAGCCTATATTTATATCACTGTAAACCAACGGAGTTACGCTACTACATCCCGTCAATAAATATAGTTATTTTTATTGAAGCAAATTATTGATAGCTTCGACAGGCAAAATTAGTTTGGGCCGTGAATGAATCGACCTTTTGACGCGGTACGAATACGATCGGCCGCTCGGCCTCGTGAATCACGCTAATTGCGCAAAACATAAAATGTTTTTTTCTGTTTGCGTGAGAACGAAATATAAAACTGGAGAGCCGGCGATTGAATGCAGAATACTCGTAGTGGAATAGATTCCACTAAGAGAAGAATCGATACAATTTTTTTACCTTTCATGACTTTTGTGCGGGAAGAAAGTGCGAATGGGAGCGCTGTGATTTGTTGTCCAGATATTAATGTAACGGCTCGATCCACCGGAGGCATGTATTTATGGCTTTCACATGACTTATTACCTATAGAATATCACTAAATAAATCAAAATTTCGGTTGGTATTTTGTAGAAAAATGTAATAGGGGCGACTGGCGCGTTAGAATCGTAATGATCAATTACATATATTTTTTTCGATTGATATTTTAAAGCGGACTGTTTTATGTCTGGTCCTTTCCGGGTTTCCTGATTATTATAGTACTATAGTGGTAATTTATTATGTGTGATTAATTAACGAAGTACATAATTAATGTGTCTAGGTATTCGATATTATAGCCAGTCACGATACATCACTGATGAATCTCACAAACCGAAAGCATCATGAATTGACAATGGTTCATGTTGATGACTTGATGCGATATAAGTCGGGCCATGTGGTACCTACTAAAATCATGTATTATAACGTATACAAATCTACTATTTTTAAATATACTCTAGAATGCCTGTCAAATGGCATTTTTGAGAAAACAGGTTGGGTTTCCAAGAGGACTTTTCATATGGATTCTGTTAGAGTCACGTGTATTATTTTGTAATTCTCTGCGCGAAGTATTTCCTTTCAGCTATAAAACCCCTAGAATATAGGCCGATAGAAGGATGGAAGGCTGCTAGGCCCTAGATCTTCCAATTCGCATGCCAAGCAACCCCATAGTACACTTACTGGATCTGTCTACGACGTGGAACAGGATCTTGCAGAGGTACTGCAGGTAAAGTGGCAGGTCGGAAAACCGGCGGTACTGGCTCAGGAGCAGGGCCCACCTGGCCAGCCAGCCGTCCAGCGTGGTCCGGCCCGGGTAGCCGCCGGCTTCGGGCCCGCATACCCGCTTGTAGTACGGTAGTTCGCCGTATCTGGTGGGAGAGAGTTAAGGGTCCTTATAGGGTAAAAAATGCTTATCTATTTAGACCATTTTCAGTTTAACTGATAAGTTTCTTGACATTTTGTCAATGTTACTATCTAGAACAGGACTATTGTGACCTAATGACATAACTTTTAAATGTTTTTCTTGCATATTTTGTTTCAAATATCACATACCATTTTCGAGCTAAAAACTGCTTTATCGCGCTTAAATTCTACTACATACACAACTAAATCAAAAAAGGGCAATGTTACTATCTAAAACTTTAATATAATCATCGTATCTTATAATCATTTTATTGGTATTGACAATACTTTTGTCAAAAAATTAAATCATAAAAAATTAAAACTTGTAAGGCCTCTTAACTCTAATAAGCAGAAGACGTGGCTTAAGCTTTTTAATGAATCATTGTCTTAGCCATAGCCACTATTATCCTGTTTTGTGGAATGATTGGTTTTCTTCTTGTTCTATTACGTGACGGGAAGTGAGATTTATTGAATAATTAACATTTGAGTTATATCTTATATGTAAGTTTTTCTATAAGTTTACATACAATATACTACTTTACTTTAGTATGTCTGCTTAAAAGTAACGTCGTGTTTAGATTTTACATGACAGTCCAGTTACTATGTTGAGAATGCGATATTTCATGAATCAGTAGTCAACGTTCACATAAGTACCGAGCTTGTCCAAATACGCTAATCCAATGCACTTTTGATAAGGAGAGATAGCAACAGGCGATATAATAAAAGGACAATATGACTGCTCCTTATCTCCACACCTAATAAAGCTTTTCGGACGCTCCATAACCGAACCAATTTCGTGACTCGTGGTCCAAGTGGATTTAGATATTTCACGGGGAACCACTGTTTTGTACTAAAGCTTGATTCTCTTTAGTGTAAATGTATATTAAGTGTAAATGTATAGTCAAGTGCGCAGTGCGAGTGTGACGCACGGATGTTTTTATTTTTTTAATTTATTAATTAAGAACATAAACAGTCGCGTATACAAATAACAAATGTTATACACGTAGTGTACTAAATAACGTTAGTACAAAGACCTGGAGGTTCATTTATCAATGCAAATTGTTAACAAAAACGTACTACTAATAAGAACTAAACTAGGTAGAACCGGTTTTCAACGCAATAATCACAATCACGTTTTAAAATAAACAAGATGGAAATGAACTAAAAATCAGAAATATTATGTCAATGTCAATCATTGCATGAGTCGAAGACCGGAAGACACTTTGAATCCAATTTTTGGCTACCTACCCTACACAATTTAGACCGGGTGACGGACCGGATGTTTGACCGGTATGGGAATGAAATGGTTGGTGGTAAAATATATCTAAATCTTTGCACGAGCAATTATTCTATATTCATATATATATATATTTCGCGGATCTCGGAAACGGCTCTAACGATTTCGATGAATTTGGGGGCCAATAAGCTAGATGTCATTCCCGGAAAACGGTATATTTGGTAACGTTTAAAAAATAATAATAGTGATGTAATTGGTCGGTACTGGACGTGAAGTATACGTACCACTACGATGTACTACCTATGGTACCTACCTATGGTATGCTAGTGAGATCAATTGACCGTTCTGATTGAGCCCTACGGCAGCGCGATAATTGCAATTATGCTCAAGGCACACGGAGGCTTTTGTGAGTAGGTAAATAACTAGGTACTATTCTAGACGTATACTTGACGCAGAGTTGTAGCACTTCTACGACTGCTACGGCGTAGCAGTCGTAGAAGTCGGTTTAGAGGTGGGCACCGTTAATCAAATATTTAACTTCGTTAATCGCTAATCCGTTAAAAAATAAGTTAACTTCGTTAAACGTTAAAGCGTTACATTCTGAAAGATTTAACGGAAGTTAACGTTAATCCGTTAACTCAAAGGCCAGGACGAAAATCTAGGACCTCATATTTGAGAGTGGTACTCATGAACCACTCGGCTACTATACATAGGCTCAGGTAAGCACCATATAATGCGTGATTAGGATACAAGTTTAATATAGTCACACAAATAGACCTCGGATTTTCATCATCCGATGGACGTCCTAGTCAGAAAGTGTTGGCGGCACAGTATACAATACCTATTCTTTTGGCGAAAAATAGGTAATTCATTAACGATTAACGGACCTATTGAAAGTTAACGGAAGTTAATGAGTCCGTTAACAATTTTCGGAGTTAACTTAAAAGTTAATCCGTTAAGCGTTTTGTTAACTTCGTTAATTAACGATTAACGGATTAACGAGTTAATGCCCACCTATATTCAAAAGTTACTTTACCTTAGTTACGGGAGTAATAAATGAAGTTTTATGATATGATATGATATTTAGCACATTATTTGGTGGTATGATAGTACCAACCCTATAACAATCTACAGCAAATCTTCGTTCGTAGCAAGATTTTTATACCTACACACACATACATAGAGTTAAACTTCATAAGAATGCCGCGTGCAGGCCTGCGATGGAGGCGCGAGCTTGCTAATGACTGTCGCAATTTCGTAATTTCTCGGTCGCTTGTTTTAACGACAACAAAATGCTGGCATTGGCCGGATTCCTTGCGGGGTTTTAGTAGAGGTGAGACGTACTAGGCAAAACGCGTACTGAGTCTTGCGAGTACGCGTCCACAAAAAGACTAGATCCAAAGACTAGGTCCAAATACGCGCTAAACCGACCCCGACCCGAGGTGCCCCGAAAGAATCCGAACGCGCAGACGAATACGAATAGCGCGGAACATAAAGACTCTTAGACGTTTCGAGACTTTCGAGTCTTCCGAGTCGTCGTACGCGTAGTACTCGATACGCTAAAAGACGCGCGAGCGGGATCGCGTACTTACGCGTCCATGCCAAAACCTATTCCAAAAACCTGTTCCCGTAAATACGTCTCACCTCTAGGTTTTAGAACCATCGTCATTGCGATATTCTTAGCATCAATAGGAGCATTGACGATGAGAATAGTCTACAAACAACCAATCCGGTTCAGGCATTAGTTGCGACGGAAATGTGACACAGCAAAAAAGCACTGTATCGATAATATTTTAACGGTGACCTCCGAAATCCATTTAAAATGGATTTCGAAGGCTTTTTTAAGCGTAAATGGCGCAATTTCTTTATTAATTTTACCCATTCTGGGATAAAATATCACATTTCAGGGAAGTGCTAGAGTTTGTGAACGACTATACATTTTTACCTACCTGACTCATTTTACTCCAAGACGTTGCTTAATGAAAGAAATTCGTTTTCCTTATATGTTAAGTGACACCAGCCTTTTGCTTATTAAGTCATTATACATGCCTCGTTACTCAAGGAGTAGGCGGATAACTAAGGCTCGAGGTGAGGCTGAAAACGTACGAATCGTACTTATCTAACAACAGTAAGAAAACAGCCTCTTACCACCCGTTATTCTTCTGTATATATATTATGAAGTTTATAAATGGCATCTATATAAATATAGCGCATGACCTTAATGACAACCCATTAGTTAAACTGACTGACTTTTCACTGTAATGGCATCATGGCGTTTTGTATCTCTTAATTCACGGAAGCGAGTCTTAATCTTGATGAATAATGATAATTCATTACAACGGCCCATTAATTATTCGAACCGACCTGGTCGACGAGTATACTCACTTGGGAGGCAGCGGGTTGATGAACTGCTCTATGAATTCCCGCTTCACTTCCAACATGATGTGAAACTCGGACGAGTTGGCCGACCAGTCGGCGAAGTGCGCCAGCTTCTGTAAATTGCGACATCAAACAAATTTAATTATTCTCTTTCATTATGGCGCTAGTTAATCTATGTGGTTAATAGGCGCGGATTTCATTAGTCATCGTCACCTTAATTATGACCGTAATAAAATCGCTTTAGGGCGACACCCGCTTTCAGAGATTTTGTGAACACATGCCGTCTTCAAAACTGAAGAGCGGTAACTTACTAACGAAATTAGTATCAATTTCAGCCTAAACCGCTCTACATCTATACATATAATAAAGCAGAAGAGGGTCGAAAATCTGTACATTGAAGATATTAGTAAAAAAATCGATGGAGGGGTCTAAGAATCGATAACAGAACACGTTTCAACTGTTTTTAGAATTCATGTCTGTTTGTCTGTTTGTCTGTTTGTCTGTTTGTCTATCTGTTTATATGTCTAACTATCACGCGAAAACTAGCGAATGGATTTTAATACAGCCTTCACTAATATGTTTATTGGATCTTCGGCCAGGTTATAGGCTATAAAAATCATACAGGTTAGGGATGAAAGGGGGTGAAAAGAGGGGTTAAACTTTGTATGAGAAGTCTTTCAGTTCATGATTTACAGGCTTGAAAGTTGGTAAGTATATACATGGACGCAAAGTAAATAGAACCTCATTCAAACATTGTATAATAAACAGATAGTATTTGAAAAAATGGGGGGTGAAATAACAATACCTCTGCCTCTCAAGGCTATAGACAAAAATACAAAAGTCCCTCAAACCATATTAACTGTTTGAAATGAGAGATCTAATTATGTTGGTCAGTCAGTCGCTATCAATATTCACAAACCTTACTACGCAACCTCGGTTTTTTTTTGTTTTCGATGGAGGGTACTTTACCTACGCAGAGCGGCGGGCTCTCGGTTGCATGGTAGCACTTGCGACATGTACTACCTATATATTAAGTATGCGCATTTTTGTATTAAATATTGTTTTTTGAGGTGCTCATTACAAGAATGATACTTATCCATTTTCAAATTGAAGATGGCGGACATTTACTTATTTACTTTTCTTAATAATCGATATGAGTTTCATCTTTGAGGTTCTTCGAGGTGCCGATTAGTTGCGTTTTCCGTCAGCAAAATGTATAAAATACGTTCAGCGCGTAACAGAGATAAATTTAGGGTATATTGGTATTCGTTATTAAAACATACATACCTACGTAACAATAAACATCAAGTATGACCAAATTCGAACAGGCGGATTGGAAAGCAAAAAAAACGGCTAAGTGCGAGTCGGACTTCGCACATTTAGGGTTCCGAACCGACCGCAAAGTTAAGTTGGTTTTTATAGGAAAAATAAGGAAATTTCAAAGAAAAAAATCTAATTTATCAATATATTAGTATTTGTTGGTAAAAAATACGTAATAACAATCATTATTGCCAAATTTTAAATTCATCGGAACAAAATTTCGTAAATTCCAATAATTTATGAACAATAAAAATATCTATTCAACTACCTCTTTACAAAGCCACTTAATAGGTCAACAAATTTTTTCTGTTCTATATTTCGCGCTCGCTGCTCTCGCGTTTTCATCTACATTGCTTGATGCGTATGAAGTATTTTCTGTACCTGCATCATAATGTTCGAATCATTTCGCACTAGCTTTTTTATCTACATTACTTGACGCGTAGGAATTATTTTCCGTAACTGCATTATAATGTTCGAAAAATTTCGCGCTCGCTGCGCTCGCGTTTTCATGTGCATAACTTCATGAGAATGAAGTATTTCCCGCACCTGCATCATAATGTTCGAAAATTTTCGCGCGCCGTACGCTCGCGTTTTCATCTACATTATAGTTAATGCGAATGATGTCTTTTCCGCACCTGCATCAGAATGTTCGAATCATTTCGCGCTCGCTGCGCTCGCTTTTCATATACATTACTTAATGAGTGTGAAGTCTTTTCCGCGCCTGCATCAGAATGTTCGAAAAATTTCGCGCTCGCTGCGCTCGCGTTTTCATCTACATTGCTTGATGAGTGTTTTCCGCACCTACATCATAATGTTCGTAAAAATTTCGCGTTCGCTACGCTCGCCTTTTCATCTGCATGACTTGATGCGTATGAATTATTTTCCGCACCGGCATCATAATGTTCGAAATATTTCGAGCTCGCTGCGCTCGCGTTTTCATACACATTACTTGATGAGTGTAAAGTATTTTCCGCACTTGCATCATAATGTTCAAAAATTTCGCGCTCGCTGCGTGCGCGTTTTCTTCTACATTACTTGATGAGCATTTCCCGCACTTACATCATAACGTTCAAAAAATTTTCGCGCGCCGTACGCTCGCGTTTTCATCTACATTATAGTTGATGCGTATGAAGTCTTTTCCGCGCCTGCATCAGAATGTTCGAAAAATTTCGCGCTCGCTGCGCTCGCGTTTTCATCTACATTACTTGATGAGTATTTTCCGCACCTGCATCATAATGTTCGAAACATTTCGCACTCACTACGCTCGGGTTTTATCTTCATTACTTGGTGCGTATGTCTTTTCCACACCTGCATCAATGTTCGAAACATTTCGCGCTCGCTGCGCTCGCGTTTTCATCTACACTATTTGATGCGTATGAAGTATTTTCCGCACCTACATCGTAATGTTTGAAAGAATTCGCGCTCGCTGCGCTCGCGTTTTCATCTTCATTACTTGATGCGTATGAAGTATTTTCCACACCCGTATCAGAATATCCGAAAAGTTTCGCGCTCACTTCGCTCGCGAGCGTTTTCATCTACATCTATAATAAGTTAATAACATATATTTAGTCCTCTGTCATGTTTCATGTGGGCGCATTGAGCCGGCGTGCGCAATGTTTGGCGAGACAACCCGGCGAAATACGGTGTAGAAGTTGATATGGATAATGGATATTCACGCGAATGAAGTCGCGGGCAAAAGCTTAGATAAATAAATTTAAAACTGGACTACCCGTGCGAAACTGGGGCGGGTTATAAATGCGAAAGTAACTCTGTCTGCCTGTTTCCTCTTAAAATGCTCAACCGATTTAGATAAAATTTGTTATGGATATAGTTTGAGTCCTAGGGAAGGACATAGGATACTTTTATCCCGGAAATCATCCCTTAACGGGGTTTAAGTTAGAATGGAAGAGAGATAACTAGGTAAGCGCATGAAATAGAAGAATGAAATAACATTCTAACGCGATGACGCGAGTTCTACGCAGACGAAGTCGCGGGCAAAAGCTAGTACAGTTTAAAATAGTTGTGTCTTGCTTGACAATTTATCGACTTTCTACTTTGTGGAGGGATTAAGTTTTGCGAACTACAAAAGCGGCTCAGCTCGAAACAAACTTACACAAATTTAATTTTAGATTGAAATGTGTTGTGTTAAAATTAAAATGTGTTGTGTTAAAATTAATGGATGGATATGTAAATTGTATTGGATTGAATTGACGTCTTCTAGTAAGAAGGACACATAGACAGCTAGTTACTAGAAGGATCGTTATAGAACAAACTACGTAGTTCCGTTTTGAGTCTATGAGTCTTCTGATCTTACTACGTTAGTCACGTTTGCACGTTGATCGGTCTTTAATACAAACATTTTTCCAAAAGTCTTACAAATTTTCGATTTTTCTTTTCGCTCTACGAGCAACTGCTTCAATAGTCTAGGGCGTAGCAAACGTACCATTGCTTGGCCTCGTATGGGTTATACAAGTGAGTAAAGGTGGGTGATACATAATTTCACGATGAAAAAATCACGGTGATCCGCCGTTAAAAAGTAACAGTGTGACTTGTCACGAAGTAACAACGTTACATAATAACGTGGTTACTTAGCGACGATATCACTGGAACAGTGTGTAAGCGACGCGTCGCGTCGTGCCTCATGACCGCTGTTACTAACTGTGACTGTGACTACGGTGCGCTGTCACAGAGTAAGGCTGGTTTTTCACTAGAGCTATGCTATGCTATGTTTTCATACATTTGACACGTAGCTCGAGCTGGAGCTATGTGTCAAATGTATGGAAACATAGCATAGCATAGCTCTAGTGGAAAACCAGCCTAACATCAGTTGTTACAAAAATATCAGTAACTGTCGGGAACGATCGACACGCAAATGTCGTGACACGAAATAACCGAAGTGACAAAGTCACGGTGATTTTTCATTGTGATTTTTTTGGAACGGGTATAACAATAACGGTGATCGAAAAGTAACGCTTTTCCCCATGTCTAAGAGAGATGCGTCTGTTTGAAGATTGGTTTTACCTTTTCTAGCTAGACATGTTTGGTGGTAACTGTAACAGTTAGATGATGAAGTGCAGATTTTTTGAGCACATGGTATCACCAACTACGTTTTTCTTTCTCTGTTGCTGCGATTGTGCAGAAAATTCGTTACCTCAAAGAAAGGGTCGAAGTCCTGGTCACAAATGACGTCGTCCCTATCATGGTCCAGGAGCTCAGTGAAGAAGAGTGTCATCTTGTCGGCCTGGACGGAGCTCAGCTGCGCTAGCGGCTGCTCGTCTTCCAACTCCAGGCAGCCCAGGTCTTCACTGAACCGGTTAACCCACGTCGCTGCGCGGACAAAGCGAGTTATCAGTTTGGTATACTCGTAAAATTACTTTTAAGACGTTCAGTGCCCACTGTGGCAAAGCTTTGGTTTTTAGAAGAAATAATGAATGAACTAGTACAAAAAGTACCCAGTACGGTGCCACAGAGCCTGTTAACCCTTTGATCGCCAAGAACCTATAAAGTGGTTGTGTGTCGTCGTGCCCAGTACGCCAACAACCACTTAAAAGGTCGGAGTGAAGGTGTACTTTGTTCATGAATAAAATCATTTATGAACTGTTTTAATTTGTTTTTATTGGTTTAGACATTACACCAAAAAAACAGTGCTTGGCGTACTGGGCACGACGACACACTATCGCTTTGGCGGTCAAAGGGTTAAAAGACCTCGCAAATAAAAACAAGATACAAGTAAATAACTACTTTACATTGCCACCGTCTGATATATCAGATAAAGTGACAGTATAAATTTCATCTTTTTAATGTCAGACAGAATTTAAAGTTGAGTGTAACTTGTTTGACATGCGGCGATTAGTAAATTACATACTACGAGTATACCTATGTTACCGGAAGCTACAATTTTAGGGTTGGCTGGCTGGCACCCTATGCGTCAGAATATATCCGTTCACTGGTCAGAATTCGTTTTGGTATTCCATTTATGAATTCAGACGTAATTAGGAATTTTTAAAGTACCTTCAGCGATGTTTGAATAAAATTTAATTTAGCGATCGTATCAGTTGAAAAAGCTGCGCATATTTTAAATTTGAGCGTAGGTACCTGTACATCGGCGCCCTGTACGGGAGTAACGTCCCTTGTCAGACCCATCGCCACTTCGCTGACAAGTTTGTTACGATCTCATCCGGCTTTGGAGAGGCCCTTTGGTATGTTTAAACAGCATACGAATATTTCCTCCAGAAACGTTGTAGCATGAAAAAATGGTGGGCAAGTCGGAGTCAATTTTTTAAGTTTCAGCATAGTTTATGTTTCGCGCGGAATTCACTTGAATTATCTATTTATTATTATGAAACAAACAGTGATACAATGATTTTATTACTGGTTAATGGTTATCTTAATAATATACAGACAAATAGTTTGCAGTACTGATGAAGAGAAAAAGATAGTTATATAAATAAAATAATAGTTGCAACATTGCACCTGTGTAAATCTGCCTGAAATTTTTGATGATGGAAAGTGTAGATGTATAGGTATTTATTTAGGTAAGTGCAACCGAGCATATTTGAGTACCTACACATTATTTTTGCATCACGTGCGTAGATGTGGATCGCCGGCAAACCGCAGGCATTTTTTATGAAGGGCTGGCCTCACCTACTGGCCTGGCCAGTAATGGACAAACAGATGTCGCTAATTAAAATGGATGTTTTTTGAAACACGTCTGTGTTACTGAAGCAGACATACCTATTAAAGGTATCCCTCAAGACACAAATAAATGTAAAAACTACTAGGAGGATAGCAAGCGTTCTACGAGAATCTGAAAATAGAACCAAGTCTAAAGAGGTAATTTCTTTTGGGTTACCTAATTATGTGACGTCTAGGGAACTATACCTACCTACTATATACTTGATATATTAATTTGGATAGGTATGTTTTTGTTTACTTTATACTTGTGTACGTCGTTAAGGATGACTTGTACGTGTAATGCGTCTTTTTTAGGTTTCTGTATCTCAAAAAATAAAAGGAAACCTTATCATGGATCACTTCGTTATTTGTCTGTTTGTCTGTCTATCAAGAACCTTATTAGCATGAAGAACGTGAGGAGGTATCAAGTTGAAATTAAAATCCAAAACTCAGTATCGCAATTCCTTGGAGTTGTAAAAATCTGTGCATTTTATGCCGCACATTGCGGCATATTTTGACATTCGCAAGGGAATCAAAAGCTTTAGGGCACTTGCCACTTTATCAATCATGAAAATTTTCAAGAAGCAAGGTTTTACATAATATATGTATATATCTTACTGAATTTAGTACCCATCATACAGGCTGAACTGAATCAACGACGTAGTGTGAGTAACGTCGGAGCATGTTTATTCATGTTTCGGCGGACAGGCTTCAATCTAAGGTTTGACACAGTTTCTGCTTGTCTCTAACAGTAACCATCTTCCTGGCTTACTTGTACAGTAACAATACAAAATTCTGTTCAGGATGCTGTAGTTTATCTGAAAAGTCAGTCTAACGGCTTGGTATGTAGTCGTGCCCAGGTATTTGTGAGAACTTTCTTCCCTTCGATATAGGTAGTAATATCTGATGCGACAGATGTGTCACAATGTAAAGGATTTAATGTTGTAGAGTATAAGACTATAGAATGTGTTGTATTACAGACTGTATAATCGCTTATAAATCATAACTAGTGAACTTTCCGTTCACTGCTCATAACCGCGTGTCAATGTATGGAGAAGTATTTTTGATAAAGAATACAATAATAACAATTGTGCCCTTGAACTTTTCAAGCATCATACAGTATAAGGTAATGTTCCACTTATAACATAGCTGCCGCTAATTAACGTCAAATTAAAATGAAAACTGTTCACTTTTACGTGGAAAGGGCGTGTAATTTACTTATTAAACACAGGGTTCGGGCTACCCCAAGGGTGACCGAATTATTGCGTTGCGACGCACTGCGCCACCATTGTACCTATTATGTACATTGTCTCAATCTGAATCAGAACAACCTTTGTTGAATAGCACGCTAACTTTACAGTATATCCATGTGATTGCCCAAGGAAGGTTTCCGAGAAAATCGTCTGGCCGAACAAAACAATTCAGTGTAAGTGGAAACCTGACGCAATTAGTGAGAGAATGGAAAGTCTCTGTGACGATAATTTAATTTCCTATAGTAATTTAACTCTGTATTTACCTACATTCGATAACATAATTATGTTATGACAATAAAACTGTTAACTGCTTAATGTAGTGCGTATGCTGCACTATGCCGTCCTCCCCCGGTGAAAGAATATAAACAATAGCATTGTTTTGTTATATGACCGGAGATAACCGTCATCGTTAAGTTAAAGTTAGCTAATGGTTAGATATCATTGATTAATGGCATATCAGCTTTAACATACCAATTAATGAAATAAATAGTAAACTTTCTTTGCTCTATACCAGATCAAACAACCACTTTGAGCCTACACGTAAACCTGTAAACAGCTGTCAACTTGACAATAAATCTTTCCAGCACTCATGAAATAGAATTCTGTTAGTTTCAATAACATCGTAATAATCGTTAAGCAAACGAATAAATCGCGTGCCGACCTACTGTGGTTGCTACTGATCAAACGCTCGAAGCACAGAAAGGCACGAAGGCATAATTGGCCTTGCGGTATAATTTACTGCCTAAATCCTTGTGTACCTATATTGAACACAGCCAATATCTGTTCCGATCTAATTATATAAGCTCGATATTATACATAAAGTCCCGTTATCCGATAAATAAGTTTTCTTATTCGTCTCTCGTACTACGAACCTTTTATATTTCATGCAAAAAATCACTTAGGGTACCATAATCGCACATTTGTTTGGCTGCGTAAAACGAAATTTCTCTTCGGCTCCCGAAATGCTGCATTAAGCAAATACTTATTGTTTACTTTGTAGCTGAATTTAAGATTCGTTCAATCTTTCCCAGCCATAAAGCTTGCGGCACAATTATATAATTTGTAGTCGTAAAACGGAGTGTTCGGGAACCCTCGTAAATTCAGGTCGGGGCAGGGTTTCAATAACGTTCTCGGTGGAACCTTTACCCTATAGACAGGTGTGTACTTGATGTATCAAACAAAAAAAGTAGTGTCCGACCGAAACATGTTTTTTTGCCGAAACCGAAGGTTCGGTTTTGGCTCTAGTTCCGGCCGAAACCGAAAGTTTTACAGACGTGTTAAAATCATTGAATAAAATGTCAGCGGGCCGTTCTTTCTACACATATAAATGAAAAACCTATTATTCGTGTAAGTGGTATAAATAAAACAATTTGAGTAACGAGATATGAATAAGTGATAATTTTACATAAGTTGAAACGGAGACGCTTCGCTCGCTTCGTTCGCTCGGTCAATAATACCAGTTTCGGCATTGCCGAAAGGATTGGCAGATTTTTGACCGAAACCGACCCTTCGGCCGAAACATGATATTTATGCCGAAATCGAAACTTTGGTGGGACACTAAAAAAAGGTCTATATATATACTGGGTCGAAAAATTTTAAATACGATTTCTTGTAATAATAAGTTGGACATTTTTATATGTCAGTGCGAAATTTAATACTGTACATACAAAAAATCTGCGAAAAAATCTTCTGAACGATTTTTTTCGCAGATTTTTGAGATGCGGCGAAAAAATAGTTATTTTCACGCTTAGAAGTATACATATCATGTACCTAATGGTGCAGTTTATTATTGTTTTGTTATTTATAATAATATTATTAATACTTTTTCCAGCTTAATTTGATGATATTCAATAATAATTAAGTTTTATTTATAAAGAAATAACACGAAGAAACATATTTGAAATGTTTATATGTTTCTACATTTTACGCTCAGTGCAATTTCGGAACGCACCGTTTAAAAAGTTAGTTTTTAAGAAAAAACTCGATGCGAGAGATTAAGATATTTAAATATTGTTTTGTTTTGTTGTTGAGTTAGAATAATATCAAAATAATGAATTTTTTAAATTGATTTCAGTGCAGATGATACTTATATTACAATTTTAACTCCTGATAAGTTTGGATATTAGTGAAAAATATTTTTTTTAGCCGTTAGCCGTGAGTATTTCGTACCAAAGTACTCAATAATAATAATTAGGCTCTTTGATGCATTTAAATGTTAATAATCTACGAAATGCTTTGTAACGGGTGAAATTTAAACAACCCTTTATAGAACATGAGTACATTTTGAATTATACATGAAAGTATTTCCTCGCTAATGGTGAGATGAAAAGTTGTGTGTTGCGCTCGGCAGCAAAGTTGTTCGGCGTCTCGTGCCTTGAGAGCCTCGCTACGCTCAGGATTGTATTTTTGAACCACTCGCTTCGCTCGTGGTTCAAACTTACAATCCTTCGCTGGCTCGGCTCTCAATACAAACACTCGCGCCAAAAATCAACTTTGCAGCCTTGCATAACAAAGATTATTCCTCCATTCGTTACCACTTTTTACTGACTCACTAAAGACACGAAGTACCCAAAATACATATGATGAAGTGCATTCTGTTTACTGAAGACGAATGGGATACAAGTTTCTTACGTTTGTTAGGGCAACAGCTTTGATTAAATACTATTTCAGTACAGTGAACAAAAAAAAATACAGATAATACAGAGCAGATAGGTACTTAAACACTTTCACCGCCAAAACTCGTTAGTTGGCTTCTCATTCAGTTGCCATTAGTTGCTACTTGATGCTCTCTGGAGTGTTTATCTTACACTTCATCCGAGAGTGGTCCTAGACCAACATGCCGTTCAATCCAGAGTTCTTATGGCTAATTCCATACAAGTTCCTTACGTTCCTTCTTTTCACTGAGCAAAAAAAATACAGATATACAGAGCAGAAATACTTACGCCGCCAAAACCCGCTAGTTGTGTTCTCTTTCAGTTGCCATTGCTTGCTACTCTGTGCTGTTTGGCGCGTTTTCCTTACAATACATCCGAGATCGACATATTAAGTTAAATTCGCATTTAACAATTGGTTGAATTTGCCCGGGACTAGGTACCTACTACACCACTTTACTACTTCAATGCATTTTCACAATTTTTGTCACGTACCTACCTACCTACTACATATCGAGAAACGCTTTGGGAATGCACATGCTGTTAAATTACTTACTTTTCGAGAGCAAAGGCAGGGAGTGTATTGGATTAATATTTCATTGGAGATCCCATCGAATCGAATGGCACTTCAGTTCAGAAATATTCTTTTATTCACACGGAAGTGAGAATAAAACATAGCTGACGTTTTATCGGCTTTGTTGTCGCCTTTTGGTTGTTTTAGGTAAGGTTAGTGTGGATAAGGCTGTCTATAAAAGACCTTTTACAGGGTTTAACGTTCGTCATTGAATACTTTTACAGCTTTCCCTATAAAAAATATCAAACTGCTTTTTAGAGGAGGAACAGAATTGGAAAAGGCGTCTCTAAACAATGCAAGCGGCAAGTCATGTAACAGATGGGGTGACAACGTTATCAGAGGGTTTGGACCCTGCAGAATACGGATCTGCCTGTCGCCATCTCGAAATTTGAGCCGGAAGTACGGTATACCGGAAAAGGTGCAGCCCATACAAAAAATTTCGTAGTACATTTAGTAAATTGTTGCTCTGGTACTCTAAAAGAGGTCCGATTGATATGGTTTTTTGGTATGTTGTGAAGGACAATATTAGACATGGTAACCTAAAAATTTCGGCCCTCCAGCTCCATAACTTTGGCCGCCATCTTGGAAATAGTGTCATTTTTTTCAGTTCTTTGCTTTTACTGTCGTCAAAGTTCATTCCAGTGCTAAACATAGTTCTACAATATTGTAGAATACAAAATTTGCTAAAACTTTTGGGTACAAAGATTTTTTCCATGACCCCTAGGGACGAAGATATGACAGGATATATCATTAAAAATTGCCACTTTTTTCTAGTTTTCCGTTCATGTTTACATTTTAAGTGCATTTTAGCACTAACTATAGTTCGGCAATATTGTAGATCACGAAATTTGCTACAACTTTTGTATTGAAATATTTTTTCCACGACCATTAGGAAAGAAGATATGAAGTCATCTATGGAGTAGCGCCGTTGAAATTTGCTACTTTTGCAGTTTTCTTCTCATATTTAGGTTTGAGTGCATTTAATCGCAATCTGTAGGGGATCTATGATGGTCGAGTGATAGCGGGATAGACGACAAGATAAAGCATCTGTCACTTTCCGATCTGTACCACTTCAATCCCTCAGAAGACAAAATCGTCTGTTTCCACGATACCTAGAAGATCGTAGGTACTTTGAATTTGCATATAATTTTGTCTTCTATAATATTGCTGACCGAGAAATGCACTAAAACGAAAATATGTGAAGAAAACTGGAAAAGTAGTAAATATCGACGGTAGTACCCCATAGGTGACATCGTATCTTCTTTCCTGATGATCGTGGAAAAAATATTTCAATACAAAAGTTGTAGCCAATTTTGTAATCTACAATATTGCTGAACTATAGTTAACGCTAAAATGCACTTTAAACGTAAACATGAGAGGAAAACTAGAAAAAAGTGGTAATTTATAATGATATCTCCTGTCATATCTTCGTCCCTAGGGGTCATGGAAAAAATCTTTGTACACAAAAGTTTCAGCAAATTTTGTGTTTTACAATATTGCCAAACCATGTTTAGCACTAAAATGAACTATAACGACAGTACAAGCAAAAAACTGAAAAAAGTGACAGATTTTCCAAGATGGCCGAGAAAGACGTGGAGCTGGAGTGTCAAAAATTTCGGGATACGATGACAAATATTGTTATTTACGTCATATCAAAAATCCATAACAATTGGACCATAGTTAGGGTACCGGAACAACGATTTACCAAATGTACAACGAAAAAATTTGTATGGGCTGCACCATTTCCGATATAACATTCTTCCGGCTCAAATTTGGGGATGGAGACAGGCAGATCCGTATTCTGCAGGGTCTAAACCCTCTGGTTACGTTGTCACCCCAACTGTTACACGATTTGCTTCTTGTATTCTACTTCTTCAAAAATGGGCCTACTCTATTTAAACTGTTTCAAATTGGTACGAGGCAGTCAGAGACACTATGGTCAGCGGAAACTTCGTCACTTTTTGTAGTAAAATATTAAAATTGCGATCTTTAACGTTGTAGGTATCTAACTAGAAATACACAAATCTCCTATCTACTAGGCGCAATTGCATTATGGCATGGGAAGACAATCTACACGAAAAGTTGTAAAAATTGTTACCTTGCTTGAAAAATGTTTAATAATTTAAGCACTTCGTTACTATGCTGGCCTTCCCCGCAGTGACCTTAAGAAAAAAAAACCATCTAAAACTGCAGATGTGTATGCCTAGGCGTAGAACTGTATGACTACAGAATACCGCTAATCTTAACAACGACTTGAAACCACGACTGTTAATTGACAAGATTTATTGAAATACTCCAGCATGATAAATAAGAACGCATCATGTTATTGACTGAAAAGGGGTCCTCGTGACTCAAACCGTCGTGACGGATGGAGATTACTTTTGGGGCCTCTTGGTTTTCATCCGTTTTTTATTCAGTTTGGGTATTTTACAAGCGGGGGGCGCCAGCGACAACTGTGAAGTAACATTTCGATCCAGCATGCTCTTGAACTGGTAGAAACCGATTTCCTTAACATTGCTGAGTCGGGTGTTTCGGCTGACTGCCTCAGACGCCAGCTCCAAATACGTTTTTAATTTGGCCCCGTTCAGTTTACCTTGTTTTCCTTCCTTTTCCTTATTTTCCTTTGACATGCTTAGATAGGTACAATATTTCACGACGAATAGTTACTTAATATATTGATAGCGTTCAATGATAAGTTGATAAGCCATCCTGATTTTTACAAGTTAGATAGACATCCTATTACGTCACTTATTTATATTTTAATCCAGCTGGTCGAGGCTTTGTGCACAATGCACAAAGAGGTCGCTAATGAAGTATCTGGTTAGATTTTACCCCATAAACAAATCATTTAAGTATGGGGTAAAATCATGTATTGCATAAATAATAATTAGTTCGCTTAAACTAAATATTCCTTAAGTAATGCTCATCCAGCCTAACGTGAATATTTCATCCAGTATTCGCTGTAGGTACATGAATTATTACAATGCACGGCGCCGCCTGAGCTTCTTTTGTGATTCGTAGTAGGCTCGTTCAGCATTCAATACGCGAGAAGACAATTTTATACCGCGAGCAAGAAAATGAAGGAATATTGTGCTGGTGTAAAAGATTGAAACCGGAAAATTCTTGGATGACTAAAATGCATTTCATGGACTTACACCGTACGTTACGTACTACGTAGTTCATTACCTCACTTTTTTATTAGTGTCAAGTGTCAAATCAGTATGTATAATTCACGTATAATTTGTAGTTTTTGTGTCAAATGATGTCAAATGTCAAACGCTTGGTAGAACCATGGTAGAACTGTCATTTTTGGTATGAAAAATGAAATGAAAAAATGAAAAAAAGGGGTCGTATTTTGTTTGTACAACGAACACGTGAAGTGCTTAATTCTTATCCGCCTAATTTAAAACTTTTCCCTGCCTAGGAGTATAATAATCCTACCTAAAACTTCTTTTTTGCTTTATCTATATATATAAAGTTGATGGGTGACTGATTAATCACCGCCCCGCCGAAACTGCCGGTCCTAGAAATATGAAATTTACACTATAGTTAGGTTATATAACGGAGGCAAGGGATAAGACGGGATTTTTGGAAATTCCACCCCTAAGGGGGTAAAACAGGGGTGCAAAGTTTGTATGGGGGGCAATAATTTTTTAAAGGTATAGACTTGAAACGTTGTACAAAGAATCCTTAAAATAAGATAATGAAAGTAATATCTGCGTTTTCAAAATTTTCGTCTCCTAAGGGGTTGAAAATAGGGGTGAAATATTGTATGGGGAGCAATTTTTTTTTAAAGTGAGAGTCTTCAAACTTTGTATGAAAGTTCCTTATAATAATACAAAAAAAGTAATTTCAGCGTTTTTCGAAATTCATCCCCTAAAGGGGTTAAAAAGGGATTCAAAGTTTATATTGGAAGCAAAAATTTTTTGAGTGAAGGACTTAAAATTTCTTACAGTAACTGTTTAAATTAAATACTGCAAAACTAATTTCAGCGTTTTTTTTTATTCATCCCCTCAAGGGGTTAAAAAGGGGTTCAAAGTTTGTATGGGGACCAATATTTTTTTAATAGAGAGACTTCAAATTTTTTACAGTCTCTGTTTAAATACAACAAAACAAATTTCGGCGTTTTTTTTTTATTCATCCCCTCAATGGGTTAAAAGGGGTTCAAAGTTTGTATGGGGAGCAACATTATTTTAATTGAGAGATTTTAATTTCACAAAAAGACTGTTAAAATGATTTCAGGATTTGTGGATTTGGATAGATGTTTGAAACGAAATTTCTACAGGTCCATAATTAAGTAACGAAGAGAAAACGACAAGATACGTGCCAACTCACACAAAAAGTAGCCTAAGTAAATGAGAGTTTTTAACCGATAAGTAGGTACCTAAAGGGATTTTTAGAGGGGTTGAGAATTTGGGTTGACCGATTTATATCTGTACAGCATATTAATAATTTGGTCTCACCGGGTAAAAGTACCACAATTATTATACCGTTTCCTGGATAAGACTAAAAACCGAGCTCTACGCAGACGAAGTTGCGGGCAACAGCTAGTTATACATATTACTCTAGGTTTTTACTTCTTATAACCTCATTGCAATGCATGGCTAAAATCTGCCCCACAGTGTATATCTCCTATAGTGAGTATTATATTCTTTGGTGTAACTATATCTTTTATACCACGTACATTATCTATTGGATAATTGCGGTAGGTAAGTTGAAGAGATTTTGTAACCGTAAATTCTAGCACCAATTGCAATCATGTTAAATGAGTTTTTGTTATGAAATGTATGCGACGATAGCGTGACAGTAAATATTTGGTGGCGACGGATAAGGCCCAGGCAGAAATAGGTTGAAATCGATCCGTGACGTAGGTATATTCTACATAACCGACCTACAAAACAAGAGTGAAGCTTAAGTTCTACTTGAAAATCGAAACCTGAAATCCTTTTCTATCTATCTATCCTTTTCACGCTTCAGTTGCGGAATTATCAAGTAAGTGTGACGGCACAATTGTACTAATCAGACCCTAGGTATATTGGGACTAATTCCAAACAAGTTACTGAATAAATTATACACTGACAAGTGACATTGTTGGCTTCAGTCTACTAATATACTGATGGCATATGTGGTTAGGCGGACTCGGGCATTTAGTAATAAAGCGCTTTGTTCGACGTGGAATGGGCCAACGAGCGAGCTAGTTTCTGCACGTATGTAAGTTAGAGTTTATGGTTGCGTTATATGGACCATACAATTAATACTTAGGTTATTTGACGACCGCTTTAGCTTAGTTGGTAGTGACCCTGCCTACGAAGCTGGAGGTCCCGGGTTCGAATCCCGGCCGGGGCATTTATTTGTGTGATGAGCGCGAATATTTGTTCTTGGGTCTTGGATGTTTTCTATGTATTTAAGTATTTATTTATCTATATAAGTATGTATATCGTCGCTTAGTACCCATAGTATAAGCTTTGCTTAGTTTGGGACTAGGTTGATTTGTGTAAGATTGTCCACAAATATTTATTTATTTATTTTATTTACCTATTTTTTACCTAGGGCGGTCAAACAAATAATGTCTCAGATCGGTATTTGACACTCGAGAGGAAGCCACGATAAATAAAACGATACCTAAGTGTTAAAAATCTTGAGGTAGGTAGGTAGTAGTTAAAAATCTTGAACTACCTAGTGTCTAAATTTATAATACCTAACTATACCTACTGCAATTTAACTTGTCAATTATTTGAGAAGGTAGAGTTAAACCTGCTGAATAAGTGATTAGGTACCTGAAAAACCTTTATATGTAATCTTGGCTTCATTAAACAGTCTCCCGTCCCGAGCCCAACTCATTCGTGGGCGTTGTGAGTTAATTACGGAGTCGAAGCCTTGTCATCAGTACATTCAGAAAAGCTCGATAATTATGCGTATGCATGAATATAATTTGACTCGTGTATAACCAAAAGACAGTAGCTCCGAAACCGAACTTATTTGAATTTCACACTTGGCAAATGGCTGTTATGTCGAAAATGGACATGATAACACAGTAGAAATTCAGGATCATTCAGGATGCAACTGTACTGGGATAACGCTAGGAGGATGATGAACACAGTAGAAAATCCAATTTTCGTTTGCTGAGCTTCCAAATAGTAATTTATGCATGAGTATTTAACAATTGAATTGCACATATGCTAATGATCTTCAAATTAAATTCCGTATTAGCTATGCGAATGCACGTTTAGGTAATTTCGAAATCCTTAACGAATGAATAATATACGTACATAACGTTGATTCTAAAAACCTTCATTCTGGGTAGATTTGAACTACTAAGCCGTTCAATCAAGAGTACGCGTGGCTTTTGCCGTAAGTACTCCTTAAAGACTCGTTGAATCAAGTCAAAGTTCTATTAGGTAATAAGTCCGAACATTACTTATTCAACAATGTAACAGATGCTCTTCTGTTATTCGTTACAAGCACCTGATTTTCTTCGCAATACACGAAAGTAATTTCCACAGGAAACTTTTACGGAAATTGTTATATTTTTCCCGGCAAACTTTCGAAAGAGTACGCGAGGGCTCCCTCTCAACAAGTTATGCTTTGAAATATGGCGTCAGGAATGACGTGAATAGTAATAAAAACAAAATTGCGAATCAAAAATAGTAAAGTTTCTCGCTGCGTCATATTATGTCCCTCAAACTTTGTCTTTTGTTGCAAATATGACAACAATGACGTCGTAACATTAAGGAAGAAAGCGTATCCTAAGTTATCGTGTTGCGCGAATGAACCTTTATACGATGACATTTAATGAGCACGCGGGTCGGGTAACAATGTGTTACAGCTTTTGTACTAAAATGTAAATGAGTCCCACATTATTTTGAGCTGTATCTGCCGAAATTATTATACTTACGATTATTGTTCCCTTTGGATATATAAAATAATACTTTATCTACACACATATCATAAATCCTCTGATATGCGTTCGGAAACCGTGGAAAATGACTCTCATTTCAACATTCAATGAATTTATGGCAATTTTCTTATCTGTGGCTAAGGCTACAGCAGTAATAAAATATTTCATTTTAATCTCATATATGATGTTAAAATATTACGTCAAACAAAACTGTCAAAATTTAAATGTCAAAGTTGACATGTCCCTATTCTAGTATCACTGAAAATTCAAATTCAGGCGATGCGAAATGTCAGCTCGATGTTTTTTTTAGTATATATCGCACGAAATTTGAGCTAGAACGACATGATCACATCAGAATAAGGACTCTTTACTTTTTAAAATAACATTCAGGTATCTGTTGCCAGTTCTGATTTCGATATTTCCGCAACCGTGCAAAAAAGGTTGTATTAACACAATTATTGTATTTATTTACTACGGTTTCTGAACCCATCTTAGAGTAATTATAATATGTGTGTAGATAAAGTAATGTATGCAACTGTACATAATTAGGCATTAAAACACTCGTGTGACCTTATTACACACTCGTGTTTTAATGCCCCTCATTATGTACCAGTTGCATAATAGTAGTTTATGCAACTGGTACATAATGCCTAATTATGTACAGTTGCATACACTACTTTATCTACATCCATATATTAAATCCTCTTTCATGTGTTTCGTGTGGGCACTTCTCGCCGGCGTGCGCCATGTTTGCGTCGACAGGCCGGCTCGCGCCTCCGCCGCCAGCCCGCAGCTGTGTCTTAATTTTGTACGTGATCTCGTTAAAGTGTTATATTTCGTGATCTAATAGGGGACGCACGCAACAGCCGCACAGTATATTATAAAGCGGGGTCTTATCTACGGTATTTGAACTTATAAAAGAGGATTTACTATATGGGTGTAGATAAACTACTATTATCTACACACATATCATAAATCCTCTAATATGCGTTCGGAAACCGTAGAAAATGACTCTCATTTCAACATTCAATGAATTTATGGCAATTTTCTTATCTGTGGCTAAGGCTTAGGTAATATAATTTTTAATTTTAATCTCATATATGATGTTAAAATATAAAAACGTCAAACAAAACTGTCAAAATTTAAATGTCAAAGTTGACATGTCCCTATTCTAGTATCACTGAAAATTCAAATTCAGTCGATGCGAAATGTCAGCTCGATGTTTTTTTAGTATATATCGCACGAAATTTGAGCTAGAACGACATGATCACATCAGAATAGGGACTCTTTACTTTTTAAAATAACATTCAGGTATCGGTTGCCAGTTCTGATTTCGATATTTCCGCAACCGTGCAAAAAAGGTTGTATTAACACAATTATTGTATTTATTTACAACGGTTTCTGAACCCATCTTAGAGTAGTTATAATATGTGTGTAGATAAAGTAATGTATGCAACTGTACATAATTAGGCATTAAAACACGAGTGTGTTTTATGAAACGAGCCGAAGGCGAGTTTCATAATAAGGTCACACGAGTAAGGTAAGGTAATGCGTAACGAGTAAGGTAATGCCCCTCATTAACTCATTATGTACCAGTTGCATAAATTACTATTTTTATATATCCAAAGGGAACAATAATCGTAAGTATAATACACACAGAAATTTGATCCTCCATGCTTATCCACCACGTTTGAAATAATAGGCCGGACGGAACATGGTATTGAAACCCCTCTCCGCAGTTCCACGGTCTTAGGGACACGCCAAAGGTACGTAAGTTAAGGAATTCAAAGTTTAAGAATTTCAAGTCTTTATAATTTATTGCGCACACCATCGAGATATATTATATTCAAGGGCAGATATTATGTGATAAATTACGGTAATTTCATCGTTTTCGATCATACTTACATAGGTACTTGCATGTACTTAGAGGAAGGCTGAAACTAAATAAAATGTAGATTTGTTTATATTAAAGTAAGATGGAGTTATTAACGCCTCTGGTGTTGCAAGCGTCTATAGGCGGCAGTAACCACTTACCATCAGGTGGGCTGATCAAAAATTTTTAACTAGGTACTGCATATCACAAACGGCTAACATTATATAAAATTATTATTTCCTTCTTTACTTTATGTATGTTTCTACTAAGTTACCAATTATTAAAACCCCGCCACACTATTGGGAATGCCCCGAAGGTATTTTGGCTGACCTTTTCCAAGCTTCCAAGTTAGGCTGCTTTTATTATTATTAGAGTGCTAGAAAATACAGTTAAGCCTCTATAGCAGGCTAGAATGACCTATTTCACGTCCTATTGTTAGACAAAAACACCAGTAAATGGAAACATTTGTCTTCGATTATTAGTTTTGGCTTGAAGATTTATTACTCAGAACAGCTGGTGATGTTGGTTGGCGTGATTTTCATTGATTTAGGTGCGGCTTGTATGATTGTAGGTATGTTCTTCGTGCCATTTCAATGCGAGCCAGAGGCGATATTCATTCATTTTATAAATTGTGTTATAAATTATTGTCACATGATACACGGAAAGAAATTACATGTTGAACTAACCGAAAACCAACCGATATCACACGTTAAAATAGCGCCAATCAAGATTTTTGTTACCGCAACAAATTTGAATTTGTTACAGATACAAAAAAAAATTGTAACCTTTACAAATATATTGATTAATTCAACAATTCTTTTGTAACCGTAACAATTATTTTTGGTAATGACAACGAATTCACATTTGTTGCAACAAACAAGTTTCATTTAGTAAATTTCTTTATAAATAACACTTGGTAGATGTAACGAATTTCACATTGGTTGTATTAACCATGCCTTGTTGGTAACTATTGATATCTATGTTTGTTGGATTTATCGTGGCGTTTCAATATACGCAACCAACCATAACTGTTGTTTATACTTTAAAAATACTACTATAGGGGTTTAGACTAACCAATATTGTCTGTACAAGTAAAGATAGCAGTTGGTAGGGTATACCAATGGTTTCAGTAGAATCAACCAAACATAGTTGTTGGTTATACTTTGAAAATACTAGTACAGGGGTTTAGAATAATCAATATTGTCTGTTGAAGTAATGACAGCTGTTGGTAGGGTATACCAATGCATTTGTTGAATGTATCAAGGGGTTTCAGTAAAATCAACCAAACATAGCTGTTGGTTATACTTTGAAAATACTAGTACAAGGGTTTAAAATAACCAATATTGTCTGTTGAAGTAATATTAACTGTTGGTAGGGTATACCAATGCATTTGTTGGATTTATCAAGGGGTTTCAGTAGAATCAACCGAACATAGCTGTTGGTTATACTTTGATAATATTAGTAATGGGGTTTAGAATAACCAATATTGTCTGTTGAATTAATGATAGCTGTTTGTAGGGTATACCAATGCATTTGTTGGATTTATCAAAGGGTTTCAGTAGAACCAACCAAACATAGCTGTTGGTTATACTTTGAAAATACTAGTATAGGTGTTTAGAATAACCTTTATTGTCTGTTGAATTAATGATAACAGTTTGTAGGGTTTACCAATGCATTTGTTGGATTTATCAAGGGGTTTCAGTAGAATCAACCGAACATAGCTGTTGGTTATACTTTGATAATATTAGTAATGGGGTTTAGAATAACCAATATTGTCTGTTGAATTAATGATAGCAGTTTGTAGGGTATACCAATGCATTTGTTGGATTTATCAAGGGGTTTCAGTAGAATCAACCGAACATAGCTGTTGGTTATACTTTGATAATATTAGTAATGGGGTTTAGAATAACCAATATTGTCTGTTGAATTAATGATAGCAGTTTGTAGGGTATACCAATGCATTTGTTGGATTTATCAAGGGGTTTCAGTAGAATCAACCGAATATAGCTGTTGGTTATACTTTTATAATATTATTAATGGGGTTTAGAATAACCAATATTTTCTGTTGAATTAATGATAGCTGTTTGTAGGGTGTACCAATGCATTTGCTAGATTTATCAAGGTGCTTTAGTAGAAGCAAACAGTTTAGCCACTGCTTTTAGTTTGAAAATACTAGTATAGGTGTTTAAAGTAGGTAACTAGTACTGTCTGTTGAAGTAATAATAGCTGTTGGTAAGGTATAATAAAGCATTAGTTGGATTTATCATGGAGCTTTAGCAGATTTCTATTGCTTCTACCAAAACCCCTTGATAAATCCAACAAATGGCTTAGTATACCTTACCAACAGGTAATATTACTTCGAAAGACTTACTCTAAACACCGATAATAGTATAATCAAATTATACATACATTTGGTTGCTTCTAATAAAACACTAATAAATCCAACTAAAGGATTGGTATGCCTTACCAACGCTATTAATACTTCAACAGACCATATTGGTTATTCTTTAAATATTTGGAACAACCAATGTTGAATTTAAGAAACTTATAATGAAGGCGGACCTGCTGACAGTTTAACTGATTTATTTACCATTGGGATTTTGGCTATATAGCATCAGAAAAAACGGCTAGGATTTTTTGGTTAAATATAACTGCTGTTCTAATTAGCTAAAAAATCCTTGCGTTTTGTCTGTCTAATATTCGAACCAAAATTCTAATGTTAAGACAGTACATTCCATATGTTAACAATATTGGTTACGCTAAATTACACCAGTCATTTAACAGAATTACACTTTGTAACAATACAGTTTTATTCAATTTTTAACATTACCTATTTAAATCTGTAACATTATTAATGAAAATCCAACAAATGTTCTTTTTGCTCTATGACTACTCAGTAACTGATGGGATCAAGAAACACCGTTAATATCTAATGTAGGTACTTAAGTTGACTTATGTCGTGTACAACTCAATCGTGAAATGAGAAAATATTATTGGGTAGTCAGAGATATTGAAATTATAAAGAAAATAAAATACATTTTGTGAATCGTGTTTTTATTTTAGTATTAAAGTCATAGTAGTCATACCTACAAACAGCAACATAATTATCTTTAAAAGCGCTATTATTTTCTCTCTGCTCTGTCTTAAATGGTCAGTTAAGTGTGTTGCTGATTGTACAAAACAAATGAACATGACAAAACAAAAAGACAACCTAATATTGAAACCACAAGCACTTCCTTGGGTACTATCAAAATTTAAAACTTCACATACTTACCTAAGTAATCTGTGTTAATATATTAAAGTTAGTTACAAAATTTTAAAAAAAGAACATGACAAAAAGACAACCTTTGTTATCGATACAATACCTACCTAAGTTGGTTACTATCAAAATTTAAAACTTAAAATACATACCTAAGTAAGATTACTTAGATAAGTATGTGTCAATATTAAAGTCAATTACAAAACAAATGAACATGACAAAAAAAAACAATCTCAGTTATCGATACCAGTACCTACATTGGTCCTAACATCATCATTTTCAAACTTAAGTAAGAACAAAACTTTTAACCCGTTGATGGCAAAGTCGAATTTAATACAATAGCAATACAATTCCTGTTACATAGTTTTAACAGTATTTACTTAAATTGTTTTATAACCTTTTTTAACCTTTACAGTGCCAATACCAATTCTACCTACTAAATTGCACATTGGTACCTACTTGTCTTATTTCAGTAGTATTTTTATTGATACGGTATGCATTAAAAAAAAGGTAAAGCAAAGTTGATACAGATGTATTACAAAATTGCTTTCCTTCGGGAAAACTCGGATCTCAATCGGAATACGATGGCACCCGAACTGTCAATCAATGAAAATGAGCGACGTTTTCATATTCATTATTATGGAACTTTATTGTTTAGTGTCAAATGTCAAGCTAATTCCATAATAATGGATATGAAAACGTCACTCATTTAATACAATCATTGATTGACAGTTCGGGTGCCATCGTATTCCGATTGAGATCCGAGTTTTCCCGAAGGAAAGCAATTTTGCAATACATCTGTAAATACTAACAAGAAGTAGTTGCACTAAACTCGACTTGGTCATCAACGGGTTACAAGGTTTGCTTTTCGTTCTGTTATCATCTGTATGTCTCAAGCATATATGTTTAAAGCCCGCAGTACATATTGGGCCAAGGTATTGGGCCAGCCCATTGGGCATTGGTATAGATATCCGCTTGGCTGTATGTTGGTATTAGTTGGCGCCAACGCTGACTCGCAACCCGAATGGTGTCGGTTTTCGTTGGCGCACTTCGCAAACTGTGTTTACACGTTGGCGTCTTGGCCCAACAGTGGCCTTACCATGAATTTGCAATGTTTGCATGACCGTACTCGCTATAGCGACTGCGTAAACGATTAAGTATGGACAAAAGTACAGCGCCTCTGGCGGTTACGAAATAGAACTAAGAATCGGCACACTAAATCGTTTACGCAGTCGCTAGCGAGTACGGTCATGCAAACATTGCAAACTCATGGTAAGGGCACTGCTGGCCCAATGTGTACTGCAGGCATAACATTGTTATTTTTTTTTAATGAATCGATGTAATCAACAGCAGTAGATGAATGTATTATTGGCAATGTCATCATATTTCAGTCATCATATCACAAATATCACTATATTTAAATATATCGTACCCTACAGTAAGTATCACCGTTTGCTAATGTATGATAATTACATGGAAATATAATTATTTGACTTGCATCAAGCACTGTCCAATCGTGACCGATATCAGTCACATTTATCTGATACGATCTAAGATGCTCATTAAACCCGTAACAAGTAATTTTTACACACAACAGAAGCATGTCCTCAAATTTCGGTTGAAGTATGTACTTTAGAATGTAAAATTGGTTGAGTAACGTGCTGTGTTACTTGTTCAAGAATATTATTAGCTGTTTTTCTATTTAAGTCACTATGACCGTATAACCAAGAAGCTAAATATTCTAAAGAACTATCTAAAGTTTGTCTGTAACTGTTGTCTATTGTCTTAAACTGTTTAACTTCGGGGCTACTCAACGAAGTATTAATAAAAGGCGGAATGACGTTAGAATCTGCATTAACGTTTCTGCAGATAGCTGTGTTGTTAAAGGAATCGGATGAATGTGTGTTTAAGTGTTTTCGAAAACTTTTAACATTGGGATAGTACCTGTCGCAATTATTTTGATTACAATAATATGTAGAATCTGATGAAAAACTATGTATAACTTTCAAATGCAGTATAAGTCCTTTAGTAGTATCGAACTGAGTGACACAATTAGAACAACGCCACATCGTGACAATGTGTAGTAAAGTCAAAATAGTTTTACTCGTTCAAATCTTTGATAAAAGTGGACACTTGGCTGAATTTTTTGTCTGTCGGGAGTAGAATTTCGTAAAAATAGTGTTGGACGAATAACCATAACTGTTCACACTCCTTTGGATAAGCTAGGTTTAACACCATTATACATTTGAAACATATATCGAGAGCTTTCGTGAGAGACCCAAATTGGTACTTGATGTCGTCAATCACAACATAGAAAGCTTCGAAAGCTGTAGACGTACCAACACATACAATTATTGGTTGGCACGTGAGTCTTTTGATATTGTACGATTTTCGTCTCCTTTGCAAAGCTTCTTCAACTTCGGCGTAGTTCTAAAACAAACAAAAAAAAGTTAAAATTGTGTTTCAGAATTTTAATCTTCATAGTTTGGAAATTAGAGGGGGGGGGGGGGGGGGGCACATTTGACAATAATTTTCTTTTTAATTTAAAACAAGTGACTGAAATGTAACGATATATTTTTAGAACCGGCTCAGAAAGCCCTTTCATTTGGTACCACACACGATAAATTTCCGAAAAAAAGGTTTTTTTTGCCATACAAAAAAAAAAACGGCATACATAACTCCTCTCCTTTTTAGGGTTCCGTACCCAAAGGGTAAAACGGAACCCTATTACTAAGGCTCCGCTCTCCGTCTGTCACCAGGCTATATCTCAAAAACCGTAATAGCTAGGCAGTTGATATTTTTACAGATGATGTACATATTTCTGTTGCCGCTATAACAACAAATACTAAAAACAAAATAAAATACATATTAAAGGGGGGCTCCTATACAAAAACATTTTGAGACCCAGCGCCTAATTGAAGGCGCGAGTCGGACTCGCGCACGAAGGGTTCCGTACCATTATTTATAAATAATAATGTTAATTAATATCAAGTAAACTTTTGGCCAAGTCTGAGTCGGATTTTAGTTTTCCCATAGTCGTATGAAGGCAACTTTGCTCGTTGCCTTCTACCAGGAGCTGGGTCTCAAAATGTTTTTGTATAGGAGCCCCCCTTAAATATGTATTTTATTTTGTTTTTAGTATTTGTTGTTATAGCGGCAACAGAAATATGTACATCATCTGTGAAAATTTCAACTGCCTAGCTATTACGGTTTTTGAGATATAGCCTGGTGACAGACGGACAGACGGACAGCGGAGCCTTAGTAATAGGGTTCCGTTTTGACCCTTCGGGTACGGAACCCTAAAAAAGCCCCCGCGGCATTGTGCCGAAGATACTGGCAGCATTTCCTCTTTGAATAGCCAAACTTATTCGTTGGCCGAGGTAGCTGCCAGCTCTTCGGTCACCTGTGGCATCAATAAGCCTCTTTGACAAAAAAATATACTCACCGGCAGAAAATTTGGCCCAAATAAAAAAAAAAGCATTTTTTATATTTAACATAATTTAATTTATTCAATTTATAGTTTGAAATCACGAGAAGTTTTGGGCCATATTTTCTGCCGGTGAGTGTATATATATATCAAAGAACAGAAGACAAAATAGTATGACAAACTTACTTCCACATGTAATATAAGAGCTTGGCTGCATTCGGCAACTGACACTTTAATAATTTTTTTTTTTGTCTGTGGTCGGAATTTTGGACGTAGGTTTCATTTTATAAGGTAGTGAACTGCAGAGTGCAAAATCACGAGTATCTGAAACAAAAAAAAACTGTTGTTCGGATCTCCTCAAGGCTTTGCTAGAGAAAGATAGTCTAATTGCGATTCCTATAAGGGGAAATAGAAAAGAGTGGCATGTTTTGTCCCTATCACCGACCGAACATTTTATCATGGTCGGGTTATAGGCAAAGGCAATCTTCCATAAGCAATACATTGGAGACGCAAACCGGCCAAATTGCGTAGTATAAATTTTGTATGTGAATGACCAAGAATGAGAAAGACATAGCCCCGGTCGCTCGTTGGCGCATCTTTAACTACAGAGTATATATTAAATCTATGGATCTCCTGCCTAAATTTTGTTATTGAAAAAGTGACTTTGGAATTCAAATTAAAGGTTCTTACGCAATGGGACAGATCAGGACAAGGCACACGAACGGGTTACCCTCTTCTTCGTTAGAAGATCAATGATTACCGATTGTGTATTGGCGCCGTAGACATGACAGCATGCGACACCTTTAGGTCTGATTCTCGGTGTTCAAAGGGTTAAAGGAAGGAATACTTATTTCGAAGATGGCAACGATTCCTCATGGTCCTTTATGCTTAAATTTAAGGACATGAAAACCAGACCTCGGATAAGCACTTGTACAAGTGCCACCAAATTTTATTACTGTCGGAAGTGTTTCTATCTTGACCTTTTAACCGCCACAGTCATCTTTAGCGGCCAAGAGCTATCGCGCCTTCAACGCCAGCGACCTGTATACGGACAATGCAGTCCAAAAACAAAATACTCACTCTCATCAGCGTCATTTGTCGTCAACAATGTTTTCAACTCCGGTTTCACTTGCACGTCATCTTCAATAAGTTTACTGGCAATTTTTTGAAAATTATCCCATTTTTCAAAAAGCTTTAAACTTTTTTCAGGATATAAATAGTTAAAATCGATATCAATCTGAAAGTAAAAAGTATAAATGTAGATGCATAAAACATGATATTTTTTTAAGTTCCGTAGTAAATAAGGAACCCTTATAGTTTCGCCCATGTCCGTCCGTCAGCGGCTTAACTCAGTAACCGTTAGTACTAGAAAGCTGTAATTTAGCAGGAATATTCATATTAATTACGCCGACAAATAATTAATTTGTAATTTTGGTTATGGTCAAGTGGCCCCGCCAGCTAAACGGTGGGTGGCTACTAGACACACGTAGGGTTCCGCACCAACCGCAAAATTAAGTTATATTTTTTAAAACAAAAAATACAGTACTTATCTACTCGACAAGCTCTAAACAACGATACCAGTCGATGAGATAGGTAATTTTTTTTTTCGTGCCCCCTTAACAGACAGACAGATAGACGGACGCGTGAGTTACAGCAATAGGGTTCAGATTGGACCCTTCGGGTACGGAACCCTAAAAAGTCACATGCTTGTTTGACTAGTTTGTAACCTTGATTAAAAATAAGTAGTAACTTTGTGCAACTCACACTTAGATTTAATACACGACGAAAACTTACCAATCGGTGTCCGTTACTTGCTTTCAGACAAGGCCATTCATTCAGCATAGTTGTTAGTACAGCATTCGTGCTATAAGTCTTTTTTTTTCTGTACTCGCATGTTTTTGTCCACTTTTCTTCTACTAATGGCCAGGGGTCTCGATTGAATTTTAGCCATGGTTCATCATTTACTGGAAGCATTCAGAATCTGAACTATCACAAATAGACATTTTCTCAAAAATTGTACGTAATGTTCTCATAACATCTGTGGAGATCTCATACTCGTCCAGGATGGCTTACTTACTGGTCTCCGCAGTAATGTACTATTTCTCAAACATGCTCCGAAATTTATGTGCTAATATCACGAAATGAAGACATGAAGTTTCTTGTTTACATTACTTCTTAACGAACATTATTGTCCGCTGCTCTTTTTAAATTTGCTTACTAACTTTAAACTGACAAAGGAAAAATTACATACACCAACCACCACTAGACTCTGCAACCATACTTGCGACGTTAATCCCCCTCACCAGTAGATGTCGCTGGTGGGTTGCAGCGTCCCGTGGACCAGGTGCAGGTCTTGGGGAGAGGTACTTCCCCAGTTGGAATACATACCTAGCAGTGACATTAGCACGTCCTGTATGAAAGTCTTCTGTAAAGGGTAGGTACTTCCCGAGTTGGAGCACCCCTCTTTAGGGGGATTTCATTGCATGTTTGAGACAAGCACTATACAAGCCTCGGCCGGAACAGGGATTGCAGGACTCGTTTTATCCGGCCTCGTCTACGACTCGGCCGTCTATCCCGAACTCGTCCAGCAATCCCTTACTTCACGGCCTCTGCAGTAATGTACTATTATGTACTGAATACTTTATTAGCAAATACCTATTAAGAATAAATCTACATAAATGACAAAAACATATTAAAATCATAGATTATATGTAACAAAATTTGTGAAGTCTTTCTCATAACTATCATGCCTCACAGCATTGAGTCCCTTTTTGCTTAATATATAAATAAATCTGCAGCAGATAGAGCATACCGTGTGATTCTTCCGTGATTTCACTGTCACTTTCCGAATAGTCAGCACAAGAGCTAGAGCTTAATTTTCGTTTTTGAGGAAGCATTCCAGATTTTCTTAACATTCTCGTTTGATTATAATATCTGTCCACCAGTTTGCCCTTCGCAGGCATGGTGTTTTTGTGACCAATAGTTCTGCTTGGAACATAAGTTTCCTGGAACAGTAAAATAAATAAAAAAATGCCTGGTTTAAAACCTGGTACCTACCAACAAGTTTAGATACCTCCTGGAGGTTGCGTGCCGGCCGAACACTCGTTTGAAGCTAGAAAATATGGCCTTCAATGACGTCTCTGTTATAAGATGGATCTAAGAAAGAGATACAATAAAACAGTGACGTCATTCAAGACCATATTTTCTAGCTTCAAACTCGAGTGTTCGGCACGCAAGCTCCAGAGGGGCTAAGATGATCACGTATATGTCCAACCAGCATATAGCATTCGTCCCTTACTGTCAAGTATGTAAGTGCAAGAGGGACGCATGCTATATGATCGGATATATACGCGATCATCTTAGCCCTGCTGGATGTACTGACACACTGTTGCTGTTGTTTTCAAGTACCATTCGGTAAAATACTAATATTCAATCGACATAGCCTAACAACGCTCTTATTATCAAATTGACACTATAGCCTACGCGGATTTGTTATAATAATCATAGATTATGATAATATCGTAACTATAATACTTTATTAAGTGGCCAGTATTTTTCCGAATGAAACTTGAAAACAACAGCTAAAGTGTGAGAATTATTTTCAGAGTATGATAAATGAAAATAATTATGCGCCATCTATGGAGCAATCTACTTCTACAACTACATTCTAACTAATATTTAAAACTGATTGTTGGTAAAAACCTTGCACTCTGTAGGGCATAACCGCACAATTTCTGTGGCAATAGCATCAAAATCAACTTTTGTCATTTTTTGAAAAGTTTTGAGATAGTAATCTACTACAGCATGAACTAAATTATTGCGTGAGCTAGAATCAAATTTCTTTTTCTGAATAGCTTGTATAGCTTGCCGTCCTCGCATGTTTTGTGCTAATATTTGTTGCAAGTTCAACTAAAACAAAAAAATATAAGAAACAAAAGTAGGTACTTAATGTAAAATATTACACTTGACAAGCCTAATCCCAGAAAGGTCTAGTTTCCCCTTGGGTTCGTAGGTCAGATGGCAGTCGCTGCCATAAATCAAATGCCTACGCCAAATCATAGGATTAGGTAACGGACCCCGGGCATCCTTCTGAATACAACTGTACTCGTACTGGGATAACGCTAGGAATCCACCTAGCCATCCGACTAATGATAGTCTCAAGTAAATTGGTCGTGACATACGGACGGACGGGCATGACGAGTTATAAGAGTTCCGTTTTCGCCATGGTTCCGTAGCCAAAATGGCGAATGGAGTGTAGCAAAGAGGGGGCGCTCAATAGGACTTAGAAAATCTTAGAATTTTTTTGCGTTTTTTTCAGTGTTTTTTAGCAGAGCATATGTAGAAAACAATGAAATAAGCATCTTTTGTTGTATAAACTTTTTCTCTCAGATCAATAATTACAAAGGCGCATGGACTTCTCAGTCGAAGTCCACTTCCTCGCCCTCCGCCCGGGCTCCCGCCAGAAACTCGCTTTGTCAGCCCTTCATTTCACGGGCACAACACTCGACCTTTGTTCCGCTCGGCCTCGTGTACCCGTTCAACTCAGGACCTCCTTTGCGAGCTTCTGGCTCCACGATTTTCATATTACACTCTAGGGGTAGGACAGACAAGACTAGATACGTGGAAGAGGGGTGCGGTGATTCGGATTCTGATAACCATTTGTTATTAGGGTTCCGTACCCAAAGGGTAAAACGGAACCCTATTACTAAGGCTCCGCTGTCCGTCTGTCACCAGGCTATATCTCAAAAACCGTAATAGCTAGTCAGTTGAAATTTTCACAGATGATGTATTTCTGTTGCCGCTATAACAACACATACAAAAAACAAAATAAAATAAATATTTAAGGGGGGCAACTATGCAAAAACATTTTGAAACCCAGCGCCTGATTGAAGGCATCGAGCAAAGTACTTTTAAATAAAAAACTTTGTTCGTTGAAACGAAAAATGAATGGGAATAATTAATATTATTATTTATAAATAATGGTACGGAACCCTTCGTGCGCGAGTCCGACTCGCACTTGGCCGGTTTTATTGACATCACTTTCACGCCCATTTCGCCTTTGTAATTAACAAACTTTGAACCCCATTATCTCTGTAATTATAAATCTAAGAGAAAAAGATGCTCATTTTAGCGTAATCTACACGTTTCATCAACAAAAAACATATAGGTTATCAAAAAATTTGCCCCTTGCGCCTTTGTAATTAACAAATTTTGAACCTGATTACTCGTATCTCTGTTATTATTGATCTGAGAGAAAAAGTTTATATTACTGAAGATGCTCATTAATTTTAGAATAATCTACACAATTAATCAATAAAAAACATATGTATATACGGCCCCCCCTTTGCTACACCCCAACCGAACCCTGAAAATACACAAATCAACAAAAAAATTCAAAAATGACAACAAATATTATTATTAAATACCTTGCTCTGGTCACTTTTATCACTAGTGAATAGTTCACATGATGAGAGTGAAAGCGAATCTGCCACATCCGTATCCAAAGAGTCAGTATTCTGTAATAAATATAAAATATAATGTCTACTAATGTCTATGTGTAATGTGTAATGTATAATGGCTAGAAATACTAGCCATTTATTTTTATTTAATACATGGAAAACATAAAACACTTATAAGAATTATAATAGAATTACAGAGCCAATTCTGTATAACGTGTTATGCGAGATCTTGTAACTTTGATTTTAGTTATATAATTTACAAAATAAGTCTGGATGTTCTTAACAACCAAACACTGTTCATGTAAACGGGCAAACACTGGGGGCTGCAACACAGTGAAAACTAATGCAGACTCCAGGGCTTTAAATGTATTATGTATAAGGTTTTTTGAACAATAAAGATTATTATTATGTAGTCTTCACCATATCTCGGGACCATGGGGTCCCGGACCTTTAGAAGGCATGCGTAGGGCCGAAGCCAATTATTATAATTATAGGTTCTCACTTTTACTCATAGAACTTAAATATTTCACAAAGATCAAATATGGCCCAATTAATTTACACACACAAATGAGCCTACAGCATAAGGACAGTGGGTACAAGACATTTACAGAAAAACAAGATCAACAACAGAGTAAGTAGTTTACTAGTTGTTAATTAAAATATACTTATTAATAAATAATTAAGCCCCTTCAGAATGTCCCTGAAGATCTGGCAGCATTTTCCATGCTGTATCACTTTACTTATGCACTTATGCCTTGATCACCTGTACCAAGCAAAACTGGTGAGACAGTAAAATTGGTATGGAAGTTTTACATCGGCCGTGTAAAACTTCCATACTAATTTTACTGTCTCGCCCGTTTTGCTCGGTACACGTGATCACGGCTTGAGTGAGGAAGCTTCCAGCTCATCGGTAATCTGTAGGAAAACCAACCTTTTGGCCAGCTCAAGGCTAGCTGCTTTAGGCTGCGTTTCCACCAGAGATGTGCGAGGATGCGTTGCGAGGGATGTGTTTGTCATGAACCAATATAGAAACAGCTAAGCTAAGCGAGGATAGGTAAATGAAGTGTTTCTATTGGTTAATGAAAAACATATCCCTCACAACACATCCTCGCACATCTCTGGTGGAAATGCAGCCTTAAAAGCAAATTAATAAAATTTGCATTGCACTATACTTACAGAATGTACCGTCTCAATTTCTTCCCTGTATTTTTTCAGGCCTTGTTTGAATTTTATCCTATCCCTCAATTTACCTTCTGGAATCAGAATTTTGAGCTCTTCCTCCTCTATACAATCAAGGCATGTTATGTCTATATTGTTATCTAAAAGTTACAAGAAGTTGAATTAGGTATAGTATAACTTTACGCAAGAAACTCTCTGACAGTGACAGTATATAGGACCGAAGTTAACCTAAAAACAACAGAAGAGCACGACTCCGTGCCGCTTTCCAGCGTTAGTAAAGAAAACTAACACGCATTGGTATTTGGTATCATTCGGTACCAATGCAACGCAACTAGCCTCGTGTTCAGTCAGAGACGAAGTAAGTAGGTACTCGTCTGAACACGTTTTAAACGTTTGGTATTTGCAACAATTATCTACGGTATAATTAACAAAACTCAACAGTAAGATTTCAAAAATAAATTATCATTGATAAAATAATAAATGCGAAAACACTATTTGATTACAAATTATATACATCGACATAACAATAACAACTTGGTTTTTAGGGCCGACGCTAGCTTACGCCTTGGCTTAGCCCGCCGCGGGCGCAGTTTAGTATGACCCGCTCCGTGCACCCGCGTAAGCTAGCGTCGGCCCTTAGGCAGATTAATGCAATGGATAAAGGCGGGTCTGCTGCGCAAGAACGAAAACATGGCGCAGCAGACCCGGCTTAACATCTCCGCAGGGACACTGCGGACACGGTTTACGCGAACGTAGGTATCTACTTACCCCGAAATGCCTTTATGGTATCTTGCGACACCTCCCATGATTCGAGTAAATCTTCCATCTGTGTTTAGCTCGAAATTACCAGCGTAGCGCAGACACAGCCATGATGATGATGAATGATATCAAGACAACACCACACAACGCATCAACGCAACTAACGAATCACAACAGGCAGCTACCAGCTAGCGACGCTTACGTTTGGCTTGCAGTGTTGCCAGAGCACTTCCGTCAAAAAGCACGGTCGGGTGTCCAAAAAAGCACGTTTTTGGAATAAAAAGCACGTTTTTAGGGTTCCGTACCCGAAGGGTCAAAAATGACTCCTATTAGTGTCACTCACGCGTCCGTCCGTCCGTCAGTCGTCTGTCACAAAATTTTGTTCATAAGATTATTTTTTCTTCCCATTGATCCATAGGGATTGTCCTAATTGGCGCGCGACTACCCGATGATCGCGCGACTTTAACTTAAAATATTTACTAGTAAAAGTCGCGAATTCGCGCGATTATTGTGTAGTCGCGTTTGTTTTAGGACGATCCCTTTAGGACACCTATTCGAGTTCAATATATTCGCGAATTTCACTTGCGCGATCGCGCGATCATCGCATGGTATTAGGACGATCCCATAAACTTGAAATTTGGTGATACTGTTCATTATTACGGGTATTTTACAAAGAAATACTTATATTTTGATAAAACAGGTTTTTTTGATTGGAAATTTCCTTATTTTTCATGTTAAAACCAACATATTTTTACGCGTGGTTCGGAAACCTAAATGTGCGAAGTCCGATAGGTACGCACTTGGCCGGTGTTCGTCATATACAGAGTATGTGACTACATCGTGTACACATTGCACGACACGAACGATAGAGCTTGCAGTTGCAGGACAAGTTCTTTCCTGCAACCACAGGTAAAACCAAGCTTTAGGATATCAAAGCGTAGGGTAGGGGAGAAAGATTGTTTAACACAATGATTGTTAGAAAAAAAAATAGTTTTAGAGAGTACCAAACCAACATTACCTCCCCATTTTTAGTAGTAAAATCATAAAGCACCATAGCACCTAAAAAAGCACGGTTTTAGCACGTTTTTGGGGAGCGCACGTAAAAAGCACGTTCGTATCCAAAAAAGCACGTAAAACCGTGCTAAAAAGCACGTTCTGGCAACACTGTTGGCTTGCTTGTGAAATGTTGCCAGGGTGCGATTAAATTTCCCCCAAAACAATTTAAGCCCGTCACAGACGGAGCTACGACGTACATATTAATGTTTAAAAATATACATTATAGAAATGCATCTTACGATATATGTACATATTGCGCAGTAGAGCTGCGTCGAGCTGCGACTTTTAAAAAGGGCGTTAGCCGCGCAAAGCTCTGAATAGATGGCGCCACTATAGTTTGTTCCATCTGGATTGATGCACATTTAACTTGAAAAAATATTGTACGTTTAAAATACCGTTATAAATAATAATAAGTATTAAACTTTGTATCTTAGGCCGAGACACTATCGGGTAATGTTAAGTTATTGTTTAGACAGGAGCGTGTCAGTAATATTTTCGTAAACATATACCTTACTCGTCCGTTTAGCGCGGTAAAATGGATCCAAATGAAAAATACGGACGTTCTGACTCTGACACAGCTAAAAGCACTTTTACGGCAACGCGAGCAATCAGTAAAAGGACCGCAAAATTAAGGTGGATTGTAATGGGAAAAATGAGGAAATTTCTGATAAATTCACATACATACATGAAACCTGAAAACATTAAACTCCTTTTTGGGCAGACGTGTAAAAAGTGCTATGTGTGTATGTATAAATATATATTTTACTAGCTTTTGCCAGCGACTTCGTCCGCGTAAAAGGGATGATTTTGGGGATAAAAAGTATCCTATATGCTACATCATAGGCCTTTACGTCTATTGCAGACGATTTTAGCATTGGTTTATGGTGACTGTATAGACCAATGTGGGAACGGCACGATCTTCCACAGTTATTGCAGTAAAGTTTGTCGTCAGAAGCTGTAGTTTGGATTTGATGTCTGCGCAATCTTTGGTTTGCTAATTGGTCAAACCAGGCTTCATCACACAACTTTCTGCCGTCCACAACGCGTTTGCGCCATCCGTGTCTATCATCGGCAAGTGATTCCCAGGCCTTATTGTTTATTTGAAAGCACGCCATATCACGCTTAGCACAATCCTTAAAGCGCAGCTTCGGTCTCCCAACGTTTCTCCTAGCGTTAGCTATAGCGCCATGCTTGATACGGCGAGGTATACGAGAGGATTCCATCCTGTGCACATGGCCCAGCCATCTCAGGCGTCTCTGCTTGAGAAGAGCATACAAGTTGGGCAGCTGCGCTGTGTCAAGAACCCTCTGATTGGTAACCTTGTCCTTCCAAGTAATGCCTAAGATGTTAATACGTAGACAGCGCATGTGGAAAGTGTTAAGTCGTCGCTCTTGTTTAACATACGATGTCCAGGTTTCGGCTCCGTACAAGAGAATGGCCAGAACGCATGTTTGGTAAACTATCATTTTTCACATCTCACTATCAGAACCTATATGTTAATCCAGGCTATAATCTCGTTGTATACCATGTTTCATCATAATCCGTTCAGCCGTTTTTGCGTGATTGAGTCACAAACATCCAAACACACTAACTTTCGCAATTATAATATTAGTAGGAAGTAGGATTAGTAGGATTTACATATATAAGGATATGTGCTTATATATGTGCGTATTTATTATTTACTGTAATTATCTTTTTGCCACAACTGGCTATAAAGTGGCAATTACCGCACGCTCCGCGCGCGGGAAATCTCAATTCCTAGTCAGTAGGTGATATAAAATAGTCTAAGATCGCATATTTATCGCTCTTGCTAGCCGCTCATAAGATGGGCTCCTGAAAGCGCCGTCGTAAAGATGGTCAGGAGCAACACCGATGTTATCGGCTCAGGGGTGTCGAGAGGTGGTGCTGCGCTTTCTCCGAACTTACTCGCGGCGTTATGCCGCTTAAGGGCGGCCGCACATTTAGGGCGGCCGCACATTTTAAGATATTTCTAACAGAAAAATTCTGACGCTCACCGGAAGGCACTCGGTGCATACAATTTGTATTAGCTCCCGCACACTGTTAGAATAATTCTAACTCTGACAGTGTGCGGGAGCTAATACAAAATGTATGCACCGAGTGCCTTCCGGTGAGCGTCAGAATTTTTCTGTTAGTAATATCTTATAATGTGCGGCCGCCCTAACACTTCCACCCCTGGAGCATATAGCTCTCACGTTTGTTTGGTTTAACAATAACAAAAAACTTAAGTTGTTACCCAATACCATAGTTGACAGCACTACTGGCAACAATGGCAACACTGAAATTCAACAAAGGTAAAAAAAATGTAAAACTAACCAAAGATGTTGTTCTTGTGACAAAAATATTCGGTTCAGTTTACTAAAACTTACAGGGCTAAGATGAGAGATCCCTAAATAAGAGTGTATAATAAATAATGTATAAAAAAAATAAGGTTATAATAATATGTGAACACTAGCAAATTTGAGTCCTATGGATTAACGGTCGCTCGAGCGACCGATTTCAGCTCTTGCCCTATAAAGGGTTAAGTAACCGCTTTTCGAGCTACGTTGACTATTTTTGTGTTTGTATCTTGGAACGCTTGTGGTGTTCCAGATAAGAGCTATTAGATTCACATTATGTTTTCAGGTTTCATCTATACTCACCGGCAGAAAATTTGGCCCAAATTAGAAAAATCTGGGGGCACGGCAGTGCCCCCGCCAAGTCGAGCGCGAAGCAAACACTGCCGTACCATCCTTTACTGGAACCATTTCGCCACATTTTCAGGCCCCTATTTGAGAACCTCTGGATAAGACCAGAACGCAGAAATTTTCGTCATCCAGTAAGCTATAATCACATAATTAAAATCCAAAATTTCAAGTCTATATGTCATTTAGTTCCGAAGTTAAGCGAAAGCAAAGTATCGCATTTATGACACTCGCTGATGATCATAATAATAGAACTAGTACTTCCCATAAACTCAGAGAGCTGAAATTTGGTACAGAGTTAGGGTTTAATGACCACATAAAGGGAAAACTATAAAAACTAGGATAATCGAAGATCTGGAGTACCTGGTGACCTTGATTAAAAAACACAAGAGCCCAACCAAACTATTAGAGATATATCTATTAAATCTAATAAAATAAATCAATAAGACCACGTTTCTACAAAAAGAAGTGAAATCCCATCAAAAACATTCTGTAAAAAAACTAGCCAAGTCGCGATGGAGCTGCTTGTTTATCTCTAAAAAGTAATGAAATCTAGACAGTCGGGCCAAGTCTAAGGTTCCTTACTGCGATTTCTTTATTACTTATAGTTAATGTTGTGTGACTTGGCCGTTGACTTGTACCCACTAACGTAAAAAGAATGTTCAAATTATATTCTCAACTATAAGAATGCCTGAGACTTGGTACTACAAAATATCTCACAAATATAAAGGTGAATGTTCAACACATTTGTACACAGAGGATTACGTAGTATGAATGTTCGTTGAGAATATAATTTGAACATTCTTTATACGTTAGTGGGTACAAGTCAACGGCCAAGTCACACAACATTAACTATAAGTAATAAAGAAATCGCAGTAAGGAACCTTAGACTTGGCCCGACTTTGTCTAGATTTCATTACTTTTTAGAGATAAACAAGCAGCTCCATCGCGACTTGGCTAGTTTTTTACAGAATGTTTTTGATGGGATGCATTTTTTTTTACATATTAAACATCATTTAATTTATTCAATTTATAGTTTGAAATCATAAAAAGTTTTGAGCCAAATTTTCTGCCGGTGAGTGTATGTATGTATGTGAACTATTTTGTTCCCCCAGAACTTCTCAACGCCTTAACCGATTTAGACCTGTGAGGTATCGTTGGAATCCTTACGTCATCCCGGGTGACATAGGATGAAGTTGCAATAAAAACAATATGGCGGACGTTGGACACCATTTTGTGTGTTCCGTAAAAAAAAAATGCCCGCTTCACATTATTCCAGTAGCATTCCAGTCCAGCGACCCAATCCAGTGCTGAAATGCTACTGGAATAATGTGATCTGACACTGGAATGCACTGGAATGTATCCATTCCAATAAGCAATCCAGGCCAGTGACTGGAGAGACCGTCTACTTTTTCATTCCAGAGCTCACCCAATCCAGCGGGACTGGAATAGTGTGAACCGCCAATCTTTTTTTTACTATTTTATTAAGTATAAGCAGAGGTTACGGTTAATTAAAATAAAGTTAATTCATTACACATACTGAATAATTCTTATTAGAATTAGACCTAGGACCTATTTGTCTATTTTTATCGAGGGGTGTTCGTAAAATCAATCAACAAAGCTACTATAACTAACAAAGAAACAAACTATGTTGTTTGTTGTTGCAACATGTACTCCTAAGTTGGTTCTAACACAAACATTAGGTTACTTTTATTAAAACAGCAGTGTTGTGATCAGCAAAACCATTTGTTAGCTTTTACTGAGTAAAATAGTTTATTCAAATATAGTTTATTCTTAACAAATACTGAATCATTGCTGTTTAGTTAATCTGTAATAATAGCTCATTTTTATCAAGGGGTATTCTTAAAATCAATCAACAAATCTACTAGATGTAACAAAGACCTATCCAACAATGTTATTGGTTGTTGCAACATACGCTCCCAAGTTGGTTCTACCACAAAAATTTGGTTACTTTTATTAAAACAACAGTGTTGTATTTAGCAATACTATTTGGTAGCTTTACTAAGCCAAATAGTTAATTCAAGTAAAGTTTATTCGTAATAAATACGGAATCATTGCTGTTTAGTTAACCTTTAATAATTGTCATTTTTACCAAGGGGTGTTCGTTAATCAATCAACACATCTACTATATCTAACAAATACCAATGCTACTATGTTATGTGTCGCTGCAACATGTGCTCTCTAGTTGGTTCTACCACCAACATTCGGCTACTTTTATTAAAATAGCAGTGTTGTATTCAGCAAAACCATTTGTTAATTTTACTGAATAAAATCGTTATTTCAAATAAAGTTTTTCTTGATAAATACTAAACTATTGCTGTTTATTTAACCATTAACAATTGTTTATTTTTATCGAGATGTGTTAGTAAAATCAATCATGAAATCTATTATATCTAACAAAGACCAATCCAACTACATTGTCTGTTGTTGCAACATGTACTCCCAAGTTGCTGCAATCGACAACATTTTTTATTTCAACAATATTAAACCGTTTCATTTAAATGAAATTAATAGGTAACAATTATTAAAATATTATATAAATTTGTTAAATCGAACAATAGTTAGGTGTATTCAACAAAGATACATTTAACCAAAATTATTGTTCTTTCAACATGTTATAATTAGTAAAATCGAACAAATATATTCGGTCAAGGTTATTAAACCTGCTACGTTACTTTGACATAAACTATATCTCAGCTTGTACTATACGAACTGATAAGTTCAATCAACTTGTTTGTTAATACTACAAGAACATCGCGATTGATTTCAACTAAAACAAATTAGTTAATTTAAACATGTAAATTTTGTACTAATAACCATAACTGTCACTAATATGAACCGATTTACGAATCAGTAAATATTTTGTTATGTGTAACTAGAATAATAAGTAATATTAAACATTTTTTTGGTTTAAATTTACTGACTGCATTCAACAAATCATTTTTTGTAATTTCAACCAAAATATTATGAACTGGTTGCTGTCTAACAACCAAAGTAACGGTTAAATTTACAAAACCGAATTTTACCACGACGTCCTCGTTACTACGACAAAATTTTCTTTTATTCTAACTAAATAGGGTTGGTAAACTGAACAAAGTCATATTTGTTGCTTGGATCAAGATGGTTTTGTAGTAGTTTCGTTAAATTAACCATTTTATAGTTAATTTAACCGAAAAAAAATCAACCGAGATGATTTTCGTTAAATCAACCTGTAGTGTTTTTTCAGTGTATGGATGGCAGTGGACGTAACCTATTTATGTTAATCTAAGAATAAAATAATTATCATTCAACGTTGCAGTTTTATGTTGTAACCTTTTCCTTATCCCGACTTTCTCGTCGCTCAGCGACAATATTTTTTCGAATTCCGTAGATTCATTTCCAATGTGCCCGATAGTCGTGTGAGGCACGAAATCTGTGATTTTTTTAGAGTAATAATCGCGGAAACAAGACAATATTAAAGTATAACCTAATACTTACTCCACACATGCACGCTCCACCCTCGATGCTCCCCGTCCTCTTGGTCAAGGTTGGTCGCCGCCTGCATCTCGTCCTCGGGTACTTCGGCCTCGGGAAGCGTTCGCCACCGCTTTAACAGTTCTTTGGTCTTGTCTTTAGTCTTGTCGCACGCCTGCTTCCAGTTTGTGAAGTACTTTCGGGAGACCTTTGGGCTCGTTATCGACGATTGTTTTGAGTCTTGCCTGTGGGAAATGAAGAAAAAAACAATTTAGAAAAAGTGATTATATAGGCGTTTGGCCACAGTACTGTACTGGAGCAGCAGAGTAGTTAATAGGTTCATATATAAATTAAAATGACAATGATTTACACACAACGAATAAATAATGTTTACAGTAGGCACCATTTCGCTTCTGTCTGTTACAGATGTGTTAAGCGAAAACGAAGTGAAGTGGCAATTTGAAAGTTTAAATTGCACAATTGAAAGTTACCTTTAGCCAAGCACAAAATCGGAAAATGGCGCCGTGTTCGTCACGTTGAACTTGTTGAAAATATATGTAGATATCGTCACAGTAGGATAATAAGTATTATGTACCTAGTAAGTGTATAAGGCTTTGATTTCCCAAGGCAGTCACTATGAAAGGATAATACTCGCCCTCGCCTTTTTACATACATGTCAACTGTTCTTGTATTTTTTATGTTATGAAGAATGTTACATACATATGTACATACAAATTGGCATTAACTGGACCAAATCTAAGCAAGGCAAGATTAATAGAATTACCCGTGGAATCGTTTCTCAACTTCGTTTAGCAAAACGCCAACCAAAATAGGACGTGACAAACCGGAACCGACTGTTGAGAGCTACCCCAAACTTCGGTCTCGATTAGCCCGAAATGTTTTCTAATATATTTTGGACAGAAGGCGATTGGTCGTGGCTTGACCTGACCCAAATAGCTCGAATCGTTCTAATGTGTACCAATAGCCTGTCTAACGCATTGTTTCATTTCAGTTGCAGTTGGCAATGCTTCTGAGCTATTGCGATGGTTTTATTCGATTGCCGATCTACGAAGTTATTGGAAAATGCTAAAGTATGTTAAAAGTTAGGAGGTAAAATTACTGTTGAGTAATAAAAAAACCGGCCAAGTGCGTGTCGGGCCACGCGCAAGGTAGGGTTCCGTAGTCGTCCACCCGTTACATTATGTGGACTAAAAAGTTCGCCAACTTATATTTACTATGTTTTTGACAGAATTAACAACATTATCTAAGGTATCAATGGAAATTGTACGAAAGTACATTTCTGAAGTTCGACTATTGCTCGTTATCTAACTAGTAATGCCTACTTAGCTGTGATAGTTTTCCTTTTAAATTCATCGTATATACTACTACCATGATTATTTTCACATGTCTAGTAGCCACCGTTTAACTAGCAGGGGGGGGGGACACTTGACCAAAACAAAAATTATCACTTCAAAGCTTAATATCACGCTAACCAATTCTTTAATCAAGAAATGCTTTTAGAAACCTTATAATATTTTTAAAAGAGATCCAAGGATACCCCACACGATGGGGTTTGGAAGAAAAAAAATTGCACCACCACTTTACATGTAGGGGAGGTTACCCCCAAAAAAAATTTTTTTAAAGATTTTATTCTACCGTTTTGTCGGCGTCATTGATATGTATACTCATGCCAAATTACAGCTTTCTAGTACTAACGGTTACTGAGAAAAACGGGGGTCGGACGGACGGACGGACATGGCGAAACTATAAGGGTTCCTTGTTTACTACGGAACCCTAATATGACGTGAGTAGGTATTGGCAACCGATCCTCTTTCGCTGGTTCCTTAAGAATAAGAGATGAACTAGACATAAAATGTAGCGGTCTAAGTAACTAATAATTTCATAAATACATGTATAGAAAGAGATACATTTCATTTACATTTTGTATCATAGCTGTGCGAGTATGGCGAAAGTCGTTGGTATCTAATGGCTGTTGTGTGTGTCGGCCAATGGTTTAGCTTGCCAAGAGTAGCTTTAACGCCAGCATTGATCCGATCAAGTACTCGGTATTGTTCTGCAATTAGCCGATTCGTTACGTGTGGTTACTCAGATCGGGCCTCATCGATCAACCGCGTCCTAATCGGCATAAACTTCCTACAACTAAGTTTCAACGTCGCTAATTTAATGATTTAATACAATTTGATTATCATCGCATGTCAAGACATATCACTGGTGGTTAACCTCGAGTAAATTATGAGACACCTTTTCGACACACATTTTGCACCGAAAATCTTATATGTAATATCTATACGAAATAATGGAAAAGTACAGTACCTCGAGAAAAAAGAAAACCTCGCGAATAGTTCTGAGAATAAAAGGTAGGAATATTAAATACAAATACACACACTCCACAGCAGAGTACAGTAAGCCACGAAAGTAGTGTACCACTTTTCAACACTATTATTTGTACGTGTTCAGGTTATGGCTGGCTATACTTTCTAAAAGATTTTAGTACCTATTCTTTTTACAGAAAGTGGTATATTGGAATATTTTAAATGTTTAAAATGTATCAAGTATAAAAACGACAGGCAAGATACTGAAATGATAAAATACTATTGCAACGAACTATCCAAAAATAACCAAGAGCTAACCATTAGTTACATGCACGTGCTGCGCTGGTTCTACAATTTGAAATATACTTGTTCCGAACTAACTTTTAAACTTCGCTAATAGACGGGTTAACACGGGCTAATTGATGTTCAGACGATCCTACATTTGTTCGTGAGAGGGATGATTTCCAGGTAACCTGCCTAAAACACGCGGGGGTATATATTCGGATTTCGGGAATAAATTAAGCCACTTGGTTCTTCTCGTAGCAGGTACTACGTTTTGTAATTGAATTTCGTAATTACGTGCCTACTCGTAGTTATCAAATGGGATTTTTCCATTACTTGTTTACACGGTTGCGTTTTGAGAATTGATTTTATGGATTTGATATTCCAGTTGAAGAAGTGTCAAAATGAGTTTTATGTGAGGAAAACTGAAGTACTTAGGTAGGTACATATTATAACTAGCAAACATGTATGCGTAGGTTACATGTAAGTTGTTGTTCCACTAATTGATCCTAATCATGCAATCGAAAGACAAATCAGAAATTGGAATCAACAACAACAAAATCTCTGTAACAAGAAGGAGCGATAGGTTTAAACATTGTCTTTTGTCTCATATGTCTAAAATGATAGGTTTTATATACTCTTTCACCTAAAGCAAGTTCCTAAAATTATTTTTCGGATGTAAATATTTGTTTTCTAGTTGCTTTTCCTTGTAAGAACGAAATGTTGTCGGGAGTTTCACTCGGGTGCGCAATGTTGGCAAGGTACGTTTTGCTACTGTCTAGATGCCATTTTAGTTCTTTACTCGTGCTTTTATCGGGATGTGCAATACAAAATAAAAATAGACGATAATACTTGTACATTTTTATTTGCATACAAGAGGCGCTTTGTTTTTACTTTGTCGGATCACGCACAATGAAGGGTTTCGTACTGACACCTACTAGTCCACATTTAAAAAACAGTACAGAACATATGAGCAATAAACAGAGAAAAAAAAACAGTTTAACCCTATGACCGTCAAGAACCTATAAAGTGGTTGTGTGTCGTCGTGCCCACCACGCCAACAACCACTTAAAAGGTCGGAGTGAAGGTGTACTTTGATCATGAATAAAACCATTTATGAACTGTTTTAATTTGTTTTTATTGGTTTAGACATTACACCAAAAAAACAGTGCTTGGCGTACTGGGGAGGGCGACACACTATCGCTTTGGCATTAAAGATAATATAATCAAGAATAATGTATATTTTTCCCACGTCTACAAATATCAACGGTTCTGAGAAAAATGGGATAAGTCTTGGGGTATTTTCGCATATCTGGCTCATGGAACCGCCTTAAACAGCTGCCAAAAGTTGACCCGAGATACATATCTCGTGCTACCATACTTATGCATCATTTAAAAAAATTAAGTCTTCTACACCACCTTTTGCAACATAGCTCTTGGCGTTGAACCTCTACCTGACTGCGTATTTACATATATACGTTTATTCAACAATTTATATCGAATTTCTGCTGAGTAAAAACAAAATACCATCAATTGTGCTTAACGCATTCACTGCCACCAACGCATATTTTCGTTTCCGTTACTTTCACCCAATGCCTTGAACGCACAGACGCGTCCATAATATTTAGTGACTTTCACCCTGTGCCTTAGTGCCTTAGACAGAATAGTCGGTTGAACTCACATGTGCGTTTGGGGCACACAGCAAAGTGCGGCACCTGCCGAATGTCCAGGAAAATAGGGTGGCAGTGAATGCGTTAAAGACAGGACTGCTACCGCGATCGGCCTTCGACATTTTCTCTCTCTGTCGCAATTATATGCAAACTTGCAAGTGCGACAGAGAGGGAACACTTCGTTGGTGGTTCGCGGTAGCCCCTCTGAAACGCGAATCGGATGACCGCATTCACTCACACTGCCGATAGTGCCGATGCGTGCACTCTGTCTGATTAAGTCCCGCTTTCTATGGGTCGAGGGGTGGGTCAAGTCCGTAAACATGTCGGATGGACCCCATAACGTGTACCTGAGCTCGAGATAATGCTCCCCTAGAGACCTGTAATGGTATTACTCGCTGACGCTCGCTGCCAACAGCATAATAAAATGCCGTGTAAATGGAGAATCTTCGTTTTGGTTTGGATCGAGGACGGTGAGTAATTATGATCTGGTCGTAGTTGGTTACTGAAGGAAAGCCTTCCCTGTGAGTTGTACACGGTAAATTCATAGGTACTGTAACGATTGGGTCTGAACAATTCCAATAATAATTTAACTTGTTTGGAGAATATATTCTTTTCGATAACGACAAAGCGACAACGACCAAATAATGTTTCCATCGAATAAATGTGTCATGTTCCAATTTGTTGTAATAGACTCCAATACAGTATGTTATCATAACTTGAAATTGAGAGTCATCAAAAATAATTACGGGTTGGATTTAAAAAAATTGAAGCCTGCTGTTGACAACATACATACGTAATGGTTGAAGTGAGTTTCCATTTCCACTTAAAGCCGTGATTGATCGCCGAGCTGCAAAACACCATGTGGGAGAGTGACTGGCAGTTGTAATTAGTATTGGGCGCCTCTTTGAGAATTTTCTTTACGCAGAATCAGTAAAGTGAGTCCATAGGAGTGAGAGGACACTGTGGAATGCAATTTGATAAATATATTTTTATTATTATTTAAAACAAGCGTGTGGCCTGTACCCGCAGCCCACTGGTGGCTTGGGGACTCGCATGCGCGATGTTGAACCTACTCAACGTGTACACTCCTTTCTTGATACCTATCTGTAGAAGTACCTATTATAGTCCCTCGGGAAAACATGCTGCTAACACAGCGGAACATCAAATCAATAAAGTGTCGGCAACGGACATTTAGCTCCTAATATGTTGTTGCAGGCGTCCATATGTTATGGTTTCCAAATTTGCCAACATTGCGGTTAAAAAAAATGACTGCCGTTTGCCACAAGTGTCTGTTTAATCCCGTGTAGTAAAATACCAAGGGCCTGACACGCTTTGATAGAGGAAGATAGCCTTATTGCGATTCCTATAAGAGGAAATAGATAAAAATTACGTAGTATACATTTTATATGAATATTCTTTCTCTTACCCCCGGTCGCTCGGTGGCGCATCTATAACTAAGTATGGTTGAAATTCTTTTTATTGAACGTATTTGTATTAGAATGTTATTACATTTTGAACCTTATTGTTTGAACAGTAAAGTAGCTTTTTGAAGGTATTGCTTTGGAACAATTCGTTCAACTGTAGTGATTTTAAGTACCAATATGTATACACTTTTTCACCTTATTTCATTGAAATAAGTAATTAAATGTATGTATAATATACCCACCCTATATACCCTAAAATACCCACCTAAGCAGAGGATGTTATATGGGGCGAATTGAATTGTGTTGACGTTAGCGTTTTGTGACTGCCCATTTAGTAGGTAATTACCTGAAGCAGCGAGTTTCCACTTACCTAAACTGACTACATGACGGATCGGTATGGAAATCGATCGCGCAGCATAATTACCGTGCACGCTCAGCATAGTTAGTTGTGGCAATTAGGGTGTTATTGGATGTTCTCTAAAAGGGGGTTATTACGGGCACGTAACGCACGGGTAATATGACCTCCAATTACGCAGTTGTAGTTCGCAGTTGTATTTCGACTAATAGCGTCAGCCCCTCTAGCACAACATGCATTCCGTCTCTACTCGCGCGCGAGATAAGCTACCTGTCACTTTTTGACAGCATTAATCAGACAGTGACAGATAGCCTATCTCGCGCGCGAGTAGAGACGAGATGCATGTTATGCTAGCCCCCCAAAGTTAACTGTAGGTACTAACTTAAATTTTTGAGAAAAGTTCTGAATTCCGTAGCTGGTTCTTTTAATTTACAAAATGCTAAGTTTCATTCCAGAAAATTGTATATATATATAAGTAGTTTTTCATATATCCTCATAATTACCGGTTTGCCACCTACTCAGTTAAATGTATAATTAATGATAGCCGAGATCGTTTAAACAACGTTATTAACTATCATTGTAACGCCAATAACGCCTAAGGTCGCTTCCACACGTCTGTTGTTTTCACCGAACCGGATATCGGTCAGGCGCCAAATTTATCCGATACATGTACACACATTCATTATAAATTATAAACCATACACGGTGTATGATACACCACCGCGAGTCCGGCATAAACACGGTTCGTTGTCCGGTGAAAACAACGGATGTGCGCAAGCGGCCTAAAGCCGTGTCCACTGTGATAAGCACATATGTTCATACCTGTATGCGGCATATATTGTTCGCTCGACATACGATACATGTGTCTAAAAATGTATTTATCTCTACTACTGTTTAGGGATAAGTTCGCCTTTGTAAAGGTGTCCCAAAAAGAACGTCACATTTAAATTTTCCGCCATTTTTGCATTTTAGTGCTGGTAACCCTAAAAAAAAACTATTTGGTAGCTGATAGTTTAGGGTTTTTAAAAATGTAGCACACTATACGAGAGAACAATTTTTGAACAAAAAAATTAATGAAAATTTGGCTACGAATTCTCGCAAATTTCGTGTACTGATTCGTTTCGGTAGCAGATTTGGCCCCCTATGTCATGTGATTTAACACCATTAGGTTTCTTTCTATGGGGTTATTTGAAGTCAAAGGTCTATGCCAAAAGACCTAACGCATTAAAGGTGGAGGTTTAATGTTGCATTCGCGAAATACAGCTACATTTGTGCAAAATGGTTAAAGAAAATTTCACCAAATGAATTCGTATATGCCAGCAAAGTCGTGGTGGGTATTTGCCTGATGTGCTATTTCATACATAATAACCCTATACCTAAAAAAAAAAAACAGTAAATAAATAATTGCGTCCTTTTTGGGACAACCTGTACATGTATGATTTGTCTGTATTTGACGACCGCTTTAGCTTAGTTGGTAGTGACCCTGCCTACGAAGCTGGAGGTCCCGGGTTCGAATCCCGGCCGGGGCATTTATTTGTGTGATGAGCACGAATATTTGTTCTTGGGTCTTGGATGTTTTCTATGTATTTAAGTATTTATTTATCTATATAAGTATGTATATCGTCGCTTAGTACCCATAGTACAAGCTTTGCTTAGTTTGGGACTAGGTTGATTTGTGTAAGATTGTCCACAAATATTTATTTATTTATTTTTCCCCTTTGTCTTGTGTATTTACCGGTATTTACATACATACTACTTATTAATAAGGCTAGTGGCTTGTTAGTGCTGTAGCATAATACAGCAACTGTTCGTAATAAATTACAGTAGACGATTAATAAAAATTCAATGGCTCGCGTTGCCGTTGCGACAGCGAGGTTAGTGGCACTGGCACTATAGTGTGAGGCTGTTCCTAAAGTTGCTAGCCCGCGCAAACCAAATTAACATGTGAGTTATGGACGAGGCTGTTGATGAATGAAACAGGGGGATTTTTAGGGTTCCATAAGGAACCCCTATAGTTTGTCCATGTCCGTCTGTCCATCTGTCCGTGGGCGGCTTAACGAGCTTATTAGTAGGTAACCGTTATACTACTAAAAAGCTGTAATTTGGCATTGGTGTATTGGAATACAATTTGAGATGTTAGGTGTATTATAGAAGCCGCTGTAGTTAAGTAGATTAAATACTCAAAAATAATTAAGGGGCACCCCATATAAATTAATCTTTTTGTTAGTCCATGGTGTGTCTTTAGAAATAAACGCAAGTTTTCTAAAAAATAAAGTTAAATATATTCGAAAATAATTGCTCTTAAAGTCACAATATTTATACCTCTCACTTCCGAAGCGTGGGCACCCAAAAATGTGGAAAAAACAGAAAATATAAATTTGTGAACTTTTGAGTTCACAAATTAAAAATAATAATGGAAACTTTACATTGCGCGAGGCACGACACGCACTTTGCCGTTTTTTTATTCCTGAAATGGCTGCATTTTAATTTTTAATAAGTACTAGTTACTACCTACTAATAAGTACTACGGTTCTAGAACCATTTTTTTTATAAGTATTTTTCGGCTAACACCACCCATTGCAATTTATGTCTCTTTACTAATAGCTGGATACTCACATCCTTGCACAGCAAGACCCGTAGAGGAGCACAGATATAAGTATTTTTATTTAAATGCACCTCTTACAAAATTCTAGCGCACCTCTTAGTTTCGCTTTTGTTTTGTGTTTTTAAGAGCTTGTTACATTTTTAAACGGCACCTGTCTACTAGTAATTGTAAGAAACCCGTCGTTATTGCTGTCGCCGGTCGCTGTCAACCGCTTTGTTGCCTTGTGTAGCTCCATTACGCGGTAGCCATTATCTGCGCTGGTGCAGACCAGAAGGGCAATAAGAACATTTCTAATTTGTCCCAGAAAAATTATTTGCCCTTTTAATAAATTAGCTTTACATCGCTCCAAGTAAAGATCGTGTCGTGACAGTAATGTCAAATTCACGGATAATCATAAAAGAACAACAAACATTAATACCGGATGCCTTATTTCATTCATATAAAGGAGTGGCTTCCAGAAACTATGTCCGGTCTAATTATTATACAGAACCGCTGATTTCTACTAGAGACCTCTGGGACTCATTTTACTCACTACTTTATCTTACAACTTTTGCTTACGTATAATAGTAGATTATACACTAAGAGGATAAAGCTGTTTTATGCCACGGGCACGATATTGAATCCTGAACGGAACGAAGGACTCCAGATTTTACACCCGAGCGTAGCGAGGGTGTATTGAGGTGTAATAAGTCCCGAGCGAAGCGAGGAAATTAAGACTGAGTCCTGAGTGTAGTGAGGGATTTAAGCGCGCCCATAGGCAAAAACAGTTTTATCCTACTTTTCTCACCCCTTGTGAGACAATAAATAAACCGTTTCAAATATCGATTTTGACCGTAATGGGACCATAAATAAGCAAAATCAAGATGGCCGCCACTTTTTAGAAATCTGACGTCAGATTCGTTCTAATTGGCCACATTCACACATAGTCAATTTTGAGGAATTTACATTGTGAGCGTCAGTTTTGGTACAATAACAAATTAAGTAGAATACTTACATTAAAATTATTATAAAAACATTAATATCAATTACCGGTATTATCTCCCTAAGGTGACAATATAGTACCTACTTAGTTTGAAAAGGGGCAAAACTAAGAAAAGTAGCCATTATAACTCGATAATGACATTCGTACTAGCATAGCAAGGGCGTATACACTCTGTGCGACGTTTTAGTTAGGCACAGAAAACTATTCTCAATCTACGAATGTAAAAATACAAATACATTCTAAAACAATGCTAAAACATGACCACAATACCGTAAACTGGCAAGAACTTTCTGAAAAGATTGTTATGCCAAGATCTACGTTAACACTATTCATTCTATCCTAAACACGGCTAGAATATGAATTTTTAGGCGTATTTTTTAAAATCTAAACAATCTATAGGTACTTGGTTCCATTTGACGAAACTCTATCAATATACCTACCTATTGTATTAAGGGTCCTTATTAGGTAAAAAATGCTCATCTATTAAGGCCATTTTCTGTTTATTTAACAAGTTTCTTGAATTTTTATCAATGTTACTATCTAGAACAGGACTATTGCGACCTAATGACATAAATTTTAAATACATTTCTTGCATTTTTCATTAAGATATTTCGTTTCAAACTTCACTCCAAATCGACTGTTTTCGAGCTGAAAACTGCTTTTTTCCGCTTAAATTCTACTACACACAATAAAATCAAAAAAGGGCAATGTTACTATCTAAAACTTTACTAATATAGTCGTATCCCATAACCTCTTTATTGGCATTATCAATACTTTTGTCACAATTTGAAATCAAAGAAAATTAAAACTTGTAAGGCCTCTTAAGTTAGTTTTAGTAAGTGGTTAATAAACTGGCACTAAACTACAATGTATACCAATTTGTGCAATTTGTTTCTGTTATTTGTTTTGTAATGTACATTATTTGGTGAACAATAAAGAATATTTGTTGTTGTTGTTGTTGTTATACCTACATATCACGACGATTCCACGCAGAAGTACGAGAAATGAGAGTAAATATTTATAAAACGTATCGCATGTCCCAGGTTATGTTTTTGCGCAAAATGAAAGCACCCTGACTCCATGCGGCTGCGGACCGTTGTGTAGAGGCGGCAGAATGAACGTTTTCTACGTGATGCAATTGAAAGCGCTTCTGTTTGTTGGCAGCGCTTAATAAGAAAGGATGGCGTCGAGGAGTGACACTTCAGTGGGCGGAAAACTTGTTTACTTTAAAAACAGAATCTCTGGCTAAAGTTCTTGTTAGACGAGAACTATGTGAAGATGTGAGAATTTTACCCACAAGAAGTATTCTGATACATATCGTTGCAAGAACGCGTATTTATGCTATACATCGGTAAGAAGTATCTTCTTAGAAACTTTTTAATTACAAATTATAAGTAGCTTAGAAACTTTTTCATTACAAAATTATAAGTAGCTTAGAAACTTTTGTGATTCCCTACTTTTGGACACCTTAATGCAAAGTTACAATGTGACAACAGAATACAGTGAATTTTGAACATTCTACTTTTTGTTCAGAATTGATATTGAAACCATGTTTTCAAATCCCTTTATTATGAATTATTCTCACTTCTTATCATCAAACAAGCTATTATCGGTGTCTTAAAAACAGTTACAATAATGAACACCTTCTCAACACCTAGGTTTTTTTCCATAAATGAGAATAAAACCAGTTTATATTACACATATGCAGCAGTGTTCAGGAATGGGAAAAGGTGGGAATAAAATATGATCTCATGTCTAATCTTTAGTTGTATACAGTTAGGGATATATATAAAAAGATTATAGATAAGATATAACAGTACAGAGCTACCATATAAACGTTCCGAACTTAAGGGGAGGTATCTCCAATGCAAATGTCCCGCTCTAATACGCGTGGGTTTGCAAATTGCAATTAACCATCCCAGTCTCAACGGAAGCTCTAAGCGTAGTTTTCGTAAATATTTAGCTATAGTCATTAAGTCAATCATTTTATCAAAGCAAACCCTGCGAATTTGTCCATAACTATTTAGGATCTTTAATTGAGTATAAAAATTAAATGTAAAATATCCGTAATATAGTCGTATTATAAAAAAAACATTCCAAAAACGGGTAACTTTGCGATTTTTTTCTATCGAGTGTAAATCATCAGGTCATGTAGGTAACTGCGATTTTGACTAGACAAGATCCTTATGTAACACATATATTTTTTTTTAGAATTTAAGACACTATATTCTGTCTCAGATGATTTTAAAAAACTCGAAAGTGGTAATACCCGGCCTTAACGGATTACGGATATAAAAATAAAAAAAACCTTCGGTTTTCAGCCTTTCGGCCACATTGGAAACCAAAAATTCGAAACCAGTGTCGAAAACAGAATTATTTTTCTTTTTAGGAAACCGGGTTTCCTAAAAATAAATCAATGTCTGTTTTAGAAACTCCTTACGAATACGGAATTTTAAGGTTCAAAAGCCTAACTAACTAACTAACTAACATTTTAATACAAAGTACGTTTATCAAAAAGAATTTGTACCTTTAGGTGCGTGTCTTTTTAAGGCGCATAAAAAAAAAACCTAACAACCTACCTGACCTTAACATCATAGTAAATAAAATACTTGTAAGTTGTAAGTGGCCAAGAAATTGTTTCCAAGGAGTTTGTATTTCTATGTATAATAGATTGACAGGACACCGACTCATTTGCTATTTATACTTTGTATATGGGGTGTAGTGGGTTATCAGCGTCTGACTTAGCCAGTCGGCCCTTATGGGTGGCTTAGCCTTTAGTTAAAAATCGTTGTAATCCACAAACTCTCGCCAGTGGCTCCTCGTTGCTGTCATGCATGCAGCGCCACACCCCGGTAACCACGTCGACTCGTGGGCTAAACCTGGCAGAGGGGGGCTGGAGTACTTCGGCACTTCCAGCCTTAGCGGTCGCTCCCCGCTCAGTGCACAAAGACTGTCTCGGCATTGTGCAATCCACCTCCGGCGGCGAGACAGCAAAGGCATCGTGGAAGGCCTAGGGCGTTGATAGGGGTCTTGTTATCTTCGCCCAGACACTGCATCCCAACTTCCCTCTGATCGTAGCGGCTATCCGTTCCATCGGGTGAAGGGGAGAAGGGACGAGAGGGTGCGTCTGCGTTTGCGCGCGCGCTTACGCACCAAATATATCCTGCGCAACGGACTGTTTCTGTTTTTCATGTATATAAACCATGCTGGTATTATTGAGGTTTCGAAAAAGATTTAAAATTCCGTATTCGTAAGGAGTTTCTAAAACAGACATTGATTTATTTTTAGGAAACCCGGTTTCCTAAAAAGAAAAATAATTCTGTTTTCGACACTGGTTTCGAATTTTTGGTTTCCAATGTGGCCGAAGGCGTTTTCAGTTACCTATTCGATGTAACTATATGTGCCTATAGCTATAATCATCCCTTAGAAAAAACATATTGGACAGACATATTAGTCTTTAGTCTATTTATGAATGAAACCACCCGTCCACGGTAAAGTAAAGCGGCAATTACACTTCGTCGTTCACCTAATGCGGTCGCCGAATTCATTTTTAACTACTTAGGCCACCGAACGTCGTCTTTAAGCGGGTATTACACTGTCCTGAATCAGGCGTCCTAACTAGTGGAGGGGAGTTGAAGCATCTCGCTCTAACGTATAGGTCGACGGAACCCTTTTAAGTGTCCTGAATTCAGGACAGTGTAATACCCGCATTACACTAGTCTGTCCGCCTACTACGGCGTCTTGGCAGCTGTCGATCGCCGAATGCGGCCGACTAACGTGTTCTTTAAGCGGCAATTACACTTCGTCGTTCACCTAATGCGGTCGCCGAATTGATTTTAAACTACTTAGGTGAACGAACGTCATCTTTACACTAGTCTGTCCGCCTACTACGGCGACTAGGCAGCTGTCGATCGCCGAATGCGGCCGACTAACGTGTTCATGCAGCATGCGGCGAACGACGAAGTGTAATTGCCCCTTTAAACCGCCCTTTTTACCGCTTAAGTATAAAAGCGACCAATGTCTAACCTTTCAAACGTCTCCCTGGAACTATCACTGGCTTTGGAGAGTCGTCGGTCTTTCTTCCCGCCGCCCTCGTCGGGTGACTTCTCCGGAGGTAGTTTGATCTCTTTCTCCGCCTTGCTGCCAGAGCGAGAGGTTCTCTCCTCGCTGCTGTCAACTCTAAAATAATACGGATCTTAGGTAAATTAAGTTACAGATATAAAAAAAATATGTTTCTAGTGACGTCGTCAATGTCGTCATGTAAGTACTCCAGATAAGGAGATAAGAGAAGATGGACAGAGAAATGGACAGTAGTTTAGTAAGTAGATGTACCTTAAAGAAGGCTTCACTGGCGATAAACTGCCAGGTTTTTCTTGTTTCTTCATCTCCATTTTATGATATCAACAGTCATGGTAGCGGGTTGCCTGTAACAATATATTTATATTAATTTAAAATTGGGATTTGTTTTATCAACTTTTTTGATTAATGGGTACCTATTACTGTTGGGTATCCCCCATCTTTGCGTCGATAGAGATTTATAAGAAGTACATTTATATAGGTAATTTGTCCAAATTATTATAGGCCGTAAACCTATCTATGTATGCAATCGCGATTCACTCCGAAAACAAGTTTGTTTCTTTCATGACATACCTATATAACAAACTGCTTAAAATAATAAAAATTAAACTGAAGGCGTAGGCCCTATATTAAATAACTTAAATACTAACTTTCTACCACATAATAGTAGTTTATGCAACTGGTACATAATGAGACTCGTGTGACCTTATTATGAAACTCGCCTTCGGCTTGTTTCATAAAACACACTCGTGTTTGAATGCCTAATTATGTACAGTTGCATACACTACTTTATCTACATCCATATATTAAATCCTCTTTCGTGTGTTTCGTGTGGGCATGTCTCGCCGGCGTGCGCCATGTTTGCTCGCGCCCCGCCGCCAGCCCGCAGCTGTGTCTTAATATTGTACGTGATCTCATTAAAGTGTTATATTTCGTGATCTAATAGGGGACGCGCGCAACAGCCGCACAGTATATTATAAAGCGGGGTCTTATCTACGGTTTTTGAACTTATTAAAGAGGATTTACTACATGGGTGTAGATAAAGATTTGTTCGTAATACATTTACACATTGTATTACATATTATTATTACGATACTGACACTGATACTGTCTCTGAAGGATTACTCGTATTACTCGTAGCCTGAAATAAATTAATAAAAAATTGCAGCTATTAAACTTATCCGCAATACTTAATCAATTAATTAGTCTATTAATGGATCGGACTTTGATTTCAACTTTCAACAGCCCTGTTAGGTATTCGTGTTCATTATGAAAGGGAACAAATAAAATGATCACCTAAATAACTTTTGATATCATCAAATTTTCGAACCCTAAAATTAGGTTGAACACTCAAAAAAATTTATCGATCAGCAATTCCGAGTCACCAAAAAAATTCTACCTATTTTTGCAGCACTTGCACCTATTTTACTTATTGCGTTCCTATAAATTTATAATCGCATCAAAAAATTGTCAAGTACCACCAAAAACACTAAACTACCACCTAATCTCATGCACCTTTTTTCATTAGAATTACATCCAAATATTATACACATCGCATGCTACATTTTAGTAAACAGTTACAAATTAATTGTTTTTAGCACTATACATATTTTAGTCAATTCCAAAATGTTATAAATTAGAAAGTAAAATTCTAAATTAATTTAAAAAGCAACGCGCAATGTGGCTGTGTGAAATAATAACACGTATACTGCTATCTCACTCAATCAAAAACAAAGAATTGTCTGAAGCATAAAACCTATTGATATCTCGTTAGAGTGAAAGGTACCTATTGCTGTTTCATTCCAACTACCTATTGCTGATGGTTTACAAACTGCAAGAAGTTTTATTATTAATTTTTTAATGCGTTGACGTGAGCGCGTTTGATTGGAAACTTTTATTTAAAAATGAGTTTTGTTGATTTATTAAATTGTTAGTTTGTTATGAAAATGGATAAAGGTCCTCAAATGAGTTAACTTTATTAATTTTTTTTTTTATGTATGACTGAACAGCGATTGACCTTAGTCTCACCTGATGGAAAGCGACGACAAGGCCTAAGATGTAGCTCACTGGTTCAGTAATAATTTAGATAGACTTTCATGGCAAAATTAAAGGAAGTTAATAGGTAGAAATAGGTATAGGTAGGTTTAGGTTATGTTAGTTTTGCATCGGCCCGAAGGGCCAAAACAACTCAAAATAGGAGCTCCGCGCCAGCGGAGATCCGTCAATACTGTTCCAATGTCCACTAGTTTGAAATAAAAATTGATGTCATAGAAAAATACTACTACCTAGGCAAATTGACGATTATTAGCGAATAGAGTAGAGGCAAAAACATCTGAGAACGAATAGCTGTATGCGACCAGTAAGGAAAGCACTGTTGAAAATATATTAAATTAAATTATGTTATGTACGTCGTGTCTCATTAAAGTTACAGAAATTTTGAAGCTTCTATAAAATAAAATCATTTAGCGCTGTCTTGCTCGCACGCGGTGCGACGTGCGAGCGAGACGACCGTATGGAAAACCGCATCAGTGTGCTAGCAATGAGGTTAGACTAGATTGGAACTGCTTTGCGAATCGGGCGTTAAAAAACAATTGCCGCGTGAAATTTGGTGATCATGTAGTATTTCTGGGTATCGAAAGAATTATTTGGGTGTAAATAAGTTTAATATGATTACCAGCCCTGTAATATTTGGATGTACATTATATGAAATTTGGTGTTTGAAATTAGGTGATCATTAAGTATTTTTGGGTAGTGATTAATTTATTTGGTAACAATTTAATTTAATAGGTTATCGACGTGTTACTTCTTTGAGTTGCACTTTATATTTAAAAGGAGTTGAAAATTTGGTGCGAATCTAGTATTTTTGGTAATCAATGTAATTTTTTAGAGCATCATTCGGCAACTAATTTGGTGGTTCGTTAAATGCTACCCATTATGAAAGAACGTTAGTCCCTGAGTTGAATTGTATGTTTAAAAGGGGAACAAATAAAATGATCACCTAAATAACTTTTGATATCATCAAATTTTCGAACCCTAAAATAAGGTTGAACACTCAAAAAAATTTATCGATCAGCAATTCCGAGTCACCAAAAAAATTCTACCTATTTTTGCAGCACTTGCACCTATTTTACTTATTGCGTTCCTATAAATTTATAATCGCATCAAAAAAATTGTCAAGTACCACCAAAAACACTAAACTACCACCTAATCTCATGCACCTTTTTTCATTAGAATTACATCCAAATATTATACACATCGCATGCTACATTTTAGTAAACAGTTACAAATTAATTTTTTTTAGCACTATAAATATTTTAGTCATTTCCAAAATGTTATAAATTAGAAAGTAAAATTCTAAATTAATTTAAAAAGCAACGCGCAATGTGGCTGTGTGAAATAATAACACGTATACTGCTATCTCACTCAATCAAATACAAAGAATTGTCTGGAGCATTAAACCTATTGATATGTCGTTAGAGTGAAAGGTACCTATTGCTGTTTCACTCTAACTACCTATTGCTGATGGTTTACAAACTGCAAGAAGTTTTATTATTAATTTTTTAATGGGTTGACGTGAGCGCGTTTGATTGAAATCTTTTATTTGAATATGAGTTATGTCGATTTATTAAATTGTTAGTTTGTTATGAAAATGGATAAAGGTCCTCAAATGAGTTTACTTAATTAATTTAGATAGACTTTCATGGAAAAATTAAAGGAAGTTAATAGGTAGAAATAGGTATAGGTAGGTTTAGGTTATGTTAGTTTTGCATCGGCCCGAAGGGCCAAAAGAACTCAAAATAGGAGCTCCGCGCCAGCGGAGATCCGTCAATACTGTTCCAATGTCAACTAGTTTGAAATAAAAATAAATGTCATAGAAAAATACTATACTACCTAGGCAAATTGACGATTATCAGCGAATAGAGTAGAGGCAAAAACATCTGAGAACAAATAGCTGTATGCGACCAGTAAGGAAAGCACTGTTGAAAATATATTAAATTATGTTATGTACGTGTCTCATTAAAGTTACAGAAATTTTGAAGCTTCTATAAAATAAAATCATTTAGCGCTGTCTTGCTCGCACGTGGTGCGACGTGCGAGCGAGACGGACCGTATGGAAAACCGCATCAGTGTGCTAGCAATGAGGTTAGACTAGATTGGAACTGCTTTGCGCGACGGGCGTTAAAAAACATTTGCCGCGTGAAATTTGGTGATCATGTAGTATTTCTGGGTATCGAAAGAATTATTTGCGTGTAAATAATTTTAATAGGATTACGAGCCCTGTAATATTTGGATGTAAATTATATGAAATTTGGTGTTTGAAATTAGGCGATCATTAAGTATTTTTGGGTAGTGACTAATTTATTTGGTAACAATTTAATTTAATAGGTTATCGACATGTTACTTCTTTGAGTTGCACTTTATATTTAAAAGGAGTTGAAAATTTGGTGCGAATCTAGTATTATTGGTAATCAATGTCATTTTTTAGAGCATCATTCGGCAACTTATTTGGTGGTTCGTTAAATGCTACCCGTTTAAAAGTAGAACTCGGAGGCGTCGTCCTAAAACAACGCGAACTATTTGTGGCAAAAATATTTCAATACAAAAGTTGTAGCATATTTTGTGATGTACAATATTGCCGAACTATAGTTAGGGCGAAAATGCACTTAAAACGTAAACATGAGTGGAAAACTAGAAAAAGGTGGCAATTTTTAAAGATAACTCACTGGCATATCTTCGTCCCTAAGGGACATGGAAAAAATCTTTGTAGACGAAAGATTTAGCAAATTTTGTGTTCTACAAAATTGCCGAACTATGTTTAGCACTAAAATGAACTTTAACGACAGTACAAGCAAAAAAACAAAAAAGTGACAGATTTTCCAAGATGGCGGAGAAAGATATGGAGCTAGAGGGTGGAAAATATCGGGATACAATGACAAATATTGTCCTTAACGGCATATCAAAAACTTATAATAATCGGACCGGAACAACGATTTACCAAATGTACAACGAAAAAAATTGTATGAACTGCACATTTTCCGGTATAACATACTACCGGCTCAAATTTGGGGATGGAGACAGGCAGATCCGTATTCTGCAGGGTCTAAACCCTCTAATGACGTTGTCACCCCAACTGTTACATGACTTGCTTCTTGCATGCGACTTCTTCAAAAACGGAACCTGACTAAAATAGATGTCCTAATTGACAGTCGCAAAATCGCGCGAATTTATAATTCGAGTTCAATATGTTTGATCGCGCGTTCATACGAGTAAAAATCGCGCGAACTTGCAATAATTGCGTTGTCGCGTTGTATTAGAACTACTCCGGAGCGGAGGGACATCCACAGATTAGCTCGTGACTAGCTGCGCTAGTGTAGTCACAGCTTGTAAAATTTATAACCAGGTGTATTGAAAATTAAAGTTCCATTATTCGGCTGGGACGATGAAATAATTACTGCCGAGTCCATTTATTATTAACGGTCGTCATGTCCCGTTGTCAAATTCAATAACGAAAGTAATTTGTTTTTGGCTTATCGATCGTGTGCGCGCCATCCACGACGACGCGCCCCTCCACAGCGAATCTCATACTGATCTGTGCGCAGTTGTACGGTTTGGGCTGTGGAGGGGCGCGCCTTCGTGGATGGCGCGCACTATCTCGGGTGATCTCGGTTAACTTTGACAGATGTATAGTTGTACACCTATCGCTACTTCTGGTTCTTTCAACCTTATTTCAAGGCGATAATAATAGATGGAGATAGCTTTGCTTAGTTTGGGACTAGGTTGATTTGTGTAAGAATGTCCACAAATATTTATTTATTTTATTTATTTAATAATGTTGATGGTATTCTAGCAAAAACCGGATTTATTGGTATCAATTTATTTTTCTCTAAGAACTTAATAGCCATTAGATCAAAATGTCTAGATTAGTCATGGAGAAAGTGGTCACATTGTGAGTGTTTTAGAAATTAGACAGGTAAATTGACTCGTTAGTGGAAATCTCCCCAAACAACGACTAGAATTGCTCTAGATTTCTCAAGCACCTAAAATCCCTTTTATTCGTCGATAATCGAAAAACCTAGACCTAGGTAATTTTCCTTTCGGCTATCACAGTTTTATTGCCTGAGTAACCACCAGGTTAAGTAACAAATGAAATGAAAACGAATATACTGGTTTCAATGCATTATCCAGGTTAAGGGAAAATAGGAATATATGTTTTTGGAATGCGAATCTTTTTTTACTCCTGAGAAATACCATTTGATACCAATTCACTTCACCTAATCCTACCCTGAAAAATAGTTTTAGTTTCTGGTACTTACATTGTTACTTACACTTCAGATCTCGCGGAACTAGAAAATCTTTTTAAAATGCTAGAATTAGTTTTAAATATTTCTCATATGAATCCTTTCTGTTAATCATTATCATTCGCTTGCCCTTTTCCCATTTATTTAGGGTCAGCGCAACATGTATTTTGCTTCCATACAAACATCTCTAACACTCGTCATCTCTTCGTTCATTATCCTTCTTATTCTTATCGTCTCTCACACAATCTATCCATCTTTTCCTTGGCCTAATACCTCGTCTTTTGATCTTTATACTACCTATTGTCGTCTTGTTCGTATTCACATTTTGTTGCTTTAACCGTAATTTTGGAGTATCTCGTAAACTTACCTAAACAAAAACTAACGAACTGTTCTAACTTGCAAACGGTCAACCAATTCGCTTAGAAAGGTCGAGTCCCCTAATTATATATTAGATCTCTAAGTTGTCTCTTCTTATGAAGAAACCAGGATATTTTATTTATTTAAGCACACTCGAGGGGCGTTTCTTTTGAGTCCGATCCCCGCTGAGAAAGGTTAATAAGTGAAAGCGAATATGCAGTAAGGAAAAATATTCATTGCACGTCGCGGGCCTAAGCGAAATAATAGCTGGTAAAGCGCCTTAATAAAGCAAATGTAGGTCAGCCGCTTAACCTGCTGGCTCATTCAGCATTTAGTCTTATTGTGCCTCACTAGTCACGGTATGTTTTGTCACGACACGACATGTGCTCTTAATGGTCACACGAAATTCGTTTCGTTTATAGGAAAAGCGCTACGTTCTTCTATTTTTAGGTGGAAGGTATTCTTTCATCTGTTTCATTCATTCATTTTTTGGTGGCAGAATTTCATCCATCCTTAGGTGGAAGATTTTCATACATCATAGGTATAAGTGTAAGATTTTCATCCATTCTTAGGTCGCAGTTTTTTAATTTTATTTTTTTATTCTTTATTTATTTTGAAGCTTTCGTCAGTATGACGATGTCAGCTCCAGCAAGCCTCTATCTAACCTACTACATCAGAGAGATATATATACACTAAAAATATATAAATAAAAAATAATAAAAAAACTACAAAATTTGTATACGTTACGTATTTACAAAGAAAACCGTATAGAAACTTAGGTCGCAGATTTTAATATACAGGGTATCATTTCTTAGGTGGATTAAGATTTCATCTATAACAAAAAAAAATGTCTTGTAGGTGAAAAAGGTATGGCCTTGATTAGGCTAAAAGTAATTTACCTAGTACTTTAACTATGACTATGACATCAATGTCATTCAATGGCAAATCCATTTGAGGATATTTGCAACCAAAATGGCTAAAGCTCACGGAATCTCGGGTAAAACGCAAATTTTATCATACCGGCATTCCGCGGTTGTTTTGTGAAAATCGTTCTCGAAGGAAATCTACCTTAGGCTGGATTTCTGGCACGAGTAAATACAAATACAATAGCTGGAAATTAACCCTTTCTCATGTTCCTCGCTTGGCATCCCAATCGTGTTTTAATGAATTTCGTGTTGTCGCCCGGGTAATTTTGGGTGGCAACACCATCACTTGGTGGCGCTGGCAACACTGACTGAACCAATCCAGTCTTTCCGGTGACGTCACAAAGTCGAGTTCATAAATAGCCGGTCACCTTCCACGGAGCTCTCTCTTGCCAAGCAGCCGTGAAGGTGACAAGAAGTGGATAAAGTGTCAACCTAAGTATCGTACTTGTATTTATTAGGTATCGTTATTAATTATGATTGTAAATATTAACAATCATAATTAATAATACAGATCAGCTTTGTAATTAACTTTGCCGTAACTGACTAAGATTATTATCAGATTTGCTATCGAGAAGTGTAGCTGTATTATTAGCATGTAATATGTGCAACATATAATATAATATCATCTGCATTGTGTGAAATTGTAGCCTCAAAGATTATTATGGTGGGAATAATAAAGTGTTCGTAACATTAACCTGTTTGTTTCTATCATTCGCGGCTTTGTTTCCATAAGCGTCGAGCTAACGTGATGTGCTCGTGCACACAACTGATGTGAAAGAGATGGACCGGATCGATGCCCAGAGTATCATGTTAGTTTCAAGAAGGTTGTATTCTGAAAGTATAGTCTTCAATGTAACCCACTCCTGGTCCTGGTGCTCCTGGTCTGGCCTGAGGGATGATTATGAAGTGAGTGTGTGTTAAGGCAGATCTAATAGTCAGTCTATACTTAAAATAAAAGTCAAATCTACTTAACTAGCGCACATTTGACACGCCACGTAACCAATTTAACTGGGGGCACTGTAGTTAAGAATACGTATAGAACGATACGGATACGTAATTCGCTGAGGATTTCTGCTCTTACATTAGTGTAGGTAAGTAAAAGAAGTCCGCTCAAAGAGTTCATGAATTTAGCCTGGCTTGACATACACAACACAATACAATGGCAGGATTTTAGTAGACATAGACATAGACATAGACATAGAAATATTTTATTCAACATCACAAGGCACGAGTTGACATTAACATTACACACAATTACACGTACAAGTATCTTAAAATTAGGTAGTATTTTTTGTGATGCTAAAAAGGGGCTTGCCTCAGCATAATGTTGCAGCAAGTTTACTGACTTACTACAACGCTGGTTTTCAGGCAGACCCTGTTTGTTACCTTTTACTACAAACATGATATGATTGATATGACATGTTTTTGTTGGTGTTTTTGGTACTGGAATGGCTGCAAACACCGCCTTGTTTGTGTGCATGCAACATACCTCCTATTAACTCCTAATGCTTCCATTACCGAAGCATTGATGACTCACTGAAATTTTATCGGAATCGTATTATTTTTATTTAGCTCTGCCCCTCTAGCACAACATGCATTCCGTATCTACTCGCGCGCGAGATAAGCTACCTGTCACTTTTTGACAGCATTAATCAGACAGTGACAGGTAGCCTATCTCGCGCGCGAGTAGAGACGAGATGCATGTTATGCTAGCCGCACTGTACTCTAATCGCGAGCGCACCTACGCTACGCGTGAAAAACTTGTATGGGTGTGCGCTTGACGAGGTCTATGCAGACGGGGTCGAAATCGTGGGTAAATAAACCTAATGACACGTTTTCAACTTGTACATTAAGTATGCGCAATCTAATGGACGCCGTAGGTTGGGTTGGCGCAAATAAACAATCCGGATTAATCTTAAATGAGCTGCGAGCGCGAGCAACAGCCGTGTTTACGATTTCGAGTATTACCGGAGAAACAGTAATATCAGTTATGAAACAAGTACATCTACGCCTTGAAAATATGAAGTATTTGGAAGGTATAAACCACATTTGTACCTAATCCAATTTTCTATTACATTAGCTAATAAAAGGTGCTTACGTGAGTTAATACGTTCAAGATAGCTCACACCCGACTTTACTAGATTGATTAACAAAGCGATCTTTAGCAGCAGCTGAGATATCTTCTACTATCACTATCTGAACTAAGATCACGCAAACTTGTTACGAATCTCGCGGTCAAGTTATGCTGAATGGTACGTCCTCAGTAGGTATTCCAATATTAGGTGATTCTTGTTTAATCATCCTCACTTAGCCTGATGACTGTGCGCGTTGTCTGATGCGCCATCTCTACAATGCCTTATCCTCACTCCTAGTGAGAGCTTCACGGAGTGCACCAGGTAATCCATTGCGGTGTGACTGACTAATCAAGTCACTTCGTATCGTACTTGCTTCGTTACTTACTGTAATTTGCGGTGCAGTATTCATATACTGGAGAGTTTGCGCTAGTTTAGTATGGGTTACAAGTATGTCAAACTGGGGCTTGCATTCTAAGGTGCTTCTTACGGACTCTGAGCGATAATATTAAATATACTTAGTACATATAGTTTAAATTAGACCACTGGAAAAAAAATTGAGGACACTCTCTTCCATAGCCATAAAAAAATTGTCCTGGGACCTATTACATAATGACTTGTAACTAATATTACAAGCGGAAATCTCTTTCTAATGAAAGGGGTTGAAAAAAGACTTCCGCTTGTAATATCAGTTACAAGTCATTATGCAATAAGTCTCTGGTCCAAAACTAAATAAAATGAAACAGTGCCAACTTTAGTCCTTTAAAGATAATTATAAAAGTATTAGCAGTAAACCATAAATTGTGGAATAATAACGAAGCCGTAGCCTAGGGCTAGGGAATAACGAGGCTGTCGAACCTACTTATTCATGTTCTCTTAGGTGAATGGTTGATATTTAAATATTACCTTATTTCTTGGGTGAAAGCCTAAGGAAGCAAAGTAATAAGGTAGGTAAGTATTTAGAGCTGGCGGTGTACGTATAGTAGTACAATTTGGACTGGAAAAAACACTGCACATCTAGCATGGGAAAAGGCTTTGGAAGAATATTTTATTACGTTATTTGTGTATATTTAAAAAAAAAAAAATTTTGATTGTAAAAAAAAAATGTTAAGTAATTTAATTGACTCTGAATTTAATAAATAAAATTGGTCAGAATCAAATCAAAAAGTTTAGTTTACAAAATCATATTTTTATAATTATGTTACAGTGACGTATCAAATAAAGATAATGTCTCGACTCATGCCTTTACTTTTACGATCTTATTTGCTGTTGCTCAGTAATACCTATATGATGGATTTTTGATTACTGGCACAATTAAAAGAAGTAAATCGGTAGGTACTGAAAAACTTTTACTATATGATCAACTACGAATCCATAGCAAGAAATCGGCTGTTACAGAAAGCGTCAAACGTATAATCGAAACCGAAATAAATGGATTGGTATAAAGTAGACCCACATTGAACAAGGTACTACAGATTTATTTTCAGTAACAAAACGTATTTTCTAATTATGCAAACAAATTATGCTGGTGCATATTTCATATTGCAAATACGTTTTTTTGCCTGCTACTATCAACTTGATATTCTGTCACTAGGTGCAATAAAAATTGAGTCACGAACAAATGTAAATATTCCATATAACATGCTAAAACCAACGTGTAAACCTGACGTAGATGTATTCTATTATTTACTGCTGAATGGATAAAATAGTCCATGGAATAGAAAATACGTTGGATTGATTATGTCATGTGTCTAGTTATACTAGACTCTAGTAGGTAGGTGTGAACAAACCTGAGTTTGTGGTATTACGTACTAAGTACTAACCTATAGAAGTGTCGGCAAAAGGCGGACCGCGGAAGGTCGAACGCGGAAGGCGGGACCCCAAAAAATGTTAAATATGCTGCATGCATATTGATTTAAGTAATTAAAAGTTTTTTTCTGGACCTGGATTTGTAACATATCCGGACCCCACTTAAAACTAATTGTCGACCCCTGCATAGTTAATGGGACAAACAAAAAGCCACTAAAAAGATAAGAAAGTAATCCTTAGTACGGGCTAAAGAGCAGAAATAAGTTAACAGTTTTTCACTTTATGACAATGGAGTTAGCCGATCACACTTATATAACTTTTACACCGTGTAAAAGTGTTAAAATTTTCGCTTGATTGTATAATCGATTTTTATTTTTTTTATACAGTCTTAATAAAATAACTAAATAGTAAGTTTTCTAACAATGGCAACAAATCATCGTATCGCGTGTTCTCTTTGAATGTACTCATATGCGAAAACTTTTCATTAACAATCACTAGAATATTTTATTAACCCATCAAACGGCGCACTAATGGCCAACCGTTTTATTTAGCAGCCCACTGGCCGTTTGCAAAGCACAGTTGAGTGGTTGATAGGTTCATCCATTTACGTGCAGAGCCTGTTTACCTGACGAACCTCGTTGGCGCCCACAACATGTGACATGCTATAGACTTCTAATAGATTGGATTGGGACCTCATGTGGTATTGGAGCGGGAAATTCAGATGAAATGCAGTTGCTTTAGTGCTGTGGAACGTGCTGTCACGGGTATACGCAAACTAATAAACACTTTAAACTCACGTAATTGAGTAGAAATCAGGAATGGATCGTCTTGTCACCAATAACTGACAAAATGATGTTGCAAAATGGAACAAGTTAAACGTACTCAATAACATCACTCAACTCTTAACTTGAAATTACACCACTAACACCTTTTGTGTTATATATACAAAAAAGTACATAAGAAAATAAATTGTTGCACATCTATTTTGCTTCTCTATGGTACCCTACGGTCATAGTTATTGAGCTTTTCAAATTGTTTCAAATAAATACACAACAATGGGTATGCGTGTAGCCTCCATTGAATTGTTTTTTCTTGTATTTGGAACGCGCTACAGGAGTATTGACTCGTTTGCATTCAACAATGGAGAGCCTAGTTGATTGCATCGTCCGCAACCGAATTTGTGGTGTTTACGGGTAGTTTGAAGAGTCCACATTTAGGAATACGATTCAAAATAACAAAACATTTTAATGAATAGACTTTAATTTCTTTTTGGGAAAATGAGACGATTTTTATTAACAATTTACCCGCTTTCGACATCGCAAAACTGAGTCCGGTTTACCACTGGGTTGCTAACCGGTGAAATGTAGACCTCGCGAGCATTTTTCATCCGCCATGGCTCCGGAAAAGTTGGAAAATCCAAAAACGAACTCGACAAAAAGAATATGTATAATTATACAACCAGTTCACAAGAAGAACGATTGAGAAATGCAACCTGTAGAGGAGAACAGATGGGTGGACATCTGGAAATCCGCCGGCATAACAAAATGATTTTTGCCCAAGCTAAAACGGTGACCTTCGCTGATCTCGGGTAATTATATATTTTATAGGTATCGTGCATTTATATTCTACCCCTAGCCTCATATTTGAATTAAATTCATAGCATCTATTTAATTTCATTCATCACGAATGTACTTTACAATGTTAGTAGCTACGCAAGTAGATAGGTACTCTCTGTACGTAGAAATATTTGGCCCACGCGGAGCTACAATATAAGTAAGCAAGTCGTGAACCGTAAAATGGGGTGAGTTGGCACAAAACCGAAGTTCAAACCCGGATAAAAGTTTATTTTTGTATGTGGCGCATTGATTTATTTGCAAAAAAAGTGTTCCGGATGTTTGTATTTTAGTTTTTTTTATGATTTTGTGATCATAACTTTAACGATAAACACAAAAAGTTGGAAATCCCACCTCACCCCGTAGTTCAGGTAGGTTGGGGTGAGGTGGGATTTCATACTAAGGCGAGTTTGGGAAATTGTAGGATCGACACTTTGGGATGATAGCATGATTTGTAATTAGAATTTATGTTACGTAACATTAGCCTATAAAAACCAGCTCAACCCTCTGCCATCCTTACTCTCCCCATGCATAACCCAACTGTCCTCGCAATCCCTACTTACCCCATTTTACGGTATGTAAGCAACAAATGCAGCTTTTGCCACTCATGCACGTAATGTGGGTACATTATTACAGGGTATGCGAGTCATCCCTGTTATTTTGTTTCTGCGGTACACCAAGTGAATAAGCTAAAATATCGGGCGAGACACGGCTTGTGTTCTTTTCCATGACGTGAGTTTCATCTTATTTAATAAACATTTTGTTAGTAGACATTTTTCATTTTATTTAATAAGGGATATCGCCAGCAATAAACAGGTCTAACCACTTTTCTGAATGATTGTTGGTGAACTCTTTAAGTATTTAATACATCTAATTATCCTAGGTATTATTTCAAATGCCTTTCAATAACGTGATGGGACTACTTTTATAGGGTTCCATACCCGAAGGGTCAAAACGGAACCCTAAATTTTTTATTAAGTTAGTGGCAAACAAACTTACAGCCCGCCTGTTGGTAAGAGCGTATGAACACCTGGAACTTCAGTAGCTCTAGTATAAGTTTTTACGAAACATTAACTAATTCGAACGCGTTTGCGTTTTGTCTCAAAATGTATGAAAACGCTCTCACCGAGTTTGAAATACGCGCGTTCATCGGTTAGCAACAAATGTTATACTCGCTGTTTTAGTTTCCACTAGTGACCACCAGAGGCGCTGTTCACGTTTTCATACCACTTTCATACATTTTGAGACAAAACGCAAACGCGTTCGAATTAGTTAATGTTTCGAAAAAACTTATACTAAAGCTACTGGACGTTCGTATGCGCGTTACCGATGCTACTGGTACTTACTTATTTACCTACGTCCCTACTATCAATACTGATGAAATTAACTGAAATACTTATATTATAATTTAAATAATATGTAATATAGCTGGCTTCTGATTCGTTATTTATTAAATCTCGATAGAACTCGGTTGGCGCTTTTTATCAATTCTAAATCGTAATGTATGTATGAATAAATATCTATAGAAACTAAATGGGGTCAAACACATTTGACCCGAAGGTAACACCGCGCCCGTGGGAAAACCTCGCATTCCTGCACGTGGCTACTTATACCCCTAATAGGGGCAATAAAAATAAATGGAGGGGAACCTTTGAGGGCACGTTCTTCGCGAGAAGTACTATATAGGGCATAGGTAAAGCAATGTTATTGATTCCGAGGCGGAATAAACATTATTCGAGCCTACTTTTTTATCTGCTTTGAATATAGGCGGACTCATTCTTGTGTTACCGAAGATCCCTTCGAAATTGAAAAGAGTGTCGGATGCAAAACCTTTTTGGAGCCAGTAAAGTCACCGTTATTGAAGAGTTTTTAGAGTAGAGTACAGTCGACGCCATAGATACATTTACACTTTTTCACCTTATTTCATTGCACGACATTTCTTATTGAGTCGAAGGTGGAAGAAAGGAAGGAATCTGTTTTCAAAACATATATGTGATAGGCGACACGAACTCTTCGGTAGTTCTTCCTCAGGATGTATGAACGTATTTATACAGTGTTTTTGGGGAAGTGTTCGGATTTTAGAACCCCTAAATGCAATTTTTCGTATCTATCTGAATTCCTATCATACTTATATAGTATGCTTTCATTTAAAATCTAGCACATATACCAACACTTTATGTTAAATACCGGGTACCAACGTTAAAAGCCGTGGAGGATTTTTTTTGGGTCCAAAAACCTGTTATATATGGATTATGTATTATGTCGATATGGCATTTATTTGTTTGATAAGCACGAATATTTGTTCTCGGGTCTTGGATGTTTTCTATGTATTTAAGTATCTATTTATATCTTTATAAGTAAGTATATCGTCGCTTAGTACCCATACTACAAGCTTTGCTTAGTTTGGGACTAGGTTGATTTGTGTAAGATTGTCCACAAATATTATTTTATTCATGTTTAATCCAGGTTAAGTAGGTACAATGGGTGCCAATTATTAAGAGTAAAAGTCATATAATAAGAGAATAACGATTGACAGTAAAACACTCACTCAGTAAAAGTCATCATCATCACAAATCACCATTATAATCATCATCATCATCAGGCGGCTTTCTTCCACTGCAGGCCTCTCCCACTGCACGCCACTGAACGCGGTCCTGATTTTTTTGTTTCCAGCCACTGCCAGCTATATGCGTATGTCATCCCTTCACCTGGCTGGAGGGCGTCCTACACTACGTTTGCCAAGCCGTGGTCTCCACTCCAGAACACGCCTAACCCAACCGTAGTTGCCGGTTCTGCGACAGATGTTACCGGCCCACTGCCACTTTAGCTTGCTAATTCTTTAGGCCCTAAAGTTTAGGATATATCGATGACTTTGGTTATAGTATAACATCGTTTTCGGGTCCGACCCTTCAGAGAGACACCGAGCACAGCCCTCAACACCTCTCGTAGTTATCGCTTTTCCATCCCCATAAGGGATGATTTCCGGGATAAAAATTATCCTATATCCTCGTCCGGGACTCAAATATTATCCTACCAAGTTTCACCTAAATCGGGTTCAACGGTTTAAGCGTGAAGAGGTAACAGATAGACAGGCACACTTTCGCATTTATAATATTAGTATGGATGAATACGTCAGAGACAACGATTTACTTGAAATGCTATTTTATGGACAAAACTCGGCCGACTACGTTTAATTGGTCAGAAACTACAAAAAAATCCTTATTTATTTCTGTACACAAAATTAGGTTGGGTTAGGGCTATCTGTATCTACGAGATAAACAAAGGAGGAATCCAATTAAATTTTTGAGCTTGCAATTGATTCAATAACACGCATGGCATACGTGCTCCAAAGAGCTGGGGTACCATTATGCAACTAATAATTAAATTTCAATATAATTCAAACCCTATTTCATTATCAGTGTGTCGCACTCACACACTTGGATCTGCACTCACTTATTGAAAGAGCGCAGCTATCGAGACGATTCATATTATGATATCAATGGGTCTACGACAGAAGCTCGTTCCGGAATTGGGATCTCTGGTAGCAATGCGAGCATATTCTCTAGGGTTGAATTAATCTGGTGGAGAGCTGCCTTACACCCCGATAGATTACGTAACTAGGTAGCTTACATGTAACAATTGGTGATATTGAATATGCAATCAAGTGCAGATATATAGGCGTAGCTATATATATTCTATGCTGATATTCAAGCCAGAAATATCATCAGCTATTGGCCCTTTACGGTGAATTGAATGCCATGTTTTCAACGTCTGTTCTCGTTTGGAATAAATTTCTTGAATTTGTACGCTCTTGTTTCTTTCCACTTGAAGTCCCCCGAAGCACTGGAATGTTGGCCGACTTGAGGTGAGTGGGTTGACTTGTGTTGTGTGTACGAAGTGAATATAATATTTGAAAAGTTTACCAATTTTCAAAACCCGGACAATCGGCATGTTACAACATTTTCCGACACTGAGATAATGAAAATGATGATGAGGATGACAAAGATGATATTATTAAATTGGTGAAAGCGAAAGGAGTAATTAGTGTTAAAAAAGAAACGATTGTATCTGACCGGGAAGGGACTTTTCTCAAAAATAGTATGTAATGTTCTCATAACATCTGTGAAGATAGTATCCTAAAGTTGCTCATCCTGGACAGTTGCCAGAAGTGTCCAGGAAGTAACACCTACTGTCCAGGAAGTAAGTATGTAAATCCCATTACATATCATAAGTTCAGCTGCTGCTGCGGGCGCGGGCGCCTCCCTGCCAGCGCCCGCAGCAGCAGCAGCGGGGTGTGCGGCGGGGCGGGGGCGGGGGGCGCCCGCGCCCGCACAAACAAAAGCTAGTCCGACCTCACGGTTTTAGAACAAACGAGGTGGGATTGGCGAAAAATATGATTTTTACCGCTATTTATACAACTTGTTTTATTTTTGAGAAAAGCACACTTCGGCTCGGCCGGCTAACTCATACTCGTCCAGGATGGCTTACTTACTGGTCTCTGCAGTAATGTACTATTTCACCTCACCCGCTGGCCGCTCGGAAATGCTTTCTTTATCGCTTCAAATCTGCGTGCAAAAGTCCCTCTCGCTCCGCTCGTGGTTCAATCTTACAATCCTTCGCTAGCTCGGCTCTCAATACAAACACTCGCGCCAAAAATTAACTTTGCAGCCTTGCATAACAATAGTTATTTGTTATGCAAGGCTGCAAAGTTGATTTTTGGCGCGAGTGTTTGTATTGAGAGCCGAGCTAGCGAAGGATTGTAAGATTGAACCACGAGCGAAGCGAGTGGTTCAAAAATACAATCCTGAGCGTAGCGAGGCTCTCAAGGCACGAGACGCCGAACAACTTTGCTGCCGAGCGCAACACACATCTTTTCATCTCACCATAGCGAGGAAATACTTTCATGTATAATTCAAGATGTACTCATGTTCTATAAAGGGTTGTTTAAATTTCACCCGTTACAAAGCATTTCGTGGATTATTAACATTTAAATGCATCAAAGAGCCTAATTATTATTGTTGAGTACTGTGGTACGAAATACTCACGGCTAACGGCTAAAACAAATATATTTCACTCATTTCCAAACTTATCAGGAGTTAAAATTGTAATATAAGTAACTATCTTCTGCACTGAAATCAATTAATTAAATTCATTATTTTGATATTATTCTAACTCAACAGCAAAACAAAACAATATTTAAATATCTTAATCTCTCGCATCGAGTTTTTTTCTTAAAAACTAACTTTTTAAACGGTGCGTTCCGAAATTGCACTGAGCGTAAAATGTTGAAACATATAAACATTTCATATATCGTCGCCCCCATGCTAAACTAACATAACTGCAAAAAACAAAATGTTGAGGAGAGCGATTTAAAGGTGCTAAAAATTTTATATTGATTTTTTTTGATGTATTAGTTGAAGTTGTATTGATATAGTATACATGTAGTGTCTTCAAAATGGATGTATTACATGATCAATTTCTCAGATAAGCATTATTTTATTGGATTTAGAAATTACAGCACATTCGCAATTTTGCATCTCCATAGAAAGTGCAACAAAGGTAAGTTTTTTCACCATAATAAACTCACGAAACTACCACTTTCGCAAATTAAAACTACTTTTAATATATTTGAACCCAGGTAAAGTTACGAAAATGACAGTTTCGTGTGTTAACTATGGTCTATTTGAATGCCTTCCTATGCATTTGTATTGAGACATTGATTTGCGAATCTGTATTTATTTGTAATTCCAACAGAAATATATTGTATAATATCATTTCAATTCATTTCAAAATACTTAAAACCATTACAGGAATTTATAAATAAGGGTGAGGCCGTCATTTCTTGTTCCAGATTCCAGTTTAAATCGATTAAATCGATCGAAATCGATTCAATCGATCCAGTTTCAATCTTCCACATTTTAATCACTTCCAATCCTTCCGCCTATAACATATATAAATGGATTACTAATATTCGTAATCAGCCCAAGTCCTATCCAGCAATCCAGCATGGAATATTGTAGTCCTTTGGGATTGTTTGGCTAAGTTGATCAACTTGCCGCAATCGACTCGGTGGATCGCAGAGCAGGGGGCTCATACGGGGACGGTACTGTAGTAGCAACTAAGCTGCAGAGCCTAGCATATACGCAAAGTAGCGTGTCTGTGCGTCTTCTACAAATTGTACTCATACGCCTTCCCCCTTCTTCCATCGGGCGTCCAGACGAACAAATGGTTAGGTACCATCCTTATCTGGTTGAAATTGCTCTTGCTCGAACCAAGCTCTTTTCATGAGTAAATAGGCATCTTCTGGGTGAGCTCGCTTCACAAGAGCAATCCTATGTTTAATAAAATAAAATAAAACCCAACGGAAGTGATTAAAATATAGATGAGTCAAAATGCTGAATTCGATACCATGTCTGGGAAAATTACGCCAAATACTAAATTAATAAGGGGATATAATTCGTGTAGATTTTAAAATTGGTATAGTTTTACATTGCGGTATTCAGATGAACATATACTTACACAAATTATTTCCCCCGATTTAATAAAGTTTCTCGGAATTCTACGTCCACTATCGAATAGCCAAATTTACCAATCCCACTAAGGATCACATTTCAAAGAAATTCTCATAGATAGTAGTCCTTACGGTCGTAAAATACGGTGACGTGAGACGTCAAAATAGCGGCCAAGTACGAATATTTTTTAATCGATTTGGGTATGGATGCTCGATATATGATTTGAATTAAATCATTAATGTTGCAGAAATTTTTAATTGAAGCAAAAATAAATGTGTATGTGGCGATAATTATAATATTTTTGTAGTTTGATAAACTCAAAGGTTTTTTCACCCAAAAACAGCAAACAAAGGTATTTTGACGAAGCTCTTCTGACGCCGGAAACGATTTTGAGACTGACATATTTAATCGATTAAATAAGTAGTTTTTATTAACGTGGCAGATTTTCCTCCTGTACCTTGGGCAGAAGGTTAAGTTCGAATATAATGGTGTCTCCAGTCTTTAATGTTTTATAGAAGCCACGGGCACAGATGAGGCCTATGACACTGACAGTGATCTGGGGGCACGGCAGTGCCCCCGCCAAGTCGAGCGCGAAGCAAACACTGCCGTACCATCCTTTACTGGAACCATTTCGCCGCATTTTCAAGCCCCTATTTGAGAATCTCTGGATAAGACCAGAACGCAGAAATTTTCGACATCCAGTAAGCTATAATCACATACCTAAAATCCAAAATTTCAAGTCTGTAGGTCATTTAGTTCCGAAGTTAAGCGAAAGCAAAGTTTCGCATTTTCGAAACTCACACACTCATAATCATAAGAATAGAACTAGTACTTCCCATAAACTCAGAGAGCTGAAATTTGGACCAGAGTTAGGGTTTAATGGCCACATAAATGGAAAACTATAAAATCTGGAGTACCTGGTGACCCTGACAAGAAACACAAACTGCATAAGTAAGTTTGTAATTCTATACAAAATACATGCGATTACAAAGTTACTTTTGTTTTTGTACAGTTTGAATGTTCGTTACAAGAAGTCTTACCTGAAAAGAAAAAAGAAGGACTGCCTACAAAAAGAGATGAGATCCCATCAAAAACATTACATGTAAAAAGATGCCAGTCTCGCAACACAGTTCTTCTACAACAAAAAAGTAATGATATGTAATGTTAAACCAAGTCGGTTATATTTTAGTCAATAGCACCGGAGGGGTGTCCACAGAACAAGATTTCCACCGACTTGCATCGTCGGCATTACTTTATTTTTTTAAATATATAAAATGGCTTGGCCATCGCACGGCTACATAATGGCAAAAGAACAATCGTCAGCTGATTATTAAAATATTCCTAATTAAACATAGCGCCCTAATGACATGCAGCTTGAGCGAGTTTGGGCGATACACATGTATAAGTAAAGCGTTGTGTGCGATGGCCAAGTCATTCTATATATTTAAAAAAATAAAGTAATGCCGACGATGCAAGTCGGTGGAAATCTTGTTCTGTGGACACCCCTCCGGTGCTATTGACTAAAATATAACCGACTTGGTTTAACATTACATATCATTACTTTTTTGTTGTAGAAGAACTGTGTTGCGAGACTGGCATCTTTTTACAAGTAATGTTTTTGATGGGATATACCTGATAGTTATGAACATGCTTCTATTTTTTTATGCAGCTATGTTGGTCGACATGCTTATTAATTTTAGTATACACATTTCTAACAATGTCTTACATATTTTTAAGCGCATTAAATTATAATACAACGCTGTTTTATTTATATACAGTCCCGTAATCCCATTACAATATAATTGGAATATAAGACACGTTTTATAACTTTTATTTCAATTATCGATATCTGTTTATCGACAACATCGCTTCGTTAGTCGATACAGACAAACTTTTGCAGTACGTCACCATGTACGCAATACAAGTTTCTATAACATTAATATTACTAATTTGCATGTACTGTCAGGATGAAAGTTTATAAAACAAAGTAGGCAAAGGCATTTAACATTTAAGCCAAAAAATACTCTTTTAAAAAGTAGGTACATTTAAATAATTAGTTTATGTATAAAAAATTACAACTCGCACCATTTAATTTAATGATTATCAACGATAACAAAAACTGCCATTAACAATCATGCATTATTTTAAGTTTTTCTTTACATACGAATGATTTACTATTACAAACTCGCGGAAATGTGAAATTTTATAAAGAAGTTTTATAATAAAAACAAGTTATTTGTGTAATAGAATCACAAGCTATATTTCGGCGGCCACAGAGTCTAATGACATACAGAATTACAGATAACACAAGAAGGCTGACAACTATGAGTTACACGTTCGGAAACATCTCCCTTTCTTTAACGAAGATATTACGTAGTCTTTAAAGTGCTCCGGCTGCCTTCTAGCACGCCCACTGCGGCGTAAGCCCTCTTCAGGCCCTGCTGGTGGTGGTTGCAGCCCTCCGGGCCCATCGGCAGGAGGTGGCTCAGCAGCCGCAGGTGTCATAAAGTCCGCTGAAGGTTCCACTAGTTCGAAACCTGCAAACTGTGTCCCATCCTGGGATTCCTGGGGTACACTCCGTACCTGGTGATGGGGTAACTGTACCCTATTTGAATGGGTGGCTTCTACGAATTCTCCAGCATAAGGTCTGATGTGTATTCTGCTTCTTCTATAAGCCTTATCTTTAACCTGGATAATGTATGATCTTCTATCTATTTTCTTGCTGACTGTGCCAAAACTCCACTTCTTATTAACTTCGGGCTGCAGCTGAGTCAATACTTTTTGTCCAATCTCTAATCTAGGAAGGTCAGCACTTCTTTTGTCATTTTCCTGCTTCATTTTCTCCTTCCTTTCCTTTATTCGAACTGGAACACCATGTACAACCTGGGGCTTCAGATGTCTTAAAAGGCAGGGAAGTCCAGACCGAGTTCTCCTGGAAAATAACTTTTGAGACGGACTTGTTTTGTCCATTTCAATAGGAATGTTGCGCTGATGTAGCAAAGCATACCATAAATCTTGCTTAGTTTCGAGGCTATGAATGACCAACTTTTTTGCAATCTTCACGGTGGCTTCTGCTTTTCCATTAGATTCTGCATGATGTGGAGATGAAGTCACATGCTCAAAATTCCAATCATTTGCAAATTTTTTGAAGAGCTCGTTGGCGAAATTGGTGGCATTGTCTGTGCAAACTCTCTGAGGAATGCCATGCCGAGCAAAATTCTTTTTGCAGATAGAAATTATTTCATTAGCCGTAAGCGAAGTGATCTTGTCTAGTTCAAAAAAATCTGAGTAGTGATCTACTGTTACCAAATACTTCCAATCTCCCACAGAGAACACATCCATAGATATATATTGAAACGGATAAACTGGTACATCATGACACAACAGAGGAAGTTTTTGTTGAGACGGAGAATGTGCTGCACAGAATCTACATTTTTCTATAAACTCCTTAATCTCGTCTGACATTCCAGGCCAGAACATGTTCCCTTTAGCCAAACGAAGTGTACTAGCCACTCCATTATGGCTGACATGAACTTTTTGCATCATTTCTCCCCTTAATGCTTTGGGTATTAATACTTGGTTATTTCTGAAGATGAACCCATCGGAAGTGGAGAGTTCATGCTTGAATCTGAAAAACATCTTGACCTCTTTAGCCATATCTGAAATGTATTTGGGGAAACCGTCCATAATATATTTGTGCAATCGTAGACAAACTGTATCCTTAGATGACTCTTCTCTGATCTTATTTAGCAGATTATCTGTAATTTTCAAATATTTTAGACCAGAAGTCTTGCTTATGAGACTGTAAACTTTTTTTTCTTTAATTTTTTCCTCTAAATCATAAGGGTCACAGACTTCCTCTACGGGTGCTCTAGATAGGGTATCTGCCACAATATTCTCTCTTCCCGGAATGAACTGTACGTCCACATTATACTTTTGCAGGGTAAGTAGCATCATTTGAATTCTTTTTGGAGCTTCAATCAGTGGTTTATTAACAATATTTACTAACGGTCTATGATCTGTCTTTACAATAATATTACTATTGCCTGCTATATACTGATTAAATCTTATGCAAGCAAAAACCACCGCAAGCATTTCTTTTTCAATCTGAGCATATTTCTTTTCAGTTTTTGTCAAACATCTTGAAGCAAAAGCTATAACTCGATTTTCTTGATACAATGCAGCTCCCAAACCATACTCACTAGCGTCACATTCCAGCACAACTCCCTTATTGACATCAAAATACTGCAGTGCAGGTAAATCACCTACTTTCTTCTTAATTGTGTTAAATTCTCTATCTTCTGCTTCAGACCATACAAAATCCACATCTTTTCTTGTCAGATTCCTTAGATGATTAGCTTCAACGCTAAGATTATTTATGAACTTGCTGAGATATCCAACCATTCCCAGAAATCGGAGAACATCCTTGCTGGATGTTGGAGTGGGCATTTTGTTGATTGCTTCAACTTTTGATTTATCTACCTTCAGACCTTCATTAGTTAGCATGTGCCCATAAAACTTCACTGAAGTTTTCAGTAGGTTTACTTTCTCTCTATTTAACTTACAATTAATTTCTCTTAATCTTTGGAGAAGCTTTTCAAATTTTATATTGTGATCTATTACCGCCTCTTCTACTGTATCTCCGACTCCATATATCAAAATGTCATCTGCTATGATCTCAATGCCTTTCAGGTCCTGTAGTAGGCTGGTAAGTCGTTGCTGAAATATTTCAGGCGAAGAACACAGACCGAAGGGCAGGCGCAGCCATCTGTAACGAGCAAATGGGGTCCAAAATGTAGTCAGTTTACTACTTTCTTCAGTAAGACGACATTGCCAGAATCCTTTTTTAGTATCCACAGTACTAAAAACTTTAGCTTTACTTAGCTCTGGTAGCATCTCATCTAATGTGGTAAATTGGAAATGAGGTCTCTTTAAGGCTTTATTCAAGGGAATAGGGTCCAAGCACAATCTAAATTTTGAATCACGACTGACAATCAATATGTTATTTACCCAATCCGTGTGCTGAGTCTCCTTTGCAATGATACCATCTGCTTCTAATTGCTCCAATTCCAATTTCAATTTTTCTCTCAGCGCAACTGGAACCCGACGTGCAGGCTGAATGCGGGCAGGGACTGAATCATCTACCTCCAAAGATATTTCCCCTGGGAGGCTGCCATAGCCCTCGAACACATCCTCATACTTTTTCATTATCTGTTCTACTTTAGAACGATCAATGTCTGATGTCACTGCTCCACAGTATTTAATAAAACCCAGAGCTACACATGCTTTTTCAGATAATAGTGGCTCATGTCGTACATCAACAATGTGAAAATTTATTTTGTATTTTTTATCTTTTCTGCTACACTCAAATGATGCCATACCATAGTTTGTAATGGGGGAGCCATTGAAACATTTCAATTTTTGGTGTGATGGAGTCAAGTTCGAGAAGTCCTTCTGGCCAGTTAACTTTTTGTAGAATTCACCTCCCATCACACAAACATGTGCTCCCGTGTCCAGAGTGCAATATATTTCCTGCTGCTTTTCGCCCACATGGAATAAAAGTGGTGCTTCTACATGACCTGTTTCTTTGTTATTCCGCACCTCCGCTATAACCACACTGTCATCGGAGTCTTCATATATTTCCTTCACGGTTCCACGTTTCTTACAGACCTTTTTGAAATGATTTCGGCCTCCACATTCTTCACAACGCTGTCCCCACGCTGGACATAGTTTCTTTTGATATACATGTATCCCTCCACAAAACTTACAATTTTTAGGCTCCTCTTTAACAGGCTTATAATTCCTATTATTCTTGCTAATTTTGTTTATCTCTGCTTTTTGTAAATCTGCTACTTGAGCAGTAGCTCGCTCGGACGCCCGACATATGTTGATGGCAGTTTCTAAAGTCAAATCTTGCTTTCTCAACAATTCTTTGATTACCTCTCCATCCTTAATGCCAACTACAATCCTATCTCTTAAGATATCGTCCTCCAACTCTCCATAGTTACACGGCTTAATGAGTTTCTTTAGATTCAGCAAATAATCGTCGAAACTTTCTTCGGCTTGGTTTCTCATGTTGAACAAATATCTTGAATATATTATATTGGTTTTCTTAAAAATAGCTTCTTCCATTTTTTTAAAAATAGCCTCTTGACTCTTCTTTTCGGTCTCGGTTAGCCCGAAATCCATATACTTTTTCATAGCTGTGCTTCCAATGGCGCTGAGGAGAAGACCGGCTTTAGTTTCGTTCTTTTCGTGACCCCAACTTTGCATACCGGTTGCAACGCAGTAATCGTCCCAACGGCTCTTGAAAAAGGTAAGATTTTCATATGGCTCGCCATTTTCCACCTCTAAAGGCTGCGGCCAGGGCACGGACACGCGGCTTTTAACCTCTGCAGATGTCATCACATTTTTCACTTGTTCTTGCAGTATGAGCATCTGTTGTTGCATCACACTGACTAGTTCTGACTGCTGCTGCAGAAGTTTCTTGTATTCTTCTTCCATTTTGTTTATTTACCACTTCTGACACCATGGTTTTATAATAAAAACAAGTTATTTGTGTAATAGAATCACAAGCTATATTTCGGCGGCCACAGAGTCTAATGACATACAGAATTACAGATAACACAAGAAGGCTGACAACTATGAGTTACACGTTCGGAAACAGTTTAATTTATGTGATGTGGTAATAATAGCAACCATGCAAAATAACGAATATGCCAGATTCGCAAATTTGCTAAAGGTTATGAATGTATAAGAATTAAATACCACCATAATAAACTGACGTATGTGCCCGATTCGCCAATTTGCTGTAGTCTACTTTTTTGGTTGAGTAATAATTGCCACTATATTAAACTAACCAATCTGCAGATTCGCAAATATGCTATAGTTAATAATATGGATGAGGAATAAATGCCACCATAGTAAACTATCGTATCTGTCAGAATCGCAAATTTGCTATAGGCTAATCGTACCGGTCATTAATAATTTCCACCATAGAAAATTAACGAAAATGGCAGATTCGTTAATTATTCACAGGCGTCCTAACTTTATCGGCCAAGGAAAAATGCCTTATCTACACTTCGCAAGTCTACCATGGGATAAAACAGATAAAATGTCAGATTAGCACAACCGTAACTTTGAAATCTTAAAAGATAGAAGTCTAGAAATTTGTGACATTGTAGATTGCCATCTTTGGTACATAATTACATCAATAACTCAATTTTGTCAAAAATGCACTTATGTTAGTTTAGCATGGGGGCGACGATATGTTTCTTCGTGTTATTTCTTTATAAATAAAACTAAATTATTATTGAATATCATCAAATTAAGCTGGAAAAAGTATTATTAATATAATTATAAAAAACAAAACAATAATAAACTGCACCATTAGGTACATGATATGTATACTTCTAAACGCTTAGGAATGACCTGTCGTTTCACTTTATAGAAAAAAGTTGGACCTCATGGAACTGCGTAACGTTCGAATTTCAAAATCACTTTCCACGCTAGCGTGGAAAGTGGACTTTTGCACGCAGATTTGAAACGTCAAAGAAAGCCTTTCCGAGCGGGTGAGATGAAAATAACTATTATCATGCAGTTACACGAAGTAATAATCGTTTTATGAGATCTTGAGATTGACGATCACAATAGAGATTCTGTTAAATTGACATGAATGTAATTTACAATGAAGTATTATATTATATTGTGTAATGAATGAATCTGAATCATTTCGCCAAGCAACTTACAACGACATAATATAGATTTGGCGTCGCAAATTAAATCTCCCACTTTGGTCACATCTTTGCGACCAAGAGTCACGGGCCAGGGCAATGTTGTCAGTCTTGGGGTATGGACATATACGAGTAATGGCTTATTTTATTGCTGTTTCCTGAGATTTAATGAACACTGAAGACATTAAGGCTCTCAAACTTTATATATATAGTAGGTTTAAACGTTTTCGCAGCCGGTAATTTATTGTTATAACAACGTGCTTTATTTTAGGTAGTTACCCCTTACAAATTTTGCCAGCCTTTCGCGTAATTAAAGTAGGACCTTTCCGCTAATTGGCGGGAAGGTCAAAATTAAGCAGACTATTACAGGTGTTTTTGTTTCTGCCTGTAACTGATTCGTTTGTGTGAGGTGGGCAGTAAAAAGTATTTGTACGAGTATTGTACAGCTGCATTAGATCTCGAAATGGCGTACAATTTTGCCAGTTTCCTTTTTGTAATTAAAAAGGTATTTTTTTTGGCATATAAGTCATGATTCATGTGCAAAAAGTAGGTCACATTCATTTAAGTAGAGAGGTAAGTACTTAGAGGTATTAAGTGTAGATAGATGTTGTATAATGTCACAACTGCTATAGAATAGGTATTATTTTCACTCTGCTTACTCGATTTGGCCTAGGTACTAAACCCTTTGGGAACTTGAGCTCGTTATGCTGAACTGACACACGTTGCAAACTTTCAATTTACTGCATGAATTTCATAAAAGCATGCAATGCAACTCGCTGAAAATTGTTCTTATAATAATCTGCCAGAAGTTTAGCACCTCTGTACCGTTGGGGATTATACTGCAGTGAAAGTGTGATGGGCCATACGACTTGGCTTGGTTTGTGGGAGGTTACCTGTCGGCTTATGTAAAGTAGAAAGCATAATTAAATCTATTTGAAAATCTGAATTTAAATTTGTTACTATGAAAGTAATTACTTATTTGGTTAAATTATCCTATATTATGTTATCCTGGCTAAAAATCTATGTGTACAAAGTTTCATCAATTCATATACAATGTATAGATTTTAGATTTTTCACTGTACTTGTACATATTATAAGACGATATTACTTGCCAAATTTCATAGTTGTAGGTCAACGGGAAGTACCCTATAAATTTTCGATTCCCTTGATAGTGTCGAATTATACGTGTTTTGCGGAATATCTTTTTTTTACGTTAACTTAGAAGTTTGATTATTTCACAGCTTCAAGGGGCTGTAGATCTTAGTACATGGTTTTAATTTAAACTAGATACCGCGACGCGTTCGCATGATAAAGGTTCTTGACAGACAGGCGAACAACAAAGTGATCTTATAAGGGCTCCGTTTTTTCCTTTTGAGGTTCGGAACCCTAACAAATGTCTACAGCTACCACTAGAACTACAGAGCCACTAGTTTAATTGTCTTCAGACACTAGATTCGTTATCGAACCTAACGCGAAGGCGGCACATTTGTGCCTGATATGGAGCATTATCGAAACGCCATTCAGTTGAGAGGTCGTTTGGAGCCGTCTGCGGAAATTACGTCGTTGTACCTTCCCGAATCCTGATCGCGCGAGATAAATGATCCTCAGGACCAGCTTTCTGGGGTTAAATCCGATTTGACGGGAAAATCTCTTACTCGGTTACTGGTGTTTGTTTTCTAACCTTTTTGCAAGATAAGTGGTTTCTGAAATAAGATCTTGATTGAAGATTGTTCCAGAGCCACGAACTTTAATGTTAGACTGAAATTGACTTTTGGATTTGATACAAGTTTTAATGATTCCCTTAAAATATATAAAACTTATTCCAAGTCATATTTGTAAGAATAATATTATCAATATCTATGCTCGTATTTTTAATAAATCGCTAGGATGCTTTGTATGTATAACGTAAGCGATTTAACAAAGTGTATATGTGTCGTGATTCATTTAGTTTAGCATAACAGTAGTTGTATTTATTAACAGTGGTTATTTTTGAATATGTAAGGCTCCATTAGGCAGTTACTGATCAGAGATGATTGATATATTAAAGAATTTAGATTTACAATGCAGAGTTAATTTGAAAACAGTTTAATATAAATTAATTAAGACCCTCGGCTGGGCAGCGTTCGGGAAGCTACGGCATATCTTTTCGTCCAATATTCCGCAGTGTCTCAAGACGAGAGTCTTTGACCAGTGTGTGTTGCCAGTGATGACATATGGTACGGAAACGTGGTCGCTCACCATGGGCCTCATAAGAAGGCTCAAAGTCACTCAGAGGGCAATGGAGAGGGCTATGCTGGGAGTTTCTCTGCGTGATCGCATCAGAAATGAGGCCATCCGTAGCAGAACCAAAGTAACCGATATAGCCTTTCGAATCGCTAAACTTAAGTGGCAGTGGGCGGGGCACATTGCACGTAGAACCGATGGCCGTTGGGGCCGAAAGGTTCTCGAGTGGCGACCACGGACCGGAAGGCGCAGCGTGGGTAGACCCCCCACAAGGTGGACTGATGACCTGTTAAAGGTCGCGGGAGTCCGCTGGATGCGGGTGGCGCAAGACCGGTCATTGTGGCACTCTTTGGGGGAGGCCTATGTCCAGCAGTGGACGTCTTTCGGCTGATATGATGATGATGATGATGATGAATTAAGTCCAAAATACAAAAAAAAGTACACGCCCAAAGTATTGTGGTCGATGACGAAAGACATCTTGCTTCGTCGAACCATGCAATTGGGTTCGGCGGTGTACTACACATTATTTTATATGTTCTGAGTTTTGTACGTCTATTATTTTTTGTATCTGTGTGTCTTTTGTGCAGTAAATAAATGTTTCTTCTTCTTCTTCTTCTTCTTCTACTAAATACGTAATCAATAGATATTTTCCAGTGGAAAAATACCAGTAAGGTAGTAGGTACTTATACCCCGTACCCTCCTCACTCTAACGAAGTTTAAGAGGAATGCCTAGCTGACCAACTTTTCAAATCTTGAATTTTTGACATAATGTTTCTGTCGCGCTGCTGGGAGCGGGAGCGGGCGCTGTCTATGTGTGAGCGCACGCACACAGGCGCGAGACGCGAGCCCGCGAATTTACTTACTGACCCAGCATACGATAAATTAGGCTGTAGGTACAGATCGCACCATAGAAAAAGTCCCCCTTTGAGCACTTTATGAAAACTGTACAATAATTTCGTCAGCTAAAATGAATCCACTTTAGCTCAGACGTTAACATGGTTGACACGCAATCAAGAGGTTCATGGTTCAAATCCAGAGATTGACAGAACTTTTTGCTTTTTTACCAAGTAAATTGATGTAATGCTTTTATATTAAATGTTTATTTACGTCAATATATTAATAGGAAAATGAAATAAAATAACGCCTAAACTTTTTTTACTTTATTAACTTGAAATACTTAGCAATATCATATTGAAAATAATAGCGTTTTATCTTGGCATAAAAATATGTATATCTTTCTTTATTTTACACATCTAAACAAAATAATAAACAGAAATAAGAACAAATAACAATATTGTTTTTTTTTTTTGGTTAGCTAAAATATAAAACTTGCGTAACATAGACAACTATTGACAGACAGTGCACAGCCTAAACCACTGAAGATATAACCATGAAATTTGGAACATATATTCTTTAGGGTACGTAGACGTGTACTAAGAAAGGATTTTTCGAAATTCAACCCAGGGGGTGAAACAGGGGTTGAACCGTTGTGTGGAAATCGTTCATTTGGAAAGTCTTAGACTTGAAACTTTGTACAAAGGTTACTTATTAAAAAATAAGATAAATGATATAGAGTTGAGTATAAAAATTCATCCCCTAAAGGGTTCAAAAAAGGGATGAAAGTTTCTATGACAAAAATGTTGTTTTTCAAGTAAGAAGTTTGAAACTTCGGTCACAAGCTTCTTATGTATAGTGAAAAACATTTATTATGGCATTTTTTTTTAAATTCATACCCTAAAGGGTTTAAGCGAGGGTTGAAAGTTCACGTGCGCAATGTGTGATTCTTTTATAGTATGGGTTTCTTTTGAACCCATTTCAAGATTTCAAAAGAGGATGTTCTCAATTCGGTTCATCAAAATGCAGATCTGATGATGGGATCCATGAGGAATCGAGGGAACTCCTCAAATCTTATAGGCAAACATACAGTGATTTTTGTGTTTTTATCAACAAATCAAGCATTTTCATACAAGAATGTGACATTTGATGAAGTGGGACTGCTGATGATGTTCAGAATCAGAACAGAACTCTTCAACGACGCATAGTTCACGTTTGGCGAATTGTCCTCTTTGCTGTGTTTGTTAAGCAAGTTAGTTTTACAAGACAATCATTTGTCAAGCTCGAGTTCTGATGATGGGATCCATGAGGAATCGAGGGAACTCCTCAAATGTTAAAGGCATACATAAGTTACATTACACATTTTAGTATTTTAACAAACAAATCAGGCATGTACATTTAAATAAATTGACATTTGATGAAGTAGAACTGTATGTAAGTATATGATGATCAGAATGGAACTCTTCAACCACGTATATTTTTGTTTTTTACATTTTTGTCAAACTTGAGTTCTGGTGTTGGATTCCATGATGAATTGAGCGTATACTTACTCTTCTACCATTATAAACATACTTATAGCCATTTTTAGGGTTCCGTACCCAAAGGATAAAACGGGACCCTATTACTAATGCTCAGCTCTCCGTCTGTCACCAGGCTATATCTCGAGAACCGTGATAGTTAGACAGTTGAAATTTTCACAGATGATGTATTTCTGTTGCCGCTATAACAACAAATACTAAAAAACAGAATAGAATAAATATTTAAGGGGGCTCCCATACAACAAACATATTTTTTTATTGCCATTTTTATAGATAATGGTACGGAACCCTTCGTGCGCAAGTCCGACTCGCACTTGGCCGGTTTTTATTTCATTGTATGGAATCCAAGAGTGCACCATCTAAGTATAATAATCTTTCACCGGTCTCCCCGATTGAAGTCGTTTTTTTTTTTTTTATTATATTAGGTAATATGTAGATTTTTATTTCATTGTATGGAATTTAAGAGTGCACCATCTAAGTATAATCATCTTTCACCGGTCTCCCCCATTGAAGTCAGTTTTTTTAAATTATATAATATGTAGATCTATAAAAAAAATTAGGTTTATTTCTATTACATGCCATTTTTCTTACTCTTAATCGCCACGAGTTCTACGCGGACGAAGTCGCGGGCAAAAGCCAGTGGGTTATAAAAACCTATGATTCGTTAATAACTTTACCACTAACTAAGTAGCATTTATTCCTATATCAAAGACAAGGGTTCCCAGGTCACCTTTCTATTCAATATTCTTCCATTGTGACTCAGGGTTTTTCTTGTCATTAATAACTTTTCTGGTAATAATGATTTATCGATAATTTTTCACCACTAGCGTATCGACAATATATGTCAACGACTGTTGCCCATCCCTATTCCTTCTGTGTACGTATATTTAGAAACTGACTCCGCCACGAATTCGTGCGATAAGGACAACTGCAGCTCGGACTAAAATTCCCTTGCAAAAAACTGAAAAATAGAGGTTTCGTTCTCGACTGTTTCCTCATCCAAAACGCAACCAATCATTATAAAATTTTGGAAACTGCAAGAGCAAGAACTAATCTATGCCGCTACGTTTTGATTTTTTGGATATTTGTTGTCATATTTGTATACTGCGCCTTTTTATGGAGCCAATTCAACTAAGCCGTTTTTGCGATTTTTGGAGGGCTGTAACTTTCTTTAAAATAAAAATATCCAAAAAAACAAAACGTAGCGGCATAGATATTGATGATATTGATCTTATTTGAAAAAATCATTGCTCTAGGTTCAAAAACCAGAGAGAAAACAGTCGAGAGCGTTTGTATGGGAAAATCGCAGCTAGGCATTCCTCTTAAGTACACAGTCAATCTAAATCCTGAAATATTTTTGCTGAATGCTCAGCTGTAACTGGAACAAAGGTTTGCCAAACTTTTGCTATTAAAATAAGAGAAGTTAAATAAAGTTCTGCTATTTTGCTTGTAAAACGTCAGAATTTGAGTTAATAAAGTAATGGATACGTTGCCATAACAAACAGGCCGGGATTATTTAATTAAAGCGATCATTATAAACCTGTTAAAACTGAGAAATAACATTGTAAAATGACCTTCTTTGTAAATGTCATGTAATTTGATGTTGTAATGTATGCCTTAGAATTGTATGGTATCCTATCATTTAAGTAGGTAGGCACAGTCAGCTGCAGAGAAACCAGACCCCCGTGCATACAAACTTCTATGCAGGGGGGGTACCTTTTCTCTGCAGCTGACTGTACGTAACATAAATGCTTTCCGTAAATAACAAACAGTTGCATTTGTTTTTTTTTCCTTTGGTATGGTGGGCGGTTGGCGGCTAGAGATTAAAAACGTGTCGGAAAAAGTAAGTCCATCAAAACTTCATTCGCCCATTTTTTCCAAGTTCATTTAAATTCTCTTCCACTTTAAGGCATTTTCCAGGTAGTTTGCAAAGGTCGAAAGCTAGTTTGGAAACATTCTTCATCCGCAGCTCGGGAAGTCGGGAGCGTCCGGCTGCGTTATTTACCGACTATTTGGTACTAGCTTTAATCTATTGAGGCGCTGAATCGGAAATATATGATTTCTGGACGGATGCAGTCCGCACATGAATACCGTTCGTTGCATCTGAGTTATTGGAAGCCCGATGTTCGCGCGTTTTCAAATAACGAGACGCGAAGTTTTCAGCGAACTAGCAACTAGCTGAATATCAGCTATACAAAAGCCTTTTTATTTGAAATATGAGGAGTATTGCACTCGCTCTCCAAAATGGCGAGACATTTTAAGAGAATATCAGGTTGGAGAGCGCGTCAGAAATCGTAAATGTTTTTTAAACAGTGAAAAGGACCCGGACAAGTTTCGTTTCAATATAATGTAATGTAGCATAAGCATAAGTTCATCATACCTCTATCGCGCATTATACTTGTACCTCTAGGTATACAAATGATTTAATAGTAGTTTATGCAACTGGTACATAATGAGGGGCATTAAAACACGAGTGTGTTTTATGAAACGAGCCGAAGGCGAATTTCATAATAAGGTCACACGAGTGTTTTAATGCCTAATTATGTACAGTTGCATACATTACTTTATCTACACACATATTATAACTACTCTAAGATGGGTTCAAAAACCGTAGTAAATAAATACAATAATTGTGTTAATACAACCTTTTTTGCACGGTTGCGGAAATATCGAAATCAGAACTGGCAACCGATTCCTGAATGTTATTTTAAAAAGTAAAGAGTCCCTATTCTGATGTGATCATGTCGTTCTAGCTCAAATTTCGTGCGATATATACTAAAAAAACATCGAGCTGACATTTCGCATCAACTGAATTTGAATTTTCAGTGATACTAGAATAGGGTCATGTCAACTTTGACATTTAAATGTTGACAGTTTTGTTTGACGTTTAATATTTTAACATCATATATGAGATTAAAATAAAAAATTATATTACTGCTGTAGCCTTAGCCACAGATAAGAAATTGCCATAAATTCATTGAATGTTGAAATGAGAGTCATTTTCTACGGTTTCCGAACGCATATTAGAGGATTTATGATATGTGTGTAGATAAAATTTCTTATAGTATCGACTATATGAGTGAATTTCACCAAACGGGCATTTTTGTCCAATTCCCATGGAATTTAGAAATACCAATAATACATAGAAAATTCTATGCTGATAATTTGATAAAAAAATTAATAAACACAAATTTTCTTACGGGGTACTTATACTTATAAAATTACGGAAGTTATTACAATTTGAAAATTTGACCTGGGCACGGGAATTTATCTGTCCATGGGAATTGCCTTTTCTTAGAAAAAATTGTATTAAAATTATTATTTACCATCTAATTTATCAAGAATTATAAAGTTCAGTTGTATCGAAGTTATTTAGCCTAATTTTACCAATCATGGGTCACTCTTTTCAAATATTTAAGAAGCTAAGTGTAATTGTAGCAGTTGGCCTGTTTTCTTTAAATAAACGCATAAACTATAACTCTAATCGATATACTTAGTACAAATTATATTTATTTATGCATTTCATCCATAATTATTGTTATTAAATGAGGTTTATTAACAAAATAAGTCACCCTTCCCAATTTCCGTGTCCCAAAATCAGCTGTTTTGGGTAAACAAGCTATGGGAATTAGGACACGGGAATTGGAAATCTATATAAAAAAAATCATAAAAAATTCAAATCGCATGTTAATAATATTTTAAGTTATCGTTTATATAGAGACACCAAAGTGCTTTATAATGCATACATATGTTAATGATTACCTACTTATGTAAAATTTGAATTTCTAAGGGCCACCGAAATTGCAAGCAAAAGCAAAAAAATTGTCGCCCACCCAGAAACCGAAGTACTTAGGTGGTTTACTCGAACTTAATGCGGTTTGCTATATATAGATTTTTTATATATCGTCCTATTACTGCAAATACCGGTTAAGTGAGTTTAAGTCGAAAACTAGTTTTTTAGACCATTAGAATTAATTTTTCAAGCTCTACAAACTGGTAAAACCCATTTTTTGATACGACCCTTCGTTCCGAAGATAGCTTATAGCATAAACCGGCTTAATGATGATTTTTTAGCATTATGTACTGGAAGAATGACATATGTCTATGATAACACAAAGATTTATAATTTCTCCTCCAACTAAAAACTGCTATCGCGTTTTAAGTACGTATTTTTGCATACTTATTTAATGAAATTTTAGTATTTTTTTGTTCTGAAAGTAAGTACTAAGTATACTTATTTGGTATTTGCGTAGAAGATTATCTAGTAAAATTATTTACTTTAAGTCAAGCTAAATATATTAAACATGTTTATAGTGTTTTTCCTGAAAATCGTCTTATTCGTCAAACTGCAATATTGTACAGCCAAAAACCTATATATATACTTACTAGGTTTTGTATGAAACTATATTCCAGTTTTAACGAGTAGCTGTACAGGTAGAACCATCAAAGTGCGTTTACCAGAGGTTTTTACATGAAACTTTATTCCAGTCTTACCGTGTATCTGTACAGGCAAAACCAGCTAAGTGCGCTTATCTGCTTCACACTGTAGCTAACTTCACTCAGTTGCGACTGACGCGCCAATACAACGGTTGAGTTTTGCAATTTGGTCTTTGATTAATTGTTTACCAGCTCAAATTAATGCTAATGTGTGTTCTAAAATGAGTGCTAGGAGCAGAAGACTGGTTAGAATGGCCACGGGGAAGGATGCAGTAAGTACTACAGATTTTAATAAAGAATGTACTTGAATAGTTCTGCAAAGGGAGTAGATACATTTATTTCGGGTATTTGAGTAGGTAGATTAATATAAGGTCAAAAGGTCATAACGCGATCGCTCCGTGCCGGCCGGTTGAAAATGTAAGTACTTACCTAACTAGAGATTTTAATAAAAAATATGCTAGAACAGTTCTGCATAGAGAGTAGATACTTTTATTTCGGGTATTTGAGTAGATAGATTAATACAAGGTCAAAAGGTAATAACGCGAACGCCCCGTGCCGTAGTAAACAAGCTCTAGCTCCATGCCGGCCGGTTGAAAGTGTAAGTTAGTTTACAGTGTCTGAGTCATCATCATCATCATATCAGCCGAAAGACGTCCACTGCTGGACATAGGCCTCCCCCAAAGAGTGCCACAATGACCGGTCTTGCGCCACCCGTATCCAGCGGACTCCCGCGACCTTTAGGTAGGTTTAGAGGAGGTCATCAGTCCACCTTGTGGGGGGTCTACGGTCTACCCACGCTGCGCCTTCCGGTCCGTGGTCGCCACTCGAGAACCTTTCGGCCCCAACGGGCATCGGTTTTTCTTCATTGGTTCTACGGCAAGTCGACATCCAACGTGCCTATTTTGCGTGAAAAAGGGGTAGCACTACACTAACCACCCTAGTTCCTGTATGAAACCTATTAGTGTCTTTATATTGTTTACTGCTTCCTGCAGTGTGTTCGGATTTCCTATGTGTTTCTTCCTGTATACCTCTACCTGCTTACAGTCTAGTAGAATGTGTCTAGCAGTCTCTTCTGCCCCCATGCCTGCTCTGCACAAGGGACTGTCGGTGATTCCCAAGTTGTAGGGATGTTTGTTTAGTGTGTTGTGTCCTGTTATGATGCCTACTACTTTACGTAGTTGGGTTGGTTTCTGTGTGTTCTCAGTAGTCTGGTTGTGAGTTTGGGATTTTGTTTTAATATTATTTCTTTTGTCTGCCTGCATGTGTCTAGGTCTTCCCAATGCCTTTGATGCAGGTGTTTTATGTATCGATTTAGTTCATTCTGTATGTATTTTTGTGGCAGGGGCACAATTGGCTCTGGCCCGTATGCCGGTGTTTCTGAGCCTTTCCTGGCTAGTTCATCCGCTGCATCGTTTCCTCTCGAGCCGCTGTGTCCCTTTACCCATTGTCTTTACAATAACCTAACCTAACCTAACCTGAGGTAACTTTTTACCTTGTTCTTGTCTCCGCATACCTCTGCGAGTGTTTGGTGACATTCGTATATTAGGTTAGGCCTGACGTGAAGTTGTCGCTGCTCAGAGCCTGAAGCACTGATTTGCTGTCAAAGAGTATTCGTAAGTTTTTGTCTTTGATTTTTCACCTCTTTTGTAACCTTTTTAATGAATGAATAACTATTAATAAAGTGATTAAATTTTAGTTTATTAATTTCAAACACGAACAAATTATTAATTGCAGGCTATTACATGAATCCTTTACTTCTAAAAACTACTTTTTTAGTCATCACACGGTAATCAGTAATATTTAGTGAAAATATTTAGACTTAAGTGAGAATTTCCAATATTTTGTACATGTAAAACCGCTTATACTTGGATCAAATTTTAGTAAAGTCGAAAAAACTCGAAATCTAAGAGGTATTTACTGTTAGTTTGTGGTTTTTAGGTAAATTATATGTAAGTTAAAGCTAAATAGATAGATGTATAGCCATCAAATGCTTTTCTGAAGGATTTATACAAAAGTGTGTTTGTACAGGAAAAACTGATTAAGTACGCGGCTCTTTCGTTTGAATTGTATTTTTAACGTCAATAACATACAGCCTGGATCCTTTGCATGACAATGTAGTAAACTAGATAAAATTACACTTAGGAATATACCAATGCAGTGTAATTTTGTTTATTATTTTATATAGAAAAGAACATCCAAACATTCAAATGGCTTTATCTCAAAACGCGTTTTTTAGACTTAACCGGTATTTGCAGTAATAGGACGATATAATAGCTGACATTTGAGAGTACATGTGAAGCAGGACGCGAAGCTGATCAAATGTAAACGATGGCTGGCAGGGACCTTTGAATTTTGCCGACAAAATTTAACTCTCGCGCTCGGACGATTTTTAAACATCAATTACAAGTTATTCACCACAGTGAAGTGAATAGTGTCTGTGCTCAGTGATAGTAAATATAATCGAGTTAAAGTTTTTGACACGAAATCAGTGATTCTAATGTACAGTTTTTGATAGGAATTTTTGATTGATTCAAAACTCGATGCCGGACAGGGCACGGAGTCTTAATTTGAGCGTTTAGGTATTTTTTAATGTATTTTAAAAACAAATTAGTCCGTGAATTTGAGTGGACCTCAACGTGGAAACATGTATTCTTTATGAAAAAAAATAAATGGTACGTATTATCTCATGCTACCATACGATTTTCAGCTTGGACAGAAAAAAAATCGAGTATAGAAAATGACCCATATAACTAATTTTATGCTTCATTACTATTCATAATCTATTTTTTTTGCTTCATTTTGTCGGAAACACAGAATTTTGCTTTTAACATTAGTTGTAGGTATTAGATAATAAGAATTATAATGTTTTACATTTTGTAGATAATAGTAATTAATTTATTGCCTGTTGCCTGAAACACAGGAAACATCCTAGTTCAGGCATGTGGTATATCTTCTCTATCGATAAGTTGTAAACTATAAGAACATAATTGTAAAATGAATATTCAATAAATTATTCTATTCAATTCTAAAAATTTGGTACTATTATACACAGCATTATGATCGTTTTTTTTCCTGGCCGGAATCGTTTGTGACGCCGTCCTTATTTGATTATTCAGTGGCACAGAGGCTTGAACTATGGGATATTCACAATTGTTTGCCAAATTATAGGTTAAGGCCTAGAAGCAGTAAGTTAAAACAAATAATCGGAGAGCAGTTCAAACAAGTAACTAACTAACTGGGCTGGCACGACGACCCTAAATGAGTCTTGGCCTCCGACACAAGAGCACGTCACTTTTCTCGGTCCTGATGCGCAATTTCTCGCCAGCTTGCACCAGCTCCGAGCTCACGCAGGTTCGCTTCCACCACATCCCTCCAGCGATACTTGGGGCGACCCACAGGACGTAGTAACACACACAAAACAAGTAAACAAGTAGTGAACTAATAAAAAGGATAACGTGAAAATGTGCATGTGTGTGGCATGGCGAAGTACGAATTTGGAGTAGGTTTTTTGCGTTTAAATAATGTCGTCAATTGTTGCGGTGTATTGTTTTTCAGACATGCGAGGAACGTCATTTTTTATTGCCGACGTGTAATATATCCTCGAACGTGTACTACGCGGCAGGCTCACGTGAAAAACAATTTCAGGCTCGATCGGCTTATAATGGAACTGAATCGCAGCCGCACAATACAGTGGGGGTTTAATGCCGTCATTTACATATATTTGACATCTGACACACGTATATCACACTGATTCGTCCGTTTTTACTGACAAAAGAAATCGAATGAGACCATCGAGTTTAGCGTAAGCCATGTTTCATGTTGGAACACAAAGCCCTGTAAAAGTCCTTTTTTTTATGTGGTAGCGGGATTGTTGTTCGCATTTATGTCCGTAATAAAGTCCCTCTTGTACTTAGGTACATGCTAGTAAAGATTGAATGTTTATATCGGACGATCATGCTTATAGGTCTGGGTAGTTAGGCGACTCCCTGACTTGGCGGGGCGGGATCGATATGTGACATTTTCTTCTTTGATGTAAACTTACTGACGTCGCAAAGATTCTCACTTGACATAATACTGTCAGTATTACGTTTGCGCAGTAGTAATATCATGCGCAGAAGCGGAGCAGAAGTACCGCCTTCGCATCGTCCCGCTACCGCGCATCCCGCGCCAGTCAGGAAGCACCCATTTAAATGTAGGGGCGTAGTAAAAAATGGTATCGCGTCGACTGACAGCTGACACTGACATTTGACACTTTTCTCATATCGTACTGCCTCCACACCGACAAATCAGGAAGTCGCCTTACTAAGATTGCGTTTTTTTACGTAAAGGAAAGCATTCGAATTTCAATAGCTAGTAGTGGAAGAGTTCACTTATTCATACAAATGTTTTAAGCATGTGCCTACTTATAATTCGAAATGAGGTTTGCTTAATAGCCATCGTTAACGTAAGAGGCGATAATAAACATCATCTTCGGGTGTTAATACGATGCAATAATGAACACTTTCATCAGCGCTAACAAACGACCCAAACTAGCGAGGGTCCTCGCCGCAACTCTTATTCGGAATACCTTTTATAGTATTTATTAAATGGTTCATTTTAGCAGGTCACCCGCGTTCCACTGTTCGAGACTCGAGATTCGCCTTGCTGTTTATAAAACTTTTACGTTCAGCGTAATCTTATTTGAGATTTTTTTATTAAACGTAATACATTTTCTGCGAGTTTCTTACGTTTTGTACGGCGAATGAGAAACAACGTACTACGTATTTTCATTTCCCTATACGTTCACGCAAACTGTGCGTACATTCTGACTACATAGTATATGAAATATTGTGTAGCTCCTTTATTGCGTTATTATTTCATAACACAATACAGAATGCGAATAAAAAGTTACTCCTACGAGCTCGCTGAGCTTGTGGGATTTCGTTTTAATAGTGCATTACTTTATTATGAAGGCACAGTATTACAGTTAATGAGCTTCGTGATGCTCCATACATACATTGTTATGATTTAAAATGTTGAAAACCGAGCGTATGAATGAAAATATTATGTTACACCTGGCCATAAAGCGGCAATTACCGCACGCTCCGCGCGCGGGAAATCCCACTTCCTGGCCAGGGGGTGACATGCAATTTTGTACTTAACACGGGCGGTAATAAAGAAAGCCTCAGATCGCATATTTATCGCCCTTGCCTTCGGCTCGGGCGTCAAATACCTGCGATCTGAGACATTCTTTGTTTTACCGCCCTTGTTAAGTAATGTACTATTGCAATAGAGTCGATAATTATTTATAACTAATATTATTATTATTTGTAGTTATAGTTCAAGTAATGAAGGAAAACTTGGCGGAAATAGTTCTTGTTTATGGCAAATTTTGGCATAGTTGTAGGTAAGTATGTTCTTAACAACATACTAAATGTCCTGGGGGATGGGGGTGGAGAAAACGGGTAAGGGGGGCTGTAAAGACCTTTTTTGTTTTTCTTAAAAACTCTTTAACGGTTAGGCATTGAACACACTGTGTTTAGTAACAGTTCATTGGAACGTTGGTAAATTAATTGTGATTGTTAAATTTAATAAACTACACCATATTGGCGAATATGGTGTAGAACAAAAATGAGATGTATAGTGTTTGAAAGCGTGTAGCTGCTGCTGGTGATATACAATATGTACAAGATAATATAATTTATTGACTCGTCTTAAAACAACAGAATCAAGAACTTAAATACCTAAATTTTAAGCTTGGTGAAACACAGTTAGAAGCGCTTTCGATACTCGCTCATATATTTGTTCTAGAAGCTCTTCGGCGGAGGTGTAACACTATGAAACACACTAAGTATCACAGCGGCAGCCTCTTACCGAGATTAGTTTCCATAATTTAATATGACTATGCACATTCTAGGCTCAAACCTCAAAGGTCGCGCCCCCAACCCGCCTTTGATACCTAACTTTATTTTAGTTCCAGAACCAGGTCACCTGCTAATTTGAGTGCTTCAGACTTTGGCAAGTTTATACTGGAAGATTTGCTTATTGTTAAAATTTGTTGTATTGTAAATATAAGTAACTGTTTGTAATCTAAAGTTGATAAAAATTGTCTTTAACAATAGGCCGGTTTTTAGAAGACACGTTAGGACAAAAATATCAAATTAAAGCAAATTTGGACGACTGCAATCGATGGTAATTTTGGATTGGAGATCCTCCCGGGCGCTATTGTGGAGGGGTCTGAACTACCGAGACGAGCCTGGAGCAACCTGAACAGACTGCGCACTGGCCACGGTCGCTGTGCCCTTTATAAATATCGTTGCGGCTGGCTGGACTCTCCCGCCTGTCACTGTGGTGCCCAGGAGCAGAGTATCCGCCACATCTTCCAAGAGTGCCCAGCTACTCGATATGTCGGAGGGCCTCCGGAGGACCTGATCAATTTAAACGACGAAGCTCTCAAGTGGATTACCTAATTCTCTGGAGTTAGATTTATGATCTTGATGTACTTTTAAATATGCCATACGAATAAATGAAAACGAACACGGTCATCGTCAAATATGGCGCCGGCAGCTGTCATCCCATATAAACTTGTCAAACTTTCCATATACAATTTAGTATTGACGAACACCGCTTATTACGATTACAGACGGTTTGAGACGATTACAACAGCCTAAGTTGTAAAACGTTGTAATCTCCAATACTAATACCGCCATACAGTTAATGAACAAAAATATACGAAGGTAGCTTCCTCACTTTACTCGAGATAAACTGCCACTGGGACGATCTGTATCATGAAATTCCATTACTTAAGCCGCCGTTACCTTGGCAAGAACCTGTAAGAGTCACTCAGGAAATTCTTAATTAATTTGTCACAATATAACCCACAGGCAAGAGTTTGGAAACTTGAAGAGAAGTAGGCCAAGTGTTTCGTCAAGATCATTTTTCATTGTTCGTGCGCTCCCTGATGGGCAGTCAGAAATGGTTGCTGACTTAGGCGACTTCCTGACTTGGCGGGGCGGGATCGATATGTGACATTTTCTTCTTTGACGTAAACTTACTGACGTCGCAAAGATTCCCACTTCACAGAATACTGTCAGTATTACATTTGCGCAGTAGTAATATTATCCGCAGAAGCGGACCAGTACTGCCTTCGCGTCGTCCCGCTTCCGCGCATCCCGCGCCAGTCAGGAAGCACTCATTTAAATGTAGGGGCGCAGTAAAAAGTAGTACTGAGTTGACTGACAGTTGACACTGATATTTGACAATTTTCTCATATCGTACCGCCTCCGCACCGACAAAGCAGGAAGTCGCCCTAGGTTGAAAAAGTTGAAAAAGTAGGAGTATGTTTTACGAGGAATTAAGAACTAGGTAGATGCTTGTCTATACTTATTAATGAAACGAAAACAGAACCACCTTATCAACATAACCTTGAAAGCGGATGATTTCGAAATAGCGTCTACTTAACACGATCACACAAAATATCCATAAGAAAAACTCGCAGAATTTTGAAGTGTAATACGATGTTTTGCTTTCTTATTTCAATGAAATATTGTCTATTTGTCTGTGCGTAAGTACTACTATTCAGGTTGTCGCAATGCAGATTACTACTTTAAGCTAACTCATACTTAAGTATATGAGCTAATTACAAAGTTCATAGTTTCATTCTCGAATTACACTTAACCCAGGTTAGGACGTAACTTACATGCTTCCGGAGTAGAGCAACATACCTACTCCGGGTGAGAAAGAAAAATGTGTGTGTGTGTGTGTGTGTGTGTGTGTGTGCTTCTAGGATTTACGATGTTTACAAAAAAAAACTTTTTTTATTTTATTTCGATAGTTCATTAAACGACATTTTGCTGCACTCATGTCATTGTACACGCCAAATTAGTCCATTGCATAGGCATGGCATTGATACTTTTTAAGATTCTGCTAGATAATGTAATTTTAAGAAATGATGAAATATGTAGATTGAATTTCTTCCGAATCACGAATGAGGGGTCGAATGAGGCAGTGTGAAAATATAAAGTGAATGAGACAACATGGCTTTAATGGCTTTATCTTATAAATAAATAAGAAGATATTTTCCACCGTGGCCCTCCGAATTAAGTAGGAGTGGAATGCGTCTTCTTGGATCGAGCGATCTATGCAGCCTATTATCATGCCCTGGTGTTATCCCAGTTGTATTCTACAGGAGCCAGGGCAGGACAGTTCGTAAACCGAATTTCGTATAGTGCCGTCCCCTTCACTCTCGTGTTAAACACTATTAAAAGTGAAAGGGACGCCACTAGGGACACACTCAGGGGTCCGCTTTGGCACCTATTACTCGTATGCTGATACACCTATAGTGTAAGCCGTACGATTAAAAAAAACGCAAATCGATGTACAGTTTAGCCGTTTGGCACACGCATACTAGAGGTCAAAACAAAATTTTTGACCCGCAGTTCCTAAAAGAATTTCCCTTAGGGGGGGAGTGCCGAGACATTCTTTTTTTTGTATGGAAAAAGAATATTTTTTTTAGAAACCTATCGTGTGTGGTATCATATGAAAGGGCTTTTTGAGGCGATTCTAAAAATATACCACATCATTACATTTCAGCCATTTTTTTAAAATAAATCAAAAATAATTTTCTAAACATACCAATTTTGAAGTCCTCCAGACACGATATGGCTGATTTTTATTTTGTTCAATATACCAAAAATGATACGTTATATCCTCATATCTAACCTCAAAAAAGCAATTTTGAAATGATTTTCATTAAGTATTTTTTTTAAATTTTTCAATATTAGTAAGTGACACGGTTCTACTTCAATACCTATTTTACGTGAGTTATGGAACTTTAGTGCAGATACGGTACTATGTAGTGATTTGAGTCGCATACGGGTGTAGGTTCGCGTCTCCCATGTGGACATTAACGTAATAAGTTAAACTCCATTATTTATACGCATTCATCAAACCTATTTGTCCTTATCTGTCACTTTGAAATTTAATGTTTGTGAGAAAGGCCAAAAACATATTATTTTATTTGGCACAGGTTTGTCAAGTTTTATGAATAAGGGACCATAAAGCGTAATTTTTGGGTGGACGCATAATCCGCATAAAGGGCTATTTAATATATGAAGATGTGGTATCAAAACATAACTTACATGCACTCCTGTCTATACATACTTTAGTGATCACAAGAGAGACGAATTGTGTTTTTTCAACTTTTTTTAAAATTTATTTTCAAAAAAGGTACACAATGATTAACAATTTAAGTATGACCCTTTTAAGTTGTGCACAATATGATATTTAAAATCACTTTAAAATGTTTTAAGCTGGTCTGAAATTAGGAATCTACCCTCTTAATATAGTTTCACTGCACTCATGTTGAGTTGCGGCTAATATGATGGATGCTGCGGTGGGAAAGCGGACCAAGAAGTAAATAAAAATCTAGAGAGCTATAGAGCTAAGTAAATTCGTAAATTTCCGGCACTCGTAGAAATAAGTAAGTAAGTTTAACTGGGGATGTTTAAAAAATAGGCATTAGTAATTCTCGCTAAACTAATAGGACAAGTGACAATCACAAACTTTCCTACTGCAATGCCTCTATGTGCTAGATAGTTTACTTGAGGTGCTAGTTTACTTTGCGTAAAAATGTTTCAAAATTTTAACTAAGTATACAAATATTTCGTTAGTAGTCTGTAACATTTTCATGTGTTAGCGAAACAATAATTGTCACAGTAACGGGTTTTATTCAGCTATTTGGTAAATTTATGCCTTCATTAATGACAGTAGGGAATATTAGTTAAGTGATCATTAGGATCGCTTAATGTGCTCGAGTAGCGTAAAGTTGACACTTTTCAAAGCCTACTGCTCGTCACTGTACACGTGCAGCTTGTGGGCTAACTACACGCAGAGAGCGTACGGCGGCCTCCGCGTACAGTATAATAACGCGTTTAGGGCGGTGATGGGGTTGCCTCGCTACTGCAGCGCCTCGGGCATGTTCGCGGCCTCGCACACGGCATGTTTCCATAGCACCATGCGATTACGGGCCGCGTCCCTGGTTCAGCGTGTGCGAGCCAGCGCCAACACCGCCCTGGCGATGATTGCGAACAGGTTTGACTGTCCTTACATCATGCACTGTTGCAACAGGCATGTACGAGTAAGGACTGGTGTAGGGTAAGAAGTAATGATTTGTTGTTTTGGTTTTTGATTGATGATGTATTATTATTATCTAAGAAATATCATTAATCTTTGTCTGGAATTATGTATAATCAATGTATGAGCTCAAATTGCTTGAATTAAATGAATTTAATTTTAATATTTTAATAATGACCAGACCGCTCAGTTGTTAACTTATGGGGATTGATAACATTAATATAAACGTTTGTACTTTGTGAATTAAGACAACTTTTTACCTCTATAATATTAAGAGCTGATCAATGTTTTACATAGACCAATGGAAAGATACGTTATTCTTCTTTGCTAGAGTCTGTCGACTCTAAGTTAGCTCTTGAAATAATTTGGCAACACTGGATTTTTAACACTTTTATTGCGAGGAACTCGCCTAGCGGGTGTTGAATATTTTTGCTCTGATGCCGTACAGCCCGCACTGAGCGAAAAAATACTAATTATTAGTAAGTTTTAGTGAATCCCAAGACAAGGAGATTATATACTAACGGTTACAAAACAGTTTTTGATAATAGTAGTTACGTACGAATTTCGATCAGTTATCCAACTCTGCGGAATGTAAGGAGTAGGTATTTCGAAAGAAGCATTTTCTTATAAGAAGACGAAAATTACATTACAGCATCTTTGTCTGCCATGTAATTACCCTACTACCTACGTCTACTATGTCTATTACCCTATGTCTACAATGTATATTACCCTAGTATGTATTACACATTAAGATTCATCACTTTAAATGATGATTTACCTCTTCGGACCAGCTCGGTTCTCGTAAAGTCTGCCCTACTTTGATCTACAACTTCATAAAATTGTAACTCTCCAGAGATTCAAAGTATTTAACTGAACCGCACTATAAACGGACTTTTCTCTTTCGTACTTGAGCACTTCGCGTCTTGTGGGTAAATTAGAATTTATTGCTCATAGGTGCAATGTATAAAATAGGTAAGTATTATTAAATATTGCAGCACTGAAAGACAAATTTCCTGGAAAATTTTCCCGCCAATATTTCATTACACCTACCTAATGCAATTTCTTTAGAAATAGTTTCAAAGAGAAAGATTATAATCAGCAGCAAAATAATCATTTCATTTTTCTTTTTCTTTGCGGGTATTTCAAATAAATAATTACTAACGAAATTAATGATATTAAATGCATTTTCTCTTCCCCATTACTAACAACTCAAAATAGCTAAAACTATTTTAAACGTATAAAAATACGTATATATATATGTACATTCATGCAGCAAACTGCGATAGGAAAAAGTTTATTTTCAACCCAATTTAGTATGGAGTCTTAAAAGCGCGAGTAAATGTGGAAGCTCTCTTCGGAACAGTCAAGTGCGCTCGTTCAGCGCGCGGAGCTCGCTAACATTTCGTAATACAAGTAATTATTGAAACAACTCTCGACTATGCAGGTGGATTGATAAAGTAAGGACGCCAAGCACGAAGAATTATAGGTAGGTGCCTACTGCAATATAATAATGCGCGTGCGATAAAGATAGGAAATTTTCGTGCTTAGCGTCTTTACTTTACCTACCAGTGATGGTAATACTTATATGAAATACAAATCACGTATATTTTCATTTTTCATTTATTTCCAATAACAATATACATTGTGTTTGAAATCTTACCTACTAATTGTCAAAATTATCTACAATGAATAATGACACTAAAATAAATAATAATAATAATAAAAATCATAAAATTGTCAAAATACTGCAAAATACACGAAACAAATATTTTCTTTTTTTTTACAATGCGACAAAATTATTATTAATAATAAAAATACATAGTATACCCATATTTGCCAGAAGACCGAAGTCTCCAATTTACGTGAAGTATTTACCCATTCGCTAATTATTTAATGTTGCAAACGTTAATTATTTAATGTATATGCAAATTACTAAAGATTCATAGCTTTTTTATTCGAGAATTTCACCTTTTTTGTTGTCACCTTAGTCTTAAATTCACGTACTTACCTAAAATTGTATTGTTATCTATTTGAAAAACAAAACGCTAATGCAGTTTCCACACATGTAAAACTTCCTGTTTCAGAATGATGCGCACGCGGCTAATACAAAGAAAACTGATACCTATTCAGTACATTTCATTAGTCTTGATATTAACACGATCACTCATAGAAGAAGCTGGTTCCAGAATCCCTACCCGACATATAATTCGTACGAGGTTTCATACATTACCAGGCATTTTCCAAACTTCGCGCCTATTATGAAAACTTAAAATTATGAATAAACATTCTTGTACGCGGGAAATTGCAAAAGCTCTATTGCCGTAATACGAGTACTTAAATCTATAAATATAGGTCTTCCCTGTTCCGAGTTAGTCACATATTTAGGAAATAGAGAGACTTTATAGCAAAGAGAAGTGTCAGTACCTAAATCCATTAATTACTACGTTTTAGATAAATATTCCTAGCTGACAAATACTATTGAATAATAAGCGTTTCTAGCGCTCATTCCACGCGCCGCCGAGTTAACGGAACACTTTAAAGATAAAGATAACTTATTGGATGAGAAACGTAATTTTCTGATCGCCACGGAGCGCCTAACAGAAATTGCAACATTTAAATAAGTAGGTACAAGGTACATCCATAGTTCTAGTCCATATGTCATGTGCATTAAAGTATACAATAAATTACCAAAGAATATTCAAAGCGAAGAAAAAGATAGTAAATTCAATAAAGTTATTACTAAATATTTAATAGATAACTGTTTTTATTCCATACAAGAGTTTTTTGAAAGTTAATTATATATATATTATAATTATAATTGAGATTACATATATTGAATGTAGAGATTTGATACATATTTAGAAATATACATAGTACTAGAAGAGTAAAATATGTATAAATAAGAATATAGACATTAAGATAATTTTGTATAATACTTTTAGTTATTATACATTCATAATTTAGAATCTATTTGTTGATACCTATGTCTAGACATTAACTATATTGTATGTTGCAGTGCCCTTACAGGGTTTCATAGCTGATCCTACTAATGTGTAAAACCTATTGTACCTATGAAAGCAATAAATGACTGAATAACTGAATAACTGAATACATCAAACGTAGAGACTCAGAATTTTCACGGTAACGCTAACAACTAATTTCATTTGATTTTTATCAAACAGTTTGCCTACATTTCTCTTCTATATAGACATTACAAAATCCTATTATAATAAGAATATACAGAGCGCCGACTATTTTAGAAAAGCGGCCAGTTGGCATGAATGTTCTTCAAGATGAAACTTCCTTTCGAGAAAAACGACCTGAAATGTTCAATGTAAATGTACTTTCAACTCCACGGCGTGCTGTGTCCATTGAATTTGATAGTTTGTGAAATTGAATTTGAGCTATGGAAGTGAATTTGGATGTAAGGACGTGGTGAATGCTGGTTATGGAAGGAAATAATAATCAACAGAAATATGTACTCCAATCAAATCGTAACGTTAAACATATAACGCAGAATATATTGTATAAATTAATAAGCGAAACTAGTGCACAGACAGACAATTACAACGGATCATTACATTTTCATGTTCCGCCAAAGTTGAATAAGGCCCCACAATGCTTCCTGGGCAGGCGATAACGCGGGTAAATATTCACAACCTTCATAATCATAAAAGACCCGATCAACTAGCAAGTTATACAAACTCGTTACACAGCCTTTGGATATTACTGAGCTGTAATATGGCACGATGGAAAGCAATGTTTGAGACCCTATTGTTCATGATGAATGCTACACGCCCTAAGCGAGTAATTAGGAACACATTATGTAACTATAATAACTGAATAATTGTTTGCTCCAAGTATACCTATTGTTAGATAGGAGACGGTGTAATGTAAACAGTTGAAAGTTTAACGATGCCTTTTTCAATGATCTACATTCTACTCATCCGATAAATACGAAAAATCTGTCTTCAGGTATCTAAGTATTCCTTGTTTACTACTGCCATAACCAAATCCAAATAATTTATTACATAACAGGAGTTCAGTGCCTGTCTTTGTAATTCTCCCTGATTTTGTCCTCAGCTATCCCTGTTTTTTTTAAACAAAAACTCAATTCAGTGTGTGTTAATATTCCATGTTTGTATTGTAAAACACAATCTGCGTTGGACACAAAGCACAATAGCCTCTTCTTCGCCCCTGTTAACAAGTAACAAATGGGCGCAGTGGGCAGAACACCGCGATCCATCATGAGCCGACACTAAAAGAAACCTTGATTTATTTAGCGAAATGCACCGGAAAATCAACTGGCGGACTTATTATTTGCTAGTCCGATGGTTTTGGCGCCCTGAGAAGTTTTCTAGCCACTTGAAAACATGGAATCTATAGAAGCGGATTGAATTCCCGTGTACGGCGGGTGAACCTATACTTTTCTATATATGCTTTTTTCAATTATACATACTATACTATATTAAAAAATAGTTACTTTTCATCAAAAAAAAGGAGTCAGTCAGCCAGTCATGAATTCAACAGCTTTGAATCTAGGCATTTGTGGAAGTTTATGCGTTTACATTACTTACGCTTCGTCATGGATGTCACGGTGTAGTTCAAAAGGAAAATTCATAACGAAGAAGTTAATTTCAGTTAATAGAATATTCGTAAAATAGGCCCCAGACCCGCACAATAATGCCCTTAAGTTTTTTTTTATCGCAATTAATATAGGTAAATCTCCTATTAAGGGGAGATATCACCGACGCAAAATGTCCCGCTCTAACACGCGTGAGTTAACAATTAACTATCCCGCTCTCTACGCAAGCTCTGCGCGCAGTTTCGTAAATATTTAGCTGTAGTCATTAAGCCAATCATTTTATCAAAGCAAACCCAGCGAATTTGTCTATAACTATTTAGGATCTTTAATTGAGTACAAAAATTAAATGTTAAATATCAGTAATATAGCCCTAGTAATGGAAATACATTCCAAAAAGGGGTAACTTCGCGATTTTTTTCGATCGAGTGAAATTCATCAGGTTATGTAACTGACAGCGATTTTGACTAGAAAAAATCCTGATGTAACACACACATTTTTTTTTAGATTTTTAGACACTATATTCTATGTCTCAGATGGTTTTTAAAAATTCAAAAGTGGTAATACCCGGCCTTAATCTTTCTTTCATCCGATGAAATAACCATGTTAAGATTTAAATTACGAGTACCTACTATTAATTTCATTTGTCGATAACTTAATAAAGCGCGTTACCGATACGGTATTTAACATTGTTCCGTTGACAAAATGTTGATTGGTAATGTGGAATCAGATAAAATGGAAACGCTATTGAATTGCGGCGGGCGGTTAACTATTATGGGCGTCCCTTGAATTATTCAGTCACATACAGTTTTCATCGCATTTATATTCATTTGGGTTTTGCGTATATTTTATCCCATCAAAAACATTACATGTATAAAGATGCAAGTCTCGCAACACAGTTCTTCTACAACAAAAAAGTAATTATATGTAATGTTAAACCAAGTCGGTTATATTTTAGTCAATAGCACCGGAGGGGTGTCCACAGAACAAGATTTCCACCGACTTGCATCGGCATTACTTTATTTTTTTAAATATATAGAATGACTTGGCCATCGCATACAACGCTTTACTTATACATGTGTATTTCTCAAACTCGCTCAAGCTGGATGTCATTAGGGCTAGCGCTATGTTTAATAGGGATGATGACGCTATAAAAGAAAATCAATAAATCCAAATTTTCTACATAATGACTCAAATTCTCAATCAAATGGCAAAAAAAGTAATTCAAAAAAATAAATAATTACGTAATTATAAGTCTTCAAAGTTTTAAAAGTGGGTATTTTCTGTCGCTTTTCCGCAAAACGCACCTTTGTATTGAACGATTGTCATTTACTATGGCGCTACTCAAAGGTGACGTCACGGTCGAGTAGCACTTTCTCTCTCTAACTACGAACATTCTAACCGTTGTTGCTTCGTTATTTGAATAGGATTTTCACTATTTGGCATAGTTTTATGTCTTCTTTCTATTGAAGTAATAATTTTTTTTGAGTCATCATGCCTATTAGGAATATTTTAATAAAAAAAAAATTTTAAATTTAAAATTTAATCTGTTTATTTCATAAGTATTTCATAAGTTACATAATAAAATCTTAACTACTAATCTTAACATTAAAGATTATTTGAGTTAAGGAGCCGCTAAATTAATAATTATTAATTACACAATAAATTATTTACTTAATTACATTGAGGTTTAGGTACAAGTACATGCAACTTTTTTTTTTAACATTTCTCTCTTAAGGATATTGCGAATTTGTTTGCTACTTTTATTATTACTAATATCTGCTAGGAGTTCAGTCGGAAACCTATTCAATATACTTGGGAGAATACTAGACCAGACCCTTTGTCCGTAATCATTATTATTCCTTGGTATTTCATAGACAGGTAGATTTGCTAAGTTACGTAAGGTGTTCGATCTTATTTTCCTTTTTAGTTTAGATATATCGTTGCTATATTGGGTCACAATAGCTAAATCTCTGTTATCCAATACAGACAACACCCTGCAGTAATTGAATAAGTTTTCGTAGTTATTTCTGTATTTATACCTAATTTTTAAGGGAACAATAGTTTTAAGTAGACGTAGCTGTAGGAAATAGATTTTGTTTAGGTATGTCTTATATGTTCTTCCATAACTGGATAGGCCATAATTAATTACAGAATCGGCTAATGACATATATAGGAGCCTCAATGTATTATATGGAACTTTATGCTTCAGTACACATAATTTTGACAGTATAGATCTCAGTTTTTTACAGACATATTCAACGTGCGGACCCCAGTTAAACTTATGGTCTATTTTTAGTCCAAGGTAAGTATGTTCATTGACAATGTCAAGGTGTGTACAGTCACAAGGGAGACTAGGAGAGTGCAAACAGCTGTGCTTATGGGCTATGATCTTAGGTGTAAAGTTGTCAATTTTTTTGTATGGCGAGTGTATATGCATTAGTTTAGTTTTAGTGTAGTTTATTGATAGTCCTAGGTCATGAGCCCATTTGCACAGCAGGTCGAAGTCCTTTTGCATCATATTCTGAGCTGTTTCCAGATCTTTATGTGCTGTTATTAAACATGTGTCATCAGCAAACTGATACACGGAGCCGTGCTGGAATATTTTACACATGTCATTGACGTATAATAAGTACTCGGTCGGGCCGATTATTGAACCCTGTGCTGTGCCATATAGGGTCGGAATTAGGTCACTATGTTCGCCAGCTATGCAAACCGCGTTATGTCTATTCATGTGATAGTTTTTTAGAAGTTCCAGCACGGGTCCCTGTATACCATTCTGATCCAGCTTCTCGTAGAGTATGTTATAATTCAAGGTATCAAAAGCTTTACTGAAGTCAATCATGACTGTCAGTACATGGTATCTTTTTTCTAGGTAGCCGTTAATTTCATCAGTAAATAGAGAAAGCAGTTGAGACGTGCTCTTATTTCTCTGGAAGCCAAATTGTTTTTCATGTATGATGCCATTATTTGACAAAAAGTTGGTAATTGAATTGCCGAGATATTTTTCTATAATTTTATCTATGCATGATAATATAGTTATTGGTCTATAGTTATTCGTATCGGTATATGAGCCTTTTTTATGAATAGGTCTAATGAGCCCTATTTTCAGCTTATCTGGATATAACGAGCGTGAGATACATAAGTTGATTAGATGCACCAGGACTGGTGCTATATGCTTTGAAATGTGTTTTATATCTTTGGCCCTTATCTTGTCGTGTCCTGGGCTCTTTTTGTCGTCTATTTTAGATAAAATTTTGAGTAGCACCTCTTCATTAATTTTGTTTAGACGCATTGATATATTCGGAGTATTTATATAAGTATTTTCGTCAAGTAATGGCACCCCACAGTTATTTATAATTTTTTTAACATTATTGTCAAAGTCAAATGCAAACTTGTTACAAAGTTGTTTTGATTTTAAAGCGAAGGATTTTAGTAACACGTCATCAATAGCTTTTATGATCCTACCGGTTAGTTTATTTATTATTTCCCACATTTTTTTGGATTCTTAAAATTATTACAGATTTCCCTTTTGATATAACAATTTTTGGCATTGCTTATCTTTTTATTTGTTCTGTTTCTATATTTTTTATAAATCAACTCATTTTGCTTATTACTTGTATCATGTAAAAATATATTTAAAAGTTCTTTTTTTCTAGTACACATCTTAACTAAGTTTTCGCTTAACCAGTTACATTCATATTTCTTGTCGAGGTAAATTTTCGACTTGTATGTACAATTACTATAAATCAACTGAAATTTATTTATAATAATATCAATTAATTCGTTCGGGTCACCGCATTCCAGCGCCGCGCTCCAGTCAATGCAATTTAGTTCACGTATAAGTTTATCGTTGTTCAACTTGTTTACAGTTTTAAAGGTATTTATTGTACGGCTAGGACTGATAAGAGCTAATCCGATTACGTAATGATCGGCCGGTCCGTCTCGCACGACAGCGGACCGTAGGTACCCGGCGGGCGATACTCGGCTGCAGGTTTCCCGAACGAATAAATGATCAATACATGTTTTGGATACGCTATTCATTCTACATTCAATTCTCGTAAATTGAGTTATACAACATTCGAAACCTAGTTCGTTCAGTGCGTTTAAATAAGAGTTAACAACATTATTAGTGCACGATAAGTCAATGTTTACATCGCCTGCTAATATACAGTTTGTATTGGTGGGGTATTTTGATAACAACTGACTTAATTCACTGATAAAGAGCGTTTTATTTAGCTGAGGCGGTCTGTAGATTGAACATAGGTATAATTTATTACCAGACGTATTTTGCACTTCACCGTAAAGACACTCAAAATTCACTGTATTAACGGATATTTTTGTGAACGAAACACTCTTATGTGCGTAGACAATAATGCCGCCTCCTCTTCGTTGATTTCGTAATTCTGTGTGCATAACGTAATCATTAAGTTCGAACAAGCAGGACAAATGGTCGGTGATATTAACTTCTGTGATAATTAGTAGGTGTATTATTGATGGACTTCCAGCGACGATGTATTCCAGATATGAGTGATTTTTTATTAGTGAGCGAATGTTAACATGAAGTTTATTTATAAGTTTATTTATTCCGCAATCTGGTAGATCAAACATAAAGTCGTTCCATGTTTCGTGTGACGTCTCTTTTATGAAATGTTCGTCGAGATCCATTAAAACGAGATATAGAAAATTGGCGTGATGCCTTTTGTTGCGTAGGTATTCTATCATGTGTGAACAATTGGTAAAGTATCAGAATCAGTACATACCCGAGTTTTATGGAGCTCAGTGCCGATTCTGCCAATGTCATTCTCTGACCGGACGTAATATATTTTCTTGTCGCCGTCCCTTTTGCGCACCATAATTTGACCGTTTTTACACCATACATATTTACACAGTAATTTTTCTTTCAGTTCCTTCTTCGTTTTCCATAGCAGATAGGCTGTTAGTGGGGAGAGAGATTCACGTAGGTATACCTTGCTATCACCTTCACCACCTAGGTCCGCGATTGTAATTTTTTTAGATTTTGCTGCGTCACACCAGTACTCACGCTTACCCTTACGCAGGGTGACGGTGATGGGAGCATCGACCTTGACGCGCTCAGCCTGGGCCGAGCCGGGCCGGTGAGGTTTCTTCTTTCTACATACTTGGACGATGTCCTCCGGCTGCTGGTTAAGTAGCTCGCAGACTGTAGTGGCGAGAATCTTGACGTTCTCGCCTTCTGTCTCGGCGACTCCACAAATTTCAATGTCGTTACATGACTGCGCCTGCTCAAGTTTTTGGAGCTTTTGTTCTAGAACCTCATTTTTCAGCGTGAGGTTTTTGTATACGTTGGAGGTATCCCTCTGTATGTTCTCCATTATCTTAAAACGCGTTTCGAAGTCCTTAACTTTCCCCTCAAATTCGTCAATCTTATCCGAGTAAAAATTGAGGGTATTTTGAAGCTCATCTTGAATAATATCTTTAACGGTTTGGCGAAGTTGCCGGATTTCTTGCCGTAATTCTATTAATATTTTGTCCTGCTCGCTTTTGTTGGTCTCAACTTCGGAATCTTCGTCGTCGGGCTCTGGCAGGATGACCGATATGCGTTTCTTCCGACCGCCGCCGGTTAGTGCACAGCCGCGACATTTCCAGTCAATGGAGTCCGTTACGGACAAAGCACATAGTTGGTCCGTTGTAAGCGATACACAGGTGGCATGATACCATTTACTGCACTTATTACACTGGACACCGGGAGATTTTTTGGTCACGGCTTTACTACACGTCGCGCACTTAGCCATCGATGTGCAATTAATATGCGCTCACGCACTCACGGGGATAATTATGAAACGACCTGCCGCTCGCGCGCGCACAGAGCAAAAAAAAATGAAATCAGCTGACGATTGTTCTTTTGCCATTATGTAGCCGTGCGATGGCCAAGCCTGGTACTCCTGATTTTATAGTTTTCCCTTTATGTGGCCATTAAACCCTAACTCTGTACCAAATTTCAGCTCTCTGAGTTTATGGGAAGTACTAGTTCTATTCTTATGATTATGAGTGAGTGAGTGTCGTAAATGCGAAACTTTGCTTTCGCTTAACTTCGGAACTAAATGACCTACAGACTTGAAATTTTGGATTTTAAGTATGTGATTATAGCTTACTGGATGACGAAAATTTCTGCGTTCTGGTCTTATCCAGAGGTTCTCAAATAGGGGCCTAAAAATGCGGCGAAATGGTTCCAGTAAAGGATGGTACGGCAGTGTTTGCTTCGCGCTCGACTTGGCGGGGGCCCTGCCGTGCCCCCAGATTTTATGCGTCGTTAGACTTGTCCTTTGAAAATTATGGTGAAAATGATATTATTGTAACCATTGCATTGCAACCAACAACCACCTCTGCACGACATAAAAAGGAACGAGCTAAGTATTCCTAAAAAATCATATTTATAATATTAATTCACCAAGTCACCCTCATTTTTCCATTTTCAGTTTATTGTAGTTTACTCGTACTAGTCGTACTTCTTAAGAATCGATTTTCATAAATGTATAACCCCAGGGTATGAAAATTTATGGGATATAAAGTCAAACTGTCCGTTACGTTAATGCATTATGTTCGTAGCACAGAGTACCTAGGTACACTCGGCTGCATGTATGCATGCCGCAAGTACCATGCGTATATTTACCATATTTTTGTATAAAATATTTTATCTACACACATATCATAAATCTTCTAAAATGCTTTCAGAAACCGTAGGCAATGACCACTGACCAGCATTATGACAATCAATGTATTTATGAAAATGTTCTTATCTGTGGTAGAAGGTTACAGCAGTAACATTTTAAAATAATTACGATTTCCTATTTGATAACGTAAAAAAATTTAAATTTGGAACATCATACAAAACCTTTTCTAGTAGGTATCACTGAAAATTCAAATGCAGTCGATACGAAACGTTTGATCGAAATCAGTATATTTGGACTCCGCATTGGTCAGATTAAATCTATGTTACAAGTGTGTGCCTAGCACTTACTCGGTGCAAGTGCAAGACAGGATACAAAAACCGTATCGCAGAAACTGCTATAAAAGAGACTACAGTGCACAGTGTTGTAGCTGAGTCGGAAATTGTGAACATTAAAATGAAGGTAATTTTTTTTCCAGAACGTAGCTCATTATTCTCAACAACCATATAAGTTTCAAACTTTTCAGTTAATAACTACTACGAGGGGATTTTGATCGTCGCCGCGTTGGTGAGCGCACGCGCCCGGAGCGGCGACGAGCGGAATCCACTACCGTACACTGTCTTTGTTGCATACTGTCATGGCGTCGTTACCGAACAACGTCTTTGAATACGTGGTTGGCGAAATCATCATAAATTTGATGGAAAGCCATTTTTTTTAAAAGAAGTAAAGAAGAACTACTCGTAGTAGGTATAGATATTTCCTAGAAGGCGTCGTATAGGTAATATAATACTTTGAACGGTGATCAATTAGTTTTTACTTACATTAAAAAAAAGATTTAAAAAAAATATTGCACAGAAAAGAAAGAAATACAAAAGGAATTTCAATACAGGCATTTCGTGCATGACATATGTTTATACCGAGATTCCAGGAGTCCCCGCACTATAGGCCCGTATCGCGGGAGACCAGCTATAGTACATTGTTGTAGAGGCTAGAAAGAGTAGAAAGTAAGCAATAGATGGACGAGTTAGTTCGAGGGCCGACACGCAGCGGAGGCCCTCGAAAGTACGAGATCCATCTATTGCACTTTCGGCCGAGGCTTAACATAGTGCTTTTCACGTCTACTGAGAGGAAATCAAATCCATTTTTATAGTTGGTTGCCGCCTCCCGCCTTATTTTTTTTCCAGTACTTACGTTCTTAATGGCCAGTATGTTATTAGATATTTCGAAGGCGTTTTTATGTAATAAATGTTCAATGCAAACTTTTCAAAGCACATAAAAATCTTCAAAACGCCAATCAATAACCTTCTTTTTCATAACATACGTAGTCGGCGACACCAAAAAATACCTAATTTTTACGAGTTGTGATTGGTTCATTTTGTGTCATATGAAGTACGGGCGTGTTCTGATTGGACGATAGCACTACTATAACCGCTACAACAATATAACATTGTTGTAGCGGTTTAGGTGTGGTTTAGATGTGGTTTAGGTTCATAGTTGTCCTGTTCATGAGTCTACTACTATTAACAATTTTGACGCCCCAATTCCCGCCATCTGTATTATTTCCGAGCAGTGGCGTGAAAAATATTTAAATGTCATGCGTAAGTTTAATACAAAGTTAACTTAGCAACTATGGTTAACAATACTAGTTATAATATAATTATTGAAAGTCTTATCATTGAGACGTATCTTAAATTAAAACTTTAAATTTTTGGTACATTTAATAATTAATATCTTAATAATCTTATTTAATAATTTTAAGCGTAAGGGTATTTAACGCGTAAGAATGGTAACTCAAGGGACATTAAGGCTGGGTATTACCACTTTCGAGTTTTTTAAAGTCAGTTACATGACCTGATGAATTTCACTCGAAAGACCCCTTTTTGGAGTGTTTTTTTCAATAATAATATATTACTGATATTTTACATTTAATTTTTGCAGTCAATTAAAGATCCTAAATAGTTATAGACAAATTTTGATAGGGTTTGCTTTGATAAAATTATTGGCTTAATGACTATCTATACATATAATAAAGCAGAAGAGGGTCGAAAATCTGTACATTGAAGATATTAGTAAAAAAATCGATGGAGGGGTCTAAGAATCGATAACAGAACACGTTTCAACTGTTTTTAGAATTCATGTCTGTTTGTCTGTTTGTCTGTTTGTCTGTTTGTCTGTCTGTTTATATGTCTAACTATCACGCGAAAACTAGCGAATGGATTTTAATACAGCCTTCACTAATATGTTTATTGGATCTTCGGCCAGGTTATAGGCTATAAAAATCATACAGGTTAGGGATGAAAGGGGGTGAAAAGAGGGGTTAAACTTTGTATGAGAAGTCTTTCAGTTCATGATTTACAGGCTTGAAAGTTGGTAAGTATATACATGGACGCAAAGTAAATAGAACCTCATTCAAACATTGTATAATAAACAGATAGTATTTGAAAAAATGGGGGGTGAAATAACAATACCTCTTCCTCTCAAGGCTATAGACAAAAATACAAAAGTCCCTCAAACCATATTAACTGTTTGAAATGAGAGATCTAATTATGTTGGACAGTCAGTCGCTATCAATATTCACAAACCTTACTACGCAACCTCGGTTTTTTTTTGTTTTCGATGGAGGGTACTTTACCTACGCAGAGCGGCGGGCTCTCGGTTGCATGGTAGCACTTGCGACATGTACTACCTATATATTAAGTATGCGCATTTTTGTATAAAATATTGTTTTTTGAGGTGCTCATTACAAGAATGATACTTATCCATTTTCAAATTGAAGATGGCGGACATTTACTTATTTACTTTTCTTAATAATCGATATGAGTTTCATCTTTGAGGTTCTTCGAGGTGCCGATTAGTTGCGTTTTCCGTCAGCAAAATGTATAAAATACGTTCGGCGCGTAACAGACATAAATTTAGGGTATATTGGTATTCGTTATTAAAACATACATACCTACGTAACAATAAACATCAAGTATGACCAAATTCGAACAGGCGGATTGGAAAGCAAAAAAAACCGGCCAAGTGCGAGTCGGACTTCGCACATTTAGGGTTCCGAACCGACCGCAAAGTTAAGTTGGTTTTTATAGGAAAAATAAGGAAATTTCAAAGAAAAAAAACTAATTTATCAATATATTAGTATTTGTTGGTAAAAAATACGTAATAACAATCATTATTACCAAATTTTAAATTCATCGCAACAAAATTTCGTAAATTCCAATAATTTATGAACAAAAAAAATATCTATTCAACTACCTCTTTACAAAGCCACTTAATAGGTCAACAAATTTTTTTTGTTCAATATTTCGAGCTCGATGCTCTCGCGTTTTCATCTACATTGCTTGATGCGTATGAAGTATTTTCTGTACCTGCATCATAATGTTCGAATCATTTCGCACTAGCTTTTTTATCTACATTACTTGACGCGTAGGAATTATTTTCCGTAACTGCATTATAATGTTCGAAAAATTTCGCGCTCGCTGCGCTCGCGTTTTCATGTGCATAACTTCATGAGAATGAAGTATTTCCCGCACCTGCATCATAATGTTCGAAAATTTTCGCGCGCCGTACGCTCGCGTTTTCATCTACATTATAGTTAATGCGAATGATGTCTTTTCCGCACCTGCATCAGAATGTTCGAATCATTTCGCGCTCGCTGCGCTCGCGTTTCATATACATTACTTAATGAGTGTGAAGTCTTTTCCGCGCCTGCATCAGAATGTTCGAAAAATTTCGCGCTCGCTGCGCTCGCGTTTTCATCTACATTGCTTGATGAGTGTTTTCCGCACCTACATCATAATGTTCGTAAAAATTTCGCGTTCGCTACGCTCGCCTTTTCATCTGCATGACTTGATGCGTATGAATTATTTTCCGCACCGGCATCATAATGTTCGAAATATTTCGAGCTCGCTGCGCTCGCGTTTTCATACACATTACTTGATGAGTGTAAAGTATTTTCCGCACCTGCATCATAATGTTCAAAAATTTCGCGCTCGCTGCGTGCGCGTTTTCTTCTACATTACTTGATGAGCATTTCCCGCACTTACATCATAACGTTCAAAAAATTTTCGCGCGCCGTACGCTCGCGTTTTCATCTACATTATAGTTGATGCGTATGAAGTCTTTTCCGCGCCTGCATCAGAATGTTCGAAAAATTTCGCGCTCGCTGCGCTCGCGTTTTCATCTACATTACTTGATGAGTATTTTCCGCACCTGCATCATAATGTTCGAAACATTTCGCACTAACTACGCTCGGGTTTTATCTTCATTACTTGGTGCGTATGTCTTTTCCACACCTGCATCAATGTTCGAAACATTTCGCGCTCGCTGCGCTCGCGTTTTCATCTACACTATTTGATGCGTATGAAGTATTTTCCGCACCTACATCGTAATGTTTGAAAGAATTCGCGCTCGCTGCGCTCGCGTTTTCATCTTCATTACTTGATGCGTATGAAGTATTTTCCACACCCGTATCAGAATATCCGAAAAGTTTCGCGCTCACTTCGCTCGCGAGCGTTTTCATCTACATCTATAATAAGTTAATAACATATATTTAGTCCTCTGTCATGTTTCATGTGGGCGCATTGAGCCGGCGTGCGCAATGTTTGGCGAGACAACCCGGCGAAATACGGTGTAGAAGTTGATATGGATAATGGATATTCACGCGAATGAAGTCGCGGGCAAAAGCTTAGATAAATAAATTTAAAACTGGACTACCCGTGCGAAACTGGGGCGGGTTATAAATGCGAAAGTAACTCTGTCTGCCTGTTTCCTCTTAAAATGCTCAACCGATTTAGATAAAATTTGTTATGGATATAGTTTGAGTCCTAGGGAAGGACATAGGATACTTTTATCCCGGAAATCATCCCTTAACGGGGTTTAAGTTAGAATGGAAGAGAGATAACTAGGTAAGCGCATGAAATAGAAGAATGAAATAACATTCTAACGCGATGACGCGAGTTCTACGCAGACGAAGTCGCGGGCAAAAGCTAGTAGCTAAATATTTACGAAAACTACGCGCAGAGCTTCCGCAGAGAGTGGGATGGTTAATTGCTAACTCATGCGTGTTAGAGCGGGACATTTGCATTTGCATTGGAAAAATTCATGGCCGGCTGAACGGACTCCAATGGATTTCGTTATCATATTTCTTGAGTCGTTCAAGTAGGATTATTCCACACGAGTTTCGTTTACATACAAGTATAGTTTCTGTAGAGGTTGTTACTGTATGAGGCTGGCCATGTTTGATCTAGAATCATAAAGTAACATATTCGTATTTGAATATATTCTGGAATGCCTGTCAAAGCGGCATTCTGCTGGAAACAAATGGTTTTCCAGGGACTTGGACTCTGGCCTGGGACTCGCTCGGAGTCACACCTGATGTGTCATTTTAATTAGATTACAATTGAATGTGAATGTATTCGGATATAGTATGAACACATTATAATTAGTATGTGGATTGCGTATTTCCTTCCAGATATCTAAACCCTCCTCCTAGATCCTTCAACCGTACCTACTAATATACCGTATAGTACCTACTAAAAATATTAATACGCCGCAGCACAGTAACAAATTGTGCCAATTAACCAAAACATTAGGTTAGGTACCTATGCGCAGGGAAAATCTTTGAAATACAATCTGAATAGATCGATGGCAAGCAATTCATCGTTATAATCAACCCACGCCCAATTAGAGAAGCAACTGAACCGAAAGTAACGCAAACCATTTGATGATTTCGCAGATCCCCCAACATGTTTGCGGGATAGTACTAGATGCCGAGTATATGTAGCCGCAGACATATTATGTACCTAGGACACGCGTACACAATACACATTATTTATAAATGTTATAATACTTTTGGAAGAGGGGAGGCCAGCAGTGGGACACCATATAGGCTCTTTATATAATACTTTTATTACTAGTTGCTTTGTGAGCTGTTGTATTATACGTTTTCAACCCCATGACTCGCGGAATTGACAATATTTCATAATTTCCAAAAGTCTTAATTCGAAAACCATTTCGGTAAAAATAAAAACGTGTGAAGTACACAAAAAACATTTCTTTAGATTTTTTTCTCCGTTAATTTTGGAAAAAATCGCAAATTACTGTAAACCGAAAGTTGACGTCATCTTCTTCGCTGTATTCAGGGAGACCTTAGTACAGAGTACAGATAATTGCTGCTCTGGAGTGGCTCTGGATTCTTGTTGGGAAGATGACGTCATATTTTACTTACGCCCTTTTGGAATGACCTACTTTTCAACGTGTTTTTTTTTGTATGAAATAATGAGTTAAATTGAAAAAGAAAAAATACGGGTGGCTTAAATTTTTACCTTTTTTCTAACTAGTTCATAAAATAAAGTAGTTAAAAATATGAAATATTGTCAATTTCTAAAATCTGACTCGACAAAACAATCCATATAATTATCGAACCAGCGCGGTAATCACGTAACGTTTTCGACCGTTAGTACGACAGATTAAAATGTCAAATCCCATACTAAAACTGACATTAAATACGTACCAACGGTAGTACATATCGTTACGTGATTACCCCGCTGCTCACAAAAATTTACTAGGAATCGGTTGAGAAATATGACCCGTAGGAGTAGGAGAATAGCTTAATGTTTTTTTTTTTTTTAATTTATTTCTTCCAAAAGATTACACCTATCCACAGTACTTTCTTCGCCAAACTGCATCACAGTTTGATGTAATCCGCCCGCTGGACATACGAAAACAAGCTGCTTGTAGCTTTTGCCCAAGCTGAAACGGAGACCTTTGATCGCTTCGCTCACTCTGTCAATGTGATTAGAAGGTTTTAAGCGCAAAATTGCAATGAAGTATTTTTGTCGAAACCAATCGCAGATTAGTGATATAGTTCTTTAAATTAAGACTATTGTTAGCGGCATATTGAGCGTGTAAGTTATGATTTTATTAAATTTATATTCGAAATGGAGACGCCATCTATGCGGTTTATGAGTCCAACCAAAAAGTAGGTAAGGTAGTAGGTAGGCTAGCACCGTGGTATTTATTGCCTTCTCACCGAACTGACATAAGTAGGTATGCCAAATTTCAGCTCAATCGGTTGACACAACGGGATGGGAAACGGATAACTTCATTAAAAATCAGTTGCAAGATTTGATCAGATCATAAAAATATCGCAAGTTAAATAAAAAGCTTGCGAATAAGAAAACTACTAATGGTGTTAAACTAATTTATCCATATCCATGATCATGCATTTGATGACCAAGAAAAGCTGTAGTACATACTTTATGTACATTACTTTATTACGTATTTATTTTGATATCTTTATCTATGCTGTCATTGATTAAATTTTAAAACAATACAACTTTTGTATGAACACTATGAACCAGCTAAAGTCAAACAAAATCTGCGATTTGTCTAATATATGTTGGATGCTTTGTAAACGCAATTTATACTACCTACTCTGTGGTAGTCTAATAAACGCAGTAGTCTGTGGTTCAGTCTAAACCAAACCGGCTCATACCGGGACTTCACCCCGAGACGAGATCTCGGCTCGTTATGTTCTTGTGTTTTGATATAATATATACAATATTATAATCCCCTTAGTTTCTTTTTATCTTTCGACCGATCTCAAAGACGATATAGACTTGGAGATGGAACGGAGGGCCCTTTCTGTACCTACGGGCGAATATGATTGCACGGAGATTTGCGAGATGCTCGAGGGAGGCAAAAATCACACTTTTCCGGGCTTACTGTACTTCCCTCTACACATGCAGTTTGTGGAATCATTATACGCAGCGGGCTTATGGGGCTCTCCGGGTGCAATATAACAATGCGTTCCGGGTGTTGGTGGGGCTGCCCCGTTTCTGCAGCGCGTCGGGGATGTTCGCGGATGCAGGGATAGACTGCTTTTACGCAACAATACGTAAACGCAGCGCGTCCCTGATGCGCCGGGTGCGGGCCAGCCCCAACAACATCCTGCAGATGTTATCAGGTAGGGTGGACTGTGCATATTTACGACACTGTGGTGATATGCACAGGCCAATCGCAACCGTTCTGTGGTAAAAGGTAAAGGTAATATATATTTGTGGAATTTAAATTTTTATTTTTTATTTATGACAATTGTGGTTTAAATTTTAATTTTTAATTTCATTTTAATTATATAATTTCAATTTTATTAAATTTTTACGTATTTTAGATTTATTTAAATATTAATTTCATTTCATTTTAATTTTAATAAATTGTATAAAGTGTAGTGTTATTTATAATATTATGAGACAAAGATACTCGAAATAAATGATTTTTATTTTTTATTTTTTATTTATGCCCCAAACCCTTCAATATAACGTTCAATAAATTAAATAAAAATGTGTTTGTTATGCGATAATGCCTGAAACACTATCGACTTGCTTTTTCTATTTTGCTTTACGTCTGTGACTGTTGGCTTTCGTCTCCAGTATCAGCTTGTAAAGAGTGAATTTACGACTTTATCGACCCTAAACCGGAATTTATCGAGTTATAAATTTTGCGATGGAATGCCTTCGGTTTTCAGTAAAAAGATGTTTATATTCCTTGCAACATCAGCCAGCTCCTTGACGTTATCTAAAATACGTGATTATTGCATCTGTTTATTTGAATTCAATAAATAATTTAGTCTGGTCATAAATGGTCAATTTTAATTGCTGTTCGCATATCTATTCTAGTAATTTTATACAATTCTTTTTAAAGGTTTGATATTATATTACATCAGCAAGAACAATGCTATCTAATTTTAGATTTTATTTGATATACACAAAATTAGTATGTAATTTAAGTATGTAATAAAGTATTCTTGCCAAATCTTATATCTTTAAACGAGCAATTCTTGTATATTTATTTATTTATTTATTTCGAGGATCTCGGAAACGGCTCTAACGATTTTGATGAAATTTGGTATGTGCGGGGGTTTTCGGGGACGAGCAATCGATCTAGCTAGGTCTCATGCCTGAGAAAACGCCGAGCGAAGCTCGGTCGCCCAGATATTATATATTTATTTCGGGGATCTCGAAAACGGCTCTAACGATTTTGATGAAATTTGGTATGTGGGGGTTTTCGGGGACGAGTAATCGATCCAGCTAGGTCTCATGCCCGGGAAAACGCCGAGCAAAGCTCGGCCGCCCAGATATTTTTCTTTTATGCATTAAATTCGAGCGACTCAGAGGGAGATCTATACAGAAACGAACTTCGTTTTCGATTCGTGGTAGGCCTTTAGTCTACAATTTCGCTACTTACGTGTATACGTAGCAACTTTTACCTGTGTAATTGTAGCTACTGACCGTTGAGGAGTTTCTCTGACTAGACTCTAGTCAGTTCAAACAGTATAGTTCCTCTAGTCACTAGAGGAACTATACTGTTTGCTAAGTTACACTTTCATTTATAATGTTTCAAAAGTAATTGAGTTTTGGAATGGATACAAATGTCGTGTTTAATCGATACCTAGCTGAGGCTAGTGACCGAGTGGCACGGATCGATATCGCACTGGTATTAAACCAGCCACGATCACGATTCAGGCAACACCATAAAACCTGATACCATTAGTTATTATATATTACTGTAGTTAGATTATATATTAGTGTTTATAGAACCGAGTGTGCTATTTAAAACTACTGCCAACAATATTAGTAGATTGTTTGACAAGGGGCTAAAGCAACCCATATTACCACGAGATGGTTATTTTCCCGAACGTAGTGAGGGAAATTAATCACCATTAATAGTTTACCAGCTTGCAACATTTTCATATAACTTGAATAAAGCGCCTGATCTCATATCTTTAAAGTTAACGGATTTTGAAAATAATGTGAATTTAATAAAAAATCGCATATTTTAAGGTAGCGTTTTATCCCCATGGTCCCCGAAGTTCAAATTTCAAGACATGTAAACAGATGTTTCAGTGTGCGTGTATAGTGAACGTGACAGCTGTCACTTGTATTTTGATCCCATTTATACCCTGAAACCTGTTCCAGTCAATACATTATAAAGTCCCCCCAAGAAGTCCTGCTTCAATAATATTTAATTTATGGTGTATAGCGCTGGCGTGTTCTTGGGCTATCTACTTTTGTCACGATCATTGAAATCCGGCCGATAATTTAGGCGCTATAGATGTTAAGTTATTCAGACTTGACGACCTCTCACTCCTGCCATGTTGAATTTTCTTAAACTCTATATGCGCCAACACGTAGTTAGAATTAGGAGAAATCTAACACCACTTCAATTGTTGGAATTCATCAAGTATCTTGACTTGGAGGTGGCAGCAAATTATCAGTACTTAACGATCTATTTAAACCATAACCCTTCTCTTTGGTTTAGTCGTAGTTGAGTAAAATGTTAATATTATTATAGCTCATATCCTATTGTATAAATCTAAGTACATTTGAAATTCTGCCAAGCTTCATGTTCAGATATTCTCCCCTGGAATGGCATTAACGCAAAACTTCACACGTGGGTGGATTTTTCTCCACGAAGACATGTTTTCTGGTCACAGTTATATTATAGTGCAGAATTTATTAAGCTTCAATGTTGCCCTTGACCATATTTTAATAGGGTATGTAGATTTCGCACAAAATGCGAAAATCTTACGCATGGAGTACGTTTTCCAAGATAGTGGCGGCTCTAGGTCCTGGCGTGGGGACTTTTGGGAGACGAAAACAACGCCTTCAATGAACATTCGTGCCAAATTTCATCAAAGTTACCAACATTTCGGGGTTTTGCATATCTCGACTGAGTTATTATGTACTTTTGCTGGTTTGATAATAAATGCAACCTGAATGTACTTACATATTAAAATTAATAAGAACTTTAAAAATAGATTAATATGATTAGGATTGGGATTTTTGGAGCGTCGACAAATAATGCATGCTAAAAAAATTATATATATAGGCAGCATAGTATGTATGGCTTACATTTGTCACATAGGATAAGTTACATGTAATACTAACATAGTTTTTAAGTTTCATTGTTACTAATAAGATATGGACATTTCCGAAATAAATTATTATTGATTGATTGATAGGTAGTTACATAACGGGTAAACAATCATGAGGTCTTTAAACACACAAGAACACATCATATTGTATCTAGATATATTGAAGAAGCTATTCAGTAACACTATATCTTAGAACAATAGGCTTCCCTATAACCAATTTAAGTTACCGTTGTACAACAACTATCAGATTTCAGTAGAATCGAAACCAAACCTACTGATTACATTTGAACGCGAGTTCGGAAAAGGATTAATCAATCATGTTATTCCGTAAGTGGAGTGATCCTATTATATGATGGAAATGCGGTCGTTTATTATATTTTCGTTAAGATACGTGGAGTTGAGTTGTTGTTTGGTATACTTTTATAATTATAGAAATGGTGAATTAGATTAAGAAAAGAAAGAAATCGAATGATTAAATTTGCGCGCGCATATTCTACAATTACATTTATGTTTGTTAGATAATCGCTGTAATTGCGGCGTCAAACTCAGACACGACTCGTACACTTAGGCATTCCCGCTGGCGGGGACGCCCACCGCGCGATCGCCACAACACAGACACATATAGTCCCTATTCAGTAGTAGTTCAGTAGTCGTTGGTAGTCAGTCCGCTCGATTCCACTGACACCTCAGATTGAAGCCGCTTAACCAATCTCACTGAGAGCGCAAACTCTTAGAGTATACCGGTGTTCAAACCGCCCGCGTGGTCGTGCCGGGGGTTTCCCCTGGATTTTCTCCAGCCCACTCTTCAACCATGCGCTCCTATCAATTTATTGAGCCGCCGCTATGAAGCCACAGCCAGGTAAAAAAAAGTGTAATTCCAATCGCCTTACTGTAAGAACAATATCGTTTTTGTTTCACATATCTGTCATTCTGATTATAAAGACATATTTTTGGCATGCTGTGGGGACGTGTAGCATTCTAAATCTCTAATAGGATCCAATCCCAAAGCATCGTTTTAAGGATGATTCATGCTAGACCGTTCCGTGTCCGGGCTGGCCCGTTTTGTAGTGATTTTTAGGGTTCCGTAGTAAACAAGGAACCCTTATAGTTTCGCCATGTCCGTCCGTCCGTCCGTCCGTCCGTCCGTCCGACCCCCGTTTTTCTCAGTAACCGTTAGTGCTAGAAAACTGTAATTTGGCATGAGTATACATATCAATGACGCGGACAAAACGGTAGAATAAAATCTTAAAAAAAAATTTTTTTTAGGGTACCTCCCCTACATGTAAAGTGGTGGTGCATTTTTTTTTTCTGCCAAACCCTATCGTGTGGGATATCGTTGGATAGCTCTTTTAAAAATATTATAAGGTTTCTCAAAGCATTTTTTGATTAAAGAATTGGTTAGCGTGATATTAAGCTTTGAAGTGATAATTTTTGCTATGGTCAAGTGTCCCCCCCCCCCTGCCAGCTAAACGGTGGCTACTAGGCATGTGAAAAAAATCATGGTAGTAGTATATACGATGAATTTAAAAGGAAAACTATCACAGCTGAGTAGACATTACTAGTTAACGAGTAATAGTCGAACTTCAGAAATGTACTTTGCAAAAGCCAACTTTCGTACAATTTCCATTAATACCTAAGATAATGTTGTTAATTCTTTCAAAAACATAGTAAATATAAGTTTGCAAACTTTTTAGTCCAAATAATGTAACGAGTGGACGACTACGGAACCCTACCTTGCGCGTGGCCCGACACGCACTTGGCCGGTTTTTGTACTAGAAAACGGGCTGGCCCGGTCACGGAAAACGGAACGGTCTAGCGTGAATCATGCTTTACCCTAATAATGATGTTAAAAAACATATTTTTTTGTTTAGCGCATGCCTATGATTACTTAACTGAATACGGATATTGTTCTTCCTCTGTTATCCAATCAATGCTTAGGTCCTAATCTCTTTGTATTACAACCCAATTGGCAATATACGCGTAAAGTTGTTTTCTACAAGTTCTAGACCATGAACGAGGAAAGTTTGGTCACGTGTCGGTTCACACAAAAACCACTTAACCAGATGGGATGAATCGTTCCTAAATATATTGAGTGTATCCACAAGTGACACGTTTCCCGAGGGAAATCTAATAGAAGAAGGACGTCGTACTATCGTAGGACACGGTCTCTAGTGATTTCTTGGTAAAAATAAGATATAATTATACATATCTAGAATAGAATACGACCATTCAGTGTAAATAAATAGTATTCATTTTTACAAATTTTGAAATAAAGGAAAAATTGAAAATTTAGGCACCGAGCAGAATTCAAACCTGCGACCGCGAATACCTAAAGCGGCAATTACACTTCGTCGTTCACCTAATGCGGTCGCCGAATTGATTTTAAACTACTTAGGTGAACGAACGTCATCTTTACACTAGTCTGTCCGCCCACTACGGCGACTAGGCAGCTGTCGATCGCCGAATGCGGCCGACTAACGTGTTCTTTACACTTTCGCGGTCGTCGCATGCAGCACGAAGTGTTATTGCCCCATAACCTGCCTAATAACCTGCGATTTATTCAATTTTTCCTTTAAGGCGACTTCCTGACTTCGATGCGGAGGCGGTACGATATGGGGAAACTGTCAAACGTCAGTGTCAACTGTCACTCAGTACTATTTTTTACTGCGCCCCTACATTTAAATGAGTGCTTCCTGACTAGCGCGGGATGCGTGGTAGCGGGACGATGCGAAGGCAGTACTGGTCCGCTTCTGCGCATAATATTACTACTGCGCAAATATAATACTGACAGTATTCCATCAAGTTGGAATCTTTGCGACGTCAGTAAGTTTACGTCAAAGAATAAAATGTCACATATCGATCCCGCCCCGCCAAGTCAGGAAGTCGCCTAATTCTATAGTTTGCGTTAGCAGCGTTACTGCTTAATACAAAATTAATTTAGTATTCATTTGTTTTGCTGAGTAAAAAAATATTCAATTAAACTTACAATCTCAATATTATCTTACTTTCTAACTAACACTCAGACAAACATGTCTAGTTAAATAATAGGCCGCTCCGGATAGTGATTCATTTATACTGTATCTATCGGTAGACATTATTTTACAAGAAACACTTTTCTTACCTAGATAGTACCACATTACTAGTACCATTTCAGTGCTATTTAAAGCTTTTGTATATTATAGAGTGACCTCTTACAGTGGAACTGAACACTAACGATATATTATGTTAAATAAATACTTTAAAAAATTGCTTAATAAATAAGGTCTCAGCAAAAAATATGCATGTTACCATTGAGTATTGTACACTTTTAATGGAGGCTATTCCGCATTGTTAATAAATGTGCGGTAGGTATTCTGTGGAAAACCGAACAGCAGAAAGTTGCAGTAAACCTATTCTTGACTTTATTGCCATTCGATAAGGTTCAGATCACTCCTTCCGTCTGCTATGGGTTTCTTTGTCATTTTATCACAGCACAGTATTTCTTATTAGAGCAGGATTCAATTCTTTTTGTTTCATATCAAGCTTCATTCTTCTGTTAGCTCGCCTTTGAAAATTTATTTTTATTACTTACTTCGGCTTTGGCTCAGTTTTTATAGCTTAGCTTCACTATGACAAGACTCTTATAAAATTACATTGCAAAGTTCTAGGAAAAAATAGCGTGAAGCTTTGCTATTAAGTACCGGGAATGTTTGTCATCGACACGCTAAGTTGTTGTGCAGTACATATAGTGTGGCAAGCTTAGTTCGTTAATATTAAGTGCCTTCAATAAAAAAAAACGGCCAAGTGCGAGTCGGACTCGCGCACTAAGGTTTCCGTCCCGTTATCTTTAAAAACTGCAAAAAATCACGTTTGTTGTATGGGAGCCCCCTTAAATTATATAAAAATAAAAAATAAAAACAAAAAAAATATTATAAAAAAAAAAATATTATTATCAAAAAATAAAAATAAATTATTAAAAAAAAATAATTAAATCATTTTTTTTATTCTGTTTTTTAGGCGCCCGTTTGTTTTATGCGTCAAACGCATGCGTTTCCATATAAATTCATTCAACGCAATGTCTTTGACGCAACGTATTTGTATGGAACGCATGCGTTTGACGCATAAAACAAACGAGCGCCTTAGTATTTATTATTATTTTTTATTTTTTCAAAGAGATTCAACAGCTTAACAATTTGGATTTATAATAGAAACATGGAGCCAATTACAGAAACTCACTTATGCTCGTAGAAACAAGATATTAAATATTACGCTACTAAAATTATCTTAAACTTAAAGGCTATATGGGGAACAGTAACCGCAACATGAAATGCCCGTCGCTTACCGTATTAAATAGTATTTTATACAATCGTTATATAATGAATGCTTTTTTAGTCGAGAACCGCGTTTAGACCACGAGGCTTGCCGAGTGGTCTAAGTAAGGTTCGAGACTCAAAAAGCTAATTATATAACTATTGTATACAATACTTTTTCTACGAGTCCACGAAAATAACAGAAAGTTGCCGCTGAAACGATCTCATCAGTGCATGAGGGTTACACGGTGATTAATAGCACGTGGTCTGCACATATCACAATACGTATCACGTGGGTATTGATGAATATTAAAAACAAGGCTAAATAATTATGAAATTTACGATAATATCACAAGTATTGTAAATTTGTAATAACAATTCCCACAGGGCCGGTGCCCTGTTAAGATGAAAAAAAAATTATCAGTCCATGCCCGCCTTTCATAGATATAGTATATACTCTGTAGTTATAGATGCGCCAACAAGCGACCGGGGCTATGTCTTTCTCATATTATGACGTCAAAATATGGGGATACCATGGTTGCAAAAAATTACCCCAAAAATTTAGTCGGATAGTACTTAGTTACAAGTGATCAAATTCCATAGTGACTAAGTCGCCATTTTGACTCACTAACTAAATTTAAATAAATAATTTAACTTAACTAAATTTTATTTATTTTATTTAACTAAATTTACACAACATCGTAGGCGATATCGTAAAATAAGTGATCTCGACCGGCCACTTTTTTTGGGATAATCTTACCTATAAATACATAGTCACCGGTTATCACCGTTGCATCAAACGGCGATTTCACTGATCCAAATCTATACATTTTGTTCTCGCCGCTCGCCGCTGGTCGCTGGCCTTCCTGCTCGCCGCTTGACTTGCTGGTCATCACGTCACCCAAAGAACCATGCTAAATGTTTAAGTCTCTAGACGATGAAAGTAGTAAGTAATGTAACCAGATAGTGCTTACTATTTCCATGCCCCTTTTTGTCTTTCACAGATAAATTATGTAGTTGTTGGAATAAAAGAATAAACTTCAATTTAGAACAGGTAATTTATTTACAATAATATATTACATTTATAACTTTATTTTTCAATAAATAAACAAATATGTAATAAGCAGTTATAGATTATTTTACCCAATTTAATTTCCTGTTCCCTCAGTCCTGAAATCCATTTTTTCGGGATTCATCCTCTGTTGAAAAACTGAAAAAATCAAATTACTTGAAATTCCCGAAACGTGGGGTAATCTTTAGGGGTTTTTTTTATTATTTGTTGGTATCCCGAAATCGAATTATAAACCGACTGAATGGTGGGACATCAATGCTAAGCTGGCTTCTATGGTAGATTTCTACTACGCGATTTGACCGGTTTGTATGTCAAATGTTTGGAGGTTATTTTTTAATTAATTCACATATTTTTCCTATTTCATCTATTGTCTCATGATATAACTAATGATTTAGCTCAGTAATTTGGTTCCGGTGAGATTTTAGAAATAAACACGGGTCCAAAATTCAAAGAAAATGTACTTACGCATGGAATGTAACATCCGCCTTTTTTTGGTCGAAATTGCTTTTACAGCCAAACACTGAACACCCCACCATGTTTGCACTGAACAACCAAACACTACGGATCTGATGATTGGTAAATTATTATTCATTTAAACCAAATTCATCATTAATTTTCCACTTATAAATTGCACTGCAAAATATTGCCACTTTGTTTTGCAATCTTCTTGACACTAATGACAGATTACTTTTACCCGACCATGAAAAAATGTCCGGTCGGTGATAAGGACAAAACATCGCACTTTTTTCTACTTCCTCTCATAGGAATCGCAATAAGGCTATCTTTCTCTTACAAAGCGTGTCAGGCCCTTGCCGCCTTTGGCATCATGTCAAATTTCGACCAATCACGACACAAGAGAATTTAAGTTTTTTTTAATGATTATGGCCAGTATCCAGACGACCGTTTAAGTAGGTAGACATTTGACAAGTGCATTGACGTTTTTACGTTCAGAAGCGCGGGAAGCACTATCAATGTTGAAATATTCATAAAATGAGTCTCCTTAAACTTAATTTTTTTCATCAAATTACGGCGTTCTATTTTTGAATGATATTTCGATTCTCCGCGCAGTTGTACAATGAAATATTATATTACTCCATAGTACGACTTTTAGTTCAGCTTAAAATGTATAATATTGTGCAATGGTCTATGAAGTTGTAATTGTAATATTGTAGTCGACGAGTATAAAAACAATTTTTTTTTGTTATAGCGGCAACAGAAATACATCATGTGTGAAAATTTCAACTATCACGGTTTTTGAGACACAGCCTGGTGACAGACGGACAGACGGACAGCGGAGCCTTAGTAATAGGGTCCCGTTTTACCCTTTGGGTACGGGACCCTAAACAAAGGTGTAACTAGGTTCTTGATTCACGCTAGACCGGTCCGTGCGGAAACTAACTACTCGTATATCAAAATACATATATCCTTAAATAAGTAACATTCAACAAAGCTACAAACTTAATATTAATCAAAACTAAGTTAGCAAAGTTAAAGCATTACGTACCTAAGTTGGGGCAAGGAAATTAGTTCCACCTGTCACTTAACACAAATTCTCACATCATGAAATAATCACTTAATTATACACACCATCGTCTGGAATAAAACAGTTCACGTATTTAATGCTAAGGAATCAACACTGCAGTTATCGTATTGACTCGTTACATTGACTTGGGTGAAGTTGCGATGTTTTCCGCGCGGTGCGGCACGGGCAGCCGGCGCGGTGAAGTTACGGGCACTGCCGCAAGTTTACAGCGAGTGTCACGAGGCTTCCGCAGGGTTGACGACGGCCTTTGCGGTTATTACTGAAAGGGTTTGGCTAAGGAGCGTGTAAACGCCCCGCGGATCAACAATGCTATTGTTAGCGCTTGTATTCAGGCGGGCTCGTATTTTTCAGGTATTCAATTTTGCTTATTTTTCAGATAATAGTCTTTTGCAGGGGTTTTCCTTTGTGCGACAAACCATTAAGGCCGGATATTACCACTTTTGAGTTTTAAACCATCTGAGACATAAAATATACTGTCTTAAAATCTAAAAAAATATATGTGCTACATAAGAATCTTGTCTAGTCAAAATCGCTGTCAGTTACATGACCTGATGAATATTACTCGATAGAAAAACCCCTTTTTGGATTGTATTTTCAATACTACGGCTATATTACTGCTACTTAACATTTAATATGTGTAATCAATTAAAGATCCTAAATAGTTATAGACAAATTCGCTGTGTTTGCTTTGATAAAATGATTGGCTTAAGGACTATAGCTCAATATTTACGAAATTACGCGCAGAGCATGCGTAGAGAGTGGGATGGTTAATTGTAAACTAACGCGTGTTAGAGCGGGACATTTGCGTTGGGGATACCTCCCCTTAAATTTATATCGAGTTTATTGTCGATATAGTTTATATATAAGTGCGCTTTGATCTGAAACACAGTATGTTCACTTCATCATAAATTCAATGTTATAAGCGGGAACACTATTATATTTATTTCCAACATGTGAAATCGAGAACAATATCAGCAATTTCATTGAATTAAAGTATTAATGAACGTTAGACTGAACCATTAAACCTAAAGAACGTTTGTATAACTTGATTTAACATCAGATTACTCGTGTAGATTAGCAACGGGTAACGATGCAGAAGCAAAACTCAAGTGTTAAAACTTCAAAGATCTCTTGAATAATTTATTCACTTATACTGGAAGTTACAATCACTCGTACACGTTTATGGTCTAACTTAAACTAAACCACGTCTTCAAACTATACTCAACCACGTCTACACTTTAGCACGGTTAACCAAGGAGAGCCCAGAAAAACGTACCCTCCTTTTTAAGACCACCCGCCATCTTTTTTTTAAGTCGTAATGGCGGTGAAGTACCCTCAAACTTAATTAAAAGTGCAACTTAAATTAAAATTAACTACACTAAACATGAAATCATTACACTCGACCATCCGACTGCGTGCTATCTCCGGAGCACGCAAACAATCATTACACTCAATACCAGTTATCAAACATTTTTTATTTATTTATTACATACTTCTATCAAAACATATACTCCTATTCCACTGGATATTATACCCCAACACCAATGCAAAAGGTTCCATCTCATAGACACAGTTTAACAAAAATAATTATATCGTACGTACCGATGCTAAGACAAAACAATGGCATTAACATCACCTATTAGGCTATTAGTTTCAAAGTTTCGGCAACTGTTCTGTTCCAACTTGATCAATACAGTTCACTAAAACGCTGAACTACAACAGTCAACATCATTTACAATTATATAAAATAACAAATCAGTTACATATGTATACTAAGCTGATTTTACTACCCTTATACACCCACATACATTAATTGTCAACATAGTCCGAATATCCATAATATACCATAACAATCATAACCACTTGCTTGCTTTGTATTTTGAGTTGAACTCTATTCCCTAGAAAATAAGGATTATGCCTGGCAACAAGCAAGTGACTGGATAATATATATACATATATAACCTATTTGGAATCAGCATCATTGTCGGAATCAGATGTATTAGGCTCGGAACCAGATGATTCGTTAACTTGTAATGCCTGAACGTCAATCCAATCCTATTCAATCCGCAACCTCTCTGAAGCTACAACGGTCTCTTTCTTCTTGGTACTAAACCCTGGTACATTGACAATTTTGTATCGATCATTTCCTAAACTACACGTTACTCTGGCTGAAGGCGCAGCGTGGGTAGACCCCCCACAAGGTGGACTGATGACCTGGTAAACGTCGCGGGAGTCCGCTGGATGCGGGTGGCGCAAGACCGGTCATTGTGGCACTCTTTGGGAGAGGCCTATGTCCAGCAGTGGACGTCTTTCGGCTGATATGATGATGATGATGACGTTACTCTGTATGGGTCGACGAATTTAGATAAGAGCCTTTGCTTTTCCCGTCATTGTAAAAATTATTAGCAGGAATTCTTTTTAAATCATAAATCTCCCATGCCTTCTTTGACTAAGCTTAAATTATTAGAAGCCCTTTTCCAAATTTCGTCGAAACGTTTATCGTCGGTACTCATAGAAAGTAATGTGGATGTGCCAGCATTATTGGATGCAATAATGGCTGGCTGTTATCCTCGTCATTGGTCAAGTCGGCTATATTTACCTGAGATACGTTAGGAAGTGAACTGTCACTTACGATTGGAATAGACTGGCTATCAATGTTGTTTGGAGGCTCGTCATTGTCAATTGACAATTTGTTATCGATGGGGCAATTTAACCTGAACCCAAATAGTAGGTATTTCTGACGCACTTTTCTTTGTCGTAGCATTAACAGTATTGTTAATGCCCTATTGCACTCGACCCCGCTGCCCGTCCCAATCACGCTCATTACTATCAACATTTTGTGTGGACAAAGTGGTAAGAATAGTTTGGTTGTAACTCTGTGCTTGTCTATTCGCCCTGAGACAGACAACTGCATTGAGTACAATGTGTAAAGCCTTTGCTGACACAGAAGTCCTGAAATGCAGCTGAAGTAAACGCAGTGCCACGGTCAGATATACGCGGTATCATAAAATCGTTGAACAAACTGTCCAACATTCTAACTACGTTTTTTTTAAGGGTTTCCTCATCAGTCCCTCCTATTCTAACGTCACCTTTATCAAAAGGTTGTCGTTCGTTTTCGTCCTGGTCAGATTGGACGACTTCACTTCCGGTACCTGGTAGACTAGCTATTAACATGCTCGCCTTGAATTGAAGAGGTGCATTAGTTACAGAAGTGACAAATATGCAATATACTGCTAAGGACAAATATGCAATAAACCCTGTAACAACCTTGGTGTAAGTGATACTCTTAGTTCGGACTTGCTCTGGTACCTCTCTCTGAATAAACATGACCAGTATACGCGACTCCTTCGAGTGCACTGCCACCAACCCTCCTTTATCTATAGTATCATTTTAGAGACGTAAAAGTTGAGGGTCTGGTCTCGATTCTGGGGATTGTTAATAGGAGTATGATAGAAGAACAGTCGCTCATTGTCCTTCAGTAAAGTCACCGACGTCAATTCTGTGAAATCCTGTCCTATTAACAATGAGACGTGCATCCTCCACTGTCAAAACATCCAGGTCAGTATCAATCTCATCAACCCTAATTTGAAGAGTGGCCTTGAATTTAGGGATAACGGTTGAATTGCCAAAGGTAGGTAGGTATTGTAGGTAATCGTTCGCCTGTGCTTTCAGTCAAACCTAATGCGACTGCATCCGAATACCGAATACTTCCGAAATCAATAAAGGCATTCAACATTGTGCCATTAAACGCACACATTATTATTAAACTTATCGTTTACCGCATCGGCCGTGCTGTTGCAAAGAGGTATGTATAGCGTCGTTAAAGTTACTTCGGATGCTCTCGGTTTCGTAATCTGGTTGTCTCTAGGATCACGCAACGGAACAACGTCATCGTCTATTATAACTTTAAGCAGGTGCTTACCCGTCTGAAAGGAAGGTTCCTTTCAGACGGGTGCGTGTTTTGGCCAAGGCTTTCACTACTTGTTTGCAAAGGCTTCCTAGTGCAATTTTCAATATTATGCCCTACCCTACGGCACTTTTCGCATTTCTCAATCGGCTTACTACAATTTTGATAGATATGTCCGCGCCCATTGCAATTCATACGGACTGCATCCGTTCCCTATTATACTCATAGCATTTCTACCAGAAAAATTACCGCGCAATTGACGTTTCTTTTAACCACCTACTGCTGATTGAACTCACGTCAGCGACCTCAGACTGCGAGGGCTGTTGTGATGCTAAATAGTTCAACAGATCCTCTAGTTCCTCACATTTAAGAGCCTGAGCCCCGTTTCTGACGGAACTGTCCGTGATCCCATAGATTACGCAATCAACCGCTTTACGACCGACAATCTTGCACCGACTTAACAACGATAACTTGTCGTAACAATAGTCTCTCAATGTTTCATCTGTACGAGATTTTCGGTTCAACATTTCGTCTAATACTTTACCATAGATTACATCGTTTGGAAAAGCCTACTTTAATTTACTCTGCCAGACGTCCCACGACGAGCTAAGCGAGAACCAACTCTTAGTCAACTCCCGGAACTTCGGTTGACACTCCCGCTCTGCTCCTTTGGTAGGTGTCCTTTCGCCCTCACTTGACGATGAAGATCTTTTCCGCCTCCGTCTCGATTGCTTTGGCCGCTTCGGAGTATAACTCTCGCCTTCTGTATCATCTGAAATTTGTAGCGCATTTTATGCTCTTTCTCTGAAGCATGTCTACCTAGTCTGACTACAGCGCTGTATTTTGCAACTTCTTTACTTGACTTTACTGGACTTTATTTGACTTTACTGGACTTTATTTGACTTTACCGGACTTTATTTGACTTTATTTGACTTTATTTGACTTTACTTGACTTTACTTGACTTTAATTGACTTGACTTTACTTTACATGACTTTACTTTACTTTACTTTTGACTTTACTTTACTTTGCTTGACTTTATTTGACTTTACTTTACTATACTTTACTTTCCTTGACTCTGCTTAACTCTGCTAGGCTCTGCTTGGCTCTACTTGGCTCTGCTTGGCTCTGCTTGGCTCTGCTTGGCTCTGCTTCGCTCTGCTTGGCTTTGCTTGGCTTTACTTGGCTTGACTTTACTTGATTACTAAACTTTACTAGACTTTACTAAAGCTATACTTGAGCTTTACTAGAGCTTTACTAGACTTTACTAAAGCTATACTAGAGCTTTACTAGAGCTTTACTAGACTTTACTAGAGCTTTACTATACTTTACTAAAGCTATACTAGAGCTTTACTAGACTTTATTAGAGCATTACTAGACTTTGCTAGACTTTACTAGACTTTGCTAGACTTTACTAGACTTTACTAGAGCTTTACTTGACTTTACTAGACTTTACTAGAGCTTTACTAGACTTTGCTATAGCTTTACTAGACTTTGCTAGACTTTACTAGACTTTACTAGAGCTTTACTAGACTTAACTAGAGCTTTACTAGACTTTAATAGAGCTTTACTAGACTTTACTAGAGCTTTACTAGACTTTACTAGAGCTTTATTAGACTTTACTAGAGCTTTACTAGACTTTACTAGAGCTTTACTAGACTTTACTAGAGCTTTACTAGACTTTACTAGAGCTTTACTAGACTTTACTAGAGCTTTACTAGACTTTACTAGAGCTTTACTAGACTTTACTAGAGCTTTACTAGACTTTACTAGACTTTACTAGACTTTACTAGACTTTACTAGACTTTACTGGACTTTACTAGACTTTACTAGACTTTACTAGACTTTGCTAGACTTTACTAGAATACACTAGACTTTACTAGACTTTGCTAGACTTTGCTAGACTTTACTAGACTTTACTAGACTTTACTAGACTTTACTAGACTTTACTAGACTTTACTAGACTTTACTAGACTTTACTAGACTTTACTAGACTTTACTAGACTTTACTAGACTTTACTAGACTTTACTAGACTTTACTAGACTTTACTAGACTTTACCGGATTTTACCGGATTTTACTAGACTTTACCGGCTTTTACCGGCTTTTACTAGACTTTACCGGCTTTTACCGGACTTTACTAGACTTTACCGGCTTTTACCGGACTTTAATTTGACTTTACTGGACTTAAATTTGACTTTACTTCACTTTAACGGACTTTACCGGACTTGAATTTGTCTATACCAGACTTTACCGGACTTTACCGGACTTGAATTTGTCTATACCAGACTTTACCGGACTTTACCGAACTTTACCGGTTTTTACTGGACTTTACCGGACTTTACCAGACTTAAATTTGACTTTACTTCACTTTAACGGACTTTACCGTACTTAAATTTGTCTATACCAGACTTTACCGGACTTTAAGTTGACTTTACCGGGCTTTACCGAACTTTACCGGACTTTACTGGACTTTACCGGACTTTACTGGACTTTACCGAACTTTACTGGACTTTACCGGACTTTACCGGACTTGAATTTGTCTATACCAAACTTTACCGGACTTTAAGTTGATTTTACCGGGCTTTACCGAACTTTACCGGTTTTTACTGGACTTTACCGGACTTTACCAGACTTAAATTTAACTTTACTTCACTTTAACGGACTTTACCGTACTTAAATTTGTCTATACCAGACTTTACCGGACTTTAAGTTGACTTTACCGGGCTTTACCGAACTTTACCGGACTTTACTGGACTTTACCGGACTTTACTGGACTTTACCGAACTTTACTGGACTTTACCGGACTTCACCGGACTTTACCGGACTTCACCGGACTTTACCGGACTTCACCGGACTTTACCGGACTTGACTTCAAGGTCCACTGACCCTATGCGCAGCACACCTACATGTCTACACATCCTATGTAAACAACACACCTACATGGCTGTCGGCACAGTCCATAAGCAGCACACCTACATGGCTGCAAACAGCGCACCTTCATAGCTGTTAACTCAATCCATAAGCAGCACACTTACATGGCCGCAAACAGCACACCTACGTGGCTGTTAACTCACTCTATAAACAGCACACCTACATGGCCGCAAACAGCACACCTACGTGGCTGTTAACTCACTCTATAAGCAGCACACCTACAAGGCCGCAAACAGCACACCTACATGGCTGTTAACTCACTCTATAAGCAGCACACCTACATGGCCGCAAACAGCACACCTACATGGCTGTTAACTCACTCTATAAGCAGCACACCTACATGGCCGCAAACAGCACACCTACATGGCTGTTAACTCGAGTGAGTTATAGAGTTATAAGCAGCACACCTACATGGCCGCAAACAGCACACCTACATGGCTGTCTACTAACTCTATAAGCGGCACACCTACATGGCCGCGTACTTCGTTATTTGTTTTAGCGTTCCGTAATTAAATAGTTCAACGCTTCGAATATTAACAATTCCATTGTCATGTACTAAGTATTAGATTCAGTTAGGGTTTTCTTAATTGGCCACGATTGACAAGTATGTACTCTTTCAGAACGATTCTACCAATCAACGTTATAACGTAATTAATTGGAAACTGTTCTCAATAATGTAACATCATTTCACACTTGTGGGTGCAGTTCTGAATAATTATTACGAAAGTATTTATAAGACATTTAAAATTACTTAACTGCGTCCCATGGCGCGCAGGCACACGTTCACTTCTGATATGTTAAAACTTCAAAGATCTCTTGAATAATTTATTCACTTATACTGGAAGTTACAATCACTCGTACACGTTTATGGTCTAACTTAAACTAAACCACGTCTTCAAACTATACTCAACCACGTCTACACTTTAGCACGGTTAACCAAGGAGAGCCCAGAAAAACGTACCCTCCTTTTTAAGACCACCCGCCATCTTTTTTTTAAGTCGTAATGGCGGTGAAGTACCCTCAAACTTAATTAAAAGTGCAACTTAAATTAAAATTAACTACACTAAACATGAAATCATTACACAAGGGACATTAGGCAACAGTTAAGGAAAGAAAAATCATGAAAATTCATGGTCGGCTTCAAAGAAAAGAAATGGGTTTTGATATCATATTTTTGCAATATCACCGATTATTGTAAACTATATATGGTCCTCAATATAGGTTATTTTGTGCTGTGTAAGTGCATATATGACAGCACGCATGTATCTACCAAAGGGCCTTCTCTTTTACAGCACATTTATTTAATTGAACTTTATCACCCCGATATGACTTTTACCCTATCCACAAATGACATCACTTTCGACAACGCCGCTCAAACAAATGTGATCAAAGCGTCTTCCATAGGCAGTAGAGAAAAAGCAGTCGTGAAATTAATTTCAAAGTAAAGGTCCCTACAGTGTGTTTCTGACACATCTGACGTAAGAATATAGTCGTAATACACAGAAACTCACACAGTGAAACAATACACTACAATTCAAATACGTATTGCACGCTCAATTAAAGGACACAGTACAGGGGGCCGATTTTTGAGTGTCGAACGCTCGACTTTTCACTCCAGATCTGTCAAAAAACTATGATGTTTTGACAGATGTCGAGTGAAAGTTCGAGCGTTCGACACTCAAAAATCGGCCCCCAGTATCACTATAAGTAGAGGCAAACAACAGGCAGTCTTATCGCTAAAGAGCGATGTAGCGGAAATCAAATATAAAAAAAAAGTGTTAGTTTAAGTGGTAGGGGGGGGGGGGGGGGGTAAATTATGATAGAGACTTAGGTAGTCATACAAAGCCATTAAAGGAACTCACAGATAGACATTAGACAACCTAATAAAATTATACATACATAAAAATACAATATATAAATATTCTCAGGGTCTCAGGTGATCTGAGGGCTGGCTCTTACTACGCCCAGCGGCTGAGCCTGGCCATTCAGCTAGACATGGGGAAAAACGTTACTTTTCGATCACCGTTATTGTTATTCCCGTTCCAAAAAAATCACATTGAAAAATCACCGTGACTTTGTCACTTCGGTTATTTCGTGTCACGACATTTGCGTGTCGATCGTTCCCGGCAGTTACTGATATTTTTGTAACAACTGATGTTACTCTGTGACAGCGCACCGCAGTCACAGTCACAGTTATTAACAGCGGTCACGAGGCACGACGCGACGCGTCGCTTACACACTGTTCCAGTGATATCGTCGCTAAGTAACAACGTTATTTTGTAACGTTGTTACTTCGTGACAAGTCACACTGTTACTTTTTAACGGCGGATCACCGTGATTTTTTCATCGTGAAGTTATTTATCACCCACCTCAACATTCAGCAAGGCAACGCAGCGGGCGTCCTGGGATCTATGCCTCGGGCAACACTAGGAGGAATTGATGAGGAGCGGTTCCATTTGTAATTATTATTATTATTAAATATTATTTTAGTTAAGTGTCATGTATTTTTGTGATATACAAATATAGGTATACACATTAAACATTGTCGTAATGGGAGAGACAAATAGTAGTCTTTAATCTGTATTTTGAAGACAGTAAGAGATTTCGCTCGCCTCAAATCAGGAGATAAAGAACTTCAAAACCGAACAGCTTAGAAAGTAAAGGAAGAATTATAAAAAAAATATATCTGCTAGTTCATTGCAAAATGGTTTTACTCTACCTTTTACAAATTAAGCCTAATTGCAAGGCACTTACGAGGTTTAAAAAAACAAAGCTGACAGAGTAAAAATGTGTAGATAACCCAAAGTAAGAAATTTAGTTGCAGAAATACCTTGCGTCCTGAGTTACACGTTTTGTAAATTTGGGCTTATCTAGTAAACGAGCGTAGGTACGTATGGGCTGTAGTAAAAGCTCAGTAACCAGTACCTTGATCTGAGAAAAATAAGTGAGAACTGGCGCGTGTCTCATTGTCTCATCCACGATGTATCAAGTAGATTTTTTACATAGACAAAGTAAATTGTCGTTTACGGGTGCGCATCGGACGTAATTATTCCATAATGGTTGAAGTACAGTACTTTTTAGGGTTCCGTACCCAAAGGGTAAAACGGGACCCTATTAGTAAGACTCCGCTGTCCGTCTGTCTGTCTGTCACCAAGCCGTATCTCATGAACTGTGATAGCTAGACAGATGAAATTTTCACAGATTATGTATTTCTGTTGCCGCTATAACAACAAATACTAAAAAACAGAATAAAATAAATATTTAAGTGGGCTCCCATACAACAAACGTGATTTTTTTGCCGTTTTTATAGATAATGGTACGGAACCCTTCATGCGCGAGTCCGACTCGCACTTGGCAGGTTTTTTTTTTACATGTAGCCTTGTACCTACTGAGTACTGGTTTTTAGAGGGTATCAAACTGATTAAAATAATCTGTTCAGTGGTCAACTCCAAGTAAATTAGAAAATTAATTTATTTTATACACACGTTACAGGTATAAAGTTAATGTTCTTTTCAAAAAATTGTTCCACTCTCGCACGCTTTGAAGTCAATGAACGTGTGTTATTGTCTCAACTGCGTTCTATCCCGCAGAGCGGGATAAATGTTTCTATGCAAATCCGAAGGCTCAGGATCCAGTGATAAGGCCTCTTTTGTTCTTGGCTTTCTTGGATAAGTAATGTACACGTAACTGAAATATGTTACACATCATTTCATTAGACACATTCCATTAGATTTATTATGATAAATGGCAAAGTTGTCAGCCTACTCACGCAAAACGATCTAGTAGAGGTGACAAAAAAGGAGCGTTGATAATGCTAGCAAAGAATGTAGGCTTGCGACATCACGTTTTTTAAAGATGATTGTTATGTATTTCTAGGTTAATAATAATAATAATAATAGTGTATTTTTATATTTTACTTTTTATAGAAATGTTATACAAACCTAGGCTAAGAAAAGAAATAAATACTTAAAGAGAAATAATAATAATAAATATTCTTTATTGCACCATAATGAGTGATTAACATAAATAATCCTTAAAGCTAGTAGGTAACAACAGGCGGTCTTATCGCTATAGAGCGATCTCTTCCAGACAACCTTTGGGTAGCAGGAGATTAAGACAAAAAGAAACAAGAACAACAGGTAGTGCAAGAATAAGGCAAAAGGAGTAGAATAACACATCTAAACTAATATATACAATTACACAAATAAAAATAAATATATACAAATATACATACACACACATATATATATATTATATATATATATATATATATATATATATATATATACATATACAGACAAGTAATGCATGTTAAGGGAGTGACAAATAATGACGTCTTAAGAGATTTTTGAAAATGGGCAGAGACTTGGCACATCTTATTTCTAACGGCAGAGCATTCCATAACCGAACAGCTCGAAAAGTAAAAGATTTGTTGAAAAATTTTGAAGAGGAAGAAGGAGGAGCAAGAAGTCTGTTTTTAGTCGATCTGATGGACGATAGATAGTTAAAACGCTCCTTAAGATACGCGGGGGTGGCCGGGTTGAACAGAACACTATACAGAAGACCTAAGATATGAGAATCACGACGAAGACGAATAGGAAGCCACTTGAGTTGGGAACGATAGCTGGAGACGTGGTCATATTTGCGCAAGCCAAATATGAACCTGATGCAAAGATTCTGAAGCCGCTCAAGTTTATTTAGCTGTTCCTCAGAAATATCAAGATAGGAAATGTCGGCGTAATCTAAAATAGGTAAAAGAAGGGATTGAGCAAGCGCAGTCTTAGTGGCGAGCGGTAAGAAGTTACGAAGTCGGCGGAGTGATCCCACAGAAGCAAACATTTTCCTGCTGACCTCGCTCACCTGAGGTATCCAAGATAAAGTGCGATCCAGGATGATGCCAAGATTTTTCACCTGGTGTGAATAGGGGATTACAACACCATCAAAGATAATGGGCGGCAGACTACCAAAATCAACCCGAGCTATGAGTTTAGGACTACCTACAATTATGACTTGAGTTTTAATCGGGTTGACTTTGAGGCCGTAGCGCCTACTCCAGTCCAAGATGCGCTCCAGGTCATTATTCGTGGAGAGGATCAACTGAGGTAGATCGCTAATTGCACCCTGGGAGTAAATTTGAAGATCGTCGGCATAAAGGTGATAAGATGAAAAGATATTGCTAGTAATGGAGTTAATGAAGATAGAGAAAAGAAGAGGAGACAACACGCCACCCTGCGGAACGCCGGCAAGCGTGTTGCACCATGAAGACCTGGAAGAATCTACCTTTATACGCTGCCGACGACCAACTAAGTAACTTTGAAACCAATCAATTACCGCAGGAGATATGTTAAGAGAACGCATTATACCAAGCAAAATATCAGGATCAACCGTATTAAATGCGTTGCTGAAATCCAACAGCGATAATACCGTGACCTTTCTGTTATCCATGCCTGCACGAATATCATCAGTGATTTTCACCAGAGCGGTAACCGTACTATGACCCGAGCGAAAACCGGATTGCAGAGGATTCATAAGATTATTCCTATTAAGAAAGGATGTCAGCTGCTGATGCACAAGGCGCTCAAGGACTTTTGAGAGGAAAGGGAGAATGGATATGGGGCGATAGTCAGAAAAAGAGGAAGGATTAGACTTTTTCGGTAGGGGAATGACATCAGCATCCTTCCAGAGCGAAGGGTAAACGCTAGACGAAATTGATTTATTAAGGATGCAGGTGATGATAGGAATAAGAAGATCAAGGAGAGGAAGGATCATGTTACGGCTAACACTGTCAGGTCCGACGGCGTTAGATGTAATGGCCAATACGTTTTTCTTAACATCACTGTCAGTAAATTGAGTAAGAGAAAAAGGAGGAAAGTCAGGAGTTGGGACACTTGAAAGAGAGTTAAGAGTATCAGTCTTAACTGGTCCGTTAAAGGTCGCAGTAGAGGAAAAGTGCTGGTTAAGCTGGTCGAAGTCAACATCGTTCCCAATGTGGGTTTGTGAAGATTTACCAACTCCTAATGACTTGAGAAACTTCCAAATTTTAGCAGGTTCACCATTCTCCACAGCTGCGTGAATGTGATGCCTTTGAGCATCACGGCAAATTGTGCTGCATCTGTTACGAAGCGCGTGATACCTGTCTTTATTTTTGTCAGTCGAGTTCCCCTTGTACTTGGACTTTGCGAGATTCTTTTTGGCAATTAATGTTTTAATGTCCTCAGTGAGCCAGGGAGCAGGAACATGCTTTATTTTGACTGGACGAACAGGAGCGTGAACATCGTAAAGCAGGGTCAAAATAGAGTTAAAATGATGCACCTGCTCATCCACGGTTGCAGCATTCAAAATCACGTCCCAGTCCACTAGGGCGGCATCTTCCCGAAGCTTCTCAACATTCATCCGACCAAAACTGCGCTGAAGGAGGACTTTAGGCTTAGCCTTTGGGGGACGTATTTTATATGATAATAACAAAAGATGGTGATAAGAGAAAGCATCAGCAGAGTACTGCTTATAACTAGCAACATGACTGGAAGAAGAGACAAGTGTAAGGTCAAGAAGCGATGGCGAACAGTTAGGGAAATGATGCGTAGGATCAGAAGGAAGAATGGTCATGTTGCAAGCATCAACAAGGGACAAGAGAGACCTCGAGCGTGAATCGTTCTTTATCAAACACGTGTTGAAGTCACCCATGATAATATGGTGACTGTACGGTGGCATGAGGTCTTCTAGAAGCTTCTCAAATGAAGAAAAGTAGTTAACATGAAGTGAAGGTGAATAAAAAACACCAAGAAGGAGTTTAGAGTGAGATAGGCTCAACTCTAGAAATAAGTACTCTGCTGCGTCCGAAGAGGTAGATTGAGAAGACATGCTTAAAATGGAAAATGGGATATGTGAACGGAGATATATTGCAACCCCACCACCCCCCCTACCAATGCGATCATTCCGAATTAAGATGAAGCCGGGCAGAGAATAAGAAGTGGAGGGTAAACAGGGCTTGAGCCAGGATTCGGAAACAAGAACCGCGTCTAAATGTTTTAAGTCGAAAGACATAAGAAGATCGTTATAGTGGGCTGGAATACTCTGCGCGTTGATATGTACTAAATTAAAGTTTTTCGGTGCGTCAGTAAGTTGTTCGTCGAGTACGTCATGGAGAGAGGGAGGGAAACTCTGAAAACTAGTGTCATCCATTTCAGAAGAAGCCGAGACATAATTATCATAATCACTGTCATCACTTGGTTGCATTCTAAATTATATATAAATAAATACAATACAAATAAATAAATACAATATTACAAATACAAATACTAAACACTTAAAAAAGTCAACTGACTACCCGCCAGCAGTACAATAATATTAACACATATTAAGCACAAGACACATCTCATAAGAAACGAAACGCGCAATCTAAACTGGCAACACTAAACTATCCGTCATTCACTGACAGCAAATGACAACTTCACAACTGTCAGTGCATGTCAGCGTCAGCGCAAAAAAAATTTTTCATTAACCGACTAAAATACAATTAACCTATATAACAGAGCCGAATAGGGTACATTACAAACGAGATAACGCTACTAAATAGAAAAGTGAGAAGAAACACGTAACATACACATACAAGGAGATAAACAAAACACTAAGAGTCATGTGCGTGACTTTGCTGTTGCCGCAGCTCTCCTGTGCCTTTTGCCTTGCTGAGAAGCAGGCATCCCGGCCACGTCTTCAGCAGCCACGGGGCCAGCCAGCGGCGCAGCCTGTATTGCGTCGAAGTCGGTGCTGGAGGTCACGCAGCGTCGCTCGCCGTCCCTGTCCAGCACGTATACGCTGCCATCCCGCGTGAAGCAGTTGCGGACTCCGAAACGCTGTCTGGCTGCCATGAATACCTCGTGCCGCGGCTTCGTTAGGAATTCGGAGATGATGACCCCGGACCCCTTCAGGCCGGTCTTACCAAACCAAGTGGCATCCCGGTCAGCCACATCTCGGAATTTTACTAATTTGTTAATTTGCCTATAATAATAATAAGGATTGACTATAAGAAGGCCTATGATTTGGTACCTCATTCTTGGCTGAGGAGGATCTTAGACCTGTATAAAATTGATGCAGCTTTGAGATCCTTCTTAAGTGCTTGCATGGGGCAGTGGATCACAGTCCTTCGTCAACCGGGTGGACGAGATGGCCCTTCTAGTCCGCAGGACTCTATCAGGGTTGAGCGAGGTATTTTCCAAGGTGACAGTCTGAGTCCCCAATCCTGCCTAGCTTTGAATCCGCTCAGCACTTTGCCAAAGGATTCAGGGCTAGGTTGTCAGCTCCGGAGAGAGGGTGAGGTCATTTCTCACGCTCGACATAGATGACCTTAAGCTATTTGCTCCAAATACACAGGACCTGTAGCTCTAGTATAAGTTTTTTCGAAACATTAGCTAATTCGAACGCGTTTGCGTTTTGTCTCAAAATGTATGAAAGTGGTATGAAAACGTGAACAGCGTCTCTGGTGGTCACTAGTGGAAACTAAAACAGCATTTGTTGCTAACCGATGAACGCGCGTATTTCAAACTCGGTGAGAGCGTTTTCATACATTTTGAGACCAAACGCAAACGCGTTCGAGTTAGTTAAAGTTTCGAAAAAACTTATACTAGAGCTACTGTTGGCACTACTGAAAACGACAGAAGCTTTCAGTAACGCCATTAAAATAGTATTTGGTATAGATAAGTGTGAGAGTTATATTCACTGAAAATTGTAGGTACGAATGTTCGCTTTTAGAAGTAGAGTAGGTACAAGATTTACGAGGAATAAAATGCAACTGCTGTTTAGTTGAATGTGTCGGACGAGTAACTACGGAACCTATCTTTGAGCATGTCCCGGTACGCACTTGACCGGTTTTGTATTAAGCAACGTACTAATAAAATATCATTCCAATTGAAAAACGCACTTTTCAGCACATCAGTGGGCTCAATCAAAATGTAAATTAACTAGGTATCTGCCATAGATCTGATATCGCAAATGTTCTAGCCGCCATAACTGCTTCATACGTTTGTTTCATTGTAGACTCTATGTGTCGTAAAATAAGGTTTACTCTGTAATTGTAAAATTGTGTCAGATACGACCTTAATAAAATGAGCAGTCAATACCTATCTGGCTTTTAACTTCAATGGCAGGAGCGCTCATGCGATATTCAATTTATTTTTGCAAAGACACTTAAATTGAACGCTGCATTTTAAAATAATCAATTATTGAAGATGAGAGTTTTATTTAGTGGCAATCTAAAATTATTGTGGTAGTTAATCTACTGTACTTATACCTACCTACATGTCTATATTTGCATATTAGCGTATTAACGATTATGAATGTATCCCAATTAGTACGGGGAAATTAGGTTAGTGGAATAGCCGAGATATCTCGAAAAAAAAAACCGGTCAAGTGCGAGTCCGACTCGCGCACCGAGGGTTCCGTACACAGTTCTTGTATATGTAGTTGTGTACCCGTCCCGACCCCATTAATTCAGGAACAATCTTAAAAAAAACATGACAGCACCATCTATCGGCGCCTTGTGTTACTAATTTGCGCGACTGAATAACTTAGTACGTATGTTGGTTTTTCAAGGATAATTCTTTATCACATCAACCGATTTCAATAATTGTTTTTTTATTTGAAAGAAGGTATTTTCAACGTAATTTTGTAAATTTAAATATAAAACAAAAATATATACAGAGGTGATTAAATTACAAACTTAGTATAGAAGAGTTTTTGATGATTAAAAAAAAGAAAAACTAGATAGGGCTATGGCTATATTTTTCCTGTAAAATATACATGCATATTAATATTGTGTAATAATTTCAAATTTTTTTCTTCGTAAACTTCAGAGATAAGGGGGGGGGGATGGTATTTTTTTTACATTTTCCCTCGTAAATCGAAATTTCCCCAACGAAAAAAAAAACTAAAAATTGTTTCAGAATGTACAAGTCAAGCCCTTTCATATGATACCCCACTTGACATAGTTGCCAGACTTTAAAATTTTGAACCCCCTTTTATCTGTCATTATTCAAGGAAAATAAAATAAAATAATTTAAAAAACCATCTTCTATGTATCTGGGTTACTCTTGTTTATAACTATTCCAAATTTCAAATTGATAGGATAAGTAGTTCCTGAGATATTTAGCAATGTGACAGACAGACAGACAGACAAAGTGAAACCAATAGGGTTCCTTTTTTACCTTTTTGGTTCGGAACCCTAAAACGGGAATTTTCGATATCGTCATAAATAACTTTTTTTTTTTCAATCGGTTGCATTATTACAGTAGAAGACACTCTAAGACTTTAGATCTATATTCCAGTGCATTCTAATGTCAAAAATCCTGAAAAAACTAGAATTTTCCTTAATAAATTAAAACGGTATCAGAATGACAGGACGCACTTTTTCAATAGTAAATTACAGTACAATTTTTCAATAGTAAAACCTGTGTGTAGTTCAATAGTAAAATAGTAAAACAGACGACGGGCGGAAGGACGGGACAGACGGACGGATGGACGGACAGACGGACGGACAGCCGGACGGACGGACGGACGGACGGACGCCTGGGCGTCACCAATAGGGTTCCGTTTTAAAAAATCATGACTTGAATCAATGTAATGGAAACTCCAATCACGGCTCAAAGATGGCGACCTACATAAAGAATCCAATTACAAATCACGGAATGCAGAAAATGTCAACTTACGTGATTGGTTTAACAATTTGATTTTGCTTCTCTTGGTTGGTGGTCCAATAAAGTAAAAGAATAATTATGTTAAAATAAAAATAGCGGAAACTAATACAGAGAATTAAAATGAAAATTGTTTTGTGTGTGATTCACATATAGATTCACACTTATTTAAACACTTCTTTTTTCTCATAGGCGATCAGATCTGTTAAAGACGCAGAGGCCTGGCAAATTTCAATAATTTTTACTGCCTAGCTTTTTTCGACGCGACTTTTTTCTTTCCAATTTATAAGCTATATTTTTTACTGTTTCTCTAATTACGCATTACGTAACAGAATCCGGTTTGAAAAAAGTGCTTTAAAGTGAATGAAATTTATGAACACTTTATTCAAAAAATCGGTCAAGGTATCGAACGGTAACAGTAGGCTACTTGGATACCATCTTCAAAGTGATGACGACCGCTTTAGCTTAGTTGGTAGTGACCCTGCCTATGAAGCTGGAGGTCCCGGGTTCGAATCCCGGCCAGGGCATTTATTTGTGTGATGAGCACGAATATTTGTTCTTGGGTCCTGGATGTTTTCTATGTATTTAAGTATCTATTTATCTATATAAGTATGTATAACGTCGCTTAGTACAGTACCTATAGTACAAGCTTTGCTTAGTTTGGGACTAGGTTGATTTGTGTAAGATTGTCTACAAATATTTATTTATTAAAGTAATAATATTGAAATGCGCTGCTACGGCTCTCTCTGCACTGCATGCATCTCATCTACTTATACTCAATGTTACCTGAAGGAAAACTATGCGAAATATCCTATTACTTTAAACTTTGCAATACAGACAAACGCCTTTCATGTTTAGGCGAGCAAACTTACAGAACCGTCGAAGTGTTACGCGCGGAGGCGATACATCTACCTACAAACGCTTCTTTACACCTTCTTAATGTGTTATTTTAAAAGTATATTTATATTCAATGTAAACTATTTAGAGTACGAACAGAAAACTTAAGGAAGTTATTAGTTAATTGATTGTTTTTATCAAAAGAAAATAAAGTTCCTAACAGATTAGAGGTGCAGTCAAGTCATTTGCCATTACCGTATATTATGTGTCTTGTTAATCCATGTACATAATGGTGTGTGGGTAACCTGACAGGTGCACAGGAGGCACACATCACCGTGCTTATCCCCCCCCCCCCCCCCCCCCCCTGGAAGGCCGGATGCATTAAAGCACTTATCAGCGTAAAAAAGGGACACGTAGGTATATGTATATACAACAGTATAAGATATTTTGCTCAACAATAACAACTAAGATATTTTGACAAAGCCTAATCCCAATAAGGTCTAGTTTCCCCTCGGGGTCGGAAGGTCATATGGCAGTCGCTTCCGTAAAAACTAGTGCCTACGCCAAATCTTGGGGTTAGGTAGCGGACCCCAGGCATCCTTCAGGATGCAAGTGTACTGGGATAACGCTAGGAGGATGCAAAATATCTTCATGCTCGTGAAAATAGTCAGTCAATAAGTGTTTTATCGTCTTTGAACCTTAACACACAAAAATAGCGTCGATTATCTTGGTTGACTGTTCAAGCCGGTAGTCACTCACTATTGGCGATAGCGTCCAACATTCGCATTAATATATTCGTGGAATTACGTAGAGACATAATAAATTTGATATGAAATACATGTGGCATACTCATTGGATTAATGCATTAGTGCATTGACATCACTACTCATCACTCGTAATATTAATAGGTACCAACCATGCGGGGTAAATATGCAAATTGATGTTATTTTCGTACCTTGTTAGGTAAATCTGGCACTGCTGAACGATTCCAACAATATGATCACTTATATTACAGTTCCTAGGCTAGGTATATCAGTGTCTTTTCATAGAACTAATTAGGTACATACAAAAACTCACACGTCTAACTTGAAACGTCGAGGTAATCGATTTTGAAATGCAATCATAAAATAATAAGTGCCTGTATGAGTGTCATGAACGTCAAAGCCCCTCAAAACCTTATAAACAGGATTAGTTAACTGTTTAACGCGTCCCACAGAGCACTCAATTAGCGACTACACGAAGGTTTCAATCCATCAACTGACCTCTGTCGATGTTGCTTAACTCTCGGGGACAGGTGTTGATTACTTACATAGGTATGTAACGTTTTTGATCGTGCATAAGTTCTAAATGTTATTTTCCATAATAGTAATGCCAACTTTACGTAGCGTAAGTTTGACAATTAATAGCAGTACCTACACGAGCACTGCTAGGCCATGAATGCTTGAAAACCTCAAAACTTAGCATTGCAAAACACTCTTTTTCCTTTCTTTAGGTAACTTGAAAAGTTCAGTATCTTCTGTGTTATCAAAACAGACGGACGAAATATTAGCCCCAAAGGGTGCCCGGCTTTAAACATTAATCAAACGTTCCTACGACTGTGACCTGACCGGGCGCCATTTTTAACTTCCTGTGCTCGTAAAAAATAGCATTTAAAGTCCTTGTTGGTTGGAATTCTGTAACACTCAATGCCATGCTCGTTTCAGGCTTACAAAAAATACAATTCAACTAATAATAGGTTTTTAATTAAATTTAATTATAGTTAGCATTACCTAAGTCCTTAATCTGAAAAACTACGACTCATGTAAATAATAGTAATGCATTGTAATTAAAACTACAATATTATCTGACGCGAAAAGATACTTAATGACTTTATATTATTTGATTCATAGTCTAGGTATTTGAAGTGCGTCAGACATTTTAGAGCCTTTTGTAGTAGGTATTATAATTGTAGGTAACATGTACGTACAGGACTTTAATTACAGAACCATTTTAGGTGTGAAAATATTTATGTTATTTTAATAGTTAAGCTACGAAGTGTCTAGTATAAAGTGAGTTATAAATGGCTCAACAATTGAAGTTCGTAACCGTAGATACTTACCTACAATTTGATTTCTGTTCGATTTTCCGATCACCACTATAGATAGGCGGGTTGTGGCCCTTCCTATCAGCTATTTATCTATATAACCCATCTCTTAAAACATCTTACCGGAATTAGTAACTGTAGAAGTAATCTTGTTCTTCAGAAAATAAAAGTCATTTTCGCATCAGCGTAGACAGATGAGGCTGCGAGAGAGTAAGCCGGACCCTCTGTGCTTACAAGACGTGCCTGAAATTCGGAACCATTTTTCGGAACCATGAAGGAGGCGTCATGAATACCTAAGAGTTGTCCAACCTGTTAAAAGCGACATCTTTTCGGATAAATACATTATCTACTAAGTGTCGTGGCCTTTTGCTGGAGAAAAATGCGACTTTATTTTACTTTTGACTGAAGTTTGCTGTAAATGTTGACCTTCTTTTCGACAAGCGTAAAAATCAGACGTTTATCTATATTGTTACTGTTTGTTTGGTTTTAACATTATAAAGTAAAATTTTCAAATATCGTTGTTAAATCGTGTTTGTTCGTGGTTGTGAAGTTCCTACTAGTATTTCCATGACTTCCACAGGCTTAGCGAACTTAACTGCAATGTTTTCAGAACAGGCGTCTTTATACAAAGCTAGCGAAACAGAGTCTAGAAACATTTTCTTGCTCCCCGAGTTTTTATTCATTATATCCACGTTTACAAGCAATAGGTACTTAAGTTTTGTTACCATTTTAATTGGTTAAACAGTTCATGGCTTACGTGCCCGCTGTGTGCACGGGTCTTCGTTAATAATAAGATCGGCTACGTAAGCCACACGAGAGCGCACGAACGTAGCCGGCAAACGGCTAGGAGAGAGTAAGTAAGTAATATAAAATGTTGTTACACGCAACTAATTTTCTATAGAGTTATTCGCTTAATGTAGTGTAATGTAACGCAAAATAACCAACAGACCAAAATAGACTGTCTGTGTTTTTCAAAAGTAATGGAAGGCTTATTTGAAATGTAAGGTTAACTTAACAATATTAAAACGCGAGTTATACTACAGACTAAGTACTTTTTTTTTGCGGAACAAGCAGCAGCTATTTCTTCTGCACCTACGTTAGCCTATCCGGGCTGTCTGATTGCGATTCGCGGGGTAGGAAAGACCGATCACAAGTATATTAATTAAGAAATTGTGCTGAAATATTAGAAAAGCGCACATGGAGTCTAACAATAAAATTTAATCAAGTACATCAAAAAGTATTTAGTCTAATTATTTAAATATTACACAATTTTATGTAAATCTTATTGAAAAAAGTCACTATAAGTCGAACAATAGTTAAACTTGAAACTGTTTCAAGCGGCGTCGCGTCTAATACGTGTGATTACCGCTACGCGCGCTGCCTCGAGTGGCGAAGTACTTGCACCATCACCGTTTTTTGCTGCACGAGTTTACTGACTGGAACAGCACGAAGCCAAGTTACTTTCTGTATGGACCAATCCGCATCGCGGGTCTACATCGCGCTATTGAAGTTTTTAAACTTTTAACTATATAAGAGTTTTAGTGTGATGTAGTGTCGGGGAGTCCGATGTTGCTGAGAAGACCGGCCGTGGCGAGGGGCCGGACTATATCCTCGCTGTATTCTCATATTCACAGTAGAGTGGCCTCTGCTTCCGTGTATCGTTTGTTAATGTTAATCTCTTGGGTTTAAGTTAACTGTATGTATGCGTCAAGATAAGGGACCCTCTTCTTTACCGAAACCGGTCGGCAGCATATTTGACTTCCTTTTTGCAGAACGAAAGTGTAGATTTGTTACTTACTAATAAGAACTAATATGTATTTCCTACCATTATATTTTTCCTACCATCTATTGTCAATTTATTTTTTCTAAAGTTTGTGTATTAGTTACGTTTTATCTCATACTAGCTGTTGCCCGCAACTTCGTCTGCGTAGAGCTCGGTTTTTAGTTAAAACATCATAAATATCCAGGAAACGGTATAATAATTGTGGTACTTTTACCCGGTGAGACCAAATTATTAATATGCTGTACAGATATAAATCGGTCAACCCAAATTCTCAACCCCTCTAAAAATCCCTTTAGGTACCTACTTATCGGTTAAAAACTCTCATTTACTTAGGCTATTTTTTGTGTGAGTTGACACGTATCTTGTCGTTTTCTCTTCGTTACTGTACGTATTTAATTATGGACCTGTAGAAATTTCGTTTCAAACATCTATCCAAATCCACAAATCCTGAAATCGTTTAAACAGTCTTTTTGTGAAATGAACGTCTCTCAATTAAAATAATGTTGCTCCCCATACAAACTTTGAACCCCTTTTTAACCCATTGAGGGGATGAATAAAAAAAAACGCCGAAATTTGTTTTGTTGTATTTAAACAGAGACTCTGTAAAAAATTTGAAGTCTCTCTATTAAAATAATGTTGCTCCCCATACAAACTTTGAACCCCTTTTTAACCCCTTGAGGGGACGAATTAAAAAAAACGCTGAATTTAGTTTTGTAGTATTTAATTTAAACAGTTACTGTAAGAGATTTTAAGTCCTTCACTCAAAAAATGTTTGCTTCCAATATAAACTTTGAATCCCTTTTTAACCCCTTTAGGGGTTGAATTTCAAAAAACGCAGAAATTAGTTTTGTTTTATTTAAACAGAGAGTCTTTGTAAGAATTTTGAAGTACCTCACTTAAAAAAAAAATTGCTCCCCATACAAACTTTGAACCCCTTTTTAACCTCTTTAGGGGATGAATTTCGAAAAACGCTGAAATTACTTTTTTTGTATTATTATAAGGAACTTGCGTTAAAAGTTTGAAGACTCTCACTTTAAAAAAAAATTGCTCCCCATACAATATTTCACCCCTATTTTCAACCTCTTAAAAGACGAAAATTTTAAAAACGCAGATATCACTTTCATTGTCTTATTTTAAGGAGTCTTTGTACAAAGTTTCAAGTCTATACCTTTAAAAAATTATTGCCCCCCATACAAACTTTGCACCCCTGTTTTACCCCCTTAGGGGTGGAATTTCCAAAAATCCCGTCTTATCCCTTGTCTCCGTTATAACCTAACTATAGTGTAAATTTCAAATTTCTAGGACCGGCAGTTTCGGCGGGGCGGTTATTAATCAGTCACCCATCAACTTTATATATATAGATAAGTGAATTGTATAATTCTTTATGAGATTAAATGATCTTAAACCTTATTTCAGAGAAGGTGCACAATACAATGAAATACAAATATAAACGAATTCAAAACTAAACTAAACCTACCTTAATCTCTCAGGTCACATTCAGGTAATAATTTTAGATTCTTCTTAGTTAAGGAAAATATGACATCGACTTTCCTAAATCTGAAAAGTGTGACTAATAAAATAAAACACTTCTACGATCGTAGTTAACAGACAATGAAATACTTAGAGAACTATTGTATAATAATTACCTACTTGTATATATACTAATTGTATAAATACCAACTGTATTGCAGTAAACATGGACACGTGTTAAAAAAGTTACATTAAGTACAGATAGTATAAATACCTAATAACATTCCTTACAAAAATACTACAAGGCATAATACCACAGAAAATCCATTAGTCATTCTGTAACAGTGGTACCTACCTAGCAATGCTGTGGTTAATATTTGTTAGTAGCATAATCACAATAAGTGCACTGGATTCTCGAGTTTTCAATGGCAACTTAATTCATCCGCCACAACACGGGTATTTGGTACAACTCGATATAGATTCCATGTATAAATGCAGTGGTTCAATTATTAGTTCAAAGTGGTTGCTTAGCTCCGCACATTGCTTCTGCCATTCTATACAAAATATAACCGTGTATCAGAAAACTGTCACTGGACGGAATCTAGCCTTAGCATCAGTGAACTCGGTGAACGTAAATATACATCCACATTATATTGATGACGATGCCATTCTAAACAGGCAGAATGACGTAGCTCTACTCAAGACCACAACACCAATACGCCTGAATAAAAATACTTGGACGATTAAGCTTTCAAGGATTGCACCAAGCTTTGGTCAAACGGCGGTCATAGCTGGTTACGGGGATAATGAGGTTAAACCGTTTGTGCCTAGAGAAGGAATTGTTCGTATATCGCAGTGTCCTAATAAAGTCAAACATTTGCTGTGTTCCTTTGACAAAGTAAGGGCGGGAGGCGCCGACTCTGGCGGGGCGCTGACATGGAAAGGCAGGCTTGTGGGCGTAACATCTGCCAGCTGTACATATGCTCATCGAATGGATGTGGAAAAATGCACGACTGCGTATGCAAATGTTGTCCCTCATTTAAATTGGATTATTTCGGTAGTAAGACATAAATAAAGATTATTTCAGTCTATACGTAGTTTTAACTCTCCAGGCACCTGCATGAAAAAAATTTTTGAATCCTTAATTTCTCGTACCTAATCGTTAAATTAGATTTCTTGTCGGAAACAGAACTAAAATTTCTAATAATATTGCATTTAGTTAGGTAATAAAATAATTATTAAAGTTACACTGAAAGGTTGTTACGCTTTTTTGTTTATTTTTTTCAGTAGAAAGTGACACAAGCCCAGACTGATAATTAACTAATATTACCTATTAATTAATAATGAATGTAGATGAACGAATGTAGCTCAAATGTCGCGGAATAACAAAGACGACATACTCGTACTTTTAATTGGATTTATTGACGACATAACGAGAAGTATGGGCTTTCTGTGAAGTATGCCCTGATACCAAAGCCTCAAAAACTACTGCTCGACGTCTTTAAGGCGACTTCCTGATTTGTCGGTGCGGAGGCAGTACGATATGAGAAAAGTGTCAAATGTCAGTGTCTGCTATCAGTCGACTCGGTACCATTTTTACTACGCCCCTATATTTAAATGAGTGTTTCCTGACTGGCGCGGGATGCGCGGTAACGGGACGATGCGAAGGCGGTATTTACTGGGGGCCGATTTTTGAGTGTTGAACGCTCGACTTTTCATTCGACAACTGTCAAAACATCATATTTTTTCACTGATTTCGAGTGAAAAGTCGAGCGTTCTACACTCAAAAATCGGCCCCCTGCTCCGCTTCTGCGCATTATATTACTACTGCGCAAATGTTATACTGACAGTATTCCGTTAATTAGGTTATTCTTTGCGACGTCATCACGTCAGTAAATTTACGTCAAAGAAGAAAATGTCACGTATCGACCCTGCCCCGCCAAGTCAGGAAGTCGCCTAATAATCTTCTATGGACATATATAAGTAATGACGGCCCTCTTTAGCTAGTGCCGTGTCTAAAAGTTGTAATAACTTCGCGGTAGATATCGCTACACGAGCCTCCCTAAGGCTTAATTAGCAGAATGTAATGATTGAATGATTCACCATCACAAGGGATACCCACGGTGACTCAGTTGGTTAGAGCATAGACGGATTCCAGAGGTCGTGGGTTCAAATTTTTCACTTAGATTGGAAATTATAATGTCGTTAGCGGACGCATCCGCTTAACAACATTAAATAGAATAGGCAATGTTGTATAGTAGAACCAGCATTGTTGAACAAACAACCTCTACAATACTATTAAATCGTGTGCTGCTTTCATTACAGGGCAGGGATTCAAAGACAAACTCCCGCGCGCGCGTTGCGTCGTGCCATGTTTGTTTATGTTTGTTGTAGTTCAAGACACAACTTGCTCCATGTTGATGTTTCTAAGCAGTTGAGAACTTCCTACTTGATATTAATAGTCGCTTAACTAGCATAATTGTGATTATGTCTGACGTATAACATTACCCAGTCCAACTCACACTTATATACTTAGTTGTAGCGCTGTAATAAAAATTTGGAACGTTTTATTCACAAGTTTATGGCCGTGACTTCGCGTTTATGGTCGTGTAAAACTTCTTCATCCCTTCGAGGGTTGATTTCTGGGATAAAAAGTGAATTTTAAACCAGGGGATAAACTTGTTGCATATCAAGTTTCATCATAATCCGTTCAGCCGTTTTTGAGAAACTTTCGCATTTTTCTAGGATAAATTAATTGAATAAATGATATTTATGTCACACCTGGCCATAAAGTGGCAATTATCGCACGCTCCGCGTGCGAAAAAACCCACTTCCTGGCCAGGGGGTGACATAAAATTTTGTACTTACCACGGGCGATAATAAAGAAAGCCTCAGATCGCATATTTATCGCCCTTGCCTTCGGCTCGGGCGTAAAATACCTGCGATCTGAGGCATTCTTTGTTTTATCGCCCTTGGTAAGTAATGTACTATTATTAAAGTGTTTCAAATAATACATGGATACAATGGGCACGGCTTACGGTGATTGTGATTTTATCAAATTTAACAACAGACAAATCACAGACCTAAAATAAACTCAATTACAAGTTGGAGTGAGTGCTTTTGTAAGGAAACCACAATAATAGTAGATTGTTTGACAAGGGTCTAAAGTAATATGGCTTTTAGGCCCGAGTTATATACTCTACTTTTCACTTCAATTGCGAGAAAACAAATAAAGATAAATTATCTACCTAAAATGAATAATTTAACTCTTGTAACATGTCTAATTTGACAGCATGTTTTTTTTCTAAGGCCAGCAGCCAGCACCATGCCTCGCTGTACGTGTTCGCTTTGCGTATTCGCCTCCCTTTCTTTTGCTATATTAAAGAAAGAGATGCAACATGCGCTTTTTTTTTCTTTTAAGAGGCGCATTTGCTTTGACCATAGACACCGCTTAATCTTTAGAGAACTGAAAAAGTCTTTCCTGATTGGTCGATTTTAATACAGCTGTATTCTGGTTGGTTGATATATTTACCAAATATTTTTTTATCTGTCAAATTACTGTTCTGTGATTGGTGGATTTAATAGGTGAAGTATTTTGATTGGTCAAATTAAGATGTTTTGTAAATCATAAATATGTATACATATTTTCCCTAGGGCTTAAATGTACTTCTTTAGCCTCGCTTCACAAGTCTAATATGACACACTTTTCGAGCATGAGAAGTGAAAAATTACTTCATCAGTATATTGACGTAGAAGCGTCAAAATGAATGCTTTTGACTAGAGATTGTGGCTCTTAACAGGAACAAGTAATAGAACGGCGTGGGCGGGGCGGGGTAGTCTCCGAGTACGTCTGCTGTCACATACAGACAAAAAGACAGACGGACGGGTTCCGTTTTCACCATTTTGGCTACGGGACCTTAAAAGTACTATTCGTAATTGTATTGTAAACAACACTACTAATAATAATAAAGTTCATATATTAAAATAGGGTCTCGCTGGCGGTAACCCTAGCGCTGAGGGCGGGGCCTCGAAAGAGCGCGTTGCGTGCGATAGAAAGAGATGGCCACGTTTAGGCACGTTTGGCATACCTAAACGGGGGATTTGTTAACAGAGAAACTTCTGTACTTGTACTATTACTTATTCTGTGCCATTAGTTTTCTAACTATAGCGACAATGTAAACTTACTGTACATACGTATCGGTATTTTTCTTCTATATCCACTAAATCTCAAAGATATTAAGACAGATATTAAGTAAAACGATTAAATTACAATACAAGAGGACGTCCAAAACTAAACAAAAGTCTTAATCGCATAAAAACAACGGCATCCTCTAAATAAAAATTCGCTTTAAGTCCATATCATTATAATAATAAAACCGGCTTACTTACATAATGAAGATTATAAAAACAAACAACTTTGCGACCTAATTTTTATGCATAGTTATTTGTACCACGTAACAGTACGTAACTCACGCAAGTGGCATCAAACGCAAGACTGACCACTGGGCCAAACCTATACTTATGGGTGGTGAGATCATACACCGTAGTTTTACTTAAGGCATTTGTAATTATTTAGGCCTGGCAATTATGATGTATATAATTGTCTTAAATTCGGTTGCAAGATTGGCCCCAAATACACAAAAACACATACAAACGTTGCAAGTTTCATGAAAGCTTGAACCTAACATTGAAAAACATAACATTAAAGCATGTGTCGGCGACATGTCAAGCGAAGCCGATTTCGCCTGACATATCTGGCGACATCGGACGACTTACGTCCGTAGCGACGTCAGGCGAAGTCGAGCGACTTCGCGAAACTTTGCCTGACATATCTGGCGACATCGCGCGACTTATTTCCGTAGCGACGTCATGTCGCGCGATGTTGCCAGACATGTCGAGCGAAGTCCGGCAACGTCGCGCTGCTTTACTGGCGACACGTGTCGCGCGATGTTGCCAGACATGTCGAGCGAAGTCCGGCAACGTCGCGCTGCTTTACTGGCTACACGTGTCGCGCGATGTTGCCAGACATGTCGAGCGAAGTCCGGCAACGTCGCGCTACTTCACCCGACGTCGCTGGCGACACGTGTCGCAGGACATTTGTCCCCTAGTGAATCCCCGGCTTAAAGCGACACGGTGTAATAAGTGTCCCCCTTGTGACGCTGACCGTACGTTAATGTTTAAATTACGTACTTTATCTTCCAATTACTTTGTTTTCATAATGCTCCTCATACATTTCCTAACCTAACCTAATTTAATCTACTAAAACAGCTGGTGGCGAGATCCCTTATATGGTCGTGGAAAAAAAGACCCGTATCAAATAGATAGGTACTACCCCCAGATCCTTCACGGAGGAGACCCTGTTAATTGGCTCGGAACCAAGCGAGTATTGTACAAGATTAGGTGCAGAAGCACGACTGAAAGTGCAGACACAACACAGCCACGTTAAAGCGAAGCTTGTTATCCACATTCCACCTGAACACAGCCGCAATATCCCCTTGGAGCGACTCGCAATCGGCGACCTGCTTTCCTCCGTACACCAATTTTAAGTCGTCAGCATAGAGAAGACATCGCGCGTTACAAACAGCAGATTCTAGGTCAATTAACCATAATTACCATAGTATTGTGTAGAGAGTCAAGTGATTTGTCTCTTGTGGACACAATTTTTCCTCAAATTAATGAAAGCTAGGAGACGACGCGCTTGTGACTGTCACGGAGTGTCTAATATAGACTACGGTAGCTGATGGCTATCAGGCAGGCATTTAGTATGCCTTGCTTACTCGTCGTTGTATAAAAAATTAAATTATTGAAATGAATTGTGAAAATTCAAGTTTTTAATTAAGCTTGTGTACTCACCGTATTACAAAGTGACTCCGACTATTAACCGGCTATTATCTCTAGAAAGCCAACTCCATAACATTCAATTATACGGGTCCATGTTGACGATATTTGGTCGTTCGACTCGTTTCGCCGTGAATTCGGCATTCACGGACAAGCGGCCAGCGTGCTCACTGGCCACTAACAAAAAAAATTTCTTTTTTATAATAGATTAAAAAGTATTCTGGATTTAAAAATGTGCCTTAAGTTCAGCATTTTGGTTGTGCTGTGTGCTGTAATATTGTCAGGATATGCAGGTAAGTCCTTGAATATAAATTCATTTCGATTAAAAATCTGTGTTTTTTTTCTTCCAATATAATTCAATATTCTTGTATGCAGTCATCAAATAAATATTTACATCAGAGTGATATAGGTACAGTCAAGGGAACCAATATGTATACATTTTTTCACCTTAGTGCATTGAAATAAGGTCCAAAAATGTATACATATTTATGCCCTTGACTGTACTTACATGACAAAACGTCTTTATTTACAGTAAACACATGAACAAGATGTGATTGCCAAGGTGTTAGAGCGCAATTTCAAATACCTATTTCAGTTTTAGTTTGGAAATACTTTAATACTAGGCGGTTTCATGAGCGCTTGATTATGAAAATGCCTTCACAAGAATGACAGTATTTTATGCTCACAAAAAGTACGTAACTCTAAGTAGGTATACTGGCCACAAAGTTGCATTTTTTTTTTACTAGAAAAGCATACCGATATAGGCAGTCGATCGAAAAAGATAGTCTTAGATCTTATTAAACAGACGATGAATTCTGAAACGAATTATTTCGTTTACTCATCCATCTCAATCCACTAGCAACTTGTTTGCGAAGCAATCCTTAAACGAGAACTAATATCACTCCAAATCTAACTTAGCTTTAAGACATGTACACCGATTCACCCAAGTTTAAAATTTTGCGTTAGAATTTTAAATCTTATCCTCGGTGCATAAGTTTCAAAACGGGTACACATTACGGTTTAGTTGTGCCAGCAAATCTGGGCACTGAGAGACTTACAAGCCCTCACTAGGAAATTATCTTTCGGCTGCAGACGGCCGTAAACTTTTTAACTATTGGTGGGAACGAAATGCACCGTCTTAATGGATCGTCGTTCACAGTTCCATCAGCTGACGTTTTCTTTAAGGCTTGTTATGTAGATTATCGTATTTCAAGACCCACACACGCACACACACACACACACACACACACACACACACAAACACACACACACACACACACACACACACACCGACATACGACCGAGACGAGTGGCGGAAAAGAGAAACTCGCAATAGCCCACAAGAAAAATACTTCAAGACTAATATCGTAACGTAGTTTTCTTGAAATTTCATACATTTATAATCTACTAAAATACTAATTGAGGTACACTTGTATGAGCCGAAGTGACGTATCATTTGTGAGCCCTTCTTAAGATGCGTAATCTAGTTGTAACGTCCTTAATAGCCTGTTCACGGCCAAACCTTTGCCTCCGGCACTTTCTTTTCCCTCTTATTATTTTCTACATAGGCAACGGACATTCCAGTGTCATCTCGAACTACATTTCACGATGTTGATTTCGATTTTGGTAGTGTCAAAATGGTTACGTAGCAGAAACTCGAACTTCACATGAAATTCATAAATCAAAATGTACAAAAATCCTAAAAACATGTAAGTACCCTAATGTACGTTTCCTCGAATCCTCTTGATTAAAAAAACATATCCAGATTATCGTTTCCTCCGAAGACGAATCGACCGAACTCTTGAAATATTATCGGCCCATATAGAGACTTAGCTGTTTCCTATAGCAGGTATAATAACCACCGCATTTGCTTTCGGTAACCAGTTCATGTGGTGAATTGGAAAATAATATTATAATAATATGATGTTTATCAACAGAAGCTTTTTACTCATTCGAGCCAGGCGAAGGAAAGTTTTTTGTTTTGAGCAAGTAGATGCTAATGGACGCTAATTTGTATAATTTAATTATAAGAGAGGTGACATTGCGAAGAAAAGGTCTGGGCAAACAGAGACTGAACGTTTCAACAAAGGGGTAACATAGTATAACAGCTTGTGTCTTGAAATGCTTACTTTTCTTTTAACTAAGGATAGTTTTTTGAAAAATAATAGTGCGTAATTAATTCTGAGGGTTTTCTTGAGCACCAATGTGACTCAAATACCATTTCTTAGATACGATCAAAAAGTCAGTCATATGACTTGATAACTGGTTGCGGATGTATGGGATATTTGCCTACATTTAAAAGAAATACTTTTAGTTCGATTCAAAGTACGGTCATACTTTTATTTATTTTTCTTACAAGCAAGAAGATGTCTCTCCCGTGTAAAGTGGCTGCTATTTCGGTCACGTCACAACCCCGCAATGACGTCACGCCTCCCTCTGACCCATATAAATCAAAGGCGGCGTGACACAATGGCTTTGATTACTTCCAGCGATTTAATCCCATTAGTCTATCGATTTGACACATGTCATGTTTGTGTTTGTGTGTACATATTAGTATTGAATAATTAAATGTGATCTGATATGGTTGATTGGGACGAGCAATATTTGTTTCCGTTTACTCTTAAGGCTTGTTCGGACTAGGCTAGTATTTTAGTCTAGTAGCGAGTAATTTAGTAGCTAAACTATTCGCTACTGCCTAAAATTCGTTCACATTACAGTCGAGTAAAGTTCACAAGTCAGCGGTATTCTGCAAGATGAACAGCCTACAGCGAAACGACACTTTCACGCCAACTAAGCCTTTAGTATTGAGTTATTTAATTGAGTATTCTATCGATTTTGTTGATGTTTCAAAAGTCTTACTCTCTTTTTACTAAGACTGCCTTTTTAGAGGTCTAAATGGGCATTAACATTGTAACTGAAGTTCTATCAGTTTAAAAATGTATAAAAATAGGGATGTCGACTCGAAATTTTTTATTACTTCAATAGAAAGAAGACATAAAACTATGCCAAATAGTGAAAATCCTATTCAAATATCTCAAAAAATAACGAAGTTACAACGGTTAGAATGTTGGTAGTTAGAGAGAGAAAGTGCTACCTAGCCGTGACGTCACGTTTAAGTAGCGCCATAATAAATGACGATCGTTCAATACAAAGGAGCGTTTTGCGGAAAAGGGACAGAACATACCCAATCTTAAAACTTTGAAGACTTATAATTACGTAATTATTTATTTGTTTGAATTACTTTTTTCGCCATTTGATTGAGAATTTGAGCCTTTATGTAGAAAATTTGGATTTATTGATTTTCTTTTATAGTGTCGTCATCCCTATTACACGTGCTAGGATTGACTTACCTTTTTGCCAGGAACCATAGCTTGGCGTACATACTTATATCAGAGGTTGGCGTCAAAAATGAAAAAGAACGCCAATGCCGAATAAAATTACTAACGCCTCCACGATGACTACAAGTACAAGTGATCATATCCATGACACTCATCATCATCCTCCTAGCGTTATCCCAGTACAGTTGCATCCTGAAGGGTGCCTGGGGTCCGCTACCTGATCCCAAGATTTTGGCGTAGGCACTAGTTTTTACGAAAGCGACTGCCATCTGACCTTCCAACCCCGAGGGGAAACTAGACCTTATTGGGATTAGGTTTTTGTCTAGTTAGTGGGCAACTTGACTGTTAGAAGTTTTCAAGCCGCCCGAAGGCCTCCAACTTGGCTTAACGACTGCTGCCATAGACAGCAGCCGGGATCAAAGGCTTAACGTGCCTTCCAAAGCACGGGAGCGCTCAGTTATTAACCACTCAAAGCGGTCACCCATCCATGTACTGACCGCGGCCCACGTTGCTTAACTTTGCAACGCTTGCGGCACGCAGGCGCCGCTGGGCCACGTGCGCTCCATCATATCCATGACACTCTCGTAGTATTAAATGGAAAATTATAAATGACACTCATTCCGCTATTACCTGTTCATCAATCATCATGCGTCAATTCTTGATTTGATTTTGTTTAGAATGATTCAGAGTATTAATGCGGTAAGTAATGGTTTTTATAAAATAATGAAATAAAATAAGCATTGGAAAACAATATAAACTGTTTTTACAATGAATGTATTAAATTATTCATTTGTTTATTGACATTATTCGATGCGTTATTAAAACTTCTGTAGGTTGAAATTTAAGTAAGTACTGATATTTCAACTAGGTATCTACACCTAATAAAAAATAGACACTTTACGTAAAGGACTAAAAACGTACGAAGGAAAAAGTTAAATTTGAATAATTCTTCCTTTGTCGGCAGTTATAATTTAAATAAAATGAATACCCTCTCTACAAAGAACCCACTTATTTAGTACAAGGCCCGCTGTCGTCATTAAGTCTCCTTTAAAAAAAGATTTTACTTTCGTTTGAAAATTACTCTGTTGGGTCGTAAACAAGAGCCTTAAATTAATACGTACCGTTAATATACTACGTCAGCGCAGTCCATTATTACAATTCAGAACCTTTTATTACATGATGGTAACAAGGCAAATAATTGCTTAGTTGTTATTGAAATGTAAATGTAATACTATTCTTCATGAAGCTATTTTAAATACGTTTAATATGATTTACATTTTGTTACCTTGCCTAAATAAATAAAAACAAACAAATAAATAAACTAAACATCGACTGTAGAGTCACCTGGCATGATGCCCGATGAATATACCAATCGTTCAAAAATATCTGGGAAAACCCTATTTCCATTTGTGTTGTGTACCTAATAGTAATAAGTATTGCCCACGAGTGTACATCTAAAATTCAAAGCTAAAAACAACTCACTGCTTCATAAACCTAGCACCTGCATACGGTTTATATATTGTGATTATTTGTGACTAGCAAACTGTCCACAAGACCAATAATATTTTAATTAGAACGTAATTTCTGATGAAATGTTCATTTATTTGATATTTACCTAATTCCTTTTCCTTCAGTAAGGTGATTTCGAGAGTTCAGTTGGTACAATTAAATTCCCTTTAGTCCCGAGAAAGCTCTTTTTAAGGCGACTTCCTGATTTGTCGGTGCGGAGGCGGTACGATATGAGAAAACTGTCAAATGTCCGTGTCGACTGTCAGTCAACTCAGTACTACTTTTTACTGCGCCCCTACATTTAAATGAGTGCTTCCTGACTGGCGCGGGATGCGCGGAAGCGGGACGATGCGAAGGCAGTACTGGTCCGCTTCTGCGCATAAAATTACTACTGCGCAAATTTAATACTGACAGTATTCTGTCAAGATCTTTGCGACGTCAGTAAATATACGTCAAAGAAGAAAATAACACATATCGATCCCGCCCCGCTAAGTCAGTAAGTCGCCTTATAGAGCACTTATATCGTAAGGGAGCTCCGTAAGATCGTACATGACCCTAAGGGGCCGGCAGATGCCCCTAATGTTCCAATTATGAACCTTTTTGAAACAAATTTATTCAAGGGCAAAGGAGAAGATAGGTACGTATTTATTTATATTTACTTTACGTTTCTTTTTAGTTAATACTTTCATCGCGTTTATAGAGTTTTGGTAACAATGCGACCTCGAGGTGAAGTTGTATTTAGACTTACCTTCTAGTCTGCGTTTGTCTGCGTTGTGTTTCAGTAAATACAAACAGTCTTTTGTCTCGCTGTAGTACACAACGAATGTGGCAGTGTTTTACTTGTATTTTTGAATTTAAATGTTTTAGAGATGGATTAAAAATAACGTTTGAGATGGGTAAGTACCTTGTCATTCAAACGGATAAGCAACCAATTATACCGAAGTTTCAAAAGTCAAATAATTACATGTTACTCACACAAGTAATTACGATGTAAGCGGGGAGATATCTCAATTCTATGGTCCTCAGAATCACTGCGCTTAGTGATCTCTATGACAGCTTGCGTGCGGACACGTACAAATTCTATATATTTTTTAAAACATAAATCATTTAACCTTGTGTCACAACAGGTGATTAAATAATGATAATCACTGTATTTCGAAATCTTAACGCCTTGTCGGTCGCGGGTGATTGGGCACGGTCAGTTCTACGTGAATTCTGAGCTAAGGTCGATGTGTTGCTAAACCGTGTGTGCTAAATTCTTAGATGGAAACAAGAGACGGTCGTGATATGCATGTGTCAGTGTTCGAATTTAAAAAAAGTTCTTCTGATTTCTGTGCCAGTTCTAATTTCAAAAGCGCTCGTTGTTTAAAGATATGGAATTGCTAAAGTTATGTTATATTTGGACAGTGATTGCGTTTTTGGTGTTCCAATTCGTTCTTGAAGGTTCGGGACAAGAAGCGGGATTCGAGTTGCCAGTGCAATTAGTGGGATTCCCATTTATCATCATGGCCGTCAGATTTACTAATTTCGTTAAGAAATTATCTTACGCTTTAAATCCAGGTAAGATGGAGTTTAGATAAATAAAATAATAGAACTTTTTATTTTAAGTTTTAAATACTTAGTTTCGACACACTTTTTTCGTGTATGTTAATATTATAAGGAAATCGTAAAACGCAAATAATTGCACACGGAACAAATACCATGCTGAACTTAGTAGAGTAGAACACGCAGTTTATTTACAATATTTTTTACGAAACGCAACCGTAATGGGGATCAACCGGCATTATGACATAAGAGTTCGATTGACCAACATAAAGACCGGCGGGAAAGGTATTACGCTGTCACGTATTCCAGTACAATCCGAGCCGTACTACCGGCTAGTTCGGCACAACGTATCGACTGCTTTCACGCGCGAAAATCGGAAGAGGTTATAACAGGAACGGACCTTATTTACGGGAACTTCGAAAAAAAAGTAGAACTGGAGCGGACCTTTTTCGAGATAACTTAAAAAAAAGTTTACAACGGGAGTAATTTTTGCGCATATCTAAATTCGAAATACGTCGCTTGCATGTTCGACTATTAGCGTTTTGTTGCTTCATGTGACATTTTAACAATAGACGTAGTTGTGAAACGTTTGACTACAAGTTAGCAGTAAACGTCTCCAGTTAAGTTAGTTGTCATTATTCTTGATTTAAACACGCCTGCAATGGAGTGGAATAAAATATTATACACGGGTAGTCTGTTGGTCTTATTGTTGAGTTGCTGCGATGACGTGAACAGCCAGGAGGCAGCGTTTGAGCTCCCAGTGCAGTTAGTGGGGTTTCCTGTTATCATCTTGAGTGTACGGCTCACTAACTTCTTGAAGAAACTATCATACTCTCTAAGCCCAAGTAAGTATGTTAAATAAGTTGTAGATTGATAATTATGTAGCATACGAGCATTATTATGGCTTGTATATTTTTTAAACTCATTGTTGCAGCCACTTTCAATGTATGTTTAGATAAACTGACAAATGAGTTCAGAAAGTATTAATTGTGTCTTAGGTACTTATTTCCAATACCTCTACTTATAAAATGCTTCTGAAATGCCTCCAAATATATTCTAACGAAGTGTAAAACTCTGTCATAAGTTTAGTGTAGTCTAGATTCCTTGTTATTATTCTCCAATCCTGAATATATTACGCAAATGTAAGCAAGCTAGTAAGCTTTAGGCAACACCTACATAATTCAACTTCATCAATATTGACCTCTTAGTGCTTATCGGTGATAATAGTTTATTGGGGTCTATCCTGTTCAACGTTATACATTCCACGGACAAGAATTACGTATTTTATCTATCCTAAGAAGTTAGATTGTTTGTTACTCTCTTAAGCAATATCGAATGAATCTCGACAAAATATTCTAGTTTTCATTAAAACTAGATAATTAACATATTATGTTTCTGGCTAGAATTTACATGCATTAAGAAGTCGCGGGAAAGTTAAAGTCATGTATTGACTCATATATTAGGTCAAGAGATAGTCGAACTTCCATTTTACCTATTAATTACGTAAAAATAATTGAATGACCTGAATAAAGGTTATTCTTAAACCTAAGACCCATTTCCAGTTTTAAGTTTTATAACTTGAACAAAACCGTGCCGTGCCATACTTTCCGTTTCATTTTACTTTCATTTTCATTCGAATCTTGGCCTTCATGTGGTAATTAGAAATTATAAACAGTCAGGGTTGTAAAAATAACTGGGTCGCTATTCCATCTATCTTTATTATCAGAAGAGTCCATACCTCGTATATAGCTTTTGTATCATAGGTCTGTCATTCTGATATTAAAAAAACCGGCTAAGTGCGCACGAAGGGTTCCGTCCCATTATCTTTAAAAACGTTTTTTCACAGTATCCAAGCGCATAAGGTAGATTACGAATTAATTTCGTTATGCCCAATAGCCCAAATTTAAGCTTCTCCACTTCTTTTTGTTTCGATATCTAGGATTATGAGAGTTAGGAAAACTAAATTAAGCCCTAATGAAACCTAAGTCGTAATGATATAATTGCAGGTATGTAAACATGAATATTTTTTATTGGCTTCACAATTAACTCACACCCTCATGGTATTTACTTATAATTACTCCATAATATCGGTTTGCCACCTCTACTCAGTTATAATAACGTGTTGCATTATCTCCGTTACCCAAAGGTTGTCAGAAAGAGATCGCTCTTTAGCGATAACACCGCCTGTTGTTTACCTCTACTTTAAGCGTTATTGCATACACTACTTTATCTACATCCATATATTAAATCCTCTTTCATGTGTTTCGTGTGGGCACGTCTCGCCGGCGTGCGCTATGTTTGCCTCGCCAACCCGGCCCGCGCGCCGCCGCCAGCCCGCAGCTGTGTCATTAAGGTTGTACGTGATCTCGTAAGAGTATTATATTTGGTGTTCTTATAGGGGTCGCGCAACCGCAAGAAGTTTCCTGCACAGTATATTATAAAGCGGGGTCTTATCTACGGTTTTTGAACTTATTAAAGAGGATTTACTATATGGGTGTAGATAAAGGGTATAATTGTCTTGTATTGTAACCTCCTTACTCTGTCTAGACTTACGTATTATGGCCGCTATCAATCAGCTGATACTATGTGTCAGCCTGCTCATTACTCAAACATAAGCCAACACCAGCCATACTGGTTCCACAGCAGTTAACGCGGAACCCGTCCCAAACCCCACCGAGCGAAGGTGGAATAGCGTTCGGAATGTTCTACTTTATTATTAGAAATCTACAAAAAATTAGATGATTTTTTCTTTTAGTAAAAAAAGTCACAAAGTAAGCTCTAATCGTTTTTAGATATGTTCCTTCGACTAAAAACCTGTACCATTTCATTGTTATCCAATATTTGTTTTTTCTTTTGCGTCTTCTTATTACTCATTGATCAATTCTTGGGCTCATGTTTTAAAATATTTATATATTATTGACTATTTTTAAATATTGTGGTTCAAGCATGCGGCTGTCAAGCGGCAGTCGTGGGTTCGAATCCCAGCTCGTACCAATGAGTTTTTCGGAACGTATGTACGGAATATCATTTGATATTTACCGTTAGCTTTTCGGTGAAGGAAAAACATCGTGAGGAAACCTGCATACATCCGCGAAGAAATTCAAAGTTGTATGTGAAGTCCCCAACTCGCTCTGGGCCAGCGTGGGGACTACTGCCCAATCCCTCTCATCTATGAGAGGAGGCCTGTGCCCAGCAGTGGGACATATATAGGCTGATGATGATGATGATTTTTAAATATTAACGAAAACTACGCGCAGTTCAGTAGAAAGCGGGATGGTTAATTTTATTGCAAACGCTTGTTAGAGCGGGACTTTTTTTGGGAGGGATTCCGCCTTAACTTCTTGAATAACCCATCTCTAATTGCACTCATATACAGTGGGCCAACGAAAATGTTGAGCACTTTAGTACTTTGTCAAATTAAAGAGGTTTCAAATTTTATGACGTTTCAGTCTAAATATTTCTTAGATTTCGATGTGACAAGGTTCTAAGTTTGCTCAACATTTTCATGGGCTGACTGTACATGTACAAAGCAATTTAACTTATGCGCATGCACTAAGTAGTTTAGTACGATTATGCATTAGTAAAATATGAACTATGCAGACCAATAAGTATTTAAAGATAGGAGCATAACATACCAACGTTATCATTAACGGTACGCAGTATTCTTATGCAAGGTATAATAACTTAATTGTGAATATACTAGTGCACTCAAATATTCCTGAACAATCACGGCTTTTAGTGATGATTTCATGTTACGCTATTCATGAATTACTTAATTCTTTGTTATGAGTTATGCATTCGTGTTTTATTATTACCTTTGGCATACGATATAGATTTGACGAATAACGTCTTTAAAAAAGCTTCAGTTCACAATTTACAACAGTGATACAACCGAAAATATAACCGACTCAAAATAAAACATTGGCATGCAATGAAAAATACTATTTCTTGACTGTGACTTCATCTGCGTGAGCACCTAAAAAATATGTCCGCTACCAATTTCATCCTGTTGCGAATGCTTTTCGGAATAGTCCCTAGGATTAATTCCCATGTACAAAATCTATTTGCATAAATGTCTCTTAATGCGATATATCGATTGAAAGAGACGCCCTTATGTTTTTCGATCACGACAAAACGGGATGCAACACTCTCCGAGAATGGCTTTTCTAGACAAATCTCGTTAAATATGCAGCATTGCATTGTGTGCAGGTTTATTAAATTTCCTCTTGACAGAGTTTAGATGAGGTAAAATACCATCATATTAACAATCGTGTCCTTTAATAATGCGTTGTTTTAGTAGGCTCAGTAAAAAAAGGAAAATGTGGACACAACTTTGGATTTTTTCTATCGAGAAAATTTTAAGCAATTATGTTACGGCTATTGTCAGTACCACAATCATATAGTCAAGAATCATATATCTGAAAATCAGCCCCTATTATTTGCTAGTCTGGGCAGGACAGCGTTTCAAAGTTTTCTAAATTTCTCGTTGTAGCGCCTTAACTTCTAATGATACTCACTGTCACGTAAAATATTAATAAGTTACGACTATTCCGAGATTATCATAAATCAAGGTGAGCAGGAATTTTTGAATTAGGTAAAAAAGTAAAAATAACTATTAATAAAATTCTAGCATGCACAAGGACGTAATATTGATTCAATAAACTTGTTGTAGGTAATATTCTGTTTAGAGGCCAAGGACACATGTAAACCTAAACATGTAAAGAATGGAGCGGTAGCTCTCATACAGTTAAGTTTCCTCCAGCCTTCGTTTTAAGCTTTTCCGATAGTGATTAAAACCATTAAACCCATTTATGCCAGGCTTCAAATTAATTTCATCCGTTGAAGCCCCATTATACTTGCAAATTTTGCATTAAATAGGTACCAGTTCAGGAAATCATAGCTCCTTGTATTAACGGAAATGCAAGTTTGTCTGATAATCTCAAGAAATAGCAGCCAACAGATCAATTGTGTAACAGCGGTTTTACCTATTACATTACAGACTGCGGTCTATGTTACTAGGCATATTGAATTAAAAATAGATTGATATTTGCACTCTCGCTTAATCGTTTCTATGCGCACCAAGCCTAAGTTACCTATTTATTTATTTAAACTTTATTGCACAAAACAAATGAGAACAAAATGGCGGACTTAATGCCTCAAGGCATTCTCTACCAGTCAACCATAGGGCCAAACAGGAACTTGCAAAGGTGGGTGCAAGAGACAGACTAACAAGCAAACATCCTTAGAAGGCAGGCAATATGTGAAAAACTCTGCAGGTGCGACATATGAAAACTAATTCCAATTTAAGACGTCAGAATCATAATCAGAATCAGAATTATTTTATTTGCAAGAATACTTATTAATATAGTACAGGGTGTTGAGGTACAGAAGTACAGTATTTAGTCGGTGAACGACATGCAAAAGTTATACTTACAGGGCTAATATAAATATGTCAATTATGTTATACGTGCAATGTCTTAACCAATAACATTAGATAATTACAGTGCCAACCACTTAAATAGCCTCACCTATATATTATGAGTATTATAATTTATACGTGACAATTTGTATCAATATATCTTAAATTTGAATTGTACGCCCTGACGTCTATCGAACGACACATGAACAAGTCCGAACTTGTCTGCGTGCGAAATGTCGTAGACCCAAGAGCTAATACGGGCCGTCCACATGAATAGCCTCAGTTTAATATAATCGTTCAAACTGTGCGTTTGAATTTCGGTTTAAATTTTATTTTATTATTATTAGATAATACAGATGGAATTCTATTAAGTACCTGCAATAACGCGATAAAAAAAGTGATTTTGTGAGTATGGGACTTGGTAAAAAACTTACGAGTTTAGAAATTAAAAAAATATTTTTTATTTAACTTAAAAAGTATCCCATCGTGAGATAGCTAAAAAAATAGGTCGCAGCCCAAAAGTTATTTAATAATTATGTTAAAAATAAGGAAACCTACGGCCTCCAGTATAAAGGACGCACTAAATTTGCCACTACGGATCGTGAACGTCGTCTTATTTTGCGCTCTGCTTCAAATTCCACAAAGACCGCCAGGCAAATAGCTACTGAAATAAATACTAGAGCATCTCTCTTTACAGTTCGACGGATTATTAGAACATCATCTTACCTCAAACGAAAAAGGATATGAGCAAACCTCCGTTGAGAGACCAATATGTGGCGGCTCGACTGTCTTTTGCTAAAAAGTACATGTGCTGGAGAACTGAGTGGCGAAATGTGGTTTTTAGTGACGAGAAAAAGTTTAATCTAGATGGTCCAGATTGATTTAAATATTATTTTCACGACCTAAGGAAAGAACCGAAAGTACTATCACGTCATCACTCAACTCTCGGTTCGGTGATGGTTTGGGGGGGCAATCTCTTACTATGGTACTGTTGATTTAATAGTGGTAGACGGAAGACTAAATGCTGAAAATTATTAAAATTTATTAAAAGAAACAAAAAGTAAGATCAGAAAAGTAATAGGTAGAAAAAAATATTTTTCCAGCATGATAATGCTCCCCATACACACATCAGCCATAGTTACAAAGTGGTTTGAAGAAAACCAGATTGAAGTTTTAGACTGGCCATCCTTGTCCCCTGATCTCAACATAATAGAAAATGCCTGGGGTAGGCTTTCTCGTCAAGTTTATTACAACGGAAGACAGTTTAGTAATAAAGAAGAACTGATTCAAGCTATTTACACTGTTTTGGATTCTGTGGACGTTAATTACATACATTCTTTATATGAATCACTACCTAATCGTATTTTCAAATTAATAAGGTCTAATAGAAGGTATACAAAACACTAAACTAAAGAGTTTTAATAACTAAACAGTATCTTTTAGCATGTGAGGCTATTCAAGTGGAAGGGGCAATTATTTGTTTTCACGTTATTTCTGTAAATTTGATAAGCTAACAATAAATATTTTATTTATAATAAACAAGGCTTCCAGTTTTATTTTATATTTTATGCTTAATGTATATCTCCTTTTTATATTACTATGTGAAATATTAATTTAGGTGAGTGAGGCTATTCAAGTGGCGGGCACTGTATATAAATTATTATAATAGGTACTTATTTAGTCATATTCTAAAAATTCTTTAACGCTATAAAAACAATTCTCCATTTTCCAACCAGTGATTTCTTTTACAAATTTATTATATTCCAATTTCCTTAAATCTGCTGGAAGGTTGTTGTATAATACAATGCACATATTGTACGCATTTTTGCGATAGATCGCAGTGCAACAGGCAGGCTGGTACAATAGATCCTTGTACTGAGATCTCTGCACCCCTACAAAGACATCGGACCTGCTTCTAAAGAGATCAGGATGTTTTCTTACAAACAGGCATGCTTTTTTTATGTACATACAGGGTAATGGAAGAATATTCAGCTTTTTAAAGAGTGGCCTGCAGCAGTCTGTGACTGAAATGTTGGCTATAGTACGAATACACTTTTTCTGTCTGACAAATGCCCTAATTACATCAACTGAACCTCCCCAGAGCAAAAGCCCATAGTTTAACAATGAGGTTGCATAACCATGATACGCTGTGATGGCAGCTTCGACGGAAACAGTCATTCTAAGTTTTCTTACGGCAAATATAAAACTATCTAACTTGGAGCAAACAAAGTTAACGTGTAGTTTCCAATTCAGATGTTGGTCGATACGTAAACCTAAGAATGTTGTATCATTACAATTAGTTAAGTCAGTATTATTATAATTAAGACGTATTGATCTAGTATGAGCATTATATGATTGAAACTGAATAAAAAGAGTTTTACTTAGGTTAATATTAAGATTATTTCTACGTGTCCATAGGTTTATGTCAGCTAATGCTTTATTTATGCTTTCTTCATAAGAAGTCAAATCATTGCCTTTTACCATCACAGTCGTATCATCCGCAAATAATACGCACTTTTCACTGGTTGTCTGAGGAAGATCATTGTAAAGAGCAACGGGCCAAGGTTACTCCCTTGAGGCACTAACCAATGGTTTTCACGATAATAAGAAAGAAAATTCTGTCGTACAAGGTTTTTCCCAACGTTCACAATTTTACAGATTTCCGTGCGTTGCTTTCTATCTCCCAGGTAAGTACTGAACCATTCAAGTGCTGAACCTCTTACGCCATAGTTTTCCAATTTATTTAATAGTACGTTGTGAGAGACACTATCAAAGGCCTTGCTTTAATCTAGAAATATTGACGTAATGGGAAGTTTATTATTGATAGCTTCTGTCACAAACTTAACAAAATGAAAACAAGCTAATTCAGTCGAACGACCCTTTCTAAAACCAAACTGATCAGGATGAAGCAAATTGTACTTGTCCAAAAAATCTGTTAATCTAACGCACATGGCCTTTCGAGTATCTTAGATAAAACTGGAACTAAAGTGATAGGTCTATAATTATTGAGGTTACTACGATCTCCTTTTTTGTACAGGGGTTTAATTGTTGATAATTTCAACTGCTCTGGGAAAATACCTTGTTGAAATGACAGATTTATAATGTGAGACAAAGGCGACTTCCTGATTTGTCGGTGCGGAGGCAGTACGATATGAGAAAAGTGTCAAATGTCAGTGTCAGCTGTCAGTCGACGCGATACCATTTTTTACTACGCCCCTACATTTAAATGAGTGCTTCCTGACTGGCGCGGGATGCGCGGTAGCGGGACGATGCGAAGGCGGTACTGCTTCGCTTCTGCGCATGATATACTACTGCGCAAACGTAATACTGACAGTATTATCTCAAGTGAGAATCTTTGCGACGTCAGTAAGTTTACGTCAAAGAAGAAAATGTCACATATCGATCCCGCCCCGCCAAGTCAGGAAGTCGCCAAAGGATGACTCAAGTGAGGAGCGTTCAATTTAAGCAAAGCCGTTGTGATATTGTCATAGCCGCAGGATTTACTATTATTCAGTGACATAATTATCTTGTAGACTTCACTTTCGTCAACAGGCGTCTAGTCAAGTATGCCCCTGCAGTGGGTTTGTAGTTACGGAACCGAGGAATTGGCGAATGACCTAAACCAGGTACCGCATTCAATAGTTAACGGCATCTGTATACCGATAGGTAGTGTGATGAGAGATATTAGAATCATTGTGTACATAGGTATATGTAGTAGGTAATGGAAATAGGCAGAAAGTCAAAAAGTTGGGCTTCATATGAACGCAACAAAAACAAAAATTATGACAAACAGTCACAAGAGAACAATCAGTATAGAAGGCAAGAAAATAGAATATGTGGCAGAATATGTATACCTAGGCAAACTGGTCTCTTTCGACGCAAATAGAAATGAAAATGAAGTCGATAGAAGAATATGCAGAGCATGGAAGAGCTACTGGGCTCAAAAAGAAATTTTAAAAGGAAACTACAATTTAAATATGAAAAAGATAATAATGGATTCCTGCATCCTCCCAACTTTAACGTACGCCAGCCAAACATGGGTCTATACAGAAAAAATAAAAAACAAAATCCTATCATGTCAACACGCCATGGAGAGAAGCATATTGAAACTGAGAAGGATACAAAAAATTAGAAACACCGAAATTCGCAAGAAAACTAAAGTAATTGATGCTCTCAAGTACAGTTTAAGACAAAAATGGAGTTGGGCAGGACATATAGCGAGATATAAAGATGGACACAATGGTGGACACAACAGGCAACAAAATGGCCTGGCCCAATGGGAAAAAGACGAGTAGGAAGACAAAGGGCAAGATGGGCTGATGACATCATAAAGATAGCAGGAAAAAATTGGATGAACATTGCAACGGGCAGACTGAAGTGGAAGGAAATGGAGGAGGCTTTTACCCATAGGGGGCTACACATAGAAAATATATAAGAAAACAAATAATAACATATTATATATACCTATATATACATATAAGAAAAAATAGTGTGGAAACATAAAGCTTAATAAAAATAATAAAAAATAAAAATGGAAATAGGCTAAGGTGATTGCCCACTGCCGCCACATCCCATTGCGGCGTGCGGAGTGACGAATTCGCGTGCGGAGATGATGCACCGCCATATGGATTTTCTCCGTATCTCCGTCCGGAGCTGCGGTGTACGATGAACCGCGCTCTAAGCAAAGTTATATGAGCTAAATAATACGGTGATAATGAAACTGTCGCTTTTCAAGTTTATTAATTATTTTGAGCCAAAGTTATCATTTTCTATATTAAACGAACTTAGCAGTCCCAACACAGGAAAGTAGAAGTTTTAATTAGCACCACCCGGGTGCGGCCTAACAAAGCTGAAAACCATTTTGATAAGCTGAAGCTTAGCTCGCTTTGTATTTAAAGAGATTGTTTCTTTTAAGGAGCTACACTGAAAAATTTGGAGACTTTGAAACGCTGTCCTGCCCAGACTAGCAAACAGTAGGGGCTGATTTTCAGATATATGATTCTTGACTATATGATTGTGGTACTGACAATAGCGAAACATGATTGCTTAAAATTTTCTCGATAGAAAATAAATCCAAAGTCGATTCTATATTTTACTTTTTTTCCTCAGGCTACTAAAACAACGCATTATTAAAAGACACGATTAAGTTAATATGATGGTATTTTACCTCATCTAGGTACTGACAAGAGGAAGTTTAATAAACCTGCACACAGTCAGATATTTAACGAGATTTGTCTAAAAAGCCATTCTCGGGGAGGGTTGCATCCCGTTTTGTCTTGAGGTAAAAACAAAGGGTGTCTCTTTCAATCGATATATCGCCTTAAAATGTTAGTATGTCTAAGTGTCTGTTTGGTACACTTGTCGCTTAAAAATTTAATGAAACTTGTAGTTTTTTCAAACTCCTTGACATAATCATTGTCGTACACGCCGAAAATACTTACCTACCTATTCCTCGCCGCAACACATTCAGACACAGGTACATACTGATGTCGATTAATACCATAGAAAATTAATACCTTAACTTAGTACCTAGTTACAAACCATGACAGTTATGCAGTAATTAATTATTTAATTGAAGAGGTATTTATTTTATTTATTTATTTAACAAACAAACAGTCTTTTAACCTTAAAAAAGGTAAATTAGTTATAATTGTACGCGATTAAGTCCCGTTCCCCAATAATAATGTGTGAAAATCGTGTAAGTTTAAATCAATATAAACAGTCTTTTATAGTTGTAAATAACATTGAAAAGTATAGATATATTATAGACTTACAGTTTCCTCAAAGAATATTTTAACATCATACGTTGTAGTAATGACTATATGAGTACACTCTAAACTAAAATACTAAAAAACATATGAAAATTGTACACAATAATAACAGAGTTGTCTATGCAAAGATGTAAATCTAAAGTACATAGTGAAATAAACATTTTGAGAGTTATATATATTTTTATGCATCGTTAGTTGTAATGTAAACAGTGCCAAAAACATATATACATGTATGATAAATTTAATACCTACATATTATAGTTGTTGGATCATCATCATCATATCAGCCGAAAGACGTCCACTGCTGGACATAGGCCTCCCCCAAAGAGTGCCACAATGACCGGTCTTGCGCCACCCGCATCCAGCGGACTCCCGCGACCTTTACCAGGTCATCAGTCCACCTTGTGGGGGGTCTACCCACGCTGCGCCTTCCGGTCCGTGGTCGCCACTCGAGAACCTTTCGGCCCCAACGGCCATCGGTTCTACGTGCAATGTGCCCCGCCCACTGCCACTTAAGATGTTGGTGGATACATTGTAAAGATAATCGTTTGAAGCTACAAAATGACTCATAGAAAAGATCTAATGTCTGAAATTTTTCGTCATAAAGCCTGCACGCTCTTGTAATGAAACCGTTTTTTGCATAAGAGGTACGACTACGGGGGATTTGAAAGAGGGGTTTTTTTTTATATACAAGAGGTATACAAGGTACCTACCTACAAGAGCCGAGTCCCTTACGTCACTAACCACTATATACCAGTATGACTTATCTTCGATCATCCATTGTTGTTGTATTTAGTAGCTCTCTTAGATAATGTTTTTAAGTTAGATAAGAACTGAGTGCGGCACACGGTGCAAGAGGGCAGACGTCAAAGGGTTATAGAACGCAGAACGGCGGGGACCTGCGTCGCTAGGCTACTCTTGCGCTATGCCTGAGTTAAGCTTAAGCCACACAGAGAGCGGGAGGGCGGTAGCGGCGCGTGAGCGGGCGGTAGCGGCGCGGGAGCGGGATGGGAGCGGGCGGTAGCGGCGCGGGAGGCGCGCGGGAGCAGGCGGGAGGCGCGCGGGAGCAGGCAGGAGCCGTGCGGGAGCTACCGCCCGCTCCCGCGCCGCTACCGCCCGCTTAAGCTTTAATCGGTACCTATCTGTGTAAGTTAATTGATAGGCCTATAGTAAACAGGCTTTCTTTACATACTAAACATACATCTCCATCATTCCAGCCACATACCGGTCGCGCAACCGACGGCACCTGGCCTACGCCGGCGCCGGCGCCGACGCCGACCCGTTCGACGCGGCGGAGGTGGAGAAGTACATCGTCGGCGAGTTCGGCGCGCGCGCGTGCGTGTTCGAGCGCGTGTGCGCGCACTACGCGGCGCGCGCGCAGCGGGACCCCAAGCCGCAGATGGACTGGCCTGATGTCTTCAGGTGATTGATATTTTAGATGCAAACGTAAAGTCTACTTAATAGATTTGTTTGAACTGGTCTGACGCGCTATTTATGTGTTCACCTTTTTTACGTCGTGCATTGCACCGGTCATATTCGCGGCAGAACTGTCGTCTCAGAAAGTTGTCAACAGAGATATGGGAGAAGGGCAGTATATTTCTGGTACATATTTTCTGATTAAAAATAGTTAAAAACGACTGATACATAGTGAAACAGATAGTGCCAGCCAGAAAGTGTGCTTTTTAGCGGTGACAGATTGATCGTTGTTTTCTCGTAAGTACGTGAAGTAAATTTTTTTTATTAGCGTACAATTTCGTACATTTCTCGTACATTTTTTTGATGGGAGTTTGAATTCCGTACTATATCATGTCACCGCTAGAAAGTATGACACAAAAAAGGTTGACATTTGCGATAGGTAACAGACGTGGGCCGGACTTTGAATGTGCTTTTTCCATGTGGAAGGGGCAATCCGTATAGGGTACTATCCTATTGACATTGATATTTATACACGTTGTTACGATCTCAAGCAAATAGCAAATATTTGAAAATGTCATCTGAACGACATTTTCAATTTTTATTTTAAAGTATCATCACGTTTATATTACATATCGGAAAAACATCCAAACCCTCGACATCTCGACGCGCCTTATAGAAGCGTCTGGTGACCTGTAGCTCTAGTATAAGATTTTTCGAAACATTAACTAATTCGAACGCGTTTGCGTTTTGTCTCAAAATGTATGAAAACGCTCTCACCAAGTTTGAAATCCGCGCGTTCATCGGTTAGCAACAAATCTTATACTCGCTGTTTTAGTCTCCACTAGTGACCACCAGAGGCGCTGTTCACTTTTTCATACCACTTTCATACATTTTGAGACAAAACGCAAACGCGTTCGAATTAGTTAATGTTTCGAAAAAACTTATACTAGAGCTTCAGAGGGCTGGCCACTATTTCGCACAACGGATTAGCATTGCTATCCAGCGTGGCAATGCGGCCAGCCTTCTGGGAACCCTACCGTGCACCGAGGACCTGGGGCAAATTTTTTATTTAGTATAAGTTTTTATTTAGTATAAGTTTTCGTTTATATTATTTTCTTCCCTTTTATATACATTGTAATTATCATATTTCTAATAAATTATTTAAGTTTCAATGTAATAAAATAATACGAGGAATGTCAAGTCAATATTAAAAATAAAATCTAAAATAAACCCTCACCAATATTTTGTTTAGAATTACAACACAGCACTAATGGTGACAAATCTTTAACCTTTTAGCCGTTTATGCCTTATTATAATATCATGCTATTGCATTCAAATTATAACATTGTCCTTGACACAAAATTATTGTATACAAGAGACTATTTGAATATTGAATTACATGATTCAATAATGATGTCTTACATGGTGACTAAATATCTTCGTTAAATTTATGTGTATGCTAATCGCCATTTATGGTCATCGCTTATCATTATGGTCCCTATAAAAAGTACTACGTCGCAATTTGCTATACTTTCGCATCTTTATCGCAATTCGATAGGTACGAAAGTGACGAACATCACTTCGATACTAAAATTTTCATAAAAGTGGCAGATGAAGTAAAGTAGACCCCGTTTACCCCCGTTAGTCTATACATTATTTATCAATTCATCGAATATTTCATTTATAATGTCATGGGTTAGGGCCTAAGCACAATACGTTTTTAGGGTTCCGTACACAAAGGGTAAAACGGGACCCTATTACTAAGACTCCGCTGTCCGTCTGTCCGTCTGTTACCAAGCTGTATCTCATGAACCGTGACAGCTAGACAGTTGAAACTTTCATAGATGATGTACGAGTATTTCTGTTGCCGCTATAACAACAAATACTAAAAAACAGAATAAAATAAATATTTAAGGGAGCTCCCATACAACAAACTTTTTTTTTGACGTTTTTAAAGATAATGGGACGGAACCCTTCGTGCGCGAGTTCGACTCGCATTTGGCTGGTTTTTAGGGTTCCGTAGCCAGAATGGCAAAAACGGAACCCTTATAGTTTCGTCATGTCTGTCTGTCTGTCTGTCACAGCCGGTTTATTTAAATGTGTCATCGACGCACGTGTTTACCTACTACCATGTATCAGTAGGAGATGGTAAATAGTAGGAGAGGGAAGATGGTAACAGGTCTTTGCCCACAAGTGTGACCTTACAAGTCTCGAAAAATAAAACCCATGAAATTTTGAAACGCGTCCTTGACCGAGCTGTTTGTGCACCATGTTATGAGAGTTACTAAACGGGCCATGCAAATTGGGCATTTCAATGCCATGTCCGAACTGTGTATCCAGGCCAGCGACTGGCTAAATTGCCGTCGTTAAAGAATGCAGCAAAGTGTGTCCAGTGAACTCGAGTAGGCGTAGGGTTGTCGATTACTTTTATGTAATTTTAAGAACGTGGTGAAACCTTGCGTATTATACTCACGAGCAAAAATACTGGGTACTTACACCTTATATAGAAATTCAATGCAAATTGTAGGTACCCACTTATGCATTTGTAATAAATTCACTCAGAGAAAAAAACAGTCTCTTATGGATTTTCAAGGTTCCGTACCTTAAAAGGAAAAAAAAAACGGCCAAGTGCTTTTCGTGCCACGCGCAATGTATTGTCCGTTACATTATGCGAACTTAAAAGTTAGCAAACTTATCTTTCTTCTTACTGTGTTTTTGACACAACTAATAACATTATATTAGTAATCAATGGAAATTGTACGAAAGTTTGCTTTTTGTTGGCCGTCTAGCAAGGCCCTTTTTCTCAAAACTGGTCGGGGGCCGTATAAGTATTTAACCAATGCAAGAAAATAAATCGCTGCAATTTACCTACTTTTTTATATGTACTTTGTCTTGATTAATGAAAATATATTTTAAAAGTAGGTACTATCCTTCTAACCACAAACACAAAATGCATAACGCGCAAATTATTAGACATTAGTCAATTTCATAATTATTACATTCGATTGACCTTGATTGCACCTTGTAAACGCTACTGACACGTAAAATAATATAGGTAATATATTCTTAACTTTCATGTGTATGATTTTAATTTGATTTTCTTAAGTATTTTTATCTTTGCCTAAGATACAGGAACATAATCCTAGTTTAGGCGCATGTAACTTTTGATATATGTAAGACTACAAGCACAATGTAACATTATTAGCTATAAGGATTTTTAAATAAATGATTATGATTATGACTATCACTACACTAACACACTTACTGTGTCGATTTACTTATAAAAAGCAGGCGAACTAACTGCGAAGCAATTGAGTTGCTAAGTAACTAATTAGTGACAGCCCTAACGCAAGTAGGACGGCTACGTAACGCCACGCAACACGGGTCATCGTAAACCGCGCGCGGACGTTTGGTTGCAACTTGCAACGCAACGCCACGCACTCGGAAAATGTAATTAGTGACCTTTATTATGTAACGATAGCTACGGTAGCCCAGTGGTTCAAGCGTGCGGCTGTCAAGCGGCGGTCGTGGGTTCGAATCCCAGCTCGTACCAATGAGTTTTTCGGAACTTATGTACGGAATATCATTTGATATTTACCGTTAGCTTTTCGGTGAAGGAAAACATCGTGAGGAAACCTGCATACATCCGCGAAGAAATTCAAAGTTGTATGTGAAGTCCCCAACCCGCTCTGGGCCAGCGTGGGGACTACTGCCCAATCCCTCTCATCTATGAGAGGAGGCCTGTGCCCAGCAGTGGGACGTAGATAGGCTGATGATGATGATTATGTAACGAGTATATGGCACGCACTGTATGTGACACGCCATAGGGCGTTAAACAAGTTGATGCCAATTGTAAACAGTTGAGCGAAGCCTAAATCTTAGTGCTAGCTAGGCACTCACAATCTTCTTAGTAAGGGACGAGTAGGTACTTTATGTCCGAAATAAACGCCATCATGCAAGCTATGTTGGAACGTGTTTCCAAATTTTTACATAATTTAATGAGAAAAGTGTTGGATTATGCGCTATCTCTAATGTAAACGCATTCGCTAAGTGTGTGCGGACGCAAAGCACTCTAGGTTTAACTGATTCGCACTAATACTCGTACTTTATCCTTGGTGCGCATTTATAAACGTAATTCTGATATGTAACCAATACATCGATTGAAACATACCTTTTGATATTTATAGGGATTGGAGTTAAATAAATATTTTAAATAGTTAAAGGGAAATTCAATTAAATACTACCGAGGAAACTAAAGCTGTTTGTTTAGTGTTTCAAATAGTCAAATGGAACAACCGTTTTGGCTTCTGAATATATAGCCATACACATATCGTAGCGCATCCGGCCCTAGACTAGACTACACATTAGTGGTGTCGAGCCAAATAGTTTAATGATTTTCGGGTCACTTGTTAGTGCCAAGTTTAACTTCTATAATTCAGTTGGAAACTGAAGAGCTTCTGTCAAAAAATGTTACGAGTTTTATTGACTACAACTGTACCTTTTTTTTTCAATCGGTAAATATTCGTTGAGACGATTCCAATGAGCGCAGCTTAGGAGTTGTTCTTCTCGGTGGTACCATAATTTTTTGCATTGTCACCATCAAACTTACAGAAGTGTAATTATGTCAAATTTCAGCTCAGTCAGTTGAGGAAAACTGGTCTAAAATAGAGATTAAGATTTGTCCCATAGTAACAGATTATATAACTGGGCAAGTTAAATAAAAACTATGTAATAAAAAGACTCCGCTATTACATTTGTAGAAATTTTCTGCACTCAATAAAATGCGTACCGAGTAGTTTTCAAAAAAATTGTACATATTGTAGTTAAGGGCTTAATAAAAACAAAATTACGATCGCGTCCTTTGAGTAACGAAAGTTAGCCATACAAAATATATGAGTCATCGTTACACAAAGGAATCAATAGTTAAGTTTTGTTTTAATTAAAACCCTTAACTATCAATAATTTAGGTGATTCACTTATAGAGGGGATCAAAGTGACAAATCACCAAAAAGTATGATGAAAATTTTAAATATTATGGTGAAGCTAATCACATAATTGCATTACTCCATGATTTCATGATTAGCTTCAGCACAATATTTAAAATTTTCATCATACTTTTTGGTGATTTGTCACTTTGATCCCCTCTTTATGTGAATCACCTAAATTATTGATGAACTGTTTTCTCAGTGTATGTACAATTTTTATGAAAACGACTTTACTTCCATGTTAATAATAATAGCAACATCATAAGGAAGTTCTGTCACCAGTCGTATGTTATAACAACTAAGTGTCGTGTGTTAAGACAACTAGATATCAATAACATCGGCAATGGCCGAGGCCGTGGTGTGCCGCAAATTATGCGGTTCCCTGGAAATATTGGCTAGAAAATGTGGTTTAATTAACGACGTTGCACAATAAAGACAGAAGACGTCAATGTAAGTGAATGTTATTATAGTACCTACCTATCTATTAGTCGACAATGCGCTTGACGTCAAATCTTATATCTTTAAACGAGCAATTCTTGTATATTTATTTATTTATTTATATATATATTTATTTCGGAGATCTCGGAAACGGCTCTAACGATTTTGATGAAATTTGCTATGTGGGGGTTTTCGGGGATGAGCAATCGATCTAGCTAGGTCTCATGCCCGGGAAAACGCCGAGCAAAGCTCGGTCGCCCAGATATTCTTATATCTTTAAACGAGCAATTCTTGTATATTTATTTATTTCGAGGATCTCGGAAACGGCTCTAACGATTTCGATGAAATTTGGTATGTGGGGGTTTTCGGCGACGAGCAATCGATCTAGCTAGGTCTCATGCCCGGGAAAACGCCGAGCAAAGCTCGGCCGCCCAGATATTATTGTTATTATAAACGTACATACTTCTACAAGGGCTCAACACAAAACGCACACATTATATTCCAATTTTATTTCACTAATAATGTTTGATACCTGCTACGTTAACTCGACACGTCAAAAACAGAAGTTTATACAAACGTCCGAATCTTGCAGCTAAACTGAAGTGATTCGGATTTTGATTGTCGCCGCGTTGGTGAGGAGCACACGTGCCTGGGGCGACGACGAGCAGAATCCATTTACCGTACAAAACCTTATCTACTGTCATGGCGTCGTTACCGAACAACGTCATTGAACACGTGACATTGGCGAAATCATCATAAATTTGATGGAAGCCATTTTTTAAAGAATTGAATTGAATTGAAGTGATTCGGTTGGCGCTTCCCAGCTTACTTGAATAAAACTCGAACAAATCTAGAAATCTTGTGAATGTTGTGATATATGTACCTTCTAACACTGTTATCATTGAAACCGCTATGACTTGGTCAAAAACAGTAGGTATCACAAAAAATCCTTGATTATGATTTCACATAATTTTGTCCGACCGTGGCACGTGAATTTTAAACAGTCGTACTAATCACCTTTAACAATGATTGCAGGGCTGTAATTATTGTGAAATCTCCCCAAGGTTGATTGAATCCCGCCTGACTCACGAAAAGAAACTCCTAATTAGGAAACTTCCTGATGCGCAGATTTACCGGTTATTAATTTTTATAACTACCCAGTTAGTACAGTATCAGCAGTACAGTCAAAACTAAGTAGACATTATTAGTTAACGAGTAATAACCGAACTTAAGAGATGTACTTAGATATGCAAAATTTCGTTCAATTTCAATTGATTAGTTACACTTATAATGTTATTTGTTGTGTCAAAATCATAGTAAAAATGAGTGCGAACTTTTAAGTCCGCATATTATAAAGAGTGGACATGGACAACTACGGAACCCTTCGTTGCGCGTAGGCCGACACGCAACTGGCCGGTTTAAAAAAACACTAAGAACAAACATTTATTTTTGGAAATATCTTAAAAAATTAACAGTACAGTCGCACCAAATAACTTCGATGATGAGGATTTTGACTTTTTGCTATTTTTTCCAGTTTTTAATATGAGAATGTATAAAATACATTCGCACCTTTAATTATCATGTGTATACAAGAAGTAAAAAGTCAACAAAACAAAATTAAATACAAAAGTTTCCTTAGTTCCTACCTCTACTGTAAAATTACTATAACCAAGAAAAAAATTAAAGCACAATTGAAAAAAAAAAATTATGTCACACCTGGCCATAAAGCGGCAATTACCGCACGCTCCGCGAGAAAGAAAGAAAAAATGTCACATGTCGAATGTGAATGAAAAAGTGTCAATGTGAAAGAAAAGAGAAAGAAAATCCTGCTTCCTGGCCAGGGGGTGACATACAATTTTGTACTTAACACGGGCGGTAATAAAGAAAGCCTCAGATCGCATATTTATCGCCCTTGCCTTCGGCTCGGGCGTCAAATACCTGCGATCTGAGACATTCTTTGTTTTACCGCCCTTGTTAAGTAATGTACTATTTCATTGTAGTTAGGTAGGTATGGTTATAAGAAAAAAGTACGAATTTTCAGATTAAAACTGTGCATATCTTAGAAACTAGAAGACTTTGTACTTACTATATTAAACACATTTTAATTCTTCATATACTAAAAACATCAAAATCAAATCATGAATGTTACTAAGTCTGGCCATATGTGTGACCTACTTAACTACTACTCTGTATCAGTTCAGCGTTGCATTCTTACATGAGATGAGCCAACCATCTGAGTGCACGGCTAGTTGAACTGCATTTGCGGCGAGCCTTATGCAATCATCCGCCAGCCACTTTCACTGTTCTAACGTTTCGCACAATCGACTCTAACTTAGAGCAGCTTGGTTCACTCTTGGGTGATACGGCTACTGAAACTATTTGTATATCTTGATGTCTGTACAATGCCAGCCGTTGCACAGTTGCGTTAAGTTCTAGGTTTTTTTAAATACTGTACGGGATTAAAATAGTATTTAAGGCGCAGGGTAGGGCAAGGCCTTCCCCATACAAACTTTGTGCACGTTTTATTCGTCGGTTTTGGCACTAACAAATATAATATTTTTTTTGGTTGTAAATATTAGATATATGCGAAGATCGTGTGTGAAAATTTTCAAATATTTCAAAAAAAAATCATAATAAAAATATATAAAAAAAAAATTATATAATAAATTACATCACGAAATAGCTATCAGAAAAATAAGCATACTGACCAAAAATCATAACTTTAATGCAAACACAAACGAAGTAAATCCTGCACAAAGTTTGTATGGAGAGAGCTTGCTCTACCCCTCCTCTTAATCTATTTTTACACTCTATACTCTGCATCTTAGTTGGTCACATTATGCGAGTCTTGACTAGATAGACAATCAGATTTCAGCGCTGATAATCTCGAAAAATATAACGTATTATAATAATCTCAGAAGAATGTTCTTCTGTAAAGTACTTGATGTAGATTATACACCCCAAAAACTCGTTTGATCTATCAATCTTTCCATTCCATTTATGTAAAAGGATTATCTTCTAACCCCAAAACGATTATTTCACTCCATTTTCCCATATTAGAACATTTGCAGCTGGCGGATATTATATTATGAGCCATCTCTATAGGTGCTACGTGCTTACGACAGCGTCTTCCAAATGATTCCGTAAAATAAATAGAAAAAAAATTATTTTATGCCATACCTGGCCATAAAGTGGCCATTATGGCACGCTCCACGCGCGAAAAAACCCACTTCCTGGCCAGGGGGTGACATAAAATTTTGTACTTACCACGGTATGGTATAGTAAATAGGTTATTATGGCTGTGGTCTTCTGCAAGGCGGAGGTACTTCCCCAGTTGGGCTGCTCCAAATTCGAGCAAGAGATGACATTATGCTGTGCCCTGCCTCTCTTAAAAATCTTTTGGAATGACCTACTTTTCAACGTGTTTTTTTTGTATGAAATAATGAGTTAAATTGAAAAAGAAGAAATACGGGTGGCTTAATTTTTTACCTATTTTCTAACTAGTTCATAAAATAAAGTAGTTAAAAATATGAAATGTTGTCAATTAACGGGAATTATATCTTATTTTCAGCCACTACAAGCGTTCTTCAGACCAAGCGAAGGACTTCTACCTACTTAGCGTGTTTCTCGGCGACATCGTGGGATCGCCCCAGCTGTGCCACCAACTGGGCAAGCGGCGGACCTGCGACGAAGGCCTTCTCGAAGGTTCCTAAAATAATCCCATTGTTATGGATAGATATATAAATGTAATGTTAAAATAATAGCGAACACTGTCGAACAAAACGCATAATAGTACATTACTTAACAAGGGCGGTAAAACAAAGAATGTCTCAGATCGCAGGTATTTGACGCCCGAGCCGAAGGCAAGGGCGATAAATATAGGGAGATAAAGGTGTTTATAATATGGTTACATCACTATTAGCAATAACAATAAGATATACCTATCTTAAAGACTACATCGAGAGGAGGCTATTGTATTGTAGCTTTTCTTACTTAAGGCGCAGGCTGGGCAAGGCCTTCCCCATACAAACTTTGTGCACGTTTTATTCGTCGGTTTTGGCACTAACAAATATAATATTTTTTTTGGTTGTAAATATTAGATATGCGAAGTTCGTGATGTGAAAATTATCAAATATTTCAAAAAAAATCAAAAAAAAAAAAAAATACATCACGAAATAGCTATCAGAAAAATAAGCATACTGACCAAAAATCATAACTTTAATGCAAACACAAACGAAGTAAATCCTGCACAAAGTTTGTATGAAGAGAGCTTGCCCTACCCCTCCTCTTAAAGCATTATTTTATAGTATGCAGTTAAAATGTAAAATAATAGCATAGAGGCTATGCAGTTAATTTAATTTCAATTTAATTCACTTTTTTTTTACCCGTGATAACACACAAAGACAGACACGTCTTTGTGTCACGGCCGTCACGGGTGAAGTATCACGTGTTAGTATTTTCTATGTCGAATACCTAATTAGAAGTAATGGTGGTTCGTTATCTGAATCTGTTTATAAAGGCCTTCATTATATATCAGTTTATTAAATGATTTAGGTAATTATTAAGTAAAACCTGTGTAAACCAGATTTAAAATACATAGTTACCTAAGTAATGTGAGGTAATCACATCCACATCAACACATGGTGATGATAGTTTAAGGATTATATTAGGTATTATAATTAAGTGACATCACAGGGATGAGATTGGACTTTCATTATGTGACATGTTCTCACCATGTCATAAGGATATTCCTATCTCAACAAGTCTGTCTTTTAATATGCGAATGACACAGGCACGAAATAGGGGATATGAAGGGTACAATCATGTGAGATTGTCAGTAATACCGGCATATAGATTAAGAGATGACAGCAAAAATAAAAAGTGATTTTATAACATTTGGAATTGATATATTTGTGTTAAGCCTCGTCTCTGGACTATAAATATGCCAGTCTGGCTACTCATGAACACTCCTACACATGAAGTGCTGATGCATTGCATTTTTTTTCTTTCGAACCCCATCGTGTTGGGTGTCGTTTGATAGCTCTTTCAAAAATATTGTGAGGTTTCTAAAACCATTTTTTTCAAGAATCTGTTTTCGTGATATTATGGTTTTATTAATCGGAAAGCGAAAGAGTAAACAACCAGTCTGGCAACACATTTAGCAACTTCTATTTGGTCTGGCGTTTTCAGAAACGTTAAGCCGATAGTATAAGCTACTGAAATTAGTTTATTTCAACTTTTATAAAATTACTTGAATTTCCTGTTGGTTTCAGCAACTTTTAAAATCAGTCTGGCATTGTTTTAGCAGGCAGTAAATAGTGTGGCAACACTAGCACGAGATTATTTATGTTAATAATTCATGGAAAATAAAAAGTACTAGTATTACACAATACTAGTTGCATAGTATTACTTAATTTTGTTGAATTTTCTCTAACTTTCAACCCCCACCCTTTCCAATCGCAACGGCTCTCAGTAGCCAGACTGGCATATTTATAGTCCACAGACAAGCCTTAACACAACTATACCAATTCCAAATGTTATAAAATCACTTATTATTTTTGCTGATCAGCTCTTAATCTAATAGATGATGTCTGATAGGCAGACATATTTTTTACTAACGAGGGGTTCTAATGTTCATTTATAGTTAGCTACATTTTGTAAAGTTGTTATTTAATGTAAGTTTTTAGTTGTACTATGGATCTTGCACTTGTTATCTTATATAATCTAATCATTAAAACAAGTATTAATTATTAACCACACAACCACAGTTATAAATGGAGAAACAGTAAGAGTTAGGAGCCTTTTGGTTTACCAGAGCCGCTATTCCAACCATACTCGTTTGTGAGAACCATCGATATTTGACAAAAGGGGAGATGTCCGCACTTTCATTCAAATTCAGAACGACAGAGACATCAACATGTAAGACACGTTTTTTGTCAAAAATCGCGGATGGAATACCGGCACAAAGTTAAATTTTTTAAAGTAGTTACATAACATGGATAATTGTTTTAATGCAATAATTGAAAACTGTCAGTAACTGTTACCGCAGCTTAACTGTAACTCACCCACAACTCACCATAAATCTTATATCTTTAAACGAGCAATTCTTGTGTATTTATTTATTTCGGGGATCTCGGAAACGGCTCTAACGATTTTTGGTTTGGGAGTGGTTGGCACTTTGTATGGAAGTTCAAGTTGTTTCTTCTACAATATAGATCTCAACGTCATAAAAGCATTGACGATTAATTCATTCCATTTTTAACCAAGCTATAATTACCTTCGTCGGAATCGATACCTCCAAGACTCATACTATCCTATACGTTGGTATTGGCCCATTGTGTGGCTCCGGCAATTCCGGACCAAAAAGCAGAGCGGAAGGGTTGACCTACAGACATGCTGTACTTGGGTGGTAGGTAGTACATTTTCGCTACTGCTGAATGCAGACATATTTTTATTGCTATTCTATATTATGTACTAAATATTATTGCACCTGTTTATTTCATTGTTACAACAGTATAGATATAAAATTTAATAATATATTACATTCCCTAAGGTCGCTGCCTTGGGGATGGTGCCCATAAGGCTGGTCACATTTCATCTGTTTACCGAGGAAGTAGCCAGCCCTATATTTTTTTTCACTGCAGGATGTTCCTGAAAATACTTAGATACCAGCCACCATATTAAACCCTATAGCCAGTACTTAATAAAAATGCGTAAAGTGACGCTTCTTTAAATAAATTAGTACTTACTTTACCTGTTCATAATATTATGCTTCAGAGACAAATAATGTTGATTTGATATCATGTGGGAACCGTGAATTCTTCCATTTAGATGCCACTAGCTTGAGCAATACTGATCGCAATTATAATAGAAAAAGAACCATAGAAGAAAGTGGTAAAGTTAAGTCTTAATGTTTTTGATGTTGTTTCCAGAATATAATATAATACTGTAGTAGAGACTAGTCATAGAATTAATAAAAATCATTGAACAATATCACCCGTGTTATTTATTACTCCTATAGGTACGTACGGTCACTGACTTTAAGTACCATTTAGACTGGGCACTTCATAGCTTAACTATTATTGATAAAAAATAGTTTGACACCTGTTTATTAAGCGGGTATTACACTGTCCTGAATCAAGCGTCCTAACTAGTGGAGGGGAGTTGAAGCATCTCGCTCTAACGTATAGGTCGGAACCCTTCTAAGTGTCCTGAATTCAGGACAGTGTAATACCCGCTTTTATAGTAAAACTTAAATACGCCTTGTACAACATATTAAGGAAATTCGATATTTCATGCAAGCTGGCCAGAATAATCGAAACTGCCAGAGGTGATCTGACAGAAGCTTTAGTGTAGCCACAGGGTTGAAACAGGGTGATACCCTATCACCGATGCTCTTCAAGTGCTAACACTAGAAGCCAGGTGCTAGGTGCTAGTCAAGAAAGAGCCAAGAGAGGACCCAAGGAGAGTCTTTTAGTTCTAGACGTGGGGCTAGAATTAGATGGTAATCATACGGTGGTAGGGTATGCGGATGACCTGGCTCTTTTAAGCAAGTCTAGTACAACTTGCAAGTAAGATTCTTGAGATCGAAGCGAGGAAAGTATTACCACAAAACAGTGTATGTAGTTGTATTGAAACAAAGCCAAGATTATTCATTCCAGTAGACACAACAATTCACTGAAACATCCCAATAAAATACAAAATGAGTCCATCTGTTTTGCCTTTTACGTGAATTTACAAGTGCCGGAAAGGGCCGCGCGGTTTCCGGCTCCCAGCGTGTTAGGGTTATAATATAATATATATATATAAATACTAACTTTGCTGTAGATTGTAGGTAGGTCACTTAGGTAGGATTGTAGGTACTTAGTTTACTACACTGGCGGACAAAGAATACGGGTCGGTAAAATACCGTCATATTTCCTAAAATACTGCAAGGTTTTAAGTTTTTTTAATCATGTCAGGATCTTAATATAGTTTTACATATACAGGTTGGATTTTCTTTTGGGTCAGTGAGGACAGCTACCAGATCCCGTGCTACTACTCGAAAATGGTCTTAGAACAGAAGACCTTCCCTTAATAACGAATTTTATGGGACCAAAAAAAATTCCGGCATTTTCACATACATTTACTATAAAGAAATAGTGAAATTTTATTCACATCAAAATCGCCGTTTTTTGATATTTTGAATGCTGTTACTGCAATGTTTTGTAACCCCATGAAAAAAACAACGTTAACGGTGCAAGATATCGCAAAAATCGTCATTTCTAAATATGGAATTTTTTATGATTTGAACCCGGAAATTTCTGATAAACTGGGCAATATGGAAAATAGTATGTTATGTAGGTATATAAAACTATAGTGTACCTAATTGCGGCAACTTAATCTAGGGAGGGTGACCCGAAATTGACCTCGAATGTATTAGGCACTGTTTGTGCTTCCTGTACTTATTATAGTAAACTCTTTATTGTAAGTATAAAACACTACAGATTAAAGGAGGAGTTAAGTACAACAGCTAACTTAACCTAACTTATATAAGAGATCTCTTCCAGCTAACCTTTAGAATGAAAGAACACAACTTGATTTTATTATCAGCTGCAAATTAACTGAAGATACACAGAATCGAATAATTTTTATACCTATGCGCCAAGAATCCGGAAGAATTTCCAAATTCTCGGAAAAGTTCTATTTGCATTTAGTAGCGCCATCTAGTGATGAATTGTTGAACCAACAAGTAACTTAGCTTTCGGCCGAGGCGGTGAAGCTACGTGATTATTTCCCGTCGTTTATGTGAAACTTTCACTGTTCGTTACGTTGTTACGAAGTGATACGCTAGATGGCAGTGTCCAAGCACTGCTAATAATTAATAATTTAATATTATCTTATCTTATCTTATATCTTTAAACGAGCAATTCTTGTATATTTATTTATTTATATATTTATTTCGGAGATCTCGGAAACGGCTCTAACGATTTTGACGAAATTTGGTATGTGGGGGTTTTCGGGGGCGAGCAATCGATCTAGATAGGTCTCATGCCCCGCAAAACGCCGAGCAAAGCTCGGTCGCCCAGATATTAAAATATCTTTAAACGAGCAATTCTTGTATGAATATATATTTATTTATTTCATGGGGATCTCAGAAACGGCTCTTAACGATTTTGATGAAATTTGATACGTGGGGGTTTTCGGGGACGAGCAATCGATCTAGCTAGGTTTCATGCCTGGGAAAGCGCTGAGCGAAGCTCGGTCGGCCAGATATTAATAAGTTGAATTAATATACAGGGTTATAAATAATTATGAATTGATGAAAAGGCCTGAGTACCGCTGTTGGACGTAACTAATTAAATAAGTCATCATCATCATCATCAGCCTATATACGTCCCACTGCTGGGCACAGGCCTCCTCTCATAGATGAGAGGAATAAGTAACTTATTTTAATTCATTTATACGTAATTCCAATAACATGATGTAGTAAAAATTATACTAATTACTTTTATTTACACGTAATGAAAGACTAAAGGTTTTTTAAGTAAATGTAAAAATGTTTTTTTTTATTATTATTATTAAAAATGGGATCGCTCTTGGCCAGCATCTAGCCAGGGGGCAAAGATGAGGCCGACAATGAAGCGAGCTCACCCAGAAGATGCCTATTCACTCGTGCCTTAAAAAGGTCTAGGTTATATGAGCTCGGAAACACAAACGCCGGCAGAGATTATTGGAATGTTAACTTCCTAAAGAAATAAAAATATCATGTGAATATAAGTATTTCAAGATATCATGGAAAAAAACTAAATGGAAATTTGTGATTCTAAGAGTGAATTTAGGGGCATTGGCAATAACATAAACCAATAGAACATAGTCTTCATTAGGTAAACTAAGTACTAACCAGTAAGTACATAAATACAATGCTAATATAATATCTAGTTGTTTATTATGTAGTTATCGTGAAATCATTCAATTTATAAATAACTAGCGGCCCGCCCCGGCTTCGCACGGATAGTTTAGTTTTGCTTCCTAATGTTTTGATCTACTTACCTGCTATATTACTACAGACGACATTTCTCTTCGAATATTGCTCGTTTTCCATACAAACATTCAACCCCCTTTTTTACACCCTTAAGGGATGAATTTTCAAAAACGCTCAAATCACTTTTCTTATATTTTAACTGAGAGTCTCCACAAGTGCCAATGAAGTCACTCACTTTAAAAATTCAGGTTGCCCAAACAATGTTTTAATCCCCTTTTCACCCCTTCAGAGGGTGAATTTCAAAAAACGCTGTAATCAGTTTTCTTTGTATTTAATTCTAGGTCTACAAACTGTAAACTACAGGTCGATTAAGAAAGTAAAGAACCCCAATTAGCAATATGAATATATTATATTTAATCAATTATTTATATAGATTTATTCATTACAATATTTAATCAGCTAGGTAAATTGACATTCGTAATTCTAGTCACACAGCGATGTTCCCGTGCCGAGTGCCAACCAAAAAGTGCCCGCGCGCCGCCATGAGCTCTGGTTTTATTATTCGAAATGGCGCCCTCTGTCGACCGGAAACTGGAGTTCGCCCGCACGAACTTGGGCGCGCCGGATGTTGCCAACACGGCCATTCTGCATGGTGTCGGCCCCCGACACCCAACATTCCGATAATATGATCCTGAAACATATAATGGAATGTTTTAATTATCTATAGCACCTTATTTAAATAAAAAATCACTAAATACCCTATGTATCATGTCTCTACCTTAGCCATACACCGCAATAGCGACCCACGAAACCCTCGCACTCAAAGAGCACACGCTTCACTTGAGAGACCGAGTTAGTCCAGTTGAGTCGCTATGACTTTTGTTATGTTTGAAGTCACTCACACTTAAAGAGCGAACCGCTTCACTTAAGTGTTCCAGTGTCTCATCAAACAAACAGTGTGCATACGCATCTACACCAACAGACATGTAAATAAAATTGTTTATCTTCAACTAATATCTAAAGGAATGAAAATTAGATAGACAATTATGTAATTATGAATGTGCTGAATAAAGAGATTTGATAATTATTACCCTTGTTGTTATTTAAGTGTCTTTAAACGATTTTACCTAATAAGATCAAAGCTATGTTTGTTAAGTTACCTCCTTGCCAACACGGAATACTCACACTACAATTATTCGGAAGCCCAATCATCGATTTTGATCCAAGGCTTCATATTTTCGGCTGCTGTAGTGCCCACGTAGTTTTTATTACTACGTTCCGAACATCTTAAATCCGTCACCTCATAACGATCATTGCCTAGTACGCTTTTTATTTGAAATGGGCCTTTAAAAATTGGCATCAATTTTGTGCTTTGACCATCGTTACTTTTGCTTTGAATTTTAACGAGGACTAGGTCACCCACTGAGTACTCTCTTGCTCTTGTCCGAGAATGATCGAACCTCTTTTTTTGACTAATTGCATTGGCTTTAATATTTTGATCAACTTTCTTACGCAATTCAGTCATGTCTATTGACTGCCCGTTATCAAGTTCTGAACCCATAATATTATCTATATCTGTTCTCAAGCGATAGCCAAAGAAAACTTCGCTTGGGATTGCATTCGTGGTCTTATGAATGGTACTATTTAGTCCTTGTTGTAGCGTCGTAACATACTGATCCCAACAATCCTCATCACTATTGGCACCTAAAGTTCTCATGGATTCTAGTATGGTCTTATTAAAACGTTCAACCTGACCGTTAGAACGTGGCATGCCAGTTGCAACTGTATGCAACCGAATATTTTTATTAATACAATACTGGGTAAAATCTTTTGACGTGAACGCAGTGCCGGCGTCACTAATTATGCGCCTAGGATTGCCAAAAGTTTTATTCACCTGATCTAACTCCGATATTACTTCAGCCGAACTGGTTGACTTTACTGCCGAGATAAATACGAATTTTGTAAAAGAGTCAACCATAACCAGTAAATACTTATTATCATTCTTTGATTTTACAAAGGGCCCCAAATGATCCATGTGGAGCGTATGGAATGGTTCAGCATGTTTCGGCAAAGGGTATAATTCACCTTCCTTTGGACCTCCTTTCATTTTATAATATATACAATTGATGCAGTTTCTGATATATTTTTTTACTGTATGTCGTACTCGTTGAAACCAGTACAAATGTTCTATACGCTCCACAGTTTTGTCCACCGAAAAATGACCCAAATCGTCGTGGTTACTTTTTATAATTTGCCAGATACATTTTTTTGGTACCACCCAACGACGACCGTGGGTTGTTCTTCGGTAAACTTTGTTACCTAAAAGCTCATATTTACTAAAAATATCTCTATTCTCATCGGCTTCTCCTGACTCTAATATTTCTTTGATTTTAACTATCTCCGGGTCCTGTAACTGTACAGTCATCATCCAATCAGCCTCAGTAATAGATAGAATTACTTCAGATTCAGATTTTTCCCCGGATGGCACGGGGTTCCGACTTAGAGCGTCAACATGTTGCATACGCGAGCCGTCTCTATGATGTACGTCAAACGCAAACTCTTGTGTTGACAATACCCATCGTGCAATTCGGGGAATAATCTCTTTTTTTGTCAAAGCATATCGCACAGCGTTACAATCGGTTATAATTTTAAATGGCGAGTCCAGTAAGTACAGCCTAAACTTTTGTAATGACGAAATAATTGCGAGTAACTCCAATTCAAAAGAATGATATCGTTTTTCATCGTTTGTTGTTTGTCTACTATAATAGTGAATGGGTTTTTCGCCCTCGTCAGTCACTTGCATAAGAATGCCAGCTACCCCGTCTCGACTAGCATCAGTGTACAATACTTTATCTTTTGACGGATCAAAAATGGACAAAACACTACTAGAAATTAATTTTTCCTTCAGCGTTAAAAATGCTTGATCTTGAACATTTCCCCACACCCAAGCAGAATCTTTTTTTAGTAATTTCGTAAGCGGTGCCGATAACATAGCACAGTTTTTGATAAATTTGCGGAAATAACTGATCAACCCTAAGAACTGGCGAAGTTGATGAACATTCTTTGGTGCGGGAAAACGTTTGACTGCCTCTAATTTAGTGTCATTTGGCATAACCATATTCGGTTTGATTTTGTAACCGAGAAATTCAATTTCAGACTTAAAAAAATGACATTTTTTTAAGTTAAGTGTCAGTCCGTTGTTTCTAAAAATTTCTAGCACTTCCTCAAGTAATTTCAGGTTTTCCTCAACTGTTTTAGTGACTAAATACACGTCATCTAAATAAACGATCACATTTCCAAATCTCAAATTTCCTAACGCTTTATTCATCATCTCCTGAAAGCATGCCGGCCCGTTCACCAAGCCAAAAGGGAGCCTTAAAAATTCAAAATGACCATCCTCTGTTATAAATGCCGATTTAGATATAGACTCGGGACTCATTAATATCTGATAGTAGCCACTTTTTAAATCAAGACTGGTAAAGCACTCATTTCCTTGTAACCTATCAACCAAATCTTCTATGCGCGGCATAGGATATTTATTCTTTACCGTAACTTTGTTCAACGCGCGATAGTCTATGCAAAGCCGCTTTTCGCCATTTTTTTTATTAACTAACAGCGCAGGGCTAGCGTATGGGGAATTGCTATGTCGCACGATATCATTAGCTAATAACTCGTCCACCATCTCACGAATAACTTTTCTATCAGCAGGAGATGACCTAAACGGCCTACACTGAATTGGGCGAGAATCTGTCACATTTATCACCATTTCATGATTGTTTACTTTGCCTAGTTCTTTCACATTGCTAGCCACACAGTCCCTATATTTCCTAAACATTGTTATTAATTCAGCATGGTGTGAATCAGCGTCAAGTTCAGCCTCGCCAATACTATTGCAAAATTCATTCAATGTTTCAGCATAATCAAACTGTAAAACATCGCCAATGCGAGAATAAATCAAATCGGGGCGTTCCGTCACATTTCGTCCAATCAAAATATCACATCCTACCAGGTCATCTATTACATAAAAGTCAACGTTGTTTATCTTCACTGAATCAAGTTTCAAATTTGCGTTCAACACGGTGGTAACCAGTTTTGACGAATGCAATGAAAACCCTTGCAAGGTCACAGGGGAAGGAAGTTCGGTTGTTTGTAAACAGTGTTTCTTTACTACCGATTGTGATATAATTGAGCAACTACTTCCCGTATCTATGAATGCATCGTGAACCACAATATCGTTTAAAACTACCTCCTTCACAAATTTGTTCCGAGAGTTCGATGAAGAAACAAATTTAATTTCGGGCTTCTCTGGCTTTTGTTCTACCTTAACACTTTTCTTTCGATTACACGTTGATTCGATGTGCCCTCTAATGCCGCAATATTCGCATTTAATGTCACATTGCATTCGTTTGTGATTTCCACCGCACAGAAAGCATTTAATTATTTTTCGCGTCTGTGAGTTACTTTCATTGACCCCGGCGGAACCTGACGGAACGGCTCGATTTGCAGTCGTAGACGAGGCTGCATTACTGGTAAGGGCGGGCGGCTGACTTTGATTCGTTTTGGATTGTGAATAGTTTGCCTGTTTTTTAACTTTATACGTCCGGCTATGTAAATAACTGGCAAACTGGTCACACGAACTGAACGAATTAGCTTCTATATTACCGTCGCCAATATTTCCGAGAACTATCGAAATGATGTCCTGATCAGAGAATTGCAAACGTAACCGGTCGATTTTGCACTTTTGATCAAAATAAAATTCGTATAACGACTGGTTTTCCACTGGTTTTCGATCTATTATTTCCCTTAAAAGTTCAAACATGTTCCTCTGAATTTGAAAGCTAACTGACAGCCTAGCATGCCAATCGGACCATTTCCACGAAGGCCATTGGGAATCAGTGCGCAACAACGAATCATACCACACCTTAGCAGAACCTTTCAGTTTGTTTAATGCTTGATAACGGGTTGTCTCGTCTGACCAAGATAACGTTTTTGCGTATGATTTAATGATCCTAAGCCATGCATTAATGTCATCTTTAAGAGGGTCAAATTCGGGTATAATGTTATTCAATGTAAGTGAATTTGAATGACTTACAGTTTCAACTCCATGTTTTCGTACAGGCTTACTTGTCAGGGCTGATGTCTTCTTCCTGCGTTTCGGAGGCGGAGGTGACGGGGTTCGGGCACTCTCACTGTCGGAACTTGAACTGCTACTAGAACTACTGGATGATCGAGCACGTTTATTTTTACGACTTCTCTTTTTCTTATATTTCCCCATGACACGCGGGTGGACACTTCTGATGTAAACTACAGGTCGATTAAGAAAGTAAAGAACCCCAATTAGCAATATGAATATATTATATTTAATCAATTATTTATATAGATTTATTCATTACAATATTTAATCAGCTAGGTAAATTGACATTCGTAATTCTAGTCACACAGCGATGTTCCCGTGCCGAGTGCCAACCAAAAAGTGCCCGCGCGCCGCCATGAGCTCTGGTTTTATTATTCGAAATGGCGCCCTCTGTCGACCGGAAACTGGAGTTCGCCCGCACGAACTTGGGCGCGCCGGATGTTGCCAACAAAACGAAGTTTCAAGCTCCTCGTTTAATAAAAAAAATGCTCTCATACAAACTTTCAACCCCCGTTTCACCCCTTTAAAGGGCGAATTTCGAAAAACGCTGAAAAAAAATTTCTTCCATTTTGATGCTTAGTCTTTTAGAGAAGTTTTAAGTTTCTATCTTAAAAATAATTTTGTTTCCCATACAAAATGACCACCAGGGGGACCCCCTTTAGGAATGAATTTTGAAATAAATTATAGCCTATGTCCTATTCTGATGTCTAAGCTACAACACTGGAAAGTTTCATAGAGATCCGTTCAGTAGTTTTTGAGATTAAGTGGAACGTACATACATACATTCATACATCCGCACAAACTTTCACGTTTATAATATTATTATTAGGGTTAGGATTAGGATTAGGACTAAGAAACGGTTATGTACTTACTACATAGGTAAGTATTATTAAATCAAGATTTAATGTAATATGCTTTCAATTAAATAATTCATCATAATTATGTGATTAGACAATCAAAATACGTACCGCAAAATGTTATTCAATACCTAACAAGGAATCTTATAGCTGACGAAAGTTCCTCGTTATTATGATTATCAGTAGGCGTATATCAGTAGTATTTTATACAACTGGCCCATCACGTAACAGCTACCGATCAGTAGTTTTATGGTAGAAATAAAAATTACCAGTTACCCAACCAGTGTAAATGGACACCGATTATTTTACACAAATTGTACAATCTGGGTACGTTTTATTTTTGAAGTTTATTCATGTTATTAATTAATTATAAAATGCAGACTGAGGTACAGTCACAGAATAGTATAATAGTATTACATAGTACAGTTGAACTAATAACATAAGTACGCTATAGTACTTTGTCGCTTTCACCATTGATAATTTGGTGTTGCAGTTTAAACGTAACGGTAAAGCGACAAAGTACATTCGAGAGCATCGCCATTTCCAGCTGTTTCTTCGAACCGTCAAAGTTATTTATTTCGCCATCTCTGTTTGGGTCTTCCCCAAAGCAGAACTTGACTCATAAATCCCTTTCCTTTCTCAAAATGGTACATTTATTTGGATGTGTTGACTTTTACAAATGAGGCATCCCAAATGGTAATGTTATGGCCATATAAGGCAATAACATTATAACTTTTAGTATTTCTAGCCTAGAAACTGAATCTGACTAGTATTAGGTACGAGTCCCTAATGAACGTTATATTGGGTACAATGATGATGAGTTTCATTTGGACATACAATTCTCATACTAAAATGAGGACGCAAATGATATATATTTTCAATATCTATTGAAAACAACCTACTATTACTAGGTATTTATTTACGACCATCATTATCCTCCTATTGTCATCCCAGTAGAGTTGCATCCCGAGGGATGCCTGGGGTCCGCTACATTAAGTTTTTAGGCGCTACACTGAGAAATTTGGAGACTTTGAAACGCTGTCCTACCCAGACTAGCAAACAGCAGATTTTCAGATATATGATTCTTGACTATATGATTGTGGTACTGACAATAGCGAAACATGATTGCTTAAAATTTTCTCGATAGAAAATAAATCCAAAGTAGAGTCTATATTTTCCTTTTTTTCCTCAGCCTACTAAAACAACGCAGTATTAAAAGACACGATTAAGTTAATATGATGGTATTCTACCTCATCTACTCGTAGGTACTGACAAGAGGAAATTTAATAAACCTGCACACATTCAGATATTTAACGAGATTTGTCTAAAAAGCCATTCTCGGAGAGGGTTGCATCCCGTTTTGTCGTGAGCGAAAAACAAAGAGTGTCTCTTTCAATCGATATATCGCCTTACGTGAAGAATAACAGTGTTTATTCATTGTTAATTTTAATCTTTATTCATGTCATTATTACTGAAAGTATTTAGACGGCATACGACAGAACACTACCTACAAGACTGCTTAGTTTAATTCCATTCTGGATAATGCCCTTATGCTCAAGATATTTTTGTCTCCTATTTTTATGTATGGCTGTTCAGGCTTAGGTGACTTCCTGATTTGTCGGTGCGGAGGCAGTACGATATGAGAAAAGTGTCAAATGTCAGTGTCAGCTGTCAGTCGACGCGATACCATTTTTTACTACGCCTCTACATTTAAATGAGTGCTTCCTGACTGGCGCGGGATGCGCGGTAGCGGGACGACGCGAAGGCGGTACTGCTCCATTTCTGCGCATGATATTACTACTGCGCAAACGTAATACTGTCAGTATTATGTCAAGCGAGAATGTTTGCGACGTCAGATAAGTTTACGTCAAAGAAGAAAATATCACATATCGATCCCGCCCCGCCAAGTCAGGAAGTCGCCTAAAGTCGCGGTGTTTAGTTTTTACCGCGCTGTACATCTAAGTTGGGTTGTGAATACAAACCTATAAGTGCGGTTGTGAATACAAACCTAAGTAGGGTTGTGAATACAAATCTAAGTGGGGTTGTGAATACAAACGTAAGTGGGGTTGTTTAGATGCTAAACAACCCCACTTGTGATTTGGTCACTCAGTCCGAAGATCATTAGATCTATATACATTGATCTATATGTCATCATCATCATATCAGCTGAAAGTAGTCCACTGCTGGACATGGCAAATCTATATGTTGTTCTTCGTTACATGTCAAGGATAAGAATATTAAATTGGACTTGCATTAAAAATAAGTAGGTAGTTACTTGAGTATTTATTTTGTAACTGAAGTTTCGCAGGTGAAGTAACAGTAGGAAAGAATGCAGCGCCGCTTGCATCTAATTGGTCGGCGTGGCTTAGATTACTTTTATTATTTACATTACCAAACAGGTGGGTATTAGTGGGTAGCATTCCTTCTAGCGTAATTTTACGCGAATGTAATAAGTGTGTAATGTGTGTGTAAGTTTGGGGTTTTACAGTTGTTTATAGTTTTACGAAAGTAAGTAAATAGTTATTTAGAAAAATGTTTCTAATTTTTTTTGTTTCTAATTATTATTATTATTTTTATAAAACGATGGTGGCAAACAAGCTTACGGTCCACCTGATGGTAAGTGGACACCGCAGCCTATAGACGTCCACAACTCCCTTTATAGAATTACCTTTACTTGCGAGTTGGGCCACAGCTGCTATTCCGCCACACATCACAAGTTTGATCCAATACTCGATCAAAATATTTTTATCAAACCCTGACCTGCGAGTTATTTTTATGTGATATTTTCAATTATGTAAAAAAAAAATTTCGCTGGGAACAAGTTTGAGCGAATTACGAGTAAGCATCGGTATTCAAATTAAAGCAGTAAATTCCAAAGCAGCAACAAAGTTTTCGCAGTAAAGTTTTGTGTATTTATTTGTGCTAGTTTTTAAGTATTTTTATAGATAGGTATGTTAGTCTATAAGGTATATGTATGTAATTAATTAATAAGTGCCGTACTCAATAATAGTTGACTACGGACACCGTAGACGCTCGCAACTCCAAAAGGGTCACGTGCGCGTTGCCGATCCTTTATAAAATCAAAAATACCCTTTATAAAATGGCGTTTAAACTTTAAAATACTTATCCTCCAGCCAACCATACGTAACAAAATTAAACAAATGCAACTCTGCTCAAATTTTTTGAAAGATATAAATGGGTCATAAACACTTGAAAAAACAAAAGTCGTCCCTCCTGTGGCCAATAGTTAACGGCTTATGAGCATGTAAGTTATGATTTTACTACATGGATTTATAGAAACGGAGATGCCGTTCGTTGGAGACCTATCCAAAATTAAGCTTTGTAGCCCTTAATTTTTGATTTGTCCACAGGAAAGACGCGAACCTAAATCTGTTTATGACCCAAATATACCATTTAATAGGCCTCTGAGCGGATAGAGGATAATATAACTAGAATCTGGTGGAGTGAGGTTTCCAGGAATATGTTTTGGGGGTCGCTGAACTCGATATTGATAACTAGAAGTCGGTCCGGGTAGCCGGCTTTTGTATTTTCGAAACGCCATGTTGACAAAATGGCTCACAAAATACCGTTAAACGTGGAAAATGTCATATAACTACCAGTCTAGTACTGGATTTATCCGGGAGCATCATACCGTGGGTGATTTATTTTGTTTTTTCATGTTCAAAATATTCGCATATAATAAACAACTTGACAACGTGACCACGCATGAGAATAAATTACGACTCGTCCGTGGTAAATATCGTAAAAATGTGTAGGTAGTTTTGTAACCATTTTATGTATTTAACTATGTATTACAATGTTAGTACCAGAACATAATGTTAGGTATCATTATAGCCGGAGGGCATTTAAAAAGTAAAGTGGTTTTCGTCAAAACCCACATTAGGATAATTTGCAAAAAAACTAGATACTTCAAATTCTAATGTCTTAAGGGGATATATATATCGATTCGGTAAACCACGCCTTCGAATGGAACCTACTTATCCCCATCCACTCGCCAAAGTAGAAATGAAATATACTAATTAATTTATCCTCTTACGGAAAATAATTGATAAATTAGAGCTCTTCATAAATCCAGCGAGGTAAGGGTATAGATAGATACACTGATTACATAGTGGTTGAAATTCTTGGAATACTTTTAGGGACTAGGCAGTAAAATATAATAGGTATATCATCATCACTAGTATATTTTTACATTAACCAGCCCATTCATGGACATGGATTTACTATGTGCGTTAGTCACATTTACGAGTTTTTATTCAGTTTTTTATAACCATAATTCGAAAAATTAATAATTATTAACATAGTCAGAAATCAATAAAAAATTATGAAGTTGGATGTACAGGGGGCCGATTTTTGAGTGTCGAACGCTCGACCTCTCACTCGAGATCTGTCAAAAAACTATGACGTTTTGACAGATGTCGAGTGAAAAGTCGAGCGTTCGACACTCAAAAATCGGCTCCCTGGTCTGCCATTGCTAATTTTTTTTTATAAGAGAACCCAACGCTCTGATTGGCTGATTTGGCTGTCGATGTGTTTTGTGATTGGTGGATTCAATGTGGTGAAGCATTTAAAATGTATTGGAATCAAAAAGATGTATACATGTTAGCCCCCACGCCATGTCGCCCCCAGGGGCGACATGGCCCACATTCAGCCCGCTCCTTAGGTCAAATATGACCAGGGTCGGACAAAAAGTGCGTTAGTTACTAATTAATTTACTTCTATTTGACTTTATAAATCGTGTCGTGCGTTTAGTGTATCCCTCCCCTAAATAGCTTTTCGCTGACCTTACATTATTTGTATTGAATCGGCCTTCTCATCAAAGTTGGTATAATCTTTTAAATACGTTCATTACTGGCTATTAGCAAGATTAATGATTTATTTTATAATGTGCGTGGGTGTATTTTTGAGGCAATTTTAATTGAATTATCTACGAATTGTAGGTAATCAAATCTATTTAGAGTAAGAACACGAACTTACTATACTGTCGATTGGAAATGTATTTTATTATAGATACTTACTACAATTTAAGTTTTACTGCAAGTACAAAATCCATGGGTAATATTAATTGTCTAAAATTAAAAAATTCAACATCCACATATTTCTTCGCGAAATTATCCATGAAACACATGGCCATAAGACGTTAGTAGCCCCTGACAATTAATCGTCTTAGTCAGTTAGTCGTCTGTTTTAATAATCTTAGTCATTATTAAATACCTGAGACCGACTGTACAACTAGAGAACACCCAAGGAATGTATAGTCTGTATAGTAAACGGCTACTTAGTGCCTAATTTAAATAATGCTGTCTGGATTTCAAGAATCTTAGCATGGTAATGGACAATCTCTCGACCTTGCTCGTGCAAGTGACGTTTACTTTCGATATCTTTGTAAGTACGCAAGGATCTCTTAGACGACTCTGAGCTGGAACTTTAATTAGATCCAAAAGCCTGCAAATGCACTTCAAATATTTGATCGTTGGTGCAATGTTTTGCTTCCGTAGTTATTCAGCATATTTATAATGAATTGTATTATAATAATATGTTTTTTAATTTTTGAATTTACGTAACGACTCCTGCTGGAGGGAGTATTCCGACAGTTGCAATGTCCAGTTCTGGTGCTGCAAAGTCAGGGATGATATACTTACCCCCTGTAACTAACTATTAGGTACTACCGGTAGGTAGGCAACCGAAAAACCCATGTAATAATCGTTTCCATTTTAATCTCGTCATAGTATGAGTATTAATCCTTGTTTTTATTACTGAGCAAGTACATCGGAATGTCTGTCAAATTGATTAGACCAGCTTGACAGGTCTGGTTTTCCACGAGGCGGCTTGACCCGCCTTGTTTTTTGAATGATAAAAATAAATTACAGATATTACCTAACTCATCAACCAAGTCGCTACTTATTTTACCACTTGTAACCATTTCACTACTGTATTTTTGCGGAAAAACTTTCATTACCAAACATCATTCTCTTAAGAGCTGGGCTCTTGTCGGTGCTGCTTGATACAATTCTTTCTATCTTTGCCAGTCCAAGGCCAGCTTCTTGACGTCCTGATAGGACACGACATCCACATCCTCCTTTATCTGGTTCATATAACTTTCCTAAATCATGTCATCATCATCCTCCTAGCGTTATCCCAGTACAGTTGCATCCTGAAGGATACCTGGGGTCCGCTACCTAATCCCAAGATTTGGCGTAGGACCTAGTTTTTACGGAAGCGACTGCCATCTGACCTTCCAACCCCGAGGGGAAACTAGACCTTATTGGGATTAGGCTTTGTCAAGTGAGTGGGCAACTTGACTGTTAGAAGTTCTCAAACCGCCCGAAGGCCTCCAACTTGGCTTAACGACTGCTGCCATAGACAGCAACCGGGATTAACGGCTTACCGTGCCTTCCAAAGCAAGAGAGCGCTCAGTTAGTAACCAGTCAAAGCGGTCACCCATCCAAGTCCTGACCGCTGCGCACGTTGCTTAACCTTAGATACCGCAAGCGGTACCCGGCGCCGCTGGGCCACGAGCGCTCCCTAAATAATGTACACTTAAATAACTTGCCGTTCTTATATTTTGATATATTCCGTTTTCATCATATCGAGATAGACTAGCGTGTGAGCTAGACAACATTTGGTGGACTTTATAGTCGATCGCGCTCGCTCTAACACGTAAGGCTTAGTGTACGTTGAAGAGTGCACATGAGAAATCAACAAATGAATTCCAAATTCAATACTTACCTATATTAAGTAGTCGAAAAGAGCTGCTGAGGCAGATGATTAGGGTCAACTAATCAAATAAAACAAAGCAATAAGTAAATGTACGAAAAATACTCGTATATTGCATTTCAAATATTAGTTGCACACTATAAGTTTTTTAAATAGGATTGCTCTTGGCCAGCATCTAGCCAGGGGGCAAAGAAGAGGCGGACGTTGAAGCGAGCTCACCCAGAAGATGCCTACGAATATCTTATGATCAAAGTCAACGTACGTACCAATGGGGCCATAAATCAAAACCTATGTCCTCACACTCACAATGCTGTCACTCGTGTAAACGAAAACTTTGAAGATGGATGAAATGTTTTGGTTTGTTCAACAGATAATAACCTAAGGTAGTAGGTACTTGAGCCACACTCTGGCTGATTTAGGCCGCATATGGGTATGTTAGAGAAAGTTATTTAATTTCGTGAACCCGACAACAGTATCGCCGCAAAGACGGAAGTTTCGGGTTAAATCACCTTGTCTGTCCGTGTCAGTAAACTTATCTGTTCTGGAATGACATGCTTTCCCAATACAGTTCCCACTATGTTTTTGCCATAATAATACCCTTATATACCGTAAACTTGGGTTCCTTTAGGAAGAAATGGGGCTACTTTGATAGATTTAGAATATTTTATAATAGTTACTACTAGTTTTAATTTGATTCAGTTTAGTAAATAGTTAGGAAATTTACTAAGGTTTACCACACAATAGGGATGTTGACTCAAAATTTTTTAATACTCCATACGAAAGAATACATATAACTATGCCAAAAAGTGAAAATCCTATTCAAATATCTCAAAAAATAACGAAACTACAACCGTTAGAATGTTTTTAGTTAGAGAGAGAAAACGCTACAGGTCAGTGACGTCACTGACCTAGAGCGCCATAGTAAATGACGATCGTTCAATACAACGGGGCGTTTTGCGGAAAAGGGACAGAAAATGCCCCCTCCTAAAACTTTGAAGACTTATAATTATGTAATTATTTATTTGTTTGGATTACTTTTTTCACTATTTGATAGAGAATTTGATCCTTTTTCGAGAAAATTCGGATTCATTGATTTTCTTATTTGGTGTCAACATCCCTATTCCAAAATAAAAACTGAAAACACGGCATAATAAGGAACTGGATTTTTAAATTCGCCCCTCAATTTGAAAGTAACCTCGGTTACCCCTATCAAACTTTGGTATCCAAAGATTTTTATATTACCTACTTAGGTACTTACGTATTTTACTAAGTTTAGAAAATAATTTTCTGTTGCAATTCACTAATAATATAATATACCTAATATTCCTGTTTTTAAAGATCACTTATATGTATACTACTGGGTGACACATAAATCGTGATACAAAATAGCAAAAGCAGCATGTATGAACGTGTTTTTCGAAATGTCATCCTATGGTTTGAATCTACAGATAAGCAAAAAAATTCCAAGAAATGTAATAAGAGAAAGGAGTTTATGACATTGTAATAAGAGTTGTTATCGCAAGGCCACTACCACTTGTAGCTGGAGGTACTTTCAAACAATCTGCAACACGGACGTTGTAATTTGATGACATATCTTCACTTTTATAGTGTCTGGCAAATCTGGTAATGTTCAACCCAGTTGCAGTGAAATTTGGAGTTGGTGCATTATTAAAAATAAAGCGGAAACTCTTTAGGTATCAAATAATTGAAAAGATTTAAAATTTTCAAGTTGGCCATTTGATGTACTAGATAGAAAATGAAATTTTAAGCTCCACGTGTTTTTTTATTTCTCCCGAAATCCTAATTTTCATTCAAAAATGTCGTAATAAAAATCGTAAGGTCGTACGTGAATTATAACGTAATGTTTATGAATGTTTGACAGTATTGCTCCTTTACCGTCATAGGGATGACGTCACATTCCGTGACTTTCCGTTTTATACATTTTGGTGATTTTCTTCAAATCTAGCGAAGAAAAAAAAAGACAAAACTATTTTATTACGTTCAAGTAGCATATTTACCGAAATGGTTTTCGATTTAGGCATCATATATAATTTTGAAATGTTTTCAATTAAAGCAGAGCATTAGTTGTAGGCTAGTTAAATGATAACAGCTCATTGCAATTTTGGAACAGCGGGTCAACCATTACTTTCTCTTCCTCCCAAGTCATCCTGATAAAATTTTGGAAGAGCCTAGCGAACGCTTGCTATCTAAATTTAAAGATTAGGTACAACAGTTAAGGTGCTTACGCACTAGGCGTAAGTACGCGACGTGTAACAGCAGCGGAGCGACGCGACAAAATATTCTTTGTATGCAACTGTATCAGATAAACCGCACTATGCGGCGTGGAGTTCCGCTGCCGCGTAATGCGTTTTATCTCATACAATTGCATACAAAGAATATTTGGTCGCGTCGCTCCGCTGCTGTGTCGCGTCGCGTAGTTACGCCTAATGCGGTCTTACCTTTAGTTTGCCAGCAGCCGTCATGAAAACAACTGGAATCAATGGCTTAAATCTGCCTTCTAAAGCTCGCGAAAACGCGCGGCGGACGTTGAGTTAGGCCGGTCGCACATTGGACACGTTTTCGTACGAAATTACTCGTCCGAACACGCACGAAGCCGCGCGAACGATCCCGACCTTGAAAGTACTACGGGAGCGCGCTCATCATCATCCTCCTAGCGTTATCCCAGTACAGTTGTATCCTGAAGGATGCCTGGGGTCCGCTACCTAACCCCAAGATTTGGCAGGGATTTGGTAGGCACTCGTTTTTACGGAAGCGACTGCCATCTGACCTACCAACCCCTAGGGGAAACTAGACCTTATTGGGATTAGGCTTTGTCAAGTGAGTGGGCAACTTGACTGTTAGAAGTTCTTAAACCGCCCGAAGGCCTCCAACTTGGCTTAACGACTGCTGCCATAGACAGCAACCGGGATCAACGGCTTAACGTGCCTTCCAAAGCACGGGAGCGCTCAGTTAGTAGGGGAGACCAGGTATGAAAGTAACACGGGATGAACGTAACAAATGAGTTTTTGAACGAATTATGTTGGCTACACTGACGGCTGCTTCACCGAAATGTGCCATTTTGAACCCCCCCTTCCCTCAGTTGCGCTCACGGCACTGTGCCGCCAGGTTGTGGTCGTAATGAGTCGGTGCCGAAAAATCACGCATAAAGTAAGATTTGACCGTTATTTTCATTTGTGATTATTTTAATTATGTAATGTTTTAACTTGTATGTTATGTGTGAATAAAATAGCACAACTATTCAATTTTATGTTTCGGCATTCGGAATTGTGTATTTATAACAGCTTTTGCAGGTTATAAGCACGTTTCTGTCATATTCGGGAAAATTTACAGATCGGGATGAAAGTAACGACTTGTTACTTTCATCCCGATGGTATTTATTAATTATAAATACATATTAAATCATTAAAACAGTACCTACATAAACTTAAAAAATAGCCTAAATATAAATTAATATTCAAAACTACGAGGGGTGATCCAAAAGTAATGATAACGAGTATGTAAAACAACACATGTGTTCAAAAACTAAATTTATTTCTTAACGTAGTCTCCTAACAAGTCTACACACCTATGCCATCTTTTCTCCAGACTACGAATTCCATTTAAAAAAAAATCTTTGTTTGGACTCTCCAAATAAGCCTCCACAGCGGCCATAACCTCACTGTCATTCAAAAAAATTTTGACTCGGAGATTTTCCTTCAGCCGTGGAAACAGATAAAAGTAGCTGGGGGTTAGGTCTGGCGAATAGGGGGGTGTTCCACCAATTCGAAACCCGCATCCCGGATTGCAGCCATTGCAACACCTGGCCTTATGAGGAGGTCCGTTGTTGTCTGGGTGGAACATTCTAGGCACCCAACAAGCGGATACTTTATTCATGTGCAATTCTTGGGTTAAGATTCTTTGAATGCTGCCATACGAGATCCCTGTGACCTCATTTAAATGTCTGATTGTCACTCTTCTATCAGTTAAACTAAATCTTCTATTTTTTTGACATTCTTCTCAGTGCGGACGATGGAAGGCCAGCCCTCGCGGTGTTCGTCTTTACAAGATGTTCTACCCAAGTTAAACTCCTTGCACCAGTGTGCAACTGTAGAATACGGAGGAGCAGAGTCCCCTAATGTTCCCACCAATTCAACATGTATATCTTTAGTACACATTTTTTTCAAACAGAAGTACTTAATAACGGCTCTCACTTCAGATTTTTCCATTTCCACGCATTTATTCCGACAACTCACGAATAAATAAATTTATTTCAGTGACAGATATCAATTTTTTTACATATCTTTTTTTTAATTTACTGGCCAAGAACTGCCTTAAAAAATAAAACCTCTTTTTGCTTTTTTCAGCCACTGAAAGTATTTCATTATCATTACTTTTGGATCACCCCTCGTATGCAAACCACTACTTATAAAACCAATATCCCCCAAAATCACCGCTCCTGGGAATGGTTTCCAGAAGGCTGCCTACGTTACCTCGTTGCACCGCAATGCCTACACGTTGGCCGAGGAACACGCCAGCCCTCCAGTCACCAGTGGTGCTGGTTTTTTTTTTAATTTGCTGGTAGGATTTGTGAGCTCCTGGACCCCATCGACCTACCGTTTCAACCGCAAACGACACAAATACGAAATTATCACCGAGACATTTGTATTTGCGGCGCTTAACGGTCTCGGCTGTAGCAGCGGCCCCGCCTGCCCGAAGCGATGTAGTGCGGAGGTGGGACGCCGCCAGAGCATCTACAAATGTGGCGTCCCACGTCCCACACTAAGGGTCTGCCAACCTCCCAGGGCACTAAAGTCATGCCGTCGGGTCTCTTACCGTTGCCGCGAGCCAGTCCACTGGGTTCGAGGTTAGCAGGTACTTGACACTGACCAGACAGAACCGGACGGAACGTATCATTCAGGCAGGCGTGGCGGGAAAGGCGGCCAGCGCTCTTCGCGCATGAAAGTCCGTGAAGACCCAGACGGTTCACCTCAGCAGCAGCGATGGAGCTCTACAATATTGCAACCTAAACGCGGAATGCGAACAGCCAATCTAAAAAATTTGATTGTCTAAAAAGGTGACGGAATGTGCTGATCGGAGAGCATAATTAGAGCCAATACCCGGACTCCCGTTCAGAGACTCCTAGAAGGCGGGCTTCGTCTTGGGCCGAGGCACACGTGTCTAGCAGGTGTTCGTGGACTATTCGGCTAATGGGTTCATCCCAGAGTTTTTGGGATTCTGTCCTGTCCGAAGAATGTTTATGTTGTGCTCTGATAAATAATAATGTTGATTATGAAAGTTACTTTGTATTTATTTGCATTGTCACAACCTTCCCCTGACACTGTTACAACCAGCCCTACCCCTAGGGATGGTTGTAACAGATTCCACTTTTTTTTTGGCTGTATTTTCTCAACATCTCTTATATCAGTTGCATTTAAGGTGATGGCTAAAGATAGCTGAAAGACTAATCTATCATTTGTTTTGATTAGAATCTTGATATTCTAAAAGTTGTGTGAGATATTACGAAAAAATCGAAAATTGTTACGTTTATCCCTGGTCTCCCCTAACCACTCAAAGCGGTCACCCATCCAAGTCCTGACCGCTGCCCACGTTGCTTAACCTTAGATAACGCAAGCGGTACGCAGGCGCCGCTGGGCCACGAGCGCTCCTACTACGGGAGCGCGCTCACACTGGATGCGAATACGACCAATTCGTATACACTATGTATTCAATTTAAATTAGTTTGCTATTTGAATCGCATGCTTCGTTTTAGGCGTTTGAAGTCCCGTGTATCTAAACGAGTGCGTGCAGCAAATACAAAATTAATTTAAACTGTAATATCGTTGTTGAAATAGACTCTCTGTTGAGTAATATCAGACATGAATAATATTTCGCATCTGCCCGTCTTAATATTCGTTTGTAGGGCTCGCATTTGTCTGGCTGAGAGATTGTCACAGCCAATTATCTTTCCGAATTGGGTTATCTATCTTTCCCTTGTACATTGTATTATGTATCTGTGAATTTGGTCCCGTCTGAGAAGAAACTGGGCTGTTATTCACAAAGCCGACTCGTCCTCACCTGTCACCTCTCACCCCACCCGTTTTTATAGGTATGGAAACTGTCAAAAAGTGACAAACGACGTTTGACAGTTTCCATATAAAAACGGGTGAGGTGAGAGGTGACAGGTGAAGACGAGGTGCTTAGTAAGTATAGTAAATCGCGGATTTTGATCTTCGCCGCGTTGGTGAGTACACGTGCCCGGGGCGACGACGGGCAGAATCCATTTACCGTACAAAACCTTATCTACTGTCATGGCGTCGTTACCGAACAACGTCACTGAACACGTGATATTGGCGAAATCATCATAAATTTGATGGAAGCCATTTTTTTTAAGAAGTGAAGTGGGTAAGGTGAGATGTGACAGGTGAAGACGAGGTGCTTAGTATAGTAAATCGCATAGCAGATTGGTATTGTCTTGTCGTGTACTGTAATATTAGAGCAATAAGATGAGATTGTGTTTTTGTGTCTCAAATGAAGTACTTACTTATCTAATTTATGTTCCTAACTACACCATGATGTATAATATTTTTGAAAGTATAATATTTTATTAATCACTAAATTGCGATATAAGCGTTAAGGACTTTGTTCGTCAAATTATGAATTGTAGAATACACTTTTTCAATATGAAAGTGTAGAGCAATTTCGTAGGCTCTTTAGACACGGATTCGTTTAATTTAGCAATTGCACCTAGGCTGATGATGATGAGTTTCTAAATAGTTCTCTCTGAAATTGTGTGTCATGGTTACGTATGTATGTAGGTATGTATAGACAATTAAACAGCCTGGCCGTTATACAGCGCCCCTACGGTCAAACGTGGACCTTATAAAGGATGTTTTTTTGTAAAATCGAGCTCGAATAAGTACACGGACAAAGTGACTAATAATATGTGAACACGATTTTATTATTAGCGGCATAAGGTTGATAATTTTAAACCTTTGGAAATGTACATATGTTTATGAAGTCGACTGTACCTACAGGCTTGAGCGATTCCGAACTCGCCTAACAGCGGGCGTCTCGCGTCGCTTGGAAGCGTCACCCTTTTATAAACAAGGCCTTAGCGTCTATTATGAATGGCGAGCATCGGAGGCGATGCCGCATGCTCCGTTAATTTCGTCTATTTTCTAGCTTCACCTGCGTTTTCATTGGTTAGAAAGTAATACAACTTACACGATAGGTTTATTCCCTCTTTCAGATGATTAACCTAGATTGACGACCGCTTTAGCTTAGTTGGTAGTGACCCTGACTACGAAGCTGGAGGTCCTGGGTCCGAATCCCGGCCGGGGCATTTATTTGTGTGATGAGCACGAATATTTGTTCTTGGGTAAGGGATCTCTTCCAGTTAACCTTTGAGAAATTGAGTGGGGAATAGGAACCAAACGATACACAAACCAACACGTGTACAAATATATATTTATCACAAATATTCTCAATATATATATACTTGTATGGTGCTTTTTTTATAAAGTAGGTACTTACTTAACTTAGGTAACACTATCGGTTTCCAACGTGATTAGACAACCTCGATTAACAATCTTAATTAAAATTAATAGTAGGTATATTTTGGGCTCAGTTCATTTTCAAAATACGAGCACTCTACAGAATTTACCTTCCGTCAGCGCCATAACTTACCCGATAACAAATGAATTGTAAATTTGCTGTGTTTCCAAAAGGTTTATGTGCCCGAAACTGTGAGGTATTTATGCCTTTTAAGATTTAGAACTTGGAGACTACTAGGGCTTCCAAAATTACGGATTTGTCAATTACGTAATTGATTACGAAATTAGAACGTTGAATTACGTAATTACGTAATTACGTAACTGACCCGGAGTTCAAATTAAAAATCTCTAAATAATTTGTATATGTTATAATTATTAATTATAATTAAGGGAAACGATTTTTAACACCATTATTTAAATAAATCGCAGCATCCACGTGTAATTTTCAGAACAAAGAGCTGAAGGTATATGGTCAGTCCAGCTTGAGGAACTTCTCCCACTAATACGGTCGTCTTTAAGTTTTATTTGTATTATTGGCAACCAGTTGTTATAAATCAAGTATGGTAGTGCGGTGGACAGTCTGATTCGAATATTGTGCTAATCTAAAATCGATGAATTGGTACGATATCCATTTCGAAGTAGGTATGCCACAAATTTACTTCTAGCACTCAATCCAGTTGCTATCAGCTGGAATCTGGGAAAGGACTCCTCTATTTTCCAAGTAGAGGTATCTCTTCTTCTTCGTCGTTACACTCTTGTCAGAGTGGTCGTGGCCGTCATGCTGTGGGTGGCGAGCTTTACCACCCGGCGCCATTCCTCCCTCACGTCTGCACGCCTGGCGCTTTCAAGTAGAGGTATACGCCATCTTAGAGTGTGCGACAACCAATCGGCAAAGCAATTATCTCAACAATATCAAAAAATCATTTATATTCAATCGTATAGCCAGGCGGTGCTCTTGAATTGGCGGGAAGCATTAAATAACCTTGGAGCGAAAAACAAGGTTATTTTACGGTGAGCCCCAGGGCATGCAGGTATCGCGGGAAATGAAAGAGCTGACGAGCTTGCACGAGCGGAGGCGAAGGGGATGCATTGTGGGCCAGAATCGTTTTGTGGCATCCCCATACGTCTAACCAAGCTCACCCTGGAAATCTACTGTTTCTACAAAACGATTCAGGCCTGGAGAGAGTTCCCAGGTCTGAACCATTCCAAGGCGCTATTTAAGGCCTTTAACAAAAAGGGGTCCCCTGATGCCTATTGCTAAGCAGGGACCGACTACGCATGTTTGTAAGGTTGCTTACTAAATAATCACATGCACACGTTAGGATTGAGTGACACAAGGAGGTGCAGACGCTGCATTGAAGTGGAGGAGACGTTTGCACACATCCTAACTGACTGCTCTAGCCTAATGCACAGCCGTAGATCTTTCTTAGGCAAACACGTCATGTGCCCTGAAGAGACTAAGTTTCTCGAGTTCAGCAAAAGCCTGCCATTCTTTAAGTTTGCAGGACTTTACCCACTTTTAGGATACCAATAGTTCAGCAATGGTCGCAATGATAGCCACAACCCCCAAATAGTAATATGATATTAATAGGTTTTTGATCTGTTCCGCCATTCCAGCCACCACATCGAACACCCACCCGGTAAAATATTGCACCCCTGGCCCCTGTCGGACCTCCTTCTTGTATTTAGTCCACAGACATCAGAGTAACCTAGTCGAAAGGGTTACAACGCAATCCTGTCCATTCTCGCTAGTGATGTGTCGAGGTACCTAGGTACTAACTCCAAATAATATCCCATAATCTTTTATGTTATTTAATAATACGTTAATTTACAATTTCGTAAAACTTTTTTCCATTTTTGGACTGAAATAGTAGGCATATTTTAAAGAAATAAGTTGTAATACATAATTCCGTAATTACGGAATTTAACCTTTGAATTACGTAATTATAAGAAGGCAAATACCTGTCCGTAATTACGTAATTCCGTAATTACGTAATTACGGAATGGAAGCCCTAGAGACTACCTAGGCGATACGGGCGAGTATCCGACCGGTGAGAAATATCCAAGTCGGCCTCATTTTCCGTCACGTTAGGTCCAGCGATTTACTGTTATTTGTAACTTAAATGCTTACTAAGAGGAAGTATTAGGAAAGACTCCGAAACAATAAATACTTAACATACCTATTCTCAATAAGGCAAGGAGGCCTAGGTATAATTTTGCTAGTTTGAAACGACAACTAGCAAAACTACTAAATACTCGAAAGTGTACGTACTTAAGTACTTAATCTAGTACTAAGTTCGCTAAATTAAAAATGGAATAGGAAATTCTATGACTGGGCCTATATCGCCTTAAACAATGATCATTGTATAATAAATGAATTTGTTAAATGAAGAATTGTGTAATAGCTTATTCTATCACGCAAAGACATGAAATTACTTTTTAATTAGCTACATTTTCAAATATTGCATACATTCCTTCAATAATTACGTGGAAATATATTCGACATAATTTCCACGTGTCCACAATTTCCGTATAAACAAAGTTACTTAATGGTTTCGTGCAAATGGTCGAGTTATGCGCATGTCAATTGTTTGGTTGTGCGCATGTCAACAAACCCTTGTCTTCCCGTAGGGCGAGCACGACCCCACTACGTAGAAAGTGAACGTGCGGCCGGCGCCGGCGCTTCGCAACACACGCGCACCGGCTGTGACGCGCGACTCACGCCGCCGCGTTCGAATTTCGAAATCTTATCGAATTTAATTTTATTTTTTGTTTACTTTTTTATTTCTGTAGCTGTGATAGTGCTGGCCGGAAAAATGAAGATCAAGATTTTTGTAATATTCGGTGAGTTATTTTAATTATTAATACATAATTATTTTAAAATAATGAGTTGATTCAATAAATAATTTGATAACAAGATTCTCATGGTAATATTTCTACTATTATGTCAATATAGTTAGGTTAGGTTATTCAAATTCATGTCAAAAAAATCCGTTATAAAATTAAATTAAAAAGCAAAAAAATAATATGGTTTTGATTAATTAATTTATCTGCACCCGAGTAACCCAAAAAAATAATTGCGCAAAAATAATTAAAATAATTTTGTGCGGCAAAATAATTTGTCGCACAAATTTATCACCTAAAATAAAATTAATTATCGTTAGAAAATAGATGGAAGGGTCGGAAGGGCCAAGGCGAGGAGTAGGTATGTATGAGGAGATACAATGAATGAGATTCAAGCATTCAAGCTAAAGAGTATGTAAGGACCGTAGTATTTGGCGTTATTTGGTTTCTGCCTACCCCAATGGGATACGTGCGTGAGTATATATTGTATTCACGTAAAACTAAATTATAAGGGTAATACAAATCGAACTAGCCTCATAGTGCGCTTAATAAGGCTTACGATACATGTGAAATTCTTGTACAATCACATTTCAATTCCACCTTATATTACTTACATTTTCCTGTCAACGATTTGTCAGCGTCATCCGCACCAAATCACTGCGCGCGCGCGCGGGCGCCGAGGAAAACGCCCGGGGGTGTAGAAACCGCTAATTCTCATTCTCCACAATACCACTGGTGTACCTACTGCACTTAGGCTCATTATTATTTATTCTGTATGGAGACATTATATTTAATGACGGGTTTCGTGTCCTCATTCTTCTTCGTAGGTTTCACTCTTGACAGTGGTCGTGATCATCATTACAACGGTTGCTGGCAGACTTTACCGCCACGCCGCCATTTCTGGCAATCGCCATTCTATAATTAAACATATCTATGTTTAAACTTGTAAAAATAATGCGTATTTTAATGGGAATATTCAGTTAATTCAGAAACATAATAAGAATCTGAAGAAAAAATAATTAAATATAACTAAAATTATGATTAAAAAAATCTTTAATAAAGGGTCTCCCCCGCGGCATAGTGCCAAAGATGCTGGCAGCATTTCCCCGCTTTATAGCAATGCTGATGCGCTGTGCGAGGAAGCTGCCAGTCCTTTGGTCAGTTGGTCACCAGTGGTGTCCGCAAACATCTTTGAGACATCTTTGAAGAGGGCTTTGGCCCTGAGACCACGGACAGAAGGTCTCTACACCGAACGGAGCAAATACTCTTCAACTTGAGCAATTTATTCTGTTGTCAAACACAGGCTTTGAAATGTAATCAGAATAATATTTTTCAGGTGTCACTCAGGATGTAATTCCAAATAATGTATACCTACCAGTGGCGGAGCGTCCATACAACTAGATTCCCACCGGCTTGCCTAATTTTCAGCCAGTCCAACTGGACTCTTTTATTACGGCTCATGAAGAATAGGAAAAGCCAAGTATTTCCGGCTTCCCTAAATATTTTTGACGCGCCGCCACTGATACCTACAAATTAACTTAGAAACATGTTCAAAATTAAAGGTCAACGTAAAACGTTCATTTGAAACTAAATTGTCCGAAACTATGCCTGCCAAGTTTTAAGACTTTTAAGTTTATTTTATGAATGACTTAACAACGATTTGCCTTCTCTTTTTATTATTCCAATACAGTAGTATATTGTAATAAAGGAATAATAAAATAAGCCTACCTACCTAATTACCTACATTATTTAATATTTTTACATGTAAAATTTTATATTTTATCAATAAGATGAGTATGAGTATGAGTAAGTCAGGTATTTAGAAATCATTACCTCAGTATTGTCGGTATATCGCGATGCTCCGCGTCGATGGCCGACGCGTGAACGCATAATGTATGCGAATCTTTCTATTGTAGTATAGATAAGGAAACGATTGAGAACGTTTAAAAATAGAACGTTTTCCCATTTGTAAATCGAAAGTAGGTTAGAGTAAGGCGATTTCCTGACTTGGTGGGTAGGGATCGATATGTGACATTTTCTTCTTTGACGTAAACATACTGACGTCGCAAAGATTCCCCCTTGACGGAATACTGTCAGTATTACATGTGCGCAGTAGTAATATTATGCGCAGAAGCGGACCAGTACTGCCTTCGCATCGTCCCGCTTCCGCGCATCCCGCGCCAGTCAGGAAGCACTCATTTAAATGTAAGGGCGCAGTAAAAAGTAGTACTGAGTTGATTGACAGTTGACACTGACATTTGACAGTTTTCTCATATCGTACCGCCTCCGCACCGACAAATCAGGAAGTCGTATGAAGTGAGCCATGATTGTGTGTTGAAATTGCATGCACATTGTCTATGCATGTCTATGGGTCAGCGTAGGGACTATGAGTTCATGCATGTATGTATGTATGCACTTTATTGTACAATGACAGGTTTCACGTTGGTATGTGTTCATATGTGTCACAACTACAACAGTGGCCAACCCGCGCTCGTGAGATAAAACTACTATACCTATTAGGGCATAAATATGTATACATTTTTGGGCCGTATTTCAATGGACTAAGGTGAAAAAATGTATACATATTGGTGCCCTTGCTTGACTGTACATCGGAACTATGGCGGGGTACTCTTAGTATTAACATAAGGTATAGATCACAGACATCTATGTATTTGGTAGTTCTTTTCAGTTATTTTCTTCTCGTCTTTTCACATGCACTCCGTATTAAGCACAACAGCGAAATAATAGGTGTAAGTACCTATAGTTAAAATAGATTAGATATTTTTATTTCCTTTATAAAAAAATATCATTTATTTCGAGTATCAGGAGTCAGGACCCATAGAATTTTTACAATACATTTACATTTAAAAAATTACCATAATATTATAAATTAAAATTAATTTAAATGAAATCAATATTTAAATAAATCAAAATAAAATTACACGGTGTTTTACATTTTTATAACAAACTTAATTCACGAAAGGATCGTTAACAGGTATAAAATAAGAAAAAATATAAAACAATAAATAAAACAAAGAATATCTATATCTACTAATACGTATCAAAAATATGACGAAGAGTATTAGTAGTGACTAGTAGCTCTAGTATAAGTATTTACGAGACATTAACTAATTCGACCGCGTTTGCGTTTTGTCTCAAAATGTATGAAAACGCTCTCACCGAGTTTGAAATACGCGCGTTCATCGGTTAGCAACAAATGTTATACTCGCTGTTTTAGTTTCCACTAGTGACCACCAGAGGCGCTGTTCACGTTTTCATACCCACTTTCATACATTTTGAGACAAAACGCAAACGCGTTCGAATTAGTTAATGTTTCGAAAAAACAGCTACAACTAATGAGGAACCTGGCCATTCACTAACTTCCCTAAAACGGTTTCCATCGGTGCTAGCATGTAAATGAATATTCATAAATAAAATTTGAATTTCCCTATTTTCCATTCCATTTCCAACTTTGTCGGGTATTTTAGCGAAGCACGGCAACATTGTCAGGTCCCTTTTATAGCATTTCGCGCGAAATTTAATAAAGCGGTCGACTTGCTGTGTCCGCGTTGTGTATAAAAATCTTACTTATTACACGGACATTACAATATTTTAATTAATTATAAATATTGGTGAGCCAGATTATGTAGTTTGAGAAACTTTCCATCCTTGCGAATATTATCTTATTTAAATATTCGATCCCTTCAATAAGTTTCAGTTATTTAGGTATATTTGTGTTTGACATCTCCTGTAGTGCCTATGTTTTAATAGCTTGCTCAATATGCTCATTAATAGTGTCATTCATTATTTCATCAAAAAATGCCATACATTTACATATTTTTTAATTTGTTATGTTAATACTTGCTGAGGAGCCCATAGCGGCTATGTATAAAATAAACATTTGATTGCGAATGGTTAAGAGTCGTTTAAAATAAAATTTCATAATTTCTTTTGAAACGTCGAATTTTCCGCATATTTATTATAATCGAATGCCACCTAGTGGGGCAGATTGATAGAACAAATGACGTAACTGTAACAAATGGACGTAACGTTTTCATGTATTGTAAATTAATGATAGGTCTATAAACGAAGTTTCAAGTTTCTAGCTTAGAAAAACGTTACTTGTACAAACTTTCAACCCATTTTTCACCCCTTTAAAGGGCAAATTTTGTTAAACGCTGTAAACCGTTTTTTTCCATTAAAATGCTTAAAAGTATATTAGAGAATTTACATGTTTCTGTCTTAATTTTTATTCATACAAACTTTCCGACCCTATAAGGCTGGAAACAGCGCTCGACCGACGGTCAGTGCGTACCCTCGGTCGGGCGCCGACCGACGTATATATATCTATGCAAGTCTATGGCTGGAAACAGAGCACGACCGACGGTCAGTGCGTATGGTCAGTCGGCTGACGGTGAGTATCGCTCTGAACGCACGTATGCTTTCATACAGCGATAGCTACGTCGGTCGGCGCCCGACCGACGGTATATATATACGCACCGACCGTCGTTCGAGCACTGTTTCCAGCCTAAAATTAAAGTTGGTGGATGGAGGAGCTGGTTCCTATCAAAAACATAAAACTAGACCCTGGAAAATTTTTGGTGCTTTTGTCCAGCGTGTCCACATTATCACGTGAAACTGCCTCACTAACCAGAGATTATCGCAATATATAGATTGAGATCATTTTATGTAGAGTATTCGTATTGTGTAATGCTGGGGTCAATCGTGCAATCGTACGACTTTGTATCGAGTACGATTATCTCCTACTTATTTTAACGATCGGAATTTTACGATAGGCGTCCTTATTATTATTTAACATGACGACATTGATCTTTATCGGTGGAATAGCAAGGTGGTGAAACAAGCTACAGAGCCTAGCACATAGACGCAAAGTAGCATGTCTGTGCGTCTTCTACAAATTGTACTTCGGAGAGTGTGCTCAGGAGCTCCATGAGATACCGCCTTTCCCCTTCTTCCATCGGACATCCAGACGTACGGCTGGATACCATCCTTACTTGGTCGAAATTCCTCTTATTCGAACCAAGCGCTTTGCATCATCTTTTATAATGCGCACTTCTAAGGTTTGGAATTCTCTGCCGGCGTTTGTGTTTCCGATCTCATACAACCTAGACCTTTTTAAGGCACGAGTGAATAGGCATCTTCTGGGTGAGCTCGCTTCATCGTCGGCCTCATCTTTGCCCCCTGGCTAGATGCAGGCCAAGAGCGATCCCATTTTTAATAAAAATATAATAAAGAAATAGCAATAGGTACCTACCTGCAGTAGAAAATGAAGTGTTAGGTAAACAATACTAATATTGTTATCCTACTACTACATTGTATCGGGATTTTGCACAAAGTAATATTCAAATTGAGCGTGATTAAAATAATACCTTGCAACAATTAATGTTTCTGTTAGCCAATATCTCACAAAGTCCTTTGACATTAGAGGAACATTAGTGGTCATTGTCCATACAAACGTTCTCGACTGTTTCGTCTCTCGTTTTTGCAAAGGCTAACTTAAATATTATATAAACGCAGTATTTGAGACAAACAGATCAGAGTATTCTTACGATGCCAGTGTCATGACTCGGGTATTTGTCTACTGATTAGTGAAAAAACTTAGGCCGGTCGCACATTAGACACGATTTCGTACGAAATTACTCGTCCGAACACGCACGAAGCCGCGCGAACGATCCGTAGCTCTAGTATAAGTTTTTTCGAAACATTAACTAATTCGAACGCGTTTGCGTTTTGTCTCAAAATGTATGAAGGTGGTATGAAAACGTGAACAGCGCCTCTGGTGGTCACTAGTGTAAACTAAAACAGCGAGTATAACATTTGTTGCTAACCGATGAACGCGCGTATTTCAAACTCGGTGAGAGCGTTTTCATACATTTTGAGACAAAACGCAAACGCGTTCGAATTAGTTAATGTTTCGAAAAAACTTATACTAGAGCCTTGAAAGTACTACGGGAGCGCGCTCACTGGATACGAATTGGTCGTATTCGCATCCACTGAGCCTCTTACGGGAGAGCATTTAAGAGAGAGTAATTTAATAGTTATTTAATTAGTTAGGAGTAGTTATTTAATTGTGAGAGTAATTTCGCACGAAAACGTGTCCAATGTGCGACCGGCCTTAAACCTACATACCTACTACAGATATTCGTATGAATCGCTAAGAAATATCTCGCGTGTCTGTCGCTCTTCATTAATACTTAATGATCCACACTTCTATAATGATGTGACGCCGCATTTTAGTGAGAATATGATACATATCGGCGAATGTCCATCTTCTGCATTTACTAGCAAATATTAAAATATATATTATTAAAAATTTGGATTTAGTGATGTAATCTGGAATCTGGGGGCCGATTTTTGAGTGTCGAACGCTCGACTTCTCACTCGACATCTGTCAAGACATCATAGTATTTTGACAGATCTCGAGTGAAAAGTCGACCGTTCGAAACTCAAAAATCGGTCCCCTGGATCGATACACAAATCCTATCATTAATATTTTCGAATGGATCTAAAGGATAAATTGTCTGTTATTATTATACCGAGAAATTAATAACAATTAATAAGTATTTAATGTGCGAGATCTACTATAGAGTTCGGCAATTTAAACTACAACGACATAGCTGTATACTGAACTTATTGATAGAGGAAATTGGGAGAAGGCAATACGATTTCAGAGCTTATAGAAAATAAAACGTGAAATTTAGTACATGTTTATTTTTATCTGAGAAAAACCAATAATAAGTAATTAAATAGAACGTGTCACCTCTTTTATAGTATTTTCATTCAAAAATATGACCATAGTGACCAAAATACAGCGTCAATTTTAAAACGAATGCATGCCACCGCCATGAGCTTGGTTGACTTCTGTTCATATTTGCGGTTTAGCGCGCGTTCTCAAATGAATTCATATTCCAACGGGAAATGTAACATACGTAATTATACTTCTGGACTTAGACTGAGAAAGTCCTATGATATTGCTGGGTTTAGCAATTTTGAACTTTGTACCTTTACAACGAGGTTTTTTCCCGAAATTACATTTGAGTGCGGATGTTATGTAACCCTTAAAACGTTCCAAGCTAGCCATTAAGTGTTTTTCTCAAACGATATACACGACACGTGCTGTAAAGTCACGCGAACTCTAATTTAGTATGTGAATAGAATTTTAAATATTATTTTTTACTGCTTCAGCCTTTTTATGGCGAAGTTAAGTGCCGGTTGAATTTCAAGTTGCTCTTGTACCATTGAAGAGTGCATATTTATGAATGGCGTGGGAATTTGTTAGTGTGTCAATATCGCTATTAGAGTACACACTATGTTTAACTATCATAGAGGTGAGTTAGAAAATAATATACGTTTACAGATGGTTTTTGAAGTACTTAAGTTTTACTTTGTAAGCAGTACATATAAAATGCCGTTAAAACTCACCAAAACGTATTGAAACCTTATAGTTAATTAAATAAACAAACAAATGTATGTTTTTAGTGAGCGATAGAATATCTATGCAAAATATTGTTTAATCATATGTTGTTATAACATGGTTGATTGTTTAATTTGGAAACTTCAGTGAAACCTATTATTTACGGTACAAGAAACTTCCTTGTGTTGGTTATTTGAGTAGGGAACTGTTCCCGGAACAAAGTTTGTTTCCTGAAACTCGATATGTTTTCAATTTCATTAACAAAGTAGGAAATTCGAGATTACGAGATATTCTCGTATTAGTGATTAAGCAATGTTACGAGTATCTAAATTAATCATTACCAAATCAAGAAGTGACGATCTTCATGCCACTTTTTTGCGTCAGTTTCTAAACACCTAAGATCAGCTTGAAAACATCTAAGAGTCAGTCGGCACATAAATAAATGCCCTGATCGGGATTTAAACCCGAGACCTCCACCTTCTTAGGCAGGGTCACTACACTACTTACTCATTAAGAAATAGGCTTTATCATACCTCTGACATGGTAAGAATATATTATCTGATATGCAAATGGCTCTGTCTAAAGCGGTAGTCACATAAGCCGTTAATATTTCTTGTACAAATTGAACAATACAAGACAAACAATAACTTGACATATCTCGGGTTCCCATGCTAGCCTTCGCTGGTGGTGGCGGAGCTCGGAGGTCATATACGCATTATGTGCAAACTTAAACATGGTTTTTGCGAATGTTAGCCAACGCCTATTGATGTTACTACATCCGATGAAAAACGGTGGCGTTTAGTTCCGAGTTCGACATTTAGGTCAATGTTTTTGCTGGTCGCTAATGAAATGAAATAGGATTCTAGGAATATTTGACAAATGTGAATTCATACCTTCTAGCGTTTCCCACGTAACAATGCAGTTTGATTGACTTGAACTGAGCCTGAAACAGTAGGTAGGTATTTAATACATCAATTTAAACTAACGTGAGACAAAGTTACACTTAATAAGAGAATAGTGACTTTTCCAAGTGAGTGTGGACCGTTATACATCTCTAGACGTTCCATTTAGAAATCAAAATCAAACATTTATTTTGCAAAGAGGCCACAAGGGCACTCCTACAACTACATGTCAAAATATTAATTTACAATTGAATAAAGTTTTAGAATAAGAATGTCATATCAAATAGTTTATAATTTAAAAAATCTGACAGCAAGAAAAATAATTTCAAAATTAGAAGACATTCGTTCCTGTTCCTACGCCATAGGCGCTTAGATGTACACAACACAACACACACGATAAATTCAGGATGCTGTCAGCCCTTACTGTTTTTTTCTCGTAAGAAAAGATTGTCTTTAAAATCTACTTCCACGGGTTTTTTATTACAAATTTAGCAAAATAGATTTGCTAAAACGCTCTTAACTAGTTAAATAGACTAGGCTTCGTTACCCGAGCCAATAACGGAAGTCGTCGTGAACCTTGGCAGTGTTCCAGACTCCAGAGTAATACTTATCAAGGTGTAAGTTTGGATGTTTGGGTGATTGATCGGATTTATATGAAATTTGGCGTAGAGATAATTTATAACCTGGATTAACACATTTTTATTCATTCCTATAGTCAATCCTGAAAGGGATGAAATTGAGATTGAACTTAATACAATACGGGAAGTTCTCCCGAAGGAAGTCGCGGGCAAATTCTGGTATCGTAATAATCTCAAGTATCTAACGGAATATTAATTGGAGCGAAGCCCTACAAGTGCTGATAAAACAACTTCTATGTATTTACTTAAATTATACTGAGCGTAGATTTGGTGTTAATACTATATTGATCAAATGTGATGTATAGGTATCTAAAACTTACATTATTTTCCACTTCTCATGTTCAAAAAGTGTATCATTAGTAGGCTTAACTAGTGGGGCTAAAGTAGTTAATTTAGCACCTACAAAAAATGCCAATACATATTTATGATTTACAAACATTTCAATGTGACTTATGAAAATACTTCACCATGTTAAAATCCATCAATTACAAAACACATCGACAACCAATCGGCTCGATGGGCTTTTTTGGTACGTATTCGCTGTTCAACTAATTTAACTCTTACAAACGTGAGGTCTTTTTTTAGGGTTCCGTAGTAAACAAGGAACCCTTATAGTTTCGCCATGTCCGTCCGTCCGTCCGTCCGTCCGTCCGTCCGTCCGACCCCCGTTTTTCTCAGTAACCGTTAGTGCTAGAAAGCTGTAATTTGGCATGGGTATACATATCAATGACGCCGACAAAACGGTAGAATAAAATCTTTAAAAAAAATTTTTTTCAGGGTACCTCCCCCACATGTAAAGTGGTGCTGCAAATTTTTTTTCTGCCGAACCCCATCGTGTGGGGTATCGTTGGATAGCTCTTTTAAAAATATTATAAGGTTTCTTGAAGCATTTTTTGATTAAAGAATTGGTTAGCGTGATATTAAGCTTTGAAGTGATAATTTTTGCTATGGTCAAGTGTCCCCCCCCCCCCCCTGCCAGCTAAACGGTGGCTACTAGGCATGTGAAAAAAATCATGGTAGTAGTATATACGATGAATTTAAAAGGAAAACTATCACAGCTAAGTAGATATTACTAGTTAACGAGTAATAGTCGAACTTCAGAAATGTACTTTGCAAAAGCAAACGTTCCTACAATTTCCATTGATACCTTAGATAATGTTGTTAATTCTTTCAAAAACATAGTAAATATAAGTTTTCGAACTTTTTAGTCCACATAATGTAAAGGGTAGACGACTACGGAACCCTACCTTGCGCGTGGCCCGACACGCACTTGGCCGGTTTTTCTTATTACCTTTCGAACTATTTTCCCTCACTTCCATAACCATCTCGGGGTGTTATGGCTTCTTTTAGACCCTTGTCATACAATCTACTTACTATAATTATTCATTTATGTACGACTTTAGATATTAACAAACATTAATTAGGGTTAGGTGCCAAAGCAGACTCCGGGATCCTGTGATAAAAACACTAGTATGATGATGATTTGAAGTTAATTAGCTATAAACAAGAAAAAAAACATTCATTAATTTTTTTAAGATTTTTAAGCGATGGAATTTGTGTTACTTATAAAAATGTCCATCTAGTTTCAGAAATAAAACTTACGGCTTTATAATAAATAAAAAGCCAAATAAAAATGTATTATTTGGCTAAGGAACAAAGCATTTGCATTCACATAACAAACAACTACGGTGTTGATTGCATTGCAATGAAAATAAATTCAGTTGTACACTTTCCCAGCCATAAATATTTAAAACGTCAAATTACGAAACCTCGACTTTCAGGAAAAAATAGCGGCAAATTAATGATTTTCCGATACCGCGGGCGTTCGGTAATCATCACCGCGGCCGTCGACGTTCAGCGACAGGATATTACGAAGTATCGAGTCGAGGGTCTAGCCTAGGTTCCTGCTATAATAATTATCCAATACATTTTGACCAATACGCTAGAAAACTGGGCGCGGAGATATATAAAGTTTGCTGATATATCTCGATCATTTCCCGGTATGTTTGTGAGTAAACTAGCAATTTGCTGGCAACTTTATCAAAGAAACGTGATTGATATAATTTCCGTTCCCTCCAAAAGCTGTTTAGATTTTAGATTCGATTGCGGTACTTGAAACAAGGTAGCTTGGGTGTTATGTGTTTTGTTGTGTAATTGTGCTACTACAGAACCGATTGTTTAAGTGAAGTAAGTACACTGGGAATTCACATACATCAGTGGCGAACTGTGTAGGGCAAGGTCGAACTTTTTCACAACTAGTTTGGGCCATCGTACGAACATTTGCCTAACAGATTGTACCTATCGATTGAAGAACAATGGGTCATCATTGTATCATATCATCCTGTAGGTAAATACGCAAGAGAAAAACATAACATTATTCTGCATAAGGAGAGAGAAGAAAGGATGTGATAGATAATATATATAGTCGAATTTTATTGTAAATGAAATTTAATGTACCTACCCGGAATAAAAAAAAACTTGCATTTTAAGCAACCTCTTGACGGATATATTATTATTTATTGACTTAACTAGAGCTTTTGAGCTACCTACTATGTTAAGTTAAATTTCATCAGTCTCTGATCTATCAGACAATTTCTAAACATCAAACAAAGCACAATATTTCCTCGTCCTTCGTGTCACTTTGAATTATTCCACTCACACGTATAATTTTCTAGTGAAAACCGAGATGGCAATCTTCAAATGCGTACGTTTGTAGGCTTTTTGAGGCGTGATAAGGCCGAGGTAGTATTTCTCCGAGTTTCTCTAGAGATGCGGCCGCTATGCTAATGAGCGTGACCTGACCAGTAATTACAAGCAATTAGTCGGGACTTCTAAACCTTTAGTCAGTTCTTTGACAGATTCATGGTGCATTTGTTGCATTGACTTTATAGCTTTAGAGGAAACCGACTTGCAAACGTATCATTTGGTATGCTTGCAATTTACGTTATATTAACAATCATATAAGCGTCTGCTTTTTTATGACAAATGACCTCTATACAGTGTTATATATTATATACATATCTATAAGGAGATATAAAAGTGTCAACACATTACATCTCTTTATATTAGCCCACATGTGAAAGAAAAATGCAATGTGGTATGTTTAGTGAGGGAAGGTGATATTGACACCTGTCAATGCCTAGAATCAACTGTCAAATCTACCATGGAATAAATGCACCATGGCTTATTTAATTGATAAACTTTCACAACTTGTGTCTTATTCTATATGCCGATGAATTGGCACATGAACAACGAAATTATTGCAAGCTTGAAAAAATTTCTAAAATTAAATATTTCTTAGTTGTTGTTATTACTCCTGCCGCGCAGTGTGCTTTGGCTCCTGACGCTGGTTATCATTTACAACTCAACTTGTGCAGGTCGGTACAGTATGCCAAGTGCTAAACCGTTAAAGTACTTAGGCGATTTCCTGACTTGGCGGGGCGAGATCGATATGCGACATTTTCTTCTTTGACGTAAATTTACTGACGTCGCAAAGATTCTCACTTGACGGAACACTGTCAGTATTACTTTTGCGCAGTAGTAATATCATGCGCAGAAGCGAAGCAGTGCCGCCTTCGCATCGTCCCGCTACCACGCATCCCACGCCAGTCAGAAAGCACTCATTGAAATATAGGGGCGCAGTAAAAAACGGTACCGAGTCGACTGTCAGCGGACACTGACATTTGACACTTTTCTCATATCGTACTACCTCCGCACCGACAAATCAGGAAGTCATCTTACTCAGAGTTGCTCAGAGTAATGTAGTACAGTAAGAGTAAGCAGTATGAATTATTAAAATTGTGAACAGATCGCGGGTGTGGCTTTACTGCTTTAAAGGACTACCCTAAATCGAGTACTTCATTTCTTTTAAAAAAGGCTTTCCAATAAATTTATGATGATTTCGCCAACTACGTGTTCAAAGACGGTAACGGTAACGACGCCATGACAGTAGGCAACAAAGACAGTGTACGGTAGTGGATTCCGCTCGTCGCCGCTCCGGGGCCCGGGCACGTGCGCTCACCAACGCGGAGACGAGCAATATCCTAAATCGAGTATAAAGTAGTATTTTGCTATCATGTTAAGTATTCTTGCACTCCACAGTCCGAGCCACTGACCAATAGACACACAACAACATTAAAACTTGTTCATTTCAAACTAGCCCTCAGGGGGTCAGGGGTAGGTAATCAGGTGCACGGTAGCAATACTAGCAATCAAAACTAACTCGACCCATATCCAGAATTCAAATCAACTTTAAATCTATGAATTAGGTAATCCGTTCGTGGGCAATTTAATTGCCGCGACAATCGATCCAGCGTGTAATTTACCTTTTTGCAACGATGCAACTTGCATACGGCCAGCCCACATTGCAAAACTTCCGCGTGATGCCAAAATAAGTGCAGTGTTACCCAATGTAGTTAGTATCGTATGAGGTCATAAGTGACCACCTACGAATTATTTTGTACTTTTGCGTAAATGGCTATAAAGCCGAGTTATAGCATTTACGGCAATGTGTTTGGAATTTACATATCTAAATTACAATATTGTTAGTACAGCTTTACGCCTTAAAGCGGAACAGATTTCCTGGTATTAATGTAACATGGGCCTATTTAGATAAATGTGAGTTCGTATACTTAAAATCTACTTCATGTACAACTAAGGTATATCACTCCTAGCTAATTCAAGTGGAACTTGATCAAGGGAACACAGGATCTCACTTAATACTTAAATTTGCGTAACATTGCTCTTGTATATAGGTACGTGTTTTCAAGTACGAGTAGAATCAAAACAAACTTTCAGTACCTATAAAACTTGACAAGACAAAGGAAACAACAAAAGTACCCGACAAGCCTTTTTCCTTAGCCTTTTTTGAACCTCGCCGAAAATGTGGAAGCCTTAATGCTGTTTATTCCGCAAGAAACTTTTCCTCCAACTTTTTCCGCAATGAAATAAGTACTATTAGATTTTTTCAGCGGAGTAAGTAACGAATTGTTTTTCCTGATAACCGAATCGCATGAAACTTTTGCAATTCCGTATTGTGGAAAAGGCCTACAATCAACGTTCTGCAGTGACATTACCTAAGCACTAGTTTAGCAATATAGTCGACACGCCATCTAATTGTCACTGCTACTATGTTAGTAGGGCATAATTGCTTTCAATTAACTGCTAGTACTTTGTGAATCAAAATTCAGGATGGGTTTCGCAGATCCTTCAATCAACGAAGATTACTCTCAATAAAGACATGTGATGTGAAAATCCGGGCTCGTAACAATGAGTTTTTTTTTAAATATCGCAACAGCGTTTGACATTTCTGTTGGAATTACGGTGAAGAAAAACCAACCTGCATACTTTTGCGAAAAAGTTCAAAGGCGTTTGTGAAGTCTCCAAAGTCTCCAAACAGAACTGGGCGATCGTGACGACTACTGCCCGTTATGCACGAGTATAATTCATGTGATGATGATGATGATGATGATACAAAGGTAATTGAACCTCACCGATTTAGTAGAAATTTGATGTGGGAGATAGTTTTTGAGAAGAAAATGGACTAGAATTATTTTCATTTTGAACATTATTCATTAACATTGTAATCATGATAAAAGTTTAAATTATGAGGATTAGTACAAAGAATAGGTATTAATTAAGTTATTAAAGAAGAAAGATAGATTCTGCAAAACAGGATTTGCCACAAAAACAATCATTTTATTATTCGAACTGGTACCTCCGGGTAATACAGCGATTGCAAATAAATACAATTCCCTCGGTCAACTGGACTACAATCCGTACCCAACCCGACATGTCATTAGCCATTCCTCGATACGATTGGCTGAATCGACGACGCCGCGGTTCTGAAAATCTAATCATCTCCGAGAGCCGACTCGTGGAGTCGTGGCTATGTCAGCTTTTCTACTATGTAGTGACGATTTGCAAATTAGATTGGATCGAGTGACATTGAATTCACATTTGAATGAAAATAATTCAGTGCTTCATCCGTAGTGCAAATTTATTTTCTTAAAATTTAAGGAAATGAAATTAACAATCATTTACAGGAGTCAACAGGGTTTATTTACCTATATTCATTTTCTGGACAGATATACCAAATCATAATGGTTGTACATTATACTTACACGTGCCCACATATTATACATCATTAGTAGTAAACCTAGTTCCTCAGTAAGCCTGGGCATTTAGGTTGCAGAGCGTGCCAAAGATTCTATACTAAAATGCATAGGTGCATTGCATTAAGTCATTAAACACAGTTCTGTATTGCAGTTGGGTAAAAAGAAAAACTTCGGTACACGGTAGCCCATTCACATGAGATAACTGAATTAAGTAGTAGTTTTAGCCTACTGTTGCGAGTATAGACGTTGTGCACGGATTTTTTTTCTTAGATAGAATGCACCTCTTACTGTTCGTCGAGCTAACAACTCCTTAACAACATAATTATTACATTTTGAATAATAGTAGAGAGGCCAATTTGAAAAAAGTCGTCAAATAACGAAGTTCGTTTGTACGAGCAGTCGCCTACCAACGACTGGTATCGTTGGATTCAGTGACGTCTCCCGAGTATGAAACTCGATGTCGTCACTCTCTAAAGTGGTGGAGGGGGTAACTATGACGTCACAAAGATGGCGGTTGGTGGTATCAAGTTTTATCGATTATCTCTTTAACTATTCAACGTATTGCAACAAATGAGGTGTCAAATGAAAGCTCTTTAAATTGCTAATAATTCGTTTTTAGGAATAAAATGTGAAAGTCTAATAATTAAAAAGTTTTTCTTAAAAAATCGTACTCTTGAAAAAGTCATTTTTTTTTAATTGCAAAAAACTCGATGAAAGAGGCCATTTCTTTAAAAAATACCTCATATGATTGAAAATGCTGAATTCATCGTCTATACAATGCTTTTTGAATTATTAGAATCGGTTCATAAATGAGTACGCCAGGGACATTTCACCGCGGGAGGGGCGAACGTCGCGGGCGCGCGCGCGTTTGCTGATAAACGCGACTGTGTAGACATTCTTAAGTGTAGCTCAACAACTACTTAACCGATTTAGACAAGTGGGGTATCATATGAAAGCTCTTTATATTGCCATTAATTTGTTTCAAGTAATGAAATGTGTAAGTCAAACAATTAAAAAGTTTTTCCAAAAATATAGTATTTTCGAAAAAGTAGTTTTTATTTTAACTTCAAAAAACTCCATGAAAGACGCCATTTCTTTAAAAATTATTTCATATGTTTGAAAATGCTAAATTCATCCTATATATAATGCTTTTTGAATTATTAGAATCGGTTCATAAATGAGTACGCCAGGGACATTTCGCCACGGGCGGGGCGAACGTCGCGGCGCACGCGTGTTTGCTGACGAACGCGATTGAGATGGCTTTCTTAAGTGCAGCTCAACAACTACCTAACCGATTAAGACAAATGAGGTGTCATATGAAAGGTATTTTATTACTAAATAAAAAAAAAATTGATAGCCAGAACAGAGATTTAAAAAAATAATGAAAATGAATCCAAAAAAAAAGGTTTTCGCCTTATGTTAGACAACAAAATCATCATCATCATCATCACATCAGCCGCAAGACGTCCACTGCTGGACATAGGCCTCCCCCAAAAAGTGCCACAATGACCGGCCCTGCGCCACCCGCATTCAGCGGACTCCCGCGACCTTTACCAGGTCATCAGTCCACCTTGTGGGGGGTCTACCCACGCTGCGCCTTCCGGTCCGTGGTCGCCATTCGAGAACCTTTTCAGCCCCAACGGCCATCGGTTCTACGCGCAATGTGCCCCGCCCAATGCCACTTAAGTTTAGCGATTCGAAAGGCTATATCGGTTACTTTGGTTCTGCTACGGATGGCGTCATTTCTGATGCAATCACGCAGTGAAACTCCGACCATAGCCCTCTACATTGCCCTCTGCTGAGTGGACTTGACCCTATGGTGAGCGACCACGTTTCCGTACCATATGTGATTACTGGCAACATACACTGGTCAAGGCTCTCGTCTTGAGACACTGCGGAATATTGGACGAAAAAATATGCCGTAGCTTCCCGAACGCTGCCCAGCCGAGTCGGATTCGACGATTAACCTCTTTCTCAAAGTTGGACCTGCCTAACTGGACAGTCTGTCCTAGGTATACATAATCGTCTACAACTTCGAGCGTAAAGCGTCCGATTGTAACAGAAGTTGGTGCTACTTGGGCATTTGACATGATCTTCGTCTTATCCATGTTCATCCTTAGACCAACTCGCTCGGAGGCTTTACTGAGGTCATCGAGCATTGTACTTAAATCCTCCATGGTTTCAGCCAAGACTACTATGTCGTCAGCAAACCGAAAATGAGTGATGTACTCGCCGTTTATGTTGATGCCTAGCCTTCTCCAGTCCAGATTCTAGAAAACATCCTCCAGTGCAGCGGAGAACAGTTTAGGAAAAATATCTCCTTGCCTGACTCCCCGCTGCAGCGGAATGGGTTTCGAGTTCCAGTCCTAGAGAGTCGGACTAACATAGTGGCGTTTTCGTACAAATACTTCAGTACTTCGATATAGCGGTAGTCTACTTGGCACCTCTGTAGAGATTGTAAGTACTGCCCAGGTTTCGATCGAATCGAAGGCTTCCTCATAGTCCACAAAAGCTAAACAGTGGGGCAGGTTGTACTCTTTAGTCTTCTGTATACAGACCACCACTTCTGTATACAGAGTAACATAGACCACATCCATACGCTTCGTCAGGTTATAGCCTGCCGGACTTCAACGCGAAACTGGGCAAGAGAGATGGTGAAGAGCTGATAGTGGGGGAATTTGGAGTTGGAAGTCGGAAACACCGGGGCCAACTACTGGCTGGTTTCTTGGAGAAGGAGGGACTCAATCTCTACATGATTAATTCCTTCTTCAAGAAACGTGAGCATAGAAAGTCGACCTGGATGGGTCCCGACGGTGCAACTAAAAACGAGATTGACTTCATCATGTCGACGAAGAAGCATATATTCAATGATGTCTCTGTGATCAATACGGTTAAAACCGGAAGTGATCGCCGTCTGGTAAGAGGCACATTGAATATATTTAAGCTAGAGCGCTCTCGTTTGATGAAGTCCACGCTCCGACCATCAGCAGCCCAAATCCAAAACCCCGAGAGCTTTCAGCTGGAACTCCAGAACCGTCTCGATTGCCTAAGTGGCGATGTGGATGAATTCAATGACGGGTTTGTGGACGCTGTCCATACCACAGGGTCTAAATTCTTTAAAGCCCACCGGGCCAACTGAACCAATAGGCCCTCTAACTCCACTCAAAGGCTCTTCGAGTAAAGGAGTAGGATGGTTCTACAGTCTTCAGTCGATGCGACATTATATCGGCAACTCAATAGATAGATCTCCAAACCCGTGATCTGCGCCAATTCAATACAAAACGTATTGAAGAGGCCATCGAGCGGGATAAGGGCTCAAAAGTTTTCGCAAGAGATCTGTCTATTGGGCAGAGCCAGCTCGCCAAATTAAAAACTGAGGATGGTAGAATTGTCTCATCCAGACCTGAGCTTCTGAGCGAGATAGAGCGCTTCTATGGACAGCTATACACGTCAACTAGCAGACCCCGAAGTTGGTCTAGTGGAAGATCCTAGAGCTAGACTAACCCTGTACTATACCGATGACATTCCGGACATCAGCCTGTAAGAGATTAGAATGGCCCTTAAACAGCTCAAAAACAACAGGGCACCCGGTGAAGACGGAATTACAGCCGAACTCCTGAAGGAGGGTAGAAAACCGGTCCTTACAGCCCTTCAGAAGTTGTCCGACTCTGTCTTACTGGAAGGGAGAACGCCAAAGACATGGAACACAGGCGTGGTGGTGCTGTTAAGAACTATCGATCCATCACGCTTTTGAGCCATGTCTACAAGCTGTTTTCAAGAGTCATTATGAACCGTCTGGCAGCACGCTAGATGACTTCCAGCCTGCCGAACAAGCCGGTTTCCGAAGAGGCTTTAGTACCATATACCACATCCATACGCTTGGTCAGGTTATAACCTGACGAAGCGTATGGATGTGGTCTATGTTACTCTGTATACAGAAGACTGAAGAGTACCCTGCCCCTCTGTTTAGCGTTTGTGGACTATGAGAAAGCCTTCGATTCGATCGAAACCTGGGCGGTACTACAATCTCTACAGCGGTGCCAAGTAGACTACCGCTATATCGAAGTACTGAAGTACGAAAACGCTACTATGTCAGTCCATTCCGCTGCAGCGGGGAGTCAGCAGGCAAGGAGATATTTTTCCTAAACTGTTCTCCGCTGCACTGGAGGATGTTTTCTAGAATCTGGACTGGAGAAGGCTAGGCATCAACATAAACGGCGAGTACATCACTCACTTTCGGTTTGCTGACGACAACTATGTCGTCAGACTACTAAGTCTTGGCTGAAACCATGGAGGATTTAAGTACAATGCTCAATGACCTCTGTAAAGCCTCCGAGCGAGTTGGTCTAAGGATGAACATGGATAAGACGAAGATCATGTCAAATGCCCATGTAGCACCAACTCCTGTTACAATCGGACGCTTTACGCTCGAAGTTGTAGGCGATTATGTATACCTAGGGCAGACTGTCCAGTTAGGTAGGTCCAGTGTTGCCAGGTCCAATCTGAAAAAAACAGTAGCTACATGCCCTAAAAAACAGGAGATTTGAAAATAAAACAGTAGACAAAATTTATTCCATAAAATTTACCTAAATGCGTGTTTCATAGTGTTTAAAGTGATAATATAAAAATAAGTACTAACTGCCACACTCCGACAAGTTTCATAATAACTAAAAAAAACTCATTTCATCTGTCACTTCACTTGAACTAACCATAACCAAGTAATGCCGGTTGGATCCACACCAAGGGTCATGATGGCCCATCAAACAATGACCATTGTCGTGGAGACCATGGCTGCTGTTTGCTTGCTCATGTATAGCTATAGTCCTCCTCGCCATGTCCGGCGACAGCGACTCCGTCAATTATTAGGATTATATAGTATAATGTGGCTCGCAAAGCCAAATTTAGTTTTGAATGCGGTTACAGGATGCGCCACTGCGCGTGGGAGCTGTCCCGCGAAGTTGTAGGTACCTATACGTCTAGAATTCTTTGACCGAGCCTTGCGGATATGCCGCTTCACGTCCAGGTTTTCCAAACGCCGCTGTTCAGAAAAGTTTACTTTTGTATGAACAGTACAGCCGCTCCGCCATTCCGTTCGACGTTGCGCGCTTTCCTCCCACCACCCCTACACTCGCTTCAAGAAATTTGACAAGTTATATGTAGGTTATTGTTTTTTGACAATAATTGAATTTGGACAAGTGAAATTCTAAAATCCAGTAGATTTTTTAGAAAAAACAGTAGACTTTTCTAAAATACAGTAGATTTTTCGGGAAAAACAGTAGAACAGTAGACACACCCCGAAAACAGTAGATCTCCTGTAAAAACAGGAGACCTGGCAACACTGGGTAGGTCCAACAATGAGAAAGAGGTTAATCGTCGAATCCGACTCGGCTAGGCAGCGTTCGGGAAGCTACGGCATATCTTTTCGTCCAATATTCCGCAGTGTCTCAAGACGAGAGTCTTTGACCAGTGGGTGTTGTTCTGCGTTGAGTTTTTCTGCGTGATCGCATCAGAAATTACGTCATTCGTAGCAGAACCAAAGTAACCGATACCTATCTATAGCCTTTCGAATCGCTAAACTTAAGTGGCAGCGGGCGGGGCACATTGCGCGTAGAACCGATGGCCGTTGGGGCTGAAAGGTTCTCGAGTGGCGACCACGGACCGGAAGGCGCAGCGTGGGTAGACCCCCCACAAGGTGGACTGATGACCTGGTAAAGGTCGGTTAGGTAGTTGTTAAGCTACACTTAAGAAAGCCTACACAGTCGCGTTCGTCAGCAAACGCGCGCGCGCCGCGACGTTCGCCCCGCCCGCGGCGAAATATCCCTGGCGTACTCATTTATGAACCCATTCTAATAATTTAAAAAGCATTATATATAGGATTAATGTAGCATTTTCAATCATATGAAGTATTTTTTAAAGAAATAGCCTCTTTCATCGAGTTTTTTGAAGTTAAAATAAAAATGACTTTTTCAAAAATACGATTTTTTGGAAAAACTTTTTAATTGTTTGACTTACACATTTCATTACTTAAAACAAATTAATGGCAATATAAAGAACTTTCATTTGATACCTTATTTGTCTAAATCGGTTAAGTAGTTGTTGAGCTACACTTAAGAATGTCTTCACAGTCGCGTTCGTCAGCAAACGCGCGCGCGCCACGACGTTCGCCCCGCCAGTGGCGAAATGTCCCTGGCGTACTCATTTATGAACCGATTCTAATAATTCAAAAAGCATTGTATAGAGGATGAATTTAGCAATTTCAATTATATGAAGTATTTTTTAAAGAAATTGCCTCTTTCATCGAGTTTTTTGCAGTTAAAAAAAATGACTTTTTCAAAAGTACGATTTTTTAAGAAAAGATTTTTAATTATTAGACTTTCACATTTTATTCCTAAAAACGAATTATTAGCAATTTAAAGAGCTTTCATTTGACACCTCATTTGTTGCAATACGTTGAATAGTTAAAGAGATAATCGATAAAACTTGATACCACCAACCGCCATCTTTGTGACGTCATAGTTACCCCCTCCACCACTTTAGAGAGTGACGACATCGAGTTCCATACTCGGGAGACGTCACTGAATCCAACGATACCAGTCGTCGGTAGGCGACTGCTCGTACAAACGGAATTTTGATTTTAGCCACTTGGCCTCCCTACTATAATGATTTCTTTATCAATATTAATATCTCGCCCCGGATGTCTGAGTAATAAAGAAGTAAAAATGCCAAGCGTGACTATTCCGACCTTGATAGTTGGACAATTAGTTTAGAAAAGGCATTAAGTATTAAAGTTCTGTACTAAAGTATAATGAATTATTATTACACAAATTGAATTCTAGGACAGAAGCATAGTACGGTGTAATTTTTTTCCCCTCATGTACGGTCAACCAATTTGAATTCTGGGCCACTTCGTACCTTGTCACAGTGACATTGATATACGATCTCTAGCGGCTTTCATATTGATTTTCACTGTGACGTAAAGTGGCCTAGAAATCAAATTGGTTGACTGTACGGGTTTTTTTGGTCTTGGATTCTACTGTGTAACAAGAATCATCCAGTAGATTAGAAGATATCACGTGTAGTACCCGTAGATAAATCTTACCAAATTTTGGAACAAATTCGACTATCCTTAATATATTTTGGTATTATAGTACAAGGTACAAGCACAAGCCCATAGTACAAGCTATGCTTAGTTTGGGACTAGGTTGATTTGTGTAAGATTGACGTGACGTGATTGACAGCTACCGGTTTGCAGTTGTAATTAACCTATTTTAAGCATCCACGGAACCTAGATCCAATAAGATTAATGTATCAATTCCGACGGCCTTCCACTAATGAATGTGGGATTTGGATCCGCAGTACTAAAACCTAGCGGCCTCGGAATGCGTTCTCACTGTTTATCATCATAAATCTTCTGTGCAGGTAATGAATTATCTTTTGTCTTTACATTTATATTCGTTGTTTATCTGCGAATTCTGACCGATTGGCTAAAATTCAAGGAAATAAGTGGGTACATAGGTAGACTACCCAATTTATTTTGAAGGTTATCAACGTTAGTAACTTATGATAAATCTGTATTTCTTTGCATGTATATTTTGCCGTGTATTTTCATGGTAACCTCTCTAAAACTTAGGAGATTTATCATAATTCTTATCATAAAATACTTAACAGTACGGCTGTTTAGATGTAGGCGGTTGGTCTTCGTTTTCAGATATTTTACTGATGGACTTCAGGAACTATTTCGCGATTCTGACGGTTACGATGGCAACGATTTTTTACACTCTGCGAATCGGTAAAAATAGCTTAACTGACTCAGCGTCCGCCCCATAGTATGTCTACTTGTCCTCACGTGGTTATTGAACGACGCGCGATAATAGTATGGGACAACCGAGCCTGCGTCAAATAGAAACCCAAATTGCTTAAATTAACTCTTGCAAAAACAAACCAGCAGCGATGCTGCACCACATATTTTCCTAGTAAAACCGCAGCAAAGACCTAAATTAACAGGCAGGGCGGTGTATCTAAACACGCCAACGTTGTGGCCTAGATTGTCAAAAAATACGGATAATAGTAGATTGTGTGACAAGGGTCTAAAGTAAGCCATATTACCACGAGATGGTTATTTTCCCGAACGTAGTGAGGGAAAATTGTTCGAGTTGTAATATGGCTTTTAGGTCCGAGTTATACACTCTACTTTTCACTTCGATTGCGAGAAAACACAAACGCAAATTATTCACCTTAAATGAATAATTTAACTCTTGGCCGGCGTATGTCTAATTTGTAATAAATAAAGCCTGTAATAGCATATTTATCGTCCTTGCCTTCGGCTCGGGCGTCGAATACCTGCGATCGGAGAGATTCTTTGTTTACCGCAAAGGTAAGTAATGTACTGCAAAGGTATTTACGGTAAGCCGTTACTGGAGGGGCCACACCAGGCTTAGGCGACTTCCTGATTTGTCGGTGCGGAGGCGGTACGATATGAGAAAACTGTCAAATGTCAGTGTCAACTGTCAGTCGACTCAGTAGCGCTTTTTACTGCGCCCCTACATTCAAATGAGTGCTTCCTGACTGGCGCGGGATGCGCGGAAGCGGGACGATGCGAAGGCAGTACTGGTCCACTTCTGCGCATGATATTACTTCTGCGCAAAAGTAATACTGACAGTGTTCCGTCAAGTGAGAATCTTTGCGACGTCAGTAAATTTAAGTCAAAGAAGAAAATGTCACATATCGATCCCGCATTGCCAAGTCAGGAAGTCGCCTTAGCGGTTGCGGCTAGGATTCGCGGCATGCGCTTTTGTCGCGCGTCATTTGTTTAATGTTCCGAGTCCGAGCCGTAATCTCCGAGAGCACGTGAGATTAATGACACTGTTCGTTAGTGATACGTAACAAAGTGATAGGTTATAAATAGTAAAGAAAAATATTATCCTAGAAGTCTAAGCGTAGGTTTGTTTCTTAGTGGCACGGCACTTCTAACAGCTAATCAAAGCGCAATGAGCGTAATATCGAGATCCTTTAAAATTTTACACACCTCTTTTGTGCTGTTCTGCAGCCAGTACTAAAAAAAGTAAAACACCATATGATTACAGCTTCCATATTATGTTCAAAACGTTTACGTTTTTGGCGTATAAGGTATAATGTAAACGATTCCCACGCAAACTAAGTTGTGCGCGATATCTAAGATCAGAAAATATTACTAGGTATTCATTAGTATCCCAAAAACAAGGCCGTTCAAACAATACATTTGTTTTTTTTCCCTCGAATAATTGAATAATTCAATGAAACTATGTGGGTCACCTATTTCGGATCTACTTATTACTGGAATAAATAAAACATCCATCCATCTATAGCAATCGCTTAGCCACTTGCTTGCTTTGTATTTTGAGTTGAACTCTATTCCCTAGAAAATAAGGATTATGCCTGGCAACCAGAGAGACAGTAGTTAATGAACCATACGCAACAAAAAATTGTGGAGCTGCAGTGATTACCAGAGGCTGGTGAATTATATAAAAAGGAAAAAAAAACACAGAAGACTCATCATTTTGAAGGAACGCCACAATATATAGAAATTGGCGTCTTATATAATTATTTGGGACATGTATGTTTTAGCCTGTTATTGTACAATAAAGTGCTTACATAAATAATTAACTACCCAATACCTGCTATTACCAAGCCTTACCTTGTTGCGTTTCTAAAGCCTAATGTAAATGAATATTTATTAACCTTCTTTTTTCTTGAATTAGTTGTTTTGTTATGTGACCATTTCTTGTAATGCGTTTTGTTTATGTGGTTAATTTTGAGTTATTGTGAACATTTTTGTGTTGAATAAAAGATATATACTTGAGATGACCTAACCTAACCTAACTAAAATAAATTATCACCAAGTAAATAGGTTGGTACTCGTTTCGAGTACTAGAAGTTCTTATAGATCATTAACTTAGGTATCTTTTATATTATGTATAAATATTGTGTGTCAACAGAAATTAATCATCGGAAGGTGTTTCTTTTCTTTTTTCAGTATGCTTATCACCATGAAATTAGGTAGGTGCTTATACATTGAAACAGTCCAGTTCTCGTTTTTAATTATTTCCTTCCACCCTCCCTTGGCCTACGTAATATAGAATTCTGACTTCTAATTTGTCACCCTGCTCAAACAAACCATTTATTTCGGCAAGGCCAATAAAGACAAATCAATGTCCCGCCCTTTGGACGTATTTACATTTAGAAATAGCTTCGTCTTATTTTAAAGAATATATTCTATAAGTATGAATACAGACAGTTATTTTAACATGTGCAGCTAATTATAAATTAAAATTATGTCTTCATAAGTTTAATAGCTATGACGTCGATAATTTGCGGAGCAAAAAAAAACACAATCTAAAAAAATATGGTGGCTGTAATAGAAATAGAAATATTTATTTGCTAGAATACGTTACATATAAGGTCTTAAAATAATTAAAGTATCAGTATTCAGTCGACTTATATGTCAACATGAAAATTATTGTTTTAATACAATAGGCAAACATTAAATTTTGTCGTATTATATTCAAATCCTTTATTTATTGTCAAAACTTATTTGCTTATAATTGCCTAGTTTATATATTTCCTGTAGCATTCCGTAATACGTACAAACCGTATCTAGAATATAAGAAATTGAAAAAGTTCAAACTTTTAGGCAAACCCCCAGATAAAACCCATATACAACCCTTACAAAAATCTATCTTTCGGTACATTGGCTTTCTTTGTTTGCTGGAATAAATGAGCCGAAGGTAGCGGAAAGCCTTCGCTGGGACCTTTCTATTCAACGTTCAATCTATCCAGGACAAAGACTTCAAGCATACAAACTCCCTACAAAAGCATCAAGTGGGTACCTATTCAATGAGTAGGCGCCCATTATTTAATTTATAAATGTACCTCTAGGTACCATTGTCATAACATTGTAAACAAAAAAAAGGTCCTTGTATTGAACTGTTAAGGTAATCTCATACCTACCTAGATTTACCATCCTGATTAAAAAATCAAAAAAAAACTTATTTTGCATTTATCTGAAAGTAAATAGGTAGGTATCGTAAATAAATAATAAATATTTGTGGACAATCTCACACAAATGGACCTAGTCCCAAACTAAGTAAAGCTTGTACTATGGGTAAGTCCTAGGCGACGATATACATACTTATATAGATAAATAGATACTTAAATATATACACAGAAAACATCCAAGACTAAGGAACAAATATTGCTCATCACACAAATAAATGCCCTGACCGGGATTCGAACCCCGAACCTCCAGCTTCGCAGGTAGGATCACTGCCAACTACGCTAAAGTGGTCGTCAAAATATAAATTCCCAAATTGATATTTCTATTTATCCTTTTATCCAAGGATACAAGTTTTTACGTTTTCTTCTAGCGTAATGCTAGATGAAGACTAATATGATACATTTGTAAGATTAATATATCTACAAGTCAACATAATAGCCACGTCGCGACGTCACACTCCACAGAATGCTTTCCAGCCACATTTCTCCGAATGTAAAACCGACACCCGCAATGTTATTTACGACTCAAATTATCGCCTATCAAACATCAATTTGAGTTATCATATTTTTCCGACAAAAATGTTTCCTTGTTAGCTGTAATAGTAGGCTTTCACTATTTTGTGGGGCTATAGGGATTGTCGCGGCCAGTCGCACGATTGTCTTGAGCGTGCGTAATTATACTTCATTGTGCGGTGCGTATACACGGTATCAAAAGTAGATAGGAAGCATTGTTGCAAAAACAAGTTGTATTTTAGCAAATACCTAAAGTACTTAGGCTGTACTTAGCTTGAGTTATTGTAATCGTTTTAGCGTAGTGGTTTTATCTGGGAACGTAACCGGGGATGGTACGAAGTAAGTTTTTTGTATTAACATTAAGGAAGTCGAGTCTATACTTTCCTTTTTTTCCTCAGCCTACTAAAACAACGCATTATTAAAAGACACGATTAATTTAATATGATGGTATTTTACCTCATCTAGGTACTGACAAGAGGAAATTGAATAAACCTGCACACAGTCAGATATTTAACGAGATTTGGCTAAAAAGCCATTCTCGGAGAGGGTTGCATCCCGTTTTGTCGTGAGCGAAAAACAAAGGGTGTCTCTTTCAATCGATATATCGCCTTAACCATCCCGCTCTCTACGCAAGCTCTGCGCGTAGTTTCGTAAATATTTAGCTATAGTCATTAAGCCAATCATTTTATCAAAGCAAATCCAGCGAATTTGTGTATAAGTATTTAGGATCTTTAATTGAGTATGAGTACTAAAATTAAATGTTAAATATCAGTAATATAGCCGTAGTATTGAAAATACATTCCAAAAAGGGGTGACTTCACGATTTTTTTCTATAGAGTGAAATTCATCAGGTCATGTAACTGACTGCGATTTTAACTAGACAAGATCCTTTTGTAACACATATATTTTTTTATTTTTAGATTTTAAGACCCCATATTCTATGTCTCAGATGATTTTTTAAAACTCAAAGCTTGAAGCCAAATAATAATTATAATACTCACTGAAGGTGCTTGAAGCCCTTATGGACAGAAGCCGATAAAGTTCGTATATTGTATGCTAATAAAACTAAATTATATAAAAATATATCTAAGTCAGTCTGTCGGCGGGCTGTATCTCATGAATTATGATAGCGCAATATTTTTTTTTTCAACATATGTGTTATTCCTTGGCGCACAACTAACAGTACCTAATTCGTATAGCTAATAACAAAAGTTTTTTTTTCGGTGCGCACTTATCGGTTCATGAATAATAATAGTATGGAATCCTTAGTGTGCGAGTCAAAATACGGACTAAGTGCGAAAAAGGAAGTCCACCACCAACCACCATCGACTAGCACCGGGCCTATAAGTAATTTCTCAGTACATATCTTTATACGCCTACAGTTTTGTCATATTACAAGTATTTAAAAAAATAAGCAAGATGTCTTTCAAAAGAAATGAAAATATAAGACGTCATGTGCAGCCCTGTTGCCATACAATTTTCTCAGCATGTTTGTAGCTTAGGCGACTTCCTGACTTGGCGGGGCGGGATCGATATGTGACATTTTCTTCTTTGACGTAAACTTAAGCGGGTATTACACTGTCCTGAATCAGGCGTCCTAACTAGTGGAGGGGAGTTGAAGCATCTCGCTCCAACGTATAGGTCGGAACCCTTCTAAGTGTCCTGAATTCAGGACAGTGTAATACCCGCTGTACTGACGTCGCAAAGATTCTCACTTGATGAAATACTGTCAGTATTACATTTGCGCAGTAGTAATATTATGCGCAGAACCGGACCAGTACTGCCTTCGTATCGTCCCGCTTCCGCGCATCCCGCGTCAGTCAGGAAGCACTCATTTAAATGTAGGGGCGTAGTAAAAAATGGTATCGCGGCGACTGACAGCTGACACTGACATTTGACACTTTTCTCATATCGTACTGCCTCCGCATCGACAAATCAGGAAGTCGCCTAAGCAGGACGTAACTGGAGCAGTTTTGTTCTCTATTTCTATTGATTTTGCGCACTGTTACGCTAGTACAGGAATGCTTAGTGTTATAAGCACAAAATAGTATTTTATACAATCGTTATATAATGAATGCTTTTTTAGTCGAGAACCGCGTTTAGACCACGAGGCTTGCCGAGTGGTCTAAGTAAGGTTCGAGACTCAAAAAGCTAATTATATAACTATTGTATACAATACTTTTTCTACGAGTCCACGAAAATAACAAAATAACAGAAAGTTGCCGCTGAAACGATCTCATTAGTGCATGAGGGTTACACGGTGACGGCACGTGGTCTGCACATATCACAATACGTATCACGTGGGTATTGATGAATATTAAAAACAAGTCTAAATAATTATGAAATTTATGATAATATCACAAGTATTGTAAATTTGTAATAACAATTCCCACAGGGCCAATGCCTTGTTAAGATGAAAAAAAAAATTAGTCCATGCCCGCCTTTGGCATCATGTCAAATTTCGACCAATCACGACACAAAAGAATTTAAGTTATTTTTTAATGATTATGGCCAGTATGCAGACGACCGTTTAAGTAGGTAGACATTTGACAAGTGCATTGACGTTTTTACGTTCAGAAGCGCGGGAAGCACTATCAATGTTGAAATATTCATAAAATGAGTCTCCTTAAACTTAATTTTTTTTCATCAAATTACGGCGTTCTATTTTTGAATGATATTTCGATTCTCCGCGCAGTTGTACAATGAAATATTATATTACTCCATAGAGCATAGACTTTTAGTTCAGCTTAAAATGTATAATATTGTGCAATGGTCTATGAAGTTGTAATTGTAATATTGTAGTCGACGAGTATAAAAACATATTTTATTCATTAGCAAAAGTATTTATGCATATTAGTCATAGCATATTATGTAGAATAGAAGGAATTAACATGTTTGATATCGAATTCCAACATGATTTGAAACGGCGGATTTGGATAGACGTCTCTAAAATACATGGAGATTCGAATATCATTCGAACATCATCACTATGAACAAGCTCTGACAGAGTTTATCCCACGAAAATTCAATATTTCTGATAAGTGGAAAACTTTCCTTTCACCGAAAAATGGGGGATAAGCTAGTTACTTATAAGGGTCTTCGATGAGCCCGCAATCGCGAGTTTTTTTTTATAATGGCGCCTTTTATATTCAATTGGTACGTAATTCAATTTGTTATTTGTGATTTAGCTAGTAAGCTTCTGTCCACGTCTTAGTAGTTAGTACGCGAATTAACCGTAACCAGGGATATTTATGATCAAGTAAACCTATATATATATATATTTTTGTTCAAAATCCGTTTGAATTTTTTTTTTGTGAAAGTGTTAACAAGCATTCTGTCAATTTTTCCCATTTATAATATTACCTAATTGCATCAAAGCGAGGTGCATCGCTAATCTAAAGAAATATTTCTTAATGCAAGTTCAATGCTGCTTGGAATAAAAAAAACTGGTCTCCTTCCTCTTGGTGTATACAATGAGATCAAGTGCTGACATATTATTTAAACTTGATTGCTTAACCTATTAATTATCGCTTGGCCCGCAATTTTCCCATAGACAATAAAGCGATCGAAGTAAGCTATCTATGAGATTATATTTTTACCATCACCTGTCGTGAGACCGGCTCGTAAAATGGGCCTAATCTTCTTCCATAATCATGGGAATTTATACTTAAGTCCATGTTTTTAAAGTATAAAATCCTATAATAATAACTAAGCGAATCGGTTCATGTTTGTTCAATACGGCAAAAAGTTACCTCCAAACACCAATTACCGGGTGAATCGAGCAAGAAAGAGCTCTCTTGTTCCGCTAATAGAAAAAATGTGTATGTTAGAAAAAAAAGCGAAGCTAGCATAATGTGTTATTAGAGATGGGTTCCGTTTCTGTGACCTGGGTAAAAAGGTTCGGTAGCTCTAGTATAAGTTTTTTCGAAAAATTAACTAATTCGATCGCGTTTGCGTTTTGTCTCAAAATGTATGAAAATGCTCTCACCGAGTTTGAAATACGCGCGTTCATCGGTTAGCAACAAATGTTATACTCGCTGTTTTAGTTTCCACTAGTGACCACCAGAGGCGCTGTTCACGTTTTCATACCACTTTCATACATTTTGAGACAAAACGCAAACGCGTTCGATTTAGTTAATGTTTCGAAAAAACTTATACTAGAGCTACGGATAGAAATTATTCGTTTCGTTCGAAATTGTTTGTCGTATGACATTTGTATCTTCTGCATCATAAAAGGTATGTCCAAATGAAGATTAAGAATAAATATAAATTATATAAAACTACAAGTAAATATAATTAAGGCGCTCGGTTGCTTTATGCGTCAAACGCAAGCGTTCGATATAAATACGTTGGGTCAAACGCATTGCGTTGAATGGATTTATATGGAAATGCGTTTGACGCATAAAACACACGAGCGCCTAAAATTCTCTCCACGCGTCGTACCTGGCTGTTAACATGATACCGGATTGGATTGTTTGTATCTTATTGTGAGTGTTATCTAATAAAATATATTTTTATTATTTACTTATAAGAAACATGTAATCAAGGTTACATAGGTTTATATATTTTTACGGTTTTTTTCGTCAAAGAACCACTCTTTAACATGACACTGGAATATACGTCACGTATTGTACAGTCAAGGCCATAAATATGTATACATTTTTGGATCTTATTTCAATGGAGTAAGGTGAAAAAGTGCATATTGGTGCCCTTGACTGTACCTACTACGATTTATGTGAACCATAAAACTGTTTGACATGCATCCGAGCTGTAGGAATACTTAGTACTTTTGATGTATGGTTGAAAAACCTAAAGAGTCTCAGTGGAGTATTATACCGGAATGGTAATAAGAATATTAATGAATAGCATCTATCAAGAACCCTGACTACTGTGAGCAGTATAATAGAAAAATATGTAAGTAAAAAACCTAATTTGCTAGCGGCGGTTGTTACTCGCATGACAGACTTGCCGTGCGGTACGCCACGAGATTTAAACGGGGCACTATTTCACTGATTCCGCAACTCATAATCATAACTCTATGCAATACAGTTTTTAAAACTAAGTTTTATTTCTAATATAGTAAGGTGGCTTTTGTCAAGAATAAATTGCTGCATGATAAGAGGTTTTGGAAGTGATTAGTAAATTTTCAATTAAGGAGGAATTTTTCAGTGTGAGTGAATTATGACGTTCTTGACACACTTTTCGTGTTTATGTTTACGATTTCAGAAGATTTATAGTTGGAAGTGACATTTTTAGAATTGTCGCATTTTTGGCATTGTCAACTGTCATTATGCTCTTAGATAGAGCTGCAGATTCTGTAAAGATATTCAGCATTCTTGCGGGGCAAAATGGGGCTTCTGAATTGGCACTAAACAATCCGTAGCTACGTAAATGACATAGATACAAATCATGATATCGTAGGTTACAATTTCTATTATATAAATAAATAAATAAATAAATATTTGTGGACAATCTTACACAAATCAAGCTAGTCCCAAACTAAGCAAAGCTTGTACTATGGGTACTAAGCGACGATATACATACTTATATAGATAAATAAACACTTAAATACATAGAAAACATCCAAGACCCAAGAACAAATATTCGTGCTCATCACACAAATAAATGCCTCAGCCGGGATTCGAACCCGGGACCTCCAGCTTCGTAGGCAGGGTCACTACCAACTAAGCTAAAGCGGTCGTCATATTACTTAATTTATTTGATCATGAATTAACATTTAAGGCAAACTATTCCACATATCTTCCAACAAGATTTATTTCTTCTAGACTCATAAGGAAGGTTTTAAGTAACTACATTCTTGCATTCAAATTGCAATGATTTCACAGAAATATATCAAGATAGAAGGAACGAGTGTATGTACCTCGCGTGGCGAAATTACGTCCCGGAGACACAACTGCTCGCCGCAAACTTCAGTGTGCTCCCGATCGCGTTATGCGTGCGACGCCAGGTTTTAAAAACAAAATGGTTCATTGCGCAATAATTAATTGTTCAAACACTTCCAAGAAAGTTGGAGCTGTTAATCGAGGTATTTCCTTTCATTGGTAAGTACAATTTGTCCTTAAATATCTGTTAATAATTAAAAAACGAAATATTTTATTATTTTCATCATAACGGTAGCGGGCGATTGTGTGTCAACGCTAGCTTTCCATTGCGGCTTTAATTTGACGAGCCAGACTTGGCGTGCGTTCAAAACCAGCAATGTAAAAATAAGCTATTCAAACTGTCGAGTCACGTTCAAGGTCGATAGTCATTTTTTCTGTCAAAACTAAAGAATAGTGCTGTGCACTGCGATTTTCTTACTCGATTATTAAAATCGAATTTGAAAACAGACGAAATAATAATTACGTTCTTATATTATTATGCAGCTATATAATGTACGTAGTGCAAAACAAATATTATTAATCGCTTTCCTCTTAGCTTCTAATATTTCTTCGCGGGACTTCTTTGATTTTTCCATGGTCTGTAACAAAGAATATATAAAAAACCGGCCAAGTGCGGGTCAGACTCGCGCACGAAGGGTTCCGTATCATTATCTATAAAAACGGCAATAAAAATTATATCTTTTGTATGGGAGGCCCCTTAAATATTTATTTTATTCTTATGCATATTAAATTAATATGCATTTGTTGTTATAGCGGCACCAGAAAAACATCATCTGTGAAAATTTCAGCTGTCTATCACTTTTCATGAGATACAGTCTGGTGACAAACGGACGGGCAGCGGAGTCTTAGTAATATGGTCCCGTTTTACCCTTAGGGTACCCCTGAAAATGTTACACGTTTATAGGTACTTAGTTAATAACTGGAGCGGCTAATATGTACAAATTACTAAAATGTAACGCAATTTATTGGTTATTAGGTAGGTACCTACCTACATTTATATTTTTCGATTTAAATTCTGAGCTTACTCATTTCCTCTGTCAAAACATTTCTTCTGTCGAAAATAATAATCATTTCCTCTGTCGGTTCTTATCGATATTTTAAATCGATGCATAGAATCGGTGCCGAGTTCTAATACTTCTAATCGATCCTTTTGAATCGTTTTCGCGCGGCTTATGTTTCTCATCACTAAATTACGCTCGTGACGTCAAAGTACCTACGCAAAATGTTACACGCTCGGTCTCCCTACAAATTGCCGAACTCTTTCCTTCTATCTTGATATATTTCTGTGAATGATTTTCATAATCAAGGTGCTAATTGCCACTTGGACAGTAAATTGAGTGCTAAACTGGTTTTACGTACAAGGTACACCGCACTTAAATATGTTTTAGACTAGTTGCAGTGCCATCCAATCAACGTCGTCAGGTATATAATTTGTCTATTTCCTAATGACATAATAAGTGTGCATATGAATTAATACCGCGGCCTTGCACCAAATAAATCCGGTGAAGGAGATGTTTTAAATAACAGTAATTTATCACAGCGATGACGAAAACAGTATTGTGGCATTAAATAACTTATCTGCGATCTGTGTTAGGACGCCGCTCTAAGGCCTTCGCAGGCTGGGGACTACATTGACATCCGGTGGCCGGCGCCAAGCGTCAGCTACTTATCGGTATATGTATATAGATTGTATTCATGTGCGGCCGAAAATAATCTACGGTGGACAATAGGGCAATAGAGCATAACATAATTCTACGTTATTCCCTAGTTCTAGAATATTATTTAATGCGAAACCTCTTCATGACTAAGGCTTTATGAAGGTTTATATTTCCACGACTTTAAATTGATATCAATGAGGCTTATATATTTTCAGCTGCTTCTATTAATAACTAAATCTTTTGTTATAATGTAAACTATAATTTAATATAAATTAAACGTATACATTACTCGGGAAAGGAGATATACTTATGTAATGTACCTATAATTATATTTCTTTAACTTCCTTTTAAATTTAGTTATAGATTAGGTACTAGTCCGGCAAAATTCCTACGCTCTTTTTGTTTCCGTTACAGAGTTAATGAAACTGATATCCGACTTATATATTTTACTTCGTCATGGTTTAATCAGATCCTTGAATACAATATTCATAAAGTACGTAGGCTGTATTAAGTTTCTATAATAATGACAAAGCATATGTTCTTTTGTTTTATTTAATTTAAACAAGTCATTTTATCCAAGCTATACTAGCCAATTTACCCATAATGTCAATGAAAATAGGTAAATCATAATCCCACTGCATTGTATTATACAATCGTGATCACAGACTGATGTAGTTCATAAAATCATTTGATCTCCGTTCGAAAAAAGTTAAAAACATGCTTTGAATGTGTCGGTCACGATTGAAAAGGGTTTATTACCGCACAAGGAACCAGACAGACCAGAGACCTTTAACAGGCGCTACAATTCCTTGGCATTAGTGCCGCAGAATAGATAACGTGACTCTTGATAGTGAACGATGACTTATAGAGCAAAATATGTTGACCAGTAGGTATTCGATACTTTCGTAATTGCAATAAATTCGATGGTACACTTTTACTATAGCATATATTTTTATATATATATAAAAATAACATGTATCATTAAACCATTTAACCCGATTATATTGCACACGGTCAAATCGGATTAGTTCCTGTCAAGTAGGTATTAATCGTCTTAATTTATGGTCGCAACTACACATCGTTTAGTAAGTGGTATACATATATGACTGACTGTATTAAACAAATTGGCCAAGTGTTAACTGATATGCTAAATGAGATTATAAAGTAGGTAGTACATCTAAGTTGCGCAATGTAATCTTAATCCTCAATCAAATCGTGATGCACCTCTTAGCTACTAAGCGGTTTACTTTACGGTACTCACTTACCTAGTTAATTAATATCGTTCATTACATAACCAATTTCGCTCCTGAGTTTATGTCACCGATTGTGAAATGAATGTTCAATATGCAACCTTAAAGCATTCAAAGATATTCCAGCAGCAATGGAAAATGTACTTACTTGCAGTAGAGCCTTTCCAGCCAGTCCTTTACCCATCTATCGTCGGGAAATTAAATTAATATCGATGGCAGCATTCGCGATTCAATATTATGATTGTGGACGTATGCTGCTATGGAATGTATCGAAAATAATCTCAGGCAGTCTCTTCTTCGTAAAAACTATTCCCATTTAACTGATGCTTAAGGCAGAATCGACCAAATATAAGAACATCAACATTCCATGGAATAAACCTATTATGTACTTACAAGGGCTTATTATGTTAAGTTATACCGAGAAAGGCGAAGCCAAAATATAATTTTCGGATATACTCGACTGTAACAACTGTTACTTTCCATAAAATAAAGCGTAATTACAGATGAGTGTTAGATGAGTGACCGTAGACGAACGGAAAGTGCAAGTAGACGAGAGGAAATAGAAAAGTGGGTTGCCCTGTACGTAGTTGGCATAAACGTTTAAACATGTAAAGTAACTTCAATTCGGAAAATTGATTTCGACGAATTGGTACGGAGGTGTTTCAATAAAAACTCTAATTAATTATACATATATAATTTTCCGTCATTTAACATTACATTATGTTAAAATGACGGAAATTTATATCACTGACCTAGTGTTGAACGTATATATTGTAAACGTCCCAATGCATTGAATTGGTCCATTACTTGATATTTTCAATCGAAATAATTCATAGCCATAGACACTTAATAACGGTGAAGTAACAAGAATCAATAATGGCAGAATATTAAGGTGTCATGTTTATCGTTTTAAACCAAAATTTAGCATCTTCAATTCTTTAAAAGTATACAAATTAACAAGAATGTCCTGTATGTCTTCCTAGCAGTGGCGGAGCATCCATACAACTCGATTCCCACTGGCTTACCTCATTTTCAGCCAGTCCAGTTCTTTTACTACGGCTCATGAAGAATAAGAAATGCAAATTATTCCCGGCTTCCCTAAGAATATTTTTGACGCGCCGCCACTGCTTCCTAGAGCAATCTTTGCCGGATGTGTTTAAAGTAAATGCATTAAAGCTTGCTAAGTTATTGACCCGACATCTAATATCAGCTGTAGGTATATTAAGCCGCATAATCTACGGAAACCCCGTAATGTTATAAATACAGTGTAACCGCGCGTTTTCTTCAAGGAAATGTGTCGTAACTTAACGATGCTTTAGACAGCATTACGTACCTATATCAATTTCTTACTTACGTTCGATGAATTGAATTTTATTTTTATTTTGGACAGAGATTTCTGGGAACGGTAGATATCAGAAAGGGATTAACGTTATTAAGCGTGCGTAAAAAAGATGTAAATGTAATTCTAATTTTCCACATTAAAACTAACAGATCAATCTAGCGTATGTTACCGTAATTATTTAAAAATAAAACTCCATTACGGTATTTTGTTGGTACAAGATTTTATCCCATATAAACCATAAAACTAATCGCTAATATAATACAAGAGTTTGTTTTTAAATATAATCGAAACTAAAAACGAAAATAAAAAACTGGGTGAACTGGGTGGGTGGAGGATGGTTGGGAGAAAATAAAAAATGACTGTACCTAAATCAAGAACGCCCCTCGTAACTAGGAAAATTAAAAACACTTGGGCCTAACATTAGGGTGTAGTGTAGCATATATACAGAAACTGTTGTTTTTTCGTCCAGATTCTAAACTTAGTTTTTCAATATTCCCCAGCGAATAAATATAACAATTAAATAACTCAGACACAAACCAAATATACAAATCCGTGATGGCTCCTTTGTTCTATTGACACCAGGACATCTCCTAGTCAGTAATATCATAATTAGATCTCGCGTCGGAGGCGAACTATTACGCACAAGGTGCAACAATTTTTACAATTTACTGCGAAAGGAAGGAAATTCCTTAGAAACTACATAGGTACATATTCTATTTTACACAGGCAAGGATACAATGTCACGTCAGTAGGTCAGGCTTAAAGGTCTGTGGTACGAGGAATGCGTTCCAATGAACCCGAGCAGTGATTAATGGGACCAGGGAAGGATACCTTTTTCGAATTCTATCAAATGCACGTTACAGCTAGCCTTCTGGGCACCTTACCCGCTAACGGCTACTTGGAGTTGGAACAATGTAGTGTTATGTTTAAGTTTCATTGTTTTTGCCTAGATTAAGAATTTTATCTACACCCATATAGTAATTTATTTAATAGAAAATTGATCCTGCCGCTATTCAGTTGACCGTAAGACAGACGGTTTTCTTGGTCGAATACATAATTTGATGTTAAGGGGATGTCTCGGTTCTGTAAACCACGCCCCTCGCGTAAAGACGCGCATATAATGTAAATATTTTACGCACGAGAAAATGAGATGCAATGCAACTCTCTTCGTGGATGGCTTATTTTTTATTATAAATGGGATTGCTCTTGGCCAGCATCTAGCCAGGGAAAAAGATGAGGCCAACGGTGAAGCGAGCTCACCCAGAAGATGCCTATTCACTCGCGCGTTAAAAAGGTCCACGCTAAGTTTGAAGACATTTCGATAAAATATCTGACTGTGTAGTTTTATACATATTTCGTCCTAAGAGAGGTATTGATCGGAAACATCATCATTTTAACCTGGTGGTGCCGTTTGAGCAGGTTGACGAAAAGAAAAATAAAGACTCAACTAGGGATATTTTACGCATTAAAATGTTTTCGATGCAATAGTTTTTTAAACTTCATTCACTTGAAAGTAAGTCTTAGAGAATATAACGCTATAAATTTGAAGCTTACACCTTCGCATACGTACAAAGAAGGCCTTGAACTTACTTCATATCGGATTAAATAAAAGCAGCCACGCTTGGGTTACAAAGACTTTGCATGCTGTGTGCCTAGGCGACAAAAGGGACGAGTGACACAAGATCCCAATAAATCAATACAAGTTGGGGATTAAAGGGTTGCTAAAACGATTATACGTATGTGGTATACAGGGTATTGTTTTACTACAGGGGTTAATCAATTCGATCCGAAATGCGCCATATTAATTATTTATAAGATTTCTGTTTCTGTCACATCATAATGAAAGCCGTTATCATGATTAAAATACATATTCAGAGCAGATAAGTTTTCAAACAAAATAAACAAATGTAATGGAACAAAATAAAATAAAAGCCAGGTGAATTCGGAAACATTTATTTTAGTAAATTGAGAATTGGCATTAAACATACGACTGTAAGTTTCAACTTCAAAATCTTACCATGTATACTTTGTCTTAAACCATTCATTTCTGCCTGAATCTTGCCCGTGGTCTGCCGAATGTGTGAATGGGAACTTTATTCATTGAATTGAGTAGATTTTAGCTAGAAACGATACGATTTGCCATTTTATGCTACTATGTTAAGAGTTCTCAATATAAGTAATCATTTACCGATCCCCGAATCTGTTCACTAAAAAAAATCAATGTTATTGTCAGTTTTGTTTTGCCGGTAGAAAACAGGATGAGAAGTTCTCCTGATATTATATGTATATTACTTATAACTTATTCTCTTACTCTCTTTAAGTTCATACCGTCATCATAAAGTTTTATACTAAACTAAAATGCCTTTGTTTAATGAGGAATTTTAAGTTCCGGTTTACGTCAGCTTCCTTGCAATAACCAAAAAAAGAAACTTAAAATTACATCATTAGTAAAAAAAATCGGTTGAAATTTTATTTCACATGCAACAAATACCGAGTTAACGAAGTAATGAAACATTGTGATACTGACTCATCATACGATATACATATTTTGTTCTAATTACACACACATGTCATCACAATTGATCTGCAATAGATCGCTTGACAAGATTAATAAATCATTCTGTAAACTATTCGGATTTTTTCTACGTTGCAAAACCAAAGAGCGTATATTATCATACATACGATCTACTACATATTCTTAACGAATAGAGTTTGAGTCAAGGAAAACGATGTACGATAATTCATTAACCTTCAAGGAAAGTGTTGGTTGATTAATACTTTACAACCATGTAATTCAAGTAGGCTCTTTTTGTGATGCTTATAAAGAATGCGTAATACAATTTCGCGTGGGAATAGCACGACCTCCAAAATACTGACACAGTTTCCCAAATATGTGCCATTGTTAGCGATTAGGAAGCAAGAGTTTACTTTTACTGGCTCGGAACGCAACTGCGCACGCAATCACTTTCGACTTTCTGCGCGCGCGACGTTACCCATCGCGCACGACAAACGATTTTTTATCGTTCGGCAACTAATACGATCATCGCAGGAATTTATCGGAACGAACCGACAAATAGGAGTGGAAAGTAAAAGTGATATGACAGGAAAATTGACGATATTAGTGATACTGGCGCATTTCATCGGGAATTAGATTTTTAATGACCGTAGATATCGAGTTGGTCGCGCTTCGTGTGCCCTGAGAGCAACTTGACTAAGCGACTTGGTTTGCTTTTGAACAAGTCTTCAATTGTTCTCGAGACTATGAAGGCGGCTTGAAGACTTGCGTTGTGACCCGTTTCCCTTTACTTGGAAATTCGTATATTATTTATACGCTCTTCAAGTTATAAGCTATCCATGATAGCATAGATGGATAATAAGCCGAATTTTATTCTGAAAAAACCTACGTAGTTTATTAAACATTTAACGCAGTCAATCAAAGAATAACATAAAAGACGCAACAAATAGTCGTTGTAATACATTGATCCTTTATTTTGGCGTATATTATAGTAACGACTTATTTACGATATCCCATACAATAATAATGAAACTCTGTAACAAAGACAACATACCATGACAAGGTTAATATCGTCGTATCCGACCCAACTTGGCATTGTCTGCCGTGGAACAATATCAAAGTGCTATAAATTAGTTTTGGCGCTTCAAATTCACGAAACGGTTCATAGGTCAACGTCGAATGAAATTCGTCGCGAAAAGTTTCCGGGACACTTTAGAGAACGAAATAGTGAAGAAATAATGCTTTCGCGCTAACTCAATTACATTTAACTCTGACACAAATGGGTACTACGGTAAACGACACGAGATACACATGTATAGTAATTAAAAATAATTTATTTGTTACTACGATCAAGATAAGATTGTCACGGAATGATGATTTTAAATTATAATATCCACGCCGTAAACTACCTAACTAAATTAGCAAAAAACAATAGTTGAAAATTTCAAAAATGCATGAAGTTCAAATTATCAAATTATTTAGTACCATCGCTTCTTTAGATGGATCCGCTATTATCATAACTTGGAGTAAATCGCCAATTACCTACATACTAGCCACTGCACACACACAAGAAAATGTTATTCACTTATTAGCTACCAAAGTGCAGTGAAGACCGCCTTTTAACAAAATATATGAAGCGAGTTATTAAAATTTTATTTATTTAGGTACAGTATTGCACTGTCAATTCGCATGAATATGATTTATGAATTCCATCTTTTTATACATAAAAGAGGAAGATCACGTATTTATCCAAGTAAATAACATATTTTCGAGCCGGAAACTCACCACGACTTCTGATTATGCCCATACCGGAAAACAAGTTTTCTTTTACGACATATTTGGGTAAAGAAATTTTTCTCGCAGTATTTTACTTGAGTAAAGGATAATTGTATGATATAGGTTGGTATAAATCGTTCGAGCCATTTGTGATGCCTGAGGTAAAACAGGAACATGCATGGTTTCCGCTGTAAAAAACATTACATTAAGGCGCTATAGTGGCCTCGGTAAGAGGACTTATACGGCATTTCGTGAACAAAAGATTTCCTGTATCAGGGTAGGTCCTTTAGGACCCAGAGATGGATTTTCGAAGTAGAGCCCTCGAAATTTTTTATGTCAAATTTTTGAGGGGGGGGTGAGTCCAGGTTAATCTTGATATCTGCGCCAGTTAAGCTACTGGGTCAAGTTGGGTGTCAATTTCGAGTAAATCAAGGATTCTAAATTCATTTCTGGAATTATTTTACTACCATTCCATACAAAATTTTCGAAAAATAACAAAAAATAGGTAATTTTTCATTCATACTGAAAACAGAAAAATGGCCATAACTTTAAAAAACACCTACACATTTTGAAAAAAAAATAGTTCTTAAGAAAACCCTGTCAATATCATATTTGAAAATATATATTTCAAAAATATACCTACTGCGGAAGTGTTAAAAAAATTAAAAATTATATGATAGAACAAAAAATCAAATTAATTAAAAAACATAATTTGTGATCTTGGAATCGTAGTGGTGGGTTTATTAACTCAATAAAAACATATTTCATGCCAATTCACGTCTTAAAATATTAAAAAAACAATGAAATATATCAATTTCGCCCTTAAATTTCACGTAAAAATTTATCAATTTTTTGAGAGCCGCCCTGCTTCGTACGAGTTAACGATTTACAAAAAGTCTTAGCTTATATTATTAAGGACTAATGTAGGTTTCTATTACAGAAAGAATTTTTAAAATCTTTTGATTACTTCTAAAGATAGGCCCCTACGAACGATAGTACAAATTCGAACTCCATGAATTATATGGATAACGGTTAATTTAAAAAAAAATGACAACTAACATTAACGGATCCTGTCCAAAATAATATTGGATCACCCTAGAAGTACTGCCTTATTAATAATAATAAAAAAAATGATATTGGTCCACCTTGTAAGTAATAATTAGCATTCATATACCGCGGAGATACCTTTGTAAATTGAAGAGTGTCCATTTTCTCATGGATCCCATTATCAGATCTTGACCAAATTTAAAAGAAAACATCATTGAGGCAGCCCCTTCCATACCAAAAAAAAAACGCGAAGTCGGTCTTAAACTAGCAAAGATATTTGTGAACATATCAAAAAATATTTACAGTCGAACACAGGACCTCATCTTTTTTGAAGTTAGTTATGATTTTTTAAACCCAGGACCAGTATAAACGTGGTATAAACTGATAAAGATGTTGTACTCTCCATCTTCGGCCTCCTCGACGTCATCTTTGCTGAAACCCCTGGTCCACACTGGACACACATTTAAAACCATCAGTAATCGCATTTGCGACTACCCACACACAGGTCTTGAAGCAGCGTGCATGGCATTCATTCTCGCTTTCAAAGACAGTGGCCTCTGCAGCTGTTCCGCAGCTAAGTTCTCGTGCCGCATTCCAGATTCTGTGTTGGGTTGTCCATACGGGCTGCCACTGTTCCTCCTTTTATCCACTCGTCTGTTAGGGAGGGTATATATTGTGTGTCATTTAAAGTTTGTCCCCACAAGTGACCTGCTTGATAGGCTGCCCTAAGCGCATGCATACTGAAACTAAAATCCATAAAATATTACAGTGTAATTTTTATCACAGTCATCGTTTTAAAACTTGAAAATAACTTAGAGGAACTATCATTGTTATTAGTCAGACACGTCGGTATAGTCAGGTAAGATTCTCTATTAGTTATTTTTACTCTTAAAAGTGGAAAACATTTCAATTCGGTGACTGTACCCAGTAGCTAGTAACGTATTTCGGTACTTACCGATCCGCCCGCGCAGCCATCTTGCGACCCATGATATTTTTTTCTGTCATAATTTTGTAGGCAGAGCTATATTGATATTTATATATTTAGAATCTGCATAAAACGAGCTTTCTTATAGTATTTATTTCATTATTTAAATCAACTTTTTACATCCAATATCAGAGCGCTGAATCAAAAAGTAAAAATTAAAAATGTATAAAATTGCGATTTTAGTCAGAAAATTGTTCCAAAATAGTAAAATGTACGATCAGAAATGATGTCGGTGTATTCCTTTTATACAAAAACGATACCAAACTTGCCTTAGTAGATATAAGAAAGGAGTCAGCTTAGTTTGAAATGTACAGGTCGGCTGCTATGTTTGGACCCCCCCCCCCCCCCCATTTCTTACCACGTGAAAAATCCGGGGGGCTCTACTTCGTAAATGCATCTTTAGACTATAGATATCAATCCTGCCAAAGGAAATCTTTTGTTCATTAAACGCCGTATTTTCCCTTTTCTTGTTCCGTACAGATGCCACTACTACTAAACATTACATAAAAGCCATTCTCGGAGAGGGTTGCATCCCGTTTTGTCGTGAGCGAAAAACAAAGGGTGTCTCTTGAAATCGATATATCGCCTTAACTATAATTTAGGCTATTGTATTTAGTTATTCTCAAGCCTGGGAAATATCTAGTAGACGATAGAGATAGGCAAGTGACAGTCTATGTCCTTCGCTCAAGAGGACACTGGACTCAACTATTTAGTCTATATGTAAGGCAAAGTTCACAACAACATATTTTGTACTAGCTTTTGCCCGCGACTTCGTCTGCGTAGAACTCGGTTATCGCGTTAGAATGTTATTGCTATCCTTTCATTTCAGGTGCTTACTGCTTACCTAGTATTTAGTTTTTAGGTAGGTACCTACCTACTTACACTCAAAAATGTTAGTGTAACGTTTCCGAACTGCACCCTCGAGTGGTAGGCGACCGGAAAACACCCACAGCTGGTGGGTGTATTCAAATCAAGTTATTTACCCTTTGCCCAACCAATGTTTTGTTTTTAAATTTTAACTTTAGATATTAAGTACTATTTATGTTTAGTCTGTAAAGAGATTGTATCTTATATATTAATATCGTATATTAATTTGAGGCAATAAATATATTCTGATTCAGATTCTGATTTAATTAATTGTTCAATTTAATTTAACTAAATGTTAGAAAAATTACTAACTCCGCATATTGCGTACTAGTAAAAGTACTTAGTGATCCCGTATTACTTGGTAAGATTCCTATTATTGTTATATATATTTTTTTTCTTTAACTTGAGGAATAATTTATTCAATAAATAATATAAAACGTATTAACATTGGTAAGAAAGTTAAGGTACTAGGTAAGGGTAAGTAGGTATGGCTTGTACTTTTAGAATGTTGAAAAGTGTAGGGACTAATTTATTATAACTACGTTTGAAAAAGTTAAAATAATTTAGTCAATATTACGAAAACATAATATGTACCTATATCAGCAACAACCATGTGAACCAAGCTTTAAAAGCTCGAATGTTGTTCACGCTATGTATAGCGTGTTACCATCTAGAGATAACTATCGGCATGCTTTGGGTGTTTTGCGTTAATAGCTGCAAGTAATTTTGTACTGAACTAAATAGTTCGACAGATTCGAGTGCCGACTTATGTAGGTAATCTCCGGAATTCATGCTATTTTCGTGGACAAGATTTATCTTTGCCGTTACGATTTTTGCGGGAAGGTCCTTATTTATTATTAGTTAATGTATTTTTTTTTGTTTAAACATGGCTTTCCGTCAAATTTATGATGATTTCGCCAACCACGTGTGCAAAGACGTTGTTCGGTAACGACGCCATTACAGTAGGCAAGTGGTTTTGTTCGGTAGTGGATTCTGCTAGTCGCCGCGCCGAGAGCACGTGTGTTCACCAACGCGGCCACTACCAAAATCCCTAGTTAATGTATACGTAACTATTTTTCCTGTAGATACATTTGTTCAGTCACCAACATTATTATCTGTCAAAACAAAGATGGAAACAATATATGACAATTATTAAGGGCCCTACAAATAGATTCGTGTCTGATATTTATACAGCGCTTTGTTACATTACAGCAGATATTTATGCTAGGGACTGTACATACGCAAAACGGACAATGTGTGTTCAACAATTGTCATAGTGTCTATTATTTGGGCCAATTTTTTGGCGTTGTAGTTTTTTTTCGTTAGAATTGCATGAAAATTGGTAGGTTGGAAGAGCGCCTGATTCTGTGCAAGTAAATAAAAATTACAATATGGCGGCGAAAACAATTTTTCCCCATACATTTTATCCACTGAGGTACGAAAATACCATACGTTTTGTCATTCAATGGAAAAAAATTGTGGGACACTGTAGGAAATCGTACATATATTGTTCAGAATCAGGAGCTCTTCCAACCTACCAATTTTCATGCAATTCTAAAAAAAAACTACAACGGTAAAAAAATTGGCCCATTTACGAACGATACCTGAAATGTTTAATTGCAAGTAGTAATTCCAAAATAATAATAACAATTTGTGGGGTTCCAAGAAAATAAAATAAAATAAAAGAACACAATAAAAAATAAAACTATTATTTTCGTATATGTATGCGTACGTAGTATTCTATATTTGTAATTAATGTCTATTTTAACAAAATCAGGTCACACATTAGAAATACCCATTTGGGAACCAATTAAATACAGTGTGTTGCTACGGCTTATGAACGTTCACCCAATGCCTAAGTCTAATGATAACTTAATATCACAGCTGCTACAACCAAGTCTATAAATAAAAATAGCAATTAGGAGAAATGAAATATATGTGTACACTTGACCTTTGATAACTGCCTGGTCATTAAATCGTTCCCTTTGCGGTTAATTGCGGCGCTCTCCGTCGTGGGAGAAATAACTGGCTATGTATTGTGAAACTTTAGTACAGTCCTGGAGCTACTAAAAAGTGAATATAATAAATATCACTGGTGCTAAAATAGTGCTGGTGGAGTCTGGACCCCAAAAATGAGATCGATCGCCGACCAAGTACACAAACGAAAAAAAAATTGTACCTACGCTGAATTTGCCCCTGTCGAGTTGCCCCATAGATAGCAAAAAGGAGGAATTAGGTTTCTCTCATTTTGTACCTAACTTAAAGGTTATTCCTCCCTTAAAACTTAATAATATCAAACATCGCTCGAAATTGTAATTCGTATTGCAAAGGGAATAAAAATATATTTTGTATAAAGATTAAAGAAGCCAAATAGAAGGTTAATCCGCAATATTCGTCTAAATCCGAGAAAATCCAAGAAAAAGAGAATCGTAATCCAGCCTCTAGAGCCGTGTTTATTGAAGCAGATAATTACATACAATATTAGGATAGATTTTGCTTTGGCCATGAATTTCATATTATTTATTTCGAAAATCATCATCGAAATATTATATTGCGATGTAGGTCATGCATAAAATAATGTTTTGCGTCTTGTAAGCTGCTTTGTAACTGGCAAGTTTATTGTGGCGGGTGAACACTGTCCAGTATAAGCCTGCCAGTTGCAGATATAATTATACAGTACTATACTGTAAACCCTCTTGGAATGTATTTGTAAAAAATAAAAAATAATCTGTCAAATGTGGTTGTTTCAGCAATAATCCTCTTCGCTCACGCAGCCGAAGTGAAAGAGAAGGAAGACGCGACAGAGCCCGCACAGAACAAGGACAAACGACAAACGCAAGAGGAGGCTGTACCGGCTCACCTCGTTTACAGGGCGGCTAGAAAACAGGTAAATGAAATGCATTTTTGTACCCAAGGACTCTCTCTACGACTGGAACATATAAATTGACTAGTTCTTGGAGGCCAAAACTTCCGAGATGAACCTGTGCGATAAATATGCTTAAACCAGTATTCTAACTTTATGCAAGTATCGCGGTCGATTTGAGACGAGCGTTTCACATTCCAATGTCATCTCAATTTGTTACGCCCGTTCGTTCTGATTATTTCTGATGTTAGTTCGAAAGCACGCATAATTGAGAAAATACATTAAAATGAAATTAGAATGCGTAAAGAATGTATTAAATGGACTCTTAGGAAACGACCAATAAATTATTCGCAACAAAACCATCATTTTGCTCAGGGGAAATATTATAGCAGGCGACCGGATAAATCGCGAATGAGACATTGGCGTGCATAACGGGATATGCCATTGCATCCCAATTATATTTGTTTTTTCGTTAGAATAAACATCATCTTCTTTGAAATAAATTGTTTTGGTAGATCAGCACAGATGCTATCATTATAACATTTTAAGCCGGGGCTATATTAACGACATTATCTATAATATCGACATTATCGTCCCAAAATATACATTTTTGGACGATAATTTTGATAATATTAGCCATAATATTACGCACTTGAATTATTTAAACGAAAGTTTTAACAGAAATAAAGCACAAGGGCAATTTTTTATCGTAATTAACATTACCAAATATAAGTGTCTATATCTATCAGTGGCGGAGCGTCCATACAACTCGATTCCCACCGGCTTGCCTAATTTTCAGCCACACCAGTACTTTTAGTACGGCTCATGAAGAATAAGAAAGGCAAACTATTTCCGGCTTCCCTAAGAATATTTTTGACGCGCCGCCACTGATATCTATAGTGTGTTCGCGTCTGATTTATTTTTGTTGGTTGATCTGTTTTAAACACACACGCCGCAAAAATCATCCTGATTTAACAAATGACTTAATTAAATTGTTGTTTTTGTACCATTACACAGCTCTAATGATTGTTTCAAATACATTAAGGATCTACCGTGATATGTTGGCAAGATTAACTTCCTAATTGAAGTATCAAGTAATTCATATTTAATTGCATGACCATGCTGCGGTGTAAGTACTGTAAGTAGGTACTTAGCAGTGGCGGCGCGTCAAAAATATTCTTAGGGAAGCCGGAAATAATTGGCCTTTCTTATTTTTCATGAGCCGTAGTAAAATAACTGGACTGGCTGAAAATTAGGCAAGCCGGTGGGAATCGAGTTGTATGGACGCTCCACCGCTGGTACTTAGTTAACTCCCTTTGCGCTAAGCTCAACTTATATTTGAATATTTATTAAATAACTTTGCAAAAGAAAGTTTTCTTATTTGGTACCCTTAAATTGTTTTCTGATGCTATCGATTCAGCTCCGTTTACATGGAAATTTAATAAATTTACATTTCTGTAGAACATTTGGATGACGCCAACGTGAAAGATTCAACACCATCCTCGCGACACCTAATTGACATTTGAATATTGCTATCAAACGATATCAAGTTATCAAACACAACATTATGACTTAAACCCGCGACTTTACTTGCAACGGCTAATGTCCTCAGTGCGCCCTTTCACTTTTGTGCCCTAGATTTCGTCACAACTAGCCAGTACTTTATGTCAGCGGATATGGTAAATTTTGCTTCAACATCTGCCATGTATATGTAAAGGGGAAATAGCACTGGCTGCGCATTATTCGAAGTAAATATGGTAGCTTTGTGATATTAGGCACAGAGCCAAACCTGGTTGCCAATCCGAACGACATCTCCTCAATTTTATTTTAATAATAATCCATTTTCTAGGAATAATGTACTAAGTACTACCAACTATGTACCTACTCAAGAAGTTGTGGGATATCAATTCGAAAGTTAATTAATGTATTATAAATAAAATGGATTAATTTTATTAGCAAATTGGCATAATCGCCTCCTAAACGGAGCACTGGTAAAATCACCAATCGTTATTGGTCAAACGCCTGTCAACAAAAAAATATACTGTCTTAACCTAACATGTAGAACCAGAAAAATAGTAACATCTTAATGTCGGTGGAGATATCACTAATTTTAGGCAAAAATATCTTAAAATTTCGCTCTATTAAAAGTGGTTTCCTTCTGTTGACCACACTGAGAAAACAGTTCATCAATAATTTAGGTGATTCGCATAAAGAGGGGATCAAAGTGACAAATCACCAAAAAATATGATGCAAATTTTAAATTTTATGGTGAAGCTAATCACATAATTGCATTACTCCATGATTATGTGATTAGCTTCACCATAATGTTAAATAATTTCATCATACTTTTTGGTAATTTGTCACTTTGATCCCCTCTTTATGTGAATCACCTAAATTATTGATGAACTGCTTTCTCGGTGCAGCTTGAGCTTAAATCAGCGCGTTTAATGTAGACAAACATTTTTTTATTGCGCGACGTAAAATGTGTTGCTATTATTGGTGCTCCTAATCACCTCCCACAGAGAAAGGCTGCGTTGGAGATGAATCGCATGATGATGTACAAAGCAACGTTCTTTCTATTCCGCGGTTACAAAGACGTGCTCATAAACCACATTCATTAATAGCTGTTAGTAAGATTATTTATTTGTAGGTTAGTGAAAATGACAAGATGTAGTCTGAAGCGAAAATTTCATTTGGTATAATGTAAATAGTACCAAAAACTATATTCAGTATTTCTTCTTTTTTCTTCATTTATTTCAGACTGAGTTTAAACATTCCCTTTCATTATTTTCTAGTGATACACTGTTTTAGAATAAATCCAATGTGGTTTACTGTAATCAATGGAAAAGGTACAAAAGAAAACGATTTTCGAGGTGGGCATTTCATCTTGGGTATACCGAAATGTTTATTTTGTTTGGTCCATTTGAAAGCGTATTTATCCAGTTAATCTACTTTCCTTTTGTACAGTTAGCAACAGACATAAACATAACTATAAGGACAAACTTACATATTATTCCAGCGGAAAGAATGTAAAACTTTACCTAAGTACTAATAACTAAGTAATACAGAACCACGATTGATAAAAATGTTGTAATGATAGAAAGGAACGTCCGTAGAATGTTTCTGTCGTTCTTATTTTGAAACATCCGTAGAATGTTTCTGTCATTCTTATTTTGAAGGACAGAAACATGAAGGGACGTCACATTATACTATGTTAAATCTGGTCCCTGGTATTCTAAACCCCTTAGTCATAATTGTTCATCAAACCTCTTTTAGTTAAATTGCCCAGATAAATCGTTTGCCCTTATCTGTTACATCGATATTAATATTTGTGAGAAAGGGGCAAAATACGTTTTTGTTAGCAGGGGGTTTGTTAAATTTTATGAATACGGATGTAAGTGTGCAAATTGAATGGTGAAAATGTTGTTTCCAAATATTATTTGACTCAACCTAATTTCAACGCGACACAGCCTACTTATCTGTTATGCAAGTCGTCACTTGGTAGATCATCTCCTAACATACTAATCAGCCCCATTCCGCTATTAGGTTATCTCCTATCTAGCATTGTTCCCGCGAAGCCTTCCCACTATTGTTTCCGATAAGGTGTTGCGAAAATAATTAGTGGAACACGTTCAACTAATTTGAAATTTAATTTTATCTGACAGACAAAGCTTGTTATAATAAACAATAAAAATCCTATTTGCAAATTCCCTAATTACCTACGTCTAAGTTTACGTAAGCATTGAAAACTGGATCTGCGTCTCGATAGCAAAAAATATGAATGATTTTAAAAGTAACAATGTCATTTTTTGAATGATTGTAACAATGTCATTTTTGCAGATAATTATTTGATGAAACATATCAATGCAAGTAAAGATAACCTCAATAATTAATCAATTGTCATCAATTTGTTAATAAACAGTTAATCACGCCAATTATAAATACACAAAGGCTAAAAATTTAAGTAACTACCTACTCAGCTATGTATATGAAACAAAACTGTCGAATACATATTATTTTTGTTGATGGTTTTCTTAGAGCACCATTTAGCTTCGAAGAGGTTGACTCGGAAATTTTCTTGGCTTTATCGTAAAAAGTTTGAAGGAGCCATAATAGTTTACTAGAAGTGCCAGTGAACTTAACTACGAGTCGTAACTATCGACGCTGATGCTGAAACATCTGTTGCCGGCGTTTTGCCAAGCATATGTAACGAATATTCGATTTTATTTTGATTGTATTGGTACTTCAAAAGTAGATAATATGCTAGATTGTTTTATGCACACAGGCAACGTGAATTCATAGCTCATATATCTCACGGTCACGCACACATAGACAATGTGCATGTATAGCTTTAACACAAAACCGTGGCTCACCCGCGCTCGTGAGATAAAAGTACTCTGCCTACTGTTTTGTTGTGGTATACAGAACATATTCAGTAAAAAAATATAAACACAAAAAAGAACAACATAAAATAATCCCAACAGACTAGACTAAAATAAAAAACGCATTCAAATCGGTTCTTCCGTTTGGGAGCAACGATGCTGTGATGATCACTCATTCGCGATGAGGGCAAAAATATATCACTTCACAGAAGTGCTATATAAAAAGAATAGATAAATAATCTATTTATATGAAAGAACTAGCCATTGCATGATTATTGATCCATACAAAGCGCGCAGCAATTTAGAGCAACCATTGGTCAAATAGGTTAAAATAGTGGATTTTCTTCTCTGTATTATTCTGCAACAAACAGTTTACTGCAAGTACCTTTTTTATGAAGGTCGCATTTTTGCCGGCCGCCATTAAGTCCCCTGAAAAGATTCGATTTTCTCAACGAACGTTAAAGCGCCAAAGTATTTTAATGTTCATCGTAACTTTAATAGCTTAACTTAAACTGTATGTCACTCATTGGTAGAAAAATACCGCAAGGGCTTTTTTGACAAAATTGAACACCCAAGAAGGAGGTAGCACCCACTAGACCGAATCGAACGAGGTAAAAATAAAAATATATATTTGTATCTATTTCTGTAGTTAGGTATATTGTCAAAACTATTATCATCTAATTATCACGAAATGAAAAAAAATAAACCATTATGTGGAAAATTGACAATGCCGTCGGTACAATGTTAGAGTAAACATAACGTTTTTGAGCGAGTACATAGTTGATCTACCTAAGGTCAAGTCCATAATTCGGCGGAGTAAACTGGCAGATGAGATGTTGCCAGGAGTAGAAAAAAATAAATAGTGACGGTATATAACGATAAAAATATGTCGATAAGTATAAAGTAACTAACTATACCCTCTTATTCACGAACAAAAATGTGCCAGCATTTTTCGGAATATTAAAATAGATATACTATTCGATTTACTACCTAATTTAATAAATGTAAAAGTTTCTACTTTTCGACAACTAAAGGCTCATTAAGTTGACAAAAGTAAAATAAATATGTAAAATTATAAAATTTACAAATCATTTTAATTTGTCAAATTGAGAACATTTTAGATTGAAAGAAACACTACTAATTTCGATTTTCGATGATCTCGGCAAGCACCAAGGGGTGCCCGATAAATAGGTCCGTAAGATCCGTACGTCTAGTGAGGCCTTAAATAATATCGATATGAACAGCACTGGCCGTACTGTGGCAACATTTGTGCATTTTGACTTGTCAAACAACTCCGCCGAATGGTGGACCAGAGTTTAAGTGTTATTTTCCATTATAAAATGACAGTTAAATTTACATAACGTAACGTAAACGACACGTTATGAAATCAACTAGCGGATAGAAATAAACAGAAGAGAAAAAAACTCTATAGTTCTCTTCTTATTTATGACGACATTTAATTGTTCGCTTTAAACCAAATGTTACTTATTTACGTTCTGTTTAAGATCTTTATTTTCTCATTAAGAATTTACAAAATTCACTTACATGAGAAGAACAGTATTTCAATAAATCTTAGAACTAACGTGCAAACAGTGTACTGTGTTTAAGCTCTATATCATACTGAACAACACCAGAAAAAATGGGATTCGGTTTATCAATTAAAAATTTAAAGAGCTCAGCTCTTTATTCGATCTTGATCATGTTCTTTTTAGATCAACAGCAAAATGTGTACTGTATAATCTAGCGATTTCGCTCTCGATTCCCTGATTTATTTATATGCTGTATGTTTTGCTGATTGTTGATCCAAATATTGCGCAAACGGTCGCTGCGTCCGCGCAGTTTCGAAAATGCCCGATAATCACCGCATTGTCTCATTTTTCCTCGGCTTTCACCATGTAGGTAATTTGTACGCAAGCGTTATGACATGTGCTGTTGTCACATTGCTAATTTATCATGATGGACTAACTTAATTGTGGAAAATGTAGTCTATTATAAGAGCTGTGCAATTTTTCTCGTGATAGATGTGCGAGCTATATTTCTTTAGGATATAACTGTGTCAATATTTTCGATAAAATTATGGCTGATTTATAAGTTATTTTAAAAATGTATATTAACCTTTTATTTCAATACTAATTTACTAAGTAGTTTTAATTTTATGTAATTGAAGCTGCTAAGTACCTGGAAGAATGTAAATTTAGATTATAGAACAGAGTTATGTAATTGTCATACGATAAATAATAATTGATGCAGGTCCACTCCAAGATATATATATATATATATATATATATATATGTATTACCTACTGGTAATAAAAGGATGATTACATAACGTTTTCTACTGTGTATAGTAGGTATATCTGAATGTCATATTTCCTACTAAAAATTTAGATCACGTTGTATAAAGGTCTACAACTACATACAATCTTTATATTAAGTAAGTCATTATTGTAAATATATTTAAAAAAGTAATTTCTCGAGATAACTTTTGATAGAGTAGTCATCAATCATGATATGATGATCATATTACTATAATGACGTGTTCATTAGGGCTAGCACACTGTTACCACACTGCTTCCGTGCGAAACCCGTGTTAAGCTAAGCTATTTTGTCTCCGCGTGGTTGCAAACTTCGCAATTTTGTGTTTGTCGCTCCGCTCACAATCACGGACTTCGTTGAACCTTTTAGAGCTCACTTTATACAGGTAAATTCATAGCTTTACTATGTATTGTCCAGTAAAAAGTGAGCTGTAACCATTTTATGCAAAAATAGACACCGTCGCCAATGTTGTATTGGTTTAGTTAGGCGATGCTGTACCCTTACCATGAGTTTACAAAGTTTGTATTACCGTACTCGCTAGCGACTGCGTAAACGATTTAGTATGGACAAAAGTACAGCGCCTCTGGCGGATACGCAATAGAACTAAGAATCGCCATACTAAGGTCAAGTCCATAATTCGGCGGAGTAAACTGACAGATGAGATGTTGTCAGGAGTAGAAAAAAAAATAGTGACCGGTATATGTCGATAAGTATAAAGTTGTACTACCAAACAAAAATGTGCCAGCATTTTTCGGAATATTAAAATCGATATATGTACTATTCGATAGGAACTTTTTCCGATAGAGTTTAAAATAAATATGAAAAAAAAGAAATCAAATTTACAAATCATTTTAATTTGTCAAATTGAGAGCATTTTAGATTGGGAGAAACACTACTAATTTCGATTTGCGATGATCTCGGAAAGCACCAAGGGGTACCCGATAAATTGGTCCGTAAGTTCCGTACGTCTAGTGAGGCCTTAAATAATATCGATATGAACAGCACTGGCCGTACTGTGGCAACATTTGTGCATTATGACGTGTCAAACAACTCCGTCGAATGGTGGACTAGAGCTTAAATCGTTTAACGCAGTCGCTAGCGAGTACGGTAATGCAAACATTGCAAACTCATGGTAAATGTACTGAAGAAAGAAATTAACGAATACTACATACAACGTTTTCATTCCCATACATACATTATTGAAGTAGGTGCTTCAGTTCAATAATTAAATTAATAATGTAGATCGTTTGGTATTCTATTAATAGGTACCACATTTCACTAAAAACGTTATAAAATGTGTGATACCTACTACAAAAAATTTAGAATAAAAAAAACCGACTAAGTGCTTGTCGGACCGCGCGCAGTATGATTCCGTAGTTGCCGTGAATATTATACAGACTTAAAAATCGGCCAATTGCGTATCGGGCCACCCGCAATGTAGAATTTTCGTAGTTGTCCAACCGGTTACATTTTGCGGACTTAAAAGTTCGCAAACTTATATAATTTACTATGTTTTTGACACAACTACACACACAACATTGTCTAAGTAATCAATGGAAATTGTACGAATGTTTACTTTTTAGTAAGTAATGTCTATTTAGTTTTGAAAGTTCGTTTTAATTCATTATTTATACTTCTAACATGCTTTTTTCAAATGCCTAAACTCCAGACTCCAGAGTTTAGCTGGCATAATACTTCACTATAACAACATTTATCATTTTAAAGTTTGATATCACGCAAACGGATTTCTGAATCCAATAATGGTTGTAAAAACTCCAGAATGTATTTGAATCAGCTATCCAACGATATCCCATACGATGGGGTTTGGAAGAAAAAAAATGCACTCCTACTTTACGTGTTAGGGGAGGTACCTACTTACCCAATAAATAAAAAAAAATCAAGATATTATTGTACCGTTTTGTCGGCGGAATTGATAGGTATATTCATACCAAATTACAGCTTTCTACTACTAGTTAGCTAAGCTGCGGACGGACGGACGGACATGGAGAAACTATAAGGGAACCCTAAAAATACTTATTAAGTCTAAATAATAAAAGTAACGTTATACAATTTCCAGTGAGAAAACACCAATGAATTTGACGCAAAACACATAGCGAAAGTCGCTATAATCCAGAGCAGACTGAGCTGGGTTGGACGTTAATTCCATCGGCAATTGGCTTAAGAGCGGCGCTGCGTCAAAAGCTGGAGAAATATTGCATTGCTCACAGCGCCAGTACAGAGTGCCTTTTTATCCACATTTGTATGGTAAATCCCTTGACCATCACTGTAGTTACCTAATGCGTAGACACTAGACAGATCCATGTTTGCAATTTAAAAGGTCACACCGTCTTTTTTGCTCAAGCTTGTTTGTATAGCCTCAACTCAACAAAGACCATTTCCAATATCATTATCTGTTCGAGTGTGGGTAGTACTTACATAATCTGTGCTGAATAAGTGTAAAAGTCACTCTATTAAGGGACGTAAAGGACTCTTAACGTTGGAACTAACTTATGTATCGAATACAATACAAACGATTAACACAGTAACCTGCTCGATAACCAATTCGGTACTAAAATAAATTAATATTCTAATATTCCCTTCTCGTTCGTACTAGTGGTAGCCGTACGATTAAAAAAACCGCAAATCGATGTACAGTTTAGCCGTTTGGCACACGCATACTAGAGGTCAAAACAAAATTTTTGACCCGCAGTTCCTAAAAAAATTTCCCTTAGGGGGGGAGAGCCGAGACATTCTTTAGTGCAGATACGTTACATATTAATTATAAAATGATACGTAGTATCCATATATCCAACGGAAAATACCTCTTTAAGGGGAGGTATCCCCAACGCAAATGTCCCGCTCTAACACGCGTGAGTTTACAATTAACCATCCCGCTCTCTACGCAAGCTCTGCGCGCAGTTTTGTAAATATTTAGCTATAGTCATTAAGCCAATCATTTTATCAAAGCAAACCCTGCGAATTTGTCTATAACTATTTACGATCTTTAATTCAGTACAAAAATTAAATGTTAAAAGGTGGATTTCAAAATCAGGCGAAAAGTTATGTTTCGGTCATTATAAAAAAAGTTAACAAGTTTCAGATATAGAAACTTTTTTATTCATTGGCTAGTACTTATATATTAATAGTGCTTCAATCAAAACCACCAATAATTAAACAGTTTTCTTGGAGGAAAATATTTTATATGTTCAAAATCATCACCGTCGTGTGAAAAAATCCAAGTCTTTATGTTTGTAGTGAAAAATATCGCGTACGCAACGTACGATTCCGAAATTTTCGTCAGTTACAGATTTTCCATGTTGCCTTTTTACATATAAAAAAATATTAAATAATTCGTTCATCAAATAAGTACAAATAAAATTATTTAAAAATTTAGTACCGAAATTCGTCAACACCGTCAGCGTATTATCAAAGTCGAGGTAGTTTTGTATATCCGCGGTGAAACACATCGTGGGTGTCTCCTTCTGCTCCCTGAATTCGATTCGAACAGCGAAAGTGAGTGGACGTTTACATATAGGCGCACCGAACAGAAAAAATCAAAAAAGTGTTTTTGGGAGAAATAATTAGCCATGATTCGCGTCATAACCATCCAGGAGCCGTTAAAAGTAAGTACTTATATGATATTAAAACAAATTACCTAAGAAACCGTAACTCCAAATGAAGATTAATGACGTGACAGTGGCTTAGCAATAATACTTAGCGTTCAAGAATAATCTTCAAAAAGTTTGCAAATTGTCAACACCATACCCGTCATCACCGGTTTTCTAGCAATGGACGGTTATGATTCCATATGTATGGTGATGACGATTTCCTTTATTTATTTATTTGGTTTTGCGTATTATGCACTACGAGTTGTAAATATTTAACAAATTAATAAACTCCATGCTTATGTTTGGTGACGCGCGTTCGAAAAATATGTTATTACCCTGTTGGTGTTACGATTTTTACGTTTTAAATGATATTTTTGCCGCATTTTAGATTTGGACTCATAATATAGATTTTCTTCTTTTCAGATCGTCGGAGCGAAAATTAAATCAAATATAATACTAATATTAACGTCCTCGATAAAAAACCATACACACTTTGGCTGTCAAGTATTACAAAAATATAAGATTATTAAGAAGTGGTGTACTTATAAGAGATGCGCCGAATATTCGGTTTTCAGCATATTCTATTTGATATACGTCGAATTTTCGGTTATTTTTCTGTATTCGGCTTATTCTATTAGAAATGCGCCGAATATTCGGTTATTATTCGGTATTTGGCATATTCTATTAGAAATACGCTGAATATTCGGTTATTCGGTATTCGGCATATAAAGAATAATAACCGATTCGGCATGTTTGGTTCAATGTTACGAATCTTATAACTTCGAAAATACGCATTAAATGCTTGGCTAAATACTATTAAATTACTCAGAAAACATTCCTACATCATTTAGAATAGTTTTTGTCCCATTTGAAAGAAATAAAATAAAAAATATTTTTTTGTATGGTGAAAAATTTCTCGTTGAAATCCACCCTAAATATCAGTAATATAGCCGTAGTATTGAAAATACATTCCAAAAAGGGGTAACTTCGCGATTTTTTTCTATCGAGTGAAGTTCATCAGGTCATGTAACTGACTGCGATTTTGACTAGACAAGATCCTTATGTAACACATATATTTTTTTTAGATTTTAAGACACTATATTCTATGTCTCAGATGGTTTTTAAAAACTCAAAAGTGGTAATACACGGCCTTAACCCTTTAACTGCACCTTTTTATCAGTTGGTATAGTGGGTAGGTGGTGGGTGGGTGGTGGGGGGGTAAAGGGTTAAAGAGGGTTTTCCCGTTGGATATATGGATACTACGTATCATTTTATGATTAATATGTAACGTATCTGCTCTAAAGTTCCATAATTCACGTAAAATTGGTATTAAAGTAGAACCGTGTCACTTAGTAATATTCAAAAATTAAAAAAAAATACTTACCGAAAATCATTACGAAATTGCTTTTTTGAAGTTAGATATGAGGATATTAAGTATCAATTGTGGTATATTGTACAAAATAAAAATCAGCCGTATCGTGTTTGGAGGACCTCAAACTTGGTATGTTTCGAAAATTATTTTTGATTTAATTAAAAAAAAATAGCTGAAATGTAATGACGTGGTATATTTTCAGAATCGCCTCAAAAAGCTCTTTCATATGATAATACACACGATAGGTTTCTGAAAAAAAAAATTGTTTTTTTCATACAAAAAAAAGAATGTCTCGGCTCTCCCCCCCTAAGGGAATTTTTTTTAGGAACTGCGGGTCAAAAATTTTGTTTTGACCTCTAGTATGCGTGTGCCAAATGGCTAAACTGTACATCGATTTGCGGTTTTTCTTTGAAATTGGGCCTGTACGGCTACCACTATACTAAAATCCGTAGCTACAACAACACTAAGTACCTACCTAATTAATATGAAATTTTAATAAATCATCATCCTCCTAGCGTTATCCCAGTACAGTTGCATCCTGAAGGATGCCTGGGGTCCGCTACCTAATCCCAAGATTTGGCGTAGGCACTAGTTTTTATGGAAGCGACTGCCATCTGAACTTCCAACCCCGAGGGGAAACTAGACCTTATTGGGATTAGGTTTTGTCAAGTGAGTGGGCATGGGCAACTTGACTGTTAGAAGTTCTCAAACCGCCCGAAGGCCTCCAACTTGGCTTAACGACTGCTGCCATAGACAGCAACCGGGGTCAACGGCTTAACGTGCCTTCCAAAGCACGGGAGCGTTCAGTTAGTAACCACTCACGGTCACCCATCCAAGGCCTGACCGCTGCCCACGTTGCTTATCCTTAGATACCGCAAGCGGTACGCAGGTGCCGCTGGGCCACGAGCGCTCCATGAAATTTTAATAAATGAAGTATGTTATTAAATTATCAGAGCATTTCGGTCCCTAAGTATATGAATTATTTAAAGTGTTTTTTCCTTTTTTTTCAGGAACCAGTGGCACCCGTAGAAGAGCTGCAAGATGATGACAGAGAACTCAGGTAATCAATCATATTTTCCCTCTTCCAAGCAAGTCTGGAATAGACATTCCATTGTATTTTAGTAAATTTCGCCTGGTTTTGATACGAAATGAATTATTATATTGAATAATAATGCCTTGGTAAAATACTTCTAGAAACGAAAATGTAGTTTTAATAATGGTATTTTAATAAACGAGTATGAGAAAATACTTTTTACATATGCACGTAATGCATTTTTACACCCGAGGTGTTAACAATTCAGAGTAATTATAATTAACGCTTGCACGTCAACTACGACAACGCGCCACATTACATCTATGTATAATTTCGTTCCAGATTAGATGACGAAAAGTTCTCATTCTATTCTATAAGAAAATTTCGTTTTTTTTTTCTTTTTAATTTATTAATCAAAAGTACATTACTAAAGTAACAAATTTATGTTGCTCGCCAAACTGCAATAACAGTTTGTTGGCGAGATCGCGCTCATATTGGCTAATGTTAGGTACTATGTAATCTAATCTGGAACGAAGTATATGACTTATAGCGGTATATATTTCCAGCCGATCCGCCACGGAGGAGTACCGTCCAGGCCAGGTGTTCTCCCTCAACCCCCAGGAGTTGCTGGAACTCCAGCCTGAACGGAAGGCGCCGCTCGCAAGCGGGCAGCAGTTGCAGCAGTTGTACAGCGAGCCACAGCAGCAGCACAAGGAGAATTTGCAGCAGTTTTATTATTTAGAACCGCAGAGCGCACGTCAGGTGAGATTCACCCTTTTTTAACGACATCTAGCCGTTCCGCTACCGTGGAATACTGCCCCAGTCAGGTATTTTCCCTCATTCCCTCAACCCCCCGGAGTTGTTGGAATTCCAGCCAGGAATTTTCCCTCATTCCCTCAACCCCCAGGAGTTGCTGGAACTCCAGCCAGGAATTTTCCCTCATTCCCTAAACCCTCAAGAGTTGCTGGAACTCCAGTCAGGATTTTTCCCTCATTCCCTAAACCCCCAGGAGTTGCGGGAACTCCAGCCAGGAATTTTCCCTCATTCTCTAAACCCCCAGGAGTTGCTGGGACTCCAGCCTGAACGGAAGGAGCCGATTGCCAACGGACATTATTTTTTAGAACTGCAGAACGCACGTCAGATGAGATATTTTCTTTTAGTCCAGGACAGGTGTTTTTCTTCAACACCCAGGAGTGCTGGAAAATCAGTCTGAACGAAAGGTGCCGCTTGCCAGCAATCCACAGCAGCAGCATAAGGAGAATTTGCAGTTTTTAGTAACATAATTCATATCATCATAAACTAGGTATATGCTGATTCGAAAGAGGAGGGCAGATTTTGGTGTCTAACGTCGTATCTTGATTTCATTTTGGGCTAGCTGCGCTGTATGTTTTTGTTATGTACGAGTATTTACCTATATAATAATATATAAGAAACTAATTTTTTTACAGTTTACTACTGTTCAAAGGGATAGATATTAACATTGATAATATGTCAAAATACGTGTTAATTAAACAGAAAATCGCCTAAATAGATGAGCCTTTTTTAACTAATAAGGACCCTCAACAAACCGCAGTAAGTATAAAGGACACTAGGTAGATTGAAAACGCACTGAAACTGTTTCACTTATACGCAAGACTATAAAAAGAACAAAACCAGTGTGAATAAATGATTTGTTGAACAAACCTACCCTTAAAATGTACCTTTACGATGAATGATCGTAGCCTAGCACGCAAATCAATTTAGGGTAAAATTCAGGCCTATCCTTAATTTTATTTCAAATCCATAAATTTTCCTTATTGTACCTAAAATCGACAAGTAAGCCATTATAGGCATTCGGGGTATGAAATGAGGATTCAATTACGATAAGTGCGTGAGAAGATCTATCTTTTATTTCAACTCCAAAGAAATAACATTTATCATGCCGAATGAAAAAACCTACTCACCGCAAAGATTGCCTGAGCCTAAGCGAGCTTAATCTGCTTTAGGAGCATGATTCGAGTAATCCTTGCTCTAGTTTTTTTCGGGGGAGAGAGTAACAACTTATCGACATTTAAGTATAAAAATGTAATAATAATCGTAGCGTAGTAATTTTTTTATTTTTTTAATCATTTATTTCAGGCATTTGTGGCCCATAATACAAATACCTTAAAGACTAACATACATATTATATCATTATATTTCCTAAAACTAAATAGTAGTAGTATCACGTTGGGACGACGACGCGAGGCGCTTACTCTGGGTGTCGAATAACTGGCCGCGAAACCGCCGGAAAACGACACCTTTCGGCCAGAACTCCTCCTTCATGAAGGTCGACAGCTTGTCGGTTGGAACCCTCACAGTAAAGCTATTTGGTTCATAATTGACGCATTATGGTATGGTATGGTTTTCTTTTGTATGTGTGTTTATGTGAGGTGTGCAATAAAGAGTATTTGTTGTTGTTGTTGTTGTTGTTGTTGTTGTATGGTATTGAAATGCAATTACTAAATCATCCAGTACAAGTTTGGAATCAGACGAATTGGCATTCCATTCAGAAAGCATTTTCATACCAGACTACGTGTACTCTTTATCTATACTGAAAATTTGTATGCCCTACACTCTTTTATATTGTGTTGATTTAATAGATTATACATGCATCGTTAGGAATATTTCTTTAAAACAATTTTCTTGTTGTTTTCAGGTATCTCTTCATCCGTCCCATGCAGTGATCGCCCGTCCCCATTACTCTGCCAACGGCGGCGAGGCGTCAGTCGGTGCTGCCTTGTCTGTTAGCGACTCTGGTTCCAACCCCAGCTCCTTCGATCGCGAGCTCCTGGCGCTCCTAGGGCAGCCTGCGGGACAAGACCAGCCAAACTACGCACAGCAGCAGATTCAACAAGTCTCCACTCAGAGCGTAGCACCCCAGTATCAACAGGTACCAATGGATCAAACCTAATTTTCAATTATTTGTTGATGTACTGAAGTGAACGAACGTTGTTGATGTACTACGAAACCACATTTTTTATACCGTTAAACAAGTATGATAAGCTATACTTTCTTACAATTCCAGGTGGACAGATACATCACGAAGCCGAGCAAAAAGCCAACTAAACTCCGCTCCAAGGTGCAAATTACCCCGCCTCAGGCTTCAACCGCGCCGCAGCAGTACTTGATCGAGACGACGAATGTACAGCAGCAACAGCCTCAACAGCAGCAACTGCAGTACCGCCCTGCTCCCCAGCCTCAAGCTCAACGACCCGTGCAATCTCTTCGCTACTCCCCGATTCAGCCCACTCCAGCTGCCGCTCAACAAATTTACTACCAAAACCCAGAACCTCAAGGTCTTAAGGTTGTACCAGCACCCAAACTGCAGCAACCACGCGCTCAACTCAATTACAGATTCGTTCCCCAATACCAACAAGCTGAGGCTACTCCAAAGCAATACAGGATTGTCGACGCTCCTAGACATCAAGCCGCCAGGCCAGAACCACAACGGATTTCTGCTTCCAGCATTGAGAGGCCGGTTACTTACCTAAAACGATTCCCTGAACCTGAAAAATTGCGTGCAGTTAAATATTACGAGCAAACCACATCAGATGAAGTGCGTGCTTCCCCTCAACCAGCACAGGTTATTGGTGAACAATATTACCTTCGACCTCTTTATAGAGGAACAGAGCAACGTCCGCGGTACGACCTGCAATCTCTAGGCCTTGAACAAGCCCGAGTTGCAGAACCCACAAAACAACCTCATTCTGCCATTTATGTAAGCAAAAACCTGGCGCCTATTAAGAAACCTGCCAGACAACAACCTGCCCTGAGGGTAGACCAACCCGCAAAATTCGAGACACAACAGTACAGACAAGAAGTACAGCAGTACAGATTAGAACAGCCCAGCAGGGTCGAGCAAGTCAACATTGAGCAACACGGTCAAAGCCTTGAAGATCAGCGGGCGCATTTGCCTCCTCCTAGAAATAACAAGGCTTATACGCCTGAGGAGTTCCAAGCCTTGGTAGCTGCGGGATATGCCGTTACCCCAATTCCTGTAGGTTCATTGGCCCAGCAGGCTCAGTCGCGGTCTTCTGTAGAACCGGCGCCCGCGCCAGCCTCAGCTCCTCAACGCCGACCACTGTACAGCAGACGTCACCAGTACCTACCCCTTAGATCAGACGAAGCACCTTAAAATCGGACAAAATTGTAAATACTCTAGTTTTAATTTTGCAACTAAAGATAGTGATAAATTTCTAAGTGTCGTTTTATTTTCTTTGTAGAAAATTTAAAGAGCCCTTACTTATCTCCAAAACTATAGTAGATATGAAAATCCACAAACCACATGTGTCTTACTTGATTGTGTTGTATTGTATCTATGATGACGTTAGCACAATACGATTAAAGTGCCCTTATTTGTGTCCTTATACTAGAAATTCACTATTTCGTTTCAATAGCTACCTACAGTCTAGCTGGTAAACTGCACATTATATGTATCAAGGAATTCCTAAAATCGAACATTATTTTTTAATAACCAATAGACGTTTCCCAAATACATTAATATTGTATCAAATCTAATTAGGTTATTACCCCCTTCCCTTGCAACACAAAAAAGCTAGTTAGGGTTCCGTACCAAAAAGGTAAAAAAGGAACCCTATTGGTTTCACTTTGTCTGTCTGTCTGTCTGTCACATCGCTAAATATCTCAGGAACTACTTATCCTATCGATTTGAAATTTGGAATAGTTATAAACAAGGGTAACCCATATACATAGAAGATGGTTTTTTAAATTATTTTATTTTATTTTCTGTGAATAATGACAGATAAAAGGGGGTTCAAAATTTTAAAGTCTGGCAACTATGTCAAGTGGGGTATCATATGAAAGGGCTTGACTTGTACATTCTGAAACAATTTTTAGTTTTTTTTTTCGTTGGGGAAATTTCGATTTACGAGGGAAAATGTAAAAAAAAATACCATTCCCCCCTTATCTCCGAAGCTTACGAAGAAAAAAAAATTGAAATTATTACACAACATTAATATGCATGTATATTTTACAGGAAAAATATAGCCATAGCCGTATCTAGTTTTTCTTTTTTTTAATCATCAAAAAACTCTTCTATACTAAGTTTGTAATTTAATCACCTTTGTATATATTTTTGTTTTATATTTAAATTTACAAAATTACGTTGAAAATACCTTCTTTCATATAAAAAAACAATTATTGAAATCGGTTGATGTGATAAAGAATTATCCTTAAAAAACCAACATACGTCGTATGGCATTAAGTCCGCCTTTTGTACGATAAGTTTTTCTTTTGTGAAATAAAGATTAAATAAATAAATAAATAAATACGTACTAAGTTATTCAGTCGCGCAAATTAGTAACACAATGCGCCGATAGCTGGTGCTGTCATGTTTTTTTAAGATTGTTCCTGAATTAATGGGGTCGGGACGGGTACACAACTACATATACAAGAACTGTGTACGGAACCCTCGGTGCGCGAGTCGGACTCGCACTTGACCGGTTTTATTTTTAATTAATGTTTATCGCTTAGGTGCAGTGGGACCATGGTAAAAACAAATTACTCGTAGACAAACACTTTTTAGAACGGTAGGACAGCGGGTAAGAAAAATTACCCATGGGACATACCACCAGGGGACATATTTGTGGGTTTGCTGATATAATTATTTAGGTATCATCATCTTTGGTGGCCTATGATAATGTTTCTTTAGATCCCTTTTTTTCGGGAATAGTCACAAACGTTAGTAACGATATTAAACAGGATTTTGAACTTTCTATGGCGAAACGTGCTACAGCTGCAGAATTTACCAGAGGCCTGTCGCCACATGGTAATGCAATAAACAATGAAATGTAACAGTAGATCTGTACAATTTAAATCTAGCTCTCAGATCAATAGGAATGATTCATTAACTCTATTGGATTAAATTCAATTTATCTGCCACAACAGACACGGGATCGTGTTTACATCGGCTCGGCATGTGACGCGACTTCTAATTCGGAATTGATTCGACTTGATATTAAATTCTGAATTGGAAAATTCTGCAATCTGCCTTTAGAGCCAGAACAAACTTATAAAAGACGATAATAACAATATTGTTCAGAGGACATAGTTTATAATATTACATCACTTGACATAAGTACAATAGTCGTTTATTACAGTATTTTTTAGGCTTTCATAGTATGCAGATTATAATGGCCGCCTTAATGGTTATGATTGATTTAAAAATACTAGTCGAAAAAAGAACTAGCTTTATTTCTACCCATATAGTAAATCCTCTATATTCAGTTCAAAAACCGTAGGTAAGGAAGGACCAGCTTTACAATAAACCGTGCAGGAAGCCCCCCGTCACCGCGCGCGCGCTGAGCAACGGCACCAAAAATAATGCAGTTACGAGATCACGTAATTCGGCTCGTTTCATAAAACCACACTCGTGTTTTAATGCCGCTCATTATGTAGCAGTTGTATAAAGTACTATTAATCAGCGGGACTACAAAATTGATGAAAAGTCAAGTGTTTTTAAGATATTCGCTTTTCAGTAATGGCTGATGTACCTTACATGAGTAACAGTATACTGAAAGAGCTGTCAAATGTTCGTTTCTGTTATTATAGACTTAAATTTCGATGGCACTGATCATGAGAGCTTAAGTATACGAAAGGTTAAACCATAATAGAGGTTGCTGCAAGTTAGCGGAAAAGGTGTAGAATAAAACAAATAAGTTAACTATAATTAAATTTATTTCCGCTACGCCGCAAGCACACGAATAAGTCGTAGGGTCAGAGTTCGACTAAGCCGTCTAATTTTTACTCCCGGGTATTGAAGGGGTTCAGCCGCCACCACGCCAGTACTCCCCTGGTTCTCGGAGTAGCCCTGAAGGAGGATGAGCTGAGGGACGTCAGCTAGGGTCAGCGCGCGATCGGTGGTCTTGGCCTTAATCCATAAGGTAGTACCCTGGAATTTACGTCCTTCGTGTAAGTAAATTCAAATTGTAACGGCTCCGTTGACTGTGACGGCACGGCAGCATTAAGCAGAAGCACAGAGAGTAGTACTGCGTGATGGTGATGATGATGGCCTGGTGGTGATGTGCGGTGTCACAGTCAGAACGGAGTTTACATGATGAGATGGTAAAACTACATCACAAAATCAATAACTAGGTTTCACAACATTTAATTAGTTATTATATTCTCTAATTTACGTGATTAAATGCAATGCCAAAATAGTTGTGATGCGTAGTAAGGCAGAAATATATGCGGCAAGCGAGAGAACAAAGAAACATTTTAGCCTAAAAAGCCGTTAGACACACCATTTGAAATTACCGTTATCTGGAAGCATAATAACGTTTAACACTTACCCAATGGGGTTTTAAAACACTAAAATATTAAAACTGTGGACTACTAAGTACACCACATACGGGCAGAGGCCCGATTTAATAACTTTACTGGAACATTATAAATTTCGCCGGCTACGTGTGAAGACGCTGCGCCAAGCAAGCGAACGTGCGCCGGCGTCGAGATTAAATTCTGTCTGGCGAGAGGCAGCTACGCTAAGACGAGCGCGGGCTGCGGGACGCGCGGCGAGGGGTGCCGGCCGACGGCGGACCGTTACTCGCGAAACAAAGGCGATGGCATTCAAGTACAGTCGTCGGGGGAAAACAACTACGTATTATAAATAACCCAAATTATAGTTGAATTTAGGTATAGTATTTATTTGTTTATGTTGTTATAATTGTAGGTAAGTGTTAGTAGATAAGACTATTATATTTTGATGAAAGCTATAATTATGTATAGTAATATAAGTTTAATAAAGTAACCTAGGTTATGTAACGTGTTTACGTTACAGTACCCCGGCGCGTCGTGCAAGGATTTAGTTCATCTTAATGAATGAAATCCGCTTAGTTCAGTACCTGTAGATACACTGGCAAAATTCCTCATTCATACTTCACGCTTACATGCATACATCAGTAATTGTAAATATATAATTGCTGACGCGTAATTGCAGAAAATTATTTTTGGGTTACACGTCATATAAACTTGAAACCCTACAAGTACAGTTAATTAAGATGTTCTGACGCTTTAAAACATTATACATACGCAAACAGAGTAACAGAGGTGTGACCAACGGATAACAAAAAAAACACAAATTACTTATTACGACCAACCAATTTGAGGTCTTTTATGTGCCAGGTACCGAGATCTTTCCCAGATAAATCCTGCAACACATATACTAAAGAGGACTTCTTGTCTACAATTTTAGCTTTAATAAATTTTGGTGCCAGCTTTTTGGTGAACTGTTTACCTTTATCACTTAAAAAGTAAGCGCGTTTCATGACTATGTCACCAATTTCAAAATCAGCTGGCCTTCGTCTAAGATTATAGTTTGAAGTGCTCTTTTCATGAGCCAACCATAATTTTCGTTGCACGTCATCGAAAATTCCCGACAAACAACCTAAGTTCTCCGCGTAGATATCGCGTGGTAAGAACAACACTTCCTTCCCGACCTCGGTTTCCGTATAGTGCGTACCACATGACACTAGCTCCCTACCATAAACTAAGAACGCAGGCGTAAAGCCCGTGGTCTCGTTAACGGAACTATTAATGGCGAACTGAACGCGCGGAATGTACACGTCCCACGATCTATGGTCGTCTTCCACAAAGGTTGAAATGCAAGTTATTATAGTGCGATTAAAACGCTCGACTAAATTTACGTGTGGACTGTATTTAGGAGTGTAATGGACGTTAGGGACGTTGTAAAATTTAAAGAGGTTATTCATAACCTTACCAGTAAACTGTGTACCATTATCCATCAAAATGGTTTGTGGTACTCCATGTACAAGAAAGACAGAGTCTGTCAAAATCTCCGCCAAGACTTCTGCAGTAGCTTTCTTGATTGGAAAGATTAAACAATATTTGGAAAAGCAACATGTGACGACAAATATATAGTTGTTCCTTTTCCTCGTAACTGGCAAAGGGCCCATAAGGTCGATAGAGATCATCTGGAACGGGCGAGAGCATTGCTTAGGCCTCCCCATCTCCCCTAAGGTTTGGTGGTTCTGTGCCTTGTACGATAAACACTTCTCGCACGTTCCAATGAATTTGACGACGTCCTGATACATACTTGGCCAGAAGAAGCGCAAAGCAAGTCTGCGGTAAGTTTTAAAAATGCCCATGTGTCCTGCCGTTGGCTCACAATGGTTTTCGTAAATGGCCTTTTCACGTAATTCGGCGGGAACTACTAGTTTCCAAGAAAACTCGGATGTCAATTCGTGCTTGTTTCTGGATAAACGGTACAATGAATCATTCTTAATCATGAAGTTCGGAAAATTTATAGGGTTATGGAGACAGCCATTATAAATGTTGGTATACCATGTATCATTTGAGTTTAGGTGCGAATTTGAGGTACTAATGGCACTAACCGGTATTCGTGACAAGGCATTCGGGATGACATTATCAACGCCTCGCCGATGCTTAAGAGTGAAGTTAAACCCAGACAAGCGTACACCCCAGCGAGCCAGTCTACCGGTTGGATTACTAATGGACAAAAACCACTTGAGCGCACTATGATCCGTGTATACCGTGAAAGGTTGTCCATTCTCGATATAACAGCGCCAATATTCGAGAGCTGTGACAACGGCAAGCGTCTCCCGTTCCGTAATGCTATAGTTTTTCTCCGCTGACGACAAGCTTTTAGACATATAAGCAATGGGATGCTCCTTATCATTAATAATCTGCGTAAGCATAGCACCCACCCCATAATTGCTAGCGTCAGTGTGAACCTGAAACGGTTTTGTATAATCCGGGCAACAGAGAACTGGAGCAGAAACTAAACGTTCTTTGAGTTCCTGGAACGCTGATTCAGCCTCAGGGGTCCACTTGAAGGGTGGTGTACCCTTCTTGGACGACGTTAATTTATTTAAAGGACCAGCTATGGTGCTAAAATTAGGGACGAATCGTCTGTACCAAGTTGCGGTTCCCAAAAAACGCTTAACGTCCTTGCGACAAGTAGGAGTGGGATAGTTAAGGATCGCCTCAACTTTCGCGGGATCAGTGCGCAATCCGGAACCATCGACTACGTACCCGAGGTATTTTAACTGGTTACTGAAAAAACGGCACTTATCTAAATTAACCGTTAGATTGGCACGCTTTAATTTATCCAAAACGCGTAGAAGTAAGGATACGTGGCTATTAAAATCTTTCGAGACGATGATAATGTCATCTAGATACGCGAACACCTTAAGGTCGAACTCGGCGAACAACAGGTCCACTAGTGTTACGGCCAAGGAGCCTGATCAGACTATGGTGACAAGAAGTGAATATTGCTCTTGTGTTTTATTAGGCGCTTATTCTACTTTTGTATGTCTACCGTGATTTTTTATTATTATCAAACGAACTCTCATACGAGCTGCACACAGCTCTGTACTTTGTACAAGTATTTTACCATTAAACCTGTTAATTTTGGAAATCTGGAGTTTCAATTAAGCTCCGTTATGTCCGCGAAGACATAAATTGGAGGCCCCGACGAGATTCAACGAGTAAATTGTCTACAAATGGGATCGGAATTCGCCATCAACTCCATGCAATATCTACGCGTGAACTACAACAGTTGACGACTTCCATGACCAAACGGAGTCAGAGGAACATCACAGCGGCACCATCACGATATCATTGTCACCAGCTCGGCCAGTGAAGGAACAAAACCTCGCACCGTGCAACGGAGTCTTTCGAAAGTTAAGTGCCCTTCCTTTGTTTCCTACCTAAATTCGCAAGTCATTTACCTTTGTCTAAAACCAAGTTAAGAAATAAGTCTCCACTTGAGAAACAACTATTTACATTCATCATTTAAAGGTGCGAATTAAAAACTATAGGTAAAACATACGTAGGTAATCATTATCTAAAATCTAATTAGCGTAACTGTAAAAAATAAAACTTGAACATTCCTTCCGTGAACGCTTATTTATATCGGTACATAAGTATAAAATTAACGTAATATTGTAATTTGATAGTTTTATTCGATTAGTTAGTTGTTGTAACGTCGATATACCTACAAACCTAGGAACAATAGATATTGAAATCACCTGTTTGTTTACGTAATTAAATCTGTGCAGCTGCTTATTAGTAACTCGTTAGTTGTTAGCAAAATATAATCGTAAATACTTTTTAATATTCCCGCAGTGATTAAGTAATAGGTAAAACAATTATTGAGTTAGTTGGCCGACTATTCCAGGATCACGGGATCGCGCTTGGAGTCTGTGCTGTGCAAGGGGTTCCGCGCGCTGTCAACAACGGCACCTACTCGCGGCTGCGGGCCCGACCGGTTTCTTATCAGCTGTTCCGGCGAACTGAGGAGCGTGAGCCAATATTTTTATTGCTAATTATTGCACGAGTCATTTATATTGTTTACAATGGGAGATAGCAAGGAACTTAAAGATTTAATTACTTCACGTAGCTCCATAAAGGGTCGCATAACTAAATTTAAAAATTACCTAGCGAGTTTAAACTGCAAATCAGAGCTAAATAATGTAGAACTGGCCGAGTTGAGCCTTAAGCTGACGAGGTTCGAAAATCTATCAGTAAAGTTTGATAATTTACAAAATAACATTGAGATTTTATGTCCGGAGGACATTGATCGTGAGATTGATGAGCGGGAAAGCATTGAACAGGACATGATCGTTAGTATCGCTATGGCAAAAACATTGATAGACAATTACAACACTCTTCAAAATCAACAAAGGCGAGAATCGGCTGCTAATGAGTCTCAATGCTTACTCGACCATCAAGATATGGGTTTTAAATTGCCACAAATACAAATATCCAAATTCGACGGCTCATATTTCCGCTGGCTGGAGTTCCGCGACACTTTTGAGAGTCTAATCCATAAGAATGCCCGGATCAAAGATATACACAAGTTCCACTATCTTATCTCGTACTTGGAGGGTGACGCGGCAAGGATAATTTCCAACTTAGAAGTGTCATCGGCTAACTACACGGAGGCCTGGAAGTTGCTCGGTGAGCGTTATGATAATAAGCGATTACTTATCAATCATCACCTAAGTTCATTATTTAATATTCAACCGCTCACGCGAGAAACTGAACGGTCTTTGCGTTTTATAGTGGACCATGTTGTAAAAAATTTACGCGCGCTGTCCAGCTTAGGCCAGCCTACAGACAAATGGGATGTCATTATAATATTCATGTTGACATCGAAATTGGACAGTAATACATTAGTCAAATGGGAAGAGTATCGTAACTCGCTCGACGATGTGCCGTCTTTAGAACAATTCTATAAGTTTTTAATTGATCGCGCAGACGTCATCGAAGCTCTGAATCGTAACCGGCATGATGTCTCTCAGGCCAAAGTCGCGCCGTCTGTGTCGTATCAAAATAATAGGAATAATAATAATAACAGCAAACCTCAGTATACAAATAATAATAACAAGCCGTTTAAGGCCGCCGTCACAAAAACGTTTGCGAGTGTGAACCAATCCCGCCAGGCGACTTTCGTCTGCGTTATATGTAACGATAATCATAGAATATATGATTGTACCACTTTCAAAAATAAAAGCCTCAAAGATAAATTAGCGGACGTTTCTACATATAAGTTATGTGCAAATTGTCTTCGACAGGGACACCCTTTGAACGAGTGCCGAATGGGCCCTTGTCGCGAATGCAAAAGAAACCATAATAGTTTGCTGCATCCAGAATCGTCTGAAAATACTAATGCGGTATCTACTAATTCAGCGTCTGTGGTTAATTTTTCTGAACAAAATTGTACTCAAGTTTTATTGTCAACGGCAATTGTCGAAATCACAAATCCTGCTACAAATGAATCCCTAAAGATTCGATCGATGCTTGATTGTGGTAGCCAATCCACATTTATTACAAATTCCCTAAAAAAAAGGTTGTCGCTAAAATCCAACAAAATTGACTCGCTAAAGGTCATTGGGATTGGAAACAACTGCACGAATAATGTTGTCGAAGCTTGTAACGTTCAAATGAGCTCACTAAATAGCGCATTCAGTGTAAGGTTATCTTGCCTAGTGCTAAAAGAATTAACAGGTGTACTTCCAAAGTCTCCTATAAATATCAGCGATATAAATATACCTAAAAATATGGTTTTGGCTGATCCCAATTTCCATAAGCCGGCTCCTATTGACATGCTCATTGGTGCCGACATTTTCTGGGACATTTTAGGAAATGAACAAAAATCCTTAGGCCCTGAGCGTCCTAAATTACGCAGCTCTAAATTAGGTTGGCTAGTGTCTGGTCCGACTAATACGAAAACGGATCTGCCTCACAACTGTTATACACAATGCAACCATGTCACTGTCACAAAAGATACACAAGATTCGATAGAGGATTTACTGACTAAATTCTGGGACTTGGAAGAAGTGCCCGAGCAAAAACGGTTAAGTATTAAGGAAAAGTCTTGCGAAAAACACTTCTTAGCTAATGTGTCTAGACTTAGTACTGGGAGGTTTGAAGTCAAATTACCCCTAACAGGCTCACCCGATTCTCTTGGAGATTCATATAATTTGGCGAGACGAAGATTTATAAATTTAGAAAAGAAATTCAGGCGCAACCCCACATTAAAAAATGAGTATTCGAAATTTATTAAGGAATATGCTGACTTGGGACACTTGAGTGAGTCTCCTGAGGTCAAACCGACCCCAAGCTTCTTTCTTTGTCATCACGCCGTATTTAAAGATAGCGAATCAACGGCCTTGCGCGTGGTCTTTGATGGATCAGCTGCGTCCTCGAGCGGTTTGTCTCTAAATGACATACTAGCGGTAGGTCCAAATGTCCAGGACTCTCTTTTCTCCATTTTAGTGAGAGCGAGGCAATATAAATACATTTTAACAGGCGATTTGGAGAAAATGTATCGCCAGGTGCTTGTTCACAAAGATGATCGCAACCTTCAACTCATATTATGGAGAGAAGATGAGTCCCAGCCTATCAAAACTCTGCAGCTAAATACTCTAACTTACGGTACGGCAAGTGCGAGTTATTTAAGCACGAGGTGTCTGCAACAGGTAGGAGAAGAGCAAGAGGACGAGCTGGTCAAAACTATAATAAAAGGCGACTTCTACGTCGACGACCTGATCACGGGCGCTAACGACGAAGAGGAATTGCGTCGCATTCAAACATCGGTCACAGAAGCTTTGAAATCGGGTTGCTTCAATTTAAGAAAGTTTAAAACTAATTCTACAAAATTATTTCAAGATTCTGACTTGAACACTAAAGAAAAATTAACTATAAGTGAATCTTCAAGTACTCTCGGATTAGGTTGGGATCCTTCTAAAGACTGTTTGCATTTTCCAGTTAAAAATGTAAATCAAAATAATAACAAAATTACAAAAAGACACATCATGTCCAATTCGTTTAAAACATTTGACCCGCTAGGGCTTCTGAGCCCTGTTGTCATTCAAACAAAAATGATGCTTCAAAAATTATGGCAGCAAAAAATTGATTGGGACGATCCCGTTCCACTTGATATTGAAAAGGAATGGACCAGGTATTGCGATAACTTACCGTTCGTTTCCAAAATACAAATAAATAGAAATGTTATCTGTGACAATCCTAAAATGATTGAACTGCATTCTTTCAGCGACTCGTCGGAACGTGCTCTAGGTGCATGCATTTACATGAGATCGATTAACGATAACGGCGACGTCACGGTTAGATTGCTATGTTCAAAGTCAAAAGTGGCACCATTAAAGTCAGTAACAATTGCACGTTTGGAGCTCTGCGCCGCGTTGCTGGCTGCTAGACTGTGCAAGGCTGTCACAGATTCCTTAAGATTCAAACCGGATCGTCTAGTACACTGGTGCGATTCAAATGTAGTGTTAGCATGGATCACCAATGTCCAGCTACGATTAAAAACATTCGCTGCGAACCGCATTGATGAGATTCGCGAAATTACTAATCCTAATTCATGGCAATACGTGCCCACATCGGCTAATCCAGCTGATTTAATTTCCAGGGGGGTGGACGCTGGCCATTTGCTTTGTTTGAATTTATGGTGGGCTGGTCCCGAATTTTTAGCTAAAAATGAATCCGAATGGCCAATGTCAAAGCATGCTCGCAATCTACCCATTGATCAAATACCGGAAATTAAATCAAACTTGGTTGGCATTTGTGAGAGTGTAATCAATTTTGAAAATTATTCTAAATTTACTAAACTTCAGCGTTGTTATGCGTACGTAAAAAGATTTATTCACAATGTAAGATATCCTAAGGACAAACGTTCAGGAAATTTGACCACAGACGAGTTAAACATGTCTTTCCATGACCTTTGCGCTCTCGCTCAAAGACAGTCATTTCCTGTCGAGTACGAATTGTTCACTAAAAACAAATCTCTAAGTCCTAGGTCTAGCTTATTGTCATTATCGCCTTTCATGGATGAGCAAAAGGTTATTAGAGTCGGTGGACGAATAGATGCCTCTAACTATAGTCATGACAAAAAGCATCCAATTTTGCTCCATTCATCTCACCGTCTAACGAAATTGTACTTTGAATTTGAGCACTTACGATTGTTACATGCAGGTCCTCAATTATTGCTAGCCGCTGTAAAAGAAAGGATTTGGCCAGTGGGAGGTAGGCATCTAGCCAGACGTACTGCTAACAGATGTATACGCTGCAGACGCTTGCGTGCTAAAACATTGTGTCCTAAGATGGGCAACCTACCTGCTCAGCGCGTAACTCCTGGCTCCCCGTTTTTGTCTGTCGGCGTGGACTTTGCTGGGCCATATCAAATTCTAAATCGTAAGGGGAGGGGTAGCACTTTGATAAAATGTTACCTTTGCCTATTCATATGTTTGCGATACAAATGCGTTCATTTAGAAGCCGTGAGCGATCTAACAAAAGACGCATTCATTATGACTCTTCGTAGATTTATTGCTCGCAGGGGTTTGCCAGCGGAAATATTCTGCGATAATGGTCGAAACTTTGTGGCTTCTGCTAAAGAGGTATCTAATTTCATAAAACAAGTTAGAGATCCTTTATGTGACGCGGTGAATCAAGAAAATATTAAATTCACATTCACGCCAACTTACGCTCCTCACTTCGGCGGAATCTGGGAATCCGGAATTAAGTCGGCTAAATACCACCTAAAGCGCGTAATGGGTAATAGTCATCTAACGTTTGAGGAAATTTCTACGTTGTTTTCTCAAGTGGAGGCAGTTCTAAATAGTCGTCCGCTTTATCCAATGTCTTCCTCTCCTGACGACCTGCTCTCCCTCTCCCCAGGGCACTTTCTCCTTGGAAGACCCCTTACTGCATTACCTGCGCCTACATTGGAAGCTTCCGCCGAAAGCAGCCTGCGTCGATATGCACGCATAGAAAAGCTACATCAGCACTTCTGGCGAAGATGGCAAAAGGAGTACATCAGTGAGCTCCAGCAGAGGACGAAATGGCGCGTCAACCACGCAAAATTGAACGTCGGTGATCTCGTGTTGCTGCATGAAGACAACGTGCCCCCACTTAGCTGGAGATTGGGTCGCGTCACTCGCCTATTTCCTGGTCCGGACGGAATCCATAGAGTGGCAGACGTCAACACTGTAAGAGGAGGTGTGAGGCGCCCCCTAACGCGTCTCTGCCCGCTACCAACGGATGAAGATCTTCTTGGTTGAAAGACTGGGTCTTTCAACGGGCGGGAATATGTTACGGCCAAGGAGCCTGATCAGACTATGGTGACAAGAAGTGAATATTGCTCTTGTGTTTTATTAGGCGCTTATTCTACTTTTGTATGTCTACCGTGATTTTTTATTATTATCAAACGAACTCTCATACGAGCTGCACACAGCTCTGTACTTTGTACAAGTATTTTACCATTAAACCTGTTAATTTTGGAAATCTGGAGTTTCAATTAAGCTCCGTTATGTCCGCGAAGACAACTAGTCTTTGCTGAGTAGCAGGAGCGTTGGTCAGGCCGAATGCAGTTCGTTTAAAGTGGTAGGTACCCCTGGACGGCACGTAGAATGAAGTCTTCTGCCTATCCTCTGGAGCAATTTTGATTTGCCAGAAGGCTTTGGACAAGTCGATGCTGGATAGGTAGCGAGCATCCCTGAGGTTGTCCAAAATCTCCGAAATATTCGGCAAGTTGTAAGCATCGCGCTTGGTGACTGAGTTTAGCTTTCGGCTGTCCAAACAGAAGCGAGGTTGGCCGTTTTTCTTAGTCACGAGCAAGACAGGCGATGACCAGGCGCTCTCAGAAGGCTCGATAACGTCGAGTGAGAGCATCTCGTCTACCTGTTCGACCAAGATGCGTTGTTTCTCCGGAGAAAGCCGGTAGTAGCGTTGGCGAATGGGGGGCGAGTCCCCAGTATCGATACGATGCGTAATTAAATCGGTAACACCTAGCCCTTTACGCTGGTAAGAGATGTCCTCAAACTGTTTAACTACGTTATCGGCTACCAGTTTCTCACTCTCCTCTAAATTGTCGTAACCCTGTATGAACAGTTGCTGATCAGACGCACTAACATTGTTGACAGCCGACTCCTTGTCACCCAGGACGATACTATTTAGGTATTTCGGACAAATTCGAAATAAGCGCCAAAAATCAACACCTAAAATGAGATTATTTTGTATACCTGGCACAATAAAAGCTCTCAAAATGTGAAATTTGCCATCAAACTGTAAAGGAAGCTCAAAATAACCCTCGCTCTGCAACGTTTGTCCTCCAGCTGCTGTCACAGAAATAAAATCCCCCTTAATAACTTTCAGACCACTATCTACAAGTACTGTATGAGCGCCATTGCCAATAATCGTGACTGCAGACCCCGAGTCCAATAACCCTGACATTGTAATGCCATTTATTTGCACTGACACGTAAGGCCTATTATCAATATCATATGTTTCCTTCAGAATTGTGTCAATTTTGTAAGTTTTAAAAAATAAGTTTATAGTACGTAGCCAATCTTGCCAGTCCTCATTATCAAAATTCACTACGTTACTGCTGTTGACACAATTCTGGGTAATTAGTTTTTTTGGACTCTGTTTCTTGCCCTTGTTGCAGTCAGGACAGTCTGGTGTCTTAACGTTTTGACGGCCGCAAACAAAACAAACAATAACATCCTTGTTTGCGGTGCACTGTCTCAGATTATGCGAATTTACACGACATCTAGGACAAAAACGTGTCTTTGATGTGGAAGAATCAATAGCATGCACATAATTAGGTTTAGGTTTAGTAACATTATTGTAAGAAGAGTTGTTATTATAGCCATTAGAATGTGATTTATTGTGTTGTGTATATCTGTTAAAATTATATTTGTTCCCATTATTACTGAAGTTTGAGTTATTATAATTTGGTAAAGTGGGTCGTTGCTTGGAAGAGCCGCCAGCATAAGCAAATTCAGGTGCTAAAGTATCCGTAGTGGGGCGAGGAGGTTCCTTGAAGTGTGAAAGACGCGACTGTATATTTTCATAGTTCCGACACAAGGTCTTTAATTGCTCAATGCTGTTCACCTCGGAAACGGAAGATAAAGTACTTGCGTAACAAGGACGGATATTGTGCATAAGAATTTCAAGCTTATCATCTTCGGACAATGGCTTTGACAAACGAGAAAACAGACCCGACATGACAGACAAATAAATGACAATATTTTCCGTTTCTCCTTGCGTGCGAGACCTGATTTCGGTGAGCAACCTATAGTCAAAATCAGCTTGACCGAAATCTTGCCTCAGAAGCACTACCAGCTCATCCCAACTTGTTACACTTCCCCTGACGCTGCGGAACCAATGAATGGCATCGCCTGTGAAAATTTCGGTAGCATTATGAAGTAACTTATCGCTCGATATATTCTTTGCCGCACAAAACTCGGAAACGCGTTGTATGAACGCCCGTACGCAGGTCTTGCCATCATACCTCAGCTTAGCAAAATTGTTCGCATTACCGCCTTCACACGTAACCGTGATGTTAAAAGGAGTGGAGGATGTGCTGGGGAAGGTTTGAGGGTCACTGCTAGAAGATGCTAGCGGATCGACAATATTAGACTCTTTAAGTGCACTAAGACGATTAGTACAGCTCTTAAATGAAGAAACACACTTATTGTAAGCCTCCCTCTGGTCATCATCCTCGCATGTGATACGCATAAGCCTGTGATACATATGACTAGCTAAATTTTGAGCCCGTAGTAAGTTATTTCTATCCACAGGTCTGCTATCCAAATACGCGTCGACCTTCTTGAGCACATCCTCAACGCCATCTATGTCGTCCTCTGCATCAAAGGGACTGACGAGAATGTCCTCGGAAGGAATCAAAGGACCACACTTTGCAATCTGCTTGCGAAGTTCCTGAACTGTGGAAGCCGGGGTTTCACCGCGAATAGCTACCTCGTACTCCAGTTCAGACTTTTGCAAGGACATAAATTTTATTGGCCACGACATTGCAAATTTTATAAGAAAACAATTGGGTAAATGTTAAAACGTTCAAAGAAAAACAAAGAAAATACTCCGTCTGTTACAGGAATTATTAATATTACGAACGTTTTTGGTTGTTTTTCTTCAAAATAAATTAAAATAATTGAAAACTTTGCAAATAAAAAACACAAAGCAAAAAAAACAACAATCACAAAATTAAAACAAAAAAAAGCGTATTTTTATGCAACTAATGCGCACGGAGACCCAGCACAATACAACAATTCTCTTTAAACAATTAATTCCTCTGAACAAGAGAAAAAAAAAAACAAATTATATTATATAACAAAAAAATGCGGTCAACTGTACCAATAAATAGCGTAACACAAAAGCCTATCTACGTTCACCGCTCAAAAATAACTTCTAGAATAATTATACCTTAAACAAAATGTGTCTGACTATACTAAATAAAAACTCGTTACTTATAACTTATTGACACAAAACCAAACGAGCTCCGTACACTTCTGTTGCTGGCAACCAAAAAATAAAAACTGAAAAAACGTTTCACAAAAAATAAAACACAAAAAAAAACACCAACACAAACACACACACAAAAATACCCACCCGGGAGTAAAATCAGACCTTTAAAAAAAAAAAAAAACCACGGTTAGGCGCCAGTGCTGCAAGTTAGCGGAAAAGGTGTAGAATAAAACAAATAAGTTAACTATAATTAAATTTATTTCCGCTACGCCGCAAGCACACGAATAAGTCGTAGGGTCAGAGTTCGACTAAGCCGTCTAATTTTTACTCCCGGGTATTGAAGGGGTTCAGCCGCCACCACGCCAGTACTCCCCTGGTTCTCGGAGTAGCCCTGAAGGAGGATGAGCTGAGGGACGTCAGCTAGGGTCAGCGCGCGATCGGTGGTCTTGGCCTTAATCCATAAGGTAGTACCCTGGAATTTACGTCCTTCGTGTAAGTAAATTCAAATTGTAACGGCTCCGTTGACTGTGACGGCACGGCAGCATTAAGCAGAAGCACAGAGAGTAGTACTGCGTGATGGTGATGATGATGGCCTGGTGGTGATGTGCGGTGTCACAGTCAGAACGGAGTTTACATGATGAGATGGTAAAACTACATCACAAAATCAATAACTAGGTTTCACAACATTTAATTAGTTATTATATTCTCTAATTTACGTGATTAAATGCAATGCCAAAATAGTTGTGATGCGTAGTAAGGCAGAAATATATGCGGCAAGCGAGAGAACAAAGAAACATTTTAGCCTAAAAAGCCGTTAGACACACCATTTGAAATTACCGTTATCTGGAAGCATAATAACGTTTAACACTTACCCAATGGGGTTTTAAAACACTAAAATATTAAAACTGTGGACTACTAAGTACACCACATACGGGCAGAGGCCCGATTTAATAACTTTACTGGAACATTATAAATTTCGCCGGCTACGTGTGAAGACGCTGCGCCAAGCAAGCGAACGTGCGCCGGCGTCGAGATTAAATTCTGTCTGGCGAGAGGCAGCTACGCTAAGACGAGCGCGGGCTGCGGGACGCGCGGCGAGGGGTGCCGGCCGACGGCGGACCGTTACTCGCGAAACAAAGGCGATGGCATTCAAGTACAGTCGTCGGGGGAAAACAACTACGTATTATAAATAACCCAAATTATAGTTGAATTTAGGTATAGTATTTATTTGTTTATGTTGTTATAATTGTAGGTAAGTGTTAGTAGATAAGACTATTATATTTTGATGAAAGCTATAATTATGTATAGTAATATAAGTTTAATAAAGTAACCTAGGTTATGTAACGTGTTTACGTTACAAGGTACAACCTACGTACGATTCTTTTATCTAATTAAAAATCAATGACACCTACCCTATACATGACGTTCAATCTTATCTTTTATCTTTAAACGAGCAATTCTTGTATATTTATTTATTTCCTTTTTTATCTTATATCTTTTAACGAGCAATTCTTGTCATCATCATCATCATCATCAGCCTATATACGTCCCACTGCTGGGCACAGGCCTCCTCTCATAGATGAGAGGGATTGGGCAGTAGTCCCCACGCTGGCCCAGAGCGGGTTGGGGGCGCGTTGGGGGCAATTCTTGTATATTTATTTATTTACTTATTTATTTCGGGGATCTCGGAAACGGCTCTAACGATTTTGATGAAATTTGGTATGTGGGGGTTTTCGGGGACGAGCAATCGATCTAGCTAGGTCTCATGCCCGGGAAAACGCCGAACAAAGCTCGGCCGCCCAGCTATTGTCATATTATTGGAGGTGAGATCTATTGTGTATTAGCTTTTGCCCGCGACTTTAACTTAATTGCTATTATTTTATTTCAGGCGCGGTAAGCGTAGTAGGTATCGCTTTTCCATACAAACTTCCACCACCTTAAGAGATGATTTCCGGGATAAAAAGTATCCTATTTCCTTCTTCGGGACTCAAACTATTTCCATATCGATTTAGCTGTTTAAGTGTGAAGAGGTAACAGACAGATACTTTCGTATCACACTTTCGTATTTATAATATAAGTATGGAGTATGGATTAAGACGTCTAACATTGAGATGTTTACCTTTCCTATAGATACAAGTAACTTATGATGATAAAGTGCCGTTCATAAACCTCCGTTGAAAGGTGTAATGAAAGCATAAATATAAACACCAAAATACATGTGGGGTAGTGTTATTAATTTGATAATATAATGTGAACATTCCAGGCAGATAAGCACAAAATTGAGTGTCACCTTTCGCGTGTCTCCACACAGTTCACAGAAGAATTCCGTCGAGAAATTTCTGGCTAAAATATGCCAGTGCATAAATTCAAGCGACATAATCTGACATTATAACGATATGAAGAGGTTAAAAGACGCCTGATAATAAAATTATGAATTCATGTCGCAGACGGTACCTACTTATCTGTAATTTCTTGTCTCTGTAGCTCTAGTATAATTTTTTTCGAAACATTAACTAATTGAATGAATGAATGAATGAATAATAATTTATTCGAAGCACTTCAACAAAAACATGTATATACGCTACCTAATAACAAGACAAATAAGAGAAATAAAATATTAAGAATAAAACAGGTAACACGGAAGTGCCACGAAATGGTCCCGACTCAGCATGGTGTCAACCTAACTGGTCTATTAACTGGTAATTCGAACGCGTTTGCGTTTTGTCTCAAAATGTATGAAAACGGTCTCACTGAGTTTGAAATACGCGCGTTCATCGGTTAGGAACAAATGTTATACTCGCTGTTTTAGTTTCCACTAGTGACCACCAGAGGCGCTGTTCACGTTTTCATACCACTTTCATACATTTTGAGACAAATGGCAAACGCGTTCGAATTAGTTAATGTTTCGAAAAAACTTACACTAGAGCTACTGTAATAACATTATTATGATTTCATAATCATAATTGATTTCATAAGCTCAATTTCGTCATATCAAAAGTTCTTATGAAAAAAAATAGTTTTCTGACCGAACAAATATTACCTGTTATGTGGAAGTGGAAAAACGATAGCAATGATTACAAGTATGCATATATATGCCTGGCTATAAATTATTATTATTATTTATTAAAGGAGAGCATAAGGAGGCTCAAAGTCACTCAAAGAGCAATGGAGAGGGCTATGCTTGGAGTTACTCTGCGAGATCGAATCAGAAATGATGAAATCCGCAGAAGAACCAAAGTAACTGACATAGCCCGAAGAATTGCCAAACTTAAGTGGCAGTGGGCAGGCCACATTGCCCGGAGGACCGATTGCCGGTGGGGCCAGCGAGTTCTCGAGTGGCGACCACGTACCGGACGACGCAGTGTTGGAAGGCCCCCCACGAGGTGGGCTGATGATCTGGTTAAGGTCGCGGGGATCCGCTGGATGCGGGCGGCCCGTGACCGGTCTTTGTGGCGCTCTCTGGGGGAGGCCTATGTCCAGCAGTGGACGTCGTTCGGCCGATTATGATGATGATGATGATGATTAAAGGAGAACCAACAGATAAATATACAAAGTTGCAGCTTAATTAGAAATACAGATCCAATTACTTATAGATATAGAATAAAAACATACGCTTAAGTCATACGCACAACGTTACAACAACCAAAAACAACGCATAGGTGCATACAGAATATAGAACAATATATGATCAACAATGTGTTCTATCGCTTGTATAATGGGTTGTGCTCCGAAGAACTGTTCGACATGATGCCCACGGCCGCTTTCTACCATCGCACCGCTCGCCGTCGGCAGGGCATTCATCCTCACACCTTAGAACCTAAATGGTCGCGTACGGTACGGTTTAAGAGGAATTTCCTCCCTCGCACGCTCCGGTTGTGGAATGAGCTCCCTGCCGAGGTTTTCCCGAGGGACTACAATATGGGGGTCTTCAAGAAAGGAGTGTATAAATTTTTAAAAGGGTCGGCAACGCGCGTGTGACTCCCTTGGGGTTGCAAGCGTCCATAGGCTGCGGTGACCGCTTACCATCAGGCGGGCCGCATGCTTGTTTGCCACCGACGTGGTATATAAAAAAAAAAAAACAATGACAGAACTCGGATTAACCATATCCAAAATTGACCAAAATGTATTAAAACCATTGACACAGTAAAACCCAAGTTTTTTAAATAAATTAATAAGGTGTGTGCAAGCGTCTATAGGCTGCGGTTGCCACCGACGTGGTAGATATTAAAAAAAGTGATTCAGGCTTTCCGTATTGGTGAATTTTATCAACACTCATAAGCATAAATTCCATGTTTTTTTAAGGTGACCTATATATGTTTTGAGCCTGTTAATAATCTGTAAAACATTTGTAATTCTTGTATAATATTACAAGACAAATATTACTATTATTACAAAAAAGCATTCTAAGATAGTCTAAAATTTAAATTCACGTTACTGTCAACGAAAATCGATACCTACTGAATTCATTTAATCTAAAATCTGAAATAATCATTATTTTTAACAATATGAAATGAATGTACTAGAACCATGGTTCACGTAGAAAGAATTAAACTTCTAATTTGAAAAAAAAACACTATTTATTTTTAAATAAGCTGTAGCCTAGCGTGTTTACTCATTCACACCGTGTTTCATACTGAATCAAACGTCAACTCATTCTCCATTCCAAAAAATTCAAACTCCATTCGAACGTTTATTTTTCATCATCAAACAGCCAGCACCTTACACAGCCATCAAAAAGTACCAATCCCACATGAATGTTTATTTCTGTTACGCAAGTTAAGTAGTCGATGCGCGGGCGAAGAGCACGCCATATCGAGGGAGCGTCGTCGAGCGTTCGTGACAAAAATTTGGAAGCATCACGAGCCTTATAAGCAATAATAACGAATTACAGGGTAAAATGAGGTAATTAAGAATTCCTTTTAATTTTTTATGCTCTGGCTGAGAAGAAAAAACATTTATTATGGATATTATTTAGCAAGTATTCCTGTTAGGGGGAAAAGTATACCGTTAGCGACGTTACAGGCATGCGGCTGGAGAAGACTTGTCGGCCCGCGGCCATAACCCTCAATTAGGCATCTGAAAATACGGCTTGTTTTATTTCAGTGTTATTACTCCCTCGGGCTTTCGGCGAACCTGAGTATACAGACCTACAGCAGGAAGTCTCGACAGCGAACTTAACACAAATTACTAAATGATTATACAAATTCAAACATTTATTTGCAAGTGGGCCTCAAGGGCTTCTTTACATGATATAAATTACAATGGGTACAATTACAATGAAGTCATTTAGTAACATGTATACAAATCAACATCAACAGACTTGGGAACATATTTGCTGAACTTATCCTGTAATACAGAGATGTAAAGAGTCTCTGTGGTCAAATATACATATAAGCGGAGATGTATTTGTGTTAAGCGTTGTGTTTTATCTTTTATATAGTATAGGTAAGTATAGCGCAAATAGGTTTCGAAATTATCTAAACTAAGATTTATTATAACAAAAAACAAACTAAGGACATAATAAAATAAAAACATAAAATATACTAATTAAAATTAACCTACAAACTAAAATCGAATCATAAAACTAACTTAAACTATTAAAAGTAAAACTATTAAAAAACTAAGAAAGGCCCCCGTGGCATGGTGCCAAGAATATATTATAAAATAAATTAGATTAAAGTTATAAAAAAAATTAAATTAATTGTTATTACAATATCTTTAGATTTATTTGTGATACCTAATTATATGTATATCTAATGAAATAAAGCGACGATATCATCGGAAATAATATATACATTGTAGGTACTATCTTGAGAAACTAAACTGGCTTAACTACGAGTTGGATATCTATCCACGCCATCATATGCCTACAGTTTCTTCTGTTGAAGTCATAATAAAAAAATCATGGAAAAATAATCATTCAACCAGGGACCCCCTTATGTAGAGAAAATTCCGTAGCGCTAAGAAAAGATCAATTGACAGCGTAATTCCCTGCCGGCATCTGTATTTCCGAGTTCATATAACCTGGACCTCTTTAAGGCACCAGTAAATAGGCATCTTCTCGGTGAGCTCGCTTCACCATCGGGATCATCTTTGCCTCCTGGCTAAAGCAATCCTATTTCTAATAATAATAAATAAAAAGCGAAAGTGTTAAACCACTGTACTTGTGTTTACTATGTTAGCTTATCTTTGAACTCATCACGTGCTAACGGCAAACATGAGTGATTCGGTGTTGTTTGAAATCTTTAAGCCATTTTCACCCCCGCTCAGTCTCGGTGTAATAACAAGCAATAAAACTGAAACTTAGAGCCACGGGATTAACACGCTAACTTTTACTTGTTCCCTGGGTGAGGCGAAAACAACTACTTTAATATGTTTGTTAAGCGGATGCGTCCGCTAGCGAAACTCTCAATTGGCTACTTGACAGTTTTCGGAAATGTATTTTAAATTATACGTAGGTTTATTTTATACCTGTAACAATTATCTTTTCCCCCCAAAGAGCTTAATTACTTTCAAAAAAAATATTTTTTCTTTAAGTAATTTGAATTTCGCGCGAAAACAGCCGATCACGTGACTGTGAGTACTGTGACGTCGCACTTGATAAACAACTAAAGGTTTACTTCCGCAGCCGACAGCAGACGGCAACTGCATGTTACACCGCACTCCAAATTGTACAGTAACCTGTGCTGTTGCGACACTTCTGCGCTCATTTTAAATAGAGCTTTCTACGAATATCGTTACGGTTCAATTTGGAGTGCGGAGAAACATAACGTGCAGTAAGTGCAGTTGCGGTCTGTTGCGGAATTAAACCTTAACTTTGAAATGTGACGTCACACGCGTTTCGGTTTTTGTAATCCACAGATAAAAAAATTCTTAATTTATTTTTCAAAAATAAAATGTTTTCAATTAATTTTAAAGCACAAAACCTATTGAATGAGTATTGTAAACCTATAAGCTACTGTATCCAACACATTAATTATTTTATCTTTACAACTGTCAAATAGCGAATTTTTTAATCAAAGTGAAAATTGAAAAATTCCACACCACAGGTGGGATTTGAACCCACGACCTCTGGAATCCGTCCATTGCTCTACCAATTGAGCCACCCAAATGCAACTTGCCAATGCAACTTGGAACGTTGGTGCCGTTTCAAAAGTTGTAATAGCTTCACGGTAGATGGTAGATGTCGCTACGAGCCTCCCTAATAAGGCTTAATAGATGAGTGTTAAGATTGAAAAATTCACCATTACAAGGGATACCACGGTGGCTCAATTGGTAGAGCATTGGACGGATTCCATAGGTCGTGGGTTCAAATCCTACCTGTGGTGTGGAATTTTTCAATTTTCACTTTGATTAAAAAATTGAGAACTAAAGTACTGTTAAAATACTTTTGTGGATGTTCTAGGCTGAATGTTCGACGTCTATTCTAGGTATGAGACGGTATATATGAAAATAACTTGATGACATTTGGTGAAAGGTGATCTCCCACTTAACACAAGTGCTTACTTCTAATCATCACCTACGGTGCACAAACTTGGTCTCTGACATCATTTCAGAAATCAAAAATCGGGGTTTGCCAGCGTACCATGGAGCGCAGCATATTAGGTGTAAAATTGGTGGATCGTATCCGGAACACCACGCCGCGCACCAAAGACCACATAATCGACGTAGCTCGGAAGACGGCATAAGTTGAAGTGGGACTGAGCTAGTCATGTCTACGGCATGCTCAGTAAGCTGCGTGCCAAGACCGCAACGGAGTGGCAGACCGACAGATCAAACAGTAGACTCCTTGAATAGGACCTTCTTGTGTAGAATGGCCAGAGACTGCTCAGAATCGGAAGAATTGGAAAAAAGTAGAGGAGGCCTTTGCCCAGCAGTGAGAAAGGCTCAAAATAATAATAAAATAAGTATAACTACTTTTAACTGTGTGCTAAAAACTTCATAGATTTAGCCTGATAAGTACTGGTGGCTATATTGGAAGTAGAATCGATGGCCGATTGATCGGAAAGGTTCTCGAGTAGCAACTACGTAAGTACCTGACGGTGCAGCGGCGGTAGACCTCTCATATTTACCTATAATTAGCTTTTTAAGTTTCGTACCTTACTTATACACCGGTACAAAAACAGTATACATTAAATCACGATTTCATAAATCATTAGGTGGTATAAATTTAACACAGAACAAATAAATGTATTTAATATGAATTATTAAATGGCTTTTATAGAGTACCCACAACAACGTGTAACACTACGGATCCTCAAATCAATAAAGGGGGGTGAAGCGCTTGTGATTCTTCTGGAGTTGCAAGCGTTCATAGGCTGCGGTATCTGTTTAACATCAAGCAGGCCGTAAGCTTGTTTGTCACCGTTATTGTATAAAAAACGAACACTACATTATAGGAAGCACAATAAAGAGAAAATTAAAACTTTATCCAGGAAACGTCTTATTTACCAAAATTTTTGATTAAATTTATGCCATAAAAGTTCCCAAGTTCTCCGCCTCGCGAATGTCTTCGGAGTACGAATTGATTAAATGATTGAATTTCCAGCGCAAAGCTCCGTTTAATTTGCCGCCAGATATGCTGAAGTCTACAAAAAATAGGCGAAAGGGATAACATAGGAATGTAGTCTAGATTAAATAGAGGTTTCATGAAGATTGCGTTAGACCCGTTTAAGCAATGCTTTTAAGTACGTACGTATGCAAAGCGCGAGAGTTTAAAATGTTATAGGCCGTAGGCCTATTTGCCACCGTCGTTCTATAAAAACAAAAGTGAGTGGTGACGTACCTATATAATTATGTCAAGTATGTCAACTTATTTTAGGTCAAATGACAACTATTACGTTACCTACGATACGTAAATGATAGTAATGGTTTGTTCCAGAAAACTATTTCATTCGTGAGGATTCAGCAAAGAAAACTCCAGGCAAAGTCTGGCAGTTTGAAACTAATTAATAACTAAGGTGGGCAACTTTGTTTGGAATATTTCTATGCCATATGATCACAATATAAAGTCGTATAAATTTACTTAGGATAATTTATATTGTATGAAATAAATAAATCTAAAATCTAAATCTATGATTATAATTGCCGAAATGGTTATAGTAACTTTCACAATAATTCTATTACATTTCTGTTTCTAATCAAAAGTTGTACCTAATTTGCTAAAATCACGTCTTCCCTGTTACGCTTTAGAAATACATATATATCAGGGATTCTGTTTTGCAATTAGTCATGGATTATATACTTATTCATATCTAACCATATAAGGCGCTACACTGAGAAATTTGGAGACTTTGAAACGCTGTCCTGCCCAGACTGGCAAACAGTAGCGGCTGATTTTCAGATATATGATTCTTGACTATATGATTGTGGTACTGACAATAGCGAAACATGATTGCTTAAAATTTTCTCGATAGAAAATAAATCCAAAGTCGAGTCTATATTTTCCTTTTTTTCCTCAGCCTACTAAAACAACGCATTATTAAAAGACACGATTAAGTTAATAATATGATGGTATTTTACCTCATCTAGGTACTGACAAGAGGAAATTTAATAAACCTGCACACAGTCAGATATTTAACGAGATTTGTCTAAAAAGCCATTCTCGGAGAGGGTTGCACCCCGTTTTGTCGTGAGCAAAAAACAAAGGGGGTCCCTTTCAATCGATATATCACCTTAAGTACTATTGCGCAAAAAAATGATACAGTATTACCCGACAATAAATATTGAACGTCGGTCTTTGGAAAGAGATAATTGGCTGTTTACGCCGATTTCTGAACACTGGCGCACGCCCATCAATGACCTTATTAATTAATTGACATTTAATATCAAATAAATACTGCACTTTATGAACTTTATATTAGTTTACGCCAAATAGATGACATGTAATCTTTGGATATCTATAGTTTCTGGCAAACATCACATAGGTCGCGTGAGACAACGCTCTATGGAGCCGAAACTGGCAGGCTTTTCCAAAGGTCGATGTGAAATATCTCCGAATACTGTACCTACTTATGTACTGAACTAGTGTACCTACGAATTAGTATTTTATAAGTCTCATAAACGCGTTACCAAATTCAGCTCCATGTATTTCATAAACTGAAGCCGTTATTTATATTTAACTCTTACACGCGTTACTCATGTGTGTCCTAAGCGAAACCTCGCAAACACGAGCTCTGCTCGTTACGTCAAACAACCAATCAAAATCAATCGATGACGAATCGACAATACAAGCAAACAGCGACATAATGAAGCCGATGTTAGATGACACGTGCCTGCCAACTTATTCCCATCAACTACCGATGATCTATGACGAAGTTTGTACGGGAGTTTGATTCGAATAACTAAACTACATATATGGGTACATGATTGCTCTGAGAATTCCTAGAATACATTTTAATAGAGTTATGAAACTAGATGTCAATATGGCTCTCAATATGGGTTTCAACCAAGAATTACCTTTGTAATATTATTGTTTTCCCACCCGTGGGATGGCAGCAAAACTAACGTGTTACACGGTCAGGCAAAAGCAAATTAAATCAGTTTAAAAGTTTAATTGTTGTATCGAAATGTATTTTTTGGCTATTAAATTGTTGCAAAAAACACGCCTAAAGCATTTTTATAACGTAAATTCTGTGCATAGAAGGTTTTAGATTTTAGATTAAAACGTACCTATGCGGGCATAATTATGATTTTTCATCCATATACTGAAATTAAAAACACTTCTCACAACCACACAAGGGTCTGTTGAAGACGGGTTTAATGATACTCGGCTTGTTCAAATGTTCAGGCCTTTGCGCGGAGGAGCGTAAACGCGTAGGGATAATTGGCACTTGGGCTTTACTGTTGGACACAAGGCTTACATCTAAATACATGCAAATTGATGGCCTTGTAGATGCTAATAGACCCTTAGTGCCTTATTAACGCCTATTATGTCATTAGTTTGTATTTTCGAATAGCACCCAGATACCTACTGCCCTAATTATGATTTATGATGAACTATCAACTATCACCAGGCGTTATGTCATTGTCATGCTTTCGACAAGTAGGTAAGTTGATTGCACAGCATGCCGATATGATAATGACGTGGCCCAATTTTTCTCATTCAAGGATATATAAACTTAACATGTAAAAACCGGCCAAGTGCGTGTCGGGCCACGCGCAAGGTTGGGTTCCGTAGTCGTCCACCCGTTACATTTTATGGACTATAAAGTTCGAAAACTTATATTTACTATGTTTTTGAATGAATTAACAACATTATCTAAGGTATCAATGGAAATTGTACGAAAGTTTGCTTTTGCAAAGTACATTTCTGAAGTTCGACTATTACTCGTTAACTAGTAATGTCTACTTAGCTGTGATAGTTTTCCTTTTAAATTCATCATATATACTACTACCATGATTTTTTTCACATGCCTAGTAGCCACCGTTTAGCTGGCAGGGGGGGGGGGGGGACACTTGACCATAACAAAAATTATCACTTCAAAGCTTAATATCACGCCAACCAATTGTTTAATCAAAAAATGCTTTTTGTATAATATTTTTGAAAGAGCTATACAACGATACCCCACACGATGGGGTTTGAAAGAAAAAAAAATTGCACCACCACTTTACATGTATGGGGAGGTACCCTAAAAAAAATTTTTTTTTTTTTAATTTTATTCTACCGTTTTGTCGGCGTCATTGATATGTATCCTCATGCCAAATTACAGCTTTCTAGTACTAACGGTTACTGAGAAAAACGGGGGTCGGACGGACGGACGGACGGACATGGCGAAACTATAAGGGTTCCTTGTTTACTACGGAACCCTAGAAATGCGTTCTTAGCTTAATTTTTCAATAAAAAACTATTTAAAATGATTTAGTTATTATTATTTCTTTAAAGTTAAAACAATCAACAAAACAACAAATTAACAATCAACTCTAAATATCAAATAACAATTTTTAATTTTTTTTTCAAAAAATGCTTTTAGGAACCTTATAATATTTTTAAAAGAGCTATCCAACGATACCCCACACGATGCGGTTTGGCAGAAAAAAAAATTGCACCACCACTTTACATGTAGGGGAGGTACCCTAAAAAAAAGTTGTTTTAAGATTTTATTCTACCGTTTTGTCGGCGTCATTGATAATGTATACTCATGCCAAATTACAGCTTTCTAGCACTAACGGTTACTGAGAAAAACGGGGGTCGGACGGACGGACGGACGGACGGACATGGCGAAACTATAAGGGTTCCTTGTTTACTACGGAACCCTAAAAACGCACAAAAAGTACATGATAAAGGCCGAAGTGTTAGTGTTTGTTCATTGATTAGGGACAAAAGGAATCGTAAGCGTTCATAAGCTATGGTAGGTATCTGCTTAGCATCAGGAACCCCATTAGCTTGTGTAAAGATAAAGAAAAAGATAAAGACAATAAATCGTCGTTGTAAAATATAAATATATAAAATATAAATATGAGGTAAATATAAGGTATAGTAATAATAGCCAAATACATTTTAATTCTTTTCCACATCCTTCCACCTACCTCTATGATGTTCGCTGTAACTACACTGTTAAGTATTGTTTAGTTGTCACTTATTTTTTGAACTACTGTGTACCTGTGTAGGTACAGGAAAGGGCCTAGGTTTTATTTATGATTTTGACCCTAATTTTAAGGCAATGTCAAGGTCGCGGATCCAAGAACAAAATACTCAATACTCACGTTAAAGTTATTGTCCTATTCCTAACCTTCCGCCAGAAGCAGTTTTTTATCGATAAGTATAAAACACTCGGTTATTTCGAGCCGTTTGCAAATTTATGGGGGAGCACTCACGAGAAACGATCCAGATTTAATGCGTGAACATATAAAACTATTGACTGGGAGTAATGTAAAGTGAATGTTTTAGTTTTCCTTTCCCGTTTTTCTCAATCATTTGAAAAACAGACAATGGATAGATTTAACCGACTAGCTGTAGGTATATATCTTCGCGACGCTATATGTATAACTATTTTAGCTGAAATATCTTTAAAATGCGTTTGTCTGTCACTTTCTGTGTGTTTGTTGAGTTTTTATAAAAAAGGGGATTAGAGTGTACTGTTTTAAATACTTATGCTGTAGATTCGATGTTATTTAGACCCACATTTCAAGCTTCCGATTATAAGACCACCGTATTTCTATTACAGCCAGAGGTTAAGAGGTTTTTGTAACTTTTCCAATGCGTTTGTTTGCATTTCGCTTTTATTCCAAGTTTGATTGTTGTTTGTATTCCTATTGGGATTTTGGTAATGTTTAAGTACCTACCTACCTACCTACGTATTTAAGTTTTATAAAAGGTTTGTTAAGTTGTTTAATCTGTTCTCTTGGTTCCCCTTACCTACCTACCTAGTACTATTAAAGTATCCTATATAGGTATCCAACCATTAAATATTTTAGTTTATATATTTTTTGTTAGTGGAGACTCGATTACGAATAAATATGGGGACGAAAAATTTATCTAGACAGGTCACATATTCGGTAAAAAATGTTTTTTCGGGTATTCACTAACAACACCATAGCAGAGCTCGGTCTCCTCCATAAAATACAACATTATTATTTCAATATGCTTTTCTTGCCACACGAGCGAATAGACCACAGGTAATGGTCTCTCTCTTTATATTATTGTATCCGTAAAAATTTAAAATTTTATTAATTCTGTAAACTTGTAGTAGGCTCAGTACCTAATGTTAACGGACAAAGACAAAAACAATTGACGGCAAAACATTATTTAATAAACGGTTCACACTATCAGCGAAACTTTATCACCCTTATTCATAAAACCTAACTTCTGTTAAAATGAGTTTTGTCCCTATCTCGCAGATAAAATAATTGTAATGAGATTTTAGTTAAAAGTCGCCTGGAAATTGGAGTCAAAAAGTCATTAAAATTTTAGTCTGAAAATAAGTCCTCAAACTTTTCTTATTAAATGAAAATTTCGCTGTTCAGAATTTAAATTTATCTATTTTGACTGTACTTTTCCTCAGCGATGCGAATATCATTAAATAGATTAAGCGAAGTCTAGACATAATTAAAGCAGGAATATAATCTACAGACTACAAATACTTATGCATAAATTAATAATGATAACACAGCTCACTAAGACAGAGATGGCCATAGGAACTCCTAAACTACACAAGATAAACTCGTCGTGTTTGAACACTTTGAGGTCATTGGGAACCCTCTCACAGAGTAATTAATGACTTGAAAAGAGACAGTATTTTACACAGTACATTATTGCCGAATAATAGCTTTTAACAAAAATGATTTTCTTTTTTACCAGAAACTGATTTCCCGATAAAAAACATTAATGATAAAAAAATCTGCATCTTATTTCGCTTTAGTAGCGTTTTTTCATTGCGTTCGTCCTATCCTAAAATAATTATGGATAGGCAACCAAAAAAAAATTCTTCTCTCCTTGCATTACCCCTATACATACGGGGTCGGCCCCCTAATACATGTGGATAACCAAAAAATAATAAATATAATAGATTTTTTCCCATCGAATACCATAATATTTACTCGAGTCGTCTATAGGTAACCAATACTCATACATACTCATACTCTTTGTTAAATATTGTTAAATATTACATGTCACATTAAAATTCTGCATAACACATTGAAATAACATTATCTTAGTAGGTACAATCATTTTTTAGATTCAGTGTAAACAATTTGTTGTTAATTAATTAATATTACGAATGTCAATGAATGGTTATTATTAATTTAATACATGTCAGGATATAATTTATTCAATTTATAAAAGTCATTTAAATTGTAGAAAGCATGATCGATTAACCAGTTTATTAACTTCGTAGTAAAAGTGTTAGGGTTGTCTACCGTTTTGATGTGGATTGGTAACATATTATATACTTTCGGACCAATCACTTGCATAGTTTTGGAAGACTTCTAAGAGAATATTCTAATATAGCGGCATACCGTTCCCTCATCCATAAGACTTCAAAGAAAAGAGGCTATCTGTGAAGTTTATTCATCAAACAGTGATATGATATGGTAATAGAGAGCGGTTGCAGCGCGCAACTCAATCTAAGTTTACCCACCCTATATAGACGCGCTCGGGCAAGTTTCAAATGGGCTTATCTTTAGAAAAACCTCCTATTCAGTACATTTCAACAAAAAATGTAATCAGGCTAAACGGATTAAATATTCAGATAAGCGGTACGGCTACTGAAATAATTTATTAAATCCGTCGGTTTATCTAAATCAGCTCATTTTATAATAAAGTCTATGAAGGAAAGATGTGAAACATAAAGGCGCTGGAAGGGGCTCTAAACTTCTGAATGTAAGTACAGTTGCCAGCAAACACCTTGACATGACCTTGAGCCGATTTACGTACAAATCACGCTACTGCGCACTCAAGGTCATGTCAAGATGTTTGCCAGCAACTGTACTGAGTGTGTGCAACGCTACACGCATAGACTGCTAGAGTAGCCTTAGTATACAGGGCGACCAATCCAAATGGGTCACTATGGAGAAGTCAGAAACTAGAAGAGATAGCGAAATCTGTTCTTAGGAACCATGACGTCGATATATATTATACCATAATGATGTTTCGTTCGTTCTAAATGGAACACTTCAGGGGATTTTCGATGGCCTTTTCAAGTGACCAAAAATGCATAAACAAAAATTATATATCATCATCAGTCTTTGAACTAATTATAGTTCATGCATAGCATATACCGAACTTTGACTTTTTCAGGTATATATTTCGTAAACTGTTCATGAAAATAATTAATGTATACTGTCGTAAATATAAGTGAGGTCTCAAGTTCACGTTAAATAAATAAACAGTAAACACACGAATTGTATAATAATGTAAAAACAAAAACTCGAAAAAGCCGGTTTTATAAATCTTGACAAAATCAGATTTCTTCAATGTGCGAAGCCCGAAACGTACATATCCGATTTTTCACACAAATCGCTGAAAACATGTGAACACAGTATTTTCTATATATTAAAATATCTTTCTAGATTTAAATACGCTAATTCACATTTAATTTGTATTATATAATAATGAAATGTAGTATACAGGGTGCTCGGCACATGGATCGTCAAAATTTTTGGGGTGCTGGTTGGGTCATTTGCTACCTTTCCACCCTTGGACCCTGGGTCCTAAGAGTGACAGTCATGGAGGTACGATTTTTTAAATGTTTTTTCCTGAATTACCCAAACCTGACATTCGGAGACCCATAACTGTTTTGTGTATGCTTTTAAATGCGGAATTTATTTAAATGTCTTTCGTCTACGTACGTGTGCTTGAAAGATACTAATTTCTTGATACAAAAAAATTCCACAAAATGAACACATGGGCCTTTTTAGTAACAAATAAAACGAATTTTCTAAAAAACACCTTTGTTTACAAAAATTGTTTAATAACTTAAATAGCTTAGCCAGTTTACGTGTTGTTAGTGGTTTGGGACCCTAATCAGAGGATTACGAGCGAAGCGAGGGTGCAGACGACAGCAGCATGCGAAGCGAGTGTTCGGAAGAACTGCGACCCTACAGCACGCAGGCCAAGCGAGCGAAGCGAGCATGCACCGACAGCAGCCTGCGAAGCGAGTGTTCGGAAGAACTGCGACCCTACAGCATGCATGCCAAGCGCGCGAAGCGAGCGTGCACCGACAACAGCAGCCTGCGAAGCCCTAGAACTGAACACATTTTTATAATACCCTATCATTTCTGACCTAATCTTTTTTATGAAACTATACAGTTTCGACGGAGCTCCGGGCCCATACTCCTTTAGGCTTGTGTCGCTAATGAGCATTTAGGTATAGGGAGTTTCTAGTTAAACATACAGTAAGACGTTAGTCACGTAAACACTAGTCACGTAATAGGTAATAACCTAGTTACTAGTACCTATGCGGTATATAATATTTATTCGGCATTCGGATCCTTAAGGCGATGTATCGATTGAAAGAGACACCCTTTGTTTTTCGCTCACGACAAAACGGGATGCAATCCTCTCCGAGAATGGCTTTTTAGACAAATCTCGTTAAATATCTGACTGTGTGCAGGTTTATTAAATTTCCTCTTGTCAGTACCTAGACGAGGTAAAATACCATCATATTTACTTAATCGTGTCTTTTAATAATGCGTTGTTTTAGTAGGCTGAGGAAAAAAAGGAAAATATAGACTCGACTTTGGATTTATTTTCTATCGAGAAATTTTTAAGCAATCATGTTTCGATATTGTCAGTACTACAATCATATGCTCAAGAATCATATATCTGAAAATCAGCCCCTACTGTTTGCTAGTCTGGGCAGGACAGCGTTTCAAAGTCTCCAAATTTCTCAGTGTAGCGCCTAGATAGAGTCACACAGTCAAATCGACTTTTAATATCACCAAGAACTCACAACTCACGTATGCAAAACCGATCTGCAATTTACGATTTCGTATTTTTGGAATACGAATATAAATGTACCTAAGTGGCAAAGCCGAGTAATATTTACAGAGCACTTTGTGACCTACAGGGAGTTAACCGAGGACTTACATTTTGTGGCCCCCGCGGAGTCGTGCCCAAATAAGCCGCTCGGCAGAGTGTATTCACGCGAAATAGCTACTTACATATAATCTTAATGTGGGTAGGCGTACCTACATCAAAGTGAAGCGATCTTGCAGTATATTCATCATTAATTACGTGTCATAGGATCGAAACAAGCTATTCTTGAAGACGTTAATCAGTATCACATTTTTCTCTACGCTTAAAATAGTCTGTGAGCTTCTTTAAGGTGGGACGCTTTCCATACAAAACGTATTTTGACATGCGCAGGCTAACGGCGTGATATTTTAAGAAACTTATGTAACAAGCTTTCATAAATTGGCTTTCCATTTGGGCGAAATGCCCTCTATCCTGAATATGAAACCTGCCCTCTATATGAAAGCCTGTTAAGTACATAAGTTGCTTAAAATATCACCAATGAGGTAATACTAATAGAGCAGATATCTCAACTTGATTTCTTGTCGCATGAGTTAGGGCCAAGTGACACAAGTGCGCTCAGTCTGTGCCAGACGGCTGTGATAGTTGGACGGTTGACGTTAAAAAAGCGTGTGGGTAAATATGCCTACCTGTGTACTGGAGCACAGCACAAACCATTCAGGAAAATCAAATTAAAATCAAGGAGTGATTTCTCAGTAGTATTCATATTACTGGATTTCCGTTAAATCACGCCTATTGTAATATTTGTTGTATCAATTTTAAGTCATGCCGACGCGTCATGTGGCCGCCATGATATCATAGAGTAACGAAAGAACGGTTACGCCTGTATGGAAACATTTAAAAATAAGTTTTGACTATTTGTATGGCTTTGGGCCACCAAGATGCTTAATACTGTGATAATATTAAGCTCCAACCGTTTGGCTGTAAAACCTGTGTGACAGACGACGGACGGACGGATGGACGCGTGAGTGACCGTTTTGACCCTTCGGATACGGAACCCTAACAAACTGTGGTAACCTCCGATTAGTAGCCACAACCTTTTTGAAAATAAACGAACAAGAAATGTCAGTAGTCACAGTTGTGACATAAGCGGCAATTACAACAATATTAACTTAATCATGTCTTTTAATAATGCGTTGTTTCAGTAGGCTGAGGAAAAAAAGGAAAATATAGACTCGACTTTGGATTTATTTTCTATCGAGAAAATTTTAAGCAATCATTTTTCACATTTTTTACCGTAAACTGACTTTTTCCGTATTTAATGCACTAGAATATTATAGAAGGTTTATCAGATTGTTTTGATGTTTTGATCAAGTATAGCGGCAATTACACTTCGTCGTTCACCTAATGCGGTCGCCGAATTCATTTTAAACTTTAGGCCAACAAACGTCGTCTTTACACTAGTCTGTCCGCCTACTACGGCGTCTTGGCAGCTGTCGATCGCCGAATGCGGCCGACTAACGTGTTGTTTACACTTCGTCGTTCGCCGCATGCTGCATGCTGCACGAAGTGTAATTGCCGCTATACTTGATCAAAATATCAAAACAATCTGATAAACCTTCTATAATATTCCAGTGCATTAAATACGGAAAAAGTCAGTTTACGGTAAAAAATGTGAAAAATGAAATAAAAAATTGTGCTAACGGAATGTACGTCTTCAAGTGTTGAGCGATATTGAGGTGGTGTTAGTCAATAACTTGTTACGAACCAACAGTGCTACGAATACAAATTGTCTCCATCCAACGGACCTATACTAAACGACACAGTCAAACTCAAATTCAATTTGACTTTTTTTTTTCAATATGAAATTACTGACATACTGTTAAATCGCAAGATCTCAGGAGGATGCCAGATGGTTTTACTCGACAGTTCAAAACATCACACTCTACAAGCCGAATCGTCAAACAAGTAAATGACGCATTCGTAAGTACGTAAGTCGTTGGTATTAAAATGTTTGTACGAAAGAAATGTACTTGTATAAGTTAGGAAAATATGTACATAAAAAATAAGATCCTCTAATAATTACATATATTGGTATATGGATTAGTTATACAAGCAACGTAGTGTGTCTGAAGTTTAAGGGAAGATTTTTGTAGGTTGAGAAAAAGGTTGTATCGAATAGGAAGTAGGCCGCCTGGGGCTCCTGGGAGCCTTGTCGGTTAGAGTGCAGCGCAGTGTATTCACGAAGCTTACCGGCAGCTCACCTCAGATAAGGCAACATCGCAGCAGTACAGTCTGATCTTTGACTACGAATAGTTGTTATGAATCCCGGTGTCAATTTATACTAGCAACGAATAGTGAGCTGAGTCAAGACAGGTTGTGAACCTAGCAGGGGTACGCTAATATCCAACACAACACGCCAGGTCCTCTGAGCCTGATTGATGAATTAGGATACCTTTCCGTCTTTTTATTCGATAGCTTCGATGGGCGATTCATTTCGCATTAAGTAATTACGATCATTTGCAAAAGGCACGTATTTGCTATCTACTCACGAACAATTTATAGTGAGAAATAAAGTGTATTAAGGCGCTACACTGAGAAATTTGGAGACTTTGAAACGCTGTCCTGCCCAGACTAGCAAACAGTAGGGGCTGATTTTCAGATATATCATTCTTGACTATATGATTGTGGTACTGACAATAGCGAAACATGATTCCTTAAAATTTTCTCGATAGAAAATAAATCCAAATTCGAGTCTATATTTTCCTTTTTTTTTCTCAGCCTAAAACAACGCATTATTAAAAGACACGATTAAGTTAATATGACGGTATTTTACCTCATCTAGGTACTGACAAGAGGAAATTTAAAAAACCTGCACACAGTCAGATATTTAACGAGATTTGCCTAAAAAGCCATTCTCGGAGAGGGTTGCATCCCGTTTTGTCGTGAGCGAAAAACAAAGTGTGTCTCTTTCAATCGATATATCGCCTTAAGTGCTGACGGTAATTTAGTCATTTCTGTCATTAGTACACTCTCTGACACTTGAACACTCAACACACTGCAGTTGAACTATATGAATATACTATTTAACTGCCGAGACCGTACTTGAAAAGTTCAGAGTTTTCCACTGGGATTACTATTTTACGGAGTTTAACTTAATTTTATTCAAAGAGTTCTTCTGTATTTGTAATCATGTGCCTTTAAGACTATTTAATTTAACCTAACATGCGCTCAAGCTTTATTTAAATAATCTCGTTAACAATGTTGTACGTAATTTGTTTAAGGTCGTCAGACGTTGGTTACCCTATCGGTGTGAGCTCCGCAAAAGGTTATTCGACAATTTAGGTAGGTAAGTGAATAGCTTTGTTAATTAATACTAAAGTTATTTGTTAACCATACTATTTAATTACCACATTTCTTAAGACCTGTTTTTGTTATGATGTTCGATTGTTCTATCTATATATTTCATGCATGCAATGCATTACAAAGTAATACCAACTATAAAAAAAGTATTACCAACGTATTACCCCGATCTTATTCAGTAAAGCAGTAGCTGGGCATTTTCACTTAAAGTGTACCCCTACTTTTTTTCGGATGTCGGTGATTTTGGGTATTCTGACTCAGAATCAAGAGTACTATCCATTTCCGCGAAGAAAAAAAGTGTCCCACCAAAGATATGGGTCGTCACAAAACTGACACAGAAAATTTGTATGGAAAATCAAGGACATTTTTTTTCTTCATCTGAATCAATAGTACTTGTGATTCTGAGTCAGAATACCCAAAATCACCGAGATCCGAAAAAAAAGTAGGGGGTACACTTTAAAGTGAAAATGCCCAGCTAAGCGATTTAATACCTTTATCCGACGCGATACGGCTCATATTTGAACGATGTAAAAACAGTGTGTACTAACCTGTAGGTATCATAAATTCCCTCTTGTTTGTGAATAGATAAACAACTCTGTTATCATTACGTCGCGCTTTTCAGTGAAGCGCAAAGTGAAATGCTGTCATTTGCAATGTTATCAACCGACGAGATTTCAGGTAGCAAACGAAACTTTGACAAAATCAAGGAACTATCCTGATCTTATGGATTACCGGGGTCGATTTTTGAGTGTCGAACACTCGACATCAAAAGAGAGCGATAGAAAATAGTCACACGCGACAATTTGTCATGTTTATTTTCGCAAGAGCCCAATTTGAGCTATTTTTGAGGGGTGCCTCGTCGAAAGCTCGTGATGACTTAAATTATTTTGCATATCGTTACCGGTTATTGAAATTCGTATTTAAAATACAAAATAGAGATGAAACAATATTAAACATTGAATTCGTAGTAATAATTTTAATATTTTATTGCATTTTCTGTGTATATAATAACGTACCTAAATACGAAACGACATGACAAGTCTCTTCTCTCCGCTTCTTTACAACTGACTCGGTTGGCGGCTAAACTAGACAAACAATGCGTGTTTCTTATTCTAAATTTAAACATAACTGTTATATATTTCAATACAGATTATTCTTGAAAATTCACAATCAAAGCATCACTAATATGTACGGGTTGGCGCTGTTCAGTTTTTCAGACAGCACCGTACGTGCCCCACGGAACGCAATACAACATAATTAGGCTTACATGATTTATAATACATAATCATTATAACATCATGAGTATTTTCGTAATGTGTTTTAATTTTATTCACCTTAAATCAATATTATCGATTGTTTTAACAGTATCCACCTGTCAATACTCGTATCAGCCCTCGGAACCGAGCATGCTAAGGACACAACCATCATCCTCCTAGCGTTATCCCAGTACAGTTGCATCCTGAAGGATGCCTGGGGTCCGCTACCTAATCCCAATATTTGGCGTAGGCACTAGTTTTTACGGAAGCGACTGCCATCTGACCTTCCAACCCCGAGGGCAAACTAGACCTTATTGGGATTAGGCTTTGTCAAGTGAGTGGGCAACTTGACTGTTAGAAGTTCTCAAACCGCCCGAAGGCCTGCAACTTGGCTTAACGACTGCTGCCATAGACAGCAACCGGGATCAACGGCTTAACGTGCCTTCCAAAGCACGGGAGCGCTCAGTTAGTAACCACTCAAAGCGGTCACCCATCCAAGTCCTGACCGCTGCCCACGTTGCTTAACCTTAGATACCGCAAGCGGTACCCGGCGCCGCTGGGCCACAACCATGCTTTATTTATTTATAGCTCAGCCGCAGAATAAGTAATAGGCGCAGCGTAAACAAGCTTCTCAAAACTCAAAATTCTCTTGTTTGTGTTTAATTAATAGCCTTCGCCTGCCACGGCGGTAAAAATTATTCAAGACCTTGCCACATATGACGCAATTGCGTTCCTAGTGCCTTAATGTGTTATTGATTTCAAAGGAAATGCTCGAAAACTGCGTCATCGTCAAAACAAAATACCAACCCGTGTTACTGTTCGTTTACTGTTATTTTTATTTGCCTTTATGAACTGTTAGGCGACTTCCTGACTTGGCGTGACATTTCCTTCTTTGACGTAAACCTCTTGACGTCGCAAAGATTCCCACTTGACAGAATACTGTCAGTATTACATTTGCGCAGTAGTAATATTATGCGCAGAAGCGGACCAGTACTGCCTTCACATCGTCCCGCTACCGCGCATCCCGCGCCAGTCAGGAAGCACACATTTAAATGTAGGGGCGCAGTAAAAAGTAGTACTGAGTTGGCTGACAGTTGATACTCACATTTGACAGTTTTCTCATATCGTACCGCCTCCGCATCGACAAATCAGGAAGTCGCCTCAGATATGTTTATCTTATATTACATTATTTTTTCTTTTCGTTTCCAAGAACACAGGATTTTTAAAAGCTAGTCGGTTGAAAATATTTGGATCACCTTTTATGGATTTTAGCAAGGCTTTTTCTCAGTTTGTTGCCCCTCGTAGTTTACTTTACATAAGACATCAGGTACACGAGTACCTAGCCAAGAAACGTAAAGTTGGTCTAAAAAAGTGTCTAATGCATATTTTTTATTTTAAAATGCAAAGCATACAAAGCTAAAATTGGTACACGGCAAATCCCTTCATAAGATAATATGCGAGTTCACGAGTTGCCAGTACCGCCCGCGTAGTCGTGTCGGACGTTTCCCGTTTATTTTCCCCAGGCGACTCTCCAACGGCGCACTCCTATCGCTGTATTGCGTTGTATTGGGTCCGGCCTACATGTCACAGTCAGGTAAAAAAAAGCTTTCAGTGAAACAAGTTAATAGTTGCCTGCAGGCAACAACGAAACGATAGATACGTTTTTACCCGACTGCAAGGCAGCGTTATTGAGCTGAGTTTCGTAAATGTTTGTTTTTTTTCTGTAATACTGTATATACTGTATAGTGCGTGCCATCCACGAAGGCGCGCCCCTCCACAGCCCAAGCCGTACAACTGCGCACAGATTATTATGAGATTCGCTGTGGAGGCCGGAGGGGCGCATCGTCGTGGATAGTGCGCACTATAGGTTACCTACGTAAGCTTTTTCAGGTTCGATTTACCTTACTTTAACATTTACCCCGTTAGAACAATGTATCAGTGAAGTTTTGTGCAAATCCCAGCTTTATATATCGAACATCTGTTTTGGTAAATTCATTTGAAGAAGTAAGCCGTTCAAGATGCTTAAAGATATAAGCATCATAGATATAAGTTAATTAACACCAGAATGCTTTTTATCATCCTTAAAAACAAGTACGTAAGGAAATTTTATAGGAGGTAGAAGTTGCTATAGAAATAGGCTATATACTTGAGAACGAAATATGTAGTGTTACATGCCCATTAGGGCATTAGAGTAGACTGAAGGCACAGGAGACCTCGTAATTAGGCCCTCATCCCACTTCGGTTGTTTCGGTTTAACTTTGATTGATTAGTTGATTACCCATCTGCCAACGACCCGTATTGGGAATAAACTAAAATGATTGAGTGATTAAATCAGCACACATGGTGAATACCTACAGTCAGCAACGGAAATTAATTTTGTAACTTTGTAATAGTTACAAAGTGTATTTCCGTTGCCGACGGAGTTTAGATGCCGACACATACTAGAAAAATGGCCGTACACTGAAGTTCTCACTGGGAAAAATTTACAGTGACCTTAATCTTACGCAATTTTCAGATTACCTAAATTTTCATATTAAATGTGTTTCGAGCACAAGCTTAAAACGTTAGTTTAGCAGACAACTTGTGGAAGCACAGTTTTATGTACGCTTAGTAAATAAGACTACAGGACACACACACACACACACACTAGTTAATACGTTAAGATTTATGGTCGAAATGTACTAAAACGTCACATAAAACATGAAACATGAAGTTCTTGCCAATGTAAATCGGTAAGTATGACATATACCTGCGGGGTAATCACGTAACGATATGTACTACCGTTGGTACGTATTTAATGTCAGTTTTAGTATGGGATTTGACATTTAAATCTATCGTACTAACGGTCGAAAACGTTACGTGATTAGGTACCGCGCCGCTATCATAAGCATTATCGTATCACTAAGAAGGGTCATTTCGATCTAATAAGAATGAAATTTATCAACATTAATCGTCATAATATTTAAGTTATTGTTCTATTCTTGTATATATTTTCTTGTAAATAAATAATTATAATTCGTCATAGTTAAGTTAGTAGTATAGTAGATATGGAGCGCTGTAAACCAGCACGAGAGGACGTTAAGTGGGTTAATGGCGTCACTCTCGACATTTAAACCGTGACGTCATGGAAGGTGATCATTAAACTATCCGTCTAATATTCCAGAAATCGAGTAAATACCTACATCCCGTGATATTGAAAATGAAAATGATTTTTTTTATTGCTTAAAAAGAATGGTCATCAAATCCAAGGTTGGAATACTTGGAATCTCCTTTTAAGTAATAAATATACTTGTGTCAGGAGACACCGCTCTTCCATAAACCGCGTAAGGGGTACAGCCAATATTACAGTAAGTGATTACTAATTTTACAGTAGATATCATAATGCTTAAATTAATCTAATTTAATCTTAAACTAAATCAAATAGACGGCGGCAGATATTAAAGTGTAGTGTGACTATAAAGTTAAACTATTTGCTTCCAAGATCCCAGTACATACTTATACGTACCTAAGGAGTCGTGGAATAATGTTAGCATCAATACAAACATTCTATACTCACCGGCAGAAAATTTGGCCCAAATTAGAAAAATTAATCTTTATATATTAAACATTATTTAATTTATTCAATTTATAGTTTGAAAAGTTTTTGGGCCAAATTTTCTGCCGGTGAGTGTCAAGGCAAAGGCTGATTAGTGATTAATATGATATATGTTAGCGCACGACTTACTTTCGTGCGCTTTTAGTAGTAACTCCTCGTGGACCCGTAGTTTAGGACGATGCAGGGATTAATTTCATAAAAGAAACTTCATCGTTGGCCTTCTAATTTAGATCATTTATTCATTATTTAGTGTAGCACGCTTTGTAGTCTTATTGGATAAACCAAACGGTCTTGGAAGGCACAAGGTTATAGACTAACAATACGATTAACACTGAGAACTCGGTTAATTCAAACGTTATACTTCATAGGTCTTATCGCTAAGGCTGATCAAATGACAATAATCGATCCAATGAGGCATCAAGTCTTTTATAGGCTCGGGCCCCACCTGAATCTCGCCCACCAACTCCTCAGGTGTCAGGTGCGGTCTGACCGGTAGTGACGTCACATTAAAAGGAATTAGCGCCAAATAAATTCGAAACCTATTAAAATACATCATTTGAGGTACCAATTTTTGAAAAGGCGCTATCATATATACTACACATGCGACGATTTTTTACTATAATCTCAAACGAGTTCGACGTAGCGACAAAATGTCACTTGCCATTGCCATCTATTCACTAACGGAATCCAGCTGAGTGCTCAAGTGCCTTGGGGGTTTCATATGAAACCTCTTCTGAATCTTACCGCTTGGATTTAAGGATTAAAGTTGTGTGGTTATTACATAGTCCATGCCTTGAATTCAGAGTCCATTTCTTGCGACCAACAGAAGGACTGCCGAACTTCAGCCATATGTTAGGGACGTGACTGGGGTTTCAACAGCTTCTGGAAACCGTTTAGAGAGAAGTCAGACGAAACAAGAAGATAAAATTAGGTTTTTTAGGGATCAGTGGAACTGAGCTCAATTTGCAAGCTTGGAGATTATAAAAAAGTTAGTGTTTTAAATGATAAATAATAATAATAATAACTTTATTTATTTCTCACACATATTGTTTTATGTCACACCTGGCCATAAAGTGGCCATTATCGCACGCTCCGCGCGCGAAAAAACCCACTTCCTGGCCAGGGGGTGACATAAAATTTTGTACTTACCACGGGCGATAATAAAGAAAGCCTCAGATCGCAAATTTATCGCCCTTGCCTTCGGCTCGGGCGTAAAATACCTGCGATCTGAGACATTCTTTGTTTTATCGCCCTTGGTAAGTAATGTACTATTTTTTTATTGAAATGGGAAACAAACAGCATTGTATAACACAAACGTATCGAATTAAAAATGTAGTTCACACATAAGGCAAAAGTTTCCACCAAAGGTTAATACATTTTTGCTACGAATACAGAGAACATGCAGCAAAATCAAATGTATTAAGGTAAGTATTTGACTTTACAAAGAGTAGAACATAGAAAATGATAATAAAACGGAAAAAAGTTTAAATTAAATTTACAGAGGAGAAATTAGTGCAGTTTTTACTTTATATGATCAACAAAAACTCAATAAACAATTAAATTATTAACTAAATTTTATTTACTTCACACTTGCTTTCATTGCAGAAACAAATTTGTGATGGTTTAATTGAAATATATCCCATATGTGAATATTTTTTATTGTAAATTGTACATGCTCTTGATAAATACTTGTTGTTAACGTACTTCTTACGACTATATGGAATAGAAAATAAATTACACGATAATGAACAGGGCTCCCCAAACTAGGCGCAGCATGTATCTTGGGCGACCAGAAAGTTTATTTAAATTAATTCTAGAATTAATCCAAGAAGTACAAAAGTAAAGTAAAAATAAAACGTAAAAGTAAAGTATTAAAACTAAAACGATTTTTCAGTCAGTCTGTTCGTTATTATTAATTTAAACTTTGGTGGTCAATATACTATATTGTAATGTTTAAATTACGAGTATAACCAAAAACACCACTTTGTTTGGTGTTAAATGGTTTCGAGTAAGTTTATTAAAGATTTAGCTATCATACCTACGAACTTCATTGCACAAAGTCTAGACTTAAGGATGATTCGGAACGGAACGATCTAGCGTGAATCATCCTTTACATTCAATGGTTCACATACATAGTTACACTGTAGTTTGCTGGTAAAATGAGTTTAAAACCAAGCTAGTACTACAAAGTTACAAATCTAATAACGTAGAGCAGTTGAATAGCTTTAAATGTGCTACGTCTCAGCGGTAATAAAGTTAGCCGCGGTCGCAGATGCTTCGAACTGGGTCACGTGGCGAGACCGTCTGCAATGCAACCAACGCAACGTCTCTAGTAAATGCGGGAGTAAATACGACAACAAATAATGTTGCATTCCGTGCAACGGAAGAGGAAGATAAACAATGAACAAGACCAATCGGACTTTCACTTGTTAAATTACATTTTTTAGGTGATCGTACCTATTTGTCCCCAATGGTGTTTAGAGACGAGTTTAGGAGTTGAAAATTGTGAGATAGGTTGCTTATGAGTAGATCTTGGGCTAGAAATCGATTCATAGTTTCATCGCGAAAGGCCTTTAGCTCCAACAGTATATCAGTTGACATTTCACTGTTGTTATTGTTAACGCAATTTTGTGTGAGCTGGTTGTCATTAGGCATAGTCACTGACAACAGTTTTTTCCTTAATGTGACATTAGCCCTGTCTTCAGCCGTTAAACTAGCCGCAATAGTAGTTGGTTTGGTAGTTGGTAGGACATCTTTATTTACAGACTTTGCGGGAGTATGGTTATTATTATATTTCGGTATTTTGGATCTACATTTGGGACAATTCCATTCCGCTTTCGGTTTAGGTGACTTGATATTATCAAAGCGGCGTCCAGATTCATTTACACAGTCCAAGTCGAATGTTTTCTTGCATTTGAAACAAGTAATAAAGAAACTTTTATGAAGTGGTAGTTTACAGCATTCACTGTTGTCTGTTTGATAATCACACATATTATATTGTTATTTGTGTAGGCTTGGTTTATTCCAGGGACATCTGTTATGAATACGCTCATAAAACGAGGAGAAATGTATCCCAAAAAGTAGAGGTCTTATGTTTAAAACGAAATAAATATGATTATTCGACGGATGGCTTTAATAGTACTTTATGCTACTGATACATAAACCTGCGGCTCGTTTCATAAAACCACAATCGTGTTTTAATGTCTAATTATGTCATCATCTTCGTCGGTACACTCTTTACAGAGTGGTCGTGGCCATTATGTAAGTTTTTGAGTGACCCGTTTCACGACACGCCGCCACTCCTCCCGTAAAGCCGCTTTCCGAGAGCATTCGTTTAGTGAGATGTACTTGAAGTGCTAGTCAGACCATGGTATTTTACCTTATCTAGGTACCAACTGACGAGGTACTAATAAATCTGCACACAGTCAGATATATTTATCGAGATTTGTCTAAAAAAGCCATTCCCTTAGAATGTTGCACCCCGTTTTGTCGTGAACGAAAAACATACGCGCGTCGCTTTCAATCAATATATAGCCTTAACTCAAACCTTTATATATTTTTTAAATTTGTAAAAATGTTACGCTCATAACTGCGCTGTAGATACAGATGTACATTACAGTAACGCACATACTTGCACTGTACATGCAGATGTACATTACAGTAAAGCACATAACTGCACTGTAGATGCGGATGTAAATTACAGTTACGCACATAACTGCACTGTAAATACAGATGTACATTACAGTTACGCACATAACTGCGCTGTAGATACAGATGTACATTACAGTAACGCACATACTTGCACTGTACATGCAGATGTACATTACAGTAAAGCACATAACTGCACTGTTAATACAGATGTACATTACAGTTAGGCACATAACTGCACTGTAGATACAGATGTACATTACAGTAACGCACATACTTGCACTGTACATGCAGATGTACATTACAGTAACGCACATAACTGCACTGTAGATACAGATGTACATTACAGTAACGCATATAACTGCACTGTAGATACAGATGTACATTACAGTAACGCACATAATTACACTGTAGATACAGATGTACATTACAGTAACGCACATACTTGCACTGTACATGCAGATGTACATTACAGTAACGCACATAACTGCACTGTAGATACAGATGTACATTACAGAAATGCACATAACTGCACTGTAGATGCGGATGTAAATTACAGTTACGCACATAACTGCACTGTAAATACAGATGTACATTACAGTTACGCTCATAACTGCGCTGTAGATACAGATGTACATTACAGTAACGCACATACTTGCACTGTACATGCAGATGTACATTACAGTAAAGCACATAACTGCACTGTAAATACAGATGTACATTACAGTTACGCACATAACTGCACTGTAGATACAGATGTACATTACAGTAACGCACATACTTGCACTGTACATGCAGATGTACATTACAGTAACGCACATAACTGCACTGTAGATACAGATGTACATTACAGTAACGCATATAACTGCACTGTAGATACAGATGTACATTACAGTAACGCACATAACTGCACTGCAGATGCAGATGTACATTACAGTTACGCACATAACTGCACTGTAGATACAGATGTACATTACAGAAATGCACATAACTGCACTGTAGATGCGGATGTAAATTACAGTTACGCACATAACTGCACTGTAAATACAGATGTACATTACAGTTACGCACATAACTGCACTGTAGATACAGATGTACATTACAGAAATGCACATAACTGCACTGTAGATGCGGATGTAAATTACAGTTACGCACAGAACTGCACTGTAAATACAGACGTACATTACAGTTACGCACATAACTGCACTGTAGATACAGATGTACATTACAGTAACGCACATACTTGCACTGTACATGCAGATGTACATTACAGTAACGCACATAACTGCACTGTAGATACAGATGTACATTACAGTAACGCATATAACTGCACTGTAGATACAGATGTACATTACAGTAACGCAAATACTTGCACTGTACATGCAGATGTACATTACAGTTATGGACATACTTGCACTGTACATGCAGATGTACATTACAGTAACGCACATAACTGCACTGTAGATACAGATGTACATTACAGTAACGCATATAACTGCACTGTAGATACAGATATACATTACAGTAACGCACATAATTACACTGTAGATACAGATGTACATTACAGTAACGCACATACTTGCACTGTACATGCAGATGTACATTACAGTAACGCACATAACTGCACTGCAGATGCAGATGTACATTACAGTTACGCACATAACTGCACTGTAGATACAGATGTACATTACAGAAATGCACATAACTGCACTGTAGATGCGGATGTAAATTACAGTTACGCACATAACTGCACTGTAAATACAGATGTACATTACAGTTACGCACATAACTGCGCTGTAGATACAGATGAACATTACAGTAACGCACATACTTGCACTGTACATGCAGATGTACATTACAGTAACGCACATACTTGCACTGTACATGCAGATGTACATTACAGTAACGCACATAACTGCACTGTAGATACAGATGTACATTACAGTAACTTACAAACTTGCACTGTAGATGCATACGTACATTACAGTAACGCACATAACTGCACTGTAGATACAGATGTACATTACAGTAACGCACATACTTGCACTGTACATGCAGATGTACATTACAGTAACGCACATAACTGCACTGTAGATACAGATGTACATTACAGTAACGCATATAACTGCACTGTAGATACAGATGTACATTACAGTAACGCACATAATTACACTGTAGATACAGATGTGCATTACGCTGTTTTGGTACCCCACACGCTCTAAACAAATGACCTGTCTCTCGGCAATTCCAACATCTCTTTTGCGGTCCTAATTCAGCCTTCCCTTTTGTCATGTTTACCATCTCATTGATTTCGGCCTTTGCCGAACCTACCTCCAACCTGTAAGCTAAATCTGGCTCAAGCGAATTTACATGAGCCTGCGGCTCTTTGAAGTTATCACAGTTTATCTTCGTCCTTTCTACTAGGGGTTGCAATATCGGACGGTTTTACAATTCCGGAATTGTATCCGATATTGGGCTCCAATTCCGGAATTCCGGAACTGGTTCCGGAATTGGGATTTTACCTATTTCAACTAAATTAATGTCACAAAAATGTACTAAAAATATAATCATTATCGTTTTATAGGCAATATCCAGATAGGGTAGCCTGTATTTTAAATTTTAGTATAAATATTAAGATATTTCTTACTTTCAATTTACTTTTTCACTTTACCTACTGAAGTAACGGCTTTCCGGGATCAAATAAGCTGAGTGCTAAATGTGATCCATTAGTAGTCATATATGGTCATTAATTCATTATCAGCACTAAACTCGTGATTTTCGAAAAAAATGCACATAAGTTTCATGTGGGTAAATTCCGTCTTACTGGAAGGGGGAACGCCAAAAGCATAAAACACAGGCGAGGTGGCGCTGTTCTTCAAGAATGGTGACAACCCTGACAAGTGACAACACACTACTGAACAACTACCGAACCATCACGCTTTTGAGCCATTTGTCTACAAGCTGTTTCCAAGAGTCATTGTCATTACGAGCCATCTCGCACGCAGGCTAGATGAATTCCAGCCTCCCGAAAAAGCCGGTTTCCGAAGAGGCTTTAGTACCATAGACCACATCCATAGGCTCCGTTAAGTTATACAGAAGACTGAAGATTACCACTTGTCCCTCTGTTTATTGTTTGTGGGTGATTCGATCGAAACCTGGGTGATACCATACAAAACTTTTATGTCATTATGTTTACGGTGTGCTCACGTACCCACTCCGTGTTCCGTGCAGTGCACGGGTCTTCGTGGATGAGAACGGCTAGGTACGTAAGCCACACTAGAGCACACGAACGCAGCTAACGGCGGAGTTTAGTGATCGTCGTATCCAAAATACGGATAGGAGGAATATACGTGATGGAATACCAATACCAGTTTGAAATCTATTCACAAAATGTTTATGAATCTGCTGATAGGCGAACAATTCCTCAGTTTTACATTGTGAAAGTTAAGTTATGCGTTACTGTAATGTACATCTGTATCTACAGTGCAGTTATGTGCGTAACTGTAATGTACATCTGTATTTACAGTGCAGTTATGTGCTTTACTGTAATGTATATCTGCATGTACAGTGCAAGTATGTGCGTTACTGTAGTGTACATCTGTATCTACAGTGCAGTTATGTGCGTTACTGTAATGTACGTATGCATCTACAGTGCAAGTTTGTAAGTTACTGTAATGTACATCTGTATCTACAGTGCAGTTATGTGCGTTACTGTAATGTACATCTGCATGTACAGTGCAAGTATGTGCGTTACTGTAATGTACATCTGCATGTACAGTGCAAGTATGTGCGTTACTGTAATGTACATCTTTATCTATAGTGTAATTATGTGCGTTACTGTAATGTACATCTGTATCTACAGTGCAGTTATATGTGTTACTGTAATGTACATCTGTATCTACAGTGTTATTATGTGCGTTACTGTAATGTATATCTGTATCTACAGTGCAGTTATATGCGTTACTGTAATGTACATCTGTATCTACAGTGCAGTTATGTGCGTTACTGTAATGTACATCTGCATGTACAGTGCAAGTATGTGCATAAATGTAATGTACATCTGCATGTACAGTGCAAGTATGTGCGTTACTGTAATGTATATCTGTATCTACAGTGCAGTTATGTGCGTAACTGTAATGTACATCTGTATTTACAGTGCAGTTATGTGCGTTACTGTAATTTACATCCGCATCTACAGTGCAGTTATGTGCATTTCTGTAATGTAGAATTGGTACAATGTAACATAACATTGGTACAATGTAACATTACATTGGTACAATGTAACATTACATTGGTACAATGTAACATTACATTGGTACAATGTAACATGTTTTTCGCAATTAAATGTAATTAATGATAGGTATTATTATTTTATAATTAATCTTCTTTGACATTTTTATTGCTAATTTATTGGATTTCGCTGAATTATTTTGATGTTATTTTACTTTGTATTTGTTCTCTGTATCAAATATTTACTTAGTTAATATTATTTTAGTTTATTTTTGTAATGTTCAAACACAATGTATTTATTGTTTATGAATAAATGAATTGAATTGAATTGAATTGTAACATTACATTTGCACAATGTAACATTACATTTGCACAATGTTACAACATTACATTAGTACATGATATAATGAGACTACCGTCAAAATCTTATTTTCAATAAACATGTCTATGTGTGACAGGTATTCTAGACCTTCAATAATCCTAAGAGCTTTTTTGATTAAAAAATATAAAATTGATATTGACATATGTACAATGTAACAATACATATGCACAATGTAATATTACTTATGTACAATGTAACATTTCATTTGTACAATGTCACATTACATAGGTACAATGTAACATTACATTGGTACAATGTAACATTACATTGGTACAATGTAACATTACATTGGTACAATGTAACATTTCATTTGTACAATGTAACATTACATTGGTACAACGTAACATTACATTGGTACAATGTAACATTACATATGTACAATGTAACATTACATATGTACAATGTAACATTACATTGGTACAATGTAACATTACATAGGTACAATGTAACATTACATTGGTACAATGTAACATTACATTGGTATCATGTAACATTACATTGGTATCATGTAACATTACATTGGTACAATGTAACATTTAATTGGTAAAATGTTACATTACATCGGTACAATGTAATGTTACATTTGTATAATGTAACATTACATTTGTACAATGTAACATTACATATGTACAATGTAACATTACATTGGTAAATGTTACATTACATTGGTAAATGTTACATTACATCGGTACAATGTAATGTTACATATGTTCAATGTAACATTACATATGTACAATGTAACATTACATTGGTACAATGTAACATTTCATTTGTACAATGTAACATTACATATGTACAATGTAACATTACATTGGTATAATGTAACATTACATTGGTATAATGTAACATTATATTGGTACAATGTAACATTACATTGGTAAAATGTTACATTACATCGGTACAATGTAATGTAACATTTGTACAATGTAACATTACATATGTACAATGTAACATTACATTTGTACAATGTAACATTACATATGCACAATGTAACATTACATTGGTACAATGTAACATTACATTGGTACAATGTAACATTACATTGGTACAATGTAACATTACATTGGTACAATGTAACATTACATTTGCACAATGTAACATTACATTTGCACAATGTTACAACATTACATTAGTACATGATATAATGAGACTACCGTCAAAATCTTATTTTCAATAAACATGTCTATGTGTGACAGGTATTCTAGACCTTCAATAATCCTAAGAGCTTTTTTGATTAAAAAATATAAAATTGATATTGACATATGTACAATGTAACAATACATATGCACAATGTAATATTACTTATGTACAATGTAACATTTCATTTGTACAATGTCACATTACATAGGTACAATGTAACATTACATTGGTACAATGTAACATTACATTGGTACAATGTAACATTACATTGGTACAATGTAACATTTCATTTGTACAATGTAACATTACATTAGTACAACGTAACATTACATTGGTACAATGTAACATTACATATGTACAATGTAACATTACATATGTACAATGTAACATTACATTGGTACAATGTAACATTACAAAGGTACAATGTAACATTACAAAGGTACAATGTAACATTACATTGGTACAATGTAACATTACATTGGTATCATGTAACATTACATTGGTACAATGTAACATTTAATTGGTAAAATGTTACATTACATCGGTACAATGTAATGTTACATTTGTATAATGTAACATTACATTTGTACAATGTAACATTACATATGTACAATGTAACATTACATTGGTAAATGTTACATTACATTGGTAAATGTTACATTACATCGGTACAATGTAATGTTACATATGTTCAATGTAACATTACATATGTACAATGTAACATTACATTGGTACAATGTAACATTACATTGGTACAATGTAACATTTCATTTGTACAATGTAACATTACATATGTACAATGTAACATTACATTGGTATAATGTAACATTACATTGGTATAATGTAACATTATATTGGTACAATGTAACATTACATTGGTAAAATGTTACATTACATCGGTACAATGTAATGTAACATTTGTACAATGTAACATTACATATGTACAATGTAACATTACATTTGTACAATGTAACATTACATATGCACAATGTAACATTACATTGGTACAATGTAACATTACATTGGTACAATGTAACATTACATTGGTACAATGTAACATTACATTGGTACAATGTAACATTACATTTGCACAATGTAACATTACATTTGCACAATGTTACAACATTACATTAGTACATGATATAATGAGACTACCGTCAAAATCTTATTTTCAATAAACATGTCTATGTGTGACAGGTATTCTAGACCTTCAATAATCCTAAGAGCTTTTTTGATTAAAAAATATAAAATTGATATTGACATATGTACAATGTAACAATACATATGCACAATGTAATATTACTTATGTACAATGTAACATTTCATTTGTACAATGTCACATTACATAGGTACAATGTAACATTACATTGGTACAATGTAACATTACATTGGTACAATGTAACATTACATTGGTACAATGTAACATTTCATTTGTACAATGTAACATTACATTAGTACAACGTAACATTACATTGGTACAATGTAACATTACATATGTACAATGTAACATTACATATGTACAATGTAACATTACATTGGTACAATGTAACATTACATAGGTACAATGTAACATTACATTGGTACAATGTAACATTACATTGGTATCATGTAACATTACATTGGTACAATGTAACATTTAATTGGTAAAATGTTACATTACATCGGTACAATGTAATGTTACATTTGTATAATGTAACATTACATTTGTACAATGTAACATTACATATGTACAATGTAACATTACATATGTACAATGTAACATTACATTGGTAAATGTTACATTACATTGGTAAATGTTACATTACATCGGTACAATGTAATGTTACATATGTTCAATGTAACATTACATATGTACAATGTAACATTACATTGGTACAATGTAACATTTCATTTGTACAATGTAACATTACATATGTACAATGTAACATTACATTGGTATAATGTAACATTATATTGGTACAATGTAACATTACATGGGTAAAATGTTACATTACATCGGTACAATGTAATGTAACATTTGTACAATGTAACATTACATATGTACAATGTAACATTACATTTGTACAATGTAACATTACATATGCACAATGTAACATTACATTAGTACAATGTAACATTACATTGGTACAATGTAACATTACAATGGTACAATGTAACATTACATTGGTACAACGTAACATTACATTGGTACAATGTAACATTACATATGTACAATGTAACATTACATATGTACAATGTAACATTACATAGGTACAATGTAGCGTTAGCGATCGAGCGCGCCAGCGACCGGTTATCTGTTATTGTTAGCTTACACGTTAAACTGCATAGTTAAATTGCTCCATTGAAATTTGGACCGTATTCCTAAGGCGTTACGGTTGTTATCAGATCGGACTAGACTAGAAATGTCATCGTGCAATAAGTGTGGTGTTGATTTTGATGATGAAGGCGATGTTCCGTGTTCCTTTTGCGGTGGAACCTACCACTATCAGTGCTCTGGATTGCAAGAAAATACCTACAAGAAGATGACGGTAGATAAAAAATCTAGTTGGCGGTGCATCTCGTGCCGTCGGTCGGACAACAGTGACCCGCTGGCCGAACTGGTTAAGGAATTCAAAGGTTTTAAAGTACAATTGCAAAAAATGCAGAGCGGCCTTGACCAAGTAAATCAGGGAATTTCTAATCTCGAGGGAAAGTTCGACTTGATTGAAAGCCGGCTCGATGGTCTCGACGAGCGGCTTACCCTCACAGAGAATAAAGTAGACCGCCTCCCCGTAATTGAAGCAAATTTGAAGAAATTAGAAACTGATTTCGCATCTTTAAAAACGAACGAGCGAGCCAGGGATCAGTTTTGTCGACTAAATAATGTCGAAATTAGTGGCGTGCCCCAAAAAGATGGCGAGAACTTAATGTCAATTCTAAAAAATATTTCTGTGAAGGTCGGTTTTGATCTACGTGAAACTGATGTTGATACTATACATCGCGTGCGCCGGTTCCCATCGTCTGTGGGTGGCCGGGACCGCGCGGACCCCAGGCCTGCGGCGATCATCGTGCGCTTCTGCCAGCGGCGACGCAAGGACGAGCTGGTGGCAGCCGCGCGCGCGCGCCGTGGCCTCACCAGCGCTGATGCCGGACTTACGGGCCCGGCGGTTCCCGTTTACGTGAATGAGCACCTCACAGCAATCAACCAGATACTTCTTCGGCAGGCCCGCGACAGAAAAACAGAGTTGAATTTCAACTACCTTTGGGTCAAGCAGTGTAAGATTCATATGCGAAAAAGCGATAGTTCTAAAGTGTATATTATCTCTACGGAGGCTGACCTAAAAAAAAAAAAAATGACTCTTGACCTCCGTTAGCAGCCTTAAGTATCAAAATGCATGTTTAAGTCTTTGTATATTATGGTTGGTCTGCTATCATGAATGTTATAACATTAGTTTGGTACTGGAACGTAGCTTATATTTGAAACCTTATTTGAAACTTTATATAACTAAATCGGAATCTCACTGGATCTCATATTCTCTTGTAATACCTATGACTCGCCTGAGTAATATCTATAAAATATTTATTTCTAGTAATTGCATTTTATTTTTAAATCATAGATAGTAATAGCATCTCAATTTACTATCAGAACGTAAGGGGATTGCGGACTAAATCGCATTCATTTTTATCTAGTGTAATTAACTCTAATTATGATTTCATTTGCTTATCAGAAACCTGGCTGAATCCGGACTTCTTTAGTAATGAGTATTTTGATAGTAGGTATGAGGTATACAGGCGGGACCGCTCGGGTCGCACAGCGCAGCGCGGGGGCGGTGTGCTGGTGGCGGCGCGGCGCGGGCTGAGTGTGTCGCGGCGGGACGAGTGGTGCGCGGCGCAGCGGCACGAGGAGCTGTGGCTCACCGTGGAGCCGCGGGCCTGCGCCGGTGCCGCGCCCCACTCCCCGCGCGCCCCGCGCCCCTCACCGGTTGGCCAGGCGCGGGCGCATGGACCGCTATTGCATATTGCGTGTGTATATTTCCCTCATAATGACAGCCACATAAATTCTCTTCGTTGCTTTTTTGATAATGCTGCTAGGATAATGAATACTCACCCAGAAGATACTTTTCTATTTGTAGGGGACTTTAACGTATCCTATGCCACATGGTCCATGTGTGTGAATGATAATCACCTTAATATTGAGCCTAGCATGGATCCAACAGCTATCGTTCTCTCTGACTTCATCGCCTTGACTGGTGTGAACCAATATAACTCTTGTTTTAATTTAAACGGACGGGTGTTGGATCTAGTAATGGCTAACGTGGACTGTATGGTTGCTGCCAGCTCTTTACCACTGACTCCGGAGGATCCCCAACACAAGGCGTTGAATATTTCACTGGCCCTTAACCTAAAAAAATATTTACCGCAATTAATACCAAATCAGAACACTAGACCGATTTTCCGTCGTGGTAACTACGACCTTATCCGCAAAGAATTGTCTGAAACTGATTGGTCGTGTCTAGATAATATGGATGTTGAGGATTCGGTTACGTACTTTTACACGGTTCTCAGTAGACTAATACTAAATCACGTTCCGCACAAAAGTGTTAATTTAAATTCTGGATACCCCCCATGGTTTTCACGGGCGCTTATAAAAATTCGTAGACAGAAACAAGCAGTCCATAAGCGATGGAAAATATATGGTAATCCTCTAGATAGGGCGGAGTTCGTGTTACTGAGAACCAGGGAACACAAATTGGCAACCGAGTGTTATAATAAGTTTATTTCATTGGCTGAGGATAGAATACACAGTAATCCTAACTACTTTTGGTCTTTTATGAAGTCAAAATTCCCTAGTAATTGTGTACCAGACCAAGTGTCTTATCTTGTATGCGGCGCTCGTCCGCAGTCTTCTCGAGACGAATGCAGTGGTTTGGAGTCCACATGAGAAAAAATACTCTCTCATGTTGGAACAGATTCAGAAGATCTTTCTAAGAACACTGTACAAGAGAATACATTCTTATTACCCATATATGTACCCTACCTTATTTTTACAGGGGCACCTAGGCTACGACTCCTTACAATTGCGTAGGTTACTCTCCCTGGCTAAATTTACCATCGACATAGTCAGAAGCAGGATCGACTGTGCAGGTCTTGTCGAAGCTTTCGTGCGTCTTTTTGCGCCGTGTTCGTACACTCGCGTCCGAAGGCACCCCTTGCTGGCGGTGCCGGCGGCGCGCACGCGGTCGCACACGCACACTCCGGTCTCGCGCGCGCTCGCGTTTCTCAACTCCGTGCTCGAAGCGCACCCACAGTGTGATCTATTCGCAAGTCCGATTGGTCGACTGATGATAGAGTGCAAGAAGGTAGCGGAACGTGAGATGCCTGCGAGCTCAATAGCATAAGTTTTTCATGTATTTGTCTATTAGTAGTATTTAAGTTTGTACCACTTTGGCTCTGCTGTCAAGGTATAAATGTTATTGTTATAAAATAAAATAAAAAATAAATAAAATAAAATAAATCTTGGCGAAATTTCTAAAAATGGTAACATAATAAGTAATTTTTTCAACAGCTATTTCAACTCTGTATTTGTTCAGGATTCCTCGGTCCCGCCTGATAGCCTGCACGTAACCTGTGATCCTCTTATTGACCTTAGTACTATTCACATTACACAGGATTGCGTATTTAAGTTTTTGGAGAATTTAGACACTAAGAAGGGTTGTGGTGCTGATTTGATTCACCCCTATTTTATTAAGTCGTGCGCTCGTGAGTTGGCAGCGCCTTTATCCCAAATATTTATTAGTCCTTATCGTGTGGTCACTTCCCTTCTACATGGAAGAAAGCCTTGATCACTCCAATTTACAAGGGTGGTGATGCTCACCAGGTTGTTAATTATAGACCCATCAGTAAATTAAACATTTTCGCTAAAGTTTTCGAAAAAATAGTTTGTAACCAAATTACTGCAGCTTTTTATCAACACATTGCGCCCAGTCAACATGGTTTTTGTCAAGGTCGCAGCGTTGATACAAATCTCCTTACTTTTACCGACTTCATAATCAATAAGATATCTTCTGGCTGTCAGGTGGACGCCGTGTATACCGACTTTTCGAAGTGCTTCGACAAAATTAACCACAATACCTTAATCAAGAAACTCTTAGAGCTCGGTATACATGGCGATCTCCTTAGATGGATTAAGTCCTACCTATCCAATCGTAGCCAGGCGGTTGCCCTGAAGGGGTATACCTCTGGCTTTCTTCCCGTATCCTCCGGGGTCCCTCAAGGGTCACACCTTGGTCCTCTACTTTTTATCATATATGTCAATGACATGGCAACCTGTTTCCGTAGTTCTGAACACCTTGTCTACGCAGATGATACAAAAATTTACAAAGCTGTAACCTCCGAAGCAGATTGCCATGCATTACAGCAGGACTTGGATAACTTTTTTCTGTATTGCTCTAACAATCATCTTATCTTAAATACCGACAAATGTTTCGTAATCAGCTTTAATCGTAAAAATGATCCAATAATGTTCAATTATAATTTAGCTGGGAATAATATAGCTCGGGTATCTTCTATCAGGGACTTGGGTGTCACACTGGACGCACAATTGAATTTTAATATACACATTGATAATTTAAGTAAGCGAGCTTACCAAAAATTAGGGATGCTTCTTCGGATCGGACAGCCCTTCAGGCGTCCAAATACCTATAAATTTTTATTTTATTCTTTTGTTAGGAGTATCCTTGAATTTGGTTGCGTAGTGTGGACACCTCAGTACCAAGTCCATATTGACCGTCTGGAGAGAATCCAAAATGTTTTCCTGAAGTCTCTCTGCTATCGAACAGGTAATTACTTCGAGCGCAGCGCATCGGCCGCGAAGCATTTTTGTGTTCCTTCCCTTCATAACCGGAGGCAGTATTTGGATGCGATGTTCTTGTTCAAAATACTTAAAGGTGTGATCCACTGTCCTAACCTCTTAAAGTTAATTACTCTTAGTTGCCCGCATCATCCCTTACGCCCTAGATCTTTATTTCATATCAGCTTTGCCCGCAAAAATTACTCTCGGCACACTTTTTTCAGGCGAGTCCCTAGGTTGTATAACAATAATCTTATAGATATTGATCCATTCCATAGTCCACTTTCTGGTCTTAAGATGTTAGTTAAACGCAAATTATTTTAGTTCATATATGCTATATAACCTATTAAAGTACATATGTAGGTATGTATTTAAACTTTAAATATTTAAACTTTAAATTCCAGGTTTTGCCAAATTCTAAATTGTGTAGGTAACCAAAAATTGGATTCAAGGTGTGTTCCGGTTTTCGACTCATGCAATGATTGACATTGGCATACTTATGATTCATTTTCATCTTGTTTATTTGTATATTGCGTCGAAAACCGGTTCTACCTAGTTTAGTTCTTATTAGTAGTACGTTTTTGTTAACAATTTGTATTGATAAATGAACCTCCAGGTCTTTGTACTAACGTTATTTAGTACACTACGTGTACAACATTTGTTACTTGTATATGCGACTGTTTGTGTTCTTAAATAAATTAAAAAAAAAAAAAAAAAATTACATAGGTACAATGTAACATTACATTGGTACAATGTAACATTACATTGGTATCATGTAACATTACATTGGTACAATGCAACATTTAATTGGTAAAATGTTACATTACATCGGTACAATGTAATGTTACATTTGTACAATGTAACATTACATATGTACAATGTAACATTACATTGGTAAATGTTACATTACATCGGTACAATGTAATGTTACATATGTTCAATGTAACATAACATATGTACAATGTAACATTTCATTTGTATAATGTAACATTACATTAGTACATGATATAATGAGACTACCGTCAAAATCTTATTTTCTATAAACATGTCTATGTGTGACAGGTATTCTAGAGCAACCTTCGATAATCCTAAGAGCTTTTTTGATTAAAATATATAAAATTGATATTGACATATGTACAATGTAACAATACATATGTACAATGTAATATTACATATGTACAATGTAACATTTCATTTGTACAATGTAACAATACATATGTACAATGTAACATTACATTTGTACAATGTAACATTACATTTGTACAATGTAACATTACATTTGTACAATGTAACATTACATTGGAACAATTTAACATTACATTGGCACAATGTAACATTTCATTTGTACAATGTAACATTACATAGGTACAATGTAACATTACATTGGTATCATGTAACATTACATTGGTCCAATGTATTATAACATTGGTAAAATGTTACATTACATCGGTGCAATGTAATGTTACATTTGTACAATGTAACATTACATTTGTACAATGTAACATTACATATGTACAATGTAACATTTCATTTGTACAATGTAACAATACATATGTACAATGTAACATTACATTTGTACAATGTAACATTACATTTGTACAATGTAACATTACATTGGAACAATGTAACATTACATTGGAACAATTTAACATGACATTGGCACAATGTAACATTTCATTTGTACAATGTAACATTACATAGGTACAATGAAACATTACATTGGTACAATGTAACATTACATTGGTATCATGTAACATTACATTGGCACAATGTAACATTACATTTGCACAATGTAACATTACATATGTACAATGTAACATTACATATGTACAATGTAACATTTCATTTGTATAAAGTAAAATGTTACATTGTACAAATGAAATGTTACATTGTATCTATGTAATGTTACATTGTACAAATGAAATGTTACATTGTGGCAATGTAATGTTAAATTGTTCCAATGTAATGTTACATTGTACAAATGTAATGTTACATTGTACAAATGTAATGTTACATTGTACAAATGTAATGTTACATTGTACATATGTATTGTTACATTGTACAAATGAAATGTTACATTGTACATATGTAATATTACATTATACATATGTATTGTTACATTGTACATATGTCAATATCAATTTTATATATTTTAATCAAAAAAGCTCTTAGGATTATCGAAGGTTGCTCTAGAATACCTGTCACACAGACAAGTTTATAGAAAATAAGATTTTGACGGTAGTCTCATTATATCATATACTAATGTAATGTTACATTGTGCAAATGTAATGTTACATTGTGCAAATGTAATGTTACATTGTACCAATGTAATGTTACATTGTACCAATGTTATGTTACATTATACAAATGAAATGTTACATTGTACATATGTAATGTTACATTGTACATATGTAATGTTACATTGAACATATGTAACATTACATTGTACCGATGTAATGTAACATTTTAATAATGTAATGTTACATTGTACATATGTAATGTTACATTGTACAAATGAAATGTTACATTGTGCCAATGTAATGTTAAATTGTTCCAATGTAATGTAACATTGTACAAATGTAATGTTACATTGTACAAATGTAATGTTACATTGTACAAATGTAATGTTACTTTGTACAAATGTAATGTTACTTTGTACAAATGTAATGTTACATTGTACAAATGTAATGTTACATTGTACAAATGTAATGTTACATTGTACAAATGTAATGTTACATTGTACAAATGTAATGTTACATTGTACATATGTATTGTTACATTGTACAAATGAAATGTTACATTGTACATATGTAATATTACATTGTACATATGTATTGTTACATTGTACATATGTCAATATCAATTTTATATATTTTAATCAAAAAAGCTCTTAGGATTATCGAAGGTTGCTCTAGAATACCTGTCATACATAGACATGTTTATAGAAAATAAGATTTTGACGGTAGTCTCATTATATCATGTACTAATGTAATGTTACATTGTGCAAATGTAATGTTACATTGTGCAAATGTAATGTTACATTGTGCAAATGTAATGTTACATTGTGCAAATGTAATGTTACATTGTGCAAATGTAATGTTACATTGTGCAAATGTAATGTTACATTGTACCAATGTAATGTTACATTGTACCAATGTAATGTTACATTGTACCAATGTTATGTTACATTATACAAATGAAATGTTACATTGTACATATGTAATGTTACATTGTACAAATGTAATGTTACATTGTACAAATGTAATGTTACATTGTACAAATGTAATGTTACATTGTACAAATGTAATGTTACATTGTACAAATGTAATGTTTCATTATACATATGTATTGTTACATTGTACAAATGAAATGTTACATTGTACATATGTAATGTTACATTGTACCAATGTAATGTTACATTGTACCAATGTAATGTTACATTGTACCAATGTAATGTTACATTGTACCAATGTAATGTTACATTGTACCAATGTAATGTTACATTGTACCAATGTAATGTTACATTGTACCAATGTAATGTTACATTGTACCAATGTAATGTTACATTGTACCAATGTAATGTTACATTGTACCAATGTAATGTTACATTGTACCAATGTAATGTTACATTGTACCAATGTAATGTTACATTGTACCAATGTAATGTTACATTGTACCAATGTTATGTTACATTATACAAATGAAATGTTACATTGTACATATGTAATGTTACATTGTGCATATGTAATGTTACATTGTACAAATGTTACATTACATTGTACCGATGTAATGTAACATTTTACCAATGTAATGTTACATTGTACCAATATAATGTTACATTATACCAATGTAATGTTACATTGTACATATGTAATGTTACATTGTACAAATGAAATGTTACATTGTACCAATGTAATGTTACATTGTACCAATGTAATGTTACATTGTACCAATGTAATGTTACATTGTACCTATGTAATGTTACATTGTACAAATGAAATGTTACATTGTACATATGTAATATTACATTGTACATATGTATTGTTACATTGTACATTATGTCAATATCAATTTTATATATTTTAATCAAAAAAGCTCTTAAGATTATTGAAGGTTGCTCTAGAATACCTGTCACACATAGACATGTTTATTGAAAATAAGATTTTGACGGTAGTCTCATTATATCATGTACTAATGTAATGTTACATTGTGCAAATGTAATGTTACATTGTACATATGTAATGTTACATTGTACATATGTAATGTTACATTGAACATATGTAACATTACATTGTACCAATGTAATGTTACATTGTACCAATGTCATGTTACATTGTACCAATGTAATGTTACATTGTACCAATGTAATGTTACATTGTACCAATGTTATGTTACATTATACAAATGAAATGTTACATTGTACATATGTAATGTTACATTGTACATATGTAATGTTACATTGAACATATGTAACATTACATTGTACCGATGTAATGTAACATTTTAATAATGTAATGTTAGTAAGTAGCACTCCCGACAGATAACCATACTTTGAATACTATTAATTATAAGGCGGGTCTAAAAGAGAGATTAGAAATATTCAAGGAGGTGCAAGATAAGTTGAAAAAGTCGCATTTCAAGAGCAGAGTGTATTACAATAAGGGAACTAGGTCAGGGACTTTCCAGGTAGGTGATACAGTCTGGAAAAGAACTAAGTATCTGTCCAATGCAGGTTGTAAATTTATGGCAAAACTGGCGCCTAAATTTGAAAGAGCAGTTATTGTAGAAAAGCTATCGGACATTGTATTTAGACTTAACAATGCGTCTGGTAAAAACATGGGCATTTGGCACATAAAAGATTTGAAACCCTATAATTTAAAAAATAAATAAATAAATGAAATTTATTTATTTTATCGAGGGAGGGGGCATGTTATGTAATGTTAATATGGCACTAAATGTTGAAATGCTTTAATTATTAGAGTTAAGAGTAATTGTATTGTATTGTATGGTTAAGCAAGTTTCAGCCTTACGCCAGTGACGCAAGGTTCGAAGTAGGTTGCGCAGTTATGACCGCTACATCTGATCACAAATTTAGAGAGGCAGGCTAACTACATTCGTGGCTCAGTGGTCGGCGGTTGGACTACAAAGCTGGAGGAAAGAGGTTCGAACCCCGTGGGAGGCTATCTTTTTCCATATTTATATTTGCTGCCATTTATAATAATTACTATTTAGAATAGTTAGAGTTGCGGTCAGTTGAGAAATACAAAATCATTGTGGGTCATACCGGCGAGGAATACGGACATCCTCAACCGGTGTAGTGACTATTAAAATTTGAAATATAACGATCCAGATTGTTACCACCGGAATCCATATAGTTGGCAAAGTGACGGTGTTTATTATTTTGTTTAATATTGTGCTTCATCATTATCTTCGCAAGGGCCTTACGACATGCCCTTTTTGTACGTGGCGAGAACCTAAGGGCTGAGCTATTCGGAGCAGTATTGGTTAGGCAGAGTCACCCGCCGAACATCTGGCAAAAACTCTCCTGGCGCCCACTACCTAATTATTAAGTTAGCTTTAAGTATTTGGTTACATGGAATAAACATAGTTGGAATAATAACGTGTCCTCGTTTGACTGCCCTGATAACCCATAACAATATATACAATTTAACATTACATTTGTACAGTGTAACATTACATTGGTACAATGTAACATTACATTGGTACAATGTAACATTATATTGGTACAATGTAACATTACATTTGTACAATGTAACATTACATTAGTACAATGTAACATTACATTGGTATAATGTAACATTACATTAGTACAATGTAACATTACATTGGTATAATGTAACATTACATTAGAACAATGTAACATTACATTGGTAATATGTAACATTACATATATACAATGTAACGTTACATTTGTACAGTGTAACGTTACATTGGTACAATGTAACATTATATTGGTACAATGTAACATTACATTTGTACAATGTAACATTACATTAGTACAATGTAACATTACATTGGTATAATGTAACATTACATTAGAACAATGTAACATTACATTGGTAAAATGTAACATTACATATATACAATGTAACATTACATTTGTACAATGTAACATTATATTGGTACAATGTAACATTACATTTGTAGAATGTAACATTACACATGTACGCTGTAGGTACAGTTGTCACAGACACTTGTGCGCAGTAGGTACAGTTGTCACAGACACATGTGCGCTGTAGGTACAGTTGTAACAGAAACATGTGCCTTAAGGTACACACACTGTACTAATGTAACATTACATTGGTACAATGTAACATTACATTGGTACAATGTAATATTACATTGGTATAATGTAACATTACATTGGTACAATGTAATATTATATTGGAACAATGTAACATTACGTTGGTACAATGTAACATTACATTGGTACAATGTAACATTATATTGGTACAATGTAACATTACATTTGTACAATGTAACATTGCATTTGTACAATGTAACATTATATTGGTACAATGTAACATTAGATTGGTTAAATGTAACATTATATTGGTACAATGTTACATTACATTGGTACAATGAAATATTGCATCGGTACAATGTAACATTACATTGGTACAGTGTAACATTACATTGGTACAATATAACATTACATTGGTATAATGTAACATTACATTGGTACAATGTAACATTACATTGGTATAATGTGACATTACATTGGTACAATGTAACATTACATTTGTGTACATACAGATGTACATTACAGTAGCGCACGTACGTGCCCTGTAGATGCATACGTACATAACAGTAACGCACACAACAGCCATGTAGATACAGATGTACATTACAGTAGCGCACATACGTGCCCTGTAGTTGCATACTTACATTACACTAACGCACATCACTGCCATGTAGATACAGATGTACATTACATCAACGCAGATACGTGCCCTGTAGTTGCATTCGTACATTACATTAACGCACTTACCTGCACTGTTGGTACAGATGTACATTACATTAACGCACAAAACTACCATGTAGATACAGACGTACATTACAGTTGCGCAAATACGTGCCCTGTAGATGCATACGTACATTACAGTAACGCATAAAATTGCCATGTAGATACAGATGTACATTTCAGTAGCGCACATACGTGCCCTGTAGATGCATACGTACATTACAGTAACGCACACAACAGCCATGAAAATACAGATGTACATTACAGTAGCGCACATACGTATCCTGTAGATGCATACGTACATTACATTAACGCACACAACTGCCATGTAGATACAGATGTACATTACAGTAGCGCACATACGTGCCCTGTAGTTGCATACGTACATTACACTAACGCACATCACTGCCATGTAGATACAGATGTACATTACATCAACGCACATACGTGCCCTGTAGATGCATACGTACATTACATTAACGCACATACCTGCACTGTTGGTACAGATGTACATTACATTAACGAACACAACTGCCATGTAGATACAGATGTACATTACAGTAGCGCACATACGTGCCCTGTAGATGCATATGTACATTACAGTAACGCATACAACTGCCATGGAGATACAGATGTACATTACAGTAGCGCACGTACGTGCCCTGTAGATGCATACGTACATTACAGTAACGCACACAACAGCCATGTAGATACAGATGTACATTACAGTAGCGCACATACGTGCCCTGTAGATGCATATGTACATTACAGTAACGCATACAACTGCCATGGAGATACAGATGTACATTACAGTAGCGCACGTACGTGCCCTGTAGATGCATACGTACATTACAGTAACGCACACAACAGCCATGTAGATACAGATGTACATTACAGTAGCGCACATACGTGCCCTGTAGTTGCATATGTACATTACAGTAACGCATACAACTGCAATGGAGATACAGATGTACATTACAGTAGCGCACGTACGTGCCCTGTAGATGCATACGTACATTACAGTAACGCACACAACAGCCATGTAGATACAGATGTACATTACAGTAGCGCACATACGTGCCCTGTAGTTGCATACGTACATTACACTAACGCACATCACTGCCATGTAGATACAGATGTACATTACATCAACGCACATACGTGCCCTGTAGTTGCATACGTACATTACATTAACGCACATACCTGCACTGTTGGTACAGATGTACATTACATTAACGCACAAAACTACCATGTAGATACAGACGTTCATTACAGTTGCGCACATACGTGCCCTGTAGATGCATACGTTCATTACAGTAACGCATAAAACTGCCATGTAGATACAGATGTACATTACAGTAGCGCACATACGTGCCCTGTAGATGCATACGAACATTACAGTAACGCACACAACAGCCATGAAAATACAGATGTACTTTACAGTATCGCACATACGTATCCTGTAGATGCATACGTACATTACAGTAACGCACAAAACTACCATGTAGATACAGACGTACATTACAGTTGCGCACATACGTGCCCTGTAGATGCATACGTTCATTACAGTAACGCATAAAACTGCCATGTAGATACAGATGTACATTACATCAACGCACATACGTGCCCTGTAGTTGCATACGTACATTACATTAACGCACATACCTGCACTGTTGATACAGATGTACATTACATCAACGCACAAAACTACCATGTAGATACAGACGTACATTACAGTTGCGCACATACGTGCCCCGTAGATGCATATGTACATTACAGTAACGCATAAAACTGCCATGTAGATACAGATGTACATTACAGTAGCGCACATACGTGCCCTGTAGTTGCATACGTTCATTACATTAACGCACATACCTGCACTGTTGGTACAGATGTACATTACATTAACGCACACAACTACCATGTAGATACAGATGTACATTACATTAACGCACATCACTGCCATGTAGATACAGATGTACATAACATTAACGCACATACGTGCCCTGTAGATGCATACGTTCATTACATTAACGCACATACTTGCACTGTTGATACAGATGTACATTACATTAACGCACACAACTGCCATGTAGATACAGATGTACATTACAGTAACGCACATACAAGCCCTGTAGATGCATACGTACATTACATTAACGCACATACCTGCACTGTTGGTACAGATGTACATTACATTAACGAACACAACTGCCATGTAGATACAGATGTACATTACAGTAGCGCACATACGTGCCCTGTAGATGCATATGTACATTACAGTAACGCATACAACTGCCATGGAGATACAGATGTACATTACAGTAGCGCACATACGTGCCCTGTAGATGCATATGTACATTACAGTAACGCATACAACTGCCATGGAGATACAGATGTACATTACAGTAGCGCACGTACGTGCCGTCTAGATGCATACGTACATTACAGTAACGCACACAACAGCCATGTAGATACAGATGTACATTACAGTAGCGCACATACGTGCCCTGTAGATGCATATGTACATTACAGTAACGCATACAACTGCCATGGAGATACAGATGTACATTACAGTAGCGCACGTACGTGCCCTGTAGATGCATACGTACATTACAGTAACGCACACAACAGCCATGTAGATACAGATGTACATTACAGTAGCGCACATACGTGCCCTGTAGTTGCATACGTACATTACACTAACGCACATCACTGCCATGTAGATACAGATGTACATTACATCAACGCAGATACGTGCCCTGTAGTTGCATTTTTACATTACATTAACGCACATACCTGCACTGTTGGTACAGATGTACATTACATTAACGCACAAAACTACCATGTAGATACAGACGTACATTACAGTTGCGCACATACGTGCCCTGTAGATGCATACGTACATTACAGTAACGCACACAACAGCCATGAAAATACAGATGTACATTACAGTAACGCATACAACTGCCATGGAGATACAGATGTACATTACAGTAGCGCACGTACGTGCCCTGTAGATGCATACGTACATTACAGTAACGCACACAACAGCCATGTAGATACAGATGTACATTACAGTAGCGCACATACGTGCCCTGTAGTTGCATACGTACATTACACTAACGCACATCACTGCCATGTAGATACAGATGTACATTACATCAACGCAGATACGTGCCCTGTAGTTGCATTCGTACATTACATTAACGCACATACCTGCACTGTTGGTACAGATGTACATTACATTAACGCACAAAACTACCATGTAGATACAGACGTACATTACAGTTGCGCAAATACGTGCCCTGTAGATGCATACGTACATTACAGTAACGCATAAGACTGCCATGTAGATACAGATGTACATTACAGTAGCGCACATACGTGCCCTGTAGATGCATACGTACATTACAGTAACGCACACAACAGCCATGAAAATACAGATGTACATTACAGTAGCGCACATACGTATCCTGTAGATGCATACGTACATTACATTAACGCACACAACTGCCATGTAGATACAGATGTACATTACAGTAGCGCACATACGTGCCCTGTAGTTGCATACGTACATTACACTAACGCACATCACTGCCATGTAGATACAGATGTACATTACATCAACGCACATACGTGCCCTGTAGATGCATACGTACATTACATTAACGCACATACCTGCACTGTTGGTACAGATGTACATTACATTAACGAACACAACTGCCATGTAGATACAGATGTACATTACAGTAGCGCACATACGTGCCCTGTAGATGCATATGTACATTACAGTAACGCATACAACTGCCATGGAGATACAGATGTACATTACAGTAGCGCACGTACGTGCCCTGTAGATGCATACCTACATTACAGTAACGCACACAACAGCCATGTAGATACAGATGTACATTACAGTAGCGCACATACGTGCCCTGTAGTTGCATACGTACATTACACTAACGCACATCACTGCCATGTAGATACAGATGTACATTACATCAACGCACATACGTGCCCTGTAGTTGCATACGTACATTACATTAACGCACATACCTGCACTGTTGGTACAGATGTACATTACATTATCGCACAAAACTACCATGTAGATACAGACGTACATTACAGTTGCGCACATACGTGCCCTGTAGATGCATACGTACATTACAGTAACGCATAAAACTGCCATGTAGATACAGATGTACATTACAGTAGCGCACATACGTGCCCTGTAGATGCATACGTACATTACAGTAACGCACACAACAGCCATGAAAATACAGATGTACATTACAGTAACGCATACAACTGCCATGGAGATACAGATGTACATTACAGTAGCGCACGTACGTGCCCTGTAGATGCATACGTACATTACAGTAACGCACACAACAGCCATGTAGATACAGATGTACATTACAGTAGCGCACATACGTGCCCTGTAGTTGCATACTTACATTACACTAACGCACATCACTGCCATGTAGATACAGATGTTCATTACATCAACGCAGATACGTGCCCTGTAGTTGCATTCGTACATTACATTAACGCACATACCTGCACTGTTGGTACAGATGTACATTACATTAACGCACAAAACTACCATGTAGATACAGACGTACATTACAGTTGCGCAAATACGTGCCCTGTAGATGCATACGTACATTACAGTAACGCATAAAACTGCCATGTAGATACAGATGTACATTTCAGTAGCGCACATACGTGCCCTGTAGATGCATACGTACATTACAGTAACGCACACAACAGCCATGAAAATACAGATGTACATTACAGTAGCGCACATACGTATCCTGTAGATGCATACGTACATTACATTAACGCACACAACTGCCATGTAGATACAGATGTACATTACAGTAGCGCACATACGTGCCCTGTAGTTGCATACGTACATTACACTAACGCACATCACTGCCATGTAGATACAGATGTACATTACATCAACGCACATACGTGCCCTGTAGATGCATACGTACATTACATTAACGCACATACCTGCACTGTTGGTACAGATGTACATTACATTAACGAACACAACTGCCATGTAGATACAGATGTACATTACAGTAGCGCACATACGTGCCCTGTAGATGCATACGTACAATACAGTAACGCATACAACTGCCATGGAGATACAGATGTACATTACAGTAGCGCACATACGTGCCCTGTAGATGCATATGTACATTACAGTAACGCATACAACTGCCATGTAGATACAGATGTACATTACAGTAGCGCACGTACGTGCCGTCTAGATGCATACGTACATTACAGTAACGCACACAACAGCCATGTAGATACAGATGTACATTACAGTAGCGCACATACGTGCCCTGTAGCTGCATATGTACATTACAGTAACGCATACAACTGCCATGGAGATACAGATGTACATTACAGTAGCGCACGTACGTGCCCTGTAGATGCATACGTACATTACAGTAACGCACACAACAGCCATGTATATACAGATGTACATTACACTAGCGCACATACGTGCCCTGTAGATGCATATTACAGTAACGCATACAACTGCCATGGAGATACAGATGTACATTACAGTAGCGCACTTACGTGCCCTGTAGATGCATACGTTCATTACAGTAACGCATAAAACTGCCATGTAGATACAGATGTACATTACAGTAGCGCACATACGTGCACTGTAGATGCATACGAACATTACAGTAACGCACACAACAGCCATGAAAATACAGATGTTCTTTACAGTAGCGCACATACGTATCCTGAAGATGCATACGTACATTACATTAACGCACACAACTGCCATGTAGATACAGATGTACATTACAGTAGCGCACATACGTGCCCTGTAGTTGCATACGTAAATTACACTAACGCACATCACTGCCATGTAGATACAGATGTACATTACATCAACGCACATACGTACCCTGTAGATGCATACGTACATTACATTAACGCACATACCTGCACTGTTGGTACAGATGTACATTAAATTAACGCACACAACTACAATGTAGATACAGACGTACATTACAGTTGCGCAAATACGTGCCCTGTAGATGCATACGTACATTACAGTAACGCATAAGACTGCCATGTAGATACAGATGTACATTACAGTAGCGCACATACGTGCCCTGTAGATGCATACGTACATTACAGTAACGCACACAACAGCCATGAAAATACAGATGTACATTACAGTAGCGCACATACGTATCCTGTAGATGCATACGTACATTACATTAACGCACACAACTGCCATGTAGATGCAGATGTACATTACAGTAGCGCACATACGTGCCCTGTAGTTGCATACGTACATTACACTAACGCACATCACTGGCATGTAGATACAGATGTACATTACATCAACGCACATACGTGCCCTGTAGATGCATACGTACATTACATTAACGCACATACCTGCACTGTTGGTACAGATGTACATTACATTAACGAACACAACTGCCATGTAGATACAGATGTACATTACAGTAGCGCACATACGTGCCCTGTAGATGCATATGTACATTACAGTAACGCATACAACTGCCATGGAGATACAGATGTACATTACAGTAGCGAACATACGTGCCCTGTAGATGCATATGTACATTACAGTAACGCATACAACTGCCATGTAGATACAGATGTACATTACAGTAGCGCACGTACGTGCCGTCTAGATGCATACGTACATTACAGTAACGCACACAACAGCCATGAAAATACAGATGTACATTACAGTAGCGCACATACGTATCCTGTAGATGCATACGTACATTACATTAACGCACACAACTGCCATGTAGATACAGATGTACATTACAGTAGCGCACATACGTGCCCTGTAGTTGCATACGTACATTACACTAACGCACATCACTGGCATGTAGATACAGATGTACATTACATCAACGCACATACGTGCCCTGTAGATGCATACGTACATTACATTAACGCACATACCTGCACTGTTGGTACAGATGTACATTACATTAACGAACACAACTGCCATGTAGATACAGATGTACATTACAGTAGCGCACATACGTGCCCTGTAGATGCATATGTACATTACAGTAACGCATACAACTGCCATGGAGATACAGATGTACATTACAGTAGCGAACATACGTGCCCTGTAGATGCATATGTACATTACAGTAACGCATACAACTGCCATGTAGATACAGATGTACATTACAGTAGCGCACGTACGTGCCGTCTAGATGCATACGTACATTACAGTAACGCACACAACAGCCATGTAGATACAGATGTACATTACAGTAGCGCACATACGTGCCCTGTAGATGCATACGTACATTACATTAACGCACACAACTGCCATGTAGATACAGATGTACATTACAGTAGCGCACATACGTGCCCTGTAGTTGCATACGTACATTACACTAACGCACATCACTGGCATGTAGATACAGATGTACATTACATCAACGCACATACGTGCCCTGTAGATGCATACGTACATTACATTAACGCACATACCTGCACTGTTGGTACAGATGTACATTACATTTACGAACACAACTGCCATGTAGATACAGATGTACATTACAGTAGCGCACATACGTGCCCTGTAGATGCATATGTACATTACAGTAACGCATACAACTGCCATGGAGATACAGATGTACATTACAGTAGCGAACATACGTGCCCTGTAGATGCATATGTACATTACAGTAACGCATACAACTGCCATGTAGATACAGATGTACATTACAGTAGCGCACGTACGTGCCGTCTAGATGCATACGTACATTACAGTAACGCACACAACAGCCATGAAAATACAGATGTACATTACAGTAGCGCACATACGTATCCTGTAGATGCATACGTACATTACATTAACGCACACAACTGCCATGTAGATACAGATGTACATTACATCAACGCACATACGTGCCCTGTAGTTGCATACGTATATTACATTAACGCACATACCTGCACTGTTGGTACAGATGTACATTACATTAACGCACAAAACTACCATGTAGATACAGACGTACATTACAGTTGCGCACATACGTGCCCTGTAGATGCATACGTACATTACAGTAACGCATAACACTGCCATGTAGATACAGATGTACATTACAGTAGCGCACATACGTGCCCTGTAGATGCATACGTACATTACAGTAACGCACACAACAGCCATGAAAATACAGATGTACATTACAGTAGCGCACGTACGTGCCGTCTAGATGCATACGTACATTACAGTAACGCACACAACAGCCATGTAGATACAGATGTACATTACAGTAGCGCACATACGTGCCCTGTAGATGCATATGTACATTACAGTAACGCACAAAACTACCATGTAGATACAGACGTACATTACAGTTGCGCACATACGTGCCCTGTAGATGCATACGTACATAACAGTAACGCATAAAACTGCCATGTAGATACAGATGTACATTACAGTAGCGCACATACGTGCCCTGTAGATGCATACGTACATTTCAGTAACGCACACAACAGCCATGAAAATACAGATGTACATTACAGTAACGCATACATCTGCCATGGAGATACAGATGTACATTACAGTAGCGCACGTACGTGCCCTGTAGATGCATACGTACATTACAGTAACGCACACAATAGCCATGTAGATACAGTTGTACATTACAGTAGCGCACATACGTGCCCTGTAGTTGCATACTTACATTACACTAACGCACATCGCTGCCATGTAGATACAGATGTACATTACATCAACGCAGATACGTGCCCTGTAGTTGCATTTTTACATTACATTAACGCACATACCTGCACTGTTGGTACAGATGTACATTACATTAACGCACAAAACTACCATGTAGATACAGACGTACATTACAGTTGCGCACATACGTGCCCTGTAGATGCATACGTACATTACAGTAACGCATAAAACTGCCATGTAGATACAGATGTACATTACAGTAGCGCACATACGTGCCCTGTAGATGCATACGTACATTACAGTTACGCACACAACAGCCATGAAAATACAGATGTACATTACAGTAGCGCACATACGTATCCTGTAGATGCGTACGTACATTACATTAACGCACACAACTGCCATGTAGATACAGATGTACATTACAGTAGCGCACATACGTGCCCTGTAGTTGCATACGTACATAACACTAACGCACACAACAGCCATGTAGATACAGATGTACATTACAGTAGCGCACATACGTGCCCTGTAGTGGCATACGTACATTACACTAACGCACATCACTGCCATGTAGATACAGATGTACATTACATCAACGCACATACGTGCCCTGTAGTTGCATTCGTACATTACATTAACGCACATACCTGCACTGTTGGTACAGATGTACATTACATTAACGCACAAAACTACCATGTGGATACAGACGTACATTACAGTTGCGCACATACGTGCCCTGTAGATGCATACGTACATTACAGTAACGCATAAAACTGCCATGTAGATACAGATGTACATTACATTAGCGCACATACGTGCCCTGTAGTAGCATACGTTCATTACATTAACGCACATACCTGCACTGTTGGTACAGATGTACATTACATTAACGCACACAACTACCATGTAGATACAGATGTACATTACATTAACGCACATCACTGCCATGTAGATACAGATGTACATAACATTAACGCACATACGTGCCCTGTAGATGCATACGTTCATTACATTAACGCACATACTTGCACTGTTGATACAGATGTACATTACATTAACGCACACAACTGCCATGTAGATACAGATGTACATTACAGTAACGCACATACAAGCCCTGTAGATGCATACGTACATTACATTAACGCACATACCTGCACTGTTGGTACAGATGTACATTACATTAACGAACACAACTGCCATGTAGATACAGATGTACATTACAGTAGCGCACATACGTGCCCTGTAGATGCATATGTACATTACAGTAACGCATACAACTGCCATGGAGATACAGATGTACATTACAATAGCGCACATGCGTGCCCTGTAGATGCATATGTACATTACAGTAACGCATACAACTGCCATGGAGATACAGATGTACATTACAGTAGCGCACGTACGTGCCGTCTAGATGCATACGTACATTACAGTAACGCACACAACAGCCATGTTGATACAGATGTACATTACAGTAGCGCACATACGTGCCCTGTAGATGCATATGTACATTACAGTAACGCATACAACTGCCATGGAGATACAGATGTACATTACAGTAGCGCACGTACGTGCCCTGTAGATGCATACGAACATTACAGTAACGCACACAACAGCTATGTAGATACAGATGTACATTACAGTAGCGCACATACGTGCCCTGTAGTGGCATACGTACATTACACTAACGCACATCACTGCCATGTAGATACAGATGTACATTACATCAACGCACATACGTGCCCTGTAGTTGCATTCGTACATTACATTAACGCACATACCTGCACTGTTGGTACAGATGTACATTACATTAACGCACAAAACTACCATGTAGATACAGACGTACATTACAGTTGCGCACATACGTGCCCTGTAGATGCATACGTACATTACAGTAACGCATAAAACTGCCATGTAGATACAGATGTACATTACATTAGCGCACATACGTGCCCTGTAGATGCATACGTACATTACAGTAACGCACACAACAGCCATGAAAATACGGATGTACATTACAGTAACGCATACAACTGCCATGGAGATACAGATGTACATTACAGTAGCGCACGTACGTGCCCTGTAGATGCATACGTACATTACAGTAACGCACACAACAGCCATGTAGATACAGATGTACATTACAAAAGCGCACATACGTGCCCTGTAGTTGCATACGTACATTACACTAACGCACATCACTGCCATGTAGATACAGATGTACATTACATCAACGCAGATACGTGCCCTGTAGTTGCATTCGTACATTACATTAACGCACATACCTGCACTGTTGGTACAGATGTACATTACATTAACGCACAAAACTACCATGTAGATACAGACGTACATTACAGTTGCGCAAATACGTGCCCTGTAGATGCATACGTACATTACAGTAACGCATAAGACTGCCATGTATATACAGATGTACATTACAGTAGCGCACATACGTGCCCTGTAGATGCATACGTACATTACAGTAACGCACACAACAGCCATGAAAATACAGATGTACATTACAGTAGCGCACATACGTATCCTGTAGATGCATACGTACATTACATTAACGCACACAACTGCCATGTAGATACAGATGTACATTACAGTAGCGCACATACGTGCCCTGTAGTTGCATACGTACATTACACTAACGCACATCACTGCCATTTAGATACAGATGTACATTACATCAACGCACATACGTGCCCTGTAGATGCATACGTACATTACATTAACGCACATACCTGCACTGTTGGTACAGATGTACATTACATTAACGAACACAACTGCCATGTAGATACAGATGTACATTACAGTAGCGCACATACGTGCCCTGTCGATGCATATGTACATTACAGTAACGCATACAACTGCCATGGAGATACAGATGTACATTACAGTAGCGAACATACGTGCCCTGTAGATGCATATGTACATTACAGTAACGCATACAACTGCCATGTAGATACAGATGTACATTACAGTAGCGCACGTACGTGCCGTCTAGATGCATACGTACATTACAGTAACGCACACAACAGCCATGTAGATACAGATGTACATTACAGTAGCGCACATACGTGCCCTGTAGATGCATACGTACATTACATTAACGCACACAACTGCCATGTAGATACAGATGTACATTACAGTAGCGCACATACGTGCCCTGTAGTTGCATACGTACATTACACTAACGCACATCACTGCCATGTAGATACAGATGTACATTACATCAACGCACATACGTGCCCTGTAGTTGCATTCGTACATTACATTAACGCACATACCTGCACTGTTGGTACAGATGTACATTACATTAACGCACAAAACTACCATGTAGATACAGACGTACATTACAGTTGCGCACATACGTGCCCTGTAGATGCATACGTACATTACAGTAACGCATAAAACTGCCATGTAGATACAGATGTACATTACAGTAGCGCACATACGTGCCCTGTAGATGCATACGTACATTACAGTAACGCACACAACAGCCATGAAAATACAGATGTACATTACAGTAGCGCACATACGTGCCCTGTAGTTGCATACGTACATTACACTAACGCACATCACTGCCATGTAGATACAGATGTACATTACATCAACGCAGATACGTGCCCTGTAGTTGCATTCGTTCATTACAGTAACGCATAAAACTGCCATGTAGATACAGATGTACATTACATCAACGCACATACGTGCCCTGTAGTTGCATACGTACATTACATTAACGCACATACCTGCACTGTTGATACAGATGTACATTACATTAACGCACAAAACTACCATGTAGATACAGACGTACATTACAGTTGCGCACATACGTGCCCCGTAGATGCATATGTACATTACAGTAACGCATAAAACTGCCATGTAGATACAGATGTACATTACAGTAGCGCACATACGTGCCCTGTAGTTGCATACGTTCATTACATTAACGCACATACCTGCACTGTTGGTACAGATGTACATTACATTAACGCACACAACTACCATGTAGATACAGATGTACATTACATTAACGCACATCACTGCCATGTAGATACAGATGTACATAACATTAACGCACATACGTGCCCTGTAGATGCATACGTTCATTACATTAACGCACATACTTGCACTGTTGATACAGATGTACATTACATTAACGCACACAACTGCCATGTAGATACAGATGTACATTACAGTAACGCACATACAAGCCCTGTAGATGCATACGTACATTACATTAACGCACATACCTGCACTGTTGGTACAGATGTACATTACATTAACGAACACAACTGCCATGTAGATACAGATGTACATTACAGTAGCGCACATACGTGCCCTGTAGATGCATATGTACATTACAGTAACGCATACAACTGCCATGGAGATACAGATGTACATTACAGTAGCGCACATACGTGCCCTGTAGATGCATATGTACATTACAGTAACGCATACAACTGCCATGGAGATACAGATGTACATTACAGTAGCGCACGTACGTGCCGTCTAGATGCATACGTACATTACAGTAACGCACACAACAGCCATGTAGATACAGATGTACATTACAGTAGCGCACATACGTGCCCTGTAGATGCATATGTACATTACAGTAACGCATACAACTGCCATGGAGATACAGATGTACATTACAGTAGCGCACGTACGTGCCCTGTAGATGCATACGTACATTACAGTAACGCACACAACAGCCATGTAGATACAGATGTACATTACAGTAGCGCACATACGTGCCCTGTAGTTGCATACGTACATTACAGTAACGCACACAACAGCCATGAAAATACAGATGTACATTACAGTAACGCATACAACTGCCATGGAGATACAGATGTACATTACAGTAGCGCACGTACGTGCCCTGTAGATGCATACGTACATTACAGTAACGCACACAACAGCCATGAAAATACAGATGTACATTACAGTAACGCATACAACTGCCATGGAGATACAGATGTACATTACAGTAGCGCACGTACGTGCCCTGTAGATGCATACGTACATTACAGTAACGCACACAACAGCCATGTAGATACAGATGTACATTACAGTAGCGCACATACGTGCCCTGTAGTTGCATACGTACATTACACTAACGCACATCACTGCCATGTAGATACAGATGTACATTACATCAACGCAGATACGTGCCCTGTAGTTGCATTCGTACATTACATTAACGCACATACCTGCACTGTTGGTACAGATGTACATTACATTAACGCACAAAACTACCATGTAGATACAGACGTACATTACAGTTGCGCAAATACGTGCCCTGTAGATGCATACGTACATTACAGTAACGCATAAGACTGCCATGTAGATACAGATGTACATTACAGTAGCGCACATACGTGCCCTGTAGATGCATACGTACATTACAGTAACGCACACAACAGCCATGAAAATACAGATGTACATTACAGTAGCGCACATACGTATCCTGTAGATGCATACGTACATTACATTAACGCACACAACTGCCATGTAGATACAGATGTACATTACAGTAGCGCACATACGTGCCCTGTAGTTGCATACGTACATTACACTAACGCACATCACTGCCATGTAGATACAGATGTACATTACATCAACGCACATACGTGCCCTGTAGATGCATACGTACATTACATTAACGCACATACCTGCACTGTTGGTACAGATGTACATTACATTAACGAACACAACTGCCATGTAGATACAGATGTACATTACAGTAGCGCACATACGTGCCCTGTAGATGCATATGTACATTACAGTAACGCATACAACTGCCATGGAGATACAGATGTACATTACAGTAGTGCACATACGTGCCCTGTAGATGCATATGTACATTACAGTAACGCATACAACTGCCATGTAGATACAGATGTACATTACAGTAGCGCACGTACGTGCCGTCTAGATGCATACGTACATTACAGTAACGCACACAACAGCCATGTAGATACAGATGTACATTACACTAGCGCACATACGTGCCCTGTAGATGCATATGTACATTACAGTAACGCATACAACTGCCATGGAGATACAGATGTACATTACAGTAGCGCACGTACGTGCCCTGTAGATGCATACGTACATTACAGTAACGCACACAACAGCCATGTAGATACAGATGTACATTACAGTAGCGCACATACGTGCCCTGTATTTGCATACGTACATTACATTAACGCACATCACTGCCATGTAGATACAGATGTACATTACATCAACGCACATACGTGCCCTGTAGATGCATACGTACATTACATTAACGCACATACCTGCACTGTTGGTACAGATTTACATTACATTAACGCACAAAACTACCATGTAGATACAGACGTACATTACATTAACGCACATACCTGCCCTGTAGATGCATATGTACATTACAGTAACGCATACAACTGCCATGGAGATACAGATGTACATTACAGTAGCGCACGTACGTGCCCTGTAGATGCATACCTACATTACAGTAACGCACACAACAGCCATGTAGATACAGATGTACATTACAGTAGCGCACATACGTGCCCTGTAGTTGCATACGTACATTACACTAACGCACATCACTGCCATGTAGATACAGATGTACATTACATCAACGCACATACGTGCCCTGTAGTTGCATACGTACATTACATTAACGCACATACCTGCACTGTTGGTACAGATGTACATTACATTATCGCACAAAACTACCATGTAGATACAGACGTACATTACAGTTGCGCACATACGTGCCCTGTAGATGCATACGTACATAACAGTAACGCATAAAACTGCCATGTAGATACAGATGTACATTACAGTAGCGCACATACGTGCCCTGTAGATGCATACGTACATTACAGTAACGCACACAACAGCCATGAAAATACAGATGTACATTACAGTAACGCATACAACTGCCATGGAGATACAGATGTACATTACAGTAGCGCACGTACGTGCCCTGTAGATGCATACGTACATTACAGTAACGCACACAACAGCCATGTAGATACAGATGTACATTACAGTAGCGCACATACGTGCCCTGTAGTTGCATACTTACATTACACTAACGCACATCACTGCCATGTAGATACAGATGTTCATTACATCAACGCAGATACGTGCCCTGTAGTTGCATTCGTACATTACATTAACGCACATACCTGCACTGTTGGTACAGATGTACATTACATTAACGCACAAAACTACCATGTAGATACAGACGTACATTACAGTTGCGCAAATACGTGCCCTGTAGATGCATACGTACATTACAGTAACGCATAAAACTGCCATGTAGATACAGATGTACATTACAGTAGCGCACATACGTGCCCTGTAGATGCATACGTACATTACAGTAACGCACACAACAGCCATGAAAATACAGATGTACTTTACAGTAGCGCAAATACGTATCCTGTAGATGCATACGTACATTACATTAACGCACACAACTGCCACGTAGATACAGATGTACATTACAGTAGCGCACATACGTGCCCTGTAGATGCATACGTACATTACACTAACGCACATCACTGCCATGTAGATACAGATGTACATTACATCAACGCACATACGTGCCCTGTAGTTGCATTCGTACATTACATTAACGCACATACCTGCACTGTTGGTACAGATGTACATTACATTAACGCACAAAACTACCATGTAGATACAGACGTACATTACAGTTGCGCACATACGTGCCCTGTAGATGCATACGTACATTACAGTAACGCATAAAACTGCCATGTAGATACAGATGTACATTACATTAGCGCACATACGTGCCCTGTAGATGCATACGTACATTACAGTAACGCACACAACAGCCATGAAAATACAGATGTACATTACAGTAACGCATACAACTGCCATGGAGATACAGATGTATATAACAGTAGCGCACGTACGTGCCCTGTAGATGCATACGTACATTACAGTAACGCACACAACAGCCATGTAGATACAGATGTACATTACAAAAGCGCACATACGTGCCCTGTAGTTGCATACGTACATTACACTAACGCACATCACTGCCATGTAGATACAGATGTACATTACATCAACGCAGATACGTGCCCTGTAGTTGCATTCGTACATTACATTAACGCACATACCTGCACTGTTGGTACAGATGTACATTACATTAACGCACAAAACTACCAAGTAGATACAGACGTACATTACAGTTGCGCAAATACGTGCCCTGTAGATGCATACGTACATTACAGTAACGCATAAGACTGCCATGTAGATACAGATGTACATTACAGTAGCGCACATACGTGCCCTGTAGATGCATACGTACATTACACTAACGCACATCACTGCCATGTAGATACAGATGTACATTACATCAACGCACAAACGTGCCCTGTAGATGCATACGTACATTACATTAACGCACATACCTGCACTGTTGGTACAGATGTACATTACATTAACGCACACAACTGCCATGTAGATACAGATGTACATTACAGTAGCGCACATACGTGCCCTGTAGTTGCATACGTACATTACACTAACGCACATCACTGCCATTTAGATACAGATGTACATTACATCAACGCACATACGTGCCCTGTAGATGCATACGTACATTACATTAACGCACATACCTGCACTGTTGGTACAGATGTACATTACATTAACGAACACAACTGCCATGTAGATACAGATGTACATTACAGTAGCGCACATACGTGCCCTGTCGATGCATATGTACATTACAGTAACGCATACAACTGCCATGGAGATACAGATGTACATTACAGTAGCGAACATACGTGCCCTGTAGATGCATATGTACATTACAGTAACGCATACAACTGCCATGTAGATACAGATGTACATTACAGTAGCGCACGTACGTGCCGTCTAGATGCATACGTACATTACAGTAACGCACACAACAGCCATGTAGATACAGATGTACATTACAGTAGCGCACATACGTGCCCTGTAGATGCATACGTACATTACATTAACGCACACAACTGCCATGTAGATACAGATGTACATTACAGTAGCGCACATACGTGCCCTGTAGTTGCATACGTACATTACACTAACGCACATCACTGCCATGTAGATACAGATGTACATTACATCAACGCACATACGTGCCCTGTAGTTGCATTCGTACATTACATTAACGCACATACCTGCACTGTTGGTACAGATGTACATTATATTAACGCACAAAACTACCATGTAGATACAGACGTACATTACAGTTGCGCACATACGTGCCCTGTAGATGCATACGTACATTACAGTAACGCATAAAACTGCCATGTAGATACAGATGTACATTACAGTAGCGCACATACGTGCCCTGTAGATGCATACGTACATTACAGTAACGCACACAACAGCCATAAAAATACAGATGTACATTACAGTAGCGCACATACGTGCCCTGTAGTTGCATACGTACATTACACTAACGCACATCACTGCCATGTAGATACAGATGTACATTACATCAACGCAGATACGTGCCCTGTAGTTGCATTCGTACATTACAGTAACGCACATACCTGCACTGTTGGTACAGATGTACATTACATTAACGCACAAAACTACCATGTAGATACAGACGTACATTACAGTTGCGCAAATACGTGCCCTGTAGATGCATACGTACATTACAGTAACGCATAAGACTGCGATGTAGATACAGATGTACATTACAGTAGCGCACATACGTGCCCTGTAGATGCATACGTACATTACAGTAACGCACACAACAGCCATGAAAATACAGATGTACATTACAGTAGCGCACATACGTATCCTGTAGATGCATACGTACATTACATTAACGCACACAACTGCCATGTAGATACAGATGTACATTACAGTAGCGCACATACGTGCCCTGTAGTTGCATACGTACATTACACTAACGCACATCACTGGCATGTAGATACAGATGTACATTACATCAACGCACATACGTGCCCTGTAGATGCATACGTACATTACATTAACGCACATACCTGCACTGTTGGTACAGATGTACATTACATTAACGAACACAACTGCCATGTAGATACAGATGCACATTACAGTAGCGCACATACGTGCCCTGTAGATGCATATGTACATTACAGTAACGCATACAACTGCCATGGAGATACAGATGTACATTACAGTATCGCACATACGTGCCCTGTAGATGCATATGTACATTACAGTAACGCATACAACTGCCATGTAGATACAGATGTACATTACAGTAGCGCACGTACGTGCCGTCTAGATGCATACGTACATTACAGTAACGCACACAACAGTCATGTAGATACAGATGTACATTACAGTAGCGCACATACGTGCCCTGTAGTTGCATACGTACATTACACTAACGCACATCACTGCCATGTAGATACAGATGTACATTACATCAACGCACAAACGTGCCCTGTAGATGCATACGTACATTACATTAACGCACATACCTGCACTGTTGGTACAGATGTACATTACATTAACGAACACAACTGCCATGTAGATACAGATGTACATTACAGTAGCGCACATACGTGCCCTGTAGATGCATATGTACATTACAGTAACGCATACAACTGCCATGGAGATACAGATGTACATTACAGTAGCGCACGTACGTGCCCTGTAGATGCATACGTACATTACAGTAACGCACACAACAGCCATGTACGTACAGATGTACATTTCAGTAGCGCACATACGTGCCATGTAGTTGCATACGTACATAACACTAACGCACATCACTGCCATGTAGATACAGATGTACATTACATCAACGCACATACGTGCCCTGTAGTTGCATACGTACATTACATTAACGCACATACCTGCACTGTTGGTACAGATGTACATTACATTAACGCACAAAACTACCATGTAGATACAGATGTACATTACACTAGCGCACAAACGTGCACTGTTGGTACAGATGTACATTACATTAACGCACACAACTACCATGTAGATACAGACGTACATTACATTTACGCACATACCTGCCCTGTAGATGCATATGTACATTACAGTAACGCATACAACTGCCATGGAGATACAGATGTACATTACAGTAGCGCACGTACGTGCCCTGTAGATGCATACGTACATTGCAGTAACGCACACAACAGCCATGTAGATACAGATGTACATTACACTAGCGCACATACGTGCCCTGTAGATGAATATGTACATTACAGTAACGCATACAACTGCCAGGTAGATACAGATGTACATTACAGTAGCGCACATACGTGCCCTGTAGTTGCATACGTACATTACACTAACGCATACCACTGCCATGTAGATACAGATGTACATTACATCAACGCACATACGTGCCCTGTAGTTGCATACGTACGTTACATTAACGCACATACCTGCACTGTTGGTACAGATGTACATTAAATTAACGTACAAAACTAACATGTAGATACAGACGTACATTACAGTTGCGCATATACGTGCCCTGTAGATGCATACGTACATTACAGTAACGCATAAAACTGCCATGTAGATACAGATATACATTACAGTAGCGCACATACGTGCCCTGTAGATGCATACGTACATTACAGTAACGCACACAACAGCCATGAAAATACAGATGTACTTTACAGTAGCGCAAATACGTATCCTGTAGATGCATACGTACATTACATTAACGCACACAACTGCCATGTAGATACAGATGTACATTACAGTAGCGCACATACGTGCCCTGTAGTTGCATACGTACATTACACTAACGCACATCACTGCCATGAAAATACAGATGTACTTTACAGTAGCGCAAATACGTATCCTCTAGATGCATACGTACATTACATTAACGCACACAACTGCCATGTAGATATAGATGTACATTACAGTAGCGCACATACGTGCCCTGTAGTTGCATACGTACATTACACTAACGCACATCACTGCCATGTAGATACAGATGTACATTACATCAACGCACATACGTGCCCTGTAGATGCATACGTACATTACAGTAACGCACACAACAGCCATGTAGATACAGATGTACATTACACTAGCGCACAAACGTGCCCTGTAGATGTATATGTACATTACAGTAACGCATACAACTGCCATGGAGATACAGATGTACATTACAGTAGCGCACGTACGTGCCCTGTATTTGCATACGTACATTACATTAACGCACATCACTGCCATGTAGATATAGATGTACATTACATCAACGCACATACGTGCCCTGTAGTTGCATACGTACATTACATTAACGCACATACCTGCACTGTTGGTACAGATGTACATTACATTAACGCACAAAACTACCATTTAGATACAGACGTACATTACATTAACGCACATACCTGCCCTGTAGATGCATATGTACATTACAGTAACGCATACAACTGCCATGGAGATACAGATGTACATTACAGTAGCGCACGTACGTGCCCTGTAGATGCATACGTACATTACAGTAACGCACACAACAGCCAGGTAGATACAGATGTACATTACAGTAGCGCACATACGTGCCCTGTAGTTGCATACGTACATTACACTAACGCATATCACTGCCATGTAGATACAGATGTACATTACATCAACGCACATACGTGCCCTGTAGTTGCATACGTACGTTACATTAACGCACATACCTACCCTGTAGATGCATATGTACATTACAGTAACGCATACAACTGCCATGGAGATACAGATGTACATTACAGTAGCGCACGTACGTGCCCTGTAGATGCATACGTACATTACAGTAACGCACACAACAGCCATGTAGATACAAATGTACATTACAGTAGCGCACATACGTGCCCTGTAGTTGCATATGTACATTACAGTAACGCATACAACTGCCATGGAGATACAGATGTACATTACAGTAGCGCACGTACGTGCCCTGTAGATGCATACGTACATTACAGTAACGCACACAACAGCCATGTAGATACAGATGTACATTACAGTAGCGCACATACGTGCCCTGTAGTTGCATACGTACATTACACTAACGCACATCACTGCCATGTAGATACAGATGTACATTACATCAACGCACATACGTGCCCTGTAGTTGCATACGTACATTACATTAACGCACATACCTGCCCTGTAGATGCATATGTACATTACAGTAACGCATACAACTGCCATGGAGATACAGATGTACATTACAGTAGCGCACGTACGTGCCCTGTAGATGCATACGTACATTACAGTAACGCACACAACAGCCATGTAGATACAGATGTACATTACAGTAGCGCACATACGTGCCCTGTAGTTGCATACGTACATTACACTAACGCACATCACTGCCATGTAGATACAGATGTACATTACATCAACGCACATACGTGCCCTGTAGTTGCATACGTACATTACATTAACGCACATACCTGCCCTGTAGATGCATATGTACATTACAGTAACGCATACAACTGCCATGGAGATACAGATGTACATTACAGTAGCGCACGTACGTGCCCTGTAGATGCATACGTACATTACAGTAACGCACACAACAGCCAGGTAGATACAGATGTACATTACAGTAGCGCACATACGTTCCCTGTAGTTGCATACGTACATTATACTAACGCATATCACTGCCATGTAGATACAGATGTACATTACATCAACGCACATACGTGCCCTGTAGTTGCATACGTACGTTACATTAACGCACATACCTGCCCTGTAGATGCATATGTACATTACAGTAACGCATACAACTGCCATGGAGATACAGATGTACATTACAGTAGCGCACGTACGTGCCCTGTAGATGCATACGTACATTACACTAACGCACATCACTGCCATGTAGATACAGATGTACATTACATCAACGCACATACGTGCCCTGTAGTTGCATACGTACATTACATTAACGCACATACCTGCCCTGTAGATGCATATGTACATTACAGTAACGCATACAACTGCCATGGAGATACAGATGTACATTACAGTAGCGCACGTACGTGCCCTGTAGATGCATACGTACATTACAGTAACGCACACAACAGCCATGTAGATACAGATGTACATTACAGTAGCGCACATACGTGCGCTGTAGTTGCATACGTACATTACACTAACGCACATCACTGCCATGTAGATACAGATGTACATTACATCAACGCACATACGTGCCCTGTAGTTGCATACGTACATTACATTAACGCACATACCTGCACTGTTGGTACAGATGTACATTACATTAACGCACAAAACTACCATGTAGATACAGACGTACATTACAGTTGCGCACATACGTGCCCTGTAGATGCATACGTTCATTACAGTAACGCATAAAACTGCCATGTAGATACAGATGTACATTACAGTAGCGCACATACGTGCCCTGTAGATGCATATGTACATTACAGTAACGCATACAACTGCCATGGAGATACAGATGTACATTACAGTAGCGCACGTACGTGCCGTCTAGATGCATACGTACATTACAGTAACGCACACAACAGCCATGTAGATACAGATGTACATTACAGTAGCGCACATACGTGCCCTGTAGATGCATATGTACATTACAGTAACGCATACAACTGCCATGGAGATACAGATGTACATTACAGTAGCGCACGTACGTGCCCTGTAGATGCATACGTACATTACAGTAACGCACACAACAGCCAGGTAGATACAGATGTACATTACAGTAGCGCACATACGTGCCCTGTAGTTGCATACGTACATTACACTAACGCATATCACTGCCATGTAGATACAGATGTACATTACATCAACGCACATACGTGCCCTGTAGTTGCATACGTACGTTACATTAACGCACATACCTGCACTGTTGGTACAGATGTACATTAAATTAACGTACAAAACTACCATGTAGATACAGACGTACATTACAGTTGCGCATATACGTGCCCTGTAGATGCATACGTACATTACAGTAACGCATAAAACTGCCATGTAGATACAGATATACATTACAGTAGCGCACATACGTGCCCAGTAGATGCATACGTACATTACAGTAACGCACACAACAGCCATGAAAATACAGATGTACTTTACAGTAGCGCAAATACGTATCCTGTAGATGCATACGTACATTACATTAACGCACACAACTGCCATGTAGATACAGATGTACATTACAGTAGCGCACATACGTGCCCTGTAGTTGCATACGTACGTTACATTAACGCACATACCTGCACTGTTGGTACAGATGTACATTAAATTAACGTACAAAACTACCATGTAGATACAGACGTACATTACAGTTGCGCATATACGTGCCCTGTAGATGCATACGTACATTACAGTAACGCATAAAACTGCCATGTAGATACAGATATACATTACAGTAGCGCACATACGTGCCCAGTAGATGCATACGTACATTACAGTAACGCACACAACAGCCATGAAAATACAGATGTACTTTACAGTAGCGCAAATACGTATCCTGTAGATGCATACGTACATTACATTAACGCACACAACTGCCATGTAGATACAGATGTACATTACATCAACGCACATACGTGCCCTGTAGATGCATACGTACATTACATTAACGCACATACCTGCACTGTTGGTACAGATGTACATTACATTAACGAACACAACTGCCATGTAGATACAGATGCACATTACAGTAGCGCACATACGTGCCCTGTAGATGCATATGTACATTACAGTAACGCATACAACTGCCATGGAGATACAGATGTACATTACAGTATCGCACATACGTGCCCTGTAGATGCATATGTACATTACAGTAACGCATACAACTGCCATGTAGATACAGATGTACATTACAGTAGCGCACGTACGTGCCGTCTAGATGCATACGTACATTACAGTAACGCACACAACAGTCATGTAGATACAGATGTACATTACAGTACCGCACATACGTGCCCTGTAGATGCATATGTACATTACAGTAACGCATACAACTGCCATGGAGATACAGATGTACATTACAGTAGCGCACGTACGTGCCCTGTAGATGCATACGTACATTACAGTAACGCATACAACTGCCATGGAGATACAGATACATTACAGTATCGCACATACGTGCCCTGTAGATGCATATGTACATTACAGTAACGCATACAACTGCCATGTAGATACAGATGTACATTACAGTAGCGCACGTACGTGCCGTCTAGATGCATACGTACATTACAGTAACGCACACAACAGTCATGTAGATACAGATGTACATTACAGTAGCGCACATACGTGCCATGTAGATGCATATGTACATTACAGTAACGCATACAACTGCCATGGAGATACAGATGTACATTACAGTAGCGCACGTACGTGCCCTGTAGATGCATACGTACATTACAGTAACGCACACAACAGCCATGTAGATACAGATGTACATTACAGTAGCGCACATACGTGCCCTGTATTTGCATACGTACATTACATTAACGCACATTACTGCCATGTAGATATATATGTACATTACATCAACGCACATACGTGCCCTGTAGTTGCATACGTACATTACATTAACGCACATACCTGCACTGTTGGTACAGATGTACATTACATTAACGCACAAAACTACCATGTAGATACAGACGTACATTACATTAACGCACATACCTGCCCTGTAGATGCATATGTACATTACAGTAACGCATACAACTGCCATGGAGATACAGATGTACATTACAGTAGCGCACGTACGTGCCCTGTAGATGCATACGTACATTACAGTAACGCACACAACAGCCATGTAGATACAGATGTACATTACAGTAGCGCACATACGTGCCCTGTAGTTGCATACGTACATTACACTAACGCACATCACTGCCATGTAGATACAGATGTACATTACATCAACGCACATACGTGCCCTGTAGTTGCATACGTACATTACATTAACGCACATACCTGCACTGTTGGTACAGATGTACATTACATTAACGCACAAAACTACCATGTAGATACAGACGTACATTACAGTTGCGCACATACGTGCCCTGTAGATGCATACGTACATTACAGTGACGCATAAAACTGCCATGTAGATACAGATGTACATTACAGTAGCGCACATACGTGCCCTGTAGATGCATACGTACATTACAGTAACGCACACAACAGCCATGAAAATACAGATGTACATTACAGTAACGCATACAACTGCCATGGAGATACAGATGTACATTACAGTAGCGCACGTACGTGCCCTGTAGATGCATACGTACATTACACTAACGCACATCACTGCCATGTAGATACAGATGTACATTACATCAACGCAGATACGTGCCCTGTAGTTGCATTCGTACATTACATTAACGCACTTACCTGCACTGTTGGTACAGATGTACATTACATTAACGCACAAAACTACCATGTAGATACAGACGTACATTACAGTTGCGCAAATACGTGCCCTGTAGATGCATACGTACATTACAGTAACGCATAAAATTGCCATGTAGATACAGATGTACATTTCAGTAGCGCACATACGTGCCCTGTAGATGCATACGTACATTACAGTAACGCACACAACAGCCATGAAAATACAGATGTACATTACAGTAGCGCACATACGTATCCTGTAGATGCATACGTACATTACATTAACGCACACAACTGCCATGTAGATACAGATGTACATTACAGTAGCGCACATACGTGCCCTGTAGTTGCATACGTACATTACACTAACGCACATCACTGCCATGTAGATACAGATGTACATTACATCAACGCACATACGTGCCCTGTAGATGCATACGTACATTACATTAACGCACATACCTGCACTGTTGGTACAGATGTACATTACATTAACGAACACAACTGCCATGTAGATACAGATGTACATTACAGTAGCGCACATACGTGCCCTGTAGATGCATATGTACATTACAGTAACGCATACAACTGCCATGGAGATACAGATGTACATTACAGTAGCGCACGTACGTGCCCTGTAGATGCATACGTACATTACAGTAACGCACACAACAGCCATGTAGATACAGTTGTACATTACAGTAGCGCACATACGTGCCCTGTAGATGCATATGTACATTACAGTAACGCATACAACTGCCATGGAGATACAGATGTACATTACAGTAGCGCACGTACGTGCCCTGTAGATGCATACGTACATTACAGTAACGCACACAACAGCCATGTAGATACAGATGTACATTACAGTAGCGCACATACGTGCCCTGTAGTTGCATATGTACATTACAGTAACGCATACAACTGCCATGGAGATACAGATGTACATTACAGTAGCGCACGTACGTGCCCTGTAGATGCATACGTACATTACAGTAACGCACACAACAGCCATGTAGATACAGATGTACATTACAGTAGCGCACATACGTGCCCTGTAGTTGCATACGTACATTACACTAACGCACATCACTGCCATGTAGATACAGATGTACATTACATCAACGCACATACGTGCCCTGTAGTTGCATACGTACATTACATTAACGCACATACCTGCACTGTTGGTACAGATGTACATTACATTAACGCACAAAACTACCATGTAGATACAGACGTTCATTACAGTTGCGCACATACGTGCCCTGTAGATGCATACGTTCATTACAGTAACGCATAAAACTGCCATGTAGATACAGATGTACATTACAGTAGCGCACATACGTGCCCTGTAGATGCATACGAACATTACAGTAACGCACACAACAGCCATGAAAATACAGATGTACTTTACAGTATCGCACATACGTATCCTGTAGATGCATACGTACATTACAGTAACGCACAAAACTACCATGTAGATACAGACGTACATTACAGTTGCGCACATACGTGCCCTGTAGATGCATACGTTCATTACAGTAACGCATAAAACTGCCATGTAGATACAGATGTACATTACATCAACGCACATACGTGCCCTGTAGTTGCATACGTACATTACATTAACGCACATACCTGCACTGTTGATACAGATGTACATTACATTAACGCACAAAACTACCATGTAGATACAGACGTACATTACAGTTGCGCACATACGTGCCCCGTAGATGCATATGTACATTACAGTAACGCATAAAACTGCCATGTAGATACAGATGTACATTACAGTAAGGCACATACGTGCCCTGTAGTTGCATACGTTCATTACATTAACGCACATACCTGCACTGTTGGTACAGATGTACATTACATTAACGCACACAACTACCATGTAGATACAGATGTACATTACATTAACGCACATCACTGCCATGTAGATACAGATGTACATAACATTAACGCACATACGTGCCCTGTAGATGCATACGTTCATTACATTAACGCACATACTTGCACTGTTGATACAGATGTACATTACATTAACGCACACAACTGCCATGTAGATACAGATGTACATTACAGTAACGCACATACAAGCCCTGTAGATGCATACGTACATTACATTAACGCACATACCTGCACTGTTGGTACAGATGTACATTACATTAACGAACACAACTGCCATGTAGATACAGATGTACATTACAGTAGCGCACATACGTGCCCTGTAGATGCATATGTACATTACAGTAACGCATACAACTGCCATGGAGATACAGATGTACATTACAGTAGCGCACATACGTGCCCTGTAGATGCATATGTACATTACAGTAACGCATACAACTGCCATGGAGATACAGATGTACATTACAGTAGCGCACGTACGTGCCGTCTAGATGCATACGTACATTACAGTAACGCACACAACAGCCATGTAGATACAGATGTACATTACAGTAGCGCACATACGTGCCCTGTAGATGCATATGTACATTACAGTAACGCATACAACTGCCATGGAGATACAGATGTACATTACAGTAGCGCACGTACGTGCCCTGTAGATGCATACGTACATTACAGTAACGCACACAACAGCCATGTAGATACAGATGTACATTACAGTAGCGCACATACGTGCCCTGTAGTTGCATACGTACATTACACTAACGCACATCACTGCCATGTAGATACAGATGTACATTACATCAACGCAGATACGTGCCCTGTAGTTGCATTTTTACATTACATTAACGCACATACCTGCACTGTTGGTACAGATGTACATTACATTAACGCACAAAACTACCATGTAGATACAGACGTACATTACAGTTGCGCACATACGTGCCCTGTAGATGCATACGTACATTACAGTAACGCACACAACAGCCATGAAAATACAGATGTACATTACAGTAACGCATACAACTGCCATGGAGATACAGATGTACATTACAGTAGCGCACGTACGTGCCCTGTAGATGCATACGTACATTACAGTAACGCACACAACAGCCATGTAGATACAGATGTACATTACAGTAGCGCACATACGTGCCCTGTAGTTGCATACGTACATTACACTAACGCACATCACTGCCATGTAGATACAGATGTACATTACATCAACGCAGATACGTGCCCTGTAGTTGCATTCGTACATTACATTAACGCACATACCTGCACTGTTGGTACAGATGTACATTACATTAACGCACAAAACTACCATGTAGATACAGACGTACATTACAGTTGCGCAAATACGTGCCCTGTAGATGCATACGTACATTACAGTAACGCATAAGACTGCCATGTAGATACAGATGTACATTACAGTAGCGCACATACGTGCCCTGTAGATGCATACGTACATTACAGTAACGCACACAACAGCCATGAAAATACAGATGTACATTACAGTAGCGCACATACGTATCCTGTAGATGCATACGTACATTACATTAACGCACACAACTGCCATGTAGATACAGATGTACATTACAGTAGCGCACATACGTGCCCTGTAGTTGCATACGTACATTACACTAACGCACATCACTGCCATGTAGATACAGATGTACATTACATCAACGCACATACGTGCCCTGTAGATGCATACGTACATTACATTAACGCACATACCTGCACTGTTGGTACAGATGTACATTACATTAACGAACACAACTGCCATGTAGATACAGATGTACATTACAGTAGCGCACATACGTGCCCTGTAGATGCATATGTACATAACAGTAACGCATACAACTGCCATGGAGATACAGATGTACATTACAGTAGTGCACATACGTGCCCTGTAGATGCATATGTACATTACAGTAACGCATACAACTGCCATGTAGATACAGATGTACATTACAGTAGCGCACGTACGTGCCGTCTAGATGCATACGTACATTACAGTAACGCACACAACAGCCATGTAGATACAGATGTACATTACACTAGCGCACATACGTGCCCTGTAGATGCATATGTACATTACAGTAACGCATACAACTGCCATGGAGATACAGATGTACATTACAGTAGCGCACGTACGTGCCCTGTAGATGCATACGTACATTACAGTAACGCACACAACAGCCATGTAGATACAGATGTACATTACAGTAGCGCACATACGTGCCCTGTATTTGCATACGTACATTACATTAACGCACATCACTGCCATGTAGATACAGATGTACATTACATCAACGCACATACGTGCCCTGTAGATGCATACGTACATTACATTAACGCACATACTTGCACTGTTGGTACAGATTTACATTACATTAACGCACAAAACTACCATGTAGATACAGACGTACATTACATTAACGCACATACCTGCCCTGTAGATGCATATGTACATTACAGTAACGCATACAACTGCCATGGAGATACAGATGTACATTACAGTAGCGCACGTACGTGCCCTGTAGATGCATACCTACATTACAGTAACGCACACAACAGCCATGTAGATACAGATGTACATTACAGTAGCGCACATACGTGCCCTGTAGTTGCATACGTACATTACACTAACGCACATCACTGCCATGTAGATACAGATGTACATTACATCAACGCACATACGTGCCCTGTAGTTGCATACGTACATTACATTAACGCACATACCTGCACTGTTGGTACAGATGTACATTACATTATCGCACAAAACTACCATGTAGATACAGACGTACATTACAGTTGCGCACATACGTGCCCTGTAGATGCATACGTACATTACAGTAACGCATAAAACTGCCATGTAGATACAGATGTACATTACAGTAGCGCACATACGTGCCCTGTAGATGCATACGTACATTACAGTAACGCACACAACAGCCATGAAAATACAGATGTACATTACAGTAACGCATACAACTGCCATGGAGATACAGATGTACATTACAGTAGCGCACGTACGTGCCCTGTAGATGCATACGTACATTACAGTAACGCACACAACAGCCATGTAGATACAGATGTACATTACAGTAGCGCACATACGTGCCCTGTAGTTGCATACTTACATTACACTAACGCACATCACTGCCATGTAGATACAGATGTTCATTACATCAACGCAGATACGTGCCCTGTAGTTGCATTCGTACATTACATTAACGCACATACCTGCACTGTTGGTACAGATGTACATTACATTAACGCACACAACTACCATGTAGATACAGACGTACATTACAGTTGCGCAAATACGTGCCCTGTAGATGCATACGTACATTACAGTAACGCATAAAACTGCCATGTAGATACAGATGTACATTTCAGTAGCGCACATACGTGCCCTGTAGATGCATACGTACATTACAGTAACGCACACAACAGCCATGAAAATACAGATGTACATTACAGTAGCGCACATACGTATCCTGTAGATGCATACGTACATTACATTAACGCACACAACTGCCATGTAGATACAGATGTACATTACAGTAGCGCACATACGTGCCCTGTAGTTGCATACGTACATTACACTAACGCACATCACTGCCATGTAGATACAGATGTACATTACATCAACGCACATACGTGCCCTGTAGATGCATACGTACATTACATTAACGCACATACCTGCACTGTTGGTACAGATGTACATTACATTAACGAACACAACTGCCATGTAGATACAGATGTACATTACAGTAGCGCACATACGTGCCCTGTAGATGCATACGTACAATACAGTAACGCATACAACTGCCATGGAGATACAGATGTACATTACAGTAGCGCACATACGTGCCCTGTAGATGCATATGTACATTACAGTAACGCATACAACTGCCATGTAGATACAGATGTACATTACAGTAGCGCACGTACGTGCCGTCTAGATGCATACGTACATTACAGTAACGCACACAACAGCCATGTAGATACAGATGTACATTACAGTAGCGCACATACGTGCCCTGTAGCTGCATATGTACATTACAGTAACGCATACAACTGCCATGGAGATACAGATGTACATTACAGTTGTAACGGTTTACCGTTAATTCTATTAAAATAGGTAAGTTTTAATAGCCTTAAAAATCCAAAATATAATTTATAGACATAATTACAACACACTTACACTTATTACAACTATAAAACTAAAGCAACATAAAATAAAGTTACACACAAACAGAGTCGACTACGCGTCTTACTATTGGACGAACTAGTTGCAAATACAATGAACTACGTCACGGTTAGCGATAAGCGCTGCAGCTCTGCGCCCAGCGGACAAGACACTTACGGTCATTACATTTGCATAGCGGCCAGGACCGCGACAGGTCAACCACTATAAACTGAACATTTATTTCAAAATGAATATCTAACTTTTCTAAATTGTGGTGTGACGGATACTTGGGAGTGATAAATACATTTCACCAATGTGGTAAAGTTAAATTTCAGTGTTTCCCCGAATCGGGTGAGTGTTGTGTATATTAATACTACTTAGATTAAGGTTGTAGCTAGCTATCAATTATTCTTCCTTTTGTAGACGTAAAAATAACTAGTTCTCATTGTACATTAAATCATTTTAGCATCAGTAATATGCCTATTGTGAATAACGCTGGTGATATCATGCTTCTAAGCGCTTCTAGAAATCATAATCTACCCGCTTTGTAAAAAGACTAATATAATTACATAAAATTGTACTTATTTCTAGTTAATTACATCATAATTTAATCAACAATCATAATTAAAATGCAACCATAACGCTTTTGATCATATTTAGTTAGTGGGACGCATTTTATTATAAAATTTTGGTAATTTAATTTCACTGCTTCTTTAGTTAATAAAAATGTTGATTTTGCTTGTGACTGCCACATCATTGATCACCTTTTAATGCTTTGGGGTTCACTAAACCTGACAACAAAGAAAACAGGACCGAATTAATACCGAAAATCCCGATGTCGCAGTCACTTGTATGAAATTGGACTTTTTGTGAAATGGCTATTTTCCGGGAATTCCAGGGACTAAGTCCGGGACTTAATTTGGAGTTCACCAACCTTTTGGCGCATGATCCTGAGCGTCCCTGGTGATGTCTGCGCAGCGGGTTCCAGACCCTGAACCCCGAAGACTGCCGTGACGCGTGCCGATAGACGGTGCAGGGAAGTGACCCCAATCGCAAGGACTTGTTTCCCCTAGGATTTGCCAGCCAGTAGTAAACCCGCGACCTAGTCGGTTCTATCTTAGTTTTTAAAATAAACTTATTGTTAATTGTATTCCGGGTAGTTTGATTTTTCAACCGGCTACAATCTACCTATATTTGTGTTGACGCTAACCGTCACACAGTAGCGCACGTACGTGCCCTGTAGATGCATACGTACATTACAGTAACGCACACAACAGCCATGTATATACAGATGTACATTACACTAGCGCACATACGTGCCCTGTAGATGCATATTACAGTAACGCATACAACTGCCATGGAGATACAGATGTACATTACAGTAGCGCACGTACGTGCCCTGTAGATGCATACGTTCAAAAACTGCCATGTAGATACAGATGTACATTACAGTAGCGCACATACGTGCCCTGTAGATGCATACGAACATTACAGTAACGCACACAACAGCCATGAAAATACAGATGTTCTTTACAGTAGCGCACATACGTATCCTGAAGATGCATACGTACATTACATTAACGCACACAACTGCCATGTAGATACAGATGTACATTACAGTAGCGCACATACGTGCCCTGTAGTTGCATACGTAAATTACACTAACGCACATCACTGCCATGTAGATACAGATGTACATTACATCAACGCACATACGTACCCTGTAGATGCATACGTACATTACATTAACGCACATACCTGCACTGTTGGTACAGATGTACATTACATTAACGCACACAACTACAATGTAGATACAGACGTACATTACATTAACGCACATACCTGCCCTGTAGATGCATATGTACATTACAGTAACGCATACAACTGCCATGGAGATACAGATGTACATTACAGTAGCGCACGTACGTGCCCTGTAGATGCATACGTACATTACAGTAACGCACACAACAGCCATGTAGATACAGATGTTCATTACACTAGCGCACAAACGTGCCCTGTAGATGCATATGTACATTACAGTAACGCATACAACTGCCATGGAGATACAGATGTACATTACAGTAGCGCACGTACGTGCCCTGTAGATGCATACGTACATTACAGTAACGCACACAACAGCCATGTAGATACAGATGTACATTACAGTAGCGCACATACGTGCCCTGTAGTTGCATACGTACATAACACTAACGCACATCACTGCCATGTAGATACAGATGTACATTACATCAACGCACATACGTGCCCTGTAGTTGCATACGTACATTACATTAACGCACATACCTGCACTGTTGGTACAGATGTACATTACATTAACGCACAAAACTACCATGTAGATACAGACGTACATTACAGTTGCGCACATACGTGCCCTGTAGATGCATACGTACATTACAGTAACGCATAAAACTGCCATGTAGATACAGATGTACATTACAGTAGCGCACATACGTGCCCTGTAGATGCATACGTACATTACAGTAACGCACACAACAGCCATGAAAATACAGATGTACTTTACAGTAGCGCAAATACGTATCCTGTAGATGCATACGTACATTACATTAACGCACACAACTGCCACGTAGATACAGATGTACATTACAGTAGCGCACATACGTGCCCTGTAGATGCATACGTACATTACACTAACGCACATCACTGCCATGTAGATACAGATGTACATTACATCAACGCACATACGTGCCCTGTAGTTGCATTCGTACATTACATTAACGCACATACCTGCACTGTTGGTACAGATGTACATTACATTAACGCACAAAACTACCATGTAGATACAGACGTACATTACAGATGCGCACATACGTGCCCTGTAGATGCATACGTACATTACAGTAACGCATAAAACTGCCATGTAGATACAGATGTACATTACATTAGCGCACATACGTGCCCTGTAGATGCATACGTACATTACAGTAACGCACACAACAGCCATGAAAATACAGATGTACATTACAGTAACGCATACAACTGCCATGGAGATACAGATGTACATTACAGTAGCGCACGTACGTGCCCTGTAGATGCAAACGTACATTACAGTAACGCACACAACAGCCATGTAGATACAGATGTACATTACAAAAGCGCACATACGTGCCCTGTAGTTGCATACGTACATTACACTAACGCACATCACTGCCATGTAGATACAGATGTACATTACATCAACGCAGATACGTGCCCTGTAGTTGCATTCGTACATTACATTAACGCACATACCTGCACTGTTGGTACAGATGTACATTACATTAACGCACAAAACTACCAAGTAGATACAGACGTACATTACAGTTGCGCAAATACGTGCCCTGTAGATGCATACGTACATTACAGTAACGCATAAGACTGCCATGTAGATACAGATGTACATTACAGTAGCGCACATACGTGCCCTGTAGATGCATACGTACATTACAGTAACGCACACAACAGCCATGAAAATACAGATGTACATTACAGTAGCGCACATACGTATCCTGTAGATGCATACGTACATTACATTAACGCACACAACTGCCATGTAGATGCAGATGTACATTACAGTAGCGCACATACGTGCCCTGTAGTTGCATACGTACATTACACTAACGCACATCACTGGCATGTAGATACAGATGTACATTACATCAACGCACATACGTGCCCTGTAGATGCATACGTACATTACATTAACGCACATACCTGCACTGTTGGTACAGATGTACATTACATTAACGAACACAACTGCCATGTAGATACAGATGTACATTACAGTAGCGCACATACGTGCCCTGTAGATGCATATGTACATTACAGTAACGCATACAACTGCCATGGAGATACAGATGTACATTACAGTAGCGAACATACGTGCCCTGTAGATGCATATGTACATTACAGTAACGCATACAACTGCCATGTAGATACAGATGTACATTACAGTAGCGCACGTACGTGCCGTCTAGATGCATACGTACATTACAGTAACGCACACAACAGCCATGTAGATACAGATGTACATTACAGTAGCGCACATACGTGCCCTGTAGATGCATACGTACATTACATTAACGCACACAACTGCCATGTAGATACAGATGTACATTACAGTAGCGCACATACGTGCCCTGTAGTTGCATACGTACATTACACTAACGCACATCACTGGCATGTAGATACAGATGTACATTACATCAACGCACATACGTGCCCTGTAGATGCATACGTACATTACATTAACGCACATACCTGCACTGTTGGTACAGATGTACATTACATTTACGAACACAACTGCCATGTAGATACAGATGTACATTACAGTAGCGCACATACGTGCCCTGTAGATGCATATGTACATTACAGTAACGCATACAACTGCCATGGAGATACAGATGTACATTACAGTAGCGAACATACGTGCCCTGTAGATGCATATGTACATTACAGTAACGCATACAACTGCCATGTAGATACAGATGTACATTACAGTAGCGCACGTACGTGCCGTCTAGATGCATACGTACATTACAGTAACGCACACAACAGCCATGAAAATACAGATGTACATTACAGTAGCGCACGTACGTATCCTGTAGATGCATACGTACATTACATTAACGCACACAACTGCCATGTAGATACAGATGTACATTACATCAACGCACATACGTGCCCTGTAGTTGCATACGTATATTACATTAACGCACATACCTGCACTGTTGGTACAGATGTACATTACATTAACGCACAAAACTACCATGTAGATACAGACGTACATTACAGTTGCGCACATACGTGCCCTGTAGATGCATACGTACATTACAGTAACGCATAACACTGCCATGTAGATACAGATGTACATTACAGTAGCGCACATACGTGCCCTGTAGATGCATACGTACATTACAGTAACGCACACAACAGCCATGAAAATACAGATGTACATTACAGTAGCGCACGTACGTGCCGTCTAGATGCATACGTACATTACAGTAACGCACACAACAGCCATGTAGATACAGATGTACATTACAGTAGCGCACATACGTGCCATGTAGATACAGATGTACATTACATCAACGCACATACGTGCCCTGTAGTTGCATTCGTACATTACATTAACGCACATACCTGCACTGTTGGTACATACGTACATTACAGTAACGCATAAAACTGCCATGTAGATACAGATGTACATTACATTAGCGCACATACGTGCCCTGTAGTAGCATACGTTCATTACATTAACGCACATACCTGCACTGTTGGTACAGATGTACATTACATTAACGCACACAACTACCATGTAGATACAGATGTACATTACATTAACGCACATCACTGCCATGTAGATACAGATGTACATAACATTAACGCACATACGTGCCCTGTAGATGCATACGTTCATTACATTAACGCACATACTTGCACTGTTGATACAGATGTACATTACATTAACGCACACAACTGCCATGTAGATACAGATGTACATTACAGTAACGCACATACAAGCCCTGTAGATGCATACGTACATTACATTAACGCACATACCTGCACTGTTGGTACAGATGTACATTACATTAACGAACACAACTGCCATGTAGATACAGATGTATATTACAGTAGCGCACATACGTGCCCTGTAGATGCATATGTACATTACAGTAACGCATACAACTGCCATGGAGATACAGATGTACATTACAATAGCGCACATGCGTGCCCTGTAGATGCATATGTACATTACAGTAACGCATACAACTGCCATGGAGATACAGATGTACATTACAGTAGCGCACGTACGTGCCGTCTAGATGCATACGTACATTACAGTAACGCACACAACAGCCATGTTGATACAGATGTACATTACAGTAGCGCACATACGTGCCCTGTAGATGCATATGTACATTACAGTAACGCATACAACTGCCATGGAGATACAGATGTACATTACAGTAGCGCACGTACGTGCCCTGTAGATGCATACGAACATTACAGTAACGCACACAACAGCTATGTAGATACAGATGTACATTACAGTAGCGCACATACGTGCCCTGTAGTGGCATACGTACATTACACTAACGCACATCACTGCCATGTAGATACAGATGTACATTACATCAACGCACATACGTGCCCTGTAGTTGCATTCGTACATTACATAAACGCACATACCTGCACTGTTGGTACAGATGTACATTACATTAACGCACAAAACTACCATGTAGATACAGACGTACATTACAGTTGCGCACATACGTGCCCTGTAGATGCATACGTACATTACAGTAACGCATAAAACTGCCATGTAGATACAGATGTACATTACATTAGCGCACATACGTGCCCTGTAGATGCATACGTACATTACAGTAACGCACACAACAGCCATGAAAATACGGATGTACATTACAGTAACGCATACAACTGCCATGGAGATACAGATGTACATTACAGTAGCGCACGTACGTGCCCTGTAGATGCATACGTACATTACAGTAACGCACACAACAGCCATGTAGATACAGATGTACATTACAAAAGCGCACATGCGTGCCCTGTAGATGCATATGTACATTACAGTAACGCATACAACTGCCATGGAGATACAGATGTACATTACAGTAGCGCACGTACGTGCCGTCTAGATGCATACGTACATTACAGTAACGCACACAACAGCCATGTTGATACAGATGTACATTACAGTAGCGCACATACGTGCCCTGTAGATGCATATGTACATTACAGTAACGCATACAACTGCCATGGAGATACAGATGTACATTACAGTAGCGCACGTACGTGCCCTGTAGATGCATACGAACATTACAGTAACGCACACAACAGCTATGTAGATACAGATGTACATTACAGTAGCGCACATACGTGCCCTGTAGTGGCATACGTACATTACACTAACGCACATCACTGCCATGTAGATACAGATGTACATTACATCAACGCACATACGTGCCCTGTAGTTGCATTCGTACATTACATAAACGCACATACCTGCACTGTTGGTACAGATGTACATTACATTAACGCACAAAACTACCATGTAGATACAGACGTACATTACAGTTGCGCACATACGTGCCCTGTAGATGCATACGTACATTACAGTAACGCATAAAACTGCCATGTAGATACAGATGTACATTACATTAGCGCACATACGTGCCCTGTAGATGCATACGTACATTACAGTAACGCACACAACAGCCATGAAAATACGGATGTACATTACAGTAACGCATACAACTGCCATGGAGATACAGATGTACATTACAGTAGCGCACGTACGTGCCCTGTAGATGCATACGTACATTACAGTAACGCACACAACAGCCATGTAGATACAGATGTGCATTACATCAACGCAGATACGTGCCCTGTAGTTGCATTCGTACATTACATTAACGCACATACCTGCACTGTTGGTACAGATGTACATTACATTAACGCACAAAACTACCATGTAGATACAGACGTACATTACAGTTGCGCAAATACGTGCCCTGTAGATGCATACGTACATTACAGTAACGCATAAGACTGCCATGTAGATACAGATGTACATTACAGTAGCGCACATACGTGCCCTGTAGATGCATACGTACATTACAGTAACGCACACAACAGCCATGAAAATACAGATGTACATTACAGTAGCGCACATACGTATCCTGTAGATGCATACGTACATTACATTAACGCACACAACTGCCATGTAGATACAGATGTACATTACAGTAGCGCACATACGTGCCCTGTAGTTGCATACGTACATTACACTAACGCACATCACTGCCATTTAGATACAGATGTACATTACATCAACGCACATACGTGCCCTGTAGATGCATACGTACATTACATTAACGCACATACCTGCACTGTTGGTACAGATGTACATTACATTAACGAACACAACTGCCATGTAGATACAGATGTACATTACAGTAGCGCACATACGTGCCCTGTCGATGCATATGTACATTACAGTAACGCATACAACTGCCATGGAGATACAGATGTACATTACAGTAGCGAACATACGTGCCCTGTAGATGCATATGTACATTACAGTAACGCATACAACTGCCATGTAGATACAGATGTACATTACAGTAGCGCACGTACGTGCCGTCTAGATGCATACGTACATTACAGTAACGCACACAACAGCCATGTAGATACAGATGTACATTACAGTAGCGCACATACGTGCCCTGTAGATGCATACGTACATTACATTAACGCACACAACTGCCATGTAGATACAGATGTACATTACAGTAGCGCACATACGTGCCCTGTAGTTGCATACGTACATTACACTAACGCACATCACTGCCATGTAGATACAGATGTACATTACATCAACGCACATACGTGCCCTGTAGTTGCATTCGTACATTACATTAACGCACATACCTGCACTGTTGGTACAGATGTACATTACATTAACGCACAAAACTACCATGTAGATACAGACGTACATTACAGTTGCGCACATACGTGCCCTGTAGATGCATACGTACATTACAGTAACGCATAAAACTGCCATGTAGATACAGATGTACATTACAGTAGCGCACATACGTGCCCTGTAGATGCATACGTACATTACAGTAACGCACACAACAGCCATGAAAATACAGATGTACATTACAGTAGCGCACATACGTGCCCTGTAGTTGCATACGTACATTACACTAACGCACATCACTGCCATGTAGATACAGATGTACATTACATCAACGCAGATACGTGCCCTGTAGTTGCATTCGTACATTACAGTAACGCACATACCTGCACTGTTGGTACAGATGTACATTACATTAACGCACAAAACTACCATGTAGATACAGACGTACATTACAGTTGCGCAAATACGTGCCCTGTAGATGCATACGTACATTACAGTAACGCATAAGACTGCGATGTAGATACAGATGTACATTACAGTAGCGCACATACGTGCCCTGTAGATGCATACGTACATTACAGTAACGCACACAACAGCCATGAAAATACAGATGTACATTACAGTAGCGCACATACGTATCCTGTAGATGCATACGTACATTACATTAACGCACACAACTGCCATGTAGATACAGATGTACATTACAGTAGCGCACATACGTGCCCTGTAGTTGCATACGTACATTACACTAACGCACATCACTGGCATGTAGATACAGATGTACATTACATCAACGCACATACGTGCCCTGTAGATGCATACGTACATTACATTAACGCACATACCTGCACTGTTGGTACAGATGTACATTACATTAACGAACACAACTGCCATGTAGATACAGATGCACATTACAGTAGCGCACATACGTGCCCTGTAGATGCATATGTACATTACAGTAACGCATACAACTGCCATGGAGATACAGATGTACATTACAGTATCGCACATACGTGCCCTGTAGATGCATATGTACATTACAGTAACGCATACAACTGCCATGTAGATACAGATGTACATTACAGTAGCGCACGTACGTGCCGTCTAGATGCATACGTACATTACAGTAACGCACACAACAGTCATGTAGATACAGATGTACATTACAGTAGCGCACATACGTGCCCTGTAGATGCATATGTACATTACAGTAACGCATACAACTGCCATGGAGATACAGATGTACATTACAGTAGCGCACGTACGTGCCCTGTAGATGCATACGTACATTACAGTAACGCATACAACTGCCATGGAGATACAGATGTACATTACAGTATCGCACATACGTGCCCTGTAGATGCATATGTACATTACAGTAACGCATACAACTGCCATGTCGATACAGATGTACATTACAGTAGCGCACGTACGTGCCGTCTAGATGCATACGTACATTACAGTAACGCACACAACAGTCATGTAGATACAGATGTACATTACAGTAGCGCACATACGTGCCCTGTAGATGCATATGTACATTACAGTAACGCATACAACTGCCATGGAGATACAGATGTACATTACAGTAGCGCACGTACGTGCCCTGTAGATGCATACGTACATTACAGTAACGCACACAACAGCCATGTAGATACAGATGTACATTACAGTAGCGCACATACGTGCCCTGTATTTGCATACGTACATTACATTAACGCACATTACTGCCATGTAGATATAGATGTACATTACATCAACGCACATACGTGCCCTGTAGTTGCATACGTACATTACATTAACGCACATACCTGCACTGTTGGTACAGATGTACATTACATTAACGCACAAAACTACCATGTAGATACAGACGTACATTACATTAACGCACATACCTGCCCTGTAGATGCATATGTACATTACAGTAACGCATACAACTGCCATGGAGATACAGATGTACATTACAGTAGCGCACGTACGTGCCCTGTAGATGCATACGTACATTACAGTAACGCACACAACAGCCATGTAGATACAGATGTACATTACAGTAGCGCACATACGTGCCCTGTAGTTGCATACGTACATTACACTAACGCACATCACTGCCATGTAGATACAGATGTACATTACATCAACGCACATACGTGCCCTGTAGTTGCATACGTACATTACATTAACGCACATACCTGCACTGTTGGTACAGATGTACATTACATTAACGCACAAAACTACCATGTAGATACAGACGTACATTACAGTTGCGCACATACGTGCCCTGTAGATGCATACGTACATTACAGTTACGCATAAAACTGCCATGTAGATACAGATGTACATTACAGTAGCGCACATACGTGCCCTGTAGTTGCATACGTACATTACACTAACGCACATCACTGGCATGTAGATACAGATGTACATTACATCAACGAACATACGTGCCCTGTAGATGCATACGTACATTACATTAACGCACATACCTGCACTGTTGGTACAGATGTACATTACATTAACGAACACAACTGCCATGTAGATACAGATGCACATTACAGTAGCGCACATACGTGCCCTGTAGATGCATATGTACATTACAGTAACGCATACAACTGCCATGGAGATACAGATGTACATTACAGTAGCGAACATACGTGCCCTGTAGATGCATATGTACATTACAGTAACGCATACAACTGCCATGTAGATACAGATGTACATTATAGTAGCGCACGTACGTGCCGTCTAGATGCATACGTACATTACAGTAACGCACACAACAGCCATGAAAATACAGATGTACATTACAGTAGCGCACATACGTATCCTGTAGATGCATACGTACATTACATTAACGCACACAACTGCCATGTAGATACAGATGTACATTACAGTAGCGCACATACGTGCCCTGTAGTTGCATACGTACATTACACTAACGCACATCACTGGCATGTAGATACAGATGTACATTACATCAACGCACATACGTGCCCTGTAGATGCATACGTACATTACATTAACGCACATACCTGCACTGTTGGTACAGATGTACATTACATTAACGAACACAACTGCCATGTAGATACAGATGTACATTACAGTAGCGCACATACGTGCCCTGTAGATGCATATGTACATTACAGTAACGCATACAACTGCCATGGAGATACAGATGTACATTACAGTAGCGAACATACGTGCCCTGTAGATGCATATGTACATTACAGTAACGCATACAACTGCCATGTAGATACAGATGTACATTACAGTAGCGCACGTACGTGCCGTCTAGATGCATACGTACATTACAGTAACGCACACAACAGCCATGTAGATACAGATGTACATTACAGTAGCGCACATACGTGCCCTGTAGATGCATACGTACATAACATTAACGCACACAACTGCCATGTAGATACAGATGTACATTACAGTAGCGCACATACGTGCCCTGTAGTTGCATACGTACATTACACTAACGCACATCACTGGCATGTAGATACAGATGTACATTACATCAACGCACATACGTGCCCTGTAGATGCATACGTACATTACATTAACGCACATACCTGCACTGTTGGTACAGATGTACATTACATTAACGAACACAACTGCCATGTAGATACAGATGTACATTACAGTAGCGCACATACGTGCCCTGTAGATGCATATGTACATTACAGTAACGCATACAACTGCCATGGAGATACAGATGTACATTACAGTAGCGAACATACGTGCCCTGTAGATGCATATGTACATTACAGTAACGCATACAACTGCCATGTAGATACAGATGTACATTACAGTAGCGCACGTACGTGCCGTCTAGATGCATACGTACATTACAGTAACGCACACAACAGCCATGAAAATACAGATGTACATTACAGTAGCGCACATACGTATCCTGTAGATGCATACGTACATTACATTAACGCACACAACTGCCATGTAGATACAGATGTACATTACAGTAGCGCACATACGTGCCCTGTAGTTGCATACGTACATTACACTAACGCACATCACTGGCATGTAGATACAGATGTACATTACATCAACGCACATACTTGCCCTGTAGATGCATACGTACATTACATTAACGCACATACCGGCACTGTTGGTACAGATGTACATTACATTAACGAACACAACTGCCATGTAGATACAGATGTACATTACAGTAGCGCACATACGTGCCCTGTAGATGCATATGTACATTACAGTAACGCATACAACTGCCATGGAGATACAGATGTACATTACAGTAGCGAACATACGTGCCCTGTAGATGCATATGTACATTACAGTAACGCATACAACTGCCATGTAGATACAGATGTACATTACAGTAGCGCACGTACGTGCCGTCTAGATGCATACGTACATTACAGTAACGCACACAACAGCCATGTAGATACAGATGTACATTACAGTAGCGCACATACGTGCCCTGTAGATGCATACGTACATTACATTAACGCACACAACTGCCATGTAGATACAGATGTACATTACAGAAGCGCACATACGTGCCCTGTAGTTGCATACGTACATTACACTAACGCACATCACTGCCATGTAGATACAGATGTACATTACATCAACGCACATACGTGCCCTGTAGTTGCATTCGTACATTACATTAACGCACATACCTGCGCTGTTGGTACAGATGTACATTACATTAACGCACAAAACTACCATGTAGATACAGACGTACATTACAGTTGCGCACATACGTGCCCTGTAGATGCATATGTACATTACAGTAACGCATAAAACTGCCATGTAGATACAGATGTACATTACAGTAGCGCACATACGTGCCCTGTAGATGCATACGTACATTACAGTAACGCACACAACAGCCATGAAAATACAGATGTACATTACAGTAACGCATACAACTGCCATGGAGATACAGATGTACATTACAGTAGCGCACGTACGTGCCCTGTAGATGCATACGTACATTACATTAACGCACATACCTGCGCTGTTGGTACAGATGTACATTACATTAACGCACAAAACTACCATGTAGATACAGACGTACATTACAGTTGCGCACATACGTGCCCTGTAGATGCATATGTACATTACATTAACGCACAAAACTACTATGTAGATACAGACATACATTACAGTTGCGCACATACGTGCCCTGTAGATGCATACGTACATTACAGTAACGCATAAAACTGCCATGTAGATACAGATGTACATTACAGTAGCGCACATACGTGCCCTGTAGATGCATACGTACATTACAGTAACGCACACAACAGCCATGAAAATACAGATGTACTTTACAGTAGCGCAAATACGTATCCTGTAGATGCATACGTACATTACATTAACGCACACAACTGCCACGTAGATACAGATGTACATTACAGTAGCGCACATACGTGCCCTGTAGATGCATACGTACATTACACTAACGCACATCACTGCCATGTAGATACAGATGTACATTACATCAACGCACATACGTGCCCTGTAGTTGCATTCGTACATTACATTAACGCACATACCTGCACTGTTGGTACAGATGTACATTACATTAACGCACAAAACTACCATGTAGATACAGACGTACATTACAGTTGCGCACATACGTGCCCTGTAGATGCATACGTACATTACAGTAACGCATAAAACTGCCATGTAGATACAGATGTACATTACATTAGCGCACATACGTGCCCTGTAGATGCATACGTACATTACAGTAACGCACACAACAGCCATGAAAATACAGATGTACATTACAGTAACGCATACAACTGCCATGGAGATACAGATGTACATTACAGTAGCGCACGTACGTGCCCTGTAGATGCAAACGTACATTACAGTAACGCACACAACAGCCATGTAGATACAGATGTACATTACAAAAGCGCACATACGTGCCCTGTAGTTGCATACGTACATTACACTAACGCACATCACTGCCATGTAGATACAGATGTACATTACATCAACGCAGATACGTGCCCTGTAGTTGCATTCGTACATTACATTAACGCACATACCTGCACTGTTGGTACAGATGTACATTACATTAACGCACAAAACTACCAAGTAGATACAGACGTACATTACAGTTGCGCAAATACGTGCCCTGTAGATGCATACGTACATTACAGTAACGCATAAGACTGCCATGTAGATACAGATGTACATTACAGTAGCGCACATACGTGCCCTGTAGATGCATACGTACATTACAGTAACGCACACAACAGCCATGAAAATACAGATGTACATTACAGTAGCGCACATACGTATCCTGTAGATGCATACGTACATTACATTAACGCACACATCTGCCATGTAGATGCAGATGTACATTACAGTAGCGCACATACGTGCCCTGTAGTTGCATACGTACATTACACTAACGCACATCACTGGCATGTAGATACAGATGTACATTACATCAACGCACATACGTGCCCTGTAGATGCATACGTACATTACATTAACGCACATACCTGCACTGTTGGTACAGATGTACATTACATTAACGAACACAACTGCCATGTAGATACAGATGTACATTACAGTAGCGCACATACGTGCCCTGTAGATGCATATGTACATTACAGTAACGCATACAACTGCCATGGAGATACAGATGTACATTACAGTAGCGAACATACGTGCCCTGTAGATGCATATGTACATTACAGTAACGCATACAACTGCCATGTAGATACAGATGTACATTACAGTAGCGCACGTACGTGCCGTCTAGATGCATACGTACATTACAGTAACGCACACAACAGCCATGAAAATACAGATGTACATTACAGTAGCGCACATACGTATCCTGTAGATGCATACGTACATTACATTAACGCACACAACTGCCATGTAGATACAGATGTACATTACAGTAGCGCACATACGTGCCCTGTAGTTGCATACGTACATTACACTAACGCATATCACTGCCATGTAGATACAGATGTACATTACATCAACGCACATACGTGCCCTGTAGTTGCATACGTACGTTACATTAACGCACATACCTGCCCTGTAGATGCATATGTACATTACAGTAACGCATACAAATGCCATGGAGATACAGATGTACATTACAGTAGCGCACGTACGTGCCCTGTAGATGCATACGTACATTACAGTAACGCACACAACAGCCATGTAGATACAAATGTACATTACAGTAGCGCACATACGTGCCCTGTAGTTGCATATGTACATTACAGTAACGCATACAACTGCCATGGAGATACAGATGTACATTACAGTAGCGCACGTACGTGCCCTGTAGATGCATACGTACATTACAGTAACGCACACAACAGCCATGTAGATACAGATGTACATTACAGTAGCGCACATACGTGCCCTGTAGTTGCATACGTACATTACACTAACGCACATCACTGCCATGTAGATACAGATGTACATTACATCAACGCACATACGTGCCCTGTAGTTGCATACGTACATTACATTAACGCACATACCTGCCCTGTAGATGCATATGTACATTACAGTAACGCATACAACTGCCATGGAGATACAGATGTACATTACAGTAGCGCACGTACGTGCCCTGTAGATGCATACGTACATTACAGTAACGCACACAACAGCCATGTAGATACAGATGTACATTACAGTAGCGCACATACGTGCCCTGTAGTTGCATACGTACATTACACTAACGCACATCACTGCCATGTAGATACAGATGTACATTACATCAACGCACATACGTGCCCTGTAGTTGCATACGTACATTACATTAACGCACATACCTGCCCTGTAGATGCATATGTACATTACAGTAACGCATACAACTGCCATGGAGATACAGATGTACATTACAGTAGCGCACGTACGTGCCCTGTAGATGCATACGTACATTACAGTAACGCACACAACAGCCAGGTAGATACAGATGTACATTACAGTAGCGCACATACGTTCCCTGTAGTTGCATACGTACATTATACTAACGCATATCACTGCCATGTAGATACAGATGTACATTACATCAACGCACATACGTGCCCTGTAGTTGCATACGTACGTTACATTAACGCACATACCTGCCCTGTAGATGCATATGTACATTACAGTAACGCATACAACTGCCATGGAGATACAGATGTACATTACAGTAGCGCACGTACGTGCCCTGTAGATGCATACGTACATTACAGTAACGCACACAACAGCCATGTAGATACAGATGTACATTACAGTAGCGCACATACGTGCCCTGTAGTTGCATATGTACATTACAGTAACGCATACAACTGCCATGGAGATACAGATGTACATTACAGTAGCGCACGTACGTGCCCTGTAGATGCATACGTACATTACACTAACGCACATCACTGCCATGTAGATACAGATGTACATTACATCAACGCACATACGTGCCCTGTAGTTGCATACGTACATTACATTAACGCACATACCTGCCCTGTAGATGCATATGTACATTACAGTAACGCATACAACTGCCATGGAGATACAGATGTACATTACAGTAGCGCACGTACGTGCCCTGTAGATGCATACGTACATTACAGTAACGCACACAACAGCCACAGATGTACATTACATTAACGCACAAAACTACCATGTAGATACAGACGTACATTACAGTTGCGCACATACGTGCCCTGTAGATGCATACGTACATTTAGTAGAGAGGCCAATTTGAAAAAAGTCGTCAAATAACGAAGTTCGTTTGTACGAGCAGTCGCCTACCGACGACTGGTATCGTTGGATTCAGTGACGTCTCCCGAGTATGGAACTCGATGTCGTCACTCTCTAAAGTGGTGGAGGGGGTAACTATGACGTCACAAAGATGGCGGTTGGTGGCAGGTTTTATCGATTATCTCTTTAACTATTCAACGTTAGGGTGTTTCATTTTTCCAAATTTTTGATTTTTCTTTGACTTCGCTTTTCTTCTTGGTTCTACACCTATACACAGCCCATATACCAAAAATCAGGGAATTCGGACAATATTTAGAGGTTGCGCTCTGTGGCAACTTTTGTCTGAAAAGTTAATATAGGTGCAGTAGAGGGTAGAAACAAAACTTATATACTTTTTGTAGTAGGTGGTGTGAAAGTGATTTAAAGGCGTAGTTTTTATATTGAAGCAAGTTCCTAATTTAAAAATGAGTAGTAGACGTGGAATTTGGTTACTTGACAAGGTTCCTTGTGATAATTTTTTGGGCGTTCGACTTCCTTCTAAGGAACAGGTTTTGTTGGTTTTCATGTACCATCACATAGAAAATAAAGAAACACTTTCAGGAGCTGCTAAATGTACAAGTATTAAACTGCAAGACGAGTGGAGGCGATATATTCACTCAAAATTGTTTTGTTTACCCGACAGCTTATGAATGTCCCAGGTATTTCAAAAAAAGAGCTGAATGGTATGAAACAAGTAGGACTTTTTGTCTGTCTCATATATGCCCGCTTTTGGCATGAAGCAGTGGTAAGTCGATGGGCTCCCAAGAATGATTGGGATATGCTACAAGCTTTTAAACAATTGGGAATGGATGAAAATCTCAGAAGTGCTTGATTTTTTTTCTGGTGATAGGAATAACCTCCCTTAGTACCAGAAAAAAGTTCCAGATTTTTTGGCTGCGCCAGTGATTTTTGAAAAATGAAAATATTTTCCTCTCTCGCATTCTGGGCCTCGTTCGGCAGTATTACACTATCCTCGGTCCATCATATATTATAAAAAACATCTGTGGCAAACTGACAATGACAATGACATTGACAGATCTCTTCATCACAAACATAACCTTGTTTGCTTTCGCTGTTATTTCTGTGCTCTATACGATTCATAATTTCTCGAACTGTTTTTGCCCTTGGACTTTGATTATTGCCTGCCTGAACGACGAATTTTGCTTTTTGACCCTGGACTTGATTTCGATACCTTAAACGACGACCCTTGCAACCCAAACTGGACTATTTTTGCCGGCGTGTTGATTTTGTTACGAGGTCTTCACAATGGATGCTCACGACCGCAAATACCAACTGTACAGAGATCCAAAGACATGCTTTGTACCAACGTGCTCTAAGAGTGATAAAAAGAACCCTGGATTAAGGTTTTTTGCTGTCAGAGAAGAGTTGAAAGAAAACTGGTGTCAATTAGCTGGAAGGAGCTGTCCAAAACGGCGAATTTTCTGCTGTGAAGACCATTTAAACGTAAGTTTTCTGCATATTGTTCTGCATTAAATAAATAAATATATTTTCACTATCTCACTAGTAAACAAAGAGATAAATGTAGATTGAAAGATGATTAAATTTGATGTAAGTAAAATATCTTAATACTGTTACACTTTAAACCAGGAGCGCTCGTGGTCCAGCGGTGCCTGCGTACCGCGTGCGGTATCTACAGTTAAGCAACGTGGGCACCGGTCTGGACTTGGAAGGGTGACTGTTTTGAATGCTTATGTTAAACCCTTGATTCTGGCTGCTGTCTATGGCAGCAGTCGTTAAGCCAAGTTGGAGGCAAAAACAAAATGGGTGACCTTCGGGCGGCTTGAGAACTTCTAACAGTCAGATGGCAGTCGCTTTCGTAATAACCAGTGCCTACACCAAATCTTGGGATTACGCTAGGAGGATGATGATGACAGTTTAAACCAGTTAACTAGTATTAAAATAGTGTTACTCTATTTAAATACCTTTCATTCATGCACTAGTTATCATCAATGCCCGAGCCTCAGATACTGGCTCATCCAGAAGCCAGTTCAGAAATTTAATGTAAATGTAATGACCAATGTTTGTGTTATGTATACATATAGGTAATAAGGTTTACATAAATGATTATGATATTTATGATGATTACTTACAGTTTGAAGAAGATTTGGAAAATTATAACAAATGGATTGCTGGTGCCAAACCAAGGCTCAAGTTAAATGCCACACTCAAGAATTATTTGACCACAAGGGAAGAGAATGTAGGAGTTCTCACACAGGCATCTACTTCAAGTGCTGTTGTGAAAACCATTTACACCGTAAGTGTTTTATCTTATAAAGCAAATACAAATCCCAAACTATGGGTACTAAGCAACGATTTACATACTTATATTATATAGATAAATAGATTTTTTTTGGACCCGACTGTGGCTTTATAGGCTGGGCCCATTAAAGCGTTAGGAGTGCGCAGTTGGAGAGTGGCTTAGGGAAAATTTAGGGGAAACCTCCAAAACGACCATGCGGGCGGGTTAAACACTGGAATACTCTAAAAGTTTGCCCTCCAGTGAGATTGGGTGAGCGGTTTCAACCAAATCTGAGGGCAGGGCCGCATCTTGCTTATTTCATTATATCATTCAATGCTTTCAGTAAATATTGAAGTAGAAAATGTACATATATTTTATTATAAAGTAATTGTTTCAGGTTAATGCTGGTGTACAATGCAGAGGTATAGCCATGCCTAATAAATCAACTATGGCAAAACCTCAGACAAAGGACAAAAGCACAAACTTTCGTGCTCGGAAGATAAATAAAGTTATGCCTTCACAGGTTTCAAATTTACTGGATTGTGAAGAATCGCCCCACCAATCACCGTCATTATTTGGGTCATCCAACGTTGACTCCGGATCATCTAGTGCAAAAAATGAGGATGACAAATGTGGGAGACAACAATTATTAGAAAAGATATACAATAAACCTAAAATGTATTTAGGTTTACCGAAAAACTACTGGTGGATAATAGAATTTGTAGCGCAGAAGTCGTCCAGTGTTGCGCTATACATCATTGTGACTTTGTTTAAATTAAAAAATAATGATTCCTTCGCGAGGATGAGTGATGAATTTGAAATGGCGAGGTCTACCATTAGATTAGTCTTTGAAAAGAATGTGGTAGCATTGTCAACATACATGCAAAACTGTATTTACTTACCACCTCTTTTAATGATAAAAAAAAATTTACCTTTGGCTTTTAAAATTAGGTACTCCAATGTGCAATGTATAATAGACTGTTTCGAAATACAAATAGAAAAACCACCGGATCCAAATGCACAAGCACAATCATGGTCATCATATAAGTCGTGCAATACGATGAAATATTTGATTGCTTGCACACCAGCTGGCTATGTAGCGTATGTATCGCAAGGTTATGGGGGAAGAACGTCAGATAAAGCAATAACTGAGAAGTGCGGGTTTATCGATATTCTTCCCGTTAATGCAGTTATAATGGCAGATCGAGGGTTTAAAGAAATAGAAGCTGCTTTAAGCACAAAAAATATTAAACTCTTGCGACCCCCGAGTGTATTCTCAAACAAAACGTTGACTAAAGAAGAGGTAATAAAAACCAAAGTAATAGCTAGTTTGAGAGTACACGTAGAAAGGGTGATAAGGAAAATAAGGGAGTTTCATATGTTAAAACCCCATGCTGTAGTCAATAACAAACATACAAAATATTTAAATGAATTAGTTACTATTGCATGCGGTTTGATTAATCTTCAGGATCCAATAATAAAAGATTATTGACAAGCTTTGTGTTTTATTTTACATAAATGATACATATTATAGTACATATGGCATTAACAAAGATTGGCAAGATTGTATATATCCTAAAGCCTTCCACACACCGAAGCGCGGGGCGGCGGCGGAACGGGCGCAGCGCGTATACGGTGACGCACACCGACGGCGGGCGCCGCACTCGCCGCGCGCCCGATCACAACAGCGCGGTGGCGGGGCGTGCGCGGAGCGCAGTTTTTGTTTAATTTATTAAAATCGACGTATAAATAATCGTTTTTAATAAATGAAGTTGCCAAAAACTGCAAAAGTATGCATCCGAATATCCGATCCCTGGTCATAAGTTTCGCGGTGCCGCTAAACTTAGAAATATAAGCATCGCGGTAGCGCGGCGCGCATGCCGCGGGGCCGCGACGGGCCAGCGGCATGCGCGCCGCGGGCGGTGCAGGGTTTGTCAGACCGCGCAACGCCCGCGCGTGTCAAGCGCGCAACCCGCGCCGCCGACGCCCAGCGCTCCGGTGTGTGGAGGCCTTAAAAGAAAATAACCATTTAACCATAGTTAAAACAATAGCTCATATCATATCATAGCGCTGTTTAAAATTATTGGAAATACATTAACTTTCCAAAACTCTTCGGCAGAGCTCATTAAATTTTCCACATACTCCTCATTAAAATCTATAGAAATATTTTCGATATTGCCATTGTTTTCAAATTTAGGGTCTGCTACACAAAATATGCATTTTTTTTTCTTAGTTGCCAGCATCTCCAACTGGACTTGGCCCATATATTTGCTGCAAATTTTCCCATCCTTTATGTAATTTCTTTTGGTTTTTTCAGATGTAGGACATTTTATTTCAACTACAAAGTCATCACCAATACCATCGGGTGAAGCTCCAAAAATTCCATTCATAAGAATGAACCCCGAATCTTCTACTTCTATATTTAAATCTTTCTTAAGTTTCTTTAACACTTGTTTTTCAAGAAGTTTCCCCCTTTTCATCGCTTTGGTCTCAATTACTTTTTGACCACCTAATAATTCTTCAACAAGGCTACCTTGAGGCGTCTTACAATGGGCAATTTCATATATTCTAGAGCCAGTTATTCGGGCTTGCCTTATGTAATGCCACAGTTTAGAATTAACTTGACTCACGGTTTCTTTATTTATTACATCTGTTTTATGTTTTACAAGTTTGTCACTAAACACCCTAAAATTATCATAACTGTGGTCACTTTCTTTCACAATAAAATCAACCATTAGGTCAAATACACAATAATTTGTCAGTTTGTCTTCGTTGTTTGTGGGATCGTGTAACATAAGAAGACTTTTTCCACAAGCATGTTTTTTTGCTTCTCGTCTTAATTCTTCTAATACAGCAGTATCTCGTGGTCCTCTTTTGACAACCTTCCCTTTGTTCAGATCTTCACACAATAGTGGTTCATCTCGAGCCCGCTTTAAGTTGGGTTTGGTCCAGTAGCACTGAACACTGGTTGGTGCAGGTTCATCGCTTCGTTTTTGTAGCCACCGCAATACCACAACAGTATGTTTGCACCCTCCTGAAAAACATAAAAAGAATAAGAAACAAAAAACTAACCACTCTGTGTTGTTAATTGTTTTACCACGATTATGACTTTTATTGCTACAATACAACATGTACATGACACCAATGCAACAACCAGTTTACAATTTATTGAAAGTGATTTAACCTTTTCACCGCCATTGACTTGATATAAAGTCAGGACATTAAGTGCCACACGCACGCCAATGATTTCATATTGAGTCGATAAAGTTGATGTTAGTTAATGCAAGCTACATGCTGTCAAATAAGGTTCATTTTCAGTCTTTTGCTATGAAGACTTTGGCGTGTGAGGCACAACTTACAGAGTCTACTGTGGCGGTCGAGTTGTCTTAGGTAAAACAAAATGATGTCATGTTTCTCATATTTGTGTCATACACCTGGTGACCTGCCCTGCCAGTGTTGGGTATTGGGGATCAGTTTGCATAGCTGGACAATGAGTAGGTACTAAATAATATGTCATTACAAAGAAACATTTACATGACCTATTGCAACATGTATGTGTTACTTAATAGATTTATTCAGATATTTGCAAGAAAACTTACCAGCTGCAGCCGCACAGCCATCACATGATGTATCTGTGATAGCTTCTCCTGCCTCATCTATATGGACCATCACAACATAATATTTGTTTGACAATCTATGTTCTGGTACCACCTTAGCACGCACAGTGCATATGCCACCCGTTCTATTAATTTCCATGTATCCGATGGCACTTTCTACATATGAATCACGTGAAGACCTTAAATTAACAAAAATAATATGTTCAAGAACTTTCATTATCAGTATAGCAGAAAGATGTACCTAAGAGTTATTAAATTATAGATAAATATTAAATGATGAATGATATGGACTTTAATCCCGACAAGGTCTAGTTTTCTGCCTCTGGGTTGGGAGGTCAAATGGTAGCTGCTTACGTAAAACTAGTTCCTACGGCAAATCCGTTTTGGAGCGGACCCTGGGCTTCTCAGAGCCCAACCGGAAAAAGGCTACAAGAAAGATGATCTGTTTATGAATTTCATATCGATTTTCTTTAAAAATATCTTACCATCAGTATCCGACATACCTACATAGTTCAAACCACTGCTGACCCATTTTTCCACCAGTCCATCATTTTACACAGTGAATTTCGATATGAGACTTCCGCGAGAGACTAACGAAAAATGCTAAAGTTTACACTTACGATAACGCTTTGGCACCTCGTATTTCAGCGACATTATGTTTGTCGCTGTTCTTCATAAACTCCATTAGCATGTAAATATCTACTGCCGGCAAGTTTGAGGAGTCTGCTTTTACAAAAGCAGCGGTGTTCATGTTGGCAAATTTCAAAATCCAGTAGAGTTGCAGTGGTCTACGTACAAGCTATCAAACTCAAGTCCAGGGTCGAAAAGCAAAATTCGTCGTTCAGGCAGGCAATAATCAAAGTCCAGGGGCAGAAACTGTTCGTGAAAATTATGAATCGTATAGAGCACAGAAATAACGGCGAAAGCAAACAAGGTTATGTTTGTGATGAAGAGATCTGTCAATGTCATTGTCATTGTCAGTTTGCCACAGATGTTTTTTATAATATATGATGGACCGAGGATAGTGTAATACTGCCGAACGAGGCCCAGAATGCGAGAGAGGAAAATATTTTTATTTTTCAAAAATCAGTGGCGCAGCCAAAAAATCTGAAACTTTTTTCTGGTGCTAAGAGAGGTTATTCCTATCACCAGAAAAAAAAATCAAGCACTTCTGAGATTTTCATCCATTCCCAATTATCCCGATAAAAATGTAAAGAAAAGTGCCCTTGCGGCGGCCAAGAGACATCTTTGGTATTTGTCAGAAATAAACATGGGACTAGCTTTTTTGGATGAACGTGTCACTGAAGATGAAAAACAGAAGATGTTCAAGAATTTAAATAAACCAGCAAAGAAGAAAGAAATGAAAAGGTTAGATGGTAAATGTCTAAAATTGAAAGAAAAATCTCTCGGTCATTTTGTTACTACCAAAACATGATATTTCTTCGAATTATTTGGTGTTCAGGATGTAAGTGATTATTGTAGCCCTAACACTAGAGACTTGGTCAATAGTCTAAAAGTGGTCAACGATACCGCAGAGAGGGGTATAGCTTTAATAAAAAAGTTTAATGACTCAGTCAAAGATGAAGAGCAGAAACAGTTCTTGCTGAGAGTCGTCGAGCATCACCGAAAATGCGTTATCAAGCGAACAAAAGAAGATATAGCAGCTTATGTAGCTAAATGATTATTTTGCTATGGATTCATGTAAACACTGTTGTATTTTAAGATTAATAAGTTTACTTTTACTTTCAATTAAGTTTCAACTATTGCATTATTCTATTTGGCAATAATATTAAATAACGCACATACCTGCACTGTTGGTACAGATGTACATTACATTAACGTACAAAACTACCATGTAGATACAGACGTACATTACAGTTGCGCATATACGTGCCCTGTAGATGCATACGTACATTACAGTAACGCATAAAACTGCCATGTAGATACAGATATACATTACAGTTGCGCACATACGTGCCCTGTAGATGCATATGTACATTACAGTAACGCATACAACTGCCATGGAGATACAGATGTACATTACAGTAGCGCACGTACGTGCCCTGTAGATGCATACGTACATTACAGTAACGCACACAACAGCCATGTAGATACAGATGTACATTACAGTAGCGCACGTACGTGCCCTGTAGTTGCGTACGTACATTACACTAACGCACATCACTGCCATGTAGATACAGATGTACATTACATCAACGCAGATACGTGCCCTGTAGTTGCATTTTTACATTACAGTAACGCATACAACTGCCATGGAGATACAGATGTACATTACAGTAGCGCACGTACGTGCCCTGTAGATGCATACGTACATTACAGTAACGCACACAACAGCCATGTAGATACAGATGTACATTACAGTAGCGCACATACGTGCCCTGTATTTGCATACGTACATTACATTAACGCACATCACTGCCATGTAGATATAGATGTACATTACATCAACGCACATACGTGCCCTGCAGATGCATACGTACATTACATTAACGCACATACCTGCACTGTTGATACAGATGTACATTACATTAACGCACAAAACTACCATGTAGATACAGACGTACATTACAGTTGCGCACAAACGTGCCCCGTAGATGCATACGTACATTACAGTAACGCATAAAACTGCCATGTAGATACAGATGTACATTACAGTAGCGCACATACGTGCCCTGTAGTTGCATACGTTCATTACATTAACGCACATACCTGCACTGTTGGTACAGATGTTTATTACATTAACGCACACAACTACCATGTAGATACAGATGTACATTACATTACCGCACACAACAGCCATGAAAATACAGATGTACTTTACAGTAGCGCACATACGTATCCTGTAGATGCATACGTACATTACAGTAACGCACAAAACTACCATGTAGATACAGACGTACATTACAGTTGCGCACATACGTGCCCTGTAGATGCATATGTACATTACAGTAACGCATACAACTGCCATGGAGATACAGATGTACATTACAGTAGCGCACGTACGTGCCCTGTAGATGCATACGTACATTACAGTAACGCACACAACAGCCATGTAGATACAGATGTACATTACAGTAGCGCACATACGTGCCCTGTAGTTGCATACGTACATTACACTAACGCACATCACTACCATGTAGATACAGATGTACATTACATCAACGCAGATACGTGCCCTGTAGTTGCATTCGTACATTACATTAACGCACATACCTGCACTGTTGGTACAGATGTACATTACATTAACGCACAAAACTACCATGTAGATACAGACGTACATTACAGTTGCGCACATACGTGCCCTGAAGATGCATATGTACATAACAGAAACGCATAAAACTGCCATGTAGATACAGATGTACATTACAGTAGCGCACATACGTGCCCTGTAGTTGCATACTTACATTACACTAACGCACATCACTGCCATGTAGATACAGATGTACATTACATCAACGCAGATACGTGCCCTGTAGTTGCATTCGTACATTACATTAACGCACTTACCTGCACTGTTGGTACAGATGTACATTACATTAACGCACAAAACTACCATGTAGATACAGACGTACATTACAGTTGCGCAAATACGTGCCCTGTAGATGCATACGTACATTACAGTAACGCATAAAACTGCCATGTAGATACAGATGTACATTTCAGTAGCGCACATACGTGCCCTGTAGATGCATACGTACATTACAGTAACGCACACAACAGCCATGAAAATACAGATGTACATTACAGTAGCGCACATACGTATCCTGTAGATGCATACGTACATTACATTAACGCACACAACTGCCATGTAGATACAGATGTACATTACAGTAGCGCACATACGTGCCCTGTAGTTGCATACGTACATTACACTAACGCACATCACTGCCATGTAGATACAGATGTACATTACATCAACGCACAAACGTGCCCTGTAGATGCATACGTACATTACATTAACGCACATACCTGCACTGTTGGTACAGATGTACATTACATTAACGAACACAACTGCCATGTAAATACAGATGTACATTACAGTAGCGCACATACGTGCACTGTAGATGCATATGTACATTACAGTAACGCATACAACTGCCATGGAGATACAGATGTACATTACAGTAGCGCACGTACGTGCCCTGTAGATGCATACGTACATTACAGTAACGCACACAACAGCCATGTACGTACAGATGTACATTTCAGTAGCGCACATACGTGCCCTGTAGTTGCATACGTACATAACACTAACGCACATCACTGCCATGTAGATACAGATGTACATTACATCAACGCACATACGTGCCCTGTAGTTGCATACGTACATTACATTAACGCACATACCTGCACTGTTGGTACAGATGTACATTACATTAACGCACAAAACTACCATGTAGATACAGATGTACATTACACTAGCGCACAAACGTGCACTGTTGGTACAGATGTACATTACATTAACGCACACAACTACCATGTAGATACAGACGTACATTACATTTACGCACATACCTGCCCTGTAGATGCATATGTACATTACAGTAACGCATACAACTGCCATGGAGATACAGATGTACATTACAGTAGCGCACGTACGTGCCCTGTAGATGCATACGTACATTGCAGTAACGCACACAACAGCCATGTAGATACAGATGTACATTACACTAGCGCACATACGTGCCCTGTAGATGAATATGTACATTACAGTAACGCATACAACTGCCAGGTAGATACAGATGTACATTACAGTAGCGCACATACGTGCCCTGTAGTTGCATACGTACATTACACTAACGCATACCACTGCCATGTAGATACAGATGTACATTACATCAACGCACATACGTGCCCTGTAGTTGCATACGTACGTTACATTAACGCACATACCTGCACTGTTGGTACAGATGTACATTAAATTAACGTACAAAACTACCATGTAGATACAGACGTACATTACAGTTGCGCATATACGTGCCCTGTAGATGCATACGTACATTACAGTAACGCATAAAACTGCCATGTAGATACAGATATACATTACAGTAGCGCACATACGTGCCCTGTAGATGCATACGTACATTACAGTAACGCACACAACAGCCATGAAAATACAGATGTACTTTACAGTAGCGCAAATACGTATCCTGTAGATGCATACGTACATTACATTAACGCACACAACTGCCATGTAGATACAGATGTACATTACAGTAGCGCACATACGTGCCCTGTAGTTGCATACGTACATTACACTAACGCACATCACTGCCATGAAAATACAGATGTACTTTACAGTAGCGCAAATACGTATCCTGTAGATGCATACGTACATTACATTAACGCACACAACTGCCATGTAGATATAGATGTACATTACAGTAGCGCACATACGTGCCCTGTAGTTGCATACGTACATTACACTAACGCACATCACTGCCATGTAGATACAGATGTACATTACATCAACGCACATACGTGCCCTGTAGATGCATACGTACATTACAGTAACGCACACAACAGCCATGTAGATACAGATGTACATTACACTAGCGCACAAACGTGCCCTGTAGATGTATATGTACATTACAGTAACGCATACAACTGCCATGGAGATACAGATGTACATTACAGTAGCGCACGTACGTGCCCTGTATTTGCATACGTACATTACATTAACGCACATCACTGCCATGTAGATATAGATGTACATTACATCAACGCACATACGTGCCCTGTAGTTGCATACGTACATTACATTAACGCACATACCTGCACTGTTGGTACAGATGTACATTACATTAACGCACAAAACTACCATTTAGATACAGACGTACATTACATTAACGCACATACCTGCCCTGTAGATGCATATGTACATTACAGTAACGCATACAACTGCCATGGAGATACAGATGTACATTACAGTAGCGCACGTACGTGCCCTGTAGATGCATACGTACATTACAGTAACGCACACAACAGCCAGGTAGATACAGATGTACATTACAGTAGCGCACATACGTGCCCTGTAGTTGCATACGTACATTACACTAACGCATATCACTGCCATGTAGATACAGATGTACATTACATCAACGCACATACGTGCCCTGTAGTTGCATACGTACGTTACATTAACGCACATACCTGCCCTGTAGATGCATATGTACATTACAGTAACGCATACAACTGCCATGGAGATACAGATGTACATTACAGTAGCGCACGTACGTGCCCTGTAGATGCATACGTACATTACAGTAACGCACACAACAGCCATGTAGATACAAATGTACATTACAGTAGCGCACATACGTGCCCTGTAGTTGCATATGTACATTACAGTAACGCATACAACTGCCATGGAGATACAGATGTACATTACAGTAGCGCACGTACGTGCCCTGTAGATGCATACGTACATTACACTAACGCACATCACTGCCATGTAGATACAGATGTACATTACATCAACGCACATACGTGCCCTGTAGTTGCATACGTACATTACATTAACGCACATACCTGCCCTGTAGATGCATATGTACATTACAGTAACGCATACAACTGCCATGGAGATACAGATGTACATTACAGTAGCGCACGTACGTGCCCTGTAGATGCATACGTACATTACAGTAACGCACACAACAGCCATGTAGATACAGATGTACATTACAGTAGCGCACATACGTGCCCTGTAGTTGCATACGTACATTACACTAACGCACATCACTGCCATGTAGATACAGATGTACATTACATCAACGCACATACGTGCCCTGTAGTTGCATACGTACATTACATTAACGCACATACCTGCCCTGTAGATGCATATGTACATTACAGTAACGCATACAACTGCCATGGAGATACAGATGTACATTACAGTAGCGCACGTACGTGCCCTGTAGATGCATACGTACATTACAGTAACGCACACAACAGCCAGGTAGATACAGATGTACATTACAGTAGCGCACATACGTTCCCTGTAGTTGCATACGTACATTATACTAACGCATATCACTGCCATGTAGATACAGATGTACATTACATCAACGCACATACTTGCCCTGTAGTTGCATACGTACGTTACATTAACGCACATACCTGCCCTGTAGATGCATATGTACATTACAGTAACGCATACAACTGCCATGGAGATACAGATGTACATTACAGTAGCGCACGTACGTGCCCTGTAGATGCATACGTACATTACAGTAACGCACACAACAGCCATGTAGATACAGATGTACATTACAGTAGCGCACATACGTGCCCTGTAGTTGCATATGTACATTACAGTAACGCATACAACTGCCATGGAGATACAGATGTACATTACAGTAGCGCACGTACGTGCCCTGTAGATGCATACGTACATTACACTAACGCACATCACTGCCATGTAGATACAGATGTACATTACATCAACGCACATACGTGCCCTGTAGTTGCATACGTACATTACGTTAACGCACATACCTGCCCTGTAGATGCATATGTACATTACAGTAACGCATACAACTGCCATGGAGATACAGATGTACATTACAGTAGCGCACGTACGTGCCCTGTAGATGCATACGTACATTACAGTAACGCACACAACAGCCATGTAGATACAGATGTACATTACAGTAGCGCACATACGTGCGCTGTAGTTGCATACGTACATTACACTAACGCACATCACTGCCATGTAGATACAGATGTACATTACATCAACGCACATACGTGCCCTGTAGTTGCATACGTACATTACATTAACGCACATACCTGCACTGTTGGTACAGATGTACATTACATTAACGCACAAAACTACCATGTAGATACAGACGTACATTACAGTTGCGCACATACGTGCCCTGTAGATGCATACGTTCATTACAGTAACGCATAAAACTGCCATGTAGATACAGATGTACATTACAGTAGCGCACATACGTGCCCTGTAGATGCATATGTACATTACAGTAACGCATACAACTGCCATGGAGATACAGATGTACATTACAGTAGCGCACGTACGTGCCGTCTAGATGCATACGTACATTACAGTAACGCACACAACAGCCATGTAGATACAGATGTACATTACAGTAGCGCACATACGTGCCCTGTAGATGCATATGTACATTACAGTAACGCATACAACTGCCATGGAGATACAGATGTACATTACAGTAGCGCACGTACGTGCCCTGTAGATGCATACGTACATTACAGTAACGCACACAACAGCCAGGTAGATACAGATGTACAGTACAGTAGCGCACATACGTGCCCTGTAGTTGCATACGTACATTACACTAACGCATATCACTGCCATGTAGATACAGATGTACATTACATCAACGCACATACGTGCCCTGTAGTTGCATACGTACGTTACATTAACGCACATACCTGCACTGTTGGTACAGATGTACATTAAATTAACGTACAAAACTACCATGTAGATACAGACGTACATTACAGTTGCGCATATACGTGCCCTGTAGATGCATACGTACATTACAGTAACGCATAAAACTGCCATGTAGATACAGATATACATTACAGTAGCGCACATACGTGCCCAGTAGATGCATACGTACATTACAGTAACGCACACAACAGCCATGAAAATACAGATGTACTTTACAGTAGCGCAAATACGTATCCTGTAGATGCATACGTACATTACATTAACGCACACAACTGCCATGTAGATACAGATGTACATTACAGTAGCGCACATACGTGCCCTGTAGTTGCATACGTACGTTACATTAACGCACATACCTGCACTGTTGGTACAGATGTACATTAAATTAACGTACAAAACTACCATGTAGATACAGACGTACATTACAGTTGCGCATATACGTGCCCTGTAGATGCATACGTACATTACAGTAACGCATAAAACTGCCATGTAGATACAGATATACATTACAGTAGCGCACATACGTGCCCAGTAGATGCATACGTACATTACAGTAACGCACACAACAGCCATGAAAATACAGATGTACTTTACAGTAGCGCAAATACGTATCCTGTAGATGCATACGTACATTACATTAACGCACACAACTGCCATGTAGATACAGATGTACATTACATCAACGCACATACGTGCCCTGTAGATGCATACGTACATTACATTAACGCACATACCTGCACTGTTGGTACAGATGTACATTACATTAACGAACACAACTGCCATGTAGATACAGATGCACATTACAGTAGCGCACATACGTGCCCTGTAGATGCATATGTACATTACAGTAACGCATACAACTGCCATGGAGATACAGATGTACATTACAGTATCGCACATACGTGCCCTGTAGATGCATATGTACATTACAGTAACGCATACAACTGCCATGTAGATACAGATGTACATTACAGTAGCGCACGTACGTGCCGTCTAGATGCATACGTACATTACAGTAACGCACACAACAGTCATGTAGATACAGATGTACATTACAGTACCGCACATACGTGCCCTGTAGATGCATATGTACATTACAGTAACGCATACAACTGCCATGGAGATACAGATGTACATTACAGTAGCGCACGTACGTGCCCTGTAGATGCATACGTACATTACAGTAACGCATACAACTGCCATGGAGATACAGATGTACATTACAGTATCGCACATACGTGCCCTGTAGATGCATATGTACATTACAGTAACGCATACAACTGCCATGTAGATACAGATGTACATTACAGTAGCGCACGTACGTGCCCTGTAGATGCATACGTACATTACAGTAACGCACACAACAGTCATGTAGATACAGATGTACATTACAGTAGCGCACATACGTGCCCTGTAGATGCATATGTACATTACAGTAACGCATACAACTGCCATGGAGATACAGATGTACATTACAGTAGCGCACGTACGTGCCCTGTAGATGCATACGTACATTACAGTAACGCACACAACAGCCATGTAGATACAGATGTACATTACAGTAGCGCACATACGTGCCCTGTATTTGCATACGTACATTACATTAACGCACATTACTGCCATGTAGATATAGATGTACATTACATCAACGCACATACGTGCCCTGTAGTTGCATACGTACATTACATTAACGCACATACCTGCACTGTTGGTACAGATGTACATTACATTAACGCACAAAACTACCATGTAGATACAGACGTACATTACATTAACGCACATACCTGCCCTGTAGATGCATATGTACATTACAGTAACGCATACAACTGCCATGGAGATACAGATGTACATTACAGTAGCGCACGTACGTGCCCTGTAGATGCATACGTACATTACAGTAACGCACACAACAGCCATGTAGATACAGATGTACATTACAGTAGCGCACATACGTGCCCTTTAGTTGCATACGTACATTACACTAACGCACATCACTGCCATGTAGATACAGATGTACATTACAGTAGCGCACGTACGTGCCGTCTAGATGCATACGTACATTACAGTAACGCACACAACAGTCATGTAGATACAGATGTACATTACAGTAGCGCACGTACGTGCCGTCTAGATGCATACGTACATTACAGTAACGCACACAACAGTCATGTAGATACAGATGTACATTACAGTAGCGCACATACGTGCCCTGTAGATGCATATGTACATTACAGTAACGCATACAACTGCCATGGAGATACAGATGTACATTACAGTAGCGCACGTACGTGCCCTGTAGATGCATACGTACATTACAGTAACGCACACAACAGCCATGTAGATACAGATGTACATTACAGTAGCGCACATACGTGCCCTGTATTTGCATACGTACATTACATTAACGCACATTACTGCCATGTAGATATAGATGTACATTACATCAACGCACATACGTGCCCTGTAGTTGCATACGTACATTACATTAACGCACATACCTGCACTGTTGGTACAGATGTACATTACATTAACGCACAAAACAACCATGTAGATACAGACGTACATTACATTAACGCACATACCTGCCCTGTAGATGCATATGTACATTACAGTAACGCATACAACTGCCATGGAGATACAGATGTACATTACAGTAGCGCACGTACGTGCCCTGTAGATGCATACGTACATTACAGTAACGCACACAACAGCCATGTAGATACAGATGTACATTACAGTAGCGCACATACGTGCCCTGTAGTTGCATACGTACATTACACTAACGCACATCACTGCCATGTAGATACAGATGTACATTACATCAACGCACATACGTGCCCTGTAGTTGCATACGTACATTACATTAACGCACATACCTGCACTGTTGGTACAGATGTACATTACATTAACGCACAAAACTACCATGTAGATACAGACGTACATTACAGTTGCGCACATACGTGCCCTGTAGATGCATACGTACATTACAGTTACGCATAAAACTGCCATGTAGATACAGATGTACATTACAGTAGCGCACATACGTGCCCTGTAGATGCATACGTACATTACAGTAACGCACACAACAGCCATGAAAATACAGATGTACATTACAGTAACGCATACAACTGCCATGGAGATACAGATGTACATTACAGTAGCGCACGTACGTGCCCTGTAGATGCATACGTACATTACACTAACGCACATCACTGCCATGTAGATACAGATGTACATTACATCAACGCAGATACGTGCCCTGTAGTTGCATTCGTACATTACATTAACGCACTTACCTGCACTGTTGGTACAGATGTACATTACATTAACGCACAAAACTACCATGTAGATACAGACGTACATTACAGTTGCGCAAATACGTGCCCTGTAGATGCATACGTACATTACAGTAACGCATAAAATTGCCATGTAGATACAGATGTACATTTCAGTAGCGCACATACGTGCCCTGTAGATGCATACGTACATTACAGTAACGCACACAACAGCCATGAAAATACAGATGTACATTACAGTAGCGCACATACGTATCCTGTAGATGCATACGTACATTACATTAACGCACACAACTGCCATGTAGATACAGATGTACATTACAGTAGCGCACATACGTGCCCTGTAGTTGCATACGTACATTACACTAACGCACATCACTGCCATGTAGATACAGATGTACATTACATCAACGCACATACGTGCCCTGTAGATGCATACGTACATTACATTAACGCACATACCTGCACTGTTGGTACAGATGTACATTACATTAACGAACACAACTGCCATGTAGATACAGATGTACATTACAGTAGCGCACATACGTGCCCTGTAGATGCATATGTACATTACAGTAACGCATACAACTGCCATGGAGATACAGATGTACATTACAGTAGCGCACGTACGTGCCCTGTAGATGCATACGTACATTACAGTAACGCACACAACAGCCATGTAGATACAGATGTTCATTACAGTAGCGCACATACGTGCCCTGTAGATGCATATGTACATTACAGTAACGCATACAACTGCCATGGAGATACAGATGTACATTACAGTATCGCACATACGTGCCCTGTAGATGCATATGTACATTACAGTAACGCATACAACTGCCATGTAGATACAGATGTACATTACAGTAGCGCACGTACGTGCCGTCTAGATGCATACGTACATTACAGTAACGCACACAACAGTCATGTAGATACAGATGTACATTACAGTAGCGCACATACGTGCCCTGTAGATGCATACGTACATTACAGTAACGCATAAAACTGCCATGTAGATACAGATGTACATTACAGTAGCGCACATACGTGCCCTGTAGTTGCATACGTACATTACACTAACGCACATCACTGCCATGTAGATACAGATGTACATTACATCAACGCAGATACGTGCCCTGTAGTTGCATTCGTACATTACAGTAACGCACATACCTGCACTGTTGGTACAGATGTACATTACATTAACGCACAAAACTACCATGTAGATACAGACGTACATTACAGTTGCGCAAATACGTGCCGTCTAGATGCATACGTACATTACAGTAACGCACACAACAGTCATGTAGATACAGATGTACATTACAGTAGCGCACATACGTGCCCTGTAGATGCATACGTACATTACAGTAACGCATAAAACTGCCATGTAGATACAGATGTACATTACAGTAGCGCACATACGTGCCCTGTAGTTGCATACGTACATTACACTAACGCACATCACTGCCATGTAGATACAGATGTACATTACATCAACGCAGATACGTGCCCTGTAGTTGCATTCGTACATTACAGTAACGCACATACCTGCACTGTTGGTACAGATGTACATTACATTAACGAACACAACTGCCATGTAGATACAGATGTACATTACAGTAGCGCACATACGTGCCCTGTAGATGCATATGTACATTACAGTAACGCATACAACTGCCATGGAGATACAGATGTACATTACAGTATCGCACATACGTGCCCTGTAGATGCATATGTACATTACAGTAACGCATACAACTGCCATGTAGATACAGATGTACATTACAGTAGCGCACGTACGTGCCGTCTAGATGCATACGTACATTACAGTAACGCACACAACAGTCATGTAGATACAGATGTACATTACAGTAGCGCACATACGTGCCCTGTAGATGCATACGTACATTACAGTAACGCATAAAACTGCCATGTAGATACAGATGTACATTACAGTAGCGCACATACGTGCCCTGTAGATGCATACGTACATTACAGTAACGCACACAACAGCCATGAAAATACAGATGTACATTACAGTAGCGCACATACGTGCCCTGTAGTTGCATACGTACATTACACTAACGCACATCACTGCCATGTAGATACAGATGTACATTACATCAACGCAGATACGTGCCCTGTAGTTGCATTCGTACATTACAGTAACGCACATACCTGCACTGTTGGTACAGATGTACATTACATTAACGCACAAAACTACCATGTAGATACAGACGTACATTACAGTTGCGCAAATACGTGCCCTGTAGATGCATACGTACATTACAGTAACGCATAAGACTGCGATGTAGATACAGATGTACATTACAGTAGCGCACATACGTGCCCTGTAGATGCATACGTACATTACAGTAACGCACACAACAGCCATGAAAATACAGATGTACATTACAGTAGCGCACATACGTATCCTGTAGATGCATACGTACATTACATTAACGCACACAACTGCCATGTAGATACAGATGTACATTACAGTAGCGCACATACGTGCCCTGTAGTTGCATACGTACATTACACTAACGCACATCACTGGCATGTAGATACAGATGTACATTACATCAACGCACATACGTGCCCTGTAGATGCATACGTACATTACATTAACGCACATACCTGCACTGTTGGTACAGATGTACATTACATTAACGAACACAACTGCCATGTAGATACAGATGCACATTACAGTAGCGCACATACGTGCCCTGTAGATGCATATGTACATTACAGTAACGCATACAACTGCCATGGAGATACAGATGTACATTACAGTATCGCACATACGTGCCCTGTAGATGCATATGTACATTACAGTAACGCATACAACTGCCATGTAGATACAGATGTACATTACAGTAGCGCACGTACGTGCCGTCTAGATGCATACGTACATTACAGTAACGCACACAACAGTCATGTAGATACAGATGTACATTACAGTAGCGCACATACGTGCCCTGTAGATGCATATGTACATTACAGTAACGCATACAACTGCCATGGAGATACAGATGTACATTACAGTAGCGCACGTACGTGCCCTGTAGATGCATACGTACATTACAGTAACGCATACAACTGCCATGGAGATACAGATGTACATTACAGTATCGCACATACGTGCCCTGTAGATGCATATGTACATTACAGTAACGCATACAACTGCCATGTAGATACAGATGTACATTACAGTAGCGCACGTACGTGCCGTCTAGATGCATACGTACATTACAGTAACGCACACAACAGTCATGTAGATACAGATGTACATTACATCAACGCACATACGTGCCCTGTAGATGCATACGTACATTACATTAACGCACATACCTGCACTGTTGGTACAGATGTACATTACATTAACGAACACAACTGCCATGTAGATACAGATGTACATTACAGTAGCGCACATACGTGCCCTGTAGATGCATATGTACATTACAGTAACGCATACAACTGCCATGGAGATACAGATGTACATTACAGTAGCGCACATACGTGCCCTGTAGATGCATATGTACATTACAGTAACGCATACAACTGCCATGTAGATACAGATGTACATTACAGTAGCGCACGTACGTGCCGTCTAGATGCATACGTACATTACAGTAACGCACACAACAGCCATGTAGATACAGATGTACATTACAGTAGCGCACATACGTGCCCAGTAGATGCATATGTACATTACAGTAACGCATACAACTGCCATGGAGATACAGATGTACATTACAGTAGCGCACGTTTTGTTGTAACATTTTACCAATTTAATGTTACATTGTACCAATGTAATGTTACATGATACCAATGTAATGTTACATTGTTCCAATGTAATGTTACATTGTTCCAATGTAATGTTACATTGTACAAATGTAATGTTACATTGTACAAATGTAATGTTACATTGTACCGATGTAATGTAACATTTTACCAATGTAATGTTACATTGTACCAATATAATGTTACATTATACCAATGTAATGTTACATTATACCAATGTAATGTTACATTGTACATATGTAATGTTACATTGTACAAATGAAATGTTACATTGTACCAATGTAATGTTACATTGTACCAATGTAATGTTACATTGTACCAATGTAATGTTACATTGTACCTATGTAATGTTACATTGTACAAATGAAATGTTACATTGTACATATGTAATATTACATTGTACATATGTATTGTTACATTGTACATTATGTCAATATCAATTTTATATATTTTAATCAAAAAAGCTCTTAAGATTATTGAAGGTTGCTCTAGAATACCTGTCACACATAGACATGTTTATTGAAAATAAGATTTTGACGGTAGTCTCATTATATCATGTACTAATGTAATGTTACATTATGCAAATGTAATGTTACATTGTACATATGTAATGTTACATTGTACATATGTAATGTTACATTGAACATATGTAACATTACATTGTACCGATGTAATGTAACATTTTACCAATGTAATATTACATTGTACATATGTAATGTTACATTGTACATATGTAATGTTACATTGAACATATGTAACATTACATTGTACCGATGTAATGTAACATTTTAACAATGTAATGTTACATTGTACATATGTAATGTTACATTGTACATATGTAATGTTACATTGTACAAATGTAATGTTACATTGTACAAATGTAATGTTACATTGTACAAATGTAACATTACATTGTACCGATGTAATGTTACATTGTACAAATGTAACATTACATTGTACCGATGTAATGTTACATTTTACATATGTAATATTACATTGTACATATGTAATGTTACATTGTACAAATGTAACATTACATTGTACCGATGTAATGTAACATTTTACCAATTAAATGTTACATTGTACCAATGTAATGTTACATGATACCAATGTAATGTTACATTGTATCTATGTAATGTTACATTGTACAAATGAAATGTTACATTGTGGCAATGTAATGTTAAATTGTTCCAATGTAATGTTACATTGTACAAATGTAATGTTACATTGTACAAATGTAATGTTACATTGTACATATGTATTGTTACATTGTACAAATGAAATGTTACATTGTACATATGTAATATTACATAATACATATGTATTGTTACATTGTACATATGTCAATATCAATTTTATATATTTTAATCAAAAAAGCTCTTAGGATTATCGAAGGTTGCTCTAGAATACCTGTCACACATAGACATGTTTATAGGAAATAAGATTTTGACGGTAGTCTCATTATATCATGTACTAATGTAATGTTACATTGTGCAAATGTAATGTTACATTGTGCAAATGTAATGTTACATTGTACCAATGTAATGTTACATTATACAAATGAAATGTTACATTGTACATATGTAATCTTACATTGTACATATGTAATGTTACATTGAACATATGTAACATTACATTGTACCGATGTAATGTAACATTTTACCAATGTAATATTACATTGTACATATGTAATGTTACATTGTACAAATGTAATGTTACATTGTACAAATGTAACATTACATTGTACCGATGTAATGTAACATTTTACCAATTAAATGTTACATTGTACCAATGTAATGTTACATGATACCAATGTAATGTTACATTGTACCAATATAATGTTACATTATACCAATGTACAGGAAAAACATGTCCACAACCACAGCAGCACACAAAATCTTTGACTGTATCGTGACAGGTCTGGATGATAGATATAAAATGGCGGGTATTTTGTGTGATTTGTCTAAAGCCTTTGATGTAATTAGTCACAAATTGGTTTTAAAGAAGATACATTGTTATGGCATTAGGGATGTGGCTCACCGATTGTTCCAATCGTTTTTGACGGACCGTAGACAGGTAGTCAAACTGTCCGTAAGTGGTGGAACACTGGTATCTGCCACTGGTTACGTCAATCTAGGCATTCCACAAGGATCGGCATTAGGAAATACCATGTTTTTAATATTTGTAAATGACCTGCCATCCTCCATTACAACCGGGTTGCCAGTACTCTTCGCGGACGATACCACCGTCATAGTTAGCGCGCGAACATATGAGCAGCTTAGTGAAAAAATTCATGCAACATGCGGGCAGTTGCAACACTGGTTTACGACAAATGGTCTGTTGCTGAATTTAACAAAATCAAATGTAATGATTTTTGCAGGGCGGCATGCTCCTCTTCCACCTTTTTTATCTGACGTCCCGATGCCACTGTGCAGCGAGTGTAGGTTCCTGGGATTTATTATAGACTCGAACCTGAACTGGAAAAGTCATGTTGACAAACTGTGCGATAAACTGAGTAGTGCCGTATTCGTGTTGCGGAAATTGAAACCCCTCATATCAAAAGTTTCTTTAAGATCGGTCTATTTCGCAATGTTTCATTCACTAATGTCGTACGGTACGCTCATGTGGGGGAACTCAACTGACTCTGATCGAGTTTTAATATTGCAGAAACGTGCATTACGTACAATGACAGGAGTGAAAACAAGACACTCATGCAGGGGTATCTTCGTCGAAAGCCGTATAATGACGCACTACTCGCTATATTTGTTCGAGGTTTTAATGTTTGTACGAAATAACTTGTCGACATTTACGAAAGTACAAGTTTCAAATAAAGTGATTCGCTCTACAGGACGCCTAAGAACGGTCCCGCGGCGCATGGCACTGGCAGGTAAAAATCCACGTGTCATTGGTCCGACATTTTACGAGCGCCTACCCGAAACACTAAGAAAAGAAACGTCAAATGAAAAATTTAAGAGTCGACTAAGAAACTTTTTATTGGAAAATCCATTATATTCAATAAATGAGTATTATGACATTACTGACTGAATTTATTATATTGTATATTAGTTTTACGACATTTGAATTGTTTTAGTTTGACATCTGGATTATGTTTATGTACCAAAATAGTTTTAAAATCAATGACGATCCTTGTATGGTGATCTTAATTTTAACCCATTGACAACTTCATTATTTTATTTTATTTATAACTGTTTGACATTATATACTTCTAAATTATTGCTAAGTTTAATGTAATTTGATAATATTAAAAAACTGACGATCACAATTTCAATTCCTAAAAATTGACTACGGGTAATTTTAAGTGACATTGTATATTGTGAAATAAATAAATCATATCATATCATATCATAATGTTACATTGTACAAATGTAATGTTACATTGTACATATGTATTGTTACATTGTACAAATGAAATGTTACATTGTACATATGTAATATTACATTGTACATATGTATTGTTACATTGTACATATGTCAATATCAATTTTATATATTTTAATCAAAAAAGCTCTTAGGATTATCGAAGGTTGCTCTAGAATACCTGTCATACATAGACATGTTTATAGAAAATAAGATTTTGACGGTAGTCTCATTATATCATGTACTAATGTAATGTTACATTGTGCAAATGTAATGTTACATTGTGCAAATGTAATGTTACATTGTGCAAATGTAATGTTACATTGTGCAAATGTAATGTAACATTGTGCAAATGTAATGTTACATTGTACCAATGTAATGTTACATTGTACCAATGTAATGTTACATTGTACCAATGTTATGTTACATTATACAAATGAAATGTTACATTGTACATATGTAATGTTACATTGTACATATGTAACGTTGCATTGTACAAATGTAACATTACATTGTACCGATGTAATGTAACATTTTACCAATTAAATGTTACATTGTACCAATGTAATGTTACATGATACCAATGTAATGTTACATTGTACCAATGTAATGTTACATTGTACCTATGTAATGTTACATTGTACCTATGTAATGTTACATTGTACAAATGAAATGTTACATTGTGCCAATGTAATGTTAAATTGTTCCAATGTAATGTTACATTGTACATATGTAATGTTACATTGTACAAATGTAATGTTACATTGTACAAATGTAATGTTACATTGTACATATGTATTGTTACATTGTACAGATGAAATGTTACATTGTACATATGTAATATTATATTGTACATATGTATTGTTACATTGTACAAATGTAACATTTTATTGTACCGATGTAATGTAACATTTTACCAATTTAATGTTACATTGTACCAATGTAATGTAACATGATACCAATGTAATGTTACATTGTTCCAATGTAATGTTACATTGTACAAATGTAATGTTACATTGTACAAATGTAATGTTACATTGTACAAATGTAATGTTACATTGTACAAATGTAATGTTACATTGTACATATGTATTGTTACATTGTACAAATGAAATGTTACATTGTACATATGTAATGATACATTGTACCAATGTAATGTTACATTGTACCAATGTAATGTTACATTGTACCAATGTAATGTTACATTGTACCAATGTAATGTTACATTGTACCAATGTAATGTTACATTGTACCAATGTAATGTTACATTGTACCAATGTAATGTTACATTGTTCCAATGTAATGTTACATTGTACAAATGTAATGTTACATTGTACATATGTATTGTTACATTGTACAAATGAAATGTTACATTGTACATATGTAATGATACATTGTACCAATGTAATGTTACATTGTACCAATGTAATGTTGCATTGTACCAATGTAATGTTACATTGTACCAATGTAATGTTACATTGTACCAATGTAATGTTACATTGTACAAATGTAATGTTACATTGTGCATATGTAATGTTACATTGTACAAATGTTACATTACATTGTACCGATGTAATGTAACATTTTACCAATGTAATGTTACATTGTACCAATATAATGTTACATTATACCAATGTAATGTTACATTATACCAATGTAATGTTACATTGTACATATGTAATGTTACATTGTACAAATGAAATGTTACATTGTACCAATGTAATGTTACATTGTACCAATGTAATGTTACATTGTACCAATGTAATGTTACATTGTACCTATGTAATGTTACATTGTACAAATGAAATGTTACATTGTACATATGTAATATTACATTGTACATATGAATTGTTACATTGTACATTATGTCAATATCAATTTTATATATTTTAATCAAAAAAGCTCTTAAGATTATTGAAGGTTGCTCTAGAATACCTGTCACACATAGACATGTTTATTGAAAATAAGATTTTGACGGTAGTCTCATTATATCATGTACTAATGTAATGTTACATTATGCAAATGTAATGTTACATTTGAAGCGTTCAGTCCCAGGATGTGGTTTAATAATAATAAAAACAACTAAACGTCTACAAAAAATATAATTTATTTAAAAAAAAATCTAAAAAGGTCGGTGGGTTAAGCCCGTCTGGTTTGGCGCCGCAGTTCGGTACTCCCCTAGGGCGACGGCGGCTGCTAGGTCTCCGGGTAGTAGGCAGCGGTCAGTGGAGCTGATGGTAAGGCTCGGGAGCGCCGAGGCAGCTGGTGTGGTGCTGTTCCACAATAAATATTCCGCTTAAGCGCGGGCGGCTTCTTAGCCTAAAAGTCGCACCCTGTGAATAAATGTCCACAGTTAAAATTCATCCAGACTCCTCCGCTGATAGTGAACCCTCTGTAGATTTGCGCCTAGGTATGAGGAGAAGCCGTAAGCAGTTGGTGCAAGTGTTCACTATCAGAACGGAGTTTAAATATAAGAGTGGAAGAACAAAGGATTGTAGCAGTGCAGTAAATTACTTGCAGTTTTTAGAAAAATAAAAGAAGGTAATTGTATAAAATGGTTTGCCAAGCGGTGAAATCTAATAATTAGGTTGTTACAAAATGGCCGGAACAAAGTACTGACAAGCGGCGAAATAAAACTATAATGTTCCGATAACTATTTATGGTAATAATCACCAAACAATGATTGAGAATGCAAATGTAGGTGCAAAACACTAATTTAAATTAAGCACAGGCTATGACTGAAGCTATTTTAACACTTAGGTACACTAGGGTTTAAAATGAGCACTAACTTAAAGCTAAGCACTGTAGGATTATAACACTTGTTCAAAACTTACCCAATTGGGGTGCGAGAAGACACTTATAACGTAATAATTTGCAATCGTATGTAATAGGTACATAGAAATTAGGCCTCCCAAATACGTCGAAAGGTCTAGAATATTAAGTTAATATGTTTAAAGTTTGCCAGCGCGTAAGAAGACAATACTTAGTACTAAGTTATTGAACGCGACCGGCACAGGTTCGATCTCAACCCAATGGTAAATCGTAATGACGCGTGGAGCGGGCATCGCAAGCGCATCTAGAAATTTCCTTATCGCCGCGCGACCAATCAGCGCGCGGAAAGAAGATCACGCCACCCAAGCGATACCATCGCGCAGACAAGTGTTAAGAATACCTAAAGCTTTTTATTTGTTGTTTATTTTATTATTTGTATATAGTTTGTTAGTGTAATATTAGGATAGTGTAATATTAGGATAGTGTTTTATTGTATGTAATTACTTATTTTAAATAGATTTAAGTGTTTTTATTTTAAAATATTTTCGTAATTACATATGTTTTATTAATAATTATAAGACATGTAACATGCAACGTTACATTACCCCGCTCGTCACAAAAGGATTTTATTATATTTATAATAATAAAATCCGTTATTTTAAGTAAACTTTTCGTATTTTACCTTTCAAATTTCAATCTTTCATACTTCACGCAAACAAACAAAGCTATAGGAACCATAATAAAGGCTACTAACGCGACCATACATTTTTAGAGGTTACTATTATATTATTTTATAGTAACCCATACAAAAATTAAATTATAAGTTGAAGATGGTAGTAATTAGAACAACCCAAGGTAGGTATTTGTTGCAAATACATGTATTATAATATAGTTATATATATATATATATATGTATTTTTTTTTTACTACGACGGTGGTAAACAAACTTACGGTCCACCTGATGGTAAGCGGATACCGCAGCCTATAGACGCTCGCAACTCCAAAAGAGTCACGAGCGCGTTGCTGACCCTTTTTTTATATATACTTATTTATTTATTTATATGCATCTATTTATTTAGGCCAACTAGTTTTAAGTCTTTTATGTGCCATGTGCCAATATTTTTTCCGGACATGTCTTCTAGCACATAAACTAAAGGAGACTTTTTCTGTACCACACGACATTTGAGGAATTTAGGTGCCAACTTTTTACTAAAGTATTTGTCCTTGTTACTGAGGACATAAGCACGTTTCATTACAACGTCGCCGACTTTGAACTCCATCGGTTTTCTGCGAAGGTTGTAATGAGACGTGTTCTTCTCATGAGCATGCCAGAGTTTTGTTTGCACTTTGTCAAACACTTCAGCAAGACAACCGCGGTTCTCGGCATAAATGTCACGAGGTATGAACTCTAGTTCGTCACCTAGGTCATTATTAACATAATGTGACCCACATGTAGCGATCTCTCTGCCGTATACCAAGAATGAAGGAGTAAACCCGGTCGCCTCGTTCACGGAGTTGTTCATTGCGAACTGAACTTTTGGAATAAAAAGGTCCCAAGTTCTATGGTCGTCTTCTACAAACGTGGACAGACAAGTAATTATAGTACGATTAAATCTTTCGACACTGTTAATATGTGGTGAATATTTAGGGGTGAAAAACACGTTTGGGACTTTATATTTTTTGAAAAGAACATCTGTAAACTTACTCACAAACTGACTACCGTTGTCTAGATAAATAGTTTGAGGCGGACCGTGCACAAGGAAAACCGACTCTTCTAAGAATTTACAAACGGCGATGGAAGTTGCAGCACGTAAGGGAGTAATTAAGCAGAATTTTGAAAAGCAGCAGGTAACAACTAAGATGTAGCTGTTCTGCTTCCGCGTGACAGGGAGAGGCCCCATGAGGTCGATTGAAATTGTTTGAAATGGGCGGCTGCACTGCTTTGGGCGTCCCATTTCACCCAAGACAAGATGATTTTGAGCCTTATACTCCAGACACTTTTGACATGTACCAACAAACTTGACGACGTCCTGGTGCATACCTTGCCAGTAGTATCGTAGTGCAAGACGACGGTACGTTTTAAAGACGCCAAGATGTCCAGCTGTTGGCTCTGCGTGGTTTTCTTGAATTATTTGCTCGCGCAGCTCACGCGGAACAACCTCCTTCCAGGAGAACTCTGAAGTTAAGTCAGTCAAGTCGTGTTTGTCCTTTGTCAACCTATATAGGGTATTGTTCTTTATAAAAAAGTTAGGGAAATTTTGGGGTTTGGTTAGGCAAGAGTTGTAAATATTTTTGTACCAAGTGTCAGTAGTTTTAGAATAGAAGTCTGATGTACTGATGGCACTTACAGGGACCGCTCGTGAGAGGGCATCAGGGATGACGTTATCCACACCACGACGATGCTTTAATTCAAAATGAAACGAGGACAACCTAACACCCCATCGAGCTAGTCTACCGGTTGGGTTATTTAAAGACAGGAACCATTTCAAAGCACTGTGGTCTGTATAGACAGTGAAGGGTTTTCCGTTCTCTAAATAACACCGCCAATGCTCGAGAGCTATAAGGACCGCATACGTTTCCCGTTCCGTAATGCTATAGTTCTTTTCTGCCGCTGACAACGACCTGCTCATGTAAGCAATTGGGTGCTCCTTACCGTCTATGGTCTGGGTCAACATAGCACCCACACCATAGTTACTGGCATCGGTGTGCACCTCAAATGGCTGGTCGTAGTCAGGGCAGGAAAGAACTGGAGCGGAAACCAAACATTCCTTGAGCTTCTGGAATGCAGCTTCAGCCTCCGAAGACCAGACAAATGGTGGTCCACCTTTCTTATTCGAAGTCAGCTTATTTAAAGGGCCAGCTATAGTGCTGAAGTTCGGAACAAAGCGACGATACCACGTAGCAGTCCCGAGAAAGCGCTTAATGTCCTTCCGGCAAGTAGGAGTCGGATAATTGAGGATAGCTTGCACTTTCTCTGGATCGGTACGCAGTCCGCAACTGTCAACAACATAGCCCAAGTACCTAAGCTGGCTTCGAAAGAACTGGCACTTCTCCAGGTTCACAGTGAGGTTGGCCTGCTTTAACTTCTCCATTACGCGTAGTAGAAGGGAGACGTGGGAATTAAAGTCATTCGAAACTATTATAATGTCGTCAAGGTACGCGAAAACTTTTAAATCGAATTCCCTGAAAAGCAGGTCAACCAATCTCTGCTGAGTGGCTGGCGCGTTGGTTAAGCCAAACGCGGTACGTTTAAAACGAAAAGTACCACGAGAGGGTACGTAAAATGCAGTCTTGTCTCTGTCTTCGGTTGCGATCGGAATCTGCCAAAACGCCTTGGACAAATCTATGCTAGAGAGGTAGCGAGCGTCACGAAGATTGTCCAAGATTTCGGACACGTAAGGTAAATTGTAAGCATCGCGTTTTGTCACCGAATTCAATTTACGACTGTCGAGACAGAAACGAGGCTGGCCATTCTTTTTGTTTACAATTAACACCGGGGACGACCAAGCGCTTTCACAAGGCTCGATTACGTCGAGGCTTAGCATCTCGTCCACCTGTTCGGCAAGAATGCGCTGCTTTTCTGGTGACATCCGATAATAGCGTTGTCGAATAGGCTGGGCGTCACCAGTGTCAATTCGGTGAGTGATCAACTTGGTCTCACCTAAACCCTTGGATTCGGCAGAGATATCCCTAAATTGAGCGATGATGTTATCAGCTACCAATCTTTCCGAATTATGTAAATGGTCGTAATCATATAAGAATGAAGGTTGATCTGTATCAAGTGTACAAATGGCGGTATTAGAAAAAGTAATACCAGTAAGGTGCTTCGGAAAGATTTGAAAAGCGTGCCAGAAGTCAATACCTAAAACGAGGTCTATGTTAATGTCTGGCACAACAAATGCTTTAATGACATGAAATGTGTCCTCAAATGAAATTGGCAGGTTCATGTAGCCAATACTACTCATCGACTGACCTCCAGCAGCCGTGACAGTGATAGTGTGTCCCTGTTGGAGTTTAAGGCCCTGTTGCTCTAGGCTTCGATGAGTATTATTGCCTAAAATGGTAACGGCTGAACCAGAATCCAAAAGACCTGACATGGTTTTGTCGTAAATCTGTATAGTTGCGTAAGGCCGAGGGTCGCTAACAGGTTGATTCTGCAGAATTGTGTCGATTTTATAAGAATTAAAATAAAAGTTAATCGTTTGTAGCCATTTAGCCCAGTCTTCGCTATCAAACTTATTACTTTGTTGATTGTCACAATTCTGCAGGTCCACTAGTTTTTTGACGAGCCCGGTTTAATTTTATTGCATGTCGGGCATTGAGGAGTTTTAACACCTTCACGTCCGCAAACGAAACACAATATTTTGGCGGAGGCTAAGGTACTTGCATAACATGGCCTGATGTTATGGAGGAGAATCTCCAATTTGTCCTTATTAGATAAAGGCTCTGACAATCGCGAGAACAATCCTGACATTATTGACAAATAAATTGTTATGTTCTCAGATTCGCCTTGAGTCCTAGCGCGTATCTCCGATAGCAGACGATAATCGTAGTCAGCCTGATCAAAATCTTTTTTTAAACGCGCGACTAGTTCATCCCAGTCGGAAAGCTGGCCCTGGTCTTGAAGTCCGCGGTACCAATGTAACGCGTCGCCGGTGAAGATCTCGGTAGCGAATGATAGCAACTTGGATGGTGCGATATTCCTAGCTTTGCTAAATTCGGTAATACGCTGAATAAAAGAGCGTACGCAGGATTTACCATCAAACCTGAACTTGCCGAGCTCGCCCACTACTCCACGGTCGCAAGACACGGTTATATTTAAAGGTGGCACAACTGCATGCTGCTCCGTACTGCCGCTAGGGGTCGGACCTATTAACCTATCCACTGCAGCAGAGTCCTTTACGGAGTTATAACGCTCAAACAATGCTTGGAACTCCGTTACACAGGTTTCATGTGCATTCTGCGTGTTGACGTCAGTGATCATCCGATTAAGTCGGTGATACAAGTGATGCAAGTAATTTTGAACGCGCAGCAATGCATTCCTTTCCAACGGACCATCTAGGATTGACTTGACCTTAGTGAGCACATCGGAAATACCTTTCAAGTCATCGGAAGTATCGATCGTACTTTCCAAAATGTCCTCTGAAGGAAACAGCGGGCCTAATTTTGCAATTTGTTTTCTTAAATCCTGAACTGTACCTGTGCTACCACCCCTAATTTGCACCTCATAATCTAATTCGGCCTTTTGTAAAGACAGAAATTTAATTGGATGAGTCATGATCCAAAATTAATAATAATAATATTTCGCGTAATATTAATTTAATGCACCCAAATTGAGAAAGTAATGAACAAGGTTGATGCAAATACTCCGTTCCGTTACAAAAGCAATTAATAAGCAACGTTATGGTTGATGAGATGATGTACGGCTAAATTAATAATAATAAAAACAATCACAGAAATAAAACAAAACAAGCGTTAAAATGCAACTAATGTGTACGCCTCAATAGATTAAAATTACAACAACAACGACAATAATATATTTAAAGTTAACACTTTTGTGCTCGACTGTCTCTAGACTATGAACAAAACGTTTGCTAATGATGCAGTTTACACGTACAGAGTGCTCTAAAATATGATGTTTACGTTAAATATAATTGCAATTAATTATTACCAAAAATGTATATGTATTTTTTTATAACACAGTTTAATATTAAAGTTGGAGATGAAGGTGTACACTTTAGTTACGGCAACCAAAAAAATAAAATAAAACGTTTCACAAAAATAAAAAAACACAAAACACACAACTACACTACAACGCAAAACCAGACCTTAAAGAACCACGTTAGAGGGCGCCAGTGCAGCGTTCAGTCCCAGGATGTGGTTTAATAATAATAAAAACAACTGAACGTCTACAAAAAATATAATTTATTTAAAAAAAAATCTAAAAAGGTCGGTGGGTTAAGCCCGTCTGGTTTGGCGCCGCAGTTCGGTACTCCCCTAGGGCGACGGCGGCTGCTAGGTCTCCGGGTAGTAGGCAGCGGTCAGTGGAGCTGATGGTAAGGCTCGGGAGCGCCGAGGCAGCTGGTGTGGTGCTGTTCCACAATAAATATTCCGCTTAAGCGCGGGCGGCTTCTTAGCCTAAAAGTCGCACCCTGTGAATAAATGTCCACAGTTAAAATTCATCCAGACTCCTCCGCTGATAGTGAACCCTCTGTAGATTTGCGCCTAGGTATGAGGAGAAGCCGTAAGCAGTTGGTGCAAGTGTTCACTATCAGAACGGAGTTTAAATATAAGAGTGGAAGAACAAAGGATTGTAGCAGTGCAGTAAATTACTTGCAGTTTTTAGAAAAATAAAAGAAGGTAATTGTATAAAATGGTTTGCCAAGCGGTGAAATCTAATAATTAGGTTGTTACAAAATGGCCGGAACAAAGTACTGACAAGCGGCGAAATAAAACTATAATGTTCCGATAACTATTTATGGTAATAATCACCAAACAATGATTGAGAATGCAAACGTAGGTGCAAAACACTAATTTAAATTAAGCACAGGCTATGACTGAAGCTATTTTAACACTTAGGTACACTAGGGTTTAAAATGAGCACTAACTTAAAGCTAAGCACTGTAGGATTATAACACTTTGTAATGTGTGTGGTGAGCACACATACAAATCCCTCGAGCTCTATGCCCTTGTGAGGGTTTTCCGACTAACTCAGGGGTTCTACTAGGGATCAAGCGGGAAGCGAGAGTCAAACACAAGTTTACAACTACGACAAATATGGGTCTTTTACGCCCTTTATTGATAACCAAACCTTAACCTATTAGAAAGCTACTCTACGGTCGGATTTACGCGAGTCTAGATTGTTACGGAAACGGCTACGTTAGTACGGACGGCGCTGTTAGTGGCGGTTGTGCGAATTAGTATGGAAGCCTGGGCTACGAGGGTATCAACCCCGCCGCCTCGCGGCTATAGGAACCTAGAGCCCTGGGCGCGCGAGGGCGGTAGCCCTTACAGCCTCGAGAGGACTCTAGGGTGACTGGCCTAGTCTCGTGGCTAGCGAGGGGACGGAACCCCACTGCCTCCAAGGCTAGGTGTCTTGGGCGTCGAGGTGTAACCCCGCGGCCTCTAAGACGGGGATTCTCCGGCGGAGCGAGGATGGTAACCCCGCTGCCAGGAGAGGAAAGGGAGGAGGGGCAGTGCTCACTACCGCGCGGTAGCTCACACTCCCAGCGCCCGCGGCTGCGCGTCCGGTTTTATACGTTGCGCTTGGTGGGGATCGGCCGGCGCGGTGGGCGCGCTCTCCGCGCGCTGCCCCCGCTGTGACGTAGCGCCCCGCTGATGTTCGGGCGTCGAGGCGCCTACGTTACACTCCCCCGGTTGTTCTGGAGAATTTTACCTGAGGGGAAAATTCACCTTGAATGTCGGTAAACTAAAATTGTACAAAAATAACAAACATCATCAATAAAAGAAAATATATATGTGTATATATATCTATCTGGAGAAATATTATAACTTTATCCCCTGGTTACTTTCCCCTGACCCCCTCTATTCCTTGCGCACGCGAGTGTCGATCTTGTTTGTATGTCATTACGATCGCTTTCTGTTTGGGTCGCTGCGTGTTTAGCTTATCTGTTGTGTTGAGCGATGTGTCTCGCTGGCGATCTCCTGCGCTGGAAGGGCGTTCAGTTAAGTTGTTGCAGTTATTACTCTTACGAATTACTGCCGTATTTATTTGTTGCGGAGTTCGGAGTACGGAGTTCGGAGAGTATACGGGCGGGTTTCGTGGTAACTGTTGTTGTGTCTTATTTATTCGAATATTTGACTTATCGGCGGTCTGTAAATTGCGATTATGGTTCACGCGTTGTATTCTCACACGTTTGCGTTTTGCTTTATACCGGCCGCGCTCCGTCGCGTTGTGGACGTTGTTCGGGGAATTTTGGGGACTTTCGGGTTGCACTGCCGTGTATCGTTCGAGCGGTTGCGTGTTGGGTTTCGGTATGTTGTCGGTACGGATTCTATTTTCGGTATTTTGTATGGGGTCCTTCGCTTTCTCGGTTATATACTGGTTTCCTACGGAGTTTAGGAATTTTTCCGGGATTCTGGAGTCGGTGTGAGGTTTACTTGGTGGCGGTTGGTCCTCTGGCCATATCATGGTCATGCCTATTCTTCTTATTAGGTCCATGCCTATGATAGTGTATGTAGCCGATGGCAGCAATCGCACCCAGTGCATAACGCTCCTCCCTTTTATTTTTATGTTTGCTAACACACTTTTGGTGATGTATGTTGTCGTTCCATCGGCTAGCACGGTTTCCTTCATTGTGTGCTCCTCTAACACGCCATGTCTTTTGCAGGCGTTATATGCGTGCTGATTTATGTAAGTGTTTGTTGACCCGGTATCTATAAGGCACGTATAATTGTTACCCGATATTGTAACGTCTTCATATACTCTGTTATCTGATTTGCGGTGTTCTCCGGTCGCTCCTAGCGGTCGCTCTTGCGTTCCTGTTCTGGCTCTGCAACAGTTCCTGCTTAGCACTCCCAGTTTTCCGCATCCACTGCAGAACAGTCGGCTATGGAATCTACAATCCTGTCTGTCGTGCCCCGGACTTCCGCACGACCAGCAACAGGTCGTCGAGTCGTAGTTTCGGTGTATTTTGTTTATCTTTTCGGTTTCTGGTCTACGGCCGCCTGACGGTTGTTCCGGAAGGTTCGAATGTTGTTTATACGGTCTGACGGATCTCCATTCTTCTTGTGGTCTCTCATATACACTGCTTGCGTGTTCCCTAATGTTCATGCATCGGTCGGGTCGGTCCTGCCCCTGGCTTGGTGATGCGGTAATACTTTCGTATTCGGCGGCTAATTTGAGTAAACCGTTGAGGTTCTGGTACTCGTGCTTCTTTATGTATAATTTATACTCCTTCTGCATGTTCTCATGTATACGGTGGAGCTTCTCCTTTTCAGTCATGTTCCCGTATCTCCGCATAAGGGTTTGTAGATCCGTTAGGTAATCTGTGAAGCTCTCTCTACACTTTTGTTTCCTGGCCACGATCTTAACTATGAGGTCCTCCTCGTAGTTAACTGGAAAATAATAAAGTTTGAAGAGCTCCAGGAATTGGTCCCATGACTCCCAGGACTCGGAGTTGTTCCTGTACCACAGAAGGGCTTTCCCTTGCAGGATACGCGGTAGGGCCGGTAATACGTCTTCTTTGTCTATCCCGGCTGCTGCTACGAGCTCTTCTAACCTTTCTACAAATTCCACGGGGTCGTCTGAGGTCGTGAAGGATGGGTTCCATTCTTTTATAAGTCGGTCTAGCCTGTCTCGCTTTCCTTTGTCCTGTTCGTCCTCCATTTTCACGGGTGGTTCCTTAGTCGGTGTCTGGAATTCCTCGGTTGCTTTCAGTGCCTCCGCGAGCAGTTTTCTTATCTGATCAACTGTTAGGCCCTCGGTGACGATTCCTCTTTCCTCGGCTTCCTTAACCAGTTCCGGTTTATGCAGTTGGTATATCCAGGCGGTCTGCATCTGTGTCTAGAGGTTCCCGGGAAATACGGTGCGGTGCGGGCTTATACTATTCGGGTGGGCGGGATGCGACGCGTGCTTTATGCTTAAATGTTACTGTAAAATATTGTTATATTATTCCTGTTGACTCCCGGTCCCTAGAGCTTTTAAAGACTCCTGTGTGAGTTATTGCGTTGGGCGCCAATTGTAATGTGTGTGGTGAGCACACATACAAATCCCTCGAGCTCTATGCCCTTGTGAGGGTTTTCCGACTAACTCAGGGGTTCTACTAGGGATCAAGCGGGAAGCGAGAGTCAAACACAAGTTTACAACTACGACAAATATGGGTCTTTTACGCCCTTTATTGATAACCAAACCTTAACCTATTAGAAAGCTACTCTACGGTCGGATTTACGCGAGTCTAGATTGTTACGGAAACGGCTACGTTAGTACGGACGGCGCTGTTAGTGGCGGTTGTGCGAATTAGTATGGAAGCCTGGGCTACGAGGGTATCAACCCCGCCGCCTCGCGGCTATAGGAACCTAGAGCCCTGGGCGCGCGAGGGCGGTAGCCCTTACAGCCTCGAGAGGACTCTAGGGTGACTGGCCTAGTCTCGTGGCTAGCGAGGGGACGGAACCCCACTGCCTCCAAGGCTAGGTGTCTTGGGCGTCGAGGTGTAACCCCGCGGCCTCTAAGACGGGGATTCTCCGGCGGAGCGAGGATGGTAACCCCGCTGCCAGGAGAGGAAAGGGAGGAGGGGCAGTGCTCACTACCGCGCGGTAGCTCACACTCCCAGCGCCCGCGGCTGCGCGTCCGGTTTTATACGTTGCGCTTGGTGGGGATCGGCCGGCGCGGTGGGCGCGCTCTCCGCGCGCTGCCCCCGCTGTGACGTAGCGCCCCGCTGATGTTCGGGCGTCGAGGCGCCTACGTTACAACTTGTTCAAAACTTACCCAATTGGGGTGCGAGAAGACACTTATAACGTAATAATTTGCAATCGTATGTAATAGGTACATAGAAATTAGGCCTCCCAAATACGTCGAAAGGACTAGAATATTAAGTTAATATGTTTAAAGTTTGCCAGCGCGTAAGAAGACAATACTTAGTACTAAGTTATTGAACGCGACCGGCACAGGTTCGATCTCAACCCAATGGTAAATCGTAATGACGCGTGGAGCGGGCATCGCAAGCGCATCTAGAAATTTCCTTATCGCCGCGCGACCAATCAGCGCGCGGAAAGAAGATCACGCCACCCAAGCGATACCATCGCGCAGACAAGTGTTAAGAATACCTAAAGCTTTTTATTTGTTGTTTATTTTATTATTTGTATATAGTTTGTTAGTGTAATATTAGGATAGTGTAATATTAGGATAGTGTTTTATTGTACGTAATTACTTATTTTAAATAGATTTAAGTGTTTTTATTTTAAAATATTTTCGTAATTACATATGTTTTATTAATAATTCTAAGACATGTAACATGCAACGTTACACATTGTACATATGTAATTTTACATTGTACATATGTAATGTTACATTGAACATATGTAACATTACATTGTACCGATGTAATGTAACATTTTACCAATGTAATATTACATTGTACATATGTAATGTTACATTGTACATATGTAATGTTACATTGAACATATGTAACATTACATTGTACCGATGTAATGTAACATTTTACCAATGTAAGGTTACATTGTACATATGTAATGTTACATTGTACATATGTAATGTTACATTGTACAAATGTAATGTTACATTGTACAAATGTAACATTACATTGTACCGATGTAACATTACATTGTACAAATGTAACATTACATTGTACCGATGTAATGTTACATTGTACATATGTAATATTACATTGTACATATGTAAAGTTACATTGTACAAATGTAACATTACATTGTACCGATGTAATGTAACATTTTACCAATTAAATGTTACATTGTACCAATGTAATGTTACATGATACCAATGTAATGTTACATTGTATCTATGTAATGTTACATTGTACAAATGAAATGTTACATTGTGGCAATGTAATGTTAAATTGTTCCAATGTAATGTTACATTGTACAAATGTAATGTTACATTGTACAATGTACATATGTAATATTACATAATACATATGTATTGTTACATTGTACATATGTCAATATCAATTTTATATATTTTAATCAAAAAAGCTCTTAGGATTATCGAAGGTTGCTCTAGAATACCTGTCACACATAGACATGTTTATAGAAAATAAGATTTTGACGGTAGTCTCATTATATCATGTACTAATGTAATGTTACATTGTGCAAATGTAATGTTACATTGTGCAAATGTAATGTTACATTGTACCAATGTAATGTTACATTATACAAATGAAATGTTACATTGTACATATGTAATGTTACATTAACCATATGTAACATTACATTGTACCGATGTAATGTAACATTTTACCAATGTAATATTACATTGTACATATGTAATGTTACATTGTACAAATGTAATGTTACATTGTACAAATGTAACATTACATTGTACCGATGTAATGTAACATTTTACCAATTAAATGTTACATGTTACATTGTACCAATGTAATGTTACATGATACCAATGTAATGTTACATTGTACCAATATAATGTTACATTATACCAATGTAATGTTACATTATACCAATGTAATGTTACATTGTACATATGTAATGTTACATTGTACAAATGTAACATTACATTGTACCGATGTAATGTTACATTGTACAAATGTAACATTACATTGTACCGATGTTATGTAACATTTTACCAATTAAATGTTACATTGTACCAATGTAATGTTACATGATACCAATGTAATGTTACATTGTATCTATGTAATGTTACATTGTACAAATGAAATGTTACATTGTACAAATTAAATGTTACATTGTGGCAATGTAATGTTAAATTGTTCCAATGTAATGTTACATTGTACAAATGTAATGTTACATTGTACAAATGTAATGTTACATTGTACAAATGTAATGTTACATTGTACATATGTATTGTTACATTGTACAAATGAAATGTTACATTGTACATATGTAATATTACATAATACATATGTATTGTTACATTGTACATATGTCAATATCAATTTTATATATTTTAATCAAAAAAGCTCTTAGGATTATCGAAGGTTGCTCTAGAATACCTGTCACACAAAGACATGTTTATAGAAAATAAGATTTTGACGGTAGTCTCATTATATCATGTACTAATGTAATGTTACATTGTGCAAATGTAATGTTACATTGTGCAAATGTAATGTTACATTGTACCAATGTAATGTTACATTGTACCAATGTTATGTTACATTATACAAATGAAATGTTACATTGTACATATGTAATGTTACATTGTACATATGTAATGTTACATTGAACATATGTAACATTACATTGAACATATGTAACATTACATTGTACCGATGTAATGTAACATTTTACCAATGTAATATTACATTGTACATATGTAATGTTACATTGTACAAATGTAATGTTACATTGTACAAATGTAATGTTACATTGTACAAATGTAACATTACTTTGTACCGGTGTAATGTAACATTTTACCAATTAAATGTTACATTGTACCAAAGTAATGTTACATGATACCAATGTAATGTTACATTGTACCTATGTAATGTTACATTGTGCCAATGTAATGTTAAATTGTACCAATGTAATGTTACATGATACCAATGTAATGTAACATTGTACCTATGTAATGTTACATTGTACAAATGTAATGTTACATTGTACAAATGAATTGTTACATTGTACAAATGTAACATTACATTGTACCGATGTAATGTAACATTTTACCAATTTAATGTTACATTGTACCAATGTAATGTTACATGATACCAATGTAATGTTAAATTGTTCCAATGTAATGTTACATTGTACAAATGAAATGTTACATTGTACATATGTAATATGACATTGTACATATGTATTGTTACATTGTACATATGTCAATATCAATTTTATATATTTTAATCAAAAAAGCTCTTAGGATTATCGAAGGTTGCTCTAGAATACCTGTCACACGATGTTTATAGAAAATAAGATTAAGACGGTAGTCTCATTATATCATGTACTAATGTAATGTTACAGTGTGCAAATGTAATGTTACATTGTGCAAATGTAATGTTACATTGTGCAAATGTAATGTTACATTGTACCAATGTAATGTTACATTGTACCAATGAATGTTATGTTACATTATACAAATGAAATGTTACATTGTACATATGTAATGTTACATTGTACATATGTAATGTTACATTGAACATATGTAACATTACATTGTACCGATGTAATGTAACATTTTAATAATGTAATGTTACATTGTACATATGTAATGTTACATAGTACAAATGTAATGTTACATTGTACAAATGTCACATTACATTGTACCGATGTAATGTAACATTTTACCAATTAAATGTTACATTGTACCAATGTAATGTTACATGATACCAATGTAATGTTACATTGTACCTATGTAATGTTACATTGTGCCAATGTAATGTTAAATTGTTCCAATGTAATGTTACATTGTACAAATGTAATGTTACATTGTACAAATGTAATGTTACATTGTACAAATGTTACATTACATTGTACCGATGTAATGTAACATTTTACCAATGCAATGTTACATTGTACCAATATAATGTTACATGATACCAATGTAATGTTACATTGTACCAATGTAATGTTACATTGTACAAATGAAATGTTACATTGTGCCAATGTAATGTTAAATTGTTCCAATGTAATGTTACATTGTACAAATGAAATGTTACATTGTACATATGTAATATTACATTGTACATATGTATTGTTACATTGTACATATGTCAGTATCAATTTTATATATTTTAATCAAAAAAGCTCTTAGGATTATCGAAGGTTGCTCTAGAATACCTGTCACACAGACATGTTTATAGAAAATAAGATTTTGACGGTAGTCTCATTATATCATGTACTAATGTAATGTTACAGTGTGCAAATGTAATGTTACATTGTGCAAATGTAATGTTACATTGTACCAATGTAATGTTACATTGTACCAATGTAATGTTACATTGTACCAATGTAATGTTACATTGTACCAATGTAATGTTACATTGTACCAATGTAATGTTACATTGTACCAATGTAATGTTACATTGTACCAATGTTATGTTACATTATACAAATGAAATGTTACATTGTACATATGTAATGTTACATTGAACATATGTAACATTACATTGTACCGATGTAATGTAACATTTTAATAATGTAATGTTACATTGTACATATGTAATGTTACATTGTACATATGTAATGTTACATTGTACAAATGTAATGTTACATTGTACAAATGTAACATTACATTGTACCGATGTAATGTAACATTTTACTAATTAAATGTTACATTGTACCAATGTAATGTTACATTGTACAAATGTAATGTTACATTGTACAAATGTAATGTTACATTGTACAAATGTAATGTTTCATTGTACAAATGTAATGTTTCATTGTACAAATGTAATGTTACATTGTACATATGTATTGTTACATTGTACAAATGAAATGTTACATTGTACAAGATGTACATTACAGTTACGCACATAACTGCACTGTAGATACATATGCGTTACTGTAATGTACATCTGCATGAACAGTGCAAGTATGTGCATTACTGTAATGTACATCTGCATGTACAGTGCAGTTATGTGCGTTACTGTAATGTACATCTGCATGTACAGTGCAAGTATGTGCGTTACTGTAATGTACATCTGTATCTACAGTGTTATTATGTGCGTTACTGTAATGTATATCTGTATCTACAGTGCAGTTATATGCGTTACTGTAATGTACATCTGTATCTACAGTGCAGTTATGTGCGTTACTGTAATGTACATCTGCATGTATAGTGCAAGTATGTGCATTACTGTAATGTACATCTGCATGTACAGTGCAAGTATGTGCGTTACTTTAATGTACATCTGTATCTACAGTGCAGTTATGTGCGTAACTGTAATGTACATCTATATTTACAGTGCAGTTATGTGCTTTACTGTAATGTACATCTGCATGTACAGTGCAAGTATGTGCGTTACTGTAATGTACATCTGTATCTACAGAGCAGTTATGAGCGTAACTGTAATGTACATCTGTATTTACATTGCAGTTATGTGCGTAACTGTAATTTACATCCGCATCTACAGTGCAGTTATGTGCATTTCTGTAATGTACATCTGTATCTACAGTGCAGTTATTTGCGTAACTGTAATGTACATCTGCATCTACAGTGCAGTTATGTGCGTTACTGTAATGTACATCTGCATGTACAGTGCAAGTATGTGCGTTACTGTAATGTACATCTGTATCTACAGTGTAATTATGTGCGTTACTGTAATGTACATCTGTATCTACAGTGCAGTTATATGCGTTACTGTAATGTACATCTGTATCTACAGTGCAGTTATGTGCGTTACTGTAATGTACATCTGCATGTACAGTGCAAGTATGTGCGTTACTGTAATGCACATCTGTATCTACAGTGCAGTTATGTGCGTTACTGTAATGTACGTATGCATCTACAGTGCAAGTTTGTAAGTTACTGTAATGTACATCTGTATCTACAGTGCAGTTATGTGCGTTACTGTAATGTACATCTGCATGTACAGTGCAAGTATGTGCGTTACTGTAATGTACATCTGTATCTACAGTGTAATTATGTGCGTTACTGTAATGTACATCTGTATCTACAGTGCAGTTATATGCGTTACTGTAATGTACATCTGTATCTTCAGTGTATATTTGTGTGTTACTGTAATGTACATCTGTATCTACAGTGCAAGTATGTACGTTACTGTAATGTTACATTACATTGGTACAATGTAACATTACGTTGGTGCAATGTAACATTACATTGGTACAATGTAACATTACATTGGTTGTAACATTACATTGGTACAATGTAACATTACATATATACAATGTAACATGTATGTACAAAGTAAGTGCCGTTATGTGTGTAACTGTAATTTACATATGTATCTACAGAGCAAGTATGTGCGTTAATGTAATTTACATATGTATCTACAGAGCACGTATGTGCGTTAATGTAATTTACATATGTGTCTACAGTGCACGTTTGTGCGTTAATGTAATTTACATATGTGTCTACACTGCACGTTTGTGCGTAACTGTAATTTATATATGCATCAACAGTGCACGTATGTGCGTTAATGTAATTTACATATGTGTCTACAGAGTAAGTATGTACGTTAATGTAATTTACATATGTGTCTACAGCGCAGGTATGTGTGTTACTGCAATTTACATATGCATCAACAGTGCACGTATGTGCGTTTATGTAATTTACATATGTGTCTACAGTGCAGGTAAGTGTGTAACTGTAATTTACATATGTATCAACAGTGCACCTATGTGCGTTAATTTAATTTACATATGTGTCTACAGTGCACGTATGTGCGTTTATTTAATTTAAATATGTATCTACAGTACACGTATGTGCGTTGATGTAATTTACATATGTGTCTACAGTGCCGTTATGTGTGTAACTGTAAATTACATATGTATCTACGGAGCAAGTATGTGCGTTAATGTAATTTACATATGTGTCTTCAAAGCAGGTATGAGCGTTAGTGTAATTTACATATACATTAACAGTGCACGTATGTGCGTTAATGTAATTTACATATTGCACGTTTGTGCGTTAATGTAATTTACATATGTGTCTACAGTGCCGTTATGTGTGTAACTGTAATTTACATATGTATCTACAGAGTAAGTATGTACGTTAATGTAATTTACATATGTGTCTACAGTGCACGTTTGTGCGTTAATGTAATTTACATATGTGTCTTCAAAGCAGGTATGTGCGTTTATGTAATTTACATATGCATTAACAGTGCACGTATGTGCGATAATGTAATTTACATATGTATCTACAGTCCACGTATGTGCGTTAATGTAATTTACATATTGCACGTTTGTGCGTTTATGTAATTTACATATGTGTCTACAGTGCACGTATGTGCGTTTATGTAATTTACATATGTATCTACAGTGCACATATGTGCGTTGATGTAATTTACATATGTGTCTACAGTGCAGGTATGTGTGTAACTGTAATTTACATATGTATCAACAGTGCACGACAAAAGCAATCAGTGAAATTTAAGTGTTTTGTGTCTGAATAAGTGTTGTGTATCGCTGCAATGAAGTCGTATCTCAAGGTCAGTTGGTGTTTTTAGGAATAAGTACATTATTTTACTACAGACTTCTTTAGTCTGTTTTTTTTGGTTGGTGCGATAAAGATTATTTGCTGAAATGAGTTACGTGTAGGTGTTTATTTATCTCGTAAAGTAAATAATAAATAAGTAGGTTCTGTTAAAAAAAATTCTTTGCGTCAAACTTTACAAACCTAATTTGACAAACTTCTCGTAGTCTAATTGAGTTGAAATATTTTTGTATGTGTAAATCAAGTTTCATTGCAATATTATGTGGCCATAAAGCCGTTCTGACGAGAAACTCAGAAGGTGGTCAATTGGTCATAGCTATTCATAAACTTCACTAGATATTAATATCGTGTTTGGGTTCATTACAATTCTCTCAAAGAGTAGGTATAGGTACCTAGTTAAATATTGAAGCTGCTCTGAAGCCACTCAACCAAATGGACTGTACCGTGCTCTACTGTACCGTACCGTACTGTATTGTACTGTACTGTACTCTACTGTACTGTACTGTACTGTACTGTACTGTACTGTAAGTACAGCCGTGCGGGATGTGTACAGTACTATACAGTACAGTACAGTTATGTGCGTTACTGTAATTTACGTATGCATCTACAGGGCAAGTATGTGCGCTACTGTAATGTACATCTGTATTTTTGTATGTTTTTGTATGTATTTGTATGTATTTTTATGTAATGTATGTAATTGTATGTACTTGTATGTGTATGTGGATGAAGCTACTCAACCAAAGAGACTGGAACGTTGAAGACGTTGAAGATCAATATATTAGCTTGAGTGCCTACAATTACCGCCACGTACATTTGTTGGGGGTAGATATTGAAGTAAAAGCGCTGAACAGCCATTAGGCGAGTCGCCGTAATGGCCACTTCCCGTGGCCTACACCGCAGCCTTATTGCCTGTGATTCATCGCGTCATATAAACCTATAACTGATTGGTAAAGTACTTTTAAGTATCTCACGAGCACCGGTGAGCCATGCTTTTGTGTGACAAAAACTATACATGCACATTGTCTATGTGTGCGTCAGCGTACGAGCTATAAGTTCACGTTGTCTATGTGTTCGTAGGTATGTGCAGCACGCGCTCGTGAGATAAAAGTAATACAAATATACAGTCAACCAATTTGATTTATGGGTGCCTTCGTACCTACCTGTGACAAGGTACTACCTACGAAGTGGCCCAGGAATCTAATTTACAACATTTCAAAGTTTCAAGTATTGGCCAGTTTATGTCCGAGATCGATAGAAAATTTAATCCACGGGTTTTTTTTCTCCCGCATACCTAATTTTCATTAAAAAATATCGTAATAAAAATTGTAAGGTCGTAAGTGAATTATGACGTCATTACTATGAATGTTTAACTGCATTACCAATGTTTGACATTATTGCTCCTTTAGCGTCATATAAATGACGTCACACTTCCGTTTTATACATTTATTCGATTTTTTCTAATTTTGCGAAGAAAAAAATCGAAAAACTATTTTATTACGTTTAGGTAGCATATTTACCGAAATGGTTTTCGATTTAGGCATCACTAAGTATATACATTTCGAAATGTTGTCAATTGGTCGACCGTATTTTCTGGTGCTGCGCTCTAGAAGACTTGAGTGCTACCGCGAACCACAAACGAAGTTTTCCCTCTCTGTCGCACTTATGTGAAAACTGATTTGCATATACGCGCGGTAATTACGTAACTTTTCGAACGTACGGTAGGCATATTTTAATGTCATTTTTAGTATGGGATTTAACGTTTAGATCGTGCGTACTAGGTACCGTTCGAAATAGTTACGTGATTACCCCGCTGGTGTCAAATTTCGAAGTATGCCTCCACAAACTTATTGCATCGAATTTTGTTTTATAGCTTTGAAGACATTCATACTTCGAAGAGGTAAACTTGTAGAAAATTCAAAACATTCGAACTTGGTCACCGACCTTAAAAACAAAGTTTTTTTTTTAAATAGCCAACTACCATCAAATTTACATATTCAATTCGAAATCAAATTCAATAAAAATATTCAATTTAATTATACAGAGAGAAAAACCTGGTATAGTTAATTTATTTTTAACACCCCGATTCAAGGGCTATTTATCTACTAAAAAAATAAAAGGTTTATTGTAGTAACGTTCAGGAATGCCTATTAGCGGGACGGCCTCTTAATAGCCACTTTCTTTTAATATCGCCAGTACAATGCACCCATATTGCTTTTAATATAACGTTAGATATAAAAGGGTTGTCACTCGCATCTTATGACTGAACCGGTCGTCCAGGCGACAAATCTTTTACTATTTCAATATATGCAGTTTTCGAATTACTTATTTGCGACTTTCACTGGTTCCACACAATCTCACTTATCAAACCACATCAAACTAATGCTTGTCAATATTTTTATCCACAACAATGTATAAATAAGTTTTGTAAGGGCGTGCGACTGCGAACCCTAAAACGTGTGGGGGTTAAAAGATTCTAAACGTTTATTTTCTTATAAACCCGTAAATGGAGTAGACGTTATGTACCTACAACGCTTGGTCTTTATGAAGCAGTTTTGTTTTTAATAACATATTGTGTATTCTTAATAATTTCTACACTTTCTACGGTCTTCATTTTTTTCCACAACGATATTTCTTTCTGGTAGCCAACAGGTGATTAAGACAGATCGGGTAGTACCAAAGTACGTAAATGATAATACATTTATATTACTGAATTGTTTATTTCGTATCATAAAAACTCGACACTACAAACCATACTTTACAAGTATGAAGGACTTTGAAACAATGACATTAAAATTAAATTAAACTCTCTTCACAGCTCCTGTAGACAAGTTGTACTTCCATAACAATAATATCACAATCAAATAATTTAAAATTACACCAGATATATTTATAAATACTACGACTAGAAAAAAGTAATCTCAAATTACCTTTGAAACAATCATGTTATGGGTTGTCCTATGTGCGACTAACACATAACTTAATTTCATACATATAGAGGCCCGAAGTTATAATATCAACACTTAGTAACACTTAAATTTAATTAAATAATTCTTCACGTGTTAGAGCTCGGAGAAAAAAAGAAGAAGAAAAAACTTAGTACCATATAACAATAACACTTATGTAATGTATATTTAATTTTTTTCTATTTTTGAAACTGTTTGGCAGAGAGATCTAAAAATCATTTTCCCGATCCTGCGCCAATTCCTGCCAATTTTCGAATATTCCTTGAAAAAACTTCTTTCTAGGAATATTCGAAAATATTAGATTTTTTTAACATTCTGTAGTACAGATCGTTCTGTAATACAGTATCGTGTTCCTCTTTTGTATTCAAATTTCCTTTAAGAGTCAATTTGCGGATTAAATATATTTTCGGTGTCATATAACACATTTTATTTCTCTAACCTCTAACTCTCTTAAACAGTAGTCCGGCGAATATTTTCGGTGGGTTTTTAGGAAGATATAGAGGTATAAAAGGTCAGTAAAAATACTACAAGGTTTAAAGTGTATAATACATTTCTAATGTTTTCTTATTCACACATAACTATTTTCTCACTACTTCTTTCTGATAAATCGCTCTTGCGATTGATTCCTTAAATCTAAATTTCATTACCAGTAATAGTTTAAATACCATGTGTCTTCTAATAACTACCAACATTTACTTAGTTGACAATTATTTTTTCTAAAATTCGGAATGATTCTGGCCACAAGCCCGTATAATAAAATGTGGTCCTTTGGTATCTATATTAAAGATAACCCTACTGCGGCAGTCGGGTAATTCTTTGGGGAGGTAATTAAAGAACCAACATTTTACCAATTTCTAGATGTCATCGAAGACTTAATCAATAATTACTAGACTAGGTATTGAATGTGCTTGGCACAAAATACTTTGGTAACATTTAAATAGAAACGTTGACTAAACTCTTAATAATATTTTAGAGATTTTTTATAAATAAAAAAAAATACTTATTTGGACCGGGCAAGGGATTTAAGCGTTGCTCTTTTTCATGCATTTCAGTCTTCAGCTTTAATCGTTTTCGGTTTACCGATCTTGGAATCACTAACAACACTGTTGTTAAATCGGTTGACTACGTCTCGCACCTTTCCTTTGCTAATGACAAGTTCCTTGTCATATGTGGGTGTGATAAGGCCCCTGTCACTCCCGTTACAAACAGATTTATTCTGAACAGCCATCATTGCCGCAAAATTAGCGCTTTGCGATTTTCTGAATTCTTTCACGGCTATATCAATATTGTTAATTAAGTCTTTTGCTACAAACGTGGCTATTTCGTGCTTGATTCGCTCTCGTTCGTTTAATAATTCAAGAGGTGTTTGTTTGTGCGAATCTTGACTTTTTTGCTCATATTTCTTTTTTATTTCAGGGCTCCGTCGGTTCTTGACTGAATGAGCGGCAGGACTGTCGGGACCTTGAAAAGTAATACTAGGGTTGCTCACATTATTTTCAACGCCATTTAAATCATCGTAGCACTGAATCTGCGGATTTTCAGATTTCTTTTCGCCAAGTAGCCAATAAGTCGTTATTTTTCCTTTACTCTGAAACAATACAAAATGATATATTATTATTCTTCTGTACGTGTGTTTACCTAACTCCTACTTAAAGTCTGGACCCATTTGGATGACCGATTTTGTGTATAAGTATGTGAGTGGATGTCAGTACTGTATAATTTTTTTTAAATGTAAATCACTATATACATAGACGTATATAGTGATTTACATTTAAAAAAAAACCTCATTTCATGTATATCCTAACGCTCATGAAAATAGAAAGATATGAACCCAGCAGTGCGGGTAAAAAAATAACAGCAAAGCAAAAAAGTAAATAAACAAGCGCTGTATGTTGGAATTGTAGCAGGTGGTAATATGAGAGCCGTGTCTGCTGTCTACACCCCCGAAAGACAGGCTTGATATTCCCACTTCCCAATCGAAACAATCGATACCTTCATATTGATTTCTCCTCGGCATTCCAACTCGAAGCAGTCATACAAGTCTAGGATTTCTTTTGTTTTTGGGCTGACGTGAATCTTGAGGGCTTCGCCGTGGGACTCCATCCTCGAGGCGGTGTTCACAGTATCCCCGAACAGGCAGTAGCGCGGCATCTTCAGGCCCACCACGCCAGCTACGCATGGTCCTGTAAAATCTCGCTATTTAATAACAGAAATACAGACAGCGTGTGATCGCATAAGTGTTCAATTGGACCATTTTACTACGTAACACTAAAAATGGATAGTTATTCAAAGTTGGGAAGCAAATATTTTTTAAATTATTAGTTATGACAACTTTTTTCTCGTTTTCCTGTAGGTATGCAATTTCAATCCTGCATTCCAATCCTTAGCAGCAACCGCTCCTCAGGCCGATGAGGCACAGTCTTAACACGCACGCCGTTGAGTTCCCAGGTCAGAGGGAAGACATAAGAAAAGAAGGAGAATCATATCTATACCTGTATGCATCCCAATCCTGAGCAGCAACCGCTCCCCGGGCCGGTGAGACACCTTCCTAACCCGCACGCCGTTAAGCTTTGTCTTCCGACCAGAGAGAAGAAACGAAGGAGAATCATATCTATACCTGTATGCATCCCAATCCTGAGCAGCAACCGCTCCCCGGGCCGATGAGGCACCGTCTTAACGCGCACGCCATTGAGCAGCGCGAGAGACATGCGCGCGATCTCTGCCGCGTGCCGGTTGCCGTTGCGCATCGGCAAACCAGACACAACCATGTACGCGTCGCCTATTGTCTCCACCTGAGATAACAGCCATATAAGAAAAAAATACAAAATGCTAAAGACACAAGAAAGGTCTTTCCTAAGTGTATGTAAATATTTTTAGTTGAACGCAATTTTCTCTTCAACGTTTTTCAAATCGTGACTTATGATACTTGTCCCACGACAGTAAGTATAGTTGCTTTTACTGAACGAAGTAAGGTTAGGTTAGGTATAGTGATGAAAGCGGATAAATATGTAATTAATATCTTGATTTCGTTTTGAATTATATCGGCGTAACGTCCTCGAGAGAGAAAAAAATATGCGATCAACAGTGTCAACTCCGTTAGACTATACCAGTCACAAAAATGAAAAATAAAAACCTGTAGCCGAGGAAATTCTTTATTACATTTCAGGAGACAGTTATGAATATAAAGTTGTGAAGGCGGGAGAAGACATAAATTGGTAGCTAAAATCTCGTCTTTTCGCTTTCGTGATTCGGTTATAAATAGGTACAGGAGAGCGAGATTCAACTTATCAAAATTATATACGTACCTTAGGCGACTTCCTGATTTGTCGGTGCGGAGGCGGTACGATATGAGAAAACTGTCAAATGTCAGTGTCAACTGTCTGTCAACTCAGTACTACTTTTTACTGCGCCCCTACATTTAAATGAGTGCTTTCTGACTGGCGCGGGATGCGCGGAAGCGGGACGATACGAACCTGCCTTCGGGCAGTACTGGTCCGCTTCTGCGCATAATATTACTACTGCGCAAATGTAATACTGACAGTATTCTGTCAAGTGGGAATCTTTGCGACGGCAGTAAGTTTACGTCAAAGAAGAAAATGACACATATCGATCCCGTCCCGGCAAGTCAGGAAGTCGCCTTAACGTTAATGTTGTCGCGTCCACACGTCATTTTCTGGTACGTGTATTATGAGAGCCAGCCTGACTCCAGTAGTGAAATGTCGAATGAATTCCAAAATCAGAATAACAGAGATATGTGAATGAACACGTTTTCATTTCACTATTCTAGGGAGGCTCCTTCTGTCATAAAGACGCCTTAAATCATGGACCGTGTTTGCCGGTAATAGTCACGTCTGTTTTAGCGTGGCCATGGCATTAACTGCCACTAAATCAAATTGAATTTTGCTCTAGCTGTCATGTCAAATATTGGCCCTGCACTTATATTAAGTGCTCTAGCCAATGAGCATCTTTCTGAAAAGCCATTTAAAACACATAAATAAAGTACTTAAATGGTACCTACTTGAAGTGGAGATAAAACGATAATGACGCTTTCAATGATATCACATTATGCATGCGATATGCGCTCAAGTGTAATAAAAATGGGTCACTTTGTACGGGAATTCTGTACAATCTTTAGCCATTTATTATGCTCTTGGATGTATTAGGCTTCAAGAAATAAGTGCTATTAAAAAAATGAATTCCACTTTTTTTCTAAGCTAAATTCTCTTATCAAATATTTTGTTAAAATTCTAAACATTGTTCAAGAACAATCTTGCGACTTAACTAGTTGTATTTCTGTCTCGGTATACTGAAGAGTTTTTCTTCATCACATAGTGAGGCGAGATAGTTAAATTCAGTCAGCTTTCACAAATTTTCAAACATTTCGATAAGACGTGCTCGTTGCATTACCATTCAAATCCAGTTTTTCACTAACCTTATACACGTCAAAGTTTTCAATAATGGAGTCGAACATCGTATACAAGTCGTTGAGCAGATCGACGACCTCGAGCGGGGTGGATTCCGCGGACAGTTTCGTGAAGCCGATGATGTCGCTGAAGTATATCGTCACCTGCCCAATAGATTATTGGTGAATGGGTAAGGTCCATTAGAATGTCTACTATCTCAAATACTTTCCGTTGATACAGCAAGTTTGAAGATAAACTTATCATAAGAAATTAGCTTTTCACACCTGCTATTGAGAAAAGAGTAATTGTTTCCCTCGAATGAGGGATCAAAGTCGAACTTTTGTTCCCTGATTTGAGGGCAACAATTACTCTTTTCCTCATAGATGGTTTGAAAAGCAGTATGTGCCACTCGGTAGCAAAATTGTTTGCAAAATTGTTTATAAGACATTTCATGTTTTTAGCAGCGGGCAAAACTATTTCCGTCTTGGGCGTAAACACTTGAATCCCTCACTACGCATAATATCCTCCTTTAGAATCTTTAGCTTCACTCAGGATTCAATATACCGCCCTCGCCGTTAATATAAATATAATTTTGCCCCTTGAGACACAATCTATTATTTTATTCTCATTCCAAAGCCGTTGTTACGGCTATGCATGTGTTTTACTTGCATGCAGATATATGATAAGTCAATAATTTTAAATAAATATTTTATAAGAAAAACCAAAGTATAAATATTAAGCTTCGATTTCTTTAACAGAAAATTTTAAAACAGGTAATTACCTGATCATATGTTTCGGCCATGACCGGTTGACCCATAATGAGCTGCGAAGCCACTGACCTGCGAAGTGACGTCACATGTAAACATTGCGTTATAGGGTGTAGGTACGACAATAACAGACGCGCCCTTACGAGCTGTATCAAGTTTGAAATCGATTTGACCCAATTAACTGAGGCTTAGTGTTTTAGGCCGGCTACGAAGTATGTATCTACGTTTGTATACGCAGCAGAATTCTCATTGAAGATGAAGCGTCAAAATTATTACGGCCATGATACGTTTGTTGTACAGATTATATATGCTATGTTCAAATTACTCATGGTCATATATCAAAGAAGCATGTTCGCACAACGTTAAATAATTAACAATAAATGGCATCACATTATTTTTTACGAGACATTACGATATGATACAACTACACAAAATCTGAGCCAAATTCAATAATATGGCCAACCATTGATCGACTTTTTTTCACTATTGTACTTAGTAAGATTCGCCCGTGCATAAATACTTAAGGCTTCAACAAAATAGAAAAAAATCAGATACTGAAATATGATTAAACATGAAACAATTGACCTGTTTATTATATTACAATAAGGCTTCAAAATTTTCATGTAGGTACTCTAGTAAGTCTATGGTTGGCAAATGTAAAAAAAAATTACTTCGGTAAGAGCTGATACAGCAGTTCTTCACACTTTCTCTTCTCCTCGAGGTAGTCCGAGGTACGCTCCTCAACTAGTGCCTCCAAGTTGTTAGCGTACTGTTCCACCTGAGTCAAGAGCACGTCCAGACGAGTAGATGTCTCGCAGTCCCTGGGTAAATAACAGCATGTTCTCATATCTATTGGTTTTGAGATAAGACATTGACGGGTCATACACAGTCGAAAAACAAGAAAACGTTACTGTCTGTTCTAGGAAGTGGAAGATGACTCCTATTTATTATTGTTAAAAATATGTATTGTCCTCTTTACTTTCAGCAACAAAAACGAGTGTCGTGAATGACCCCACATCAATGACTTTGAGGGAGTATTGAGAAAACAACATTTTAAGAAACCGTAAAACTAATAGGAACCTACTAAAAATAATCCCAAGAAATTTAATTCACAGTTCACTATCATATAAAAGACATGAAGGCGCTTTAAACACATAGAAAATCTAATTTTCTACTGGTTTTCTGTTTAACTAGATTCGTGTCATGTCTGGCCTATGAAAGCACTCACACGAGGCAATTCATAGCGCGGAATGAATGGGGTGAAATTATGAAGGCACGTGTCTCGCATACTTTGGACGCACCTAAGATCTTGCGGGCTAATGCATGTTTAGGTATTATTAAGCTATTTTAGGAGTAGTTAGAAAATGGAGGAATTCCTAGACAAATTCTTATAACCGCGTTCGTAGTTAGCAATATCATTACAAAGTTACGAGTATCTCCAGACAAATCCTCAAACAGTCTTCGGTTTTCAGATCCCTAAATAGTCCTCTCCCTCTATTATCTTATAATATTATTATAGTTCGTACTCGTACCTGCTTATGTGAAATCACTACTTACTTGTTGATTCTGTGGATATTTTCCTTGAGTGCTAAGAAGTCTGGCCTGTCGTCTTCGGGTAACGTCCAAGGAGGCTCTCCTGTAAGAGATTGGCGCGGAGACACAGACAATGGTGACGTGCCCCGATTTCGCATTTCGGCACTACCTGGAGAGAAAATAATAGTACATTACTTACCGTGATTATTGTACCTTTTTATTTTTATTGTGACGCTTAGATACCTTATACATCTCTAAAAAATCTGGATTAATCTTATTTATGATATGTAATTAGTGTTATTTGAACATTACAAATATTTTCTGTCGATTTCTGATAGATTTTGACTTGTAAAAGTGCCCTTGAGACCTATTTGCAGAATAAATGTTTTGAGTTACCTAGGCCGGTAAAACAAAAAATGTCTCAGATCACAGGTATCTCTGAGGCTTTCTATATAACCACCCGTGATAAGTACAAACTTGTTTGTTTCTCTGGCCAGCAGGAAGTGGGATTTTCCGCACGTAACGTGCGGTAATTCATGGCCAGGTGTGACCTAAATAAATTTGTATGGGCTTTACGAGGGACGAGTAAGTGCCTGCTACATCGAGCATCATAGATGGTTTTCCCACCTTCTACAGAGAAAATCCTATTAATATCAGTTTAATAATGAACATAAAAACACAACGCTTCATCGCTAACAGAGGGATACAAGAGGCTTCGAGCACAAAATAAAAAATATACAGAAGGTCCGTTCCCGCCGTTCTTGAAAATACATACCTAAACTTGCCCGACTCACAGGGTTGCTTCTGTATTGATTCTGAATTTTAAAAAGGAGTAGGTATAATAAAAATTCTTCAACATGACATTTAACTATGAACCAGCGTATCTTGGTAAAAAACCGGCCAAGTGCGAGTCGGACTTCGCACATTTAGGGTTCCGAATCAACCTCAAAAATATGATTTATCAATATATTTGTTGTTAAAATATACGTAATATTGAACATTGTCACCTAATTTCAAATTCATAGGTCAATGAGAAGTCTAAAAATTCTTCGGAACAAATTTTGTGACAGACGACGGACGGACGGAGGGACGTCTGGGCGACACCAATAGGGTTCCGTTTTGCCCCTTCGGGTACGGAACCCTAATAAATTGATGCGTGACCCGCTGCGAGTTGACTTGTGACCGGCGGCGGTCGAGAGCGCCAACAAAGAATATAAGTACCTAATTAATTAGGTATATACTTACCTACTTAACGAAACCATAGTACTTAAATACTGGCGTTTTACCAGCGAACGATAAGATGAATGTGTAATGGTTGATCGTCGTTATCAAAGCGGCTAGTTTCAAAAAATTACCTACCTACCTAGGTATTGTAACTACCAAAATGAGAAAACCGTTTTATTTACCTTTCAATATCGTTTGAAAATTTGAAGAAAATGTAGGCACAGTTTTTTGTGATATTTAAACAATAAATACATTCCAACTGTAATAATATCGGTTATTCATTCTGACGTACGTGACACAAAGTACCTACGTAGCGGCGGGGACGTCAAGTGATCAACGCGCGCACAACTAGCGCTCGCGACGCGACAGTGACAGTCGCGACTAAGCTCGTCCGAAATCAACCGAGAATGCCTGTAAATGTTACGTCTGTGTGCGTGCGGCGAAAATGGCACTTTGTACTAAGCGGACTCTCTGCTCCGGCGCGCGCCGCCGCTATTTACTTTGTGCTTCGAGTATCTACGTATGACGTCAGACATGCAACACGACCGCATGACAAGCAAAATAATCGTTACCTATTTACATGACAGTTATGGATTCGCAAGCGCGGGTTAGGCTAGGTTAGTACTACCTCGAAAATATCCCAAAGACAAACCTTTCCAGCTAAAGCCCCAGCTACTAAACACTTGTTCCAGCCTTTCATGCGTTAAACATTAGTTCAAAAGCACATTTGGGTTCTCTCTTTGGACATGCGCAAAACTTTTGCAATTGTGTATTTGGCGAACACATTAGCAACTTTACTTTCAAGGGCATTACATTTCCCGCATTGTAGAAATACTCCCTTTGATAAATGCAACTTAGTTTAGTTGACTGGAGCGTGGAGTGTTCTAGATGTGGTCGACATAAATGGTTGGATGGTTAATGTGAGGCTGGACTAACAACTCATACGCGTACGTTACAGTTAAAGTATTCAGGTTGATTTGAATGTTTTAGAACGTCGATTGGTTTCGTTCAACATTAGCGCAAGTGTAAAGGCCCATTTACACGATACAAGATACTTGAACAAAAATCCGCAATAATTGTATGCAAGTTTTTCCATTCAATAATTGAATTCAAGAATTGAATCAACCTTTTCAGCGCTCAGTTACGCTGACACTTATGCTCCATTACATGGGAATTTCAAACTCCAAGTTGAATCCTATAGAAATGAATGTAGGTTGATATCGCATTGGACAGCGTGACGTATGTATGCGTCGTTGGCGTCGAAAATGACAATTCTAAACTAAACAAATTACCACCTCGGTAGAAACATTTCGTCATTATACTGCAGACTACAAATTATATGAAATAGTTCGGCGTACCACGCCTGTGGTACAGAGCTTGTTCAAATATTAAATGCTAATATCTTAAATCTTAATCCATTTCATGCAAATTCGACGGTCTGCTCGGAAATCGCTATACTTATCCATACTAATATTATAAATGCGAAAGTGTGTCTGTCTGTCTGTTAGCTCTTCACGCTTAAATGAGTGTATACTGATTTTCCCGAAAATGATTTTTTTTAAGTGGCGATTAATGCCATTCGCAAATTTTACCACTTTGTTTTTTCTCGTTAGCTTCCTTTCCCGAAAGCATTTGTAACCATTCTCATATTTTCCCAGTTTATTTATTTTCCAGCAGCTTATTTTTCTAATAGGTTTTTTAACCATTTGCACAATTTCTCACTATATTATTTTTCTTATAGCATATTTTTCCGATAGGGTTTCTAACTATTCGCATAATTTACCACTATATTTCTTTTTCAATAGCTTATTTTCCTGACAAGTGCTTTTTTGTCGCATTTGCGGAGGGCACCTACAGAATGGAAAGAACATAGCTGCTTTTTTATGTCAAAACATATTGTGTTAGACGGTTTATTTTGTGGCGTACACACTACACAGCACATCATTTCATTCGTGTTGTGGTTGAAACCAGTCGTTCCCAGTAGATCTACTCGTTGACCTACTAGTGGGTCTATTGGGTTTTTCTTTTCCCAGTGGACCTACTATCAAATATTATCAATGTTGAATCAACCTGTATTAATGACTAAGTACATTCCTTGTGTATCCGTGGTGAGATTGCAGTGTTACATCAATCTGATCACGGCCACTCTTTTGTGTCCTTGGTCAGATCCATTAAATTAATGGATGCTTGGTCAGATTGGTAGCCGTAGTCAGATTATGTTAATTATTACTTTATAATTAAAAATCTCATATTATTATTATTAACTATAAGTAGTAATGTCTACTTAGCTGTGATAGTTTTCCTTTTAAATTCATCGTATATACTACTACCATGATTTTTTTCACGTGCCATGGTAGTATGGGGGGGGGGGGGACACTTGACCATAACAAAAATTATCACTTCAAAATGTTTTTAGAAACCTTATAGCTATTACAGCTTTCTGGTACTAACGGTTACTGAGAAAAACTTGGTGTGTTTTAAAAATGAACTTTATTTTTTATGGCACCACTGGCCGTAATCTAATGGTGTGGTATATTTTTGGGATCAGCTCATGGAGCCCTATCGTACCCCACTCGATTGGTTTTGGAAGAAAAATTTATTATTTTTCATACATAAAATTAATGACGTCATAAAAACTCATTCCACCACTTTAGGAAGCGACAACATGCATTTTGATAATCAGTAAACGATGCTGATTCCAACGATACCACTTGTCGGTATAAACCTTTTCAGTCCTACGAAAATCGTAAATAAGGCACTTTCGACGAATTGGTCTCTCTACTATAAGTATTAGGATATAGGATTCCAAAAATTATTTCTTTGTTCGAGAGCAGTTACCTCAAAGTTGCGACAAAGAAGTTCCGTTATTCTTAAAAATACCTATAGGAAAAACAATATAGTGGTAAATTATGCGAATAGTTAGAAACCCTATCGGAAAAATATGCTATTAAATAATAATATAGTTAGAAATTGTGCAAATGGTTAAAAAACCTATTAGAAAAATAAGTTGCTGGAAAATAAATAAACTGGGAAAATATGCGAATGGTTACAAATGCTTTCGGGAAAGGAAGCTAACGAGAAAAAACAAAGTGGTAAAATTTGCGAATGGCATTAATCGCCACTTAGAAAAAATCATTTTCGGAAAAATCAGTATACACTCGCTTAAATCGCTGAATTAACTTAGATGAAATTCGGTACAGAGATAGTTTTAATCCTGGGGAAGGGCATAGGATACCTTTTATATCGGAGATCATCCCAAAGAGCGATGACTAGGTCTTGTGACATGTATATTGTTTTAAGGCTCCTTAGGGATTAACCCGGAAAACGCTGGAAGGACGATGAAATATATACATTTTGTACAGTTACGTTTGACTCAACGGCCCTCGACCCCGCGATATACCTAAGAAGCGACGACTGGATGTCCAGCTCATCCCCAGGATCGTACAAAGTGGAGTAAGGCAAGCAAAAAGCGGACCCTGGCAAAACCGGCATAACTAGGTACAAGAAAAAGTTACGTTTGAACTTGTCTTCCAATATGGCCGCGCAGTAGTCGCAGGCGAGCGTGCAGTGCGGCCGGCGAGACTCGAGCAGCGGGCTGACGGCGCGCCGCGGGCTGGGCGAGTCCCCGCCGCCGGGCGGTACCAGCGACATCGTCCTGGGCACAATGAAAAACAAGCCTTATTATTTACATGCCAAACTTAAGTGGCAGTGGGCAGGCCACATTGCCCGGAGGACCGATGGCCGGTGGGGCCAGCGAGTTCTCGAGTGGCGACCACGTACCGGACGACGCAGTGTTGGAAGGCCCGCCACGAGGTGGGCTGATGATCTGGTTAAGGTCGCGGGGATCCGCTGGATGCGGGCGGCCCGTGACCGGTTTTTGTGGCGCTCTCTGGGGGCCTATGTCCAGCAGTGGACGTCGTTCGGCTGATTATGATGATGATGATTATTTACATATCTTACAAAACCATTACAAACTCCCTAAACGACTTTTTAGGGTTTCGTGCCCGAAGCGTCCAGCTGTCACACAGGTTTTACAGTCAAACGGTTGGAGCTACAGTCTTAAAATTTTCACAGTGTAAGCTAAGCATCTTGATGGCCCAAAGCCATACAAATAGTCAAAACTTATTTTAAGGGGTTTTTCCCATACGGCTAATGGGGGGCGCGAATACCAACTTAATTTTGCGGTTGGTTCGAAACCGTGCGAAGTCTATAACTCGCACTTGGCTGTTTTTTTTTATATTTAAATGACTAATGGCAAACAAAATCGTTCGCGACAGCGCGGTGTCGCCGAGAGCAATCCAGCCGTAATGTACGTAGAAGATTATCATCACCATTTGTATCCTGTACCGTAAAGGCCACACCGCTTGCGCGACGCAAGCGGGACGCTGCGCTGCGCGCCAAAATGTGTGAAATCGTCCCGCTCGCGTCGTGAAGCCTGTGTGGCGTCGCTAACCTGTTAGCATAGGTACGTTCCGGCGCGCAGCAACGCTGTGTGACCAGCAAGCCTTAAAGATACGAGCTATAAGAGTCGGTCGGTCGTTCACCGGCGTGATGGGTTACTCATGGAATTACGACATTAAAAAGACCGCGGGTTACTCATGGAATAGCAAGGGAGCGGGATGAGTAGCGTACAACCTATGCTCAGCAGTAGGCGATTCATCGTCGTCATCCCGTCATCATCAAATAGCTGTTTTACCCGACTCATGGTTAAAAACACCAGAGCCGCGACAGCGCTTGGGCATACTGTGGCGTGGCTTCGACAGGAAGGCATATAATAGAACCATTGTTGTCGGAAGTTGCCACCATCAGTTCAGAAAACAAGTATCAGTTGCTTAAGGCCGGGTATTACCAGTTTTGAGTTTTTAAAAACCATCTGAGACATAGAATATAGTGTCTTAAAATCTAAAAAAAAAAATATGTGTTACATGAGGATCTTGTCTAGTCAAAATCGCAGTCAGTTACATGATCTGATGAATTTCACTCGATAGAAAAAAATCGCGAAGTTACCCCTTTTTGGAATGTATTTTCAATACTACGGCTATATTACTGATATTTAACATTTAATTTTTATACTCAATTAAAGATCGTAAATAGTTATAGACAAATTCGCAGGGTTTGCTTTGATAAAATTTTGTACGGTAAATGGATTCTGCTCGTCGTCGCCCCGGGCACGTGTGCTCACCAACGCGGTTGTTCGGTAACGACGCCATGACAGTAGGCAACAAAGACAGTGGATTCAACAAAGATCTAGTGGATTCTGCTCGTCGTCGCTCCGGGCACGTGTGTTCACCAACGCGGCGACGACTTGAATTCTTTATATTTGTTTACATAATTTGTCAAACTTATGGTAAGTAGATATAACTGTCATTTTTAATATTATATGGACTACTTCAGTTTCTTTGACCACAGTTTTTAAGAATATATTCTTTTCTATAAACGCAAAAACTAAAACACTCAACTAACAGCGCGGAAGCCTTAGTCGACTCTCGAAGCTAAAACTGGTGCTTTGCAGGAAACTTTATAATAGGAGGTCCGAAAGTTCACTGCCGTCACTTAAACAGTTTATACTTTCAAACTTAAAATACAGCTTCATTTCAGATGTATAGCGAAAGGTTGAAAATGTTGAAATAAATAGTCGGTGTAGGTTATTTTTATTTAGTTACGCCTACGATTTCATTAATTTTATGTTATTTAAATTCATATCTTGGTCTCTTAACCGTGTTAAGTGATATACATATACAACCAGATGAGTGATTTGTATTCGATCCATTCATGTGGCTGTACATTTGATTACTTATAAGCACCGCTATTAATTGAAATCGATTACAATTGAATCATAATCACTAAAGAATACGAATAAATAGTACCCTAAAGACCCATTTACATGTTGCAAGAGTTTGCATGCAATTTTCATTACATTTCAGGGTTTGTTCAATCTCGTGGTAGCCCGCAGTGCCGCGACGTAATAAAAATCGCATGCAAGTTACTGCATCATGCAAATGAGCATTAACAGTACATTAAACCATCGATCTATCAACACTCGCCATTCACAGAACTACTCTCGCAATACAAACTGCATCGCGAGCGAAGCGCAAGGTAACCTGATACTGTTGGTTCGAGTAAGTGGGCCACGGCCCACGTCACTCGCCTCCGGAGAGGCGCTCATCGCCTATAAGTGCCTTTACACGATGAGACTACAGCTGATTTATGCACGTATTCAAACATTTCAAACCTATTTGATATATTTTTATTGGCGTCAATCTTCCTTGGGTATAGGTCATGCTATTCAAATTGCTTTTGTACGGAAACATCTGTCATAGCTGACATCCGGATGTAATCGATGTTATTATATGAACTAGAGGGTGTGTGGCGACTTTGTTAAATTGTATTTGTTGCAAGTAGTTAATCTGCTCTTCCGACTACTAAATACCTATGTTAGATCATTTACATTCTACTCTAAATCTTTATCGTCGTATCGTTCATCGTCATATTCATGTAGGTATATTTGTAAGTATAATGTACTAGCTTTTGCCCGCGACTTCGTCTGCGTAGAACTCGGTCCATATCAACTTCTATACCGTATTTCGCCGTCACCAGGTACGCGCCGCAAAAAGGTGCGTGCCGGGCAATCTCACTAAACATTGCGCACGCCGGCTCAACGCGCCCGCATGAAACACATGACAGAGGATTTAATATATGGATGTAGATCAAGTAACGTAGATGAAAATTAATATGATGCAGGTGCGGAAAAAACTTCATACGCATCAAGTATGGAAACGAAAACGCGAGTGTAGCGAGCGCGAAATGTTTCGAAAATTATGATGCAGGTGCGCAAGAGACTTCATACGCCTCAAGTGTAGGTAGATGAAAACGCGAGCGTAGCGAGCACGAAATATTTCGAACATTACGATGAAGGTGTGGAAAATACTTCATACGTATTAAGTAGCGTGGATGAAATAATTTCGAACGTTATGACGCAAGTGCTGAAAAGACTTCATACGAATTAAGTAAAAGATGAAAAAAGACGAAAACGCGAGCATAGCGAGCGTGAAATGTTTCGAACATTATGATGCAGGTGCTGAAAATTCTATCAAGTAATGTAGCACGAATGTAAATAATTTTTAATCATTTGCAAGCCTGCTTACAGGTTAGATAGACTGTAGTACCATATCTGGTATTTTTAAGTAACAACTTTGAAAGCTATCTTAGCAAATAAATATTTCTAAGTGCCAAAGTATTTCAATTTTATTTTATTTTATACGCAATTTATAGTACCTATTAATTGCTCTAAAAGTAACAGATATTCGAACTAAATCTGTCATAATAAAGGTTGACACACACATAGTTAAAGCTCGGCACCAGACCGGCGCGGCCTCACCTCACGTAAATCCAACGCAAGCACGGAACCGCATCGTGCCTCAGCAGCGCCGAGGTGGCCGCGTGGCGGTGCCGCGCTTGCCGCGAGGTGTCCACTGGTTGAGGGCTTCTTACGTTTGAAGTAGGCCGTTTCGCCTGCGTCTGTTCACCATGGCTGGTGGTCCTGTCCCGAGCTGGGGCGATGCCGTTACGTAGTGGATAATGGCTGGAGCACACCCCTGCATCCGCACTCATCTGGTTTGCCAAAACCTTAACTGTGCGTTGCAGTATGAAGTTTCCAACAAAGAATTGGGGCGGCGCCGGTCTGGTGCCGAGCCTTTATGTGTGCGACAACCTTAATTATTATATTTTATTGAGCCTTAAATGTCCCACTGCTGGGCAAAGGCCTCCCCCCTCTTTTTCCATTCCTCGCGGTCTTGTTTATCTGCCCAGTCTCCTTTTTAAAGAGTCCAAATTATCACGCCACCGCCGGCGTGGTCTACCGCGTCTCCGTTTTGAGTCGTGGGGCATCTACTCTGTGGTCTTTTTGGCCCACAGCTCATTCGGCATCCGGTAGACGTGTCCAGCCCAGTCCCACTTTAATTGGGTTGTTTTCCGGGCTACGTCAACTATTTGAGTTTTGGAGCGCAGTGTGGTGTTTCGGATTCGATCCAACAATTTTACACCTAAGATGCTGCGCTCCATGGGTCGCTGGCAAACCCCGAGTATGGACTTCTGGGCTTCTGTCAAAGATCAAGTTTGTGCACCGTAGGTGATAACTGGAAGCATGCACATATCCATGAGCCTACGTTTAAGTGAAAGAGGTAGGTCGCCTTTCATTGGGTGATTCATAGACCAATAGCTCTTCCAGGCGTTTACTGTCCTCCTATCGACCTCTTTTTCTTGTCATTGTCGACAATCTTAATAGCTCATCATAATCAAGTGGTGGCGAAATTACTCAGTTTATAACTACGGTGGAAAGAATAAATAAATCATATCTAAATCATGCAAATACCTACTTTATCTTGCCACTTTAAGACTCAAATTAGTAAATTGTGCAAGTGTAGTTCTACATTAGCTTCCTTCAACTTTAACGAATGACATCTGTATACTGACCAAGTGGCTGACACGCTTGGCTAGAGAAAGAGAGTCTTATCGCGATTCCTATAAGAGAAAATAGAAAAGAGTGGCATGTTTTGTCCCTATCACCGACCGAACATTTTTTCATGGTCGGGTTATAGGCAAAATGCAAACTTCCTTAAGCAATACATTGGACATGCAAACCGGCCAAATTGCGTAGTACAAATTATGTATGAAAATTAGCAAGTATGAGAAAGACATAGCACCGGTCGCTCGTTGGCGCATCTATAACTAAAGAGTTTATATTATATCTATGATCTGTATATTGACACTTGACACACGTCTCTGACATGTCAAACGTCAAATAATATCGTAACATTTACAAATGTCTAGACTCACCTCACCATACGTCCCAATTGTATCTTGAACCTGAGATTCGTGAAAACTGTGAGCATGTTCGGAGGTCAGGCTTTCACCGGTTCTGCAGAGACGAATTTTCGTGTGCATTGTAAATACCTAACATGGATCCGGTTCATAGATTGGAAGTTGAATCTAATTTATCAGTTTGAGGGATTATTTCCAGGATAAAAAGTATCCTATGTCCTTCCCCGGATCTCAAACTATCTCCATACCAAATTTCATCTAAATCTGTTCAGCGGTTTAAGCGTGAAGAGGTAACAGACAGACAGACAGACAGACAGACAGACACACTTTCGCATTTATAATATTATATAGTAATATAGTATATAGTATGGATTTGATAAAGATGAGACGGTCGTCTGAGGTACCTTAAACGGCGGATTACGATCTGCACGCTCGAAAATATATTTTTATACAATACTAGCTTTTACCCGCTACTTCGTCTGCGTGACCTTGTATTTGAGGGATGATTTCAGGGATAAAAAGTATCCTATATGTTAATCCAGGCTGTGAACTCGTTGTATAACAGGTTTCGTCTTAATCCGTTCAGCCGTTTTTGCGTGATTGAATCACAAACATCCTCACAAACATAATAACTTTCGCATTTATAATATTAGTAGGAAAAAAGGGACTGGCCTAGATGTAGGTGTATATTTTTGTCACTACAATCGATGACATGGTTCCTAAGAATAGATCTTCGTATGTCTTAGGGCCGACGCTAGCTTACGCGGGTGCACGGAGCGGGTCATACTAAACTGCGCCCGCGGCGGGCAGCTTAGTATGACCCGCTCCGTGCACCCGCATAAGCTAGCGTCGGCCCTTATAGACTTTCCCATACTGATATACACCACATTATGTAATACTCTTTTTGTGAATATTATCTTCCCGCCTCATTACATGACATGACAGTACTATGCGTAAGGCGGGTATAATATAGTAAAATATGTGATTTTGTAGGAAACGGTTTTATTTCGAAATACTACCTACATATTAAAAATGTAAAAAAATACGATGTTATATTTGAGACCTTTATCTAGTGTCGTCGGCTAAATCGTAATATGATGAAATATACCTACGAGCAATGAAATCCGCAAACAAAGTTTCAATGTCACTGCGTATGTCATTGCATATTTCTTTATGAAAATATACGAGCGAAAGAAAAATCCCGATGTTATAAGTTTCTTTTGTTTACACTCCGCTAGTAGAAATTTTACAGAATAAATATTTTTTCCTCCCTGTATTCATATCGTCTAGACGAACAACAAATACTCTGACATCTATGACAGTTGAAATTAAAATGAATACAATTTAACGTCCAGATTCAGATAAAATGGGTTCTACAATTGAATTGATAGGTATGTCTAGATCACACGCCGCCGCTATTTACTTTGTGGTCTAGATACATAACTGAAACAACACTGAAAACGTAGTTACCTATTTTATGTGCGGAAAAGGAAAACGAAAACATTAGCCGTAACTTTTTATATCTCTATCTCTGTTCTATTTTTATCCCTTCCAGAGATATGGAAAGAGATATCTTTATGTATATAATTTAAAGAGTAAATATTTATCATCTCTTATTGGGTTGTGGTTGGAAACTTAACCATTGGGTATGCAATGTAAAAAAATCCTTAACGCCTATTTACATTAAAATATAAAAGAAGATAATTCAAAACTAAACGGCTATAATACAGTATACATTATAATAAAACAAAATATTATGTTAATATAATATCACTATTTTACTTTTTAAATAAACCAAAAAAAAACCGTTGTTATTCTTCGTGCAAAAGATTATTTATTTATTTATTTCTCAAAACACATACAGTCATATATACAAACATAGATATAGCATACAAAAATATATAAAAACAGACCTGGAGGTTCATAATGTAAAACATGAAACATCAAAAGATACCAAAGCGTTTTGCGAAAGATATTAAAGATATTGTTTTGTGCAGAGTAAAATCAACTGAAACCCGGGGCAAGCTCCAGTTGGAGTAAACAATTGCTGCTTTTCAGTCTTTTGTTCGGCAGCGGAAGAAATACAAACCCATTTCAAAAGCAGGGATCGATTACAAACGGTAGAAAAGTCTGTTTGACACGAGTTTAATTATAGCTTTAGTGAAAACTAGTCGAGCCTCTCAGAGCGGGACAGAGTGTTCATAGTAAAATTGCACGTTTGCAAATTGCATACGTTTGTATGCACCAACGCCAATCCGGTTTATAACGTTTCGGTTGAAAGAATATTTCGTGCTTCGATTTGATTGACTTTTTGCAAGATTTGATTGGCAATATGAATCCTTTTGCTAAGCCGAGGTTGGTTCTCTGTAGATATGAGGATTTATATTACCACAATTGTGTATAATGACAGGATCGCTAATATCAGTAGTGGAGTTATAGGTATAACGATTTTTAATAATTGTATCTCGTAATCACGTAACGTTATCGAGCGTTAGTACGATAGATTTAAATGTCAAATCCCATACTAAAACTGACATTAAATATGTACCAACGGTAGTACATATCGTTACGTGATTACCCCGCAGGTTCTGGTTGTGGGTATGTAACCCATTCACGTGTAAATTGCTTAAATTATTAGAGTAAAATGTGGAATAAAAATAAATTTGAATTCCGAAAGAGGCCACAATTATACTTTTTTATTTCCGATATTGTTTCCTTAGGGGACTTCCTGATTTATCGGTGCGGAGGCAGTACGATATGAGAAAAGTGTCAAATGTCAGTGTCAGCTGTCAGTCGACTCGGTACCATTTTTTACTGCACCCCTACATTTAAATGAGTGCTTCCTGACTGACGCGGGATGCGCGGTAGCGGGACGATGCGAAGGCGGTACTGCTCCGCTTCTGCGCATGATAATTACTACGCTCCGTCAAGTGAGAATCTTTGCGACGTCAGTAAATTTACGTCAAAGAAGAAAATGTCACATGTCGATCCCGCCCCGCTAAGTCAGGAAGTCGCCTAAGGTTGTTAAAACAAAAAAGATCTTGTGTTTAACTCAACTTAGCTTTAAATTCAATTTTCAGGGACCAAATCCGTTATCACTCCCGAGTGTAAATATCTGTCTGGAATTTCCATAAGCCAGTAAATGCAAATCCGCGTGCGGTTCGGGCCCATAACGTGGTCGGGTTGCTATATTTTGCATAATACTAGGCAAATAACGCCTCCTTTGGGAATAGAGGCTTCTCACCTCTCCATAGTGGTGTTGAATTCTTTAGGAATACTTGCCTTTAAATAAACGATAAGTTTGCCTATGTATTTACTTACCATAATACCGCGTATGAACTAGTTGTGATACTGGTGATGTGCCGTTGACAATTTTTCCAATAATACCGTCGTAGCAAAATCCGATTGAAGACCTAAACTTATTGACTGTCAAGAACACCTAAAGGTGTTGCGTATCGTCATGTCTACGGCGTCAAGAAGTTACAGACCTGCGTGTTTTACAGTACGGTTAATATTCATCACTTATCGATAATAAGTTGGCGAGTAGGTGGCATTACCCTACAAGCCGTCATCTACCGGTGTGACGGATACCTCCGGGGTCTTACAAAATAATGCTATTGTTTATTTATTTTTTTGCTGGGAGCTGAGGGAATAGCCTTTAATGGGTTTATGTCGCTAAATATTTAGAACACCCTTGCATGTTCTCGCGATATCTACGGCAGTTACGTGCAGCGATGGTTCCGTAGCATATTTAGATATCCATTTTTCCTCTGAAGGCTATATAGGTAGCTAGCACCTAGGAAGCTGTCGCAGTTTGCACCGGGTTGAATGAAAATTGCATCTTCGCAACAGGGTAGGAGACAATTTCCTTGTTAGCACAACTGTCTGGAGCTTATTTTCTACACAGCGAATTCCGATCAAATGTAACAGACAGTCATCATGTATGTATAATAGTCCCTCTATTTTATGCATAATAAGGATCCAAAAGTCAGTGGTGTGGGTTGAAATGTGAGACTTGGCAAACATCGCAAGTAAAGACACGACGAACCCACACACAATACTTTTCCTACGACTTTATTCAAAGAAATAGTAAGTTTTTGTTATACTTTTCATGAACCACATTTTCTTACCTACGCAATTTCTTCAGGAATGACATAAATTACTTCGTGAACTTTTACACCGTACTTTTTGGTTAATAATTTATATTAATGTTCGTGACTATGTAAATGAAAGATAAAAGTACAGGTACAAAAATGTATAAAATAAACTATTGTCGAGGGCCTTCATTGAATAATTTAGAAAGCAACATTTAATTATTTGTTCAACTCATAGTTCGCATAAACGTCTCGTCTTTTATTTATCTACGATATATATATAAGCTGTTGACTTATTTCATTTACTCCGTGTAACTTGATATTTATCATATCCATTTACTAGAAAAGTACCTTTACTCGGCAGACAAATATATATTGAAATTACCAAATAATTGTTAATTAGGTATAACTTGTTTATAGTTATTATCTCTTGTTTAGTTTCATTTGTTTAGTATTAACATTTGACATTATAAAAAATTAATCGATAGCATATTTTCATTTTGTTATTTTAAAATAATATTAAGATTTGACATTGTTATTAATAAATATGTACCTATAATCGTTTGAGGTAGATAATGTTTTGGGTCGTATGTTAAAAATCTAAATAACATTACACGATCTGTTGTGTAGTCCATAAGAAAGTATACACCGCTACATACTACATACCCAAATACAAAGCAAGCGTTATGTAAATCTGGCATAAGAAAAACATTTGCACGTTTACGTGACACTTTTCACGTGCCCTAAGCTGGGGCACGTTATCATCAAACAGCATTCCTCCACACCGGGTTCAATCAAGGATGAAATACCTTTTTCTGACGTTCCTGGAATTGTAACAACCCTACACCACCTCTCGCGTACATACCTAAACGATAAGGGGCACGTATTTTACCAGTCAACCAATACTCATTGCACACACTAGGTTTAGTGAAAACATTCACTTAATTCACTTATGAGATGCTTTTTACTTTTCATGTTCGTTCCTTTTTATGTGGGATGTGTCATTAAAATGGTGGTTTTTTGTGATAGAAAAATATATATTTTTAAACCTGTTGAATCTCGAGAACTATCGTATCAGTTTTGCAGCTTAGAATTGTTTTTGAAGCAAGCTAAACGTGCCAGGTACATTAGAAGTAAACAATAATTTGTCAAAAAATTGGGACGTTTAATAATTTTTTATCTATCTATCTATCTATCTATACATATAATAAAGCAGAAGAGGGTCGAAAATCTGTACATTGAAGATATTAGAAAAAAAATCGATTGAGGGGTCTTAGAATCGATAACAGAACACATTTCAACAGTTTTTAGAATTCATGTCTGTTTGTCTGTCTGTTTATCTGTCTAACTATCACGTGAAAACTAGCGAATGGGTTTTAATACAGCCTTCAATAATATGTTTATTGGACCTTTGGCGAGGTTATAGGCTATAAAAATCATACAGATTGGGGACGAAAAGGGGTGAAAACAGGGGTTGAACTTTGTATGGGAAGTCCTTCAATTCGTGATTTAAAGGCGTGAAAATTGGTAAGCATCTACTTGGAAGCGAAGTAAAAAGAACGCCATTCAAACATTGTGCAATAAACAGATAGTATTTGAAAAAACGGGGGACGAAATATACTTGAGAGGCCAATGACAAAAAAACAAAAGTCCCTTAAACCATATTAACTGTTTGATATGAGAGATCTAATTATGTTGGACAGTCAGTCGCTATCAATATTCACAAACCTAGGTGTTACATACCAGTCTTACTATGCAAGCTCGGGGGTTTTTTTACGTTTTCGATGGAGGGTACCTACGCAGAGCAGCGGGATCTCGGTTGCATAGTAACACTTGTGGCACAGAATAAGTAATAGTACAAGTACAGAAGTTTCTCTGCTAACAAATTCCCCGTTTAGGTATGCCAAACGTGCCTAAACGTGGCCATCTCTTTCCATCGCACGCAACGCGCTCTTTCGAGGCCCCGCCCTCAGCGCTAGGGTTACCACCAGCGAGAACCTATTTTAATATATGTACTTTATATATAAATATTTTTAATAAAATAATTTTTTTAGGGTGCCGATTAAAAAATTATATCCATTTTCAAATCCAAGGTGGCGGACTTTAAAGCCTCGATGGTCCACTGACCATTTGCAATGCCAGAAAATGTGTAAATCATTGTGATCCCGATTTTTTCCCCTATGGCCAGTATCAACATCAACAGGGGGCTACTGCGAACAACAAGTTTTCCGTCTCTGTCGCACTTACATACAGACTTGCAAGTGCGACAGAGAAGGAAAACTTCGTTTGTGGTTCGTGGTAGCCCCCCTGTTCTACAAGTCGTAAACTTTGCGATTTGCGTCAGCAAAATTCATTATATACGTTTTTTGATGTAATTATTTCGAAACAAATTAAGCATAACCGCAGCTCTATCTATAAGCCTATGGCCCTTCAAAAATGGCCTTATTTATGTTTTCGAGGTTCGCACCGAAGTCAAGTCAAGGTTTACGAAATTGCAAATTTGAATGAACTAACTGATCAATACAACAAACCGAAGACCGGCCGGGTCAGACGTTCCACATTTAGGGTATAAAGGTATTTGTTAGTAAAATAATAGGTGTGTAACAATAGACATTAAGTATGACCAAATTCGGAATTCATAGGCCGATGGGAAAATAAATCAACTCTCAGAAAATCACACATCTCCCAGGAACAACCAGGGTGGGTGCGCTATTAACCTAGGCCTCTACTACACCTTCGAATGTGAAAGGACAAACAAAGGTAGAAAAGTTCTCCAATAATTTTTAAACAAAAAAATATCTATTCAACCACCAACAACAACTCTTTATTTTGTTCAAAATTTAGCGCTCGCTGCGCTCGCGTTTACATCTACATTACTTAATGCGTATAAAATCTTTCCCGCACCCGCATCATTACGTCCAAAAATTTTCGCGCTCGCTACGCTCGCGTTTTCATTTCGACGACTTAATTTGTATTAATTTATATTAATTAATATTGAACGCTCGCTGCGCTCGCGTTTCCATCTACATTACCTACTTGATGCGTATGAAGTATATTATACTGCACCTGCACCATAATGTTCGAAACATTTAGCTCTCGCTATGCTCGCGTATTCATTTATATTACTTGATGCGTATGAAGTCTCCTCCGAACCTGCATCGTAATGTTCCAAACATTTCGCGACCGCTGCGCTCGCGTTTTCATCTACATTACGTGATGCGTATGAAGTATTTTCCGCACCTGTATCATCATGTTCGAAACAATTATGACATGTATATTGTTTTAACCTGTTTTGTGTTCAATAAAGTGCTAACATACATACATACATTTCACGCTCGCTGCGCTCGCGTTTTCATCTATGTACATTACTTGATGCGTATGATTTAGGTATATTCCGCACCTGCATCATAATGTTCGAAACATTTCGCACTCGCTACGCTCGCGTTTTTATGTATATTACTTGATGCGTCTGCATCGTAATGTTCGAAAATTTTCGCACGCGCTACGCTCTCTACAATACTTGATGCGTATAAAGTCTTTTCCGCACCTGCATCATTATGTTCGAAAATTTTCGCGCTCGCTCCGCTCGCGTTTTCATTTATATCCCTTGATACGTATGAAGTATTTTCCGCACCTGCATCATAATGTTCGGAACATTTCGCGCTCGCTACGCTTGCGTTTTCACCTATACATATTACTTGATACGTATGAAGTATTTTCCGCACCTGCATCATAATGTTCGAAACATAGGGAAGGACATGGGAAACTTTAATCTAGGAAATCATACCGCAAGGGGGTAGATGATGGTATGGAAGAGAGATAACTAGGTTAGCGCCTGAAATAAAAGAATAACAATAACATTCTAATGCGATGACCGAGTTCTACGCAGACGAAGTCGCGGGCAAAAGCTAGTAAGTAATAAAGCAATATTTGTGGACAATCTTACGCAAACTGTCGGTACTAGGTGACGATAAAGATACTTAGATAGATACGACGAAAGCGCCAAGCCTCATTTTATAGCGCTCGGCATACTCACACTCCCGTCTATGCTAATTTACCAAATAGCTGTCTACGCTAGGGAAAACCTGTCGGTATACGCGAGAAGAGGAGATGGGTGTGCCTGGGTGACCCGAAACGCGAACAAACTCAGCATGATACCCCACAAACTAAGTAAAACCGCAAAGACAGTCCATGTTGCGGGTCCCGTAATGTACAATAAACTACCATTAAATATAACAACAGCTGTGAGCCTACCAGCATTTAAAAATAATTTAAAAAAGTGGCTAATTGAGAAATGTTTTTATAGCTTCAAAGAATTTGTAGAATACAAGGATAAATAATGATAATGTTAAATACGGTTATGCAATTGTAATATGTGAATTTTATTTATAATGAATTAAGGAATATTAATGATTTCAATTTAGTATAAGTTTGACTTGTAATGTGTTATTATCAATAAATTATGTCTATGTCTATGTCTATGTCTATGTCTACTTAAATACATAAAAGACGTTCAGGTTGCCTAATACAAACTTTCAACCCTCTTTTGACCCCTGAAGAGGGTAAATTTTCAAAAACACTGAAATTAGTTTTGAATTTTTCAATTTTCACTTTGATTAAAAAATAGGGAAAAGATTTTTCGAGATAAAAGATATAATCATTATTTTATAAGCGAAATGATATAGAGTTAATAGTATTGGTTACCGAGACGTATCAAATCAACGCAGGCCGAAGTAATTTCGGAGAATTGATGAAACCCAATTTACCCAATTGAACGTGAAAGCCGTGCCAATACGAAACTGAAATGAGAATATATTTTGAGTTCGTAAAAGAGCTCCGAAAATTAAAAACTTATATTTTTGACAGCAGTTTTAGAAATAATTAATTCAGGTTTTAATTTAGTTTTTTTTTATTTTTTTATTAAGATTTTCATTTGTCAGTTTCTTTGTCATAGTTTATTATTTCTAATAAATATTTTTTATATATGTATAAATAAACCATATTCCACGAATACTTATATGCAGAAGTTTTTCTTTTTTAATTCAATGGCACTGAAACTAGAGAAAATATGATATTTGTGTAAAATATTTCTAGCCTTTCGCCCACAACAAACTTTAACCCCATTCCATAGTCGACTCTTACGACACCCACGGGAATAAAGCTATACTAACTAAACGGCAAACAGAGTAAATTCTATAACAATTTGATTAATTTAACACGTGTAACCAATGAATCATAAACGGCCCACTATAAATACGAACTACATCTAAATAAGCCTTCAAACCTAATTCCCAGAAGCGCCTGCGTACCTTATGTGGGTTAATGTTAATGTGCATACATAATAAGGGTCAGTTTCCTTTGGCAATACTTTATGATTAAGAAATGACCTTCTTCGGAAGGTTTCTAAAGTGCCCGCCCCAAGTTCTCTTCGAGAAAGCAATGAATTATTCAAATGGACAGTTTCGGCAGCTTAAATTAATTTCAGAAAAGAACTCCTTAGGAATTACACACTTTTGGCACGCTTTAGGTTACTGTCTGAGACGGTCGTTCAAAGAAGCTTGCAACGAAATCATGTATTGCCTTAAACAAAGTAAAAATTGTGGGAACATTGCCCGCGGGAATATTCCGAGTAGCGGGAATACTGCCAACGGTACATCACTAGTCCTAATATTTGCATGTGGCTTGCATTTTGAACATAGTTTAAACACGATACCACAGATTCATCTGCAAACGCGCACTAATCTGAATAATTTAAGTATGCCACATGGGTAAAGGCACTTTTATCTCCTTCAAAATACGGTTTATATTTCAAAACAACACATCGCATTGTAAATGTAAAGCAGATTTTACACTAAGCGTTGTCAACACGCGGAAGCAAGGTGTGATTAAATTATAAATTATAGCCCGCTCAAGTCGTAACGAGGTTAGAGCATCAATCCCGTCCATTCCATCTGCGTTATAACGGGTTACGGTTCAGCTATTACGGAAACGTTTTCGGCTTAGTGAAATGTATTAGGGCGTGAAATTGATGGATTATTTCACGGTTAAACGACCATATGAATTCTTACAGATCAGTTGAGATTATAATCTTTGTTTAGATTTCTGCAGATCTACATTAATGGGTACCTACAGTGATGCATATCATTATATCTATACATATAATAAAGCAGAAGAGGGTCGAAAATCTGTACATTGAAGATATTAGTAAAAAAATCGATGGAGGGGTCTAAGAATCGATAACAGAACACGTTTCAACTGTTTTTAGAATTCATGTCTGTTTGTCTGTTTGTCTGTTTGTCTGTTTGTCTGTTTGTCTGTTTGTCTGTTTGTCTGTCTGTTTATATGTCTAACTATCACGCGAAAACTAGCGAATGGATTTTAATACAGCCTTCACTAATATGTTTATTGGATCTTCGGCCAGGTTATAGGCTATAAAAATCATATAGGTTAGGGATGAAAGGGGGTGAAAAGAGGGGTTAAACTTTGTATGAGAAGTCTTTCAGTTCATGATTTATAGGCTTGAAAATTGGTAAGTATATACATGGACGCAAAGTAAATAGAACCCCATTCAAACATTTTATAATAAACAGATAGTATTTGAAAAAATGGGGGGTGAAATAACAATACATCTGCCTCTCAGGGCTAAAGACAAAAATACAAAAGTCCCTCAAACCATATTAACTGTTTGAAATTAGAGATCTAATTATGTTGGTCAGTCAGTCTCTATCAATATTCACAAACCTTACTACGAAACCTCGGTTTTTTTTGTCTTCGATGGAGGGTACCTACGCAGAGCGGCGGGCTCTCGGTTGCATGGTAGCACTTGCGACATGTACCTATATATTAGGTATGTGCATTTTTGTATAAAATATTGTTTTTTGAGGTGCTCATTACAATCCAATGATATCCATTTTCAAATCGAAGATGGCGGACATTTACTTATTTACTTTTCTTAATAATCGATATGGGTGTTATTGAGGTTCTTCGAGGTGCCGATTAGTTGCGTTTTCAGTCAGCAAAATGTATAAAATACGTTCAGCGCGTAACAGACATAAATTTAGGGTATATTGGTATTCGTTAGTAAAATATACCTACGTAACAATAAACATCAAGTATGACCAAATTCGAAAGTTATAGGTGGATAGGAAGCAAAAAAAAAACACAATTCTCAGAAAATCACATACCTCTTAGAAGCAACCAGGGTGGGTGCGCTATCAACCTAGGCCCCTACTCCATCTTCGAAAGTGAAAGAACAGACCAAAGTAGGTATTCAGTTATACCTATGTTTTACAAGAAGGCACTTTGAACTTTGAAAGGTATTCCACTAATTTATGAACAAAAAAATATCTATCCAACCACCTTTTTACAAAACCGTTTGATAGGTCAACAATTTCTTTTTGTTCAATCATCTACATTGCTTGATGCGTATTAAGTATTTTCCGTACCTGCATCATAATGTTCGAATCATTTCGCACTCGCTTTTTTATCTACATTACTTGACGCGTAGGAATTATTTTCCGCCCCTGCATCATAATGTTCAAAAACGTTAGCGCGCGCTACGCTCGCTTTTTCATCTACATTACTTGATGCGTTTGAAGTCTTTTCCGCACCTGCATCATAATGTTTGTAAAAATTTCGCGCTCGCTACGCTCGCGTTTTCATCTGCATGACTTGATGCGTATGAATTATTTTCCACACCGGCATCATAATGTTCGAAATATTTCGCGCTCGCTACGCTCGCGTTTTCATACACATTACTTGATGAGTATGAAGTATTTTCCGCACCTGCATCATAATGTTCGAAAAATTTCACGCTCCCTGCGCTCGCGTTTTTTTTCTACATTACTTAATGAGCATTTTTCGCACCTACATCATAATGTTCGAAAATTTTCGCGCGCCGTACGCTCGCGTTTTCATCTACATTATAGTTGATGTTTATGAAGTCTTTTCCGCACCTGCATCAGAATGTTCGAATCATTTCGCGCTCGCTGCGCTCGCGTTTTCATATACATTACTTAATGAGTGTGAAGTATTTTCCGCACCTGCATAATAATGTTCGAAAAATTTCGCGCTCGCTGCGCTCGCGTTTTCATCTACATCACTTGATGAGTATTTTACGCATCTACGAGTACATCATAATGTTCGATAATTTTCGCGCGCCCTACACTCGCGTTTTTATCTACATTATAGTTGATGCGTATGAAATATTTTCCGCACCTGCATCATAATGTTCGAAACATTTCGCGCTCGCTGCGCTCGCGTTTTCATACACATTACTTGATGAGTATGAAGTATTTTCCTAACCTGCATCATAATGTTCGAATCATTTCGCACTCGCTTTTTTATCTACATTACTTGACGCGTAGGGATTATTTTCCGCACCTTAATCATAATGTTCAAAAACGTTAGCGCGCGCTACGCTCGCTTTTTCATCTACATTACTTGATGCGTTTGAAGTCTTTTCCGCACCTGCATCATAATGTTTGTAAAAATTTCGCGTTCGCTACGCTCGCGTTTTCATCAGCATGACTTGATGCGTATGAATTATTTTCCGCACCGGCATCATAATGTTTGAAATATTTCGCGCTCGCTACGCTCGCGTTTTCATACACATTACTTGATGAGTATGAAGTATTTTCCGCACCTGCATCATAATGTTTGAAAAATTTCGCGCTCGCTGCGCTCGCGTTTTCTTCTACATTACTTGATGAGCATTTTCCGCACCTACATCATAATGTTCGAAAATTTTCGCGCGACGTACGCTCGCGTTTTCATCTACATTATAGTTGATGCGTATGACGTATTTTCGGCACCTGCATCAGAATGTTCGAAAAATTTCGCGCTCGCTACGCTCGCGTTTTCGTCTACATTACTTGATGAGTATTTTCCGCACCTACGTCATAATGTTCGATAATTTTCGCGCGCCCTACGCTCGCGTTTTCATCTACATTATAGTTGATGCGTATGAAGTATTTTCCTCACCTGCATCAAAACATTTCGCGCTCACTACGCTCGCGATTTTCTTCATTTCTTGATGCGTATGAAGTATTTTCCGCACCTGCATATTAATGTTCAAAAATTTCGCGCTAGCTGCGCTCGCGTTTTCAACTATATTACTTGATGAGTATAAAGTATTTTCCGCACCTACATCATAATGTTCGAAAATTTTCGCGCGCCCTACGCTCACGTTTTCACATTGTTTTCAGATACATTAGTTGATGCGTGTGAAATCTTTTCCGTGCCTGCATCATAATGTTCGAAACATTTCGCACTCACTACGCTCGCGTTTTTATCTTCATTACTTGATGCGTATGAAGTATGCATCACAATGTTTTTTATTTTATTTTGCGCTCGCTACGCTCGCGTTTTCATCTACATTACTTGGTGCGTATGAAGTCTTTTGTACACCTGCATCATAATGTTCGAAACATTTCGCGCTCGCTGCGCTCGCGTTTTCATCTACACTATGTGATGCGTATGAAGCATTTTCCGCACCTGCATCGTAATGTTTGAAAGAATTCGCGCTCGCTGCGCTCGCGTTTTCATCTTCATTACTTGATGCGTATGAAGTATTTTCCACACCCGTATCAGAATATCCGAAACATTTCATCTACTTCCTTCTTAATATATATTTTGTCCTCTGTCATGTGTTTCATGTGGGCGCATTGAGCCGGCGTGCGCAATGTTTGGCGAGACAGCCCGGCGAAATACAGTGTAGAAGTTGATATGGATATTCACGCGAATGAAGTCGCGGGCAAAAGCTTAGATAAATAAATTTAAATCATAAAAAATCCTCTCCCTGTGATCCTGATCTGTGTCCTTTAATTGAGGATTGAGGTGTGCAATAAAGAGTAGGTATTTGTTGTTGTTTGTTGTTGTTTAAAACTGGACTACCCGTGCGAAACCGGGGCGGGGTATACATACGAAAGTAACTCTGACTGCCTGTTTCCCCTTAAAATGCTCAACCGATTTCGATGAAATTTGGTATGGATATAGTTTGAGTCCTAGGGAAGGACATAGGATACTTTTATCCCGGAAATCATCCCTTAACGGGGTTTAAGTTAGAATGGAAGAGAGATAACTAGGTAAGTGCAAGAAATAGAAGAATGAAATAACATTCTAACGCGATGACGCGAGTTCTACGCAGACGAAGTCGCGGGCAAAAGCTAGTATTAATAATAGGTATCTAAGCACAGTTTAATGAAGCGGTTACCTATCATCAAATATTCAAAATTTTCGTGGCAGCTGTCAAGTAAAAAGTATTGCTTCAACATAAAACATAACAGAAAGACGGTGTTTTCATCCCTGCCTCTCTTGAATAAGTTTTAACAGTCGTTGACAATGATCATAATATTAAAATGGACTTCACTCCGAGATCGAAAACTTCCCTACCTAGGGCTACCGGGCCATAAAGTGATAAAAAAGTAAAAATAAAAGAATAACCGGTCAAGTGCGTGTGGATCACGCACAACAAAGGGTTCCGTACCGACACCTACTAGTCCACATTTAAAAACACTATTTAATACTTTGAATCAAAAGAAGTCGTATCTTCATAGGGAAGTCACGGCACTTGCGTCCTTTTCAGTGATAACTCAAAAACCCTTAATCCCATTTTGTTCAAACCAAAAATCTTTTTAAAGTATTTATTAATATACACCGCCTACATGTTTCTCAGAATTTTGATCTTCATAGTATGGAAATTATAGAGGGGGGGGGGGGGGAGACATTTTGTACGACTTTGACAGCTAATATCTCACCAACGATTGAATTAAATGGAAAACTTTTCTAGTAACTTCATATTATTTTTAAAGGCCTATCCAAAAATACCCATCTCAACTGCTTGCATTGAAAAAATAAATCATCCCCCGGTTGCATATATGGGGTGCCCCCTTAAAACATATTTTTTTCCTAATTTCACATCGTTTTTACGCAGCGGTTCATAGAATACATATTCCTACCAAATTTCGTAATTGTAATACCTATTACTCATAGTCTCCGAGTAAATCGGCTGTGATATACGGACAGACAGACAGATATGACGTTGACGAAATTATAAGGATTCCGTTTTTGCCATTCTGGCTACGGAACCCTAAAAAGGGCCAGGGCATGGATGTAGATAATCTTTATTGTGCTATCAGATCCGGATCCAATTAACCTAAGGACTTTGATGTTTTATTGCTAACCCTCTTACACTTCTGAAGTTAAAAAATAATCTGTTCTTGAAAGCTAATTGAAGAAAAGTGGAAGTATTTATTTAGCTTTTTCCGAATCCATTCCCAGAGGGAAGAGGATCCTTCATGTCAAACTTTTTAATTAAATCTTAAGGACTTTCATTTCGTTATGAGTTATGAAACAATATTCATATCTATTTAACTTTTAAACTTTTTGTAGAAGTTATCTAATGGTGGCGCCGGTGATTAAAAAGACTTTTCAATATGACGTGACGAAAGAAGCTACATTTTTGAGACAAAGTTTGCTTTGTTTATAATCTGATTTTAAAAATGTATTATTTTTACGTTCCGAGATACCTAAACATAGACCGACAATGTTAATTCTACCCAAGGCTCAAAAAGTATGACACGATTGATTGAAACTCATGTTAATTGATATGTGTATTACAAGAAGTTTATAGTAGTTTATGCAACTGGTACATAATGAGGGGCATTAAACGAGCCGAAGGCGAGTTTCATAATAAGGTCACACGAGTGTGTTAATACCTAATTATGTATAGTTGCATACACTACTTTATCTACATCCATATATTAAATCCTCTTTCATGTGTTTCGTGTGGACACGTCTCGCTGGCGTGCGCCATGTTTGCCTCGACAGGCCGGCCCGCGCGCCGCCGCCAGCCCGCAGCTGTGTCCTTAAGGTTGTACCTGATCTCATGGGAGTATTATATTTGGTGTTCTTATAGGGGTCGCGCGCAACAGCCGCACAGTATATTACAAAGCGGGGTCGTGTCTACGGTTTTTGAACTTATTAAAGAGGATTTACTATATGGGTGTAGATAAAAGTATTAATTAACTACGACAGGGATATTTGAAGCCGCTACATTGTGTTGCGGTAGGACATGGGACCGTAAGCACAGACTTCTTAGAAATAACTTATTAACAGCTTTGTCATTGTAATACTAACCTTTAAGCTTAAAACACAGAACAGAGCGGGCGGGCGTGTGGGGCGCGGGAGCGAGCGTGTGGCGTGTGGAGGGCGGGCGTGTGGCGCGCGGGCGTGAGGCGCGCGGGCGGGCGTGAGGCGGGCGTGTGGCGGCGGGCGCGTGTCAATGCGCAGCAACGTGAAACCTCGGCGGTGCGGCGAACCCAAAGGCAGTCTGTTTGCGACATCTTGAAAAATTGACACGCGCCCGCGCGCCACACGCCCGCCCGCCACACGCACCCTCACCAGGAAACGCTCATTTATATGGTAGGCGTGCAGTTAAGAATGTACCTATAGAATGTCTATGAAATTAATGACAGTTTCATACATCTGCACTAGCTGCTGTGAATCGACCTATACTGGCTTAACCACGGCTTAACTGACATAAATTTCACACTGACATTGTTAAGCCACTAAGTTGTAAGTTGATAACTTAGTGGCTTAACCTAAGCCTTCTACTAAAGTACTACATCTAGATTACAAACGTTTAGACTCTCAGCTCAGCCACAGTGTATTATTATATCATAGATTTGGGTCATTGTCAGATTTAGATGCGCGTCTTTTCGGTGGACATGTCAAAAGTTAAGGGCTACAAAGCTTAATATTCGATTGATTTGATAATCCGCATAATCTGTAATTCCGTTACTATATATCCAAGTAATAAAAACATAACTTACATGCACACAAGCCGTTAACTATTGACCACCGAATGGACAACTTTTGTTTTTCCGACACAATGACGCATTTACTACTTGAAAATAAAAATTATGTACAATTATGTACCTCTTAGGTTGATTCTATCTAAATTCGATTACAAGTCAGTTTAAAACCAATGAAAAACCTTCATGCTTGAACGAGTAAATTCATGCAAATGTAATAATAGTGTTCTTAGGATTTCGCCTTAGAGAAATTTACTTGTAAAACACTATTTGCTTACTAACTCTTTAAGCGACAAAGGCTAACAAACGTTGGACAAGTTTCTTTGAGATTGTGCTTCACCGAATCTCAACTCTTTTGTGATCAAGATTTTCCACAAAGAGATTACCTATTGATAAAATAGTTCTTTGAAATTTTAGCTCGTTGAAAGAAAAGTAACCGCGAAATAAAATATTTGACAATATCCTTTGTAAAAAATTCACAAGCGTTTTTATTATATCAGTCGTATTGCTGAATGGGATGATTGTATATCGTCAGTCGAACAAATACCTACTGCTTTATTTTACTAAACGGTTAAAACTCCGTATTAATTGTCACTTCGGGCGACATGTTTCGAACTCGTCGGGAGTTCTTCCTCAGGATGAGTGCGTCTGCGACCCGCGCCGATTGCACACTGTCGAACTACCCGCCGCCCGAGACAGACAGCGCGGGGGCGTGGGCGGGGGGGCAGCTCGGCGCTGAAGGTGTTGTATGAGGCTATGAGGTCGTGGTGAGGGATCGTCCCCCCCGATCAATATATATGATATATATATATATATATATATATATATATATATATATATCATATATATATGAACATGTCGCCCGAAGTGACAATTAATACGTGAGTTTTAACCGTTTAGTAAAATAAAGTTATAACATGTCTCACAAAAGTTTAAATTCAAATACCTACTGTATCTTATTTTCTATTACCTACACGTTAACAAGACAATCTTGGCATGAGATGACTTCCATAAGTTTAATATACTTGTATAGGTTTTCTCCACGTTTCGTTAAACTCTGTCCCATTCGGTCCGTCGTGGTACTGGCACTCGACCGACGCTGGCAATTGCCTCCATTTTGCGAGTGCCATCCACATTAACGACCGACCCTGTTTCGAAATCATATAAACTTTTTTACGGTCTTTTGTTAGTTCTGTTATTTTCGCCATCTCTTACTACCTATGTTCATTTAATTCTCATTACATATGAATTAAAAGTAGACGATTTCGAAATATTAGTGGTCAATCTGTTACGGTAGACAGAGCCGTGATTTAAAGTGACAGTTACAGCCCACTACATGTCAAGTATTTTTTTACATATCATGGGTGGCAAGAAAAGAAATCCTCATCAACACCTGGGGGCCAATTTTTGAGTGTCGAACGCTCGACTTTTCACTCGACATCTGTCAAAACATCATAGTTTTTTGACAGATCTCGAGTGAAAAGTCAAAATTGGTCCCCTGCTGCGATTGCAGTCATCCTTTATATCTTTATATCCTCATATATCTATTAGGTATAAGTGCTAATAAACGAAATGTCGTTTGATATATAAAAGTAGCTTTTCGGTGAAGGCAAACATCGTTGGGAAACCGGTCTAATATGAACTAACTAGGTCCAATTTTCCCTCTCGTTTGAAAAGTCAGTGGCAGTCGCTTTCGGAATACTAGTGCCTACGCGAACCTTGGGCTAAGGTTCCAAAACGAACTCCGAGCTCACTATAACTCCTTCAAATCACATCACAGTTATTGTTACTGCGATAAAAGACAAAAATACAAAGGAAAACGAACATAAACGAACTCGTGTGAAATCTTAGTCCACAAACGCCATGTTTTTCGGTGTAGTGGGTGTACGTGATATCATCTTGTCACTCCAACGAACCCGTGTCACGATTACAATAGTCTCGGCGACAGTCAATCTAACGATGTACACAACCACGATAATGTACACAAAATAATTATTTATCTGACCTCTATTGGATCTCTTATTATATATCTGAAATTCTCTTCGTCAATGTTCATGTGACAGCTGTTGATACTTCTTTTGGAAATAGTACCGTTCGCGCGTTCTACTATTTTTGTTGATACTTCCAATAACATGATTGTCAACCACTTTAGTCTAGTTGGTACCTTGCCTACGAATGGCCTGGATTCGAATCCCGGCCGAATTTATGTGATGAACACGAATAATTTAAGTATCTATTCATCTATATAAGTATGTATATCATCGCCTAGCACCCATAGTACAATCTTTGTTTAGTTTGGGACTAGGTTACTCGGCTCCGAGCGTAGATTGAGCTCACGTGTGATTTTTTATTTCATTATTTATACCTATTTCTTATCTATATTACATAAGGGTCGCAAATAAGGACCACTAATCACGTCGCCACGTCGCCTCATTATTCAGCCCTTTGCTTCGACATAGGTATATAATCATGAACGCTCGTACGCCATGTTAATGAATACGAATACTTTCCCTCCAACTTAATTACCCGCCCAAATTACTGGACCTAAATTAAACGCGTAATCCTGCGGCCTAACGGGCGCTTATTAATTAAATTAAAGGAGTAAATCATAATCAAGTGCGAATATGGGAGTTACTAACAGCTGGATTGAAAGAGCTTTTTTCGTTGTTTAGAAGTATTGAAGTACCTACATACCTGTACAGACTGCAAACGTAAGTGACAGTAGTATACATACTTAAGTAATAAGCTCTCATTAAAGTAAAAAATAGCCGTTGATCCCGGTTGCTGTCTATGGCAGCAGTCGTTAAGCCAAGTTGGAGGCCTTCGGGCGGTTTGAGAACTTCTAACAGTCAAGTTGCCCACTCACTTGACAAAGCCTAATCCCAATAAGGTCTAGTTTCCCCTCGGGGTTGGAAGGTCAGATGGCAGTCGCTTCCGTAAAAACTAGTGCCTACACCAAATCTTGGGATTAGGTAGCGGACCCCAGGCATCCTTCAGGATGCAACTGTACTGGGATAACGCTCGGAGGATGATGAAAGTAAAAAATAGTGTATTGCACAGAATTCGCTCCGCTAAGTCACTAAATGTTAGTTGCCTGACAGATCGCGTCTTGCGCAACCACTCGCGTTGCCTGTCCATAAACAAGGTTGTGTAAGGATGCACTATGTCAGTTGGAGGACGATTGACGACGACTATGTAATAAATAAATAAGTAACTTATGGTACCACACTGCACGCGATTATAAGAAAATATTTTTCATTTTATGAAACCTAGGCGTAGGCCACACAAGTAAATTAAGAAGTAGAAATATAATTATAAAAGTAATGGTTACGATCCCTGCACGAGAACGGAAAACGAGTTCAGCACTAATTACAATAAAACTGAATAATGAACAAGGCCAGTTGCATACAAAATAATAAAATAATAATTTTGTTTTAGTAACATAGCTTCACGAGCTTTGTTGAGTGTTGTTAGGTACGACGCTATAATGACGGCAACTACATATGGCGTGCGATAAGGAAAGTAATATCGATTAATTTATAGCATACAATTTTGAGTTCTAGTTTCTCGTAAAATGTCGTTTTGATAAAAAATTCATAAACAGAGTGCAATTTTTCGTGTTTTTTAGATGGCGCTATCTCAATTATCCAAATCGAAAAAGAGATTGACATACTCTCTCTCAGACAGGTCAATTAATAACTTGTAAAAAAACCTTGATTAGAGAAATATATAATGATCGAGATATTGGCACTTTTAAAAGTGCCTCATCAGTTTTAGCGTCGTTGGTTTAAAGCACGTTCTGTATAATTTAAATAGGTATGTGAAAATGCGTCGGAATCAAACTGAAGGTATAAAAAACAGTAGCACAGTCGGCTATACATCTAAAGCATTATTATTCAAAGCAGACTTGCCAGCAAGCGTTTAGCCTGAGTTCTGGCGCATTTGCACGTACCACAATTTGTCTGCCTGCCAAGACAGCAGACTAAATGCTTATTCCGGCTAGTAGCTATTGCCAAATAAAATATATGCAACCCAAGGGTACTTGACGGAGAATTAAAATGTTTTAATTTAATTAGTTCGCGTATATTATCTAAATGGTATACTTCGTTCCAGATTAGTAACGAAAAGTTTGTATACTTTTCTGTAAGAAATTTTTCGCCATATAATCTGGAACGAAGTATACCTAACACCACTCCCTCAAACCACTATAAAGAGTATAAAGCGGCAATTACACTTCGTCGTTCGCCGCATGCTGTATGTTGTACGCACGTTAGTCGGCCGCATTCGGCGATCGACAGCTGCCAAGTCACCGTAGTAGGCGGTCAGACTAGAGTAAAGACGACGTTCGTTGGCCTAAGTAGTTTAAAATGAATTCGGCGACCGCATTAGGTGAACGACGAAGTGTAATTGCCACTTTAGTGTGTACCTATTGTGAATTTTTTGTGGGTAGTTTGAACAATGCAACTTAACAACGAATGGTAAAATTATATTTATTCCATAATCTGTGAGTAATAATAATAATAGTGGAAGCGTGGTGGAAGCGGATGACAATATTACATAAAGTAAAAAACAAAACCACCGATTTCATATCCTTCTTATGTCATAGTGAGGGTATGTGTTTAATTTGGCTGAACTGTACGTATATCGTCGGGGATAGTGCAATACCGCGTAACTAACAAAACCGAAAGAGTTCGAAATTCAAACAAGATACAGGGCAGTTGGACCTTACTGCGTTTGTTAGTTACGCGGTATTGCACTCGCACTGTCCCCGACGATATGTCAAATTTCGTTTGCAAGTTGTACCTACAGTGACAACGCAGGTCGAGGCTACTACAGCCATGGTTTTCTGTTTTGTGACTACAACAATAATCAATGTCAGGCCTGTTCCTCTTGTTGCTTCGGCTAAACTCAGCTCTGATACAACTCCGTCAACCTCCGTGGTGTCGTCAGATATACCCTATACTATCGCGCTAGGAACACGTGTTACGCGACTTCCTGACTTGGCGGGGCGGGATCGATATGTGACATTTTCTTCTTTGACGTAAACTTACTGAAGTCGCAAAGATTCGCTCTTGACATAATACTGCCAGTATTACGTTTGCGCAGTAGTAATATCATGCGCAGAAGCGGAGCAGTACCGCCTTCGCATCGTCCCGCTACCGCGCATCCCGCGCCAGGCAGGAAGCACTCATTTAAATGTAGGGGAGTAGTAAAAAATGGTACCGCGTCGACTGACAGCTGACACTGACATTTGACACTTCTCTCATATCGTACTGCCTCCGCACCGACAAATCAAGAAGTCGCCTTACGCGGCTATCGCGTGCGAGCGCGATGCCATATTTAGCTGTGAAACGTCGGCTTTGTTAGAAGAAAACCTTCTGTACGTAAGTACCTACTATTAATTATTCTGCGTCGGTGTACCTACCTAACCACACAAACTTTCAGCCACTAAACAGAAAAGGTCACGTATTCAATTCTAAATATAATTTCCAGAATTAAATTTCAAGTAAAAGCCTCTTTGAGAAAGCAGGATACCCGTGAAGTGTGAACTAGGTCACCGACGCTTGGTGAGTAACAACATAATAAATTAGGATACAAGCTTCACGAAATTAACATAATCAGCCTTTGCTGCTCCGCGAAGGCCCTAATCTCAGATGAAAACCCTTCGTTACTTTACTCATCTTGGCTTTTGCTGACGAAAATAATTCATGATGAAATTGCAGTCGTACTATTTTGGTGGATTGTAGTGTCAAAAAAAAAAAGCCTACAATGTGAAACTTTCTTACCTAATTGTTTAGCCATTTTAACGAATTGACGCTTAATTCTATTAAGAGCAGCTTGGAGCAGCAATTTTCGAGCTCTTTCATTTAGTTACATATTTCTACGTAAACTCGCAGTAGCTGAATTACATTTATAGCTTTCCACGGTTTGTAGGATTCAATAATTAAGCTTCACGGCCGATTTCGGCCAAGGCGACTGCTATCATCTCCGTAATAATTGTCTTTGATGTGCTCGTATGTGGCTAACATAGCCGATCTTTTTTACAATTACGCGAGAACACTGGACATGTGAGCACACCATTTAGTTCTGAAGCAGTCAATTGCGCAGGAGATATTTAGGTGCACAGGCGTACGCGCAAACCGTTACAAATGCATACTCTCGTCTTCACCCTCCTTAGCCCAGTGGAACGTAGAACCGACACGACCGGAGATGGGATCAGATGATGTGTCTGGCCGATGATAACTATAGACCATCTATCACCGCCCTTGTAGGGTTAGAATTTTAAAAAATATACCATTGTTTTGAGTATTGTTGTGCATACCTACCTACGCCTAATGTCAAAAGCGTAACTGGCTATATTCATCGTTTTCAGTTTAATCACAGTCCTTGGAGTAAACGCGATTTTAGATTCAATGAGGGTTACCGCGTAGGAATTCGCCACTAGATGAGGTAGTGTGATGTCAAGTCTCAGAAAATTTAAATTTCCCTGTAGGTATGTCATAATGGCCAATAACTAACCGACAGCTGGACCAACTGGCGTAGTGGCGCCAACTATTGACAACTTATATTTATTTATCGTATGGCATTTATTTCGAACCGTGAGATCTTCGAGAAGACAGTACGGTTGCCAGTTTTTGTTGCACTTTTTAGAACCACTCAGGGGTCACGTGTAGGGTAGCGGTGGGTACTTTCCCTACGGACGTGGTGTAACTTCGACCCCCCTTTGTCAAGTGAGTGGGCAACTTGACTGTTGGCTTAACGACTGCTGCCATGCCAGTGATCAACTGTCAGCCCTCATTAATGGTTGATTTATTCCTACTTTAATAAACATGAATTTCAAGTAAATAAAGTTGTTAGATTTTTTTATGAATAATAATAAGTAGGAGGTATGTACAGTGCGTTACCGGCAAGTGGGCATTAATTCAAAGTGATAACTAATACCTATGTTCCATTAGCAATTATTTCCATGTATCAAGATAACGTCATAGTAAACAAAACACTAAGGAACTTGTCAATTTACTTTGCAGTACGTTGCCGGCAATTAAAATTTTGTTAGAAAATGAGTGAAGTCGAAATTCTGGTTCAATAATAAAATTAAGCGAATGGGTAAGATTTCTCTTATGTTACGTCTCTACGTTTAAATAAATAAATATAAAATAAAATAGCCTTTTGTACACGACCAACAAAATAAAATAATGTAACTTATTATATATCCCTATCATTGACATCGGTGGTGATGGAATTCCCAAAATGTTTATCATGTTTAATGCCAATACAAATTAACTAGATGACTGAGGTGTGGTTCACGGCATAAACTTTATAGCCATTTTTACGAAGTCACATTACTTAAATGCAGACATAAATCATCAGACATTGTTACCCTTACTGATATTTAAAAGACAATTCGTTACACTTAAAACAGAAGGCGATTGAAATAACCACAACAGTTTTACCACTTCACACAATATCCCTTTTTGTACGACGAAAATACACAATGTTGTCGTGCAATGTAGTACCCTCTACGATAAAAACGATTTACTATGGACATTGTGTCGTCAAAGTGAGAAGCTTTATGTTAAATTTCTATTGGCTTGACACATCTTAACGTCGTATATCGTGGTCGTCTGTGTTTGAATGCTGTTTAACAACGAAACATAGACAACGTGAAACACCTATTTTTTTTCTAAAACACGAAGTTGCTGGATAGGGTACAAGGCGTACTTAGAAACGTACAATTTTTCACTATAGATTACCCATTCAGGTCTTTCATTGAATATAAGTATATGGCTGCACTAAAACAAAGCTCTATTGTAGAATAATATTTACTATCCAAAAACTGAAAGCAATTTAAATACAAAGTGATCTGTTTAAAATTGTCTAGATATCTACATACATACATATACTCACGCCCGTATCCCATTGGGGTAGGCAGAGACCAAAGAACGCCAAGTACTACGGTCCTTCCTTACATACATCTCTTGCTTCAATCACATCCATACATCTCCTCATACAAGCTCGTCGGTTGCGATAACTTCTGGCCTCTGGCTGGCTGAATTATCTACAAATCTACATATAGGTGAAAAATATCAAACTCCTACGTTAAAAAACGGCGGAAACAAGATGCTTTGAAACTTTGGTGTTTCAATAATCTACAGGTTACCTTACGGTTTCTATAATTTTATTGTCCACCTTTGACATTTTTTTTTCTTTCAAACGAGACTGTCTTATAGGTGGATTGCAAAAAAATTGTACGTAACGCAATGGAATATTCACAAAAATGTTATATAATATTTCATACATGTAAAGGAATTCATTTGACTGGGAAAAATATTTGTGTGACGTTTGTGCCTTTGCCCAGCAGTAGGTATTGAAAAAAAAAACATTTGTATGACATTGCGTTCCGTACAATTATTTGCAATCCACCCTTATTTGACCTCCTAATGTGCCCTCAACCAAATACCTTCTAAGATACTAAGATCAGAGTTTCTCCCGGGAGATCAGAATTTAGTTATTCATTGAAATTGGGTCTAATAAAATATTCTGAAAAAGCAAGGCTGTCGAAAAAAATCTTCTCCCATACCTACACCATTCGAATCTAATTTCGTTTTCTTATCCGTCAAATTCAATACCTAATAACAAATCATACTCGTAAAAGCGCCCAACCAGAAACCTACAAAAACCTCTTATATCCGTTTCCTTGATAGACATAGTGTGAATGAATGAGCAAAAAACGGTAAGCCTCTTCTGGGAAATGAACTAGAAAATAGATATCCTGAATGATGAATGGTACCATGAATCATTCGGTCACTGGCCGTGGACAATTCTTATTGGAAACATTCAACCGATATGTTACTACTGAATTGTGTATTAGGTCACGTTAGATAAGGAAGATTACTTTATATTATACTGAATGATTTTCGGGTTCATATTTTTTTGACTAATCAAAAATGTGCGCCTAGTACCATCGCCAATAAGGGTCACTGCGTCACTAGTGGTCAGTTAGGTGTGTTGGCGATGTTGGCGTTTGTACAATGGGAGCATTTAACCATCCTTGAATTTTTTGTTCAAACATTTTTGCCTCCTTGATTTTCAAGTAGCTATACCGCTTATTTCATGGTATTATGCAGGTAAAAATTATCATCAATAAATAATATAATACATTGCGTTATTTCAACATACCCGTCCAATACTCAATATTAACTTAATTAATTTTCTTGAACAAATAAAAACAATTAACGATGGTACTTCCTTGTGAACGAATCCTTAGTCTAAGGAGTGGAAAAGCAAACTTCACACTTCACAAATGACGACTTTAGTGACGTTTTAAAACTGACTTGTTACCATTACCTACCGACCTACGTTATTGACTAGAAGAAGTTTGCACATTTGTCGTCTAAGGACTAAGGTACCTACATAGGTAGGTAAGGTACCTTGGAAGGTTACTTCAGGGTAGTTGGATGCAAACCCCCAATGAATACCAATTATGGGTAAATACTCGGAACAAGATGTATTCAATCAATTAGGCCTCGTCTTGGCCACAAAGGTCGAAGATCCAATTCCCCAATTTCCTTAATCCTAAGTGGCCGGGGCGCCCCGAGCACTCCGACGAGCCATTCGTCCGGAGACCGCGGACTTTCATCCAATGTTAATGTACTGACTATCGATATTTTTGCTAAGTGGTATCCTATACCTATAATAATTGACGACCGGTTTAGCCCATTGCGTAGTGACCCTGCCTACGAGGTTAATATTACGTTGACTGTGTATTCGTACAGCGTAGAGCATTTATATCTGCTTTAGATGAAGTCCGACCGGATGACCTTAAAAGGGCAGACGGGGTTTAAGTTTATGCCGGACACTGTGTTCAGTTCATTGAAGTATCGTTGTCCATTGATGACAAATTGTACAACCACGTGTATTTATAATAATACGATCGATCATTCTCAATTTTTTTTATACAACGACGGAGGCAAACATTCGTACGGTCCACCTAATGGTGAAGAAGTAGAAGAAGAAATGGTAAGAGAATTCCAGCCTATAGACGCTCCGCTCGCATTCATTCCCTTTTTCTTTTTTACAAACTAACCCATTGAGCTCATCCCACGGTATAAAAGTGAAATCCATATTACCTTACCTCCCATTTGCAACAGTGTGTCCTAATATATTTGTTTTCAGGAATGCCATAATGACTTAATTAGGTAAGGTTTCATGTTACAACTTTTGTCTATAGCCTGTTTTTAAAGTACCTACTGCCATAGCAAAATGTCTGGCGCGTTAATTTGTTTCTTGCTAATTCTCGCATATAACTTGTATAGGATATGTACTTTGTAGATAAAAAAATTGGGTAGGTATAGTATCTACTAATTAAAATATACAATCATGTCTCAAATATATGAAACGAAAAGTTCTCCAAACTTTTAATTAATACAAGTTTCATGCTTAAACTTCTCATGTAATACGACAAATTTTGTCAGAAAAATAAACTTAGCATATTGTAAAAGTATGCTTGTGGAATGTTTATAATTACTTAGCTCAGAGACTGGTCAGGGATTCAGTCCAGCCAATTAAAAGTTTTATGCTACGGGGATAAAGAGCAAGTTGCGACAACTTCACCGGAACAACTCGGAGTAGCAAGTAGCCTGCACTTACGAAACAGTACTTAAAAAGTATTGCATAAGAACTTTCAGCTCGCTTTGATTTTTTGTCCTAAAGTACGTACTAAAAACTTACGCCTGGGGTAATTTTCAATTGATTGTAACTTACAATTTAGATAACAGGCACTTCAGAAGAAAATACACGTACGCCAATCGATTTAAGATGTTTTAAGTTAACAAAGGAAGGCGTAACGTGCCTATTTATACAATTGGGTATTTCAAGCAAAATATAACTTATAGTGAACTTTCGTAAGTAGGTATAGTATAGGCGCATTTCACAAAAACTCGCATATTGAAACAATGCCAACTAAGAAAGTAAGAAAGGAACGCCTCTTTTTGTTTCTACTTTTAGTCGATTGTAAAACTGGTTCTACTTTTAGTCCAGTAACTTTCTACATCAGAGTTCGCGTTAAATCTGGTAGTTCTGATTTTCTGCAAAGTTGTTAATGATGTTGGCCCAATTAATTATCCAAGTTGCTTTCGGTACTCGAGGTCACAAACTTGGATTATTCACTGGGCCAATATCATAAACAAGTCTACAAAATATCAGAACTACCGGATTTGACGCAAACTACCCCCTTCATTTAGGTGACCAAGTTACTGGACTATCACTTTGTCTACGCGTTTTAATCATCAGACGTAATATGTAGTCATATTTTCGTTACTCTTACTACCTGAAAACGTGTAAAAGAGCTCACGAGATTATACCACAATTAACAATAGTTCCAGAAATACATTGATTTCATACCTATATTCCTAGTTTCATAGTCATTAGCGTGGAAGTATAAATCCAACTATAACTACTATATAAGGTTTCGTAGGTAAAGGTTCTCAATCAATACTTTTTTTATTGCAAATATTTTAGTGTATGCAACAAGTAAATAGATGTCCTGTAGCTCTAGTATAAGTTTTTTCGAAACTTTAACTAATTCGAACGCGTTTGCGTTTGTATGTATGAAAACGCTCTCACCGAGTTTGAAATACGCGCGTTCATCGGTTAGCAACAAATGTTATACTCGCTGTTTTAGTTTCCACTAGTGACCACCAGAGGCGCTGTTCACGTTTTCATACCACTTTCATACATTTAGAGACAAAACGCAAACGCGTTCAAATTAGTTAATTTTTCGAAAAAACTTATACTAGAGCTACTGATACCTATTAGAAGCACTCCCTTAGCGTCTATGGATGGGCAAATATATTGGCTATAGAAAACATTGGACTTAGCAGATTTTCACATTATTGGAAGTGGTTACGAGCGCCTTGGGAAGCACAAAAGATTCGTCCGTGTGAATATAAATACAATATTCTTTATTGCTCACCCAATAATAATATGTACACAAAAGAAAACAAGATACATTGGATATGTACGTACATATTTATGACTAAAATCATGAAGTACAGTGGTTGATATTAACTCTATACACTAATGTTAGTGCAGTAGTGATACAACAACATTAACAACAACAAATACTCTTTATTGCACACCTCAATTAAAGGACACAGTACAATACAAAAGACACAATAAGTAGAGGCAAACAACAGGCGGTCTTATCGCTAAAAAGCGATTTCTTCCAGACAACCTTGGGGTGACGGAAATGAAATCTAATAAATTGATAGTAGGTGGTGCAGAGTTAATATAAGAAACCTACTAATAATTACAACTATTTTACTAAATTAAGAAGAATATACATACATAAATACAATATTCAAATAAACACACATAAACATATACAGTCAGCCACAAAGTCAAAAGGAGCAGAGTCTAAATGTGTCATGGGAGACACAACTAGTGGTCTTTAAGCTGTTTTTTTGATATTTTTTTGTGATATTATTTGTTATAAAAATACTCTTTTCTTATAAGATATAATGACTTTCATCTAATTGACGTTGTGTTAACGATCTCACAAACACTTAATTGGATATAAAATAAAACCACATACATATAGTTTCTGTCTAGGAAAGGTTACTTTTCTCTACGGCTAACTTTCCCTACAAACTTGCATCATCATAAAAGTCGTTCAAAGGTCATCCTTTAATAACTAATACTAGTATGACTCGTCTACTCCACAGCAATGCGTGATATGGCAGCCACCGCATGACAAGGCTCACAAACATGACTACAACAGCCCTTGACAGCGTGACCGCACGCCATCCGAATACATAATTATTCCAGACGCCTGGCGATACGCCTTGCGATATTCAGCAGTACAGCATTTTTGACACACGAAATTGAAAAATATGTTCGTAGGGTGTCTGAATTGCGTGCAAAAATTTTTGGAGCATCGTTAATCACATATTGATTTTATCAGTGATAGCAAATATTCTTGAACACCTCACATTATAAAAGACCGTGTACAAAAGAATAAACGGAGACATATAAGTTGTTGTTCTTTAGAGCTCTATGAGATAGAATAAGCCCTTACCTCACTTATGATAGAACCAGCTTTTGTCCGCGACTTCGTCCGCGCAAACTTCCACTCGCTATTTCATTCCTTCCAGGGGTAATTTTTGGGATAAAAAGTATCCTTTATGGTTAAACCAGGCTATAAACTCGTTGTATATCAAATTTTATAATGTTCGTCGGATATGCCAGTTTTTTTTTCTAAGCCTATAGGGTGTCCCACTGCTGGGCAAAGGCCTCCCCCCTTGACTTCCACTCGTCCCGGCTTTGGGCTGTTTCGGGCCAGTCGTTTAGAAATGTGTCCAGGTAATCCCGCCATCTCCGCCTCGGCCTGCCACGTCAGATACTTAAATGCGCAGAAGACATCCAAGACTCGGGAACAAATATTTATCACACAAATAAATGCTCTGACCGGGATTCCAAGCCCGGGACCTCCAGTTTTGTAAGCAGGCTCACTGTCTACCAACTAGGCTAAAGCGATCATCAAATAAGCACGAATTGTGGTTTAATTAAACTGAACAGTTCAACATTACAAGATTTTATAAGTAAACGAAACATACATGATTATGACAGATTATGCTAAACTAGGTACCTAAAGCTCACTCGTGGGGGGGGGGGAGCCTCGGCCTCATCTTTGCCCCCTGGTGGAAAGAAGAGAGTAGAAGAAGCCTAGAATAAGAAAAACCTCAATAATCTCTATTCCCCTTTAAGAAATTGTCGACCGTTGTGAATTGTTATTCTAACAAGGCCTATAGCTATTTTCTTGACAATTATAACGGGTAATTAATAGGCATTTCCTCCTTTTCGTCGATCCCATTAAACAAAAACATAACAACTCCCAAAAAGCCAATACTGAGACAATTTTAAATAAAGTTCTTTATCTGTTAAATACGCTCATCTATTTAGGCCATTTCCTGTTAATTAACACGTATCTTGACATTTTCTATTGCGACCTAATGACATCATTTTTAAATGTATATTTGGGTCATAAACACTTGCTAAAACAAAAGTCGTCTCTCCTGTGGCCAATAGTTAACGGCTCATGAGCATGTGAGTTATGCTTTTATTACATGGATTTATATATAGAACCGGAGACGCCGTTTATGCGGGTTACCAGACCAATCCAAAATTAAGCTTTGTAGCCCTTAACTTTTGATATGTCCATAGAAAAGACGCGAATCTATATCTGTTTATGATCCATTTTGGATTTTTCATTAAAAAATATTGTTTCTACATCACTCCAAATCGACCATATTTGAGCTAAAATCTGTTTTTTTTTTCGCTTAAATTGTACTACACACAATAAAACCAAAAAATTACCATGTTACTATCTAAAACTTTAATAAAATCATCGTATCTTTTAATCACTTTATTGGTATTTTCAATACTTTTGTCAAAATATGAAATCAAAATGTTATAAAACTTGTAAGGCCTCTAAGAAAGCCAAAATTCAGGGAGTTCTTGTATAAAAGGCGGTCAGGGACGGAAACAAATGTAAAACCCAATTAAGCATCCTTCCCAGAATTTTAAGGGAAACGTTAAGGTTTACGGTCAGTTCACAATTTTTAGCATAAACGCTTTCATCGTGCTTTCATCCCTTTCCTTCACGGCTCTGCTTTCAGTTGTAATTCATGCCTGCAAACCTAGTTTAAAGTGTAAAGTGGAAGGAATATTGAATAATTACTTTATCCATCTCTAATTGATCGAAGTTTTAGGTCTACATAAGCGGCGCTTGAATTGAATACACACGTTTTTAATATTATAAGAGAAACCAGTGGCAGTCTACTTACTAATTACTTATTATTTACCACTTACCACGCAGGTAAGTAATAGGAAACAAGACGGTTAAAAGTTTCCAAGGTATTTCTCAACACTAGATTTTACACTCTCTGTATTTTATTATACAAGCAAGTGTCTACAATAGATTCCTGAAAAACTAACATCAATTTCAAAGAAAAAAAATGCTAGTACCTTCAACTAGGTACCTACTGTAGGCACGTATGCGGCACTTGTATAATAAATAACACACAGTCTACTTTTTGAAAACCTTTATTTAATCTCGGCTCTCTCAGGATTTTCATAGATTCTCTCAACGCAATTCTATTTTGATGTAAATGATGACAATTTGTCTTTAGTCCGCCGCTTCGGAATTCCTAGGAAATACTCGTACAACATTCTGTACACGTGAGCAGATTTCTATGCTTTTTTAGTGTCTTTATATATTTAAAAATCTTTTTCATCTCTCCTGTTCGGAAAGTTCGATTTTCATGAGTAGATTGAAAATCGCTTTTCCAACCCTAGGGTGGAAAGTAATTTTTTTTTAATTTCCATACGCCAGGGCTGCGCGCCCGCCGCGCTTGGGTGCTCCGCGGGCAGCCAGCCGCGGGCTCGCAGCCCGGGCGGGCCGCGGCGGCGCCAGCTGCTGGCGGCTGCCGCGCGTGTTTTTATTACTGAATCCTTAGAATATCATTTACTATTCATTTTATTTCTCAATTATTTTCCTCATAGTCGAAATGAAAAGTAGAGTGTTTAACTCGGGTGAAAGCACCCATTTCACCCTTGAACTATTGGCGCTCTCACTTCGTTCGAGCGCCAAAATATCTCGGGTGAAATGGGTCGCTTTCAACCCTTGGTTAACAATCTACTATTTATTTCATTTCAATATGTCTTCAACAGCATAAATAAAAAAAAAAGTTGAAGCGTAATATTTTCCGTGTGTTGGGAATGCAATAATAATTTATTTTTTACTTCTCATGCTCGAAAAGTGTGTCAAAATAGACTTGTGAACCGGGGCTAACGTAGTACATTTCAGCCCTAGGGAAAATGCTGTCAAATTAGACATACGCCCGCCAAGAGTTAAATTATTCATTTAAGGTGGATAATTGTTTATGTGTTTTCTCGCAATCGAAGTGAAAAGTAGAGTGTATAACTCGGGCCTAAAAGCCATATTACCACTCGAACAATTTTCCCTCACTTCTCGTGGTAATATGGCTTACTTTAGACTCTTGTCAAACAATCTACTATTTATTGTTGCCAACATACTAATTCATATTATGCTTTGGTATTTGGTGTTTTATGGGCGGCGGTGCTAACTTTAAAAACTTATACACACCTATAACTATATATTTAGTTCGTATTTGGCACATTATTCACTAGTACCACTTATTATATTCATTAGGATCATACCAGTAATATACCTAAGTCATATCAAAGTCAGAAATGGTTATTTTTTGAAATATTTACGTCCTATGTGCAAACATTTATTTCACAAGCAGACTTACACTTTGCATGAAAGCAATATTGATTTATTATATCAAAATAAACTTCTCGGAACCTACTGAGTTCTTATAAATTGGTGAGCATAAGAAATCGAGATCACCTCCATTAACCTTCTGAAGAATACTCCGGCTTCCGGCCTAATGAACAACTTTTAAGGAAACCGTCAATTCCAATTATAGTCTAATTGGATTGCCGTGAACCCTACTTTTGGGTTCTTTTTATTAAATATAGGGGCCCTTACACAAATTTCTGAAGTCCCGAACTAAGCTTGACAACTAAGAAAAGACAGCCAAACTACACACTCTTAACAGTGTGCCCGTGGCAGTCGCAGCAGGGGCTGTAAGCTTTACAACCCTTCGCCGTCGTCGTACTTCGGATACTACACTCGCGGTCAAAAATTTGGGGTCACCCTAGTTTAAATAGCCTTAATAGGTTTTGTTAATATTTTACACTCGTTTTATTTACATAATATACTATTCTTCGTAATGCCCAACTGTATTAGCAGTTTCCGGGATCCTTTCATAAAAATATAAATGTCCAAAAATTACGATTTTCGCGATTTCTCGCTCCGTTAACGTTGTTTTTTCATGGGTTTTTACGAGTCCGATTTAAACCTGGAAACGTTCCTATTTTGGCTGTTACTTTTGCAGTATAGATGTAGAATTAAATAAAGATAATGACATGATTAAAAAAACTTACAACCTCGTAGTATTTTAGGAAATATGACGGTTTTTTACCGACCCGTATTCTTTGTCCGCTAGTGTATTTAGATGAAGATATACCTCCCTACTTATACATATACGTATAGAGATATAACTGTATAGAATGACATTATATTAAAATACATAAAAAACATTCAAGTCTCGGGAACAAGAACTCGTGCTAACACAAATAAAACCCTTTAACGGTATTGAAACCCGGGACCACTGGCTTCATATGCGAATAATGAAACCGTGCGATCGTTTTTTTTACATATGGATAACTTCTAACAAGTAACTTCCTGGTTCACTACAACCCAGATCGTCCGCGAGCCAATGAGCTGTATCATAAAGCTCTGTAAACGTTCGCTGCGGATCTCTGAGCGGTGCGTTGAGCAGCGGTAGCCTCCTAACGTACTGAGCTATCTCAAACTTTCATCAGGTAGTAGATAGTCAGTTCTCTGAAGGAGAAATGACTGACGAAAACTGTACCTAGCTCTTGGACCATACATTTTCTCTATCGCAATGCCAGGGCCATAACTAACTATTCAGCGAGCGTTGGAGTAATCAGTAGATTTGTCATTCAAATAATACAGGCACTGAAAAAAACATCTCATTATCCCGAAAGTTCAGAATAAGAGAATTTAAATTAGTTTAACCTCTGGTTGTGAAGTATTTCGGCTTAAAACTCTGTCGAGGTACTGACCTTTATCAAAATGGTCGGTGGTGTGTGTTTAGTACTTAAAATAGGTATTCATTGGGACTAGGTTGATTTGTGTAAGATTGTTCACAAATATTTATTTATTATTTACTTTAAATAATAATGTCCTGGATGAAAAGTACCTATCCTATATCGTTCCCCGGGACAAGCTATCTCGATACCAAATTTCATTTAAATCGATTCACTTTCACCGTGAAGAGTTAACAGACAGATTGACAGACAGACACACTTCCGCATATATATAATACTAGTTTTTGTCCGCGACTTCGTCCGATAGAATTGAAGTAATTGCTATTTACTTATATCAGGCCCTTACATACTAATACGGTATTTGACACATATTAAAATTTATAACACAGTGTCACTTTTTGGATAGTTAGCCATCAAAATATCACAATAAATCGTAAATTATAAAATTTTACCAAAATCATAAAAAGATATGAATGATCAAAAACTCAGAAAATTATGTAATTTTTTTTATCGTCCAAAATTCAAATAAAAGGGATCAATAGAATGCTTATGTAAAAATAAAAAATAAATTGTATGGCAACTATGTACCTAAACGCATTATTTTACGACTAAAACAGCAAAATACTAATTTTCCCATACAACGGTTGGTCGAATGCAGTGCAAGTGACGTCATTTGCCAGGGCCAATTTGTAGGAGCCTTTTTGAGACCCGCTAGCGTCGAGCTAGGTTTGTCCCTAATTTTAGCCCTTTATCGTGCTCTAAATGTTGTTGGACCCATATAGACATTTGATGGTCTCTAAAAACTGGTTCGATTGGCATTATAAAAAAAAATTAGTCAAATAGCGTATTGCTCTTTCATACAAACTTCCATATCCTTTAAGGATGATTTCCGGGATAAAAGATATCCTTCGTCCTTCCCTGGCACTCAATCTATCTCCATATCAAATTTCATGTAAATCGGTTCAGCGGTTTAACCGTGAAGAGGTAACAGACAGACAGACAGACAGACATACAGACAGACACACTTTCGCATTTAAAATATTAGTATGTATTAGTATAGATGTATGCGCAATATAACCCGTTTAAGTAGATTTATTTACCAATAAACTTAATTGCAGTACCCATAAATAAAAGCTAAAAATGCCGTGTGCGGCCTACTATCGTCGGCTCTGGGACAACCCGAAAATAACTCATATAAATGGGCATTTTCACTTTAAAGTGTACCCCCTACTTTTTTTCGGATCTCGGTGATTTTGGGTATTCTGAATCAGAACCACGAGTACTATTGATTCAGATGAAGAAAAAAAAATTCCTTGATTTTCCATACAAATTTTCTGTGTCAGTTTTGTGACGAGCCATATAAACTGTATGAAAAAAGCGTCACAAAAGTGACTTTTTTGGAGGGACACTTTTTTTCTTCGCGGAAAAGGATAGTACTCGCGATTCAGATAAAGAAAAAAAATGTCCTTGAATTTCCATACAAATTTTCTGTGTCAGTTTTGTGACGAGCTATATAAACTGTATGAAAAAAGCGTCACAAAACAAAACTGACTTTTTTTGGAGGGACACTTTTTTTTTTCTTCGCGGAACTCTGACTCGTGATTCTGAGTCAGAATACCGAAAATCACCGAGATCCGAAAAAAAAGTAGGGGGTACACTTTAAAGTGAAAATGCCCAAATACGTATACATGAAATAAGGCACGTAAGGTGTTTTTCCACTAAGCGGAAATAATACGTGCCACGAGACCCGTATGAGGGCTTAGAGGTCTCATTCAATATTTGTATCTCTGCTAGTGGAAAATAAACAGATACAAATAAAACATAGGAAGAGCAGGGTTATGTGCCTAAAAATGTATGCTCACAAATACCTGTTAGTGTTAGATTTTGAGGATGATTGATTTTTAGGGTTCCGTATTTTGATGCGTTGGTTTTAATGTACTCATTTGTGATTTGATATTTCTTATGTGTCATACCAACTGGGTTATGAGACTTATGAGGATCAATATCGTCTTTAATTGTTAACAATTAGCGGTCTATATTGTTTACAAATTGCTGATAAGTTGTAAATTAAAGGTATTTAAAACTAAACTTAAACTTAGCGTAGCTTTTTATTTAGTCCCAATAAAACGTCATTTATTTTATTTTTTATGCAAAGGTAATTTACTTACTTGTATAACATAATTAATTAAAAAGATAATTTACTTACTTGTATAACATAATTAATTAAAAAGGTAATTTATTTACTTGTATACGTAATGTTTTTATTTATGATAAAAAGTAATCCCTTAAGTAATATGCCTTCTTAGTGGTAGGTTCTAGTAATATGCCAGTAGCAAGGTAGTTTCTGTATTAACTTTAAAACTTGGAGTTTCTAACCAAATCTTCTTAAAATCTCACCAATGATAATAAAGAAACCCTTTTTTACTTCCAATTCCTCGACTCCATAAACTTTGTAATCAACAAATCGTAAAACCCTTAACATGTACACTTAAAGCAATTTATCGAAACTTCGTTTACTTACGCTTCGTTCCAATCCGTACACTTATCACTGCCACTTATAACTCACCTAGCGTGTTGTACTTTTATAACTATTGTAAGTTTGTAGAGGTGCTACGGCTACGCGCGTAGCGGTCTACGGCCGGCGCGGGACTGTAGCGCGCTACGGCCCAAGTCCTGAAGGCTGGCAACCCTGATCGATCATTAAGGGCGCGCTCTGTTTGTCAACGTGTTTTATTATAATGTGCTCCGAATGGTATTGCACGGATTTTTTGCGCAGTTGCGTGTAAAAGGATTGGTTTTTGTGCCCAGCAGTATTTATTTCGTTCACTTGTGCAAGCTATTTTTTTTTAAGTTTTTTTTTCTTTAATCACAAAGTTCCGTTACCTGCTAGTGATAAAGTAATGAAAACAATAACGCCTCACTTAAGTAGGTCTTATTTTAACTACAATTAATCTACTTCTAGTGGAAACTAATCTCGAAACTCCATGACTTCAAGTGTCGCTCTCATATTTTGTCCACTACAGCAATGGAGCAAGTTTAATCCTTGATGTGTCAAAATTAAATAATAAAGTCGTTTCAAGGCTCAGTGTCGCTGTATAAATTAAAACAATGTATTTTCACCTCACCCGCTCTGAAAGGCTTAAGTATTTTATCGTTTCAAATCTGCGTGTAAAAGTCTACTTTATACGTATATTTCTAAACACTTAGTAATGACCTCTCATTTCACTTTACAGAAAAAAGATGGAACTCATAGCCGTTTACACTCTGTTTTTTTTCCTAAAAGTATAACTGCTATAAAAGTTCTTTCCAAGAAACAAATATAAAACGTAAAAAATAAAATAAAAATATATTTTATTGAGCTAATGAAAATGCTTACTACTAATGCTACACTCAGCGAAAAAAAAACTAATTATTAGTAAGTTTTAGTGAATCCCAGGACAATGATATACTAACGGTTACAAACCAGTTTTTGATAATAGTACTTATTTACTAATACCAAAAAATTTGCCCTTGTAACAACTTAAGGGGAGGTATCCCCAACGCAACTGTCCCGCTCTAACACGCGTGAGCTTACAATTAACCATCCCTCTCTCTTCGCAAGCTCTGCGCGCAGTTTTGTAAATATTTAGCTATAGTCATTAAGCCAATCATTTTATCAAAGCAAACCCTGTGAATTTGTCTGCAACTATTTACGATCTTTAATTGAGTACAAAAATTAAATGTTAAATATCAGTAATATAGCCGTAGTATTGAAAATACATTCCAAAAAGGGGTAACTTCGCGATTTTTTTCTATCAAGTGAAATTCATCAGATCATGTAACTGACTGCGATTTTGACTAGACAAGATCCTCATGTAACACATATATTTTTTTAGATTTTAAGACACCATATTCTATGTCTCAGATGGTTTTTAAAAACTCAAAAGTGGTAATACCCGGCCTGAACTGTTTTGTAACCGTTATAATCTCCTTGTCTTGGGATTCACTAAAACTTACTAATAATTAGTATGTTTTTCGCTCAGTGTAAAAACCAAAGGCACTACTCTAAAAACTCATGATAAAATCATTTTTGTAACAACAGAGTACAGCATAATAATATAGTTTTAAACATGAGTCATAAATGTCATGATAGTTTAAATTCAAGTATTAGATTTCAACCAAATCATTCACAGATGAATCGCATATTGCATTCGTATTGTTTTAAAGTATAGAATTTCGTGCCATCAATCTTCTGAGTGTTCTAGTACGGGAAACATGTTATGCAGTGAAATATGACTTTACTTTGGCACTGTTTATTTTACATTCTTGCGTTATAAATCACTTTGTGACGTTTTTTGTGAAACACTGGCGGGGTATTCGGGTCATTTAGGAGTATAGCGCTTGTTTTTAGGGTTCCGTGCCCAAAGGGTAAAACGGGACCCTATTACTAAGACTCCGCTGTCCGTCCGTCTGTCCGTCTGTCACCAGGCTGTATCTCATGAACCGTGATAGTTAGACAGTCGAAATTCTCACAGATGGTGTATTTCTGTTGCCGCTATAACAACAAATACTAAAAAACAGAATGAAATAAATATTTAAGGGGGCTCCCATACAACAAACATGTTTTTTTTGCCGTTTTTAAAGATAATGGGACATAAACCTTCGTGCGCGAGTCCGACTCGCACTTGGCTGGTTTTTTTTAATGTACCTATGTATGTGATGGTTTTTTATGTAGCTTGACAGGAATTTCGTCACGATCATATTCGGAGCAATCCATCTGGCGATGCGCATTGTATAAAAAAACTGGTTAAAACCAAAGGATCCCTCTTCAAACTAAAAACACAATATACAAAAATTACACACACAATATTCAAGAAGTGATGCTATTTTGTTATGGACCCCCAGCCCCACGCGTGCGTGGCTCGACCCAAGCTTGGTCAGTTTTTTTATTTCATTTCCCCAACTAAGAGCCGCACTGACGTGACCGTTTTTATATAGACGGAGTGACTCGTTTACTATCATCTACATTGAAAACAATACTGTTGAATGCCAGTATATTTTGGCCTTACAATAATTAGTAACCGCCTCACAAAGGATCCAGAAACCGAAAGTCAACGCCCGGTCACCGAACTGGGAACTCGATTACGGCAGACACTGGCAGACTGCCAATCCCGAACAAAGGTCTACTACAGACGCGGGGCCAACATTCAACATAATAGTTAGTGGTATGACTATGAACCCAGTTTTATGAGAAGTGGTGATATCAACGACGACGCAGCGTAGGTAACTAGAGAAACGATTATATTTTGCTAATATCCTGTTTAGCTCCAACTCATGTTTGCTGTGCCCTTGCAGGGCGGCACATGTTTACCTGTATTATTTATTGTTTCTACCACCTGTAACGTGTGAACTGGCCTAATTCCGTGATACCGTAGGTGAATTGGATGAAAAAGACAACTTTGTATTCGTTTATTTATTTCGTATTTTAACAGAATAGAGTAGGCCCATTTTTGAAGAAGTAGCATGCAAGAAGCAAGTCATGTAACAGTTGGGGTGACAACGTTATCAGAGGGCTTAGACCCTGTAGAATACGGTTCTGCCTGTCTCCATCCCCCAAATTTGAGCCGGAAGTATGTTATACCGGGTAATGTGCAGCCCATACAAATTTTTTCGTTGTACATTTGGTAAATCGTGGTTCCGGTACCCTATGGTCCGATTGTTATAGGTTTTTGATATGCCGTAAAGGACAATATTTGTCATTGTATCCCGAAATTTTCGACTCTCCAGCTCCATATCTTTCTCCGCCATCTTGGAAAATCTGTCACTTTTTTCAGTCTTTTCCTTGTACTGTCGCTAAAGTTCATTTTAGTGCTAAACATGGTTTGGCAATATTGTAGAAGACAAAATTTGCAAAAACTTTTGGCTACAAAGATTTTTAGTTTGACCCCTAAGGACGAAGGTATGACAGGAGATATCTTTAAAACTGCAATTTTTTATTTATTATTCCTCCCATATTTGCGTTTTAAGTGCAATTTAGCGCTAAGTATAGTTCTATAGTTCTTTATTATTCTTCGTGAGTTGTAGTAAAAGAACTGGACTGGCTGAAAATAAGTCAAGCCGGTGGGAATCGAGTTGTATGGACGCTCCGCCACTGATACATACATACAAGTTGTAACGTGCCCCCCCCTCAGCTTGGACCCTCGTGAAGATCCTGATAATTCTGCTCCAGTTCTATGGTATTTTACGTGATATGGCCAAGTGATCGTCTAGGAGAAATGGAGGACCCTCGTGCTGTGTCGTAGGAACCCGGGTACTTCTAACACGAATGAAACCAGTGACATACTTTACTTAGTTTATTAGAGATTAAGTTCCTTCATCATCATCATTCTACCGAGAGACGTCTACTGTTGGGCATAGGCTTGTTCAAAGGATGCCAAAACGACCGGACCCGCGCAATCCGCGTCCAGCGAACTCTCGCGATCATTATTAGGTCTTCAGACTGCATTGTGAAGGTCAACCCTCACTGCGCCCTCCGGTACAGCTATGCCTAGGTCATAGGAATATCTATCTTACTTGTTTGTGTCTGGTCACATCTAACCTAAGAAGCGCCTAAACTGCTGCATCAAGACTAATCTACGGAAATGGTGTCTAACCTACGACATTAGGTTCACTTAGCAGGTTTGTAAAGATTAATCAATTTTATTGATTGGTGTAAGGTCGGGCCCCTCCGTCCGCCCGAAGGATTGCTATCCCTCTCTAGTACTAACCAGAGACCAGTGATCCTCGTCCCTGACTGGTCAGATCTCCTCCAATCTTTTTTTGGGCACTATACGGAGTGCAAAGACAAATGTCAAAATGACCTTCATTTCCAAACAAGGAGTACTCCGCTAGGTATACCTGAACACAATGGTCCGGAACTCATAGAAGCAAAAGAAGTAAGAACCCTTGTCGCAGTTCATACTTGAGAAATCGGTCACTTCGGACCTGAAGAGTTAAACATAGGTGAATCCAGCCCTTTTCGCAGCCAGACCCACCGGACCTACCTAAATACTTCCATGAGTCTCGGCTCGCAGTGAACTGGTAACTCGTAGGAGAACTCGGATGTATAAATTGGTTTTAGCAAGAGACAACCATAGAAATGGTTCTACCTGACAAATGAGTCTACCAGAGCTTCTAAAGCCGCGCCGTAAGATGAGGAGAAACGCCGCAAGGCTTCATCTTCGGAAGCGGGCGAAATCCTGGCGATTTCTTGCCAGAATCTGGCCCTGATAGACGAACCTGCTAAATATCCTAACTAGGGAGGAATATCCTGCCATACCTATAATTTCTACCTACGGCTAGTAAGCCTTGCCTTATTTGGCTTACCACTAGCCTTCCTACTTCAAATGGAACACAGAGGAATCTAAGAGGACTTAGCTTGTGCTGAGGGTATAGGTTTCACATGTGGTCCAAGGTTCACAATTTTATATGTTCTATGGTTTCGACGCCCTTAAACCTTGTGGATCCACTGGGTTTTATAAGTCAGCAAGGAGTTACAATATTCTTTTCTATTTCTGCAACAATCCTGGAAAATATCCAAACAAAACCCGTCACTCTCCCATCGACAACCGCTGTCCTACCCAAAAGTCCCCTACCTATTTCAAATTCAAATTCCTTTCCGTTTTTCCGTAGACAATCGTCTTAACTTTTTCTAACCAAGATAATTTAAGAGGCCTACAGATGACCAATCTTCATCACAGAGTTACGGCCTGTTGTCAAACAGTGTAATATCTTACACATGTCAGAGTGAGTGACCTGCTATTGCAGTCTCTGTCTAACTTTAATGAAAATAACTGGATATTCTTACGAGTATATTTTACACATATGAACGGGCACAGGACGTCCCGTTACAAAGTCATGGTCCGGACCTGCCATGGTCAGGTCCAAGTGCAATGGTCCGGACATGGTATGCCTTGGTCTGGTCACGGTCTGTCATGGACATGGTCTGTCATGGTCCGGACATGGTCTCATCAGACCCTCGACATCAGGTCCATTGGTAAGTACTCAAGACAACAAAACAAACAAGCCCAAACTCGACTACTGCATCATCAGCCGGAAGAGTCACTGGAACTGCCTAACGGAAAGTGATAAAGTAGTCGAGTTTGGGCTTGTTTGTTTTGTTGTCTTGAGTACTTACCACTGGACCTGATGTCGAGGGTCTGATGATGCAACCGGAAGCGAGTCACTGGAACTGCCTAACGGAAAGTGATAAAGTAGTCGAGTTTGGGCTTGTTTGTTTTATTGTCTTGAGTACTTACCACTGGACCGATGTCGAGGATCTGATGATGCAGCCGGAAGAGAGGCACTGGAACTGCCAAACGGAAAGTGATAAAGTAATCGAGTTTGGGCTTGTTTATTTTGTTGTCTTGGGTAGATACCACTGGACCTAATGTCGAGGGTCTGGTGATGCTGCCGGAAGAGAGCCACTAGAACTGCCTACAGGACAGTGCTTCCACTCTTTTGGTTGAGTGGCTTCAGAGCGGCTTCAACGCTCCAGTCTCTTTGGTTGAGTGGCTTCAGAGCGGCTTCAACGCTCCAGTCTCCTTGATTGAGTGGCTTCAGAGCGGCTTCAACGCTCCAGTCTCTTTGGTTGAGTGGCTTCAGAGCGGCTTCAACGCTCCGGTCTCTTTTCTTGAGTGGCTTCAGAGCGGCTTCCACGCTCCAGTCTCTTTGATTGAGTGGCTTCAGAGCGGCTTCACCGTTCCAGTCTCTTTGGTTGAGTGGCTTCAGAGCGGCTTCAACGCTCCAGTCTCTTTTGGTTGAGTGGCTTCAGAGCGGCTTCAACGCTCCAGTCTCTTTGATTGAGTGGCTTCAGAGCGGCTTCAACGCTCCAGTCTCTTTGGTTGAGTGGCTTCAGAGCGGCTTCAACGCTCCAGTCTCTTTGATTGTGGCTTCAGAGCGGCTTCACCGTTCCAGTCTCCTTGGTTGAGTGGCTTCAGAGCGGCTTCACCGTTCCAGTCTCTTTGGTTGAGTGGCTTCACCAGAGCGGCTTCAACGCTCCAGTCTCTTTGGTTGAGTGGCTTCAGAGCGGCTTCAACGCTCCAGTCTCTTTGATTGAGTGGCTTCAGAGCGGCTTCAACGCTCCAGTCTCTTTGATTGAGTGGCTTCAGAGCGGCTTCACCGTTCCAGTCTCTTTTGGTTGAGTGGCTTCAGAGCGGCTTCAACGCTCCAGTCTCTTTGATTGAGTGGCTTCAGAGCGGCTTCACCGTTCCAGTCTCTTTGGTTGAGTGGCTTCAGAGCGGCTTCAACGCTCCAGCCTCTTTTGGTTGAGTGGCTTCAGAGCGGCTTCAACGCTCCAGTCTCTTTGATTGTGGCTTCAGAGCGGCTTCAACGTTCCAGTCTCTTTGGTTGAGTGGCTTCAGAGCGGCTTCAACGCTCCAGTCTCTTTTGGTTGAGCGGCTTCAACGCTCCAGTCTCTTTGGTTGAGTGGCTTCAGAGCGGCTTCAACGCTCCAGTCTCTTTGATTGAGTGGCTTCAGAGCGGCTTCAACGCTCCAGTCTCTTTGGTTGAGTGGCTTCAGAGCGGCTTCAACGCTCCAGTCTCTTTGATTGAGTGGCTTCAGAGCGGCTTCACCGTTCCAGTCTCTTTTGGTTGAGTGGCTTCAGAGCGGCTTCAACGCTCCAGTCTCTTTGATTGAGTGGCTTCAGAGCGGCTTCAACGCTCCAGTCTCTTTGGTTGAGTGGCTTCAGAGCGGCTTCAACGCTCCAGTCTCTTTGATTGAGTGGCTTCAGAGCGGCTTCACCGTTCCAGTCTCTTTGGTTGAGTGGCTTCAGATCGGCTTCACCGTTCCAGTCTCTTTGGTTGAGTGGCTTCACCAGAGCGGCTTCAACGCTCCAGTCTTTGGTTGAGTGGCTTCAGAGCGGCTTCAACGCTCCAGTCTCTTTGGTTAAGTGGCTTCAGAGCGGCTTCAACGCTCCAGTCTCTTTGGTTGAGTGGCTTCAGAGCGGCTTCAACGCTCCAGTCTCTTTGGTTGAGTGGCTTCAGAGCGGCTTCACCGTTCCAGTCTCTTTGATTGAGTGGCTTCAGAGCGGCTTCACCGTTCCAGTCTCTTTGGTTGAGTGGCTTCAGAGCGGCTTCACCGTTCCAGTCTCTTTGATTGAGTGGCTTCAGAGCGGCTTCAACGCTCCAGTCTCTTTGATTGAGTGGCTTCAGAGCGGCTTCAACGCTCCAGTCTCTTTGATTGAGTGGCTTCAGAGCGGATTCAACGCTCCAGTCTCTTTGATTGAGTGGCTTCAGAGCGGCTTCACCGTTCCAGTCTCTTTGGTTGAGTGGCTTCAGAGCGGCTTCAACGCTCCAGTCTGATTGAGTGGCTTCAGAGCGGCTTCACCGCTCCAGTCCTTCAGAGCGGCTTCACCAGAGCGGCTTCAACGCTCCAGTCTCTTTGGTTGAGTGGCTTCAGAGCGGATTCAACGCTCCAGTCTCTTTGGTTGAGTGGCTTCAGAGCGGCTTCAACGCTCCGGTCTCTTTGGTTGAGTGGCTTCAGAGCGGCTTCAACGCTCTAGTCTCTTTGATTGAGTGGCTTCAGAGCGGCTTCAACGCTCTAGTCTCTTTGATTGAGTGGCTTCAGAGCGGCTTCAACGCTCTAGTCTCTTTGGTTGAGTGGCTTCAGAGCGGCTTCAACGCTCTAGTCTCTTTGGTTGAGTGGCTTCAGAGCGGCTTCAACGCTCCAGTCTCTTTGATTGAGTGGCTTCAGAGCGGCTTCACCGTTCCAGTCTTTGGTTGAGTGGCTTCAGAGCGGCTTCACCGTTCCAGTCTCTTTGGTTGAGTGGCTTCAGAGCGGCTTCAACGCTCCAGTCTCTTTGATTGAGTGGCTTCAGAGCGGCTTCAACGCTCCAGTCTCTTTGGTTGAGTGGCTTCAGAGCGGCTTCAACGCTCTAGTCTCTTTGATTGAGTGGCTTCAGAGCGGCTTCAACGCTCTAGTCTCTTTGATTGAGTGGCTTCAGAGCGGCTTCAACGCTCTAGTCTCTTTGGTTGAGTGGCTTCAGAGCGGCTTCAACGCTCTAGTCTCTTTGGTTGAGTGGCTTCAGAGCGGCTTCAACGCTCCAGTCTCTTTGATTGAGTGGCTTCAGAGCGGCTTCACCGTTCCAGTCTTTGGTTGAGTGGCTTCAGAGCGGCTTCACCGTTCCAGTCTCTTTGGTTGAGTGGCTTCAGAGCGGCTTCACCGTTCCAGTCTCTTTGATTGAGTGGCTTCAGAGCGGCTTCAACGCTCCAGTCTCTTGGATTGAGTGGCTTCAGAGCGGCTTCAACGTTCCAGTCTCTTTGATTGAGTGGCTTCAGAGCGGCTTCAACGCTCCAGTCTCTTTGATTGAGTGGCTTCAGAGCGGCTTCAACGCTCCAGTCTCTTTGATTGAGTGGCTTCAGAGCGGCTTCAACGCTCCAGTCTCTTTGATTGAGTGGCTTCAGAGCGGCTTCAACGTTCCAGTCTCTTTGATTGAGTGGCTTCAGAGCGGCTTCAACGCTCCAGTCTCTTTGGTTGAGTGGCTTCAGAGCGGCTTCAACGCTCCAGTCTCTTTGATTGAGTGGCTTCAGAGCGGCTTCAACGCTCCAGTCTCTTTGGTTGAGTGGCTTCAGAGCGGCTTCAACGCTCCAGTCTCTTTGATTGAGTGGCTTCAGAGCGGCTTCAACGCTCCGGTCTCTTTGGTTGAGTGGCTTCAGAGCGGCTTCACCGTTCCAGTCTCTTTGATTGAGTGGCTTCAGAGCGGCTTCACCGTTCCAGTCTCTTTGGTTGAGTGGCTTCAGAGCGGCTTCAACGCTCCAGTCTCTTTTGGTTGAGTGGCTTCAGAGCGGCTTCAACGCTCCAGTCTCTTTGAGTGGCTTCAGAGCGGCTTCAACGCTCCAGTCTCTTTTCTTGAGTGGCTTCAGAGCGGCTTCAACGCTCCAGTCTCTTTGATTGAGTGGCTTCAGAGCGGCTTCAACGCTCCAGTCTCTTTGGTTGAGTGGCTTCAGAGCGGCTTCACCGTTCCAGTCTCTTTGATTGAGTGGCTTCAGAGCGGCTTCACCGTTCCAGTCTCTTTGGTTGAGTGGCTTCAGAGCGGCTTCACCGTTCCAGTCTCTTTGATTGAGTGGCTTCAGAGCGGCTTCAACGCTCCAGTCTCTTTGATTGAGTGGCTTCAGAGCGGCTTCAACGCTCCAGTCTCTTTGATTGAGTGGCTTCAGAGCGGATTCAACGCTCCAGTCTCTTTGATTGAGTGGCTTCAGAGCGGCTTCACCGTTCCAGTCTCTTTGGTTGAGTGGCTTCAGAGCGGCTTCAACGCTCCAGTCTCTTTGATTGAGTGGCTTCAGAGCGGCTTCACCGCTCCAGTCCTTCAGAGCGGCTTCACCAGAGCGGCTTCAACGCTCCAGTCTCTTTGGTTGAGTGGCTTCAGAGCGGCTTCACCGTTCCAGTCTCTTTGATTGAGTGGCTTCAGAGCGGCTTCACCGTTCCAGTCTCTTTGGTTGAGTGGCTTCAGAGCGGCTTCAACGCTCCAGTCTCTTTGGTTGAGTGGCTTCAGAGCGGCTTCAACGCTCCAGTCTCTTTGATTGAGTGGCTTCAGAGCGGCTTCACCGTTCCAGTCTCTTTGGTTGAGTGGTCCGGACATGGTCTGTCATGGTCCGGACATGGTCTTTCGTGGTCCGGACATGGTCTGCAATGGTCCGGACATGGTCTGTCATGGTCCGGACATGGTCTGTCATGGTCCGGACATGGTCTGTCATGGTCCGGACATGGTCTGTCATGGTCCGGACATGGTCTGTCATGGTCCAGACATGGTCTCACTTTACATACACACATACATACATACATACATACATACATACATACATACATGGTCTGGTCACGGTGTCATGGTCAGGCCCAGGACTGCAATGGTCCGGACATGGTCTGTCATGGTCCGGACATGGTCTTTCATGGTCCGGACATGGTCTGCAATGGTCCGGACATGGTCTGCATACATACATACATACATACATACATACATACATACATACATACATACATACATACATAGTCTGGTCACGGTGTCATGGTCAGGCCCAGGACTGCAATGGTCCGGACATGGTCTGTCATGGTCCGGACATGGTCTTTCATGGTCCGGACATGGTCTGCAATGGTCCGGACATGGTCGTTCATGGTCCGGACATGGTCTGTCATGGTCCGGACATGGTCTGTCATGGTCCGGACGGTCCATCATGGTCATGACAGACCCTTTACATACATACATACATACATACATACATACATACATACATACATACATACATACATACATACATACATACATACATACATACATGGTCTGGTCACGGTGTCATGGTCAGGCCCAGGACTGCAATGGTCCGGACATGGTCTGTCATGGTCCGGACATGGTCTTTCATGGTCCGGACATGGTCTCACTTTACATACATACATACATACATTCATACATACATACATACATACATACATACATACATGGTCTGGTCACGGTGTCATGGTCAGGCCCAGGACTGCAATGGTCCGGACATGGTCTGTCACAGTCCGGACATGGTCTGTCATGGTCCGGACATGGTCTTTCATGGTCCGGACATGGTCTGCAATGGTCCGGACATGGTCTGTCATGGTCCGGGCATGGTCTGTCATGGTCAGGCCCAGGACTGCAATGGTCCGGACATGGTCTGTCATGGTCCGGACATGGTCTCATGGTCCGGACATGGTCTGTCATGGTCCGGACATGGTCTGTCATGGTCCGGACATGGTCTGTCATGGTCCGGACATGGTCTGTCATGGTCCGGACATGGTCTGTCATGGTCCGGACATGGTCTCACTTTACATACATACATACATACATACATACATACATACATACATACATACATGGTCTGGTCACGGTGTCATGGTCAGGCCCAGGACTGCAATGGTCCGGACATGGTCTGTCATGGTCCGGACATGGTCTTTCATGGTCCGGACATGGTCTGCAATGGTCCGGACATGGTCTGCATACATACATACATACATACATACATACATACATACATACATACATACATACATATATACATGGTCTGGTCACGGTGTCATGGTCAGGCCCAGGACTGCAATGGTCCGGACATGGTCTGTCATGGTCCGGACATGGTCTTTCATGGTCCGGACATGGTCTTCACCGTTCCAGTCTCTTTGGTTGAGTGGCTTCACCAGAGCGGCTTCAACGCTCCAGTCTCTTTGGTTGAGTGGCTTCAGAGCGGCTTCAACGCTCCAGTCTCTTTGATTGAGTGGCTTCAGAGCGGCTTCAACGCTCCAGTCTCTTTGGTTGAGTGGCTTCAGAGCGGCTTCAACGCTCCAGTCTCTTTGATTGAGTGGCTTCAGAGCGGCTTCACCGTTCCAGTCTCTTTTGGTTGAGTGGCTTCAGAGCGGCTTCAACGCTCCAGTCTCTTTGATTGAGTGGCTTCAGAGCGGCTTCAACGCTCCAGTCTCTTTGGTTGAGTGGCTTCAGAGCGGCTTCAACGCTCCAGTCTCTTTGATTGAGTGGCTTCAGAGCGGCTTCACCGTTCCAGTCTCTTTGGTTGAGTGGCTTCAGATCGGCTTCACCGTTCCAGTCTCTTTGGTTGAGTGGCTTCACCAGAGCGGCTTCAACGCTCCAGTCTCTTTGGTTGAGTGGCTTCAGAGCGGCTTCAACGCTCCAGTCTCTTTGGTTAAGTGGCTTCAGAGCGGCTTCAACGCTCCAGTCTCTTTGATTGAGTGGCTTCAGAGCGGCTTCACCGTTCCAGTCTCTTTGGTTGAGTGGCTTCAGAGCGGCTTCAACGCTCCAGCCTCTTTTGGTTGAGTGGCTTCAGAGCGGCTTCAACGCTCCAGTCTCTTTGATTGTGGCTTCAGAGCGGCTTCAACGTTCCAGTCTCTTTGGTTGAGTGGCTTCAGAGCGGCTTCAAGGCTCCAGTCTCTTTTGGTTGAGCGGCTTCAACGCTCCAGTCTCTTTGGTTGAGTGGCTTCAGAGCGGCTTCAACGCTCCAGTCTCTTTGATTGAGTGGCTTCAGAGCGGCTTCAACGCTCCAGTCTCTTTGGTTGAGTGGCTTCAGAGCGGCTTCAACGCTCCAGTCTCTTTGATTGAGTGGCTTCAGAGCGGCTTCACCGTTCCAGTCTCTTTTGGTTGAGTGGCTTCAGAGCGGCTTCAACGCTCCAGTCTCTTTGATTGAGTGGCTTCAGAGCGGCTTCAACGCTCCAGTCTCTTTGGTTGAGTGGCTTCAGAGCGGCTTCAACGCTCCAGTCTCTTTGATTGAGTGGCTTCAGAGCGGCTTCACCGTTCCAGTCTCTTTGGTTGAGTGGCTTCAGATCGGCTTCACCGTTCCAGTCTCTTTGGTTGAGTGGCTTCACCAGAGCGGCTTCAACGCTCCAGTCTTTGGTTGAGTGGCTTCAGAGCGGCTTCAACGCTCCAGTCTCTTTGGTTAAGTGGCTTCAGAGCGGCTTCAACGCTCCAGTCTCTTTGATTGAGTGGCTTCAGAGCGGCTTCACCGTTCCAGTCTCTTTGATTGAGTGGCTTCAGAGCGGCTTCAACGCTCCAGTCTCTTTGGTTGAGTGGCTTCAGCGGCTTCAACGCTCCAGTCTCTTTGATTGAGTGGCTTCAGAGCGGCTTCACCGTTCCAGTCTCTTTTGGTTGAGTGGCCAGAGCGGCTTCAACGCTCCAGTCTCTTTGATTGAGTGGCTTCAGAGCGGCTTCAACGCTCCAGTCTCTTTGGTTGAGTGGCTTCAGAGCGGCTTCAACGCTCCAGTCTCTTTGATTGAGTGGCTTCAGAGCGGCTTCACCGTTCCAGTCTCTTTGGTTGAGTGGCTTCAGATCGGCTTCACCGTTCCAGTCTCTTTGGTTGAGTGGCTTCACCAGAGCGGCTTCAACGCTCCAGTCTCTTTGGTTGAGTGGCTTCAGAGCGGCTTCAACGCTCCAGTCTCTTTGGTTGAGTGGCTTCAGAGCGGCTTCAACGCTCCAGTCTCTTTGATTGAGTGGCTTCAGAGCGGCTTCACCGTTCCAGTCTCTTTTGGTTGAGTGGCTTCAGAGCGGCTTCAACGCTCCAGTCTCTTTGATTGAGTGGCTTCAGAGCGGCTTCAACGCTCCAGTCTTTGGTTGAGTGGCTTCAGAGCGGCTTCAACGCTCCAGTCTCTTTGATTGAGTGGCTTCAGAGCGGCTTCACCGTTCCAGTCTCTTTGGTTGAGTGGCTTCAGATCGGCTTCACCGTTCCAGTCTCTTTGGTTGAGTGGCTTCACCAGAGCGGCTTCAACGCTCCAGTCTCTTTGGTTGAGTGGCTTCAGAGCGGCTTCAACGCTCCAGTCTCTTTGGTTAAGTGGCTTCAGAGCGGCTTCAACGCTCCAGTCTCTTTGATTGAGTGGCTTCAGAGCGGCTTCACCGTTCCAGTCTCTTTGGTTGAGTGGCTTCAGAGCGGCTTCAACGCTCCAGTCTCTTTTGGTTGAGTGGCTTCAGAGCGGCTTCAACGCTCCAGTCTCTTTGATTGTGGCTTCAGAGCGGCTTCAACGCTCCAGTCTCTTTGGTTGAGTGGCTTCAGAGCGGCTTCAACGCTCCAGTCTCTGATTGAGTGGCTTCAGAGCGGCTTCACCGTTCCAGTCTCTTTGGTTGAGTGGCTTCAGAGCGGCTTCACTGTTCCAGTCTCTTTGGTTGAGTGGCTTCAGAGCGGCTTCAACGCTCCAGTCTCTTTGATTGAGTGGCTTCAGAGCGGCTTCAACTCTCCAGTCTCTTTGGTTGAGTGGCTTCAGAGCGGCTTCAACGCTCCAGTCTCTTTGGTTGAGTGGCTTCAGAGCGGCTTCAACGCTCCAGTCTCTTTGGTTGAGTGGCTTCAGAGCGGCTTCAACGCTCCAGTCTCTTTGATTGAGTGGCTTCAGAGCGGCTTCACCGTTCCAGTCTCTTTGATTGAGTGGCTTCAGAGCGGCTTCAACGCTCCAGTCTCTTTTGGTTGAGTGGCTTCAGAGCGGCTTCAACGCTCCAGTCTCTTTGGTTGAGTGGCTTCAGAGCGGCTTCAACGCTCCAGTCTCTTTGATTGAGTGGCTTCAGAGCGGCTTCAACGCTCCAGTCTGGTTGAGTGGCTTCAGAGCGGCTTCAACGCTCCAGTCTGGTTGAGTGGCTTCAGAGCGGCTTCAACGCTCCAGTCTGGTTGAGTGGCTTCAGAGCGGCTTCAACGCTCCAGTCTCCTTGGTTGAGTGGCTTCAGAGCGGCTTCAACGCTCCAGTCTCTTTGGTTGAGTGGCTTCAGCGGCTTGAGCGGCTTCAACGCTCCAGTCTCTTTGGTTGAGTGGCTTCAGAGCGGCTTCAACGCTCTAGTCTCTTTGATTGAGTGGCTTCAGAGCGGCTTCAACGCTCTAGTCTCTTTGGTTGAGTGGCTTCAGAGCGTCTTCAACGCTCCAGTCTCTTTGATTGAGTGGCTTCAGAGCGGCTTCACCGTTCCAGTCTTTGGTTGAGTGGCTTCAGAGCGGCTTCACCGTTCCAGTCTCTTTGGTTGAGTGGCTTCAGATCGGCTTCACCGTTCCAGTCTCTTTGGTTGAGTGGCTTCACCAGAGCGGCTTCAACGCTCCAGTCTTTGGTTGAGTGGCTTCAGAGCGGCTTCAACGCTCCAGTCTCTTTGGTTAAGTGGCTTCAGAGCGGCTTCAACGCTCCAGTCTCTTTGATTGAGTGGCTTCAGAGCGGCTTCACCGTTCCAGTCTCTTTGGTTGAGTGGCTTCAGAGCGGCTTCAACGCTCCAGTCTCTTTTGGTTGAGTGGCTTCAGAGCGGCTTCAACGCTCCAGTCTCTTTGATTGTGGCTTCAGAGCGGCTTCAACGCTCCAGTCTCTTTGGTTGAGTGGCTTCAGAGCGGCTTCAACGCTCCAGTCTCTGATTGAGTGGCTTCAGAGCGGCTTCACCGTTCCAGTCTCTTTGGTTGAGTGGCTTCAGAGCGGCTTCACTGTTCCAGTCTCTTTGGTTGAGTGGCTTCAGAGCGGCTTCAACGCTCCAGTCTCTTTGATTGAGTGGCTTCAGAGCGGCTTCAACTCTCCAGTCTCTTTGGTTGAGTGGCTTCAGAGCGGCTTCAACGCTCCAGTCTCTTTGGTTGAGTGGCTTCAGAGCGGCTTCAACGCTCCAGTCTCTTTGGTTGAGTGGCTTCAGAGCGGCTTCAACGCTCCAGTCTCTTTGATTGAGTGGCTTCAGAGCGGCTTCACCGTTCCAGTCTCTTTGATTGAGTGGCTTCAGAGCGGCTTCAACGCTCCAGTCTCTTTTGGTTGAGTGGCTTCAGAGCGGCTTCAACGCTCCAGTCTCTTTGGTTGAGTGGCTTCAGAGCGGCTTCAACGCTCCAGTCTCTTTGATTGAGTGGCTTCAGAGCGGCTTCAACGCTCCAGTCTGGTTGAGTGGCTTCAGAGCGGCTTCAACGCTCCAGTCTGGTTGAGTGGCTTCAGAGCGGCTTCAACGCTCCAGTCTGGTTGAGTGGCTTCAGAGCGGCTTCAACGCTCCAGTCTCCTTGGTTGAGTGGCTTCAGAGCGGCTTCAACGCTCCAGTCTCTTTGGTTGAGTGGCTTCAGCGGCTTGAGCGGCTTCAACGCTCCAGTCTCTTTGGTTGAGTGGCTTCAGAGCGGCTTCAACGCTCCAGTCTCTTTGATTGAGTGGCTTCAGAGCGGCTTCACCGTTCCAGTCTCTTTTGGTTGAGTGGCTTCAGAGCGGCTTCAACGCTCCAGTCTCTTTGATTGAGTGGCTTCAGAGCGGCTTCAACGCTCCAGTCTCTTTGGTTGAGTGGCTTCAGAGCGGCTTCAACGCTCCAGTCTCTTTGATTGAGTGGCTTCAGAGCGGCTTCACCGTTCCAGTCTCTTTGGTTGAGTGGCTTCAGATCGGCTTCACCGTTCCAGTCTCTTTGGTTGAGTGGCTTCACCAGAGCGGCTTCAACGCTCCAGTCTCTTTGGTTGAGTGGATTCAGAGCGGCTTCAACGCTCCAGTCTCTTTGGTTAAGTGGCTTCAGAGCGGCTTCAACGCTCCAGTCTCTTTGATTGAGTGGCTTCAGAGCGGCTTCACCGTTCCAGTCTCTTTGGTTGAGTGGCTTCAGAGCGGCTTCAACGCTCCAGTCTCTTTTGGTTGAGTGGCTTCAGAGCGGCTTCAACGCTCCAGTCTCTTTGATTGTGGCTTCAGAGCGGCTTCAACGTTCCAGTCTCTTTGGTTGAGTGGCTTCAGAGCGGCTTCAACGCTCCAGTCTCTTTTGGTTGAGCGGCTTCAACGCTCCAGTCTCTTTGGTTGAGTGGCTTCAGAGCGGCTTCAACGCTCCAGTCTCTTTGATTGAGTGGCTTCAGAGCGGCTTCAACGCTCCAGTCTCTTTGGTTGAGTGGCTTCAGAGCGGCTTCAACGCTCCAGTCTCTTTGATTGAGTGGCTTCAGAGCGGCTTCACCGTTCCAGTCTCTTTTGGTTGAGTGGCTTCAGAGCGGCTTCAACGCTCCAGTCTCTTTGATTGAGTGGCTTCAGAGCGGCTTCAACGCTCCAGTCTCTTTGGTTGAGAGGCTTCAGAGCGGCTTCAACGCTCCAGTCTCTTTGATTGAGTGGCTTCAGAGCGGCTTCACCGTTCCAGTCTCTTTGGTTGAGTGGCTTCAGATCGGCTTCACCGTTCCAGTCTCTTTGGTTGAGTGGCTTCACCAGAGCGGCTTCAACGCTCCAGTCTCTTTGGTTGAGTGGCTTCAGAGCGGCTTCAACGCTCCAGTCTCTTTGGTTAAGTGGCTTCAGAGCGGCTTCAACGCTCCAGTCTCTTTGATTGAGTGGCTTCAGAGCGGCTTCACCGTTCCAGTCTCTTTGATTGAGTGGCTTCAGAGCGGCTTCAACGCTCCAGTCTCTTTGGTTGAGTGGCTTCAGAGCGGCTTCAACGCTCCAGTCTCTTTGATTGAGTGGCTTCAGAGCGGCTTCACCGTTCCAGTCTCTTTTGGTTGAGTGGCTTCAGAGCGGCTTCAACGCTCCAGTCTCTCTGGTTGAGTGGCTTCAGAGCGGCTTCAACGCTCCAGTCTCCTTGGTTGAGTGGCTTCAGAGCGGCTTCAACGCTCCAGTCTCTTTGGTTGAGTGGCTTCAGCGGCTTGAGCGGCTTCAACGCTCCAGTCTCTTTGGTTGAGTGGCTTCAGAGCGGCTTCAACGCTCTAGTCTCTTTGATTGAGTGGCTTCAGAGCGGCTTCAACGCTCTAGTCTCTTTGGTTGAGTGGCTTCAGAGCGTCTTCAACGCTCCAGTCTCTTTGATTGAGTGGCTTCAGAGCGGCTTCACCGTTCCAGTCTTTGGTTGAGTGGCTTCAGAGCGGCTTCACCGTTCCAGTCTCTTTGGTTGAGTGGCTTCAGATCGGCTTCACCGTTCCAGTCTCTTTGGTTGAGTGGCTTCACCAGAGCGGCTTCAACGCTCCAGTCTTTGGTTGAGTGGCTTCAGAGCGGCTTCAACGCTCCAGTCTCTTTGGTTAAGTGGCTTCAGAGCGGCTTCAACGCTCCAGTCTCTTTGATTGAGTGGCTTCAGAGCGGCTTCACCGTTCCAGTCTCTTTGGTTGAGTGGCTTCAGAGCGGCTTCAACGCTCCAGTCTCTTTTGGTTGAGTGGCTTCAGAGCGGCTTCAACGCTCCAGTCTCTTTGATTGTGGCTTCAGAGCGGCTTCAACGCTCCAGTCTCTTTGGTTGAGTGGCTTCAGAGCGGCTTCAACGCTCCAGTCTCTGATTGAGTGGCTTCAGAGCGGCTTCACCGTTCCAGTCTCTTTGGTTGAGTGGCTTCAGAGCGGCTTCACTGTTCCAGTCTCTTTGGTTGAGTGGCTTCAGAGCGGCTTCAACGCTCCAGTCTCTTTGATTGAGTGGCTTCAGAGCGGCTTCAACTCTCCAGTCTCTTTGGTTGAGTGGCTTCAGAGCGGCTTCAACGCTCCAGTCTCTTTGGTTGAGTGGCTTCAGAGCGGCTTCAACGCTCCAGTCTCTTTGGTTGAGTGGCTTCAGAGCGGCTTCAACGCTCCAGTCTCTTTGATTGAGTGGCTTCAGAGCGGCTTCACCGTTCCAGTCTCTTTGGTTGAGTGGCTTCAGAGCGGCTTCAACGCTCCAGTCTCTTTTGGTTGAGTGGCTTCAGAGCGGCTTCAACGCTCCAGTCTCTTTGATTGAGTGGCTTCAGAGCGGCTTCACCGTTCCAGTCTCTTTTGGTTGAGTGGCTTCAGAGCGGCTTCAACGCTCCAGTCTCTTTGATTGAGTGGCTTCAGAGCGGCTTCAACGCTCCAGTCTCTTTGGTTGAGTGGCTTCAGAGCGGCTTCAACGCTCCAGTCTCTTTGATTGAGTGGCTTCAGAGCGGCTTCACCGTTCCAGTCTCTTTGGTTGAGTGGCTTCAGATCGGCTTCACCGTTCCAGTCTCTTTGGTTGAGTGGCTTCACCAGAGCGGCTTCAACGCTCCAGTCTCTTTGGTTGAGTGGATTCAGAGCGGCTTCAACGCTCCAGTCTCTTTGGTTAAGTGGCTTCAGAGCGGCTTCAACGCTCCAGTCTCTTTGATTGAGTGGCTTCAGAGCGGCTTCACCGTTCCAGTCTCTTTGGTTGAGTGGCTTCAGAGCGGCTTCAACGCTCCAGTCTCTTTTGGTTGAGTGGCTTCAGAGCGGCTTCAACGCTCCAGTCTCTTTGATTGTGGCTTCAGAGCGGCTTCAACGTTCCAGTCTCTTTGGTTGAGTGGCTTCAGAGCGGCTTCAACGCTCCAGTCTCTTTTGGTTGAGCGGCTTCAACGCTCCAGTCTCTTTGGTTGAGTGGCTTCAGAGCGGCTTCAACGCTCCAGTCTCTTTGATTGAGTGGCTTCAGAGCGGCTTCAACGCTCCAGTCTCTTTGGTTGAGTGGCTTCAGAGCGGCTTCAACGCTCCAGTCTCTTTGATTGAGTGGCTTCAGAGCGGCTTCACCGTTCCAGTCTCTTTTGGTTGAGTGGCTTCAGAGCGGCTTCAACGCTCCAGTCTCTTTGATTGAGTGGCTTCAGAGCGGCTTCAACGCTCCAGTCTCTTTGGTTGAGAGGCTTCAGAGCGGCTTCAACGCTCCAGTCTCTTTGATTGAGTGGCTTCAGAGCGGCTTCACCGTTCCAGTCTCTTTGGTTGAGTGGCTTCAGATCGGCTTCACCGTTCCAGTCTCTTTGGTTGAGTGGCTTCACCAGAGCGGCTTCAACGCTCCAGTCTCTTTGGTTGAGTGGCTTCAGAGCGGCTTCAACGCTCCAGTCTCTTTGGTTAAGTGGCTTCAGAGCGGCTTCAACGCTCCAGTCTCTTTGATTGAGTGGCTTCAGAGCGGCTTCACCGTTCCAGTCTCTTTGATTGAGTGGCTTCAGAGCGGCTTCAACGCTCCAGTCTCTTTGGTTGAGTGGCTTCAGAGCGGCTTCAACGCTCCAGTCTCTTTGATTGAGTGGCTTCAGAGCGGCTTCACCGTTCCAGTCTCTTTTGGTTGAGTGGCTTCAGAGCGGCTTCAACGCTCCAGTCTCTTTGATTGAGTGGCTTCAGAGCGGCTTCAACGCTCCAGTCTCTTTGGTTGAGTGGCTTCAGAGCGGCTTCAACGCTCCAGTCTCTTTGATTGTGGCTTCAGAGCGGCTTCAACGTTCCAGTCTCTTTGATTGAGTGGCTTCAGAGCGGCTTCAACGCTCCAGTCTCTTTGGTTGAGTGGCTTCAGAGCGGCTTCAACGCTCCAGTCTCTTTGGTTGAGTGGCTTCAGAGCGGCTTCAACGCTCCAGTCTCTTTGATTGAATGGCTTCAGAGCGGCTTCACCGTTCCAGTCTCTTTGATTGAGTGGCTTCAGAGCGGCTTCACCGTTCCAGTCTCTTTGATTGAGTGGCTTCAGAGCGGCTTCAACGCTCCAGTCTCTTTGATTGAGTGGCTTCAGAGCGGCTTCACCGTTCCAGTCTCTGGTTGAGTGGCTTCGGAGCGGCTTCACCGTTCCAGTCTCTTTGGTTGAGTGGCTTCAGAGCGGCTTCAACGCTCCAGTCTCTTTGGTTAAGTGGCTTCAGAGCGGCTTCAACGCTCCAGTCTCTTTGATTGAGTGGCTTCAGAGCGGCTTCACCGTTCCAGTCTCTTTGGTTGAGTGGCTTCAGAGCGGCTTCAACGCTCCAGTCTCTTTTGGTTGAGTGGCTTCAGAGCGGCTTCAACGCTCCAGTCTCTTTGATTGTGGCTTCAGAGCGGCTTCAACGCTCCAGTCTCTTTGGTTGAGTGGCTTCAGAGCGGCTTCAACGCTCCAGTCTCTGATTGAGTGGCTTCAGAGCGGCTTCACCGTTCCAGTCTCTTTGGTTGAGTGGCTTCAGAGCGGCTTCACTGTTCCAGTCTCTTTGGTTGAGTGGCTTCAGAGCGGCTTCAACGCTCCAGTCTCTTTGATTGAGTGGCTTCAGAGCGGCTTCAACTCTCCAGTCTCTTTGGTTGAGTGGCTTCAGAGCGGCTTCAACGCTCCAGTCTCTTTGGTTGAGTGGCTTCAGAGCGGCTTCAACGCTCCAGTCTCTTTGGTTGAGTGGCTTCAGAGCGGCTTCAACGCTCCAGTCTCTTTGATTGAGTGGCTTCAGAGCGGCTTCACCGTTCCAGTCTCTTTGATTGAGTGGCTTCAGAGCGGCTTCAACGCTCCAGTCTCTTTTGGTTGAGTGGCTTCAGAGCGGCTTCAACGCTCCAGTCTCTTTGGTTGAGTGGCTTCAGAGCGGCTTCAACGCTCCAGTCTCTTTGATTGAGTGGCTTCAGAGCGGCTTCAACGCTCCAGTCTGGTTGAGTGGCTTCAGAGCGGCTTCAACGCTCCAGTCTGGTTGAGTGGCTTCAGAGCGGCTTCAACGCTCCAGTCTGGTTGAGTGGCTTCAGAGCGGCTTCAACGCTCCAGTCTCCTTGGTTGAGTGGCTTCAGAGCGGCTTCAACGCTCCAGTCTCTTTGGTTGAGTGGCTTCAGCGGCTTGAGCGGCTTCAACGCTCCAGTCTCTTTGGTTGAGTGGCTTCAGAGCGGCTTCAACGCTCTAGTCTCTTTGATTGAGTGGCTTCAGAGCGGCTTCAACGCTCTAGTCTCTTTGGTTGAGTGGCTTCAGAGCGTCTTCAACGCTCCAGTCTCTTTGATTGAGTGGCTTCAGAGCGGCTTCACCGTTCCAGTCTTTGGTTGAGTGGCTTCAGAGCGGCTTCACCGTTCCAGTCTCTTTGGTTGAGTGGCTTCAGATCGGCTTCACCGTTCCAGTCTCTTTGGTTGAGTGGCTTCACCAGAGCGGCTTCAACGCTCCAGTCTTTGGTTGAGTGGCTTCAGAGCGGCTTCAACGCTCCAGTCTCTTTGGTTAAGTGGCTTCAGAGCGGCTTCAACGCTCCAGTCTCTTTGATTGAGTGGCTTCAGAGCGGCTTCACCGTTCCAGTCTCTTTGGTTGAGTGGCTTCAGAGCGGCTTCAACGCTCCAGTCTCTTTTGGTTGAGTGGCTTCAGAGCGGCTTCAACGCTCCAGTCTCTTTGATTGTGGCTTCAGAGCGGCTTCAACGCTCCAGTCTCTTTGGTTGAGTGGCTTCAGAGCGGCTTCAACGCTCCAGTCTCTGATTGAGTGGCTTCAGAGCGGCTTCACCGTTCCAGTCTCTTTGGTTGAGTGGCTTCAGAGCGGCTTCACTGTTCCAGTCTCTTTGGTTGAGTGGCTTCAGAGCGGCTTCAACGCTCCAGTCTCTTTGATTGAGTGGCTTCAGAGCGGCTTCAACTCTCCAGTCTCTTTGGTTGAGTGGCTTCAGAGCGGCTTCAACGCTCCAGTCTCTTTGGTTGAGTGGCTTCAGAGCGGCTTCAACGCTCCAGTCTCTTTGGTTGAGTGGCTTCAGAGCGGCTTCAACGCTCCAGTCTCTTTGATTGAGTGGCTTCAGAGCGGCTTCACCGTTCCAGTCTCTTTGATTGAGTGGCTTCAGAGCGGCTTCAACGCTCCAGTCTCTTTTGGTTGAGTGGCTTCAGAGCGGCTTCAACGCTCCAGTCTCTTTGGTTGAGTGGCTTCAGAGCGGCTTCAACGCTCCAGTCTCTTTGATTGAGTGGCTTCAGAGCGGCTTCAACGCTCCAGTCTGGTTGAGTGGCTTCAGAGCGGCTTCAACGCTCCAGTCTGGTTGAGTGGCTTCAGAGCGGCTTCAACGCTCCAGTCTGGTTGAGTGGCTTCAGAGCGGCTTCAACGCTCCAGTCTCCTTGGTTGAGTGGCTTCAGAGCGGCTTCAACGCTCCAGTCTCTTTGGTTGAGTGGCTTCAGCGGCTTGAGCGGCTTCAACGCTCCAGTCTCTTTGGTTGAGTGGCTTCAGAGCGGCTTCAACGCTCCAGTCTCTTTGATTGAGTGGCTTCAGAGCGGCTTCACCGTTCCAGTCTCTTTTGGTTGAGTGGCTTCAGAGCGGCTTCAACGCTCCAGTCTCTTTGATTGAGTGGCTTCAGAGCGGCTTTAACGCTCCAGTCTCTTTGGTTGAGTGGCTTCAGAGCGGCTTCAACGCTCCAGTCTCTTTGATTGAGTGGCTTCAGAGCGGCTTCACCGTTCCAGTCTCTTTGGTTGAGTGGCTTCAGATCGGCTTCACCGTTCCAGTCTCTTTGGTTGAGTGGCTTCACCAGAGCGGCTTCAACGCTCCAGTCTCTTTGGTTGAGTGGCTTCAGAGCGGCTTCAACGCTCCAGTCTCTTTGGTTAAGTGGCTTCAGAGCGGCTTCAACGCTCCAGTCTCTTTGATTGAGTGGCTTCAGAGCGGCTTCACCGTTCCAGTCTCTTTGGTTGAGTGGCTTCAGAGCGGCTTCAACGCTCCAGTCTCTTTTGGTTGAGTGGCTTCAGAGCGGCTTCAACGCTCCAGTCTCTTTGATTGTGGCTTCAGAGCGGCTTCAACGTTCCAGTCTCTTTGGTTGAGTGGCTTCAGAGCGGCTTCAACGCTCCAGTCTCTTTTGGTTGAGCGGCTTCAACGCTCCAGTCTCTTTGGTTGAGTGGCTTCAGAGCGGCTTCAACGCTCCAGTCTCTTTGATTGAGTGGCTTCAGAGCGGCTTCAACGCTCCAGTCTCTTTGGTTGAGTGGCTTCAGAGCGGCTTCAACGCTCCAGTCTCTTTGATTGAGTGGCTTCAGAGCGGCTTCACCGTTCCAGTCTCTTTTGGTTGAGTGGCCAGAGCGGCTTCAACGCTCCAGTCTCTTTGATTGAGTGGCTTCAGAGCGGCTTCAACGCTCCAGTCTCTTTGGTTGAGTGGCTTCAGAGCGGCTTCAACGCTCCAGTCTCTTTGATTGAGTGGCTTCAGATTGGCTTCACCGTTCCAGTCTCTTTGGTTGAGTGGCTTCAGATCGGCTTCACCGTTCCAGTCTCTTTGGTTGAGTGGCTTCACCAGAGCGGCTTCAACGCTCCAGTCTCTTTGGTTGAGTGGCTTCAGAGCGGCTTCAACGCTCCAGTCTCTTTGGTTAAGTGGCTTCAGAGCGGCTTCAACGCTCCAGTCTCTTTGATTGAGTGGCTTCAGAGCGGCTTCACCGTTCCAGTCTCTTTGATTGAGTGGCTTCAGAGCGGCTTCAACGCTCCAGTCTCTTTGGTTGAGTGGCTTCAGAGCGGCTTCAACGCTCCAGTCTCTTTGATTGAGTGGCTTCAGAGCGGCTTCACCGTTCCAGTCTCTTTTGGTTGAGTGGCTTCAGAGCGGCTTCAACGCTCCAGTCTCTTTGATTGAGTGGCTTCAGAGCGGCTTCAACGCTCCAGTCTCTTTGGTTGAGTGGCTTCAGAGCGGCTTCAACGCTCCAGTCTCTTTGATTGTGGCTTCAGAGCGGCTTCAACGTTCCAGTCTCTTTGATTGAGTGGCTTCAGAGCGGCTTCAACGCTCCAGTCTCTTTGGTTGAGTGGCTTCAGAGCGGCTTCAACGCTCCAGTCTCTTTGGTTGAGTGGCTTCAGAGCGGCTTCAACGCTCCAGTCTCTTTGATTGAATGGCTTCAGAGCGGCTTCACCGTTCCAGTCTCTTTGATTGAGTGGCTTCAGAGCGGCTTCACCGTTCCAGTCTCTTTGATTGAGTGGCTTCAGAGCGGCTTCAACGCTCCAGTCTCTTTGATTGAGTGGCTTCAGAGCGGCTTCACCGTTCCAGTCTCTGGTTGAGTGGCTTCGGAGCGGCTTCACCGTTCCAGTCTCTTTGGTTGAGTGGCTTCAGAGCGGCTTCAACGCTCCAGTCTCTTTGATTGAGTGGCTTCAGAGCGGATTCAACGCTCCAGTCTCTTTGGTTGAGTGGCTTCAGAGCGGCTTCAACGCTCCGGTCTCTTTGATTGAGTGGCTTCAGAGCGGCTTCAACGCTCCAGTCTCTTTGATTGAGTGGCTTCAGAGCGGCTTCAACGCTCCAGTCTCTTTGGTTGAGTGGCTTCAGAGCGGCTTCAACGCTCTAGTCTCTTTGATTGAGTGGCTTCAGAGCGGCTTCAACGCTCTAGTCTCTTTGATTGAGTGGCTTCAGAGCGGCTTCAACGCTCTAGTCTCTTTGGTTGAGTGGCTTCAGAGCGGCTTCAACGCTCTAGTCTCTTTGGTTGAGTGGCTTCAGAGCGGCTTCAACGCTCCAGTCTCTTTGATTGAGTGGCTTCAGAGCGGCTTCACCGTTCCAGTCTTTGGTTGAGTGGCTTCAGAGCGGCTTCACCGTTCCAGTCTCTTTGGTTGAGTGGCTTCAGAGCGGCTTCACCGTTCCAGTCTCTTTGATTGAGTGGCTTCAGAGCGGCTTCAACGCTCCAGTCTCTTGGATTGAGTGGCTTCAGAGCGGCTTCAACGTTCCAGTCTCTTTGATTGAGTGGCTTCAGAGCGGCTTCAACGCTCCAGTCTCTTTGATTGAGTGGCTTCAGAGCGGCTTCAACGCTCCAGTCTCTTTGATTGAGTGGCTTCAGAGCGGCTTCAACGCTCCAGTCTCTTTGAGTGGCTTCAGAGCGGCTTCAACGTTCCAGTCTCTTTGATTGAGTGGCTTCAGAGCGGCTTCAACGCTCCAGTCTCTTTGGTTGAGTGGCTTCAGAGCGGCTTCAACGCTCCAGTCTCTTTGATTGAGTGGCTTCAGAGCGGCTTCAACGCTCCAGTCTCTTTGGTTGAGTGGCTTCAGAGCGGCTTCAACGCTCCAGTCTCTTTGATTGAGTGGCTTCAGAGCGGCTTCAACGCTCCGGTCTCTTTGGTTGAGTGGCTTCAGAGCGGCTTCACCGTTCCAGTCTCTTTGATTGAGTGGCTTCAGAGCGGCTTCACCGTTCCAGTCTCTTTGGTTGAGTGGCTTCAGAGCGGCTTCAACGCTCCAGTCTCTTTTGGTTGAGTGGCTTCAGAGCGGCTTCAACGCTCCAGTCTCTTTGATTGAGTGGCTTCAGAGCGGCTTCAACGCTCCAGTCTCTTTTCTTGAGTGGCTTCAGAGCGGCTTCAACGCTCCAGTCTCTTTGATTGAGTGGCTTCAGAGCGGCTTCAACGCTCCAGTCTCTTTGGTTGAGTGGCTTCAGAGCGGCTTCACCGTTCCAGTCTCTTTGATTGAGTGGCTTCAGAGCGGCTTCACCGTTCCAGTCTCTTTGGTTGAGTGGCTTCAGAGCGGCTTCACCGTTCCAGTCTCTTTGATTGAGTGGCTTCAGAGCGGCTTCAACGCTCCAGTCTCTTTGATTGAGTGGCTTCAGAGCGGCTTCAACGCTCCAGTCTCTTTGATTGAGTGGCTTCAGAGCGGATTCAACGCTCCAGTCTCTTTGATTGAGTGGCTTCAGAGCGGCTTCACCGTTCCAGTCTCTTTGGTTGAGTGGCTTCAGAGCGGCTTCAACGCTCCAGTCTCTTTGATTGAGTGGCTTCAGAGCGGCTTCACCGCTCCAGTCCTTCAGAGCGGCTTCACCAGAGCGGCTTCAACGCTCCAGTCTCTTTGGTTGAGTGGCTTCAGAGCGGATTCAACGCTCCAGTCTCTTTGGTTGAGTGGCTTCAGAGCGGCTTCAACGCTCCGGTCTCTTTGATTGAGTGGCTTCAGAGCGGCTTCAACGCTCCAGTCTCTTTGATTGAGTGGCTTCAGAGCGGCTTCAACGCTCCAGTCTCTTTGATTGAGTGGCTTCAGAGCGGCTTCAACGTTCCAGTCTCTTTGATTGAGTGGCTTCAGAGCGGCTTCAACGCTCCAGTCTCTTTTGGTTGAGTGGCTTCAGAGCGGCTTCAACGCTCTAGTCTCTTTGGTTGAGTGGCTTCAGAGCGGCTTCAACGCTCCAGTCTCTTGGATTGAGTGGCTTCAGAGCGGCTTCAACGCTCTAGTCTCTTTGATTGAGTGGCTTCAGAGCGGCTTCAACGCTCTAGTCTCTTTGGTTGAGTGGCTTCAGAGCGGCTTCAACGCTCTAGTCTCTTTGGTTGAGTGGCTTCAGAGCGGCTTCAACGCTCCAGTCTCTTTGATTGAGTGGCTTCAGAGCGGCTTCACCGTTCCAGTCTTTGGTTGAGTGGCTTCAGAGCGGCTTCACCGTTCCAGTCTCTTTGGTTGAGTGGCTTCAGAGCGGCTTCACCGTTCCAGTCTCTTTGATTGAGTGGCTTCAGAGCGGCTTCAACGCTCCAGTCTCTTGGATTGAGTGGCTTCAGAGCGGCTTCAACGTTCCAGTCTCTTTGATTGAGTGGCTTCAGAGCGGCTTCAACGCTCCAGTCTCTTTGATTGAGTGGCTTCAGAGCGGCTTCAACGCTCCAGTCTCTTTGATTGAGTGGCTTCAGAGCGGCTTCAACGCTCCAGTCTCTTTGATTGAGTGGCTTCAGAGCGGCTTCAACGTTCCAGTCTCTTTGATTGAGTGGCTTCAGAGCGGCTTCAACGCTCCAGTCTCTTTGGTTGAGTGGCTTCAGAGCGGCTTCAACGCTCCAGTCTCTTTGATTGAGTGGCTTCAGAGCGGCTTCAACGCTCCAGTCTCTTTGGTTGAGTGGCTTCAGAGCGGCTTCAACGCTCCAGTCTCTTTGATTGAGTGGCTTCAGAGCGGCTTCAACGCTCCGGTCTCTTTGGTTGAGTGGCTTCAGAGCGGCTTCACCGTTCCAGTCTCTTTGATTGAGTGGCTTCAGAGCGGCTTCACCGTTCCAGTCTCTTTGGTTGAGTGGCTTCAGAGCGGCTTCAACGCTCCAGTCTCTTTTGGTTGAGTGGCTTCAGAGCGGCTTCAACGCTCCAGTCTCTTTGATTGAGTGGCTTCAGAGCGGCTTCAACGCTCCAGTCTCTTTTCTTGAGTGGCTTCAGAGCGGCTTCAACGCTCCAGTCTCTTTGATTGAGTGGCTTCAGAGCGGCTTCAACGCTCCAGTCTCTTTGGTTGAGTGGCTTCAGAGCGGCTTCACCGTTCCAGTCTCTTTGATTGAGTGGCTTCAGAGCGGCTTCACCGTTCCAGTCTCTTTGGTTGAGTGGCTTCAGAGCGGCTTCACCGTTCCAGTCTCTTTGATTGAGTGGCTTCAGAGCGGCTTCAACGCTCCAGTCTCTTTGATTGAGTGGCTTCAGAGCGGCTTCAACGCTCCAGTCTCTTTGATTGAGTGGCTTCAGAGCGGATTCAACGCTCCAGTCTCTTTGATTGAGTGGCTTCAGAGCGGCTTCACCGTTCCAGTCTCTTTGGTTGAGTGGCTTCAGAGCGGCTTCAACGCTCCAGTCTCTTTGATTGAGTGGCTTCAGAGCGGCTTCACCGCTCCAGTCCTTCAGAGCGGCTTCACCAGAGCGGCTTCAACGCTCCAGTCTCTTTGGTTGAGTGGCTTCAGAGCGGATTCAACGCTCCAGTCTCTTTGGTTGAGTGGCTTCAGAGCGGCTTCAACGCTCCGGTCTCTTTGATTGAGTGGCTTCAGAGCGGCTTCAACGCTCCAGTCTCTTTGATTGAGTGGCTTCAGAGCGGCTTCAACGCTCCAGTCTCTTTGGTTGTGGCTTCAGAGCGGCTTCAACGCTCTAGTCTCTTTGATTGAGTGGCTTCAGAGCGGCTTCAACGCTCTAGTCTCTTTGATTGAGTGGCTTCAGAGCGGCTTCAACGCTCTAGTCTCTTTGGTTGAGTGGCTTCAGAGCGGCTTCAACGCTCTAGTCTCTTTGGTTGAGTGGCTTCAGAGCGGCTTCAACGCTCCAGTCTCTTTGATTGAGTGGCTTCAGAGCGGCTTCACCGTTCCAGTCTTTGGTTGAGTGGCTTCAGAGCGGCTTCACCGTTCCAGTCTCTTTGGTTGAGTGGCTTCAGAGCGGCTTCACCGTTCCAGTCTCTTTGATTGAGTGGCTTCAGAGCGGCTTCAACGCTCCAGTCTCTTGGATTGAGTGGCTTCAGAGCGGCTTCAACGTTCCAGTCTCTTTGATTGAGTGGCTTCACAGCGGCTTCAACGCTCCAGTCTCTTTGATTGAGTGGCTTCAGAGCGGCTTCAACGCTCCAGTCTCTTTGATTGAGTGGCTTCAGAGCGGCTTCAACGCTCCAGTCTCTTTGATTGAGTGGCTTCAGAGCGGCTTCAACGTTCCAGTCTCTTTGATTGAGTGGCTTCAGAGCGGCTTCAACGCTCCAGTCTCTTTTGGTTGAGTGGCTTCAGAGCGGCTTCAACGCTCCAGTCTCTTTGATTGAGTGGCTTCAGAGCGGCTTCAACGCTCCAGTCTCTTTTCTTGAGTGGCTTCAGAGCGGCTTCAACGCTCCAGTCTCTTTGATTGAGTGGCTTCAGAGCGGCTTCAACGCTCCAGTCTCTTTGATTGAGTGGCTTCAGAGCGGCTTCAACGCTCCAGTCTCTTTGGTTGAGTGGCTTCAGAGCGGCTTCACCGTTCCAGTCTCTTTGATTGAGTGGCTTCAGAGCGGCTTCACCGTTCCAGTCTCTTTGGTTGAGTGGCTTCAGAGCGGCTTCACCGTTCCAGTCTCTTTGATTGAGTGGCTTCAGAGCGGCTTCAACGCTCCAGTCTCTTTGATTGAGTGGCTTCAGAGCGGCTTCAACGCTCCAGTCTCTTTGATTGAGTGGCTTCAGAGCGGATTCAACGCTCCAGTCTCTTTGATTGAGTGGCTTCAGAGCGGCTTCACCGTTCCAGTCTCTTTGGTTGAGTGGCTTCAGAGCGGCTTCAACGCTCCAGTCTCTTTGATTGAGTGGCTTCAGAGCGGCTTCACCGCTCCAGTCCTTCAGAGCGGCTTCACCAGAGCGGCTTCAACGCTCCAGTCTCTTTGGTTGAGTGGCTTCAGAGCGGCTTCAACGTTCCAGTCTCTTTGATTGAGTGGCTTCAGAGCGGCTTCAACGCTCCAGTCTCTTGTAACGTTGCATGTTACATGTCTTATAATTATTAATAAAACATATGTAATTACGAAAATATTTTAAAATAAAAACACTTAAATCTATTTAAAATAAGTAATTACATACAATAAAACACTATCCTAATATTACACTATCCTAATATTACACTAACAAACTATATACAAATAATAAAATAAACAACAAATAAAAAGCTTTAGGTATTCTTAACACTTGTCTGCGCGATGGTATCGCTTGGGTGGCGTGATCTTCTTCCGCGCGCTGATTGGTCGCGCGGCGATAAGGAAATTTCTAGATGCGCTTGCGATGCCCGCTCCACGCGTCATTACGATTTACCATTGGGTTGAGATCGAACCTGTGCCGGTCGCGTTCAATAACTTAGTACTAAGTATTGTCTTCTTACGCGCTGGCAAACTTTAAACATATTAACTTAATATTCTAGTCCTTTCGACGTATTTGGGAGGCCTAATTTCTATGTACCTATTACATACGATTGCAAAATATTACGTTATAAGTGTCTTCTTGCACCCCAATTGGGGTGCGACTTTTAGGCTAAGAAGCCGCCCGCGCTTAAGCGGAATATTTATTGTGGAACAGCACCACACCAGCTGCCTCGGCGCTCCCGAGCCTTACCATCAGCTCCACTGACCGCTGCCTACTACCCGGAGACCTAGCAGCCGCCGTCGCCCTAGGGGAGTACCGAACTGCGGCGTAAAACCAGACGGGCTTAACCCACCGACCTTTTTAGATTTTTTTAAATAAATTATTTCTTCTATTGTAAACGTTCAGTTGTTTTTTTTATTTATTAATAAACCACATCCTGGGACTGAACGCTTCACTCTTTGGTTGAGTGGCTTCAGAGCGGCTTCAACGCTTTAGTCTCTTTGATTGAGTGGCTTCAGAGCGGCTTCAACGCTCTAGTCTCTTTGGTTGAGTGGCTTCAGAGCGGCTTCAACGCTCCAGTCTCTTTGGTTGAGTGGCTTCAGAGCGGCTTCAACGCTCCAGTCTCTTTGATTGAGTGGCTTCAGAGCGGCTTCAACGCTCCAGTCTCTTTGGTTGAGTGGCTTCAGAGCGGCTTCAACGCTCCAGTCTCTTTGATTGAGTGGCTTCAGAGCGGCTTCACCGTTCCAGTCTCTTTGGTTGAGTGGTCCGGACATGGTCTGTCATGGTCCGGACATGGTCTTTCGTGGTCCGGACATGGTCTGCAATGGTCCGGACATGGTCTGTCATGGTCCGGACATGGTCTGTCATGGTCCGGACATGGTCTGTCATGGTCCGGACATGGTCTGTCATGGTCCAGACATGGTCTGTCATGGTCCGGACATGGTCTCACTTTACATACACACATACATACATACATACATACATACATACATACATGGTCTGGTCACAGTGTCATGGTCAGGCCCAGGACTGCAATGGTCCGGACATGGTCTGTCATGGTCCGGACATGGTCTTTCATGGTCCGGACATGGTCTGCAATGGTCCGGACATGGTCTGCATACATACATACATACATACATACATACATACATACATACATACATACATACATACATACATAGTCTGGTCACGGTGTCATGGTCAGGCCCAGGACTGCAATGGTCCGGACATGGTCTGTCATGGTCCGGACATGGTCTTTCATGGTCCGGACATGGTCTGCAATGGTCCGGACATGGTCGTTCATGGTCCGGACATGGTCTGTCATGGTCCGGACATGGTCTGTCATGGTCCGGACGGTCCATCATGGTCATGACAGACCCTTTACATACATACATACATACATACATACATACATACATACATACATACATACATACATACATACATACATACATACATACCTACCTACATACACACATACATACATACATACATACATACATACATACATACATACATACATACATACATACATACCTACATACATACATACATACATACATACATACATACATACATACATACATACATACATACATACATACATACATACATACATACATACATACATACATACATACATACATACATACATGGTCTGGTCACGGTGTCATGGTCAGGCCCAGGACTGCAATGGTCCGGACATGGTCTGTCATGGTCCGGGCATGGTCTGTCATGGTCCGGACATGGTCTGTCATGGTCCGGACATGGTCTTTCATGGTCCGGACATGGTCTGCAATGGTCCGGACATGGTCAGTCATGGTCCGGACATGGTCTTTCATGGTACGGACATGGTCTGTCATGGTCCGGACATGGTCTGTCATGGTCCGGACATGGTCTGTCATGGTCCGGACATGGTCTGTCATGGTCCGGACATGGTCTTTCATGGTCCGGACATGGTCTGCAATGGTCCGGACATGGTCTGTCATGGTCCGGACATGGTCTGTCATGGTCCGGACATGGTCTGTCATGGTCCGGACATGGTCTGTCATGGTCCGGACATGGTCTGTCATGGTCCGGACATGGTCCGGACATGGTCTGTCATGGTCAGGCCCAGGACTGCAATTGTCCGGACCATGACAGACCCTTTACATACATACATACATACATACATACATACATAGCTACCTACATACATACATGCATACATACATACATACCTACCTACATACATACATACATACATACATACATACATACATACATACATACATACATACATACATACATACATACATACATACATACATACATACATACATACATACTTACATACATACATACATACATACATACATACATACATACATACATACATACATACATACATACATACATACATACATACATACATACATACATACATACATACATACATACATGGTCTGGTCACGGTGTCATGGTCAGGCCCAGGACTGCAATGGTCCGGACATGGTCTGTCATGGTCCGGACATGGTCTGTCATGGTCAGGCCCAGGACTGCAATGGTCCGGACATGGTCTGTCATGGTCCGGACATGGTCTCACTTTACATACATACATACATACATACATACATACTTACATACATACATACATACATACATACATACATACATACATACATACATACATACATACATACATACATACATACATACATACATACATACATACATACATACATACATGGTCTGGTCACGGTGTCATGGTCAGGCCCAGGACTGCAATGGTCCGGACATGGTCTGTCATGGTCCGGACATGGTCTGTCATGGTCAGGCCCAGGACTGCAATGGTCCGGACATGGTCTGTCATGGTCCGGACATGGTCTTTCATGGTCCGGACATGGTCTCACTTTACATACATACATACATACATACATACATTCATACATACATACATACATACATACATACATACATACATACATACATACATACATGGTCTGGTCACGGTGTCATGGTCAGGCCCAGGACTGCAATGGTCCGGACATGGTCTGTCATGGTCCGGACATGGTCTGTCATGGTCAGGCCCAGGACTGCAATGGTCCGGACATGGTCTGTCATGGTCCGGACATGGTCTTTCATGGTCCGGACATGGTCTCACTTTACATACATACATACATACATACATTCATACATACATACATACATACATACATACATACATACATACATACATACATACATACATGGTCTGGTCACGGTGTCATGGTCAGGCCCAGGACTGCAATGGTCCGGACATGGTCTGTCACAGTCCGGACATGGTCTGTCATGGTCCGGACATGGTCTGTCATGGTCCGGACATGGTCTGTCATGGTCCGGACATGGTCTGTCATGGTCCGGACATGGTCTTTCATGGTCCGGACATGGTCTGTCATGGTCCGGACATGGTCTGTCATGGTCCGGACATGGTCTGTCATGGTCCGGACATGGTCTGTCATGGTCCGGACATGGTCTGTCATGGTCCGGACATGGTCTGTCATGGTCCGGACATGGTCCGGACATGGTCCGGACATGGTCTGTCATGGTCAGGCCCAGGACTGCAATTGTCCGGACCATGACAGACCCTTTACATACATACATACATACATACATACATACCTACCTACATACATACATACATACATACATACATACATACATACCTACCTACATACATACATACATACATACATACATACATACATACATACATACATACATACATACATACATACATACATACATGGTCTGGTCACGGTGTCATGGTCAGGCCCAGGACTGCAATGGTCCGGACATGGTCTGTCATGGTCCGGACATGGTCTGTCATGGTCAGGCCCAGGACTGCAATGGTCCGGACATGGTCTGTCATGGTCCGGACATGGTCTTTCATGGTCCGGACATGGTCTCACTTTACATACATACATACATACATACATACATTCATACATACATACATACATACATACATACATACATACATACATACATACATACATACATACATACATACATACATACATACATGGTCTGGTCACGGTGTCATGGTCAGGCCCAGGACTGCAATGGTCCGGACATGGTCTGTCACAGTCCGGACATGGTCTGTCATGGTCCGGACATGGTCTGTCATGGTCCGGACATGGTCTGTCATGGTCCGGACATGGTCTGTCATGGTCCGGACATGGTCTGTCATGGTCCGGACATGGTCTGTCATGGTCCGGACATGGTCTGTCATGGTCCGGACATGGTCTTTCATGGTCCGGACATGGTCTGTCATGGTCCGGACATGGTCTGTCATGGTCCGGACATGGTCTGTCATGGTCCGGACATGGTCTGTCATGGTCCGGACATGGTCTGTCATGGTCCGGACATGGTCTGTCATGGTCCGGACATGGTCCGGACATGGTCCGGACATGGTCTGTCATGGTCAGGCCCAGGACTGCAATTGTCCGGACCATGACAGACCCTTTACATACATACATACATACATACATACATACCTACCTACATACATACATACATACATACATACATACATACATACCTACCTACATACATACATACATACATACATACATACATACATACATACATACATACATACATACATACATACATACATGGTCTGGTCACGGTGTCATGGTCAGGCCCAGGACTGCAATGGTCCGGACATGGTCTGTCATGGTCCGGACATGGTCTGTCATGGTCAGGCCCAGGACTGCAATGGTCCGGACATGGTCTGTCATGGTCCGGACATGGTCTTTCATGGTCCGGACATGGTCTCACTTTACATACATACATACATACATACATACATTCATACATACATACATACATACATACATACATACATACATACATACATACATACATGGTCTGGTCACGCCCAGGACTACAATGGTCCGGACATGGTCTGTCACAGTCCGGACATGGTCTGTCATGGTCCGGACATGGTCTGCAATGGTCCGGACATGGTCTGTCATGGTCCGGACATGGCCTGTCATGGTCCGGACATGGTCTGTAATGGTCCGGACATGGTCTGTCATGGTCCGGACATGGTCTGTCATGGTCAGGCCCAGGACTGCAATGGTCCGGACATGGTCTGTCATGGTCCGGACATGGTCTTTCATGGTCCGGACATGGTCTCACTTTACATACATACATACATACATACATACATACATTCATACATACATACATACATACATACATACATACATACATACATACATACATACATACATACATGGTCTGGTCACGGTGTCATGGTCAGGCCCAGGACTGCAATGGTCCGGACATGGTCTGTCATGGTCCGGACATGGTCTGTCATGGTCCGGACATGGTCTTTCATGGTCCGGACATGGTCTGCAATGGTCCGGACATGGTCTGTCATGGTCCGGACATGGTCTGTCATGGTCCGGACATGGTCTTTCATGGTCCAGACATGGTCTGCAATGGTCCGGACATGGTCTGTCATGGTCCGGACATGGTCTGTCATGGTCCGGACATGGTCTTTCATGGTCCGGACATGGTCTGTCATGGTCCGGACATGGTCTGTCATGGTCCGGACATGGTCAGTCATGGTCCGGACATGGTCTTTCATGGTACGGACATGGTCTGTCATGGTCCGGACATGGTCTGTCATGGTCCGGACATGGTCTTTCATGGTCCGGACATGGTCTTTCATGGTCCGGACATGGTCTGCAATGGTCACGACATGGTCTGTCATGGTCCGGACATGGTCTGTCATGGTCCGGATATGGTCTGTCATGGTCCGGACATGGTCTGTCATGGTCCGGACATGGTCTGTCATGGTCCGGACATGGTCTGTCATGGTCCGGACATGGTCTGTCATGGTCCGGACATGGTCGTTCATGGTCCGGACATAGCCTGTCATGGTCCGGACATGGTCTGTAATGGTCCGGACATGGTCTGTCATGGTCCGGACATGGTCTGTCATGGTCAGGCCCAGGACTGCAATGGTCCGGACATGGTCTGTCATGGTCCGGACATGGTCTGGTCACGGTGTCATGGTCAGGCCCATGAAAGACCATGTCCGGACCATGAAAGACCATGTCCGGACCATGACAGACCATGTCCGGACCATGACAGACCATGTCCGTACCATGAAAGACCATGTCCGGACCATGACTGACCATGTCCGGACCATGACAGACCATGTCCGGACCATTGCAGTCCTGGGCCTGACCATGACACCGTGTCCAGACCATGTATGTATGTATGTATGTATGTATGTATGTATGTATGTATGTATGTAAAGTGAGACCATGTCCGGACCATGGTCTGTCATGGTCCGGACATGGTCTTTCATGGTCAGGCCCAGGACTGCAATGGTCCGGACATGGTCTGTCATGGTCCGGACATGGTCTGTCATGGTCCGGACATGGTCTGTCAAGGTCCGGACATGGTCTTTCATGGTCCAATGTCCGGACCATTGCAGTCCTGGGCCTGACCATGACACCGTGACCAGACCATGTATGTATGTATGTATGTATGTATGTATGTATGTATGTATGTATGTATGTATGTATGTATGTATGTATGTATGTATGTATGTATGTATGTATGTATGTATGTATGTATGTATGTATGTATGTATGTATGTATGTATGTATGTAAAGTGAGACCATGTCCGGACCATGAAAGACCATGTCCGGACCATGACAGACCATGTCCGGACCATTGCAGTCCTGGGCCTGACCATGACAGACCATGTCCGGACCATGACAGACCATGTCCGGACCATTGCAGACCATGTCCGGACCATGAAAGACCATGTCCGGACCATGACAGACCATGTCCGGACCATGACAGACCATGTCCGGACCATTGCAGTCCTGGGCCTGACCATGACACCGTGACCAGACCATGTATGTATGTATGTATGTAGGTAGGTATGTATGTATGTATGTATGTATGTAGGTAGGTAGGTATGTATGTATGTATGTATGTATGTATGTATGTATGTATGTATGTAAAGGGTCTGTCATGACCATGATGGACCGTCCGGACCATGACAGACCATGTCCGGACCATTGCAGTCCTGGGCCTGACCATGACACCGTGACCAGACCATGTATGTATGTATGTATGTATGTATGTAAAGTGAGACCATGTCCGGACCATGAAAGACCATGTCCGGACCATGACAGACCATGTCCGGACCATTGCAGTCCAGTCTCTTTGATTGAGTGGCTTCAGAGCGGCTTCAACGCTCCAGTCTCTTTGATTGAGTGGCTTCAGAGCGGCTTCAACGCTCCAGTCCTTCAGAGCGGCTTCACCAGAGCGGCTTCAACGCTCCAGTCTCTTTGGTTGAGTGGCTTCAGAGCGGCTTCAACGTTCCAGTCTCTTTGATTGAGTGGCTTCAGAGCGGCTTCAACGCTCCAGTCTCTTTGGTTGTGGCTTCAGAGCGGCTTCAACGCTCCAGTCTCTTTGATTGAGTGGCTTCAGAGCGGCTTCAACGCTCCAGTCTCTTTGGTTGAGTGGCTTCAGAGCGGCTTCAACGCTCCAGTCTCTTTGATTGAATGGCTTCAGAGCGGCTTCACCGTTCCAGTCTCTTTGATTGAGTGGCTTCAGAGCGGCTTCACCGTTCCAGTCTCTTTGATTGAGTGGCTTCAGAGCGGCTTCAACGCTCCAGTCTCTTTGATTGAGTGGCTTCAGAGCGGCTTCACCGTTCCAGTCTCTGGTTGAGTGGCTTCGGAGCGGCTTCACCGTTCGTCTCTTTGGTTGAGTGGCTTCAGAGCGGCTTCAACGCTCCAGTCTCTTTGATTGAGTGGCTTCAGAGCGGATTCAACGCTCCAGTCTCTTTGGTTGAGTGGCTTCAGAGCGGCTTCAACGCTCCGGTCTCTTTGATTGAGTGGCTTCAGAGCGGCTTCAACGCTCCAGTCTCTTTGATTGAGTGGCTTCAGAGCGGCTTCAACGCTCCAGTCTCTTTGGTTGAGTGGCTTCAGAGCGGATTCAACGCTCTAGTCTCTTTGATTGTGGCTTCAGAGCGGCTTCAACGCTCTAGTCTCTTTGATTGAGTGGCTTCAGAGCGGCTTCAACGCTCTAGTCTCTTTGGTTGAGTGGCTTCAGAGCGGCTTCAACGCTCTAGTCTCTTTGGTTGAGTGGCTTCAGAGCGGCTTCAACGCTCCAGTCTCTTTGATTGAGTGGCTTCAGAGCGGCTTCACCGTTCCAGTCTTTGGTTGAGTGGCTTCAGAGCGGCTTCACCGTTCCAGTCTCTTTGGTTGAGTGGCTTCAGAGCGGCTTCACCGTTCCAGTCTCTTTGATTGAGTGGCTTCAGAGCGGCTTCAACGCTCCAGTCTCTTTGGCTTCAGCCACTCAACCAAAGAGACTGGAGCGTTGAAGCCGCTCTGAAGCCACTCAATCAAAGAGACTGGAGCGTTGAAGCCGCTCTGAAGCCACTCAACCAAAGAGACTGGAGCGTTGAAGCCGCTCTGAAGCCACTCAATCAAAGAGACTGGAACGTTGAAGCCGCTCTGAAGCCACTCAATCAAAGAGACTGGAGCGTTGAAGCCGCTCTGAAGCCACTCAACCAAAGAGACTGGAGCGTTGAAGCCGCTCTGAAGCCACTCAATCAAAGAGACTGGAACGTTGAAGCCGCTCTGAAGCCACTCAATCAAAGAGACTGGAGCGTTGAAGCCGCTCTGAAGCCACTCAATCAAAGAGACTGGAGCGTTGAAGCCGCTCTGAAGCCACTCAATCAAAGAGACTGGAGCGTTGAAGCCGCTCTGAAGCCACTCAATCAAAGAGACTGGAACGTTGAAGCCGCTCTGAAGCCACTCAATCAAAGAGACTGGAGCGTTGAAGCCGCTCTGAAGCCACTCAACCAAAGACTGGAACGGTGAAGCCGCTCTGAAGCCACTCAACCAAAGACTGGAACGGTGAAGCCGCTCTGAAGCCACTCAATCAAAGAGACTGGAGCGTTGAAGCCGCTCTGAAGCCACTCAACCAAAGACTGGAACGGTGAAGCCGCTCTGAAGCCACTCAACCAAAGAGACTGGAACGGTGAAGCCGCTCTGAAGCCACTCAACCAAAGACTGGAACGGTGAAGCCGCTCTGAAGCCACTCAACCAAAGACTGGAACGGTGAAGCCGCTCTGAAGCCACTCAATCAAAGAGACTGGAGCGTTGAAGCCGCTCTGAAGCCACTCAACCAAAGCAAAGAATATTAGAAAGCTAAGAACGCTAACTCTTTGGAAGTATCATAGCAGGTCAGAAAGCACTAGCGAGATGACGCTACCAGGCTGAAAATGAAAAACGTATTGTTTATTTCGCCAAAATGTTGCATTTTAACATTCTAAATCGACATATTTAGACATTATAAAGCATAAAATATAATTTGATACAGTGTGTCACAATATAACACGAAAATAATAAAATAAAAAATAGCCCTTTTCTAACAGTTGATTTGCTTCAACTGATCGTGAGTTTTCGTGAACTACATGGCCAAGTGTCTGTATTGTATTCCGGCAGATGGCGCAAATTTTAAGAATCATGTAATGAAGTTGCCAGGCTATTGAAAAAGGGTAAACTTCTGGGATAAACTACATTCATGATGAAAGAATAAATTGCGTTTAGATTTACGTTATTAATAGTATAACTTATTTTACTTAGAAGTGGTTACTATTCCAAGATATTCCTATTTGTGTTATACTTTAACTATGAATTTAAATAATACTAAACTTGTTTGTTTGTTCTATTACTTTTATGTATGAATTGGCAACACTGGTGAATGACACATACCAGCCACTCCAGCCAGTGGTGGATCAAATATATTATATTAGTTTTTAGGGTTCCGTAGCCATCATGGCTAAAACAGAAACCTTATATTATAATTTCATCATGTCTGTCTGTCCGTCCGTATGTCACAATCAATTTAGTCTGAGAAGTAAGTATGAGTAGTACAATTATGAAATTTGGTAGGACATTATATTATGAACCACTACAAAGGTGATGTAAAAGTACGAAAAAATTATATATTAGGGGGCACTCCACATAATTTCAAATATTACAATGCACATTGTCGTGTTGAATATTTATCGATTAACCTTTAAAAATGAAATAGAGGTTATTAAACAAGATTTCGATCCAAGTCAATTATTGGTGAAATATTAGCTGTCAAAGTCGTAAATAAATAAAAATTGTTTATTTAAAAAGTGTGCCCATTAATTAATACTTTCAACGATTTTTGGTTTGAACAAGATGGATGTAAGGGTGTTTGTGTAATAAAAGTAAATAAAAGGACGTAAGTGCCGTAAGGCCCCTATGAAGATACGACTTTTTTTGATTCAAGTTGTTGGATAGTGTGCTTTAAAAGCGGAGGTGAGACGTATTTACGGGATTGGTTTTTGGAATAGGTTTGGGCATGGACGCGTAAGTACGCGATCCCGCCCGCGCGTCTTTTAGCGTATCGAGTACTAGGCGTACGACGACTCTGAAGACTCGAAACGTCTAAGGGTCTTAATGTTCCGCGCTATTCGTATTCGGTCGGGGTCGGTTTAGCGCGTCTTTGGACCTAGTCTTTGGATCTAATCTTTTTGTGGACGCGTACTCGCAAAACTCAGTACGCGTTTTTTGCCTAGTACGTCTCACCTCTAAAGCGGATTTCGACTAATTCAGGGGTAAGGATTTCAAATTTGACATTTAATTTGAAGTTTAAGCCAAAAAATTTTTTTTGCGAAAAATTGTCATTATACTCGAATTCGACTAATTCAGGGGTAAGAATTTCAAATTTGACATTTATTTTGAATTTTAAGCCAAATATTTTTTTTTGCGAATCAACGTCATTATACTCGATTTCGACTAATTCAGGGGTAAGGATTTCAAATCTGACATTTATTTTGAATTTTAAGCCAAAAAAAGATTTTATTGCGTAAAATCGTCATTATACTCGATTTCGACTAATTCAGGGGTAAGGATTTCAAATTTGACATTGATTTTGAATTTTGAGCCAAAAAAAATTTTTTTTTGTTAAGATCGTCATTATACTTGATTTCGACTAATTCAGGGATAAGGATTTCAAATTTGACATTTATTTTGAATTTTAAGCCAGAAAAATATTTTTTTGCGTTAATTCGTCATTATACTCGATTTCGACTAATTCAGGGGTAAGGATTTCAAATTTGACATTTATTTTGAATTTTAACCCAAAAAATATTTTTTTGCGTTAATTCGTCATTATACTCGAATTCGACTAATTCAGGGGTAAGAATTTCAAATTTGACATTTATTTTGAATTTTAAGCCAAATATTTTTTTTTGCGAATCAACGTCATTATACTCGATTTCGACTAATTCAGGGGTAAGGATTTCAAATCTGACATTTATTTTGAATTTTAAGCCAAAAAAAGATTTTATTGCGTAAAATCGTCATTATACTCGATTTCGACTAATTCAGGGGTAAGGATTTCAAATTTGACATTGATTTTGAATTTTGAGCCAAAAAAAATTTTTTTTTGTTAAGATCGTCATTATACTTGATTTCGACTAATTCAGGGATAAGGATTTCAAATTTGACATTTATTTTGAATTTTAAGCCAGAAAAATATTTTTTTGCGTTAATTCGTCATTATACTCGATTTCGACTAATTCAGGGGTAAGGATTTCAAATTTGACATTTATTTTGAATTTTAACCCAAAAAATATTTTTTTTTTTTGCGAAAATCGTCATTATACTCGATTTCGACAAATTCAGGGGTAAGAATTTCAAATTTGACATTTATTTTGAATTTTAAGCCAAATATTTTTTTTTGCGAAAAAACGTCATTATACTCGATTTCGACTAATTCAGGGGTAAGGATTTCAAATCTGACATTTATTTTGAATTTTAAGCCAAAAAAAGATTTTATTGCGTAAAATCGTCATTATACTCGATTTCGACTAATTCAGGGGTAAGGATTTCAAATTTGACATTGATTTTGAATTTTGAGCCAAAAAAAATTTTTTTTGTGAAGATCGTCATTATACTTGATTTCGACTAATTCAGGGATAAGGATTTCAAATTTGACATTTATTTTGAATTTTAAGCCAGAAAAATATTTTTTTTGCGTTAATTCGTCATTATACTCGATTTCGACTAATTCAGGGGTAAGGATTTCAAATTTGACATTTATTTTGAATTTTAACCCAAAAAATATTTTTTTTTTTTTGCGAAAATCGTCATTATACTCGGTTTCGACTAATTCAGGGGCATGAATTTAAAAATTTATATATTAAACATTTTTTACTTAAAAATCAAATAAATATAAAATTTGAAATCCGAGTATAATGACATTAATGACGTTTTCTAGCAACAAAAAAATTTTTTTGGCTTAAAATTCAAAATGTCAAATTTGAAATTCTTACACCTGAATTAGTTGTAATCGAGTATAATGACGATTTTTCGCAAAAAAAAATTTTTTTTTTTGCTTTAAATTTAAAATAAATGTCAGATTTGACATCCTTATCCCTGAATTAGTCGAAATCGAGTATAATGACAATTTTTGTAAAAAAAAAATTTTTTGTCTTAAAATTCAAAATAAATGTCAAATTTGAAATCCTTACCCCTGAATTAGTTGTAATCGAGTATAATGACGATTTTTCGCAAAAAAAATTTTTTTTTTGCTTTAAATTTAAAATAAATGTCAGATTTGACATCCTTATCCCTGAATTAGTCAAAATCGAGTAAAATGACGTTTTTCGCAAAAAAAAAATTTTTTTGTCTTAAAATTCAAAATAAATGTCAAATTTGAAATCCTTACCCCTGAATTAGTTGTAATCGAGTATAATGACGATTTTTCGCAAAAAAAATTTTTTTTTTTGCTTTAAATTTAAAATAAATGTCAGATTTGACATCCTTATCCCTGAATTAGTCAAAATCGAGTAAAATGACGTTTTTTTCGCAAAAAAAAAATTTTTTTTGGCTTAAAATTCAAAATAAATGTCAAATTTGAAATCCTTACCCCTGAATTAGTTGAAATCGAGTATAATGACGATTTTTCGCAAAAAAATATTTTTTTTTGCTTTAAATTCAATCTAAATGTCAGATTTGAAATCCTTATCCGTGAATTAGTTGAAATCCAGTATAATGACGATTTTTTGAAAAAATATTTTTTTTTTTGCTTAAAATTCAAAATAAGTGTCAGATTTGAAATCCTTATCCCTGAATTAGTCGAAATCGAGTATAATGTGTATTGACATGTTTATCTTTTAGTCACCCTAACCCTAGTATATAAGTAGTTATGTAAGACATGCTAACAAACTATGGATCGTTTTGGTCTGCAATAAAGATGATTGATTGAATTATAGTGACGTTTTTTCGCAAAAAAAAAACTTTTTTTGGCTTAAAATTCTAAATAAATGTCAAATTTGAAATTCTTACCCCTGAATTAGTCGAAATCGAGTATAAGGACTATTTTTCGCAAAAAAAAAATTTTTTGGCTTAAAATTCAAAATAAATGTCAAATTTGAAATCCTTACCCCTGAATTAGTTGAAATCGAGTATAATGACGATTTTTCGCAAAAAAATATTTTTTTGGCTTAAAATTCAAAATAAATGTCAAATTTGAAATTCTTACCCCTGAATTAGTCGAAATCGAGTCTAATGACGATTTTTCGCAAAAAAATTTTTTTTTTGCTTTAAATTTAAAATAAACGTCAGATTTGACATCCTTATCCCTGAATTAGTCAAAATCGAGTAAAATGACGTTTTTTCGCAAAAAAAAAAAAAATTTTGGCTTAAAATTCAAAATAAATGTCAAATTTGAAATCCTTACCCCTGAATTAGTTGTAATCGAGTATAATGACGATTTTTCGCAAAATTTTTTTTTTTTGCTTTAAATTTAAAATAAATGTCAGATTTGACATCCTTATCCCTGAATTAGTCAAAATCGAGTAAAATGACGTTTTTTCGCAAAAAAATATTTTTTTGGCTTAAAATTCAAAATAAATGTCAAATTTGAAATTCTTACCCCTGAATTAGTCGAAATCGAGTCTAATGACGATTTTTCGCAAAAAAAATTTTTTTTTGCTTTAAATTTAAAATAAACGTCAGATTTGACATCCTCATCCCTGAATTAGTCAAAATCGAGTAAAATGACGTTTTTTCGCAAAAAAAAAAAAAAATTTTTGGCTTAAAATTCAAAATAAATGTCAAATTTGAAATTCTTACCCCTGAATTAGTCGAAATGGAGTCTAATGACGATTTTTCGCAAAAAAATTTTTTTTTGCTTTAAATTTAAAATAAACTTCAGATTTGACATCCTTATCCCTGAATTAGTCAAAATCGAGTAAAATGACGTTTTTTCGCAAAAAAAAAATATTTTTTTGGCTTAAAATTCAAAATAAATGTCAAATTTGAAATCCTTACCCCTGAATTAGTTGTAATCGAGTATAATGACGATTTTGCGCAAATTTTTTTTTTTTTGCTTTAAATTTAAAATAAATGTCAGATTTGACATCCTTATCCCTGAATTAGTCAAAATCGAGTAAAATGACGTTTTTTCGCAAAAAAAAACTTTTTTGGCTTAAAATTCAAAATAAATGCCAAATTTGAAATTCTTACCCCTGAATTAGTACAGTCGTCCAGCAATCCCTTACTTCACGGCCTCTGCAGTAATGTACTATTAGGGCCAATTTTTTTGGCGTCGTAGTTTTTTTTATTTCTTAGAATTGCATGAAAATTGGTATGTTGGAACAGCTCCTGATTTTGTACAAGTAAAAAAAATATGACAACAAGGCGTCAAAAAAATTTTTTTCCCATCCATTTTTTCCCATACATTTTTTCCACTGAGTTACGAAAATCTCATACGTTTTGTCACTCAATGGAAAAAAATTGTGGGACAGTGTAGGAAATCGCGCACATATTGTTCAGAATCAGGAGCTCTCCCAACCTACCAATTTTCATGCAATTCTAAGAAATAAAAAAAACTACAACGCCAAAAAAATTGGCCCATTAATGAATGCTAGGTAATTACTCGTAGGTACTCGTATCGTAGTATCTAAAGTAATTTCTCAAAAATGGGGGAAATACGACAAAAATTTAATTAAGATTTGAAAAACATAACCTTAAACCGTCAAAAACATCATGCTTTCCCGCCGTTTATTTTTTTTTAACAGAATTGCAAGTGTATTTACGCCGAAAAACGCAAATTATTCGAGACATAAAAAAACGTCGCGTTTCTAACAGAAAAATACGAGCTGAATTGGCTGAATACGACCTGTGCCTCCTTTTATATGACAGTTTCTACTTTTTAAAAAGTTCATAACTCGACAAATAAAGGAATTTATATGTGACATTGCAGGCCGACTGCAACTCGCCTGCAATGCTTTTTACTTTTTTTTTTAATTTGGATCTGACCTTAAACTATACACTTTACCTTCCAATATGTAGCGAAGCGACTAAAGTCCAGTTTGCGGGCCATTTTTGAGAAAAGTAATATGCGTATTGCGCGCGTAAACATATAAATGTGGAATGAATTAGACGACCGCAACGCGTGCGCGGCAGGCGGGAGGCGAGGTACCGCTCGCTTAGTTCCCGTTCCCGTGCGCCGTGCGCCGGCGGCGCGGCGCGCGGCGCCTCGACGGCCCGGGAGGGCGGCGTAGTTATGAATTTCGCGCCTTTTTTAATGTTTATTCTGTTAAAACACAATCTATACATGTCTTACTTTTTGTAATATGACTGCATAACCTTTTTATATTTGTAGACTTATCTAATTACATACTAATTATAATTAGGTACTTATATTAGATCATTCACGACGAAAAATGCACGCTTATGATTTTAAAATTGTGGCTTGACTATTAATTAATTAATTTAGAATTATCGAAAGCTTCAGGTCGATAATTCGGTCCCACTACATACCTAACTTATATTGGTACTTTTGGTACTCGTATAGTGTACTCGTGTCGTGAGTACATGAGGCTTTCTAGCAAATAAATTTTTGAAGGGGTTTACCTACGAAAATATTAAAAACTACTTACTCATTTTAAAACACTAACCATAACCAGTAATAGTAACTAAAAAAAAGAAGCACACTTCGTACCTACAGAAAAAATAAAGCAAAGCAAAGCAAAAAGTAAGTAAGTGCAAGCGTGGAAATACATCGTCCATTACATCAACGGACATTGTTAGTGTTGTGTGTCGTGCGAGTGACAACCCTAGTGAGAATGTAATTAATGAAGACCAAGTGCGGGTAGTTCGGAAAACCCGTGCGGCTAGAAGATGTTGATACCCGCTCACGCCAGTCAGTTCGCGACCACGGATGTTGTGATACATTCGAAACGTCGGACAAAAACCTTAAAAAAGGTAAATTAGTTATAATTGTACGCGATTAAGTCCCGTTCCCCAATAATAATGTGTGAAAATCGTGTAAGTTTAAATCAATATAGAAAAAATAAAAATCCAAAAGTCTGAAGACAGGGTTTGAACCCGAGTACTCAGGATTTGAAATCAACTACTCGAACCACTCGACCAAAACAAAATGGACTCGCGCGCCGAAATTTGGTGTATACTAAGAACAAACTACTGATAGCACCTGCGCCGCAGCGCTGCTGCGTCTGTTTCGCCGCTAGAACACGAGTTTAGATTGAAAACAACGCCATCTGTAATAATAAGTTGAACTACGAGGTACCAGCGACGATAATAAGTTTTAAGCGAGATAACTAGCAATGTACAGAGTTAGCGTTCTTAGTTTTCTATATTCTTTGACCAAAGAGACTAGAGCGTTGAAGCCGCTCTGAAGCCACTCAACCAAAGAGACTAGAGCGTTGAAGCCGCTCTGAAGCCACTCAATCAAAGAGACTAGAGCGTTGAAGCCGCTCTGAAGCCACAATCAAAGAGACTAGAGCGTTGAAGCCGCTCTGAAGCCACTCAACCAAAGAGACTGGAGCGTTGAAGCCATTGGTCTGCAATGGTCACGACATGGTCTGTCATGGTCCGGACATGGTCTGTCATGGTCCGGACATGGTCTCACTTTACATACATACATACATACATACATACATTCATACATACATACATACATACATACATACATACATACATACATACATACATACATACATGGTCTGGTCACGGTGTCATGGTCAGGCCCAGGACTGCAATGGTCCGGACATGGTCTGTCATGGTCCGGACATGGTCTGTCATGGTCCGGACATGGTCTGTCATGGTCCGGACATGGTCTGTCATGGTCCGGACATGGTCTGTCATGGTCCGGACATGGTCTGTCATGGTCCGGACATGGTCTGTCATGGTCCGGACATGGTCCGGACATGGTCCGGACATGGTCTGTCATGGTCAGGCCCAGGACTGCAATTGTCCGGACCATGACAGACCCTTTACATACATACATACATAATAATGTACATCATTGGGCCTTGTCCATTACTGGTGGTGTCACCCTAACTCTTATGTAAAAGAAAATAAGAGTCATCCATTTTTTATACAACAATCAAGTTGAAACCGTATGATCTTTGAATAAGGTTTGAAGTGTCCATTATTGGTGCTTGTTCTTAAAGTGTCCATAATTGGTGGTGTCACACTAACGTTTTTTTTTTGAATACCTATACGCCAAATATTTCGTTATATCCTCATATCCAAATGTAATTAGACGTAACGAGGAGGAGGATTAGGGTCATAAAGACTTGAAAAACAAAAGTCGTCCCTTCTGTGGTCAATAGTTAACGGCTTATGTGCATGTAAGTCATGCTTTTATCACGTGGATTAATAGAAACGGAGACGCTATTGATGCGGGTTACTAGTCCAATCAAAAATTAAGCTTTGTAGCCGGACATACCTACCTACATACATACATACATACATACATACATACATACATACATACATACATACATACATACATACATACATACATACATACATACATACATACATACATGGTCTGGACACGGTGTCATGGTCAGGCCCAGGACTGCAATGGTCCGGACATGGTCTGTCATGGTCCGGACATGGTCTGTCATGGTCAGGCCCAGGACTGCAATGGTCCGGACATGGTCTGTCATGGTCCGGACATGGTCTTTCATGGTCCGGACATGGTCTCACTTTACATACATACATACATACATACATACATTCATACATACATACATACATACATACATACATACATACATACATACATACATACATACATGGTCTGGTCACGGTGTCATGGTCAGGCCCAGGACTGCAATGGTCCGGACATGGTCTGTCATGGTCCGGACATGGTCAGTCATGGTCCGGACATGGTCTTTCATGGTACGGACATGGTCTGTCATGGTCCGGACATGGTCTGTCATGGTCCGGACATGGTCTTTCATGGTCCGGACATGGTCTTTCATGGTCCGGACATGGTCTGCAATGGTCACGACATGGTCTGTCATGGTCCGGACATGGTCTGTCATGGTCCGGACATGGTCTGTCATGGTCCGGACATGGTCCGGACATGGTCCGGACATGGTCTGTCATGGTCCGGACATGGTCTTTCATGGTCCGGACATGGTCTGCAATGGTCACGACATGGTCTGTCATGGTCCGGACATGGTCTGTCATGGTCCGGACATGGTCTGTCATGGTCCGGACATGGTCTGTCATGGTCCGGACATGGTCTGTCATGGTCCGGACATTGTCTGTCATGGTCCGGACATGGTCTGTCATGGTCCGGACATGGTCTGTCATGGTCCGGACATGGTCTGTCATGGTCAGGCCCAGGACTGCAATGGTCCGGACATGGGCTGTCATGGTCCGGACATGGTCTTTCATGGTCCGGACATGGTCTCACTTTACATACATACATACATACATACATACATTCATACATACATACATACATACATACATACATACATACATACATACATACATACATACATACATGGTCTGGTCACGGTGTCATGGTCAGGCCCAGGACTGCAATGGTCCGGACATGGTCTGTCACAGTCCGGACATGGTCTGTCATGGTCCGGACATGGTCTGCAATGGTCCGGACATGGTCTGTCATGGTCCGGACATGGCCTGTCATGGTCCGGACATGGTCTGTAATGGTCCGGACATGGTCTGTCATGGTCCGGACATGGTCTGTCATGGTCAGGCCCAGGACTGCAATGGTCCGGACATGGTCTGTCATGGTCCGGACATGGTCTGGTCACAGACAGACCCTTTACATACATACATACATAATAATGTACATCATTGGGCCTTGTCCATTACTGGTGGTGTCACCCTAACTCTTATGTAAAAGAAAATAAGAGTCATCCATTTTTTATACAACAATCAAGTTGAAACCGTATGATCTTTGAATAAGGTTTGAAGTGTCCATTATTGGTGCTTGTTCTTAAAGTGTCCATAATTGGTGGTGTCACACTAACGTTTTTTTTTTGAATACCTATACGCCAAATATTTCGTTATATCCTCATATCCAAATGTAATTAGACGTAACGAGGAGGAGGATTAGGGTCATAAAGACTTGAAAAACAAAAGTCGTCCCTTCTGTGGTCAATAGTTAACGGCTTATGTGCATGTAAGTCATGCTTTTATCACGTGGATTAATAGAAACGGAGACGCTATTGATGCGGGTTACTAGTCCAATCAAAAATTAAGCTTTGTAGCCGGACATACCTACCTACATACATACATACATACATACATACATACATACATACATACATACATACATACATACATACATACATACATACATACATACATACATACATACATGGTCTGGACACGGTGTCATGGTCAGGCCCAGGACTGCAATGGTCCGGACATGGTCTGTCATGGTCCGGACATGGTCTGTCATGGTCAGGCCCAGGACTGCAATGGTCCGGACATGGTCTGTCATGGTCCGGACATGGTCTTTCATGGTCCGGACATGGTCTCACTTTACATACATACATACATACATACATACATTCATACATACATACATACATACATACATACATACATACATACATACATACATACATACATACATGGTCTGGTCACGGTGTCATGGTCAGGCCCAGGACTGCAATGGTCCGGACATGGTCTTTCATGGTACGGACATGGTCTGTCATGGTCCGGACATGGTCTGTCATGGTCCGGACATGGTCTTTCATGGTCCGGACATGGTCTTTCATGGTCCGGACATGGTCTGCAATGGTCACGACATGGTCTGTCATGGTCCGGACATGGTCTGTCATGGTCCGGACATGGTCTGTCATGGTCCGGACATGGTCCGGACATGGTCCGGACATGGTCTGTCATGGTCCGGACATGGTCTTTCATGGTCCGGACATGGTCTGCAATGGTCACGACATGGTCTGTCATGGTCCGGACATGGTCTGTCATGGTCCGGACATGGTCTGTCATGGTCCGGACATGGTCTCACTTTACATACACACATACATACATACATACATACATACATGGTCTGGTCACGGTGTCATGGTCAGGCCCAGGACTGCAATGGTCCGGACATGGTCTGTCATGGTCCGGACATGGTCTTTCATGGTCCGGACATGGTCTGCAATGGTCCGGACATGGTCTGCATACATACATACATACATACATACATACATACATACATACATACATACATACATACATACATACATACATACATACATACATACATACATACATACATACATACATACATACATACATACATACATACATGGTCTGGTCACGGTGTCATGGTCAGGCCCAGGACTGCAATGGTCCGGACATGGTCTGTCATGGTCCGGACATGGTCTTTCATGGTCCGGACATGGTCTGCAATGGTCCGGACATGGTCGTTCATGGTCCGGACATCGGACATGGTCTGTCATGGTCCGGACGGTCCATCATGGTCATGACAGACCCTTTACATACATACATACATACATACATACATACATACATACATACATACATACATACATACATACATACATACAGACATACATACCTACCTACATACATACATACATACATACATACATACATACATACATACATCAGACCATGTATGTATGTATGTATGTATGTATGTATGTATGTATGTATGTATGTAGGTAGGTATGTATGTCTGTATGTATGTATGTATGTATGTATGTATGTATGTATGTATGTATGTATGTATGTATGTACCGGACCAGACCATGTATGTATGTATGTATGTGTCACGGTGTCATGGTCAGGCCCAGGACTGCAATGGTCCGGACATGGTCTGTCATGGTCCGGACATGGTCTGTCATGGTCCGGACATGGTCTTTCATGGTCCGGACATGGTCTGCAATGGTCCGGACATGGTCTGTCATGGTCCGGGCATGGTCTGTCATGGTCAGGCCCAGGACTGCAATGGTCCGGACATGGTATGTATGTATGTATAAATGTATGTATGTATGTATGTATGTATGTATGTATGTATGTAAAGTGAGACCATGTCCGGACCATGAAAGACCATGTCCGGACCATGACAGACCATGTCCGGACCATTGCAGTCCTGGGCCTGACCATGACAGACCATGTCCGGACCATGACAGACCATGTCCGGACCATTACAGACCATGTCCGGACCATGACAGGCCATGTCCGGACCATGACAGACCATGTCCGGACCATTGCAGACCATGTCCGGACCATGACAGACCATGTCCGGACTGTGACAGACCATGTCCGGACCATTGCAGTCCTGGGCGTGACCAGACCATGTATGTATGTATGTATGTATGTATGTATGTATGTATGTATGTATGTATGTATGTATGAATGTATGTATGTATGTATGTATGTATGTATGTAAAGTGAGACCATGTCCGGACCATGAAAGACCATGTCCGGACCATGACAGACCATGTCCGGACCATGACAGACCATGTCCGGACCATTGCAGTCCTGGGCCTGACCATGACACCGTGACCAGACGTGAAAGACCATGTCCGGACCATGACAGACCATGTCCGGACCATTGCAGTCCTGGGCCTGACCATGACAGACCATGTAAAGTGAGACCATGTCCGGACCATGAAAGACCATGTCCGGACCATGACAGACCATGTCCGGACCATTGCAGTCCTGGGCCTGACTGACTAAAGATGGTAATAAATCGTAATTTAAATACTTTAATTGGTATGGCAAAATCGTGTGAAATTCATTAAAAAAATATATTGAGTCAGCTTCCGTATACATATACTTACATTGACATACTTACGCCGAAGCCATGGATTGGGTAAATAAGCATTGGATTTACCGATCCCTGCTAATGTCCAATTTCTACCATTTGTACCAGGTTTCTACCAGTAAGCCAAATAAACAGTGGTAATCGGAATTTTCAGGTTAATAAGGCAGTTAACCCGTCAGCGTTTTTTGAATGATGGAAAGTTTAGCAAGTTATTTTTTTTGTCATCATCTTCTTTATCATCCTTGCGTTATCCCAGTACACTTGCAACCTGAAGGATGCTGGGGGTCCGCTACCTAATCCCAAGATTTGTCGTAGGCACTAGTTTTTACTTAAGCGGCTGCCATCTGACGTTCCAATCCAAGGGCGAAACAAGTGAGTGGGCAACTTGACTATTTTAGTAGTTTTCAAGCCGCCCTAGGGCCTCTAACTTGACTTAACGACTGCCGTCCTAGACAGCAGCCGGTATTAACAGCTTAACGTGCCTTCCAAAGCAGCGGAGTGCCCAGCACGGCCGCCGTTGCTTAACTAAGAACAGACATCATTTTTTGTATTAAAAATAAATGTACAAAAACCCATTGAGTAATTATCAAAACGAAAGGGCTCCATTGAGTTGGTGTGGTAGTTATTTATAGGAATAACTCAATGGAGCCCTTTCGTTTTGATAATTACTCAATGGGTTTTTGTACATTTATTTTACCCAGTGGCTTCGTAAAAAATAAAAATCGTTTTCAGAACACGCCAAGTGTTGGTTCTTACTGACAGGTAAAGAAATAGGGTGACACCACCAGTAATGGACAAGGCCCAATGATGTACATTAACTCTTATGTAAAAGAAAATAAGAGTCATCCATTTTTTATACAACAATCAAGTTGAAACCGTATGATCTTTGAATAAGGTTTGAAGTGTCCATTATTGGTGCTTGTTCTTAAAGTGTCCATAATTGGTGGTGTCACACTAACGTTTTTTTTTTGAATACCTATACGCCAAATATTTCGTTATATCCTCATATCCAAATGTAATTAGACGTAACGAGGAGGAGGATTAGGGTCATAAAGACTTGAAAAACAAAAGTCGTCCCTTCTGTGGTCAATAGTTAACGGCTTATGTGCATGTAAGTCATGCTTTTATCACGTGGATTAATAGAAACGGAGACGCTATTGATGCGGGTTACTAGTCCAATCAAAAATTAAGCTTTGTAGCCGGACATACCTACCTACATACATACATACATACATACATACATACATACATACATACATACATACATACATACATACATACATACATACATACATACATACATACATGGTCTGGACACGGTGTCATGGTCAGGCCCAGGACTGCAATGGTCCGGACATGGTCTGTCATGGTCCGGACATGGTCTGTCATGGTCAGGCCCAGGACTGCAATGGTCCGGACATGGTCTGTCATGGTCCGGACATGGTCTTTCATGGTCCGGACATGGTCTCACTTTACATACATACATACATACATACATACATTCATACATACATACATACATACATACATACATACATACATACATACATACATACATACATGGTCTGGTCACGGTGTCATGGTCAGGCCCAGGACTGCAATGGTCCGGACATGGTCTGTCATGGTCCGGACATGGTCAGTCATGGTCCGGACATGGTCTTTCATGGTACGGACATGGTCTGTCATGGTCCGGACATGGTCTGTCATGGTCCGGACATGGTCTTTCATGGTCCGGACATGGTCTGCAATGGTCACGACATGGTCTGTCATGGTCCGGACATGGTCTGTCATGGTCCGGACATGGTCTGTCATGGTCCGGACATGGTCCGGACATGGTCCGGACATGGTCTGTCATGGTCCGGACATGGTCTTTCATGGTCCGGACATGGTCTGCAATGGTCACGACATGGTCTGTCATGGTCCGGACATGGTCTGTCATGGTCCGGACATGGTCTGTCATGGTCCGGACATGGTCTGTCATGGTCCGGACATGGTCTGTCATGGTCCGGACATTGTCTGTCATGGTCCGGACATGGTCTGTCATGGTCCGGACATGGTCTGTCATGGTCCGGACATGGTCTGTCATGGTCAGGCCCAGGACTGCAATGGTCCGGACATGGTCTGTCATGGTCCGGACATGGTCTTTCATGGTCCGGACATGGTCTCACTTTACATACATACATACATACATTCATACATACATACATACATACATACATACATACATACATACATACATACATACATGGTCTGGTCACGGTGTCATGGTCAGGCCCAGGACTGCAATGGTCCGGACATGGTCTGTCATGGTCCGGACATGGTCTGTCATGGTCAGGCCCAGGACTGCAATGGTCCGGACATGGTCTGTCATGGTCCGGACATGGTCTTTCATGGTCCGGACATGGTCTCACTTTACATACATACATACATACATACATACATTCATACATACATACATACATACATACATACATACATACATACATACATACATACATACATACATGGTCTGGTCACGGTGTCATGGTCAGGCCCAGGACTGCAATGGTCCGGACATGGTCTGTCACAGTCCGGACATGGTCTGTCATGGTCCGGACATGGTCTGCAATGGTCCGGACATGGTCTGTCATGGTCCGGACATGGCCTGTCATGGTCCGGACATGGTCTGTAATGGTCCGGACATGGTCTGTCATGGTCCGGACATGGTCTGTCATGGTCAGGCCCAGGACTGCAATGGTCCGGACATGGTCTGTCATGGTCCGGACATGGTCTGGTCACGGTGTCATGGTCAGGCCCAGGACTGCAATGGTCCGGACATGGTCTGTCATGGTCCGGACATGGTCTGTCATGGTTCGGACATGGTCTGTCATGGTCCGGACATGGTCTGTCATGGTCCGGACATGGTCTGTCATGGTCCGGACATGGTCTGTCATGGTCCGGACATGGTCTGTCATGGTCCGGACATGGTCTCACTTTACATACACAATACATACATACATACATACATACATGGTCTGGTCACGGTGTCATGGTCAGGCCCAGGACTGCAATGGTCCGGACATGGTCTGTCATGGTCCGGACATGGTCTTTCATGGTCCGGACATGGTCTGCAATGGTCCGGACATGGTCTGCATACATACATACATACATACATACATACATACATACATACATACATACATACATACATACATACATACATACATACATACATACATACATACATACATACATGGTCTGGTCACGGTGTCATGGTCAGGCCCAGGACTGCAATGGTCCGGACATGGTCTGTCATGGTCCGGACATGGTCTTTCATGGTCCGGACATGGTCTGCAATGGTCCGGACATGGTCGTTCATGGTCCGGACATGGTCTGTCATGGTCCGGACATGGTCTGTCATGGTCCGGACGGTCCATCATGGTCATGACAGACCCTTTACATACATACATACATACATACATACATACATACATACATACATACATACATACATACATACATACATACATACATACAGACATACATACCTACCTACATACATACATACATACATACATACATACATACATACATACATCAGACCATGTATGTATGTATGTATGTATGTATGTATGTATGTATGTATGTAGGTAGGTATGTATGTCTGTATGTATGTATGTATGTATGTATGTATGTATGTATGTATGTATGTATGTATGTATGTACCGGACCAGACCATGTATGTATGTATGTATGTGTCACGGTGTCATGGTCAGGCCCAGGACTGCAATGGTCCGGACATGGTCTGTCATGGTCCGGACATGGTCTGTCATGGTCCGGACATGGTCTTTCATGGTCCGGACATGGTCTGCAATGGTCCGGACATGGTCTGTCATGGTCCGGGCATGGTCTGTCATGGTCAGGCCCAGGACTGCAATGGTCCGGACATGGTATGTATGTATGTATAAATGTATGTATGTATGTATGTATGTATGTATGTATGTATGTATGTAAAGTGAGACCATGTCCGGACCATGAAAGACCATGTCCGGACCATGACAGACCATGTCCGGACCATTGCAGTCCTGGGCCTGACCATGACAGACCATGTCCGGACCATGACAGACCATGTCCGGACCATTACAGACCATGTCCGGACCATGACAGGCCATGTCCGGACCATGACAGACCATGTCCGGACCATTGCAGACCATGTCCGGACCATGACAGACCATGTCCGGACTGTGACAGACCATGTCCGGACCATTGCAGTCCTGGGCGTGACCAGACCATGTATGTATGTATGTATGTATGTATGTATGTATGTATGTATGTATGTATGTATGTATGAATGTATGTATGTATGTATGTATGTATGTAAAGTGAGACCATGTCCGGACCATGAAAGACCATGTCCGGACCATGACAGACCATGTCCGGACCATTGCAGTCCTGGGCCTGACCATGACAGACCATGTCCGGACCATGACAGACCATGTCCGGACCATTGCAGTCCTGGGCCTGACCATGACACCGTGACCAGACCATGTATGTATGTATGTATGTATGTATGTATGTATGTATGTATGTATGTATGTATGTATGTAGGTAGGTATGTATGTATGTATGTATGTATGTAGGTAGGTATGTATGTATGTATGTATGTATGTATGTAAAGGGTCTGTCATGGTCCGGACAATTGCAGTCCTGGGCCTGACCATGACAGACCATGTCCGGACCATGTCCGGACCATGACAGACCATGTCCGGACCATGACAGACCATGTCCGGACCATGACAGACCATGTCCGGACCATGACAGACCATGTCCGGACCATTGCAGTCCTGGGCCTGACCATGACAGACCATGTCCGGACCATGACAGACCATGTCCGGACCATGACAGACCATGTCCGGACCATGAAAGACCATGTCCGGACCATGAAAGACCATGTCCGGACCATGACTGACCATGTCCGGACCATGACAGACCATGTCCGGACCATTGCAGTCCTGGGCCTGACCATGACACCGTGACCAGACCATGTATGTATGTATGTATGTATGTATGTATGTATGTATGTATGTATGAATGTATGTATGTATGTATGTATGTATGAATGTATGTATGTATGTATGTATGTATGTATGTATGTAAAGTGATCCATCTGTCATGGTCCGGACATGGTCTTTCATGGTCCGGACATGGTCTCACTTTACATACATACATACATACATACATACATACATACATACATACATACATACATACATACATACATACATACATACATACATACATACATACATACATACATACATACATACATACATACATGGTCTGGACACGGTGTCATGGTCAGGCCCAGGACTGCAATGGTCCGGACATGGTCTGTCATGGTCCGGACATGGTCTGTAATGGTCAGGCCCAGGACTGCAATGGTCCGGACATGGTCTGTCATGGTCCGGACATGGTCTTTCATGGTCCGGACATGGTCTCACTTTACATACATACATACATACATACATACATTCATACATACATACATACATACATACATACATACATACATACATACATACATACATGGTCTGGTCACGGTGTCATGGTCAGGCCCAGGACTGCAATGGTCCGGACATGGTCTGTCATGGTCCGGACATGGTCAGTCATGGTCCGGACATGGTCTTTCATGGTACGGACATGGTCTGTCATGGTCCGGACATGGTCTGTCATGGTCCGGACATGGTCTTTCATGGTCCGGACATGGTCTTTCATGGTCCGGACATGGTCTGCAATGGTCACGACATGGTCTGTCATGGTCCGGACATGGTCTGTCATGGTCCGGACATGGTCTGTCATGGTCCGGACATGGTCTGTCATGGTCCGGACATGGTCTGTCATGGTCCGGACATGGTCTGTCATGGTCCGGACATGGTCTGTCATGGTCCGGACATGGTCCGGACATGGTCTGTCATGGTCAGGCCCAGGACTGCAATTGTCCGGACCATGACAGACCCTTTACATACATACATACATACATACATACATGCATACATACATACATACCTACCTACATACATACATACATACATACATACATACATACATACATACATACATACATACATACATACATACATACATACATACATACATACATACATACATACATACATACATACATACATACATACATACATACATACATACATACATACATACATACATACATACATACAATACATACATACATGGTCTGGACACGGTGTCATGGTCAGGCCCAGGACTGCAATGGTCCGGACATGGTCTGTCATGGTCCGGACATGGTCTGTCATGGTCAGGCCCAGGACTGCAATGGTCCGGACATGGTCTGTCATGGTCCGGACATGGTCTTTCATGGTCCGGACATGGTCTCACTTTACATACATACATACATACATACATACATTCATTCATACATACATACATACATACATACATACATACATACATACATGGTCTGGTCACGGTGTCATGGTCAGGCCCAGGACTGCAATGGTCCGGACATGGTCTGTCACAGTCCGGACATGGTCTGTCATGGTCCGGACATGGTCTGCAATGGTCCGGACATGGTCTGTCATGGTCCGGACATGGTCTGTCATGGTCCGGACGGTCCATCATGGTCATGACAGACCCTTTACATACATACATACATACATACATACATACATACATACATACATACATACATACATACCTACCTACATACATACATACATACATACATACCTACATACATACATACATACATACATACATACATACATACATACATACATACATACATGGTCCGGTCACGGTGTCATGGTCAGGCCCAGGACTGCAATGGTCCGGACATGGTCTGTCATGGTCCGGACATGGTCTGTCATGGTCCGGACATGGTCTTTCATGGTCCGGACATGGTCTGCAATGGTCCGGACATGGTCTGTCATGGTCCGGACATGGTCTGTCATGGTCAGGCCCAGGACTACAATGGTCCGGACATGGTCTGTCATGGTCCGGACATGGTCTATCATGGTCCGGACATGGTCTCACTTTACATACATACATACATACATACATACATACATACATACATACATACATACATACATACATACATACATACATACATACATACATACATACATACATACATACATACATACATACATACATACATACATACATACATACATACATACATACATACATACATACATACATACATACATGGTCTGGTCACGGTGTCATGGTCAGGCCCAGGACTGCAATGGTCCGGACATGGTCTGTCATGGTCCGGACATGGTCTGTCATGGTCCGGACATGGTCTGTCATGGTCCGGACATGCTGTCATGGTCCGGACATGGTCTGCAATGGTCCGGACATGGTCGTTCATGGTCCGGACATGGTCTGTCATGGTCCGGACATGGTCTGTCATGGTCCGGACGGTCCATCATGGTCATGACAGACCCTTTACATACATACATACATACATACATACATACATACATACATACATACATACATACATACATACATACCTACCTACATACATACATACATACATACATACCTACATACATACATACATACATACATACATACATACATACATACATACATACATACATACATACATACATGGTCCGGTCACGGTGTCATGGTCTGGCCCAGGACTGCAATGGTCCGGACATGGTCTGTCATGGTCCGGACATGGTCTGTCATGGTCCGGACATGGTCTTTCATGGTCCGGACATGGTCTGCAATGGTCCGGACATGGTCTGTCATGGTCAGGCCCAGGACTACAATGGTCCGGACATGAAAGACCATGTCCGGACCATGACAGACCATGTCCGGACCATGACAGACCGACATGGTCTGCAATGGTCCGGACATGGTCTGTCATGGTCCGGACATGGTCTTTCATGGTACGGACATGGTCTGTCATGGTCCGGACATGGTCTGTCATGGTCCGGACATGGTCTGTCATGGTCCGGACATGGTCTGTCATGGTCCGGACATGGTCTTTCATGGTCCGGACATGGTCTGCAATGGTCCGGACATGGTCTGTCATGGTCCGGACATGGTCTGTCATGGTCCGGACATGGTCTGTCATGGTCCGGACATGGTCTGTCATGGTCCGGACATGGTCTGTCATGGTCCGGACATGGTCCGGACATGGTCCGGACATGGTCTGTCATGGTCAGGCCCAGGACTGCAATTGTCCGGACCATGACAGACCCTTTACATACATACATACATACATACATACATACCTACCTACAAACATGTATGTATGTATGTATGTATGTAGGTAGGTATGTATGTATGTATGTATGTATGTATGTATGTATGTATGTATGTATGTATGTATGTATGTATGTATGTATGTATGTATGTATGTATGTATGTATGTATGTATGTATGTATGTATGTATGTATGTATGTATGTATGTATGTATGTATGTATGTATGTATGTATGTATGTATGTATGTATGTATGTATGTATGTATGTATGTATGTATGTATGTATGTATGTATGTATGTATGTATGTATGTATGTATGTATGTATGTATGTATGTATGTATGTATGTATGTATGTATGTATGTATGTATGTATGTATGTATGTATGTATGTATGTATGTATGTATGTATGTATGTATGTATGTATGTATGTATGTATGTATGTATGTATGTATGTATGTAAAGGGTCTGTCATGACCATGATGGACCGTCCGGACCATGACAGACCATGTCCGGACCATGACAGACCATGTCCGGACCATGAACGACCATGTCCGGACCATTGCAGACCATGTCCGGACCATGAAAGACCATGTCCGGACCATGACAGACCATGTCCGGACCATTGCAGTCCTGGGCCTGACCATGACACCGTGACCAGACCATGTATGTATGTATGTATGTATGTATGTATGTATGTATGTATGTATGTATGTATGTATGTATGTATGTATGTATGTATGTATGTATGTATGTATGTATGTATGTATGTATGTATGTATGTATGTATGTATGAATGTAAAGGGTCTGTCATGGTCCGGACAATTGCAGTCCTGGGCCTGACCATGACAGACCATGTCCGGACCATGTCCGGACCATGTCCGGACCATGACAGACCATGTCCGGACCATGACAGACCATGTCCGGACCATGACAGACCATGTCCGGACCATGACAGACCATGTCCGGACCATGACAGACCATGTCCGGACCATGACAGACCATGTCCGGACCATGACAGACCATGTCCGGACCATGACAGACCATGTCCGGACCATTGCAGTCCTGGGCCTGACCATGACACCGTGACCAGACCATGTATGTATGTATGTATGTATGTATGTATGTATGTATGAATGAATGTATGTATGTATGTATGTATGTATGTAAAGTGAGACCATGTCCGGACCATGAAAGACCATGTCCGGACCATGACAGACCATGTCCGGACCATTGCAGTCCTGGGCCTGACCATGACAGATCATGTCCGGACCATGACAGACCATGTCCGGACCATTGCAGTCCTGGGCCTGACCATGACACCGTGTCCAGACCATGTATGTATGTATGTATGTATGTATGTATGTATGTATGTATGTATGTATGTATGTATGTATGTATGTATGTATGTATGTATGTATGTATGTATGTATGTATGTATGTATGTATGTATGTATGTATGTATGTATGTATGTATGTATGTATGTATGTATGTATGTATGTATGTATGTATGTATGTAGGTAGGTATGTATGTATGTATGCATGTATGTATGTAGGTAGGTATGTATGTATGTATGCATGTATGTATGTAGGTAGGTATGTATGTATGTATGTATGTATGTATGTAAAGGGTCTGTCATGGTCCGGACATGGTCTGTCATGGTCCGGACATGGTCTTTCATGGTCCGGACATGGTCTGCAATGGTCACGACGATGACGACGACGACGATGTATCGACGAATCAAACTCTCAAACGTATCCCGAAACTCAAGCCAGCGAAAATATGCCCCGTCAAATTTCGCAATTTCGATTAATGGCAACTTAAAACCTTGCTCCTGGTGACGATCGTGACAGCATTGACTGCTCTCAGCGAACGAAAGACGTCGCTGTTCTAACTCTTTATTCTTGTGACTGTCTATCAAATTCTTAGCCGCCGCAATGTTCATAATAAACTTGTTTTCAATTCTATCACGTTCATCAATTTCGTCAGGTAAATTTTCCGGCGATAACACCTCAATCTGATCTTGCAACTGGTCGAATCTCGCTGATAATGCCTCTAATTTGCCAAGCTTGAGGGTTAATTCCGCGAGCTGGACATGTGTGAATTGTGTACAATCCTTTATAGTATTAAAATAATTATTGAACTTTGTAATTTGTCCCTTAATGGAACTACGCATTGTAGTTAACTCTCTAAGTTTATCAGCGTGATCCGTCATATTTGAGCGCAAACTAAATCAACGATTAAAGGTAATAAACAAACAATAAAAGATACGCTCACGTTCCTCACTACGGCGACCTTGATCTTGAGCGCGCACAGCTGTTCGCCTTATCTTATCAGCCCGCTGCGTCACGGGAGCGCGCCAAACCCTGGAATAGTCGGCAAGTATATGGGAGTAAAAAACGTAAACGTACTGTGTTGTATTTAAGGGCTTCGAAATAGCTAATTTTAACCTTTAATCAGTCAACGAAAAAATATTTATTTTTTCGCAAGTATATATAGGGCTAAGTACGCCTTTTATTGTTGTAATTAAGTTTAAACCTAGATGAATTTTAACAACTAGGTGCATTTAATCATGGGCCACCGTTAAATATATGAATTAACACGAAATTAAGGATTTTTAGTTAAATTTAGTTGATATTTTTTATAAGTAGGTAGATGTAACTATGCGTTAACAAAGGAATCTTGCAATTAAGTTAAAGTTAAGCGAATATATCGTAATTAAGTCTTTGATTTACGTATTTACACAAGTTTAGGCGATATTTTAATCATTTAAATAGAAAATAGTTTGCTATTTTGACTATTTAAACAGAAGTTGATTCTAACTGCTGGGGAAGGATGGACAAAGGAAGGGCACTTATCTTGCAATTAAACTGCGCTGCACGGTGTGATGCTTTAGACACTCCACTGCCCGTAGCCAGTCCAGACACGAAGACTCATTGATGCCACAGCTGCCTTGCATCCAATCCTTGATTCTTCAAAACCGCATACGCGCCGTCCATTAGGTGTCGTATGAAGCTTCGGTGCCGTATTTTAAATTTTACTTCTTCTTGTACGTTCCCCTCATGGGCCACCAATTTATGTATTGGCACATAACGTGGCTTTACTTATTTTAGAAATAAAACCCAGATTTTAAATAATTATAAATTTACTGCGTACAAAGGTACATGACAGTAGGAAGGCGTTGGTAAGAATGAATAAAAAAAACATGGCGTGGCGATCTCACGTAGAACGCCTGTTAAAATACAATAAGCAATATTGCGCCTACGCGCAGCTTCATGAGCTAATCTGAAGTAGGTCGTATGGGCCGAAACACTAAGTATTGTCTTCTTACGCGCTGGCAAACTTTAAACATATTAACTTAATATTCTAGTCCTTTCGACGTATTTGGGAGGCCTAATTTCTATGTACCTATTACATACGATTGCAAATTATTACGTTATAAGTGTCTTCTTGCACCCCAATTGGGGTGCGACTTTTAGGCTAAGAAGCCGCCCGCGCTTAAGCGGAATATTTATTGTGGAACAGCACCACACCAGCTGCCTCGGCGCTCCCGAGCCTTACCATCAGCTCCACTGACCGCTGCCTACTACCCGGAGACCTAGCAGCCGCCGTCGCCCTAGGGGAGTACCGAACTGCGGCGTAAAACCAGACGGGCTTAACCCACCGACCTTTTTAGATTTTTTTAAATAAATTATTTCTTCTATTGTAAACGTTGTTGTTTTTTTTATTTATTAATAAACCACATCCTGGGACTGAACGCTTCACTCTTTGGTTGAGTGGCTTCAGAGCGGCTTCAACGCTTTAGTCTCTTTGATTGAGTGGCTTCAGAGCGGCTTCAACGCTCTAGTCTCTTTGGTTGAGTGGCTTCAGAGCGGCTTCAACGCTCCAGTCTCTTTGGTTGAGTGGCTTCAGAGCGGCTTCAACGCTCCAGTCTCTTTGGTTGAGTGGCTTCAGAGCGGCTTCAACGCTCCAGTCTCTTTGGTTGAGTGGCTTCAGAGCGGCTTCAACGCTCCAGTCTCTTTGATTGAGTGGCTTCAGAGCGGCTTCACCGTTCCAGTCTCTTTGGTTGAGTGGTCCGGACATGGTCTGTCATGGTCCGGACATGGTCTTTCGTGGTCCGGACATGGTCTGCAATGGTCCGGACATGGTCTGTCATGGTCCGGACATGGTCTGTCATGGTCCGGACATGGTCTGTCATGGTCCGGACATGGTCTGTCATGGTCCGGACATGGTCTGTCATGGTCCAGACATGGTCTCACTTTACATACACACATACATACATACATACATACATACATACATACATACATGGTCTGGTCACGGTGTCATGGTCAGGCCCAGGACTGCAATGGTCCGGACATGGTCTGTCATGGTCCGGACATGGTCTTTCATGGTCCGGACATGGTCTGCAATGGTCCGGACATGGTCTGCATACATACATACATACATACATACATACATACATACATACATACATACATACATAGTCTGGTCACGGTGTCATGGTCAGGCCCAGGACTGCAATGGTCCGGACATGGTCTGTCATGGTCCGGACATGGTCTTTCATGGTCCGGACATGGTCTGCAATGGTCCGGACATGGTCGTTCATGGTCCGGACATGGTCTGTCATGGTCCGGACATGGTCTGTCATGGTCCGGACGGTCCATCATGGTCATGACAGACCCTTTACATACATACATACATACATACATACATACATACATACATACATACATACATACATACATACATACATACATACATACATACATACATACATACATACCTACATACATACATACATACATACATACATACATACATACATACATACATACATACATACATACATACATACATACATACATACATGCATACATACATACATACATACATACATACATACATACATGGTCTGGTCACGGTGTCATGGTCAGGCCCAGGACTGCAATGGTCCGGACATGGTCTGTCATGGTCCGGGCATGGTCTGTCATGGTCCGGACATGGTCTGTCATGGTCCGGACATGGTCTTTCATGGTCCGGACATGGTCTGCAATGGTCCGGACATGGTCAGTCATGGTCCGGACATGGTCTTTCATGGTACGGACATGGTCTGTCATGGTCCGGACATGGTCTGTCATGGTCCGGACATGGTCTGTCATGGTCCGGACATGGTCTGTCATGGTCCGGACATGGTCTTTCATGGTCCGGACATGGTCTGCAATGGTCCGGACATGGTCTGTCATGGTCCGGACATGGTCTGTCATGGTCCGGACATGGTCTGTCATGGTCCGGACATGGTCTGTCATGGTCCGGACATGGTCTGTCATGGTCCGGACATGGTCTGTCATGGTCCGGACATGGTCTGTCATGGTCCGGACATGGTCTGTCATGGTCCGGACATGGTCCGGACATGGTCTGTCATGGTCAGGCCCAGGACTGCAATTGTCCGGACCATGACAGACCCTTTACATACATACATACATACATACATACATACATACCTACCTACATACATACATGCATACATACATACATACCTACCTACATACATACATACATACATACATACATACATACATACATACATACATACATACATACATACATACATACATACTTACATACATACATACATACATACATACATACATACATACATACATACATACATACATACATACATACATACATACATACATACATACATACATACATACATACATGGTCTGGTCACGGTGTCATGGTCAGGCCCAGGACTGCAATGGTCCGGACATGGTCTGTCATGGTCCGGACATGCTTTCATGGTCCGGACATGGTCTCACTTTACATACATACATACATACATTCATACATACATACATACATACATACATACATACATGGTCTGGTCACGGTGTCATGGTCAGGCCCAGGACTGCAATGGTCCGGACATGGTCTGTCACAGTCCGGACATGGTCTGTCATGGTCCGGACATGGTCTTTCATGGTCCGGACATGGTCTGCAATGGTCCGGACATGGTCTGTCATGGTCCGGGCATGGTCTGTCATGGTCAGGCCCAGGACTGCAATGGTCCGGACATGGTCTGTCATGGTCCGGACATGGTCTCATGGTCCGGACATGGTCTGTCATGGTCCGGACATGGTCTGTCATGGTCCGGACATGGTCTGTCATGGTCCGGACATGGTCTGTCATGGTCCGGACATGGTCTGTCATGGTCCGGACATGGTCTGTCATGGTCCGGACATGGTCTCACTTTACATACATACATACATACATACATACATACATACATACATACATACATGGTCTGGTCACGGTGTCATGGTCAGGCCCAGGACTGCAATGGTCCGGACATGGTCTGTCATGGTCCGGACATGGTCTTTCATGGTCCGGACATGGTCTGCAATGGTCCGGACATGGTCTGCATACATACATACATACATACATACATACATACATACATACATACATACATACATATATACATGGTCTGGTCACGGTGTCATGGTCAGGCCCAGGACTGCAATGGTCCGGACATGGTCTGTCATGGTCCGGACATGGTCTTTCATGGTCCGGACATGGTCTTCACCGTTCCAGTCTCTTTGGTTGAGTGGCTTCACCAGAGCGGCTTCAACGCTCCAGTCTCTTTGGTTGAGTGGCTTCAGAGCGGCTTCAACGCTCCAGTCTCTTTGATTGAGTGGCTTCAGAGCGGCTTCAACGCTCCAGTCTCTTTGGTTGAGTGGCTTCAGAGCGGCTTCAACGCTCCAGTCTCTTTGATTGAGTGGCTTCAGAGCGGCTTCACCGTTCCAGTCTCTTTTGGTTGAGTGGCTTCAGAGCGGCTTCAACGCTCCAGTCTCTTTGATTGAGTGGCTTCAGAGCGGCTTCAACGCTCCAGTCTCTTTGGTTGAGTGGCTTCAGAGCGGCTTCAACGCTCCAGTCTCTTTGATTGAGTGGCTTCAGAGCGGCTTCACCGTTCCAGTCTCTTTGGTTGAGTGGCTTCAGATCGGCTTCACCGTTCCAGTCTCTTTGGTTGAGTGGCTTCACCAGAGCGGCTTCAACGCTCCAGTCTCTTTGGTTGAGTGGCTTCAGAGCGGCTTCAACGCTCCAGTCTCTTTGGTTAAGTGGCTTCAGAGCGGCTTCAACGCTCCAGTCTCTTTGATTGAGTGGCTTCAGAGCGGCTTCACCGTTCCAGTCTCTTTGGTTGAGTGGCTTCAGAGCGGCTTCAACGCTCCAGCCTCTTTTGGTTGAGTGGCTTCAGAGCGGCTTCAACGCTCCAGTCTCTTTGATTGTGGCTTCAGAGCGGCTTCAACGTTCCAGTCTCTTTGGTTGAGTGGCTTCAGAGCGGCTTCAACGCTCCAGTCTCTTTTGGTTGAGCGGCTTCAACGCTCCAGTCTCTTTGGTTGAGTGGCTTCAGAGCGGCTTCAACGCTCCAGTCTCTTTGATTGAGTGGCTTCAGAGCGGCTTCAACGCTCCAGTCTCTTTGGTTGAGTGGCTTCAGAGCGGCTTCAACGCTCCAGTCTCTTTGATTGAGTGGCTTCAGAGCGGCTTCACCGTTCCAGTCTCTTTTGGTTGAGTGGCTTCAGAGCGGCTTCAACGCTCCAGTCTCTTTGATTGAGTGGCTTCAGAGCGGCTTCAACGCTCCAGTCTCTTTGGTTGAGTGGCTTCAGAGCGGCTTCAACGCTCCAGTCTCTTTGATTGAGTGGCTTCAGAGCGGCTTCACCGTTCCAGTCTCTTTGGTTGAGTGGCTTCAGATCGGCTTCACCGTTCCAGTCTCTTTGGTTGAGTGGCTTCACCAGAGCGGCTTCAACGCTCCAGTCTCTTTGGTTGAGTGGCTTCAGAGCGGCTTCAACGCTCCAGTCTCTTTGGTTAAGTGGCTTCAGAGCGGCTTCAACGCTCCAGTCTCTTTGATTGAGTGGCTTCAGAGCGGCTTCACCGTTCCAGTCTCTTTGATTGAGTGGCTTCAGAGCGGCTTCAACGCTCCAGTCTCTTTGGTTGAGTGGCTTCAGAGCGGCTTCAACGCTCCAGTCTCTTTGATTGAGTGGCTTCAGAGCGGCTTCACCGTTCCAGTCTCTTTTGGTTGAGTGGCTTCAGAGCGGCTTCAACGCTCCAGTCTCTTTGATTGAGTGGCTTCAGAGCGGCTTCAACGCTCCAGTCTCTTTGGTTGAGTGGCTTCAGAGCGGCTTCAACGCTCCAGTCTCTTTGATTGAGTGGCTTCAGAGCGGCTTCACCGTTCCAGTCTCTTTGGTTGAGTGGCTTCAGATCGGCTTCACCGTGCCAGTCTCTTTGGTTGAGTGGCTTCACCAGAGCGGCTTCAACGCTCCAGTCTCTTTGGTTGAGTGGCTTCAGAGCGGCTTCAACGCTCCAGTCTCTTTGGTTGAGTGGCTTCAGAGCGGCTTCAACGCTCCAGTCTCTTTGATTGAGTGGCTTCAGAGCGGCTTCACCGTTCCAGTCTCTTTTGGTTGAGTGGCTTCAGAGCGGCTTCAACGCTCCAGTCTCTTTGATTGAGTGGCTTCAGAGCGGCTTCAACGCTCCAGTCTTTGGTTGAGTGGCTTCAGAGCGGCTTCAACGCTCCAGTCTCTTTGATTGAGTGGCTTCAGAGCGGCTTCACCGTTCGTCTCTTTGGTTGAGTGGCTTCAGATCGGCTTCACCGTTCCAGTCTCTTTGGTTGAGTGGCTTCACCAGAGCGGCTTCAACGCTCCAGTCTCTTTGGTTGAGTGGCTTCAGAGCGGCTTCAACGCTCCAGTCTCTTTGGTTAAGTGGCTTCAGAGCGGCTTCAACGCTCCAGTCTCTTTGATTGAGTGGCTTCAGAGCGGCTTCACCGTTCCAGTCTCTTTGATTGAGTGGCTTCAGAGCGGCTTCAACGCTCCAGTCTCTTTGGTTGAGTGGCTTCAGAGCGGCTTCAACGCTCCAGTCTCTTTGATTGAGTGGCTTCAGAGCGGCTTCACCGTTCCAGTCTCTTTTGGTTGAGTGGCTTCAGAGCGGCTTCAACGCTCCAGTCTCTTTGATTGAGTGGCTTCAGAGCGGCTTCAACGCTCCAGTCTCTTTGGTTGAGTGGCTTCAGAGCGGCTTCAACGCTCCAGTCTCTTTGATTGAGTGGCTTCAGAGCGGCTTCACCGTTCCAGTCTCTTTGGTTGAGTGGCTTCAGATCGGCTTCACCGTTCCAGTCTCTTTGGTTGAGTGGCTTCACCAGAGCGGCTTGGACCATTGCAGTCCTGGGCCTGACCATGACAGACCATGTCCGGACCATGACAGACCATGTCCGGACCATTGCAGTCCTGGGCCTGACCATGACACCGTGACCAGACCATGTATGTATGTATGTATGTATGTATGTATGTATGTATGTATGTATGTATGAATGTATGTATGTATGTATGTAAAGTGAGACCATGTCCGGACCATGAAAGACCATGTCCGGACCATGACAGACCATGTCCGGACCATTGCAGTCCTGGGCCTGACCATGACACCGTGTCCAGACCATGTATGTATGTATGTATGTATGTATGTATGTATGTATGTATGTATGTATGTATGTATGTATGTATGTATGTATGTATGTATGTATGTATGTATGTATGTATGTATGTATGTATGTATGTATGTATGTATGTATGTATGTATGTATGTATGTATGTATGTATGTATGTATGTATGTATGTATGTATGTATGTATGTATGTATGTATGTATGTATGTATGTATGTATGTATGTATGTATGTATGTATGTATGTATGTATGTATGTATGTATGTATGTATGTATGTAGGTAGGTATGTATGTATGTATGTATGCATGTATGTATGTAGGTAGGTATGTATGTATGTATGTATGTATGTATGTAAAGGGTCTGTCATGGTCCGGACAATTGCAGTCCTGGGCCTGACCATGACAGACCATGTCGTGACCATAGGACATGGTCTGTCATGGTCCGGACATGGTCTGTCATGGTCCGGACATGGTCTGTCATGGTCCGGACATGGTCTGTCATGGTCCGGACATGGTCTGTCATGGTCAGGCCCAGGACTGCAATGGTCCGGACATGGTCTGTCATGGTCCGGACATGGTCTTTCATGGTCCGGACATGTCTCACTTTACATACATACATACATACATACATACATTCATACATACATACATACATACATACATACATACATACATACATACATACATACATACATGGTCTGGTCACGGTGTCATGGTCAGGCCCAGGACTGCAATGGTCCGGACATGGTCTGTCACAGTCCGGACATGGTCTGTCATGGTCCGGACATGGTCTGCAATGGTCCGGACATGGTCTGTCATGGTCCGGACATGGCCTGTCATGGTCCGGACATGTCCGGACCATGACAGACCATGTCCGGACCATGACAGACCATGTCCGGACCATGACAGACCATGTCCGGACCATGACAGACCATGTCCGGACCATGACAGACCATGTCGTGACCATTGCAGACCAATGGCTTCAACGCTCCAGTCTCTTTGGTTGAGTGGCTTCAGAGCGGCTTCAACGCTCTAGTCTCTTTGATTGTGGCTTCAGAGCGGCTTCAACGCTCTAGTCTCTTTGATTGAGTGGCTTCAGAGCGGCTTCAACGCTCTAGTCTGGTTGAGTGGCTTCAGAGCGGCTTCAACGCTCTAGTCTCTTTGGTCAAAGAATATAGAAAACTAAGAACGCTAACTCTGTACATTGCTAGTTATCTCGCTTAAAACTTATTATCGTCGCTGGTACCTCGTAGTTCAACTTATTATTACAGATGGCGTTGTTTTCAATCTAAACTCGTGTTCTAGCGGCGAAACAGACGCAGCAGCGCTGCGGCGCAGGTGCTATCAGTAGTTTGTTCTTAGTATACACCAAATTTCGGCGCGCGAGTCCATTTTGTTTTGGTCGAGTGGTTCGAGTAGTTGATTTCAAATCCTGAGTACTCGGGTTCAAACCCTGTCTTCAGACTTTTGGATTTTTATTTTTTCTATATTGATTTAAACTTACACGATTTTCACACATTATTATTGGGGAACGGGACTTAATCGCGTACAATTATAACTAATTTACCTTTTTTAAGGTTTTTGTCCGACGTTTCGAATGTATCACAACATCCGTGGTCGCGAACTGACTGGCGTGAGCGGGTATCAACATCTTCTAGCCGCACGGGTTTTCCGAACTACCCGCACTTGGTCTTCATTAATTACATTCTCACTAGGGTTGTCACTCGCACGACACACAACACTAACAATGTCCGTTGATGTAATGGACGATGTATTTCCACGCTTGCACTTACTTACTTTTTGCTTTGCTTTGCTTTATTTTTTCTGTAGGTACGAAGTGTGCTTCTTTTTTTTAGTTACTATTACTGGTTATGGTTAGTGTTTTAAAATGAGTAAGTAGTTTTTAATATTTTCGTAGGTAAACCCCTTCAAAAATTTATTTGCTAGAAAGCCTCATGTACTCACGACACGAGTACACTATACGAGTACCAAAAGTACCAATATAAGTTAGGTATGTAGTGGGACCGAATTATCGACCTGAAGCTTTCGATAATTCTAAATTAATTAATTAATAGTCAAGCCACAATTTTAAAATCATAAGCGTGCATTTTTCGTCGTGAATGATCTAATATAAGTACCTAATTATAATTAGTATGTAATTAGATAAGTCTACAAATATAAAAAGGTTATGCAGTCATATTACAAAAAGTAAGACATGTATAGATTGTGTTTTAACAGAATAAACATTAAAAAAGGCGCGAAATTCATAACTACGCCGCCCTCCCGGGCCGTCGAGGCGCCGCGCGCCGCGCCGCCGGCGCACGGCGCACGGGAACGGGAACTAAGCGAGCGGTACCTCGCCTCCCGCCTGCCGCGCACGCGTTGCGGTCGTCTAATTCATTCCACATTTATATGTTTACGCGCGCAATACGCATATTACTTTTCTCAAAAATGGCCCGCAAACTGGACTTTAGTCGCTTCGCTACATATTGGAAGGTAAAGTGTATAGTTTAAGGTCAGATCCAAATTAAAAAAAAAAGTAAAAAGCATTGCAGGCGAGTTGCAGTCGGCCTGCAATGTCACATATAAATTCCTTTATTTGTCGAGTTATGAACTTTTTAAAAAGTAGAAACTGTCATATAAAAGGAGGCACAGGTCGTATTCAGCCAATTCAGCTCGTATTTTTCTGTTAGAAACGCGACGTTTTTTTATGTCTCGAATAATTTGCGTTTTTCGGCGTAAATACACTTGCAATTCTGTTAAAAAAAAATAAACGGCGGGAAAGCATGATGTTTTTGACGGTTTAAGGTTATGTTTTTCAAATCTTAATTAAATTTTTGTCGTATTTCCCCCATTTTTGAGAAATTACTTTAGATACTACGATACGAGTACCTACGAGTAATTACCTAGCATTCATTAATGGGCCAATTTTTTTGGCGTTGTAGTTTTTTTTATTTCTTAGAATTGCATGAAAATTGGTAGGTTGGGAGAGCTCCTGATTCTGAACAATATGTGCGCGATTTCCTACACTGTCCCACAATTTTTTTCCATTGAGTGACAAAACGTATGAGATTTTCGTAACTCAGTGGAAAAAATGTATGGGAAAAAATGGATGGGAAAAAAATTTTTTTGACGCCTTGTTGTCATATTTTTTTTACTTGTACAAAATCAGGAGCTGTTCCAACATACCAATTTTCATGCAATTCTAAGAAATAAAAAAAACTACGACGCCAAAAAAATTGGCCCTAATAGTACATTACTGCAGAGGCCGTGAAGTAAGGGATTGCTGGACGACTGTACTAATTCAGGGGTAAGAATTTCAAATTTGGCATTTATTTTGAATTTTAAGCCAAAAAAGTTTTTTTTTGCGAAAAAACGTCATTTTACTCGATTTTGACTAATTCAGGGATAAGGATGTCAAATCTGACATTTATTTTAAATTTAAAGCAAAAAAAAAAAAATTTGCGCAAAATCGTCATTATACTCGATTACAACTAATTCAGGGGTAAGGATTTCAAATTTGACATTTATTTTGAATTTTAAGCCAAAAAAATATTTTTTTTTTGCGAAAAAACGTCATTTTACTCGATTTTGACTAATTCAGGGATAAGGATGTCAAATCTGAAGTTTATTTTAAATTTAAAGCAAAAAAAAATTTTTTTGCGAAAAATCGTCATTAGACTCCATTTCGACTAATTCAGGGGTAAGAATTTCAAATTTGACATTTATTTTGAATTTTAAGCCAAAAATTTTTTTTTTTTTTTGCGAAAAAACGTCATTTTACTCGATTTTGACTAATTCAGGGATGAGGATGTCAAATCTGACGTTTATTTTAAATTTAAAGCAAAAAAAAATTTTTTTTGCGAAAAATCGTCATTAGACTCGATTTCGACTAATTCAGGGGTAAGAATTTCAAATTTGACATTTATTTTGAATTTTAAGCCAAAAAAATATTTTTTTGCGAAAAAAACGTCATTTTACTCGATTTTGACTAATTCAGGGATAAGGATGTCAAATCTGACATTTATTTTAAATTTAAAGCAAAAAAAAAAAATTTTGCGAAAAATCGTCATTATACTCGATTACAACTAATTCAGGGGTAAGGATTTCAAATTTGACATTTATTTTGAATTTTAAGCCAAAATTTTTTTTTTTTTTTTGCGAAAAAACGTCATTTTACTCGATTTTGACTAATTCAGGGATAAGGATGTCAAATCTGACGTTTATTTTAAATTTAAAGCAAAAAAAAAATTTTTTTGCGAAAAATCGTCATTAGACTCGATTTCGACTAATTCAGGGGTAAGAATTTCAAATTTGACATTTATTTTGAATTTTAAGCCAAAAAAAAATTTTTTTGCGAAAAATCGTCATTATACTCGATTTCAACTAATTCAGGGGTAAGGATTTCAAATTTGACATTTATTTTGAATTTTAAGCCAAAAAATTTTTTTTTTGCGAAAAATAGTCCTTATACTCGATTTCGACTAATTCAGGGGTAAGGATTTCAAATTTGACATTTATTTAGAATTTTAAGCCAAAAAAAGTTTTTTTTTTGCGAAAAAACGTCACTATAATTCAATCAATCATCTTTATTGCAGACCAAAACGATCCATAGTTTGTTAGCATGTCTTACATAACTACTTATATACTAGGGTTAGGGTGACTAAAAGATAAACATGTCAATACACATTATACTCGATTTCGACTAATTCAGGGATAAGGATTTCAAATCTGACACTTATTTTGAATTTTAAGCAAAAAAAAAAATATTTTTTCAAAAAATCGTCATTATACTGGATTTCAACTAATTCACGGATAAGGATTTCAAATCTGACATTTAGATTGAATTTAAAGCAAAAAAAAATATTTTTTTGCGAAAAATCGTCATTATACTCGATTTCAACTAATTCAGGGGTAAGGATTTCAAATTTGACATTTATTTTGAATTTTAAGCCAAAAAAAATTTTTTTTTTGCGAAAAAAACGTCATTTTACTCGATTTTGACTAATTCAGGGATAAGGATGTCAAATCTGACATTTATTTTAAATTTAAAGCAAAAAAAAAAATTTTTTTTGCGAAAAATCGTCATTATACTCGATTACAACTAATTCAGGGGTAAGGATTTCAAATTTGACATTTATTTTGAATTTTAAGACAAAAAAATTTTTTTTTTGCGAAAAACGTCATTTTACTCGATTTTGACTAATTCAGGGATAAGGATGTCAAATCTGACATTTATTTTAAATTTAAAGCAAAAAAAAAATTTTTTTTGCGAAAAATCGTCATTATACTCGATTACAACTAATTCAGGGGTAAGGATTTCAAATTTGACATTTATTTTGAATTTTAAGACAAAAAATTTTTTTTTTACAAAAATTGTCATTATACTCGATTTCGACTAATTCAGGGATAAGGATGTCAAATCTGACATTTATTTTAAATTTAAAGCAAAAAAAAAAATTTTTTTTTGCGAAAAATCGTCATTATACTCGATTACAACTAATTCAGGTGTAAGAATTTCAAATTTGACATTTTGAATTTTAAGCCAAAAAAATTTTTTTGTTGCTAGAAAACGTCATTAATGTCATTATACTCGGATTTCAAATTTTATATTTATTTGATTTTTAAGTAAAAAATGTTTAATATATAAATTTTTAAATTCATGCCCCTGAATTAGTCGAAACCGAGTATAATGACGATTTTCGCAAAAAAAAAAAAATATTTTTTGGGTTAAAATTCAAAATAAATGTCAAATTTGAAATCCTTACCCCTGAATTAGTCGAAATCGAGTATAATGACGAATTAACGCAAAAAAAATATTTTTCTGGCTTAAAATTCAAAATAAATGTCAAATTTGAAATCCTTATCCCTGAATTAGTCGAAATCAAGTATAATGACGATCTTCACAAAAAAAATTTTTTTTGGCTCAAAATTCAAAATCAATGTCAAATTTGAAATCCTTACCCCTGAATTAGTCGAAATCGAGTATAATGACGATTTTACGCAATAAAATCTTTTTTTGGCTTAAAATTCAAAATAAATGTCAGATTTGAAATCCTTACCCCTGAATTAGTCGAAATCGAGTATAATGACGTTTTTTCGCAAAAAAAAATATTTGGCTTAAAATTCAAAATAAATGTCAAATTTGAAATTCTTACCCCTGAATTTGTCGAAATCGAGTATAATGACGATTTTCGCAAAAAAAAAAAATATTTTTTGGGTTAAAATTCAAAATAAATGTCAAATTTGAAATCCTTACCCCTGAATTAGTCGAAATCGAGTATAATGACGAATTAACGCAAAAAAATATTTTTCTGGCTTAAAATTCAAAATAAATGTCAAATTTGAAATCCTTATCCCTGAATTAGTCGAAATCAAGTATAATGACGATCTTAACAAAAAAAAATTTTTTTTGGCTCAAAATTCAAAATCAATGTCAAATTTGAAATCCTTACCCCTGAATTAGTCGAAATCGAGTATAATGACGATTTTACGCAATAAAATCTTTTTTTGGCTTAAAATTCAAAATAAATGTCAGATTTGAAATCCTTACCCCTGAATTAGTCGAAATCGAGTATAATGACGTTGATTCGCAAAAAAAAATATTTGGCTTAAAATTCAAAATAAATGTCAAATTTGAAATTCTTACCCCTGAATTAGTCGAATTCGAGTATAATGACAATTTTTCGCAAAAAAAATTTTTTGGCTTAAACTTCAAATTAAATGTCAAATTTGAAATCCTTACCCCTGAATTAGTCGAAATCCGCTTTAGAGGTGAGACGTACTAGGCAAAAAACGCGTACTGAGTTTTGCGAGTACGCGTCCACAAAAAGATTAGATCCAAAGACTAGGTCCAAAGACGCGCTAAACCGACCCCGACCGAATACGAATAGCGCGGAACATTAAGACCCTTAGACGTTTCGAGTCTTCAGAGTCGTCGTACGCCTAGTACTCGATACGCTAAAAGACGCGCGGGCGGGATCGCGTACTTACGCGTCCATGCCCAAACCTATTCCAAAAACCAATCCCGTAAATACGTCTCACCTCCGCTTTTAAAGCACACTATCCAACAACTTGAATCAAAAAAAGTCGTATCTTCATAGGGGCCTTACGGCACTTACGTCCTTTTATTTACTTTTATTACACAAACACCCTTACATCCATCTTGTTCAAACCAAAAATCGTTGAAAGTATTAATTAATGGGCACACTTTTTAAATAAACAATTTTTATTTATTTACGACTTTGACAGCTAATATTTCACCAATAATTGACTTGGATCGAAATCTTGTTTAATAACCTCTATTTCATTTTTAAAGGTTAATCGATAAATATTCAACACGACAATGTGCATTGTAATATTTGAAATTATGTGGAGTGCCCCCTAATATATAATTTTTTCGTACTTTTACATCACCTTTGTAGTGGTTCATAATATAATGTCCTACCAAATTTCATAATTGTACTACTCATACTTACTTCTCAGACTAAATTGATTGTGACATACGGACGGACAGACAGACATGATGAAATTATAATATAAGGTTTCTGTTTTAGCCATGATGGCTACGGAACCCTAAAAACTAATATAATATATTTGATCCACCACTGGCTGGAGTGGCTGGTATGTGTCATTCACCAGTGTTGCCAATTCATACATAAAAGTAATAGAACAAACAAACAAGTTTAGTATTATTTAAATTCATAGTTAAAGTATAACACAAATAGGAATATCTTGGAATAGTAACCACTTCTAAGTAAAATAAGTTATACTATTAATAACGTAAATCTAAACGCAATTTATTCTTTCATCATGAATGTAGTTTATCCCAGAAGTTTACCCTTTTTCAATAGCCTGGCAACTTCATTACATGATTCTTAAAATTTGCGCCATCTGCCGGAATACAATACAGACACTTGGCCATGTAGTTCACGAAAACTTACGATCAGTTGAAGCAAATCAACTGTTAGAAAAGGGCTATTTTTTATTTTATTATTTTCGTGTTATATTGTGACACACTGTATCAAATTATATTTTATGCTTTATAATGTCTAAATATGTCGATTTAGAATGTTAAAATGCAACATTTTGGCGAAATCAACAATACGTTTTTCATTTTCAGCCTGGTAGCGTCATCTCGCTAGTGCTTTCTGACCTGCTATGATACTTCCAAAGAGTTAGCGTTCTTAGCTTTCTAATATTCTTTGCTTTGGTTGAGTGGCTTCAGAGCGGCTTCAACGCTCCAGTCTCTTTGATTGAGTGGCTTCAGAGCGGCTTCACCGTTCCAGTCTTTGGTTGAGTGGCTTCAGAGCGGCTTCACCGTTCCAGTCTTTGGTTGAGTGGCTTCAGAGCGGCTTCACCGTTCCAGTCTCTTTGGTTGAGTGGCTTCAGAGCGGCTTCACCGTTCCAGTCTTTGGTTGAGTGGCTTCAGAGCGGCTTCAACGCTCCAGTCTCTTTGATTGAGTGGCTTCAGAGCGGCTTCACCGTTCCAGTCTTTGGTTGAGTGGCTTCAGAGCGGCTTCACCGTTCCAGTCTTTGGTTGAGTGGCTTCAGAGCGGCTTCAACGCTCCAGTCTCTTTGATTGAGTGGCTTCAGAGCGGCTTCAACGTTCCAGTCTCTTTGATTGAGTGGCTTCAGAGCGGCTTCAACGCTCCAGTCTCTTTGATTGAGTGGCTTCAGAGCGGCTTCAACGCTCCAGTCTCTTTGATTGAGTGGCTTCAGAGCGGCTTCAACGCTCGTCTCTTTGATTGAGTGGCTTCAGAGCGGCTTCAACGTTCCAGTCTCTTTGATTGAGTGGCTTCAGAGCGGCTTCAACGCTCCAGTCTCTTTGGTTGAGTGGCTTCAGAGCGGCTTCAACGCTCCAGTCTCTTTGATTGAGTGGCTTCAGAGCGGCTTCAACGTTCCAGTCTCTTTGATTGAGTGGCTTCAGAGCGGCTTCAACGCTCCAGTCTCTTTGGTTGAGTGGCTTCAGAGCGGCTTCAACGCTCCAGTCTCTTTGATTGAGTGGCTTCAGAGCGGCTTCAACGCTCCAGTCTCTTTGGTTGAGTGGCTGAAGCCAAAGAGACTGGAGCGTTGAAGCCGCTCTGAAGCCACTCAACCAAAGAGACTGGAACGGTGAAGCCGCTCTGAAGCCACTCAACCAAAGACTGGAACGGTGAAGCCGCTCTGAAGCCACTCAATCAAAGAGACTGGAGCGTTGAAGCCGCTCTGAAGCCACTCAACCAAAGAGACTAGAGCGTTGAAGCCGCTCTGAAGCCACTCAACCAAAGAGACTAGAGCGTTGAAGCCGCTCTGAAGCCACTCAATCAAAGAGACTAGAGCGTTGAAGCCGCTCTGAAGCCACAATCAAAGAGACTAGAGCGTTGAATCCGCTCTGAAGCCACTCAACCAAAGAGACTGGAGCGTTGAAGCCGCTCTGAAGCCACTCAATCAAAGAGACTGGAGCGTTGAAGCCGCTCTGAAGCCACTCAATCAAAGAGACCGGAGCGTTGAAGCCGCTCTGAAGCCACTCAACCAAAGAGACTGGAGCGTTGAATCCGCTCTGAAGCCACTCAATCAAAGAGACTGGAGCGTTGAAGCCGCTCTGAAGCCACTCAACCAAAGAGACGAACGGTGAAGCCGCTCCGAAGCCACTCAACCAGAGACTGGAACGGTGAAGCCGCTCTGAAGCCACTCAATCAAAGAGACTGGAGCGTTGAAGCCGCTCTGAAGCCACTCAATCAAAGAGACTGGAACGGTGAAGCCGCTCTGAAGCCACTCAATCAAAGAGACTGGAACGGTGAAGCCGCTCTGAAGCCATTCAATCAAAGAGACTGGAGCGTTGAAGCCGCTCTGAAGCCACTCAACCAAAGAGACTGGAGCGTTGAAGCCGCTCTGAAGCCACTCAATCAAAGAGACTGGAGCGTTGAAGCCGCTCTGAAGCCACAACCAAAGAGACTGGAGCGTTGAAGCCGCTCTGAAGCCACTCAATCAAAGAGACTGGAACGTTGAAGCCGCTCTGAAGCCACTCAACCAAAGAGACTGGAGCGTTGAAGCCGCTCTGGTGAAGCCGCTCTGAAGGACTGGAGCGTTGAAGCCGCTCTGAAGCCACTCAATCAAAGAGACTGGAGCGTTGAAGCCGCTCTGAAGCCACTCAATCAAAGAGACTGGACTGCAATGGTCCGGACATGGTCTGTCATGGTCCGGACATGGTCTTTCATGGTCCGGACATGGTCTCACTTTACATACATACATACATACATACATACATGGTCTGGTCACGGTGTCATGGTCAGGCCCAGGACTGCAATGGTCCGGACATGGTCTGTCATGGTCCGGACGGTCCATCATGGTCATGACAGACCCTTTACATACATACATACATACATACATACATACATACATACATACCTACCTACCTACATACATACATACATACATACATACCTACCTACATACATACATACATACATGGTCTGGTCACGGTGTCATGGTCAGGCCCAGGACTGCAATGGTCCGGACATGGTCTGTCATGGTCCGGACATGGTCTGTCATGGTCCGGACATGGTCTTTCATGGTCCGGACATGGTCTGCAATGGTCCGGACATGGTCTGTCATGGTCCGGACATGGTCTGTCATGGTCAGGCCCAGGACTGCAATGGTCCGGACATGGTCTGTCATGGTCCGGACATGGTCTTTCATGGTCCGGACATGGTCTCACTTTACATACATACATACATACATACATACATACATACATACATACATACATACATACATACATACATACATACATACATACATACATACATACATACATACATACATACATACATACATACATACATACATACATACATACATACATACATACATACATACATACATACATACATACATACATGGTCTGGTCACGGTGTCATGGTCAGGCCCAGGACTGCAATGGTCCGGACATGGTCTGTCATGGTCCGGACATGGTCTGTCATGGTCCGGACATGGTCTGTCAAGGTCCGGACATGGTCTTTCATGGTCCAGACATGGTCTGCAATGGTCCGGACATGGTCTGTCATGGTCCGGACATGGTCTTTCATACATACATACATACATACATACATACATACATACATACATACATACATACATGGTCTGGTCACGGTGTCATGGTCAGGCCCAGGACTGCAATGGTCCGGACATGGTCTGTCATGGTCCGGACATGGTCTTTCATGGTCCGTACATGGTCTGCAATGGTCCGGACATGGTCGTTCATGGTCCGGACATGGTCTGTCATGGTCCGGACATGGTCTGTCATGGTCCGGACGGTCCATCATGGTCATGACAGACCCTTTACATACATACATACATACATACATACATACATACATACATACATACATACATACATACATACATACATACCTACCTTCATACATACATACATACATACATACATACCTACCTACCTACATACATACATACATACATACATACATGGGTACTTCCATAAAAGTTGGGTAATTTTCGCACAAATTTTGAAATAGTGTTTTCAGATATTTATTAGAAAACTTTTTAATATTATACAATACTTATAACAGTACTTTTTGTATCCAAAGTGGCCAGTCACTTTACTTGATATTTAATGAGAAATTAGTGTTTTTCTGAAATCTATGATCTAGGGACTGACGGGATATGCTAGGGACTGACGCAAAACATTGTTAATAGAATAAAACCACGTGTTTAACTTCCAATAATCATTTATTTAGAAATTCGTGGGTCCGCGTGCACTCGGCCTTCGGCCTCGCTTAGCCTTGCCGCTCACCTTCGGGCCTGCGGCCCTCAGGTTCGTGTGCCCGCGTTCGCTCGGCCTTTGGCCTCGCTTAACCTTGCCGCTCACCTTCGGGCCTGCGGCCCTCAGGTTCGTGTGTCCGCGTGCACTCGGCCTTCGGCCTCGCTTAGCCTTGCCGCTCACCTTCGGGCCTGCGGCCCTCAGGTTCGTATGTCCGCGTGCGCTCGGCCTTCGGCCTCGCTTAGCCTTGCCGCTCACCTTCGGGCCTGCGGCCCTCAGGTTCAGTGTCCGCGTGCGCTCGGCCTTCGGCCTCGCTTAACCTTGCCGCTCACCATCGGGCCCGCGGCCCTCAGGTTTGTGTGTCCGCGTTAAGTCTTAACAACGATGGGAATAGTAAGTGTCTGGGTGGGCAAGCGGCCCTCGGGCTCGCGAGGAGAGCGCGCACTGATGGGACGCTTCGGGCCTTCGGCCCTACGCGGAGCTCGGCCTTCGGCCTCACGAGGCCTTGCCCCTCACCTTCGGGCCTTCGGCCCTCAGGTTCGCTTGTAACATACACGGGCCTTATGAATACTTGGGCAACCCTTTCCTCCCGTAGCTCGGCCTTCGGCCTCGCAAAATTACTTGGGGGAGGGGGGGGGGGGGGCGCTTAGACGCTCGGGGCGAGGCTCCGGGTCTTCGGCCCTCCGCCGAGCTCGGCCTTTGGCCTCGCGGCCTGAAGCTCGCCCTTCGGGCTCGCGAAACCTGGTATTTGTATAGGATTTTCGGTTGTTCGGTACTGCGAGGCCGCAGCCTCCCGGAGCCTCCATAACAGTGGCCAGGCACGTCCCCCCCCCCCTCAATCTTTCAAAACAGCAAGGCTGAGCGAGGCCGAAGGCCGAGCGCACGCGGACACACGAACCTGAGGGCCGCAGGCCCGAAGGTGAGTGGTAAGGCTAAGCGAGGCCGAAGGCCGAGCGCACTCGCCCAACCTTACCTTTCCTTACCCATGGGCAACAGCACCAAATAAGGACAACTCAAGGACAATTAAGGACGAGTACAAAAGGACAATTAAGGACAAGTACACGATAACCTGTGCTCCAGTTCTTTTTCTTTTTTCTATGCTCACGTGGAGTCATATCTTTCACGCATTTTCGCTGTCCTTTTTCCTTTTTTTTGAGGTATTTCAATCTTTCTTTTTCTTTGTACTCTGCTAATAAAACTGGATCATTTTTAATTTTTTCTAAACGTTTTTTTGCCTGTTCTGACTTTTTTCTTGCTTTTTCTTCTTTAGAAAGCGGTATTTTCTTTCGAGGCGCCATATTCTACAACAAATACAAGTTTCTTATATTGCTGAACTTGCCTCAAAGAGTATGAACGTCAGTCCCTAGCCTTTGCGTCAGTCCCTAGCCACATTTACGACTAGGGCCTGATGGTCTAGGGACTGACTAATTCGAACAAAATCACTCGTAATTTACTTTGGAAAAGACATACCAAAACTTGTAAGAAACTATAATATCTAAACAAACAGATCACATTTACACACAAATAAAAGGAAACAATAACTAATTAACTTTCTGCAAAATAACTCACCTAGGGCCTGAGAGATTGACTGGTACAGCACGTGTTTCCTCAGCATGGACGCCGACCGCACTGACGTCAAAATGGCCGACGCAGATGGGCCCACGCATGTGGCTAACTTCATGTTATTGCTTTTGAATGAATGAGTTTCAAAAGAGACGGTCAGCACGGATACCGCGTATTTTTAAATTTTCTAAGTGGCTAGGGCCTGATTGTAATTATCGATGACGCTACTTTTTTTTACAAAAAGGTATGAAAAATGATTATTTTTGTTTATTGACTTGTTTTAGTGAAGTAAGGAAAATAAGTTCAGTTTATTTAACATTGCTTTATGCAATAAAATGGCTGGTCTCATAATATTATGGGCTACGCTCTTATCAATACCATGTATATGTTCATTCGGCGTCAGGCACTATTGTCATATATCAATTTATAGTCTCGGCCCTGTGCCATTGCGAGGATACTCTGTTTGCTCGTGTTAGGGAGTAGGTAGGGACGCACTATACAATACATATTATATTCTTACGTTACCCAAGTGGTTAGCATGCGGCGCCCAATGGGTTAGCATCAGGTATTCCTTCGCGAGACTGCGGCTCCCGACATAGTTGCCTCATATTATATGACTTATGCATGGTACTTTTATGAGATATTGTGGCTTTATGGTTGCGTGCAATCAGCTATTTTATTCTCACGTCTTTGATTGAGATTTGTACTACGTTTCGTAACAAGCCAGATATTACCCGTCCTAATCCTACCCAGTAGGAAATATCGTCAATATCTCGTCGCAACAAAATCTAGTTTTAAGGTTATATTATTCTATATTTTACATTAATACCCAATCGACGTTTTATCTATATCTACGCTCTCCATTATAGTAATGAGTTAATGGAGAAGAACATAAATGCGTAGAAATAGTTATAGTAATGAGTTAACTATTTCTACGCATTTATGTTCTTTGAATAAAATTATGGAATAATTATCTACTCCGTATCACTTTATACTTACTTCTTTAAGCTATAACTACGAACCCACTTAGCTACTCAGGGTCAGGACCATGAAAGACCATGTCCGGACCATGACAGACCATGTCCGGACCATTGCAGTCCTGGGCCTGACCATGACAGACCATGTCCGGACCATGACAGACCATGTCCGGACCATGACAGACCATGTCCGGACCATGAAAGACCATGTCCGGACCATGACAGACCATGTCCGGACCATTGCAGACCATGTCCGGACCATGAAAGACCATGTCCGGACCATGACAGACCATGTCCGGACCATGACAGACCATGTCCGGACCATTGCAGTCCTGGGCCTGACCATGACACCGTGACCAGACCATGTATGTATGTATGTATGAATGTATGTATGTATGTATGTATGTACGTACGTATGTCTGGACATGGGCCTGACCATGACAGACCATGTCCGGACCATGACAGACCATGTCCGGACTGTGACAGACCATGTCCGGACCACGAAAGACCATGTCCGGACCATGACAGACCATGTCCGGACCATGAACGACCATGTCCGGACCATTGCAGACCATGTCCGGACCATGAAAGACCATGTCCGGACCATGACAGACCATGTCCGGACCATTGCAGTCCTGGGCCTGACCATGACACCGTGACCAGACCATGTATGTATGTATGTATGTATGTATGTATGTATGTATGTATGTATGTAAAGTGAGACCATGTCCGGACCATGAAAGACCATGTCCGGACCATGACAGACCATGTCCGGACCATTGCAGTCCAGTCTCTTTGATTGAGTGGCTTCAGAGCGGCTTCAACGCTCCAGTCTCTTTGATTGAGTGGCTTCAGAGCGGCTTCAACGTTCCAGTCTCTTTGATTGTGGCTTCAGAGCGGCTTCAACGCTCCAGTCTCTTTGATTGAGTGGCTTCAGAGCGGCTTCAACGCTCCAGTCTCTTTGATTGAGTGGCTTCAGAGCGGCTTCAACGCTCCAGTCTCTTTGATTGAGTGGCTTCAGAGCGGCTTCAACGTTCCAGTCTCTTTGATTGAGTGGCTTCAGAGCGGCTTCAACGCTCCAGTCTCTTTTCTTGAGTGGCTTCAGAGCGGCTTCAACGCTCCAGTCTCTTTGATTGAGTGGCTTCAGAGCGGCTTCAACGCTCCAGTCTCTTTGGTTGAGTGGCTTCAGAGCGGCTTCAACGCTCCGGTCTGTAACTTCCCACTCTAGTGAAATAGAAAATGGGAAAATGGATAACCTAAAGCCTACCTAAAGCTTTACTTACAAATACTTACACCAGAGGAAAATCCGGCGCGACCAGCTCGAGCGTCGAGCTCTACAGTTCTGAAAGATAGGGTTATAACTATAGGGAAAGAAAATAAATCAAACAAGCATTTGCGAGAGAAAACTAAAATAAACAAAATGCATTTATTGCATAAAAGTGATTTTACTCGAAACTTTGACTAATTTATCTAATAAAACCCGGTGAGAACTTTATTAGACATCCGCGTTGATTCCTAGGCCAAACCTACGCAAGGGAAAACAAGGCGGACTCAACAAAAACCCTTGCTGCCAACATAACCTATTACAAATGATAATGAATGAAAATAAACTGAATTAAAGATTAGTTACACAATCAAAGCTTATACCAAACATAACAGTTAACTCATTAAAATAAAACCTAGCTATTGAGGACGTGATCATCTAGTGACAATATTAAGACCTAGTTATGAAATGTAGTAACTTAAGTTCTCTGAGGTGTGAGAAATGTATAAACCATTGAGAATCGGACAATGTTTAAACAAATTTTACAACTTAAAACTAAATAGTTAACTTAAATAACCCTGCCTAAATACATAAATAAAATTGCCTACAGTATCCTATTTGTAAAGTTTAAATAACCATGAACACAATACTAAGTTCCTAGAACGTAATTTGAACGAACGAGAACTTAACTATAAGAATTATATATACAATAGTAAAGAAACCTAGAAGAAATACAGAGCCTAACTTACTTGTATAATACCGTCGTTAGCTGTGTGATAATACTGATAATTAGTAGCTAAGTGGGTTCGTAGTTATAGCTTAAAGAAGTAAGTATAAAGTGATACGGAGTAGATAATTATTCCATAATTTTATTCAAAGAACATAAATGCGTAGAAATAGTTATAGTAATGAGTTAATGGAGAGCGTAGATATAGATAAAACGTCGATTGGGTATTAATGTAAAATATAGAATAATATAACCTTAAAACTAGATTTTGTTGCGACGAGATATTGACGATATTTCCTACTGGGTAGGATTAGGACGGGTAATATCTGGCTTGTTACGAAACGTAGTACAAATCTCAATCAAAGACGTGAGAATAAAATAGCTGATTGCACGCAACCATAAAGCCACAATATCTCATAAAAGTACCATGCATAAGTCATATAATATGAGGCAACTATGTCGGGAGCCGCAGTCTCGCGAAGGAATACCTGATGCTAACCCATTGGGCGCCGCATGCTAACCACTTGGGTAACGTAAGAATATAATATGTATTGTATAGTGCGTCCCTACCTACTCCCTAACACGAGCAAACAGTATCCTCGCAATGGCACAGGGCCGAGACTATAAATTGATATATGACAATAGTGCCTGACGCCGAATGAACATATACATGGTATTGATAAGAGCGTAGCCCATAATATTATGAGACCAGCCATTTTATTGCATAAAGCAATGTTAAATAAACTGAACTTATTTAAAAGCCAGTTGGAAGCGGATATTGATATATGTATATATAACCGTAGTAGTATTTCTACATTGAAGTAGACTGAAATACGAGTTAGTTACCTCGTACCCAAATATTGTGCAATCAAACAAAGTTGTTGCTATTCAGGTTTAATTTCCAAATCGAGTCATACGATCATCCCCGTAACGAATATCACTACTGAGGCACGCAACCGCGATATCTCAGCATTGACCAGCTTCTCGCGACAGCAAGGAGTTTTGCTCGAGTCGTCAATCAACCTGTACTGCCTTTGCCACTTTCACATCGCACCTCGCCCATATATAGGTTGGGGTCTTTAATGGTCAGTTTCAGCTAACGGCAATACAGATTTCTCGTTCCTCATGGGACTATAGCGTCTTGTCTGAATCAAAGATTCCCACAAGCAGCTAAAGGCACGCCACGCCTCTACATTGACTGCAGCCCTTTTCAAAGCCCGTCTAGAGAGTAGAACTAAAGACGAAAGCCTGTCGTTAAGAATCCGTAAAGACTGTCCCTAAACCCCATTGATGAGCGTACTTCATCGGTCTGGAGTAAAACCATTGCTAAGCAACGTTAATAGTTATTACGCATATTTAGTATATTTGGGTACTACATTGTACTCAAAACCTTTCGTCATAGGGTGGAACATGCCACACAAAATTGTAATAAATGATCGGCAGTCCATCCTGTGACATTACCTCATTGCTAGAACAGTCACGGATAATAAAAGCCACTGCGACCAGTTCTAACAACTACAATAAATTAGTAAATGTTGTAACGTAAACACGTTACGTAACCTAGGTTACTTTTTTAAACTTATATTACTATACATAATTATAGCTTTCATCAAAATATAATAGTCTTATCTACTAACACTTACCTACAATTATAACAACATAAACGAATAAATACTATACCTAAATTCAACTATAATTTGGGTTATTTATAATACGTAGTTGTTTTCCCCCGACGACTGTACTTGAATGCCATCGCCTTTGTTTCGCGAGTAACGGTCCGCCGTCGGCCGGCACCCCTCGCCGCGCGTCCCGCAGCCCGCGCTCGTCTTAGCGTAGCTGCCTCTCGCCAGACAGAATTTAATCTCGACGCCGGCGCACGTTCGCTTGCTTGGCGCAGCGTCTTCACACGTAGCCGGCGAAATTTATAATGTTCCAGTAAAGTTATTAAATCGGGCCTCTGCCCGTATGTGGTGTACTTAGTAGTCCACAGTTTTAATATTTAAGTGTTTTAAAACCCCATTGGGTAAGTGTTAAACGTTATTATGCTTCCAGATAACGGTAATTTCAAATGGTGTGTCTAACGGCTTTTTAGGCTAAAATGTTTCTTTGTTCTCTCGCTTGCCGCATATATTTCTGCCTTACTACGCATCACAACTATTTTGCATTGCATTTAATCACGTAAATTAGAGAATATAATATTTAATTAAATGTTGTGAAACCTAGTTATTGATTTTGTGATGTAGTTTTACCATCTCATCATGTAAACTCCGTTCTGACTGTGACACCGCACATCACCACCAGGCCATCATCATCACCATCACGCAGTACTACTCTCTGTGCTTCTGCTTAATGCTGCCGTGCCGTCACAGTCAACGGAGCCGTTACAATTTGAATTTACTTACACGAAGGACGTAAATTCCAGGGTACTACCTTATGGATTAAGGCCAAGACCACCGATCGCGCGCTGACCCTAGCTGACGTCCCTCAGCTCATCCTCCTTCAGGGCTACTCCGAGAACCAGGGAAGTACTGGCGTGGTGGCGGCTGAACCCCTTCAATACCCGGGAGTAAAAATCAGACGGCTTAGTCGGACTCCGACCCTACGACTTATTCGTGTGCTTGCGGCGTAGCGGAAATAAATATTTTATAGTTAACTTGTTGTTTAATTCCACACCTTTTCCGCTAACTTGCAGCACTGGCGCCTAACCGTGGTTTTTTTTAAAGGTCTGATTTTACTCCCGGGTGGGTATTTTTGTGTGTGTGTTTGTGTTGGTGTTTTTTTTTTGTGTTTTATTTTTTGTGAAACGTTTTTTCAGTTTTTATTTTGGTTGCCAGCAACTGAAGTGTACGGAGCTCGTTTGGGTTTGTGTCAATAAGTTATAAGTAACGAGTTTTTATTTAGTATAGTCAGACACATTTTGTTTAAGGTATAATTATTCTAGAAGTTATTTTTGAGCGGTGAACGTAGGTAGGCTCTTGTGTTACGCTATTTATTGGTACAGTTGACCGCATTTTTTTTTTGTTATATAATATAATTTGTCTTTTTTTTCTCTTGTTCAGAGGAATTAATTGTTTAAAGAGAATTGTTGTATTGTGCTGGGTCTCCGTGCGCATTAGTTGCATAAAAAAAAACGCTTTTTTTGTTTTAATTTTGTGATTGTTGTTTTTTTGCTTTGTGTTTTTTATTTGCAAAGTTTTCAATTATTTTAATTTATTTTGAAGGAAAACAACCAAAAACGTTCGTAATATTAATAATTCCTGTAACAGACGGAGTATTTTCTTTGTTTTTCTTTGAACGTTTTAACATTTACCCAATTGTTTTCTTATAAAATTTGCAATGTCGTGGCCAATAAAATTTATGTCCTTGCAAAAGTCTGAACTGGAGTACGAGGTAGCTATTCGCGGTGAAACCCCAGCTTCCACAGTTCAGGAACTTCGCAAGCAGATTGCAAAGTGTGGTCCTTTGATTCCTTCCGAGGACATTCTCGTCAGTCCCTTTGATGCAGAGGACGACATAGATGGCGTTGAGGATGTGCTCAAGAAGGTCGACGCGTATTTGGATAGCAGACCTGTGGATAGAAATAACTTACTACGGGCTCAAAATTTAGCTAGTCATATGTATCACAGGCTTATGCGTATCACATGCGAGGATGATGACCAGAGGGAGGCTTACAATAAGTGTGTTTCTTCATTTAAGAGCTGTACTAATCGTCTTAGTGCACTTAAAGAGTCTAATATTGTCGATCCGCTAGCATCTTCTAGCAGTGACCCTCAAACCTTCCCCAGCACATCCTCCACTCCTTTTAACATCACGGTTACGTGTGAAGGCGGTAATGCGAACAATTTTGCTAAGCTGAGGTATGATGGCAAGACCTGCGTACGGGCGTTCATACAACGCGTTTCCGAGTTTTGTGCGGCAAAGAATATATCGAGCGATAAGTTACTTCATAATGCTACCGAAATTTTCACAGGCGATGCCATTCATTGGTTCCGCAGCGTCAGGGGAAGTGTAACAAGTTGGGATGAGCTGGTAGTGCTTCTGAGGCAAGATTTCGGTCAAGCTGATTTTGACTATAGGTTGCTCACCGAAATCAGGTCTCGCACGCAAGGAGAAACGGAAAATATTGTCATTTATTTGTCAGTTATGTCGGGACTGTTTTCTCGTTTGTCAAAGCCATTGTCCGAAGATGATAAGCTTGAAATTCTTATGCACAATATCCGTCCTTGTTACGCAAGTACTTTATCTTCCGTTTCCGAGGTGAACAGCATTGAGCAGTTAAAGACCTTGTGTCGGAACTATGAAAATATACAGTCGCGTCTTTCACACTTCAAGGAACCTCCTCGCCCCACTACGGATACTTTAGCACCTGAATTTGCTTATGCTGGCGGCTCTTCCAAGCAACGACCCACTTTACCAAATTATAATAACTCAAACTTCAGTAATAATGGGAACAAATATAATTTTAACAGATATACACAACACAATAAATCACATTCTAATAGCTATAATAACAACTCTTCTTACAATAATGTTACTAAACCTAAACCTAATTATGTGCATGCTATTGATTCTTCCACATCAAAGACACGTTTTTGTCCTAGATGTCGTGTAAATTCGCATAATCTGAGACAGTGCACCGCAAACAAGGATGTTATTGTTTGTTTTGTTTGCGGCCGTCAAAACGTTAAGACACCAGACTGTCCTGACTGCAACAAGGGCAAGAAACAGAGTCCAAAAAAACTAATTACCCAGAATTGTGTCAACAGCAGTAACGTAGTGAATTTTGATAATGAGGACTGGCAAGATTGGCTACGTACTATAAACTTATTTTTTAAAACTTACAAAATTGACACAATTCTGAAGGAAACATATGATATTGATAATAGGCCTTACGTGTCAGTGCAAATAAATGGCATTACAATGTCAGGGTTATTGGACTCGGGGTCTGCAGTCACGATTATTGGCAATGGCGCTCATACAGTACTTGTAGATAGAGGTCTGAAAGTTATTAAGGGGGATTTTATTTCTGTGACAGCAGCTGGAGGACAAACGTTGCAGAGCGAGGGTTATTTTGAGCTTCCTTTACAGTTTGATGGCAAATTTCACATTTTGAGAGCTTTTATTGTGCCAGGTATACAAAATAATCTCATCTTAGGTGTTGATTTTTGGCGCTTATTTCGAATTTGTCCGAAGTACCTAAATAGTATCGTCCTGGGTGACAAGGAGTCGGCTGTCAACAATGTTAGTGCGTCTGATCAGCAACTGTTCATACAGGGTTACGACAATTTAGAGGAGAGTGAGAAACTGGTAGCCGATAACGTAGTTAAACAGTTTGAGGACATCTCTTACCAGCGTAAAGGGCTAGGTGTTACCGATTTAATTACGCATCGTATCGATACTGGGGACTCGCCCCCCATTCGCCAACGCTACTACCGGCTTTCTCCGGAGAAACAACGCATCTTGGTCGAACAGGTAGACGAGATGCTCTCACTCGACGTTATCGAGCCTTCTGAGAGCGCCTGGTCATCGCCTGTCTTGCTCGTGACTAAGAAAAACGGCCAACCTCGCTTCTGTTTGGACAGCCGAAAGCTAAACTCAGTCACCAAGCGCGATGCTTACAACTTGCCGAATATTTCGGAGATTTTGGACAACCTCAGGGATGCTCGCTACCTATCCAGCATCGACTTGTCCAAAGCCTTCTGGCAAATCAAAATTGCTCCAGAGGATAGGCAGAAGACTTCATTCTACGTGCCGTCCAGGGGTACCTACCACTTTAAACGAACTGCATTCGGTCTGACCAACGCTCCTGCTACTCAGCAAAGACTAGTGGACCTGTTGTTCGCCGAGTTCGACCTTAAGGTGTTCGCGTATCTAGATGACATTATCATCGTCTCGAAAGATTTTAATAGCCATGTATCCTTACTTCTACGCGTTTTGGATAAATTAAAGCGTGCCAATCTAACGGTTAATTTAGATAAGTGCCGTTTTTTCAGTAACCAGTTAAAATACCTCGGGTACGTAGTCGATGGTTCCGGATTGCGCACTGATCCCGCGAAAGTTGAGGCGATCCTTAACTATCCCACTCCTACTTGTCGCAAGGACGTTAAGCGTTTTTTGGGAACCGCAACTTGGTACAGACGATTCGTCCCTAATTTTAGCACCATAGCTGGTCCTTTAAATAAATTAACGTCGTCCAAGAAGGGTACACCACCATTCAAGTGGACCCCTGAGGCTGAATCAGCGTTCCAGGAACTCAAAGAACGTTTAGTTTCTGCTCCAGTTCTCTGTTGCCCGGATTATACAAAACCGTTTCAGGTTCACACTGACGCGGACGCTAGCAATTATGGGGTGGGTGCTATGCTTACGCAGATTATTAATGATAAGGAGCATCCCATTGCTTATATGTCTAAAAGCTTGTCGTCAGCGGAGAAAAACTATAGCATTACGGAACGGGAGACGCTTGCCGTTGTCACAGCTCTCGAATATTGGCGCTGTTATATCGAAAATGGACAACCTTTCACGGTATACACGGATCACAGTGCGCTCAAGTGGTTTTTGTCCATTAGTAATCCAACCGGTAGACTGGCTCGCTGGGGTGTACGCTTGTCTGGGTTTAACTTCACTCTTAAGCATCGGCGAGGCGTTGATAATGTCATCCCGGATGCCTTGTCACGAATATCGGTTAGTGCCATTAGTACCTCAAATTCGCACCTAAACTCAAATGATACATGGTATACCAACATTTATAATGGCTGTCTCCATAACCCTATAAATTTTCCGAACTTCATGATTAAGAATGATTCATTGTACCGTTTATCCAGAAACAAGCACGAATTGACATCCGAGTTTTCTTGGAAACTAGTAGTTCCCGCCGAATTACGTGAAAAGGCCATTTACGAAAACCATTGTGAGCCAACGGCAGGACACATGGGCATTTTTAAAACTTACCGCAGACTTGCTTTGCGCTTCTTCTGGCCAAGTATGTATCAGGACGTCGTCAAATTCATTGGAACGTGCGAGAAGTGTTTATCGTACAAGGCACAGAACCACCAAACCTTAGGGGAGATGGGGAGGCCTAAGCAATGCTCTCGCCCGTTCCAGATGATCTCTATCGACCTTATGGGCCCTTTGCCAGTTACGAGGAAAAGGAACAACTATATATTTGTCGTCACATGTTGCTTTTCCAAATATTGTTTAATCTTTCCAATCAAGAAAGCTACAGCAGAAGTCTTGGCGGAGATTTTGACAGACTCTGTCTTTCTTGTACATGGAGTACCACAAACCATTTTGATGGATAATGGTACACAGTTTACTGGTAAGGTTATGAATAACCTCTTTAAATTTTACAACGTCCCTAACGTCCATTACACTCCTAAATACAGTCCACACGTAAATTTAGTCGAGCGTTTTAATCGCACTATAATAACTTGCATTTCAACCTTTGTGGAAGACGACCATAGATCGTGGGACGTGTACATTCCGCGCGTTCAGTTCGCCATTAATAGTTCCGTTAACGAGACCACGGGCTTTACGCCTGCGTTCTTAGTTTATGGTAGGGAGCTAGTGTCATGTGGTACGCACTATACGGAAACCGAGGTCGGGAAGGAAGTGTTGTTCTTACCACGCGATATCTACGCGGAGAACTTAGGTTGTTTGTCGGGAATTTTCGATGACGTGCAACGAAAATTATGGTTGGCTCATGAAAAGAGCACTTCAAACTATAATCTTAGACGAAGGCCAGCTGATTTTGAAATTGGTGACATAGTCATGAAACGCGCTTACTTTTTAAGTGATAAAGGTAAACAGTTCACCAAAAAGCTGGCACCAAAATTTATTAAAGCTAAAATTGTAGACAAGAAGTCCTCTTTAGTATATGTGTTGCAGGATTTATCTGGGAAGGATCTCGGTACCTGGCACATAAAGGACCTCAAATTGGTTGGTCGTAATAAGTAATTTTGTGTTTTTTCTGTTATCCGTTGGTCACACCTCTGTTACTCTATTTGCGTATGTATAATGTTTTAAAGCGTCAGAACATCTTTATTAACTGTACTTGTAGGGTTTCAAGTTTATATGACGTCTAACCCAAAAATAATTTTCTGCAATTACGCGTCAGCAATTATATATTTACAATTACTGATGTATGCATGTAAGCGTGAAGTATGAATGATGAATTTTGCCAGTGTAACTACAGGTACTGAACTAAGCGGATTTTCATTCATTCAGATGAACTAAAATCCTTGCACGACGCGCCGGGGTACTGTAACGTAAACACGTTACGTAACCTAGGTTACTTTTTTAAACTTATATTACTATACATAATTATAGCTTTCATCAAAATATAATAGTCTTATCTACTAACACTTACCTACAATTATAACAACATAAACGAATAAATACTATACCTAAATTCAACTATAATTTGGGTTATTTATAATACGTAGTTGTTTTCCCCCGACGACTGTACTTGAATGCCATCGCCTTTGTTTCGCGAGTAACGGTCCGCCGTCGGCCGGCACCCCTCGCCGCGCGTCCCGCAGCCCGCGCTCGTCTTAGCGTAGCTGCCTCTCGCCAGACAGAATTTAATCTCGACGCCGGCGCACGTTCGCTTGCTTGGCGCAGCGTCTTCACACGTAGCCGGCGAAATTTATAATGTTCCAGTAAAGTTATTAAATCGGGCCTCTGCCCGTATGTGGTGTACTTAGTAGTCCACAGTTTTAATATTTAAGTGTTTTAAAACCCCATTGGGTAAGTGTTAAACGTTATTATGCTTCCAGATAACGGTAATTTCAAATGGTGTGTCTAACGGCTTTTTAGGCTAAAATGTTTCTTTGTTCTCTCGCTTGCCGCATATATTTCTGCCTTACTACGCATCACAACTATTTTGCATTGCATTTAATCACGTAAATTAGAGAATATAATATTTAATTAAATGTTGTGAAACCTAGTTATTGATTTTGTGATGTAGTTTTACCATCTCATCATGTAAACTCCGTTCTGACTGTGACACCGCACATCACCACCAGGCCATCATCATCACCATCACGCAGTACTACTCTCTGTGCTTCTGCTTAATGCTGCCGTGCCGTCACAGTCAACGGAGCCGTTACAATTTGAATTTACTTACACGAAGGACGTAAATTCCAGGGTACTACCTTATGGATTAAGGCCAAGACCACCGATCGCGCGCTGACCCTAGCTGACGTCCCTCAGCTCATCCTCCTTCAGGGCTACTCCGAGAACCAGGGAAGTACTGGCGTGGTGGCGGCTGAACCCCTTCAATACCCGGGAGTAAAAATCAGACGGCTTAGTCGGACTCCGACCCTACGACTTATTCGTGTGCTTGCGGCGTAGCGGAAATAAATATTTTATAGTTAACTTGTTGTTTAATTCCACACCTTTTCCGCTAACTTGCAGCAATGTATAATTTGGTATGTAAATATAAAATAATGGAATACCATGTACTCGTATCATCAATAAATACGCACGTCGCACAGGGCAACAGTGATGATAAAGGTATTGGCGTAATATTATTGTATAATAGTCAATAGACTACAAATATTGTATATAGGAATCAAAGTTCCATCAAAGGTGACGCCAAGATCAATTACGATATTGATTGTACGTTAAATATAAATTTATATCACACAGCGCAACGATAGCATTCCGCCCTATTAAAATGTAACAGTATTCATGACATATAAAATAGCGAGAACGTGAATAAATGCCATTAGTTAACGCAGTCAGAAAGCTTTGCGAAACTTAGAAACCATTTAGGATCTCTTCATCTGCGTGTGTACAGTGGTAGGCTATGTGGTCATCGTGCAGGAACAGCCCCGTTGTCCAAACGCCGCAAGTGTGATTAGCTTCGCCGATGGTGATGTCAGATAGTTATGGCATAGCTGTGGACTGAGGGTGGCCTGGCACTGGTCGTCGATTGCCCACTTGTACGAACTGCTGGCTGGTACACGTCCCGTAGAAATGTCGATAGTCCGAGTATAGGTGGAAGCATATCGTCGTTGGCATTGTGAAAACGTTGACGAAGTCATCTTCTGGACATAGTGAATCCTTCTCTTATATAGGTTTGATTTCGCAAAACCTTCCAAATGCCCCAATCATGGCATTTTACTTATTTAGATATACTTATAAATATGTACGAACGAATACAACCTAATTATTTAGCAACCTAGGAGTTAAAATAACGCCTACACGATAAAACTGCATGTATTAAATAATAACGTAAACCACATACAACTTATTCATACAAAACCTACTCAAAGGTACATAACGTACGTTTATAATAAGTAAAGTTAAATTATTAATACGACACCTCCATACGTGATATTAATCGTTAAATATTACAACAAAGGTATTTAAGTCGGGAAAAGTAACAATCCTATCATTGAGTTAATGATTTGATTACAGCTAAATAAATGAGTACAAAATTAAAAGGCTTTAAAACTAATTGAAATCATAATCATCAAATTAACTGACATTGAACCAGCTTGTATAAATAGCATCTACGCACAGTTATTCATAAAAATCTGAATAATAACGAAAATAGACACATATTATTGCATACAAAACCCAACACCGCAAAATGGTTAATTATTAGCATGCACAATTATTTTGGGTCAATTAAAACACATTTTCTTTATAAAATCAGGTAGTAAAACTCCGTAGCCGCATAAGATATTCCATCTAGCAAATATCTATTGATAAGGTGATTGTTGCAGTAATGTTAAACGCCATTCGTAACAAACGAATCAACCAATGGACGTTTATGTGGCATAAACTATATTCATTTAAAAGGAGTTTCGTCAGTCCACAACGATCAACGACATCGCTAAACAAAGATCTTGTGAATGTAATTTGAACTTGATACTACGCACTAAATTATTGTATGTAAGTAATAACGTACACGCGAAGTCATAGTATATAGGCATGTAACGTACTCCCACACGTAAAATACAAGGAAGATAATACCGATATTTGCTATATGGAATTTAAACACTCGATGACAATAAATCCTGTCAACAGAAAGGATTATACACACAACATCCTATGATATCCTAACAGAATGAAACCCTACATGAATCCTAGCTAACACGGCAAATAAACCTTAAACGACTCACATGGACACTCCTGAAGATTCAGCACCCTGAAGTCCCGCAGCCGAAGAGACGAAAAAGTCTCGAAACCGTTGTGCATCTCCTTATAAAGCCTAAGAGACTGGAACGTTGAAGCCGCTCTGAAGCCACTCAACCAGTCTCTTTGATTGAGTGGCTTCAGAGCGGCTTCAACGCTCCAGTCTCTTTGATTGAGTGTCTTCAGAGCGGCTTCAACGCTCCAGTCTCTTTGGTTGAGTGGCTTCAGAGCGGCTTCAACGCTCCAGTCTCTTTGATTGAGTGGCTTCAGAGCGGCTTCACCGTTCCAGTCTCTGGTTGAGTGGCTTCAGAGCGGCTTCACCGTTCCAGTCTCTTTGGTTGAGTGGCTTCAGAGCGGCTTCAACGCTCCAGTCTCTTTGATTGAGTGGCTTCAGAGCGGATTCAACGCTGCAGTCTCTTTGATTGAGTGGCTTCAGAGCGGCTTCACCGTTCCAGTCTCTTTTGGTTGAGTGGCTCCAGAGCGGCTTCAACGCTCCAGTCTCTTTGGTTGAGTGGCTTCAGAGCGGCTTCACCGTTCCAGTCTCTTTGGTTGTGGCTTCAGAGCGGCTTCAACGCTCCAGTCTCTTTGGTTGAGTGGCTTCAGAGCGGCTTCAACGTTCCAGTCTCTTTGATTGAGTGGCTTCAGAGCGGCTTCAACGCTCCAGTCTCTTTGATTGAGTGGCTTCAGAGCGGCTTCACCGTTCCAGTCTCTTTGGTTGAGTGGCTTCAGAGCGGCTTCACCGTTCCAGTCTCTTTGATTGAGTGGCTTCAGAGCGGCTTCAACGCTCCAGTCTCTTTGATTGATTGGCTTCAGAGCGGCTTCACCGTTCCAGTCTCTTTGGTTGTGGCTTCAGAGCGGCTTCAACGCTCCAGTCTCTTTTGGTTGTGGCTTCAGAGCGGCTTCAACGCTCCAGTCTCTTTGATTGAGTGGCTTCAGAGCGGCTTCAACGCTCCAGTCTCTTTGATTGAGTGGCTTCAGAGCGGCTTCACCGTTCCAGTCTCTTTGGTTGAGTGGCTTCAGAGCGGCTTCAACGCTCCAGTCTCTTTTGGTTGAGTGGCTCCAGAGCGGCTTCACCGTTCCAGTCTCTTTGGTTGAGTGGCTTCAGAGCGGCTTCACCGTTCCAGTCTCTTTGGTTGAGTGGCTTCAGAGCGGCTTCACCGTTCCAGTCTCTTTGGTTGAGTGGCTTCAGAGCGGCTTCAACGCTCCAGTCTCTTTGGTTGAGTGGCTTCAGAGCGGCTTCAACGTTCCAGTCTCTTTGATTGTGGCTTCAGAGCGGCTTCAACGCTCCAGTCTCTTTGATTGAGTGGCTTCAGAGCGGCTTCACCGTTCCAGTCTCTTTGGTTGAGTGGCTTCAGAGCGGCTTCACCGTTCCAGTCTCTTTGATTGAGTGGCTTCAGAGCGGCTTCAACGCTCCAGTCTCTTTTGGTTGAGTGGCTTCAGGGCGGCTTCACCGTTCCAGTCTCTTTGGTTGAGTGGCTTCAGAGCGGCTTCAATGCTCCAGTCTCTTTGATTGAGTGGCTTCAGAGCGGCTTCACCGTTCCAGTCTCTTTGGTTGAGTGGCTTCAGAGCGGCTTCAACGCTCCAGTCTCTTTTGGTTGAGTGGCTTCAGAGCGGCTTCAACGCTCCAGTCTCTTTGATTGAGTGGCTTCAGAGCGGCTTCAACGCTCCAGTCTCTTTGATTGAGTGGCTTCAGAGCGGCTTCACCGTTCCAGTCTCTTTGGTTGAGTGGCTTCAGAGCGGCTTCAACGCTCCAGTCTCTTTTGGTTGAGTGGCTTCAGAGCGGCTTCAACGTTCCAGTCTCTTTGATTGAGTGGCTTCAGAGCGGCTTCAACGCTCCAGTCTGGTTGAGTGGCTTCAGAGCGGCTTCAACGCTCCAGTCTCTTTGGTTGAGTGGCTTCAGAGCGGCTTCAACGCTCCAGTCTCTTTGATTGAGTGACCTTAAAAATTAACTAGAAATCTGTTTTTAGATTCCTAGTATAACAAAATTAAATCATTCACAATCAATAACAAGCTGCAAAATCACCACACATTTTTATTCATAATAACACGTACATACATACATACATACATACATACATACATACATACATACATACATACATGTTTACACGAGTTGCTTTTAAAAAAGATAGGGCAATACGGCATAAACAAAAACACTCGTGACTTACTTACATCGTTCCTAAACAACAGACGGCAGACTGTTGAGGTCAAAATGGGGGGAAAAAGTATGAAATCTGAGGCCGGAGTACTAAAACATGGGATTCCACAGGGCTCTTCCCTGGGAAATACCCTGTTTTTAATATTTGTGAACGATCTCCCTTCCTCTTTATCTGAAGGTAAAATGGTGTTGTTTGCCGATGACACTACTGTTGTGGTAACTGCTCAGTCGTACTCTCAACTCGAGCAAAAAGTTTCAGATGCGTGTAGTCAACTGCAGAAGTGGTTCTCGGCAAACGGCCTCATCCTAAATGTCTCCAAATCTAATATAATGTTGTTCAAAACCGGAAACACTACACACACCCCACTGATACAGAGTCCGATACCCCTCTGTGAGTACTGCAAGTTCCTCGGATGTACCATTGACGCCAGGTTGAAATGGAAAGAACACGTGGACAACTTGTGTGAAAGGTTGGGCAGTGCTGTATTCGCCCTGCGCAAGCTGAAGCCGATTGTCTCAAGTGATGCACTATTACAGATTTACTATTCATATTTCTACTCCTTAATGTCGTACGGTATCGTTTTGTACGGGAACTCAACGAACTCTGAGAGGGTGTTCAAATTACAAAAACGATCCGTACGTATATTGGCTGGAGTAAATTCGAGGCACTCTTGTAGGGAACTCTTTAAACTCTTTCATCCCCTGGTTACATGTAATGGGGTGCCCCCCCCCCCCCTAAAAATATTTTTTTTCCTAATTTCACATTACTTTTATGTAGCGGTTTATAGAATACATCTTCCTGCCAAATTTCATAATTGTAGTACTTATAGTCTCCGAGTAAATCGGACAGACAGACAGACAGACATACCGAAACTCTAAGGGTTTAGCCATTCTGGCTACGGAACCCTAAAAATGAACGAGTAACTTCGGCCTATGTATAAACTAACATATTTAACCATAGTATTCATCATTACTTAATCTAAGTAGGTAAAGTAAATTGCTCATCTTGTTGTATTAGCTTCTGGGGACCTTTCTGATCCCTAAAGTTAAATTATGACCAGACGTCTCCAAAGTTTCCTAAAATATTCACGATAATCTCACGAGTTTCAAACTTAACGTAAGGTTAATTAGGTTGTTCCGAACTAGTACTGGGGTCTATTAGACTTAACGTAATGAGTTAAAATCGATTTGGTATTTGTTGTAAGCTGGTTGGCTGGCTGGTAGTTACACGTTGGTATGTTCAAATCTGCCTCAATCAGAGTGTAAATTCTGCCTATTGAGTAATTGTAATAATGGATTGCAGTTGACATGTGGCATTTTATGAGAAAACCCTTTGAACGCCAAAAACGCCTATATGTGTCGCGTATTGTCGTGCATACAGCGCCAATGACGACTATAGGTTTTACAACGTGCATTGTCAAAGTCACCTTTATGCTTTACACGAAAGGTCATATTATTTTTTTGGAAAATGAGATAACGTGTATGTTTCACTGATGTACAAGAAGAATGGCTTTCAAAGAGTTTTTCTTTATCGCTACATGCACTAAAATCTCTTTTGACCAAAGAACGACACAAAAGATCAACTTTAGAGGGCCCATTGCACCGTCCTAACTTCGTACATAAAATTTAAAGTACATTTTAACTTTTTTACTGGGTATTACGATGTGCCTTTGTGTATGTACGATGTGCGTTCGAAACGCTTTGAAACAGGAGGCAATGAGAAGCGATGAATCAAATTAACCTCCTGTACGTTCATCCTATTCGATTTATAGGCCGTTCGTGCCTTGTCACATTGACATTAATGTGAGATCTCTGGCGGCTTTTATGTTGAATTTCACTTACATACATAACTACGTACATACAAAACTTCTATGAAGGGGGGGTACCTTTTCTTTGTTGCTGACTGTACGATGAAGAAAAAACACTTTCACTGCCAACGAAAATCTGTGTGATTCTCTCCCACTGATGCATACTACGTACAATGTGTAATACGAAGAGGCGTACCGTACTTATAAATTGATTAAATACGTAGGTAACCTTACTCGCTGAAAAGACCTCAGAGAAACACGCGCAATGATCGTCGTGACGTGTTTTCATTCTATAACACCACGGATATTAAATAATACTAACCCCCATTGTGTTGCTAACAATTTCAATATAATCCCTTCTTAATATCCGAGGATCCATTTGATTGAGTATGTTGATTCTATATTGGGTTCTATATTTCCCATGGGCATCATAAGAATCGAGTATGAGAACCGAATCGAAATGTGTTTATTTACCTTTTTATAATTGCGTACCGCTTTTGAGAAAACAGGCGTGAGTTTGTATGTTTTTTTAACCTTACTGTACCTACATACTCGGTCCAGTCGTTCTTACACGGTGTTCGATATGTGGCGCATAGTTCGTTTTGACAAGTCATCATTGACGCGCGTTGAATCTCATTGACACCATAGTTTTTGGACTGTTTATTTTCGTACGTTATGTTTATTGGAAAATGTGGAAATAATATTTTGCTGATGACGAGCTGACGCAAGAGTGCGCATTCTAACCAATACGATCCACTTATTTCAAAACTATAACAACTCCATTAGGCGACTAGGCGTTAGTTAACTGAACAAGCAATGCTTTACATTCAGACATGTGGGTGCAATTTAATGAAGAATTTTCCGTGTAGTAAGCAAACTGGGATCTTATTTAAAAAGAAAATAAGAAGGTTCCGTTCTAAAACGTTGTAAAATGTGTAGGACGGTGAGAAGTAACCTCATGAAGAATGAATACAGGTAACGAAATACATATTCTTTGAGATATCAACATAAAAGAGCCATTATTAACATCATCAGGTAAGAAAAAGTTCTGACCCTTATCTGCCTTTTTACAGTTATAATTTACAATGTTTTAGCCGATGGAAAAGTCCGTAAGACTGAAATAGCTGTATAAAAATTGGCTACTTAAAAAAGTGCAAATATGTTTTGACAATTTGGCCAAGCGAGCCGTATCGAGCTCAACAAGAAAAATCCGTAAAAGCTTAGGTAGCCATCATCGAAATATGTATATGAAGAGAACTATATATTTATCCAACGTCCAGACTTGATTGTATAAATTTTTACTCACAATTGGCACCTCGGAATTGCGTCTGAACTTGAAAATGCTTAACAAATTAAAACTCAAACATTTGAAAAGTTTCAGGTAATTCAGGCCCGATGCAAAGGCTAGTTGTCGAGCCGACATGCTCTGAATAAATAGCTTACAACAAATAGCCGAGAAAGGGTCAGCCTACGAGTTGGGAATTATTGTGAAATCAGGACGCGTACAGATGTTAGTAGGTACTTAACTTCGTTTCACCCCTGAATTGTACTTTGTGCCTAACGTACCATTGTTGTATATAATATATTTTCGTATGGGCTGGAAACGTATAAATATATTTTTCATCTCTCCTGTTCGGAAAGTTCTATTTTCATGAGTAGATAGCCGGGTTGAAAATCGCATTTCCAACCCTAGGGTGGAAAGTACTTTTTTTTTCGTACTCCGTGGCTGCCCGCTTGGGTGCTGCGCGAGCAGCCAGCCGCGGGCGCGCGGCGCGGCCCAGGCTGGGGACGGGGCGCGGCGGCGCCCGCTGCTGGTCGCTGCAGCGCGTTTTTTTATTACTAAATGCTCAGAATATCATTTACTATTAATTTTCTTTCTCAATCATTTTCCTCGTAGTCGAAATGAAAAGTAGAGTGTTTAACTCGGGTGAAAGTACCCATTTCACCCTTGAACTAAAAAATATCTCGGGTGAAATGGGTCACTTTCAACCCTTGGTTAACAATCTACTATTACAATGCATGTGCTTGAAAAGTGCGTTTTCTAAGCAGTCAAACTGTGCGGAGAGTGCTACTTTTCCGCACTAGTCCTTTTTACTTTTCAATTTTTTTTTAATTTTTTAACTCTGTCTTCATTAATCAATTATAGATTACCGTTCTTATAAACAGGTAACGTAAACAAAATAGTACCGTAGGTACCGTTCTTGTAAACAAAATATTAATACTTCTTAAACGTATCATTTAGGTATAATTTTAGATTTTATTTATTACCTAGAAATGAATTGAAAATTTTCACTTTAGGTAAATGCGTGGCTGAATGCGCATTAAGCCATTGCCTACTTAGCATTTTAAAAACAAATGTGCACATGCGCAGTAGTATAGATGTTGAGCGCGCATGTATTTAGAAAAATGCCGCCATTTTTCATTTCAAGTACTAATTTCTTGTTTACCTAGTTTTCGATAAAAATGTCGAGTGAAAGTGACGAATCAGATCAAATATAACCCCAGAAAATAGTTTTCAAGAAGCACAAAATGCCAACAAAGGTTCCTTGGCCGCTAAGGCGACTTCCTGATTTGTCGGTGTGGAGGCGGTACGATATGAGAAAACTATCAAATGTCAGTGTCATCTGTCAGTCAACTCAGTACTACTTTTTACTGCGCCCCTACATTTAAAAGAGTGCTTCCTGACGCGCGGGATGCGCGGAAGCGGGACGATGCGAATGCAGTACTGGTCCGTTTCTGCGCATAATATTCCTACTACGCAAATGTAATACTGACAGTATTCTTTCAAGTGGGAATTTTTCCGACGTCAGCAAGTTTACGTCAAAGAAAAAAATGTCACATATCGATCCCGCCCCGCCAAGTCAGGAAGTCGCCTAAATCCAAATTAAAAAACCTATACTTGTGATAAATTTTGCGGTGCACTTTTAAAAGTTTTTGTGTTAATAAAATGATCTTACGATGGTTTTATGTCGAAAATAAATAGCACTCTATGTCAAGAAGTTGTTACATGAAGATCATATCGAGCAAGGTAAATTATAACCTATATATTTGAAATTAACTTTTCTATTTTCTCGCACAATGCATAGTAAAACTTTGTATAATACGTACGCGTAAAGATGATTTCCGACTCGCTACGCTCGCTCGTGTATAAGAAAGACACTCGTCGGAAATCACTCACTTTCCACACTTGTATCATAAATAGCTATTTTGTTTTCTATATTCTCATTGAAAATACAATGGTCTGCATGCAATGATGTCTTGCTTGATGGTCTACCACACGGTATCAGAAACCATGAAAGGAACGTGTGGTATTCTAAATTCAAACTTATTTATTCAGAACCTTGTCACAATGACATTAATATGAGATATTTAGCGGCTTTCATATAGATTGTCACTGTGACAAAGTACGAAGTGGCCCAAAAATCAAATTGGTTGACCGTACCTAAATATGTTTATATAACGTTTACAATGCACTATTGCTTTGGACACAGCGTATTGAGTGCGGTAAATCGAGGTACAAGGGTATGTTGTTATGAATAGTCATCATACTGCAAACCAACTAATATAATTATTTTCCGGTCGCTATTTATTGCTGTTTTTAAAATATTGCGATATCCGCCCTAGATTTGGTTTTCTTAATAGGCAGTTAAAATATGCGAATGTCCAAATAAATAATGTAATGTAAAAATTAACCACGCAATCATGGGCCTGGTAAAATGATGAATCCGACAAAACAACAAAAATTATGAGCTAAATATACTGGATGCCTAGCAAAGCAGCTTACATACCTTGTAAACATATTTTTTATCGCTAGTAAATAAATAATGATCTGAAATTCAACATAAAATAAGTGAGCGGTCCTCTTTTAAATTGAGATTTGAATAATCCGAGTTCGAATAAATACGAATACTTACTAATACCAACATAAATGTAAACCCCAAGTTAGTCGGATGTAGACGGATGTTCCGAATACGAATATCAAAAGGGATAGCAGGTTCATACGAATAAAGGCTACCTCAAAGGCCTAATCTATTAAACCCCAACTTTCACCGACCATAGATCATCACATCGATTCAATTTCTCCGAATCACTTAGGCGTAAACTAGGGATCCTTAGGCGCGCCATCCATTAAAGGGTATAATTAAGGTTTGATTTGTGTGGGATGACACTTTGGTACTATGTCGTTTTCACCCGTTGGAAATTTATTATGACATCTTAAACATGTAATGACAACACAACGAAATGCATGCATGCAAATGTTGAACTATATATAAAGGAGCTGAAATCGTCACGCTGCTGAATTCGACACGTCTCGCTAACCGCTTCAGTGTCGTTATTGTACGGCTCTTCCTATTTGTTCCACAGACTTCCTCCCTTGAACTACCCAGATTATTTGTACCTAACGTGATTTTTAATTTGGCTAAACGAAACGAAATAATTTATCTTATTAAGAACCATGCACTGTACCTAGTGTACCTCCCATTCTATGTTAGATTTAAACTACATGTGATCATACACATGTAGTTTTTAATCTAAGAACCTGTTACTGATGACCTGGTAAAGGTCGCGGGAGTCCGCTGGATGCGGGTGGCGCAAGACCGGTCATTGTGGCACTCTTTGGGGGAGGCCTATGTCCAGCAGTGGACGTCTTTCGGCTGATATGATGATGATGATGATGATGATGATGATCATACACAATGTAAAATCATCTTGCCTGAGTGGAGTATAAATTAATCAAACCCTCGTTATGTGTCAGTTAACCCAAGACGCTGCCATACTCGTAATCACGGCTATCTCTCACAAACTAACGCTACTTTGACATACATTGCCAATTACCTAAAGTGATTACCAATATTATCCTTATAATATAAAGGTCCCTTTACTTGCCTGTAGCGATATTGTGGTCCATTTTAATGGACCATTTGTGATAGGACAAATTACATTAGGACATATTACATTTGTAATAATAATAATAAAGGGACTTTTAAAGGTTGGATGTTACTTGAGAACTCACGAAGGTGAAGTCGCGGCAAATGTTAGTTAATTATTAGGTAATTAAAAACATAATTTTATGGTTAAGTTTAAGGTTTTACACACGAATTAGTCTTATTAATGCTATTTTTTACTTGGTTTAAAAACTTAGAAACAGCGAAATGGCGGTGTGATCGTTTGGAATGAGCAATTGTGCATGTAAGTTATATTTTATTACTATAGCTTTAATAGAAAATGAAATTCCGTTTAAATGCTGATTACGATCCCAAACCAAACCAAAAATTAGGATTTTTAGATCTTAACTATTGATAGGTATGTGCACAGGACAGAAGAGTACCTGTTTGTGTAGCCCAGCTTACATATCCATAAAAAACATAACACGTACAAGAGCTAGAGAACTTGCATTACTTTTTTCAAACATATTAGGTAACTGTTTTTTTATAAATATGTCACGACCGAAAATTTTCTGCCGATGCTAAAATATGCAGTGACGTAAACTTTCCTGTAAGCGCTCGATAAAGCACTCAAAGTTTCCGAGACACTGTCGAACTCAGTTAATGTCTTATTTTTAGTGGAAACGACGTGTTATAATGAAACTTTCTGACGTGGTAAATTTATGTTACCAACGACATTACGAGTGTATTCAGGCAACTTAATATATATCAAATATGGAATACGGTATATAAATACAGTTCCCAATATCACTTTCTAATATGACGTGCCATATCTCTTGTTTACACGTGTGGAAATCCTAAAAATATGAAGGTATAGTAAGGTGAAATCTTGTATTATAGGCCTGGAGTTCCGCTATAATAAGAGTCGCTCAAAATACATGGCTCACGTTCATCGTGTCATTAAATAGGTAGGTATACAAGTTCGCATTTTGGACAGATCCGTAAAATTTTATTCCCGTCGGCTTGCATATCATATACTCATTTTTGAAGAAAAGGGAGCCATACAACCTTCTGCTTAATACCTACATATATAAACTGAAGTTTAGCTGCAACTATTTGTTTGTTCTAAACTCTCCAGCTCCCAGTTTAGAGGTATAATAAACAGCAAAACTGCATCAAACTTCCTTGGAATGCAGCCAGCCCGCCGGTCATCTATTGTGCATCGACGGGACCCGCGCTGCGGTGCAAATGTTAACGCCCTAAGGCTCGGCGTAGACGCACGATTTCGTGATCAGGAAATTAAGATTTGGAAACCTGAAAGCACGCCTTTCATACAAACATTCAACAAGACGCACACGCTCGGAAATTTTCCCAACGGAAAAACCGCATGGGTCAAGGTATTTGGAATCTGAATTCCTGATCAGGAAACCGGACCAGGAATGTACGTATGCACCAAGCGTAAAGGATGGATCATATCGCTGCTCAAAATACGCTGACGCACCGAAAACGCAGTGAACGTGACTCATACGTGATGTTTTACCTCATAACTATCTCTCGCTCGCCACTGCGTTAACGGTGCGTCAGCGTAATTTTAGCCATATGTGGCCCATCATTTAAGGCTTTGGTACACCGCGACCCACAACACAGTAAGGAGCCTGACTCATCCGTAACGTTTTCCCTCCCTCTCGTTAGTGTGTTAATTCGCGTCAGGGTATTTAGGGGAGCGGTTTGGGCCATGCTTTACCCTTCAGGTTTTAACTCTTCATCATCATCATCATCTTCAGCCCGTAATCGCCCACTGCTGAGCAGGCCTCTCTTCTTGTACGCCACTCGTCCCGGTCCAACAATTAAACTGACTTAAATATAGACATATCTTTTGAATTTTTGATCAATGTGGTTAAGCACTTACCGTATTCAAAAATAAAACTACATATATATAATAATAGTTTGAAATTACCAGTAAGGGTGTTTTTTATCAAATTAAAATAAGTTTTATTCAAAACTGTAGTGTTATACTGGCTGTTTAGATTTTATTTACTACACTGAGCGAAAAAAAAACTAATTATTAGTAAGTTTTAGTGAATCCCAGGACAAGGAAATTATATACTAACGGTTACAAAACAGTTTTTGATAATAGTAGTTATTCACTAATACCAAAAAATTTGTCCTTGTAACTACTAATTACTACTAAACTGTTTTGTAACCGTTAATATATAATCTCCTTGTCCTGGGATTCACTAAAACTTACTAATAATTAGTATATTTTTCGCTCAGTGTAGTCATAAACTTACTGAACTGATCGAACTTTCATCGAACCCTAAAAATAATACCTAATCCCACCAAATACCTAAGACCAAGTCCTTGGCTTTGAAAAGGAAAAAATAGTACTTAGAGCTGAAAAGCCCCTGATTATGAATTTACGTCACCTGTCATATGACTCGTCGTCCTATTGACACCATATTGTTGAAACAATTTTCTTTTGATTTCTCTCAATAAATTGTTTGGAACGAGGAGAACAATATTTGGTCACAAAACTCAATATACTTACTTACTTCTAATAAACGAAATTTCCTGTCGACGAGGAAGACACAGTATGAAGGCTTATTTGACGTTTAGCCTTGATTCGGTTACTGCTTTTCGGAAGCTTGTTTACTGAACACAATACAATCACAAACAACAGGAACGAAACATTACTAAGGATACTAAATAATGAGTTTCGTTGGGGTATCATATGTATATACATAATAAAATAAACACTACATAGTATAAAACAGAGTCGCTTCCTGCTGTCTGTCTGTCCCTATGTATCCTTAGATATTTAGAACTACGCAACGGATTTTGATGCGTTTTTTTAATAAATAGAGTGATTCAAGAGGAAGGTTCATATATGTATAATTTGCACCCGTGCGAAGCCGGGGCGGGTCGCTAGTATGTATAATAAACAGTATCACGAATGAATAGAGTTTCACAAGCAAAAACCCCTTTCCGTAAAATGAGACTATTGACATACAGCTATTTTGATGATTCTTACATCCTCGCCGAGTATTTCTTTATTGAAAGATAATCTAGATAAGAGTGTAATGACTGGAAATAGATAGCCAACTTCTCGTATATTGTGATCCCGACTAAAGCGCTACCAAGTGCCAAAGTTAGTAATTATTATCTTGGATACACGTGAAAAAACATACAAAAAGTGCATCCGCCGCTGGGGATAGAACCCGGGTACATTGTCTCTAAAGACAATATACTTTACCACAGGGCCACGTGTGTGATACTGGTACGTATCGAATTTATGAATACCTTTTTAACAGTCTACCTACTTTTACTTTTTAGCTGACTATTCGAGCAAGTTTAATAACCATGAAAATAGGTGGCGCTATTATTAATTCCGTCAGCTCTGTAGGTAACTGTATCCTCAGAAAAATAACCCAGTAAAAGAACAATAGGTATCTAATAAAAATATATTCATTTATTTAAAGTAATAAGTAATCGCCTGACAGATATTATATACATTTGAGCAAAATGGCAGTCGTTGGTCACATTCTTTACTCACAAACATTAATACGTCTAGTTGAACCGTAATGGTTGTTTATGAGTTCACGAGCCATTGCAATTCAGCGGAGTGGGATCCCCGAAGATCCCGACGAGCGTTGCGCTTGAAGCAATGCTACTATCATAAATAATAATGTACTATTACTTATTGATCAGAGTGGCGAGCGGTCTTGACAATGTGGTACCCACAACACAAACTACTAAGATACTAACGTATGTGGTACCCACTTTGCTGCTTGCTAAATTGACTTGACACTGACAATAATGATTCAATTCGCCGTACTCTGTCGACAACTACTACCTAACTATAAGTATAGTGCGTGCTATCCACGAATACGCCCCTCGACAACCAATTCGTACAACTGCGTATAGAATTAGTATGAAGTTTGCTGTGGAGGGGCGCGTTTTCGTGGATTATAAAGGTTTTTATAGCTGAGAGGAGATCAAATCAAAGCAGCTGTTCGTGAGCAATAGTACCTACAAATCCATATAAAGAATACTAACCGCTCGAGGCGAGGCGGTGCGGGTCGGATGCCGGGTGGCTCTAATGAGCTTGTGACCTTTAAATGACATGATGATGATGATGTTCATAGCCGATTTCGGCCACAGCGACTGCGTGATCTGGTTTAGGTATGTGGCGTCGCTAGGCAACCGTCAAATCTGACATGCTTTGCAACGCGCTATCGAAGTTTCTTAAGTCAGTTGCGTATATAGAACTTCCAACCAACTCTCATTGGACTTCGGTCCCTGAGAGATCTCTCTATTGTCGTCTCTTCCTGTGTCTCCTATCTATTGTATATATGTATATACCTTGTACATTATTCCCTATACTAGGAGCCCATTACTATTCTACATTGGTGACCTCCGACAATGGACATAAGTGCAACATGAAGATCCTGACGCCGCCCCGCAGCTAGCCCGACTTCCTCCCCTCTCTCTCTCTCGCCCTCTCTCTGAGTGTGCCACCTAGCATTTTCTCCTACATATGCCTGGTACCTCTACTCCCAGCGATTCGACTTCTCACCTTGCCTGCTCGTCACCCTGGCTCTGAGCCCTCGCTCGCCACGCTGACTCTGAGCACTCTCTTCATACGTCGTCGCTGACTCCTCCGTCTCAAAGGGGGGCTGATGTGGCGTCGCTAGGCAACCGTCAAATCTGACATGCTTTGCAACGCGCTATCGAAGTTTCTTAAGTCAGTTGCGTATATAGAACTTCCAACCAACTCTCATTGGACTTCGGTCCCTGAGAGATCTCTATTGTCGTCTCTTCCTGTGTCTCCTATCTATTGTGTATATATGTATTTACCTTGTACATATCCCATTTCATGTATATATTTATCCCTGTACATTATTCCTATATAGGAGATACCATTTCTATTCTACAGGTATGAGTATTAGGTTGGTCCGCTCTCTGGTGCGCTCGCAAGTGGCTCACGTACCCTATCTTGTTAACAAAGGTACGAGCGCACCTTGGGCAGGTTAACACCCCACCATGTGGTGGCCAATACCTACGCTACAAAGCAAGGGCCTGACACACTTTGTAAGAGAAAGATAGCCTTATTGCGATTCCTATGAGAGGAAGTAGAAAAAAGTGCGATGTTTTGTCCTTATCACCGACCGGACATTTTTTCATGGTCGGGTAAAAGTAATCTGTCATTAGTGTCAAGAAGATTGCAAAACAAAGTGGCAATATTTTGCAGTGCAATTTATAAGTGGAAAATTAATGATGAATTTGGTTTAAATGAATAATAATTTACCAATCATCAGATCCGTAGTGTTTGGTTGTTCAGTGCAAACATGGTGGGGTGTTCAGTGTTTGGCTGTAAAAGCAATTTCGACCGAAAAAAGGCGGATGTTACATTCCATGCGTAAGTACATTTTCTTTGAATTTTGGACCCGTGTTTATTTCTAAAATCTCACCGGAACCAAATTACTGAGCTAAATCATTAGTTATATCATGAGACAATAGATGAAATAGGAAAAATATGTGAATTAATTAAAAAATAACCTCCAAACATTTGACATACAAACCGGTCAAATCGCGTAGTAGAAATCTACCATAGAAGCCAGCTTAGCATTGATGTCCCACCATTCAGTCGGTTTATAATTCGATTTCGGGATACCAACAAATAATAAAAAAAAACCCCTAAAGATTACCCCACGTTTCGGGAATTTCAAGTAATTTGATTTTTTCAGTTTTTCAACAGAGGATGAATCCCGAAAAAATGGATTTCAGGACTGAGGGAACAGGAAATTAAATTGGGTAAAATAATCTATAACTGCTTATTACATATTTGTTTATTTATTGAAAAATAAAGTTATAAATGTAATATATTATTGTAAATAAATTACCTGTTCTAAATTGAAGTTTATTCTTTTATTCCAACAACTACATAATTTATCTGTGAAAGACAAAAAGGGGCATGGAAATAGTAAGCACTATCTGGTTACATTACTTACTACTTTCATCGTCTAGAGACTTAAACATTTAGCATGGTTCTTTGGGTGACGTGATGACCAGCAAGTCAAGCGGCGAGCAGGAAGGCCAGCGACCAGCGGCGAGCGGCGAGAACAAAATGTATAGATTTGGATCAGTGAAATCGCCGTTTGATGCAACGGTGATAACCGGTGACTATGTATTTATAGGTAAGATTATCCCAAAAAAAGTGGCCGGTCGAGATCACTTATTTTACGATATCGCCTACGATGTTGTGTAAATTTAGTTAGTGAGTCAAAATGGCGACTTAGTCACTATGGAATTTGATCACTTGTAACTAAGTACTATCCGACTAAATTTTTGGGGTAATTTTTTGCAACCATGGTATCCCCATATTTTGACGTCATAATATGAGAAAGACATAGCCCCGGTCGCTTGTTGGCGCATCTATAACTACAGAGTATATACTATATCTATGCTACAAAGACGTTCTTAAATGACACAGAACATAGACAATATTATAGAGGTTAAGAAAAATATTGAGACAAAGAGGTCGAAACCTCGACATGGATTACACGCACTATACTGTGGATATCCGGTCCACTGTGAATTTCCAGTTAACTACACCTTTAACCTAAATATAACCGTACCTACTGTTTATTTGCCAATACAACGTTGACTTCTCTTTCTGTAAGTAGGTAGGTACGCCTACTTATATAGGTCTTTAGTAGGTATGGAGATAGTTTTAAACCACACAGGATAGTTTTTTATCTCGGGGGAGGCTTAATTTTGTATGGAGGTACGATATAATCGAGTTCAAAACATTGTGTAAAGGTAACTTCCTCTAGGAAGTTGAATATTAACGAAAACAACTTTCCCTCTAACACGCCAAAGGTAGAGATTTGTTCGCTTAATTTATTCAGAATTTCCAGAAGAAACAACGGCAAAGTTTTCATGTTAAATGCGTTCCGTTTGTTTTGGAAGTAATTTTACTTGTGTTTCTAAATATTGTTGTTTATTTTCATTGCTTCCATCTTCAAAAAAGATTTCTCTTGAAGTTTTTATTACGTACATTTTATTTATCATGGTGGTAACAAAATAATCCCAACCAATTAATAATCTTCGGATGGTTTTGATGTCATACGCCTTTTAATTTATAATTTTATGTCCCTTTACGTTTCCCGTCTCCGCCGCCCGCCGGCCACAGTTAGCAGTCACCTGGACGGTTACGTCTGGCGTCTGTAGGTATGCTCATCAGCCCACTGCATTCCACTGCTGAACATAGGCCTCCCCCAGTGCGCCACAAAGCTCAGCTCTCTGCTTTACGCATCCAGTCGCCTCCTATATATCTGTCTGTAAGTATCATCATCATCATCAATTTAAGAGCCAAGCTCTTGTCGGTGGAGCAATTTCCATGTATCTCTTTCTTGAGCCTTTCTTTTGACCGCCTGATACGACACGACGTTTACTTTTTCCTTAAGTTGGTCCATGTACGTTATTCTTGGTCTCCCTCTCTTCCGCCTTCCTTCTACCTTCCCTTCCACAATATGCTTTATGAATTCGTCGTGTCGTAACAGGTGCCCAAACATCTTTCCTCTTCTGTTCTCAATAGTCTGCAACAGGGACCTCCTTTCCTGCACAATGTTGAGAACTTCCTCGTTAGATTTTCTCTCGGTCCAACTGATCTTCTCCATCCGCCGCCAGCACCACATTTCAAAGGCTTTAAGTCGTTCTCTGTCCCTCTGTGTCATTGTCCACGTTTCGCACCCGTATAATGCTATGCTCCAGATGTACCCCTTTATAAGCCTTTTCCTGATTTGGCCGGATATTCTGGCTTTAAATAGGCATTTTTTAGTATTAAAAGCTTTTTTAGCCATAGCTATTCTGGAGATAATATCTTGTGTACACCTGGAGTCGTTAGTTATGACGCTACCAAGGTATTTGAATTTGGAAACTTGTTCTATTGTACAACTATTCAAAGTGATTGATCTAGGTATTGAAGCTGACTTTCAAGTAATAAGTGTTTTAGTTTTATTTAAGTATACAAAGGCAGAATTATACGGAATACATTGTGATATGTAATGCATTCAAAAAATAATTAATTGATCATAAATAAATAAATAAAATAAAATAAAATAAAAAGCCTTGTATTTCTTGCAATTGTTTTACATTGTTTGGTTAGTATGAGTATTATAAAAAGTTAACCTAGTGTTAGTAGCTATTGAGCGTAACTTATAATTAATTATTATTATTTATGCAAGAACCCCATCTTCACAGGTGAAGGCCTCCTCCAAGGATTTCCACTCATCTCTCTCCTGAGCCACTTGTGCCCAGTTCGGACCGGCGATATTTTTAATTTCGTCATCCCATCTAGTGATGGGTCTTCCTTTGCCTCTTTTCCCTAGTGGGCCCGACCATGACGTCACTCTTGTCGTCCAGCGCTGATCTGGGAGTCGTGCTACATGCCCCGCCCACTTCCATTTTAATTGTTTGGCGTATCGGAGGGCATCTATAGACTTAGTTAGATTTCTTATTTTTGTATGTCTTATTTTTTGGATTTTTCTAATGCCAGCCATGCTCCGCTCCATTCCCCGTTGGCAAGTTCTTATTTTTTCTTTAACCTTGTTTGTGAACTTCCACGTTTGGCAGCCGTACGTCAGACATGGTAGTAGGCATGAGTTCATGACTCTTGATTTTAAGTTTATGGGCATGTTGCTCTTGAGCACTTCTTGTAGCTTCCAGTACTTATTCCATGTATTTTGTATTCGTCTTTCAATCTCCTGCTCGTTGTTTTTCTTGTTAAAACTTATTTGCTTGCCGAGATATATGTATGTTTTAGTGTATATTAAGGGCTCATTTCCTATTGTTATTGTTCTCTCTGTGCTATTTGTCATTAACATAGTCTTTGAAAGGTTCATTTCAAGGCCCACTTGTATACTGGCTCTATGTAGAGATCCCATCATGTGTTGAAGTTGCGAACCCGACTCGGCTAGTAGTACGATATCGTCTGCGAATCGTAAGTGACTTAAGTATTTGCCTTTTATATTTATTCCGCAGTTCTTCCAGTTTAGTTGCCCAATAACTGACTCCAGAATCGCTATGAATAGCTTTGGGGATAAGGCATCTCCCTGTCTCACGCCTCTTTTGATAGGAAAGCTCGGGCCTGTGGTTTCTAGCTTTACTCTACCTGTACTAGTTTTGTAGAGGCTCTTGATGAGCTCTATGTACGGGTGCTCTACTCCTTGCTTTTCAAGAGTTTTCCATATGATTTCGTGTGATACAGTGTCGAAAGCTTTCTGGACCAGAATTGATCATACAAAATGCAAATATGATTAAAATATGTGAATACTAACTAGGTAAGTTTTAACCGTTTTGTTAAATAAAATCAGATTAAGATGTTCAGATTAGTACAACTCGTCCTTTCAAGTCACGTCACTGTAATTAACCCACTCGGGTGTTAATTTATTATGCCGACATGTTGGTAAATTAACATTTGTGTCACAAGTAAATTATGCCACTGATAGCACTGAATTCAGTACAATTTGTAGGTACTGTAGAGGTTGTTACTGTATGAGGCTGGCCATGTTTGGTCTAGAACCATAAAGTAACATATTCGTATTTGAATATATTCTGGAATTCCTGTCAAAGCGGCATTCTGCTGGAAACAAATGGTTTTCCAGGGACTCTAGCCTGGGACTCGCTCGGAGTCACAGCTGATGTGTTATTTTAATTAGATTACAATTGAATGTGAATGTATTCGGATATAGTATGAATACATTATAATTCGTATGTGGATTGCGTATTTCCTTCCAGACATCTAAACCCTTCTCCTAGATCCCTCAACCGTACCTCTAAGCTACTACTAACCCCTCTTATACTTGGTGGAGGTGCAGATTTGGAGAAAGAGGGGAGAAGAATGTGACTAAGAAGTCACACAGTCAAGACACGGTGTTTGGATATATGTAATTCGAAGCAGCACGATATTATAAGGAAGTTGACGTAAGACGGATATCGTGAGTGAGTGAATAATTTAAGGTAACGCCGTGAAATACATTGACATTTTATGCAAAAGACCGATTTAAACATGGCCAGCCTCATACAGTAACAACCTCTACAGTACCTATGTACCAACCATACCGGTATCATCGACGGCGAATATAATGCTTAGTTAGTTTTAATATGATTTAAGTTATTGTTGTTAAGTATTCTTTAATATAATTGTATTTAATGCATTTTGCATATTATCTATTTGCAATAAGGCAAAAATGTATTAATTACGCAACTTAACGCATACCTATTACCTACCCACCCTAAACTGTTGTCACTGACCATACATAAAACATACGTACATAAAAGAAAATAGTTATCCATACATATTTAGAAGAAAGTAGGTATTATGCCTTAAATAAAAAAATGCTATATTTGGGAATAGCCGAATTAGAAAACACTTTCAAACGAGCCCAGTTGGTTGTGCCAACAGAGCGGTGCACGACAGTGGTGGCAGGCTAGATACAGTCGCGAATTTTAATTTGGGACCCCCTAAAGGTTGACAGTACCGTCAAACAGTATAGAAATTGAAAGAAAAAGTTTGCGATATGGGTCCTGAATTAATGCACGTGACCGTACTTACCTACTGGCGCCATTTAGAAATTTTTTTTCCGGTACAGTGCCATTCCAGAATCATTCATATTTACCTATAAATAAATATTAAACCTGGCTATTTTACCTGTCGACTCGCAATCTAAATATTTCGTTTCTACTAAAGCGCGCTGGTAAAATGTTCTCATTTTACTTGCCCGCTTACAATGAAATTAAGTAACGATGAGATATATTATTTGATTTCATTAAATTTGAGAGCTTACCGCTTTCTAATGACGTCTAATTCCTCTGAGGAAATGAGCCCTCATTACGCTTCGCTTAAATAACGATACCTACACATCCCGACCGGCTATCGACTCCAATTATTCCGTAATAAACCAGGAAATTGACGAGTAGGTATTGAAGTAAATGAGACGGATTCTAGAAGCTCTTAAGGGCCGACGCTAGCTTACGCGGGTGCACGGAGCGGGTCATACTAAACTGCGCCCGCGGCGGGCAGTTTAGTATGACCCGCTCCGTGCACCCGCGTAAGCTAGCGTCGGCCCTAAAGAGCAATTTTATAAAATAAATTATTACCTTTAAGTTAAGTCGTATGAAATAGCTTTTTCGAATTATATTTACAGGTTAACAACAACTATAATAAACTATCCATTTGTTATCTTTTTAATTTCCAATTACCTAAATTCAATTTTCACTTTAATTGGAAGTTGTAATTTCGTTAGGGGACGCATCCGCTTGACAAATTTAATTTGATTTGTCCATTTGTTATCAAAATATCAATAATAAAAATGATTTCGTACACTGCTCCAATTTATGATTAACGTCAAAGAATTAATCATTCGTTACGTCTACGAACGGAGAAGGTATCGTGTCATCGGCGCGGGGTATAATTATGTGAGGTAAGGTAAGGATATCAATTAAAACTAATTAATTAATTAATTTTGCAAATTAAAACTTGACACGAATTAATTACCATCTATTTTATTTCTGTGTTATCATTAATTATTTCTTGACATGTGAGTTTAATTTCATTGTAATTTGATTTTAATTTCATTTTCTAGTCATGAATTCTAATTTAATTTAATCCAATTTGCAGCATTTTTAAATCAATGAAATTGTATTTAATGTGTTCAATATTTAATTTTTATTTGTTTTAATTATGTAGTTATGTATATTGGTTGTGTTATACTCATCCGGTCCAAGTCATTCTGTTTATTGTCTGTTTATTGTATACTAGCTTTTGCCCGCGACTTCGTCTGCGTAGAACTCGGTCCATATCAACTTCTATACCGTATTTCGCCGTCACCAGGTACGCGCCGCAAAAAGGTGCGGGCCGGGCAATCTCACTAAACATTGCGCACGCCGGCTCAACGCGCCCGCATGAAACACATGACAGAGGATTTAATATATGGATGTAGATCAAGTAACGTAGATGAAAATTAATATGATGCAGGTGCGGAAAAAACTTCATACGCATCAAGTATGGAAACGAAAACGCGAGTGTAGAGAGCGCGAAATGTTTCGAAAATTATGATGCAGGTGCGCAAGAGACTTCATACGCCTCAAGTGTAGGTAGATGAAAACGCGAGCGTAGCGAGCACGAAATATTTCGAACATTACGATGAAGGTGTGGAAAATACTTCATACGTATTAAGTAGCGTGGATGAAATAATTTCGAACGTTATGACGCAAGTGCTGAAAAGACTTCATACGAATTAAGTAAAAGATGAAAAAAGACGAAAACGCGAGCATAGCGAGCGTGAAATGTTTCGAACATTATGATGCAGGTGCTGAAAATTCTATCAAGTAATGTAGCACGAATGTAAATAATTTTTAATCATTTGCAAGCCTGCTTACAGGTTAGATAGACTGTAGTACCATATCTGGTATTTTTAAGTAACAACTTTGAAAGCTATCTTAGCAAATAAATATTTCTAAGTGCCAAAGTATTTCAATTTTATTTTATTTTATACGCAATTTATAGTACCTATTAATTGCTCTAAGAGTAACAGACATTCGAACTAAATCTGTCATAATAAAGGTTGACACACACATAGTTAAAGCTCGGCACCAGACCGGCGCGGCCTCACCTCACGTAAATCCAACGCAAGCACGGAACCGCATCGTGCCTCAGCAGCGCCGAGGTGGCCGCGTGGCGGTGCCGCGCTTGCCGCGAGGTGTCCACTGGTTGAGGGCTTCTTACGTTTGAAGTAGGCCGTTTCGCCTGCGTCTGTTCACCATGGCTGGTGGTCCTGTCCCGAGCTGGGGCGATGCCGTTACGTAGTGGATAATGGCTGGAGCACACCCCTGCATCCGCACTCATCTGGTTTGCCAAAACCTTAACTGTGCGTTGCAGTATGAAGTTTCTAACAAAGAATTGGGGCGGCGCCGGTCTGGTGCCGAGCCTTTATGTGTGCGACAACCTTAATTATTATATTTTATTGAGCCTTAAATGTCCCACTGCTGGGCAAAGGCCTCCCCCCTCTTTTTCCATTCCTCGCGGTCTTGTTTATCTGCCCAGTCTCCTTTTTAAAGAGTCCAAATTATCACGCCACCGCCGGCGTGGTCTACCGCGTCTCCGTTTTGAGTCGTGGGGCATCTACTCTGTGGTCTTTTTGGCCCACAGCTCATTCGGCATCTGGTAGACGTGTCCAGCCCAGTCCCACTTTAATTGGGTTGTTTTCCGAGCTACGTCAACTATTTGAGTTTTGGAGCGCAGTGTGGTGTTTCGGATTCGATCCAACAATTTTACACCTAAGATGCTGCGCTCCATGGGTCGCTGGCAAACCCCGAGTATGGACTTCTGGGCTTCTGTCAAAGATCAAGTTTGTGCACCGTAGGTGAGAACTGGAAGCATGCACATATCCATGAGCCTACGTTTAAGTGAAAGAGGTAGGTCGCCTTTCATTGGGTGATTCATAGACAAATAGCTCTTCCAGGCGTTTACTGTCCTCCTATCGACCTCTTTTTCTTGTCATTGTCGACAATCTTAATAGCTCATCATAATCAAGTGGTGGCGAAATTACTCAGTTTATAACTACGGTGGAAAGAATAAATAAATCATATCTAAATCATGCAAATACCTACTTTATCTTGCCACTTTAAGACTCAAATTAGTAAATTGTGCAAGTGTAGTTCTACATTAGCTTCCTTCAACTTTAACGAATGACATCTGTATACTGACCAAGTGGCTGACACGCTTGGCTAGAGAAAGAGAGTCTTATTGCGATTCCTATAAGAGAAAATAGAAAAGAGTGGCATGTTTTGTCCCTATCACCGACCGAACATTTTTTCATGGTCGGGTTATAGGCAAAATGCAAACTTCCTTAAGCAATACATTGGACATGCAAACCGGCCAAATTGCGTAGTACAAATTATGTATGAAAATTAGCAAGTATGAGAAAGACATAGCACCGGTCGCTCGTTGGCGCATCTATAACTAAAGAGTTTATATTATATCTATGATCTGTATATTGACACTTGACACACGTCTCTGACATGTCAAACGTCAAATAATATCGTAACATTTACAAATGTCTAGACTCACCTCACCATACGTCCCAATTGTATCTTGAACCTGAGATTCGTGAAAACTGTGAGCATGTTCGGAGGTCAGGCTTTCACCGGTTCTGCAGAGACGAATTTTCGTGTGCATTGTAAATACCTAACATGGATCCGGTTCATAGATTGGAAGTTGAATCTAATTTATCAGTTTGAGGGATTATTTCCAGGATAAAAAGTATCCTATGTCCTTCCCCGGATCTCAAACTATCTCCATACCAAATTTCATCTAAATATGTTCAGCGGTTTAAGCGTGAAGAGGTAACAGACAGACAGACAGACAGACAGACAGACACACTTTCGCATTTATAATATTAGTATGGATTATTATTATTGTGTAACGAATACTAACAGTAGTTGTAAGATTTTATAATTTGTATCCACTAACACTTTATGGGCAATGCCTGAAATAAACGATATTGATTGATTGATTGAATGATAAAGCCGGACCAGGAATACCTATATGACCATGACCATGCGCTATGTTGCGGAATTTCATTGGAACTGATTTCTTACACTGACAATAATTTTAATGGTAGGTAAGGGCCTGACACGCTTTGTAAGAGAAAGATAGCCTTATTGCGATTCCTATGAGAGGAAGTAGAAAAAAGTGCGATGTTTTGTCCTTATCACCGACCGGACATTTTTTCATGGTCGGGTAAAAGTAATCTGTCATTAGTGTCAAGAAGATTGCAAAACAAAGTGGCAATATTTTGCAGTGCAATTTATAAGTGGAAAATTAATGATGAATTTGGTTTAAATGAATAATAATTTACCAATCATCAGATCCGTAGTGTTTGGTTGTTCAGTGCAAACATGGTGGGGTGTTCAGTGTTTGGCTGTAAAAGCAATTTCGACCGAAAAAAGGCGGATGTTACATTCCATGCGTAAGTACATTTTCTTTGAATTTTGGACCCGTGTTTATTTCTAAAATCTCACCGGAACCAAATTACTGAGCTAAATCATTAGTTATATCATGAGACAATAGATGAAATAGGAAAAATATGTGAATTAATTAAAAAATAACCCCCAAACATTTGACATACAAACCGGTCAAATCGCGTAGTAGAAATCTACCATAGAAGTCAGCTTAGCATTGATGTCCCACCATTCAGTCGGTTTATAATTCGATTTCGGGATACCAACAAATAATAAAAAAAACCCCTAAAGATTACCCCACGTTTCGGGAATTTCAAGTAGGTAATTTGATTTTTTCAGTTTTTCAACAGAGGATGAATCCCGAAAAAATGGATTTCAGGACTGAGGGAACAGGAAATTAAATTGGGTAAAATAACCTATAACTGCTTATTACATATTTGTTTATTTATTGAAAAATAAAGTTATAAATGTAATATATTATTGTAAATAAATTACCTGTTCTAAATTGAAGTTTATTCTTTTATTCCAACAACTACATAATTTATCTGTGAAAGACAAAAAGGGGCATGGAAATAGTAAGCACTATCTGGTTACATTACTTACTACTTTTATCGTCTAGAGACTTAAACATTTAGCATGGTTCTTTGCAAGCAAGTCAAGCGGCGAGCAGGAAGGCCAGCGACCAGCGGCGAGCGGCGAGAACAAAATGTATAGATTTGGATCAGTGAAATCGCCGTTTGATGCAACGGTGATAACCGGTGACTATGTATTTATAGGTAAGATTATCCCAAAAAAAGTGGCCGGTCGAGATCACTTATTTTACGATATCGCCTACGATGTTGTGTAAATTTAGTTAGTGAGTCAAAATGGCGACTTAGTCACTATGGAATTTGATCACTTGTAACTAAGTACTATCCGACTAAATTTTTGGGGTAATTTTTTGCAACCATGGTATCCCCATATTTTGACGTCATAATATGAGAAAGACATAGCCCCGGTCGCTTGTTGGCGCATCTATAACTACAGAGTATATACTATATCTATGTGGTAGGTAGATTGTCAGCACGTCAGTGTCACTGTTGCGGGTTATTTGAGTCATAGTCATGTATTCGACACAATTAGATGATAAATGGCAAAAAATGCCCAATACGATTCATGGTCAAGAGTGGAACATTATTAATAATGTATATAATAAACTACTGAAAGAAAAACGCTCGAGAAATGAAATATTTCGCTGCAAAACATTTCAAGACATGTTAACAAATCAAAATGTCATTAGTCTGTTGCACTATAAATCAGAATAATAGCGCCCTCTTGGCAATGGTCGTATATTTCTGGTTTATAATGGCTCACGGATTGTTTTGGATTCTGGAGCTGACGGCGGAAGCCGGAAACGCTAGTCGCCTGATAGCTCGCGCTCCGTGTCGCCATGCCGATTACGTAGTATCTTCTTAGTAGTCTGTGGTGGCGCCTATGCGTAAACGCGCCCAGATTTGATTCATGCCTCTACGAGCGATTTTCGCTACGAAGCTGAAAAGAAAATATTGATCTTTGAACTAGTTACCTACATAAATTCTAATTGCAAAAAAATCCAAATAAGTGAGCTTAATTTCACACCTCGTTTATCCCGAAGTTATATCTCGACTTGACACGTATTATCCTTGTTATCATTACTCAAAGAGGCATCACGGCACGTGCTCATGATGACGGCTTCTTGTAGGAGGATATAAGTAAGTGCGTGAATATCAAGGGTTTTTAGGCTGGTGTGCAGGGTGCGAGGGATAATTCCTGTGGACGAGATGACGATGGGAATAGTCTTGAGTCTTGACGGTGTTGACCTTCCATTGGGTTTTAATTTCTATACATAGGTCTGTGTATTCGCTGATTTTTTCCGTATGTCTAGATGCAAGGTTGTGGGTGTTGGGGATGGCTACGTCGATGAATTCTGTTTTGGCTGCTTTGTCATGGAGTGTTATATCAGGTCTATTGTAGTGCACTGTTTTATCGGTAATTATAGTTTGGTCGCAGTAGTTTATGTTCAGCTGTCTCTAAAATAGTCTGAGGTGTGTATTTGTTGCAGCAACTTGATCATGTCGGTGTTTATAGTCTGTCTGCGTTATGGATCGGCATGCTCCCCTGATATTGTTGTATGGTCTCTGATGCAGCATGGCAGCGTCGGCATAGGTCTGTGGGTAAGTTACGGTCGTGGATGATGTATAGTTTCTTCCTATAGTTTATTTTTTATACCACGTCGGTGGCAAACAAGCGTGCGGCCCGCCTGATGGTAAGCGGTCACCGCAGCCTATGGACGCTTGCAACCCCAAGGGAGTCAATCGCGCGTTGCCGACCCGTTTAAAAATGTATACACTCCTTTCTTGAAGACCCCATATTGTAGTCCCCATATTGTAGTTCCTGGTGTCTATTATTTGATCCTGGATGGCAATCATAAACCCTTCAGTCTCAGGGAACAACTCACCTCTCTTCAGCCTCATGTTGGACGCCAGCTTGTCGACGTTGGGGTTGATTAGGTCGAGTCGGTGCCTACCGTGGAGTGATTTTTGAGTCCATGCTAGTGTTTGTTGAGGTTCTGTAATTTCTTAATTTTTTTGTATTTCGTGGCAGATCAGATTTAGTGGAGTAAGTTTTTGATCAGTTTTTACGATGCCCAGGTGTATTTCAGAATTGGAGGACTTATCATGGAAGAACTTTCTAAGGGAACTTACCTGTTTGTTGTGGAGATTGTTAATGTCTAAGAAACTCTTAAGAATATTACAATTGAACTCTTGTAGGTTACTTAGACTATCATGAATGTACGGCCGTCGTAAAACGAAGCCAAGTCACACTTTAAACTCTCCCGCTTTGTAAACATACTCAAAAGTTTTGTTTTAACGGGTCTAACGCGATATTAATCGCGGGTCTAACGTTTTGACACGGGTTTCACCGGCCGTGGTCGCGGATATCTGTCGTCTCAGCAAGTTGTCAACGGAGTTTACAACAACGGAGTTTAGACACAAATGTTGTGTACCCATATTATCTCCGTTTGTATTTGTATGTGTGTGTGTGTGTGTACTTGTCTGTTTTGTGTTTTCATGTTGTGTACCCATATCTCCGTTGACAACTTGCTGAGACGACAGTCATATCCGCGACCACGGCCGGTGAAACCCGTGTCGAAACGTCGGTAAAAAAGGTAAATACATAAATATCGCGTTAGACCCGTTAAAACAAACCTTTTAAGTATGGAAGCCAAGTCAGTGGGTAACAATTTTGTTTAACTAATATGTATGTATGTATGTTATAACTTTATTGTACCTACACAAAAAAAAACAAAAAATACAAACAAATAAGGACATTTTGGTACAAAGGCGAACTTATCCCTAAAAGGGATCTCTTCCAGTTAACCTTTGAGCAATTGAGTGGAGACAGGAACCAGAAGATAGACAATAACACGTGTACAAAGTCTATATATATATATAAAGTTGATGGGTGACTAATTAATCACCGCCCCGCCGAAACTGCCGGTCCTAGAAATTTGAAATTTACACTATAGTTAGGTTATATATAACGGAGGCAAGGGATAAGACGGGATTTTTGGAAATTCCACCCCTAAGTGGGTAAAACAGGGGTGCAAAGTTTGTATGGGGAGCAATTTTTTTTTAAAGTGAGAGTCTTCAAACTTTGTATGAAAGTTCCTTATAATAATACAAAAAAAGTAATTTCAGCGTTTCAGTAATTTCACCGTGAAAGACCTCGAATAGGTGCGCGTCTTATTAGAGGGGGACTAATCAGGGGTGAATACCTTAAGTTAACAAAAAAGCATTATAATTTCTGACAGTCTTTATTGTTATTTAAGTAGAAGCTAACAACATCAAAATATAAAACAGGAATGAAGGCACTTAGTGAGTTGAGGACTTCAAAGCCCTAAATCTCTAGGATACATCGGTGAGTGGTTGCGAGGAAGCCTCATAATATGAGTGAGCGAAAATGTAGGCCTAAAATCAAGCAGTTTTAACACTTTGATAGTCCTAGTACGCTAAGACGTCATTGGATATTTATTCTATACATATCATAGTCAGATGGCAGTCACTTCCGTAAAAAACTAGTGCCTACTCCAAATCTTGGGATTAGGTAGCGGACCCCAGGCATCCTTCAGGATGCAACTGTACTGGGATAACGCTAGGAGGATGACGATATCATAGACATCAAATCATTCGTCAGTACTGACGTAGGTAGTCACCAGCACCAATATCTGCCATAACAAAGGCGGCATAAATATTTGACACGTCCTTACGACCCTACTTACAAATAGAGTCGTGTCAGATATTTACGCCGCCTTTGTTTTGGCAGTTATTAATACTGGTGACTGTACGTATGTTAAAGGTATAGTTAAAATTTTTCTTCATACTAATATTTCTGATTGAGTACTTGGTTCCTATAAAGAGAACAAAATCATTTAGGAGAATGTCAAGTAATTTTTTAAAGGAATAAAGTTTATTGGTTTTTGTTATGTTTGAATTTAGAACAAATGGTTCTCGGAAATGCTCCCAAAGCGTGAATCCTAAGGCCGCTCGCACATTGGACACGTTTTCGTATATTTAATATTATAAAGCATATTTCGTACGAAAACGTGTCCATATGCGACCGGCCTAAATACCGCCATCGTACTCGGTTCCCTTAGCACTACATCTTTCCGGAAACTTAGCACTACATCTTTCCATCCCCGGTCGAAGATCCAGGGGCAGACCCAAAACAAGGTGGAAAGATTTAGTGCTAAAAGACATGATAGAGTGTCAGGCATCCGAAGACGATGTCGAGGATAGAGCGAAGTGGCGAGGATTAGTACAGAAAGCTCACCCCACCACCTTGTGGGATTAACAGCTAGGAAGAGAGAGAGTACTCCGTTCCCTTCAAATTCCTGGGAACACTCCTTATATTAGAAAAAGACTTCCGCTAGGATTTTACAAGCCTTTGTGAAATGGGTCTAAACGCGAATCAATGTCAGGGTCTTATGATGTGTCAATGGAGCTGCAAGTACAATTAACCGTCAAAATGCGACTATGACTATCAAAGCCTTAAATGTGTAATTTTGGATTTATAACGAAAACTTACATTAAAATATCTAAAAATCGTTGGGTCGTTCTTTCAAAACTTACTGGCGAACAAATAAGAATCGACAATAAAAAAAGTACAAAAATATATCATGTGAGGTTAAAAGAAATTAATGTCATACGGTTTTCGCAGTTAATAATGACCTGTGGAGCTAGCACAACTGCCGCTGCGACGCGACGCGAGTAGAGAAAAATGCCTTCTTTCTAATTATTCACGCATTTCGAGCGAGACAGGAAACGCTGAGTCGCACTCGACTTGTCAGCAAGTTGTGCTAGCACACCAGGACTACTTACAAAGACATTATTGTCATTGGAATGGTAGGTGAAAAGATATTTTTCCTGTAGTGCACCTGACCGGAACTCGTATACAGGTAGCAATTTGTACTAATTACATATGAATATGATCATTCACAAAGTCACACTCTTATTAATTTGTTATTTGTTTTACAAATTATTATATTGATAAGTAGTGGAGAGTGGACCTGCTTTCTAAAGGCGACTTCTTGACTTGGCGGGGCGGGATCGATATGTGACATTTTCTTCTTTGACGTAAACTTGCCGTCGCAAAGATTCTCACTTGACATAATACTGTCAGTATTACGTTTGCGCAGTAGTAATATCATGCGCAGAAGCCGAGCAGTACCGCCTTCGCATCGTCCCGCTACCGCGCATCCCGCGCCAGGCAGGAAGCACTCATTTAAATATAGGCGCAGTAAAAAATGGTATCGCGTCGACTGACACCTGACACTAACATTTGACACTTTTCTCATATCGTACTGCCTCCGCGCCGACAAATCAGGAAGTCACCTAAGTGAACATTAATGTTTATGACATTTATAACTTTGATTAGTTTTCAGAAATAAATAAACATTAAGAACTACAGTGCATAGCAGCAAAGCAGTTTTTGTTTATATTTCAATTACTTACAGACATCAGTCGTCTTACTTACCTATAGCTAACAATCATGTCATAATACTAAATACAAAAATATAAAATACTTCCGACTCAACATGAGTCAAGCTAAATGTTGAACTGTCAACAATCAAAAATATTAAACTATAGTTTACTATAACTTGCGTATATAAAATCAATATTATTGTCTGTATACATAATATCCCAAGGCACCCGATTTTGTACTAAGGATTATAATGTGTAAATATATATCTGAATAAAAATGTTCTAATTGATAATATTTACATTTAAATTAAATCTTATTTACATGGCACATAATTGGCTTTGTCAAATTGGGAATGCCTAATTAATTATAATAGAAATATTTACAATTATAATTTTATAATCATTCTACTTATTGTCACTATTCAATATAGATAATTTTTTACATTTTGAATTACCATGGCACTGGATATCTCATCAAATTCGCTCATTCACCCTATCACATTCAGAACACAAGGAATCGAAACAACCCGTAACAGTACGGCAAATTCACAATAACTAATAGTAAATTACAAAATTATACTGAATATAAAGGAAATTACCACGTCAACAGCCTCAGTTGTTCCTCGAATCATTCAAGAAACTTCGTCACCACACACGCCACTAAGGCGTAAGGCAAATATACTATATTTCTTAATAACTACTAATACCCATCAAGGCGTCCTCTCCCGGCGAAAAAAATATACAATGCCATTCTTTTGTTATCTGCCCTGGGATCCCAGGGACTGGTTGACGACGGGTTAGGCACATAACTGTCAAATGTATAACCAAATACAACACTAGTGTCATAGCATCACCAACAGAATCGTAAACAGCTAATATGATTTTACCTCATAAAGTATTCCCATCAGAGATCTAATAAAACACTATGGCCTTGACACGGTCCTATCCACCACGGCACTATCTCTTCCATATTTAGAATGTATTATAATACTACCATATGTCTGTCCATGTTGAACAAAGTCAGTAGCTCTAGTAAATATTTTTTTCAAACAAAACGTAAATGAAAGCGCTTACTCTTGGGTCTCTTATGCCAAAAAATAGTTACCACCAAAGGGGCTGTTCGCGTTGCCATACATATTGAGTCTAAACGGGTCATTGTCAGTCGAAAAACAAAAGTTGTCCATTCGGTGGTCGATAGTTAACGGCTGTGTGCATGTAATTTACGTTTTTATTACATGGATTTATAGACACGGAATTACAGATTGTGCGGGTTATCAGATCTATCGAAAATTAAGCTTTGTAGCCCTTAACTTTTGACATGTCCACCGAAAAGACTCGCACCTAAATCTGACAATGACCCAAACGCAAACATATTTCAATCTAATAAAATCGAGAACTGTAAAGTTTTAACTAACCAAAACTCAAAACAGTAGTATTTCATACACTAATAGTTGATATCCAGCGTACAGTCAATGGCACCAATATGTATACACTTTTTCACCTTATTCCATTGAAATAAAGTCCACAAATGTATACATATTTATGCCCTTGACTGTACACTTACAAATAGCACGAGCATTTGGGTCTTCATCTTCATACATCAAATTGAAGTTCAGCGCCCGTAGCACATGTTGCGAACAAGAGTATCTCGACTTATATCGAGCTACGCGTCTTTTTCTGATTGGCGCTTTTAACAAGTGACGGATAGCTCCGCCGACATACTCTCGAGCGCAACACGTGCTAGGCCTACAGACAGGTTGTCTAGACCATCTTATTTAACCGCCCGGCTGGACGATAAGGTCGATAGATAACGGATGGGGTTACCCTAACCTAGGGCTGCCATCCGTCCGGATTTTCCCGCATTTGTCCTAGTTTGGAGGCCGTCCGGGGGTCGTCCGGGCGGGGTGTCAAGAAGTGTCCGGGGAAAACCCGGACACTTTTCATGTAAGGAAGCACCTCATTGAATTTAAAGGTCTTGTTTTTTAAAAATATTATTTTCGGACTCGTCCGGGGGAAAAATGCGATTTACGCCAAATGTCCGGGTTTTTTTTGAATCTTTATCCGGGTTTGGCGAAATTCGAGATGGCAGCCCTACCCTAACCGCGACCTAGGGACTTGAAATAAATACCAAGACGGGTAAACCCGCAAGCGAAGCCTCTGGGAGCTAATAAAACTTGTCCTCCTCACTGTCAAGGTTGTTTCTATTATTGGGCTGGTTGGAATGCCGCCGGAGCGTCCCCATCGAGTCGTACTCGTTAGCTATAGCCTTGGGGTACAGCTTGGGTGTGGTGGCGGTAGTGTTGTGGTTGTTCGCGTTGGCTATGTTGTTGCTTTTTGAGAGGAGGATGCCGCTTGAGTTGCCGATGCCAGTGAATGACGGCTGGCGCTTCGCTTTTCGAGGCTGCGACAAACAAAATAGACTTAAATGAAATGAAAGGGTCACAATATTGAATACTTTCAATTAACTAAGCTAATATCGGCAACGGTTTCAGTTGACAGTTAATGAGTCACGTCTATATTCAATCGGTAGAAAGAGTACATGAACATTTCAGTGACACTTGTAGTAATTAGTGTGAGTATTTAAATAGTGACACCACCAGTAATGGACAAGGCCCAATGCCCAATTATATTTTATTTTTATTATAATGACTAGTGTATTGCATTGGTAAATACTTCTCGATTTCACATGCCATTTATGGTAAATTTAATGGTAGACTTGGTAGACTAGGTACTTTTAAAATCTCATTGTACCTGAAATTATGTGAAATAAATTATATGATATTTGATATTTAATTATGTACATTGACTCTTATGTAAAAGAAAATAAGAGATTATTTTTTTATTGAATAATCAATTTAAAACCGTATGATCTTTGAATTAGGATTGAAGCGTCCATTACTGGTGGTGTCATTATAAGTTCCAATATAGAGGTGTGATGTTGCACCGATAAGTTGCCATTGCATCATCCACGATACACTTCAATCCTATTATCTACTCCTGCAACACCCACAAGAGTCGAAAGTTAGTAAACGACTAGATATCTCAAGCTATAAGGTTGAAATTGCTATACTCACGACGTCTTTAAGCGGCACGGTTACGTAGCTATTCTGCTTAGCCGTGATGTAGTGGGGACTGGACGGGACACGCGTTGACCGTCTCCACGGTAATCGCGTGCCGCGGCATTGGAAGTAAATCACACCGGCTAGGCACACCAGGCAGCCTGGAAGGAGATGACAAATTAGGTTTGTGGACAGAGGTTTAACAATATTAAATCATTCACTACCACCAACGCATATATGCGTTTCCGTTACTTTCACCCAGTGCCTTGAACGCACAGACGCGTTCATAATATTTACTATTTAGTGACTTTCACCCTGTGCCTTAGTGCCTTAGAATTGAACTCACATGTACGTTTGGGGCACACAGCAAAGTGCGGCACCTGCCGAATGTCCAGCAAAAGAGGGTGGCAGTGAATGCGTTAAACTACCATAATAATTAGAACGAAATGTACAGCGTTAACTTCCGTGGCAGTTGTCTCGCTTGCTTAGTAATTTAAATATTTAACGAAGTAATTTAAATATTTATTTAACAGTCTCGACAACGAATGTAAGCAATGTAAACATGTACTGTTTTTGCCGTTTGGCAATAAGACGCTATTAACAATACTACGAAATTAAAAATTCGTATTTATTGACAATCTACAAAGTGGTGCCTTTTATCGAGGAGAGTCTAAAAGTCGACCATACGAGTATGCCGACATATATTCTAATAAAAATAAAATAAAACTTTTTTCAACAAATGACATGAAATACCGAAACAACAAGTTATATTTAAAATTAAACCATTTATTTTACTTTTTTTTTAATATACATCCATATGTATACATAGCACATATGTTTAAGTGTGCATACGTAAAATTGAGTGATATATTAAATAACTTCTTGTTTAACTGAGAAAACCTAGTAAAAACATCAGAACTCGTTTTATTACATAAATGGCCCAAAATATATCACGTAAAACAAGAATGAAACCTATTTCTCAAAAAAAATGTGGTCAAGTTTGTGCCCTTAACCATTTTGTGTGTTCCATCCTTGTCAAGGGGAGTGCTAACCGTCTCTCCTTTCAATAGACACGAGCGATAAACAGTTCACATTTTCTTATATACTAACCACATTTAAAACTTCGATAGCGTGTTTCATGAAAACAATTAAAAATTGTGATTTGTGCTTAAATAAGACCACATTCTATAGCATATCATACAAGAGTACATTTATAAGAACAAAATAAAAGTATTACAGTAACATAGGTACGATTTTGATTGAAATAAACTTCAATTAAAATGAAATACCGACGGAGTTCAGCTCACTAGCGCCATCTATTGCTAGCATTACGCGTCAACTCCAAGTCAGAGCCAAAAGTTGGCCAAAAGGTAGACGCCCAGTCGCGTCAGTTGCTAAGTTAGCTGAAAACTTGCACTGGTCCCTTCCCGCGCAACTGGCGTAAGAAAGAGACAACACAAGTTTCACACCGCCATTTGTTGAGAGCGACGGACGTTATGTCAACACAACGAATCCTTAAGTCAATAAAGGGTTGGCAACGGGCTTGTGATTTTTCTGGATTTGCTAGCGCCCATATGATACGCTTTCTGTTTACCATCAGGCAAGCCGTAAGCTTATCTTATGCACTGGGATGGGATCTTTTGTGCAATTGCCCTCTCCTTTATACCTACTCCAAGCTGCTCTCCAACCTTTCCACAAACCGGATGTTGGAGCTCAGTGGGCCATTGCCAAAGTCGTTCATTCTTTTATGCCACACCTGGCCATAAAGTGGCAATTACCGCACGCTCCGCGCGCGGGAAATCCCACTTCCTGGCCAGGGGGTGACATAAAATTTTGTACTTAACACGGGCGGTAAAAAAGAAAGCCTCAGATCGCATATTTATCGCCCTTGCCTTCGGCTCGGGCGTCAAATACCTGCGATCTGAGACATTCTTTGTTTTACCGCCCTTGTTAAGTAATGTACTATTTCATCACACTTGCTCGTAAAGTGTGTTATTGCACGCGTGCGTATAAAGCGGTTATAGCCGATTTACCTCCCGCGGGAGTTATGGAATTTTATAACTTCCGTGGGAGTTGAGTTTGTGTGTGATCTGATTGGTTTAAAAAAATCTAGTTGGCCGCGCGCCGCAAGAATACTGCTCTGTGATTGGTTGAAAAAATCTAGTTGGCCGCGCGCCGCAAGACTATTGGTCTGTGATTGGTTGCGCGTTGCGCTCCTCTCGCAGTGACACTGGAGGTTAAGTTGTCAAGTTCGTCAATGTTTGATTGGCGTGGTTGTATATGAAACATGGATTTTTCTGCCTTTCGTAGTTATTTATTTCCTCTCAAATGTGATGAAAAACATTGTATGTATCACGGGAGGTAAGGGTTATTACAAACTCAAGTCAATAAAATTCTATGACTTTCGTTAGTACCTGCTTACCTCCCTAAATGCACAATGTACTATCTCTGGCAAGGGCGTAAGATTGTTTGTCACCATACTTGTACAAAAACAACTTACCCATAACGAAGGCGGCTACAGCGCAGCCGATGATTCCTCCGACGCTAAGCGTATCACCGGCCCGCGCGAATGACGCCATCTCTACGCTCTCACTGTACGCCGGCAGCGCGTATATCTCTGTGGGCAAACGCATCATTGAACTGAAGTTCTAAGCTAGGAGAGTGGTGCAAAAAAACAACGTAAAGCCGCGTACGGACTGCGCGTCGGACTGCGCGTACATTGGTACGCGTAGTCGGTTACGCGTGTCCTGGAACGCCATGTCCATACTTGCAGCTACGCGTATATATACGCGTACCAATGTACGCGCAGTCCGACGCGCAGTCCGTACGCGGCTTTAGGCGACTTCCTGATTTGTCGGTGCGAAGGCAGTACAATACGAGACAAGTGTCAAATGTCAGTGTCAGCTGTCAGTCGACTCTGTATCATTTTTTACTGCGCCCCTATATTTAAATGAGTGCTTCCTGACTGGCGCGGGATGCGCGGTAGCGGGACGATGCGAAGGCGGTACTGCTCCGCTTCTGCGCATTATATTACTATTGCGCAAACGTAATACTGACAGTATTATTTCAAGTGAGAATCTTTGCGACGTCAGTAAGTTTACGTCAAAGAAGAAAATGTCACATATCGATCCCGCCCCGCCAAGTCGCCAAAATGAACAAATCGAGAGCTGAACATCGCGTCGCGTAAGGCCTGGTATACACATTGATTACCTCTACTCATTGCCATTATGTACTGTTATGTGTTACTTTTGTTGAGGTTATGCAATAAAGAGTATTTGTTGTTGTTGTTGTTGTTGATTAGTGTTTAGTTCCATATAAATGCTACTCGCAATAAAATAGAACACTCTTCTACTCGTATTCTATGAACTCGCACTAAACACTAATCAATGTGTATACGGGCCATAACGGAGGACTCCCGTCGAACTCTCACGTATTATCAATATTAGAACGCACAGGGTAGATTTTCTTATCTCGCAAACTTTGTGCTGGCGCAATATTAATGGTATGGTTCTTCTATAAGGCTGGAAAGATTCTCCGCCTATCGAGTGCGGAGAGGAAAACAAACCACCGAGCATATCTTCCGTAAGATACATAGCTAGGAAGAGATAGTGTCCCTTATTCATGTCCATCAGACCTATTTTAATTAAACCGCTGCTAAAATTCCTCTGTCCTTATTTGTCACTTTGACATTTATTTTTCCAGGAAGGACACAAATCTCAATTTAGTTAGCAGAGATTTGTTGAGTTTTAAGAATCTCCGGTGGTATGTGACATGTGTGTGTGCGTGTGTGTACTGACCGTTGTCCATGTCGGTGTCGCAGGTGGCGACCTGCAGCACGGCGCCGGCGCACGCGCCGCTGCCGCAGCTGCGGCGCCGCACGCGCTCGTTGTTCTCGCACGGGCCCCACTCGCCCCACGCGCTCCAGTTGCCTTCCGACTCTAATGACAAAAGTGACATTTCACGTAAGTATTTTTTACGAAAACAACGTATGGATAAGTCGGGATAACACTAGCTGGGCAACGCATATTACAATAAACAGAATACGTACATCGTACGGGATTACACTACGGTCGTTCAAAAAGTTTCGACCGACAATAGAAGATTACCGCGCTTAGTTGAAGCAGGTAGCGCGCACTGAATGTCGATCTGTAGGTTATCTTAACATGGAATGATTTGTGTGAATTTCGGCTTACAAAGTTGGTTCAAGTGTCCATGAATTTAACAGGTAGTAGTGCCATGTTTACCAGTCAAGACCTTGCGCGAGTTGCGGCGCGGCAAGCGTTTTATCTGCTCATTGCACGGTCGAGACGCGCAACGCAACGCACTGCGTTAGGTTGGATTACTCCTGGGAGCGGCACGTGCGCAGCCCGCGCCGCTGTCGCTGCTAGTACAGTGTGTATACCTGCGCAGGGCAGCACACACACGCGCGTCTCGAGCGCGGCGCCCGCGTCGCAGCCCTCCTGCGAGCGGCACGTGCGGGAGCGGGAGCGCCGGCCCGCGTCGCTGCTAGTACAGTGTGTATACCTGCGCAGGGCAGCACACACACGCGCGTCTCGAGCGCGGCGCCCGCGTCGCATCCCTCCTGCGAGCGGCACGTGCGGGAGCGGGAGCGCCGGCCCGCGTCGCTGCTAGTACAGTGTGTATACCTGCGCAGGGCAGCACACACACGCGCGTCTCGAGCGCGGCGCCCGCGTCGCATCCCTCCTGCGAGCGGCACGTGCGGGAGCGGGAGCGCCGGCCCGCGTCGCTGCTAGTACAGTGTGTATACCTGCGCAGGGCAGCACACACACGCGCGTCTCGAGCGCGGCGCCCGCGTCGCATCCCTCCTGCGAGCGGCACGTGCGGGAGCGGGAGCGCCGGCCCGCGTCGCTGCTAGTACAGTGTGTATACCTGCGCAGGGCAGCACACACACGCGCGTCTCGAGCGCGGCGCCCGCGTCGCATCCCTCCTGCGAGCGGCACGTGCGGGAGCGGGAGCGCCGGCCCGCGTCGCTGCTAGTACAGTGTGTATACCTGCGCAGAGCAGCACACACACGCGCGTCTCGAGCGCGGCGCCCGCGTCGCATCCCTCCTGCGAGCGGCACGTGCGGGAGCGGGAGCGCCGGCCCGCGTCGCTGCTAGTACAGTGTGTATACCTGCGCAGGGCAGCACACACACGCGCGTCTCGAGCGCGGCGCCCGCGTCGCATCCCTCCTGCGAGCGGCACGTGCGGGAGCGGGAGCGCCGGCCCGCGTCGCTGCTAGTACAGTGTGTATACCTGCGCAGGGCAGCACACACACGCGCGTCTCGAGCGCGGCGCCCGCGTCGCATCCCTCCTGCGAGCGGCACGTGCGGGAGCGGGAGCGCCGGCCCGCGTCGCTGCTAGTACAGTGTGTATACCTGCGCAGGGCAGCACACACACGCGCGTCTCGAGCGCGGCGCCCGCGTCGCAGCCCTCCTGCGAGCGGCACGTGCGGGAGCGGGAGCGCCGGCCCGCGTCGCTGCTAGTACAGTGTGTATACCTGCGCAGGGCAGCACACACACGCGCGTCTCGAGCGCGGCGCCCGCGTCGCATCCCTCCTGCGAGCGGCACGTGCGGGAGCGGGAGCGCCGGCCCGCGTCGCTGCTAGTACAGTGTGTATACCTGCGCAGGGCAGCACACACACGCGCGTCTCGAGCGCGGCGCCCGCGTCGCAGCCCTCCTGCGAGCGGCACGTGCGGGAGCGGGAGCGCCGGCCCGCGTCGCTGCTAGTACAGTGTGTATACCTGCGCAGGGCAGCACACACACGCGCGTCTCGAGCGCGGCGCCCGCGTCGCAGCCCTCCTGCGAGCGGCACGTGCGGGAGCGGGAGCGCCGGCCCGCGTCGCTGCTAGTACAGTGTGTATACCTGCGCAGGGCAGCACACACACGCGCGTCTCGAGCGCGGCGCCCGCGTCGCAGCCCTCCTGCGAGCGGCACGTGCGGGAGCGGGAGCGCCGGCCCGCGTCGCTGCTAGTACAGTGTGTATACCTGCGCAGGGCAGCACACACACGCGCGTCTCGAGCGCGGCGCCCGCGTCGCAGCCCTCCTGCGAGCGGCACGTGCGGGAGCGGGAGCGCCGGCCCGCGTCGCTGCTAGTACAGTGTGTATACCTGCGCAGGGCAGCACACACACGCGCGTCTCGAGCGCGGCGCCCGCGTCGCAGCCCTCCTGCGAGCGGCACGTGCGGGAGCGGGAGCGCCGGCCCGCGTCGCTGCTAGTACAGTGTGTATACCTGCGCAGGGCAGCACACACACGCGCGTCTCGAGCGCGGCGCCCGCGTCGCAGCCCTCCTGCGAGCGGCACGTGCGGGAGCGGGAGCGCCGGCCCGCGTCGCTGCTAGTACAGTGTGTATACCTGCGCAGGGCAGCACACACACGCGCGTCTCGAGCGCGGCGCCCGCGTCGCAGCCCTCCTGCGAGCGGCACGTGCGGGAGCGGGAGCGCCGGCCCGCGTCGCTGCTAGTACAGTGTGTATACCTGCGCAGGGCAGCACACACACGCGCGTCTCGAGCGCGGCGCCCGCGTCGCAGCCCTCCTGCGAGCGGCACGTGCGGGAGCGGGAGCGCCGGCCCGCCGCGCCGCAGCCCGCGCCGCTGTCGCTGCTAGTGCACGGACTCCACTCGGACCAGCACGACCATTCACCTGCGAAAGGTGCACAAATAAGCAACTACAAATATGAGTAGATTGGCAGCGCTGCGCGGAGGAAGGGTTTATATGTTTAAATGAGCGAGCGCCGAAAGCGCTTAACTGAATTTAGTGAGGCAGTTTCACGTGATAATGTGGGGACACGCTGGTCAAAAGCACCTAATGGTTTACATGGCCTAGTTAGGTACATAGCTATATGTTTATGGTAGGAACCAGCTCCTCCATCGGCCATATAAGTTTATTATTGGTTGCAAGTTTTTTTATGGGGAACAACGTAATTTTCAAGAAACTTGAAAACGCCCTAATAAGGTTTATAATGGAAGAAAACTTTTATCAGCGTTTTTCAACATTCACCCTCTGAAAGGATAAAAGTTTGTTCGGCGAGCATTTTTTTATACGGTACCTTGGCACGCGTGCACGTTACACGCGCGCAGCATGTCGGGCGGGCCGGCGCAGGGCGCGCGGCGACAGCGCCGACGCCGCGCCTGGTGTCCGCCGCCGCAGGGCGCCGAGCACGGCCCCCACGCGCCCCACGGCTCCCAGCCCGCCTCCTCCGCCGACACGCACGACCCCAGCGGGTCGCAGTACCGCTCCTCCTCGCGGGCCAGCGACAACTGAAACATATTACATTCTAAATATAACATAGAATTGGGATACTTTTCCCAAAAAAAATTAAGAGAGGTAGGGCACAACATAATGTCATCTCTTGCTCGAATTTGGAGCAGCCCAACTGGGGAAGTGCCTCCGCCTTGCAGAAGACCACAGCCATAATAACCTATTTACTACACCAGTATGTAGTGTTGTGTTCCTGGAGGTGAGCAAGGTTGCCAGAGCTCCCGAGGTTGCACTGTGTTGAGAGCGAGGGAGCTTTTGGCCCTTCTGTTGTCAACACAGTGAATCCTCAAATTTATATAGGGTCGGCAACGCGCACGTGACTCTTTTGGAGTTGCGAGCGTCTCTAGGCTGCGGTGTCCGCTTACCATCACGTGGACCGTACGCTTGTTTGCCACCGACGTAGTATATATAAAAAAATGCTATTTAAGTAGACTCTCGACCGACCTAGCCTTTGTCGCATGCACTCACTTTTATTTGCTCCGGAGATGGCGCCTTGCACGAGAATTTGAATCTCTTTTCGGTGTAGCTACCGTCCGAAGTGTTACCTGTATCATAAAAACAAAACAACTCAATGAAAGACATGTAGAAGACAAACCTAAAGAATATGCATAAGATTATTCAATGATAAATTTGGAGACATTCGGGAACTGAATACTATAGAACTCTGCATAAAGCTCGAAACGCACTGACAGCGGTGGCGGCGCGGTGCGGAGGCGGTACCGGTTGTAATATTCGAACTACTATGGAAGGGTCCGCACAGAACGCTTTTTTCCCGGCCGGTTTTCTGTGCGGACCCTTTCATAGTAGTTCGAATATTATAACCGGTGTCGCCTCAGCACCGCGACGCCCCACCCCGCTACCGCTGTCAGTGCGTTTCGAGCTCAAATTTTACGTGGACAGTGGGCAGATGTTGCAACAAGCAGTTTTCTTACCAGGTATCTGCACCCAGGGTGTCCAAGCCGCGGCCTTCCTGACCTCGCACGGTCGCATGTCGCACACTTGCCGGTCCACCTTCCCGCCCTCGCAGTCGCCGCCGCCGTACTTGGGCTCGGGGTTGGTGCACGTCCGCTTGCGCTCCTTCCAGCCGGCGGAGGGTCCGCAGGCCGGCCCGCCGGCGGCCGTGCACGCGGACCACGGGCTCCAGGCGGACCAGCCCCCGTCTACTGGCGCTAGCGCTGGGTCTGGACAAAGTAATGGCGAGTTAGTGCGGATTGTGGCAAACCTAATCATAACCCCATGTCCCCATGTCCAAGAAGATACGTATATACTAAAGTAAAAAGAAGCGACACTGAAGCATGTGTGCTGTAAACCCGTCTCGCGGCTATGTGTGCGTGTCCGGACGCGAGCGGGGGCGCGCGAGCGGGCGCGGTGTGTAGAAAACACTCCTCGGACGGGCAAATTGCTTAGAATCATAGCGTTCCAAGGTCACCGACACTCGGTTCACACCGATAGACCCGTGTCGCGCCTTTGCCCATGTAGAGAATTGACATTAAAAAATAAGGAAGAATATCAAAGTTCGTTAATAAACGTATCTTAGGACTTAAACGATTGGTCACCCGTAGTATGAATAACAGTTAATCAGTGAACAGCTTACAAAACCGCCTTCATCATACCCAGACGAGGTTCATTTCACTTCAGGCGCTTAGATTGACTGGAGCTGGACTTCAGACCCGTAGCTTTTATTACAGTACAGTTATTCAAGGTTCTGGTAAAGGTCGCGGGAGTCCGCTGGATGCGGGTGGCGCAAGACCGGTCATTGTGACACTCTTTGCGGGAGGCCTATGTCCAGCAGTGGACGTCTTTCGGCTGATATGATGATGATGATGATGAGTTATTCAAGCCGCGGCCATCTTGATCTCACAGGTCCATGCCAGATGCCCATCGATCTACATCACATATGTAACATACAACCTGTAAGTAATGAGTATTGCACTGACCGTCCATTCCGACGCACACGCGGACGCCGTGCTCTGTGGTCATATACCAACCGATCTACGTCACACAATCTGTAAGGAATGAGTAGCACTGACCGGGACAGGGCGGCAGGTTGCTGCAGTAGAGGTCGTGCGTGTCCTGTCCGACGCACACGCGGCCGCCGTGCCTGGGCTCCGGGTTGGTGCAGGTTCGGCGCCGGGACTTGACCGCGATGCCGCACGAGCCGGAGCACTCCGACCAGCCTGACCAGGCGGACCAGCCGCCGTGCACCGTGCAGTTGGTTACCGATATGCTGGCGCCTGGGAGAAATACGACAATATTTTAGTTAGACGAGCATTTCTGAAACTTTAGTGGTTAATCCAGCACAGAGGCAGGGCGCAGCAAAATGTCATCTTGCTCGATTTTTAGAGCAGCGCAACTGGGAAAGTACCTCTGCCTTGTAGAAGACCGCAGCCATAATATAGTACATTATTTACCAAGGGCGATAAAACAAAGAATGTCTCAGATCGCAGGTATTTTACGCCCGAGCCGAAGGCAAGGGCGATAAATATGCGAGCTGAGGCTTTCTTTATTATCGCCCGTGGTAAGTACAAAATTTTATGTCACCCCCTGGCCAGGAAGTGGGTTTTTTCGCGCGCGGAGCGTGCGATAATGGCCACTTTATGGCCAGGTGTGACATTGTTGTGTTCCTGGAGGTGAGCTGAGCAACGTTGTTAGGGCTCCCGAGGATGTACTGTGTTGAGTGAGAGGGACCTAAATTTGTCCCTTCTGCTGTCAACACAGTGAACGTCCAACGCGCATCAGTAATTGCACACTCAACGCCAAAACAAAAACAAAACCCTAAAGATAATTGCAATAAAGGCTGGTGCACATTGGTTGCACGCGCACGCACACGTCACGCAATCGGTGTGACATCGACTATGGAGATTCATACTTTACAACGCGCACGTGCACGTCGACGCTTACGTGCTGCGCACGCAACCAATGTGCACAGGCCTTGAAACTGCGTCATACCTTCACACGCCCGCCCGCCATTGACCGGTTTAGGGTTGTCACATTTTCTCGTGCGGCACACGCACATGTCGGGTTTCTCGTCTCCATACACCGAGTGCGACGTGCCGTCCTGCATGCAGGGCTCCCATTGCGACCATGATGACCAACCGCCGTCCACTAGAATAGAAACAATAGAGTACATTATGTGTAACTGTAATACGGCATTGATTAACTGATAGACAGCATTCATAAGCGACTGTGGCGACTGTGTGCAGTGAATGTATGAGGTTTTGTGAGAGGATGGATGATAGATGTTCAACTGTAAAAATGTAGTATACGAGGGGCGTTCAATAAATTCTCGGTATGAGAATGAAAACAAAAGAAAACGATAGGTTTTTTTATTTTATTTTTTAATATACTCCCCCCCCTATGTTTATGCACTTATAAGATCGGTCAATTAGTTTTTTTAACCCCTCATAAAAATATTTTTTATCTTTAGTGTCAAAATGCTCCTCCAGTGCTGTCTTCAAAGCTTCATCGTCAGAAAATCGATTTCCTCGTAGGTCCTTTTTGAGGTTGGGAAACAAAAAGAAGTCACTCGGGGCTAAGTCTGGACTATACGGTGGGTGTGTAATAGTTTCGAACCCAGATTCCCGAACAGCAGCCTTGGCGATATGAGCAGTATGCACAGGGGCGTTGTCGTGCAGAAGCAGAACTCCCTTGGCTAATTTTCCCCTTCTCTTCTCTTTGATTGCTTCTCTTAATTGGCGTAGAATATTAGCGTAGTACCCTCCTGTGATATTTACACCCTTTTCTTTATAATCGATCAGCAATATTCCATCATAATCCCAGAATATTGTGGCCATGACCTCTCCAGCTGAAGTAGTCCATGGGCCACCCAAGAAATCGGTATAATTTGGGGGTACTAAGTTTCCTTTTTACAGGAGTTAGATAGGTCTATTATGATGTTAAAAAACCATGATTGCCATCTCAAAATGGTAGCTAACAAAAATGGCCGCCAATCCAAGATGGCGGATATTGAGTTTTACAAAATCAATTATAATTCAAAAAGTATTCGTCCGATTTAATTGCTCTTTTTTTTAAACCATAGCTCTATATATATTCTTAAAATTTTGTAAACATATTCTATCGGTAAAGTCAAATGTTAATTAGTAATTTAGAAAATATTGAAAATTTTCCCTTTTTTTCTGATATTTTTTTTTAAATCAAGTTTATTACAAAATATCTTGTACATTACAAAAAAGCTTTAAATGAGGCAAGGTAGTGTATTAAATTATCTTTAATGTGATGCTTAACATGTATGGGTCGGATGGCTAGAAACACAAATAAATATGAATTTGATTTTACTTCTGTTGAAATTCATCTTTGACTAAATTACCACATACAGAACAAAAAGCTTCTGATAGAAGTTGTAGCGTATAAAAATTGTTTTAATTTTAGCAATTATTCAGAATAATAATAGTACGATACTAATAGGGTCACTAGGCCGGTTACCCGACCGGTGTCATTTTGTGACCAACACATTCAGTTCCTCAACTGCTCCAAATGGTCGCAATCCGGCGCACAACTTATCGTATATATTAATTTTGAATTGTTATACTAGGTAAAAACTATTATACGGTTTAAATAAAAAAAAAATATTGTAAATATGTGTCAAACTAAACTAGATTGTTATGTGTATAATATGTGGCGAGATAGGACTATTTAATAAAGTGCACCCTTATAAAGATAGACAATCTAACGACGGTGTTATTTCATCATCATATCAGCCGAAAGACATCCACAGACACATAGGCCTCCCCCAAAGAGAGAGAAAAGGCCTTCTCCTGCGCCACCCACATCCAGCGGGCTCCCCGACCTTAACCAGGTCATCAGTCCACCTTGTGGGGGGTCTACTCACGCTGTGCCTTCCTTTGCCGCCACTCAAGACCTTTCGTGCGTGCGTGCGGTTCGGAATTTCTTCAGTAGGGTGTTTTAACTCTTCTTGGAGAACAGCACCACCTCGTCTGTGTTCCATGCCTTTGGAGTTCTCGAACGGCCCTAAGGATCGGTTTTGCCTGGGTGCCCTTTTGTTTTTGAGCTTTTAAACAGCCGTTCTAATCTCGTACAGGCCGATGTCTGGCTGGGATATCATCGGTATAGTGTTCGTTCGTTGGTTATAGTGTCATCGTAGAGCTAGCTACGATCTTCCAGCAGATTAACTTCAGGTCTGCTAGTTAACGTGTATAGTTTTCCATGAAGCGCTCAGGCCGTGGATGAGACAGTTTTACCATCTTCAGTACACTGGCAATTAGGAACGGGATATTTAACATGTATATTTGTATTTGTGAGTGCAGGTAATTCTTGATAATGGCGCTTGCAACAGGGCCAAAATATTGGGAATTTACAAACACAAATATATATAGTAAATATCCCGTTACTAATCGGATTCGGAATTCTATTTAATAGGTGTTAATGGAAATATCGTCGATTACGAGAAGGCCTTCGACAGTGTAGAGCGCTGGGCCGTGTTTGACTCTCTCCAACGCTGCTGAATTGATGCTCGATATGGCAAGGTGCTTCGGGAGCTGTACAGTTCGGCAACAATGTAGGTTCGGCTCCATCCTCAAATCTGTTCACGTTCCGCAATGCCTGAAAACTCGTCTCTATAATCATTGCTTCCTGCTCACCATGGCATATGGTGCCGAGACATTAGGCTGTGCACAGAGAGCCATGGAGCGCGCCATGCTCGGCATTAGGCTACAAGACCGAGTGAGGGATGATGAAATCCGACGTCGCACTAAGGTGCGTGGCGTCGGAGAAGTCATTTAAACCTCAAGTGGAGTTGGGCAGGACATGTTGCCAGACAGAGTGATGGCAGGTGGACAAAAACGCTCAGATTAGTGGCCACTTACAGGCAAAAGAAGCGTCGGTCGTCCACCAGCACGAAGGGTCGATGACATTAAAAAGACTGCGAGTTACTCCTGGATGAGATGAGCAACGGACCGGGATGAGTGCCGTACTAGAAGAGAGGCCTATGCTCAGCAGTGGGATTACAGGCTGAATAAGATGATGATGAAATATCGAATATTTTTCAGTTTTCTTGTGAAGTTCAGCATTACGGATACTTAGGGTAGGAAGGATTTCGTGACACTGTCGCATCAGCAGGGTGATGACGTAGCACTTTCATACAAAGAAGTGTTGTCGATGTCACGACAGTGTCGCGCCACTTGCGCCCTATACGGAATCGTAGGTACCCTAAGTATCTGTAATGCTAATAAACCGGCCAAGTGCGAGTCGGACTCGCGCACCGAGGGTTCCGTACAAACCGGTAGGTACCTATATAAGTAAAAGTTCACCCATCACGACAATCGAGTCATAGTTATGGTCCAAGTAAAAAAAATTAAACTATTAAAAATATTTTTATTATATGATGTAACTAAAAATTTACGGTTTTCGCAATTTTTCCTTTATCTGTGCTATAATAAGACGTTGCGTCGTCGGTACTGTGGAGGGAAGCAGCTCAGAGGTACGGGTTGAGGGGGATTCTAAGCAGGTTTTTCTATTTATTAGCTGAAATGAAAGACTTTTACGATATTACTTCCTTGCTATAATGTATACTGTTCCACATTAGAGCCAATACAATCTTAAGCAGGTCCGACCCTGACGGAGTCTAAGCTAGAAGTCCCCCCGAAAACCAACTGTTTCCCAAAGAATGTCGCTAGACATGTATTCAAATTTGTATATGATATGATTCTGGAACCACATGGCCAGCGACATATCATACCAACCTCCATAGTACCCTTGCGAGTATCGAAAATTTGCGGAAATTTGCGGCATAAGCGTCTGTATCTTTTGATTACGTTAGCTCAGAAGTCTGATTTTTTCACAGCTCCAAGGGACAGTAGACCTGAGTATTTGATATAAATTCCAGCTGGATACCTCCACGCGTTCCTGAGAAAAAGGGGTCTTGACAGACAGACAGACGGACGGACAACAAACTGATCCTATAAGGGTTTCGTTTTTTCCTTTCGAGGTACGGCACCCTAAAAATTACAGGAACATCGGTAAACATTAAATTATTCCATAAACAATGTATTTAAAGCTATTTCTTTTATATGCAGTTAATTAGTTGACGGTAGATTTCAACGGAAGTAAACACAAATTCATGTTTTGCATGTGTTTTCAGCCTCTGATCCATACATGTAATACATCAAATTAAAGATAATTTATTACATTACATATTTTGTCTGAAGCTTGTTTTTGTAATGTACAAGATATTCTGTAAAAACTTCTTTAAAAAAAAATAAGTAAAAAAAAATATATTGAAAAATCTATATTTCTTTTAATTACTAATGAATGCTTGACTTTATCGAAACAGTTTATATGACACAAATTAAAGGCGACAAATGGATCTTTAGTTTAAAAAAAACAGTAACAAAATCGGACGAATAGTTCTCGAGTTATTCATTGATTTTTAAAACTCGACATCCGCCATCTTGGATTGGCCGCCATTTCTATTAGCTACTACTTTGAGATGGCAATCATGGTTCTTTCACATCATAATAAGCCTGTCTAACTACTGTAAGAAGGAAACTTAGTACCCCCAAATTATACCATTTTCTAAAATTTGGCTAGCTGGCCCATAGCCTAAAGGCATGACCTTGAACTTCTTAGGGTGAGGAGTTCCTTTAATGTGCCACTGCATGGACTCTTGTTTGCTCTCAGAGTCATAATGATGAACCCAGGTTTCATCTCCGGTAACAATCTTTTGCAGTATCTCATCAGGATTTTCACCACACACTCCACACAGCTTAATAAATTCGGAACAACAAGCAATGCGCGTATTTTTCTGAAGCGGCGTCAGCATTCGCGGTACCCATCTCGCACTGACTTTTGACATATTAAGATTGTCATGGATTATATTGTGTATAGTACCAATAGAAAGCTTGGTTATTTGAGCTATTGCTGTCACCTTCACTCGAGCATCTTGCAATATAATTTTCTCCACTTTTTTTTATATTTTCTTGTGAAGAAGCTTCGACGGGCCGACCAGGTCTGGGGTCGTCTTCGATACTCTCTCTCCCACACTTAAATTCACTTGACCACTTTTGAATTGTTGATAAAGAAGGAGCAGACTCTCGGTAAACATAATCCATTTCCTCTTTTATAGCTTTTTGATTTTTTCCTTGTTTGGTCAAGAATTTTATTACCGCTCGGTGCTCTAATTTAATTAACATTGAAAAATCGCTCATTGTGATCACGTTTGTTCGGCAGTTGCAGAAAAACAAAAGAACATCGCCGTTTGAATTTTACCTTTTTTTATGTTAATGAATGACACTTACCGGCCAGTATTAAAAAGTTTACTAAAAAGGTTTAAAAGATATCAATACCGAGAATTTATTGAACGCTCCTCGTATTTCCTATTTTAAATCATAATGTAATTCTACTTTATATTTTATAATTTTGTTTTCTTTTGTAAATGTTTTTCTTATGTTGTGTTATACATGATTTAATTTGTAATTAACTTGCATGGCGCATTAGTTAAACACTGTAATGCTATGTAAACGTGTTATCAATAAATCTAATAAGAAGATGAATTGAAATGAATAAAATCATATGTACAGTCGACTACAATGACTGTGATGTATCCACTTTTGGACATTATTCAATGGCACAAGTGGATACATATCATTTTTAGTTAGGAAGTTATACCTAGTGTGGAGATTGAAACTTGAAAGTAGTGTTTTCTGAGGCAATCTTTTTTAGTTGGGCGGTCGAGGGTGGTGTGGGTTGCCGGTGAATAGTACCACTTGAGTTGTCTCTTAATACTTTGATTTAACTCGTAGTAAGCATCGCGTGGTGGCATACCAAGTGGTGGTTTAGCACCACTCGGGTTAAAAATGACCCCTATAAGCTTATAGTAAGGTCTGTATACTTATAATCATTTGAACTGGCCGAATTGTATCAAATAACGTCGTTCAAAAAGGAATTTTACTGTTCAAGCATAAGGTTCAAAATATAATGACAGTTTTATAAAATTTCGGGCATTTTAAATAATTTCAACCATACCTGGGGAGGTCTTTTCCGGGCAACTCCCCGTGCTCTGCACGAAGTAAGGTAAGCGTCGTGCAAAAGTGTGTGTGAGCGCGCACGCAGGCGTCGCGCGCGTCGTCCCAGCCGCAGTGATGGTCAATCAGTCATTGGCGATGTAGCACTTCTTGGGTTAGAATGACCCCTATAAGTTTATAGTAGGTCTATACCTGGGGCGGTCTTCTCTGGGCAAATCCCCGTGCTCTGCACGAAATAGGCGTCGTGCAAGTGTGTGGTGTGAGCGCGCACGCAGGCGTCGCGCGCGTCATCCCAGCCGCAGTGATGGTCAATCAGTCATTGGCGATGTAGCACTTCTTGGGTTAGAATGACCCCTATAAGTTTATAGTAGGTCTATACCTGGGGCGGTCTTCTCTGGGCAAATCCCCGTGCTCTGCACGAAATAGGCGTCGTGCAAGTGTGTGGGCGCGCACGCAGTCGTCGCGCGCGTCGTCCCAGCCGCAGTGATGGTCAATCATTGCCGATGTGGCACCACTAGGGTTAGAATGACCCGGGCTATAAGTTTATAGTAAGTCTATACCCGGGGCGGTCTTCTCCGGGCAAATCCCCGTGCTCTGCACGAAGTACGCGTCGTGCAAGTGTGTGTGAGCGCGCACGCAGGCGTCGCGCGCGTCGTCCCAGCCGCAGTGATGGTCAATCAATCATTGCGGATGTGGCACCACTCACTAGGGTTAGAATGACCCCTATAAGTTTATAGTAGGTCTATACCTGGGGCGGTCTTCTCCGGGCAACTCCCCGTGCTCTGCACGAAGTACGCGTCGTGCAAGTGTGTGTGGGCGCGCACGCAGGCGTCGCGCGCGTCGTCCCAGCCGCAGTGCGGGTCGGCGGCGCCCACGCAGCTCGCGCGGCGCGAGTGGCGCGAGCAACGCTCACTCCCGATACGTAAGACGCCGTTGTCGTTGCCGATGTATAGCGACATCTGCCGGTTAAGAGGGAAATTAGATTCAAATTGATCTCACTAAACTTCCTATCTAGCTGAGAACACATTTGCGGGAACTTACTTCTAACTCCCGGGTCCCGGGTTAGAATCCCGGCCGGGGCATTTATTTGTGTGATGAGCACGAATATTTGTTCTTGGGTCTTGGATTTTTTCTATGTATTTAAGTATTTATTTATCTATATAAGTATGTATTTATGTATATCGTCGCTTAGTACCCATAGTATAAGCTTTGCTTAGTTTGGGACTAGGTTGATTTGCGTAAGATTGTCCACAAACCACCCTATTTTTTAGTAATGGGCTAGAGTCGCAGACACTAGCAATTAGCAGGTTGTAATTACATATCTCTTTTTGTCTAATGTCTATCGACCATGCAGGTGTGACCTCAAAGCATAAGTACCGAAGACTCTCCTTCACATCTCATAAAACACTAGTCTTTAAATTTTGCTTTAAACATGTTAAATTCACAATCAAACTTGAAAGAAGCTTATCTTCGGGGCAAAGTACGATGTCACAGTCAATCAATCCTTGCTTATCAACCATCCTGATACTCTTCCTCCATTCACGACAACGAGAAGTGATGCGAAACTTCGGCGACTTCCTGACTTGGGGCGGGATCGATATGTGACATTTTCTTCTTTGACGTAAACTTACTGACGTCGCAAAGATTCTCACTTGACATAATACTGTCAGTATTACGTTTGCGCAGTAGTAATATCATGCGCAGAAGCCGAGCAGTACCGCCTTCGCATCGTCCCGCTACCGCGCTGCCCGCGCCAGTCAGGAAGCACACATTTAAATATAGGGGCGTAGTAAAGAACGGTATCGCGTCGACTGACAGCTGATACTGACATTAGACACTTTTCTCATATCGTACTGCCTCCGCACCGACAAATCAGGAAGTCACCTTAGTCACATCATTATGGACGGTGGAAAGTACGATGTACTCACAGTATCCTTCACAAACTGCACAGCCCGCACCGTGAATCCCTTCCCGTCCCTTAACCTCCACCTCTCCACGAGACACGCTCCGTCGTAGCGCGGCAACACCGCCAGTTTCAGCACGTCACTGTCCTGTGTTGCCACAAATAACACCAGCTGTTGCCCCACGTTCTTGGTCTGTGCGACGTCGACGGTGACGTGTGTGAACCGCTCTGACGTCACTCGGTAGACGGGCTCGTCCGATATTGGTTGGACGGAGTCGTACATTAACATGTAATTGTGGTATTCTAGGCCTTGTTGGCTTCTGAAATAAATATAAAGGCGTTTCAAAATCCTATCAATTGAATTTTAAAAGGCAATGAGATGTGATATATTTTTTTATCTATTCAAAGATTTAGTTTAGTTAAACGCGGGTCTAGAGGTGATATACCCGCTATGTGGCCAGCCAATTTTGCTGCCAAGCGTAGTGTTAGATGTACCTACGTAGTAACTATTAATTATTCTGTGGCTCTGGTCAACGACTAGCCTGATGTTTGAATACAATATCGAAAATCCTGTATTGTATGGCATTTAGATAAAAGATTAAGGATTATCTTCAGAATAATTTTATGCATCAGGAGTTGCACACGTCAGGCAAGGCATATGCGAATATGGGCCTTGTTGCCTGATACAGTTAAGATTGTTTCACATAATTTTCAGCTTACCTTGGATCCTGTACGCATCTAAAATGCTCCCTTGCCCAAGGCGCAGGAGATCTAGGCTCCCATGTAGATATTGGGGTGTCTCGAACTTTGTACGGCCCTTCAAACGCAGCGTGGATGTCTGTCATGTTGTAAATGCAAATAGCACTGCCGGCTATGCTGTTACTGTAAACAAATAAAAATTGTTATCATCTATACTTAAAATTATGTAAACTGTCAGAGTTGTATCCAATTAGGCCGTTCAAAAAGCGACTTTACTGTCCAAGCGTGAAGATTCGAAGTCCAATGACAAGTTTTATAAAATGTCGGACATTTTAAATCAATAGGCATTGTATCCCTTTCACATGATTGTTGCAATTATTTCAGTTAATAGCATAATAACATAGCATATATTTTAATAACTATGACATCAGAAATTCTACTGGACTCAATCTACTGGGAAACAGAACTACAATAATTATACGAGAGTACTATAGCGCAAAATGACAACCTCGACTGACGTATTCACAACTATCAATCATAACGATCAGAAGAAAATAAGGCGTGCCTAGTGAATGTGGTGACCAACGTTTACTCCTGCTACTGGTCCTCCACGCCTTGAACCTAATCGTAGCGGAAAGGCATGTTGTGTAGGCAATCCGCGCCTTAAGGCAAGGGTGGGCAAGGCATTCTCCATACAAACTCTGTGCACTTTTTATTCGTAGGTTTTGGCACTAACGAATTTTTTTTTTGTTGTAAATATTAGATATGCGAAGATAGTGTCGTGAATATTTTCAAATATTTCAAAAAAAAAAGAAAAATAAAAGTCAATAAAAAAAAATACATCACGAAATAGCTATCAGAAAAATAAGCATACTGGCCAAAAATCGTAACTTTAATGCAAACACAAACGAAGTAAAACACACTGCACAAAGTTTGTATGGAGAGAGCTTGCCCTACCCCTCCTCTTAAAAAACTACATAATATCATTCGTCCCCAGTGTCTCCACCCTTCGTTCTCAAATGAACTGTGTCAAACACGTCTAGTTTACTGATGACTGCAAACTGTCAGGAATACGCCTAAGTTTTCTCGGAGGTCAAACAGCCCGTTTGTGGTGACCATCGCACCATCACAAAATAATATCCAGCGACCCCTTGTGAGCACCACTGCCTGAAGCGGGCCCGCGTGTACGCACCCCTGGCGCGCAATCCTGAGGACAATGGATGACGTCACGCGCTCGTTAGCGCGCCCTCTGGGAGGAGCTCATTTCATTTCATTTCATTTCATTTCATTTATTGCAATAATCATGTTCATTGTACAGTGGATGTTAAAATATAATTATAAGTAGGTACATGATACCCTGCTAGGGCACTGCAATTTTACTTACATTCTAAAATTAAGCACTCACTTCGACGCCTGCACTCCGCTCCGGCAGACCGCCTCAGACACTCGCACCAACGCATGTCAAGGAGACACAAGTACACGGAGCAAGGTGTACACGCGATTTCGTCTTCATATTGTATAGCTGCATTCGATCCGTTAAAAATCTAGTTCTTCCGGCACACGCTATAGGGTCCTTATTGGTTAAAAAAGGCTCATCTATTTAGGCGATTTTCTGTTTAATTAACACGTATTTTGACATTTTAACAATGTTACTATCTAGAACAGGGCTATTGCGACCTAATGGCATACATCTTAAATGTATTTTTTGGGTTTTTCATTAAGAAATATTGATTCAAACATCACTCCAAATCGACCATTTTCGAGCTAAAAACAGCTTTTTTCCGCTTAAATTCTACTACACACAATGAAATCAAAAAAGGGCAATGTTCCTATCTAAAACTTTAATAAAATAATAGTATCCTTAATCACTTTATTGGTATTATTAATACTGTTGTCAAACTTTTTGATCAAAAATATTTAAAACTTGTAAGGCCTCTTAATATTGTAAATTCAAGTTTAAAGTAATTATAAATATTTCTATGGAAGTCTACGCTTATCATTCCTAGCATTGTAGTTAAACTCCATACGTTTATCAAGCTATCACGCGACCATTTAAGTCTTGCAGTGAAAGTGATAAGGCAGTTGTAATCATACCTGGGAGTGGTGAACGTGGCGACTAGAATCTTCTCCTGGGGCAGGTACTCGACGCCCTGCACCTCGTCATAGTGGAAAGGCACGTCGCCTGGCACGGAGCAAGCCAAACGCGCCTTTAGGAACGTGCTCCAGTTGTCGCGGCGTAAATGGCTGCCGTTGTCATTCTTGCAGACGCGGGCGATGCGGGAGTATATAGCCTGAGAACATGGTTTTTAACCGCATTACATATGGCGTGATGGCCGACCCGAATGGAGGCAAACTGTGTTCACTCGGGTGATTGATTTTGAAGTCAGGCGACGCGCAGAACTTGACGCTAAGCGCGACGAGCTTAAGGCCAGACCATCTGCGGCCATAACATATAACTATGTCGGAGGGGTGCTGACATGCAGCGAGTGTAGTCGCACATTCGCTGCATAGATTGGCTATGTCAGTCACCAGAGAGCGCACCAGCGTCGCTCTCAGCAGTAGGAAGTAGTCGCTGTGGCCGAATACGGCTAGGAGATGATGATGATGATGATGAATGGCAGTTGAGCGCTATAAAATAAAATTATGACGTAGGTCAGGGCTCGGCAAATCGCGGCTTGAGAGCCCCATGAGCTCTTTGAAGGGCCAGTTGCGGCTCAAGGTCACCTCAAAAATATTGTGGAAAACCTGAAACAGATATTTTTGGCTTTCCCAAAAACGGATGACTTTACTGAATTTAGGACATTGGTTAAAAAGTTTGCCGACCCCTGACGTAGGTGAACCGTATGAATCCTATTCAAACAAGCAACCCAATTTGACATAATAATGTTAATAACATGATAATAGTTATATTACCTTTTAACTACAAGATTGCCTAAGGTGTTTATGTAACGGCATTATAATAGCTTTTAGCGTATCAATTGGTATCAATTCACACTTTGGCCTACGTAGTATAATAAAAATACAACATTTTTATTTAATATAATATGAGGCGTATTATTATGGGTGCGAAAGAGCGTCCAACACTCTATGACAACGGTAAGATCATTCAAAACCGACGAATCCCGACTTACGAACATAATAATTTATTAAGCACTAGCTTTTGCCCGCGACTTCGTCTGCGTAGAAGTCGGTCATCGCATTAGAATGTTATTGCTATTCTTTTATTTTAGGCGCTAAGCTAGTTATCTCTCTTCTACCCCCTTGCTGTGTCCCATGTCCTTCCATATGTTTCGAACATTATGATGCAGGTGCGGAATATACTACAAACGCATTAAGTAATGTAGATGAAAACGGGAGCGCAGCGGACGCGAAATATTTCAAACATTATGATGCAGGCGCGGAAAAGACTTCACACGTATCAAGCAATGTAGTTAAGAAGGCGAGCGAAGCGAGCGCGAATTATTTGGAACATAATGATACAGGCGTGGAAAATACTTCATAGTTACGCATTAAGTCATGTAGACGAAAACGTGAGCGTAGCGAGCGCGAAAATTTTCGTACATAATGATGCAGGTGCAGTAAAGACTTTATATGCATCAAGTAATGTAGTTAAAAAGGCAAGCGAAGCGAGCGCGAAATGTTTGGAACATACAGGTGCGGAAAATATTCATACGCATTAAGTTATGCATATGAAAACGCGAGCGTAGTGAGCGCGAAATCTTTCGAACATTAGATTAGATTAAATTAGATTCATTTATTTCATGATAAGAATTACATTATAAATTTGTACACATGTCATTACGATGTAGGTGTGGAAAATACTTTACACGTATCAAGTCATGTAAATGAAAACGCGAGCGGACATAATGATGCAGGTGCGAAAAAGACTTAATTATGCATCAAGTAATGTAGTTAAAAAGGCGAGCGAAGCGAGCGCGAATTATATTGAACATTATGATACAGGTGTGCATTAAGTCATGTAGATGAAAACGCGAGCGTAGCGAGCGCGAAAATTTTAGGACATAATGATGCAGGTGCGGTAAAGACTTTATATGTATCAAGTAATGTAGTTAAAAAGGCAAGCGAAGCGAGCGCGAAATGTTTGGAACATTATAATACATGTGCGGTAAATATTCATACGCATAAAGTTATGCAGATGAAAACGCGAGCGTAGCGAGCGCAAAATCTTTCAAACATTACGAATATTACGATATAGGTGCGCAAAATACTTTACACGTATCAAGTTATGTAAATGAAAACGCGAGCGAAGCGAGCCCGAAAATTTTCGGACATAATGATGCAGGTGCGGAAAAGACTTCATACGCATTAAGTAATGTATGAAAACGCGAGCGCAGCGAGCGTGAAATGTTTCGAACCACTATGATGCAGGCGCGGAAAAGACTTTATATGCATCAAGTAATGTAGTTAAAAAGGCAAGCGAAGCGAGCGTGAAATTTTTGGAACATTATGATACAGGTGCGGTAAAAAAAAAAGGTGCGGAATATTTTTTCACACGCATTAAGTAATCTAGGGAGCGTAGCGCGCGCGAAAATTTTCGAACATTATGATGCAGGTGCGGAAAATACTCCATATTCATCGAGTAAAATAGTTGAAAACGCGAGCGCAAATTTTTTCGAACATTGTAATGCATGTGTGTTAAATACTTTATACGCATCATCATGTAGATGAAAACTCGAGCGCAGCGAGCGCAAAATTTTAAAGAAAAAAAATTAGTTGTCGGTGGTTGAATTCATATTTTTTTGTTTAAAAATTATTGGAGAACCTTACTAACTTTGTTTGTTCTTTCACATTCAAAGGTGGAGTAGAGGCCCAGGTTGATAGCGCACCCACCCTGGTTGTTCCTGGGAGATGTGGGATTTTCTGAGATTGAGTTTTTGTTTCCTATCCGCCTATGAATTTCGAATTTGTTCATGGTGTTTATTGTTACATACCTATATTTTACTAACAATTACCTATATACCCTAAATGTGACCCGGAACACACCCGGGAAAAGTCTGACCCGGCCGGTCTTCGGTATGTTGTATGGATCAGTTAGTTCATCCAAATTTGCAACTTTGACAAACTTTTCGGTGCGAACTGCGAACCGGGAGAACATAAATAGGGCCATTTTTTAAGGGCCATAGCTTAGGCTTATAGAGCTGCAATTATGCTTAATTTGTTTCGAATTAATTACATAAAAAAACGTATTTTATGAATTTTGCTGATTTGTGGAACAGGGGTGGGGGGGGGGGGGCTACCACGAACCACAAACGAAGTTTTCCCTCTCTGTCGCACTTGCAAGTCTGTACTAAAGTGCGACAGAGATGGAAAACTTCGTTTGTGGATCGTTTATTTTCTGGCTTTGAGAATGGTCAGTGAACTCCTGATATGTACCCCGAAGAACCTCAAACATATCCCATAACGATAATTAAGAAAATAAATGTCCGCCATCTTGCATTTGAAAATGGATATCATTGTTGTAATCAGCACCCCAAAAAAAAGATTTTATACAAAAATATTAATATTTAAATTTATAAATTTTGATCCTTATTATTTGGACAGTAAAATAGCTTTTTAAACAAATAAAGTTGATGCAACTCGGAAAACTCAAATTATTTCAATCATGCGCATACATATACGTGCCGCAAGTCTTGCCATGCAACCGAGAGCCCGCTGCTCTGCCTAGGTAGGTAGAGGTACCCTCCATCGAAAACAAAAAAAAAACATCGAGCTTGCATAGTAAGATTGGTATATACCTAGGTTTGTGAATATTGATAGCGACCGGCTATCCAACATAATTAGATCTCTCATATCAAACAGTTAATATGGTTTGAGGGACTTTTGTTTTTTTGTCTTTGGCCTCTCAAGTATATTTCGTCCCCCGTTTTTTCAAATACTATCTGTTTATTGCACAATGTTTGAATGGGGTTCTTTTTACATTGCTTCTTAGTTGCTGCTTACCAATTTTCAAGCCTTTAAATTACGAATTGAAGGACTTCCCATACAAAGTTCAACCCCTGTTTTCACCCCTTTTCATCCCCAATCTGTATGATTTTTATAGCCTATAACCTCGCCGAAGTTCCAATAAACATATTATTGAAGGATGTATTAAAATCCATTCGCTAGTTTTCACGTGATAGTTAGACAAATAAACAGACAGACAAACAGACATGAATTCTAAAAACCGTTGAAACGTGTTCTGTTATCGATTCTAAGACCCCTCAATCGATTTTTTTTCTTATATCTTCAATGTACAGATTTTTGACCCTCTTCTGCTTTATTATATGTATATATAGATTATGCGTGTTTTCTCAATCAAAAAATAAAGGGTATAACACCAGTCCATTTAACTTAGTAATAAGTATTTTATAAATATAACAGTATTCGTTTTAACTTGAATTGGTCATATCTACACAATCATAACAAACAAGATCGTTCTCTCCAACTAAAGACACGCAATAACTATGTAACTATTCTAGCCCTAAGGCGACTTCCTGATTTGTCGGTGCGGAGGCGGTACGATATGAGAAAACCGTCAAATGTCAGTGTCAGCTGTCAGTCAACTCAGTAACGCTTTTTACTACGCACCTACATTTAAATGTGTGCTTCCTGACTGGCGCGGGATGTGCGGTAGCGGGACGATACGAAGACAGTACTGGTCCACTTCTGCGCATATTAGTACTGCGCAAATGTAATACTGACAGTATTCCGTCAAGTGAGAATCTTTGCGACGTCAGTAAGTTTACTTCAAAGAAGAAAATGGCACATATCGATCCCGCCCCGCCAAGTCAGGAAGTCGCCTAACACAGGCCTCGGCCTTCTTAGGCTGTTACTGCACATTAGTCTTTAAACGCTTATCTGAATCTGGACCAATATAACAGTAAGATTAGGGTTTGCAATATCGGACGGTTTTTCAATTCCGGAATTGCTTCCGATATTGGCCTCCAATTCCGGAATTCCGGAACTGTTTCCGGAATTGGGATTCACCTTTTTCAACTAAATTGATGTCACAAAAATGTACTAAAAATGTAATGATTATCGTTTAAGAGGCAATATCCAGATAGGGTATAGCCTGTATTTTAATTATTAGTAAAAAAAATAAGGATATTTCGTAATTCGTACTTTGCCTTTACCACATGGTCATTTTCAATTTACTTTTTCACTTCACTAAATTAACGGCTTTCCGGGATCAAATGAGCTGAGTACTAAATGTGGTTCATTATGGCCATTATCAGCACTAAACACGCGATTTTCGAAAAAAATGCGCCAAGTTGCATGGGGGGTAAATTCCGTCTTACTGGAAGGGGGACCGCTGAATCAATCAATGTTTTATTTGCATAAGGCACGCGATTGCGAAAAAAACACAAGCGAGGTGGCGCTGTTCTTCAAGAATGGTGACAACACTGACAACACAATATATCGATTTAAACTTACATGATTTTCACATACTATTATTGGCAGCATACTACTGACAACACACTACTGAACAACTACCGAAACCGAACCATCATGCTCTCTGGTAGCTAGTTTGGTGATAGGCGAACAATTCCTCAGTTTTACATTGTGAACTTTAAGAATAAACATACAAAACCAAATTCAAATCCAATTCCGGAATTTCCGATATTTCGAGTGTATCAATTCCGGAATTGTAATATCGGAAAAATTGCCCGAGATTCCGGAATTCCGGAATGCAAGCCCTAAGTAAGATTAATAGTGTTAATTTAGTTGTACATATATTTAAGTTTTTATAATAAAAATATTAAATAAGTAGCAAAATGAATCTCACCTTTCCGCAGTTCATGAACTCGACAGCGTACTCTCTAAACACGAAATAGACGTAGAAGTCGTCTTCGAAGCTGCCGACGAACTCGGGCTGGTTGAGCCAAGTCGAGTCGTATTCCTTCGTGCGGAGCGTGCCCGAGTTGTGGGCCGAGGCGCCGCGCGTCCTGCGGGCGACGCAGTGTTCAGAATAAGCGGTAGGTGGCGCTGATTTCAATTACGGATTTATATGTATATTATTTTCATAGTGTTTTCATGATTATGATTTCTCTTGATGGCATTCTTGCCGTAACACTCAGTCGTACAAAAATATAGACGTAACAGAAATGGAAACTTTGATTTTATGGAAACTTTGCGCAGTACAGTATCTACCATAATTCTACTTCTACTACTAAGCAGTTCTTCTGGACTCGCCAGGGTCCATAGGCTACGGTGTCTCCTTACCATCAGACAAGCTGTGCTCGTTTGCCACCGACTTATACAAAATTAAGAGGTACGGTCGGCCTCACATCATGTTTTAACTGTTATACTAAATTTCTTAATGAGTTAAAGTAACAGACCTAAGGGAAAATCTCCAATGAGATGGGCCGACCAGATTATAATGCCAATACGTCAAGTACATTAAACTGATGTTCTCAGAAAACAGCTTTACGGGAGGAATGGTAGCGTCGTGTAACTCACTGACACGTGTCACTCAAAAAGCCACATACGGGCCAATCTGTAAAGAGTGTATCAACAAAAAAGAAGAAAGCGACGAAGTACTGAAGTGTCGAGCCACTTAGTGCCAGTTGCACCAACGTACGAACACAGACCGGTCATCGTCAAATATGGCGCCGGCAGCTGTCATCCCATAGAAACTTGTCAAACATTCCATACAATCAGATTTGACGAACACCGCTTACGATTACAGACGGTTTGGTGCAACTTAGTGCCAGTTGCACCAACGTACGAACACAGACCGGTCATCGTCAAATATGGCGCCGGCAGCTGTCATCCCATAGAAACTTGTCAAACATTCCATACAATCAGATTTGACGAACTCCGCTTACGATTACAGACGGTTTGGTGCAACTTAGTGCCAGTTGCACCAACGTACGAACACAGACCGGTCATCGTCAAATATGGCGCCGGCAGCTGTCATCCCATAGAAACTTGTCAAACATTCCATACAATCAGATTTGACGAACTCCGCTTACGATTACAGACGGTTTGGTGCAACCCAGCCTTAGCCTTAGGCCGCGGATTCGACGCCAGCGGCGAGCGATGCGGCCAGCGGTGCGGCGTGAGGACAATGGAATCCCGCCGCTATCGTCCAGGATCTAGGTTAATTCGTCTATACATTTTGATCCCATCGCTTATGTGGCCGACGGTACCGGGGTGACACGCGAAGGAAACTAAGCGCAGTGGGTAAGTATGCGTGCGCTGTCGGTACACGCGTCAATTGTTTGCGAGAGTGCGTAGCGCGTGGCGCGGACGAATCGCGAGACGCGGACGGTAACCCGATCGTAACCCGACCTGTCATCCTGGGCCTGTCAGGGACGAGGTAACTGACCTCGGTGCGGGGGGGGTTCGTGTCCGTTCTGTATGTAATACTATTATACTATTCTGTGCCGACGTACCTGTAAATAGCAGTCTGCGAACTAGAGAAGTCGGTAGGCGTCGCGGCGTAGAACTCGCCGCCACTCGCGAGGATTGTGGTCACGCTCGAGTGCGGGCTGTGGGGACAGTTGGCCACGCCCGGCACCCACTCCGTTACTGTGTTGATCGACTCTATCTGTAACAAGTTACTTAAATTAAAAAAAAGAGACCTCTGGAAACTCAATTTGCTTTGGGGTTTTAAACGACGCGACGCACATAAACCTTGTACACTTGTGTTGAATATCCTGGTAACCATCCAGATGTATATTCTTTTTAACGCTGAACACAGGTTTTGAACACTACAAGAACAACAACTAACACTACTATTACTAACTATTTTACTAACAAGAATTTATGTATGAGTCCCGTGTTACTGGAAATAAATGTTTTCAATTCAATTCAATAACAATTCTTTGATTTGATAGCATCCAAAGGCAACAACAATCATAAGCTGACAGTACAGGGTTCAACATCTAAAATACACATATACACACTCAGGGACAAAATATGCAAGCATAAATTTTAGCTACGGCATATCTTTTCGTCCAATATTCCGCAGTGTCTCAAGACGAGAGTCTTTGACCAGTGTGTGTTGCCAGTGATGACATATGGTACGGAAACGTGGTCGCTCACCATGGGCCTCATAAGAAGGCTCAAAGTCACTCAGAGGGCAATGGAGAGGGCTATGCTGGGAGTTTCTCTGCGTGATCGCATCAGAAATGAGGCCATCCGTAGCAGAACCAAAGTAACCGATATAGCCTTTCAAATCGCTAAACTTAAGTGGCAGTGGGCGGGGCACATTGCACGTAGAACCGATGGCCGTTGGGGCCGAAAGGTTCTCGAGTGGCGACGACGGACCGGAAGGCGCAGCGTGGGTAGACCCCCCACAAGGTGGACTGATGACCTGGTAAAGGTCGCGGGAGTCCGCTGGATGCGGGTGGCGCAAGACCGGTCATTGTGACACTCTTTGGGGGAGGCCTATGTCCAGCAGTGGACGTCTTTCGGCTGATACGATGATGATAAATTTTAGTGACAAAGGCGTACTGATATTTTTGTCGCTTTGGGAAAGCGTCAGCTGCAAAGAAACTAAGCCCCTGTTTAGAAGTTTGTATGCAAGGTGCTTCAGATTTCTCTGCTGTTGACCGTACATATTTGTGACTTACTGTACGCTGCTTGTTTCGTATACTTAAAATCATTACAGTTGAACGAATTGTTCCAAAGCAATTCCTTCAAAAAGCTACTTTACTGTTTAAACAATAAGGTTCAATATCCAATAACATATTAATACAAATACGTTCACCAAAAAGAATTTCAATCATAACCAACCCACGGGGGTGACACGGGAAGGAAAGTAAGTGCTATGGGTAAGTATGTGTGCGTGCGCTGTCGGTACACGCATCAATTGTTTGCGCGAGTGCGTAGCGCGTGATGTGGGCGAATCGCGAGACGCGACGGTAACCCGATCGTAACCCGGCCTGCGATCCTGGGCCTGTCAGGGACGAGGTAACTGACCGCGGTGCGGGGGGTTCGTGTCCGTTCTGTATGTAATACTATTATACTATTCTGTAACTAACCTCTCTCCAGCTGCACTCCGGGCTGAACGCGTTAGTCCCGCAGGCGAACACCTTGTGCCCGTAGCTGAGCAGCACTTTGACGTAGTTGTGGCAGTCGTCCTCGGTCTGTCCTTTGTCCTGGCACAGTTTGGACTTGTTGGCCGGGGCGGGCCAGTCCGCGCGCTCGAGGGGACGGAGCCCGCGCAGGGACAGGCGGTACAGCGTGTCTCTGAAGCAAAGTCATTTGTGAACTTCAGAAATCAGAAATTATTTTATGTCACAGCTGGCCATAAAGCGGCAATTACCGCACGCTTCGCGCGCGGGAAATCCCACATCCTGGCCAGGGGGTGACATAAAATTTTGTACTTAACAAGGGCGGTAATAAAGAAAGCCTCAGATCGCATATTTATCGCCCTTGCCTTCGGCTGGGGCGTCAAATACCTGCGATCTGAGACATTCTTTGTTTTACCGCCCTTGTTAAGTAATCTACTATATTTGCATAGACACAGTCGAGGGATGTTACAATACATTATGTTTCATGCATCTAGCCTGCATGCAAGCGTGCAAATACATTGTATTCATTTAAAATGACAAAAAATAAAGTAACAAAAATTGAATAAAATAAAATGTCAAATTGAAATAATGGTAAAGTTAACAGAACAGGCATATCATATCACAGTCAAAGAGGGCTTAAAAATAAAATTATAAACCTACTATCTAGTTCGTTTTCGTTTTCGTTTTCAAATGATCTTTATTTCACAATAACAATTTAAATACAAGGTAATTAACTGTACAATACATCAGTTACTTACAAATAATCCGTTATATATATACTTTATCAGATTGAAGCACCTATAAAAGTTTACGACATCAGTTTTATTGTAATACTATTTTAACATTATTATTTGAATTTACTTGCATGATAAAATAACATATAATAACAATTGCGAATTTATTAGTAGTAAATTCACTTTTAGCATTAATTTTTTTTTTTAAATGATTTTAAGTTAACTAGTCATAGAACTAGTATCAACAATAATATTTGAGGGTTGACGAACAACATAAAACTATTCACTTACTATTATACTTATAGCCATTATTACTTGAGCCGTCCCGGTCACACATTCCGCGCCGGCTACTATCTAGTGCTGGTATTCGAGATACGCCTTTAACGCTGTAAAAACATTGCTATACTACTTCGTACTGTCAGTATAAAAGGAAACCAACAGTGGAACATACTACTTCCTCCTTTTTAGGGTTCCGTAGCCAAAGGGTAAAACGGGACCCTATTACTAAGACTCCGCTGTCCGTCTGTCCGTCGGTCTGTCCGTCTGTCACAAGGCTGTATCTCATGAACCGTGATAGCCAGACAGTTGAAATTATCACAGATTATGTATAGCTGTTGCCGCTATAACAACAAATACTAAAAATTAAAATAAAATAAATATTTAGGGGGCTCCCATACAACAGACATGATTTTTTGTGCAATTTTCTTCGTGCGCGAGTCCGACTTGCACTTGGCCGGTTTTTCAGTTTAGACCACCTAGTCGGTTAAAAATATAAGTTGCTAAAATGCCTCCTATTAGTCGAGATATTTTATAATCTGCTAAATTACCCATCATTTATAGGTGTACGAAAAATTCTCGAGATTATAAGCTTTAGGGAGATTTTCTCAAAAGGGAAACATGCTAGCTCAAGAACTACCAGCAATTTTAGAACTAAGGTTGAAACAAACTTTATGTTATACTTATTGTCTATTCGACCGAATACTAATCCACAAAATGTTGACATTTAACCTCAGTTTAACCCTTTGACCGCCAAGAACCTATAAAGTGGTTGTGTGTCGTCGACTCGTCGTGCCCACCACGCCAACAACCACTTAAAAGGTCGGAGTGAAGGTGTACTTTGATCATGAAAAAAATCATTTATGAACTGTTTTAATTTGTTTTTATTGGTTTAGACATTACACCAAAAACACTGCTTTGCGTACTGGGCACGACGACACACTATCGCTTTGGCGGTCAAAGGGTTAAGTCCATATAGTTATAAATTTAATATTGTACTGTGAGGTCTGTCGAATCCGTATTCAACAGAGTTTAGAATTGTAGTATTATGCCATATTATGTGAAGAAGATAATGGACGTGCAAATGTAGAACGATATATTTATAAAACACATCGCAACACGGGCTGGTACTTCGAAGCTTGAAGATCGGATATTTCCATCTATCACAGGACATACAAATATTCGAACTTCGATCTTGGAATGTAACAGTGTAACCGAAAACTATTACGAAAGTAAGGCCGTAATGTTATCTCAATAATGACAATATAACAGTCGCTGAAAAAAATAAGAAACGTATTTTTTCCAGCCGGCTTTTATGCAATCTAATCAATAAATATTCCTATTTACACATTTTCCTAACAAATCATTTGGATTATGGGTGAGACTGAGAACCTATAAATTTCTCGAGAATTTATAACAGCCAATGAATCTATCGAAGCAAAGCTATAAAATGTTCAAGTAAATAAGCCATAAAGGCTGTGCACTAGACCACAACACGTAACCCAACACCCCGACACAATCGTTCATTTCCTATATCGAATGACCCCGCGGCCACCACAAGGACTGAATAAAATGCTGTCCTAGTGTAATATTACTCGCGTTATGAAAACTGTGCAGTATCCGATTGGTAGCTACTCGTGCAAGCGATATGATTACACGTTTACGTCGTAATGTAGATTTCAACTAAATTAATTAAGAATTTGCATTAAATTACAACCAAAAATCGATACAGAATAATTATTTTAAGGCCCGTGTGGCTAATAACTTATAGGTTATAGGAGATTATCAGGTTCCTTCTCAACGTAATCCATTACCACGAGCTTTGCAGCACGTTCCTTTATTCCTAAACGTATGTATTGTGTTAGCGGTCATTGGAACTGCCTGAAGCCGGACCTATGACACTAATGTTACTATAAACTTAGTAAAATTGGGCAGGAGCTGACCTACGGGCTACGAAACAATTTTAATAGACTTGATAGTCCGAGGTCAAGACGCTGATTTGTCAAAACCGTAACTCATGTTTAAATCCCATATTGCATTACAGTTACAGACAAAAAAAAATTATAGTCGTATAACACGCTGATCTTTAAAGACTACACCTAAAATTCATACTACAGTCATTCAAGTTAATCCAGCTACTAACGTTTCGTAAACCTCTAATTTTTGTACACAGTGGCTTAGCTTCCTGCGTAGTGAAGTGAAAACCACTTGGTCAAACAAGAACTGTTTTAATAGTTGCCCCTAAGCTCATAAGGTGGAGAGCCCTATTCCACCATACTAACGCAAACAGCCTATGTAAGTCAGTCAATACGTCCCTCATACGCCGTTATGGCCCAACACCAAGTTGACCAAGTATTGACAGAGTACATTTCGGTACATTTCTCCTTTTGAACACCGCCGCTTTAATTCTCACTGGCTAATGTTACGTGATCCAAATACATCGTAAAGTCTCGCGTTTGAACTACCGTGCGTAAACTTGGTATTGTATCCGAGAGATTACTTTAAGTCGTGCACCTATGTCTTTTTACTGGGGACCGATTTTTGAGTGTCGAACGCTCGAATTTTCACTCGAGATATGTCAAAATACTATGATGTTTTGACAGATGTCGAGTGAGAATTCGAGCGTTCGACACTCAAAAATCGGGCCCCAGGACTTACAATGTTCTGTTTCTTTAAAAAATTAAAAGTACAATAATAGAGGTAATACTTATGCATATTTAAGTATACGAGGAAGATTCTTAGGATTGTTAGCAGGCAACGGGCAACGCCGTCGTGACTGTTTGGTGTTTTATTTTGAAGTAAGTAACGACTTGTCAGTGGAGATCATCTTTCCCGCTCATCTGCGCAGAAATATAGACGAATTGTACCTATATTGGAGGTATAATTTTAGTGATGAAACGACATGATCTTTATGCATTTCGTGATTTAGTGTTAGCTGTTCACGTCTTCACAATCGTTCGTTTACACAATCTCTTCTTCTTCTTGGTCGCATCCTCATGACTGAGGGTCGTGACTACGTGAGGCCGTCACTTTCCGCACTATTTCTCTCCAGGCCGCTCGGTTCTCGGCCATCCGGATAGACGTCTGCAAATTTCCTTTGCAGATTTCTTTTACAGCATCGGTCCAACGGGTTTACACAATAGGCACAGTTATAACAACAAAGTGCAAGTTTTATAACATGTTATGTAGACACGTCTTAGATCATCCGTGAACACGTCTTAGAAATGTGAGATCTGTAATGAGATCGTATGTAATTTGTGCGATAGCCCGGGACGAAATCGCTCTTCCCAGGAGCATAAAGATTAACCGCATGGTTGCGGTTGAAACCAGCATTGAAAGGCTGACATTGCCACTACGAAGATGAAAAATAAGAAGACAACTCTCGCTTTAAAATGTACGATGTGAGGTACCTGGTGACTTAGTGCGCGTCCCGCTAAACTTGTGTGGTCCCCTTAAAATGAAACAATAGATATTGGGCGTTTTGGTTTACGGATTCCATGATCATTGTTCTGGGAGTCATGCCCCGTATCTTGAGAGATGATCCCACCATCTTTTAAGATATTCCTCGATATCAATCTAGTCACGGCTTTCGCTTGAAGATCTGGGCGCATATCTTTCAATTCGCCTTTGCATTTACTTGGTAGAGCTACTTATCCTTATTGACATATAAGGTTTATTTAGTTCATTGCTTGCAGCTGCAGTTAATCTTGTAAAAAAGACGAGCAAGCTTTTTTATTAATTAACATACATGACGAGTAGTTACGAGACCCGCTAAGAAGATAAATCGCTAAAGTGCCATTACGGGAATGGGCATTAAGTAAATCTGCGTAACATTGCCCACGAGCAGAGTCATTTTTTGCTTCTACTCATTTCCTTTTACCGCGACATGGATATTAACTACCAACAGCGGATGAGCGAGTGGTCTTACACGTTTTTTTTTGTTTAGTTACCAGTACATATAAGGCTTCTATTTCACGGTATTTTGACGTCGCTGTACAAGCCAACCGGGAATTGTGTCTGACTTTTTTGCAATAGTTTCAGTTATACTTATTAATTAATGTCAATAACTTTACTTTGTCATAAAAACTGTAGCCGGGAAAATGTCATGGCAATTAACAAGATTGTAAGAACTACGAATGAGTTAATCATTTGTAAAATCGGCCTCATGTGTAAGTAGCTGGGCACTTTGTTACTTTGTCGCTTTCACCCATTAAAGAAAAAATTGTATGACGTTCAAACATGACTATAATGCGACAAAGTATAAAGGTGTTAAGCCCCTTGTGAGGCCGACAGTACCTACACGCAAGCATTCATATTATGCGATTCGGCAGGCCATCTGCGAACCTAGGTATACTCGTATAATTTCGGATCATTCAGTTGTCTGTCTTTTAGGTCTATCAGTTGGAGGTCCCGGGTTCGAATCCCGGCCAGGCTATTTATTTGTGTGATGAGCACGAATATTTGTTCCTGGGTCTTGGATGTTTTCTATGTAGGTATTTAAGTATCGATTTATCTATATTAGTATGTATATCGTCGCTTAGTACTCATAGTACAAGATTCGCTTAGTTTGGGACTAGGTTGATTTGTGTAATATTGTCCACATATATTTATTTATTTTGATTGCCTACCTGTTTATCACTGGTATATTATGGAGCCATTCATTATGTGATTGTGCGGTACCAATAATGGAATCAAATGCATACGGTTGCACTGAAATACGAATGTCTCGCTCAAATGATGTTCAGATTACACAGAATTTAGGAAGGAACACTATTTTCAAAAGTTTAAATTCCATAAGTTTAGTACTAATATAATAATACACTGTATGTAAGTATATTTCATACAAACTACATCTGCCTGGAATCTGGAATCACAGACAATCTAGTGATCAATAATCACAAAGTTACTCAACAAAATACCAAGCGCCAGACAACATTATTATGCATTTACAGCGGCCTCAAACGCGAAATCAAGCCATTTGTATAGGTGCCTAGGCGCAATTGAGTTGCAGTGACATTCCGTTATAACCTGTCCGGTGCAATGATAAGCGGAGGCCTACCCGACAGGTGAATGACTCAGTGTTTGAACAACTTATTAGGTATCATTTATCAACATTAAAATCTTATTAAGATAACATTCACGAACATATTTTTATTTTTACGCTTTTGTGTTGGGACAAGCAATTATGCACGCTTTTTAAAGCTATCGATTTATCGGAAGCCAGTCGAGCGGGCTCTCAATCAAAAGTCATTGTAATCTGTGAAACATGCCTCCTGTTTTTTCCTCGTACTAATTGACAGCCAACAGTAAGCACATGTTAATTAAGCCTGCAAGGCCGAAGGAATGCATTTCGGTGTACATTCGCGGACGCAAATAGCTAAGGTACTCACCTCGCACCCACGATCACCTGGTCCCTTGCCACATCGAACAGCAGTTGCGAAAATGACTTAGTGCTGTTATCTTCGAACATATCGGTGTCGGTCGCCAGGAGATCTGTAACGGAGGTAACTCGTTAACACAACAATGTAAACTTGACATACTCCGAAACAAGAATATGAAACTAAATTAACATGCATCGAAAATGAGTATCATGTTTAAGTTCCTATGACCAAAAGTCTATTATTGCTTTTGCTTGCGTCTTAATCTCGTGTTCCTCCTATATGTAGTATGGCAAATACTCTATTAGCTGTGTAAACTTTACGACGATGGCACGTCCATCACGCAGATAAGTCGTCAGAGCCGTTTCTAGGTAAATATTTAATGTATTTACGATTGTTAATTAAGGCTTGTAAGCGCTGAGACGACCTCGATGCAAACGTGAGGTAGACGTTCAAGAAGAATTAAACCTGTTCACATATTCTTCACGTGCATTGTGGTCATGAAAAAGCATTTCTCAGTTGCGTTGGGGCTTGATTAATTCGAGATCTCGCCGCATTTGCATTTTATCTCTCAACAACGCATAATGCAAACGCATACGCTCACAATGTTAACGAACCCGAGCTCGTAAGTCAACATTGTGGCAAACTTTTTATTCCGGCCGAATACAAATGAAAAAACCTTTTGTTCGCAGACTCTTTAGAAACGTTCTGAACGGTTGCACAAAACTGCACTCAAAACCCTATATTTATGCGCAGTAAAGTTAAATAAAGCTTACCTTGTCTGTTCACTATCCTGAAGTCATCTTCGGGCAGTTCCCCCTTGCTTAGAGTTCCGAGTAGTATTAAAGCAGCAACTTTGTACAGTCTGGGCCCCATCATGGTGGTGCTTGCGCTGTCGGACAAAAGATAAGCTCATATTAAACACAAAGGACTAGCACTTGACGTGGTTTCTCCTTAAAGAGGTAGGAACTAACAGCGTTTCCATGAGCATAATGGGGATTTTATGCAAATCACGGGCTATTTTTGTTAGGTAAAAGTTAATTAATAATTACTCTCGTTTATAAGAGTCGAAAGGGTCGAATGCTCTACTTCCGATACAGACTTGTTGAATGTTTTAATCAAGACAGTTTAAATTACGTCTAGTTAACATGCAATCCTCATTAAAAATGGTTATTCATATTAGTTTTTGTTATAATAAAAAGCTGCCTGGTCCAGCAATGGACTAATAAATAAATCAATGCCAATCATATTGAATGATCATATGTGATGTTTTATTGCCACCTATACAAGTGAATTGGCTCGATGATTTCTCTCATTCGCTAGAGATCTTATCTTATCTTATCTTTTCAAGCAGACTGTCGTGATTAATGATTACGTTATTGCATCGATTAGTTCTTAATGCAGTCATCAGCGCATCATCGTGTACGTTACTTTAGAAATCATTGTTGTATTTTTAGGTCGTGATCGAAACGGTACTTGCAAGTACTTCACCTACTACTTATGGGAATTATAGTCAAGTAAAACACCAAATATATATGTTTAGGAGTTAGGTACTATTCATTTATATATTATACGTACATACGCCAACAGATTATATGTTAACAATTCTTATTTTAAAAGTTACTAGGTGCCTACGTTAAGTAGTTTAGGAAGTTAGTATTAGAAAAAAGGTTTTAGACAGGAATAAGGTGCGCGTAACATTTATGAGCAGAAATCTTTGCAATTGGTACTAAAAAACCAATTCCATTAAAACAACAGCAGATATATACACAAAAATAGATTTGTCGACGACTGCCGTGCTAATGATACACAGGGGTCATTACAGATAGTGTTTTCATTGAATAATTAACCTACTTATTATAATACGCTACACTACTGCACTACCCAATCCATTTCCGTGATTATCAATGATCGTAAGATTTATATTATACTTTACGTACAAGATAGGTGATCGATATCTTAAGTGATAAAACGAAAGTGATCGAACGAAAATTATCTTGTTTATCTTCGTATTTGCTTACAAACGATTTTCGATTATGCGACACCTCATTTGGTTTAAACCGCCTAAAATTAAAGTACTACAAATTCTAATTACCCAAGATATAGCTGATAAAGTTCTTATTCTTGTTTATGTTAAGGCATTTGTTTGTGTAAGACTAATAATTATGCCGGCGTAGGCCGATCCATCATTGTTGAATCAACTAATAACATTTTCGTAACGCATCAGACTGCTCTGATAACACATGTCTGCTTATAAATTCACTATTTAATCTGTATTAAATATATGCCTCAAGTGTGTTCAATAGATTCGACCCACATTTCGAGAGCTCCGTTTCATATCTAGAAGATAATATGTATTAATATTTTAATAAAGCAGCGTACAGACTGGCCGGCACGCATAGATGCTCTGTGTAACAGCTACTCGAGTAACTATATTTCCTAAGACACTTTTTGGGTCATAAACAGATTTAGGTTCGCGTCTTTCCTGTGGACATATCAAAAGTTAAGGGCTACAAAGCTTAATTTTGGATTGGTCTAGTAACCCGCATAAACGGCGTCTCCGGTTCTATAAATCCATGTAATAAAATCATAACTCACATGCTCATTGACTACAGGAGGGACGACTTTTGTTTTTGCAAGTGTTTATGACCCTTTTATATGTTCCCCAATTACCAATTTTCTCGTCATGACAATAAAGATTGAAAGAATGAAGTAATTGTTCTAAACAGCCTGAATGTCTGTCCAGAAATCGTTATGTCTATATGCAGGTTTAGAAATTTTTGTTAGCACAAGCTACCGTATTTAGATCACACCGTAGGCGCGGCAGGTGGATAACCCCCGAGTAAATAAAATCGATAAAAACCGTATCAATTTATAGAAGTACTTAAACATTGATTATGTAGTTAGTAAGTGGGTAATCGCGGCGTCTGGATAACGATAGTCATTAGATTGATAAACTAACGTATAGTATACTACATAAACTAGTACTTAGTTCCAACTTGCTTGAAATGAAATCAATCAATATGCTACCCAGCTAATCCCATGTGTTTAGCATTTTTGTAATCAGTCTGCCGTTTCAATTAAAATGTTTAAACCTTGATAAACTGTGTCCCAATGCATATTACGTAGCAACTGTAATAATGTATTTCAAATTAGCTATTACGATTCAGGCAGCAAGTGTGTTAATTGCAGACGCAGGCCTGATTTAAATCGGAATTGTATGGTAAAGTTAACGACATGTTAAACAAACAAGGCGCGACCTTAAATAAACAAATAATTTTAACGCATTACCGCCTGATTGACCCCGTTCGATACGGAAAGTGTTTACTCACATATAGTAGTGCTCCTTGGCTGATAAGATACGCCGGCACTTATGCGATATCGCTCAATAAGTATAGTAACGTGCGTTACCGATTGTGCAATACGGAAATAGGAGTTTTGGACGAAACTGTCAAGTTGAAACAGTCAATCAAGACTAAGGCGGCTTCCTGATTTGTCGGTGCGGAGGCAGTACGATATGAGAAAAGTGTCAAATGTCAGTGTCAGCTGTCAGTCGACTCGGTACCATTTTTTACTGCGCCCCTACATTTAAAAAATGAGTGCTTCTTGACTGGCGCGGGATGCGCGGTAGCGGGACGATGCGAAGGCGGTACTGCTCCGCTTCTGCGCATGATATTAACTACTGCGCAAAAGTAATACTGACAGTGTTCCGTCAAGTGAGAATCTTTGCGCCGTCAGTAAATTTACGTCAAAGAAGAAAATGTCACATATCGATCCCGCCCCGCCAAGTCAGGAAATCTGCCTGTTCCTAAAACGTACCGGACCCTATCAAATTCTCGTAACTGGAAACTGCAGTAGCGACCCAAGTGATCAAAAATGAAACTACTAGTCCGCCATGTTTCGTTACCTCTAAACATCAACACGGTGCTACTGCTGCCCCGTTTTATTGAAAGTGCAAGCAATTTCGTTTACGAATATGGCAAGTTTCCCGTGCCCTCACCCCAGAATAAGTAGGTATCTTTACACATATCTTGGATGTGTATTAAGACTGTCTCCAACTCTCCATCGCTGCTCATTGGCCATAATTTGTTTGAGGAACCTCAACACGAAAGGAGTGTCCACGTAAATCACGACAAGGTCTAGTTTCAATGTTGGATTCCGACATTTCCGACCTACTCGTAAGACTTGACAGTTTTGACGCGTCAGATTGTCAGTGAAGTTTTTGTAAAAGCTACCGCTGCCTACGCCAATAAATTGATAGTAGGCGGACGGCGGAACCCAGGCTGCAAGAATAACATACGAATAAGCAACCTGTAAGCAGCAATCCTCAGTTTCATATATCTCCATGTCATCAATATTTGACATGCATTAAAAGGCATAAAATTTGATTACAGAAATGTTTTGCTAAACGAGTCATTGTCAGTCGGAAAAACAAAAGGTGTCCATTCGGTGGTCAATAGTTAACGGCTTGTGTGCATGTAATTTACGTTTTTATTACATGGATTTATAGACACGGAATTACAGATTATGCGGGTTATCAGATCAATCGAAAATTAAGCTTTGTAGCCCTTAACTTTTGACATGTCCACCGAAAAGACGCGCACCTAAATCTGACAATGACCCAATTTTACCTATTGTCTACCTTATCTTATATCTTTAAACGAGCAATTCTTGTATATTTATTTATTTATTTATATGTATATTTATTTCGGGGATCTCGGAAACGGCTCTAACGATTTTGATGAAATTTGGTATGGGGGGGTTTTCGGGGACGAGCAATCGATCTAGCTAGGTTTCATGCCCGGGAAAACGCCGAGCAAGGCTCGGTCGCCCAGATATTATGTAGTTAAGTTAGCCAGTTACCTATAAAAAAAATACTAGACAGAATTATTTCTTAGTCATAGTAAGAATACGTGTAAACAAGCCACAAGCCTCCAATATGCATGCAAATGTCATGTAACATACGATAAGTAGGTAATACACCGCCGGATGCGAAAAGCAAAACAAAAATAAACGCAAACATACAAAACCAGGCTAGCTAGTATAATCACATTTAAGTCGGACGTAATGCATTCGCCGTCTCTAACTAGTAATAGACGTGTGAGAGGGATGAAATGCTTTATGCTGCATATAAACGCCATTAAGCTACCGGGTCTGATGAGTATTCCCATTACCATGGGTCAATCTCAACAGCGTTTCAATCGCTTCATTTCGGTGATCGCTTTTTTGACTTTGGTGGCATTTTGAGTCAGTTGGTAGCGGTCCCGTACCTCTACCACTGACTCATAAATGACACCAAAATCTACAATCAATTTGTCAAAAAAGCGATCACCGAAATGAAGCGGTTGAAAGTTGAAACGCTGTTGAGATTGACCCCCATGCGATAGGTATCATTTTGCACGGTTATGAAACAATGTAACTAGATGCCGTCGTGTTCCCAGATCCGGTTGTAAAATAAATAAAAACTAGAATTCACCCGCGACTTCGATCGTGGAGGATTGCTTCGCCGTTACTGCGAAAAAGTTATAACCATATTCCCAGCAAGGAGCGTCTAAGTACTAAGCTAGAAATGATTCAAATCTGTGCAGCAATTTAAATTAAATACGGAAACGATTTAATTATGTACCTACTTACACATGCACAACGAAGCCAAAGTTTTTTGCTATGCTAGGTTGTTAGAACTAAAGAAGTATGCAACGCCATAGCAATGGTGCATGTCACATGCGCATTTCCTACTTTGGCCTTAAACACGATATAACAAGCACGTAACTCGCAGGAAGGGGTAATCTCCCGAAAAGCTGACTTGTACATACGTATATCAGATTTTCATGACCACTTTCCACTCGACTGTACTTAATTGCAGGTAGATAGAGCGCGTACGTGCCACCAGGCGTGTTCACAGTGTTCACACTCATTCGGCTCGGAACACAAGTAGTAAACAAATGGGAACAATGGAAGCTCAGAGTCGAACAGGGGCCACAGTTTCTCGGAATAGCCGGGCCCATATATCAGCAACGCTGTTCATAACTTGTTTCACCTCACAGCTGGCCTGTAGTATATCTTGACGCTGGGATTCGTTTTAAAAACACGCGATCTGAGGTCTGACTTAGACTGGTTCACCTGAGGTGAGGTGAATAACAGGCAACAGCTCAAGGCTGTATATTCACAACGCTGTATATTCGCCACATGACAACCAGAATAGGTTTGTATCGGTTTTACAAATCTGGAGGCCAAGTTATAGGAGCTAGGGGTGACCAGAGTCTGAACAGATTATGAATTGTATAGCAGGGCGAACTGGTTAGGATCGCGCGTGCGCGGTTTGCCACACTTTTTGACTATAAGTATAATAACTACGTGCCTTAATTTGGGTTTTGTGCGTAGGTAGTTCTGGTATGGACAGTTCTAATCATAAATGTAACAGGTATAATGGTGCCTGCATTTGCATAGGTATGACAGTAACATAATTGTGGTTCAAAAATTTGAACATCACTCGCTCCACTATTCGTAATGCTAATAGATGATAAAAATGGGTGTCTATTGTTTGCCCGAAATTCATATGGAATAATTTCAATTGCTCGATAAACATTTGCCCGATTTTTATTTGCCCGAATGGTTCATTTACTAGAAAAATCGTTTGACATACTCTTGTATTCCCGAATATTACATGACAGAATGATACGAATGCCATACGTATTGTTATCCATATTATTAAGTGCAATAATATTATTTAACAGAATATTTAAATGCCATACTAAATACAGTTTCTTTCCGAAATAATCCTACCCATGAATTTGCTTATTAAATTTCTGTAGGCGCTCGAAAATAATTGCATCATGCATGCATGCAAACAAGCAAGTATGCATGCATGCAAGCAAGCAAGCAAGCAAGCAAGCATGCAAGCATGCAAGTTATTCTGCTCTTTTATAAAAAAATAACCTATCCGTGATCCGAGTCGGATTAAGTAGTAAAGTAGCTTTTCAAACAAGTTTTTCTGCTCTTTTATAAAAAAATAACCTCGAAGAGGATAGCGGGAGCAAAGCTCCCGCTATCCTCTTCTAACCTATCCGTGATCCGAGTCGGATTAAGTAGCAAAGTAGCTTTTCAAACAAGTTATTCTGCTCTTTTAAATTTCATTAAAATTATGGATTTTCATTCTCAGCTATTCGATTCGAACAGTAGAGATGGATGGCAAATAAAAGTATAGCATGTGATAATTATGGATTACAATGATTATGGAAAAAGATATTATTGGAATTGATATTATGGGAAATAAAGATTCTGGCATTTGATTAATATGGTAAATAATGAGTATGGCATACGAAATTATAAGAAACAATATTATGGCAGTTGAATAGTATGGCAGTCAAAATTCGGGCAACTGAAATTCTGGCAAGTAAGGGTTTCCCGATAAAAATGACTAAATAAAAATCTATCGAAATAACTTTCCATTCTGTTTAACGAGACTTACTTTTTATGAAGACTAGCTGTCGCCCGCAACTTCGTCTGCGTAGAGCTCGGTTTTTAGTTAAAACATCTTAATATCCAGGAAACGGTATAATAATTGTGGTACTTTTACCCGGTGAGACCAAATTTTTAATATGCTGTACAGATATAAATCGGTCAACCCAAATTCTCAACCCCTCTAAAAATAAAACTCTCATTTACTTAGGCTATTTTTTGTGTGAGTTGACACGTATCTTGTCGTTTTCTCTTCGTTAGTCGTTACTGTACGTATTTAATTATGAACCTGTAGAAATTTCGTTTCAAACATCTATCCAAATCCACAAATCCTGAAATCATTTAGACAGTCTTTTTGTGAAATGAAAGTCTCTCAATTAAAATAATGTTGCTCCCCATACAAACTTTGATCCCCTTTTTAACCCATTGAGGGTATGAATTAAAAAAAAACCGCCAAAATTTGTTTTGACATTGTATTTAAACAGAGACTCTGTAAAAAACTTGAAGTCTCTCTATTAAAAAAAATGTTGCTCCCCATACAAACTTTGAACCCCTTTTTAACCCCTTGAGGGGATGAATTAAAAAAAAACGCTGAAATTAGTTTTGTATTATTTAATTTAAACAGTTACTGTAAGAAATTTTAAGTCCTTCACTCAAAAAATTTTTGCTTCCAATATAAACTTTGAATCCCTTTTTAACCCCTTTAGGGGTTGAATTTCAAAAAACGCAGAAATTAGTTTTGTTTTATTTAAACAGAGAGTCTCTGTAAGAAATTTGAAGTACCTCACTTAAAAAAAAATTTGCTCCCCATACAAACTTTGAACCCCTTTTTAACCCCTTTAGAAGATGAATTTCGAAAAACGCTGAAATTACTTTTTTTGTATTATTATAAGGAACTTTCATACAAAGTTTGAAGACTCTCACTTTAAAAAAAAATTGCTCCCCATACAATATTTCACCCCTATTTTCAACCCCTTAGGAGACGAAAATTTTGAAAACGCAGATATTACTTTCATTGTCTTATTTTAAGGAGTCTTTGTACAAAGTTTCAAGTCTATACCTTTAAAAAATTATTGCCCCCCATACAAACTTTGCACCCCTGTTTTACCCCCTTAGGGGTGGAATTTCCAAAAATCCCGTCTTATCCCTTGCCTTAGTTATATAACCTAACTATAGTGTAAATTTCAAATTTCTAGGACCGGCAGTTTCGGCGGGGCGGTGATTAATCAGTCACCCATCAACTTTATATATATAGATAAGAGTCGAATACGAGTGAATACCCTGATAGTACTACACTTGTGAGTAGGTACTATTGTAGTAAAAACAACGTACAATTGTAATTTATGTAAGTAGATAAGCGTACGTGTTGATTAAAATCTGGGAGGCAACGAATTTAAATTCTAAATGAAGCATTGACCATAGTGACCATGAAGAAGTCAATGGCAGGAACTAGGCGAACTTGTGCTATCATTGTGTACTGGCATTGAATTAAGTCTTCCATTCTTCCATAAACTTAATTATGCGAGGGTAATGTCAGATTTATAATAACTTATATAGTTTGTAAGCATCAGTGTTATTTTTTGGTATACCTACTTAACATTTTAAATATTTGAAATTTACTTGCTTTTGCCCTCGGCTTCGTCCTCGTAAACTTCCCCTCCCTGTTTCATCCCTTCAAGGGATGATTTTCGGGAAAAAAGTATCCTATATGTTAATCTAGGCTATAAACTCGTTATATACCAGGTTTCATCATAATCCGTTCAGCCGTTTTTGCGCAATTGAACAAACATCCAAACATCTTTAGCATTTAGTATTTAAAGTAGGATATTCATTCTAATATCAACCTCACTGTCTAAGGAATATGATTGAAGTCGTAAATAGAGTATTTGAAAACTGCTGTTTTAATTAAAAAGTGTTTTAACACCACCAGAAAACACCAAGTAATTTTGGATACTGTACAATACAACAGCAGCTTTTATAGGCCTAATTTTGCTTTTATGTTTTATGAAATGACTGTGTTTTGGTCAACTAGCATAGAACTTAAGCAAACTTTTTTATAATTACTCCTCCGGGACTCTATTTCCATACCAAATTAATCTAAATCAGTTCAGCACTTCATGAAAAGAAAAGTATGACAGTACATGAAGACATACAAATTTACATTTGTATTGTATTATGTTATGTATTATGACGACCGCTTTAGCTTAGTTGGTAGTGACCCTGCCTACGAAGCTGGAGGTCCCGGGTTCGAATCCCAGCCGGGGCATTTATTTGTGTGATGAGCACGAATATTTGTTCTTGGGTCTTGGATGTTTTCTATGTATTTAAGTATCTATTTATCTATATAAGTATGTATATTGTCGCTTAGTACCCATAGGACAAGCTTTGCTTAGTTTGGGACTAGGTTGATTTGTGTAAGATTGTCCACAAATATTTATTATTAGTAATTGTGAACTTCCTAGTCCGAACTAGGTGTTAACCTACATAAAGACCAGTTGTTATAGACTCATAAAGCATAACATAAATTAGCTTAACAACTGACAACCTATTATTCCCTATGACCTGACAAATGACCAACTGTGCCTCGCCAGTTAAAGTTAATTGAGCTGCTAGTAAACTAAAATTGGAAAGTGACCTATATTACTATTGAACTTGGCCCTTTAATTGAAGAATTGGCAGTTGGTGACAAAATTATTGTACATCTAATAACTCACAAAAAAAAAATCTATTAATGGTTTCTGTTGTGCAACAAAAATTTTCACACTCCATTCTGTAAAAGTACCTAGTAAATTATCGGGTAGTTAACAAAAGTGCATGTTTTGAACTGCACCCATTTCATACCAACTTAGCTTCTATTTTAAAGTCTGCTTAGCTTATGGAAACACACTTCTCTAAATGTGATAATTATTTTTTTGGTCTTTTATAATTTCTAGTACTGAGAGATGATAAAGAGATGTACTAGCAAAACTTGAGAGACCATGTTTTTGCTTATACTTATTTGAAATATTTTTTATACCGTAATTCAAACCAGTTATGCAGACATAAATATGATTGTTTCATATAAATATTCTCCAATTTCCATGTTGATTGGTATCATTCAGCATCTACTAAACAATAAATGAGTTTGGCCCCATCTAAATTGCATTACGGCCATGGTTATGATTGGATGTTCATTGTGAGAGTAATTTGCATTTTCGTTGGCACAGCTGGCAATTGATGTTCGTAACATATAATCAAACCATTTTTTGAATGAAGTCATCCAACTAAACTCAGTTTATACATTCATTTATTCAGGTAAATTGTACATATGGCACATTTTGCTCTGTGCCCATTGTTTTATATTTACAAACAAAGATGGTGTCATTTCCATATGAAATGGAACAGTAAATTTAAATGTGAGTAAACTGATTTATGAGTGTCTCTCATTATGTGTTCCATTTGGTTGTTAACTTAAGTGGAGACTGAGGGGTTCGGAACATTTGTGTATCAAAAAAAAAAGCATTTGGTTAATTATTGTTGTTGCAACTTTGTTGTAGTAGTTATCAACAACTAGGGATACAGGCCAAGACTGATTAGAATGAAGTTACATTTGTTTAAAAGTAAATAAACTATTTATCTATCTTAATAAATTGTAAGTAATTTATCAATAGACATTTTCATACTTTTTCTTTGCACCTTTATTAAATCTCTGTTTGGCCCAATGGTTGGCTGGTAGAAAATGCCATTTGGCATTTAGGCCGCCATTTGTACAATTCTGTTTTGTGCAATAAAGTTTCAATAAATAAATAAAACAGTACCTACCTATACCAATGTAAATTTACCATTTTATGATAAGTATTGACAACACAATCTAGAATTTCTAGAAGTACCTACCTACCCACATGTTTAGCTAAACCTCTAACCAGTAATGTAGGTAGATACATATAGTAATAATTTAACTGAACAAGTTTACCGGCAGGTACGGCAGATAAAGGCTTCAGAAAAGGCAATTGTATAGTGTGTGGGCATCCAACACCATAATATTTGCGTAGGCACAAAAGTTTCGCAAACATCCTTCCAACACGGTTCTATTGAGAAGCCAGTACGCATCTTCACGCAGAACATTAAAAAAAGCACGGTTTAACTTAAAAATTGCATGCGAAAGTCAAGTCCGTGAAAAAAATTAAGTTACGAAACAAGACACTTCATTCTTACCATAAACGCTATGTGGGTGAAGTCGCAACAAAAGTCAAGTTCCAATAATCCAGTGCGGCGAGTGAATGAAGCCCATTCTCCACCACAATTTCCAGTTTAAACTATTGTTTAATTCATCACTGTACGCTTTTTGTTTCGTATAACTTGTCCCGATCACTGTTTATATTTTGTTGACACAAAACGAGGTTGTTGCCGTTTGCTCTTCTAACATCTGGACTTTACTTGTCAGATTTCACTTGGACGGATGCTACTGATTTATATTTCCTCACAGCCTTAAAACACCGGTTAAGAAGTACATATGATTCAAAGACTGTAAAACAAAAGTTACAAGTTACACACTTGTATAAAGTTAGTGAACAACCCAAAGCAAAAGCAGCAAGTGGCTGGCTGGGATTAAAAAAATAACAAAAACGACGACCGCCACCACGCAGAAGTGTGCGTGAATGCGCGCGCGCTTACTTGCTACTTGTCCCGCCCTCGGAAATTATTGCCAGCCTATACCTCAAATTTAACATACCTACTCCAATCTTCGGGTAAGTATTTTTAGTAATCGGTATCCTGGATATGATCGTTAGCAAATGCTTACCAATACAAAACAGTTCTTATTGTAGATCATAATTGATGCAAGATAATTTGTTTTAAAGTTTTTCTTAAGTTGTTATAATAAACATAATAAGTCTATTTGAAAATGCACATCAATTGCTATTTAAGACGGCATAGGAAAAGAGGCATGTTTCAAGAATACTTACTTATTAATTTGTAGTAATTATTTTGAGCAAGATGGATCGAGGAAAACCCATTACGGAAGAAGTTAGAAAATTAAAAGGTAAAAATAATAATTATTAAACGGAATGTTTTGGCAATGAAATACTAAGGCAAGTAAGGTGAGGTACAAATATGTAACAAGGAAATATATTTTGTTTGCAGTCGTGGGACCTAATATTTTGGTTTTACTTGTATGAAGTAGGTCCCCCGACTGCAAACAAAATATATTTTCTTGAGTTCTTTATTAGGAAACTTGTTTTTTGTCTTATTAGTGCAGTCGTGTTTTTAATTTTTATAATAATTATTTTATTTCGAACTTTTTTAGCTTGAAACACATACATTATTTATATATTTTTGGAATCGGCTCTTCAAATGCTTCATTTTGATACCCCACATGCTAGGATACAAAAAAATTTTTTTTACGGAACCCTCAAAATGGAGTCTACAGTACACCATATTGTTTTTATTGCAACGTCACATATCCTATGTTACCCGGGATGACGTAAGGATTCCAACGATACCTCACACATGTAAATCGGTTAAGGCGTTGAGAAGTTCTGGGGGAACAAAAAAAATCACATACATACATACATACATACATGAAACCTGAAAACATTACTCCTTTTTTTTGGCAGTCGTGTAAAAATATGAGCCTTTTAGCTTGATATAAATAGCGGGCTTATGGGGCTCTCCGGGTACAATATAACAATGCGTTCCGGGTGTTGGTGGGGCTGCCCCGTTTTTGAAGCGCGTCAGGGATGTTCGCAGACGCAGGGATAGACTGCTTTTACGCAACAATGCGTAAACGCAGCGCGTCCCTGATGCGCCGGGTGCGGGCCAGCCCCAACAACATCCTGCAGATGTTATCAGGTAGGGTGGACTGTGCATACTTACGGCACTGTGGTGATATGCACAGGCCAATAGCTACCGTTCTGTGGTAAAAGGTGGTATAGTTAATGTAATTTTGTGAAATTTAATTTTTGAAGTGAAAACTTCTTTAGCGGCGCTGAGCACTTTTGTACTGGGGAAAAATGTATAAACTCGCGATAAATTCTATGACCAGATTAGTTGACCCCTCCTAGTATCGTGATTGCTATGTTACGAGGGGTCCCCAGCTGGTCTTCTTAGAAAGCCAAGGTTCTAACTGTTTTAAGACAATCCTAAGATTTTCCATAAAGATCATATTTCAAATAAATTCTCATGGAAAGTAGCTCTTATTGTCTCTAAAAAAGCGTTTCCAAAGTCCAATATCGGATAGCCTGACTGACCGATTTCCGTAAAGATCATATTTCAAATAAATTCTCATGGAAAGTAGTTCTTATTGTCCCTAAATACGGTGACAGTTCCCTTCAAAATACCTAGTGGCCAAGAGTGATGGATAAAATACCAAGGGCCTGACACGCTTTGTAAGAGAAAGATAGCCTTATTGCGATTCCTATGAGAGGAAGTAGAAAATAGTGCGATGTTTTGTCCTTATCACCGATCGAAAAATTTTGTATTTGTGTCAAAGTTTTGTGTCAATAAGATTGCAAAACAAATTGGCAATATTTGGTAGTGCATTTTATAAATGGAGAATTAATGATAAGTTTGGTTTAAATGAATAATAATTTACCAATTATCAGATCCGTAGTGTTTGGGTGTTCAGTGCAAACATGGTGGGGTGTTCAGTGTTGGGCTGTAAAAGCAAACTCGACCGAAAAAAGGCGGATGTTACATTCCATGCGTAATTTGCGTAAGTACATTTTCTTTGCATTTTGGACCCGTGTTTATTTCTAAAATCTCACCGGTACCAAGTTACTGAGCTAAATCATAAGTTATATCATGAGACACTTGATGAAATAGGAAAAATATGTAAATTAATTTAAAAATAACCTCCAAACATTTCACATATAAACCGATCAAATCGCGTAGTATAAATCTACTATAGAAGCCAGCTTAGAATTGATGTCCCATCATTCAGTCGGTTTATAATTCGATTTCGGGATACCAACAAATAATAAAAAAATCCCCTGAAGATTACCCCACGTTTCGGGAAATTCAAGTAATTTGATTTTTTCAGTTTTTAGGGTTCCGTAGTAAACAAGGAACCCTTATAGTTTCGCCATGTCCGTCCGTCCGTCCGTCCGACCCCCGTTTTTCTCAGTAACCGTTAGTACTAGAAAGCTGTAATTTGGCATGAGTATACATATCGATGACGCGGAGAAAACGGTAGAATAAAATCTTTAAAAAAAATTTTTTTTAGGGTACCTCCCCGGGTGACAGTAACGGAAACGCACAGGGCCGGGCCGTCTTTAACCAATTTGAGGCCCTGGGCACATTAGGGTAATGGGGACCCTATGACCTTGATAGAGCACGATTCTGTTAGAATAGACAAAGAAAGTAAACGAGTCACATTAAATGAATAGATATTAATAATATAATATTTCCTAAAAAATAAAATTAATTTTCAAAATACACCAAATTTGGGTTCTTCCTTAGAGCAAACAGCTAAATTAAATTTTCTTAAATAAACGCCTAATTCTAACCAGTCATATATATTTTTTTAAATTGAAAATGAGGCCGACGCTTATGCGAGCGCACCCAGAAGATTCACTCGTACCTTAAAAAGGTCCAGGTTATTTGAACTCGGAAGTACCTACATACGCCATTCGAATACCAAACCAGTAAACATTATAAAACAAATGGCTTAGCCCTCAATAAAGAAAAAACCTTTGTTATGAAATTTAACTTAAATGGCCACACATCTAGGCCAATGACCACGTATGCCGGGGACGACGCTGTCCATCAAGTAGCGAACATCAAGCTACTGGGTTTCTCCATCGATAGTGGCTTAAGGTGGAACGCACACATCGACCACCTGTGTGCGAGGCTGGGCAGCGCATGCTACGCATTAAGGCGCCTCGCCAGTACTGCGACCAGAGACGTCGTCCGGAGTTGCTATTTCGCGACTGTGCACGCGCTCATCTTGTATGGCACTGAGCTCTGGGCCGGAGCCGCGGAATGGCGTCGGGTCTTCACATTACAAAAACGCGCCGTACGCGCAATGGCGTGTGTTCCGGACGACGTGTCTGCTCGTCAGTACTTCACACAATACGAGATATTAACACTGCCATGCGTACATATCCAACAGGTAGCGATCTTCACCCACTCCAACCGCGACAGGTTTACTGCCAAACAGGCAAATCCAAATCGCCATCTGCGTAGTAACAAGCACGCGGGCTGCCTAGCACCTGTGTCCCACAAGTTAGCAAAAAGCGGACGATCAGTATATATACTCGGCCCACGTATATATAATCACCTACCAAAAAGTATTAAGGATGCACCTTCCTCTCATAATTTTAAAATAAGATTAAAAAAATGGCTTGTAAAATCAACGTTTTATGACCTAGATGAATATTTTTGCAATGACATAAAATGATGTATAAAGATGTATAATAATGTATAATGATGTATATTAATAATGACTAGCAAGTGACTAGTAAGTAATTAATAATTTATATATTGTATACAAATATACAAAATGTAGTGACAAACATGATGACCTGTAACGAATGTTACCAATAAATATTTTCTTTTCTTTTCTTTTCTTTCTTTCTATAAAAAAGATGATTTTGACCAGGTAATGAAAGTAGCCAGTCGTACGTCGTCTGGATATCTGATGGAAGAAGGGGGAAGGCGGTATGACCTCATGGAGTTCCTGAGCACACTCAACGAATCTAAAGAAATAAAAATGGGAAATAGGTAGTATTGCTTACAATTTTTGAAGTGAAAACTTCTTTAGCGGCTCTGAGCACTTTTGTACTGGGGAAAATTTGTTGAACTCGCGACAGATTCTAAGATTCTAAGACCATCTAGTTGACCGCTCCTAGTAATCGTGATTGCGATGTTAGGAGGTGTCAACTCAGCTAAACTCAGCTGGCCCCTATACCACAAAACTTTACAAGTCTACAATTTGACAAAATTGCACAATTTTCCATAGAAAAAGTTCACAAATTTGTCGAATTGTACGCTTGTAAAGTATTGTGGTACAGGTTCCTGGTCTTAGATGCGTAAGACACAATAATACTCGGGACATATTATGTAAATGGATTATGCGAATATGAACATGAGTATGAGTACAGTACAGATACGGATACCGATACGGATACCGATACCGATATGAATATCTTTGTTATTTGGGTCATTGTCAGTCGGAAAAACAAAAGTTGTCCATTCGGTAGACAATAGTTAACGGCTTGTGTGCATGTAATTTACGTTTTTATTATATGGATTTATAGACACGGAATCACAGATTACGCGGGTTATCAGATCAATCGAAAATTAAGCTTTGTAGCCCTTAACTTTTGGCATGTCCTGTCCACCGAAAAGACGTGCACCTAAATCTGACAATGACCCATTTACTATCTTTATTGAGTTTTCACTTCTGCCGGCACTCCCGGAGTGCAACCCGTTGTTTTTTTATTTATGACAATTGTGATGGCTTAATTTTAATTTTATTTCATTTTATTATATAATTTTAATTTTATTAATTTTTTATGTAATTTCGGTTTATTTAAATATTAATGTCATTTAATTTTAATTTTTATAAATTTGTATGCTTCTTAACTTTTTTAAATGTATTGTTATTATGGGTCAAATATACTCGAAATAAAGGATTTTTATTTTTTTATAAATAAATCAACGAATAAACTAACCTTGACCGGGTCGTCCCCTAGGCAATAGATCATTTTGAGCACTCCATTTGCGTAAAAACTATCTACTAAATCTACTTATGCTGCCAACGTAACGTGCCAACAGCATTGTTAGCTGGCCCCCCCACCACCTTTAAATTCGTAAACAAAATATTATAATTTTGCCTTTTCAATACCTGGCAACACCGCCATTCAATGTCAGGCTTTGATTGCATACGTATACGGATGTACACGCACACAGACGACGCGGCACTGCGATTGGTTAAGATCCCGGTTGGGTTTACCTCAGACCGCATACGAACGTCCTTGCGGGCACCGACCGCGGTGCCTCCATCCATAGCTATAACTATGGGTCTATCACATTCACTGTAGTATCCATGGCTATAATAATAATATGACAGACCAAAATATTGATTTCACATTCGTTATATTTTTCATACCAATTTGATATTGTTCTATAAAAATTAATTTAGGTAATACCTACTATAATTCCGCACCGTTTATTTTACAGACGTTTTCCTTAATGAGGAAGTAATTAAATTATAATATAAACCTATAGGTATGTAGTTCAAGGTATAAAGCTCTTGTAAAAAAGTTGTCGTGAACACTGCCGGAACTGCCGGAAGGGTTTTGTTTGTAACTTTATCTTAAATCTTAGGTTTCTTTCCCTATAGGACCTATACCTGCCAAATGCCTAACTTCCGATCGTCCGTAATAAGGCTTCTGTGCTCTGTTCTGTCCTTTTGCGCGAATCTTTGGTGGAAATTTACTCGAAACAACATGGTTTAAGTATTCTTAGGTATTACGGAGCACTACACTAAGTTAATAGTGTCTATAATAGAGATTTTTTGATCAAAGTGGAGCAAAATAATGCTGGCCGTCTTTATAAAGACATTTAGAGTACCTATACCTGCCTTTAATACGTTTCATTAAGGAAACAACTAGATAATAAATATCTTATCTTATTCCAGCACGACACGAACTGAGCCAATCGGTTAATTTTGGTAATGGATAATGGATATTAAGTTATGCAATGATATTATTATTACGTTTATAAATTAACAAAACGTTTATGGTAGGTTATGGGCCAAATACACTTCGAAGCATTTCAGTTTTGTATCAGTATATTCAGTTACGACTTGGTACGACTGAAAATGGGTCTTTGTTCTGGCTTAAACTTACTATTATATCTCATATCGTTCTAGTCGACATTCCTTCAACAATATTTGTGCAAATCCATATTACATAAACTCACTTTCTAGCTCTGTTATCGGTTATATCTTTGACATAAGAGATCTTGGAACCTAATGTCTTTGGCAAATTCTCGTCGCTTCCGTAAATGCTGTATGAGACATGTGAACTTTTCGAAGAAGTAACAGTTCTATCCATTATAGTTAAGGCCGTGTATTACCACTTTTGAGTTTTTAAAAACCATCTGAGACATAGAATATAGTTTCTAAAAATCTAAAAAAAATATATGTGTTACATAAGGATATTGTCTAGTCAAAATCGCAGTCAGTTACATGACCTGATGAATTTCACTCGATAGAAAAAAAATCGCGAAGTTACCCCTTTTTGGAATGTTTTTTCAATACTACGGCTATATTACTGATATTTAACATTTAATTTTTGTACTCAATTAAAGATCGTAAATAGTTATAGACAAATTCGCAGGGTTTGCTTTGTTAAAATGATTGGCTTAATGACTATAGCTAAATATTTACAAAACTGCGCGCAGAGCTTGCGTAGAGAGCGGGATGGTCAATTGTAAACTCACGCGTGTTAGAGCGGGACATTTGCGTTGGGGATACCTCCCCTTAAGAGCCCACATATGCACTTTTGCCGATGTTTATCGACTTAGATCTCAACATCTATAGTGATTTAATATCTGTCCTTTCAGTATATTAATCTTGAACTGATTTCCTCTAGTCTGTTAAAAGTGAAAGCACGATTAGCAAAAATTTTCTGTATGCTTTTATTTTTCAAACATAACCCTTTTTTTCGATGGTTTTGGTTGGATCTTTAAAACCCTCCCATCTTTAACCACTATTTTTGGTTTAATGGTTGTAAAATGATAAGTTCTCAAACCTGATAAAAAAGATTATCCTTATAAATGTACACGTTTAGATTAAACATCAATATTTACGAAAAACACGCGCCGAGCTTCCGTAAAGAGCGGGATGGTTAATAGAAAACTCACGCCTGTTAGAGCGGGACTTTTGCAATGCCATCTACGCCCTCTTAAATCGGATCTCTTCTTGCTTCTTTATAATAATATATCTGCGTCGTTACGCGCACCTTCCTCGGGTCATTTAAATAATATTTGTGACTGGCTAATTGCATAACTTAGATACCAACAATATCACGTGGGTGCGAAAACGAATGCCTAATAAATATGCCTACACTACTATGTAAATTACAACCATGACCACCGCTCATAACAATATTGTCATTTGCATTGAATTTATTTTATTTACCATGTTAGTTTACAATAACATATTTCATATGAGTTATGCTAATTCAATCAGTATGCTAATATCTTATATCCTTAAACGAGCAATTCTTGTATAATATGTATATTTATTTATTTATTTCGGGGATCTCGGAAACGGCTCTTAACGATTTTGATGAAATTTGGTATGTGGGGGGTTTTCGGGGACGAACAATCGATCTGGCAGGTCTCATGCCCGGGAAAACGCCGAGCAAAGCTCGGCCGCCCAGATATTATTATACTTAAATGCGAAAGTGTGTCTGTCTGATGTGTGTGACATATTGCTTGTGATTTGTGAGGACTATGTCTATGTATGTGATATGTGTGTGATTTTTTTTTTTTTGCGAAAATAACACGACCTATTCGTTGTGCATCCACGCTGTCTCCACGAAAACCTAAATCAGCACATATATGCAAAATACGACTTCGTAGTCGCTGACAAAACTCGGAATCAAATAACTAAAGGGGCTACTATGCACTACTTTGTAATGAGCACTTGAGCAGAGAGTATGAAGGTCCTGAGGTTATCTATAGTAGTGTGAACAACAAGAGCCACCGCCGAACTTCGCACATTCTTTGCGATTCACAATCTGTGCCGTGTCAGCCTGTGTCATACCTAGTATAACTTGGTACCGAGATAAGTAGGACCTGCATTGTTAACGGAGGTCAGACTTGCACTGGTGCTGGGGAGAGACGATCAGTAAGCCCTGTGAATACGAGCCACGACCTCGAACTGTACTAATTAAATCTAAGACTAGGTATGCACTACTAATTAGAACATGGATCACTATCAGTTTGGCCCATTTTATACAGAAATCTCTTGAGTTAAGTATAAAGTACGTGTCATCCACGTCTTCCTTCCTTATCCAGATAATATTGAATTTCGTCTTAAATACGTAATTCATGATACGTTCCTCGGTACATAATATGACCATATTTTATTAAGTGTGTAAGGCGACTTCCTGATTTGTCGGTGCGGAGGCAGTACGATATGAAAAAAGTGTCAAATGTCAGTGTCAGCTGTCAGTCGACGCGATACCATTTTTTACTACGCCCCTACATTTAAATGAGTGCTTCCTGACTGACGCGGGATGCGCGGTAGCGGGACGATGCGAAGGCGGTACTGCTTCGCTTCTGCGCATAATATTACTACTGCGCAAACGTAATACTGACAGTATTATGTCAAGTGAGAATCTTTGCGACGTCAGTAAGTTTACGTCAAAGAATAAAATGTCACATATCGATCCCGCCCCGCCAAGTCAGGAAGTCGCCTAAGTATTTACAATATCACTGCCTCGACGAGTGATCCTCTAGTTATATGGAAAGCTTTTATTGAAGGTCCTGCTCGTAAATAAATCAATTCGATTCATATATAACGTATTTAATAGCGTAGGTATATTAAGGACCACATATTGGTCCGAAACATGTCAAGCGATATTCGACCTTAGAAACGTCAGTGACCCGATAATTTTATTTCAATATTATAATTTGTTTCAGAGGAAGGTTATTAATGATTATTAGGCTCGATAGGAATTCCTAGCAACTTTGCTTCCTAGAATTTATTTAGAAATATTTATGATTATCGTGGCTATGCATAATACTGCAACAACCTGGTTTCACAAGCCACGGCCGGAGCAAGAAACTATCGAGCAGCTCATTACAATAATCTGGAAGAGAACATGAGGGAGTTCTAAATATTGGAGAAAATCTACGAGCAGTCGAGCACATTAAGTACCTATATATCAAACAAAACGTAATTCTTGCTGTGAGGTAAGCATCCCATTGCTGGAGACCATAAAGTGCCTAATATATATTATCACCTCTGTCATCATGACATAAGATAGAAAGTAGCATAATGTACCTATTGGGGCAGTGTCGAGCACAAGTAAGTTTTCTAGTACTAGCTCGTTGAGGACAAGGTGTAGGGACCTACGGACTAACAGCGTAGTGGTTGAAAAGCCCGTCGGAGTCGGTAACTACTTATGCCCATTTCATTTCATGCCATTTCTCATTCCCGTTCTAAATCCCAACCCATCTATCTATACATATAATAAAGCAGAAGAGGGTCGAAAATCTGTACATTGAAGATATTAGTAAAAAAATCGATGGAGGGGTCTAAGAATCGATAACAGAACACGTTTCAATAGTTTTTAGAATTCGTGTCTGTTTGTCTGTTTGTCTGTTTGTCTGTCTGTTTATATGTCTAACTATCACGCGAAAACTAGCGAATGGATTTTAATACAGCCTTCACTAATATGTTTATTGGATCTTCGGCCAGGTTATAGGCTATAAAAATCATATAGGTTAGGGATGAAAGGGGGTGAAAAGAGGGGTTAAACTTTGTATGAGAAGTCTTTCAGTTCATGATTTATAGGCTTGAAAATTGGTAAGTATATACATGGACGCAAAGTAAATAGAACCCCATTCAAACATTTTATAATATACAGATAGTATTTGAAAAAATGGGGGGTGAAATAACAATACATCTGCCTCTCAGGGCTAAAGACAAAAACACAAAAGTCCCTCAAACCATATTAACTGTTTGAAATTAGAGATCTAATTATGTTGGTCAGTCAGTCTCTATCAATATTCACAAACCTTACTACGAAACCTCGGTTTTTTTTGTCTTCGATGGAGGGTACCTACGCAGAGCGGCGGGCTCTCGGTTGCATGCAGCACTTGCGACATGTACCTATATATTAGGTATGTGCATTTTTGTATAAAATATTGTTTTTTGAGGTGCTCATTACAATCCAATGATATCCATTTTCAAATCGAAGATGGCGGACATTTACTTATTTACTTTTCTTAATAATCGATATGGGTGTCATTGAGGTTCTTCGAGGTGCCGATTAGTTGCGTTTTCCGTCAGCAAAATGTATAAAATACGTTCAGCGCGTAACAGACATAAATTTAGGGTATATTGGTATTCGATAGTAAAATATACCTACGTAACAATAAACATCAAGTATGACCAAATTCGAAAGTTATAGGTGGATAGGAAGCAAAAAAAAAACAATTCTCAGAAAATCACATACCTCTTAGAAGCAACCAGGGTGGGTGCGCTATCAACCTAGGCCTCTACTCCATCTTCGAAAGTGAAAGAACAGACCAAAGTAGGTATTCAGTTATACCTATGTTTTACAAGAAGGCACTTTGAACTTTGAAAGGTATTCCACTAATTTATGAACAAAAAAATATCTATCCAACCACCTCTTTACAAAGCCGTTTATTTCGCGCTCGCTACGCTCGCGTTTTCATCTACATTACTTGATGAGTATTTTCCGCACCTACGTCATAATGTTCGATAATTTTCGCGCGCCCTACGCTCGCGTTTTCATCTACATTATAGTTGATGCGTATGAAGTATTTTCCTCACCTGCATCAAAACATTTCGCGCTCACTACGCTCGCGATTTTCTTCATTTCTTGATGCGTATGAAGTATTTTCCGCACCTGCATATTAATGTTCAAAAATTTCGCGCTAGCTGCGCTCGCGTTTTCAACTACATTACTTGATGAGTATAAAGTATTTTCCGCACCTACATCATAATGTTCGAAAATTTTCGCGCGCCCTACGCTCACGTTTTCACATTGTTTTCAGATACATTAGCTGATGCGTGTGAAATCTTTTCCGTGCCTGCATCATAATGTTCGAAACATTTCGCACTCACTACGCTCGCGTTTTTATCTTCATTACTTGATGCGTATGAAGTATGCATCACAATGTTCTTTTTTTTTAATTTTGCGCTCGCTACGCTCGCGTTTTCATCTCCATTACTTGGTGCGTATGAAGTCTTTTGTACACCTGCATCATAATGTTCGAAACATTTCGCGCTCGCTGCGCTCGCGTTTTCATCTACACTATTTGATGCGTATGAAGCATTTTCCGAACCTGCATCGTAATGTTTGAAAGGATTCGCGCTCGCTGCGCTCGCGTTTTCATCTTCATTACTTGATGTGTATGAAGTATTTTCCACACCCGTATCAGAATATCCGAAACATTTCATCTACTTCCTTCTTAATATATATTTTGTCCTCTGTCATGTGTTTCATGTGGGCGCATTGAGCCGGCGTGCGCAATGTTTGGCGAGACAGCCCGGCGAAATACAGTGTAGAAGTTGATATGGATATTCAAGCGAATGAAGTCGCGGGCAAAAGCTTAGATAAATAAATTTAAATCATAAAAAATCCTCTCCCTGTGATCCTGATCTGTGTCCTTTTATTGAGGATTGAGGTGTGCAATAAAGAGTAGGTATTTGTTGTTGTTTGTTGATGTTTAAAACTGGACTACCCGTGCGAAACCGGGGCGGGGTATACATGCGAAAGTAACTCTGTCTGCCTTTTTCCCCTTAAAATGCTCAACCGATTTCGATGAAATTTGGTATGGATATAGTTTGAGTCCTAGGGAAGGACATAGGATACTTTTATCCCGGAAATCATCCCTTAACGGGGTTTAAGTTAGAATGGAAGAGAGATAACTAGGTAAGTGCAAGAAAAAGAAGAATGAAATAACATTCTAACGTGATGACCGAGTTCTACGCAGACGAAGTCGCGGGCAAAAGCTAGTTCAAAATAATCCTACTCTCTCTGTGACTCAAAATATCTGGGATGTTTCGGTTTAAAAGCGAAAAGGTTATAACAAACAAACAAAGTTAAAGTTAAAAAAATAAAGCGTATCCAAGCGGAGCCAGTCAGTGAGCGCACCTACCTCACCTCACTAAAAGGTGATCTCAAAGATTGTTCAGCGTCATCTCATTATCTTTGTGTACGCGAAAAAGATTTGATTGCCCGAGATCTATGTCATCTCATCTGTTATCTAACGATGACGCACTAAAATCAAGGTCATATCTTTACCGATTAGATTCGTAATCCAATATCACGGTGAAGATTACGAGTAGGTACTTCCATTCCTAAGCGACCTTGTCTCGGATTTAGCAACGGTATCGGGAGATTAATTACATTGCATATAAGTAAGATTCATTTAAGGACAGGCTAGCCTTGTATTGTTCGTTTAGTCGCCTAGGTTTCATTGAGATACAATTGTTTGTTTTCAGATGCGCAGATATGGCGTTCGTGCGAGGTAACGGCAGTTCACAGTAGGTCGTTATTTTGCAAAATGGAAGAAAAAGTATTGTGTAAAATCTTAGTTGTCATGCCTATAACCAAACCCAAAATTGTTGCCTTCTTGCCACCTCCTGAAGTCCTAAATTTATAAAGCTGGTACCTATGCGAGGTTCTACCGCAACTAGCTGATTTCTGACTGAACTCCGATACCCAGGTACATGAAGAACATGCTGATACCACAGATCGAAGAATACTAGCTGATACTGTGATCGCGTAATCGCTAGGTATGTTTATTTTTGAAGTGAAAACTTCTTTAGCGGCGCTGAGCACTTTTTGTGATGTGGAAAAATTTCTAAACTCGCGTCAGGGTCACGTGACCGTCAGAGCGTAAGACCAGACCAGCTAAGTCACCCCTCCTAATATCGTATGATAGACACGTGACCTACCTATATATAGAAGATGGAAATTGGTAACAAAGCCACCTATGAACAAACAAGCGAAGTTTCTCACAGTGCTGGTTGTGCTAAGTTACAAACGACAGCAGCGTTCTGTATAGTTAGTTAGTACCTTGTATTGTACGTAGGTGGCGCTGTTATCAAAAATGTATTAACTGAAAACTTCTTTATCATGTCATTGTGTTTTCACTTCTGCCGGCACTCCCGGAGTGCAACCAGAGTGACGATGTTGGCTTCTCCTGACATATAATTCCAAATTACATCAGCAGTTCAATTCTAATGACTAGCATATAATATCTATAGATATTTGGCCAACAGCCCCGTTGGGTTGGAATTGAAACTTGGATGGATCGATGTCCGTGCTCTTAGAATAATGCCCATTGAATAAAACAAATTGTAATATGGCAGTAAATTCATCCTTATCTTGGGCGCATTGTCCATACGTCGTCATGGCCTGATACATACCAGTGGCGGCGCGTCAAAAATATTCTTAGGAAAGCCGGAAATAATTTGCCTTTCTTATACTTCTCTCTATAGAGTGAGCTTATATTCTATCCATACAATTTATTTATATAATGAAGTTCTTTACGTAAGTATAATAGTAATATTTTAACCGCTACTGGGTTCGGCTTTTATTCCCACATTTATTGTATTATCAGTTTAATCAATTACCAGTCATGAATTAACCATCTTATGCATTTTCGCAAACTTTCTGCCGATGTCCTTCTTAATGAGCAATCTGAATCGAAGTGTTACCTGGCGGAAATCCGCATTAACCTGTAATGGCGACTTAATTGCCTTTAATTTATGGACTATTCTATCATCACGATCAAGAACGACGTATTTGCTTTTAAACCTGAATGTACATACGTCCTTTTAGAATAATGGGCTTCGTATGAAATGTAAACATGTATAACTACTTGACTCGTTTTATAAGACCCTTGTTTTGGACAAATTGGACGCAGTTCTTGCACACGGCGTCGTTACATAAAATTAAGTAATCCGAATTTGACTATCCTGTTTGTCGTTGTTTTGGTACCCACTTATTTCCTTAGCCTAGTTAGTGTAGGCAGTACAGAAACTGCGAATCTAGGCGTAACAAAACCGGACTTATTCCTGTTTATTTAATATTGTTTTACGCCTGTCCTGATTTCTGACATGATTAGGTACATTAGAATGCACACTTCTTAATATTCTTACCATTTCCTTGTCATAGGCAGCATAACTTTACAAATCTTTTTTGATGAGGGATGCGTGGTCACTGGACAGACTTGCGGTTGCTTCTCAATCTTACTTTTTGTAGCACTTTTTACAGGCAAAAGTGCGTCTGGTGTCATTTTTCAATTGCACCCTTTGTTTGTTTTTTTTATGACGTGCCAGTGTCATCGATCTATCATATATTACTTACAAATTACATACTTACTATGGTTTTATATACTTAGTTACCTATGACAGAGCGTCACGCCAAGTTCAGAGAACGGACGACTCAGCGCCAATATCACGAATCAACCTTCTAAGTCCTATATTTGACCTACATTGCCTATAAGGTAATGGTATAAATAAAACTAGAAAAGTTACAACAGATGTCGAAGTCTTAATACCTAACATAAAAACTGATTTCGCATGACCTGTGCCAAAGGTCTAAAGTCTAAACCTAAATCATATATTTGAGCTTCTCTGTATGATCTTTACATACCTGTAACGATAAATACATGTTGTAAGCACTCTTTTGTATTCGTATAAAAGTTATAAATCAAAACATGTTGTTTTAAAAGGGATTAAATTATCGGGGCTGTGATCATCTCTAGGTACGATTGTGTAATCGCACGGATAAATTCTAGATAGAGACTGTTTGTTTACGTTGGGCTTTTTTAAGTTTTCTTTGACCATTCAAATATCTCTGTTCTAAATTTCTTCAGATGAGAACTGCATAATTGATATAAACTTATAGTTAAAATAATTTAATTTATTATTTTACTATTATAAAATTGCCTTTTAAAATACTTTGATTTCAAATTTTGACAAAAGTATTGATAATACCAATAAAGTGATTAAAGGATACGATGATCGTATGAAAGTTTTAGATGGTAACATTGCCTTTTTTAGATTTGATTGTATGCAGTAGAATCTAAGCGGAAAAAACAGTTTTTAGCTCGAAAATGGTCGATTTGGAGTGATGTTTGAAATAATATTTCATAATGAAAAACCATGAAAATACATTTAAAATCTATGTCATTAGGTCGCAATAGTCCTGTTCTAGATAGTAACACTGAAAAAATATCAAGATACGTGTCAATTAAACAGAAATTCGCCTAAATAGATGAGCCTTTTTTTAACTTAGAAGGACCCTTAAGCCGGGCCTGCAAGTCCAAGGAGAACACTCTATTTTAAAAACATTTTCTATTTCATAACCTTATAAGTAGATATCCGGGATAATAGCACCCTATGCCGTTCTACGCGACTCAAAACGACTATATAGCTAAATACCAAAATATCAATAAAAACAACTAGGTATGAAAAATAACAGGCAGACACTCTTTCACATTTAGAAATACTCAAGCATAGTTAGCGTTATTTTCTATATGAGGTAAGCACAAGCACCTCTTAAATACTCGGTCGGTATATAGACAGAAACCTCGTAGGAGATATGGGGTTCCCATTACGTACCTACTCTACATTCGATGCACAATGGTTCGAAAGTATAGTTAGCCAACATAACGGCACTCTTCACGTGGGCTGTCCTGCCGGTTGTCTCTGATTCGGCCCGATTTTGTCTCTTCAACATAAGAATTAAATACTTACAGATGTAGATGCGACACAGTTTTGTTAAGCGTAGTTTTTGCTATAGTATAGAATCAGCTACGTTTATTCGATTAAGTACTTGCTTAAAGTCTTAAACTATGCATTTGAATCTCTCAAATCTACTTAATACCCAATACCCACGTTACTAACGATTTTCATATTATGTTTTAAAGCGTGTTTATTTGTTGCACATGCTTATCTTTTTCATAAATGTTGCTGCCATAAGTAGTCATACACGGAGTACAATTTGTTGTAAACTCTACACTGTTTAGGTACATGGACAATATGCAATGCACTGCGGCAATAGCCTCCCGGAGAGACCACGGCCGTATTCAAAACACACCAATTTCAATATTGCTGCCATAGTCATACTCGTACCTACACAAAGTACGATTCGTTGTAAACTCTATCCCATTGTCATAGGACCATGCAATACACTGCGGCAATAGGGATGGTCCTAATACAACGCGACTACGCGATCATCGCAAGCAAAACTCGCGCGAACTTGCGATCAAACATATTGAACGCGAACAGTGTCCTTGACAATCGCGTCGCGTCGTCCTCCCGGACTAGAGGTGGGGTGGGTGATAAATAACTTCACGAGGAAAAATTCACGGTGATCCGCCGTTAAAAAGTAACAGTGTGACTTGTCACGAAGTAACAACGTTACAAAATAACGTTTTTACTTAGCGACGATATCACTGGACTGGAACAGTGTGTAAGCGACGCGTCGCGTCGTGCCTCGTGACCGCTGTTACTAACTGTGACTGTGACTGCGGTGCGCTGTCACAGAGTAACATCAGTTGTTACAAAAATATCAGTAACTGCCGGGAACGATCGACACGCAAATGTCGTGACACGAAATAACCGAAATGACAAAGTCACGGTGATATTTCAATGTGATTTTTTTGGAACGGGAATAACAATAACGGTGATCGAAAAGTAACGCTTTTCCCCATGTCTATCCCGGACAGGCCACGGCTGTATTCAGACACACCAATTTTAAACACGAAAAATAGTGACGCCTCTACACTTACTTATTGAATGCTCGTGCGAACAAAAGCATTTAGTGAGCTTTATCAAAACACGTCCGTGTGGTCCCTCGCGATAAAACTGCCTACGTGATAGTAACGCAAACCGCAACTCGCCAATAATTTTCACATAATTCTCGATTTTATTACACTGTCGTTCAAAATTATATCGCTGCGTAAAACTTGGCCGTCGTGGGAATTTGGAAATCGTCCTTTAGGCCGGTTATAAAGTTCTTCGGGCTAATATGGGACATTTTATTGCAGCTTGTGTTCATACTTAAGGGTGACAGTGACACTAACGATAGTTTGATAACTACGTTTTAGGTGACACTAGTAACATAAGGGCCGGTATTTCATCCATATGCCAGAAGTTTCTGTTTCTCAATGACGATAATGTCTCTATCTGTACAGTTTTTTCAAAACATTTTGTACTCTTCCGCATGTCCCTAGTATAATATGATCCCCGGATTCGTCTATTCTGCTCACGTAGGCCTCATACTATGGCGATTCCGAGATAGGAAAGAGACCGTGTAGATTTTGTTTATTAGACACCGATCAATCATTTATGTGTCATTTTTGAAGTAGTAAGGGCTTTCGTCATTTAATCCAATCAAAGAGTAGATATTTTATATTAAAGTAAAAATGTAAAAACAAAAAACTGGTCCTACAGTGCGAGTCCTACTCGCGCACCGAGGGTTCCGTACACAGTTCTTGTATATGTACCCGTCCCGACCAATCTTAAAAACATGACAGCACCATCTATCGGCGCATTTTGTTACTAATTTTTTTACATTTTCCCTCGTAAATCGAAAATGACCCAACGAAAAAAAAAATTGTTTCAGAATGTGCTGTACAAGTCAAGCCCTTTCATATCACACCCCACTTGACATAGTTGCCAGACTTTAAAATTTTGAACCCCCTTTTATCTGTCATTATTTACAGAAAATAAAATATTTAAAAAACCAACTTCCATGTATCTGGGTTACCCTTATTTATAACTATTCCAAATTTCAAATCGATAGCATAAGTAGTTCTTGAGATATTTATCACTGTGACAGATAGACAGACAGTTAAAGTGAAACCATGAGGGTTCCTTTTTTACCTTTTTGGTACGGAATCCTAAAAACGTTTTATCTAAACACCACTTAGGTTTAGTCACGCTACAAATGTTTTGGAATTCGGTTAAAACATCATAAACAGCTAAATAGGCAGCCAACAGAGGATGTGGCCACAGTTTGAGTGATTGTAAGTTACAATGTTGTGACTGGTCCATTGTGATGCGACCCTACCTGGGTATTCAATACTGTGACACAGAAAACATAATCCCATCAGAGTACCTATTGTAAAAAAACCAGATAAGTGCGAGTCGGACTCGCACATCGAGGGTTCCGTACAAATTTGTAGGTATAGTTCGTACAAAACTAAGGCCAAGTGCTGTCAAATTAACGCAAGCAAAAATCTACCTTACAGTCAGTAGCTCTAGTATAAGTTTTTTCGAAACATTAACTAATTCGAACGCGTTTGCGTTTTGTCTCAAAATGTATGAAAGTGGTATGAAAACGTGAACAGCGCCTCTGGTGGTCACTAGTGGAAACTAAAACAGCGAGTATAACATTTGTTGCTAACCGATGAAAGCGCGTATCTCAAACTCGGTGAGAGCGTTTTCATACATTTTGAAACAAAACGCAAACGCGTTCGAATTAGTTAATGTTTCGAAAAAACTTATACTAGAGCTACAGAGCTCTTAAGTCGAGTTTTGCTTGCGTTTGTTTGACAGAATTTGGCCATAGAGTTGTGTACGAACTATACCTACATGTTATAAATAAGTTCAAGGAATCGAGTCGTAGTTTTTTCGGAGCTTTTCTCGAAATTCAGTTTTCAAAAACTAAAGTACCCTATAAATTTTGATATCCTTGAGAGTGTTGAAATATGTTTTTTGCGGCATAAACGGCCGTATCTTTTTATTCTACGTCAACTTAGAGGTTTGATTATTTTACATCATTACGGGACTGTAGATCTGAATGTATGGTTTTCATTTCAACTCAATACTTTCACGCGTTCCCGAGATAAAGGGTCTTGACAGACAGACAGACGGACAACAAAGTGATCCTATAATCCGTCCTTTTGAGGTACGGAACCCTAAATAACGTGCCAATCTTGAAGAACCTTCTGCCATTAGGTAGGTACACAACTTCATAAAGTTTTTTTTATAAACTGTAAGATATTGTCACACTTGGGTCGTAATGAGATCTTACTAAGTAATAGTACATTACTTAACAAGGGCGGTAAAACAAAGAATGTCTCAGATCGCAGGTATTTGACGCCCGAGCCGAAGGCAAGGGCGATAAATATGCGATCTGAGGCTTTCTTTATTACCGCCCGTGTTAAGTACAAAATTGTATGTCACCCCAGGCCAGGAAGTGGGTTTTTTCGCGCGCGGAGCGTGCGTAATGGCCGCTTTATTGCCAGGTGTGACATAAAAGATTTGAAAAGTTTGTATTACTTATGTCAATTACAATACATATATTAAATTCCATTAATGTTTTGGGCGCTCTCGCTGTTCATGTTCATCATCATCATCATCATCATCATCAGCCTATATACGTCCCACTGCTGTTCATGAAGATCATATTAATTCTAATGAGGGCGGTGTTACTGCGGCAGGTATAAGTAGTTCATACAAAAGTCTAAGGCCAAATTCTGTCAAACGAACGCAAGCAAAACTCGACTTAGAGCTCTGACTGTTAGGTAGATTTTTGCTTGCGTTAATTTGACAGCACTTGGCCATACACTTGTGTACGAACTATACATAAAGAATTGTGCATTTTTTCGGAACGATACTCATTAAATATCAGTCACATTCAAAATTTCAGATTTGTATGTCTATTAGGAATACGTAACTTAGATTATTGATGACTGATGAATGAGCCAGTGAGTCAGGTTTCATATTTTTAGCTCCTTTCATAAGAACTAGGCGCATATAGGTTGTTCGAGTCTCAATATGAATTTTTCGTCTATGTAGTTACTTAGTCAGACTTCTGTAGCCATTACATTTTCTGTGCTCGAGACCTTGTCATTTACAATACAACATACAATCACCAGCGTGGAAGAACAATCTTCAAACCAAATACATTGTAATAAGACGTTTAAGCAGCTAACGATTAACAATAATTACCAAAACAGTATTGTGTAAGGCGCATGGTAGGGCAAGGCCTTCCCCATACAAACTTTGTGCACGTTTTATTCGTCGGTTCTGGCACTAACAAATATAATATTTTTTTTGGTTATAAATATTAGATATGCGAAGATCGTGATGTGAAAATTTTCAAATATTTCACAAAAACTCAAAATTAAAAAAAAACATAAAAAAAATTTACATCACGAAATAGCTATCAGAAAAATAAGCATACTGACCAAAAATCATAACTTTGATGCAAACACAAACGAAGTAAATCCTGCACAAAGTTTGTATGGAGAGAGCTTGCCCTACCCCTCCTCTTAACAGGGAATGTTGTAATGCGATGCTTGCATATAGTCATGATCGGTCGAAGGTAGAAGTTCAAGGATGTAAAAATAGCAAGTTTTTTTTCGTCCGTGTAGGTGAAGTCATACTAAGGCGACTTTCTGATTTGTCGGTGCGGAGGCGGTACGATATGAGAAAAGTGTCAAATGTCAGTGTCAGCTGTCAGTAGGCTCGGCACCATTTTTTACTGCGCCCCTACATTTAAATGAGTGCTTCCTGACTGGCGCGAGATGCGCGGTAGCGGGACGATGCGAAGGCGGTATCTACTGCTCCGCTTCTGCGCATGATATTACTACTGCGCAAACGTAATACTGACAGTATTATGTCAAGTGAGAATCTTTGCGACGTCAGTAAGTTTACGTTAAAGAAGAAAATGTCACATATCAATCCCGCCCCGCCAAGTCAGGAAGTCGCCTTAGTATAAAATGTCGCTCATTGTTTCAGCACATATTCCAAGAACTATATTATTTGTTTTATTTACTGGTGGAGGCAGTAATAGAGCGAACGGGATGCAGAAGCTCTAGTATAAGTTTTTTCGAAACATTAACTAATTCGAACGCGTTTGCGTTTGGTCTCAAAATGTGTGAAAACGCTCTCACCGAGTTTGAAATACGCGCGTTCATCGGTTAGCAAATAGCAACAAATGTTATATTCGCTGTTTTAGTTTCCACTAGTGACCACCAGAGGCGCTGTTCACGTTTTCATACCACTTTCATACATTTTGAGACAAAACGCAAACGCGTTCGAATTAGTTAATGTTTCGAAAAAACTTATATTAGAGCTACAGAAGACTCGAAAAACGGGTACGCTAGGCTGTTAATGTTGATTTTATGATTTCGATCAAATCATTACGTATCGGTTTCTAAAAGATTTTACACCGATTTAATCTCTATCTACCGTAAGTAACTATTGAATGGACTAGATAAAGAATCAATTCAATTCTTTAAAAAATGGCTTCCATCAAATTTATGATGATTTCGCCAATGTCACGTGTTCAATGACGTTGTTCGGTAACGACGCCATGACAGTAGATAAGGTTTTGTACGGTAAATGGATTCTGCTCGTCGTCGCCCCGGGCACGTGTGCTCACCAACGCGGCGACGATCAAAATCCGACTAGATAAAGAACGCGTGAGGTATGTTGACAGATGCTGTGTGACGCAAACGATAGCAAATCTCAACGTATTTGTATAAAAACCCAAGCAATCGTCTAGCAATCTCTAACGATTTCCTGGGGTTTTTATACCGTAGGCGCCGAGCATTAATTGATGAGAGCGTAAATGTGATAATCGCGTGGACATTAACCCTTACACAGGGTGTCCCGTTTTAAATGGATGCCTCTATTACTTAAGTGGTTTTCATTTGATCCACTCAAAGGTTACCGGTCTGTTATCGTAAGCGGTGTTCGTCAAATCTGATTGTATGGAAAGTTTGACAAGTTTCTATGGGATGACAGAGCCGGCGCCATATTTGACGATGACCGGTCTGTGTTCGTACGTTGGTGCAACTGGCACTTAGTAATAAGCACGGTAAAGATCCTACTTCATTTAAAGGGTGATATTAGCGCGGACATGCGATGCCGTTATGTTCTGTGATTTTTTTTAGTTTCTGATAGGTGTCTGTTTGATTTTGTGCTCTATTCAAACTGGCTCTAGTTCCGTTTTTAATCCACCTCTTACTCATAATCTCAATCTGTTAATTTGATCATTGTTTTTTTTTTACAAAATTTCTATATTATTGCTATCATTATTGGATATGTGGTTCTATTGTAGGTAAACTATATTTTAATTTTTTAATCCAAGTGAAAATTGAAAAATTTAACACCACAGGTGGGATTTGAACCCACGACCTCTGGAATCCGTCCATTGCTCTACCAATTGGTAAAATTTTTCAATTGATTTTTTTTTCATTTGAATTTTTCAATTTTCACTTTGATTAAAAAATTAAAACATAAATGTTTGAAGTTTGAATATTTTCTTTTTTTCACCAAAAATACACAGAAAACGAAATTAAACATAAACGAACATAGACAACAAGATGTCTTGCTAAAAATCAATCTCATCCAGCCAATTGAGCCAATCTTTGTGTAGTGCAGGCGACGCAAGATAATTTATTAACATGAAGATAAATACAAGGATACATTATAATTGCTTCTGCATTAAATAATGTGTACGTGCTCGGCCAGTGTTTACTGGTTTTGGAATTACCTATCGCAACGAAAGCTTTATGATAACCGACGGATTGATATGATTAGTGACTGTGGCCCAATCTCATACATACCAATACGATACGCAAGTATAATAATGCGCTGCGTATCTTATCGGCATTTCAGTTGTTGGGAATGCATCAAATGCACATTTGTCAAGACAAACAGTGAAAGTTGCTGTGACGAAAATAAAAGTCAGTAAAATGCAATGCAGAGAATAAAAGTCAGCAAACAATAAGGCAACGTCGGCGCGTCCGTCGATTTCTTGTACAGTCAAGTTTAAAAACAACTTGCTCAAAAATATGTCCCATTAGCTCTTATGTCGGTGAATTATGGTTTTGATACATAATTATGAGAAGATTCATTCGATACATATTTTTGCACTTGACTGTACTAGAAAACGGGCCGGCCCGGACACGGAACGGTCTAGCGTGAATCATCCTTTACTTTACTTAAACCTACAATATCTGGGCGGCCGAGCTTTGCTCGGCGTTTTCCCGGGCATGAGACCTAGCTAGATCGATTGCTCGTCCCCGAAAACCCCTACATACCAAATTTCATCAAAATCGTTAGAGCCGTGTCCGAGATCCCGGAAATATTGAAATATAGATATACATATAGAAATATATATAGACACTAGCGGAACCGGCAGACGTCGTCCTGCCCGGCGAAGCAGCGCCATCTACCGGGTCCAATTGTGTTTTCAAACCTTCCCGGGACCAATACAAGTATACACACAAAATTTCATCGTAATCGGTGCAGCCGTTTAGGAGGAGATAGGTAACAAACACACGTACAGAAGAATTATATACATATATATATATATAAAGATAAACAAGAATTGCTCGTTTAAAGATATAAGATAGTTACTTCACTTCCTTCCAAGTCAAAGTTAGGCTTGTGTTGTGTCGTGCAATGAATAGTCTGGTTTTTCGGTCTGTTCACTACCAAGTCCATTTGATTGTTTGCAAAGTATAATGATTAGTAACCCCACAGCGATCAAATTAACCCCAGTTCACCGAACATTATCAACAGTGATTCAGCGAGCTATCTTGCTCATGTCTCTCAGAGCAGTTGTTTACGTTCAAAGTACATTTGTAGGTACTGCTTATATGGAGCTTACCGTCCAGTTATCTTATCGTATGCATAAACTGCATAACATGATGTGCCTAGTATGCTTATTGTGAATATGATCTCATCTGCATCTCAGCATTTCGGTTCAAGTTGTAAACATCATACGCAAAGACAAACCGGCACCTGATAAGCTGTGTTTACCGACCTCTACCTATATATCATATGTATGTAAATCGCATAATAATACCGGAGTCCGTTTCTACATTAGTTGGGTCGCCTTTTAAAATCTACTCGATGTATCATAGGATAGATAACTAGGTGAGTACCGTTTTTGTTAGTTTACAAACAATCCCTAAAATTATCCCTTTTTCAAAAATATATAATGAAGGTCTAATAGGGGGCCAGATCATGTTCTTCGAGAGGATCAGTTTGGAGATTAGGTACTGTCACACCTGGCCATAAAGCGGCAATTATCGCACGCTCCGCGCGCGGGAAATCCCACTTCCTGGCCAGGGGGTGACATAAAATTTTGTACTTAACACGGCCTTCGGCTCGGGCGTCAAATACCTGCGATCTGAGACATTCTTTGTTTTACCGCCCTTGTTAAGTAATGTACTTTTATGTCACACCTGGCCATAAAGTGGCCATTACCGCACGCTCCGCGCGCGAAAAATCCCACTTCCTGGCAAGGGTGTGACATAAAATTTTGTACTTACCACGGGCGATAATAAAGAAAGCCTCAGATCGCATATTTATCGCCCTTGCCTTCGGCTCGGGCGTAAAATACCTGCGATCTGAGACATTCTTTGTCTTACCGCCCTTGGTAAGTAATGTACTATTAAACAACCATTACAGGTAAATATTTATAGAAAATGTACCTTCCGGAACCAATCCCGGAACATATAACATGATTTGATTTAATCCTCAAATTTTATAAAGTGTCGGCAACGCGCACGTGACTGCTTTGGAGTTGCGGGCGTCTAGAGGCTGCGGTGTCCGCTTACCATCAGGTGGACCGGTACGGTTGTTTGCCACCGTCGCGTCGTTGTATAAAAAAATAATATAGTAAGAGTTTTTTTCTGTTCTGCGAAAAACCTAATGTACCTAAACATTCTTGCTGGCTGCAGATGTGCTGCAGATTACTGTACGTTGGTAGGAAGTCATTCTTGCATAATTATCGATATGTTTACCCAGGTGTTGGCCATAGGTAGAAGAGACCCGGAGATTAATCATTACAGTGTCATTGCCGCGTGTTGCCTCCATCTACCGTGATTTAATATTAAATTCTGTTTTTTTTTTACATTAACATGAGCATAATCTATTGCATGTTGAAGGCAGAACCTACCTGCCTCGGGAAGGTCTTCTCCTCTTCCCCACTGATGACGTTAGGTGGTTAATTTACAGCATAAAAATAAGTAAATGATAATAAAGAGGCTTGTCGACAAATCAAATAAACATGCAATACTAATAGTAGATTGTTTGACAAGGGTCTAAAGTAAGCCATATTACCACGAGATGGTTATTTTCCCGAACGTAGTGAGGGGAAATTGTTCGAGTGGTAATATGGCTTTTAGGCCCGAGGTATACACTCTACTTTTCACTTCGATTGCGAGAAAACACATAAACACAAATTATAAACCTTAAATGAATAATTTAACTCTTGGCGGGCGTATGTCTTGACAGCTTGTTTTTTTTTCTAAGGCCAGGCACCATGCCTCGCTATGCGTGTCGTTTTGCGTATTCGCCTCCCTTTCTTTCGGTATTAAAGAAAGAGATGCAACATGCGCTTTTTTTTCTTTTAAGAGGAGTAATTGCTTTGACCGTAGATACCGCTTAATCTTTAGAGAACTGAAAAACGTCTTTTCTGATTGGTCGGTTTTAGTACAGCTGTGTTCTCATGTTCTGGTTGGTTGATATTTTTACCAAATAATTTTTAATCTGTCAAATTACTGTTCTGTGATTGGTGGATTTAATAGGTGAAGTATTTTGATTGGTCAAATTAAAATGTTTTGTAAATCATAAATATGTATACATATTTTCCCTAGGGCTTAAATGTACTACTTTAGCCCCGCTTCACAAGTCTAATATGACACACTTTTCGAGCATGAGAAGTGAAAAATTCATTGCTTACAGTTGTTTTAAAACTTGAGCTACTCACGTCGGTGTGGGTTATACGCCTACATATAGAGAGATAGTAGGGATTGGTGTAGTTTTGCACCAAAATGAGAGTGGGATGTAGTACCTAACTACCTATATAGGAGCAAAGAGCATTTTATGTATTAATGTAGGTAATTACTGTAATTAGAGACGTCAGTCGCGCAAAATGTTATCAGATATAACGACTAACCTAATTTTATTAATAGTTTTATCGTCATGGGTGGTGGGCGTAGGTGGTTAGAAATATGACTGCATGGCTGTTGCGTTATCATTATTTATCGCACTGATAGATAGTGTGGCAAGAAACATAGTAGGTACAATAACATCGTATTTTTAAGTTAGCAAGTACTTACCTAACAATGTATAGGTACATTTTGTCATCTGTTGGTCACCATTATTCCTTTCAGAACCCAAGAACAATATAAAACCATATACCTATATGATTATTATATGTTTTTTTAGGGTTCCGTACCCAACGGTAAAACGGGACCCTATTACTTAGACTCCGCTGTCCGTCTGTCCGTCCGTCTGTCCGTCTGTCACCAGCACCAGGCTGTATTGTATCTCATGAACCGTGATAGCTAGACAGTTGAAATTTTCACAGATGATGTATTTCTGTTGCCGCTATAATAACAAATACTAAAAATTAGAATAAAATAAATATTTAAGGGGCTCCCATACAACAGACATGATTTTTTTTTGCAGTTTTTATTGATAATGGTACGGAACCATTCGTGCGCGAGTCCAACTCGCACTTGGCCGGTTTTTTTTATATAAATCACCTACCTACATGCACAGAATAAGTAATAGTAAGTACATACATGTGTAAGTAAGTTTTAAGGTAGTTGTCTACTTTAATGAAACCGGTTTTATAGGAGCGTAATAATGTTTCGTATTCCCTAAAAACTGAACTGACCTGTAGTTGTTTCTGAGTGTATTACGTTTGCCAACTTGCAAAACCTACTTTACAAAACATATAGCAGTACTACGTAGTAAAGTCGACAAAGCACTGCAGAGACTAAGAAGTCAAACAAGGCAGTTTCTTAGATACGGTCCCGGGTAAACGGACTTTCTCGTCGTTTTAGTTGCAGGAACACATTAAACGCCATGTTTGTACTTTGTAGTTGAAGCTAATTTAAGAAAAGCTTTATTAAGGCTACGGTAGGTACCACGGCGTATTCTGGTTTCGGACGGGAAATTAGAGGTGGGTGATAAATAACTTCACGATGAAAAAATCACGGTGATCCGCCGTTAAAAAGTAACAGTGTGACTTGTCACGAAGTAACAACGTTACAAAATACCGTTGTTACTTAGCGACGATACCACTGGAACAGTGTGTAAGCGACGCGTCGCCTCGTGACCACTGTTAATGACTGTGACTGTGACTGCGGTGCGCTGTCACAGAGTAACATCAGTTGTTACAAAAATATCAGTAACTACCGGGAACGATCGACACGCAAATGTCGTGACACGAAATAACCGAAGTGACAAAGTCACGGTGATTTTTCAATGTGATTTTTTTGGAACGGGAATAACAATAACGTTGATCGTAAAGTAACGCTTTTCCCCATGTCTACGGGAAATGCCTGTCTTCGTTAAATATTTCTCGCAATCTCGTAGTAACCAGACTCGACATATTAAAGCGTGCGCCCAATGAGGAGAAAGGGCCTTATCACACTTGCGACTTGCGGGCGACTTTGAAGCGAGGCGAGCGCGCAGCGAGCTCGCCGCGCGCGCAACGAAGTCGCTGCGTACTCGCAGGTAAATCTCTATACTTACTCTAGAATCTCTAGATGCGGCGACCTCGCTCTCGCTGCGCACTCGCCGCGAAATCGTTGCGCGCTCCATAGCTCCATAACTTTCCAGATGCTACCGTATCTACGACCATAGTCATAGTCTATTCTATATTGATAACAAATAGTAGGAAATAACTTCTACTGAGATGAGACTATATTTCTCAATAAGGTTTAATTCCACTTGTCCAATAAGTATAAGTTGTAAAATGACTCCAAAACCCGCTGCGATTTACGAGAGGCAACCGGAATGGACTCGGTACCTACTCGGAAACAAAGTTGTGAAGTAACAATACAATTATGATGGTAATTTACTTTACATTTCTGAATAAACTTTATTGTCCGTCATCAGTTGAAGCTTATAGCTGTTGCAGTATTCCAATCCTTACTTTTCTTCAGAAATACACTTTAAATACGACTTTTTACTGGTAAGAAACGGTTCAAAATAGAATAGCAAATGAATTTGACCAGCGGCTAACTCATTGCGACGGTGCAACCGTCATTATCATCAAACGTTTCGTTGCATTTGGAGAAATGGTTAAATTACATGGGTACCTATTATAATTTGGAACGTTCCGGTTCTTACGCAATGCTACTGGCGATTGGTGTGAACCTCCATTCGTTTTGATATGCCCGTCAGTACGATATTACTTACACAATCTATTTTTATTATGTGCCCCTAATAAAAAAAAACGTCAGTGTTTTTTGATTTCTCTGAGCACTTTAGTACGTTACCTAAAGTTTTTTCGAAACATTAAGAGCTCTCGCACATCAAGCCACTAGTGGCGGCCACTAAACGCGACCACTAGTGGCTTGATGTGCGAGGGCTCTTACTAATTCGAACGCGTTTGCGTTTTGTCTCGAAATGTATGAAAACGCTCTCACCGAGTTTGAAATACGCGCGTTCATCGGTTAGCAACAAATGTTATACTCGCTGTTTTAGTTTCCACTAGTGACCACCAGAGGCGCTGTTCACGTTTTCATACCACTTTCATACATTTTGAGACAAAACGCAAACGCGTTCGAATTAGTTAATGTTTCGAAAAAACTTATACTATAGAGCTACCGGACATTTGGGAGGCGTGCGTGGAACCTAAGTCACCCGAAGTATCGAGGTACCGTCGGTTCGATTCGGTACCGTACCGAAGTACGTAGTACTTAAGTACTATTACTTACTTATTCTGTGACCGAAGTATTCAAGTATCAAGCGAGGACTTCATAGCCAACGCGCAGAGGCTTACGAAAATATAATGAAATACAAAACATTTCAATCGCTATTTTGGGGGAAAACATCCAGAAAATTAGAATAGGGTTGTCCCTATTGTGGATTTAGCTGCGGTACTTTTATATTAAGGGGAGGTATCCCCAACGCAAATGTCCCGCTCTAACACGCGTGAGTTTATAATTAACCATCCCGCTCTCTACGCAAGCTCTGCGCGCAGTTTTGTAAATATTTAGCTATGTCATTAAGCCAATCATTTTATCAAAGCAAATCCAGCGAATTTGTCTATAAGCTAAATATCAATAAGTAGCAGTAAATAAATTCCAAAAAGGGGTACTTAACTTCGCGATTTTTTCTATCGAGTGAAATTCATCAGGTCATGTAACTGACTGCGATTTTGACTAGACAAGATCCTTATGTAACACATGTATTTTTTTTTAGATTTTAAGACACTATATTCTATGTCTCAGATGGTTTTTAATAACTCAAAAGTGGTAATACACGGCCTTAAGAGAGAGAGAGAGATGGCCAATAAAATTATAATATGTTATAATCTAATAGGATAATCTTTGCACACGATGCCGTGGGAAAAATAATATTACTTAGAACAATAAGTATGACTGGTCAATAGTCAAAGAGTATGAACTAAATGTTTTAAGTAATACCTGTTGAAGCATGCGCGGATTGTCAAAGTTTACCAACTGATGATTAATTAGTCATACATAGGCATAATCTATGTACGCTTCGTTCCATCCATTTCTTCGTGCAATCGGAATCGCGTCTCTTATACTAGCGTCTTTTGTAATTAAATTGATTAAGGCCGGGTATACTAATCATAGACCTTTTAAAAAACATGTGTACAGTAATTGAACTTACGTAGATCAAAATAAATTTATACAATGTTTCTCGTTTTTCATTTCAGCAGCGAACATTTTAGTTGCACCTTAGCTGATTGTAAAACTTTTGCTGCTCTGGCGTTGGCGTTTAGAGGATCCGGTCTTCATAGGATTCCTGCTCCATCTTCACATCCAAATGGTCTTATATGTCTTCTCGAGCCTCTCACCCTTATTGAGACCGCTCTTATAATTGAAATCTGTACTTTTACTTTCAACCAATACATTACTTGTGAATATGCATTTCCCCATTTCGTATTTAATTTTGATGCGGTTTTTTTTATAAAGTTGTTATATTCTGTCCCTAATGCTCCATCGCATGAGATGACAAGTGGAGTAAAGGAGGCTCTTAAATCTTCTGCTGCTCGGTCATATTTGGTGTGTTTCTCTCGGCTATGTCTCTGTGCTGTTTGTTGCCATGTGAGGTTGCTGTAAGAAGAAGCGTCGGCATTTATTATGCGAACATCGAAGAACGCTTTCCTTGCAGGTTCCCAAACACTGTTTAGTAACAAGTCTCCTATGAGGGCCGGTTGAGTATTACTTGTGTCACGCATTATGGGTTCTGTTGTACCTGTTCCCCAGGCTAGTTCAGCCCATTGTTTACAGTCATCTCTATGTTGATCATGACCTTGTTTTATTAGACCACCTTTTTTGCAATTTAGTGCGTGGTTTAGATCGAAGTTATTCTCTCCGCAACCATCGCAGGCTTGAGGGAGGCTGGTAGGTTCATGAGCATATCGAATGGCTAGGGCATCCTTAAACTGAGTGGCTGTGAGATCGGTATTATTGGCGGTAGTAGGGATAATTGTCAGCCATTGTGACGAATTCGTCTCAATGACTCTTTGAACACATCTTTTCATTTTATCTGGTAGTTTAGATATTATGTCTTTGCTGGTTTCGATGTCTCTTATTTGTCTTGCCAATTTTTCTTTTTTTATAGTTTCTGTAGCATGAATTTGGTGTGCCAGTAGGTCTAGGTTTTCAGCATTTTTGATAGCGTTAATTAGTAACCTGTTTGATTCTAATGATGTTTTGTAGCATTCTTTATTTTTATCTGGATCATTAATGCCGAGGCCGCCGAGTTTCACTGGTAGAAAGAACAGTTCATGCTCAAGTGAGGTTATTTCTCTGTCTAAAATATATGGTGTTAGTGATGTTATGATTGTTTGTTTTAAGGAGTAGAATTCTTCATGAGCTTTATCCATTACTGTTTGTAAGTATCTCCACTCACATTGTAGTGACTTTGTAAAGGCTGTATGTACAAGTTGTGGATGCTTTTTGCTGGCTTTTGATAAATGTGTAATACAGTTTGTCCATTCATTAACTTTTCCTTTGATGTATTCCATTTTCCCATCCTTATCGCCTATGACACCACCCAGAAATCGGTGAGAGAGTACAGTCTTCACGCCTAGATCCCCAAAGAGTCTCTTAGCCTCTTCACTCGAATTATTTTTAACTATAATATAGCTTTTTGAAGGTTCCGGGAAGTAGCCATATTTTGGCCCTTGTTCTATCAGTTTCTTTAACCAGCCCTTTATATTAGTTAGTTTACCAAAACAAGCTGAGTCATCGGCGTACCAATTTTGTATGTATTTTCCAGGGTCTTTGCAACTTTGAATTAGTGGTAAAATCCCAACTGCATACATTAACATTGCCAATGGGTCACCTTGTGTGGTTCCTTCCTTGCTTAAGATGAAATCATTGGAGCCCGATAAACAAATGACTGCATATCCTCTGTAAGTGTTGAAAAGAAATATTGCACAACGTGGCCAGTATATTCTAGCATTCCAAAGAGCGATAGGACGGCTCAGTGCATTGAAGGCGTTTGCTGCATCTATTAAAAGGAGGCCTTCATCATCTTCACCTTCGTTAAAACATTTGGTCATAGCATGGATTCCTCCCTCAATGCCTGATTTTATTCCCGCACAGAGCTGATCGGATCCGCACGCTTGTTGAACGTCTAGCCCTGTTGCGGTGGCCATGGCTTTAGCAATGATGCGTTGTAATATTTCGCCGATGCCGATTGGGCGAACACCAGGGCATTTATTCAGTGCTATCCCTCTTCTTGCTAGTAAAGTTCTAATGCAATCCCATTCGACAATTTCACTGCTAAGTTTTCTGGTTAGTGCTGCGATTGATTCCCTTAATTCGGAGCTATGATTTCCAAACCGAAGGAGGAGTGACTTCCATTGTTCCGAATCTGTACCACTTGGGCCAGCTCCACCGGATAGTTTTCTAGCAACTTTTTCTATATGATTTGAAGTAATATCAACATTCACCATTATAGGTAATTTAGGATTGTCTAGAAAATAGTTTAGTTGGGGGGTTGCTTGGTTGGGATGTTTTTCTTTGAATATTTGATGTACTGTTTTATCTCCTATTTTCTCATTTGGGTCCATTATACCTCCCCCAGATCTCTCTGTTATCCATCTATTTGCTTGCCTGATTTTTCCTTGTAGCATTAGACGACTAAATATTCGGACGGCATGGTCATCGTCTTGTTTCTGTTTGTGTTTTGACGTCAATTTTGAATTACAGAGTATGGCTTCAGCAATTAGCTCGTCATAGTGATTTGAGTTCCACATACTAATTATTCTTTATTGCACCATAAATGAGTGATTAACATAAATAATTCTTAAAGCTACCACTACCACCACTTTACCACTACCACCACCACCACCACCACTGTGGTATTACCACTTTTGAGTTTTTAAAAACCATCTGCGACATAGAATATAATGTCTTAAAATCTAAAATAATATAGGATCTCGATTAGTCAAAATCGCAGTCAGTTACATGACCTGATGAATTTCACTCGATAGAAAAAAATCGCGAAGTTAAGTACCCCTTTTTGGAATTTATTTACTGCTACTTATTGATATTTAACTTATAGACAAATTCGCTGGATTTGCTTTGATAAAATGATTGGCTTAATGACATAGCTAAATATTTACGAAACTACGCGCAGAGCTTGCGTAGAGAGCGGGATGCTTAATTGTAAACTCACGCGTGTTAGAGGTGGTATTAGTAAATAACTACTATTATCAAAAACTGTTTTGTAACCGTTAGTTTATAATCTCCTTGTCTTGGGATTCACTAAAACTTACTAATAATTAGTATTTTTTTCGCTCAGTGTTGACTGTGGCTTTAGTGGCCTGGGGAAAATCCAGGGGAACCGATACGACCACGTGGGCGGTTTAAACACTTGAATACTCTAACTGAGAGTTTGCGCTCCAGTGAGATTGGTTCAGCTGCTTCAACCAAATCTGAGGTGAACTCTTCACTATAAAGCCTTACTTTCCAAACTGCACCCGTCATCACAAAAGATACAAAACATGTTTCCTTTACTTAATTGCGTACGTTCTGCAATTAATTACCCAATATTAACAAGCTAGCAGAGTTTGAGTTATCCCGTGAATCGATTATTAAATATCATATTTAATACGGCGCAGACGGCTTGCTTGATATGGCGAAGTCACCGCTTTCTATAACTACGACCAGTGACGCTTGAGCTCCGGAAAGGAATGGAACTGCAGAAAGTTTGCATAGAACACGATGTGTCAAGCAAGGTTGGCGTTATGGAAGTTTCACCTCGCTTCTGTTTGCCTCAGGCTCGAGTTTATTGCTCGTAGGTGTTTTTGATGGTAACGTTGGCTGCCTTTGTAATTGAGCGGGTGATAACATTTTTATGGGCATTATTACATAATAGGTATAGAATTTAGGTAATGGCGACGTAAAGTTATATTCAATTAATTACAAATAATTCTTTCGTCGATAAGTATATGCAGTGGACTTTCATATAATGCCTAAAAATCAATATGAAAGCCACTAGAGATTTCAGGTACGAAGTGGCCCAGATATCAAATTGGTTGACCGTACCTTGCTGCAGTAACAGTACACTAATTCCTAGTAAAAGACTGACATAACAATTCTCGTCATATGCACTATGCTTCGTTTGTTGTTATGCTAGTTCGCCGAAATACACTTCTATGACCTAAAAATCTTTCGGAGATTTGTTCAGTTATTGGCTTCTTTTCTCAGTACCTAGTCAGCAGTGCCTATGCCCGTAGGCGTGTTTTAATCCGATTGAATCATCCGTAATGGTTAGGTATTGTTAGTTATTCATATTTTCCTGCTAGGAAGCCGATCTATAAATTTTTAATGTCCTTTTCCATAATGCCAAGTGAACCTAACTTATTTCAAAAAGATTTTCACAGGGAAAAACTTTTATTAGACACTTTATCGGCAGAATAAAACTAATCTTAAACTGAACGCCCCACCCTGTGTATCCGCTAATACCTGACGTACGTACTAAGCTTATACCTAGGTGTGCATTACAGAGAAACTCACGCATTAAAACTTGTCTATTAGGAGAGCAGTAATTATTTTTATGTCACACCTGGCCATAAAGTGGCCATTACCGCACGCTCCGCGCGCGAAAAAACCCACTTCCTGGCCAGGGGGTGACATAAAATTTTGTACTTACCACGGGCGATAATAAAGAAAGCCTCAGATCGCATATTTATCGCCCTTGCCTTCGGCTCGGGCGTAAAATACCTGCGATCTGAGCCATTCTTTGTTTATCGCCCTTGGTAAGTAATGTACTTGTTACGGACAGCTCAACCCTACCAAGGAGAACCGTCAAAAGGGAAACCGACGACTACTAACTCCATCCCTTTTTGAATAGCAATACTAATATACTTACCCAATGTCCTGGTAGATGTCGCTGTTCCGACCGTAAACTTTCCATACTAATTTGTACATCGCGGTGTTAAGATTTTTCCAGTTTTAATGGGGTCCGAGTCCGAACCGAGATTTGTCAGTTCCAAAGTTCCAAACAACAAACGATCCAAACGATCCAAAGATCCAACCGAACCATCGATCCAAGTGATTAGTAGTGTACGACAGACATCCATACTTTCGGATTCTGCACGGACCTATTAATTTCACAAGGAACTCATAGCGATTGCTAGATGTATTTTCTTAGGCACCTACTACCTGTGGTCCTTGGAAGTGCATAGAGCCACCGCTGTTTAGGGATAATAGCTAGGAGAATTATTAATGTATTGTGTCAATATCGACCGTAAATACACGTACTGAACTTGTCTATGTAGTTTCGTTACTCCGCGCCCCTGCCTACTACGAAACCCTGCTACGAACTACAAACCCTACTGATCCCGAGCCTGAACCTGATCCCGAACCAGAACCAGAACCTGATCCTGATCCCGAACCCCTAGTAGGCCTGCCCTGCTAAGAGAACCCGCACGTCTATATGTAACGCTCTCCTCGGCCGCTACCGCACACTGATCCTGAACCGTGCACCAGCGTCGAGTGAATGCCTACGAATTAACGTCGGACACGAGCTATTGAAGTTAGGACTGTAGCTATCGTCTACAGTACTATAAGGTGGTGGTGGTTTACATTTCTTGATTAATGATACCTGCATATAGTCAATGAATTGATCTATTATTATTAGTTAAATCACTTGCACACGCCCCAAAAAGCATACCTATAATTATTCTTTATCTTTATATAGGTACCTAAATTACATTCAACAGTTATACAAACTGCCAATCAATCGCTATTATAAACGATACTACCGCATGTCATGTTTGTGCAATCACAGCTATCTATACTGTCAAACAAAACAACACCCATATTGGCTACCGTCTCATTAAAATCTTAAATTGTCCTGCATTATAGTGGCAATAAGAAATAACAGAGCAATAACAAGGAACGATCGCGAGAATTGGTCAATTTGAGAAATGCACGCACGAGCGCACGACTAGGTACTGTGGACAGTACAGACGTCGATAAAAGTGGATGTAAAAGTAAAGGGTATATTTCAAATATAAAAATATAATAGGATGACACTCCCAGTAATGGACACTTTAAGCTGACAAGTACCAGTAATGGACACTTCAATTCTAATTTATAGATCATACGGTTTTAAAATGTTTTTTGTATAAATAATGAATAGCTCTCGTTTTCTTTCACATAAGAGTTCATGTGCTTCATTGGGCCTTGTCCATTGTTGATGGAGTCACCCTGAACGGGTCACGCACGTCTTTGACACTTTCATTATCCAGGTCAGGATTTTGACCTCCTCTTCACACTACTAGGACTCCATTTCACATCCATTCCATTTGTATATATACAGCGGTCCCACATAAGTAATTTACCCTTTTTTTCTACCACAATTTGAAATTCATTTGCGATTAATTTTACCGAAATGGATAAATGAGTTTTAAATGTGCATAAAAGGTAACACCTACGTTAAGTAATTTACCCTTTTTTTCTACCACAATTTGAAATTCATTTGCGATTAATTTTACCGAAATGGATAAATGAGTTTTAAATGTGCATAAAAGGTAACGTAGGTGCGTGTTATAATATGAAAGTATGTATACATCATAATCGATCTTTAATATGTTTGTTAAGCGGATGCGTCCGCTAGCGAAAATCTCAATTTTTTAATCAAAGTGAAAATTGAAAAATTCAACACCACAGGTGGGATTTGAACCCACGACCTCTGGAATCCGTCCATTGCTCTACCAATTGAGCCATCGTGGTATCCCTAAAAAAACCCTTCCTGTTCCTTTTGATTAAAAAATTGAGATCATAATCGATGATTCATCAATCTGTATTTGCAGGATAAACTCTGGTATTACCCTGGTATTTGCGTCAATGGGATTTTTATGTAAGCAAAACAATATTTTTGCCAATATTTTTTAGTTGGAGGCCTTCGGGCGGCTTGAAAACTTCTAACAGTAAGTTGCCCACTCACTTGACAAAGGGGGGTCGAAGTTGCACCACGTCCGTAGGGAAAGTACCCACCGCTACCCTACACGTGACCCCTGGGTGGTTCTAAAAGTGCAACAAAAACTGGCAACCGTACTGTCTTCTCGAAGATCTCACGGTTCGAAATAAATGCCATACGATAAATAAATAAATAAATATTTTTGCCCACGACCACAAAATCACATAAAGGAAGAGTGAAACTAGATGGAACATCGAAAATAATTTTTGATTCCACTCATACATAATCCACATAAACGTTTTCTCTGTTCCTAGAAATGTATGTAATGAAACATAACTTGCCGCTGACTATTAACCAAAGAAGGGACCCTTGTTTATTCAACTGTGTATGACCCTGGTACAACTATAAATGTTACTACTGACAACAATATTGACGATTCACAAATCGTCGAGATACAGAAATATTTTCAAAATTCATTGAAACATTCGGCATTCCAGTCTTTTTCTTCTCATTATAAGATATATAAAAAATAGACCAACTGCATCAATGTTCCATGGATAACAATATCTTCTTCGTGTAATAATTACATCTAGTTTCCCACATTATGTATATTGTATACCTACCTTATCAGGTGTAAAAAATAAAAATAAAATAAAATAAAAAGCATTTATTCACCAATAAAGGTTACACCATTGATATAAAGGTTGGGACTTCCTAGTAAGTATACAATACCTGTGTCAGGAAGTCCCGCACCTCCATAGTAAATTAGTCACTAAGATTTGGTGAAATATAACAAAAATACACAGAAAGAAGACTAAATTTTATACTAAATAGTCAGTAGAATACTAATTTTAGTTAGTTTCTAAGGTAATATAACTAAATTTTAAGATGGAACTTTCACTTCTGCTCTAAGAAAAACTGTGTGTGTGTGTGTGTGTGTGTGTGTGTGTGTGTGTGTGTGTGTGTGTGTCTGTGTGTGTGTGTCTGTCTGTGTGTGTGTGTGTGTGTGTGTGTGTGTGTGTCTCTGTGTGTGTGTGTGTGTGTGTGTGTGTGTGTGTGTGTGTGTGTGTGTGTGTGTGTGTGTGTGTGTGTGTGTGTGTGTGTGTGTATGTGTGTGTGTGTGTGTGTGTTGATGTTAACTTAATAACAACTCCGTTTCTTCATAACTTAGTTTTTTTAACCATGTTGTTACGACTTTTTTGCATTCATGCCATTGTAGGGGATATATGTCTACGTTTTTATTTACACGATTATATAACAGTGCTGATTGTGTTTGATATTGACGTTTCGCGAACTTTGACTGATATGTTTTTATGGGGGCAACAGTATGTTTACGTCTGCGGGACAACAGGGATGTGTCAAATGGGAGAGACCTATGTAGTTTTAGGACTGTTGATAGGATGTATAGTTTACGGATGGTTAACTGGTCACTTATTTTATATAGTTCATTAGAAGGAAACCTAAATGGTTTTAGGAGCATAACCTTAAGTATACATCTTTGGCCCCGTTCTACCTGTAAGAATTTAGTTTTCGTTGCACCACCCCAAGCAGTTATGCAATAGGTCATTACTGACTGTGCTAAGGCAGTATAAAGTTGGATCAAGAGTGCTTTATTGGCAACGTGTCTCAGTTTTTTAAAAATCCAGACAAGTTTTCTGATTCTATTATTCACATACTCTATTTGTGGATGCCATGATAGTCGTTGGTCCAACATGACTCCAAGGTATTTGATGGTCTCTACCTTCTCAAGCTCTGCGCATTTACAGGTATCTCGTGTGTTAGTGGCAAATGTGCAGGTGTGAATTTTAAGTTTTAAGTTATGATGCGGCTGTGTACTGTTGTACTTAGGTGTATATTGTATACATTACAATATACATAATGTAATGTATCCATTATGATCACCTGTGTGACTATTATAGTCATTCATGGATACTATAATAGTATCCATGAAAAACAGTTAATGCTGCAGAAATAGTACTTTTATCTTTGACTGTACAGCATTGTTTCCGTACACAGCAAACGTACTATAACATTGCATCCGCGTGATAATCTATACGTAATTGAGAAAATTTGCTCTAACTTGATATATTTTTTGCCTTCGTTTTGTATCGGGAATTGCGACCAAAGGGAAAAATTAACTGTTTAACCGAGTTAAACAGTTAACAGCTGTTATCGCAGTTTGGCGAGCAACATTTTGTTACTGTGGTTATATACTTTTGATTAATAAAAAAATATTTAAAAAAACTTCCGCGAGTCTCAGTCAATTGACCCGTGAGTGACCCGTATACCTATTATATTTCAATATTTTCAATATGTTTAACCGACACTATGTTTTGACTTAATGTCTTGATCGATAAGATTGAAATTAACATCTTTCCTGTTTATACGAGTAAGTACATATACACATACAGGGTGAATCGAGAACAGAAATATGAAAATATGATTCTATCAATGATTCTGAATGACTCTAAGGGACCAACTTTGTCCGTTAAAAAAATCAGCTTCTTCATACATTTCTATTAGGCGACTGATGATCATTTCCTATGAAACAGCAGATTCAGAATCATTTATAGAATCATATTTTTGTAGATATTTCTGTTCACGACTTATGATTCATATTATGTATATAATAAACATTGCATACTGCAATATTGCTGTTTTTTTTCCGTGATAATTATTTTTATCCGATTGCTGTGTGTACCTAATTGATTGGTTAAATGTTTATATGATAGGAAGTATAAAACGTGCCTGTTGGTTAATTAATAGCGTTATTGTTTAACTATTATTAAATAAAAAATCACATCTGCGATAGTTATTATCCATTTCTATAAATAGGTAAGTATTTGATTTAGTATAAAATGTAAAACTACGTGTCTGTTAACTAAATAGTTAGGTACTAGACAAACGCATGTACGTGATATTGCCATTTTTTGATGCTTTTGTTAATAGGTACACTTACAGTTCGTAAAGCAACGAATGCCCTAATCCTAATCTCTTAAAATTCTTAAACCAGTGGTCGTCTGAATCGGTTCAGCGGTTTAAGCCTGGCCGCAGACGCACGGTTTTCCGAACGGAAACGGAGGGGAGGGGAGTTGACGCATCTCTCTCTTCTCTCAATCTCATCTTCAAGATGCTTCAACTCCCCTCTCTCTGAAACCGTATCGGAAAACCGTGCGTCTGCGGCCAGGCTAAGCGTAACAGACAGACACACTTTCGTATTTACCTATATAATGTACCTATATATGGATGTGCCCGGAGATCTCTGGGCTCGGGAGATCATAATTTAAAAGCTGTATTCTATTCGAAATTCGGCCGAATAAACACAAAATCATTGATAAAAAGTTTTTTTTTTTTTAAATCCAAAAACTAACTCTACAAAAAAATGTCTTTATTTTCGAACCTGCTCAGCAAATTTCACGAGAATCGGTTTAAAAATACGACCTAGAGGAGGAAAACCGGAAATCCGGACATACGAAAGCATTTTTGTCGAAGCTAAAACAGAGACCTTCGTTTCACTCGGTCAATTAAGAGACGAACAGTGCCAAAGATTACTAACTTTCTTTCAAATATTCATCTTAATCCATTCATTAATCATCATAAATAAAATATGTAAAATAGCCTATTTAATTTATGGCACCGATTTAATAAGTATCTATTTGGCGATCGTAAATCAAATGGCGCCTGCGTCTGCGCAACTCAAAGTTCCAAATTTAAAATATTAAATGCCGTCTCATTCACTCGATTGCTTAAAAACTGGAGAGTAACAGGGACGTGACCGACGATTTATGGTCTTCGATTTCGTCGGAGACTGGGTCGAGATTGTGGATGGCCAACGCTAATTATTATAATTTCTACACCTACTGATACATTAATTTTCATAGTTTTGTTTTGTACCACGTCGGTGGCAAATAAGCGTACGGCCCGCGTGATGGCAAGCGGTAACCGCAGTCTATGGACTTTTAGGTTTCTCATACCTAAGTACAACAACATACACTTCATTATTTGACAACTTCATTATTTTATTTTATTTATAACTGTTTGACATTATATACTTCTAAATTATTGCTAAGTTTAATGTAATTTGATAATATTAAAAAACTGACGATCACAATTTCAATTCCTAAAAATTGACTACGGGTAATTTTAAGTGACATTGTATATTGTGAAATAAAAAAATCATATCATATCATATCATATACTTAAATAAATATTCCTCGGGACAGTTCTAGGTACCATACGTATAATAGGCGTAGGGACAGTCGTCTTCAAATATGTATATCTATACTTCTCAGGATGCTCAATGTGAAAATGCCCTTTAACGGCTCGAAAATAAAATCGTGTTCAGATATTTAGAGCACCTTGATCGCTCCGATTACTCTGAGAGTAAGAAATAGAATACCAGGACAAGTAGGAATAAACTCATCCCGGTATTCTATTCCTTAAGGGGGCGCATCGATTGAGAGGACAGACGTTTAGTTTCGTTACGTTCGAAGCACACATTCTGTTCAAGTCAAACCAAGCAAGGCGCGAGCGGTTTCTTGCTTTACACATTATGAGCATTTCTCACGTCATCATCATCATCATATCAGCCGAAAGACGTCCACTGCTGGACATAGGCCTCCCCCAAAGAGTGCCACAATGACCGGTCTTGCGCCACCCGCATCCAGCGGAGCGCATTTCTCACGAATGGGGCAAATTGGTCAAAAGCTAATCATCTTTTTAGCTGTGGTTAGGCTACCCACGACTAGAAAGTAATAAATAACAACTAATTAAGATGGCTGGCATCCTCAGTTAAGTTGTAAAGTGCAACCGGGCATGACTGCGGGCTACGTTTTAATTTTAACGACTTCTAACATGTACATTTTCTGTTTATCCGTGAAAGTGAAATTTTTTGGTGGCGTTCACGTAGACTAGAGGCTAGTTGCTGCGCTATACGGCGCGCGACTTGCCTGGCGGCATGGCCGGCGGGCGGAGGTGGAAACGGTAGTCGCCTGACGGTCCGCGCGCCGTATCGCGCAGCATGTAGTCAGTAGGTACGAGTATGTACGTGAACGCGGATTTAGAATTGAATATCTACTAAACAATTGTTACCTACTCACTTTGTCCAAATACTTATGCCTATCTAACCGACGCTACTGAGAACGCACAGAACTCCTATAATATTTTTAATACCACGTTGGTGGCAAACAAGCGTACGGCCCGCCTGATGGTAAGCGGTTACCGCAGTCTATATACGCTTGTAAGGGGCGTCGCCGTCGCATGCGCATATCTACAAAGATAGACTAGTTAGTAAAATTAATTCTTACCAAACTTTTTCATGTAAACGGTGCAATGTATTATCTTGGTTGACAATCCAAGTATACAGAAACACAACACACACACACAGAAACAGAAACACAGAAAGACACAAAAGAAGAAGAAGAGTAGTACAGAAAGTGTTTTATTTGTTACAAAAACATTGTTCTCGAAAATTTCGATAGGTATACCTAAGTTAATATACCTCGGAATTTCTTAGCTACTACCCATGTTAAACAAAATACAATGAAATTGATAACCTCCTCTTTTTTAAATGTCAGTCATCCTCCTAGCGTTATCCCACTACAGATGCCTGGGGTCCGCTACCTAATCCCAAGATTTGGCGTAGGCACTAGTTTTTACGGAAGCGACTGCCATCTGACCTTCCCACCCCGAAGGGAAACTGGACCTGCCATAGACAGCAACCGGGATCAACGGCTTAACGTGCCTTCCAAAGCACGGGAGCGCTCAGTTAGTAACCACTCAAAGCGGTCACCCATCCAAGTCCTGACCGCTGTCCACGTTGCTTAACCTTAGAGACCGCAAGCGGTACGCAGGCGCCGCTGGGCCACGAGCGAAATGTCAGTATAAAAGTAAAATCTTAAAGCCAACCTACCCAACTCTTATACGCGATAAATTTACTAGACTAATAGACTGCTAAATGCAATTACACCTATAGACGAAACAGAGCCATGTGGTCTAATGTTCGCCAGACATGTGAACAAGTCGTTAAAAGGCCACAGGTCCCAACGTCGCTCACGAATACACAACAACGTACAGTCAGCCCATGAAAATGTTGAGCATACTTAGAACCTTGTCACATCGAAATCTAAGAAATATTTAGACTGAAACGTCATAAAATTTGAAACCTCTTTAATTTGACAAAGTACTAAAGTGCTCAACATTTTCGTTGGCCCACTGTACTTACTTAGGTCTTAGGTACTACAACTGTTCTAGATACTGAAAGGTCTACATGGCTTGTCAATTCACCAAAGATAATTTTTAGGGTTCTAAAGGGGGGCACGATAAAAATAATTTGGCTTACCCCATCGAGTGGGTATCGTTGTTTAGAAATCATTAAGTAGATAAACACTATATTTTTTGTTTCAAAAAATATTGGAAAACAGAGGAATGAGAAGCCACAAAAGTCATCGTCACATTCGTCCCTCTCGCACTTACACACTTGACAGTAAGGGACAAATGCTAGCCCCTCAGGTGGCCGCAAACTGACGCCTGGTCGCGTAACCGGCCTAGCGGCCCTATGAGGTCTTCTAGCTCTACATTGAACAGGTCAGTAACCGGCGCGACAGGACGTGCTCACTAGACGAGGCAGTGTAATTTCCCATATTGCTCGAATTGCTCCCATTCCGCATATTAACTCCAGTTTGCCTGGTTAATTGATACAACGCAATATGGAAAGCTACACCTTACTATCAACTGGGTACTAGTTAGGCTAACTGATGTGAATGTTTTCAATGGAAGTATGAAAGAAGTAGGTATAATAAGTTATCTAATTGTTTTAACTGACTTCTAAGCATAGCAGAGGAGTGTCAAATATATTGAGGGTTTTGTGCCAAACAGGTACAACATGAAGCCTTATGGTGTGACCTGTGTGACACCGGTTAAGGCGATATATCGATTGAAAGAGACACCCTTTGTTTTTCGCTCACGACAAAACGGGATGCAACCCTCTCCGAGAATGGCTTTTTAGACAAATCTCATTAAATATCTGACTGTGTGCAGGTTTATTAAATTTCCTCTTGTCAGTGCCTAGATGAGGTAAAATACCACCATATTAACTTCATCGTGTCTTTTAATAATGCGTTGTTTTAGTAGGCTGAGGAAAAAAAGGAAAATATAGACTCGACTTTGGATTTATTTTCTATCGAGAAAATTTTAAGCAATCATGTTTCGCTATTGTCAGTACCACAATCATATAGTTATGAATCATATATCTGAAAATCAGCCCCTACTGTTTGCTAGTCTGGGCAGGACAGCGTTTCAAAGTCTCCAAATTTCTCAGTGTAGCGCCTTAATTGTCCGTATGTCACAAATAATTATATGTATTTCAGGAACAGGATTTGATATAGGTAATAGTTGTACTCAAATGAGTTATTCTGTGGTTATACTTTATACCGAAGTTTCACGACTACAAAAGAACAACCTTTTTTCAGTAAGTATCAAGTTTGTTACTTGTCCGACCATATTTATCTGCGAATACCTTTAAGCAGGCACGCGTAGAATAAATCATTATTTTCTAGAACAGCCGTCCAATCAGAGTGGCGTCGGGCCGAATAAAAAGCTAAATCCTAGCCATAGCCAAGCTAACCACTTTTCCAATACGAGGGTGCCCTTACCGCATTTCATATAAGGACAATCGACGTTTCGCCGCACCGGGTATTTCATTACAGTTTCTTGGCCATAAGACTTTCTATTAATGCAGTGTTCAAATTAATGCCTCTTTAAACGAGTATAGTACGTCACTTATTATTTACGTGCAAACTGGAAAATTGAAAATTCGGATTAAGCATGATTGAATTGAGCAATTCCTATACTTAAGGCGCTACACTGAGAAATTTGGAGACTTTGAAAACAGTAGGGGCTGATTTTCAGATATATGATTCTTGACTGTATGATTGTGTGTGGTACTGACAATAGCGAAACATGATTCCTTAAAATTTTCTAGATAGAAAATAAATCCAAAGTTGAGTCTATATTTTCCTTTTTTTTATCAGCCTACTAAAACAACGCATTATTAAAAGACACGATTAAGTTAATATGATGGTATTTTACCTCATCTAGGTACTGACAAGAGGAAATTTAATAAACCTGCACACAGTCAGATATTGAACGAGATTTGTCTAAAAAGCCATTCTCGGAGAGGGTTGCATCCCGTTTTGTCGTGAGCGAAAAATAAAGGGTGTCTCTTTCAATCGATATATCGCCTTAATACCTAAGAGAATAACGGTTGACACTCACTTGGAAAAGATACATCACTTCACATCACTTGGAAAGATTTTAGATGCGTCTCCTCAAAATTTGTTTGTTGTCGTATAATTTTAAGAGGGATTGATTTGAAAGGAATATACAATGCAGAACATTCGAGGCATACTATACTTTACTCTTAAAGAAATGCGACTAGCTTGTATATGTAAGAAAGTTGGTAGAAGCACCCAACAGCGCCCTAATGGGCTACGTCCGCAAGGCGCGCGCTCATCATTCATACGTGACCGCGGCGGGCGGGAGCAGGCTCTTAGGTACAGTCAGCAGCAATGGTTCCTATGCTACGCGGGCGAGGTGCTCAAAATGATCTTCACACATCTTTATTACAAGGGAATAAGAGCGTGTGTAGATCATTTTGAACACCTCGCCCGCGTAGCAACCATTGCTGCTGACTGTACATTCACAACCTGTCTCGGGTTCTAGAATCTCCTCACGAATACTTAGGGATCTTGACGCCGAGATTTGTGACAACTTGGCGTAAATGGAGGTTTATGTCTGACAATCGTTTACGCTAAATTGTCAACTGGCTTACACTGGTTTTTCGCAGGTGAGTTGTCTAATTTATTGACTCCCCGTGTGCAGTCGACATATCAAATAACTGTATTAAAGCGGTTATTATATCGCAGCGCAAGAGTGTCACTTTGAGAAAAGTCTAGAACCTTCGCGTAAGTGAAGAATCTCGTAGGTTCGCGTAAGAGAACGTGAGGCAAGAATGATGAAAATGATATTAAGACCACGTTATTCGAAATCATAGTATTTTTCATTCAATTTTAAACCATTAAATACTCACTTTATTGATGGGATATTTAGATATGTTATAGTTTAAGAGTCGGTCTAGTCGGATTTTTTGTGTCCCGTTTGTAGTTTCGCTGCAATAAGAAAGCCTTAATTTCGCTTGTCACACTAAACTTTAAAATAAACGGTTTATATTTAATGGAACGCTCAGATACCGGTATTTCAATTAGATCTCTATGCAATTTCTCATGTCCACACTGAAGAATCTCAGTCCCAGACCGCGCCCAGCCATCTACCCGACCACTCCGCAAGTTAACATGTTAACAAGCCATGTTAGTTGATCAAACAAAACATCATCTACATAATCTTTGTCACTCAGCATATTTGTCAAAGGCCTTAGAACCGTCAGTAAAAGCCAGGCTTTCTCAGTTGAATTACATAAAGTAGAATTTGCCTAATAAAACAAGCACGTCCATCAATGGAGACAGAACGGGCTTACCACTGGAACTAGAAAGTAGCCGCTAAGTTGACCGAGCATCGGGCGGAACGCGGTACATTATTGACGCATTCTTGTAGGCCGGGACGGGTCTCCTTGTAAGGCTAGCCCTGGACACACTAACAGTAAACCAGCTCGGCAAAAACCCCTCTAATTGCGTGCTTGCGCGGGATTGTCCACTTCGACCAGTCTTCAAGATGCGGAAGCAAGCGCAGGAAGAGGTCGATTAAAAAAACTAATCTGTAGGTCTAGTATAAGTTTTTTCGAAACATTAACTAATTCGAACGCGTTTGCGTTTTGTCTCAAAATGTATGAAAGTGGTATGAAAACGTGAACAGCGCCTCTGGTGGTCACTAGTGGAAACTAAAAACAGCGAGTATAACATTTGTTGCTAACCGATGAACGCGCGTATTTCAAACTCGGTGAGAGCGTTTTCATACATTTTGAGACAAAACGCAAACGCGTTCGAATTAGTTAATGTTTCGAAAAAACTTATACTAGAGCTACTTATTAGATGTGCTTGAAAAAGTTGTCATTGTCGTGGAGTCCGAATTAGACAAGGGTAACGAACCGTGGGCTGTGATCGCTCTTGCGAGCTTTTTAATGACATGCCACTAATCGATTTCCTATCAGAATGTTTATCATGATTTCTACCACTTTTATCTATCACAGATTATATCTGTCCCATACAAGCCTACGCATATTGTGTTTACATCAGTCGAATTTTCAGTCCAAGTACCTATTAAAAATGATTTATTAGATATCAGTGAATGGCAACTACTTCGTTTAGAATGAAATTACAAATTACCGCTGATGGTTAATTAAGTTTGTTGTTGTTTTGCTGTTGTAGTTAGTCAGTATGTCTAAGGCAAACTAGGCACGGCATTAAGGTGAAAAATTAGAAAAAAAGCTGAATTTTTGGTAAATATCAAAAACGTACTTAGTGGGCTGCCGGTGAGGTGCTTGCCTAGGGCGCTCTCGACATTTATTCTTCTTCTGCTTATGAAAAAAACGACTAAGATAATGATGAAAACTTACACTTAATAACAATAATAACATTAATATCGATGACCATGGTATCAACCCTGAAAGTGACCGGAACCGCTTGTATAACTTCTAGCTGCGCTATGTAGGTAATCATTTAACCTAAGTAATGCTGACATCTCTAGATAGCTAATTCGTGGACGGAACTAATTTAGCACGGTCTCTGGCCATACGTGATTACGCAACAGTTTTACGACTGTCGACGTGACACGCACTGTAATGTAATGTGTTAGAACACACACCACTCTGCGCAGAACTACCTACTCATTACTTCTACAATCTATGCCGTAAAACTGCGACTAATAGTCGACTAACACGCGATGAAAGTGTGCAAAAATTAAACACACTTGTAATCCGCTCCATGGTTCGCGCTTAACTTTTGTTTGACTACAATCAAACGTTTGAAAATTGGTGCTTTCACCTAACAATTTAGTGGTACCGGCATGGCAACTTAAGGCATTTCAAAATCAAAAGAAAACCGCAGTCTGCAAATACATTTGAAAAGTTTTTACTCAACTTCCATCAAATGCGACTACTAAAAGAAACAAACTCGTTTACTATTTTTAAGTCACTAAAGCTCACAGACAGACATGATGAGCGTAGCGTGAGACTTTCGTTTGTAATTATGTATATAAAATAGATTACATAATTCCGATACGCTTATCTTCACGAAATCCGGCCGTCAGTCACTACTAAAGACTTCCTGAGACTTTTAATTGTGAACGGATCGCAGATAATGACTGCTTCTACGTATTAAAACCTGTTGATGTTTGAACATATGTAATTCCCGCGTTTCGGTCGATATGAGTGAAAGCAGGACGATGACAAGTCGTGGGTATTCTGATGATCAGGTATTTCTTTCAAATGTCTTTTTATATTTTTGTAGGTATAGGAAGAAATAAGAGAACAAGAACACATTTATTTGTATGGAGAATTGATTGACGTGTGGTTTGTTAACCAGAAACAGTGACCAGTGATTGACGTCAGAAAACAGCTGTTCTAATAAGAACAGCTGATTGCTCTGATAAGAGCAGTTTTGGTTTGTCCCGAAAAGGACAGTTTGTTATGAAGACGCCACGTGTGTAGCAGCATCTTCAAGAATATCTTCGGAGAGCACGGAGCACGGAGAGACAGCGACGCACGCAGTGATCTTCTCATCTCGACGGCCGGCGCGGGAAAAGGATCGAGCTTCGCGCGCCGCATATATTTATAGCCGCGCGTGACAGCGTTTCGCGCGCAAACTTATTCCTCTCTCGCTCGCGCGCTATCTGTCTCGCTCTAATTGTGTATTTTGTATTCGGCGTGATATCGTTATTAGTTGTAAGCTTTTTAGTTGTATATAGTTAGGCATTTTTGTAAATAAAATTATATATATATATATATATTTGGCCCCTCTTGAACCAACCCATTACCCTTTCCAAACAACCTATAAACCGGACATCCTGGACGTGGCCCTTCTCAAAGGGGTAAATCTCAAGATGCGCTCAATTGAGGTGGTCCACGCCCTGGACTCCGATCATCGTCTGGTGAGAGTGGGCTTGGGCTCCGCGCCAGGTGCCCAATACACGCCTGTAAAGGTCACCAACTGGTCCAAGGTGGGCTCAGCCCTAAATAACCCCAACCTTCCTCTACTCCAAATTCTACCCGACAACATATCCACTAAACAGGATACCGATCAAGCCATCGATATTCTCACAAGGGGCCTCCAAAACACTATAAGTGACTGCTCAAGGGAGGTGAGTGGTGACCCTGATCGTCGCTGGACGCTTCCCAGGAACATCCGGGATCTTATAACTGAAAAGAACCGCGCGGTCAGGGAGTACGATAGGTCCCCTTCCCCGCTGAATAAGAATATATTAAACAGACTGCAAAGGCAGGTTAAGGAAAGAATAAAGCAATTCAGGGACTCCAAGTGGGACAGCTTCCTCGAAGGGATCTCGCCAGGACACCTGGCCTATTGGGGCCTGGCGAGATCCCTAAAGAGTGACACAGTGGTGTCTATGCCCCCGCTTGTGCGCCCTGACTCCCCCACCCCGGCTTTCACCGACAAAGAGAAGGCAGACTGTCTAGCCAGTAGTCTGGAATCTCAATTCTCTCCAGGTGGGGTACCTTCCGACCCAACCGTAATCCCCTACATAGAGAGGAAGATATTAAACTTCACCTCTAACCCACCCTCCGGCCCACTCATTAGACCTATCTCTCTTATGGAGATAAGACTTGCCATTAAAAACCTAAAACCTAGAAAAGCCCCAGGTCCGGACGGCATACCAAACCGTATCCTAAAGCTGCTGCCCGATGTGCTCCTTGACTTCCTGTTACATATATTCAACACCGCTTTAAATAACTGCCACTTCCCAGCTTGCTGGAAAGTGGCAGTAGTGATAGGCATTCACAAACCGGGAAAGCCTGGTAACATCCCGTCCTCGTATAGACCCATCAGTTTGCTAAACACCATGGGCAAACTGTTTGAGCGTCTATTGCTAAATCGCCTACAGGAGCATATCGAGAGCAGTAGCTTGATAATAGATGAACAGTTTGGATTCAGAGCCCGCCACTCTTGTGTCCACCAAGTACACAGAGTGGTGGAACATATCCTGTATTGGATGACGGGCTGGAAGAAGTCAGTGCCTACAGGCGCTGTCTTCCTCGATGTGGCCAAGGCTTTTGACCGGGTCTGGCACGATGGCTTGCTGTGCAAGCTTATGGCGGCAAACGTGCCAGACCGTCTCGTGCACGTCATACGGGACTTCCTCTCGGACAGAAGCTTTGGCTGCCGAGTCGAGGGTACTCTTTCGGCTCGTCATCCAATACGCGCCGGGGTACCGCAGGGGTCGGTTCTGTCGCCGACCCTATTTAACATATACATTAACGACATGCCCAAAGACCCGGCGGTTCAATTTGCAATTTTTGCGGACGATACTGCGATCTACGCGTCGCATAAATCCCCCAAAAAACTGGTTTCGATCCTCCAGCGAGCCCTGGACTCGATGGGCGATTGGTTCGACCGCTGGAGGATCGAAGTAAACCCACAAAAAAGCACTGCTATCCTTTTCTCCCGCACTAGTAAATATTCAGCCCTGGTAGCTCGCCACCCCACAATTAAATTATATAATAAACCTATAGAGTGGCTCCCAGAGGCCAAGTACCTGGGAGTCACTCTAGATAAAAGACTATCTTTCCTGCCACACTTAAAGAAAGTCAGGGACCGTGCGGCTTTCGTCCAGGGGCGTCTAAGCCTCCTGGTCAACTCCAAATCCAATATGGCAATGAGGCACAAACTTACTCTCTTTAAAACTTGTATACGACCAATTCTTACCTACGCCAGCGTGGTGTTCGCCCACGTGCCGACTAGCCGTTTGGCAAAGTTCCAGGTGTTGCAGAGCAGGTTCCTGCGCAGGATGATCGGAGCTCCCTGGTTTGTCAGGAACGCCGATCTCCATGGGAACGTGGGGATGGAGCCTGTTATGCAACACCTGGAAATGGCGTCAGGGCGCTTTTTTGACACAGCGGCACACCACCCGAATCCCTTAGTTCAAAAGGCGGTTGGCTACACCCCTAATCCAAGCGCGAGAAAAGAAAAACGTAGGCCAAAAAATATTTTGTTTGACCCTCCGGACCCTCTCACTAAAAGAATAAATGATACCTGCTCCAGACTTCCTCCATCGCACCTTAAGCTGTCGCATGCCATAGATGTATCCAGAATCACGGATGGTGATGAACTGACCATCACCATCAATAGACTGCGCAGTATGGGAGTCGCCCGTCCTGGGTCACCTTACAGACCACACCGAATAAGGCGGAGAGTCCGCTTCAGAAATCCACACACAGCCCATACTATCGAAGCACACTCCCCCACCAGGCCCTAATAGGGTACCGTTTGGGGGTTTTTTAAAAAACAGACCAAAGGTTGGTAAACCCTGACATCTGGATCCTCCCTTTTTACCTTACAATTTTAACAGACTGACGCTACTGACCATTTATATACATATAACTCCTAGATTCTAACTTTATTACAACCTCAGACCCCTCTAATCAGAGGAAAAGACCTGCGGCCCCTAAGGCCCCAGGCAAACTTCTTTTCTTTCCATACTTGTTATCGTTTGTACCCGTGCACCCGGGGCACCCCTTCGGGGCGCCCCGGAGACAGACTATTAGTAAATGGAGGCTCGCTCCAGAACTAAAAGGGAAAAAAAAAAAAAAAAAAAAAAAATTATTCCAATTTCTACTGTCTACTGTGTTTTACTCAAGCAAGAAGAAGTCTCTCCAGCCTAGGACAAACCTCTGCCCAAGCTCTGCTCCAGCTACAGCAACCTTCCTAAAGTAGCTCAAGTATTCCTCCTAAAGTGGTGACCAGCCGACTGAAGAACACCAGCAGCCTTCAAGTCTCAAGATGGCCGGAGGAAACGAGATCGTCGAGCCCGCCAACCAGGAACTCCGAAACGCCGACGGCCAACCCAACGAAGCCCAGCAGCAACCTCAAGCCAGCCACGACGTATCTGCGATAGCGTTGTCACTACGCGTACCACCATTTTGGCGCGACCAGCCGCTATTGTGGTTCTGCAGTTTCGAATCCGCCACCGCCGATCGCAAGAGGAGCCAATCACAATTAGCGCAGATGGTTATCGCCCAGCTGGAGAAGCAAGACATCCAGAATATCGCAGACCTCATATACTCACCGCCGGAGAAGAACTATTACCAGGCAATCAAGGACCGTCTCATCTCGCTGTACGAAGAATCCAACTCGGCCCAGGCGAAGAAACTGCTGTCACAAGTAGAGCTCGGCGAACAGAAACCCAGCCAGCTACTTCGCCAGATGAAGAATCTCAACCGCGAGAAGTTCCCCGACAGCACGATCCAGATGATGTGGCTCGAACACCTGCCGCCACACGTCCGATCAGTACTCACCGTCAGCGAAGCCTTTAAGATCAAGACCACGCTAGACGACCTCGCTCTTCTCGCCGACAAAATGATGGAGCACACGCCGTCATCCCACATCGCCGCAGTTTCATCGCCCGTGCCATCCACGTCAAGCCAGCCACCACCACCACCACCTCCGTCGCAACCGCATCCACAGCTCGACACGCAATTTCTTATCAACGAGATAAGAAGATTATCACTCGAAGTCGCCGATCTACGGACACGACCGCGCGGACACTTTGAACACCGCAACAGCCGACATCGCCGCCGTTTCACGTCACGTTCCCGTTCCCGCAACGCATCACAGTCGCAAGATCGCAGCCGCAACAATTCGCCCACGCCGTATTGTTATTACCATCGACGATTCGGCATGGACGCGAATAAATGCACTCCACCATGCAATTTCAAGCCGATCAACACGCCGTCGGAAAACTAGACGTGACGCTGGCAGCGGCGGAATCCTGCGTTACCGAAACTTCACACCGCCTCTTCGTGACCGACAAATCGTCGAAGCTCACCTTCTTGGTCGACACCGGAGCGAACATTTCCGTGCTACCTAGAAGGAAAGGCACGCAAGAGCAGCCACTCCCATTTCAACTTTACGCCGCTAATAATACCGTCATACCTACCTACGGTGAAAAAACGCTCGAACTCGATCTCAATCTACGACGATCATTCAAGTGGAAATTCATCATCGCAGCCGTATCGAAGCCTATCTTGGGAGCCGACTTCCTTCGACATCACCACATCATCGTGGATATCAAGAATCGACGACTCATCGACGGCAAGACGCTACTTACGACTAACGCACAACTCTGTTCTGCTAACATACCTACCGTGCGCAGCATAGACGTGCACCAGTCGTATCACAACATACTTGCTGATTACCCAGGCACCACGCGACTTACATCAATGAAGCTGAGTCCGAAGCACAACGTCGAACACTTCATCGAAACCACAGGCCCGCCCCTACACTGCAGGCCACGCCCCATCGCACCGCATCGATACGAACTCGTGAAGAAAGAATTTGCCAACATGATGCAACAAGGCCTTTGCCGACCAAGCAAAAGTCCTTGGGCATCACCTCTACACGTCGTACCGAAGAAGAATGGAGAACTACGTGTTTGTGGCGACTACAGAAGGCTAAACGCGATAACGAAGCCCGATCGCTACCCAATTCCACGAATTCGAGACTTCACCTACCAACTCGCCGGGAAAGAAGTTTTTTCGACTATCGACCTTAATCGCGCCTACCAACAGTTGCCAGTCAGCGAGCAGGATATCGAAAAAACCGCTATCATTACACCATTCGGTCTTTTCGAGTTTCCGAGAATGTGTCCAGGTTTAAAGAATGCTGGACAAACATTCCAGCGCTTCATACATGAATTCCTTCGCGAACTCGACTACGTGTTCCCATTCGTCGACGACCTACTTGTGGCATCGAGTAATGAAGACGAACATCGCCAACACCTTCGCACCGTACTACAACGACTCGAAGATTACGGAATAACAATAAATCCATCGAAGTGTGTTTTCGGCCAGCCATCCGTCAAATTCCTCGGCTACGAAGTCAGCAAGGACGGTATCAAGCCACCCGCCGAAAAAGTCCAAGCTATCATCGATTACCCGAAGCCGCAAACCATCGACGAGCTACGCCGATTTCTCGGTATGATTAATTTCTACCGAGAAAATATCAAGGACGCCGCGGTACTTCAAGCCCCGCTCTGCAAGTACCTACACAACGCGCGCAAGAAGGATAGAACTGCAATCAAATGGGACGATGAAGCTACGCTTGCATTTGACGCATGTAAGGACAGCATTAAGAACGCCGCCTTACTTGCTCACCCATGTCACCAAGCAACACTCGCAATATTCTCCGACGCAAGCGACAAAAGTGCCGGCGCATCTCTAAACCAATTCACCAACAACGCATGGCAACCGCTCGGCTACTTTTCGAAGAAATTCTCCGACGCACAGACTCGCTACAGTACCTACGACCGCGAATTACTTGCACTGTACATGAGTGTGAAGCACTTCCGCAAGATGTTCGAGGGACGAGAATTAATATTATTCACCGATCACAAACCGCTAACATACGCATTCACCAAAACAAGTACCAACAACGAATCGCCGCGTCGCACCCGTCAGCTGTTATATATCAGTGAATTCACAACCGATATACGACACGTCAGTGGATCACAAAACGCCGCCGCCGACGCACTTAGCCGCATAGAAACAATATCCTGCCCGTCACCGATCGACTACAAACTACTAGCGGAAGCACAAGAAAGAGACAGCAATATCATCCAAACACTCGCCCAGCAACAGCCGAACATTTCTATGAAACAAATCGTAATTCCCGGAACCGCCGCCAAACTATTCTGCGAAACATCGACGCGCAATTTGCGACCTTACGTACCGGAAGAATTTCGCCGTGCCGCATTCAACTCTGTTCACAACATCAGTCATCCTGGAATACGTACAACAAGAAAATTAGTTGCACAACGCTACTTTTGGCCCTCCTTGAACAAGGACGTTGGTACTTGGGCGAAAGTATGCGTACACTGCCAACGCGCCAAAATTCAACGACACACCGCAAGTCAAATTTCGTCATTCCCGCCAACTGAACGATTCGAACACATCCACATCGACATCGTTGGAGCTTTACCCACCGCCGCAACTGGACATCGGTACCTACTCACGATGATTGACAGAGCAACCAGATGGCCCGAAGCAGTTCCACTAATGGATATAACCGCCGAAGAAGTCGCCAAGGCTGTGTACAACACTTGGATTTCCCGCTTCGGATGCCCCGCCACAATCACAACGGACCAAGGACGGCAATTCGAGAGCCGAGTATTTGCAGCTCTAACACGCTTACTCGGTATTCAGAAGACCCGTACAACGCCGTATCATCCGGTCTCGAACGGAATTATTGAACGAAGCCATCGATCTCTCAAGGCCGCACTAAAAGCAAGACTTCAATCAACAACATCGTGGGTTGACCAAATACCTACCGTGTTACTTGGACTACGCGCAGCACTACGAAGTGACACCGATGTAAGTGCAGCCCAACTCACTTACGGCTGCAGTGTAAGACTACCCGGTGATTTCCTAGAAACGACGCCGACGAGCGATGACGTCATAATGGACTCTGCTTTCGTCGATCAGCTGAGAGACACAATTCGCCGCTTGCAACCGACACCAATTCAGCCGCACAGCAACACAAGACCGATATTCGTACATCGTGACCTCAAGACTTGCGAACAAGTATTTCTACGAGTCGACGCCGTAAGAAAGCCGCTTCAAGCACCTTACGACGGACCCTACCGCGTGCTGAAAAGAGACGACAAAGTATTCACAATACAACTACCTAACCGTCAACTCAACGTGTCAATCGACAGACTCAAGCCCGCGTACACAATCACCGAGGAAGATCCAACTACAACATCGAATGTACCAAGAAACATCGCAACAAGTTCAACGACCTCACCGAGTGTGCGTACAACCAGCGCAACAAGTTTACCGAGTACAAACATCGCACCGAGTTCAACGACCGCAACGAGTTTATTACCTACAACTACGACACCGAGTACATCGAATACAACATCGCAACGAGACAACCAAGACAACAATAGCCAGAAACAAACAACAACGGACAAGCTGAAACAAAATGGACAACACACGACAAATATACCTACAGACGAAAATCGTACCCGCCGAGGCCGCCAAATTCGCCTGCCGGTACGCTTCGCTTGAAGGGGAGCCCTGTAGGTATAGGAAGAAATAAGAGAACAAGAACACATTTATTTGTATGGAGAATTGATTGACGTGTGGTTTGTTAACCAGAAACAGTGACCAGTGATTGACGTCAGAAAACAGCTGTTCTAATAAGAACAGCTGATTGCTCTGATAAGAGCAGTTTTGGTTTGTCCCGAAAAGGACAGTTTGTTATGAAGACGCCACGTGTGTAGCAGCATCTTCAAGAATATCTTCGGAGAGCACGGAGCACGGAGAGACAGCGACGCACGCAGTGATCTTCTCATCTCGACGGCCGGCGCGGGAAAAGGATCGAGCTTCGCGCGCCGCATATATTTATAGCCGCGCGTGACAGCGTTTCGCGCGCAAACTTATTCCTCTCTCGCTCGCGCGCTATCTGTCCCGCTCTAATTGTGTATTTTGTATTCGGCGTGATATCGTTATTAGTTGTAAGCTTTTTAGTTGTATATAGTTAGGCATTTTTGTAAATAAAATTATTCCAATTTCTACTGTCTACTGTGTTTTACTCAAGCAAGAAGAAGTCTCTCCAGCCTAGGACAAACCTCTGCCCAAGCTCTTACCCACTCATCCAAGGTATTAGAGGAGATTAGTCGCAAGATTGGAGCTTGTACATACGCGGCGATTAGTGATAATTACTTTTAGAGCGCTAATGAGTACCTACCTACAATGATTAGATGCACCGGGACTTTTTACACGACTGCCCAAAAAAAGGAGTGTAATGTTTTTGTGTGTGCAATCACAATACAATACAAATACTCTTTTATTGCACACCTCAATAAATAGAACTATTATAGAGTATGTATGCAATCACTTTACGTGTATTGTAGTGACTTATGAATGGATAAAAATGAATAGAAAGTAGTATGTAGGGAAAACTTGCCATATTGCCCCTAAGGGAAAATACAAATATTTTGGAAATATTAAACGAGCAGATGACAGATGATGATTCATTATCTTTATCTTCATTTATCGGTTAATCTACCAAGTTAATAAATTGAACTTCCTTTGAAGAAAACTCGGTTTTCAAAAAAGTGGAAAAAGTACAATTTGGGATTATTAGTAATCGTACCCGTTTAATTATATATTGTATAACTAATCGGACTGATTTATCGCCTATAACGCGATTGTCTCTTTCTTTCTCTCTTTAGAATTTTTATTTTTAACGAGTTTTTGTTTCCCAAAATATTCTACATACAACCTTTCTTCGACTCATTAGAATTTCTTTATTTTTGGTTCAATTTACATATTTTTCATTGTTTCTTAGACTTTCTGCAAGGAGTCAATCAAAACAGAGGTCGTAAAAGACAATAACTCATATTGTGTTTTTCCCCTGTTTTGATTTATGAAGTACGAAATAAAACAAAGAGCCGAGTACGAATTAGGTGCAAGATAATTAACGACTTTAAAATTGCCGCGTAAGAAAATGGGAGATAGGTGGCGTTAGATACTCTACTAATTTAAATCTTAATTAAGTGTAGATTTAAGCAAGTTTCCACATAAGTCAAATTCATGTTAGCAGACAAAAATTATGAAAATGAGCTGTATAAATATGAGTAAGTAAATCGCTTAGGTAGGTACGACGGAGTTAATACGAACAAAATAATTGAAGACTGTAAAGAGTATGAGTGCATAATATTATATTCTGCGATTCTTTAGTAGAACATGTAGGTAATAGCTGATTCTAAGTAATCAATCAATTAAAATCCATATCCGACAGCCGACCAAAGTCAGGAAATCGCAACATTGTCGCTGACATGACATGTCATCTCAACGTTGTTGACAACTTGTCCAGTAGCTGTCGTCCCATCCCATGCACGCTCCCATGCACTATAGAAGCCGTTCACGTAATGGATGTGGTTGAGTGCTAGTTAATGTTCAGATTACAGAATTATAATAATCCTGATTATATATGTTAATACTAAATTTTAATTCACCCATAGAGCTGGCGGGAACTCAGCCGGAACTGGAAATAAATATCGTGAATGTTAGAATGAGCAATTTGTGATTGCATTGAGAACAATAAAAAAACTGTACACTGTAGGTGTACCCACACTATTTTTTGCAAATAAATAACTTTACTTGTATTTAATGACTAGCAAAAACGCAACTTGACTGTCAGAAATGGAATAGGTGTTTAAGACCGGCCTAGCGGGCTAGGCCTAGCCCACAGACAGACGAAAATATCCATAATGGCTAGGGTCACCGTCATCGACACCGATGTGGAGGACTATATCTGTATATAATATAAAGACCTAAGTTACATAACCTATCCAGTTTCTAATTGAAACATCTGTATTACGCTCTCCCTAAGGCCCTCGGATGGTTATAAACTCTACGGACAGTTCCGAGAGACGAATGGAATCCTAAACCGTTTTCTTACTCATTAGTTAAGATTTATCCCCTAGATTCTAGTCGATGTTTTTATAAATAGGCTCGACCAATAGTACGTACAGCTGCGGAGTGTAATTCGAGTTGTCAACACGAAAGGAATAAAGATGGTACTGGTAGGATCTATCGCGATTCTGTGCTAAATTATGATAAAAGACCGGGACCTGAAATCAGTAGACATTTAGTAGGTAATTAGTAACCACAGCCACTCATCTCATCCAAATAACTATGACCTACACCGACTGTAGTACAAAATGTCTAGCAGAATATTCTATGACTTTGCTGTTATATCAGGCAAGGTGACGAATTATTGGACGGGCAACATCAAATTCGCGATGCACTGAGCGAAAAAAATACTAATTATTAGTAAGTTTTAGTGAATTCCAAGACAAGGAGATTATATACTAACGATTACAAAACAGTTTAGTAGTAATTAGTAGTTACAAGGACAATTTTTTTGGTATTAGTAAATAACTACTATTATCAAAAACTGTTTTGTAACCGTTAGTATATAATCTACTTGTCCTGGGATTCACTAAAACTTACTAATAATTAGTATTTTTTTTCGCTCAGTGTGACCCGCAAGCTCTTAGCTCAGCAACCTCATGCCTTCAACAGTATCGAGATGTTGACATTTTTTTCGACACTTTGTCCATAAATATTAGTGAGACCGTGAGTAGTCACGTCGATTTAACAGAAACAGAGTAAACAGAAGTGGCAACGGCCATGTGGCGCCGGTAATCGTCAATTAAGTCATACGCGGCGCCGACACGCCAGCCGGACAAAAACACCGTAACCGACATAGTTTCCGTAATAAAATATGCCATTTTATAAGACACTGTAATGCTGCATAATACACTGGACACAATTATGCAACGCTGCAATAATGAATTTGCATTAGATCTTGGAAACACTTTGTATTGTCAAGCTCTAATGATGACTTTTTTGAGTGCATTAGTGACTGCTATTTGTCTGTTTAGTTAGCAGTAACCCATATTAATGAGAACTCATTACAATGTCGTGTAATTATAATTATAATTGTGGCGCCATGACTATAAATTGGAAAGAATGTTATCATTAAATTTTTTGTAGAGCATGTTTTTTTAAAAGTTAGGATGCTACATGACTTAGAAGCAAAACACAGAAACAACGCTTTCCCACAATAAGTGGTATGCATCATAAAAAAGAACAATGTCGCAACATAAATGTTAAGTGAATATAAAAAGAAGCAGAGCAGAGCGAACAATCGCAAAAACATAGTAAGCATATACCTACACAAGTCGACATGCATCATGCCTGTTTCTTGAAAGGGTATACAGATACCACCAATTTCTACTTATACGCTCATTGTATTTATAAATAGCCGTGTAACCATTACTTTATTCCTTTCCTTTCCTTTAGGTTACCTTACCAACGACCCGGCGTTTCTAAAATGACTCCGAATGGTCGCAAGAGTGCATCATTACTATGAACTTAATGTTGACTTGTATCATGATGCAGATATCTTATATTAAATCGGCATTAACGTCAATGGAAACCATTAAACCTTTGTCATTGTCGATAAATCCGCTATTGACAGAAATAATGAAACCCACTTGCTTAACATAGGTATAGGATAGGGTTTTGCACTCGCATAACTATAAATCAAACCTATCAGCCGGTGCCAAATATTGTCCAGTGAATATGAATAGTTCAAGTTCTTTCCCTCCTACAGTTCCTATAGTATCTTCGCCACATCAGTCACTGGACCGAATTGACTGATAATTCTCGCAAACTCACATCTTGCTAATTTGGTTAATTCCAAAGGGAACCTTATTTTATCCGCACAAAGTACATATTTATAATAGAAATAAGTGACGTAATGAGTTTGATAAAACAGTTGAAATGTAATGGAAACCGCTGCCTACGCTCCCTTCACTTGTCTTGCTTATCGTATTACCTGCTGCAGTGCTGAAGGACAAACAACTATTAATAAACAAGTAAATACTGATGCAACTGGCGCCATAAATAGATATTTTGACGGAATCGGCAATTGAAGTGTTCTTGAAGGTAGGTATGTCGTTGGAACGTGATAATACGCCTACTGTTACCCGAATTAGGTTAAATAAATAAACTAATCAACACTGTAGTAGGTAGGGCATAAGGCCTTTTCATATTTTTACACTTTACTTCAACTCACGAAAGAACAACTCCCAATACTATTTGAGAAAGAAAATTGATAAATGGCATGAACGTGTGTAGTAAATTTATACCCCATTAGGTATTAGATATAAATATAACAGTTCAACTAATCAAACCAAAGTACCTTCTTAGTTATATACCTAACTTTTCTTAATTCTAATACAGTTTACAGTTTATATGGCTCGTCACAAAACTGACACAGAAAATTTATATGGAAAATCGAGTACATTTTTTTTCTCTATCAATAGTACTCGTGATTCTGAGTCAGAAAACCCAAAATTAACTAGATCCGAAAAAAAAGTAGGGGTTGTAACTAGATACCTACACTTTAAAGCGAAAATGTCCATCAATTGTAAGACCTAAATAAAATCAATTTCAACCTTAGCGTCATCATCTGACTTCTTATTTAACTATTTCCTCTCAACTATGTAAAGCATACTTGCGTAGAAAATTACCTAGATATGCCTCTAATGACAGAAAGTTTCAATATCCACTTAGGAAGTGGGTTTTCTAGGAAATCGAGCAAATTTGCTGGAAAGACATGTTGGATAGCTACTCCTTTGACATCCCACTAGATGACAGTATCTTGTGCATATCGCTCGATCAAAGGCCTCGTTACATTGCTACTGATTGGTCTGAATAAGAATGCAGCAGCAAATAGGCTGCTTTGACCACACTCCAAAAGATCCTATAACCCTTTGAAATTCGAATACGAAAAAGCTTTTTTGTCCAAAGGGTTCCTATACTACTTTTAAGGCCGTGTATTACCACTTTTGAGTTTTTAAAAACCATCTGAGACATAGAATATAGTGTCTTAAAATCAAAAAAAAAAATATGTGTTACATAAGGATCTTGTCTAGTCAAAATCGCCGTCAGTTACATGACCTGATGAATTTCACTCGATAGAAAAAAATCGCGAAGTTACCTCTTTTTGGAATGTTTTTTCAATACTACGGCTACATTACTGATATTTAACATTTAATTTTTGTACTCAATTAAAGATCGTAAATAGTTATAGACAAATTCGCAGGGTTTGCTTTGATAAAATGATTGGCTTAATCACTATAGCTAAATATTTACAAAACTGCGCGCAGAGCTTGCGTAGAGAGCGGGATGGTTAATTGTAAACTCACGCGTGTTAGAGCGGGACATTTGCGTTGGGGATACCTCCCCTACGTATAGGCGAAGTTAACTCGAATATGGTTACGACGTTTTAAAATTATTAGAGAGATTGGTCGTCCCGCCCCCTCCGGCGCCGATCTAGTAACTTGTCCACTAGGGTGGGCCGTTGTTGTATGGGAAAAAATAAAAGTTCCAAATTTGAAGTGTAATAGGAATAAAAAGTTGCAGTTTAATAAGTAGATTATGGTGATAATATCAAATTTAAAAATATATACTACTTTTAGCCCTCTACCAGGTGCCAAAAATTTGAAGTTAGGGTAATATTTGATAATTATTTAAAGGTATAATATTACTAGTATTTAGCCCGTTTATTTTTGTAAATTAAAGACGAATGTTAATATAATAGAAATCATCACTATTATTTATTTCTGTTTTAATATAATCAATATTAAAAATATCCCAAAATTTTTGTAATTAAAAAAAATACCACTAAACGACCGATGTACTGTATTGTAAAAAAATCGTACTACGTATTTTTCAAATATAATCTCAAACAAAAGTACGAATGTTAATATTAAAATAAAGCAGGATTTGATTGAAAATATATGACTTTTTAATGGTTTAAATAGACGGTCAAAGGTCCTATTTCGCACTTTTCCGGGCATGTTGCCACGCAATTTGGGCCATATTTTTGCTTTAATCATTATCATTTTTATGCTTTATGTAACGTGTTTAATCCACGACAGCTCTGACGAATGCTTTAAGCACCAATTTGGATATATTTAATAGATCAAAAAGCCTTTTTTGAAAAACCCCATTTACGTCGTCTAAGTGGGTCACAAAAAAAAATCTTCTGATAATAAATAATAACCAAAAACAAGTATAATTGATACCAAAAGATGTTATTTAATTAATAATAAAGTTTAAATAAATTTAAAATATAAGATATATATTTTTTAAATTTTTGAATTTTCTGACATTTCGTCGTCGGTAGAAGGCTAAAAGTATATGCTAATTTTTTTTTTATTATTTTTCCCCTAATCTACAAAAAATTATACAGCGTATGTATACTATTACATTACGAAATTCCAAAATTTTGAAAATCGGCCCACCCTATTGTCCACATAATGTATTGAGTATTTTAATTGCGATCGACCCAATATCTTGTCGTTTATAACCATTGAATTAATAGGTAAAATATGATCGTTGAACCGATATGTATATGGGTTGGTATTAATGAATGCATAATGCTCGGGTGATATCTGTTTCTAGGTCCTAGATCCGGTCTAGGTGGCTTGGATTTCCTTAGGCCCTAATAGTTTTGAAAAAGTACGAGTATTATGATCCATGAGGTTGTTGTTGTTAGAAAAAATAAAAAATAAAAAAAATAAAATAAAAAATGTTTTATTGCCACAAACAATAAAATATTTGGGCAAACCAGTCTCAGCCACAGCTGGGTAGGTGTCGCACATCCAGCGCTGATTTTCAGAATGATCCCTTTTATGTATACCTAAACTAAACTACGTCGGTCATGTTGCGTACGCTCTGCCTATAATATATCTCTTGTGTGTGCGGCGCGGATGTAAGTGTTTATATGTGTATGTGCGTGTTTGTGCGTGTGTGTGTGTGTGTGTGCATGTGTGTGTGTATGTTAGCCCATTCGAATGTGAAGACGGAGCAGGAATCCTATGAAGACCGGGTCTTCTAAGCTCCTGGACAAGAAATGCATATACGCAATTATTACCCAGTAAGAGGTATATATGTAGGTATCTCTATCACACAGTTGCAGCAAAGAATATTAGTTTTGGTTGTAGGTATGCTTGATATAGGTACCTACAGTAAAAAAATCGCTGTTTTTGTATACAATTGTACCTAAAAAATAAACTTATTTTTTATAATACGTCGGTGGCAAACAAGCGTACGGCCCGCCTGATGATAAGCGGTCACCGCAGCCTATGTACGCTTGCAACTGCAGGGGAGTCAATGCACGTTGTATGCACTCCTTTCTTAAAGAACCCCTATACTGTAGTCCCTCGGGAAAACATCGGCAACCTCGAAACCCTCATTCAACGACCGGTGCGTCCGAGGGAGGAAATTCCCTGCCAATAAATGTAATATATAACATAATAAAGATGTTACATCTTCTTACTATTTACTTATTATAACAATGCAGAGGATATACCACTTTCTTTATACAACAGAGCTGATGATTATTACAAACATCAAGCACATCATTCACATTGTGCTTAAAGGATGATTTGCCGGCCCGTTTTCTAGTACAAACAATCGACGGCCGTCGCGCGTCCTTATTAGAAAACGGGCCGGCCCGGACACGGAACGGTCTACTGTGAATCATCCTTTAGGGGCTGACAACACCTAGAAAAAGTCTCGCTCTAACACGCGTGAGTTTCCAATTAACCATCCCGCTCTTTACGGAAGCTCTGCGCGTAGAATAGTGAATAAATAGTACAATAATCTATACATATAATAAAGCAGAAGAGGGTCGAAAATCTGTACATTGAAGATATTAGTAAAAAAATCGATGGAGGGGTCTAAGAATCGATAACAGAACACGTTTCAACTGTTTTTAGAATTCGTGTCTGTTTGTCTGTTTGTCTGTTTGTCTGTTTGTCTGTCTGTTTATTTGTCTAACTATCACGCGAAAACTAGCGAATGGATTTTAATACAGCCTTCACTAATATGTTAATTGGATCTTCGGCCAGGTTATAGGCTATAAAAATCATACAGGTTAGGGATGAAAGGGGGAGAAAAGCGGGGTTAAACTTTGTATGAGAAGTCTTTCAGTTTATGATTTACAGGATTGAAAGTTGGTAAGTATATACATGGACGCAAAGTAAATAGAACCTCATTCAAACATTGTATAATAAACAGATAGTATTTGAAAAAATGGGGGGTGAAATAACAATACCTCTGCCTCTCAAGGCTATAGACAAAAATACAAAAGTCCCTCAAACCATATTAACTGTTTGAAATGAGAGATCTAATTATGTTGGATTTCTATCAATATTCACAAACCTTACTACGCAACCTCTGTTTTTTTTGTTTTCGATGGAGGGTACCTTACCTACGCAGAGCGGCGGGCTCTCGGTTGCATGGTAGCACTTGCGACATGTACTAACTATATATTAAGTATGCGCATTTTTGTATAAAATATTGTTTTTTGAGGTGCTCATTACAAGAATGATACTTATCCATTTTCAAATCGAAGATGGCGGACATTTACTTATTTGCTTTTCTTAATAATCGATATGGGTGTCATCTTTGAGGTTCTTCGAGGTACCGATTAGTTGCGTTTTCCATCAGCAAAATGTATAAAATACGTTCAGCGCGTAACAGACCTAAATTTAGGGTATATTGGTATTCGTTATTAAAACATACATACCTACGTAACAATAAACATCAAGTATGACCAAATTCGAAAGTCACAGGCGGATTGGAAGCAAAAAAACCAGCCAAGTGCGAGTCGGACTTCGCACCTTTAGGGTTCCGAACCGACCGCAAAGTTAAGTTGGTTTTTATAGGAAAAATAAGGAAATTTCAAAGAAAAAATCTAATTTATCAATATATTAGGATTTGTTGGTAAAATATACGTAATAACAATCATTATTACCAAATTTTAAGTTTATAGGTGTTTGGGAACTTAAAAAAATCATCGGAACAAAATTTCGTAGTATGTACTCAATGAGCTCTAAACAACGATACCCCACTCGATAGGGTAGGATAAAAAAAATTTTTCGCGCCCGCTATAGCTGTATGGGAGCCCCCCTTAAAAACATTAAAAATAATTTGTGACTATTTGTATGGCTTTGGGCCAACAAGATGCTTATACTGTGTAAATTTGAAACCTGTAGCTCCAACAGTTTGGCTGTAAAACCTGTGTGACAGACGACGGACGGACATCTGGGCGTCACCAATAGGGTTCCGTTTGGACCCTTCGGGTTCGGTTGTCTTTTCCGCACCTCCATCAGAATGTTCGAATCATTTCGCGCTCGCTGCGCTCGCGTTTCATATACATTACTTAATGAGTGTGAAGTATTTTCCGCACCTGCATCATAATGTTTGAAAAATTTCGCGCTCGCTGCGCTCGCGTTTTCATCTACATTACTTGATGAGTATTTTCCGCACCTACATCATAATGTTCGATAATTTTCGCGCGCCCTACGCTCGCGTTTTCATCTGCATTATAGTTGATGCTTATGAAGTCTTTTCCGCACCTGCATCATAATGTTTGAAACATTTCGCGCTCGCTGCGCTCGCGTTTTCATCTTCATTACTTGATGCGTTTTCATCTGCATTATAGTTGATGCTTATGAAGTCTTTTCCGCACCTACATCATAATGTTCGTAAAAATTTCACGTTCGATACGCTCGCGTTTTCATCTGCATGACTTGATACGTATGAATTATTTTCCGCACCGGCATCATAATGTTCGAAAAATTTCGCGCTTGCTGCGTTCGCGTTTTCTTCTACATTACTTGATGAGCATTTTCCGCACCTACATCATAATGTTCGAAAATTTTCGCGCGCCGTACGCTCGCGTTTTCATCTACATTGTAGTTGATGCGTATGAAGTCTTTTCCGCGCCTGCATCAAAATGTTCGAAAAATTTCGCACTGGATGCGCTCGCGTTTTCATCTACATTACTTGACGAGTATTTTCCGCACCTGCATCATAATGTTCGAAACATTTCGCGCTCACTACGCTCGCGATTTCATCTTCATTTCTTGATGCGTATGAAGTATTTTCCGCATCTGCATAATAATGTGCGAAAAATTTCGCTCTCGCTGCGCTCGCGTCTTGATCTACATTACTTGATGACTATAAATTTTTCCTCACCTACATCATAATATTCGAAAATTTTCGCGCGCTCTACGCTCGCGTTTTCATCTACATTAGTTGATGCGTGTGAAATCTTTTCCGTGCCTGCATCATAATGTTCGAAACATTTCGCACTCACTACGCTCGCGTTTTTGTCTTCATTACTTGGTGCGTATGAAGTCTATTCCACACCTGCATCAATGTTCGAAACATTTCGCTTTCGCTGCGCTCGCGTTTTCATCTACACTATTTGATGCGTATGAAGTATTTTCCGCACCTGCATCGTAATGTTTGAAAGAATTCGCGCTCGCTGCGCTCGCGTTTTCATCTTCATTACTTGATGCGTATGAAGTATTTTCCACACCCGTATCAGAATATCCGAAAAGTTTCGCGCTCGCTTCGCTCGCGAGCGTTTTCATCTACATCTATAATAAAATATATTTAGTCCTCTGTCATGTTTCATGTGGGCGCATTGAGCCGGCGTGCGCAATGTTTAGCGAGACAACCCGGCGAAATACGGTGTAGAATTTGATATGGATAAGGGATATTCACGCGAATGAAGTCGCGGGCAAAAGCTTAGATAAATAAATTTAAAACTGGACTACCCGTGCGAAACCGGGGCGGGTTATAAATGCGAAAGTAACTCTGTCTGCCTGTTTCCCCTTAAAATGCTCAACCGATTTAGATGAAATTTGGTATGGATATAGTTTGAGTCCTAGGGAAGGACATAGGATACTTTTATCCCGGAAATCATCCCTTAGCGGGGTTTAAGTTAGAATGGAAGAGAGATAACTAGGTAAGCGCATGAAATAGAAGAATGAAATAACATTCTAACGCGATGACGCGAGTTCTACGCAGACGAAGTCGCGGGCAAAAGCTAGTATTGAAATAAAATGAAGTGTGAATTATTTGTGAAATATGGCTCGTTGGTGGTTTAGGTATGAATATGTTGACTTTATGTTTTTAATTGCAGACCCATACGTAATAAAAATAAAGACGTAGAACCGTTTAATGATGAATTTAAGACCAATCTTTGCAATTATTTTCTATCGAGCCGATTTCGTCCAAATTTGTCCGTACACGGTCTTTGATATATGATGAATACTAACGTATATGATGTGAACAGATAGTTTTTCTTAAAAAACTGCTTAAATAACAAAATTAGGTCTTGACAGCCTCTTAAAGTTTGTATTTTTTTGTGTATATAAATAAATAAAAATAAATTGCATAAAACAATATCATGAATGTTAAATATTTTCAAACCGCACCGTGTTTTGCTGGATATGTAACTGATCATTATTCATTACGCTCTCGGGTCCCTTATATTAGGTAGAAGAACTCCAGCAGTTACCAAGATTGTTGAAGTTCTTATTAAGTATCGGCAGATTATGAGATCTATTTAAGTTCAGCAGAATAGTAAATACTGATGCTTTTTGGCAACATAATTATAGTCTCTCTCCATGACACATACCAAACCGATTTCAATACGGTACCCCAAGTCGAATGTATGCCATGTATCTTCTCGTAACTTTACATCTCGGATGCAATTTCATTGGTATCGCCGTGTAGTGGCGAGAACACCCGCTATTTGCATACCGGCTGTGATCCACTTGCTTGTCAACTACAAGCCTATTCACAATGTGGACCAGTATAAATCTGACCTCCGATTACGTATAGTTGATACTCGTCGCGCGGTCCAGATATAGTAGCTGATTGTCAAGGCATAATGACTTGTATTGGACTGAACGAACGCCATTGCTGCATCGCTCGCTAATAACTCAATAATGCTGGGACGTGGCTGGGACAACTATCACAAACGTTTTACATGAATAGGTAAGAATCAGAAATTATCGTGTCTAAGCTACTAAACTGAAAATGATAAGTATGGGAATGTCGCAACACCTTGATAATTATACAGGGTGTGGCCTGTAATAGGAGAAAAAAATTAAACAGTAGATTATTACATTCCTTGCTATTATTTCCACATGGTTAGTCGAAAAAAACTTATTACAGAAAATAACTTAAAAGTTTATCTCATTATAGAGAGTTTAAAAAAACGAAGTAGTTGATAAAGTGCGAGTAAATTGCCTAATATACTTAAAGGTTTCCTGAATATTATTAAAGGTTTATGTTTTTTGCAAAACTGGTTGTGTTATGGTACATAATAATTTACCTATTTAGACCTAAAATTCAAATTTTTATAAGTTCCTTTTGTATAAGGCCATAAGGGTGAATATCTACCAACTATTCCTTAGCATCAGCAATGGTCCTAAGAGTGAACCATCCACCGGAATTTCCTTAAACTTATATGCGAGCAGTTTTTAAATCATACGACTCGGTTACAATACAATAGGCGGTGCATAACCATCATTTAGCTTTTTTTACCTCATATACCTATGAGAATCATGTTAATTCAATTGGGCGTGTGGTAATATAATTATCGCGAGTTGCCGACGAACGAATCATTGGGCATTAGCATACAGTAACCCAAACAATCTCGGAATGCAGCGAGAACCTCGAATGTTTTAACTATGCTTAATTACGATTCATACCTGACGCGCCGAATCGGGGCGCAGCGGAGCGGAGATGAAATGTTACCTACTATGAGTAGCGGTGGAGGTGAGGAAAGGTGAAACGGGGTTTTAGGTGGGAGCAAGAGAAAAGGTGCCCTTTGTCCACTATCGCATAATGCAATATCCCTAAGATTTCATCCCCACCGCCACCTTATCTAAAAGCGTTGGTAAGTATACAATTTTTTTCGTCTGTGTTCGGGGGGAGGGGACGTGGTGTCTTTAAGGCACAATTGAATAGGCATTTTCTGGGTGGGCTCGCTTCGCCGTCAGTCTCATCTTTGCCCCTTGGCTGGATGCTGGCCAAGAGCAAGTATTATACGATACCTGTACATATAAAATTAAATCTAAGTAAAGGGTCCTTATAAGTTGAAAAAGGCTCACCTATTTACGCGAATTTCTGTGTAATTAACGCGTATCTTGATATTTCCTCAATGTTACTATCTACAACAGGACTATTGCGACCTAATGACATAGATTTTAAAAGTATTTTCATGGTGTTTCATTAAAAAATATTGTTTTAAACATCACTCCAAATCGACCATTTTCGACCTAAAAACTGCATTTCTCCGCTTAGATTCTACTACATACAATAAAATCTAAAAAGGGCAATGTTACTATCTAAAACTTTCATACGATCATCGTATCCTTTAATCACTTTTTTTGTATTATCAATACTTTTGTCAAAATTTGAAATCAAAATAGGTATTTTAAAACTTGTAAGGCATCTTAAGGCCCTAATGCACACACGAAACTGGGACGCGAGTTTAACTACCTACATTACGCGGTTTTATAAAGCGCTTGGATTCGTTATACCTCCGTGACCCGCAGTGTAATGAAACTCGCATGCGAGTCTCGTACAGTCAGCGTCATATAGTATGTAGCAGCCAAAGTGGCCAAATAGTTCGGTACACCATATATTTTGTATGGTGTGCCGAAGTATTTGGACACTGACTGTTACGTACTATATGACGCTGACTGCACGTGTGTAAATAAGGGTTAAGCCTCCTATTCTCAATACAAATGCGTGTAAGTCGTACTTAAATTTCAACACAAGGTCGAACGATACTTTTGCAACTGCGAGGATCTCTACGATCGCCTACGACAAGAAATCTGCATAATTTTACATGTTTCGCCCCTTGGCTATAACCATAAATTACTTAAGTACCGCAATCGTAATCTTTCTCCACATAAATCACAATTAATTACAGGTTTTATCCTGTATGACATAATTAGGTAATTAACAGTAAATGCCTATGTCGTATAAACTTGTCTAAATGATCACTTAAATTAAGAGTCGTGGTTGAACTTCATTAGTAGATAATATTGTATGTAGTAAACTAATAATGTTGCCTGCTCACCACACAGAGACTAAAGAGAAGCTAAGCAATGAGGAATTAGTCATTTAAAATCATCCATAGTACTCCGTAATCTGAGCAAAGTATTTACGGGAAACTTGGAAATGAATGGCTTAAGGTGGGACGCTTTCCATTAGACATGCGCAAAATGTGTCACTAAAAAGAAAAGAGTGATATACTTCAATCCTTCACTGTGAAGTATATCACTCATTTAGTTCACTAGTTCAGTTTAGTTCACTAGTTCAGTATCTCAACCGATTCAACTAATCATATTGATCAGTCATTCGTCGCGTCGCGTTTCTCTCATTCTAATGCTAATTCGGGGATAATGATATGAAGGACACCAAGTGAAGTACTTCAATTGAATCATTCATTCGTGAACTACACATGTCTACTTTCCATACAAAACGTATTTTGACATTCGCAGGCTAACGGCGTGATATTTTGAGAAATTTGTTTGTCACGTGAGTATCATTATTCTAGTTTTTTTACAAGTTTATTCTAGGAAAGGAGGCATTTCGCGCAAATGGAAAGCCAATTTATGAAAGTGTGTTACATAAGTTTCTTAAAATATCACGCCGTTGGCCTGCGAAAGTCAAAATACGATTTGTATGGAAAGCGTCCCACCTTAAGTTAGAAAAGAGGATAATTCATATTTTATCCGAAAATATCTCAGGTATTTCCAAATTACATAAATAAATCTATACCCAGATCATGTACAACTATGTATGTATCAAATATTCAAACCTGATATTTTATATACTCCTCGGCACTATGCCGCGGGCGCCCAACTTTTTGGATATTTTTTAGGTTTATTTAGTTTTAGATTTTAGTTTCCTCATCATCATTATATCAGCCGAAAGACGTCCACTGCTGGACATAGGCCTCCCCCAAAGAGTGCCACAATGACCGGTCTTGCGCCACCCGCATCCAGCGGACTCCCACGACCTTTACCAGGTCATCAGTCCACCTTGTGGGGGGTCTACCCACGCTGCGCCTTCCGGTCCGTGGTCGCCACTCGAGAACCTTTCGCCCCCAACGGCCGTCGGTTCTACGTGCAATGTGCCCCGCCCACTGCCACTAAAGTTTAGCGATTCGAAAGGCTATATCGGTTACTTTGGTTCTGCTACGGATGGCCTCATTTCTGATGCGATCACGCAGAGAAACTCCCAGCATAGCCCTCTCCATTGCCCTCTGAGTGACTTTGAGCCTTCTTATGAGGCCCATGGTGAGCGACCACGTTTCCGTACCATATGTAGATTTTAGTTTAGTTTAGTTTTATTTAGGATTTATTTTTATTGTTAATTTACATAACTCTATAACCTCATGTTTATACCTATTTTACTTGAATAAATAAATATATACTTGAACCACTGACTTTTGACATCAAATTCTGTGTCATATTGCTGTTATCACTGCATCCTGTGGATTACTGTGTGTGCTATCGAGCCAGCATCCGGCGAGTTCTAAATGTCTCGCAAATAATTAGTGATGCTGGAGAAGCCAGCGCGAGCGCCATGTTGTGGTTTCTACTGCTTGGTTTGACTGTGGTTGGTGCACAGGGAAACGACTACAAATGTAAGTTAGTATTCATATTTGTGCGGATCACAGCTTAAAGCGTGGTGCTTTTTTTTGAACCTGACTGGCTTTATAGGCCGGACCCATTAAGGCGATATATCGATTGAAAGAGACACCCTTTGTTTTTAGCTCACGACAAAACGGGATGCAACCCTCTCCGAGAATGGCTTTTTAGACAAATCTCGTTAAATATCTGACTGTGTGCAGGTTTATTAAATTTCCTCTTGTCAGTACCTAGATGAGGTAAAATACCATCATATTAACTTAATCGTGTCTTTTAATAATGCGTTGTTTTAGTAGGCTGAGGAAAAAAAGGAAAATATAGACTCGACTTTGGATTTATTTTCTATCGAGAAATTTTTAAGCAATCGTGTTTCGCTATTGTCAGTACCACAATCATATAGTCAAGAATCATATATCTGAAAATCAGCCCCTACTGTTTGCTAGGACAGCGTTTCAAAGTCTCCAAATTTCTCAGTGTAGCGCCTTAAAGCGATAGGAGTGCGCGTTTGGAGAGTGGCCTGGGGAAAATCCAGGGGAAACCCTTCGACACGACCACGCGGGCACTTTAAACACTGGAATACTCCTGGCTATAAGAGTTTGCGCTCCAGTGAGATTGGTTGAGCGGTTTGAACCGAATCTGAAGCGTGGTGCACCAGACAGACGTTTAGATATGTCGCCGGCGGCTGGTCGTCCTATAGAAACTTGTAATTCCATAAAATTTGATTTTAACATAAACTGTACGAAACTGTCAGTAATCGCTAGCCGTTTTTCAATCATGTGTTTTTTAAACCTTTGGCCGCCAAGAACCTATAAAGTGGTTGTGTGTCGTCGTGCCCACCACGCCAACAACCACTTAAAATGTCGGAGTGAAGGTGTACTTTGATCATGAAAAAAATCATTTATGAATGTTTTAATTTGTTTTTATTACACCAAAAAAACAGTGCTTGGCGTACTGGGCACGACGACACACTATCTTTCATACACCAATTCTCAACTTAGCAATACCACAGAATAAGTAATAGTACACAATACCTAGTATTACCTACTTCTAAGTTAAAATAAAACTTCAAAATTACGCAGAACAATATTAAAAGCCGTAGGTTGTTATTTGCGTCTAAAACATTATTTGAATCCTTCTAAATCCTTATTTCTAAGTAGACACTGTCTAATTAAAATTCTGTAGATGTATGTCGTCAGTCAAAAACTATTAAGTGGTCAACGACAAGTCAGTCTTATAAATTGCCTGTTCTAAACGTTCGGAGGAAGTCAAATTAACAACCAATGCACGCACATTACTAATGTGTTATTTAAAATTTACCAGTCTGCAATATTGTTATAACAACATGTGTACTGTTTTAACACAAAGAATTAGTTGATACAATACGTAGGAAACGAGTGAATTGTTTTATGAACACGTCACACGATGGTCAATGGTCATATTTGGCATGTCGTGGTGAAATGAAATTAAATTTCAAGCAAACGGCGAGTTATGTGGAGTTATATGAGCTTTCATTTGTTTTGCCTAATTTATCTTAACAGGTACCTAAAAACGTATTCGTCCTCCTCGGTTCTGGCTAAGTCTGATGTGAATTACAAATATGGAAAGCTACTTTCCTAGAAACAATGAAAGGAGGCATCAAGGCGTATTGTGTGCGTTTTTGCAGCGTTTTTCGAGGGCGAGGCGTGGGAAGATGTGTTCACAACCGGCGGGATGCACATTGGGAGCGGCCGGCACAAGCGTTTCGTGGAGCTCAATGAGAATCAGGTAAGTATTACTAATAGCAAATCATGAATACATTATAACAGAGCACAACGAGAAGTATACCTTGACACCTGGTATGCACTCGCCATATGTTCATAGTTAGGTGGATCATAGTTAGGATCATACCAAACAGATAGGAAGCTGGTCTCAAAAAAAGCATTCGCGTTAAATGCTGATTTTAGGTAATTTTGCATGCCAGTTTCTGGTGAAATGTGTCTTGTACTTATACATAATATATGCCAACTCTTATGTACCACATTTTACGCAAAATAAAGTTATTTGTATTTGTATTTAATAGGCACAGTAGGTGAGTTCCTTAACTTGAGGTATTTAGGACAACAACAACTTCTAAGGGGTCAGAGACAATATTTCTGTCATTATGAACAAAAAAATAATAATTTTATTTTGAAACATCATGTATCAGCTTCTGTATTAACCCTTTGACCGCCAAGAACCTATAAAGTGGTTGTGTGTCTTCGCGCCCACCACGCCAACAACCACTTAAAAGGTCGGAGTGAAGGTGTACTTTTGATCATGAAAAAGATCATTTATGAACTGTTCTAATTTGTTTTTATTGGTTTAGACATTACACCAAAAAAACAGTGCTTGGCGTACTGGGCACGACGACACACTATCGCTTTGGCGGTCAAAGGGTTAAACCGAATTCAAAAATAACTTACCTACCGACCAGTGGCGGCGCGTCAAAAATATTCTTAGGAAAGACGGAAATGATTTGCCTTTCTTATTCTTCATGAGATTATACCTCGCCTTTATTACCTACGTGGTACCTGTGTTGTGTCTTACAATGTGTTACATTGATCCTTACAATGAACAACGGGGAGAGTACCTAGCGAAGAGTATCGTAAGAAGAAGCAGTATAGCGTGGCGACTACAGCCCATTCTTGCTCATCCTGAATCACAGCATTGTGACATGACAATATTAATGATGATGAAGTAGAATGATAATAATAGTACATTACTTACCAAGGGCGATAAAACAAAGAATGTCTCAGATCGCAGGTATTTTACGCCCGAGCCGAAGGCAAGGGCGATAAATATGCGATGTGAGGCTTTCTTTATTATCGCCCGTAGTAAGTACAAAATTTTATGTCACCCCCTGGGCAGGAAGTGGGTTTTTTCGCGCGCGGAGCGTGCGATAATGGCCACTTTATGGCTAGGTGTGACATAAAATATTAATAATAAATAAGGTGATATTATAGCCTTCTATAATGAGCTTCCCCAAATACCCACCAGCCCAACATCCCTTACCAAGCCTGCACTGTACCAGGCGGCAAGGGCGGCCACTGCCGGCATCTGCACCACTGCGTGATGGAAGAATTCAAGCGGGACTTCACGCTCTTCATGGACTATCTCTGCATCATCAAGCGCACGTGAGTCAACCATTACGTCTACTCACAGCCCAACGTGCCGTAACAACTCTGCTGCCGGCACTTGTACTCACTGAAATTCTAGCTTTTCACAAGTTTCACAACTTATCTGCCCGTGCGTCGTGAGTCAATCCTACGCAGGTAAGGGCTTACTCCATTTACTTAAAAAATTCATAGGTGGCGATAAATTCAAAAAATACACGTGAGGTTTCGTGGGGGGAGGGGGGGTCGTCTAAAACCTCACCAAAGATCACCAAGGGGGAGGGGGGGGTCTAAAAGTGGCCCAATAAACCTCGCGTGATTTCTGGATAAACCCTCAGGAGGTGGCAGGAGGGTCAGCTCTCTGTCTCTGTGGCTTTGCTTGGTTACTACGGTCAAGTGCTGTGCTAAGTACTGTAGACCTCACTATTATACGCCGCCTCACAACTTTGTTGAGTGCTGGGCATCATGAAAGACATTAGATATATGTAGGTAAGGATGCTCCTACCTATCAATAATAATCCACAGAATAATATAAACAGTTAAAGACATACCAATATTAGAGGTTATTATTTAAATTGCCTATTTAGACAAAAAGAGACAGTATTTGTATAGTAGTTAAGATAAATCCACACTAAAAAGTTTTGTTTTAAAGTAGAGGTATAACGAAATAAATTAGTAGGTAGGTAGGTAATTAACCGTTGTTGTTTCAAGTTCGATTCAATCTAATTTAAAAGTTGTCTTCTACTAAATGTAAGGTAAAAGTATGTACAGTCAAGTGGTAAAATAGGTATGTATCGATAGAATCCTCTCATAAATATGTACCAAAACCTTAATTCACCGACATAAGAGCTATGGGACTTATTTATGAGTAAGTTGTATGCACCCATATTTTTGCACTTGGCTGTACCTAATTATATTTCAGGTCAAACTTACTAACGGTTAGACGTAAATCAAAGTCAAAACAGTCGTGGTCGTTGCCAACGTCTTAACTGGCACCTTGCTGGTTAGACCCCCTCGTGCTAATAGATATTTGACCCCAATGAGCCGTAAACGTGAGAGGAGAGTATTGCCCTTTTCCGGTGTTTAGGTGATAATGCGCATTTAAAGTAGGTCGTTGGTAGGCCTAGGAATATTACTGACTAAAGTCTAAACAAACAATAGTATGTAGTTTTCCAAAATCAACCAAAAACGAAAGATCAATATTGATATTTATGAATTTCAAGGTCCTACAGTCAACTACAGAGATTAACCCACTTTATTACCTTAAGTAGGTATGCCATTGTAATAAGGTCCAAAAGTAGACATACATACATCTCTTTGTAAACATTTTAGTAGATGTTTAGTAGACTGTACATGTACTGTGTGTGTACATTCAATTTATAATTCAATGTTCTTTATATTTAGTTTTAACGCCTAAAAAAGGACTTAAAGATATGAGTTATGCGAGATCACGTCAGATGTACTTATATATAAAGTAGGTTTTCCGTAGTTGCCATATCACAGTGGAAAAACTGGAGAGGAGGCACTCTGCTCTGCACACTTTCCCCATGAAAGTAAACTGAGTCCCTCTCAGTTCTGTAGCTAATATATCGTAGCTTAGTTTCTAGGCACCGTAAAGTCACATATTTATGGGAAACTTTTGTAGATTAACGAACAAAGTTGCATAAACATTCCGAGTTTATATTCGCAGAGTGTGGTCAAGTCAAGCCAGTTGAAATAGAGCCTTGTTACGGTGAGGACTGTGGTTCTGCTTATCTTGATTGACAGAAGGCGATTTTACTAGGATATCGCTTTTGTTTCATTAACGGGGAGCGCTCGTGGCCCAGCGGCGCTTGCGAACCGCTTGCGCTTGCTAAGGTTAAGCAACGTGGGCAGCGGTCAGGACTTGGATGGGTGACCGCTTTGAGTGGTTACTAACTGAGCGCTCCTGTGCTTTGGAAGGCACGTTAAGCCGTTGATCCCGGTCGCTGTCTATAGCAGCAATCGTTAAGCCGAGTTGGAGGCCTTCGGGCGGCTTGAGAACTTCTAACAGTCAAGTTGCCCACTCACTTGACAAAGCCTAATCCCAATAAGGTCTAGTTTCCCCTCGGGGTTGGAAGGTCAGATGGCAGTCGCTTCCGTGAAAACTAGTGCCTACGCCAAATCTTGGGATTAGGTAGCGGACCCCAGGCATCTTTCAGGATGCAACTGTACTGGGATAACGCTAGGAGGATGATGATCGCTTTTGTTTCATTTTTAACCCATTGAACACCCTCTGTCAGTCAGCCATGTCCATGTGTCACACGTAACACACACGCGAATCTCTTTTTTGCGGTCTTGTGAAGATATATATACCTACTTTATTTGACAGCATGAAGGTTGCTTTGACATTTTAGGCATTAACGTATATAGGTGTCGCTAGCGCTATGGATATTGGCGTTCAAAAGGGTTAAATACCTACAAACATATTTAAATGATATACCGGGAACGTAACATTTTGTCGTTAGAAATCCCAATAAGCTGGGCTGGCATAAAATTTGTACTTTTTACTTTTTTTCATATCTCTTGCATATTCTCAGGTCCATTGGGGTATGCTGTCCGGATACCCTCAACCAGGATCAGGTCGAAGGTCTGGCGGGGGATCTGCCCGCGTCGGCGCCGCTGGAGGAAGCCAATGACGCCATACTTAAGATCACGAAGGCCGAAAACCGAGGTCCGTAGAATTTGTATAAGATTCTTTGTACGTATAAAATTTACACGAGTAACACTGTATTTAAACTGAATTGCATAAATAAATTGCTATTAGTAACGGCTCCACTGTTTTATTTTTGCTGTAGGTTGTATTAAGTACTGTGCGGGTTCGTCTGTTGAAAACATTCAAAGTTTAGAACGAAATTTTAGTTTGCTAGTAAATTTTAGTTGAGACAAGTTAGTCAACCTAGTAGAACTGAAACTTCGATAGTGCTTTGAAACGTATCAAGACAAAAAATCACTTAAAAGTAGAATGAAAATGAGCTGCTCTAATTATAATGACTTGTGCCTTTTAAGAGTTTTAAGTACCTATTTCTGTCCAGAACGATATTCTTATAAGGTTAAGTACCTAGTCAAGGTTTAAATATCTATTTAGTCACAGGCAATGCGAATGGATTTGTGTAGGTATATGGATAAGGCAAGTTATTACCGCATCCCTTTCGTCCTCAAATAGAAAAGGTTTAAAGTTGGTGGAGGTCAAATAGAATGGGTACACTTTGTATCGATTTTCCGAAGGAAATTACCATGTTAATCGCTCTTAAGTGTAGTTACCTTGAGAAGAGCCTGGATAATATAATATAATTCGACTGTATCTAAACAAGCACTAATTCGTCCAGGATGTGGGCTCAGTACTCGGTCAGCCGGCCGCATGGTGGGTGCGCGGCCTGCGAACCCCCGCGAGTGGCCGTGGATGGCGTCCATCACCCCCGAGGGCTTCGAGCAGTACTGCGGGGGAGTACTCATCACGGACCGCCACGTGCTCACCGCGGCACACTGCACTAGGAGGTACCAGGCGCTCATTAAGTCAGTAGATGATATTCAAATCAAGGTTGGCCCATGCAAAATTAGTCCAACGACTAAGTACTCGGTCGGCTTGCAGCATATTTAAGGCGCGCGGCCTGCGAACCTCCTCTAGTGGTCATTGGATGGACTTCCCCCCTCGAGGGTCTTGTATAGTACTAGTACTAATAGTTGACTGCATGTGTTTACCGCTGCACACTGCACTATAGGAGATACCTACCAGACATTCATGACTTTCCTGCACGGTTCCCTGTTTCGAAAGCAAGAAATTTGTTCAGTCTTTCACAATTTGACTCTCGCTATATAACAAACGCTATTCCAGATGGAAGGCCAACGAGTTGTACGTCCGTCTCGGCGAATACGACTTCCACCGGAACAACGACTCACGCTCGTACAACTTCCGAGTGGTCGAGGTCCGGCAGCACGAGGACTTCGACCACACGAACTACCACAACGACATCGCCATTCTGAAGCTGCACCGTCCCGCCGTGTTCAACACCTATGTGTGGCCCATCTGCCTGCCGCCAGTGGGGCTGTCGGCCGTTAATCAGACAGCTGTTATTATTGGTAAGACTGCCTTGATGAACCCGAATTCATCAGAGCGGCTCGACGCAATTCTGTAAACACTTTTTTCGAAGATGGCTGTCTGCAGAGATAAAGATTGGCCGAGATGTAATTACCTATTTACTTTAAATTCCTCTTAAAATTACTTATGCCTTCTGTGACAATTAGACCCGAGGTCATTCGCCCTTTTCATACAGTCACTGAAAAACTTAAAATGCATCTGCTGTTCCCGAAAATTAAAGACACTGGAATTGTCGCCGTTAGTTTTCGGTTGTCTTTAAGATAGAGGTGGGTGATAAATAACTTCACGATGAAAAAATCACGGTGATCCGCCGTTAAAAAGTAACAGTGTGACTTGTCACGAAATAACAACGTTACAAAATAACGTTGTTACTTAGCGACGATATCACTGGAACAGTGTGTATGCGAGGCGTCGCGTCGTGCCTCGTGACCGCTGTGACTAACTGTGACTGTGAGTACTGTGACTGCGGTGCGCTGTCACAGAGTAACATCAGTTGTTACAAAAATATCAGTAACTGCCGGGAACGATCGACACACAAATGTCGTGACACGAAATAACCGAAGTGACAAAGTCACGGTGATTTTTCAATGTGATTTTTTTGGAACGGGAATAACAATAACGGTGATCGAAAAGTAACGCTTTTCCCCATGTCTACTTTAAGAGTCATAGGAATAGTCGAAAGATAAATTAACCTCTACAAAAATCAATTTTTTCTACAACATTCTACCTATATAAAATTGCAATAGGTTGGGGCACCCAGTCTTACGGTGGGCCACACAGCACCGTTCTGATGGAGGTAGCTGTGCCGATCTGGGAGCATTCGCGCTGCGTGCAGTCCTTCACCGACTCCGTATTCGAGGAGAACATCTGCGCCGGCGGTTTCGAAGGCGGAAGAGATGCTTGCCAGGTAAGCTGATCCTTCAAATGTAAGTAAGTAGAAAAAAAAAAAAACATTTTTTCATGACTAGGTATCTTACGAAGTTTTTTCGAGTTTGCTAGGAAATGCTATATTCGGGCACAGAATAATGAATAATGCCTTAAGATTGGGGTCAGAATCGTATTGAAAATCCTCGTCTATTCAACTCTTATATAATCGCTGAAGTAACCAAGGCCACTTAATTATGCGCGACAAATAGGGCATAGGCACTTCGCTTCTATAGCGCCTATTAAAAAATGCATACCTAATACGTAGGCCACACTGAAAGTTTTTAGAAATGGTTACATAGAAACTATACATTAAAAAACTAAAAATGTCGTTTTGAAGTGGAACTCTTTGGCAACATTATGGAGTATATAACATTCGTCTGTCGTTTATTTATATCATTTCGCGTCAAATTGAAAATTGTTTGTTTCACGTTAAGATTAATTTAAAGTGAAAAATTTTGGACGATATTTTTTTTATGCCTTTCTATTACAATGAAATCAACAATATAGTTATGAAAGACTTTTTGATGGGCCCTTGATGATGAAGCTACATCCTTTAAGACTATTTACAACTAGTTTAACGGGTTCAAATGTCATCGCATCAATGACACTGATGATCTTCGTGAGGGACGTCACTTTATGGCGATTACTGAAAAAAAACATCAGTGCTGAGCGGCTCATGATAGAGACTGATAAGAGAGTGACCTATCAGCAGATGCAGGCAACCTTAGGCATCACTATGAGTCAAGTGCAGAAAATCGTTCATGAGTATTTAGCTGTTAGGATACTCTGAACTCGTTGGGCACCTCATATTTTGGCCGAAGGTCAAAAACGCCATAGAACCGAGCTATACTTAAGAACGAGTGGGCAAATAGTTTTTCTCAGAGGCTCCTTCGAATTCAGTGATATATTGATGTAATCGTACAATAGTCCATGAAACAAAATTACAATAAATAACTTGCTAGTTAGCTTAGTTTTTGTTTTTCTAAAAACATTCAGTGTGGTCTACGTGCATACTAACGTGACCTAACTAACTGTGTAACGGTGGTGTAACATAACGTTATCATTATCACTGAAGTAGTGTAGTCGGTCGGTCAATTTCATATTAAATGTGATATGAGCGAATTAAGTACAAACAAAACGTAGGTAGGTGATAAGGTTAGGTAGGTGATAATACGTACTAATAAGTATCAGGCTGATAGGTACATTCAATGCATTCATCATCAACCAACTGTTTCATACGAGTAAAAGCTAAGCTACAAATCTGCCATGGACAAGGACAAGAGGGATGTAGTCGGGACGCTCATCACGCTGACGGGATGAGAACTTCGCATCATGCTGATTTTTCTTGTCAGGGTGACAGCGGCGGTCCTCTGATGTACCAGCTGTCAAGCGGGCGCTGGGCGGTGATCGGCGTGGTATCGTGGGGCATCCGCTGCGGCGAGCCCTCGCACCCTGGAATCTACGCGCGCGTCGACAAGTACCTGCGTTGGATCGTCGACAACGCGCAGTTCTAAACAGCACGACTGACTACACTGTATCCAGGGCTATCAAGGAGTTCAGATTTTCCATTTTTATTTCATACAAGTTGTTGAGTAGACGCAGAGTGGTGAATGACGTTGTCGTGTGCCTACGAACTCCAGAAAGTACCAGCAGTGTTGTTGTGTTCATATCGTCGGCAACGCCCAGTTATAAGCAGTTTACTACGCGGCATCCAGGAATTGATACTTAAGGTGAAGAGGTGGGCAACGTATTGAAATCGAGGTGTTTTTGTGCAGAATATTTGAAGAATATATTGAACGTAATGACCTGCAAAGTACATATTTAGGACACGCATACCCTTGAGTATTTGCTGTTGTAGTTAGTTTGTTCACATACATTGTAATTACGACAAAAAACCACGCTTAAGAAACATTAAAAACAAAATGTGTGCAAGCATTATTCGGTTACGACAGAATTCTAAGTTTCCAAATTAAGCTCAGTTATTTTTGAGGATTTAACCTATTTTCTGTTGTAGTTAATAATCGTCTTAGTATTGTAATATGAATTTCAAACTTGAAAACTTTGCTTCGTATAAAATGGTAGGCGCTTATTCTAGCGCTGAAGTAAATTACTGCCAGTCTTGATCATGACAGTGAATATTTTTATGAAAAAGCAAGTAAAATGTATATAAAAATGTGTAGTATTTTTTTTAAAAGCAAAAAGTTACTTTTCAAATCTCACATATTACCTACATATGTGAGCCGTGAACACTCGTCAAATTTTTCTACCCACAAATATGAAAGTGAATGCGACGTTGCGACTTCGCTTCGCTCGAGGCACAGCGCTGTTGTCAGATATTTGTTTACTTATCTAGTTTGGAAGTTTGCACCGAGCTTGAGCCGATTCCCGTTGCACAGAGTAGTGCGGACACATAGAGACATACAACCTGTAAGACAGTTTTATTTATACTTATCTATTATAGTTGGAGTTTTAAGAGGCCGTATAACACTTGTTGTTTCAATACTACTCCGATTCATTTTGCAAATGATCATGAGGATCCTGACATTTGTTTACGTTTGTAAAATGATATTTGATTTGACTTCGCTATTTATTTGTATTGCCATCGTTGTCCTTAATTCAATTTGTACCTATACTATAATTTTTGTATTCAATATCGATATCAATATTTGTGGACAATCTTACACAAATCAACCTAGTCCCAAACTAAGCAAAGCTTGTACTATGGGTACTAAGCGACGATATACATACTTATATAGATAAATAGATACTTAAATACATAGAAAACATCCAAGACCCAAGAACAAATATTCGTGCTCATCACAAAAATAAATGCCCTGTAGCTCTAGTATAAGTTTTTTCGAAACATTAACTAATTCGCCCAGCACTTTGGGAACGTTACCCACTGGCGGTTTTTTAGATTACGGTTTTTATTAGGTATATTTAGGTTATTTTTAGGTTTGTTTTAGTTTTATTTTAATTTGTTATTTTATAATTATATCAGGTAGGGTATCTTTCGGATTGTATGATGACGTTATTTTGGTGATTTATTCACAGTCTATCTCATAATTTGGTAATAAATGAACTTAGGTACTAATTCGAACGCGTTTGCATTTTGTCTCAAAATGTATGAAAGTGGTATGAAAACGTGAACAGCGCCTCTGGTGGTCAGTTGGTCACTAGTGGAAACTAAAACAGCGAGTATTTTAACATTTGTTGCTAACCGATGAACGCGCGTATTTCAAACTCGGTGAGAGCGTTTTCATACATTTTGAGACAAAACGCAAACGCGTTCGAATTAGTTAATGTTTCGAAAAAACTTATACTAGGGCTACCGGCTTCGTAGGCAGGGTCACTACCAACTAAGCTAAAGCAGTCGTCGCGCGCGTATTCAATTATGTTAAGAAGATCCTTATTAGGTGAATATTTTCATTTCATTATCTCATTATTCTCTTTATTTATTTATATCTAACTTGACGAACATTATGTGAATTCTTATATTTTTGACATCGATGCAAACTTATATTGTAAATTACATTAATGAAATAAATGAATCTGAATCTGATGATGGTCCACCAAATGACAATTTATCCATTGAACCTGAACCGTAAGTAAGTAAAAACAGAATAATAGTGTATTTAAAACAGTTCGTTTTTGTAAATACTAGTTATAAACTCATTTAAAAAAAAAACAACTTATCAGCGCACCGGTACCGTGTTTTATTTCGAACGCGGCGTTCCAAACAAAACAAAACACGGCGCCGGTATGCCGTCTGCTCGCCGCCGTGCGGACTTCACGAAATTAGACTTGAAGGGAATAACAATAGCAACTATGAAAAGTGATATCACATTATTGACCGAGGGTTGTAATGAGATTCAGTTATATAAGTAATATTACAACCCAGCAAACTAGGGTTATCATGGTTTGCTTTCGGTAAGCATGATTTGCTTTCGGTAAGGTTTGCATTGATATATAACTGGGCATTGTCCACCAGGTGGTGTGAAAACATATTTATGACCTCGATTGTACACTCTTAATAATTGTACGGTTTTGCATATCCCTTAATTATTGTAAAAGTTATATTCCAAAAACTAAAGAAAAGTTATATTCCAATAAAGCATTTATTGGCTTTTTTATTATCGCAATAATAAATATCAAATTCTGTTTAGATCATAAATAGGGATATACAGTCAACCAATTTGATTTCTGGGGCACTTCGTACCTTGTCGCAGTTAGAATCAATATTATAGCTGCTAGAGCTATCATATTAATATCACTGTGACAAGGTACCAAGTGGCCTAGAAATCAAATTGCTTCACCGTACCTAATACGTGTGTTCTTCTGGAAACTTTATTTGGCGAAGTAAAGCCAGTAAGTACCTTTTTTTTATAATCATCATCACAGGAAAACTTTATTCAATAACTAACGATATTCGTACAGTACCTAATGGTACCTAACTTATTTAGAATTCCATTTTTCTGTATTCTTTGTTGAAAATAAAAAATATATGTGAAGGAATTATTTCGATACGTCCTTTAGTTTCCAAGATATTGAATTTTAAAGTGACGCGCGACGACCCGCCTTCGTGACGTCATAGTGCAACACTCGCTATACACGCGCTCACTCCGTTCGCGCGCTTCCGTACGTACTAGTGATTTTGCAGACCTATTGACATTCTCCATTGAGAACGGATAGTAGGTACACTACCCTTTCTCAATTTGATCTCACTACCGTTGATTTGGAATTAGTGCATTAGTGAAGGAATATGAATCGTAAATTTGACACTAACTAATAGGTGGTACTACCTGCGAATAATAAATATTCGTGGCTTTTTTTAAATCTGCCTACCCTGTCTAAAAACTCTGTGCACGCCACTGCTACTACGTAGTACGTAGTAGGTATGGTTGACGAAATATAAGCTGCACCGATTCGCCATACAAGTTGTTCGAGGAATCGGGGCAGCTTATATTTCGTCAACTATACAACAAAAAAACAACGAGCCAAATATGAATGTTTCTTCAGTCTTCATATTGTTTCATCTGATACAAACACTACTCTGCGTAGTTCACCAGGCAATCCGAGCGCCATCTACTGACGCAACAGCGGAACAGGTCGATTATCAAGGCAGCCCGTTTACAAGCGAATCGAGCTAACGCGATCATTGTTGAACAGATGTCGCTTGGGTCGGCTATCGGCAGTCGTTAAGTGGTCAAGGTCATTCACAGTACCCCGGGCCTTAAGGAACAGTGCCCATTCATGGAAAGCAATAACCTCCCTTCATCTTTAGCTACACTGTGGGTAGACTATATTTTCCGATTGGTAACAGCATTACCACATTGAGGAATATGTATACGTTGATTCATAAAACTAAACAAACCTCTGCTAACTAAAATCTAACATAGGTTTGATGAACGTTTATGAATAAAGGGGAAATAATTTGGAATCTGTACAATTATGTAGTGTCTAGGTAGTTTGAAAACCTGTAATCCGAGACACTTAATTATCCACTTGATTAATGAATTTGCATAATAAGTAATAAATAAACATGCTGCGGTTGTAGTAGAATTTTGTTTTCAACTCATAGGTTACCTAAATCAAACAAATAGAAAATATCACAAATCAGATGCCTAATCTCGCCTTAACAGCTATGTAATGTAATGGTAACACACAAAATAATAAATACGTACCTTGTAAGCTAATACATTTTATTTTGACTTAAATAATCTTTGTCGCATATAAATAATTATAAGCACTAAACTATAAAGGTACCTAAATCTAATTCTTTGAGGACTTGGCACTAGTAGGTGTAGGCACTAACACTAACTACATACTTACAACAAACCCAACACAAAATCATTTTTTTTAGGCTAGATCTCCTAATTCCGTATTAGTTGCATGTTTGCTTAACAAATGGTATTATCATTTACAAATGTTATTAGGTAATCAAACATTATGGTAACGAAAAGGTGTCTTTAAAGAATCAGTTTTCTTATAAGCACTTAGTTACATGGCTACCTATCATTTGCTATTGAGGATATTTGTTAACCTCTAAATACCTAGTCTAATTCATAAATTTTTATATATTCTTGTTGTTAACCAATTCACTGCCTTCTAATGTATTTTCAAAATCGTCCAGCCAAGCCACATAAAAAGAACCAATGCCGCCCCATCGTCCTTTGCCGATGGCTCGATTAACCTTTTGGGCAACCAGTGCAACATCAACCTATATGCATTTCTCTATAGAACCCTATGGTTCAACTTCACGTTTGTCATGGCGTGTGAGTGACAGTTTTTGTATTTGACATGGCGTTGAAAAGGTTAACAGTCTATAGCGATTTCCTCGCCCGCTTGCTCTATATCCACCAACATACCCAATAGCTGCTGCTCAGTAAGCGAGGGGTGGAAGGTCATCGCCAGTCGGAAGAAATTCTTGTGTTCCCGGAGAGGGGCGTAAGACACCATTAGCAGCGAGTTCTTGGTTAAACTCTCCTTGATCTTGGGCGTGATCTGAAAAGTTTGTCATGGGTTTATCAAATGCTTGAAATAACCTGTTCCGTTGTCCGGGTAATGTGGGGTCATGAAGCTTTTTTCAGGAATCCATGCTTCCACCGCAAGACCGGTCATTGTGGCACTCTTTGGGGGAGGCCTATGTCCAGCAGTGGACGTCTTTCGGCTGATATGATGATGATGCTTCCACTGTGGGGTCACATCGCCATACTGAATGCACGGTCCAACTGTCAGTTGGACTTGCGACATTGTCAGATAGTTTTGTATGTCCTTTGAGCAATTTTTATACAATATCTCGCGGTTATAACGACTTTTATAGTTTAATTGTATTATGCTGGTTTTATTTTACCTACTGTATTTCTATGGATAGCGGTACAGTTTTGAAAGAAGAAGTTTAGTATGACAGTTTGACCTGACGTTAAGGTGCTACCCTGAGAAATTTAGATACTTTGTTAAGCTGTTCTGCCCAGACGAGGAAACAATAGGGACTGATTTTCACATATATAATTCTTGACTATATGATTGTGGTACTGACAATAGCCGAAACATGATTTCTTAAAAATTTTTCGATAGAAAATATATCCAAAGTTGAGTCTATATTTTCCTTTTTTTACTCAGCCTACTAAAACAACACATTATTAAATGACACGATTATGTTAATATGATGGTATTTTACCTCATCTAGGTACTGACAAGAGGAAATTTAATTTATCTGCACTTATCGAGATTTGTCTAAAAAGCCATTCTCGGAGAGGGTTCCATCCCGTTTTGTCGTGAGCGAAAAACATAGTGCATCTCTTTCAATCGATATATCGCCTTAAAGCGAGATCGACCGTACCCGTACCTACTTTTTTTTTCACAAAAATAGCGCCTACTATAATACGTGTCAACTACGACAACGCGCCCCTCCACAGCGAATCTCATACTAAACTATGCGGAATTGTACGGATTGGATTGTAGAGAGCACAAAGTACCTTTCTATATATACGTAAGTAGAGAGGCGCGTCCTCGTGGATGAGACGCACGCACTATAATTACTTACACTACATTCTCCTGAAACGGGGAGCGCTCGTGGCCCAGCGGCGCCGGGTACCGCTTGCGGTATCTAAGGTTAAGCAACGTGGGCAGCGGTCAGGACTTGGATGGGTGACCGCTTTGAGTGGTTACTAACTGAGCGCTCCCGTGCTTTGGAAGGCACGTTAAGCCGATGATCCCGGTTGCTGTCTATGGCAGCAGTCGTTAAGCCCAGTTGGAGGCCTTCGGGCGGTTTGAGAACTTCTAACAGTCAAGTTGCCCACTCACTTGACAAAGCCCAATAAGGTCTAGTTTTCCCTCGGGGTTGGAAGGTCAGATGACAGTCGCTTCCGTAAAAACTAGTGCCTACGCCAAATCTTGGGATTAGGTAGCGGACCCTAGGCATCCTTCATTTTCATATAATCGAGTAATTTTCCACCAAATGGTAAGTAAAAACATCAAGTTTTACATACCTTGTGCATCCTCTCCCACCATTTCTCATCCTCCTTATCCCCCCTGTATCGTCCCGGGATATACCAGAAGCACACATTAGGGCACTGCAACTGATCCGACACTAGTTTGAAGCCAGGCCGCTTCGCTACGGTGTCCAGGCAGAACTGCGCGATCTGCATTGTACGATCCGCGAGGTGGTTGAAACCGGCATCGCCGCGCGCCTTCCACATCACCCATAGCTTGAACGCGTCGATCTGTGAATTTGCAAATGAATTGTGATAGGCACTTGAGAAATTTACAGTTGCTATTATCAGATACGGTCACGTGCATTAATTTAGGACCCGTTTCGCAAACTTTTTCTTTGAATTTCTATACTGTTTGACAGTACTGTCAACCTTAAGGGGGTCCCAAATTAAAACTCGTGAGTGTACAATGCAACACTAAAAGTGGGACTGTACATAAAATTTACTCTAATGTGAGACATATTTTCATTTAATAAGAGAAGAACGGAGAACGAACGGAACGGAGAGAGAGATTTTTTCCAAGTGAGTGTTAACCGTTGTTCTCTTATTAACCCTTTGAATGCCATTCTTCATGTATAAGAGATTGAATATGAACTTTATTTTAAAGCACAAAGGATGCACAAAGGTGACTTTGACAACGTAGGTCATAAAACCTATGGTCAGTATTGGCGCCGTAGGCGCGACAATACGCGACATCTTTAGCCGTTTTTGGAGTTCAAAGGGTTAAACCAAGATGGTTGTCCTATTAACACTTTCATTGCCAATTGTGAATGGAGGTATGCCCCAGAAACCGATATAGCGACACCAGCGACAGCCCGCCTATCTGAGAAAAGTTATGCATCAGCGTCCGCTGGGCGGGTTCCTGGCACTAAACGTGTTAAGTGTCTTGTATACTTACTTACTTACTGCTGTGGCGCAACGACCCGAAGTGGATCTTGGCCTCCGACACCAAAGACCTCCAGGCTTCTCTGTCCCTAGCTATCTCCATCCAGTCGACGACGGAAGTGCCTTGTATATAATTATTTAAAATGTCCGACATTTTATAAAACTTGTCATTGGACTTTGAATCTTCACGCTTGGTCAGTAAAGTCGCTTTTTGAACGGCCTAATTTGATACAACTCTGACAGTTCAAATCATTTTAAGTATAACTGAATTGAAATCAAATTTGCATTTGGCACAAGAACTGTCTTACGCGCGGTTTCCATAATATCGAGTTACGTACGGTATGAAGAGCTCACCTTTCGCCCACACTGGACGCTTTTGTCCCCCGTATCGTAGCTGACGTCGTAGAATTTGTCCTGCTGGAAGAGGTACTGAGCTGCAGCAGAGTTGGCTTCGTGGAGGAGCCCCCTCTCGCGCACCAGAAACAAGGAGCACTGCAGAGGAGCGCCGGCCATCTTGTGCGGATTCCACGATATTGAGTTAGCTCTGAAAGTCCATTTTTTCTATTAGAAATTTGTTGATCGTCGTCGTAAATAATTAAACTGCAAAGTATGCACGTAACGTAGGACGGAACGAAGCTGAACGTACCTACACCAATGAAACATTTTTGATTCTCTATAAAATAGTTTTCAAAGAAAAAGAAAAGTAAGTTAGGTAGGTACTGTCAGCCTCACAGTTAACTGACCATATCTCGTTACAATAAGGTTCAGGAATGGTTATTTTACTGTGAGAGAGTGCTTCTTAATGGTCATCATGCATTGAGAGTTGAAAACCAACCAACTCTTACCTTTCAATTCCATTAAGCTTTATTTTGTGTTTTCGAGACAATATCAAACTTCCGCCCCAACAAGCCTGAAAATCGTATAAAAAGTAAATACTAACCGGCTTATTCATTAACGCTCATCAAACCTATATTAGCTAAAATGGCGTCTTTAGTTTGTCTTTATCTGTCACTTTGACATTTTTGTTTGTGGGAACGGGACAAAACACGTTTTAGTGAGCAGAGGTTTGTTAATTTTTATGAATAAGAGGGTAAAAATCTTAACAAATTACGAAATCATTTGCCAAAAATACACAGGCATTCTTACATCAACATGCATCCAAATGGCGTACTTCTTGCATATATCAGCGATCACGGGCAAGGGGTCGATGGCTCCAAGCACCGTGGTCCCAGCAGTAGCATTCACCATCAACGGGTGTAGTCCACCTTCCTTGTCTCGGAGAATAGCCGCTGCCAGCTCTTCTGGTATCATCTGACCCTTGGCGTTGACTTTTATGGTCTGTATGCTCTCGGTCCCGAACCCAAGCCAATGCGCTGCTTTCTTTATTGAATAGTGGCTCTGAAAAGGTCAATAAAAGTAGGTCCCTTTAAATAATAAAAAAAATAGCGCAAGCTTAACCAAATTAAAAAGGGTTCGTCAGACGTTTGAAAGTCTGGGAGTAAGTTTACAGGATTTTAGATTCAATAGGCAATAGAGAGGCGGACCGGAAGGCGCAGCGTGGGTAGACCCCCCACAAGGTGGACTGATGACCTGGTAAAGGTCGCGGGAGTCCGCTGGATGCGGGTGGCGCAAGACCGGTCATTGTGGCACTCTTTGGGGGAGGCCTATGTCCAGCAGTGGACGTCTTTCGGCTGATATGGATGGATGGATGGAGGCAATATATAAATGAATCTTAGACATCGAATCTTTACCAGTACGCAATATTCCCAACTCTAAATAGAAGATCGCAATTAACCATTTTGCATCTATTTGAGGTCACCTATGCGCTGGATTGACCAAGTGAAATTCGCTGTAGGAAACCGCGTATCTGACTGCGCCATATAGTCTGTGCCATCTCTCCCGATGGCGAAAGATCGTGCGGAGAGCTGTGTCCGCCTCTACCACTAACGTGGACACCTCGACGTGACCACGACCGCTCTGCCAAGAGCGAAACAACGGAGAAGAAGAAAATCTATTTGACATGCGCTCAAAGATCGCTGGCGGTCTAAGTATACCTACCTCTTATCGATTATCGACAGAACGCACGCTAATTTCGAATCTTTCGACTGTGACGAAGTATTATTTAGTTTAGTGCGTTAATCGTGAAGATTATTTTCAATTGAGTATACAAACACGTATCGATACAACGTCTTTGTACGACGCAGTAGAAATACACTTAAATCTTCCGAAGTGTACAAGACCATCTGCGGCACACCCCACATCCCTTTAGTCTTGACTTGAGGAAAGGCTCTGAAGCGTGCAGCGACGATGCCGTACAGCATAGACAGGCTGCCGCCCGGACTGAAGATGCCGTCACCATCAGGGATCCCGAAGACCTTGAGGACATGTCTGAAGAGTTTATTCGCCACAGTAGAAATACACTTACATCTTCCGAAGTGTACAAGACCATCTGCGGTAGACCCCACATCCCTTTAGTCTTGACTTGAGGAAAGGCTCTGAAGCGTGCAGCGACGATGCCGTACAGCATTGACAGGCTGCCGCCTGGACTGAAGATACCGTCACCATTAGGGATCCCGAAGAGCTTGAGCACGTGACTGAGGACTTTGTTCTCGATGAGAGTGAAGGCGGGCGCCACTTCGAATGTGTACCTGGAATTATTTTTTTTATCATTAAAATTACTTCCTTGCAATGGGCAATTCAAGACGGACTTCAAATCGAAGTCGATTATTGGAGAAGGTATGAGTAAAATGTATTCAATGTAAATAACAATTTCACTTTTCCGGTACAATAGAAGTGATTGCCCTATATATTTCATATTACACGTATAGGTAGTTAAGACGCCTCCCTTATCTGTGACATTGAGAGTTTGTAATTACTACCAGCAACTAATAGGTTCAAGGTCTATGCACATACGAGGTCAAGACACTATTGTAAAATAGATAAAATGGTTACGAACTTTACAATTAGGTGATCTAGTACTAGTACCTTACTTACTCGTATATCAAATTGCAATGATTATTAGAAGTACCAGAGTAGTTTTTATTTTTATTTTTTTATTTTTATTCTCTCCCCCAAAGAGTGCCACAATGACCGGTCTTGCGCCACCCGCATCCAGCGGACTCCCGCGACCTTTACCAGGTCATCAGTCCACCTTGTGGGGGGTCTACCCACGCTGCGCCTTCCGGTCCGTGGTCGCCACTCGAGAACCTTTCGGCCCCAACGGCCATCGGTTCTACGTGCAACGTGCAACTTCATGTATGCATAGACTAAAATAATATATGAATATGATAGACCCTCTATGATGTATGTTAATTGGTCATAAATCGTAGTTAAATGATCAATTAAGCTGTGCACGTACGGTAGTAGGTATTTCTAGTTTGTATTAGTCAGATAGTCTTAGGTTATCAACTAATTATGTCTCAGGACGTTTGTTACACAATCACACCTACTACTAGTCTAGTAATGCCATCTACATGTATAGGTAATATGATGTCCAATGTCCACACCGGGGGTGACTCTGTAATAGATACTAACTGCTTATGATTATGTTATGAGTTCTCTTAGAGTAGAGGATGGATCAAATGATTTGCTCAAATGCTATTTCTCATTACACCTACACTAATCAGCGCCGGATCTAGGGGGGGGGAGGCAAGCCCGGGGTCCATGCCCCGGGGCCCGGGCGGCAAGTTTAGGGGGCGGCCAATTTAGGGGCGGTAGGGGGGCGGCAATTCGAACTTCTTGACAGGACAAAAAATTTCACGCTCGCTTCGCTCGCGTTCTTTTATGACTTGATGCGTATGAAGTATTTTCCGTATCTGTATCATAAGTTTGAAAATTTTCGCGCTCGCTACGCTCGCATTTTCATCTATACGTAGATATGTTATGACTTTATGACCCGTCCCCCCTTAGAGTAGATAACTAGTAGGTACTTTTACTGTTCTGAAATGGCAGAGGTAACAATTTGTAAGACAATATATGCAGACGGGGGCGGCATTTTGTAGTTTTTGCCCCCCCTCGAAAAAAATTCTAGATCCGGCGCTGACACTCATTTTGCCTGTGGTAATCGACACTAACCCATAATGATTTAGTGGTGATTACCAAGTAATTTCTAAAGCATATACTTACATGGAAAACATCACTTGAAGGCTTTTTTACGAAAATTGCAGAAGATTCCATTCAGGCATTTCTTTGTGACGGCTAGGCAAGTAAACCTAAGAAGTAAATGGTCCGTCCAAAGTTCTAAAAGCATTTTTGAAATATAGCTACAACTTTATTACAGGGACAAATAGATGACGTGTATCTGTATACCTGTAGGTAAATAAGTGCACGCAAATATACCTATATAAATATTTTTATAAGAGCAGTTTTCACAATAAGTATGTTTTTTTTTGCTACTTGTACTTAGGCTCGCAATGGGAACAACTACATCTATAATACATTTTAGAAGTTCGAAGCGCTTAGGAGGAAAGTCTAGTATCTACTGGACGCAAGGTAGAGTAATTTTAGCGTAGAGGAAGGTTAACCACTCAGATCTAACTGCTGCTAACATAATATTACCAAATCTAGCTAAACTGGAATATATCTTAGTGTCCAACATGACCAACATTAGAGCCACTTAAAGACATGTTCGAATCAATGTAAAGCAATAGTATTCTAGCGCAGATAAGAAAAAATCTCCTCAAGACCTTTTAGTTGTATGGCTCGTAGTTTTAAAACTCATTGAATACCTACGAGTACATACATACACGCTCAAGCTACCTTTGCTTGTAAATTAAATGGAAAATTTTTGTACTTACCACGCTCTGCATACGAACCTGGGACATTTCTACATACAATAAACGTATACTGCCTGCGGTTTGGCCGCGTTTAACAGGTTCCAATCCTGCTTGGAGCCTTTTGTCAATTTTCCCCTTTATTTAAAAATGTATAATTAGCGTTAGCAGGCATCGATTGTATATTAAATCGATGTTAGCAGGCGTTACTGCTCAATGCAAAAATTAACTTACTGGCTTGTGTTGAAAGCCTCTGTGATCCACGCCGCGGAGAGCCCGTAAGGATCTGTGGCCCCGAACAGCTGGTTACGAAAGGTAGGCTTGTTCGTCTTCACACTGTACTGCAGCACTTGGCGCACGCATTCTTCCAAGTTACTCTCGTCTGTTGGCTCTGAGAGATCTAGCTGGAGAATTTTCTGTAACATTAAATTAAGGAGAGTATGAGTTTTTCGGAACTTATGTACGGAATATCATTTGACATTTACCGTTAGCTTTTCGGTGAAGGAAAACATCGTGTGGAAACCTGCGTACATCCGCGAAGAAATTCAAAGTTGTATGGGAAGTCCCCAACCCGCTCTGGGCCAGCGTGGGGACTACTGCTCAATCCGTCTCATCTATGAGAGGAGGTCTGTGCCCAGCAGTGGGACGTATATAGGCTAATGATGATAATGATGATTAAATTAAGACTTTGTTTAGGTAGTGACCCAAGATAAACGTTAGGTACTCACTGAATCATTCTAAATATATTAGTGTTTCGTCTTGTGGTGTGTAATTCCATTAAATCCAAGTGTAAAATTGCAACTGATTGATTTATGAATGTGGTACCTAAACTTGAAGCCGATATTTCACGCCGATCGATGCCGCGGACATTCATATTATATATGTTATGTTCGGAATTTATTAGATGTATTGAATTTTCATACAAAGTATTCTATTTATTTTGCTCTTGAGTGTATTTAATTTTATAATGAAGTACTTAATAACGAATATTTTATAGCCAGAGACTAGTATAGAAGAGTTTAAATATTCGCCATTGCACCTTCACGAGCAACACACGTACCTACACCGTTCGCTCGCATTTTGGTTATTTTTCGGCTCAAAAACCGTCTTCTCATTTCCCGCATTTACCTACCTTCGACAAAGTCCGCCACAAAGTTAAATATTTCGAGTTTTCAAGATTCCTAATACCTAAAAATGGTTTATAAGTCGGACGTGATGCATTAAACGCGCTACCACTCTAATAAAACTTCAATTAGGTAACAATTCAGTTACTTAATCATTGTGACATTGACGCTTTCCGCAAGCCATTTTTACGCTAACTAGTATAACATTTATTTTAATGAATGTGTAGTACCTATTAACCTTTTACTATCTACATATGTACTAACTAGGTATGTTTGTTATTTGGTACTAAATAGTACATTACTTACCAAGGGCGATAAAACAAAGAATGTCTCAGATCGCAGGTATTTTACGCCCGAGCCGAAGGCAAGGGCGATAAATATGCGATCTGAGGCTTTCTTTATTATCGCCCGTGGTAAGTACAAAATTTTATGTCACCCCCTGGCCAGGAAATGGGTTTTTTCGCGCGCGGAGCGTGCGATAATGGCCACTTTATGGCCAGGTGTGACATAAAATCAATTACCTAAGTTTTATCTAATTAAACGGGTCAATAACTATCAACCGTATCTACATAGCTTTCCGGTTATTCAGCTGCATTTGATAATAAATATTTGCATTTGGTACACTACAAGTACAAACCCGATCAAAAATAAGTAATACTTATGTTAAGTTTGCAATTAAGTAGGTTCAATAAACATTAAGGGTCGCAGTCGAAACGCAGTTTCTAATTTGTAATGGAGCACTAAGGCGAACTAATTACTTATACGTTTAAAATAGATCTATCATTAGGGTTGTCAACTTATGTGCTCCGACTTGCAGTACATTTGTTGTGGAATTGCGGGACTTGGCTAAAAAATGCGGGACTCACGCACTCTATCCCAAATGTCAATATTGTTAACGTATACCTATATTTGTGATGTAGGCTACATTATTTATTCCCGCGATATAAGAGTATTGCGAGGGTGCGAGTCGTCAGCAGGTGGAACGGAGGAGTGGAGGAAGAAAATGTAGGAGAGGGCAGGAGGTATTTATTATATATAAATTAAGGCACAATAATGTGCCTTGGAAAACTGTATGATTAAACTGCACTGAAGAACACAATTTACTGGTAAACTACAACGTGCACTGCTAAGAATTCACACACAGTTATGAATAAAATAAAAATATTTAAATTTGATTTGGTATTGATCAGCAGATCTGTTTATCGATCACCCAGTAAGATCGAACTGAACTGAACTGCCAGAAAATGGCTGCGCAGTGTCACGTGGAATTGGAAATCGAAGTTCAAATTCAAAATTTAAAATTTAGAATACTTAAAGTAGCCAGAAAGTTTATGTGTAACGTTCCGTTTCACGCACCGTTACACTACCGGGGCTGCCCTGGCAGGGGAAATCCTGGGGCTTAAGGCCACATGGATTTCTCCGTATTATTAAAAAAATAATAATTAAAGTGGGGTATGGGTTGTGATGAAAAGGAATTTAGAAGGTGAGGATGTTATTTACAATGTTTATATTACAAGAGGCGCGATTTAGACACACTAACCATCCACTAATTCCATTCATCCATCATTCTTGCAGTATTTTGGTTAATCTATATTCAACCAAAATGCCTTTTAATAGAGTATTCCTGTGTATGAGGACATACTCGTTAAATCGCCCTCCAATGGTATAAGGCTTTTGAGTCAGTTACCATCCGCTGAATAAGTATGAAATATGAATAAATATTTACAAGTATATATACAAGTAATGAATATATAAGTTGAATAATATTCATCACAATTTGTAGGAAATACTACAAATTATAAGGTATAATCCATTTTAGGATAAACATACTTTAGCAGTATGTATGTAAGTATTGTAAGTGCATAACTACACATACATGTAGTATTGAAAAGAAAATACGTAGGTATGTATCTAGTTTCATTGTAGAAACTCGTTAGGTAATTAATAATTATAAATATTATAATATTCACTTCAGCATCTTACGCTGAAGAAGCGTTCGAAAATGTGAATGTTATAAAAATAAACAATTGCAATTGACTTAATGGATCCGAATAGATGATGAGGTGATATAATATTATTAAATTAATTAAGTGTACATAATATATACAATAACATTAATTAACGAATTCGGAGAAAAGTAACTCGTAAGTAGTAAGTAGATTTGTGAATAAATGTATGTGTCTAATAAATTGCTAAATAAATAAAAGACGAGTTTATTTTTGAATTTTGGGGAGGGGTTTAAGGTCTCTAATATGCCATCGACCTAATATCTTGCCGTTCATGTCTTGTAGGACATAAACGAGTGGTGATATCTTTTTGGTAATTAAGCATTTAACAAACTTGGGTGCAAGTTTCACTGAATAATGCTTAGGGGCATTACTAATGGTGTAGTTACGTTTCCAGACAATGTCACCTTCATTAAATTCATAATGTTGGTGGTGTTTATTATATGAAGACGAATTTACTTGGTGTGCTCTCCAAAGACGGGCTTGAACTTCAGAGAAAACAGGCTGAAGAAGACCAATATTATCAGCGTATTCGTCTCTGGGCGCGAATATAATGTCATCTGTGAGGTCAGAATTATTGTATACCGATCCACATGTGACCAATTCGTGTCCAAATACAAGGAATGCTGGAGTGTATTTGGTAGTTTCATTTACTGATGTATTAATAGCGAATTGTATTTTATGTAAATTGACGTCCCAATTCCTGTGGTCATCTTCTACGAATGATGATATAGCTACAGTAATTAATTTGTTGTATCTTTCCACAGGATTTGGCTGAGCGCATTTAATAGGGCAATAATGTATTTTGGGTATTTGGTATGAATGGAAGAGATCACTTATTTCTTGGCTAATAAATTGAGGTCCGTTGTCAAGAATGATTGTTTGTGGGATACCGTACACTAAAAAGACAAGATTTTCAAGAATGTGAACAATAACAGATGACGTGGCGCGTTTTATTGCAAAGAGTAGGCAATATTTTGTAAAACAACATGTTACAACGAAAATGAATTTATTATGTTTAAGTGTTGTTGGTAATGCTCCGATTAGGTCGATTGAAATGCATTGAAATGAAATGGTTGGGAGCATTGCATTGCTTAGGCTTATAAGGCCAAGTTTAAGTTGAGTTTGGTGCTTGTAAGCTAAGCAAGTCTCACATTTAGCAATGAAATTTGAAATATCTTTGTACATACCTGGCCAAAAATATTTCAATTTTATTCTATGGTATGTTTTATATGTTCCAAAATGAGCGCAAGTAGGGGTGGAATGGTTTTCAGTGATGATGGGAATCCGGTATTCTAAAGGTATAACTTCTTTCCAATTGTATTCTGATTGAAGTAATGAGGTTGTTTTAGAGTATCTATATAATTTATTATTATGTATAATATAATCGGGAGTTGTATTTGGGTTTAAGCTACATTTTGAATAAATGTTATTATACCAATCGTCGTTTGTTTGAGAACTATTATAATTAATGACATTTATTGGTAGGGATCGTGATAATGCGTCAGGAATTATGTTTTCTTTACCGCGTTTGTGTTTTATTTCAAAATTAAATGTTGAAAGACGTATACTCCAGCGGGCTAGACGTCCACTAGGGTTGTCAAGATGGAGAAACCATTGTAAAGCAGAGTGGTCGGTATAAATGGTGAACTTTAAACCATTGTCTAAATAACAACGCCAATGTTCTAAGGCAAGAATGACACTTAAAAGTTCTCTTTCAGTAATAGAATAATTCTTTTGAGGACCGGTAAGTGACTTGCTCATATAAGCTATGGGTTTCTCAATTCCATCGAACTCTTGGGTGAGCATAGCTCCAATCCCAAAGCTTGAAGCATCGCAATGTACAGCAAATGGTTTAGAAAAGTCTGGACAAGCAAGGATTGGGGTGGAAACCAGTGCTTCCTTTATAGTTTTGAAGGCTTGGTCTGCTGATGTAGACCATTTGAATGGTGGTGCTTTTTTGGAAGTAGAAGTAAGTTTTGTGAGAGGTGCAACCTTGGTGCTGAAATCAGGAATGAAACGTCTATACCAACTAGCCGTTCCTAAAAACTTTTTAACTTCTCGTGGGGTCGTAGGGGTGGGAATATCTAGAATAGCTTTGACTTTGTCAGGGTCAGTTTGTAAACCATGTTCATTTACTATGTAGCCAAGATATTTAAGTTCTTTTTTGAAAAATGAGCATTTGGGGAAGTTAATTGTAATGTTGGCTTGGGATAATCTCTGGTAAACTTTATTTAGTAACTCTATATGTTCGTCAAAAGTGTTACTAATGATAATAATGTCGTCTAAGTAAGTAAATACAGAATTGTCAAGGTTTTCTGATGGGAATAGGGTATCCATAAAGCGCTGTTGAGTAGCAGGAGCGTTGGTCAAGCCAAACGGCATTACACGGAACATATAGGTCCCTTTTGAAGGTACGTGGAAGCTAGTCTTAGGTCTGTCAGAGGGGTGTAAGGGTATTTCCCAAAAAGCCTTGGCTATGTCGATAGAAGAAAGGTATTTAGCATTTTTTAGTTTGTCAAGAATGTCAGAGATAAATGGGAGCTTGTAGGCATCTTTTTTAGTGATTGAATTCAATTTACGACTATCAATGCAAAAACGCCATGTTCCATCCTTTTTGGGTGTAATTATGACAGGATTAAGCCATGGACTTTCGCTGGGTTCTATAACGTTAAGTTTAAGCATTTCATCAACTTCTTTGCATAAGGCTTTCTGTTTCTCAGGTGAAAGTCGGTAACAGCGTTGTCTAATTGGTGGGTGATCACCAGTATCGATATGGTGTTCAACGAGATGAGTTTTGCCCAAAGGTCTGGATTCAGTTGAAATATTTTTAAACTTTTCTATTATAGTATCAGAAATGAGACGTTGAGTGTCTGAAAGGTTATCGTAGTGAGTGACGTGATTGGAAGGAGTATCAATAACTAATGTATCGATATTTTTATCTGTAAATGACGTTAAAGTTTGGAGGATGTCTGGGGCTAACTTGAATAACTTCCAGAAGTCAATTCCTAAGATCAAGGGTTGCTTGACAGAGGGTATAACATGAGCTGTTATTATGGCCACTTTTCCTTTAAATAAAATAGGGATTTGTATTGTACCTACGGAATGAATAGATTGGCCATTGGCTACGGTACCGGTAATTGTATGTTTGGGGTTTAATTTGTAACCGTGGGATAAAAGTATTGTATGGGAATTATTGCCAAGGATGCTAATAGCACTACCACTATCCAGGAGACCGCATAAAGTTAAGTTGTTTGATTGTACCTGGACATAGGGACGTTCGTCATTAGGGTTTCTATTAAAAAGTGCAGAAGTAGTTTTATAAGATGACATGAATAAACGTAAAGTGTCTAACCAAAGGTTCCATTCTGTAGCAGTAGTTTTGTTTAAGTTACTTTTCTCCTTTACGCGTTTTTTGAAAAATTATGACAATTAGTGCATTTCGGATATGTGACATTTTGTTTACCACAGCGGAAACATACTATGTTTTTACTAGTGCAGGTTTCTAATGTATGTTCATTAGTTCTGCAACGAGGACAGGAGAATCGTAACGACGTTGATGGTTTAGCTGTTACAGTATGGATCGATGATTTATATGGAAATGGTGGTATATGGGGTTGTATGGGTTGATCATGTTTGTAATGTGGTTGATCAATGGTGTTTGGGTTATAATAAGAATCAGTATTACAACTTTCGTACCATTTGCACGTTTTGAATAACTGATCTATTGTTGTGACATCTGTGGGACGTAGTTTAGAACTGTAATACGGACTCATATTTCTTCGTAAAATGTTGATTTTAGTATTGTCCGAAAGGGGTTCATGTAGTTTTGAAAAGAGTGCCTCCATAGCTGAGAAAAATATAACTACACGTTCATTAGGCTTCTGTTTACGTGACTGAATGTTTTGCATTAAATTAAAATCATGGTTGTGAAGTTCAAAGTCTTCAAAGAAATGTTCCTTGAATGTTTTCCAATCAGTCAAGATAGATTTCTTTGACCTATACCAATCTAGAGCTGTTCCTGATAAGAAATCGTATATGTAGTTGTATAAACGTTTATCGTCAATGTTACGTGCTATTGCGAACTCTTCTAAGTTTCGTATGAAATCGCGCGGACAACTATCGCCTTTATAGTTATATTTCTTTAAATCAACCGGTTTTGTTTCACAGAGGTTGGTTAACTTCTGAGTAAGTAAGTGAAAATTAGTACTTGGCTCTACCAAAGAGGTCGCAGATGCATAATGACTTGACGTTGGTGTAAATGATGACGTTTGTGGAAAATTGAATTTTCTTTGACATTCTGTCAATTGTTCACAAATGTCTTTGTAAGTTTGTACGATTTCGGAAGATAATTCTGTCGAAACCTCTAGACGAGTAATTCTGCCTGATAAATGATTTAAATTAGTGCTTATTTTATCGTGATTCGCAGAAGTGGTGGTTGTTAAAAGAATTTGTGAAGAAACTAGTGCTAAACACTTTTTGATCTCTTTGAGGTCAATTTCAATTGAGTAAGGACTGGAATGAGAGGCACAAGGATCGGCTAACAAGTCAGGAGTCAACAATTGTCGTAGTTCGTCAGCCTGTGTAGAGCTTGGGAATGGGATGTTTCTGAGCTTGAGTTCGTAGATCAGCTCAGGTTTATTCAAGAGTGTTGGATTCATTGTTACCTGTCTGGAGTATAGAGACTATAAGTGAAGTGCAATTGGTTTTATGAAAAGAAGTGCTTGTTGAGATTATAATTAAAAGTTTATGAATATGTAAGTGTTGATTTATTTTATTAAAGTCAAGGGTTAATATTGGTTTTAAAAGAATAATTTAAATAAGGCTTAAGTGTTGTTACTATCGGTGTAGGATACACTGGAGGATATGCTCCAACAGCACTGCCGTATAGTGAGTATTGATTTACGGTTCGGTGACTCGAGTTGAGTTTTAAAAACACCAAAGGCAAATCAATATTGTGTTGATTTCAGTGGAAATCTTGGATGGTGTTATTGTATGTAGGTGGGTATGTATTATTAGTTGTACTGTGTTTTGTTTAGTATCGCGGCAATCTACTAGGCAAGATGGCAAATTAAAGATCTTAGCGAGAGAGATAAGTGATACCTAATTAATTATAATAAATATGGTATGAGGCGAGAGTAGGGTTAGATTTTAGTTGGGATGGTTAAAGTCACGTTGACATTTGTATTATGGTTTAACGGAAGCAATTTGACTAGGAGCGGTGTCGAATTATTATAGTGCAGTTAAATCGATGTTATATAGTTCGAGGGACTAATAAGAAAATTATTTTAGGCCGAGAGAGGGATGTCAAATTTGGGTTCGGTAGACTACGTACCTTTTGGAATTTTGAAAATGTAATCGTAATATAATTAACTATTACAAGGATGTATAAAAAGAGATATAGAAAACTATTGTGGTCTTGCTGTGGTTCTTGTTGTAGTTTCCAGGTAAGGGTAGGGTAGACTGGTAGGCTTGTCGGCTGCTGTTGTGGAGTAGGTAGCTCAGCGGTGTAGATCCGGAATGGGGTGGGTTTGACACGTTGAGGGCGCCAGTGCGAGGGTGCGAGTCGTCAGCAGGTGGAACGGAGGAGTGGAGGAAGAAAATGTAGGAGAGGGCAGGAGGTATTTATTATATATAAATTAAGGCACAATAATGTGCCTTGGAAAACTGTATGATTAAACTGCACTGAAGAACACAATTTACTGGTAAACTACAACGTGCACTGCTAAGAATTCACACACAGTTATGAATAAAATAAAAATATTTAAATTTGATTTGGTATTGATCAGCAGATCTGTTTATCGATCACCCAGTAAGATCGAACTGAACTGAACTGCCAGAAAATGGCTGCGCAGTGTCACGTGGAATTGGAAATCGAAGTTCAAATTCAAAATTTAAAATTTAGAATACTTAAAGTAGCCAGAAAGTTTATGTGTAACGTTCCGTTTCACGCACCGTTACAAGTATAACATTTTAGTGAATGATTTCCGAACTAAAATTATTCTATACGAGCACGGTCGCCCGGGAGCGGGGTACATACAAATTACTTATTTTCATTTATCAAAGTTGTGCGCTCTTTGCTCAAATGAAAAAAATGTTTGCTCCAGTTCTTATAATTCTGCCGAGGCCTGAAAACGAGACAATTGGCGTCCCGCACGCACCCTTTTGCGGGACACATCGTGTAGGGTGCTGGAAACGGGTCGTCCCGCCTGCGGCGGGACGGTTGGCAACCCTACTTATCATGCTAGAATGTGATTTGATTTGAACAACTTTCCATCACAGGGTCGGTCGTACGGCCACAAACGAACCCGGCATCTGTTTGTATAGCGCGGCGTTGCGAGTATAACGGCTAATGGGTGTACTCAAGAACAACCGGTCTTCCAATACACTTACAAAATTGTATCTGTATTTGATAAGTAATATAAGTACCTCGAATGATAATCCCTATAGTAGGTACCTACTCCATAGAAAGCCACCACGCAACTTTCATCTGGAGGATGGGTTTTTCCAAAAAAAAACCTTAAGTATTTAAGATAAATATAGGTTTTTTATATTTTAGAGGAAGAAGGAAAACATCGTGAGAAAACTGGTCTAATCCAAACAAGGTATAGCTTTCCCTCTTCGTTGGAAGGTCAGATGGCAGTCTTCGCTTTCCTAAAACGAGTACCTACGCCAAATTTTGGGATTAGGTGTCAAAACGGATCCTGGGCTGCTGAAGGTATAATTCCTCAGCCGACAGCAGACGGCAACAGCAGGTTCTGCCGCACTACAAATTGAACCGTAATGGTATTCGTAAAAAGCTCAATTTGAAATGAGCAGACAAGTGTCGCAACGACACGACGACACTTACGCCGCTCACTCCAAATTGGGACTTTTTGTCTTACGGTTACGGTTCAATTTCGTGAGCGGTGGAACGTGCAGTTGCCGTCTGCTGTACCTTTAAGGCAGAACCGCCGCTAGGAGGAGCCTCCATAAGCAACAATGTTTATACACAATTATTTTTTTATCGACCCTTTTGAATTAATTTGAACCCATGTCCGATTGACACGCAATATCAATTCACTGGATTTCTGTAGCTAATGAAGCTTAGAAATGAATGCCTGTTCTCTAATCGGTGATTATCCAAGATGTTAATAGAACTTAAAATAATGCAGAAAAACTTCTACCCCTAGCAATCGAAATCTTAGAGCTTCCAGTTAGCAGTTAGCTCATATGTAATGCAATCTATACAGGGCGTCGCACGCCTATGCCACATGGAGGGAAAGTACCTTGAATATTGTAAACTAGCTTTTGCCCGCGACTTCGTCTGCGTAGAACTCGGTCATCACGTTAGAATGTTATTTCATTCTTCTATTTCTTGCGCTTACCTAGTTATTTCTCTTCCATTCTAACTTAAACCCCGTAAAGGGATGATTTCCGGAATAAAAGTATCCTATGTCCTTCCCTAGGACTCAAACTATATCCATACCAAATTTCATCGAAATCGGTTGAGCATTTTAAGGGGAAACAGGCAGACAGAGTTACTTTCGCATGTATAACCCGCCCCGGTTTCGCACGGGTAGTCCAGTTTTAAACAACAACAAATACTCTTTATTGCACACCTCAATCCTCAATTAAAGGACACAGATCAGGATCACAGGGAGAGGATTTTTTATGATTTAAATTTATTTATCTAAGCTTTTGCCCGCGACTTCATTCGCGTGAATATCCATATCAACTTCTACACCGTATTTCGCCGGGCTGTCTCGCCAAACATTGCGCACGCCGGCTCAATGCGCCCACATGAAACACATGACAGAGGACAAAATATATATTAAGAAGGAAGTAGATGAAATTTTTCGGATATTCTGATACGGGTGTGGAAAATACTTCATACGCATCAAGTAATGAAGATGAAAACGCGAGCGCAGCGAGCGCGAATTTTTTCAAACATTACGATGCAGGTGCGTAAAATGGTTCATACGCATCAAATAGTGTAGATGAAAACGCGAGCGCAGCGAGCGCGAAATGTTTCGAACATTATGATGCAGGTGTGCAAAAGACTTCATACGCACCAAGTAGTGTAGGTGAAAACGCGAGCGTAGCGAGCGCAAAATAAAAAAAAGAACATTGTGATGCTGGTGCGGAAAATACTTCATACGCATCAAGTAATGAAGACAAAAACGCGAGCGTAGTGAGTGCGAAATGTTTCGAACATTATAATGCAGGCACGGAAAACATTTCACACGCATCAACTAATGTAGCTGAAAACGCGAGCGTAGGGCGCGCGAAAATTTTCGAACATTATGAAGTAGGTGCGGAAAATACTTTATACTCAAGTAATGTAGTTGAAAACGCGAGCGCAGCTAGCGCGAAATTTTTGAACATTAATATGCAGGTGCGGAAAATACTTCATACGCATCAAGAAATGAAGAAAATCGCGAGCGTAGTGAGCGCGAAATGTTTTGATGCAGGTGAGGAAAATACTTCATACGCATCAACTATAATGTAGATGAAAACGCGAGCGTAGGGCGCGTGAAAATTATCGAACATTATGACGTAGGTGCGGAAAATACTCATCAAGTAATGTAGATGAAAACGCGAGCGCAGCGAGCGCGAAATTTTTCGAACATTTTGATGCAGGTGCCGAAAAGACTTCATACGCATCAACTATAATGTAGATGAAAACGCGAGCGTACGTCGCGCGAAAATTTTCGAACATTATGATGTAGGTGCGGAAAATGCTCATCAAGTAATGTAGAAGAAAACGCGAGCGCAGCGAGCGCGAAATTTTTCTAACATTATGATGCAGGTGCGGAAAATACTTCATACTCATCAAGTAATGTGTATGAAAACGCGAGCGTAGCGAGCGCGAAATATTTCGAACATTATGATGCAGGTGCGGAAAATAACTCATACGCATCAAGTCATGCAGATGAAAACGCGAGCGTAGCGAACGCGAAATTTTTACAAACATTATGATGCAGGTGTGGAAAAGACTTCAAACGCATCAAGTAATGTAGATGAAAAAGCGAGCGTAGCGCGCGCTAACGTTTTTGAACATTATGATGCAGGTGCGGAAAATAATTCCTACGCGTCAAGTAATGTAGATAAAAAAGCGACTGCGAAATGATTCGAACATTATGATGCAGGTACGGAAAATACTTCATACGCATCAAGCAATGTAGATGATTGAACAAAAATAAATTGTTGACCTATCAAATGGCTTTGTAAAGAGGTGGTTGAATAGATATTTTTTTGTTCATAAATTAGTGGAATACCTCTCAAAGTTCAAAGTGCTTTCTTGTAAAACATAGGTATAACTGGGCCATTTTACGGAAAGTTGTACACTCGACTTTTTTTTTTAATTTGGTTAAAATTGGGTTTTTTCTACTCAGAATCGAAAGCACTTTCGAATGATATAGGGGAAAAAAAGTGTCCCAATTTTTTTTTATTCCTTTCCGTTACCGTTTTCATACTAAGTTTGTAATTGTATGGTGGTAACGGAATGGAAAAACTGAAAATTGTATGAAAAATTTGGGACACTTTTTTTCTCCTATTAGGTTCGAAAGTGCTTTCGATTCTGAGTAGAAAAAACCCGATTTTATCCAAATTTAAAAAAAAAGTCGAGTGTACAACTTTCCGTAAAATGGCCCAACTGAAAAACTGAATACCTACTTTGGTCTGTTCTTTCACTTTCGAAGATGGAGTAGAGGCCTAGGTTGATAGCGCACCCACCCTGGTTGCTTCTAAGAGGTATGTGATTTTCTGAGAATTGTTTTTTTTGCTTCCTATCCACCTATAACTTTCGAATTTGGTCATACTTGATGTTTATTGTTACGTAGGTATATTTTACTAACGAATACCAATATACCCTAAATTTATGTCTGTTACGCGCTGAACGTATTTTATACATTTTGCTGGCGGAAAACGCAACTAATTGGCACCTCGAAGAACCTCAATGACACCCATATCGATTATTAAGAAAAGTAAATAAGTAAATGTCCGCCATCTTCGATTTGAAAATGGATATCATTGGATTGTAATGAGCACCTCAAAAACAATATTTTATACAAAAATGCGCAATGCATACCTAATATATAGGTACATGTCGCAAGTGCTACCATGCAACCGAGAGCCCGCCGCTCTGCGTAGGTACCCTCCATCGAAGACAAAAAAAAACCGAGGTTTCGTAGTAAGGTTTGTGAATATTGATAGAGACTGACTGACCAACATAATTAGATCTCTCATTTCAAACAGTTAATATGGTTTGAGGGACTTTTGTATTTTTGTCTTTAGCCCTGAGAGGCAGAGGTATTGTTATTTCACCCCCCATTTTTTCAAATACTATCTGTTTATTATAAAATGTTTGAATGGGATTCTATTTACTTTGCGTCCATGTATATACTTACCAATTTTCAAGCTTGTAAATCATGAACTGTAAGACTTCTCATACAAAGTTTAACCCCTCTTTTCACCCCCTTTCATCCCTAATCTATATGATTTTTATAGCCTATAACCTGGCCGAAGATCCAATAAACATATAAGTGAAGGCTGTATTAAAATCCATTCGCTAGTTTTCGCGTGATAGTTAGACAAATAAACAGACAGACAAACAGACAAACAGACAAACAGACACGAATTCTAAAAACAGTTAAAACGTGTTCTGTTATCGATTCTTAGACCCCTCCATCGATTTTTTTACTAATATCTTCAATGTACAGATTTTCGACCCTCTTCTGCTTTATTATATGTATAGATGGAAGATTTTACTAAAAGAAGACATTATTTTAATTTAAAAAACAATTTAAACTGCATTCATAGATTTTTAAATAGTGACATGGTTGAACCGGGAATCGAACCCGCTACACGAGAGAAGAAAATGTTTTGGTAAAATTCATGGTCTTCCTTTTATTTCTGACATTATGTTATTTAGCAAACAATAATCCTTATGATGAAGCCTTTCGATCGGTATGATAAAACTACAGGGTAATTTTTTTTCTCGTGTAGCGGGTTCGATTCCCGGTATAGTAGGTGTGAATCCCCATATAAATGGACATTGGGAGTTACAAGTCATCATCCATCATACCTACTAGTACAATCATGTAAGAATTATTTAAAAATCTATGAATGCAGTTTAAATTGTTTTTTAAATTAAAATAATGTCTTCTTTTAGTAAAATCTTCCATCTACAATATTCAAGGTACTTTCCCTCCATGTGGCATAGGCGTGGGACGCCCGCCCTGTATATAAGTAGGTACCTACCTCCAAATCCTTAGGATGCTCAAACTTAATAAGCGGCGCGTCTGTTCCCAATTCTTCCGTAACAATATTAAACACTTTACTAAGAAACGAATGACCGTTAACATTCATCTTGAACTCGGCATGCAAACAAATCTAACTGCAATATGTAAATGCATACGTGTTATCTAACCAAGGGACCGCGGCACACTGTACGCACAGACTACTTAGTACCCGGAATCTCATTGTAGTCATTGCTTGTAGTATTTCGTTAGGTATTTACAGGACCTCGGACTCAACTTAATGAGTCGATAGTGACAATTGATATATGAGACGTGAAGGACCACACAACATCTGGCCTCCATTGTGAAATGTAGAGTTAATAACCCGTTACGTAGCCATGATTCTGATTACTGATATCGCTAACGGAAAGTTACTTAGAAATTTTTATCTAATGTTGATTAGGCTAAACGATGAATTTCGTAGCTGATGCGCCAAACGCACAGGATTTGTCAAAATCAAAAATCAAAATCAATATTTTTTTAGGACAATGGAACCCTCTATCGTGGTCTCTCTTTCTCGGGCGGAAGATTTGCGCATGCTAACTATTCCAAGCGAAATTGAAAGACATTTCCAGTATTTCAAATGCTGTAAGTACCTATCTTTAAGGTTCCTACCAACTTTACTAGACATAAGTTACTACATCCTTTATGAATAAATATTCACTCGCGTACCTACTTTATGTTTAATGTGTTATTTTACTTCTAATTTATTTACCTGAGGAAATACATCCACCTTACAAGTAGAAGTAAGTATGTATTGTGTTAAGATGTTGCATTGCACTGGGTTGAAAGAGGGACTTGAATGTATCCATAACTATCAACACAACGCATTCGAAATCAGTAAATATCGGCAACGCACTTGTAACATCCCTAGAGTAGAAATCGCCGTTCTTTTTCCTGACTGTGTCTTTACAGCTGCAAACGCACTGACAGCGGTGGCGGCGCGGTGCGGAGGCGGTACCGGTTGTAATATTCGAACTAATATGAAAGGGTCCGCACAGAATGCTTCTTTCCCGGCCGGTTTTCTGTGCGGACCCTTTCATATTAGTTCGAATATTACAACCGGTACCGACTCCGCATCGCGACGCCCCGCCCCGCTACCGCTGTCAGTGCGTTTCGGACTGCAGGGGCCTGTACCACAAAACTTTACAAGCGTACAATTCGACAAATTTGTCAACTTTTTCTATGGAAAATTCATCGATTTAATATACCTAGATACACTATCACCTACAAATTCAAGAAGAAAAAGTGTCCAGCCGTCATTTCGAGTGTGTGAGTGTCGGAGATACACTACACAAACATGAGTCAATTGGGATGAATTTCTTTTTTTTCGATAGTCAGCCTTATGTATCAAGCATACGATTGTATTTTAAATAGAGTGTTTGGCGGTTATAACATTACAGATTGCACGGTACAATTGTGGAAAATTTCTAAAAAACACCGAATTATTTTAAAAGATTGTACACCGTAAGTCCAATTCCGTTAAGTTCAATTTTGTCTACGATAATTTTCCACTCATTTTTGGACTGACAACACTGGACTTAGGGATGAAATTGGAACAGAGTCTGGATGGAGTCGAAAATGTTTTTTTTTTAACAGGTATTGCACCGGTGGTATACTAGCATTCGTTTGTAGGTTCTTTTTACAAGCTTTTATTTAACTTCCAATTAATGTATGTATGTAACTAAGTTCGGGTGTAATCTTGCAGCTCAATTTTGAAGCAGATATCTTCAACCGATTGAGCTGAAATTTTTTATACACGTTTAATTTGGATGACAGTGTAATATTATGGTACCATCGAGCTGATCTGATGATGGAGAGACGAGGTGGCCATAGCAACTTCTAAACTACACAACTCGTCATGTTCGGGCTCATTGGAATGAAACGGTCTCTATGAGTAGTTGATGTGATGACTGTGAAAAAAAAGTAAGTACAGTCGGCAATAATAAATTTAAAGCAATAATATTTTTTTGACATTATAATCATCATCATCATCAGCCTATATACGTCCCACTGCGGGGCACAGGCCTCCTCTCATAAATGAGGGGGATTGGCCAGTAGTGCCCAGTAGTAATTTTTTGACATTATAATTTATGTATTAATTTTTTTAAATACCTTATATTTATTTTTTACCTCAGAACTCAGCGTTAATGAACCGATTTGGAAAATTATTTCGTTGATTGATTGAAAGCTTACATACCATAATCTTATATCTTTAAACGAGCAATTCTTGTATCTTATATCTTTAAACGAGCAATTCTTGTATATTTATTTATTTATTTATATGTATATTTATTTCGGGGATCACGGAAACGGCTCTAACGATTTTGATGAAATTTGGTATGTGGGGGTTTTCGGGGACGAGCAATCGATCTAGCTAGGTCTCATGCCCGGGAAAACGCCGAGCAAGGCTCGGTCGCCCAGATATTATTTATTTATTTATATGTATATTTATTTCGGGGATCTCGGAAACGGCTCTAACGATTTTGATGAAATTTGGTATTTGGGGGTTTTCGGGGACGAGCAATCGATCTAGCTAGGTCTCATGGCCGGGAAAACGCCGAGCAAGGCTCGGTCGCCCAGATATTACCTTCTAATGATGGGAGCCATGAGGAATTGAGGGAACTCTTCAAAAATACAAGGGAAACAGCGATTATAGTATTTTCGGTAAAAAATCGAGCATTCAGAACTAGCATTTGGTGAACAGGAGCTGATGACGAAGATCATGGATGGTTATCCAAAACTCCTAGTGTTTCATGGGTGGCTGAAGCGATGAAGAGGCCGATTTAAATGGTTCCGCTGTACTGCTAAATTACCAATGACCTGATCTGGTATTTGAGGCCGGAAGGTAGGCAACGGAAATCCGCAATAAAATAGTATAGCTTAGGAGTGTTTGAGCTTCCTACCTACATTCTTCAAACAGAAGCGTAAATTGTATGATATACTAGTTATTGCCCGCGACTTCGTCCGCGTGGAACTCGTTCATCGCGATAGAATTTAAGTACATAATTTTGTACTTTAATACTTGTCCATTTTGATTAAAAATGTGTCTCAGTCTGCGACTCCATTCATTCGAAATTTTACTATAGGCCGATTCCACAATATTCCGTTTCGTTTCGATATACAGCTATTGAAACGCGGGGGAAAGAGACAGTAGCGTTGCTAGGCGTCTGCCTGTTATTTTCAAATTATTTAAATAATATTTGTTATAAGCGTAATACAATTATATATTTATCAAAATATGAAACTTTAAAGAAATACTCATCGAAAATACGAAATTTCATGCGTTTTTAAAGTCGTTAAGGTGTTGTTTTTGCATTTTTTTACGAAGCACTTCGGCATGTTGACAAGACGGTGGCTGGCGCGCAACTCCGAACGCACGAGTGCTTACAAGGCATTTAAGCACTCTTGAGCGCGGACGTTTTTGACAGGCGGATAGTGTATCTAGGGTATATTAAATCGATGGGAAAATTGTACAATTTTGTCGAATTGTAGACTTGTAAAGTTTTGTGGTATAGGGGCCAGGCCGGGTCCAATACAGAGCGATAGGAGTGCGCGGTTGGAGAGTGATGGACTGGGTAAAATCCAGCGGAACCACCGACACGACAACGGAATGTACTCTAAAGCGCGGTAAACCGACTAGCAAGAACTTGCGTGCAATTTTCAGTGAATTTTCATTACATTGCAGGGTTTGATCGTATTCATCTTTCCTCGATAGCCCGCAGACCTGCAATGTAAAGAAACTTGCATGCAGTTTTTTCCAGTAAATCGGCCGTAAGCGTATCGCCGTAGGCCGCAGCCTGTGCACGCGTACCTACCTTAGCAGACACCGAGTAGTTATATAGGTATGTTTACCACATAACTAAACAGGCTGTCTACTTGTTTGCCATTGCCTTAATTATAAAAAAGATTACTTCATTACCTAATTATAAATACACAATTAAAACCGTATAACTTATTGAAAGTGCCACATTATCTACAATCAATATTGTAATGAACTCCATTGAACTATTTGTTGACACGAGTCAACTTCGGGCTTTTCCACGAGATATAGGTATTTAAAATCTGTAAGTAGTCTGTTCGGAATGAGAAGAAGCGTAGGATATAATGGCGCCCTCATATCCTTCGCTTATTTTCATAACAGACTCTACGCGTGGAATTTGTTAGTTACACTTACATCAGTCTTTGTTTAGAGGAATAGATGCGTTTTGTTGAAAACTATCTGCATTGGCTAAAAACCCATAGGTACTTAACAGTGGCGGAGCGTCCATACAACTCGATTCCCACTGGCTTGCCTAATTTTCAGCCAGTCCAGTTCTTTTTATGAAGAATAGGAAAAGCTAAGTATTTCCGGCTTCCCTAAGAATATTTTTGACGCGCCGCCACTGGTACTTAATCAAATAAACCGAATTCGGACTTTTCCACGAGATACTTAGATATTTAAAATTTGTACACGTGGATTTGTTTAGTCTCAATACAGTTTGTTTGTTTAGAGGCGTATTATTGTTGAAAACTATCTGCATAAACTAAGAAAGCCATACAATTTCAAAATTACGTGGTTTCTTATGATATCGGACAACTCAAGAATTGTTTGAGATATTTCGTATTTGAGAAGTTTGACACCATAGACAATAAAATATTTACTTTAATCGAGATATATGTTTAGTTTTAAGTGTCACTCGACAATGTCAACAATATCTATAAATGTCACAATAAAAATCGTTTAATGTTTACATTCTGACCAACTAGATTGTTCACGTGTCCATTAGATTAAGATTAAAGTGACTACATTTACTTTGAGATTAGGACGAATTCAAAATTCCTGTAGCTAAACATAATTAAAAAGAACCAAAATGAATTTCCGAAAGCAACGTGCTCGGTCACGAAGAAACTCTATGAATATAATGGCGGACACAGACAAGTGGAAAAGCTTTAGTAGAGTGAAATCTCGACGAAATGCGGATTCAGATGAAGATGAGGACGAGGATGATGCCAATTTGAATGAAATAGACTGGGAACAGGAATTTTTCCAGGAGAAGCTACACCGGCTAGCTTCTGACCAAGATATCGAAGTGCAGCTTAGCAAGAAACAAACTTTGCTCTTAGCCACGTTACTTCCTGATGAAATCATACAGACAGCAAAGTTAGTTGTTAGCAATGAATGTTAAAGAGATTTAAATCTTTTACAGCCGAATAACTGCTGAACAAAAGCCTAAAATGAAATGTTCAAAAGTAAATTTGTTGCAGTTTTGATTCGACTGAACCGAGACGTTGCGTTGGTGTCCTGTTGATGGCTGATGTGTCAGGATACACCGCCCTGTCCGAACGCTACAACAACACCGGCAAGGGCGGCACTTACCGTTTAACCGCCACTCTGAACGCCTACCTCGGCTCCCTAATCGAAATCATTTACAACCACGGTGGGGATGTTTTAAAATTCGCTGGTGACGCGTTTTTAGCACTTTGGAAGACAGATAAACGAACTTTCCTATGCCATACTATCCACACAGCGATACAATGCGCACTCCTTATACAACATTCCTTTTCATCCTATGAAACTGACGTTAAAGTAAGTCTCAAAGTAAAGCTCGCTATATCGGCGGGAAATCTAATTTTTGCTACCGTTGGTGATAAAATACCGATGAATTACGTTGTTTTCGGACTACCGGTAATTGAGGCTAAATTGGCCGAAAGCCTTTGCACTTCGGGTGAAGTCAAATTAACGCCGAACGCTTGGGGTCATTGTTATTCCCGAAATTACGACTATGTTCTTCAGGACGATGGTCACGTCACGATCAAATGCATACTGTACGATCCTCGTGACAAAGACGTTACCAAACCATTTGGGGGCTTAGGCGCGATGGTCCAAACGAAAAGAACTTTTGCAGCTCTAGAAAATCTACCTGATTCTATATGGACCTCGCCGAAAGGTTTATCAGCAGAAAATGCAGCAAAATACGAAGCGTTAACTTTCAGGAAAAAAATTTTGCTTGCCGAAGATCGAAATATAGGAGCAGAGTTACGCAAGTTTATGATCCGTCCCGTACTCACTCAGATCGACGCGTTGCAGCCTTTGGAGTACCTCACGGAAATGAGACAAGTGTCCGTTTTGTTCGTAACCCTGAAACCCCGGAACTGCCCGCATCAGCAGTTCATTACAATAGTTAACAATTCCTACCAGACCATGTGTGAAATAGTTTATAAATCAATGGGATGTGTTAACAAAATTATACTCTTTGATAAAGATGTCATGATTTTAATCATTTTTGGCTTGCGAGGCTTTAAACATGAATCTGAGGCTCAAGCAGCATTGAAATGTGCTTATAGTATAAAGAAATCTGTTGCTGCTCTCGACGGCGTCCGAGAGGTATCAATCGGGGTGACCACCGGGCAGGTATACTGCGGAGTAGTGGGCCACCCTCTACGGCGGGAGTTCACTGTAATCGGAGCCACCGTCAACAAAGCAGCAAGGCTAATGTGTTACTTCCGTGACAAAATTACTTGTGATGAATCAACCTTTGTCAAAAGCAAAATGTCTACTAACGGATTTACTCTACAACCAGAAGCTGATCTAAAGGGTATCCCTAATCCTGGCAAAATCTACGAATACAGTGAAGACATACGCGTAAAAGAGCTTTATGACATTCCGATGATAGCACGCATTCTAGGACGGGATGATGAGTTAGAATATTTTGAAAATTGGCTTGATGATGCTCCTAATGCATACAGAGACTTCGATGCTCTTTTGTTAGTCGGTGAACCGGGCTTAGGAAAAAGTCGACTTGTAGAGTGGATGGCCCGCTATGCGAGAAACAGTGGGTACAATGTATGTAGAGTTAGTTTGACCTCTATACACTCAGCAACACCATACTTAGCACTAACACAAATAATCAATCAAATTTTGGAACTTAAAGAACCAATTGAAGATTTTAAAAAGGAAGAGAGAATCGTACAGCTGTTAAAGATATACGACGAAGATCTTTGCTTTTTAAACGATGTTATTAAGGCACGTTTCGCATATCATGAAGGAGTCTATAGTCATGACGCGACAAAGCGTGAAGCGAAAGCAAAAAGTATGTTTACAAAGTTAGTACAAAGCATACCTGATACACACGTCGTATTTTTAGACGACTTACAAAGCTTGGATCAATTTTCATGGGAATTTATATCTATAATGATTAATTCAATGAAAATATTTACCGTACTAACGGTACGAAGAGGAAAAGTTAGTTCTGTACAATCATGGTTGTACGAAGTCTTTATTAACAATAATATAAGAAAAATTATCTTGGGTCCGCTGAGTTCGAAATGGATTCCTGCACTTGCTTGTCAAATGCTAGACATAGATGCAGTACCCAACGATTTATGCCAAGCACTGCAACTGAAATGTAAAGGATTGCCTGGCATCGTAGATTTATTCATTGTGCACCTTTTCTCTAGCGGTGCTTTAGAAATTAAGAAAATTCAACAAAACGAACTTGACGACTACGCAAACGAGAATTTGCAATTTCCAGAAGCAGAATTATTACACCCACAGGCTTTGAATATCAAGGACCAACCTATCCTAGACAAATTGATTGAGGAAAATAAAACAGAAGAAATAGGAATATGTATTGTAACCCAGAAAGAGGAGCTAAACACGAACATTAACGTACAAAACGCTGATGCTTTAATAATGATGCAAATAGATGCACTCACTCCTTATCAACAATTGTTATTAAAAATAGGGTCTGTAATAGGAGATGTGATGTCACGAGCACTTTTGGAAAATATCATGTACGAAAATAATACAATAACAACAGCTAAGGCCATCAAAAGGTTGTTCGCTATGCAAATTTTACAATGCGCAAATACCAGAAGTAAATGGCTCCGTAGAGCTAGTGGCAGTAGAACGAGCGGTAACAGCGTCATATCGGTAACACCTTTATTATCATGTGACTGCTCTTTTGATTTTGATCCGGACGAAAGTTATGGATTACCAAAGTATGCTTTTTGTAAACTATTAAAATTTAAAAGTAAAAAAACAAGAAAAACATTCTATGATTTACTTCCGATGAATCAAAAAAAGGAGTTCCATGCTCGTATCGTCACCTATTTACAGAATAATAAACACAAATGTCGCAGTTGTGGTGGAACTATTATGGTTGTTCAATCTCTAACAGATTTATCAGATGAATTGGAAATTTTAAATAAAAACTTTCATGATGATGATGAAGAAGACGAGTCCCACCAGGCTCGAGAAGAAGAAAAAATGAATAACAGGTCAAGTTCTGTAATTTCAGACTCGCAAAAAAATGCAATTGAGCCGTATAAGAGTTCTAGTACTACGGATGTAGAAATTTTACATCCGAGTTTTTCATCAGTATATTCTCAAACAGTTCCAATTTTGAAATCTCAAAATAAAGAAGATTCGTTCGGCAGGCGCCGATCCACCAAAAGAGTGACTGTTTCCAGCTTGGTCTTTAAAAACATCAGTGACTATCAGCTAGACAAATTTAATGTTTTTGATATGCTGCGCAAAGTGACAGAAGCAGAAACTATGAATGATTGGCATGAGCTAGGCGTTATTGATAGCGACGACGACGAAAATCCCGACGAGAATAATAAAAACAAAGAGCTATTCAGTATTAAAATAGAGAAGGGCATATCTGAGACCGATTTGAGCAAATGTACTTGCGCTGAACTAAAAATTACAATGTATGAACAAATGATACATCATGCCAACATAGCGGAAATGAAATTAAATGAAATTGAATTTACAATAGAACTGTGCTATTTATATTTACTTGCAAATAATGTAGACGATGCACTTCCAAAGCTCGATGACGTTGAAACATTGTGCAACACCCCAGAAGTTCAAGAACTTTTAAACTCTTGCGAACATAAAAGATTTTTGGGCAAAATTTATTCCTTAAAAGCTGCTGGCTACTTGGCAATGGGAAATCACTCTGATGCTAAACAAGTTGTCGGAAAGGCACTGCGTATTTATCACATCAATTTCGATAAAGTAACGGAATTCTTTAAATTGGGTAATTTAATGGATACAATTAAGTTCAGGCGAAAAAAATATCGTATAAACGAGGCGAAGATGGCAGCTGATTCTATATTGTGCTTAAATATTTGCACTTTATTGTATTCAGCTTTGGGGGATGGAACTGCTGCTAGAATACATGCATATAAAGCTCTGAAAATGGTGCAGAAAGTTGAATGCAATGTGGTTGATTTGTGTGACGTCTTCAGCAACGCCATACAGGTGGACCTTGTGTTGGGATTCATAGAGTCGACGGCTGATACATTGCATTTAGCGATTTCTACGCTACAAAATTTACCGCGGCCTTTTCAATCAGGAGAGTTGTATGCCCTCGGGAAAGTATTTATGGCTGCTTTTCGTGCGTCAGCCGCCCGCGGCGCACTTGCCTCGGCCATCAAAACAGCCTTCCGGGCAATTACTGTTAGTAGATTTCTGAGTGCCCACAACGTATCTTTGGAGATTATACCCGATTTATTCTATATTTTACTTTGTCGTCGTCGCATCACAGAGGCAGTAGATGTAGCCAAAGAAGCTTTGACCATGAGTAAAGACCAGAGGGCGTTGGGTAGTGAAACTTGGTATTACGCTCTATGTATAGATTTGATATTAGATACTGGATTCCAGCTGGAATCGCCTAATGAAATAAACAGGTACGCAGAGTATGCGATACAAACCTCCGTATCACATGCTGGTAGACGACGTCTCATGGTAGGACTATGGACTTACTGGCTCCGAGCTGACCAAGAGCGGAAAGCTAAGCGCTTTGAAGCCGAAGTCTTGGTATGGGTGTCGCGGGAAGAAGAAGATGGTTCTTTGACTACTCTCATAAGCTCATTACGATTAGCGGAAGGTATGCTCGAAAGTTTGGCCAGAAAAATGGACGATTTGCGAAAGGTAATTTAGAAATAATCTTTTTCATCACTTTATTTAGAAGTTTTTTTTTTTAATTTTAGATACTTGTTTTCAGGTGGTTGATCTTATGGAACTTCGCTCGTTGGCCGATCAAAAACTGCTTGCGCTGGAACGTGATGCCAAATTATGCCGCGTTATATATCCCCGATGGATTATGTTAAGAGCAAATTCTTTATATTTATCCGGTCGTCACCCAGCAGCGGCCTCCGCATTCAATCAGGTAAATGTGAGGGTAATGTGATTAAGACACACAATAATAAAAAAGTCGCCGGACCCGAGTAGTAGGTGAGTCATACGATTTTTAGTCGTGTGTTCATTGGTTCAAAGCTTGGTTCGCACTATACGTACAAACGACCACACCATGCAGTGATCTTAAAAATTTTTGTTGCTGTAAGTATTTATAAAAGTATTATTGAGTAGGTAGTCCTACTTTTAACTTGACCTGAGTGAAATTCGGATAAGTCTTTCTTCTTTAACCCTTTTCCGGGCCGCACCAACCTACGTGATTTTGCGAAATACAAAATATATATATTCAAAATTAATTTATGGGCAAGTAACTTTTCGCCGAAATTCAATTCGATTTAAACCTTAACTTTGGGTTTTAAGATTTGTGGTCGATAAATCGTTCTATGCCCGGAAAAGGGTTAAAGCTATAAGCGGACAACTATGACCTAGCGATTGTTGTCCGCTAATTAATGAAAGTGTCCGTCTTTATGAAATTAATGTAAGCAATTATTCCAGGCACTGGAAGAAGCTTATAAGGTACACAATCGATTGGAGGAAGCTATAACTCAGGCTGCGACCTCGACCAGCCAGTCATTGATATGGCTGACAAACGCCCGGTCTGGACGCTTCATAACTTGGCGTGATGGATATTTACTCTCACGGAACTCATGGCATCAATATCTTTATAGAATAACTGCCACTCGCCATTAAATGGATGGGTATTTCTATACTGATAATATTTTACTTGCTCTTATTAATTTCATATTACCGGTAGGTACAGAGTATTTCGGTGCATTCTCTCCTTTTTTTCCGCACCACATTTTACTCATTACATGTCATTTACTTTCTTCGTACCTACAGCGGAATTCTGATATTGTGCAAACAGTGATAAGTAGGTCCATGCGTTGAAAGAATTTATCATTTATATTATTAACTAGCTGTTGCCCGCAACTTCGTCTGCGTAGAGCTCGGTCATCGCGTTAGAATTTTATCGCTATTCTTTTATTTCAGGCCACTTCCTTAAGGGATGGGATGAAAACTATTCTATGTCCTTTCCTCGGACTCGGTATATTCACATCAAATTTCATCAAAATCGGTTCAGCAGTTTAAGCGTAAAGGGGGTACAGACAGACAGACAGACATACTTTAGCATTTCTAACCCGCCACGACTTAGTACGGGTAAGTCAGTTTTTAATATATTTATCTATATTATATTACTAAAACCGAAATTTCTAGTGGCTCACTTCGAATTTATTAGGTACTTAGGTACTCTTTTTCCATACTAACATTCAACACCCTTTTTACATAACACCACAATACAGAACATAGCCACGAAATGGCCCCAAATCAGCATAGTGCTAGCCATTGGCTAGCGCTGGTCTTCCTTTGGGACCACGTGAAGCCACGAAGGACAAAAAACAAACAATATAAAAACATAAATAATTAACAAATTCGCACGCAATCGCTATTCACTAACACTCAAACACAACAAACATGAACGCGACCATAAACAGAAAGGGATACATTCTCAAAAAACTGCAATTACCCTTTTTTAAGACATTTAGGGATGAATTTCGAAAAACGCTGAAGTTTGTTTTGTTGTGCTTAAACAGAGACTCTGTAAAAAATTTGAAGTCTTACTCAAAAAAATTTTGCTCTCCATACAAACTTTGAACCCTTTTTTAAGCGATTTAGGGGATGAATTTCGAAAAACGCTAAAATTAGTTTTGTTGTATTTAAACAGAGACTGTAAGAAATAGGGATGTTGACTCAAAATTTATTAATACTCCATATGAAAGAATACATATAACTATGCCAAAAAGTGAAAATCCTATTCAAATATCTCAAAAAATAACGAAACTACAACCGTTAGAATGTTTTTAGTTAGAGAGAGAAAACGCTACAGGTCAGTGACGTCACTGACCTCGAGCGCCATAGTAAATGACGATCGTTCAATACAACGGGGCGTTTTGCGGAAAAGGGACAGAAAATGGCCCCTCCTAAAACTTTGAAGACTTATAATTATGTGATTATTTATTCTTTTGGATTACTTTTTTCACTATTTGATAGAGAATTTGATCCTTTTTCGAGAAAATTCGGATTCATTGATTTTCTTATTTGGTGTCAACATCCCTATTTGAAGTCTCTCAGGTCTGATTACTCCTTAGGTGTAACAAAACGCAATAGCTGTCATTCAACTGTCATTAAATGACTTGAAACACGGGTCATCGCCCGCGCAAGAGTTGACAGTAAATAAATTATCAAATCAATTTTAATAGCACTATCTCTTTCTATCAATGGTTATTTATGTTGAAGTAAAAGAAATGGGCATATACGGGATGACTTCGCGTACATCCCCGATACGTTACGTTATCATTATCAATAACAATAACACCATATCTCTGCTGAACGCTCAAGGGTAAAGTTTTGTAACTGTCTTGTAAGATTCGTAACATTATCAGATAATCACTGTCAAATCATAGTTGATTAATGTGCCTAACTAACCGGCTTTAACTGCAAGAAATCCTAAAATAATTGAAAACAATGTCTGGAAACAAAAAAGTATTTGTGGGATCTATCGTTTCATCGTATTCGTTTGAAGAGTTATCATTCGCCGGTTATTTGGCTACTGATCATGGAAAGGTAAGTAATTCAATCAGCTTAATTAATTGTCGACCAGCTTTGGCCTAGTTGGTAGTGCATCTACCTTTGAAGCCAGTCCGTTTTCGAATCCCGGTATGGGCGTTTATATCTGTGATGAGCGCGAATATTTGTTCCTGCCTGAGTCTTGGATGTTTTCTATATATTATTAATATATTATTACTTTTAATGATACATTTACTTAGAATTTTTATTGTTGTTTAGTACATGACTTGACTGTTTAGTAGTCAAATGTGATATAAAAAAAAGAACCCATAAGCTCGGTTTAGTTTTGCACTAGGTTGATTTGTGTAAGATTGTCCCCCTAATATCAATTTATATTTATAATGGTTTGTAATGAGTGTTTCAAATTACTTATAGAAAAAAATAATTTAATTTGTATCTTTCAGATAACTAAACTAGGCTCAAGGGAAGAGTGGAATACTTTACAACAATCAGGGGCGTTTGTTGACTACCAAATTGTTACTTTAAAGCCAGATCAGCTATTGATTCCTGGGTTTGTGGACTGTCACACCCATGCTCCGCAGTTCCCCAACCTAGGCATCGGGCTGGACAGACCGTTGTTGGAGTGGTTGGACAAGTACACTTTCCCGTTGGAGAGTCAGTACAAGGATGTTGAGTTTGCTGCTAGAGTTTACGACAAGGTTGTGGTAAGTAAAGGATGGGGATATCATAGATTTTTATGATTTTATTTAATTATCCATACTTCAGTTCCAGAAAGTAATGAATTGTCACTTATGAACAACAGCATTGCAATAGAATTGATAATTTGTAAAATGTTTGTATTTGAATGATCAAATACATACTAGTATGCATAATACTGCAATGTACTTTACTCTTATTGTTTATTTTTTACATTACTCTCAGAAATTAATGAAGTTTGTATTGAATGAAATGCAATTACTCACATTTAATTCCAGCAAAGACTTCTAACCAATGGCACCACAACAGCCTGCTACTTCGGCTCTCTACATCTTGAAGGAACTATAGAGCTGGCGAAGAGTACCCTGAAACATAAGCAAAGGGCTCTAGTGGGCAAAGTTAGCATGAACCTGAAGAATGATGCTGGTTATTATAATGATACTGCTACTGAGTTGGCCCAAGTTGACAAATTTGTGCAAACCATTTTGTCTTATAAGGTCAATATCTATTTTATCATCAGCTTATGTTCCGGTGGTGATGTTAATTTATTTTTAGGAATGGAGGAAGCTGGAGGACGCCTTTGCAGACTGGCAAACAGATTTGCAAAGAATAAAAAACTGCAAGATAATGATAATGGACAATACAACTAGCTAGTATTAACTATCTATATTATTCATTTCTGATAAGAAGGCTATAATGATAATAAAAAAATCCCACGCTTATTTACCCTGGATACGTGTATGTGTATGAATCTGGACTCAGTAACTCAAAATGCATCATTGTACAATAGCCGAACTGGGTTGATTGGTCATGATTATAGCAATTCAACCAAATTATCCTGTTGGTATCCCTAAGATAAGAGGATAAAATTGTTTTCAACTCAAATTATATTCATAACATAAATAATTATTTCCAGAATGACTTAGTGCAGCCAGTTATTACGCCAAGGTTCGCAGTTAGCTGTGACGCGCCTCTGATGACTGGCTTGGCAAAGATGGCTAAGAAGTATGATTGCAGGATACAGGTGAAAATTTTATTATTAATTCAACCTTATTCTAATGACAACACAATTCACATTCATCACATTGTATTTTTTTCTGTTCAGATCATAGTTTTAATGCTCATGTTGGTTATTGTTTCAGAGTCATATATCTGAGAACCTGAAGGAAATAGAATATGTATTGGAGATGTATCCGTCATGCACTAGCTATGGAGAAGTTTATGACAAGAGTGAACTTCTCAATGAGAAGGTACAACTACTTGCATATGTATAACTTTCGTTTCGACACATTGATAATTTAATATGGTACTACAAAAAATAATTTAAACAAGTGGTGTTTTAAATAGATAAGGTTGAGGCCTCCTATTAGTAGGTACTTTTGTGCCTGTGTCAGGAGGACTCGCTTGTATGTTAGCCAACTCTAACTGGATTTCTTAAGTATACTTTTTCTCAGCAACTTTTTTTTGTCTCTGACACACTTTCACTCTTACCCATAGACTTGATGAGAGAGATATAAAAGTTGCTGAGAAAAAGTTGCTCGTGCGCGCCTAGCCTTAAGCCTTCAGTATCAGATTCACCATTTTGAAACTGTGACCACTGGCGACATCTAGTGTAAAAGTATTCAGATGTCGCATTGTACCAGGACACAAGCAGTTTGTCAAGTAGTGATTCGAAATTTAATAAGTGACTTTTTTCTAGTGTATTATGGCGCACGCGATCCACCTAACCGAAGCAGAGATGTCGCTATTCGCGTCGCGACGAGTGTCGCTCGCGCACTGCCCCGCGTCCAACACGCGGCTGCACTCCGGGCTGTGCCCCGTGCGCAAGTACCGCCGGTGCGGGCTGCGCGTGGGCCTGGGAACAGGTAGTTAAGGCCGATTTACGTTAACAAGAACTTGCATGCAAGTTTCTTCATATTGCTGGGCATAGGCAGTTCCAGTGACTCTCTTCCGGCTGCATCATCAGACCCTCGACATCAGGTCCAGTGGTAAGTACTCAAGACAACACAACAAACGAGCCCCATCTCGACTACCGTAGCACTTTCCGTTAGGAAGTTCCAGTGGCTGTCTTCCGTTCCGGCGGCATCATATAAATTAGCTTCTAATCTAAATTATAAGCGCACACGCGCCGCGGGGCCCGCGGGTGATGGTATTACCTGACGACAAAGCCTTCAAAAGTGAGAAAGTGACAGTCGTGACATTTTAAACCGGTTTAATAAAGTTCCACGGAACTTTAAAATTCCGTTCTCCTAGAATACTGATAACCGAAATAATTCGTTCTTTCACTAACAGGTATTTTGATAAACCGGTATTATGTAAGAACGAAATCAAACCGGTTTAGGAACAAAATAATACCGGTATTTGGAAACCGGTTCCGATCCCTGAACTGAACACGATCAAACCCTGCAATGTAATGGAAATTCACTGAAAATTGCACGCAAGTTCTTTCTAGTCTAATCCGCGCATTACATAGTACAGTCAAGGGAATCAAAACACGTACAGTTTTAGCTCTTGTCACAATGACAATAAGGCATGAAATGGTACGTGATTCCGTTTGCTTTACTGTATATCTGGGCCAGAGGTGTTGATGTTTCGCCAACAGTGTTGCTCGCGCGCTGTCACGTGATATTGAACCCTATATCTGTATCTGTAGTACCTATATATATTTATTTCGAAACAAACATAAACGAACACATTTGCGTTAAGTCTCAATTTGTATCGCAACAAATAGTTACCATCAAAGGCCACCAGAGGCGCTGTTCGTGTTGCCATACAAATTGAGACTACACGCAATAACGCGTTCATTTGTGTTAGTTTCGAAGGACACAGAGCTAATTTTGCAATTTTATTTTATAGAAGCATATTCATCGAAACGTGTTTACCGTGTGATGAAGTAGAACACTCCAAGCCCCATTCTATCTTTCTTGCGGTACTTAATTTTATTTATTTATTCATTTATTTCAGGCAACAAGGGCCCATAGATACCTTAAATAAGAAATGATGATGTCCTCCCAGACGTGTCCGTCGACGGCGACATCCTGGCAACCTTTAATATTTAAGGTCCGGAGACTTTACGCGCGTGGGCGCGAATGTGACTCGCAAAACCGAATTTGGTTTTGAATGTGCGGTCGCAAGAAACACAGTGAAGCTGTCCGTCACTGTTATACGTGTATTGGTAGGAGGGTTTAGGCCTAGTTTTACGGAACTGGCGTTTGGCGTCTAGATCTTCAAGACGGGCGCGTTCAAAGTCTTTAATACCAGTACTGACAGCAGTACGCCAGTACACCTTATAGCTAAAATACATATAATTATATACTAAAAACATTAATGGTCGGACTTCGCCTATAGGTCGCCCACTTAACTTAGACCGTGCGGAAGACCGCCACCCGCTACCCGTATCCGCCCTTTAACGTTTCCCCTCTTACCCCTGGTCCCATGACAGGCGAGGACTCAGGGCCGACGCTAGCTTACGCGGGTGCACGGAGCGGGTCATACTAAACTGCGCCCGCGGCGGGCAGTTTAGTATGACCCGCTCCGTGCACCCGCGTAAGCTAGCGTCGGCCCTCACTAATACGGTCGATCTATAATTCGTCATTACATTAAACAGATGTGTCGGGCGGCGACAGCGCGTCGATATTAGACGCGATGCGGCGCACCATGGACGTAGCCACGCATCTGGATCTGCAGGCGGGAGGCGACAACGCCATCAACTGGAAAGAAGCATTCTACTTGGCTACTATGGGAGGGGCAGAAGGTGAATTTATGATCTTGTTTTTAACCTTTTTAGCGCTCTGTCAAACGCTGTCACTCCGACGCCATGACATGGGAATTTCAAACGCGAAGTTGAACCCTATAGAAATGCATGTAGGATGATATCGCATTAGACGCCGTGACGGATATATGCGTCGTTGGCGTCGAACCCATGGTGCGAATTGCGCATATGTACCTACAGTATCTGGGCGGCCGAGCTTTGCTCGGCGTTTTCCTGGGCATGAGACCTAGCTAGATCGATTGCTCATCCCCGAAAACCCCCACATACCAAATTTCATCAAAATCGTTAGAGCCGTTTCCGAGATCCCCGAAATAAATATATATTGATATATTTTTATTTTTTTTATACTACGTCGGAGGCAAACAAGCTGACAGCCCACCTGATGGTAAGTGGTTACTGCCGCCTATAGACGCTTGCAACACCAGAGGCGTCATTCACGCGTTGCCGACCCATAAGAACCCTTTTCACGCCTTTTTTGAAGAACCCCAAAGCTCGGTCGCCCAGATATTTATAGTTATAGCCTGCTAACCTGACTAAACTCCACAGCTCTAAACCTGGACCACAAGATCGGCAACTTCCAAACAGGGAAGGAATTAGACGCCCTCCTCATCGATGTATATACCCCCGGCGGACCAATAGATCGACACGAATATTCGGTCGATGACACACATGATGAGCGAGTGACCAGCCTGCTACAGCGGTTCGTGTATCTTGGCGACGACAGGAACATATTGCAAGTTTATGTCAAAGGCGATTTGGTTAAGGATATTAGTGCTCCGGGCTTGTAAAATGTGCCTTTAGATTGTTCGGCTTTTTCTGACAGGTGCCAATATGCGATGATCCTTTATTAAACAACTAACCCTTTTCCAGGCATAGTACGATTTATCGACCACATGCGTGTAGTTAAAAATTCAACCTTAATACCCAAAGTTAAGGTTTAAATCGAATTAAATTTCGGCGAAAAGTGACTTTGAGCTTAAATTAATTTCCAATACATAACTATTTTGAATATATATTTTGTTTTTCGCAAAACCACGTAGATTGGTGCGACCTGGAAAAGGGTTAAACAAGTGAAATCAAGGTTAAATATCAACCTGAGATGTGACATCTTAAATTAACAATAACATGCGTTTTTTCTACTTAGAAAAAGATGTGGACCGATAACCCAACCGGGACCAATAAATAAAATAACAGGTATTTTAATTTATTATTTTTATTTTCGTGTAATTTCTTTATAATTTGTGTAGAAAATGTGCAAATAATGTGACAATAACAACTGAAATTAATAAGCGAATACCATTTTTAATACTACCAGGAATCAATATCAAGTTGAATTCCATTTAAATTCAGAAAACACATTTTATAATGTCCAAGAAAGTATATGAAATTGTGTTACATATTTGATATTAGTAATAATTATATTCTATAGAAATGCTTTCATATTAACACTGCTAATAATTTCGTTAAAGCTCTGAGATCTCTTATAAAAGTTTATCAGAAAAGGTTATAATACTCAAATGCAACTGGTATTGTTGAAATACTTAAGTCGGTGGAATGATCTGACATTCAAGTATTAGAGTGTCATTAATAAATTATATAATTAATAACATAAACAGTCTTATAAAATGAAATATAATCTATCTACACTTTAGAGCAACTTATATTTATTGTACAAAATAGGAGAATATAGCTATGTTAAACATGAGAAATATAATTTTATCTAAAAAAAAATAGGACGCATTGAATTTTTATCATAGTAACTAATGGTTAATTTATAAAAAAATGGCTTATTGCTGTTGCTACCACAGCTTGTGTATACCGTTTCGTAAGTTGGCTTGTTTTAGCAAAAGCAGTAAACATGTCGGGTATCTCACCACGACATTAGCTACGACATTCGTTACTCCCTATCACTACTCAATGAACACAGGAACATTGGCGTGCAAATCCGAGAAATGCAAGCCCGTTCTTATACTTTATTACGACATACATATCTAAATAGGCTGACGAACAATGCCTCTAGCTCTAGAAATATCCGTAACACTACGCCCCTGCGGGCAACACAGTATGGCCACGGGACAACAGGTATCACACTATACCACCAATTTGTTCAATATTCGTTATACAACACACGTAATAATCATATTACGCATACATATATAGCTATACCAATCGATGATACAATAAATGAGTGCGATGTGCCTTTCATTCAAACTAAAGCTGGCTTAACAACTGCTTAAGAACCTACTTATATATTTATAAAACATAAAACTGTCTTCTAACTCCTTTAAACTAAATAATATTGATGCAATCAGATCATATTCTGAAGTTTAGTCTCATATAATAAACAATTACATGTCTTTTGACTTGCATTGATTAAACTAACCTAAACAGTCTTAATTATATATGTTATAACTAACACATTCTGTGCGAACCAATGTGCATGACAATAATTTAAGATTATTTCAATAAACTAAACGCAATCATAATTTGATTAGATGCAAGTAGGGCTAGCACGATACCTCTCACCACGGACATAAGCATCCGTCTCGTTCTAACACATACATATAGCAAAAGAGACGAATTGTCTGCTGTAAACGGTGTTGTGCTTGTAGAACAGGTGCACTAATTTTATCACCGTCATATTGCATCCATCTATTTCTGACAGGGACAATTGTTCTATGTCGTCGATAAACACTAGTGTGTTGCTGACACGGAAGCTACGATAAAAACGTTTCACAATCATGCTAGCACCTCGCGTAATGATGAATTTATATAACAATAGTACAGTTTCTAGAATAAACTTGTATAAACTAGAATAATTTGAGAAATTAGTTTGTCATTTTTTTTAATTATTTTAGTTTATACAAGTTTATTCTAGGAAAGGGGGCATTTTGCGCAAATGGCAAGCCAATTTATGAAAGCTTGTTACATAAGTTTCTTAAAATATCACGCCGTTAGCCTGCGAATGTCAAACTACGTTTTGTATGGAAAGCGTCCCACCTTAATTAATGGCATGAAATGTTACTCAAAAGGTACTGCTGGATCAATATCTTTGGGATCAAAGAGAAGGAATTCCGTAAAAGTATCAAAGTTATTACTAAAAATTTCAGTCTTTTACATCTATCTGTCTCAAAATTTTGGCGAATAGATATTATAAATTTCTATTTTTATCTAAAATAAAAGCTATAAAACAAAATTCTGATACATCCAAAGTTCACGTATGAGGGAACCATTGGAATAGAGTAGAAACGTGAGCAAAACTCGTGATCGAAGGATTAATTATGAATGAGGTAGAACAGATAACAAAGTAAAATGCAAGATGGAAATAATATTTCATACGCGATACTTACCACTTAGTAAATATGAATGGTAAGAATATTTTGCGTTAAAGACTACCTAATTCTATCTAGCTACATTATATATTTACAGGAATGTATTGTTCAACATTGTGATACTGTAGAATAAAAACAATTCGTTCTCCAAACATATCGATGAACCGCTAGGCGAGAACTACGCGATCAATTCTCATAATAAATTCGTTAATTATACTCGTTTTTTCAACGTTATAGCACTAGAGAACTAAGAGCTATGTTACCGTTTTTACGTGCCGTAATTTTACGGCATTGTCTGAACATTGTACAATAAAGTGCTTACATACATACATACATTATTAATTATCCTGCGGCTAACGTTTAAGTTTGTCAAGAAATAAATTTATTAAGGTTACCGTAAGGCGCTCGATTGTTTTATGCGTCAAACGCATGCGTTTCCATATAAATCCATTCAACGCAATGCGTTTGACGCAACGTATTTATATCGAACGCATGCGTTTGACGCATAAAACAACCGAGCGCCTTATAGGTACTTTGTGATCTTACTAACAAAAATTACATACTTGGTTAAATCAGGTTAATTATTACAGCTATAACAGACGATCGAACCTGGTGCGCTCCGCACCGCGACCTTGGTCCGCTCCGTACCATATTCGATAGTGTGTACAGCGGTCCGCCGGACAATATTATTATTTTGTCCGGCGGACCGCTGTACACACTATCGAATATGGTACGGAGCGGACCAAGGTCGCGGTGCGGAGCGCACCAGGTTCGATCGTCTGTTACAGCTATTACAATATTTGCAGTTATATCCAGAACATATCAAATGAGAAAACAAGATTTAAAAACCCCATGATTCTATTCTTGAACACAAAATCACTAGTCTTTTTGTAGCATTTGTGATGATGACATTAAAAAGTTTTATCGTTATACACATACAAAAAAAACATAGCATGATAGAAGTTTTTACATTAAAAAAAACCCTGTTACAATAATCAAAATTAAATCCTGTTATAATTGATGTCAGGACCTCATTCGCAAGGCGATAATTTAGGAACAATGCTGCCAGACATAACCGTTTCACTAGGTGTTTGAAAATCCTGTGTTTAACTCTTTCAATTCATTGCAATTATGCAGCAAGGGAGACTGGAATATAAGGCGCCGAGGAGCGCGGTGTTGTTGTTGCAAACCTTGGAATACTGTGTTGTACTTAATCGTTTGTTACAACGATTTTTTGTGACTTGAAAATACATACGTATACTAACAATTCAGATCCGAGATGCATAGCCGTGATATCTAGATGCAACTCTGATGGGTAAGATGTCCTTTATGCTGAAAGGATGACAAACTCAGAAACGCGCTCAGAATTGCTTATATGCGTCGATCGGTGAGATTCTATCGTGAAAATGGGGCTTTTATGGAAGTTACGGCAGGGCACGCTACGCATGAAACGTGCCACGTGTGTCCATTATTCGGAACACATGTCGATGTGGGAGTACCGACATTCGTGTGTTGAGGCGAGGTATGCCTAGGCCATCTACACTTCCTAGAAAACTTGTAACACCAAGACGTATGCTCTATTTCGCACTAACAGTCGTTTTTTTTTCAAATTGTCGGTAATCGGAAGTCGTATTCGTTAAAATCTGATGAGATGACAACTGCCGGGGCCTTTGTTAAGATTTTCATTGCCAGGCATATCGTGAGTATACCCCAGAAACAGATGTAGCGACCAATTCATCTTTCCGGCATCTGAGAAGTTACGCAGCCCCTGCTAAGCGAGTTTCTACTCGTAACTGTGTTAACGTTGTTTGGTCTGTGTGAGTCTAAGGCTGGGTTGCACCAAACCGTCTGTAATCGTAAGCGGTGTTCGTCAAATCTGATTGTATGGAAAGTTTGACAAGTTCCTATGGGATGACAGCTGCCGGCGCCATATTTGACGATGACCGGTCTGTGTTCGTACGTTGGTGCAACTGGCACTAAGGGAGCGACAGACGTTTGCTGCGAGGCCGTAGCGAAAGATAGCTGACATAATAAGCGAGCAACCTCAAATCGGGTTCGGTTGCGTTCCCTCGGTACACATGGCGGCGTCAGGCGGTTATTTTACGAGGCTGGATAGCGATCGGGATCTCAGTGTCGGAGTGCGTGAGCGCGCGACACGCGGCGCCGCCCGCGCACAGACGAGCGCGCCGGGACCGCCGCCGCGAGCTGCGACGCTCGCCACCTGGAGCACCGGACACATGTAAACTAGCCTTTACGGCCGGGGGCCTGTACCACAAAACTTTACAAGCGTACAATTCGACAAATTTGACAACTTTTTCTATGGGAGATTGTACAATTTTGTGAAATTGTAGACTTGTAGTTTTGTGGTATAGGGGCCAGGTTACGACTTCAAGCGGCGGCGGCAGCTAATACATTGCGTGCGGTCCCAACTAACCGCAGTGGGTTGCGCGTCGACCGTGCAATGGACAGCTAAAATGCTTGCCGCGCCGCAAAGTCATGGCCCAGCTGTTAGGTCGGTTAGAGTTTAGAGTTGTAAGAAAAATCGACGCGTGAAGTACCAACATGATGTGATAATAGGGTTGACTCAAAATTTTATTTATCTAAAGAAACAAGGCAAATAATATGCCAAATAGCGAAATTCCTATTTAAATATAAAAGAGCCACAGCTCTGTGACGTCACTGACCACGAGCGCCATAGTGAATGACGATCGTTCCAACACAAAAAAAGTTTCGCGGAAAAGAGACAGAATATGTTTAATAATGTATACACCTCACGTTAAGTAGGTGCACTAAATATTATGTGTTCATACGCCGATTTTTCTAATAGATATCTCTACTACTCATGTTTTATATAACATTTGATAATTGGCAAACAAAAAAGAAATATTGTAACTATCATCGAATTATTTTACAATTCATTTGTGTACTTAAACATAATAAAAAGCCCAAATCTCTAGTTCACTTTCTAACGCTAGAAACTAAATATTTGTTATAATATTTCGTTCGGTTCACTGTCTACTAGATATTTCAAGAAGAAAACTACAAATGAAAAAAAAAATAGATGAATGCCTTTGTTCTAGAACCACCTAGCTAATTGCTATTTAGAGGTAGAACTCACTATTGTCGATTCCATGGTAGCTAATAATTTCTGGCCTTTGTATAGCACAAATTCAGTGTTTGCGCTACTCACTTATTTTCGTAAAGTATTTTGAAATATGAGAATACATGGAACTTGATAGAACCGAGCAGATGGTCAGGAACTCATCATGATGGCGTTAATGTCGTTTAAGTATGCCACTAGCTCAATTAATGTATTTCAACCACCAGAAAACTAAAGATATCGAGCTTGTTATTATGTAAACAATAACTCATTTAATGAGCTTATAAATTAATAGTACATTACTTACCAAGGGCGATAAAACAAAGAATGTCTTAGATCGCAGGTATTTTACGCCCGAGCCGAAGGCAAGGGCGATAAATATGCGATCTGAGGCTTTCTTTATTATTGCCCGTGGTAAGTACAAAATTTTATGTCACCCCCTGGCCAGGAAGTGGGTTTTTTCGCGCGCGGAGCGTGCGATAATGGCCACTTTATGGCTAGGTGTGACATAAACTCTATTTTAAGCAGAATAATAATTTAGAAGGACAATATCGTCCTGACATACCCACGCCTACGGCCCTGGCAATTCAAGCAAGTCACGCATGACGTGATGCATAAATGCATAAACCATTCTGTACCCCTAATATAAGTTTCTTCGACACAAAATAGTAACGAACGCGTTTGCGTTTATTCTTAATTCGTATGACAAAAAAAATTTACCATCTAAGGCCACCAGAGGGGCTAAGATGATCGCGTCGCGTATAGTGCGCGCCATCCACGACGACGCGCCCCTCCACCGCCCGTTCCGTACAATTGCGCATAGATTAGTATGATGCGCTGTGGAGGGGCGCGGCGTCGTGGATGGCGCGCACTATATATGTCGAACATATAGGATTCGTCCCTCTCGCACTTACATACTTGACAGTAAGGGACGAATGCTATATGTCCGACATATAAGCGATCATCTTAGCTCCGCAGAGGCGCTCCTCACGTTGCCCTACAAAATGAGAATAAACGCAAACGCGTTCGTGTTTCGTTTCGAAAAAACTTATACTAGAGAGTAGAGGTTCTAAATGACTGTGACTGTGCGCACAACATCGATACAAGGCATGCCGTGACCGAGCGAGCATAGACAAATGACAAATGCTCCACATTCGACATCTTCTGGATTCATCCATTCCATTTCACGTTCCCGTGACAGTTGCGATCGAATACGTATATTGCAAGGAATGTCAGGCAATTCACAACCATATTGAATATAGTCTTAAGATAATATTCTACTAAGCGAGACTAGTACATTATTGAAATTTTATACAATCAATGATAAAACAATGAATTCGTCGTCGATAGTACGTAAAGTTTTTTATTTAAAAACCCGTTTCGCTGTTATGCTTTGGATCCGACGCGAATCCTAAATCGTTTTAAACTTTATGTCCGCTTGTTCTCCATATTATTCTCAATAAAAGTACATTATGCAAAAGCTGTGTGAAACGAAAAAATACAAAAAACATCTTAAAATCTATAGTTATTAGGAATTAGTATATGTATCTACAATACCAACGAGTTAGATCAAACAACAAATAAATGCATGTTCGTAAGTTTCGTAACAATCATAACACGTGCAACATAAACACAACATCGATAGTGAACATAGAAGGCATTCTCATGGAATGTGTCGTGTGGTGAAACGGAAAACCAAACATTTAAAGCCATAAGCGGAAAAAGCGAGCCCGAGACATACCGAGGTGGGTTAGAGTTGACTTCTCATTCTCGCATTAGCATCTCATTCCCACGAGCGTTTTTCAACGCGCGTTGAATACGCGTTGTAACACACTGAGCCAATGAAAGCTAAGTCAGAGTCCTGCAATATTATCTGACGAACAAAGGTCTTCTAACCAACAGCCTCGCCACGACTTTGCGCGAATTGACAACATTTCATATTTTTTAACTACTTTATTTTATGAACTAGTTAGAGAATAGGTAAAAATTTAAGCCACCCGTATTTTTTCTTTTTCAATTTAACTCATTATTTCATACAAAAAAAAAACACGTTGAAAAGTAGGTCATTCCAAAAGGGCTTAAGTAAAATATGACGTCATCTTCCCAACAAGAATCCAGAGCCACTCCAGAGCAGCGATTGTCTGTACTCTGTACTAAGGTCTCCCTGAATACAGCGAGGAAGATGACGTCAACTTTCGGTTTACAGTAATTTGCGATTTTTTCCAAAATTAACGGAGAAAAGAAATCTAAAAAAAAATGTTTTTTGTGTACTTCACACGTTTTTACCGAAATGGTTTTCGAATTAAGACTTTTGGAAATTATGAAATATTGTCAATTGCGGCGCAGCACGCGTTTTATCTATTCATCATTCTTTCATTGACTTGCATGCAGGTCCTTACACAATTGTCAGCCTTTAGTTGTGATCATATAAATGGATTAGCATAACCGACAACGCTCGAAGTCGTGGCTGCGCCGTAAGTAGACATTCTATTTATAAGGAATTTTGAGCGGTTTATCGTGTCAGATTTTGAGCGGTTTATCGTGTCAGATTTGTTGGCAGGAGTGTATAGTCAGTTTCTTTTTTCGACGGCGATTAACTCTGGATACATTAACTCTCTTTGAGAGAAAGTAATCCATTCAAGTCTTATAAGAATATGTATATGTACAATGTATCGTCCGGCACCGGTACAGTAGGCCCGAGACAACTTATACCAACAATCTGAGTAAAGTTCTATATATAATTTTGACTTTACCAGAATGAAGTATGCCGTTAACGAAACAATAACAAGTCAACTCCAACCGCGCTGTTAGTCCAACCGCACCGAAGCAAACGAACACAGATTCACAGTACCGGTGCGCGTCAAAACAAAAACTCTAGGCAGGCAACAAGCACGTATAGGGCCGTGCTCTCTTGGCGGTCGCCGCAGCGCGCGGCCCCGCGCACAGGCGGGAGCGGGGGCGGGGGCGGGGCCGTACCGGCGCGCGCGCGGGCCGCGTCCAGCGACGCCGCCGGCTGGAGGAACCACTCGGAGCGCGTGCGCATCCGCGCCCGCTGTCGCTCGTGGACCTACCACAACCCAAGCCGAGGTCACCTCACCCATCCGGGAGTCGGGACCGCAGCGCAGCCGCCATAGTTGCCCTATCTGCCGATAGGGAAACTATAGTCTCGTTATTAAATTTAGATCGCTTCGTTTTGCACGTGGATGAATCCGGCTCGAAGGACTCTTATTATGGAGGATAGTTGGTTTGTCAGTTAACCTACCCCGGGATCACACGAATGTATCGGTTAAGAATGTTAACATGAAACGAGAACGTTAGTTTCGTTAGTACTACTAAACCGTCTACTGTTAGTAACAAAAAACGGGAATGACGTTAGACATCCTGCACACCAAAATAATACAATACACAATTTATATAGATCTTTAAAATATCTCAATGGAAGTATCCTACCTAAAGATTTGCTAGCCAGTCTGTACAGCAACATCTATCCGGTTCATTCCGAACATATAGAAGCGGTGTATTATGTTCTGATTGAATATCTGTTTTGACGCACGTATCTCATGTGTGCAAAGCTTCGCGTTATACACACGCACACATCTATGTGCGGACCTTTATCAAGAGTCGTGTTCCGAATCACGCTTACAACGCTCACAGCGCTGACAGTGCTGACGGCCGGTCCGAATCAAATAGCGCGCTCAACGCCGCGTCACAGAATAAGTAATAGTACAAGTACAGAAGTTTCTCTGCTAACAAATTCCCCGTTTAGGTATGCCAAACGTGCCTAAACGTGGCCATCTCTTTCTATCGCACGCAACGCGCTCTTTCGAGGCCCCGCCCTCAGCGCTAGGGTTACCACCAGCGAGAACCTATTTTAATATATGTACTTTATTATTAGTTAGTAGTGTTGTTTACAATACAATTACGAATAGTACTTTTAAGGTTCCGTAGCCAAAATGGTGAAAACGGAACCCGTCCGTCCGTCTTTTCGTCTGTATGTGACAGCCGATGTACTCGGAGACTATAAGCACTACAAATACAATTAAGACATTTAGCAGGAAGGTGTGTTCTACTCGTATGAACCGCTACGTAAAAGTGATGTGAAATGACGAAAAAATATTAAAGTAGGGGGAGGGGGCACTCCATACATGTAACCAGGGGATACAAAGTTTTATATAATTTTTAAAGGCATCACTTTAAAAAATAAAAGAGGTTTCTTAGAACCAACGTTTTCATTTTCGTTTTCTTTTATGTCAACCGTTGGTGAATACCAAACTCAATGACCGTTCTTACTTCTACGTTCTTATTATTATTGGTGCAACCTACTGCAATACAATAATGCTGTGGTTTTGACATTATTATTTAACACGAAACTACACGAAAATAATTATTTTTTATGATCGTACAAGCGCGTGCGCGTGCGATCCGTAACGCTGCTCCGCAGCCATTGAATAGTCACACAATGTGTGAGCCGGCGGCCGCATGTACTTAGCGCGGCGCGATGACGTCACGGTAGTAAGCCCCTCCTGGCCGCGTGAGAAGTGTTTTGTTTCGGACCGCTATTCGCTTGAGCGCGCTTACGATCGGACCGATTCACGCTCATAGCCCGTGTTTACTGTCATTTTCATATATCAAACGTCAGCTTGACGTTTGGCTCAAGGTGCTCACGCCTGGGAGTGTGAGCATCGTAAACGCCAATATGGCGCCGTCCATGACGTCATCAATGACGTCACGACATCTCATGTAAACGCTATGAGCGTGATTCGCTCCGATCGTAAACGCGTTTATAGCGCTGTAAGCGTGATTCGGAACATTCCTATACTCAGTGTCCAAAAATTGAGAAGTTTTTTAAGGTTTCAAGTCAAAGTAAACAGTTCTAAAAGGGCAGCCACAGATTGTCCTAATTCCACAGAAAACCAAAATCAGTCATGCAGTTGAGAACAGGTGAAAATGAACCACAGATAGAGCTCAAGCATCGGACATCTATTCAGTACATACGCAGGGCTGGAATTACTAACTAATGAAAATATGAACAATGTTTACCGTCAATGAGATGTCTATGAATGGTTCATTTGTGCATCAATTACGAATCCCAGGAGTAACTTCGTTCTGACAACTAGCATCATAGGTGCACTGATACATACAGGAACGAACTTCACCTCAATGGCAAAACATGAAAACACACATACCATATTCTGTCACTAAAGCAAAGTCGCGATTGAAAAATGAAAACTTTTTCAAGCTCCTATTTCCAAATTTAATACAATATACGGTTTAAGCGGAGTTCTCTCCCTCGCACGCTCCGGTTGTGGAATGAGGGACTACAATATGGGAGTCTTCAAGAAAGGAGTGTATACATTTTTAAAAGGGTCGGCTACGGGCATGTGACGCCTCTGGGGTTGCAAGCGTCCATAGGCTGCGGTGACCGCTTACCATCAGGCGGGCCGCACGCTTGTTTGGCACCGACGTGATATTAAAAAAAAAAATTAGATCAATCTTAGAACTTGTTCACACTGAGTGGCCAGGCCAAAGGTCGACAGATAGTGACAGCGTCAGAGAAGCATGGCGCGATCGAGCATCGAAATCGCCTGACGGCCCAATCTAAAGAAGCCACAAGTTTACGTCTGCAGAAAGGTACTTTCAAATGTATATCTGTATTCCTGATGATTTCTGTGGCATGTTTTGTAGTCAAATGGGCTGCAATTCGTTTCTGCAAGGTGTCAGAACGCAGTTAAGCTGAGGAAAGGTACTCGATCGCCGAGGGACAGTACAAGTATTTGTCAGGAGCGGTGGACAGTGGCGCTACGGGTGGATAGAGAAAACTCTTCACCATCACTTAAAGAAAAAGTCCTTTTGCGAGCGCTAGAACCCAAACACACATTTTATACATGGAGAGAAACATTTTCACACAAAATGTATACAGCAAGTTTCAAACCAAACATTGAATAAATCTATGATAGTCCACTTGAATTCATATATTGTTGAATTCGATTCCGTACAATCCGAACATTGTGGATCTTTGCTAATAATGCTTTAAGAAATATGCAGTCCTCTTCGATTGAAGGGACAGGCATGTATAGTCAGCAGCAATGGTTGCTACGCGGGCGAGGCGTTCAAAATGATCTACACACGCTCTTATTCCCTTATAATAAAGATGTGTGAAGATCATTTTGGGCACCTCGCCCGCGTAGCAAACATTGCTGCTGACTGTATCTTAATGAGGCATTACATCAAATGATCATTTATACATTTGACTGCCAAATGGGCATTTATCCGACGCATGTGGAATAAGGCGTGATATAGCTAGCATACGTCTCTTTTGGCACCTTTCATCGATGTAGATGAATGAATGATCAGCCATAATTTTTATTATAGTGGTTTCTCGGTTTCTGCGGATCCCTGCGTCTCGACAAACCTCGCCAGGGAAAGGGCATTTTCGACAAATTTCTGCATTCAAGAGACAGCAATTTACAGCTGCAATACATGTTGGCCGAGCGTCGCCGAGTGAACGCCAATACCAAATTGCCATCGCTCGGTGTCGCTCGCCTAGTTAGCCGGGTAAAGTCAAGCGCCAACGTGTATAGAACTCATTTGGCGTAGCTTGTCACAACTTGCCGCACTTAGCGCTGTCGGTTTTTTTTCGCACAAATCAAAGGCGCTCGCGCGCACTCGGCCAATAGTGTCCACATGTTTGTCAGCGCGCCATTAATTCGTCTATATTGGCCAGCATTGGTTTTCCGATAAACTTGCCGAACGCGTAGGCAGTAGGACTTGCCTTGTATTAATTTGCCTGAGATCGACCAACATGTATAGCAGGTGTAAAATCTTATTAAAAAATGTTTGATCTACAAAAGTCATAAGATCCACCGAATCAAACTATCACTAGTGATATCGCGCGATATTTCACGAGTCGAATAAACGCCCAACTTACGCTTGAAACCCTTTCGCTAATCTCGGTAAACATACCTGGGGGAGGTAGGAGAGGCTCTTAGTGCTCTCCGCGTATTTGTTGATGGCTCTTAGCTCGTCCAGCGTCATGTGCGGGCTGGAGTTGCTGCGCGATGACTGCGACGAAGAACTCACCGACACCTGAAAATTGGTAAACCTTATTGCAACGGTGTAAAGTCTAATATTGATGGCCGTCAGTCGTCCAACTGTCAGCACGCAGCGGGCGAGGTGTTCAAATTATCTACACACGCTCTTATTCCATTATAATAAAGATCTTCGAACGCGTAGCTACTTATGCCGCTGCCCGTACCATTAGCCATCGTTGTTGCAACAAGTTAAACTCTAATGTCTTATATCTTTAAACGAGCAATTCTTGTATATTTATTTATTTATTTATATGTATATTTATTTCGGGGATCTCGGAAACGGCTCTAACGATTTTGATGAAATTTGGTATGTGGGGGTTTTCGGGGACGAGCAATCGATCTAGCTAGGTCTCATGCCCGGGAAAACGCCGAGCAAGGCTCGGTCGCCCAGATATTTGATTATAATGTATTTAAAAAATGACACAGTTTAAGGCTCGACCATCGCCAAAATTTTATCTTGCTCGATCACTAGTTTTAGTTCGATCTACTGTTATAGTTGTTCACGTTGAAGGCAATGAAAATGCTAGCATTTGCTATTGTAAATGAGCATGAATATGACTGAATATTGTAGCGATCCTATCCAGCTTTGAGGAGTTGCTTATGGTCCTGCAGTTCAAAACTCTAGGCTCGCCAAAATGCGTCCTTTACATCCAACATAAGATGACCGAGTATTTCGGCTGACGGACAGACTTCCCGTAGGACATGAGTACCTTACAGTGGTGAGCGTCCATACAATTCGATTCCCACCGGCTTGCCTAATTTTCAGCCAGTGCAGTTCTTTTACTACGGCTCATGAAGAAGAAAGGCCGCCGTCCGCACCGCCTCTCACCACCCCCATCAGCGCTGGCATCGACTGACACTCTTCGGACATGATGTTGATGACGGTACCTTGAAGACGCTCTCCTCGAGCGAGATGGGCTGCCTCGCCTCCCACCACCATCAGCGCTGGCATCGACTGGCACTCTTCGTACAACATGATGATAGTACCTTGAAGACGCTCTCCTCGAGCGAGATGGACAGCCTGGTGCAGGAGTCGAGCAGGCTGTGCTCGGGGATGATGCCGAGCCCGAGCACGCCGCCGGCCGCACCGCCCCCCACCACCCCCATCAGCGCTGGCATCGACTGGCACTCTTCGTACAACATGATGATAGTACCTTGAAGACGCTCTCCTCGAGCGAGATGGACAGCCTGGTGCAGGAGTCGAGCAGGCTGTGCTCGGGGATGATGCCGAGCCCGAGCACGCCGCCGGCCGCACCGCCCCCCACCACCCCCATCAGCGCTGGCATCGACTGGCACTCTTCGTACAACATGATGATAGTACCTTGAAGACGCTCTCCTCGAGCGAGATGGACAGCCTGGTGCAGGAGTCGAGCAGGCTGTGCTCGGGGATGATGCCGAGCCCGAGCACGCCGCCGGCCGCACCGCCCCCCACCACCCCCATCAGCGCTGGCATCGACTGGCACTCTTCGTACAACATGATGATAGTACCTTGAAGACGCTCTCCTCGAGCGAGATGGACAGCCTGGTGCAGGAGTCGAGCAGGCTGTGCTCGGGGATGATGCCGAGCCCGAGCACGCCGCCGGCCGCACCGCCCCCCACCACCCCCATCAGCGCTGGCATCGACTAACACTCTTCGTACAACATGATGATAGTACCTTGAAGACGCTCTCCTCGAGCGAGATGGACAGCCTGGTGCAGGAGTCGAGCAGGCTGTGCTCGGGGATGATGCCGAGCCCGAGCACGCCGCCGGCCGCACCGCCCCCCACTACCCCCATCAGCGCTGGCATCGACTGGCACTCTTCGTACAACATGATGATAGTACCTTGAAGACGCTCTCCTCGAGCGAGATGGACAGCCTGGTGCAGGAGTCGAGCAGGCTGTGCTCGGGGATGATGCCGAGCCCGAGCACGCCGCCGGCCGCACCGCCCCCCACCACCCCCATCAGCGCTGGCATCGACTAACACTCTTCGTACAACATGATGATAGTACCTTGAAGACGCTCTCCTCGAGCGAGATGGACAGCCTGGTGCAGGAGTCGAGCAGGCTGTGCTCGGGGATGATGCCGAGCCCGAGCACGCCGCCGGCCGCACCGCCCCCCACCACCCCCATCAGCGCTGGCATCGACTGGCACTCTTCGTACAACATGATGACAGTACCTTGAAGACGCTCTCCTCGAGCGAGATGGACAGCCTGGTGCAGGAGTCGAGCAGGCTGTGCTCGGGGATGATGCCGAGCCCGAGCACGCCGCCGGCCGCACCGCCCCCCACCACCCCCATCAGCGCTGGCATCGACTGGCACTCTTCGTACAACATGATGATAGTACCTTGAAGACGCTCTCCTCGAGCGAGATGGACAGCCTGGTGCAGGAGTCGAGCAGGCTGTGCTCGGGGATGATGCCGAGCCCGAGCACGCCGCCGGCCGCACCGCCCCCCACCACCCCCATCAGCGCTGGCATCGACTGGCACTCTTCGGACTTTGTTAAACCTGATCGTTGTCATGATATGCATGATTATAGATAGAGGTGCATTTTTTTCAAAGTCAAATGTCACGTAAATCTGTCATCTCATCACATGGTTAAACCCACCAAATGTCAAATCACTCGCAATTTTCAACTCTGTCAAAAATAAGGAAGGTGTCATTTACACTGGCACTTTATCTGATACGTGTGACGGCGAAGTGGCAAAGAGAACAGGCCTGGTGACACATCCAAGTAGCCAGAACCGCACTCATTTGTTTATGAGATATCTTATCGAACTGTGATTGTGACAGTATTAATTGTTCTTCAAATTTACTTAATTTCGAAAAATCTATAATGTTTATTTGTAGTTTGATTCTGTGTGTTATATGTATTACTCGATCTAAATGAAATGCTAAATTATATATAAATATTCATATAAATGATAAATTTCAGTATGTTAAAAATGAGTATATATATTGTGAAGATTTAAATGATATAGCCAGTATAGATTCCCAACATTAGTAATCCGTGAAGTGTGACTGATGACAAAATGGACGTAAAATATACTGATACCCAAAAAGAAACCATATTAAATAAATGTGAAAGTCCCAAGCAAAAGACACGGTTTTGGAGATGTTAATATAGCGAATAACAATTAAAAATCGTGTTTATTGGCTAAGCGAGACCTTTTTCCATTGGGATTAACACAAATGTAAATTTGGCATATAATTTAGCTACAAGAACATTACGCTACTAACTTTCCTTTCCGGTTAACTACGCCCTAACATTCGGTGAATGACTAAATCACTAGTGCCACCAATCCATTACCCAATTAAAAAAATATTAATCGACCTACATTACTTCGATAAGGATGTTATGAATTTTACTCATTCACAATTTAAACTCACCAAATGTATTACAATATTGACACGGTAAAATGGTACTTGACTAGTTTTAATAGCTTAAACGGTTCTCAGACACTTTCAGATGACCTGCGAAAGACGTACGAGATAAGTACGATTCACGTAAGATTCGCGATAAAAATCGTAATAAATTGAACGAAAACGTTTCGATGTTATCTATGTTATCTATGTCTTAACAGTTAAGGACTCAATTAGGTATACATTTTAGTTGATAACCATGTCTTAACGAAAATGACTCACCATATCAATTGTATAAAGTTAGGTAAGTTTCGTTACAGAATGTGACAATCCACATAGAAATGAATCATCATGTACTTATATGATCCATTGCAAATAAACGAGTATGAGTATGAAAGGGACCTATGGCGGCCGGCACGTTTATTGCCGTTGTTCTAATAGAATAGTGAATCGGTGCAACGTAAGCGGCTGCCACCATAAGGACCCTTTTAATGTGAACTATCACAAATAGTATCAATTAAAATGTAGACAGACTTTAACTATGTACCAAAAAAATTGGTTTTCACTCTTCTCCACAGTATAGAGGTTTAACCTAGCTCTGGCGGAGTCATCCAAAATAGTCAGGAAATTGTAATAGAAACTTATATTTTAAGTTTAAAATACAAGTTTGGCGCGCATTCAATATCACTGGATTGCGTCTCGCTCATCGCATTATACCTATGAGAATCGTACTTTTTTAATACTAAAGTGAGGGTACAGAACTAGCGAATAGACCTTTTTGGTATTTATAAATATTTTCACTTTGATTAAAAAATTGAGATTTTTGCTAGCGGACGCATCCGCTTATAAATATTTCCGAAACATATTTATAAATATTTCCGAAAGTTTCATTACCCTCGTAAGTTTCGCAAGTACGCGAAACTACTTCTACAGTTCCCAGAACTGTTAGAAATCTAAAATAACCAGTGGCTTATCGGATAGTTCTGTATAGGTACACTTTTATTTTAAATCAGGCTCAAAATAATGGTAAAAACCTACCTTCTAAATTGAATTTATTGCCCCAGCGGTCGCATTCGCATTGTAGCCACGTCTTCTCTGCTTCCAACGATAATTGCCCTGTAAATATATGATTTAGACTCGCTCAAGAACAATCCAAATCTCTAGATAACATAGATACTCGTAAGTATTTACCATTAGCATTGATATTATATTGAGTTGATAATCTCAAAAAGCTGATTAAAAATTATCTATATGCGTTGTATTTCATGTAAGGTCAAGTCCATAATTCGGCGGAGTAAACTGGCAGATGAGATGTTGCCAGGAGTATAAAAAAAAAGTGACGGTATATATCGATAAAAATATGTCGATACGTATAGAGTAACTAACTATATATACCCTCTTATTAAAAATGTGCCAGCATTTTTCGGAATATTAAAATCGATATACTATTCGATAGGAAGTTTTTTCGATCAATATGCCAAGAGCCCTACTACTTTACTACCTAATTTAATAAATGTTAAAGTTTCTACTTTTCGGCAACTAAAGGCTCATTAAGCGGACAAAAGTAAAATAAATATGAAAAAATCATAAAATTTACAAATCATTTTAATTTGTCAAATTGAGAGCATTTAAGATTAAGAGAAACACTACTAATTTCGATTTTCGATGATCTCAGCAAGCACCAAGGGGTACCCGATAAATAGGTCCGTAAGATCCGTACGTCTAGCGAGACCTTAAATAATATCGATATGAACAGCACTGGCCGTACTGTGGCAACATTTGTGCATTTTGACTTGTCAAACAACTCCGCCGAATGGTGGGCTCGAGTTTAGTTTTTAATAACAAATGACGCCTACTAATCAAAGATTCAGAATAAGTCAGAATAAACATGTATGGGGGTTAATTTTCAGGGCCATAGTGAGGCATTAATGATTCTCGAGATATTATGCCAATCTTGTGTGGTTGTTTTACTTTTACAACTTCTGAGTTCACAATGCGAATTGTCATTTTTTCCTCTTCTCTATTTTACAAAAAGAATTATAATGTCATGGTGCGTTCTGCCCCCCTGCTCCTAAAATTTGCTCCAAGCAAACATACACATAAATGCTGCTGACACGTGTTCAAACGATAACCCCCTTCATTTACAAAGGCCCATCAAACTTATTTTAGTTAAATAGCCGTTAAAATTCGTTCGTGTTCCTGAGAAAGAGACAAACCAAACCCCATTGTAATTAGCAGAGGTGTGTTAAGTTTTATGAATAAGTCTTCACTCACTTGCATAGGCCTCCTGGTCGATCCGGTGCCGCGGCGGCGGCGGGTCTCGAAAAGAGCATATCCACTCGTCCTTCACCCGCAGAATGCGTCCCGTCACCCGCGCATAATACTCGTAGTTGTCCCGACCGAAAAGATCGCCCGCCGAGAACTGCTCGATCAGCTGACGCATTATACGGGTCGCCACCTAGCAGTACAAGTCATACTCAGCATATTGGCACGGGGGTGACACGCCAAGGAAAGTAAGCGCTGTGGGTAAGTATGTGTGCGTGCGCTGTCGGTACACGCGTCAATTGTTTGCGCGGGTGCGTAGCGCGGGGCGCGAACGAATCGCGAGACGCGACGGTAACCCGATCGTAACCAGGCGGGTCTCTCAGGGACGAGGTAACTGACCTCGGTGCGGGGGGTTCGTGTCCGTTCTGTATGTAATACTATTATACTATTCTGTGAGATTGGTTAAGGTTTAGAAAAAGTGAGCTTTTTAGTCGCAAGAAAAACAGAACCGAAGAGCACGCGTTGCAGAGGCGGAAATTCGTATCGTGCCGCCCCCTGTACTTTCGTGTTATACACAATAAGAGTGAAACGGACGGCACTATACGAAGTTCGGTTTTCGATGTTCAGAGTACAGGCCCAGAAGCGACACACAATTAACTTTCATAGAAATGGTTTAGAAGACAATATGGATCTCGTACAAAGAAAATTATAAGACGACGCCCGTCTGCGACGCGGCCGCGTCTTACGTAACTCCCGTTTGTCTTGGGATGGGGTCATGGGGTCAAACTATATCTAATTACACTGAAAAAGGGTCGAGTAGGACTATGCGACACACGGATAGACGGCAAAGCAGCCGATGGATGGAATTAGAGCAGCAAAGCGATAGCAATTGAGCTGACAATTGAGAGAGAGATTATTATTTAAAATAATGGTTCATATAAATGTTCGTCGCCAATCGTAACTCCCTTCTACAATCAATCAAACACACTTTTCATTTATTTATTTTGTTTTGTGCGATGTATCTTGAAAGTATGGGATATGCACAGTGCCGGAGATCATTATATGTAAGTAGATACACATTAGGCGTATGTGCTAGCCAATACATACATAGGTAGGTACAACGAATACAACGAATCCTCAAATCAACAAAGGGTCGGCAACGTGCTTGTGATTCTTGTTGAATCGCAAGCGTCCATAGACTACCACCAGGCAGGCCGCAAGCTAGTTTACCACCATTTTTGTATAAAAAAGAAATTGGCGTGGGGCGTATGAGGAAAACGTTTAATGGTTGATTTAAAAGTGTTTTGATAAATAATATAAAGAAAAAATTAAGACAGAAATTGCCGACAGTAAAAAATATTACCTATACTACTCGCATAACAGTCAATTAACCAATAAATTCTAATTCTAATAATTAAAATGTGAAACTGACGCAAGTGGTCTCACAAATTGAATAAATGTCCGTGAATGGAATGAGTCAACAAGTTGAGGAAGTGAGTAACAAAATTAATTTGATGAATCAAGCCCTTATCAGTGTTGCGGTGGGTTAGGAATTTAGGGTGTCTACGTGTCTATATATAGTGGGAAACAGCAGAGTATTCATGTTATCTTACTAAATACACTAAGATATAAAATATCAATTTGTCATTACGGCACTACTTTTATCATCGTAAATACTACGTGCCTAACTGATCATAAATTCTATTCTTGTTCTATTTACATCTACAAATACTTGCTATATCAAAGTGGAAGCGTTCTAAAAGCAAATAAATTCACCACTTTACAAAAAATGTTAACGTATGGTGTGTCACAAACTAATAAATTTAAGCGTTATATTAATGCTTATAGCTAAATCTACGATATGCGTATATATATTAACATTTTGTATGCTGTTTGATGTACTCACGCAAACTTCAGCCTTCAGCCGCATGTTTTAGATAAATGTAGTGAAAACAATATCGTAGCTATGTACAATTGTAGCTTAAACCTAAGTGTTGATTTATGATAAATATCATAACCAACCGATTCGAATTGGACATGTATACAAGAAAATTGTGATAAAATCGTGAGAAGAAGCATGTGCGTTGCAATTTAAAATTATCATCCTATCAGATAAGGACACAATACACTAATTTACTGATAAAATGTTCTGTTTATTGAGTTATGATAAGGCGATTAGGAACGCCTTTGTTGTGGTTCTAGCAGTTTTATCACGGAATTCATGACGCTTCGGAGATCGATCGCAATCTAATATTAGGTCATATGAAAATGACAATTATCGTGGCCGAACTTGAGAGGTACTTATAAAGTGCCGCAAAATTATAGACGGAAAAGATAACGGATTCCAATTGAATAGAGTTTTAATTTCCGAACTCACAATAACCGGTTTTAACCTATAATCAAGAATACCAATCAGACTTGTTTCACTGTAATTTAAGCTCCAAACGCACTGACAGGCGGTGGCGGCGCGGTGCGGAGGCGGTACCAGTACCGGTTGTAACATTCGATATGGTTAGCAACTAATATAATACAATGATAAGAATAATTGTAACGTGACGTGATACAACCTGCGAAACTAGATCACATTATAAAGCCTTTTTATTTTACTTAATAACTATGTACAGTTTGTTTTTAAAAGATAATTTAAATTTGAAGTATAAAAAAGATCACACACATTTTTTCTTTGTTTAAGTGTTTGCGAAGTCTTCAGAGGTCATTCTTGTGTGTGTTTCTAATTGTTATTAAGGACCTCTCAACGAGTGAAGGCCTCCTCCATTTTTTTCCATAAATTTCTATCTTTTGCCTGTGATAACCAGTCCTTGCCAGCCACTCTATGTATTTCATCCGCCCACCGTACCTTAGGCCTTCCTTGCTTTCTTTTGTTTTGTGGTCCTGTCCAAGTTGTTGCTATTTTTGCCCATTTACGTGTGTCCATGCGTGCAACGTGTCCAGCCCATCTCCATTTTTGTTTTTTGCAGTGGTCTAAGTGGACATTATAAAGCCATTTACATAAAAACGCATGTCCGAATCGGGTGATTACCTACTGATAACGCAGATCTAGTGCAACCGCTATCGTCAAAGTATGGTATGTGCATTACTGTACTGTACACTTTCTAATGAAAATTGCAATCAAAAACCTTTGTAAGCTTCCTTATGAGCGCTGAAGCATCTGGTCGTGTTTTGAACTAAGTTTTCTTTTTACATTTGGGTAGCAATTTGTCTTGTTACTCCACAATAGGGATGTTGACACCAAATAAGAAAATCAATGAATCCGAATTTTCTCGAAAAGGGATCAAATTCTCAATCAAATAGCGAAAAAAGTAATTCAAAAGAATAAATAATTACATAATTAAGTCATAAGTCTTCAAAGTTTTAGGAGGGGGCATTTTCTGTCCCTGTTCCGCAAAACGCACCTCTGTATTGAACGATCGTCATTTACTATGGCGCTCGAGGTCAGTGACGTCACTGATCTGTAGCGCTTTCTCTCTCGAACTAGACATTCTAACGGTTGTAGTTTCGTTATTTTTTGACATATTAGAATAGGATTTTCACTATTTGGCATAGTTTTATGTATTCTTTCGTATGGAGTAATAATACATTTTGAGTCAACATCCCTATACTGTAGTATTGTGGAGTAACCTGCGGCGTTATGGCCTTCCTGTAGGCCACAACACTAAGGCTTATCTTAATTTCATTTTTCTCACAACTATCCTAGATTTTGCTCAAAACGAACTTTATCTTTATCATGTATCGAAATGAAATCTGTAAGGGATCTTAAGTTTTGAAACAAGTTTCTTACAAATGTGATGATATCTTTTGTTTGTAGTTGCGAGAATCATATTTGCTTTCTGATTGCACTTAGTACCTAAACTTAAGCCTGTTTACATGTGAATAACCACACAATTTTATTAGTCATATCACCCACTTTGTAAGTGCGCACAATGGAAATTATGTTAATATACACACTGTTTAAAACCTCATTCGACTCGTAAATGCCGTTATCATGGCAGCTCACCTTGAATCTTTGAACGTCCTCCATGGTGGCGGTTTTGCCATCCGACACGCAAGAGTGGAAGAATGACGGGGCGACGGACACACCGAGCGCTTCGGATGTCATGCCGGTACCTGTAAACAATGAATTTTGAAAAGTTACAGGAAACACCCGTGTTTATAAGGACGGCACCGAGTCTGTAAACACACCGGCCGTTGGACGGCTAATTCAGGCTCGCATTACGGATATCGCCGTGTAAAGAGGCTAATGCAGCAACAATCTATATCGCAAATCATATGTCATAATAAACGCTTGTTAATAACCCAATCGTATCGGTCAAGAGCCCCGTTATCTACCTTGAAACTTCAACGAAAATAATATGTTTCGATCGTTTTACAGCAGTGAGTTATTAAAAGAAAATCATACGCTATTTTCGTGTAAAAGGAATGAAAATACGAACATTATATTTAAAATAATGGTTCATATAAATGTTCGTTGCCAATCCTAACTCCCTTCTACAATCAATCAAACACACTTGTCATTTATTTATTTGTCTTTACTTCCTCGTCTTTATTACCTTGTCTTTACTTCAAAATAGCTAAGAAAGTAACATATACGATACCTAAAAATAAATAGTTACCATTCGATTCGATAGTCGGTTTAACGTCTAATCTATTTTTTTCATCCTTTATTCAGGCGATACAGTTTAAAGTAATTCTATACAGACAGTTTATGCTTCGTAATGAAGACTGAAAGTAACCGATTAGTAGCAATACGGGAATAAAATTTGCAATCGCTCACGCGACACATTACATGATACCAAACATGTTTTATCAATGGATACCTATGTCATTATTTTAGAATGAATTCAGTTAATTAGTGATTTAATATTATACTTTTAGTTACATGTACGTGATTACCTAATAAACCACGACTTCATTATAATTATTAGGTTCACGTAAATATTTTTTGCTGTAATATACGGGAACATCTGTAAAATTTTTATAGCTGTATAAAAAGAGCTACGATGAAGACATAAAAAGTCAATTAATAGCGTTAAAAGTCCTTCCTGGAACATTTCGGCGTGATTCGGTTAAATCAACGCGAGCAAACGACGCGTGAATGCGTCGATTACGGGCCTAATTATGCGCTTGATCACGTAAATAACTTCGTGCAGTCATTGTTCGTGCTGTTTCGAGCGGCATTGACTCCAGGAAGAATTTCAAATTTGTGGTAAACATTCAATTGATTATTAGACGGTGGATCACGAGCACATACTAATCGTGTATTCAAAGGTATGCTTACGCTAAGCAAACTCTTTCCTTTCATTTCGTCGGTAACAATAGATATCTCTAAATAAGGACCATTTTCGATACACGTCATCTAATATATAGTGTTCAATTCAATATAAGTAGAAAAAAATGGAAAATAACCAATTTATTTTTTAATAATCATTAGAAGACTGAGTAGTTAGCATGCGTACAATTAGCGCACTTGATTAGTTACTAAAAGATAAGACGATATGTTATTAACCCGTCATCTCCTGTAGCTCTAGTATAAGTTTTTTCGAAACATTAACTAATTCGAACGCGTTTGCGTTTTGTCTCAAAATGTATGAAAACGCTCTCACCGAGTTTGAAATACGCGCGTTCATCGGTTAGCAACAAATGTTCTACTCGCTGTTTTTAGTTTCCACTAGTGACCACCAGAGGCGCTATTCACGTTTTCATACGACTTTCATAAATTTTGAGACAAAACGCAAACGCGTTCGAATTAGTTAATGTTTCGAAAAAACTTATACTAGAGCTACGGAAACCGTACTATCTTCTCGAAGATCTCACGGATCGAAGTAATTGCCACACTATAAATAAAATCTCCCGAGCCCGGTGATTAACTACGACATATCTATTATTCATAAAATAATATCGCGGTGGATGAAATAAATTGATTGAATTGACCATTCTACACCATAATTTTTTGATGTTTGAACTTACGTGTATCATACCTTGTTATCATCATACATTACATGTGAAGATTGTAGGTACCTGCAGTAATACGAACTTGTTTCATTTTTAGCCAATTCAATAGACCACCACTTTGAACTGGCTATAGCATACTAGGTAGGGTTATGTAGGTACACTGAGTGACAAAAATACTAATTATTAGTAAGTTTTAGTGAATCCCAAGACAAGGAGATTATATACTGACGGTTACAAAACAGTTTAGTTGTTACAAGGGCAATTTTTTTGGTATTAGTAAATAACTAGTATTATCAAAAACTGGTTTGTAACCGTTAGTATATAATCTCCTTGTCCTGGGATTCACTAAAACTTACTAATAATTAGTATTTTTTTTCGCTCAGTGTACAAAACGAGCTACACATAATGGAAAAATGTAATGCCGTCTACCATACCTCATCAACTTCCGCACTCGTTGCTGAGAAATCACCCATTTCCTGACTTTACACTCATAAAAGAGAGCATTGAGCATTCCTGTGCTCATACCCTGAGAATACGTCGATAGGCATTCGCCCGTAAAAGACGCGTGAAACCTCAACAATAAAGGCCGGAAACAACTAATACTGTCACAATGCAATAATTTATGCCAGATGAGATGCGATAGTGGCCATTATCCGATAGCTACAACAAGCATGATGACGTAAAGGCGGACGAATGGGGACCGGTAACCACGCCATAACCAGAGCGTTATGAGTGTACGCAGTGTTGCGCGACCAAGGCATAATGGGCCGTGTTATAATATTTGGGAGTTCCGAATACGCGTTCGAAATGAGAGGAATTTATTTATTTATCGTATGGCATTTATTTCGAACCGTGAGATCTTCGAGAAGACAGTAGGGTTGCCAGTTTTTGTTGCAATTTTAGAACCACCCAGGGATCACGTGAAGGGTATCGGTGGGTACTTTCCCTACGGACGTGGTGCAACCCCTCGACCCCCTTTGTCAAGTGAGTGGGCAACTTGACTATTAGAAGTTTTCAAGCCGCCCGAAGGCCTCCAACTTGGCTTAACGACTGCTGCCATAGACAGCAGCCGGGATCAACGGCTTAACGTGCCTTCTCAAAGCGGTCACCCATCCATGTACTGACCGCGGCCCACGTTGCTTAACTTTGAATAACGCTTGCTTGAATAGCGCCCCAAGGAATTATAGGTTACAAGATGGATGCGATAATAAACCATCAGGGCTATTGAAATTGAAATTGAAATTAAAATTTTTGAAATTGAAATTGAAATCATTTATTTCGGACTACAGGAATCCATATACACACATCACAAGAAATTAAAGAAAATATCCGATGACTATTTTTTTATACATTCAAAGACGGTGGCAAACAAGTGGTCCACCTGATGGTAAGCGGACACCTCAGCCTATAGACGCACGCAACTCCAAAGGAGTCACGTGCGCGTTGCCGGCCCTTTATAAAATCCGAGGATGAAGGGACCAATTTAGGTCCCTCGCTCTCAACACAGTGCAGTGACTAATTACTAATAAGTAGGTAGGCCAAAGTTTTGAACTTAACTATTGTTGAGTAGCGTAGGACCTCTCGACTCTTATTTCTAAGTCGAACTGCAGACGTACCCAACACAATAAGTGTTAGGTATAAGGAAAAGTAATGCAAGAGAGGTAAGGCAGAGTGTAAGAGAACATCGTATAATAGTCAACTTCATTTTAGAAGTCTTACAGAGATTAGGAGCAGTAGCTCTAGTATAAGTTTTTTCGAAACATTAACTAATTCGAACGTGTTTGCGTTTTGTCTCAAAATGTATGAAAACGCTCTCACCGAGTTTGAAATACGCGCGTTCATCGGTTAGCAACAAATGTTATACTCGCTGTTTTAGTTTCCACTAGTGACCACCAGAGGCGCTGTTCACGTTTTCATACCAATTTCATACATTTTGAGACAAAACGCAAACGCGTTCGAATTAGTTAATTTTTCGAAAAAACTTATACTAGAGCTACAGATGGCGATTTATTCACACCTATTAAAATAGTCACCATGAGTGCAGTAGCGAAATTATAATGGTCCACTTAAAACCGTGTTGTCGAGCAAGTAAGTGCGTTCAGTTCACATGACACAGATGTCAAGAGGCATGACATAAAATGAAGCAACAACGACGATATGCGGCAAATATGATTCACGCATTAGCATAATGAGTTTACATTCTAGTCATTCTACCCTTAATTAGAATTTGTAATGAATGTGGCTTTTTCTGTATACACATTTATAAAATGAAATATTTATCATGTAAGTCTGATAAGGTAGGTACAGTCAGCATAAAAAGCAGCTTGACATATGACAAGGTCAAAAGTTTCTATTCCCATGTAATAAAGACTTTTGACGTTAATTTTGTATTAAGAGGAGGGGTAGGGCAAGCTCTCTCCATACAAACTTTGTGCAGGATTTACTTCGTTTGTGTTTGCATTAAAGTTATGATTTTTGGTCAGTATGCTTATTTTTCTCATAGCTATTTCGTGATGTAATTTCTTTTTTTTTTTTTTATATTTGAAAATTTTCACATCACGATCTTCGCATACAATACAATACAAATACTCTTTATTAATATCTAATATTTACAACCAAAAAAAAATATTTTTTACATCACCTATTCGGATAAGGGCTTTTTCTTCCCTGCTAGGAGGGATCAAAGTGGTACTTTTCTTCCCTGCTAGGAGGGATCAAAGTGGCACTTTTCTGTAACATGTTATAAGTTATTGTATCGATTTTGATAAAATAAATGCACAACCATTGTTATTTCAGATGTTTCATTATCCTCAATAGGTGATGTGAAAAGCAGTATGTGTCACATGGAAGCAAAATTATTTCCACCTTGGGCGTTAATTTCTTGAATCCCTCACTACGCTCAGGATTCTATTTTAGAATATAATAACTTCGCTTCGTTCAGGATTCAATTTACGCCGTAAATATGTCATTTTGCTCCCTTGTGACACAATCTACTAATATTTGTTAGTGCCAAAACCGACGAATAAAACCTGCACAAAGTTTGTATGGGGAAGGCCTTGCCCTACCCTGCGCCTTAAGCAGTAACGCTGCTAACGCAAACTACAAATTTAGAAATAAAAGAAAAAAGGTCGCAGGTTCGAATCCTGTTTTCTACTTTTGATGCTGACTGTACTATTTTTCAACAGGATAAAACATTCTTCTTTTTCTGACAGTTCTGCATAGAAATAGACGGACTGCATACGTTGTTTTAATCGTGAAAAACCGACGAAACATTGTATGGTTTTAAAACACAGCAAGTTGTATAAAAGTGTATTAAGCTTAAGCCACACAGAGAGCGGGAGGGCGGTAGCGGCGCGGGAGCGGGACGTGAGCGGGACGGGAGCGGGCGGTAGCGGCGCGGGATAGGTAGGCGCTCCCGCCCACTCCCGCGCCGCTACCGCCCGCTCCCGTCCCGCTCACGTCCCGCTCACGTCCCGCTACCGCCCGCTCCCGCGCCGCTACCGCCCTGCCGCTCTCTGTGTGGCTTAGGTTTTAGTGTAGATGACAGTTGCCTAAGGGCCGACGCTAGCTTACGCGCGTGCACGGAGCGGGTCATACTACTCATACTAAACTGCGCCCGCGGCGGGCAGTTTAGTATGACCCGCTCCGTGCACGCGCGTAAGCTAGCGTCGGCCCTTATACCTACTACCCATTTTAAGTAATTCTACACAAGTAATTTACGGTTAAGAACATAATAAATGGGCACAGATCCTGCACAGATTGTACAGAATTCCCGTATAAAGTGACCTGTTTTTATTACACTTGAGTGTAGTTTTATTCCAAGAAATACCTCTGGTGGTTATTCAACCTAGTCCTACTTTGTTAAAAGATGTAATTGATGTAATAATAAAACAATTTGAGTTTTTGTTAGAAATGAAAAAGTGAAACCTGATATAGTTCGTACACAACTGTAAGGCCAAAGTGCTGTCAAATTATCGCAAGCAAAAATCTACCGAACAGTCAGAGCTCTAAGTCGAGTTTTGCCTGCGTTCGTTTGACAGAGTTTGGCCTTAGAAGTTTGTACGATCTACATATACCAGTTTATTTGAAACCGATCACAATTAAATGGTTTTAGAGGTAAGTAGTCTTTTTTATGAAAATATTTCCATTACTATGCCAGGTCAGTTACCTACTATCCGGGTACGAATTACAACTTGTGTAATAGGGATGTCGACTCAAAAAATTTTATAACTTCAATAGAAAGAAGACATAAAACTATGCCAAATAGTGAAAACCCTACTCAAATATCTCAAAAAATAACGAAGCTACAACGGTTAGAATGCTCGTAGTTAGAGAGAGAAAGTGCTACCTAACCGTGACGTCACTGTTAAGTAGCGCCATAGATAAATGACGATCGTTCAATACAAAGGTGCGTTTTGCGGAAAAGGGACAGAACATACCTACTCTTAAAACTTTAGAGACTTATAATTACGTAGTTATTTATTTTTTTGAGTTACTTTTTTCGACATTTGATTGAGAATTTGAGCCTTTATGTAGAAAATTTAGATTTATTGATTTTCTTTTATAGTGTCGTCATCCCTATTAAATGGTTTTTGAGGTAAGTCGTGTTTTTGATGAAAATCATGGTTGTTCATCTTAGAAGAAAGCTGACGGAATTAATAATAGCTCCACCTATTTTCATGGTTATTAAACTTGCTCGAATAGTCAGCTAAAAAGTAAAAGTAGGTAGACTGTTAAAAAGGTATTTAAAAATTCGATGCGTACCAGTATCACACACGTGGCCCTGTGGTAAAGTATATTGTCTTTAGAGACATTGTACCCGGGTTCGATCCCCAGCGGCGGATGCACTTTTTGTATGTTTTTTCTCATGTATCCAAGATAATGCTTACTAACTTTAGCACTTGGTGGCGCTTTAGTCGGGATCACAATATGCGTGAAGTTGGCTATCTATTTCCAGTCATTACACTCTTATTTATGATGAAAATATTTTCATTACTATGCCAGGTCAGTTACCTACTATCCGGGTACGAATTACAAATTACAACTTGTATAATTATTGGAGTGCAACACATAGGTACGCATATTTTTCACACAGCTGCATATGGTTTTAGTCGCCGGCGCATTACCGGGATAAAACCATGTCAATGAGAAGTTAAGTAATATTAAACAATAGCTAGAACGAGAGCGCTTGCATCACTTATTAAGCCGTGCGTGGGCGCTCCTAATTGGCAAAATTAAACTAATTATTTTCGGCGACGAGCGCGTGCAAAACAGTTGTAAAATGTTTCTGGGTGTGCTTTGTATGTTCTAAATTATGTTAAATGGGCCATTTTACGGAAAGTTGTACACTTGACTTTTTTTTTTTAATTTGGATAAAAAAAATTCACTTTCGAATGATATAATTAAGGGAAAAAAGTGTCCCAAGATTTTTTATTCCATTCCGTTACCGTTTTCATACTAAGCTTGTAATGCTTGCATGGTGGTAACGGAATGGAAAATCTGGAAATTGTATGAAAAATGTCCCGTAAAATGGCCCAAATATGCTAAAAGTGAAACAGGCGGTCGTAGGCAGGATAAATATTGTCTTTCATTTACTAAGTCTTTCATAGCCTTATTACTAAAACGAATGGTTAAATAGTTACAGAAAATCTGATTATCGCAACTTTAACACACGGCACACACCCTTGCGGCCTGGGGGTTTATGATGGTATAGTTTATCGAGTGATAAACCACATGATAAAACATCTATCACTTTCTGTGTAGTGTTGTGTTGTGTTCCTGGAGGTGAGCAAGGTTGCCAGAGCTCCCGAGGATGCAGTGTGTTGAGAGCGAGGGACCTAAATTTATCCCTTCTGCTGTCAACACAGTGAATCGTCAAATTTTATAAAGGCTCGGCAACGCGCACGTGACTCCTTTAGAGTTGAGGGCGTCTACAGGCTTCGGTGTTCACTTACCATCAGGTGGACCGTACGCTTGTTTGCCACCGTCGTTGTATAAAAAAAAACGATTTTGATCTCCATTTTGACAACAATGCAATAATTCAGTAGATCCAAATATATTTTACTTCGAAAGTCTTCCAAAGAAATAACGAGCACGAAACTGCCCAGACGAAGAAACAATAGGGATTGATTTTCAGAGATATGATTCTTGACTATATGATTGTGTTTTTGACAATAGCAGAAACTATAGCTTAAAATTATCTCGATAGACAAAAAAATCTAAAGTTGCCTTTAATTTCCTTCTTTTACTCCGCCTACTAAAACAACACATTATTAAACGACACAAATAAGTTAATATGATGGCATTTCACCACATCCTAAACTATGTCAAGAGGAAATTTCATTAAACTGCACACAGAGATACTTATCGAGGTTGTATCCCGTTTTGCCGTGCGCAAAAGACAAGCATGTCTCTTTCACGGGGGGCGTGGTTTACCTATTCGATATATACCCATCAGCCCTGATTTCTTTCTACGGGTGAGACGAGGCTATGAAAAGGTAGATAGAATACTACATATTATAGGTAAATGAACCTACACAGCAATGCATAGGACCCTTCGATTTTTTTTCTCTCTGAAAACACCATATCAGAGAGAACGATGTTTATTTAATTCCACTCGTGTTTGAATATAACAATGATGTTCAAAAAGCTTGGAGTACTCACCGGCTTTATCAGCATTTGAGGCCATAACCCGAAACGTGCCGAATAACAGCACTAGAAGCCTTTGCGTGCACACCGGCAGAGATAGTAACAGTCTGTGAACAAAACAAATTTTATACTTCCCTTATTATATTACGTCACCCCATAGGTGGTACGTCACCCCACAAGGTACTATGTACTTCATAAACAAATAACAATCTCAATTATACTTTTGGTATGTTCCGAATCACGCTCACAGCGCTCAAGGCGCGCTTACGATCGGACCGATTCACGCTCATAGCGCTTACATGAGATGTCGTGACGTCACTGATGATGTCATGGACGGCGCTCACGGTGCTCACACTCCCAGGCGTAAGCACCTTGAGCCAAACGTCAAATTGACGTTTGGTATATGAACATGACAGTAAACACGGGCTATGAGCGTGAATCGGTCCGATCTTGAGCGCGCTCAAGCGAATACCGGTCCGAAACAAAACACTACTCACGCGGCATTGAGCGCGCTATTTGATTCAGACCGGCCGTCAGCACTGTAAGCGCTGTGAGCGTTGTAAGCGTGATTCGGAACACGGCTCTTGATAAAGGTCCGCACATAGATGTGTGCGTGTGTATAACGCGAAGCTTTGCACACATGAGATACGTGCGTCAAAACAGATATTCAATCAGAACATAATACACCGCTTCGTCCGAAACAAAACACTACTCACGCGGCCTTGAGCGCGCTATTTGATTTGGACCGGCCGTCAGCACTGTAAGCGCTGTGAGCGTTGTTTAAGCGTGATTCGGAACACGGCTATTATATCGAGGATGGTAAAACCCTCAAACCACAAGTTTACTGCCCTCGCCACGGGATCGTGCAACAAATGCCTAAGCTATTAATATACCCATAAATACAGACAGTAATCCATTTATAGAGGAAACGAAGCGTAAAACACGAGTCTTACCTAAACCGTAACCATTATCATAAATGACCGACATAACACAACAGGGAAATATGACATAACAATAGGTCATTGACCGGCCGGGGCGTAAATAGATTACTTTATTACGCTTTTCAAAGGAAGAGATTAGTATTAGATCGAGATTCAATGAAACTCGAGCATTAAATGGAGCGAGACCATGTTAGGGGTCAATGCCTAAGCACGTAATAAGGTTTCACTAATTAATCTCATTATCGTTACGGTTAATCATGGGAAGTTACACACATGGGAAGAAGTATAGCGGATCAAGCTGGGCTCAATTAATCTTCACGAGATGAAGATGGTCTGAAATCAAATGGCACAGGGAATCTATTCATATGGACAAACATATGGAGTGTGGAGTATATATGGAGTAAAAACACCAGTGGCGGAGCGTCCATACAACTCGATTCCCACCGGCTTGTCTAATTTTCGGCCAGTCCAGTTCTTTCACTACGGCTCATGGAGAATAAGAAAGGCAAATTATTTCCGGCTTCCCTAAGAATATTTTTGATGCGCCGCCACTGAAAAACACATTCCTTATTGCATTACTTCTCCGAGTTCTCAACATTCCCGCATATGTAGAGCGAGCAAACTCGGTGACCCGTTAACGTACCGCCCGGCGTGGCTCGGCAAACCTATACAAGGACTAGCATTCACAATGCTTACTAAACTCGATTCAGGCGAACCAATGTAAGACTCACTTCCGTTTACTGATAGATTCGGGGTCAAGTTATACTTGAGATGAAAGGTGAGATGAGTAGACGCGTTGTGAATCCCACAGAGGCAGAGATTATTTCTCCTTTTTCATTTCGCAGCGATTTTCTCACGGGAATCGTATGTACAGATGTTCAATAATGATGTCTTAGAACCAATCAAACAAGTATAAGTTAAGTAGGTACGTTTATAAAATAAAACCTGCTTTGTTCGTTTTCTCGTGGTCCAATTTTACTAATGGGACTACGAGAAACAAGTTTTCACGTGGTCCCATTGATGGGACGAATCAATGAAACCACGAGAAAACGGGGATGAAACCTGTCGTGCCAGCTGGGCTGACCATCCCGTCCCTATCCCCCATTATAGCCTAGCGGTACCGAAAAGTAAAAAAATTATAAAGCCCTAAACAGCCTAAATTGACCTCTAGAATATAATACTATAGTACATTACTGCAGAGACCAGTAAGTAAGCCATCCTGGACGAGTATGAGTTAGCCGGCCGATCCGAAGGCGAGGTCCGGCTATAATACGAGGCCAGGATGGCACTTACGGTCGAAGCTTGTATGGTGCTTTTCTCAAAAATAAAACAAATTGTATGAACAACGGTTAATAGTACCTGCATTCTGACCAACTTGTACTTTCATGTTCCGCTTTCCACTTGATGAACTTTTTATAAATGGTCAAATACCACCTTAGACTTGGGTGGAAGTATTTTTTTCAGTACCTAGTGCGATCTGTGTATGTATCGCAATCTGATTCATCCAAACTCATTTTTAGCAAATATACTTCTGTATATATTAATTAAATCAATGAAGTCAATCCCGTCAAAATACAATGGCAACTTTTTTTAGCTAGATGTTGTGTTAAGACACTGATACAATACGGACACGTCAACCTCCATGGTACCTACTTTTTTTTAAATGTCAATTAGTGCCAACTTTTATCTTCTAGTTCTAAATTCAAATATTATGATATGTAATGGGATTTACATACTTACTTCCTGGACAGTAGGTGTGATTTCCTGGACACTTCTGGTAACTATCCAGGATGAGTCACTTTCGGATACTATCTTCACAGATGTTATGAGAACATTTCATACTATTTTTGAGAAAAAATACTTTCCAATTCTAAGACCTAAATTAATTCGGTCTTTAATGCGTTAAACGTAGACATATTAGTATTACAGTGTTTCATCAGTTTCATGATAACTACCAACGAAGCTATAAATGTTATAATACTTTTATCAAGTCAAGTTCGAAATTAATAAAACTAAAGACGTCTAACTTATTCATTGTTGGCTTACAGTAACAATAGTAGCATAGTATTCGGACATAGCCGTGAATGGTAATGTGGTCCCGCCGCGCCGGTATAGCAGAACAATGGTTGTTTAGACTCGCCCAGCACACATTTTGATGGCCCGATGTCCATGCATTGTTTGCGATGCGCTTCGACAATGATTGACCATTCGATTTCAATGTGACCATAGCGACCATGTGTAGAGCTGTAGCCTTAAAACTATTTTTTACTTAGAACTTATTTATTTGATACAGAGATGATTGATCTATCTAATTACTTAATAATATCTTTAAGCTTGCAATTCGTGTAAACTTATTTATCACGTAACCGGCTTTAACGGTTTTGATGAAATTTGCCGTGTGGGTGTTTTATGGGGCGAACAATCGATCCAGCTAGGTCCCATTCCCGGAAAAACTCGTTCTCTCCGGAATAATATTGAGCAAAGGTCGGTCTTCCAGGTACTGACAAAGTTATATCATTGTTAAACCTCTTTCTGTACATTGTACCTGACCTGCCTGCATTTGTAAACTAAAAGATATTGAAATATGGAACCCTACAAGTACCTATTTAAAATTAGATCAGGGGCCTGTACCACAAAATTTTACAAGCGTACAATTCGACAAATTTGTCAACTTTTTCTATGGAAAATTGTACAATTTTGTCGAATTGTAGACTTGTAAAGTTTTGTGGTATAGGGGCCTGGCCCCAATACCACAAAACTTTAAACCGTACAATTCGACAAAATTGTACGATTTTGTCGAATTGTACACTTGTAAAATTTTGTGGTATAGGGGCCTGGCTGGCTGGAAATCTAACGTGTTTGACGCACACCAGTCGTATGTACATTAAGAGAAATACGAATACAGTGGGACACTCAAATTACAACTTCAAATAAAATGAAAATCTATCTACAAAAAAAAAAAACGACTCACAAAGGTACCTAAGTTCATTGATACCGTTATAATTATAATCATACTTAATGAGTGTGAACCACGCATGGGTAGACTCGATTTACATAATGTCTGTGACACAAGCAGTGGCCAATATGTAAATTGTAAATAAAACTTCATAATGGATTTATCTCCATCATGTGTAAGGTACATACACATGCTAAATGGGGATCATAGTACAATTGGAGTCCATCAGAAAAACGATGAGTTTACTTAATTTTAAGATTTAAAACTGGCCTTATTACTATATCTATAGACTCTATAGATATAGTAATAAGGCCAGTTTTAAATAGGCAGGCTCTATAGTATAGAGCATAGATTTGTATATAAAATCCAATGGACTTAGCACGTTTTTCAACAAATGTTTAAGGCTATTTAGCGAACAAAACGTAATTAATTAAGCCCACTTACCATATTTACTAGTTAAGTAGTGATTGAGATCTCGTTTTTTCTTATGTAAATTGTAAATTACAATTACTCATTCATTACATTTGAAATGGAACTGCATAATTATTGCAGAGTATATTTTATTGTTGTTTGGATTGGAATACATTTTATTGTTGGGAAAGAAATATCATCTGTATAGCACTAGTGGCTGTAGCCAACATGTATGCTGTAAATACCATTTTGTATTTCCATGTTGAGCAGTTTCCGGCAAACTTAGGGCTTTGACATTTGACAAGATATCAATAGAAATAACAAATTCTATGTATATCATACTTTATATTCAATTTCTAGCCCTTATATCTACTCCATATTTATATAGACTAGTCATCATGCAGATTAGTGATTTATGTCTACGTCTAAACTCATCAAAATTCAGAATCCCTGGTAAAAATTTACCGAGTTTAGGTTGACCGCAGACATACTAATAGAGAATGGCCAGTATGTGCTACTTTTTTCAAATGAATAGCACATGCATTTACAAATATTACTTCATTAGATTGAGAATAAACTATGAAGCTAAATCAGAAACTGCCCCCTTAACCCCAAGGATTAAAAAAAAAAGCACATACTTGGCTTATGTTGTTTGCTGCATAAAAGCCCAATATTTACAGAATGAATTTGATAAAAACAGCCTCTTAAATTAAGCATGGGGAGTAAAAACTCCACTCTCAACTTCTTAATCTTAGCAAAGGGAAAAAGGAGCCTATAACCATTTCTAAGTATGGGCAGCAAATTACATAGAATAAGAACTACTTTGCAACTTTTTTCATAAGAGCACTACCCCACTTGCATCCTGGGAGACTTTAGTTATCCATATGACAACAAAAAGACCGTAACTATACAAACTGAAAACTATAAGAAATAGTAAAAGAATTCATCCTCATCTTCGACTTCTTAGCATCCTTTCGTTATTTTGATAGATCGATTTACACATACTGCCCGGCCTTAAAAACTGACCTTCGTATTTCATGGACCTGCTGCTCCTCCGGTAACTCCACGGCCGTGAACAGTTGCATCTCTCCATCGCGCCCAAACACACCTCCTGGTATTTTCCTATAGACACACAATTTTGGTTAGAGCCAAACTTTTTCACTCTTGCCAAGTAGAAAGTAACAAGTTATTGTCAAGTTCAAATTTATGATGACAAAATAAGAATAATAACAGGAAGACCGCTTTTTATCTTACTCATGTTTTGGATAGTAGATAAAAGTGAAAATCTATGTTATTTTCAAGTCAATCCAAAAATCACATGCATCTATAATGTAATGATAAGTCAGACATTAGATAAAGTTGAAAGCTCATCGTCTACCTTGGTATGGTCATGTTATGCGGAGGGAAGAGTCATTTAACAAGAAGGGTATTAGGTACGAATGTGGAGGGATGCAAGAGAAGGGGTAGACCAAGGTAAAGGTGGATGGACTGCGTGAAAGATGATATGGAGAGGAAGGATGTGAGTGCCGAGATGCCGAGCGATAGAGAGGTATAGAAGAAAAAAACATGCTGCGCCGATCCCAACTAAATGGAATAAGGGCAATTGATACCAATCAACTACATAACAGTTCTGTAACACACAGACAACAACAGTAATCAATTAACTGAAATGCTTACCTCAAAAATTTCTTGAGTACACTGGCAATGGTATACACTGAATAATTGTCCACATTCACTAATCGGCCCGTCTGCAGGAAGTGTATCAGCTTCTTCATAGCACCCTGGTGTCCCGGCGCGCGAAAAACATCGCGGCGGAGCGGCGCCTCCTTATTGAGTTTCAAAATCAGCACCTATGCAACAAAACCATTTAGGAAATGCCGACGACAGCACCATATACATATAACACTTCTTTTTTTACTTTCAAACTCAAACTCAAAATATTCTTTATTCAAATAGGCCTAGCAACAAGCACTTTTAAACCATCAGTTTTATATTACATAGTTTATTACATAGTATCTATGTCAAACAACTTTTTTTATTAGATGCTTATACTAACGAGTAGAGGTCCAGGTATATCGTCTTTACAAACTTCATGCAAAGGCACTCCGAACTTCACTTTTTCCAGCCGTCTCGGATATGGCAGGGTATTCGGATGCCCGCAGGATGTGACCACATTGCTCAGAGTGGCAGCCCGCCGGTGCATCCTTCTGGCCCAGTTGCTCATTTTAGTAGCCTAGGTTAAACTTGATTTGTGTAAAACAGGCATAACCCAACACCACTAACATTTACATTTGTGTCACAAATGGTCGACGTATAGCCGTATTGCACGAAGACACGGGCCCTAGTATTTAGTAAAGATCAATTGTGAACACAGAGATAGATTGTGAACAAGTCACCGATGCAAGTTTTACGACCGCACCTTCATTTTTTCTCACTTCTCACAATATTATTAACGATTTAATACATACAAAGTAAGAAACAAAAAGAACTGAAAAACGCGTAAATACCAAAGACTACAATATATATACTAAAGTATAGACTGGTAACTCTACCGTTTTAGGAAACTGGATGATAGTGCTGCCATCTATCCCTCGTGATGTGTAAATTGATTTACACACGCACACACACATGCATAGTAGGTAATACATACACATATAAAACATTCATTCAATTAGTTTGACACATCTTAGAAGTTACGTAGAAATAAGTTTCTAAACGCGATTATGAAATTCATTGCGTACCTGTTTAGAAACTTATTTCTCTACGTAACTTCTAAGATATGCCACACTAGTCCATATTGGAGATTATAATAGGATAGAATTGGAATAGGTCCATGTAAACAGAATAATATATTATCAATATTAAATAAAAAATCAAATGAAACTTCATTTCCTTGTTTATCTGTGTTATTATTATAAACAATCTATTAAAAATAACATACATGGCATAAATAAAATCAAAACTAACTTGAATCTACAACAGGCCCCTTGAGGCATGGTACCTAAATTTTCTCGCTATATGGCAATGATCGCGCGCGTTGAGTCCTTTGGAGTTCGCTTACCATCAGGTGGCCCGCACATATAAAAAAATGCAGATACGTTGTATGAGGAAGTCACCAGGTTCGTCAGTCACCAGTTACTTCAAACATTTCACGATTTCAGTAAATAACTTGTGTGCGCTGGGACCCCATGGACCTCGAGTTTTCGATGCCAAAAGGTCAAAATTGTACTCACAGCCGAGGCCCTTATTTAATGAGCTGGAAACAAACAAATCAACATATAAGTTTACGCAACCTATCTAACGGTAAGCAGTCATCATAAGATATTGACGCTTGCAACTCCCGAAGAATTACAAGCGCGTTGCCAACCCCGAAGTGAATTGAGGATTCACTGCAATTACACAAAAAGAAAAATGCAGATTGTCCCTCAACACAGCGCATAATATTTTGGGAACTCTGGCGACCATACTGACCACTGTAACATCAAATTAGTACAAACAGACATAGTTTTGCTGTTATTATGGCTGCAATATTTTTACTCCAGTTGTTGCTCAAACCCTTTGAAGTGATAACAATTCGCTTGTATCTTTTTCTTTTTTAGTAGGCACTCCTCCATATCCCTCCGAGAATATGACTGTGGGCAAAATTGTACCTATGCTTTGATTTTTCCGTCCCACAGTCCACTCTGATATCAACGAATCTAATCAATAAAAATAAATAAATACCTCGCAAGCATATTTTCTGGGTAGTGGTATACTTCAGTAAAATGCATTCTATAACCCTCCTGTTTGTGCTGTGATGACTGCTCTTCAAAATCAAATCCGCAACTGAGCTTTCCAGCCCTAAACCTGTTTGAATCTTTAGGTGAGGACTTGGAAATCTGTGTAAGGGGTTCCTGCAATTGTGAAAGGAAAATAAATGCCAAAAATGAAAGAATTTACTTGATTAGACTTTATTACCTATTAATCTATTATAACTTAGTTGCTTCGTTTAAGTTTTTTGTTATGTTATTACTTTGTGGTGCACAATAAGTCATATTATTATTATAACATATCAATTACACAAATACAAATAATTATAATTTAATTACCTTTTCCGTGTCCACCCTTACAAAATGGCTACCGTACAAAACGCAACAATTCCTGTCCTGTGTCCTGAATGACATAGGTATTAGGTATTCCTGGATTACGAGTCCTGGCTCACTATTACATTCTCAAACTATGCGTATTACACTACAATGTTTTTTATTTCGAATATGGTGGCATTTAAATAAAAACGCAACTATTTTAAATTAAATTAAATGGATTTGTCAGTAACAGTTTTATAAATATATTTGAAGTTTTATTTTGAAAATTTTCAAAAGATGAAAGATGTCAACGTATGATATAAACGTTCCGTTACTCCCAAATTTAAGCTGATATACACTCATAGTCCTTAAAATTTTGCTCGTAACTTATAACGTAAGAGAGGCTGACAACATATATTTTATCCATGTCTATGGGGTATTTAACTAGCACTCTAATCAATTTTCTGTTTGCATGAACTATTGATGAGGCTCAATTAGCTCGATGTTGTTATCACATAATTGTGTACATTACCTAAAAATGTAAATATTTTGTGTAAATTGGAACGATAAGGAACTAAACAGGAAAAAACTCCTAGTACCATAAATTTAGGTAGCAAATACGTCATCTAAATTAAGGCATAGACAAGTAAATGTAAAGGTTAATGTATACATAGTAGACAAGTTTGTGGTACTTGTTACAGTTGTTACAATGTGTACATTACCTAAACATAACTGTGTGCAGTACTGACATCTAACAGCATGACTAAAAACGACGAAGTCCTTGGGTTGGAAAAGAAGACAAGCAGTACTTAGAGCTGAAGAGCTCGTTATTTTGCCACCAATATATAGATTGCAGCTCAATCTAAACGTTCCATTTCTTTTCTTCTAAGTTGCCATAGCATGGTAAATACTATATTTTTTTCGGCTAGTAGCGAACGCGACCGACGTACCGACGACGAGCGACAGCGAGCTAAGTTGGTGAGGTGACTTGTGGCCACAGATTACTAACTAGCTTTACAGATACGTTAGTATCTCCTCGGGTATTACATTGTCCTGAATCAGGCGTCCTAACTAGTGGAGGGGAGTTGAAGCATCTCGCTCTAACGTATAGGTCGGAACCCTTCTAAGTGTCCTGAATTCAGGACAGTGTAATACCCGCTTATAGTTTGTGCTTTACAGCTTGTGGCTGTGCTTGTGGTGTTGTCCAAGTGGTTATATTCTCTTTGGTTTGAACTCTGTGAGTGCAATACATGCAACGGAACGAATCGAAATCGACAGAACCACAAGAAACAACACGACGTATAAAGTGGCCTTTACACCTGGCTACATTTCGTGCACTAACTCGCAAAGAGAATTAACCACTACGTTCTACTGCTAACTGGTGGAGGGGAGTTAAAGCATCTCACTCATTAGAGCGAGATAGTTTAACTCCCTCTAATGAGTGAGATGCTTTAACTCTCCTCCATCAGTTAGTGCACTAAATTTAGCCAGGTGTAATGCGGCCTTAAGACGTATACTTATGGGGTAGGCGGCTGCAAACTTTGCCACTAGGTGGCGCCACTAGAGTTTGTCACATCTCGATTGATGCACATTGGATGCACATTTAACTTAAAAAAATATTATACGTTTAAAATACCGTTATAAATAATAATAAGTATTAAACTTTGTACCTTAGGCCGAGACACTGTCTGTTAATGTTTCAAAGCCATTTAAATCAAGGACCGGAAAACCCTTTCATTTGATTAACCCCTTCCATAGGGTAGCCCCATTAAATGATTACCCAAATGATATGGTAACCCTTTCATTGTGTTAGCCTATCGTTATGGATACCCTTTTGAACGAGGTTAACCCTTTCCAATGTGGTTTCCTAGTCGAATAGGGTGTAGGTAGCTTTAATATTTACCGCTTACCATTTAATAGTGTTAACCATTTTCCGTCTCTTTCTCGCGCATTCGGGCAAGTGATTGCTATTAATTTCAGCATGACACCGCGCCCCGCGCCCCGCTCTGACTAGGGCATTCTATTCTATCCATAATTATTAGGCGTGCGCAGCGGGTGTGCGGTTACAATTTATTTAAAAGCTAATTTATATTAAATTTTACCACTAGACCTGATGTCGAGGGTCTGATGATGCAGCCGGAAGAGAGGCACTGGAACTGCCTAACGAAAAGTGATAGTCTTATTTTATTTATTTTTCAAATTTTGTACAGAAAACTTATAATTATTTTTTTATATTATTTTTCTCGTTTTCCGTACACCTTAAATTAGCAAATATCGCGTTTTATTCGAAAAAGAAAAAAATCATGCATTTAAGGATTCAGATGGCGGCGCGATAGTAGCGCCAGTTCTGCAAACTCGGGAAGTTAAGTACTGTTAACTTGGTGGTTATCAAATTGTCCTATCTTCGGTGTTGTCATGTACAGATTCACAGATAAAAGATAAAAATTGCTGGGGTAAAGGTTTTTTAGCCTGACTATGGATGACTCAACATTTGTGATTTGTGTTCATTATCATTACACAAAGAAACGCCACCGATACTAGCGGCTCCTGCAACTATATCGGTTCGAACAGTGCTAGCGGCTAGTTTCATATATTTTTATCCATGTCGGACCCTAAATCCTACACCGAAATCGGATAATGGGGTAGGCGGCGCAAAGCTCTGCATAGATGGCGCCACTAGAGTTTGTCACATCTCAATTGATGCACATTTAACTTTAAAAAATATTGTACGTTTAAAATACCGTTATAAATAAACTTTGTATCTTAGGCCGAGACTCTGTCGGTTAATGTTTCAAAGCCATTTAAATACAAAAGGTTTTGTTTAGACAGGAGCGTGTAAGTTATATTTTCGTAAACATATACTCGTCCGTTTACTTATTATTATTTATTATTATTTATAACGGTATTTTAAACGTACAATATTTTTTAAAGTTAAATGTGCATCAATCGAGATGTGACAAACTCTAGTAGCGCCACCTAGTGACAAAGTTTGCAGCCGCCTACCCCATATGACACGGCCTTAATTTTGACTTTTTTGACGTTAGTTTCATAATTCAGAAAAAAAACTTATTGTCTATGCTCACAACAAATTTTGTTAAACTTCACCAGAAAATCAAAGCTGATCAAAGTGATCAAAGCATGGCTCATTTTGGTTAGTACCAGTCGGGGGTAAGATAACTGAAAGTAAATTCGACGACTGGCGATAAGATTTGGTAAATATCAATTAGTGATGGCAGACGACGAATGGCAAGATGAGCCAGTAGCGGCGATGCCGATGCCCTCATCCTCAGGGTATGAAAGTCGTTCGATGAGAGGAGGCGGTAGAGGCCGAGGTCGTAGTGACGAATCCAATTGGAGAACACGTGGCCCTCAGAATAACAACTACGAAGGCCGACGCGACAATAGAGACAGAGATCGCCGGGAAGACGGCGACCGGCGCGGTGGAGAACGCCGGAACTTTTCGCGACAAGACGAAGGTAACAGGAAAGTAATCTCGGTTCCTTCTTCTAAAATCGGACGCGTCATCGGCAAAGGTGGGTCTAAAATACGAGATCTCGAATATGATTCCGAGGCCAAAGTCAAAATCGGTGATGCTAATGGTGACGAAACTGATATCACACTGACTGGTACTGATGAGGCTATCGCAAAGGTGGAGGATATGATCAATGATCTTGTCAAAGACTATAAGCCCGCATCCGCGTCCCGTGATCTGAACACCAGTAACAGCAGTAACCAGTCTGGTGAATTTCTAAAAAAAAACGAAAACGGCGTGGAAGTTATTGATTGGACCAAGTTGAACTCGTTTTATGAAGACAGTCAGAAGGAACGCTGGGGCAAGCTGCCTCCTATTATCAAAGATTTCTATAAAGAGGACCCCCAGGTAGCGGCTATGTCCCCTGCTGAAGTAAGTCGTTGGCGTAGAGCCAACCATGATATTCAAGTGAAAAGAACTTTTGACGACAAACCAGGCTTAAGACCAATCCCTAACCCAGTTCTGACATTCGAACAAGCCTTCCAGCACTATCCTGAGATTTTGGAGGAAATATATAAGCAGGACTTCAAGACACCTTCACCAATTCAAAGCCAAGCTTGGCCAGTCCTTTTAAGAGGCGATGATTTAATTGGTATCGCTCAGACTGGTACTGGCAAGACATTGGCCTTCCTTCTGCCAGCCCTCATACATATTGATGGCCAGACCACCCCAAGAGACCAGCGTGAAGGCCCATGTGTCCTTATTTTAGCTCCTACTAGAGAGCTAGCATTACAGATTGACAAGGAAGTATCTAAATATCAATACAAAGGTATCAAGTCTGTGTGCTTGTATGGAGGGGGTGATCGCAAAGAGCAAATCAGAGTAGTTTCAAAAGGTGTAGACATTGTCATTGCAACTCCTGGCCGTCTCAATGACCTGATCATGGCTAGACATTTAAACATTATAAACTTCTCGTACATTGTACTTGATGAGGCCGACAGAATGTTGGATATGGGCTTTGAACCTCAGATCCGGAAGTCATTGTTTGACGTCAGACCCGACCGTCAAACTGTTATGACTTCAGCCACCTGGCCATCAGGCGTGCGGCGTTTGGCAGAGACCTACATGAAGGACCCTATTCAAGTGAATGTAGGGTCACTAGATCTGGCAGCTGTCCACACAGTTACACAGAGAGTAGTATTTGTTGAGGAAGATGATAAGGAGCAATACCTGCTGGATTTCATAAACAATATGGAGCCCACAGACAAAGTAATAGTGTTCTGTGGCAAAAAGGCAACAGCAAACCACATTTCCACTGAACTGGCAATAAGAAACATTAGGTGCCAAGCTTTGCATGGAGACAGAGATCAGAGTGATCGTGAGACAGCTTTGGAAGAAATGGTGGATGGAACAGTAAACATTTTGATTGCTACTGATGTTGCTTCCAGGGGCATAGATATAAAGGACCTCACCCATGTTATTAATTTGGATTTTCCACGTCACATCGAGGAGTACGTGCACAGGGTAGGCCGAACCGGCCGGGCGGGGAGGACTGGCGTCTCCCTATCGTTAATAGCGAGGAATGACTGGGCACATGCAAGGGAGTTGATCAAAATACTCGAAGAAGCTAATCAGGAGGTACCTGATGAACTGGAACAAATGGCACAGAGGTTCGAGGCCATGAAGTTGCGACGCGACGGTGAAGGCGGAGGCGGACGCGGTGGCCGCGGCGGGGGGCGAGGGGGCCGGGGTGGCCGCGGAGGTTACGGCGGTGATAGAAGCGGGGGAGGCGGCTACGGTGGCGGTGGAGGCGGTTACGGTGGCGGGGGAGGCGGGTACGGCGGTGGCGGAGGCGGCTACGGCGGTGGCGGAGCTGGCGGAGGCGGCTACGGCGGTGGGGGAGGTGGCGGGGGCGGCTACGGCGGTGGGGGAGGTGGTTATGGGAACAGGAGGGACAGATATTAATCACCTATCTTAGTAAATTTAAGACTGTTTCTTGGGTGCCTCAAAAATGGTAGCCAGTAACTAGTCTATTTATTATTTAACTTATAGTTTTACTTAAGTTCAAAATGTTGGTAGTAGAAGGTCTCATAGGTAATTCTACTTGTTTTCTCGCTCAAGCGAGTAGAAAGTACTCGTTACTCGCCGGCGGTGGGACTACTGCCTAAAATAATGCTGACTAGTTGGAATTCAAGTCGCATCTAATCAAAAAAAAGTTAATATTTTAACATGGCTAACTGATGGTTCTGTTAAGTAGGCTCTTTAGCCACTATTTTTGGCATTTTTTAATGTTACTCATGTACCTAGATGTAGCTGATTAGTGATTACTTTTCCTGGACTATATAAAGCCAAAGGCAATATTGTTTTAATGGTACAAACAACCATGTTTTTGTTTTTTTTCTTTATCTCTTTATTGTTGCGAGCCAACAAATTATGACTGTGATCTGCCAGTAAGAAATATTCCTAATAAGTAGTCTTAGTAATTGTTTTGTAAGATTTATAAGGCATTGACAACAGTAATAAAAACCTCTATCTATGAATAAGTGTATTTTTCGATCCATTCGATTTTCCATTTATTCTATAGAAATATGACATCGTAGGATAACACTAGATGCGAAAATAATTACCTTCCTTGAAGTTTAAGCATCTAACTCCCAAACATCAGAGATATTATTTTACTATTTTGAAAATGAAAACTACATAAAATGAGCAATTTTTTAAAGTAACTACCCAGGTTAATGTGGTGTACCTATATCTCGAAAACTAAAGATTTTTACTAAGGTCATGTTACGTTATTCTGGTGAGTTATGAGCTGGTCTATCAGCTTTCGAAGGGACAACGTCGACTTCTGGGACACCCTGTATATAGGTACCGTCATTTTTTTGTTCCATGACGTCATAGATCATTAGATAGACCGTGGGCCAATTTCCTCGCGCATGAAAACTTGTACAGTGGTTAAGAAAGCTTAAGAGGAGGGGTAGGGCAAGCTCTCTCCATACAAACTTTGTGCAGGATTTACTTCGTTTGTGTTTGCATTAAAGTTAGGAGCGCTCGTGGCCCAGCGGCGCTTGCGTGCCGCAAGCGTTATTCAAAGTTAAGCAACGTGGGCCGCGGTCAGGTCTTGGATGGGTGACCGCTTTGAGTGGTTACTAACTGAGCGCTCCCGTGCTTTGGAAGGCACGTTAAGCCGTTGATCCCGGTTGCTGTCTATGGCAGCAGTCGTTAAGCCAAGTTGGAGGCCTTCGGGCGGCTTGAGAACTTCTAACAGTCAAGTTGCCCACTCACTTGACAAAGCCTAATCCCAATAAGGTCTAGTTTCCCCTCGGGGTTGGAAGGTCAGATGGCAGTCGCTTTCGTAAAAACTAGTGCCTACGCCAAATCTTGGGATTAGGTAGCGGACCCCAGGCATCCTTCAGGATGCAACTGTACTGGGATAACGCTAGGAGGATGGATGGTGTTTGCATTAAAGTTATGATTTTTGGTCAGTATGCTTATTTTTGTCATAGCTATTTCGTGATGTAATTTTTTTTATTATTATTACTTTTAATTTTGTTTTTTTTTGAAATATTTGAAAATTTTCACATCACGATCTTCGCATATCTAATATTTACAACCAAAAAAAATATTATATTTGTTAGTGCCAAAATCGACGAATAAAACCTGCACAAAGTTTGTATGGGGAAGGCCTTGCCCTACCCTGCGCCTTAAGCCACACAGCCACCCGCCCGCCCGCTCTGTGTGTGGCTTAATCTTTATTATGAACGTCTGCCACGATTCCGTTGGTGGGTTGAGGAGCAGCAGTTTTTGGGAGGCTGCTGCTCCTCAACCGACCCCCCCCCCCCCCCCCCACGATTTTAGCGCCTGGCCCACGGTCTATATATGACATGAGAAGTAGCCCCGTAATGTCACATAAATAATAAACACATCAGTTTGACTCATTATGTATATTGATAACATTACATTTTATGTTTTATTTTAAATATCGTTTTAACCACGAGCCTGCCACAAGCGAAGCCTTTATAACAGCAATTCATAGAAATAAATGTAGCATAGCAAATTGAGAATAGCCTAAAGAGGTAACATTCTTACATTACTATGTGCCTTTCTAATTTGACAACCTCGTGCATACAATTTTCACATTTATTAGATGAAATCTGCCCAGAGACGCAGTCAAATATTACAAAACGCACCTGTCTTTTAATATCAAAATGAAACTGTACAAATTAATACAGACATATAGCAAAATGATTTTCTTTCGGACTCTGATCTCAATCGGAATACGATGGCACCCGAACTGTCAATCAATGGTTGTATTAAATAAGTGACGTTTTCATATCCATTATTATGGAACTTTATTGTTTAGTGTCAAATGTCAAAGTTACCCCTACGGCTGTAAGATGGGTACTGAAGCTAATTACGAACTTTTCCGATAAAGTACGAAGGAAAATCATTTTGCACTACATCTGTAAATTGCACCACTTTTATTGCTGGCTCAGGGCAGTCTAAAGTTAGTGGACATTTAGAGGTAAAACATTAATTAATACTGTCAATAGGCTTGTGACAGCACGCCTTGAAGGCAAATAAATATATTTAAATATGTCATAGAAACAACAAGGTTTGAAAACATACATGTATAATTTCTAAAAGTCTATTATAAAGGACAATAACCGAGCTTAGGCGAGTTCTAGTCTCTTCATTTCTTTGAAGAGTTCCGCGCCCATTTTGGCGGGAGAACGAGTAACAATGACATTCGCCTTTTCTAGGGCTTTGATTTTGTCCATGGCACCGCCCTTGCCTCCGGAGATGATGGCACCGGCGTGGCCCATCCTCCTACCCGGGGGAGCGGTCAAACCGGCGATGAAAGAAACCACGGGCTTTGCTTTCTGGCCCTGAAATTGCAGTTATTTTTTATTACAACTGGCACATAATAATTAAATTATGATAATAAACTGCATACTCAAACACATACTGTTCAAATGGTGTGATTTATAAAGCGCGTGGCGGTGGGTTGTACGATTATATGAACAGTCAGTTATATAGGATGATTTCTGGGTCGTGGAGCAAGAACAGGAGCATTTAACTTACTTAACAAGGGCGGTAAAACAAAGAATGTCTCAGATCGCAGGTATTTGACGCCCGAGCCGAAGGCAAGGGAGATAAATATGCGATCTGAGGCTTTCTTTATTACCGCCCGTGGTAAGTACAAAATTTTATGTCACCCCCTGGCCAGGTAGTGGGATTTTCCGCGCGGATATCGTACAGTAATTGCCACTTTATATTCTTTGTTTTACCGCCCTTGGTATATAAGTAATGTACTATTCTCCTAAGGATCTCGATAGGTTAGGAATAACAGTATTCCTGTGACTTTATTTTAGTTAGTACAGCAAAAAAAAAACGGATGATTTGAGAACATGGTCAACCCTACTGTTCTCCAAGAAAATTTTAGTCAAGTGCATGTAAAGAAAAGTAGGGTGACCACGCATTTTAAGTTAACGTTTTTTAATTAAAACACGTAAATAAGGAATCATCGGTTTTTCAATAGAAACATATACATGTAACATCGCAATCGTTTACTGAGTCAGAAAAAAATGGTTGGGATCACGACCCCGAAATCACCCTGTATATACCTAAAATCCACAATTCGGCGAAGTTAACTGACAGATATGATGTTGCCAGGAGTTGAAACAAATAAATAGTGACGGTATATATCGATAAAAACATATCGATAAGTATAACGTTGTACAGGCAAAATTATTCCAATGTTGTAATCTTCATAGTTAAACCTTTTTTTTTCAAGGCGAGACAAGTTTTATTTTAAAAATTAAATTTATTCCTTTAAATATGAATAAATCATAAGATTTACAAATCATTTCAATTTGACAAATAAAGAGGATATAACATTGAGAAACATTACTAATTTTGATTTTCGATATTTTCGTCAAGCGCCTAGGAGTACCCGATAAATTGGGCCGAAAGATCGGTAAGTCTAGTAAGGCCTTAAACAATATCGATATGAACAGTGCTGACCATACTGTGCCAACATTTGTGCATTTAGACTTGTCAAACAACGCTTAATGGTGGACGCTATACAACTTCACAATGTTTGGTCCTTGATGCTAGTATCGCGCCGCCCAACGCCACGCGTGTACATAATTAGGCCAAAGTGTACTAAAAACGGTTATCTACGTCAACAAAAACAAATTTCCGTCGTACTATGTATTATCGATAGTCAAAATACTGAAACTCGTTACACACTACAATTATTTACTGAAACTTGGAAAACATCATTACCATGAGAGAAATAATCGACGTTAGTTACTGTAGCGAATATTATACACGCATTAAATTTTTTTTACAATTTACAAGAAAATGCGTTATTTATAACAATGCTCTACGATTTGTACAGATGACGAAATGTTTTCTGAGATGTCAATGTAATGGAAGATTAAGATAAATTAAACCTTTGTACTGGGCGCCATTGTAGTTCCATACCTTGGACTGTCAAGCGATAAAAAAATTGAACAACTCAAAATAGAAAATAAGAATGAGAGGGGAAAAAGGTTAAAATGCACTACAAAAGTCTGCCAAATAGATAGCGAAATAAGGTGCTCAAGAAATATTTGAACAAGACGTTAAGACAGATAATATTTGATGACGACTGTACTGGTGAGGGAGGTAAGCAGCAGTGGCGGAGCGTCCATACAACTCGATTCCCACCGGATTGCCTAATTTTCAGTTAGTCCAGTTCTTTTACTTCGGCTCATGAAGAATAGGAAAAGGCAAGTATTTCCGGCTTCCCTAAGAATATTTTTGACGCGCCGCCACTGGTAAGCAGAGAAGTGCGGCCGCGTTACTCGTCATGTCTACCGCTCCCTATTGGTCGCTTTTATATTTTACCGTGGACTTCCACGGCACGATAAAACTCATTGGTTTCATTCCTAATTATTGTAAAGTATACAGTCTATGGTCTATTTATGAACGAAACCATAGAGAATATCGTGGACGTCCACGGTAAAGTATAAAAGAGACCATTTTGTCGGATTTTTGGCGCGTGTCAAAGTGCATAATCGCGCGAATTGACCGGAGCAACATCGCGGCAGCGCGAGGGGCATAGGGTGGCCGTAGTATAATACAAGGTTTACATTAGAGATGCAACGGATAATTGTTTTTTTCCGGATACCGGATATTCGGCCTCATCACCGGCCGAATATTCGGCCGGCCAAACGATACCTACATTTTAGTTTGGCGGCGGGCGCGTCGTGCAGGTTTCAACCTGTTACGTATTGTAGGTTCGCGCGGACCGTTTTCTAGGCAAGAAACGAGTTTTATTAGGTCAGTACGTACGAAACTATTTCGTATGCAGTACACGTGCACCCGCCTATTTTTCAAAGTGAAATACAAAGTAGAATACAAAGTTAAATACCAAACAGAATCACTATTCGGTATCCGGCCGGATAGTGCGCAACTATCCGGTATTCGGCCGGATAGTAAAATAATGGCTGGATAGGCCGGATACCGGATAGCAACCGGATATCCGTTGCATCTCTAGTTTACATTCAGCTGAAGTGAGTATAGTGGTAATTTTCTAATATGTCCGAAAAACCATAAAACGCTTATCGTTAGCACTTCAAAACGAAAGGAAATATGAAAAAGATTATCCGCGCAAATAGCTACCTTCGGTTCTAGACTATAAGGTTCAAGTTGTAGTGACTTGGCAATAAAACAGTCGGTGGTCGGAGCTTGCGCAGGTAGCCGGCCGGCGTAATGGCCTGGCCACGACATTGGTCTAAGGCGACCGCGGGCGCGGCGAGCGGGGCGGCGAAAACGGTCTAAGCTGTGAGCATGCCACGACAACGCAGTTGTCTTAGCGGCATTGAGCGAATGGGACGTACTCAAAGGACGCAAAATGTCATTATCAAAAGTGGCCCTTCACAATAAACCATATGTTTTTGCTTATTTAATCATCACACTTCTAGGTAGTATTAACTTATTTACTAATCATTACAGTCAGTTAACAATCAACCATATGTCTTTGCTTATTTAATCATCACAGTTAGGTAGGTAATACTTATTTACTAATCATTACAGTCAGTTAACAATCAACCATATGTTTTTGCTTATAATTTCACTGATAAACGCCTCTGTGTCCAACATCGCGGAGCGAATAAAACAAAATATTTTGTTTTTTAAAACTCCGCCCGATCCGCGCCGCTGCTAAGACCGTTCGCGCCGCTCTGACTCGTGGCATGGCTCTTTCCGCCAGTGCCTTTGTTCTCGCCGCTCGCCGCGCCGCTCGCCGCTGCAGCCGGTCGCGCGAGTAAATTCGCGCGCGATTTAGCCCACAGCGAATTCTCGTGGCATGCTTCTTTAGCGGTCTTGATTTTGTTTAATTCGCTCGCCGCTGGTCGCCTTAGCCAGTCGCCTTAGACCAATGTCGTGGCCAGGCCATAACAAAGACTGCTACTGTTTTACTGCTAAGTCACTACAACTTGAACCTTATCATTTAGAATGGAAGGTAGCTATTTGTGCGGATAATCTTTTTTCATACTTCCTTTCGTTTAAAAAAAAAAGTTTTTATTGCCACAAACTTAAATTTAAACATAAATATTTTCTAAAAAAAAAAATTAAACATTCAATTAAAATTAATATACATTTTAACAATAAAATATTAGGGCAATGGGTACCCAGTCTCAGCTACAAAGACTCAGACACTCAGTTTTGAAGTGCTAACGATAAGCGTTTTATGACTTTTCGGACATATTAGAAAATTACCACTATATGTTAACACAATATTTCTCATGCCACTCGCGCTGCCCGGCGCTCCCCAAAAGAGCGGTATTTTGTGCGGAAGTCAAAACGACCGGCAGCGCGAGCGGCAGCGTGTTTACATTCTGCTCCGTCGCTCATTACTCGACGAGTGAAGTGAAATCGATGCGAGTAGTAGGGCAGTCAGAGATGGGCAAAATTTATAAGAATTACCAATTAATTCGCGGATGACGAATAAATTTCTCGAATGATTATTCTTTCTTATTCTTATTTGCGAATGATTTATTCGCGAATAATTTATTCGGTGGAATAGACTAGCACGAATAATTATTTTATTTGAACATCTGAAGCATACCCTTAAATATTATTTGTGGATTTATCCGAATCAAAAAACGAATAGATCATTCGTCATTTGAAAAATGGTCGTTTGATTCATTCGCGGATAAATTATTAGCGAATAAAATTATTCGCGAATAATGAAATCGTGAATTATCTTTTATTCGGATGGAAAATTATTCGAATAATGCCCATCTCTGAGGGCAGTAGAGGTGAGACGTATTTACGGGAATAGGTTTTTGGAATAGGTTTAGCGTATCGAGTACTAGGCGTACGACGACTCTGAAGACTCGAAACGTCTAAGGGTCTTAGTGCCAGTTGCACCAACGTACGAACACAGACCGGTCATCGTCAAATATGGCGCCGGCAGCTGTCATCCCATAGAAACTTGTCAAACTTTCCATACAATCAGATTTGACGAACACCGCCTACGATTACAGACGGTTTGGTGCAACCCAGCCTTAATGTTCCGCGCTACTCGTATTCGTCTGCGCGTTCGGATTCTTTCGGGGCACCTCGGGTCGGGGTAGGTTTAGCGCGTCTTTGGACCTAGTCTTTGGATCTAGTCTTTTTGTGGACGCGTACTCGCAAGACTCAGTACGCGTTTTGCCTAGTACGTCTCACCTCTAGAGGGCAGCATGTAAAGACATTACTCCTCTCGATCCTGCTGCAGCAGTATTTAGGGATTTTTTAACGGCAGCGCGAGGAGCAGCGGCAGGGGCTGAATGTAAACGTAGTATAGGTGTAAGGCCTGAGTGGACGCTCGGAGCGGAGCGTTCGGCGGGGCGTGCAGCGGGGCGGGCGAGCGTGCATAATATTTGTGCAGCGGCGACTCAGGACACCAGTACGAGTTTCAATTGCTTAAGGGGAGGGTATGGCAAGCTCTCTCCATACAAACTTTGTGCAGGATTTTCTTCGTTTGTGTTTGCATTACAGTTATGATTTTTGGTCAGTATGCTTATTTTTCTGATAGCTATTTCCTGATGTCATTTTTTTAGTTTATTATATTAATTTTTTTTTTGATATATTTGAAAATTTCCACTTCATATTCTTCGCATATCTAATATTCGCAACCAAAAAAAATATTATATTCATTAGTGCCAAAACCTACGAATAAAACGTGCACAGAGTTAGTATGGAGAATGCCTTGCCCACCGCCGCGCCTTAACATGCACGCCCGACTCGAGCGTCCACTCAGGCCTTACACTAAGGCTGGGTTGCACCAAACCGTCTGTAATCGTATGCGGTGTTCATCAAATCTGATTGTGTGGAATGTTTGACAAGTTTCTATGGGATGACAGCTTCCGGCGCCATATTTGACGATGACCGGTCTGTGTTCGTAAGTTGGTGCAACTGGCACTAAGTGCCAGTTGCACCGAACCGTCTGTAATCGTAAGCGGTGTTCGTCAAATCTGATTGTATGGAGATTTTGACAAGTTTCTATGGGATGACAGCTGCCGGCGCCATATTTGACGATGACCGGTCTCTGTTCGTAAGTTGGTGCAACTGGCACTAAGTGGTAAATAGTAGTAGTTACCGTGTTGTACTGGGTGAGGTAATCCGAAGCGAGCTCCTCGGCGTTGCCCCCGATCTCCCCGATGAGGATGATGCCCTTCGTCTCCGGGTCGCTGAGGAACACCTCGAGGCAGTCGATGAAGTCGGTGCCGTTGAACGGGTCGCCGCCGATGCCGACGCACAGCGTCTGGCCGAGGCCGGTCTGGAAATATAGATTTTATTGTTACTGTTTATAAAAATAACAATTTAAAAAATGCATGTACTTCATCATCATCATCATCATCAGCAGCCTATATACGTCCCACTGCTGGGCACAGGCCTCCTCTCATAGATGAGAGGGATTGGGCAGTAGTCCCCACGCTGGCCCAGAGCGGGTTGGGGACTTCACATACAACTTTGAATTTCTTCGCGGATGTATGCAGGTTTCCTCACGATGTTTTCCTTCACCGAAAAGCTAACGGTAAATATCAAATGATATTCCGTACATAAGTTCCGAAAAACTCATTGGTACGAGCTGGGATTCGAACCCACGACCGCCGCTTGACAGCCGCATGCTTGAACCACTGGGCTACCGTAGCTTGTGCATGTACTTATTGTAAGTTAAAATTGTAAAAAATGGCCGACATTTTATAAAACTGTCATTAGACTGAATTTTCATGCTTGGACAGTTAAGTCACTTTATTCAACGGACTAATTTGATACAACTCGGCCAGTTCAAATAATATTAAATATTTTAATGTCTGTATACCTAGATTTAAGATATACTATTGAGTGCCCTTACAGGGTGTCATGTACCTACCAAACTTGTCTGTAACACCTCAATATATTATGAACATGACTGCAATGCAATAAAGAATAAGAATAGGAATATTAATATAAAGCAAGTGAATGTCAAAAGCCGCGTATTCACTAATCGAGCAGCCTCGTGAGGCAGCCCCGTGAGGCAAATCCTCGGTCAGTTAGCACGTGCCTCGCCCGAGGCACGTGCTCGGGCGAGCGTGCCGCGGCCCGAGCCGAGCGTTGTCGGTTTTTGTCCATGCTCAAAGGCGCCTCAGTACGTTTGCCGCGCGCACTCGAGACGGTTGTGTTTTGCCTCGCAATGGATAAAACAAAGCAAGAGCAGGGCCTTCAGTTAATACTACTAAATAATTAGTGAATATAGACGATTATGGGATGCGAAATGTCCCGATTGTAATAATAGGGGACTAAGAGAAGATGCGTGGAGAAATATAAGCCAGAAAATGAATATTCCAGTAGCAGATTTAAAGAAAAAGATGGACTCCTTGCTAGGATCGTACAGGAGGGAAAAGTCAAATGAAAAGAAAAGCGCTCGATGTTGGCTCAGCCTCACCACGGCTCGGCTTGCCGCGCGCGGCAGCCTAGTGCAACAATCGAGGCGGGGCCTCGCGCCGCAAACGTCCGAGGCTGCCTCGCGAGGCCGCTCGCTCAGTGAATACGCGGCTAAATATGAATGTCATTTATGTAAACTTTTTTGTAGTCACTATAAAAACCCTAACAGCCTGGCCCCTATTTCACCAACTCGACGATTGTCGTCCGACAATGACAATTCCAAGTACACTTCTGAGTCGTCACGTAAAGAGATGGTCACTGGATAGCATCGATACTTACCGGCAATGTAAACCGAATTGTCAGTGTATAGCGGCAATTACACTTCGTCGTTCGCCGCATGCTGCATGCGGCGACCGCAAAAGTGTAAAGAATACGTTAGTCGGCCGCATTCGGCGATCGACAGCTGCCAAGTCGCCTTAGTAAGCGGACAGACTAGTGTAAAGACGTTTGTTGGCCTAAGTAGTTTAAAATGAATTCGGCGACCGCATTAGGTGAAGGACGAAGTGTAATTGCCTCTTAAGAGGAGGGGTAGGGCAAGCTCTCTCCATACAAACTTTGTGCAGGATTTACTTCGTTTGTGTTTGCATTAAAGTTATGATTTTTGGTCAGTATGCTTATTTTTCTGATAGCTATTTCGTGATGTATTTTTTTTTTTTTTTTTACTTTGAATATTTTTAAAATATTGGAAAATTTTCACATCACGGTCTTCGTATATCTAATATTTACAACCAAAAAAAATATTATATTTGTTAGTGCCAAAACCGACGAATAAAACGTGCACAAAGTTTGTATGGGGAAGGCCTTGCTCTACCCTGCGCCTTAAGGTGACAATTGTCAAGTTGGTGAAATAGGGGCTGCGCAAATTACGGCGCGCTTGCCGTCCATTGCGCGTTCGAGACGCGCAACGCACTGCGATTATTAGGGATCACATCACTCTGTGAAACGCTAGTAGGGTTTGACTTGTAAAAGTGCCATTGCGGCCTACTTACAGAATAAAGTTCATTTTATTCATTTTTTTATTCACACGCGATGTATTAAGAAATCCGATGCCGCTCGAAGTCGTGGCCATGCCGTAATACATACAAACATACGGGAGTCGCATTGAGTTCAACTACACTGCGCAGTTTTATAGATATATCTTGTTAACTGTTGTTGTTGTGTTGGTATATGTTGTTATCTTGTTGTTAGGGATATACCTATCCATAAGGCGGGTGACAAGAGCCAATGGAGGAGTCTGGTCAGCGAGAATGGGACATGATGTCACGATCGTCAGCATTGGGGGAGCGACTGATGATGATGATCTTGTTAAGAGGAGGGGTAGGGCAAACTCTCTCCATACAAACTTTGTGCAGGATTTTCTTCGTTTGTGTTCGCATTAAAGTTACGATTTTCGGTCAGTATGCCTATTTTTCTGTACGCTATTTCGTGATGTATTTTGTTTTCATTCGTATTATTTTTAATTTTTTTTCATTTTTCATTTTTTTGAAATAATTGATAATTTTCACATCACTTTCTGCGCATATCTAATATTTACATCCAAAAAATAAAATTATATTCGTTAGTGCCAAAACCTACGAATAAAACGTGCACAGAGTTTGTATGGAGAATGCCTTGCCCACTTCTGCGCCTTAAGTTACCTCAGTAGTCTGATGGCAGGCCTCATACGTCAGCGTGCCGGAACGTGAAACGACGCCGATGCACCCCTTCTTGTGGACGGCGGCCGGCATGATGCCGATCTTGCATTTCTCCGGCGCGATGATACCGGGGCAGTTGGGGCCGACAAGTCTGGACTTGTTTTGCCTGAGGAGAGCGTGCTTCACTCTCACCATGTCCTGTAAATGGCAGGATAATATTTTTCATCTCTCCTGTTCGGAAAGTTCGATTTTCATGAGTAGATAGCCGGGTTGAAAATCGCTTTTCCAACCCTAGGGTGGAAAGTAATTTCCATAGGCCCGGGCTGCGCGCCTGCCGCGCTTGGGCGCTGATGCGCGGGCAGCCAGCCGCGGCGGCGCCAGCTGCTGGTGGCTGCAGCGCGTGTTTTTATTACTGAATCCTTAGAATATCATTTACTTATAATTTTATTTTTCAATTATTTTCCTCATAGTCGAAATGAAAAGTAGAGTGTTTAACTCGGGTGAAAGTACCCATTTCACCCTTGAACTATTAGCGCTCTCACTTCGTTCGAGCGCCAAAATATCTCGGGTGAAATGGGTCGCTTTCAACCCTTGGTTAACAATCTACTATGACATATTAGTTAGCTGACAGGGTTCAATCTTTAGTAGTGCTACCAAGCATGTATGCATATAAAACTGATTATTTAGTAGCACATTGTATGTGGAAAAGCAGGTACACAACAAATAAATTTTAAGGCTTCTTTTTAAACCCAGAAATTTGATTAAGGCTTTTTATGGTTATCTTATATCTTTAAACGAGCAATTCTTGTATATATATGTAATATCTGGGCAGCCAAGCTTTGCTCGGCGTTTTCCCGGGCATAAGACCTAGCTAGATCGATTGCTTGTCCCCGAAAACCCCCCCCCATACCAAATTACATCAAAATCGTTAGAGCCGTTTCAGAGATCCTCGAAATAAATATATAAATAAATAAATATACAAGAATTGCCCGTTTAAAGATATAAGATTTATTTCGGGGATCTCGGAAATTGTTCTAACAATTTTGATGAAATTTGCTATATATGGGGGTTTTCGGCGGCAAGCAATCGATCTAGATAGGTCTCATGTTCGGGAAAAAGCCGAGCAATGCTCGACCGCCCAGATATTATTTATTAATATGAGTAATTTGCGTGTCATCATTGTTCTAGCCTCTAGCAGCCTAAAATTGACAATGAAATTTAAATCACATGTGACAGGAAATAGAGTAAAGTTTGTTGTGGGATTTAATGAAAAAAAAAAAAAACATGCAACTCTGTTCCAAGTTCGAAAGATACAAATTCCATTGACGTGAATATCTTTTAGATAAACTCACATGCTGGGGCACTCCCTCAGTGATGCACACAATGAGAGGCATCTCCGCTTCTATTGCTTCTAGGATGCCCTTCGCTGCCGCTGGCGGCGGAATGAAGAGCACTGTCGCCTCCGCCCCCGTCGCGTCCTTCGCTTCTTTCACTGTCTTAAACACTGGCTTCCCAAGATGCTCAGTCCCTGCTTTCTTTGGTGATACACCACCAACGATTTTCGTGCCATAGTCAAGTGCCTGCTGGCTGTGGAAAGTGCCCTGCTTGCCGGTGAAACCTTGTACGATCACTTTCGTTTCGGCCGTGAGTTTGAGGTTTTTCCGTGTTTCATGGTAAGGGCAAGATGAACTGAATCTGATATTACCCAGTTTTATGCCATCTGTGAAAGTAAAATAATACAAACAATTAATAATCTTATTTCTCCTGGCGCTTAGATACAATACTTTACATTTAATTTAAGCTAAACTTGAGATCTATGCTTATCTTAAGCTAAATATAATATATTATATACTGTGAAGTTCCATTTATTTATTTAATTGATTTTTATCATCATCACACACAAGAAAACAGTTTAAAAACTTGAATACTTATCCTATTTAATACTTAGCAAGGTATAAACAGTATAAAAATTATAAATGACAATGAATATTTGAAATGACTATACATAACAATTTCCAGTGACACAATGTGTTCATTAAATTTTTTACTGTTTTTGTCTTTTGTTAGTTTTGTGATCTTGTAATGGTGGCTGATTTAAGTTTGTTTTAGTATTAGACTCTCATTAAATGAAATGTACCATTTCTATTGATAAATAAATTCTTTAAACAGATAACACGAGTTGAATGGGTATGTATTAAGAATAATATGACTATCATTTGATTGTGCTTGCAAAAAATGTTTATTTTTTTAAATGGACTAAATTAAAAAAATAGCTTATAGGCATTTGGTAGCAAGATAAGTTCTAGTTATGTGGCTATGTTATACAGTAGAATCCGCTTATAACATTTGACCGCTTTTAACAACTGCTAAATCACCGACGTTAGGATTCATACCAAACATTTTCAAAGAAAATCAGTCCGTTTTGTACGACATCCTGTTAGTGCGACGTAATATCGCCGGTCCCTTGACGGTCGCTGTATCCGGATTCTACTGTACATATATAATTTCACAAGTTGTATTGTAATAAAATAAAAATAAATAAAATAAATAAATATTTGTGGACAATCTTACACAAATCAACCTAGTCCCAAACTAAGCAAAGCTTGTACTATGGGTACTAAGCGACAATATACATACATACTTATATAGAATATAGATTGGGGAATATAGATTTTAAATCTTAAGGCATTTTCTGGCAGGCTTTAGGCAGTTCCTAGGTAGTTTTGCTAGCTTTTGTACATGGTTGTCAACTTCTTTTGTCATAATATCGGCAGTACAGCGGGGGAATGCTGCTAGTATATTTGGCACATTTCCCTCGGGTACCTGCCATACTGGGGATTTTGACGAAGTTTGTTTGCGGATTCTCACAATGTTATGATTTGGACGAAACCTGCGTTGTGGATACATTCTGCATGTAGTTATACTTTAATTTGGTCAAATACATCTTTACATACCTATATAAATTGTGAATTCAATACATTAAGAGGATAACGATCCAACTTTTAGAAAATAACGATACCTACCGTCTAACACTTTTGTCATATGTAGTTTTTTAGCATATTTATATAATGTACTTTTGTCGTTGAGACACTAGGAGCTACTGTGCCTCATATTTATAGCTCCGAATGATCTTAATTGTTTAAATTAATTAGTGGTGAACGGTGTTGGTCACACATATTGTAAAAAATTACTATCAACAAACTATACCTAAGCCTTTTTGTAGTGACTGTTTGTTTACCCAAATAAATTAAAAAAAAAAAAAAAAAAAAAACCAAACCATTTAAATAAAATATAGCTGCAACTAAATGCACCTATAATCTAGTTCACTCTCACAATTGCTTAATTTATTTGATAACACAAGTCAAACCTAGAGTCAAAGACCGGATGTATCAGTTTATATACAGTTGCAAACAAAACAATAGATAGTACTTGATGAATTGTCTCATTGATCAAAGGTCAAGTTTTATTGATCGATGTACTGTATTAGGGTATAAACTTTACAATTTGTGTGCCACCTGAAAGTATTACATTGACTTTTGCATAATGAAAAAACTACGAATAGACAAGATATTTATAGATGAAGGTCTCGGCGATCAACTAGGGTTGTAATAACGACTTTGATTGGCGGGTACTCGCTGATTGTAATTAATCATAGTTCATTAATATCTCTTCTATATTACATGTATTTGACAGAAACTGCTTAAACTATCCCGGAATGTTATGAAATAAGTGATAATCTCATTGCAAGGTTAACATATTCACCGTTGTGAACGGAACGTTAACAATCACGTCACACGCGTCATTATCACAAGAAACCTACACCGGTTCATGACCTGTAGATAAAGACAATTATTATGCACTGATGTGTTTTAATTACCTCTAAAACGAGAGAAAATCCGAACTGAAACAGCCATCGTGAAGTGGATACTGAGGCGGAGGCCGCGGAGGAGAACGGCCAAGAATCAAGATCAGCCAAGATGTTTTTTGACACTGACAGATTGCTCATGATATTACGTAATAGATGCGTTCAGTTTATCGCATTTTATTGATTTATAGATTCTTGGTGAAAATATACAATTGATGGGAGTGTTTAATCATTGAAACAAAATGGTACGCGTAAATGTATGCATCATTCAATTCGATATAGGAATGGCATCGTTTAATTGGTTTAATTCACATATTATTTCATCATTTTCATCAATTGTTTTGAACGCAGTTTGATGTTCTAGACATTGAATAAACTGCTGCTTCTAAACATAGCACGTACTTGACGTACTCATTGTATTGTTGTTGACTTTTGCATGAATGACGTGTAAATTAGCCAGTGTATGCAAGAATCACAAAACATAAAAAGAAAGAATCCAATAAAAATAATCTCGTTTTTTCACGTTTGTTAATTCACATTGAATAAGTATTCTGTCTGAAATAACATACGCATTTTCGTGATATATTGTGTAACTAAAGTGATAATTTCTACTGTTGTAGTATTCCTTATTACAAATTTATTTCCGCTAAGATATATTATGTGCGGTACAGACAAAAAACTGGGCGAAATGAGGGCTTTAATCTTAGTTGGTGGTTATGGAACTCGATTGAGACCCTTGACTTTAAGCAGGCCAAAGCCACTGGTGGAATTTGCAAATAAACCGATCCTATTGCATCAAATAGAAGCATTGGTAGAGGCTGGAGTGACACAGGTAGGTTTTTAAATTCCACTACAACAGTCAATAGACTCAATGCTCCTTAAAAAAAAAAACAAATAACTACTTATTCTTTAAAACTTTACAGGTCATTTTAGCAGTATCATATAGAGCAGAGGACATGGAAAAAGAGCTAACAGAGAAGGTGGCCAAGTTAGGAGTGTCTCTAACATTTTCACATGAAGTGGAACCTCTCGGGACGGCAGGACCCATAGCTCTTGCAAGACATATATTAAGCAAAAGTTCAGAGCCATTCTTTGTGTTGAATTCTGATATCATTTGTGACTTCCCATTCAAAGAACTTTACAAGTTCCACAAAACTCATGGAAAGGTAACATGCATGTCTTTTTTTTTCATTTAGGAATACATATAGTCTGGCTACATATTGTTGAGTCTGTGTACAACTTTGCATAGAACAGACTAAAATCATTAAACTAAGCTGTTTGGTTTTCATACAAAATGCTCAGAAAGAATATCAGTACGTTATATGTCATTTTGTTATATCTGGATCTGTAGACCCTATGCTCATCCCCGTACTTTAGGATAGTAATTTTAAAGAAAAAATGAGATATAATCTGACTTTTTTGCAATGATAGAAATGGTTAGCGAGACCATAGTTACATTGTTATTGGCTGTACAAAATTCTATGAAAAGTCAGCAGGCCAAAGATCAACATGTCCATGTGGATTAAATCTATGAGTAATGAAGTTGTTGAACCATAGAGTAATACAATCCAACATTGATGATAACTGTAAGCTTAAGTTATCTTCAAGATTTGTTTTGCAATATGGATTTTATATCCTGTTGATAACAGTTTATGAGTTAGTTAACTGATAACAGAATTATAATGAATTGTTATTATGTTGCCTATCACTGCTGTTTCTGCCAATTTCTACATTTTAAACCTGCAATTTCTAAAAGTAAATAAATAAATATTACGGTGCCAATCTTAAACAAATCTTGTATGGTCAAGTGCAAAAATATCCTTTCATGAATATGGTACTAAAACCTTAATTCACCGACATAAGAGCTATGGGACATATTTTTGAGCAAGTTGTATGCACCCATATTTTTGCACTTGACTGTACATATTTTATTTAAACCATGGAACAAGTATAAGATGGAACTGGTGATACACACATACAAAGGTGTGTGAAGGAGATGTAAGCATAGACAATAACACACGTGGGAGCGAGAAAAAATGACATATCTTCTGTCCCTCATCGCGTATAAGGAACCGATTATTTGTCACCGGCCGTTGTCACCGAAATGTCATCGATGAACCAGTGGCCAGAGTATAAAAAAATATGTTACCCATAATGTGGGGTAAACTAAACCGGCTCGAATGTTAAAAATAACAGATAAAAAAATTAATTGTGACGTGATTAGAATACTATTGTGAATTTCATTATTATAATGGCTGAATAACTAAGACGTTTTAATCTAATCGTGATTTTGTTAACTTTAATGTAGGTATTAAATTAGTACACATTTATATCGTAATTGGGAGGACATCGGATGTTTTGTGTTTGCCCGCTAATATTTACTAAGAGTTTATTTTGAAGATTCCCAATAATTAAAAACCTACTTGTCAGTAATAATGGGGAGATTATTCTTTTTGTGGTAACCCCAGAAAAAACTGTCACAATATCTCCGTCCTTGTGTGTGATTTGCTAACCCTCCTTCTATATATCCTCTTTCTACGATTTAAACAGTCATTGGGTACTAGGGTGTAAAATTTAATAGCTTGATTTAGTGTATCCAATATGTGCCTATATAGATAAAGATAAGAACAAATAGGGTGATAAAATTACATAGGTGTATAAGAGCGGACAAGATTTGTATCTTAATTACATTTGTATGGATATTCATAACATTATTTGTTCTTTAGTCATGAATATTAATTAGTATGAGATATGTAACAATAACTCAAGCAAGCTGAATAACATTTACATCATCTCATATAATAGTAAATAGTTAGGTATTTTATATTCAGCATAATTAATATTCATATTCATCAGCTTAAATGAAGTGGAAAAAAGTAAAATTGTCATGATTGTAGAGAGGTTGCCTTAGTGCATAGCGTGTGCAGCAGTGTGCTTCCACCCTTATAATTGCGTGTTATGGTTGAAATTTTTTTTGTTGAACGTATTTCTATTACAATTTTACTTGATTTTGAACCTTATTGTTTGAACGGTAAAGTAGCTTTTTGAAGGAATTGCTTTGGTGAAATTCGGTCAACTGAAATGATTTCAAGCATACACTCAAATGTTTATTTTAGGAAGGAACAATCATAGTAACGAAGGTAGAGGAGCCTTCCAAATATGGCGTCGTAGTATATAAAGAAGATGGACAGATTGAAAGCTTTGTGGAGAAGCCGCAGGAGTTCATTTCCAACAAGATTAATGCTGGTAATTTCTTTTTGTATTTGTATCAATTTAAGTACTTATAACATCTAAAGGAATATAACATTATTTAACCCTTAAATCGCCAATTGTGTGTGTACCGTTTAAGAACTTAAGTTTTCTTATTCTTTTTTTATTTTTGGTATACAATAAAGAATGAGAGGAGGTCTGTGCCCAGCAGTGGGACATATATAGGCTGATGATGATGATGATGATACAATAAAGAATATTTGTTTTGTATTGTAAGCGCTACACGTCAAAGAAGAATTCCGCATATCCAGCTGTCATAAATTAAGAAGATGTCATTTACTGATCATGATATATCAGAAAAGAATGGTTAAAGGGTTCACGATTTTACTTCTTTTGTACCGCGCACATCTAATGACCTTACACCATGCCATAGTCAGTATCATATCATGTTAAATCCCTAACCTAATTATGTGTCACTTTAGCAAAGTAAGCCAAGAAATTGGTCCACCAATTTTGAAACTTAGGTAATTAAATAATAGCGTCGAAATTTCATAAATGAAGTAGATAACAAAGCTTTGAGTATAAAACATGCGTTGTTGTATATTCCAGGCATGTACATTCTAAATCCATCAGTCCTGAGCAGAATCGAGTTACGCCCGATGTCTATAGAAAAGGAGGTATTCCCGTTCATGGCGAAAGATGGCCAACTGTTGGCTATGGAGTTGCAAGGATTCTGGATGGATGTGGGGCAGCCAAAAGATTTTCTTACAGGTAAACATATTATTGTTGGTTGGATTGGTTGCGAAAGAAGGGAATTCCGAAATGGTTTTCATATTTTCCTTACCCCTTTAGCTGCCAAACGCCAAAAAAGTTCAATTCTATCACAAATTAAGATGTCATTTACATTGTCCCTTTGTCTGATTTATCAAATGGCGGTTAAAAGGTTTTTTACCGCAACTTTGAATGGAAAGCCTACAGCAAGGTTTAGATGGAGCCACTAACGTTGCACGTTGACGCCAATCCTCAGACAAGCCTGCGCTGGCCTGGCCCGTTTTATTTAGATGAGGCCAACTGGATTCATTTCATTATATACAAATTATATTATAATACAAAACGCGCTTTTTTCCCAGGAATGTGCCTATACCTGAACAGTTTACGCCAGAAGAACTCCAACATGCTGTACGACGGTCCCGGCGTAGTTGGCAACGTGCTGATCGACTCGACAGCCAAGATTGGGAAGGGCTGCCGGATAGGGCCCAATGTCACCATCGGTCCCGATGTCGTCGTTGAGGATGGTAAGTGTTCCGTGAAGTAACAGATCGCAACGGATTGTAGTATTCTTTGTATAAAAATATCAGTACAATCGGTTGCGTCGATGCGGGCGATGCGGACCTGTGGAAGCTTACCCTAATCCCGAGATTTGGCGTAGGCCCTAGTTTTTTTACGGAAGCTACTGTCATCCGGACCTTCCAACCCAAGGGTTTCGCCTATTGAGATTAGGTTAGAACGACTTTATTGAGATTAGGCTTGTCAAGTGAGTGGGCAACTTGACAGTTAGAAGTGCAGAACCTGCCCGAAGGCCTCTTACTTGGCTTAACCTTTTCGAATCTCTGTCGAATACAAAATCTGTCATTCACACGCCATGATATGTGAATATCAAACGCCAAGTTTAACATTTTAAAAATGCATGCACTGCACGCCGTGACTGATAATATATCTTTCGTTCGTTGTATCGATGGTGCGGATATAAGCGTCGTTGGCGTAGAAATGTTTAACGTCTTCTATCATAGACAGCAGCCGGGATCAACAGCTTTCCAAATCACGGGAGCCGCTCAGTTAGTTAGTACCTTAAGCTCCTAACAACCGATTATAAAGGTATAAAGTTCGCAGCCGACTGCATACAGCACGTTCTGCCGCACTCCAAATTAAACCGTAATGGTATTAGTAAAATGCTCAATTTGAAGTGAGCGGAGAAGCGTCGCAACCGCACGACGACACTTACTCCAAATTGAGACTTTTAGTCGTAGATTACGGTTCAATTTCGTGTGCGTTACGTGCAGTATCTGTCTGCTACGAACCTACATCTTAAAATCTATGACTATGACACACGGCGGTCGCGGTGGCGGTCATTAATATACTACGAGATTCCTAACAATCATTCAGACACTAGCGGCCTTGCTCAGGCCGCTCTAGTGTGTGGTACGCTTAAGGCGCAGGGTAGGGCAAGGCCTTCCCCATACAAACTTTGTGCAGGTTTTATTCGTCGGTTTTGGCACTAACAAATATATATATTTTTTTGTTGTAAATATTAGATATGCGAAGATCGTGATGTGAAAATTTTCAAATATTAAAAAAAAATCAAAATCAAAAAACTAAAAAAATAAAAAAATACATCACGAAATAGCTATGAGAAAAATAAGCGTACTGACCAAAAATCATAACTTTAATGCAGACACAAACGAAGTAAATCCTGCACAAAGTTTGTATGGAGAGAGCTTGCCCTACCCCTCCGCTTAAATGTGGATTATATTCGGCAGGTGCGTGCATAAAGCGCTGCACGATCCTCCGCAGCGCCTGCGTGCGCCAACACGCGTGGCTCGACAGCTGCATCATCGGCTGGCGGTCCGTCGTCGGCCGCTGGGTGCGCATGGAGAACTGTACGGTACTGGGCGAGGACGTCATAGTCAAGGACGAGCTGTACGTCAATGGAGGGCAAGTGTTGCCACATAAAAGCATTGCCTTGTCTGTGCCTGAGCCACAGATTATAATGTAAATATATTTATGTCACACCTGGCCATAAAGCGGCAATTACCGCGCGCGGGAAATCCCACTTCCTAGCCAGGGGGTGACATAAAATTTTGTACTTAACACGGGCGCTAGTAAAGAAAGCCTCAGATCGCATATTTATCGCCCTTGCCTTCGGCTCGGGCGTCAAATACCTGCGATCTGAGACATTCTTTGTTTTACCGCCCTTGTTAAGGAATGTACTAATGTTTTAGATATGCGTGTGAGAGCTACAGATGTATTGCAAAATGATTTTCTTTCGGGTAAACTCGGATCTCAATCGGAATACGATGGCACCCGAACTGTCAATCAATGATTGTATTAAATGAGGGACGTTTTCATATCCATTATTATGGGACTTTATTATTTAATGTCAAAGTGTTAAAGTTACCCCTACGGCAGTAAAATGGTTACTGGGGACCGATTTTTGAGTGCCGAACGCTCGTCTTTTCACTCCTGACCTTTCAAAAATGATGATTTGACAGATGTCGAGTGAAAAGTCGAGCGTTCGACACTCAAAAATCGGCCCCCTGAAGCTAATTGAGAGAGCACGATAAATACGAGTGAGGGAAAATTGTTCGAGTGGTAATATGGCTTTTAGACCCGAGTTATACACTCTACTTTTCACTTCAATTGCAAGAAAACACATAAAGACAAATTATCTACCTGAAATAAATAATTTAACTCTTGGCGGACGTATGTCTAATTTGACAGCATGTTTTTTTTTCTAAGGCCAGCACCATGCCTCGCTGTGCGTGTTCGCTTTGCGTATTCACTTCCCTTTCTTTTGCTATATTAAGGAAAGAGATGCAACATGCGCTTTTTTTTTTCTTTTAAGAGGCCCATTTGCTTTGACCATAGACACCGCTTAATCTTTAGAGAACTGAAAAACGTCTTTCCTGATTGGTCGTTTTTAGTATAGCTGTATTCTGGTTGGTTGATATTTTTACCAAATATTTTTTTATCTGTCAAATTACTGTTCTGTGATTGGTGGATTTAATAGGCGAAGTATTTTGATTGGTCAAATTAAAATGTTTTGTAAATCATAAATATGTATACATATTTTCCCTAGGGCTTAAATGTACTACTTTAGCCCCGCTTCACAAGTCTAATATGACACACTTTTCGAGCATGAGAAGTGAAAAATCATTTTGCACTACATCTGTACTATTTATTTGTATCAGCCATAATGAAATTGTTTTATAAAATGTTTTCTGGCGTTCGGTAATTGGCCGCTCGACGTGTGATGTGCCTGTATGAGAGCTTAATTTGTGATCTATTATCGGACTGCCAATATGCTTGCCGAATTTGGAAATCGTCTAAATTATCTAATAACTATTTATTTTTACAGCTCTTACACACGTATTATATACGTATATTTAAGGTTAGTCTCAGAATGCGAATCCATTATATTTATAATTGTACATTTATTTAATGACAATATGTAATTTATTTTTTAATAAGTACATTAGGTACATAATAACTTGCGCAATAAGTCAATGAGGCATATGACTGCAAACAGTAAGAATATAATTATCTTATACTATATTTTTAATTGAGATTGTAGTGAGTTTGTTTCGTAAAATGATAAATTGTCACTTATTTACATAGGTATTCAGTTTATTTTGTATAAATATCTTTTTGTTTTTTTTTATTTAAACGTTATTTTAGTTTTATGTTTGTACACTTAGATTTTCATTGCCAAGTGAAAATATATGATCTTGCTTGGTAAATATAATTTTACAATACTTAATTTCATTTATTTGAAAGCAATTTTAGTTAAAAACGGGTTTAGAAGATATGTTTGAACCAAAAAGTACTGGCTCCATTCAGGGTAAAGGATGGTAGGGGATTTAATAAAGCGAGTAATGAAGAAGTTAAAGTTGCAATTATGATGCCACTGTCTGCATCCTGCGTTGTCATCGGAATATGTTAAGTTTGTCATTGTCATAATAAGTTTCATTACCAAAAATCCCTGCCCTCATAAAATTTCAGGCATTCCGTTTTTTCCCTTATTATATTTTAATAAACATAGTTTATTTTTATTGCGTTATTATTTTCTTAGTGTGTAGCGTTATTAATTAAACAATTATATTCTTTAGAATATTCATGTAACTATGTAACAGTGGCGGAGCGTCCATACAACTCGATTACCACCGGTTTGCCTTATTTTCAGCCAGTCCAGTTATTTTAGTATGGAGAATAAGAAAGGGAAATTATTTCCGGCTTCTCTTAGAATATTTTTGACGCTCCGCCACTGCTATGTAACCCTCTTATATTAATAGTGTTAAGCACGGTTTAGTGTAAGGCCTGAGTGGACGCTCGGAGCGGAGCGTTCGGCGGGGCGTGCAGCGGGGCGGGCGAGCGTGCATAATATTTGTGCAGCGGCGACGCAGGACACCAGTATGAGTTTCAATTGTTTAACATGCACGCCCCGCTGCACGCCCGACTTGAGCGTCCACTTAGGCCGGATACAGTGCTCGACCGACGGTCAGCGCGTATGGTAGGTCGGGCATGTTTTGTATGGCCGCATACGCGCTGACGGTGAGCATCGGTCTGTACGCCCGTATGCTTTCATACGTCTATAGCTACGCAAGAATTTGCATGCAATCTTTAGTGGATTTTCATTACATTGCAGGATTTGACCCTAATCATCTTGTATCCCTGGAATCTACTTCGGTAGCCTGCAGCCTCGCAATGTAAAGATTGTAAAGAGACCTGCATGCAACTTCTTGCCAATGTATGGTTTATAGTACATTACTTACCAAGGGCGATAAAACAAAGAATGTCTCAGATCGCAGGTATTTTACGCCCGAGCCGAAGGCAAGGGCGATAAATATGCGATCTGAGGCTTTCTTTATTATCGCCCGTGGTAAGTACAAAATTTTATGTCACCCCCTGGAAGGCCAGGAAGTGGGTTTTTTCGCGCGCGGGGCGTGCGATAATGGCCACTTTATGGCTAGGTGTGACATAAAATAATTTGAACTGAGCCGATGAATGGTTCAATAGACACAAAGGATACAATGCCTTTTATATGTGTTAGTTCTCGTAACCACTAATCAGTTACCTTACAAAAAAAGGTTGGAGCTACATTGCATGTATATTAAATTTTCGACCTTATTCCTTGTCGAGTAGGTTTAAAATGATCCAAGAGGAAAATAGCACATTCGATAATGGTGTGTTTCATATTCAGACTACGTTAGTTTGAGTGTCGGGTGGTTGTAAAATGCAAAAAGTTATATTCGCCATTATTCTGTCAGTGTATTTTGAAGTCTATTGGGCAAGGAAATAGAGTCGATAATCTATGCCTTGCAAGGCGGTTACAATTTGCTTTTACTACGAGTTCGTTATCTTAATTTTTGGTTACCTACACAATGGCATTGTGTCTTAAATGAACTTGGCATTGTTCCTTTGTGTCTATTGAACCATTCATCGGCTCAGTTCAAATTATTTAAACCATAAATCGGCATTTAGTTCACAGTAAACTGACTTACTGAGTTTAGTTATAGCAGGATTCAATATAATGGTTTAGTAATTGAAGTTGTTTACTGTATAGTACAAAGATGGAATAGTACTGATCAATTTCTCTTGACAATGGCAATTGATTGCCATTCTACACCAAAAGTAGATTTAATTATTTTATAAACAGAATATTGAAGATAAATAAAATAAATATATTGAAGTGTCATGTCCTTTGCTTTTGTGAGTTACATTGCATGCTTTTGATGTCATGTCAACCACTGGAACATCGCTAGATTCTCCTGCGGTATATCATGGTAGAAAAAAATATCACTCCGCGTTTATACCTAGTTACCTATCTATAAGAAGGCAAAGAAGGAAGGAAGGGAATCTATTTTTTTAATTTTTTTATCCCATCTGTGTGACTCCCAGTGACTTAGCAGTAAAACAGTAGTAGTCTTTGTTACGCCGGCTGACTACCTGCGCAAGCTCCGACCACCGACTGTTTTACTGCCAAGTTACTACAACTAGAACCTTATAGTCTACAACCGAAGGTAGCTATTTGTGCGGATTATCTTTTTTCATACTTCCTTTCGTTTTGAAGTGCTTACGATAAGCGTTTTATGGTTTTTAGGACATATTAGAAAATTACCCCTATACCGTTTAATAAGAGGGCAGATGTCAAAGGGTAGCGGGCGGCGGGAACCTGCCTCCCGCTACTCCCGCTACCCTTTCGCGCGGTCCCAGTTAAGCGTACTATACACTGTAGCGGCTTGCAATGGCGGTCACTCGACAGTATGTTGAATTGTTGATCCAGCCACCGATCGTTCTGTTCTGTCGGGTAGCCCCTTAGTGGCGTCCATGCATACAGCCAGAGCTACTACCGCGAACCGATAACTGGCTGGTCGGCCTGGTCGCTCGAATTTGTGCTGGAATTGGCTAGTGTGACAGAGAAGGAGATACACGAACTTCGTTCGATTTCGGTTCGTGATAGGCTCTCAGGACTGTCAGCGAAACCAGAAAGGCTACTAAGCACAAAAAAAATAACCACCAATCGTGTCAATAACATGCCGATCAATGCCGATAACAAAAACATTTTTTTGGCACAATACAATGTTGTCTTCATTTACCGGCGTTTTTTTATGAGTGCCGAACATCCTCTACTTATTTTTTCAATTTAGGATTTTGACAGTGACAGTAGGTATTGACAGTTCAAATTTGTGTGGTTTTGCGTTTTGCCGGTTTTGCGCCAAAATACTGGGGCTGGGAATCCATACAAAGAGAAGTTAGATTGTTTGTGCTACTGCTACGATAGGATAGGATAGGATATTGCCTGAGGGTTTTGCAAATAAATCTTTCTACCACTACCTCATAAATACGACTGGAATTTAATAATGTCTAAACGTAACAGCGTTGGACCTTCTAATACTCTGTTTAACTATTTTACTAAAACACCGCCGGCGAATAAAAAGCCGAAACCCGCAGAAAATGGTGACGGATCTCCGGACCTCAGTTCTTTAAAAAAGGAAATAGAAGTGAAAATTGAGAGTAAGTTACGACTGAGTAAATTTTCACGTTAACCTGTTCTTTGTTTAACATATTGTGCCAGTGTGGTTGTTTCATACTCACCTTATTACCTTCGTTCGGTGAAGATATAAGAATAAGAAGTTGAGTATGAAAATTATACAACTATTTGTCTATTTTTATTTACAAAACAAAGACTCTTTACTGTAATATGTGTGAATTTGCTGCGTACCGCGCTGTACAATTCGCCGCATGATATCTTATATCTTAATGTACATACAGCCATGGCCAAAAGTGTTGAGCACTCCTTATTTTCCTTTGTAACTTATAAAAAAAACTATTATTTTTTAATTACAAAAATGCACATTGACGTAAAATATGAAATATATAAAGACCATCTAGAGAACTTTAGGTAATATCATTTCGAAGTAGCTATTGCTAACTGAAGACTAAAAATAGACGGGTTTGCAATAAAGGACAAATTGCATTTTTATCCGTGCAATTATCTTTAATGTCAATGAAAGTAGCTAGTTTTTGAAAGATATTTAATTTTCTTTAATAAAATGCTTGATTGAAAGTATCACTTTTATATGGAAAACGTGTGAGTGCTCAACACTTTTGGCCAAGGCTGTACACGGGTTTTTACGCAGTATAAACAAAATTGGCTTATAAAAAAATTCTAGGTAAGAAACGTGAAAGGCAGGTCACACCTTCCCCTGAAGTGAAGACGGAAAGACAAAGCGACGATGATGAGCCTATTGCTCCCAAGAAACGGAAAAGGATCAGGCTTAACCCGTTGGATTCTGATGATTCCGATGCTGAAAATAAAGGTAGACATTTATTCAACTATTTTGTGTTTTAAATAGGGTTGATTGAACTGATGCCTAATTTTGTGATAATTTATTTTGTGCAAAATGTTATAGTATGGTTCACTTGCAAAGCAAGAGGTAATTTCTAAGTTATATTTTTATCAATACAAAAGATATCAATTTCATGATTTTTGTACCATACCATACTACACTTAATGAGATAATCGTGTTCCAAAAACTAACATCAATGGTTGCACTTCTGACGTGATTATTCTATCTTTTTTTTTTAATAGCCCGATGGATGTCCCACTGCTGGGCAAAGGCTCCCCATAATCATTAAAGTACAATATTTATTATGAATGAAAGTTACCCTTATATAACCGGTTACATGTTTTTTTATGTATATTATTGTGGAATAATGTCTAAATTACGCAATATTCATTCTGACATCTGTCAGTTTTCGGAACACAATTATCTCATAGAGTGTAAAATATTTTCAAACATTGTGTAAAGAGATTATCATACATTGGGATTGATCCTATATGTATTATTTTATTGTTCAGCAGATAACATAATTGAGACACCAAAAGAGAAGACAGCATTGGGGAAAAAGCTCAATGACAGCTTCAAGTTTGGGACCAGCCAGTCACCAAAGTCTGGTAAAAGCTCTAAGAAACCGACTGCAACTAACGGGTGATTTTCAAATTAATCTCTTACCACCTTTCCTCTACCGGCATAAAAAACAAAACAAAACAATCTTTTGTTAATTTTATTAAAGAAATTAATTTTACTTTGAAATATGAGATATTTATTACCATACATGCATTCATGAAAACAATTATTAATTAAAATTTCCTTTTTTTTAAAGAGAGATCTTGTATATTTTCTTGGTGATTAACAAACACAAATGTATAATAATGCTGAGTTATTGTTCAAATCAGTGTTTTCCAGACATAGTATACAATGTGTTACCGGCAAGCAGGATTTTATTTAAACTCGGTATTTAGGGCCGACGCTAGCTTACGCGGGTGCACGGAGCGGGTCATACTAAACTGCGCCCGCGGCGGGCAGTTTAGTATGACCCGCTCCGTGCACCCGCGTAAGCTAGCGTCGGCCCTTAAACTTAGTTACTTAACTATGTACTTATTTTTATTATTAAACCAAAATTTCGACTTAACTTATTTTCTAACAAAATTTTAATTGTCAGCAATGTACTGCAAGTATATTGACAACTCAGTACAAATGACAGCCCTTAGTGTCTTGTTTACTATGAAGTTATCTTGAGCAGTGCACGTAGTACATTGCCGGTGCGGAATTAGGAAATTCATGCAGTTAATTCACATAATTATGATTTGCTAATACTTGGAAGTAATTGCTAATGGTACATATTAATATCAGTTTCATTTAATGCCCGCTTGCCGGTAACGCACTGTATGTGATGACTGATGAAACAAATGGGAAAAGGGCAAGTGATTGATGGTGCAACAAAACAGAGTTAACTGATGGAACTCATATTGTTTTTGTTTTCTGCTACTCAGACCAGTTTCTACAGCAAAGACTGCAGATGCTACAGATGAATTGCCAGCCACCTATGATGGTAACTGGGTGCACTGCAAGCTGGACTGGCTCCGCCCGGACAAGATCCGCGACGCCAACAAGAGGAAGCCGGATCATCCGGACTATGATCCGTCCACACTCTTTGTGCCACCGGATTTCATGAATGGCCAGACTCCTGTAAGTAGTATTTTAATTCCATATTTATTAGGATTGGGAGTCAGTCAGCGCAGGAGCGGTCATTGTGGCACTCTTTGGTAGAAGCCTATGGAAGTCCTGTGGAAGTCTTTGCTGATATGATGATGCTGATGTTGAGTAAAATTTACAACATTTTATTTGATGACCAAGGCCATGTTGCCTCTGCTATGGCGCCCCCACTAGCCGATTGCTCTGATGTCGTCAGAAGAGTAGCCTGCTAGAATAGTAAGCAGAACATCTAGGGTCTACTCCGAACATCGAAATCCGAAATTCGTATTGTGCCGTCCCCTTCACTCTCGTGCTATAAACTATAAGAGTGAAAGGCATGGCACTATACGAAGTTCGGATTTTGATGTTCGGAGTTGTTCGGCCCCGAGGTGCTACCGCGAACCGAAAACGAAGTATCTCTCTCTCTGTCCCTTGAATATGCAATTGCGACAGAGTGGTAAATAGTTCGTTTACGGTTCGCGGTAGACCGGGGAACAATAAAATAGTAAAAAATATAATAAATTAAATCGTAAAATATGATAGTAGTGTTATAGTTAGGTCCAATATGGCGCAGTATTAACATAGATGGATTAATCTCGAAAATAAAAGTAAGGAAGTTTGATGCAAATGTAAGTTCTTCATGATTTACAACTGTGGGTAAGAGTTGTAAATCACGAAGAAGAAGAACTTACATTTGCATTAAACTTCCTCAATACCTGGAGTTTCCGGAGGAAGTTGAAGCATTAAGATCGAAAACTGCTCGAGAAAGGAAGCTGATTACTGTCACTAACACCGTTCCTAAATAGATGACGCGCACAAGAAGACTTTACACAGAGGTCCTCAACTAATGACTACATACCTGAGAAAAAGATACTGGCTTATTGACGCGGGAAACGCGATTAAGGTCTATGTGATAAACGTACGCATGAGCCCTAGGCGAGGGCCAAAATCGTTCAAAGCATGTATCTATCAACATTATCATGCATTTTGCATGTCATCAAAGGTTATCCACATTGAGTGTGTGCCTACTATGGAAATGGAAGCCTTTATGGCCGCATCTTAAATTCCCCTATATTCCCCGTATGGGGAATTCCCGGGAACGGCACATCACTAGTTGGAACCAATCAACTAACTTTCAATGCTTCATTCTTTTACGCGACTATTTGTTTACGATTTCCTAAATCCCCACAGGCCCATCGTCAGTGGTGGCAGATGAAAACTTCGCATTACGATTGCGTACTCTTCTTCAAAGTCGGCAAATTCTACGAATTGTACCACATGGATGCAGCCGTCGGTGTCAACGAACTTGGTTTCTCTTACATGAAGGTATCATTAACAAATTGTGTTAAATACAAAATATATCCCTCCTCTTCCATCTGACATCCAGATTCCAGACGTACGGCAAGTTACCATCCTTACCTGGTTCAAATTCCTCTTACTCGAACCAAGCGCTTTTCGTCATCTTTTATAATGCGCACTGCTAAGGTTTGGAATTCCCTGCCGGCATCTGTATTTCCGAGTTCATATAACCTGGACCTAGGTATTTAAGGCAAGAGTGAAAAGGCATTTTCTGGGTGAGCTCGCTTAACCCTTGGCCTCATCTTTGCCCCTATAATAGATGCTGATGATGATGATAGATGCTGGCCAAGAGCAATCCCATTATTAATTAAAAAATTAAATAATAAACACTGTGTTTTACAGACCTGGTTATAAAGTTCATTTTTGTTTTAGGGTGAATTTGCTCACTCCGGTTTTCCAGAGAGTGCATACGCTAGAATGGCCAACACACTTATATCAAAAGGATACAAAGTTGCGCGAGTCGAACAAACTGAGACTCCTGACATGATGCAGGATAGATGCAAAAAACGTGAGTGAACTTATTTGAACAATGACAATATGAGTTTCATAACACAAGGCATGTTGGCTAGTGATCCAGTAATTTTATACATTCAGAGCGTGCGTCAAATCCGGTAGTTCTGATTTTTTGCAGACTTGTTTATGATGTTGGCCCAATGAATATACCAAGTTTGTGACCTCGAGCGCCAAACGCAACTATCTCAAAAAACGAAAAAAAAAGATTACAACCCTTAGGTTGGGCCAACATCATAAACAAGTCTGCAAAAAATCAGAACTACCGGATTTGACGCACACTGCCCCGTGCTATCAGACGACAAAGTTACTGGATTACAGTTCATATTATTATAATATATTTTAGCTTAATGAAAGAGTCGCAGCCTGAAAGCCTGTTAGGGTCAAGCATTTAAACGTCTAGTTTAGACTAAGTGCGGGCTATAAACGCTTTTACCTAGTTGCAAGGGTGTCGCATTTGTTGCCAACTTTCAACACTTACTCACTCTAAGGCACCTGTACCTTAGTTTTTCCAGGAAACATCATTGTGTATACGACATGTTTCAGTGGGTCAAACATCGAAGTTCGACAAAGTGGTACGGCGGGAGATATGCCAGGTGACGCTGCGCGGGGCGCACGCGGCCGGCCTGCAGGACCCCGGGCCCGCCGAGCCCGGCGCCGCCTACATGCTGTGTGTCACCGAGGAGGTACGTCACCACCGGGCACTATAGACTGGTACGGCGTTCAAAAAACCTGAAACACGTGTTTACTCATTTATACCACCAGCCACCAGCCAGCCAGTGGGAGTACTCCAGTGAAGTTTCGAATAAAATAGTCAAACTAATCTTGTTTCTCCATACAAACTTTGGAGCCCCATTTCACCCCCTTAGGGGATGAATTTTGAAAAATCCTTCCTTAGTGCACCCCTACACCTTATAAGGAACCTACGTGCCAAATTTGGAATCTCTAGAACAAGCGGTTTGGGCTGTGCGTTGATATGTCAGTCAGTTTCTTCTTTTATATATTTAGATTTGAATTAATAATAATAATAATAAATATTTGTGGACAATGTTACACAAATCAACCTAGTCCCAAACTAAGCAAAGCTTGTTACTGTGGGTACTAAGCGACGATATACATGCTTATATAGATAAATAGATACTTAAATACATAGAAAACATCCAAGACCCGAGAACAAATATTCGTGCTCATCACACAAATAAATGCCCCGGCCGGGATTCGAACCCGGGACCTCCAGCTTCGTAGGCAGGGTAACTACCAACTAAGCTAAAGCGGTAATTTTGTTATTATTTCCTCAGGAGAGCAATGGTTGTAGCACATACGGCGTGTGCTTCGTCGACGCGTCGATAGGCCTGTTCCACCTCGGACAGTTCAAAGATGACAAACATTCCTCGAGGCTGCTCACTACACTGGCGCATTTCCCGCCCGCGTTGGTAAGTCACAACCCTGCACTCTAACAACGGCTTCGAATGTTCAATGGACTATCGACTCTATCTCCATAAGCTATAGATGACGAGTGCACTAACAGAAAAATGGCGGTCCAGACGCCTTTGCATAAAAACATACTTGTTACCATCCACAGGTGTTCAGGTAAACGCACAATGCGTGTAACGTCACATTTTTGCAATTTAAACTTTTGGCAAAGGCCCTAGAATTGATAATTCAATAAAATTTTAATGCACATGCAGTCTTTATCTACGGAGCATAATGTGGTAGCAAAACCGCACAATAGGACAATAGATTGGGCACAACTAAATACCAACGACTATTAGTAGTTTATGCAACTGGTACATAATGAGGGGCATTAAAACACGAGTGTGTATTATGAAACGAGCCGAAGGCGAGTTTCATAATAAGGTCACACGAGTGTTATAATGCCTAATTATGTACAGTTGCATACATTACTTTATCTACACACATATTATAATTACTCTAAGATGGGTTCAGAAACCGTAGTAAATAAATACAATAATTGTGTTAATACAACCTTTTTTGCACGGTTGCGGAAATATCGAAATCAGAACTGGCAACAGATACCTGAATGTTATTTTAAAAAGTAAAGAGTCCTTATTCTGATGTGATCATGTCGTTCTAGCTCAAATTTCGTGCGATATATACTAAAAAAACATCGAGCTGACATTTCGCATCGACTAAATTTGAATTTTCAGTGATACTAGAATAGGGACATGTCAACTTTGACATTTAAATTTTGACAGTTTTGTTTGACGCAATATTTTAACATCATATATGAGATTAAAATGAAATATTTTATTACTGCTGTAGCCTTAGCCACAGATAAGAAAATTGCCATAAATTCATTGAATGTTGAAATGAGAGTCATTTTCTACGGTTTCCGAACGCATATTAGAGGATTTATGATATGTGTGTAGATAAAATATTATTATGCTTCTTCAGAAGAATTTCTGCTTCAATTGTTTCATTTTGCATCTATAAGAGATTCGAGTGAGGACCACATTTTTTGCCGTCTTTCAGCTGATACGATAATGATGAGATGCTAATAGATCATTAAGTACAAACTACGCTGATGTAACGTGTTGTTATTTTAAGGCCAGGCAGTCCCATTACAAATGTCCCGCTCTAACACGCGTGAGTTTACAATTAAGGGGAGGTATCCCCAACGCAACTGTCCCGCTCTAACATGCGTGAGTTTACAATTAACCATCCCGCTCTCTACGCAAGCTCTGCGCGCAGTTTTGTAAATATTTAGCTATAGTCATCGAGCCAGTCATTTTATCAAAGCAAACCCTGCGAAAATGTCTATAACTATTTACGATCTTTAATTGAGTACAAAAATTAAATGTTAAATATCAGTAATATAGCCGTAGTATTGAAAAAACATTCCAAAAAGGGGTAACTTCGCGATTTTTTTCTATCGAGTGAAATTCATCAGGTCATGTAACTGACTGCGATTTTGACTAGACAATATCCTTATGTAACACATATATTTTTTTTAGATTTAAAGACACTATATTCTATGTCTCAGATGGTTTTTAAAAACTCAAAAGTGGTAATACACGGCCTTAACCATCCCGCTCTCAACGGAACTCCGCGCGTAGTTTCGTAAATATTTAGTACATTTTGATTGATTTTTGGAATACTGGATCAACTATCTAACTACTACTAACAATAAAAAAGCTATCCTTTTTGTAAAAAAAACACATCACAATTGTTGACAATTACGAAATAATCAGCATGAAAGTTTATTTTACGATGCTATTTAGATTTTTTTTACAGATTTACCAAAGCATTTTTCAATATTTTGTTCGGTTATTGTGTTGCTTTGTTTCTTTTCCGGTCTACAGTAATTTTTGTGTAGTGGTAATTCTACCTCATCTATACACATTGGAAGCTAAAACTTCAATATTTTCGTCGATTCATGAACTGGCTTTGCGTTAAACAAATGTTCAATGTGCAGATCGTATACGACCGTAAATCAACGACGGCGCGCACATCCAAGTTGCTGGGCACGCACTGCCACCGCGCGCGCCGCGAGCCGCAGGCGCTGTGGCCGCCGGAGAAGACGCTTAAAACTCTTGCCGAGAACTACTACAAGACTGACGGGGATGGTGACTGGCCGGAGGGATTGAAGACGTTCTTGCATGAAGGTGAACATGTTTTATGTCACACCTGGCCATAAAGCGGCAATTACCGCACGCTCCGCGCGCGGGAAATCCCACTTCCTGGCCAGGGGGTGACATAAAGTTTTGTGCTTAACACGGGCGGTAATAAAGAAAGCCTCAGATCGCATATTTATCGCCCTTGCCTTCGGCTCGGGCGTCAAATACCTGCGATCTGAGACATTCTTTGTTTTACCGCCCTTGTTAAGTAATGTACTATTATCTGGTATTTTCATTGTTTTAAAACAGTGTTTTTCAACGTGTGGGTCGCGACCCCCTGGGGGGTGGCGAAGCCTCTGCAGGGGGGTCGCGAGAGGTTGAACGAACTACCTCAGTAAAAAGAAAAACAATAATGTTTGAAAGGATAGATTTAGTAAAAAAATATTAACAGAACAATATACTTCTGAACATTTGTATGTTAACAAGAAAATAAATCTAATGACGAATTGTCCTTATTAAATTTCTTTTCAAAAAACTAAACGAGCTTCCGACACTGCACTAAACTATCCATATATTCCATATTAATGCGAAGGTTGCGCTTGTTTTTGACTAATCAATTTCTCCGATCGTGGATCTGTTTTTGCTACATTAAGAATTAAATCGTTATCCAGATTTAAGCGATTTCTTTGCTTAATTTTTATTTGGGCCATTGATGAAAACGTCAACTCACACAAGTACGAGGTAGCAAATGGAATCAAACACTTCAAGGCCTTGGTCGTGCGTAGAGTACTTACCGCGCGAAAATTTTGTTAGTTGTCAATTGGCGACGTATTCGATCCCAATTCGAATTATGTAAAATACGCTATTTGACTAAATTTTTTTTATAATGTCTATTGAACCAGTTTTTAGAGACGATCAAATGTCTATATGGGACCAACAACAATTAGGGCACAATAAAGACCTAAAATTAGGGACAAACCTAGCTCGACGATAGCGGCCGTCAAAAAGGCTCCTACAAATTGGCCCTGGCAAATGACGTCACTTGCACAGCATTCGACCAACCGTTGTATGGGAAAATTAGTATTTTGCTGTTTTATTCGTAAAATAATGCGTTTAGGTACATAGTTGCCATACAATTTATTTTTATGTTTACATAAGCATTCTATTGATACCTTTTATTTGAATTTTGGACGGTAAAAAAATTACATAATTTTCGGAGTTTTTGATGATTCATATCTTTTTATGATTTTTGTAAAATTTTATAATTGACGATTTATTGTGATATTTTGATGGCTAACTATCCAAAAAGTGACACTGTGTTATAAATTTTAACATGTGTCAAATACCGTATTGTAAACGTATAAAAATATTTTTATGGATTGAATATGTGTAACGACTGTAACGTAAAATACCATATACGAAAAATACCCAAGGGCAGGGGGGTCGCGAATAATTTTTTGGTCCTAGGGGGGTCGTGTCATGAAAAAGGTTGAAAAACACTGTTTTAAAATATAGAAATAAGACACACAATGTCGAACAGAAATGGCGGAAGTTGTGGCATTTGACACTGTCAGTGACATTCCAATAGTAAACAAAAAAAGGCTTATAGGTGTCAAACTTGTAAACAAAAATACCAACACGAATGTAGGATTTTGCCCGTCGCCGCGTTGGTGAACACACGTGCTCTTCGCGACGACGGGCTGAATCCACTACCGAACAAAACCAGTTGCCTACTGTCATGGCGTCGTTACCGAACAACGTCTTTGAACAAGTATTGATTGGCGAAATCATCATAAATTTGATGGAAAGCCTTTTTTAAAGAGTGATAAGTGAACACGAATACCGCCCGAGTCGGCGGTACTTTTACGGGGGCCATTTTTTCGGCTGAATGTGAATCTACTCTAGTTCTATAATATTACATCTATGAAAATTTTCCGTACTTTCCTTACTACTCAACAGTGGCGGAGCGTCCATACAACTCTATTCCCACCGGCTTGCTTTATTTTCAGCCAGTTCATTTCTTTTACTACGGCTCATGAAGGATAAGATAGGTAAATTATTTCCGGCTTCCCTAAGAATATTATTGACGCGCCGCCACTGCTACTCAATGGTATTTATTGCTCCCGCTTCCGTGCACTAGCTATGAAGACAAGTTTGTTCAAGTTCTGCAAAAACGTATATTTACTTATAGTACATTACTTAACAAGGGCGGTAAAACAAAGAATGTCTCAGATCGCAGGTATTTGACGCCCGAGCCGAAGGCAAGGGCGATAAATATGCGATCTGAGGCTTTCTTTATTACCGCCCGTGTTAAGTACAAAATTTTATGTCACCCCCTGGCCAGGAAGTGGGATTTCCCGCGCGCAGAGCGTGCGGTAATTGCCGCTTTATGGCCAGGTGTGACATAAAATTTCTTTCCTAGGTGACGCTTTGGGCCTGACTCCAGCACCGAACTGCTACCTAGCCATTACAGCCCTAGGCGGTTGCGTATCCTACCTCACCCAATGCCTACTCGACATACAAGTACTAGGCATGTCGCAGTTCGAGTCGTTCGCGCCGCCCGACGTGTTAAACAAGACCTTATCACAAGAGAACAAGGATGATAATAACACGACCTTGTCACGGTTTATCGAAAATAAGTGGTTAGGCGGCAGCACCATGGTATTGGACGCTATTACGTTGAGGAATTTGAGGATAGTACAGGACGAGGGCTGCTTGTATGACAAGTTGAATTTCTGCGCTACTGCTATGGGGAAAAGGTAAGAAAATAGAAATAGAAGAGTTCAAGGCGATATATCGATTGAAAGAGACACCCTTTGTTTTTCGCTCACGACAAAACGGGATGCAACCCTCTCCGAGAATGGCTTTTTAGACAAATCTCGTTAAATATCTGACTGTGTGCAGGTTTATTAAATTTCCTCTTGTTAGTACCTAGATGAGGTAAAATACCATCATATTAACTTAATCGTGTCTTTTAATAATGCGTTGTTTTAGTAGGCTGAGGAAAAAAAGGAAAACATAGACTCGACTTTGGATTTATTTTCTATCGAGAAAATTTTAAGCAATCATGTTTCGCTATTGTCAGTACCACAATCATATAGTCAAGAATCATATATCTGAAAATCAGCCCCTACTGTTTGCTAGTCTGGGCAGGACAGCGTTTCAAAGTATCCAAATTTCTCAGTGTAGCGCCTTAAAGATAAAAGTCCGCCTCCTAGCGTTATCCCAGTACAGTTGCATCCTTAAGGATGCCTGGGGTCCGCTACCTAATCCCAAGATTTGGCGTAGGCCCTAGTTTTTACGAAAGCGACTGCCATCTGACCTTCCAACCCCGAGGGGAAACTAGACCTTATTGGGATTAGGCTTTGTCAAGTGAGTGGGCAACTTGACTGTTAGAAGTTCTCAAGCCGCCCGAAGGCCTCCAACTTGGCTTAACGACTGCTGCCATAGACTGCAACCGGGATCAACGGCTTAACATGCTTTCCAAAGTACAGGAGCGCTCAGTAAAAGATAAAAGTAAAGAAAATTGTAGTTTATTTATCCTTCTAATTCATACCTTATGTAGCTGAAAATAAAGTTGAATGTCCATTTCAGATTGCTATACCAATGGGTATGCGCGCCGAGTTGCAACTTGGCCGTGATAAAAGAACGTCAGGAGGCTGTGCAGGAGTTGTTTGAAAATCAGGAGCTGAGCCAAGACGCCAAGAATATTTTGACCACATTGCCGGATCTGGAGCGATTATTGGCCAAGTAAGTGACGAAAATCTCGGTCAAGTGTTAGCGTCCTAATGTGGTTTTCATTATCAATACCATTTAACACAGCGACATACCAACGTGACTTTAAAATACGTACGCCCTGCTCCGCTAAAGGGTACTAATAAATTCAGTTTAAAAAAACCGGCCAAGTGCGTGTCGGGCGCAAGGTAGGATTCCGTAGTCGTCCACCCGTTACATTATGTGGACTAAAAAGTTCAGAAACATATATTTACTATGTTTTTGACAGAATTAACAACATTATCTAAGGCATCAATGGAAATTGTACGAAAGTTTGCTTTTGCAAAGTACATTTCCGAAGTTCGACTATTACTCGTTAACTAGTAATGTCTACATAGCTGTGATAGTTTTCCTTTTAAATTCATCGTATATACTACTACCATGATATTTTTTCACATGCCTAGTAGCCACCGTTGAGCTGGCAGGGGGGTGGGGGGTTGACCATAACAAAATTTATCACTTCAAAGCTTAATATCACGCCAACCAATTCTTTAATCAAAAAATGCTTTTAGAAACCTTATAATAATATTTAAAAGAGCTATCCAACGATACCCCACACGATGGGGTTTGGAAGAAAAAAAAATGCACCACCACTTTACATGTAGGGGAGGTACTCTAAAAAAATTTTTTTTAAAGATTTTTTTCTACCGTTTTCTCGGCGTCATTGATATGTATACTCATGCCAAATTACAGCTTTCTAGTACTAACGGTTACTGAGAAAAACGGGTTCCTTGTTTACTACGGAACCCTAATAAAAGGTTTTAAGTGTCAAGCCAAACACACTTCCTATGCTGAATGCCATTTGGCATTAAGAGGGCGCCGAGCATATTTAGCAAAAACAGCCTTCACCTCTCAATCTGTGGAGGTCACGATTCTCTACAAAAATATATAAAATATATGTAATTATTATCACAAAGAGTGTGTTTACAAGTTATCACTATTAGTAATCTATAATAAATTACACTTTAATAAATACAATACCGTAAAGTTGCACTAAAAATGAGAAGAACGCGTGTCGGCGTTTAGGCAAAATTGAATTGAAAAATCTATTATTTCGTTTCAAAATCACACTCAAACAAATCTCAAAAGTATTCACTATAAGTTATCACACTTTTCACATTTTTCCTCGCAAAGACCAATGAGAATTTCAAACGTAAATCTAAACTTTAGTGACTTTTCCATACATTTTCCCTGCCACCATACTTTCGAAAAATCGACAGATGGGCCATAGATGGGCATTGGCCCTCGGTGAGAGCAGACGCATGCTCCTTTTTTCGCTTTGACAGCTCTGTTTTTGACATTTTGCCCGTATACGAATACAATATGTATACCACACACAAAGATTGTATTAATTGAAGTAGGGTAAATAAATATTGACGTGTGGCGTTTTAAGAACCTTTTAACATGGAATTTTTGGTATTAGCCTTTTATTTTTTAGAGAACATATAGTGTTTGGTCCCGAAAGTTTACTTTTGCGTTCAAATTATAATGTTTTCCTTCCCGAAAACGCATTCTAGACGCAAAAAGGTTGCCGATGCGTTTCATTACAATGGAAATTAATTTCAATGAATGGTCACCCTGACGGAACATCTTTATAACGTAATGACATTTGTCACTTACTTCAAATGAAAATTTGTGTACATTTTTCTTTCTTTATATTTCAATAATTTTACGTATCTAATGTTGACATCGAACACCAAATACGCATACACACACGCCTCTCGACAGTTTGCCAACAACGCATACTTATCTACTGGCATTTTTTGGACATATCGCGCGTCGTCCCTATTAGCCTCGAGTACATCATGATGACGGGAAAGGTGGAGGATAGACGAGCTCGGGCCAGCCAGGTGGATTGAAAATATCTCCAAATTCGCCGGACTCCGAGAACACCAGGCGCTGCATGCAGCGCATCATCGGAACCACTGGCGAGCCATCTGCACTCCCCGCCAGAGACATAGCGGTCACGATCCTCAGCATTGAAGAACCCACTGATTGGATTGATTGGATTGGAATACTTATTGAAATTTGTGTGGATATTCACGCTTTCTCGTCAAATAGGAATACATTTAATGGCTAAATATATCTCAGATGTCGTGATATAACTTTAGGAATCGTGGATTATCAATCTGCAGTGTCACACAACAAAGAAAGTAATAAGCAGCAGAAGATTGTACTGTCGAAGCCGCATGGTCATACTAATTATAGAATGAAAATATAAATGTGTTTTTTTTTATCTTAGGTAGTTATATCTCTAACGACGACGTATAATCTGAGTCTTATACAAAATATATGTATGTAGTCCTACTTATTTCTGCAGGTCTGTAAGTACGGTTTCTAATTTCTATTTGATTGTTTTGTATGGTTTGAAATTATTTGGTTCACTGCTTTGATTTTGGATATACGGATATACGTACTTTAGTATATACATTGTAGTCTTTGGATATACGTAAGTACGTCACACCGGGTAGAGTCAGTCCGACACAGGTCGGGCCTAGTAGAGTTTAGTGAACCAGCGACAAAACTCCCAGTAAGTAGCTCGATTCCACTCACAACTCAGATTCGGTAGAAGCCGCGTAACCAATCTCACTGGAGTGCAAACTCTTAGAGTATCCCAGTGTTTAAACCTCCCGCGTGGTTATGTCGGAGGTTTCCCCTCGATTTTCCCCAGGCCACTTTCCAACCGCGCACTCCTATCGATTTATTGGGCCCGACCTATAAGGCCACAATCAGGTTGAAAAAACAAAAAAAGTACGTCGCAATAATTGTTTGGACGTTACGTAAACGTAGTAAATAATAGTAAGATTGCAATTTCAATTGCGTATATTATAAGTATTATAACTGTTACATTACAGCATGTATGCAGAATGTACATGGATTTAGCTATACGCAACCATTGTCCAAGTAGTGTTAAAAGTTCAGTAAAATTTACTCCACTAATTATTCTATTCAATTATCGTTCTTGTAAGAAGGAATATGAGAGCTAATTTGTCATAACATAACTATGGACTCGTACCATTCAACCATGCACACGATAGCGCGTCCGGCCGGCCAAGTTCCAATTACAGCTAGTGACAATGATTTACTAAATCCTACTTGATCATATTTGTCCTACTTATTTCATTATCATTAGGTTTTAAGAATACTTAACAAACTTATTTCAAAATACTGCCATTAATTTTCATTAAGTTTCATTACATAATATATATCGAAATAAAACAACCGCATCTTCGCTTAAAACTCGCATTACCTATAAAAGCCGCTTTAGCTAAGTTGGTAGTGACCCTGCCTGCAGAAGGATTACACATTCTTAAGTTTTATTCACCATTTATTCAATTAAATATAATTTAACAACATAACAGCTTAAGCCATGGCATTGATACACTAATATAGGTATTTTAATCTATTTGTATATGAATAATTAGGAGCGTTTTACTAAAATCAAATCTCAATTTTCAGAAGTAAGGTTTTGGTGACAGATCAGAACTTGACTTTTATTTTTACATTTTTGTCATGCCTTAATAAATCATCAAATATTGTAAATCAAAACTTTGTATTCCTTACAGAAACTGACAGAGCATTGTCATTGTACAGTGACAAGTTATGACAATTTCGATTTCTCTAAGGAGTTTTTAACTCTGATTAACTGGTGGCAATACACAACCGAAAATACCTATTAAAAAAAATGTAAGTCAATGACCCGGGCCAACAAAATGAAGTAGTGTGTGTGAAATATGTATGTGTGAGTTACTGGGGAAAATAATTTAAAAAAATAGAAATTTGACAGGCGCTGGTAATTTACCCTGCACGACGCAGTCTTAATTCCCAAGTTCGTGTATTATTTTGAGCACTTTTTGACAAATATGTAAGCGCGATGTGTTGCAATTTCATTATAGATTGGCTTATAAAAGTTACCTTTAAGAGGATGGGTAGAGCAAGCACTCTCCATACAAACTTTGTGCAGGATTTACTTCGTTTGTGTTTGCATTAAAGTTATGATTTTTGGTGAGTATGCTTATTTTTCTTATTGATTTTTTATGAAACTTTTTTATTTTTCATTTTTTTTTAATATTTGAAAATTTCCACATCACTATCTTCGCATATCTAATATTTACATCCAAAAAAAATATTACATTCGTTAGTGCCAAAACCTACGAATAAAACGTGCACAGAGTTTGTATGGAGAATGTCTTGCCCACCCCTGCGCCTTAAGAGCTGCTGTAGACTAATGTCCTTTTCAGAGTGCACACCCTTGGCAACCTGAAGCGGTCAACATCTCACCCGGACTCCCGCGCTATATTCTACGAAGAGAGGACATACTCCAAGCGGAAAGTCTTGGACTTCATCGCGGTACTCAACGGGTTCCAGTCAGCGCTGAAACTCGTGCAGTTGTTCGGCGGCGCTGAATCTGCACTGCTGAAGAAATTAACAAATTACAGGCCGCAGGGAAAGTTCCCGGATTATAGGGATACGCTGAAGTTCTTCAAGGTAGGTTTCGAATTTTGGTTACTTGGTTACAATTTAGGTGTGGCAAACGTCAGTCAAATCGTCGCTTAAACTCGTCCAGTTGTTCGACGTCGCTGAATCTGCGCTTCTGAAGAAACAGCCCGCAGGGGAAGTTCCCAGATTATAGAGATACACTGAAGTTCTTAGAAGAAGAAGAAGAAGAAACATTTATTTACTGCACAAAAGACACACAGATACAAAAAATAATAGACGTACAAAACTCAGAACATATAAAATAATGTGTGTCTTCGCGGCAGCAAATCGGTTGCTGTCTCAGCATTATGCTGAGGTGTTAAACACCTGCAGCGCTGGTTTTCAGACAGCACCGAACGTGACCCACGGAACGCAATACAACATAATATACAATACAAAGAGATAAATATCATAAAAAAGGCAAAACAGGGCAAAGTAGTATGAGACATGAACAAGGGAGGCATTATTAACTCAACCTCAGGCTAAAATGAATAAAAAAGTAATAATAAAAAACAGCTACAGTACAATAATGTAGACAGACCTTAACAATATATAAAAGAGAAAAGCGACATAGGTAGTTGGGATATTTTAGGTGCTGGATGGGTTAGGGATGGGATCTTTGGAGCGTCAACAAATAGCCCTTAAGCTTGCGCTTAAAGGTATACCTGCTAGAAGCTCCTTGGATAGGTGGAGGGAGATCATTCCAGCACTTGGACGCCGCAAATCTGAAACTACCTCGAAACGCCGCGGTCCGATGCTTATTCTTCAAGTTAGGTTTCGAATTTTGGTTACTTGGTTACAGTTTAGGTGTGGCAAACATCAGTCAAATCATCGCTCAAACTCGGCCAGTTGTTCGACGTCGCTGCATCTGCGCTTCTGAAGAAACAGCCCGCAGGGGAAGTTCCCGGATTATAGGGATACACTGAAGTTCTTCAACGTAGTTTTCGGAATTTGGTTACATAGTTTTATAGGTGGTAATCAATAACACGGCTCTCATAATGGCGCATCAGTCGCGGAGATAAACGGCGCCAAGTCAGCGTTGAAACTCGTGTTATTGTTCAACGGCGCTGAGTTAGAGCGCTAAGAAAACTGATCCGGTACTTCTCCTGTTATGGAGAAACCCTCGGTAGATTTCTCAACTCTCAGGCTGGCGAAATGTCATATAATTACTAATTAGAAAACTTCCGTAGGTTTCTGTCATCCACCATATGCATAGTCTCGTACAGTCGACTAAAAAGAGATATATCCACTTTTCCAATGTCGTCGGTTACAATGTGTCCACTCTTTCAGGAGGGCTTTAACCAAACGGAAGCAGAGAAGGAAGGTCGCATTCTACCGGGTGCGGGCGTCGACCCCGAGTATGACGGCACACTGCAGCTCATAGATGATATACAGAATGAACTTAATGAGTATCTGGCAGAACAGGAGAAATACTTCAAGTGTCGGGTGAGAACCAAGTTTTTTTCTTTTTAGGGTTCCGTACCCGAAGGGTCAAAACGGAAGCCTATTGGTGACGCCCAGGCGTCAGTCCGTCCGTCGTCTGTCACACAGGTTTTACAGCCAAACGGTTGGAGCTACAGGCTTCAAATTTACACAGTATAAGCATCTTGTTGGCCCAAAGCCGTACCACAGTCATAACTTATTTTTAAATGTTTTTAAGGGGAAGGAGAAATTTGTTTTTATCCTACCCTATCGAGTGGGGTATCGTTGTTTAGAGCTCATTGAGTAGATACTTACTATATTTTTGATTTAAAAAAATATTGGAAAACAAAGGAACGAGAAGCCACCAAAGTCACAATTTTTTACGAAATTTTGTTCCGAAGAATTTTTTAACTTCCCAAATACCTATAAACTTAAAATTTGGTAATAATGTTTGTTATAACGTATATTTTACCAACAAATACTAATATATTGATAAATTAGATTATTTCTTTGCAATTTCCTTATTTTTTCCTATCAAAACCAACTTAACTTTGCGGTCGGTTCGGAACCCTAAATGTGCGAAGTCCGACTCGCACTTGGCCGGTTTTTTTAATCTGGCCGTGGCTTTATAGGCCGGGCCCAATACAGCGATAGGAGTGCGCGGTTGAAGAGTGACCCGAGGGCAATCCAGGCGAAACCTCTGACACGACCACGCGGGCGGTTTAAACACTGGAATACTCTAAGAGTTTGCGCTCCAGTGTGAGATTAGTTGAGCGGCTTCAACCGAATTCCTTTTCCGTGAAGGAAAACACCGTGAGGAAACCTGCATACATCCGCGAAGAAATCCAAAGTTATATGTGAAGTGCCCAACCCGCTCTGGGCCAGCGTGGGGACCACCGCCCAATCCCTCTCATGTATGAGCCTGTGCCCAGCAGTGGGACGTATATAGGAATCTAATTTGGAGCAGCCCAACTGGGGACAAGACCACAGCTATAATAACATTATTTACTGTACAAGTATGTAGTGTTGTGTTCCTGGAGGTGAGCAAGGTTGCCAGAGCTCCCGAGGATGCACTGTGTTGAGAGCGAGGGAACTTTTGGCCCTTCTGCTGTCAACACAGTGAACCCTCAAATTTTATATAGGGTCGGCAACGCGCACGTCACTCTTTTGGAGTTGCGAGCGTCTATAGGCTGCGGTGTCTGCTTACCATCAGGTGGACCGTACGCTGGTTTGCCACCGTCGTAGTATAAAAAAAATGATGATTATGATGATGAACCGAATCTGAGCTACAAATTCATTTAGGTCGTTGGCAATGATAATCTACAAGTACCTACTCTTTAGTGTAGTAAGTTACGTTAATTGTATACCCTATTCTTTTCAGTTGAAATACGTGGGAACGGACAAAAAGCGTTACCAAATAGAAGTGCCAGAGAGCGCAACTAAAAGGGCGACCTCTGACTACCACCTGGAAGGAGCCAGGAAGGGTTTCAAGAGGTTTTCCACCAGTGAAACTAAGGTAATGCTATGTCGAAGATTGCATCAGAATGCTACGCGGTGAACATTTTCATGATCTCAACCATATTAAACCCCCTTTAGATTTTTTATTTTATTTCATAATATGAAATTACAATATAAATTACAGACAGCTCTTAATCTATACGAATTTATATTATGAATATTATTTCTGCTTCGGTCAGAGTGTTTAAAGATTGAAGAAGGCATTTCGAAAATCTATGTAAAACATTGAATAAAGGCTTGGTCACACCGTTTGCGCGACGCAAACGGGACGCTGCGCTGCGCGCCAAAATGTATGAAACCGTCCCGCTCGCGTCGCGCAACCTGTGTGGCGTCGCTAACCTGCTAGCATACGTTCCGGCGCGCAGCGGTCGCGTCGCGCGGACGTCGCGTAACGCAGTGTGACCAAGCCTTAAATGGTCATACCTGCGTTTTCCCAGCTTATTTACCGCAGAATTCCAGCAGAACGCGGCATATGTTCTCTGTGGAGCCCGCGCTGTCAACTGACAAAGGTGACATTTCATAGCCTTCAATATTCATTTCATTTAGTCACCGGCAAGAGGCTTACTGCAACACTCTGACTGTCACACATATAATAACTGTTTTGTTGGAATGCAATTGAATTTAGAATTTCCATTATAAAAAAGGGATGACGACACTATAAAAGAAAATCAATAAATCCAAATTTTCTACTTAAAGGCTCAAATTCTCAATCAAATGGGGAAAAAAGTACTTCAAAAAAATTAATAATTACGTAATTATAAGTCTTCAAAGTTTTAAGAGTGGGTATGTTCTGTCCCTTTTCCGCAAAACGCACCTTTGTATTGAACGATCGTCATTTACTGTGGCGCTACTTAACAGTGACGTCACGGTTAGGTAGCACTTTCTCTCTCTTTAACTACGAACATTCTAACCGGTGTAACTTCGTTATTTTTTTGAGATATCTGAATAGAATTTTCGAGTGAATTTTTGAGTTTTATGTCTTCTTTCTAATGAAGTAATAAAAATGTTTGAGTCGACATCCCTTTTGTTTTGCCAAATCTCCCCGTATTGATTCGCAATTTTAAATAGAACACTCCCACGAGTCTCAGACGTATCGAAATATAATGTCGAGTGATATTGGACGTTAAAGATGTGAGTGACCCGTTTATTATATTTCAATATGTTTGGTGGAAGCTACTGAGCTACATGAGCCTTTCTTTCTGGACAGCTATTTGACCCTTTCTATTTAAACTTTAAGCTATCTTTTGATTCTGATGAAAAAGTGTCCCTAAGTTGTTTTGCTTCGTTTGGTTACGTTTTTCAATACAAACTTCTATGATCGTTACAAAGTACATACGAAATCGTAGGCTTATTTGCGAAATTCTTTTAGCAAGCTTTGAATAAAATGAACTTTATTCTGTAAGTAGGCCGCAATGGCACTTTTACAAGTCAAACCCTACTAGCGTTTCACAGAGGCCACTGCCGAGAAGAAACGCCGAAAGAAACTAGACAGTCAGCCATTTTCTCACAAAAATATGCTTTATCTACACACATATCATAAATCCTCTAATATGCGTTCGGAAACCGTAGAAAATGACTCTCATTTCAACATTCAATGAATTTATGGCAATTTTCTTATCTGTGGCTATGGCTACAGCAGTAATAAAATATTTCATTTTAATCTCATATATGATGTTAAAATATTACGTCAAACAAAACTGTCAAAATTTAAATGTCAAAGTTGACATGTCCCTATTCTAGTATCACTGAAAATTCAAATTCAGTCGATGCGAAATGTCAGCTCGATGTTTTTTTAGTATATATCGCACGAAATTTGAGCTAGAACGACATGATCACATCAGAATAAGGACTCTTTACTTTTTAAAATAACATTCTGGTATCGGTTGCCAGTTCTGATTTCGATATTTCCGCAACCGTGCAAAAAAGGTTGTATTAACACAATTATTGTATTTATTTACTACGGTTTCTGAACCCATCTTAGAGTAATTATAATATGTGTGTAGATAAAGTAATGTATGCAACTGTACATAATTAGGCATTAAAACACTCGTGTGACCTTATTATGAAACTCGCCTTCGGCTCGTTTCATAAAACACACTCGTGTTTTAATGCCCCTCATTATGTACCAGTTGCATAAACTACTATATTACAATGATTACTTTTATTTGACTTCCCCTGTTAGTATGTGTGGGACAAATCTTGCAACTGAATTTACGACCAGTTCTCCTCAACCGATTGAGCTGAAATTTGGTGTACTTTTGTAAGTTGGGTGATAATGCAATATTATGGTTCCATCGAACTGATCTGATGATGGAGAAAGAAGGTGGCCATAGCAACTCCTAAACTACCAAAGATGCACCCATCGTGTTTGGGCTCATTGGGGCCGTCTCGTCTCCACGAGTATAGTGCGCGCCATCCACGAAGGCGCGCCCCTCCACAGCCCGCGCCGTACAACTGCGCACAGATTAGTATGAGATTCGCTGTGGAGGGGCGCGTCGTCGTGGATGGCGCGCACTATAGTTGATGAATGTGAAAAAAAAAGTACAGTCGGCAATTAAATTTTTGACAGAAACTTATTTCATATCAAGATCGGGGAGTAAAAGATTTCTCGATGCGTTCACTACCTACGCTCTATAGATTCTGAGATTCTACGTAACGACTTCGGCTGGAATAGGGATGATGACTCAAAAAAAATATTACATCAATAGAAAGAAGACTTAAAACTATGCCAAATAGTGAAAATCCTATTGAAATATCTCAAAAAATAACGAAGCTACAACGGTTAGAATGTTCGTAGTTAGAGAGAGAAAGTGCTACTCAACAGTGACGTCACTACAAAGATCGTTCAATACAAAGGTGCGTTTTGCGGAAAAGCGACAGAATATACCCACTCTTAAAACTTTGAAGACTTATAAATACGTAATTATTTATTTTTTGAATTACTCTTTTCGCCATTTGATTGAGAATTTGAGCCTTTATGTAGAAAATCTGGATTTATTGATTTTCTTTTATAGTGTCATCATCCCTATTATTCACACTTGTGACACGTGTACACCATTTGACCATTTCAGGACCTACTTGCCCGCATGACGGCAGCCGAGGAGCAAAAGCGCGACGTCCTAAAGGACCTCAGCCGCAGAATGTTCGAGAAATTCTCAAGCAACCACGCATATTGGGAGGCGGCCGTGCAATGCGTCGCCGTCTTGGACATATTGTTGGCCTTAGCGGAGTTTGCAAGGCAGCAGAGCGGGGAAGTGTGCCTGCCAAGTGTGACATTTGATCCCGAGCAGAAGGTAATATCACACACACAGCCAGGGCCCGTACCACAGAATAAGTAATGGTACTACGTACAGAAGTTGCACTGTTAACAAATCGCCAACTTACAAACCCAAATTATTATAGGTAAATAACGGAGGCGGGCTCAGGGTTGGCCAGTCCATTATTCATCGTTGGGGCGGTTTGTGGGAGATCGAGATTGAGATCAACAAGTAAACCAATAGTGTTTTATTCCAGTACTGTTACAAATCAATTAATTCACTTTTAACACTTAGATGTAGCGTGGACAGTTCCGAGGTGGAACCAAGAGGTCCGGTCTCTAGCGAGTAGAGGTGAGACGTATTTACGGGAACAGGTTTTTGGAATAGGTTTTGGCATGGACGCGTAAGTACGCGATCCCGCTCGCGCGTCTTTTAGCGTATCGAGTACTAGGCGTACGACGACTCGGAAGACTCGAAACGTCTAAGGGTCTTTATGTTCCGCGCTATTCGTATTCGTCTGCGCGTTCGGATTCTTTCGGGGCACCTCGGGTCGGGGTCGGTTTAGCGCGTATTTGGACCTAGTCTTTGGATCTAGTCTTTTTGTGGACGCGTACTCGCAAGACTCAGTACGCGTTTTGCCTAGTACGTCTCACCTCTACTAGCGAGTTCGGTAAGAGAATGCCCAGAGCTCTGCCCACCCGGCTCCGTCCTAGCGCACGGAGTGGGGATAGATGGTTCGACGTGACGTCAGCCACCAATCAACCACTGATAGCCTGCGCTGCGCTACAACTCAGTGTCCGTACTCATGACCATCCTGTCTCCGACAGTAAATAACAAATATTGACCACACCAAGCGAATGACGAGACGACGCGACCGTCCGGTAGCAATTTGCCACTGAATGTACTTGCAGCGGCCCGGGGTTGTACTTGCAGCGGCCCGGGGATGTACTTGCAGCGGCCCGGGGATGTACTTGCAGCGGCCCGGGGATGTACTTGCAGCGGCCCGGGGATGTACTTGCAGCGGCCCGGGGATGTACTTGCAGCGGCCCGGGGATGTACTTGCAGCGGCCCGGGGATGTACTTGCAGCGGCCCGGGGATGTACTTGCAGCGGCCCGGGGATGTACTTGCAGCGGCCCGGGGTTGTACTTGCAGCGGCCCGGGGATGTACTTGCAGCGGCCCGGGGTTGTACTTGCAGCGGCCCGGGGATGTACTTGCAGCGGCCCGGGGTTGTACTTGCAGCGGCCCGGGGATGTACTTGCAGCGGCCCGGGGATGTACTTGCAGCGGCCCGGGGATGTACTTGCAGCGGCCCGGGGTTGTACTTGCAGCGGCCCGGGGATGTACTTGCAGCGGCCCGGGGATGTACTTGCAGCGGCCCGGGGATGTACTTGCAGCGGCCCGGGGATGTACTTGCAGCGGCCCGGGGATGTACTTGCAGCGGCCCGGGGATGTACTTGCAGCGGCCCGGGGTTGTACTTGCAGCGGCCCGGGGATGTACTTGCAGCGGCCCGGGGTTGTACTTGCAGCGGCCCGGGGATGTACTTGCAGCGGCCCGGGGATGTACTTGCAGCGGCCCGGGGTTGTACTTGCAGCGGCCCGGGGTTGTACTTGCAGCGGCCCGGGGATGTACTTGCAGCGGCCCGGGGATGTACTTGCAGCGGCCCGGGGATGTACTTGCAGCGGCCCGGGGATGTACTTGCAGCGGCCCGGGGATGTACTTGCAGCGGCCCGGGGATGTACTTGCAGCGGCCCGGGGATGTACTTGCAGCGGCCCGGGGTTGTACTTGCAGCGGCCCGGGGATGTACTTGCAGCGGCCCGGGGTTGTACTTGCAGCGGCCCGGGGATGTACTTGCAGCGGCCCGGGGATGTACTTGCAGCGGCCCGGGGATGTACTTGCAGCGGCCCGGGGTTGTACTTGCAGCGGCCCGGGGATGTACTTGCAGCGGCCCGGGGATGTACTTGCAGCGGCCCGGGGTTGTACTTGCAGCGGCCCGGGGATGTACTTGCAGCGGCCCGGGGTTGTACTTGCAGCGGCCCGGGGATGTACTTGCAGCGGCCCGGGGATGTACTTGCAGCGGCCCGGGGTTGTACTTGCAGCGGCCCGGGGTTGTACTTGCAGCGGCCCGGGGATGTACTTGCAGCGGCCCGGGGATGTACTTGCAGCGGCCCGGGGATGTACTTGCAGCGGCCCGGGGTTGTACTTGCAGCGGCCCGGGGATGTACTTGCAGCGGCCCGGGGATGTACTTGCAGCGGCCCGGGGATGTACTTGCAGCGGCCCGGGGATGTACTTGCAGCGGCCCGGGGATGTACTTGCAGCGGCCCGGGGTTGTACTTGCAGCGGCCCGGGGATGTACTTGCAGCGGCCCGGGGATGTACTTGCAGCGGCCCGGGGTTGTACTTGCAGCGGCCCGGGGATGTACTTGCAGCGGCCCGGGGTTGTACTTGCAGCGGCCCGGGGTTGTACTTGCAGCGGCCCGGGGTTGTACTTGCAGCGGCCCGGGGATGTACTTGCAGCGGCCCGGGGTTGTACTTGCAGCGGCCCGGGGTTGTACTTGCAGCGGCCCGGGGATGTACTTGCAGCGGCGCGGCGAACTGACGGAGTGAAAGCCGCCTGCCCGTACTCCGAACATCGAAATCCGAACTTCGTATAGTGCCGTCCCTTTCACTCCTATAGTGTATAACACGAGAGTGAAGGGGACGGCACGATACGAATATAAATAAATATAATAAATAAATAAATATTTGTGGACAAATCAACCTAGTCCCAAACTAAGCAAAGTTGTTCTATGGATACTAAGCGACGATATACATACTTATATAGATAAATAGATACTTAAATACATAGAAGACATCCAAGACACGAGAACAAATATTCGTGCTCATGACACAAATAAATGCCCCGGCCGGGATTCGAACCCGGGACCTCCAGCTTCGTAGGCAGGGTCACTACCAACTAAGCTAAAGCGGTCGTGTATATCTGATTTCGATGTTCGGAGTAGTCTGTTTACCGTGGGTCACACTAAAGGTGGAAGTTCGTAGCCGACGGCAAACGCCAACTGCACGTTCCGCCGCACACGAAGTTGAACCGTAATCATAAGAGTAAAAGTCCCAATTTGGAGTAAGCGGCGTAAGTGTCGTTGTGCGGTTGCGACACTTGTCCGCTCACTTCAAACTGAGCATTCTAATAATACCGATATGGTTCATTTTGGATTGCGGCGGAACGTGCAGTTGCAGACTTGTACCAAGGGCGGGTTGCACCAACACCAACTTACAATTAGAGACCGATCAACGTATAGCTTGGACTGCCGCGTAAGGCGAAACAGTCATAAAACTTGAAGCAATAATAGTACATTACTTAACAAGGGCGGTAAAACAAAGAATGTCTCAGATCGCAGGTATTTGACGCCCGAGCCGAAGGCAAGGGCGATAAATATGCGATCTGAGGCTTTCTTTAGTACCGCCCGTGTTAAGTACAAATTTTTATGTCACCCCCTGGCCAGGAAGTGGGATTTCCCGCGCGCGGAGCGTGCGGTAATTGCCGCTTTATGGCCAGGTGTAACATAAAACTAATTGTGCAACAATAGCACTTCTTATTTCGAATAGTCACAAGTCGTAACACGAACTTTTGAATTGGGACCTACACATAGTTTCTTTAAAGCTTAAAATACATGGTGTGTTCCGTAAAGAGAGAAGATCTCAATAACTACCGTCAAATATTTTTTGTCGTAGTACAATTTTTATTGGTGTCATTTCACATTGAACTTTAGTGCGAACTATTACGTTAGCTTATGCTGTGTGTAAGAAATCACCTATGCTCTTTTGTAATAGTAAGCTCCTTTGTAATACTAATTAGCTTATCTTTATGACTGTTTGGCCTTAAACCAGTGTCTAGGCTATACTAGTATGGCGCCGGCAGCTGTCATCCCACAGAAAATTTGACAACTTTTCATACAATCAGATTGTAAGGAGATTACAGACGGTACGACCCAGACTAAAGGTACATACCGCTTATCGGCACGTCAACAAAGCTTGATAAGAAACCCAATATGATAAGTGCAATATCCGGTTAGCGTGATAACCCGTCTTTCCTTTATGAACGACCTTGAATGAATATCGGCCAGGAGAAAGTATCAAAGATAAAAGAGCAGTGAACTAAGTACGGTGTAGCCCTAAAATACGTAGACACGGAATTTTTGGGATATTTTTTATTACGACAAGACCACACGACTTTTATAAAAAAAAAACATGAAAAATAGTGTTATTAGCTAAACTAAACAAAACACTAGTTTTCTGCAAAATATCCCTTTTTGGCTTCGATACACAATTGCAAACGTACGTTAAACTGACTAACAAAATGCCGCGTGTCTAGTATTTATCAAAGTCGTGTTGTAATAAAAAATATCTTAAAAATTCTTTGTCAACGTATTTTAGCACCATTCTGTAGAATGTTCGCAAAGTTCTTGAGCTACTAAGATTGCGGCGCGGTGTGGCGGCGCTAGATATAATCTGATAAACCTGCCATTATTAAGATTATATTTTCTTTTTGACAAAGCATAAACTCTGGCATCTGGAACGTCTTCAGCGGAATCCCACAACGCGACTTCCTAGAATACTCAATTAGTACTTACAACAACAAGAAATTGTAGAGAGATATGATCATTTATTGAAATGAAGTAAAAATAATCATTTTTGTACACTGCTATAGTTTTTCCTATCAATCAGTCGGCCCCTCAATGCTGAGGATCGTGACCGCTATGTCTCTGGCGGGGAGTGCAGATGGCTTGCCAGTGGTTCCGATGATGCGCTGCATGCAGCGCCTGATCACAGAATAGTATAATAGTATTACATACAGAATGGCCACGAACCCCCCGCACCGAGGTCAGTTACCTCGTCCCTGAGAGATCCGCCTGGTGCCGATCGGGTGATTTAAAATATTATATTAATTTTGAATTTTAAGTAAAAAAATTTTTTTTTACTTTCCTCGTATTCGGAATGAAAAGCAGAGTGTTTAACTCGGGTGAAACCACCCATTTCAGCCTCGAACTATTGGCGCTCTCACTACGTTCGAGCGCCAAAATATCTCGTCTGAAATGGGTCGCTTTCAACCCTTGGTTAACAATCTACTATTATTATTGCAGCCGTTCATAAACATAGTGGACGGTCGTCACCCGTGCATCCCAGTAGCGGAATTCATCCCCAACGATACGAGTCTGGGAGGAGAGGCGGCGCTACTACTGCTCACTGGCCCGAACATGGGCGGAAAGTCCACGCTCATGCGGCAAATGGGCCTGCTCACTGTGTTGGCGCATTTGGTAAGTACTGGCAGGCGTGTCCATCTGTTTTTTGGGCATTTTTCACTTAAAAGTGTACCCCCTACTTTTTTTTTGGATATCTGTGATTTTGGGTGGTGATTGGTGGGCATTTTCTGTCCCTTTTCCGCAAAACGCACCTGTGTATTGAACGATCGTCATTTACTATGGCGCTCTAGGTCAGTGACGTCACTGATCTGTAGCGCTTTCTCTCTCAAACTAAAAACATTCTAACGGTTGTAGTTTCATTATTTTTTGAGATATTTGAATAGGATTTTCACTATTTGGCATAGTTTTTTATATTCTTTCGTATGGAGTAATAATAAATTTTGAGTCAACATCCCTATTCACGAGCATCGGTTGTAAATTGCGACATGTATAGGAGAACAGGCACACACGAAATCATTTTTGTCGTAGTTGAGACGGCCCTTCGTTTCACTCGGTCAATTGACATTTCATTTTTCTAACCTCTTAATTTTATTTAGGTATTTAATAGTACTCAAAAAGTTAGGAGATACGTATTTTTTCTTTTCAGTATATTTTCATTAAATCCCCCTTATTTTATTAATCTAAAACTGCCGCGTTCTAAAAGGGCGTACGTATTTGGGATGAATAAGATTAGCACTCTGGTCAAATATTGAATTATAAGTAAAAAGTATACTGTATCTGTGTCACCTGCGACAGTGACAGTGTCAAATTTCAGGGGTCTATCCTGAGCACCCGAAGATCGAAATTCGTATGTTTCTTTCTCTATGGCTCGAAGCAAATGAGATAGAGACGGAGATACTCGAAAGATTTTAACCCAGTTACTTCACTTGACAAGATAGCCCCCACATCTGACAACTGTCGAATGTGTCGATGTCAAAATTGTCAATGTCGCATCCACAGACAGTTTTTATTGTTTTAATAGGATACATAAGTCATGTCACGGAATATTCTTATTCAGCCCAGTAATGGCTTCTTATAAGTATTTTCCAGTTTTCTCGAGAACTAACGAATATAAAAATCCTATATTTTTTATATATACTCAGCAAGCTCATATCTCTAAATGGATTTCTGCTTCAACCCGTTAACACAGAATAGTACAAGTACAGAAGCTTCACTTTCTAACAAAAACGGCGTTTAGGCATAAGAAACATGCCTACTCTGTGCATCTCTGTCTATCGTATAAATTGTATTCATTCACACGCGGCACGTGTAGCGCTAGGGCTATCCACTCGTCGCTCGTCGCGTTCTAGTCTGCGGCGGCAGCGGTAACGTGCATATAGACGCGTTCGCGCGGCGGCGGGCGGCCCTCGACTGACGGCCGGCCCCGGGCCGAGCGAGCGGTAGGCATTTAAAGCGACGCGCGCCGCCCACTGCAAGCCCCTTGCCGCTAAGGTAAAATGAAATGTTGTTAATTATACAAGGGCGATGTTTCCAGGGTTCTTACGTGCCAGCATCAGAATGCAGTCTAAGTCTGGTGGACCGAGTGTTCACGCGGCTCGGCGCCGCCGACGACATCCTGTCGGGACAGTCTACCTTCCTTGTCGAGATGAACGAAACGGCGGCCATTGTCAAGCATGCTACGGTGCATTCCTTGGTGCTGCTGGACGAACTTGGTGAGTAGCCAACCGGCTTTTTTTATTATTATTAGCCTTTAGATCTGAATTGGTGGTGTTTGAGTTGAATGGTATTGTTTTTTCTTCTTTTCTTTGTTTCACAAAATGTCACGCAATTCAGTGTGCCGTTAAGGCATAGGCCTCCTCCAATTGTCTCCACTGGGTTCTGTCCCATGCAACTCTTGTCCAACGTGGTCCCAAGGTTAGCCTGATATCTTCTTAACATCTCTTTAATGGACGTCCCTGTCTTCTGGTGCCATCTCTAGGGTACCACAGTGTAACCTCTTGACTCCATTTACTTTCTGTGCAACGTAGCATTATGTCCAGTCCATCCCCATTTCAGATGATCAATGCGAGTGAGTATGTCGGTGACTTTAATTTAAAAAAACCGGCCAAGTGCGTGTCGGGCCACGCGCAAGGTAGGGTTCCGTAGTCGTCCACCCGTTACATTATGTGGACTAAAAAGTCCGCCAACTTATATTTACTATGTTTTTGTCAGAATTAACAACATTATCTAAGGCATCAATGGAAATTTTACGAAAGTTTGCTTTTGCAAAGTACATTTCTGAAGTTCGACTATTACTCGTTAACTAGTAATGTCTACTTAGCTGTGATAGTTTTCATTTTAAATTCATCATATATACTACTACCATGATTTTTTTCACATGCCTAGTAGCCACCGTTTAACTGGCAGGGGGGGGGGGGGGGACACTTGACCATAACAAAAATTATCACTTCAAAGCTACCAACCACCAACTACCAATTCACGCTAACCAATTCTTTAATCAAAAAGTGCTTTTAGAAATCTTATAATATTTTTAAAAGACCTATCCAACGATACCCCACACGATAGGGTTTGGCAGAAAAAAAAATTTCACCACCACTTTGCATGTACGGGAGGTAACCTAAAAAAAATTTTTTTTAAAGATTTTATTCTACCGTTTTGTCGGCGTCATTGATATGTATACTCATGCCAAATTACAGCTTTCTAGTATTAACGGTTACTGAGAAAAACGGGGGTCGGACGGACGGACGGACGGACATGGCGAAACTATAAGGGTTCCTTGTTTACTACGGAACCCTAAAAAAAAGGGGGTTATTAAAGTAGTATTTTATGTGGAATTTGGTTGCGGAAAGAAAGTAAACGCCAAGTCAACGGCAAAACTGATTTATTTATAATTATTATTTCATAACTGTAGTACGTATAGTATCCGAGTAAACCGGTTGTGACATACGGACGGACAGACAGATAGACATGATGAAACTATAAGGGTTCCGTTTTAGCCATTCTGGCTACGGAAACCTAAAAAAGGGCAATGTTGCTATCTAAACCTTTAATAAATTAATAATTGTATCCTTTAACCACTTTATTGTTAGAATTATCAATATTTTTGTCAGAATTTGAAATCAAAATATTTTTGCTTTATATAAGTTATTTTATGTTGTAGATGGGAAATAGACACATTTTTTTGCTTTTTTTCTCTGTAAATTACTAGTTTTTTCTTTTTGTTTGGTTTTCTGATCGATTTGGAGTGAAGTGACAGCCACTCCGGTTACCAGGCGCCACTGAAAATCAGCGCCACGACTTAACGCCTAAAGGCTTATTTCATGGCACCAAGCTGAGTGGTGACCATTTTAGCATGTATGTATATTATTACCTGTATATGTTTTTCCATTGTATGCATTTTTTATTTTATATGCTAAATAAACATGTTTCTTCTTCTATTTTGAACCTTGTATCGTCCCCAGGGCGCGGCACGTCGACATACGACGGCACCGCTATAGCGTCTGGCGTGTGCGTCGAGCTCGCCGAAAGGGGATGTCGCGTTGTATTCTCCACGCATTACCATTCGCTCGTGCACCATCTCGCCTCGCATCCTGGAGTGGTTTTGGGTCATATGGTGAGCATCAAGACTGTTTATTTAACTTGTTTTGTTAAACCTATATGTGTAGCAGTGGCGGCGCGTCAAAAATATTCTTAGGGAAGCCGGAAATAATTTGCCTGTCTTATTCTTCATGAGCTGTAGTAAAAGAACTACTGGACTGGCTAAAACTTAGGCAAGCCGGTGGGAATCGAGTTGTATGGACGCTCCGCCACTGATGTGTAGCTACCTTTTTACCTAATTTCGTAAGGCTGATCAGGTAATGGAGAATGTTAACTAATTTAGAATTCCATTTTTCTGTATTCTCTGTTGAAAATAAAAGAATATATGTGAAATAATTATTTCGATACGTCCATTAGTTTCCAAGATATTGAATTTTAAAGTGACGCGCGACGACCCCCCCTCGTGACGTCATAGTGCAACACTCGCCATACACGCGTTCACTCCGTTCGCGCGCTTCCGTACTAGACTGGCGTTGCAAAATGACGTCACACGCGGTTAGCGGGACTCACTTTAAATGCCTGTAAAATCAAAACTACTTAGTATTTTTGAATGAAACAAAAAGTAATGTATTTGTATGAATGAAAGCTTCACCGTAACAAACTTTAAAACGATTTTGCAGACCTATTGACATTCTCCATTATGTCATCTGTTTGCCTTTACTCGACCGTGAAAAAATTTTTGGTCGGTGATAAGGACAAAACATCGCACTATTTTCTACTTCCTCTCATAAGAATCGCAATAAGGCTATCTTTCTCTTACAAAGCGTGTCAGGCCCTTGGTATTTTATCCATCACTCTTGGCCACTAGGTATTTTGAAGTGAACTGTCACCGTATTTTTAGTGACAATAAGAACTACTTTCCATGAGAATTTATTTGAAATATGATCTTTACGGAAATCGGTCAGTCTGGCTATCCGATATTGGACTTTGGAAACGCTTATTTAGGTACAATAAGAGCTACTTTCCATGAGAATTTATTTGAAATATGATCTTTATGGAAAATCTTAGGATTGTCTTAGAACAGTTAGAACCTTGGCTTTCTAAGAAGACCAGCTCTCTACTCACTCTCACTGCTACCAGTAGCATCTTTGGTCTGACTGTAGTGGTGAGGTGCTCTCTGCAGTACGGCCCCGAAACCCGATTTGTTGGCAAATATACTCATCATCATCATCATCCTCCTAGCGTTATCCCAGTACAGTTGCATCCTGAAGGATGCCTGGGGTCCGCTACCTAATCCCAAGATTTGGCGTAGGCACTAGTTGTTACGGAAGCGACTGCCATTTGACCTTCCAACCCCGAGGGGAAACTAGACCTTATTGGGATTAGGCTTTGTCAAGTGAGTGGGCAACTTGACTGTTAGAAGTTCTCAAACCGCCCGAAGGCCTCCAACTTCGCTTAACGACTGCTGCCATAGACAGCTTAACGTGCCTTCCAAAGCACGGGAGCGCTCAGTTAGTAAGCACTCAAAGCGGTCACCCATCCAAGTCCTGACCGCTGCCCACGTTGCTTAACCTTAGATACCGCAAGCGTACCCGGCGCCGCTGGGCCAGGAGCGCTCCCTTGCTTGTTGGCATATATACTATGTTTGCATATATGCTTAATTGTATAAGGTGCGAGGTTGAGATAAGAAATAGGGGAGCACGGGACACGGACAGTGAGCATCTAGGTTTCCGATGATTAATTATAGATGGTGATTCAGGTATTGTTAACCCATTCTTATATTCCAGGCATGTATGGTAGAAACCGACGAGTCGACAGCTGACAGCGACGACATCCCAGAGGAAACCATCACGTTCCTATACAAACTGTCCCCCGGCGCCTGTCCCAAGTCCTACGGTTTCAACGCGGCACGGCTCGCTGGCATACCCAAGGATATCACTCGCCGAGCGCACCAGATATCGAAGAATTTGGAGAAAGAGGCCACCTGTGTGCGCGCCTTTAGGGACATCGTGAAGATGGATGATGGGAAACAGATGAGAGAACTGCTGGCAGCTTTGAGCATTTAAGATTCCGTATTACTATACATGTTGTACCTCTTAAGTCCCGTCTAAGTATAGATTCAGCGCAGTTCTGGCTTGTATTGTATCTGTCACCGTAAAATTATCCATTAATGGATATAGATATAAGGACAACAACTGCTGAACACACCAGAGCCGTGTTCCGAATCACGCTAAAATTGCTCGCTGCGCTTACAGTGCTTACGGCCGGTCCGAATCAGTTAGCGCGCTCAACACCGCGTGAGAAGTGTTTTGTTTCGGACCGCTATTCGCTTGAGCGCGCTTACGATCGGACCGATTCACGCTCATAGCCCGTGTTTACTGTCATTTTCATATAACAAACGTCAACTTGACGTTTGGCTCAAGGTGCTTACGCCTGGGAGTGTGAGCATCGTAAACGCCAACATGGCGCCGTCCATGACGTCATCAATGACGTCACGATATCTCATGTAAGCGCTGTAAGCGCGAATCGGTCCGATTGTAAGCGCGCTTTGAGCGCTGTAAGCGTGATTCGGAACATGCCTCAGGTATGGAAGAATTTCAAGTAGGTCGCTTGTTTTCGGACTTTTAGGAACGTTGTGAAGAAGGGAGCGCTCGTGGCCCAGCGGCGCCTGCATACCACTTGTGGTATCTAAGGTTAAGCAACGTGGGCAGCGGTCAGGACTTGGTTGGGTGACCGCTTTGAGTGGTTACTAACTGAGCGCTCCCGTGCTTTGGAAGGCACGTTAAGCCGTTGATCCCGGTTGCTGTCTATGGCAGCAGTCGTTAAGCCAATTTGGAGGCCTTCGGGCGGCTTGAGAACTTCTAACAGTCAAGTTGCCCACTCACTTGACAAAGCCTAATCCCAATAAGGTCTAGTTTCCCCTCGGGGTTGGAAGGCCAGATGGCAGTCGCTTTCGTAAAAACTAGTGCCTACGCCAAATCTTGGGATTAGGTAGCGGACCCCAGGCATCCTTCAGGATGCAACTGTACTGGGATAACGCTAGGAGGATGATGATGATGTGAAGAAGATAAGAATTTAAATTTCTACATTAAAATTTATAGTTATAAGTCCGGTTCCTAAGTTCTATGGCACCTACGCGGCTCGCCTAACCGGTATAGGTGATCTTAAGATATTACACGCCGAGTACACCAGACTGTTGACTTTTCTTGTGATTGATTGATAAATGATATTATGTTTCAGAAATGCTTCTCTAAAGAAGATATCATAGTCTTATGTGCCAGTATTATTTTATTGTTCTGTTAAAGTCCAAGTATAGTAAACTGTTGCTATGTTTTCGAGCAAGAAAAGAAAAAAAATCTGAGTATAAAGTACAATACCTTTATCTACACACATATCATAAATCCTCTAATATGCGTTCGGAAACCGTAGAAAATGACTCTCATTTCAACATTCAATGAATTTATGGTAATTTTCTTATCTGTGGCTAAGACTACAGCAGTAATATAATTTTTCATTTTAATCTCATATATGATGTTAAAATATAAAAACGTCAAACAAAACTGTCAAAATTTAAATGTCAAAGTTGACATGTCCCTATTCTAGTATCACTGAAAATTCAAATTCAGTCGATGCGAAATGTCAGCTCGATGTTTTTTTAGTATATATCGCACGAAATTTGAGCTAGAACGACATGATCACATCAGAATAGGGACTCTTTACTTTTTAAAATAACATTCAGGTATCGGTTGCCAGTTCTGATTTCGATATTTCCGCAACCGTGCAAAAAGGTTGTATTAACACAATTATTGTATTTATTTACAACGGTTTCTGAACCCATCTTAGAGTAGTTATAATATGTGTGTCCCCCTCATTATGTACCAGTTGCATAAACTACTAATTCAATTTAATTGAACACTTCTAATAACATTAGTGCAAAAACAACACGTAGGTATTTGCATTTGGAAAACAACATGTCTTTAAGATGTTTAACAGTACCCTTACCATGAGTTTGCAATGTTTACATTACCGTACTCGCTAGCGACTGCGTAAACGATTTAGTATGGCGATTCTTAGTTCTATTGCGTAACCGCCAGAGGCGCTGTACTTTTGAAAAAAAAAGAAAAGTGAAAAAAAATTAAACATTTATTCGTGACAATCAAAACACTTACAAATAGGACATTACAAAACAGAATTTTGCCACGAAATGGCTTTTGTCCATACTAAATCGTTTACGCGGTCGCTGGCGAGTACGGTAATGCAAACATTGCAAACTCATGGTGAGGGTACAGGTCCCACTGTCATTTCGATAGATTTTCTTGCTCAGTTTTGGAATATACTACAGTTGATCTGATAATATTAATTTTTTCTAATGTTGGTTTATGTTTAAGTATAAGCTAATTGTCATTGTACGCCATACTATTGTTAAACATAAAATAAGATGCGTGCATTAATGCACACACGCATGCATTATTGCACGTGTTAATTAATGTTCATTTTTTCCGCTACCCAAAGGTTGTCTGGAAGAGATCGCTCTTTAGCGATAAGGCCGCCTGTTGTCTACTTTTACCAAGATGTTGCTGTATTGTTTCTATATGTAACTGATCCATTTGTGTGAGGTGTACAATAATAGTACATTACTTAACAAGGGCGGTAAAACAAAGAATGTCTCAGATCGCAGGTATTTGACGCCCGAGCCGAAGGCAAGGGCGATAAATATGCGATCTGAGGCTTCCTTTATTACCGCCCGTGTTAAGTACAAAATTTTATGTCACCCCCTGGCCAGGAAGTGGGATTTCCCGCGCGCGGAGCGTGCGGTAATTGCCGCTTTATGGCCAGGTGTGACATAAAGAGTATTTGTATTGTATTGTAAGATGAAATTACGTTGATTGTTATAGTAATATCTGTGATTCATGGTTATTAATCGAGAAACATGTAAAACACCACCGATTTTTTAAATAATTTTTTTTACAAATGACTGGTTTGATTTGCCATTTCCATCCGTCTTCAGATTGAATACAGTAAGTTGAGCTACAAACTACACGAGCCGCACTGCGGTTAGTTTTAATGGTTATGACGTCTCTTTGTATCTTTTCCTTTCATAGGTGGGCATTTTCACTTTAAAGTCATGTACCTTGAGTTGAAAAAGGTTGCCTTGGTTTGAAACAGGGTTTCCCAACTAGTGGGGCGCGCCCCCCTTGGGGGTCGTCGAGCGATTCCAAGGGGGGCTCAGCGAGCGGCTCCAGATTTCCTCTTATTAAAAAAAAATTACAAATCTCTCATCATCATCATCATTACTACATACTACTATTAGAGGAGGACTGTGTGTTACACAATATTGCGGCATGATACACAATATTATCAGTGCGCTAGCGTTGTTCGATTCCAAAGAAAAATGAGGTAAGCGTGAGATAAATGTGAGTAAATTGGTGCCTGGTTGTGGAATACTGCGTTTTGGTACCAACCGAACCGGTATAGTTTACATAATTGCATTTTTTTCTTGTATTAAGAAGGCACGTGTGTTTGGGTTTATGCATATTATTATTATTTATTTATTTCAGACATTACATCCATAGGTTGTTAGTAAATACATTTTAATAAAAACAAAAAGATAAACTTATCAGTTAGGGTTAGTTAAAAATACATACAAGAAAAACTTAAAAATACATAAAAGAATGCTAATAAAAGTTAAAGTTAAATGCTCCACCTCCCGTCATGTGTGTCTGCGCAATGTAATCTGTTCCAGTGCCTAGGCAGCAGTGGCGGAGCGTCCATACAACTCGATTCCCACCGGCTTGCCTAATTTTCAGCCACACCAGTTCTTTTAGTACGGCTCATGAAGAATAAGAAAGGCAAACTATTTCCGGCTTCCCTAAGAATAGTTTTGACGCGCCGCCACTGCTAGGCAGTGGAGCATCCAACTTATCCATCAACGTCTTCAGGATGCCATTTTCACTGCCACTCAGCCTCTATTGACGCCGTCCTTTTGCGCATTATTGCGTAAAAATCGAAATCACGCGAGGTTTTTTGGTCCACTTTTAGACCCCGCCCTCCCCCTTGGCGATTTTTGGTAAGTTTCTAGGTACCAAGGGTGGTAAAACAAAGAATGTCTCAGATCGCAGGTATTTGACCTGAGGCTTTCTTTATTACCGCCCGTGGTAAGTACACAATTTTACGTCTCCTGGCCAGGAAGTGGAATTTTCCGCGCGCGCAGCGTGCGGTATTTGCCACTTTATGGCCAGGTGTTACATCATTTAATGAATCAGTTTATTATCGTATCAGTGATACGTTGAAGTTTGATTAGATTGACAATATGTCGCAGGCAAATCGTATAATCCGCCGTATTACATTATGCCTAGGCGTTTTACAAAACAGAGCTGTTTTGTATTACGGCGGGTCAACGATTAGGCGGATTGAATACGGCTGAATGAAAGTCCGCCGTAATGTGTTCGGCGATTTGCGTTCTTCAATTCGCCTAGCCGTAATGCAAAAAAGCGGTTCAGTCAGATTTGTACAATTCGCCGTAATACATTACGGCTAGCCTTTTCCCAAAATAGCGTCGTTTCAGCTGTCACCTCTATGACAGCTTTTAGTTCCCATTTCTAACACTCGCAGCGCTGTTTAGCAATGACAATCCGGCCATTTTGGAAAACGGCTAGCCGTAATGTAAAACGGCGGATTATGAAATCCGGCAAATACAATCCGGCTAACCGTGAGCCGCCATATTGTAGAACGTATTGCAATGACGATCCGGCTAAACGTTAACCCGCCGTATTACAAAACGGCTCTGTTTTGTAAAACGGCTAGCCGTAATGTAAAACGGCGGATTATACGATTTGCTTGCGACATATATACTATTTAATATTTCGGTACTGTTGATTTTTGATTAGATTTGTACTGCACTATATTAATTAATGCATGACAGTGGTAGTCATCGATATATTGACGAAGTCGTTAGGTTGTGTAAATCTTAGGTGTATATAAATAAGGTGTATATAAAAAGAAGAATAGAGAAGATCTATAACTTTTATACGCTTTATTTAATACGCGTTGGGTAAGGTTCTTACTTCTTAGTGTCTCATGTTTGACGACCGCTTTAGCTTAGTTGGTACCCTGCCTACGAAGCTGGAGATCCCGGGTTCGAATCCCGGCCAGGGCATTTATTTGTGTGATGAGACTGATGAGCACGAATATTTGTTCCTGGGTCTTGGATGTTTTCTATGTATTTAAGTATCTATTTATCTATATAAGTATGTATATCGTCGCTTAGTAGGTACCATAGTACAAGCTTTGCTTAGTTTGGGACTAGGTTGATTTGTGTAAGAATGTCCACAAAATATTTATATTATTTATTTATTTATATTATATAGGTAGTGATGTGCACAATGGAACGTGAAAATTATGACGCAGTTCCACTCTTCCACTGGCCCATAACCTATCAAATCATTTTGAGGCTTAATATAAGGCACCTACATTAAATTTGAGTTTTTCTACTTTCAGTTATAATGGCCAAGATAGCATATTTGCTGTTGATAGCATTATTTCAGCTATCCGATGCCTACAAGATTTTAATAGTCTTCCCGATAGCAGGAAAGAGTCACAACATACTTGGGACTGGATATGTAAAGCATTTATTGGAAGCTGGACATGAGGTAAATATTATATACAGGGTGGAAAAAAAAATGAGCCCTGGCGAGTCGTTTTCAAAAAAATTTTACATAGTTAAGGGCTTAAAGAAAACAAAATTACGATCGCGTCTTTGTGTAACGAAAATTAGCCATACAAAATATATGAGTTATCGTTACACAAAAGAATCAATTGTTAATTAATAGTTAAAGGAATTAATAGTTTTGTTTTAATTAAAGCCCTTAACTATGTACAAATTTTTTTGAAAACGGCTTCGGAGGGAAACTGCCTTAAATCATCAAGTTAGCTCGTTTTACTTAAAGAAAACAATCTTTTATTTAAAAAAAAGAAACAAAACCGCATTCAAGGATTTTCTAAGATTCGCCTGTAACACCCGGGAATCGAACCAGCTAAAAATTAAAAATTCGCCTTTTTAGTTCACTATTATAAATAATATTTCTCAAAGACACAGTAGCTCTCACACTAGTCTGTCGTGCAAGACATCCATATAAAGGAATTCTATATTCGTTTGAAATTGAAAGTTTCTTAGAAAATGTAAGAAAATTTAAGAAAATCTTTGGATGCAGTTATGTTTTTTTTTTAATAAAAGAATGTTTCCTTTAAATAAAATGAGCTATCTCAAGGATTTAAGCCATTTAAGGTAGTTTCCCTTCAGGGCCCATAATTTTTTTCCACCCTGTATGTTATACCTACATTTGCAATTACACATATGCAATTCATGCAATTGCCAATTTGTAAGAGCCTTTTCGGGGGCCGCTAGCGTCGAGCTAGGTTTGTCCCTAATATTTTCCCTTTATTGTTTCTAATTGTAGTTGGTTCCATATTAAACTGGTGCGAATGGCTCAATAAAATTCCAGGTAACCTATGCAACACCGTTCCCTACTAATAAGACCAACGCCAAGTACCATGAAATTGATCTCAGCGAGAGTGTCAAGCATTTTAATAGTGAGTATTAAACCATTATTTTTAGGTGCCTATTAGGTACTTTTTAGGGTTCCGTACCAAATGGTAAACATTACCGGCTAAGTGCGTGTCGGACCACGCACAATAAAGGGTTTCGTACCGACACCTACTAGTCCACATTTAAAACCACTATCCGATACATTGAATCAAAAACGGTCGTATCTTCATAACGGCACCTATGTCTCTTTACGGCAAGACAGTTCAGCAAGGCCAGTAGCAGTACTGCCCTCCAGTAGGCCTAGCACATGATGGCCTCGGAAAACCCTGAAAAACCAACATACCTACCTACGTGTATAGGTACAGGCGAGGCCATAAATATGTATCCATTTTTTGGACCTTATTACAATGGCATAAGGTGAAAAAATTTATACATATTGGTACCCTTGACTGTATCACTGTACTACGTTATTCAGTCGCTCAAATTAATACCAAAATGCGCCGATAGATGGCGCCATCGCGTTCAATTTCTACATCTACCGGTTTTTTTTTTCAATTAAACATGTTAAACAATTTTCTAAGTATTTATGTCACACCTGGCCATAAAGCGGCAATTACCGCACGCTCCGCGCGCGGGTAATCCCACTTCCTGGTCAGGGGTGACATAAAATTTTGTACTTTACTCGGGCGGTAATAAAGAAAGCCTCAGATCGCATATTTATCAAATACCTGCGATCTGAGACATTCTTTGTTTTACCGCCCTTCTTAAGTAATGTACTATTATGTCACACCTGGCCATAAAGTGGCCATTATCGCACGCTCCGCGCGCGAAAAAACCCACTTCCTGGCCAGGGGGTGACATAAAATTTTGTACTTACCACGGGCGATAATAAAGAAAGCCTCAGATCGCATATTTATCGCCCTTGCCTTCGGCTCGGGCGTAAAATACCTGCGATCTGAGACATTCTTTGTTTTATCGCCCTTGGTAAGTAATGTACTATTACTTTTGTGTTTCCCTAGGTAGGATGTTTACTTTAAAAGCCATCATCAACAAGGAGACCAAAATTGATGTGATATCAATACTGCCCGATATGGCTAACATTACAAAGAACAGCTTAATTAATGAAAATTTAAGAAAATTCCTTAGTGACACTTCACAAGAATTTGACGTCGTCATTGTGGAGTGGCTCCTCAATGAATTGTTTGCTGGGTAAGAATTTATTATCAGTCCTCACTAGTGTCATACGACGTTTTTCAACACAACTGCGAGGAAAAATTCAATTCTATAAAATAAGAATAATGTTATTATCACACTAGTTTCCACAAGGCAATTCAGTCCCACTGCAAACGTCCCGCTCTAACACGCGTGAGTTTACAATTAACCATCCCGCTCTCTACGGAACTCTGCGCGTGGTTTTCGTGCATTTAGTACTACATTTTGATTGATTTTTGGAACACTGGATCATTTATCAAAAATCTATCCGGTTATTTTGTTAAAACAATTAAACAATGTCATGGCGTCGTTACCGAACAACGCGCGTCTTTGCACACGTGGTTGGCGAAATCATCATAAATTTGATGGAAAGCCATTTTTCAACAGAAAATAAAATTCACCAGTAGAACATACCAGTAACCTACTACCTAAGCCTGCCATACGATTCACAAACCGCCTCGTCACCCTTACCATGAGTTTACGCAGTCGCTAGCGAGTACGGTAAAGCGACAATTACACTTCGTCGTTCGCCGCATGCTGCATGCGACGATCGCAAAAGTGTAAAGAACACTTTAGTCGGCCGCATTCGGCGATCGACAGCTGCCAAGTCGCCGTAGTAGGCGGACAGACTAGTGTAAAGACGACGTTCGTTGGCCTAAGTAGTTTAAAATGAATTCGGCGACCGCATTAAGTGAACGACGAAGTGTAATTGCCGCTTTATGCGAACATTGCAAACTCATGGTAAGGAGGTGAAGACGAGTCGGTTTGTGAATAGCAGCCCTGTTTGTGCAGATTGGCGTCTCTTTACAATTGTCCGTTGATCTGGTCGTCATCCGTCGAGCCGCATTCCCTGATTCTACAGTTCATCCATGAGAACTCCAACCCGTCGTTTAACACTGACATGTTTGGGGCCATGATCCCTCCATTTTCATTTTCCGAGCGAGCTGCCAACCTATTCAGAATGATTGGATTCGAGGCTGCTAAATACTTGTAAGTTAAAAAAACAGTTTTTTTTCTGTACCAAGTTCGGTTAAATAGGTAAGACTTTATAGATACTAATCTAATAGAGTGTAGTGATCTTTAGTTTTTGTATTAGGTCGTGTACTTTACCTATCTATACTTATGGCACGGGGATGACACGCATAGAAAAGTAAGCGCTGTGGGTAAGTATAAGTATGTGTGCGCGCGCTCTGTCGGTACACGCGTCAATTGTTTGTGCGCGAGTGCGTAGCGCGTGGCGCGGACGAATTGCGAGACGCGACGCGACGGTAACCCGATCGTAACCCGGCCTGTCAGCCTGGGCCTGTCAGGGACGAAGTAACTGACCGCGGTGCGGGGGTTCGTGTTCGTTCTGTATGTAATACTATTATACTATTCTGTGCTAATGGCACCATTGATACAAAGATCAAAAAGCGCTTATTACCCTAGGCCTACTGCGAACTTAAAACGAAGTATACTTGTAATCCTTTTTGTAGAACGGGTCTTATCTTAAGGACCCATCGGTCCAACAATGCCATTGTTTAGCCACGTGCCATAAATGCTTCGAAATGAAAAGGCTGCTCTACGGACACTACTGCTGTTTTAAATACAAAAGGTCAACACATGGTCAACACTGATAAGTCATATTTTTTAAATGTGAACCTTCTTTCCTTGAACGTAAAGACGTCTTTTGGCTGAAAGTGTTAACGTTTACTTCGTTTAGTTTACAGTATCAATTAGTGGTTACGCTTAGCAATGAAAGACAAGTGCTTTTGTTTAGAAGGCACAAAGAGAAGGATAATTCGTTCTACAAAAAGGATTACAAGTATATCTCTGTCGCTCGAATAAGTAAGTGCGGCAGGGAGGCAGATTTTTCTCATTGTGCTTTTTTAATTTCATTTCATTTATTAATCCAGTAACAATATAAATTGCATTTGAATTGTGACAGAATAATAATCCTAAATACAAAACGCTTTCAGCTACTTAACACCTAAATACAAGGCAGTATACGAAGAATTTTTTACACCTTTATTTGCAAAACGCGGTAGACAGCTGCCCTCATACGAAGAGGCTGTATACAACGGCACCTTTATGCTGACTAACTCCCACTCCTCGCTGAGCCAGCCCATTAGCGTGCCTCCGAACGTCAAAGAAATAGGTGGATACCATATCGATCCCAATACTAAACCCCTACCAGCGGTACGTAATCACTGATGACCAATGGCTTTGCCTAATTTGCATAACAATAGGTATTCATTCGTTCGTAAGTCAAAGGATATTTTAAATAGTATTAAGTTTCTGCCAAAAAATATTTTTTTTTTGTTACAAGTTTTACTTTTTTAAATGGCCAACTTCGAAAAACTGGAGCTTGCCGAGCTATTTGCGTATTCGCTACTACGAATGCTATCTTCGAATGGCCTTTCCCTAGCCGAAGCTTGGTCCCTGGAAACCTTTTAGATTTGCAGTTGGGCTTTATTAGTTGCACATTTAATCAACTTTAAAAACGTAGCACATGTTGTCGTCGACAAATATACATTTTATGAGTTTTAGAACATTAAGTGAAAAAAGTCCCAAAATTTCGCAGTTTTCCGTGTGTTGCTCAGCAAGCTCCAGTTTTACGATATTGTAAATATTGTAATTTTGGATACACTCTGCCGTAATGATCCATACTACATATTAAAAAAGCAGAACTCCATCATGCTTTGCAATTTTGATGTCAATATCTATACTGGCCTAGTACATTACGTATGCTTAATTTTTTTTACTCACAGAATCTGCAAAAACTTATGGACGAGGCGAAGCACGGAGTAATTTACTTCAGCATGGGAAGTAACGCCCAAAGCAAAGACTGGCCAGAAGAGTTGAAACGAGATTTCTTGAATGTATTTGCTGGATTGAAGCAAACTGTGCTGTGGAAATTTGAAGAACAACTGCCAAATTTGCCAAATAATGTCCATATTTTGGAATGGGCACCGCAACAAAGTATACTTGGTGAGATACTGTACCTGTACCTGTACCTATAGAACCAAATAAAAACCGGCCAAGTGCGTGTCGGACTTCGCACATTTATGCTTCCATACCAACCGCAAAATTTTTGATTGGTTATAATAGAACAAATGAGAGAATAAAAAAAAAATATCAATAGGTATATTGGTATTAGTAAAATATCGGTATTAATAAAAAATATCACCGAATTTAAAAGGTCAAAGCGAAGTAAAACCTGTGTGACAGAGGACGGGCAGACAGACGGATGCGTGAGTGACAGTGACAGCAATAGGGTTACGGTTATAGAAGAGTTTGATAAGTACTAAAGATCTATTGGAAAATAAATATAGGAATTTGAACATTCTTTCAGCGCACCCGAACACCCGCCTGTTTATCACGCACGGCGGGCTGCTGTCAACCACGGAGACGGTCTACTTCGGCGTGCCCACAATCGTGATGCCGTGGGGAGCTGACCAGCAGGTTAACGGGCTCAGAGCTGTCAACAAGGGCTACGCGAAGATGGTCGAGCTGTCCTACGAGATGGCTGGTGAAATGAAAGTTGCTATAGATGAAATGCTGGCTAATCCCAAGTGAGTCCACTCTCGAAAACTGAAATAGGTATACCTAATTAATGAATATTAAGATGAGTTGCGGCGGGCAGGACCTTTAAGCGGCAAATACACTTCGTCGTTCGCCGCATGCTGCATGCGGCGACCGCAAAAGTTTAAAGAACATGTCAGTCGGCCGCATTCGGCGATCGACAGCTGTCAAGTCGCCGTAGTAGGCGGCTGTCCGCTACTAGTGTAAAGACGACGTTCGTTGGCCTAAGTAGTTTAAAATGAATTCGGCGACCGCATTAGGTGAACGACGAAGTGTAATTGCCGCTTTAGGCGAGATACTTACGGATTCAACATTCTCTTTATCTTGCTTTAGGTATTCTCAGAAAGTCAAAGAACTGTCGAAGCTGTACCACGACCGGCCGGTGTCCCCAGGCAAGGAACTGGTGCACTGGGTGGAGCTCGTGGCGCGCACGCGCGGCGCGCCGCATTTGCGCTCCCCGGCACTCATGCTGCCCTGGTACCAGAAGATGTACCTCGACTTACTAGCGGTGCTTTTACTAGCTCTCTACGTTACAAAATTAGTATTGAAGATATTGTATTGCATAGCAAAATCATTGTTAGGATTCTCAAAAGCGTCTGTCACAAAAAAGAAAACCAATTAGTAATTTATGGACGATGCTCGGAAATTAAGGGATTGCCTGACGAGGCCGGGGTCTGCAGAGGTCTGACAAGATACCTAGTTGGGCAAGACCGGATTCCGAAGAGGTACCTATATGTATATTTAATGCTTTTCTCTAACATTGCGAGATATAATGAAAATAAATGAAATTGTAACCTATTTTGAGTTTGTAATTTTTTTTTTCTAATAATTGACAACTGTACTGTACCTTTTTTCCATAGTCATCAACCTCATTGAGACGAGACGGTTCCAATGAGCACATGACGCGTTAATCTTGTTTATTTTAGGGGTTGATGTGGGCACCTTCTGCCTCCATCATCAGATCAGCCCGGTGGTACTGGTACAGTCAAGTGTAAAAATATGGGTGCATACAATTTGCTCATAAATATGTCCCATACTTAGCTCTTATGTCGGTGAATTAAGGTTTTGGTACATATTTATGAGAGGACTCTAACGATACATATTGTTGCACTTGACTGTACCATAATATTTCATTATAGGTATTGGATATGATTCAAGCAATGAAGACCACTAACTGCCAGTTGGCGGAAATAATTCGTGTATAAGCGGATTTTGGCATAGTTGTAGGGAAAGATGTCCTTGACAATATACTAAAAATCCTGACGGATGCGGGTGGAGATAACGGGTAGGGGGGTATAAGGGTATATTGAGAAACAAAGGAATAAGACCCACCCATGCGGCCACTTTCCCTCCTTTAAAATCTCGTTAAATTTTCAGCCTAGCGAAAAAGTGCGTAGAACCTTTCTTGTACAGAATTTTATGTTGATTGTTCATGTCTAAGAATATTTTATGCTATGGGCCACCGTTTACTAGTTTTTTAAGAAAAACTAAAAAAAAATACCTTTACACGCCCCCTACCCGTTAGCTCCACCCGCATCCGTCAGGATTTTTAGTATATTGTCAAGGACATCTTTCCCTACAACTATGCCAAAATCCGCTTATACACAAATTATTTCCGCCAAGTTTTCCTTTAATTAATGAAGCAATACGCAGAGCGCTGTATGTGCGCTGCGTGTCTGACCCTGACCCATAGGCTGCACGTGTAAAAAGAATGGCAGTACGCCCTAAAAGTAGTGATTGATAAGCCTTATATACTTAATAGTAATGATAAGCCTTACTTTATCACTATCAAGGCTAGAATTGCGAGTATTAGCCATTCAAGTGTAAGTAATCGTCTAGGTATGGTGTAATACAGATATTAATTTAGGTATTGCATCTTTATTTTCATACATTTTTATATAGGGAGGCTTTATGTAACATTTTTTTCAGGTTTTTTTTTTCTACGATTTCGTCAGGTGGGTACATCTATGATTCAGGCACTTGATTAGTAAGTAATTACCGATACTCACATAAAACAATTAAAAAACCGGCCAAGTGCGTGTCGAGCCACGCGCAATGTAGGGTTCCGTAGTCGTCCACCCGTTAAATTATGTGGACTAAAAAGTTCGCTAACTTATAATTACTATGTTGCCAAAGGTTCAGTAGCTCTAGTATAAGTTTTTTCGAAACATTAACTAATTCGAACGCGTTTACGTTTTGTCTCAAAATGTATGAAAACGCTCTCACCGAGTTTGCAATACGCGCGTTCATCGGTTAGCAACAACTTTTATACTCGCTGTTTTAGTTTCCACTAGTGACCACCAACCACTAGTTTACGTTTTCATACCACTTTCATACATTTTGAGACAAAACGCAAACGCGTTCGAATTAGTTAATGTTCCGAAAAAACTTATACTAGAGCTACAGGAACATCTGAGTAATTTATCCCCTACCCACTGGTTTTTGATAATTTCATCCTCGCACATAGTAAGTGTGTTTGTGTTGTGTGTGTGGGAGCTGTTCTTAACCATGTTAGGTAGGTAAATTTTCACTGGCGTAAAATCTACCTAGTTATGCATGCTGGCTCCCGGCCAGTTACTTATATAAGTACCGTAAATGCATGACCGCTGATATTGCGGAAAGGATGTTAAGTCTAGAGGGGCTACCGCGAACCACAACAGACTTGCAAGTGCCACAGAGAGGGAAAACTTCGTTTGCGGTTCGCGGTTAGCCGATAGCCAGAATCAAGCCCACCGCTGCGCTGTGTATGTGTGTATGAGATAGTTTTTAAAATAGAATAAGTTAGTTGCAGTTAAAGCTTCAAGCTGTTCACTCACGACGGATGATGACACTATAAAAGAAAATCAATAAATCCAAATTTTCTACATAAAGGCTCAAATTCTCAATCAAATGGCGAAAAAAGTAATAAAAAAAAATTACGTAATTTTAAGTCTTCAAAGTTGAGTGGGCATGTTCTGTCCCTTTTCCGCAAAACGCACCTTTGTATTGAACGATTGTCATTTACTATGGCGCTACTCAACAGTGACGTCACGGTTAGGTAGCACTTTCTCTCTCTAACTACGAACATTCTAACCGTAGTAGCTTCGTTATTTTTTGAGATATTTGAATAGGATTTTCACTATTTGGCATAGTTTTATGTCTTCTTTCTATTGAAGTAATAAATTTTTTTGAGTCGACATCCCTATTATTAAAGTTAAGTTAAGTAAGTTCAAGTAACCGGAGTTTTACCTTGACACATCCTCATGACCTCCCAACTTCTATACTTAAGAGGGCGCCGAGCATATTTAGCAAAAACAGCCTTCACCTCTCAATCTGTGGAGGTCACGATTCTCTACAAAAATATATAAAATATATGTAATTATTATCACAAAGAGTGTGTTTACAAGTTATCACTATTAGTAATCTATAATAAATTACACTTTAATAAATACAATACCGTAAAGTTGCACTAAAAATGAGAAGAACGCGTGTCGGCGTTTAGGCAAAATTGAATTGAAAAATCTATTATTTCGTTTCAAAATCACACTCAAACAAATCTCAAAAGTATTCACTACAAGTTATCACACGTTTCACATTTTTCCTCGCAAAGACCAATGAGAATTTCAAACGTAAATCTAAACTTTAGTGACTTTTCCATACATTTTCCCTGCCACCATACTTTCGAAAAATCGACAGATGGGCATTGGCCCTCGGTGAGAGCAGACGCATGCTCCTTTTTTCGCTTTGACAGCTCTGTTTTTGACATTTTGCCCGTATACGAATACAATATGTATACCACACACAAAGATTGTATTAATTGAAGTAGGGTAAATAAATATTGACGTGTGACGTTTTAAGAACCTTTTAACATGGAATTTTTGGTATTAGCCTTTTATTTTTTAGAGAACATACAGTGTTTGGTCCCGAAAGTTTACTCATGCGTTCAAATTATAATCTTTTCCTTCCCGAAAACGCATTCTAGACGCAAAAAGGTTGCCGATGCGTTTCATTACAATGGAAATTAATTTCAATGAATGGTCACCCTGACGGAACATCTTTATAACGTAATGACATTTGTCACCTACTTCAAATGAAAATTTGTGTACATTTTTCTTTCTTTATATTTCAATAATTTTACGTATCTAATGTTGATATCGAACACCAAATACGCATACACACACGCCTCTCGACAGTTTGCCAACAACGCATACTTATCTACTGGCATTTTTTGGACATATCGCGCGTCGTCCCATTAGCCTCGAGTACATCATGATGACGGGAAAGGTGGAGGATAGACGAGCTCGGCCCAGCCAGGTGGATTGTAAAAATCTCCAAATTCGCCGGACTCCGAGAACACCAGGCGCTGCATGCAGCGCATCATCGGAACCACTGGCGAGCCATCTGCACTCCCCGCCAGAGACATAGCGGTCACGATCCTCAGCATTGAACAACCCACTGATTGGATTGGAATACTTATTGAAATTTGTGTGGATATTCACGCTTTCTCGTCAAATAGGAATACATTTAATGGCTAAATATATCTCAGATGTCGTGATATAACTTCAGGAATCGTGGATTATCAATCTGCAGTGTCACACAACAAAGAAAGTAATAAGCAGCAGAAGATTGTACTGTCGAAGCCGCATGGTCATACTAATTATAGAATGAAAATATAAATGTGTTTTTTTATCTTAGTTATATCTCTAACGACGACGTATAATCTGAGTCTTATACAAAATATATGTATGTAGTCCTACTTATTTCTGCAGGTCTGTAAGTACGGTTTCTAATTTCTATTTGATTGTTTTTTATGGTTTGAAATTATTTGGTTCACTGCTTTGATTTTGGATATACGGATATACGTACTTTAGTATATACATTGTAGTCTTTGGATATACGTAAGTACGTCACACCGGGTAGAGTCAGTCCGACCCAGGTCGGGCCTAGTAGAGTTTAGTGAACCAGCGACAAAACTCCCAGTAAGTAGCTCGATTCCACTCACAACTCAGATTCTGTAGAAGCCGCGTAACCAATCTCACTGGAGCGCAAACTCTTAGAGTATCCCAGTGTTTAAACCTCCCGCGTTGTCATGTCGGAGGTTTCCCCTCGATTTTCCCCAGGCCACTTTCCAACCGCGCACTCCTATCGATTTATTGGGCCCGACCTATAAGGCCACAATCAGGTTGAAAAAACAAAAAAAGTACGTCGCAATAATTGTTTGGACGTTACGTAAACGTAGTAAATAATAGTAAGATTGCAATTTCAATTGCGTATATTATAAGTATTATAACTGTTACATTACAGCATGTATGCAGCATGTGCATGGATTTAGCTATACGCAACCATTGTCCAAGTAGTGTTAAAAGTTCAGTAAAATTTACTCCACTAATTATTCTATTCAATTATCGTTCTTATAAGAAGGAACATGAGAGCTAATTTGTCATAACATAACTATGGACTCGTACATTCAACCATGCACACGATAGCGCGTCCAGCCGGCCAAGTTCCAATTACAGATAGTGACAATGATTTACTAAATCCTACTTGATCATATTTGTCCTACTTATTTCATTATCAATAGGTTTTAAGAATACTTAACAAACTTATTTCAAAATACTGCCATTAATTTTCATTAAGTTTCATTACATAATATATATCGAAATAAAACAACCGCATCTTCGCTTAAAACTCGCATTACCTATAAAAGCCGCTTTAGCTTAGTTGGTAGTGACCCTGCCTGCAGAAAGATTACACATTCTTAAGTTTTATTCACCATTTATTCAATTAAATATAATTTAACAACATAACAGCTTAAGCCATGGCATTGATACACTTAAATATAGGTATTTTAATCTATTTGTATATGAATAATTAGGAGCGTTTTACTAAAATCAAATCCCAATTTTCAGAAGTAAGGTTTTGGTGACAGATCAGAACTTGACTTTTATTTTTACATTTTTGTCATGCCTTAATAAATCATCAAATATTGTAAATCAAAACTTTGTATTCCTTACAGAAATTGACAGGGCATTGTCATTGTACAGTGACAATGACAAGTTATGACAATTTCGATTTCTCTAAGGAGTTTTTAACTCTGATTAACTGGTGGCAATACACAACCGAAAATACCTATTAAAAAAAATGTAAGTCAATGACCCGGGCCAACAAAATGAAGTAGTGTGTGTGAAATATGTATGTGTGAGTTACTGGGGAAAATAATTTAAAAAAATAGAAATTTGACAGGCGCTGATAATTTACCCTGCACGACGCAGTCTTAAATTATTTGAACTGTCCGAGTTGTATCAAATTCGGCCGTTCAAAAAGCGACTTCACTGTCCAAGCGTGAAGATTCAAAGTCCAATGACAAGTTTCATAAAATGTCGGACATTTTAAATAATCTCTACTATACCTACATTGTATTGTGCATTATGCGCACGAGTAGGCTATACTCGTATGTGCTGATGACGAGTATGAGAAGAGAAAGTGCTTTTTGAACCTTTTTCGTGTAATTTACCTAAAGCGGCAATTACACTTTTTGCGGTCGCCGCATGCTGCATGCGGCGACCGCAAAAGTGTAAAGAACACGCTAGTCGGCCGCATAGCGTTCGACAGCTGTCAAGTCGCCGTAGTAGGCGGACAGACTATTGTAAAGACGACGTTTGTTGGCCTAAGTAGGTAGTTTAAAATGAATTCGGCGGCCGCATTAGGTGAACGACGAAGTGTAATTGCCGCTTTATATGAATCATCTTATATGTAATGTTTCAGGTAAATCATGAAAACAATACTGCTTCTATTTCTACTAGTACCGCATCTACAATCATGTGCTGCGTACAAATTATTGGTAGTGTTCCCGTTGCCTGGAAAGAGCCATAATATCCTTGGCCAAGGATTCGTGAAGCACCTATTGGACGCTGGACATGAGGTAGGTACCTGTTTTGTTATTTATACTATCTTCGGCCTCGTCTTTCTTTACCCTTGAGCTAGAGGCATGAGCAAATCCATTCGCAGTAGGTAATTTAAAAAAGACTCACTAAACCAAAAGATAATGGGATGTTGGTAGTGACCCTGCCTACGAAGCTGGAGGTCCCGGGTTCGAATCCCGGCCAGGGCATTTATTTGTGTGATGAGCACGAATATTAGTTCCTGGGTCTTGGATGTTCTCTATGTATTTAAGTTTCTATTTATCTATATAAGTATGTATATCGTCGCTTAGTACCCATAGTACAAGCTTTGCTTAGTTTGGGACTAGGTTGATTTGTGTAAGAATGTCCACAAAATATTTATTTTTATTTATTTATTTTTTTTACTAACACAGCGTTAGCGACACACTGAGAGAAGCGTTAGCGACACACTGAGTTTCAGCTTAGGCTGCGTTTCCACCAGAGATGTGCGAGGATGCGTTTTCATACATTTGACACCTCGCAACGTGCCGAGCGAGGTGTCAAATATATGAAAACACGTCCTCGCACATCTCTGGTCGAAACGCAGCCTAAGGCTGGGTTGCACCAAACCGTCTGTAATCGTATGCGGTGTTCGTCAAATCTGATTGTATGGAAAGTTTGACAAGTTTCTATGGGATGACAGCTGCCGGCGCCATATTTGACGATGACCGGTCTGTGTTCGTACGTTGGTGCAACTGGCACTAAGTAAATGCAAAGGCGTTCGTTTGTGTTTTGTTTTGGAAAAAAATATAATATACTACTTACTAGAGGTAGAAATCGAATTTCTCAACCGATACTCGTCATTTGGTATAAATAGTTATTTTCTCGATTCAGTTATTAGAAATAAATAAAAAACTCATGAGGTCTGCAGTTAACAAGAGCTACCTACTAATAACATAACATAAGTTACAGGTAATTATTTTCTTCTATTTCCGCGTGCCAATTTTGGTCATTTCATTTACATGTTATTCCTGTCTCTCATCATCCTCCTAGCGTTATCCCAGTAGAGTTGCATCCTGAAGGATGCCTGGGGTCCGCTACCTAATCCCAAGATTTGGCGTAGGCACTAGTTTTTACGGAAGCGACTGCCATCTGACTTTCCAACCCCGAGGGGAAACTAGACCTTATTGGGATTAGGCTTTGTCAAGTGAGTGGGCAACTTGACTGTTAGAAGTTCTCAAGCCGCCCGAAGGCCTCCAACTTGGCTTAACGACCGCTGCCATAGACAGCAACCGGGATCAACGGCTTAACGTGCCTTCCAAAGCACGGGAGCGCTCAGTTAGTAACCACTCAAAGCGGTCACCCATCCATGTCCTGACCGCTGCCCACGTTGCTTAACCTTAGATACCGCAAGCGGCACACAGGCGCCGCTGGGCCACGAGCGCTCCTGTCTCTGTCATTTTGAAAGACGAGAGAGCTTCATGTCCTTTTTACATCTTCAGTCGCAGGCGTATTAAATGGCTGTGCTCAATCATATCTGAATTAGGTACCATTTGCAGGTCACATACGCTACTCCTTTCCCCACCGGGAAAACTACCAAAATGTACCATGAAGTTGATCTCAGCAAGACGCTGGAGTCTTACCATGAAGGTATGTTGTATTTTATTATTAGAGCTGGGTCGTTGCGACTTTTAAGTGTAACGAAACGTAACAGCTTTTCATTATCTGGAAACAGTTTCACGAAACAGTTTCAAAAGTAGGTAACTAGTTTTTTTCACTGCGGCGCCCGACAAAACGAAACGAACGAAAGAAATATTTATGAACGAATTTTCAAAATTAAGCCTTAATGTCTTGCGAATAGAGCGCATTTTTGTCAATAATCAATTCAAAACTTTTTTGGCACAAAGCGCGCCCACCCGAACAAAGCTAAGTTTTGTTTCGTTTCGTCGTTTCGATCGCTACATCAATGAAACAGTTATAGGTTATAGTTTGAGTTATGTCAGTTATGAGTTTCGTTTCTATTTTCATGTAGTGTAGTTTCATTGTTGCGTTGCATTGCAGCTTTGGTGGTCGTTTTTATAAAAACAGTTTTTTGTTCTCATAAGAAACTGTTATTCCGTTACTGTAAGCGAAAGCGTTTTACGAAACGCTTATTGAAAAAAACGCTCAGCTCTATTTATTATATTATTGCTGGATAAAATAAAATCCTCACAGGTGAGGAGAGGAACACTAACACAAAAGTCTGAAAAAACTCTAGGTCGAATAGCTAGCTGAAAGCTATTATTTACAACCTATTTTCGCAGTTTTTTTGAGAGCTAGCGAATATAAAAATTGAATATATTATTGAATATATTGAATATATGTGCTTAACCCTTTGACCGCCAAAGCGATAGTGTGTCGTCGTGCCCAGTACGCGAAGCACTGTTTTTTTGGTGTAATGTCTAAACCAATAAAAACAAATTAAAACAGTTTTCATGATCAAATTACACCTTCACTCCGACCTTTGAAGTGGTTGTTGGCGTGGTGGGCACGACGACCACCACTTTATAGGTTCTTGGCGGGCAAAGGGTTAATCTGTGTGTGCTAAATCGTCAAATGTTCCGGTGACACGAATTCGTGTAATATTTGTAGGGTTAATTGCCCTAATTGCCGGCGCCGATCAAGAGAGCAGCCAGCACGAAAGTAAATATTCTTAACGAAATTTTTCGCAATATCTTATTTTATTTCAGACGATGAAATATTCAATCTGAAAAAAGTAATTGATAAGACAAATACAAAAGACATGTTAGGTTTGTTGCCGAAAATGATAGAAATGACAAAGAAGAATCTGGAGATTGAAAACCTGGAAAGTTTCCTGAGTGACCCGACGCAGCATTTTGACGCGGTTTTAGTCGAGTGGCTGTTCAGTGACTCATACGCCGGGTAAAAATAAGTCCTTCCTATTCACTGTTAATCATCTCGTAGAGGTACGCATACTATTACTTATTCTGTGGCTACGCGCCAAACCAATACCTTGTGTTCGCGCATTGTAGCGAAAACACTTTTAGGTCACAGAATAAGTAATAGTACTACTTACGTACAGAAGCCTCACTGTTAAACCAACGGGCTTGCAGAGGGAGGCGCGCGTCGCTTTAAATGCCTACCGCTCGCTCGGCCCGGGGCCGGCCGTCAGTCGTGCGTGGGCCGCCCGCCGCCGCGCGAACGCGTCTATATGCACGTTACCGCTGCCGCCGCAGACTAGAACGCGACGAGCGACGAGTCGATAGCCCTAGCGCTACACGTGCCGCGTGTGAATGAATACAAGTTATACAATAGACATAGATGCACAGAGTAGGCATGTTTTTTATGCCTAAACGTCGTTTTTGTTAGAAAGTGAAGCTTCTGTACTTGTACTATTACTTATTGTTACTTGTGGTTAAGGTGTTAACAAATCCCGGCGAGGCAAGCCAAACGCTTGCTCACGCGTGGCCATCTCCTTCTATCGCACGCGCATCACTCGCTACATCACTTTCTATCGCATTGAAAGTCCCCTTCGGGTGAACTTTGAGCGGCGCGATGACGTCATGCGAGTGAGTCGCCCCTGCTTAGGTACGAAGAGGAATCATTTGAGTTTACGTATACGACGACGGTGGCAAACAAGCGTACGGTCCACCTGATGGTAAGCGGACGCCGCGGCCTATCGCTCGCAACTCCAAAAGAGTCACATGCGCGTTGCCAACCATTTATAAAATTTGAGAATTCACGTGTTGACAGCAGAAAGGATAAAAAGTCCCTCGCTCTCAGCACGGTGCATCCTCGGGAGCTGAAGACAAAAACCTGACTCTCTCCTGGCTGAGTTAGCGGCTTCGTGGCTGCAACTATCAAATTAGGTAGCTAGTTGCAAACCCACCTATCGATTCATATAGGCTTCTTTTTAATTTTCATATTTACTTTGCAGATTTAGCGCCGTGTACAACTGCCCGTTAATCTGGTTCTCGTCCACCGAGCCCCACTGGTTGGTTCTCAAGTTGGTCCACGAGTCTTCGAACCCGGCCTTCAACCCCAGCATCATGTCTACTTCGTCACCACCCTTCTCCTTTTATGAGCGGGCCACCAGCTTGATAGCCCAGACAATGTTAACAGCTGTTAAACACTTGTAAGTCACGTCAGTACCTTTAGTAAATTATAAGTGTTTAATAATATAATATTAAATATAAGCCTTTTATTCAGACATAAGTATACAATACATTAAAATTACAATTACACTCTTTCGACAGCATCGGTTTTGTCTGTTTGAGTATGTAATTATAAGTGTTTACGAAACAAAAACACAAACGAACATGTTTGGGTTATATCCTCAACTTATATGGTAATCAAATAGTTAAGTACCACCAAAGGCCACCAGAGGCGCTGCTCGCGTTACAAAACGCGTCGGTTTGTGTTTTGTTTTGAAAAAACTTCACTAAGTGACTAAACTGTCACTAAAGCTTAAGCCACACACAGAGCGGGCGGGCGGGTGGCGCGCGGGAGCGGGCGTGAGGCGGGCGGGCGTGAGGCGCGCGGGAGTGGGCGGGAGTTTCACACTGCAGCGCGTTGACACGCGCCCGCCCGCCTCAAGCCCGCTCCCGCGCGCCTCACGCCCGCCCACCTCGCGCCCGAGACCCGCCCGCCCGCTCTGTGTGTGGCTTAAGCTTAAAAAAGCTGTAATATAATGAAGACGCGATTTTGTTGCTACACCCCTGCGTCTGAGCGACTACTTGCAGGCGATGACATCATGACATGACAGCTCCTAACGGCCGCCGTGTCCCTACTCACTCTTTTCTCTGGTTTTATCGTAGGTCAGTCAGCAAAGAAAGTCCTCTACCATTTTTGGACTTTAACGTACACATAATACAGTCGAAAAGTGGTAGACCACTTTTTTGGTCGACTGACTGCACCTACGTGTATTAGCTTTCCTGGTAAGAACCGATGACCAAAATTGATCATGAAGCATAAGTTTCACGCTTCAAACCAAATTCCAACTACGGAATAAACAAAACTATATATTTAGATTTTAATCAGAGATTAGACTTTAGGCTGGGTTGCACCAAACCGTCTGTAATCGTAAGCGGTGTTCGTCAAATCTGATTGTATGGAAAGTTTGACAAGTTTCTATGGGATGACAGCTGCCGATGCCGGCGCCATATTTGACGACGACCGGTCTGTGTTCGTACGTTGGTGCAACTGGCACATAGAGAGATTAGATAGTCGTATTGACGATTGATTGAAACAAATGATTATATCAATTAGAGACGCACAGAACATTGAAAAAATGATGTAATTACATTTCAGCTACATTGGGCCTGCTGAGAAGACAATATATGAGGATTTTTTCGGTCCGTTTGTTGCAAAGAGAGGCAGAACGCTGCCAGAGTATGATGAGGTTTTGTACAATGGTTCGTTCCTTCTGACCAACTCGCATTCTTCGCTGAGTCAGCCCGTCAGCGTGCCTCCGAACACTAAAGAAATTTCCGGATTCCATATCGACCCTAATACTAAACCTTTACCCGCGGTAAGTGACTGTTTCAGTTAAACGATTTCTATTGCAAATAAGTAAGTACCGTTTATCATTTTAGGGCTCCGTACCAATAAGGAACCCCTATGGTTTCATTTTGGGTTTGTCTATCTGTCACATTGCTGATTATCCCAAGAGTCCAGCATCTAGCCAGAAGGCAAAGATGAGACCGACGGTGAAGCGAGTCCACCTAGAAGATGCCTATATTGCCTATTCACTCGTGCCTTAAAAGGTGAAAACAACGTAAAAACTAGTTTGATGTATTCAAAAGGTACTTACTCGTAAATACAAAATACTAGGTACATAGCATTCGCCTTTTTAGGGTTCCGTACCCAAAGGGTAAAATGGGACCCTATTACTAACACTCCGCTGTCCGTCTGTCACCACTGTCACCAGGCTGTATCTCATGAACCGTGATAGCTTTGCCGCTATTTTTTTTTCACTGTTTTATCTGCAATCGGCTATTCAGCCATAATCAGATTGTATGTCTTGTTACAGTTGTATTGAGAGGTATTCCATTAAATACGCTCCCTCCAGACTTAAGTTTTCGGTCTAGTATCTCTGGTCTAGCTGCAGTATCTGCCATCTTTTCAGCCTTGTTGTATTGTCAGTGTCACTGTCGTTAACCAGGTCCCTGGCGAGTTCATTTGAAGCCGTTCTTTGTATTTAACACAATATCTGTTAACTTCCTCTTTAATAGTTGACATTTCTAAATATTCATGCATCTCTGTATTTTTTGCAAACCATGGTGCGTTTGATATAGCCCTTAAGACATTATTTTGAAACCTTTGCAGAATCTCGAGGTTCGAGTTACTGGCAGTTCCCCATAGTTCTATCCCATATGTCCAAATTGGTTTTATTATGCATTTGTAAACTAACATTTTGTTGGTTAGGCTGAGGTGATTGTCGCCCGATCAGCCAGTAGGTACAAGCGCTTATATTGCATATCTGCTTATTCTTTTATTTTTTATGTGATTGGCCCATGTTAATCTTCTATCTAAATGGAGCCCCAGATATCTTAGACATGTTTCTTGTGTTAGTTGTTCTCCTCTCAGGTTCACAACGCCGCTATAACAACAAATACTAAAAACAAAATAAAATAAATATTTAAGGGTCTTGCCTTCATCAGGCGCTGGGTCTCAAAATGTATGGGAAAACTAAAATCCGACTCGCACTTGACCAAAATTCTACTTGGTATTATTTAACGTTATTACATATGGAGGCCTATGTCCAGCAGTGGACGTCTTTCGGCTGATATGATGATGATGATGATGATGAAATTTAAATAATCACAATCATTCACGAGTGGCGCTAGTGGACTCGTTCGTAGGTATAGTTCGGACACAACTCTAAGGCTAAATTCTGTCAAACGAAAGCAAGCAAAACTAGACTAGAGCTCTGAATGTAAGGTAAATTTTTGCTTGCGTTAATTTGACAGCTTTGTAGGAACTATATACCCTCTTAATATTTAGTTGTGAAGTGCATGGGCTGCATGGCCCCTGTGTCCAAAGCAGTTACCTAATTGTATGGTAAGGTAGGTTATTTACAAGGTTTTTTGGCGTTGTAGTTTTTAAAAGGTTTGTTTTAACGGGTCTAACGCGATATTTATGTGTCGAAACGTCGGTAAAAAAGGTAAATACATAAATATCGCGTTAGACCCGTTAAAACAAACCTTTTAAGTATGTTTACAAAGCGCGAGAGTTTAAGGTGTTATGTTGTAGGTAGTTTTTTTTCGTTAGAATTGCATGAAAATTAATTGGTAGGTTGGAAGAGCTCCTGATTCTGAACAAAATGTGCACGATTTCCTACAGTCCCACAATTTTTTCCATTGAGTGACAAAACGTATGGGATTTTCGTAACTCAGTGGATATTTTGTATGGGAAAATATTTTTTTTCGGCGCCATGTTGTCATTTTTGTTTTACTTGTACAGAATCAGGAGCTCTTCCAACCTACCAATTTTCATGCAATTCTAACGAAAAAAAAACTACAACGCCAAAAAAATTGGCCGATTTATAAATAATAATAATAATAAATAAATATTTGTGGACAATCTTACACGAATCAACCTAGTCCCAAACTAAGCAAAGCTTGTACTATGGGTACTAGGCGATGATATACATACTTAAATAGATAAATAAATACTTAAGTACATAGAAAACATCCAAGACCCAAGAAGAAATATTCGTGCTCATCACACAAATAAATGCCCCGGCCGGGATTCGAACCCGGGACCTCCAGCTTCGTAGGCAGGGTCACTACCAACTAAGCTAAAGCGGTCGTCAATTTATTCTTATTATACGACTTACAGGATCTACAAAAACTTATGGACAAAGCTGAGCACGGCGTCATCTACTTCAGCATGGGAAGTAATGCCAAGAGCAAGGATTTCCCAGACGTATTAAAACGAGATTTCCTGAGAGTTTTTGGAAGCTTGAAACAAACTGTGCTCTGGAAATTTGAAGAGCAGCTTACCGATTTGCCTAAAAATGTTCATATACTGCAATGGGCGCCGCAACAGAGTATTCTTGGTAAGGTATATTTTTATAAGATGGTAACAAACAAGCAAGACACCGCAGCCTATGGACGCATGCGAGTCCAAACCTTTATTGAATTGAAGATTAATTGTGTTGTAGCGGCGGCGCGTCAAAAATATTCTTAGGAAAGCCGGAAAGAATTTCCCATTCTTATTCTTCGTGGTCCGTAGTAAAAGAACTGGTCTGGTTGAAAAGTAGGCAAGCCGATGGGAATCGAGTTGTATGGACGCTCCGCCACTGTTGTGTTGGTATAGCAACACTAGACAGGTGCCTGGCTCACCACAGTGTATCCTCGGGAACTCCGGTGACCTTATACTCACCACGAGAAACTTTTTTTTTAAGGCGCTACACTGAGAAATTTGGAGACTTTGAAACTCTGTCCTGCCCAGACTAGCAAACAGTAGGGGCTGATTTTCAGATATATGATTCTTGACTATATGATTGTGGTACTGACAATAGCGAAACGTGATTGCTTACAATTTTCTCGATTGAAAATAAATCCAAAGTCGAGTTTATATTTTCCTTTTTTTCCTCAGCCTACTAAAACAACGCATTATTAAAAGACACGATTAAGTTAATATGATGGTATTTTACCTCATCTAGATACTGACAAGAGGAAATTTAATAAACCTGCACACAGTCAGATATTTAACGAGATTTGTCTAAAAAGCCATTCTCGGAGAGGGTTGCATCCCGTTTTGTCGTGAGCGAAAAACAAAGGGTGTCTCTTTCAATCGATATATCGCCTTAATAACGCGATAGGAGTCCCAATAACGCGATAGGAGTACGCGGTTGGAGAGCGGCCTGGGGAAAATCCAGGTGAAACCTCCGACACGACCACGCGGTCGGTACCACGAGAAACTCTACACCACATACCTTAAAAACAAGTAGGTAGTAGGTACCTACCTAGTTACTTTGAAATTTTGTGTTTACAATACGGTATTAAACCCATAGTCAAATCAGCAACTTTTTATTAAATGTCAAAAACGATTTGTTAATATGAAGTTTGTAGGGAAATACTGTCTTAGTGACGTCACTAAGACAGTGTGAGTAGGTTTGTTCAAATCAGCGTCCTTTTTAAATCTTTATGCTTATAAAATCTTTCAATTAGCTAAAATAAATTAATAATTGATGTTTTTCGAGTATTTTCGTTAGATCTTTTATTAGTCAAGTAAAAAATAATTTATTTTTACCTTAGTTTAATACCCTATTGTCTCAGTAGTTCGATTTATTTATTACCTACGCATTATTTCGGTAAGTAGGTGCTTAGGTACGTAAGTAGGTATATGTTAGAGTTTAGAAAATTACAATTTACCTACCTAAGCTTTGCTTTTTTCTAGCCCATCCAAATTTGCGTCTCTTCATCACTCACGGCGGTCTTCTGTCTACAACTGAGACTGTCTTCTTCGGGGTCCCAGTCATTGTAATGCCGTATGGTCTCGACCAGCATCTTAACGCAGAGAGGACTGTCAACAAAGGCTTCGCGTTGAAAGTCGACCTGTCATACGAAATGGCTGGGGACATGAAAGTAGCTATTGAGGAAATATTAAACAACCCTACGTAAGTCATCATCATCATCCTCCTAGCGTTATCCCAGTACAGTTGCATCCTGAAGGATGCCTGGGGTCCGCTACCTAATCCCAAGATTTGGCGTAGGCACTAGTTTAGTAAACAACCCTACGTAAGTCATCATCAAAATTTTTTGGGCTTCCATAAGTACGAGTACTAGACTAGGGTTATCAGATCTGCTGCATTTTTCGACAAGTCCCGATTTTTAGCGTTGATACCTATATTGGTCACGTTCCGCCCCGTAATTTGGTGAACCCAATTCGGGACATGACACTGTACTGTCTCGAATTTTCAGCAATCAGTACTTAGTCTTTTCGCTTCTAATGCTCGAAAATTGAGTCGTATTAGACTAGGATTTATTAGCCTCTAGAGAAAATATGAATAGTTATGATTAACAAAAAAAATTTTGACCGATCAAAATGCTTTACAATAGTACCTACGGGCAAGGGAAAATTAGGTTTTGACTCGGTCATTGAGAATTATTCAGGCGCCTGTAGAGGCAAGCACTCTCCATACAAACTTTGTGCAAGTGTTTCTTTGCTCGTGTTTGCATTACACTTATGATTTTTGGTCAGTATGCTTATTTTTCTGTTATCCAGACCTTCAAGAAAAAACATTCAATTTTTTGTATTTTAATTTTTCGTATATCCAATATTAACAACCAAAAGAAAATTAAGTATATGCGGGAGTGCCAAAACCGACGAATAAAACTTGCACAGAGTTTGTATGGAGAAGGCCTTGCTTCTACAGGCGCCTTAAGCGGGACTTTTTGGAATATGTTCGGCCACCTTCCAGGATGACTATCACAAAAGTCCCTCGCTTTAAACTGTGATAATTGCTTCAGGTATACTGAGAGAGTCAAGGATCTGTCAAAAATTTATCACGACCGACCGGTGTCACCGGGCAAGGAACTCGTGCACTGGGTGGAGCACGTGGCGCGCACGCGCGGCGCGCCGCATCTACGCTCCCCGGCACTCATGCTGCCCTGGTACCAGAAGATGTACTTGGACCTGTTGGCGTTAGTTTTAGTAACATTGTTTGTTATTAAATTGGTATTGAAAACCATGTGTAAGACAATTTTTGGAAAAAACGTAACAAAACAGCCTGTAAATATGAAAAAAAAAACTAAATAAAACATGAATTACATTTATATTTGAGTATAATGGTAGTTTAAGCAATTGTTACATTCCACAATGAGTGGCATTTAAACGCTTAGTGTGGTTTCATGAAACGAGCCACATGCGAGTTCCATAAGATCACACAAGTGAACTTTAATTTAAGGCGTAATTATGTACAGTTGCAAACTAGTGTATGTAGATGCTAATGGAGGAGCAATATTTCTCTTACCTACTATTAGAAAACAAAATGATTCCTCTAGCTCTCAGTTAATCAAAAAGTGAACTATTAAAGCTGAATTACTGTAAATGTAAAATAAAACTTAAAGATATATCTGAATATAAATTAAAACTTAAAGAAATCTGAATTATTTAGTATAATTAACATGAACATTTTTAATCCTGCAATTGTTGAAACGCACCAGGGCACTAACACTTTGTAGTAAGTTACTGTTTGTAGACGAGCCTGGCAAATTTATATTCACAACTTTGTTTGCATTATCCTCCATAGCATCTTGAATTGGATTACATTCGGAGACATTTGGTAAAGTGTTTACATGTACACCATTCTCATTTGTGACAGCATTTTGAATATCATTCCATAAATGGCTTTTGTTGTCTAAAGAATCACTTGTGTAGCCGTCAGATACAGTTCCCCTAGGAATATTTATATTTACACATTCAAATTCCTGATCCATAAAAACATTGGGGATTTTATTTGAGTTGTTTGAATAACCTTCTGGTATAGTTTTGCTCGTATCATTTCTATTTTCGACATCAGTCTTGGCATTATGGGAACTTTCCATTGACCAATTGCTCTGTGGTTCTGGCAACGTTGCGGTCCCCAACCCATAATTATGGTCTTTCCAAGTTATTTGATCTGCTTCAGGAAAATCATTTTCCACTTTGATCTCTACATCAACATTATGGGAAAATTCCGTTGAGTTACCTTCTGATTGTGGCAAGGTTGTGGTGCTCAACCCATTACTATGCTCTTTCCGAGTTATGTGATCTTCAGACACACAATTAACAACTAATTTTGTAGATGTCCTTCGGAAGCAATGTCCGGTGTACAAATGTGGATCAGGAAGACCCAAAAATCTGGCTATAGATTTGCATAGATTTCCAAGCCAATTGATACCAAGTGGATAATCTTTGCATTTGCCAGATCTGTATTGTAGGAAAAAAGACGTAATCTTGCAGGAATCAGGTCTAAGATCTATATATTTTTTACAAAGCTCAAAAAAGCTACCTGTTATATAAAACAGTCGATATGTCTTGGTTTTGGATGTTGGCTTGGCTTTGTGGTAGATTTTAACCAGAATATTGTTTTCATAGACTTCTACATCCTTATGTTTAAGGTGATATAGTTCAGTTCTCCGGCAACCACCCACAATACCAAATATCAAAATCACCTGAAATAAATAAAAAATATTAGTAGACAATATTCAACAAATCTACATACTACGGGTACTAAGCAACAATATGCATACTTATATAGATAAATATATACTCCAATACATACAAACCATCTAAGACTCAAAAAATTCATGCTCATCACACAAATTAATGCCCTTACCAGGATTTCAATGGACAAATTATTTTGAATAACTATATTAATCCATAAAATAAAATAGTGACAATGCAAAATTGGTTAAATCAGTACGAATAAAACAATTTACAACATGATAGCAATAAAGTTTTAAGTTATATATGTATATTATGCAAGACCATCATAACAATTTTACCTTTGATAACAGGTGTTCATTGTCATGTGCTTCTCTCAAGTACCTATTTACTTCTTCAGGCGTAAACGTTTTAGATTTCTTCATTGGAGGGCATGTTTGCGCTTTGCGTTTTATGAGAGCAGTGAGGCTCAAGTATTTTGAAATATCCACTTCATTATTCAGAAGCAATGTAGACTTAAGCATAGAGTAAACAGTCCATAAGGATGATGGTTTGAATCTTTCTGATAATTCAATAAAGTATGCTAGTAGAACATCCTCATTAAAAGATTGGTTGTTTCTAGAGTTTTTCCACTCCATGAACTTTGTGTAAGCTTTATTATATGTTTCCTTCGATTTTTCTGGTACAACGACATTACCCGTTGCACCTCGAGTACCTTCAATGTCAGAATCATTATCGGAGCTTGTGTCACACATTTAAAGTAAAAGTAGTTAATTGATAACTCAAAACAAAAGAAAGTAACTTTCCCTTCACTTCACATTCACAATGGCAATCAAAGATGGCATGGCAATAAAACAAACGTCAAAACAAACCGAACAATGTTGCCAGACGGAACAATTCGCATTTCGTCCCGTAAGGGCCTGGCCTGTTCCCACTATACGATACAATATCGGTGTAGGATCCGACACAACACCATAAATAGAAAACCGCTTATAGTGCGTGTCATCCACAGCTCAATCCAAACAATTGCGTGTAGATTTGAGATGTCTATGGAGGGGCGCGTCGTCGTGCGTGAATGACACGCACTATAGTGTACACACTATCCGATCCGGTATCGGTCGCATTCCCATACATTTTTATTGGTGACGGATTTTGATCGGTGTTGCTTAGAGCTCGTTGAGTAGATTGGTACAGTAGTTAGTATATATATTCTTTGACAGTAGGTATATTTTGTTTTAAAACATTGGAAACCAAAATAATGTGATGCCACCAAATTCAACATTTTTACAAAATTTGTTCCGTGGAATTTTTAAACTTGCCATTGACCTAGGAAATTAAAATATGGTGGAAATGTTTATTCTTACGTATATTTTACCAAAAAATACCGATGTATTGATAAATCATATTTTTTTGTTTGAATTTTCTGTATTTTTCTTATAAAAACCAACTTAATTTTGCGGTTGGTTCATAACCCTAAATGTGCGAAGTCCGCCTCGAACTTGACCGGTTTTTTATAAACAGACAAATATGTACAAATAAAAAATTAACGTATAAATATTTCCAGCATTCCAGCAGCAATGTTAGGCTAAAGGTATGATTCCCCTGCCGACTGCATACAGCAACTGCACGTTCCGCCGCACTCCAAATTGCACCGTAATGGTATGCGTAAAAAGCTCAATTTGAAAAGTGTCGGAACAGCACACGCCGCTCACTCTAAATTGGGACTTTTAGTCTTATGATTACGGTTCAATTTGGAGTGCGGCGGAACGTGCTGTTGCTGTATGCAATCGGCAACGGAATCATACCTTTAAGGCTGGCGTCCACTAGGCTCGCCGAGCCGAGTCGAATCGAATCGAAATAATTCGCCTTCATACATTAACTATGAAAGTGCGTCCATTCGGTCGATTCGATTCGGCTCTGCGTCAATCGACGCACTTTCATAGTTAATGTATGGAAGCGAATTATTTTCGATTCGATTCGACTCGCCTCGGCGAGCCTAGTGGACGTCAGCCTTTATGCTACTGGTAGTTAGGTAGGGTTACAGAGAGAGAGTACATATTTGGTAGGTACCTATTTATTTTAATGATTAATTTTAACATTCTGAATACTGCAATTGTCGAATCGCACTAAAGTACCTAAAGCTTGCTGTAAATCATTGACTGTGTTTGGTATATTTATATTTATAACTTTATCAGGGTTGTCTTCTAATGGATTTTGATTTCTTGCTTGATCTTCATCCATTGAGTCATCAATATAGTCTTCTATGACACTTCTGCTTGGAGTATTTGTATTGGAAACATCATTTTCATTTGAAAATGAGAGTTTTATTTGACTCCATGTATCATCCTTGCTTTCAGTTGACTCATCTAAGCTTTCACTTATATTCAGAATAGGAACATCTACATTTACATATTCAATATTCTTCTTATCTAAAGAGTCGGTACACTGTATCCCTTGAATAATGTTTTCTATGGTATTATTTGAGCAGTCTTCTAATGTGCTTGTCTTTTTACCCGACTGCAAGGCAGGGTTATTTTCAATACTTTTGTTCTCAAGGGAACTTTGTATAGAGTCCTTTACGCAGCTATCCGTTTCTGATGCTTGTTTACTCTTATATCTATGCCGTCTGAAAGGTAATTTGTGTCCATCAGCATCAACAAATATGCCAGCTGACATCTTTTTGAAGCAGTACCCTGAATACAACTCTGGGTTAGAAAGTTTTAAAAATTTTGCAACAGACTTTGCTAGTTGGCCGAAGTGATTAAGACCGATACTCTGTGAAAAACATTTACCAGACTTGTATTGTAGAAAGAGTTTAGTACTGGTGCAGGGATCTGGTCGCAGACTGGTGTATTTTTTACAAAGTTCATAATAATCACCTGTAACAGTGAATATGCGGTCTACCCTTGTTTTTGTGTTCTTGACTTTAACCAGATATTTTGTCCCTAAGTCTTCTATGTCTTTAAACTGAAGTTTGTATAATTGCAGCCGCGAACATCCACCTACAACGCCAAACACCAGGACTACCTGTAACACCAAGGCATACTTATTACACTTAAATTAATGAAGTTAGGCTTTTAAATGACAAATGCGGATAAATTTATCATGCACTTATCAACGGCAGATTTATTACCATGGACCAATGAAAAAAACAACGGGAGCATGGTATCTAGTCATCAGAATCATTAATCAGCTAGATCTGATAGGGGAGAATATAATAAATAATAAAATAATAATACTAAATATTTGTGGACAATCTTACACAAATCAGCCTAGTCCCAAACTAAGCAAAGCTTGTACTATGGGTACTAAGCGACGATATACATACTTATATAGATAAATAGATACTTAAACACATAGAAAACATCCAAGACCCAGGAATAAATATTCGTTCTCATCACACAAATAAATGCTCCGGCCGGGATTCGAACCCGGGACCTCCAGCTTCACAGGCAGTAGGCTACCAACTAAAGCTGCTCTAAAGAGGTCGTCAAAAAAACTAGTAAGTTACAGTACTTAATCTCATGAGTGTGGTATAGTCATAGTTGTAACACATAGATAAACAATGTGAACTCATAGCTCCTATGCTGACGCACACATGACAACCATGGCGCACCCGCGCTCGTGACATAAAAGTAGGTACTATAACAAATAATGAATTAGGTACCTTTGTACAAAGATGTTCATTATCAGGTGCTTCTCTCAGGAACTTATAAATATGTTCAGGAGAAAATGTCTCAAACTTCTTCCCAGTATAGCTTTTATATTTACGTTTAAGGAAAGCAATCACTGCACTATATCTCGAGATATATATATTATGCTTCTCACTCAAAGTTTTTTTCAGGCTAGAGAACATGGTTATCAATGATGAAGATTTATACTTGTGAGATTTTTCGATGAAGTATTCTAAGAGCACCTTCTCATGAAAAGATTGTTTTTTGTTTGTATTCATCCAGTCCATTAGATCTTGGTAATATTTGTCATATGTTTTTTTTGTATTTTCATTTATCTGATTAGGACCATGGGCCGTTGCATCACGGATATCCAATAAAGTCTCTTCAATACTTTCGATATCAGAACTTGAATCACACATTTTCATTCACAAAAATTTATCACACCACCAGTAATAAGTACGGGATTGAAGTTTTCCAGTGTTTACAAATAAACATAAAGAAACAAATTCGTTCAGGTTAGTATATCGATTAAATTGCACAGCAAACCAAATATTAGTAACTACGTGAGGATAATAAAAATTAAAATTGGAGTTTTATGCAAGTTTGCTTTCACTTTTTACTTTCTTTTCTTTTCCATTTCCAAAGAGTACAATATAAATATACTGAGAATAGAGATATCACTATCAATGAATTATCTCACATAGATTGTAGCGCTGCACGCGGTAGTAGTACGAACTAAAACCACCTGACGGAAATAGAATGTACTAAATACATTCCAAGTTATTTCCTGAAATCATCTGAAATGAAATTGATGCAAAAATAAGGAAATAAGTAATGTAATAATAAGTTTACATTACGTACTTATTTTTGTATTAATTTCAGACGATTTCTGACATTCTTCTAAAGGGCCTATTTCACTGCCCTATCGGTAGGGTCCTATCGATAGGGAGGGCGACTGGGCGAGGCCCCTAGCTTTTCAGTCACTTATCACACCACACTATCCATCGGGCCTAACTCAGTAGTCTTGGCATTTTAGCGTTCTGGGTGCACGTATCGTTTTCTCCGGTACACAGTTTATTTTATCGCGAGCATTACAAGCTGAAACTAGAAAAAGGCGGCAAATTTAAAAAAATCTACGTGTTGCAACACTGTATATTAGTTACTTCGTAACAGATGCGACAGTCACTTTTGTCTAGTTTTCAAATTTTCCGTCTTGGCGCCACTGTAGTGTAAATTTTGGTATCACACTTTGTGCGAGTAACTGACAAGCTTGAGTAGCTTGACATTATAGTGCTGACACAATAATATAGTTTTCAAAGATTTGATAGTACTTTGAAATTTGGCATTGAGAGACGTCAAACAAATGTCAGAACTTTTTTTAAGGCTACGTCCCCACTATGCGATATTTATCGGTATCGAATCTGACGCCGATACCGGTTGTGACCGATATTGTATCGGTTAGTGGGAACCGGCTCTAATTAGTTTCAAGATGCTGGAGCGATAGTAGCGCTAGATCTGCATACTTGGGAGTTAAAGCTGTCATACCATAGATATAGGATACAAGTAACTGCCGTTTGACACATTTGACGTGGATATTATTGTTGCCATTTAAAAAGTTTTAAATAAATCTCAGTCTCAGCTTTCATTAGCCAGACTCTATCGATAGGGCAAGTGCGGTCGGGAACACCCGATCGACCTATCAGTAGGGCCTATCTCTCTATCTGTTATTACACTACCCTACTTAGGAGATAGGGGCCCCACCGATAGGGTAGTGTGATAGGCCTTTAACAATAAAAAAAAAAAAAAAAGGTATGTAGGGTATATTCCGTCTTAAGGTGACGGTTCGCGCCGCGACGCGACAGAGACCAAAGACCGAGACGGAAGACCGCGACCGGAGAGCGCGACCGTCACTTGGTGGTCACTTGACATAGGCAACTCGCGTCTCTGTCTCCTGTCTGTGTCTCGCTCGCGAACTGTCGCTTATATGTTGCCTACTGTCAAGTGACGGTCGCGGTCTTCTGTGTCGGTCTTTGGTCTCTGTCGCGGCGCGACCTGCCACCTTTACTTGAAGGGGGAACGCCAAAAGCATGACACAGGCGAGGTAGTGCTGTTCTTCAAGAATGGTGACACAACACCCTACTGAACAACTGCCGAATATCACGCTTTTGAGCCATGTCTACAAGCTGTTTTCTAGAGTCATTACCCTGGGTCATTACGAGTCGTCTCGCACGCAGGCTCGATAGTCTAGTCAGGGACCGTTTTTGAAGAAGTATCGTGCAAGAAGCAAATCATGTAACAGTTGGGGTGACAACGTTATCAGAGGGTTTAGACCCTACAGAATACGGATCTGCCTGTCTCCATCCCCAAGTTTGAGAGGGTATGTTTTGTTATGTACCGGAAAAGGTGCAGCCCATACAAATTTTTTCGTTGTAGGTACATTTGGTAAATCGTTGTTCCGGTACCCTAACTATGGTTCGATTGTTATGGATTTTTGATATGCCGTAAAGGCAGGGGCGACTCACTCGCGTGACGTCATCGCGCCGCTCCAAGCATGGTTGTTCATCTTAGAAGAAAGCTGACGGAATTAATAATAGCGCCACCTATTTTCATGGTTATTAAACTTGCTCGAATAGTTAGCTAAAAAGTAAAAGTAGGTAGACTGTTAAAAAGGTATTCAAAAATTCGATGCGTACCAGTATCACACACGTGGCCCTGTGGTAAAGTATATTGTCTTTAGAGATAATGTACCCGGGTTCGATCCCCAGCGGCGGATGCACTTTTTGTATGTTTTTTCACATGTATCCAAGATAATGCTTACTAACTTTAGCACTTAGTGGCGCTTTAGTCGGGATCACAATATGCGTGAAGTTGGCTATCTATTTCCAGTCACTACACTCTTATTTATGGCTCCAAGGTCCCACGTCGGGTGACTATCAATGCGAGAGAAAGTGATGTAGCGAGTGATGCGCGTGCGATAGAAGGAGATGGCCAAGCGTCGGCACGTTTGGCTTGCCTCGCGTGGATTTGTTAACAGTGAGACTTCTGTACGTAGTACTATTACTTATTCTGTGGTAAAGGACAATATTTGTAATTGTGAGTTCCGTAGCTCTAGTATAAGTTTTTTCGAAACATTAACTAATTCGAACACGTTTGCGTTTTGTCTCAAAATGTATGAAAGTGGTAATAAAACGTGAACAGCGCCTCTGGTGGTCACTAGTGGAAACTAAAACAGCGAGTTTCCCATTTGTTGCTAACCGATGAACGCGCGTATTTCAAACTCGGTGAAAGCGTTTTCATACATTTTGAGACAAAACGCAAACGCGTTCGAATTTAATGTTTTATTAAAATTTAAAGTTAATGTTTCGAAAAAACTTATACTAGAGCCACCGCATCGTACGCATACCACGCAACGGATTAGTAGTAATTATGTGGTAGATTGCGTGGGACCCGTAGACCTTAGACCATGCTTGCGATGCGGTACTGTGGACGCCTAGGTTTAGTTAGAGGCTTTATTATTATTTACTTTACTTTAGGGAATAAAGAAAAAAGTCATCATAATACATTCAACGATGTTTAATTCCTCTTCTTATTCTTATGAGTCTTATGACTAACGGTTTTCTCAGGGCCAAGTAAGCTTTTTATCACCTGTTTAATTAGTGATACTATAACAATCACAACCAATAAGCTGAGAGCTATGACGTCCACGAACAGTTTTTCCCACCAGGGCATCAGAGAGGCCGGGGAGCGCAGATGCGGCGCGCCGCGTGTGCGCGCCACGTGTTCCACCCAGTGCACCAGCTCCATTCCCGGAGGCACTGGACGGTCGTGGTAGATAGAGGATATCTCCTCTGCATGTTTCTTGAATCTAGAAAGACAGAAAGACATCGGTCCTGAGAGTTCATGGCCCAGCGACGCTCGCGAATTGATGGCGATATCTAAGCCGTTAAACAATTTAAGGCACGGTCAGTTCTTGGCTGGGTGCTTGTTAAAAGGCACGACATGGGCGTGATGGGCGTTGTTGTCAGCAGACCAGACACACACGGAGATAGACTGATAACAGTATACTCAATCGTGCTAACCGGGCAGTTGTCAAGTTGAGGGCCTTCAGGTGGCATGTGAAAATCTAACAGTCAAGTTGCCGATTCACTTGACATTAAACAATAAGGTCTGGTGTCCTCTTTGGGTCAAATAGGTCAGATAGTCCCATTACCTACTCCTAAAATTGATGTCGCAAGTTTACATACAATTCAATTAAATTTTCAGGCTAGGTAGTGTGAGAATCCCATGCTTCTCCAGGTTGCCACCGATGAGTTAGATTTTTTTTAAGCTTCATAATATGAGCGCTGTTTTGTGGTTTATACCTATATGTTCAGATATGACTTTGGGTGAACTTACGTCTTATCCTTTATCATCTTGTCAACTGCTAGTTTCAAGTCCTTAGGCAGGTTCATTGACAAGTCGACCCTGAGGGCGCTTCCCCTGGACACCCCTCGGTTGATGTTGGCAAACTGGTCGAAGTATATGGGTACGCCAATGACGGGTACTCCGAAGTGGACGGCTTCAATGGAGGAGAGGAGCCCTCCGTGTGTGATGAAGAAAAGAATGTTTGGGTGAGCTGAAACAGTATTGTAAAGTTCGGATTCAAGGTAGGTAACTCCTCCAGTATACACGCCAAACACTGATCTGTTTGTGATGTTTAAGTACTTCAATCTCTGCATCAAATTTGTTAAAAGTCTGTTTTGTCTGTGTAATTTGAGTTTCAGAGTAGGTTGCAGGATGGTTTTTATCGGCAATTATGTCCTATCCTATGCAGATAAAATGCGGGAATTTTATTTGGGAAATTATGTGCGAAAATGTTTGTATGAGGGATTAACAATTTCTACGCAGACCGAGTCTCGTGCGCAGCTAGTAAATGCCGTTGTCTTAACATAAACAACGAAATATAAAAAAAAGCCATTTGCATAAAATTATACTTATTGACAAAACCGCATAGCAATAAATTCATGTTGTGAATATCCGCAACGCAGGCTTCGCCAAATCAGAACGGTAAATAAATCAGTAACAGACCTCGTCCCATACAAAAAACAACCATATAAATGAAAAAAAAAAAAAAAAAAATCTCTGATGATACGTTGTACGGCATTAAGATCCAATAGTCTTACCTAGTATACTAGTTTGTGGAGCCCATTTCAAAATATGGACATTCTTAGGGATATTTGGCAGTTCCTCCTCGTATTTCCATATTACAGTCTCTTTTAAAGTTCCAAACATATCTAACAAGTCTTTTGTGACTTCCTTAGGAATGTCCTTGCTCTTCCAAGTGGAACCCATGCTAAAATAGATGAAGCCGTGTTTGGCGTTGTCCAAGATTCTACTTATCTCCTGAAAATATTTAATGTGATGAACGCTGAGGCTGACTAGCCGCACACTTGCTTGTTGAAATCTTTGCACAGAAAAACGGTTTTGGAAATACCACAATATTTTTCAAAAAGCTATTTTAACACACATTACCTATTAAGGTTTGCAAGATATTTTTTGCATCTGTTCCATAAATAACTATTGTGGAGTTAGAATAAACTTACTTGCGGTAAAGGTTTTGGTGGATCCTCGATATGGTAGCCTCCAACGAATTTAAAGTTTTGAGGTACACTTGTCATCAATCCGTTTCCGGGAAACTCATTAGAAAGTATCATAGAAGCGTTATATATCACGTCTTCGTAGTCAGGTAGAGGTTTGTTCCTTTTAGCAAAAAAAGGCTCGAAGTATTGTTCATAGAAGGTCCTTTCTTGGGGTTTTGTTTGGGTCCTGCAATGAATATTATACTGATAATATAAACTAAATTTATATCGGGATGGCAGTTACAATTAGAATCCAGTGTCCTCTAACAATTATTTTATGGATGACAAAAATGGTTTAGTAGTATAAGTATTCCTAAAAGTAATAAAATGTATGTATCTATATTTAAGAGCTTCATTATTGTCCGTAAAAGAATCGACACTTTTCTCTGACTGGCTTTTGGCCTCCTCACATTAATGTCATCAGATGATCTTCTTTATTACTCTATGAGGCATTTTCCCGGAAGCGTTATGTTTGATTTCGTAAATAACTACTGGATTTGTATCCGGAACTTGTGCAACTTGGTGAATACATAGAGTGGAATGGCGTGATCAGAGGGAGGGTCAGCCAGTGAAGGCCCATCTTATGGTGATTACAGATGAAGGAACGTCTGATGGTGATGGCAGATGAAGGAATAGGTACCTCTAGTTGATAGACTTCACTATTTAGTAAAGAACCACTTCATCTGTATCCAGAAGTTTCGCAGCCGCTGATATATGGAATAAAATGGCGCTTTCGGGCGTCAGGACAGGTACTCAGTCCCGTAAGCAGACCTTGCAGTCTCGTCGACCAAACCATGGTGTAGCTCTAGATGAAGAGATAGTTGACAGAATGCTCTTTAATAGTACCATTTGGTAAAGAACCACTTGAACTGTATCCGGAACTTGTTCACTCACTGATACATGGTGTGGAACGGCGCAGTGTCGGGGTTTAGCTAGTTGGTCCCGGACGCACAGCTTGCAGTATCGTTGGCCAAACGTAGGGCCAGCCAGGGGCCTAACCCGTGGTGTAGTTCCAGATGAAGCGATAGTCGATAGTGCTCTATAAAACGTACCATTTGGCAAGGAACCACTTGATCTGTATCCATTACTTGTGCGTGTACCGGCACCCGCTGATACATGGAGTGGAATGGCGCAGTGGCGGGCGTTATTAGCCAATAGTCGGTCCCGTATGCAGACCATGTAGTCTCGTCCCAAACGTAGGGCCAGCCAGCGGCCCAACCCATGGTGTATAGCTTCAGATGAAGGGTTAGTCGATAGACTGCTCTTTAATACGTACCATTTGGTAAAGAACCACTTGATCTGTATCCAGAACTTGTGCACCCGCTGATACATGGAGTGGAACGGCGCAGTGTCGGGTGTCAGATAGTCTGTCCCGTACGCGGGGCTCGTGGTCTCATCAACTAGACGGAGGGCCACCCAGTGCGGGCCCATGGAATAGGCCCAGATGAACGGACAGTCGTATAGAGCGCCTAATCTGTAAAATTGTTTAAACCAAATATTTTAAAAGCGCTTTGTAATGTCAAAAATATTCAACGGTCCCATACATTTAGTAAGACAATCAATGTATCGCACAACAAGGGCGTCACTTCGAGCAACTACAAATAAAAAATGCAAAAATTACGTCCTTGTACAGTTTTTTATACCACGTCGGTGGCAAACAAGCATGCGGCACGCCGGATACATTCTTTGATTTGCTTTTATTTTATTTTATAAAAAATAAAAGCAAATAATGTAAACAATTAATCATCTATCTCTTCTGTAGACTACAATACTCTCTTTAAAGATGATTCACAAATCACAGACCGCCGACGACCGCTTTAGCTTAGTTGGTAGTTGGTAGTGACCCTGCCTACGAAGCTGGAGGTCCCGGGGTTCGAATCCCGGCCGGGGCATTTATTTGTGTGAATAGCACGAAAAAAATATTCCGATAGGGTAAAATATGTCACGATTTTTTTATTTCAATTTTTCGGTCGAATGTTCAACTATTGGGGTGTGTTCATCTTTTGGTTCCTTGACCCTAGGTTGATTTAAAAATAAAATAAATAAATATTTGTGGACAATTTTACACAAATCTTCTTTGTGTAAGATTGTCCACAAATATTTATTTATTTATTTTATTTTTATTTACAGTAGACCGTTCCGTGTCCGGGCCGGCCCGTTTTCTAAGTAAGACGCGCGACAGCCGTCGTTTTCTTGTACTAGAAAACGGGCCGGCCAGCGCCGCGGTAATCACGTAACTTTTCTAACGTACACGGTTATCATTTTCGTATGGGATTTGACATTTAGGCGCCCGGTTGTTTTATGCGTCAAACCCGTCAAACGCATGCGTTTCCATATAAATCCATTCAACGCAATGCGTTTGACGCAACGTATTTATATCGAACGCATGCGTTTGACGCATAAAACAAACGAGCGGCCTAGATCGTACGTACTACCGTTCGAAACAGTTACGTGATTACCCCGCCGGACACGGAACGGTCTAGCCATGGTCTAGCGTGAACCCTATAATAGATGAGTAGGTCTAGACGGTACTCACGCTGCAAACATTTCGGATTCAAAAAGCTCACTTATCACAACGTCAAATTCTTCGCTTCTATCTTCTAAGAATTTCCTCACTTGTTCATTTTCCAATGTGGTGGTTACTGCTACACGGCCCATATCTTGTATGTAGCTGATATCAGCAATTTCGGCTGGCGGATTCCGAATTAGGTGGCCTATGTTTAGTATGTCGTCCTCTGAAATTTAAACATTTGTGTAACATACGTACCTATATACAAAAAAAAAATACCTTATAGCCACAATGGACTACCTAGATAGTAATACTAGTGGCTCTGTGAGCTGTAGACCTCGTGAGTGTTTTTTTTTTAATTTAACTATGTTACATATCGAACCTGCTTACAAAATTTCACGAGAATCGGTTGAGAAACGCTGTTGAGGACTAAACATTGTTTTTTTTTAAATTACTCGATATAAATATTCTGTGTAATCAAACAACCTGCTCACAATACTTCACGAGAATCGGTTGTGCGTATAGCGAAGTGTGGTTGGTACATTGACAAATAGGTACAAGAAAATCATCATCATCGAAGTGAAAAGTAGAGTGTAAAACTCGTGTCTTAAAGCCATATTTACCCCCCCGAACAGTTATTTTCCCTCAATTCGTTCGGGAAAATAACAATCTCGTGGTAATATGGCCCACTTTAGACCAATTATCATACAATCTACTATTTGTACAGTTTTACCCGAAAATTCAGTTCCCTCTGCAATTATTATAATGATGGCTTACGGCTTATAAGATCCATATTCGTGCTGCCAAGGTCGATGTGTCGAAAATTCTTGTCTGGTGCATTTTTTATAGGGTAAACTGACATGTAGGTGACCTACAAACAGGAAATTAGATGAATTAGACCTTAAGCAATCTTCGCAATTGGTTAAAATGTATTAATAATAGCACTATATGTACGGTAACACTACTCGAAACAATGGGCTTTTAATCAAAAATTTGACACAAAGATTTTACCGGCGAATGGTCTTATTTTGAGATTCTGTCCAACTATAAAAAGTTTTAGTAAATTGTTATTCGTGTCAATACAAGACAAATATGTGATAGGAAATTCGTGTGATAGTATTATATTATAACTGACCTCATGCCCCGCGTTCAGCAGATGTCGGACATATCCTTCCCCCAATATATTAAGACTCCTCACGGGCATATGAGCTAACAACAGTATTTTATACGCATGGCAGGCCGACAGGCAACTGAGGCAACACAATAATAATGTTAATTTGATCATCTCAGAATATGAATGTTTCACTATCGGCTCCGGCGGCGGTCATGGCCGGAATGAATATGTCATTATCAAGACACTGCGTGCGGATGATATTATTATTTGTACGATATCGTTATCGACATTATTATTACGTAAATTACATCATAATGATCTTGTTCACCATGATTATTATTCTTGTCTGGAGGTGACATATAACAATGGAGGGCAGGAGGGGATGAAATAAAATTACCTCTACCTCAAAAAAACAATTCTGCAAGTAAGCGTCCATAGGCTGCGTTGACTGCTCACGATCGGGCGGGCCGTACGCTTGTTTGCCACCGACATGGTGTAATTAAAAAAAAAGCGTTCGTTGGTTAACCGGTCTCTAGACGTTGAGCTCGTGACAATTGACAACATTTCAAATTTTCAAGCTGGCCATTTTAAGTATGTCCTAGTTCGATAGAAAATTAAATTTTAAGGTCCACGTGTTTTTTTATTTCTCCCGAGATCCTAATTTTTATTCCAAAATATCTTAATAATAATCGTAAGGTCATAAGTGAATTATGACGTCATTACTATGAAAGTTTGCATTAGGTACCAATACCAATGTTTGACAGTATTGCTCCTTTACCGTCATAGGAATGACGTCACACTTCCGTTTTATAGGTACATATTGACGATTTTCTTCAAATCTAGCGAAAAAAAAAACTAAAAACTATTTTATTACGTTCAGGTAGCATATTTACCGAAATGGTTTTCGATTTGGCATCATTATACATTTCGTAATGTCAATTGCACATGGACTTCAATTATGTATGTATGCTAAGCGGTTCAGAATATATTTATAATTGTAGGTAAGTATTAGTACATTACTTAACAAGGGCGGTAAAACAAAGAATGTCTCAGATCGCAGGTACTTGACGCCCGAGCCTCCCTTCCTGGCCAGGGAGTGACATACAATTTTGTACTTACCATGGGCGGTAATAAAGAAAGCCTCAGATCACATATTTATCGCCCTTGCATTCGGCTCAGGCGTCAAATGCCTGCGATCTCAGACTCCTCCTGGCCAGGAAGTGGGGTTTTCCGCACGCTATGCGTGCGTTAATTGTCACTTTATGGCCAAGTATGACTTAAATAAAATTACAATTGTATTCCGCTATTTAATTTTCTGTTCATAATTTACAAAAACTTTGAACTTTGAACATCACTTAATTTCGTTTCTTTTCCACATTCACTTTCCGAGTAGAGAATAATCGTGTGAATATAATGAAAATGGCGATTAAAATAGTGGCCACAATAGCAGCAAGATCCAGATACATCTTCTGGTACCAGGGCAGCATGAGTGCCGGGGAGCGCAGATGCGGCGCGCCGCGCGTGCGCGCCACGTGCTCCACCCAGTGCACCAGCTCTGCACCCGGGGACACCGGCCGGTCGTGGTATATCTGGGACAAGTGCTTAGCCTTTTCTTTATATCTGGTACAGAAAAAAACGTTTAGGTAGATGGTATTTATTGTTTTTGAACACTCATTGTCATAGTGTTTAAACATTTCTATACTCTAGTCTAGAGACTAAGATAATGAATAAAAACACAACACGCATCCAACCCCCCATACGGGAACAAAACACGGGGACTTTGGTGTCACTGTTTGTGGTTGTGGATAACTTAATAATATTTTGGCTCATGAAGTAATTGTAATAATTAATATTTCATGACAAGTGAGTAAAAAGATTCGGCCTTAAATGAGGATCAGTCGTAGGCAATGCCAGTTACCTATATGGCTATATGCTCTTTATGTTGAGTGATTTATATATCCCCATTTTGATTATTTACTTAATTATTAATTTAACTCATGAAGGATAAGAATAAATCTGTACAGAAAAGAGTATTTATCTACACACATATCATAAATCCTCTAATATGCGTTCGGAAACCGTAGAAAATGACTCTCATTTCAACATTCAATGAATTTATGGCAATTTTCTTATCTGTGGCTAAGGCTACAGCAGTAATATAATTTTCATTTTAATCTCATATATGATGTTAAAATATTAAACGTCAAACCAAACTGTCAAAATTTAAATGTCAAAGTTGACATGTCCCTATTCTAGTATCACTGAAAATTCAAATTCAGTCGATGCGAAATGTCAGCTCGATGTTTTTTTAGTATATATCGCACGAAATTTGAGCTAAAACGACATGATCACATCAGAATAGGGACTCTTTACTTTTTAAAATAACATTCAGGTATCGGTTGCCAGTTCTGATTTCGATATTTCCGCAACCGTGCAAAAAAGGTTGTATTAACACAATTATTGTATTTATTTACTACGGTTTCTGAACCCAAGAGTAGTTATAATATGTGTGTAGATAAAGTAATGTATGCAACTGTACATAATTAGGCATTAAAACACTCGTGTGACCTTATTATGAAAGTCGCCTTCGGCTCGTTTCATAAAACACACTCGTGTTTTAATGCCCCTCATTATGTACCAGTTGCATAAACTACTATTAAAACACTTACGTGGAATTCGCAAGCATGTTGTTTATAGCGGTTTTCAAGTCATTATGGAGATTGAAAGTGAGGTCCACTTTCATTGCGTATCCATTGGCCACCGCCTTGTTTATGTTGATAAACTGGTCGAAGAATATCGGGATACCAATCGTCGGCACACCAAAATGGACGGTTTCAATGGCAGACAGATGGCCGCCGTGTGTGATAAAGAATAAACATTTTGGGTGAGCTGGAAACGAATTATGATCGATGTTAAATGTGTGAGATCTCTCGTTAATAGACGACTTCCAAATGTCATTGAACATGAGAATAAATCCTCCCTAAGTCGAGAATCACCAAATTATATTTAAATTTGAACCTTGGAGTCTCAGAAATAGAGTCGTATTTCCTTTACATCAAAAAACGACTGTAACAAAGGAAAATCAACTATTTAAAAATTGTTAAATTTTCTTCAGGACAAGTCTTATTGAAAAATGTAATTTTAGATTTTGACCTACCCAAAATGCTAGGCTGAGGTGCCCATTTCAGAGTATGAATATTTTTCGGCAAATCAGGCAGTTCATCTTCGTACTTCCAGATGACTATCTCTTTCAGTTCACTGAACACTTTCAGAAGTCCATTAGTGATGGCGGCGGGTATGTCTTTGCTTTGCCAGATGGATCCCATGCTGAAGTAGACATAGACATAGACATAGACATAATTTATTGGTAATAATAGGTATTACAAGTCAATTGTACATTCATTATAGATTATATTAATTCGATTATTCATTACATTGGAAAATTACAATACATTATTAGAACATTACATTATATATTATTGCTATTTTCATCATTACATATTTTATATTCTAAAAATTCTTTAATAGTATAGAAACATTGATTTATTAGCCATTTTTTTAATCTAATTTTAAAAGACGGGAGACTGTTAGCTTCCGTGATGCTGTCTGGTAGCTTGTTGTAAAAGATAGGACCAGCGACATGGATTGTCTTTGCTGTCTTTGTGAGCTTATGGGAAATAGTACTTAATTTATGAGCGTTTCGAGTGACCCAAGCAGATCCGTCACCTCGCCGTCCATATAATGCTATATTTAACCTAGCATATACGGCTACTTGAAATATGAGCAGTGATGACAGTGTCATGATTCCGAGCGCGATAAAATGCGGTCTGGCGCTCTCGTCCCGCTTGGCGCGGGCCAGTGCGCGCACAGCGCGCTTTTGCAACCGAAAAACGCGTTGCCATTCGGCAGCTTGCCCCCAGAGCTCCAGGCCGTATTGCATAATTGCCTGTATGCTTGCGAAGTAGCAAGACCGCACTGCCTGGCGCTCCAGGGTTTGGCTTACCCTTGAGAGCGCAAAACATGCCCTGCTTAGCTTCCCGCATACTGCGTTGATTTGCACCTCCCACGTAAGTCCTTGGTCGATCTGGAATCCCAGAAATGTAGTAGTTGCAACTTGACTGATTGTCGTCCCTTGATGGTGTACGTTCAACGCACGGCGACCTCTACCCGACAAGTCGAACTGCATAAATTGCGTTTTTGTCAGGTTCAGTAGGAGCCCGTTAAATCGACACCAATCAAGTATCTGTCGCGCGGTTGTGTTTAGTAGGGATTCCAGCTCATCCAGGTCCGCAGCGGTAACGACAGCTGCCACATCATCCGCGTACATAAAGATATCGGCAACAGTAACAAAATTCGGGAGATCGTTAAGCAGAAGGGAGAACGCCAGATTGGATACGGACGAACCTTGAGGCACGCCTATTTCTGTGGATTGACCGTCGGATCTCAGACTACCTTGCTTCCCGACCACGTATTGTAACCTATCACGCAGAAAGCCCGCTATAAAGTTCAGGGCTGGTCCTCGTATGCCATAGTGGTGGAGTTTTTGAGATAGCACGACATGATCGACCACGTCGAAGGCTTTCGAGAGGTCGCAGAAAAGCACAGCAACCTCTCTTTTTTAATAATAAAGTAAATAAAGTAAATGAAACCGTGCTTTGCGTTGTCTAATAGTTGTTGAATATCCTTAAAAAATATTTGACTATGTTTAGTATTAAAGTGAACATCGACACGTTCCCCCAAAAATCAGACTTCCTTAAAACTATACCTGTCTATAGCCTTTTGGCATCGAGGTGACATACAAACCAAAATCGGAGTTAACTTACTGCTGGCAGCAGTTTCGTAGGTGTCTCTACATGGTATCCTCCAATAAATTGAATATTTTGAGGCGTACTCGGTATCAAGCCGTTTCCTTTATAATCATTGGCTAATATCAGGGAAGCGTTGTAGATTACATCGTCGTAGTTTGGAAGAGTTTGTCCGCGTTTTTCAAATATTGGCCCCAATAATTGTTCGTAAGCAGCCTTTTCCTTGGGCATGGTTTCAGCCCTGTAACAACAAAATTGTTTATAATGTGACTGATACAATTTTCTTAGGTTATCATATTGACAATAAAATAAGCCACTCATTTCATATTGACAAAATTTGTAATAGAATTGCTTCTGGGAATTATGCTCTCCTGAAACTTAGACCTTTCATTAACAACAAAACTCTAGTCATGGCTTACTACGCCCTTATTCACTCGCATCTTAACTACGCTTTAACAATTTGGGGCAATGCTGCTGGTATCCAAAGAATCCTTGTATCTCAAAAACGAGCCATTAGAATTTTGTTCAGTCTTCGCAAGGGCACCTCGGTTAGAGAATACTTTGTAAAAGGTCGAATAATGACTGTTATATCATTATTTATATTTCATAGTCTGTTGGAAATACACATCGAGAAGGAAAGCTTTAAAACGGGGAAAGACGTTCATACATATAATACACGCAGTAAAGATAAATTATGTTTACCTCGAACAAAACTAGTAAAATCATTTAAACAAGGTCTCCCTCTCAAAATTACTTTATACAATTTACTACCATCTCACATAAGAAACAGGTCATATTTAGAATTTAAGAGTAAGCTCAAACGTTTTTTTCAATGTAATCCATTTTACTCCATAAATGAATTTAGGGAAAAATTAAGACAAGAGAAATCGCTTTAATGTATAGACATATTATATACGTATATTGTAACTGAGACAAATGAATGTATAAATTATTATTATGAACGAACTTTACAGAAGAGATAATTATGTATCTTGACTTGCTAGATGTAACGTGATTTTGTTACTTGGTCAAATAAAGAAACTTGAAACTTAATATTTTTAGGATTTAACATGGTATTTGATACTGACTGGTTACCTTACCATTTGATATAACTCCACTGTATTTGCAGCCATAGTTTGTGAACCCTGCCATAGAAATCTAATGGCGGTATCTCTGGAGACAGATAGTCCGCAGCGTACGCTGGGTTGGTGGCCTCTGCGACCAATCTTAGAGCCAACCAGTGGGCGCCCATCGAGTAGCTCCAGATAAGCGGGCATTTGTATATCGCGGCCAATCTGAAACATTTTAAAGCATTTATGAATATTTATTATAACTTTGTAATCTAAACTGGAATAGGTGATGACAGCGATATTGCGACCAAGGGGAGGTTCGGAGATTTCAGATGGTCAAAACTAGAGTCAATAAAGAGGCTCGCGGACTGCGAGTTGCCGACGCCTGTTTTATCATGTTAACGCAGATTGACGCAGACAGGGTAAGTACGTACGGCAGAATGAGGAATTTCAATAGGTCTGCAAAATCACTTGAAAGTTTGTGACGCTTTGATTCATACAAATACATTAGTTTTTGTTTCATTCAAAAATACCAAGTAGTTTTGATTTTACAGGCATTTAAAATGAGTCCCGCTAACCGCGTGTGACGTCATTTTGCAACGCTAGTCTAGTACGGAAGCGCGCGAACGGAGTGAGCGCGTGTATGGCGAGTGTTGCACTATGACGTCACGAGGGCGAGTCGTCGCGCGTCACTTTAAAATTCAATATCTTGGAAACTAATTGACGTATCGAAATAATTCTTTCACATATATTTTTTATTTACAACAGAGAATACAGGAAAATGGAATTTAAATTAGTAAACATTCTCAATTGTTTGATCTAATCATGAATTAAACTATTCTTTGATAAATTTTAGGTGTACTCAATATACTAGCACTCACGCGGCATAAAGTTCAGTTTCATAAAGTTCGCTGATGACCACATCGAATTCTTCTTTAGGGTCGTGTAGAAGCTTCTGGAAATTTTTATTCTTGAACGTTTCGTCTGCAATTACATATGCTATGTCTTGCAGGTAGCGAATGTCGTTCATTAGGTTAGGGTTTTTCAACACCCAGGCTATTGGCTATGTGCACGACAGAAGCGCCACCTAGCGTTTGAAACTTTACGGGCTAATGTCAAATTTTGACGTCTACGTATTTTGCTTATTTAAACGAAATAAATTTAATAAAAAGCTAAAAGACGAAGCTAATATCTTGAAAGTCCATGGTAAGCCATCAACACGTAATAAGACACGTAATATTAGAAAATCTTCGAATAGTTCAATCGTACTTTAAGGTTATGTCACTGACTTTATTCTCTTCACTGCAGCGATCCATTTATATCTCTGATCTAATTTCCAAGGCGCTGTAGGAAAATTGTAGAATAGTACAATTACTATTCCTGCCTGTATTTTTACAATTCACCACACAACAGCTTCTGTGACCCATTTCAAAATTTAATACAAATTGTATTGAATTGTAGGAAATGACAGTTCAATTTTGCCTGACAAGCCCGGTATAGTTCACATTTCTGCCACGGCGTGCGCTGCGGTCGTTTTACTTACGTCACCACGTACTTCGCACATAGCCAATAGTTAGTGAAGAACCATCACCTGCAATATTTTTAACGCTGGTCTGTTAATTTTCACGTAATCTTTCTACCATATTATACATAACTCAAAGATAATAGTGAGCTTGAATCGCAGTAAATTTCGATATCCGAAGAATGACATCTAGGTATTTTCCAAAATGCATCTAACTACCTAATCTAACTAATTCTGATTATTCTTACCACTTAGAGCCAACGCGTTGTCACTGACATCGATTTGACGATAATTAGTCGGATTTTTCTCCTTCGGAAATGCCGTGACATATGTTACCTAGAATAGAAAGTCAGGGGATATATTCGACTAAAGTATGATTACGAATCAGCTTTGTAGGTATTTATCGCCTAAAACGTTAACGTAACATGAAACAATCTACTTGTATTATGCGTTGCTTAGCTTCTCCACTCCTTGATTACATATTTTGAAAGAATATGGCCACCTTCTGGGGACAGGTCCAAAATCACGGATGCCATAATACTTATGTATTAATTTAACAAGTTACCCTCTAGGTACCTACTTACATAATTGTATCTTCGAGAAATTCATTTTATGTCACACCTAGCCATAAAGTGGCCATTATCGCACGCTCCGCGCGTGAAAAAACCCACTTCCTGGCCAGGGGGTGACATAAAATTTTGTACTTACCACGGGCGATAATAAAGAAAGCCTCAGATCGCATACTTATCGCCCTTGCCTTCGGCTCGGGCGTAAAATACCTGCGATCTAAGACATTCTTTGTTTTATCGCCCTTGGTAAGTAATGTACTATTATCTTAAACCGTCAGAAACCTAAAACAATAAAGGACTAGACTAATATAAAAAAATACTAAAAAGCAACGACACTAACATTAGATAAAGGACACTTCAATTGGACTAGTTATTTTTAGAATCCCCTTGCGTTGGTCGCGGCGAAACGATCTGAATTTCAATTTATAATAGATTTGCACCTTTGACCTCTAGTCCTACCACAACACAACAATCACCGTCAGATATAACGGAGCGAACGAGGTGCTCAAAAATATCTGAACATGACTCTATTGTAAAGGTGCTAGCGTGCATATTTAAGTATCTATGAACACTCTGGAGAGTACAGTCCTTACCTACCCCTGGTATATATTTTTTCGAAACAAAAAACAAACGAAACAAAAAAAAAAATAGTTACCATCAAAGGCCACCAGAGGCACTGATCGTGTTGCCATACAAATTGAGACTAAGCGCAAACGCATTTGTTTGTTTTATTAAAAAAAAACTAGAGGTACTGCAATAAAGACTATTCCGACTTTCTTGTACATAATTTTATGTGCCAATATCGAGTTCCGGCAAACGAAAAATAGCGAAGGCTATTGTATGTTAAAACTCATAAAAACAGTATAGGTACCAAGTGTGAAGCATTTAAACGAATGCTACCAATTTGCGTTAGAATATTTTATTCAATAGATACCTAGGTATACACGACTCTAATGAATATTGTTTGTATGTTTTTCTAATTTAAAGCTATTTCGGTCACAATTCAATGGGTTGATTGAGGCGGTAGTCCCATGCTCGTTACGTTTCAATAATCAAGGTAACCATGACCGTAACTGATTGTGTTTTATCTCCCAAAGGCACCACTGATTTTCCTTGTTATCTATCCATGGAGAAAAATTATCAGAACTTGCGTAACTATTAATTGATAAACTTCCACAATTTTGACATGGTGACCCCATGAGGCAAATAAATGTAGGTATTTAATTATACACCATAGAAGTAACTAAGTCCCGTTTATTAAAAGAAATGAGTTGTGTTATGTCATGAAGTTGAATCTTGACGAGTGAAGTTGAAAAAATGTAATGCACTAACCAACACGATTAAAGTGTTCACAGCCGGTTTCAGAACCATGTTTATTTGTCATGCCAGTATAGAAGCAGACCTTGAACTATACTTTGTTTTTCCTGGTTCGGTTATTAGTTTGATTGACAAAAACAAAAGAACTATGAAATACAATCGAAGAATGTTGATACTCACTTCATGTCCGGCCACAACGAGATGCTTCACAATGGCTTCGCCTAATACACCCAAACTCCTGAAAGGTGTAGGAGCCACCACTAACACCTTGTATGCCTCTATAGTCCACAAAAAAGTGACGATCAACAACACTTTAACGATCATTTTAACCAGGTAATGTAGATTCTTTTACAAAGAGTTGTTGTTTAAATTGTATGTTATTTTTAACAGATAAGCTGCTTTAATCGGAACTTATCAGTCGCTATTTGGTGCCGTTTGGTACCTATACGTCTCCTCCGGGCGACAGTTGCCATAACGACTGATAGTAATACGCAAACGAATGCATGTGCAGCATCGAATATAATATTTATTATTTGGGAGTCGTAAGTGTCTGATTGATCCCCACGTAAAAATCTGAAACTGTTATTGATGTAACTAATATACCTAATTGTCGTTAAATCAGTTCACCAGTTTCGATTGAATAATGAGGTAACAATTTGAAACTCGTGGTAGGTATTCTCAGCTCAGAAATCATGGAGTTTAAACCTTATGGTAGCTTACGAGTATTTCTTCAATAGGGTAGACCGAGGCGAATCGGATCACAGGGCATATCGGGTCAATTTAAGCATTTTTGAAAAATCCAAAGAACGTTCAACGATGCTTCGAGTCAAGTCATTCCTTTCGGTGTAGAGTGATTTTACCGTCGATGTAAAAAAGGCGGTTACAATATTTATGAGAAAATATAAGTAAGCTGGGTAGAGTTAAATGTTTATTATTCGTAATTGATGCGATTGATACTATACATATTAAAAAATGGTAGTTTTAGGTAAAAATATTGTAAACATATGATTTGAGGCTCGATAACCATTGTATCCAGTGTAATATTAATATTCAATATACATCATTAATATAAGAAGTTGCATTTCTTTGCCATTAACCAAAAATTTACGCGATTCGCCTCGGTCTACCCTATTCCGGGCAGGGGACTAACTGCGCCCGTGGAATGACCCAGACAATAATAAACACTTGACCTTGCCGATAAATATTATATAATAACGGATATGAGTCATGGTGGCTTTTTCGTAGTCAAGGCACTGATGAAAATACAAGTTGCTTGTTGGCTTCAAATATATTAATATCCACTTTTAGACCCCCCCTCCCCCCTTGGTGATCTTTGGTGAGGTTCTAGTCTAGACGACCCCGCCTTCCCCCACGAAACCTCACGTGTATTTTTTTAATTTATCACCATCTATTAATTTTTTTTAAGTAAATGAAGTATATTAGTTTATCTTGTGCTTATTTTGGTAGGTATATGCGTTATGCAAACGTGATTGTGTAATTTCTCCTATCTTTTAAGAAAATGCTACAAGAGTGGATATCATTTCTCGGTATTGTAGGTGCAGTGAATAAATACACTTGAGGTTTCTTTGTACCCCCCCTCTCCCAACGTGATCAGTAGTGAGATTTTCGTAACCCCCCCCCCTTTGGAAACTCGCGTGATTTCTGGATAAGCCCAAAAAGGAGTGTAATGTTTTTACATTGAGAGTCTTACGTCGAGTACCTATCAACTAGAGATGTGCACATTGATGTGTATATACAGGGCGGATTTTCTTTTTACACCACTGCCCAAAAAAAGGAGTGTAATATTTTCAGGTTTCATGTATGTGACTTTGTTTGTTCCGCGGGTTCCCCCACAACTTCTCAATTTAGATGTGTGAGGTATCGTTGGAATCCTTACGTCATCCCGGGTGACATAGGATAATATGTGACGTTGGAATAAAAACAATATGGCGGACTGACGACCCCATTTTGAGTGACCTGTAAAAAAAAAATTCTATCCTAGCAAGTGAAGTATCAAAATGGGGCATTTGAAGAGACGATTCCAAAAATATATATATGAAATGAAATAATTTTATTCCAGACAAAGTCCATAGAGCTATTACATTATAATTTATATAAAATGTATGTGTTTCAAGCAAAACGTTGTTTTAGGTTACTTTAGGGAATAAAGAAAAAGTCATTACAATACATTCAACGATGTTTAATTCCGCTTCTTATTCTTATTCTTATGACTTACGGTCTTCTCAGAGCCAAGTAAGCTTTTTATCACCTGTTTAATTAGAGATACTATAACAATCACAACCAATAAGCTGAGAGCTATGACGTCCAAGTACATCTTCTGGTACCAGGGCAGCATGAGTGCCGGGGAGCGTAGATGCGGCGCGCCGCGCGTGCGCGCCACGTGCTCCACCCAGTGCACGAGTTCCTTGCCTGGCGGCACTGGTCGGTCGTGGTATATATCGGATAATTCTTTCGCTTTTTGCTTGTATCTAAAAAAAAAAAGTTTATGAGGCAGTTCATCGATTATTTTATCCTCGTTTTCAATCCAATTTCAAAGCTAAATATTTTAACTTACGCTGGATTCGAGAGGATCTCCTGAATCGCTACATGGATGTGCTTGGCCATGTCGTCAGCTAGGTTGACCTTGATGCCAAATCCCTTCCGCGCCACGGCCTCCATGTTCACAAACTGGTCTCCTAGCACGGGGATGCCTATTACGGGGACCCCGTAGTGTATCGACTCCGTGGTCGATAGCTGGCCGCCGTGTGTTATGAATAGTTTTAAGTTAGGATGGGCTGTAACAAACAAAATATTGGATATTTCAGAAAGAGCTTGACATCTAGGTTATTCTTGAAGTTCTATCATATGTTTACGAGAAACGTCCAACAGTATGTTTGAACGCAACCGTGAGGGTTCTAGTCGGGAAGTATAGGTGGCACTAGTTAGTCAATATGTTATTGTTTTAGACACACAACAGTGTGTCAGCCAAGTTCGCAAGGCAAGCAGTCGTGTAAAAAGGCAAATGTAACAACAAATCATTGTAAGCCAAAAAGCCAATCAAGAGCATTATAGTCTGGCTAAAATATCTTTACCCCAGCAATTTTTTATATTTTATCTGTGAATCTGTACATGACAACACCGAAGATAGGACAATTTGACAACCACCACCAGAGGTATGACAGCTTAACTTCCCGAGTTTGCAGAACTGGCGCTACTATCGCTCCGCCATCTGAATACTTAAATGCATGTTTTTTTCTTACGAACAAAACGCGATATTTGCTAATTTAAGGTGTACCGAAAACGGGAAAAATAATATAAATAATCAATTATAAGTTTTTCGAACACAATTTGAAAAAAAAAAAACATACATTTCCATAATGTACAAAGAAAAGATTTATGATGTGTAGACAACTATCGCTCCGCCATCTTAAAATGAATTAGGGCCGGTTCCTAGTATCCGATATAGTGGTGCCATACAGTGGCGCCAAACGGCAAAATTTGGAAACACGACATAAGTAACTAAGTGCCAGTTGCACCAACGTACGAACACAGACCGGTCAACGTCAAATATGGCGCCGGCAGCTGTCATCCCATAGAAACTTGTCAAACTTTCCATACAATCAGATTTGACGAACACCGCTTACGATTACAGACGGTTTGGTGCAACCCAGCCTAAGTATTCATCTGTGACCGTCACAGACACAAAACATTGCCATACTCAATTTTTATTTGTTTGACAGTTCATTTGCTTGGTAGAGTTAATGTAGCCAGACTATGCATTACGACCGCTTTAGCCTAGTTGGTTATTTAGTGTGAGCTCGAATATTTTGTTCTTGAGTCTTGAATGTTTTCTATGTACATATTTAAGTTAAGTATCTATTTATTTTATCTATATAAGTAAGTATATCGTCGTCTAGTACCCATAATATATATGACAAGCGCTGTGGTCTAAGAAGCTTTGAAAGAACTTGGTTTCCAGTTAAATCTCACTTCTTTTATTAGCAAAATCGTTTACAAACTCTTTTTTTCATACTTATATTTTTTGGGATCTGAAATGTGTTTTAATTTCTATACGTCATAAATAATAATGTGTACAGTCAGCATAATAATAGTTAGTAGGTAATAGCTAAGATAGCCCACAACACATCGCAACACATCTTTAGTACTGTAGACGTGGTATATATTGCCGACTTTACAGTACGTATTGTTTGGAGAATAATTCAGAAGTCTAAACCATTACGGCATAGGAAAATAATGAAATGGAAATGAACCTGAATGCAAAGTAGAATCGGTATTCAGTTAAAGCAAAACCGTCTTTATCTTAACGACATAAGGTCCATAAACTTACAAAAAATGCTCTGTTGAGGTGCCCACTTTACGAGATGAATATTTGACGGGACATTATCGAGTTCGCCCTCAAATTTCCATATAATTGTTTGTTTGAGTTTGGCAAACATTTGTAATAGGGACTCTCTCATCTCTGTTGACATGTCGACGCTCTTCAAATTTGAGCCCATGCTGAAGTATATCACCCCGTGCTTGGCATAGTCCATTAAATTTTTGAGGTTCTGAAAAAAAAAATGACAATGGAGTGTGATTTCGTTATCCATATTCATTATTCATGTAAACATATTTTCATGGCTTAACTATATCTCTTTAAAAAATGTCGGGTCGGTCTTTAAGAAATTACATCTTTATTAGAAAAAGTGACTCTAAAAGTAACATCCGATCACAATACAAATATGATGTATGTACGGTAAGACCTTCTAGCTTTATACTCAGCAAGAGCTCATATGTGTATGGAATTAAAATATTTAACCATTTGCCTGAACATATTAAGTCACAGGATGGGATTAGGTTTAAAACAAAGCTCAAGGAGTGGCTGTTAATGAAATGTTTTTATAATTGATATAATTGATGTATAAGATTTTATTTAATGTTAATACATTAAATCATCATCATCATTTTATTTAATCTTAATAGATTGTACGCCCGAAATGGGCAAACTGTTGGACTATTATACCTTATTACATTCGACCTAATTGTACACAGTTTCTGACAATAAAATTATCTCTTATTATCTTTATCTTTATCTTTATCGGGTCGGAATGCGCATAATGCAAAACATGTTTGGAACTTGGCAATGCTTTTCTCAAATTGCGATAGGTAAAGAACTGCAGCATGGTCCCGTGGGATTGTATGAGCAACATCTCATCCGGTTTACAATACTTGAAGCTTCTTATGCGGAGTTGAATTTTAAAACAATCTTCCACCGCATACTGTACGTGTATCTCTTTGCTCGGGCCTTGGGGATTTGTATGGACAAATTAATGTTTACTGGAATACGATCAATGATCATAGACGCCTCTGGGAGTGGACGGCTCTAATGTTTACAAAGTTAAATAACCTAAGTGCGATGACCTGCACTGCACGTTTTCCCAGGGCATGATGCCTTAATATATGTAGTCAGAACATAAGGAAAATACAATACGGCCGCATGGTTTGAATATTATTCTCATGGCACTATCAGTTTCAGTTGCAGTGAGAAATAACTACAAATTCATTATGGTTTGTAATGTAAGTATTTCGGTTAGTAGATTAAGATTAATTTTTTAAACACAATTAGACATCAAACAGACTATCATAGTATCCGAAACGAAACAAAAACCACATTGAATAGGTTCAAAACAAGTTAAAATCTTGATTTTAAATTGGCGAGGCAGAATCCGTCACATCACATCCGAATAGTAACGTGATGTAATACCGGAACGATTTTGTGACTATAATTGGAGTCATGAAGCTTAGTACACAATAGAAATGTGACCGGTGTTTTAAACCGACTACAAAATTAAATGAGGTTCTGTTTGTTATGTTTGTTAACGATTATCTCGCATTTGGATGAACCGATTTTGATGCGGTTTTCAGAAAAGTATTTGTTACATTCTGGAGAAGTTCTTGGTAAACGTACTTTATAGTTAAAAATTAAGTCTGTGTAGTTTTCCTACTTAGTAATTGGGTCACATTTTTGTTTCTTTTTGATTCAAAGACTGTTTAAAAGTTGATTTAATAAATAAAAATGATGTTAGTCACACATTCTTTTTGGTATTTTCTTTCAATATGTTCAATATGTGTACACTATTCCTTACAATTTCCAGTTAGTCACATGAGATTCCGCTTAGTCACTGTCACAAGATATGGAGTGTTTATAATAATTATTTCTGCTTTCGCTGCTGTAGTGCAACAATTCGCATTTTAAGCGTTTAAATACTTTAAATTACTAAATGAATATTCCTTAATGTATACAATTTTTCTTTTTATCGATTTGTACTATTTTAACACAAAAAATACATGTTTTAGCAGTCATTTGGATGCGATTGTGACGAACTGGACATTTATTTCTTCCTCCAAACTTATTTGTCAAACTTTATTTCAAATGTGTAAACTAAAACTAGTCCAAAAACCACTACAGTCACTTTATAATGAATTTTATAATTATGACTATCCGGAACTAGTTCCACCGTAAACTGAAGTTAAAATGTCGATATTTTCTATATTTATTAATATTTTCAAGCCATTTTCTCAATTAATACACTACGAGTATGACTTATGATTCTTATGAAGAATCGAATAAACAAAGAAATTTCAAAATTGGTGATCAGAAAAAAATCGTTCTCCGGTTCGTCACGTGTTTTTTGTGTTTTCACTTTTAGCTGAATGGAGGAAAATACTTTGTTCAAGAATAATATACTGAAAGGACAGCTATTTAGTCACTATAGAGAATAATATAGGTGTTGAGATCTGTCGATAAACATTGGCAAATTTGTATATGTGGGCTCTTAATGCCAATCCATACTATTGCTATAGCTATCTAACTAAACAAATTCTTAGTTTTACGAGCATCATTAGGTATCTATCAGGAGGAAAACGGTAGGCACATGTTAGTCACATCAGTGAAATGTATTTCTGTGAAAACTGCTTAGGCTGTTCATGAGCCGTAATGGAAATGACACGTATCTAGGTTAAAAATCTTTACTTTCCATCCACCCTACCTATAGAGCGTTCGTTAGTTAACGGAGTACCGTTGTTGAATTCCAAATGCAGTGTTTCCAGGCAAGCGTATGGAGACTCGAGGTAATGGAATTTCTTTTAAAATGTGATTCGGCACACGAAATTCAGCAGGGACATTTTTGACGTTAATAAATTAGGATTTACTTTTACGTTGATTACGAGTTTTCTGATATTTCGGAAATCCATAGTTGGGGATTGATTGAGAGTAGTTTTAAAAAGATGTTATTGTAATTGATACAACATAACTAGTCAAACATCGGTAAATCACCAACGGGTTTAGAAATAACGTGAAACCAGTTTCGTTTTCTATAGAACCTCTAAATACTAAAAGGTTGTTTCGTTAGCGAAGACCGCCTGTTGTTCCACCCGTGTCTCCTTGTATTTTCACACGACTGCCCAAAAAAAGGAGTGTAATGTTTTTTATCTACACACATATCATAAATCCTCTAAAATGCGTTCAGAAACCGTCATTATGACAATCAATGTATTTAATAAAATTTTCTTATCTGTGGTAGAAGGTTACAGCAGTAACATAATAGTTAATGCAACTGTTACATAATGAGGGTTCCAGATCTAATTATGTAACTATACAGTTGCATACAGTACTTTATCTACATGCATAGTATATCCATAAATCTTCTATACATAAGTGGTCACGTTCAATACATAAGTGGTGCGCGTTGATGTCTTTTCTAAGCACGCACTAGTATCATAATGAACTGTAAAAAAAGTAATTTCTCATTATGACATCGCTTGATGTAAAATTATGTATTAAGTGTTGTAACGGTGGTCATCTGCTAATCATACATGAAAACATTATAGAGGATTTATGATATGGATGTAGATAAAATATTTTTTTTTAATTAAGCGAGGGTTTTCTTCTCTGCATATAAATCTGTGAAATCAAGAAGTATGTGGTTATTCTTACATCTGGTAAAGGCTTCACTTTGCTGTCAATATGATACCCTCCCACATATTTAGCGTTCTGTGGCAAATTAAAAGGTGTCCCGATGGATGGGTGGGAGTTCAGTAAGAGGAGTGATCCATTGTATACAGCCTCTTCATATGAAGGGATACTGTGTATACCCTTCTGAGCGGCGATTTTGGTGATGACGGAATTGTACAGTGCTTTTTCTTTTGGGGTTAGAAGGAAGCTGTAAATATAAAATAGTTACACGTCTATATTGCCATTAAATATTCTATTTGGTCATATTGTTTTATTCACGTTATGACAAACACATTTGCCACCAATATGGCAATCAGTCAAGATATGCATGCCTGATTTTACAAACATTCAGAGTTTATGAACAATGTTTTGAAAAAGCAGTATTCGAAATACCGAGATCTCGCACCAATTCCGCAAGATTAATCTTGCACCCAAATTCGGACGAGATCTCGAAAGATTTGCAAGATTGGAAAAATTCGACCTATGCATTTTTAAAAGAAGAATATGCCGCTGTTTCGATCTTAGAACATTTGGTTCAGCTGGTCAAATTAGTAATTCAACAATTGTGACAAAGAAAAATCGATATTATCAAGTTATCACTTCTGAAACCACTTTGCTGTTCATGATAGGTACAAAAGTACCTAATAAAACCTACCAACACTAATAAGAGTAATAAGCACAGAAGCCGGCTGAGTCAAGTCTGTGAGCGCCGAATAATGATGATGATTTGACTTAGTAAACTATTGTACCCTATAAAAATTACTTAATAGTTTTGTAACCAATTTATGCACTAACTATTACAATTTTAATGCCAGATAAGACTTATGTTGAGTTTTCTAATTTTTTGTTCTTCAAATACTTAACTCTTGATTTTGTAATAAATGGGTCTGCACAATTGTATTTAATTATCATTTCGCCCCTACAACTGCAATTATACCGAGTTTAAATGGAATAGTTATAATAATTTAAAGTAATTTGTAGATTTGCGAGATCTCGCAAAATACCGAGATCTTGCGAGATTAGACTTTTGCAATCTTGCAAATACCGAGATTGTATATTATGCTGCAAGATTGCACTCCCTAGTATTCAATCAGTGGGACACTGAGCATAGATTAGACTTTTGCAATCTTGCAAATACCGAGATTGTATATTATGCTGCAAGATTGCACTCCCTAGTATTCAATCAGTGGGACACTGAGCATAGTTTAATTTATTTGCTTGTCAATCTATCTGTAAACAGCTGTTCCATACCTAGTCACGGCAGTTCGTTTAACCATTGTCCATAACTCCAAGACCCTCTCCCAGAAGGACAGAGGCGGTGTCCGCGAAGAGAACAGATCTGCGTTATACGCCGGGTTGGTCACGCCGTCTACTAGCCTCAGCACCTGCCAATGGGCTTCCGTAGGTCCCACCCAGATTAAAGGGCATTGGAATAATGGAACGATACTGAAATAAGAAAGTTGGAATATTTTCGGAAGTACGTTCTAAATTTCTGGAAAGTTAAGAATCGGCCACAGTGATCAGCAGCACTATTAAGGTTAGAATAGACGTCTCTCCATGCAGGCGTTATTTTCGCTCGATGCTATCACTGGCAGCCCTGTAAATATATTTTTGTGCCAGTTCAGTTTGACTGGATATGGATCCGTGTAAAGGTGGATCCAGTAGCTTAGTAGGTATAGGTAGGCAAGAGCGTTTGATTGGCAGCAGAATGTCGCAGTATTGAATCCTTCTCGGAGCCCAAGTTTTTCAGGTTTTCATTAAATTTGATTTTTTTTTACAATTCCACTACCTACTTTATTATGTACAGTCGCCATCAGATATATCGGAGCGAACGAGGTGTTCACAATTATCTTAACACGCCTTTTATTGTAATGGCGTTAGAGTCCATGTTCAGATATGTTTGAGCATTTTGAAGAGTACAGATATATTTGGCGGCGACTGTACTGTAATTGCCTACTTACAATACTGTATACATGTAGTATTTTAAGACTAGATACTTATGGGCTAATCGTGTTATTTCTTTATGTTCTTTTAAATGTCTCAAATAGCATTTTTCTACAAATAGCCAATAAACTACTAACCCCCTTTTCAAGACATCCATCAAACCTATTTTAGTTAACAAGCCGCTAAAGTTCGTTTGTCCTTATCTGTTACTTTGACATTTACAATTGTGAGAAAGGGACATACAACATTTTAGTTACCAGAGGTTTGTTAAGTTTTATAAATAAGGGGGTAAGTATCACACTCACCCAGCAAGGACGTCGGAAAAGAACCACTCGACAATTACTGCGTCAAACTTTTCTTTCGGATCACCCAAAAACTGAACTATTTTTTGCTCCTCGAGGAATAGTTTGTGAAAGTTCAACACCAAGTTGAGGAAGAACAGTGTATCGCCGGGGTTTCCTGTGTTGACTATATTCTTCAAGCTAAAGGCTGCGACTGAAAAAAAAGACAGAGATAATCGATCAAACCATGTTGAAGTTCCAACTGTAAAATTCCGCCACCAGCACTAGTATATATATCTACTCTGGTAGTACATAACGTGTAGATACCTGCATATTTTCACTAGCGAACTAATAAAAAAAGACTAAAACTCGCGTAGAGGATTCTTGAACGTTAAAGAATTTCTTATGGTAAGTATATCATTACGTAGTACCTAATTATATAGGTACCGACATATACCTACTACAAAAGTATTATATACTTTGTAATTTAAAATGAAATAAACTTAGGTTCATTGTATTTCACATATTTCAATTCGTTGGTGGTAGTCAATTTATTATTCAAATCTCCTTTATAATTTAAAAACAAAAATATATATATTTACAATAGAAAATAGAAAATTAACTAATATATATAATGTTGATTTATTTTAAAGCGGGTAGTTGTTAGTCGAATTATTTTAAGAGCGGGTATTCCCCGAATGGAGTTGTAAGTGTCATGGCGGGGTGAGTAGTCAGTCTTGGACAGCACCCCGCCCGTGATGGTCGCTATTCCAAACCCATTGGCTCTTAATCGAGATTTATTGTTGTAATCACGTTATATTTTCGGAGTTTGTGAATTAATTCAAATAGAGGAGTGATTGAACTATATTGTGCGACTTTTATTTTGGCGTGCACGCCCACAATGGCGGATCCTCCTTCACACACGTCTGTTCGGACTCCCGATCCGCCGACATATACATTCCCCAAGGTCACTGCCCTTGGGGATGGTGCCCATAAGGCTGGCCACATTTCCTCGTTGGATAGCTATACCTATCCGTTGGCCGAGGAAGTAGCCAGCCCTATGGTCAGCCGTATTTTCTGACATTTTTTTAAAATAGTTTATTTATTATTTATATTTACAACCATATAGTAAATCCTCTTTAATGTGTTCAAGAAGCATACGTAAAGACCAGCTTTCCAATATACCCCCGCGCGCGGGCCATTAATAACAATGTTATTATGAGATCACGTACAATTTTATACTGCCGCGCGCGTGCCCCGCCGGTGTATCTCGGTAGGCATGCTTCCGCCGGCTCAACGGTTGAACATGAATGAGGATTTAATTATATGGATTTAGTTAAAGAATTTACATAATCAGGCCTTAAAACACTCGTGTGACCATTATGAAACTCGTGTTTTAGTGCTTCTCATTATGTAACAGTTTCATAAACTACTATAATTATACGCAACAATAACGTAGGTACTAATTTCCTTGTTCGACGCAGTTCTAACTTTGGATTCCACCCACATTTAACCGTTTGACATGGCACAAATGCATCGAATAACACATGATTTCTGTCCACCATGTGTTGTTTACTTGTACCTAATTATAACTCATGATCGCGCAGTGGACGTCCTCGCCGGTGGGAATGTATGAATACACTTAGGGTATGCAAACACCTTGACAATACATAGAGTCGTGTTCAGGTTTTGTGAGCACCTTGTTCGATACGATATATCTGAAGGCGACTGAACCTAAAATCATTGAATACTAGTACAGTCAGCATCAAAAGGTACTACGAAAATGAAGAGGTCGAAAGCTCTTATCTTGTTCCATGACAAATACAAATAGTTTATTTCATGAATAGGCACATAATCTATTACATAGGTACTGACCCCCCCCCCACACTAGGCATTGCCTGTCCCAAGGTACAATAAAGAATTTTGAACTCTTCGTATGCGTAGTTAGTTTTGATGATGACTGTACTTACTAAATTTATTAAAAACTGCCCGGGAATTAAATGAGGAAAGACACACTCTGTTCTCGTCTTCCTGTAGTTTACTTATTACTAAACCATATTTTATCAATAGCTGCGTTTGTAATTATGGTTATCCTCTGTTACAACTTCAGACGCTCTAATGTTTCTGCTAATTTATAATTAAAGTTTAATAACTCTCAACTTACAACCCTCTGGGTCTTCTTTAGCAATCGTCATGAAAATATTCGGCACGACGATCTCTTTCAGACCTGGTACCTGCTTGTCGCTTGTACTTGGAAAAGCCGTCACGTGTACCACCTGAAACATACAAATGAATAAATTATGACTATTTGGTAAGCTGCGGGAGAAAGATAGATCTTTCTCCCGCTTCTTAATGACTGACTAGAAGTTTAATTACCTCGGGATAAGGGGTCTATGATGGTCGCGCGATAGCTTGATAAACGACAAGCAAGCATCTGTCACTTTCTGATAGCAATCGATAGAAAGAGACGGACCACAGTGAGACACCGCATAGGCTAAGAAAAAAATCGATATACTCGTATCGTTACTGTTACTGACTTTTCCGTTCGCTGCTCCGCTCCGCTCCTAATACCAATCGGAACAGGGTCGCCGTTCGTAGAGTAGTCGAATTGCAAATTAGGTACTTAGGTATAACGAAGGCGACTTCCTGATTTGTCGGTGCGGAGGCAGTACGATATGAGAAAAGTGTCAAATCGGTACAATTTTTTACTACGCCCCTATATTTAAATGAGTACTTCCTGACTGGCGCGGGATGCGCGCGGTAGCGGGACGATGCGAAGGCGGTACAGCTCCGCTTCTGCGCATGACATTACTACTGCGCAAACGTAATACTGACAGTATTATGTCAAGTGAGAATATTTGCGACGTCAGTAAGTTTACGTCAAAGAAGAAAATGTCACATATCGATCCCGCCCCGCCAAGTCAGGAAGTCGCCCTTGCGTTTATGAGCCGATTCAAAACGGTTCTAAATAGCGAGATCGGCATCGCAGCTTATGCATGAGAAACAATACCTAGCTAGTTTTATTGCGGATCTTTGTATTTTTTTAATTTATTTATTTAAATTAATTTAGATGTCTGTATTGTCTTCGAGAAAAAACTGTTTCAATCGTGAGGTTTTGAGTCACCGTCACATAAAAGTCGAAATGCAATTTAGAACAAAGTTGCTATTTAGGATTTAGGACCGATTCAAAATCGGTTCTAAATAGCGAGATCGGCATAGCAACTTATACATCAGAAACGATGATCTTTTTATTGAGGATTTTCTTTTAAGATGTCAATTTTGTCTTCGAGAAAGAACTGTTTGCAATCGCGAGTGTAAAACAGCACGTATTACACAGCACCGTGGTGTTTTATCTGGCAAGTTGGCGGCGCAACACACTGGTTTAGGATGCGCTCGCGAACTATCTAATTAAAACTTCTCGCGGTGCGCCGTGCAGGTTCATTCCCTAGTTGCGGTCGTGCAAAACGAGAACAGGTGAGTCTGAACTTCACTGCAGAACCTCTATTTTACAACTAACAATTGAATTTCATTTTAGCCCCATCTTAATGCCATCTCACTCATTTGTTTCATGTTCATGAGCAACTCGACCGGAAAAGTACTTCTAATGTCAACACAATCAATCATTGCTCCAGCGCGGTAATCACGTAACATTTCGACCGTTAGTATGATAGTTTTAAATGTCAAATCCCATACTAAAACTGACATTAAATACGTACCAACGGTAGTACATATCGTTACGTGATTACCCCGCTGCTTTGAAGTACAGTCAAGGGCACCAATATGTATACATTTTTGGACCTTATTTCAATGGAATAAGGTGAAAAAGTGTATAGGTACATATTGGTGCCCTTGCCTGTACCTAAGTAGGTATTGCCAAAAGCTAGTTTTTCACCATCGCGGTACCTATACAAAAAACCAATTATCAGTGCTCATACACTTGGCTATGCACTAACCTAACGTAAGGGGAGCGCATGAATCAATTTTATTCACGTATTAGTTCACTGCGTCAGAAACCTAGTCCAGAATTGGTTCACAGGCAGATTGCATTGCATAACTGCGCTTGAAAATCGTATCGTCAAGTTATACAAAATTGATTAACAATTGGATTAGTCTCGTACACAGGGCCACTGTCATAATAACACTGCAACTTATTGGTTTAAGAGTGTGGTATGTGGTTTAAGTTTGTGGTATGTGGTGTGTTCGGAGTGAGCGCGGGGATGAGAGTGAGGGACCTGCATATGTCTCTGGCTGTCGACGAACAACGAATCCTCAAGTCATTAAAGGGTAGGTGACGCGCTTGTGATTCTTATGTTGTCGCAAGCGTTCCTAGGGCACCGTTGCAGTATCAGACCAGGGAAGTCATGTTAATGTTAATTTAGTGATTAACATACATCGACAATTATCGGTAAGTAGAGGTATTTTAAGAATATATTTTTATGTCACACCTGGCCATAAAGCGGTCATTACCGCACGCTCTGCGCGCGAAAAAACCCACTTCCTGGCTAGGGGTGACATAAAATTTCGTACTTAACACGGGCGGTAATAAAGAAAGCCTCAGATCGCATATTTATCGCCCTTGCCTTCGGCTCGGGCGTCAAATACCTGCGATCTGAGATATTCTTTGTTTTACCGCCCTTGTTAAGTAGTGTGCTATTATAAAACATGCTGTATATCGTACGGAAAGCTGGATTTCCCGCACTAGTGCTTTTAACGTTCTTTTTTTTTAATTACTGTTACTCCAAGCTGTTCTTCCAACCCGGAGAGAACCCAAGAGTTTTATGATCAATAAGTTTACTTATTTTTCATAGCTATAGTACATTGACAAGACAAATGGTTATTTATCAAATATTAGGAAACTCAAAAGTTTCTTCAAAAAGTTGACTGATTGAGTAGACCAATAACCGGAAGCCGCGGCAAAAAGAAGGCAAAGATAATTATAATATCCGTGAGCACCACACTTTCGATTAAGTGACCACAATTGTTTTTTTTTCTTTCAAAAAAGTGATAGCAGTCTTGCCAAATCGAATACTGTTTGCAAACAGGAAAGTATGAGCAGAATAGGGATTTTGCCCGTCACCGCTTTGGTGAACACACGTGCTCTTCGCGACGACGGGCTGAATCCACTACCGAACAAAACCAGTTGTCTGCTGTCACGGCGTCGTTACCGAACAACGTCTTTGAACAAGTATTGATTGGCGAAATCATCACAAATTTGATGGAAAGCCTTTTTTAAAGAGTGAAGTGTGAGCAGAATACCAAAATGTAAACAAAGTTAAAGTAGGTTCGAGGTCTATAAGCTAAATATCCCCGGGATTTCTGGTTCGATCTCAAGCGGGCGGGATGCCGGAAAGTTCCCAACTTATTCCTTTAAACTCGTTAAAGTTTACCTTAAAAATATCTGTTGTTTTCAGCCAAGTATTTGCTCTAGAATTATTCATCGTTTGAGAAAGTTTTGAAAGCGCGATTCAAACCATATCGAGTTCGAACAAAGTTTCATTGAAATAAATATTTCGCTGAAATATTTGAAAACTAAAGCTACCCCCGACTTCGTACGTGCGAACATGAATTTATCAACTTCCAGGTACTTCGTGTTTAATTCTTTTGGGGGATGATTTCTGGAATAAAATATATGCTTGTTTGCCACCGTCATAGTATAATTTTTTTTTTTTTTATAATACATTATTAGTTATATGTTAAATTTAATAGTAATATGTAGTGTGACTTAACTTAAATAACGCACTAAAAAGCCCTATTTCTGCTAGTATGTACATATTTTACTGCTCAAACTAACATCACGTAGATGTTATAGGTAGGAAGCGGATGCGGATGCGGATGTAAGATAAAATACGTAATAAAACGACAAATTGTACGTTTTAGTAATTTTATTATTAGAAGAAAAATTATTAGTAGTTAAACTTAAAAATAGGTGAGTTATATTTGATAAAAAGTAACCTGGCTGCCTTTTTTGGGTCCAAACGATTTCGCAATGGATGATAAATTTGACCTGCAGCACTAAATAATTGTTCCCTAGGAACGTAATAGCGAATTTACCTACTTTACCTAGCACACGCGGCGCCGCTAAGCCGTTCCTGTGACGACTTGTTTCAACTCCGCATCCGCATCAAGCTCCGCATTGTTTCTTGCGGATGCGGATGCGGAAGCGGATCTTCAAAACAATGCGAAAGTTCTGCGGTTGCGGATGCGGATGCGGATATCCGCAACATCCCTGATATCAACTATAAGTAGGCAGAGACGAAGGCACTGATTTGTTAATGTTCACAGCGATTTTCAAACATTTAGTATACTTAAAATTATTTGAACTGTCCGAGTTGTATCAAATTAGGCTGTTCAAAAAGCGACTTTACTATCCAAGCGTGAAGATTCAAAGTCCAATGACAAGTTTTATAAAATGTCGGACATTTTAAATAATTTCTACTATATATGGGTTGAGGGATATTTGTTTTTTTTCGGTTGTTTAAAGCACCTATTTTTCACATTTCCTGTTCCTTGCATTAAGTTTGAGGTTCTTTAACTTCGCAGCCAAATATGTGTGGTTTACCAATTCTCAAGCCTTTAACTAACGAATTAATTCTGATTACAAAGATCAATATTAAGTACTGAATATTACTCAGATATCGATTTTGAACGTAATTGGACCATAAATAAGTAAAATCAAGAAGACCGCCTCATTTTTTAAATCTGACGTCAGATTCGTTCTAAGTGACTTCTCGGATATTTTGAATGGTTTTTTATTGTCTCGCAAGAGTTGAGAAAAGTAGAGTATACTCCTCGGGGATAAAACTGTTGTCTTGTGTCTTGGGCGCGCTTAAATCCCTCACTACACCCAGGACTCAGTCTTAATCTGGAGTCCTTCGTTCCATTCAGGATTCAATGTCGCACCCGTGACATAAAACAGTGCTTTATCCCCTTGGTGTATAATCTACTATTATTGACATTTTAAAGATATACCTACCTCATGTCCGGCTTGAAGCAAAAGGTTGACAATGCCATGTCCCAAGGTGCTGTGGCTCTTCGATGGCATGGGAAACATGACTAGGAACCGGAATGCTTCGCACGAGGCCAGCAGCAGGACCAAGCTAATACTTTTTAGTAACATCTGGAAAATATCACAAAGGCGTTTCTATAAATACCCGTACAAAGCTAGTCTCCCAATCGGAATGGGCTTGAGCCGAATTTCAACTAATTATCACGTCGGACATTCGCTCCCTTACATATAATTTAATAATCAATTTAGCAATATATCAGTAATTAATTATTATATTCAATAATTAATTCAGAACTTTATAAAATTTTTAGAACTTTATAAATAATTTAACAATTAATTTAGAACTTTATAAATAATTAAGTTAGTAATTAAAAAAATAATTTAACAATTAATGTAGTCATTCATAAATATTTTTTTGGTTAATTTAAGAATTTAATGATAAATTAGTAATTTAATGAATTAAGGCGCTACACTGAGAAATTTGGAGACTTTGAAACGCTGTCCTGCCCAGACAAGCAAACAGTAGGGGCTGATTTTCAGATATTATGATTCTTGACTATATGATTGTGGTACTGACAATAGCGAAACATGATTGTTTAAAAATTTCTCGAGAGAAAATAAATCCAAAGTCCAGTCTATATTTTCCTTTTTTTTCTCAGCCTACTAAAACAACGCATTATTAAAAGACACGATTTAGTTAATATGATGGTATTTTACCTCATCTAGGTACTGGTAAGAGGAAATTTAATAAACCTGTACACAGTCAGATATTTAACGAGATTTGTCTAAAAACCCATTCTCGGAGAGCGGATTTGTCTAAAAACCCATTGTCGTGAGCGAAAAACAAAGGGTGTCTCTTTCAATCGATATATCGCCTTAAAAATAAAAGATCGGAAAGAAAACCATGTACGTATAAAGTATTTAATCCGTAGTACAAGGTACCAAACATTGTCAAGACAGACTTATGTATATAGAACTAGTGACCCGCCCCGGCTTCGCACGGGTGCAAATTATACATATAAATAAACCTTTCTCTATCTATTAAAAAAATCTATCTATCTATTACAAAAAAACGCATCAAAATCCGTTGCGTAGTTTTAAAGATCTAAGCATACAAAGGGACAGACAGCAGGAAGCGACTTTGTTTTATACTATGTAGTGATAGTGATAAACATACTTGAGTAACAAGTGTTCTACTAATATTACCTCATTAAAGTCTTGAACAAACCCATCTGTAGGAAACGGTAATTTGATAAATGGAATGGAAAACAAAACGCATAATAATGCCTATATTTCAATAAATATATGTAGTAAGCAGACGACAGGTCTATCATATTGGTGCCGGAAAATACCCATGAACTAAATGGGCATTTTCACTTTAAAGTGTACTCCCTACTTTTTTTTTCGGATCTCGGTGATTTTGGGTATTCTGAATCAGAATCACGAGTAGGTACTATCCATTTCTGCGAAGAAAAAAAGTGTCCCGCCAAAAAAAGTCATGTTTGTGACGCTTTTTTCATACAGTTTATATGGCTCGTCACAATACTGACACAGAAAATTTGTATGGAAAATCAAGGACATTTTTTTCTTCATCTGAATCAATAGTACTCGTGATTCTGAGTCAGAATACCCAAAATCACCGAGATCCGAAAAAAAAGTAGAGGGTGCACTTTAAAGTGAAAATGCCCAAATACTGTAGGTACAAGCCCTAGTAACCTTGTACACTGACAGATGAATAATCCCAAACAATTAAAACATATTTATAATAATTCCAGTTTGATCGGTTCAGCTCTTATTAAGCATTGTAAGCGTTTAGCTCTTTTACAAATTAAACTAACCTTGTTCTATCGTTGATTAAAGCTAGTTTCACACTCAATCAAAAATAGTCAGGCATCGCTAATGCAGGCGCTTGCACACTGAGCAAGCGGCGTAAATATTTATTGAACGAGATCACGTGTCGTGCGCATCGGATGGTCTATGTGCGAAATGAGAGCGATATCGCTGACCTTATCTCATGAAATATAGATAGATAGTTTTTCGAGAATATGTTATACACTGCTTCTGCTCTAACAACACATAAGTAATAAAATAAAATTAAAAATGGAAGGGTAAACGAGGAAACGCCGCCAGCATCTTGGGCTCATTTCCGCCAATGAGCGACCTAGGTGTTTAGTTTTTTTTATATATTGTTTTTCATAGTTTAATTTAGTTATATTTAGTTTTAGGTGATATTATGGTAACTGATTTTGTTGTATTTAAAATTAAAGTAAGGGTAAATTATAGCTGGTTTTTATATTTCTATACGAATAGACATTTTCTCAGCGTTTCCATCTGGAACTCGACTATTATGACCCAATGTTATAAATTTTAAGTGTATTTCTTGAATTTTTAATAAGAAATCTTCTTCAAACATCACTCCTCATTGACTTTTATCAAGCTGAGCACTGTTTTATCTGCTTAAATTCTACTACACGCAATAAAATCAAAAAGGTGTTACTATAAAAAAAAACATCGTATCCTTTAATCACTTTATTGGTATACGGTATTAAACTCATAGTCAAATCAGCAACTTTTTATTAAATGTCAAAAACGCTCAGATAGTATGAAGTTTGTAAGGACATGCTGTCTTAGTGACGTCACTAAGACAGTATGAATTGGTATGGTCAAATCAGCGTCCTTTTTAAATATTTATGCTTATAAAATCTTTCAATTAGCTAAAATAAATTAATAATTGATGTTTTCCGAGTATTTTCGTTAGATCTTTTATTAGTTAAGTAAAAAATAATTTATTTTTACCTTTGTTTAATACCCTATTGTCAATACTTTTGTCATCATTTGAAATCAAAATGTTTTAAAAGTTTTAAGGCCCTAGCGTCCGCTCTGCGCTTTTAACTTAAATTTTCGACGCAACAAAGTGAAGCGGAGCGGGTATTTACCTGCCTTGCCTTGTATTTACTATCCTCCGCTAATCTAAGCTTAAGAAAAGGGACGGTTGAAACAAGTTGCAGTTACTATTTAAGTTAACATTTCTGCTCACAATAGCTCATCGTGTACCTAAATGTACTCTGAGATGTTGAAGATCTCCGAAGATATTGAGTAAACTTAATAGAAATCTCAAACTTTATAATAAATTTCAACTTAAAAGAAAAATTTCGCTCTCGTTCAGGATTCGAATCTGCGTTTATTCATAATTATTGCAGGTATTTATGACGTGACGGTGACGTCAGGGGGCGGTACGGGATTTTCCGTTAGAAATTTCACCCAAAACCGTCAGAAATGCCAGCTTGTCCGTCGCTTAAAAAATTAGCAATGCCGTCTAGTCTCAATCGTTTTTTTTAATACTACAACGGTGGCCAACATGCGTACGGTCCACTTGATGGTAAGTGGATACCGCAGCCTATAGACGCCACGCCCGCGTCTCCTAAGCAGTAACGTGCGCGTTGCCGACCCTTTATAAAAAAATATTTAAAAAATCGTTTGATTTGTCCGAAACCTAACTATTGCCTTACATTATACCCCATTAGTTCGGATATAACATCATACCCAACTGTCGAGATGCGCTTATGAAGTGACGTCGGAAAGTTGGTACCGAATCATTACAGCGCACCTACATTTTTAGCGCGGGATGCACAGAATCGGGACGTATGAATGCAGTACGCTTGCGCGAATGTAATACTGAAAGTATCCCGACAACCTGAGAAAATCTGCGGTATCAGTAAAAATGTACCATCATTTTAAGTTGTTTGGTCATTAAACAATCACAGCGCATGAGTACACGTTGTTAAGGCCATAATTTAAGTCATAAAATTGACGCAATCCTTGCATAGAATTTAGGTTCCGTTATCTTTTTTTTGAAGCATAATACATATACAATGGGCATTTAGCCCGAACTAGCTAACTACAAAATGTAAAACGGCAAAATGTACGCTACGCGTAATGTGCATAAATGCGCGGGATAATTAAGAGTCCATTTTAACCCTAAAGCTCAAGCCACACAGAGAGCGGGCGGGCGGTGGCGGCGCGGGCGCGGGCGGCGGCGGCGCGGGCGCGGGCGGCGGCGGCGCGGGCGCGGGCGGCGGCGGCGCGGGCGCGGGCGGCAGCGGCCTTTGGCGGCAGCCGCCACCGACAAAGGCGGCTCCCGCGCCGCTGCCGCCCGCGCCCGCGCCGCCGCCGCCCGCGCCCGCGCTGCCGCCGCCCGCGCCCGCGCCGCAACCGCCCGCCCGCTCTCTGTGTGGCTTAAGCTTTATCAAGGCAGAATTTAGAGACCACAGCACACATTTATTATTTATGCCCCTCACTTTTATTAATATCACAAAACTGTATATTATAGCTGATATATCTTACGGCCGCTTTAGCTTAGTTGGTAGTGACCCTGCCTACGAAGCTGGAGGTCCCGGGTTCGAATCCCGGCCGTGGCATTTATTTGTGTGATGAGCACGAATATTTGTCATCGGGCCTTGGATGTTTTCTATGTATTTAAGTATCTATATAAGTATGTATATCGTCACTTAGTACTCATAGTTCAAGCTTTGCTTAGGACTAGGTTGATTTGTGTAAGATTGTCCACAAATATTTATTTTATTTATTTATTTATCGCACTTTCGTTCCCGATTCTTACTTTATCAGTCAGTATTTAATTGTGGAGTATTTAATTAGGTACTCTAAGTTTGTGGTCATTAGGCATATGAACTACGCCTACCGAGCAAGCAAGCAATTATCACTCTTTTCCCTATGGAAAAGAGTGATAATGAGAGGGTAGGTATTCTGAGTGGTATTATCTGAAACTTAGTGTGCACTAACAGGCAGAGTTCATATAGGTATTGACCACATGCTTTTTTATTAATGTTGTTATTTTCATGTCTGTATAACGGGGCCATCATAATGGTTGATATGTGTACTTAGGTAAATACCTATACCTACTGTACTTAAAAACTTACTGTACTTAATACCAGCCTAAATAAACTATAGTTACACGCCACCTAAAAGGTCGCCGAATTTAATTGTAAGGGATCGTCCTAATAAAATTGGCGCGCGACTACGCGATGATCGCGCGATCGCCCGACTTTTACTTAGAATATTTACTAGTAAAAGTCGCGAGTTTGCGCGATAATCGCGTAGTCGCGTTTGTTTTAGGACGATCCCTTTAGGACACCTATTCGAGTTCAATATATTCGCGAATTCCACTTGCGCGATTGCGCGATCATCGCGTAATCGCGTTGTATTAGGACGATCCCTAAGCGAGCGCGCACCAACACATATTAAGTATACCTACACCTACTCTCAACATGAGATTGAGCTAATTCCCAATGATTTATTCTACTGAACCCTAACGCACAAAGAATCTTCAGTTTACATCAATTAAGGATCTGATAATTTTCCTGTTTACACCTACATGACGTAATCTGAGGAATTTGACCTCTATCTAATAGTGTTAAGGTTTGCTTTCGTGGAAACGCTAAAAAGACTACCGACTGAGCAACTAATGCGTAACCGCCTCAAATTGGGTTCAGTTACGCGAGAAGAGTTAGTGAACGGGGATGTGCGCCATCGAGTGGAATCTGGAGTTACAATTTGAAAGGCGAAAATAGAGGTACGTGAAGTTCCAACGATGAAAGTGTCGAAAGGGCTCTACGTGTTGGATATGTGGTATTCGTTTAGTACTTCGGGGCCCCGGCACTTCGGCTCCACGAACGCCTCCCAAAGGTCCGGGATACCATTGTCCCTTGAAAGGGAATTAAAGACACACAAATGGGTCATTGTCAGATTTAGGTGCGCGTCTTTTCGGTGGACATGTCAAAAGTTAAGGGCTACAAAGCTTAATTTTCGATTGATCTGATAACTCGCATAATCTGTAATTCCGTGTCTATAAGTTCATGTAATAAAAACGTAAATTACATACACACAAGCCGTTAACTATTGGCCACCGAATGGACAACTTTTGTTTTTCCGACAGACAATGACCCAAATAATAAACACACACACACACACACACATACACATTATAACAAATATTATATATTGCACTAACAATCAACATACATAAAATATTACAAGAAAATCTTGTAATACTTTAAATAAGTCTAAAAGACAATAGGAACTCGCGTGGAATGAAATTAGAACATAAGGCGTTGTTATGGTGGACGTGATAATAGAATTAGAATATAGTGAATCAATTTGCAAACCTATATCAAATCTGAATCTGACTGTAAGCATCTTTATCATCAAAGTCCCATCAACTATTACAATACGTCAACCCTCATCACATCCCAGTTTACCCTAAACTCTCTTAGCACTTCATTTGTCATACACAGTCAACAACACAATACGGGAGCATCGTACAGTTATAAAATAATCAAAACTACTCGGTGAATGTTAGTATAATTAGAACTATAATTTTTACTGACAGGGACAACTATAGTAGCGCCTTCTAAGGCGACTTCCTGATTTGTCGGTGCGGAGGCGGTACGATATGAGAAAACTGTCAAATGTCAGTGTCAACTGTCAGTCAACTCAGTACTACTTTTTACTCAGTGAGTTTTGGTTGTCAACCAACGATATTTCCCAAGAATTTATTTAAGTACATGCCCGCTGTGGCCCATAGCTTCAGCTGGCAAGGAGAGAAATGAAGGGACCATATTATCAGAACATTTCTCTAATAATCATATCGCATATAACTAAATCACATTCTTCACCGCTATCTGACACTACCCAAATTGTATGACACGTAATAAACTGCTTAGGTATAAAATATGGAGCTCGAGTGTGATAGTTCCATTTTCAGCGCATAAAAGTCGTGTTTGGCCCGCTGCCATAATTAGGAGGCTTGCTGATGTCTGGAGTATTTATGTGCTAGATAGGGTGAAAAGGTGGGGCAATTTATCAAAGTGTCGTGATTGATGGCCTTCGCTAATATTTGTGGTGGATTTGTCTGTTTGCGAGTTACTATTTGAATTAAACAAGAACGTAATTAAGTAATTATGGAGTTATTTTACTAGCTAGATAGCAGTGGCGGCGCGTCTTAAATATTCTAAGGGAAGCCGGAAATAATTTGCCTTTCTTGTTCTTCACGAGCTGTAGTAAAAGAACTGGACTGGCTGAAAATTAGGCAAGCCGGTGGGAATCGAGTTGTATTGACGCTCCGCCACTGCTAGATAGGCTAGGTAAGGTACTAAGGTAAAAGGTGGGGCATTTCACTCTACTCTCTAGGCTAGGGCAAATTTAAAGCAAACTATTAACTTAGTTTTACACCGTAAAAGAAATTCTGTTAGGTATACCTAGAACCTACTCGTATCCGAAGTCTCATATACAGTTCTTTCTACACTGACCTTATAATGTTTTTTAGGTAAAATGGCTGCGGCATTCTCAGTCTTGCTAATCCTAAGTTTTTTGGCAGACATCTGTGTCGGTTATGATATTCTGGTTATATTTCCGGAGCCAACAAAAAGTCATGGAATTTTGGGTGATGGCTATATACGACATCTCTTGGACGGCAATCATAAGGTAAATCGAATACTTAATAATAGATTTTTTTGTGAACCGACCAATTGTTTCGGGTAAGTAGGTACCTCTTTTAAAATTAATACAGTAAGGGTCGGTTGCACCAACATACGAACACAGGCCGGTCATCGTCAAATATGGCGCCGGCAGCTGTCATCCCATATAAACTTGTCAAACTTTCCATACAATCTGATTTGACGAACACCGCTTACGATTACAGACGGTTTGGTGCAACCCAGCCTAAATCAAATTATAACTTATTATTTACTTACCATAAAGTTACTTTTTTTTATCTGAGGGAACATGATAATCTCTTGGAATTTTGAAAATTGTAGACATGGCATATGATTATTAATTAGGTACAAGCTGCTACAGACAGATGTTGTTTATATCACACCTGGCCAAAAAGTGGCAATTACCGCACGCTATGCGTTTAAATCCCTCTTCCTGGCCAGGGGGAGATATAAAATTTTGAACTTACCACGGCTGGTAAGGTAATAAAGAAGGTTCTTTGTTTTACCACCGTACCACTAGGTACGCAATGTACTATTTCAGTACCTACTGTAACTACAACCATCGAACTTTCACGTAATTCCAGGTAACCTATATCACGCCATTCCCCTGGAAGGAATCACCGAGCAATCTCACGCAAATTGACATCAGTTCTAATCTGGAGACGTCAAGCGGTGAGCACTAAAAGCATCTTAGCGCTGCTTACAGCGTTCTGTACCCTTAGTACAAGTTTTTCCGAAACAAAACACAAACGACCACGTTTGCGTTTAGTCTTAATTTAAAAAATATCGCAAAAAATTGTTAGGTACCACCAAAGGCCACTAGAGGCGCTGCTCGCGTTGCCTTACAAAATGAGACTAAACGCAAACGCGTGAAACGCGTTCATGTTTTGTTTCAAAAAAACTTACATAATACCTTCTTAATATTATGTAGGTCTAAAATAAATGTATTTTAGACCATTTCTTTTTCAGGTGACTTGTATTTAGCTGCGTTGTGATGCAGTGACCAGCTGAGTTTCTATTTCTACCAGTTGCGTTTTAGACGAAATGTAGCTCTAGTATAAGTTTTTTCGAAACATTAACTAATTCGAACGCGTTTGCGTTTTGTCTCAAAATGTATGAAAACGCTCTCACCGAGTTTGAAATATGCGCGTTCATCGGTTAGCAACAAATGTTATACTCGCTGTTTTAGTTTCCACTAGTGACCACCAGAGGCGCTGTTCACGTTTTCATATATTTTGAGACAAAACGCAAACGCGTTCGAATTAGTTAATGTTTCGAAAAAACTTATACTAGAGCTAATGATACTAACCCCTCCTGACATGTAATTTGTTATTTAATTCATTCTGTTGTCTTAACTAAAAACATGAATTAAGTGACAACGATCCTATTTATTGTATCTTGTTGCGTGCACAGTCGTGAAAACTGAAAGTTTGTGAGGTTTGAAATCTATTTCTATTAAATTATAGGCCAGAGGTGATAAAAATTCCCTTTCTTTCACCGTACTTCTGGGTCATTTTCTAAACTCGATTTTTTTTGTGTCCGAGCTGAAAATCGTAGTGTAGCATGAGATAATACGTACCATTTTTTTTTTTTCATAAAGAATACATGTTTCCACGTTGAGGTCCACTCAAATTCACTGACTTATTTGTTTTTAAAATACATTAAAAAATACCTAAACGCTCAAATTAAGACTCCGTGCCCTGTCCGGCATCTAGTTTTGAATCAATCAAAAATTCCTATCAAAAACTGTACATTAGAATCACTGATTTCGTGTCAAAAACTTTAACTCGATTATATTTACTATCACTGAGCACAGACACTATTCACTTCACTGTGGTGAATAACTTGTAATTGATGTTTAAAAATCGTCCGAGCGCGAGAGTTCAATTTTGTCGGCAAAATTCAAAGGTCCCTGGCAGCCATCGTTTACATTTGATCAGCTTCGCGTCCAGCTTCACATGTGCTCTCAAATGTCAGCTATTATATATAAAATATATATATATAGCAAACCGCATTAAGTTCGAGTAAACCACCTAAGTACTTCGGTTTCTGGGTGGGCGACAATTTTTTTGCTTTTGCTTGCAATTTCGGTGGCCCTTAGAAATTCAAATTCTTACATAAGTAATCATTAACATATGTATGCATTATAAAGCACTTTGGTGTCTCTATATAATCGATAACTTAAAATATTATTAACATGCGATTTGATTTTTTTATGATTTTTTTATATCGATTTCCAATTCCCGTGTCCTAATTCCCATAGCTTGTTTACCCAAAACAGCTGATTTTGGGGCACGGGAATTGGGAAGGGTCACTTATTTTGTTAATAAACCGCATTTAATAACAATAATTATGGATGAAATGCATAAATAAATATAATTTGTACTAAGTATATCGATTAGAGTTGTAGTTTATGCGTTTATTAAAAAAAACAGGCCAACTTCTACAATTACACTTAGCTTCTTAAATATTTGAAAAGAATCAATAAACAAAGTCAATGAACATTATGTACATAAAATCATGTAGGTATATATCGATACATACGCATTTTATATACAACGACGGTGGCAAACAAGTAAGCGGACATCTCACATTTTATAAAAGGTCAGCAACGTACCCGTGACGCTTTTGGAGTTGCGAGCGTCTATATGTACATCTGCATTTAGTGATAGTTTTAAATATTAATACTTGTATGATTTTCTGCAAACGAGTTGCTATGTGATTGTATAAAGAGAAATTTAACTTAAAATATAGATTTTTGGTTAATATAAATTGCCTCGGTTGAAACTTGAACCCATGATTGGTAAAATTTGGCTAAATAACTTCGATACAATTTAACTTTATAATTCTTGATAAATTAGATGGTAAATAATAATTTTAATACAATTTTTTCTAAGAAAAGGAAATTCCCATGGACAGATAAATTCCCGTGCCCTGGTCAAATTTTCAAATTGCAATAACTTCCGTAATTTTATATGTATAAGTACCCCGTAAGAAAATTTGTGATTATTAATTTTTTTATCAAATTATCAGCATAAAATTTTCTATATATTATTGGTATTTCAAAATTCCATGGGAATTTGTCAAAAATGCCCGTTTGGTGAAATTGACTCTTCTAAAATATCTAAATACTAAGTAGATTTAATTAAAATTGACAATTTTTTTTAAATATGTTATTTAAGTTGTGTGTTTTGTTGGTTTTGTTACTGCATAGATGATTAGTTGTTTTAAATAGTATAATAAATAACGCGTACTTCTACGTACTACGTATCCCATATAAGTAAGTGACTTCACTTGACTTTATACCTGAGTATGAGTAACTTAAATTTATTTTCTTTAAAAATATAGAAGCGTTGAATTTTAGAATTCATATACCGTAGAGATGGTCGAGTAACCACCATTTTTTTGTTTTCAGAATACTTCCAGAACTTGACGTTGGAATATCCAGATCAGAACACATACCTTCAAATGCTATCGTACACGATGGGCCGACTTGTGGTGACCCACCCCGCAGTGCAAGCCTTTTTGCGGCAGCCTGATCTCAGGTTTGACGTCGTGGTAGCCGAGTGGATCGACTCAGAATTGTATTCTAGGTGAGATGATGAGATCATGATGAGATCACGGAGCGCTCGTGGCCCAGCGGCGCCGGGTACCGCTTGCGGTATCTAAGGTTAAGCAACGTGGGCAGCGGTCAGGACTTGGATGGGTGACCGCTTTGAGTGGTTACTAACTGAGCGCACCCGTGCTTTGGAAGGCACGTTAAGCCGTTGATCCCGGGTGCTGTCTATGGCAGCAGTCGTTAAGCCAAGTTGGAGGCCTTCGGGCGGTTTGAGAACTTCTAACAGTCAAGTCGCCCACTCACTTGACAAAGCCTAATCCCAATAAGGTCTAGTTTCCCCTCGGGGTTGGAAGGTCAGATGGCAGTCGCTTCCGTAAAAACTAGTGCCTACGCCAAATCTTGGGATTAGGTAGCGGACCCCAGGCATTCAGGATGCAACTGTACTGGGATAACGCTAGGAGGATGATGATGAGATCATCCAAGGCGAAGCGTGTGGTGGTCTGGTAAGAAAGGTGATTTTGTGTGAAGTGACCTAACATTTTGATTTATTTCCCTTTTCATCACTGTGCGGACACCGGGAGAAAGACTCATCAGTTCACACCAAATCAAAATACCCATTGGTTAGCACTCGATATTGAGCGAACTGCTGGGATATTATTATGCCGGTAGTTCGCGGCATGGGCAAGTCAACCCAAGGTATATTTTGATTGATTCTTGGAATACTGGATCATTTATCAAAAATCTGTCAGGTTATTTTGTTAGAACAATAAAAAAGCTAGCCTTTTTGTAAAAAAACATATCACTGCCGTTGACAATTACGAAATAATCAGCATTGAAAGTTTATTTTTACAATTATATTTAGGATTATTTTTACAGAGTTACCAAAGCATTTTTCAATGTTTTGTTCGGTTATTTTGGTACTTTCTTTCTTTTTCAATCTACAATAATTTTTGTGTAGTGTAATTCTACATTATTTCGTCATATCCTAACCTCAAACTTTAATATTTTCGTCGATTCATGAACTGGCCTCGGCTTAAATGTCGAGACCATCCTACCTAGGCAGTCACCTCATCAACGCCCCTCTAGCGGGTTTTTGTTATTTCTCAAGCGCGCGCGTTCGTTTCTGGTTTGATACTAAAAATCCCCGAAAACGAGTTCCGAAGATCGGGATTCGGGATGGATAATTGTAAACTCACGCGTGTTAGAGCGGGACGTTTGCAGTGGGACTGCTTTGCCTTAATCCGCCTCTGGGACAAGTCAAAATAAAGTCTATGATTTTATTTATGTTGGTCAGTTTCGCGGGCTACTTCTCCGCTCCACTGATCTGGGCTGTGTCGACGCAGCTGTACTGGCAGCCGCTCCGGCTGATGGACGAGGTTCCCAACCCGTCGTACTCAGCCGACGTCAACTCTGGATATTTGCCACCTTTGAGCTTTGTGAGGCGGTTGAAGGAACTCAACGTGCAAGTCAAAAAACTTTGGGTATTGAGGTAGGTATGCATAAGTAATAAGTAACTTATGTGTATAAAAATATCATTCCCTAAGAGTGTTATCCCGGTTTGCCGCGCGCAAAAGACATAAGCGTGTCTCTTTCACTTGGCTTGGTTTACCGAATCGATATATCCCCTTAATCGACTAGGTCCGCTACCGTATATATTAAGGCGCTACACTGAGAAATTTAGAAATTTTGAAATGCTGTTCTGCCCAGATGAGGAAACAATAGGGACTGATTTTCAGATATGTAATTCTTGACTATATGATTGTGGAACTGACAATAGCCGAAACATAATTGCTTAAAATTTTCTCGATAGAAAAGAAATCCAAAGTTGAGTCTATATTTTCCTTTTTTACTCAGCCTCCTAAAACAACGCATTATTAAAAGACACGATTAAGTTAATAAGATAGTATTTTACCTCATCTAGGCACTGACAAGAGGAAATTTAATAAATCTGTATACAGTCAGATATTTATCGAGATTTGTCTAAAAAAGCCATTCCCGGAGAGTGTTGCATCCCGTTTTGCCGTGAACGAAAAACATACGCGCGTCTCTTTCAATAAATATATCGCCTTAAATCAGAGGAAGCATTATCAAGGGCCCTTCTAATTTAAGGTTTTGCGGGACGACGGATAGAAGTAATTCTTCTGTTATATATTAAAATGTATACTTTAATAATGCGTAATTATTATGAATTAAATAAATGAAAAATTAATAATTCTATAACGTGGTTGTGGTGAATGACCTTTTGAAATCGGATGAGTAGGCGCACAGGATATCCTCATCCTACATACTTACAAATTCACAAACATTAATTAACTCTTTATAATATTTACGTACTATATTATAATGTTACGTAGGTACTTTAGTGGCCTTTCGAAAGTAGCAAGTTTATAGCGAGTATTGCAGTCGATACCTACAGGAAGGACCCATGTTTGTAGTTTGTTTATTCAGTTGTGAACTAGCCCGGAGCTCCTGTGGTCAATAGTTAACGGCTATGAGCATGTGGGTTATGATTTTATTACATGGATTTATAGAACCGGAGACGCCGTTTATGCGGGTTACTAGACCAATCCAAAATTAAGCTTTGTAGCCCTTAACTTTTGATATGTCCACAGGAAAGACGCGAACCTAAATCTGTTTATGACCCATTCCCTTCTGATCTTTTTATACATATTGTAAAATTTATGGGCATTTCTTCTCGGCAGTGGTCTTCTTTTGAGAAACGCTAGTAGACTTTGACGTGTAAAAGTGCCAATGCAGCTTACTTGCAAAATACAGTTCATTTAATGCACTTTAACAAATAACGGATATCATGCTTCCCACAGGTATCTGCAAAAATATCTGACATGAATATAAGCCACTTAGCCAGCGCTTAAACATATCTGGCACGGTCAAATACCTACTTTTGCAACCCTCTACATGTAATAGAGCTATAGAATTATTATTCAGCAATAGAAATTGTATCATTTAAACATTTATATAGAAACTGTTGCAGCGCTCGTGGTTAAATATTTACTATTTTTAAATTACAATTTCTAATACATTTTCAGGCACAAAATCCATCCTCTAGAACTGGAAATCTATGACACAATATTCAAATCCGCTGCAATGATGACAGGTAGAGACTTGCTCCCTTATACTGAAATAAACAAGAACTATTCCATGATGTTAGTGAATTGTCATCCTTCCGTCGCCACTCCATGGCGGGTGCCACCGAGTGTGAGGGAGATAGCTGGTTATCACATCAAATTGCCAGTTGATGATTTGGATGCGGTGAGTTGAGTTATTACTGGCGTATCTAGATTTCCATCGGCTCAACGCTCAACCGTCTGGGCTATAGTTGGGTAGCAATATATTATACAGAAGACATACAAATACATTCAAATATTTAACTGAAATGCAGCGGATAGGATAATAATTGAAAATATCATCGTGTATTTAGTCTGATGCATACTTTTGCCAGATTTTCTTTTTTAATTGAGGTAAGATACTAGATCCGATATTTCGTTTCCCAATGACTTTGAATTGCAGCCCGTCACGCCCATATAAAGTTTTTAAGACACATAGTTAATCTAGCTATTATAATTATGTAGAATTGACCTATTTTGGTTTACACATGATAACTTTGTAGCATGCCGATGCCGGTGGCGTTGAGTGACATTTCCAAAAAGTTACGTTTTTGTGAAAAGTTACGCAATTATACTCCGGCAAGTCGATTATGTGATGTGTGTGTGATTTAGTATATAAATGGCATTTACTTAAACTCGCAAATAAAATGGATACCTATACACTGTGCACGGAAAACCAATACCAAGTGTACTCGTTTTGTTGTTCTTGGGGTAAAGTTCTCACAGGGTTGATTACACACGCTCGAAATGTTGTGTAATGAACCCTTTGTTGTGACTACTTGTCGTGTGGGTCAAGAGGTGTCATTGTGAAACAGTAAACCTTTTTTCACGAGTGTGTGTAATTTTTTTCAGAATTTACAGTCCTTAATGGACGCGTCACCACAAGGCGTCATTTACTTTAGCTTTGGGACCACCAACTCTGGAAAAGGCATGAATAACAGAATACGCAGCGATCTTGTGGAACTGTTCAGAAGCATAAACCAAACAGTTTTGTGGAAAATGGAAATGCCTTTAGAAAATCTGCCTGGGAATATTCACTTGATGCAATGGGCTCCTCAAACCAGTATACTGAGTTCGTATTTTTACGATTACTATTTTATACAAAAAATACAACAATAACACAACGCGCTTGGATTTTATCTTTTGTTTGTGTAGGTCCTTAATTCCTAACCACTTTACATTTTTCAGACCATCCCAATACAAAAGTTTTTATAACGCATGGTGGTCTCCTATCCCTCATAGAAGCGATACATTTTGGGGTACCCATGATAGCAATACCACATGCTGGTGACCAATTTAGTAATGCAGCAGCTGCAGTTAAGAAAGGGATAGCTATAAAGCTAGACAACGGCCCCAGCCTGCCATCGGAACTAAGAGATGCACTGAAGGTTATGTTTACTGATTGGAAGTAAGTTATTTATAGAACCCCTTTTACAGTCACAGACGAAAGAAAAATTAAAGATGAAAGTCTCCCTCTTATTCATGAAAGGGGGCCTGTGCCCAGCAGTGGGACTCACATGGATAAGTTCGCCTTTGTACTTTAATCGTATGTGACATGTATATTTTTTTATACAATTGTGTAAAATTAAGTATACTTTCATACATACATAGGCCGATGATGATGTTTTCTTATAACATAATTTAGGTACTGAATTTCACTAGTACGGTATTTTACTCATAGTCAAATCAGCAACTTTTAATTAAATGTCAAAAACGATTTGTTAATATGAAGTTTGTAGGGAAATACTGTCTTAGTGCCGTCACTAAATCAGTGTGAAATGGTATGTTCAAATCAGCGTCCTTTTTAAATCTTTATGCTTATAAAATGTTTCAATTAGCTAAAATAAATTAATAATTGATGTTTTCCGGGTATTTTCGTTAGATCTATTATTAGTCAAGTAAAAAATAATTTATTTTACCTTAGTTTAATACCCTATATTCCATTTCAGATACCAGGACAGTATGAAACGAGTGTCTCGCACGTACCACCACCGACCAGCATCTCCTAGCAAGGAGCTAGTACACTGGGTCGAGCACGTGGCTGTTACGCGTGGGGCCACGTACCTGCGATCTCCTGCACTCCTGGTACCTTCATATCAGAAGGCGTACCTTGATTTAGCGGCCCTTATTATATTTATCATTACTGTAATAGTTCTACTGCTTTATTTCAGTATTCGTTGGTGTATAAGGAGAATTAGGCATAAATGTGTAGAGTGTAAACACTAAAGTAAAATATAACTGCTGAAATCTTTATCAAATTGAGAACGTAAGTATTACTTATTCTGTAAATTGTATATCAGTGGCGGAGCGTCCATACAACTCGATTTCCACCGGTTTGCCTAATTTTCAGCCAGTCCAGTGCTTTTACTAGGCTCATGAAGAATAAGAAAGGCAAATAATTTTTGGCTTCTTCAAGAATAATTTTATGGCGCCGCCACTGTTGTATATTGTGAATATGTAATGCATAGTTTAAATTAAATATATTTTTTTAGTTAAAAAATAATCTTTTGTAAATCTAATTAAATATGTAAAGACTGGAGCACATGTAAAACTTCGTTACAAAATGAGCATCAGGAAACAAGGAACATCTGCAAACTAAAATCTCTCGTAAAACCTCAGGTTTAGGTATGTGGCACACAAAAAATAGCTTACAATTGCAGTTTTCTTTAATGCTGTAGATAGTCTGACAAAAATCGAGGTTTTGCTACTATGGATCCAATACTTTGCTGATGAATATTATACACGTGTATAGTTGATCGGTTTAAGTAAGCACTAGTCTATCTTTTCTGTGGACATAGCAAAAGTTGATTGACTTAATCATCGATAGGTTTCATCTGCATATTTTAAACGGCGTGTTGGCGATGGCCTCTTATATGAATCTATGTGTAACTTACTTGTACACAAGCCGTCAATTATTTTACAGGAAAGACGACGTTTTAAATTATGCATGGGTCCCATTTTATGAACTCTATTATTAATTGACCGAGTGAAACGAAGATCTCTGTTTTAGCTTCGACAAAAATGTTTTCGTATGTCGGGGTTTCCGGTCGTTCGACTCCTCTACAGGTCGCATTTCTTAACCGATTCTCGTGAAATTTTGTGAGCAGGTACGGAAATTAAAAGAACGTTTTTTGTCGAGTTACTTTTTGGAATTTAAAAAAAAAAACATTTTTTTTATCAACGATTTTGTGTTTCTCCGGCCTAATTCTTGTAAAGTATTGTGAGCAGGTTGTTTGATTACATAGAATATTTATTTATGTCGAGTAATTAAATAAAATAAATTAAAAATTCATTGGTTTGTCCTCCTCTACAGCATTTCTCAACCGATTCTCGTGAGAAATTTTGTAAGCAGGTTCGATATCTAACATAGTTTTTGGAAATTAAAAAAAGAAACACGAGGTCTACAGCTCACAGAGCCACTAGTTTAAAAGCTGAGAATGAATTAAACAACAAATATTTTTTGTAAGTCTTATTCTGACATACTGAAGGATTGTATGAAATAATTATGGGCCATATTAGAATCACTCTACAGTTCCATATTATCTCCAGTTGTGTGACAATCTTTTCGTCGATCGATTTCAATCTTCGCTTCTAAACGGTAACGTGCTTTTGCATTTCAAATTAGGAACAAACGTTTCCTACGTTGTTTTTGGACGCCCCCAGTTTCCGGGTACCGTTAGAAGAGAAAATGTTTTTACATTAAAAAGTTTCATGGGTTAAAATTATTTGGAATATTGTTAAAATACACTCAATTAAAATGTTAAACTACAGTGCTGTAAGCTTACATTGTGATGTTGAGTGAATAAAATAAAATAAAATAAAGTTAAAGGTACAATAAAACCGGTCACTTTATACGAGAAAGCTGTACAATCGGTACCCATTTATTATGATCGTGACTGTATATTACTGACAAAGCAAGATAATATTTCCTTGAGCATGGTATGATTAATTACAAAATTTGATATAACGTTTAATTAATTTGTATTGGGCCTGGAAAAGGTTTTTGTTGCTTTATCACAGGCGCTCTACTTAAAAAGAGAAACTTGCCAATTGCCCTTTACCTATTCATTAGTAAAATACTAAAATAGCACCGGCACGCCATTTCTTCGCATAAATGTTGATTCAAAAGTTGCAGTGAAACGCGTTTCTAATTTTATTTTATAAGTTGGTCTGTGTAAATACTGGTAGGTATAGTGACCCCACTAAATTAAATACCCATTTAAGAACACTTGAATAGCAACATTTTATACAAAAAATATTGTTTATGATTAAAATACTATATAGTACGTATCTAATCAATGTTCAATTAGCATAAAATGGTGTCAAACAACTAACTACCTACATTTTGGTGCAGTTAATAAAGAAAAAATATTCTTCTCTCGTCCTTTAGTTAATGGTTTGCTTTATCTAGATTTTATAAATTTATGATTCAGTCACAGCTACGATTACGAGTATGAAAATGCTGGTAACGTTACCACCTATGCACGGTAACGGTACTTACGGTAAGTATTTATGAAATGACAATTAAGTTTACCATTACCAAACGCATCCCTAATAACCAACAATCCCTTAACAGCCATTACTCTTACTGAATATTGCCGACAGTACACTATTTCCAGAAGACGTATGGTTAGAAGGCAATTGGGATTAGTTTAAAGAACGGATATAACATTAGTACATGTCTCTAATCTGCCTTGATTAATGACTGGGAGTTATCAGAACCGGCTGTAGGTACCATGTGAATACTAATATAGGATAGTTTTTTATAACGACACGACTACACGATTTTATGAAAGTTTTAAAAATACTATTATTAAACTAAGCAAAACGCTAGTTAGTAGTTATCTGAAAATATCCCTTTTTGGCTTTGATACACAGAATATTGCAAACGTACGTTAAACTCTGTGGTTAAACTAACTAACAAAATGCCGCACGTCTTAAAACGTTATTTTGCCCAACATTTGGTACTTAAGTGTAGCTTTCCTTTCAGAAAGGTCTGCATTTCTATGTTTAGTGGTACATGCCATTGTCTCTAAGACAGACTAAAAATTATAATCAATTGGATTAAGGTCAGGCGAGAATGGTGGCCAGTGTTTTGATCTTACGAAACAAGCAATTTTCACGACAGCTTCAAAATTTGCCTATATTCACAATCTGATAAAAGTTGCTGGCCACCTTATACACCTGACCTTAAACAATTATACATAGACAAGGACCTGCGACATTAAGCTGAGAAAAATGTACATAGCTCTGAAAGCAATACTTGCCAAAAAATTGGCAAAATATAACGTTTTAGGACGTGTGTCATTTTGTTCATAATTTTAACTTATGTTTGCAATTGTGTATCAAACCCGAAGGGGAATAATTTGCATACCTATAACTAGTGTTTTGTTTAGTTTAATGATAGTATTTATAAGGTTTTTTCGACCTAAAAATTCTTTGTCGACGTATTTTTGGGTCACGACTGACAAACCAAACATCTTGACCAATTGGACTTCCCATTTCGCATTCTGACACAGCGACAAAGTCAATGCAATGCAGTTAGCTAGCGGTTCAGCTGTTTGAACGCCATTTTGACAAAGTGAATGATTTGTTTAGAAGTTTCCGTTCATTCAATGGGTCACAAGGCCTACGCGGTTAGTTAAACGGAAATGTGAAGATCACACCTAGTGTTTTATTTATGTGTATAAAAATACTTTACAAGAACATTAGAAAAAATACTTCACTAATAATAGTTTATGCAACTGGTACATAATGCCTAATTATGTGTAGTTGCATAAATTACTTAATCTACACACATATTATAAGTCCTCTAAGATGGGTTTAGAAACCGAAGTAAATAAATCCAATAATTGTATTAATACAACCCTTTTTACACGGATGCGGAAATGTCGAAATCAGAACTGGCAACCGATACTTACCTGAAAGTTATTTTAAAAAGTAAAGAGTCCCTATTCTGATTATCATGTCCTTCTAGCTCAAATTTAGTGCGATATATACTAAAAAAACACCGAGCTGACATTTCGCATCGACTGAATTTGAATTTTCAGTGATACTAGAATAGGGACATATCAACTTTGACATTTGAATTATGACGTTTAATATTATAACATTAAATAGGAAATTATAATGAAAATTATATTACTGCTGTAGCCTTAGCCACAGATAAGAAAATTGTTATTGATACATTGAATGTTGAAAAGAGAGTCATTTTCTACGGTTTCCGAACGCATATTAGAGGATTTATGATATGTGTGTAGATAAATAAGTTTTTGATACTGAACAAAGTTTTTAGTGCTTAGTTGCTTACCTTCGTATGCCGTAAATATTACAATTTATCACGAATAAAATTTACCAGGCGCACTTATTGACAGAGTATCCTTTATAAACATGTCCACTGTAGCTAAAAAAAATAGAGATTTACGTACCAACTCCATATTGTCCTGTCCTAAATCCAATGCGCTGACATTGTCGCTACTAAACGGATACAGACGTGAAATATTATTATACTTTAGATTATTTCAGTTGGCCAAGTTGTGTCGAAGTAATCCATACAAAAAGCGACTTAACCTTCTATGCCAGAAGATTCAAAATGTAATAACAGTTTTATAGAACATCGGCAAGCACAAAAGATCACAACTATACACGGAGTTATATTCCCAGTTGAAACGTAAGATGACTTCAATTTCCGTATCGGGATAGATTTGTACATGAAATTGGCTGTTTGCAAGTTTATGGTCTTGTTGTGCTGATTTTGCGTGTAACATAGTTGTAGTGTGTTTTAATGCCGAATATTTACATAATATGTAAAACATTCAACGACAATAACGCTCAGCCCAATGCAGTCAATAACCCCTCATAAAATTAAGTATTACAATTATTACATTTAATTAGTACACAATAATTTAGTTTTCTTTAAATTATTGTGTACCATGCCCCGGATTAAGGTACATACCTATGTTCTCTTAAGGCGCAGGGATGGGCAAGGCATTCTCCATACAAACTCTGTGCACGTTTTATTCGTAGGTTTTGGCACTAACGAATGTAATATTTTTTTTTGGATGTAAATATTAGATATGCGAAGAAAGTGATGCGGAAATTTTCAAATATTTCAAAAAATGAAAAATGAAAAAAAAATAAAAAAAATATTAATGAAAAAAAAATTACATAACGAAATAGCTAACAGAAAAATAAGCATACTGACCAAAAATCATAACATTAATGCAAACACAAACGAAGAAAATCCTGCACAAAGTTTGTATGCCGAGAGCTTGCCCTACCCCTCCTCTTAATAAATAAAATAGTAGGAGACAATCGTACGCAAATCAAACAGTAAGCAATCATAGTAAGTTCAATAAGGCTTGTGTTATATATACTAGACGACGATATATATAGATATAATTAATCAAATACATAGATAACGCCCAAGATTCAGAAACAAATATTCACTTAGCGGTCCCCCAACGCGGCGACGCTTGGAAAATAAAAATATTTGAACTTTACTTACATAATATATGTGACGATAATAATTATAATAGGTATAAAATATTATTTGTTAGTTTTTAGAGTTTATTTTTTGTGTCGGGGGGTTCTTAAAATTTTTAATTTCACTTTTATTTTATTTTTATTTTTGTAAATTGAACATGTTGTGGAACGGCATTTCCGAAAGAAACCTCATTATTCGAAGAGAAGTTTAAAAAATTGGATTTTATGTCCTTTCTTTTTGAAACTGACTGTGGTTTTACAGGCCGGGCCTGATAAAGCGTACTGAGGAGTGCCTGATTGGAGAGCAGCTTGAGGAAAAACTAGGGATAACCTCCGACACGACCACGCGGGCGGTTTAAACACTGGAATACTCTAAGAGTTTGCCCTCCAGTGGAATTGTTTCAGCGGCGGTGGCAAACAAGCGTGCGGTCCACCTGATGGTAAGCGGACACCGCAGCCTATAGACGCTCGCAACTCCAAAGGAGTCACGCGTTGCCAACCCTAGGTATAATTTGAGGATTCACTGTGTTGACAGCTGAAGGGACAAACTTAGGTCCCTCGCTCTCAACACAGTCATAGAATAAGTAATAGTACCACGTACAGAAGTTGCACTGTTAACAAATCGCCAACTTACAAACCCAAATTATAATAGGTAAATAACAAATATTGACCACACCAAGCGAATGACGAGACGACGCGACCGTCCGGTAGCAATTCGCCACTGAATGTACTTGCAGCGGCCCGGGGATGTACTTGCAGCGGCGCGGCGCGGCGAACTGACGCACCATGAGGGAGTGAAAGCCGCCTGACGGCTGACAGTGCATCCTCGGGAGCTCTGGCAACCTTGCTCACCTCCAGGAACACAACACATAGGTACGGCTACGACGACGATACGACGTTTGAGCGACTTCAACCGAATCTGAGGTGTGAGTGAAATCGAGCTACTCCAAGGCGACTTCCTGATTTGTCGGTGTGGAGGCGGTACGAAATGAGAAAACTGTCAAATGTCAGTGTCAACTGTCAGTCAACCCAGTACTACTTTTTACTGCGCCCCTACATTTAAATGAGTGCTTCCTGACTGGCGCGGGATGCGCGGTAGCGGGACGATGCGAAGGCGGTACTGCTCCGCTTCTGCGCATGATATTACTACTGCGCATACGTAATACTGACAGTATTATGTCAAGTGAGAATCTTTGCGACGTCAGTAAGTTTACGTCAAAGAAGAAAATGTCACATATCGATCCCGTCCCGCCAAGTCAGGAAGACGCCTAAGGCGTAAACTTACTGACGTCGCAAATATTCTCACTTGACATAATACTGTCAGTATTACGTTTGCGCAGTAGTAATTTCATGCGCAGAAGCGGAGCAGTAGCTCTAGTATAAGTTTTTTCGAAACATTAACTAATTCGAACGCGTTTGCGTTTTGTCTCAAAATGTATGAAAACGCTCTGACCGAGTTTGAAATACGCGCGTTCATCGGTTAGCAACAAATGTTATACTCGCTGTTTTAGTTTCCACTAGTGACCATCAGAGGCGCTGTTCACGTTTTCATACATTTTGAGACAAAACGCAAACGCGTTCGAATTAGTTAATGTTTCGAAAAAACTTATACTAGAGCTACTGTACCGCCTTCGCATCGTCCCGCTACCGCGCATCCCGCGCCAGTCAGGAAGCACTCATTTAAATGTAGGGGCGTAGTAAAAAATGGTATCGCGTCGACTGACAGCTGACACTGACATTTGACACTTTTCTCATATCGTACTGCCAAATCGCACGACAAATCAGGAAGTCGTCTAAAGTGCGAGGTTATGATTGGACCGACTAGACTAATCGTGGTTGAATTTTGGCGCAATGGCCACGGAGCGAGTGTTGAACGCAAAGAGCGCTAATTAAATAGCAACGACATGACAGCTGGGGGCGACGCCGCAAGGAGCTAATGCTTTATTATTCTTGATTAATTGTTATTCTATTGTTTTGATTAATTGTCAGTAAGCTATGACCATTATTTTAGTTAATAATATTGCTTAAAACGACCAATACGTATCTAGGTGCTGCAAACGTACAGTTTAGTTTTTCATGGGTCCGAAGCGGCATATTAGAGCCTAAAACTGTATACCTATGTTTATAAGTATATCAAATTAATAAACGTAGTTTATCCTACATGAGTTGAATGACGGTTAGCACAAATAACAGTCGGGATCAATGGATTAATGCGTTTATTGCAACGCAAGGAAGCGCTCGCTTTCTTAAACAATTTAAGGTATTTTGGGATAAGATCGAACTAATTTTCGATACTTTGGTAAGCACTAGGATTTTTTTTTTTGACTAACTTATCTAAGGATTCCTTGAATTATTATCGTTTGTTATAAATAAGTATGAAATGTATTTTCAACCCATATTTTTCATTTCCTCATATGTGAAACCGTTTTTATTTAATATACGTTTAAATATAGTATTTGTTAATATTTTTCATCGGGAAACATCGGACGTAAACGGAAAACAACGGACTATGTTCAAAACTGAACTCTGTGCAGTTACGCGTAAGGCTCATAAAAATAAATATCCGATCTTTTCCTGTCAAACTAGACAAAAAACACCAATTTTATATTTCACGCTGTCGCACACAAGCTGTCGCTTTAAATCCACGCGGCTGACTGAAGTGTGGGGGTGGGGGGCAACAAAATGGGGTAGGCAAGTGTGTTGCCACCAATCGACAATCTCTTCTAGTTTAGTAGAAAATTGAATTATCCGATCTTGATCCGATCCGATCTTACCCCAACATACTTATATGAAGAATTCTTAATTGGGGACAGATGCATTTAAAACCTTATAGGTATGAGGAAATATGAATATAAATAAATCTTCACAAAAAATGCCTGCGTCTTACACTGGGGTTTTAAATAAATCGAACCATCCATTAGAGGGACTTGAAACAAAAGCGATTTAGCAGGGAATTGCGGCCCAGCTCCCGTGCTAACGTCAGTTGTGTGCAAGTTGGAGCAAGTTGCCGACGGAAATATGCTTACTTGAACACGTAGCCTGGTTCAGCTCGCAAATCGATCTTAAACCGGATAGCTGGTTTCAATTAAACTTGTATTTATACTTCTTAGTCGTCTCAATCTTGTTAGAGTCAGAGTGGTCTCGATGATGATGTATTCGTACACATGCGTACACACATTCGCCGCACGCACGCATGAAGGCAGGCAGGCATGCACGCACGCGCGCATATTACGTCATATTCAAAAGAAATATTTTTAAGGCCAGGTAGTCCCATTGCAAACGTCCCGCTGTAACACGCGTGAGTTTACAATTAACCATCCCGTTCTCTACTGAACTCTGCGCGTAGCTTTCGTGAATATTTTAGTACATTTTGATAGATTTTTTGAATACTGGATCATTTACCAAAAATCTATCCGGTTATTTTGTCAGAACAATAAAAAAGCTACCCTTTTTGTAAAAAAAACATATCACTGCCGTTGACAATTACGAAATAATCAGCATGAAAGTTTATTTTTACGATGATATTTAAGATTTTTCACAGAGTTACCAAAGAATTTTTCATATTTTCTTTTTAAATTTACAGTAATTTTTGTGTAATATAATTCTTCATTATGTATTCACACTCTAAGCTCAAAGTTTAATATTTTCTTCGATTCATGAACTGGCCTCGCCTTAACAGCGACCCGTCCGGCTTCATTCGGGTCAATCACTTTTTCGACTTAATTGAGTTGAAATTATACTAGTAAACAACACACAACACACATGTATAAGTAAACAACTAACGTGATACGTTAAATAATTGAAAACCATCCGCATTTGCTTCAAACTGTAAAAATACTAAGTAACCCAATCGAAACGAGGCTTTGAATAATAAAATTGTGCCTATTCCCACATTAGGTACTTTCGTACTCACCCATGCAAGGATAGTTCCATTTCAATTTACTTAGGCGACTTCCCGACTTGGCGGGGCGAGATCGATATGTGACATTTTCTTCTTTGACGTAAACTTACTGACGTCGCAAAGATTCCCACTTGATATAATACTGTCAGTATTACGTTTGCGCAGTAGTAATATCATGCGCAGAAGCGAAGCAGTACCGCCTTCGCATCGTCCCGCTACCGCGCATCCCGCGCCAGTCAGGAAGCACTCATTTAAATGTAGGGGCGTAGTAAAAAATGGTATCGCGTCGACTGACAGCTGACGCTGACATTTTTTCTCATATCGTACTGCCTCCGCACCGACAAATCAGGAAGTCGCCTTACCCCCCCCCCCCCCCCCTTTCCTTTTACTACAGCGAATAAAAAAGGATAAAATTGTTATTTACGCTTGTTCTACGGGATGTAAATAAAAACAGTGTGATACTCTAAGGAGTAATACCTAACAGTACACTTGGAAGTATGTTTAAGAATGATTCACGCTAGACCGTTCTGTGTCCGGGCCGGCCCGTTTTCTAGTACAAGAAATCGACAGCCGTGGCGCGTCCGTACTACTCATAGAAAACGGGCCGGCCCGGACACAGGGCTTTCTTATTGCTGCGAAACTACAAACGCGACACAAAAAATCCGCTAGGCGGCGCAACATTATCGTAATTCTCCCCAGTAACAAACACAATTACATTTTACACACACTATCTCACTTTACTGTGACAGGTCACTGACCTCGTTTTTTTTAATGATTGCTGTAACTTAGAATTTGAATATGTGACAGACCTTCTTTGTCAAATTAACCAGAATAAGCCAGAGTGGCGCACGTGATAATTAGGTTGTCAACCATTTCAATTTAGAACATATTGTTATGACATTCACGCAAAAGAGTGTAGACTTGTCATTGCATATCTCTGTCTCTGTTGCGCAGTTTTGACAGATTTCACTTAACTAAATAAGGGCTAAATTTTATCACGACTCGACACAAAAAGTCAAAGTTGCAAGCCACAAATAAGTAGCTTAATTTCAACAACTAAGCCAAGTACATTGTGGTGTAATTAGTAATCGCTTGCTCTCTAAAGCACAGGTCACAGGTTCGAATCTCAGGCAAGAGTAAGTGTTTTTTTTTGTGTTTTTTTTAAACAACCATAATTTTTAGAGCATAAATAATTATTGAGCGTTATTTTGGTAAATAAATATTTTGTACTTTTTTTATTTATTTAGAAAAAGATTCAACATAAATATGTTGCCCTGCTAATACAAGCTTACAACTTTATTTATTAGTTCTTTATTATTCTTTATTTATCGTATGGCCTTTATTTCGAACCGTGAGATCTTCGAGAAGACAGTACGGTTCATAAATCAATCTTAAATAAAATTCAAGATTTATTATATAATTTATTATAAACATAAAACATAAGACTGAGGGATTATAATGCGTGCAACCACAGTGCGTCTATAACAGTTTGTAGCCTGTCTCTCAATAAGCTGAGTAGACGTTGATAATTATGTCAGTTCCCCGCATTTCCTCCCATATTTCATTGCAGTATCTATTGCTTGAATTGCTTCTTTGGTTCTTTCATGGCGATGATCCCACTGTTGAACCATTAAACCCCAAAGATTCTCAATCGGGTTCAAATTTCAGGCGATGGCATTACATCATTACATTTATGCCTGGATGTAGCTGTAGAGTAAACCACTCCCAAGTGACCCGTGCTGTATGGGGCAATTATCTTGAATAAAGTCAGGAAAGTCAGTAGAACAATTTGCAGCATCACTTCGTCCAGTAAATTCACGTAAACATTTGCGCATGATGTGGCTATGAAGTGAAGTTCACCGAAGCCGCTGATCATAGATCTGAGACTGCGACGCCGTCACCAGATATCCTCCCCCACATACTAGCCGTAAGCGGCCAGAATTCCTCAGAGCTTTGGGCCCTTTCTATTTCAGATATTATCCGAGGCATCTTTTCATTTAAATTTGTATTATTCTTTTTTTATCGTTTGCGTTGATATATTGGAATAATTACACAATGCAATAATATCACTTTCATCGTAATACTGATGTCATTCTGCTTTACATTGAACTGCAGAGCAAATTGAAGTCGAATAGCGTCCAAACTTTGGCAGGATTACGGTCCGTTTGGGCATATTTATTTTGTTACAATACGAAGCTCAATATATTTAATAATTTAAAATATTGTATTTGAAATACCAAGCTTGAATTTAATTTGCTAATGTCAGATGTCAAACTATGTGTCAGGCGCTATGAATATACTCACACATAGACATAAAATATGCAATATGCTATATGAAGGAGTATGACCCATATAATGGAAAAAAATTCCACATTCTAAAAATACTCAATGAAACCTTTTGTAATAAGAGAGGGTTTAAAAAGGAAAAAAATGATATAATGATAAGCATTATTAGCCACATTTTATGTTTTCCACTATCTCGAATTGTAAAAGTACCAGGAAAACTATTTTAAATGTTTATTCGTCGATATGACTCACCAGTAATTTACCCTGAAAATGTTAATATCATCTAGTTACTGGTATTAAATATGCGATTTTTATAAATGTCAAACTGCAAAAAGTGCGACAGACGTCCGTCCAGCTCGAGGCCCAACGGCCATCTGTCTACTAAAATGAAGCGCGCAGTTTGCTTTTCTGATATTTTTGAGTTTTGTTAAATGTAAAAACATTTAAAAAAAAATTAGCCGTAAAATACACTTCTTCACATCGTTTCCTATCCATTGATATATTTTACTCGAGTCTGAGTTGGATATATTTTATATACGACTCACAATAAGATCAAAATTTACCTGTTTTTGCGATGTGAGATCATCGAGCGAAGTTTCAAATATCGTGTTTTCAGCCTTAAAATACACTAGATCGACTCTTAAACTATAACATATCTAAATATCCCATCAATAAAGTGAGTATTTAATGGTTTAAAATTGAATGAAAAATACTATGATTTCGAATAACGTGCAGGTCTTAATACGTGATTCCCATTCAGGCTTTCGTAAAACTGTCTAGGCTATACATATAAACGATGCAGGAGTTAATGTTGCAGATACTAAGGTTCAGTTTCCAGTCAAGACGAACTTTTATGCTGGTGACTATGTCTTTTCACCTAAATTATGACGTATATACCTAATGTGTCTAAAATTTAAATGTTATAATTGTAATAAACTGAACATTATTTTCCATCAAAATTCCTAGTCACATTATACCTGTATAGGGCATGAAAATAACACGGAACAGCTTATTATTAACAACCACAAGATTTAAGCAAGTACTTTATAAGCCTCCGAAGTAATGGCTACTCGTGTATGCAAAGTGTGTTGAAGTTAGAGCGCCGAAAAAATAACCAGTTACAAAGTTCGACGTTAATATTACATGACTTAAAATACTTTAATTTTGTGAGTAGATTAGGTCAAGGCTTTTGAAGTAACGAGAAATTTAGAAACTTTGAAACGCTGTCCTGCCCAGACCAGCAAACAGTAGGGGCTGATTTTCAGATAATATATGATTCTTGACTATATGATTGTGGTACTGACAATAGCCGAAACATGATTGCTTAAAATTTTCTCGATATAATAGAAAAAAAAACAAAATTGAGTCTATATTTTCCTTTTTTTTACTCAGCCTACTAAAACAACGCATTATTAAAAGACACGATTAAGTTAATATGATGGTATTTTACCTCATCTAAACGCTGTCAAGAGGAAATTTAATAAACCTACACACAGTCAGATATTTCACGAGATTTGTCTAAAAAGCCATTGCCGAAGAGTGTTCCATCCCGTTTTGTCGTGAACGAAAAACGTACGCGCGTCTCTTTCAATCAATTATATCGCCTTAAATTGAAGTATCCTATTATAGGATGTTTCAATTCAACACATACTTGGAGTGATTTTACGGATGTTTAGAGTTTTACACGAGTGATACGAGTTTGAAACTTCTACCCCTTGCTACTAGAAAGTAGAAAAGTAAAACGCCAACGCGCAGAGGCGTCTAAACTAAACCCTTCCTCACACCTCAAATCCTAATAATATTATAAACGTGCAAGTTTGTGCGGATAGTTGTATGTATGGATTGATGTACGTTCCACTTAATCTCAAAAACTACTTAAGTAATTGATTTCTATGAAACATTCAAGTATTGTAGCTTAGACGTCCGGATAGGAAAAAAATCCGGTCCGGTTAAAAGGGGGTGATTATTTTATATGGAGCACCAAAATTATCTTTATGATAGAAACTTCCTAATTTTTAGACTAAACGGAAAAAACTGAATTCCACGTTTTTGAGAATTAACCTTCTGAAGAGGTGAAAAGATGTCAAGTCATTGTAAGGACAACTTGTGTTTTTTAAAGTGAGTGACACTATACTTTGCGTGTAGACTTGACGGGTCTCAGTTAAAACACAAGAAAAATAAAATCAGTGTTTTTGGAAACACATTCCTGAGGCTGATGATGCACCAGAGATGTGCGAGGATGCGTTTTCATACATTAGACACCTCGCAACGTGCCGAGCGAGGTGTCTAATGTATGAAAACGCATCCTCGCACATCTCTGGTGGAAACGCAGCCTTAATGGTGTAAAAAAGAGTCCGACGATACATTGTATTTAGGTAATTAAATGTAGACTAGAAAGGCATTTTTTACGTTTGGAAGTACTTTGTTTCATTGATAAAGGCAAATACAAAATTATTGTTAAGATAATCCTCGGTATACCTCTATAGGTATACCTATATGTACCTACCTATTCTAAATACTTATTCATAGATGATTGATTATAGCATGATTATAGGAGTTTGCACACCACTTTCTTTGATGTTAAGACGCTAGTTCGCTTAATTAACTTACTTTGAAAGTCAATTTGGTAATAATGCCTACCGAAGCGTTATAATCTGGTAAATTTAACAAATCGTGGATAACAGATATTACAGGCGCTCGTTAACGATAGGATCACTTTAAGTTGTGTATTATTAGTAATTTTGTTTTGGCACCTCTACTACTATTGTTTGGGAGAGAATAAATGGCGAAAATATTATAATAAGACCTCCATAGGATTCTTATTCTCGGTAAAATGTACACTGCTAAGCTATTGAATAGAGTGGACGAGTCTTTCAGTTACTTAACACTCAGTTCTAGATAGTACGTATAAGTACGTAGTCTACAGTGCCACTCATCCAAACTCAGACACATGTTACATCTTTAGTCTGAAACTAGAGGTGAGACGTACTAGGCAAAACGCGTACTGAGTCTTGCGAGTACGCGTCCACAAAAAGACTAGATCCAAAGACTAGGTCCAAATACGCGCTAAACCGACCCCGACCCGAGGTGAATCCGAAAGAATCCGAACGCGCAGACGAATACGAATAGCGCGGAACATAAAGACTCTTAGACGTTTCGAGTCTTCAGAGTCGTCGTACGCCAGGCGTACTCGATACGCTAAAAGACGCGCGAGCGGGATCGCGTACTTACGCGTCCATGCCAAAACCTATTCCAAAAACCTGTTCCCGTAAATAAATACGTCTCACCTCTATCTGAAACCTTATTCTAGTTCAACTTGAGCCCTTGTGAGGAATTAATGCGGTACTTATCATTCAGTCTTTCACTGCAGATTAAATGTATATGTGTACCTGTTCCTATACATTTAAACTTGGGGTGCTATCTTCGCCAATGAATTTAAATTAAATGGAATTTCACTCCATTTCTTATACCTTTTTTAACCTATTTGACCTACTCAGATTGGATATATTATAATAAAAACTGTCTTGTGACAAATGGACAGGTTGCATATTTGTTCAGTTGCACAAATTTTGGTAGGTAAAGAATACTAAAACATATTGCAATGGCAGCCCGAGTCGGATATAATTATCCATGAAATGAAAATGAGGTTTTTATCAGTTGGATTGCTAATGTTCGTTCGTAATAATACGCGTCATTTTGAAAAATGAATGAAAAAGTTTACACCAGTTAAAAGTAAACACCAGCAGCTAAATACAATAAATGCCGATGCAAAAGCGAAGAAATGAAGAGAATCCAAGATAGATGCAAGCAACGAACCATACACGTAGTAAAGCTCATGTTGTTACTACCTCCGTGTCTTGGAAGATAAACCTATAGAGAGATTTCCCTACAGGCGGGGTATAGTAGTGTTCTTAGAATCTAAGTCCAATTGGAAACTACCGAAGGTACCTTTGCTAAAACGGGATAAGAACCGTAAAAAACTCACTTCACTACACAACTTTGATTAAAAAAAATTGTAATAAAAACCGGCCAAATGTGTGTCGGGTCACGCACGCGCAATTTAGGATTCCATAAGTTGTCCTTTTTTTTTGAACCTGACTGTAGCTTAATATGCCGGGCCCATTAAAGCGATACAAGTGCGCGGTTGGAGGGTGGCCTGGGGAAAGGCCAGGGGAAAACTCCGACACGACCACGCGGGCGACTTAAACACTGGAATACTTACTTAATAGCTTGGTTGAGCGGTTTCAACCGAATTGATGTGTATCAGTGGGATCGAGCTACTGGGAGTTTTGTCACTGGTTCACTAAACCTAGCCTAGCTGAGAAGAGTCCAGCCATAGTTGTCCATGTCCATCCGTTACATTAGGACTCTGGTATGCGGACTACAATGTTTGCAAATTTATATTTACCATGTTTTTGACAGAATTAACAACATTATCTAAGAGAAGTATAAACGGAAATTGTACAAAGTTTGCTTTTGTAAAGTACATTTCTTAGGTTCAACTATTACTTGTTAACTAATAATGTCTATTGATAGTTTTCTTTTTAAGGCCGTGTATTACCACTTTTGAGTTTTTAAAAACCATCTGAGACATGGAATATAGTGTCTTAAAATCTAAAAAAAATATATGTGTTACATAAGAATCTTGTCTAGTCAAAATCGCAGTCAGTTACATGACCTGATGAATTTTACTCGATAGAAAAAAATCGCGAAGTTACCTCTTTTTGGAATGTTTTTTCAATACTACGGCTACATTACTGATATTTAACATTTAATTTTTGTACTCAATTAAAGATCGTAAATAGTTATAGAAAAATTCGCAGGGTTTGCCTTGATAAAATGATTGGCTTAATCACTATAGCTAAATATTTACAAAACTGCGCGCAGAGCTTGCGTAGAGAGTGGGATGGTTAATTGTAAACTCACGCGTGTTAGAGCGGGACATTTGCGTTGGGGATGAATCCCCTTAAATTCATTATATATACTCACTAAAATACTACCATGAATTTTTCACATGCTAAGTAACCGTTTATAGAGCTGACACGCTGACAGATTCTTAAATCAATCAATATAAAATGAAACCCTACAAAATTTTTGAGAGAGCTATCCAACGACAACACAGGACGGAAGGACTGGCGACTGACATGGCGAAATTATAAGGGTTTCTTGTTTACTACGGAACCCTAAAAAGGTACCTAACGCAAGTATGTAGGGAACTCCGTAATATTACATAAAAAATATTGTGACTAAAACACTGCAGGTCTTCAAATGTGTGATGAAAATGCAATGTTTTTGCATTTTCTGTAACAAAAGGAATGTTCTGCAGTCAACCAGCCAGCAATCCTTTACACAGTGTGTGTGGAATAAAATTCTGTTTATATTTCGTTGGCGTAGAGACGTTTGCGTTCTCGGTACACAGTACACACATCCCACGAGAGAACGAAACAATCTTGCTGTTATCTAATAGTCCGTATACAATTTAGAATTGAGCTTTCGGATATGTCGGAATATTCACAGATCGATGGAATGTTATATAAAGGATAGATATTATCTACTCGTACTCGTTGAGTATATACTCAACTTAATTTGAATCAAAATATTCAAGTTTTGTTTACTTGTTTATAATAAATAGCCTTTAACTTAAACCTATACCTATGTATGTATGACATTGTTTTGTTTTTATGATAATGTTCTATATCTCTAAAAATATCTTTTGTTATACCTAACACATTAAAACTGGTTGGAATACTGTTATTATGAAAAACAACGTCAAAAAGTTTAAGTAACAAATAATTTCGTATACGGACTCTTAAGGGCTCTTCGCTGCGAATTGCGATGCCGAAACAGTAAAAAAATTCAGAAACATAAATTGTTTGATGGAAACCTATTATTTTTGTGTTGCTTTTAATTTCGCCATTAGAAGTTTGGCATTAAAAAGTACGAATGTAAATGTGTTTTGGGTCGTCAAACTGTTATGGTCGGGGATTTTCAGATAGGCTGTTTTCTGAGATTGCTTTAATCTTTCATTTTATTGAACAAAATCGACAAAAATCATTTAACATATACGAGCCGTCAATAGAAAATGGAAATGATGTAAACAGACCAATTTACCTTCATTACTTCGTAATCACGCACTTTTAAAGAACGAACACAGTCTTACCAACATTTTATAGTCATAATCCTTGTATTTGCATTCATTTTAAGCTATAATATCTTTTAATTATTCATATTTCAATAAAAACAATTTTCGTTTACAATGATTAGTTATAGTGACAATAGGTTGTCAATTTTTTGACTTATAAAAATGATAGGAATCTATAATGTCATTGAAAAAAAAATCGTTTAAGTGATGGGAATATCAGTATATCGAAAAAGTTAAATGTCATTATAGATTCAATTACAAATTATCTCACTTCTCATCATTTTCCATTTACTTTGTTATGAATTTTCATTGCCCATTTATTTTTATATGCTGCCATGAAGTTGAGAGATAAATATTCAATAAAATAATTTCTCGAGTGTCAAGTGGATTGCTTAATCATTGTTATAGACTTTCCTCATCACTATTTTACAACAAATCCATAGACGACAAATGAATTGTCAGTCAGACATATTTGTTTACATAATTTCCATTTTCTATTGACGGCACGTATATGTTTATACACATCGTAGGCAAAACTTTGAGGAGGTTTGTATGCCGATATTAAAACATCCCATTAAAAAAACATAAAGTTGGAACCGAAGTTATTGTGTAGGTACATTTGAGCCACTATTTAAAACCTTTAAAGGTTTAAATGATAGTTGGCGAAATCGCGCGGTTCATTCCGCGTTTATTATTTAACACTTGCAATAATAAGTAACAGTTATTACTGGTTATTACAATGGAAAATGTAGGTTAACATGTATAATATTCGAGCTTGTAACCCTAGATAATAATCGTACCAACATAAGTTTCAGTTTAATCTCAAGTTGCAAACGGTATAAGATTAAGGTACAGTCGGTAATAATTTCTACGTGGCCAAGACAAAATAAACTTTGTAGTTTCAGGTGCTTACGTCTCAGACAACAGTATTCCTATAGAAGAAACATTGATAAAAGCGTAAGCGACTTAAGTTTTAAAGTTCTTTTTTATTTGGAGAGTTGCTTTTAATGTTTCAGCAAACACTAAAGTAGTACAAGCTTAGCCTTAATATGATCTAGGCTCTAATAAGAGGCCACATTAAAAGTTATTACAGTCTTTACCGAGCTCTGTATTAGATATTGAAACTTTATTCAGGGAGAAATTAACTGCTGAGATTGCTTTATAAACTTTTCGGTTTCCTTTAATACTTACAGTTCATTTCAACACCGATACAAACGTGTTTACAATAAAGGAAAGACGTGTGTGCCAAAAATGTTTTAAATTGAAGCTTTTCCATTTCGCAGTCTGAAAAGAGGATTGGTTGTCTCAAGTCCTCCATAGTAGGAAAGACGAAGAAAATAATTTACCAACATTAGCTTCTGTCTCTCAAATTTTTCCTTTTTTTGTATTTACCGGAAAAAGTTAGTCTAAAGTTAGTCTGTCTCTTCGTGTGAAATATTTGTTCGCGTAAATGCTTTGCATCACCGGTCTTAACAATGGAACGGATTTGAATAGAAGCTATTTTTATCCTAGGTTGTTTGGGCAAAAATACTGTTTCTTTCTTTGGTTAAAAAGATAAACCACCGGTATTGTGTAACTTCAGGCCATTTTGCATAGATAGCACTGGGCCCGGTGGAACCTGTCTGTACGCGGCATTTTGTGTTACAGGCACAGAATAATTAATAGTACTACGTACAGAAGTTGCACTGTTAACAAATCGCCAACTTACAAACCCAAATTATAATAGGTAAATAACAAATATTGACCACACCAAGCTAATGAAGAGACGACGCGACCGTCCGGTAGCAATTCGCCACTGAATGTACTTGCAGCGGCCCGGGGTTGTACTTGCAGCGGCGCGGCGAACTGACGGAGTGAAAGCCGCCTGTTACAGAGAACTTATTGATATCGTCCAAATTCCCTTACTGGTCGGTATACTGTCAGTACTAGATTTCCACAGTAAACGGGGCGGTATGCATGCAGTTCTGCATCCTACGCTACCAATAAGGAAGCACTCATTAAAATGTATGTAAAAATAAAGAATCGCCAAATCTATATTTAATTAGGTACCTTTAAATTTTTGCCTTATAAAAAGGAACAATACGCTAAAGTGTATAGACGTGTATGTTTACAAAACCTACCCTACTACTAGGGTAGAGACAGGGACCCTACAAAACTTGACGTCTCCCTGGCCAGTAAGTGGAATTTTCCGCATGCATAGTGGGCGGCATTTGCCACCTTATGGCCAGGAATGACGTATAACAAAGTAGGTCCACTACAATAGAACTCAACGAAAAGTTAATACGACCACACATTAGCTTTCCAGACCAACTTTACCACACGTAACATCCGTAATCGAATGTAACACGTGTTTCAACCATTATTCCTCGAAAATTAACTTAATTTAAACTTTTACGCTCGCTAGCACGAACATCCAATGAATAGGTAGGTACCAGTTAAATTATCACCAGAAGTAAGTTGATTTCGCTGTAACGTAAATATAATGGGTATGGGTAGAACGAATTAAATTTTGAATGAATGAATATAGTCCGAGCCCGGTAATTACCGTCGACATGGTATTGTTGTTATTGTTTTTTTAAATGACCATTGTCAAGAGGGCGCTATTATGCAGAATTTATAGGGCCACAGACTACAATGACGTGATAATTATATTTTAAGTTGTTTACCTGTCAGCTCTGATGTTAATTGTAAAATGATTTTCCCGAGCACTTTTTTTCAGCATTTTATTATTTACAATGTTAATAACATAACGTTCCGTTCCTGACTGTTAATTGTTTTGGGCATTTATTATCATTTATCAATTAATATTCAACACATTACTATTAATAAATTTATTGCACATTTGCCTGAAACACAGTACACGGAAGGATTTTCTTTTTGGGTCAGTGAGGGCAGCTATACCAGATGCTGTGCTGCTACATGAAAATAGTCTTAGAACACCTTCCCTGGATTTTGATTTAATGAAGATTGGCATTTAAAAATTTTGGAAAAACCATACAGGGTGCGAGAAAAAAGTAATTTTTGACAAACTTTCGATCCCATTCCTATCCAGGATCAAAAGCTTGTATGGGACCAAAAAAAATTTTGCGGCTAGAAAAGTCACAAATCGATGAAAACTTTTTCCATTTTTCTAGGAGCTCCCAACCTTCAGATAGTTGTATTCTGAAAACCCCCCTCAATACCTGTAAATCGCGTAATCATTGGGGATGTTGCTGAAACATTTCACTTAAATTGTCACCGAAAGCTCATTAATGATGCCGAGTTGCCACCCGATGAATGACACCTACAGAGTTAAAACATGGTAAACGCAATTCAATTAAAAGTTTTGAAACGATTTGTGTACAAAATGAGTGCTTCAGTGAAATCGGCTTTGTAAAGTTACGTTGGTTATAATTTATTGTAAAGTGTTTAAAACGGAATTTGTCAAAAGAAGCATGTCGTTTAAAAACTTTTATTCCCAACGCTTTACCTCGCCTGTATGGACAAAAGTACGACGCCTCTGGCGGTTACGCAATAGAACTAAGAATCGCCATACTAAACATCGTCATTTACGCAGTCGCTAGCGAGTACGGTAATGCAAACATAGCAAACTCCCCTTCGGCCGCCTACGAAACCAACGCTAAGTAACCAGTTACGTGACAAGAATTATTTTCCTTGCTACGAAACCAGTTACATACAAAGAATTTTTTTTTTCTACGGAACTGGTTTCGTAGAAAGAAAAATATTTTTTCAAAAGGCTTCTACGTGCAGTGTTTATTGTGGCTCCCGACGGAATAGCGAGATAAAACTAGCCTATGTCCTTCCCTGGGCCTTCACCTACCAGTATACCAATTTTTTCAAGATCTGTTGTTTAATGTTAAATACTCTTTTCTAACATCTGGCTGATTATAATACCTTTTATAAAAACGTAATTTATGTCACACCTGGCCATAAAGCGGCAATTACCGCACGCTCCGCGCGCGGAAAATCCCACTTCCTGGCCAGGGGGTGACATAAAATTTTTAACTTAACACGGGCGGTAATAAAGAAAGCCTCAGATCGCATATTTATCACCCTTGCCTTCGGCTCGGGCGTCAAATACCTGCGATCTGAGACATTCTTCGTTTTACCGCCCTTGTTAAGTAATGTACATTATTATCTGACAGTTATGTACCTATTGAAGAGTCAACTTGAAATGATAAAATAGAATTATTACATACACACGCAGTAAATAATTTTCCGTCGGAATTAATATTATACATCGTAATTGTGATGAGTGGTTCCATTTAAATTTTATTGCACAAAAACACAGAGTTGTACAAATGGCGGTCTTAATGCCAAATGACATTCTCTACCAGCCAACCATTGGGCTAAACAGAAATTTCTACATAGCTACCGTCTTACCTAGGTATCTGTCTGTACTTATTATTGATCTAATGCTGGGAATGTACTGGCTGCATGCGTGCCTACTAGACTAATGAGTTTCGTAAAACGGGTTCCTAGCAAGAAAAATAGTTCATCTCACGTAACTGGTTACGTAGCGTTGGTTTCGTAGGCGGTTATAAGTAACCAGTTTCGAAGAAAGAAAAATAATTCTTTGTACGTAACTGATTTCGTAGCAAGAAAAATAATTATTGTCACGTAACTGGTTACGTAGCGTTGGTTTCGTAGGCGGCCGAAGGAGCAAACTCATGGTAAGGGTACTGAGGTATTTAATACTTTTACTATTCTGTGCCTGAGGTGACCAGTGTGAAAGATCCCCACGTTATATTAGGGTCGACTTAGGGTCGTTACGAACCCTGGCGGAAGATATACTAGGGTGAGGTGAGATGAGGTGACACAGCTAATTGATTATGTAACCAATCAAACTTACGATATGTAAATCAGACTTGCATAGGAAAATGAAAACAAATGATCACTCTTAGGTACGCTGTTTCCAGCGTGCGTACCTACGTTACGTATTGTTAGTAGTTTAGCTGACTGGGATCTAAGTTAGGGTTGGCGAAACGGTGCGTGATTCAGCGGTAGTTAATCGGGAATTAAATTGTACTTTAAAGCCACAGACGGTGAGTAAGTGCGCGGACTTAATTGGGACATTAAGATCGCTGTCGATACTGTACTGTACCATACAAATACTGTAATATAGGTTGGGAGACATCTTCAAAATGAGCAACGAAGTAAAGGTTGAAGTGACAAAGTGGGGGAGGAAAGTTTACTGACAACTTTTCGTGCACGACTTACTCGTACTCTCTGAATGAAGATGGATGGCGTACAATGAAAAGTAATTTACCAAAGTGTTTACATAAATTTAATAACCTAGGAAACCTGCATAAATTATTCTAAATAGTCTGCACCTAAATAATTACCATACATTAATTTTCATACAAATTAAATTAACCAAGCACAAACACTTGTATTGTATAAAATGAAGCTTAGTATACTGTGTCCTGACTGGTGGACAAAACAGGATAAGGGCGTATCAAACCTGTTTCATATTACGAATTGAGAACACTGTATATTGAAAATAACATATGTATTTGTTCTTTTTGGTAAATAGATACTTTTCATCCAATAGTAGAAATATGAGAAACATAATATATTCAGAAGCAAATTGCAGCCCCGCTGTCATTTCGCACAAGGGTCACGTAAGGCAACCTTTTGTAAAATCTACTGATCTTTTTTGGATAGATAGGTTACATGGATAGGTAAGGTTAGGTGGCTACTGGCATTTTTACATTTTCCTAAAAACATGTACAAATATGGTGAATTCGTGACGGAATAAATTGTCATATACTTTTTTTTGCAAGCAAGGCACAGAACTTTCCTGGTGAGACTGAAATGCGGCTGCGAGATATAATTATATACACGATGATTTTTAATCAGTGATCAGGAACCAATATAACTTATTCAGTAATTGATGGCAATGACGGGTAGATAGAAGTTACTAAAACTAACTACTTTCTTGAACTAAATTTTATCGGGAATTAACATTCAATTTAAAGATAATGGTCACTTTTTCCCGTGCCGTATCTGAGCTATGGCCGAGAAAAAATTACGTCAAATTACTATGATTTTATTTTTACTCACGATGGAACGGACAACGTATTGTCATGTAACCTTCCTACCTACCTACTATGACATGGGCTCAAGGTTGGAACAATGAAACTAGAACTATTTTTATGTCACACCTGGCCATAAAGTGGCCATTATCGCACGCTCCGCGCGCGAAAAAACCCACTTCCTGGCCAGGGGGTGACATAAAATTTTGTACTTACCACGGGCGGTAATAAAGAAAGCCTCAGATCGCATATTTATCGCCCTTGCCTTCGGCTCGGGCGTAAAATACCTGCGATCTGAGACATTCTTTGTTTTATCGCCCTTGGTAAGTAATGTACTATTTCCGATGTCTTTATCATCGGCATTCTTTGTCCATTGTATGTATGTGAAGTACGAGCACAGAATAGTATAATAGTATTACATACAGAACGGACACGAACCCCCCCGCACCGAGGTCAGTTACCTCGTCCCTGACAGGCCAGGATGACAAGTCGGGTTACGATCGGGTTACCGTCGCGGCTCGCGATTCGCCCGCGCCACAGCCCAGTCTGAGATAGATTTCAAGTTGGTCCTCATAGTTCAAAGATATTATCTCAATGTTTAACATGAATGTCACATAATATTGTGCACGTATAGCGCAACACACAACCATGGATCACCAGTACAAGTAAAAGGAACAGGATAAAAGTACAAAATTATTGCCTTTGACATACTTAATGCTGAAGAGCAAAAGATCATGTTAAAGAAATGTATCACTCAAAGTGAGATTTTTAGCCTCAATTATATTTCATTGTCATGTTTAAAAATTTCGACCGCTTTAGTTTAGTTGGTAGTGACCCTGCCTACGAAGCTGGAGGTCCCGGGTTCGAATCCTGGCCGGGGCAGTTATTTGTGTGATGAGCACGTTTATTTGCTCTTGAGTCTTGGATGTTTTCTATGTATTTAAGTATTTATTTATCTATATAAGTATGTATATCGTCGCTTAGTACCCATAGTACAAGCTTTGCTTACTTTGGGACTAGGTTGATTTATGTAAGATTGTCCACAAATATTTTAAAAAAATAATGAAAATATCAATAAACCAGCAGCAAATAAAACCTAGACACATTATTTCCATGTGCCCTTCATTTTTTTTTTAATTTAATTAACAAAAATAAAAAATACAAATGTTGCGGTTAAATGATATCCTCGCCAAACTTTTACGTTTGATGGCGAGAGGCGCGCTCAGTTTCAATAAAGCAAGTTATCTTATATCTACTAATTTATTTACTAATCACTATATCTATAATGCTATACGATCGATCTATTCTACATATATTTATGTTGTACTTGTCTGTCCAACAGATGCAAGTATGTATGCAAGTATATTTGATCGCTGATTTCTGGAAAAACTACGGAAGCAACATATTGGAATATAGGCTAGCTATGTATGTAAATTATTCCCTCGTTCCTCAACCCAGCCTCAAGCAGACCTCAATAAAATGCCCGATTTACTTTTTATGACTGTACCCTACTAACGTCGAAGCAGAACGAATGGGTTTTTACTTTCGTCAGTCTATTTTTTGTAGCAACGAAGAAAACGTTCGGGTTCATTTACCCCCAGTTCGGTCATAAATGCCGTAGAAAACATACATGGAACTTCATGTACAGCGTTTGGGATAAAAACGATTTTTGCTTTACGGTTCCGATCTTAAATCCTAATATACTTCGGCGTTTCTCTGGAAACTGAGAAAGTACCTACTTGTATATCTATTCTCGTAAAATGTCCATCCTCTTGTTTTTTTGAAATATAAACGAGAAACTCTATTTTGACGACCGGTTTAGCCCTAGTGGTTAGTGTGAACTTGCCTACAAAGCTGATGGTCGAAGTTAGGGCAAAATATTATTGCTGAGTATTGTATGTTTTCTATACATTGGTTTTTTTTTGCATTACTAAGAATGATGCATGCCGTTTTACGAGGTTTTTCATCAGGCACGTTCTGCGGTAAAAGTGTCAAATAACCTCAATAAATATTAAAAATGTTATTTATTGTTTTTATTATATATTGTTATTTAAAAATAAGTATATATGACTTAATTTTAATTTATTTAAATAGATTTTTAAATAATAAAGTTTCAATTTTTTTTTAATTACGTTTCGGTTCATTCATCTAAAAGTTGTACAATAAAAAACCCAAAGAGGCAGAGATTGTAAGATCCGGTTCGGGTTTTAGAAAAGTAACTTGTCATAGTAACTGTCACTTATTCTGTTAATTAATTAAATTAAATGTGTTAATTAAATGTGTGTGTGTGTGTGTGTGTGTGTGTGTGTGTGTTTACGACCACTGCTTCTTTATTTACCTAATTTCTAATCTTAAAAAAAACAAGGCGTATGTATTTATTTAAATATATCATCGTATAATACCCATAACACAACTCTTATTGAGCCTACTATGGGGTTAGGTCGATATGTGTAAGACTGTCCCCGTTATTATTATTGTGCTACAATTATATCAATTTTTGTTTTAAATTTTGACAAACAAGTTTTCAAAATCATACTCAATATTTCATTAAGTATTTCTTCAATATTGAAATAAGTATTGCTATTTGGGTCTATAACCGCTTTGAGGGTCGCATTAGTTCCCGAAGCGACCCTGTTTGATAGACGTATATTATGCAATAATGTGATATTAGGCCTGTGTCTATTATCGCGATAACTTGCATAATGTGCTGATAAGGCCGCAATCGCGCCTTAATTGCCAATATCTGGATCACCACTATATGGCGGTTTATAGGCGAAGAGCGCTTCGTGAAAAACCGTCAGTAATATCAACGCTTGAGGCGCATTAATTCCTAGATGCAGACTATTCAATGGTGTTATAGGAAGTTGTAAATAGCAGTTGCATTAACAAAGCGTAATATATTTTTAATTTTTATTAGAGGTGGGTGGTGATAAATAACTTCACGATGAAAAAAAACACGGTGATCCGCCGTTAAAGAGTAACAGTGTGACTTGTCACGAAGTAACAACGTTACAAAATAACGTTGTTACTTAGCGACGATATCACTGGAACAGTGTGTAAACGAGGCGTCGCGTCGTGCCTCGTGACCGCTGTTACTAACTGTGACTGTGACTGACTGCGGTGCGCTGTCACAGAGTAACATCAGTTGTTACAAAAATATCAGTAACTGCCGGGAACGATCGACACGCAAATGTCGTGACACGAAATAACCGAAGTGACAAAGTCACGGTGATTTTTCAACGTGATTTTTTTGGAACGGGAATAACAATAACGGTGACGCTTTTCCCCATGTCTAATTTTTATACGTTAAAATGAGTTAGCAGAACTATGTATATCGGCTTTCGCTAATATTATATTGACTGTGGCATCAGAAATACATATTACATAGCTGCGATTTGTCAGTGGATCTCTATATCTTACGCCACTCCGTTATGCTCCGTTTGTGATTATCGCCATTAAAAGGCTCGTGGTATTATCATAAAGAAAATATATTGTTACTTCCTGTACCAATCCTATGTAACTCCCAATGTAAGCCTTGTTTATGGCACCGGCTCTTGGAGTACACTTGGCTGCCTTTATAGCATCCCAGGCCATTATCACATATTATTAATTGACGTTGGTTGCTGTTGCATGCATTAAGTTGTCGAATTAGGCACTAACTGGAGTTAACACCGGCTTGAAAGCATTATGTTAAGGAAGTGCACGGGTGACGAAAATTGTGAATAGCGCTTGAACCGCCTTGAAATACCTTAAAATTTGCAGCGAAAGACAATAGGGATGTTGACTCAAAATTTGTTATTACTCCATGCGAAAGAATACATAAAATTATGCCAAATAGTAAAAATCCTATTCAAATATCTCAAAAAATAACGAAACTACAACCGTTAGAATGTTTTTAGATTGAGAGAGAAAGCGCTACAGGTCAGTGACGTCACTGACCTAGAGCGCCATAGTAAATGACGATCGTTCAATACACAGGTGCGTTTTGCGGAAAAGGGACAGAAAATGCTCCCTCCTAAAACTTTGAAGACTTATAAATATGTAATTATTTATTCTATTAAATTACTTGTTTCGCTATTTCATTGAGAATTTGATCCTTTTTCGAGAAAATTCGGATTCATTGATTTTCTTATTTGGTGTCAACATCCCTAGGTTTTTTGGGTTACCCTCAGGCATAAAATAATTTGATAGAAATACACTTTTCAATGAATTTTAGTTTCGCAGTTTATTTTCAGAAACCGCTAACTTTTGGGGTAGGCAAAAAAGCTTATTGTGTAGAACCTATTAGGTCTAAGGTAGGATTTTGGTCGTCGCCGCGTTGGTGAGCACACGTGCCCGGGGCGACGACGAGCAGAATCCATTTACCGTACAAAACCTTGCCTACTGTCATGGCGTCGTTACCGAATAACGTCACTGAACACGTGACATTGGCGAAATCATCATAAATTTGATGGAAAGCCATTTTTTAAACAATTGAAATTGAAATTGAAATTAGGTCTAAGGTATGTTGGGATAAGATCGGACTAATTTCCGATACTTTGGTAAGTACTAGGATTTTTTTTGACTAACTTATCTAACGATTCCTTGAATTATTACCGTTTGTTATAAATAAGTATGAAATATATTTTCAACCCATATTTTTCATTTCCTCATATGTGAAACCGTTTTTATTTAATATACGTTTAAAGATAGTATTTGTTAATATATTTCATCGGGAAACAACGGACGTAAACGGGAAACAATGGACTATGTTCAAAACTGAACTCTGTGCAGTTACGCGTAAGGCTCATAAAAATAAACATCCGATCTTTTCCTGACAAACTAGGCAAAAAACACTAATTTTATATCGTTTTTACGCTGTCGCACACAAACTGTCGCTTCAAATCCACGCGACTGACTGAAGTGTGGGGTGCAACAAAATGGGGTAGGTAGGTGTGTTTCCACCAATCGACAATCTCTTCTAGTTTGGTAGAAAATTGAATTATCCGATCTTGAACCGATCCGATCTTAGCCCAACATACCTTACCAGAAACTTAGGTAAGAACAGCAACCCTATTTGGACAACATAAATGAATGAAAGTTCTGCCAAAAAGTTACATCACATTAGGAAACTAGTTTTATTTGAAGGTTTCATTGGTAAGTTATCGTATAGGCTCAGTCAAGAACAGTTCTACGGTCTTCCTGTCTGTCGTAAATAAAATATGATAAAGGTGGTTCGGTTATCGAGATCACCAGTGTTCTTTGTGACGGGGCCCCCGCACAGCACTGTGAAGGCGAGATGACGTCACAGAACTCGTAGACAGTGACAGTGGACAGTGGTGGTGGTGGCCAGTGGAGAAGGTGTTTAGTGCGTTCAGTGAAACCAGGAGCAAGGCTCTAATATGGTCGGTCAACTTCAGATCATATAGTCCTCTGTATGACAGAGCGAAAACGACAGCCGACGTAGAGGTATTCTTAATATAAAATCCCAAAAACTCAAGGTACCTACAAAGTTTTTTGGGCATTAAAATAATATGCAGACGTTCAGGTACCGGCGACGCGATGGCAGCGAAAGTCGGAAATAAGCCTGAAAACCGACATAATACTTGACCGAGTTAAAGGAAAGTCTCCCTTCGATAAAAATGCTTTCGTGTGTCCGGATTTCCGGTTGTTATGCACAGGTCGCATTTCTCAAGAGATGCTCCTGAAATTTTGTGAGCAGATTTGGTATTATATAGATTTTTTTTTAAGAGTCTAAGTATCAAAAACAATTAAAAAAAAAAAAACAAAACAAAACACTCACGAAGTCTACCACAGAAGTCACAGAGCCACAACACTTATTTACATTTTACCATTCCAGTGTTCGAATCAGTATATTGAAAAAAAAATGTAACTTCATTTTATCTTTATCACTTACGATCTTAGACTTTTTGGCTATTATTATCATGAAACACCCATATGCAAATACAATGTAATATCCATCATGGATTAATAGTGTAATTGGCCTAAATTCGCTTCAGCTTACGCTGTTGAGTATATTAATAATGGTAATGACCAGTTAGTGGTACCTACGACTGAACAAACTGCGCTAAATAGTGATCCCAATGAATTTTGGGGTTTGTTTGGGGCACCTATGTGGTATATGAATTGAGGTGAGATATGTCGAGGTGGATTTGTGGTATTAGAGATTTGATTGTTTATGTTATCGTGTGACCAACTATTGTGCGGTTTTACTAGCTGAAGTTCCAAACCTAGAATCGCAAGTACAACAAGCAAGCTATTCAATTCTCCTAGAGTTTTCCCTATTGTGCCTTAAGGGGACACTTAATCGCAAGATTTGGCGTAGGAACTAGTTTTATGAAAGCGATTGCCATCTGACCATTCAACCCAGATAGAATCTAGACCTAGTTGGGCTTGGACCGATTTTCTCACTATGTTTTCTTGCATGCATTGCATGTTGGTTGTAAAAAGCCAATATTAAATTAAAAATGTTATTTCTTACACAAGTTGAAGCCGAGCGAATATTTATTATTATCTGTTTATTCTAAAACTCGTAACTTGAATAGGTCTCCGATTCTTTGTCAGTAATCTTTTGAAGCAGAAAAAGCTCATTTGAAAGAGAATAAACCATTCAAGTTCCATAAAACGTTTTAATATTTTTTCTTAGTCTTGAAATGAAGGAAACAAAACCATTTTCAAACGAGTTTTTTTAAATCAAATTATTGCTTGAAGAAACAAACCTTTTTTCTAATTCTTCGCATAATTAGTTTGAGGGCGTATTGAAACCAACTTTTATAAAAATATCAGCTCTAATAAATTATTACTTAAATTGGTTCAAATGTTTACGTCAAGTTCAGCAGAGGGTTCCTGGCATTGAATTTGTGACATGGCCGTCATATCGATTGGCCACATTAACTGGCCCATGGGTGTGACAGTCACGTCATACAAATAGGGATATTGACTCAAAAAAAAATTATTACTTCAATAGAAAGAAGACATAAAACTATGCCAAATAGTGAAAATCCTATTCAAATATCTCAAAAAATAACGAAGCTACAACAGTTAGAATGTTCGTATTTAGAGAGAGAAAGTGCTACTCAACAGTGACGTCACTGTTGATCATCGCCATAGTAAATGACGATCGTTCAATACAAAGGTGCGTTTTGCGGAAAAGCGACAGAAAATACCCACTCTTAAAACTTTGAAGACTTATAATTACGTAATTATTTATTTTTTTGAATTACTTTTTTCACCATTTGATTGAGAATTTGAGGCTTTATGTAGAAAATTTGAATTTATTGATTTTCTTTTATAGTGTCATCATCCCTATTTACAGCACTCTCATTAAGCGCTCCAAACCTATGAAGATTCATCATAAAATATACAAGTTACCTATAGAATACAGACGAAATATTACAAAATTAATTTTAACGGTAGTTTCGCTAACTAACGACGATCTGGATTTTACTAACCAGTGAACTGTTATGCAATTAGGTGTCCGATAATTACTTTATCGGCGAAACTGGGATTCCGGTCACGTGCTGAGGAATGGTGAAATTACTCGCGGGAATCCTGGGAATTCCTGCCGAAGGTTCACAGGTAACAGGAAAAAGTACGCAGAAGGTCAGGCTTTCATACGTGTTTTTGGTTCATTGTCGGCTGAAAAAACAAAAGTTGTCCCTCCGGTGGTCAATAGTTAACGGCTTATGTGCATATAAGTTATGTTTTTATTACAGGATTTGTAGTAACGGAGATACTGTTTATGCAGGTTACTAGGCCAATCCAAAATTAAGCTTTGTAGCCCTTAACTTCTGATATGTATGTCTGGTGTGTATGTTTTGTAGTATGTGTATTTATTTTGATGAGTTGTTTTTCATAATCCTATTATTATTATTATTATTTTTTCATTTTAATAATTTATGCACCACCTACTACTCTGTTTTATACTTCTTTACTCCACTACCCAAAGCTTGTCTGGAAGAGATCGCTCTTTAGCGATAAGACCGCCTTTTGTTCTACCTCTGTATCCCTGTTTCTTTGTTTTTCTTTTGTATGTGTGTTTATGTGAGGTGTGCAATAAAGAGTATTTGTTGTTGTTGTTGTTGATGTCTACCGAAAAGACGCGCACCTAATTCTGAAAATGGACCGTTTGTGCCGCCGTAAGGCGCAGGGTAGGGCAAGGCATTCTCCATACAAACTCTGTGCACGTCTTATTCGTCGGTTTTGGCACTAACGAATTTTTTTTTGGTCGTAAATATTACAATTATCCGAAGGGCGTTTGGTACCAAATAAAAACTAAAACACGGCATAAAAACTGTATTTTTAAAGTCGCCCCTCAATTTTAAAGTAGGTAACCCACCCCGGTTACCCGTAGGTTACTTGAAATCAAATTACAAGTAGATCTCGGAATGGATGAAGTTGTATTCTATTCTATGTACAAGGTAGTACCTGTACCTACCCACATTATCAATGAGTTTTGTAATGGTTTTTATATTTCTAGAGAGATCTATTTATATTCTTATAGGTACTGAAGAGGAATAATAACACATCCTAAATCAGAAACTAAAGTGTACTCGTTACTACACTACTACTACTAAAGTCTACTCGTTAGTGTACTAAAACATGTATCATCTTACCAGAAGAACCTTCTGTGTTTTAGCTACTGTTTCTCCTTGCACTGTGGCACACCGTTCCAGCAGCACTTATTACAGGCTCATTGTGATCTTTATTTCGCGCTACGGCGGGCAACTTGCTTGCCAGGAACGCTGGGCGGCTGGTTAATGACCTTTTTGTTACAAATTAATGCCCTAAAAGTGCTGTAGTGGAGATAATTGAGTCGGCGCCCTTGAGACATAAAAGAGGGATTTGATTATGCTTTATTAAAACTTAGGCGGACTTGGACAAAGTTATATTATATATTTAGTTTCAGCGTAAATCACGCACAGTTGACGTCATATATATATTATTTTTTATCAGGTTTGAGTAAATTGAGGTAAAATATCCCCCGTGACCCAAAACGCGAGGTGCCATTTGCACGTCACATCATATTGTCCGTAATATCTTCGAGACGGCACCACGTTCGCAGTTAGCAGTGCGTTAGCATACCTGATATGAAACTATTATTACACACATTATTATTGGGGAACGGGACTTAATCGCGTACAATTATAACTAATTTACCTTTTTTAAGGTTTTGCCCGACGTTTCGAATGTATCACAACATCCGTGGTCGCGAGCTGACTGGCGTGAGCGGGTATCAACATCTTCTAGTCCCGTTCCCCAATAATAATGTGTGAAAATCGTGTAAGTTTAAATCAATATATTATTACACAGTTTTAAGTGATCAGGGTAGATAAAGGACGTGGCGTTAACTTTTAATCATCCTGAAAAATAAAGTCTTTCTCTTCAACCACAGGTTTGACACGTTTAAATAGTGTAACTACTTATTATCTGATAATTAAACGAATAATAATGGACTAATTGTGAACATAAAGCATCTAAGGAAAGAAATCAGGCAATTTCTGGCGTGCTAAATATGGGTTTCTTATGATTTAGTATTTTATTTTTATGATTTACATTTTGTACATTAGGTATTTATTTAATCGTACCTATGGAATTCAATTTACAAATAGGCAAATAATTAAATAATAGCAAATCTTCTTCAAGAAGAAGAAGCAAATTATTTAGGTACTATTACTTTCAATACAATTCAATTTTACTTTCAAATATGGTCCTAATTCAGACTATCATTATTGGCTTAAAGCTACAGATAAAACATAACAGTAGGTATCGGATAAAGCCATTACGCCTACGTGACCAAACAGCTTTTATCTACGCAGTCTGAATCAATTTATATTTTAGTCTTCAGGGACTTCCCCGTTGTTCCGTCTATATTATACTTATATCGTACCGTTAATATAATATACATTGGATATAACTTCGTTAAGAAAAGTGATATAAATATTTCGTTAAAGCGCGGAAGAACAGCGTGAAAATATTATCCTCGTTCGACTTTGGCGGTAAAAAGTTGTTACATTTTAAATTTCTAACGAAATATATAAGTATGTAGCGCAGCATGGTTTATGTTTACAGTCTTGATAACGAGCAGAGCCACTCTACTTTACAGCCTCGTGCTTTCAACTTAATACCGAATTACTCAAAACACCGACTTCAATGAAACGTGAGGGAGGAATAGATCTCGAGGCGGGTTTCTACATAAACACATTTGGTTTATCATAAAAGGAGCTACGCAGTCAGTAACCTGAGAAGCACTCCCTACGACACATCCCGTAATTCTGTTGTCAGCAAATATTTGTATCGTTAAACGATTTAACATTTGTTCGATGAGAATGTATCACGCTATTTTCTCTACACCATTTCTAGTTTAGTGAATGGTACATTAGGTACGAGTCCTCTAAAACCTTTTCCGTCGATAAGATGTCAAAACCTAAATAATTGTTCCTCAATAGATAAGTGCCATTATACTAACATTTATCATCTCAACTATTACCTGAAGCCGACTTGGAGTCTAATTTGTAGCTCTTTGGAACGAAAGTCAGCTCTAATATTATAATGTCAGCCACATCGACGCGAAGAGTAGCTTAGAAGTGCCTACTCTACCCATATTTACATGATTAGGTTTGAACATTAGATTTAGAGTACTTACGTTCTCAGTCATAATTCAGAAGAGAAGTGTTTGTGGCTTTACACACATGTCACCTTTCAATATTTTTTATTGTCATTAGAATTCGATGATACATCATTCTCATAATATTCTCCTCGCATTTTCACTGAGCGAAAAAAATACTAATTATTAGTAAGTTTTAGTGACTCCCAAGACAAGGAGATTATATACTAACGGTTACAAAACAGTTTAGTAGTTACAAGGACAAATTTTTTGGTATTAGTAAATAACTACTATTATCAAAAACTGGTTTGTAATCTCCTTGTCCTGGGATTCACTAAAGCTTAATAGTTCCTACAAAACTGTAAGGCAAAGTGCTGTCAAATTAACGCAAGCAAAAATCTGCCTTACAGACAGAGCTCTAAGTCTAGTTTTGCTTGCGTTCGATTGACAGAATTTAGCCTTAGAGTTGTGTCCGACCAAACTATACTAATAAATAGTATTTTTTTCGCTCAGTATTCCTAGTTGAGCCCGGGGCCCGCTTTGACACCTACTCTCAACATTTAGCGTAAGAACTAGTTTTATGAAAGCGACTACCATCTGTCATGCTACAAGTAGGTACCTATTTATCAAAAATACCAAAACTTCTTCGTAATTAGGAGACGTATGTTGCAGGAGAAATTAGGCTTTGTCCCTTCTGCAGTCAACAAAGTGAAACTTCAATTTAAATGTCGCTTCCAAACTTATGATTTGCGTTGTCTTCTTATAAGCACGGGATAGTCACTACACAAAAGCGTGTTAGCGAGAAACTCTTCTAAACTAGAAGTAGGTAACCTCAGTGCAGCTACCTAAGTACCCATTTAACCTACATACCGGTGCCACCTCCACCTACTACGAATAATATGATTTCATTTCATTTAGAATCTAAATCAAATGAAATCATATTATAAAAAACACGTAAGGTGCCTGTAGAGGCAAAGCTTTCTCCATACAAACTCTGTGCAAGTTTTATTCGTCGGATTTGGCACTCCCGCATATATATATATTTTTGCTTGTTAATGTTGGATATACAAAAAATGTCAAGAAAAAAATCTAAAATTTAAAAAAAAATTAAAATTAAAAAATACAAAAAATTAAATAAAAAAACATTTTCTTTCTTGAGGTTCTGGCTAACAGAAAAATAAGCATACTGACCAAAAATCATAAGTGTAATGCAAACACAAGCAAAGAAAAACTTTTATTATTATTATTTATACGTTCACCTCACACAGAAAACAAAAGACTACGTCGATTATCTAAAATTTTGATAATCTACGTAGTCTTTTGTTTTCTGTGTGAGGTGAACGTATAAATAATCGGTCTTAAGTGTTTTTTTTTGTTTTCTGGCATAGTGCTAAACAAAGCATTAAAGTAAGTTTATTTATTCTTAGGAATAAATAAATGGTGTTTTATTTCGTGCCCTGATAATTTTTGTTATATTTTCGGCATAAAGACCAACAAAACTAATTTCACTTCATTACTTCAACATCTACAAAGTAAGTGGGCATCTTTTATAACGCAGAAAATAAATCTCTCACGGTTACTTGGCGTGAGAAAAACTCGTTTTTGCAAGAGCCGTAATTAAACGAACTTTGTTACGCAAATGCGAGCTTCCACTTAATAAGCGGCAGATAATTGAATTTTTAGGCAAAAGCTTCGGGCGATTAAATCCTTTGGCAATTCAAAAGCTTTTGTGCACTACACGATTCAAGACCATTTTATCACGCCACAGTTTTTTTATGACCAGCGGGGTAATCACGTAACGATATGTACTACCGTTGGTACGTATTTAATGTCAGTTTTAGTATGGGATTTGACATTTAAATCTATCGTACTAACGGTCGAAAACGTTACGTGATTACCGCGCTGCTCCCGTAAAATGAACGCCCCATTAAAATGTTTCTGCTCACACTTTGAGTCTTCTCTTATGCAGATATAGAAAACATATTATCAGGTAATAGCTCCTAAACACACATCCACAATTATTTATCTCTCTCATACACACAAACATACACACTACATACACACCCACACACACACACACACACACCCACACACACACACACACACACACACACACACACACACACACACACACACACACACACACACACACACACACTAAAATATGGCTCGTCTAATCTACAAATTTATATTACTAGGTTAATACTATGTTAAAACTTTAAAAAACATTTTAAGATATAAGTTGTACTAAGAATTTTATCTTTATCATCAATTTTTAAGTTCCTATAAACTTTCAATATTTGTAATTATTAGCTCTTAATTTTTAAATTTAATTATTAACACACATTGTGCCATTAAAGCAACTAAGATAATGGAAGAGCGGTGTCTCTTGACACAGGTATCTCGATACTTAAAAAGAGGCACCAACCTGAATATTGTCAAACCGATTGTGTTACTGAATAAAACATTTTTTTTTTTTGAGTAAACATATATGTATTATGAGCAATACATAAAATCTTACACATACCTACATAGTTGTCTCCGTATTCAATAAATGGTTGAACTATAGAGTACAACCTTGACACTCGGTTTTCAATAACATTAAGCCTGCACCACAGATAACCCCACACTAGATACCGCATATGAACGATTTAGTTCGATTCAAAAGTCACCAAAGTTAGCGGTAGGTGCGGGCTGCGGGGAGGTCGGCAACAGCGCTGCGATTGGCCGTTTCAAAATGCGCGCGGCTGTGGCGCGCCTTCGCCGCAAAATGGCGCGCGGGCTAGTGATGAGACACGGTTGTTGACTACCGGTTTTTACTAGCACTCCAATTTATTCTAGGTAAATTATTTTACATGGCGTGTATACTTTATCTATTGAATTGACTATAATAATATCTTCTAGGCATGTTTACAACCTTTACTATTGTATAAAATTTAGATTTGAAACAATTTCATTTTGATTCATGTATATGCGCTGTATTTAAATAAATAAAAATCGTTTATTTCAGATCAAATGTTGATCCATACATATTATTAAAAAAACCCAATTGCATCCATCTCTAACCAACTCCGAGATCCCTTATACTTCTTCGAAGTCCAGCAGTGGGTCAACTACGTGTCACTAGTCCTAATTGCCCACAAGACGATTCGAAAAAACCCAATTCCAGTTACTCCATCTCTAACCAACTCCGAGATCCCTTATACTTCTTCGAAGTACGGCAGTGGGTCAACTACGTGTCACTAGTCCTAATTGCCCACCAAGACGATACGAAAAAACCCAATTGCAGTTACTCCATCCCAAACAGACTCCGAGATCCCTTATACTTCATTGAAGTCCAGCAGTGCGTCAACTACGTGTCACTAGCCCTGATTGCCCTCCAAAACGATTCGAAAAAACCCAATTGCAGTTACTCCATGTCTAACCAACTCCGCTCCGAGATCCCTTATACTTATTCGAAGTCTAGCAGAGGGTCAACAACGTGTCACTAGTGCTGATTGCCCACCAAGACAATACAAAAAAAACCTAATTGCAATGGGTTTATCTCTAAATCCCTTACACTTCTTCTAAATTCAGTATTGGGGCCTTCTCGTGTCACTAGTCCTAATTGCTGAAAGAAATCCACCAGCACTTATTATGTTACTACTATATAAACTTCATAATAAAATAAGACAACAACAAAACTACAATGAGAACAAACTAACTAAATATTCTATCCCATACAACCACACTGATTTGTTTAGCGTATAAAGTAAAACGAGATAAAAAACACTACACTATTACCATCTGCCACCTCCTTATACGAACCTCTACAATGATTCATATAGTAAAATAATATTGTCTACGTAAATACTGACATTCAATATCAAAAAATAAAACTAATCAATAATGTTTACCAATAAAATTTTAATATTTATTAAAATCATGTGATATATTAAATACGGATGAACTGATAATTAAATGAAATCGGAACCGAACATCACTGGCACAGCACTAGCCCGCGCACGTGCTGTTAGAAAGAGAAAGTATATTGGCCTTTGAGTTGGTTGGAAAGGAACAAGCACACTTCACTACGCCTTATAAGCCGGCCCGGCCAGTGTAAAATGATCTCCGCCGGGCAGAATAAAATGTGTATTTGTATTAATTTAACTTACCTATGATATGTAATTCCGCCTTTCTTTAGATTTGTAGTTCGGGAATCGTTCCCACACCACTTTACCGAACAAAAACCTATGCTTACGGTTAGTCGAAACCAACTTTAAGTATTTTTTGTGCCACGTACGTATAGGTCATGAACCTGGACGAGACTGACTGAGCGGCGTAAGGCGGGGCAGTATTATAAGCGCAACTTCGCCCAGCTGTGGCGCGAGCGCGTCGCCCTAGAAGCTCTATCTAGTGGGGGTTATCTGTGGCCTGCACAGTGCATAGGTATATTTGAGAATAATTATGTGGGCGGCCAAGTCAAAATGGAAGTGGGCTGGTCATTTCTAAGTCTATCGCATGCCGAGTGAGCTGTGGGCGAAGAACGCCACTGACTGGCAGTCCGACAGCTCGGTACGGAGACGAGGCAGACTTCGGCAGGATCGACAACAATGGAAACGGAACGGGGGGGGGGGGGGGGAGCAGTGGGAAAATACAGGCTTCCGATGATAAGAATAATTTTGTTTATGTTCTATACTGTGCACGTTTTTCATAACCCTTGATTGTTAAAAGAGTAAAGGATGATTCACAGTAGACCGTTCCGTGTCCGGGCCGACCCGTTTTCTAATACATGACGCGCGACGGCCGTCGATTTCTTGTACTAGAAAACGGGCCGGCCCGGACACGGAACGGTCTAGCGTGAATCATCCTTAAGGGCATTCAATTGTTGTTTGAGTCACAATTTTTTCATCTGAATAACAAAGGTCCTACTTTGGATGAGTGAATATTTATTACAATATGTGGCGTAATTTATTCAAATTTAAGATTTATTTTCTAAGTAGTAGGTACCTACAAAGTAATAAATTTATTTAAGTCCACAGAAATCGATCGATAGATGCATCGACTGCGTGACGTCATTAGGGAGCCGTAGCATGACAATGACAACTTTGGTCTCACAGAATCTGTTTTACCATTCACAGTTCTAGACACGCGGCAGCGTGTCAAGCCAAGTTCAAAAAAAAAATAGAACTGGAGACGCAGCGGCCGTGTGTTATATTACACTAACAATTTGGTGCCACTTTTGACCCCTACGTAACTCAAAATGTATTGAACGTACACATATGAAATTTGGTACGTTTATTAAGATCTTCAAGGCTAACCAGATTCCCAAATTTCATGAATATAGCTCAATCGGTTATTAAGATACAAACATCTAAAAATAGGATTTTTTAAGGCTAGGTTAGTACTTGGATTGGGAATAATCAAAAACCTAACCCACTTCCAGGTGACCTAGCAAGTTGCGGTGGTGGGATTTTCACTTACTAACGAGGTGCAGCCTGTTTTGTGGGAAACCAGTTAACTTGGATCATTATGACTGTTTTATTGCACAATTAATTTACTTAAACTTTACTGCATTAAATTCCAACAGTCATCTTGTTCGCAGATTATTACATCACGGTGTGCTAGTCAGCTATGGCGTATCGTTGAAAACTCTTCTCCACACAGCCCATTAGACAGAGCCCTTTCGACATGAAAGAACTTTCGTTTTTCACACACGATTGGGCTGAAAACAAGTAAGAATTTGTCATTTTCCCGGCGCAAAAGAAGTCCTAAATCACCCTATTTACAAATGATTTGGCAAAGAATCCCAAGATACATTCACTCGTTTGCATTGATTTGGTTTTCCTTTTACTTTCTTTTATCTTAATACATTTTTCTTTTTCTTTTGTGGTTTATTATAGACGGATAGATTAGGTAGGCGGAATGTCATTTCGCCTAATCTTAATGTAGTTTCCCGCCAGGGTACGGAAATTAATAATAATAGCTTCCGTAAAAATTAGTTGCCTTAGGCATTGCCAGTCCTTGGTATTAGGTTACTTGAACTACCAGTTCCTTCAGGATGTAATAAAAAATGAATAAAAATGAATAAAATGAACTTTATTCTGTAAGTAGGCCGCAATGGCACTTTTACAAGTCAAACCCTACTAGTAGCGTTTCACAGAGAATACCTAGTAGTTTATGCAACAGCTACATAATGGGAGGCATTTCAACACGAGTTGTGATTTAAATGCCTGTCATAATAAGATCACACGAGTGTTGTAATGCCTAATCATTTACAGTCGCATATACACTACTTTATCTACATCCATATATTAAATCCTCTTTCATGTGTTTCATGTGGGTGCGTTAAGCCGGCGTGTGCAATGTTTGACGAGACAGCCCGGCCCGCAGCACCCGGCGGCGGCGCGGGTGGCTGTGCTGTAATGGGCGGAGATGACGGTAACGATACCAATTTCGGTTTTGTAATGGTCATCTCCGTCCCGGGCCAAACTGCGTGCGCGCAGCCGGGGAGCGCGGGGCACGGTATATTGTAAAGCTGGTCATTACCTACACTTTTGGACTGGTTGGATTGGTTGTGGACATATCTTTCCGATAAGCGGATTGGCGGTCAGTCAGTAAGTCATTGGTTTTTAGGTGGGCAATTACTTATATGTGACGAGAGAATGGACTCCACAATTTTGGAAATTGTATGGTCTATTTTTATTGGCCTATAGCTGTTAACATCGCCCTTGTCACCCTTCCCCTTATACACTGGACTCACTCTGGTAAACTTTAGCACTTCTGGATACACACCTGTTTCAAAAATAATATTTATAAGTATAACTAAAATGTCAGAAATAATTGGTCATATAGATAATAAAATATTTGGAGAAATGTTGTAAATGTCAACAGTTGTGCGTGTCTTTAGCATATGTCGGATTACCTCATTTAGCAAGTCATTTGTGACAACGGACTATGACCTTGCCGATTGTATGACATTTATCCTCTTAACTTAACGGACTATGTGACCTTGCCGATTAAGTTAAAAGGATAAATGTCATACCCATTGAGAGAACTAAGACGCACAGAACACAGTGAATAAATATGCATCTTAAGGCCTGCGAATGGCCAAAGTGGAATTTAAATTGTACAAATGGTAGAAATTATATTATACAAGTGTCGATTCAAACCGTCAATCTCTGGGTTGAAAGTTCCACCCCTGAGTCACTCAGCCACCACTATCTTTTTAGGTAGAAATACAGATACACATATGTGTATAATTGGTTACGCCTCCGTCTAACCAAAATTCCCTTTGGCAAGTTTAATTTGTTACAACCGCTTTGGAGGCTGCTTCCTCTATGCCCGGCTGGCCGCCTATAAAAAAGACTTAAAAAAATGTCACGTCAGAGTCAAATAAACTATCGAAAAGAAATATCTTCGCCGCTGAATATTGCAATACGCTATAACTGTATCCAATAATTGTATTAACTGTGCCGCCCAAATACCCGCACCCGCGCCGCCACCGAGCTGCTGCTGAAAGTCACAGGTAAGCCTCCTCCAAGAGCAAAATTTATCTTTGATTTTTTTCCGTACAAGTTATTTCTGAGGCGTAAGGCTGGTTTTTGACTAGAGCTATGCTACGCAGCTATGCTGCGAGGATGCGCTACGACTGCTACAAGCTATGCGATCTTTTCCACATTGCACATTCGCACATTGCGAGATATAAAATAACTTTTTGCTTCCACAATGGCATGTCTACTTTCGTTGACAAACACGCGTCTTCTGAACACATTCGCGACCATTCATAGCACGTAAACATAGCACGCATCCACAGCACGCATCCGCAGCACGCATCCACAGCTCACATCCGTAGCACGCATCCACAGCTCACATCCGTAGCGCGCATCCGTAGCGCGCATCCGTAGCGCGCATCCATAGCACGCATCCGCAGCTCGCATCTTTCCATATAAAAAACATAGCATAGCTGAACCCTTTTCCACTAGAGCTATGCTATGTGAATCAAGGCATGTGATTGGTGGATTTCAAACGCATCCATAGCAACGTAGCGTAGCATAGCTCTAGTGGAAAACCAGCCTAATTGTGCTCTCGTTATTCACGTATAGCCAACAACTGCCTATTTACACGGCATAATATTTTTTAGTCATATCGAGTTTCGGATTGTTCCGCTAAATTCTAAATTTATTACATTTATTTTTGCCTGTGATTGACGTATATTTGGTCATCATAATAATCTCTCTCTCTCTCTTTCAACATATTTGCGTCCACTGCTGGACATATGCCTCTTCCATGCCTTTCCATTTCGTTCTGGACGTAGGTAGCGGTTCTGGTCCAGGTTGGCCCTGCCGTCTTCCTGATGTCGTCCGACCATGTGGCTTGCGGCCTTCCTACGCTACGGCTTGCCGCTCGAGGTCTCCAGGACAGAACTCGTTGGCTTCATCGGTCGTCGTCTCTTCGGCAAATATGGCCGGCCTATTGCCATTTTAGTTTTGCCACCCTCTTGCCAATGTCGGTGACTTTGGTGCCTTTGGTGGTTTAATAATAATAATATTCGTTTATTCACAAAATTATACAAATTCGGCATTTACACACTTCTGTCAAACCACAATTATCTAGTCTTACTTGACGACTTAGTGAAGACTCGTTTAAGTCTGTTACTATCTGACGTTTTATGACTAATTACAAAGGTCTTTGACCATATTTAACCCACCGGGACTCAAACTTGTGACCGTGAGTAACGCGGTCGTTTTACCGTTTTACGCCAAACTTCTGAACTAGTCCGACCTACTTCTCTTGTCTCTTTCCGCTAAATTAAACTTGCTTGAGCAGTGATGTGAATAGTGTTGTTGTGTCTCTTTGTTATTTTCAACTAGAGCCCAATCAACATTCCCATACAATATTTACCGGATTACCGACATAAAAAGTATTTATCATCTGTCATTTTCTGCGAGTCGAACTACTATGACTGCAATGTCTTCGGATTTTCTTATATTTACGTATAATTTCCCAGACAGATTCGAAATAAAAAAAAACAATGAACAGCCAAAATAGCAGAAGTTGAACATAATATTGTACAACCTATATCTATTATACATTTTGGGAAAGGGTAAAAAGCCATGAACCTGCTAGTTTCGTGGAAAGGCTGCTTTACGATTTATAAGAATCTATAGTTACAAGAGGGTCTTACAAATAATTCCAGTCATCAATCGTAATACATTACTGATGAATGAGAACTGAGGACTGTCCTGGTTTTTAAAAACTTACTTGGTATAAGTACTTAAAATCATTAAAGTTGAACGAATTGCTCCAAAGCAATTCCTTCAAAAAGCTACTTTACTGTTCATACAATAAGGTTCAAAATCCAATAACATTTGAATACAAATACGTTCAACAAAAAGAATTTGAACCGTAAAGCCACGTCAAAAAGAATGAATACAAGGAGTTTTTCTGACACGAACAAGGCAATGCCAGTGATTTCCTTTCGATGCTTAGTTTATCGATGTTTTATAAGTGTCATATATTGAAGATATTGATATGATACGTTTTAAAGCAAATATACAAAACTAACAACATAAGTCACTACAATTACTAACTTTTTTATAAGTGGAATATATTGAAGATAATGATAATTATGATACGTTTTAAGTAAATATATAAAAAGAGCAATTTATTTGTTGTTTACTTATTATCTCATAATGACGATAAAATACTTTACAATTAAGAGATACTAAAAGCCACTGTTATACAATTAAATCACTTTATTGGGCCGGGCCTTTACCGCCACAGTCACGTTAAAAAAACCGGCCAAGCGCGTGTCGGATCACGCACAACGAGGGTTCCGTACCGACATCTACTAGTCCACATTTCAAAACACCAACAATTTCATAATTGTAGTACTTATAGTATCCGAGTAAACCGGCTGTGACATACGGACGGACAGACAGACAGACATGACGAAACTATAAGAGTTCCGTTTTTGCCATTCGGCTACGGAACCCTAAAAAGTCCGTGAATGTACATAAGGTATTAATCGTAAGGTAAGTACCTACTTATCGATAAAAGGGATTCGTGTTAGTCCTGTGTTCCTACCAGGAACATAATAATAAAAAGGTATACAGGGTGTACAATCCAAATGGGTCAGTATGGTGAAGTCGGAAACTATGAGAGATAGCGAGATCTGTTCTTAGGAACCATGACGTCGATTTTAGATTTAATAATAATTACATTCAAACTTTTTTATTAACTCTCATAACCTGGTCAAAATCAATGTGTATAAATTCTGCAAGTCGCAAGAAGCACAACACTAATGGAATCTTGTTTACTAGAATAAATTATTGTTTATAGTTTGAATGTAATTATTATTAAATCTAAAATCGACGTCATGGTTCCTAAGAACAGATCTCGCTATCTCTCATAGTTTCCGACTTCACCATACTGACCCATTTGGATTGTACACACGGTATAATTAAAATGATACAATATAGCAAATATATAAAAAAATATTTGACCCTGACATAAAATAACAAAGTGTGAGCGCGAAAAAAAAATCTGGAAGCGATACTGTTAGGTGTTGTTTTCCCCGCCCTGGTTCTAACCGAGTTGGAAACTCGGCGCAAACGGACACCTCTGTCATATTGAATTAAGCGTGACTTTACTTTTTGTTACGCCCCAAATAAAATTGAATAAGAAAGTTTTAGAACAGCTGTTTCCTTATAAAATATAACACATACTCGTAAATTCTCGTATTTATTATATTCACTCACCGGCAGAACATTTGGCCCAAAAACTTTTTGTGATTTCAAACTATAAACTGAATAAATTAAATAGTGTTTAATATATAAAAATGCATTTTTCTAATTTCTAATTAGTACCTAATGCTACGGTAGCCCAGTGGTTCAAGCATGCGGCTGTCAAGCGGCGGTCGTGGGTTCGAATCCCAGCTCGTACCAATGAGTTTTTCGGAACTTATGTACGGAATATCATTTGATATTTACCGTTAGCTTTTCGGTGAAGGAAAACATCGTGAGGAAACCTGCATACATCCGCGAAGAAATTCAAAGTTGTATGTGAAGTCTCCAACCCGCTCTGGGCCAGCGTGGGGACTACTGCCCAATCCCTCTCATCTATGAGAGGAGGCCTGTGCCCAGCAGTGGGGCGTATATAGGCTGATGATGATGATGATGATGATTTTTCTAATTTGGGCCAAATTTTCTGCCGGTGAGTATATGTATCAGCTATCTAATACCAAACAACGAAATATATTGGTTTGTAAAATGTTTACTTTTAACGATTTTATTAATTACTTAAATATAATCTTAATAAAAATCTAGTATTTATAATTTAATTCTAGGCTATTATGGTACCGTAAAATGGTGTACGTAGGGATTACGAGGACAGTTGGGGAGAGTAGGGATGGCAGAGGGGTGAGCTGGTTTTTATGGGCTACTGCTACGTAACATATAAATTCTAATTACAAATCATGCTATTATAATATGCATAATCCCAAAGTGTCGAGCCTACAATTTCCCAAACTCGCCTTAGGCGACTTCCTGACTTGGCGGGGCGAGATCGATATGTGACATTTTCTTCTTTGACGTAAATTTACTGATGTCGCAAAGATTCTCACTTGACGGAATACTGTCAGTATTACTTTTGCGCAGTAGTAATATCATGCGCAGAAGCGGAGTACCGCCTTCGCATCGTCCCGCTACCGCGCATCCCGCGCCAGTCAGGAAGCACTCATTTAAATTAAATGTAGGGGCGCAGTAAAAAATGGTACCGAGTCGACTGACAGCTGACACTGACATTTGACACATTTCTCATATGGTACCGCCTCCGCACCGACAAATCAGGAAGCCACCTAAGTATGAAATCCCACCTCACCCCAACCTACCTGAACTGCGGGGTGAGGTGGGATTTCCAACTTTTTGTGTTTTTCGTTAAAGTTATGAACACTTTTTTTGTAAATAAATATTAATTTATTGATTTTGGCGCATCTTGGCGCTACATACAAAAATAAACTTTTATCCGGGTTTGATCTTCGGTTTTGTGCCAACTCACCCCATTTTACGGTATGGTATTAGTTCAGCGAGTCTATTCGAGAGATAATTTACGTATATTCCATTATATTGCAATCCGTTTAATTGAAATGTTACTTCATTTCATTAATTTCATTACTAAATTTTTCAACATTGTTTCATTGCAGCGTTACTGCTTAATTCAAAATTATTTCATTTTTCTATTACAAAAATGTTTTGCTGGAAGAGATCGTTTTTAGCGATAAGACCGCCTGTTACTTAATTTGAGATGTCGTGCAATAAACAGTATTTGAATTGTATTGTTATTATAATATCTTATTATAATTCCTAATTTCAAAATATCAACGACATTGCCGTATAGTTACGTGAACATACCTATTGGTATAAATAAGCAAAATACTTAATATCCCAGTCAAAACTGTAGGCGTCAGTTAATTAATTGCTAAAATTAAAACTTACGATTTATTCTCCTAAAGTGAAATACAGACTGTTTTAAACGATTTCAGTGAATTATTACTCTTGAAGGAGTTGGTTATATTTTCATTAGGCACTCATGACATGACTTAAGTATTTATAGTCTTGGTTAATAAATAAATATAAATAAATATTTGTGGACTATCTTACACAAATCAACCTAGTCCCAAACTAAGCAAAGCTTGTACTATGGGTACTAAGCGACGATATACATACTTATATAGATAAATAAATACTTAAATACATTCAAGACCCAAGAACAAATATTCGTGCTCATCACACAAATATATGCGCCGGCCGGGATTCGAACCCGGGACCTCCAGCTTCGTAGGCAGGGTCACTACCAACTAAGCTAAAGCGGTCGTCAATGATGATGATGTTGGTCTTGCGTAATCCCCGATTAATGAAATAAGACACTAACAGCCATCAAAGTGACTTGGTTTTGGGTAGAAAAACTAGGAATTTTATTTCTGAGGGCTTACCGGGAACCGAATATCTCCCTCTCTGGGGTTTGACTCAGCAAGTGCGGCATCAGAGAGAGATTTTCGAACTTGGTTCGTTTTCGGTTCACGGTAGACCCAAAGTCCATCGGGCGCCATTATTTTTTTTGCATTTCACGTAATAAATCCAATAATAGGTAGCTCCCCAGTCCCATATTGCCCAGGCGTCCCTATTCAGCACTTACTCGTATTCCTCCCAGTTGGAGACAAACGCATGCAGGACCTAGCTCTAGTATAAGTTTTTTCGAAACATTAACTAATTCGAACGCGTTTGCGTTTTGTCTCAAAATGTATGAAAACGCTCTCACCGAGTTTGAAATACGTGCGTTCATCGGTTAGCAACAAATGTTATACTCGCTGTTTAGTTTCCACTAGTGACCACCAGAGGCGCTGTTCACGTTTTCATACCACTTTCATACATTTTGAGACAAAAACCAAACGCGTTCGAATTAGTTAATGTTTCGAAAAAACTTATACTAGAGCTACAGCATTCCAGATCCCAGGTCGCCCCGCCATCTCCTTCGGGGCCTGCCCCTTCTGCGCCCGTCATATGGCTGGCACCCACTTGGTAGCTGCATTATCCGGGTGCATGAGACAGACGTATCCGGCCCAGTCCCACTTTTCCCATGTATGTATTTTTGTATTCAGCATAATTAGATTGTTGTCTCATAACGCCAGACAGTCACTTGAAGCGTTCATCAGAGTCGAATGACATTTATAATAACGGAAGTCCCTTGGGGCGGCTTCGTGTAATTACTTGAGGGATTATGTTCGTCTCGAAAGCATCGACTACGCCTTTCGCATCAATATCTGATCGAATTAATCATCTTGTGCTAAGTAGAATTGTACATAAAAAAAAGAAAATGGAGCGGATAGGAATTTAATTTATTCCGTTACATTTAGAAAGCATATTTTAAAAGAATTTAAAGTTTAGGTAAATTAGGTATTACGGTAAATGCAATATTTAGATGTATATTTGAAGAACGTATTTCACTAACTGTATGAGTTATTGAGAGTCCTAGGTCTGATAGTTGAATAGTTTTAATGTTACTAACTAAGTAGTAAGTACTATTCTCCATTATCATAATTATAATCTGTGCTTGTAAATAAAACGTGAAGTGGAAAAAGATAAAACAAAATTGCGACAATTTAATTTCAGAAATTGTTGATTAAATTCCTTTTAAGATATATTGCGATCAATATTGACATAGCAATTACGAAGAATGATAAAGCAAAATTGATGGGTTGTGACGGATGGGTCAAATTGAAACCATAAACAGTTCCGATGTCAGTTGGCCGCTTGCCAGAAGAATTCGGCATGTTCGGGGACTTTTATAATTCAAATATATACTAATAGATGATACTTAAGTCAATTGAGACGTGAAATAAAAGTTATGTGTCACGTTATTAAATAATTAGTACAATACAAAGTTAGAGCCGCAATATAAGGATGTCTCATAACGAAGTTATTGTCGAATTATGAAGACGCCTCATTACCAATTATTTACACATTATCACATAATAATCTGATATGATTCTGTTCAAACGTTATCCCTAGTAGGTAAATATATTTCAATTTACTTTGTTAATGTACCTATATAAAGAAAATGTATTTATATTGTAACGTTTTGTTACAGTTATCAGCAAAATATTTTCATTCTTTCATTTAAGTATTCTTAACAACTCCATTGTCCGCCGTCTTCCATTGAACGCTCTAATCTTCAAGCGTACAAAACTTATTATGTCACATGTAGCCATAAAGTGGGAATTACCGCACGCCGCATGCTCCGCACGTGGAAAATTCCACTCCCTGGCCAGGGGAAGAAATAAAATTTTGTACTTACCACGGGCGGTAATTTAAGGAAAACCTCAGATCACATATTTATCGCCCTCAACTTTGGCTCGGGCGTAAAATACCTGTTCTCAGATATTCTTTGTTTTACCGCCCTTGTTAAGTAATGTGCTATTGTCGTCCAGTGCGCTAACCGACTACTTCACCATTATAGTATTATTATTCACTGCGGTAACCGACTACTTCACCATATGGGGACCAGTGTAAGTCTGATACAATTACCCGAAGTTAAGAGTCCAATTTATACTAGCTTTGAGAGACAAATTATATATTTTACGAATAGGTATTCAGATCCCAAACTGTCGGGTTGTTCGCAAAACTATAAAATGTGTCATGAAATGCGTCCCTTGTCCAAGTGTTTGGAGAAGTGGTGCAAGGGTATCATAAATCACTTGAAGGGTTTTACAGTGTTACGACTACTACGAGCACTATAGAGAAATATAATGTTATGCAGTATGCACGAGTATACTATGGGCTATGGGGTTCTAAAGTTGTAAAATTGTCCCCAAAAATATATGACACATTTATTTCATCTTGTTAAATCTTTTTTGAATGATAATATAATTTATTTATTCATCATCATCATCATCATATCAGCCGAAAGACGTCCACTGCTGGACATAGGCCTCCCCCAAAGAGTGCCACAATGACCGGTCTTGCGCCCCCCGCATCCAGCGGACTCCCGCGACCTTTACCAGGTCATCAGTCCACCTTGTGGGGGGTCTACCCACGCTGCGCCTTCCGGTCCGTGGTCGCCACTCGAGAACCTTTCGGCCCCAACGGCCATCGGTTCTACGTGCAATGTTAGCGATTCGAAAGGCTATATCGGTTACTTTGGTTCTGCTACGGATGCCTATAATGTCATGATTAAAAATTGGCTTAATTTAAGAATTTATTTACGTGCACATAGACCGCCGGGCTTCCCTGTCCCCAGCTATCTCCAGTCGACGACGGTCTCGAGCTCAGCTAGGTACCTCTGGACTTCGTCGCCCCATCGGTACCTAGGGCGCCCTACAGGCCTTCGACCCGATGGAAGACCCGAGTACGCTCTCCGGACAGCACGATCGTCACCCATTTGGATTACGTGCCCGAGACATCGAAGTCTTGCAGATTTCGTTTCTACAATGATGTTGGGCTCGGACACTAGATCTTCGATTTCCTGGTTTTTACGGAGCCTCCAAGTGCCGTAGAGGAGCGTCCCCCAGGGTACGGATGGGGGGACGGTCGGTGGTACAGCCTAGCTAGCCACCGGCTAAGTCCGATGGACTCGCTACCCAAAGTATGGTGTGGTCCTCCAGCATTTCGGGGGTTGTGCGGCGGGTTAACACCCCTCCCACGGAAAAATCTTTACGTTACGAAACCGACACAGAGAAATACGATTCCATCTAACTGCAACATGTTATTTTTAAGAAAGGACGTGAAAAATAGCATTAACATGTAACATAACATATATTTAAACTAAGCCTATTTGTAAATTAGTTCACTGTACTGTACTATCAAGTGTGATCACAAAGACGAACTGTTCCGACAGTTTTGTGAGACCCTGATAATTGTTCCAAATCACTTTCGTGGTTCCTATTCTGTTGAGTTTGGATAAAGATTTCAATGCCATTCTCAGTTATCTGATATAAGTACGGGACATCTACCACCTGACTCAGAAATACCACCAAAATCTACAGCCAATTCGACAAAAAAGTGAGGCGGTTGAAAAGCGCGGATAATGGCCCAATTATTATCTTTTTATACTACTCCGTTTATTAAATAAAGAAATAAAAATACCTAATATGATACCTAAATGCTGAAGCTATATCGGGAAACAATTACCCTTTGAGGCGGTGACTGAAGTTATTGGATATACACTTAAGGCGATATATCGATTGAAAGAGACACCCTTTGTTTTTCGCTCACGACAAAACGGGATGCAACCCTCTCCGAGAATGGCTTTTTAGACAAATCTCGTTAAATATCTGACTGAGTGCAGGTTTATTACATTTCCTCTTGTCAGTACCTAGATGAGGTAAAATACCATCATATTAACTTAATCGTCTCTTTTTTCACAACTAGTAGGCTGAGGAAAAAAAGGATAATATAGACTCGACTTTGGGTTTATTTTCTATCGAGAAAATTTTAAGCAATCATGTTTCGCTATTGTCAATACCACAATCATATAGTCAAGAATCATATATCTGAAAATCGGCCCCTACTGTTTGCTAGTCTGGGCAGGACAGCGTTTCAAAGTCTCCAAATTTCTCAGTGTAGCGCCTTATCGGAAAATATTCACTCGCCTACTCAGCTCCGTGTTACAAATAAATAAAAGTATTTGTGGACAATCTTTACACAAATCAACCTAGTCCCAAACTAAGAAAACCTTGTACTATGGGTACTAAGCGACGATGTACAATACTTATATAGATAAACAAATACAAATACATAGAAAACATCCAAAACCCAAGAACAAATATTCGTGCGCATCACACAAATAAATGCCCCGGCCGGGATTCGGGCTTCGTAGGCAGGGTCACTATACGAAATATAAGCTGCACCGATTCCTCGAACAACTTGTATGGCGAATCGGTGCAGCTTATATTTCGTCAACTATACCCTAAGCTAAAGCAGTCATCGTGTTAGTATGAAATATTACGCATTTGAGGGGAACTCCCACCTTTTATAAAAGTTGTAATGGGCTACATCAAAAGGCCTTATTGCGCTGTGTGTGGGAATACACGTATGAAACACATCCTTGCTCCCTACACCCACACACGGTAACATAGGTATATACCTATAGATACGTGTCGGTATCACAGGTATTGGACCACTAATTACGTCGCATTTCAAACGTTGTCAATGTTATACGTGTCACCTAATAACAAGGTTTCATTATCTTTTACGAGACTTGGGCAGCCGACGCGCTGGTGGTTATTCCCTCATTAACGCTTTTATCGTTGCCATGTCGTTTACCAAAGGGCTAGCATGTGTATTACGAAAAATAATGCGTTACATTTAAGCAGTACTAGGAGTACTTTTATAGCATTAAAAAATCAAAGCCATGTTTAAAAAAAATTAAGTAACAAGAATAGCCACGCTGTAAAAAAAAATACTTTTCATTTCTCATACTCGAAAAGTGTGTCATATGAGACTTGTGAAGCGGGGCTAAAGTAGTACATTTAAGCCTTATGATTTACAAAACATTTTAATTTGACCAATCAAAATACTTCACCTATTAAATCCACCAATCACAGAACAGTAATTTAACTGTTTAAAAAATATTTGGTATTGGGAATCAACCAACCAGAATACAGCTGCACTAAAATCGACCAATAAGGAAAGGCGTTTTTCAGTTCTGTAAAGATTAAGCGATGTCTATGGTCTGTATGTGTCAAAGCAGTTACCTGCAAATATTAATGTTGTATCTCTTTCTTTAATATGGCAAAAGAAAGGGAGGCGAATACGCAAAGCGAACACGCATAGCGAAGTGTGGTGCCGGCCCTAGGAAAAAAACATGCTGTCAAATTAGACATATGTCCGCCAAGAGTTTTATTAATAATTTTTAGTGGATCATTTTTGTTTATTTGTTTTCTCGTTATCGAAGTGAAAAGTAGAGTGTATAACTCGGGTCTTAAAAGCAATATTACCACTCGAACAATTTTCCCTCACTACTTTCGGGAAAATAACCATCTCGTGGCAATATGGCTTATTTTAGACCCTTGTCATATAGTGTACGCCGTACGATTAAAAAAACCGCAAATCGATGTACAGTTTAGAAGTTTGGCACACGCATACTAGAGGTCAAAACAAAATTTTTGACCGGCAGTTCCTAAAAAAATTTCCCTTAGGGGTTGAGAGCCGAGACATTCTTTTTTTTGTATGAAAAAACCAATTTTTATTTTCAGAAACCTATCGTGTGTAGTATCATATGAAAGAGCTTTTTGATGCGATTCTGAAAATATACCACATCATTACATTTCAGCTAATTTTTTTTTAAATTAAATCAAAAATAATTTTCGAAACATACCAAGTTTGAGGTCCTCCAGACACGATACGGCTGATTTTTAGGGTTCCGTAGTAAACAAGGAACCCTTATAGTTTCGCCATGTCCGTCCGTCCGTCCGTCCGTCCGACCCCCGTTTTTCTCAGTAACCGTTAGTGCTAGAAAGCTGTAATTTGGCATGAGTATACATATCAATGACGCCGACAAAACGGTAGAATAAAATCTTAAAAAAAAAATTTTTTTAGGGTACCTCCCCTACATGTAAAGTGGTGGTGCAAATTTTTTTTCTGCCAAACCCCATCGTGTGGGGTATCGTTGGATAGCTCTTTTAAAAATATTATAAGGTTTCTAAAAGCATTTTTTGATTAAAGAATTGGTTAGCGTGATATTAAGCTTTGAAGTGATAATTTTTGCTATGGTCAAGTGTCCCCCCCCCCCCCTGCCAGCTAAACGGTGGCTACTAGGCATGTGAAAAAAATCATGGTAGTAGTATATATGATGAATTTAAAAGGAAAACTATCACAGCTAAGTAGACATTACTAGTTAACGAGTAATAGTCGAACTTCAGAAATGTACTTTGCAAAAGCAAACGTTCGTACAATTTCCATTGATACCTTAGATAATGTTGTTAATTCTTTCAAAAACATAGTAAATATAAGTTTTCGAACTTTTTAGTCCACATAATGTAAAGGGTAGACGACTACGGAACCCTACCTTGCGCGTGGCCCGACACGCACTTGGCCGGTTTTTTTATTTTGTACAATATACCACAAATGATACTTAATATCCTCACCTCAAAAAAGCAATTTCGAAATGATTTTCGGTTTTTTTTTTTAAATTTTTCAATATTACTAAGTGACACGGTTCTACTTTAATACCAATTTTACGTGATTTATGGAACTTTAGTGCAGATACGGTACATATTAATCATAAAATAATACGTAGTATCCATATATCCAACGGAAAATACCTCTTTAACCCTTTAACTGCACCTTGTCATCAGTTGGTATAGTTGGTAGGTGGTGGGTGGGTGGTGGGGGGGTAAAGGATGTACAGTACCCGCATAATTTTAGCCTGTGTATATACTGTAAACTGTAACATACGTTTATTTGGAGTTTGGATGTCCAAAGGAGATACATATTTGATTTTATTGTTACGCGTGACCGAAAAAAAAGGTCTTGACAGACAGGCTTCACCACCTAGCCCATGCTAGTCAGTCCTATATAATTTTTCCTATTGGCTATGAAAGAATCATGCGGTTATGTTATTTGTTATGTGACGCGTGCGAATGCTTTGCTTTATTAATCTCGTGTTTATCTGTGGTTAATAATAAGAACAGTTTACTAAACTTTGAACCATCGTTTAGTGAACCGCGCTACTGAAGGACGTATTGCGAGTCAGGTTTAAACCAAATTTTATTGGTTTTGTTATTGAATGTAAAGCTTGTCGCGAACGCTTTATATCGTTTATATCGTAAAACTTTTAAACATTTTAGTCTTATCGAATTTAAAATATTTATATGCCATCTCGCATAATTGCCCGTATAAGATTAAATTAAATTAAATATTCGTTTATTTCGAACCATAGTCCATATTAAGGCCGTGTATTACCACTTTTGAGTTTTTAAAAACAATCTGAGACATAGAATATAGTGTCTTAAAATCTAAAAAAAATATATGTGTTAGGTACATAAGGATCTTATCTAGTCAAAATCGCAGTCAGTTACATGACCTGAGGAATTTATCTCGATAGAAAAAAATCGCGAAGTTACCCCTTTTTGGAATGTATTTTCAATACTACGGCTATATTTCTGATATTTAACATTTAATTTTTGTACTCAATTAAAGATCGTGAATATTTATAGACAAATTCGCAGGGTTTGCTTTGATGAAATGATTGACTATAGCTAAATATTGACAAACCTGCGCGCAGAGCTTGCGTAGAGAGCGGGATGGTTAATTGTAAACTCACGCGTGTTAGAGCGGGACAATTGCGTTGGGGATAACCCCCCTTAACATCAAGTACAATTACAAATAAATAAATTTGACAGTTAAATTAAATTATAATAATACATTACAGGTAGTTACATTATTGCATACATCAAAATTATTGTTTTATTTTATTAATTAAAATGTACACATTTTTTTAACTATATTATTTTCAAAATTAAATTATATTATTATTATTTTATAAATTAAAATTTACATTAATACCATACACTTAAAATTAGGTAAATGATAGATAATAAGATATATATGATATTGGTTTGGTAACTTGCCAACGTCCTTGCAGTGACAACGCAACGTCGGCGCGACGCCATCGCCAGCTGCGTTTTTCGCGCTTCAGCGTCTCACAAGCGCCTACGAAGCTTTGCTGCGACGGATACTGCACAACGCAATCCCCTCGCCTCGCTCGAAATACGTTAGAGATGTGGTGAGACGCTGGACGCTCAATAGACGCCACTGGCGTCACTGCGTTGCGCCGACGTTGCGTCGATGCTGCGCGAACTTTGCGTCGTCGCCGACGCTCAAAAGATGCTAGTGTGGAGTTATTTTTCGAATCAGTATTGAGCAAGCAACCAACAAACAGTACCTATTTAAATTAAATTAACACGTTCCCTGTCCAGGCACCCCAATGTGCGGAATTTAGCCTTTTTTCAGGAGTCCATGCTTCCATACTGAATGCACAGTCAGATCGTTTTGTATGGGAACAGTGAACTTGCCTTGTGATTTCCTATAGGCAAATGAGGGCTACCGCGTATGGTTCGCCGCTAGAGGCGCTAGCGTGATGTCAGTCCTCCAAAATGTCAAATTTCATAGTTTGTGGGTGGATTATGCGAGTTTATTTCTAAATATCTGGGCGGCCGAGCTTTGCTCGGCGTTTTCCCGGGCATGAGACCTAGCTAGGTCGATTGCTCGTCCCCGAAAATTTCATCAAAATCGTTAGAGCCGTTTCTGAGATCCACGAAATAAATAAATAAATATATATAAAAACCTATCCTGCTCGGTGCCTAAGTTTTTCAATTTTTCTAAATTTGTAAATATATATATATATATATATATATATATATAAATAAATATATATACAAGAATTGCTCGTTTAAAGATATAAGATTAGATTAATGTGGTGACTATTTTGCAATATCTGAAATTGATAATGGCTAATATGAGTTACGGGTCAACGAATTTCAGTACTTTGTGACAATTTTATGGTTCGTAAACTTATGTCATACTTTTTCTGAACAAAACGGGACTGCGCTATGATATGGAACGTTCGATAAAAATGTTTACGGTGCGGTTATAATGTATGAAATAAGATTTCAACCTAGATAAATTTGATTTTTACGCCCATAATAACCATTAACAAACTTTGACAGCTGGACTGAGAGCGCAGTGGCGCCAACTGGTGAGCACAAAAACGGTAGCCCTCATTGGGTGAACATGAATTTAAGTAGGTAATGATTCCAGCCCTGAAACTCATCATCACTGGTAATAATAATGCCAGATGTTGGAATTTCTCCAGATGAGGAGGTTCGAGGATGGAGTAGGAGATGGAGACTATGCTGAGGGAGAGGGAACCACCAAGCAAACGCTGCTAAATATTTTGCCGAACTGTTTTTATTTGACGTTTCGCTTATATATAGACAAAACCATAGACAACACAATGTTAAGGCATAATGTTTGACTACCAAGGTGTCATACACACAACCCTTAACATCCTCCACAGCTAGAGGAAAAAATGACACCTTTATTAACCTTTTGACCGCCGAAGAGGTAGTGTGTCGTCAAAGGGTTAACAACTAATATGTTTAAATTTTATGCATAACATAATTTGATTACTTTACATCAAAATGTGTTATGGGATCTTACAATAATTACATGTTTAATTACTTGACATTGAATATGTAATTTATTAAAAGTTATTCTGTTGTGACAGACAGGGAGAGCTCTCAGATATCATCAAATATTGTATCTAGATGGAAGTTTAATTAATAATTACTCTGCCTGTACGTGTCGTTTTACTGACCATAACCTCCCCCTGTGAGGCTTCTATCTCCTGAGTGGTGCTGCTAGGGTACAGAATAATTTTAAATTGCTTACCAATTGGGTCGTTTGTATTTGCCTCCTGCTGTCCCTCCACCTCAGAAGAAGAAAGTTCCAACCTGTACAAACGTTGAATTGGCCGAGTCTTGAAACCTGTTGTAGTCTTCACCTGAGCTGACCTAGTTATACCATCATTGCCAGTGAACGTTTTGACGACTAATCCTAATGGCCACTTGACTCTTTTTTCTTCACCTTCTATGAGTACAATGTCACGTATGTTTATAGTGTCTTGCTGACTCGTACCATTCTGTACTAAGGAGGTAAGATACTCATTCTTAAATCTTTGCTTGAAATCTTCTCGTAGCTTCTGTAAGTACCGTAGTCGTAAGTTGAGACAAAAAAATAACAAAACCTAGCTTTGAACATTGCGACTCAGAAATCATATTTTAATAATAATATTAAGACATTGAGATACAACATCTGAAGCCTGAAATGTTCAGCCAGCCGACCGAGAAATTGAATACTCGAACACAAACGAAAGTGTTAATTGGAAAATAGGTATCTACCTACCTCTATCTACGAATCTCTTAGCTGACACGCACTGCGAGGCCGGCAGGCCTTTTTTGACATCTAGATTTGATTAGATTTTTTAGATTTCAATATGTCTTTTTTGACATCCTTGAATATGGTGCTACAATAATCAATAATCATCAATCTATATAATCATCATTCATCATTAAACTTAAGAGCTACGTACGTCGCCAGAGTATTCGTCAGTCTTTCCGGTCTGTCATCAGACCTGTTGTATCCAATCATTCTTTCTCTCCTGTTCTGTATTAAGAATAATAAGAAGAATAATTTATTGAAAAACATGTTGTACAATAATAATAACTATAGGCTTAGCTCCTATGGGAAGAGGCACGGAAAGAAGAAGATAGGCTTAGCTCCTAGCTTACAGTTAGAGGATAATAAATAGCACGTGACTGAACTAGGAAACCCTGTGTTTCAGGCAAAGAAGGGCTTACAATTACTTACTTAAAAATATTCACATGCAAAAATTTTGCAAATAAATATTTTATGCTGAGAGACACGTCCCATCTTATTGACGATGAGTCTAATCAAAAATTGCGTATTAATTTAAGGATGATTCACGCTAGACCTTTCCGTGTCCGGGCCGGCCCGTTTTGTAGTACAAGACATCGAGACATCGGACGCGCGACGGCCGTCGATTTCTTGTACTAGGAAACGGGCCGGCCCGGATACGGTACGGTCTAGCGTGAATCATCCTTTAAGCATAGTTCTATTCTCTTTCACGAAGCTTAAAACCTCTTCATTTGTTTTCGTTTCCGTCCAACTAATCGTTTCCATTCTCCTCCATCCAACAACACAATAAATAATTTGAATGTGTTGTTGGATGGACGGTGTATTTAGACATAAGTTTTTGTCAATTGTTTTTAAATAATAAATAATTTGAATATTTAAAAACAATTGACAAAAACTTATGTCTAAATACATCGTCCCGCAAAACTATTTGCACAGTTTGACTGTGGGATCCTTGAGTCTATTACTATATAACGTAATGGTATAGTGTACTTAAAGTGCTTAAAAAATAAAAATAAAATAAAATGTAGGCTTAAATGTTGTGGCAAGAAGTAGACAGATAGCTAATTCGGTATAAGATATTTAAATACTGTCAAGGTAATGTCGGAACAAAGCTCTTTTAATGCTTACAGTCTCTCTCTAACCCTCTGGGTCAGTGCCTTCGTCTCACATCCATATATCACAACGCGAAAAAAACTATAAAAACAAGCAATTAAGGTATACAAAGTTGTTAAATACGTAAATAAATTTGTATTACACTCATTCTGAAATAAAACTAGAGAAAAATCATTTTTAAAATGAACGCACCGCTCATCCTACTAACTTTTATAAACGATGTTTGGATGTTTAGATGTTTGTTAATCATGCAAAAATGGCTGAACAGATTATGATTAAAGTTAGTGTACAACGTGGTTATAGTTAGCCTGGATCATCCATCGAAGGGATGAAATAACGAGTGGAAGTTTACGCGGACAAACTCGCGAGCAAAAGCTAGTATTAGATATAGATACAAGGGAAAACGCTTATAAGATATAAATAAATATAAAATAAGGCACAGTGCGTTTAAGCCACAAGATGAAGATAATACGAGAATAAGAGTTCAAATTAATTTGTGGAACTTTCATCACGAAGTAAAAGACCGAATGATTTAATCGTCTCGAGTACTTACTTTACGCCAAAATTTGACACCTCACGGTCGATCTCTAGTGTAGGTAAAATGTTCCTGTGCTCGATACTTTGAATCTTGTCATGGCAGAGGTGATTAAGGCGACTTCCTGACTTTGCGGGGCGGGATCGATATGTGACGTTTTTTTCTTTGACGTAAACTTACTGACGTCGCAAAAATTCTAACTTGACGGAATACTGTCAGTATTAGATTTGCGCAGTAGTAATATCATGCGCAGAAGTGGACCAGTACTGCCTTCGTATCGACCCGCTACCGCGCATCCCGCGCCAGTCAGGAAGCACACATTTATATGTAGGGGCGTAGTAATTCAATTCAATTTAAAAAAAAATGGCTTTCAATTTATGACTAGTGGCTCTGTGAGCTGTAGACCTCGTGAGTGTTTTTTTTATTTCCAAAACTATGTTAGATATCGAACCTGTAGAGCAGGGGTCGGCAACCTTTTTGCACCCACGGGCCACATAGTAGGTAGCTAAAAAAATCTTCGCGGACCGCAGATGATAATAATGATCACTGTCTGTTGATATCAACTCGAAACAAATTGGTAGGTACGCCGTACGCGACAGTAACGTAGTAAAAATTCGCACCCCTTTTTACGTGAAAAACGAGAAAGACGAAAGAACCGACTTTTCACAGATAAACCAGCTAGTTTCCTTACCAAACCCAGATAATTCGCATTTCAACCGAATCGTAATTTCGCGATTCATTCGATCAATGCAAGCATATAGAATAGCAGATATAGAAACTTTAAGGGGGGGACGGGTCATAAAGTCATAACACACCTAGATGAAAACGCGAGCGCGAAATTTTTCGAACACTGATGCAAATGCGGCAAATACTTCATACGCATCAAGTCATAACACATCTAGATGAAAATGCGAGCGTAGCGAGCGCGAAATTTTTCGAACATTATGATGCAGGTGCGGAAAATACTTCATACGCATACGCATCAAGTTATGTAGATATAAACGCGAGCGCGAAATTTTTCGAACACTGATTCAAATGCGGCAAATACTTCATACGCATCAAGTCATAACAAATCTCGTTGAAAACGCGAGCGTAGCGAGCGCGAAATTTTGCGAATATTATTATGCAGGTCTGGAAAATACTTCATACGCATCAAGTCATGTAGACGCAAACGCGAGCGCAGCGAGCGCGAAATTTTTTGAACATTAAGATGCAGGTGTGGAAAATACTTCATACTGTCTAACGCAAACGCGGCGAGAGCGAAATTTTTGAAAAAAAAATAAATAGATTTAATTGTAAAATATACTTACAAACACATATCTCGTCCTGACCAACTGTGAAAATATTCGTGGTTGGCGATACAGACGCTTTCACGTATGTTAAGAATTTCAAATTTTACCTTTACAAACAATAAAGCCAAGGAGCACAGCCGCAGAAACACAAAATAATTGATAAAAAAATTGTTTTTTTAAATTTTGAAAAAGTGACTCGATAAAAAAATTCTATAGAATTTCCGCACCTGCTCACAAAATTTCACGAAAATCGGATGATAAATGCGACCTGTAGAGGAGAACAAACCAATGAATAAAATAAAAATAAAAAATTACAAAAATTTACTTGCCTAAAAAATTCTATGTAATCATAAAACCTGCTCACAAAACTTCACGAGAATCGGTTGAGAAATGCGACGTGTAGAGGAAAAAACGGCCGCAGAAAAATACGAAATCATTGATACAAAGTTTGTTTTTTCGAATTTCAAAAAAGTGACTCGACAAAAAAAATCTATATAGTTACCAAACCTGCTTGCAAAATTTCAGGAAAATCGGTTGATAAATGCGACCTGTAGAGGAGATCAGCCAACGACGTAAAAAAATTTTTTTTTAAATTTTCAAAAATTTACTCTACAAATAAATCATATGTAGCCATGGAACCTGCTTACAAAATTTCACGAGAATCGGTTGAGAAATGCGACCTGTAGAGGAAAAAACGGCCGCAGAAAAACACGAAATCATTGATAGGTACAATGTTTGTTTTTTTGAATTTCCAAAAAGTGACTCGACAAAAAAGTTCTATATAGTTACCGAACCTGCTCACAAAATTTCACGAAAATCGGTTGATAAATGCGACCTGTAGAGGAGGACATACAAAAATCCGGCCGGACATACGAAAGCATTTTTGTCGAAGCTAAAACAGAGACCTCGTTTTACTCGGTCAATGATTTCGCCAACCACGTGTTCAAAGACGTTGTTCGGTAAAGTCGCCATGACAGTAGGCAACAAAGACAGTGTACCTACGGTAGTGGATTCCGCTCGTCGTCGCTCTGGGCGCGTGCGCTCACCAAAGCGCCGCCAGGGGCGTAGTAAAAAGCGGTACTGAGTTGACTGACAGTTGACACTGACATTTGATAGTTTTCTCATATCGTACCGCCTCCGCACCGACAAATCAGGAAGTCGCCTTAGGAACTCTAACACGCGTGAGTTTGCAGTTAACCAAGCCCTACGCGTAGTTTTCGTAAATATTTAGCTATAGTCATTAAGCCAATAATTTTATCAAAGCAAACCCTGCGAATTTGTCTATAACTATTTAGGATCTTTAATTGACGTACAAAAATTTAATGTAAAATATCAGTAATAGGTACCTATGGCCGTAATATGGAAAAGTCACTCCAAAAAGGGGTAATTTTGCTATTTTTTTCTATCGAGTGAAATTCATCAGGTCATGTAACTGACTGCGATTTTGACTATACAAGATCCTTATGCAACACATATATTTCACTATAATTCTATGTCTCAGATGGTTTTAAAAAACTCAAAATTGGTAATGCTCAGCCTTAAGTAGTTTAACTATTCACTTCTAAGACAGGTACGAATATTTGACTTCATTATATATTTGATTTATTTCAGAGATCTCCAGGCCTCGTAGGCGGTTCCTCGTTATCGTTAATTTGTATACGGAACAAAATATTTCAATGTGTTGTCATGGTGACTTCGTTCGTTGGGTGATATTAGTACTTTGGTAAAACGAATAATGGAACAAAGAGGCGGCATTACATAAAGTATAATTCTACCAATAAAATGCTTCGTTTGTGCTCAGAGCGTGCAGGATATTAGGGGCTGGATATTAAAAAAAAGGTTATTGTCATTTTTAGGCGCGTATGGCGATAAGTCTTAATTGGTTTTTGGGTAAGTAGGTACCTAATTGCTTCATATTCAAATGTATAATTTAATTAGGTATCAGTATCACTAAGGGTTTTTTTTTATGTCTATCTTATATCTTTAAACAAGCAATTCTTGTATATTCATTTATTTATATATGTTTATTTATTTATTTATTTCGGGGATCTCTGAAACGGCTCTAACGATTTTGATGAAATTTGGATGTGGGGGTTTTCGGGGACGAGCAAACGATCTAGCTAGGTCTAACACTGGAAAACGCCGAGCAAAGCTCGGTCGACCAGATATTTAATCATAATACTTACAATAGTTACTTGAACTTAATACTTACAATAGAACTAAGGGTGAGTTGAACTAAACGGTCTCTGAAAATCTGATTGTAAGTATGGAAAGTTTCTATGGGATGATAGCTGGCTAGCGCCATATTTAACGTTGATCGGTCTGTAATCGTAAGTTTGTGTACCCGGCTATAGATGTAGTTATACTTAAAATTATTTGAACTGTCCGAGTTGTATCAAGTTAGGCCGTTCAAAAAGCGACTTTACTGTCCAAGCGTGAAGATTCAAAGTCCAATGACAAGTTTTATAAAATGTCGGACATTTTAAATAATTTGTACTATAACTAGTCATTGCCCGCGACTTCGTCCGCGTGGAACTCGTTCATCGCGATAGAATTACTTATATCATCGCTCTTTCATACAAGCTTCCACCCCCTTAAGGGATGATTTTCAGGATAAAAAGTATCCTATATCCTTCCCCGGGATTAGATCTCGCTCCATACCAAATTTCATGTAAATCGGTTCAACGGTTTAAGCGTGAAGAGGTAACAGACAGACACACTTTCGCATAAATTTATAATATTAAATAATATGGAAATATGGATAGTATGGATGTGTATGATGATTTTTTTATCATCCAAGAGTAAAAGAGTAAAAGTTACTTCCAATAAGCAATAAGGTTTTCTATTTTTCAATAAAAAATATGTATTTTTCTATACAGCCGGTTAGCACCGAGTACAAATCGTGACGTCATAATAGGAACAGAAATAGTAGGTATTAGTAATTTCTGTCTGATTTTACCAAATACCACATAACTATCATTATCATCATCATCATCATCATCATCATCATCATAAGATCTCATCATCTTTTATAATGCGCACTGCTCAGGTTTGGAATTCCCTGCCGGCATCAGGATTTCGGAGTTCATATAACCTGGACCTCTTTAAGGCACGAGTGACCTAGGCATCTTCTGGATGAGCTCGCTTCACCGGCGGCCTCATCTTTGCCCCCTGGCTAGATGCTGCTGGCCAAGGTCAAACCCATTTTTAGGGTTCCGTACCCAGAGGGTAAAACGGGGACCCTATTACTGTCCATCCGTCCGTCCGTACGTCCGTCTGTCACCTGGCTGTATGTCATGAACCGTGATAGCTGGACAGTTGAAATTTTCACAGATGATGTATTTCTGTTGCCGCTATAACAACAAATACTAAAAAACAGAATAAAATAAATATTTCAGGGGCCCCGATACAACACACATGATTTGTTATAGATAATGGTACTTCCCTTCGTACGCGAGTCCGACTCGCACATGGCTGGTTTTTGAATAAAATAAAAATATCGATCCCGCTCCGAATATTATTAAGGCGTCCTGTTCAAATATTTTCGAGCATCCTGAATACTTCAGGACCGAGACAAGGCGAGGCTTCGTTACGAATGTTACGATCCATAAAATAACATAGTCTCCGTTAAGTCGGCTTTAGTTATACTATACTTATGTCTCGAGCCAATATACAGTACCCGAACCCTTGGGAGATGTAGTTAATATGTCATGATTATCTTCACGGTTCATTAAGCTTAATACTCGCATAAAGTGTTTACGTACAGTAATGGGCATGAAAAACGTCCAGCTGAACAAGGACATATGAGCAACTAGAATTGGTTCGTATGTAAAATAAGTCAGTTGTCATTCTTAAAAGTCTTTGAACTCAGTTCTCAGGTTTTCGTTATATATTTATGCGATAATTGAAGACCATAGTGCCCTCGAACAAATCAAAATGACGGCTGAGATATATTTTTTTTCTTTTCCGCACTCGCATGGTATCACATCGTTTATGACCCTAGTCGCCAGTTTAACTTAGCTCGGTGTGAGCAAACTTTTTTTAAAGGGCGTCAGAAAAATGTTTGAATTTGAATGGGGTTGGCAAATCTCCAATAAAAATACATAAACTAATGTTCGTGTGCCGCGCGCGATATACACGAACAGACGAGATAGCTATAGCCATTGTTTTATACTTTCGAAGGGGTTGTGGTGGGCTGGATAAAACTGCTTTGCGGTCTGGAGTTGGCCCGCGGGCCACCGCAGAACTAGCTAATGAGTATGAACATCAAACAGTTGTGTAAATAATTGTGTTAACGGTAGATAAACGAGTGGTCAGCTAGTATTCGTGCACGTACCCCCAAATTATTATAATAGATAGAAAATTGGATAGAAAAATGTTTTCACATTGTGTTGTGCGTGGGTCTAAGAAAACTGAAAAGTCATGCTAGGATACACGTCTGTATAAGTACCTTAAAACGTTAGCCGCTTGTCAGTGCACACCGCTGTCATTTCTAGTGTTACTTGTTCAACCCCACGCATGCAGTATTAGACTTAATTGCCTCACTAAACGGCTTTTAATTATTATGATAAGCCTCTGTTAATTAACTCGAGCTATTATTCACTCGGCGGTCCGGTGTTTATCATCACATTTTTAGATAAAGCTGAGGTTTTATCTCTAGCAACTCAAGGGTTAAAACATGGTAATGAGAATGTTCTGTGAAATTCCTGTGTTAATTATAATGAATTATCTTGATGCCGGTTGAATTAGGACGGATTTCAGGGCAGACGTTAATTACTTTTAGACAAAGGGCACTCTTAAATCGCACATCGAAAGGTTCGCCTTTTACTTGGGTACCCGAATCTAATGAGCAACAACACTCCTTGATACGGGTACTTGTTAAAGGTCTTCTTTTATTTGCGCTTCGAATTCCTATAGTATTACAAACTGATTTCATGCGCGCCGAGTGAAATACCCAATGGAATAAAAGCATAAATGTCGGTGTCATAGTAATTTACCTGTACTCGCTCTTCCATCCCAAAGGAGGTGAAAATAGCACGAGTATTTCTTTTCTCATAGTGATCTACCCATGACCAGCAGCGTTGTTTAGACGAATAAAACTTTTCAAATAATAACTACTACCTAACTAAAAGTTATTAGATCGTTCCTCCTTTAATTACTTACATGGTTGGGGTACTTCTCGCCCTCTACTTAAGAGGTCATAGGACTGTTCATGCACAGCCAAGGGTCCCCAGGGAAATTTATTCAGTTTTGTGAAATGAATCTTTAAAATTTTGTTTATGTTTCTAATTTGTCATACTTGTATGTTATTATGTACCTATCTAATATTTTACTCGATGACTTGCTTTTATGTGCCTAATTTATAAGTTTTCAAACAAAAAAGTATTTTTCTCTTGAAATAAATGAAATGAATGAATAAGTATAAGGTTTACGAAACAAGATATGTATTTAAATTTATAGCATGTACACTATCCTTACATACACTGTACGTCATTTTCTCATTTCTTTTCATGCATAACGGTACGAATATTAAGAAATTACAATAGTGTCGGCTAATTGCGAGAAATATAGCCATCTTGTTGGTGAAGTCGTATTCATTACGTAACCTTACCTCAGTAGCTCTAGTATAAGTTTTTTCGACACATTAACTCATTCGAACGCGTTTGCGTTTTGTCTCAAAATGTATGAAAACGCTCTCACCGAGTTTGAAATACGCGCGTTCATCGGTTAGCAACAAATGTTATACTCGCTGTTTTAGTTTCCACTAGTGACCACCAGAGGCGCTGTTCACGTTTTCATCAGGGATCGGATACCGGGTATTATTTTCAAACCGGTTTCGGCCATTGACCCCAAACCGAAATGAATAGCGTTTGTGGTTTCGTTCTTGTTTCTGGTTTTCGGCACTCAAAACCGGTTAGTGAAGGAACTGTTCTGGGCCCAATTTCGATTCGTTTTCGTACTAGCTCTATATAGGTATATAGGTATATAGGTACTCTTAGTGTGTGCGACGTGCGTGTATATTATGTTTTTATGTTGGACCTGTATCTAGGATGCACAAATGTGTTGCGTGACGGCTTGTCTTTCATTTAATATCTAATATGTCTATCTGTTTGTTTCATTACAGGCATAATTATAGGTAGCTACAAAATCTTAAAAATGATGAAAATTTTAATATAACGACGCATTTTAAGGAGTCTCTATTTCGCTTTTCTTTCAAACTAATATATTAAGAACGCAAGAAAAAAAAAGCATTTACTCTTTATTATATTTCAGCCATTTCATTTTACCCTGCGGCTATTTTGTTTCAAATCGTTTTGAAAAAGGGTTGTAATTACGTTTCGCTCGGATTGTGTTTTCTCTTTTGTCCGGCCTTAATCTAACCTTGTAATTGTTTCGATAAAATACTCATAGTATACCTAAATTCGCAACTTTTTGAATTTTAAATTGCAATGATTGACATAGTATTTCAACTTCTGATGCGTTATAGTATTTTAGACCATCTTTGGATTTAAATTATGTTTTTTCCGAAATTAACCGCCGTCATGGCTCTCACTGTTAGTGTGTTCAGTAGATAATGGAAAAATCTCCTATTGTTAATAAACTGCCCAATTTTCCGAATATTTTTGAAATAAAACGAATTGGTTATTTGCTATTTAAATAAATTATTAGGACTGACATGTAGCTTATTGAACAATATAGCTGTATATAAATAGGTAAAAAAACTGGCGACAGGACTTTTACCAACTTATTTCAAAATGACAAGAAATTCTGCTTGTTATGAAGAGCTGCTACATAATTTAAAACATAATGAAATGCCTATTAAAATTAATGAGAAATGAAAAGGGGAATGTGCTGTATTGTTATCCTGAAACGGTGTCATTCAGAAACCAACCTTTGTCAAATCCTACCTGATCAGAATCGTACTAAATCAGATTATGACCGACCGACTCAATTTGAATCTGGCCTTTTTTTTTGACGCAGAGGAAATGCATTTACGCATCCCCCGGGCCCGGGGAAGGCCCATAGTGGGGGGTATGTGGGACTCGCCATTCCACAGGGGATGGGAATACCCACTAAAACCTCTGCGGCGTTAACCCTCGCTGCCGTTTAATGGGGGGCATCGTGGGGTCGCTGTCATTCTACCGCGATGCCCCCCAATTTGAAACTGGCCTGGCCCGCCTAAACCAAAAATTGACATAACGAATCATAAACAACAGTATGTGTGTATTGCACAGCTCTACAAATAAATATTTTATTTTCTTTCTTTCTTTAAAAGATTCCCGAAACGATCCAAAATTGAGATTTAGGAGATTCATTATTTTATTTTCGGTGGCTTCGTACGGCTTGAACTGCTAAAACATTTTTGCCACTTTAATTAAGCAGGCGTAAAATGTTGGTTTCCGGGACGGAGTCACTCTGCGTGTTAATGGTGTTTGTTTGCTTGCTGGCCGTTAATTAACTCTAGCCGGAAGCCGAGCCGTCCAATCGTCACCGCACACTAATTTTGGAACGTTAGGACATATGATGCGTTCTTTGTATTTCAATTGCCTGTAAATATATGTAAATTAATTATGTATACCATTTTTTTTATCGTATGGCATTTATTTCGAACCGTGAGATCTTCGAGAAGACAGTACGGTTGCCAGTTTTTGTTGCACTTTTAGAACCACCCATGGGTCACGTGTAGGGTAACGGTGGGTACTTTCCCTACGGACGTGGTGCAACTTCGACCCCCCTTTGTCAAGTGAGAGGGCAACTTGACTGTTAGAAGTTTTCAAGCCGCCCGAAGGCCACCAACTTGGCTTAACGACTGCTGCCATAGACAGCAGCCGGGATCAACGGCTTAACGTGCCTTCCAAAGCACGGGAGCACTCAGTTAGTAACCACTCAAAGCGGTCACCCATCCATGTACTGACCGCGGCCCACGTTGCTTAACTTTGCAATCGCTTGCGGCACGCAGGCGCCGCTGGGCCACGAGCGCTTAGCGCTTAACCATTAATAACGGTTCATAGATAAATATTAATTTAAAGAATATAGAGAGCATACATAGAAAAAATAATATTCCGACGTAAAGTATGCATGAATGGAATATGTGCGTACTCTTACCTTCTTCCATGTCCAAGGAGCAATGTTTAGCAAGGTCATGCCCGCAAGAAGGAAAAAAGAATAACGCGTGATTGATAGCCATGCCGATTTATACTTCCGTGCAAGAAGAAGCCGCTTAGTACACGCATAGTTTTGTTTGTACCTACTTAGCGCCTTCATCATCATCAGCCTATCTACGTCCCACTGCTGGGCACAGGCCTCCTCTCATAGATGAGAGGGATTGGGCAGTAATCCCCACGCTGGCCCAGAGCGGGTTGGGGACTTCACATACAACTTTGAATTTCTTCGCGGATGTATGCAGGTTTCCTCACGATGTTTTCCTTCACCGAATAGCTAACGGTAAATATCAAATGATATTCCGTACATAAGTTCCGAAAAACTCATTGGTACGAGCTGGGATTCGAACCCACGACCGCCGCTTGACAGCCGCAAGCTTGAACCACTGGGCTACCGTAGCTTCTTAATCACTTGTACTTAGCGCCTTAATCACTTGTATTTGGCGTTTTACGGCTTAAAACCTGATATCTGAAAATCCTATACAAATATGCCATTATGACTAAAAACTATTAACTATTTATTGCAAAAAAGAAATGCTTAACGCGTTCATCCACTCACGTCTCCCAATACCAAGCTAAAAATAAATAGAATATCCAAACATATAGGCCGAATTCCGGCCTGGAATAACTAAAGTTTTAAGGCCGTGTATTACCACTTTTGAGTTTTTAAAAACCATCTGAGACATAGAATATAGTGTCTTAAAATCTAAAAAAAATATATCGCAGTCATAAAATCGCAGTCAGTTACATGATCTGATGAATTTCACTCGATAGAAAAAAATCGCGAGGTTACCCCTTTTTGGAATGTATTTTCAATACTACGGCTACTCGTATATTACTGATATTTAACATTTAATTTTTGTACTCAATTAAAGATCGTAAATAGTTATAGACAAATTCGCAGGGTTTGTTTTGATAAAATGATTGGCTTAATGACTATAGCTAAATATTCAGAAAACTGCGCGCAGAGCTTGCGTAGAGAGCGGGATGGTTAATTGTAAACTCACGCGTGTTAGAGCGGGACAGTTGCGTTGGGGATACCTCCCCTTAAGGACTACCGCTGCATTTGGTATTTTTTATTGTCTCTGCCCGGAGTTTCGTGGTTTGTCCTTATTTTGTTCCGGCAACCTGTTAATAATTTTATGTACCAACTACTGTTTATACCATTAAAACGGTTTACTTACCTATCTAAGCTGTACATGTTGAAAAAATTGTTTTTACGGTTATACTGAAGTCATATTTAAAATTATTGTTATTGCAGTGTATAACATCGATCGTATACGTTTAAAACGTAACTTCGCAATGTTTCACATCTAAATTTTCCATAGTAACCACCTATTATTATGAAAGAAGATTTAAAGTGCCAAGTATTGGGTAATTCTCGAGCACTAGTACGTTTACCCTACAGTAGTCATTCATGGAGTGATGAAATTAACAATATTAGTTAGACTATATCTTGGAAATAAAAAGTAGTAGAATGCCGATTTTTGAAAATTTTAAATGTGTAATTTACTTCCCGTATCATCTGCCACTTAAAAAAAAAAAGACATACCAACCAATTTGAATGCAGTTTTGCCTAACGTCTCTGCTCACTCCAATTTATCTCTCACCCTATTTGTCTCGTCAATTTTCGAAGAATCTAATGAACCCTGTCATTAGTGGTTGTGTATTTAAGTATAAACGAGCGCCCTCGCAGAAGTATACAACTTGTCCTAATTTTTGACACATCGCTCTCAGCATAGGCTGTTCACTATAAATATTAGGTCCATTACTCACGTCACATGCTCCTATGACGTGCTATGAATTTATATAAGAGCCAACAGATGGCCCTGTTACTCTGATTTATGTGGCCGTTTTGTTTTTGTAAATAGAAAGCAAACAAAGGTTTATGGAGAGAAAGTTTATTTGGAGGGTTGACATAAGTTGCTAGATTTGGGAGTTACTAAATCAAAACCTTCGAGAGTGCGTTGATTTATTTTCGAGAGAGCCTTCACCAAACCGGACAATTTTGTGACAAGAAATGCATCATTAGTAACGTCATTTTGAAAAAAAAAAACCTTATACATTTAAGAGTCCAACCTTATGGCTCCCGGTGTCGCCGATGTACGGGATCATAACAAAAGATTGTTTTGTTTTGTTTTTTTCGCCGTCAACCCAAGGGTTAAAATTTGGTGATTCACTGTGTTAACCAACCGTTTAGAAATAAATGCTATGAAAACAAACTCAAGTACCAGTAACTACCGCCTTTAGGTATTGTACGTCAATAGCATAAAGTTTCGTTAGACACGTAGTTTTTTTAATTAAGTACATTTATTAAATTTCCTTCTACTCTTACCTCCTTCTCTCTGTAAAGCCGCGTACGGACTGCGCGTACATTGTACGCGTAGTCGGTTACGCGTATATTATACGCGTAGCTGCAAGTACGGACATGGCGTTCCAGGACACGCGTAACCGACTACGCGCACAATGTACGCGCAGTCCGACCCGCAGTCCGTCCGTACGCGGCTTACCTCATCAGCGCCAGCGTCCACAACCAGCAACAACCAGCAACATACAATGCCACTACGATTGACTATTAGAGATAATTAAAAAATAAAAGACACTAGATTAATTCAATTAATCATCCCTCATCTCTGGTGTCTCTGTGTTGTGATTGTTTGTTTTTGTACGCACCTGACGAAGCCTGTGTTGTGGATTAGATTTTGTGGACTGTTTGTGCCTAGGTAATTTATTTTATGAATAAATGATTACTATTCAATTAATTCACTACAAATAATAATGTACAAAATTTTCAAACATTAGTGAATATATTTTTTTCGCAGACAACGCGTTACATAATAACTTCTAAGAAAAACTTGAGTAACTTTACTAACGTATATAATTTCACTTCAAATCATACAGCAAAAATGCACACATATTTTTACCTTGAATATCCCTATATTTTCCTTTCGGTACTTTAATACATTTTCATACGTAGCCAGCCACAATCCCTGTCCCAATTTTATGACTTCCATGTCTCTATATTGTGCCTCTTCAAATACCTTATTCGCATGTTTCTGGTGTAAAAATAGTTATTCCAGTTCAGAAACTAAATTCAATCGAGCGATAAATCGATACTCCCATCTCTAGCTTGCCTCGATTAACTTGATTAAAAGAAGATAATATATTAGTGCGTGCCGTCAAAGCTGATGTACTATGTAAAAATACATTTTGAGTTGCCCACAAACTTTTCTGTGAATAGTTTCAATATTTTATTTTGTCAATTTTTAGGCCGAAAATCAAGTAGAACGGTACGTTACAACCTAAGAATTGTTTGTTTGACATGATATCGTGTTGCGTGTTTAAGCCTTCGTTGCGTATTTAACAGTAGTTTAATGTAACTGCTAAATAATGAGAGGCATTAAAACATGAGTGTGGTTTTATGACACTAGCCGGAGGCGAGTTTCATACAAAGAACACAATACATGGGTGTTTTAATGCCTAATTATGTACAGTTGCATACAGTAGTTTATCTACATCAATATACTTATTATAAAACCTCTTTCATGTGTAACCCATATTGACTGAGATACTCCAAGTCCGAGCACGGGTTCGCACCTGTGCTGTAAAATTGTAAATGATCTCATAACCGCATCATCTGTGGTGAGGCTACGGCATCCTCCTCCGAGGTCGGGTGGCGCCGCGCAAGGTCGTCCTTAGCTGCGGTTTTTGGACACATTAAAGGTACAAACCCACTAGACCGTTCCGTGTCCGGGCCGGCCCGTTTTCTAGTACAAGAAATCGACGGCCGTCGCGCGTCCTGTATTAGAAATCGGGCCGGCCCGGACATGAAACGGTCTAGTGGGTTTGTACCTTAAAGAGGATTTACTAGATGGGCGTAGAAAAAGATTTTAATTAAACCAGTGATGTTAACATCATTTGACCTGTGAAACTCCGTAACACTATTCGATAAGTCAAAAGGTCAAATTAGCGTCACGTGTGCTCGCCAATTTGACTTCGCGTTATTTTGTCGGAGTATCCCGTAGATGAGGGACAGGTTACATAAATACGTTAAATGGGGGCCGCGCTATCCTAAGGCTTAATGGGTAGTGAACAGATTATCGAGGTTTGAGAACTTCGAATTGAAATTGTCCTCGGGTTTAGGTAATGGCGGTTAATCCCCAAGGGATAACCGGTATTATTGAGAGGCATTACCTATCGTTAGTATCTCTGGTGGTACCACGTTTCTGGGAAACATAGAAACTAATAAACGAACCTAATTGTGAATAATTCGAGATTTGTTGGTCATATAATAGATATACACTGAAGAGCAAAAGTAACGGTACACTTTCTATGGTCGTTAAATACAAAGTGTATGCTCGTGAGTGTACGTAAGTTTTCTGTGCCTGAACTTAAAGGATTTTTGGGTTATTGAATGTTCGTAATATAAATACAGCTACTTCATTGGGGCTGTGTGTCATAAAAATATATAAATTCGGAGCAGCGATGATCCAAACGCTACGGTGCACGGTGGAGTAGCGAGTAGTTTGTGCAGCAAAATTTTAACGTAAGTAAATCCGTAGGTCTAGTATAAGTTTTTTCGAAACATTAACTAATTCGAACGCGTTTGCGTTTTGTCTCAAAATGTATGAAAACGCTCTCACCGAGTTTGAAATACGCGCGTTCATCGGTTAGCAACAAATGTTAAACTCGGTGTTTTAGTTTCCACTAGTGACCACCAGAGGCGCTGTTCACGTTTTCATACCACTTTCATACATTTTGAGACAAAACGCAAACGCGTTCGAATTAGTTAATGTTTCAAAAAAAAAAACTTATACTAGAGCTACTGTTCACTATATCAGTACAATTCATGTGAACAAATCAGATTTGAGTAAATTTAAAGGGACAACATGCAGTTATAAAGAAAAAAAAACCAATAGGTAATAGTTGAAGAGGCGTTCGACACTCAAAAATCGGCCCCTAGGTCTTCAAATGATGAAACTTATGGAAATAATGTTAATATAATTGATTTTAACATTAATTATGGATGGATTAATTGATCACGACGTTACCAATTAACATATGCGAAAACGTATACGTAGGTTTCATTTTTGAGATTTTACTGCTCTAGTGTCGATGACCGTTGTTGTAAAGGGTATTCTACTTGTATTTAATATTTAAATGCAGATTTATTTACATTATAATGAAATATCGCAAATAGAATACTAATATAACTTGCGTGGGTAGACTACGTAAACATTTTATATTTCACGACATTTTTATTCTTTTTATTTAGGTACCAAGTTGTTACTGGATATTTATTATAAAAAAAACGATACTTAAAAATGGTCGGCAACGCGCGCCTTTGGAGTTGCGTCCGTCGTTGTATAAAAAAACTTAAATAATGTTAAAACTAAACTACTTAAGTCAAAGTAAAGCAACAAAAGTAAATAATAATCACAATATTAGTATATGAGGCAGAAAAGCAGTAATGCTGTAAGCAGGCAGCAAATCAAAAGCCGCTAACGCTTGACCGATTCAAACATCGACCACTCATAACGTTATGGTACAGGTGCCCTAAGTGCACTTTCTCGTATGGTTTCCGCGCGTCCGCTCCCTGCAAAAGCACGTAACGCCTCGTTGGTATAAAAATGGAGCGATCCGCATGGAATAGAATGTGGTGCGGCTATAAAGAGGGCTCAGTCTAGGGATGCCTCGCATAGTTAAATACATTGACGGGTATTACAAGCTTTTATTTAACTTTATGTCACACCTAGCCATAAAGTGGCCATTATCGCACGCTCCGCGCGCGAAAAAACCAACCTCCTGGCCAGGGGGTGACATAAAATTTTGTACTTACCACGGGCGATAATAAAGAAAGCCTCAGATCGCATATTTATCGCCCTTGCCTTCGGCTCGGGCGTAAAATACCTGCGATCTAAGACATTCTTTGTTTTATCGCCCTTGGTAAGTAATGTACTATGCCATGTTAGTAGTTTGCTAATTAAGATTCACTTGCAAGATTTGCTCCACACACACAGACAAAATAATGTGTGGGACATATCCTCAATCGAATGAGCTGAAGTTTAGTAGGTACCTACTTAAATGTTTTCGGTTACAATCAGGTTACAATGCAATAATATGCCAACCAGCTCCAACTAGCTGATCTGAAAATGGAGAAGGAAGGTGGTCATAACAACTCCTAAACTACACAATAAAAATGTCGTGTTTGGAACCGTCTCAACGAGTAGTTGATGACTGTAAAAAAAGTTACATTCAGCAATTAACGCAATGAATTTTTTGACGGAAAACTATTAGAAATAGCTTAGAACAGTAGGGGAAAGTGGGATAAGACGGGGGTGGGCAATATAATATGATTATTGATTAGGAATTTAATTTTTATTCCATAACTAACAAATTATTAATAATGGTAATGAAACAACTGTCAACATCGATAATATTTAATGTAATAACCCCGCTGTTCCAGCCTATTACGTATTTCAAACAGTCTCATTAGTACATTATTGTATTTTGAGGTAGGTAAGTGCTAATGTAACAGGCAGCAAAGGAACCGTAATAATTCGAACGCGTTGCGAAGTGGAACTCCTCTACGATCCGCTTGTGAACTTTGTGGCATTGAATAGTTAAGGCCGTGTATTACCACTTTTGAGTTTTTAAAAACCATCTGAGACATGGAATTTAGTGTCTTAAAATCTAAAAAAAATATATGTGTTACATAAAGATCTCGTCTAGTCAAAATCGCAGTCAGTTACATGACCTGATGAATTTCACTCGATAGAAAAAAATCGCGAAGTTACCCCTTTTTGGAATGTATTTTCAATACTACGGCTATATTACTGATATTTAACGTTTTATTTTTGTACTCAATTAAAGATCGTAAATAGTTATAGACAAATTCGCAGGGTTTGCTTTGATAGAATGATTGGCTTAATGACTATAGCTAAATATTTACAAAACTGCGCGCAGAGCTTGCGTAGAGAGCGGGATGGTTAATGATAAACTCACGCGTGTTAGAGCGGGACATTTGCGTTGGGGATACCTCCCCTTAAAAGCAGAAATTCACGAAGCCTAAGTGACAACCCTGGCTAATGACCGGTGAACGCAGGCCCACGTCTGGCTCGTTATGGCCGCGTCTGCCGGACTCGGTACGTGCTCCATATTGGACGTACTACAATTTTGATACTCTACGTGTGTCTCCGGTTTCTTTTGATGACCCTATTGTGGTTTACATGGTCTGAGTGAAAGATTCTTTTTCACGTCTCTTGCTCGTAAAGTTTAATTTTATGCTTCGTAGACAATGCCTAAAATACAGTTTTATGCTCTAGAGCATTAAAGTAAAATCTTCGTCGAAGAACTGACCAAGGCAATCGGTCCAACAGCCACACGATCAACCCCTTGCGCTGCGCCCGCGGTATGCCAGTGCGCGCGCGGCAGCCCGCGTTCCATCGAACTAGGTTAACGACCTCACGATTGTAAATGTGATGACATAACCTTAATTAAATTATTTGTTAATTTCCTCGCAACTGACGTGAGAAGTAGAGTGTATAACTCGTCCATAAAACCCATTCTACACTTGATTTTATATCCACCCTCGCTCGCTAGCTCGCTCGGATGGATAAACGCCTCGTGTAAAATGGTGCATTCTACTATTAGCAGTCTAGGTTACGCAGCAAAATAGATTCGGCTCAACGGGAGGTGGGTTAATCCATAAGAAAGTATTATTATTATTATTATTATTTTGGGACCCCCTCTGTTCACTCACACAAATCAACCTAGTCCCAAACTAAGCAAAGCTTTTACTATGGGTACTAAGCGACGATATCATACTTATATAGATATGAATAGATACTTAAATACATATAAAACATACAGTATACTAACCTACTGTACTGGACGACGTAGCGTTTGAAGACAGCCATCACGACGAGAGGTGGGCTGATGACCTGGTTAAGGTCGCGGGAGTCCGCTAGGTGCGGGCAGTGCATGCCCGATCGTTGAGGCATTCTCTGGTGGAGATCTATGTCCAGTAGTGGACTTTATCGGCTGATACTAAACTATGCTGATTTGTATATGGAGATGTGATGTCTGAAAATAAAATATTTGCATGCAGATTTTGTTTTTTGAATAGTGCCCTCGCAGTGGCGGCGCGTCAAAAATATTCTTAGGGAAGCCGGAAATTGTTTGCCTTTCTTATTCTTCATGAGTCATCTATTATATACTAAAAGTACTGGTGTGGCTGAAAATTAGGCAAGCCGGTGGGAATCGAGTTGTATGGACGCTCCGCCACTGTGCCTTCGTGACTTTTAAAAACAAAATTACCTACCTATATCTTCCAGTTTCAGAATCCTTTTCACTGCCTTATTAAAAAATAAAATAAAATAAATAAATATTTGTAGACAATCTTACACAAATCAACCTAGTCCCAAACTAAGCAAAGCTTGTACTATGGCTAAGCGACGATTAAAATTATTCATCATGTATAACTATTTAAATTGCTGTAGTCATCCAGAAAAATGTAACTTTAACCATCTCAATATAGTAACTCTATATATGAAAGAAAGGATATCAAAGAAACATTTATTATATTGTGAAACACTCAGCTCTTCGCAGTAAATTCGTTTATCAATAAACTCAACTCAAACCTAACTAACGCCAACTAATTACTTAGAACACTAACCTCCAAAGATTTAGCTTCCTCATAACGTAAAGTCCACACATTGTTTAGCTTGCACGTTAGTCCCATTAAAGTCCTGTCTGAAGTTTAGTACGTGGCACTAAATGTACCAACTCGTACAAACTTATCTAGTTTTACTTAGTGTAGATAAATAGCGGCTCCCAGGTACTTTACAAATATGTGAAGTTAAAATAGGTTAGCAGTTTGCTTAACAAAAGATGTATACGGGGTACGTTTGTGTCATCGAAAATACTGCATGTAGAGATTGTAGACCCAGGCTAAGGGAAGTTTGAGACACGAAGAAATTATATACGGTAAGATTCATTTTGCAAATAATTTTGTCGTCTAAAAGATTTCAGAGCTACAGTTTGCGCTAAAATGCACTAAAATGTAAATATGGGAAGAAAACTGGAAAGGTAGCAAATTGCGACGGTAGCTCTCCATAGATCACTCAGTACCATATTTTCTAAAGGTTGTGGGAAAAAATATTTCAATACAAAAGTTGTAGTAAGTTTTATTATCTACAATATTGTACTTTGCGCTAAAATGTACTTACTTAAAATGAAAATTTGCCCAAAGTTTAAAAGTTTGCTCTTCTTCTACTAAAATTATTAGGTAGGTATGTTGTTTGTACATTTGATATATTTATGGGTTTTGACACTATTACAATATCAGCTTCTATTTTATTCAGAAACTGATAAAGTGCAATTTTCAAAACTTAGGCGGATAATAAATTAAAGTAAGTCATTAATTATTTAAAAAGCTGTTCATCAGTGGCGGAGCGTCCATACAACTCGATTCCCACCGGCTTGCCTAATTTTCAGCCAGTCCACTTCTTTTACTACGGCTCATGATGATTAGGAAAGGCTAATTATTTCCGGCTTCCCTAAGAATATTTTTGACGCGCCGCCACTGCTGTTCATACATATTATTTCGGTTGTTGTGTTAAAATTATCATTAAAGTTATCATTGTTAGTCTAATTTATAATTTAAACCGAAGATAAAAGAAAAATACCAAGACCCAGCCTTCCAATTTTCTTCACAAGCGCCTGAACTTTACTTTTCACGAGCTAGGTCGATACAAATTTCGTAAATGTATCCCTGAGGTACACTTGGGCCCGTTGTTCATACGCCTGCAGATTAAAATTATAATAAAATGCTGTGGCCCATTTCACGAACCTGGAAACTATATTCGGGTCATAAACACTTGAAAAAACAAAAGTTATCCCTCCTGTGGTCAATAGTTAACGGCTTATGAGCATGTAAGTTATGATTTTATTATATGGATTTATAGAAACGGAGATGCCGTTTATGCGGGTTACGAGACCTATCCAAAATTAAGCTTTGTAGCCCTTAAATTTTGATTTGTCCACAGGAAAGACGCGAACCTAAATCTGTTTATGACCCATTCACAATGCTTCAAGTGTTCAGATCAGGTTTATATGTACAAGATATTGAAATGTTTTGTTGTAATGATGTAAATAATAAAGGCGATATTGAAATAAAATGTGCGAAATATACAAGTAATAGTACATTACTTAACAAGGGCGGTAAAACAAAGAATGTCTCAGATCGCAGGTATTTGACGCCCGAGCCGAAGGCAAGGGCGATAAATATGCGATCTGAGGCTTTCTTTATTACCGCCCTTGTTAAGTACAAAATTTTATGTCACCCCCTGGCCAGGAAGTGGGATTACCCGCGCGCGAAGCGTGCGGTAATTGCCGCTTTGGCCATAAATGGGTGTGAAATAAAGATACTTATTACTACCCAATTACTTTCATAAGTAATTAATTCTAATTTGCACCTTTATAAGCTGTTCTTAGTTAACAGGAAATGAATGAACAGGCATGGGATAAATTAATTCGATGGTCCAAATTCTGTTGTCTCAGAAATTAAATAAATCGTCTTCTGCACAATAGGGATGTTGACACCAAATAAGAAAATCAATGAATTCGAATTTTCTCGAAAAAGGATCAAATTCTCAATCAAATAGCGAAAAAAGTAATTCAAAAGAATAAATAATTACATAAATATAAGTGTTCAAAGTTTTAGGAGGGGGCATTTTCTGTAGGTTTGTTTAGCATGCTTCCTGCACCGCATCGGTCCATCGAATGGGTGATCTTCCACGACTCCTCTTATATCTGGTACCCTGTTAAATCTTTGGCTTCATTGCCAGGAAGCCGCCTAGCGGGAGCTACATAATTACTTCTCTCAGATTCCGGAAAGCCTACTGATGACCGCTAGGCGGTTTCGGTTTCAAGATTTAAGTCTGGCAGTGAAAGTGTTAGGACCTACCGACCGTCTCGATGATTGTGACTAGGATTTTGGGTTCGATTGCGTTAAGTCAGGCTAAAAAAATATCACGTGTCGAAACGAACTGCCAGTTGCACAGGTGAACGGCGAGTGCGTTACCGCATTGCAGTTTCCGATACATCGCCATTGGGAATACGGGGCATTAAATCAGCTCGGACTTAACACGGTCGCCGTTAATGCGATGGCCATGCAAATGAAAGTTCAATCCTCATTCGAGGCGATTTCGGTAAACAATGGGTAACAAACACAAATGTGTGTTATTGTTCGAAATGAGGATCATTTTGCTTCGTGAGGCATTAACCGCGATTTTCGTTTAAACATATTGTAATTAAATCAAAACCGTGTTTTTTGAAACGCATGAAGCATTTATATTAGTACATTCCGCACCAGCGGTCACTTAGCGGATAGAGCTCAGAATGATTGTGCGTAACCTTTTTTTGTTGTTGTGTATTGTTTTTGTTGTAGCTTTTGTTGTAATACATCTCGGAGTACCTCTTGGAGCGTGAGCTAACTTCTGTAGCTATGTACATACTAATAATATGGTTAGATTTTATACATACATACGTATAAAAAGCCTTAGCTAGGTTCTACAAGAAATAAAGAGAAGTTTTATAATGAAAGTTGATGCGCACTATCGAATAAAACATTTAGGTACCTATTTCCTCTGATGAAGCAGTAGTAGCAATACCCTACAAAGTAGACATTTTGAAACGTCACATTCAAGTGTCTTACGAAATGTTCCGCTATCTAATATTGGAGTCTTGTCACATCCGACTGAGCCGGTGACAAATTGCGTGGCTGGATAAAGCTGCAACAACACTCACGGTCAAGGAATTACTAACCAGTATAATACAAATACAAATAAATACAAATAATTTATGTGCCAATAACCACAACAACCAAAAAATAGGATTATTACTATTAAAAAAACAGGATATGTAATATATACTAGTATTTATAATATATACTACCAAACTGAGTTTACCGCTCTTGTAACAGAACTTGTAACAGGTGAGTGTGAACTTTCTACGCACATATTCTTCATTACATAAAAAGGTGTAAATTCAAATCCTTTCAGATGATTAGATGATCAGGTTAGATTTCAGATTTAGATTCAGATATTTTATTGGTAAAATGGTTTTTACAGGTCATTTATATCACGAATAGCCATTCTCATCATTTATATCGCAAATAGGGTTGCCTGCGGCTATCACCCGCGTAGGTATGGTTGACGAAATATAAGCTGCACCGATTCGTCATACAATTTGTTCGAGGAATCGGTGCAGCTTATATTTCGTCAACTATATACAGTTAGTTTTATATTGAGACAGATTACGATTCGCTTGTTCGAAATGTTACGCTTATCTAGCTGATCTGTAAATTTTGGTAAGTACAATAGTTATGACGATGTCACACTATTCTAACTTCAGCAAATTTTTCAGAAATGATGGTGGCGTTTATTACTTATGTGACGAAGGCAAGATAAGACCTTGTGTCTTTTCTTACTTGAGAATCTTGAGATATTCTATCTACTCCAAGCGATGTTTTTTGTCATACGCGTTAAACGACCATGAAATACCTACACGTTTCATCAAATATCCATCAAGATAAAACATCTGCCACTTACGCACTTACCATTGTACGTGTATTTAAATAAGTATGTAAAAAACTACACCGTTAAGTACTGAGAAAAATATTTTTGCTGTAATAATGTGTAAACGCGTGTTCTTCAACTTTCTTAACGTCTAAGATTTTCTCAAGCCTTCCTTAATTTTTCTTGAAGGGCAATATTGCAGATAGACAAAGCGTTGTATATCTACGGGAAGGAAAGTATTACGGAAAAATATTCAGTGGATGCGTCTTTTTGCACTCAAAAATAATTATGTCAATTAGTAAGTAGAACGCATAATATACAATTAATATACTGTATAGATAATTCGCAGGGAAAGGAACAAAACTAAGAATTGGTCACTTCCCTGGGATATGATCAATTCACGCAGGATGTTAAAAAGGCGTCTGCATTTTATAATTTCCCTGGAAAAATTCCGTGATTTGATAAAATCTTCGGGTCAGGTTTAGAGAAATGACGATCTGCGAAACTAAAATAGTTCAGGGATTTTATCAAATCTGCTGCTAACCGTACCTACGTTTAAAGGTGGAGTAAATAAAAAAGCTAAATGTGATAAATGTGTGGGTGGATAATGGGTGGTAGGTAAATGTAATAGTGAGGGGATACACATAGGTTGCTAGCTCACCACGCACAATACGGTTTAACCTACTCTTAATGACAACGATATAAAGAAAGGGGGCGTAGCTATTCTAATCCTACATCACATGGGGATTTCAATTTTATAACGTTTTCATTACTTAATTCAGCTTGTTTTTTAGTGGGTGAGTGTGTACTGCCATAAAAATCGAAAAGGGCAATAATAACAGAAGCCCCGGCAGTGCGAGGCGCCGATCCATTCAACGTGATTGCACTAATAAAGCTAAACAGCTTTTGCCACGAACACGTTTAAACTGAGCCTTTTGCTTTTTAAAATAAGGCGCAAAACATGGCTGACATTATTTCGACAAAATAATCCATCACAGTCTAATCTGTTTGCAGGGTCTATGAAGACTTATATTTACTAGTGTCTTCTCTTGGAGATTGACGAAAGACATCAACCTGTTATGGATTAGTTTTGTTGTCATTGACTGTTTTTTTTTTAAATATTTAAATCTTATTATTTTTATTTTATTTTGACGCTTTGAGACCATTTACATCTTTGGGATATTATATTAAATTTTGTTATTCAGACTGAGACCTTGTACATCTCTAACTATAAGTACTGATATTGTAATATTCGTAATAGATAATTAATATATTGACATGTAAATTTATTATATTATTGTCATATTTCTTAAATTGTAAATTAATTTTTCTCATGAAAAATGTATCATAATCTTATGCTTATATTGTCTGAATTTATTAAATTGTAAATTGACATCATGACATGTAAAAGTGCCCTTGTGGCCTATTTGCAGAATAAATGTTTAAATTTTGAATTTTGAATCTTACATACTTTATCTGTGGCAATTTTTGTTTAACATAGTGGTTATCTAATAGATAAATAAGTACTATGTTAAAGTTTCCTTAAAAAAGTCTTAATACATTGGAAAAAAAAAACATATTTCTTGATTATTATTGATCCAGTTAGTAAAAACTACAATAAATAAATAAATAATTATTTGTGGACAATCTTACACAAATCAACCTAGTCCCAAACTAAGCGAAGCTTATACTATGGGTACTAAGCGACGATATACATACTTATATAGATAAATAGATACTTATATACATAGAAAATATCCAAGACCCAAGAACAAATATTCATGCTCATCACACAAATAACATTTGACTATTATTATTTCAAACAGAAGTAGGTAATGTTTATTTAGACTACACTACAACACACGATTACCCTGCGATTACCCTACCTAAAATACTTTTATCTAAAATGTATGTAATTATGTATCAAAATATAGTTGTCCTGTGACAGGCTCTAAATAGTGTATCATAAAGTAAATAATATTATGTATTACTTACTTGCTTAATGTCTAAACACCAACGGCCTTAAAACCTGTATTTACGCTAAGCGATTCCTTTACAGCGTTGCAAAAGTTAGGTCAATACGTGACAACCATACGTAAAACGTAATTCAGAAATGGCACAGGCCGGCACTTTATAGCTAAGCGTTGGGTCGTAACTTGAATTCAGGCTCGGATGCAATATGCATAGCTTCTTTGCTTGAACAGATTCACTCTTCGATTTATGTTACCCTAGTTTCTTAGCAAAGGAAATCTCAAATAGTAATAGTACATTACTTAACTAGGGCGGTAAAACAAAGAATATTCAGATCGCAGGTATTTGACGCCCGAGCCGAAGGCAAGGGCGATAAATATGCGATCTGAGGCTTTCTTTATTACCGCCCGTGTTTACAAAATTTTATGTCACCCCCTGGCCAGGAAGTGGGTTTTTTCGCGCGCGGAGCGTAACCCTTAAATGCATGATTTTTTCTTATTCAATAAAAACGCGATATTTGGTGCTTTTAGTAGTACATAAAGTTACGTGATTACCCCGCGGTTAACAATTCAAGAATGAAAATAAAAATATATTATATTCTCTTGTGAAATAAGCCTCAATATTATTATAAATATACCTACAGTTAAATACTTAAATCTTGAATTCTTTGTTATGTGTATAATATATGTCACACCATGCATTTAAGGGTTAAGCGATATGTTTACCTACTTCGAAAATTACAGAGTCCTTGATTACGGAATTAGCTACTGAATAGGCAAATGTTTTAATATAACTTCTAGTCCATGTACTTACATCACATTAGATAGGTACCTATAGGTATAGGTACGTCGTTTATACTCCTTTACAAAATACCAACGTGCAGTAAGATAGATCTATCTATAATGATAATTATCTAAATTTCAAATTCTGTAGCTGACCAACCGTCGCTAAATGGAAATGGAATAGTGCGACTCGGGATCCCATATTTATGCAAACTAAGAAGCCTTTCTGCCACCTACCGCAATGCAATATCGAAATATTGGAACAATGCACGGGGAGTTTTATTTTTCAATGGAATCCAGCAATTTTAGCGTACATTGGAAACAGATTTGCCGTCTATGTTTGATATCTTTTTGTTGGTTTCTACTGCCATGTCGAGCGGCGCCAATTGTGTTGGTTTTTGTTTTTGAATGTTTCATTCTGAAACATGTTCGTTAATTTTACAGAGAAACATCAGTTAGGTAGTTTCCTTACGTTATACTTTGATTTTTTTGTAAATAGTTGAGTTGACCCCAATCAAGTATTTGATTCTCTATAAAAACTGGTTCTAGGTAGTATTCTCAATACTTGGTTGGAAGTACGAAGAATTGAATTGAACTTCAAACTTTTTATACCGGATATAAAGAATATTTATTTTACGTTCGTGCTCTGCAATGCTCTTCGATAATTCGCCCACGCTGTTCTAGAGTGTTAATTGTTCTCTTTTCCCAGCAACACACAAAATGTTGTTTTGACTGGATTATACCTACTCCAACTCCGAAATTCAAAAATAAAAAACCGGCCACGTGCGTGTCGGGCCACGCGCAAGGTAGGGTTCCGTAGTCGTCCACCCGTTACGTTATGTGGACTAAATAGTTCGCAAACTTATATTTACTATGTTTTTGACAGGGTATCTAAGGTATCTGTTGCCGACCGGCCAACTAACCTTTTTTTTTTATATTTCCTTTTTTAATTTTTATTTAAATTTGAGTTGTTCTTTTATGCATATTCAAAATTGTCATATATTTTTTCATTTTGTCATTCTCATGTCTTAGGGTAACACGGGGTAATAATATTAAAGACAATATTTCAAGTGGCAAAGGTGTTTTTAATTGTTATTCATCTTCATCAGTATCAATGGAAATTGTACGAAAGTTTGCTTTTGCAAAGTACATTTCTGAAGTTCGACTATTACTCGTTAACTAGTAATGTCTACTTAGTTGTGATAGTTTTCCTTTTAAATTCATCGTATGTTACTACTACCATGATTTTTTCACATGCCTAGTAGCCACCGTTTAACTGGCAGGGGGGGGGGGACCATAACAAAAATTATCAGTTCAATTAGAGTTGATAGCTTAGTGATATTAAGCTATCACCTCTAATTGAAGTGAACCAGCTAACCAATTCTTTAATCAAAGAATTAATGCTTGTAGAAACCTTGTAACATTTTTAAAAGAGGTATCCAACGATATCCCACACGATGGGGTATGGCAGAAAAAAAAATTACACCACCACTAGGAGGTACCCTAAAAAAAATTTTTTTTTAGATTTTATTGTACCGTTTTGTCGGCGGCATTGATATGTATACTCATGCCAAATTACAGCTTTCTAGTACTAACGGTTACTGAGGAAAACGGGGGTCGGACGGACGGACGGACGGACATGGCGAAACTATAAGGGTTCCTTGTTTACTACGGAACCCTAAAAAGTGGCATATTAAAATTTATGAAGCTTATGTTTACTGCTCGAAGCAGCTACATAAAACTTTGTTAGTTATTATCAAAACTTTCCATAGAAATTAACGGTAATTTTAAGTAGATGCATAACTTCCTTGGTTGAAAGACGCAAAAACGGCTAATTCGTTTCTAACGAGAGTTGGTAACGAGTATCATTTGTGCGCTTCAATAAACAAGATCTGGGGAACTGCTCGGCGCTAGGAGCGATAAAGGCTTCGATCGTTTGATAAATTTCAGTTAGAGATACTGAACAAATGTAGCTGAAAAACCAGTAAAAAGCCCCGAGGATAGACTCAAAAATATCTATTGGATTTGGTGCGTCTACGTGAGTTAAAGCTTATAAACATGAAAAAGGAGTGAATAGTCTGCAAATCAATCTAGCAAAAAGAATGGGAGTGAAATAAAGTGCGCAAATAAAAACAAAATGGATCGCATAAAATACCATTTATATGTTGCGACACAAAATGATAGAGATAACTCATTGTTACGAATTCACCAACGTTGAAACATCCTAAAGCCTTTTGTTAAAACCGATATCTCAACCACAAGCCACAGCGGCAGCGGCCGCAAAAAGCTGAAAGTCGATTCAACTCATTTAAACTATGTTAGCGAAAAAGAGTTTGAAGTTGGCAGACAAAGAATTTGCTGAAGCGGTATACTCTGCGTGGGGGAAACTGTTCTGATTAATGACCGAATTTTTAATTAGAGCTGATAGCAATTCCTTCAAATGTGCGTGTCAGTCTGTGTTTTCTATTATCCTAGACTTTTCATCGCAACTTGTGTCGTCGGTAAGATTTTACGAGTAATGCCAACAAACCAGCGGATGTAAGAACTTGCCAATAACATATTTGATGAAAATTTATGTTCCTTCGGATCCACTTAGTTGATCATCATATTTTTAGGTTCTGGATATAATTGAAGAATTAATGTGATCCTAGCTTTAAAACAAACAGAACTTTAAACCGAATTATTGAGATAATGTCCTTGATATTATCAAAAAACGCATACCGACATACAGTCTTATTTAATATTTAATATATGCGACTAGGGAAACATACCTGTTTTGGGAAACAATTTGAAAGGTAATACAATAGACGGAAATTCCTCTACATATGAAATACGATCTCGTAAGAAGCTAGACGAAGTAGGAGCTGCAAAGCAAATACCTAGACAGTCATAGGAGGGCAAACATAATAATACAGACCCATTTCTCGAAATTATTTTTATGCAAAGTGCCTTACGGTTACGAGCAGCGTATTAAAGTTAAAATTTTATTTTTAATCTATTTTGCCGTTAAAAGCTTAGTTTAAAATAAAATGAAAACCTATCAACATACGCGTAAAACATTCATAAAGTTCAATCTGAGCATTTTCGTTCATTAAAATGCCTTGATAAATTACGGCATTGTTTGTCCCGCCTGACGCTTAATGAAGTATCAAAAATGTATTCAACTCGCGCATGAATATTTTTATAATAATCTCATGAATAAAGTTGTTACCGTTGATGACTTTACATTTTAAACTAATTGAAATGTTGTTTTTGGACATAATATATAGTATCGGTGGTGAAGAAATAATATTGAAAATGTATTTTCCAAGTAAATAATCACAATTACATGCATGCATTTGAAAAATAAAAAGCCGCCATTTTGAAATTTCAGTATTAGTTACAAATAGCTTAAGAAACCTTTATATTGTATTACCAATTAACATAATATTAAAAACAGTATAAACAACTAAAACTAGACCTAGAAATAAAACTAAATTAAAATTAAATATCTATATCTAAATAAACTAAACTAAACTAAAACATATGAAATAGCTTAAGAAATAGTTTCCATCGTGAGGCCAAACTTTATCATGGCTGACATTTAAATGAACGCTTCCTGACCTGGCGCGGGATGCGCGGTAGCGGGACGATGCGAAGGCGGTACTGCTCCGCTTCTGCGCAGGATATTACTTCTGCGCATAAGTAATACTGACAGTGTTCCGTCAAGTGGGAATCTTTGCGACGTCAGTAAATTTACGTCAAAGAAGAAAATGTCACATATCGATCCCACCCTTAAACTTAAATAACTCCTTGTAAAAAAAATATGATCTGTTGCTCAACTCATACAGATCCCTAATTGGTATTCCACACAGGAGTCCCGTAAGTCGAGTCAGCATGGAAGCAATTAGTCGGGGAAATAGTTTTTCCTACCCAAGAACTGATTCCACTCACGCGCCACCTTGGGGAAATAACAAAGTTTAGCCGTGCTTGTTATGGGAACTTGTATTAACCACTTATTGCATGACATTATTACATTGCAGTATGTAGATTATAATAGGAATATTCCAGATTAACATGTTTGGGAATTTTTGAATCTAAATCATAACAGCATTAGTACATTCAACAAAAAATTGTTTTTTCATGATTTAATGATTTTACCGTTTTGTCTACTACTAGCTACGGTAGCCCAGTGGTTCAAGCATGCGGCTGTCAAGCGGCGGTCGTGGGTTCGAATCCCAGCTCGTACCAATGAGTTTTTCGGAACTTATGTACGGAATACCATTTGATATTTACCGTTAGCTTTTCGGTGAAGGAAAACATCGTGAGGAAACCTACATACAACCGCGAAGAAATTCAAAGTTGTATGTGAAGTCCCCAACCCGCTCTGGGCCAGCGTGGGGACTACTGCCCAATCCCTCTCATCTATGAGAGGAGGCCTGTGCCCAGCAGTGGGACGTATATAGGCTGATGATGATGATGATGATGACCGTTTTGTCGGCGTCATTGATGTGTAACTTGTGCATTCATGCCAAATTACTGCTTTCTTGTACTAACGGAAGGATGGACGGACATGTCGAAACTATAAGGGTTATTTAATTACTACGGAACCCTATAAAGGTTAAACTACCGATACCAACTAACTAACTACTTACACACAATCTATAATTAGCGTACTATTAATTATCCGGAACTTTTTATTTTAGCCAAGTAATTATAACAGACTACACGAGGACACAAAAATCGATTTCAAATTCCACAGAAACAAAAAATAATCACAGGAAAAATCAACCCACAAAATTAGTCCCAAGTAAGTTGTATTATGAGTCCTTATTTATTTAGGGCGTGTAATCAAGTTCAAACGAAGGACTTAGTTTCAACTTTTAATTGGAGCAGAAGTAAAATTACGTCAATTAATTTTCTTGCGATCCTTCGGGACTATGCTCTGACTTGACGTTGTAGGTAACGTTATGTTAAATAGGGATGTAAGCTTTATTCAGCCGATAAAATATCGATACCGGTAATTGTATTAAATACGTAATTGTCAAAATCGAGATGGTTTATTAACTAAACTAATTAAATACGGTCAGATGAAATAATATAATTAGCAAAAGATTGAATATATTTCCACCTTGTGTTGTGCCAATTAAAAATTATTAGTAAAACAAAATATTAGGACATTCTACTACAAAACCTCTAGGTGCCCAACTAACATTTTAGCGTTAGATACAGGCATTATTATAACTTTAACCTATTTAAGTGAGTTATATTTATCTCTGTTGAAACGAATAGTGATATAAAGGAGTTGAAAAACGAAAGTAACACCTAAAGTGGTACTAGAGCGTTAAAGAACGATGTTAAACAGGTTTTAGCGTTAGAGTGGTGTTAATCAAAGCAAGTATACTTAAGAGTTTATAACTTTAGCCTCTTTAAAAGAGTGTTCGCTTATTGTTGTTTAGTTGCTGCCGTGGAGTGCCTTATACAACTTAAGGATGTAAAACAGAGTTTTTCAAGAGTATAAATAAGTGTAATTATTACAACGTTATGTAACACTGTTATGAAGACAAAGCCTGTACAATATTCTTGATTAAGGGTATTGTAACTCAATAATGACAGATAAAAGGGGGTTCAAAATTTTAAAGTCTGGCAACTATGTCAAGTGGGGTGTCACATAAAAGGGCTTTGACTTGTACATTCTGAAAATTAGATTGGATGCGCATTAATAACTTGCTCTGGGAATTGGCATAGTTCAGTGAATAACATCATTTCGGTACCTGTGACCCAATCAAGTCCAGCGTTGACTGACCTACAAAAGTACGAGTATTCGTTGCGGAGATTATTAACTACGGTATTTTCACAGTACGAATGAATCGATTTTTAATGCACTCGCATTGTAGTGAAACGAGCAATTATAACTTTTGATCATCATCATCATAAATGTAAGAGCTGGGCTCTTGTCGGTGGAGTAATCACCATTCCATTCTCTTCTCTCCCACTGTCTTGAGCTCCTGATACGACGTTATATTAACTTTTTCTTTAGCTTGGTCCATAAACGTCCGTTTCGGTCTTCCCCTTCCTGTCATTGCTTCTATTTTCCCCTCAATTGACAATATTTCATAATTTCCAAAAGTCTTAATTCGAAAACCATTTCGGTAAAAACGTGTGAAGTACACAAAAAATATTTTTTTAGATTTTTTTCTCTGTTAATTTTGGAAAAAATCGCAAATTACTGTAAACCGAAAGTTGACGTCATCTTCCTCGCTGTATTCAGGGAGACCTTAGTACAGAGTACAGACAATCGCTGCTCTGGAGTGGCTCTGGATTCTTGTTGGGAAGATGACGTCATATTTTACTTACGCCGTTTTGGAATGACCTACTTTTCAACGTGTTTTTGCTGTATGAAATAATGAGTTAAATTGAACAAGAAAAAATACGGGTGGCTTAAATTTTTACCTATTTTCTAACTAGTTCATAAAATAAAGTAGTTAAAAATATGAAATGTTGTCAAAATTGTCATGCCGTATCAGGTGTCCCAACATATTTCCTCTTCTATTTTCAATAACTTTAAGTGGATGTCTTTTGATACATTGCAATAAAAAAGGTATTCCGTTTCATGGGTTATTTATTTTCAGTTAAGCGTAATTGAGTTTTAACTTCCCGCATTCGACACGTATAATATTTCTTGTTGGATTATATTATAATTTGTACATTATCTCTATAGAAATATCTTATTTCTAATAAACTACTGTCTAGATTTTCATTTGTCTCCAGTCCCACTATTTTCTTTGCTTGGGTTCGGGAAAAAGTAAACCAAGCCAGCCACACCTGCAATAATAGAATAAAATTTCAGCTCAATCTCGAATATTATAGGTTACATTTCACAGTGTACTTATAAGATTTACGCAGCGGTTTAACAACAATTACAACCAATGGTCTCGTTGGTAAACCAGCGCTTGGCTCCTGAGTCAGCATTAAATGTTAAATGTGAATGTGAGAACTGCCTATTACGTAATATAGCTTTTAAAGTATTCAATAATTTTAGTTTTTGTCCTATGTATTGTTTCATTACTGTGTTTTTTATGAATACATTATTTTCTTTATTTCAATAGCCCATCAGAAAATCTACCTACTCATGCTCAAGTTTACATCAGGTATATAAATATTTGTAAGTGAATATTAACAAAACGTTGAATAATAATATATAATATCATTAACACATACATTATACACTAATGAGCATAAGCATAAAAAAAATTGATTTCATTTACAAACAGAATCATATTGTAGACCAAAATGAATTCTCTGAAAGTGGCCTGTTGTTAAACTGGGTAGCAATTTTTTAGGGATCTTACAAAGAGGACAAACCACTTTGTTACGGTTTCGACTGTTTCTCTTTAGTGATGAAATTGAAATGAAATCTTAACAAATCACATCAAAGGTACTGGTACTTATTTATTTTAAACGTATTTAGGTACCTACGCACTTAATTAACTTATTGTTAATAACGAGCGCAAAAAAAACGCTTTACCAATATACTTACTCGCTGTGACTATAGATAATGTCATAAATGGGAGCATACATCCTCCTTCTAACATCACAGGGAATAAAACGCTTCCCACTAGAGATCCGATTCTTCCTAACATTATTATAAGCGTTAACGCTAAAGCCCTGAAAATAAATATAATAGTACATTACTTAACAAGGGCGGTAAAACAAAGAATGTCTCCGATCGCAGGTATTTGACGCCCGAACCGAAGGCAAGGGCGATAAATATGCGATCTGAGGCTTTCTTTATTACCGCCCGTGTTAAGTACAAAATTGTATGTCACCCCCTGGCCAGGAAGTGGGATTTCCCGCGCGCAGAGCGTGTGGTAATTGCCGCTTTATGGCCAGGTGTGACATAAAAATTATTAAAATCATACTTATACTTGTTTCGTATTAGGATAGAATTTGAAGAATAATCTCCGTAATTTAATTTCAGAATAAATTTTGTCAATTGAATGCTACACATTATTAGATTTTAGGATACAATAATATAGTAATGAAGTTGTACAAGAAGATATTTACAGACAGAAATATACATTTTTATGGATATAATTACGAATTTTGCAATCACGTACCTTACTGAAGTGGGAACCGCTCTAACAAGTATATTGTTTTGTAAGCTCAACGAACACTGCATTAGAGCACATGTTCCTGCTAGAAGCAAGCCAATGGATATTGAAGAGCTTGTCCAATACAAGCTTGTTGAGCATGCGGCGCAGAGTATGAATAATACGAACATTAACGGTTTCTGGCCGAAAAAGTCGACCAAAGTGCTGCTGATACCGATGAGTGTTAGGGCAAGAAATCCGAGGATTATCCCGTTGATGTAGGTATCAGCGCCTGCAGGGTGCTGTGAAAAAATACCAGAATTACTATTCTATACAGCACCGAATTTTTTTCTCACGGGCCTCTCAAAGCAGAACGACATTTTTAACTATGTGGGTTTAACGCAACCGTACATAGGAAGCATTGAGAAAATTGGTAGATTAATTGGATGTACAATTAACAACTTTCTTAATTTTGATTCAGGCTTGAAACTTTTAAGTGTATTTTACTAAAATATAACCGTAAATAAAGATAAAAATGTTAACCAATTTTTAATCAAGCATTCGGAATGAATTGACTAATGAAGTATCAAGTAATTTATTGCTTTCATGTTGTTATTGGTACATAGATAACAATTGTTAATAAAAGCTGTAAGATCATTGCAACTGACTTATGCCTAACTTATTAATAGGAGTAAAAAAAACCCCATAAATATAGGATCATAATATTAAAAAATAATTACCGGCACACAAACTTCCGAAATGCCGTTGCTGGCCGCAGCCAACGATACATTGTTGGCCAGTTCACTCGTGTACTGGTCGATCATGACGCAGAACTGGGCGGTATCTCCGCTATGCTTATTTTGGTAATTTTCTATTATTGTAGAGATTTGGGGGAACCAAAGCCTGAGCGATGAATACCTGTCAAAACACATATTATTAAGTTTAACTTTATTGCACACTACTAGAAAGCACAAATAGCGGGCTTAATTAATTAAGGCATTGTGTAACAGTTACCACAGAGCTAAGTAAAAATCAACCTTTGTTCAGTGCCGTGCATTTGAGTTAATTCTGAAAAAAAAAATTACCTATACCTATGCATATTTTGCTGGTGTGTCGAAACTCATCGGTGCAGTTTGTTATATGAAAGCTAGTATTTGTTGATCTCTGATGAAAATAAACAATTTTGTGCCTATATATCATCGATCATCATCGGGACTATATTGAGATCCCTAAAGTTTTTTGTCCTATTTTTGTATGCCAACATGTTGTTTGTCCTAGCGATCAATTGTCCTAACTTTTTTAGCCCTAATAAAGAGTCATCTAATACATTTTGACCGAAACTTATTTATCCTACTGGCTTATTACCTAATATTATTTGTCCTAACGTTTAGTTCCCCTAATGACGATTGACCCAGTGTCATTTATCCTAACACTCAGTAGCCATAAAAAATGTAGTCGGACTCCGCCTTAGCTCCGGCGCTGCGGGAAGACCAGCCCTTCCGCCCTAGCGTGCCAAAGCACGGTCGCACGTGCTCCGCTTTGCACGGCTCCCGCGCTTTGTCACGGCGGGCAAGGGTTGCTCTCCCTCCGTGCCTCCGGGTTTTCATATACACTCTAGGGGTAGGGCAGACAAGACCATGTGGATAGTGGGGTGCTCCGATTCGGATTTGGTACCAATTATGGTAAATAAATTTAGGACTCTTAATCATTATGGCATAAATACTTAGGACTAATATGCTTTAGGATAAATAATACGTTATGGAAAATGAATGTTAGGGCAATTAAACGTTATGACAAAGTCCAATAGGGCAAAACTGTTATGGCATGTGACTTTAGGACAATGGTTAGTAGCAATTTAGACGGTCCCCCATCATCACATTACGTGCGGAATATTTAAATAAAAATATCAGAATTAAGTAAATACTTACGCAAATAAACATACAAATGTAGTAGTTGCAAATAAAAGGAATTGAAAGACCAATGGTCTTTGGAACAATTCTTTTGACCGAATGAGCGCGTTGGTTAATTGCTTCTTTATGCTGATAACTTCCGGAGTCACGTGTACCCCCGAAGCGTTAAACGACGTTATCTGTAAGAAAATTCACAAGTTTGTAAAGATGAACCAATATTGAGTGATATCTCAATGGCTTGCTATTTCTAGCATTCATAATAACTACCTTAAACAATATTGTTATCTAAATACTGTTATGTTAACCAAATATCTGTTCCCAGCCTTTATAGTGCTGGCGGCACAGAAGGGCTTTGTATGGAAAATGCTGCAAATGGTGTTAAAAGCATGAAAATCGGTACGATTGATCTTTAGGACATATGAAATAATTTGACCCGTTGGACGAAAAAAAAACGAAGAGGAGAATAATTTGACCCGTTGGACGAAAAAAAAACGAAGAGGAGAGGAGTTATGACGACTTCTTTTTTTTTGTATGGAATTAAAAAAAAAATGTTCTGAAACCCATCGTGTGTGGTATCAAACGAAAGGGCTTGCTGAGCCAGTTCTAAAAATATATCACATCACTACATTTAAGTCACTTGTCTTAAATTAAAATTAAAATAATTTTCAAAACATACCAAGTTTGGACTCCTCCTGGTACGATACCGTTGAATATTTTTTTTTTAAATATTAGGTATATTCTCTCCTCTTCGTTTTTTTTTCTCGTCCAACGGGTCAAATTATTTCATATGTCCTAAAGATCAATCGTACCGATTTTCATGCTTTTAACACCATTTGCAGCATCTTTTTGCGTACCGATAGGACTATTAGAATCATCCTGACTAAGGCGAAAACTGTCAAATGTCAGTGTCAACTGTCAGTCAACTCAGTACTACTTTTTACTGCGCCCCTACATTTAAATGAGTGCTTCCTGACTGGCGCGGGATGCGCGGAAGCGGGACGATGCGAAGGCAGTACTGGTCCGCTCATATTATTACTACTATATGGTTCTGCGCATGTTATTACTACTGCGCAAATGTGTATATAAATGTATATATGTAAATGTATTTGTTCTTGGGCCTTGGATGTTTTCTATGTATTTAAGTATCTATTTATCTATATAAGTATTGTATATCGTCGCTTAGTACCCATAGTACAAGCTTTGCTTAGTTTGGGAATAGGTTGATTTGTGTAAGATTGTCCAAAAATATTTATATTTATATTTGAATACTGACAGTATTCTGCCAAGTGGTACGTCAGTAAGTTTACGTCAAAGAAGAAAATGTCACATATCGATCACCCCCCCGCCAAGTCAGTAAGTCGCCTAAGGAACTTCGGGTGTTCTATTTTCAGATACATTTAAATATAAGTTTCAGAAAAACAATCAATTATTATAAATACACATACTAGTAAAAAAACTACTCGAAAACATAAAACTAACGAGAGCTGAGCAATAGATGGCTTAAAAGGGTTCCTTTATTAGGGTGCGTCATTAGCTAGGGGTCGTTATGTGTTTCCCATTTTCGAGCCGTATTCGGAACTAGCGGAGCGAGTTTCGATTTGCTCGCCAACTATATTTTACAAAACGGATTGAGAGGCTCTGTAGCTCTAGTATAAGATTTTTTAAAACATTAACTAATTCGAACGCGTTTACGTTTTGTCTCAAAATGTATGAAAACGCTCTCACCGAGTTTGAAATACGCGCGTTCATCGGTTAGCAACAAATGTTATACTCGCTGTTTTAGTTTCCACTAGTGACCACCAGAGGCGCTGTTCACGTTTACATACCACTTTCAATACATTTTGAGATACAACGCAAACGCGTTCGAATTAGTTAATGTTTCGAAAAAACTTATACTAGAGCTACTGAAAGGAAGTATTTCAATTTAGAGGAGGAAGTTAGGGAAAAGTGACAGAAGTTTTGGGTCAGAAAGTAAGATAACATTTACTCGTTGTTGAGTTGTTATTGAAAGTTGGACGTAGATAATTAGAAGGTAGTGAATGTTTTAGTGTCAGACTCAATTAGGCTTTACACAAGAAATTAATGTTGTTTGTCTTTACAACCGTTAAGTTAGTTAGTTAAACGGTTCATACAGATTTTGAATGAAAGGCAACGATTTGATTTCTATATTTCTATACCAACAACATTTTTTTAATATTTATAAAACACTTTATTTCCCAATCCTGATTATATCCTTGATTATCAGGGTTCCGTACCCAAAGGGTAAAACGGGACCCTATTACTAAGACTTCGCTGTCCGTCCGTCTGTCACCAGGCTGTATCTCATGAACCGTAATAGTTAGACAGCTGAAATTTTCATAGATGATGTATTTCGGTTGCCGCTATAACAACAAATACTAAAAACCGGTATACAGTAAATATTTAAGGGGGCTCCCATACAACAAACATGTTTTTTTGCCGTTTTTATAGTTAATGGTACGGAACCCTTCGTGCGCGAGTCTGACTCGCATTTGGCCGGTTTTTTACTTTATTTATTCGGTGAATTTGCGATAATTAAAGTTTTGTTTAGTTAAAATGTCAATCGGAAACTACGTATGTAATAGGCTCTTCTGTAACTTTATTCCTTATTCTTTTGTATAAGATTTAAGTAAATTATAAGGGGCAAAATGTACATTTAAAATATGTCTAAAAATGAAATATAGTTTTCATAAAAATGCAATGTCTAGAAAATGGAATCCCCTTAGGCAAGCAGGGTGTGTAAAATGAACTTGGTTTTTCAACTACCTAATAGTTTTATAACACTTACGGGAAATGAGTCTTTTGGGCTTCCGCTGTTCTCGTGATATATCCTCTTTATAACTTCCAATGCTTCAGATTCTTTGCCTAATGTTAGAAGAAATTTCGGACTTTCCGGCAAATGCATGTACATTAACATTGCTATAAAACTGGATATAGAAGTAGCGTAGAGATAAATGTTCCATGAATGGAGTTCTGGAAAATAAAAGATAAACGTAGTTTTGTTTAATAAGCGAGTTTCGGTTTTCATTATGGACGTCATTTCACATTGACTGACTATCGGCGGCGACTAAATACGGCTTAATGCGAATAGTGTGGATTAAAATTAAAGCACTCGGCTTATGCCGACTCCGCGTCGATAAGTTTGGGGAGACCCTATTAATAAAACTTGACAAACCTCTACTATCTTTTGTCACTGTCTCACAAGCACATATGTAAAAGTGACAGATAAGGGCAACTTTAGCGGCTATTTACCTGAAATAGGTTTGATGGACGTTTATGAATAAGGGGGGTAAGACTTTACTTACCTACGCGACTTAGGCGTCACCTTATATTATTATATTACACGGTAACATTAATAACACGGCGTGTTATCTAAGCCCACCCACACCAAATAAGAGCGTCTGAAACAGCATTTAATAAGTCAAACCTACTTTGATGAACAGATCAGATTTGTTAGTCAACTGTAGTTGGGAAGTTAAATATAATATAAACACAGTTTATTACACGACTGCCCAAAAAAAGGAGTGTAATGTTTTTTACATACTTCAATGTAAGAAAACACCATAGAACCCAAGTAATGCAGGACCATTAATAAAACCGTCTTTTATTGGATTATAGTCCAATAAAAGGCGGTTTTATCGCTAAAACATCGCCAAAACGACTTCGAGCGGCGGCGGCGGCAGCGGCGGTTTTCCTAATACAATGCGTGCGATCCCTTCTTAAATACCGCAGTCTGTTGCGCGTTTCGACCGTGCACCGAACAAATCACACCCAATATATTCCTCCGCCGCCGCTCGAAGTCATGGCCGGGACAATTTACCAAAGTAAGGTGGAGACCCATTATACCGTATCATGCTATGACCGATTGACCGTGCTATGAACGTGTCAGGCAAAAAATATTCTTTGTATTACAAAGTATGAGGCTATGCATACTAGCCCGTTCACCGTCCGTCACCAATCATACCCGTCGCGTGCCATGCACGGACCGTCAAATATTGTCGGCGAGGATATTTTGCCGGTGTCGAAACACTCCGTGAATGGAACGCAACGGTGTTAGAACGGTGCGTGCAGGCGGCCAAACGGGTTATAACCGCGTATGGTGATCGTTCTAAGCACGTTATAAACGCGTTGCCTTATTTCTACCCGCTCTTACCAGTCTGATACCGTCAGACGTCCGTTATTTGCAATACTTATATATTATAATGACTGACGAAGAATAAATTGATTGAGGCTGTTCGAAAATATGAATTTATTTATAATTTAAAGCATCCTAAATATATGGTTAGTGTGAAGAAAGATGTAGGCCTTACCGTAACGCCGGGTATGAACGCTTATGCTACGGGGATGATACGCGGACATTACGGTCACTAAAACTCGTTATGCACGGATATGAAATGACGTGGGCACGTTGTAGTGGGCATAGCGGTCCGTGCCGCGTTACATTCCGTGCCTGACACGTTCATAGCACGGTCATAGCATGATACGGTATAATGGGTATCCACCTGTATCCTTACAACTTACTTACCAAAGTATCCGGAAACGATGACCAAATGCCACGGCTGCATTAGCATCCCCCAAGCGACCAGCGCGCATACTATCAGCGATATCGACATAAAAGAAGCGTACACCAACTGTACTCTGTCTCTCACGCCTTTGTGGGTGAACTCTGACACCATGACAGCTGTGGCGCTGAATGTGAAGCTCAAACTGGAAAGTTAAATTTAATAATATTTGCCCCCAGTTGTAACCCTGGATAGTGACCATGTCTGCGTAGTTGACGGTCCTGGTTTAAAATAATACGAATATTTTTATAGGTAGGTATACAATTCTTGGATAATTTCCTATGTGCTTGTATTTATTATGTCATCAACTACTACCCGTATTGAGCCTACTGTGGGTAAAATTAGATTTGTGTGAGATGAATCTCTAATTACTTGGTATTTTATGGATACTAGGTACTAGGTTCTAACACAAAGTCTAAGAGCGTGCACTAAACCACGCACGGGAGCATGTATTTTTGGAAAAATAAACCCTTACTGTTTTAAAAAACCACGTCTTAAATAACTTGAATTTTCTGGAAATAAACAGATAATATATCAATTTAGAACTCAATCATACTCGCTACCCGCTTTCCAGCATGTTTTTAAAAAACACAGTTATGATTTAGTAACAGCATTATTAATATTTACTTAGTGACTATTAATGTCATACTGTGAGATAAAATGAACAATTATTTCTTTAAATCATTACCGAGGTTATTAGCATGAACCAGTCGTATTATTCATTTGACGTAGTAGGCAATTAGATAACAAGATGATGCCTTTAAATCATAACACTTCTGACACGGTCTGATTTAATATAACAGACTTTTGTTCATTCTTATAATTATCATCGTAAACACGTAAGATTATAAAATAGTTCTTCGTAAGTCTGATAGCCTACAAATAACAGCCATTCCTTTTTAATATTTTCAAGTTTTGTCATGATAACTAAAAAACCAATAATTGTTACCAATGCTCTGGTAGAATTAAATCCAAATAGCCCAGCACGATAGATTATACCGTTTTATGCAAAGTTTTAGTACGTTTAGGCCATAAAATTCGAGGTTATAACCTATCGAGCTAGCTAGCCTGTAGACCCCCTATAGTACGTACCTAACACAACATCTTGGTCATCATTGGTCTTATGCCCCATTACATTATTCGTCATCCATAAATTTTAACGGGTTAAATAAGGCAATCTGCCAATGCTCAATAATTTAATGACTAATCATCATCATCATCATATCAGCTGAAAGACGTCTACTGCTGGACATAGGCCTCCCCCAAAGAGTGCCACAATGACCGGTCTTGCACCACCCGCATCCAGCGGACTCCCGCAACCTTTACCAGGTCAATAATGACTAATATATGACACCTACTATTGATCACCTGTGTCACTATGACGTAAGATTGAAAGTTCCATGTATTGGGCAGTGTCGAGTACTGAGACATTTACCTTATATGCTTTTTGTTGTGTTTGCATACTGTACATCGAATTTATTATATCTGTTACTCACAATATGCCATCTAGAAGCTTCCCCAACAACAGCATCCAATATGTTTGACTGGTACCCTCAAGGAGCGTGCAAATAAACATGCCGGCGTGACCCCACACTAGGAATACCTTTCGCCCAAACGCGTCTGTTATGAACCCAGTAAATAAACCCGCGCCCACCTGCCCTAGAAATGGAAGAAATGAAAGTCAATAAATGTTTGACAAATAACTTATTTGAGACAAGTCTTTACTCAACTTTTGTACACAGACACATACATGCTGCGAAAGTGGCTTTAATGCTATTTCGAGAAAATGATCTAGTTAGACTTAAATAATCTGATCTAAAGAGATAAACTAGATAATCATACAAATAATGATAAATGGGTCATAAACAGATTTAGGTTCGCGTCTTTCCTGTGGACAAATCGTAAGTTAGGGCTACAAAGCTTAATTTTGGATAGGTCTCGTAACCCGCATTAACGGCGTCTCCGTTTCTATAAATCCGTTTAAAATCATAACTTACATGCTCATAAGCTGTTAATAGTACGGGAAGTAGTGTGCCACCCAATGTATGGGAGGTCCACACCACATTTTGGTATCGGATGAATTCACTTGGCACAGATGTAATATACGTAAATATAAGTTAATTTAACCCGGTAGCCATCCGCCACCCCCTGGGGGTAGGAAGGGGGGGGGGATTTAGATTACTTATGCTTAAGAACGTTTTTCGCTATGGGTCACCGTTTATGAGTTTTTCATAAAAAACCGAAAAATGGGACTTTCAACGCCCCCCCTTCCTACCCCTCAGGGGGTGGCGGATGGCTACCGGGCTAAATTAACTTAGATTTACCTATATTACATCTGTGCCAAGTGAATTCATCCGATACGAAAATGTGGACCTCATGATACTACTTCCCCCACTATAACTATTGACCACAGGAGGGACGACTTTTGTTTTTTCAAGTGTTTATGACCCAAATATGAAACAAAAGAGCGACCATTATTATTATCTTTTTCCAAGCAATAAAAAGCACACATGAAAATTAAGAGGTAGTACGAAGTTTCCAAGTATTTAGGTAAAACCCTCGCACCCTCGCATATATGGCGCTCATTTTCAGGCAAACTTTTCAATATCGCCCCAAATATTGAATCTGTATAGGAGTACATTAAAATTTGAACCTTATCAGTAAACAAAAAGACACGTTTCTGTTTCACGTTACTTACCAAAAAAAGGCATGGCGTTCAATAATCCTTTTTGCATAATACTCATATTGAGATCACATTCGGCACTGGACAAAATGTATGAAGACGTCGTAGTTACACTCGTATATGAATATACTGCCATAAACGTAGCAAACATCAACTTGTAGTTGAAATATCCGAATTTGCATGATTCCATAGCCTCTTCCAATATTTGCATGGGTGTTTTCTTGACCTCATCTTCTGAAAATAAATTTGGATATTTCATCAAAATGCTAAATGAGATATTGCAAATCAGACACAGTTAACTGACCATTCGTGAGCCTCATTTCAATGAGATCATCATACATCATAATTTTCAGCCTGTAAGCGCCCTGTGACTAATGTCTACTGAGTATAGACTTCTTTTCAAGTACGCCACTCTCGTGGTCTTGAGCCAGTTTTATCGAAGAGTGATCCGCGATCTTCCTAATATCATGGACCGGGACCGGTAGACCTCTGACGCTTTTTTTACCACGAAGTGGCCACCAGTCTGACACTTTTTTGGTCCACCTGCCATCACTCTGCCTAGCAAGGGTGTCCTGCCCATACCACTTGAGTTTGTTAAAGACATCTCTGGCGTCACGCACTTTCGTGCGTCGTCGGATTTCGGCATTCCTCAACGAGATAAGGTCAACTAACTGTGTTGTTTATAGTGCCTACATTAACTTATTGTTACGTGTTATCTTAAGTATGGTAGGTAGCCAATTTATTAGGCTCACCGCACAGCAGCAGCGTTCAAACAAAATGATTGAACGTGATTGGCATTTTTTGAACAGTAAAACGTCAGTTAATATTAGGCTTATGGTACGTTTCCACTAAGGCGGAGCGGACCAGAGACGTGCAGAACTGACCAATCAAATTAATCTATTAAATCGAAGCGGAGCGGAAGAAATAACTTGATTTATCAATTCTTCACGTGTCCCCTCCGCGTGGTATCAGTTGAAAACCACCCTTAACGCTCGTTCGAAAAATTACACAACCACTCTGCAGGTGTCGAATTAGACTTGGGTGTCTTGATCTGAACGCGATTAATTACGTTGATTTATTTTCGATCAGATTTCATCTACATCAAAGGAAAAACTGTTAACTGAGATTCGAAAGTTTGCCAAAATGTTAATGATGAGCCAAAACTCGATAAATATTTGCCATTGCCTTCTACCGACATTATCCTCAAACCAGCTCTAAAATGCTAACGATATGATAAAATTGCTTTGTTATCAGACCTACCTACATATACGTTTAGTTAGATAAATGACTCTAGGAATGCGTTTTTAATTGTACCTACTGGATGGCATATTGTGTACAGTAGAATGCGCTTAAAATCGAAGGGAAGTGACAATCACGTCATACTAAACTAAGCGGACGTTATATAAAGCACACTCTTTAATCAGAGGGGCTAGCATAACATGCATCTCGTCTCTACTCGCGCGCGAGATAGGCTACCTGTCACTGTCTGATTAATGCTGTCAAAAAGTGACAGGTAGCTTATCTCGCCCGCGAGTAGATATGGAATGCATGTTGTGCTATAGGGGCTGGTTCTTGTTGTCGATTGAGTCAATGAACAACCCCAAATTCCACCTTTCTTTTCGATTGTAAATTCATTACGCCATTGCGATGCCATTTTATGTACAAAATCTTCTCTTGTGTTGAGGTTCTACCTAGATTCTAGATATAGCACCTCGACACTATGAATCAAACCAAAAACTACGCATACACCAAACGATGCTGCAGCTACGCTATGCGATTCACTAAGCACTACTAAGAATAAAAAACCGGCCAAGTGCGTGTCGGGCCACGCGCAAGGTAGGGTTCCGTAGTCGTCCACCCGTTACATTATGTGGACTAACAGAACGCAAACTTATATTCACTATGTTTTCGACAGAATTAACAACATTATCTAAGGTATCAATGGAAATTGTACGAAAGTTTGCTTTTGCAAAGTACATTTCTGAAGTTCGACTATTAACAACCTGATAAAGATGGCTTCATATTGGTGGAAAAGAAGAAGAAGTCGGCGCGTCGCAATCTGTGTGGGACCGCGGCGGTTGGTTCACTTCGACCGGCGGTACCGACGACGCAGTTGTACGTGTCCCGTCTGCACTACTCGACGAAAGCTGAACAGCTCGTCGAGTATCTGCGTGCCAAGACCAATTTCGTCCTGAGGGTCGATCGATTGGAGTCCCGCCGCAATGTGAACTTCAATTCATTTGTGGTGAGGGTTCCAACCGACAAGCTGTCGACCTTCATGAAGGAGGAGTTCTGGCCGAAAGGTGTCGTTTTCCGGCGGTTTCGCGGCCAGTTATTCGACACCCAGAGTAAGCGCCTCGCGTCGTCGTCCCAACGTGATACTACTACTATTTAGTTTTAGGAAATATAATGATATAATATGTATGTTAGTCTTTAAGGTATTTGTATTATGGGCCACAGATGCCTGAAATAAATGATTAAATTAAATAAATTACTCGTTAACTAGTAATGTCTACTTAGCTGTGATAGTTTTCCTTTTAAATTCATCGTATATACTACTACCATGTTTTTTTTCACATGCCTAGTAGCCACTGGCGCGGGGGGACACTTGACCATAACAAAAATTATCACTTCAAAGCTTAATATCACAGTAACCAATTCTGTAATCAAAAAATGCTTTAAGAAAACTTATAATATAATATTTTTAAAAGAGCTGTCCAACGATATCCCCACGATGGGGTTTGGCAGAAAAAAAATTGCACCACCACTTTACATGTAGGGGAGGTACACTAAAAAAATTTTTTTTAAGAATTTATTTTACCGTTTTGTCAGCGTTATTGATATGTTTACTCATGCCAAATTACAGCTTTCTAGTACTAACGGTTACTGAGAAAAACGGGGGTCGGACGGACGGACGGACGGACATGGCGAAACTACAAGGGTTCCTTGTTTACTACGGAACCCTAAAAAACGGGTGAGGGGTGAGGTGACAAGTGAGAATGAGTCGGTTTGTGAACAGGTGGAGAGGGACACAAAAACGAGCGTAGGAATCATGTTCATCACTAAAACCGGACATAATTCCTTAAAAATAGGTCCTTATAAGCGGCATATGTCACCATACACGACATCATTATATATATACGACTTTTTTACAATAACTAGTAGTTTATGCAACTGCTACATAATGGCCTGCTACATACGCCTTTCAAAAGAAGAATCAGATGCAAGATAGGCGCAAAATAAGGGATACCTTATCATGACATGTTTATATTTCATCTGTACAAAGTTGTGGGCAGAAGATAGTTATTAATATGCACATTAATTTCATGTGGACTTCTCAAATTAATGTTAGAATTAAATAACTTTAAATACAAAAATATCATGAATATCATGAACAAAGAAGATCGTCAGAGCGTATGCAAGAAGTATCATTTTATCACTACATTCACTACTATTTTTAGTAACAGAAAATAAACAGTTTATATATCGTATCTCTGCTTGCTTCCCGATTCGCTCACCTTCGTAATAATTATTTTCACTGTCGCCCTTCATGATTTATGCATATAATGAAAATCACAAACACAAACTTTAGCACTTATCCACCCTTAAATGTCACTTTCATATTCTAATTTTAAAAGGTAGGTAGTTAAACTGTACTTAGTTAATGACAAAAACATTATGCACACTGTTGTTCATTCTCTATTATTCTGTATCATTTTATCTCACCTAGGTATATAATTTAAATAAAGCCACGTGTATACAATTCAGAAATCACGACAAATATTGTTTCTACGATAAGAATCGTCAGAGATGTGTTCCAATTGCGTCATAAGTAAGGCGATATATCGATTTAAAGAGACGCCCTTATGTTTTTCGCTCACGACAAAACGGGATGCAACACTCTCCGAGAATGGCTTTTTTAGACAAATCTCGTTAAATATCTGACTGTGTGCAGGTTTATTAAATTTCCTCTTGTCAGAGTTTAGATGAGGTAAAATACCATCATATTAACTAAATCGTGTTTTTAATAATGCGTTGTTTTAGTAGGCTGAGTAAAAAAAAGGAAAATATAGACTCAATTTTGGATTTATTTTCTATCGAGAAAATTTTAGGCAATCATGTTTCGGCTATTGTCAGTACCACAATCATATAGTCAAGAATCATATATATGAAAATCAGCCCCTACTTTTTGCTAGTCTGGGCAGGACATCGTTTCAAAGTTTCTAAATTTCTCGTTGTAGCGCCTTAAATAATACATTTCGGCGACACGGCACGGCAGGCCTAGTTGAAAGGTCAAGGTGCTGTCTAGGAAGTGGTCGGTTCTGGATCCGATCGAGGTATTTTTTAAAAGTTATATAGAAATAGTACATTACTTACCAAGGGCGATAAAACAAAGAATGTCTCAGATCGCAGGTATTTTACGCCCGAGCCGAAGGAAAGGGCGATAAGTATGCGATCTGAGGCTTTCTTTATTATCGCCCGTGGTAAGTACAAAATTTTATGTCACCCCCTGGCCAGGAAGTGGGTTTTTTCGCGCGCGGAGCGTGCGATAATGGCCACTTTATGGCCAGGTGTGACATAATGGATATTTAAAACGTTTCCATTAAAGCTTGTATTGTATCTCTGTGACCCGCTCAATTCCATGTTGTATGTGGATTTGTGGATATAAATAGAAGTATCGAAGGTGTGTTTTTTAAACACAAAGTTTTATATACATCGACTAAACTTGCCGATTCTTTTTTCTTAGTGCCATTAACAAACACTTTTTTCCCGCTTATAGAACTTTACAGCTACATAAGGCAAGAAATATCTAAAAAAAGATACAGCAATTTTATTTTTTGTACCTAATTGTACATGTGCCCCTGTTACTAATGAATTAAAATTAGGTATTCATTGTTCGTAAGAAGCAAACATTTGGAACTTGGATGGACTTAACCCTTGATCTTAAGGGTCCTTATAAGGTATCTATTTAGGCCATTCTCTGTTTAATTAAGAAATATTTTGACATTTTCTCAATGTTACTATCTAGAACAGGACTATTGCGATGTACTTAATTACATAAGTTTTAAATGTATGTTTTGGATTTTTCATTCAGAAAGATTGTTTCAAACATCACCCTAAATCGACCATTTTCGAACCAGAAACGGCTTTTTTCCGCTTAAAAGCTACTACACGCAAGAAAATAAAAAAGGGCAACGTTACTATCTAAAACTTTAATAAAGTCATCGTATCCTTCAATCACTTTATAGTTTATAGGTATAATCACAATTTAGTATGTCAAAATTTGTAATGATTTTTTTTTTTTAAATTTGTAAGGCCTCTTAAATATTTGAACAGCAGCGAAGTAAAGTCCTAAGTAATATTGTATAAAACTGCAAATTTGTATGGGGCTGTCGTGGATAAACAATATTTCTGTCCCCCGGGTGGGCCCCGAAGGGGCCCACACGCGTAATAATATATTTGTGTGATGAGCACGAATATTGTGTTCTTGGGTCTTGGATGTTTTCTATGTATTTCTTTATCTATTTAATTATGTATATCGTCGCTTTGTACCCATAGTACAAGCTTTGCTTAGTTTGGTTATTAATAGTAACCCCAAAAAAATATATAATTCTGTTTGGACAATTTTTTACGTTAATTACGAGTAACAGTGTGCGTCGTGTCGTTGGTATTGAGAAAAAAGTCTTAGAAAATAAGCAAACACCGTCTCATTATTATATTTGTATAATAAGCACATATTGTATTATTGATATTCTCCATTCTTATTTCTACTATTATACCTGACATTCTTGTATTCCATCCAAGAAAAACACAATAACAAACTTCACGACGCCGGCTTTAAGTAGGTATAAAGACCATAAATAAATATAGAACACAGCCAAAAGTTAGAGAACAAATTGACATCCGACTAACTTTTAGATTCTTGAGATATGTGCCAAATGGATGAGGCTTTAACAATTTAAGCGGGGTAAATATAGCGAAGCCGAGAGAGAACTGACTATGTGTTCTTAAACAGCTCGCGTGCAGTATCAATTGAGAATGCTCATCAATGGAACATTAATTAATTGAAATGTTCTTGACTTTTGTTTAAATCATGAATAGCTAATGGTTTTGCACTGGTACAAATTGTCCCTAGAAAAGTTTCAAAGAAGTATTATCAACCGAGAAATTAAATTATTCGGATCTGAGATATTTGTAAGGAAGAATGAATTGATATAGACGGTCTAAAGTTCCGTATTATGATGACAACAGATGCTTTCAGTTATCATGGAATTTCTCTCCTAATAAACTGGAATAGGTAGGGAGTAATAGGGGGGCGTACCGGACGACGCAGCGTTGGAAGGCCCCCCACGAGGTGGGCTGATGATCTGGTTAAGGTCGCGGGGATCCGCTGGATGCGGGCGGCCCATGACCGATCTTTGTGGCGCTCTCTGGGGGAGGCCTACGTCCAGCAGTGGACGTCTTTCGGCTGACTACTGAGATAGGGAATAAAAGAAATCCATCCTCTTATTAATAGACTTGTCAAACCTTTGTAGGTATGTTTTGATTATTTCTTACTTATTTCTCACAAATTCAAGTTTCAAAGTGACGGATAGAAACCGACTCGTTTAGGTGACTTCCTGACTTGGCGGGGCGGGATCGATATTGTGTCATTTTCTTCTTTGACGTAAACTTACTGACGTCGCAAAGGTACTCACTTGACATAATACTGTCAGTATTACGTTTGCGCAGTAGTAATATCATGCGCAAAAGCGGAGCAGTACCGCCTTTACATCGTCCCGCTACCGCGCATCTCGCGCCAGTCAGGAAGCACTCGTTTAAATGTAGGGGCGCAGTAAAAAATGGTATCGCGTCGACTGACAGCTGACACTGACATTTGACACTTTTCTTATATCGTACTGCCTCCGCACCGACAAATCAGGAAGTCGCCTAAAGCTGAAATAATTTTGTACAACTTTTATAAATAACGCTTTGAAAATCTTTAAGTTGTTTTGAACGCTAAATTTCGGTTTGTAAAAACAAGACATTAATTATAATTACCAAACCGGTTAAACGTTTGCTAAGCGGTTCTGCAAGCTAATTTTATTTTATTATAAGCACCATAGAAAAAATCTGAATACGAAACGCGCTAGACAGAAACCGGTGGTGAAATATCCGTTCCAGATGCAACCCTGATGCTGACCACAATCCTCAGCGACCAGAGAGAGAGAGAGAGAGAGAGCGTGATAGAGGGGGGGGGGGGGGGGGGGGTAAACCAGCTACCAGCTTGGTATATTTGCTTTACCCTAAGCGATATATCTGTCCTCTCTCATCTTTTGTCCAATAAAATTTTCTTTAGAAAGTGACATCTGCTTTATACATGGTGTTAAATGCACCCAATGACCCGCACACTGTACAGCGCAAGATACACAGAACGAACCTAAGGAAGCGGCGCTTTTGATATAAAGTTTATAAAATTATGTTTTTTACTGCGTGTCCTGTAACAGACCTGAATTAGGCATTTTGAAACTAAATCGTTTTGAGATCTAGAACTATTGGTGAATAAAACTTAAGCTTTGATGATTAAAAAAGTTTTGTTTGTTTCAAAAATTACCTGATCCAGTTTAAGTTCATTCATTTCTTGCATGTTTAATGGCTTCTAATTCTTGAAACAAGCCATATATTTTTGTTTGGTTACCAGCAAGATTATGTCAATAATTTAGATGTATTGCATGATAGTGGCAGCTTTGCTGGTCGATGTATTTTATTGTTATAAGTTATAATTTTAAGTCTTATTTGTGCCGTTGTTTGCCCAAATAAACATGATGACAATGAAAAAATGTTTAGCATTGCAAATTACTTAGAAAAGGCTGGTTTACCGGCCCTGCCAGTACGCAAACCGGCTGAGGTGTTTATTGATTGATAGCACTTGTCTATCGATTGTTTATATACATCTAGATTCTGAATGCCACGTCTGTTCTGTATACATATTGAATGTGTGCTTCATCCATGACCTGACTCGCGTCGTATTGTTATCAAAAGCCTGTCTGTCTTGCGCCTTACCGATAAAAGACTTGACGAGCCGCGGCGCAGTGTGACCGGTTTTGATACTCGTAACACTAAAGTCACTAAACTAATACTATATGGTCTATCTGATTCCATCTATTGGTTTGACATCAAATTTTCGTTAGTTGCTCGCACTCGTTCTGCGAACTGGAATTTAAACGCGAGCTCGCGATGAATGTAGTTTTGATATAAAACCAGTTCATGTAGTGTGATAGACCTAAATGTTAATTAATTATTATGCAAAAACCAAACACGAAATACGTTTGAATATTAATCAGCTTTATACATGTACGGTATGGGTATATATCCGGTTCACCACAATAATATTGTCGAATTTAGGAACATAGGATTGCCAGCTTCAAGCAGCCGACTTGGCGACTAGGTACGACTTGCCCAGGATAGAGAAGAGTCAGAAAGTAAGGCAGTCAGGGGTTGCTATAAAAATAATGTCATAAAAAACCGGCCAAGTGCGTGTCGGGTCGGAGCACGCACAACGAGGGTTCCGTACCGACACCTACTAGTCCACATTTCAAAACACTATTAATACCTTGAATCAAAAAAGGTCGTATCTTACTATAACTGAAAAACCCTTAAACCCATCTTGTTCAAACCAATTTTCGTTGAAAGTATTTATTACTGTACACCACCTCAATTTTTTTCAGAATTTTAATTTTCATAGTTTGGAAATTAGAGGGGGGGACACATTTTGTACAATTTGTACGACTTTGGGAGCTAATATCTCACCAACGATTGACTTATATGGAAAACTTTCTTAGTAAGTAACCTCTATATTATTTTTAAAGGCCTATCCAAAAATACCCCACACAACTACTTGCATTGAAAATAATTTTTTCGTCCCCCGGTTACATGTGTGGGGTACCCCCCCCTATAATATTTTTTTTCCTTATTTCACACCACATTTATATAGCGGTTCATAGAATACATCTTCCTACCAAATTTCATAATTGTAGTACTTATAGTATCTGAGTAAACCGGCTGTGACATACGGACGGACAGACAGACAGACAGACAGACAGACATGATGAAACTATAAGGGTTCCGTTTTTGCCATTCTAGCTACGGAACCCTAAAAAAGACAAACGTGATAGACGTTACTGCAAGTACAAATATTAAAAAATTGGTAAAGGCTGATGTTAAGATCTATGGTTTCCTCCTCATGTCGCAAAAGGTGATAAAAATGTTAGCGCGAATGTTCTTTGTGGCTAGAGTCACGGTAAGGACACGACACTCGACTGAAGAATCCAAAAAACAGAGGACAAGGAGACTTAAAGAAATACTAGGTAACCTAGCCATTCGCCTACGATCCAGATCATAGAAAAATCTGCATAGATAAAGTATCCATGACAGCAAGTTATTTTTTCCAGAAAAAGAAACCAGTTAGCTTTTGACTCTCCTCTGTTTTGCACAGCAAATGTCCTTTTTAGGCTTCAGTAGTATTTTTTTTATAAATCGGTTAAAATATAATATTGAAAAGCGCAGCGAAAACCTAAACAATTTAGTAGACCGTAAGTATTCTTGCAATCCTTGCTCTCGAATGCAAATTCAAAGTTATGCTTAGCATTATCATGCCCTGCCTGCATTCCGCCTGCAGAATTGTATTATTCAAACTTCATACAAGCAAAGTGCTGAAATTGGTTTACATTTTCTACAACAATTTAGATGCTATAAAAGTGGTAAGTTGAACTCCAGATGAGGATCAACCAATACTCAAATAAAATTCAATGATTAAATTCCAAAAATAAATTTAAAATGTGAAATAATATTGAGGTATTAAGATAAAAGTCCCGATGTTTGAACTTGAAGTGTGTTTTATGCGTGGCTTGTAGAATCAAGTTATCCCCTGTAGGCCTTATTTACACACGTACGAGACGCATGCGATTTTCACTACATTACGCGGTTTGATAGGTCGATTGAATTATTTATACCTCGGTAACCCGCAATGTAATGAAACTCGCATACGAGTCTCGTACGTGTGTAAATAAGCACGCGAGTTTCATTACACTGCGGGTCACGTAGGTATAACGAGTTCAATCGCTTTATAATACCACGCAATGTAGTTAAAATCGCATGCGAGTCTCGGACGCGTGTATTAGGGCCGAAGTCAAGTAGGTATTGGGCCAATGTAAAATATTACGAAGAGTATTTTGTCCATTTTTCTAACACAAATATAAAGATAAAGCCACACGAATCAACGGCAGTGTAGCTAATAGGTTTGATGGACATCTTTGAATAATGCCATAAGCGCATAGTAAACTTTGATTGCGTCTGAGTGCATGCAGTTTTGATTATATTGCGGGCTGCAGACTCATCCTCATCCTCCTAGCGTTATCCTAGTACAGTTGCATCCTGAAGGATGCCTGGGGTCCGCTATCTAATCCCAAGATTTGGCGTAGGCACTAGTTTTTACGAAAGCGACTGCCATCTGACCTTCCAACCTTAAGGGGAAACTAGACCTTATTATTGGGGATTAGGCTTTGTCAAGTGAGTGGGCAACTTGACTGTTAGAAGTTCTCAAGCCGCCCGAAGGCCTCCAACTTGGCTTAACGACTGCTGCCATAGACAGCAACCGGGATCAACGGCTTAACGTGCCTTATAAAGCAGGGGAGCGTTCAGTTAGTAACCACTCAAAGCGGTCACCCATCCAAGTCCTGACCGCTGCCCACGTTGCTTAACCTTAGATACCGCAAGCGGTACGCAGGCGCCGCTGAGCCACGAGCGCTCCTATTGCGGACTGCAGACCAAGGTAAAACGAGGACGATCAAAACCCGCAATGTAATGAAAATCACATAGAAGCTCTTGCACTGTGTAAATTGGCCTTAAGAGGGTAGGGCATGCTCTCTCCATACAAACTTTGTGCAGGATTTTCTTCGTTTACGTTTGCATTAAAGTTATGATTTTTGGTCAGCATGGTTATTTTTCTGTGAGCTATTTCGTGATGTCATTTATTTTTCATTGATATTATTTTTAATTTTTTTGAATAATTGAAAATTTCCACATCACTTTCTTCGCATACCTAATATTTACATCCAAAAAAATATTACATTCGTTAGTGCCAAAACCTACGAATAAAACGTGCACAGAGTTTAGTATGTAGAATGCCTCGCCCACCCCTGCGCCTTAACTTTGTTAGGTTCCGATTTATTAAACAACAGTAAAACATAGATTTTATACCGATGACCTCGCTAGCGACTGTAAAAAAAGAGACACGGAATGACATGCACAAAAAGTGCAAAACCAAAGCGTTTGTCGCGATATTTCAGCGTTGCGCTCTGAAATATTGTTGTTGCCGACTTTGGTAACTCCATACAATATCGTGTCACGCTCCCGTTTTTCATGATCATTTCTCTCTTTTGCATTTTTATTCAGTATGAGTGATAAAATAAAATAAATAAATAAATATTTGTGGACAATCTTACACAAATCAACCTAGTCCCAAACTAAGCAAAGCTTGTACTATAGGTACTAAGCGACGATATACATACTTATATAGATATAAATAGATACTTAAATACATAGAAAACATCCAAGACCCAAGAACAAATATTCGTGCTCATCACACAAATAAATGCCCCGGCCGGGATTCGAACCCGGGACCTCCAGCTTCGTAGGCAGGGTCACTAACAACTAAGCTAAAGCGGTCGTCAAATAGCTTGAATATGCTTCCATTTGTGTGCGTAGAGCTGACTCTACCTGAGTTCTCATAATTACCTACATAACAACTATGTAAACTGACGCTTGAATTCGTGAAGAGAGGTAAGCAGAGCATTTCTAGTGATACTCCGGTCAAGTGCAAGCCTGACTCGCGCGCCGTGAACTCCGTACTAATTTAAAAAGTTTTAATTTGATGATTCTTAAAAACCTAGATAGTTAAATATTTATATTTTGCCTGTAATATTTACACCAATATTCATTCAAAAAATCAACTATACATAAATACTAATATTTCCTAATTAAAAATTCTAATTTATTGTTTTGGTGAATTCGGAAATAAGGGTAGAGATTTTTTTACATTTTCCGTCATAAATCGAAAACTATCCACTCTATTTAAAACAGAAGAAACGTGTTTTAAAATTTTATAATTTAGTCATCGTCATTATGATACCTACAACATTTGACCTAGTAACAAGAATTTTATTTATTTTGCTGAATTTTTTAGGTTCGTAATGGGTTGGCCTTGTTTACAATATTCCATGTTTTAAATCTATAGCATAAACACCTAGTTCCCGAGTTACTTACAAACGTTCTGACAGACGGACAGCCGGAGTCACATCATAAGAGATCATTTGTTAGGGACCTTTTTGGCACCGAACCTTTAGAGGCAATTTCAATAATAGTGCAATTTATTATTTTTGTGATTTGTGGTTTTATTAAGTAAAGCAACTAATTTAGCGCAAAGTTTTGCAAAGTTAGATAACTATTTAATATTTATCGTTTGTCCAAAAAAGTCATTTCCATTATGTTTTTCCCGTGTGCGGAAGACACAGACTACCGTATCTCTTATTCAGAGGCTTACACAAACCGATTAAATTCGATGGCACCGTTTAATACTACAGTCAGCAGCAATGGTTGCTACGCGGGTGAGGTGTTCAAAATGATCTGCACATGCTCTTATTCCCTTATAATAAAGATGTGTGAAAATCATTTTGAACACCTCGCCCGCGTAGCGCGCGCCACCATTGCTGCTGACTGTACTTATTACAATGTCCTTCTTTGACCAACACATTATCGGTTTATCTGGGCTCTGACTACTCTGTAGTAAATAATTTTGTCTCTATATACCTATCTTGTTTCACAAAAATCCATTGTATCACAAAGGGAGGTTCAAATAACAAATGCCTTTTAACTGCTAGGGAAGCCTTTTCTGGGATTTAGTAACATTTGTTTTCTTAATTCTCATTTCCTTATTTTTTTATACTTCCCGCCATTAACATTGACTTTGTCACTGTCATTGTTTCGTTGTCCTATCGTTTATTGCCCCTACATCTGCGACATTTAAATTTCTTATCTTTCTTGCGATTGTCAGCTGAATTTGCTTAAGGAAAGACGAGTAAACAAAACTATAGCAATATTTAAACCGCTACATAAGGAACCTAACCGGCTAAAAACATATATAAATACATACACATACACATAACATATACATAATTTGGACCGACATGGTAATCAAGTCAATCAATCAATAACTTTAGGCATATTTTAATGTAATTATTCGATATTAGCTCAATTTGTACTTCAAAAATGGCATTAAAAATATACCCACCGTTATAAGGTTTCACATTTTATTGTTTCATAAATTTATCAGACAGATTGCACCACTGGACTCTGGTTTGGCAGACCTTTACAATCCCAAAACTCTTTAAGACAAGAGATTTCTTAAGAATGAATTCGGCTTGGGATAATTAAATTTCTTCTTGTTATTAAATATTTACCGCATTGTGGCTCCGTTAGATTCGTACGCGGTTTTAAATAAACTACTTTAAAATTTCACTGCCAGACATCCCCCAAAAACCGATGCAGTGATCTAGGTACAGTCAGCAAAAAATGTAGTCTACCACCCTACGGTCGAGGTTCATTTGAACGTCATGAAACAACAAGGTCGATTTCCCCTTGCAATAATATTATGACAGTGACAATTGCTCCTTTTATTTATTACATGTATTTACGTCATGTCATGTGCAAGTTCAGAGAGAAATTAGAATAACACGATTGTTGAATATTACGTTGACAATAATACTTGACACTATTTGTCAGTGATACTTTCTTTTTCAGTTGCAAAAAGATTTTCTTGAAAAAGATCGTAATGGTTTTAATTCAAGAGAAGAATATATAACATTATTGCAAAATAATAGCCTATTGCATAGATAACAAAGGTCAAAATAAAATAACCCATGACTTTATATGTCAGGCAACTCAGATAATAGACGTACGTCAATTTGTGCAACTCTTACACGCCGTTAGAAAAGTCAACCCTAGCGATAATTAGATCTCACAGAAACTTTTGTCAAAACTGGTACACCACTTTCTTGGTCGACTGTACCTATAGCGACATCCCGCATCGCTGCCTGGCCTATGAGAAAAGTTACGCGGCACCCGCTGGGCGCGTTCCTGGCCTTGAAATTGTTAACGGTTTCGGAAATTAAACTTTCGCGAAATTAAAAATATGCGGGTAACATTGCCGAGTCGCCGGGCTATGACGGGCTCAGCATCGAGCACCTGCAAAACGCTGGCGTTCACCTGCCGCGGGTATTGGCACTTCTATTTAACCTCTGTGTGAGCCACTCATATTTACCCTCGGATCTGATGAGAACCATAGTGGTGCCTATCACTAAAAACAAGACAGGTGACGCGTCAGACGTTAGTAACTATAGACCTATCTCGTTGGCGACGGTGGTGGCTAAAGTGCTGGACAGTCTGCTCGACAAACAACTATCAAACCACATACAACTAAATGACGCACAGTTTGGGTTTCAGCCAGGATTGTCTACTGAGTTTGAAGAGCACTGTCCAGTATTATACCACGAGGAGCACGCCAGTGTACGCCTGTTTCTTAGATCTATCCAAAGCCTTCGATCTGGTGTCATATGACATCTTGTGGAGCAAGATGTCATATGACACCAGTGTACCAGCTGAATTGATTGAGATCTTTAAGTTTTGGTATGGGAACCAAATCAATTCCGTGAAGTGGGCAGGCGTGCACTCAGATGAGTACAGGTTGGAGTGTGGTGTCAGACAGGGCGGGTTGACTTCTCCCAGGTTATTCAACTTGTATGTTAACCGACTGATGGACGAACTCAGCAAAGCTTATGTCGGATGCTCCATAGATGGTAAGTCGATGAATAACATCAGTTATGCTGATGACATGGTTTTGTTGAGTCCGTCCATCAGTGGGCTCCAAAAACTGTTGGATATTTGCGAGAGGTACTCGGTGGCCCACGGACTAAGGTACAACGGGAAGAAAAGTGAGGTGCTCGTCTTTAAAGCTGGTAACAAGAGCTACAAGACAGTGCCTCCCGTGACCTTGGGCGGTGAAACGCTTAGAGTCACGAATAAGTTTAAATACCTTGGTCATTGGGTTACCGAGGGGCTGTCAGACGAGCTCGATATCGAGAGGGAGCGCAGGGCATTGGCGGTCAGGGGTAACATGTTGGCCCGCAGGTTTGCAAGGTGTAATAATGCAGTTAAGACAACTCTTTTTAAGGCATTCTGTCAGACATTTTACACCTGCAGCCTGTGGACCAACTACACTCAGCGGTCGTACAATGCCCTGCGAATACAATACAACAACGTTTTCAGGATGCTATTGAAACTGCCAAGGTATTGCAGTGCATCCGCTATGTTCGCGGAAGCGCGTACGAATGATTTTTACGCGATCATACGCAATAGGTCGGCGTCGCTAATGCGGAGACTGAATGGCAGCGAAAATAGCATCCTGAAAACGTTTGTTGGTAAACTGGATTCACCAATACCGAGACACTGGAACAAACTGCACGTAGGATTACCCAGTGTCGAGGGATAAGTCGAAATCGAGTATAATGTGTAGTGTGTATTTACATGTTTATCTTTTAGTCACCCTAACCCTAGTATATAAGTAGTTATGTAAGACATGCTAACAAACTATGGATCGTTTTGGTCTGCAATAAAGATGATTGATTGATTGATTGATTGCGCCTAAGTATATTATTATTGATTATGCTTGGCTCGCAAAGAAGTTACATATTCATTATGTGGGTCGCAGTTAATAACATTAATCTAAAGGGAACGATAGAAGTATTTAGAATTGAGGGAACCGTCTAAACCAATTTTATCTAACTAGAACCTATCTAAATTGCAAAGAAAATATTGTTCTATCTTTCAAACACCGCAGCAAAATTCTGAACAATATTTCGAGGTCGTCACTGAGTCTCAAGAAAACACTCCAGGGATCGGTAAGAAAGAAGTTAAAATATAATTGAAATTTCTAAATTGATTCTCCGAAACAACAAGTCACGCGTAATTTGCATCAATGTTTAAAAGAAAACACTTCATTCCCGTTAACAGGGTGGTAAAATAATGGTTTTAAAAGATCGATTTAATAAAAGTTGGCAGCGGAAATGTGTGGAACATTTTCCATTTTACTCAATAAAACGAATTCTGAAGAAATTACAGTTTAACGAGTTTTTGTTTCGAATTCGAATCGAAACTGGGTAACGTACGTAACAAATGGAATAGAATCATTCAAGACGGCGCCGGGCTTGTTTTGTAGTACCTACCTATGCTTACTCTGTGCTCAGCGTTAGATATATCAAAGCCAAGTAAGATCTCACAAATCCGGATGTTTTGCAATTTTGGCCCTTTTAGGTTTTTGAAGTGAAAACTTCTTTAGCGGGGCTGAGCACTTTTTGTGATGGGGATTTTTTTTTAAACTCGCGACAGATTCGTATGGAGGTCTCAATATATAGTGGACGGAAGTACGCCTAGGACGCTCAACGACCAGCTAAGTTGACCCTTCCTAATATCATATGACCTGTTTTAATACAAAATATCTGGGCGACCGAGTTTTGCTCGGAGTTTTCCCGGGCGTGAGACCTAGCAAGATCGATTCCTCGTCCCCGAAAACCCCCACATACAAAATTTCATCAAAATCGTTAGAGCCGTTTCCGAGATCCCTGAAATAAATAAATAAATAAATATATATACAAGAATTGCTCGTTTAAAGATATAAGATAAGTACTAACAAACAAATGATTTTATCTTCCTCTCTTTCTACCGCGCGGCGAAAATGTATGCCTGCGCCTGCTGTTTCGTTTAGGCGGCACAGGGCGCTTGCGCGAATGTGCGTGTGTGTTTGGTTTTCACTTCTGCCGGCACTCCCGGAGTGCAACCCGTTGTTTTTTTTAATACAACGACGGTGGCAAACAAGCTACCTGATAGTAAGCGGACACCGCAGCCTATAGACGCTCGCAACTTCAAATGAGTCACGTGCGCGACCATTTATAAAATTTCAGTGTCAAATATTTACTGTGTTGACAGCAGAAGGGACAAAAAGGTCCCTCGCTCTCAACACAGTGCATCCTCGGGAGCTCTGGCAACCTTGCTCACCTCCGGGAACACAACACTACATACCTGTATTGTAAATAATGTTATTATGGCTGTGGTCATCTGCAAGGCGGAGGTACTTCCCCGGTTGGGCTGCTCCTAGTTCGAGCAAGAGATGACATTTTGCTGTGCCTTACCTCTCTTACATAAGTGAACTGCAACTAAAATAAGGAATAATAAATGTCAAGTGCCGTATGTAAAAACACAATGTATTTGCCTAGAGTTTTTGCAGTACAGGTAGCGAGTTATATTTCGGCCACAAGGGAAATACCATGGAAAACTGAGCAAAACAGACGGCCAGTCATTGCGCTTCCTGGTTAGTATATACTTAATATATGTAGTCGTCTGATCACAGCGCGTGACTGCAGATCATACATTATTACAACGTTTGCTTTGAGCTCTATGATTACTAGATTACAGCTGAAACATTGTATTTTGAAATTGAGAGACGTACACGATACCATGTTGATATGCCCCGCAATGTAGCCCCTATCTTTGTGTTGCATAGCTATTACAATTCGCGTAGGCGTTTTCCGAATTTACGCTCGGGTGATTCAAGATTCACATCAACATTTTTTGTAACGTGTGAATAAAATCGCGGGAAGAAAGAGATAATTTTCTACCTCGTAACAGTTAGTATTCTTGGTCCGTAATAAGACAAAATTCCCGGTTAATGCTCTTTTGCAGTCGGCTTCTGTTTTCCCACTATTTCTTAAGACGGCGGAATGTCTCTAATTAAATTAATCTGGTCGAGGCTATTTAATTAACTTTAGCCTCTTAATGTTTTTTAACAGGATGATTTCTGATTCATAGAGACAGTGGCTTAGCTGAGTTAACAAGTAAAGTTAAAAGAATTTTTAAATGACCCTTAAATTTTTAAATCAGGTTTCTGTCACGTAACGTAATAGACGGGTACAAACTGCCATAAAAATCAATATTATTTGTATTTTTGATGTTAGAATTAGAAAATTGGTAACATTAATTGCATACTTCGATTTTGTAAATCATTTGGAAGTAAGCGATACGACTAAATTTGAAGAATAAAATTTGCCCCAGCTCTACCCAAAATAAAACCCATGTTGCTCATTATTTCTTACACCATTGTACCTGGAATGTATATATTTTACGAGTGAACATTCATGATGTAAAATGTACTTACCTACATAGGTAATAATATTCAAAACTGAAAAAAACTCTCAGTGCTTTCTTGGTCATAATAAAAGGGCAGTAAAAGCACTAAAGTATGTACAGTCAGCATCATATAGTATGTGGTAGCCAAAGTGGCCAAATAGTTCCGTACACCATATATTTTGTATGGTGTGCCGAAGTATTTGGACACTTTGTCTGCAACGTACTATATGACGCTGACTGTACATTTTTTTAATAAGGGTGCTCCGTTTTTTAAATTACTTGGAAACATAATGAGAAGAATGATCATTTAAATGGAATTATGATGCGGTCAAGTGTCATTGAAATACTTCCCAAAATTCTGAACTGAATTTGCGACCACTATTTTATCGATGGGAGTGGACTCTCTTCGATTTCTCCCCGGAGGGTCTTAAAAACTTCCAAGAGAGATTTGGTGCGCCTTTATTGGTGTAAAAACGGCGACAGTTTTAACGTTTTTGGTTTTTGGTATTTTAGCTTGTCGTTAAGAGTAAGTACAAAAATAGTACTATCGAAGACCGGGGTTTGATAAAATAATTGCAAAGTAAACTCACACATTATCAGTTTCAACAGTTAATTTAATATGAAAAGACTTTTCATTGCATCTTTTAAAATGATAATTTATCTACCAAAATTTATACAGCTATAGACCATTATCAATAATATAATAATAATATAATCTACCAAAATTACTGAAAAAAATGGTGTATTTTTTAAAAATTTAGACGAACAGGTACGGTAGGTAAGGATTTTCAGTATTAGTTAAAATTAAATAACTGTGTTCTTTTTGAGGTGTGCAATAAAGAGTATTTGTATTTGTATTGTATTGTAAATAAATGTATAAAGCTAATGACAGTATAGACTTGTTGGATTTTCGTTCCTATGTCTACTTTTCGAACCCTAAGTTTCATAAAAATCTCCAGATCTATAGATATTTGAATATGCATATTCTACTTTTTTTTAATCAAGGTATTTTTTATTGAACAACAAATTAAAAGATAACAACTAAAGAATGATGTTTTAAGTTACGAGTAAGTACCTATTTACTTACTTTGCTAGCTTGATCAATAAATTTAGGTAAACTTGAAAACAATGTAGGTAATTTTTTAAAATATACCTTAAGCTCTCTGTGAATGGGACATAAATAATCCTGAGCTTTACCAATGAAAACATTCAGGTTGGTAATGACTGTCTTACATATCTGGCTACACGTAATACCTACCATTCGTTAAGCAGCCTTATTTCTCATTCAGTCCAAGCAGGGTCTTGTGAAAGTTAGAGCCGCGGCTGAATTTCAAGTAGACCGTTATTGCCGAGGTCAAAAATTATGATAATATCAACGTTGGCTTGTTCGGAAAGTTATTTTTTTTTGTCGCGAGTTTGTCGGTAGGTATTTTTGGGGGTAAATTAAATGCTATTGTGGCACAAGGAAGGCGTGCTCGTGAGGGAAATAGCTATGACTTCTTATTCTGATATACCCCTGAAGTTCAATATCATCATGAATTATTCAGAGTATTGAATTATTCATGACTTTGACTTTTACTATTTTGGGTAATCTGTTTCATTTTAGTGGAATTTAAGACAAGTCAGGCAGTAGGTACTCATACTGTGTTTATTTATTTCAAATACGAATAAGTGCGCCAATGTAAAGCAAGGAACGGAATACTTGCCCACCATGTTTAATATGAATGAATTGAATACCCCTTTGAATACACTTTACATTTAAAAGACTTCAGTCATGTAGAAATAGACTATGAAAGGTAATAATAACATGTTACAAACAAATTCAATATCGTTATAATGATGAATGACGGTGCCAAAATGGACAAGCTGAATGGACAAAATGTAACAAAGAACCAACATAATAGGTCAAAAAGGCTTCGTTAAAAGGCTTTCAGAGGCTTTATGTTGCGTACCCGTTTTTAAGGTTCAATAAAATGAGGTGGGAACTAAGTCAAGCATTTTAATAGGAAAATACATGAAAGGAGAAAAATACAAAAGAATAACGAAAAGTTATAGGTATTTTGTTCCTTTTAACCGAACGAAGCCTACGTAAATATTAACCGAACGAAAGCTTCCGGTAACGACATGATAATTCCCAGACATAGCGAAAAATGTTTAGTTAGTCACTAGAGTGACGTACCCACGACTTCGGCATTCCATGTATATGTATATAGTGATGTGATTGAAAGATTAGCCTACAATCCCAATGCTGAAAGCGAAGAATGCAGAATGCGGGATTTTTCTCGTACATGATCGTAATGGTTCCACGATATTAAATTCACAAATATCCTATCATAAGTATCTTAATTCTTGCAGCCGCTGCAAGGAGAACACGGCCAAATGGGGACTACACCGGGGACACACTACCCAATGTGTGTGCGATACAGCACCGCAAACCATGGCACACCTGCCGTCGTGCCCCGCATGCCCACTCTCCTGCTCAGAATACCTACGACCTGAGAGACGCGACGGTCAAGGCTGTCTCCATCGCTGCTCATTGGGCATACCTTGTTTGAGGAACCTCGACACGAAAGAAGAAGAAGAAGTATCTTAATACTTACTAGGATATCCCAACCTTGGTATTATTATTATAAAGCAATAAACAGAAATTATACATCTGTCTCTTTTTCACTTTCAAATTACCTAACCTAACCATACAAAGCATGCACACACTAAATTGTCTTAGATGAAATTATGAGTGACGATAGGTTAACTCATATTTTTAAAGTTATCATCATCATCCTCCTAGCGTTATCCCAGTACAGTTGCATCCTGAAGGATGCCTGGGGTCCGCTACCTAATCTCAAGATTTGGCGTAGGCACTAGTTTTTACGAAAGCGACTGCCATCTGACCTTCCAACCCCAAGGGGAAACTAGACCTTATTGGGATTAGGCTTTGTCAAGTGAGTGGGCAACTTGACTGTTAGAAGTTTTCAAGCCGCCCGAAGGCCTCCAACTTGGCTTAACGACTGCTGCCATAGACAGCAACCGGGATCAACGGCTTAACGTGCCTTCCAAAGCACGGGAGCGCTCAGTTAGTAACCACTCAAAGCGGTCACCCATCCAAGTCCTGACCGCTGCCCACGTTGCTTAATCTTAGCAAGCGCAAGCGGTACGCAGGCGCCGCTGGGCCACAAGCGCTCCTCATATTTTTAAAGTTATGATTTCAGTAATATAAATGATGGCTTCATTGTACTTTTTAGAATTCAATTAATTCTCTCATTTGATTGATTTTCTCGTGCAACCGTGAACGAATTCGAATTGATCATTTTTCTCTTCAGTCCTTAAGCTTTGCGACGCGAAACGAATTTTAAAATTCAATTTGCCCAGAAAGGTACTATACGGGTTTCAAAATACAAAAATTGCTTTCAGTACTCCAATTGAATTGTCTATGATAATTTTATCGTGGACACTTCGAATTTTAATAAAAACAATCAATTTTATGACGGTAAAATAAATCTTCTGAATCTATTTGGTCTTAAATTTTATTTTGTCTGAAATTGTTAGAGTTAATAAAAACAGGTTTGTATTAATTGAAATGACTGCTTTTAGTGGCACTATTATACTTGTAAAGTGTATAAGGTTTTTTATCGTATTTTATAAACTATTACTGTATTTTACGGCTCCTTTTATTTTATCTTTTCATTACAAGAATTATAATTATTTAATAACAATTTCATTGGCATAGAGATTGAACGTCGGTAAGGTATTTGACACACAAGTTTCTGGAATAGCCAAAGCCACTCGAAACAAATAAGTGATGAAATGAATATCGAAATTATTGTCTAGTTATCTATGTTCGAATACTAGTAGATTGTTAACAGAGGGTTGAAATGAAAGCCACCCATCACCCATTTACGACGAGATATTTTTACGCCAAATATCTCGGTAAAATGCCATCATGTTAACTTATTTGTGTCGTTTAATAATGCGTTGTTTTAGTAGACTGAGTAAAAAAAGGAAAATAAAGACTCAACTTTGGATTCTTTTTCTATGGAGAAAATTTTAGGCAATTATGTTTCGGCTATTGTCAAAAACACAATTATGAGTCAAGAATCATATATCTGAAAATCAATCCCTATCATTTCCTTGTCTGCGCAGCACAGTGTTTCAAAGACCGCGATATTTCTCGTTATAGCGCTTTAATGACGAGCGGTAGGATAAGTATGAAATTTTACCATTGTTCGATACTAATTTACGAGTAACTACCTACACGCTAACATTGAATAACGAATGTTTTTTTATTGTTTCGTAATAAACATTTTCCTCCCCTATAAGAAACAATACCGAAAGACATTGCAGTGTCTGTAAGTCTTATTTCAATTTCAAAGTTCTTGAACTCTTGATTAACTGTAGGTACTGTTCATACTTTACAGTGGGTGCAAGGCAAGTCAATCAAGCTTTGAAACCCGTAAAATGAATTTCCAGTAGGTATAGTATAAGTTTTTTCGAAACATTAACTATTAATTCGATGTTTTGTCCCAAAATGTATGAAAACGCTCTCACCGAGTTTGAAATACGCGCGTTCATCGGTTAGCAACAAAATGTTATCCTCCCTATTTTAGTTTCCACTAGTGACCACCAGAGGCGCTGTTCACGTTTTCATACCACTTTCATACATTTTGAGACAAAACGCAAACGCGTTCGAATTAGTTAACAATTCGAAAAAAACTTATACTAGAGCTACAGTACTTATAGCCCGAGCAAGTTCACTCTCCCGACGACTCTAATGTACCACTCATAGCCTGCGCATCCTTCTGCCTGAGTTCATTTCTGCTTGCGCTTGCACTTACCCATGTGTGAACGCCCTAGGGTTTGATTTACCGGTGTCCAACCACTATAAATCGACACTCTAATAGGGCTGATAGGGCTATGGCAAAGATCCAACTCGAATATGTACTGATAATAATGTTTTTGTTTAATGTACAGTCAACAAATTTGATTTCTGGGCCATATCGTACCTTGTTCATAGTGACATTAATAGGCTCTCTAGAAACTATCATATAGATTTTCAATGTGATAACGTACGCAGTGGCCTAGGAATCAAATTGGTTGATCGTATATTAGAAGCATGTTAATACATATAGACGACCTGCTTACTTTTACACTCGCGGTCAAAAATTTCGGGTCACCCTAGTTTAAATAGCCTCAATAGGTTTTGTTAAATATTCTATACTCGTTTTATTTACATAAATATACCACTCTTCGTATTGCCCAACTGTACCTATTATGAATTTCCGGGCTCCTATCATAAAAATATCAATGTCCAGAAATTACTATTTTCGCGATAACTCCGTTAACGTTCTTTTTTTCATGAGTTTTTACGAGTCCGATTTAAACATTGACGACCGCTTAAGCTTAGTTGGTAGTGACCCTGCCTACGAAGCTGGAGGTCCCGGGTTCGAATCCCGGCCGGGGCATTTATTTGTGCGATGAGCACGAATATTTGTTCTTGGGTCTTGGATGTTTTCTATGTATTTAAGTATTTATTTATCTATATAAGTATGTATATCGTCGGTTAGTACCCATAGTACAAGCTTTGCTTAGTTTGGGACTAGGTTGATTTGTGTAAAATTGTCCACAAAAAACCTGGAAACATTACTTTTATTGGCTGTTACTTTCGTTATGCAGTAAAGATGTAAAATTAAATAAAGATAATGGCATGCTTAAAAAACTTGCAACTTAACTTAAAAAGTTTTTAGGAAATATGACGGTATTTTACCGATCCTTATTCTTTGTCCGCGAGTGTATTTTCATGTCTACATGAAGAAAATTGGTCAATATACCTACCAGTGGCGGCGCGTCAAAAATATGCTTAGGGAAGCCGGAAATGATTTTCCTCTCTTATACTTCATGAGCCGTAGTAAAAGAACTGGATTGGCTGAAAATTAGGCAAGCCGGTGGGAATCGAGTTGTATGGACGCTCCGCCACTGATACCTACCTACCTTGTTTGTAATCAGCGTAATGTTCCAAGGGGTCTCAGTGCATGGTCGTCCGATAAGTGGCGTGATACTCATAAATCCAAACTGAGTTTCATGGTGCGCAGTGCGGGCATTATGGATCATAGTATTGATAATGTTTTAATGAATTGCTGCTAAGAATAAATAAATTATTTTTAGTGTAATATATTATACACACGTAGGAAGTTCCTACGTGTGTATAATATATTACACTAAAAATAACGAAACGCAGCAATAATGCCAGTAGGTACAGGTAAATTACTTTCCAAACGTTTTTGCATTTGTAGTTGTGTATGGACAAAATTTAAAGACGTGTAAATTATTTTTAAGTGTGTGTAACTTTAAATGTAGAATCCCTGTAAATATACAAATATAACTACAAAGGCTTATACTACAAAAACACATTTCTAGAATCAGTTTAAGTGTGCTTTTCTGCTGCTATTTTTTCATAAGCTGTCATTGGGGAAAATAAATTTGATGAAGATTCGATTTGAAGGGTGTTTTCTATTTTATTCAACGAGCCCACCCCACATACAATAATTTTTTCTTGTGGAGTTCGCCAAACTAGTAATTTAAATCCTTTTACTATGTATTGGTTAAAAAGAGACACCAGCCCGAATACTGTAAAGATTTTTAAGCTTATGAATAAGACTTTTTTATTTTTTAATGGATTAACGGATGGTCGCTGGACACAGTCAAATGCTATTACTAATGTAGTGAGCTATTGGGTTCCAAGCTTCTTAGTATATCATCAAAGCTAACTATCTATTACACCATCATCAGGCCTGTAGTGACATACGGTTGTGAAAACTGGACCATGACCCAGAGAGACGAGTTAAAGCTTGCCGTATTCAAGAGAAAAGTACTTAGGAAAATCAATGGTCCTATGATAGTTCATGACGGTAATTATCGTCAACGAATGAACCATGAATTGGATGCACTCATCAAACATGAGACCATCGGCAGGCTCTGTAAGTCACTAAAGCCGAGGTGGGCGGGTCACCTTGAGAGAATGCTGGACTTGAGAGCCGCGAAAATCATGACAAGGTGGACGCTGCAACAAAAAAGACCGAAAGACAGGCCTAAGAAGAGTTGGAGTGATTGGTGAAACATGTCGAGCGATATTCGACGTTAAAGACGTGAGTGACCCGTTTATTAAAAAGTAAGATGTTTAAGTACTTCAATTTATTTGTTGGCGCTGTTTTGAAATACCTAGCAAACATGTGTGATATTATTAAAGACGGCTTACATTCCTTTCTTCAGTGAAATGCAATAAGGCGGCTACTTTGCATTCACAGACCTCTTCAAGTTTGGCACAAAGGATGACTGTAGATGAGAAATGGTGAAACAACATTAAATTTTCATAACGAGCGCTTTGTGACTTATTTATTTTGTTTGCTCTCCTGACAGTTTAACATATAAAAAAAAATTTGAACGTCAGTTTGTGTTGACCAAATTAAAGGAAAGATGTTAATGATTTAAAAAAAAACAACGGGTTGCACTCCGGGAGTGCCGGCAGAAGTGAAAACTCAATAAAGATAGTAAATGGGTCATTGTCAGATTTAGGTGCGCGTCTTTTCGGTGGACAGGACATGCCAAAAGTTAAGGGCTACAAAGCTTAATTTTCGATTGATCTGATAACCCGCATAATCTGTAATGCCGTGTCTATAAATCCATATAATAAAAACGTAAATTACATGCACACAAGCCGTTAACTATTGTCCACCGAATGGACAACTTTTGTTTTTTCGACTGACAATGACCCAAATAACAAAGATATTCATATCCGTATCGGTATCCGTATCGGTATCCGTATCTGTACTGTACTCATACTCATGTTCATATTCGCATAATCCATTTACATAATATGTCCCGAGTATCATTGTGTCTTACGCATCTAAGACCAGGAACCTGTACCACAATACTTTACAAGCGTACAATTCGACAAATTTGTGAACTTTTTCTATGGAAAATTGTGCAATTTTGTCAAATTGTAGACTTGTAAAGTTTTGTGGTATAGGGGCCAGCTGAGTTTAGCTGAGTTGACACCTCCTAACATCGCAATCACGATTACTAGGAGCGGTCAACTAGCTGGTCTTAGAATATGTCGCGAGTTCAACAAATTTTCCCCAGTACAAAAGTGCTCAGAGCCGCTAAAGAAGTTTTCACTTCAAAAATTGTAAGCAATACTACCTATTTCCCATTTTTATTTCTTTAGATTCGTTGAGTGTGCTCAGGAACTCCATGAGCTCATACCGCCTTCCCCCTTCTTCCATCAGATATCCAGACGACGTACGACTGGCTACTTTCATTACCTGGTCAAAATCATCTTTTTTTATAATGTTTACTGGTTTGGTATTCGAATGGCGTATGTAGGTACTTCCGAGTTCAAATAACCTGGACCTTTTTAAGGTACGAGTGAATCTTCTGGGTGAGCTCGCATAAGCGTCGGCCTCATTTTCAATTTAAAAAAATATATATGACTGGTTAGAATTAGGCGTTTATTTAAGAAAATTTAATTTAGCTGTTTGGTCTAAGGAAGAACCCAAATTTGGTGTATTTTGAAAATTAATTTTATTTTTTAGGAAATATTATATTATTAATATCTATTCATTTAATGTGACTCGTTTACTTTCTTTGTCTATTCTAACAGAATCGTGCTCTATCAAGGTCATAGGGGCCCCATTACCCTAATGTGCCCAGGGCCTCAAATTGGTTAAAGACGGCCCGGCCCTGTGCGTTTCCGTTACTGTCACCCGGGGAGGTACCCTAAAAAAAATTTTTTTTAAACATTTTATTCTACCGTTTTCTCCGCGTCATCGATATGTATACTCATGCCAAATTACAGCTTTCTAGTACTAACGGTTACTGAGAAAAATGGGGGTCGGACGGACGGACGGACGGACATGGCGAAACTATAAGGGTTCCTTGTTTACTACGGAACCCTAAAAACTGAAAAAATCAAATTACTTGAAATTCCCGAAACGTGGGGTAATCTTCAGGGGATTTTTTTATTATTTGTTGGTATCCCGAAATCGAATTATAAACCGACTGAATGATGGGACATCAATTCTAAGCTGGCTTCTATGGTAGATTTATACTACGCGATTTGATCGGTTTATATGTGAAATGTTTGGAGGTTATTTTTGAATTAATTTACATATTTTTCCTATTTCATCAAGTGTCTCATGATATAACTTATGATTTAGCTCAGTAACTTGGTACCGGTGAGATTTTAGAAATAAACACGGGTCCAAAATGCAAAGAAAATGTACTTACGCAAATTACGCATGGAATGTAAAATGTAACATCCGCCTTTTTCGGTCGAGTTTGCTTTTACAGCCCAACACTGAACACCCCACCATGTTTGCACTGAACACCCAAACACTACGGATCTGATAATTGGTAAATTATTATTCATTTAAACCAAACTTATCATTAATTCTCTATTTATAAAATGCACTACCAAATATTGCCAATTTGTTTTGCAATCTTCTTGACACAAAACTTTGACATAAATACAAAATTTTTCGATCGGTGATAAGGACAAAACATCGCACTATTTTCTACTTCCTCTCATAGGAATCGCAATAAGGCTATCTTTCTCTTACAAAGCGTGTCAGGCAGTGAACGAATATAAACATAGAAGCATTCTGCCTGCTAAATTTTGACGCAACGCAAACTAACCCCAGTGGGGCAGGTCCTTATAGGCTGGCGTCCACTAGGCTCGCCGAGCCGAGTCGAATCGAATCGAAAATAATTCGCCTCCATACATTAACTATGAATGTGCGTCGATTGACGCAGAGCAGAATCGAATCGACCGAATGGACGCACTTTCATAGTTAATGTATGAAGGCGAATTATTTCGATTCGATTCGACTCGGCTCGGCGAGCCTAGTGGACGCCAGCCTTAATAACTAGGCCCGGCACGAATTTAGTTCAACTGTCATCCCAGTGAATGGCGGATGTCGAAACGCAATGAAAAAATCAAGGATTTTTACAATTTAAGATGGCTTCATGTGTTGTGAAGTGGTGCAGGAATCATACGGATCGTAACAAAGACAAGGAAATCACTTTCCACGTGTAAGTAAATCGATAACGTTAGTAAAACCTTAAAAAAAATTTATGATCAATATTTTGTATAGGGATGATATTATGCCAAATGAAGTAAGTACATTTTTTATGGAATGCATCAAAGTATTTGTGGCTAGATTGTGTAAGGTCTTAATTCACGCACTTACTTGAGGGAATAGGTACACGGCGATGCAGAATGTAAACAACCCAGTCCTTTGTGCACTAAATGTTTCAAAGTTTCAAGTATTTCAAGCACTTATAATTAGCACAAGCACATAAGAGTCAAGCACAAAGTAGAAGGAGAAATGGGAGAGTCATAGCACTTAATATTAAGAACGCGCAAGGAATATTTAGGTAATAACGAATGCGGCCAAGCGACAAGAGACTGGCGGACCCCTTTATTGTATTAAACAATTGTTAAATTGAAAAGAAAATAATAATAATAGACAATATTTTATTTCACCGACCCTGTAATGTCGCACATATCCCTGTACTTCCTCTGCCACTCATACGTAAAGGTGTATTCAGATATATTTTAGCCCCTCTATTTGCATCGACGTAAACGTTGCTGACTGTACGTGAACATGAGTAAATGGGTACGCACTGCCCGGCTGTACACATCCATACTAATTATTATAAATGCGAAAGTACTCTGTCTCACTATCTATTACCTACCTCTTCACGCTAAGACAGCTGAACCGATTGTGATAAATGTTGGTATGGAGATATTCGAGACCCTAGGAAGGACATAATATAGCTTTATCCCATGGAATAACTCAGTCAGATGTCTGGAAGTGGTTGAGATATGGATTTATTATTAATTTATTAATAATGTATTATTATAATATAGACAAACGGTCGAAAAAACGGAGTGTAAAAGTATAAATAATACAAATTAATCAGCAATTTTATTATATTACAATACTGTTAACCTATTTATTTTGTTTTCTTTCAAAGTGCCGTAAATTAAAATATTGATGAATTATTTGACTGTCTAAAATCTGTTGCATGAACCTATCCATGAATTCTCATTGACATCTATCAAATATGATTCGTGACGGCACAGATCCGTGGCGTACGGCCTGCTGCTAGCGCCTGCAGCAAGAAGCTCATTGGCGGATTAAGTTGCTGATTGGCAGTTATTGTCTATACAACCATTTCAGTCACGCGCAAGTGTTTACAATTAGTGTAAAAGAGATAACTATTATTTTGTTATCGTTTTCGTATTATATCTCTGTATATACGTAACGTCGTATTTAAATGTGTGTGTATTTGTGTTTGTGTGCTAAGTGTCCCGATAAATTCAACGCCAAAGTTCTCAGAGGCTGCTTCCATGTTTATATTCGTTCACTGGTGTCAGGCCCTTGGTATTTTATCCATCACTCTTGGCCACTAGGTATTTTGAAGGGAACTGTCACCGTATTTAGGGACAATAAGAACTACTTTCCATGAGAATTTATTTGAAATATGATCTTTACGGAAATCGGTCAGTCTGGCTATCCGATATTGGACTTTGGAAACGCTTTTTTAGGGACAATAAGAGCTACTTTCCATGAGAATTAATTTGAAATATGATCTTTATGGAAAATCTTAGGATTGTCTTAAAACAGTTAGAACCTTGGCTTTCTAAGAAGACCAGCTGGGGATCCCTCGTAACATAGCAATCACGATACTAGGAGGGGTCAACTAACCTGGTCTTGGAATTTATCGCGAGTTTATACATTTTTCCCCAGTACAAAAGTGCTCAGCGCCGCTAAAGAAGTTTTCACTTCAAAAATCTTCTACGGTGGTAAAAATGTATTCTTCACACAAAGTCAAATAGTTTATTGCTAAGAATATTCGAAAGTCTTTCGAATAGTTGACCAAGGATTTCACTTTGTAATATCCATTAAAATATTCGAAAGTTTTACATGGACTAATTGTAAGTATGAAAAAACCCTGACATCTTTAAACTTATAAAAATTAAAAAAGGGAATTATTGTACAGTTTTATATACCTACATACAAATGGGTGTCGAAGGTTAACTAAAACACGGCAAAATTAAGAACTTTGTAGTAAAAAATAAGAATGTAGTAAAAATATCAGATTAACGAGTTAATTAATTCAAAAAGTAAACCCTTCTGACATGACTTTACTACATGTTCTAGATCATTCGCAATACTCGTAATGTCACGCAAAAGCGACGGAATTAAGAAATATTGAAATGTTCATAAATTGAGATATGGGTCATTTTTATTTTGAACATCTAACCTATCATTATACTTAACAATATTTTTAATAAAATAATAGACAGTAAAAACAGAAAACATCAGGTACGTTGCAAATAACAATATATTTATTTATTTGGAGAACCAACAGCTTACAAAGATAATATACCTAATAATAACATAAGACACAAAAAAAACAATTAGGTATAGGTTCCCACCGCTAACTTTAAAGTAAAATGTAAATTTATGAGATCACTATATGTATTGCTATAAAAACAGTGTGTATAAACTACAGTAAGTATATTCTTGCATTTCATTCACAGCAGCTGAAGCGATCTGTTACTTGAAACAACAACCGCGGCGCCGCGGGAAAATTCTTCTGTTATGATAACCTACATCTGAATAAGTTTCGGGATTGTAATAATAATAATATTGATTTCGCTGGTACGTTCAATGGTTGTTACGGAAATTACAATTTCAACGTTTTTGTTTACTTATCCTCGAAATTAAAAATATCGTGGGAAAAAATACTTCGTTAACGTCACATAAATCGCCGACATATCGATAAATTAACTCATATTAAACTAGTGGCACTGTGAGTTGTAGACCTCGCCAATGTTTTTTTTAATGTCCAACAACTCACAACCATCCAACCTGCTCACAAAATTTCACGAGAATCTGTTGAGAAATGCGACCTGTAGAGGAGAACAACTTGAAGTACATACGAAAACATGTTTGTTGAACCTGAAGCAGACACCTTTGTTTCACACAGTCATTTGCGAGGACTTTTATGAACAATTCTTGAATTAGGTATGTTACACATTCGTATTTACACAAATCTAATTTAATAAGTACACTAACGTAATGAAGCCTAACAACAGCACAGACTCCAGTAAAAAATACCGATGAAACAACTGGCTAGCTAGAAAACCATTCCCTCAAACGTTTGGAATATCGCCAGTCGCTTTTTCGACCGTTTGTTCATCAAATTATGAGTTTGCGCAACTTCGTAAACCTTTGAAAAACAAAGAAGACCGCTGAAACGGTGTTGAAAAATTCATCTCAGTGTCTGTGAATTCAACATGGAATATTGTAAGTTTTTTTTGACAATAAAACGTTAGTAACAATAATATTTATTAAAACAGAAAACTAAAATCTAAGGTACAATATGTTAAAACAAAAACAATAAAAACTAAACTCTAAAATTATAATAATTATTATGATTGATTAATATTGTAGTGACATAGTTTTTAGTTTTCAATATGAAGTTTATTTTTAGGTTATTTTTAACGTTACTGTACTGTTTTATGATTTAACTTGTTTTAGAAATAAAAACACTAAAAGTATATTTTTACTGCATCTAAACAGCCGTGGTTCAGTAAAAAAATAAACATATATCAAAAATTGGGGATCATTTCAAAATGAAGTGATTATTTGTAAAACATTTTAAAGTGTTTCTATATTTTCAATATTTTACTTTTTCCGGAACATAAATAATTTTATTTGAATTTCTTTTGTTAGAAATCTGCGAAATGTTCACTATTAATTATAAATTTAAATCTTCAACCTAAACCAATTTACTCGGTATTCTGATTAAAATCGAACTGTTACCCTGAGACGATTATGGATCGACGCTTGTGGTTTTCGTATAAATTATGGGTGTAATTGCCAAGGAAATGGCCAGCAGTCTGTGCTAATTGGCCCATTAACACTTTGAGCCAAATTACGTTCTACTTCGAGTGTTGTAATGTGGCCTAGTGTAAAGTTCAGGGCTTAGTGATGTTTAGTGAGGTGGCTGTGGTTAACAGGTACAATTTTTGCCAACCCGTTTTTGTCCCGCGTATCATCTGCAATAAATCTAAAATATTCGATGATAAATAAAAAAAAAAATCATCGCCTAGGAGGACGTTATCCCAGTACGTACATTGCATCCTGAAGAATGCCTGGAGTTAGCTACCTTATCAAAAGATTTGGCGTAGGCATTAGTTTTTTACGGAAGCGACTCGCATCAGACCGGAGGGGAAACTAGGCCTTATTGGGGTTAGGCTTGTCAAGTAACCAGGCAACTTGACTGTTGGAAGTTCTCAAGCCACCCGAAGGCCTCTAACTTGGCTTAACGACTGCTATCGCAGACATCAACCAGGAACCTAGGCCAGGAGCGCTCGCTCAAAATAGAAACAGTAAATAATTGAGAAAAAAATAGAAAAATGTGATTGATTTTTTATGTGAGAATATTATGTAAAATTAAATATAAAACCAAAACATTTTTTTTCAATTTACAGTGGCAATAAAATTTATTATTTTTCTATCGACAAAAAAACAGTTTTCATTTATTACTAAATTGTTGATAAGTATGTATTAAAAATATTTATGTCACACCTGGCCATAAAGCGGTAATTACCGCACGCTCCGCGCGCGGGAAATCCCACTTCCTGGCCAGGGGGTGACATAAAATTTCGTACTTAACACGGGCGGTAATAAAGAAAGCCTCAGATCGCATATTTATCGCCCTTGCCTTCGGCTCGGGCGTCAAACACCTGCGATCTGAGACATTCTTTGTTTTACCGCCCTTGTTAAGTAATGTACTATTATTCAATACTTAACCAAAGTAGGTACCTGGAAGTTTATGGATTTTTTTATTACAATCTCTAATTGATTGCGTAAGTAAGGCAATGGTGCCTTATTGATGATTCACGCTAGACCGTTCCGTGTCCGGGCCGGCTCGGACACGGTACGGTCTAGCGTGAATCATCCTTTATTGACCCTTTTGCTAAAAGCCATTCAGATCCAGTCATCTATTACACAATTCCAGACAGTATCTACTGCCAAAGTCTCATGCCAAGAGATGCAATAAATGGCTGGGGTTTACGGTCGATGTAAAATGCTTCGTTTAACCCTATATTGCATTCAGTTCCAGATATGGTGCAACCAAACACATTTGTGAAAATTACGCTAATAATCATGTAGACAGAGACAGTTAATAGGTACGCAAAATGAAATATTTTTTTTATCTCATAATCATTAATGTGATTTAAAATTAATCTAGCTACTTCATTAACATTAACCCCGACGTAATATTCTAAAGCGATCGTGGCATTTCGAAATGCCACGATCGGCAACTTTGGAAAGATTTGGGGGAGGCCTATGCGAAAGCAAAACAATCTTAAGTACAAACCGATGTCTGTAGAAGTAATACTAAAACAATAAAATAAAAAATAATATTAACAAAAATATAAATGTAGATAAATGAATGTGTAACTAGATATAAGATTGTTAATAAAGGCTTATATTATTATATTATTAATATTCTAAACCTTGTCACGCTATAAAACCACAAATATCTATAAAATTACAAATATGTATAATCAAATCCCGAGAAAACCAGGACAGAAAGGGAAGGTTAAGGGAAGGTTGCTTATTACGTGTTTTGCTTTCCAAAAGCTAAAGTGCTACACAATAATGTAAAATTATTCAGTTTCAGTCACGTCAGGTTCTCTCAAGAATTTTATTATGATTACACTGTTGACATGTAGGGCACAGGTGTTGCCGTCCTGCTTCTTTTACACCGAACTCGATTAGGCTTAAATCTTTTTTCACACTTTGTAAAAATAAATTAAATTAATTGTATTTCGATCATACAGAAAAATAGTTCATACTTTACAAATCAGACTGCCGGTTAACCCCAATTTTCTATGCGAAACGTTTTGCATATATTGCCTGGCGTTATTAGCATTTAGATTATTTCATCAAGGAAGCAACAGCTTAGGTCGCTCGACGGGCAGGTTGATCGGTCCCATACATAGTGGTCTACATTCGATATCCGGGCAAAAAGACACACGCTCAGCATCGATGAACACGTATGTCTTTGCCTTTTAACAAATTCTCAAGCTCATTTTCACACTTTACAAAAAAACGTTTTTTTGTTACGTGCTTGACTTGACAGACTGGAGTGGAGAATCCAGTAACGGAGTGCCAGCTGACGTCCAGGGGCCTATTGCATAATAAATTACAACTAATATTACAAGCGGAAGTCTCTTTCGAATGAAAGGGATTGAAAGGAGACTACCGCTTGTAATATGAGTAGTAATTTATTATGCAATAGGCCCCAGGTCGCATCATTATACAACTCTTAATCATCTCGGCTGCTCCAAATTAAACAAGTTGTATTTTTTTTCCAAAATTTGTTTTTTTTGGCTCCTTCGATTCGAATCCTTGTGCCAAGAAGCACAAAACTACATTTTTGTTTGTTTCGAATTGTCTATAGTTTTTTAGGTGCGTACTTGGTACATCTTATCTCATTCGCAAATATATCTTGACTTAATTGTTTCTAACGTGGATATTTATGTATATATATATTTATAGGTTTTTCGCTGTCCTGTAAAATTTACTAAAACGTACATACTCTTACTTGTTTTTAACTTTTAGCAGCCGATCTCTACTTCAACTCATTATCATCTCTCTATCCTACAAGTCATCGACCGAGAGAAAATTGCTAGGCTATCGAGTGAAAAATACTTCCCACACAAATTTCACTTCTTTCACTTAATAGTTTTAATTTAAGAAGGTCAAGGGCATACATTTGTATACACTTTTGGACCTTATTTCACTAGAATAAGGTGCCTTTGACTGTACAAAAGCGAGCTTACTACTACGAGTATTGCATAGTTTTAGTTTAAGACTTGCTGGCCCGCGGTCTAATAGTTAGCCCACTGAGTGAAAATTACTTTCCAGAGAAATTTCCCTTCTTTTACTATTATACAGTTTAAGTTTGCTGCCACGGTCTAATTAGCTTACTGAGTGAAAAATACTCCCCACAGAAATTTTACATATTTCACTATATATACAGAGATTTAATTTAATAAACTATCTAAAGAAAAAAAAAGAGTCAGCGTGAAACTTGTTGACGATACATATGTTGTATCTATTAAAATATATTTAGTTTACTTTTCAAAGTTTCCGATGCAGCCTGTAGGCACCTGCATAGAAAAAAAACACAGTCTTTTTGGCGGAAAAATGCAGGGCAATAAAACACTCGCGGCGACAGTGATTTATCGTGCATTGATAGTCGACGAAAATTCAAATGTGTGAGCACTTTTTTTATTTTACTTTATCGCCATTAACAACGGATTGGGAGTTCAACGTCTCATGGTAATTTATGGTTGCTTGATCTTTTCGAACCTGACTATTGTGGCTTTATAGGCCGGACTCAACAAAGCGACAGGAGTGTGCGTTCAAGAATCATCATCATTAGTCGTTCTCTCAATGCTAAGGACCGTGATATCATGTCGTATTCTTGCTGACCAAACTCCTCCATACGCTCCTGTCACCTTATGGACGGCCTCGTGAAGATGTACACTGAGCGAAAAAAATACTAATTATTAGCAAGTTTTAGTGAATCCCAAGACAAGGAGATTATATACTAACGGTAACAAAACAGTTTAGTAGTAATTAGTAGTTACAAGGACAAATTTTTTGGTATTTATAAATAACTACTATTATCAAAAACTGTTTTGTAACCGTTAGTATATAATCTCCTTGTCCTGGGATTCACTGAAAGTTACTAATAATTAGTATTTTTTTCGCTCAGTGTAGTTGCAGGGGTGCAGTGATTTGGGCCCTCAATTATTTCCGTCATTATATTTATTTTCAGGCTATCCGAAGGATGTCGTGAGAGATGTCCGAAGTACGCGAGGATGCGGTCCTGGCATACTTTCGATAGCAGAAGACTTATGCGTAGCTCCTCCAGGATGACAATCCTGGGGAAACTTGCGCTACGACCACGGAACTAAAACCATGTATAGTACATTTTCACACAGTACAATATAAGGTAAGCATTCCGTCAGTTCTCGATACTGAGTTTAACACATTACACTTTCAATCTTGTGTCATATTAATAATAGAAGTGGACAAAGTTCCTAAGGGATTAAAATGTTAAAAGTTGGGACGTTTACCTTATTTTGCTTTTTTATTCATTTTTGTAAAAAATAAGTGTCAAAGTGGTGCTTGGAAAAATCAGGTTTCAACTAATAAACGTATTAAATAACTAAACATATAATACAGAATAACAATAGAAGCCGAAGGAAGAATGTCTTACTGTCCAAAAAGACATCTTAAGCTTAAGCCTCACAGAGAGCGGGCGGGCGGTAGCGGCGCGGGCGCGGGCGGCAGCGGCGCGGGAGCTGCTTTTGGCGGTGGCGGCAGCACAAAGGAGCTTCCGCGCCGCCGCCGCCCGCGCCCGCGCCGCTACCGCCCGCCCGCTCTCTGTGTGGCTTAAGCTTTATGATCACAATCTTCAGTTGTGAAGGAACGACTGCGGAGAGAGAATACAGAACAAATAACAGGCTAAAAGATATTCCACACCGCAAACAACTAAAATTTATGTACTTGAGTATTCATGAAATAAATAATCTAATGTAATCTAATCTATTTAGTTCTTGTTTCGCTACCCCTCAAAAAAATCTGATGCACTATCTAAACATCGTATATGTAATTTAGTCACGCGTATTGTACAATAAAATATGCGAGAAGTAAAAATTGTGTAAAAAATATTTCATGAAAGATAAAGTTTTTTTTAACATAGTTATTTCATTTAATTTAAACAAGACTTGTTGTTGTTACTGATATTATAATCGAAGCGAAAAGAAAACACGTAACTCAGCTCTGTAAATGATTACGGAAGTTGTAGGTATTTTGCTACGTTTTCGATTCAGCAGTAACGCATTATTTTAAACCCCAATCCTTTTTATTGTTATTGTCTTAGTTGGAATCGGAATAGCTTTATAAATATCCTTTAGGATTATTGTCTAATGAATAGCTGATGTATTAGTTATTTGGAATGACCAAAAATGTAATATATTTTCTAATAAGGGATTGAAAAGGTCTCTAATTCTCTATTACTCTTTATTACAATTACAGATTTAATAGTTTCAGTTAATTACCAACTAATGGCATAGTTGACATCAATGATAACCATTGGTCGTTTATCTTTTTGTTTTCCGGTAAATCATTAAAGTGCCGATTATTCGGTACTAGCTTTTGCCCGCGACTTCGTCTGCGTAGAACTCGGTCTTCGCATTAGAATGTTATTGCTATTCTTTTATTTTAGGTGCTAAGCTAGTTATCTCTCTTCCACCCCCTTGCGGTGTCCCATGTCCATCCCTATGTTTCGAACATTATGATGCAGGTGCGGAATATACTACAAATGCATTAAGTAATGTAGATGAAAACGGGAGCGCAGCGGGCGCGAAATATTTCAAACATTATGATGCAGGCGCGGAAAAAACTTCACACGTATCATGCAATGTAGTTAAACAGGCGGGCGAAGCGAGCGCGAAATATTTGGAACATTATGATGCAGGTGAGGAAAATACTTCATACGCATTAAGTCATGTACATGAAAAAGCGAGCGTAGCGAGCGCGAAAATTTTCGGACATAATGATGCAGGTGCGGAAAAGACTTTATATGCATCAAGTAATGTATAACTACATTTCATACAGGTGAGCGAAGCGTGCGCGAAATGTTTGGAACATTATGATATAGGTGCGGAAAATATTCATACGCATTAAATCATGCAAATGAAAACGCAAGCGCAGCGAGCGTGAAACGTACGAACATACTGGCATGCAGGCGTGGAAAAGACTTCATACGCATCAAGTAATGTAGTTAAGGAGGCGAGCGAAGCGAGCGCGAATTATTTGGAACATTGTGATACAGGCGTGGAAAATACTTCATACGCATTAAGTCATGTAGATGAAAACGCGAGCGTAGCGAGCGCAAAAATTTTAGAACATAATGATGCAGGTGCAGTAAAGACTTTATAAGCATCAAGTATTGTAGTTAAGAAGGCAAGCGAAGCGAGCGCGAAATGTTTGGAACATTATGATACAGGTGCGGAAAATATTCATGCGCATTAAGTTACGCAGATGAAAACGCGAGCGTAGCGAGCGCGAAATCTTTCGAACATTACGATGTAAGTGCGGAAAATACTTTACACTTAGCAAGTTGTGTAAATGAAAACGCGAGCGAAGCGAGCGCGAAAATTTTCGGACATAATGATGCAGGTGCGAAAAAGACTTAATTATGCATCGGAGCGTGAAATGTTTCGAACATTATGATGCAGGCGCGCAAAAGACTTTATATGCATCAAGTAATGTAGTTAAAAAGGCAAGCGAAGCAAGCGCGAAATTTTTGGAACATTATGATACAGGTGCGGTCAATATTCATACGCATCAAGGTATGCAGATGAAAACGTGAGCGTAGCGAGCGCGAAATCTTTCGAACATTACGAAGTAAGTGCGGAAAATACTTTACACGTATCAAGTTGTGTAAATGAAAACGCGAGCGAAGCGAGTGCGAAAATTTTCGGACATAATGATGCAGATGGTTAAAAAGGCGAGCGAAGCGAGCGCAAATTATTTGGAACATTATGATACAGGTGCGGTAAATATTCATACGCATTAAGTTATGCAGATGAAAACGTGAGCGTAGCGGGCGCGAAATCTTTCGAACATTACGATGTAAGTGCGGAAAATACTTTACACTTAGCAAGTTGTGTAAATGAAAACGCGAGCGAAGCGAGCGCGAAAATTTTCGAACATTATGATGCAGGTGCGGAAAATACTCCATTATTCATCGAGTGAGATGAAAACGCGAGCGCAAATTTTTTCGAACATTGTAATGCCATGTGTGGAAAAGATTTTATACGCATCAAGTCATGTAGATGAAAACTCGAGCGAAGCGAGCGTGATACTTTTAGAACATTGTGATGCAGGGTGCGGAAAAGACTTCTTACGCATTAAGGAATGTTGATGTAAACGCGAGCGAAGTGAGCGCAAAATTTTAAAGAAAAAAAATTAGTTGTCGGTGGTTGAATTCGTTTGTTTTCTCACATTCAAAGGTGGAGTAGAGGCCCAGGTTGATAGCGCACCCACCCTGGTTGTTCCTGGGAGATGTGTGATTTTCTGAGATTGAGTTTTTGTTTCCTATCGGCCTATGAATTTCGAATTTGGTCATACTTAATGTTTATTGTTACATACCTATATTTTACTAACAAATACCTATATACCCTAAATGTGAAAAGTCTGACCCGGCCGGTCTTCGGTATGTTGTATGGATCAGCAACTTCGACAAACTTTACTTCGGTGCGAACTGCGAACCGGGAGAACATAAATAGGGCCATTTTTTAAGGGCCATAGCTTAGGCTTATAGAGCTGCAATTATGCTTAATTAGTTTCGAATTAATTACATCAAAAAACGTATTTTATGAATTTTGCTGACGCAAAACGCACATTTTACGACGGGGGGGGGGGGGCTACCACGAACCACAAACGAAGTTTTCCCTCTCTGTCGCACTTGCAAGTCTGTACTAAAGTGCGACAGAGATGGAAAACTTCGTTTGTGGTTCGTTTATTTTCTGGCTTTGAGAAAGGTCAGTGAACCCCTCACCCCTTCCCCACCCCTGATATCCCCGTACCCCGAAGAACCTCAAACATATCCCATAACGATTATTAAGAAAATAAATGTCCGCCATCTTGCATTTGAAAATGGATATCATTGTTGTAATCAGCACCCCAAAAAAAGATTTTATACAAAAATATTAATATTTCAATTTATACATTTTGAACCTTATTATTTGAACAGTAAAATAGCTTTTTAAACAAATAAAGTTGATGCAACTCGGAAAACTCAAATTATTTCAATCATGCGCATACATATACCGCATATACGTTCCGCAAGTCTTACCATGCAACCGAGAGCCCGCTGCTCTGCGTAGGTAGGTAGAGGTACCCTCCATCGAAAACAAAAAAAAAACATCGAGCTTGCATAGTAAGATTGGTATGTACCTAGGTTTGTGAATATTGATAGCGACCGGCTGTCCAACATAATTAGATCTCTCATATCAAACAGTTAATATGGTTTGAGGGACTTTTGTTTTTTTGTCTTTGGCCTCTCAAGTATATTTCGTCCCCCGTTTTTTCAAATACTATCTGTTCATTGCACAATGTTTGAATGGGTTTCTTTTTACTTTGCTTCCAAGTAGATGCTTACCAATTTTCAAGCCTTTAAATTACGAATTGAAGGACTTCCCATACAAAGTTCAACCCCTGTTTTCACCCCTTTTCATCCCCAATCTGTATGATTTTTATAGCCTATAACCTCGCCGAAGATCCAATAAACATATTATTGAAGGCTGTATTAAAATCCATTCGCTAGTTTTCACGTGATAGTTAGACAAATAAACAGACAGACAAACAGACAAACAGACATGAATTCTAAAAACCGTTGAAATGTGTTCTGTTATCGATTTTAAGACCCCTCAATCGATTTTTTTTCTTATATCTTCAATGTACAGATTTTTGACCCTCTTCTGCTTTATTATATGTATAGATAATAAGTCGGCGACTACCTAGTGAATGTGGCCAAATAGTCGGTTTTCCCGACTAGTCACAGTAAATCTCTAAAAAAATGCGATTTTGAAACAGGTTTAGGTCAAAATTCGTGGCTTTAATATGTGGTTATCAACTAGTCAGTTTTCACGCCTTCGATATTTTGTTTTTATCTGACAGTACCAAAGTAAGAGCAAGGCAGACCATAACCAGTTCTGCAATAAAAATATGCTTGTTCTCATATGGTTCAAAATAGGAACAATTATTAAACTTTTAAAATTCAATATGGTCACCCTACGGGAGGCACCACTCTACGATAAACCGAAGATAACATTTTTTTCCTTTTTGATATTAAAATCGTGCTACGCCGTGTCTTTTTACTAACAACACAAAGTAAATACAATCCCACACGATGTTCAGTTATCCCACAACATTGTAACATGAAAATGAATCATATCTAAATCCCTATAAGAACCATAATTCACGTAGAGCTTCCTTTCTTAGCACAAGGCATATCTTCGGCTTAAATATCAAACTGTCACATAGCGCGCTGTGCCATTTATTTATATTACATAATATTATTTGAGTAACGAATTTACGATTTGGCACCTTAATTTATGGATTTGTTGAGTAAAGAGATTTAGGTGCCTACTGTTTTGTTACCACTTTTAGATTACACCTGCGATTTCGTTTGATAGGGGCTTTATACGTATTTTTTTTTAAATTGGCCAGCTAAGTGAACGTGATACGCTACATATTGGAACGTAATACTTTAGTACATACATTGTCGTCTTTGACGTAAAGTGAGTAAGGTGAGATAAAAATAAATAAAAAACATTGCATTGCAAACAAAAAACATTGGGATTCCGACATTATCGGCCGATACACCGATCTGCATGTCGTAAGACCTTAAAATAAATAATAAAAATTAGTTTACTAACGTAGTTATTATGTATTTGTGTTTTAATACTAACAATTCTATGGATCACAGAAATCTGCAAATAAATTATTTTTATTTTTATTATTTTATTTATCGCAGGCGCGATTGCGCAAATGTTGTACATGTAAAAATAAGGTAAATGTCGAGTTCTAAACTTTAAAACAAAGGTAAGGTGGCCATATAAAGAAAGGGCATAAGTCGAAAATCGGTAGAAAAAAACACTTGCAATTTTCTTTTAAAAAAAATTGGCGCTAAAGCATTAAATTCTTAACGTTTTATAGGTTATGTTTATCAATCCTGTAGTACGAGGTCTCCGAAATGTCTTATGTTACTGTTTGTATATGTGCTACGCGGGTTAATGTGTAATTAAAATAATAAATATGGTGACTATTTAGCAATACCTGCGATTAATTATGGCTATTATGAGTAGGTCAATGAATTTCAGTACTTCGAGACAGTTATGCCTATCGGAAACTAAGGCGACTTCCTGACTTGGCGGGGCGGGATCGATATGTGACATTTTCTTCTTTGACGTAAACTTACTGACGTCGCAAAGATTTCCACTTGTCGGAATACTGTCAGTATTACATTTGCGCAGTAGTAATATTATGCGCAGAAGCGGACCAGTACTGCCTTCGCATCGTCCCGCTACCGCGCATCCCGCGCCAGTCAGGAAGCACTCATTTAAATGTAGGGGCGCAGTAAAAAGTGGTACTGAGTTGACTGACAGTTGACACTGACATTTGACAGTTTTCTCAAATCGTACCGCCTCCGCACCGACAAATCAGGAAGTCGCCTAAATGTCCTTCTTTTTTCCGAACAAAACGGGACTGCGCTCAATGCGGGATGTTCAATATTTTTTACTGTACGGTTTCAACGTATTAAATATGATTTTGATGTTAATTTTGTATTTACGCCCATAACTAATAACAAACTTTGACAGCTGGTCCTTACTCGACAGTGGCGCTGATTGTGGCGAGCACAAAAACAGTAGCTCCCTTTGCCTCCTTCGCAAACTCTTTCTATCAAGTTCTCTTTCCAACCTGGAACCGTTCTATTTTTAAATTTAACACATATATTTCTATTCAACTCCGATTTCCTATTAAAGTGCAGCCAGACACTTTAAATCGACGAACATAATCGTGTTTTCGTAAAGGAACGAGTTTTGTTGGCGCAATAGAAATCTGTTAGGCGAATATCGTCATTCAATTGTGGGTTCTGGTTATAAATGCCCTGATTTATTTGGCGATTTTACGTAAACAGTTACAACTGTTTAGAAAATTATAAATGTAGTATAATAGGGGTTAGGCGTAGCTTAGAGGTACGGTTGAGGGATCTAGGAGAAGGGATTAGATATCTGGAAGGAAATACGCAATCCACATACAAATTACCATTTGTTTCCAGCAGAATGCCGCTTTGACAGGCATTCCAGAATATATTCAAATACGAATATGTTACTTTATGGTTCTAGACCAAACATGGCCAGCCTCATACAGTAACAACCTCTACAGTAGGTATGTATTTTCGCAATGGACTCAAAGCCTTTACTTATACTCGTACCTTGACGCTTTTACGTCATGATTAAAGTAAATAAAAAAGCTACTTATGAGTGAGTAATATAAGTTAGACGTATTTTACATGCCTCAATGGTTGGATTGTCAACACGTTTTCACTAAATATGGGTCACGAGAAACAATGTAGCGCCCCGCGGTAGTTGTGTCCTTTAGTTGTCCTTTATTGTCCTTGAGTTGTGTCCTTTAGTTGTCCATCAATATATTGAGTAATTACACGAAAATATTCTTATTAACAAAAAAAAACATGAGCCCGAAACACGACTGCCCAAAAAAGGAGTGTAATGTTTTCAGGTTTCATGTATATGTAGAGGTATGTATGTGATTTTTTTTTTCCCCAGATCTTCTCAACGCCTTAACCGATTTAGATGTGTGAGGTATCGTTGGAATCCTTACGTCATGCCGGGTGACATAGGATGTGATGTTGCAATAAAAATAACATGGCGGACTGTAGACCCCATTTTGAGTGTTCCGTAAAAAAAATTTTTTCTATCCTAGCAAGTGGGGTATCAAAATGAAGCATTTGAAGAGACGATTCCAAAAATATATATAACATATGTGTTTCAAGCAAAAAAAGTTCGAAATAAAAAAATAATTAAAAAAATTAAAAACACGACTGCATTAAAAAGATAATAAAAACAAGTTTCCTAATATAAATTCGTCTATAGAATAGGATAACTTTAATATAAAATAACGTGCAAAATAAATGCTAAATTTCTCCAGCCGCAAACTGCCCTAACCAACGTTGACTTAATTTCATACGGTACCCTAAAAAGCCATCGCAAGTCGATTTACATAACAAACCAGCGGTAACTATCAGGATCGCATAACAAAGGGAGAGGATCGAACAGCTTTGCGTACCGATATTATTGTGGAAATTGCTCAGGGCTATAAGTTTTGGCTGCGCGTACCCTATTAGGGAAAATTCGTAACTTTATGTTACTGATTTATCTGAAACCGTATTTCGGCCTAACCGTGGTAGGTAATAATAGTTATTTCTCTCTATGTAAGTGTAAATCGAGTTGATTTTATGTGGCTTTTAATTTTTTTTTATTTACATTAAAAAATATTATTTTAGGCTACACAGAGAAGTGTCGTTAAACCCTATCGGGTTTGAATTGAATTCAAATTATATTTAATTATCTCAAATTCTCGAAATGTGTGTAATATGTATTGAAGGGTTACATATTCCGAAAAGACCTACATAAAGATTTATTTGCAGACATTCTGAGTAAGTACGTAAGTTTTCATTCCTTGGCCCCGGCAGACGTTGACAATATGATTTAGTTCAGCCGCTAGCTCTCACCGCCATCATTTTTTCATTTCAAGGACAAGTAGGAATTTACTGAGATATTAGGCCTTCTGTGACTGGAATGTGTAAAGAAGAGTCTTGGAAAGTCTTTTAATAATTAAAAAAATAATAACACTACTGCAGTGGGTAAAAGTGAACTAAACGGTGTCCCCTTCTTTTACAGAAAAATGTTTCGTAGAATAAATTGTTTCGCAGAATTTTCGTTTTACAGAAACTTTGTTTTTCAGAAACCGGTAACTTTTTAGGTACAGTTAAAATGCAATTTTGTAGAACCCAATTAGATCTACCAGAAAAGTAGATTAGGTTAGGTTAGAACTGCGACCCTTTTGTAAAAAAAATGATTTCTTTGAACTGCAAATTCTGCGAAACAATACGTCTATGAAACTTCTGTCTGCGAAACAAAGTACAACCATTTCCGAGTTGATATAACCTGGACCTATTTAAGGCAAGAGTGAATAGGCATTTTCTGGGTAAGCTCGCTTCACCGTTGACCTCATCTTTGCCCCCTGGCTAGATGCTGGCCAAGAGCAGCCCATTATTAATAAAAAAAAAACAAACGTCACATAATATCATATGTTACTTGGGATAACGCAATGATTCTAACGAGACCTCGCACATCTAAAACCATTAAGGTGTTGAAATGTTCTGGAGAAACAAAGAATGTCACATACATACATACATGAACCCTGAAAACATTACAAAAAAATATTTTTGGGCAGTCGTGTAAAAATAGGCAAGTACCTCTTCAAAAAAAGCAGAAGCAATCGCACATCAATCGCGGAAAGGTAAACGCATTGGTCTGGCATCACTGTTGGTGCTATTTCTTTTTTTTTAATACGATATATTTTTAAAATTTTGAAACGAAAAAAATATAAAAGTCTACTCAAAAGTTGTCAATATCCACCTACAACAGAAAACTTTTATTGACACTTAAAGTTTCTCGTCTACGTAACAAAATAGTATAACCACGCTCCGATGGATCTATTTTGGGTTGAAGGACGTCTTCACCGAGAGTTGTCTGTCGGCTTTCTGTCTTTAAAATTAATAGTACCTACCTATGTAATTTAAGGCTCTATTTTAATATGCTACATAATACTCGCTCGGTTAACGAGACCATCCTCAGGCAATATTCCATGTAACTTTAGTTTAAAAGGTTTCTCTACGAACTTACTCCAGGCTTCCATTTGAAATCTTGCGTCCAGGCTCCAGGGGATAGGCGATAACAATGTAGGTCAGGTTGAAATCTTTTAACCGGGCATTTTCAAAATGGTGTTCGATTACTGTATTCTAGCGCAAATGAAAACCCGGTGGTTTTATTTTACTAGAAATGTACCTACAAGTGGATGATATGTATTACGTGTCTAGACTGTTGAGCATTTTTAACCCCCGACGCAAAAAGAGAGGGGTGTTATAAGTTTAACGTGTCTGTCTGTGATAGATACGCTGTGGTATCGTAGCTCCCAAACGGATGAAGCGATTTTCGTGGATTTTTTTTATGTCATAGATAATTTTATCCCAAGTGTTCTTAGCCATGTTTCATGAAACTCTATTCAGCCGTTTGAAGATCATCAGTTCTTTTCTAGTTGATGAGGGGATCTGACTACCTTCCATATGTCCTATCGATTCGAAATTTGGTACCATGTTACTTCAAGGATATTGAAAGTATATGGTAAGGTAACCATGACCAAATCAGCCGTTCGAAGATCATCAGCTCTTTAATAGTAAAGTTGATGCGGATCTGACTACCTTCCATATGTCCTATCGATTGGAAATTTATACCGTTATACTTTAATGATATTGAAAGAACAATGGTAATTTATACCTAATTTAAAAAGGACAAAATAAAAGTGAAATTAAAAATTTAAAAAACCCCCTGGGCTAAAAAAATTAACTCTAAGAACTAACAAATTATTATATTTTAAACCTATTATAATTTTATTTTTAAACTAGCTTTTGCCCGCGACTTCGTCTGCGTAGAACTCGGTCATCACGTTAGAATGTTATTTCATTCTTCTATTTCTTGCGCATACCTAGTTATTTCTCTTCCATTCTAACTTAAACCCCGTAAAGGGATGATTTCCGGAATAAAAGTATCCTATGTCCTTCCCTAGGACTCAAACTATATCCATACCAAATTTCATCGAAATCGGTTGAGCATTTTAAGGGGAAACAGGCAGACAGAGTTACTTTCGCATGTATAACCCGCCCCGGTTTCGCACGGGTAGTCCAGTTTTAAACAACAACAAATACTCTTTATTGCACACCTCAATCCTCAATTAAAGGACACAGATCAGGATCACAGGGAGAGGATTTTTTATGATTTAAATTTATTTATCTAAGCTTTTGCCCGCGACTTCATTCGCGTGAATATCCATATCAACTTCTACACCGTATTTCGCCGGGCTGTCTCGCCAAACATTGCGCACGCCGGCTCAATGCGCCCACATGAAACACATGACAGAGGACAAAATATATATTAAGAAGGAAGTAGATGAAATTTTTCGGATATTCTGATACGGGTGTGGAAAATACTTCATACGCATCAAGTAATGAAGATGAAAACGCGAGCGCAGCGAGCGCGAATTTTTTCAAACATTACGATGCAGGTGCGTAAAATGGTTCATACGCATCAAATAGTGTAGATGAAAACGCGAGCGCAGCGAGCGCGAAATGTTTCGAACATTATGATGCAGGTGTGCAAAAGACTTCATACGCACCAAGTAGTGTAGGTGAAAACGCGAGCGTAGCGAGCGCAAAATAAAAAAAAAGAACATTGTGATGCTGGTGCGGAAAATACTTCATACGCATCAAGTAATGAAGACAAAAACGCGAGCGTAGTGAGTGCTGTGGCAATGTGCAGTGTCTACCTACCCTCCCATTTCCAAATTCCTAACTCGCGGCCACCGACATTCGGCGCGGTTACTGTGCGCCCGAACCTGACACACGTCGCACGCGTCCGTTACCTACATTATCATAAGGATCCAAAAGGGTGGAATATCGGCACCCTCCGCGTCGCGAGTGGCCACCGAAACACTAGGCCCTGAAACGCGAGTGAAGAAAGTGAGCAGTGCATTGTGCCTTGGATTATACCTAAACACTTCGGCCGTGAGTACCTACCTATTCTTCTTTCCTACTCCCCACACATTGCCACAATTGGTGGAGGTGCGAAACCCCGCTATAGTGAAATTCAGTAATTAGTAGTCAGGGAATTACATTGTTATAAAATGTCCGATACCGAGGAAAAAGAAAAATCCGTTACCCGGGTATCGGACATGTTTAAATATTTTAAATCCTTAAATTTAGAAAATTTGAATCCGGCTATCAGGCAACTACAGGCAAAAATCGAGGCGCAAAATAGTCAAATAACAGAATTAAATAAACGTATTGCCGCTGTAGAATCGGGACCAAAGTCGCATACTCAATCGACGAACTCGTCGGTAGGAGAACAAAAGATCGATGTTACCGCGCGCGAACCGAGTCCGTTAGATAAGAACAAGTCGAAAGTACTGCAGAATATGCTTGCAGAATTGCCAACCTGCGACGGCAAGGTGGCACATCAACTGATAAAATTCATTATCGCCGTAGACAAATTAATTCAACTTGAGCTGGTTCCCCAATCGGAGTACGTGACCTGGATAATGACCCGAACAACCGGCTTTCTAGCTGACTGGTGGTTCCGTCGCGCTGCCACATTAGACAATTGGCAAACTATAAAACCCCTGATCTTAAACGAGTTCCTATCTCCAATACATATAGAAACGTTAAAAAACGAAATGTGTTTGCGTTATCAATACGAAACGGAAACCTTACTGGAATTCGCCCAGTCCGTAGATGCGGTAGCGAAGGCGCTCAATCTGGGTTGGTCCGAGGAGGCCTTAATGCAGACTATTTTGAGCAGAATATCCCCAAAAACTTATTACTATATAAAATGTAACCCTATGGACATAAAAAACATGTCACACTTAGCACAAATAAGTAGCGAAGTGGAAGGCGCACTTCTTAGGGACACGCTGCACTCTCAAAACTCACGCACCTTTTATCCAAGAAACCAAACAATGGATAGAAATACCGGCAGTAATACGTATCGTCAATATAATAGTCCGGCGCCACCGCCCGAGTCGAGTGTATCGTTTTCGCGCGGGAACCGGGCGCCGCGTGGGAGCGAGCGAGAGCGCCATACGAGCGGCGGAGTACCACCGATAGTTAATTCGCAAGCAGTGCAACGCGGGCCACGCTGCTATGAATGCAATAACTATGGACATCTCGGACGCGATTGCGAACAGCGTCGCAGGCGCTTACAACCACAAAGCAGTGCGGGAAACGCGAACAGGGAGTAAGTCTGGACCTCCACCGTCGACTTACTCTCTCGTCAGTAAAGGAAGGTGGTGGGATAATTAGTGATAAGTCAAATAATAAACCGTGCATACAAGTAGTTACCTGTAATTACCTACTCCCTGCGCTCATCGATACAGGTGCGTCTAGGTCGTTTATCGCTCAAGACCTAGCCGATCAACTGAAAGGCCACCGTAAAGTGTATACATCACGGTGCGATATTCAATGTACTACCGCTAGCCAAGACATTTTCACGGCCAATGAAATAATAACTATACTAATCTCGATAGACAAATATACTTGGAAGTTCGACTTTATTGTGGCACCACGACTAATAGTTCCGATTATATTAGGATGCGATTTTATTACTAAAACACAATTAGTTTTAAACATTTCCGATCGTCACATATATTTCAAATTCATGCCACATAACAAAATTGATCTATTACAGAGGAACGATTATCAAAGGTCAATAAACAGCCTTCAAACTGATAACGGCATCGAGAGCAGAATAAATGAGTTGTTAGAGAGACATAAAAATGTAGTAACAGAAAAATTAGGTAGAACGAACATTCTGAGTTATGAAATTAAACTCACCGATAATGTTCCCGTCCGCTCACGGTTTTACCCCCTGTCGCCGCCGAAAGCAACCGAAATGGAATCCCATATTGCTCAACTCCTCGACAAGGGGATCATAGAAAAATCAAGGTCACCGTATGCGTCACCAGCGTTCTTGGTCGAAAAAGCAAACGGCGGCAAACGGCTCTGTTGTGATTATAGAATGGTCAATAAAAAAATTATTTACGACAGTTATCCAATGCCATCCATAGAATCGGTGTTTCAGTATCTGGGGGGGGCTAAATATTTTTCCATTATCGATCTAAATAGCTCATTTAACCAGATACCGTTAAGCGAGGAATCCAAAGCTGTGACCGCTTTTATTTTGCCCTTCGGTCTATATCAATACAAATATGTTCCTTATGGATTATGCGTAAGTCCACAGTCACTAAACAGAGTGGTCGATATGATATTTGGTGACATCAAGTATAAATACGTAATTCCGTTTGTGGATGACATATGCGTTTTTTCGAAAGACAAAGAATCACACTTCCAACATCTAGATGAGGTATTGTCTCGACTCGGAAACGCTGGATTAACCGTTAATCCAAAAAAGTTAAAGTTATGCCAAGAATCAGTTAAATTCCTGGGATACAATATTAGTTCCTGTGGTTTGTCCGTCGACCCCGATAAAATAAGCGTCGTCGTAAATTACCCGGAACCGAAAAATTTAAAACAACTAAAAACCTTCCTCGGTATGACCAGTTTCTACGCCAAATTTATTCCGCGATATTCCGAAATCGCGGAACCGCTGAATATGTTAAAAAAAAAAGATGCGAGATACACGTGGGGACCCGAACAAAACAGAGCCTTTGCGCGATTGAAACAAGAATTGGTTTCACCAAATGTTTTGAGATTCCCCGACTTCAACAAGAAGTTTATCCTCCAAACGGATGCCTCGGGATCCGCGCTGGGCGCCGTGCTGCAGCAGCAGGTGGACGGCGCGCTGGCCCCGGTGAGCTTCGCGAGCCGCACGCTGTCGCGCGCCGAACGCCGCCGGACAGTTTATGAGTTAGAGTGCGCCGCCGCTGTTTTCGGCGTTACTAAATTTAAACAGTATCTCGAACTCGCGCCGTTCGAGCTCCAAACTGATAACGCCGCGTTATCTTGGCTCTTCGAACATCCAAAACAGATCGGGAAGCTAGGGAGGTGGATACTTTTGCTATCGCGATATAAATTCGATATCAAACACATAAAAGGCAGCCTTAACAATGTAGCGGACTGTCTGAGTCGTATGTATGATGGAACAGACGAAATTCAATGCGCAGCACTCCAAGAGTATCCTGTTACCAGCGACTCCTTGATAAGGCATCAGATAAACGATACATACTGTGGCGACTTAATAATTCAAATCAACGGTGGTGTTACCATTCCAAATTATAAAATTAAAAATGAATTATTATGCCGACGAGTAGGTAAAACAAATAAATGGCGGGTAGTATTACCAGACAACTTAAAAAATATAATTCTCAACTACTACCATGATCAAGACATAGCGGGCCATCTAGGGATCACAAAAACATATAATAGAATAGCCAGCATATTCTGGTGGAAAAATCAATATACCGATATAAAAAATTACGTTAGTTCGTGCATTCTTTGTCAAACATCGAAACCGCTAAACAGGAAGCCGATTGGTTTGATGACGTCTACGGTACCAGAAGATATTTGGGAAAGAGTTTATATCGACTACAAAGGTCCATTACCAACATCCAAGAGCGGAAACAAGTATGTATTGGTAATTCTGGACGGCTTCTCAAAGTGGGTTGAAATGATAGCCGTACGAACGGCGACCGCCGCTAACACCGTGCGCGCGCTGTCCCGTTCAGTATGGGCGCGCTACGGACCGCCGCGAACACTTGTATCTGATAACGCAACACATTTCACAGCAGACGCATATAAACAGATGTGCCGCGATTGGGGAATCAAGGATGTTAAAATATCACCGTATTATCCATCAGGAAATGCTGTGGAACGCGTGAACAGGAATTTAAACATAATGTTCAATATTTACTGCAGGAAAACAAAATCTAGGTGGGACGAATCATTACCCAACTTCCAACTCGCCTTCAATACGGCAATTCACGAGAGCTCAAATTGTACACCGGCGTCAGTGTTTCTCGGACGGGAAATTAGAAGTCCCTTAGAGAATAAATGGGAACTAGATAAAGTTGTCAATGAAGGTCGCGAATTAACTAGTGATAATAAACTAAGTTCCGTAGCTCAGGCATTAAATATTGCACACGAGAAACAAAAGTGTAACTATGATAAACGCAGACAAATGAACATATTCAAAACTGGCCAACAAGTACTCGCAAAATGTTTCCCAATTACAAATGCCGATCGAGGAGTATACGCCGGCTTCTGTCCACGGTGGTCGGGACCGTATACCGTTCAAAATATTATTAACGGCCAAGCCTTGCTGACCAAGCCGAATTCAAATAACAATATTAAACGAGTGAATATATCACAATTAAAACCATACCGTCCAAGATTAAGTAGGGGGGGATGTGGCAATGTGCAGTGTCTACCTACCCTCCCATTTCCAAATTCCTAACTCGCGGCCACCGACATTCGGCGCGGTTACTGTGCGCCCGAACCTGACACACGTCGCACGCGTCCGTTACCTACATTATCATAAGGATCCAAAAGGGTGGAATATCGGCACCCTCCGCGTCGCGAGTGGCCACCGAAACACTAGGCCCTGAAACGCGAGTGAAGAAAGTGAGCAGTGCATTGTGCCTTGGATTATACCTAAACACTTCGGCCGTGAGTACCTACCTATTCTTCTTTCCTACTCCCCACACATTGCCACAGTGCGAAATGTTTCGAACATTATAATGCAGGCACGGAAAACATTTCACACGCATCAACTAATGTAGCTGAAAACGCGAGCGTAGGGCGCGCGAAAATTTTCGAACATTATGAAGTAGGTGCGGAAAATACTTTATACTCAAGTAATGTAGTTGAAAACGCGAGCGCAGCTAGCGCGAAATTTTTGAACATTAATATGCAGGTGCGGAAAATACTTCATACGCATCAAGAAATGAAGAAAATCGCGAGCGTAGTGAGCGCGAAATGTTTTGATGCAGGTGAGGAAAATACTTCATACGCATCAACTATAATGTAGATGAAAACGCGAGCGTAGGGCGCGTGAAAATTATCGAACATTATGACGTAGGTGCGGAAAATACTCATCAAGTAATGTAGATGAAAACGCGAGCGCAGCGAGCGCGAAATTTTTCGAACATTTTGATGCAGGTGCCGAAAAGACTTCATACGCATCAACTATAATGTAGATGAAAACGCGAGCGTACGTCGCGCGAAAATTTTCGAACATTATGATGTAGGTGCGGAAAATGCTCATCAAGTAATGTAGAAGAAAACGCGAGCGCAGCGAGCGCGAAATTTTTCTAACATTATGATGCAGGTGCGGAAAATACTTCATACTCATCAAGTAATGTGTATGAAAACGCGAGCGTAGCGAGCGCGAAATATTTCGAACATTATGATGCAGGTGCGGAAAATAACTCATACGCATCAAGTCATGCAGATGAAAACGCGAGCGTAGCGAACGCGAAATTTTTACAAACATTATGATGCAGGTGTGGAAAAGACTTCAAACGCATCAAGTAATGTAGATGAAAAAGCGAGCGTAGCGCGCGCTAACGTTTTTGAACATTATGATGCAGGTGCGGAAAATAATTCCTACGCGTCAAGTAATGTAGATAAAAAAGCGACTGCGAAATGATTCGAACATTATGATGCAGGTACGGAAAATACTTCATACGCATCAAGCAATGTAGATGATTGAACAAAAATAAATTGTTGACCTATCAAATGGCTTTGTAAAGAGGTGGTTGAATAGATATTTTTTTGTTCATAAATTAGTGGAATACCTCTCAAAGTTCAAAGTGCTTTCTTGTAAAACATAGGTATAACTGGGCCATTTTACGGAAAGTTGTACACTCGACTTTTTTTTTTAATTTGGTTAAAATTGGGTTTTTTCTACTCAGAATCGAAAGCACTTTCGAATGATATAGGGGAAAAAAAGTGTCCCAATTTTTTTTTATTCCTTTCCGTTACCGTTTTCATACTAAGTTTGTAATTGTATGGTGGTAACGGAATGGAAAAACTGAAAATTGTATGAAAAATTTGGGACACTTTTTTTCTCCTATTAGGTTCGAAAGTGCTTTCGATTCTGAGTAGAAAAAACCCGATTTTATCCAAATTTAAAAAAAAAGTCGAGTGTACAACTTTCCGTAAAATGGCCCAACTGAAAAACTGAATACCTACTTTGGTCTGTTCTTTCACTTTCGAAGATGGAGTAGAGGCCTAGGTTGATAGCGCACCCACCCTGGTTGCTTCTAAGAGGTATGTGATTTTCTGAGAATTGTTTTTTTTGCTTCCTATCCACCTATAACTTTCGAATTTGGTCATACTTGATGTTTATTGTTACGTAGGTATATTTTACTAACGAATACCAATATACCCTAAATTTATGTCTGTTACGCGCTGAACGTATTTTATACATTTTGCTGGCGGAAAACGCAACTAATTGGCACCTCGAAGAACCTCAATGACACCCATATCGATTATTAAGAAAAGTAAATAAGTAAATGTCCGCCATCTTCGATTTGAAAATGGATATCATTGGATTGTAATGAGCACCTCAAAAACAATATTTTATACAAAAATGCGCAATGCATACCTAATATATAGGTACATGTCGCAAGTGCTACCATGCAACCGAGAGCCCGCCGCTCTGCGTAGGTACCCTCCATCGAAGACAAAAAAAAACCGAGGTTTCGTAGTAAGGTTTGTGAATATTGATAGAGACTGACTGACCAACATAATTAGATCTCTCATTTCAAACAGTTAATATGGTTTGAGGGACTTTTGTATTTTTGTCTTTAGCCCTGAGAGGCAGAGGTATTGTTATTTCACCCCCCATTTTTTCAAATACTATCTGTTTATTATAAAATGTTTGAATGGGATTCTATTTACTTTGCGTCCATGTATATACTTACCAATTTTCAAGCTTGTAAATCATGAACTGTAAGACTTCTCATACAAAGTTTAACCCCTCTTTTCACCCCCTTTCATCCCTAATCTATATGATTTTTATAGCCTATAACCTGGCCGAAGATCCAATAAACATATAAGTGAAGGCTGTATTAAAATCCATTCGCTAGTTTTCGCGTGATAGTTAGACAAATAAACAGACAGACAAACAGACAAACAGACAAACAGACACGAATTCTAAAAACAGTTAAAACGTGTTCTGTTATCGATTCTTAGACCCCTCCATCGATTTTTTTACTAATATCTTCAATGTACAGATTTTCGACCCTCTTCTGCTTTATTATATGTATAGATATTATTTTCACGTCTCATTATGGTTTAAAATATTATTTTCACGTCTCTTGCTCTTAGAGTTTAATTTTATGCTTCGTAGACAGTGCCTAAAATACAGTAATACAGGCACTAAATTCTAATGAATATTTTTTTTTTAGGTTTAAAGTAGTAATTGTAATAAGTTTTATAATCAATAATTAGTTATAATTTATGACAAAGAGAATAATAAAATATCACGTGGCTGATTTCATGGCAAATCAATGATATGACGAATGATACCATAATAATTATATCTTTAACGGTTTCTTGCCTACAATATTACTTTCAATAAAAAGTTTAAGTGTACCAAATTGAAAAAAATGGCGTGCATTGGGAAAACACCCACATGTTTTACTTTGGTAACAATGTTTTACTTTGTTAAACCTCTAGGCGCCTAAAGAAATTTTAAAAGGAAACAGGGAACCTAAATAATTCTCAAATTTATGGCTATAGTGAAAACAAATTCTGAGATGAGTCTCTTTCTTTTGAGTATAAATAAAACATTAAAAAGAAGGAACAAACGACACAGCATTTCCCTTGACACTTGGCGAGACCGTATTAGAGTGAAATGAAACCAAGAGAGTAAAAAAATAAATTTAAAACAGTAAACTGAGCTGTTACTGCCGACGTTAAAAGAAACGGCTATGAAAAATATTATTTCGGAGTCTACAAAGTAGGTAAGCCGTTTCAAAGTTATGTTACATAGTCAATCTTGAGAATTTCAGCGTGTCTATTACTGCCTGGATTGTGTCGTTGGATTTGGTACTGAAAGTTTTTGTGGCGGCTACCATGGATCCAAGTTCATGGAGCTAAGTCATCAGGACTGCGAAATTCAAGTGAGTGATCTCGGTCAGGAATAAGGGGCCAACTGAAGACAGAGAGAGGCAGGGGGCTAGTTATTGTTGCAAATTCTTGAATAGTCAACATTTATGTGAAAATGTTTACATGTTTATATTACCATAAAGTAGGTAGTAGGTACGGTATTTTCTAGTCTTATCCGACGATCACGGCCCGTGGAGAATACCTAAGCTCAAACTTCTCAGCCTTTAGGAAAACTGAGCTAGGTAGTTATGTTGTATTATTATTGACTAGAAACATTTGATATAAGTATACAAATACCTACATAAATCCTTATATGATCCAGTAACTTTATACATTCAGAGCGTGCGGCAAATCCGGTAGTTCTGATTTTTTGCAAACTTGTTTATGATGTTAGCCCAATGAATATACCAAGTTTGTGACCTCGAGCACCAAACGCAACTATCTCAAAAATCGAAAAAAAAATTACAACCCTTTGGTGCTAGATCCTGCATAGTAATTTTATGTTCTTAAAGTAGACTAAATTTGCTATTAAGTCTACTTTAAGAACATAAACTTACTATCAGGAACTAGCACCAAAGGGTTGTAACCTTTTATTTCGATTTTTGAGATAGGTTATGTGTTTGGCGCTCGAGGTCACAAACTTGGTATATTCATTGGGCCAACATCATAAACAAGTCTGCAAAAAATCAGAACTACCGGATTTGACGCACACTGGCCCGTGCTTTCAGACGACAAAATTACTGGATTATATAATAGAGCAGGAATATGTTAATTTTAAGTATAACAGTTTCCCATTTGATTTGCTTTTTAGTTTTCTGGACGGTGATTCCATTAAATTTCAGGCTCAGCTTTTCTGCTGAATTCTGCCCAATTTGAATAATTTAGGCCATTTAAATAAGTTAAATAGATACAATGTTTAAAGATTAACATCAAAGGGCCTTTCCCCTTAAAAGTTGGGTCACGCATCGTTTGGTCACCTTGCATAATATTAAATCAGTAAGCTTTCAGCATATTACTTTCAGTTCTGTAATTTTTAGTTCATAATTCATTTTAACCATCAATTACTCACTATCTCATTCAATTTATCAAGCTTTCTCAAATTAAGCTACTCTGTCTAATGAAATCGCAGTAGCTTTAAATAAACGTTTAAAATGTCTGCACCTCAATTATTTCAGTTAAGGACTGTCTCTGGAATCGTTTTAGTTTTTACAGCAGGTATATTATTATTGTCTTTGGCAATAGAAATGTTCTGCTTCGCGCAGATTAGTAATAGTTAGGTATTATTACAAGCCTCTGGGGCGTTGTTCGCCAACGAAACAAAAGAAAAACGGTACCTAAAGGTTGTCGCACACATAAAGGCTCGGCACCCGACCGACGCCGGCCCAGCTCGCGCCGGTCACTATTCATTGTTAGAAACTTCATACTTCAACACACACTTCCACCACCACCACTCCGTAACAGCATCGCCCTAGCTCGGGCGGGACCACCTAACGGTGGATGGACAGCTTGCCGTCGCAGGGCGAAAGCCGTGTTTGCAGCTCACAAGGCGAGATGAGGCGGGGGGTCGCCGCGCTTACGGCGCGCAGGCGAAACAGCCTAATTTTAAACGAAAAAAAAGATGTCAACTAGTGAACACCTCGCGGTAAGTTAAACTCGCGGCGCTGCTGAGGCGATGCTGTTCCGTGCTTGCCATGAGTTGAACCCAGGTTGACGGCGAGCCGGCAAGTTGAGGCGGCGCTGGTCGGGTGCCAAGCCTTTATGTGTGCGACAACCTTAGCCTCTCTCGAAACGTTGTTGGAAGAACCTGAATTTTTAGGGTTCCGTATCTGAGTCCAAACGGAGCGCTAGTCTTGTCATTCGCGCGTCCGTCTGTTCGTTGTCTATCAATCAGGTTTTACAGGTTGCAGAAGACTTCAAATTTTCACAGCAGTTATAAATAAGCATCTTGTTGACCCAAAGCCATACAAATTGTCAAAAAATTGTTTAAATATGTTTAAAAGTTTTAAATGTTTTGTTTCATATTACAGTTCAATGGGAGCGAAAAAAAATTGGCCTACCCTATCAAGTAGGGTATCGTTGGTAAAAGGTAAAAGAGTTAAGCGTTATTCGGAATAAAACATTCCATATGCCTACATACTGCAGTGCTAACTATGTATTTATTAACCATGGTGATGCCGATAAAGGGTACTTTGAATGCGAATATGTAAATCAAATCTCTTTGAGATCAAAAAAAAAATAAAAAAAATTTGAGAACAAAAAAAACAATTAGACAAAAAGGAAAAGAAAGAATCGCCGGAAATTGTTATCCATCGTTCGAATGGAATTTTACAACTCAATCAGGAAGATAAAGAAACAATCACCCGTTCCTTCAAACATTCATTCATTTTTTCCATTCTTCTTAAAGTTAACGAGGAAAACTTTTTACAGGCGGAATTGACCGCGGGACGTACAATAACAAGAGGGTGGTCTTCTGGTTTTATTCTTGTGTGTCAACTCTAATTAGAGTTGAAAGTAAAGAAAGTAAAAACAATTAAAGGTAATTGGAGGGAAAGGTATGAAGTTTGAATTTGTAAGGCAAAATTTCAATGGTATTTTGCCTATGTCGGCGACGTTTTTAGGCACGTTTACAGTCATCTTCAAAAGTAGCTACACATTATGAAGACGTCAAGTCTCTATTGTAAGGGATTAAGATTTTTTGACCTCTTCATATTGCGTTTGCTACCTATATTTGTTGCTGACTGTACTACAGTATGGCAACTCAAATTATTATAAAATTCTTAGCTTTTTACGTTTTCAAGCGACACACGAATACATGAATTAAAAACTTGTATTACTTTTTCCATGTTTTCCACACACTTGAAATACGAAACATCGCGAAACATTACAAAAGCTATATAAAAATCATAATATAAATTTATGGAGTGAAATATCCAGCAAAAAGCAGGGCCTTTTTTATACAGTCCCGGAGACACTAAAATATTTAACCCTCGCGAGGCGTACCCTCGTCCAGACGTCTCGGGGTTTCACGCTTTGGTTTCTTCTCACTTGCGGTTAAGTGGGCTTTATGGAGCTATTTTAATAGCTGTTGAGGTAGTTATAAGGTTTGGTATAAAGTATAGTTTGGTATAAGTTAAGATATAAAGGATAAAGTATAATTATTGGTCTTTACCGTATGTTATTTATATATATTCAGGAGAAAAAGGGTGTGAGTGAAGAGATGACAGGCGATAAAAAGGTAAGTAAAGTGGTGTAAAATTTAGTTAGCTTAATCTTTCTTGAACTTTTTGTCATTTTTACATGAATGTTTGAACCATGTATGTTGTGGAAACGAATAAAGTTTTTATCTATCTAAGTATGGAAGAAAAAAACATGCTGCGCCGACCCCAAACAAATGGGAAAAGGGCAAGGAAATGATGATGACCGTAAGTTATATATATATTCAGATTGGTTCCCTAAACCTACTAACCGACCCCATCTAACGACCAGAAAAAACCAATAAATTGTGTTTGACAATACATAACATTTACCATGTGGACCGGAATTACCGAATAGTAATTAAGTTGACTTCCAAAGTGGTCCATTTATTAACTATCCGTGCCTCGAGAATAATTGACCGAGCGAGAGAGAAACACGAGCAAAGCATCTCAGTTACAGATTGGGCAGAAATGATTTCATATGTCCGTCTGTTCCTCTCTAAAGCGGGTATTACACTGTCCTGAATCAGGCGTCCTAACTAGTAGAGGGGAGTTGAAGCATCTCGCTCTAACGTATAGGTCGGAACCCTTCTAAGTGTCCTGAATTCAGGACAGTGTAATACCCGCTTAATACAGGTCGCGTTTCTTAATAGATTCTCGTGAAATTACATGAGTAGTCATGGTAGTTGTATTCGCGAGGTCGAGGTCAAGTTTGACAACTATCTTCTACATTTTAAAGTGTAGTAAGCGCAGAAAAATATGAAATTTATTTTCTTCCTTGTATTAAAAGATTGCGCTTAATACATTTAATTATCATTCAAGAGGCTAATGATTGGAGAGCCCAACGTTACTACAGCTCACCCTACTGCCCAACAGGTCGCGCTCGAGTATGTCTGTACTAGTGCTAAGCAAAAATAAACAATAAACAAATAAATCCCTAAATCCCCTCATGGGCTCCCCTTCTATAACGGCATAACATAACGCATAACGTGCTAAATTAAAAAGTCGTGTCTTTACCCCGAACGTAACACACGACTTTTTAAATTAGCACGGCAGATTTCGTTTGATTTTACACGCCATAAATTTTTCATACCCCGGGTTATATATGAAAATCGATTCCTTAAGGAGTAAACTCCAAAAGTGGAAAAGTAAAAAGCACTAGTGCGAGAAATCCAACTTGCGCACAATATACAGCTAATATAAACTACCAATTTATATTTGTTACATCGTCAGCACTTACTATTACAACCAGCCCAGCATAAGAAGCAGCGCGGGACATTGTGGCACTCTTTGAGGGAAGCCTATGTCCAGTAATAGACGTATTTCGCTAATATGATAATGATGAATGAGACCACCTCATCATATGCTGCTGGTGCTTACGCTGCCCATGCCTACAATTCAAGATTTATGTAACTTTTGAGTTTAGGCCAATTTGTATAAAAAAATCCCTATAAGTTATTATGTTTTTGCGGTTTCAGCAGAAGGGGCGCAGTGGGAACTATGCAAATATAATGTACAAATATGAATATATTATTTATTCAACTTGTATTACATAACGTGTTTTTCAAAAGACGACATACAGAGACAGCACTGACAGTCCAAACCTAATTCAAAATATGAATCATACAGATGGCCAGCGTTATCCTCCAACATAAGTAAAAAAAAGTATGTGGCTTTGGATAGATAGATTTAACAGATTTAATAAATATTACAATTTACTTTGGATGTTATTGTTCATCCAGTTAATGAAAGAGCGATGTCTCTTGACATAGGTATCCTTCAAGTCTTAAAATTAACACCAACCTGTATACTCTAAAGTTTTTAAGTTAATTTATTTATTAGTTTTGTCAAAATAACGAGTCCCCTAGCTATTAAACGTGGAGGCACAATAACAGAGCAAGGGACTTCAATGATGTACAATGTTAAGTTATACAGGTTGTCCCAAGACTATGGGACATCAAGGGAAAGTAGAGGTAGGTACCTTAAATATCATAGATAGGATATTTTGCTGAAAGAAGACATTATTTTTAATTAAAAAAAAAAACAATTTAAAATGCATTCATAAATGTTTAAATAACCGGGAATCTAACCCTGTAGCTTTATCATACCGATCGAAAGACTTCATCATAAGGATTATTTTTTGCTAAATAACATAGTGTCAGAAATAAAAGGAAGACCATGAATTTTAACAACACATTTTTTTTCTCGTGTAGCGGGTTCGATTCCCTGTTCAACTTTGTAATTATTTAAAAATCTATTAATGCAGTTTTAATTGTTTTTGAAATTAAAATAATGTCTTATTTTAGTAAAATCTTCCATCGACAATATTCAAGGTACTTTCCCTTGATGTCCCATAGTCTTGGGACGCCCTGTATATGAATTTAGAATAAAAATTCAATCTATAAATTCGGCGTTGACGTTGACCGATGTATACGTAAATGTAATGTACGAGTATGTATCGTGTTTCTGTAACATCGTGTTTATGGATTGATCATTAACATACTACAATTTTAATGTGATCATTCACACATTTCAATTTTACGCCGCATTTGAGTTGGTATTTATTCTTCCGATGTGTTTTATGATTCTTATTTTAGGCAAGACCACGTTAATGCGTTACTTTGTTAGCTAGGTACAAATGAAACATTTCTCCTAACACAGGGAATGCTCAATTGAGATCAGGTGTAGGGTTTATTAAGGCGCTACAACGACATATTTATGAACTTTGAAACGCTGTCCTGCCCAGACTAGCAAACAGTAGTTGGGCTGATTTTCAGATATATGATTCTTAACTATATGGTTGTGGTACTGACAATAGCGAAACATGATTACTTAAAATTTTCTCGATAGAAATAAAATCCAAAGTTGGGTCTATATTTTCCTTTTTTTACTCAGCCTACTAAACAACGCATTATTAAAAGACACGATTAAGGCGCCTGTATATGCAAGCACTCCTCATACAAACTTTGTGCAAGTTTTTCTTGGCTTGTGTTTGCATTACACTTATGATTTTTGGTCAGTTCGCTTATTTTTTAGTTAGCTAGAATCTCAAAAATAAAATGTTTTTTTTTATTTTTTCAATTACTTGAACTATTTTTTTTTAATTTCTTGATTTTTTTTGCTTGACATTTTTCGTATATATATTTTACAAGCAAAAAAAAATTATATGCCAAAACTGACGAATAAAACTTGCACAGAGTTGCGTATACAGACGCCTTAAGTTAATATGATGGTAATTTACCTCATCTAAACTCTGTCAAGAGGAAATTTAATAAACCTGCACACAGTCAGATATTTAACGAGATTTGTCTAAAAAAGCCATTCTCGGAGAGTGTTGCATTGCATCCCGTTTTGTCGTGAGCGAAAAACATAAAGGCGTCTCTTTCAATCGATATACCTATCGCTTTAAGCCGAAGTTACATTACCGCACGCAATCAGTCCAGGTGACTCGCCCTGCGTACTTGCGCAATCACCGCTCTACTAATTCAGTTAGTATTGCCTTTTTCTGATAACAATATCCTACTGGAACCTGTGCAGCAATTTATATTATTTTTGAAGTGAAAACTTCTTTAGCGGCGCTGAGCACTTTTGTACTGGGGAAAAATGTATAAACTCGCGATAAATTCCAAGACCAGGTTAGTTGACCCCTCCTAGTATCGTGATTGCTATGTTACGAGGGGTCCCCAGCTGGTCTTCTTAGAAAGCCAAGGTTCTAACTGTTTTAAGACAATCCTAAGATTTTCCATAAAGATCATATTTCAAATAAATTCTCATGGAAAGTAGCTCTTATTGTCCCTAAAAAAGCGTTTCCAAAGTCCAATATCGGATAGCCAGACTGACCAATTTCCGTAAAGATCATATTTCAAATAAATTCTCATGGAAAGTAGTTCTTATTGTCCCTAAATACGGTGACAGTTCCCTTCAAAATACCTAGTGGCCAAGAGTGATGGATAAAATACCAAGGGCCTGACACGCTTTGTAAGAGAAAGATAGCCTTATTGCGATTCCTATGAGAGGAAGTAGAAAATAGTACGATGTTTTGTCCTTATCACCGATCGAAATTTTTTGTAATTGTGTCAAAGTTTTGTGTCAAGAAGATTGCAAAACAAATTGGCAATATTTGGTAGTGCATTTTATAAATGGAGAATTAATGATAAGTTTGGTTTAAATGAATAATAATTTACCAATTATCCGATCCGTAGTGTTTGGGTGTTCAGTGCAAACATGGTGGGGTGTTCAGTGTTGGGCTGTAAAAGCAAACTCGACCGAAAAAAGGCGGATGTTACATTCCATGCGTAATTTGCGTAAGTACATTTTCTTTGCATTTTGGACCCGTGTTTATTTCTAAAATCTCGCCGGTACCAAGTTACTGAGCTAAATCATAAGTTATATCATGAGACACTTGATGAATAGGAAAAATATGTAAATTAATTCAAAAATAACCTCCACATTTCACATATAAACCGATCAAATCGCATAGTATAAATCTACCATAGAAGCCAACTTAGAATTGATGTCCCATCATTCAGTCGGTTTATAATTCGATTTCGGGATACCAACAAATAATAAAAAAATCCCCTGAAGATTACCCCACGTTTCGGGAAATTCAAGTAATTTGCTTTTTTCAGTTTTTAGGGTTCCGTAGTAAACAACGAACCCTTATAGTTTCGCCATGTCCGTCCGTCCGTCCGTCCGACCCCCGTTTTTCTCAGTAACCGTTAGTACTAGAAAGCTGTAATTTGGCATGAGTATACATATCGATGACGCGGAGAAAACGGTAGAATAAAATCTTTAAAAAAAAAATTTTTTAGGGTACCTCCTCGGGTGACAGTAACGGAAACGCACAGGGCCGGGCCGTCTTTAACCAATTTGAGGCCCTGGGCACATTAGGGTAATGGGGCCCCTATGACCTTGATAGAGCACGATTCTGTTAGAATAGACAAAGAAAGTAAACGAGTCACATTAAATGAATAGATATTAATAATATAATATTTCCTAAAAGATAAAATTAATTTTCAAAATACACTAAATTTGGGTTGGGTCAAACAGCTAAATTAAATTTTCTTAAATAAACGCCTAATTCTAACCAGTCATATATATTTTTTTAAATTGAAAATGAGGCCGACGCTTATGCGAGCTCACCCAGAAGATTCACTCGTACCTTAAAAAGGTCCAGGTTATTTGAACTCGGAAGTACCTACATACGCCATTCGAATACCAAACCAGTAAACATTATAAAAAAAAGATGATTTTGACCAGGTAATGAAAGTAGCCAGTCGTACGTCGTCTGGATATCTGATGGAAGAAGGGGGAAGGCGGTATGAGCTCATGGAGTTCCTGAGCACACTCAACGAATCTAAAGAAATAAAAATGGGAAATAGGTAGTATTGCTTACAATTTTGGAAGTGAAAACTTCTTTAGCGGCTCTGAGCACTTTTGTACTGGGGAAAATTTGTTGAACTCGCGACAGATTCTAAGATTCTAAGACCAGCTAGTTGACCGCTCCTAGTAATCGTGATTGCGATGTTAGGAGGTGTCAACTCAGCTAAACTCAGCTGGCCCCTATACCACAAGACTTTACAAGTCTACAATTTGACAAAATTGCACAATTTTCCATAGAAAAAGTTCACAAATTTGTCGAATTGTACGCTTGTAAAGTATTGTGGTACAGGTTCCTGGGTCTTAGATGCGTAAGACACAATGATACTCGGGACATATTATGTAAATGGATTATGCGAATATGAACATGAGTATGAGTACAGTACAGATACGGATACCGATACGGATACCGATACCGATATGAATATCTTTGTTATTTGGGTCATTGTCAGTCGGAAAAACAAAAGTTGTCCATTCGGTGGACAATAGTTAACGGCTTGTGTGCATGTAATTTACGTTTTTATTATATGGATTTATAGACACGGAATTACAGATTATGCGGGTTATCAGATCAATCGAAAATTAAGCTTTGTAGCCCTTAACTTTTGGCATGTCCTGTCCACCGAAAAGACGCGCACCTAAATCTGACAATGACCCATTTACTATCTTTATTGAGTTTTCACTTCTGCCGGCACTCCCGGAGTGCAACCCGTTTTTTTAAGTTTTTAATATCTTGCTTCGTCTTGGTTAGGTTTACATTGTGTCCCGTGAGATACCTCAAAAATGGCTGCTTTTATTTTTTTTAATAATGGGCCCTACATTCTAATATAAACTACAAAACCGCAATCCAATTGACAACATGTCATATTTTTAACTACTTTATTTTATGAACTAGTTAGAAAATAGGTAAAAATTTAAGCCACCCGTATTTTTTCTTTTTCAATTTAACTCATTATTTCACACAAAAAAAAACACGTTGAAAAGTAGGTCATTCCAAAAGGGCGTAAGTAAAATATGACATCATCTACCCAACAAGAATCCAGAGCCACTCCACAGCAGCGATTGTCTGTACTCTGTACTAAGGTCTCCCTGAATACAGCGAGGAAGATGACGTCAACTTTCGGTTTACAGTAATTTGCGATTTTTTCCAAAATTAACGGAGAAAAAAATTAAAAAAAATGTTTTTTGTGTACTTCACACGTTTTTACCGAAATGGTTTTCGAATTAAGACTTTTGGATATTATGAAATATTGTCAAATGGTCGATCGCGGTTTCAGGAAAATTCAGTTTCAGGTCAGCGAGCTTAAACTCAAACAAAATGAAAATACCAGTGCATTAAAATATACCTGTTCGAAATACTTATTTCAACATCACTCGACGTGAGATACATGGCAAAATAAATTGTTAATCTCATTCGTTACGCAACACAGGGATCTTTTTGAGTAATAAAGTTGTTCTTGTAACGAGAATTAAGAGAACGTGCCTTTGTAGACACTGCTGTTAGTCACTGCGAATAAACCAGACGCTAGGCTCCATCAAGTTTAAAAAATTGCATTCTGTTATAAAGCTGACTTAATTAATGATGAGAGTAATTTGAATAAAAATGTGAAATATTATTACCTATTTAAGTGTGTTTCCGTATTACGTAAAGCATTGGGTGTACTTGTTTCTAAATATTATTTACGTGTTGGCTTTCTTTAACTATATAGTTATTACTTTCATCACAAATACGTTTATAATCTTATGTCAATAAGTTTCTGTGGAAATTCACCTGAATGAGGTGTAAACCATTTTGTATGTATGTATGTAAGCACTTTATTGTACACAAAACAGGTTAAAACAATATACATGTCACATAAGATTAAAGTACAAAAGCGAACAATCGCACACTTATGCATTTTTTGCATTTTAAACTTCCTAAATAACTACAAATTTAACTGCTGCTTTATAAATAGCGGGTGCAAAAATTTACAATAAAATACCAGAGTCAATCAGAGCTCAAGATGCTGAACGTAGCTTTACACGCAGTTTCAAAATGTATTGCGCATCAAAAGCATATTACTCTGTGAAGGATTTCCTAGATGAATAAATATTGTTTCGCAACAATATTTATTCATGGGAGGGGTATAAACAGTTCGGTTGTCATGGAGATAACAAGCCATCAAGGGATTCGAAAATTCGCCGACTCTACTAACAGTCCCCGTGGCCCAGTGGTATAGCGCATTGGGAACAGAGTCACTGTGACCCGGTTCGAATCCCGTCGGCGATGCACTTTTTGTAAGTTATTTCAAAATGTTAAGTGATAATTTTCATTAGGCTGAGTAGCATGGAAGGTTCTAGAAGAAGTGGCTGAATAGAAAATTCCATGCTATAGAAAATTAAACGACAAATGTATGGGATTGGAACATTCGAGAATCGACGTTAAGGCACAGGTTTCGGGAATGGTGAACGCTACTCGAAACAGATGAATAACGAAAAGACAACCGTAATGACTATCGAAATGAAGATCGAAATTATCGTCTAGAATGTTCGATAGGGGTATATAAAGGGAACAAGGTCCCGGCGCAGGGCAGTATTAAAGTGAGTGAATACCGGAGCGGAACGGAAAGAGAAATAGTAGTACAGTGGAAAAGTGAAGTGATAGTAGTGAGTACAGTGAAGTGTTAGTAGTGCAAGTGTCAGTGAAGTATACTGTGTCAGTACTAGCAGGCGCGGACTCAGTGGACTTTGTGCGTAAGTCGAGTCAGTGTACTAGTGCGTGTAGACTCAGTGAACTTATCCGGCGATTTCTAAGTCGCTAAATAAAACCATAGTTGCGCCTAACAGGTGTTTAACTCTATCCCGTACCCCACGCTCGTAACAATATGTTAAATTTAATAGACTTCATTGTATAATTTATTTTAGTGACATGTTATCCTAATATTTAAGTAATTAATTCGTACCTATTCTGTAATTGACTGTATAATTTATTTTTATTATTGTACTATTCTATTAGATTCATTCAGTCCTACATATACCTTGGATTAGATAATATGAATAATGTAATTGACAATGTACGATTAATACAAATAAAGAATCATATCATATTCATATCATATAGGTATTGTCATCTCTGTTGTGTAAATAGCGGTAGGCCACGAAACCGACTGTTATTAAGGAAATAAATCTTAGAACATTATTTTCAGTGCGCTAGAAGTTTCATAACATTTTTATTACAAGGGATGAAGTCAAATGAAAATCTAGTGCCCAGTTGCTTAGGTAGGTACCTATTTGCTTGATTACAATTATGTCGTTCATACGTACTGCAACCGAAATTATTATTTTTATTGTAACGTCAAAATTATCAATAAAAAAGTTTTTATCGAGGAATTGTTAAAATTATAATTGATATTAAAAGCCACTTGAATATTGATATATAGTTATAGAAAGTTAGATCGTTCGTATGTACGAATTTTGATTTTAGAAGTTCCAAGCGATCTACTAAACACCTGGGAAGTACGGTCACGAATTTTAACAAGTCCGTCAAACAGTACCCTTACCATGAGTTTGCAATGTTTGCATTACCGTACTCTAGCGACTGCGTAAACGATTTAGTATGGATGAAAGTACAGCGCCTCTGGCGGTTACGCAATAGAACTAAGGATCGCCATACTAAATCGTTTACGCAGTCGCTAGCGAGTACGGTAATGCAAACATTGCAAACTTATGTATAGAAATTCAAAGTAAAAGTTTGCGAAGTGGGTCATAAATTAACGAGCGTGATGAAGGTCGCGTGATATATCGTGATAGACGATAAGATATCATCTATCACTTTCTGATACAACTCGGTAGAAAGTAACAGATGCTTTCATCTTGTACTTATTATCTTGTACCTATACCAGTTTTTAGGGTTCCGTACCCAAAGGGTAAAACGGGACCCTATTACTAAGACTCCGCTGTCCGTCTGCCCGTCTGTCACCAGGCTGCACGGCGTGTTAAAACCGTGATAGACAGTTGAAATTTTCACAGATGATGTATTTCTGATGCCGCTATAACAACAAATACTAAAAATCAAAATAAAATAAATATTTAAGGTGGCTCCCATACAACACACGTGATTTTTTTGCCGTTTTTAAAGATAATGGGACGGAACCCTTCGTGCGCGAGTCCGACTCGCACTTGGCCGGTTTTTTTGAAATTTCGCACTTGTGCATGACTTCTATATGTTATTACTAAATTTTTCATGCGTCGTCATTTTAATTTCAGTAATAATTATTTTACATACCAGCGCGGTAATCACGTAACGTTTTCATTAAATACGTGGGTACCAACGGTAGTAAATACGTGATTACCTCGCCGTTGATCAATTACTGTATTGGTTAAATATTCATTGAGTCAGCTTTTAATGCTCAACAGTAATAGAATAATGTAAGTCATATTTGATATTATTTGCCTTCATGCGGTTGTGGTCAACACATTTAACGTGAGAATAATTTTGAGATGCATCCAAGCGGGTAAATTGAATTTATGCGATCATAACGGAATCACTCAAATTATACGGGCGGCTAATTATTTGAAACCATAACAGGTAAATGTCCCAGTGGACGACAGTGTACAGATGTATTATTATTTTTCCTTTGCCTTTTTATATAATATACGTAAGTGAGATTTATAGCAAGGATTTTTAATTCAGGCTATTTTTTATTCCATTTTCCATTGGCCATTTCGTCTTGTATTGTGGTGTTTTGTGTATTTGTACGGTATTTGTGCCACGAATAAATGTTTTTTTCTTTCTTTCTTATAAAAGTTCAAAAAAATATACATTTCTAGAGTCGACACTATTTGTATGTAGATATGTCTGTTGTTGTTGTTGTATAGGTACTTTGCTGATTGCTCACTGTTATTTGCAAGGCAATTCGACATATTTTCACGAATAATTGTCATAAAATGTTTGTCAAGACTTAATTATTCGATAGAATATTAAATAATGATGTCTCAATAGTCTGATCATTAATAATGCAAACACAAAAATATACGTAAATGTTACCGACTCCGTTAATTAATCTTCCCATAAATAAATTAAAATATCATAGCTTTATTCGTATCTACAATTAATTTTTGTATGTTACTTGTAATGTTTGTGCATACACTAAAGGATTATTGGGTTTACGTTCAGTTATTTAAATTTAATCTCGTTTGAAACATGAACATTTATTGAACATGATTTTGAGGATAAAATAAACAGTTTCAGATTTTGCTTGAATTTCGATTAAGCAAATATGCGTAGATGATGAAGTTATCGCTTTTTCTCGAACGTGCTGATTTCTCCCGCGTTTCCGTAGATAAGCGAATGATAAATGTGCGCGAGTTCCCGACTTGTACAAGTTGGTAGTCGGCTTACTTCTGATGATGCGATAGGCGATAAGTCCTAAAGTTAGTTGTTAACCTTCAAAGAAGCAACGTGGGCGATTAAGGTGAGATTGGCGTCTAATAAATCAGAGTTTAGATAAATTAGCCTCGTGTTGGCAATTTGGCATACTTAGGCACTACTTACTGCAAAAAAGTATCTGTATCCTTTTTATCATCTCTCTGGAGTGAATCTTGTGAATCGCCAGTATTAAAAGGGCTATTTAAATTACTTGTGCCTTCTATGCGAAGAATGATTTTTTAAATATTGAATATTAAATGTAACAAACTATAATAATTATTTTTTTACATTGAATATTGTAAGGAATAAATATTGTACTAACTAAAATTAAATGAAACCGACATGCTTAGTAATAATATCTGTACCTGACGTGTCATCATCATCATCATCATTGGCCTGTGACATCTATAAAAGATGATTTGAGCAGCGTCCATTAAATTGCGGCACTTGCGTACATGGCTAGTAAGGCCAATACGAGAGCGGCAGGCACGTCCGCATATATGGCAGGGAAATATCATGCTCGACGCTGCAGGAGGTGCAGCAGCGCGCTGGTGTCTCAGCTCTCGTTTATGGGACAAGAGATCAAACCATGCGCTATCATGTAGCACCACGCCTTCACCCAGTGCCTTCCTCCAATTATTTTATCAATAAATGAGTATGAGTATATACAATACGTTCAGGAGCTATTTAGTTTTTAACATTTGCATCATCGTTATTATCATCGGCTAATGTACTATCGAACCACTGAATCGTGACCCACTGTGGAACCTTGTCACAAAAAGTGTCATTTTCCTTGTCAGGAAGTACGATATCACTATGACATTTACTGTGACAAGGTTCCACGGTGGGTCACGATTCAGTTGGTTCGATAGTATGTCCCATTGGCATTAACATCTTTCTCATTATTGTACCGCACGCAGTAAGTCGCCTAAACTACGTCATTTTGTAAAGGGGTGAAAGGGGACATAAGCATTGACAAGCATCATCGCCAGACATCTTAAACTTTACGAGTAATTGAAGTGTCGAAATTAAAAGGAGTAGAATGATGGACTATTTTAATTAAAACGGTTATTCAATTCTATAGTTGGTTCCACTCACTTATATAATATTCCACAGTAAAATATATTTTTTTATCATTTTCATTAAAATGCACACTACTCTTTAACCCTTAATTTGACATCGCTTACTGTGATGAACATTCAATAAAAATAAATCGGTAGATCATATGAACACTTTCTATAGAGTTTCATCACAATAAATTTTTAACTTTATAGTTTGGATGTGGGTAGAAAAATATTTCGTAGTGCTGCGAACTTTTTTAACGTCAGCATTATAACAAAATGTCGACGCGAGGCAAGTCGTCACTTCTTTGCAAGGTATTTATTAATATTTTCATGTTTAATCAATACATTTTTGGATAACTCGTGGTAATGCATTATAAGCAAATACCATGTTCAATGATTTATGGCCAACTCACCTAAGTTTAGGCATTCATTTTGCTACTAGGCCATTTCAAAGTTGTATGTTTATCACAGTGAACAACGCCAAATACTACAAGAAATATATTTAGTCTTCAATGTTCATTAGGGTGAACAATGCTAAAAAGTATGTTAATTGGGTTGTTGGTTGATTTTCTTGTTTGTTTACTTGTCAATAGAAATTAAAACAAAGTGGATCTGCTAAATTATTAGCTCTTGTGCCACGATCGTATGCACTTTCTGAAACTAGTGATATATCTGTTAATGAAAATGAATACCGACCACATGAACGAATTTCGTCTTCTTCACCTTCGCTTGACTCTCGAACGGGTTCAGTTACTTCGCAGTTCTGATAGTGAAAATGAAAACGATGATGTTGAAATCCCACAATGCGAGACAATGAATGTACTTGAAGATCCTTTGACTCCAGTTATAGAAATAGTATGTCCAGCAAATAGTGAGCTTACTTTGACATTCCGTCGATTTCATCTATATCATCCCTTCCTTCTGCAACTACGACATCAGCTTCACGACCTTCTAAAACGAAATCTAGGACTAAGATTGCTCCCGTAGCGAAAAGGCCAAAAAATTAATAAGTTCACCTTGAATTACAAAAATGGACCAGGAACATTTTTCAGCATAAAGACCAAAAAGTCGAATAAGAATCGGAGGAATAATGTTGCTTTGCCTGACAAAGACTCTTCTCTTGACCACTTTACAAAAAAAAAACTCCCGATATTATAGGTAACTGATATTTGTAGAAGAGACGTAATGTACAGTCGACGTCAAAGATATGTTTTCACTTCACCTAATTCCATTGTATTTGGGTGAATAATATATATACATCCTCTTTGACGTTTTCTGGACCAACCTATAAAGCTGGAATACGTCAAGTATTGGATTTCATGACCATGGGACGTTTATTTTTATTCTTTCATTAAATAACACAAAAAAACAGTATTTTTTAATTGATGTAACATGTTTTGTTTCTCTGGGCTTTTATTTTATATCAATGAATTAGTCACTGCACGGGTTGGATATGGTCACGCGACCGTCGACATCCCTGAACACCGGCGATTGGTGTCTGATGTAGTCCATTAACACGTCGTAGTCCACTCCTAACGGTGAGCTAACGTTGAAGCGATTCTTGGAGACCATCTGTGAATAATATAAACATTGTAGGCCTATTATAATATTACCTAGGCCTCATTTATGGACGGCAATGTGTACTCTAGCTGTATTAAAACGTGTAATACGTGTATGCTTGCTCACAAAGCTCGCGTCTAGTCTACGCGAAGCCACCCGTGTCAATAATTAAAAAGGAAGAGTACTACCAAACGGACTAATAATTGAAATTTCATTATTAAATAGTAGAACGTCATGTCTATTGTTGTTGTTACGTTTCTGTTCAATATTCATCGTGTTGGAGCGTGGAGATGTTTAAAATATTGACTTTAAGCTTCAAACGTTTAAGTAATGGCGGGAATATTACATTATTGCCGAGGCTCGGAAAGCAAGGGATTAACTGACGAGGTGGTTGTCAGGCCGAGGCGTGGCTCGCCCTTTCAACCACAGCGTCGGCAATAATGTATTATTATTGTCAAGTATCAACACCCAATTGACAATATTTCATAATTTCCAAAAGTCTTAATTACTTACGCCCTTTTGGAATGACCTAATTTTCAACGTTTTTTTTTTGTATGAATTAATGATTTAAATTGAAAAAGAAAAAATACGGGTGGCTTAAATTTTTACCTATTTTCTAACTAGTTCATAAAATAAAGTAGTTAAAAATATGAAATGTTGTCAAATAATAAAAAAGTACGACATAGATATAAAGCGTTGTTTATAACATCACATTACCCTATAATTGAACCTTGGACCGCGACTCGCATTAAGAACAAAGTACCACTTACTGTAAAACCCCCTCCACCTGCGCCTATAAAGTCAGAAGTGATGACCCTATAATAATAGTTCTCCGGTACTAAGGGTCTACAATACGAGTAATTCGATCATATTAATTTAAGAGTATGAAACTGCGTTATAAGAAATGTAATAAAAATATGCCTAAAATACGAGTAAGTAGATCATATTAACTTACTTATTTCTTTTGAAGCGTTCTTACATAAATGTAGGGTAATATAATCTGCTTACTTGATACGGCGTCTCATATTAGGAAAATTCAATTTCATGCAAAACGTTCAGACATAGTATTAAAAAGATATTAAAGAACAAATATTGGAAGTACCGACAACGATCAGTATCAAGGTTGAAATAAAGTTAGAAAATGAACTGTACTTCTCTCGTCTAATATTGTATCTGTATTAATATTGACACTTTAAAAGAGAAAAGAAAGATATACCTAGAGTCCACTTCATCGTGAAAATAAATCTAAGAGGACCATCAAACTCAACGTACTGGCTAATATAAAATTTATATTTGATACCCTACCTTTCCCACTGTAACGAGGTTTAGTTTTCCGTCCGGTTGGAAGGTCAGATGGCAGTCGCTTCCGTAAATACTAGTGCCTACGCCAAATCTTGTGATTAGGTACCTAGCCGACCCCTTCAGGATGCGAAAACTGTACTGGGATAAGGCTGGTTTTCCATTAGAGCTATGCTATGCTACGTTGCTATGGATGGTTTGAAATCCGCCAATCACATTCCTTTATTCACATAGCATAGCTCTGGTGGAAAAGGGTTCAGCTAAGCTATGTTTTTTATATGGAAAGATGCGAGCTGCGGATGCGTGCTATGGATGCGTGCTGTGGACGCGTGCTACGGATGCGCGCTACGGATGCGTGAGCGCTTCCCCCCTCACCAGGCTGCCGCTCCCCGCGCCCGCAGTCGATACATCGCATAGCTCGAGCTGCGCATCTTCCTCGCACAGCTACCTCGCGGCTGCGCATCTTCATGGCGCATCTACCTCGCACAGCTACATAGCGTAGCTTTAGTGGAAACGGTCGCATAGCTCGTAGCGCATCCTCGCAGCACAGCTGCGTAGCATAGCTCTAGTGGAACACCAGCCTAACGCTAGGAGAATGATTATTTGACCTGCCTCGTCTTGCCACGGTAGGCTGGGGACGCGCGAGGGCCCGCCTGTTGGAATGTAAATTTGATAGGTACTTACCTATGAATCTTTGTACCCTTCTCAATATAGGCACTCGATATGTCAATCAGCGACATCTCTTTGAACGTCTTTCTTTACCAGACAGAGGTCGACAGATATTGGAGCGAATACTAGACAAATACTACAATTTTATAATTGAGCCATTTTCAATCGCTTTGTAGTAGTAGTAATATACCTTCTTTATTGAGCACCACAAAGTAAAAAAATAAGAAAAAAACTTAGACTTAATAAGGCAACAACAAGCAAAAAATCTCAAATTAAGTTTCTTGACTTTTTGAGTAATGCTAATGAGTCTAATGATGTTTGGTGGTTGCTTGGTCTATATAATTATGTATTCCTGATGATGATGATTCCGATTATTTTTTGAAACGGTTGATGGCTTTCTCCTTTGCAGTAATTTTACCGAATAATGCCGTTATCTCCACTTGACAAGAGCCCTACAATTTTCTGTCATATATCGATGTCAATATTGTCAATTTATGAACGTTGCAATTTAGGATTGTTTTTTTTTTCTGTGAAACAAATTTATCAATTTTGACTTCTTACCCCAACATACCTTACATACTTGAACAGATAATCCAACTAGAACCATACAACAAAGCTAACACTTGTCAGAAAAGCTAATGATCAAACCCAAATCAACGCAACAAAGCCCAGCAACGTACAGGCACAATAACAATGAATAGGGTTGTCACTCACAGAGAATCCGTCGCCCCCCTCGCCGAGGAAGCTTTGAGCGACAACTCTATAATTTTTGTCTAGTCTTAGAGGTTCGTAGACCGGAACGCTGCAGTCTATGCAACGGACGCTCGCAGTGACAACCCTGTTGCCGACCGGCCGCGAACCGTCGAAGACTACATGGATCCCTGGAGAAGTTCGACTTAGGAAGAATGAGTTAGAAACATTATTAGGTAAGCAAGTTTAATAAAAACTTCTTGTTTTAATGGGTCCCGACGAAAGAAATTACTCAGTAGGTAAAATAAAATTAGAGATGTAATTTTGGCAAAGCCTAAATGATATATTTAATACTAGCTTTTGCCCGCGACTTCGTCTGCGTAGAACTCGGTCATCGTATTAGAATGTTTTTGCTATTCTTTTATTTTAGGCGCTAAGCTAGTTATCTCTCTTCCACCCCCTTGCGGTGTCCCATGTCCTTCCCTATGTTTCGAACATTATGATGCAGGTGCGGAATATACTACAAACGCATGAAGTAATGTAGATGAAGACGCGAGCGCAGCGGGCGCGAAATATTTCAAACATTATGATGCAGGCGCGGAAAAGACTTCACACGTATCAAGCAATGTAGTTAAAAAGGCGAGCGAAGCGAGCGCGAAATATTTGCAACTTTATGATACAGGTGAGGAAAATACTTCATACGCATTAAGTCATGTACATGAAAACGCGAGCGTAGCGAGCGCGAAAATTTTCGGAAATAATGATGCAGGTGCGGAAAAGACTTTATATGCATCAAGTAATGTAGTTAAAAAGGCGAGCGAAGCGTGCGTGAAATGTTTGGAACATTATGATACAGGTGCGGAAAATATTCATACGCATTAAATCATGCAAATGAAAACGCGAGCGCAGCGAGCGTGAAATGTTTCGAACATTATGATGCAGGCGCGGAAAAGACTTCATACGCATCAAGTAATGTAGTTAAAAAGGCGAGCGAAGCGAGCGCGATTTATTTGGAACATTATGATACAGGTGAGGAAAAAGAAGGTGCGGAATATTTTTCACACGCATTAAGTAATGTAGGGAGCGTAGCGCGCGCGAAAATTTTCGAACAGTATGATGCATGTGCGGAAAATACTCCATATTCATCGAGTAATGTAGATGAAAACGCGCGCGCAAATTTTTTCGAACATTGTAATATTTGTAATGCATGTGTGGAAAAGACTTTATACGCATCAAGTCATGTAGATGAAAACTCGAGCGAAGCGAGCGTGAAACTTTTAGAACATTGTGATGCAGGGTGCGGAAAAGACTTCTTACGCATTAAGGAATGTAGGTGTAAACGCGAGCGCAGCGAGCGCAAAATTTTAAAGAAAAAAAATAGTTGTCGGTGGTTGAATACATATTTTTTTGTTTAAAAATTGTTGGAGAACCTTACTACCTTTGTTTGTTCTTTCACATTCAAAAGTGGAGTAGAGGCCCAGGTTGATAGCGCACCCACCCTGGTTGTTCCTGGGAGATGTGTGATTTTCTGAGATTGAGTTTTTGTTTTCTATCGGCCTATGAATTTCGAATTTGGTCATACATAATGTTTATTGTTACATACCTATATTTTACTAACAAATACCTATATACCCTAAATGTGGAAAGTCTGACCCGGCCGGTCTTCGGTATGTTGTATGGATCAGTTAGTTCATCCAAATTTGCAACTTTGACAAACTTTACTTCGATGCGAACTGCGATTTCGTTTATTTTCTGGCTTTGAGAACGGTCCCCCCCTTCCCCACTCCTGATATCCCCGTACCCCGAAGAACCTCAAACATATCCCATAACGATTATTAAGAAAATAAATGTCCGCCATCTTGCATTTGAAAATGGATATCATTGTTGTAATCAGCACCCCAAAAAAAGATTTTATACAAAAATATTAATATTTAAATTTATATATTTTGAACCTTATTATTGGAACAGTAAAATGGCTTTTTAAACTAATAAAGTTGATGCAACTCGGCCAACTCAAATTATTTCAATCATGCGCATACGTATACATGCCGCAAGTCTTACCATGCAACCGAGAGCCCGCTGCTCTGCGTAGGTAGGTAGAGGTACCCTCCATCGAAAACAAAAAAAAAACACCGAGCTTGCATAGTAAGACTGGTATACCTAGGTTTGTGAATATTGATAGCGACCGACTGTCCAACATAATTAGATCTCTCATATCAAACAGTTAATATGGTTTGAGGGACTTTTGTTTTTTTGTCATTGGCCTCTCAAGTATATTTCGTCCCCCGTTTTTTCAAATACTATCTGTTTATTGCACAATGTTTGAATGGGGTTCTTTTTCCTTTGCTTCCAAGTAGATGCTTACCAATTTTCAAGCCTTTAAATCACGAATTGAAGGACTTCCCATACAAAGTTCAACCCCTGTTTTCACCCCTTTTAATCCCCAATCTGTATGATTTTTATAGCCTATAACCTCGCCGAAGATCCAATAAACATATTATTGAAGGCTGCATTAAAATCCATTCGCTAGTTTTCACGTGATAGTTAGACAAATAAACAGACAGACAAACAGACAAACAGACATGAATTCTAAAAACCGTTGAAATGTGTTCTGTTATCGATTCTAAGACCCCTCAATCGATTTTTTTTCTTATATCTTTAATGTACAGATTTTTGACCCTCTTCTGCTTTATTATATGTATAGATAGATTTAGTGGGACGTACTTATATTCGTATATTAGGCTAACAATGATGACCGCGGTCTGCCTCCCTAGCCTGGTAAGTTTCATTCCTTTGTACTTGTGGAGGAGCGCTCGTGGCCCAGCGGCGCCGGGTACCGCTTGCTGTAGGTATCTAAGGTTAAGCAACGTGGGCAGCGGTCAGGACTTGGATGGGTGACCGCTTTGAGTGGTTACTAACTGAGCGCTCCCGTGCTTTGGAAGGCACGTTAAGCCGTTGATCCCGGTTGCTGTCTATGGCAGCAGTCGTTAAGCCAAGTAGGAGGCCTTCGGGCGGTTTGAGAACTTCTAACAGTCAAGTTGCCCACTCACTTGACAAAGCCTAATCCCAATAAGGTCTAGTTTCATCTCGGGGTTGGAAGGTCAGATGGCAGTCGCTTCCGTAAAAACTAGTGCCTACACCAAATCTTGGGATTAGGTAGCGGACCCCAGGCATCCTTCAGGATGCAACTGTACTGGGATAACGCTAGGAGGATGATGATACCATTCTGAGATAAATATTTCTAGATCTCTTTCAGAGTATTTACAGGTCAACCAGGTAGGTAACTAAAGTTGTATTACCTGATACCTGAAGCATCCTCGCCCCAGGGTATGGGTCGTTTGCGACTGAATACTCCAGCATTTCCATAATATGGTCGCCTCTCAACATGAACACTTCCACGTTATTTTCAAACGGCGTCGATAGAAGCATGGACTCAAATGTTATTACTGAAATTCAAAAGATTGGTATTATTTTTATATTAAATAGTCTAAATTACACACGCATAGCTGATGTAGGCGCAAAAACTGCTAGGCTCAAATGGGACTGGACGGGCCACGTCTGTCGCATGCACCCGGATCGGTGGGCTAATATAGCCACCAGTTGGATGCCACAACAGCGACGCAGACGTGGCAGGCCTAGACGGAGATGGCGGGATGACTTAGGTAGATGCCTTCCTCGCCAACTGGCCGGACGAAGCACAGACACGGGAGTCGTGGAATTCATGGGGAGAGGCCTTTGCCCAGCAGTGGGACACCCCTATAGGCTAGATAAAAAAAAAGTCAAAATTACCCCGGGAGTCGAGTACCTAACATCGGTTAGTTAATAATTATGTTCGTAAAAAATGAAGTAGGTACGACGACGGATTCAATGTACACGTCTTCGTATTCACAAAAAGACAAAGAAGTTATTTTTTTAAATAATACTTAATCAACACTTACTTCCTTGCTCAATGCTTACACGGATACCACCTTGGTTTATGACGCAGAAATGAGCAAAATTCCAGTTACCCTCCTCAGCATATGGTAAGGCCTATAAAGTAAAAGTGCCAGCAAAGTAAATTAATGTTTTCCTTAACTAGCGAAATTGAGTTTTTTACTGCGCTCAACTGACGCTGGGAATATTTTAAGCTATGATGTGGTCGATTTTTTAAACGGAATTAATTTAAAAAAAACTATACTCGTTACTTCATTTTATTTTCACAGAGATTTTTTAAAATTGTACCTTTCCATTATTTTCACAAAATTTGGGAATTTTTGGTTTGTTTTGCTCAAAATCATATATATTGTATACTAGCTTTTGCCCGCGACTTCGTCTGCGTAGAACTCGGTTATCGCGTTAGAATGTTATTGCTAATCTTTCATTTCAGGTGCTTACTGCTTACCTAGTTATCTCTCTTCCATTCTAACTTCAACCCACTTACGAAACGGGATGATTTCTGGGATGAAAAGTATCCTATGTCCTTCCCTGGGACTCAAATTATATCCATACCAAATTTCATTTAAATCGGTTGAGCGGCTTAAGGGGTAACATGCAGACAGAGTTATTTTAGCATTCATAACCCGCCCTGGTTTCGCACGGGTAGTCCAGTTTTTAATTTATTTATCAAAGCTTTTGTCCGCGACTTCGTTCGCGTGAATATCCATATCAATTTCTACACCGTATTTTCGCTGGCGCCGGGTACTGCGGGCCAGGCTGTCTCGTCAAACATTGCGCACGCGGTTTCAACGCGCCCACATGAAACACATGACAGAGGATTTAATAGACTATGGATGTAGATGAAAACGCGAGCGAAGCGAGCGCGAATTTTTTCGGACATTATGATACAGGTGTGGAAAATACTCCATATGCATCAAATAATGTGAAAATGCGAGCGCCGCGAGCGTAAAATGTTCCGAACATTATCATTAATTATCATTTCATTCATTCATTATGATGTAGGTGTGGAAAATACTTCATACGCATCAAATAACGTAGATGAAAACGCGAGCGTAGCGAGCGCGAAATGTTTCGAACATTATCATGCAGGTGTGGAAAAGATTTCATACGCATTAAGTCATATAGATGAAAACGCGAGCCTAGTGAGCGCGATCATTTTCGAACATTATGATGCAGGTGCGGAAAAGACTTCTTCTCATCAAGTAATGTAGATGAAAACCCGAGTGTAGGCGTGGAAAATAAATCATGAGCATCAAGTCATGCAGATGAGAACGCGAGCGTAGCGAGCGCGAAATTTTACGAACATTATGATGTGGGTGGGGAAAAGATATCAAACACATTAAGTAATGTAGATGAAAACGCGAGCGCAGCGAGCGCGAAATGTTTCGAACATGATGTAGGTGTGGAAAAGACTTCATACGCATCAAGTCATGTAGATGAAAACGCGAGCGTAGTGATCGCGAAATGTTTGGAACATTATGATGCAGGTGCGGAAAATACTTCATACGCATCAAATAACGTAGATGAAAATGCGAGCGTAGCGAGCGCGAAATGTTTCGAACATTATCATGCAGGTGTGGAAAACACTTCATACGCATTAAGTCATATAGATGAAAATGCGAGCGTAGCGAGCGCGAAATATTTAGAACATTATGATGCAGGTGCGGAAAATAATTCATACGCGTCAAGCAATGTAGATGAAAACTCCCGCGCAGCGAGCGCGAAATGTTTTGATCATTATGATGCAATGCAGGTACGGAAAAAACTTAAAACGCATTAAGTAATGGTAACGCATTAAGGTTGCCTGGAAGAGATCGCTCTTTAGCGATAAGACCGCCTGTTGTCTACCTTTACCTACATGTTGCTGTATTGTTTCTGTATGTAACTGATTCATTTTGTGTGAGGTGTACAATAAACAGTATTTGTATTGTATTGTAATGTACAGATATTTGATATGAATACATATTTTCACCTTATTCCATTGTAATAAAGTCCAAAAATGTAATATATTTATGCCCTCAACTGTAGATGAAAACGCGAGCTTCTGGGAGGTGTGTGATTTTCCGAGAGTTGATTTTTTTTGCTTCCGATTAGCCTATGACTTTCGAATTTGGTCATACTTAATGTTTATTGTTACGTATATTTCACTAAAAATACCAATATACCCTAAATGTGTAAAGTCTGACACGCGCTGAACGTATTTTATACATTTTGATGTTGGAAAACGCAAGTAATTGGCACCCCGAAGAACCTCAAAGATGACACCCATATCGATTATTAAGAAAAATAGATAAATGTGCGCCATCTTCGATTTGAAAATGGATAAAAAAATTGTAATCAGCACCCCAAAAAACAATATTTTATACAAAAATACACTATATATACGCATATATACATGTCGCAAGTGTTACCATGCAACCGGGAGCCCGCTGCTCTATTTAGGTACCATCCATCGAAAACAAAAAAAAACACCGAGGTTGCGTAGTAAGGTTTGTGAATATTCATAGCGACTGAATGACCAACATAATTAGATCTCTCATTTCAAACAGTTAATATGGTTTGAGGGACTTTTGTTTTTTTGTCTTTAGCCTCTCAAGTATTGTTATTTCACCCCCCATTATTTCAAATACTATCTGTTTATTGTACAATGTTTGAATGGGGTTCTTTTTTCTTTGCGTCTATGTATATACTTACCAATTTTCAAACCTGTAAATCAAGAACTGAAAGACTTCTCATACAAAGTTTAACCCCTCTTTTCACCCCCTTTCATCCCCAACCTGTATGATTTTTATAGCCTATAACCTGGCCGAAGATCCAATAAGCATATTAGTGAAGGCTGTATTAAAATCCATTCGCTAGTTTTCACGTGATAGTTAGACAAATAAACAGACAGACAAACAGACAAACAGACACGAATTCTAAAAACCGTTGAAATGTGTTCTGTTATCGATTCTTAGACCCCTCCATCGATTTTTTTACTAATATCTTCAATGTACAGATTTTCGACCCTCTTCTGCTTTATTATATGTATAGATAATTGATTTTGATAAAAAAAATCCCTAATTTCTTGTACATTTTGATGGATTTTCACATTCAGCCAGAAAACGTCCGGAATCGTATTTTCTAAATACGATTAGTTGGACCTATAATAATAACAGGCAACCAACATCACCAGCATGTTAGCTATGGTTATAGCCTAAAGTTTGATTAGCTATAGACTACATGTGAGGCTATATATATAGATTTAAACAATAATAATACATGTGAGGCTTTCCTTCAACAGTCAACTACAAAGTGAAAATGGTATATACATTATTTCGCCTTTTTATCTAATAATTTAAACTTATATTATTAAGAAGTTAGCAAGTACAACCACTGCAATAAAGCAAAAATATGCATGCATACATTTCCTTGTAGTCCACTGTCTAGGTCTACTTCTCATTTTGTTCTCCTCATGGATCGGAAAAAATAATACTAACAGCGTGCATAAAAGCATCACAGATGAAACTGCCCAGGTTACACTCGCCGCAAGCGCAGCTTGAATCCAGATGTACCATGGAATACCCTACTTCTTGTTTTGCTAACTCTTCTATCTGGGGGAGATAGTATTCGATCTTTTCTAAAACATCCGGTGCTGAAAATAAAATAGAATATGTATATATATAATTTTTAATGTGTTCTTTTTTAAATGAATTTGTAACTTTTAATTTTTAAAATACGACGTTACTTAAATAAACGGATTTTTTTTCTTTCCTTTATAAGCAATCGTTAAAGATGATTATATACCAAGCATTTGATGATGATTATATGTGTGGAATATACTAAAGTAATACGTAAGTAGGTAATTTAATATAAATAGTGTTCCGTTAAAGCAAAAAATATTTTTAATCCTGTGATTATCCTGCATCTAATTTATACATTACATAGAATGCAGAATCTAATAGTATGATCTCAATTTATCACTGCAATTATTTTTTCTCCAACTTCAATCCTACAATTGTTACTTAGTGGCACTAAAAATTGTTCCATATTGTTATAATTTGGGAAAACAGAACGTGCTTATGTACCTATATAATAGGTATCCACTATCCAATGTATCTAAGGGATCAAACCTGGCTCGATTTCATTCCCAAGATAATGAGGATTGCCGTTCCAATCGAGGAGATTTCCGGCGTCGTCGAAAAACAGTTTGATCTCTCCTAGGTACTGCGTGTGCGCCGCCGCTTGCACTACCAATACCTGGAATGAACTGGTCACTTGATTTCGAATTTAAATTAACGGTAGCCTAGATTAAAAACAACATGCTTATAAATACGCCACATAATCACATAACCGACTAAGGCGACTTCCTGATTTGTCGGTGCGGAAGCAGTACGATATGAGAAAAGTGTCAAATGTCAGTGTCAGCTGTCAGTCGACGCGTTACCATTTTTTACTACGCCCCTACATTTAAATGAGTGCTTCCTGACTGTCGCGGGATGCGCGGTAGCGGGACGATGCGAAGGCGGTACTGCTCCGCTTCTGCGCATGATATTACTACTGCGCAAACTTAATACTGACAGTATTATGTCAAGTGAGAATCATTGCGACGTCAGTAAGTTTACGTCAAAGAAGATAATGTCACATATCGATCACGCCCCGCCAAGTCAGGAAGTCGCCTTAGGGGTGTGCAAAATTGGCAACTCAGGTTGCTAAAAGGAATTAAAAAGTGACAAAACATATTGTTATAGCGCAACGGTATTGTCATAAAAGTATATTTACGTAGATATTTCACTTTTTTCGCTGCTGAGAAGCTGCCTGGAAGAGCTCTTTAGCGTTAAGACCGTCTGTTGTCTATCTCAACATAGATGTTTTTTTATGTTACCTACTGTATGTACAGTCAAGGGCATAAATATGTGTACATTTTTGGACCTTATTTCAATGGAATAAGGTGAAAAAGTAAGGTAATAAGGTGAACATACATTGGTGCCCTTGACTGTACCTACCTAAATGATTCTTTTCGGTAAGCTGTGCAATAAAAAACTCCCTTGAGCTTAGATGCTGGCCAAGAGTACACACATTCGCAATAATAAAAGAGTGGAGTACCTATTTATTTGTGTTGATAAGAAGTGGGGATCTTCTGCGTGGTTCACAACCCATTGTCGACACGTAGTCGATATTAAATGTCTGTACCCTTTACAGACCTTTTATGAATATGTGGTGGTGGAGATTTTGAATGGAAGCCGCTGGACAGAGTGCGAAATACATATACTGAAATCGCTAACGTCCTGTGCACACATGGCGGTGACAAATGAGCTGCGAGCAGTTCGACTGAGCTGGAGCAGGGTCAAAGACAGAGCATGGCATATCGTGAGCTTGTAACGGTCATTTGCACCCCCGGGCTGCCCTAGGCTAAGACTACAATGATACCCCGTAATAAAATATCATGTTCATTTAAGTAGGTGTAATTTTACTTTGGCGACTTCCTGATTTGTCGGTGCGGAGGCGGTACGATATGAGAAAAATGTCAAATGTCAGTGTCAACTCAGTACTACTTTTTACTGCGCCCCTACATTTAAATGAGTGCTTCCTGATTGGCGCGGGATGCGCGGAAGCGGGACGATGCGAAGGCAGTACTGGTCCGCTTCTGCGCATAATATTACTACTGCGCAAATGTAATACTGACAGTATTCTGTCAAGTGGGAATCTTTGCGACGTCAGTAAGTTTACGTCAAAGAAGAAAATGACACATATCGATCCCGCCCCGCCAAGTCAGTAAGTCGCCTAAAGTCATACCTTTCTTGTCTCCTGTTCGACGACAACTGGATACGGTCCTTCGGGGACGAAAGCACTGTTTTCCGGCGGATGTTCGTTGTACAACAACGTATGGCTGTGGCCGCCCACGATTATGTCGATGTATGGACCACCGTGGAGGGCTATTTCTCTGGAAACAAACAAGGTTCTTTTTTAAACTAGAAATAATCATTAGGGTACCAACATGGGGGTTGAACAAGAACATGCTTCAAAAAAGAGTTTCACATGTTGGTTATTTTTGTTTTCCTTGTGAGAATGTGTACTGGGTATATTGTAATTTTTTTTTTACTGGATGAAGATCAGTGTATTCATGATTTTAAGAATAAAAACCTAAACTTTCATTAGAATTACGGGATATTTATATTTTTCTTTGAGAGTTCCCGGCGTTAATTCTAAAGTAAATGACCACGTGAGTTTAAAATCTAAAATTTTCAGTTCGAATAAAAAAGTAAAGATGCAATTTTGATTTAAGACTCCCCTTATATTAAGGCGCTACACTGAGAAATTTGGAGACTTTGAAACGCTGTCCTGCCCAGACAAGCAAACAGTAGGGGCTGATTTTCAGATATATGATTCTTGACTATATGATTGTGGTACTGACAATAGCGAAACATGATTGCTTTAAATTTTCTCGATAGAAAATAAATCCAAAGTTGAGTCTATATTTTCCTTTTTTTCCTCAGCCTACTAAAACAACGCATTATTAAAAGATACGATTAAGTTAATATGATGGTATTTTACCTCATCTAGGTACTGACAAGAGGAAATTTAATAAACCTGCACACAGTCAGATATTTAACGAGATTTGTCTAAAAAGCCATTCTCGTAGAGGGTTGCATCCCGTTTTGTCGTGAGCGAAAAACAAAGGGTGTCTCTTTCAATCGATATATCGCCTTAATCGATATCTACTTGTGAACTCAGCTTAAATTGTTATTTTTGATAATTATTATCTTTTTTTACAGAGTGGATAAATCAATGACTTATTTTATTTTATAACCACACACATTCACAATACCAAATCCACAGAAGTCTTTGTTAATAACTTCAGGTGTTAAGAGGATTTAGTCCTGCGCTTCTATCTAGCTTTGTGCAGGCGTTCTGTTACTGTTCACAACTTTAATTCCTTTCGCTTGGTTCTATTTTTAATTGTTTCTTGATAGTAATTAAAACTTGTGCTAATTTCTGTTAAATTAGTCGCAGTATTTCACTTAATCCTCTGTATCTTGAAAAAAAACAAGGTTCAACAACTCTTTGTATCATCAACAACTTTCGCAATTAGAGAGTTTAAGTAAAAATGAAAATAAGTTACTAATATCGATATTAGATTCTTTATTTCATGATAAATAATTAAATTATAAATTTGCATGACACACTTAAACCCAACAATTAAAACCAGAAGAGGAAATTTGACCGGCCACCTGATTGTTTCTCGATAGTCATTAAAAATTGTGCTAATTTCTGTTAAATTAGTCGCAGTATTTCACTTAATCCTCTGTATCTTGAAAAAAAAGAAGGTTCAACAACCCTTTGTATCATCATCAATTTTCGCAATTAGAGAGTTTAGGTAAAAATGAAAATAAGTTACTAATATCGATATTAGATTCTTTATTTCATGATAACTAATTAAATTATAAATTTGCATGACACACTTAAACCCAACAATTAAAAACAGAAGAGAAAATATGACCGGCCACCTGATATATGACACCACAACTATATACATCAGAAACATTATAGAAGGAAAAATAAATGGGAAAATTATATCAACCAGATAAAAGAGGATGTGGATGTCGTGTCGTATCAGGACGTCAAGAAGCTGTCCTCGGACCGGCAAGGATGGAGAGACTGCATCAAGCTGCACCGACAAGAGCCCAGCTCTTAAGAGAATAATGATGATGATGATGTCAAACTTATAAAAAAAACTATCATGACCGCCAAAACAATAAAAATAAAATTAACATAAACGTCAACAAATAAAAAATAATAAACAAGAAAATCTAATTCAAAAATATCTCCCAGTTGGGATCGATATCAATATTTTGTTTAATTATAATACCCTTCTCTATAAATTATTCGATAATACAATACGCCGCACCACGCTTCTCCCCGTGATAATTAGATAACCTATCATTCCCGGTACATTTAAGTAAATCAATTCATTAACTAGATATTCCAATTATTAAATCGTCAATCAATTCAAACAGTAAAGATTATATTTTTTCATTACATTACAAATCTAAATTTTTAATTAGAAGTATCTAAGTTGATGAATTTCTTAATATTGTCTCGCACTAGTAAAAATAATTATACAAAACGATGTACGTAGCACTGAGAATAAGTTTTAGGAACTAAATGCCACATTCAACTTTCTAAGCCATCTGCACTACCGTAGGCCCTGTGCTCGACCCTAACCCACTCACATAGCACATTCAATCCTGTCATGATGAAACACGGGATTAATAGGGGTCATCAATTAGGCAATAAGGTGCCGAGCACTCGGACGTATACCTTACCTCTAGTTGTTGTTATTATTCGCAACCATCTGAAAACCTCACATTGATCTAAAACAAAGACCCAAGCAAACATCAAAAAACATATACTATTTCATGCCCTAACCCGAAAGTCGAAACAACCTGATCTCAACCTAAACAAACGATCCTCGCCTTTAGCATGCACGCTGTTGTATTTTACCACCGGGTGGGAGCAAAGCAAAGGCTGCGTTAAATTAAAACAAAACAAATAGGTCTGGCAGTGAGGTTTGTGTTACTCTTATTTGATGTTGCTGTAATATAATTAACTCCCATTATGATACTGTTAGGGTTCAACTCGGGCCTCAACCTATTTACGAAAAAGGGATACAATTTACGCGTGTAATATCATTCAAAACGAACATTAAGTCAAACACCTTCAAAACGGGTTATAGAAGCCAGTAACAGACTAATTAGGTATAATCTAAGAAGACCTGACTTGGCAGGATACCCGGCAAGCGGAAAAAAAGATCGCCCCAGAACAACTTGGCGGCGTTTCGTGGATCAAGAGTTGGGATCTCTGGGGATGAACTGGGGAGTAGTAACCCAAATTTCCCAAGACCGAAGCAAATGGAGAGAGTTGATTCGAGCCCTACACCCCAGCAGGAGGTAACAGGATAATGTAATCCCAAAAATGTAACACAATAATTATGTTCTTCATGAATACATGACTTATGTTCCTATGTCCCCTAGATGGGGCAGAGGGCTTCCACAGGGCGCCACCATCACGTTCGGTCTTGAGCTTCGATATTGTAATTTACTCGTAATACTAACTTATCGACTGTCATCTTAGCTTCTTAGTCAGCAACTGTCATTTAAAATCCCACCCTAGAGGGGAAAGTACGTATTAGGATTAGACTAATTGGGGTTGTGTACGTGATATTACACTCATATTCATGTTCAATGCAATGTGTCAAAAACGATTTTATGTCACACCTGGCCATAAAGTGGCCATTATCGCACGCTCCGCGCGCGAAAAAACCCACTTCCTGGCCAGGGGGTGACATAAAATTTGTACTTACCACGGGCGATAATAAAGAAAGCCTCAGATCGCATATTTATCGCCCTTGCCTTCGGCTCGGGCGTAAAATACCTGCGATCTGAGACATTCTTTGTTTTATCGCCCTTGGTAAGTAATGTACTATTACTGTGTTATAAAAAATATTATTGTATAGTGAATCTGAATTGTAATAATTCAATTTTACAAGAATTTGAAGTTGAAATGATGACGACATTGTTATATTATTTTGTTATCATAATAATACATACTTTATAAGGTTAATTGTAGATTGTACAAAGTTGTTTACAGTTTTGGGAACGTCTGTTGGTAATGCAATTATTACCTGTCGATGTCTAGGCCGCAGTGCGACAGCACGACGATTATATCTATGTCTTGGTCGTGAAGCTTCTCCGCCTCTTGTCTCACCGCCTCGACTTCCTCTGTGAAACGAAGCCGGCCGGTTGAAGCCAGAATCTGGAAAAAGTCCAAAGATTAAACATTCTGTTTTGGTAAGTTAAAGTAGTAAATATGCCAGTCGTTAAGTGCGTTATGGGTCAGTGTCAGTCGGTCAATAGTTAACGGCTTGTGTGCATGTAATTTACGTTTTTATTACGTGGATTTATAGACACGTAATTACACATTATGCTGGTTATCAGATCAATCGAAAATTAAGCTTTGTAGCCCGTAACTTTTGACATGTCCACCAAAAAGACGCGCACCTAAATCTGACAATGACCCTTATACATACTCGTATTTTATCTTAGACAATACGCCTAGTAATTTTAGTTTTCGGTATCAAAGTGGTCTAACAGGATCCTTATATGTGATCACTCGGTGACTTTCCGTCTATCAGAGGCAGTTTTATGTAGTAAAATGTGTAAATGCAAAAATAACTATGTAGCCGTATACAAATGTAATATCATTTTACAGTTTTCAACATATATTTGTGACTTACAAACTAGAGTGAGACTTACAAACTAGACTTGTGCCCCGCGCAATTTTTGCTAGTAAGGCCAAAAACCATCATTGCTCAAAACATGAAAACACATCGCTATAGTCATAATCGAATTGTAAAGCCCCTCATTGTTAGTGGCATTTTTTACATCCTTTATAGTTTTTGCCTTTGTCACTCGACTGTTAGTGAAACAAGAACTCGACAGTTACAAACGCAAAAAGAGTAGGTAAAAAGCATCACCTGCGTTTCACTGCAGATGATTGGATTTTTGTAACTCTTTCACGGAAAAGCGGCTGTCCCATATCTCCATAAAAATACCTACTTTTAATACTAATTATTTATCACGTTCTGTATAAGAATTACAATTTTATAAGAAGTTTTATAAGAATTTGTCGCTTACTAGGTTTGATTTGTGGGAGCCGACGGGTTTTTAAGAAGCATTCCAGTAATACAGCCTACAAATTAAAATAAAATATCCTCAGTCCCTACGGTCTTTTCGCAGACATAAGTATGATTAAGGCTAGACCGTTCCGTGTCCGGGCCGGCCCGTTTTGTAGTGCAAAAAAAATCGACGGACGTGCGACGGCCTAGCGTGAACCATCTTAAAAGATATAAATTCTTATATGTTTTCTTTTTGGTTGTTTAGAAAAGGTATTTACTCCATGTTCATATTACCAAATGTAGCCAAACTTTATTTACTTTAATCCCACTTTATCTGATTCATTAATTTAGTCCACAATATGGAGTAAACTAAATTACCTGCTTTAAACATGAATTTTAACTAACGTGTTTGCGGTGTTAAATATGATTATGTTTGGCCAACACGGCAGGAAGCGTGTCGTCTGCTTAAATATTTTCCAAGTTACGGAAGAATGGTAGATCTGGTGTCAGATTCAGATTCAGATTCAGATTGTTTATTGGTAAAGATGTCATTACAAGTCATAATTTTACCTGTCTGAGCCCACTTCGCTTCACTTTTTTAAAAAAGGGCTTTCCATCAAATTTATGATGATTTCACCAACCACGTGTACATTAGACGTTGTTCGGTAACGACGCCATGACAGTAGGATGGATTCAGCCCGTCGTCATCAAGAGCACGTGTGTTCACCAACGCGGCGACGGGCGAAATCCCGTGTCTGAGCCCAATATCATCGGTGAAATTAAGGCGACTTCCTGATTTGTCGGTGCGAAGGCGGTACGATGTGAGAAAACTGTCAAATGTCAGTGTCAACTGTCAGTCAACTCAGTACTACTTTTTACTGCGCCCCTACATTTAAATCAGTGCTTCCTGACTGGCGCGGAATGCGCAGAAGCGGGACGATGCGAAGGCAGTACTGGTCCGCTTCTGCGCATAATATTACTACTGCGCAAATGTAATAATGACAGTATTCTATCAAGTTGGAATCTTTGCGACGTCAGTAAGTTTACGTTAGTAGTTAGTTACGTAGTAGTTAGTTTACGGCCTACGCGGGACGGCCCAGTGGTCGGCGACCGGTTGGCCGGCCTAAGTACCGCTGGAAGGACGCAGTGACAAGACAAAAAACAAAAGATATGTAGAAAACTGGGAGGAGATCGCACAGAACAGGGCACGATGGTGCCAACTCGTATCGGAGGCCAAGATCCACTTCGGGTCGCTAAGCCATCGGAGTAAGTAAGTTATTATTACACAGACACCCATGGAAGCTATTTTATACCAATACTGCAACTCTGAATCTTAGCGAATGTAGAATATACGGTATTTTTCTGCAGTAATACCTAATTTATTTACTTTGAAGTAAATTGCACTTGTCGTGTCGTGTTTGCTTTTCCGTTTGGCCCTAATGATGGTTGAGTATAAAAAACAACGGGTTGCACTCCGGGAGTGCCGTCAGAAGTGAACACTCAATAAAGAAAGTAAATAACAAAGAAATTCTGACGACCGCTTTAGCTTAGTTGGTAGTGACCCTGCCTACGAAGCTGGAGGTCCCGGGTTCGAATCCCGGCCGGGGCATTTATTTGTGTGATGAGTACGAATATTTGTTCTTGGGTCTTGGATGTTTTCTATGTATTTATTTATCTATACAAGTATGTATATGTATATCGTCGCTTAGTACCCATAGTACAAGCTTTGCTTAGTTTGGGACTAGGTTGATTTGTATAAGATTGTCCACTATATTTATTTACCTATTATTTATATTCATATCCTTATCCGTATCCGATTAGGTAGCGGACCCCAGGCATCCTTCAGGATGGAACTGTACTGGGATAACGCTAGGAGGATGATGAGGATGATGATGATGATCCGTATCCGTATCGGTATCGGTGTCGGTATCGGTATCGGTATCGGTATCGGTGTCGGTATCCGTATCCGTATTCATATTCGTACTCATGTTCATATTCATTTTCGAATCATCCATTTACATATTATACCTACTTACATAATTAATATGTCCCGAGTATCATTGTGTGTCTTACGCATCTAAGACCAGCTGAGTTTAGCTGAGTTGACCCCTCCTAACATCGCAATCACGATACTAGGAGGGATCAACTAGCTGTGGTCTTAGAATGAATCTGTCGCGAGTTTAACAATTTTTCCCCAGTACAAAAGTGCTCAGCGCCGCTAAAGAAGTTTTCACTTCAAAAATTACTATTAACATCTGTGAGTGGTGAACAAAAAGTAGTTTAGCTGTACGAAAATATCCCTATTTTATACTCAAATAAGATAGCGTAACCGCAACACTGCGGTCCATTATGGGCTTGGTTTAGGTAGCCGTACAGAACGCGGTTAAGAGTTAAATCTAGTTTTAGTTTAGGATTCAGAGTAAGCTACGAAGCAGGTGTCCTACGTACTAACACCAAACTTCCATTTATAAAAAAACTTTAGCTCGGATTTAAGGCTAGCGAAAATGAGGGTTAGGTATCGTGTCGTGCATATTTAATGTACATTACAGTAAAGTAAAAGGGAACATTTAATGAATTTTACCTTATAAAAACCCTTCTGCAATACGAATTATATTGCCCAATGGGATTATACGGAAAAAATGGACAGATCGAATTAATCAAAAAGTTGCAGTAAGAGGATTTCATTCTTAAATTAAGCTGATTATTAAGTTATTATCAAAAATTATTAAAATACCAAAGAGTACCTAAATGACGTTAGAAAAACTTTAACGACGTAGTACTTGTTTAGGTACGTGACCTCATATTTATTTTAGCGCCCTATCTGTTAGAACGATTATTATATTGCGCACTTTAACCGCATTTTTCACTATATAAAATGGCCGACACGCTGACATTCCACAAAATGGAAGTGGGTCACCAGCATGCTACATTTACCACACTGAATGAATACACGTGGTTAGTGTATGTGCACCTCATGCGATCTTGATGACGGTGCTTGTATATAAAACAGTGCCTACATAATATTATATATACTCGTATGTACAACAACTCAACTTGAAATTAAAGAATGAAATCAACTACGGGACAAAAAAAGCAAAACCATTTTAACATACAGTAGCTCTAGTATAAGTTTTATCGAAACATTAACTAATTCGAACGCGTTTGCGTTTTGTCTCAAAATGTATGAAAACGCTCTCACCGAGTTTGAAATAGCGCGTTCATCGGTTAGCAACTAATGTTATATTCGCTGTTTTAGTTTCCACTAGTGACCACCAGAGACGCTGATCACGTTTTCATACCACTTTCATACATTTTGAGATTTTTGAGACAAAACGCAAACGCGTTCGAATTAGTTAATATTTCGAAAAAACTTATGTTAGGGCCACAGACATTTACAAGCCAAAGTGGCTAACCAAGGGACGATCAGTGGCATTTTAGTGACAGGCCTTGTCTTGGATGGAACTTTTAATTAACATGGGGTGAAAATTAAACTAAGTAGGTTTTAGTTTGGTATACCCTATTTAAGTATTAATATCCTTGTGAATAATTTCACAAGGATTATCCGGGCCATTTTACGGAGAGTTGTCCACTCTTTTTTTTAATTTTGATAAAATCGGGTTTTTTCTACTCAGAATCGAAAGCACTTTCAAACCTAATAAGAAAAAAACCGGCCAAGTGCGTGTCGGGCCACGCGCAAGGTAGGGTTCCGTAGTCGTCTACCCGTTACATTATATGGACTAAAAAGTTCGCAAACTTATATTTACTATGTTTTTGACAGAATTAACAACATTATCTAATGTATCAATGGAAATTGTTCGAAATTTGCTTTTGCAAAGTACATTTCTGAAGTTCGACTATTACTCGTTAACTAGTAATGTCTACTTAGCTATGATAGTTTTCCTTTTAAATTCATCGTATTTACTACTACCATGATTTTTTTCACATGCCTAGTAGCCACCGTTTAGCTGGCAGGGGGGGGGGGGGGGGGGGACACTTGACCATAGCAAAAATTATCACTTCAAAGCTTAATATCACGCTAACCAATTCTTTAATCAAAAAATGCTTTTAAAAACCTAATAATATTTTTAAAAGAGCTATCCAACGATACCCCACACGATGGGGTTTGGCAGAAAAAAAAATTGCACCACCACTTTACATGTAGGGGAGCTACCCTAAAAAAAAAATTTTTTTAAGATTTTATTCTACCGTTTTGTCGGCGTCATTGATATGTATCAGCATCATAGGCCTTTGCGTCTATTGCAGACGATTCAAGCATTGCTGTGTAGTTGCGAACATCGTTTCTGGTGGCTGTAGAGACCAATGCGGGAACGGCACGATCTTCCACAGGTATTACAGGGAAAGTTGACGTCAGAAGCTCTAGTTCCGATTTGTTTTCTGCGGCACCTTTTACTATATACTCATGCCATTATATATGTATACTCATGCCAAATTACAGCTTTCTAGTACTAACGGTTACTGAGAAAAACGGGGGTCGGACGGACGGACGGACGGACGGACATGGCGAAACTATAAGGGTTCCTTGTTTACTACGGAACCCTAAAAAGGGGTCCCAAATTTTACATACAATTTTCAATTTTCCGTTCCGTTACCACCTACAAGCATTACAACAACATGGACAAAACAACATGACCAAATGGGGACTACACCGGGGACACACTACCCAATGTGTGTGCGATACAGCACCGAAAACCTCGACACGAAAGAAGAAGAAGAAGCATTACAAGCTTAGCATGAGAACGATTTTATCAAAATTCAAAAAGAAGTCGAGTGTACAACTTTCCGTAAAATGGCCCATCTACTTAATGCATAGGTACATATTCTGCAGAAAAACGCAGATTCACTGGATACTTAAACCTGTTGCTACTAAAACTTAAGTGAATATTGTATTAAAATTACCTACTTACATTTGTAGATGCAATTATGATACCAATAATCCCAATTCTCCTCCCATTCTTTTCCACGATTACACTGGGCTGGTACAGTCCCTGTATCGTCGGTTCATCATCATCAATAATGTTAGCGGTGACTACCGGCGCCTCCAAATGTTCTAAGTAAGGCACTACTCCTTCAATACCATTGTCAAACTCATGGTTGCCTAGTACCTGCAAATGTGAAACAGTATGCATTCGTTGAAAATCGTCGTAACAGTTAAATTATAGTACATTACTTACCAAGGGCGATAAAACAAAGAATGTCTCAGATCGCAGGTATTTTACGCCCGAGCCGAAGGCAAGGGCGATAAATATGCGATCTGAGACATTCTTTATTATCGCCCGTGGTAAGTACAAAATTTTATGTTACCGCCTGGCCAGGAAGTGGGTTATTTCGCGCGCGGAGCGTGCGATAATGGCCACTTTATGGCCAGGTGTGACATAAAATCATTTTAGTAATTAAATGAAATTTCTTACACTTGTAAACAACACTTGTAAACAATTATACACTAGTATGTTATGTAAATTGAGCGCGTCGCACCTTCAAACTACACAGTTACGTTTACTACGCGAGCATTTTGGGGACTTTTGGATCAGGCACCTCGCAGGGAAGGCTGCAGTAGGTCATTTCCTAAAATTATTGTTTCTAGTTTAAGGCCGTGTATTACCACTTTTGAGTTTTTAAAAACCATCTGAGACATAGAATATAGTGTCTTAAAATCTAAAAAAAATATATGTGTTACATAAGGATCTTGTCTAGTCAAAATCGCAGTCAGTAACATGACCTGATGAATTTCACTCGATAGAAAAAAATCGCGATTTTGAAATGTATTTTCAATACTACGGCTATATAACTGATATTTAACACTTAATTTTTGTACTCAATTAAAGACCGTAAATAGTTATAGACATATTTACTTTGATAAAATGATTGGCTTAATGACTATAGCTAAATATTTACAAAGCTGCGCGCAGAGCTTGCGTAGAGAGCGGGATGGTTAATTGTAAACTCACGCGTGTTAGAGCGGGACATTTGCGTTGGGATACCTCCCCTTAAGGTGCTTAGTTTGATCTGTTTTTTTTCTTTTTTATATTTTTCTGTTTTTTTATTATTAAATTATTGTATGTTTCTTTATACTGTTATAATTTCTTACAACTCACATGAGCATCGTGATGGAACATATTCATAAAATCTTGTGTCACGTTCCATCTCAGTATATTGTACCAAATAGTACCCTGGAAGCTGTCGCCAGCGTTGAGGACCAAGGAGTGAGGTTCCCTTGCCAGGCCTTCGCGGACCGCTGTGGTCAGGCGGGCGAAGCCTCCGACACATGGTGCGTTCTCCGGGTTGCAAACAGTCCCCCAAGGACTTGTCTCTACAAATCTAAACAATATATTAGTACATTACTTAACAAGGGCGGTAAAACAAAGAATTTCTCAGATCGCAGGTATTTGACGCCCGATCCGAAGGCAAGGGCGATAAATATGCGATCTGAGGCTTTCTTTATTACCGCCCGTGTTAAGTACAACATTTTATGTCACCCCCTGGCCAGGAAGTGGGATTTCCCGCGCGCGGAGCGTGCGGTAATTGCAGCTTTATGGCCAGGTGTGACATAAAATTATTTTATCTATTTCTAGATAACGCACTAGAATATGACACTAAAAAAAGGCAAAAAAGGAAAGCATGACACAGTTCTGCTTTTTTAATATGTTGTATGGATCAGTTAGGGTAGTGTGAATTAGCAACTTCGAAAAACTGGAGCTTGCTGCACACACTGAAAAATCAAAATTTTGGGACATTTTTAACTTAATGTTTCACGTGTTGCTCAGGAAGCTCCAGTTCTAATTTCTTACTGCATAATGCTTTTCAATTCTGATTGTCAAAATCTATTGGCCAATTGGCCTAATAGCAGACCTAACCAGTGCTAAATAAAATATATTACGTCAGTGTCCTCGAACCTTAGTCAATCTTATTTACTGCTTACCTATTACACGATTTTAATATCCGGAAAATGTCGCTTTGACTATCGATCGGAAGATTTATCCGCTGAAAGCTAATTATTTGTAACTCATCTACTTAACTATATGTCACCGGAAAATACGGTATTAAACTCATAGTCAAATCAGCAACTTTTTATTAAATGTCAAAAACGGTTTGTTAATATGAAGTTTGTAGGGAAATACTGCCTTAGTGACGTCACTAAGACAGTGTGAATTGGTTTGTTCAAATCAGCGTCCTTTTTAAATCTTTATGCTTATAAAATCTTTCAATTAGCTAAAATAAATTAATAATTGATGTTTTTCGAGTATTTTCCTTAGATATTTTATTAGTCAAGTAAAAAATTATTTATTTTTACCTTAGTTTAATACCCTATTGTGATAGTTTATAGTAATTATAATTTAACTAGTGAAATTGTAAACTCAGGGTTAGATTAGTTTATATTATACGTTTTAGTAATAATACAGTAATACAACTAAACTACTGACGTTCACAATTTCGCGGTAACATATACATTGTAAATAACATTTGAATTCTAGGCTGTCTAACTCAATCAGTCGCTGAATCAATAAATGCTGTTAACGTGCTGTTAACTTTGTTCGTTACTTAAATGAACTAAGTTCTGCAATCTAGAGGTACACTTAATTGGCTTTAGAGCGTGACTTCAGCTCAGATCAAACATGCTATAAGTCAATGTTTTCAAAATAAGTAAATGGACAACTTCGAATTAGTTTAATAATTTTATGTCACACCTGGCCATAAAGTGGCCATTATCGTACGCTCCGCGCGCGAAAAAACCCACTTCCTGGCCAGGGGGTGACATAAAATTTTGTACTTACCACGGGCGATAATAAAGAAAGCCTCAGATCGCATATTTATCGCCCTTGCCTTCGGCTCGGGCGTAAAATACTTGCGATCTGAGACATTCTTTGTTTTATCGCCCTTGGTAAGTAATGTACTATTATTAGATGGTGGTCTCTAGAGTAGGGTATTATTTATTTTGAGGTCTAGTTAGTTTCTAAATTATACCAACAGAACAAGTATGGTCTAAAAGTAAATTTCAGTCAACACCTACTATATAAAAAAAACTCTAGATTGGTCTGCGCTTGACTAAAAATCACCTGATGTTAAGCGATATATCTATAATAGCACGACAGCAAAGTTCAGTGACTGATAATAGGGATTGTGACACTATAAAGGAAAATCAATAAATCCAAATTTTCTACATAAAGGCTCAAATTCTCAATCAAATGGCGAAAAAAGTAAATCAAAAAATAAATAATTACGTAATTACAAGTCTTCAAAGTTTTAAGAGCGAGTATTTTCTGTCGCTTTTCCGCAAAACGCACCTTTGTATTGAACGATCGTCATTTACTATGGCGCTACTCAACAGTGACGTCATTTCTCTCTCTAACTACGATCATTCTAACCGTTGTAGCTTCTTTATTTTTTGAGATATTTGAATAGGATTTTCATTATTTGGCATAGTTTTATGTCTTTTCTATTGAAGTAATAAAAAATTTCGAGTCAACATCCCTATTAAATGTCATATCCAATAACTTAGGTGATTAGGACTAATAGTTGGGAGATTTTATCGGTATGCATATTTACATAAATATTCCAACAAACTGAACTTTAATTACAAGCACCACATGAAATAATGCCTACATAAAAAGTCAGAACAATCTTACCTTGCATGGAAGTCGTTGTAATGTAATATATTTAGTTCATAGGTAGCCTGTCCACTGACCACTGACAAAAACGCACTAAAAATAATTAAATACATTTGAATTAAATTTTAAACAAACACACATTGCAGCGACCCCGCAAATGGTTCGGTATTTACATAAATACGCTGATTAGATATTACTATTCAAGATTACTATTATCGAGATAACGCGATGTACTATTTGTTTAGTACCAAATAAATTGAATGTATGTATTGCTTTATATACCGCCCGTGTTAAGTACAAAAATTTATGTCACCCCCTGGTAAGGAAGTGGGATTTCCCGCGCGCGGAGCGTGCGGTAATTGCCACTTTATGGCCAGGTGTGGCATAATAGTACATTACTTAACAAGGGCGGTAAAACAAAGAATGTCTCAGATCGCAGGTATTTGACGCCCGAGCCGAAGGCAAGGGTGACAAATATGCGATCTGTGGCTTTCTTTATTACCGCCCGTGTTAAGTACACAATTTTATGTCACCCCCTGGCCAGGAAGTGGAATTTCCCGCGCGCGGAGCGTGCGGTAATTGCCGCTTTATGGCCAGGTGTGACATAAATTATATTATTGTTTTTTGATTTTTTAAATGACTCATGTTTATAACTTTTATTTTATTATTATTGACTTTTTGACATTTTATATCTAGGATGCCCTAGCTATTATAGATAATTTTGACATTTACGCATTTTGAAATTTTTGACATTGTAAAAATTGTAATATTCTTTTTTTTAATGATTCATTTGTATTTAATTTTTTTTATTGTTTATTATTCATATACACTCTGACGATCTTTTTGTGAATTCATGCTATTTTAATTTTGTAAAATGACATGTTAATTTTCAATAAGAAATAAATGAATCTAATCTATTAAAAACGAAAAAGTGAAAAATAATTATGAAGGCGAAGGGCGAAGGGATCTCTTACAGCTCACCTATGAGCAAATGAGTTGAACACAAACAAATCAAAGATGACGATTAAACAACCTGTGAATTATGCACGAACGGACTATTACGGAAAACCAAAAAAATGTGTATGTGTGTAACACCAAAAAAGAATATAAAAAGCGCCGGTAGGCATATCAGGACAAAATATGATAAATAGCTTGTACATATATTACTTATGAACACGCTTTTCCTTCCCAAATAAATCACGATAGGGGGCCTTAACAACACTTAAGCAATAAATGATATATAAATTAGGTTATCAACAAATAACAACAGACATATAATAGATTTTGTAATAGATACATACGATATGTATCAGAGGTGAACAACATACCAATAAAAATAAAAACAAGGACAGATAAATTTTATACAGTAGATTGGGTCATACTTAAAGCGTGCAAGTATTCAATTTTCAGTAACTCATTCCATATAGTAATAACTGGGCCTTAAAACCTGTGATTTTAAAGGAGTTAAAAATATATATATATATTAAGAGTAAAAAAATACTACTCGTATCAGCGATGAAACTAGTTGTTTTGAGTATGTAGAAGAGTAATAGGAAAAGGGATATCCACATATATATGTATGTATATATACATATACATACATATATACATATATACAACAGATAGGAGACACAGGAAGAGACGACAATAGAGAGATCTCTCAGGGACCGAAGTCCAATGAGAGTTGGTTGGAAGTTCTATTCGCTGGGTGCGAAGTTGGTGGTGGGGGAACCACGAATCGATCGCAGCGCGCACCGTGGCCAAAAAAGGAACTTGCCGCGAACCAACTGTGACTTTTTACTAGCGAAATTTACGTATCCGTGCATTTTAAGTAAAAATAAATAAACATGCGTTACGAAACCAGCTGCGTACTTAACTGCAAGAAGAATGGCATAACAGTGATCATAAATTCTATAAATTTCCACCAGTAAGTTGGAAACGAGCACAACAAATGAAATGGATAATCGTTGTCAAGAGGAAAAGTAAGGAAGCTAACCTATAAAGCATGATTTTTAATATTATATTTTGTATGCTGTAGGAAGTAACGGTTAAGTTACTATAATTTATTTGTTGCTTTATTTCAGTGCCGATCGATCGCCATGGTACACAAAGCCACATGACAGGATTTGCAGTGCGCACTTCATTGGAATTTTTATAATTAATTTAGCCATGTTTACCTGAAAATGCACAAAAAGTCTGCATTATTTACGACACTACAGTCATAAATTATCGTCTACAATGTATATGCAATGCTTTATTCAATTATATTTGTTTATTTCTTTCCTTATTTCTCGTGAAGTCAGCCATGAGAAAGTCCGTGTAGGTACACCTGAAATTTATTGATTTAGCCATTTTAGGCATGAAATAGACATAAGCTTTACGTGATCGAATAGAATCTATGAAAATTACGATATTTCATTAAAATTGTTTGTTTGTTTTCCTTCTTTTCGTAATGATAACCAGCCACTGGATATTTTTAAGTCCGCCGTAATTGTGACCGCTAGTTGGCGCTGCCATCGCGCACCCAGCCAATATATGCAACTGACTCAAGAAACTTCGATAGCGCGTTGCAGAGCATGACAGATTTGACGGTTGCCTAGCGACGCCACAAGTAGGTATCTTCAATTTAATTGTTCGTATAATGTTCAATGTTCGTTGTCAAACTTTTTGTCTCTTTTTTAACCAGTACAATCTTTTTAAAACCCTTTGTTTGTCTTGGTTAATATTTAAACATTTCGATTTCTAACGGGATATTTACTCCTGGCGCTTGCATTGAAGTATACCAAAGTAGTATGTCGAAATGTAACACAAATATTTAGGGTAAATATCCCTTTAGTAATCGTAATTCTAATGTAAACGACCATGTGACATTGAAATCTTATATTATACATTTCAAAGTGGGTTTCAAACCAACCCTCGAAAAAACCTTTATGTCGTTGCAATTAGACTTCTTTTCGTTTTATTTGAATCACTAAAATGAATACGGTATTGCACTCATAGTCAAATCAGCAACTTTTTATTAAATGTCAAAAACGATTTGTTAATATGAAGTTTGTTGGGAAATACTGTCTTAGTGACGTCACTAAGACAGTGTGAATTGCTATGTTCAAATCAGCGTCCTTTTTAAATCTTCATGTTTATAAAATCTTTCATATAGCTAAAATAAATTAATAGTTGATGTTTTCCGAATATTTTCGTTAGATCTTTTATTAGTCAAGCAAAAACTAATTTATTTTTACCTTAGTTTAATACCCAATTGCAAGATTAAACCAACCATTAGTACAAATTTACCAACAGCCAGCGGCGGAACAGACATTTATATTTCGCGAGGCTGTTTTCATTTGTTAAGAGGAGGGGTAGGGCAAGCTTTCTCCATACAAACTTTGTGCAGGATTTACTTCGTTTGTGTTTGCATTAAAGTTATGATTTTTGGTCAGTATGCTTATTTTTCTGATAGCTATTTCGTGATGTAATTTTTTTTTAATTTTTTAATTTTGAATTTTTTTGAAATATTTGAAAATTTTCACATCACGATCTTCACATATCTAATATTTACAACCAAAAAAAATATTATATTTGTAAGTGCCAAAACCGACGAATAAAACGTGCACAAAGTTTGTATGGGGAAGGCCTTAAATCAATGTTACCTATACTTACCGATACAAAAATTCTTTAGTTTGTGCTCTTGTTATCTTTAATTATTACACATAAATGAAAAGGAAACATTATATATGTTAAAGAAGGTAACCTGGGGCCTATTGCATAATAAATTACAACTAATATTACAAGCGGTAGTCTCTTTTCAACCCCTTTCATTCGAAAGAGACTTCCGCTTGTAATATTAGTTGTAATTTATTATGCAATAGGCCCCTGATCTTACAAGAGAGTAAAATTTTCAGGTCTAACTGAATCTACTTAATTATTAAATTAATTTGGTAAGTTAAGTTAGATATTTTTTTACAACTGCCAGTTGATGGCCTAATAACGTGTTAAACTTACGCTAGGTAAGGTATAGTGCGCGCCATGCACGACGACGCGCCCCTCCACAGCGAATCTCATAGTAATGAGTGCGCAGTTGTACGGCTTGGGCTGTGGAGGGGCGCGCCTTCGTGGATGGCGCGCACTATAGATATGTCATTTTATAGTATGGAAATGAAAAATATATTTTATGTCACACCTGGCCATAAAGTGGCCATTATCGCACACGCCGCGCGCGAAAAAACCCACTTCCTGGCCAGAGGGTGACATAAAATATTGTACTTACCACGGGCGATAATAAAGAAAGCCTCAGATCGCATATTTATCGCCCTTGCCTTCGGCTCGGGCGTAAAATACCTGCGATCGGAGAAATTCTTCGTTTTATCGCCCTTGGTAAGTAATGTACTATTATGTCACACCTGGCCATAACGTGGCCATTATCGCACGCTCCGCGCGCGAAAAAACCCACTTCCTGGCCAGGGGGTGACATAAAATTTTGTACTTACCACGGGCTATCGCCCGTGCCCGTGTCCTTGCCTTCGGCTCGGGCGTAAAATACCTGCGATCTGAGACATTCTTTGTTTTATCGCCCTTGGTAAGTAATGTACTATACTTTTCGTAAAAAAAAACCTTACGTATATATATATATAATAATACATACGTAACGACCCTTCATTGTTACTGTGGCATTTGGAATATATTATTTACAATGTATCAGAATTAGCTATCGAAATTTAACCAAGGAAAACGCGGTATATGTAGGTACATGCATAACTTAGAAGTAAACTAAGTTTGTTTTATCAGTTCGCGGTTCAACCGCAAGTTTGTGATTGGATGTGAATGCTAGAGTGGTTTGCTTTATGTCGAATTTCATTAGCATAAGTTTTGTATGAGCATCACATGATTGATTATACCACTACGATTGATTCGTGCCTAATTAATGAACAAATGGGAAACCTACTTTTACAGACGTAATAACATTATTTACTATACAGGTATGTAGTGTTGTGTTCTTGGAGGTGAGCGAGCTGTTTCATATTCTACAATAATTCGGAGAACTGCGTACAGGACAAAAGGCTCGTCAAAAAATCGATGATGAGAAAATAATATACTGATATGTTTATTACTTGATTTGATATTTTGTTTCTAGGAACACAAATGATCATAATCAGCTATTTTCCAGTAGGCATAAATGGGACTCAATTTTCTTTCGGCATCGTAAAAAGTATAAAAGTAAACACAGACAAACTGAATACATTACTCGGTCTCTCTGTAAAAGCCTATTTTCCATTGTGTCACATTGGGCTGTTAAAGTTCAAAGACAAAACTGGTATCGTAGGTACTGGAAACGGCTGAGCACGCAGACTTCCGTTCTTTTCGTTTCTTTGTAAAGGCGCATCCACATGGGCGAGCATAGCGAATTACCGAGAAAGGCAAGGCATGGAGCTTATTTTCCAGTACGATGTGACTGGTTTTGCCTGCAACTGCCCAGAAGGGACGGAATCACGCAGCGGACTGAGTGAAGCGTCATCAATCGCTCCATCACAGTTGACAGTAGATACATTGATAGCAATTGATTGTTGCTGGGCAGGTAATGGGCGTCTCAATCACAGCGATAGAGGTGAACGCACTTAACGTTACGTCCTTGCTCCTTGGAAAGGCGTTTATTTGAGCTCCTTTCTAGTTTTAAACAATCCCTTCTTTTTCTATACGTTTACCGTTCATATTGTTTATTACCTAGTCTTGAAATCATACTGTTCAAATTTTTCTTCATCGCTACCTTTCACGTTTCATACGCGGCGAACCAGATTTCTTCGTTTTTCTTTTTAATAGTAAATTACAATTTATAGTTTAAAATCGAAGTTTAAGCTAGATTGGGCGACAACACGTCTGTGGCGAACGGCGGTACTGGGACGAAAAGGGACTATGTGTGTCCTTTTCGTCCCAGTACCGCCGCATACTGGTTAGACTCAGTCCGACCCAGGTCGGGTCTAGCTGAGTTTCTTGCTGGACTCTTCTCAGCTAGGCTAGGTTTAGTGAACCAGCGACAAAACTCCACTGACACACTTCAGTTCGGTTGGAACCGCTCAACCAAGCTTACTGGAGCGCAAACTCTTAGAGTATTCCAGTGTATAAACCGCCCGCGTGGTCGTGTCGGAGGTTTCTCGTGGACTTTCCCCAGACTACCCTCCAACCGCGCAACTCCTATAAATCCACAGTCAGGTTAAAAAAAACGTGAGGAATGTGGACGAGTAAGAGTTTTGAGTTAGGAATGATAACGAGTTGAACCTCACCTTATAATTTTTTAATTCCAATTGACAATATTTCATAATTTCCAAAAGTCTTAATTCGAAAGCCATTTCGGTAAAAACGTGTGAAGTACACAAAAAACATTTTTTTAGATGTTTTTCTTCGTTAATTTTGGAAAAAATCGCAAATTACTGTAAACCGAAAGTTGACATCATCTTCCTCGCTGTATTCAGGGAGACCTTAGTACAGAGTACAGACAATCGCTGCTCTGGAGTGGCTCTGGATTCTTGTTGGGAAGATGACGTCATATTTTACTTACGCCCTTTTGGAATGACCTACTTTTCAACGTGTTTTTTTTTGTATGAAATAATGAGTTAAATTGAAAAAGAAAAAATACGGGTGGCTTAAATTTTTACCTATTTTCTAACTAGTTCATAAAATAAAGTAGTTAAAAATATGAAATGTTGTCAATTCGTGGCTCTTTCCCTATTCATTCAAATAATGACAAACATCCATACTTCCCGTACAAATATTTCTCGCTCCGCGAGTAATCCCACTCGGAGAAGTTGAGAGCCATTCTTAAGATTCTTTAACCGTGTTCACACAGTCAATAGAAGTACAACTTTTCCTGTTATCGGCTCCGCGTTAGTGGGAAAACTTGGCATATTTACATTAGTTTTCATTGTTCTTGTTTAAAATTTGTGGTGTCCAGAAGAGATAGTTGAGAGATAACAATTATAATATTATAAATTACTGTATATTGCGAAATAAATAAAGTAACACAATAACCGAACAAAATATTGAAAAATGCTTTGGTAACTCTGTAAAAAAATTCTAAATATCATCGTAAAAGTAAACTAACATGCTGGTTATTTCGTAATTGTCATCGGCAGTTATACGTTTTTCTTTACAAAAAGGGTGGCTTTTTTATTGTTCTAACACAATAACCGGATAGATTTTTGATAAATGATCCAGTATTTCAAAAATCAATCAAAATGTACTAAATATTCACGAAATTTGCGCGCAGATTTCCGTAGAGAGCGGGATGGTTAATTGTAAACTCATTCGTGTTAGAGCAGGATGTCTGCAGTGGGACAGCCTTGCCTTAAATTGATTAAATGGTTTTATTTTTATTACACTGCCAACTTGCTTAGTGGCTCTAATACTGTATACCTTGAATTCAAATTACTGACTTCCTGTTGTTAACCTCTATTGTAATGCAAGATTGAAGGTTTCCAGGAACCGGGTCAGTCAAGCGTCGATGACTCAGACATTTACCTGAGCAAGAGGAAACTGTTAGGCGACTTCCTGATTTGTCGGTGCGGAGGCAGTACGATATGAGAAAAGTGTCAAATGTCAGTGTCAGTTGTCAGTTGACGCGATACCATTTTTTACTACGCCCCTACATTTAAATGAGTGCTTCCTGACTGGCGCGGGATGCGCGGTAGCGAGACGATGCGAAGGCGGTACTGCTCCGCTTCTGCGCATGATATTACTACTGCGCAAACGTCATACTGACGGTATTATCACAGAATAAGTAATAGTACTACGTAGCCTTAAGCCTACACGCTCACTTAAAGCCCTATGGTTAAGTCTCACTGTTAACAAATCCACGCGAGGCAAGCCAAACGTGCCGACGCTTGGCCATCTCCTTCTATCGCACGCGCATCACTCGCTACATCACTTTCTCTCGCATTGATAGTCACCCGACGTGGGACCTTTGAGCGGCGCGATGACGTCACGCGAGTGAGTCGCCCCTGGTATTATGTCAAGTGAGAATCTTTGCGACGTCAGTAAGTTTACGTCAAAGAAGAAAATGTTACATATCGATCCCGCCCCGCCAAGTCAGGAAGTCGCCTTAGGTGGTGGAATCATTTTGATTTGCAGGATTCTCGCAAATATAATAGCTATTCGCATTCCAATATGTGTCTCGCATGGTCGCTTCCACGTGGGCGGATCTACGAGTACCTAATAAGCGCGACCACGGATGTTGTAATACATTCGAAACGTCGGACAAAACCTTAAAAAAGGTAAATTAGTTATAATTGTACGTGATTAAGTCCCGTTTCCCAATAATAATGTGTGAAAATCGTGTAAGTTTAAATCAATATACCTAATAAGAGCATGACAGAACAGACTGAATGATTCCACGATATAATTATATTCAAATGGGAATATAATGCGAGACGGATGAACTTAATTAAACCGCTTGTCATTACTGTTCCTTATACAATATCTTTAGCTATATGTTAGCTTTAAAAAAAATTGTAAAATCAAAAAATACCATTTTGCATGCACTTCTTTGAATGCAATTCGTATTGTTATTAAAATAAAAATAAAGTCTTCTTTTAGTAAAACCAGAACTACCTATTATTTATCTTATGGCAAAGCCGCGGGACAACCTGTACCTGAATGCTTAATTTAAATATTTATTAATCAACTTCTCGGATTTAATGAATCGGTTTGTATGTGACGAAGTGTATAGATCATTGGTTTTCGAAGCCACCTCACAAGGGCTACGTTGCAAATTACGAATTCATATTGTAAGCAATAAAGTTATGAAGAATTTGAATGTGTGAAGTTTACGTCGTCATACGTATTTACAAAGATATTGCTACACTATAAGTATTTTATTTAACACCATCACCCACCACTCAGTAACATTTATTAACCTAATGGAGTGAATAAAATATCCTGGCCAGGTGTTGCCGATAGGAAATACGGTTATTGGCAGAATGTCGATTTTTATGAGGAAATAAACAAATTTTCGTTATGTGGTGCCTAAAGCTTTCCCCAAATTTGCGCTGATATATTGTAAAGAAGATTCGATGGAAGTTTTCAAGTAATACTGTACGATAAATGATTAGTTACACTTAAGTATCCTTACTAATATTATAAATGCGAAGTGTGTCTGTCTGTCTGTACAGATGAAATTTGACATAGAGATAGTTTGAGTCCCGGGGAAGGACATAGGATACTTTTTATCCCGGAAATCATCTCTAAAGGGAGTGGGAGTTTGTAAGGAAGAGCGATAACTAGGTAAGCGCCTGATAAAAAAAAAACTCTATAGCGATTTAGCGATAAACGAGATCCACGCGGACGAAGTCGCGGGAAAAAACTAGTTTTCTATAAATCATACAGGTTCATATTTATATTATTTTTTGCTTACAAATTAACACGTTTTTTTGTGACTCAGGGTGAGGTAGCCTATAAATAAAAATCATTGCCGAAAATATGAACTGTAAAATACTGCACTACCAATGTCAATTGTCACTCCAGCAGATCAAGTTCAAATTGCCCCGGTTTCCGGTACCTACTTAAACGATTACTATCGTTAATTAACCGAGTGAAACGCAGGTCTCCGTTTCAGCTCGAGCAAAAACGCTTTCATATGGGCGGATTTTCGGCTGTTCTCTTCTACAGGTCGCATTTCTCAACCGATTCTCGTGTTTTTTTAAGCAGGTAAAAGATAATTTTATAAACAATGTCAATTATTAAAAAAATTATTAAAAAATAATTGCCCACTAAGAAAACATTGTATTGCAGTGCATTGTATTGAACATTTTTCCAAAATAACTTCATACTAAATTGTTCCGGGCCTGTGTATCATTTACTTCCGAATACAATAACTTTTGAGAATCCTACGCAATTTATCTGAAAATGTAACCATGTTAATAGCACTGCTGCAGTACGGCACAGTTAAGTGGGCCTTAAATAAAGGCGGACACAAATAAACATTAATATAGTTTGAAAGGTGTGCACTTAAAGCTCTCCGTTGCAATCTTTTACGAGTTGTGTCCGGAAAATGTGTTAAGGCTCCTGTGTCCCCTGTATTTTTGGAAATAATTAATCAAACATTTTTTCAATACAAATATGAAATCGTTGGATTCTTATATGTATGACGCATACTCTGAGGTTGTTTTCATGATATTTTGTTTCTATTGGTATCACCTCTAGAGGAATAAAAATTGTTGTCATAATTTCGACTGTCATAACTCATTTCGCATAAAGTTGTTGCTCATAAAAGTCTTTTGTCGTAAATGATCCTGCGCATAATACTTTCATTGTCATAACTGCACTTTGTCATATTTTTTAAGCCATAATATTGAATATCATAAAATTTATAGTCATATCATTGAAGATCATAATTATTTGTAATTATTTGTAATCCTAGGTATGTAGAAATAAAAACCAGAGAAAACAACAATCAAATATTTGTAATCATAATAATTGCAATGCATAAATGTGTCTGGAACGAGTTAAAAGTTTTATAAACATAGTAAAATAACACAAAAAGGCTACCGGGCGAGCGAGCAGAACAATCGAGCGTTATAATTTTGTTTTAACATAGAAAATTGTTTAACCAGTGTTAAAACTTACAATCAAGTACAATCAAACAAACTTGGCTACCGGGCGAGCGAGCGAAGCGAGTGAGCAAAACCTTCCGGAGTAAAACCGACACTGTTAGGTTAGGTTCAGAAGACTAAGGCGGGAGCGAAGAAACCATCGAGAAGAAGAAGAAGGTATTTTTTTTGCCTTGAAAAATTATGCTTGCTTGCTCGTTTGCATGCACAACATCTAAGATGATTGGGGGGTTATTTAATTATTTTTCTAATTATATGTGTTCGTGTAGAGCGAGTACTAATATGTAAAAACAGGATGTAGGTATTCCAATTAAATTATTTATTTGTTAAGAAATGTTACATTTTAGGCGACTTCCTGACTTGGCGGGGCGGAATCGATATGTGACATTTTCTTCTTTGACATAAACTTACTGACGTCGCAAAAATTCCCACTTGACAGATTACTGTCAGTATTACATTTGCGCAGTAGTAATATTTTGCACAGAAGCGGACCAGTACTGCCTTCACATCGTCCCGGTTCCGCGCATCCCACGCCAGTCAGGAAGCACTCATTTAAATATAGGGGCGCAGTAAAAATGGTACCGAGTCGACTGTCAGCTGACACTGATATTTGACACTTTTCTCATATCATACCGCCTCCGCACCGACAAATCAGGTACGCGTCATCAATAATCACAATTTATGCTAAGAATAGGTACAAGTATCGCTTAAGATTATTAATGTACAGCGTGCTTAATCGTTTATTAATTCCTGATTTCAGTATGTATACATGTGACACGTGAACTAATAAAATGCCTATTATGTCTCTTATTTCAAGCCCTGAAATTTTACTTGAATATCTTAACTCCTATTGAAAAGTTTCCATGCTTTCGGTTCCAACAGAGACAAAATAATGTCTATTTATTACTATGTAACTTCACGAGCGACCCCTTAACTCATAGAACCTCATTGAATTCCACTGTGATTTGTGGTCAATATCAGAAAACGACAGTAACCGCACAGCGTGGCGTCATACATCCCATAAACGTTACACAGTTGAAGCAATCTAAGAGATTGCATTTTCTACTATGTAACACTGAAAATAAAAAAAGATTTATAAAAATAGCAGCTTCTGGTATGACCTGAGAGAATATTACGATAAGAACTTCATAAAAAAACCTTGGATCTAACGAGAGATACGAAACCTACACTGTGGAAACTTAGGTTTTAACGAGGGTAAGTTAATTTCAATCTCAAGCGAAGTGTAAAAAATGGCGCTAACTTTCTCTTATCCTTCCGGATAAAAGGTAAAAAACCGGCCAAGTGCGAGTCGGACTCGCGCACGAAGGGTTCCGTACCATTATTTATTAAAACGGTAAAAAAAAACATGTTTGTTGTATGGGAGCCCACTTAAATATTTATTGTATCCTGCTTGTTGTATTTATTGTATTTGTTGTTATAGCGGCAACCAAAATACATGATCTGTGAAAATTTCAGCTGTCTAACTATCACGGTTCATGAGATATGGCCCGGTGACAGACGGACAGACGGACGGACAGACGGACAGCGGAGTCTTAGTAATAGGGTCCCGTTTTACCCTATGGGTACGGAACCCTAAAAAGGAACCCTTATGGTTTCACTCCGTCTGTCTGTCTGTCGCATTGCTAAATATCTCAAGAACTAATTATGCTATCGATTTGAAGTTTGGAATAGTTAGAAATAAGGGTAACCCAGATGCTTGGAATAAAAGGGATTCAAAGTAAACAATGTCAAGTGAGGTGTCATAATGAAAGGGAAATTTATTATTTTAAGACATAATTTCGACCCTTTGTGTTTGTCTGTTTAAATTATAATTTCGATTTTTAAGCTATACTTTTATTGAAGTAGGTATAAAACAGGGTTACAAGAAAATAAATTATTTACAGGTTTACAGGAAAACATTTAATAGTTATTTGAAAATGAAATATATATAATGTATTTTTATTCATTTTGTGATATATTGAAAAGCAAAACACGGACAATGAAATACATATGCAACAAAAATAAATAAGTAATAACTAAGAATATACTTTAAAATGTTATGTCATATTCTCATGTCACCTAAATCAATTATATAAAACAAATTAAAATCATTGGAGACATTTTTACTATTTCGTCCATTTTGATACACAACAGCAACTTTTTAAACCATCCAAACTCTGTTGTTTTGATTTCATCTACGTGGCATGAGCATAACATTATAAGTTACCCGAATGCGAGTCAAAAAGAAAAACAAACACGAATTTTTAAATAAATTTTATTTCACACCTGGCCATAAAGCGGCAATCACCGCACGCTCCGCGCGCGGAAAATCCCGCTTCCTGGCCAGGGGGTGACATAAAATGTTGTACTTAACACGGGCGGTAATAAAGAAAGCCTCAGATCGCATATTTATCGCCCTTGCCTTCGGCTCGGGCGTCAAATACCTGCGATCTGAGACATTCTTTGTTTTACCGCCCTTGTTAAGTAATGTACTATTTCACTTCTAGTGTGTTTTCCTTCCAGAGAAGAAAGCTGCCAATCGGAATGAGCTGTTTTAGGCAAATGCCGGAAATATTCTAAAATCATTGTAGTTTTAATTTTCATTTCTATGAAATTAACAAATTTAGCCCATTTATTAATTATGTCGCTATAGGTATTATTCGAGTAGGCTGAGGTAAAAAAAGGAATACGGGGGTTGTTTTCTAATATGAAATATTCTAAGCAAGCCAAGATATTATCGATCCGAAAATTAATTCATTTTGTTTCCTAGATCTGGCTGCATTTTGCTAATTTCATAAGTTTTCTAAGCATCTGGCTCTTGATTACAATACGAGGTTCTTAAAAGACTCGAGTCGGTGTCAACCATTGTCGTGTTTAACAAGATAAGAAACAAATTGTATCGGACTGCGACGTAACTGTAATACAATATGCTTGCAAACTCGAAGTAAACTACATTGAGGATCCACTCGAAAGAAGTCTTCAATTGGCACAAAGTAAAATGTCTTCGTTTGAAACTGAATGGTAAAGGGAAGAAAAAAGCGATAATAAAGGGAAAAGTCAATCGGTTCTTGTGTTTGTAAGTATGCTAAAGTAGGTGTTAGCGTGAGAATAATAAAGCTTAGTTTGGAATCTCTAATTTGGTATATATTTATTTGGATAATACTGTTTCTATTTTAGTACTGGTAGACGCATCCGGTGCCAATATTTCGCTCAGCGAATAAGCATTGCCATCCAGCGTGGCAATGCAGCCAACCTTCTGGGCACACTGCCCATTGACGGCGATTTGGGCCAAATTTATTATTTGTAGTTTTAATTTTTAATTTTATACTTTTTAAATATTTAGTCTTTAAAGTTTATTATTGTACCTAATTTATCTTCTTTATATTAATAAATAACATCCAACAGTACTGAAAGGAACCAAATTATAAATACACTAAATAGGTATTATCTCATTTTGGCTTACACTGTTGGGCTCAAACTGCTGGGCAATTTCTCTCAGTCCTTTACAAGTTTCAGCGGATCGTTCAGGACGTGTCCAGCAAGGCGATTACCTAAGTAACATTTTCAAATCATCCTTTAGAGCTTGCTCTAAGCTAGATCCTCTTAAAGTTACATATTACAATTTTCTTGGGTTGAACCGTTACGTAATCACGTCTAGGTCCCTTTATTCCCGTTTTCTTTCTCCATTATTTTGCTCTTACTTTTTACAACAAAATTGAGTACCTAAACATTAAAAATTCTAACAGCATGTATCTAACTCGCCCATAACAAAGCTCACCCAATGCAAGAAGCTTTGATTTGCGCAGCCTGTGTTGCCATACTGCATTATTCATACCGCGACAATACCGCTTTAAATAATTCACGCGGCTTGACCGCTTCCGATCCACTATTCAGTGTTGCAAGGTTTTGAAATGGTTTCAGCTCGTTAAATTTGATTTCACGGGAACAGTTTATGCTTTTGGGTATATTTTTTATCTTTAGTTTTAGTTTATTTTTAGCTTAGTTTTAATTTATATGTAATTTAGTTTTGTTGTCTATTGTAGATAAATATATTTTTTTTTACTGTTTTATATGTTTAAGCCTTGAAAAATAACAATATATTTTATGTCACACCTGGCCATAAAGTGGCCATTATCGCACGCTCCGCGCGCGAAAAAACCCACTTCCTGGCCAGGGGGTGACATAAAATTTTGTACTTACCACGGGCGATAATAAAGAAAGCCTCAGATCGCATATTTATCGCCCTTGCCTTCGGCTCGGGCGTAAAATACCTGCGATCTGAGACATGCTTTGTTTTATCGCCCTTGGTAAGTAATGTACTATTATATATTTGTTTGCCTAATTGATTATTTCCTTCTTTTCTGTCATTTTAGGAACGCTGATTGAAACCAATTTTAATTATTATAGGTATCCATATCTTTCGTTAAATAATATTTCTATTTAGCGTTTCAATTTAAATAAAGTATTTAATTCTGATTCTGAGGCTAACAATAAAAACCTGATCTGGTTATCAGGTCGATGGTAACATTACATCAGGCCAATTTAAATTCGCTTCATTATCTTATCAAGATCGGAGTGTTGAATGGCCATCCGTGGTCTTCTTCATCAGTTCCTGTTCACCAAATGCTACTTTTTGAATGCAAATGCTCAATTTGTTGCCGTAAAGACTATAATCGGTATACGTTTTCCTTGAAATTTTGAGAAGTTCCCTTACTTCCTCATGGATCCCACCATTAGAACTGGATTCTGGTAACAACAGGAACAACCTTGAAGTACAAATGCTTTCAAACAAAGAGTTTGTTTTTCAAATCTGTTCATAAACGAGGGAGTTCTGAAGTAACAGACATAAAAAGAAGAACATACAACCGAATTGAGAACCTCCTTCTTTTAGGTTAGGTTAGGTTAGGTTAGGTACCTTTTTGAGTCGGTTTAAAACAGATTATTATCCTAAATAGGCCTTCTGTACATGTTCTTTATCGTGGATGTTTATGTAATTTACGTCAAATTCCTCAAATTTGACGCCCTTTCTCTTTGTGAATATTATATGAGCGGAAGGTGAAGTTTCGTTTGAAGTCATTGTTATTAACATTACGTTAACTTGGTGAGGTGTGGCGTGTGGGGCTTTTTGAGAACAATAAGTACGAAGTACTAATATATACATATATAAAGTTGCATGTTACGTGTATTACATAATAAATAGGTAGATGAAGTTTATATATTTATTTTTTAAATGTTTATATGTTTATATATATATACATATATATATATATATATATATATATATATATATATTTTCGAACATTTTGCGATTACTTGACCAACACGAATGTAAACGTGAACATAAAATTCAAAAAAGTATACATTTACTACACGTGCAATTATATATTTTATGTTGTTGAGAAAATCATTAAGGTTTTAACAACAAATGCCCTTGACTAGGAGGAGTCCCTATATTTCATCTTGCATTTCGGTGGATTAAGATTAGATACCTATTATTATTACTCATATATTCCATCATAAATATATCAACTTCGATCACTCTGTTTCAAACAACAACACAAACAGAATTATTTACATTACATAACAGTATACCCTAATGAATGGTAATAATTACGGTAAAAAGACAACACAGCAAAACTATAATGTTTAAATATATTGTATTTCGAATCCATTTTTAAATCTTTACGAAAACAGATATGATATAAGTTTTCGCAAAAGATTTAATAGTAGATTGTTTGACGAGGGGTCTAAAGTAAGCTATATTACCACGAGATGGTTATTTTCCCGAACGTAGTGAGGGAAAATTGTTCGAGTGGTAATATGGCTTTTAGGCCCGAGTTACACACTCTAATTTTCACTTCGATTGCGAGAAAACACATGAACGCTAATTATCCACAATAAATGAATTATTTATCGTATGGCGTATGTCTACTTTGACAGCATGTTTTTTTTTCTAAGGCCAGGACCATACCTCGCTATGCGTATTCGCCTCCCATTCTTTTGCTATATTGAACAAAGAGATGCAACATGCGCTTTTTTTTCTTTTAAGAGGCGCAATTGCTTTGACCACAGACACCGCTTAATCTTTAGAGAACTGTAAAACGTCTTTCCTGATTGGTCGATTTTAGTACAGCTTATTCTGATTGGTTGATATTTTTACCAAATGTTTTTTTATCTGTCAAATTACTGTTCTGTGAGTGGTGGATTTAATAGGTGAAGTATTTTGATTGGTCAAATTAAAATGTTTGTAAATCATAAATATGTATACATATTTTCCCTAGGGCTTAAATGTACTACTTTAGCCCCGCTTCACAAGTCTAATATGACACACTTTTCGAGCATGAGAAGTAAAAAATAATGATTTGTTACACATAATACCTCATTGGTCGTTCGGTACGCAGTGCTCTCGTTGGCCGTTCCTACTCATTCCCATTTTTTTTTAATTTAGCCAACAAGAAAAAAGTCCGGTTACTACTAGACTTAACATTAAACCCTACTAAGTAATATATATATTTCCTTTAGATTGAGTACTTCATTTTTGAGTTAGACTAAAATATTAAATTTTAGTCTAACTCAAAAATGATTTTATGTCACACCTGGCCATAAAGTGGCCATTATCGCACGCTCCGCGCGCGAAAAAACCCACTTCCTGGCCAGGGGGTGACATAAAATTTTGTACTTACCACGGGCGATAATAAAGAAAGCCTCAGATCGCATATTTATCGCCCTTGCCTTCGGCTCGGGCGTAAAATACCTGCGATCTGAGACATTCTTTGTTTTATCGCCCTTGGCAAGTAATGTACTATTATACTTAATCATGTTTTTATAAGTATTTATTTGTACATACCTATATTTCTTAAATAAAAGATTTTTTCTTTCATGTCTTATATGATCCAACTTTCTGACACATGAAGTCCATCAGACCAATTCGGACCGAATAAACATAATCAATCATAGACGAAACTATGATTTTCGATTATGTTTTTTCTGCCGCTATTCTACTGTCATGTCATGTTATGTCTGTTTATTTACTTCTAGTTTGTTGCGGTGTTTTGCTTTGAGTGAATACAATACCAAAATAATGGAAGAATAATGGAAGGTTTATGTGACTTGTGCGGCCGGATATTCGAATTGAAGCACGAATTGCTAATGAAAAGCTATGTATAATTATGTTTTTTTCCTCACTTTTTGGTTTTGGTTTAAAATACTCGCTCCGCTCGTGTTTTAAGATCTTTGACATTCGTTGGGGAAAAGCCTACTTTCCACACTTGTATTCATTAGATAACTATTGTTTTACGTCTAATTTCCACGGGTTAGTTAGCCAGCCGAGGTCAATATGTGTTTCAGAGCAATAATCTTTAGAGTCGTCTCTATTTCCCGCAAAACTGTAAAAACATAACAACCAATAAAAACGTCTTCCATATCTTTACGTTCGTTGTAAACCGAACTCGTAAATACTCGCAGTGAAAATAAAAAGCGATTGCTCTCGGTGTGAAACTGCCTATTCTACTCCTTCTAAAATACAAAACGTTGTAAACACCATTTTATACTATCGCGTAACTTTTATATTTTTCCCTTTGTGTTGTCTGCTTTGTGATATTTAGTCTTGTATATAAGAATTACATCTCTTAAGACATATTGTTTTACGCGCCCTAATGTGAGGTTTAAATCTCTTAATGGGTCGTAAAGTTGCCATTTGAACTTATAGGCTCGTACGGCGTAGTAAAAGTATTCAATAGTTTCTACAACAAATGAGGCTATTACCGGTAAGCGATGGTAATAGTCTGACATAGTAAATTATGAAACTACGAGGTCGAGGTCAACAAAGAGGTTAATCTAACAATATACTTAGTCTGTATTGTACACGCACCTGAACCGTGTCTGCTGAACCTTAAAATGAGTGATTATGTAGCTTAATATACAATAAAGTAACAATAATGTTTTTGAATATCTGCATACCAATCGAGCGAATAAAATCATAGTATTGGGATGGTGCATAAGTAATGACGGTCGTAGTAATTTTAAATTAATAATTAATTAATTATTATAAATTATTTGTCAATAATATATGCCCCGCTTGAATTAACGACATCTCGCCAGCGGTTAGGTGAAGAATTAATTCCATGCGCTTGCGCGTACAACACTTTCGCGTAAAGTTAATAACATCTTAACCAAACCCTGCATTACTTATGCACCAACCTAATAATATCACAGCACTAACGTCATTTTATTTGTCGTCACTTCAAATAAAACTATTTTTTACATAAACATAATTTCCCTGAGCCTATTAAATTTCTAAAAAACTTAATGAAAACTAATATTACTAGCAGTGCATAAAAACAGAAGCTCAACTTACTTACCAATTACGATAAAAAGCCTATAAATAGACACTGAATATTAAAAGCGGCTATAATTTATAATGTATTTACGTTGTAAGAAACAAATAATCCGATAATAAAATAAATGAATAATAAAATAATAATGTATAAAAATACGTGTCTCTACTTTTTGTATCGTTCTAAATTATCAATACAAAATGACTGTGGGAGTAATATTTTGACTTCTTGAAAGCGATTCTACAGATTTCTTCACGAAAAAGTGTACTGGCTCTACACAGGTACTGGAAAGGCTACGTTTTTGCCTGGTACGGAAACCTATGATTACATACCGGACGTAATCATAGGTACTGAATGTGTTAACTTAATCATATAATGTATGTCTAGACAAGTATCCTCGCGCATCACGTTAACTTCACTTAAAAGAATGAAAAAAAAAACGTAAGGGCATTTTTCATCTATTATTAAGGTTCCGTAGCCAGAATGGCTAAAACGGAACCCTTATAGTTTCGGTCTGTCTGTCTGTCTGTCCGTATGTCACAGCCGATTTACTCAGAGACTATAAGTACTACAATTATGAAATTTGGTAAGAAGATTTGCTTTATAAACTGCTACATAAAAGAGATATATGAAAATAGGTAAAAAAAAAATTTTGGGGGCACCATACATGTAACCTATGAGGCCTATGTCCAGCAGTGGACGTCTTTCGGCTGATATGATGATGATACATGTAACCGGGGATGATTTTTTTTTTCAATGCAAGTAGTTGTGAGGGATATTTTTGGACAGGCCTTTAAAAATTATATCGAGGTAACTGAGAAAGTTTTCCATTTAAGTCAATCGTTGGTGAGATATTAGCTGCCAATTTGTACAAAATGTGCCCCCCCCCCCCCCCAACCCTCTAATTTCCAAACTATGAAGATTAAAATTCTGAAAAAAAATTGAGGTGGTGTACATCAATAAGTACTTTCAAAGATTTTTGGTTTGCACAAGATAGAATTAAGGGTTTTTGAGTTATCACTGAAAAACTGTTTGTGGACTGCTCGGTGTCGGTACGGAACCCTTCGTTGTGCGTGATCAGACACGCTCCTGGCCAGTTTTTTTTTAAATACATACTTTTAAAATAAAATATAATCTTTGTACGATAGTTAATAAAATTATTATTTAATACGTGATAGTAACATAAATTTACCGTGTTCGCTGCAATCACGATTGGCAGACGCATCGATGTCTGGCAACGATGAGCAATTTTATTGCCAATGGTAAAATTGTTGGACGCTTCTAAACAGCTGCACGTACGGCCCTAATCAGCACCCGATTGACTGTTACAGTAATTTTAAACCACACATTCATTTTTGAGTAATTTTCTCGTATACACCAATTTAGAGGTAATGTTCGAATACGTTCTCCGTACTTTCAAGTCTCCGTCAGCTGTTTTCCGATTCACAATTCACCTCGGCTCACATATCTAGGCTTCTCTAGTATAACTTAACCTCGTAGTTCATAGCAACTAGGCGTAATCGAAGGTCTGATTTACACTGGGACGCCTGAAGCGAACCGTTTGTAAGCGGTGGATATTAAAGTCGAGCAACTCAAGCGGTCGACGTCCCTCAGCCTGATTTATGATTTTGGGCGGGCCTCGTTCTCCTGGCCTTTATTTACGCGAGGTTTTTGCTGCCCAAATGAACCGTCAAAGTTGAGTGCATATTTCAGGAGGACCTTCTGAGGCTTGTAAGATTTATTTGATATCTTGAGGCACATATGGGTCCGGAATTGAGGTCAGTCGGTTAGACGTACGTTAGCGCATTAGAACATACGTAACTGCAATATTTTGTATACAATTATAGTTGTTAAAACCAGACAGTATTCTCGTACTTCTGTAAAGTTACAAAATTACCCTGCTGGTCGGCATGACATTGCCTACTTATTCGTCAATCGGCAATATTTTTGCGATTAGCATTTCATAAATACTTTACTTGCTTGTTACCGAGTTTTGTAAAGCTTAGCAAGGACAAGGCGTTGTTAGAACCTAAATGTTAAGAAAATCGGCATATGAATACTGAGGTTTGGATACTTGACTTTTAAATAGAGATGAAAAAAGGTCTTAAGGTTTGCGTATTAAGAGGAGGGGTAGGGCAAGCTCTCTCCATACAAACTTTGTGCAGGATTTACTTCGTTTGTGTTTGCATTAAAGTTATGATTTTTGGTCAGTATGCTTATTTTTCTGATAGCTATTTCGCGATGTATTTTTTTTTTTGATTTTTTTTGAAATATTTGAAAATGTTCACATCACGATCTTCGCATATCTAATATTTACAACCAAAAAAAAATTATATTTGTTAGTGCCAAAACCGACGAATAAAACGTGCACAAAGTTTGTATGGGGAAGGCCTTGCCCTACCCTGCGCCTTAAGGTACCATTGTAACTTTTACCTTACTGCTATAAAATGCCTAATAATGTAACTGACCAAAGGTTTAAGATACACTCTCTTTTCGAGGATTTATTCGCCACGCGGCCCACTTTTAATTGGCAAACCCATAGGAATCGGGTACTGATCGGCACTGAAGTTGGCAATTCGAAGATTGCTGGTATGTTGCCAACCCTAACGACTAAAACAAGCCTCTTTTTATTGTAAACACATCGGCTGTCTTCCCACACGGCAAAACAAAAGTCACAGCACAATTAATACTTAATTCAACATTCACAAGCGTTTTGCGATATAGCAAATGCTGACAATGTTTTAAAACATATACGTTAAACAAACACTAACGTTGTTAAACACTATCAACAATAGAAGGGGAAAAATGATTGGACATTTGATACGACACGACAACTTCTTCAAGACCATTTTGGAAGGAAAGATAGAAGGAAGGCGAGGCAGGGGAAGACCAAGGCGCAGTTACATGGACCAAATAAGAGAAATAGTTGGCGTCGTGTCGTATCAAGAAGTCAAAGGGCTGGCGTGCGACAGGGAAAAATGGAAAATACTCCACCGACAAGAGGATAACTCTTAAATTTGATGATGACGTTAAACAAAATGTATGCGTGATTTATTTTACCCAAGAGTGATTATTGACTGATCGTCATGGTAATGGTATTAAAATATTTGGAAGCAGACGAGAAGTGCATTTTATTAGGAATTTTGAAAATCCTACTTTAATATTATAATTCCTTATTATTCAGCTTGCATTATTCAAGATAAAATAAAATATTTTCGTAATTTTTTGTATTCATTTTCAATGCCCCGATTCTTGCGGGACTGCGAAATCTGTGAATTTTTAACACAACGTGTTCAATAGTACATTGCTTAACAAGGGCGGTAAAACAAAGAATGTCTCAGATCGCAGGTATTTGACGCCCGCGCCGAAGGCAAGGGCCATAAATATGCGATCTGAGGCTTTCTTTATTACCGCCCGTGTTAAGTACCAAATTTTATGTCACCCCCTGGCCAGGAAGTGGGATTTCCCGCGCGCGGAGCGTGCGGTAATTGCCGCTTTATGGCCAGGTGTGACATAAAAATATATATGGGGGAAAATAGTAGGTAAGATTAAGATAGTGTCGTGGCCCCTTGTAAACTCATAAATGCGCTTTGCTGATTTTTGGAAGGTCAGAATATTGAGCATTCGCTATTATTATGATAGCGACGAGACAAATTCAAGTTTATCACTGACAGTAAAACTCACCCTCAAAAGCTCTAGCGACCTTAACTTCTTTACCTACGCTATTTAGTTCTTGACCTTGAAGAAAAGAGGCCGTTATAAAAACGACGATGGTTCGAAGAAGGTCAAGCCAAGACAATCAATCTTAGCATTATCTAGATTGTTTGATCCCCGAGGATTACTAAAGGCCCTCTTTTGTATTGATAAGAAGGTCTGCGCGTTTGAAGAATTGAAGGTGGGTGTAATTTAGACGTAACAGTCCGTCAGCCTAGCCAGGTAAGTCCTTCACCACAATGAGCTTGGCTGTATGACAACAAAAAATATAAAGTTGAAGCCAAATTTAATAGTGGTAAAGATTTTCAATTATTTGAAACAAACTAAAAATTTTTTGGGGTTCCGTACTAAAGAAACCACTACCACTACTAAGAAAATACTACCTAATTAAATATGCACGATTATTTTAAGTTATATCTTAAGTCAGATACTTGTACGTGTAATTGTGTGTAATGTTAATGTCAACTCGTGCCTTGTGATGTTGAATAAAATATTTCTATGTCTATGTCTATGTAAGAAGGTATTCTTATAGTTGTGGCATAGTCGTATGTCCGTGTGTCCGTCTTCGGCATAGTTTCTGCGACCCGCTACACGAAAGCTGTATATCGTATGTAAATCACAAAATTTATAAGTAGGTACAATAAAACGTTGAAAAAATTTTTTTTATTTTGTTTCCACGTAAAATGCTCAAAGGCAGGCCGATGCTTTTATTACGGATTACGGATTGAAAATGATGATGAGCTTTTAAGTTCTACAGAACCCTTCTCTCCGCCTGGCTTAAGGTGACGTGAGCTTAGAGAACAGTTTTTAAAGCCTTTTAACGCGTTTGTAGATGAAGATATGGTTTTCAAAAAATATGCACAACAATTTTGAGACCTTTCTGTAGTACAAACATCGATTCAAAACATGATTACGCAACTTTCGCTGAATAAAAAAAATCGCGAACTTGCGTCTAAACCACACCTTTAAATAGTTATAACTATTTTTGCACATTAGCTATCAACATGAAAATTATATCAATAAATGCGTAATGTTCTACTTCATGGAACTCATCGATTACTTTTTCTTAACTAAAATAAATAAAAAAAATTGTAGTAAGATAATACTCATTTCTGCAAACTCGTTCGTACGCGACCGGCGCGGCCGCCCGTCCAGTGCTCAGCGAGCTGCGTTCGAGGTAGGATCTGTGCGGCGCGTCAATTCAACGTCACTTGACATTTCAATATTAGAAATGGGTAATTAATAAAAGGAAACCTGCTAGACTTCGTCATCTCGAGATTGTGGGTGCCAATAGAAGGAAAACTGCACAAACTATGGTAAGTGTAATGCAATATCGTATTTTAGTGGGTAAAGGTATATCAAACCTTCTTATTGGAACGCTTTGACGCTGCCAAACTAACACAGTCTATGAACAACAGTAGGACAATACTCGTGACACAACGTACAACGTAATACATTTTTTTACTAACGGTGGTATTTATTTTGGCGTGTACGGACAGACAAATAGACACAGTGGACTTTCTTTATATAATACTAGCTTTAGCCCCGCGGCTTCGCTCGCGTATTAAGTGTAAGTTTCGCAATAATTGTTGAATTGTTACACCGGTTTACTACTACTTATATTGATCATCTGATATGTGATAGAGCTACTCCTGAAAAGACTGAAAACATATTTCAGGCTGCTGAAAACGACGGCATCTTGGGTGAAATTTTGATAATCTGATATGTGATAGAGCTACTCCTGAAACGGCCTGAAATAACATTTCAGCCTGCTAAAACGCTTCTAAGGCACTGAAATTTACGTCTGAAATTTTTGTTTCTTTCCAATGGTGCTTATCTCTGTCACTCTCTTATTTCTCGAATGTTCCGAGTATAGCTACCTCTTTTTACTACTGCTATGTCTGTCACTCTCATTTCGAATGTTCCGAGTATAGATATCTCTTTCTACTACTGCTATCTCTCTCACTCTCTTCTCGAATGTTTCGAGTATAGCTATCTCTCTCTACTACTACTATCTCTGTCATTCTCTTCTCGAATGTTCCGAGTATAGCTATCTCTCTCACTCTCTTCTCGAATGTTTCGAGTATAGCTATCTCTCTCTCTACTACTGCTATCTCTCTCACTCTCTTCGCGAATGTTTCGTATGTTTTGTATAGCTATATCGTTCTACTACTGCTATCTCGTCCTGCTGTATCCTGCTGGAAATTTCGCCATATACTGATATCAGATATAAGGGATCCTGAAACCGCCTGAAAACGGGTTTTCAAGCTATAGGCATAGGTACCGAAGGTTCTAGAATGTTCGCGATCGAAGTTTCTAGAAAAAAGAAGAAGAAGAAGTCTAGAAAGTCTGTATGGAGTCTTCATCTTCACCCTTCGAGCATGTTCTAGAAGGATTTCGAACGCCCCGGAAAGTTCTGGAAAATATGACGGTCTCGCTCTAACAATGCTGTCCTTGTCGCACTGTTCGAGGGCATTAGCATTATTGGAATGTACTACACATACAGTCTATCCCTTTCACACTTATCGTCTCTCTTTTACTCCTATTGAAAATTTAAAATTTACCCCATTTTTACCACCCACTTCCACCCACCCACCGCCACCAAACTCCCTTACTTGCAAGAGCACACCAAGGGCCTTCTACCACTGCAATGCAACCATGAGAAGGTGGCAGTTGGTGATCATGGAGAAAAGGCCGGACATACCCACTAACACTCTCCTTTTATATATATATATATATATATATATATATATATATTGATTTAAATTTTCACGTTTTATATTGTAGAAATTATTAATGTTTTCAATTTCAATTTTATTAGTGGACTGCTAGGTGTCGGTACGGAACCCTTCGCTGTGCGTGATCCGACACGCACTTGGCCGGTTTCAAAACTGCGTACCAGGCCTCTTTCAAGCGTGTGCGCGCAATAATTCAGTGTTTTGTAAATGTAATTGGTATATATACAGGTTGGATTTTCTTTTTGGGTCAGTGAGGGCAGCTAGTAGCTACCAGATCCCGTGCTGCTACGCGAAAATGGTCTTAGAAGACCATTTTCCCTCGAATTAAAATTAATGAAAATTGGCGTTTACAGATTTTGGACAAACATACAGGGTACGAGAAAAAGATCATTTTTGATAAAGTTTTTTTTTGATGCCAATCGATCCAATTCCTATCCAGGACCCAAAGTTTGTATGGGACCAAAAAAAATCCGACATGAAAAGCCGCAAATCGAGGAAAACGCCTATTTCAAAATCAAAATCGAAGGAAGTTCTTCTAAGACCATTTTCACGTAGCCGGACGGGATCTGGTAGCTGCCCTCACTGACCCAAAAAATATCCACCCTGTATTAACATAAGTGCATTTTTGTCAAAATTGAGTTATTGATGTAATTATGTATCAAATATGGTAATCTACAATGTCACAAATTTCTAGACTTCTATCTTTTAAGATTTCAAAGTTACGGTTGTGCTAATCTGACATTTTATCTGTTTTATCCCATGGTAAACTCGCGAAGTGTAGATAAGGCATTTTTCCTTGGCCGATAAAGTTAGGACGCCTGTGAATAATTAACGAATCTGCCATTTTCGTTAACTTTCTATGGTGGAAATTATTAATGACCGGTACGATTAGCCTATAGTAAATTCGCGATTCTGACAGATACGATAGTTTACTATGGTGGCATTTATTCCTCATCCATATTATTAACTATAGCATATTTGCGAATCTGCAGATTGGTTAATTTAATATAGTGGCAATTATTACTCAACCAAAAAAGTTGACTACAGCAAATTGGCGAATCGGGCACATACGTCAGTTTATTATGGTGGTATTTAATTCTTATACATTCATAACCTTTAGCAAATTTGCGAATCGGGCATATTACTTATTTTGCATGGTTGCTATTATTAACACATCACATAAATTTGACTATCAAACTTTGCGAATTTCACATTTCCGCGAGTTTGTAATAGTAAATCATTCGTATGTACCTTAACTTAAAATAATGCATGTTTGTTAATGGCAGTTTTTGTTATCGTTGATAATAATTAAATTAAATGGTGCGAGGTGTAATTTTTTATACATAAACTAATTATTTCAATGTACCTACTTTTTAAAAGAGTATTTTTTGGCTGAAACGTTAAATGCCTTTGCCTACCATGTTTTATAAACTTTCATCCTGACAGTACATGCAAATTACTAATATTAATATTATAGAAACTTATATTGCTTACATGGTGACGTACTGCAAAAGTTGGTCTGTATCGACTAACGAAGCGATGTTGTCGATAAACAGATATCGATAATTGAAATAAAAGTTATAAAACGTGTCTTATATTCCAATTATATTGTAATGGGATTACGGGACTGTATATAAATAAAACAGCGTTGTATTATAATTAAATGCGCTTAAAAATTGTTAGTAGTGTGTATACTAAAATTAATAAGCATGTCGACCAACATAGCTGCATTAAAAAAATAGAAGCATGTTCATAACTATCAGGTATCTCACTGTCAGTGTCATAGGACTCATCTGTGCCCGTGGCTTCTATAAAACATTAAAGACTGGAGACACCATTAATATATTCGAACTTAACCCTCTGCCCAAGGTACAGGAGGAAAATCTGCCACGTTAATAAAAACTACTTATTTAATCGATTGGGTGGAAAAACCTTTTAGTTTATCAAATCTACAAAAATATTATAATTATCGCCACATACACATTTATTTTTGCTTCAGTTAAATATTTCTGCAACATTAATGATTTAATTCAAATCATATATCGAGCATCCATACCCAAATCGATTAAAAAATATTCGTATTTGGCCGCTATTTTGACGTCTCACGTCACCGTATTTTAGGACCGTAAGGACTACCAGCTATGAGAATTTCTTTGAAATGCGATCCTTAGTGAGATTGGTAAATTTGGCTATTCGATAGTGGACGTAGAATTCCGAGAAACTTTATTAAATCGGGGGAAATAATTTGTGTATATTTGAAAATTGGTACAGTTATCTTTTATAGCATGTTCATCTGAATACCGCAATGTAAAACTATACCAATTTTAAAATCTACACGAATTATATCCCCTTATTAATTTAGTATTTGGCGTAATTTTCCCAGACATGGTATCGAATTCAGCATTTTGAATCATCTATATTTTAATCACTTCGGTTGGGTTTTATTTTATTTTATTAAACATAGGATTGCTCTTGTGAAGCGAGCTCACCCAGAAGATGCCTATTTACTCATGAAAAGAGCTTGGTTCGAGCAAGAGCAATTTCAACCAGATAAGGATGGTACCTAACCAGCTGTTCGTCTGGACGCCCGATGGAAGAAGGGGGAAGGCGGTATGAGTACAATTTGTAGAAGACGCACAGACACGCTACTTTGCGTATATGCTAGGCTCTGCAGCTTAGTTGCTACTACCGTACTGTCCCCGTATGAGCCCCCTGCTCTGGGATCTACCGAGTCGATTGCGGCAAGTTGGTACTTAGCCAAACAATCCCAAAGGACTACAATATTCCATGCTGGATAGGACTTGGGCTGATTACGAATATTAATAATCCATTTATATATCTTATAGGCGGAAGGATTGGAAGTGATTAAAATGTGGACGATTGAAACTGGATCGATTGAATCGATTTCGATCGATTTAATCGATTTAAACTGGAATCTTGAACAAGAAATGACGGCCTCACCCTTATTTATAAATTCCTGTAATGGTTTTAAGTATTTTGAAATGAATTGAAATGATATTATACAATATATTTCTGTTGGAATTACAAATAATTACAGATTCGCAAATCAATGTCTCAATACAAATGCATAGGAAGGCATTCAAATACACCATAGTTAACACACGAAACTGTCATTTTCGTAACTTTACCTGGGTTCAAATATATTAAAAGGAGTTTTAATTTGCGAAAGTGGTAGTTTCGTGAGTTTATCATGGTGAATAAACTTACCTTTGTTGCACTTTCTATGGAGATGCAAAATTGCGAATGTGCTATAATTTCTAAATCCAATAAAATAATGCTTATCTGAGAAATTGATCATGTAATACATCCATTTTGAAGACACTACATGTATACTATATCAATACAACTTCAACTAATACATCAAAAAAAATCAATATAAAATTTTTAGCACCTTTAAATCGCTCTCCTCAACATTTTGTTTTTTGCAGTTATGTTAGTTTAGCATGGGGGCGACGATATCTAGGGTGACCCGCCTCGTGGCTCATATTGAATTATGACAAGTACAATACTTATTAATAAATAGATAATATTTTTCTATGTGTGGATATTTTAATTTCACAAGACTTTTATTGTAATAAATTATGCAAAAACAATATTGAGACATACTTCGCAAGGAACAATAACTTCGTTTTGTTTTTCAAGTAGATGATCAAACACACATGTAAATCAACTCAATTTGACAATTATATCATAACATAAGGGTGAATAAAATAAAAAAAGTCTATTTTATTACTATCCACGATGTGTTGTCATTGTGTCAAAATATTTAATTACGGTGTATGAAAGTAGGTATGTAAAAATGACGAGTTGCCATTCGCATTGTTTCGATTATACTGAACTATTGACATATACATCAGAATAATGGCGCCGTCTTGACAATGGTCATTATATTTATGGTTTACCCGTTCAGTTGTAGTGACTAAGAGTTGTACTACTGGCTATACACTATACTGTGACATGCCGGTATCGGCAGCGAGCCCGGTGGCAAGCGGCTAACCCCGCGCCTGCTCCCCTCAAGCCACGCACCTCACCCCCTCGAAAGCAGCTAAGCGCTGAGCTCACGTCGCCTTTGGCCGGGTTTCATAATTATGTTAGTTTAAAAAACATGATACCTAATAATTTCATCATCATTCTATATTATAAAAGCGATCAACAAAAATAAAAACCAAATCAGGCCTCCTCAAAGAGCACAAAACCATCGTTTTCTTCCTAAATCCCGTGACAAATGTCCCAGTTGAAATACACTAAGCCGAAACATAAGTAGCGACTCTCAAGAAAGACAAATATGACACCGAATGCTACATATACAAAATTCGTTTCATAAATCTAGACTCCAGAGTGCATTTGGCAAAAGTAGTAACAATTAATCTGGTCAAAATTGCCGTGTGGGCGGCTATCCTCTTGGAAAGGCGCCAATATAAGCCGCTGCAGCATTTTCTAAACCTAGCAAGGTTGCTGCATACAGATGGGATGATAGTACAATCACACAATTTAGGATTCCTGGGAGCGGTAAATACTGGATCCCACATGTTTGTAAGTGTGCATAATTGCATATATTTTCTCGTGATTCTGCTGCGTTGTACGTTGTTTAAAAAGGGTGACTAACCTAAATGCGTAATTGGGGAAAATCTGAAACAAAAAAAATATGCGGAAAATTTGTTCTGAATAGACGAGAGGCTCATGTTAGTAAAAATTATAATCTGCATCTCTCATACTAAGTGTTAAGTATTAAATTAAGGCGGGACGCTTTCCATAGAAAACGTATTTTGACATTCGCAGGCTAACGGCGTGATATCTTAAGAAACTTATGTAACAGGCTTTCATAAATTGGCTTACCATTTGCGCGAAATGCCCCCTTTCCTAGAATAAACTTGTATAAACTAAAATAATTTGAAAAAATTGATGTCAATTGATACTCACGTGACAAAGTAATTTCTCAAATTATTCTATATTATTGTATGGAAAGCGTCCCACCTTAAGGTGTTATGTGTATATTATAAGTTAAGGTGTTAAAAAGGTGTGTATGTATAATTGATAACCAGGGGAAATTTAAATCAATGCTAAAAAAATATTACCTGGGTTGTGAATCGCAATTTTAAATGTAGGCTATACTGCTAATTGTTGCAAACTTTAAGTAATATAAGTACACACCTACAATAAATAAAAGCGTTAATGTTACATTATTGTTAATGCGGATCGATCTGTGCGATCAATGCAAGTTCAACTGTGAATGTCAGTGAATAATACCGAGTATTAACATGTTTCATCATTGAAATATCATTTACAATGAACGATATTATTTTGGGGCCAAACCCGTCGCAAAATTTTCACCCTATAGTTCTGTAATAGATATTTAGATACTAATACACATGTCGGCTGGATAATATCTTTGACCGTCTTTTTCGAATTGTTTGGAATATTCGGCGCCGCCGCGGCTTGATCGACGGATTTTTTTAAAAAAAATTGTCAAAATTAAGAGTTAAATGCAGGAATTACTTAATGCTCAAGAGCATACAACTTCATTCAATGCAGTGTTCTCTCTACAAAAAAAAATAACTTTATAAGCATGCGAAGTGAAAAAAATATTTCTTACCCGTTATCCAAATCAAAATATATGTATACAAGGTATTTTTCACTTCTCATGCTCGAAAAGTGTGTCATGTTACTCATATTAGACTTGTGAAGCGGGGCTAAAGTAGTACATTTAAGCCCTAGGGAAAATATGTATACATATTTATGATTTACAAAACATTTTAATTTGACCAATCAAAATACTTCACCGATTAAATCCACCAATCACAGAAAAGTAATTTGACAGATTAAATCATATTTGGTAAAAATATCAACCAACCAGAACACAGCTGTACTAAAATCGACCAATCAGGAAAGACGTTTTTCAGTTCTTTAAAGATTATGCGGTGTCTATGGTCAAAGCAATTACTCCTCTTAAAAGAAAAAAAAAGCGCACGATGCATCTCTTTATTTGATATAGCAAAAGAAAGGGAGGCGAATACGCCAAGCAAACCACGCATAGCGAGGCATATGGTGCTGGCCTTAGAAAAAAAAACATGCTGTCAAATTAGACATACACCCGCCAAGAGTTAAATTATTCATTTAAGATGGATAATTTGTGTTTATGTGTTTTCTCGCAATCGAAGTGAAAAGTAGAGTGTATAACTCGGGCCTAAAAGCCATATTATCACTCGAACAATTTTCCCTCTCTACGTTCGGGAAAATAACCATCTCGTTGTAATATGGCTTACTTTAGACCCTTGTCAAACAATCTACTATTATTGAGTAGCTGAAAGCAAAACTAACAGAAAATGTACCTCTACCATTTTCCTCACCTCAGTAACTTAAAAACCGAATAACAACTTTTAGGTTAGTTATAACCGTAACAAATTAAATTTATTACCTAGTGCTTCGATTACTTCCGAATTATATTGTTCTCCAGTTGTGACAAGTTAATTCTAACCGCATGTTGGACCCTTGTCCGGGAGACAAACTGCGGGTTCCGTGCGGACCCTCCTAAATCTCCACGCTTGCTCGTGAACTACCATTCTGATTGTAAAGGTACATTTTGACTAGTAACTTTCAAAACCACCAAAAACACTTGCGCTCAAATTTCAACGCTAGCAGCACGGCTTAAGATGTCATTTCCAGATTCGTAATAAACAGAGATACGAGGCAAAGAAAAGTTATTAATCGATTTCAATATGAACAGGTTTCTCTGCTTTCATCGCTATAAAGGAAGGGACAAACAAATTACCGTGTGATATATTATTATGTATTCAGGACTGTAAGATCGTAAAATACCTAACTTATTAAGTCTATGGCTTACAAAAGGGTTCGGTAAACTTTGCTATATTGAGTTATAGTAGTATAAACCAATGTCAAAGAACAAAACAGCCATGGATAAACAAAAATCTATATCAAATGTTATTACGTAGGGATTATTTATTTAGATTATGGAAGTCGCAACCAAAAAATATGAGTAAGAGGCTAGAATATACTAAATTTAGAAATAAGGTAAATAAATTGGTAAACGAGGCTAAAAATAGATACAGACAGTTAGAGATATTGAAATGCGAAGGAGACTTTAGAAAAAATTGGGCAAATATTAATTTATGGCTGGGCAGAAATAATAAAAGTTTAGATGATGTTATAGTAAGATATTTAGGTAAGAAAGAAAGTATTAGTCAAATTTGCACTAACTTTTCGAAGACGTTTACAAGAGAAATTCGGGAGATTAAACATATTTGTAGTATAAAATTCTTAGATCGAAAGGAGTATGTAAAACCATGTGACGTAAGTTTTAGATTTATCAAAGTGACCCCCTCTGACGTGGAAAAAGTCATAAATATGTTGTCATGCGAAAAGGCAGCGGGTTTAGACTGTATAAGGGTCAAAGATGTAAAATATTTGCGGAATCAGTTAAGTCCGATTATAGCTAAATTGATAAATACCTGCGTAGCCACTGGTACCTATCCTGATCAACTAAAATATGCAATAATAAGGCCTATCTATAAATCGGGAAGCCATTTGGAATATGTAAACTATAGACCAATCGCCATTTTATCTGTTATTGACAAAATCGTCGAAAAAATTATCGTTGGTCAGGTTAGTAGATTTTTGGAAAGGCATAGTATATTATCAAACGATCAACATGGTTTTCGTAAATCTCGCAGCACGATCTCTGCCCTAATGGGGTTCACAGATTATGTAAATGATTGCTTGGACTCGGGTAAACAGGTACTCGCTCTTTTTATTGATTATAAGAAAGCATTCGAGACACTGGATCACGACATTTTATTGCAGGCCATGGATGAATGTGGAATACGCGGTCCCACTAAAAACTGGTTTAAAGCCTTTTTGACAGGCAGGAAAATAAGTACGAGGATCGCGGGGTACACTGGTGAAGAAACGGACGTGGACCTCGGGGTGCCGACCGGATCCGTGTATGGTCCCGTGGGATACGTGATGCACGTGAACAGTGTCTCGAATGTTGTCAAATATTGTCGGGTGTATATGTATGCAGATGACATGTGTTTGCTTTATGCTTCGAAGGTTGTATCAGAGATTCAAAAATCCGTACAAGAAGACTTTGAATGTATAACTAAATGGGCACACGATAACGGCATTATTCTGAACTTAGCGAAAACCAAATGCATGCATATACACTCGCCATATAACCAGCAAGCAAAAAGTGTTAATAAGGAGCATTTAGGTATAATAGGACATACATATGACTGCTTACATGTAAACAAACTTAACTGCACCTGTGATAAATTGGAATTCGTAGAGACATTTAAATATTTAGGCTTAACTGTTGATAGGAAGTTCAACTGGAAACCACATGTTAGTGATATTTGTAATAGATTAAGGTCTGTGCTAGGGAAGTTTTATCAACTGAGTGGAGTATTAAATAAAAAAACATTACGGGTAGTTTATTATGCACTTGCTGACTCATTAATTAGTTATGGACTTATTGTGTACGGGAGAACGTTCACAACTTATATTAAAGAGGTAAAAAATCTGCAAATAAGACTAGTTAAGTTTCTTGTTAGTAAAAATGTGAAGAAAAACTGTAACAAAGATTATGAAAAGTTATTTCCCTTATGTAAAATTTTGCCTGTAGACAAAAAAGTTAAATATTTAATAGGGTTAGAGCATTACTTTAAGGAAGATTATAAATTAATTAGGCAAAATAAAATTTATACTAGAAGTACTAAGTCCAGAAAACTAATTCAACCGAACGTAAAAAACTATTATGGTGAAAGAACGTCAAAATATTTAGTACCAAAGATTTTTAATAAAATTAGTTTATTGAGACAGGAAACTAAACTAAGTAAAGCATCATTAAAATTAAAGCTGAGGGATTTCCTTCTCGACGACAAGTCATCGTCAGCAGGTTGATGTAGGTACTTAAGTACATTTAAAATGCCTGAACACATTCAATAAACCTACTGCCGGCGTCGTTGTTGTCGAGGAGAAAATACCTAGTGCCTGTTTACACATACTTGCATCTGTTGGACAGACAAGTACGACATAAATATATGTAGAATAGATCGATCGTATAGCATTATAGATATAGTGATTAGTAAATAAATTAGTAGATATAAGATAACTTGCTTTATTGAAACTGAGCGCGCCTCTCGCCATCAAACGTAAAAGTTTGGCGAGGACATCATTCAACTGTAACATTTGTATTTTTTTATTTTTGTTAAATAAATTAAAAAAAAAAAATATATAATGGCCTGCAAATGATAATGATGAGTTTCAACAAGGTCTCTCACAATTATGATACCACATGAAGAGAAGGTGCCTTTTTTATTATTTTATAGAGTGACTCTTTTTAAAAATAAATTAATGTATCCTACTAATATATACATACATAATTCTCATTGTACCTGAAATTATGTGAAATAAATTATTTGATATTTAATGCGAAACTTTTGACGTTTGTTACTTAATCACGCAAAAAGGGGTGAACGGATTATGATAAAACTTAGTATACAACGAGTTTATAGCCTGGATTAACATACAGAATACTTTTATCCCGAAAATGATTCCCTCAGGGGATGAAATCTGGAGTGAAACTTTACACGGACATATCTAGTCGCGGGTGAAAGTTAGTAGTAATAATAAAAATGGGAAACGAAAGGACTGTCCTTTCCTTTCTGCTCGTGGGACAGCCTGTATATGCATATCAGATGTATTACCAAGGTATTCTGTTTCTAAGGCGACTTCCTGACTTGGCGGGGCGGGATCGATATGTGACATTTTCTTCTTTGACGTAAACTTACTGACGTCGCAAAGATTCCCACTTGACGGAATACTGTCAGTATTACCATTTGCGCACTAGTAATATTATTATGCGCAGAAGCGGACCAGTACTGCCTTCGTATCGTCCCGCTTCCGCGCATCCCGCGCCAGTCACGAAGCACTCATTTAAATGTAGGGGCGCAGTAAAAAGTAGTACTAAGTTGACTGACAGTTGACACTAACATTTGACAGTTTTCTCATATCGTACCGCCTCCGCACTGACAAATCAGGAAGTCGCCTAATACGTCATATTTATTGTCAATTTTATGACTGTAATGTCGTATTTAGATTTAGTTTTGTCTCAGAGTAAGATTTAAGAGCTACGGTAGCCCAGTGGTTCAAGCATGCGGCTGTCAAGCGGCGGTCGTGGGTTCGAATCCCAGCTCGTACCAATGAGTTTTTCGGAACTTATGTACGGAATATCATTTGATATTTACCGTTAGCTTTTCGGTGAAGGAAAACATCGTGAGGAAACCTGCATACATCCGCGAAGAAATTCAAAGTTGTATGTGAAGTTCCCAACCCGCTCTGGGCCAGCGTGGGGACTACTGCCCAATCCCTCTCATCTATAAGAGGAGGCCTGTGCCCAGCAGTGGGACGAATATAGGCTGATGATGATGATGATGATGAAGATTTAAGAGCGGAGTGAGAAAGGTAAGGCAAATACCAGTGAATTTATCATACAACCTTATATCATTGACTGAGAAAACCCCGCTTCTACTTGCTTCGTTGAGTATAAACGTCTGAACTAGGTTTTCCGGCATCTTGCATCTGCGCTTCGCGACGAAACACGGAGATACATGACTAGACTTTGGGACGCTGTAAATATGAGACGAGCACGTGACTACTAAAGGCACGCTTGTACGAGCTTACTTTAACTGAATGGTTTTAGGATAAACATAGGATTAAACTTAAAATCGTGTTTTCATTCTTATTTTTACTAGGTCAAGTAAATACCTATTTACACGATGCACCAACTCCTACCAAGGTACTACAACTTCGATCAAACCCTGCGATGTATAATTAAACCGTAATCGTATAGGTATCTTCTGGGTGAGCTCGCTTCAATGTCGGCCTTATCTTTGCCCCCTGGCTAGATGCTGGGCAAAGATGAGGAGTGGATGTAAATGGGCCTTAAGTCAAATTACACATAGGTAATTCGCCACGAGACCCAATTTCAGTAGAGAAACGAATTGCGAAAGGCTTACTAAAATCTTTCATAACCGGCTCGAAACGTTTGTATGTAACACGTGTTTTCAATTGCGCTCCACAAACCCAGATATAAAGTGTCTCATCCTTGCCTTATCCCAGACTCGGCAAAACAGTAACAGTCCCAAGTACGCTCATAAGTAATAGTTTTACTTGAGCACTGCTTACAATTCAAGCGGCGTCCTCCCCTTTTTGCTGTTTTAAGCATTTTTTGTACTCTCCTCACATAACAAACTCCCACTTATTGTGTTTATATTTTATGTTTTTGGAGCTTGGGACGAGAACTGATGTCCCACAATGGTTTTAAATATCATGTAGGTACATATCAGTGGCGGAGCGTCCATACAACTCGATTCCCACCGGCTTGCCTAATTTTTAGCCTGTCCAGTTCTTTAACTACGGCTCATGAAGAATAAGAAAGGCAAATTACTTCCGGCTTCCCTTAGAATATTTTTAACGCGCCGCCGCTGGTAAATATTGAAGAGTAAAAAGATACTCTGAAACTGTGAATTTGGGTAGTTCAATTAGGCTATGGCGAAGAAACTGTATCAGTTATTTAACCCTTTAAAAGGTTAAGGGGTTAACGGGTGTCCCAAAAGAATTGACCTCCATTTGTAAGGAAAAGTACCTACTAGCCACAAAAAAAAAACAGTTTGACAACTGACAGTTTAGGGTTATTAAAAAGGAGCACTACACGGAACAACTCATTTTTATTGTTGAACAAAGAAATAATGAATGTTTGCCTGCGATAGTTCGCAAATTTTGTAACAAATTCGTGTACTGTTTCGCTCCGGTGTTTAAAATTGACCCCCTAGGTAACTTGTTTTAATAACGCCATTAGATTTCTTTCTATGGGGTTATTTGAAGCCAAAGGTAATATGACAACAAGCCCACAACCACTAACGCATTTAAGGATGATTCACGCTAGACACGGCCCGGCCCCGGGCACGGAACGGTCTAGCGTGAATCATCCTTAAAGGAGGAGGTCGAACACTGCATTCACAAAATTCCGCCATAATAGTGCAAAATGGTCATGCCACAAAGCCTAATCCCAATAAGGTATAGTTTGCCCTCGGGGTTGGAAGGTCAGATGGCAGTCGCTTTCGTAAAAACTAGTGCCTACGCCAAATCTTGGGATTAGGTAGCGGACCCCAGGCATCCTTCAGGATGCAACTGTACTGGGATAACGCTAGGAGGATGATGAGTGCAAAATGGTCATCGACAATTTTATTAAAAGAATTTAGTATATGCCAGCAAAGCCGTGGTGCTATGGCCGATATGTGCTATTTATTCATACAATAACCATATCCTATGTAGTTAATGTTTAAATGAAAAAAAAAACAGAAACAAAAAAAGCGTTTTCTATTTCATTCAAAACATGCGTAAATTATGGGACACGCACATATGACGTTGGAGAAAATGTTAATTTACGTAAGCTAGCACTTTTCCAAAAATACTCGCCAATTTGAAAGAGTTAAACTTAAAGAGTAAACCAAGGAATCGGGTTTACTTTATGTTTACATTGTGACTTTTTTTACGAACCAATCGAATGTCGTTAACAGCTGTCAATTGCAGCGCCATCGCCAGCCCCCACCATTTTAAAATGTAGACTTAGTTACTCGGCGACTATAAAATCCGTGAAAATCCGGCATATTTCCGGACGCCAAACTGCACTAAATTTATACACCATAGGTGCAACTGTTGAGCGCCAAGTTGCACCTATGGTGTATAAATTTAGTGCGGCAAATTGGGATGGGTTCCGTTCATCACTAAATACAGACTTAATCTTAAACAGCCACGTTTTCAAAAGCAAATCTCAAATAGATGCGGCGGTTGATCACTTACAAGATTGCATAATTAAAGCAAGAAATGCCAACATACCCACGGTTGTGCCACAAACATCAAATGCAAAATTACCCAAAAGTATTACGAAGCTTATTCGTCAGCGAAATAAGCTTAGGCGTATTGATCAAAAAATGCGTCCTGGAAATGCTAAAAAGGAAATTCGCGCGCAAATAAACAAACTTCAGCAAGTTATAAATATTTCAATACAAAAAAACCTAGACAATATCTGGAATAATAAATTGGCTAAAGTCGATAATCCTACAAATGATATTTGGCGAGTGATTAAATCTCTTAAACCGACTAGTAACAATATTCCTCCATTAAAGCAGAATGACGGCAACCTCACTAGTAACACCACTGACCAGTGTGAAGCGTTAGCATCATGCTTTAAGGGAAATATGAGCCTTACTTTAGATTGGAAGAGCTCTTACTCGGAAGAAGTTAATAAGAGTGTCTCGGACCTGAATAGTTACAATATTCCAAAACTTTATAATCCAGTGCGACCACACGAAATTTCCAAGGAAATTCGTAAATTTAAACCTCGTAAAGCTCCTGGCATGGATGGTCTGCAAAATATTCTGTTAAAAAATCTTTCCCAAAAAGCTATTGTCTACGTTACAAAAATATTCAACGGCTGTCTCTATACGGGCTATTTTCCGAGGGCCTGGAAAACTGCAAAGGTCATAGCTCTGAAAATCCCAGGAAAAGATGACACTATACCTGTGAACTATCGGCCGATTAGCCTATTACCTGCACTAGGTAAATTATTTGAAAGAATTATAGCTTCGCGTTTACAGTTGTATTCAAAGGACAAAATTATAAATGAACAATTTGGTTTTCGTTCACAGCACTCGGCTAGCTTACAAATAACTAGACTCACTGAGCATATAGCACATAACTTAAATCTAAATCAATCAACCGGCATGGTCCTATTAGATATAGAAAAAGCATTTGATTCAGTCTGGCATAATGGTCTCATTCATAAGTTAATCGCATTTGGGATACCACAACACTTGGTCAAAATCTTACAGTCATATTTGAGTGAAAGAAGTTTCGCTGTGCACATAGGAAACACGATGTCTTCTCCCTATTCTGTACCAGCCGGTGTCCCCCAGGGATCTATCCTTGGGCCCCTTTTGTTCATTATATATGTCAATGATATCCCTATTCAAACTCGCACAAGTTTGGCATGTTTTGCTGACGATACAGCCTCATATACTTCATCAAATGATATTGATCTGATCATAAGTAGACTACAGTTATCGATCGAACGTTTAAAATCTTTTTTCACCGAGTGGAAACTTAAGCTAAATGGAAGCAAAACGGAGGCAATCCTATTCACGCGTAAGCGTAAATGTCCGAGCAGACTTCTCAATATTGATGGCCACTCAATATCATGGAGCAAGTCTGTACGATATCTGGGCGTCACGATAGACAACAAAATTAACTGGACCAAACATATTGCAAACCTTCGCACTAAAGGTGCCCAGGTGCTTGGAGCCCTACATCCTGTCATGAACAGGAAAAGTATCCTAAGCCCCGCAACTAAATTGAGAATATATACGACACTAGTTCGCCCCTGTTTATCATATGCATGTCCAGCGTGGAATAGCACCTGTATTAGTAACTACAAAATATTGCAAACCATCCAAAATAAGGCGGTTAAAATTGCATTTAATACACCATTTCGGACTAACCTAGTAAAATTACATCAGACTGTGGGACTGCCCTTAATTCGTACGTACATAATTAAAATATCTTTAAGTTTTTTCACTAACCGTAAGCATAGAAATCATTCCAATAGTTTAATTTCATGTATCGGCCAGTCGCTCGCCGATGATATACCTTACATCGATAGATATGGTACTTATCGTTTACCCCATCACTACATTCTGTTCCCGCCTGACGACTGCAGCCGCGACAATGTTATCGCACAAGACAGACCGTCCAGTATAATAAGACCCTCGTTAGGCGCCCCCGCCGCTGCGCCGGCGCGGAATGTGTGACCGGGACGGCTCAAGTAATAATGGCTATAAGTATAATAGTAAGTGAATAGTTTTATGTTGTTCGTCAACCCTCAAATATTATTGTTGATACTAGCTCTATGACTAGTTAACTTAAAAATCATTTAAAAAAATAATAATGCTAAAAGTGAATTTACTACTAATAAATTCGCAATTGTTATTATATGTTATTTTATCATGCAAGTAAATTCAAATAATAATGTTAAAATAGTATTACAATAAAACCAATGTCGTAAACTTTTATAGGTGCTTCAATCTGATAAAGTATATATATAACGGATTATTTGTAAGTAACTGATGTATTGTACAGTTAATTACCTTGTATTTAAATTGTTATTGTGAAATAAAGATCATTAGAAAACGAAATGTTTAAATGAAAAAAAAAACAGTATAAACAAAAAAAAGTGTTTTCTATTTCATTCAAAACTTGCGTGAATTTTGGGACACGCATTATAATATGACGTTGGAGCAAATGTTAATTTACGTAAGCGAGCACTTTTCCAAAAAATCGCCAATTTGAAAGAGTTAAACTTAAAGAGTAAACCAAGGAATCGGGTTTACTTTATGTTTACATTGTGACTTTTTTTACGAACCAATCGAATGTCGTTAACAGCTGTCAATTGCAGCGCCATCGCCAGCCCCCACCATTTTAAAATGTAGACTTAGTTACTCGGCGACTATAAAATCCGTGAAAATCCGGCATATTTCCGGACGCCAAACCGGATTTAATCCGGGTTAAACCAGTGAATAAAAGTCAGAGTCTGGAACGTATTTTATAGCGGCAAGATTAGCACTGGTTACTTTTTGGCGTTCCGTCACCATATTCTTAATTAAATATTGTAATTACAGGAATACAGTTACTTTTAAAACGGTCACCTTTTATTTGGAACACAACATCCACTTAATGTAGATTTCTAGCCAACGTTGAACGGAACTGCTTAGAATTAATAAGAAACATATATTTCACTAAAAAATTAAAAAAATTAAAATTTAAACTGTTTTTGCTTTTAATTTTACAATTATTGACTTATAACTACTCTTAATCTTAAATTGTATTTTGATTAAATTTCATAGTCTTATATTAATTATTATTACAATTAATTACTAGAATAATTTTAACAAATTTAGCAGTCGGGTATTATTTAACTGTGGGGTTGGACAAGCAGTTTGAATCTATCAACATTTTTTTATAGAGCTTTACTATTTCCTTAGTATTTTTGTTGCATGTAACATCATATGGGAGTCTATTCAAAGCTCGAGGCAGTGCATTAGTCCACACTCTTCTGCCATACTCATTGGTACTGGGTGGCACTACATATACTGGGAGATAACTAAGATTACGTAAGCTAGCAGGTCTCTGTCTTTTGACTAACTGGAAGTATTCAGGAAGTACTCATTTAAATGAATGGGCGTAGTAAAAAATGGTATGGCGTCGACTGACAGCTGACACTGACATTTGACACTTCTCATATCGTACTGCCTCCGCACCGACAAATCAGGAAGTCGCCTAACCGTTAGTATATAATCTCCTTGTCTTGGGATTCACTAAAACTTACTAATAATTAGTATTTTTTTCGCTCAGTGTACGTATTTAATTTCAGTTTTAGTATGGGATTTGACATTTAAATCTATCGTACAAACGGTCGAAAACGTTACGTGATTACCGCGCAGGTAATCCATACGTAAATATATGTATTATTCATCAAAGAGATGTAATGTATGAGTAAGTAGGTATAGAATTTTGTTACGGAACCTTCACTATAATAATTTGCTTGTAGCAGACAGAAGTCTCAGTTTTCTGGAATTCTTTTAGCAGTTCCTCGGAAATCCTACGAGTTTTTCTAGGGATAATAACTTTACTCTGGACAGTAATTCAGTTCTATTTGTACGGTATCGGGCACAAAACCTGTTTACTGTCTGACCTTATCTACACGCTTAGCTTTTGGTTATTTTCTTTCATTTCATCTAAAAAGAATACAGGGTGTTTGGGACATGTTTAGACAAACGAAAACAGCGAGGAGGTGCGACCATATATGCTATTTAACTTACTTAGCCTAAATCTGGCCTGGAAAAGAGAGTTTTTTCTTTTAAAAAAAATGTCGAAATTCATCGCTTAAACTTAAATAAATTATTAAAATGACTATTGACATTACTAAATCATCAAAATGTTATATTGTTCTTATCTTGACTGTTGTTAGGTTGTGGTGTTTGGTGTAAATTATTGTAAAAATAAACAACGACCCTTAAAGTTTGTGAAAGAGTTAAAAAAGATCGAACATTACTCTGATGTTTGAATTCAAACTTTCGTGAGACATGTTGAGACGTGTTTGGCTATGTCCTGTCCGGACCGGTCACGGATCTTCCCAGCCCCGAACCCCCTATGACTGGTGTTTCTTTATTACAGATAGTAGAGAGATTCTGGAAAATAGAAGAATTTCCTGAGTCATCCCAAACTAATCCATTGCATCTTGAGTGTGAGTCATTTTTTAAATCATCTACTACTAGAAATCCTGTCATCAGGTTATCTCATTATTGGAGAGCCCTTAACTGCAGTACCAGAATACCCGTTGCAAGACATTAAAATTAATAAGCTCACTCGGTTTCAACTTGTGCAGCAGATGCTGCGGCGGGCGGCGGGTAGTTCGACAGTGTGCAATCGGCGCGGGTCGCAGACGCACTCATCCTGAGGAAGAACTCCCGAAGAGTTCGAAACATGTCGCCCGAAGTGACAATTAATACGTGAGTTTTAACCGTTTAGTAAAATAAAATTACTCTGATGAATTGTATTAGAGATCGAGAAGTCTTAATTCCAGAAAAACATCCCCGTCTTATGCCCTTTCCAACGACATTTTACATGCATACATTTTTATTCAATAACTAACTTTCTGCGAACACACGCAGAAAACCTTCAATACCACTTTATTTTCCGTTATCGCACAGCAAGTATTTTTATTTTCAATTGAGGCCAGATTTATAGGCCTAAGTAAGTAGCATATGGCCCCACCTCTTCGCTGTTTTCGTTTGGCCGACCATAGTAGCTCTATCGTAACACACCAGCCATATTTTGTATTTTTTTTCCTAAAAATTTGCCAAATAAGTACATAAAGTATTTACTGAGGCAGACATTATAAGCTTGAATAATCTGGACATTTTTCTACCGAACATTGAAGTCTTGAGCTACGAGTAAGTATATTTGGAATGAAAATAAATCTTGAGAGTTGAGACCAAATGGAATAGAATAGAAAAGATAGACCAAAATAATTGCGGTGTGTTCAATGGATACTTACAAGTACCAAATTTTAGAATTATTGTATATAAAAAATATGTTTCATGTGTTAAATCATCATCATCATCATCCTCCTAGCGTTATCCCAGTACAGTTGCATCCCGAATGATGCCTGGGGTCCGCTACCTAATCCCAAGATTTGGCGTAGGCACTAGTTTTTACGAAAGCGACTGCCATCTGACCTTCCAACCCCGAGGGGAAACTAGACCTTATTGGGATTAGGCTTTGTCAAGTGAGTGGGCAACTTGACTGTTAGAAGTTCTCAAGCCGCCCGAAGGCCACCAACTTGGCTTAACGACTGCTGCCATAGACAGCAACCGGGATCAACAGCTTAACGTGCCTTCCAAAGCACGGGAGCGCTCAGTTAGTAACCACTCAAAGCGGCCACCCATCCAAGTCCTGACCGCCGCCCACGTTGCTTAACCTTAGATACCGCAAGCGGTACGCAGGCGCCGCTGGGCCACGAGCGCTCCTTGTGTTAAATCAAAATAAACATAAATGTAAATATTGATATTGTTACCAAAGACCTATGATAAAGTACGACCACCAGATATATTATAGATATATTACAATTTGCAAGATTGTCACTATAATAGTTACACTTACTTACAACGTTTAGATTGTAAACATCTTGCATACACAAAGCTTGGTAACTGGTCTGCGGTGCATACTAATTTCTTGAATAGTGTTCTGATTAAGGGGAGGTATCCCCAACGCAACTGTCCCGCTCTAACACGCGTGAGTTTACAATTCACCATCCCGCTCTCTACGCAAGCTCTGCGCGCAGTTTTGTGAATATTTAGATATAGTCATTAAGCCAATCATTTTATCAAAGCAAACCCTGCGAATTTGTCTATAACTATTTACGATCTTTAATTGAGTACAAAAATTAAATGTAAAATATCAGTAATATAGCCGTAGTATCGAAAATACACTCCAAAAAGGGGTAACTTCGCGATTTTTTCTATCGAGTGAAATTCATCAGATCATGTAACTGACTACGATTTTGACTAGACAAGATCCTCATGTAACACATATATTTTTTTTAGATTTTAAGACACTATATTCTATGTCTCAGATGGTTTTTAAAAACTCAAAAGTGGTAATACACGGCCTTAACTCTCGGGTCTAAAATACAAGCGATTGCAATTCTTAATCATGAAAATTTGGTTGAGGGAGAAATTTACCTTAAATACTTGGTCGACCGTGAATCTCCGCTCTCGAAATCTACACTCACAAGCAAAAATAATACACATACGCTTTGTATTGAATTTAAGTGGCAGTGGGCGGGGCACATTGCACGTAGAACCGATGGCCGTTGGGGTCGAAAGCTTCTCGAGTGGCGACCACGAACCGGAAGGCGCAGCGTGGGTAGACCCCCCACAAGGTGTACTGATGACCTGGTAAGGTCGCGGGAGTCCGCTGGATGCGGGTGGCGCAGGACCGGTCATTGTGGCACTCTTTGGGGGAGGCCTATGTCCAGCATTGGACGTCTTTCGGCTGATATGATGATGATGATGAAACGTGGTTTTAAATTGGGTTTTATATCTTTACCTCTTATACTTCGTATAATATACCTAATAATAGTCCCCTGTGAAATTCGTTCACGTTTATTTTTCTAGGATATCATCTTGTATTAGGTATATCCATATTATTAATTTCCCGTATTTTTAAGCATTGTGGAGTTTCGAATTAGATTTTTGGTTCATAGCCAAAAGTTAATATATATTATAATATAATTACATAGTTATATAAATAATACGAAGATAAAGGTTGTTTGAGTGTACCCACCTAAACAAACAACCCTTTATTTAGGGTGACCTGTTAAACTCCATCACATGTCAGCTTTTAAGTGCCTCTGTCAGCTGAAATGAAATACTCACATCGCTGCACATATCCCCAATACCAGTAGCTACGCATTGTAAAGGCTGTCCCAAAAAGGACGCAACATTTAAATTTGCCGCCATTTTTGCATTTTAGGGACCCTAAAAAAATACTATTTGACAGCTGACAGTTTAGGGTTTTTAAAAATGTAGCACACTATCATTTTTATTCTTGAACAAAAACAATGAAAATTTGGCTACGAATTCTCGCAAATTTCGTGTACTGATTCGTTTTGGTAGCAGATTTAGCCCCCTATGTCATGTGATTTAACACCATTAGATTTCTTTGTATGGGGTTATTTGAAGTCAAAGGTTTATGCCAAACATACTAACGCATTCAAGGTGGAGGTTTAATGTTGCATTCGCGAAATTCAGCCACATTTGTGCAAAATGGTCAAGGAAAATTTCATCAAAAGAATTCGTATGTGCCAGCAAAGTCGTGGTGGGTATTTGCCTGATGTGCTATTTCATGCATAAACCCTATCCTATGTAGTTAATGTTTAAATAAATAAAAAATACAGTAAATAAAAAAAAAAGTGTTTTCTAATTAATTCAAATATTGCGTCCTTTTTGGGACACCCTATACAAGCATAAGGTACATGTATAGCTGTATAGGGAAATTAACAGGACAATCCCATCGTGGATTTCGGGGAACGACGCTCCCGTAGGTAGTCTTAGGTGACTTCCTGATTTGTCGGTGCGGAGGCGGTACGATATGAGAAAACAGTCAAATGTCAAAGTCAACTCTGTACTACTTTTTACTGTGCCCTTACATTTAAATGAGTGCTTCCTGACTGGCGCGGGATGCGCGGTAGCGGGACGATGCGAAGGCGGTACTGCTCCGTTGCTGCGCATGATATTACTACTGCGCAAACGTAATACTGACAGTATTATGTCAAGTCTCTTCTCGACTCGAAGAGTCGAGTGTCTTTGCGACGTCAGTAAGTTTACGCCAAAGAAGAAAATGTCACATATCGATCCCGCCCCGCCAAGTCAGGAAGTTGCCTTAGTTGGCTCGAGTCTATCTACAATTCTACAATGCATGTTCTAGCACCTAGCTGCTGAACAACAAGGACTTAATGACGTACGTTGTCAGTTACTCCAGGAATTGCAGTATGTTGCAACTATATTACACACAATTTATATTCAGAAAGATATAAACACTACTTGTTTATGTGAAGTACCAGTTGTCAATAAAATAAGTTGTGGCATTTTACTTGTGAGCCTCGGTGTAAGACATAATTATTCACAATTAGGGCATGCTCCCGGTTCTCATTTTCTATACAAATCTAGTACCGGAACCGGGAATTCCCGGTTCTCACCATACAAAATCAGAACCGGGAGCATGCCCTATTCACAATATATTGTTTTCCTCGCTCATTTTCAGATTGATCTCTATTAAGGCGCAGGGTAGGGCAAGGCCTTCCCCATACAAACTTTGTGCACGTTTTATTCGTCGGTTTTGGCACTAACAAATATAATTTTTTTTTGGTTGTAAATATTAGATATGCGAAGATCAAATTGAAAAATTTTCAAATATTTCAAAAAAATTCAAAATTAAAAAATTAAAAAAATTATTTAATAAAAAAAAATACATCACGAAATGGCTATCAGAAAAATAAGCATACTGACCAAAAATCATAACTTTAATGCAAAACACAAACGAAGTAAATCCTGCACAAAGTTTGTATGGAGAGAGCTTGCCCTACCGCCCTCCTCTTAAAAGGAAAGATCGTACATTTTCTGAAACAGTTCCTTCACAAGTAAATCTAATATTTTCTTCTATACCGACGACTAAATACAGCTTTTCAAAGCTAACGTGAAAGAGTTGTGATAATTCTGAGAATATTTCTGTGGCCACCTTAATTTCCTCGAGGGACGCTCTTGAAGCGACGGGAGCATATTTTTCATTTAACTGCTAAGCCGGCATCTTATTTTTACTGCTACTGTTCTATGTGAAGCATGACGAGTAAAAAATAAACTATAAAGAAAATTTATTATTGTGTTTCAAACCATGTACTAAATAGTTAGCATAGCCAAATACGTACTTAATGTGTAGCTTCGCGGATGGAAGAAATATTGAAAGCATTAGTTGGGACAGTATACACTGTGTTACCGGCAAGCGGGAATTAATTGAAACTTCCATTAGCAATTATTTCCATGTCTTAGCAAATCATAATATGTGAATTAAATGCAAAATCCTAAACATTTATTATCAATACAAATTGTGATAAGTCAATAATTAAATTTCCTAATTCCGCACCTTCAATATACTACGTGCACTGCTTAAGATAACGTCATAGTAATCATAACACTAAGGGCTGTCATATTTTCTACTGAGTTGTCAATTTACTTTGCAGTACATTGCTGGCAATTAAAGTTTTGTTAGAAATTAAGTAAAGTCGAAATTTTGGTTTTGGTTACACACGCCACACGGTAGGTATACATGAAAAAAAAACCAGCTAAGTGCGTGTCGGACTTCACACATAAGTATTTAGGGTTCCGAACCAACCGCAAAAAAAAGTGGGTTTTCCTAGGAAAAATAAAATATTATCAAAGAACAGAGATTTTCTTTAATAATATTATCGAAGAAAATCTCTGATTTATCAATATGAAATCAATACAAATAACAACACTTTAGAGGCGAATAGCGATCGCCAGATTCTCTTGTTGCGCCCAAGTCACGACAGCTCCGCTGCATTCTCCCACCACGTGCCAGCCGGACCAGGAGCGAGTTTGTGAGGAGAGGACCAGATCAGAGTGACGGAAGAGCTGATGACCAGCAGCAGACGCCGTAGCGGGCCCCCGAGCCGGGCCGTTTCTCGAATGACGGCGAGAAGCCCGTCCCGCCGTAGCGGTTACACGACCACCCCTGAGGTCTCAAAGCGCCCAGCGCAGGAAGGCGCGGAAGACACTCGAACGAATGATGATAACACTTTACTTCTTGGCGACACTCGATAGGGATCGGCGATTAGCTAGAATTCATAATTTTCATAGCTACTTGCCTAATTAGGATGATTTATAATATGTTAACTTAGTTTTAAACAATTTAGCGTATAAGTAGGTTTATAATTCGTTCAAACCTTATGGATCAGATTCCATAACATTGGAAATTGGTAAAATAATAGAATAGAATAACTTTTTTTCGCATTATACACTTCATAATTCATTTACATTTAAAACACTAAATATACACACACTATATATTACATTTTAATAAATGTAAGCTTTATGCGAAAAAGGAGCTCCTCCTCCGCTCAGCGACATGTCGATCCACGACGCTGGTATTTTGTGGATCCAAATGTGGTGCCCCACAGAATGTTACATTAGATTAGGTAACTACTTATTCATTTTACTCGGTATTTTTCACTCTTTCCACATTTTTCCAAGTTTTAGTTTGGTACTACAAGCATCGTTAGATTATCTAACGATATACTCTCAGGCCGTAATTCGGTATAAGATAAATAAATAAATATTTGTGGACAATCTTACACAAATCAACCTAGTCCCAAACTAAGCAAAGCTTGTACTATGGGTACTAAGCGACGATATACATACTTATATAGATAAAATAGATACTTAAATACATAGAAAACATCCAAGACCCAAGAACAAATATTTGTGCTCATCACACAAATCAATGCCCCGGCCGGGATTCGAACCCGGGACCTCCAGCTTCGTAGGCAGGGTCACTACCAACTAAGCTAAAGCGGTCGTCAAATCATCATTCAGAAATTGTTACCTATATGAAAATAGTTGTTAGAGCTTAACAACTTTCCGATTTCAGAGACTGTCGTATGCTAGCCTTGCCCGCAGTCTTCCTTCCTATTTATAAAAACGTCCACAAATCCCGGCTAAGTCGGCATAAACTTTTTACAGCAGCTTAAATAATAGTGGGTTTCGGCAAAATCCTTCGCCATTGTGTTTAACTACCCGGAAGGATTAGAATTTACTTCAGTGAATTATTGCCTATTAGACTGGATCAATTGATAAGGTATCATGGTGGGTCATGATTACACTGTTTTTTTGGACAGTCGTGTAATAAAAAAGCCTAAGATACAACTACTTCAATAACCAGATAAACATATATATCCAAATTCCTCGATAAAGTATTATCTTATACCGCAATTTACCTTATAATCTGTTAACTGTCGAAAACTAGGTACCTCCATTTGAAATCCCTTTTATTCCATTCCTGATTATTTATATGCAAAGAAGGGTTAAACTGATGCGGGGCAAATCCATGATATTATCTTGTCTTTTAACCTTTGGCAAAAGGGCTATAACTTATACGCACCGGACGGGTTGTTCCGATATATACCTACCCGCTGTGGTTTGTCCAAAGCGGATAACATAATATATTATTTGACCAATTGTCCATATAAAGATTGGGGATTGGCTATATTTTTCTACATAACTCGTAACGTTGCTTTATAAATTGTAAGAGATATGGTTGAATTTTGCTTTGTTCGGCACTGCATCTATGTATGTTTCAACATTTGATTATGTAAATAATATGTTATTAGACTTATCGATGCAACTTGGTTACTGAAATTATAGAGGTAACTATGAAGCTAGTACGAGTACAAAGAGTAGAGCAAATATGTAGTACTATTAACGGTACCAAAAACGAAACCAAATAACTTTCATATTGTATGGTTTTCATTTAATCATCTTCCATTAATGGATACTTCCATTATTAAATATGTAAAAATATCTATGATTGGAAACCAGAACAAGACTTGCATTTATAATTGCATTGCAATACTATGCGCAACATAATAATATTCTCACTTTGTAATCAATTTAACTATACATTTTTTTTAACTATAAGAACAATACCTACATAGTAATTGATTAAGATTTCTATATAAGTTAATAATAAGTGTTCGTATACTTTATTATTATTTTATCAAAATACCGGTATACCGACCGGTACCGGTACCTAGTTCAAGGTCACGGTACCGGTACCTGAAAATACCGGTATTTCAAGCCCTGATCTCAAGTTGGCGGAGGCGGGAGGGGTAAGGATCGTTCCAAGCCCAATTAAAAGAAAGTAAAGTAAATAAAATTAATGATACTATTTTTGTGAGAAATTCTAACTTAAATTAGGATTCCTAGGTTGATTTTAACGTTTATTTTGAGCAGAGGTGATCCTATTTTTATTACGAAAATTTACCTACAAATAAAATACAGCACAGAAACTTTATTAAAACATTGTAAAAATACTTTAACAGCCCTCGTTAAAAGTGGTCTGTATTGCTAACCAGTGACCTGTATAAATATTAAAACGAGAGCCAAACTCCCAAAATGTCTGAATTAATATTCCGAGCCAGTAGCAGGCCCATTACTGGAACGCTGTACACGAGATTCGAGGCAGCAACGAAATATAATCAACTCCAAACTATGTTGCTGTGACGCAGCAATTCCAAACTTAACCCGCTATTACGATATTAAGGGAGTAATTTAATAAGCTTAGTTGTGGTATAATGATTGTTGTTAATAGATTAATGTTTGAACTTAGTTAGTCATGAATGACCTTGCTGCTTAGAGGTATATGTAGGTATTACATATTAACACCGGCACACCCAGGGATAGTTATTTATTTTGTGGTGTGTTGGGGTTTAGTGCTGCTTTACTCAATGTACTGAGAAATGTAAAATATATGTTCGGTATAAATGATGATTTTTACTCTGACTTTAATTTGTTAAAATGTTCAAAATATTACCTAATTATCAGATATTTTACTTTGCTTCTTTGTACGTTGAATAAATATGGTGCATTATTAAGCACCAAATGAAACCAGAGAAATTGTTTTTTTTTTACACTGTAACACATAAAACTATTAAGATAGGTATGATTTACCTACCGTTTGAATTCACATTAATGTAAATGGGTACCTAGGTATTTCTCAAAGGTTAACTGGAAGAGATCCCTTTTAGGGATAAGTTCGCCTTTGTACCAAAATGACCTAATTTGTTTGTGTATTTTTTATGTGTTTTTTTGTGTCATCATCCATCATCATCCTCAGCCTGTAGTCGTCCACTGCTGGACATAGGCCTTCCCCAATTCGCGCCACCACACCCGGTCCTCCTCAGCTCTCCGCATCCAACCGCTTCCCGCCACTCTCTTCAGGTCGTCGGTCCACCTGGCGGGGGGTCGTCCCACAGGCCGAGTCGTTCGCTCGTGTCTTTGTGTACAATAAAGTTATTACATACGTACATATATACCTAACCTAACCTAACCTATCCTAATTTATATTCGATTTGCTGTATACGAGTAGAATGAAATAAACAGATTCTCTTAGACACATAAAAGTAAATATCGTTTACCGTAAGAAAGATCACTTTGAGTAATAATTTCTACAGATACTGCACCTGCGACAAAAATCTGAATTTACAATTGTACATTATACAAAATTCAAATTAGATTTGTCTTTCCAAGTCAGATTTTAAAATGTAGTTAATGTGTGAACCATAAAATATGTAAAATAAATATAACTATACAATTCTATACTTTTAGAACATTAACTTCCAACTTATGCCAGGTGAAACAGCGAAGGACCTTGCTTTTGCTTGCGTCATATCCAAGAATTTCGAAATTGTATGAATGTATTCATCCTATAAATGTAAAATATTAACTGTAAAATTGAAATATAAAAATATACATAGCATTTGATTATAATCAGAACATGAAATGTTTTATTCTCTATGACTGATATTTTTTTATACATCTAATGAACAAATCCTTTATTTTATTTTTTATTGAAGTGATAATAATATAGATTGTATTTTGCGTCTGTTGGGCCTTAATTCCATGACAAACCCGTATTTCAGGATTCTCGCAAATAAGGGAACCAACAGGCATCACCGTGGCACCGGTTTACCGCTGGCAAATTACACCTGTCAGGCTTGCATCCATGATTATGTTGCTTCTGTATCGGTTTGTGCAGCTGTCAACAGCGACGCTACTTCTGTCTGTAGCCGTTGGTGACAGGCATGATACAATAATACGAGTATACTGCGCCATATGGTAATCCGGTACATCGGTTAGTAGTGTGGGTGACACAAGCAACGGCATCAGCCTTTCGATGGTATGCGGACGTAAGTGTGAGTGTATCGTGTGTCACACTCCGGATTGTAAGACCTTGTTTTCTTAGACAGGGTTATGTGTAAACTCAAACTCAAACTCAAAAATCATTTATTCAAATAGGCCATCAGATAGCACTTTTGCAGGTCAACACTTAATCTAATTAGGATTTATAGTTTTGCCGCATATGTATAAATCATATTATAGGTAATGTTTCTATAAATTCAAGGTTCCAACCTACTTACATTAGAATTTTGCCGTCACATGTTTTTTCTGTGTTAAATTCGCCGAGGTAGTTCAGGTCCGGTTTTCTGTCCTTCTAAAGAGTCTTGCTTAAATTAGGTGCTCTAACATGGTCTTATATACTCTGACAGCGTAGGCTACGTAGATTGAAACACCGTTGGATTAATGTGCTTGAATTAAAACGTCGATGTAGCATTAGGCGTATTGATGGGTGGTGCGATAAACTCTGACGTTTTGACGGATGGTAATCCCTGCCTTATGTCGTTATGGGTTATTAGGGTGCGATAGAGCGGAATGTCTATTACATGTATTATTAACGTTAACTACAAAACTAAAAGATTTTTACCAAAACTAAATAAATAACTATCCTTGAATCACTGTGAAGGAATCGAACACAAGTGCCTTATTGTCTTGGTGGTACAGTCAGCAGCAGATATATATACGCGGGCGAGGTGTTCACAAAGAAGATAACGTTTAAATTCTCATAAATTTATTGACAACTAAGTTAGCATTTAGACATGGGCATTCAGTACGTCACAAATATCTTAACTGCTCAGTGTCAATAACAGTTACACCCTTTTAAATCGAAAATAATAATTACAACTGGAAAGTCAGTGGTAACTAAGCATCACTGACGTCTATACGCAGTGCCAATCAGGCAATCAGAAACAGGTGAACAGCCGGGGTGTCACTGGTTGCTAAGCAGTTAATATTTCAATGGTAACTAAGCATCAACAATAGCCGTAGATATCTGAACAAAATGAGTTTCTTTACATTCTATTATATCTCCGTTTATATTTATATAGGTATTTGACCATATAGACTCTTTACATCTCTGTATTACCTATACTATAACTTTAGCGATAATGTGCTCGGGTATTATTTGTCTGTTGCTTGATTGTTACTATGCATCAGGTATATCATTGTAATAATGTTGTCATTGACTTAAAAAAATGTATTATTACTACAAATGAATCCTATTCAGATATCTCAAACAATAACGTTGTGATGTTGCTAGTTAGAGAGAGAGAGAGAAAGCGCTTCAGATTCGTGACGTCACGCACCTCGAGAGAGTAAATGACGTCGTTCCAATACAAAGGTGCGTTTTGCCGAAAAGGGATAGAATATATAATAAAACTGTGAAAACTTATAATTGTAGGTACAGTCAAATGCACCAATATGTATACACTTTTTCACCTTATTCCATTGAGATAAGGTCCTAAAGTGTATACATATTTATGCCCTTGACTGTACTTATGTATGTAATTATTTATTCTTTTGAGTAACTTTTTTTTGTAATTTGATTAAGAACGTAATCCTTTTTCGAGAAAATTCGAACTTATTGATTTTCGTATTGGGTGTCAAGATCAATGAAATTTACACTAGTATTGTAAGGCTGGTTTTCCACTAGAGCTATGCTATGCTACTTTTCCATACATTTGACACATCGCTCCAGCTCGAGCTAAGATTTGTTTAAATAAAAGTTGATAGAATATATCATCATCAAGTAAATTATAAATTAATAAACACCTTACAATTCATTTTTTTTTAATGAGATTGCTCTTGCCAGCATCTAGCAAGGGGGCAAACATGAGGCCGACGGTGAAGCGACCTCACCCAGAAAATACTTATTCGAACGCTCGACTTTTCACTCGAGATCTGTCAAAAAACTATGATGTTTTGACAGATGTCGAGTGAAAATTCGAGCGTTCGACACTCAAAAATACAGATGCCGGCACGGAATTCCTAACCTTAGCAAAACATATACCTATTTACAAATCAATAAAGTGACTAAGACCGCTAAGACCTAAAGCGATCTTTCATTTCATATTTCACTAAAGAGGAGGTGACCCATGCAACCATTTAATTCCAAAGAGTCTTCACGCTATACTAATAATATCGAGGCATATTTATTACTGGCCACTAAATCCTTACCTGACAAAATGCAGACTATTTTGAAAATCGAATTTTAGATCTGACGGCCATTCTGCAGCCGAATTCTACAATATTCATAAACATAATACTCGTAGTGTTATATGACGTATAGATCGCAAAATGTGAGACAAACGTATACAATGACAAGTCTGCACTCTTTTCGCCAATTGTCAGATCATTTTATTAAAGTTTGTGACATATAGCAAGAACATAAAGTAGCTTTTGCAGATTTACATCTTGTATACAAATTATGCAGCAGTTACTGATTATATATTTAATGGTTTTATACGGCTACAAAATTCTGTATCTTTTGCAGGATACTATTATGTGATTTAACTTATGTACAGATTATATGAGATCAGTGGTATGAATACATAACCCCTGTTTAATGTACTACTCTATTATTATATAAAATATTTTCAGAGCTATTAAGGCGACTTTTTTGGTATTTAGGCATTATCAGCGGGTAAACATCCATATGCTCGACACTTACCCAATACATGCCATTTTCAATCTTATGTCATGATGTCAGAGGCGAATATTAAGTGTCATCTCTTGGCCACTATAAGGTGTCAAGTACTGGGACGTTTACCTTAATCGCATTGGATAGAGATGACTTCAGGTGAAAATTCGAAACAAAATGCCGACAGAGAATGCGTTAATTACGTAGTTTGTAGTCCCGCTCGATATACAAGATATATATCGAGTACATACTTTAAGTTTGAAGTAAATAAATATGTAGAATGTTTTTTTAGATAATCTAATCGGGTAGGTATATACATCCGCTGCCAGAAAGTAAGATCAATTTTAGACACTTTCTAATCAATATTCTTCTTATTTAATGGATGGCTGTAAACTTTTCCTCGAGTTTGTTCAGATATTATTGACATTTTGACTGCTTAGATACGAGTGGTTTTCTGACTGCTAAGGTGTTAGTAATTCTTAATGTGTGTCAAATTTTTTGAATACTGACTGCTCAGGTATTTCTGACGTGCTGACCGCTCACAGGTAAATGCTAGCCTAGCTGTCAATATCTTTTTGACAATTGAAACGTACACCTCTCTCTGAGCACCTCGATTGTATACCTACTTCTGCTGCTGACTGTACTCGTATACCTAATCGGTGCAAGCGTCAGGAAAATAATAATAAAATTCTTCATTTTTTCTTCTTATTTCAGAAGAGACCGCGTAAGCCAAAATAGCCTATAGCGCCTAGCCTTCCCTAGCGAAATATATATGACATAATAATTTGCAAGGCGTATGTTGTTTGTAAGACGTATGTTTCCAAAAAAAATTAGAAAAATGGGAATGAGAATGGGATTGGTGGGGATGGTACTTTTTGATGGTTGTATATGTGTAGTATAGTGTAAGGTAATGAATAAAGAACTATCGAATGTGGTTTGAGTTGCTTTCGAATATCGAATAGAGTTGACCGATTACAGAGTTGTAAGAATGATTTGAACGAATCAAGACGAGGTAGATTTATTATTATTAATCACTAAAAGAGAGAGAAAATAAAACGTAACTAGTAAAATTCACACCACCTGCTCGACAATGCCTAATTATATATGATGCAAATCGTAGCAAAAGCAAAATCATTATTGCTCTTGGCTTTAGCCGGGTCGTAATTTTGTACTGAATTTCATTATAGCCCGTTGGTGAATAATGGGATTTCACTTCTTATAGTTCTTATTGCTATGTCCTTAAAGTCTAATTTCGTGAGCGCTGGCTTGCTAGGCCCGCGCGACAGGACCACCGCGCTGAACTGATTTGAAGATGGAAGTTATTCGTGCTGGCCACCTCAAGATTAATGGAACACATTACTACAAAAACAAAAGCCACGAGTATTACGTACACGTACACACGTACACGTACGTACGTACGGAGTAAAACTGCAGATTCTATAAAAATAGAGGATACAATTTTAATAAAATGTGATTTTGCTCTGACTGACTGATTTGATTATGTTTCTAGGTAGCCTTGTTTTTTTTATTGTCTCGCTAGAGGTGACAAATGTAGTATACTCCTCGGGGATAAAGCTGTTTTTGTCTTGGGCCTTGGGCCCGCTAAAATACCTCACTGCACTCAGGACTCAGTCTTGATTTAACTCGAGAGTAAAATGTGGAGTTCTTCGTTACGTTTAGGCTTCAATATCACATCCGTGACATAGGTATGTAAAGCAGTGCTTTATGCTCTTAACCTCCTAAGACCCAGCTTTTTTTAAATGTCTAAGTGCTAGACGCCCTTTGTACAAATTTATGTACATAGGTAATTATTATAACTTTAAATTTTTAAAATATTTATATGTTATACTATTTTTACATGTATGTACGATGTATAAGGAACAAGATAACATAGATTTTGTTATCCTATCTTTTGTATAAAAAAATGTACATGAGGTCTCAACTATCCTGGACTTTGTACAAAATTATGTACACGTGGCCTTAGTTGCACAAAAATCGATAATCTTTACTACTTACAATACCACAACCGGAAGAAAGTAAGCTCATTTAACCAATTCCACTTGAAGCTGACACAGCTTTTAAAAAAGCTAGGTTATTTAATGAATTCCTGTTTTAGAGAACAACTGAAGCATTTTATGATGCACTAGACGCAGCCACTTGTGCACGCGGTGGCCGCTTTCTATTACATATGTAGTTCTTTGAGCTATGAAAACCAGAACGTAACAGCTGGAGGCGTGCTATCCAATTTCATACGACATTGCTTCCGATGTGCAGCGTTAAAATGAACGAAGAAATATATAATATTTAAGAAGTCTATGCAGTACACATATTTATAGTTTATTTTTTACCTACCTACTACTAATTTTAAACTTGTTTTAATATTTTTGGTGAGCAATAAAGAATATTTATATTGTACTTTAATGAGCAACAACGAAAATGGTTACCTTTTCCAGTTTTCGAGGCAACATTTTTCTTATTTTGTCGTAGTCATCTCGTCCATGCGTCCGGTCTTCAATCAACAACGATAAAATTATTGGGTAATGTTTTGTTTTATTAGTTTTCATATAATTATATTAATTTTATAAAAGTTTCATAATTATCAGTATTCATAAAAGAGGTAAAATTTTGAAATTTTTTAATAAAAAAATGGTAATAACTGTAGCAGAAAACAAAAACAATTTATTTGATCAATGGTCTCGTGGCGGTTTTCATTATCCACTACACATCCCATTGACTGGTCACGCATACGGAATTTCAGTCACTGTCGACTTGTTGAACGATTACAAACATTTTAAACGTAACCTAATCGTGGTAAATAAATGCTGATTTGTGGTCATTATTTTAATATGTGAAATAGGACGAGGTGGATTTGTTGATACCACATCCATAATGACATTATTTACTATACAGGTATGTACGTAGTGTAGCGTTCTTGGAGGTCAGCAAGGTTGCCCAGACCCCAGAGCTCCCGAGGGAGGGACCTAAATTTCCTTTCCTTTCTGCTGTCAACACAGTGAATCCACAAAAATAAAGGGTTGGCAATGCGCACGCGACTGCTTTGGAGTTGCGGGCGGCTATAGGCTGTGGTGTCCACTTACCATCTTGTGGCATGGACCGTACGCTTGTTAACCACCGTCGTTTTATAAAAAAAAATAGGAAGGAGGAAATGGCATTGGGATTGAGATGCCATCCACTCCGCTCCTGTTATTGAGATCACTTTGCGAACAAAACAGATTTAACAAGACTAAGTATAGGACAGTACCTAACTGCTTTTGTTTTTTATATTTATAAAAAAATATTTAATCAGTTTGCGAACAAAACAGATTTAACAAGACTAAGGCTGGGTTGCACCAAACCGTCTGTAATCGTAAGCGGTGTTCGTCAAATCTGATTGTATGGAAAGTTTGACAGGTTTCTATGGGATGACAGCTGCCGGCGCCATATTTGACGATGACCGGCCTGTGTTCGTACGTTGGTGCAACTGGCACTAAGTATAGGACTATAGTAACTGCTTTTGTTTTTCAATACTTATTCTTAAGGCGAGGTTCTTCCATTGCAAATGTCCCGCTCTAACACGCGTGAGTTTGCAATTGACCATCCCACTCTCTACGGAACTGTGCGCGTAATTTTCGTAAATTTTTAGTACATTTTTGGGTGAGAAAAATACATGGCTTACTATATTAACAATATTAATCCCGACATCCCTCATACCATCAAATACGTTTATTTTAGTATTATTTTCTACTCATTATGTTACCTAAGATTGAAATAAAATGAATTTTAAGATAGAAAATAGAGGTATGTTTGGATTTTTTTTCTATCGAACAAAGTTTTGCAAATTGTGTAACGGACATCCGACGGCACTAGATAAAGGTCTCAAATATAACATCGTATTTTTTTACATTTTTAATATGTAGTATTTCGAAATAAAACCGTTTACCAAATCAGATTTTTACTATAACCCGGCCTTAAATGAAATCCATTTCATTTTAGGGTTCAGTACCCGGAGGGTCAAAACGGAACCCTATTGGTGTCGCCCAGGCACGTCCGTCCATCGTCTGTCACAAAATTTGTTCCGAAGAATTTTTTGACTTCCCATTGATCTATGAACTTGAAATTTGGTGACAATGTTCAATGATATTCCACATTTTTTCATTCAAATTACCTTATTTACCCTATTAATACAAACTTAATTTTGCGGTTGGTTCGGAACCCTAAATTTATGCGGAGTCCGACTCGCAACTGGCCGATTTCTTTTTCTTTCATGTGAAGAGATTTATCAACGCGGACCGGAAAAATCTCGAATAGTCCCCGACTAAAAGGTTTATCCCTAACAAACTCTAGTTCTGGCCGGCTGGCCAACAGTTGTAGAGTGGCTGCAATGTTGCGTGAAATTGCACTGCACTCGGCCTCGATCCTCTTTGTATAAACTGGGGGACTGGGTAGGTCATACATTGAAGTTCCACATGTCAATTTGTTTTTTAATTATTTCGTGATTTTTGCAACGCCAAATTGAAACGTGCGACGTAAATTTCTGATCGACTCTGCGCATCCGATAAAGCTTGCATTCGCTTTTGTTAGTTTAAAAGATCGTATTAGAAATAATTGAATGTCAATATAACAAGGTGCAAGTTGCTTCAGTAATATACTATTTTATAACAATGCGAAGACATTTTCTGTCATCAATAGAGGGTTTGTAAAAAAATCTCATAACTTTATTTTACTAAACGGTTAAAACTCACGTATTAATTGTCACTTCGGGCGACATGTTTCGACCTCATACAACACCTTCAGCGCCGAGCTGCCCCCCCGCCCCCGCCCCCGCGCTGTCTGCGCGTGCGTCACGTGCCTTGCGGCGGGCGGCGGGTAGTTCGACAGTGTGCAATCGGCGCGGGTCGCAGACGCACTCATCCTGAGGAAGAACTCCCGAAGAGTTCGAAACATGTCGCCCGAAGTGACAATTAATACGTGAGTTTTAACCGTTTAGTAAAATAAAGTTATAACATGTCTCACGAAAGTTTAAATTCAAGTAAAAAATCTCATGATGAGTATTTGACTATTTTTCTTTCTGTAGAAGTAGTTCGATCTTCTCTATCAGTTTATGTCAAATACAGACAACTTTTTTCTTTCTTTTCTGTAGGTACCTTTTCTTCCTGTGAATCCACATCGACTGGGGCTCTGTTCTTTTCCAACTTTCTTATTAACGTCAGTTGCATGTAACAAACTCGGTTTCTTAAGCTCATATACCTTTAGAATGTAATTTCCTTTATAGGAAAGGTTTTTTCTATTAGCGCAACCTAGACGGCTTTTATCCTGAAGAAGTTAATGAATAAGTTTTCTTCCTTGTTACAAAATGTTCTCGGAAAATTTATATCGGTTAGGAAGGAACTTGTATCTTTTGATTTAATCACATGATGCGTAGAATTGGCTACCTGTGGAAGCGGAATATGGGCGTTTATAATCCCTAATCAAGTGTTTAGGGATATAATTTTAATCACAAAACACAAGATTTTCCATCCTGTTTGTTGATTGCATTTTGCAATATCATTGAATGATTTAACAAAAACACTATATTTAGCTGGAAGAGAGTCTTTAAACGGATAAGATCGCCTTTTTTATTCATCTTATTTCTTGTTTTTGTTTATTCTGCCGTGTTTATGTATAGTGTTAAAATTTAAATACATAAATACATTATTACTTGGTGACTGAGAAAGCACAATTACTTCGCATAGGTGCCTAAATATATTACGGTAATTAAATCTAACTAGTAATATTGTTCACAGACCAATCCATACCAATATTATAAATGCGAAAGTGTGTCTATCCGTCTTTCTGTTACCTCTTCAAGCGTAAACCGCTGAACTCTCCTTACACTTTCCACTGAAAGTGGAAGTTTGTATGGAAGGGCGCCTGATATAAAAAATAGGAATTAAATTCTATCGCGATGAACGAGTTCCACGCGGACGAAGTCGCGGGCAAAAACTATTTTTTTTTTTATAAATCTTACTAATGCTATAAAGCAATCTCTCAGCGTGAATACAACTCTATTACGAAGCCTAACTGGTTGTTGACAAGCTTTAGCTATTAACAAATAAACAGCCAAGTGCGCGTCAGACCCCGCACAAAGAAGAGTTCCATACCGAGTATAATATTAGACCACATTCCTATCAAACGACTATACTATACTCCTGTATCCTAAACTGAAAAATGCTTTTTAAGAGGGGCTTTATGGGGTAGTTCTATTTTTTTAATCACACTCCCCTTTATCTGCATGCGGGCCCCCTTAAAAACTAAAGAATGGAGCACCAAACCTGTACAGATTGTCGAAAAATATTTTTACAGGTTTAAAACTAAAGGAATGTGAAGCCACTTAAATTATCATTATAATTTTATTTTCCCCCTTTAAAATCTCATTAAATATTCATCCTAGCGAAAAAGTGTATAGAACCTTTTTTGTAGATAATTTTACGTAGATCTATTATACTTATGCTTAAGAATGTTTTTTTTTCTATGGGCCACCGTTTACGAGTTTTTTATGAAATACTGAAAAATGGGAGCTTCAATACTTAAGTCGAACAGCTACAAGAAGGGACAACTTTGCAAATCTGGTCGGCGCATTTGTCGGCGCACTATTTTCGTAACAATACTCGATCGACCTCATGTGCCACAAAGTTTGCTAATGTCTGCTTTCGGACCGTTATAGAGCCAGAAAGATAGCTGACAGTTTGATAGTGCCGCGCCATTTTCTTTTACTTAAGGCGCCTGTAGCTGTAAAAGCAAGCACTCTCCATACAAACTTTGTGCAAGTTTTTCTTTGCTTGTGTTTGCATTACACTTATGATTTTTGGTCAGTATGCTTATTTTTCTGTTAGCCAAATACCTCAAGAAAATTATTTTCACTTTTTTTTTGTTTTTTTTTTTTTAATTTTAATTTTTTTGAAACGAACGAAGTGAGAGCGCCAATAGTTCAAGGGTGAAATGGGTACTTTCACCCGAGTTACACACTCTACTTTTCATTTCGACTATGAGGAAAATGATTGAGAAAGAAAATTAATAGTAAATGATATTCTAAGATTTAGTAATAGAAACACTTGCTGCAGCCACCAGCAGCGGGCGCCGCCGCGCCCCGTCCCCCGCTCCCCGCCCCGGCCCGGGCCGCGGCTGGTTGCTCGCGCAGCGCCCAAGCGCGGCTGGCGGGCACGAAAATGAAAAAAAAAAAACTTTCCACCCTAGGGTTGGAAATGCGATTTTCAACCCGGCTATCTACTCATGAAAATAGAACTTTCCGAACAGAAGAGATGAAAATATCATTATATAGTAAAGTCTGGCCCTATTCGCCTATATCCTTTTTAGTCAAGTTTCTAGCATTGCAGCGTCGTGTTACGCACGATCTCAAGAGGGTATCATTCAGCGTGACATATCTCGGGTTCAATCTAATCGTATGATATTTTTCAAACCCCACCTCTGGTGTATCGCGTTCCCCTTTATAACAAAGTTGTCAATTCGTGTCACGACCTTTTTTTTGTCCCTTATCAGGGATGTCTTGTAATTTATAATGTCGAGTAGTGTTCGATGTCAGAATTGTAACATATTTAATAGTTCTAATCCATTACATATTAGGTATCCATAATAATAATCTAAGCCATTATATCAAAACAGCTGAGTTTTATTGTTAGATCGAATCTGCAGCTATCCTAAAGCCTGTTTCCCTAGGCCAGGCCTTGAGTATTGACTCTCCCGTTGAGATTAATAAAATCCCATTACTTTCGTAAAAAATGTATGTAATTATTATTCAAACCATATTTTTCAAGTGACATTTGGCACAACAATTTTCTGTTCTATTTCCTTTGACTGTAGTATCTTAACGGTAGAAAACTATAATCCCATTTTACCCTTTGGGGACGGGACCCTAAAATAGCCAATTTAGTGTGTCAGTCATTTAGTCAAGTGAAAAGTAAATTTAACTGTCGTAGGTGTCCAGTGATTATAGATTGAAAAATTTTGTGCTGAATCTACAAAATCATACGTGCATTTTGAGCTAATAAGACGATATTCTGATATTTGCACGTGAAACCTGGTAATTCTGCAATAAACACATTGAGCGCTGCATGGCTGTGTTTATGCAGTGTAGAATCCAAACAGGGAGTGCAAAATCGTGGTTCTAGCTGTGGCTTAATTAGTGCCAGCCTCGTATATACAAACTACCAACCTATTTGCGACACATGTCAAGCAAAATTAGACTTTAGTACAACGGAGTAAGAACATTGAATTATTAGCGATAAGTTGGCGAACCACGCAGGCCTACCTATAAGTATAACACGTTATGTCCAGGACAGTGTAACCACTTCGGCACTGAAGTTGTGTGGTTGGAATGACGAATGAGTTGTGGCTAACACTTTGTTCGGACGATTTATTTAAGCGAAAAGGGTCAGATTCTGTCATTTGGGTCTTATTTTAAAAGTAAAATATATCTATTTTATTAGTATTCTAATTCTTTAAGATAGTAGTTAAATATACTAAATTTATCGTTGCTAAACAGGTATATAGAATGACATACAAAAATGAAGCCAGGTCACTGTCTTTAACAATTGGCAATGTAACGAATTAATGAATAGGTAACCAAACTAAAAAATGCCAGTGGAAACGAATATTGGGATTTAACGGAAATTAAACTTGGCTGTGTCACATGTGAGCAGCCGATCAATCGCGTTGGGTATTTGGTTCCCCGTGACTTTTTTTTCAGAATGCTCAATACGTATTCAGTATTTGTATTAGAGTCTGGCTAATGAAATATTACACACAATTTTACAGTCGACGACAAAAACATATATTTACACTTTCTCATCATATACCATTTTAACAAGGCGGAAAAATGAATTTGTAGTGTAAATAAGACCTAGTAAAAACAAGTCAATAAAATAAAATAAAAAGAAAAAACCATTTGTACCAGGCAAATTTTTTTTTGCACAGCTATCGTTCATCGTCAAGCCATTCACAAAAATCACCATGCCATACTTTTCCGATGGGGCCAAATGGCCGCCATACCAATGCAAGAGTATTTTTTTTAAATTTTGCCGACCATTTGTATCCATCATATTTGCCATACTTCTAATAGTGGAAAAAAAGTGGTACCATACTTGAAATTGAAAAACTAGGATTTATGACACGTCTAGTTCTTAGTTAGGTCAGGTAATTGTAAGTAGTGTTGTGTTCCTAGAGGTGGGCAAGGTTGCCAGAGCTACCGGGTTGCACTGTGTTGAGAGCGTGGGACCTAAATTTGTCCCTTCTGCTGTCAACACAGTAAATCGTCAAATTTTATATAGGGTATACATTAAAAATGCGAACGTGCCTTCTTTGGAGTTGCGAGCGTCTATAGGCTGGGGTGTCCGTTTACCATCAGGTGGACCGTACGCTTGTTTACCACCGTCGTTGTATAACAAAAACAAGTACTGAAAGTATCAAAATATTAATAGAGCACCAACCTACTACATTGTTTACATCTTGTAAACATTGCAGTTTTTCGTTATACAACGCTTCACGTCCACTTCGCACATTGTCGTAATTATTTACGGGCTTAAATAATAGTTCGCGGACCTCAATCGGTATAGTACTTATTAATATTATTTAAAATAAACACAATAAACCCCTTATAAACCGCAACCAATTTGAATGATTGACATAAATTGACAACGTGTTGACAACAGACATTTAAACAATCATAGACTATTAGTGATACAGCATGTAAATATCTGTCAGTAAATTTTGGTTAGCCAGACTCTAGTATCTTTTTATATTGAATAAAAGGCACTCATGGGAAGTGATACAAAAATATCTAAAAAAACAATGTCAGACCTTCAGAACAAGCCCTTACCCTTTTAAAACTGTCTGTAGCTTTATAGGCTGGGCCAAATTTAGCGATAGGAGTTCGAGGTTGCCAGGGGACCGAAGGCGAAAAAAAGGCGAAGAATAAAAAAAAAGCGAAGGTTATCATTTCGGTTGTATGCTCCCAAGTTGTTCACGTTGTTATTAGAAACCATTTCTGATGATGGGATCTATGAGGAGTTGAGGGGACTCCTCAGAAATTCAAGAGAAACATAAAGCGATTTTTTGTATTTTCGGTAACCAATCGAGCATTTGCATTCAGAACATTATGCAATTGAATGTAAAAATCTTGTTCTAAAAGCATTCAAAGTAATTTAGTTGACGTTTCCATTAATAATAACTACTTTACTTGAAGACTTGAACAAAGCCAAAGGTCCAATACTTTAGAGCCGTCAATATCAAGATCCAATTAAGTGTTAATTAGAAAATATTGGAGTCCTCGCCGATAGCTAATTTACTGCGTCAAACGTGGTCGTGACTCGATCGAGGGGATCTGAGGGCTTAAAGATTTCTCAGTGTATTCAGAAGTCTGACTGGTTAGTTATCAATATCAACGTCGTTATGAAAACACACTTGCTAAAAACAAATATATTTTTAAGTTCGGTCGTGTGATACCGTGATAGACGATATGATAAAGCATCTGTCACTTTCTTATCTTGTCGTTTATCACGCTATCACGCGATCATCATAGACCCCCTGCAGTCCATTTGAAAATGCGCGATTTTTTTTTGGGTCAGAATAATAAGATTCTTTTTTATAAAAATAAAACCGTAATAAAAATCACTTTTTTATTTTAATATTCATATCTTTATTCTAATTGGAATAAGAAAAACTGATGCATGCAACTTTAATATTTAAATGTGAGCTTCTGTCAAAACAAAGATACCCCATACATTTTCGTACAATACGATATTTAAACAAAGTTTTCAAAATAGGGTCGCCTGAGGCCCGTTTCATGCATAACAAAGCATTGCATTATCATACAGACCATTCAGATATTAACTATCATTGTTGTCTGGACTAAACTAACATAATTCCATTTAAAATTTGATGTATTCCTTCGTTAATCTAACAGAATAAGTTGGTATCAACATGTTTTATCCATACGTTACCCGCAAATCCAGTTTTTTTCTAATGAAACAACTAATTGAAACAGTCCAACGCTGCTAACTGAAAACAGATTAAGTTTGACTCTAAATAAATATTACGTAACTTTCGTATTTAGCGTAGGCTTTAGATCTTGAAGTTGTTAAAACTTTGTACGTCGATACTTTATTTGCGCCTTGCTTTATTAGTATTGACTTTAACGAACTGAATGCAATGTTAATGGACTCCAAGAACACTGAAGTTTACTTACACAGTGAGAATTCTCTCCAGAAATAGCAGAAACTTATCTGAAAGAACGGAGAGTTTGGTCATGTATTAACGGAACAGTTTTGCAATGTTCTTCTGTTATTTTAGTAATTATGTTGCTTTGGAGAAAGGTCAGTTTTGGAGAAAGACTGAAATTAAGCAACCAAAAATTCAGAAAAAAAATCGGGAACATTAATCGTTCGTTCGGTCTTAATTTAAATTCCAGCCATTCCAAACGGTCAGTGAAACTACATTTTTCAAATGAATAAAGCTATTCAAATAATAGTTGTGAGTAGTACTGGAAATTTAAAGCCCTTAACAATAGAGCTTAGTTCACATATTTTTGATCACTTTGTCCGAGCGCATTGTTACGAACTCGATTGTATACGTCGAAAATTGCGATACAAATCACTAAGGTAAATCAAGTTAGTTCGATTGGGCTAGCAGTTTAGACCATGGCAGCGCGTGCAATCCTTGCCAATTCCGAGTCACCCTATAATTTCAACTTAGAGCTAGCTGCATTGTCATCCGACGCAGGACCAATTGGACTGTGTCTCAGGAATAATTTGAGAACACTTAGTTCGTGTTGTAATATTGACTGTAGTTTAAGCGGGCGACAGAAGTAATTAAGTACACCAGATACTGGTATAACATCAATATGTGTAAGCCGTGTTGTTATTTTATCTATCCCACTGCTAAAATCGTACAGTATATAATATTATTTAAGAAAAACAGTAGGTATATATTTATAACATACAGTTTTTCTAAGCATCCGTATTATAGTGCCACCACATCATTATCCTCCTTGCATTATCCCAGTACAGTTGCATACTGAAGGATGCCCGGGGTCTGTTTCCTAGTCACAACATTTGGCGTAGGTAGGTACTAAGTAGGTAGTTTTTAAGGAAGTGACTGCTATTTGATAATGCAACTCAAGGGTACCTAAATTAGAACTTATTAGGATTAGGCTTGTCAATGAGTGGGCAACTTGACTGTTAGAAACCGAAGGCCTCTAACTTAACGACCTATCAAAGACAGCAGCCAGGAACAACGGCTTCTGTGCCTTCCAAGGTATGGGAGTGCTCAGTTAATATTCACTCAAAGCGGTCACCCATCCAAGAGTAGACCTGTTTTGACGATGCTTAAACTTGATACTATATTATAGATATTATAGTGCCACCACAATCTATAAAAAGTCGACACCCATATTTTTTGTGACACAACAATCGGGCCGAAATAGTCGAGACCCTCTTTAGCAAGAGGCGCCACAATAGGACCGAAATAGTCAAGACCCTCTTTAGCAAGAGGCGCCACAATAGGCCCGAAATGGTCAAGACTAGAAATAGAGAAGGTTTTTTTGAATTTCTAATAGTTACCTTAGACTACATTTTAGTGTCTTAGGTAAACTTTACATAGAAAAATATTACATGATAAAAATGTAATGAATTTTGCTAAAGGTAATGATTAAAATTGTGGTATCATGAAAAAAAAAATGGCTCAGGTATTCATTAATTCAATACGGAAGCCAAAAACATTTTTGGGTTCAAAGTATATAAGCGCATGTACATTTGCAGTAGGTGATACATGTTTTCGGTACGTACTGAAAATACGTATTACCCACTGAAACAGTAATCCATAAAAGAATCCGCGCGAAACTTGTTAGCGAAACTGCCATGGAAACCATTATCTCGTATTGAGACATCGACACCGTGATGTGTATTTTATCTCTATCCATTTCGGACTTTGGCATTGACTGTCTATCACACCATCTCAAGTTTTTTTGTGTTTACAACACATTACTTCGAATGCGTCATATCCAGCCGTCATGCGTCCAGTGGGTTCAATAGTTACGGCTTTCCGTTTGCGGAAATATACAGTGCGTCTTTTATATATTTTAGGAGCTATCATTAGGTAACTTCAATAAACTAATATAAAAACTTTTTTCTATATAAACTAATTCAAGTAAGATCTGATATTACTGACTTTTGACTGCTTCTGAGGAGTGTCAAAAATAATCGTAATGTAAACACTTAAAATTATCGTCAGTTCAAATATAAGTTGCTAAAAAACGCAAATTGACAATATTTCATAATTTCCAAAAGTCTCAATTCGAAAACCATTTCGGTAAAAACGTGTGAAATACACAAAAAAAATTTTTTTAGTTTTTTTTCTCCGTTAATTTTGGAAAAAATTACAAATTACTGTAAACCGAAAGTTGACGTCATCTTCCTCGCTGTATTCAGGGAGACCTTAGTACAGAGTACAGACACAATTTAAATCGCTGCTCTGGAGTGGCTCTGGTATCTTTTTGGGAAGATGACGTCATATTTTACTTACGCCCTTTTGGAATGACCTACTTTTCAACGTGTTTTTTTGTATGAAATATTGAGTTAAATTGAAAAAGAAAAAATACGGGTGGCTTAAATTTTTACCTATTTTCTAACTAGTTCATAAAATAAAGTAGTTAAAAATAACAAAATGTTGTCAATTGTTTAAGCCATTCGAGATTTCAAACAGATTTCATAAAGGGTCCACCAATATCACAGTTCTGAAGTGAGTAAAATGACGACAATAAGATAACAGCCTAATGAGAACCTACTCATTTCCTGGCAATGAAATTAAATTTAAGACTTGCCTTATTAAACAGCGCATGACTTTGCTATTATTTAGATAAGTGTTATTTTGAAAGTCAATGCCAAATTTCTGTGATCTAATTTAATGTAGAGTTTATAAATACATATTCGTTGCGAGGATATATTTTTGATTATCATTTCTGCGCACGTATTTTCACACTTGATTGTACCTTAAATAGATAATGTTTTTTCCAGGAACGTCAACTAATAAGTCTATTATTTCAAAAGTTTGGCTTGTTGCCTTTTCACACCTAATCTGTAAAGATTTGCATGGGAGATTGAATCCTGGGAAATTATTCGTCATAAAACGTATGAACATTAATTTAAATGCGTATTCTTATTTCGATGAAAATATTACAATAACTTAATAAGCTTTTTTTTAAGTTTATTACATTAACGCTTTACTCTTCCAAATAAAGAAAATCTTATGTGACGCAAAATACTTATCAAATAACACATTCGATTCTTAAAACGAAGGAAAATTTTCATGTAGATTCATATTTTAAATACCCAACTCTTTTCGCAGCTTGGAAAAATCTACTAACCACTAAGGCACAGTACCTATATTGGGTAGGGCCGGTTCATATTCAGTTCTGGTGGTATAAACATTTAAAAGTAGTCGACGTCATCTCTCCTAATTCTCTTAACATAAATCGAAATTGTTTTTCAAAATATTACGCCAATACTGTATGTTCTACGCAAATGACATAATATCTATGCATAATATGCAGTATAGCGACTTTTAACATATTTTGGAATTCAATTATCTACATTTTATCCTCAAAAATATCTCGACGAGTTTTAATGAAAAATCAATTATTTGTTTTTACGTTTAGATTTTGACACTATGAATTTGTACACATCTAAATAGGTAATATGTTTCAATGGATATGTCGTGGTCGCCAGTGCATAAAATGCGAGCAGATATTTTTTATTTCTTATGTCCAACCAAAACTTAAATTTAGTGTAGTTGTGTGATACGCACCCGGTATATAAATACGTTACAGATACAGAGAATATGAGGCTCGTCATGCCATTCGTCAAACACAAGACACGACGGCGATGTCATTGGTAGAATTTTGTACGAATTGGCTTCAGATTACAATCGACTTCTTATGCAGCGTGATATTTTTTCTTTTATTTTAGGGTTTTTTTAAGAATTTAATATAAGCATTTTTAAGTGAAGACAATAAGATTTTTCTTTTAATTGTTAGATTTGAGAATAAATAAAATAACAATGTAGTAAATTGACCTAACACATATTTACAGTACAAATTGTTAAACGAACCAGTCCGTAATTACTGTACGCGAACATGAACAGTAATCATTCGGAAAGTAAATATTTGACTTGCGAGATAACGGGTCTGCCATTTATCAAACTCGAAACAGGCTTTAAAAGTCCTTTTTTTTCCGAACATCAAAACAATATAATAATGTTCTATATGCTGGTCTTGTTAAAACATCAGACATCCTAAGCTAATAAGAGATTTGCTTAATAAAACTGAAATCCCAGCACAATGTGTTTTCAGAGTCCCGTCAAAAGTAAAACCTCGTTGAAGAAAGAGTTTTTATGTCGCGCAATAGCTTAAGAATTGCTCAAAATGTTACGGTCATATTATATTGTGACATGTAACATATATGTATTAAACCTGTTATTGTACAATAAAGTGCTTACATACATACATACATATTGATTAAAATGTTACATAGAGGTAGAAAAATGTTTAAGCGATAAGACCGCGTGTTGCCATGCCATTATTGTTTTTATTATTATAACTATGGATAAGATATAGTACATAGCTAGTTTTATAATTTGATCTTTAGCAGTAGCATTTTCGTGAAGGAAAATACAGTACAGTCAGTAGTAGAGCCGAGAAATCGCTAGGCGGACGTGAAAAGCTGTCTTCTGATGAACCAGCTTCGCAAGTGTAGCAATTTTATACCATTATGACACTCAAATTACTGAAGACTAAAATGCACCAAACAAACTAAATTAGACTAAACTAAACAATCCTCTCCTCATTTATTTTTCTTCTTATATAAAAATATTATTTGTATAAAATGTATTTTGATAATTCATACATAAATATACTTTTTTTAATCCATCGAGGCTTACGAAATGTTCTGTAGCAGACACCGTAGCCTATGGAGGCTTGGGTCTCCAGAAGAATCACAAGCGTGCAATTGCAGATATAGAAATTTTGCTTGTTTTATGACTTAAGAACCGTTCCGTGTCCGGGCTGGCCCGTTTCCTATGAAAGAAAATCGACGGCCGTCGCACGTCCTGTCATAGAAAATGGGCCGACCCGGACACGGAACGGTCTACTGTGAATCATCCTTTAATATGTCAGCTTTAACGGAACCCTACAATAAAAAACAAACTTTGCTTGGTTCATCGTAAATCATTAGGAAAAACATTTGGTTTTACAGCGAATTTCTGGGCGAAGCCGTTTGAACATTTGATGCCCTATTAACAAGGCAAACACGCTTTATAGAGCTGTTTATATAAAAAAAAAAGATTTTTTTTTCAATGAAGGCCTTTGGAAGTGTATCAACGTTTTATTTTATTTACATGTCTTCTAACATTTACATCCTGTTGTAATTGTATAATATTTATTCGAGTAAATTCATATCTGTGACCTAACCTGATATTTGATGTTTGTAATGTCTAATGTGTTTGTATGTTGCTGTTTTGATTTTGTACGAGTATGTATCTGATTCATTTGGGTGAGATGTGCAATAAACAGTAGTTGTATTGTATTGTATTTGGTGAAGACGGTGTCGTATGCTAAGCAAAAATCATATTTGGTAGGTACCTAATAAATCCATAAAATATTAGTCATCATCATCATCATCAGCCTATCTACGTCCCACTGCTGGGCACAGGCCTCTTCTCATAGATGAGAGGAATTGGGCAGTAGTCCCCACGCTGGCCCAGAGCGAAAAAGAAAAATATTAGTAAAGAATAGTATTTAGGCTAACATAACTTTCAGATTAATTCTAATGGATGTTTGAACGACATTTTATTCCTAAAGATAAATTAGGGCTTGTAACCTTTTCTCGCGTTAGATTAGGGTTGCCGCGTCAGTTGATACTTCGCGCTTGTGTGGAGGAAAATTTACATTTTCATTGGGCTTCATAGTTCAAGCGCTGTGAAACTGGTAAAAGGTATTTAACGGACTTTAAGAGAGGACGTAGTTATAGTTTGTAACAAAATTGGTTTGGGTACATCATATGCCACTTGTATTTCTAATTATATACAAATAACATATAAAGAACAATTAAAACGAGTATGATTTGTAAAGATGCCTATAAAAGCTACATGTAAAAAGGTTCTCATTTATTTCATTTATTACTACCTACAGAATAGCTTTGGATGGAAGAAAAACTCCCTAAAAACGTTGTCATCCCAACTGTTCAGTACAAGTGTTACATGATTTTGCTTCTTGCATTCTACTTCTTCAATAAATAACCTAACCAAAACATTTCAGTTCATTCCAGAACAAAGAAAATCTTTTTCTTTGCAGTTGGGGACATAATAAATACCTACTTACAATACCACAATATTATGCCCCCTGACTGCAAACCCAAAGATTTTAATAGTTTAATTTAGAAACTTGTTTCTTTCCTTTTAGTTCACTTTTATCCAGTGCAGGCGTGTTTTTAATTATTTTTCTTATTTTAATTTTCTTTTTAAAGGTATCTCATGCCGTGAATGATATTTTTCGTTTTGATATCTCACTTGAAAAGATCGAAAACATTGTTTTCTTCTGGTCACTCAAAATGGACTACCTACATAGTTTACCATAATATTGTTTTTATTGCAACATCACATATCCTAAGTATGTTACTCGGGATAACGTAAGGATTCTAACGAACACATCTATACCGGTTAATGCGTTGAGAAGTTCTTGGTTCTGGGAAACGAAAAATCTCACATAGGTACGTATGACCGTATGTATGTATATGAACCCTGAAAACATTAGATACACTCCTTTTTTGGACAGTCGTGTATTACTAATGATCCTAGTGGAATGGGTTCAGTATATGACTGAAGTAGACCTAAAATTATTTATTTATTTAATCGTATGGCATATATTTACAGTGTAGGAAATTACTATACAACTATGATATCATAAGTCGACATCTAGGCCTAAAATCATCAGTCAGGCTGTTATAAACGTTCTCGAGACGTCTGGAGTGGTGCGATCTTAAAAAGAACCGGCCCAGTGAGAGTTTTACTCGTACACAGATAGTTTACTTGTCCTGATCCCATTCGTTTAGGAATAATCGTTAGAGCGCGATGTAGAAATTGAACGTCATGGGTACCTACAGCGCCATCTATCGGTGCCTTTTGTTACTAATTTGGACTACTGAATAACGCAGTACGTATCGCAGTTGGTTTTTCTAGTTGTTCTTTATCACGTGAACCTCGTTCAATACATTTTTTAAAAAAGGTAAGTACTCGTACTTTCAGCATAATCCCGTATGAGCTTACAAAAAAATACATGGACAGACATTATCGAGTACGCTATTGCCGTCGCACAGTGAGATGAGGAAAACAGAGTAGCTACTCATTCTCTTTTACATAATGCGAGTGAGACCGAATAAGTGGGCGACGGGATTTTGCAGTAAATCCTGTCAACGTGACTGCAACATCGAAAGCGCAGGATTGCACGTTTGATTTAAATTAAATAATAATTTAGCGTTTTGAAGAACTATTATATAATCTGTGGCTTTAGGCCAATAGCGCCTGTGTGTGTGTGTGTGTGTGTGTGTACCCTAAACATGGACTGTGTTTAGTCTAAACCCATAATTACATAATATACCTAACTCTTTTCGTCGCTCAATATGTAATGTATATATATATATATACGCTACAAAAATAATAATAATTAATAATATAATAATATGCTTATTAAGGACACGCTAGTCGCTAACCCACTCGCTAGTGTTCGGAGCAAATACACGTAAGCAGAGGGTCAAAGAAAATGCGCAAAAAAGAAATTATATCAACTTGCAAATTGGATCCCAGTCAGTTACTTAGACAGAACACGTAAACCACAAAATAGCTGAAAAAAAGAATTACCTACCTATCCTTGGAATCCTTGGAATTTCAATATGACTTCTCTATTTACATACGAATAACGTAGGCCGCTATTGACACCGAAATGTAATTCATGATGATGTAACATGGCATCACTCATAGAAGGTTATGTTAGGCATATGAAATTTAAATGACTGTGTTGCTGCTAGTGATCGTCCTGTTTTAAAACAAACAATAACGAAAGTATATAAGCGTTTAGAATATTTGTCAATAAACATTCCTAATGGAGCAAAAAATGCTTTCTTAAATGGAATAACAAAGTTGTCGTGTAACATTTCAGTATCCAAAACTACCACCTTCAAACAGTCTTTTATACTTTATTCACTCTATCAGTTAAAACATCAAACATGAACTCCATCTTCGATACAAGGACGTCGCAATACCTATTCCTTTTTAAGGTGGTCCGCTTTCCATACAAAACGTCTTTTGACATTCGCAGGCTAGCGGAGTGCTATTTTAAGAAACTTAAGTAACAAACTTTCATAAATTGGCTTTCCATTTGCGCGGAATTCCCCCTTTCCTAGAATAAACTTGTATAAACTAGAATAATTTGAGAAATTAGTCTGTCACGTGAGTATCGCGTGACATCAATTTTTTCAATTTATTCTAGGTTATACAAGTTTATTCTAGGAAAGGGGGAATTTCGCGCAAATGAAAAGCCAATCTATGAAAGTTTGATATCATAAGTTTCTTGAACTATCAAGCCGCTAGCCTGCGAATGTCAAAAGTCGTTTTGTATGGAAAGCAAACCACCTTAAGCATTGTTTCGTTGTGAGGAGCGGACGCCACAAACAGAACGCAATCCCAAGACACTACCGGGTTATGTGCAATCCGTCCGGGGCTTTTTATTCCCGGCTAAATGTCGTTGGGTTACTGTATGCATGCAGATTGAATTAGGTCCATTCATTGTTTGCGCACGAGTGCATATCCAGTCCTTGGAGTGTTTATGATAGATGTTTTATTCTCATAGTGAATTAGGAGGCATCAATTATTAATTATTAAAATTGTATATTTCAATGAATGAGTCTGAAATTAACATTCCTCGAACTTTATAATGCTGGACGTATAAAGTAGCAATATGGTAGTAGCATAACAAAGAAACAAGCCTTTATACACAATTTGTTACACATTAAGCTTTTTAATTCTCGCAGGTTAAGTGTCACATTGCACATTGCACGTAGAACCGATGGCCGTTGGGGCCGAAAGGTTCTCGAGTGGCGACCACGGACCGGAAGGCGCAGCGTGGGTAGACCCCCCACAAGGTGGACTGATGACCTGGTAAAGGTCGCGGGAGTCCGCTGGATGCGGGTGGGGCAAGACCGGTCATTGTGGCACTCTTTGGGGGAGGCCTATGTCCAGCAGTGGACGTCTTTCGGCTGATATGATGATGATGAGGTTAAGTGTTAGGTTCATGAACCGCTACTTTTTCATAAAGGTGCCACTGTACGAGAACTTTTAGTTGTTTCAGGTTAGTTTGAAGGTAGGAATAGTTAGGTACAATTCGTATCTACCCATCGAACTTATAGTAACTCTGTAATTTTTTTGGCATACCTAAAATACCGATATAGGTAATATGAAATGTAGTGGAAAATTATGAATCTCATCCATAGTTTTTAAAAGTTACATCAAAGTTAAGTGCCGGATAAATCGGCGCTCGCTTTCTTTTCAAGCGTACAAGTTTGAAGCCCATCGATACTAGTCCTGCAAAGCGTTTAAATTTTAAATCGGAAATTTATCCACCTTTATAAAGTTTTAAAATTTCTTTACAGAAAATAGGTGCAGGATTAAGAGCCTGCGCGTTACTGATAGTGCAGCTTAGCCCGCGTTTGGATGGAAGCAACCGACTTCAAAATTAAACTACGTACTTTTCTGCATTTACTATTTAGTAAGGAGTCGGGAACTAAATAAAAACGAGGCATTTTTATTCACGAATGCGGCAAATTGGGTTTGGTTTAACTCTTACTCGTGATTCTTTAACTTACATAACATACTTAAAACAAGAATTGAGTGAGTGAAGTTAAGGAAATAATGGTTTAATGATTTAAATATTCAACGTTTTTAGAAATATTTAAATGATGAAACAAAATTTCAAAGTTCCTTTAACACTTTTGAAGTTGTTACTGATTTTCCTTATATTTATTTATTACCAACAGATAATACATCAAACATTTCATCATCATTTCATTTCATTTCAATTTTTAACGTTCCTTCGAAGCTTTTTATTTGTTCTTTTAGATTAATGTCAATTTGAATTGGATAATGCAAATATCGAAGGCAAATAAAATTATTATTTGATGTGTCTAACAATTGACAACATTTCATATTTTAAACTACTTTATTTTATGAACTAGTTAGAAAATAGGTAAAAATTTAAGCCACCCGTATTTTTTCTTTTTCAATTTAACTCATTATTTCATACAAAAAAAACACGTTGAAAAGTAGGTCATTCCAAAAGGGCGTAAGTAAAATATGACGTCATCTTCCCAACAAGAATCCAGAGCCACTCCAGAGCAGCGATTGTCTGTACTCTGTACTAAGGTCTCCCTGAATACAGCGAGGAAGATGACGTCAACTTTCAGTTTACGGTAATTTGCGTTTTTTTCCAAAATTAACGGAGAAAAAAATAAAAAAAATGTTTTTTGTGTACTTCACACGTTTTTACCGGAATGGTTTTCGAATTAAGACTTTTGGAAATTATGAAATATTGTCAATTGACTGTCTGGATTTCATCATCGAAAAAGTAATATAAATTTAATTTAACTTTAGTACTGTTGACTAAGAACAAAATGCAAAAGCAATCAGATTTCAAAGGTACTCGTATTGTGATTAAATTTACCTGTTTGTTTTGTTCGTATTATCTGTATAATTATGTTTAACCCGGAACCAATATAAGTCTGATTACTTTTACCCTTCCAGTTCAAGCGTGGTCTATTTCGCCCTTAATTGAACTTGATTGATTTATTTCAGTTGCTAAGCTCGTTTGTTCGGTCATGTGTGCAGATCCTTTCGTTATTTCATTATTCATTGATGCTATTATCAGACTACTGATGCTATCGGAAAGCACTGGTAGTCATTATATTATTACTGCTTCAGTGTCAATGTTCTGAATGACACATGACGGTTGGTCGGTGAGCAATGTAATTTCGGCAGTGCGATTAAGGAATGTTTTGACCGTGCGTAAGGCTCCCGTATTAAAAATGACTTTAAATATACCTGCCGTAAGTTTGAACAGTAAGTGACTTAAAACGAGTTAATAATGATACACAAAAACAACCCAATACTAACTTAGATTAATGCTTACTTAACTTAGATTTTTATTAATGTTTTTATTTCTGTATATTTGTATTGTTTCTTGTTGTTTTGTGTGTTTGTTTCGTCACCGCACCGTGGTTTCACCAAATGGTCACAACGGAAGACCAGCGCTGGCTCTGCGAGCATGACGCTGAGTTGTGACCATTTCGTAGTAAAATTCGGTTTTGTAATGTCCTGTTCGTAAGTGTTTTGTTTGTCACGAATAAATGTTTCTTTTCTTTTTTTAAATAATAAATTCACCTATTTCTGACATTGTTGATGCTTGAACTTGAAACCATATTAGTTTCCCACACATTCATTTTTCATGCTAGTGTACCAATTGATATTAAGGACAAAATAGTCACATTTTCCAAATTCCAATGTTGTAATCAACTTTGAACTTCTCATCATCATCATTATCATTAATTTAAGAGCAAGGCTCTAGTCGGTGGAGTAACTAACATGTATATTATACATCGTTCTTGAGTCTTTTGTTTTACTACCTGATACGACACGACTTTTACTTTTTCCTTTGATTTGGTCCTTCTGTTCTTCATCTTGGTCTCCTTTTCTTCAGCCTTCCTTCTACTTTCCCTTGCACAATATTTTTTATGAAATTGTTGTGTCGTAACAGGTTTCTAATCATGTTTCCTCTTCTGTTCCCAGTGGGTTTTAACAGGGACTTACTTACTTCTACAATGTGGAGAACTTCCTCGTTAGATTTTCTCTCGGTCCATCTAATCTTCTCCATCCGCCGCCATTACCACATTTCAAAGGCTTCAAGCCGCTCCCTGTCCTTCTTTCCACATTTCCACTGTTCCACATTTTGTAGCCGTAAAACGCTATTACCCAGATTTACACTTCTGGCTTTAAACATGCATTTTTTAGTTTAGTTTAGGGTAACTCTGGCTGAATATGACAGTATTGAACTTCACTTATACTTAGGGCGAATATGAATAATATATTTTTGATATGATAAGCGTTTGATACGTTATTTCTGCACGTGGCTGTACCATAAATAACTTTGTACCAAACGATAAGAACGGCGCCAACGCTTCAAGCAATCTAGTTTGTAATAAATCTTTTCTAACACTTGAATTCCATTGTTCCTAAGCTACGAAGATAGATACAACAATACGGGAATTAGATTCCTTGTTTACTGTTCTCGTTCGAAGTAGGTTTTAACCTTTTTGCCGGGGTTAAAAAGCTTTACAGCTAGTCTCCTCTCTAAGCTCAGTGTAAAGTAAACTCGCGATTGTATTGCCAAAAAGGGCAGGCAGGGCCAAGAACATTAGTTATCAAAGGATTTTTTGGGAATCGTAAGAGTATAAATGCGACATAGCCTGTTAGCCCATTGTCCACATCAGGAAATAAGGGAGTTGGTGCCATTCAAACTCACCTCGCGAGGTAAAAATATAATATAGGTACCTGAAGCTATAATAGGAATATATTGAACGAATCGAGAAAATACTAGAAAATCCCGATCAAACCACGCAAACAAATGAAGTGTACATTTCCTTCCGCTCCAATTATCTAATTGCCTTGCTTGGCATGTACATCGATCGAAAGTAATCCGGCTAAAAACAGTGAGATTTGTAATTGACCTTACAGGATTTTCTTCTATTTGTTTCCGTTAACTTTGGAAACAAATACCAAATGACACATTTCTTCCGCACGGGTAATACTCTCTTTGACAGACGAGGATTTAATTCAACATTCAATTGTATCCTTATTCTTCAATAAGGATATTTTTAGTCAAATGTTTACGTACGAGGTGGTACGAGCACATGTAACTTAATGTTAAGTTGTATCTCTCTTATTGTAAAGTTAAAAACCCCTTCATACTCGCTATCAAAGAACTGCTTAGTGTGAAAAATGAGCTTGACAGGGTTTAAAGGAATAATCGAGCCAAGTAAATCAATCAAATGTACGAGTAGGATGTTGAAGCAAGTACCCCTGTCAGTAGTAAGTCTATCATCTATATCTACGATCACTCATCACGAATGCTACGGTTGAGGTGTTGGAGTTTCTCCGGATGATGATGAGGATGAAGTAGTTGGATGGGAGCCTATGCTGAGGGACTCTTAAAGTAAACGCTTCAAAAGATTTTGCCCAACTATTTAATTTGATATTTTGCTATTTATTTAGCTCTACCCATAGACAATACAATGCAAAGACCGTAATACACTCGACTAAGTTGTTATACACAATTACACACATCCTTCAATATGAGGAATAAACTCCCCTGCCGAGGTTTTCCGAGCATAGGGCTCATGTGACACCGTTGCAAGCGTCTATAGGTTACGGTGACCTTCTGATGGGCTATACGCTTGTTAAAAACCGTAGTAGGTACCATGTACCAGTGTGAAATATAACCAACGATAAATATAGACCAATTATCTCTTCCCGCGCCGCAGCATCACGTTCGCAATAAACGAGCCAAGTTCTTTAAGCCAAATTGCGTTCAGGTACATACTGTTGCGAAGCGGAACTTATCTACATTTTAAAGTAGCCCAAGCATATTGTACGACAGGCGAAACAAGTTGAACAAGTGCCGCGGTCGCATCCATTACGTGGGGCAAACAAAGTTTTGCCAAGGGTGGCTCAAACTTATTCTCGAGGTTGTACACGACCGCTTAATTAATTGGCGGAGCTACTTTCGTTTTAGCATCGGCGTGCATTTGGTAAATTGAACTGAGTGCAGTTTGGTGGAAATGTGCGGAAAGGTTTGAGATTTAACTGAAATTGGTCTGAGATTTGGTGTGAGTTAAGTGGCAACGAGGCGAAACTCGCCGTACTTGGAAGTAAAGCGGAAGTACAAATTGTGGACAACATAGTTCTTTAAAAATAAAACTATCATGCCATTACAATATACCTTAAATCATCAAACATGACACAATGTATACCAACTGGGATGAAAGCTGCCACCGTACTGAAATTGAAACCAAAATCACTATAGCTAAGGCAGAAAGACGACATGAACACACCTCTCAGCTCTGTTTCATCATCATCATCAGCCTATATACGTCCCACTGCTGGGTAGAGGCCTCCTCTCATAGATGAGAGGGATTGGGCAGTAGTCCCCACGCTGGCCCAGAGCGGGATGGGGACTTCACATACAACTTTGAATTTCTTCGCGGATGTATGCTGCTATGTGTTACTTTTGTTGAGGTTATGCAATAAAGAGTATTTGTTGTTTGTTGTTGTTGTTGTATGCAGGTTTCCTCACGATGTATTCACCGAAAAGCTAACGGGAACCACGCAAAATAGGCGCATTCGACGTCGAGTTGCGGAAAACTGGCCCGCGTAAACCTATAACCTAAAAGCTAACGGGAAATATCAAATAATATTCCGTACATAAGTTCCGTAAAAACTCATTGGTACGAGCTGGGATTCGAACCCACGACCGCCGCTTGACAGCCGCATGCTTGAACCACTGGGGCTACCGTAGCTACATCAGCAGCAGCAGCAGCAGCTAGCAGCTCTGTTTAACATGTTTTAATTAATGAGATTTAATACCAGTTTAAACTAAAGTAAATTCACGCCATTAGCATGATTATTTACCCGCAGCTTCACAGATCTTATACTACTACATTCCAGACTTGGTCAAGATTCCGCTACCTCTATCTGAATTACTACGGAGCTACAGAACAGAAACTTCAAAACTACGTGTTAGAACCGTCTAACGATTCCTTTACAGAAAGTCGTGCCGTTTATTAATCACTCCGATTATTCAATTCGAATATATGCCTGACTGAATTCTAATTAAGTCATGTTCGGTGCCTAATCGTTCCATTCTGAATCAGGCAGCATGTCATTTGTAGTTGTAGGTTTTCTTTTCACGTATACATTTAATTTATTATTGTTACATATAAGCATTGGTGAAAAAATTAAGTAAAGCCCCTCTTCTATGTGGTCGTGGACTGTTCGTATAGGCATTTGTTTTGTTTGTGTTCAAATATGTTATGTCTATTCGAATTAGTCACAACTACCTACTTCAAGACTCACATGAGTTTTTTACCTATATATTCGTTGACTATTACACTGCCCTCCTAACTAAAAGTGCAATAACTAGGTTCAAGCTACTTTCGACAAAATGGCGCGCAAAAATTTAAATATTGTTTTGTTTGTATCTCCATTATTACGCATGCTATCGACTTGAAACTTTGACTAAAATAAAGACAATATTGTGAAGCTGATTTGTACGTACATATTTTTTATAAATCTATTTATTTAATCAGTTAAAAATCAGAAAGCGCGGTTATGTTTAGTTAACTTAACGTATGAATTATATATTTACTAGGCATAACTGCAATAAGTAGACTACATATTGCAGTTATCGCTAGGAAAATAAGATATTGCGTTTTTGTGTAGTAAGCATGGCTATACTGACTACATCAAAATGCAATATCTTATTACTACTACACAAAAGTGCAATATCTTATTGACATTTCATGCAGTGTCTTTTCTTTGGTTGTACGTTGTTTTATAGAGAACATTTTTAAAGAATTTCATTTCAAAGAAAATGTTTGTTATATTATCATTTCACATGATAATTACAACGTAGAATAGTCACTTTGTATAAATTCAAGTCAAAGATTTTTGATACCAATATTTGTTAATATTTCGATATTCATGTTCATAGAATTACAAGTCAAATAATAATAATTAATATATTAATATATATTATTTAGTTTAGTTAAACTTATTACGAAGACCAGAGGTTTATAGAATTATGTTTCTCATAAAAATAAATCTCATATTATTATTTCATTGAATAATCAATTCGCAAAGTACTTACTTGATAGAAATTTTAATCAATAGTTTTTTGTTACAAAGAAAATTAATATTTCGATATTTTCTATAACTTAAATTATTTAGTTAATATATTAAATTAGTTAACTAGGGAAAACATTTTATCGAGTTAAGATTTTTCAAGGCACATAAAAAAAAAACCTAACACCAGAAGACTAAGGCGCCTTAGTCTTCTGAACCTAACCTAACGGAGTCGGTTTTGCTCGCTCGCTTCGCTCTTTCGCCCAATAGCCAAGTTTGGATATAGATATAAGTCGGACTTTCAAGCAGGTATTGTGCTTTGCTTGTGACATGTTTTTAACAATTTCGTTGAAATAAAATACCCATATAAATGTCGATGGAGCCCCGCTTTGCGCAATCTCGCATGCATGCATGCATGCATGCTAGCAAGCAAGCACGTATGCATGCATGCAAGCAAGCAAGCAAGCAAGCAAGCAAGCACGTATGCATTCATGCAAACAAGCAAGCAAGCACGATTTTTCAAGGCACATAAAAAAAATACCTAACACCAGAAGACTAAGGCGCCTTAGTCTTCTAAACCTAACCTAATGGAGTCGGTTTTGTTCCGGAAGGATATAAGTCGGACTTTCAGGCAGGTATTGGGCTTTGCTTGTGACATGTTTTTAACAATTTCGTTGAAATAAAATACCGATATAAATGTCGATGGAGCCCCGCTTTGCGCAATCTCGCATGCATGCATGCATGCTAGCAAGCAAGCAAGCACGTATGCATGCATGCATACAAGCAAGCAAGCAAGCAAGCAAGCACGTATGCATTCATGCAAACAAGCAAGCAAGCACGATTTTTCAAGACACATAAAAAAAAACCAAACACCAGAAGACTAAGGCGGGAGCTTCGCTTCGCTCGCTCGCCCGATAGCCAAGTTTGGATGTAGATATAAGTCGGACTTTCAGGCAGGTATTGTGCTTTGCTTGTGACACGTTTTTAACAATTTCGGTTAAATGAAAACACCGAACTAACAATGTTAGTGAAATACATTATTCTAATATTTGATAAGCTGATTGAATGTTTGATTTAAAAAAATAGATTTTTTTAAATTCACTGTATTGCGTCTCAGTGAAATATGTTTAATTGAAGTAAATTAGGCGTTGATACAAAAATATTCGAAATAAAAATATAAGGACCAAATACTATTTTATATAAGTTTCTAATAAACGAAATCCTTTAAAATTTCTGTCTGCGAAACTAAGGAAACACCAAACATAATTCTACTATTTTATATGTGTATTTAATAAAAACATATATTATATCATTATTTGAATTGTGTTTCTGTGAAATATTTTTCATTCAAGTAAATAGTCATGGTAACAATAATATTCGAAGTAAAAATACAAGGACCAAATATTACATGAAACATTTTCTGCGAAGCAAAACTTTATGAAATTTCCGTCTGCGAAACAGGGACATATATACCTAACTCAATTTGACCCAAAACTCAAGTTATTGCACTTAAGTTAGGAGGGCAGTACCCCTCGCCCCGCAGTTACTAGGTGCTTACTACGCATAAGTGCAATAACTTGAAAACATTTGCAATTTGTTTGGTATAGTCAAATTGTATTTCCCTGCTCTTCCTACGAATAAACGCAATAACTCTACTTATGTCCTTAAAGTCAAGTATACTATTAAGGACGAATAATAAGAATCCTTAACAAAAACGCAATAACTAAAGTTATTACGTTTATAATTACAACATTAATATAAACCAATAATGAATTTCACAATTATAAATGCGATAACTATACTTATTGCGTTTACGACTAGTAAACTAGGAGAAACAAGTTATAATCTCTGCCTATTATAAATGAAATAACTATACTTATTGCAGTTATTGTTAGCAATTGTTCATAATTTCGCTTAAAATATTTTTCAACCGAGTCATAAGTAGAGTTATGACGTTCTTTATAAGTAAACCTAATTCAATTCCTTAGATATTGCACTTTCACTTAGTAAAAAGATGTCAAATCTAAAAGATACGTAAAAACTGTCTAAGAACAAAATATAGAACTTTTCTTTCTGATTCCGAATATGTACATAACTCAATTTGACCCAAAACTCGAGTTATTGCACTTTAAGTTAGGAGGGCAGTACAGTCCTATTCGGTATTCATTGTTTTTCTATTCACTTTTCGTCGCGTTATTCTGTCATGAACTAAGACCGCTTGCGAACGATTCTAATTACCTCTTTGACAACGCTGATGTCGTCCAAAGTTCAATACTTATTTTGAGTATCAGCAACAAAGATTCTGCACCATTGCTTCAAACTCCATAAAAGATGAATAATAAACAAGACAATAAACTTGAAAAAGGCGCTTAACTGACCAGAGAAGCTAGAAACTAGAAAACAAACCGGATTTACTTGGCGTTTTCCAAAGCCGAGTTTCTTTACGTCAGTTCTTCTCAAGGCGGTTTTTTTTACGAACCGGTGGTAGATTTTTGACATTGGCGTTCAATGTTTGACATTAACAATAAATTAATCTATATTTTTATTTTATTTTTGGGATTTGGCTCGTCGCCGCGTTAGTGAGCGCACGCGCCCGGAGCGACGACGAGCGGAATCCACTACCGTACACTGTCTTTGTTGCCTACTGTCATGGCGTCGTTACCGAACAACGTCTTTGAACACGTGGTTGGCGAAATCATCTTAAATTTGATGGAAAGCCATTTTTTTTAAAAGTGAGTGAGTATAACACTTTAAACTCTCGCGCTTTGTAAACATACTTAAAAGGTTTGTTTTAACGGGTCTAACGCGATATTTATGTATTTACCTTTTTTACCGACGTTTCGACACGGGTTTCACCGGCCGTGGTCACATAAATATCGCATTAGACCCGTTAAAACAAACCTTTTAAGTAAAGTGAGTGTATATTTTATTTTGTAAAGTTGAATAGTAGTAGTTCAATAACTTTCATAATCTTAGGCAACAACACAATCTTCTCTATTGCAGGGTGAATATTTTCATCGCTATTATCATAAAAAATCTTGCCTAAACGCGGGCGTACCTTACAGAAGGCATTTCAACTTAATTGCGATCACTATCTATTTCTGAAGACAACCATCCCCGAACAGACGTTATCTTTAAGTACTGCTCTTAAACTCGAAAAAAATCTTACGGTCCCCTATTGAGGAATATTTTTATCGCTTAGGTACGTTAGGCACGTAGTACTTGTAGGATACTAGTACTGCCGGTGCGTCGCAGTTTCTCTACTAAGACTTAAATAGCTACGCAAATAAAGAAAAGAAAGAGAAGATATGCATATTTTTAGTAATTTTTATTCTACCGAACTTCTATGTACTTATTATCCCGTCCTCTAAAAGTTTGGATCGTTAAAAAACATCTCTATTTTCTGTATTTCAAGTACATGCAGCATCCTGTCTTCAACAAGAAATACCTTTCTTCATCGCATATCTTATTTCACACTAACGCAAACAGAGAGCCAATAACATTACCAAGTTAAACGCTGCCTGGGCTCCACTAAAATGAAACTGCGTGGAATGGTGAAAAAATTCGTTCCTAATATCGTATTCGGATGTTTGGAAGGGCTAGAGATGAATACAAATGATGTGCTTACTCTTAGGCAGATGATATTGCTGGATATATTCTTAGATATTTGGCTTCCGCGCTTATGATGTTCCCTTATGAAGGTGTTTACTACGATTCACGCATTATTAATAATGCTAGAGAATGACATAACATTAAGTACGCCTTTTGTACTCATTTTGTTATGTGCAAAAAAGTTAAAATAAATAAGTAATGGGTGAATTATAGCAGGTAAATAGAGGTATTGTTAATATCAGACACCCTTACTAAGTTTCATGTATTGCCGTACAATTTCCCTCTCTCAATATATGGCTTTCATGTACTTATAATAAAACCTGACATTGATTATTAACTATTATAAAATAATTTACTTCTACAAAAATAACAGTCATTCTACAAGTATGTTTTCAGACAAAATAAAATATCAAACTTGTATGGCGTGATAGCTTTGGGTATGGTTTTTTTGGAGGTGGAGTGGAGAGGATGTTGGGATTTGTGAGTTTTTTATGCCACACCCAAAGGTTATCATGCCACACAAGTTTCACGACTTTATTGTGTGACTTCCGCATATACCTTCATTGATTACTTAGTTTTCTTACGTAGAATGACCGAGTTCTTATTTGAGCGAAAAAAACCACACGGATCTAATTGTCAAATCAAGCTATGATAAAATAGGATAATTCGGGTTTCTGTAATAAGCTAAATAAACTGGCTAATTGGCAATTTAAATAGGTAGGTAGTTTATTTAAATTATATATTTTTTCTTCGGATTAATCATGAAATCAGGTTACAGTCGAGTAGAAGTCTTTTTTTGTATTAATGTATCCCCTAAATATTTTGAAACCCTTTCATTTTAATTACTATCGAACTACGAAATTTGCCAAATTTCAGATATCTCAGTACCCATTTAAATTTATACTAATATGAGACTTAGTTATACTTTATAAGAGAATAACGGTTGACACTCACGTGGAAAAGTCACTATTTGCGACATGTTTCAGACTGCAATTGGATTCCTTCATCAGGTTGAGTTACGATAACCGACCGCGCATTACTGCTCGCCGGCGCGCGCGCTGCTCGCGGGTGGAGGCGGGCGTGGGCGGGGGCGGCGCGGCGCAGTCCTCTGCTAGAGTTGACACTGACTGCTCTAACAAATTGTCCAAGTCAACCGACGGCAGGCACACCGAACTAACAACGTCCACACGTTCATCGTTACACAATTTTAGTCCAGGAATAACAAATTTCCACGCTGGCGGCAAATTTAAAAACCCTGCCCTTGCCTCTATTAAAATTGGGGCGTCGTTCAATTTCAATAGCCTCTCGGATCTTGCGTGGCACAAACCGTTTTTCCCGTGTCAACAGTTTCCCCTTGTCAAAGCGCAGAAAATGAGACGCACCTATATCGCATGCGTGTTCTGCCACCGTGGAGGTCCTTGCTGTCCCTATTTTTCACACTTCGTATATATATATGTTTCAACAACCTTGTGGACGCATTTCGCCCGGTCTCACCAATGTAAGTTTTAAACTTATTGACCGAGTTTTAGCTTCGACAAAAATGCTTTCGTATGTCCGGGTTTCCGGTTGTTCTCCTCTACAGGTCGCATTTCTCAAGCGATTCTCGTGAAATTTTGTGAGCAGGTTCTATGACTACATAGAATTTTTTGGTCGAGTAAATTTTCAAAAATTTTTTTTTGTTTGTTTTGTTTTTATGGTATGTTCTCCTCTACAGGTCGCATTTCTAAACCGATTCTCGTGAAATTTTGTGAGCAGACTCGGTAATTTTTTTATCGACTCACTTTTTGGAAATTTAAAAAAACAATTTTTTTACTTAAAAGGTTTGTTTTAACGGGTCTAACGCGATATTTATGTATTTACCTTTTTTACCGACGTTTCGACACGGGTTTCACCGGCCGTGGTCGCGGATATGACTGTTGTCTCAGCAAGTTGTCAACGGAGATATGGGTACACAACATTTGACTACCCTACAAAAGGGTAGGGTTTTGTAGGGTAGTCAAATGTTGTGTACCCATATCTCCGTTGACAACTTGCTGAGACGACAGTCATATCCGCGACCACGGCCGGTGAAACCCGTGTCGAAACGTCGGTAAAAAAGGTAAATACATAAATATCGCGTTAGACTCGTTAAAACAAACCTTTTAAGTATGTTTACAAAGCGCGAGAGTTTAAAGTGTTATATAACAATTTTTTTATCAATGATTTTGTGTTTCTCCGGCCGTATTTCGATTTGTTCTCCTCTAAGGATCGCATTTCACAACCGATTCTTGTGAAGTATTGTGAGCAGGTTGTTTGATTACATAGAATATTTATTTATGTCTACATATTAAAAAAAAAAACAAAAAAATTCAATGGTTTGTCCTATTCTACAGCATTTGTCAACCGATTCTCGTGAAATTTTGTAAGCAGGTTCAATATCTAACATAGTTTTTCGAAATTAAAAAAAAAACACACGATGTCTACAGCTCACATAGCCACTAGTCGATAATCTCCCAGAAACAGAAAAGAAAGAAAAATGTACTAATTAATTTATTACTAGTTAGTAACTAAAATTAGATATAAGACTACATATTACTGTGCTAGGTTCTCGAGTGGCGACCACGGACTGGAAGGCGCAGCGTGGGTAGACCCCCCACAAGGTGGACTGATGACCTGGTAAAGGTCGCGGGAGTCCGCTGGATGCGGGTGGCGCAAGACCGGTCATTGTGGCACTCTTTGGGGGAGGCCTATGTCCAGCAGTGGACGTCTTTCGGCTGATATGATGATGATGATGATTACTGTGCCCTACCAGGGTCCATGTGAACGCAAAATTATAATTTTTAGACCTATATGTACAAACAGACGCAACCAGTACCATGGATGCAATATATGATGATTAAATGATTAAACATCAGTATTTAAAAAATCGGGGTAAGAACCCGTTCAATTTCTTTACAGAAACAGTGAAACGTTTATATAAATTCACGTCAAAACGTCTATAGTAAACATGGAGAAAGAAAAGAAAGAAAGGCTATGCTTCAATGCAAAATTAATACGGACGAATCGGTTTGAATAGGGTTATCCAGACCTGTAAGAATTTCAAGAGCTTCATAACCCCGAATAACCCAAGATGCAGGATGATGCCGCCGAGGCGTGAAATTGGAGCCCTACTTTATGAAATACTTCTCTTCTTCTTCTTTTCTTCTCTTACTTCTTCTCTTCTTCTTTCTTCTTAATTCTTCTCTTCTCTTTCTCTTCTCTTCTTTCTTCTTTCTTCTTCTTTCTTCTTCTTCTTCTTCTTCTTCTTCTTCTTCTTTAGGTTGTCTGGAAGAGATCGCTCTTTAGCGATAAGACCGCCTGTTGTTTACCTCTACTTTAAGCCTAATGTCCTGTACTGTGTTCTTTTTGAGGTGTGCAATAAAGAGTATTTGTATTTGTATTTGTATTTGTACTTATACTAGCTACCTATAGCCCAAACAAAACATAATATTTTAAGTAGACGTCGTATGTATCGCATTTTGTAAGAAAATCGAGCGTGTCCATCTTTGAGTAAAAAATATGACGCCTATGGTATTTTAGTATCCCTCAAGGGGCCCAAATAGCGTCCTTAATAAGGAAAACTGTCCTTGTGTCAGAAGCAAAGATCATAGTTTTTGAGTATAGGAAAATATAAGGGCGTAATATTTTTAGAGTTCCATAGCCAATGATGATAAAACAGAAATTTATAGTTTCTTCACAAAACCAACTTGTCATTGAACTTACATAAGCATTCCAAATTTCAGCTCAATCGATTGTGGTCTTTAATTTCAGTTGGATGATTTGCCTCGGACACACAAGATACATACGCATATATTACTATATGTACAAACATTGCAAGTTAAGACAATTAAGTTGTTAGTTTTAATAAGTTAATAAAATAAATGCCTATAAGTTATTAATTGTAAACAATGACTGCGGAACTAGCGACAAAACTCCCAGTAGTCCCAGTAGCCGCTCAACCAATTTCACTGGAACACTAACTCTTAGGTATTCCAGTATTTAAACCGCCAGCGTAGTCGTGTCAGAGGTTTCCCCTGGAGTTTTCCCAGGCTACTCTCTAACCGCGCAGTCCTGGGCCCAACCTATAAATCCACACTTAGTCACGTTAAAAAAAAAACAAAAGAAGTTTTTACCTTCCAACTTCGGTCACTGTCGATTACTCTGACGTCGCAAGCGTCCATAGGTTACGGTGTCTGCTTACCATCGAGCAAATCAGATGCTTGTGTCCATCGTCGTAACATAATTTATTGTAAAGATACTCAAAGGCAAAATAAGGGCGTGTCCTGGATTATTACACTTACTGTTTAGATAAGGAAATAATAAGGACTAGGTAGATTGTTAAACATTTTCTCGATTTTGATAGAATGAATTCCCAATTTGGGTGTGTTTTTAATTTTTTAACCTACTCAAATAGTGCCTATATAATGAAACGACACAATCAACATATTAATAATAGTAACAAGACAAACGGATCAATAACACGGGAGTGTGGTTTACACAGACCGTGTCATCTGTGTATTCAGAGATTAGATCAAATTTGATTTAGGTTCGGCCATAAATTTATTTGTTAGTTGCATTTGCGTGATCTACCTATATATATATATGATCTGATCTGTGACAGAAACGATTTAATGTTTAGGAAAGAAATATGAATAATATTATGAAACTGATTAATACACGTGACGAAAATAATTCCAAGGGCTTGGCTTGACACCAGGGGGCCTACCGAGAACCGGATACGAAGTATCTCTCCCTCTTTGTTGCTCCAATACGCAATTGCGACATGGAGGCAGATATTTTGTTTTCGGTTCGCGGTAGGGCCTCAGACGTGTAAAGGCAGGTACTGAATTGGAATCGCTTTTGTAATTACCGCACGTGCCCACTTTCACATGTCATTGTATGTACTGTGTAATGGTAACGTGTATACGAACACGCGTGACAAATACAATTGAATACATTTCTAAAGTACAAAGCCGGTGTTCCATCCAAAATGTATGGCACAAGGCGACATTTTCCAACTCCACGTCTCTTTCTTTCAAAATCGCAATACCAAAGACATAAAAGTGCGTTTTACGCTAATCACGTATATTAGGTAGGTACTGTCTTCTCACGACGCGGGTTGGCCATTGTTGTAGTTGTGATAATACGAACACATAGACAACATGAACTCATAGGTCTTACGCTGACGCACACATAGATAATTTGCATGTATAGCTCAACACACAACTATAAAACGCGTGACCTTGAATGTCCTGCTAAAAAAATGGCAGAGCAAAGATATATCAAGTCAATTAGGAAGAGGCATAGACAACCGCCTCATTTACCTAATTTTCGTTTTGGTTTACTTACTTTATAAGTCTAGATTTGTACTCATTATTCCATGATCTACATTTATTTAAGTTCATCTACTTTTGAACCAGCTAACTCGTCATAGTTTTACACCGCCCTACTAACGAAGGCCGCAATGCAAGCAATTATTTATAAGCAAAATTAGACTCTATTTTTAATTTACTTTTAGGATTGACCTAGTCTGCCACAATCGCAAATGTTGACACTGTAGTTAAAGCAGCTGTTGTAGCTGTGTTTAAAATTAACATATTACCAAAGACTACAATGTTATACTAATGAATGTTATACGCGGGAATAAAATAATAAAAACGAATACCTTTAACCTTATCCAGTGTAATTTACTTAATGAAAGTATAACGTATTATTAACAGTAACAAATCCGTCTACAATTTTACCTCCTCCGCCTCCAATATTGACGGGAAAACAGTCACCCCTTGTCGAAATCGAGAGGCCACAATCGAGAATCAAGTGTCTGGCAATCGACACGCTGTAATAGAGAAAATCGATTCCGCTTCGACGACGTTGGTTACTTTATCCCGATGTGGGAGTTATTGTATTGGATACTTTTATGATTTTACTATTTTCTACTATTTATTACTAGGTATTTACTTTATTTTTCTTTGAAGAATCATCTATGACAAAAGATGTCATTTGAGGAAACCATTGTTATAATAGTTATTACGTATTTTGCCAAATTAACGGTGACACACTCGTACCTATCCCATCCTCGCAAGTTTTAACTTGGATATACCTATACTACATTTTTCAATTGAAATTTGTTCAGTTTTAACAGATCGGTTTTAATGATTATTGACTGTATTACCATTTTAGGTTCGGATACGTAAAGATTTTTATCATCATCGTAAATTTATATCTTGGAAAATATAAAGTTAGGCATCATGAAGTTAAAATACACAACGACTTCATAAACTTTTTTCTAATTTAAACGGAAAATCCACAAACTATTTGCCCTAATGGGTATTTGAAATAGCGTCTCCGACGGCTTTCAATCTCGCTCGACGCAAATAGTTTTTCAATCTTTCACTTCTATTTAGAATTCCTGATTTCGTTTCAAAATATTCTATTGCAATATAAAATTATATAGTGAAATAACTGGGCCACTGTATTTATCAGTTTGACCCTTACACTTACTCGTAACTGAGAGAGACGCAAGTTTATAATTATTATGAAATTATTATGAATGCTGCAGTAATTACCTATTTATTTGTGGAAAACTATTAACTTTTTCACAGAAATGTTGAAGTTTCCGAAAGAGATTACATAAATCGCATAGCCGACGTGAATTCTGGGACCAAATGACGAACTAGGATACAAACCAATAGCTCCAACTTTTCTGTCATTTGGTCCAACCGTTCGCTTTCTTCATATAAATTCCCACATGGCTATGCCCCACATGGGCATGTGGGAATGTACGTGTAAATTTGGAGGAGGCGGTTCCAAAAAGTGTACACGTGTTGTATTTCACAAGAAATAATTACCTATGTAATTACAAAAGTTGTTTACATAATGCTGGATTACTTTCCCAACTATTGAGAATATGAATAACACATCAATTAAAACTCTCCACAAAGAAACAAAGTTTGGGAGGCGATGTTCATTGCCTCCGTGTTAATGTTGCGTTTAAGAGATGCCGTCAGTAGCTCTAGTATAAGTTTTTTCGAAACATTAACTAATTCGAACGCGTTTGCGTTTTGTCTCAAAATGTATGAAAACGCTCTCACCGAGTTTGAAATACGCGCGTTCATCGGTTAGCAACAAATGTTATACTTGCTGTTTTAGTTTCCACTAGTGACCACCAGAGGCGCTGTTCACGTTTTCATACATTTTGAGACAAAACGCAAACGCGTTCGAATTAGTTAATGTTTCGAAAAAACTTATACTGGAGCTACAGGAGATGAAGTAAACTGTAAAGGATCACAAGAATAAATTAAATTTAGGTCCGTTTCCTTGATGGATGACAAATTATCCATCTAATAATAGAACATCGTAAAACTGACAATATCAATAAATTTACGTGGCAACTACGAAGGAGCTATAATATTGTACGCCACAAAAGTAACCTCTTTTACTGGTTAAGTATATGGTGCTTTAGATTTTAATAAAGTCTCAACGAACATCACTTTCTTTTCTATATACCTACGCATTTTATACTGGAATAGGGGTTACGACATTATTACTCTGACTAATAACAAGAATACAGTCTGCCTGATGGAATTAGGGCATCGTCGCCTATGGATGTGACTCAGAGGAGTCATAAGGGCATTGGACCCTTTGTGGGGTAACACTTTCCCTGCCACGAATTCGCCTACCGGCGCTCCGTAACTTTTATCAGATTACCGCTAAGCGGGCCATCACTATAGAGGTAGATCGCTAGGTACATGTTTTCAGCGGGGTAATCACGTATTTATCTGGGAATCTATCGAAATAGGTTCAGTGTTGTCGACTCCTTCAATCGCTGCAGCAACCACATTCTCCACTGTTTGGAAAATGCAGCAGTGGTTTTTCTTACACAGAAAGAGCTGATCTTCCAGATGAGCCCTGTTTTTTTCAGGAATCCAATCGTACTAGATATCTCAGAAAAGTGGTCGCTTATCATACTGCTGCCACTGACAAGGTCAGTCAGTAGGGCTTGCAGCACTGCACTATCGTATAGTCCTACACCTCACCTATTTCGAGGAACAAACGAAACTTGGGAATCTTATCATACTAGAAACCGTTTTTTTTATTTTTTTAAATTTGAATTTTAATTGGTTTGCCTGCTCATTTGCTTTGCATGGCGTTACGACTCAAATGACGCTAATGGAATCCTGCTGAACCAATGGGCGGAGGACAACAATTACCATCTAGTCTTCGATGCCAAAGAAAAGGGTTCCTTTAGATCAGCTAGATGGAATAAAGACTACAATCCGGATTTGACATTTGTCTCACAGGATTCCGCTGGCGCCCCGGTTCCCACCACGAGAAAAATCCTCGCCAACTTCCCTAACAGCCAACACCGCCCAGTACTGATAGAGATCGGTAACCAAATCCCGCTAACACGTTCCATGCCTCTACCCAGATGGAACTTTCAAAAAGCAAAGTGGGATGATTTTGCAGCAGATATGGATGATTCCATCAGGTGGATTGCGCCAAAAATCGAGAGCTATACCAGATTCGTGGGCCTGGTCATCGCAGTCGCAAAAACGTATGTACCTCGCGGTTTTAGAAAAGTCTATGTTCCGGGGTGGAACAGCGAGAGCGAAAAACTCTATAAACAATACCGAGATTCAGGTGACCAGGAAGTAGGTCGTGACCTCCTACAGTCTCTGGATGAACAGCGACAGAATAAATGGATAGCCACTGTTGAAAAAATGAATTTTAAAACATCAAGCAGAAAAGCTTGGAGGGTACTTAACAAATTAACGGGTAAAACTGGGATTACAAGACGTAATACCCCCCAAAAATTGACAGACTCAATAGCCAATCGCATTGTAGAAACATCGCGCGTCAAAGGTGATCGTGCAGCTACAAAGAACACCAAGAAGCTTGCCCAAAACCTAAAAGGATCCCTCCCAGTAGACCAGAACCTCTCAAAACCGTTTACAGCTGCCGAAACAACAACCGCCATTAAGCAACTTTCTTTAGGTAAAGCAGCCGGACCGGATTGCATATATAATGAATTTATTAAAAACCTTGGCCCAAAGTGTATAAAATGGCTGGCAGCCTTCTTTTCAGACATACTAATCAGGAACAAACTCCCTCCAGGTTTTAACCACGCCAAAATAATTGCTGTCCTTAAACCTGAAAAGCCAGCAGATGATGCAAAAAGTTACCGACCAATCGCCTTACTTAGCTGCATTTATAAACTGCTAGAAAAATTGATAGCAAATAGGATTTGTCCGCTAATCGACAAAGTAGTCCCCGTGGAGCAGGCGGGTTTCAGAAGCGGTCGAAATTGCACTGACCAAGTATTGTCCCTTACTACACATATTGAGGCAGGCTTCCAGAAGCAATTGAAGACAGTGGCTGTCTTCGTGGATCTGTCCGCAGCCTACGACACGGTGTGGCGTCAAGGACTGATCTACAAGTTGATGAAAGCTGTGCCCTGTCGACAATTAACCAGCTTAATAAACACCATGCTCAGCAACCGCGAATTTGTTGTTTACCTTGGAGATAAGCAGAGTCGTGTCAGAAAATTGCAAAATGGCTTACCACAAGGCTCGACATTAGCTCCTCTGCTCTTTAACGTCTATACTCACGATCTGCCAAGCACTACCTCCAGACATTTTATGTACGCTGACGACATCGCCCTTACGCACCAACACAAAACGTTTAAGTTTTCAGAGGAACAGCTCACCATAGACTTGGAAACTGTCAACAAATATCTAAAAACCTGGAGGCTCGTACCTAACACTAGCAAAACTGAGGTATCGACATTTCACTTGCACAACCAAATGGCTACATATAGCCCAAAGGTAATTTTTGATGGTAGAGTTCTGGGATACAACCCGCAACCTAAGTACCTTGGTGTAACGCTTGACCGTTCGCTAACTTATCGCCCCCACCTCAGCAAACTGAATAAAAAACTGGGAACCCGCAATAACATAGTGCATAAATTGACAGGCACGACTTGGGGAGCCAATGCGAACGTCCTGCGCACAACGGGGCTTAGCCTGGTCTATTCTGCAGCGGAATACTGCGCACTGGTATGGCTCAATAGTGCTCACACGGAAAAGGTTGACGCCCAGCTGCGAAAAACTATGCGCTGCATATCCGGCACAATACAGTCGACCCCCGTCCAATGGTTGCCAACTTTAAGTCACATACCTCCCCCACATCTCAGAAGACAACAGGCATTGCTGAACGAAGCAAGGAAAATTGTAAGCAACCCAAACCTACCTGTCCACCAAGAATTTCTGTTCCCACCTCGCCAGCGTCTGAAGTCTCGACAACCACCCTACCAGACAGCGCAACATCTGAGGCAAAAACCATTCGAGATAAGTGCAAGATGGAAAGATGAATGGAAGTCTGATCCTCCTAGGGGTGACGTGTCAAACTTGGACCCTACAATAAAGCCTAGAGGCTTCTCGGCGTCCAGACGGGAGTGGTGCCAGCTGAACAGACTTAGAACGGAACATGGGCTCTGTGGGGATTATATGTTCAAATGTGGCTGGCGAAACTCACCGGCATGTGACTGTGGCGCACCCGTGCAGTCTATCTCCCATATTATCCATGACTGCCCGAAACGCAGATACGCTGGAAAACCTTTGGATTTGTTCTCACCTGATGTAAACGCAGCCCGATGGGTGAAGGAGCTAGATATAAAATTATAGAGTTATTTTATTTTCACTTTTCATGTACACAGTAAGCGACAAAGGTAAAAACTGCCATACGAATAAATAAAATTTGCTTTGCAGCATTGCCATTTCGTGTACCCCCATTAATGCCGCGACTAATTATATATACATCATCTGGGAATCTATCGAAATAGGTTCAGTGTTGTCGGCTCCTTTAATCGATGCATCAACCACCTTCTCCACTGTTTGGAAAATGCAGCAGTGGTTTTTCTTACACAGAAAGTGATGATCTTTCAGATGAGCCCCGTTTTATTCAGGAATCCGATCATACTAGATACCTCAGAAAAGTGGTCGCTTATCATACTGCTGCCACTGACAAGGCCAGTCAGGAAGGCTTGTAGCACTGCACTATCGTATAGTCCTACCCCTCCCCTGTTTCGTGGAACAAACGAAACTTGGGAATCTTATCATACTAGAAACCGGATTTCTCATCATTTTTCAATTTTAAAGTTCAATTGCTTCGCCAGGTTTTTCGCATTGCAGCATAGCCGTTTCGTGTTCCCCGGCTAATGACGCACCTAATTATATATACCTATGCCATCTGGGAATCTTATCGTAGGTACTAGGTTCAGTGTCACCGGCTCTTAAACTATTACTTCCCGATCCCAGTCGAATTTCAACGAAAACTATTAACTACTATATAACTACATTCGTATGCGAATGTGTTGATAAAAATTGAGGCCCAGGGGTGCTACCGCGAGCCACAAACGAAATTTTCTCTCTCTGTCGCACTTGCAAGTGTACGTAAGTGCGACAGAGACAGAAAACTTCGTTTGTGGTTCGCGTTAGCAGCCCAGGCTCGGACCGGAGCTTAATTCCTGATCGACGGTCTGATTCAAGAACTCAAGTGGTATTAAATTTGAATCATAATTAGATGGTGCGCTCTCGCTTTTGCTACCACGTTACCAAATATGCGAAAGAAATAGCGTGCGACGCAATACAATTCTAATCTTATCTCACTAGTTCAGTAGCACTTTAAGGCGATATATTGATTGAAAGAGACGCGCGTATGGTTTAAAATTTTCTCGATAGAAAATAAATCCAAAGTTGAGTCTATATTTTCCTTTTTTTCCTCAGCCTACTAAAACAACGCATTATTAAAAGAGACGATTAAGTTATTATGATGGTATTTTACCTCATCTAGGTACTGACAAGAGGAAATTTAATAAACCTGCACACAGTCAGATATTTAACGAGATTTGTCTAAAAAGCTATTCTCGGAGAGGGTTGCATCCCGTTTTGTCGTGACTCGTGAGCGAAAAACAAAGGGTGTCTCTTTCAATCGATATATCGCCTTAATTCGGTTAAATCACTGTAGTACTTGCTTTATAAAAGACCCCAACGTGAAAAATCATAAGCAGCCGCACCGCTATCTTTTTTAACCGTCTGCATCTTGAAGTTGAATTTAAATGTATATGTTTGATAATATCTTACCTCTCCAAACTGCTTTTCCCAACACAACCTTATTAACGTGTATCTACAATCTAAAATAAAACCGGCCAAGTGCGAGTCCGACTCGCGCACCGAGGGTTCCGTACACAGTTCTTGTATATGTAGTTGTGTACCCGTCCCGACCCCATTAATTCAGGAACAATCTTAAAAAAACATGACAGCACCATCTATCGGCGCATTGTGTTACTAATTTGCGCGACTGAATAACTTAGTACGTATGTTGGTTTTTCAAGGATAATTCTTTATCACATCAACCGATTTCAATAATTGTTTTTTTATTTGAAAGAAGGTATTTTCAACGTATTTTTGTAAATTTAAATATAAAACAAAAATATATATAAGGTGATTAAATTACAAACTTAGTATAGAAGAGTTTTTTTATGATTAAAAAAAAGAAAAACTAGATAGAGCTATGGCTATAATTTTCCTGTAAAATACACATGCATATTAATGTTGTGTAATAATTTCAAATTTTTTCCTTCGTAAACTTCGGAGATAAGGGGGGGGGAATGGTATTTTTTTTTACATTTTCCCTCGTAAATCGAAATTTCCCGAACGAAAAAAAAAACTAAAAATTGTTTTGGAATGTACAAGTCAAGCCCTTTCATATGATACCCCACTTGACATAGTTGCCAGACTTTAAAATTTTGAACCCCCTTTTATCTGTCATTATTCACAGAAAATAAAATAAAATAATTTAAAAAACCATCTTCTATGTATCTGGGTTACCCTTGTTTATAACTATTCCAAATTTCAAATCGATAGGATAAGTAGTTCCTGAGATATTTAGCGATGTGACAGACAGACAGACAGACAGACAGACAGACAGACAGACAGACAAAGTGAAACCAATAGGGTTCCTTTTTTACCTTTTTGGTACGGAACCCTAATAATCAAAATAAAACAAAGATACGTTGTTTCGTAAGTTACTTGTATTTATCCCAAGCGTAAAAACCTCAGAAGTTTCGGTTAATATAACATTTCATAATATATTCTACTGCTACTGTTACTGAGTTCACTTTTAGCACGTATTTAAAATACTTTTGAGTACCTAAATATTTTATTAGTCAATGTCTTAAGTTGTTGAAACGTTTGTTTTAAAGAAGTTTTAATCTCATTGCTGCCATGATGACGATCGTTCCTTGAATATTGTATCGAGTTTTTCAAGCTGTTATGAAAAAAATTACAAATTGACAAAGTTTTCTACGAAGAAAGTTGATCTCGAATTGCCAGTTAAACAAATAAAACCGAATTATCTTTATTGCTTAAATAATAAGGAAGTTCAGACAACATTGTCTCTTTTTTAGAGACCAAGAAAATAAGAGAGAAAGAATTATTTAATAATTGAATAAAATTACACGTAACACGTAACACGTAACACGTATTATTACGTAATGACATTAAATACCTACATGAATGATTAACATAGTACACCAAAAAAAAATACCACTCAGCATATGCCAATGGCAATACATGCTAATTTAATTTAATTTAATCATTTATTTCAGGCAACAAGGGCCCATAGATAAATACCTTATAACTAACATACATACAACTATATACTTAAAACTAACAACATTATTTAGGCGACAAAACGGCGTGGCTCCGTTGCGTCGTCAAAGCTGGTGTAGGAAATGATAGGTTGCCCCGGAACAGCCGAAACACGACACCCTTCGGCCAGAAGTCGGCACACGCGATGTTCTCCTGCAGCGGCCGCGGCACGCGCACCACAAACGAGCTGAAGTGCACGTAGTGTCGCGAACGCAACTGGAACACCCTCAGCGAGAAGCCAGTCTTCTGGTGAATATACTCCACCACGTCTTCAGCCGTGGCAGAGTAATGTAGGCGCAACACATAGAGCGCCTTGCTCGGTGTGGCAACCCGCAGACCAGAACCAACCGGCTCAGCTGTACCACATTGACTCTTGCGCGGCTTGCACTTTCGCTAAGGCGCTGGTTATCAGGGAACCCAAAGAGAGATACAGAACAAACGGAATACAGAATTAATCTTAACTAATAAAACATCATAACTAGATAGGCAGCTTAACGAATTGACATCTAGGAAACAAATCTGGTTAAAGTAATCGTAAATATAATGAAGGTAACAAGACATGGTCAATTGGTCATACTGGTTCTTATCCATAACTATTAAATAAACGATGCTACGGATGTAAATAAGACTATAAGCAATACCTTTATTGACAAATAACGAATTTACTTGCTTTATTAAAATCGGTGAGTACTTTAGTAATAGACCTAGTTCAGTCATTTGTGTCAATCAGTATACCCAATTCGCTTCGGAGCTTTCTTCGTCGTACATTGACCTTTGAAAGACACGAGTACTTTGATCCTTGTTTTCCCTAATGAAGGCAGGCCTGCTAATAAAGCGAACAACTTTCGTGCATTGAACTGGATTTTAATTATGAAATAGACGAGTATAAAAACAAAACGACTGAATTAATATTCTTGGAGAGAACACCTGGTTAATGTCTAGTGAATACATTTTTGTATTTTTCTTTATTATTTTATTAAATTAAGTAGGTAAGTATTATCTTTCACGTGAAAAGAGTTCGTATAACAAAAATCTTATTATATAATAAAACATTAAATATTACTGTCTAGATGAAAATATCCACTTTAAATTACTAAACGTTGTCTTGACGTCGACAGTGGTCGACGGAGCATTCTAAAAATATTTATAATGACTCAAAGTCGATTTCTCGTTGAAGTTGCTTATTGAAATTTCCTGTTAATGACTGACTACTTTTTCATGTTGTCGTAACCAGAATTATCAATAAGCACATGTACTTATTAAAATATATCGACATATTTTTTATCGATATCAAATCCCTATAATGTGCCCCGAGTTAGCTCAGGTAGATAAGGTATGATCATTCATAACATAGTGTACAAAATAATTCTAACATTAATCATTGATTGAAAAAATGAGCTGCTTTTTTCATACCTTGGTAACGATTTCGTCTCACCTGTCAATCGCAAAGTATAAAAACATATATGGTTCCTTTTATTATTTATTTATCGTAGGTATGGAAATTATAATTTGACACAGGTGGGATTTGAACCCACGACCTCTGGAATCCGTCCATTGCTCTTAACCAACTGAGCTACCGTGGGTATCCCTTGTGGTGGTGAATTTTTCAATCATTACACTCTTCTAATTCACTTTGATGTAAATTATGATTTCGTTATTGACGCATCCGCTTGACAACATTTAAAAGTGGGTATCTCAATTATTTCGAACCGTGAGATCTTCGAGAAGACAAGTACTTACGGTTGCCAGTTATGGCGAGCTCAAGATACATTTATTTCACATAGCACACGGTGGGCAATTTATTACCTGAAAAATATATGACCACACCCTGTACAGTGTACGTAATTACGTATTCCACATAAAACATTTTAATTTGCAAAATTGCAATAATTTTTATAGGTATAGCTAGCTAGTGAGTGAACACAAAACAAAACTGCGTAAAAATACGTAGTTAAAATGTTCTCGAAGAGTAAAGTAATGCAAACATTATTTTAAAACATAAAGTAATATTTGCATTACTTTGCTTTTCCAAACAAAACGAATATCCATTTATGTATATTCGTTTTGTTTGGCTAGAATTAATATAACTTTACTTATTTAACTTTCAAATCACAAAATGTAACTTAAGTATTGTATTATTTTATCTCATGTATGCTAGCTTAGTTATTCCATTGGAAATTCAAATTTAACTAGGTATCCTTTTTTACTTTACTTTATTGACTTTATTCTATATATAATTATTTATTGGGGTTCCTTTATTTTTAGTATTATTTTATTTTATTATAGTGTTAGTGTACCAATATAATTTGAATAAAATATATTGAAATTAAAAAAAAAAAAAAATTATCTTATCAGTTAGAATTAATCTGTTTTACAATGCATTAATTTTTTATTTTTTTTTTATTTTTTTATTTATTTAATTCACCATAAAGTAATATGAGCATTACATGGTATGTCAATACAACTTTTTATAAGTAAAATATTATAAATTAAAATAAAGTAGAATACAATTTCATTATTGTAGGTAACATTTACATTATTCAAAATGTTGTGCACTAATATTAATAGACAAATATTCTGGCACTGAGTAAAAGGCATGGTTCCTGAAATAATTAGATATTTTTTTCTTAAAACTATGAATTGGTAAAGACGTTACTTCTGCTGGCAGTTTATTGTACATTTTTATTTTTAAATGAGCACCCTGTTTTTGGCATTTTCTTAACCGTAACTTTGGTAATACTAGTTTGTGTTTAGATCGCGTATTATAGCTATGTATATCAGACATTTTTGGAAGACAGTCCGCTTGTCCGTGTATTTCCAGAAGGGAGTTGTGAATGAATAATGAAATCACCGTCATTATTCCCAGCTTCTCAAAGTGTGGTTTTGCTGTATCTCGTCGGTTTACACCGCACATGATCCTGATAGAACGCTTCTGAATTACTAGTATTTTTTGAATGTCTGAAGCGTTCCCCCAGACAGTTATGGCGTAGTTCAATAAGGAGTGAATGTATGCGTAGTAAACCATTTTTAATGTTTCTATATTAATCAAAGGTTTTAGCTTTAGTAATGCAAAGTTTGCCGAAGATAATTTATTGCTAAGTTTTTCTAAATGTTCTTTATGTGTTAATCTATAGTCCACTACATATCCCAAAAATTTCGTAGAACTTTCATATGTTAGCTCTGGTGTGTTTTGCTGAGCTCGAGAATTTGTGTTGTATTTTATCATTATAGTTTTATCAGTATTTAGAACTATGCCGTTGGCCTGGAACCATTTCTGAAGCATATGCTGGGCCTGTGTTAATTGTGCTTCCATCGTGTTCATATTTTTATGTCAAATGTTAATTGCTCAAGTGCTCTTTATAAGGCTAAACTTATGCATAGAAAGTGACACTTTTCCGCAATAGCGCGCCGTGTCGCCACAGCGCCCTCCGGCAGGCTCAAAGAGGTCAAGCGTTTATTGAAGCACGAATTGCTAATAAAAAGCTATGTATTTGTATATTATTTATTTCCTCACATAATGCATTGTAAAATGTTGTACGATAATCATGTCGAAATGTAGTCTTTTCACTTCGTTCGTGTTTTAAGATCACTGACATTCGTTGGGATAAAGCCTACTTTCCACACTTCTATCATAAATAACTATTGTAGACTATCTCTGCATCACCTACCGTGAATTATTATGCTTGGATACGATTTCCGCTACCCTAATAAAGTTGTCTGGAAGAGATTGCTCATTAGAGATAAGGCCGCCGGTTGTTTGACTCTACTCATTGTCATTATGTACTGTACTGTGTTATTTTTGTTGAGGTTGTGTATAAAGAGTATTTGTATTGTAAGGCTAAAGTAATAATGTTTCAATTACCTACATACGATTTGCAGACAGTGTGTACGAGTATTATGTAATATATAATCTATTATTTTATTGTTTATTTATTATTAATCCAACTAACATAGTTACTAACACTAACAGACAAATAGTAGTTTATGCAACTGGTACATAATGAGGGGCATTAAAACACGAGTGTGTTTTATGAAACGAGCCGAAGGCGAGTTTCATAATAAGGTCACACGAGTGTTTTAATGCCTAATTATGTACAGTTGCATACATTACTTTATCTACACACATATTATAATTACTCTAAGATGGGTTCAGAAACCGTAGTAAATAAATACAATAATTGTGTTAATACAACCTTTTTTGCACGGTTGCGGAAATATCGAAATCAGAACTGGCAACCGATACCTGAATGTTATTTTAAAAAGTAAAGAGTCCTTATTCTGATGTGATCATGTCGTTCTAGCTCAAATTTCGTGCGATATATACTAAAAAAACATCGAGCTGACATTTCGCATCGACTGAATTTGAATTTTCAGTGATACTAGAATAGGGACATGTCAACTTTGACATTTAAATTTTGACAGTTTTGTTTGACGTAATATTTTAACATCATATATGAGATTAAAATGAAATATTTTATTACTGCTGTAGCCTTAGCCACAGATAAGAAAATTGCCATAAATTCATTGAATGTTGAAATGAGAGTCATTTTCTACGGTTTCCGAACGCATATTAGAGGATTTATGATATGTGTGTAGATAAATCCCTTTTTATTATTATCTATTTATTCATTTTAACACTAACTTTATAATAATATAATATCGTTATTATTATTGTTAGATTGATTCCTGTAAGATTGTCCACAAATATATAAATAAATAAAATAAATAAATATGTGTGGACAATCTTACACGAATCAACCTAGTCCCAAACTAAGCAAAGCTCTATGGGTACTAAGCGACGATATACATACTTACATAGATAAATAAGTACTTAAATACATAGAAAACATCCAACACACAAGAACAAATATTCGTGTTCATCAGACAAATAAATGTCCCGGCCGGGATTCGAAGCCTCCCTCCAGTGGGGCTAGCATAACATGCATCTCGCCTCTACTCGCGCGCGAGATAGGCTACCTGTCACTGTCTAATTAATGCTGTCAAAAATAGGTAGCTTATCTCGCGCGCGAGTAGAGACGGAATGCATGTTGTGCTAGAGGGGCAGCTTCGACAAGTATTAAAAATATTAAAATATATTAAATAGTGGCTTTTCCCGCGCATCCGTCCGTGTAGAAGTCCTTCAACGTTAGAATTTTATTGCTTTTCTTTTATATCAGGCGCTTTACCTAGTTAAGTTATCGCTCTTCCATACAAACTTTCACCTACTTAATGAATGACTTCCGTGATAAAAAGTACCCCATGTCCTTCCCCGGGACCCCAACTACCTCCTAACCAAATGTTATCTCAATCGGTTCAGCGGTTTAAGCGTGAAGAGATAACAGACAGACAGGGAAACTTTCGCTTTTATAATACTAGCTTTTGCCCGCGTAGAACTGAAGCGGCATTAAGTCCGCCTTTTGTACGATAAGGTTTTCTTTTGTGCAATAAAGGTTAAATAAATAAATAAATAAACTCGTTCATCGAGTTAGAATTTAATAGCTACCTATTCTGTTACATATTTCTAGACTCAATATATCTCCATACCAAATTTCATCTACTTAAATCGGTTCAGCGGTTTAAGCGTGAAGAGATAACAGACAGACAGACAGGGAAACTTTCACTTTTATATTTAATACTAGAGGTAGCTTTTGCCCGCGTAGAACTAAAGCGGCATTAAGTCCGCCTTTTGTACGATAAGGTTTTCTTTTGTGCAATAAAGGTTAAATAAATAAATAAATAAACTCGTTCATCGAGTTAGAATTTAATAGCTACCTATTCTGTCACATATTTCTAGACTTAATATATCTCCATACCAAATTTCATCTACTTAAATCGGTTCAGCGGTTTAAGCGTGAAAAGGTAACAGACAGACACGCTTTCGCTTTTATAATATTAGTATGGATGCGTGGAATATGCCATGGTGCAATTTCATTACAGCATGATTTCATTGTCATAAAGTAAAATTAATAGTACATTACTTAACAAGGGCGGTAAAACAAAGAGTGTCTGCCCCGAGCCGAAGGCAAGGGCGATAAATATGCGATCTGAGGCTTTCTTTATTACCGCCCGTGTTAAGTACAAAATTGTATGTCACCTCCTAGCCAGGAAGTGGGATATTCCGCGCGCGGAGCGTGCGGTAATTGCCACTTTATGGCCAGGTGTAACATAAGGTAATTTACCTGTACGCCTTTATGTGTGTGTGTCTAATTTAACTTCCTTGTCATAAACGTGGCTATGTACTCGTACATACGTACGTCGTAATTTATCCGATTTCAATACGTACGGTACCTACGTTAAACACGCGCATTGAATTTAGAGCATACATCATTTTCACTGTAACCAGAAACAAATGTTTTCCAATAGATATATAAAAGTTCTGCTTTAGTGCCTTGTCCCAGGGTGCCAGCTGCATAACTAACGCTTCTTTCATTCGGTTGAAAAATATAAAACTGCCGTCAGACTAAGAATAAATTAAATCGAGGATATATAGGAGTAATAAAGTACTGAAGTGAAAACGGGGCGACGGGCTAGTCATGCCTGAAAGATGCTAATTAATGTCGTAAAATTAAACTTTTTGCGCTGTCATGTTGAAACAAGACGTGACAAGCTGCGCAGATAAGCTTTCAGCTTAGACGTTTATGAATAAATAGATCTATGTCCCCTCGCTCCGTTCGCTTAGCGCTTTAGAAATAATCTTCTTTTAGCTCATATAAATGTGATAATTGTATTATTATCTTTATTTACAATCAAGACTGAATAACTATAAAATAGTAGTGATAGTAGAATGTTATATAGAACTAGGACATAAAACGAGCTATTTTTTCCCAAAACATTTCAGTACGTTATGGATTTTATGAATTGATTCACGTACCTTTTGTGCGTAGCACATGCAAAAAATAGGTCTAGAGCATGATAGTTGTTTTTAAGTTTTTAATTGATAATTAATTATTTGATTTTATTTGTATTTAATGTTATTGACAATCACACTATTGTGATTGTCAATCATCGATTCATGTAAATTGACATTTATGTACCTTAAATTTATAATGTAATCGTTTATTGTGAATAAATAAAAATCTAAATCTAAATCTAAGCAGCTTAATATTACTAATGTTGAGTTTGATAATTACTTGCTAACTCTTGAAATTTATATTGAGATTTGTATTAAGTATTACATTAAAACGAATAGGCTGTTTACAAAGAGGCTGTGTCATTATAATGTCGTCCGAGCTTCTCTGTTAGCTGCCAAAAATGTTGCCCAAGTTGTAATAAAACTAGAGCAATTCTTGTACAGCTTTTGTTTAATGACCTCAAATAATACAATCGAACAGGGTTTAGGGCTTGCCATTAAGTAATGGTAATCCCACTAAAACCAATTCATGTAAAGTGATTGCTAAGACTCTCTACTTAGCAAGAAGGTAAAAGTTCTAATATTTTATTGTTCAATGGCTTGTGTGTTAATTCTAGCCAGCAAACTAAACTCCAACTTCCGGAAGTACCTTCATCACAGTCATGCTAAATTAATATTTACACACCGCCCTATTAAAATCTATTAGATGTTTTAATGGTTATTATGTTATTAATGGGTTTATTTCAGTTTTTGTACAAAATTTTAGTCTTCTAGGTCACCCTAAAGTAATTAACTAAAGGTAATGATGTTCATCAGTGAGTGAAGAAATCGACATATTTTAGGTATCAGTATATAATCGCTTTTCCCGATACAACCCGCAGTTTTTTGTTAAAAATAAGTAATTCTGATATAGTGAGTTTGTTAAAACTCTTTTCATAAGTCACCTGTCAGTTACAGTACACGCTTTACATATTTTGTACTAAAAACTACTAGCTGGTTTGATTTCTTAGCTCACTAAACTTGAAACTAACTCCTAAGCTTTGAAATTACTTTAGCGTTTTTGGAATTGTTTTCTTGAGCTTTATCAGACGACTTTGCTCATTTGGGACGATTTCAGCATTACTTTTTGCATTGTTCGGTAAATTTTAAGGAGTTTGTTTGTTCTATTTATCAGTGAAATTACTTTTTAGGCGGAAGAAATAAACATCAAGTCATAAAAATGTTTGATACACGGTAATATTTACGCCCATTCAATATTGATACTTGTGAATCATTTGATGTCTTCTATGTGATTTTCCGTAGATAATTTAGTCTTGAAAAGTATTAGGAAACAGGCTTGGCTAATGGTTATCTAATCCTTTGATTTGAATCCTTCAGACAGCATACAACGATAATCGTATATTTTTACCAAGATCTGAGTAAGTCAAAGTTATTTCGTCTTCAATTTAGGTATGTTACATGCACCTATGAATGTCATTAATTACCCCCGATTTGAGAAATAAACCTCTGCCTCGATAAGAACGGCGTAAAAAACTCGGCGTGGATTACCACAATAAGTATATTGCGCAATATATCGCATTAGCGATATAGGTATTAGAAAAGATTGTTTATCTTTAATAATGGGAACAGGTGCATCCATTCTGTAATTATTTTACCCATTTATTTCAAATGATTTTGAAATCTATTTTATTGCGGCATTGAAGTTCAAACAAAAATAAACAAAATATTCAAGCCTTGCTATTAAAACAAAAAACTTAAATGTATGTGTGTGTTTAACTTGAATGTGTTATTAAACAAGCCGATCGGTTAAATCCAGACAAGCCGTCCATATTTAATAAACGTAAACAAATATGCATGTAAAACAGCGCGGCCTTTACGGCTAAAATCATCCAAAACAAATTTAATACAACGTGCTAGTGCCCTAGGCCGTTATGATATAGCTGATGGTTCATGAATAATAAATTGGGGCACAATATGTATTCTGAGGTGTCTGCGTTGACGGTCGGGCGCATGCAGACTCCAACCTAGCACGGAGACAGCTTGTTAGGATAGAGTTAGATTTGAGTTGACAACCTCGTCCGTGTGCGAGATGTGTTTCAGTTAAAATTGCATACGGCCTAATAACATAATGCTGTTGCTTTTTACGGTTCCGTTACCCAATGGGTAAAACGGGACCCTATTACTAAGACATCGCTGTCCGTCCGACAAACATGATTTTTTTTGCCGTTTTTATAGTTAATGGTGCGGAACCCTTCGTGCGCGAGTCCGACTCGCACTTGGCCGGTTTTTTAACATTTTTACTTTGTACTCACTACACTTTCCGTGTGTGTGTGTACAGTAACTGTCGCTTTTGAAAACCCTGATTGATTGATACAACAATACAATTTGTTTTAACATTGTTTTGCCGACAAACGCTTCACCGAATTTACGTTTCTCAGAATTTTCTTTTTTCATAGTTATTATTTTTCACAACCTAACCTCCTAACTTAACCTAATCCTACTTTTCTGATAGGTCTAACGGATAGGTTCTAAAATTCACAATGACCTTGTAGGAAGCTGTACCTAAAGAGTTAACGATAAATGATTAAATTACTCATTCAACACCTGTTTCCCTCATTTTTTATTGAAAATCTTTTTTAGGCATCAGACAAGGGAAAACAAAGCAACAATAAATTAAATACTGCCTGCGTAAACGCCTAACATTACCCAGTGAAGACGCCGTAGGGACCACTTCACCGATGCGCGTCTCGGCAAGGTCGCAATGGCCTACTGAACGTTTTGCGAATGAAAGGCAGTAAAGCTTATACCTAGGGAACGTAATACCGGTATACCGGGATCCCGCACGAAAAATGCGGGATCTTTATCCAAAACTCGTATTGGATCAATTTTGGACTCCTGAATCGAATACTTCGGTCGAAATTTCCATGAAATCATTACTTGGCCGCATTTCAAACATTAACTCAACAGAATAACACCAATCTACGAGTCGGTCTTAAGAGGGCGTAGATGGCATTGCAAAAGTCCCGCTCTAACACGCGTGAGTTTTCAATTAACCATCCCGTTCTCTACGGAAGCTCAGCGCGTGTTTCTCGTAAATATTTATGTTTATTCTAAACGTGTACATTTATAAGGATAATCTTTTTTATCAGGTTTGAGAACTTATCATTTTACAACTATTAAACCAAAAATCATTGTTAAAGATGGGAGGGTTTTAAAGACCCAACCAAAAACATCTAAAAAAAGGGTTATGTTTGAAAAATAAAAGTATTGAGAAAATTTTTGCAAATCGTGTTTTCACTTTTAACAGACTGGAGGAAAATAGTTCAAGATTAATATACTGAACGGACAGATATTTGATCACTATAGATGTTGAGATCTAGGTCGATAAACATTGGCAAAAGTGCATATGTGGGCTCTTAAAGCTACATGCGTTACTAACATTCAACGTAAGCCTTTCCGGAACCCCGCTTTCCGGAACCCGCCCTAAAACAACTCAAACTGTAAGCTTCAGTTTGTTGTTTCAGCATTTAAAATTCACACATTATCCAGTACCAGAGTGTTGGTGGAAACCAGAACAATTTGTACGTCACGCGCGTTACTGGGAAGCGAATAAAACACTGCCTGAGAAAGTTAACGCAAAGTTGGCTTTCGTCTTACCGGTCTTATGGCCTGGCCACGACATTGGTCTAAGGCGACTGGCTAAGGCGACCAGCGGCGAGCGAATTAAACAAAATCAAGACCGCTAAAGAAGCATGCCACGAGAATTCGCTGTGGGCTAAATCGCGCGCGAATTTACTCGCGCGACCGGCTGCAGCGGCGAGCGGTGCGGCGAGCGGCGAGAACAAAGGCACTGGCGGAAAGAGCCATGCCACGAGTCAGAGCGGCGCGAACGGTCTTAGCAGCGGCGCGGATCGGGCGGAGTTTTAAAAAACAAAATATTTTGTTTTATTCGCTTCGCGATGTTGGACACAGAGGCGTTTATCAGTGAAATTATAAGCAAAAACATATGGTTGACTGTTAACTGACTGTAATGATTAGTAAATAAGTATTATCTACCTAACTGTGATGATTAAATAAGCAAAGACATATGGTTGATTGTTAACTGACTGTAATGATTAGTAAATAAGTTAATACTACCTAGAAGTGTGATGATTAAATAAGCAAAAACATATGGTTTATTGTGAAGGGCCACTTTTGATAATGACATTTTGCGTCCTTTGAGTACGTCCCATTCGCTCAATGCCGCTAAGACAACTGCGTTGTCGTGGCATGCTCACAGCTTAGACCGTTTTCGCCGCCCCGCTCGCCGCGCCCGCGGTCGCCTTAGACCAATGTCGTGGCCAGGCCATAAGGCTGGGTTGCACCAAACCGTCTGTAATCGTAAGCGGTGTTCGTCAAATCTGATTGTATGGAAAGTTTGACAAGTTTCTATGGGATGACAGCTGCCGGCGCCATATTTGACGATGACCGGTCTGTGTTCGTACGTTGGTGCAACTGGCACTTAATAAAATTTAATATTACGAGTAGGTACTGTTGTACCCAAAAATAGGTAAGATTTTGTATTCATTCATTTTGAAACGTGTTTATAACGTGTTTGAAACGTATTTTTGAGAGTGTTTTTAAGTTTATAACACCATTGAATAAGCATACATTTCCATAGGAACTATACAGTTGCGTGTCCTAGGAACTAAGTCTGAACTAGGTCATAGTCATCAATAGATACACCTATAAATGGACCCCTGTTGTCTGTGAATAAATGATTAATAATATTAATATGCTACATAATATGGTTATGTGGGAATAGCTCTCATTGAAATACTTACCAAGGAACTACACGGAGTGTATACATTATTATTACTATTTTTGCAGTGTAAATCAGTTGTTTGATCAGTCCGGATTTTTTGATATCTATGCAATTATATACCATGAAATACAAGTTAGTCACCGATTTTAATAAATGACTTTAATTAGTTTCCTTTGTTTAAAATTTCTTACTATTTTCCATCTGAGTCGACAACATTAACAGTTTTCATAATACGCTTAAAATGTAATTTAGTTTCAGAAGAGGGAAGAAGCACGTACATTATATTATACTTCTAGTTCTAAATTTTAATAACATCATTAATTTTAATTTACGTCTCAAAACTCTAACCTTTAAATTTATACAAAAAAGGGCGCCACCATTTTCCATTTCTTGATAGGTACCCTTATCGTTTAATTAACTTGTCGTGACAAGCAGTTTTTTGTGTCATTTCCGAATTGATTCTGCGGCATTTGAAATAAAACGTACTGCGGCAAAAAGTTTGTTGACTTTTGACGAAGTGATTAGCCACCTTATTCATAATCGTTAATCAAACCTCTAGTTTAGTTAAATTGCCGCTAAAATTCGTTTGTCCTTTATTGTCACTTTGACATTTATGAGTGTGAGAAAGGGATAAAACACATTTTAGTTAGCAGAGGTTTGTTAAATTTTACGAATGTAATAATAATTAGCTTTGGTTCTAATAATAATTTTATATTTGTAAATATTGTTTTATATTTTGCTTTTTATATAATTAATGTAAAATCTAACCTGAAATTTATTTTAAAGTATCAGTTCGTTTAACTAGCTTAATTTAACTCTTTATAACAATTAATTTTAATTATTATCCTCCTGACGACCAGCGTCCTATACATAGTACATAAGCTCTAATTAATTTATGACTCTATGTCAATTTAACAGAGTGTACATTATTCTGGCAAATTTGGATACCAGATCGTCAGGAGGAGTATTTAATACCACTTTTTTTTAATAGCCTATTATGTGTCCCACTGCTGGGCAAAGGCCTCTCCCCATGTTGTCCAGACGTCCCTGTCCAGAGCCTCTTCCTCCCAGTTGGAGACAAATACGTCCAGATCATCCCGCCATCTCCGTCTGGGCCTGCCTCGTCTGCGTCGTCCATCGTGTGGCACCCACTTGGTAGCTGCATTAGCCCACCTATCTGGGTGCATGCGACAGACGTGGCCGGCCGGTCCATTTAATACCTAATAATTTAAATTAATTGTTATAAAGAGTTGTGTGTAAATAAGATAGAATAGAATTTACTATATTCTACCCAAAGTACACGTCTTCCGCCCTTCTTTTAAAAATCTTTAAGCAAAACTTATATAGGTAGATGAAGTGTCGCCAATTTCCTCGCAAATGACTTCTATATTGCATAATTTATTCAAATGATGTTAATTTTCCACGATTTTGCTACATAAATTAAGTGCTTCCAACAGCAACGGCATTGGACGGTCGCCAAAATGAACTGTGGGCTTAAAAATGGTTAACGGACGACCTACTCTGCTGTGAAGCAATTTTGGCCAATCGAGGCGTGCCGAGTTTACTTATTAAGTTGGAGTATTTGGGCGGAAGAAGCAGGTTATATTGGTCCGTACCGGCACACGGTGGCTTGCCAATTTTTGAGTACGTACGTCCGAGCCAATTCTGGTTTCTCGATCAGATAAAATTGAAGCATTTATACATTACCTACTAAGGTAACTAAACAGATATTAGGTATAAGATTAAGCTCACATGGTCATTTACATTAGAGTTACGATTATATATTTGTATGTATAAGTGCCATTATCACGGACTGAGACTGATCCACAAGTTTGCAAATCAAAAAGAGACTGTTTCCGGAAGGAACTCGCGTGTTGATACTGTAAGTGTGGTGTGTCATAATCGTGTTCGAGTTTCAAGTGAGAAGGCGGACAATAGGGATGTTGACACCAAATAAGAAAATGAATGAATCCGAATTTTCTCGAAAAAGGATCAAATTCTCTATCAAATAGTGAAAAAAGTAATCCAAAAGAATAAATAATTATAAGTCTTCAAAGTTTTAGGAGGGGGCATTTTCTGTCCCTTTTCCGCAAAACGCCCCGTTGTATTGAACGATCGTCATTTACTATGGCGCTCGAGGTCAGTGACGTCACTGACCTGTAGCGTTTTCTCTCTCTGACTAAAAACATTCTAACGGTTGTAGTTTCGTTATTTTTTGAGATATTTGAATGGGATTTTCACTTTTTGGCATAGTTTTATGTATTCTTTCGTATGGAGTATTAATAAATTTTGAGTCAACATCCCTATTGTAGTAACGGTGACACTGTACGGAAGAAGCAAACCAGGAAGAGGGTAGATCTCTGTGGTGTGTGGGTAGACCACAACTAAAACTCGCAGCACGTCAGTTACTCCGTGATAATGGCACTTGCAACAGTGCCGAAATATCGGAAACTCACATATACAAATATACATGGTAAATATCCCGTTATTAATCGTAACTCAGCCCATCAGCCATCGTAGCCCAGTGGTTCAAGCATGCGGCTGTCAAGCAGCGGTCGTGGGTTCGAATCCCAGCTCGTACCAATGAGTTTTTCGGAACTTATGTACGGAATATCATTTGATATTTACCGTTAGCTTTTCGGTGAAGGAAAACATCGTGAGGAAACCTACATACATCCGCGAAGAAATTCAAAGTTGTATGTGAAGTCCCCAACCCGCTCTGGGCCAGCGTGGGGACTACTGCCCAATCCCTCTCATCTATGAGAGGAGGCCTGTGCCCAGCAGTGGGACGTATATAGGCTGATGATGATGAATCGTAACTCAGATATTAGGTATCTACTTCTAGAGTGTATTACCCGAGCTTACTAATGTAACATAGTTAAGGTTATACATTGCTAGTACTTATTCATATAGTGATATACACTTATCTTAGCCGTTTGTTGTTAAATTGGAGTAGATACGTATATTTTTGCTGATTCTCAATGCACCACAGAAAAATCGACAAAATTTTGTTAGTAGGTGACGTGCTCACCACCATGGTGCACCCGCGTTCTCTCATGCCGTTAGCCTGCCCCTCTAGCATAACATGCATCTCGTCTCTACTCGCGCGCGAGACAGGCTACCTGTCACTATCTGATTACTCCTATCAAAAAGTGACAGGTAGCTTATCTCGCGCGCGAGTAGAGACGAGATGCATGTTATGCTAGGCCCCCTGGCTGGACCCGTATTATAGTCGCGCGATAGCGTGGTAAACGACAAGATACAACCAGCAATAGTCCCTGTACCTACACCCTGGCGGGTGCTGTCTTTTTGTGCGTCCCTTGACGCGGGCAGAGACAGTATCCGCTCGGTGTATCCCTTGCATTTCATTGAAGTGTCAAAAGGACTACGTGTTGGCTATTGTGGTACTCGTTGGTACAAAAAGTGGGGAAAGACATACTTAAATTTTATTATTACTTATTAAATTATACATAAATTAACCTTGATGTTCGGAAGGACGAAAATGAGAGTCCCTTTTCGTCTTTTAGTACAAAATTTGTCGGTGCATTTTCTACGCTGGCTACGCCTCGCGTGATAAAAAAGCTAAGGTAAGTATTTCCTACAATTTTTACGAATAGCCATAATCTTCAGCTGGAAGACTTTTTCCATTACCTCATTTCATTCACATCGATAGCAATAATACAAAAAGCGTTGTTATGATTTTGTGTTAGTAAAAAATCTCATAATGAACTAAAATATTCGCTGTAAATGTCAGATTTCATATTTAGGTATTTACAGATTACCATTTCCGTAACTTCATTAACAATGTTTCTCGTTAATCGCTCTCTTATACCAACTCACCTTAGAATTTACTACAGATGTAGTTTCAGAGAAAGACAAAGGACTGGTCCCTTGTCTTTCTATGTAACTACATCAGTCTGTATTAAATTCCATCGAAATCAAGTTCGAGGAAGAATTTTGAGAAGACAATAATGCCTTAATATTAACATGGATGTTTGAACAAATCTCGCAGCCTCGACCGAAAGTCGCGACATAACATAATTTATGTCACACCTGGCCATAAAGCGGCCATTATCGCACGCTCCGCGCGCGAAAAAACCCACTTCCTGGCCACGGGGTGACATAAAATTTTGTACTTACCACGGGCGATAATAAAGAAAGCCTCAGATCGCATATTTATCGCCCTTGCCTTCGGCTCGGGCGTAAAATACCTGCGATCTGAGACATTCTTTGTTTTATCGCCCTTGGTAAGTAATGTACTAATTTGCAAGGGAATTTCCCATGTCTAAGGGAGATCACTCACTATTATAACCAAACATTAATTTGAATAGCACTATTATATATGGTTCGACAAAATGATATTATATGAATATTTTAAATTATCAAAAACACAGTCAAACTTATCGATTACTCATCGATAGTAAATATTATTACGTTATACAACTTAGTCCATTATTTTACTATTGAGGACGAGAAAAGTATGACGTGAGACCCTATAAAATAACAGAGGATTAACACTCGTGCCAAAAGTTTTATTTGTCTTCAGAATACGTGTTTAAACAGTTAAGACATCTAATTAAGACGATTCGAGATGAAAGAGATTGTCTGCACCTTTAGATATACACTTTGTAAGTGAAAAACTTAAGGCAAAGACAATGCAAAGGGGACTTTTGGATGTAGTTCTGTACAGTACGAATAGGCATTCGGTTTGTTTGTATTACAATCTTTTTACCTTTTCGACGCTCTCTCAAATACATATTCTTCTCACGCCATGGCATAGGTAGCTCTAGTATAAGGTTTTTCGAAACATTAACTAATTCGAACGCGTTTGCGTTGTCTCAAAATGTATGTTCGTTCGAATTAGTTAGCTAATGTTTCGAAAAAGCTTATACTAGAGCTACGGAAAGCGGAACGCGAAGTTAAACCATATGAAAATGCATGTAGGTTGTTATCGCACTGCACACCGTGACGCATAAATCCGTCGTTGGCGTTGAACCGATGGTGCCGATATATTTATGTGTCGATTGTCTATGCCAACCAGTTACAATTACATTCAAAAGGGGCCTCACTTTTTTAAGTATTACGCATTCGAGGTCTAACAACGCTACGTGTGCTACGCCGTAACGCGTAGTAGCGTATTCCCTCTAAGGAGAGAAAAACGCACATATACTTACTTACTCACATGTAAGTAATTGGCCTTCAATTTTTAGATCATTCTTACCAAGAATAATTATGAATATAGATACCTAATTAGTGTTGGTGACACCAACATTCACGGTACAAGGTAACTAAAGTAGGTCGAGTTTGGTATTGGCATATACTTTAACAATAACAATAAAATAATAGAGATTCTGTTACATTAACTCAACAACATCACTCTATCAGTGTCATAGTTTCAGTAATCCTACTGCAACTTTATTCACAAAGGAAGTTACATTAAAAATACTTATTATAATCCATATTGGGTGTACAGGAAAATCGAATAAAGTATATTTAGGTATTATTTCTTTAAGTGCCGTACACAATCGATCAGTTCATGATTTTTTTCAATAAAATGCTAAATCATCAATAAATTATATTCGACTAAATGGTCAATTAATTCATTAATAATCGAAGCATAGGCGTTTTTTAACTAGGAATATTTTTATACTTATACACCTTTTAAATTAATTTGCATTTCGAGCTGCTGACTACATCGACGCTACCGGCTATTTCTAGTTATCAAGAAAAAAGGAATGCAAAGAAAAGTAGAATTCTTTTGAATCAAGTAAAGTAGACTTATGCATAATTCAAGATGGAAACTAGTTTCCATGAGATATGCATTTAGACTCTGAGTGATATTCACAAGTCTGAATTTTCTTTAGAAATTTCTTTTTTTACTATCTACTTATCCAGATTTTGTCATTTTGTGCCACGCGTATTTGCCGGTGATATACGTTGATTAGTTTGAATTGATTGTCAGAATCTGGACCTGTGAGAAGATCATAAGAAAGAAGATCATAGATTTGTAAGAGTGTAAAAACACTGCTGCCTTATTTTATTACGATTCAATTTTGCGAGCAAAAAAATAGTAAAATGTTCTTAATTTTTTAATGTTATTCGTGTTGAATGTCGGAATTCCATTTGTCAATAAAATATGATCTAAAATGTATACTTTTGGAGTGCCGTTATGGATAACCAAGGATCCTGATTAATATACCGTCTTAGGTATAGCAAAACAACAGGGTCGTAAATAATGCTGAGCATTTTATACTAAACAATTTTCTGATTTGAACTTTCGACTTAAAACAAGTGTAATTAAATCGGTTGACTGTTACCTTTTTTTCATTATGATAACAGCTTCGTTATATTCTTACGTATGCCATAAACGCCAGTGGCAACTGTTAATATGTGAATTTATCAGATTATATTGAAACGTGTATTGATTTAAACTTACACCATTTTCTCACACGAATGTTGTGATACATTCGAATCGTCGGGCAAACCTTAAAAAAAAAATTATAATAGTACGCGAAGTCCCGTTTCTCAATAATAATTTATTTAAATATAAGATTTGGTTTCAAATGAATGTTTATTGTTTAGGTAAGGTTAGGCTGTGGGATAAAATGGATACGAGTGAGCTTCATGGCCTCATTATAGCGTTTGTGCTTAACAGGTTTGTATTTCCTTTCCCTAAACAGCCTGTCACTCAAAGGATTTTGCGGTGTGGCTGTTGCACGTTCCAACATTACTTTAGAGAGATTTAGTATGTCACTGCGGATTTTAGCTTGTTTCTTGAAATCATTGAATTTGTTGTTTTTATATTCCATAATTATATACCTACTACCATACTTATATCGGAGAGGTACTCGTAGGGCACAGCAAAATGTCATCTTGCTCGAATTTGGAGCAGCCCAACTGGGGAAGTACCTCCGCCTTGCAGAAGACCACAGCCATAATAACATTATATACTCAGGAATGTAGTGTTGTGTTCCTGGAGGTGAGCAAGGTTGCCAGAGCTCCCGAGGTTGCACTGTGTTGAGAGTGAGGGAGCTAAATTGGTCCCTTCTGCTGTCAACACAGTGCATCCTCAATTTTTTTAAAGGGTCGGCAACGCGCACTTGGCTCTTTTGGGGTTGCGAGCGTCTATAGGCTGCGGTGTCCGCTTACTATCAGGTGGACCGTACGCTTATTTGCCACCGTCGTAGTATATAAAAAAAAACCTAACTCACGAGAAAAAATAACGGATACACTTTCTATGGAATTTCAATACAAAGTGTACCCGTTATTTTTGCTCGTGACGTGTATATTTTTTTCGATTGGTATTCAATTATACGTGATGTTTATGTGTAATATATTTATCATTAAGCATATATGTGTAATAATAATTAAATAAGGTATTAAGGGCATTAAATTATGTGTCAGAGTTTAAATAAAATTAAAACTCGTATCGCAGTTCAAATAGTGTCAACTCCCTAACAGTTTAATAGACAGTTTTTGATTCTTTTTACAAACACAAATACAACCGTGATTTAGAAAGATAAACAATGAAACATTCACACGAAGTGCTTTGTTTCTTCTAGGACGGCTCAGAAGTGGAATTCTCTTCCAGCAAACCTTTTCCCAGACAAAATATAACTTGAACCTTTTCAAGACGAAAGTGAAAAGGCACTATATAGGTACGCATGTAACATGCTCGGCTTCGTCATCACTCACCAACTGGTGAGATAGCAGCCACATAATTACAGAGTATCCCACGGCTATGCCACATTGAGGGGAAGTTAAATATTGAAGATATGACATATTATTGCAGAAAACTTTTTCCTTTTTTTAAAATCCTAAATAGATTTGCACTTGACCACAAATCACCTGATGGTAAGCGATATTGTGGTCTAGGATGGAACGCGCTTACCTAGTAAAAACCGATTCACTCTTATTCACAGGTTTTAGAAGAGTTTCCTGCCTGTACCAGGAATCGAACCTATTGCTATTCCTGCTATTATATAAGTTACTCAAAATCATCTCAATAATAACACGCAGTTTTTATTGCGATTACTGTAATTAAGTCGAAGCAATTCGGCGGAGCATCTGAATTTCAAATAAGTCGTTTAATAAAACGCTTGTTTTCTGCCGGAGCGAACAAAGGGGAAGCGTTGAAACTGACGATGGCTATAAATCTTTTCTGAATTGAAATGTAACTGGCAGTTTGAAATTTAATTGTTCTGTTTTAGCTGAGAGGGATGATTGTTCGGATAGCCAGAAGCATGTAAATTAAGTAATTGTATAATTTAAAGTAAAAAATTATTTCCATAAACAAAAACGTACACAGGGATTACGTGAGAGATTAAGGCGACATCCTGATTTGTCGGTGCGGAGGCAGTACGATATGAGAAAACTGTCAAATGTCAGTGTCAACTGTCAGTCAACTCAGTACTACTTTTTACTGCGCCCCTACATTTAAATGAGTGCTTCCTGACTGGCGCGGGATGCGCGGAAGCGGGACGATACGAAGGCAGTAACTGCTCCGCTTCTGCGCATGATATTACTACTGCGCAAATGTAATACTGACAGTATTCTGTCAAGTGGGAATCTTTGCGACGTCAGTAATGTTTACGTCAAAGAAGAAAATGTCACATATCGATCCCGCCCCGCCAAGTCAGGAAGTCGCCTTAGAGGTACAAAAATTGCTGGCAATGCAATGCTATTCACCATATACAAAACATTTTGGACTTTCACGTTGAAAATTTGCCATGGCTGAATATAATCTTGCCACTGCTTGACACGGTTTTTTAAGAACAATATTTTTTTATATTATGTCTGCCATTTGTAGGTTCTATAAATAGAAACTTGTAAATGTCTCTCGAGCTACATGTCAAATGTATGAAAACATAGCATAGCATACCTCTAGTGGAAAACCTGTTACGGTGGTTTGAAAATGGAACCATAGTCGATGTCATAGAGTTATCTATGGCCGCTCGCAGTCGCTCCGAAATGTTCACACGGGAAACAGTGCTCTCATATTTTTAATATGTAATTTTTTGCATAAATATAGTATACAAGTAGTGCAAAATTATTTAAAGCGTGTATATTGTTCCTCGCACGCTGAAATAATGTGTAGTTGCACGGGAAATTCAATGAAAATGTGAAAATTTTTGAAATAACTTCGAATCGCGCCGTCATTTTTTTCATCTGACATTTGACAAAATAATGCAGAAAAGATGTCTTTCGGAAATAATAAGACAAAGAAAATGTCGCGAAGTGGAAGTTTTCCGTAAAATCAAGAATAATCAAGATGTATTGAGAGTGCTTCCGACGCCGGCTGACACTGAACCGAAGGCAAAGTCAAAATAGTGTGTACCGATGAACGCATTTGAGGACTCCGGCCTTACTCGTCGTGTCTGGTTGTTACGGTATTTAACAACAACGTACACATGAGAATTTGTCAGTGCCTGCAGGAACCTAGACAAAATTTTTGACAAAGCGCACAAGCTCCGTTACACTGGTATCTGCGTCGATGACGAATATCTAAGCTAGTGTCGCTCTATCAGCCGATTTGTCGAAGACAATCTGATACAGGTCAAGATTTCCGAAGTCTACCGTGTTTCATGTGAACGAAACTGTAATGTGAAGAAGACTGAAGATAGCATATTTTAAGATATTGTGAAGAAGTACAGGAAAATGGAAATACAAGCTCCATTCAGTATCCTGGCTATCTATAGCTTCTTCTCTCCGACAGACGGATTTCAATAATAAATGTGACAAAGTTTTGACAACAATGGTGAAAAGAATATTTAACAAGAAAAGAAGGAAGTAGTAACCATAGCTGGTGTGGAGAATGGAAAAGCTACCGGTAGAAGCTTAATATTTCTCCCGTCCTAGTATATTTAAATGAAACTGTCACCTAATCAGTACACCTATCGCCCAAAAACTGAAGTTGGAAAAGAATAGTGAACATATTCAAGAAATGCTTAAATTTGACATGTGAAATGTCAACCGGATGAGCATTCGTATTGTCCCTCGTGCTTTAGAGAATTGTAGTGATCCTGGAAATACAGTTACTACATGGTACGTGTTCCTAAAGATCGAGGATACCGCACCGTGATTTGCAGTTCGCAATGGCATCCAACTATATGTTACTGATATACTTACAAAGCTGATCTAGGAATGAGTAACTAGTTTTGGGAATCCTAGTTGTGTTAACAAAGTTATATAACATTTTGTTGTGCAGTTATACTGAACTTTGTTATATTTTATAAGTACAGTCATATTGATTTTTAATAGGTATAGCTTTGAAACATTTTGATGTGTTATTGTTTGTGGAAGTGCTGTTATGCTGTTTATTATGTGGATAGTAGTTTATGCTGTTTAATGTGAACGTTGTTTCTGTTTTTTTCACTAAGGTTCAATTTTCGAGGGAGTGTTACGGTGGTTTGAAAATGGAACCATAGTCGATGTCATAGAGTTATCTATGGCCGCTCGCAGTCGCACCGTAACGTTCACACGGGAAACCGGCGCTCTGTTTTGATATGTGTTTTTACATCTAGATATGTTTTAATATGTTTGTAGACAATATATTGTGTACAACTATCACGCAACGTGTTTAAATTTATCAAAACCAGCCTTAAACGGCAGCGAGTGGGTATTCCCTTCCCTTGTGGAAGGGCGAGTCCCACATACCCCTCACCATGGGCCCTTCCGCGCCCGGGGGCGTAATTGCGTAATGCGTCAATAATGCGTCAAAAAATAAAATAAAAAGAGCGCATAAAAAAAGAATGCCATTGTTTGTTTTTGTCGCCGGGAGAGGATGGCTTAAGAGTGCCATCTATTGGACACTAAGGTGTCGTGCACCGGAACCTTTATATAACACATGCTAAATATTATATTCCTAACTTTTTTTGGCTCAATAACGCTCCTAGTTTGCCTTTTTACATTAATTTATCCAGAAGTATTTTGAAAATTTAACTTTTTGTTTATTCGCAATTATAAGTTTCGGAATGGAATTGCTTTGCTTTGGTGTCTTTAAATAAGGGGATCGGAAACAATCGTTATTAATTGCATGTTAAACGGCCCAGATGTTTTATTCAAAGTAAATTTGGAATAATGAGGCGTCAACAAGGAAACGATTTATGGGGGAGGAGCATTTTGTATAAAATTTGATTACGTACATTTTATTTTAATTTTCGGCATGCAACACCGATTGTAAAAACTTTCGTTAATTTCCTTCTTTTTATATAAATAAATAAATAAATATTTGTGGACAATCTTACACAAATCAACCTAGTCCCAAACTAAGCAAAGCTTGTACTATGGGTACTAAGCGACGATATACATACTTATATAGATAAATAAATACTTAAATACATAGAAAACATCCAAGACCCAAGAACAAATATTCGTGCTCATCACACAAATAAATGCCCCGGCCGGGATTCGAACCCGGGACCTCCAGCTTCGTAGGCAGGGTCACTACCAACTAAGCTAAAGCGGATAAACATAATAAACGGGTCACCCACGTCTTTAAGGTCGAACATCTAAAAAGACGACAGAAGTATGATATCAAAATAGTCTGCGTATTTCTTTGCAAAGCTATTACACAATCGATAACTTTAAAATTAAGTCGTCCGGTATCTGCAGTGTTGTAGATTCGATTCTTTATTTATTGCTATTGTAGTCTTGGAAACACTTCCGCTGCCGCTTTGAGTGGTTACTAACTGAGCGCTCCCGTGCTTTGGAAGGCACGTTAAGCCGTTGATCCCGGTTGCTGTCTATGGCAGCGGTCGTTAAGCCAAGTTGGAGGCCTTCGGGCGGCTTGAGAACTTCTAACAGTCAAGTTGCCCACTCACTTGACAAAGCCTAATCCCAATAAGGTCTAGTTTCCCCTCGGGGTTGGAAGGTCAGATGGCAGTCGCTTCCGTGAAAACTAGTGCCTACGCCAAATCTTGGGATTAGGTAGCGGACCCCAGGCATCCTTCAGGATGCAACTGTACTGGGATAACGCTAGGAGGATGATGTAGTCTTGGAAACACTTTGCTTCGTCTTGGTTTGTGTTTATTTATTCAAAATAGTGTTGGTTACTTAGCGCTATCAAACAAAAGATAAGACTCATTTGTAATTCCGATTCAAGTCTGGTTAATCTAAATGTAAGCCAATCTAATATTTATCTTGTGAACCTCACTTTTGTTTCTACAGCTCTGTAATTGAACCAATTAAGATTTCAGATTCAATTTTAATTTATATTCAGCCAGAAACAAATAGAGGCGCCAACGGTTTTTTTCAAATTTACGGTCTGAATTGCTACCGTTTTATAAACACAGAATTCAATTTGCCAACATCTTTGAAATGAGTACTTTAATAAAATAAAGTAAAAAGCAACGCTTTCGAGATGGAACATTTTATTCGCTGAAACGCTTTCTGGTAGGAAATTTTCATTCAGTGTTTATGAATTAAAGGCACCGAGGATGGTGGTTTTGACAAAACTGATTTATTTATGTAAAACACCGTAGACCACTTTAGTGCGCCCCATTGTATGAAGAAAAACATAAATATAGTTAGGAAATAAATCAATAGTGAAAATATGGAAATAATATTCGCGTAATAGTGCTTACACCTTTATTACAAAAAACTTATAGTTATTACAATATAATACACCTAATAATTATAATTTTATTGACTATTACGCTAAACCAATAGTCAACCAAAGCACCAATCCATATAATATTTTTGTTTACAGTATGTAATATGTATAATATTAAATATTGTTCTTATAATTTCGATTTTGAAGAGTTCAGTAAATGAACACGTCTATTCAAATACAATAAGAGTTAACTCATAATAATTGTAAAACATTAACACCTTTAATAAGAAACAGGTATTTTATTAAACACCCTATCAGTTGCTACTATATGGACTTTAGTACTATGTACTATGTAAATACAGAATCGTTTTATAAACTGTATAATGTACTATAGTTATAGTAAAAATAGACATTAAAACTTTGTTCCGTGCGATTAATAAAGGGATCGTTTTCATCTATTCTTTATAACCACTGTAGAAAATAATGTAATTCATATGATTAATGAAAAAGATTGAAAATGAATAATGCAATTATAAATTTACTGAACGTAGTTATCGTTTGTCAAATAAGATTTCTATCAAATTAATTATCTATACCGAATTACCGATGTAATATTGTAGGTACGTGTAAAATATTATTAATCGAGCGACTGACGTCATGAGAAATAATAAAATATTGATGACTTAAATTACACTCAAATAAAAATATAGAAAGCTGATTCGATCACGATTTTAGATGAAAACGATCATAATAAAGTGATATAGATTAAAATTATATTTTTATTTATTTACAAGTGATGTGCATTTTCCAGTAGGGTCAGTTACCTGATAATTTTATTTGTTGTCCTACTACGTTCATTATTCTTACATAGTATACTTTGGCATGGTTAGGATATTTTTTTATAGAAGTGCATTAAATAAAATTATATATATAATGAACTAGTTATTTAAATGCATCCAAATTTGAATATGCTTATATTTTCGTTAAAAAATTAAATGAATATACATCTATGATTGTACAGTGTGCATAAGTGATATGGAGATAAGATATTTTAATAGATTTCTATGATATGTTACACTCTCTAAATAACATAGACAGATAGTACCTACCTCAACAACAAAAACAAATATTCGGATAGTTAGATTTAAGTCCACGTTATAAATTTAAACAAAGCAATTGAATTTAAACATAAGTGAATATGATTAATTTAATTTAGCATTAAAACACTATAACCTTAAATGGTTTAGGAATACTTCAAATAAATAAGTAATTATCAGACGGTTTTTTTTTTCAGATAAAATTCCACGATACTAATGTTTTAAAAAATAATCACGGCTTTCTATAATTGAAACTGGTAATTTTGCTATATAACTAATAAATATAATATACGTGTATATATTGATACTATACAGTATGTACACTCTCACTTATGTTCCTTAATGTTTAATATACAAGACCCTCGGACGGTATCTCAGCTCCATTTAAAGATCTTTAAACATTCACTTTCACAACGCTGTAAAGCAACATCTTCTAAACTTAAATAATGAAATATATAAATGTCCATTGTCCCCTCCATCATTCTTAAAGTGTAAAGTATTCAAAAAGACAATCCTTTGCTTTTCCGGAATCATTAATTTTGTAATTTTTCTATACAACAACACAAGCAAGTAAACGATACTGTAAAGAGGTACTCAACGAATCTACTAATTACAAAATTTAAGAATACCTAAACAGCTAAGCCTAAAAACAAATATGACAAATCAACACCACCAACAGAATATGCGACAGGTCAAGTAATTAATAGTGTTATTCTGATCATTGATTATACAAGCACTATAACCCCTATTCAATAAGGTTCAGGACAGATTCACTTAAAAGTAGACCTTATTGATTATTTTTTTTTTTCTCAGAATTTAAAAACTTTGCTATAATCATGAGCACTTTTTAGGATTAAGACAAAAACGTACCTATTCTTAATTCATGTGCTTAATTTTAATTTCGATTTCAACATTCCAAATTTATCTATGGACATTGTCTGGAATAAAATTATTTTATTTGATTTCATTAAACGTGGAAAGCTAAAACAATCCGGAAATTTAACATTTTACACTGTTTATTTCTGTATCACAATCAATCGTAGGTACATTATGATTCTGAATAGGAAAAACCAAAAAAATCCAAATGCTGAGAAAATAATATAAGATACCTACCAGTGGCGGCGCGTCAAAAATATTCTTAGGGAAGCCGGAAATAGTTTGCCTTTCTTATTCTTCATGAGCCGTACTAAAAGAACTGGTGTGGCTGCAAATTGGGCAAGCCGGTGGGAATCGCGTTGTATGGACGCTCCGCCACCTACACTTTTAAGTGAAAAAGCCCATAAGCGCGAAACGAATGTGCGATAAATGCTCGGCTTAACGATTAATGCCGACAGTTTACCAATAAACCATGACCTAATCAAATGTAAAATGTGTAAATGTGTGTAATTGTAACAATTGCGATTTAAATTATATTGACTAATTTTAATTTCGTAAATAAGTAGGTAATCAGAAAACGTGAAACCAGACAACTTTTTACTGTGTCAATGTCGTAAACACATAGAAAAAAATTAAAATACTTAACTATATAATGATAATATTTTCTCTCAGTATCAACTCAAATTTAAAGTTATAAGAACTAATATGAATAATTAAAATCATTTTTACATCATTTAAAAATACAGGTAAAGCCGCAATCACACTTCGTCGTTCGCGCGCGCGACCGCAAAAGTGTAAAGAACACGTTAGTCGGCCGCATTCGGCGATCGACAGCTGCCAAATCGCCGTAGTAAGCGGACAGACTAGTGTAAAGACGACAATTCGTCGTTCACCTAATGCGGTCGCCGAATTCATTTTAAACTACTTAGGCTAACGAACGTCGTCTTTACACTAGTCTGTTCGCCTACTACGGCGACTTGGCAGATGTCGATCGCCAAATGCGGTCGACTAACGTGTTCTTTACACTTTTGCGGTCGCCACATGCAGTATGCGGCGAACGACAAAGTGTAATTGCCGCTTAAGAATTTTTATTCGTGGAAAACCCTGCCACAAATATGATACATTTTCTTGTACAAAATAATATATTCCACCGATCTCTCATTTGTGATTGTGTCGAGACTTCATTAACGCGCCGTCTTACAATATTGTAATTGCCCCATCAACCCGAATGACTCGAGAACATATAGAACCTTACTAGCGTACCTAAACAGTCTAAGTAGGTCACCTGTCTTCGAAGCGCATGACAAGTACAAGCAGCATCGATGTTAATAGCAAGCCTGTGTAGCTGGATTTAGTTTTCACGCCGCTTTGTAGCTCGGCCAAGCTTGAACCTGTTGTAAGAGAAACCAGCTTGTAAGACAGGAATTAAATTCAACAAAAAATACAACAACTTTATGCGTGTCAGTCAGTAAAACTATGATTCCTGTAATTATAATTCCTTATCACGAAACAAATAATCTAATATTCAAATAATCAAATAATTACATTACTGACGTTTGACGCTGCAGATACGGAAAGCCTAAATTTTGTGGTATTGCGGTTGCATCTGCTGCTCTAAATTATTATCATTTTATGGAATAGGTATTAAATATGAGATTGCAGCGTTATACATTAGCTAAGAGCTAATGGCACATACATGTTTATTATAGCGAAATTATACAATTTATAACCTACTTAGTAGACAATAAAAGCAAAATTAAAAAAAATTAAAACCCCACGACCCAAAAAATAAACTCTAAAAATTAACAAATAATATTTGAAAACCTATTATAATTATTATCGTCACATATATTATGTAAGTTCAAATATTTTTATTTTCCAAGCGTCGCCTCGTTGTGGGACCGCTGAGTGAGAAAAACAGGTGTATCTATAGTCGTGTTGGAGTAAGTATGACGCTGGCCATCTATACGAAAATATATCAACTAGAAAAGAGCTGATGATGTTCAAACGGCTGAACAGATTTTCATGAAACATCGCTAAGAACACTCGGGATAAAATTATCTATGACACAAAAAACTAAACGGAAATCGGTTCATCCGTTTGGGCGCTACGATACCAATACACAGATACACCGACAGACACGTTAAACTTATAACACCCCTCTCTTGTTGTCTGGGGGGGTTAAAAAGACACCTGATTGCTTAAAAAATGAAATTGTGGTAGGTATACTAAACTTGTAATTGTGAAACTGCATATTTCTCCCCACATCATTTTGTAAATGTAATTACTAAAACATAATATTATTAAAAAAAACGCGGTAATACTCGTATATTTTTCCGTGACGACAGACATAAGAAGTTGGTTTGATATAATATATAATATATAGGTATACGTAACATATCTCCCAAAAACTTAAAAAGGCAACTTCAATTATCAGTATTTGAGATGCTAAGCTCTCGCTTTCAGGGTTTTATCAGCTTTTAAACCATCTAGTTAGTAGGATACCAGCGCCTGACGGTGTCAGTAACTATAGCTTACAATGTTAATGCCAGCTTAAATTCTAAGTCAAGCTTCTTAGAACCTAATAAAGGATCGTTGTCGAATCGCTTTTACGGTAACTACGTTATTATGCAGATTTTTACGTTGTCTGTATTGGTTATGCAAAACGTAACTAGCAGTTCTGTTTTTAATGGAAGAGGATAGAGATAAAATAATCAGTTTCTTCTACAAAACACTTAGGAATATGCATATAATAGTATTACTAGCTGGCGATGGGGACTGGGGGGGGGGGGGGGATTTACTTTTTATAGGTTAGTTTTATAGGTTTAGCTACCTTAGTTTATTAATAGTCTAGTTATATTTAAATAGTTTAACGTTTATTTCTTTGTTTCTTTGTTACTATGTTATTTCTTTTCCACAACGGCCTACTTGAAACACATAATATTGAACCACTAGATACATTTGTCGGCTATAAAATTCAGCGAAAATGTTTGAAACTTAGTTTGAATTTATTAGGGTTTTATGACTCCGCCGCTGTTATCTACTCGTAAAATAGAAGTGAGATAATATATTACGTACCTTGTAGAACATGTACTCTAGCGACTGTCTTCATATGAAGGGGAGAGTGTAGGGAACAGGTGTAGTTGCCGGCGTCATCTACTTTCAACCTGGCAACCTGTGGAATAAACACCGCAATTAAGTCATATTATACTTATATCTCCTAAAAACCTATCTATAAATGTGGAAATTGACGTTATTTAAATGAATCAGATTTACTAATATCTGTAACAAAACCATGGTAAAGACTGTGTGACCAATAGCAGACTTCACCTCTCTTTGTTACCCGACTCCGTAGTTGGAATGAAGTCAAAAGGAAGGGTTATGATTTAGCAGTCTATGCATGTATTTTTGGTGGTAGTGTTTGGTCGTATTGACGCAACATTTATAAGGTAGATTTATAATCTTTTCAATTTTATTTTATTCAGTACAACTCGTCGTATCTACAAAATAACTAGCTTCCAACTCCATGGTATCATTTCATGTGTTGGAAAGTTTCATATACATTGCCACCACAAGGGGTCTAGCATATTTAAGTGCCCACTTAAGGTGAGGCAAATAAATTACGGTAATTTACTGAACGGAGGTTAAAACAAGAGAGTTTTCGAGGTGAAGGGCTGAATTTAAGCGAGGAAGCACTTTTTTTATACTAACTTTTATTTGTGTTTTGTCTCGAACATTATATGCCGTTTCAATTAAACCATCAGTCAAGTCCACATTCCTGCAGGGAACGAACATGGACGGATTGGTATGCCACCAATGCTGATGAAGTTTTGATTTGAGATTTGTGTGACTACACTATTTATTAATCTGACTAGACTATAGTGTGGTAGTTTGCATTTCTTTAAACTCAGTTTTTTAGTAGAAATAACGAATTTTGTTAGTAGTAATAAAACACATATTTGCTTTTTTGATGGGTTTTAGGTATGCTTCGCTAAGGACTGAATTAATGATATACTTGCTTGTGTATGACCAGTAAGACAAGCGGTTTTTAAATTACTAACTTATATGTTGGCAAAGAATTAACGGTTGGGAGAATTTTAATAGGTTTTTAGCGCGTGTAGCATTGGTATACGCCTCATTTCATTGCAGTAAAGCTAAACATGTACTGTACATCATACCTCACGACAACTGTTCTACTATATTCCTAACTAGCTTTTGCCCGCGACTTCGTCTGCGTAGAACTCGGTGATCACGTTAGAATGTTATTTCCCTGGCTAGATGCTGGCCAAGAGCAATCCCATTATTAATAAAAAAAAATCTTCTATTTCTTGCGCTTACCTAGTTATCTCCCTTCCATTCTAACTTCAACCCCGTTAAGGGATGATTTCCGGGATAAAAGTATCCTATGTCCTTCCCTAGGACTCATACTATATCCATACCAAATTTCATCTAAATCGGTTGAGCATTTTAAGGGGAAACAGGCAGACAGAGTTACTTTCGCATGTATAACCCGCCCCGGTTTCGCACGGGTAGTCCAGTTTTAAACAACAACAAACAACAACAAATACCTACTCTTTATTGCACATTTATCTAAGCTTTTTCCCGCGACTTCATTCGCGTGAATATCCATATCAAATTCTACACCGGCTGTCTCGCCAAACATTGCGCACGCCGAATGAAAACGCGCGCGAGCGGAGCAAGCGCGAAATTTTTCGGATATTCTGATACGGGTGTGGAAAATACTTCATACGCATCAAGTAATGAAGATGAAAACGCGAGCGTAGCGAGCGCAAAATGAAAAAAAAATAACATTGTGATGCAGGTGCGGAAAATACTTCATACGCATCAAGTAATGAAGATAAAAACGCAAGCGTAGTGAGTGCGAAATGTTTCGAACATTATGATGCAGGCACGGAAAAGATTTCACACGCATCAACTAATGTAGATGAAAACGCGAGCGTAGGGCGCGCGAAAATTTTCGAACATTATGATGTAGGTGCGGAAAATACTTTATACTCATCAAGTAATGTAGTTGAAAACGCGAGCGCAGCGAGCGCGAAATTTTTGAACATTAATATGCAGATGCGGAAAATAATTCATACGCATCAAGTCATGCAGATGAAAACGCGAGCGTAGCGAACGCGAAATTTTTACGAACATTATGATGCAGGTGCGGAAAAGACTTCAAACGCATCAAGTAATGTAGATGAAAAAGCGAGCGTAGCGCGCGCTAAAGTTTTTGAACATTATGATGCAATTGCGGAAAATACTTCATAGTCATCAAGTAATGTGTATGAAAACGGGAGCGTAGTGAGCGCGAAATGTTTCGAACATTATGATGCAGGTGCGGAAAATATTTCATACGCATCAACTATAATGTAGATGAAAACGCGAGTGTAGGTCGCGCGAAAATAATCGAACATTATGATGTAGATGCGAAAAATGCTCATCAAGTAATGTAGAGGAACACGCGAGCGCAGCGAGCGCGAAATTTTTCGAACATTATGATGCAGGTGCGGAAAATACTTCATACTCATCAAGTAATGTGTATGAAAACGCGAGCGTAGCGAGCGCGAAATTTCGAACATTATGATGCCGGTGCGGAAAATAATTCATACGCATCAAGTCATGCAGATGAAAACGCGAGCGTAGCGAACGCGAAATTTTTACAAGTATTATGATGCAGGTGCGGAAAAGACTTCAAACGCATCAAGTAATGTAGATGAAAAAGCGAGCGTAGCGCGCGCTAACGTTTTTGAACATTATGATGCAGGTGCGGAAAATAATTCCTACGCGTCAAGTAATGTAGATAAAAAAGCGAGTGCGAAATGATTCGAACATTATGATGCAGATACGGAAAATACTTCATACGCATCAAGCAATGTAGATGATTGAACAAAAAGAAATTGTTGACCTATCAAATGGCTTTGTAAAGAGGTTATTATTGGGGAACGGGGCTTAATCGCGTACAATTATAACTAATTTACCTTTTTTAAGGTTTTGCCCGACGTTTCGAATGTATCACAACATCCGTATCCAACGTCCGTATTTTTTGTAAAGAGGTGGTTGAATAGATATTTTTTTGTTCATAAATTAGTGGAATACCTTTCAAAGTTCAAAGTGCTTTATTGTAAAACATAGGTATAAATGAATACCTACTTTGGTCTGTTCTTTCACTTTCGAAGATGGAGTAGAGGCCTTGGTTGATAGCGCACCCACCCTGGTTGCTTATAAGAGTTATGTGATTTTCTGAGAAATGTTTTTTTTTTGCTTCCTATCCGCCTATAACTTTCGAATTTGGTCATACTTGATGTTTATTGTTACGTAGGTATATTTTACTAACGAATACCAATATACCCTAAATTTATGTCTGTTACGCGCTGAACGTATTTTATACATTTTGCTGACGGAAAACGCAACTAATCGGCACCTCGAAGAACCTCAATGACACCCATATCGATTATTAAGAAAAGTAAATAAGTAAATGTCCGCCATCTTCGATTTGAAAATGGATATCATTCTTGTAATGAGCACCTCAAAAAACAATATTTTATACAAAAATGCGCATACCTAATATATAGGTACATGTCGCAAGTGCTACCATGCAACCGAGAGCCCGCCGCTCTGCGTAGGTACCCTCCATCGAAAACAAAAAAAAACCGAGGTTTCGTAGTAAGGTTTGTGAATATTGATAGAGACTGACCAACATAATTAGATCTCTCATTTCAAACAGTTAATATGGTTTGAGGGACTTTTGTATTTTGTCTTTAGCCCTGAGAGGCAGAGGTATTGTTATTTCACCCTCCATTTTTTCAAATACTATCTGTATATTATAAAATGTTTGAATGGGGTTCTATTTACTTTGCGTCCATGTATATACTTACCAATTTTCAAGCCTGGAAATCATGAACTGAAAGACTTCTCATACAAAGTTTAACCCCTCTTTTTACCCCCTTTCATCCCTAACCTATATGATTTTTATAGCCTATAACCTGGCCGAAGATCCAATAAACATATTAGTGAAGGCTGTATTAAAATCCATTCGCTAGTTTTCGCGTGATAGTTAGACATATAAACAGACAGACAAACAGACAAACAGACAAACAGACATGAATTCTAAAAACAGTTGAAACGTGTTCTGTTATCGATTCTTAGACCCCTCCATCGATTTTTGTACTAATATCTTCAATGTACAGATTTTCGACCCTCTTCTGCTTTATTATATGTATAGATAGAAATAAAATGTCTATAGTTTAGAAACCCATTCAAAGCCCCTTCTTTTTGTACGCCATCTTATGGTAGAACAAGATTGGTTTGTATTTATTTTTTTGTAACATCTGTTGTACTCTTGTTTATACAAATAAAACTGTTTGATTGATTGATAACATACCTATTAAAATATGTTTTCTAAAGTTGTTATTTAAGCTAAAATCTGTAGCTATTGCGGGGTGTCAAATTATTATTTCAACAAAAAACTGTTGCCTCAATAGTAACAGAATTCACAAAATAGGCCCGCATAATACCTACTTTATTTTCAGACTTTAAAATCCTAACAAGATTATTATCGTACTTCGAGTATAAGGCGACTTCCTGACTTGGCGGGGCGGGATCGATATGTGACATTTTCTTCTTTGACGTAAACTTACTAACGTCGCGAAGATTCCCACTTAACTGAATACTGTTAGTATTACATTTGCGCAGTAGTAATATTATGCGCAGAAGTGGACTAGTACTGCCTTCGCATCGTCCCGCCTCCGCGCATCCCGCGCCAGTCAGGAAGCACTCATTTAAATGTAGGGGCGCAGTAAAAAGTGGTATTGAGTTGACTGACAGTTGTCACTGACATTTGACAGTTTTCTCATATCGTACCGCCTCCGCACCGACAAATCAGGAAGTCGCCTTATTCGTCATACTTTTCTTTGCGATAACTAGACGATATTACCTTAATAAAAATAAAAAAAGCGTTTATATATGTATATCACTTTCAACATATTTAGGAATATAATACTCCTGTCGACCAATTTCCTCTTGTAAACGATTGTCTTGTATTGTTATTTTTCATATTAAATGACAAAATATACGACAAAATTCATAGTATATTCTATAGATCTAAGAGATTTCATAACATCTAGCCTACATCAGACTTCGTGAGCTTTAATCTCATTAATAATACATATAGTATATTTATAAGCTTGTTTACTACGAGACAAATCCCTTGTTGCTTAAACAGTAATGTACTTATACTTAAGATGTGACAGAAACTTTGACGACTTCACTAAAGTGATTCTCTTTAATCTCTGTCAAGAAACGCGAAAGCAAATCTGACGAAGCACAGGCATCCATTTGGTAGCATAGAGCATTAATATAACAAGCATCCTAATGCACTCTAAATGTAGTTTGTGAACTCAGAAATTCTAAAAGTATGTCAATAGATTCTTGGAGAAAAAATCAAAATAACGTCTGGCAGTCTGCTGCTAATCCCCATGTCGTGGTGCAGACTCAGGTTCGACTAGTACAGTCGCCATCAAATAAATCTGTACTCTTCAGGGTGCTCAAAAATACCTCAACATGCACTCTAACGCCTTGGCAATAGAGTCGTGTTCAGATATTTGTGAGCACCTCGTTCGTATCGATTTATCTAATGGCGACTGTACCACGGTGCACCGGTCGCCCTACGGAAAAAACGATTCTGAATGACCTCAAGCGACTAGAGCGATGTCATGGGTACGTCAGCAAAAACTACACTTGCATAAGACATGAGAGGTGTTATCGCAGTTTTACCATGGTCCGCTTTTCTACTTGCCTTTAGCCAGTTGTAACAAAACAACTTGTGTCACCGAAAATAACGGAGTACAAATATAAAATTTAACCGACCGAGTACACCAATAGCTACTTAAAACACCCAAATATATCAGTGTTACAGAATATGTCTGAGATACGCACTTACGCAGCCTGCCTGCTTATAGTAGTTTATGCAACTGGTACATAATGAAGGGCATTAAAACACTAGTGTGTTTTATGAAACGAGCCGAAGGCGAGTTTCATAATAAGGTCACACGAGTGTTTTAATGCCTAATTATGTACAGTTGCATACATTACTTTATCTACACACATATTATAATTACTCTAAGATGGGTTCAGAAACCGTAGTAAATAAATACAATAATTGTGTTAATACAACCTTTTTTGCACGGTTGCGGAAATATCGAAATCAGAACTGGCAACAGATACCTGAATGTTATTTTAAAAAGTAAAGAGTCCTTATTCTGATGTGATCATGTCGTTCTAGCTCAAATTTCGTGCGATATATACTAAAAAAACATCGAGCTGACATTTCGCATCGACTGAATTTGAATTTTCAGTGATACTAGAATAGGGACATGTCAACTTTGACATTTAAATTTTGACAGTTTTGTTTGACGTAATATTTTAACATCATATATGAGATTAAAATGAAATATTTTATTACTGCTGTAGCCTTAGCCACAGATAAGAAAATTGCCATAAATTCATTGAATGTTGAAATGAGAGTCATTTTCTACGGTTTCCGAACGCATATTAGAGGTTTTATGATATGTGTGTAGATAAAGATATATTATACTTGGGAACATAATGTTAATAATTCGTGTTAAGTGGTTGACTGCCCGCTCCAAAGGACACCCTACCTAAAAGGTAACACACAGCTATCATATGGTAAATATCATACGCTTTGTGGTAGGTATCTCACTATAAAAGCTCGCAGACGTAATTGCGTCGGCTCAAAGGCAGAACAAACTCGAGTGTCTGGAGAATATTTCCTCCTCCGAAACCGTAAGATTCAAAATGGTGTTGAGTGTGTTCTAATGTAATTTCCGACTCTCACCTTGATGCTTAATGATAATGGGGGCGATGGCTTTGGAAAAACAAGGATTCGTTTTTCGTCGGTTTATTTTTCTTTCTTGAATGAGGAGATGAACCATTGGTATTGTTTTATGTGAGGTATAGTAGAAACATCGTTCACACAAAAACTATACACCAGTTAAGTAAAACATATTAAAACTGAGTGCGCCTGGAATTCGTTACGTAATTATAACAAAATTATATTAGAAACCAAACAAATGATTTTTTTTCAAGGCAACCAAAGTTTAACCCTTAGGCGACTTACTGATTTGGCGGGGCGGGATCGATATGTGACATTTTCTTCTTTGACGTAAACTTACTGACATCGCAAAGATTCCCACTTGACAGAATATTGTCAGTATTACATTTGCGCAGAAGCGGATCAGTACTGCCTTCGCATCGATCGTCCCGCTTCCGCGCATCCCGCGCCAGTCAGGAAGCATATTTAAATGTAGCCGGGGCGCAGTCAAAAAGTAGTACTGAGTTGACTGACAGTTAACACTGACATTTGACATTTTTCTCATATCGTACCGCCTCCGCGCCGACAAATCAGGAAGTCGCCTAAGAAAACGAGGTGTCGCTACTATAAAAATAATTATGTTATAAACTTCTGTAAGCTTAAAGAGTGCAGCAATTTTGACTATTAATATGTCATTAGAGTAATGAGAGAATATGAATTTCTTTATAAAACAAAATAAGTATAAATGGTCCACAAATTAAAATCCGCAACAGGCTTCGTCAATTATGAACTTATCATTTGACGAAGCCTTATAGCCATTTAAAGGTATTAATTTCTTCCTACCTATAATTTTGTGCAATATAAATATTGATACCTAGTTTATCCCATAATTATACATGGTTTAATCACTCATCACTCCATAGTTTTGTAGTATCGGCTCCAGAGCATATACTACAAAACCTTACAAGCGTACAATTTGACAAAATTGACAACTTTTTCATTAGAAAACTAATACAATTTTGTCTATTTGCAGACTTGTAAAGTTTTATGGTGTGGGGGCCTGGTAGTGCCCACGCTAGAAAAATGTACTTAAATATTAAAATAAAACAGTTTGTTCGCTTTTTATAATGCTGATGCTTATATTCAAATAGAGGGCCAAATAAAAACACCACGTTCGAATAAAAACATAAGGTAAATTAGATAATAAAATAATAATAAAAAAATATGTACTACCAAATTAAGTTATCATTTCCAGACCTTCCCGAGTGTGAATATATTTTATTAATACTATATATAAGTGTTTCTTGCAAATTTATGATGGCACTCAATCCCCGCCTGTGAGGTTTCCTAGCATTAGCGGTTAGTGCCGGCTCTTAACAAGTGATACTCGTAATTTAGCTCGAGGCACCCGCAACTGCCACTCTAAGGCGTTTTCCACACGACACATTATAATATAACTACGTTGTTACGTTCGCCACGTGCTAAGGTACGTCTTTTGTTGTGATCGGCATAGGAAAATCAATGAGGTGTTACGGACGGAGCGTTAATGTACTTTCGAACGAAGTGTACAGAACCGTCGCATCGCAAACTACTTAACCTCCTGGATCCTGGAGGTATCGATTCTGGCAAAACTGATATTTTTTTCAAAAAATCGATTAAGTAAGTAACCAATAATGTCGGAAAATTAGTAAAAAAAATCATGGCGTTTTCCCCTCCATTTTTCCTTATGTTCTTAGGCGAGTACATGGGGACTTTGCCCTCACTCGAGGTACCGTATCAAATAAAACAAAAAACTACAATAATCAACTTTACTTGCATATAAAATTACAAAAATTACTTATTTATACTTATTATAGGATCGGTCTCAAATAAACCGAATTCCTATACACATCATGCATGAATCAACTATTTTGCATATAAACTTACAAAAAATATTTATTTCTACTTAACAGAAGAGGCTCTTCTGAAACTCTTCTGAAATAAACTATGTACGAGTACAACTGTAACAATGGTACGTATGTTATTAAGTTACTGTAATCTACTAAATAGAAATCACAGTTACAATTTTACTTTCCTTACTAAGTAACTTAAATCTCGAGTCTGACATTTCTTAGAATATTTTTATCTTACCATATGGATAGTTAGTTTTTAATTCAGTAACATATCTTTAGTCTTACATTTCTTGGGAATTTTTTATCTTATTTATAGTTTAGTTTTTAATTCAGTAACTTAAATCTTCAGTCTTACATTTATTAGGACATTTATATCTTAACTTAAAGTTTCGTTTTTAGTTCAGTCGTTACCAAGATCAGTCAGTCAATATCAGTAAATATTTTAAAAATGACACAAATTGGTTCTCCAAAACAATTATCTTAATTAACAATATAATATAATAAGACTCATAAAAATTTACTGTTGTTTGGTATGAAAATCAGCATAACAGTTTCTCTAAATAGTTAAACACAGGTAGGTACACATCACAGCTAGAACATTTGGTTCTACTCTTCTTAAGACATCCAGTTTGACGGCATTTATGTCATCATGGGCATTATGTATAGCCTTATGCTGACTTCTAAATGAAGAAGGCACAGGTGCAATCTCAATCTTTCTCTTTTTATGTCTCGGAGCCAGTTCACCCTCAGATACATGATATATGTAAGTAGGCAGTTTCTTCATCAGAGCTCAATCAAGTTCTCTCCAAGAAACAACTTATATGCTTATATCTGTCTGCACCTACGAAAAGACCGTCGGATTCGTCGAAGTTAAGATATTCCTCTATTTCACAGTCCTTTAAGCCTGAAAATCGGAAATAAAACAGTCAATTTTCATGTGAAATCAAAAAAACTTACAGCATTGAGACCGGTTGTACTCGTACGAGAACATAACTTACTTGTTTAAGTCCGCTTGTACTCGCACGAGTACATAAACTTCAGAGCTATATAAAGATAAAGTTTTTTAATTTTACGGACGAAATCTACTTACTAACATATGAAATACATCATATATATACTAATCAAAACCAAACAAAAATATATAATTAGACTTTCAGTGAGATAAATTTGGATTTACTTACCGCGGGGCATGGTGTGGCCGGTAGTGTCAGATGTCTAAGCTTCACTAATCGCTGATTGGCCATCTGTGGCTCGGTGTTTATTTTATTAGGTTGACAGTTTCGTTCGGAAACGTTCTATGCGTGCAAACTTGTTAAGCTGCTTCGACATTTGACAGGAGATTTTTTTAAATCTTATGTCCTCAAGTGAGGACCGGGGGATCCAGGAGGTTAAACTACTGAAAATAAGAGACTTCGACGAATCTGCATCCGGCGCCGTAAGGCCGGGGCCGCACTAGCTGGGCAATAGGTTTTTATTCTCATGCCAATCGAACGAGTTTTTAAAGACGACCAAATCGGCTGCCCTAAACTAAATTCAAGTACCTATATCTCAAGTTTTTTCGATTTTCGTTTTTTTTGCATATTTTGAAAAAGCTGCGGAAAATGCATATATTAGTATCAAGAAATTTCGTCTAGAGGCCTCTTATTTGCCAAGTTATTGATAATTTTAAAATTCAAGTATCTTTTTTTGGCCTCTAATTCTACGCTAGAATCAAGCAACTTGCCGATGTTTACGCTAAAAGCAAGCAACTCAATGGGAAATACTTCAAATCAAGATATGGTTATTGATGAAAAACCCTGAAATCAAGCATCTCAAGTTACTTGTTTTTATATGGAAAATTATTCACAAAATCAAAGCAGAAAACATTTTTTGCCATTACTGATTAAACGAAAGATAAAAATTATAAACAAAAATTACTACGAAACTAACTCAAATGGCATGACACAATCTTTTAATGTTTTTTTTTTGTCTATTAGGCGATGAAAATAAATAAAAAACATTTTTTCGCTCTCCTGTAAAATTTGCCAAAACTGAGATACTTGAATTTGGCTTAGGGCAGCCGAAATATTTTGGGACCACCTAAAATTAGAGCAGTACAAAAGACGAAGACGAGAGGCAAAGTACAGAATAGCGCACGACCACTGAAAACGCTCTATACTGATTGACAGACAGACGTGACGTCACACAGCTGCTTCCTCATAGTACCGTTGTATGGAAATATAGGGAATTTGGCGTTTAAGGGGAGATATCCCCAACGCAAATGTCCCGCTCTAACACGCGTGAGTTTACAATTAACCATCCCGCTCTCTACGCAAGCTCTGCGCGCAGTTTTGTAAATATTTGGCTATAGTCATTAAGCTAAACATTTCATCAAAGCAAACCCTGCGAATTTGTCTATAACTATTTACGATCTTTGATTGAGTATAAAAATTAAATGTTAAATATCAGTAATATAGCCGTAGTATTGAAAATACATTCCATAAAGGGGTAACTTCGCGATTTTTTTCTATCGAGTGAAATTCATCAGGTCGTGTAACTGACTATGATTTTGACTAGCCAAGATCCTTATGTAACACATATATATTTTTTAAATTTTAAGACACTATATTCTACGTCTCAGATGGTTTTAAAAAACTCAAAAGTGGTAATACACGGCCTTAAATAATTCATTTTTTATTGAAACATTGGTAACACTCAATTTACATTTACCCGCTTATTCATAAACGCCCATCAAACCTCTATTAGTTAACAAGCCGCTAAAGTTCGTTTGTCCTTATCTGTCACTTCGACATGTACGTTTGTGGGAAAGGGACAAACAACATTTTAGTTAGCAAAGGTTTGTTAAGTTTTATGAATAAGGGGGATAGGCTATAAGAAAACAAGTCGGACTCGCGCCCGAAGTGTACCGTACCATTATGTATAAAAACGGCAAAATAATCATGACTTTTGTATGGGAGCCTACTTAAATATTTGTTTTATTATTTTTTAGTATTTGTTGTTATAGCGGCAACAGAAATATATCATCTGTGAAAATTACAACTGTCTAATCATCGCGGTTCATGAGATACAGCCTGGTGACAGTCGGATGGACGGACGGACGGACAGGAGTCTTAGTAATAGGGTCCCGTTTTACACTTTGAGTACGGAACCCTGTTTATAAAAAAAAATCCTGATGGTGATTTTTGATTAACTTTTAGTCAATAAAAAAAAAATCTTAATTTTTCCCAACTTTCCAGTGTCATATCGTTTTAATGCTTTGAGCATGTAATTTTTTTTGGGATAATTTGACGGTTTACTATATATATATATATATATATTGTATATATATATATATATATACATAGTGACAACTTATAACTATTTATTCCGCGTGTATATTCTCTATTGCCCTACTAGTGCGTTCGCAGCCGAAATTCGCGCCGTCGGAGGCTTGTTAGCGACCGTCTAGAAGGCTCTACTCGTATATAGTCGGAAATAAGTCACTTTCTCTGCACGCCGCCTAGGGAAATGGGTCGAGAAAAAACTGCTGTGAATCTTATTACTGCGGCGTTCAGAAATAGGGCATGGTGGAGTAAGCCCTAAAGCTTGATTATCTTTGAGCGGAGTGATGTGTTCACACTTGACACACCTAAATTAATTGAAATTCAGTTAACAGCTCGGTGTTGCCTATTACACACAATGGCACTTAAAAATGCTCGGCGTTCCGACTTGATGTTGAAAATTCATCGTGACTGTGCCCTTACAGTGCCCGACTATGGTTACAGTATTATTCACTCAGAAGGTGGAATGGAAACCGTAAAAACCGAGTCGGTAAATTAAGCTTAACTAGATTTTATCCATTTTGTCATTTTGTACTTATGTCGTATTTTCATATTTTCAGCCAACGGAACCATAATTCCATTCGTATACGTGGGATTTATGTTCTTGTTACTTATATGAATGCAGAAATATAATATGCTTTAAGATGCGGAGTGGTGGCTGTTAGATGATAAACAAGGAATGATTGAATACGATTTTATTTAGGTATTTTGAGATTATAAATGTGGCACAGGGACAGAGGAGTTGATGTTAAGAGTGCTTTCGTTGCCGGGCACAAGTCAAATCTAGGTATTTTTTGACGTTTTCCGCTGCACACAAACGAGCACTGTACACGGTGCGTTCGCATGTGTTCGTAACAACACTAACGCACATAACTTTTCATTTAAATTTAAACCCTGATATAGTGCAATAAGGTATACAATGATATCTGTCATGTATCTTCGTATGCTGTAACAAGTTGCCGTATAGTGTGTGTATGAGCCTTGATACTTTTGCAGCGAAAATATTGTGTTTAGGGATATACAACTACATTCATATTATTATCCTTTTTGTATTAGACTAAATATTGAATGCGAAAATATAATCAGTTGAAGTTAAATTAATGGGAAATTCATCCACATGCGTTTTGTAATATTGAAGAAAAATACAAGTTAATGAAATAAGTATATACTTATCTTATACCTATGATTAATCAATACTTCGTATTTGACCAGCTATCTAACGAGAGTGTCTTGAGGTGTTTGTTGATCGAATCTTTTCAAGAGACAACTTGAAGAACACGGCGGCGGGTTTCAAGTTTTAGGGTGCCTTTCCATCAAAGTTGTGTCATTGCTATGAATGCGTTGATATCCACCAATCATATTCGTTGGTTCACATAACATAGCATTGGTTTAAACGGAAAACTATAGCATCCTCGCAGTATAGCTGCATAGCATAGCACTGGTGAAAAGGCTATCTAAGTCTTGTCTTGCTAACTATGTCCTTCTCGGCCTTTTACAAGGTTCTCGCCATTGGGGATAATGATGTCATCGATCGTCATCTGTCAGTAGTGGTAGGTGTGTAACCCTGGCTACCAAGTTATGCCTACGCGAGTGCATGCTTGCCGTTAGCAAGGGAAGTGCAATCGGAAATGATATTCAAGGTGTAGCCAGTAACAGGAGCAAATATATAAAAGGACGCTTCCTTAGAGCATCCGCAGTAGCCCCTTGTGTCCAAATATTTTATTTATTATTTCAAGCAATTTATTAGTTCAAGTTACGGTAGCCCAGTGGTTCAAGCATGCGGCTGTCAAGCGGCGGTCGTGGGTTCGAATCCCAGCTCGTACCAATGAGTTTTTCGGAACTTATGTAGGTACAGAATATCATTTGATATTTACCGTTAGCTTTTCGGTGAAGGAAAACATCGTGAGGAAACCTGCATACATCCGCGAAGAAATTCAAAGTTGTATTTGAAGTCCCCAACCCGCTCTGGGCCAGCGTGGGGACTACTGCCCAATCCCTCTCATCTATGAAATGAGGCCTGTGCCCAGCAGTGGGACGTATATAGGCTGATGATGATGATGATTTCAATTCGGAGAAACTTTAATCTAAACATAAGACCCTCGGGTAAAGTGCCGTGGAAGTCCACGGTAAAGGATAAAACTACCATTATTGTGTAGATAAATATCGTATATTAAAACAAAAGAACAAGAATCCACCAAAATAACCTTTTTTCCTTTGATGTAATTTTTAACTTCCTATAAATCACATAAGAACCTGAAATTTGGCGATAAAATGTTTACTTTTTATTTCCTAAGCCTATAAAGGTGTCCCACTACTGGGCAAAGGCCTTCCCCTCGACTTCCACTCGTTCCGGCTTTGAGCTGTTTCGGGCCAGTCGTTTAGAAATGTGTCTAGGTTATCCCGCCACCTCCGCCTCGGCCTGCCACGTCGTCTCCGAGCATATTGCGAAACCCACTCTGTTGCTAATTTTGCCCACCTCCGTAGATGCATACAGCAGACGTGGCCGGCCCAGTTCCATTTCAGCCTGGCAGTCTTGCTCCAACATCCTCCAGCTCCAACATCTGCAATACCGGTTTTGAAGCGCAGCACAGAGTTCCGAACACGGTCGATCAGTTTGACTCCCAGCATGCTGCGCTCTATTGCCCGTTGGTAAACCTTCAATTTTGTCTCGGGGAGTGACCATGTTTGTGCACCGTAGGTTAGAACAGGCAGAATGCACATGTCGACGAGCCTCCGCTTCAGAGCTACCGGAAGGCCTCCCTTCAGTAGATCTTTCAAAGCCCAATAGCTCTCTACCAAGCATTTTGGATCCGTCTTTCAACTTCCTTGTCCTGTCTCTGGCTGAAAAAAGCTTATTGGCCCAAGTACGGATACTCGTCGACATATTTTATCTGAATTTTCTAATTCGTGATCGCGTGATCCTAAATGTGCGTATTCCGACAATGACTTGGCCGGTTCTTTAACTATCTATATTTGTAATGGTAACTCATTCCCGGCCTACACTATGTTTCTCCAAGCCACACTTCAGATTTGGTTGAAACCGCTCAACCAAGCTCACTGGAGCGCAAACTCTCAGAGTATTTCTATGTTTAAGCCGCCCGCGTGGTAGTATCGGAGGTTTCCCCTGCACTTTCCCCAGGCCACCCTCAAACAGCGCACTCCTACCGCTTTAATGGGCACAGCCAGGTTAAAAAAGAATTTCCAAGCACATATTTCAATTTCAAGCTAGCATTGTTCATTTGCGCTAGATTTGCTATTAATACCATGTATTAAAAGGGATATTTAGGCTGCTTTTTCACTAGAGATGTGTTATGCTACGTTACTATAGATATTTGATAGCTATCAATTATATACATTTGTTCATATAGCATAGCACTGGTGGAAGCGGAAGCTATCACACCGCACACAGCGTGTGGAAATGCAGCCTTACCATGAATATATTTGTTTTTCGTAGAAAGAAAATCGCATAGAAGAAGTTTTAAGATCAAACGTCATCATCGAAAAAGATGGAATTATACTAACCTGACTAAATTTAAAAGGATCAGATGACAATCGAATTCTTTCTATATCTATATCCCTAGGCACGATAGTGACATCTCATCATTAGCCGTGTTATAAATTATATAGCGAAACCAATTTATGGCAGTACATCCATGACAAAAATAAATGATGAGAAAACAGATATGTCATTATAACTAATAACTTCCACGTATGATTAGGTAAATTTTTTCACTGGCAACTCACAAGAAAAAGAGGCAGTTAATTATATATATATATATATATATATATATATATATATAAATGTGTATATGTTGAGAACGGCAATTTTATTTTTATTTTGTTACGACCAGAAGGAGTTCGGTCTCATAGTAATCAAGTTGCGCGAGCCACTTTGTCAGCAGAGATTTACTAGGAGGAGACATGCATAATTGCTTATTTATAGTTCAAAAAACTCAAGTCCAAATACAATAATAAATATATGAAATCAACCAAGTATCAAAGTCGTAAGTTGACAATCAATTGACGGTTGCGTACCATTCATAACTTGTCTCAATTTAGATCACGATTAGTCCCCAGTATAATCTGACTGTGTCGTTCTTAATAAATACGCCTAATCGGAGGTCACATGTTTTATTGGTTCCCTGAGAGTAATTACGGTAGCTTTGTGAAGAGCCACAAAAAAACGATATATACGTCCTCCTCCGATGGCCGCTGGGCCGGTACTGAGTACAGCAAGCGAGTCTATGAGAAAAAGGTCTGTTTTAAATCGATTAAAATTAATATTTTTATATCCTATTTGCTACTTTTTTTTATTTAATATCGTAGAATAGAAGTTATTTTACCCCAATAGCATAGTTAAAAACCTTTTTATTAACTTGAAAGTGACAATATGATGCAGCGAAGTTTGCCAAAAATATGGAGTTTTCCGGGGCTCTTTTAGTTAAACCAAATTTTAAATTGTGTATTTTCAGATAGTGGGCGAAAGAGACCGTCTTTCGGTGCATCTAACTGTATGTATTACATATTTTAGTTTCAATCGGTTACAGAATAAACAGGTTTGAAAGACGACATGTTTTCGAATATTTCGAAATCGAGTGTGAGAAAAGTGCTCGAGTTTCTTCAATAAATGTTTTATTTGCAAATGTAGACAGTAGCTCCCGGAGTCCATAAGTTGTTCTTCACGGGACTGTAAACAGTGTTACAAAAAACTATACCGTTTTTGAGATTATCTGTTATGAATACGTGGTAAAACGCGGAAACAGGGCGTTTCCAGCGAATACGCTCTTAAGATGGTATTATCTGTAGCATTTTACTTTATGTCTTCCATTGCTGCTGGAAATTCGTATTATTATTCATGTAAATATATTTCAATCACTAACAAACATTTTGGGGTATTTATTATATTTGTTGCTGTGAAAACGCCATATTATATTTATATTTTCAAGTCGCATTTAGACTGTAAAAAACTTTAAGATCTTTTGTTATTGTGTATCAAAGTATTTTATTAAGTATTTCTTATTATCTGTACATTTTGAAATTATGTAAACTCTGCTTTAGTTTTAGTTTTGGGGAAAATTGCATCTGAATTAAAAAGAAATTCAAACGTTTTAACCTCTTCACTATCCTTGTGCAATGTCATACAAACTTAGGACTAACTGGTAAATGAACTGCGTGCTTCTCAATTACTAATTGGCTGCCTTGCTACCAGAGAAAACATTCGTATCATGTTGCTAAAGGATACGTGCATAAATATCGAGTTAAGAAGACTTTACAAGACGGTTCAGAAAACTAAATACAAATACAAATTTCCTTATTGTTTATTAACATTAAAGTATATTGAATCCCGAATGAAGCGAAAGATTCTACAATAGAATCATGAGCGTAGCTAGGGGTTCTAAAGTATAATCTTGAGCGTAGTGAGGGATTCAAGTGTTTATATCCAAGACGGAAATAATTTTGCTACCGTGTGACACATACTGCTTTTCACACCGCCTATGAGGCCCACTGCTATAAACATGAAATAATGTCTTTCAAATAATTTTGCTATGAAGAAAAGACTCCTTGTTTCCTTCAAATAAGGTAAGAATTGTACGACTTTGATCCCTTTAGGGCAACAATTACTCTTTCCTGAATAGCAGGTTTGAAAATTTTTAAGATGGTCTATTCCTCAATTAACGGTAATACTCGTAGTAATTTTTCATGGTTTGAATTAGTTTATAGTCAATAGGCATGATGACTCAAAAAAAATTATTACTTCAATAGAAAGAAGACATAAAACTATGCCAAATAGTGAAAATCCTATTCAAATATCTCAAAAAATAACGAAGCAACAACGGTTAGAATGTTCGTAGTTAGAGAGAGAAAGTGCTACTCGACCGTGACGTCACCTTTGAGTAGCGCCATAGTAAATGACAATCGTTCAATACAAAGGTGCGTTTTGCGGAAAAGCGACAGAAAATACCCACTTTTAAAACTTTGAAGACTTATAATTACGTAATTATTTATTTTTTTGAATTACTTTTTTTGCCATTTGATTGGGAATTTGAGTCATTATGTAGAAAATTTGGATTTATTGATTTTCTTTTATAGTGTCATCATCCCTATTTAAAGCTAAATGGATAATCAAGTATTCACTAATAACGTTATCAAGTTAATGAGCCGACCACGGCCGACGGTCGAATGAATTATCAGATAAGTAAATTATGAAACTCAATTTAGAAAGGGCCTAACGACTCTAACAACTATTAACGACGCGTGTTATTCAGTTATTCAGTAACATTGTAACAGTTGAATTGTTTAAGCTAACACATCCCAACATTTCCAACGTACTGTTTATCTTCAGTTAGAGCTCATTCCACTCAATTGAGCGCTTAGGCTTTATGCACGTGCCATTCTACCGCAAAACATATTTTCTTTATGTAGGGGCGCAGTCAGTTGTCGTCATGTATGGATCGGAATGTTGGGCCTCAAAGGTGACGGATGAAACGAGAATGCATGTTACAGAGATGAGGATGTTGAGATGGATGTGTGGTGTGACAAAAATGGACCGGATTAGGAATGAGTATATAAGAGGAAGCCTGAAAGTTGCACCCATTACGGAAAAACTAAGAGCCAATCGCCTGGCGTGGTACGGCCATGTAATGAGGAGGGATGAAAGGCATGTAACAAGAAGAGTGTTAGATATGGATGTGGATGGACGCAAGAAACGAGGTAGGCCAAAGAAAAGGTGGATGGATTGTGTGAAAGACGATATGAATAAGAAGGATGTGAATGTAGAGATGACGGGCGACAGAGATGTATGGAAGAAAAAGACATGCTGCGCCGACCCCAAATAAATGGGAAAAGGGCAAGCGAATGATGAGGGGCGCAGTAAAAAGTAGTTACTGAGTTGACTGACAGTTGACACTGACCTTTGACAGTTTTCTCATATCGTACTGCCTCCGCACCGACAAATCAGGAAGTCGCCTAACACTCAGCAAATAGACATAATGTTAAATAATTTTCTTCAATGTTTGGTCACTATAAGCTATTGCTTGAAAACTATCGCCTTAGAAAACTAATTGTCGCTCTCATATACAAATTTTCACCACTTTAAGGAATGAATTGTGATAAAAACTATCCTATGCCATTCATCGGGGTCTCTTTTCAATATTCTTCAATATGCGTTCAGCGGTTCAAGCTAGAAAGAATCAGGCCGGCTCTGTTGCATTTTTGGCTGACAACCAGACTCAGTGAGATTTCTTGCCCTTATTCAGCGTCTATCATAGTTTACGGGTTTTAGATATTGCACATCACACTTATAGCAGTATCTTGTTCATGTTATCAGTTCAAGTTTAGAGGTAACCGTAAACTCGTCCGTCAGTGTAGTATAAGATGGCTATCTCTAAACAATCTTATCTATGTTAATTTATATTTTGCAGGTAAGGAGGTAAGCCTCATTCTCCCCTACCTTCTCCGTAAAAAGAAGAATGTGACCGTGACGTCACATTACTTTTTAACTTGGAACAATTTTTTAGAGGAATGTGACGTCACGCGGAACTTTAACGGGCTCTACCTTCAGCAATTTTTGTTTGATCGACTAACATAAAAATACGTGTCCAATATTTTTGGGTAATCTGACTAAATAGATTTTCTTAGTAACATTCCTAATTTCGCATGCTATACTATCGACGACACAATTAACTTGGACACGGATGTGTCGTCAGTAGTAACCACATTCGTCAGTGCAAAAATGCGGAGTCAAGCGGCAATTACACTTCGTCGTTCACCTAATGCGGTCGCCGAATTCATTTTAAACTACTTAGGCCAACGAACGTCGCCTTTACACTAGTCTGTCCGTCCACTACGGCGTCTTAGCAGCTTTCGATCGCCGAATGCGGCCGACTAACTTGTTCTTTACACTTCGTCGTTCGCCGCATGCAGCATGCGGCGAACGACGAAGTGTAATTGCCGCTTTACTCTAAAACGTTTCTAGAAGAATCGTAATATTGGAAATATTGGCCTGTTGTATATAGCTTATCGTCGATGATAATTAGCATTGCACTAAAAAGTTAACCTGGTACTGAAGTATAAAAAGAGTAAACCCTCTATTTAGTACTTATAAAAAAATACCTGTAAATGACTAGTCATAGTAAGATGGTCGGTCTCGATCAGCACTCCTCCCCGTATTTCGTCGAGCGGTACCGTGCTGTTTCCTCGGAACCAGTGCAGCGTCGGCGCTTGCTCTCGAGAATGGAGATGCAGAACAGCGCATTTGAGGGAGAGTGTCTCCCCCGTTTCTAGGAAGGCCTCTTTGATCATTGTAATTTCTGGCGCTGCAACAAATTAAACAATTTACAAGCGGCCTTTTTTCCTCAAACATTGACCATAAAAATAACCTAAAAATATAAACTTAATATTAAAAACTAAAAACTATAAACTACTACCTACAACACCAATATCCCCTAGATCCCCGCTGCTGGGAATGGTTCCCAGAAGGCTGGCTGCGTTTCCTCGTTGCACCGCAACTAAACGTTGGCCGAGAAACGCGCCAGCCCTCCGGTCACCAGTGGTGGAGGTTAATTTTTTTTTTCTCGTATAGTTTGTGAGCGCCTGGACCCCACGTTTCGACCGCAAACGCCACAAATACGAAATTATCACCGAGACATTCGTATTTGCGGCGTTTAGAGTCTCGGCTGTAGCAGCGGCCCCGCCTGCCCGAAGCGATGGAGTGCGGAGGTGGGACGGCGCCAGTGTATCTACACTACAGTCATGCCGTCGGGTTAAACATAAATTATTTTAACGCTTTTAGGGAGAATCTTTCCCATTTATAGCAAGGCCTTTAGTAATTGTGATTTCTGGCGCGGCAACAAATTAAACAAAAAATCTTAGTGACGATAAATTAAGTTCTAAAAAGCTTTTGTTCCATTATTGTTTTAATTTTTTGCATACTTAAGCGGCAATTACACTTTGTCATTCACCTAATGCGGTCGCCGAATTCATTTTAAACTACTTAGGCCAACGAACGTCGTCTTTACACTAGTCTGTCCGCCTACTACGGCGACTTGGCAGCTGTCGATCGCCGAATGCGGCCGACTAACGTGTTCTTTACACTTTTGCGGTCGCCGCATGCAGCATGCGGCGAACGACGAAGTGTAATTACCGCTTTAATCATGACTAATTAATTAAACAGTCGAGTTCATTTTACAAAATCTCTTCAGCGTGGTGATCAAAAGACTGTGGCATTAGTTTTTGTTAAAGAATCAACCCGCGCATTTACCTATTTAGTGCATTAAAATGTCGGTTAAATTAAGCCAACTAATATAACTTTAAACATACAAAGTTGGTATCGAGTGAAATTGAGATTAAATGGTTTCTTTTCATTTTACCAAATAGTTGAAAAGAATAGGGAATTATTGGATCAAACAGATGCAAAGCATTATTTGGAAAGGCCATTTATAAGGGATGAATCTCTTTTAGGAAGCCAAACTAAAAGGCTTTACTGAAATTTTTGCAAAGCGCTGCAATTTAAGACGATTAAAAGTTTATGAGATGAAGGTTTGAATTTGATATATATTTGCGTGCTGTTTCATAAGTTAAATTCAATCGTAATAGAGACACAACATCTATCTAACTTGTTTGGTAGATAGAACAGATTAAACCGATTTATTCCTCAGAAATGACGACCGCTTTAGCTTAGTTGGTAGTGACCCTGCCTACGAAGCTGGAGGTCCCGGGTTCGAATCCCGGCCGGGGCATTTATTTGTGTGATGATCACGAATATTTGTTCTTGGGTCTTGGATATTTTCTATGTATTTAAGTATTTTATTTATCTATATAAGTATGTATATCGTCGCTTAGTACCCATAGTACAAGCTTTGCTTAGTTTGGGACTAGGTTGATTTGTGTAAGATTTTTTTTTTTTTTTTTTTTTTTCTTAGCCTATTTGGGTGTCCCACTGCTGGGCAAAGGCCTCTCCTCTGTAAGATTATCCACAATTATTTATTTATTTTATTTTATTTATTTAAATAAACACTAAATTGCTGTTTGATAATGTAAATAATGTAAGTCCGTTGACGTGGAACGTAACAATTAAATCGAGTAAAAACCAAACCCAAACGACCAACGTAACACAAATAACTCTACGTGGAATTCCAGATACAAACAAATAAATGGCAAAGATTAACAACAAAAGTCCATTTTATTGATCAGGGTCCGACAGAAACTAATGCACGGGCAATACAAACCATTTCCTCTCTATTTGGATTAAACTACACCCGGATCTATTTGTGTACCTATGTAACTAGGTTAAACTGTTAGCTTTTATAAGGGACTCAATTTGTTTCTATAAGCATCTTTCAAATCCATTGGCGGAGTTAGTCTTTCATGAGTTAACTGCTTTATTTGACCGCGATTACTGTATCTAAATTTAGTATGAATGCTGGTAGTTATTTGAGTTATTATTATAAAAGAGACTTGTATAATGTAATTGTATAATGTTGTTGCATCGATTTGTGTAAAGGATAACCCTTTTGCTAGGTATTATGTACGAGAAAATGATACTGTTTTACGGAGTCATTTATTGTAGACGACGGCCTCCTTAAAATGCCGTCAGCTGCTACAGTTTATATATTTTAAACAGGGGTTTTTTCTCATCTGAACCAGCGGCCTATGGATCCGGCTCGAAGGATCACTTTGTTGATTCTGTACCTATACCTAATAAAACTCGTAAAGCTAGAAAAAAAATGCTATTTTATTGTGTGACGTGAATGACAAGAAAAATCTAATGACAGCTGTTTAAAAACATAATAAAAATGCTTTTTCAGTATTATAGTATTGAATCCTGAAAACACAGACCTTGAGAACACGGCACTTATGTATTTAACGGTATAATTTACGTTATCGTATTTTTTACGGATATTGGAATTGGTCTTCGTTCTAATATGCTATGGAGTTATATACTTACATATTTACAGCTAACTTAAGATAGGTACTGTAGAGGTTGTTACTGTATGAGGCTGGCCACGTTTGGTCTAGAATCATAAAGTAACATATTCGTATTTGAATATATTCTGGAATGCCTGTCAAAGCGGCATTCTGCTGGAAACAAATGTTTTTCCAGGGACTATGGCCTGGGACTCGCCCGGAGTCACACCTGATGTGTCATTTTAATTAAGCTACAATTGAATGTGAATGTATTCCGATATAGTATGAATACATTATAATTAGTATGTGGATTCAGTATTTTATTCCAGATATCTAAACCCTCCTCCCTACGCTAGGCCCCCTATTATAGTACCTATAAGTAACTACTTCGCGCTCAAAGTAAGCTGATCAAAAGTGAAGCACCAGGAACAAAATTTACCTATCCATTAAATAATACTCATTTTTTACAATTCCTAAAATGTTCACACGTATGAAATGGAATCTCCAAAGCAGAAGTTTGTGCATCAGTCACAATGGCACAAAGGCTTTTATTTTTAACGCAAAAGGCTTGACCCATAAAGTGAAAAGTGCTCCAAAGTTTTTGTTCCCCTCTATACACACCCGATAACTGAAGGAGTTTGTTTTGGAAGGAATAATATGACAGAATATTTCGTAAAACCAAAACCTTTGTAGGTTTTGGTTTTACGATATTTAAAGAAATATTTAAAAAGCATATTTTTGGCAATGAAACGCCTAAATCAATGAATAACAAATTGTAATCGCTGTTTTTACATAAATTCAAGGAATCTACATTAAAATTAACAATTCATCAATACGAAAGCAAGAATCAACGCGCCTAACAATCTATTTCAAGCTTACATCGAGATGTCAATCTAATGTCAATGAGTTATTGCCGCGCAAACTGACAGGCGGCTGTCAGTGGAGCTATTTAAGGCTGTCTTAAAGACTTCGGATCCAATAATATAATAAAACTTACAAACAATAAGTATCATAAAGAATATTTAATAAAATATAAAGTAATATTTTGAGAAGAAGAATTTAATTATGTAGTAATGGCCATTATTTTAAGCCCTGGCTGTCTTCTCTCAGAACAATTTAATAAAAGCACTCAACGCAAAAATAAAACGCAAAAGATATAATGACTCTTAGCTTGAGTTACGTAGGCTATTAGAGAGACCCTAGGGAGCACGGAATACAATTCTTTCCAACTCTACTACATATTGGTTCAGACATCGATAAACATTGTAATGTAAATACAGATAAGTTCTCGGGAGAAATCCACCTACCTACCCGGGCGGGATAAGTCTCATTTCCCTACAGTACATTTTGTCAACAAATATTGCCCTCGAAAGCCAGAATGTGTTGTTTTAGTAACATTTACTTAAGGTTGTGGATGAGGTTGTGTTCGTCCATAAGGACCCATTTTTCAAATTTTTATGTAACTTTAATCGGTCACAAAAGAAACTAAAAGTAATGGAAAAAAATGAACATTGCGTTACTTTTTTTTGCATTTCTTTTCAATTTAAGGTTATATAACAACAAACATTTTCTAACAAATACGAGTACTAAAATAAAAATCCTAAAATATGGAACCTTAACCACCAGACTAGGGAGGTGCCTATTTGCCCTGATAATAATGTACTCGTATTCTTGTTTCGAAAACATTTTTCTTAATTTTTTACCATCATTGCCTTGCCTTGCTCTGATCAAAGGCCATTTTTACACGACTGTCCAAAAAGAGGAGAGGAATGTTTTCAGGATTCATGTATGTATGTATGTATGTGAGATTCTTTGTCCCCCAGAACTTCTCAACGCTTTCTTCGTCTTTTAGGTGTGTGAGGTATTAGTTGCAATTCTTACGTCATCCCGAGTAACAAGTAATATATGTGACGTTGCTTGTTTTTGGTAGCCTATGTTTTGTAGATTATAGATCCATGCGTAACTGTATACCTGTCACAGGGACACCTTTGATATGGAACGCCACAAATAAAATTACCACTAAAAACGTTGAAAACACGAAAATAATATGTTATGTAAGATTTTTTTGGAGCGAATTACCAAAGAAATAAGAAAGGATTTTTAATTACAGTCTTTATTTTTTTATTACAGTTATCGGACAGGTCGTTGTTTGGACAAGCGATGAACCATGCATTTCGGAATGACCGTATTATCGTAGTTTCAAAATGTTTCGTTTCAAAGCTCAAAAGGTTTTTTATCGATATCGGCAACAGTATTCCAGGTAGTTGGTAATTTATTGTATGGGTTATTAACTCAAATTTTATAAATACTTCAAAAGAAACAGGACCGAATGAGGAAAATCCTATTCTAATATCACATAGGTACAATTACGAGCTAGTACAAAAGTCACTTTTGTACAAAAAGGCAAAGTCGAACGAATATAGGGGCCTCGGCACCGAATATAACTTTATGGAGCTTTAACTACGATGCGAGGAATGATAAGCGTAGACTTCCATATAATATTTATAATTACTTTAAACTTGAATTTACAATAAAATAGCGTGTGCCGAAAGACTAGATTTTTAACGGATCGAATGCAGCTATACAATATATATGAAGACGAAGTCGCGTGTAAGCTAATCGCGGAGCAAGGTGACATGCGTTCGGTGCGAGTGTCTGAGGCGGTCTGCCGGAGCGGAGTGCAGGCGTCGAAGTGAGCTCCTCCCGGAGGGCGCGCTAACGAGCGCGTGACGTCATCCATTGTCCTCAGGATTGCGCGCCAGGGGTGCGTACAGGCGGGGCCCGCTTCAGGCAGTGGAGATCACACGGGGTCGCTGAATATTATTTTGTGATGGTGCGATGGTCACCACACCACCCCCCTGGGAGAGTTATGGCCCTGCGACATAAAAATCAGGAAATTTTACTCGTCTGCCTGAGCGTGTTGTTTTGGCAGCCGGAGGTGGGCAGATGATGGCTTGGTGTTGAGATGGGCTGTCATCAGTTAATACATATGCAGGTTTAACTCTGTCAATGGAAACTGTTACTGGTCCTCGTTGCAAGTCAAGAGTAACAGTTTTATCGGTTCTCTTTAGAACCTTAAGTGGACCTGTATAAGGAGCTTCTAAAGCCCCACGGAGATGATCCTTCCTCAAAAATACATGGGTTGAAGTATTTAAGTCTTTGTGGACGAATACTGGTTTTGATCCATGCCTCGAAGCAGGAACAGGCTTAATTTTTGAAATGTGTCTTCTCAGCTGTGATACAAAATCCTCTGGCTGGGTCTTATCCAAAGAAATTGGTTGAAAGAACTCACCAGGAATCCTCAGAGGCTCACCATAGACCATTTCTGCTGCTGAGCAGCGCAAGTCTGCCTTCCACGCTGTCCGGAGGCCCAGGAGCACGACGGGTAGGATGTCCGTCCATCGCATCTCGTTGTGTGCCATGATAGCCGCCTTCAAAGTGCGATGTAGGCGTTCTGCCATACCATTAGCAGCTGGATGGTAAGCCGTGGTACGTCGCAGTTGAGTACCGCACAGCTTGGCAAGCTCCTTGAACAGGCGTGACTCAAACTGCCTGCCTTGGTCAGTGGTCAGGACCTGTGGACAACCAAACCTTGAAATCCATACATCACAGAAAGCCTTAGATACCGTCTCAGCGCTGATGTTCTGCAGCGGTACGACTTCTGGCCAGCGTGTGAATCTGTCTATGGCAGTTAAGCAGTATTTATTGTCACACGATGATGGGAGAGGTCCGATGAGATCTATGTGAACATGAGAAAACCTGGTTCCTGTTAGCTTGAAGTCTCCCAATGGTGCAGAAGTGTGTCTCTGAACTTTGGCGCGTTGGCACGACTCGCAGGTCTGGACCCAGGTACGACAATCCTTGCGCACAGAAGGCCAAACAAATCTATCTGTTACCAGCTTGGTCGTGGTCTTCGTCCCTGGATGACTCAATCCATGTACAGACTGGAACACCTGCTGACGTAGTTCCTTCGTGATGAACGGTCGTGGTTTGGACTGAGAGACGTCGCAAATTAAGTTAAAATTCATACCTGGTATTGGTATACTTTCCAGCTGTAGTGACGAACCGCTGGACATAAGGTCCTTCAACTCATCATCGACCCTTTGCAGGCGGGCCAGTTTCTCGAAATCCACAGGTGTTGAAATAGCTTCGACTCTGGAAAGGGCATCGGCAGTCAGGTTATCTTTACCCGAGATATGCCGAATGTCCGTTGTATACTGTGAAATCAGGTATAGGTAGTTGAACTGACGTGGGGAACAGGTACGGTCCTTCTGCTGGAATGCGTATGTAATAGGTTTGTGGTCCGTGTAAACGACAAAATAACGTCCTTCGATCATGTGACGGAAGTGCTTCACGCTTTCATAAATGGCCAGCAGCTCACGGTCGTAAGCGCTGTACTGCTTCTGTGCTTTGTTCAGCTTCTTTGAAAAGAATGCCAGAGGTTGTGCCTGACCATCTACATGTTGCTCTAAAACCGCACCCATGGCTGTACTGCTAGCGTCTGTCACGAGGGCTAGCGGAGCGTCTTGGACAGGATGAGAGAGTAATGCTGCTTTAGATAGACTGGACTTACATCTTTCAAAGGCGTCTCGCAGCTGTGGGGTCCAGGTCAGGATCTTGGAATCCTTGACGTGTGAACCGGCCAACATGTCGTGAAGCGCTGCTTGCTCCTCTGCGGCATTGGGTAGAAAACGCCTGTAAAAGTTAAGCATTCCGAGGAATCTTCTTAACCCCTTTGCTGTTTCAGGTGGTGAGAACTGTTGGATGGCTTCGACCTTCGATTCGAGCGGACGGGTGCCTTCTGCTGATATGCTGTACCCTAGAAAAGTGACTTCACTTACTCCGAAACTGCATTTTGCCTCGTTTAACAGGATGCCATACTCGTTTAGACGCTGGAAGAGTTGCTCCAGGTGTTGAAGGTGTTGGTGCTGGTCCTGGGAAAATATTAGAATGTCGTCTATATACGAGAAGCAGAAGTCTAGGCCTCGTAAAACTTCGTCCATGAACCGCTGGAATGATTGGGCGGCGTTGCGTAAGCCAAACGACATATACGGGAATTCAAATAATCCGAATGGTGTCGTAATGGCAGATTTGGGAATATCAGCAGGATATACTGGGATCTGGTTGTAGGCCTTTACCAAGTCCAGCTTCGAAAATATGCTACAACCAGCTAGACTGAGCGAAAAGTCTTCTATGTGCCTGATGGGGTACCTGTCAGGTATTGTCCGTGCATTCAGTGCACGATAGTCGCCGCAGGGTCTCCAGGTGTCTCCTTTCTTAGGTGCCAGGTGTAGGGCAGATGCCCAAGGAGAATCTGAGCGTCGAGCTGTTCCGTCGCGCAGCATCTCGTCAAACTGTTGCTTGGCTATCTGTAGGCGATCGGGTGCTAATCGGCGAGGTCTGCAGAATACAGGTGGTCCAGGTGTTGTCCTAATGTAATGTACAGTTGAATGCTTTACCTCTCTCGTGATGCCAGATGGCTTGGTTAGATCGGGATACCGCGCCAGGAGCTTGTGGTACTCTGTGTTACCAGAAATTGCTTTGATGCTTGGCGGCTGGCAGGTCTTGACCACTCCGGCAGTTGACAGTGAGGTAATGCTGTCTAGTAAGCGTCTGTTTCTGCAATCAACAAGCAACCCGTAAAAAGAGATAAAATCGGCGCCTATGATAGGTTTATCTACATCAGCCACTACGAAATTCCAGGCGAAGTCACGTCGCAGACCTAGTTGAAGGTGCAGCTTAATTGTGCCATAAGTTCGAATCACGGTACCGTTTGCAGCAGTCAGGCTGTAGTCCATCGGCTTCTTGTGGTCTCGAGCAAACCTACGTGGCAGCACACACAGATCCGAGCCCGTGTCTATTAAGAATTGCACCTTAGTATTCTTATCTGTGACGAATAAGCGGCTGGTAGAATTGAGACAGTCATTTGCCGCTTCTACTGACTGTCGTTGAAGTTTCCCGATTTAAAATTACATGGGACGGTGCATTTCTCAGCTTTTTCGCCAAATAAATGATGGTACCAACAAATACCTGGAGTACGGCTCTGCGAACGTTGACGACCCCTGCTTTTTGAACGGGAATAACGTCTGTTTCGTCTACCTGTATGCGGCGAATGGCTCCGGCCTTCTCGAATGTTCAGCTGGGCAATCTGTTGATTAATTTCAGATTTAATACGGCTTGAAATCAATTCTTCCATTTTTGAAAGCATAACCTCAAATGATAATGGACCCGCCGGGGCGTTGGTAGCCACGTGGCTCGTGCTGGCTACTTGAAGCGAGTTGTGCGGTGAAATATCCATTATTTTATCAGCTAAATCGGCTAAATCTGCCAGGCTACCACTTTGCGATGCAATTATTTGCTGAACATTGACAGGCAGACGGCTTGACCACAGTGATCTTAAAAATTCGTCGGTTACCGACGAACCTGCTAGCGATTGCAGCTTGCGAAGAAATTGGGATGGCTTTAGGTCGCCTAATTCCTCTTTTACTAGAAGCTTGCGCAAGCGTTCGTCGCGTGACATCGATAAGCGTCGCACCAATTCATATTTTAATTTGTCATACCTGCCTTGTGATGGTGGGTTTGTGATAACGTCGCGTACTTCTCTGGCAATATCCTGGTCCAGCTGCTGGATTACCGTGTAGAACTTGGTGGCATCGGTCTTCGTTCCGGAAATCTCGAACTGCGCCTCCACCTGGGCGAACCAAATTTCCGGATCGTCCGGCCAGAAGGGAGGTAAGCGCACGGCAACCCGATCTACCGCGCCGCTAGTGGACGCCACGTGGGCCGGCGCGAGCGTAACCTTTGAACCGCCCGGCTCGTTCTTTGTCTTGTCGTTAGTCTCCGTATCCGACATGGCTCTAGAATCTTCCGTAAAACGTCGCGCGGTCACCAGATATGGAGCTTTAACTGCGATGCGAGGAATGATAAGCGTAGACTTCCATATAATATTTATAATTACTTTAAACTTGAATTTACAATAAAATAGCGTGTGCCGAAAGACTAGATTTTTAACGGATCGAATGCAGCTATACAATATATATGAAGACGAAGTCGCGTGTAAGCTAATCGCGGAGCAAGGTGACATGCGTTCGGTGCGAGTGTCTGAGGCGGTCTGCCGGAGCGGAGTGCAGGCGTCGAAGTGAGCTCCTCCCGGAGGGCGCGCTAACGAGCGCGTGACGTCATCCATTGTCCTCAGGATTGCGCGCCAGGGGTGCGTACAGGCGGGGCCCGCTTCAGGCAGTGGAGATCACACGGGGTCGCTGAATATTATTTTGTGATGGTGCGATGGTCACCACAACTTTGTTCCGTTTTGTGTAGAGACCCTCGGTCGGTGGGGTCCCAGGGCCCAAGCCCTCTTCAAGGAGATCTCAAAGAGATTTAGTTGACACCACTGGTGGCTAAAGCGCTGGCAGCCTTCTCGCACAGCGCATCAGCATTGCTATAGGTACAGCGGGGAAATGCTGCCAGCAACTTTGGATTTATTTTAGATTATTTATTTTTAAGTTATATAGGAATCATTTTAGTTATATGTATTTATAATTATATTTTATTCCTATTCTCACAGAGTTATATACCAAAGACTTGCCTATAGAGATATACACCAAAATTTTATCTCAAATCTGATAAAACCTTAAATAGATGAGCGTTTTTTTTACTAGTAATATTAGTTATAACTGTTTTAAGCTGCAGCTGTGACGACACAATCCCTATCATCACAGCTGAAGCGTAGTAAAAATGGCGATTGTACCATACGAAGGTACGTTTTGCCTAAAACAGATAGGGAGATCTATTAAAACGGTGAACATTATAACTTCGTGATTATCTTAGGCTGCTTTTTTCACTATTTGATACTAATTACTCCAAGAAAAATGGTTAAAAGTTATTGATTTTTTCGTTTGGGGTAAACAACCCTAATGGCACTAAGATGAACTTTACGCAACTCTCGAAAAGATTACGTAATCACCCCTCTCATCAGGTACTCACGATGTACAGTCAGCCGTACTCTTCTCAGCATTGGTGGGTGCGTGGAAACGTGGCAGCAGTAAATCCCAGAGTCCTGCACTTTTGCGTCGGAGAGAGCCAGTTTCCAATTGTCTCCCGCCAGATCTACCCTGTACCTGAAAAGAGACTGCAATATGAACACCTACGTTGATAAATAGTACATTGTATCTCAAGGGAGCTAAGTCATATATATACGGCGAGGGCGGTAGATTGAATCCTGAGTGAAGCGAAAGATTCTACAATAGAATCAGCTATTTCGTTAAAATCCAGTAGTGTCATGAAGTTGTTATGCATAATCCAATCGTCCTGATTAATCTATTTTATTAGAATAAACATATACTTGTAAACTTTTGTGTGACAGTCATACAAAAGTCGACCTCAAAGTCAAAATGAAACGCAACTAATAAGTTTCAATAAAATTTCTTACACCAATTCCATAATTATCTACTACTAGACTTCATGTTTTATATTGAACAAAATTAACGATATCTGCTTGTCAGTTTAAATGTAAGAAGTAGGAGGTAAATCACGGAATTAGTCATCCTATTTCTATAATTATTTCATCCAAATTTTGAAGAAGCTTTATGGACGGCACCAAGGGGCTTGCAGTGGGAGGCGCGCGTCGCGTTAAATGCCTACCGCTCGCTCGGCCCGGGGCCGGCCGTCAGTCGAGGGCCGCCCGCCGCCGCACGAACGCGTCAGTATGCACGTTACCGCTGCCGCAACAGACTATAACGTGACGAGCGACGAGTCGATAGCCCTAGCGCTACACGTGCCGCGTGTGAATGAATACAAGTTATACGATAGACAGAGATGCACAGAGTAGGCATGTTTTTTATGCCTAAACGCCGTTTTTGTTAGAAAGTGAAGCTTCTGTACTTGTACTATTACTTATTCTGTGACGGCACTTTACTACGCATGTTATCTGAATTACGCGTAGTTAAAGCCGCGCGTTTTCCCGATAGACCTTAAACTCGGGCTCAAAGAAATGGTTTTACCGCAAAATACTTTCTCTTATAACCTTACGCCCACGTACAATTATGTTGGCAACGCCCCAATAACTTTCATTTATATTATCTATACGTTATTATTAACACGTTGATCGCATAAGCTGTGGTAACCCAATATCTGGACGTTACCACAAATCTAATACCTCGACGCGAATTGACGAGGGTCAAAAATTCACGGAGGTCGACATTAAATGTGCTGACGTGTAGCCGCAGTACAGTAATAACATATTTTCACTTCTCATGCTCGAAAAGTTTGTCATATTAGGCATATCAAGCGGGGCTAAAATAGCATTTAGCCTCTAGGAAAAATATGAATACATATTTATTACTAGCTATTGCCCGCGACTTCGTCTGCGTAGAACTCTGTCATCACGTTAGAATGTTATTTCATTCTTCTATTTCTTGCGCTTACCTAGTTATCTCTCTTCCATTCTAACTTAAACCCCGTTAAGGGATGATTTCCGGGATAAAAGTATCCTATGTCCTTCCCTAGGACTCAAACTATATCCATACCAAATTTCATCTAAATCGGTTGAGCATTTTAAGGGGAAACAGGCAGGCAGAGTTACTTTCGCATGTATAACCCGCCCCGGTTTCGCACGGGTAGTCCAGTTTTAAACAACAACAAACAACAACAAACACCTACTCTTTATTGCACACCTCAATTAAAGGACACAGATCAGGATCACAGGGAGAGGATTTTTTATGATTTAAATTTATTTATCTAAGCTTTTTCCCGCGACTTCATTCGCGTGAATATCCATATCAACTTCTACACCGGCTGTCTCGCCAAACATTGCGCACGCCGGCTCAATGCGCCCACATGAAACACATGACAGAGGACAAAATATATATTAAGAAGGAAGTAGATGAAAACGCGCGCGAGCGGAGCGAGCGCGAAATTTTTCGGATATTCTGATACGGGTGTGGAAAATACTTCATACGCATCAAGTAATGAAGATGAAAACGCGAGCGCAGCGAGCGCGAATTCTTTCAAACATTACGATGCAGGTGTGCAAAAGACTTCATACGCACCAAGTAATGTAGATGAAAACGCGAGCGTAGCGAGCGCAAAATGAAAAAAAAACAACATTGTGATGCAGGTGCGGAAAATACTTCATACGCATCAAGTAATGAAGATAAAAACGGGAGCGTAGTGAGTGCGAAATGTTTCGAACATTATGATGCAGGCACGGAAAAGATTTCACACGCATCAACGAATGTAGATGAAAACGCGAGCGTAGGGCGCGCGAAAATTTTCGAACATTATGATGTAGGTGCGGAAAATACTTTATACTCATCAAGTAATGTAGTTGAAAACGCGAGCGCAGCGAGCGCGAAATTTTTGAACATTAATATGCGGGTGCGGAAAATACTTCATACGCATCAAGAAATGAAGAAAATCGCGAGCGTAGTGAGCGCGAAACGTTTTGATGCACGTGAGGAAAATACTTCATATGCATCAACTATAATGTCGATGAAAACGCGAGCGTAGGGCGCGATAAAATTATCGAACATTATGACGTAGGTGCGGAAAATACTCATCAAGTAATGTAGATGAAAACGCGAGCGCAGCGAGCGCGAAATTTTTCGAACATTCTGATGCAGGTGCCGAAAAGACTTCATACGCATCAACTATAATGTAGATGAAAACGCGAGCGTACGGCGCGCGAAAATTTTCGAACATTATGATGTAGGTGCGGAAAATGCTCATCAAGTAATGTAGAAGAAAACGCGAGCGCAGCGAGCGCGAAATTTTTCGAACATTATGATGCAGGTGCGGAAAATACTTCATACTCATCAAGTAATGTGTATGAAAACGCGAGCGCAGCGAGCGCGAAATATTTCGAACATTATGATGCCGGTGCGGAAAATTATTCATACGCATCAAGTCATGCAGATGAAAACGCGAGCGTAGCGAACGCGAAATTTTTACGAACATTATGATGCAGGTGCGGAAAAGACTTCAAACGCATCAAGTAATGTAGATGAAAAAGCGGGCGTAGCGCGCGCTAACGTTTTTGAACAATTTGAACATTATGATGCAGGTGCGGAAAATAATTCCTACGCGTCAAGTAATGTAGATGATTGAACAAAAATAAATTGTTGACCTATCAAATGGCTTTGTAAAGAGGTGGTTGAATAGATATTTTTTTGTTCATAAATTAGTGGAATACCTTTCAAAGTTCAAAGTGCTTTATTGTAAAACATAGGTATAACTGAATACCTACTTTGGTCTGTTCTTTCACTTTCGAAGATGGAGTAGAGGCCTAGGTTGATAGCGCACCCACCCTGGTTGCTTCTAAGAGTTATGTGATTTTCTGAGAATTGTTTTTTTTTCCTTCCTATCCGCCTATAACTTTCGAATTTGGTCATACTTGATGTTTATTGTTACTTAGGTATATTTTACTAACGAATACCAATATACCCTAAATTTATGTCTGTTACGCGCTGAACGTATTTTATACATTTTGCTGACGGAAAACGCAACTAATCGGCACCTCGAAGAACCTCAATGACACCCATATCGATTATTAAGAAAAGTAAATAAGTAAATGTCCGCCATCTTCGATTTGAAAATGGATATCATTCTTGTAATGAGCACCTCAAAAAACAATATTTTATACAAAAATGCGCATACCTAATATATAGGTACATGTCGCAAGTGCTACCATGCAACCGAGAGCCCGCCGCTCTGCGTAGGTACCCTCCATCGAAAACAAAAAAAAACCGAGGCTTCGTAGTAAGGTTTGTGAATATTGATAGAGATTGACTGACCAACATAATTAGATCTCTCATTTCAAACAGTTAATATGGTTTGAGGGACTTTTGTATTTTTGTCTTTAGCCCTGAGAGGCAGAGGTATTGTTATTTCACCCCCATTTTTTCAAATACTATCTGTTTGTTATAAAATGTTTGAATGGGGTTCTATTTACTTTGCGTCCATGTATGTACTTACCAATTTTCAAGCCTGTAAAGCATGAACTAAAAGACTTCTCATACAAAGTTTAACCCCTCTTTTCACCCCCTTTCATCCCTAACTTATATGATTTTTATAGCCTATAACCTGACCGAAGATCCAATAAACATATAAGTGAAGGCTGTATTAAAATCCATTCGCTAGTTTTCGCGTGATAGTTAGACAAATAAACAGACAGACAAACAGACAAACAGACACGAATTCTAAAAACAGTTGAAACGTGTTCTGTTATCGATTCTTAGACCCCTCCATCGATTTTTTTACTAATATCTTCAATGTACAGATTTTCGACCCTCTTCTGCTTTATTATATGTATAGATTTACTTTTCTATTAACTCTTGAAAACATTGCTCTTCTGGGTCTTTTTTCGTCCCTATTTCAACATTATCTGTGTCAAATCAGTTTAAATAAAACATGCCACCATATCCTCGTTGATTTCTTTTTTTCATTTTCGATGGATAATCTTTGTTTATTTAAATACTCGCAGTCGAAGTGAAAAGTAGAGTGCATAACTCTGGTCTATATTACCGCTCGAACTATTACGTGACAAAATGCCATATTTTAGACCCTTGTCATATAATCTATTATTTTTATCGATTAAAATAAACTGTAAACTGCCCTGTGACTGCATGGAGCGTACACATGCCGGTAAAAGCTATGGGAAAAATTAACACTTAAAAATTTCCAGACCGAAGACGAGTGTGATAATGAAGTCACTTTCAAATAAATATAAGTGCTCATCACATCACCAGCCAGCTTCATAGTTAGAGTATACTTACGTACCAACTAAACTTGGTGGCAACTTTAGTTGGTAGGGTGGGTACCCTACCAACTAAAGTTGACCACTTAGGTCATATCATATTTCTTTATTATCGCGTTTACCCGTGGTCAGTGAAGAGGATTTCGTCGACACATTATTGACACTCGTAGGTTTGAAAGTTATTGACAGTACACTACAACGTTAAATCTAAAAAGAAATACAATTCCTGCACCTATCGTTTCTTAGATAAGTGCTGAATCAGCAACAGGCTCAAAAGCATATTGTGCTGACACAAGATAGTAGCGTTTTTACAAAAATGTTGTAGGGATAAAAGGTGGCACATCACTGTTGATATATTATCATTTTATCAATAGGTACCTTCAGATAATGACAGGCATGAAAAATTATCAAACTATAATATTATATCTAGGTTGATATTTATTCAAGGCATTTAAATTCCGTACTCGATTCCATTTCGCGAATATTCGTGTGGCGTCAGAGTATGCGGTATATTTCAGCGTTTTCAAGTATTTTTCACATCTCGTGCAAGTAAAATTCGTCTTTATAATAATATTGTGTGTACTATCGTAATGTGGGTGCTTATTTTTTAAAAATGAAGTAAATAGTATGGGTTTATTACTGGTACCTAGTTATTTCTGTTCATAATTTTTTACAGCATTGTATTAAATCTGGAATATATATTTTATGTATGAAAATTTATAATGTACTTACATGCAATATTTGAAATTCAAATAATATTTATGTATGTGAGCACTTTATTGCACACAATAACAAGTTAAAACACGTACATGCCACTAAAGATTGAAGTACAAAGGCGAGGTAATAATAATACTGAACACGTAATCTTAGGCGACTTCCTGATTTGTCGGTGCGGAGGTAGTACGATATGAGAAAAGTGTCAACTGTCAGTGTCAGCTGTCAGTCGACTCTGCACCATTTTTTACTACACCCCTATATTTAAATGAGTGCTTCCTGACTGGCGCGGGATGCGCGGTAGCGGGACGACGCTAAGGCGATACTGCTCCGCTTCTGCGCATGATATTACTACTGCGCAAACGTAATACTGAAAGTATTTTGTCCCGATAGATCCCGCCCCGCCAAGTCAGGAAGTCGCCTTAGCTTATATTGCAGTTTTATTTATTTCACTTGTCAAAATTATAATATTTGAATTCTTGTCATGATTTTCATGATGAAATATTGAAGAATATAAAGAGCTAATTATAAACGCCATTGAATCCCAAAGTAGCTACTGCTAAGTTAGGTGTATACACAGCTTTTTGAATACCTACCTACTAATTGTTACCTGTACCTACTTATCTACTACTAAGTACTCGTACTTTACTGACACAAGAAAACAATAAAAGTTAAGGATTTAATAAAAATAATGTATCATTGCTTAGATAAGTCTAAACACCAGTAAATAAATTAATAAAAGAAATGGATAGTGACACAACTCCAAAATATTCATGTAGTATAAGGCGACTTCCTGACTTGGCGGGGTGGGATCGATATGTGACATTTTCTTCTTTGACGTAAATTTACTGACAGCGCAAAGATTATCACTTGACGGAACACTGCCAGTATTACATTTGCGCAGTAGTAATATCATGCGCAGAAGCGGAGCAGTACCGCCTTCGCATTGTCCCGCTACCGCGCATCCCGCGCCAGCGCACATGTTCGCAGACGACCTCTGTGCTCTGCGCGCGGGCTCGGACCTTGAGGACACCTTCCGCCTCGTACAGCAAGATATTGACGCGGTTGTTAAGTGGTCTCATGACAATGGGATAGTTCTCAATGCTGACAAAACCAAACTTATGTTAATCCACTCTCCGTATTTAATATTTAATAATGTTCATCCGGACTTATATGCTCATACCTATCCCTGTTTTCATCACAATAACTCCAACTGCACCTGTGAACCTATAGAACAAGTGAAACTTATAACTTATCTTGGAATGAAAATAGACGAACACTTTACCTGGTCATATCACATCAATTTCATCTATGAGAAACTTAGAATCTTGTTAGGTAAATTTCATACTTTAAAATTTAGAGTTCCTATTAGTACACTAAGATGTTTGTATATGGCATTAGTAGAATCTATACTGGATTATGCACTAGACAGTTATGGGCTCACAACAAAAACTAATATTGATAGATTAGAATCCATACAAATAAGATTTTTAAAATTACTTGTCAACGAAAAAACTAAAATTAAATATAAAGGTAACTATAGAAAACTCTTTAAAATCTGTAAAATCTTACCAATTAGCCTTAAACATAAGTATCTACTAGCTAGAAATAACCATAGCTGTCTTGAGCCTAACCCAGAGAATCCATTATTAAAACCTATCGACCATACCCATAGTACCAAATCCATTGTCACAGGCAAACTATTTGTTCCTAGAGTAAATAACTACTATGGAGACAGAACATTAAAAAAACGTATCCCATACCTACTCAATAGTTTGCCCGAAGCAATTAGGTGTGAACGTAACAGGAATAGGTTCGGGAGACTGCTGAGGAAGCATTACCTAGACTCTGGGTAGTGCTTCCTTAGTAGGCTCTCGAACGTATTACTCGTAATATGTTATTATATTAAATTTAAAATAAACTAAAGTGTAACAAAGAGACTGCCGATCCCACAGTCAAACTGTAACCACAGTTTTGTGGGGCGATGTATTATGTTTTTCACGTTCTTAATATATGTATGTTTATTAAATAAATAATAAAATAATAATAAGTCAGGAAACACCCATTTAAATGTAGGGGCGCAGTAAAAAATGGTACCGAGTCGACTGACAGCTGACACTGACATTTGACACTTTTCTCATATCGTACTGCCTCCGCACCGACAAATCAGGAAGTCACCTAATAGTGATGATGATATTGCTAGACGTAGGCATCGTAGGCATTACCATTATTTTCTTAGGTGCTCTATCTCATATAAATATTTAGTATGTGAAAGCTAAAATGGAAAAATAATTATTATGCTCTGTCGGCCCAGACAGCTGCTTGCTAAAGCTAGTAGAGCCTACTTCTGCATAATGATAGGCAATTAGCGCACCACTAAGTATCTCTATTTAGGCTCTAGATGCTCCTGTGAAAAATAGACTTCCATTACAAATTCTCTAACCGAAATTCTCATTTATATTTCTCATTATGACTAACTTACAATGACACAGGGTAATATTGAAACAGATCGACAAAAATACGATGATATGATGATATTCGCAATCCCATTAAATTGTTACCTAAAGTATAAACTATAAATATTTCACTTGTTAAGAGATATCCGATATTCTTCTCATTATTTCGTTTTTAATTAAAAATCTTGGCAAACGACACAGTAGGTCCCATCTTGGATTTCTAATTAGTATATTTTGCTTTCCAAAACATTTCTTAACCCATTTCATTGGATTAGAGCCAAAAAAATTGTCGTATATTTTTATCTTCCTGACAATGCCCCTTCGTTTTCTTATTAAAGATTCATTGTGAAAGATTAATTCATAAAGGATGACACATACAATACAACAAACGGAAATTATCCGGATTTTCGATTAAAGAGGGATGATTTCGTATTATGTTCGAGCTGATATTTTAAAACATCTGGAAATGCAAGCATGCCTACTTTTGGTGTCAACTTGGTTTTCAAATTTATAATAAATTCTTGAGATTTTTTGCATTAATTTGTAGCTACGAGTACCATAATATTGTGTATTTTAGCGACATTCTCGTGGGCATCATGAAAGAAAATAAATGGTAATCGGAATAAAATTAACATCACATTAATTACCTTGCATCTGCCGTGTGCGTGTCTAAGTCTAGTGTAAGCAGCTCCAAGTTATCATCATCAGAAACTCGAAGCCACGATACCTGGAACAATCAAGTTGGTTGGATTGTTTGTTTCAATTTTGTTAAGTTTAACAGTTGTTCAGCTGGTTGTTATTTTGAAGTTGGCCATACACGTAAAGTAGATAGTTAATAAAAGGCGCCGTGTGTTTTTTTTATCAAAGTCTAACCCTAATTAGATAGTTAAAGCTTGGCATAGATTTGCCTGTCTAATAACGGTTTGAGCTAGCTGTTACTTTGGCGTCTTCCTGATTTGTCGGTGCGGAGGCGGTACGATATGAGAAAACTGTCAAATGTCAGTGTCAACTGTCAGTCAACTCTGTACTACTTTTTACTGCGCTCCGACATTTAAATGAGTGCTTCCTGACTGGCGCGGGATGTGCGGAAGCGGGACGATGTGAAGGCAGTACTGGTCCGCTTCTGCGCATAATATTACTACTGCGCAAATGTAATACTGACAGTATTTTGTCAAGTGGGAATCTTTGCGACGTCAGTAAGTTTACGTCAAAGAAGAAAATGTCACATAATATCGATCCCGCCCCGCCCCGCCCCAATATTATACCCCAATCAATTAGCATACCTACATTCAACTACTGAATAGATTTTGATTGCCCTGTTCTGTCGCAGATAGTAAAGGGCATAGCACCGTTTATTTATTTATTTATTATATGGCAATTATCTAGAACCGTGAGATCTTCGAGAAGAAACCAGGCTAAAAACCAGACCTCGATAACTTGTATAAGGCCAAAAGTAGATCTGGAGTGGAAATATAATTAAACTGTACAACATGTACTATGGAACCAACTGAATTGTGACCCACCGTGTTTGTCACAGAAAATGGCAAAGTGACGGCCTCATGTAGTCACGACCCTCAGTCATGAGGATGCGATTCAGAAGAAGTCTATTTTTATGGGAGTGATCTAACTTTCCATAACGAACGAAAATATCTGGTTCGTTCTCGTAGGATTTAATTGAATTTTGAATTAATTTAATTACCGTAATGTTTCCGCAACATACAACAAATTGAAGCACGTAGCTCGATTAGTGTAAATGCATTCTACTCGCGGCTTGGCCGTTTATCACTAGAGCACATTTGGTTAATGCCAATCGCATGAATTAAACAGCACAGATCATTAATGAACTATCCGATCATGTAAATGTTTGTTTAGTTACTAGTGTGAATTAAAATGTAGGTAAAGCATTCACGTTGAACTACTGTTTATTCACAAAGTTTCAGGTATCGATTTTGTTGTTGCAATTTCACTATATCAAAGATCTTATCATTAAAAAAAAAGTAATCATGTCTGGGAAGTACAGCGAGCAAAGTGTCTTAGTGTATTCGTGGCAACTGGTTGTAAGTCATGCGCAAGTAGTATAATAATGGAAATTTTATTTAAGTTTTTTTTTTCACGAGATTTGAACTTTTTTGTTACTAAAATAGTAGGCCTGTTAAACACATTTTTAAGTAAAATAATAGGCTGTTTGGGTCATTGTCAGTCGGAAAAACAAAAGTTGTCCATTCGGTGGACAATAGTTAACGGCTTGTGTGCATGTAATTTACGTTTTTATTACATGGATTTATAGACACGGAATTACAAATTATGCGGGTTATCAGATCAATCGAAAATTAAGCTTTGTAGCCCTTAACTTTTGGCATGTCCACCGAAAAGACGCGCATCTAAATTTGACAATGACCCGTTTACACTTTGATAAGTGGGTGGCGAGTTTTTACATTTCTTGCCCGCACTCGCCGCCATTCTTATGTATGAACTCGCACTGGAAATGTATAAACGTGCTTAAGTAAATAAACGAATTACCTATAGGTAGTAATGCATATGCGTATTGTATTAGTACATTACTCAACAAGGGCGGTAAAACAAAGAATGTCTCAGATCGCAGGTATTTGACGCCCGAGCGGAAGGCAAGGGCGATAAATATGCGATCTGAGGCTTTCTTTATTACCGCCCGTGTTAAGTACATAATTTTATGTCACCCCCTGGCCAGGAAGTGGGTTTTTTTGCGCGTGGAGCGTGCGATAATGGCCGCTTTATGGCCAGGTGTGACATAAAAACAATTAGACATACCCTTTTATCTCTCAGGGCAGTGACGCGACAGTCAAATGCAACTGTAGCCCCCGTATCTGCTTCCAGTATATCGTCTGACGTCACATCGCCTTCAAACGACGGGGCGCGGAATCTGCAATAAATATACTTCTATACTTATTCAATTTAATTACCTGATAATGACGTAAAGGTCTGGGACTGTCTTTACAGTCAGTCCGTGTTATTAAACTCTCAACAAAATAATTATTGTGTGTAAGCGGAGCCTAAGTTCGGCTTACATTTTTTGTAATAATTGCGTGACTTTTAGAATGATTGTTAGTAAATATCAATTTTCATTCTCACGATCAAATAAAAATCAACGTGCATTTATTTCAAGCGGACACACCTTGCACAGGTCCGTTTGAAATAATATACGATTACCGTTCCCCTGGTAATAATAAGCGTAATCTGGTAGTCATTGGAGGAACGCTCCAGAACTACAAAGCAATTTAGTGGTAGCCGTACAGGCCCAATTTCAAAGAAAAACCGCAAATCGATGTACAGTTTAGCCATTTGGCACACGCATACTAGAGGTCAAAACAAAATTTTTGACCCGCAGTTCCTAAAAAAATTTCCCTTAGGGGGGGAGAGCCGAGACATTCTTTTTTTTGTATGAAAAAAACATTTTTTTTTTCAGAAACCTATCGTGTGTAGTATCATATGAAAGAGCTTTTTGAGGCAATTCTGAAAATATACCACATCATTACATTTCAGCTATTTTTTTTAAATTAAATCAAAAATAATTTTCGAAACATACCAAGTTTGAGGTCCTCCAGACACGATACGGCTGATTTTTATTTTGTACAATATACCACAAATGATACTTAATATCCTCATATCTAACCTCAAAAAAGCAATTTCGAAATGATTTTCGGTAAGTATATTTTTTTTAATTTTTCAATATTACTAAGTGACACGGTTCTACTTTAATACCAATTTTACGTGATTTATGGAACTTTAGTGCAGATACGTTACATATTAATCATAAAATGATACGTAGTATCCATATATCCAACGGGAAATACCTCTTTAACCCTTTACCCCCCACCACCCACCCACCACCTACCCACTATACCAACTGATGACAAGGTGCAGTTAAAGGGTTAAAGAGGTATTTTCCGTTGGATATATGGATACTACGTATCATTTTATGATTAATATGTAACGTATCTGCACTAAAGTTCCATAAATTACGTAAAATTGGTATTAAAGTAGAACCGTGTCACTTAGTAATATTGAAAAATTAAAAAAAAATACTTACCGAAAATCATTTCGAAATTGCTTTTTTGAGGTTAGATATGAGGATATTAAGTATCATTTGTGGTATATTGTACAAAATAAAAATCAGCCGTATCGTGTCTGGAGGACCTCAAACTTGGTATGTTTCGAAAATTATTTTTGATTTAATTTAAAAAAAATAGCTGAAATGTAATGATGTGGTATATTTTCAGAATCGCCTCAAAAAGCTCTTTCATATGATACTACACACGATAGGTTTCTGAAAAAAAAAATGTTTTTTTCATACAAAAAAAAGAATGTCTCGGCTCTCCCCCCCTAAGGGAAATTTTTTTAGGAACTGCGGGTCAAAAATTTTGTTTTGACCTTTAGTATGGGTGTGCCAAACGGCTAAACTGTACATCGATTTGCGGTTTTTTTAATCGTACGGCTACCACTAATTACAAAAAAAACGATTACCGTTCTAAAATAACTGTCTATTTATTATTAAATCTGAAAAGTCTGCTTTTAAATACTTAAAAAGTCTAAATTTAGGCATACGCCTTTATTGCTCAAAAATGAGAAGCGCTCTTAAATATTACTCCCTCTCTTCATCTCCTTTGCCGAGGTGGTTAACTACCTAAAAAAATATTGTACGTGTTTAATGCCATATGTCAGCTTTTTGTGTTTCCTTTATTCCAAAGAAATTAAACTTTTATAAATCGCTTATGTAGTGACGTATAAAAATGATTCTGCTCACGTATAAAAAACATTTCTTGACAAAGAGAAATCACCGTTTAGAAATTGTGAAAAGCTCCAGATGTGTTAAACTCATTTTCAGTCTAAGGACGCGATTTACAAATGCTCTCTTTTGGTATTATGGCGTAGATTTTGAACAACATATTTCTGATTTCATTTCTCATTGTTTAGTTATTTGTTAACGTCGAACACAACAATGCAACAAAATTCATAACGAATACTTTTTTAACACATTCATTGCCGCCGAGTGCTACGCGCTACACTCGTAGCCGCGATAACGTGTTTTTTCTGCGTTGTAGCGAAAACGAAGTATCTATCTAAGAACAGAAATCCCGACTATCGGGTCCAAGGCGCTGAACGTGTTAAATATTTCGTTTGTTTTCTTATAATAAGTGAGTTTGATTAATTAAAATTTTGTTGCTAAGTAAACTCCATTTTTATTAAAAACTGGCTATGCAGCTGCGCAGCATGTCCCCGTCATTTAGAAAGGTTAGCCAGAGCAGATTAAAATTGAGCCAGTTGAGCTGTAGGCCAAAATCTGATTTAGTACGATTCTGAACAGGTCGGATAATGTCATACGATCGTTTCTGAATGAGTCAATTTAAGAAACGACTTATGAAGTGAAAGTCGTTTTCTAGAGGTATTGAAGTCAGGTTTCTAACGATAATTTTGATAGAAATATTTCAAGATACTGAATATTTCCGACAAAATAGTTCACTGATGCAAAATCGGGACACTAAAGCCAAGGCGCAACTAAGCGCTGCGTCCCATGCATCGCCAGAAGAGCTCTTGGCCTAAGTTACTTTAAACCCGAAGGGGATTAAGTGTGTTGGAAAGGCTCCAGCACATTTAGTTCAAATATTACTGAAAAAGAAGATAGTGAAGACTCTTCTTCTTCTACTTTGGCACCTCTTGTATCAATATTACTATTATATACCCACTTTAGTTCATAAAATAAATTACGAGCCCAGAAGGTAATCCCTGGTCAAAGCCTACTGTCGTAAAGGTAAACGCTGTTTCATTTGGTAATAAAATATTCAGATGTAGGTTTTGTAGCAGCTAGTGACAAGACAGAAAAGGTTACGAATACCTTCTGGACTTACTAATGTAGGTATTTAAAAAAAACTAATTTGAAACGAAATGTAAGGTATCATTTACTTTCAAGTCGGCTTCCGGCATTAGAAAGCTGCAAATGAGAAAATATTTGCCTTTAATGTTTTCGAAGAAAAGAAAGCTTCATTAGCATAAAATGTAGGTCAAAGTCGTATTTTGCATGTAAATTTCAATTGAAATATTTGCACGGTTTAAGGTTGAACATTTTCCTGTTCACCTATCGTGACAAGTAACTATATCCGTTGCTAATTATGCGTGTGCGTCATTATGTTATCAAAGTCCTCACAGCCCCTAATCCAGCGTTTATTCTGATTCGTTAGTTTGCTGAGCGTGCAAGTGAGCGTAATACCTTCACATGTAAATCAAAATATGATAGTGATTGAAAGCCATGATTTATTAAATTTTAATTCGACGACGATGACATACAATACAACCTCACAACTTGATGGTTAACAAACACCGTATACTTACTCTGTATTTATTATCTATGCATAAAGTACTATCACTTAAGTTTAGCGATTCGAAACGTGGGCGGGGCACATTGCACGTAGAACCGATGGCCGTTGGGGCCGAAAGGTTCTCGAGTGGCGACCACGGACCGGAAGGCGCAGCGTGGGTAGACCCCCCACAAGGTGGACTGATGACCTGGTAAAGGTCGCGGGAGTCCGCTGGATGCGGGTGGCGCAAGACCGGTCATTGTGGCACTCTTTGGGGGAGGCCTATGTCAGCAGTGGACGTCTTTCGGCTGATATGATGTTGATGATGATGAAAGTACTATCCTATTCAAATTCTATGCAAGAATCGGCAAGAAACAAACGAAAGCGCCATACTTTACTATTGGCAGTACTTTACACTAGATAAAAACGGGCTATAGTTTTTTGAAGCATGCGGCCTTTTTCCTCCAATAAAGGCATCCCGTTTAATCGCATATAGCGTGCTGTATGCTGCTTTTTCTTCTAGTTAGGGTCTTATCATATTTGCGGTTTATTTTCGTGGTACAATGCCGGCCGTGGTACGATGAGTGCCATTGTCAAGATACTGTCAACGGCATTTGGGTGAATAGCACCTTGTAGGTGTGCGATAGCAGAGTTTAGCCGAAATGGCAAGATAATCTTGCATGGTGAATGCATCATATTAATATGCACCTATATCAATTTCGATGTCACTATTCTTAATCTCACTCTCTCCTGTACAGTTAAATTAAAAAATATGGTTAATGCATATTACCCAAAAAATAATGTCCCATGGCTGTTATGGCGGCGATTTAAGACCAGGTTATTCGAAATCATAGTATTTTTCATTCAATTTTAAACCATTAAATACCTGCTCACTTTATTGATGGGATATTTAGATATGTTATAGAGTTTAAGAGTCGGTCTAGTGTATTTTAAGGCTGGAAACACGATATTTGAAACTTCGCTCGATGATCTCACATCGCAAAAACAGGTAAATTTTGATCTTATTTTGAGTCGTATATAAAACATATCCAACTCAGACTCGAGTAAAATATATTAATAGATAGGAAACGATGTGAAGAAGTGTATTTTACGGCAAATTTTTTTTAAAAGTTTTTGTATTTAACAAAACTCAAAAATATCAGAAAAGCAAACTGCGCGCTTCATTTTTGTAGACAGATGGACGTTGGGCCTCGAGCTGGACGGACGTCTGTCGCACTTTTTGCAGTTTGACATTTATAAAAATCGCATATTTAATACCAGTAACTAGATGATATTAACATTTTCAGGGTAAATTACTGGTGAGTCATGTCGACGAATAAACATTTAAAATAGTTTTCCTGGTACTTTTACAATTCGAGATAGTGGAAAACATAAAATGTGGCTAATAAAGCTTATCATTATATATTTTTTTCCTTTTTAAACCCTCTCTTATTACAAAAGGTTTCATTGAGTATTTTTAGAATGTGGAATTTTTTTCCATTATACGGGCCACACTCCTTCGTATAGCATATTGTATATTTTATGTCTCTGTGTGAGTATATATTCATAGCGCCCTGACACATAGTTTGACATGACATTAGCAAATAAAATTCAAGCTTGGTATTTCAAATACAATATTTTAAATTATTAAATATATTGAGCTTCGTATTGTAACAAAATAAATATGCCCAAACGGACCGTAATACTGCCAAAGTTTTGACGCTATTCGACTTCAATTTGCTCTGCAGTTCAATGTGAAGCAGAAATACATCAGTATTACGATTAAAGTGATATTATTGCATTGTGTAATTATTCCAATAAAATATCAACGTAAACGATAAAAAAAAATACAAATTTAAATGAAAAGATGCCTCGAATAATATCTGAAATAGAAAGGGCCCAAAGCTCTGAGGAATTCTGGCCGCTTACGGCTAGTAGATATGGTGAGGATGTCTGGTGACGGCGTCGCGGCAGTCGCGGTCTTAGATCTATGATCTGCGGCTTCGGTGAACTTCACTTCATACCAACATCATGCGCAAATGTTTACGTGAATTTACTGGACGAAGTGATGCTGCAAATTGTTCTACCGACTTTCCTGACTTTATTCAAGATAATTGCCCGATACAGCACGGGTCACTTGGGAATGGTTTACTCTACAGCTACATCCAGGCATAAATGTAATGATGTAATCCCATCGCCTGAAATTTGAACCCGATTGAGAATCTTTGGGGTTTAATGGTTCAACAGTGGGATCATCGCCATGAAAGAACCAAAGAAGCAATTCAAACAATAGATACTGCAATGAAATATAGGAGGAAATGCGGGGAACTGACATAATTATCAACGTCTTCTCAGCTTATTGAGAGACAGGCTACAAACTGTTATAGACGCACTGTGGTTGCACGCATTATAAACCCTCAGTCTTATGTTTTATGTTTATAATAAATTATATAATAAATCTTGAATTTTATTTAAGATGGATTTATGAACCGTACTGTCTTCTCGAAGATCTCACGGTTCTAAATAAATGCCATATGATAAATAAATAATAATAATGAACTAATAAATAAAGTGGTAAGCTTGTATTAGCAGGGCAAGATATTTATGTTGAATCTTTTTCTAAATAAATAAAAAAGTACAAAATATTTATTTACCAAAACAACGCTCAATAATTATTTATGCTCTAAAAATTACGGTTGTTTAAATAAAACACAAAAAAAAACACTTGCTCTTGCCTGAGATTCGAACCTGAGACCTGTGCTTCAGAGAGCAAGCGATTACTAAATACATCACAAATCACAATATACTTGGCCTAGTGGTTGAAATTAAGCTACTTATTTGTGGCTTGCAACTTTGACTTTTTGTGTCGAGTCGTGACAAAAAGCTCTTATTTAGTTAAGTGAAATCTGTCAAAACTGCGCAACAGAGACAGAGATATGCAATGACAAGTCTACACTGTTTTGCGTGAATGTCATAACAATCTGTTTTAAATTTAAATGGTTGACAACCTAATTATCACGTGCGCCACTCTGGCTTATTCTGGTTAATTTGACAAAGAAGGTCTGTCACATATTGAAATTCTAAGTTAAAGTAATGATTTAAAAAAACGAGGTCAATGACCTGTCACAGTAAAGTGAGATAGTGTGTGTAAAATGTAATTGTGTTTGTTACTGGGGAGAATTACGATAATGTTGCGCCGCCTAGCGGATTTATTGTGTCGCGTATGTAGTTTCGCTTCAATAAGAGCGCCTTAATATTTCGGTCGGTAGATAGGTAATTATGCGAAGATTAATTCGATACGCTGTGTGTTATGATACGAGTACAATTATAACATTACCTATTAAATGATTATTCACCATGGAAAAATTAAAAGAATTTTATACTTTACAGGTTTAAATTTGGGTGTGCATTTTTTAACCACTCATTGTTTCGCTCACGATAAATTATGAAGGTCTTTTAAGCATTTTATCAGCAAGCGTCACTGTGTAAGACAGCTCCGAGATCAAAGAAAAATCTTTTACAAAATATAATTTTTGTTTGTGCTATGTTTTCCACTTCGATCCTTATCTTATAGCTATTTTTCTTATTTAGCCTAAATGTTTTAAGAGGGAAAAGTCTATACAAATATAGGGAGGGAAAAGTCTATATAATATTATGCCTATTTTTGCCACGGCACTAGAAATAAATGAAGGCCAATCTATTTTGATGGCGCAGAAAAGCGTTGAAAAAAAACTTATTGTATTAGTCTACTTATTTGTAATGCTTCGCACAGTGGGAAGCCTTTAATCAAAAGCAATTCATTCAATTTACTGTAGTCATTTTTTACACAGCAGTTATTGGGAAAATGTATTTTCTTAGCACGTTATTTTTACCGTAAGCTGTCGTTTGAGGTTCGATGAAATTGGTTATGACGTGTACTTGATTCTATTGCTACGAGAGACATGACACAATATCAGCAAGTTTTGTTTTCCTGTTAAAAGGAAAGCCACTCCCAGCTAATGGTGAAACATGATATTATGTTTTACTTCGCTACTCATACCCAAAAGATCCAACTCCATAATGATGATTCACTTGTTGAAAGCGGAAACTGTTACGTCGTTTGAATAATACATGGGGAGCCAACCATGATTGGTCGTCTTTGGGGGCCAGAGTACCATTTACAGGAAACAATACTATAGTAGATGAGTTTTCAATGTACTGCATCAAATAATTTCGAAACAAAGTCATTGTTCCATTATTTTCAGTTAATCTTTGGTAAATGTAGGTTTGAAATAAAAACGTCGGTACAACTATATATTTTGCTATAAATGAAGTTTAATACCACTATCATCATCATAGGCCTTTGCGTCTATTGCAGGCGATTCAAGCATTGCTGTGTAGTTGCGAACATCGTTTTTGGTGGCTGTAGAGACCAATGCGGGAACGGCACGATCTTCCACAGGTATTACAGGGAAAGTTGACGTCAGAAGCTCTAGTTCCGATTTGTTTTCTGCGGCACCTTTTACTAGCTAATTCGTCAAACCAGGCTTCATCGCATAACTTTCCGCCGTCCGCAACACGTTTGCGCCATCCGTCTCTATCAGCGGCAAGTGATTCCCAGGCCTATACCCTAATACCACTATATTAGTGTTAGAAAATAAAATACCTTTACATAATACTTATTGTTTTCCATTATTCCGGCTGCTTCACTAAAAAAAGTCAGAATGCTAACACGCACGTGTAATACAAAGGGCTTGTTTTTCACAAAGGGAAAAGTGTGACTGAAACGAGAGCCGTTTCATTCAAACTGGTAACTTATAGACGTGCGCCGCGTGCAAAAAACTACGGGCGCTGTCACACCGAACAAGTCAATGTGGGTATAAAAATTACGTAATTTTTACTATCGTCCTCATAGCGTTTACCTCGTTGTATCCTAAAGGTGCATGGGGTCCGCTTCTGCGCCTAATCCCAAGACGACGTAGTTCAGAAACACTATAAATTATGTTTCCTCACGATGTTTTCCTTCACTAAAAAGTTAGTTTTAAATATGTAATGATACTTCGTAATAAAAAAAACAGTAAGAGCCGGGGTTACACGACGTTCAAACTGTTAAAAGTTTGAAAAATAAATGAATAGGTACATCCATACCAAAACAGATGCTTTTTTAAGGTGGTTCGAAATGAACCCGTTACGTTGTAATGATGCCACCCCTTTTAACCTCAGTTGAAATTTGAAAGCAGAACAATTAAGATAACAATCCCATGAAATACTTAAAGTAGCAGTAACTAAATAATTGTAATACTGGCGGAATAATTAATGTGTAAAGGAAGAGTTACATTTACATAAAATTACAGAATATCAAAGTATTCTCCAAACATAATAATAATACGCTGGTTGAAACATACACATAGAATTACGTTACGGTGTAACAAATGCCTCACGCTTGTCTTGAAAAAGATGTTCATTGGAGCTGAAAATGAGATAACGTAGGCAGCTAGTTAATTAACCGAAATTAGTTCCTCTGTTTAAGCTCCGAGGGTTTGAAGGCTTCATTTGCTAGTGTTTATTTACATGTTAATAAGTACCTACAAGTTGGGTTGCAATCATGGGTTTTGGCTGATTTAATCAGACTCTGATGATTGCGAGTTTTTACACAAGGGATCAATTGTCATTGATCCCATCAGCCACCATAACGTGTCCGTTATGGTGGCTATTCCACTTAGATATTTTGATATTATGTAACAGATTTGCTACTTAATTTGGACTTTCGATATACGTGCTAAGTGATATAGTCTAGGCCCCGAACTAGAAAACGCGTCTCTAAACTGTGCAAGCGGCAAGTCAGTAACAGGTGGGGTGACAACGTTATCAGAGGGTTTAGACCCTGCAGAATACGGATCTGTCTGTCTCCATCCTCAAATTTGAGCCGGAAGTATGTTATACCGGAAAATGTGCAGCTCATACAAATTTTTTCGTTGTACATTTGGTAAATCGTTGTTCCGGTACCCTAACTATGGTCCGATTGTTATAGGTTTTTGATATGCCGTAAAGGACAATATTTGTCATTGTATCCCGAAATGTTCGACCCTCTAGCTCCATATCTTTCTCCGCCATCTTGGAAAATCTGTCACTTTTTTCAGTTTTTTGCTTGTACTGTCGTTAAAGTTCATTTTAGTGCTAAACATAGTTCGGCAATTTTGTAGAACACAAAATTTGCTAAAACTTTGGCCTACAAATATTTTTTCCATGACCCTTAGGGACGAAGATATGCCAGAAGTTATCTTCAAAAATTGCCACCTTTTTCTAGTTTTCCTCTCATGTCTACGTTTCAAGTGCATTTTAGCCCTAACTATAGTTCGGCAATATTGTTCATCACAAAATATGCTATAACTTTTGTAGTGAAATATTTTTGGCACGACCATTAGGAAAGAAGATATGTAGTCATCTATGGGGTACTACCATCGAAATTTGCTACTTTTCCAGTTTTCACACAAAAAAAAAGATCAATTACATAAGGTATTTTTCAACCCTTTAAATCGCTACTGCTCAGTATATCTACACATGTTTTGTTGTAGTATTTGATTATTCTGTTTTTTGGAAAGAGCGGAGGGAGCGCGGGTAGTGCGGCGGGAAAGGCTATGCCACGCCACGACGCACAAGGTCGTTGGCGTTTATGCGCGCCTTAAAGTAAAACCGTTTTGTATTTCCTATAATATGGAATTATTTTCTACCGCCTTAGAAAAGAACATTTTAAACTTAATAGACTTTGATGTTCCCGTCCGTTTGATACTCGTATCAAGTTTTTAATTCTTACAATATTTTTTCTCTCAGTGTTTCTACTACAAACCCTATAAGATTTGGAGTCATATTGAGTTGGAATCATTAAGAGATTGAGAGGCTATAATATCCATTTGCAATGTTGTCAATTTGCGATTTAAGATTTTCAGTACTAATGAATAATATAATTCTTAATTTTTAGGGTTCCGTACCCGAAGGGTCAAAACGGAACCCTTTTGGTGTCGCCCAGGCGTCCGTCCGTCCGTCGTCTGTCACAAAATTTGTAACGAAGAATTTTTTTACTTCCCAGTGACCTATGAACTTGAAATTTGGTGACAATGTTCATTATTACGTATATTTTAACAACAAATACTTATTCCAAATTGTTTCATTCAAATTACCTTATTTTTCCTATTAAAACCAACTTACTTTTGCGGTTGGTTCGGAACCCTAAATGTGCGGAGTCCGACTCGCACTTGGCCGGTTTTTATTTCATTTTTGATTAGTTAAACGACACGTAAACGGTATTGAAATACAACATCTCTAAAACTCATGACGAACTATTTCATTCGCATTATTAATATGGAATGTGCAGCTAGAGGTTTCTATCAACTGTACTGCGAACTTTGGAAAAGTTATCTTGACTATTTTCGAACAGTTCTCTCATAGTTTCGGCAGCAAATATTAATCATAGAACAGGGATTTACTAAGTTTTAATTGCATGTTTGGAATTGTTGAAATTTTTGCTATTTGTCAAATATCCAAACTTTCTGGGCTATGCTTAAAAATTGTAAAGGTATTTCGGGATTATTAAAACGTAACAAGGAAAGACAGAGACTATTACCTAGAGAATTTGATCATTAGGGGTTTTTGAGCGTGCCATTAAAAAAAAAACCAAACTCGTTAATTCTGGAAAAATCTTAACCGTACGGTGTAGAAATGAGCATCATAACGTAGGTACTACGGTCTGTCCAGGCATTTTGTACTTATTTGCAGAACCAAGCAATTTAGTATGTAAGTATGTCGGTTTTTCAGATACTTAGTATAATTTTATTTATGAAACGATTTCGATACTTAAAAAATCCAAGTAAAAAAAATAAAATTATTAAAAATATTTTTATCATATGATGTAACTAAAAATTGACAGTTTTCGCAATTTTTCTTTTATCCTGTGCTATACGACGTTGCTTCGTACCAAATTTCAAGATTCTGAGTTTTGTAGTAGGTTTTGATTTCCTTGCGAGTGTCGAAAATTCGCGGAAATTTGCGGCATAAACGGCTGTAAAAGGTATTTGCATCCTTATCGTTCTCATTACTTAATGAACACCCCTCGTACTAACTAAAAAAATAACACTGACTTTTAACTAAAAACCTCCCTATTCATTTTTTGAAGTCAGTTATAAAGCTAAAACGTAAAAAACATCAAATATACCCTGAATGTACTTCAAAATTAGTTTTCTTATCGTCAAAGTCCTTTCAGGATCTAAAACGAAACTGTACGCAAATTACTTTTAGCTCACGTTTCAATGTTGTCATTTCATACATATTTTAGGAATTTCGTTATCTTTTAAAATTGAATTCATTTCATCAAGAGTATCATAAAACGGTTTACAGGCCTATAAAGATTTACAATAAAGGTAACGGCATTTAGGAGCGCGCCTGTAAAGCTGAGCTGATGACTGCACTAAAATGATGAGATACCTGTCATGGAATTTAAATAATAAAAATAGCATTAGGCGTTCATTATAATTAAAAACACTTCTAAGATCATTGTAGACGTTGTTTAAAATGATACCTTAATGTGTCCGTTTGACTGATACCTTTCGTGTTAAGATCATTGTAGACGTTTAAAATGATACCTTAATGTGTCCTCCGTTTCGTGTAGGTACTATTAGAATTTCAGTAAAATTTTGAGTAAGAAGTACTGATCGAATTGACATTTATACTTAAAATTATTTGAACTGTCCGATTTGTATCAAATTAGGCCGTTCAAAAAGCGACTTCACTGTCCAAGCGTGAAGATTCAAAGTCCAATGATAAGTTTTATAAAAAGTCGGACAGTTTAAATAATTTCTACTATATAGAAAAATATAACAAAAAGATAACATTATTTTCTCCTTTTTATTGTTCTGACGAAAATCAAGTGAGTTTTTAAGTGAGTCTAACATAATCAAGAGCAGAGCCGTTTTTTGCTTAACTTTTAATTTATAATTTTTCGTTATAAATTCAATTTCGCTGGAGAAAATAATAAAGCCGAAGATAAAGGCTTTGGGAATGGATGAAAGGCGCAGGTGGCGACATATAGCTCTTTAAAACATCTAATGGATGTTAGTGTAGGTACTCACTTGTCATGAAAATGTTTATTATTGGTCGCATAGGAGTCGAAGATGTAGTTCAGCATTGGTGAGTCCGCTTTACCCTGCCTCATCTGTTGGCGCCGGGGTTTGGAAGTGGCCAGCCTCACGCCGCTCCGGAATATACCCGGTGGAGTCATGGTGGCCTTCGTTTGAGTTGTTGTGGGATCCGTGTCAGATGATTCTAAAGGAAACGTCAACAAGTAAATCATAGGTTTTAATTTAGATTTGGGGGCCGATTTTTGAGTGTCGTACGATCGACTTTTCACTCAAGATCTGTCAAAAAACTATGATGTTTTGACAGATGTCGAGTGAAAAGTCGAGCGCTCGACACTCAAAAATCAGCCCCCAGGTATCAGTTAATTAGTTTAATGTCACACCTTGTCATAAATTGGCAAGTACCTACGGCTACGCGTGTGGAAAATCCCGCTTCCTGGTCAGAGTGACTCATAAAATTTTGTATTGACCACTGTCGTAAGTAAAAAAAGCCTCAAAACGTATATTTACCTATCAAATAACTGCGATCAGATATGATCTTTCTCTTACAGCCTTAAGGTAAGTGGTAAATTTTTTGTGGATAATCTTACACAAATCGACGTTTTCCCAAACTAAGCAAAGCTTGTACTATGGGTACTAGGCGAAGATGTAGATACTTATTATAGATACGTTGTTTGTACGTTTACATTTATATAAATGAAGGTAAAATAAAATAAAAATTTAACAAGAAAAACTAAAAAATTTAAGAAGAGATATTTATATACAAAATGATTTAAAATACAGTGTGTAGTTCTTTGAAAATGTGTTAAGACATTCGTCCATGGAAGGAGACTTGTATTATATCCAACAAAGCCAGCGATAACTGTGTCCAACAGTGGAGCAGTTGGAGTATAGGCTGGTGATAGTGGTGATAATAACAAAAATTATGAAATAACAAAACGACTTAAACTAAAACAACTAGGTATAACTAAAAATTAAAACACGTATCAAAATTAGGTCCCCTCTGTATTGTACCCATTACGCAGGCAGCATTCCCGCGCTGGATGACTAAGGCGACTTCCTGATTTGTCGGTGCAGAGGCAGTACGATATGAGAAAAGTGTCAAATGTCAGTGTCAGCTGTCAGTCGACGCGATACCATTTTTTACTACGCCCCTACATTTAAATAAGTGCTTCCTGACTGGCGCGGGATGCGCGGTAGCGGGACGATGCGAAGGCGGTACTGCTTCGCTTCTGCGCATGATATTGATATTACTACTGCGCAAACGTAATACTGACAGTATTATATCAAGTGGAATTCTTTGCGACGTCAGTAAGTTTACGTCAAAGAAGAAAATGTCTCATATTGATCCCGCCCCGCCAAGTCAGGAAGTCGCCTAAGATTAAAACGATGACATTAAGAATGATGATGATGGCCATACTGATAAAATGAATATAGGTACTTTATGTCACACCTGGCCATAAAGTGGCCATTATCGCACGCTCCGCGCGCGAAAAAACCCACTTCCTGGCTAGGGGGTGACATAAAATTTTGTACTTACCACGGGCGATAATAAAGAAAGCGTCAGATCGCATATTTATCGTCCTTGCCTTCGGCTCGGGCGTAAAATACCTGCGATCTGAGACATTCTTTGTTTTATCGCCCTTGGTAAGTAATGTACTATTAACTACGTAGTTGGCATACCTGTGGCGTTATTTGGTGGTGCGATGGCCCTTGTGAGTACCGCCGCCATTAGCAGCACGATGCGGTGCATGCCGCCGCATCCTACCCGCAGAGCAGGTGCCCTGCAACGACAAAACCTTTGTATAATACAATCACCATCAAAAGTAGGTTGGCATATGAAAGAGATCAAAAGTTCCTATTCCCTTGTTATAAATAGCTACTTCTGATGCTGACTGTACATACATATTACATGATGGACACGCAGTTATTTTTTCTAAATATTTCCCATGAAGGTCACATTAAGACCGGGTTATAGTAAAAATCTGATTTGGTAAACGGTTTTATTTCGAAATACTACATATTAAAAATGTAAAAAAAATACGATGTTATATTTGAGACCTTTATCTAGTGCCGTCGGATGTCCGTTACACAATTTGCAAAACTTTGTTCGATAGAAAAAAAATCCAAACATACCTCTGTTTTCTATCTTAAAACTCATTTTATTTCAATCTTAGGTAACATGATGAGTAGAAAATAATACTAAAATAAACGTATTTGATGGTATGAGGGATGTCGGGATTAATATTGTTAATATAGTAAGCCATATATTTTTCTCACCCAAAAATGTACTAAAAATTTACGAAAATTACGCGCACAGTTCCGTAGAGAGTGGGATGGTCAATTGCAAACTCACGCGTGTTAGAGCGGGACATTTGCAATGGAAGAACCTCGCCTTAATGCAGGGTACGGGAAAAGATAATCTTGTCTCTTTTACAATACAATACAAATACTCTTTACACCACACCTTGCCAAAAAGCGCGTTTTTCTGCACGCTGCGCGATCAGAAAAACCCACTTTTTGGCCAAGTGGTGACGTAAAATTGTGTACAAAACACGGGTCGTAAATAACTATTACAATGCATTTGCTCAGAAAGCGCCCATTGCAAGGCTCAACTTATGCATAGAAAGTGGCACTTTTCTGCACGGCTGCTGGCGCTGGCGGCCCTCTGCGCGCCCGTGCAGCCCGTGCAGAAAAGTATCGCTAATGCGCGCATGCGCTAATGATGCGCTATATATATTATGTTTCTTTCCTCTCATAATGTATTGTAAAATGTTGTATGGTACTCGTGTTGAACTGTAGGTTTTTCCCAACTCATGTCGGTTGAAAACACTCACTTCGTTCGTGTTTTCAACTTACCGACATTCGTTGGGAATAAGCCTACTTTCCACACTTGTATCATAAATAACTATTATTGCACACCTCAAAAAGATCATAGTACAGAAACATTAGGCTTAAAGTAGAGCTCTTTTTTGTTTGTCTCGAGTATATTAGATTCACTTCACTCTTTAAAAAAGGCTTTCCATTAAATTTATGATGATTTCGCCAAAAAATACTTGTTCAAAGACGTTGTTCGGTAACGATGCCATGGCAGTAGGCAACTGGTTTGTTCGGTAGTGGATTCAGCGGCTTTGGTGAACACACGTTGTCGCCGCGACGACGAGCAGAATCCGTATATTAGATTAGAGAGATATAAATATTCATGTTTTTTCTATACATCTTTTGAAGGTTTATATGATCGACTATCACCGCAGCACCAACAAAGTTTTAATTTGCACGTGCATTAGCACTTTACGAGTGTCCAATATCAAGTGAAGCATCCTATACAAATAAATACAGCGTTAAATGTGTTGCATAATGCATTTTTTCCGTAGCTAGTGAAACCTGCTTCGCATGGTTGGATAGAAATAAAATTATCAACTACAAACTAGCAATTCCGTAATCGCTGCTTTCCGTAAACTATAAATCATGTTACTAAGCCTAACTTATTTAGCAGATTTCTGTAAAGTTAGACCAAGTTAGCAAAGTTAGTGTGATACGTCCGCGTCAAACCTACGTTGTACAATGAGTTAAGAACTTTGCTCATATCGTGTTTCATAGCAAATTAGCATGATAAATTTACTACCGTCAGTTTACCTGCAAGTCACGGGAAATTATTCAAATTATAGTCGGGAACACAAATCAGTTTGCAATAGTTTCCAACTTGCTGATAATAACTGGTTTGGCTTGGATTCAAGCGGCAATATTTATTATGATACATTTTATTCACTATCTAAATAATTACAACAACGAAATCAATCCAAGCACATAATGTTCTGAAATATTTTCGTATTTGTAGAGGAAATCTTGTAATGTACAAACGGGTTACGTTGGAAGTGTACCGCTAGGACACTGTTGATGATTTATTACCGTCATGCTAGGATTAAAAATGAAATATTAGATAAAATATAAATTAAATATAATTACACCTTAAAACTAAAACGAATAATATTAACTACATTGGAATTAGGTATTTAAGTGGACTAAGGCTTGGTAAAAGTTTAATAGTCGCTATTTTATACTCTGTATTATGATATATATGTAATATATGATAGGTATGTAATTTGTTCGCTCCATCAGGCAGCCGACCGAAACTCCTGGAGAAGAATACTGGCCATGCTACGTCGGCAGAGTCACGATCCTTAGCCATGAGGGACCGATTGAGGAGGAGGAGGAGGATGTAATTTGTGATAACATAAAAATGTAATATTTATATATTAAGACACTACATAATTCCCACTTCCGAAAAACTGCATTGTTTTTGAAAAACTTTTATATATGATTGTCGATTTAAGGAACTTTTAAAAATAACTTTCTTTAGAATCGCGATTCTGCTTTCGTACACATCACTAAAATCCTATTAGTTATTGTTGCCAGCCGAATATCAACACATTCATTAAAAATTTAGAAATAAAAGAAAAAAAATCATTCATTCATTAAACCCTCAAATATAGACAAAGCTGTCCAGACTACACCCTAAGCAAACATACCGCAAATCCCTCCGTGGCTGAGCCAACATAATAATTATGCGAGCTTGTAGGTATTATAACATTAACATATCATTGTTCAAGCTTTGTTATTTCAATACCTAATTAAAATAATTTTACCGAAGCAGGATTGTATTAATTGTATTAAAATTATAAAGCCTTTGTCAATTTATGCGGAGTCGTGGATTAAGGATGTTTTCAGAGTTTGGACAGTAAAATATCGCCATTCCTGGCTATGACATCAACACTGGTCTATAAACTAGTTTTTTCATTTGAAAAAGATAGCATGCGATGTATATTCTACTATAAGGTAAAACTTACGGATTAATTGTCACTCCAGGTTACATGTTTCGAACTCTTCGAGAGTCCTTCTTCTGATTGAGTGCGTAAGAACTCCCGAAGAGTTCAAAACATGTCGCCCGGAGTGACGATTATAATACGTGAGTTTTAACCGTTTATTAAATATAGTTGTAACATGACATGACTCACGAAAGTTTGAATTCAAGCATGCGATGTAATCTCTACTAAGTTTCTTAGTGTTTTAGGAGCGAACAATCGTAAAATATTAGTCAATAGTAGGTTGTTAACCAATGATTGAAAACCACTCAAGATTATGAACGACTGAAGTAAAGGCGCCAGAAGTTCGAGGCTGAGATGAGTGGTTTCTCCCGAGTTGAATACTCTGCTTTTCATTACGAATATTTTGCCTAATTAGTCAAATCCTGTCTAGTCCATTTTAAAATCGTTATTTTACAGACCATTTGGCGGCAGGTGGGAACTGTTGAGTGGCGTTAATACGAGTATAATGTTTGTGCATGGAAAATTCTTGGAAGTGGTTCTGAAGGGGTTACAACATTTTGAACAAAATCAAGCTTATCATTCACTTTTTGTTTAAATTAGCTTCTGCTCTACAGCAGAAATGTACCATTTTCAGCACGCCACTTAGGTGAACAATGACTCACATTCAGAATATGAGGAATGAAAAATAATATAAAGATTATCTTTTTGTACACCTTCTCCATATCGACAGTTCTAACACCCACTGATAGAAATCCTGTCATGTTAGACCAGTATTCAACACATAAGCATGCAACGTTCACTGGCTACCTGTTTAATCCGTGTAAAAGACGTACCAAAGTTGGGACTGCGTTGTCCCCGTGATAAATGGCACAGTTGCCGTAACAGAATACAACACGACTGCGAAGGGTTTGCACATCGTGCACAGATGTCGGAATTTATCTTTAAATATGTTGTTTGAATTTGAATTAGAAAGAAGATCTCGAATAGCATAATGTTTTGTAGTTTAAACTGGTTTTTTTCCTCATTTTATTCTTTGTTTTTGTGTTGCTTTATATAGATACTTAGATTTCTTGATCTTAAGTAGGTTAAGTATTATCATTGTAATAAGCATATTTTTGTGACAAAATGGCTGACTGTCGAGTTTCTTTCGGCGTTTCTTCTCGGCAGTGAAACGCTAGTAAGGTTTGACTTGTAAAAGTGCCATTGCGGCCTTACTTACAGAATAAAGTTCATTTTATTCATTTTTTCATTAATTTTAAAATGGGATTGCTCTTGGCCAGCATCTAGCCAGGGGGCAAATATGAGGCAGACGTTGAAACAAGCTCACCCAGAAAATGCCTATTCACTAGTGCCTTAAATAGGTTCCGGTTATATGAACTCCGAAATACAGAAGCCGTCAGGGAATACGAAACCTTAGCAGGGTGCATTATAATAGATGACGAAAAGCGCTCTAGTTGCCTACTCTGTAAGGGCTGTCCGCCTGTCGCAACTATGTAATAAGGAATTACTTTAATTAATAAATAAGCCAATTTATTATATATGAAACATTGCCGATAATTTTCAAGGTATTAATCTTTAGCATATCTGTGCTAACTCGGGGCACGTTCTAGGGATTTGATATCGATAAAAAAGATGTCGATATATATATCAATAAATGTGCTCATTGAAAATTCTGGTTACGATACCACGAAAAAAGGAGTCTAGGAAATTTCGATAACCAACATTAATGAGAAAACGACTTTGAGTCATTATAAATATTTCATGAATGCCCCGTTGACCACTGTGGTCATTTAGAGAACGTTAAGTAATTTAAAGTGGATATTTTCATCTAGACGGCAATATATATTTAATACTGACGAATATGGAGAAAAAAAACCAACTTCAAAAAAAAAATTAAGTAAACTTCCTACCTAAAATACTAAAAATATAAAATAAACTGAAACTATTAGGTACTTAATAAATCACCTCAGTTTGAAGTTGGTTTAATTTTTGTTTCGTTTATTTCTATTTCATGACATTTTTCTTAGTCTGAATCGCAATATTTATATACACGAGTTCTACGCAAAGTCGCGGGCAAAAACTAGTGACATATGAAGCTCTTGGCGCGAATGGCGTGTTATTTTTCGAGGGTATATAAACGGAGTAACTCAAAAACTTTGTGAAAAATTGGACATTTACTCGAGTGTAATGCAACATGTGAAGACACTATTCCAATCCAACGATCCATGAACACAGCTGTTACGACGGGACCGAACACGAGCATCTAAATCTAAAATAAAAGAAACAACTACTTGTGTTCAATCTTTGCATTCGTTTGAATTCGAATGTGTATGAAAATTCGTAAAGGTAACGGGTATACTTAATGCCCGCATTCCAATGTGTTCAACTAAATAAACTATAAATATACCGGTGTGCATCAAAAGAAAATCGTTGCACACCCTTGAAACATAAATACATACCTATATGAGTCTTGATGATTGTGGGAATCATAATATGTAGCTACCATAATTACAGCCGTTATATAGATGAATTAATTTTAACACTGATTTAAACATTCTCAGTATGATATTGATGTTTTTTGGAAGTATTACAAAATATAATTATATACTTTTATTATAAATATTATATCATTTCTAAACAAAATCTCCTTGACAACTTAATGTTATCTGGTGAATATGGAAATATTCCCTGCAATTTACCTCACTAGTGAACAAACTTGCAATAATTGCACAGAATCAGGTACTTAAACGCCTTAATTTAGTTGAAAACTTAAAAACATGCAAATTTAGTGAGCACGATGCTCCAGAAATGCTCAATTTTATGAGCTAATTAAAATACAGCTGCTTGCAACTAATTTCAAACTTGGTTATAGTTTTAGTAACGAAATTGGAAAACGGCCACATTAGTAATAAAAAGTTATTAGTTCAGGTACTAGGTACTTCAGTTTACTTCAGATAAATAATATTTTTTAAACTGTAGCTCTAGTATAAGTTTTTTCAAAACATTAGCTAATTCGAACGCGTTTGCGTTTTGTCTCAAAATGTATGAAAGTGGTATGAAAACGTGAACAGCGCCTCTGGTGGTCAGTAGTGGAAACTAAAACAGCGAGTATAACATTTGTTGTTAACCGATGAACGTGCGTATTTCAAACTCGGTGAGAGCGTTTTCATACATTTTGAGACAAAACGCAAACTCGTTCGAATTAGTTAATGTTTCGAAAAAACTTATACTAGAGCTACGATCCTATTACTGCCAAGAAAAGGGATGGTTATAGGTAAGTATTAAGAGAGTTATAAGTTTCAATCAGAGTGTAAGCTTATAAGAAGTGTAGTTTTTCTTCAACTGTTTTCTTGATATCACGCACTAGTTCTGATACGAGGATTTCGCACAAGCAGAAAAATATCATATTATTAATAATATATTATATTTAGTTGATGTAACTAGCACTACTTGATCGAAAAGTTGACGACTTCTTCGCACAGCGTATCAGCGACAAGAAATGCCGCCAGCATCCTCGGTACAATGCCTCAAGGGCCTACATTACATTTAAATTAGTTTTAAAATTATTGCAGTAGTTTTTGTTAAGTATCCTTGTATTTATTTTTATTTTTATTTAATCTTAATTGCACTAAAGTAAATCTTATGGTACAAAAGGCGGACTTAAGCATTATCTACTAGTCAACCTTAGGGCAAAGCAGAAAGATTGTGGGCGGTGCAAATTCAAAATTTAAACATATTGTAAGTAGTTCCTACATATTAATACTAATACATAAATATTCATACAAATAATATATATATTGTTTATATTTTCTTGGTACATAAATGTTTATCACTATATCAATATGATATCATATCTACGTCGATTCAGATTGACCTCCACCTATATGAAAGCCGCAAACAAAAGGTCATTGTGTTTACACACATTGGCCTATTTTGGATTAGTCACGACATATTAGGTGCGGCTCCCTGTGGTGATTAGCTAAATGTGTTTGTAACTCCTATTTAATTAGACAAAGGTTCAACCCCGGTAATCCTACGAATTTGCTGTCACCTTGTGATATTCAGTCGACAATTTGCTTAATTGTATTATGTTTGTATTTTAATTGAGTTTGAATTAATTAGTTTTTGATGTAGGTACTTATATTCAACCTACCTAAATGTTGAAATGGTTTACTCGTGTATCATTTAATTGACAACATTTCATATTTTTTACTACTTTATTTTATGAACTAATTACAAAAATGGTAAAAATTTAAGCCACCCGTATTTTTTCTTTTTCGATTTAACTCATTATTTCATACAAAAAAAACACGTTGAAAAGTAGGTCATTCCAAAAGGGCGTAAGTAAAATATGACGTCATCTTCCCAACAAGAATCCAGAGCCACTCCAGAGCAGCGATTGTCTGTACTCTGTACTAAGGTCTCCCTGAATACAGCGAGGAAGATGACGTCAACTTTCGGTTTACAGTAATTTGCGATTTTTTCCAAAATTAACGGAGAAAAAAATCTAAAAAAACGTTTTTTGTGTACTTCACACGTTTTTACCGAAATGGTTTTCGAATTAAGACTTTTGAAAATTATGAAATATTGTCAATTACTTTAAAGCTTCTATACTATATTTCATTAAAGCAGCAAATTTATTGTGCGATCAAATCATCAATAATAGAATACCTACACAGTATAAAGAAGGATGGCGAATAAATGACAGCAAGCGCGACGTGGCAACATTTTTCCACACTTAATTTTATGTCACCACATTGTCTTTATTACAATAAAAATAAATATCAATATGTATACAAACAGTTCTACAATGCATACCTACCTATATTTGTTTCGAACAAAAATATTCGTGAAGATAAATAATAGGGCATGACGGCAGAGTAAACATCAACTCGGCTGACGTATAACTCCCCAGCGGGCAGTCGTCAACGAGGTACGTTCCGTTCTAACCTCATATGCCCAAACTAGGATCGAATTTTCGAACCAGTGACAATATTTCACGAAACAAAGCCAAAACCTCATATTCACGTCTCTTGCTCGTAAAGTTTAATTTTATGCTTCGTAGACAGTGCCTAAAATACAGTTTTATGCTCTAGAGCATAAAGTAAAATCTTCGTCGAAGAACTCGAAGACCAAGGCAATCGGTCTAACAGCCACTCGATCAACCCCGTGCGCTGCGCCCGCAGCCTGCCAGTGCGCGCGCGGCAGCCCGCGTTCCATCGAACGAGGTTAACGACCGAGCGAGTGTAAATGTGATGACATAACCTTAATAAAATTATTTGTTAATGGGTAGCATTTAACGAACCACCAAATTGGTTGCCAAATGATGCTCTAAAAAATTACATTGATTACCAAAAATACTAGATTCGCACCAAATTTTCAACTCCTTTTAAATATAAAGTGCAACTCAAAGAAGTAACATGTCGATAACCTAATAAATTAAATTGTTACCAAATAAATTAGTCACTACCCAAAAATACTTAATGATCACCTAATTTCAAACACCAAATTTCATATAATTTACATCCAAATATTACAGGGCTCGTAATCCTATTAAAATTATTTACACCCAAATAATTGTTTCGATACCCAGAAATACTACATGATCACCAAATTTCAGGCGGCAATTGTTTTTTAATGTCCGACGCGCAAAGCAGTTCCAATCTAGTCTAACCTCATTGCTAGCACACTGATGCGGTTTTCCATACGGTCCGTCTCGCTCGCACCTCGCACCGCGTGCGAGCAAGACAGCGCTAAATGATTTTAAGAAGTTGAAGTTTGAAATAAAAATAGCTATTTTAATTTCAAACTAGTGGAGATTGGAACAGTATTGACGGATGCTCCTATTTTGAGTTGTTTTGGCCCTTCGGGCCGATGCAAAACTAACATAACCTAAACCTACCTATACCTATTTCTACCTATTAACTTCCTTTAATTTTTCCATGAAAGTCTATCTATATTAATAAAGTAAACTCATTTGAGGACCTTTATCCATTTTCATAACAAACTAACAATTTAATAAATCAACAAAACTCATTTTCAAATAAAAGGTTTCAATCAAACGCGCTCACGTCAACGCATTAAAAAAAAAAAACTTCTTGCAGTTTGTAAACCATCAGCAATAGGTAGTTAGAATGAAACAGCAATAGGTACCTTTCACTCTAACGACATATCAATAGGTTTCATGCTTCAGACAATTCTTTGTATTTGATTGAGTGAGATAGCAGTATACGTGTTATTATTTCACACAGCCACATTGCGCGTTGCTTTTTAAATTAATTTTAAATTTTACTTTCTAATTTATAACATTTTGGAAATAACTGAAATATTTATAGTGCTAAAAACAATTAATTTGTAACTGTTTACTAAAATGTAGCATGCGATGTATATAATATTTGGATGTAATTCTAATGAAAAAAGGTGCATGAGATTAGGTGGTAGTTTAGTGTTTTTGGTGGTACTTGACAATTTTTTTGATGCGATTATAAATTTATAGGAACGCAATAAGTAAAATAGGTGCAAGTGCTGCAAAAATAGGTAGAATTTTTTTGGTGATTCGGAATTGCTGATCGATAAATTTTTTTGAGTGTTCAACCTTATTTTAGGGTTCGAAAATTTGATGATATCAAAAGTTATTTAGGTGATCATTTTATTTGTTCCCTTTATAAATATTGATGTCAGGAAGGTACTTGATACAGTCGAGTACAAAGAGACGTATCCACTTAATACAGAATTTTGAAATTTTGAAAAGTGGATACATCTCATTGTAGTCTACTGTAGCTCTAGTATAAGTTTTTTCGAAACATTAACTAATTCGAACGCGTTTGCGTTTTGTCTCAAAATGTATGAAAGTGGTATGAAAAAGTGAACAGTGCCTCAGGTGGTTACTAGTGGAAACTAAAACAGCGACTATAACATTTGTTGCTAACCGATGAACGCGCGTATTTCAAACTCGGTGAGAGCGTTTTCATACATTTTGAGACAAAACGCAAACGCGTTCGATCTAGTTAATGTTTGGAAAAAACTTATACTAGAGCTACTGTACGCGAGCAAAATGCTAGCATACATTTGTGTCTGCGATTATTATAATCATAATCATAATCATAATTTATTGGTAAAGTACATTTACATGTCAAAATAAAAATAAAAATTACAAGTCATTTAGTATATAAATACATTTAAATAACATTGTCGTTTCGCTGGTATACTATAACTAAATTAATAGAAATAGGTGGTATCTGTCGAACTAGAAAATAGCTCACTGTGGTCGTAAAACGCCTGCTCGATAAGCCATTTTTTAAGCTTAGTTTTAAATATTAACGCACTTTGTGCAGCGATGACATCATTCGGCAGGTGATTATACACTTTGCGACCCATGACGTGTGTGAGCTTTTGGGTTTTTGCGAGTCTGTGCGGCAACAGTGGCAATTTTCCAGCCCGCGCGCTACGGGTCGCGTACCTGCGTGGCTGCTCATTTGCGATTTTAGGATTTCTGTCCACCTCGTCCCGTGTGTTCACTGCCATTTGCAGGATTAACAGGGCAGGTAGGGTTAAAATACCTAAAGATTTAAAAATAGGTTTCGCTGAGCTTGTTTGGGGGACGCGGGCTATAGCTCGCACCGCCCGTTTTTGGAGACGGAACACCCTATCCCAGCCGGCGGCTCCCGCCCACAGCTCGACCCCGTACTGCAAGATAGCATGCACAGACGCAAAATAGCAGGCTCGCACCATATCAGCCGGAAGAATTTGTGCCAATCGTTTTAATACGAAGCATGCTGTTGCCAGTTTTTTGCAAACCTTATCGACGTGATAACACCAAGTGAGGCCAGCATCGAGCTCGAATCCTAAGAATGTTAGGCTTGTTACTTGGTTGATAGGGTTACCATTCGCAAACACTGAAAGCGGTCTCGCTTGCCGGCCCGAGAGGTCAAAGTTGATATGCTGTGTTTTCTTGGTGTTGAGAATCAGTCCGTTATTTGTGAACCAGCTCGATACGGTCAGGGCGGTCAAATTCAGCTTACTCTCAAGCTCGTCATATGTCGGGGCACTCACGACAACAGCTACATCATCAGCGTACATGTACGTCTCTCCACTATCTATGGCTTCTGGCAGGTCATTGAGAAGTAAAGAAAAGAGGATGTTCGAGACGGCGGATCCCTGCGCAACACCCATACTTGTGGTCACGGCGTCCGATCGCACTCGACCGTTGTCAGCTACCACCACCTGGGTCCTGTTCCGTAGCAGGTCTGCTATTAGTGCTAGTGCGGCGCCATGGAAGCCATAGTGACGCAGTTTGCTGGTTAGTACATCGTGATCTGCGACGTCGAAAGCTTTCGACAAGTCGCAGCAGAGAACTGCTACTTGATTCTTGCGCTCGCGGGCCTCTAGTACACTACGAACTACCGCTCGTGTTAACGAAGTCGTTGAACGGCCTTTCCGGTACGCATATTGCCGGTCCGACAAGACATTCGTTATATTTAAAAACTTCGTCAACCTGGAGCTTAAGCCGTGTTCAAATATTTTTGCCATCACCGGAATGATTGCCACGGGTCTGTACGTGTCGATATCGTCTCTCTTTCCCTTACCTTTGTATAAGGGAGCGATTCGACTTTCCTTTAGTGGACCTGGGAAAACGCCTTCGCATAAGCACTTGTTGTATGCGGTGGCAAGTATTGGAGAGAGTTCGAGCGCGGCAGAATTGACTAGCATTACGGAAATTATGAGAAATTATGAGGCCAGTGGCAGTTAACGGATCTGATCTCCTAGGAGCCAAGCCAACTGACCGTTTGTAGGTATGCGGTTTACTTTGTGATCGACTATATTTAACAATGTTGCTGTTTGAAAACTGAGTTGCTTAGGTTGTTAAATTTAACTAGGTAATAAGTTTTTATAGACTTAGTATTACAGTGAGATAATGCCCTGTTCCAAGAAAACGGATGTACCTACTGTCACCATCAAATATTTCTGTACTGTTCAAGGTAATTAACAAATATCAAAAAAAAAAAAATTGAACTGTTTATTTCGAGAAAAAGAAATTAAATGACAATTATTTGTAATATTTCTTTTTCTCGAAATAAACAGTTCAATTTTTTTTTTTTTTTAAATGTAAATGACAATTATTTGTAATCTTAGCTAAATCTTTATATTTTAAGATTGTAATGCTAAGCTAATTATTTTTAGTCTTCTTAAGTTAAATTGGGTTATACATTAATATTCTTTTTATAGCATTTTTAGTTTGCTTTGGATTATTCTCCATTTTATTGATGACATGTATGGGAAAATCATTTAGTGTATGGGGTAGGTAGTAGGACCATACTCTCCTGCCATATATGTTATTAATATTTCCTGGTAAGATGTAAGTTTTTTTGTTAGTTAAACACCGCAATCTGAACTTGCACTCTAACGCCTTGACGATAGAGACGTGTTTAGATATTTGTGAGCACCTCGTTCGGTCCAATATATATCTGATGGCGACTATAGATATCATTACAATCTCATGACCTTGTTCTCACTCGAAACCATTAGAATTTTCAATACCGGGTTCCGAATCTAGGATTTTTTTCGACTACTTCAGTAAAAAACACATCTACTACAACGCGATGTAATGTAACGGATAATATAGTACATTTTAAATGATAGGATTAAAATGCTAACTTTTCTTAGTGGGATGAATCCAACGGGGTCAAATTCTGGCATATTTATGCTTTTGGTTTTTTTGCTAAAAGCACATTTATGGAACTAAAAGATTATTGTAAAATTATAATAATATGTTAATATATTGAAAAGTTAATAATTAATGTAATACCCGTAATCACAGAAAAAATGCCGGTTTACTGTTGTTTCTCTTATAGCTGATGAGCACTAAATGTGTACACGTATTTCCCTCACTTGCACCGCACTTAGGTACCTATCTTAGTAACAAAGCTATAAACTTAAACCATTGTAAACTTACAAGAGAACACACCTGGTTCGAACGATCCAGATTAGATGGAAAAGTGCCAGCGTCGTTTTATCCAACTTGTGCAGAATAAGACAGTTTAAAACTAATAACGTATCCTGTAGTTTTGGCAATGTAGCAAATATAGGCCCTGTTTATGTAAAAAGGAAAGATATTAAATTACCTATACGAATAACTCTTGCAATAAGTAAATTCTCTAGGTAATCTAAATTACATGATTTAATTTTTAAGAATAAGTATACAATTCTTTTTAACGACAACGACGCCAGACATAGGCTGGGTTGCACCAAACCGTCGGTATTTCTGTAATCGTAAGCGGTGTTCGTCAAATCTGATTGTATGGAAAGTTTGACAAGTTTCTATAGGATGACAGCTGCGGACGCCATATTTGACGATGACCGGACTGTGTTCGATCGAACGTTGGTGCAACTGACACTAAGGCTGGGTTGCACCAAACCGTCTGTAATCGTAAGCGGTGTTCGTCAAATCTGATTGTATGGAAAGTTTGACAAGTTTCTATAGGATGACAGCTGCGGGCGCCATATTTGACGATGACCGGACTGTGTTCGAACGTTGGTGCAACTGACACTAAGTTGTACAAATAGACGTTACCTCACGAGAAACTAGAATAGGTTATTATAATAGGGATGACGACACTATAAAAGAAAATCAATAAATCCAAATTTTCTACATAAAGGCTCAAATTCTCAATCAAATGGCGAAAAAAGTAATTCAAACAAATAAATAATTGCGTAATTATAAGTCTTCAAAGTTTTAAGAGTGGGTATGTTCTGTCCCTTTTCCGCAAAACGCACCTTTGTATTGAACGATCGTCATTTACTATGGCGCTACTTAAAAGTGACGTCACGGTTAGGTAGCACTTTCTCTCTCTAACTACGAACCTTCTAAACGTTGTAGCTTCGTTATTTTTTGAGATATTTGAACAGGATTTTCACTATTTGGCATAGTTTTATGTCTTCTATCTATTGAAGTAATAAAAAAAATTGAGTCGACATCCCTATAGTTATAGTATGTAGTAGTATGTTACCAGACATGTCAAGATTGTCAAGCGATGCCACACGACACGATTTGTCTCACGTCACCAGCAACACGGGTTATGGAATATTAGAATCCTGTTAGCGAGTCTCTGGCAGTAAAATCAGCCGCTTTTGCGTTAGAGTAATTGAGTAGGTAAATAATTTTAATTATAGTGTCGATAAGATGTCTTTGTAAAAGATATTCTTAAATTTCACTTTAAAAACTAGCTTGCAAATTTGCTTTTATCTTTATGTGACGTGGTAGTGCAGTCATATTGATTTAGGAGTACGTAAACTATTTAATTAGCGGGTAATATTCTAAACACGTTCGCAACTTTGCACTTAAAAAGTAACCCGGAGCAAAGTTGCATTAGCCGACTTGAATTAATAATGACTTTGCTCCCAATGTCTCCAGATTTGATTATGAAAATATTACAAGAATCACGTTCTAGCTAAGAATCAGATATTTTTTATGAATCTTATGAAAGTCTGCTACTCTATGGTCCGTTTTACATGGTCTTATTATTGGAAACAATAAAAGTTACACTTTGAATAAATGAACAGCAGGCAGGTCGGTGTACTGACTGCTATTTCGGCGAAACCTTTTTTTTTTCAATAATTGGCACGTTTAAATTTGGCATTTTTTTTACGTGGTCAAATTCGTATTTGGCAAAATATTGCTTCATTAAGACAAATAGTAAACAAGTAAATGTTTCATTAAACTTAAAATTGTACTTACAAATAAATATTGATTCATTAAATAACTATTTGGCAAAAACACAAAAAGCATTAAAAAATAGTAAACTTTTGATACCTACTTAGTTAAATTTCATATCATTTACGTACTTTTTTGAATGTTTAAGTGCTTGCATTTGTCTGAAACACGTTTAAAGTTTAATACAAAAAGTAAAATATCTACATACACACTTTGATACTGGGCGAGCGAGCGAAGCGACCGATTTAAACCTTCCAGTGTAAAACCGACACTAATGTTGGGTATTTATTATGTGCCTTGAAAAATCATGCTCGTTTGCATGCATGAAGGCGTGCTTGCTTGATGTTTATTACACTAAATTTTAGAAAAATCATAGTTATCTGAACCTAAACACATTATTATCTATGATTTTAATTTTATTTATGATTTAAGTTCCGACATACACTATAAATTTAATAAATTATTTAATATTTTGACATATTATATTAATATTCATTTTCCAATTAAACAGTTTAAATGTAAACGCAATGTTACCGTACCGTGGATGAGTGACGAGCTGGCAGAGTTAATTCAAAAGCACAATGATCTCCACGAAATAAGACGTCAGTACCCAGACAATCCTATATTGACAGAGTGTATAGAACACTACTCTAGCTTAATAAAATCCACAACGCTTCAAACTCGTCGAACTCACATTGAAACTAGGCTAAGCTCCAGTGGTAACAAACCTAAGGAGATGTGGCGGATTGTCAATGAGGAAGTGGGTACAAATGCGAGATCTAATAATATCTGCATTCGAGATCAGATCACAAATCTTGAGATAGGAGAAAACGAGTTACCGGGCACATTTAACAATCATTTCTTGGGAATAGGTTTAAAACACGCAATGTTGATTGATCAACAAAAATCGACACAATACCTAAATAGGCACTTGGGTGCACCAGATGTAGCACCCATATTCACCCTACCAGTTGTCACGCGTGATCTCCTAGAAAAGGCCTTGCGACCCATGCTTAAAAAGCGGGGAACGGTTGATGTCTTTGACATCTCACTTAACATTATTATTTGTTTATGGCCTGTTATTGGTGACATACTTGTAGTCCTTATTAATCTGATTTTTGAGACGGGCACATACCCTCGGGTTTTAAAAAAAACGAGGGTGTGTCCTGTTTTCAAAGGGAAGGGCGACCGGTGTGACGTTAATAACTACAGACCGATTACGATTGTACCAACTATTTCTAAACTAGTCGAAGCCGTCTTGTCTTCTCATCTAATGGATCATCTGGAATCGAATAACTTGCTTACGGAAAATCAATTCGCGTACAGACAGAGAAAGTCTACAACAACAGCAGCGTACAGGATATTCGATTGCATTATGACTGGGTTGGATGAGAGGGACAGGATGGCGGCGATATTGTGCGACTTGTCAAAGGCATTTGACGTTATCAGCCACGAGCTGTTGTTGACGAAATTGAAAGCTTATGGCGTTCTAAATAAAGCTCACTGTTTGTTTACCTCGTTTTTGACAGAGCGTAGACAAGTCGTAAAACTACTAGTGAACGGTAGATTGGTGCAATCAGACACTGGTGATATAAATGTAGGTATTCCTCCAGGCTCGGCCTTGGGAAATACCCTGTTTCTTTTATTTATAAATGATCTTCCGTCGAACATCGCGGCCGGGCTGTCAGTTTTGTTCGCAGACGACACTACTGTAATAGTTGGTGCGAAGACCTTTGACCAATTAAGTGAAAAAATAAACCAGGCTTGCACGCAACTACAGACATGGTTTGTGGCTAACGGACTGTTGTTGAATGTGACTAAATCGAATATCATGCTCTTTTCTGGCCGCAAAGTACCAACACCACTGTCAATAACAAGATGTTCGATGCCACTGTGCGATGAGAGTCGGTTCCTTGGGTTTATCATAGACTCCAATTTGAATTGGAAGCGCCATGTTGACAATCTATGTGATAGGTTGAGTAGTGCTGTCTTCGCGTTGAGAAAGTTAAAGCCGCTGATTTCAGATGTCGCACTGAAGCAGGTCTATTTCGCACATTTTCATTCCCTTATGACCTATGGTACCTACACTCTTATGGGGAAACTCCACGGACGCGCAAAGAGTGCTTATCATGCAGAAACGTGCAGTCCGTATACTCGTAGGAGTTAAGCATAGGCATCCTTGTCGGGAGTTATTCTCAACTCAACGCATAATGACGCATTACTCACAACATCTGTTTGAGTTGCTTTTATTTGTACGTAAAAATATCACCAAGTTTACACGAGTGAACGTAGCTGGTAAACAGATACGTTCATCGGGACGCCTAATGACAGTACCTCGTCGCATGGCGCTTTCAAGGAAAAATCCCCGAGTTATTGGTCCAACTTACTTTGAACACCTGCCTGCCGATCTAAGAAACGAACCCTGTGACGAAACATTTAGGCGTAAACTGAGAAATCTTTTGTTGGATAACCCTCTGTACTCAGTTAAGGAGTTCATGGAAATAATATTTTAAGTAATTCGTTAGATTCCTTGACATTATTATTTATCTGATTTGTTTTATCATTGTTTTTTTTATATCGCTACTGATTATTTTATTCTTATTATAGGTATGTTATTGACGATCCTTTGTGGGAGATACCTATTCATTCAATGTGTTGACATTTTAACTTCATTTTTATTATTAATTATTTTGTTGACGATCATGATAAGGATTCTTATAATTTTGACATTGCATGCAAATTTATATTGTAATTTTTCTCATGAAATAAATAAATCTAAATCTAAATCTTATCTATTTTGAATTTCAAGTAATTGTTTGATAAACAAAAATAAGCACAACATAATATTTTAGGACAAGTATATTATGCCAATAGACACATAATAAAAAGTGTAATTTAAAAAAACATTACTAAGATTATTACTATGATTATTCGCAAAAATGAATTTTTGGGACATAGATGGGAGTAATATATGTTTATTTGCTATTAATTTAACGCGGATACATAAGTGAACCAGGCAAGCCTATTCCTCAGTCTTGCCACTTTGGCAAATCTCGGCTCTCACACACCCCCTGGATGTTAATTCACCTGAAGGCGGCTGACACCGCTGGCGGCCAGACAGAGACATCATCGATCAACTAGGTTGTGTAAACTCGTTCCCTAACTAGACAACAGAGCACCGTGCTACGCGGAAGAGCGAGTTTCGCTGTTTTCTAGTTGATATTATATCAGTTTCGTTCGATAGAGGACCTTCTGTGGCCTATCCCACAAAATTTTACAAGTGTACAATTCTACATAATTGTTAAATTGTATACAAATTATTGTACCACAATAATTACACATATGTATTCATTACAAGTTTGTATTCTACAAATAATTCGGTTTTGTGGAAGCGTAACACAAAGAATGGAGGGTATGTCACGACAGCTACATAATTGTAGGTGTAATCATACAATTGAAATATTGTAAATTTACATATATGTAATAATACATATCGCTACTTTACTACTGAAGGTAGTTTAAAGTTGTACACTTGAGTATCATACTAACCATTCAATTGGTGAATAACTTACTGAGGTTACAATGGACTTACAAGCCAAATTGACTATATATGATATATATATTTAACCCTTATAAAAGATAATAGAAGTATATTATTCGGAAAATTTAGTGATAAGCTGACTCATAGTGACAAATTAAATAAATGGAAGGAGATAGCAAAACAATTGAATGATTTGGGAATTATGGATAAAGACTGGAAATACTTAAGAGATACTATGTGGCAAAATTGGAAAAGACGTAAAATGGTAAGTAGCTTTCTCATATTAATATTTTTCTGAACATATGGTGTCATATAGGTATGAAGTTAGGACTGGGGTAATATTTCGTGCCCGTTATATTTAATTTAATATTTATTTACTAGTATCCTACTTTTTTATCTGTAAAAGAAAATATATTCAATGCTTAGAATAAGTGAGACGAAATACAGTATGTCCCAAAACTTTGCTACACGGAGGGAAAGTACTAGTAGAAGAGCCGGTGACACTGAACCTAGTATGATAAGATTCCCAGATGGCATATATATAATTAGGTGCGTCATTAGTCGGGGAACACGAAACGGCGATGCTGCAATGCGAAAAACCTGGCGAAGCCATTGAAAATTAAAATTGAAAAATGATGAAAAATCCGGTTTCTAGTATGATAAGATTCCCAAGTTTCGTTTGTTCCACGAAACAGGGGAGGGGTAGGACTATACGATAGTGCAGTGCTGCAAGCCTTCCTGAGTGGCCTTGTCAGTGGCAGCAGTATGATAAGCGACCACTTTTCTGAGGTATCTAGTATGATCGGATTCCTGAAAAAAACTGGGCTCATCTGAAAGATCAGCACTTTCTGTGTAAGAAAAACCACTGCTGCATTTTCCAAACAGTGGAGAAGGTGGTTGCTGCAGCGATTAAAGGAGCCGACAACACTGAACCTATTTCGATAGATTCCCAGATGATATATATATAATTAGTCGCGGCATTAATGGGGGTACACGAAATGGCGATGCTGCAAAGCAAATGAGCACGCAAACCTATTAAAAATCAAATTTAAAAAAATAAAAAATAAACGGTTTCTAGTATGATAAGATTCCCAAGTTTCGTTTGTTCCTCGAAATAGGGGAGGGGTAGGACTATACGAATATATACAAATTTCTTATTGTACTACAAAACGGGCCGTCGCGGACACGCGTCTACGTAGTCTAGCGTGAATCATCCTTAACTTCAACACTTAATAATAACATAGCATAAATTGTTACCTCATTTTTAATAGTTATTCAAAATAGAGGGTCAAACTTTGCTGGGTTATAGTTATGAAAGAAAATTACTACATCAAAGAGCGGAATATTCTGCAATACAGAAAAAATATTTAAAAGCACCGAGCGTCGAAAAATAAATAAATTTTTATTTAAAATTTCGTATTAGGTAAGTTATTTACTGTATAATTAGGTAGTGCTATTTTTTTAAAGTTTTTAATCTAAATCTGCCACCGCACCGGACCGCCTGTATCCAACGTGAAATTGGACCTATTCTGTTATACTTGACGTTTCAGTGTGCTAAATTTGTCAAACATAAATAATGTGTTAATGAGCTCATGGAAGATATAAACGATTAACTAACTAGGAACATACCTACACCTACAGTCAAAAATTCTTCGCAAATGTATGCTCAGACACGAGGTTGAATTCCATTAAAAGGGCGAGGTAGGGCGTGTATAACCCCATATCACACTTTACCACGCATTTGTGTGTCTGTGACATATAACTGCTAGTTTTATGGTAGAATATAAATTAGTTGAAATATGGCCAAGAACCTGTAAAAAGCTGTACAGTGACCTTTTGATAATACGACATATTATGTTGTTTTTACAAATGGAAAAGTGTTGTGTGTTTAACATTACACGACACAGGCGATTTTGATGGCGTTATGAAATTTCGTATTAGTACCTATTAAGTATGCACCTTGGAGAAGCAAATGAAAGTGGTATTGGTACTATATAATCACATGTTATTAAGTACGATAGGAGTCGAAATATTCTGCAAAAATGAGAGGTTTTATTTATTTTATAATATACTTTATTTCATTAATAGTAAATTAATATCTAGCCGGTAATGAGACTAATGAGTTTAGATAGAGATAGTAGAATACCGCTGTTTACAACACCTTCTAGAGGTGCGGTAAACAGCGGCCTGCTGCCACTATAAAATTCATTCTTTTATACCATTTTTTACTGTCTATTGAACTGTTCAAAAATACACAAATACATTATTTACTCCTTTGAATTAAATAATTAAAACAAATTACAGTAGGTAGTTGACATTCAATTATCCTAAAACTAACTTCTTTCAACATTAAAATTAATTACACCATTTATCTATAATAGCCATAACGAATTAACCAGAATTCGAAGTAAGGTAAATAATTAATTTTTAATTGTTCGTAACTCTGGTGAAATTGAAAAAGTTTGTGCTATTTAAATGTTGACTCACGTTGAACTTTGTGTTCTTGCTTAGTTTTAGGGCGACAGTTTTTTGGGTAAAATTTTGATTAAATTTCATTAGAATCTCTTGTGATTCGTGATTAACTATAAGGCGTGTTTCGGTCACTAACACACTTATAACATATTTTTGTAAACTAATCGTTTTTTTCTAATAGTTTTCCATTTAAGTACGTCCGAGTACCACATATTTTTGTCCCATACCTCTTCAGTTTTTGCATTATTTTCATGACGGCGTGCGTGTAAGTATACACGCACAATAATTTATCTTCTATAGAGTTTTCACGCGCACATGTGCGAAACAGATTGATATGCGATTTTGGCATGTGATGTGAAAGATAATTATGATCCAAATATAGGCTGAAAAATCGACCCTGGTTCTTTAATCTGTTAGGTACTAAATCGGTATCCAGTATATTGCATTAATATAAAAATTTTTGCTTCCGAACTGGTAAATAACAGATCCGCGGTATTAAAATATTATCTGCTTCTATTGTTATATGCGACGCATCCTAATCTACCCTGAACCATGTCGAGGCAGTGTTTCTTTGAGGGATCGCGACTCGACGAACCTTGTTCTTCTGTTTGCACGGACGTAGAATACGAAACATCAATTTGTGAGATCAATTAGTATCTCATGTTTACAAAAATAGATGATTAGGTAATCTAGGATTAGGAGAGAGGTGTGCCTTCAAATTAAAATACAAGAAAAATCAAAATTATAGTACAAGCTTTGCTTAGTTTGGGACTAGGTTGATTTATTTACAAATAATATTAAATAATTTTTTAACATTAAAAATTATAAATTAATAAATAATATATTATTTATTGTACCACCTAAAATGAAACTGACATTGTAATAATATCTCAACTGACATGTAATATTCCAATAATATTATGAATAAATGAGTATGAGTATGTAAGATTGTCCACAAATATTTATTTATTTATTAAAAATTTAAATTTTAAATAAAAACAATATACAAAAGAAACAATATGATTTAATTATTTTTGAATTATATATGTGTCTTTATTTTGAAAATTATAAGGAATTTTGAGTTTTTTTTTTCATATCTGGCTCTTGTGAAGTAGATTCCAATTCAATTCAATGTTATTAAAATTGTAATACCCTCCAGAGCGTTCATTATGTTACCTTTTGAATCGTCTGTAAATAATAATTTAAGGTCAGTTAAAAGAAATAAATATAAAAAACCGGCCAAGTGCGTGTCGGATCACGCACAACGAGGGTTCCGTACCGACACCTACTAGTTAGTCTAAAAGGTCGTATTTTCATAGGGAAGTCACGGCACGTAGAATACATCTTCCTACCAAATTTCATAATTGTAATACTTATAGTATCCGAGTAAACCGGCTGTGACATACGGACGGACGGACAGATAGACAGACAGACAGACAGACAGACAGACATGACGAAACTATAAGGGTTCCGTTTATGCCATTCTGGCTACGGAACCCTAAAAACAAACCACCTTGTAATTGCCACCTAAGTGTAATATCGACCTACAGAAAAAGTGGTGCCTAAATTCTTAGTTAAAAAGTTACTGCTTTACATAATAAATTCATTGTTATTGCTAGTCAAATTCGAAAGGAAGCGCCAAACGTCAACATTCGCACTTGAATTGTTGGAAGCCGTCATGCAAAGCAAACTCGTCCCGAAGGGTCCGTTCCATTTCTGATAAATAAAGTTAAAAGGGTTGGGTACTTCCCAAGGGCTTCAACTCGGTTACAAGCATCTAACATGCCAATAACCGGATGAATGTCAACTGAATTAGAATTAAGTGCAAACTTGGACCATTTCATAGGTACCTGTATCTTACTAATCAGTATTGTTTGTACGTTTGTTGCTAACGTATCATAAAACAAAAGTGTAATTTAAATGTTGAATATTGTATGATGATACGGAAAACTTCGTGTAAATTATCGAGAGTTCGGAATTGCATATGTAGTGATATGGTGTGTTTACAGGCATTCTAAATCTGAATTTTCTATTGTCTGGTACTCAGCATAAAACGAGGATTATTAAATTAAAGAAGTAAAGTCAAAAAATAATGGTGTCAAAGTGCTTTATATTATATACTTATACGTCTGATTCTATTCAACGGTTAAAGGATATAGGTAGCAAAAAAAACATTTCATTAACAACCGAACGGATTAATAAAATTACTGCTGAGCACTGGGAAAACATTTGTCAAGGAAAGGAAATGCACAAAATAAAATTATTTTTCATAATGTTATCATTACTTTTGACAGCTTAGGTGAAAATTTAAATGATAGTGTCTAGAAGAAAAAAGGTACATACTTATTCCACTTTTTTTAGGCAAGTAACGGCATCAATTCACAATGCAACATGAAACACATATTGTTAATTCGTTCATTAGGTATATATTTTCTTTAATCTGTTACTGTTAGCTCTAATATTATATATTTTAACATTGTAGGCGCTTTGGTACCTTACTGTAAGCCTACAGAAGTATGTTTTAATAAATAAATAAGTCATACATTATTAATAAAAACTTAATTATTTTCTTTTTGTGCGAACGATGCAACCACTACATGCGATTCCGAGCTCTCGGTAATTTATCTATACTACCTGATTTTTAATGGATGATTCTTCACTGAGGTATATATCAATGTAAATTTCATTCACTACTAGTTCATGCAAGATAATTTATGTCTGTCTGAAATGTAACTAATGTTGAAACTGGAAACAAAGCTCAAATATTACTAATCAGCCAAGTGAAATGTCGATTACTGTGCGTAATAATGTAAGTATGTTATGGTTCACGGTAAAGCTATTAACCATTATCGGTTTTCATTGCACCTCCGACTTCAACGAGACGTTCCTGACTAGTATTGACAAAGCTGCTGAAATAGCGCATGCCCGCAAAATCATTTTATGCATATAGATATATAATAGAAAAAAACTTAATAAATTCACGTTTCTGGAAAGAAACGTGTAAAGTAAGCATTAAAATATTATAGAGACATTCTTTAACACTTTTTCAATTCATCGAACCTCCTCGTCTTTGTATAGCTTTTTCAATTTTAAATGTAGGTACATTTCGTTTAGTTCTCATTCCTTATTCTGCTGGTATTTGAGATTAGAGTGGAACATAGTAACGTAACGAGTTAAATTTTACTCTACTTATATGCCGACGTGCCCTATTGGAGATAGTCTACCTATGTGCGAGACACCCCCTGGGACAGATGAAAATCCATCAAATTTCAGCATCTTATTGTTTTTACTTTTTAAAGTACCTAGAAATAGTAGATTGTACAACAAGTGCATAAAATGCACGATTTTACACGAGACGTTTCGCATTTTGTGCTCGCAAGCTCGCTCGGATGGATATAAAATCGAGTCTCTACTTTTGACGTCAGTTGTGAGGAAATTAACAAATAAATACTTACAAACTGAAACCAGAAATACACGGCCATATTTAATAGTCAAATTATTCTTTATTCAAATATACCTAGCAACAAGCACTTTTGAATCGGATTGTCAAAGCTTTATGCGTGATTGGACATTTATGAATATACTTACTGCTAGTATCCTATCCGGAAACAGTTAACTTTCCGATGTAAATAGGAACACACCTGCAATGTCTACCTAAATATTAAATTTTGTAATTTCCCAGAATGTAGGTTTTTTTTGTGTTCGACATGTAATAAGAAGATTTTTATTAATCTATCATATTCAATAGGTTTACTTTTTTATTTAACTTCTTTTCTGCTAATTTGGTGGTACCGAGTCCATTAATTTAGCGCTCTACTGCTTGTCTGCGTTTCCTTTCCTAAAATTTTACCGTAAATTATACTGTTTAAAGGTTAAATGATTCAATAGGTTTACTTTTTTATTTAACTTCTTTTCTGCTAATTTGGTGGTACCGAGTCCATTAATTTAGCGCTCTACTGCTTGTCTGCATTATTTCCTTTCCTAAAATTTTACCGTAAATTATACTGTTTAAAGGTTAAATGACTCGAAAATTCCCGAGAAAAAAGTTATTACGTACAGTATACGCAATAAGGGTACTCGTATATTAAGACGTACCACGACCACCAACGACAACACGCGGTCGCGGTCGGGCGATAGTTTATATGATAATAAATAGTTATATTCACACTGACCACAAATTGTCGTCAAAATTGGCCGGGTGGTCCGTCGAACTTGACCGCTACAATTCACACTTAACCATTTTCCCGTGGTGTGGTTGTGGTGCGTGTGAATTTCATAGATCCTTAAGCGTCGACTGGAGCGCAGCTACGTAGGTATAAGACATTTTAATAACATGTTAATAACCCTCCAACTTGAAACCACGAAGTTTTTAATATTCATAAGTAGTTTTAAAATAAGGTTAACATCAAGTTATAATTATTATAGCAAGATTTAAACGTATCAAAGTTTTTAGCGTTCATGAATATTTTATTATCTTAGTTTTAATCAAATACATAGTTTGTTATATTACAATACATGCTGTTATGACCCCAAGTAAATGAAGAATTATGGTCGATTTTTTTAAAGATATCTACTGAAATAGTTTAACCATTAAATAATAAAAGAGAAACGTATTAAACGTGTCTTGAATAGAAACTGCATAATTATGCAGTCATGATCATCATACGTTGCACTACTGGACACAGGCCTCCTCGTGTATTGGACAGTATACGAGGTAATTTCATGGCTTTCGGTGTTGAGACCCTCGGGGCCCGAGCGCTCGGCAACTTCATAGGGAGCTAAGCAAAAGGCTCGTCGACGCCACTGGTGACCAAAGAGCTGGCAGCTTCCTCGCACAGCGTTTAAGTATTGCCATACAGCGAGGGAATGCTGCCAGCGTCTTTGGTACCATGCCACGGGGGCCCTTTTTAGATATATTTTAATTAAATTAGTTTTAATTTTAGTTTATTTTTTGATACCTTATATTTGCAGTTAGCTTTAATATTATTTTAGTTATTGTTGTATTCGTGTATATATATTTTCTTATTAATAAATGTTACTATTAGCAGCCATAAAAAGAAATGCAATAAAATAATTCATTTTCAAATTCATTTTTGTACTGCTTTTAACGACGTACATGTATGCGCCGTTTTTCTCACTACAATGCTGGCTCACCGATTTGTCCCGACATCTCTACTTGCGCCATTTCTCGAGAGTTTTTAATTTGAAGTCTGTCTGAGTCAATCGACTTTTATAATCGCCAGATTTGCTAATTTAATTTGACGTAAAATTTTATTTTGTTATGTTTTCGTAGGTATATTATAAAATATTCGAATACAGACTCGGTTCTTCGTATTATATTCGTGTCAATTTCGTGTCGCAAGTACTGAATCTACTTATAAATAAAGTTCCTTTCACTACCCAAAACCAAGTGTTATCCGTATCTACGTAATGGATACAAGGATATTTTTTCAAAGCCCTTCAAAAGATGTTTTTCCATGTCAATGGACCATCCATCAAAGAAGTTGATTCAGTCCGGACTTTGCGATAATGGAGGGAATTATGGGCGGTCGTATAAATTGTATGAAAGACGTTAAGAACACTTTTGTGGAAGCGCACATTTTACTTAATAATTGTGGAAATCCTCTGTCCTTGATCTAAAAGATGTACTGGATATGAAAATATGTTGCAGCGCTGTCAAACGAATCAATATCATTGTGCAGATTTACCCCATCTTTGTGAAATTCTACAATCACAGGACTGCATGTTTGGCTACCCCGCCCGAACGAGTGATGCGAGTAATCGCCCGTCGCACTCGAACAATCATTTATAGCCGAGCGACAAAACTACCGGAACCACACACTCGCTTCTTGCCAACTCGTTTCTAGTTTCTAGCTCTAATCGCTTCTCGCTCATCGCCGGCGGTGGGACCAGTGCCTTACATAGTATTATTTTATTACAGCAGTAGGTACAGTTAGCATCAAAAGTAGCGACACATATCACGGCGTCAAAAGTCTTTATTACAAAGGAATAAGAACTTTTGACATATTCATATATGTCAAGCTACTTTTGATGCTGACTGTACAGTTATTATCCAATGCCTAAATCAATGTTATAACAGCACGTCAGGAGACACGTCCATTCCGGTTTTTCTGAAATGAAATGTATGTAAATATCGGATTTTCTATCTCAGAAGTCTCGGAAGTATTAAGGGGAGGTATCCCCAACGCAAATGTCCCGCTCTAACACGCGTGAGTTTATAATTAACCATCCCGCTCTCTACGCAAGCTCTGCTCGCAGTTTTGTAAATATTTAGCTATAGTCATTAAGCCAATCATTCTATCAAAGCAAACCCTGCGAATATGTCTATAACTATTTACGATCTTTAATTGAGTACAAAAATTAAATGTTAAATATCAGTAATATAGCCGTAGTATTGAAAATACATTCCAAAAAGGGGTAACTTCGCGATTTTTTTCTATCGAGTGAAATTCATCAGGTCATGTAACTGACTGCGATTTTGACTAGAAAAGATCCTTATGTAACACAAATATTTTTTTTAGATTTTAAGACACTATATTCTATGTCTCAGATTGTTTTTAAAAACTCAAAAGTGGTAATACACGGCCTTAAAAGAAAAAAAAAATCTTCAAAACTAAAAACAGAGAGATTTATATTCATTGACGACCGCTTTAGCTTAGTTGGTAGTGATCCTGCCTACGAAGCTGGGTTCGAATCCCGGCTGGGGCATTTATTTGTGTGATGAACACGAATATTTGTTCTTGGGTCTTGGATGTTTTCTTTGTATTTAAGTATTTATTTATCTACATATAAGTATGTATATCGTCGCTTATTACCCCTAGTACAAGCTTTGCTTAGTTTGGGACTAGGTTGATTTGTGTAAGATTGTCCACAAATATTTATTATTATTATTCATATTAATGTCAAATTTACCAAGATTTCGAGATTTTGCTATTTCGACTCGGGTTAACTTTAAATTGTTGTTTCCGTGTAGGTACACATCGTTTTTGATTTCATCATTTATTTCTGTTATTACTAACTTTCTCTCCACACCTAAACGTACTGACAGCGCAAATGAGTGGCCCATGGTTCAAAATCGCGTACCGGTTCGAAACACGTCGAGCAATATTCGTCCTTAAAGACAGGACTGAACCGTTTCAGAAGATTTTAATAAAATAAATAGTTCAGTATGAACACAGCTGGTTAATGTAATCGTTTAGCCAACTGCCAAATTGGAACACGCCCAATACTCATAAGGCAGACAAGATGCTTCCAGCAGGATTGAACGTGTCTGTCTCTCCGTTCGCTTGGCAAAGATAACGGTTTAACGTGAGCCGCTTATTACTTAATTAAGTGTAATGCCTGGCTGTTTTCCTACACATTGCATCTAGTGCCATATGTGGCACACAGCATTAAGTGTAATAACCGAATAAAATAATGGGCAAGCAGCAAGAATTATTCATGACTTCTTGATCAATACATTTTTGTGCCGAGTACCAAAAAATCTCAAGCTGTATATGAAAACACAATCTCACGTAGGATAAAAAGGGCCACCCAGTTTACTTGAGAAAAAAGTATAACTTAACTTAGATATTATACTTCTTAGGGCCTACCGTGAACCAAAAACGAAGTTCGTAAAATGTTCTCCCTCTCTGCCGCTCAAATCTGCAAACTGCAGAGATACGAGTACCTACACGAACGAACTTAACTTCGTTATCTATTCGCAGTATGCCTACTGTATTTATTTAACGTTGATCAACCTGCCTTAGAGGTCTAGAAATAGAAATATCACGCTAAATATGTCACTAGATTCATCATCATCCTCCTAGCGTTATCCCAGTACAGTTGCATCCTGAAGGATGCCTGGGGTCCGCTACCTAATCCCAAGATTTGGCGTAGGCACTAGTTTTTACGGAAGCGACTGCTATCTGACCTTCCAACCCCAAGGGGAAACTAGACCTTATTGGGATTAGGCTTTGTCAAGTGAGTGGGCAACTTGACTGTTAGAAGTTCTCAAGCCGCCCGAAGGCCTCCAACTTGGCTTAACGACTGCTGCAGCCGGGACAGCAACCGGGATCAACGGCTTAACGTGCCTTCCAAAGCACGGGAGCGCTCAGTTAGTGACCACTCAAAGCGGTCACCCATCCAAGTCCTGACCGCTGCCCACGTTGCTTAACCTTAGCAAGCGCAAGCGGTACGCAGGCGCCGCTGGGCCACGAGCGCTCCCGCGCGCGCGCTGGGATGTTTCTTTAAAAAATATACTAACTATTTTACCTTGTCGACTGGTACTTGGCCGCTGGGACAGGTTGTAACTTGGTTTATTATCATTAGGTTTGTAATACTGATGATAGGAAAACCTATTTAGGTATCTTCCATGAAGAAGAAACTACTGCAAGTATATGTGATATTCTTAAGAAGTAAAGTTACCTGATACGAGTAGCATTTTACGTCTAAATATAATTCGCGGAATTGCGGAATACGAGCAATATTGCCTAAAGTACGTACACGTAATGTACATTATTATTCTCTTTGGTACCTGGTTTAGTACCTACCTGTATAGTATACAGACCTCCTTATAACCGTCCTGGCATTCTGAGAAAAACCCAACGCTTCAGTAAATACGTCAGATAGGTTGTTATTATGACAGCTTCCTTTAAATGACTTGTAAATGACGTGTGACTGTGATGCGTTAATTTATAATTTATTTTGTAAAAAATAATTTCTTTGGTGCGATTAATATACAATAGTTTAAATTAGAAACACAATATAGTCTAACTTGGAATGGGTAAAGTGATTTCAGAATTGAAGTGAGACTTTTGGCTTTCTTGAATTAATTTAATTAACATTTCTTTTCAATTTTTGCATCAACATTGCCAAAACAGCAATGATTTCCACGATATTGAAACAGCAGTTGTTATTCGATCTCTGCAAAATTTTGTTGATTTGTTAGTTGGAACGGATATCCGAGAGATGGATAATTTTATACGGGAGGTCCATTTCCTGCGCATGTCATTTCACAGATATGGTAGATATCATATTTGTGAAATGACTGTAACAATAGTCCTTTTATTTTTATCCCTTAGGTAATTTCTCTACAGCGAAACCCGGCTCATACTTCCTACTCGGTTTTTCAAAAAACTTATACGTAAGAAACACCATTTGATATTTAACAGTAGCTTTAATCCTAAGCAAGTCTAGCTTACCTCTGAGTTAGAGTCAGATGGCAGTTGCTTAAGTAAAACTAGTTCCTACGCCGAACTTGGGATTAGGTGTCAAAGTGGACCCCGGACTTATAAGGGAACAACCAGGAAACCTTTAATATCTTTACTACTTTTATAGGATTTTATAATAACTGTCTCATTTCAATGGATTAATATTCAAATTTGCGCTGTGTTGAGAGCGGGGGACCTAAATGTGTCCCTTCTGCTTTAACACAGTACAGGTAAATTACTTTCCAGACGTATCTGCATTTGTATTAGTATTTGTAAATTTACAGGGATTCTACATTTAAATTTACACACACTTAAAAAATAATTTACATACATTTCAATTTTATCCATGCAAAAACGTCTCGAAAGTAATTTACCTGTTAATTCTCAAATTTTATACAGGGTCGACAACGCGCACGTCGCGCGTCTACGCGGTAGTCTATAGGTTGCGGTGTCCACTTACCGTCATTAATTACCTACCATACGTTTGTTTTCCACCGTCGTTGTATAAAAAAATATTATGATAACCGAATATTCAAAGCGGAACTTTTAACGGCAAATCTAACCATGTATCCAGACCTTTTTTCGCTTAATCTACCACGAGGAAAATTTAATAAACCAACAAATATTTAAATTTTATAATTACCTATACTAGGAAACGCGTCATCGTGATCTCCGTGGAAATCAGCACAAAACTTCCATCCATTTCAAACACTTTCAATATCTATATAATATAATTTTGTCACCAGTCAAAAACAACACAACACTGAATTATTCTGCAGTCGAACACCAACGCTAGTCCGTAGGGACCAACGCGTATTTCATGTCTAAAAGTTTCTGAAAAAAAATCGCCTCAGCACGTTAGCCATCCGCTCAGCTCGAGGGCTGAAGCGCTACTGAAGTTGGCACGTCCCACCCATCCTGTGAGTTTGTAACACACCTCCTCCTGAAAGCTGAAGACATGTACATTACTGGCTTTGTAACTAGTTGAAAATTTTAGATAGAACAAAAAGAGTAATGAATTGGGGACTAACTTCACGTGCATGATTATTTTTCTTGATTATGGATGACGTTGACGAATGCGTAATACCTATATCAATTTTAATCAAAATTGTTATTATATTGTTACCCTGAAGGGCGAAATCAGGATATATTAAATGCAATTAGGATCTTTTTTCTTAAAAAAATACTTTTTAAACGGTGCTTTCCGAAATTTCACGGAGCGTAAAATTTTGAAACAGATAAACATTTCAAATATGTTTATTCATGTTATTTCTTAATTAATAAAATTAATTATTATTTAATATTATCAAATTAAGCTATAAAAAGTATTGTTAATTTCATTATAAAAAACAAAACAATAATAAACTGCACCATTAGGCACACTATATTGTATATTTCTAAACGCTTAAGATTGACCTGTCATTTCACTATAGAAATAAGTTGAACTTATGGAACTGCGTGGAAAGTGGACTTTTGCACGCAGATTTGAAACGATAAAGAAAGCCTTTCCGAGCGGGTGAGGTGAAAAATGACTTGCAAGTTTTGCAACACAGCTTCTTCAGAGACGGTTATCCCGGTATCATCCAAAGTAGGGGGAGTTGGTAGCTGAGAGGGGGCTGTGAAGACTGGGCACCTTGTCCCTATGAGCGACAAAAGTCTCTGCCGAATGGAGAGGGCACGGGAGAAGTATTGAGTTTAATTTGATTATTTAAAGAGTTTTTAATTGATTTATTTACGAGGATAACAGAGTATGGGAAAGTAAACAGATGCTCCCAACCTCGACTTAATTGATTGACCAGGATTAGAAATAGAATCCAAACAATTCAGTGTTCCAAAACTTCGGCGTTCGTTATCAAAATAAAAAAATGAGAATTTTAAAGTCGGTTAGTTGTAAAAATACAACAGTTCATAGAGTAATCGAGGGAAATATTTTTTCCAGTAGATTCTATTCTTCGAGTATCGAAAGAAACGTATTTAATATTCTGAAGATGTCAACCTAAACCGCCGCTTAGCCAGTTACTGCTAGGCATTTTAATAATACCTAGTACTTATTAGTTTTCTGGTCGAATCTCACTAAAAATCGTAACTATTATAAGAAGATGTTTATGTTAAGGCTGAAAATCAGCGCTATATAGGTGTCTAACACCTCAGGAACGGACACTGGCTCAGCATTATGAGCCAGTGTCCGTTCCACTGCCGCGGGGACACACGTGTGCTTTTGTGTATGTTTTTCTTCTTTTGTTTTCTTGTAATATTGTGTGTCTTCTGTGGCAATGAATAAATGTTTCTATCTATCTTCTATCTTAAGGTAGATTGATATATCTCTGAATCTGTTGTAGAAGTCAGCTTAGATAGATATAATAGGTAGCGTCGTCTAACAAGGATATTTTATTATCTTATACTTAAACATAATCTTAGAGGACGGTGTTCTACTCTGACACCAAGACAATATTAAGGTCTTTTACTCAAAAAGGTCATAAAGTGTTAAAGACAGGATGTTAAAATATTTGTCAAGTGATCTTTACGTAGGAATTTACTCTAAGTATTGTTAACGTTTTTCACATGCAACAACAACAAGAAAAGGTCATACCGTGGCTTCGTATCATGTGATATCGGAAAAAAACAAATGCTTCATCTTATCAGTCGATAAACGCGATCATCATAAGCGTACAAGATGAAAGCTTGAAGGGAACCGTCATATTAATATTCTGGCAGCGTCAGCACAAATCGCCCGCGGGCCTAGTTTCAGGTATGGAGTTGTTATCAGTCTTTTTGCTCAGAAAATATCTTTTAGATCGCAGAATTTCACAGCCCATTCGTATTGTTTGGTAAAAATAAAGGTACAACCTTATTCTCAACTAGGTGTACTCGTAGCTTGCATTTTTTTTAATATGCATTATTCTCATATGAGACGAATTTTTCATAATATTGCACGAGGCATCACAAAATGGAAATCTAACAATGTGTGAAAAGTAGTGTCATGAAAATGGGACATGTATTTTGTTCAGAAAATGGTACTATTTCTTATTTTTATATTGTAATACCGGACCAAAAATAATATTTAAAAAATTATCGTACAAGCTATTTTCCAATTTTTGGTTTGGTTGAATTTAAATATGCACTAGGTACGTATTTTGCAAAAATCGAAGAATCAGCATTCGCGAATGATAAAATTAAAAATTATTTTGAGGAAAACTATAAATATTTCTTAATGTAGTCTTAAAAAAACAAATTTTTGATCACAATCATCTGAACGAAAAAATATCGAACGTGTCTAAGAAAATAGTTCCCAAGTGAATGAGAATTTACGAGCCACATCGGACCGATATTCAATTCTTTGCTTTCCCAATCTCGCGTCTACCTTGATTAACTTGCATGCAAAAGTAACTTTCTTGGGCGGTGCAATAGAGTTTATATTCCAAAACTCCGTACAAGAAGAGTATGAAGTTGCTAGGGTTAACGGCAGAAATGTGAAAAGGTGCCTCTACCCTACTTTACATAAATAGTCCTTCGTAATTCTCTTTGAATTTGACGACCCGATATATTCTACTGGATCACACTGATCAGGTTTTAAGGCTGAAATATTTATCCTCATCATGGTTTGTGGAAAGTGACAGCTGTTTCTTTAGTTCGTCTGTGATTTATATTTCATTTTCATTGACTTGCGATCTATTCAGAAATGCTGGAGGCATTTAAATTTTATACATTTTATGCTTCTCGAGCAACCTTTATTATTGCAGAATATTAATAACTTTTCTAGAAGAGAAAACTGACGAAAAATTTAAGAACCCATTTTTAAACATGACGCGAACGTGAACCTATCAAATTTCAATCACACATACTATTTACCTGCACGCTAAGCCACCGCTGGTACACGGGGCGAAATCCCACTCTGATTATACGCTGGATCTGGGCAACGTTTTCCAGTACATTGTACCGTGTCATGTTGTGGAAGCAGTAATAAAATGTCTAGGAATTATATAATATATCCCATTATAAACTTTCCATCAAACCTATTTTAGTTAATATATATACTTTTTATCCTGAAAATCCGGTGAAATAGGGAGTGGAAGTTTACGCGGACGAAGGCTCATAATTGAAATGCCATTGGAGTAGACAAACGAGCTGTGGCGGAGCGTCCATCCAACTCGATTCCCACCGGCTTGCCTTATTTTCAGCCAGTCCAGTTCTTTTAATACGGCTCATGAAGAATAAGATAGGCAAATTATTTCCGGCTTCCCTTAGAATATTTTTAACGCGCCGCCACTGCAAACGAGAGAACCTATTGAATAAAATTGTAATATATCTTAATTTTGTATAAAGCTGCAACGGTGCCAACGCAAACTAAAAAAAGAAATAAAGGAAAAATTGAAAAATGTAGGTGAGCATAAAAATAATTATAATAAAATTGTAATTTTAATTGTAAAAATTGTAATTGTAATTGTAATTGCATTTATAAAAAAAATTGTAATACCTGTATCTTTTAAAAACCGGCCAAGTGCGTGTCGGGCCACGCGCAAGGTAGGGTTCCGTAGTCGTCCACCCGTTACATTATGTGGACTAAAAAGTTCGCAAACTTATATTTACTATGTTTTCGACAGAATTAACAACATTATCTAAGTTATCAATGGAAATTGTACGAAAGTTTGCTTTTACAAAGTACATTTCTGAAGTTCGACTATTACTCATTAACTAGTAATGTCTACTTAGCTGTGATAGTTTTCTTTTTAAATTCATCGTATATACCTACTACTACCATGATTTTTTTCACATGCCTAGTAGCCACCGTTTAACTGGTAGGGGGGGGGGGGGGGGGGGACACCTGACCATAACAAAAATTATCACTTCAAAGCGTAATATCACGCTAACCAATTCTTCAATCATAAAATGCTTTTAAAAACTTATAATATTTTTGAAAGAGCTATCCAACGATACCCCACACGATGGGGTTTGAAAGAAAAAAAAAATGCACCACCACTTTACATGTAGGGGACCCTACCTACCCTAAAAAAAATTTTTTTTTAAAGATTTCATTCTACCGTTTTGTCGGCGTCATTGATATGTATACTCATGCCAAATTACAGCTTTCTAGTACTAACGGTTACTGAGAAAAACGGGGGTCGGACGGACGGACGGACGGACGGACATGGCGAAACTATAAGGGTTCCTTGTTTACTACGGAACCCTAAAAACGATTTTAAAACTAAATTAAAAAGATGTTTACTACCTTAGTGTTAATCCTTCCATTGCATTGTGTCCAGTTGGTTTTATGAAAACAACCGATAGCCGTAAATCCGAACATAGTCATCCATAGCACGGACTCAACTGGCCGTGTGTGATTCTGTACATTTATCGATGACAGCGCCAGCGCTCGTTTCGTGATTTTATTTACTTTTAATCTAGTGGCATTTATCTAGGATATGCTCGGGCACCGACGTTGGGATTTCTAGATTTTGTTGGAGTGGCGAAAAAGAGGGGAGACCTTTGCCCAGCAGTGGGACACTAAATAGGCTATTGAAAAAAAAAACTATAGAAAAATAAAATTAAGTTGTCATCATTTTGGGTTAAAATCATTTCATCAGAAAGTGTTTTGGAACGACGCATTGACGCATTGGAACTGAAGGGAATATTAGTGATATTGGCACCTACCTAGTACTTAGGTTTTAAATTTATTTTGCAATAAGTTATTTCAAAATGTCCCGCTTCCAAGTGAAACTACTTGTTGTTGTTTATCAAGCGAGGTAATTAATGCTTCCATTGAAGTAAAATTGTCGGAAACCGCGTAATTTTGACCAAGCGATTAATAAGGGGTACAACTCGTTCAGGCGGCAACACAAGAGGAAGTTGGTTATATTATGACCTACATTTTGCATAAAATAACGCGTTATAGGAACGAACCAGACTAAATTGCATTGTGTTATATTTGTATCGTGGTGTAAAAAGAGCTAATGAAACGTCCCTTCATTAATCAAATTCGGTAGGTACAGTCAAGGGCATAAATATGTATACACTTTTGGACCTTATTTCAATAGAATAAGGTGAAAAAGTGTATACATATAGGTGCCCTTGACTGTACAATCGTTAACGAAATAACTAGTTTATTAACGTATACATGTAGGTATACAAATAGAACAAAACTGTTCTGAAGGTTATATTTGGGTCTATCAACAATTTTTTGTTGTTTTTCTGTCCCGTTAGCCAGGAGAAATATGAGTGTCTTAGATGAATTGTTACAATATGGACTTACAACAAGCTTATTGTCTAGAATATAGCCTACAAAAAATTGCATCAAAATATCAAATAAATTCTTAAGCGAAAAACTGGATAAGACCATTTTATAAAATGACTATGTTACTTATATTCTCAATATTTCGAAGTAACATTTTGCTAAGATCATACGGACACGAGTTGATAGATGTGGGATAAGGAGAAATAATAAGTAATGCGCTTGCATTTGACAAGGCATCGAAAGCAATCGTACGTCACAGCGGCGGGACCAACGATGATGTATGGGAACATCGAACGTTATATTATAACGTTCACTAGGCTAGGACACGTGCGGTGTAACAAATTGAATAATGGAATGATTTAGATTTGTCAGTTGATATAAAAATCGCAAAATATTAAATATTATTGTTGTCATGTGACAAAATAATACATACATTGACATTTTTATTTTGCAATGTACAAATCGATCAGAGGGCTATTAAAATTGTTATACCAGCTCAGAATCACAAAAGGCCCAGTTTGTTCTAAATGAAAAATACGAAGTATAAAGAAAATGAAAAAAATATCATGTCCAAACGTAACTAGTCCATAATTTTTAAATTCATGTAGCAAAGTCTAACAAATTGAATAATGGAATGATTTGGAATTCTCAGTTGATATAAAAGTCAAAAAATATTGTTGTTGTCCTGTGACAAAGAAAATAGTAGTTTATGCAACTGGTACATAATGAGGGGCATTAATACACGAGTGTGTTTTATGAAACGAGCCGAAGGCGAGTTTCATAATAAGGTCACACGAGTGTTTTAATGCCTAATTATGTACAGTTGCATACACTACTTTATCTACACACATATTATAATTACTCTAAGATGGGTTCAGAAACCGTAGTAAATAAATACAATAATTGTGTTAATACAACCTTTTTTGCACGGTTGCGGAAATATCGAAATCAGAACTGGCAACCGATACCTGAATGTTATTTTAAAAAGTAAAGAGTCCTTATTCTGATGTGATCATGTCGTTCTAGCTCAAATTTCGTGCGATATATACTAAAAAAACATCGAGCTGACATTTCGCATCGACTGAATTTGAATTTTCAGTGATACTAGAATAGGGTCAATAGGGACATGTCAACTTTGACATGTAAATTTTGACAGTTTTGTTTGACGTAATATTTTAACATCATATATGAGATTAAAATGAAATATTTTATTACTGCTGTAGCCTTAGCCACAGATAAGAAAATTGCCATAAATTCATTGAATGTTGAAATGAGAGTCATTTTCTACGGTTTCCGAACGCATATTAGAGGATTTATGATATGTGTGTAGATAAAATAAGATTTGTAAATTGCTAAATAATAATAATAAACATTTTTATTTAGCAATTTACAAATCGATCAGAGGGCTTTAAACAGTTATACCAGCTCCCGTAGCACATGTAGCGCTCGAGAGTATCTCGACTTATCTCGAGCTACGCGTCTTTTTCTGATTGGCGCTGTTAGAAAGTGACGGAAAGCTCGAGATACGCCGACATACTCTCGAGCGCAACACGTGCTAGGCCTACAGCTCAGATTCACAAAAGGCCCAGTTTATTTATATTAAAAATCCAAGATACAAACAAAATAAAATAATGATTCATTTCCAAACGTATGTAGTTAGTTCATAATTTTCAAATTTATGTAGCAAGGCAAAACCTCTTAGGTGTGGCCGCTGGCTCACTGGCCAGTTAGAAAAAAAAACCGGTCAAGTGCGAGTCCGACTCGCGCACCGAGGGTTCCGTACACAGTTCTTGAATATGTAGTTGTGTACCCGTCCCGACCCCATTAATTCAGGAACAATCTTAAAAAAAAACATGACAGCACCATCTATCGGCTTATGTGTTACTAATTTGCGCGACTGAATAACTTAGTACGTATGTTGGTTTTTCAAGGATAATTCTTTATCACATCAACCGATTTCAATAATTGTTTTTTTATTTGAAAGAAGGTATTTTCAACGTAATTTTGTAAATTTAAATATAAAACAAAAATATATACAAAGGTGATTAAATTACAAACTTAGTATAGAAAAGTTTTTTGATGATTAAAAAAAAGAAAAACTAGATAGAGCTATGGCTATAATTTTCCTGTAAAATATACATGCATATTAATGTTGTGTAATAATTTCAAATTTTTTTCTTCGTAAACTTCGGAGATAAGGGGGGGGGAATGGTATTTTTTTTTACATTTTCCCTCGTAAATCGAAATTTCCCCAACGAAAAAAAAAAACTAAAAATTGTTTTGGAATGTACAAGTCAAGCCCTTTCATATGATACCCCACTTGACATAGTTGCCAGACTTTAAAATGTTGAACCCCCTTTTATCTGTCATTATTCACAGAAAATAAAATAAAATAATTTAAAAAACCATCTTCTATGTATCTGGGTTACCCTTGTTTATAACTATTCCAAATTTCAAATCGATAGGATAAGTAGTTCCTGAGATATTTAGCGATGTGACAGACAGACAGACAGACAGACAGACAGACAGACAGACAGACAAAGTGAAACCAATAGGGTTCCTTTTTTACCTTTTTGGTACGGAACCCTAATAAGTATAAATTTTCACGCGCGTGTTTTGTTTTTTCATGCAGAGGTTATTTTCTTGTGCCTCTCGGTTTAAAATCTTTTTAATTTTATGTTAATGCAATTATGTGTAACTTGTAACCACTAGTTTATGGTTTTTTCATTATCTTAACGTTTTTTTTTTATTTATGTACAATTCTTAAAAGTGCTTGTAAACATTGTGCGCGGCATTGGAATTGTGCATTTGGGGCGGGAGGTATGTCTACATTTTCGTATTTAGTGCTGCCGCTTTATCAGGTAATTATATCTGTTTTTTAATGTTGTAAAGCAGCAAAACTAATCTTAAAATGTACGCACTTTCACTTATTTAGATAATTTTAATTTGATTTTTATGAACACTAATGGAGAATGTTAACTAATTTAGAATTCCATTTTTCTGTATTCTCTGTTGAAAATAAAAAATATATGTGAAAAAATTATTTCGATACGTCCATTAGTTTCCAAGATATTGAATTTTAAAGTAACGCGCGACGACCCGCCCTCGTGACGTCATAGTGCAACACTCGCCATACACGCGCTCACTCCGTTCGCGCGCTTAGCGTTGCAAAATGATGTCACACGTGGTTAGCGGGACTCACTTTAAATGCCTGTAAAATCAAAACGACTTGGTATTTTTGAATGAAACAAAAACGAATGTAACTATTTGCATGAATCAAAGTTTTACCGTAGCAAACTTTCAAGTGATTTTGCAGACCTATTGACATTCTCCATTATAAGTATTATAATGAATCTTTAGTAACTAAATCATACTCGTCTTGTGTAAATAATTTGGAGGCGCATTCAGTTTCATATTTGTTATACATACTCTATATAAGTATGTTTTGTTTGGTAATCCCAATCCAAGTCTCATTTAGCCGTCACTGGCCAAAATCAAATGAGGCTCGGATGGGTTACGAACGGAGTGAGGAAAATGATACTTACTGCCCTCACTGTCTTGCTACGTTCCTACTTACCGACTATTGTAAGCTACTTTCCTGTATTTAATTCTTTCATCTGCGCCACCTCGGAAGTGTTTATAAGACTCTTCATACCTACCTACCTCGGTTTTTATCATCAAGATTCAACCTTTTAATAAGCATTCAGGTCAATAACTTTTATTCCGCATCTATTGACTGAATAACTATATAACACTGGATAAGGGCGTAAATTAGAAAATGATGAGATTTTCTAAAGTAGGAAATAAAATTCATTCTGTGATCAGGTGATCAGGAGTAATTAAACCTAAGATATTGAATAAATTATTTTTGTCTATTTTTTTAACTGTCCATATGAATTATCATGAATTATGAATAATACCTATTAACGTTGAACCTAATATCTAGTGAGTACCTACTGACCATGTGTTCATTCTACATTTATTCAAGTAAAATTACTTCAAGTTAGTATATATACTATACAATAACTCTGAAAGTTTACGAACATAATTAATTTTTTTACGTACCTTAACAAATGCATTTTACGTTACATCAGAACTGTTGTAATTTGTGATTTACATGACGTGCAATTATCATTCGTCTGCTTTGTATTCTGATTCTGTAAAGCGAATAAAAAATAATTGTCTAAATTACCCATAAAATTAGCGTGGCGGCGTGAGCGGGGTGTGGTGAGGGTACCGGGACGGAAAGAAACTGCCAACCCGAAGCGAAGGGGTCATAGTCCATGATGGACATTCAGCGTTTTGAATTTGATGGTGGAGTTTTTGCACCGTGTTTCTTGGTCTGGTAAGGGCGCGTGATGCAACCCTTACGCACCAAAGTTAAATATGAAAACACTAATTATGTACAAAGATTAATTTAAAATATACATTATATTTACACATTTACAACAATAATTACGCCTTTTGTACGATAAGTTTTTCTTTTGTGCAATAAAGATTAAATAAATAAATATTAAATAATGCACTATGTTCAGAATTAAAATGATCAGGGCTATACAAAGCGAATTAGATATTGACCAGTACTGACAAGAATGTTATTCTCGTTGTTTGGAAACGGCGGTCTGCGGCGCGCAGGCGTGAGGTTGTATCGTGGACCTGACCAGGCTGGCACAGGTATTCGCACGTTTTCTAGCCCGTATTCACTAGTTTTTCCTAGTAAATTTTGTATATCCGTTCCTCCCGTTCCGGCATCGACAGCCCCAGGGGAGCGTACCACCGCCTATTGTCGCGGCCTGTACCTCTTCCAGTACTGTTAAAAAATTACACACAAATGAAACATTTTATTTTAGATTTTCTACTCTGAGACTGTTATATCACAGACGGACTCTATGCTGTTAAGCCCGCTTACTAACTCGAGTCATAGCTGGTCAAGCGGGCTGTTTCGAGATAAGCCCGTCCATCCCAGTCCCAATGCTTACCACCGTCCGTTGCCGCGGCGCGGCCTGTGCCCGGCGCTACGAAGCCTATTTTCCCGGATGTCATATCGGTGCCTCTTCCAATACTGGAAAAAAATATGTTTACATATTTATTGATTACTTACTAAAACAAATTAAATCATAATATAGTATAGTAACTTTAAGAATAACCTAAAATAAACTTAATCTTAAAAACTAAAAACTATGTAAACTACTACTTACAAAATCAATAAATACCTATCCTCTAAATCGACGCTGCTGGGAATGGTTCCCAGAAGGCTGGCTGAATTACCTCGTTGCACCGCAATGCCTATACGTTGGCCGAGAAACGCGCCAGCCCTCCGGTCACCAGTGGTGGTGGTTATTTTTTTTTAATTTGCTCGTATAATCGCAATTTGATAATGTTCTTGACAATGTATGATCAATCAATAAATGATAGATTAGATTAGATTAGATTATTTATTTCATGATAAAAAATTACATTATAAATTGTCAAACATGTCAAAGTTATAAGAATATCTATCTATCTATCTATCTATCTATAGTATGAATATTGGTATACACACATACATCCGTAACATACATCCGTCTGACACGGCAGTATTATTTATTCAAAAAGTGTTTTACTTATTACGTATTTTTTTGGTGAGCAATATAGAATATTCTACAAAGAAAAGATTGTACTTACGATTTCCCAATAGTCTGAGAGTGTTTAATAACAGCCGGACCCCATGCTGTTGTGCTGAGCGTCAAGCGTACTGTATGACATCGCTTCATACACAAGCAAGTTCAAGAAATGATTGAAAACATACAAACGGTGCGTTTTCGAGCCCGTACACACTAGTTTTTCTTAATATGTTTAGTATCCGCTCCTGCCGTTCCGACAGCGTCAGTACCAGCGCGTACCACCGCCACCGTCTGTTGCCGCGGCCTGTGCCCGGCGCTCCAAGGCCTTTTTCCGGATGTCACATCGGTACTCTTCCATTACTGATAAAAAAGAAACAAAAAAGTGTATTATTTGTATTATTATTTTTTCAAACTACAAGGAATCACTTTTACGATTTACCATCGAGAGTGGATAAACTGGCGTGAGAAAAACTGTCGAAAAAAGTGAGAAAGAGTGTCAATTTATAAATTATTTTCTCACTTAGCGGTCCCCCGACGCGACGACGCTTGGAAAATAGAAATATTTGAACTTACATAATATATGTGATGATAATAATTATAATCGGTTTAAGATATTGTTGGTAACCTAGTTTTTAGAGTTTATTTTTTGGGTCGGGGGTTTTTTAAATTTTCATTTTACTTTTATTTACTAACGTTGGTCCTTGACTGCTTACAGTTTTAGTTGTCTAAAGACTCTAAAGGGACCGTTTACATGGGTCCTAATAATTTGTCCCGCGTTTCTTTGCTATAATTTCATTAGTATATATATATATATATATATATATATATATATATATATATATATATATATATATAAACTAGTAAGTAAAGTTCGCAGTAGTAGGGTTCGGTAGTTGGGTCGCTGATTACAAAAAATTCATCATCATACTTTTATAATACTAATAGGTTAGTAATTTATAAGAAAACCGAAAAAATATGTAATTTAATGTAATTTTGAATTTTGACTGACGTTTGACAATAAATAATATATATGCTCACTTTTGAGAAAAAGGTTCAATCCAACCAAAGAGTATATAAATCACTACGTTTTTACGCAACTTCCGTGGATACAGTTGTAATGTCCGTCGCTGAGGGCGGAACACATCATATCCTTCTGCCTTAAGGGCGTCGTGAAGGTTTCCTAGCTAGCTCAGGGTTAGAAGGGTTGGACACAGGGTTTAGATACTAAACACAGATTGACGTTGTGACGAAATGGGTTCTTACGGCCCTTTGATTGATAATAAACCAAACCTTATCTAAATATCACTATAGGCACTACGGATAGCCACTTGGAGTTCAGGTCCCCGCGGGGCGTCGCGCTGACGAGGTAAAGCTAAGGGAAGGGGTAGTGGATTGTCCTCCGGAGAACAGGCGAACCCTGCCGTGTGCCTGTGCCTGCCGGACACGCGGCCCTAGGGTACCTAGGCACGTACGCGAGAGAAGACACGCCGCGCGCTAGGCTTGGTCAGCCCTTGTTCCTCTTTGCCATATTTTGCAGGAAGGGGGGGAAACTCCGTATTATTTGGGTTAGTTAGGCTCGCTCAGTAGCTTTAGTATAAGTTTTTTCGAAACATTAACTAATTCGAACGCGTTTGCGTTTTGTTCCAAAATGTATGAAAGTGGTATGAAAACGTGAACAGCGCCTCTGGTGGTCACTAGTGGAAACTAAAACAGCGAGTATTACATTTGTTGCTAACCGATGAACGCGCGTATTTCAAACTCGGTGAGAGCGTTTTCATACATTTTGAGACAAAACGCAAACGCGTTCGAATTAGTTAATGTTTCGAAAAAACTTATACTAGAGCTACTTAAGTCGTTTATATGGTCGGGATGTTTTTTTGGCTCCCTTTCTTGTATAAGGCGAAACAGTTCATGGGCCGTGCGCCCATGCGCGTACATGTGCGTGCGTAAGCGTGTGCTGGCCGTGGCGTGGTGGGCACGCGTGGATCGGAGACTTCCTCGAGTTGCGGCACGGAACAGTGCATCCGACGTTCCGTGGTCCAATTTCAAGTTGCGACCCGACTGCGGCGCGCTCGACGGGCCTGCTTCCGGCTCTGGCGCCTCTGGTGTTTTTCTACCTCCGTTTGGAGCAGAGGCACTACTATAATTTCATTAGTATGTTATATATATATCCAATTCGAAATATATGAATATTGCCCCTGCAGCAGGTGTGTGAGTAGCCGGCTTTAGTTGCTTTCTTAGAGCAACCGGGGACAGCATATATATATATATATAAACTAGTAGGTAAAGTTAAACTATAAAGAAAAGATTTTACTTACCGATTTCCACTCTGATAGTGTTTAATACCAGCCGGACCCCATGCTGTTCAGGCCGCTAACTATCTCGAGCCGTAGTTGGTCAGTGGTCTGTTTCGAGATGGGCCCATCGTTCATATAGCCACCTTTCTCAAAATCTGGGCATTTCTCCATGAAAGCGAGCAACCTTTCCCATTACTCGCTTGATTCCCCTACTCGTGAGTTAGCCATATTGCTGAAAGTTTTACATTATTCTAGACATCGGGAAAAAGCAAGTTAGTTGATTTTGATAAGCAAAAAAGCAAGTTAGTACTCTAATGGTAAATGCGTAAAATAAACGTTACCTGTACAGAAACACGCACACTCTTATTTGTATTTACAAATTGTATTCGCACGTTTTCGAGCCCGTATACAGTAGTTTTTCTATATATATTTCTAATATCCGCTCCTCCCGTTCCGACAGCGACAGTACCAGCGCGTAACACCGTCTGTTGCCGCGGCCTGTGCCCGGTGCTCCGAGGCCTTTTTCCGGATGTCACATCCGTACATCTTCCAGTACTGATAAAAAATAAACAAAAAAAGTGTATTATTTATTCAAAAAGTGTTTTACTTATTACGTATTTTTTTGGTGAGCAATATAGAATATTCTACAAAGAATCGATTTCACTTACGATTTTCCACTCTGAGACTTTTTTTATAACAGCCGGACCCCATGCTGTTCAGGCCGCTAACTAACTCGAGCCGTAGCTGGTCAGCCGCCTGTTTCGAAATGGGCCCGTCGTTCATATTAGCCCCTTTCGCCGGGTATGGGTAAATCTCCATAAAAGCAGGCAGCCATTCCTATTGCTCGCTTGATACCCGTACTCGTTGAGTTAGCCATATTGCTGAAAATAGTACACTATTTTAGAGTTCGGGAAAAAAGCAATCCGTCGCAATCAATTTTCTTACAAACCTATCGAGTAGGATTAGACTATTTAAATTTAGGTTATTAGATTCGTTATTTGGAAGATCTATAATTATAATCTAGACGTCTCAGGAGTGTCGCTGACGTATGATGTGTTTTTGGAAGGCGAACCAGCCAAATACTCCTGGGACGTTTCTACTCTAGAAAGGGTCCCAAAACTTACCTACTGGTGAGTCTAACAATATAGGGTCACGATGCTGCTGCTGCACCACTTCTTCGTACTCCTCCCCCTAGCTGGAACACATCCTCGGTATTTCATCACGAATAGGTGACGAAGACACACCAATAATGTGCTCCAGCTCTATTTTCTGCACTGCTTCGAAAAGGACCCCTTTTGCTATATTTTGCAGGAAAGGGGGGAAACGTCCGTATAGTTCTAGATAGGCTCGCACAGTAGTCGTCTATCTGTTCGGGCTGTTTTTTTGGCTTATATTTGTACAGCGTTTCTTTGATATAGTTTCTGTAATGAAATACGTATTATTACACTGAGCGAAAAAAATACTAATTATTAGTAAGTTTTAGTGAATCCCAGGACAAGGAGATTATATATACTGACGGTTACAAACCAGTTTTTGATAATAGTAGTTATTTACTAATACCAAAAAAATTGTCCTTGTAACTACTAAACTGTTTTGTAACCGTTAGTATATAATCTCCTTGTCTTGAGATTCACTAAAACTTACTAATAATTAGTATTTTTATCGCTCAGTGTAAGTAAAAAAAACTCCTTCAGACAATCTCAATACCTACATTTTTACAAATATAAAAGCGATCGTATACAGTACGCTTGACATAGTGATGTGTGTGGAGTGCCACATATGAGCGATTACAACAAATAATATCGAATACTTACTTATAAAACTTATTCGCATCTTTTACTAGCCTGAATTCACTAGATTTTCCTAGTATTTTAAATATTTGTTCTCCCGTTCCGACAGCGTCAGTCTCAGGGGAGCGTACCACAGCCATTAACCGCGGCCTGTCCTCTGCGCTCCGATGCCTTTTTTCGGATGTTACATCGATATCTCTTCCAGTACTGGTACTCTTCCAGTATTTTTAATTTTATTTTAAAACTAAAAAAAATTTAGTTACTTACGATTTTCCACCCTGAGACTGTTTTATAACACCCGGACCCCATGCTGTTCAGCTTGGAGCCATAGCTTGTTAGCGGCCTGTTTCGAGTGGCCCTCGTCGTTCGTATTAGCCCCTTTCGTCAGGCTTTTTCTCTATTAAAAGCGAGCAACCTTTCCCATTACTCTCTCGATACTCGTACTCGTGAGTTAGTCATATTGCTGAAAATAGCACAATATTCTCGAGATAGGGAAAAAGCAATCCGTCGCAATTTTCTTCATTATTTATTCGTTATTTATTAGGATCTATATAAACTAGACATCTCAGGAGTGTCTCTAACGTCTGATGTGTTTCTGGAAGGCAAACCAGCCAAACACTCCTGGCACGTTTCTACTCTAGAAAGGGTCCCACTTACTGGTGAGTCTAACAAATCGAGGCGTATAGGGTTACGATGCCGCTGCTGCACCACTTTTTCGTACTATTCCCCCTGGCTGGAACACATCCTCGGTATTTCATCACGAAATCAGCTATATTTTCTGCACTGCTTCGAAAATAACCCCTTTTGCCTTTGCAGACGGTCGGCCGACGGTGAATAAAAACGCGTAAGGAATATGTACAATTTACACAAAACACTTATATACAAAAAAAGGCACAGAATATATACAAGACTAATTACACAAAGTAGTTACAAAAGTGCGTAAATAGCGTTCGAGCGCTTAATGGTTATTGACCGAACAATATATATACCAGAAGAGGGAAAAATCAATAAAATAAACAAAACACTCGCGCTGATTGCGGCGGCCGGCCCACCCCGCCAACCAGCACGCGTGTACCAAAGAGGTTGGTGAGCGGGTCGCCTATGGTCGCCTACAACCTTATTTTGCAGGAAGGGGGAAAATGTCCGTATAGTTCTAGCTAGGCTCGCACAGAAGTCGTCTGCTGGTCGGGCTGCTTCTTTGGCTTCCTTTCTTGAAGGCGAAAAAGTGATTATGCCGTGTAAATAGGCAATTGATGACTATGCGTGAATAATGAGAGCACAATTACGCCTCAGAAAATAACTTATACGGGAAAAAATCAAGATATAAATTTTGCGCTTGGAGGAGGCCCAATAAGGTCTAGTTTCCCCCAGGGACCCGACCACCCCTTCCCAGAAAAAAGCCTTTGAACGGCTTAGTCGTTCAATGAATAGCCCTAACGTCTTGCTAACCCAATCGAAGGGGTAACCCTTTCATTTTGCTTAGAACTAGGAAAGAGGCTACCACCGCTTTTATAAGGGTATCCCTTTCCGACAATTTTAAGCGCTGGTTGCCCATTCAATGAATAGTTTCGGGAAAGGCTAACCATAACGAGTTTAGCGCTTACCCTTTGGAAGATCTTCAGCTTTCTGTGCTGCGTAAGTACTTACAACTCGCGTAGAGCGGCGTGAATTAATAGTTTCACTTTAGTTTTTAATATTTGGGTAGCCGACGCCGAAGTTTTGTTTTGTTTCGTGTTCGGGCGATTTTTCTACCGTTGTATAGCGGCATTTTTGGTATGTCCTACCATTATTTTTATCACTTTAGACATGTTTTTAAAGTAGTTGCGTATCTTTTGTGCTATTAAATACGTTAATAGATAATTTTGCATCAATAATGCGTGGGAACTTTTTTTATTAATATATCTACAAGGTAGCAACACGGCCATTTTTTCCATGTCCCAGCATTTTATTGCAGATGCAGATTTTTGTATGGTAAGAGTATATGATTTGACTAGCAATAAAGTTTATAGATACATCGATATTTACATCATTGTAATGGTTTTAATTTAAATGTTTAGTGTATAATAATATTGCTCAAAAAAGTACCGCTGTAGAGATTCCTATTGAATAACGAATGTTATTCGATGATATTTTGATTAATTCTTCCAAAAAGACAATTTTATTTTTGTAAGGCTACATTCTTTTGCCGTGTTGGTTTTGTTGGTTAGTCAGTATACTAAAAGCTTTCGTTGCAAAAGGAGTTTACATTGCAGAGTTTTTGGTTGACTATTTTTAGTTCCATTTAGTGACGGAGTTTTAGAAGGTAATTATCGTATTTTATCGTATTTCTTATATGTGGTGTTATTAATAACATCATTCATTGATATAGAAATTAGCGTTACTTTTCATAATAAAATAACTTAAATTTTGTATATCAAGGTACAAGCGTGAAGATCCACTGAGAAATTTTGTTTCTCATTGGATCGAAAAGTTACTCAGTGTAACGGTAAAGCCGCGTTATAAGTGCATAAAGAAGGATAATAATTAAAATATGAATTCTGTACTAGTTTATTGCAGTGCCATTACAGATGTCTTGCTCTAACACGCGTGAGTTTGCAATTAACCATCCCGCTCTTTAAGGAACTCTGCGCGTAGTTTTCGTAAATATTTATTTTGATCGTTTTTTGGAATACTGAATCACTTATCAGAAATCTATCCGGTTACCAATTGTGTTAGAACAATAAAAAAGCTATCCTTGCTTGTCATGTTTTCGTAATAAACAAGGAACCCTTATAGTTTCGCCATGTCCGTCGAACCGTCCGTCCGGTTCCAGCTTAGCTCAAAAACCGTTAGTACTATAAAGCTGTAATTTGGCACGGGTACTAAATATAAATGGACGAATATAGAACAACATCTTGAAAAACATGTTTTTTAGGGTACCTTCCCTTGACATCAAGTGTTGGTGAATTTATTTTTGTTTCATTCAAACCGTATCATGTTGGTGCTGTCTAAATATTGTGAGGTTACTCAAACCGTTTTTTGATTCAAGAATCTGTTGGCGTGATATTAAGCTACTAAGTGTTGGTTATTGAAATTTCCTGTTACTGACTGATTACTTTTTTCATGGTGACGTAAGTAGAATTTTCAATGAGCACACGTATTGATACAGTGCGGTACCGGGAAGCAGGTATTAATTTTTAACTGATATTAATATGTTCCATTAGCCATTCTACGTCGACTAAAATTTATACTACGATGGTGGCAAACAAGCGTGCGGTCCACCTGATGGTAAGCCGACACCGCAGCCTATAAACGCTCGCGACTCTAAAGGAGTAACGTGCGCATTGCCGACCCTTTATAAAATTTGAGGATTCACTAAGCTTAGGAGTAGCAAAAACCCAAAAACTGCGAAATTAAATTTCCTAATTCCGCACCTTCAATGTACTACGTGCACTGCCTAAGAGAACGTCATAGTAAACAGAACACTAAGGGCTGTCATTTGTACTGAGTTGTCAATTTACTTTGCAATACATTGCTGGCAATTAAAAATTTAATTTAATCGATATCAAATCCCTAGAACATGTTCCGAGTTAGCACAGGTAAACACACAACATGTTCCGAGTCATAACTTCATAAGTAAATGTTACTATGATGCTATCTAAAATGAATAAAATGCATCATAAATTCATAACATAACCCTTCATTAAGTTGATGTTTGAAATGGCAACCATGGTTTTCAATGCAATATTAAACTCGTTTAGGTGATGATTTTACTATTGCGTTTTTCTTGTTACTGAAATCTATGACATCGTTCCTAAGAACAGATCTTCGTATGTCTTATAGTTTCAGACTTCCCATACTGACCGATTTAAATGTTACACCCAATATAATGAAATTATAAGTAAAATGATCACAGCTGAGTAGACATTACTAGTTAACGACTAAAAGCCGAACTTTCATACAATTTCCATTGAGGTAGGTACCTCAGATAATATTTTTAATTAAGTATTTCAAAAACATAGTAGGTAAATATAAGTTTGCAAACTTTTTAGTCCACATTATGTAACGGGTGACCAACTACGGAACCCTACATTGTGCGTGGCCCGACACGCACTTTACCGGTTTCGTAAAAAAAGAACATAATTATAACTGACGTTGAAAATTACGAAATAATCAGCACTAAAGTTGATTTTTACGATGATATTAGGATTTATGACAGAGTTATCTAAGGCATTTTTCAATGTTTTCTTCGGTTATTTTACTAACTGTGTTCTTTTTCAGTCTAAATAGTTTTTTGTGTAGTGTAATTCTACATTACTTCTCTTCTCTTCCTTGAAAATGAGCTGTCAAACAAATATAAATATCTGGGTGACCGAGCTTTGCTCGGCCTTTTCCCGGAGATGAGACCTACTAGACCTAGCTAGATCGATTGCTCGTCCCCGAAAACCCCCACTTACCAAATTTAATCAAAATCGATAGAGCCGTTTCCGAGATCCCCGAAATAAAGATATATACAAGAATTGCTCGTATAAAGATATAAAATGTCTGGGCGGCCGAGCTTTGCTCGGCGTTTTCCTGGTCATGAGACCTAGCTAGATCGATTGCTCGTCCTCGAAAACTCCCACATACCACATTTCATCAAAATCGTTAGAGCCGTTTCCGAGATCCCCAAAATAAATAAATATATATACAAGAATTGCTCGTTTAAAGACATAAGATTGTTTGGAAAATAATGTTTTTCTTCGTTTGTAATGCATGCAAATAGAACCGGTCTATTACATGGCACTTTACTAAAAAAAATATGTACCTTTTTCTCGTTTTTTAGGTAAATTATGTCACTTAAATAATAGTATACGTATACGTACACCTTGTACAAAATGTAACTCAGTGGAAATTAAAATGTCTTTATTTTAAAAGGTTTTGCTATATATGCAATATTTTTTGTATTTTGAATATTGTTGTAGTCTATATTCATAATTTAGGGAAAAATATATTCATTATCGTATTTTAAACAACCATTTTATTAATTTCAATTTCGTCACTCAGGGGAACATCGGTATCGGTAGATCGGTACCGAGATTAACACATTCATCCGAATTTTTTTTTGCTAAATCCAAGCATTAATCCGTAAGTATTATCTATATTTTTTAGGTACCTTAATAATTAATTAACATAATTAACCCAGCTAAGTGCTCGTTGCACTCGCACATTTAGGGTTCCGAACCATCCGCAAAATTTCAAAGGAAAAACCTCATTTATCAATATATATATTAGTATTTGTTGGTAAAATAATAAACATTATCACCAAATTTCAAGTTCATAGGTCAACGAGAAGTTAAAAAATTGTTAGGATCAAAATTTTGTGACAAACGACGGACGGACGGATGCGTGAGTGACAGCAATAGGGCTCCGATTAGAGCCTTCGGTTTCGGAACCCTAAAAAGTATTTGCATTAACAGAATCAGCATTTGTTTTTTGAACACTACTTTTTAAATATGTTACAACTGCAGAAAAGTCGGCCCGTTCGATAAATTGCACGCCTCAACTTGTTCCGGCCCTTCGCCATGCCAAAGGAAACCGTATTGCAATGTGATAAGGTATTTTTAAATCGCAACTTAGCGGTATTTCAAAGGCGCCGGCGTTTTATGGCACCTGTGCCGACAGGACCGGGAGTCATCCAGTCGACAAACGTAAATTTGCAATACTGCTCTTATTGTCATCAGTAAAAGGATGAAAATTGCATAAGCGTGGAAAGGGAAACCCCTTCAAACTGTTGCCTTTTCGAAAGGCTTTTTAAGCGCTTAGTAAAAATATCTGATATTCGTTAACTGAACGGCTTACCCATATTTAAAGCGCTTTAAAAGCCGAATGAATGGGTTTTTTTAGAGCAACGACTTCGGTAAGCGAAGTCTTACTAAAAACCCTTTCAAAAACCCCTTGAAGGGGATACCGTATTAAAAGCGCTTTAAAAGCCAAATGAATGGGTTTGAAGGGCAACGGATTGGGTAAGCAAAGCCTTACTAAAAACCCGTTCAAAAACCCTCGAAGGGGATACCGGGCGGGTCCCTGGTTTCCCCTCGGGGTTGGAAGGTCAGATGGCAGTCGCTTTCGTAAAAACTAGTGCCTACGCCAAATCTTGGGATTAGGTAGCGGACCCCAGGCATCCTTCAGGATGCAACTGTACTGGGATAACGCTAGGAGGATAAAAAAAAGGAGGCTTACCTGTGACTTTTTCAGCAGCAGCTCGGTGCCGGTGTTCGGCGGCACAGTTATCACAACATTTAACTGTATATCATAAGCTTAATAAATATTTATTTGCGGAGCGAAGATATTTTCTTTACGATAGTTTTATATGGGTCGTGTGGTGAGGCCGTGGCCAGTAGCTCTAGTATAAGTTTTTTCGAAACATTAACTAATTCGAACGCGTTTGCGTTTTGTCTCAAAATGTATGAAAGTGGTATGAAAACGTGAATAGCGCCTCTGGTGGTCACTAGTGAAAACTAAAACAGCGAGTATAACATTTGTTGCTAACCGATGAACGCGCGTATTTCATACTCGGTGAGAGCGTTTTCATAGATTTTGAGACAAAACGCAAACGCGTTCGAATTAGTTAATGTTTCGAAAAAACTTATACTAGAGCTACTGGCCGTGGCGTGGTGGGCACGCGTGGATGGGAGACTTGCTCCAATTTATATGATATGACCGTTGCCTCTTGACCGCTTACTGTTTTATTTTTGTTAAGGGACCGTTTAAATTGATCCCTTATATTTGTCCAGCGTTTCTTTGCTATAGTTTCTGTAAAAAATAATAATTATTATGTTTAAACAAAACTACTTCAGACTATTTCAATGACATACATAGATATACTTTTTATAAACATGGTTTTTATCCCTAAATCAACATATAAACACATATCACAAACATATCTTATATTGCCATTCTCAGTTGCGTTGCCAGTATTGCCTTACTCTGCCAGAATTAATCATTCGCGATCATAAGTATTCTTATAAGATTCTGCCATTGTGAACTGACCAAAGTCTTGGCGTTGTGAACTGACCAAAGTCCCGCAGATTTTGCTTGAACTTGTGGTTTGTACCGCTCGATATTTGAATAGGGATGTGGCGTAGGCATGATTTCAAAATAAGAAACTATTATTTTCGGTGTTGTCAAAAAACATAATTTTATCGCCTATTTTTTTTCCGAAGTTCTCGAAGTTTCCCTATTTTTTTCCTGAAGTGAAGACGAAGGCCCAGAATAGAGAGGATCGGAGGGTGCTGCAACGACAGAAGGGCAAGGCCCCCTTAATGATGATGATGATGATTTTTTTCCCGGTATCGTCCATTTCATCGTTAGTATTAAGGGTTACTCTTTTGTCAAATTCTGTTGTATAATTAGGCGTGTCACTTGTGTTATATACATGATCATTGTATATCTTTTGATTGTTAGAATTATGAAGCGAGTTGTCTCATTTGGTTGACTCGGTTAGTACGATTTTATATCACGTGACTCCTGGGTGGTTCTAAAAGTGCAACAAAAACTGGCAACCGTACTGTCTTCTCGAAGATCTCACGATTCGAAATAAATGCCATACGATAAATAATTAAATCGATCCAGAACCTAGTAATATTCTGTAGCTCAGTAGCTCTAGTATAAGTTTTTTCGAAACATGAACTAATTCGAACGCGTTTGCGTTTTGTCTCAAAATGTATGAAAACGCTCTCACCGAGTTTGAAATACGCGCGTTCATCGGTTAGCAACAAATGTTATACTCGCTGTTTTAGTTTCCACTAGTGACCACCAGAGGCGCTGTTCATGTTTTCATACCACTTTCATACATTTTGAGACAAAACGCGAACGCGTTCGAATTAGTTAATTTTTCGAAAAAACTTATACTAGAGCTACTGACGGTCGACTATACGAAAAATGTAAACTATAGGGTAGAGTGTAATGAGGGCGAAATATGTAAGTAGCTGAAATTCAGTACAGCCAACTTCTGTTCTAAAGCAGTGATGATCATCCTCCTAGCGTTATTCCAGTACAGTTGCATCCTGAAGGATCCAGTTGCTACCTAATCCCAAGATTTGGCATAGGCACTAGTTTTTACGAAAGCGACTGCCATCTGACCTTCCAACCCCGAGGGGAAACTAGACCTTATTGGGATTAGGCTTTGTCAAGTGAGTGGGCAACTTGACTGTTAGAAGTTCTCAAGCCGCCCGAAGGCCTCCAACTTGGCTTAAAGACAGCAACCGGGATCAACGGCTTAACGTGCCTTCCAAAGCACGGGAGCGCTCAGTTAGTAACCACTCAAAGCGGTCACCCATCCAAGTCCTGACCGCTGCCCACGTTTCTTAACCTTAGATACCGTAAGCGGCACGCAGGCGCCGCTGGGCCACGAGCGCTCCTGAAATGAATGTCCTAAAATTTGAACGCGCTTGCTAAATGTCCACATGAATTTCTGGTCAATGTCAACTATTGTTACCAGGGATAATTATCAAATATTTATCCGATAATTATCGAAAACCATAATTGACATGACGACCGCTTTAGCTCAGTTGGTAGTGTAGTGATCCTGCCTACGAAGCTGGAGGTCCCGGGTTCGAATCCCGGCCGGGGCATTTATTTGTGTGAATAGCACGAATACTTGTTCTTGGGTCTTGGATGTTTTCTATGTATTTAAGTATATATTTATCTATATAAGTATTTATATCGTCACTTAGTACCCATAGTACAAGCTTTGCTTAGTTTGGGACTAGGTTGATTTGTGTAAGATTGTCCACAAATATTTATTTTATTTTATTTATTTTATTTAATTATCTTGATAATTTCAAACCCTGATCACTGCTGTGCAATGGACTACAACATATTTCAACCCTATTCCCACTTTCCCAGGGGTATTTATACCCTAGTCATGTGGGCCATGGCATGGCCCATTGCAGTATTTTCACCCATTTCTTTTCCTTGACTCATGGACCTGCAAAACGTTTCACTCAACTCATAACAGTAAAGATATGGTGTGATTAATGATTATGTGCTTCTAACTATACACCACACGGGGTAGTAAACAAAATAAAAGTCACAAATGTAAACATGCACATTTCTATATTTATAAAACTACAACTGTGAACTAACATAAATGAGATAACTTATCTTTGAAAATAAATAATCTTAACCATGCTTAAATCAACTTCTATGGTAGGTACTGTTCTCCAGTTGAGATAATGTTGGTTGACAACCAAAGGGTTTAGTCAGACATCACGCGAGGTTCCAAAGGGGGGAAGGGGCTTACGAAAACCTCACCACTGATCGTGTTGTGGGAGGCCCCCATACAATGTGACCCGTGTATTTTTTTACTGTACCTACAAAACCGAGAAAGAATATCTTCTCATGTTTACTCTAAGTGCCTCAAAAACCCTTGCATGATTTCTGGATAAACCCAAAGCTCACTAACCCTTCGTATGACGTTCTGTTCTACAGCAGTAATAGTTTTAATTTGAACCACGTCCAAAATGGTCGCATGTCTTGTTATCTAAACTCCGGTCGCTTCGACGTGAACTTGTTATAAACTAATGCGTTTAACATATTGTATTAGTACAGTCAATGATTTTGACTTGGCAGAACTTCTTGTTGGGACTGTAAGGTGATTAGATGGATTATATAGGTATCATGTAAGAAACAAATTATGTTGTGTTTAAGTTTATTTAGTTTGTTTGTTATATCTTTTTTGTACCTGATTGATTAATAAATGAGACTTAAACTTTATTGAAATATTGCAAAATTTCTGCTCCTCTTGGCTCCTTTTTGCGGAAGGCTGAGAACTAGTTTTTGTAATCTGTGTTCTTGTTAGTTAGGTACTTTGGTTTGGCCCGAGATGATGATCTTCATATTTTACTTCAGCCTCGGGTGAATATAGTAGATGGGCTCAAGAAAGGCTTGTGTATCCAGAAGGAGTACAAAACTCCTAATGAAGACCCATTTACTATACTGTAATATAATGCTAAAAAGTCTAAGCTGGCTAAAAAATAGTAAAACTAAATCCCGTTTGATATCCAGCTACTACGTTCCAATGGCCGCTTTTATAATTCATCGTCTACGGCCACAACACAGTGAAACTCTAAGATTTCATTCATAAATAGACTTTAAGCTTAAGCCACACAGAGAGCGGGCGGGCGGTAGCGGCGCGGGCGCGGGCGGCAGCGGCGCGGGCGCGGGTGGCAGCGGCGCGGGCGCGGGCGGCAGCGGCGCGGGCGCGGGCGGCAGCGGCGCGGGAGCTGCTTTTGGCGGTGGCGGCAGCACAAAGGAGCTCCCGCGCCGCTGCCGCCCGCGCCCGCGCCGCGACCGCCCGCCCGCTCTCTGTGTGGCTTAAGCTTTAGACTAATTATGAATGAAACCATACAGTTTTACCGTGCGGCGCTATACTGAGAAATTTAGAAACTTTGGAAAGCTATTTCTGCCCACACAAGGAAACAATAGGGACTGATTTTCAGGTATATAATTCTTGACTAATGATTATGGTACTGACAATAGCCGAAACATAATTGCTTAAAAATTTCTCGATAGAAAAGAAATCCAAAGTTGAGTCTATATATTCCTTTTTTTACTCAGCCTACTAAAACAACGCATTATTAAAAGACACGATTAAGTTAATATGGTGGTATTTTACTTCACCTAGGTACTGACAAGAGGAAATTTAATAAATCTGCACACAGTCAGATATTCATCGAGATTTCTCTAAAAAAAAGCCATTCCCGGAGAGTGCTGCATCCCGTTTTGTCGTGAACGGAAAACATACGCGCGTCTCCTTCAATCAATATATCGCCTTAAGTATAAAAGCGCCCAATGGGTTCGTTTACTAGATTTTACTGAGAGAATATCTCTTCTCGTAGTTTTATTATTTTGTTAAATTTAATATACCAAATCTAAGAATATTATTCCCTACACTCAGAATGAAGAGATAGAGAAGAAGAGATTGCTCTTTAACCCGTTCTCTCCCATACCGCGAACCACAAACGAAATTTTCCCTCTCTTTCGCACTGGCAAGTCTGTCCGTAAGTGCGATAGAGTCGGAAAACTTTGTGGTTCGCGGTAGCCCACCAGTGCACATAACTCCAAGAAAATATCATATTCGGCAATATTTATTCAAATATATTGATAACCAGTGGAGATATTAGTCCTAATACCTAATGTGACAAGTTAAAATTGAGCAAATTTTATTCACGAATTCAGAATTGTACCCTTGTAATTATAACATTCAACAATCGAGCTTAATCAAACCGTTCTTCATTAGAAATGAAGCTATGAAATCAAATATTTACTCGTCTAATTCTTAATAGGAAATTGAATTTGGATTGAAGGAAAACTTAATTGGGCCTTTGAAACACCAAAAATTGGTTTATACTTATCTGTGGAAATCGTTGGTGGTTGTATTTTTAGTTTGGTAGGTAGACAAGTTCGATTTTATTTTCACCAAGGCTCCTCACTCCTTTTTTTTGGACAGTCGTGTAAAAAAGCACACGGTTTGTTTTAGGTCAATCAGAAATTGATCATTTTTCATTTTTGTTTTTTCCAAGTGAGAGTCGCACTCGCCCACGAAGGGTTCCGTACCATTATCTATAAAAACGGCAAAAAATCATGTCTTTTGTATGGGAGCCCCCTCAAATATTAATTTTATTCTGTTTTTTAGTATTTGTTGTTAGCGGCAACAGAAATACATCATCTGTGAAACTTTCAACTGTCTAACTATTACGGTTCAACAGATACAGCCTCAGACGACAGACGTACAGACGGACGGACAGCGGAGTCCTAGTAATAGGGTCCCGTTTTACCCTTTGGGTACGTAACCCTAAAAAGGCATCTAAAAATCAATTGGCTTCAAACCGGTATGAACATTTTTAAATACTGCAAATTTTATATTTAATGAAGCAAACTCCAGGTCTAATTACTTACAAGTAATAGAAGTAAAAAATAAAGCATAAATGGGTCATTGTCAGATTTAGGTGCGCGTCTTTTCGGTGGACATGTCAAAAGTTAAGGGCTACACAGCTTAATTTTCGATTGATCTGATAACCCCATAATCCGTAATTCCGTGTCTATAAATCCATGCAATAAAAACATAAATTACATGCACACAAGCCGTTAACTATTGACCACCGAATGGACAACTTTTGTTTTTCCGACTGACAATGACCCAAATAACGTTGATTAATTTCAAAAAATATAAGTAAATTACAATTTTACTTCAGACTTCTCTACACAGTTGTTCTATCCAGACAATTAGAGGTAGAAATATATATACCTACAAAATATAAGCATTTATTCCAAAATTTTACTACGCAAATTAAATCGCGTGTAAATACCAAACTATAATATACAGGGTGTACAGTACAATCCAAATGGGTCAGTATGGTGAAGTCGGAAACTATGAGAGATAGCGAGATCTGTTCTTAGGAACCATGACGTCGATTTTAGATTTAATAATAATTACATTCAAACTATAAACAATAATTTATTCTAGTAAACAAGATTCCATTAGTGTTGTGCTTCTTGCGACTTGCAGAATTTATACACATTGATTTTGATTGTACACCCGGTATATAGTTATGTTTATATTTCCAACGCTTCATATAAAAGCTTTACTCAAATGCTCAGGTTCTTGTAAGTCAGCTCTCTACAACCAATATTTCGTAATGTTGGTTCAAAATGTTATAGGGCCTCGTAACTCCTACGTTAACTAGCATAATTTTTGACTTTAATTTAATTTCATTTAATATTAAAGGCATTTTAATTCTGTGTATATAATTATCGCACAAACTGAACGTTGCATCAGAGTTGAAGTCTAGAGCTAGCTGATAAACACGCCTAGTCAGGTGTTATTAATCTCTCCTTTAATCAAGCTGAGCTGCAATCAACTTCATTATTTCACTCTAACTTTGATGGCGTGGCCCAAGTAATGCCTCATTTATATTGTCGATGGTGCCCCACCTTCGCATGCGGGAAGTTTTTGCTATACAGTTTTTTCCTTTAAGATAAATCGACTCCCGGCCATTACGGTCTTATCTTGTTTCCTCTCGTGTGTCGTCAAAGGGTTACTGTGTAAAAATCGTATCAAGTTTCTGATCTTCCAAATTGTGTCAAGTCGTAAAAAACTGCCCTGGAATGTGTAAACTGAAGCATATTTTTTTATTTTTTTTATTTAGATGTAGTGGCTATTCCCGGGCTTCTCAGCCCTCGTATCACTGCGACCATTGCTGATCTATTGTGATTGCCACATACTACAACAATTCTCGGTCAAGTCCTGCAAACTCAAAGAATTGCAAGATTTTTCTGAACTCGAGACACTTAATCTCATCCGGGCGCATGATGTGCTTGCCCAGCAATGAGCTATGACTACGCATTAGGCTAGGGCATTCGGTTAGGATGTGTGCAGGCGTCTCCTCCGCTTCAAAGCAGAGTCTGCACCGCCTTGTGTCACTCAAACCTATCGTGTGCATGTGCTTATTTAGGCAGCAATTCCCTGTAAGCACCCTTACCAATATGCGTAGTTGGTTCCTGCTTAGCAATAAGGCATCTGATGACGCCTTTTTGCTAAAGGCCTTGATTAATGCCTTGGAATGGTTCAGACCTGGAACGCTCTCCAGGCCTGAATGGTTTTATAAAAACAGTAGGTCTTCAGGGTGAGCTTGGTCAGACTTTTGGGGATGCCGCAGAACGGTTCTGGCCCGCACAGCACCCCCTTCGCCCCCGCTCGTGCAAGCTCGTCGGCTTTTTCATTTCCTTCGATGCCTGCATGCCCCGAAACTGAAGCATAACTGAATAGCATAATTAATGATACGATGTTCCTAGTTTTACTTGTCTTTACAACACGAAATTCCATCCTCAGGACGAAGTATTTGCTCAGACAAGTCTAAGGTGGCCCTGTACGAGAGTACCGTGTCGAAGAAAACTTTGTAATGACTTTAATCATGTTTTGTTTTATTAGACAAGTTTGTTTTACAGCGGCCTTAATTAAGAGAGCGTTAGCGTTTGTGTTTTTCTTTGTCTTATATTTTAAGGTGTGATGCCTATGTTTCTTGTATCATAGGGCAGAGTAACAGTAATTTTCTACTACTATAAAGTTCTATTTAGTCTATATTTATTGGACTCCTTACGCAAATGGTATTTATTTTCCTTGTAGTAGTAGTAGTAGTAGTAAACACTTTATTGCACAAGTCAAGTACATACAAGGAAAACAAACTTAATAGTAGACATTTGTACAAAGGCGCACTTATCCCTTTAAGGGATCTCTTCCAGCTAACCTTTGAGAAAATGAGAGGATATTATATGGCAGACATACTGAACAACATACTGTACAAGTGACAAAATTGTGTGACTAAATGTAACTAAAATTTATCGAAGAAATATGAAATCGAAATATAACTGAATAAATATATATAATAAATACATAAATGCATATACCGAGTAAATAAATATATATTTATACAATATATAAGTAATTGTAGTACTAATTTTACGTTTTTCATGATTTTGCTCGGAGTCAAAACTAGGCCTTTTATCTTGCTATGATTCGAAAGGTTACTTTGAAGAATAATTTTTTTAAGACATTGTAATATTTTCTTAGAAGGCTCAAAGTCACTCAGAGGGCAATCGAGAGGGCTATGCTGGGAGTTTATCTGCGTGATCGCATCAGAAATGAGGCCATCCGTAGCAGAACCAAAGTAACCGATATAGCGTGGGCGGGGCACATTGCACGTAGAACCGATGGCCATTGGAGCCGAAAGGTTCTCGAGTGGCGACCACGGACCGGAAGGCGCAGCGTGGGTAGACCCCCCACAAGGTGGACTGATGACCTGGTAAAGGTCGCGGGAGTCCGCTGGATGCGGGTGGCGCAAGACCGGTCATTGTGGCATTCTTTGGGGAGGCCTATGTCCAGCAGTGGACGTCTTTCGGCGGATATGATGATGATGATGATGATGATGAATATTTTTTTTAAGACCACGTTATTCGAAATCATAGTATTTTTCATTCAATTTTAAACCATTAAATACTCACTTTATTGATGGGATATTTAGATATGTTATAGTTTAAGAGTCGGTCTAGTGTATTTTAAGGCTGAAAACACGATATTTGAAACTTCGCTCGATGATCTCACATCGCAAAAACAGGTAAATTTTGATCTTATTGTGAGTCGTATATAAAATATATCCAACTCAGACTCGAGTAAAATATATCAATAGATAGGAAACGATGTGAAGAAGTGTATTTTACGGCTAATTTTTTTTTAAATGTTTTTATATTTAACAAAACTCAAAAATATCAGAAAAGCAAACTGCGCGCTTCATTTTAGTAGACAGATGGCCGTTGGGCCTCGAGCTGGACGGACGTCTGTCGCACTTTTTGCAGTTTGACATTTATAAAAATCGCATATTTAATACCAGTAACTAGATGATATTAACATTTTCAGGGTAAATTACTGGTGAGTCATATCGACGAATAAACATTTAAAATAGTTTTCCTGGTACTTTTACTATTCGAGATAGTGGAAAACATAAAATGTGGCTAATAAAGCTTATCATTATATCATTTTTTTCCTTTTTAAACCCTCTCTTATTACAAAAGGTTTCATTGAGTATTTTAAGAATGTGGAATATTTTTCCATTATACGGGTCACACTCCTTCATATAGCATATTGTATATTTTATGTCTATGTGTGAGTATATTCATAGCGCCTGACACATAGTTTGACATCTGACATTAGCAAATTAAATTCAAGCTTGGTATTTCAAATACAATATTTTAAATTATTAAATATATTGAGCTTCGTATTGTAACAAAATAAATATGCCCAAACGGACCGTAATCCTGCCAAAGTTTTGACGCTATTCGACTTCAATTTGCTCTGCAGTTCAATGTAAAGCAGAATGACATCAACGTTTGTAAACGATAAAAAAAGAATAATACAAATTTAAATGAAAAGATGCCTCGGATAATATCTGAAATAGAAAGGGCCCAAAGCTCTGAGGAATTCTGGCCGCTTACGGCTAGTATGTGGGGGAGGATATCTGGTGACGGCGTCGCGGTCTCAGATCTATGATCAGCGGCTTCGGTGAACTTCACTTCATAGCCACATCATGCGTAAATGTTTACGTGAATTTACTGGACGAAGTGATGCTGCAAATTGTTCTACTGACTTTCCTGACTTTATTCAAGATAATTCCCCCATACAGCACGGGTCACTTGGGAATGGTTTACTCTACAGCTACATCCAGGCATAAATGTAATGATGTAATGCCATCGCCTGAAATTTGAACCCGATTGAGAATCTTTGGGGTTTAATGGTTCAACAGTGGGATCATCGCCATGAAAGAACCAAAGAAGCAATTCAAGCAATAGATACTGCAATGAAATATGGGAGGAAATGCGGGGAACTGACATAATTATCAACGTCTTCTCAGCTTATTGAGAGACAGGCTACAAACTGTTATAGACGCACTGTGGTTGCACGCATTATAATCCCTCAGTCTTATGTTTTATGTTTATAATAAATTATATAATAAATCTTGAATTTTATTTAAGATGGATTTATGAACCGTACTGTCTTCTCGAAGATCTCACGGTTCGAAATAAAGGTCATACGATAAATAAAGAATAATAAAGAACTAATAAATAAAGTTGTAAGCTTTTATTAGCAGGGCAAAATATTTATGTTGAATCTTTTTCTAAATAAATAAAAAAAGTACAAAATATTTATTTACGAAAATAACGCTCAATAATTATTTATGCTTTAAAAATTACGGTTGTTTAAATAAAACACAAAAAAAAACACTTGCTCTTGCCTGAGATTCGAACCTGTGACCTGTGCTTTAGAGAGCAAGCGATTACTAATTACACCACAATGTACTTGGCTTAGTGGTTGAAATTAAGCTACTTATTTGTGGATTGCAACTTTGACTTTTTGTGTCGAGTCGTGATAAAATTTAGCCCTTATTTAGTTAAGTGAAATCTGTCAAAACTGCGCAACAGAGACAGAGATATGCAATGACAAGTCTACACTCTTTTGCGTGAATGTCATAACAATCTGTTCTAAATTTAAATGGTTGACAACCTAACTATCACGTGCGCCACTCTGGCTTATTCTGGTTAATTTGACAAAGAAGGTCTGTCACATATTCAAATTCTAAGTTACAGCAATCATTAAAAAAAACGAGGTCAGTGACCTGTCACAGTAAAGTGAGACAGTGTGTGTAAAATGTAATTGTGTTTGTTACTGGGGAGAATTACGATAATGTTGCGCCGCCTAGCGGATTTTTTGTGTCGCGTTTGTAGTTTCGCTGCAATAAGCCTTAACACATTCACTGCCAGGAACCCGACTAGCGGGTGCTTCTCTCTCATAGACGTTTAGTAACCATGCGTATGTTGAGAAAATTGCTTAGCGCTACAAAAAGCCTTGCAGTGAAATTGTTTATTTTTTAATACTACGTCGGTGGCAAACAAGCGTACGGTCCACCAGCCTATAGACGGTCGCAACTCCAAAAGAGTCACGTGCGCGTTGCCGACCCTATATAAAATTTGAGGATTCACTGTGTTGACAACAGAAGGGCCAAAAGCTCCCTCGCTCTCAACACAGTGCATCCTCGGGAGCTCTGGCAACCTTGCTCACGTCCAGGAACACAACACTACATACTTGTTTAGTAAATAGGTTATTATGGCTGCGGTCTTCTGCAAGGCGGAGGTACTTCCCCAGTTGGGCTGCTCCAAATTCGAGCAAGAGATGACATTATGCTGTGCCCAACCTCTCTTAATGTTAATTGTTAATCCTATCATGGTCAAGCAACGCCATGCGCTACTTTCAAATCGCATTTTAAATCTACGTAGCCCCATTTTTAGGGTTCAATACGTGAAGGGTGAATACGGAACCCTATTGCTGTCACTCACGCGTCCATATCCGTCCGTCCGTCCGTCGTCTGTCACACAGGTTTACAGCAAAACGGTTGGAGCTAGTGCAGTCTTAAAATTTTCACAGTACTTATAAGCATCTTGGTATCCCAAAGCCATTATACAAATAGTCAAAACTTATTTTTAAATGTTTTTAAACAGGGTGCGAAAACAAACCAACATAATTTTGTGATTGGTTCGGAACCCTAAATGTGCGAAGTCTGACTCGCACTTGGCTAGTTTTTTAGGGTTCCGTGCCAGAAGGGTCCGGAACCCTATTGTTTTCACTCATGCGTCCGTCCGTCCGTCGTCTGTCACAAAATTTTGTTCCGAAGATTTTTTCAACATCCCTTTGACCTTATGAGCTTGAAATTTGGTGATAATGTTTATTATTACGTATATATTTTACCAATAAATACTAATACTTGGATAAATCACATTTTTTGAGGTTAGTTTGGAACCTCGGAACCCTAAATGTCCGACTCGCACTTGGCCGGTTTTATTTCCTAAAGTAACCCCTAGAAAGTGCCTAAGTTCCTAAGGTTTACTGTGCGACACCAAGTCTGGTACTTTAATAAGTTAATTAATTCTTATGACTTGATCCGCTTTCTGACACGAGATGGTAAATGCCAGTATGATAAGACGCGCGAGTGGATAATCGGGTGACTTGAGACAGGATTAACTAAATCATCTATAGTTACCTACCTACACCGTATTCTAATTTGATAGTTAATTAGTTAATTTGGTATTTATAGTTGTCATACGTTAATTAATTTTTATGTTTAATTTATTTTGATATTTTTATATAGGTAGTAACGACATTGACATACATACATTTATTTACTGTCTTCCCGCCGGTCAGGTTAAATAAGTTACGGCGTAACCATAATCTCTAGAAGTTCCAGAATATTCTAAAAGTTCTACTTGAGTGTGTAAGAACAATTTGTGTTGTTTTCTTCTGCAAAATCAGCACTATATTTATTCTTTCAATCCAAAGATTGGTTGAGAAGCAGAATACACAAGGAAAATGGAATATGGAGCATTTTGTCCTTATTGTTGTTGTGATATGATGCAAACTGCTCTATTTTTAATACATTATATTTGAAAAGAAGATCTTGCGACGCAATTCCTTAAAATTTTAAATAAGTGCTTCGTTGCATCCATTCTTTCAAATAAATATCAGGCCGTTGGTTAAAGCTCTCCTAAGAAAAAGGTTTAACCATTTGCAGCCAAAAACAGAGACTGCCGCAATGCTTCCAAACGAGTGCAAACAAAGATCGGTATTGGCACAGTTCTAGTATTTATTCTGATGTAGCTTCGTTTTGGGCAACCAGTTACCTGAATCGTGCTTGGACTACTTCAAAAATAATTAATTTATGTTCCATTAAAACATAAAATATATTCTCTACTATATGCGACTTGATTTTATATGCAAATAAAATACAGGTGTGACGTGTTGATAGTTTGCTGTATTTGAGAAGAATGATAAAACAAGAAATTAATGACATAATCTTAAATTAATAAAAAAGTTGATGTTGCTTGTTAAAAGCTCTACTATATGCGATTTGATTTTATATGGAAATAAAATACAGATTCGACGTGTTGATAGTTTTCTGTACTTGAGAAGAATGATAAAACAAGAAATTAATGATATGTTTAATCATAGACAATTAAAAAAGTTGATGTTGCTTGCTATTAAAGACATCGCAACTTATTCCACCTGAGAACATCATATACCTAAACATCAGGGAAAGACGTTTGAGGAAGTTCCTCGTACGAGTATTTCACTGAATAACTTACAGTTCACATTACTTATAGGCACTACAAGATAACAGAAATTCACTGTAGAAGTATACTTACTCGTTCTCACTATCAAATTATTCGTGAATTTGAAGATTGAATAAATAATAAAGTAGGTAGGCGTTAGTTTAGATAAAATTTATAACAAAGTGCCGAAAGATATTATAAATTTAGATAATATGATAGATTTTACGAAGAAGCTATTTGATATTCTCGTAAAAAAAGCATACTATACTGTTAACGAATTTTTGTTTGACTGCGATTAATGGAACTCAGCACAAGCCTGCTCCTGCTCCATTAAGAGCTCCATAAGATTTGTATGCCTAACGGCCCAACATGGTGTTTCAACATTACCTACTCTTAGACCTCTGTAACATACCTGTGTTGAACAAATAACTATTACACCACACCTTGCCAAAAAGCACGTTTTTCTGCACGCTGCGCGATCAGAAAAACCCACTTTTTGGCCAAGTGGTGACGTAAAATTGTGTACAAAACACGGGTCGTAAGACAGAAAGCCCTCTCTCGCATATTTGAGACCCTCGCCTGCGGCTCGGGCCCCAAACATCTGCGATATCGGCCATTCTTTGTTTTACAACCCTTGTATCGTAAATAACTATATGATGATGATGATGATGATGATGATAAGTGTAAGCTTACTTATAAAATGAAAGTGCTCAAGTGTCGGTCTATATCAGAAGTTTCAGCTGTAGTTGCATGTTTATATCCTTAGTAATATATATTTTTCGGTATTAGTCCGTCGTGTTCTGCGTCGGGATGTAAAGACATAATTTCATTTCGTTAATTTCATTAGAGCAACACGTACTCTGTGAATTTACTTAAAGCTAGGGATGCCGCTAATTTCAAAACTACAGTCGTATATTAAGTAAATCTGGTCTCGAAGTAAGTTTGGTCTTTAATGGATTTATAGTAATTGCCCTTTTGGTTTTATTTACTGTTTTTGTGTCTGATTTGGCAGCCCATTTTTTTTATCAAACAGATCGGGTGCTAAGCAGTCCGACTTCCCCACAAAATTGCCATGTTTCATACTTGTCGGAAGCCAAATGTATTACCACGTCCCGAGACAATCCGGTTAACAGAAAGCGCATTGATTTAATTATGATTATAAAAAATCTTAAAATATGCATTTATGTAGCTTGTCTTGGTGCTTTCTTACGATTTCAAACTAACATCTTTTACACATCGGGAAGTCAGAAAAACAAATATCTATATATTGAAGTTGTTTATTTCGGCATAACTAATAATACATAAACAAAGATTGGGTATAAAAGTAAATTAAACTAAACTAAATTAAAACTAGCTAACTTAAACTAAATATGCTAAAAAAGGGAATCAAAATTAGGCCCCCTTGGAATGGTTCCCATCACGCAGGCAGCATTCCCGCGCTGGATTGCGATGGCAATTCTTTGCGCGAGAAAGCTGCCCGCGCGAGGGTCGCCCGTCGCCTCCTTCAGCCGCTTGCTGAGCTCCTTGTGGAGCCCCCGGGCGCCCCTGCCCCATGGGCCTAATGTCTCGACGCCAAATGCGACAAAGTCATATTGGGCGCCGAGACAGTTGTATTTGCTAGCCTTTGAATTCTCCCGGGTGTCTGCCGCCGCCCCGGCACGCTTGCTGGTCGATGAGAGGTAGGACGCAGCTAGCGTATAACTAAGTACCTATATATTTGTTTTTCTGAGTTCCCGATGTGTAAAAGATGTTAGTTTGGTAAATATCCCGTTTCTAATGAATACTTCCCGTTTCAATATCGGTGGTTTCTAATGGTGGTGGTCCTTGTTCTGGTGCTTTTATTTATTTGTCAGTACATATTTTATGCAAATACTCTTTGGTGTACCATGTTTCTAATTTTTGCTGGGTGTTCTTCACACACACACACACATACACACATACATACATACATACATATACATTTGCCTGTTCTTTAGTTTCATCTGTATCATTATTATTTATATCAATAAGTAGGTACCTATTAAATACGTCCAGTCCAGTGTTCGTGTCGTTTACCATATTGATGATTTATTGGATTGAATGTAGTATAAGTACATATATTTCTTCTCTAGGCATCAATGTGTGTATTTTCTTACAGCAACAAACTTGTTAAAGTCACACCCCTAGTTACCCGGTTTCGGGCAAGCCACACTTGGCCCGTTAACGAGTCTCGCATTCAGTCGCATTCAAATAAACTTTTCACCGCGAATTTTTGTCGTGTTTAGGGGCGTTTATGTTTGCTAGCGCCGAGGAATTTTGGCTTGAATGCAATTGGGCTGTTGATTTATATGCCTTTAAAGAAGTCTGAAAATTTCTTTAACATTCAGGTTTCGTTAAAGCCTACACATAGTATAAAACAAGAGTTATTAAAGTTATTGAGTGAAAAGCTAGTCTCTCTGTTTTTTTTTTAACTTGACGGCTTGAAGTTCAACGTTTACTCTGTCTTTATTATTTATTGATCATTTTCGAAATCAGCAAGATTTAACAAAAGGAATAGCTAAAAAGTTTAACAAAATTTAGACGGAGCTATGACATCTTAAATAAAGTTCCAGACGTCCGAACGCAAAATGTAATGTTTACACTAAAATGGTCAAACAATGGAAAATGTCAGTTAGAATTTTCAACGGAACGGATCTTTTTTATTTTTGGTTCATTTTAGTGTTCCTGTGTGCGGTTACATTAAGGGGAGGTATCCCCAACGCAAATGTCCCACTCTAACACGCGTGAGTTTACAATTGACCATCCCGCTCTCTACGCAAGCTCTGCGCGCAGTTTTGTAAATATTTTGCTATAGTCATTAAGCCAATCATTTTATCAAAGCAAACCCTGCGAATTTGTCTATAACTATTTACGATCTTTAATTGAGTACAAAAATTAAATGTTAAATATCAGTAATATAGCCGTAGTATTGAAAAAACATTCCAAAAAGGGGTAACTTCGCGATTTTTTTCTATCGAGTGAAATTCATCAGGTCATGTAAATGACTGCGATTTTGACTAGACAAGATCCTAATGTAACACATATATTTTTTTTAGATTTTAAGACACTAAATTCTATGTCTCAGATGGTTTTTAAAAACTCAAAAGGGGTAATACACGGCCTTAAAGCTACATCGTAATATATATTTAGATTTTACAGCTTTACTAGGATGATCGTCAATCCTTCCATGTTTGTACAAATCTCTGCTTGTATATTATTTAATTATAAGGATTTCCTTTATCAGAAGGGAACAATACTTACTTTCTGAAGTAAAGAAAAAAGTACGAAATCTAAAAAACGATTAGGAATACTTTAATGATGCTCTCGATGATAGGGACAGTTGAAATGTAAACGTACAATGTAAATGTAATCGAACCAAGATCAGTAAGTTCTTTCAATGTAACGTAACTACTTAAGACGCTACATTGAGAAATTTGGAGACTTTGAAACGCTGTCCTGCCCAGACTAGCAATTAGTAGGGGCTGATTTTCAGATATATTTGATTCTTGACTATATGATTATGGTACTGACAATAGCGAAACATGATTGCTTAAAATTTTCTCGATAGAAAATAAATCCAAAGTCGAGTCTATATTTTTCTTTTTTTCCTCAGCCTACTAAAACAACGCATTATTAAAATACACGATTAAGTTAATGCCTATGATGGTACTTTACCTCATCTAGGTACTGAAAAGAGGAAATTTAATAAACCTGCACACTGTCAGATATTTAACGATATTTGTCTAAAAAGCCATTCTCGGAGAGGGTTGCATCCCGTTTTGTCGTGAGCGAAAAACAAAGGGTGTCTCTTTCAATCGCTATATCGCCTTAACGGATCTAGCGTAATTAAAATTAAATTAAATTCGCATAGTACCAAGGACGCTACCGACCTCGCTGCCAGCTTTTTCACCTGTGGTGTCAATGAACCTTTTTGGAAGTGTCCTTGAAAAGCGTTTGGATTTGATCCCATGACCCCAGGGTCTAGACTTTGAATGCCATACAAAGGTAGGTACTCAGAACCGATACCATGTTATTTTTTGGCGTTTTTTTTTTCGTGGCAGCATTACCTCGCTGCCAGCTTTTTCACCTGTGGGTCAACGAACCTTTTTGGAAATGTCCTTGAAATGCGTTTGGATTTGATCCCATGACCCCAGGGTCTAGACTTTGAATGCCATACAAAGGTAGGTACTCAGAACCGATACCATGGTATTTTTTGGCGTTTTTTTTTTCGTGGCAGCATTACCTCGCTGCCAGCTTTTTCACCTGTGTGTCAACGAATCTTTTTGGAAGTGTCCTTGAAAAGCGTTTGGATTTGATCCCATGACCCCAGGGTCTAGACTTTGAATGCCATACAAGGGTAGGTACTCAGAACCGATACCATGGTATTTTTTGGCGTTTTTTTTTTCGTGGAAGATGGGACGGTGCAGCGATATCGAATCAGAATCGTATCAGGGGATCGTCTCTCGAGATGCCGTTTAGTTCGTTAATAGGGTATTTGACACATGTTAAAAATTTATAACACAGTGTCACTTTTTGGATAGTTAGCCATCAAAATATCACAATAAATCGTGAATAATAAAATTTTACCAAAATCATAAAAAGATATGAATCATCAAAAACATTTTTTTTACCGTCCAAAATTCAAATAAAAGGTATCAATAGAATGATTATGTAAAAATAAAAAATAAATTGTATGGCAACTATGTACCTAAACGCATTATTTTACGACTAAAACAGCAAAATACTAATTTTCCCATACAACTGTTGGTCGAATGCTGTGCAAGTGACGTCATTTGCCAGGGCCAATTTGTAGGAGCCTTTTTGACAGCCGCTGGCGTCGAGCTAGGTTTGTCCCTAATTTTAGCCCTTTATTGTGCTCTAATACTTGTTGGTCCCATATAGACATTTGATCGTCTCTAAAAACTGGTTCGATTGGCATTATAAAAAAATTTAGTCAAATAGCGTATTGCGGGCATGTTGATAGTGACAAGATTACGGCGGATAGTATTGTTTAAGGCGGCATGTTGGCTGGAGAGGCGGGCCACGTTCGGTTGACAATGATAAGCTTTGATGTCCCAGCTCGTTGACATTGCGAGGGTGCGAGTCGTCAGCAGGTGGAACGGAGGAAGAAAAATGCAGGAGAGGGCAGGAGGTATTTATTATAATTGTAAATTAAGGCACCTGGAACAACCAGATACTGCGTTTAGCCTATTATTCTAATTGGTAACTGAAGAATATACAATTAGATTTAAAAATATAGGAACTTACAATAATGTGCCTTGGAAAACTGTATGATTAAACTGCACTGAAGAACACAATTAACTGGTAAACTACAACGTGCACTGCTAAGAATTCACACACAGTTATGAATAAAATAAAAATATTTAAATTTAATTTGATATTGATCAGCAGATGTGTTTATCGATCACCCAGTAAGATCGAACTGAACTGAACTGAACTGCCAGAAAATGGCTGCGCAGTGTCACGTGGAATTGGAAATCGAAGTTCAAATTCAAAATTTAAAATTTAGAATACTTAAAGTAGCCAGAAAGTTTATGTGTAACGTTCTGTTTCACGCATCGTTACACTACCGGGGCTGCCCTGGCAGGGGAAATCCTGGGGCTTAAGGCCACATGGATTTCTCCGTATTATTAAAAATAAATAAATAAGTAAAGTGGGTATGGGTTGTGATGAAAAAGAATTTAGAAGGTGAGGATGTTATCTACAATGTTTATATTACAAGAGGCGCGATTTAGACACACTAACCATCCACTAATTCCATTCATCCATCACTCTTGCAGTATTTTGGTTAATCTATATTCAACCAAAATGCCTTTTAATAGAGTATTCCTGTGTATGAGGACATACTCGTTAAATCGCCCTCCAATGGTATAAGGCTTTTGAGTCAGTTACCATCCGCTGAATAAGTATGAAATATGAATAAATATTTACAAGTATATATATAAGTTGAATAATATTCATCACTATTTGTAGGAAATACTACAAAATATAAGGTATAATCCATTTTAGGATAAACATACTTTAGCAGTATGTATGTAAGTATTGTAAGTGCATAACTACACTTACAATGTAGTATTGAAAATAAAATACGTAGGTATGTAACTAGTTTCATTGTCGAAACTCGTTAGGTAATTAATAATTATAAATATTATAATATTCACTTCAGCATCTTACGCTGAAGAAGCGTTCGAAAATGTGAATGTTATAAAAATAAACAATTGCAATTGACTTAATGGATCCGAATAGATGATGAGGTGATATAATATTATTAAATTAATTAAGTGTACATAATATATACAATAACATTAATTAACGAATTCTGAGAAAAGTAACTCGTAAGTAGTAAGTAGATTTGTGAATAAATATATGTGTCTAATAAATTGCTAAATAAAAAAGACGAGAGTTTATTTTTGAATTTTGGGGAGGGGTTTAAGGTCTCTAATATGCCATCGACCCAATATCTTGCCGTTCATGTCTTGTAGGACATAAACGAGTGGTGATATTGGAGGATGTCTGGGGCTAACTTGAATAACTTCCAGAAGTCAATTCCTAAGATCAAGGGTTGCTTGACAGAGGGTATAACATGAGCTGTTATTATGGCCACTTTTCCTTTAAATAAAATAGGGATTTGTATTGTACCTACGGAATGAATAGATTGGCCATTGGCTACGGTACCGGTAATCGTATGTTTGGGGTTTAATTTGTAACCGTGGGATAAAAGTATTGTATGGGAATTATTGCCAAGGATGCTAATAGCACTACCACTATCCAGGAGACCGCATAAAGTTAAGTTGTTTGACTGTACCTGGACATAGGGACGTTCGTCATTAGGGTTTCTATTAAAAAGTGCAGAAGTAGTTTTATAAGATGACATGAATAAACGTAAAGTGTCTAACCAAAGGTTCCATTCTGTAGCAGTAGTTTTATTTAAGTTACTTTTCTCCTTTACGCGTTTTTTTGAAAAATTATGACAATTAGTGCATTTCGGATATGTGACATTTTGTTTACCATAGCGGAAACATACTATGTTTTTACTAGTGCAGGTTTCTAATGTATGTTCATTAGTTCTGCAACGAGGACAGGAGAATCGTAACGACGTTGATGGTTTAGCTGTTACAGTATGGATCGATGATTTATATGGAAATGGTGGTATATGGGGTTGTATGGGTTGATCATGTTTGTAATTTGGTTGATCAATGGTGTTTGGGTTATAATAAGAATCAGTATTACAACTTTCGTACCATTTGCACGTTTTGAATAACTGATCTATTGTTGTGACATCTGTGGGACGTAGTTTAGAACTGTAATACGGACTCATATTTCTTCGTAAAATGTTGATTTTAGTATTGTCCGAAAGGGGTTCATGTAATTTTGAAAAGAGTGCCTCCATGGCTGAGAAAAATATAACTACACGTTCATTAGGTTTCTGTTTACGTGACTGAATGTTTTGCATTAAATTAAAATCATGGTTGTGAAGTTCAAAGTCTTCAAAGAAATGTTCCTTGAATGTTTTCCAATCAGTCAAGATAGATTTCTTTGACCTATACCAATCTAGAGCTGTCCCTGATAAGAAATCGTATATGTAGTTGTATAAACGTTTATCGTCAATGTTACGTGCTATTGCGAACTCTTCTAAGTTTCGTATGAAATCGCGCGTTGTATGATGGTTTAACGGAAGCAATTTGACTAGGAGCGGTGTCGAATTATTATAGTGCAGTTAAATCGATGTTATATAGTTCGAGGGACTAAGAAGAAAAATTATTTTAGGCCGAGAGAGGGATGTCAAATTTGGGTTCGGTATACTACGTACCTTTTGGAATTTTGAAAAATGTAATCGTAATATAATTAACTATTACAAGGATGTATAAAAAGATCTATAGAAAACTATTGTGGTCTTGCTGTGGTTCTTGCTGTAGTTTCCAGGTAAGGGTAGGGTAGACTGGTAGGCTTGTCGGCTGCTGTTGAGGAGTAGGTAGCTCAGCGGTGTAGATCCGGAATGGGGTGGGTTTGACATGTTGAGGGCGCCAGTGCGAGGGTGCGAGTCGTCAGCAGGTGGAACGGAGGAAGAAAAATGCAGGAGAGGGCAGGAGGTATTTATTATAATTGTAAATTAAGGCACCTGGAACAACCAGATACTGCGTTTAGCCTATTATTCTAATTGGTAACTGAAGAATATACATATATATAATATATATTAGATTTAAAAATATAGGAACTTACAATAATGTGCCTTGGAAAACTGTATGATTAAACTGCACTGAAGAACACAATTAACTGGTAAACTACAACGTGCACTGCTAAGAATTCACACACAGTTATGAATAAAATAAAAATATTTAAATTTAATTTGATATTGATCAGCAGATGTGTTTAGCGATCACCCAGTAAGATCGAACTGAACTGAACTGAACTGCCAGAAAATGGCTGCGCAGTGTCACGTGGAATTGGAAATCGAAGTTCAAATTCAAAATTTAAAATTTAGAATACTTAAAGTAGCCAGAAAGTTTATGTGTAACGTTCTGTTTCACGCATCGTTACAGACATAGTGCCACAGGGGCACTTGCACAGACCTCTACACAATCGCAACCCGGATAGTCTTAGGTGGTTGTCACACTTCTGTGGTTTCCGGACGGTTTCCGCAGTGCAAGGGGGACAGCGCCATAGACTTGCATAGCGATATCCCGTTCCGTAGCGGAAACCATCCGGAAACCGCATCAGTCACATCAGTGTGACAACCGCCGTAGGGTGTCAGGCAGGTCCCAGAAAAGGTCAACGGTACTTGCCGACGGGGAGGAAACAGCGTATTATCACTGGCCTGACATAATCTTGTATTTATTAATTTCATAGAATTATTCCAAGTTGATAATGTGGCCTAATGAAAAGGTTTACCACTTAATAGTTCAAAAGTGACAGACCTACGCCTACGCATCCAAAAAATCGTTGAAGTTGTTTATTTTTCTTACATTAAACCTAAAATATAAGAAATATCTTGTTTTTTTTCTTCAGCGAAATTACGTTATTCATAAGATAGGTATGGTAAACTCTTGTTCAAATAAAGTTGAAGGGAAAATGTATTCCGAACGTATGTTAATCGTGTAGGAGCTGGTTCTGTATAAAAACTCCCAAAGTTTTCAAGCTGATCGCAATGGTCATTTACATTAGAATTACTATTAGGAAAGGGATAATACATGGTCATCATCTTTTAAAATACGCACTGCTAAGGTTTGGAATTGCCTGCCGCCTAGAAAAAATCTAGATTTTTTTTATTATTTTTCCTGTAATCTACAGAATATTCTGCAACTTTTGAGCCGTATTACATTATATATATATATATATATATATATATATATATATATATATATATATATATGTTCAATTATTTATATTTTATTATATCCCGTTAGATACTAATCGTAATTCGAAAAGTATATTTCAAGTTTATAGCGCTAGGGTAGCCCTTAGGTTAAGTTGATTATTTATTAATTTACTTGTTTTTCAATATACACATATAACTTAGGTACTACTTTATAATATTTTGTTATCTGTAGCAAAGACGTTAAATTTTAATATAACATTTAATTAAAATATAACCATTTTATTTAAACTAAACTATAACAAAATTAAACCTAACAAGGAAAACTTAAATATTATTAAAAATAGCTAAATATAAAATAAAAACGTACTAATAATACCTAATAAAAATTAAAGTCTAAAAAGGGACCCTGTGGCAGGGTACCGAGGACGCTGGCAGCGTTTCCTCGCTGAATCGCAATACTTATGCGTTGAGCGAGGAAGCTGCCAGCTCTCTTGTCCCCGACCAACCAATTTTAATATTGTGTGTATTTATTAATTATTTGTTGGTAATATTGTCTCAGTGCATTTTCTATAGAAATTAAAATTATCGGTAAGTACATGTATTTTTCGAGGTAACATAAAATGTTACTTTTTTTTGCTGCTTTATGAAATTGCGTCAACATTAATTTAAACAAAATATCTCTGTGAATATTGTACTCATGACATTTTATTATCCTGAAATGTATAAATCCTGAATATTGAAAACGTAATAATAGTCTCAATTTTTTAATCAAAATAATAATAAAAGTTATTATAGTAAAAAAAGTAAAGTAATATTAGTATAATCAAAGTAATAATAGTCTTCTTCTTCTCTCGAAAATGCCAAGTCAAAGTCTGCAATAGATGGTTAACCAACGTTGTATCCCTGAAAGCGCTCAAGTTTCTGTTAGCGGCGCTGGAACAATTGTAAACAGCCTGTAACAGCCTCATTAATATTAACTCCGTCGCCGACTCTCATATCTTATTCATTCAAGCGGAACACGCTTTATCTTAAAGGGTCTTGTCTGTAACGTATGTCAAGTCGGATATATTCACATTTGTTAATGCACAAAGAGACATGCGATGGTTGGTAACCTAATTTATAAAGTCAGCTGTTTTCGTGGCCTCCTTTTGGTGTCTCTTCCAAATCGAATGATTTGAAATACCACTTCACCAAATTCTTATGCATACGGTTTTTTTTTTCAATCTCTTATTATTTTCCTGTCGCATACATTATCAAGTTGTCTCGTTGTAGCGACGATTTTTGAAGAAAATGCAAAATAATCCCTTTTATAAAATACATCTTTGGGAACTGAACATAAAAGTGTAGTCTAGACTAGACATTATAAAGTGTAAGTAGGTCAAAAATGTGACCTTGGGAAAACAATAAAATAAATAACAAATAAATAAATAAATATTTGTGGACAATCTTACACAAATCAACCTAGTCCCAAACTAAGCAAAGCTTGTACTATGGGTACTAAGCGACGATATACATACTTATTTATTATTTATTAAGCCTTTATTTTCTCACTTTTCTTATGTTAACAGGTTATACACGAATATATTTTCTTTCATAAGTGAGGTACCCATTTATGGGCAAAGGCCTCCTCCAGCTCCTTCCAGTGTAGCCTGTCCTTGGTTTTGCGGGTCCATGATGGTCCGGCTATTTGGGCAATGTCGTCAGCCCACCGCCGCCGAGGACGTCCGCGCGGGCGCTTATCTTCTCGTGGATACCAGTATAGGATCCTCTCGCTCCACCTATTATCGGCTGTTCGTGTGACGTGACCGGCCCATCTCCATTTTAGCCTGCATGCAAGTTCGGCGGCATCTGTGACTTTTGTTATTTTCCTTATTTCACAATTCTTTTTTCTGTCGCTCCGCCTGATATTCAGCGTGCTTCTCTCGGTCGCCCTTTGGAATACATTTATCTTCTGAACAAGATCTTTGGTTAGTGCCCAAGTTTGGCATCCATACAATAGCGTTGGTAGAACTATCGAGTCCATCGCTTTCCTCTTTAGGTGGATTGGGAGTTTTGACTTGAAAATAAATTTTAAGGACCAGTATTTATTTCATGCTATTTTTATTCTACGCTCGACTTTGCTGGACGTTTGTTGAGTGAATGATATCATTTTTCCTAAATAAACATAGCTATCCACATAGTCTATTCTGCTGGATTCTGTTATGATAGGTATTTTATCAGTGTTTGTCATGGCAAAAGTCTTTTGTTTGTTCATTTTTAGACCACATTTGTTGCTTTCTTTGTCTAAGGTATTTAGCATATAGACTATATCTTCATGGTTATGTGCCATCAAAACTATGTCATCAGCAAAGCGAAGATTGCGGAGATATTCACCATTGATGTTTATTCCTCTTGTGCCCCAATCTAATTTTCTAAATATTGATTCCAAGAGAGCTGTAAACAGGTTTGGAGATATGGGGTCTCCTTGTTTTACTCCTCTACGGATGGGAAATGGTTCACCTTTTTTCTCCAGTTTAACAATAGCTTTGCTGTTGCTGTAAATTTCTTTTAGTATATTTATGTAGGCAATTTCTACATACTTATATAGATAAATAAATACTTAAATACATAGAAAACATCCAAGACCCAAGAACAAATATTCGTGCTCATCACACAAATAAATGCCCCGGCCGGGATTCGAACCCGGGACCTCCAGCTTCGCAGGCAGGGTCACTACCAACTAAGCTAAAGCGGTCGTCGAAAAAGAAATTGATAATGAAGACCCGGAGTTTTTTATGTGTGTTTATTATTAATGTCATGTATTGTAATTCAAATGATTTATATCGATCATCAAATTAATATTATTTCGGTCCTCTACAAATTTATAATTAAGTACATTATAATCAGTAACAACAACAAAGCCTACATAAATACCTTGAAAGGCGAAAACATTTAATTAATAAACATAAGTTGTTGCATACATAAGGTGATATTAAAATTGAAATAACGAAACATTACAATTGAAAACTACTTAGCTTAAACAATTTATGTCACATCACATCTGGCCATAAAGTGGCAATTACTGCACACTACGCGCGCGAGAGATCCCTCTTTCTGACCATGGGAAACATTACCACGGGCGGTTTCTAAGAAAGCCTCAGATTGCGTATATTTATCTCTCTTGCTTTCTTCGATCTGAGACATACTTTGTTTTACCGCCCTAGGACCCCTAGGTAAGTAATGCACTATATTACAGTGCCTTATTAGTTACACAATGTTTACCTTTACTTAGCAAAACAGTGTCGAGTACTTATTTAAATAATGCTATTTGTCGGAAATGTTCACACGTGCCTACTATGCATATAAATAAATGCATAATTGTAGTGTTTACATGAATTTGTTAATTACAGTTATATTATTGTAATAGTACATTACTTAACAAGGGCGGTAAAACAAAGAATGTCTCAGATCGCTGGTATTTGACGCCCGAGCCGAAGGCAAGGGCAATAAATATGCGATCTGAGGCTTTCTTTATTACCGCCCGTGTTAAGTACAAAACTTTATGTCACCACCTGGCCAGGAAGTGGGATTTCCCGCGCGCGGAGCGTGCGGTAATCGCCGCTTTATGGCCAGGTGTGACATAAATAACTTATGCGGTAAAATAGTTACCACAAATAGATTAAAACAAATATTTCTAATATGATAATCACGAAGAGCTGAAGACCGAGCTCAGTGGCGTGCCATGGGAGAGGCCTATGTCCAGCAGTGGACTGAAACAGGCTGATGATGATGATGATGAATCACGAATAAATATTGCATTAGTTAAAATCAGAGACTAGGAATTGTATAGACTGCCAATGCCTATACATTGTGGCGTAATTTTAAAATAATGGGCCTGCTGTAGCTAATTTCACTATGGAGAGATCACTTTACCATTTAATTCGAATGCCACTAAGACCTCTGCTTAAAACATAGCGCCATCTATGAACACAACGTAGAAGCTCCCAACAGATGGCGCTATGTTTTAAGCAGAGGTCTTAGTCGCATACGAATTAAATAGTAAAGTGATCTCTCCATAGTGAAACTAGCTACAGCAGGCCCATTATTTTAAAATTACGCCACAATGTATAGGCATTGGCAGTCTATATAATTCCTAGTCTCTGGTTAAAATAAATGATTGTGAAATCGTTTATATTATGAGTTTTTTTTTAATCTAAGCCAATTTGCTTTTTATGATTTGTCTAAACATCATTAAACCAGGCTCGTTTCCGTCCTTGCATATATCCTGTTCCGAACAACGCTTCATCCAGTCGTCCAAATGCGGGAATCTGAAATTGTTAATATGTAGTTAAGTATATATATAATTCTGATATTGATCTGTTATTGTATTTGTCGTACACACTTGTATGAAATAAAGCCTCTCTCTCTGCCCTGAAGGTATATTTTATACACTGGTGAGATATGGTTTTGAATCAAATATTTATTTATGTAGGTATTTGTTTCAGAGATTTTCGCCTACACACAAACTTACAGCCTAACTTTACATAAATAATATTAGTATAGACTAGCTCCCTACCTAGTGCCATAACTGAATTTAATAAAAAAACAACCGAAAGTTTCATAAATTACTTAAAGAAATATGGGAAAAGGATATAATAAACTTCAGGGCGAAGCTTGAAGAAAAAAAAAACACCTGTGAAAAAATACATCCACAAGGTCCATAAATTAGTAAAATAAACACGGAAAAAGAATTAATTATTATTTCGGACACTACTGTTAAGATACAAACGTACAAAGTAAAGCGGCAATTGCACTTCGTCATTCGCCGCATGCTACATGCGGCGACCGTAAAAGTGTAAAGAACACGTTAGTCGGCCGCATTCGGCGATCTACAGCTGCCAAGACGCCGTAGTAAGCGGACAGACTAGTGTAAAGACGACGTTCGTTGGCCTAAGTAGTTTAAAATGAATTCGGCGACCGCAGTAGGTGAACGACGAAGTGTAATTACCGCTTAACAAATTTAATGCGCATGTCAGGAAAATCTGGAGATAGTAAAATTAGAAGTCGTAAGCTACTCACAAATTTTCGTCAATAGGTAATATTTCATTCAAGGTGCTGATAGTGGCATAGCAGCATATATCAGCAACCGTCATTTCTTCACCAGCTAGCCATTGAGTTGTAAGGAATTTATCAGTGAAACCGTAGGCGTTCTCAATTTTTTGCAGAGCTTCCAGCTGAAATACTTTTTCACCCCCAAACATTACTGGCCCCTGAAAATTAATGAGCAAGAATAACACGATTATCTTAATCAGATAATCACGTCTTAAAAGAAAGTATCAATTGGATAAAGATCAAAATCTTTCTACTTGGAAATAAGTAATTTACTCTGTGTCAGATTAATAAGAAAAAAATGGTTAACTTCAAGTTGGGTATAATTAAAGAGGAACGCATGGCTCACTCTAATAAAAATCGTGGCCAAAGAGGAAAAGTTAATGGTACAAGGGGACGACCTCGGCAAACTTTTTAAGGCCAAATCGGATAAATTCTACAGGCCAGCATGTATGTGTAAATGATGATGTGTGAATGATGTAAATGAAGCAAGAAAGGTTTATTAAGATGTACGTAGAGGAAGTCTTTGATTGCATTACTTTGGTTCAAACAATAAGGTTTTATGATAAAATATTCTAAACCTAATACGCTACCGTTGCTTCTCGTAACGCAGGGAACAAAATGCCACTATCAAAGTGCATTCTTTGATCGATGAAAGCTCTTTGTTTTGGCTCCGACGGATATAGGGAGTCATTGTTTGCGTACTTGTTTATCAGGTACGTCGTAATTGCGTGGCTGAAACGAAAGGTATTATTAGTTTAATAAGATTATTGATAGTTCTTTAAACTATGATCGATACTTTTCTTTAAACTGTGATCGATACTTGACCTTCTTTTACAAGCCGCTGCTGTTACGACATTTATTGGAAAAAATCCAACAAAACTGAAACATTTTCCTCTTACTTACCTATCCCAAATAACGAAATCATCGTCCACCAATGTTGGTATTGTGTGTTGTGGATTGAGCTGTAAATTAAAATTATTATTTTTAAATCATTATATGTATATATATACCAAGGCACAACAGCCTGAACAACGATCACAATAAAGATTTGTCGCTACCAGTTGTTAGATTTTACTGAAAAACAAGGATGATAATCAGAAAAATCTTAATTTTTACTAAATTATGTATCATTTGTATTAATATGATTTATTTGCTTCACTCGATGTTTCCGATATGATCCAAAATCCTTGTTCACGAGCAGATGAAATATATTTTTTATATAATTTAATTATACGCGATTGAGACCCGTTTATTAAAAAAGATAAGTGAAAATCTCGACAGTTCAAATCTATTTGTATCATCTAAACATTCTAAATAATAAATCAATATATTCGATAGCAAAGGAAGAGACTTCAAAGCAGCTGGCATCAACTAAAATAAGGAACACTGTTGTACTATATGATATGTTTTTTATTGAGCCTCAACACGTGTTATGAAAAATGTATTAAATTCTTATTGATATATTTCTTAAATTGTAAATTAATATTTTCTCATGAAAAATCTATATGCTTATATTGTAAGACTTTTTTAAAATTGTACATTAACATTATGACATATGAAAGTGCCCTTGTGGCCTGTTTGCAGAATAAGTGTTTGAATTCTGAATTTTGAATTCTATGTGTCTTAGATTTCTTGATCTTAAGTAGGTTAAGTATTATCATTGTAATAAGCATATTTTTGTGAGAAAATGGCTGACTGTCGAGTTTCTTTCGGCGTTTCTTCTCGGCAGTGGCCTCTGTGAAACGCTAGTAGGGTTTGACTTGTAAAAGTGCCATTGCGGCCTACTTACAGAGTAAAGTTCATTTATTTCATTTTATTTCATTTATGAATATACCTACCTTTATAAAATCTTCTTTGAAGTGCTCGTGCTCTAGCACATTGAGATCTATATATTCCACGTCAGGCAGGTTGATGGCTGCAATCACCATGTGAACTGCTCGAACCGGTGGGCTGGCATCTAACTTATACAGTGTTACCACCATCTTTGAGGTATCTGAATAAAAAAAGAACTTATCAACCTGTGTTCTGGTTTCCGAACATAATTTACGAAAACTACTCAATATTATGAAGTAAGTATTGGTGTTTATAAAGTTTGTTGTGTTTTCTTCGTTTGATATTCTTCTAGTAATGTTTAAGGTGAAACGTCACGTACGATTTTCATACAATTTTCCGGTCGACTACACGCGAAATCTATTGATGTCACGGACTTGAAATTGTAATTTTTAGATAATATACGACCCTCTTCTCCCGCAGTTTGAAAAATAAGACGTAATAACGTCTAGTTATTTAAATATAACCGTTTTAAAAATCGTCAATTTTCACTCGGTGCTATGTATGTGTGAGCGAGTTTTATACTGTCCATGTAAAGAAAATGGCCGCGGCTTATGACAGATCGTTGTCCAAAACCTCCAATAGATGGCTCGGATGTCAATTTTAAGCTGTTGTTGACAGTTAGCTATAACAGTAGGTAGTACTTATGGACTTTATAGGTGGCGACACTTTCTTTGCAAACACTTTTATTTTGTGATGAAAGAGAAGGCATTCATTTTATCATACTGCGCTCTTCATTTTGGTAGTGACGTAACAGCCATGTCATTTGTTTTCTGATAGAACGAATTTCAAACTGTTAATGAAGGTGAAACGAAACTGAACACTTTATTGTTGCTTTATTGGGATTGCCTTATAAGGCACAGTAGTAAGACTCGACGTGAAAGGTAACGCTTTATTACAAATGAATAAGGTGCACAAAAATTGCGAAAATGTCTATAACAGTCATGTAACAGTAACACACATTATTATTATATTATAAATGATTGACTTTCTTTTGAGATTATAATTGAGAAGTTTTACGATTTACAGTTTTAAAGAAGTAAGGCGCCTACTCCGTATGATTGGATTATATGGATAATTATTGTTTTTGAAGTGAATACAAAACCCCGACAACGAAGTAGGTACGGTACCTATTCACTTCAAATAATCAAAACTTTTTCATCTCCACGTTTTGCAAGGTAATGTATGGAGTTCTATGGAGGCGGTTCTCCTAAAATAAATTTATTACCGACCTGCATAAATGACAACTATCTACCTACATGCTAATTAAAAGCGTCCATGGGCTACGGTGAGCTGAGGACCGGGTGTGGTGGCGCGAATTGGGGAAGGCCTATGTCCAGCAGTGGACGACTACAGGCTGAGGATGATGATATTGATGATGATGATGATGGGCTACGGTTGTCCATTGATAAAAAAAAGCTCTACGGTGTCAATCGAATGTTAAGAACGACCATAGGCTACGGTGTTTATTGAAAATCAATCAGTTATTACTAAGTCTGAAGCTTCTGTGGACGTTAGGTCAACTAATTTGATTTCTGGGCAACTTCGTACCTTGTCACAGTAACATCAATACGAGATTTCTAGCGGCTTTCATATAGATTTTCACTGTGACAAGGTAAGAAGTGGCCCAGAAATCAAAATTGGCTGCCGGTACCTCCCACCGTGCCATGAGTTGAAGAATGAGCATTTTTTAAATACCACGGCGGTGGCAATCAACCTTATGGTTTGTTACCATCGTAAGTAGACAGCATAGCCTATGGACGATTGTGACTCAACAAAATATTCGATAGCGGTTTGTGCGACCTATTTTTTAGATCTACAGAACTCGTCGTGGTGTCCTTATAGTGTGTTGTACTTTCGAGATCTGAAATCAGTGTCGTCATCCTCATCCAAGCATGCATTTTGGGAATATACAGGGTGGATTTTCTTTATGCGTCAGTTAGGACAGCTACCAGATCCCGTGCTGCTACGCGGAAATGGTCTCAAAAGACCCTCCCTTAATTGTTAATTAATAAAGATTGGCGTTTACAGATTTTGGAAAAAAACATACAGGATGCGAGAAAAATGTCATTTTTCACTAACTTTTTTTTATGCCACTCGATCCCCTCGAGTCCTAACCAGGATCAAAGCTTGTATCTTGTATGGGACCAAATCTAGTTTTGCTACCTAATTTTTTTAATTTTGAAATAAATTATAGCCTATGCCCTATTCTGATGTCTAAGCTACAAACAACACTGGAAAGTTTCATAGAGATCCGTTAAGTAGTTTTTGAGATTGAACGGAACGTACAATCCATACATCCGCACAAACATTCACCTTTATAATATTATTAGGAAGGATTAGGATTAGGATATTAGGAATTAGGATGTAAATGGATTATACGAATATGAATATGAATATGAGTATGAATATGAGTATGAATATGAGTATGAATATGAGTATGAATATGAGTATGAATATGAGTATGAATATGAGTATGAATATGAGTATGAATATGAGTATGAATATGAGTATGAATATGAGTATGAATTTGTTTATGAATATGAGTATGAATATGAGTATGAATATGAGTATGAATATGAGAATGAATTTGAGTATGAATATGAGTATGAATATGAGTATGAATATGCGTATGAATATGAGTATGAGTATGAATATGAATATGAATATGAAAATGAATACGGATACGGATACCGATACCGATACGGATACGGATATGAATATCTTTGTTATTTACTTTCTTTATTGACATAAAAAAAAACAAAACAACGGGTTGCACACCGGGAGTGCCGGCAGAAGTGAAAACTCAATAAAGAAAGTAAATAACAAAGATATTCATATCCGAATCCGTATCGGTATCGGTATCCGTATCGGTATCGGTATCCGTATCCGTATTCATTTCATATTCATATTAATAGTCATATTCATACTCATATTCATATTCGCATAATCCATTTACATAGATACATAAATGTCCCGAGTATCATTGTGTCTTACGCATCGTATAACCAGCTGAGTTTAGCTGAGTAGACCCCTCCTAACATCCCAATCACGAATATCACGATACTAGGAGGGGTCAACTAGCTGGTCTTACGAATCGTCGCGAGTTTAACAATTTTCTCCCATCACAAAAAGTGCCCAGCGCCGCTAAAGAAGTTTTAACTTCAAAAAAGTTTATCAAAAATGACCTTTTTCTCGCACCCTGTATGTTTTTTCCAAAATCTGAAAACGCCAATCTTAATTAATTTGAAATCGAGGGAAGGTTTTCTAAGACCATTTTCACGTAGCAACACGGGATCAAGTAGCTGGGCAGCTACTGCTGAGGGCTCATTGACCCAAAAAAAAATTCACCCTGTATAATATGATGAATTTCACTACGTAGACACACAGACACGCAGACACACTAAGTAGACATTACTAGAACTAGAACTTAAGAAATGTACTTTGCAAAAACAAACTTTCGTACAATTTCCATTAATATATTAGATAACATTGTTAATTCTGTCAAAAACATTGTATGGCAAAAGTTTTCTTTAATTAGTGGCTTTTTAGTACATTTACCTTAAGTTCACCCCTAAGAAATTATTGATACTGGATAGGAATGGAATCGATGGGCATAAAAAATAGTAAGTGAAAAATAAAAGAAATATCCATCCTGTATACTAGTACTTATCATCATCATGATCATACAAACTTTCGATCCTGGATAGAAGTGGGATCGATTGGCATTAAAAAAAAAGTTTGTCCTAAATGACCTTTTTCTCCCATCCTGTATGTTTTTTTTTTAAAAATCTGAAAAGGTCAAGCTTCATTAATTCAAAATCAAAGGAAAGTCTTCTTAGATCATTTTCGCGTAACAGCACGGGATCTGGTAGCTGCCATTGCCATCACTGACCGGAAAATAAAAACCACCCTGTATAAATAAATATTTGACGCCAATCTTTACAAATCGTCCTAGACCCAAAATAAGCATGTATGTACAGTCAGCCCATGAAAATGTTGAGCATACTTAGAACCTTGTCACATCGAAATCTAAGAAATATTTAGACTGAAACGTCATAAAATTTGAAGCCTCTTTAATTTGACAAAGTACTAAAGTGCCCAACATTTTCGTTGGCCCACTGTACTATCGAATCAACTGAATCGTGCGTGACCCACCGTGGAACCTTCTCACAGAAAATGTCAGTGACATCGTACTGCCTGACAACGAAAATCATTATGACACTTTCTGTGACAAGGTTCCACGGTGGGTCACGATTCAGTTGGTTCGATAGTACCTAAAGCTTGTGCTATAGACGACGGTATTTATATAAATGTAATAAGAAGAACCAATATGGCATAGCGACGTTGCCATACTGTCCCAAGTGCGACCTGACAACGATTCAAGGGCTCACGGGCAAAATACAAAATATGTTGTGAATATAATTTCATTTTTTGCTTGACGATTCCATGCCACTCTTCTTAGTGAATTTGTACAGATATTATGTGCTTTGATATTATTTATTTCCTACGGAATTTCATAAAATAATTCGGCCACTATAGTATTTATTAATAAAAGAAACATTCTTGACTGAAAACGCTTCAATCGTTCAGTACATAATATCTGTACATTTATTTCGTAGTAGCTATATGAGCGAAAAAAAAAAAAAACGCAAAACGATAGATTAGATTATGTATGATATAAATAAATTGCAGTACAATTTTGCGTCTATAAGAATTTACATCGTGATCTTTAAAAAAAATGCTGTATAACGTAATAACAAGTAACTAACTAACTATAACGATATTACAAAAATAATAAATGCAGTTCGAAGAAAAATAAAAATACAAAAAGACTATGGTACCCGACCAAGGCTCGAACGCGGGTCTCTAGCGATCGATACTGCAAATTTGCAAAAGCGTAAACCACAGGACTATCCCATGTCTTCAAGAAGAGTGCGAAAATGTAGTTCTATTTATTTTCGTCTTATTTACCTTTTATTTACGTTCGTCGCACATTTGTAATTTTGTAAATGTGAGCTTCTTCCTTGATTTATTATTGCGCCCTCTATATTCAACTTGCGTACTGTTTGACAATGACTGACATTCCCTGTGACATTAGGTACGCACGTGTGCGTGAATGGACGAAATTGCAAATATTTCGCTTTCGGTCGAATACACGTAAAAAATAAGCACTGTTTAGTGCAGGTAGATCTCGATTCATACGTAGTATTTTTTGCTTCTTCCGCAGTTTGAAAATCATCATATGTACTTTAGCGGTTTCGCAGAAAACCTTGAAAAACCCCCTAAATTCCAACGTGCTGCCATCTATTGACAGAACATCGACAGGAACCCGTAACGTTTCACCTTAAGTGAAAGGGAGAATGAAGATGTTCATTCATAAATATTTAGTTACCAAACTAGCACCAAGTCATAAAATATCGGTGAATTACGTTGGGCCCAATTTCAACAAACTCAAACAACTAAATCTAAACAAAATTCAAAAGGCTATAATTTGCACGTTTCGTCTCGTTTGTGCTGTAGTTCAGCGCTTTGTGGAGTTTAAGGTTCTTCAGAGCATGTTGCGTATAAATTGGTACCATTTTAACAGTGTCGAGACAACTAGAGTCCATTATAACTTACAATTTCTTGATTACACTGGAAACTACTCGTACTTTAGTCTAAACTGCCTACAGCAAAATGTACCGTTTACCATTAGATAGAATAGATTTTGTAGTAGTTGGATTATAATTATTTATAATTTTCGTTATAAGATTTCATAAAGCGGATTTTGTAATAGTTGGATTGTTATAATTTACAATTTCGTTATGAAATTTAAGTAAATTAAATGGATCACGCTTTTTGCTTCAATTTTGACAACGACTTAGGTAGTGTCAATTTAGCTAAAAAAAATAAGTTATGCTTTGGCAAGTAGAAACAGTATCGCTTAGAATACGTGAGGTATTAAATATGTCCATGTATGCATGTAATAATATTATCTTTATAGTATAGCTGGATTTACATCAATTTCGGCGATTTCGGCTACATTTAAATGAATTTAACTAAGAGATGTAAAATTTAAGAATGAAATTTCAAGTATATATTGTTAATAACATATAATTGTCATTGCCACACACTGCACTAACTCTTTTCGGAAGGTAAAGTTTGCAGGTCTACGGTCAGATATGAATTTAAAAATAACACTTTAGGCTCACTCTACGTGCCTGCGCTGACATACTATTTCATTACTTGAATTTAAACTTTCGTGAGACATGTTATAACGTTATTTTACTATTTCATTTTAATCATTACTTGCAAGACCCAAACTTTAAAAAAAGATTACTTAAAAGAAGACTGTCACGACTCACGAGAAGACGGTATGAATCAAATGGCCAAAATCGTTTTTTTTTTCTATTAGAACCTCGATTTATTATAAGGTCTGAATCGGCGTGCGGTTTTCGATGATAAAATAAGTACACTTGCGGTTTTGTTTATAAAAAAGCTGGAAAAGTAACTATTAAAATCTACACATTTTAGGCTTAAGTTTGATAACTTAGCTTAAGCCTTATGGTGACTGGAAAACACTATACATTAGCTTCGGATGGAATAGCCACTGCCGGCTCCGATTCATTGAAAAGACTCAGAAGCTCGTATGTTTAGCTACAATTCAGCCCGCATTCGCCTGCTTTTATGCCTCGATTATATAATAGTCTACTTTTATCACAATAAAATTACCTACTCATAAGAAAATTACATTTTGCCATGTTTTTGTTTTACGAGTATGTTTGTTCAATGCAGTTATTGAAAATTTTATTTGTTAGCGTTATTTTACCCTAATTAAGTATATTCACATCGATTGAAATACTTTTTTATCTCCTTTAAGACTATTTTAAAATTAACCTTTATTTAACCTAAATTAATTAATAGCACAAATAGATACAATTACAGATTCGGTAAAAGAAAAGGATATGCTAATTGTAATGGGGGATTTCAATGCCGTTGTCGGGGAGGGTAGAGTAGAAGGTGTATTAGGAGATTTTGGTCTCGGGAACAGAAATGCTAGAGGAGAGAGACTAATACAATTTTGTAAAGAGAACGACATGACAGTGTTGAATACTTTATTTAAACAACCAAAGAGAAGGCTTTATACTTGGAAAATGCCCGGAGATATAGCACGATATCAACTAGACTACATTATAGTAAAGAATAGATACAAGAAATACGCTACAGCATGTAAAACATACCCGGGCGCTGATCTCAACACCGACCACAATCTACTTGTTAGTAAAATGAATATAAATTTAAGTAAAACCAGAAGAAGTAACAAACCCAAAATGATAGATCTCAGCAAATTAAAAGAGAGCAATATTCACGTGCAATATAGTAATAGTATAGGAGATAAGTTAGTAGAATATAAGAATAGTAGTAATACACAAGAGAGTAAATGCATAGAGAATAGATGGAGTACCGTACGAGATATTATAAATAATAGCGCTACAGAGTGCCTAGAGAAAGGTAAAGTTAAGCCTAGAAAGAAATGGTTGAATAGTGATATAATAGATTTAATGGTAAAAAGAAGAAAATTCAGAAACAAAAATGACGAAAGCAGTGTTACGGAGTACAAAAAGCTCACAAATAAGATAACAGCAGAATGTAGAAAGAGCGAGCAACAATACATAGAAAATGAATGTGAAAGCATTGAGAAATATATGAAAGAAGGGAAAATTGACAAAGCGTACAGCAGCATAAGAAATTTAAACACAACAAACAAAACTAGAAGCACTGCAATAATCAATGAAAACAGCGAATTACTATTAGATAACAAGCTCATAATGGAAAGATGGAAAAGATACATAGAAAGATTATATGATGGTGAAGGATTACACATAGATGACATAGGACAGGAGTTAGATGAGGACGATGATGAAAAAGGACCATTGATTATGAGAGAAGAATTTGACAAAGCAATAAATAGTATAGGTAATAGAAAAGCTGCTGGAAATGATAATATTTATATTGAATTAATTAAATACTCGAATGACATATTATTGAATGAATTGTATGAAATTATTAAGGATATGCACAAGACGGGAACTATACCAAAGGATTTTCAAATAAGTAAACTCATACCCCTTCCAAAGAAACCCAATACTTCAAAATGTGAGGAGCATCGAACACTCAGCCTTATTTCGCAAGCATCTAAAATTTTATTAAAGATCATACAAAATAGAATTAGACCTAAAATAGAAACACTCCTAGGAGAAGACCAGTATGGATTTAGACAGAATAAAGGTACTAGAGAAGCCATTTTAGCACTTAGGATGATTATAGACAGACGATTAGATATTGGACTAAATACACACATAGCTTTTGTAGACTTAGAAAAAGCGTTTGACACAGTTAACTGGAAAAAATGATGAAAGCCTTAAAGGACGCAGGACTTGATTATAGAGATAGGAGAATAATATACGAACTTTATCATAATCAAGAAACAATCATTCAAATAGGGGACGAGAAAGGAAAGGCTAAGATCCGACAAGGAGTAAGACAGGGGTGCTCACTCTCGCCACTCATATTCAACTTATTCATAGAAAGTGCAATAATCCATATTCTAGAAAGCACAACGGAAGGAATTACATTTAACGGAAATAGAATTACGTTTATTAGATTTGCTGATGATATAGCAGTTTTAGCAGAAGACAGCAAACAGTTAGAAACACTTTTAAACGTAATGGACACTATTTTTCAAGACTTCGACTTAAAGATAAATTTAAATAAAACTAAGACACTAATAGCATCTAAACATAGAGAAATTCATGAAATTAAAATAAATAACACAGTATTACAGCAAGTTCAACAATTTAAATACTTAGGCAGCATAATAACAGAAGACTCGAGATGCACTACAGATATTAAAACTAGAATAGCAATAGCTAAAAACGCCTTTCACAGTAAAAAACATATTTTTAAATCAAAAATGGCCAAATCTGTAAGAAAACGTTTCATTAAAACATATATTTGGAGTATTGCACTTTATGCCTGCGAGACGTGGACCATGACGCAACGGGATAGAGAAAGGCTTGAGGCGTTCGAGATGTGGTGCTGGAGAAGGATGGAGGGAATAAGCTGGACGGAAAAGATCACCAATGAAGAAGTATTGGAAAGAGTAAAGGAAAAGAGACATTTGCTACGTACAATAGAAACTCGAAGAGGGAAAATGATAGGTCATCTGATACGACACGACGATCTAATACGAAAGATAATGGAGGGTAAAATTGAGGGAAGAAGAGGAAGAGGAAGGCCGAGGATTAATTACATGGACCAAATAAAGAAAAAGATAGACGTCGTGTCGTATAGAGAAGTCAAAGAACTGGCGTTAAGTAGAACGGACTGGAGAGAACTGCACCGACAAGAGTGAAACTCTTAAATAATGATGATGATGATGAATTAATAGCATTCTTTATAAATTAAAATTAAACACAACGCCTTTTAATGTCATAATTTCATTTTAAAATATTGTATTCTATGTAAACTCAATACTCACGTCAGTAAGTGAGTAGTTGACAGCTGGAAAAACACGACCGTACTGTACAGAGCTTACCCGTGTTGCTTAGACCTAATCTATCTTATGTGACATGTATATTGTTTTAACCTGTTTTGTGTACAATAAAGTGCTTACATACATACATACATCTACCTCGTTGGACCATTACGATTTTCAGTGGAGGAGTTCTAACGCTTATGGATACGGCTTTTGTCTCTGTTGGTATAATTCCAGTACCTATCACAGACATTGCAGTTTTTGAAATCCCCTTTTTTCTTCGACTCACTGAACGACGGATTAACGAGACGTACGAAGAATGTAGAATGTATGAGCCGAGTGGATACCTTTCCTCCACTTTTTAACCGACTTCAAGATTTCAAAAGAGGAGGTTCTCAATACGGTTCTATGTTTTTGTTGTTTGGTACTCCATAACTCCGTCATGTCTGAACCGATTTTGAAAATTCTTTTTTTGATTGTAAGTATATAATTATATATCCAAGTTGGTCCCGTTTGTGTCAAAACGCAGTTCTGATGATGGGATCCATGAGGAATCGAGGGAACTCCTCAAATATGAAAGGCACACCATATAGTGATTTTAGTATTTTCATCAACTAATCAAGCATTTTCATTGAAAAAAGTGACATTTAATGAAGTGGAACAGCTGATGATGATCAGAATGGAACTCTTCATCGACGCATAGTGCACGTTTGGCGATTTGTTCTCTTCGTTATGTTTGTCAAGCAAGTTATGTTTTAAAGGCATATTTTTGTCAAACTTGAGGTCTGATGATGGATTCCATGAGCAATTACTTAGTCTTCTACCATTAGAAACATACTTATAGCCATTTTTTTCATTGTATGGAGTCTAAGAATGCACCATCTAAGTACTTATAATAATCTTTCACCGGCCTCCCCCATTGAAGTCGGTTTTTTTTCTTAAAAATTATTGAATAGGATTTTATAGACTCTTCTTGTTGCAGCAACTAAATCTATATTGATGGATGATAAGCTTAATGGTAAAACTGTTTTCTGGTACTGGGGTCTGTAATCGAACTGCTATGTTTTTGCCTAGACAGGATGTCGATTAAGGGGATATATCGATTCGGTAAACCACGCCCCCCGTGAAAGAGACAAGCTTATGTCTTTTACGCACGGCAAAACGGGATTCAACACTCATCGGGAATTACTTTTTTAGCCAAATCTCGATAAATATCTGACTGTGTGCAGTTTAATGAAATTTCCTCTTGACAGAGTAATTTAGATATGGTAAAATGCCATCATATTAACTTATTAGTGCCGTTTAATAATGCGTTGTTTTAGTAGGCTGAGTAAAAAAAGGAAATTAAAGTCTCAATTTAGGATTTTTTTTTCTATCGAGAAAATGTTAAGCAATCATGTTTCGGCTATTGTCAGTACCACAATCATATAGTCAAGAATCATATATCTGAAAATCAGTCCCTATTATTTCCTCGTCTGGGCAGAACAGCGTTTCAAAGTTTCTTAATTTCTCGTTGTAGCGATAGCGCCTTAAGGTGGTTCGCTTTCCATACAAAACGTCTTTTGACATTCGCAGGCTACCGGAGTGATATTTTAAGAAACTTATGTAACAAACTTTCATATATTGGCTTTCCATTTGCGCGAAATTCCCCCTTTCCTAGAATAAACTTGCATAAACTAGAATAATTTGAGAAATTAGTTTGTCACGTGAGTATCAAAGATTAAAAAAGCAAGAAAATATCCATTCAGTTTATCAACTCATGCAAGTGGCCGCAAAACTGGCGCATCAAATTAAGAGGCCGTAAACCCACCTACCGACCCTACTTATTTAAGTTACAACTACCCTATCTGAATTTCTTCTTACTTGCATTTATACCCTTCGTACATATGCACCTAATCATTGTTGACAGACCTACTACAAGGTCTTTTTAAACATATATTATCAGCCTGGGTGACATTATCGATATCACATGCATATTACAATTGTCCATTAGCCTTATTGCCATGTGTCGAACAGAACAAATATTATGCCAGTTGACACATTGTTTACTTAAATAATTGGCTAATGGAGTCTTTTCAATGAATAATAATAACAAAAAATAATAATAATATTTGAATAATTTTTAACGACCGCTAAATTTGACGACCGCTTTAGCTTAGGTAGTTAGTTTTAGTTAGTTACGAAGCTCGAGGTCCCGGGTTAAAATCCCGGTCAGGGCATTCGTTTGTGCGATTTCCTGGGTCTTGGCTGTTTTCTATGTATTTAGCAGTGGCGGAGCGTCCATACAACTCGATTCCCACCGGCTTGCCTAATTTTCACCCAATCAAGTTATTTTACTAAGACTAAATTAATTTGCCTTAGTCAATTTTTTTTTCGGCTTCCCTAAGAATGTTTTTGACGCGCCGCAACTGGTATTTAGTATCTATTTTAATACATTTATTTAAGGAAATAAGACGGGTCAATATCGGAATGAGAGATAACAAGCTGGAAACGTGGTATACACCTTCATTTTGGCGTTCTATTAAGCTGCCTCAAAAGTGACCGCAAATCTCTCGTAATGCTTCGCAAGTTATTCATTCAAAGGTCACAAACTTCGGTTTTTCGCGATTTTCTCGGTTTTCTCGGACGATATTAACATTAACAAATTGTAGAGCACTACATTTACAACTAATTTGGTATGAAATTTTTTTTCATGCGCACAACCGTTTTGAAGGTAAGGCAAGGTCAACTGTGAATCTCGATGAATAATACCTTGATTAATTTAATCATTAAAATGTCATTACAATTTGTATTACTTATTTGTTAATACATTGTACTTTATAATAAACTAACTGGATTATTACCCTAAAATAACTGGATTATTTATCTATATACCTAAGTATGTATATCGTCGCTTAGTACCCATAGTACACACGCTTTGCTTAGTTTTGGACTAGGATGATTTGTGTAATATTGTCCACAAAAAAAAGTATCGAAAAGCGCTCACTCAAGTTCGAATTTGTTTAATTATCGTATTATAGTGTATAGTAGAAATTATATAAAATGTCCGACATTTTATAAAACTTGTCATTGGACTTTGAATCTTCACGCTTGGACAGTAAAGTCGCTTTTTAAAAGGCCTAATTTGATACAACTCGGACAACTCGGTTTCAAAAAAATCATAATAAAAGTAAAGATTTTCACTAAACTAATTAGTACTATTTTTTTTAAAGCTCTATAGGGTTGCCAAGAAGTCTTTAAGTTAAAAAAAACAATGAACTCGGAATGGGGAGTAGGTAATTAGTTATGTCACGAACAACTGTCCCAGTCATTAATTAGGTAGGTATTTTTTGTTGGAACTAAAAGAAATATCTTTTCAGATCATTTGATTCAGCAATTTTGAGTAGGTACCTATCTAATAAGTTTTTTTAAGAGAAATTAGACAATTCGTAAGTAATTCATGCAGTTTATTGTAGGAGTTTCTTTTTGGGGTTCCGTACGCAAAAAGGGTAAAACGGGACCCTATTACTAAGACTCTGCTGTCCGTCTGTCCGCCTGTCCGTCTGTCACCAGGCTGTATCTCAAAAACCGTGATAGACAGTTGAAATTTTCACAGATGATGTTTTTCTGTTGCCGCTATAACAACAAATACTAAAAATCAGAATAAAATAAATATTTAAGGGGGCTCTCATACAACAAGCGTGTTTTTTCCCCCCATTTTTAAAGTTAATGGGACGCAACCCTTCGTGCGCGAGTCCGACTCGCACTTTGCCGGTTTTTTTTTTATTTCTCCTGGATCCCGTCATGAGATCTTCGTTAAATGTGTATGAAGCCACGGTACTCACTTTCAAACAAAAAATCGTACATAATGCTGAATAATTAGACAACCCAAAATACTTAGGAAAAAATATGTTGTTTAAAAGTTTTCCTGTATACCAAATACTAGTGCATATGTCTTATATATATGTTGTATGTACATATATATAAGACTGCCCTTTGTCTACCTCTACCTACCTGTTGCTGTTTTGTTTCTGATTCATTTTTATTAGGTCTGCATCTATAGGCTGCGGTGTCCGCTTACCATCAGGTGGACCGAACGCTTGTTTGCCACCGTCGTTGTATAAAAATAAATAAAGAGTATTTGTATTGCATTGTTGTATTGTAAGTCTCTGAATATGCTTGATATCACCAAAAAGACTTTATTTATTCCTTTTTATCCGCAGAAGTCTCCGTTACTATTGTAATTTTGTGTTGGTGAAATCGGCAGCTGATAACGATGGGAGAATATGGGCTGTAATCTTGAGTGGAATGAAAGCAAATTTGCTTTAAAATTGCACTTTATGGTTCACCACGAATAGAAAATCAACAATAAAATATTTGAATCAGCTTTTTACTTCAAATTCCGAGTTGAGAATGACATTAAAAAGAAACAATTTAGAATTGTTATAATATAAAAAAACTCATTTTCGCAAAGAGTAACAAAGTAAATGAATCAATATAAAAGACACTGGCAAGGTCAAAAGCATCTACGTCGAGGGTCAGTGGTTATTTTTTTATTGGTAAAACTCTTTACTGTATCCAATAATACATAAAAGATACAAACGGAAATGGTATGTACAAGTGCGAACTTATACCTTTAAGGGATCTCTTACAGTTAACCTTTGAGCAAATGAAAGAAGAAACGAACATGGGCAGACAAATTCAGCAACCTGCACAACAAGGTACAAAAAACAAGACTACATTTATATAAAACATACTATATTATTATAACCTTATCGACAGGTGCTAAAGTCTATGTGTCAGTGTTGTACTCGTAGTACCTATGTCTTTTTTCCTGATTTTTTGTGCATCTGTTTGCCAGTTGGCAAAGACCTCCTCCAGCCTTCTCCATTCGTGCCGGTTAAAATTATTAATAACCGCCACGAAAACATACTTAGATACCTACACACTCATAAATTATATTTTATTCGTAGGTACTTGAACGTATTGTTTTATAAGTATTTTTTTTATCAGGAAACACTTTAAAAATGGTAGCCATTTATTTTATAACTTAATCAAAAACGAGTTAATCCAGTATGGGCCGTGGCTGCCGCTCAAAAGCAATAAATTGTACTTTTAATCTGATATAGTAGTGGTCAATGGCTGGAACTGAAAAATTATGAATGAAAAATATTGCGAGCAAGCGGAAATAAAAATTGTTATTTGCATTCAGTGTAAATGTAGGCATTGTTTCACGCCTTATTGATTCACTATTTACGGATAGTTTGTTAGTGGCCATAAAATACTGACTTCGTTAGAACTGAGTCATGTACAGTCATCCAATTTGATTTTTGGCCCACTTCAATATGAAATCCGCTAGAGTTTTGATTGATTGATTGATTGATTTTTATTTGGTAAAAGTTCACATTTACACGTCATTTTACAGTCAAGTCATATAAAAAATAAAATAAAATAAATAAGTATTTTACATTGCATGTAAACTTCGCTACACAATTATAATAAGGTCATTCATAATTTTCGAATATTTACATAGGTTAAGTATATTAGTAGGCTAGTTGACCTAGGGCCGTCGAGAAACTCGTCGATAGTATAGCAAGCCCTTTCTAGTAGAATTGCCTTCAGTTTGCGGACAAATACTGCATCACTAGAAGCTTGCTTCATTTCATCGTCCAGAATATTATATAGTCTTATTCCCATAACATGTATAGACTTCCTAGTTTTCGCGAGGCGGCACGCAGGCACAACCAGCTGATTGCGCCTACGCGTCGCGCTACCCCAGAGTTGGCTATGAGTTGGTATCTGATGAAGATTTTGTCTCACGTATTTGCATGCCTCTATTATATACACGCTGGGTAACGTGAGTATTTTACAATTTATAAACAGTTCCCTAGCAGGATAGTCGTGAGGTTTTCTATACATAATACGCAGGGCACGCTTTTGCAATTTAAATAGTCGTTCACGGTCCGCAGCAGTACCCCACAGGTCAACTCCGTAAATTAATATGGAATGGATGTATCCATAGTAGGCCTTCCTTAGGTTTTCCTCAGACAGACTGTGAGTAAGCCTGGACAATGCGAAACACGCAGAAGCGAGACGTTTGCATGTCGCGTCAATATGGGGCGCCCACGTTAGTCCTGAATCGATCACAAAACCTATTTTACTTCGTGTACATGTGGTACCGGAATATCATTCAAATAGTAGTTTATGCAACTGGTACATAATGAGGGGCATTAAAACACGAGTGTGTTTTATGAAACGAGCCGAAGGCGAGTTTCATAATAAGGTCACACGAGTGGTTTAATGCCTAATTATGTACAGTTGCATACACTACTTTATCTACATCCATATATTAAATCCTCTTTCATGTGTTTCGTGTGGGCACTTCTCGCCGGCGTGCGCCATGTTTGCGTCGACAGGCCGGCCCGCGCCTCCGCCGCCAGCCCGCAGCTGTGTCTTAATTTTGTACGTGATCTCGTTAAAGTGTTATATTTCGTGATCTAATAGGGGACGCATGCAACAGCCGCACAGTATATTATAAAGCGGGGTCTTATCTACGGTATTTGAACTTATAAAAGAGGATTTACTATATGGGTGTAGATAAACTATTTTAATCTGAGTGTTTAAATTTTTCTTTAACTGAAAGTACATTATGTTTGTTTTATCGACATTCAAAAGCATCCCATTAGCGGTAAACCAATCCGATATCCTTTGCATGGTTTGGGTCAGTTTAATTTGTAAGCTAGCGAAATCGGCGGCTGCTGTTATGACACACGTGTCGTCAGCAAACATAATGTACTCAGCGTCCTCAGTGGCGGCAGTGATGTCGTTCACAAGGATCAAAAACAGGTTATTACCCATTGTTGATCCCTGTGCGACAGCACTGTCGCCCAATTCTTCGAGGTTAGAGTTGAATGTTTTTACGTACGTGGTTTGTTTTCGTTCCCCAAGGAAGGACCTTAATAACTGAAGGAAGGATCCATTCACTCCATACCGCGATAGCTTTCCGAGAAGCAGTCCGTGGTCAATTTTTTCGAAGGCGCGCGACAGGTCGCAGAATATAGCTGCGACATGTCGCCCAGCCTCGAGGTGCGCGGTCACCCGCCGCACTACATCTCACGCCGCGTCCGCGGTCGACCGCCCAGGTTGGTAGGCGTACTGCTGCGGGTTCAGTAGGCCATTGCTAGTAAAGTAATGCATCAGACTACCACTCAGCAATCGCTCAAATACCTTAGACACAATGGGTATTAAAGATATAGGTCTATACGATTTGAGTGCATCCATATCACCTTTGCCCTTATAAACGGGCTGTACCTTCTAGTTCTCATATTTATATGACTGTAACAAGGTACGAAGTGGCTCAGAAATCAAATTACCGTACTTAGACTAAAAACCGTTACGGTGTTTGTGTATTCACTTGAAATAGATTATAAAAAGCATATAGTAGTTTATGCAACTGGTACATAATGAGAGGCATCAAAACACAAGTTTGTTTTATGAAACGAGGCAAAACGAGTTTCATGATAAGATCACAATCTTTTAATGCCTAATTATGTACAGTTGCATACATTACTTACTGGTATTTTATTTAGAGGTGCTAATCTAAATACAAATTGAAATTAGAAAAAAAACATGGTACACAATTATTTATATTATAATATTGGTAAATAAATAAAACAATTGTATTAAGACAACAATTTTTTGTACAATAAACAAAATGGCGGAAATGGTGAAATTACTGGCAGCTATTTAAAAAAAAAACATACCGACCTGACGTTTCGTATCGACTGCTTGAATTTTCAGTGATACCAGAAAAAGTTTTGTATGATGCTCCAAATTTGAAATTGTTACTATTTGTTTGTATAAAAGACAGCACAGATTGTCTACTCAAAATCTGTAAAAAAAACAATAATAATAAATAAATAGGTAAAAGTTTATTCATGAAACTGCTTACAATTTACATTCATACTTTCTTCTGCCAAAACAGAATATGGTTTGTTGGCAGACGAGGCTCCCAATTACAAAATATATGCAAGCGGCGGGAAAGCATGAAGTTCTTGACGTTTTAATACTTTTAAGGTTATGTTTATCAAATCTTAATTCAAATTCGTCTTATTACATTATTAGTATTTAATAATGAAAACTATAGAAAAACATATTACCTAAAAAAAATAAAACTAAATACAGCTAAATTAAAATCTAAATATAAATCTAAATTAAATCTAAAAAAGGCCCCCGCGGCATTGTGCCGAAGATGCTGGCAGCATTACCTCTTTGAATGGCCAAACTTATTCGTTGGCCGAGGTAGCTGCCAGCTCTTCGGTCACCTGTGGCATCGATAAGCCTCTTCGATAGGCCCTTGAAGAGGCTTAGAGCGCCAGGACCCCACGGACCGAGTGTCTCGACGCCGAAAGGGGTGAACAAGTATTCGGCGCCGAGACCGCTGTACTTGCCGATTTTAGCTTGTTCGGCCGCCTCTGCTGCGGCCGCCGCCCTCGTGGAAGTTCGGTGGAGATGCGACGGGGCTAGTGTATCTACACATGTAGCATCCCACACCAGCACCCGTCCCATACTCCACGGAATCAAGGACATCCCGTCCGGTCTCTTGCCATCGTTTCTCGACATGCCCGCAGGTTCTAAAATGGCAGGCACGTTCGCCGATGCAAGAGACCGGCGGATGATATCATTGAGGGCAGCATGTCTGGAGAAGCGGCCGGCGCTTCTCTGGCAGGAAAGTCCGTGATGTCCTAGTTGGTCCACGTCGCTTCCGCAGGGGCATCGGTGTGGGGCGCAGACCGGGACCCCGAGGCGAAGGCAAACTGCAAAGCGGAGTGTGTTGGGATCTAAAAATGTTCCAGTACTAGACGATGGGTGAGCATGTAGCCAGTAACCAGCTTCCCTTGTACCAGCTGCTAGCAGTCTGGCTCTTTCCACGGTACTAGACTGGCCGAGTAAAGCATTGACGGTCAATTTACAAGATATGTCGTCCCAGCATCTCTGAGATTTTGGATGTTCTGGAGAATTTTGACCAGGGCAAGCAATTAACCAAGCATTTTTCCCGTCCTCCAAGCCCGAAGTCTCATAGTGTGTGGGAAGGATTTTACCTACGAGACTAGACGAGCTATGGACGGACGACAAAAAAGCTGGCAACGCGACACTAGAAATTTTACGGATCCCTAATCCACCGTACCGGATGGGAAGGGATCCTTGGGTCCAAGATTGTTCACTGAGTTGAATATTCAGGATTGATTCTAAACTACTTTTTATCAAAATGTCTATTTGTGACAAAAGATTTTGATGATTCCAAAGAGGGCAGCTGCGAAGCAAATAGGTAAATTTTGGCACAAAAAGGCAAAATGTAATAATAGAAAGTGCATAATGAGGACTTATTTCGAGCAGTCGATGAGAATGATTTTGGAATTTAGAGATACAATTTTGAATATGTCCAGGATATGATTCTTCAAAAATAGGAGACCCTAGGAGGCAAAGCGAACTCTTGTCCAGAATTTTTATGTTTGGTGCAAGTAGATTGAATTTGTTGATAACGTTGTTACAGTTGGATGGAATATAAAGTTCACACTTGTTAAAATTTAATTCAAGGCCAATAGAATTAAATTTATTTATAATTAGTGAAAGGTCAGATAGTACGGTGTCAGCATCACCTCCTAAAGTCCCATCATCAAGGTACCACACATTAAATTTTGATGCCAAATTTTTTATGATTGGATTTATTGCCAAACTGAAAATTGCTGGCCCCAGGGGATCGCCTTGCTGACAGCCAACTTCAGATGACAACTCATTTGACCGGTACATCAACTTCGTTGGGTCCGCGTAACAGTGAAGAAGATAATTATAAATTTCTGGAATGTTTGATTTTATCTCTGCCAGCAAGGTATCTCTGTTTATGGAATTAAAAGCATTTTTAACGTCAATTTTGAGCAACACTTCGCACTGGCCATGGCTGAGGTAGGTGCGGAGGGCATGTACGGCGGCCTCGCAGCCTCCTTTAACGCCGAAACCTAGCTGTACTGGTTCAAAAAGATGTTGTAATTTTTCTGAAATATGCCTAACTGCGATTTTAGAAGCTAAACGGCGAAGTGTTGCGCCAACAGCAATTGGCCTCACCCCTCCGTCCTTTTTCGTGAGGGCGATGAGGTTCGCACCGTAAAAAATGGGTACGATATCTGGATGAATGTTGCCAGAGTACATTAAATTTATTAGATTGGCAAGGCAAGTAATAAGTTGCTCACCAGCATCACCAACGGAAAGGGAGGTCAAGTCTTTCAAATGCTGGGGTGAAAGGCCATCAAGACCTGCAGCAGAACCGTTTTTAAAAGAATAAATGGCGCTGTAAACGTCTTTATTTCCGATCTGCAGGCATGAATCAATTGCTGTTGGCTGATCAAAAAAATATGGAGTTGCAGGAGCGGGAGGATGTTTAGTCTGTAGGGCCGAAAGAGTATCTGGATTGTCTGGCGATAGCACGTCATTTGAAAAAAGTAGACGAGCGGCACCTTTGAGATCTCCATCACTTATTTTATTTTCAATGGTTTTTAATTCGTTATGGAAAGAAGATGGTTTATGTGAGGTCGGTGGAATGGAATGGTCACTGCAATTATTCTTTATTTTTTGGGTTAAAGATATATCTGAATTGTCTTGTTTCGCGTGTAGAACTAAATATGGAAACAGAAAAAGGTTGTACCAGTCTTGCGGGGAATTAGATGCAACACATTTTTGTAAGGTTTGGGAAAGGTGATTGGCGACAGTGATTCTGGCCCCGCGAGGAATCCGTTTAAGTAACTGGACGTTGTTTTTGAGATTACTTAGGCGGATATGAAATGGCTGATGAATAGGTGGTGAATTATTTAAATTTAATGGAGAAGCATCTTGACTCAGGCAATTACGGTGGCATTTACCTTTATGGATGTTTAGGCCTTTAACAGTTGTAAAAGATTTTGCACATAAATGGCAGGGATGATTTGTAGACGCCGTGCTATCACCAGACTGGGTCGCGGTCTGCATTAACCTAAACTAAGAATATAGATATAGTAAAAAAGATAATATAAAAACACTCAAAATTAAAACGTAAGTCACTCCACTATTCGTATAACTATGAATGTTGTACCTGCATCCAATTGTCACGGCACCGTTATCAGAAACAATACAAAAGAAATATTAGCAAAAAGCGCCAGGCCAGGCAGTATTAAAATAGCTAAAATCTATGATCACACATAAAATATTCATTGCATTCTTTGTGTTTCTTGGTTGTTGGTTGAATGTTTTGACAGCCAAATGTCAAGCCGGTCGCCCGGGAGTAGCGATGCAAATTCTCGGGCTGCGATCTCCGCAGAGAAGTTCCGGTAGCCGTATATTGTCTGTTTCCACTTGCGCTTTGGTTGGAGTAAAAGATTAGGCCAAAAGTAGACTCGACATATCATTCAAATAAATATTTTGGTAATTATTTAGGGTTTTTTTTTTTCCAGTACATTATTTACATTACATTTTTGAGAAATGGATTTTTTTAATAATCGTAGTGGCAAAATGTATTAACGAACTAAAAAGCAATTATTGGTTATAGTTTTCTTTATGGTTGAAAGGCATGACATGATGCTAAGTCACAAATGAATGTGGAAAAAAAATACTTCCCGGCCTTCAATTTTGTATGAAATTCCTTTACAGTTCTCTCGAGTTGTTCCGCCGGACGCACGTGATGACGACATTTCTTTTCATGTTTGAGATAAAACCATTCTTCATAAAGAACAACTTTACGAGCATGAGAAGTGAAAAATTAATGCAACTTCGTAGTTTAGGTATAATTACGCCCTCTACGAATAGGCTCGAGATTTCGATGGCCGGCTTTCAGCTGGAGATAATGAAACTATTTAAACTGCCCTCTATGTAGATGATAGAAAATTTCAGTAACAACATGTCCTCCAACAACCATCCCGCCATCTATTGAGTGGTGTTAAGATTAAAACAACAGGTTTCCTATGTTACGCTACTCACTAACAGATGTCGCGTCTCGTGTAACTTGGTATATGCTACTTGTCAATAGATGGCAGTAAAAATCAAGTTTTTGTATATGGTTTGGAAAACATTCTGTGCAAAACCCAAGCGGGTTTCTAATTACACTAATTGGACTAGAGGCCATTTAATTACGTAATTGAGTAATTTTACTGACTGGCATTATTACAGCAGCCGCGAATCCTTTCATGCCTGTGTTCCAGGCTATTATGCGACGGATTTTTAACAGTAATCAACAGATTTTCTTGTGCTTCATTTTTTTCTTTACCTAATATTTTATATTGTAATAGATCTGTGTGTTACTATTAAGTATTGGAACCTTTGGACGCTATCTAAATGGTTTTTTTAGGGTTCCGTAGCCAGAATGGCTAAAACGCAAACTATAAGTTTCGGTCTGTCTGTTTGTCCGTATGTCACAGCCGGTTTACTCGGAGACTATATACTACAATTATGAATTTTGGTAGTATTCTATGAACCGCTCCATTTATGTGATGAAAAAATTAGGAAAAACAATATTTTAGGGGGGGCACCCCATACATGTAACCGGGGGATGATTTCTTTTTCAATACAAATAGTTTTGAGAGTTATTTTTGAATAGGCCTTTAAAAATGATATAGAGGTTACTAAAAAAGTTTTCCATTTGAGTGAACCGTTGGTGAGATATTCGCTCTGAAAGTCGTACAAAATGTGCCCCCAATGTATACAAATTACAATACTGATAGATATAATAATTGTGTCAATGACAGATATAAAATGTATCTAAGTACTTAAAGCATTCGCAGTAAAATAATTCATCGTAATTTTTGATGACAGTTTTTGGCTTTACATGCATGCCTACGAAGTCAAGCAGGTGTTAAAATTCCTATATATTGGAGTACCTATGTTTTTTTGAGTTTAGGATATTTGCTTCGATTTATTTTTTAAGCCGTGGGTGTCGTAAGAGTCTACTATGGGACTAGAATTTAATTTCATGTGCTCTGCCTACCCCTTTTGGGAATACAGGCGTGAGTTTATGTATGTGTACGTGTGTATTTTTTTAAAATATGAGTAAGATATGGGTAAGTAATAGTCCTCGTTTATTAAGTTAGGTAGGTTAACTGTAGGTACCTATTGTACAGGCGAAAGTCAATTTACATTTCCATGTGTGTGACAAGCTGATGATAACATTATTATTTATGACTTTCCATGCATTAGAAATAAGATTTTTCATGAATAACAGGATGAAAGCGGCGTATTTTGCTTAGTACTTTCGCGGTAGGAAACAGCTATAAAAACTCATTTTGAAAACAGGGTGTGTGTTTTGTGTTATTGTGTTAGTATCGGCAATAAGCAGCTTCAGATGAATGAAAGTTCACTTACTAGTCGATAGTTCGAATAAAAACTTATTCTGGTACATTCATCGAATTATCTATACATTACGCAATAGAGTAACAAATAGAGTAAGAACGTACAGATATTTTTGAGACTTAATTAACTTAAACGTTATATTTTACCTTTGATGTACCTTACTTACTTACTCCTTACTCCGCTGGCTCAGCGACCCAAAGTGTGTCTTGGCCTCCAATACGAGTGCACGCCATTGATCCCGGTCTTGTACTAGATCTTTCCACGACTCAGCTTGAAGCTCGCGTAGGTCAGCCATCACAACATCAGCCCAGCGGTATTTGGGGCGACCGACCGGCCGTCTCCCTGTCGGTTTACCCTGGTAGGCTAGGTAGGTTTGATGTACCTTAATCCTTTGAAAATAAGATTGAAATATCAGATTTAGTTGGTACTTGGTTGGTGGTGGGACTAATATGAACTGCCTCAGAAGCATTGGCGAGCTGTCTCCAGTCTTTATGGATGAAAGAGGTTAAGGCGCCTGTAGACAAGTTTTATTCGTCGGTTTTGGCATTCCCCCATATATTTTTTTTTGTTTGTTAATATTGGATATACGAAGAATGTCAAGCAAAAAATTTCAAAAATTAAAAAGAAAACCAAAATTAAAAAAATACAAAAGATCAAAAAAATTATTATTTTTTTCTTGAGGGTCTGTATAACAGAAAAATAAGCACACTGACCAAAATCATAAGTGTAATGCAAACACAAGCATAGAAAAACTTGCACAAAATTTGTATGGACAGTGCTTGCCTCTACAGGCGCCGGGGGTGAAATAAAAATACTAGAGAGGCCAAAGACAAAAAAACAAAAGTCCCTCAGTCCATATTAACTGTTTGAAATGAGATATCTAAATATGTCGGTTTATAAGTCGCTATCAATATTCACAACCCTACCTACCTACTAAAGGTACCTCTTGTATAAAACCGATACCGGTCTTTTATAAAACCGTAGTTTTCGGGGTTAGGTTAGGTATTACGAATATGACAATGCATTATTTCAATATCGAGGACACGCGTATATCAGGAGCGGGGGGGGGGGGGGGGGGGGGGGTGTCGATGGTTCACTGACCATTCTTAGAGCCAGAAAAAAAAACAGTGCGATCCCGAATTTTTCCCTAACAAGAAAGTAGCTATATGTAAGTATACGTAGCCAAAATCAACAGTTTTTGTGATCAAAATTTTGCGCTCGCTGAGCTCGCGTTTACATCTACATTACTTGATGCGTATGAAGTATTTTCCTCACCTTCATCATAATGTTCGAACCATTTCGCTTTCATCAGTATGTAGTCTAGCTCGTTTTTAGGGTTCCGTAGTAAACAAGGAACCCTTATAGTTTCGCCATGTCCGTCCGTCCGTCCGTCTGTCCCCCGTTTTTCTCAGTAACCGTTAGTACTAGAAAGCTGTAATTTGGCATGAGTATACATATCAATGACGCCGACAAAACAGTAGAATAAAATCTTTAAAAAAAAGTTTACGTTACGTTAAGTAGTGGTGGTGCAATTTTTTTTTCTTCCAAACCCCATCGTGTTGGGTGTCTTTAGAGAGCTCTTTCAAAAATATTATAAGGTTTTTCAAAGCATTTTTTGATTAAAGAATTGGTTGGCGTGATATTAAGCTTTGAAGTGATTATTTTTGTTATGGTCAAGTGCCCCCCCCCCCCCTCCACCCCCCCCCCCCCCCTTGCCAGCTAAACGGTGGCTACTAGGCATGTGAAAAAAATCATGGTAGTAGTATATACGATGAATTTAAAAGGAAAACTATCACAGCTTAGTAGACATTACTAGTTAACGAGTAATAGTCGAACTTCAGAAATGTACTTTGCAAAAGCAAACTTTCGTACAATTTCCATTGATACCTTAGATAATGTCGTTAATTCTGTCAAAAACATAGTAAATATAAGTTTGCGGACTTTTTAGTCCACATAATGTAACGAGTGGACGACTACGGAACCCTACCTTGCGCGTGGCCCGACACGCACTTGGCCGGTTTTTTTACCATTCCATTTGGTGAAGTCCAGGTCCATCGCTTACTATCCTGGTACCATCATAGCCGAAGCTTTTCATTATCAGGTTTTCGCCTTGTTTCGGTTAGCCAATCTTAGCGTTAAGGCTCCGTATAACATATTCTGCCGATTTGGCTAAGATTGATGAGGTCGTATCTCATAATCTATTATTATTTATATACATTTTATTACAGATTATGAAAGATCATTTCATTCTGAATGGAATAAGTGTGCTACTTTTTAAATTTTCTTATTTAGTTTCGAATAATCTTGATTAACCTAACAGCTGTTTCCTCGATTTGCGCTTGAAGAGGCTTTAAATACGACCTAGTTAAGCTATATATTGGTGCCAAACCGGCTTGGAAAAAATATGCACATATGCAGTAGATACTCCTGTTAGGGATGAGTGGAAGGGTTTTTACAAGTTTCATACAAAAATGTTATAAAAAAAGAATTTTAAAATTTGTAAATTTTCTGAAAAACTTCACACTTCATTGCATCTTTTAGTAATATTAAAGCTAATAATAAGGTTTTTGATTATATGACTATGATAAAATAACTTCTATTTTATGACTTGAGATAATAAGAAGTAGCAACTAAGATAGAAATATATTAATTCTAAATGATTTACAACATGCCTTTTTCACGACATTTTCATTGACACGGTCATAGTGACTCAGTACCGGCCGAGCGGCCGTCGGAGGAGGACGTATATACCGTTTTTTTGTGGCTATTTACAAAGCTTACCACAACCCGCTCAAAGAAACCAATACAAATTGTGACCTCCCATTATGTGTATTTATTATGAAAGTCGCAGTCAAAGTATACTAGGAACGTAATTGTGAACTAAATCGAGACAACTTATGAATCACATAGCTGATAACGCAGTTGTCAAATGCTTTTCAAGTACTGTCCTTGATACTTGGTGGATTTAATGTATCTACTCGTGACTTTTTTATACCTATTTAGAAAAATGCTTTATTTTGATGAGCATTTCATTATTATTAAAGTCAGCAATCAGCATCTAGTGGTTTAACCTGGAAGGTAATCATTTAGCAACTAGGCATTTGTCAAAGTATATTTCGTACACAACTGTATAAGGCCCGTCTCTCACGGCGCTATTTAAATGCAACGCGACTGAGATGCAAACCTCGGTCGCCTACTGGTATGCTACTCATTTCCCCACACGGCGCTACCCAAATGAGACTATTTTTCCATTCGAGTGAGAAGCCGTCCCGAATACAACACGTCCGTATGATCTCTGATCTGAGAAATTATCTTGCCAACTATTTTATAACCCCACGTGCTGCACTTCCTTGGCAATCCAATTAATGTGTTTGATTTTGTAAATAAAAATTAACCTGTCAAATTGATTTTTTTTTCAATCTCAATCCACGCCTTTTCTGTTACATCTTTTTTAACATACTCTGGCATTTTATAATTGTACAAACATGGAAATTGTTCTACCTCTTGAACAAAATTAACATTAAAAGTTTGTTCCGACGCCATTTTGCATGCGACGCGTATGTTACTCGGGTCGCGTGCGACGGTGCGACCAGCAAGATAGTCAAACGCGTCGTCGACCAACCAAGTGAATATGTATGGCGGCGACTCACAAGCGACGCGTATGATACGCGTACGAAACTCAAATCCCTTGGAAGTAGCGCCGTGAGAGACGGGCCTAAGGCCAAGTGCTGTCAAATTAACGGAAGCAAAAATCTACCTAACAGTCAGAGCTCTAAGTCGAGTTTTACTTGCGTTCCTTTGACAGAATTTAGCCTTAGAGTTGTGTCCGAACTATACCTAGGTAGTACTATGCAGTTCTGCGAAATATTGTCTCTCAGAATGCTACAATAAGCATCTGATAAAGTACGTAGATGCTCAAAATGTAGGCGCACGATTCTATCCACCAAAATTCAGCCGTAGATAAACACAAAAACTGACTCTACAAATAAATTTATTTTTATTTTCGAACCTATTCACCAAATTTCACGAGAATCGGTTTAAAAATGCGACCTGTAGAGGCGGACAACCGGAAATCCGGATATACGAAAGCGTTTATCTGGAAGCTAAGACAGAGACCTTCGTTTCACTCGGTCAAAAAAGAAATACTTCCCGGCCTTCAATTTTGTACGAAATTTCTTTACAGTTCTCTCGGGTTATTCCGCCTGAAACGTTGTACTTTGAATCCTGTTATAAAACGCACGTAATGACGACAGTTCATTGCACGTTTAAGAAATAGTACATTACTACAGATGCCGCGAAGTAATGGGTCGCCGGCCAAGTACATACAGATAGTTACGAGACTGACAATCCCTTTTCACACCGATATAGTGCTTTTCTCAAACATGCAATGAAATAAATCAAAAAAGCTCCTAGAAATAAATTTTGATTTTTATAGAAACTGAAAGTAAACAAGAAACAGGAAACAAGAAAAAAATTTACTGACACATATATTATTAAGTATTTATTTGTCGACTTCTAAACTTTATTAAAAGTAGAAACAGGCGTATAAAAGAAGGCACAGAGTGTCTACTCCGAAATCTATACTTTGCACATGCCGCCCCTTTCACTCTCGCGTGAAAGGGAAGCCACTAATACCAAGTACGGATTTCGAATTTCAGAGCACAGGCCCGGTCGTATTCAGCCAATTCAACTAGTATTTTTCTATTGGAAACGCTACGTTTTTGTATGTGTCTTAAATAATTTGCGTTTTTCGGTGGAAAAATACACTTTCGATTCTGTTAAAAAAAATTAACGGCGGGAAAGCATGAACTTTTTGACATTTCAATTAATTCAAATTCCGTCTTATTATATATCCGTCTCATTTCCGTTCCGTCTTATTTTTAAGAAATTGTTTTTTTTTTTTAAATAATCGTAGTGGCAATGTCTTAATGAACTAAAAACTAATTATTGCTTATAGTTTTCTTCATAGCTGAACGCCGTGATGCTGAGTCACAAATGAATGAGGAATGAAAATTTTAAAATGAATTTTAACAAATAACTATAGGGATTATTTTTTTTAATATTTTTGTATATTCATCACAGATATAAATAAATCAAACTACATTTCTTTTTAATAAAACGTACGGCATATGATCGTACCATATGTATACATTTTTTAAATCAAAATGGGCATTTTATTTACTTGTATATATGTGAACTTTGAAATGTTATTTAATAATTACATTTACAACAACTATTATTTCATACAAAGTAATAATTCTTTTTTAAGTAAACAAAACGATCAAGATTTTACGCCAGGCAGTAGGTTACTTAGGTAATTAAGTAATATTCTGCAACGCTTTGACCTCACCGTAGGAGAACCAATGCGTCAGACCTCCGATTGCGTGTAGTTATTACATGTCCTAGTGTCAAGATATACTAGAGTTAACTGTTGAGGTGATCGATGCTTGACTATTGTAAATAGCTCGCCAACGCCATCTATCGAGTAAGATTTCGTGAAAATGATAAAAGCGCAAAGTTTGACGGCCTCTTAAAATCGTCCATAACTATAATTTTTTTACTTGACATTTTTAAGGCTTCGTCATTGTTGGCGAAAAAAAGTACTATTAGCGGATATTAATAATACAATTACGATGCCCAGGCCCAGTTGTTGAAGCGCCGCAAATATTCGTCTTTAATCAAAGACTACGAGTTTGCGGCGCTTGCTGTTGAAACATTGGGTCCCTGGTCAGCTGACACAACATCTTTTATGAGGGCTCTGTCTAAACGACTCGTCGATGCTTCAGGGCACCATAGGGCTGGCGCTTACCTCTCCCAACGTATTTCCTTGGCAATACAGAGAGGTAACGCCGCCAGCGTTATGGGTACCATGCCGCAGACGGAACTCCTGGACGGGGTATTTTTCCTATGACCGGGGGCTGCTGGGCATTTAATTTTAGTTTAATTTAGTTTTTTATTTAATTTGTAAATTTTTCATTGTTAAGGTATAATAATGCTATATATTATTACGATATATTATTATTATGTAAGTAAAACTGGTTGTGCCCCGTAATGAAAACCGAAGTAGGTAGGTATTTTATAATTGCTTTGCATTCCGCGCAAATTAAACTGGGCAGTGGGTATGCTCTCGACATTTCAGAATGCTGATTAAAGTTTATTTTGAGCTTCAACCTGAAAGCCAAGTGTATTTATTCAAAAAGGAAATGTATTCTTGATAAAATATAGAAAGGGAATATAGAAAAGGAGATTAAGTATACATGCAATCTATGGTGCCTTTAGTAACGCCTTTCCCTATCCCAGTCACTAGGACTAACCTTGGATTGCAGGCTCCAATGGTGAGGATTTGCTCGAGTTTTAACGATTTTGTTAGCCAAAATAAGTCCATCGACATCTTCCACGACCGTCTACCTAAATTTAAATCGTTATTATTGCCTAAACTAAAATAATTATCTTACGTTTACTAGTTCTGTAGATATTATTATATATAAAGTCTGTTAATTAATATTAGTTTAATCCAATTTCATTTAATTTATTGTATTAGCTTAGTTTAATCTTTTTGTTATTGATCTCACTCTCACTGCAACATGCGAAATCAATGTTATGTACCTCCGTAATTGTCGTATATATCAGACATAATACCTCTTAAGATACTAGCTTTAAGTGAAATATAATATATATGATGTGGATGTACTAAATAAATAAAAAAAAAAAAAAAAAGTAACGGATCGACCTGCCTTCGATTTTTTCTAAGTAAAACAGAACAGACTTTTTTGTTCTATTATGTACTACACATAATGGAAAAAATGTGTTTACATTACATACAAAAAAAAAACACTTAACTAATACTACACATATGGAATAAAATGACTCAGTACAATGATTTATAATATCCGAACATGAACAACCATTTTAATATTCCGTAACCAGTATGGCAAAAACGGAGCTTATAATAATGTGTTCGTCTGTCACAGGCATTTTACTCAAAAATTAAGTTGTATTAGAATTCAATTTAAAATAATAGTATTTTATGCAACTTTTATACAAGGGTCTTAAAGCTTGCTTGGGTTGCGATGTGAACCTTTGGCGAACATCGCAAGTAAAGACGCCACGAGCATTTTTAGACCAGTTATAGGTATACACCGTTGCACACAATATTTTTTCTACGACCCATTTCAAATAAATAGTAAATTGTTTTTTAGACTTTTCATAAACCTTGATTCCCTTAGTAATTGTGCAACTCACGCGATTTGTTTTTCCACGTCCACGCTAAAGTATTAAGAGCGTCCAATCCAAATCCGAACCGGATCCAAACTGTACAATATTTGTTTACCTTTACGGGTTTCAAATTTGAAAACATGAAAATGAAATTCGTAAAAATGTTTGAAGCTATTTATTGTTATAGCGACAAAAGAGAAATCCATAAAAAAGCCCTCGAAGTACTAGGACCCCATCCTTAAACTTATGATGAGTAGTGAGCAATATGGAGTGTAATGAGAAATTTAATTAATCCAGCAACCAGACGCCGTCAGAGGAAATTACTCGTTAAAAGTTTGCCTAGGAGATTGTTATGGCGATGAATTGTGGATTTAAGGTTACCACACACATAAGTCCTTAGCTCGATTGTTCAACAAGAGATATTCCAAAATCTTAATACAACCCTCCTAACTGCAAACCAACGCCATATCTCATCATCATCATCATCTTCTTCATCCTCAAGCTGCAGTCGTCCACTGCTGGACATTCCCAAAATTACGTCATTTCTATGAGTAATTTATATTTTGTTGATGTACACAGGTTAGGCTTCCGTAAAAAAAAACCGGCCAAGTGTGAATCGGACTTCGCACATTTAGGGTTCCGAACCATCATCAAAAATGTGTTTGTTGGTAAAATATACGTGATAATAAACATTATCACCAAATTTCAAGTTCATAGGTCAACGGCAAGTAAAAAAAATCTAAGGAACAATATTTAGTGACAGACGACGTACGGACGGACGGACGCTTAGGCGTCACCAATATAGTCAATTCAGCATCAATTTTGACAAAACCGACACTGATAACTAGTCTAGAAGCAGTGATATGACTTTGGTAATTATACATATCCGTACCTAATTAGGTAACTTAATACAATAGGAAATCGTAAAACAAACAAAAGTCCCTTCAAAATAACTTTACGCTGCGTTGTCAGGGGAGTAATCGCTCCCGTTTAATTAAATATGTCAGCGGGAAGAGGGTCGAGGAAGCTAAAATGTACATTAAATTACACTGCTATCACTTTCGATATAAATTACTAATAGTGATAACGTTAGATAAAAAAGAAATACAGGACCAAATTTGAGGCCATGAATTTGAAAAATGGGCATTTTCACTTTAAAGTACACCCCCTACTTTTTTTTTCGGATCTCGGTGATTTTGGGTATTCTGACTCAGAATCACGAGTACTATCCATTTCCGCGAAGAAAAAAAGTGTCCCGCCAAAAAAAGACAGTTTTGTGACGCTTTTTTCATACAGTTTATATGGCTCATCACAAAACTGACACAGAAAATTTGTATGGAAAATCAAGGACATTTTTTTTCTTCATCCGAATCAAGAGTACTCGTAATTCTGAGTCAGAATACCCAAAATCACCGAGATCAGAAAAAAAAGTAGGGGGTGTACTTTAAAGTGAAAATGCCCAAATACAAGCATGTCTCTGATGCCCGGGCTACACGAGGCTAGTTTTTCAAGCAAGAATAGTAACCTAGTGTTAGTAAGCTAGCAAGCTAGTACTTTTGGCTTCGTGTAGACAAATCTATCTTCATTTCTAAGCTACTAAGCTAGTTTGCAAGCCAGGACAGTTTCTATTTTCAAGCTAGTAGCGTCCACGCCACCACTGATTTTACTATCCTGGCTTGTTTAGCTGCTTCATGTGACCGGCGAAACTAGTTTTCAGTTGGCTAGTAAACAGCAGAGACTAGGAATTATATAGACTGCCAAAGCCTATACATTGTGGCGTAATTTTAAAATAATGGGCCTGCGGTAGCTAGTTTCACTATGGAGAGATCAGTTTACCATTTAATTCGTATGCCACTAAGACCTCTGCTTAAAACATAGCGCCATCTGTTGGGAGCTTCTTCATTGTGTTCATAGATGGCGCTATGTTTTAAGCAGAGGTCTTAGTGGCACTATGGTAAAGTGATCTCTCCATAGTGAAACTAGCTACATCAGGCCCATTATTTTAAAATTACGCCACAATGTATAGGCATTGGCAGTCTATATAATTCCTAGTCTCTGTAAACAGGAACCACGCGTTTGGATTGTTTTTCTACCGCGACGAGTTTTTGAGATTTTAAGATGCCTAAACTCGTTTTTGTAATTCATCTTCTAGTTCGTCTAGTGCGAATTGGCACAGTTTTCGAAGTAACTGTTTTAGTCTAATGTCAATAATAGCTATCCCGCATCAATCGAATCGCATGAAATCATATCGTGCACTGCTATAGTGAAGGTTTGAGCAAAACCATTTGATAACGGATTCAGTGGCCGTTTTAGCGCCCACATTTTCGGTACTCAACGGACAAATAAGCGGTTTATTCGCATACCTATTTAGCACGTAATTAAGGTTCTGAAGTGGGTGTAGGGTGTCAACATCATTTCGTTTTGTGTTGGAAAACTTGATTTTGAAGTGGTTTAATTAATAAACTGTTAATAATATTATTTTCAGTAAGAACCTATCTACTCGTATTTCTAGAATCAAAACAACTTTTGTATTCGTTGTTATTTCAAAGACCTTAATTAGAGTCTTCTCATTAATGTTTCCGTCATTCCATACGTGCTGTATAATAATCGTGAAGTTGTATTTAAAAACAATGCACTTATGTTTACTTATATTCTCATGTACTTAAATACCACTCAACACAAACTTTAAATCCCAAAGAAATAAAAGATTATCGAAGAGTCGACGGGAAAAATATGCTAACGCCATGTAGTCATCGCACTGCTAGAGCCACCACCACGTAGTGGAAAATTAAATATGTATCTCTCTCTCTATTTTATATCTTTCCTTAATAACTTTACGTAAGTTACTTGTTTTGATGTAGGTACAAGGTAACTCACCCGTATAGCGCCAGATATATTCCATCCAGGTCAAAGTTGCTCTTGCATGAAAACTTGTTAAGATAAGAAAGTTCTATTATGAAAAACTTTGGACGCCTGCCGCGATTCCGTTGGTGGGTTGAGGAGCAGCAGCCTCCCAAAGCCGTAAAAAAATCAGTCAGTTCTTCTTGACTGAAACTAGTCAAATGATAGTTAAAGCCAATGCCTTAAATAATAAAATCGTCTGCCGGTTGTAGAGTGGTGGAATACCCGCCTGCCGAGCACATGAACATAATTGTAAAATAAAATCTCTCATTTCCTCCTGCATGAAATTTTGTCAGATAATAGTCATCATCATCATCATCATCAGCCTATATACGTCCCACTGCTGGGCACAGACCTCCTCTCATAGATGAGAGGGATTGGGCAGTAGTCCCCACGCTGGCCCAGAGCTGGTTGGGGACTTCACATACAACTTTGAATTTCTTCGCGGATGTATGCAGGTTTCCTCACGATGTTTTCCTTCACCGAAAAGCTAACGGTAAATATCAAATGGTATTCCGTACATAAGTTCCGAAAAACTCATTGGTACGAGCTGGGATTCGAACCCACGACCGCCGCTTGACAGCCGCATGCTTGAACCACTGGGCTACCGTAGCTTCAGATAATAGTATATTATAGTATTGCGAATAAATAAATTCGTCTTCCGCTTGTATCGCGGTGGAAAACCTGTCTGCCAAGGCAAGCAATCTGCAATTGCATAAGATGAAAAAAAAAACAATTCTCGTCGGCGTGTGGGGTATCCGTGGATAGGCATTTAAAATGATATACGGGTTTCTAGAAAACTTTTCCATTCAACCGTTGCGATATTCGCTGTCAAAGTCTTAATAATTGCGTCCCCCCCTCCCTAATTTCAAACTGTGAAGTTTAACACTGTACAAGTTTTCGTGCGAGAGGAAATGACTTACGATTTTAGCGCCTGGCCCCGGTCTAATTAGATTAGCACCTCTAAATATGTTACGTGTAGCACTGGTAGCAGTACAGGTCATTTGCCTTTGGCTTCTGAACCCATCTTAGGGTATTTATAATATGTGTGTAGATAAAGTAATGTACTGTTCATAATTAGGCCTTCAAATAATGCCTCTCATTATGTACCAGTTGCATAAACTAGTCATCATCCTCCTAGCGTTATCCCAGTACAGTTGCATCCTGAAGGATGCCTGGGGTCCGCTGCCTAATCCCAAGATTTCCATAAACTAACCTATTTGATTGACACGTCTCATGTCAAACCGTATCCCAAGGTTTTCCGAGAAAAAAGAATGGTATTTTTAATCTGCACAGATCGGAATTGCCGCCGCAAACTTACTAGCGTTAGGAACTTTTTTATCAATACTCACCTTATCCATACCTATCCATGTTTTTTACTCTATTAATTTATATTATATTATATTTCTGTCATACCGTGTTTCGAATGGATAATTGTTGTGTGGGTCAGACTCTCAGCTTCATTGTTGAGCAAACCTCAAAATTAGCCTGACAAGTGATTCATCTCTAAAGAGTTGTCAAATCATCACTCGAGATCTGTCGGGGGATTTAATTGAGCCTCGAGAGTGAGTTTCCCTCTCGTTAAATTAAAAGGATTCAACCTGTGGGCACGTTAGGTGTTAATTCTGCTACGGTTTTGTAATTGTTATAAATATAATCTATATCACCCTGATCTAACTTATTATAACAAGCTATTTCGGTGTCTTTTAACTTACTCCTCTCCAACAATTGAATTGAGTATAACAAAGAGTAAAGTAATGGGGTTTATGTACGACTAAACTAATAACGTCTAAAACTAAATTATAAACTTAAAAGATATTTTTTTTGAATTTGTAATATATCTAATTAAAATTAACCTACAAACTAAAAACTACTTATAAAACTAACTAAAACTATTAAAAGTAAAAATAAAACTATTAAAAATCTAAGAAAGGCCCCCGTGGCATGGTGCCAAGAACGATGGCAGCGTTTCCTCGCTGTATGGCGATACCAAGGCGTTGTGCCAGGAAACTGCCAGCCCTCTTGTCCCCGGTGACGTCGACTAGTCTCTTAGCAAGTTGACGGAAGAGCTCTATTGCCCCAGGGCCCCACGGACCGAGGGTCTCGACGCCGAAAGCAACGAAGTTGTATCCGGCGTCAAGACCCCTGTATTTTCGTATTTTGTTGGCTTCGGCCGCCTCGGCCGCTGTGCCGGCCCTTTGCATTGTACCGTGGAGATGCGACGGAGCTAGCTTCTCTCATTTCCTCCTGCATGAAATTTTGTCAGATAATAGTATATTATAGTATTGCGAATAAATAAATTCGTCTTCCGCTTGTATCGCGGTGGAAAACCTGTCTGCCAAGGCAAGCAATCTGCAATTGCATAAGATGAAAAAAAAAACAATTCTCGTCGGCGTGTGGGGTATCCGTGGATAGGCATTTAAAATGATATACGGGTTTCTAGAAAACTTTTCCATTCAACCGTTGCGATATTCGCTGTCAAAGTCTTAATAATTGCGTCCCCCCCTCCCTAATTTCAAACTGTGAAGTTTAACACTGTACAAGTTTTCGTGCGAGAGGAAATGACTTACGATTTTAGCGCCTGGCCCGCGGTCTAATTAGATTAGCACCTCTAAATATGTTAAGTGTAGCACTGGTAGCAGTACAGGTCATTTGCCTTTGGCTTCTGAACCCATCTTAGGGTATTTATAATATGTGTGTAGATAAAGTAATGTACTGTTCATAATTAGGCCTTCAAATAATGCCTCTCATTATGTACCAGTTGCATAAACTAGTCATCATCCTCCTAGCGTTATCCCAGTACAGTTGCATCCTGAAGGATGCCTGGGGTCCGCTGCCTAATCCCAAGATTTCCATAAACTAACCTATTTGATTGACACGTCTCATGTCAAACCGTATCCCAAGGTTTTCCGAGAAAAAAAAATGGTATTTTTAATCAGCACAGATCGGAATTGCCGCCGCAAACTTACTAGCGTTAGGAACTTTTTTATCAATACTCACCTTATCCATACCTATCCATGTTTTTTACTCTATTAATTTATATTATATTATATTTCTGTCATACCGTGTGTTTCGAATGGATAATTGTTGTGTGGGTCAGACTCTCAGCTTCATTGTTGAGCAAACCTCAAAATTAGCCTGACAAGTGATTCATCTCTCGAGAGTTGTCAAATCATCACTCGAGATCTGTCGGGGGATTTAATTGAGCCTCGAGAGTGAGTTTCCCTCTCGTTAAATTAAAAGGATTCAACCTGTGGGCACGTTAGGTGTTAATTCTGCTACGGTTTTGTAATTGTTATAAATATAATCTATATCACCCTGATCTAACTTATTATAACAAGCTATTTCGGTGTCTTTTAACTTACTCCTCTCCAACAATTGAATTGAGTATAACAAAGAGTAAAGTAATGGGGTTTATGTACGACTAAACTAATAACGTCTAAAACTAAATTATAAACTTAAAAGATATTTTTTTTTGAATTTGTAATATATCTAATTAAAATTAACCTACAAACTAAAAACTACTTATAAAACTAACTAAAACTATTAAAAGTAAAAATAAAACTATTAAAAATCTAAGAAAGGCCCCCGTGGCATGGTGCCAAGAACGATGGCAGCGTTTCCTCGCTGTATGGCGATACCAAGGCGTTGTGCCAGGAAACTGCCAGCCCTCTTGTCCCCGGTGACGTCGACTAGTCTCTTAGCAAGTTGACGGAAGAGCTCTATTGCCCCAGGGCCCCACGGACCGAGGGTCTCGACGCCGAAAGCAACGAAGTTGTATCCGGCGTCAAGACCCCTGTATTTTCGTATTTTGTTGGCTTCGGCCGCCTCGGCCGCTGCGCCGGCCCTTTGCATTGTACCGTGGAGATGCGACGGAGCTAGGGTGTCCACGCAGGTTGCATCCCAGTATCCCACACCAGCACCCGTCCCATTTTCCACGGTTATTATAAAGATAACAAAAACATGAAATGTACTTACTAAGTATATCTAAGTTAAACTAAAGGTAGTGTAAGTGCAATGCTCAGCCAAATCACTTTTTTTAAATACCACGTTGATGGAAAACCAGCTTACGGCCCACCTGGTGGTAAGCGGTCACCACAGCCTACTTATATAAATAATAAAATAAATATAAATAAAATCGTTTATTTGGATAACTTAAAATTAGTTTGACAATAGTGGTTGAGGCCTCCTAGTAGGTTTTCATGCACCTGTATCAGGAGGTCTCGCTCTTCCATTTAATAATACATTTAGTAACTTAGACTATTTTTAGCAGATAGATTTTAAACGATTTTTCAACTACATAAACTTAAACTTAATTAAGAGTTGTCTTTTAGTAACTAGAGCTCGCATATAAAGTAGATTGATTTTAAACTTTTTAAAACATTTTTGTTTCCTCTCCTATTACTTAACATTATTTTAGATCATAAGTAGTATTTTAAATTTAACCAAAACTAAAAGTCGCACTGTTGATTCGACAGCAATTTATCTCCTTGGTTACAAAAATATAATTTTCGAGGGTATTTTGTAACTGTAAGTACGTACCTAATACGTATTCTTTACTAATTATGATTTTCGAAATATGACAATACTCTTGTGACGTTAACAAGAATATACCTAAGTACTTACACACACAGTAAGTGCGACATCATTAATTGTCAAAGATAAATCATTTAAATGGTTTCATACTCAAAACGATTTATCCCACTCTGGTTTCACTAACAAAATTTTACATAGTGTACCTATAGGAATATTGAACCATAAATTTAATGTTAACACTTTATATGGCTCAAGTCTAATGATTGACGTCTTCAATTTGTTTATGGTACCCCTTTATTAAATTAAATTAAAATATACTACAAAAGGCAGAAGGATCTATGTTTCATACAACCACACCAATCCAAAATTGACGAACTTCACGTCCAGTATCACTACGAGAGGAGCGCGCAACTTCAATATTTCAATCAATCACAGAATAGGTAGTATATTCTTACGGCGCGCGGCCAACTAGATTTTTTCAACCAATCACAGAGTGTAATATTCTTGTGGCGCGCGGACAACTGTTGGGAGCTTTTTCATTGTGTTCATAGATGGCGCTATGTTTTAAGCAGAGGTCTTAGTGGCATACGAATTAAATGGTAAAGTGATCTCTCCATAGTGAAACAAGCTACAGCAGGCCCATTATTTTAAAATTACGCCACAATGTATAGGCATTGGCAGTCTATATAATTCCTAGTAAACAGGAACCACGCGTTTGGATAGTTTTTCTACCGCGACGAGTTTTTGAGATTTTAAGATGCCAAAACTCGTTTTTGTAATTTATCTTCTAGTTCGTCTAGTGCGAATTGGCACAGTTTTCGAAGTAACTGTTTTAGTCTAATGTCAATAATAGCTATACCGCATCAATCGAATCGCATGAAATCATATCGTGCACTGCTATAGTGAAGGTTTGAGCAGAACCATTTGATAACGGATTCAGTGGCCGTTTTAGCGCCCACATTTTCGGTACTCAACGGACAAATAAGCGGTTTATTCGCATACCTATTTAGCACGTAATTAAGGTTCTGAAGTGGGTGTAGGGTGTCAACATCATTTCGTTTTGTGTTGGAAAACTTGATTTTGAAGTGGTTTAATTAATAAACTGTTAATAATATTATTTTCAGTAAGAACCTATCTACTCGTATTTCTAGAATCAAAACAACTTTTGTATTCGTTGTTATTTCAAAGACCTTAATTAGAGTCTTCTCATTAATGTTTCCGTCATTCCATACGTGCTGTAATAATCGTGAAGTTGTATTTAAAAACAATGCATTTATGTTTACTTATTGTCATGTACTTAAATACCACTCAACACAAACTTTAAATTCCAAAGAAACAAAAGATTATCGAAGAGTCGACGGGAAAAAAATGCTAACGCCATGTAGTCATCGCACTGCTAGAGCCACCACCACGTAGTGGAAAATTAAATATGTATCTCTCTCTCTATTTTATATCTTCCCTTAATAACTTTACGTAAGTTACTTGTTTTGATGTAGGTACAAGGTAACTCATCCGTATAGCGCCAGATATATTCCATCCAGGTCAAAGTTCCTCTTGCATGAAAACTTGTTAAGATAAAAAAGTTCTATTATGAAAAACTTTGGACGCCTGCCGCGATTCCGTTGGTGGGTTGAGGAGCAGCAGCCTCCCAAAGCCCTAAAAAAAATCAGTCAGTTCTTCTTGACTGAAACTAGTCAATTGATAGTTAAAGCCAATACCTTAAATAATAAAATCTTCTGCCGGTTGTAGAGTGGTGGAATACCCGCCTGCCGAGCACATGAACATAACAGTAGCTCTAGTATACGTTTTTTCGAAGCATTAACTAATTCGAACGCGTTTGCGTTTTGTCTCAAAATGTATGAAAACGCTCTCACCGAGTTTGAAATACGCGCGTTCATCGGTTAGCAACAAACGTTATACTCGCTGTTTTAGTTTCCACTAGTGACCACCAGAGGCGCTGTTCACGTTTTCATACCACTTTCATACATTTAGAGACAAAACGCAAACGCGTTCGAATTAGTTAATGTTTCGAAAAAACTTATACTAGAGCTACTGTAAAATAAAATCTCTCATTTCCTCCTGCATGAAATTTTGTCAGATAATAGTATATTATAGTATTGCGAATAAATAAATTCGTCTTTCGCTTGTATCGCGGTGGAAAACCTGTCTGCCAAGGCAAGCAATCTGCAATTGCATAAGATGAAAAAAAAAAACAATTCTCGTCGGCGTGTGGGGTATCCGTGGATAGGCATTTAAAATGATATACGGGTTTCTAGAAAACTTTTCCATTCAACCGTTGCGATATTCGCTGTCAAAGTCTTAATAATTGCGTCCCCCCCTCCCTAATTTCAAACTGTGAAGTTTAACAATGTACAAGTTTTCGTGCGAGAGGAAATGACTTACGATTTTAGCGCCTGGCCCGCGGTCTAATTAGATTAGCACCTCTAAATATGTTACGTGTAGCACTGGTAGCAGTACAGGTCATTTGCCTTTGGCTTCTGAACCCATCTTAGGGTATTTATAATATGTGTGTAGATAAAGTAATGTACTGTTCATAATTAGGCCTTCAAATAATGCCTCTCATTATGTACCAGTTGCATAAACTAGTCATCATCCTCCTAGCGTTATCCCAGTACAGTTGCATCCTGAAGGATGCCTGGGGTCCGCTGCCTAATCCCAAGATTTCCATAAACTAACCTTTTTGATTGACACGTCTCATGTCAAACCGTATCCCAAGGTTTTCCGAGAAAAAAGAATGGTATTTTTAATCAGCACAGATCGGAATTGCCGCCGCAAACTTACTAGCGTTAGGAACTTTTTTATCAATACTCACCTTATCCATACCTATCCATGTTTTTTACTCTATTAATTTATATTATATTATATTTCTGTCATACCGTGTGTTTCGAATGGATAATTGTTGTGTGGGTCAGACTCTCAGCTTCATTGTTGAGCAAACCTCAAAATTAGCCTGACAAGTGATTCATCTCTAGAGAGTTGTCAAATCATCACTCGAGATCTGTCGGGGGATTTAATTGAGCCTCGAGAGTGAGTTTCCCTCTCGTTAAATTAAAAGGATTCAACCTGTGGGCACGTTAGGTGTTAATTCTGCTACGGTTTTGTAATTGTTATAAATATAATCTATATCACCCTGATCTAACTTATTATAACAAGCTATTTCGGTGTCTTTTAACTTACTCCTCTCCAACAATTGAATTGAGTATAACAAAGAGTAAAGTAATGGGGTTTATGTACGACTAAACTAATAACGTCTAAAACTAAATTATAAACTTAAAAGATATTTTTTTTGAATTTGTAATATATCTAATTAAAATTAACCTACAAACTAAAAACTACTTATAAAACTAACTAAAACTATTAAAAGTAAAAATAAAACTATTAAAAATCTAAGAAAGGCCCCCGTGGCATGGTGCCAAGAACGATGGCAGCGTTTCCTCGCTGTATGGCGATACCAAGGCGTTGTGCCAGGAAACTGCCAGCCCTCTTGTCCCCGGTGACGTCGACTAGTCTCTTAGCAAGTTGACGGAAGAGCTCTATTGCCCCAGGGCCCCACGGACCGAGGGTCTCGACGCCGAAAGCAACGAAGTTGTATCCGGCGTCAAGACCCCTGTATTTTCGTATTTTGTTGGCTTCGGCCGCCTCGGCCGCTGTGCCGGCCCTTTGCATTGTACCGTGGAGATGCGACGGAGCTAGCTTCTCTCATTTCCTCCTGCATGAAATTTTGTCAGATAATAGTATATTATAGTATTGCGAATAAATAAATTCGTCTTCCGCTTGTATCGCGGTGGAAAACCTGTCTGCCAAGGCAAGCAATCTGCAATTGCATAAGATGAAAAAAAAAACAATTCTCGTCGGCGTGTGGGGTATCCGTGGATAGGCATTTAAAATGATATACGGGTTTCTAGAAAACTTTTCCATTCAACCGTTGCGATATTCGCTGTCAAAGTCTTAATAATTGCGTCCCCCCCTCCCTAATTTCAAACTGTGAAGTTTAACACTGTACAAGTTTTCGTGCGAGTGGAAATGACTTACGATTTTAGCGCCTGGCCCGCGGTCTAATTAGATTAGCACCTCTAAATATGTTACGTGTAGCACTGGTAGCAGTACAGGTCATTTGCCTTTGGCTTCTGAACCCATCTTAGGGTATTTATAATATGTGTGTAGATAAAGTAATGTACTGTTCATAATTAGGCCTTCAAATAATGCCTCTCATTATGTACCAGTTGCATAAACTAGTCATCATCCTCCTAGCGTTATCCCAGTACAGTTGCATCCTGAAGGATGCCTGGGGTCCGCTGCCTAATCCCAAGATTTCCATAAACTAACCTATTTGATTGACACGTCTCATGTCAAACCGTATCCCAAGGTTTTCCGAGAAAAAAGAATGGTATTTTTAATCAGCACAGATCGGAATTGCCGCCGCAAACTTACTAGCGTTAGGAACTTTTTTATCAATACTCACCTTATCCATACCTATCCATGTTTTTTACTCTATTAATTTATATTATATTATATTTCTGTCATACCGTGTGTTTCGAATGGATAATTGTTGTGTGGGTCAGACTCTCAGCTTCATTGTTGAGCAAACCTCAAAATTAGCCTGACAAGTGATTCATCTCTCGAGAGTTGTCAAATCATCACTCGAGATCTGTCGGGGGATTTAATTGAGCCTCGAGAGTGAGTTTCCCTCTCGTTAAATTAAAAGGATTCAACCTGTGGGCACGTTAGGTGTTAATTCTGCTACGGTTTTGTAATTGTTATAAATATAATCTATATCACCCTGATCTAACTTATTATAACAAGCTATTTCGGTGTCTTTTAACTTACTCCTCTCCAACAATTGAATTGAGTATAACAAAGAGTAAAGTAATGGGGTTTATGTACGACTAAACTAATAACGTCTAAAACTAAATTATAAACTTAAAAGATATTTTTTTTTGAATTTGTAATATATCTAATTAAAATTAACCTACAAACTAAAAACTACTTATAAAACTAACTAAAACTATTAAAAGTAAAAATAAAACTATTAAAAATCTAAGAAAGGCCCCCGTGGCATGGTGCCAAGAACGATGGCAGCGTTTCCTCGCTGTATGGCGATACCAAGGCGTTGTGCCAGGAAACTGCCAGCCCTCTTGTCCCCGGTGACGTCGACTAGTCTCTTAGCAAGTTGACGGAAGAGCTCTATTGCCCCAGGGCCCCACGGACCGAGGGTCTCGACGCCGAAAGCAACGAAGTTGTATCCGGCGTCAAGACCCCTGTATTTTCGTATTTTGTTGGCTTCGGCCGCCTCGGCCGCTGCGCCGGCCCTTTGCATTGTACCGTGGAGATGCGACGGAGCTAGGGTGTCCACGCAGGTTGCATCCCAGTATCCCACACCAGCACCCGTCCCATTTTCCACGGTTATTATAAAGATAACAAAAACATAAAATGTACTTACTAAGTATATCTAAGTTAAACTAAAGGTAGTGTAAGTGCAATGCTCAGCCAAATCACTTTTTTTAAATACCACGTTGATGGAAAACCAGCTTACGGCCCACCTGGTGGTAAGCGGTCACCACAGCCTACTTATATAAATAATAAAATAAATATAAATAAAATCGTTTATTTGGATAACTTAAAATTAGTTTGACAATAGTGGTTGAGGCCTCCTAGTAGGTTTTCATGCACCTGTATCAGGAGGTCTCGCTCTTCCATTTAATAATACATTTAGTAACTTAGACTATTTTTAGCAGATAGATTTTAAACGATTTTTCAACTACATAAACTTAAACTTAATTAAGAGTTGTCTTTTAGTAACTAGAGCTCGCATATAAAGTAGATTGATTTTAAACTTTTTAAAACATTTTTGTTTCCTCTCCTATTACTTAACATTATTTTAGATCATAAGTAGTATTTTAAATTTAACCAAAACTAAAAGTCGCACTGTTGATTCGACAGCAATTTATCTCCTTGGTTACAAAAATATAATTTTCGAGGGTATTTTGTAACTGTAAGTACGTACCTAATACGTATTCTTTACTAATTATGATTTTCGAAATATGACAATACTCTTGTGACGTTAACAAGAATATACCTAAGTACTTACACACACAGTAAGTGCGACATCATTAATTGTCAAAGATAAATCATTTAAATGGTTTCATACTCAAAACGATTTATCCCACTCTGGTTTCACTAACAAAATTTTACATAGTGTACCTATAGGAATATTGAACCATAAATTTAATGTTAACACTTTATATGGCTCAAGTCTAATGATTGACGTCTTCAATTTGTTTATGGTACCCCTTTATTAAATTAAATTAAAATATACTACAAAAGGCAGAAGGATCTATGTTTCATACAACCACACCAATCCAAAATTGACGAACTTCACGTCCAGTATCACTACGAGAGGAGCGCGCAACTTCAATATTTCAATCAATCACAGAATAGGTAGTATATTCTTACGGCGCGCGGCCAACTAGATTTTTTCAACCAATCACAGAGTGTAATATTCTTGTGGCGCGCGGACAACTAGATTTTTTTAAACCAATCAGATCACACTCGAACTCATAACTCCCTCGGGAATTATAAAAATCCATAACTCCCGCGGGAGGTAAATCGGCTAAAACAGCTGCCTCTATACGCCTGTGTACAATAAGACCTTTTATGATACGAGCAAGTGTGATGAAAAATATATTTACTTATACCTATCGCATACAGAAATTAGTGGAAAAACGTCCTTATTCAACCAATTTGCTGATTAATTTTCACATCTGTTTGAATGAAGTAATTAATTTCGTTGCAAAGAGATCGCTCGGATAAAGGTTTAATAGTGTTTGTTTTCGAACAAGATTGACACTAGTTAATTACTTTGAGTCTGTGATTTTATATTATTAATTACAAAGAAACAAAACGTGTATAATTTGAATAGAATTCTAACAATAGTTTTATATTTATTGGTTTTGATTAGATCCCACTCGCAAAAAAGGCGTAGCCTATAATTAACGAATAAATTCAGAATCGTAATTAATAAGTGTTTATCTACACACATATCATAAATCCTCTAATATGCGTTCGGAAACCGTAGAAAATGACTCTCATTTCAACATTCAATGAATTTATGGCAATTTTCTTATCTGTGGCTAAGGCTACAGCAGTAATATAATTTTTTATTTTAATCTCATATATGATGTTAAAATATTAGACGTCAAACAAAACTGTCAAAATTTAAATGTCAAAGTTGACATGTCCCTATTCTAGTATCACTGAAAATTCAAATTCAGTCGATGCGAAATGTCAGCTCGATGTTTTTTTATTATATATCGCACGAAATTTGAGCTAGAACGACATGATCACATCATTCACATCAGAATAGGGACTCTTTACTTTTTAAAATAACATTCAGGTATCGGTTGCCAGTTCTGATTTCGATATTTCCGAACCGTGCAAAAAAGGTTGTATTGACACAATTATTGTATTTATTTACTACGGTTTCTGAACCCATCTTAGAGTAGTTATAATATGTGTGTAGATAAAGTAATGTATGCAACTGTACATAATTAGGCATTAAAACACTCGTGTGACCTTATTATGAAACTCGCCTTCGGCTCGTTTCATAAAACACACTCGTATTTTAATGCCCCTCATTATGTACCAGTTGCATAAACTACTATAGTATTATAGGAAGTTACCTTATAATGATCATCATTCTCAGCCTGTATTCACCCGCTGCTGAGCATAGGTCTTACTTCGAGTAGGTCACTCATCCCGCTAAATTACTAGTCTTATCCAAAACGGACCAGTGCTTTCTAATGTCCTCAACTCATCAAGATGGTGGATGGCCAAAGCTTCTTCTTCCTGTAGCTCTAGTATAAGTTTTTTGGAAACATTAATTATCTAATTCGAACGCGTTTGCGTTTTGTCTCAAAATGTATGAAAACGCTCTCACCGAGTTTGAAATACGCGCGTTCATCTGTTAGAAATTAATGTTATAATCGCTATTTTAGTTTCCACTAGTGACCACCAGAGGCGTTTTCATACCACTTTCATACATTTTGAGACAAAACGCAAACGCGTTCGAATTAGTTAATGTTTCGAAAAAACTTATACTAGAGCTACTGTATGTAAGTGACCACCAATCTAAAAGTTGAATATGCGTTCATTTTTGTAATGAAACATGTGTTTCACTGTCAATGTTTTAATACATACCAAAAAAGAGGTGAAAAGAATAAGTGGAAATTTATATTAGAAAGCAATACTTGCCGTTGTGGCCATAGGAAGTCTACTGGCATATTTGCTATTAGACTATGTAGGTGTTGTATTTATCCTAAGCCGATTAATGGATAATTAATCGATTGAAAGAGACACCCTTTGTTTTTCAACCATGGGATGCAACCCTCTCCGAGAATGGCTTTTTAGACAAATCTCGTTAAATATCTGACTGTGCGCAGGTTTATTAAATTTCCTCTTGTCAGTACCTAGATGAGGTAAAATACCATCATACTAACATATTAACTTAATCGTGTCTTTTAATAATGCGTTGTTTTAGTAGGCTGAGGAAAAAAAGGAAAATATAGACTCGACTTTGGATTTATTTTTTATAGAGAAAATTTTAAGCAATGATGTTTCGCTATTGTCAGTACTACAATCATATAGTCAAGAATCATATATCTGAAAATCAGCCCCTACTGTTTACTAGTCTGCGCAGGACAGCGTTTCAAAGTCTCCAAATTTCTCAGTGTAGCGCCAGACGATGTTGCGGGTAAAGTCTGATATAAAATTAAGGTTAGTGGCTCTAACCATTTTTTCCTTGCTATTTGAGATTATAAGGAAGTAGTTTCAAGCATAAATAATATAAGAAAAACTTCATGGCCGCGGTGACGAATGTAGTAAAGCGGTCCCGTCCACTTTGTTCCAAAAGTTTTCCAATATCGTTCAAAAGAAACCCTTCTCACGACCGAGTCTATTGAAATCGGGAGCGAGATATTTAAAATTGCTATGATAGAAAATATGTTTGGAATGTTGAATGTAGGTAGAACGTCAGTTGCCCAGCAATGGGAGGTACACTGATCATCATCAAATGACAATTGGGTATTTGACGCAAAATGGAACATATTAATATCAGTTTCAATTAATGCCTCATGTTCATTGTGTAATTTTTTTTGCGACGTAATTTTTCACTATCCCCCATATTTGGATTGAAGAAATTTGATAAGAAGAAGAAGTATTCATTGCGATTGGATCCACTTCGAAGAATTCTTATAATTCATATTGTCATGGTAATCATCACTTTTTTGGTTGGCTTTAAACATGAGCACACGGAAAAAACGTCTGGGTTAAAAATAACAAAAATACTGTCAAAAATAACCCACCGAGTTTGTCAATATAGCACCTGCAAACTTTGTAGCTAAAATTAAATAAGTCAACTTTGTTGTTCTCACTTATCAAATAGTAACCGATACACTTGGTTAAAAATTGTTAAAGTTAAATTGGCCGCAATTAGCCAATTTTTACTTTGTAATCAGAGAAAACTAACCCAGTTATTTAGTATTTTTAAACGATTTATTCGGTAACTACATGTTTAAAATTAAATAATGCAGTTGTCAGCTAATACCAGAAGGTTGCGTGTTCAAATCACGTCGGGGTCACCAATGTAGAAGAGAAATGTGCTCCTATATAGGAATAATATACAGTGTTAATATATACATGAAAGGGATATCTACAAACAATATACATATATACAATAGATAGGAGACACAGGAAGAAACGACAATAGAGAGATCTCTCAGGGACCGAAGTCCAATGAGAGTTGGTTGGAAGTTCTATATACGCAACTGACTTAAGAAACTTCGATAGCGCGATGCAGAACATGTCAGATTTGACCGTTGCCTAGGAAGGATTATATTTACTAAAGCAACTTGTTTGTTTCTTAGTGATTCACGCAGTTATTTGCAACAAAACAACATATCTAATATTAAGCAAGTCGTGCAAGGTCTGTCATTAAATAATGCACTAGTTAAACAATGACAGTGTAAAATTCGTTATTTCTAACTGAGTCGGGTAAAGATTACCTTTACCGAGATCTTCATTCGGAAATGAATAAGTGTTTTGTTACAATAACCAAAAACGTTTAACAGAATTTGCTTGTTTATCATTTACTAAGCATTTTTTCGCATTTTAATTAAATCTTGGTTGTATGTAACTAACTATTTTTTAACCGAGCCAAATTGCTACTTTGCTAGCGTTTCGTTTTTTCAGTGCAAGGCATTTGGTACAAAAACATCCATTCCGCTGGCATGGCATGGACGATGATCAAGCGGTTGACCTTTGATACATGTTGCTTTAAACCAGAAGTGCTTGCATGTGACCAAGACTTTGATAGGGTATGTGATGTATGTATATAAGTTTCATCGGTAAAAACAATTGATCGATTTTGGTCATGATATTCTGCAATTTTTATGAGATAGTTAATTCGCAAGTATCGAATTTCGTGCTTTTCCATGAGCAGTTTGCGGTTATCTTCCGTTGGTTTCCATTTGAAACCTAATGCCATGACGTGTTTTCGTAACGTGCTTACACAACCTTTATAATCTATTTGTTCTATGATTTTTGCGTGTAGTTTTTTCATCGTCGGAATTTCTTTATTTGTAATGTGAAAGTTGTGAATCGTTCTCCGGATTACTTGTTGATCAAAGTCATCTATTATAATTGTAGGCTTCCGATTTGGTTTCTCTTTAGGTGATGATTTAAAGGTTCTGGGCATTAATTTGCTTTCTGATAGGACCTTTCTGACTGATGTCAATGATATTCCGCTTGATATAGCAACTAATTCAGTGGGTTTGACAATACTGCTCAGATTGCTATATTGCATTCATTTTGGAAATATTTGTACAAATTATACAAAACTTCTTTAGTTTCAGAAGCCAAACGCTTAACCATGTTTCAAGATCGGAACCATTTTTAATTAACTACGTTACAATAATAACACTGAACAAGAAATATTACAAATCATATCAATAATAATAATTATTATCTAAACCCATAATTATCATAAATCCTCTAAAATGCGTTCAGAAACCGTACCGTCATTTTAACATAAATGTATTTATGAAAATTTTCTTACCTGTGGTGAAGGTTACCAGCAGTAACATTATTTTCATTATAATTTCCTATTTAATACTATAATGATTTTTTTAAATATTTGGAAGAGGAAAATTAAAATTCAGTCGATACGAAACGTCAGCTCGATAAACGTACCTAGGTTTTTTTGGGATAAGGGGATACTACAAATGCAAAAACGTCTCGAAAGTAATTTACATGTAGGTAGCTAAACGCATTATTTCACGACTAAAACCGCAACATAAATACTTATTTTCTCATACAGTTGTTGGTTCGATATCGTGCGTGTGACGTCATTTGCCAGTGCCAATTTGTAGGAGCCTTTTTGAGGGCCGTAGCGTCGAGATAGGTTTGTTGCAAATTTTTGGCCTTTATTGTGGTCTTATTGTAGTTGGTCTCATCTAGATATTTGATCGTTTCTAAAAACTGGTTTGAATGGCACCATAAAAAAATTTAGTCAAATAGCGGATTATTCCGAGCTACCTACGTAATGATGACTACAGGGTGTCTCTAGACCATGGGACATCAAGGGAAATTACCTTAAATATCGTAGATAGGATATTTTGCTGATTTTTATTTAGGTTTTTTTTTTAATTTAAAAAATAATTTAAACTGCATTCATAGATTTTTTAAGAATTATGTACATGATTGAATCGGGAATCAAACCCGCTTCACGAGAAAAAAAATACTCTGTAGTTTTATCATACCGATCGGAAGGCTTCATCATAAGGAATTTTTTTGCTAAATGACATCGTGTCAGAAATAAAAGAAAGACCATGAATTTTAACAACACAATTTTTTTCTCATGTAACGGGTTCGATTCCCGGTTCAACTATGTAATTATTTAGAAATCAATTAATGCATTTTAAATTGTTTTTTAAATTAAAATAATTTCTCATTTTAGTAAAACTTCCATCTACAATATTCAAGGTACTTTCCCTTGATGTCCCATAGTCTTGGGACCGCATCCGTTAAATCATTCACCATTATTACTCGTACTTTCACCTTAACCTTCGGCTGCCTGGCGTTGCTACAACCTATGAGTCTTCCTTCCGTCGCAACTATCTCATTAAAGCGACGTTGTTTAGATAACGGCGTAGATTAATGAGTCGAGGAGTGAATTATCGTTGCGTTGATTGTATTACAGTGATTACATCACATGAAGGCGTGCAAGACGAGGAAGTTTATGATTGGAGAGCTCTCTCACACCGTGTACCCAAACATTTTAGTCTATGGTTAGTCTGAGTTGTTGCAGAAAGTAGCGAAAATAGGGCGTATATTAGTGTACATAGATAAAAATATTTATCTACACACATATCATAAATCCCCTAAAATGCGTTCAGAAACCCTAGGGAATGACCGGCATTATGACAATCATCATCATCATCAGCCTATATACGTCCCACTGCTGGGCACAGGCCTCCTCTCATAGATGAGAGGGATTGGGCATTATGACAATGTCTTTATGAATTTTTTCTTATCTGTGGTAGAAGGTTACACGTTACAGCCTTACAGCAGTAACATAATATAATTATGATTTCCTATTTAAGGCGATATATCGATTGAAAGAGACACCCTTTTTGTTTTTCGCTCACGACAAAACGGGATGCAACCCTCTCCGAGAATGGCTTTTTAGACAAATCTCGTTAAATATCTGACTGTGTGCAGGTTTATTAAATTTCCTCTTGACAGAGTTTAGATGAGGTACAATACCATCATATTATTATTAACTTAATCGTGTCTTTTAATAATGCATTGTTTTAGTAGGCTGAGGAAAAAAAGGAAAATATAGACTCAACTTTGGATTTATTTTCTATCGAGAATATTTTAAGGCGAGGTTCTTCCATTGCAAATGTCCCGCTCTAACACGCGTGAGTTTGCAATTGACCATCCCACTCTCTACGGAACTGTGCGCGTAATTTTCGTATTTTTAGTACATTTGAGAAAAATACATGGCTTACTATATTAACAATATTAATCCCGACATCCCTCATACCATCAAATACGTTTATTTTAGTATTATTTTATACTCATCATGTTACCTAAGATTGAAATAAAATGAGTTTTAAGATAGAAAATAGAGGTATATTTGGATTTTTTTTTCTATCGAACAAAGTTTTGCAAATTGTGTAACGGACATCCGACGGCACTAGATATATTGGGTAAACTATTTGGGCAGAGAATTAGCGCAGATAAACCAGGATAACGTATAAGGAATTTATTAAGTGTTGTATACAGTACTACTATTGATCGACTGACATAATACCATTGTAAACAAACAAACCGTGGAACGGTTACTATAGAACTTTAAATGTGACATAGCTTGTATGGTAGCCAGTACTAACATGCTACTATCGTATGTAGGTCGTACACATACCTATCACATTAATATATTCAATACGCCCCCTTAATGTGCATATTCGAAACAATATAAAAGACGACATAATAAAACACATATAAAACAAAGTAATATCAAAGAACAACTGTAGCAAAATAAACGAACGATCAACAAGCAATGCCTAAACCACACATGCACGTATAGTGCTTCACTCTGGGCAAAGCTTTCGTTAATATGTCTGCAAGCATTGAATCAGTTGACAGATATTTCAACTCAATGCTCTTATTGCTCTTTAATACACTTCTTATAAAGTGATACCTTATGTCGATGTGCTTACTCCGAGAATGGAACATTGGATCACCGGCAAGGCAAATCGCTCCCTGATTATCTACGTGTAAAGATAATGGTGCAAACTTACGTAATCCAATTTCAGTAAGCAAACTGTTCAAGTAGATATTCCCTCTTTCATTGATGATGACAAGCTTACATATTCTGCTTGACAACTTGAAGTAGAAACGCACTTTTGCTTTTCCGATTTCCAGGACACGCATCCACCTCCTAACATAAACACATAACCTGAATAAGATCGTCTATCAATCAAACATCCACCCCAATCAGCATCTGAGTAACCCTGCAATGACTTACCCGTTTTCTTATATATAAGTCCATACTTTCTCGTATGTTTTAAGTACCGTAGTACGCGTTTCGCTGCATCCCAACATTGTTTATTAGGACAATCCAAAAACTGACTTAAAATAGATACGGTATTCGTGATGTCAGGTCTTGTTCCCGTAGATAAATACATTAAAGATCCGATTATTTCGCGATACGGGTACTGCTCCTCACTATTGTTGCATTTTTCGGTAGATTTCACAATCTTACTCTTCACATCCATCGGCGTAGATATAGGTTTGCAATTTTCCATGTTGAATTTTATCAATAAATCGTCAATATATTTTTGTTGTGACAATTTAATGCCAATGTCATATTTTTCAAACTCTATGCCTAGCATATATTTTGCAATCCCATAATCTTTTAATTCAAACTTAGCGGCCAGTTCCTTTTTGAAATTTTCGATACATTCACCTCTTTGCGATGCGACTAATATGTCATCAACATAAACTAATACAAAGAGTTTCGTTTCCGAATCTATATCCTTAAAATAAAGGCACGGCTCGTTTAAAGAGGTTTGCAACCCCATGCACTTTAGCTCCTCATCCAGCCTGATGTTCCACTGGCGACCAGCCTGTTTAAGCCCGTATAGCGACCTCTTCAGTCGACACACATCGCCCCCAGTCTTCAGATCAGATAACATCTTGCTGGCTCTTTCATATGTGGCTGAACCTGGCTGTTCCAAACATATGAGGTCTTGCAAACATTCTTCTAGAAGATCTGGCACTTTCATGTATATCTCCTCCTCTAATACGCCATTCAAGTTTGCCGTATTAATGTCAAGCTGATGTATTTCAAGATCAAGTTCCACTGCGAGTGCAACTAGCAATCTTACAGTGTCAAGTTTGGCAACAGGCGCAAAGGTGTTCTGGTAGTCAATGCCATGACGTTGACTGAAGCCTTTTGCCACCAGCCTGGCTTTCTTCTTCTCAGTCTTGTCAACATTAAGCTTCGTTGTCAATATATAACAACAACCTACGACATTTCGGCCTTTAGGTTTATTTACAATATCAAATGTGTCGTTCTTGATTAAACTTTTTACTTCTGAAAGTATTGCATCTTTCCATCCTTTTTTCTCATTGCCTGTCAAAGCCTGTTTGAGGGTTATTTCGGCAACTCCAACGAAATCCTGACATTCTTCATACTCCTCCGTTGACTCGACGACTTCTTCCGTAGAAGTTTCTGACTCTGCGTCAACCATGTGGTATATTTTCCGTGGACGCCCAACATGACCTCGCTCCAGACGCGATCGCTCTGGACCTCTCTTCATTGCCCTCCCCCCATCAACAGGAACGTCATCTTGATGATGATCATGTTGAATTGGCTCGGTGACAATATCTGGATCGTCTGTCAGTTGACGGGCTTCAACGGATACATCTTGTTCTTCAGCTCCAGCTTCAGGCTCAGCAATCTGGTCCATGCGTTCACCCTCTTGACTAGAGATTTCTAGAACTGGATTTTCGTTGCGTAGGATAGGATGGAATTCTACTTCCACTATCTTAGGTTGACTTGAAGTATTTACCGAGTCTTCTTCCTTAATAATGAAGGGGTCAACCTGCAAGTCAACACTTTCTTTCTCTTGACTCTTCGATTCTTGGAATTTGACATCTCTGGACATGATAACTTGTCGTTGTTTTGGCATCCATACTCTGTAACCTTTTCGATCTCTAGGATATCCAACAAAGATCCCTTCCAGGCCTCGTGGCGCGAACTTATATTTCCCCATTGTCTTGTCCAACACGTGTACTTTTGACCCAAACTTGTGTAAGTAGTCTACTTTAACTGGTCGTTCGAACCACTTTTCAAAGGGTATTTCTCCCTCAAGACTTTTTGTCGGACAACGGTTTCTTATATGACATGCTGTCGCTACAGCGTCTGCCCAGAAACCCGGAGAAAGTCCTGATGAAATCAGCATACATCTCGCCATTTCCACTAAGGTTCTGTTCTTCCTTTCTGCAACCGCATTCTGTTGAGGTGTGCCAGGAACTGTCAATCTTCTTGCTATTCCTTCTTTCTTTAAAAATTCATCGAAATCTCGATTACAGTATTCGCCTCCGTTATCTGTATGAAGGTATGTTATCTTTCGCTGTAACAAATTCTCGACATGGCTCTTGTATACCTTGAAAGCATTGTAAACTTCACTCTTCTTGCTAAGAAAGTATACTTCACACCATCTTGTACAATCGTCGATAAACGTGACAAAATATTTTGCACCATTTATTGACGTATGTTTTATGGGCCCGACCACGTCAGAATGTACTATTCTCAGCTTTTCATTGCATGGCCCACTCGAACTAGAAAAGGGTAACATACACATTTTTCCTTTCACGCAAATATCACAATTATATAATTCACTTACATCTGTCATCTTAACATTTATGCCAGATTTATTTAAAACTCGGACGAGGTCCTTCGCATTCAGGTGTCCTAAACGCTCATGCCACAACCATACGTCAACCTTTCGCTCAGAAATCGCTGACACTCTCTCGCAATGTTCCTCTACGTAATATAAATTACCTTTACGTTTAGCAACAAGTTTAGTGTTACCAAAGCTATCTTTAACACTAGCTATGTTACCCTTAAACGTAACACTGAACCCCTGATCAGTAATTTTTGCTACTGAAATTAGACTGCATCGTAAATCCGGAACAAAAAGAGTATTGGGCAATTGAACTACAGTTTTAGAACCATTATCATCACATGTAAGTAACCTTACCGTCCCCTTACCTTGTACGTTTGTGCTCGAATGCGTTGCTAAGTTTAGCTTACCGGACGAAGGTAATAGTGTATTGCCGAATTTTCCTGCATTATTACAAAGATGAGAACTGCACCCACTATCGATTATCCAGTTTCCATTCTCGTTGTAAGCAGCATTAACATCTGAAATACAATTAAATGTTACAAAATTGGAATCAATTTCAGGTAATTCACTATCATTCGACACATACTTCACAGTATCACTACACTGTTCCTTGTTTTTCTTCGTACATTCAGAGGCTTTATGACCGTACTGGTGACATTTAAAACATTTGTATCTGAATTTCGAATTTGCTTGCTCTGTACCACTCTTAGGTTTGAAAGATTTATTTCCTTTTACAAGAAGTGCCCTCTCTACACTTTCTTTTCTACTCCTGGAGTGTTCCTCTTCTAATATCTTCACTTTAAGTGTTTCCGGATTCGGCAAAGAATCTCGAGATTCTATAGCACATCTAAAGTTCTCAAAGCTGGATGGCAAGCTGTACAAAAGCATAATCGAAGTCAGATCGTCATTCATTTCGATTTCCATGTCAGCTAGTTGGCTTTTAACATCGAAAAATCTCATGACATGTTCTCTGATGTCTCCACCTTCCTCCAATTTGTGAAGCAAGAGCTCTTTTAATAAAGTCGCCTTTTTTGCAGGTCCCTTCGATGCGTGGATGTCATGCAACTTCACCCATACATCTCGCGACGTCTTACATCCTCGCAGATGTCTTAATTCGCTCGGACTTATCGATAAAATGAGATCAGACTTAGCTTTGGAGTCTCCTATTTCCCATTTCGCTGCTTCGGCTGGTTCTGCTGGTTTCTTGATACTCCCGTTCACGTATCCCCAGGCATCGTTCTTTATTAAAATTGCTTCCACTTGGATTTTCCACGTCTCAAAGTTCCTCTGATCGAGTTGATCAATTTTGACAGTACTCATATTTCCAACAAATTTCTTCCCTTTTTACGTTCAAAATTCTCCTGAATCAGGCGTGCGGTCCATAACCACTATTGGGTAAACTATTTGGGCAGAGAATTAGCGCAGATAAACCAGGATAACGTATAAGGAATTTATTAAGTGTTGTATACAGTACTACTATTGATCGACTGACATAATACCATTGTAAACAAACAAACCGTGGAACGGTTACTATAGAACTTTAAATGTGACATAGCTTGTATGGTAGCCAGTACTAACATGCTACTATCGTATGTAGGTCGTACACATACCTATCACATTAATATATTCAATAAGATAAAGGTCTCAAATATAACATCGTATTTTTTTACATTTTTAATATGTAGTATTTCGAAATAAAACCGTTTACCAAATCAGATTTTTACTATAACCCGGCCTTAAGCAATTATGTTTCGCTATTGTCAGTACCACAATCATATAGTCGAGAATCATATATCTGAAAATCAGCCCCTACTGTTTGCTAGTCTGGGCAGGACAGCGTTTCAAAGTCTCCAAATTTCTCAGTGTGGCGCCTTAATATCATATTTTTGTTCAAATTTGGAACTACATACAAAACCAACAAAATTTATGTCCCTATTAGTATCACTGAAAATACAAATTCAGTCGATGCGAAATGTCAGCTCGATAGGTATGTTTTTTTTTTTAAATTTTATATTGCACATCATTTTGAGCTAGAACGACATGAGAATCAGACTAATCTGTCCCTATGGACTCAATGCTTTTTAATAAATCATTCAGGTTTCGGTTGCCAGTTCTGATTTCGCCATTTCCGCCATTTTGGTTACTGTGCAAAAAAGGGTGTATTAATACAATTATTTTATATATTTACAATTATAATAATATATGAATATGTAAATCTAACATAAAACCCTACTAATAATACCTACTAAAAATTAAAGTCTAAAAAGGGACCCTGTGGCAGGGTACCGAGGACACTGGCAGCGTTTCCTCGCTGAATCGCAATACTTATGCGTTGAGCGAGGAAGCTGCCAGCTCTCTTGTCCCCGGTAACGTCGACCAACCGTTTACCCAAATCCCAATACAGCTTGTGTGCTGCTGGGCCCCACGGACCAAGGGTCTCTACACCAAAAGCTACGAAGTTGTAGTTGGCGTCGAGACCCCTGTATTTGCGCCTTTTATTTGCTTCGGCCGCCACTGCCGCCGCGCCGGCCCTGTTCGACGTACCGTGGAGGTGGGACGGAGCCAGTGTGTCTACGCAGGTGGCGTCCCACAACAGCACCCGTCCCATCTTCCACGGAATTAACGTCATTCCGTCCGGTCTCTTGCCGTCATCCCTAGCGATCCCGACCGGCTCAAGTACAGCCGGTACGATCACGCTGGCAAGAGACCGCCGAATGACGTCATTAAGCGCGGCGTGACGGGACAAGCGGCCTGCGCTCCTTTGACAGGACAGCCCGTGGTGCCCCAGTTGGTCAACGTCGTGTCCACAGTGACACTTATGAGGTGCGCATATTGGTACCCCCAGGCGGAGCCCAACTATGAATATGTTATTTTAATTTGTATATTAGATTAGATAAATATTATGTTCAGTAGAACTGGTAGCAATGCAGGTCATTTGCCTTCGGCTTCTGTGGACCCATCTTATTTTAATACGCATTATAGACGGCTGCATGAAGATTATATTATTATGTCTTGTTATAGGACGACTGTTTATGTCTTTGCGATAAACTGCTTGTTCGTGTGAAAAATGGGAACTTTGAGGATCCAACTGTGGATTGTATCATCGTCGGTAATTTGGTTTTCAATCATCTTGGTACTAACGATGTTACTTCCTGGAAGGACTTGGAAAAGTCATATCGACACTTTGTTCTTCCATTTTTTTTAACCATACACGTTGCGTTGGGATTTAATTCTCCACATGGATTGTGAATCATCCATTTGAGTACGAGTTCTCTTAATTCTTAGTCATGATTTCCGGGTATTTCGGATAAAATCAAGTCATCGAGCTCTTCTGGTTGATGAATCTTGTCATCAGACGTCATAATGATAAGCAATTGCATGTGTGGTAATCCTCTTTTTTGAAATTCTATGGTATATACAAAAGCCGCTACCTTCCGAAGATTTGTTTTTTATCCAAATCTTCTATTATTTGGTCTCATTTCAATTTAGCAACCCGCGCCACAATATCAGGGCGATTCTGTGGAAGTTGCTCCAAGGTTGTCCCATTCTCTAATTTAATTTGCAGTGTCTGTTTTATTTACGGCCAGTTTGTATTCGATGTCATGGTAATAAAGAAATGAGACGACCCAAGACGTCGAACAATAGACATGGCATCTTCAAAACTGTCCGTGTAATACCTTGTCGAACCAGGAAGTGTTGTTCATATCCTAGGGCACCCCGGAGATGCAGAGGGCCTTCGTCAAATTGCGCCACGCCTTCCTGTCTTCAGCCACGCTTCTCGCTTCACTCCAGCTCAGTCCGACGGCTCGTAGCTCACTCGGTGTGCACCGGACGACCGCGGTTTGGCCTACCGCCCGGCGGCTGCCACTCGAAAGCAATGCTGGCGTTGTTAGCTCCCCCTCTCCGAATAGTGTGGTCAATCCATTTCCAAGTCGTGTCGCGATCTCTACGCTAATAGGGGATTGATGGCATATGCTCCAGAGGTATTCGTTTCGAATCGTTCTTGGCCAGAACACGCGGAGGATCGACCTCAGGGACTTATTGACGAAGACCTGTATTTTTTTCGTCAGGCCCATTGTCACCCTCCACGTTTCATAGTAAAAAATCAGGACCGAAAATAATCTTTGCTCCAACTCTGGCATATTTTTTTTAAAATATGTGTGTAGAGAAATTAATGTATGCAACTGTACATAATAAGGCATTAAGCACTCGTTTGACCTTATTATGAAACTCGCCTTCGGCTCGTTTCACAAAACACGATCGTGTTTTAATACCTCTATTTACGTACCAATTGCATAATAGTAGTTTATGCAACTGGTACATAATGAGGGGCATTAAAACATGAGTGCGTTTTACGAAACGAGCCGAAGGCGAGTTTCATAATAAGGTCACACGAGTGTTTTAATGCCTAATTATGTACAGTTGCATACACTACTTTATCTACATCCATATATTAAATTCTCTTTCATGTGTTTCGTGTGGGCATGTCTCGCCGGCGTGCGCCATGTTTGCTTCGACAGGCCGACCCGCGCCCCGCCGCCAGCACGCAGCTGTGTCTTAATATTGTACGTGATCTCATAAAAGTGTTCTATTTCGTGATCTAATAGGGGACGCGCGCAACAGCCGCACAGTATATTATAAAGCGGGGTCTTATCTACGGTTTTTGAACTTATCAAAGAGGATTTACTATATGGGTGTAGATAAACTACTATTATCTCATTACTCATACTTTAAAGGTGGATATTTGTTACGGCGCAACAACGAGAAATTTAGAAACTTTAAAACGCTGTCCTGCCCAGACTAGCAAACTGACTGGGCTGATTTTCAGATATATGATTCTTGACTATATGATTGTAGTACTGACAATAGCCGAAACATGATTGCTTAAAATTTTCTCAATAGAAAAAAAAAAACAAAGTTGAGTCTATATTTTCCTTTTTTTACACAGCCTACTAAAACAACGCATTATTAAAAGACACGATTAAGTTAAAAGTAGTTTACCTCATCTAAACTCTGTCAAGAGGAAATTTAATAAATCTGCATACAGTCAGATATTTAAAGACATTTATCTAAAAAAGCCATTCTCGGAGAGTGTTGCATGTTGCATCCCGTTTTGTCGTGAGCGAAAAACATAAGGGCATCTCTTTCAATCGATATATCGCTGTAATGGGGCGTGGTGGTACATTTCTGCTCTAGACCAGAATAATGTAAAAAAGTAAATTGTAAGCATTGTTTTATTCAATATAGGTAACCCCCTTTTCGAACCGCTTCCTGAAAATGGTTTATACACAAACACCATTACCTACCTCTGTCAACAGATCCCGCCAAAATTGTTCATATACATCATTTTAAAATGGATTCGATAGGATTTGACTGGTTCAGAAAATATTTATGCATATTTGTTATTTTTTAATTTCCTCGAGTTTTAAATATAGGTAAATCACATTGTTAAAGTCTTGTAGAACCACCCATTTCAGCGTCGAAATATGAAATATCTCGTCAAAAATTCGTGTCTACCACCAACCTTTGGTTAACAATGTAATATTTGAGTATTTGTAAAATTCCACTAATCAAATCACTCATACGACTAAGAGGAAACTAATCTAATGACATGTTAAGATCCATCAAGCCGTTTAACCTGCACAGAGAGCCAATTTGGTTTTGCATTTGTATAATTATGATTTTTAACAAGCATCGGATAAAAATGCAATCCTTTCATGAAAATAAACTAATATATATGCAAATATTTAAGCCTATGTGTGTAGGTATAAAATGAATAGCGTGGGATACAATAATAATTACTTATCATAACATGACGTACGTACCTAGCCTGCAATTTAAAGCGTCATCCAATACGCCTGTAACAATTTTATTCTCTGAGGCGAAATAGAACTATTTTCTACGGTAGACGTTATTTCAATTTGGACTCTTTTCATTGTGGTGTTAAGGCCGACTTTTGTTTGTCGACGTTAAAGGGTTAAGCGTAGCAGTTAGGAGCTTCTTAGCCTTCAAACGAGAGGCTCTAGAGAGTGCCGCGTCAGCAAGAACAAAGCTTAAAGAAATGCTTAGATGTAAAATGTGAGATACTCCTTTTAGTAGGCGCCAGACGGTGGGTTTATCTAGACACCAGGTAGGTACTTTAAATTTTCTTGGTTCTGGAAAATAACTTAGCTAAAAACACTTTTAAATAGCTATTTTGTAAAAAGTCAAAGCAAATTGTATGATGGTAGGCAGTAAATGAGACGAGAGAAGTATATTGTGACGTCACAATGAATAAGTAAATTGCTGCTTTGGTCATGAAATACTGCGTTTTGTACATTAAAGTCATACAATTATTTTTTACCTGCTAATTTACTCTAGGACACTGAAAAAAATCCGATTCTTTGAATTTTTTTAATTTACAATATTACTTATGATATTTTGCTGGTTTACTATACATAGTGTCCTATACAATACATTTTAAAATGAGGAAAGTATAAAAATAACCTATCAGCAGAATTCACTTAGGACTTTCATAATTTAGTTCCCATCAAATAACAGACGCTATGCTCCTCCATTCGGACGATCGCATCGCATGTATTTGTAGCTAACCTTGCCGCTGCCGAGGCCTCAATTATGGTTCACCACATTCGCAAGCCAATCGCTATTCAATGTATATCATACGCGCTTGCTTTCACGTGCGGTGGACTAATTTGTCAGACCGAGAACGCAAAAAGGATTGAAATGTGTTTCGGGTTCGAACGCCGGTCATCAGAATAGATGGAAGCCCTGGTTTTTCTCGCAAGTGGCGATGCATTATTCATAAAAGCTATTTGCGGAGCCTTTCCAGTAATCCCTTAGTGTTTGTCTGGAGCTCCTTCCGAATAATTGTTGGGGTGAAACCTCTTTTAAAGATTTTTATAGATGCTATATATAGCATCTATAAAAATCTATGGGTATTCTCATTTAAAAGAAAGTAAGTTAAGTATTTTTGATCACTCCGACTTCCTATAACAAAGACTATCATATTCTTGCAGTTTTGATTTTTATTTTACATACCTAATTATACCTATAGTGAAATATCCTAATTTGCATGAAGTCTCTCATAAATACAGGACTGAAACATAATTATAGCTCAAAATAAAATTACAAATCGTGCAAACTGCAGCAAAAAAATACTAACTTTTAGAGACTAAAACTTTCCGGTCTGATGCTGAAATGATCGTTAAAAAGCGAGGTAAAAAAAAACAGGTTAAACACTGTTTCAAAGCGATTCGCTCTGGATAACATTCGTTTTTTACATCGGACAGTTTTGAATTTCAAACTGCAGAAGATAACAGACTCAGAACAATGGTGTATTGTTTTAACCCCACTATTTAAGCAGAGGCTTTATTACGAGCACAATCTGTGGGTATAAACTTATACACTGGTAAGGCGGATATTCCGTTGTCACTTTTTAACTAAGGCGACTTCCTGTTTTGTCGGTGCGGAGGCGGTACGATATGGGAAAACTATCAAAATGTCAGTGTCAACTGTCAGTCAACTCAGTACTACTTTTTACTGCGCCCCTACATTTAAATGAGTGCTTCCTGACTGGCGTGGGATGCGCGGAATCGGGACTATGCGAAGGCAGTACCTACTGGTCCGCTTCTGCGCATAATATCACCACTGCGCAAAAGTAATACTGACAGTATTCCGTCAAGTGGGAATCTTTGCGACGTCAGTAAGTTTACGTCAAAGAAGAAAATGTCACATATCGATCCCGCCCCGCCAAGTCAGGAAGTCGCCTAAGTAGGTACCTACTGACCTACAAAGGGGTTAACATATTCGATATCTTTTTTTAGCATTAATTTAATTTTAATTGATGAAAAAAAAACCTCTGGTATTTAAAATGTGGTTTGCCTCTAATAGCAATTACCTACATAAATGTGGGATTGGTAGGTACTTTTTGATGACTGTGTAAGGTACTGGCTGCTTTATGAAGAATAAGGAACGTTCGAATGGAGTTTGAATATTTTTTGAATGGCGAATGAAAATGGCGTATGACTTAGTATGAAACACGGTGTAAGCGAGTAAAGAGCTGTTAAGGCCGGGTATACCACTTTTGAGTTTCTAATAACCATCTGAGACCTAGAATATAGTGTCTTAAAATCTAAAAAAAGTATGTGTTACATAAGGATCTTGCCTAGTCAAATTCGCAGTCAGTTACATGACCTGATGAATTTCACTCGATAGAAAAAAATTGCGAAGTTACCCCTTTTTGGAATATATTTTCAATACTACGGCTATATTACTGATATTTAACATTTAATTTTTGTACTCAATTAAAGATCCTAAATAGTTATAGACAAATTCGCAGGGTTTGCTTTGATAAAATGATTGGCTTAATGACTATAGCTAAATATTTACGAAACTGCGCGCAGAGCTTGCGTAGAGAGCGGGATGGTTAATTGTAAACTCAGGCGTGTTAGAGCGGGACATTTGCGTTGGGGATACCTCCCCTCAATAAAGATTAATATTGTTTTATATAACGTGTTTTCACTCTGAGCAAGACCCATCCCACATAACTATAGGTAATTGAAATTGCATTTACAGTGTTCTAAGAAAATAATGTCAAGTATTGCGGTAGTTATTATTACTTCGCGTAATATTTCTGGAAAAAACCCCATCACATTCAATAGAAGCAAATTAAATTATTTATGTCACACCTGACCATAAAGCGGCAATTACCGCACGCTCCGCGCGCGGGACATCCCACTTCCTGGCCCGGGGGTGACATAAAATTTTGTACTTAACACGGGCGGTAATAAAGAAAGCCTCAGATCGCATATTTATCGCCCTTGCCTTCGGCTCGGGCGTCAAATACCTGCGATCTGAGACATTCTTTGTTTTTACCGCCCTTGTTAAGTAATGTACTATTGTGGAATCAAACCAAATCCAACTTTTATTAAAATTAAAACAGTGATATTGAAAAAAATTCGAGGTTTTTTATTGTATTCTGACGTTTGATTTATATCCCAATTGGCGTAGTGGACTATGAGGATTATACGTATCTCCGATATTGGACTCGATAATAAATCGGTCTCAAAAATGGCTCTGTCCGCGACCCAAGAATGCTTCCAGTTGTAGCCGATCGAGTGTTACATTACTATTGTTACACTCGATCGGCTACACCTGGAAGTATTTTCGGTGTCCTGGGGGCCGATTTTTGAGTGTCAAACACTCGTCTTTTCACTCGACATCTGTCAAAACTTCATAGTTTTTTGACAGATCTCGAGTGAAAAGTCGAGTGTTCGACACTCAAAAATCGGCCCACTGGAATCTGAAAAGTAGATTAATAAATCTGTAGTGTTACTTAATGAGTCATTATTAGATGACACCCACGGATGCGATAAGCGTTGTGCAGAAAACGTTGATTGGTTCAAGGGAACTAATCTATCCGCGTATTGTGCCCGGATGCTTCCTCTGTATTGATACAGAGTCTGTATCAAGCGCTTGAAGTTCGTGATAGATTAGTTGCCCCCTCTGTCGCCCCAAAGTGCAATTCTCATTAATCGACTGAGTCCATCGCACGCGCCGCACTATACCACCGACAGTGGGAGCTGTAGATGGGGCAGTATCAGCAGTATGCCCCCCACAGACCCCAAGCGTGCAGGCAGAGGTGGCCGTCCTCTTCGCACAGGTGACTAGGGTTGCCAACTTATGTGCTCCGATTTGCGGGACATTGGTTGTAGAATTGCGGGACTTGGCTAAAAAATGCGGGACTTGCGCACTCGTATCAATATTGTGAACGTATACATTATTTATTCTCGCGAGATATACATTCTTAGTGGATGATTTCCGAACTAAAATTATCTTATTACGAGTACGGTCCTCCGGGAGCGGGATGCGATACAAATTTTATTTTCATTTATCGAAGTTGTGCACTCATTCCTGAAATGAAACAAAATGCTCGCTCCAGTTCCTATAATTCTGCAGTTGAAAGCGGGACAATTGGCGTCCCGCACGCATCCTTTGCGGGACGCATCGCCTAGGGCAGTGGTATGTATCTGCGCCGTGGGAACCGAGAACGATGCCTACTACTCGCCATCCGCGCGTGTAATGGTCAGTCAGTTGGCTGGCACACGCGCTCACGGCCGGACGGTGCCACGCGTAATAAAGTTGTACCGAATCAAAAATTATTTCGATGCAAAAGAATTAGCAAGTTTACTCTGCAACTGCTATTATATCCAAATAATTTAGTTGTCTGTATTGATTTTATGTTTATATTTATCCCTGGGTAGATAGTTTATTTACTATGATTTCCGAGTCAAGTTTTGCGGTGGCATTGTACGGCCTAAGAAAAGGCGTAAACATCGCCGTTACTATAGGGACTTGTGACCTTTTGGAAGGGCTGGAATTCACCCTCAAAAATGAGATGCGTAATCAGAATTCTTATATTAAAATATATTTTGCCTAGTGACTAATTTAAGTTTGGAGTGCTACTTTTGTACTATTATTACGTTAAACACGTTGTTACGTTATACAAGTTATAAATAAATAACGAAGACAGGTGACTACTTTAGTGCATACGTCGGAATATAGCTAGTTAGGTAGGTACTTATCTAAACAAAGTGTTTCGTTTTGTAATATGTTTTAAGTACTTTCTGCCGTATGTCGTAACGTAACCATAGACATGGTGAGAGATATACAATATACAGTATTTCCAGTGCTTAAACCGCCAGCGTGGTCGTGTCGGAGGTTTCCCCAGGCCACTCTCCTACCGTGGACTCCTATCGTTTTATATACATGGCATTGAATTTTAGAAAAGCTCTTATTTAACTTGCTGCGTTGATATGCCTATACATAGGTATGTAAATGCAGATCGGATACTGGAAGGATCTCGGAAAATCCCAGAGAATCAACACTAAAGTTTATTTCTAAGTGGTGACAACCCTAGCGTCGCTTGCTCGGCCCGTGCAGCCAATGACCGGAGCGTTCAAGGTCGCTCCATTGTTAAATTTAGTAGGCATTTAAAACGGTAGGTATGAGCTTTTTTATTAGAACATACGTATCTGTTCGAAGAACTATTATATAATCTGTGCCTAGGGTGCTGGAAACGGGACGTCCCGCCTGAGGCGGGACGGTTGGCAACCCTACAGGTGACCGTGGCAGAGGTGACGGCGGCTCGCGCTCGACAACTCGACTAGCTGGCCCCTATACCAAAAAATTTTACAAGTCTACACTTTAACAAAATTGTACAATTTTCCATAGAAAAAGTTGACAAAATTGTCGAATTGTACGCTTGTAAAGTTTCGTGGTACAGGCCCCTGGTGTCGAGCGATGCAGCGTACACGGGCGGAGGTGGTGGGTGTACGCGTTGTGCCGCTCGTGAACGCGTGGCGTCCTCATTGCATTATTTATTTTGCTGTATTTCGGTGCGCCCTATGTTACCGTTGCCAGCTTGTCAATTCCCATAGTAATCTAACAATTTTTTTCATAATAAACTTGGCGCCTTATTGTGGATAAACTCATTATGGGAGACAAATGATCACTTTTAAAGGTGAAAAAACACTCTAGAGGCGCAGAGGCACGAAAAATCAACTTTCAAAATAAATGTGAGAGAATGACGTGTTTGGTGTAGACAGCTGTTTTTAGGGTTCCGTAGTAAACAAGGAACCCTTATAGTTTCGCCATGTCCGTCCGTCCGTCCGTCCGTCCGTCCGTCCGTCCGACCCCCGTTTTTCTCAGTAACCGTTAGTACTAGAAAGCTGTAATTTGGCATGAGTATACATATCAATGACGCCGACAAAACGGTAGAATAAAATCTTTAAAAAAATTTTTTTTTAGGGTACCTCCCCTACATGTAAAGTGGTGGTGCAAATTTTTTTTCTGCCAAACCCCATCGTGTGGGGTATCGTTGGATAGCTCTTTTAAAAATATTAGTGTTAATATTAGGTTTCTTAAAGCATTTTTTGATTAAAGAATTGGTTAGCGTGATATTAAGCTTTGAAGTGATAATTTTAGCTATGGTCAAGTGTCCCCCCCCCCCTGCCAGCTAAACGGTGGCTACTAGGCATGTAAAAAAAATCATGGTAGTAGTATATACGATGAATTTAAAAGGAAAACTATCACAGCTAAGTAGACATTACTAGTTAACGAGTAATAGTCGAACTTCAGAAATGTACTTTGCAAAAGCAAACTTTCGTACAATTTCCATTGATACCTTAGATAATGTTGTTAATTCTGTCAAAAACATAGTAAATATAAGTTTGCGAACTTTTTAGTCCATATAATGTAACGGGTAGACGACTACGGAACCCTACCTTGCGCGTGGCCCGACACGCACTTGGCCGGTTTTTTTATATATATTTTTAATGATGATTATTATAAAAGCCTCCTGCAGTCACATGTTGAAACTGCTATCGGAGACATTTAGCCGGTGTATGAAAATTGGTTCAACGGTGGAGTTTTTTTTTTGCCACACTAATTAAATTAAATGAACCTACCATTATTGATGTTGTTTACACACGATCGCGCTTTTATCTTATCTTTTTGTCGTCCTGAGACGTTTTGTAGCGCCATTGGCAATATCTCGTGTAATTAGAAAATAAATTCTTTCGAGGAGAGTGCTAAATTCCTTTGTTGTAACTTCTCGGGTTGATAACATTCCTCTTTTATGTTATATTAGCCTCGAGGGTTTAGTCGTTTTATCTTCGTTGTTTATCGGAAAATGTATCTATTTTATTTATTTTACCGGACGCCAAATACGGCTGCGTTTCCACCAGAGATGTGCGAGGATGTGTTTTCATATATTTGACACCTCGCTCGGCGCGTTGCGAGGTGTCAAATGTATGAAAACGCATCCTCGCACATCTCTGGTGGAAACGCAGCCTTAGACCCAGAGGTTAATAAAGACGCCGACCCAATGGGCGTCTACGCCATCCCAGAAGAAATCTTAGAGATCAAAGTTTTGTTTTTGTTATCTTCTTCTTTAAAAAAGGCTTTCCATCAAATTTATGATGATTTCGCCAATCAATAAAACAAACGCTAGGCAACTGGTTTTGTTCGGTAGTGGATTCTGCTCGTCGTCGCGCGCCGGGCACGTGTGTTCACCAACGCAGCGACGAGCAAAATCTTTGTTTTTGTTAATTTAAAAGGCTCGGTTTTATAAAGAATCCTTAGACGTTATGTCAGTGAACTAAAAAACCTGTTATTCATAAAAAATAACAAAGTACTGGTACCTAACTACAAATGTGTTTTATGTCACACCTGGTCATAAAGCGGCAATTACCGCACGCTTCGCGCGCGGGAAGTCCCACTTCCTGGCCAGGGGGTGACATAAAATTTTGTACTTAACACGGGTGGTAATAAAGAACGCCTCAGATCGCATATTTATCGCCCTTGCCTTCGGCTCGGGCGTCAAATACCTGCGATCTGAGACATTCTTTGTTTTACCGCCCTTGTTAAGTAATGTACTATTATGTCACACTTGGCCATAAAGTGGCCATTATCGCACGCTCCGCGCGCGAAAAAACCCACTTCCTGGCCAGGGGGTGACATAAAATTTTGTACTTACCACGGGCGATAATAAAGAAAGCCTCAGATCGCATATTTATCGCCCTTGCCTTCGGCTCGGGCGTAAAATACCTGCGATCTGAGACATTCTTTGTTTTATCGCCCTTGGTAAGTAATGTACTATTGTCCCTATTTGGCAAAAATAAATGCTAATATGATAGCTTAAGACAAACTTATTTTTTCACGTTCGCGGACGGGAATGCTATAACATTCGATTTTAAAGTACGGGTTCTGACACGTATTCTATAGCATTCTTTCTTTGGGTTTTTTTTTGGGGCGGGAATGGTAACGAATACGCTTTGCCATAGTAAATACTTGTAGCCCTGTCTTCACTGTCACACTCTGTGCAACCAGGGAACGTTTACTGTCACATTACATAGTTTTCGCAAATTAACAAACAATCCCCCCACAAGGTGGACTGATGACCTGGTAAAGGTCGCGGGAGTCCGCTGGATGCGGGTGGCGCAAGACCGGTCATTGTGGCACTCTTTGGGGGAGGCCTATGTCCAGCAGTGGACGTCTTTCGGCTGATATGATGATGATGATGAACAAACAATCAGGTGTCGTTGCCAATCCTGACCCCTTTTTACGCACTCGGATGCTATAGCAGTCGTGGTTGTATGAGAGTTTGTTCGGTCGTCCAGCGAGTGCGCCGCTGAGTAATATAGGCAGTGAATTACGCGCGTAAACTCCATTTTGAAGGATTGTTTCGATCATTGTAAGTAACACTCATTATTTTGTTGGATATTATGTTTTGTTTTAATGTTTGGCATCTTTACTAACTGCTTATTGCACTGACATTGATTTGCATAACTTTAAGGACCGTAAAAGCCACACATACTCGTAAACCCATGTACCCATATTTTGGCAAATAAATGATTGTAATGATAATTTTGTGAAAATATCGTTTGAATCATATTGATATATGTTTATGGGTAGCATTTAACGAACCACCAAATTAGTTGCCGAATGATGCTCTAAAAAATTACATTGATTACCAAAAATACTAGATTCGCACCAAATTTTCAAATCCTTTTAAATATAAAGTGCAACTCAAAGAAGTAACATGTCGATAACCTAATAAATTAAATTGTTACCAAATAAATTAGTCACTACCCAAAAATACTTAATGATCACCTAATTTCAAACACCAAATTTCATATAATTTACATCCAAATATTACAGGGCTCGTAATCCTATTAAAATTATTTACACCCAAATAATTCTTTCGATACCCAGAAATACTACATGATCACCAAATTTCAGGCGGCAATTGTTTTTTAATGTCCGACGCGCAAAGCAGTTCCAATCTAGTCTAACCTCATTGCTAGCACACTGATGCGGTTTTCCATACGGTCCGTCTCGCTCGCACCTCGCGCCGCGTGCGAGCAAGACAGCGCTAAATGATTTTAAGAAGTTGAAGTTTGAAATAAAAATAGCTATTTTAATTTCAAACTAGTGTAGATTGGAACAGTATTGACGGATCTCCGCTAGCGCGGAGCTCCTATTTTGAGTTGTTTTGGCCCTTCGGGCCGATGCAAAACTAACATAACCTAAACCTACCTATACCTATTTCTACCTATTAACTTCCTTTAATTTTTCCATGAAAGTCTATCTATATTAATAAAGTAAACTCATTTGAGGACCTTTATCCATTTTCATAACAAACTAACTATTTAATAAATCAACAAAACTCATTTTCAAATAAAAGGTTTCAATCAAACGCGCTCACGTCAACGCATTAAAAAAAAAAAACTTCTTGCAGTTCGTAAACCATCAGCAATAGGTAGTTAGAATGAAACAGCAATAGGTACCTTTCACTCTAATGACATATCAATAGGTTTTATGCTTCAGACAATTCTTTGTATTTGATTGAGTGAGATAGCAGTATACGTGTTATTATTTCACACAGCCGCATTGCGCGTTGCTTTTTAACTTAATTTTAAATTTTACTTTCTAATTTATAACATTTTGGAAATAACTGAAATATTTATAGTGCTAAAAACAATTAATTTGTAACTGTTTACTAAAATGTAGCATGCGATGTATATAATATTTGGATGTAATTCTAATGAAAAAAGGTGCATGAGATTAGGTGGTAGTTTAGTGTTTTTGGTGGTACTTGACAATTTTTTTGATGCGATTATAAATTTATAGGAACGCAATAAGTAAAATAGGTGCAAGTGCTGCAAAAATAGGTAGAATTTTTTTGGTGACTCGGAATTGCTGATCGATAAATTTTTTTGAGTGTTCAACCTTATTTTAGGGTTCGAAAATTTGATGATATCAAAAGTTATTTAGGTGATCATTTTATTTGTTCCCTATGTTTATATAGATAACCTGACAACTTGAACCTTGACGAGCATTGTGGCTTATGGCTAAGCTAATTGTTTTAAATGCCTCCCAAAAAAAAAAATGCCGTTGAACAAGTCAGCATCTTTGCCGCAAAGCGATCAGACGCCTTCACAGCTATTAGAAATATTACTAATTGTTAGTTTTTGGAAGAATTTACTAAATAAACAAAAACTATATTGACTGCTTGTTGTTTTTTTTGTATAAAATCTTTGTTTAGTACAGCATAGTATGGCATTCCTTGTCACATATTATGCCCTTCTACGCATATACAATATATGAAAGATGCTATAGCAGTCGAATGTTACAGCATACGTGCCACATTTTTATGAACTTGATACAACACATTCGACGGAGATGCTATAGCAGGTGACGCTATAGCATTTGTTGTCTTAATTATATCACATCATACCTAGGCCGTGTGACGAAACTGCTATAACAGGTTCAAATATTCTATACAAATTTTTAGTGTCAAACAGGCGTGACTTACTGTCCGTGAACGTGTTTAAACTAAAATGGGTTTTATGACCGTTTATCAAAATGGCGGCAATAGTCTATAAAATATTCATGTCCCTATAATTATGTATAACCGTCGAGTACCATGAGCCGAAGCTGTACAAATGTACAAAAATATTGTTACATGAAAAAATCAAACATGTGATATATTTATTGATTCTCTAGTGCTACTTTATCGGAATCACGCGAGTCGTGATTCGATTTTGATGAGATCCTGATGATCTTAATGTGCATGCACGGGCAAAAAGAATAGGGATGTTGACTCAAAATTTATTATTACTTCATACGAAAGAATACATAAAACTATGTCAAATAGTGAGAATCCTATTCAAATATGTCAATAAATAACGAAACTACAACCGTTAGAATGTCTTTAGTTCGAGGGAGAAAGCGCTACAGGTCAGTGACGTCACTGACCTCGAGCGCCATAGTAAATGACGATCGTTCAATACAGAGGTGCGTTTTGCGGAACAAGGACAGAAAATGCCCCGTCCTAAAACTTTGAAGACTTATAATTATGTAATTATTTATTCTTTTGAATTACTTTTTTCGCCATTTGATTGAGAATTTGATCCTTTTTCGAGAAAGTTCGGATTCATGGATTTTCTTATTTGGTGTCAACATCCCTATTGGTTAAGTGTAATAACATAAATGTATCTTTATACGCCAACTTGATAGTTGATCGCATCCCGAATCTTTTTAGGCAAAAGAGTACCTAAGGATAAATTGGTCTTTTTTTCTTGAGGTACTGAGACGGTGAATTACATTGACTTGTGAAGGTTTCAAATATAAAACGATTTAAACGATTTTTGATCGAAGTAACCTATTACTGATCTATGTAACCTGTGCTGCGCCCTACTTAAGGGGAGGTATCCCCAACGCAAATGTCCCGCTCTAACACGCGTGAGTTTACAATTGACCATCCCGCTCTCTACGCAAGCTCTGCGCGCAGTTTTGTAAATATTTAGCTATAGTCATTAAGCCAATCATTTTATCAAAGCAAACCCTGCGAATTTGTCTATAACTATTTACGATCTTTAATTGAGTACAAAAATTAAATGTTAAATATCAGTAATATAGCCGTAATTGAAAAAACATTCCAAAAAGGGGTAACTTCGCGTTTTTTTTCTATCGAGTGAAATTCATCAGGTCATGTAACTGCGATTTTGACTAGACAATATCCTTATGTAACACGTATATTTTTTTTAGATTTTAAGACACTATATGCTATGTCTCAGATGGTTTTTAAAAACTCAAAAGTGGTAATACACCGCCTTAATTGTTAACGAGCAGTAATTCAACATGCAGCGACCTCATTGCGGACGTATGTGTAACGAAGCATTTTGTTTACAAAATCACTCACTCACAAGTTCTCAGCACAATGATAATAGTATCAGGAAAGTCGAACCAGCCGCTCCATTATCTCTTAACAAAGTTTTAACAGGCAATTTGCCGAACCCATGTCAAGTTCGCTAAATCACCAATTAAGGCACCTTCGGGTAATATAATCTTGCCCTTGCAAGGAAACAAATTATTTTACGGAATATTAGATTTACCTCGTATACGCGTAAGGTAGGTAAATTGAGAAATGAAAAAAAAAGAAAAATTAATATCGAAACATTTTTTCACTGCAAGCAGGTTATGCAAACTTTAAATTTACATCAATATTTACATGTATACAGTATAATTATGTAGTAGTGTGTATGTAGTAGTGTGTGTGTATGTGTGTAGTGTGTATTTGTATGCAGTAACTAATTATCATCACTAACCTTTGCCCGCGGTTTCGCTCGTGCTAAATGATAAAGACAACCCTTGTTAATTCTCCAACATCATGAAAATGACAGTCTAATAATCTGTTGTTACCACCACATTACATGTAGGAGATCTAATCTAAAAATTTTTTGTTCAAAATTTTATTCTATCGTTTTGTCGGCATCATTGATATGCATACCTACTCATGCCAAATTAAGTACAGCTTTCTAGTTCTAACGGTTATTGAGTATCTAGAATACTTAAAAAGAGGCACCCAGCACAGTCTTTGTAACCAAACCTAAGATACTGTTTTTTTTTTTTTTTTTGAATGAGCTTAGCCGGGGACGGACGGACATGGCATTCCTTGTTTACTACTGAACTCTAAACAGAGGAACATTTTGATGAGAGGCCCCTTAAAAGGCTAGGCAGCACACAAATTGAGTTTTATGAGGAGTTAATAACCTTGTTACAAAGTTTTCTATCTGCACTGTGTTGTATCTTTCAGATTAAGAGTTTCATTGTACCTGGAAAGTACTTTATTACTTTATAACTTCTGAACTTGATAATGATACGTTTCAGGTAAAATGTGTTTATGTGTTGTAATAATTTAATAACCTTAATAAAAAAACTGCATATAAATAAAAAAAACTGCATATACCTATATAATATAGATTAGAACCATCACGCCTGGTAAGACTTTCAATTTAAAAAAAAACTAATCGGTTCATCAGTTAGGGAGCTACGATGACATAACATACGCACATTCACACTCACACACGTACATTCACACTCACTTACGCACCAAGGTAAGTAATGAGACTGGTGCGTCAGACTAAAATACTTTAGTAAAAGTGGAATGTCTTTTCGTCCCACTGGACAAGTATTCGTGCGACTGCTATGCGACTATTAAGTCGCCACTGTTAAGGAAGTTGTATTATGAAGGACTGTGGACGTCAACCGGTAGGTATTCGCTTAACTATCATTTGATACAAGTTTCAGTCGAGAGGAAATGACTGAATTTTCATTTATTTTTTACTTCCTACGACAAAAATGTTAATTTATCAGAGCTAACAAATTTATTTGTAGAAAATATAATAACAGTGTAAATTTGAGATTAAAACTACTATTAAAATAAAAACTAAACCCTAAACTTAAAAATAAAATAAAATAATTAATTTGATAAAAGGGGTGGGCCTTTTGGCAGGGTGCCCATCACGCAGGCAGCATTCCCGCGCTGAACTGCGATTGCGATTCTTTGCGCGAGAAAGCTGCCGGCGCGAGGGTCCCCTGTTGCCTCTCTCAGCCTCTTACTGAGCTCCCTGTGGAGCTCCAGCGCACTTTTACCCCAAGGACCTAGTGTCTCGACGCCGAAAGCAAAGAATTGGCATTGGGCGCCGAGACAGCTGTATTTGGTGACCTTGAGGCGTTCCCGGGCGTCCGCTGCCGCCCCCGCACGTTTACTTCCTTGGGAGTTAATTTCCTTGGGGCTAATATTATACGCCGTCCTCTCCCGGCGAAAAAAATATACAATGCCATTCTTTTGTTATCTGCCCTGGGATCCCAGGGACTGGTAGACGACGGGTTACTACCAACGGAATCGCGGTTGACGTCCACCCACCACAGTCCTTCATAATGCAACTTTCTTAACCACTGTACAAGTTTTCATGCGAGAGGAAATTGGTCACTGTACCTGCTTGTGGCCCATGGTGCATTTCGTTGGGACAGCAAAATATTTGAAAAACATCGTCTATTACTTTTCTATACCGACGTTTTTACTTTGTACCGCACTGTAAAAGTACAATTATTCATGTAGTTAAATAAAACCCGCCCTAAACGTTTAGACCCTGCCGGACCGTGTATCATGCATTTCTAATGACTTATTAACCTCTCAAGCAACTCCCCTTTAATGCTTTTCATATGAAATGCAAGGCGGTTAATTTGCGAAACATTTAGAGTTCAGCATCTATAGCTTGGCAAAAAAGTCTAGAAACGGAACTATTTTTTTCGACCCTGGGAACTTCGATTGAATTTTCATATTTGTTATGTGTCACTAGTTTTGATTACTTATTTTTACTTAATCAATTTCGCTGATTTATCACAGTTAAAATACAATAAAATATAACCAGATAATTAATAAAATAATACGTAGTTCCATCCGTGAACTTATTTATACATATAATGTTTATAAGAGATGTCTTACTGGATTTGAGGCGGTAGGTAATTATTTTTTCGAAACGGGACAGTGTTTATCTAAAAAGTGCTTAAATTACGGGTTGGTAATCATTCCTGTGTACTATTATGCGTTGAATTATTGATGATTTTACTAATATACATTATTTTTAAAGGTTGTACTATCACGATTTATGGATGAAATTGCGTCCGGGATTTTGAAGGGTATGTTTTCATGAATGTAAACAAAACCTTCTATATGTTTATATATAGTAAACTTGGTACTTGGGATATATTTGATGAATTTCGTTTCATCATGAAACAACTAGTGCATAGCAAACAAGTGATGATTAAAATTGTTCTTGCTAATTCGGGTAAATCTCTGTAAATATATCTTAAGGGGCTCCCTGACGAATTTGCTGTGTTTACGACGCTTATAGTATGCTTGAACGTTACAAAAACAAGAAGGTTTCTTAGACAATATTTTACCTTGGTTATTGATCTTTAATATGATCTACCGATATTTCATAAAAGATACCGTATCTCAAGAAAATGAATTTTCCCTGAACCCTTTTCTCGAGCTAAAATCTCTATAAACTCCCTTATTACGTAGCACTTAGACATCAAACTTTAACCAATGACAGTGGTATGTATCTGCACCGTGGGAACCGAGAATTATACCTACACCTCGCCAGCCGCGCGCGGTAGGCTCAGTCAGTTGGCTGGCACACGCGCTCACGACCGGACGCTGCCACGCGTAATAAACTTGTACCGAATCAAAAATTACTTCGATGTAAAAGAATTAGCAAGTTTACTCCGCAACTGCCATTATATCCACATTATTTAGTTGTTTGTATTGGTTTTTATGTTTATATTTATCCTTGGGTAGTAAGTGGTATTAAATATAGTTTATTTACTATGATTTCCGAGTCAAGTTTTGCGGTGGCATTGTACGGACTAAGGAAGGGCGTAAACATCGCCGTTACTATAGGGACTTGTGACCTTTTGGAACGGCTGGAATTCACCCTCAAAAGTGAGACGCGTAATCAGAATACTTATATTAAAATATTTTTTGCTTAGTGACGAATTCAAGTTTGGAGTCCTACTTTTACACTATTATTACGTTAAACACGTTATTACGTTATACACGTTATACATAAATAACGAAGACAGGTGACTACTTTAGTGCTTTCGTCGGAATATAGGGAGTTAGTACTTATCTAAACAAAGTGTTTTGTTTTGTAATATGTTTGTGGTAGATTAAATTCATTAAGTACTTTCTGTCGTATGTTGTAACGTAACCATAGACAGGGTGAGAGATATATTTGGCATTGAATTTTAGAAAAGCTCTTATAGAGAACCAACACTAAAGTTTATTTCTAAGTGGTGACAACCCTAGCGTCGCTCGCTCGGCGCGTGCAGTCAATGACCGGAGCGTTGAAGGTCGCTCCATTGTTAAATTTCGTAGGCATTTAAAACGGTAGGTATGAGCTTTTTTATTAGAACATACGTATCTGTTCGAAGAACTATTATATAATCTGTGCCAATGATGAATAGTGATGTATGTTTCATTTTAGTCTGCCAGTTTTTCGTATTTTTCAATAGATTTTGAAAAATCGATATTATTCAAATTCGTGGGTAACCACGGCTCACGGGTCAGCGCGGGGAGCCTGTGCCACTCGACGCGACGCGCGCAGAGCAACCGTCATATGGCTTTCATTGTTTTATGTTGTTGTTTTGTTATTCAGTGAGATTTATATTATTACTGCGACATAAACGAAGTTTTCTAATTGTGAGAGTGCGGAGTGTAAGCAAATTTATTTAGTTATTCCTAGTAATAAATGCGAAATGGACACGTTTACGTAAGTACAGAGAGGGGTGCGCGGTGTGGTGGGGGCTAATCGCTCAAGGTCATTGAGACAGTGGAGCGCCTTAATAAATACATGCATCAAATAAAGTTTTCTCAATTTTTATGTCATTGAGTTTAAATTTCACCTGGCCAATGAATAGTCCTTTCTCACTTTAGTTACTAGTAAATGTATTTGATTAAAATATATCTTAGTTACGAACTAACTAAAAATGTTTCAGTTGAAAATAAAGTAATGTCTCGCTAACGGTTGACCTTTAGAAACTTCTATCATTTTTAAAGCCCTCTCTATAGATACCCCACACGCCTATGCGCATTGGAAACATCAGCTTAAGGCATTTCGCGTCCTCCTTTAGCATTAGGTACACAGCTAAATGGAGACGCGAAAAAAAATTGACCTACCCCATCGAGTGGGGTATCGTTATTTAGCGCTCGTTGAGTTCATGAATACTGTATTTTTTTGTTTTTAATAATATTGAGAAACAAAGGAATGAGACCCACCAATTATAAGTAATTTTCCCCCTTTAAAATCTCATTTATTTTATCTTAAAGTGTAAGTACATACTTATTATTGCTATCCAAATCAGTTTGAAATAGTTAAATGGGAACTTATATTACTCCATCCTTTTCTTGTTTTTTTTTACTACATTTGGTTGTATACTATTTACTGGGGTTGTCATTTTCCACACATAAAAACATGTCGTTTTAGTTTTAAACAACATAGTAATTCAATTCAATTAAATTTTATTTAAATCAGACAATGTCCATAAAATATATTAGTAACAAATACAAAACAAGTATTAAATCTAATTTCAACTTAAACATGTCTCCCTCTGGACTCCTTGTGTACGGAACCATGATAGAACGTAATTTCAGTCACTCTTTTCCACTTTCTGCATGTTTGGAATGTCCGTCTTCTCTATTAGTACTTGTTATAAAATTGCACCAATAATCACTCGTAGTGGTATAAAACGGAATTTTACTTAACTTACGTTCACATTTCACAGTTCCGTTTATGACAATCGTGATGATTGTACAAAAGATAATTTCATTTGCTAAAAGACTCGAGGATCCGAGGCATCCTTTATTGGGTCCGAATTTGAAAGGCCTTTACGTTTCCGGCCTTTGGCAAAGTGGAAGCAGCAAATTTCGCAATGGATGTTGCAACCTCGCATATATTCTCTTTCTTTTGTTTGTATTGACTCAATTTCTAGAACTATGGATTATCAGGCATGATTATATGGAATTTTTGTATAATTTTTCCTTGTCATCCCTGGCAATGGTTTGCATTTTCAAAGCGATTTCTTACTTGATGTGGCAATCAGACTGGAAGACGCTGGTTGAGGGTATATCTGGAGAAGAAATTTCGCAAACTGGAAAGTTAACTGATGCGTGTGCAAAATTGAAGCAAAGTTATACTGAATATGCGAGAATAGTAACATATTTGTATTGGATAGTCGTAGTTTCTACGAACGTTACCTTGGCTTCCGCTCCCTTTGTGAAATATAGCATGAGCAACGGGACGGAGCCACTGCCGCAAATTTTCAGTTCCTGGTATCCATTTGACAGAACAACAATGCCCGGCTATTCTGTAGCAATTTTCATCCAGATGTTAATTAATATCCAGGGAGGGGTAATTGTTGCGTTTTACGATTCAAATGCAGTGGCTGTTATGGTATTCATCAAGGGCCAACTCGCAATATTACGGGAAAAATGCAGAAATTTATTTAATGACCATGATGTTGTTAGTCAAGGAACTATATTAAATAGGATTAAAGAATGCCACAGGCATCATAATTTTATATTAAGGTACTTAAAGTAAAATAAAAATAGCATATTTTTATCAAATTCCTTATCATTTTATTTTTATTTTATATTTTTCAAATATTTATTATTGAACAAATAGTGTAAAAATGTTCGAATGGCTTAATTTTATTAAAGTTGCTTAGTAGGAGGTTACAAATTGTCAGGGTAGGCGTCAATGATACACGAGCTGTACTTGAAGACTGTTTATTACATTGACCATTCATCTGAGGGTGGACGCGCATTTACCAACTACCGACATCTTTCCTTTCAAAACAAATAATAAACAGATTGAATCGCTTAAACTATTGATTATAGGTAGATTATTTTTTATAATTGAGTTTAAGACTTGTAGGACAATGCCTTACTTCCTTTGTTCAAAAAACTTGTCAAGCCTCTGCGCATTATTTTTTTTTTTTATTATTTTTTTACTATGGTCCAAGACAAAGAATGTTATGGTATGTTAACTGAAATTGGCTTAGGCTTTAGGGTTTTATGAATAAAGGCATTAACAGAATTATATAAATTTAATACAACAGCATGCTTTTAGCGTTGATTAGGTGCTTACACAAATCTATGATTTATTCCATAGATTGCAAAGACGACTTTACATTATAATGATATTTTGTAGTTAAATATTTATTTATATATTTATTTATTTTTTTTAATTTCAATATTTAACAAAGTATAGGTAATAAGTTGGTTGGTATTATACTTATTTATAACATGCATCGTTTTATTTACAATCTTTTATTTTTTTATTTTAGTATTTAATGATCACATTGATTACGTGATTATGTTTACATTTATATGCTTGATACAATAGGTATTATTTTAACTTTTGTTTTATTATTCTAATTTTATCAATTACCTAATACAAGTAATACTTTATAACTTTGTTTTATACTATTTTGTAAGTAGTATGGTCTTATCTAACAAGCTTTTGAGTTTAAATGTTTTTTTAATATATACTTACCTAATTGTACAACTTAAGTAAGTGCATGCGATTTTGTTACATGTAATATTTTTATCTGGTAAGTATGCTAGTTTACATAACATTGGTGAAGGTACAGGTATCCAGCAGGTAGGTAGAGGTAGATAGGTCTCAGTTGCTGTTTTCCCAATTGCCCCATCTATTGGGAGGTATCACTATCCTGCCGGAACGAGTTACATAAGGATCAGTTCGGTTTCTGTTTACATTAACTTGAACTGATGCGGGAGCCGGGGTCAGCGCGGACTGCGCGGGCGCCGGTTGCACGTGATCAAACTCGAACCCGCACTCCGGGCTCACTTCGGGCCGGTACGGCGAGTCCGGTATGATGTGACGTCTATTCCTTACTATTTTGTTGCCATTATGCGTTAAAATTTCATATGAGCGATTTCGTAGGATTTTATGAACTGTACCGTTTATCCAAACACTTTTGTTGTCGTGTTTTGTTTTTACCATTTGACCTACTTTTAGCGGTGATAAATTTTTCGCGTCCCTGTCGTAATATCTTTTAAACTCATTTTGGCGATTAATTAGCTTATCTCTAACGCTTTTGTTAACTGTTGAATCTAACACGGTTTCGCGTATTGGTAAGATACTACGTAACTTTCTGTTTTGGAGCAACTCTGCAGGTGACGGTAAGTATTCATTGATTGGAGTATTTAGGTATTCTAGTAAGGCTAGACGGTAATCAGTTGAACTGTAAGTGCATTTTTTAATTATGTTTTTTACTGTCTGCACACTACGTTCCGCCTGTCCATTCGATTGAGGGTAGTGGGGCGAAGAACGTATGTGGTTGAAATGCCATTCTTTAGAAAAATTACTAAACTCACGAGACACGAATTGTGGCCCTCCGTCCGATATAACTGCCTCAGGGATACCGTGACTACAGAAAATACACTTCAGCTCGTCTATTATTGTATGTGATAAAGTGCTGTGAAGTTCACGTACTTCGATAAATTTGCTGTAGTAATCAACAACTAATAAATAGTTTTTTCGATGACTGTGAAACAAATCTATACCTATTTTTGACCACGGCCTCTTAGGTACTTCATGTGGAATTAACTTTTCTTTTGTGTTGCTTTTTCTAAACGTCAAACATGCTTGACAGTTGGAGATTAAATTTTTTAACTGGTTGTTGATTTCGGGCCAAAACAACAATTCTCGTGCTCTTAACATACATTTTTCAATACCTAGGTGTGCATAATGTATTTTTTTAAGCATATCACTCCGTAATTTTCTAGGTATTATTATCCGACATCCCTTCCATAATAATCCATTTCCTTCTGTTAAGTCTTCTCTGTATTGCCAGTACGGCTTCACTATGTCTTCTACATCTTTTTTTTCTTCTGGCCATCCTTTTCTTATGTATCTTCGCACCAACTGCATCTCACTATCCTGATCTGTTTCCTTCTGTAAAGTTATGTAGTGCGTGTCCGTCAATTCGTTGTTTTCACACACAGCGCGCACTTGCTGCTTCTGTGAGTTCTTCTTGCAGCTCGTCGGGAACGTGCCCGTGCGCCTCGGCCGGCTCAAAGGCGCGCGACAACGCGTCCGCGATGTGCAGCTGTTTTCCCGGTTTGTATACCAGCTGGAACGTGTAGGGTTGGAGCCTTAACAGCATCCGCTGTAACCTTGGTGGTGCATCTACTATCGGTTTTTTTATTATATTGATTAGCGGCTTATGATCAGTTTCTATAGTTATATCCGAGCGCCCATAAATATATCCATAAAATTTCTCGCATGCATATACGCATGCATATAGCTCCTTCTCTATTTGTGCGTATCTTTGTTCCGTTTCTGTAAGCGCCTTTGATGCGTAACATACTGGTAGTCCATTTTGTAAAAGTACGCAACCCAACCCACTTTTACTAGCGTCCACAGACAATGTTATGGGTTTACTCATGCTGTAATATTGCAAGACTGGTTTCTCTGACAGAGACTTTTTAATTAAATTCCATGTATTTTCGTGCCTTTCAGTCCAGTGCCACTCTATTTCTTTTCTCAACAATTCTCTGAGCGGTTCGGTTTTATCAGATAAGTTAGGTATGAAATTACCCACATAGGTTGTTAGTCCCAGTAAACGTTCTACATCTTTACTGTTTTTTGGTTTAGGCATATTGATGATAGCTGAGATATGACTATCATCTGGGTACAACCCTTTCCTGGTAATTCTATGGCCTAAATATTTAATTTCTTCCAGGCCAAACTTGCATTTCCCGAAATTAAGTTTCAGATTAATTTTACGACATCTCTCCAGTACCTGTCTTAAACGATCGTCGTGTTCCGATTTTGTTTTGGCGTAAATTAAAATATCATCTACATACATACAAACTCCTTCGATATCGTCAAAATTTTCATATATTTTACGGTGAAATACTTCACACGCCGACGAAATTCCATAAGGCATACGCAGGAATTTATACCTCCCGAAAGGAGTATTGAAAGTGCATAAATCGCTGTTCTCTATTTTTACTTGCCAAAATCCATTAGTAGCATCCAGCGTGCTGAAATATTGAGCTCCAGACAAATTCGAAACTATCTCGTCTAATGTCGGCAACCTGAAGTGTTCTCTCCTTATTGCTTGATTCAGTTCCTTTGGGTCCAAACATATCCTCAAATCACCGTTGGGTTTTTTAACGATGGTCATGCTATTGACCCAATCGGTGGGGCCCTCGACCTTTGCTATTATCCCTAATTTCTCCATTTCCTTTAGTTTTTCCTTCACCTTTTCACGTAACGGTATCGGTACCTTCCTTGGGGCATGCACCACTGGTTTGCTCTCGTGATTTAATCGAATCTTATAGCTACCTGGCAAGCAACCTATACCCTGAAAAACGTCTTGGTAGTCTGCGATGAAAGCCGGGGAACTTTTTTTTTCAGTTTCGGTAACCGTAAATATTCGTTGTATTAAGTTCAACTGTTTACAATGATGACGGCCTAATATAGGAGTGGACGCCACATCAGCTACTTTAAATTCTAAAAAATAGACATCATTTTTATAAATAACTTTCAAGTAACACTTTCCTAAGACATTTATATTAGTTCCCGAGTAACCGTGCAACCGCGTACTCGTAGGTATCAAGTTTTCTTTACTTAAACCGACTTGAGATAAGTATCTCATGGGCAAAACACTAACATCGGCTCCCGTATCAATTTTAAATCTCAATTTTGTGTCATTAATGTTTAAATCAATCGACCATTCATCTATCTCATTATTTAGACAATAAATTACCTGTTGATCCGACTCCTCAACTTGATACACGCCACACATGCGCGAAAAATGGTTCATGCGCGAACATCGTAAACATTGCCTCCCATACGCGGGACAAACATTTTTATCATGCATCATACCGCACTTATTACAACCGCGAATATTGTAATTGTATGCGTTGAACGCCCGATCGCCACCGCCGTTGCCGCCATCCGCCGCGCGCCCCGATGTAGTCGAGTCACGCGCACGCCAGTCGCCCGCCGCCATGCCCCTGCTGGCGGCGCGCGCGCCGCGCCCGCTCCCGCGGCCTCCGCGAGATGCCGAGAACCTTCCTCTGCCGCGGCCGTTATACGGTCCGTATCCACCTCGCTGGGATACCCGCCAGACATTATTATTATCATTGTCGTCATGCAAATTCTTCTGTCTATCGATTATATTATGCACTGATTGTTCTCGAGACTCACTAACTATTTTTTCCGAATATACTTTGGACACAATGGCAGCGCGACATATCTCCATAGCCTGTTCTAACGTTAGGTCTGCCTCGCGTAATAATCTTTCTCTGATAGCTTTACACGTTATGCCGCATATTAAACGGTCTTTAATCAGGGAATCACACAAAGTTCCAAATTCACAAGAGCTTGATAATTTCTTTAAATCATACACATACTGTTCAATCGTTTCGTTTTCTGCCTGGTTTCTTGTAAAAAATCGATGCCTCTCGACGGTTAAATTTTTCTTTTGCTCAAAGTATTTTTTAAATTCACCTAGCACTTCCTCAACTGTCGCACACTTCACATTTATTTGTTCATATAATTCTCTGCATTGCTCACCAACTATATGTAATAATATATTTATCTGTATGGCCGGAGATTTTTTGGACAGTTCACACGCGTCGAAATATATTTTAAATCCTTTACTCCACTTATTCCAACTATCGCTTAAACTACCAGTCGTAACGTTCAATAAACTTTGATCGTAACAAAACGGCGCCGGCGGCGTCAACACTGATTCCATATTTGCAGTTATTTACGTCCTTTAGTAATCTTTAGCTTTCACTCAATACTTTCCTAAAATTGAACTGATTATTTAAATACCGGCTGCACCATGTCAGGGTAGGCGTCAATGATACACGAGCTGTACTTGAAGACTGTTTATTACATTGACCATTCATCTGAGGGTGGACGCGCATTTACCAACTACCGACACAAATAAGATACGAAATAAGGTTACAATATAAAAATTATACCCGAGTGAGATTGCTGTGGAAATGTCCAATGTGATTATTGTTTTCAAATATATCTTCTCGCTTCTATATTTTTTAAAACCAATATTATAATAAAAGTTCATGATTGATCATGGTTTGTTTCAGACATAGCTTGTTGTTTAACTCTTTGCTCTCACCAGTCATGTTCCTGTACATGTTGGTTTGCTCGGGTATGATTTGCTGTAGCGTCGTACAGTACACTTCAGTAAGTAAAATTCGTAGGAATTATCAACTATTCGTAAGTATTACTTACGAATTTGAACGTTAAACGTCATTATGGCCAATTGTCTCACCACACGAGCCTCAACGACACAATCCGTCATAGTGGGGGAAGTAGTGTCATGAGGTCCAAATTTTGGTATCGGATGAATTCACTTGGCACAGATGTAATATAGGTAAATCTAAGTTAATTTAGCCCGGAAGCCATCCGCCAGATTTAGAAGAAGAAGATTACTTATGCCTAAGAACGTTTTTTGCTATGGGTCACCGTTTATGAGTTTTTTATGAAAAACCGAAAAATCGGACTTTCTAAGCCCCCCCCCCCCCCCCTTCTTACCCGCCAGGGGGTGGCGGATGGCTACCGGACTAAATTGACTTATATTTACGTATATTATATCTGTGCCAAGTGAATTCATCCGATACCAAAATGTGCACCTCCCATACATTGGGTGACACTAATTCCCATACTATCAGGCCCTAGCCAGCGTCAACGTGTCAACTTTACTGGAACCACCAGGTTTGGGTCATGACGACTGGCAAGAGGCCTGACGGATTGACTTATTCCTTGCCAAATGTGATGGTCGCTTTTTTGGGATGCCTCATATAAATACCAGCCACACCGATAAAAGTAAGCATTAAATTACCACATATTATGTTGGTCTGTGAAACTGAAAAAACAAGACATTTGCAGCCATTTTGTGGCAGTATAATACAGATCGCAGGGTGGGCTCACTCCTCTGCCAAAGGCAATAGGCAAAGACATCGAGTAGGGGAATTTAGCCTGCGTCTTGGGCAGCCTGCCACAGGGGAAAATTTTGGTAGACTTGTGGGGTAGGTATTTAGGTATTATTTAGTAATAAAAAAGCTAAAATATTTACTACTTTTGTAAACAAAATAGTTGAACTTTTATAAATCGGAATTGTTTATAATATATAGAATGAAGCGACACCGGCGCAAAAAGTCTGGGTGCTTCAGTATACCACAGCTCTGGTGTCTCAACTTTTCTTGTACTGCTGGCATAGCAACGAGGTCTTGGTTGAGGTGAGGTGCCTTAAAATTTACTGATTTATCAATTATTATTTTTTTACTTACATTAAGACAATTAATTTGTTTGTGACTCAATGTGTGTCCTAAATATGGTGTGCCCACATTAAAGACTATTTTGTTCTGTATAAATCTGTCCCACTAATAATTTAGCATTAAATAATAAGCTGCAAAAAATAAATGATGAATAAAGAAAAATCCAGGCTTCATAATACCTCTATTATGGTTACTAGCTTTATCTGCCGGGAACTCTTGTTGCGTTTAGGGAAATCAAAAACCTAATAAATTAATTTTATATTCCCCGAAACCTGATTTTGTTATATACTTCAGAGTAATAAGAAAATAATACAAGGAATTAAATAATAGTACATTACTTAACAAGGGCGGTAAAACAAAGAATGTCTCAGATCGCAGGTATTTGACGCCCGAGCCGAAGGCAAGGGCGATAAATATGAGATCTGAGGCTTTCTTTATTACCGCCCGTGTTAAGTACAAAATTTTATGTCACCCCTGGCCAGGAAGTGGGTTTTTTCGCGCGCGGAGCGTGCGATAATGGCCGCTTTATGGCCAGGTGTGACATAAAAACAATTATTGCATTCCCTCGAGAGCCTGGAAAGTAACCATAATATATCTTTAATCACGTGAAATATTTGTTAACAAACTTTGCTACGTAATTGGAGAATACAAATGAGTACTGTAATTTTTATTTAGAACGTAATTTGTTGAACTCCGAAGTTAAAGAAACGCTTTGAATATTTTTCATCAAGTTTTTTTGAAAATTTTCGAGAAGTAGGTATTGCATTTCTATTTACTTTTTGTTTAGAGTTTATCATGCATAAAGAAAACTGTAAATTTCCTTTGTGATATATGCAATATTTATTAAACATAATAGAACAAATAAATCCAATAATAGGTACATTTCCTCCAAGATTTACTCATATGGAATTGTCTTAAAAATATCTTTAAAACGAATTATAATTATCTTACCACAGTGTCACCGCGTAGATGGCGGCGTGTACGAGAGTGAATGGTGGAGGGGGGACGGGCGTCTGCGCAGGCAGGTGGCGATGCTCGGTGGAAAACTGGCGCACAGGGTAGTTTTCACTGCCGGACCCTTCACTACGCTCTGCGTGCCTACTTTCATCGATGTACGTTTTGAAATGAATTCAATTGTTTTTTGTTTTGGTTGTCTGTAGCTTGTTAGAAAATAGTGTATAATATTGTACCTTAAGCTTCTCCCAGAAATGTAGGTACAATATTGTCTTTTTTTTCTCACCCACAAACATTAAAGAAAAGCAGCACAATAGTGTACCTGGTACAGTCAGCAGCAATGGTTGCTACGCGGGTGAGGTGCTCACAATGATCTTCACACATCTTTATTATAAGGGAATAAGAGTGTGTGAAGATCATTTTCAACACCTCGCCCGCGTAGCAACCATTGTTGCTGACTGTACCAGGTACACTATTGTGCTGCTTTTCTTTAATGTTTGTGGATGAGAAAAAAAGACAATATTGTACTTACATTTCTGGGAGAAGCTTAAGGTACAATATTATTGTTATAAAACACTCTTATGTACCTTATGTAGGTACGTAAAAATAAGGGTAGGTATTTTAGAGTCCAAAGTGAAACAGCATACAATAACATTGTTATGCATAATCTCAGATTACATCAAGCTGTTAGCACACAGATTATAGTGAATAAGTATTGTCACTATGTTTAAAGTACAATATGTACTGGTACTGGTAAGGTAAGTATAGGTGCGTTTGCTTCGATGCGCCTAGTAAACGTGACAATAGGGGCTGGCGCAACACATTATCAAAATTTCTGTTTTTATTCAAGTCACCAAACTGACTTTTAGAAGTTGTACTAATAAAAAAGACACTTTTTAATACATTTTAACCCTTAACCACCTACGTGCGGTCTCTCAGACCTTCAGGGTTTTAAAATGTTAATAATTTGACGTGACTGCGGAGTATTGTCCTCTATGGCCTTGTACCTTTCCCTGGGGGCATCTCAGTGTCTGCCATGCCATCGACGCGATCGTACGTGTGTTTTTTTTAGATTTGGTGAGCATAAAACTTCCGTCGGCGGTCTCTGAGACCGCACGTAGGTGTCTGAGTAGTATTTTTCGACGGTCTCCGAGACCGCACATAGGTGACTATGTGTCTATATTTCTCAATAATCTTTACTACACTTTGACAGATTTTAGGTCTCTTTTTCAGTAAAATATCATTCAGTTACTAGTAATTGAGTTACATGACACTTCAATTACATGTAATTGAAATTATTAAGTAATTTGTATTTGAAATTTAAATAATTAGTAATTCTATTTCTCAACTAGACAGTGCCAAAGAGGAACAAATTAACTTGCTGAGATTGTAAGGAAAAATATCCAGCATGATAGTAGGGGAAAACAAAAACAATTAAGTGGGTATAAAAGTATTTTTTTAAGTAAATATCATATAGATAAAATCTAATTTAAAAAGTTCATTTATATTTTTATGGAGATTTGGGGAAAGTGTGATACTATTTTTTAAGGAATAAGATTTCCTAATTTGTCATTGATTACCTATTACAATTATTTAAAAATTATAAATAAAAAATATAATTCGTCCCTAATTAATTTAACAAACATATATCGCAATTTTAATAATAAATATCGTAATTTGAGCTCATTTAGGGAAAAATGAGCTCAAATTACGATATATATTATTATGGACTATGACGACCTATATTAATTATTAAAAAATTATAAATACAAAGTGCAATTATTACCTAATTCAATTACCAATATCGTAATTGTAATTGTTAATTGAAAAATAAATTATTATAAACTTGCAATTCGTAATTGAAATTACATTTCGAAATGGTGCTCAAACAAAATTATGTATTGACTGCCGTAAAAAATAGCCGTAATAAATCGTTTTTTGAACCAAAAAATATTTTGGTAACTTGATTGGTAGTCAAATATTAAGAAATAATACTAATAATCTTCATATTTTGTTTCTGTATTTTGTTATATCATTTCTTAAAGGTTAACTAATTTTTTAACAAAAAAATGGGATCTACTAAAATAAGTTAAGATAAAAAAATATTCTAAAGAATGATTTTGGTTTTGGTTATCGCTAATAATTTATTTAAAGTATAAAAATTGACATTATTATTATTAATTACCTGTAACCTAAATAAATTTAAATATTTTAGGTCTAATATCAAGTAGCGGTCTCCTAGACCGCACGTAGGTGGTTGTATCTCAGAAAAGCACATAGGTAGTTAAGGGTTAAGTTTAAAATCATCATTATGTTTTTTTCTATTCCAGGTAATTAAAGGCTCGTACAGCTTTTTCACGCTTCTAACGCAAATGCAAGATAAATAATTTACAATATACATCACAGCGCAATTAATTATATAATCTCTGTTTGTAGAATTATTAATAAATAAAAACGTCTCTTTATTTTATCTTTTTACTTTTCTTTTTTATTATGGATATCGGTCGAGGAATACAGAAAATATGATATTTAATTATTATGTACACTATTTTGACTGACAATTTAATATCCCCAGCAGAGAAATACCTACGGGACTAGCATAATTACATATTTTGATATCAATCACTAGAAAAATATTTCGTGATAGGTAAATAGAAATTGTGAGACAGGAGAAATTATACGTTGATTCATGTTTCGTATTTGTTTGTAAGGGGTGACGCAATGTATCATTTTAAGTGACATGTGCCCGTCCCTCGAAGTTAAGTAAATGATAGGTTAAGATCGCTACGAAAAAAGGGAAAAAAATTGTTTGTTCGTTGATTCTTTCTGAAACTGTTACAGAATGTCTACGGAATTTTTATATACCACATAACTTAATTCAAACAATATATCGTTTAACTGACGTGTCCTTAGTAAAATGGAACACGTGCCTCGATAAAGAATGATTACCTAAATAAAGATGAATACTTTAATTTCCTTTTAAAGCAAAGTCACGTGTTCAGGTAGTATAAATAAATCGAAGGTGAACGAAAATTGTATAAAACCTACGTCTTTTTTTTCCATTTGGCAAGTAAATTCAAGTCAATCCGAAAAAAACCTTCAGCTATACCACACGACACGTGAGGGAAATGCTAAAAAAATATGTGTCCAAATTGGAAGACCCAAATCACCCGTTACTCGGGCCTACCCTTTGGGGTCTGCAGAGCTGGGGCATGTGGCAGCCAAACAGCGGGCTGAGCCGTATCATTTACAATTTGATTCATCTTTCCGCCATACTGTTTGTGTTCAGCCAGTACATCGAACTTTGGTTCGTCAGAACAGATCTCGAATTAGCTTTGAGAAACCTCTCTATCACCATGCTCAGCACGGTATGCGTTGTCAAAGCGGGAACATTTGTAATTTGGCAGGAATATTGGCGAGACCTAATTCAGTTTGTGTCAACATTGGAAACAGGCCAACTGAAAAGACAAGACAAAACAACTAACACCATCATTGATGGCTATATCAAATATTCCAGGAACGTCACTTATTTTTATTGGAGCCTTGTTACAACCACGGTTTTAACAGTTATATTGGCACCATTAGGTGTTTTTATGTCGTCTGCGAAGCAACGGGAACTAATGTTGAATGGAACTATTCCATACCCAGAGATTATGAGTTCATGGGTACCCTTTGACAAAACGAAAAGTTTTGGTTATTGGTTCCAGATTGTGGAACATTCAGTCATTTGTTTCTATGGAGGTGGAATCGTTGCAACTTTCGATTCTAATACGGTGGCATTAATGTCATTTTTCTGCGGACAGCTTCAACTGTTGGTTGCAAATTGTAAGAGACTCTTTGGCGAAAACAATAAACTAGTCAGTAATGTGGAGGCAATGGAAAGGATAAAACAATGTCACTTACACCATTTGTCGTTGATTAAGTAATATGCTCTTCGTTTAATTGTGATTACTTTACTGAACACATTTCTATTAATAATTATAACATGCGTCAATTTTAGGTACTCCAAGATCTTAAATTCTTTGTTGTCACCTGTGATGTTTCTTTATGTGGTCATATGCTCACTTATGATTTGCGCCAGTGCTATTCTATTGACACAGGTAAGTGAAATAATTATACAGGGTTAAAATATTTAGGTAAGTACCATGAGCTAAAAATACTCACGTCTTACAAAATGTATATCTCACCTAATACGTGCACCGATGAGATTCTTATATGTATAGGTAACGATAGTTTTATTTTGAAATAAATCATATAAAATGAAATAAGGTCACGCACTAATCCCACACAAATTTGAGGTCTCTCACTTCTGCCGTGCTAGGTAGCCAGTGTTTTGAATAAATGTTTTGTTTACCACAAACTTCTATATCGAGATGTAGGCTTTCTACAGAGATAGTCCTTCTGGGATTTGGGTCTTATGATGATTTGGTCGTTTTAATAATGTAGTCGTAGAACGCTGTAACATTTGTAAAATATTAACAATATCCGGAAATTGGGCTTTTGTTATTTGGCTCCAATAAGTAGAAAATTATCATTAACATGCCCAAAGGTTTTTGATTTCGGCTTAATAATCACGATTCTGTGGCCAAATAACCAAAACAATTGTATTGTCATAACTCATAACGCGGTAGTAAGTTTCTCCACTTTTCAAAAAAACTGAAAAAATAACATAGGTATTTCAATAATTTGAAACTTTAACAAACTAATTGAAATCGAAAATTGTTTCGATTGTCTTGATAGGTACTTCCGGTAGTCCCGATTCGGAAAATTTAGATACCCCAATAATTTTTCGTAATAAATAGAAATTCCAAATAATAACCTGGGCTGATAGTAGAAGAGATCTAGCCTTAGGGGTCATAATAATTCCCAAGGAAGCGAAGTTTGATTTTTTTAGTTCTTTGTGTATATCTTTTTGACATACTAAAAATCTTCTAAAATCTGTCCGAGCAATATGCGTTTTTTGACCCCCCAAAAAAAATTCTGGATTTTTTTTTATTACTCAATAATGCTTAGTGCTACACAAAAACTTTGTTTTAGAAATATGTTTAGCATAAAATTATCTATAACTTTGCTTCTTATCACTTTATTGATAAATCTAATAGTTAACGAGAAAAATGCTTTACAACATTGCGTTTCTTGTTAAAAACCTCTTAGATAAAAGGCTTACTAAAATTAAACTGTACCTTATGCAGAAGGCAAGACACTTTACCCTGTGATACTTGGGACCAATAAGCATGATTTCATCTGAGGAAATGAAAATTTCATCCACAGAATTTCAAGATGGTGGTCCTTTTCTAAAGTGCGAGCTGCATTTTTTCAAAAGTGATTTGTTACTAAACGGCTGCTGCCATTTTATTAATACTGGCATCAATCGATTGGTACTGACACCATTAATCAAAATAAGAAAAAAATTATTTAAAAATTAAAGAATTGTTCTTTTTTCATTATATTAAAAATAACAACTAAATGTCGAATTACATCGTCACTTTGATTAGTGGTGTCAGTAACAATCGATTGCTGCCAGTATTAATAAAATAGCAGCTGCCGTTTAGTAACAAATCACTTTTGAAAAAATGCAGCTCCCACTTTAGAAAAGGACCGCCATCTTGAAATCCAGTGGATGAAACTTTCATTTCCTCAGATGAAATCATGCTTATTGGTCCCAAGTATTGTTATTTTTAATATAATGAAAAAAGAACAATGAAAATTTTACATTTTTGTTAATAGTCTGCCGCCATCTTTAATTTTTAAATAATTTTTTTCTTATTTTGATTAATGGTGTCAGTACCAATCGATTGATGCCAGTATTAATAAAATGGCAGCAGCCGTTTAGTAACAAATCACTTTTGAAAAAATGCAGCTCCCACTTTAGAAAAGGACCGCCATCTTGAAATTCTGTGGATGAAATTTTCATTTCCTCAGATGAAATCATGCTTATTGGTCCCAAGTATCACAGGGTAAAGTGTCTTGCCTTCTGCATAAGGTACAGTTTAATTTTAGTAAGCCTTTTAACTAACGGACTTTTTAACAAGAAACGCAATGTTGTAAAGCATTTTTCTCGTTAACTATTAGATTTATCAATAAAGTGATAAGAAGCAAAGTTTTAGATAATTTTATGCTAAACATATTTCTAATACAAAGTTTTTGTGTAGCACTAAGCATTATTGAGTAATAAAAAAAATCCATCTTTGGGGGGTCAAAAAACGCATTTTGCACGGTCAGATTTTGGAAGATTTTTAGTATGTCAAAAAGACACACAAAGAACTAAAAAAATCAAACTTCGCTTCCTTGGGAATTATTATGACCCTCCCATACATTGATATCGTAGAACTCCTCTACTATGAATACTTAAAGGTAGTAACAGTATTAATACCCTTCACATGTAATGCGGTTTCCGACGTGTACGATTGTGGACCAATTATGGACCGCATTTTTTACGTGAAATTATACGTGAATCGTCTTGTTTCGTGTCCTCCCTTTTGTGTAAATAGATATAAGAGCCAAGCTTGTGTAAGTGACTGGAATAGGGATGATGACACTATAAAAGAAAATCAATAAATCCAAATTTTCTACATAATGACTCAAATTCTCAATCAAATGGCAAAAAAAGTAATTCAAAAAAATAAATAACTACGTAATTATAAGTCTTCAAAGTTTTAAAAGTGGGTATTTTCTGTCGCTTTTCCGCAAAACGCACCTTTGTATTGAACGATTGTCATTTACTATGGCGCTACTCAAAGGTGACGTCACGGTCGAGTAGCACTTTCTCTCTCTAACTACGAACATTCTAACCGTTGTAGCTTCGTTATTTTTTGAGATATTTGAATAGGATTTTCACTATTTGGCATAGTTTTATGTCTTCTTTCTATTGAAGTAATAATTTTTTTTGAGTCATCATGCCTATTAGGAGGGGTCGCATTGTAACTGAACTAAAATAAGAAATTTCAAAATGGAGGCCCTGGGCCCTGTTATGTCGCGTTACGCATTTGTCGTGGTGGAAGTACAGTACAGAATCATAAATGTGGTAAAATTTCAACTAGCGAAAAGAAAGTAGAAATAAACAATACCGAGTAATATTTAAGTCGTAAATCAAATTTAAAAAAATATGAATCTGCTAATGATCCTGAACGAGAGTTTTAACTATGGGATCAACCTCGTCGGTAAAAAAAACAAGTAAATCATACTATCATGTATATTTAGGTTGAAGATTTTTCTTTTAAAGCACCTTCTTTTCATGGCATGAACAAGGTTTGTCCCATTGTAGTATATTTTCAGTTCAAAATCATGGTTATATTTACAATTTCACATTTTCTTCATATTTTCATTCATGACCACATATATTTATTTTCACCGTACACACAGTTAAGAAAAAATAGACAAAAAATACTGACACAGATTCCCTACTACCTACGTTTTAGAACTTATGTAGTTATGAAAACATACTGTTACACAATTGATAGCTAAAATATTAAGGCCTTAATTCGGTTTTGCGAGTCACATTAACGCCCATGCGCGTAAAGTCTCCGGACCTTAAATATTAAAGGTAAATTTTGCCAGGATGTCGCCGTCGACGGACACGTCTGGGAGGACATCATCATCATCATCATCATCATTAAGGCCTAATATTGTCATACCGTAATGCTGTTTCCAGGAGGGCACGACAACTATGCAACGGCTGTGGGTCGCGGAATACCTTGGGGCACTCATCGCGCAACTATTTTTATATTGCTGGCATGCCAACGACGTGTATTTCATGGTACGCTGGTTTATGTACGGGATTTCGAAAACAATGATACAACAATTATATTAAAAACATAATGCATTTTACCATCTTTAGATTTGTATAATATCATCATCATCATCATCATCATCATATCAGCCGAAAGACGTCCACTGCTGGACATAGGCCTCCCCCAAAGAGTGCCACAATGACCGGTCTTGCGCCACCCGCATCCAGCGGACTCCCGCGACCTTTACCAGGTCATCAGTCCACCTTGTGGGGGGTTCACCTTGTGTATAATATACAGTGTTATTAACATCGAATGTACAAAAAACAAACAGCCAGGGTACACTGTATATTCAATGCTAAGGAGTTTTGTTAAACGTAGTCTAACAAAAAAAGTTGAAAACCTTATCAGCAAAAGTTTGGAATCAAAAATTTACAGTTAGATAAAAATAAAAATAGATAATACCTATTTTGATTCACACATTTTTTTCTTTAATAATAGAAAAAAGTTCTTAAACATTATTAACTGAACCTAAAATTAATAAAATAACAAATAATTAGAATTTTTAATGTATTGTATACCTACTGTTTAATACTTATACAATTCTCCACATTTTTACAGAGCGAGAAAGTTGATGTGGGTGTGTATGAGAGCGAATGGTGGCAGTACGGGGCAAAAATGCGTCGCTGCGTTCTGTTGCTGAGCGGGCAGCTGCGCAAGACCATAATGTTCGAGGCTGGCCCTTTTACCACACTTACAGTTGCTACATTTGTTGCGGTATGAGATTCATCGCATAGTTATGTTACTCAGTATGTAACATTATATTGTAGAAAGAAAAGAAAGAAAGAAAACATATTTATTTAGCATACAAAATAAGGTGGTGGTGGCAAGAGTAGTGGCTAGGCACGGTTGAAAAATGTTGACCCGTTTTTTTAATTAGGTGATTGAAAAAACTCTTTGAAGGATCTAAAATTTTGCGAAGAATGGGAATGGATATCGTCTTGGATCATCCCATTCATCTTTTATTTTAATCTTTATTTTGTATCGTTCTGTATTCGTCATTTAGGTATTCTTTCTTCGTCTTGTTCCTTCCTTATCCGTCATTATCTTTTGTGTTTCAAATTTTACAAATTGTCTCTCTTTAAATAAAGTCTGTTAAATATTTGTCATAGTATTGCTTGGTTTCTTTATTTGTTTGTAATGCTCATTTTTAGTTTATAAGTGAACTGACTTTTATTTATTTTTATGTGTTCAATCGGTTTCAGATTCTTAAAGGATCGTACAGCTACTACACGTTGTTAAGCAACAATGACAGTTAAAGGATCTATGTAGATTGGTATCCACCAACCACCAAAAGGCACAAAAGACATAAATTTGAAATTTTTAGAAATAAAGGAAAAATTGCAAAACTTAGGCACCGAGCAGGTTTTTAAATTTTTCCTTTATTTCTAAAAATTTGTAGTTTGCCTTAGCAGCGTTACTGCTTAATACAAAATTAAATAAATTTGAGATACATATTTTTTTCTTACCTTCCTATCGTTTTCGTTAGTTTTTTATATCTACGCTTGAGGCTTTGGGCTTGTCATTTCTGATGTAGAGAAATAAAACTGTATGTGCACTGGATCTTTTTTAATACGCCTTACCCTGTCTGATAAGAAATTCTTTAAAAATGTATAAACCTTTAGTGCGACATTTTTCTATTTCGAAAACCATCGTCATGCCTGCGTAAAATATTATCTAGAATATTTATTTTTTTTAAATTTAAGTTCTACGAGTACAATCCTAATACAGTTCAACATGTTATGCTCAATACTAAGAAACTTTTGGATGCTATGAAAAGCGCGGGATATTATCTGAAAAGCTTTCTTGAAAGCCATCGACTAACTTAATCGCTAAGGAAGGCGCTCGGCTTTATGGATGCTGTGATGAAGTTATGAACTTAAAAGCTCAACAACTCTTGCACTGTGTTATAAATAATGTATTCAAAAGGGTGTACCCTTCTTTTACAGAAAAATGTTTCGTAGAATGAATTGTTTCGCAGAATTTTCGTTTCAAAGATTTTTTTTTCAGAAACCGATAACTTTTTAGGTACAGTTAAAATGCAATTTTGTAGAACCCAATTAGATCTACGAGAAAAGTAGGTTAGGTTAGAACTGCGACCATTTTGTAAAAAAATGTTTTCTATGAACTGAAAATTCTGCGAAACAATACGTCTATGAAACTTCTGTCTGCGAAACAAAGTACAACCCATATAATCCTTTATACCGATAAAATCATTTATAGCGATCGGTAACTTTGGTTCTGCTACAGATGGCCTCATTTCTAATGCAATCACGCAGAGAAACTCCCGGCATAGCCCTCTCCATTGCCTTCAGAGTGACTTCGAGCCTTCTTATGTTACGTTTCAGTACAGCAAACACGTAGTAACCCACAAAAATGAAATTGTTCACCAGAGACGAAAAACCTTCAAAAGCTTGAGAAAAAAATCCGTATTTATGAACATAATTTATTCATTGGACACAATATGTAAAAAAAATTGCTGTAATTGCATTTTAATTGATTTAGCCTTAAGTTATTGTAAAAGAAAATTTGAGGGTTACTACGTTTTGATTGCCATTGTCGTTATAAAAGAGACTCCTACTTGGAAACGTGATTAGATATTATTAAAATGAACGCAATATTAATATTATGCCTTAATATCACTGAGTTCCGGGAAACATTAATCTCGTGGAGCGTAAAACAGAATGGTCGCTGAAGCCGAACATTAAAATTGTGATCGTTAAAAATATACCTTTTAGACACCATTCGCATTAGATATTGCAATATCTTAAAACAGTTAATTACGGCAACATTTTCATACTGTTGATTTATAAAATGAGTAGGTAACCGACAGTGGCAAACAAGCTTATGGTCCATCTGATGGTAAGTGGACATCGCAGCCTAGAAACGCCCGGAACTCCAAACCAGTCACGTGCGCGTTGCCGTCCATATAAAAAGATTCATCATCATCATCATCATCATCAGCCTATCTACGTCCCACTGCTGGGCACAGGCCTCCAAAAAAAATAAAAAAAATAAAAAAAAAAATAAAAAAAAATTTCATCAAAAAAAAGAAAAAAAAAAAAGGAAAAAAAATTATAACAAGATTCATAAAAAGATTATTATGTGTAAAATATTTTTTGTTAGCCGCATGGTTTAATTATTTTCTTTTTACATTCATTTTTTTATTGCACAACGTTTACTATCTTTAAATGGATCTTTTCATTACTTCAAACGTAATTTATAACTTACAATAACATCAGTTTCGTATCTTTACGTAAAATTATTTTTCCCAAGTTTACGTTTACACATGAGAATAAGGTTACCAGGAAGTGGGATTTCCCGCGCGCGGAGCGTGCGGTAATTGCCGCTTTATGGCCAGGTATGGCATAAATTAAATTATGTTTTAATTACGTAGAGGCAACCTACACAGAAAGGGAGTTTGACTTTTGGTAACAGCGATCTACGTTTTCAACTGTCACGAAATAAGATGCGACGCCCATATAATTGACCGAGTGAAACGAAGGGTCTCTGTTTTAGCTTCGACAAAAATGCTTTCGTACTTATGTCCGGATTTCCGTTGGTCCGCTTCTACAGGTCGCATTTCTCATCCGATTCTCGTGACATTTTGTGAGCAGGGTCGAAAAAAAAAGAAACATTTTTGTCGAGTCAGTTTTTGGAAATTTTAAAAAACAAAATTTTTATCAATGATTTCGTATTTTCTGCGGCCGTTTTTTCCTCTATAGGGCGCATTTCTCAACCGATTCTCGTAAAATTTTGTGAGCAGGTTCTATGACTATATAGAATTTTTTGGCCGAGTAAATTTTTGTAAATTTTCAAATATATATTTTTTTGTTAATGGTTTGTTCTCCTCTAAAGGTCGCATTCCTAAACCGATTCTCGTGAAATTTTGTGAGCAGGTTCGGCAACTTTATATAATTTTTTATCGAGTCACTTTTTGGAAATAAAAAAAAGAACAATTTTTTATCAATGATTTTGTGATTCTGCGGCCGAATTTCGATTTGTTGACGAGGTCTACAGCTCACAGAGCCACTAGTTCTATTAATTGTTACATTAATTAGCTCATAGTAGGCGAGCTAATTAACATCAAAGTAAAACCGAAGTGTATATTGTCGAGAGCGCTCTTATTAAACTTGCTTTCGGGTGTAGGTACTCGTTTGAAATATAACCCGTGTCAATGAGTTTCGGGCCGGCTACTCAATGTTAAAAAAACTAGTAACCCAATTTTAGGCAATTTTACTCCACGATATTAGTCATAGTCATAGTCATAGTATAAGTAGTATTATAATGATTTATTCAAGTTGGGTGACAAATGACAGATAATATCAAAAATAATAGAAGTACCAGTGCCCACCTACTCCCATAAATTTATTACTGGTTACTTGTAAACGTAAATAATACTAATATCCACTTCTTATTAAATTACTCACTATTATTTTACATCCAGCTAAAAATTCCATTGAATCGTATTTTAACTCTTTAGTTTTCTAACAGATGGCGCTACTAGTGAGCGTGTGGCCTACCACTACTCCAGATAAACATTTGATTATACGATTACATATTTCCATCAATCACAATTTCATTACGCACACGCATTTTACATTTATTTATTTAATATCATATTATCGATATAAAAGTCGATATATCGATTACGACGCGCCACCGCCTCCCGGCCCGGCGTAGTACAATACCCGCGCATGCGCGACGGCTGCTGAGACGGCAGCGCGCGCGCCGCGCTGTGTGAGAGAGAGACAGACAACCAAGCCAGTCGCTACTCGATCGCCATGCTGAATGTTTACGTCTCGTGTTTATGTTGGCTAATTATTATTGTAAATTAAGTTACCAAAGTTCAATCTGTGTTTTAACATCGGACTAATATCCAGTGCTTGCGTCTGTGCCTATCAAGATTAGCTATAAGTGTTTGTTTGTGTTCGTTCGGACTAACCTAACCTCCTGTTACGCGCCCACAGCGCCTTCTAACATAATAACAATCGGGTTTGTTGGTATTGAATTATAGACTCTAATAGTGAATAACAGTTGTGTCATTGCGTCTACCACCTACTAAGAAACCCCCTCAGGCAGGAACACGCCAGGACGGGATAACGTCCTCTTATCCTCATTGGCGTCTCCTCCTGCCTCACTGGTGACCCCGACAAGGAAACAATCATGGGATCAAAGCAGGAGCCAACCGGCGACAATAGCAACACGAACGAAAACGGCGAAAACGCAATTTCCGAGAATTTACTACCGGCGCCCGGCAACAGCACTAGGGATGGGGCCGTATCGATAAATACAAACGATGTATTCAAGGTAGGCGTAAAAATACCACCTTTTTGGCCTGAAGAACCTGACATATGGTTCGCGCAAATAGAAGGTCAATTCGCCAATGTGGGAATCACTAATGACATAACCAAATTTAATTACGTCATTAGCAATCTAGACACCCATCATGCAAGAGCTGTGAAAGATATTATTATCAAACCGCCGGCCACGCACAGATATGAAAAGCTTAAGAGCGAGTTAATTAAGCGTCTTAGCGACTCCAAAGAAAAGAGGATCAAGCAACTCATGATGCACGAAGAACTTGGGGAGCGGAAACCGTCAGACTTCCTGCGGCACCTACAGAGCCTGGCAGGCGTAAGCGTGGATGACGACTTCATGAAGACTATGTGGATTAACCGTCTTCCACACGGCATTCAGACGGTACTCGCCGGACAGCCCGACACAACGCCACTGGAATCTCTCGCGGACTTGGCAGATCGCGTGAACGACCTCGCCGCAGCTTCGCCGCGGGTCGCAGCCGTCAGCAATACAGTCCCCAGTTCTATCCTCAACGACCTCACAAGAGAAGTAGCAGAACTTCGGCGAGAGCTGCGCGAGCTGAAGACGTCAGGGAGGAACTCCAGACCCCGCGCAACTTCTTCGCGAAGCGGTCGCAGCGTATCCAGACAACGCTCTCAATCGAACTACAGGAAGTACCCGGTATGCTGGTACCACAGCAAGTTCGGAGAGAAAGCTACCACCTGCACCCGCCCATGTGACTACTCGTCGGAAAACTCGAAGGGCAGTCGATAATGGCGGCTGACGATTGCCCTCTATCTCCAACTGGCCGCCTGTTCGTGACCGACCGGTCTTCGAAGATGCAGTTCCTGGTCGACACTGGCAGCGACCTCTGCGTCTTCCCACGGTCTGCGCTTCGCGGTCGTCGTTCAAAAACGGACTATAATTTGTGTGCTGCAAATGGTTCTAGTATAAGTACATACGGGTATGTTAATTTAGAACTAGATCTTAGTTTACGTAGGACCTTTTCATGGCGGTTCGTTGTCGCCGATGTGACGAAGCCGATCATTGGCGTAGATTTTTTAAATTTCTATAACCTTATTGTAGATTGTCGCAATAAGCGCTTAATTGATAATCTCACGTCCATCGCCGCCATCGCAACGACAGCTAACTGCCATGTGTCATCTGTAAAAGTAGTGACTGGCGAGTCCCACTATCACAAGATTCTTGACGAATTTCCCGAGATCACTCGCCCAGCCGGGAAACACCACACTATACCCCACAACACAGTACACCATATACGAACGACACCAGGCCCTCCAGTTTCTTCACCACCCCGCCGCCTAGCCCCCGACAAGCTCAAGATCGCGAAGCAAGAATTCGAGTCTATGCTGGCCAACGGCACAGCTAGACCATCGGAAAGCCCGTGGTCTTCACCACTTCACTTAGCTCCGAAAAAGAACAACGGGTGGCGGCCTTGCGGCGATTACCGTAAGTTGAACGCCCGCACAGTGCCTGACAGATATCCGATTAAGCACATTCACGACTTTACCCACAACCTTGCAGGTTGTCGCATATTTAGCACACTAGATCTCGAGAAAGCTTACAATCAGATACCTGTCAGCCCCGAAGACATCCCGAAGACTGCGATTACGAGCCCATTCGGCTTATACGAGTTTCCCTTCATGAGTTTCGGTCTTCGCAATGCGGGGCAAACTTTTCAACGGTTTGTGGACGAAATAACCCGAGGTCTCGACTTCGTCTACGCGTACTTGGACGATTTCCTCATCTACTCACGCAGTCAAGCTGAGCATGAGGAACATCTGCGCCAAGTCTTCCAGAAGCTGAAGGATTACGGCATGTTAGTGAACACTGCCAAGTGCGTCTTCGGCGAGAAAGAGGTAACCTTTCTAGGATACCGGATCTCTGAGAGCGGCTGCAAACCGCTGGACTCCAAGGTCCAGGCGATTAAAGAATTCCCGCCGCCTACTACCGTCAAACAGCTCAGAGGCTTCCTGGGCATGATCAACTTTTACAGGAGGTTCCTCCCGCAGGCAGCCCAGCTTCAAGCACCTCTTAACGCCTTACTGACGGGTTCAGTAAAAGGTTCACACCCTATCTCTCTATCTGGAGATACTCTAGCAGCCTTTGAAGCCTGCAAGGAGAGCTTATCCAATGCTGCTCTGCTGGCTCATCCTGACTGCTCCGCAAGACTCGCTGTAGTGACAGATGCCTCCGATAAAGCCATTGGAGCAGTCCTGCAGCAGTTCACAGAAGACGCGTGGGAACCCCTCGCGTTCTTCTCGAGGAAGCTTTCGCCCGCACAAGTTAAGTACTCGCCTTATGACAGGGAGCTTCTTGCTATCTATGAGGCGATCAAATACTTCCAGCATATGCTCGAGGCCAGACACTTCGTCGTATACACTGACCACAAGCCGCTCTGTTACGCATTTCATGAAAGAAAGACTAACTGTTCGCCTAGGCAGTTCAGACATCTGGACTACATCTCCCAGTACACAACGGACATCCGGCACATATCCGGCAAGGATAATGTTGTCGCCGATACACTATCGCGCATCGAAGAACTGGGAGCGCCAGTCAGCCTCGAAGCATTAGCTGAAAGTCAAGCCTCCGATCCTGAATTGCAGAAGCTTTTAAGCGAAGGCTCTTCTCTGCAGCTGCGAAAGCTACATGTACCTGGTAGTCGCGTGCCACTGTACTGCGATGTCAGTACCCCGACTTCCAGGCCCTACGTTACTAAGTACTTTCGCAAGCAAGTCTTTGAAAGTTTACACTCCCTCAGTCACCCTGGCTCCGCTGCATCGGCCAAGTTAGTTGCCGAGAGGTTTGTATGGCCAGGAGTGCAGAAGGACTGCAGAGAGTGGACTCGCGCGTGCATTCAGTGTCAGCGGGCCAAAGTCAATCGCCATGTGACCGCCCCGCTTGGCACTTTCAACTTGCCGCGCACCAGATTTAAGCAGGTACACATCGATTTGGTAGGACCTCTACCCCTTTCGCATGGCTATCGGTACTGCCTTACAGCCGTGGACCGGTTCACGCGATGGCCGGAAGCAGTACCGATAGAAGACATTACCGCGGAAACCGTTGCGAAGACTCTGCTGTCAACCTGGATAGCTCGATTTGGTTCCCCGACAGACATTACAACCGATCGTGGTAGTCAGTTTGAATCTGACCTATTCCAATGTCTGTCGAGGCTAGCTGGGTTCGAGCACAGAAGGACAACAGCTTACCACCCCGCTTGTAACGGGCTGGTCGAACGATTCCATCGACAGCTCAAGGCCGCGATAATATGTCACGCGAACGAGAAATGGACCGAGTCATTGCCTTGGGTCTTACTTGGCATAAGAACTGCCTTCAAGGAGGATCTGCAGTCATCCGCAGCAGAGCTGGTTTATGGAGAACCGCTAAGGCTTCCCGGCGAGTTCTTCGAATCCTCCACGGGTGGCACGACAGACATGTCTGTATTTACCGCCCGGCTCAGGAACTTCGCAGAAAAACTGAAGCCAACACCAGCCGCTCGCCACTGTAAACCTAAGGTATTTGTCTACAAAGAACTACAAACCTGCGAATACGTCTTTCTCCGAGAGCACCCAGCAAAAGGCCCCCTGCAAGCGGCGTACTCCGGACCTCATAAGGTATTATCTCGCGATAATAAAGTGTTTAAAATTATTCTTCACAATAGAGAGAAGACAGTGTCCATAGACCGGCTCAAGCCAGCCTTCACACTGTCTCCAGATATAGGTCGCGATGATATTCTTCGCATTCCTCCTACACCGCCTCATCACTCCCAACAGCAAGTTCCTGCTAACTTGCCGAATCAGCAAGTTACACCTGCAACCTTGCCGAACCAGCAAGCTACTCCAGCTACCTTGCCGCACCAGCAAGTCACACGCTCTGGCAGACAGGTAAAGTTTCCAGATCAGTACCGAGATTATTATCGCCCTTGACGGTCTCTGGAGGGGAGTGGTGTGGCCTACCACTACTCCAGATAAACATTTGATTATACGATTACATATTTCCATCAATCACAATTTCATTACGCACACGCATTTTACATTTATTTATTTAATATCATATTATCGATATAAAAGTCGATATATCGATTACGACGCGCCACCGCCTCCCGGCCCGGCGTAGTACAATACCCGCGCATGCGCGACGGCTGCTGAGACGGCAGCGCGCGCGCCGCGCTGTGTGAGAGAGAGACAGACAACCAAGCCAGTCGCTACTCGATCGCCATGCTGAATGTTTACGTCTCGTGTTTATGTTGGCTAATTATTATTGTAAATTAAGTTACCAAAGTTCAATCTGTGTTTTAACATCGGACTAATATCCAGTGCTTGCGTCTGTGCCTATCAAGATTAGCTATAAGTGTTTGTTTGTGTTCGTTCGGACTAACCTAACCTCCGGTTACGCGCCCACAGCGCCTTCTAAACAATCGGGTTTGTTGGTATTGAATTATAGACTCTAATAGTGAATAACAGTTGTGTCATTGCGTCTACCACCTACTAAGAAACCCCCTCAGGCAGGAACACGCCAGGACGGGATAACGTCCTCTTATCCTCATTGGCGTCTCCTCCTGCCTCAAGCGTTAGCCTAGTTCATTAGCTCTAGTATAAGTTTTTCGAAACATTAACTAATTCGAACGCGTTTGCGTTTTGTCTCAAAATGTATGAAAGTGGTATGGAAACGTGAACAGCGCCTCTGGTGGTCACTAGTGGAAACTAAAACAGCGAGTTTAACATTTGTTGCTAACCGATGAACGCGCGTATTTCAAACTCGTTTTATTTAAATTATGGTTTATAAATAGGTATTTTCATGTTAGATAATACATATTTATACATGAAGTTCACATCCAAAAGCTTGATAGTTTTTTCGTAAAAGGGATAACAAAAATGTATGGGAAGTAGAATAGAAAGGGCTCGCTTCGTTCGGCCTAATAAAAAACGTGTTTTGTGAGCTTCAACGTTCCATGCTCTATTTGCATTTTTAAAATAAAAAGAAAACTTAGTTAATTGCATCAAAACAGGTAATATCCAATGGTGAAGCAAATTACTGATTCAAAATTCGATTTGTAATTAACAATTTGTTAAATGTATTTGCCTCATTGATAATTTATAATAATAATTATAAATTATCAAATATTAATTAAAAAATATTATAATAATTAAATTAATTAAATATTATAAATTAATATCATTAATTATCAAATATTAATTAATAATTATTATTTATATTAAGTAATTAATTATTATATATATATTTATAATTGTTTTTTGTGGCACTTGAATACGACGTGTAAATGTTTTTTTTTGAATAAATGGAATGTTATTATGATTATGATATTTTTACTTAACGGGTTACCAAATATACCGGGTGTGCAATCCAAATGGGTCAGTATGGTGAAGTCGCAAACTATGAGAGATAGCGAGATCTGTTCTTAGGAACCATGACGTCGATTTTAGATTTAATAATAATTACATTCAAACTATAAACAATAATTTATTCTAGTAAACAAGATTCCATTAGTGTTGTGCTTCTTGCGACTTGCAGAATTTATACACATTGATTTTGACCAGGTTCAATTCCCGGTTATGTATGAGGGTTAATAAAAAAGTTTGAATGTAATTGTTATTAAAATCGACGTCATGGTTCCTAAGAACAGATCTCGCTATCTCTCATAGTTTCCGACTTCACCATACTGACCCATTTGGATTGTACACCCTGTATACATTCAAATACCCGTTCGTTATGTTGTTGTAGACTGTGTGCTGGGCGACTCCAAATGAATTCCAAACTCATAAATAATTCGCTGTTTTGTCCATTTATGCGAGATAGAGTAGGTGCATAAAAATACGTATTTTCAGCTTACCGCTTTGTAGACTAGGTATTTGAAATTTTGATAATAAATGCGATGATTTATGCATTTATGCGATAGGAGATAAGTGCATAAAAGTATGTACCTAAGTATATATACTATATATATGTAAATTATACTTAGAAGGTTTTGTAGCAATCATAGCGTCTTATCAATAATTTTATTTCATTACCAAGGATTTACTGTACAGAATTTCAATAAAAATGTATAAGCCTTATTACGGATACACAATAAGGCTGGGTTGCATCAAACCGTCTGTAATCGTAAGCGGTGTTCGTCAAATCTGATTGTATGGAAAGTCTGACAAGTTTCTATGGGATGACAGCTGCCGGCGCCATATTTGACGATGACCGGTCTGTGTTCGTACGTTGGTGCAACTGGCACTAAGACACAAAAAGTCGATCTAAATTTGCTGAGTTTATGAAAATTATGTAGACCTTATCACGTGACCATTTATGTGATAAGGTTTAATTTTCATCTTAATCGCATCAAAGATAAGTCGCAAAAACACAATCTTATCCGGAATTCCCGCCTAATCCGGCTCTAACTGGATTGCGCCGGATCTATCTTATTACCACCATGATTTCCGAATTACAAAATGTCAGTCCAATTTGTTACGGAAGAAATACGTAATAATTTAAATTAACGCATTGTTCATTAAAATTAGGTCTATGTTTAACACTAAATTAGTAACTACTGTCGCTTGTGACATTAAGCGCCGCAGAGTTAGGTACACGGTAGGAAACCCAACCGCAATACGTGACGAGGAATAGTTACATGATAGTTCGCGTTGTGTTTATGTCAATTATAACATTGGCCGACCCTCTGTGACCTCGTAGTTCAATAAAGACTAAGATTAATTGAACCGGTTAAAATAGAAAACAGGTTAAAAAAGACAATTCACCCGTGCTAGAGGTAGCTTGGACAGCCACGTAAGGCCAAACAGTTATAAAACTTGAAGCAATAAAACTAATTGTGCAACAATAGCACTTCTTATTTCGAATAGTCACAAGTCGTAACACGAACTTTTGAATTGGGACCTACGCCTAGTTTCTTTAAAGTTTAAAATACCTGGTATGTTCGGTAAACAGATTATCTCAACAACTACCGTCAAATATTTTTTGTCGCAGTACCATTTTTATAGGTGTCATTTCACATTGAACTTTAGTGCGAACTATTAAGTTAGCTTATGCCGTGTGTAAGAAATCACCTATGCTCCTTTGTAATACTAATTAGATTATCTTTATGACTGTTTGGCCATAGACCAGCGCACAGACCATACAATTTATTTATTGAGATTAGGAGCTTTGACATAATTTTTTAACAGCAATAATTTACTGGCATGCTTTTATCCTGGCAGTTTAGTCTGGTGATTGGATTTTGTGTATCCAGCATAGGTAAATTGCATTTACTCCAATAAGTAGCACAACTCCTCCTGTTCGATTTATAACCTACCAGTTATTTATTGCCCGCGACATCGTCCGCGTGGAACTCGTTTATCGCGATAGAATTGAAGTAATTGCTATTTACTTATATCAGGCGCTTACCTACTCGTCGCTCTTTCATACAAACTTCTACACCCTTAAGGGATGATGTCCTTCCCCGGGACTCAATCTATCTCCACACCAAATTTCATGTAAATCGGTTCAACGGTTTAAGCGTGAAGAGGTAACAGACAGACAGACACACTTTCGCATTTATAATATTCGTATGGCACTTATAGGTACCTAACACTAATTACCGTGATACATGAAGATGTAAGTTATTTGTGTTTATAAATTAAGAAAAAAAAACATGCCCGAAAACACACATTTATATCCATTTCTGTATTTTTATTTATTAAGGTATAAACCAACAAATTTATGAGTTCTTACCTCGTACACATATAATGTATCAAATTGGTAATAAAATATTTATCCGAGGCTCAAATATAGGTTAGACCTTTGCAACGATTCATTTCTTACTCGGTAATACATATATTATATATATTGCAGTAGTAAAAAATGAATTTAATATGTGCACATATTTTTGTCACTTATAGCCTAAGAGCGGTACGGTTGCGCTGTATGAATTTTGAACATTAATTCATAACAGCTACTTTTTTTGCACCAAAAAATTTGTTAAAGCAATTAGATTAGGTATTCTTTAATAAAACACGTAGTCCACCAACGTGACTGTAGAAAATATTAAAAAATAATCTATAAAAAATCCTTAAAAATCGGGCGAAAATGGTATAAGCATTTACTTACTTTATGACATACTATATATATTTATATTCTTTGTGATACATGAAAAATCAACCGATTTTTGTTAAGGCAACCTCGTAATATAATAATTTTTAATACAGAAATATATAAAATTCAATTACGGCTATGGTATATAAGCTAACATTACAGTTATGGTTTATATATATCTTTCTTATATGTATTAACCCTTTTTATACTGAAGCTACCCAAAATATCTGGAGCTTTATTTTCTTTGAAAAAGTCTTGTGAAATTAATATATAAGCCAAACTCACTACGTTGACTTTTCATGAAGGCCACATTGAAGAAGGTGTAATGCTAATGAACCCTATAAATACCTATTAAGTGATTTCAAATGCATCTTCATTAATAGTAGGCGCGAGAGGGGAATACGCGGGGTGAGCGGAGGTGTGCAGCACAGCGAGAGGCGCGCGGGTGGGTGACAAGCAAGTGTGTGTGTAGGTACTTTACTTTTATCGGCGGCTTCGGTGCGGCCCTAAGCTTAATGTTCTATTAGGTATATGAAAATAGTGTAATTTAAACAACTTATTATTAGGTTCAATAGTAGCTATGTAGTATGAATTAAAAGTTAAAACTAAGTCATTTAATAACTTTAAATTTTGTATATAATCTGACATCTAAAACGACTCAAAACTGCCAAAATGATTTTCAAATAGATATAATTTATCGATTAAGAAATCACGGACTTTGTGTACAACCTAACCTACACGCCTATAATAAAAGTCCGCTCATCCGGTGCATTCGTAGGTGTAGGTAGGTACTGAACAACTACGCTGTCGGCCGGACGGTAGGTATATTGAGACCATATATTCGTGACTCGTACTTTGCACACACTTTATTAACAGTACAGTTGAAGACATAAATTAGGTATACATAAAAAGTAGAACATGTATACGTATCGACATAAATTCTTAGAAAGATGATGCCACGCTAAATTATGCCTTATAGGGACGCTTAGAAGTAGGTATTCGTTACTTCGCACGCCGCGCAGGTCGAAGCCCTTCGCGATCTTGAATTACATATACGGCTCGGTGTTGCGTAAATAAGTATGTCTTGATTCAACCAACAAGTAAATAGGATGACAAATGTATTCGTTTTTTTAAATATTACATCGTGATAATTATTTTATATAAGTAGTATAGAATAGATACGCGGCACACGCATGTTTTATAAAGCTCATATCACGGCAAAAGTCACCAACCAGAGATAATAAGGGCTACAGGCGGGTGACCGTAACAAGGAAAGTTAACTAGGTGTTTTAAAAATTTTCGTCTCCCAAAGGGTTGAAAATAGGGGTTAAATATTGTATAGGGATCAATTTTTTTTAAATAGACAAAACTGGTTTGTTCGTTTCTGCAGTCATTTCTGTCAGTACATATCAACGCACAGCCCAAACCGCTGGTTCTAGAGATTCCTTATATGGTCTAGGGGTGCACTAAGGAAGGAATTTTCAAAATTCGTCCCCTAAGGGGATAAAATGGGGGTCCAAAGTTTGTATGGGGAAACAAGATTAGTCAGACTATTTTATTCAAAACTTCACAGGAGTACTCCTTACAAAATAAGTAAACACGTGTCTCCAGTTTTTTGAAAATTCAACCCCTAAAAGGGGGAAATGGGGTGACAAAGTGTGAAAATCGACAATGGGTATTGTTTCTGTGGTTTATCGGGTCGCTAATTACGAAAACTACAATGATTTTAAAATCCAACGTCGCGGCCATGAAATACCATCTCCCCTGTCGGGGTGAAATGGGGTTGAAATTGAAATAATTAAATATCAATATGGGTGTAGTTTTATGTTTTTTTTTTTTCAATTCAATTCATTTATTTACCATAAACACAATTAAATTTGGTTTACACTGAATTTTCGGACGTCATATACGAAAACGGTATCGATTTTAAGATGTAATATTGTGGAAATGAACATTCTTTATCTAAATATATAAAAAAAGAAACTGACTGACTGACTGACATATCAACGCATAGCCCAAATCGCTGGTTTTAGAGATTCCAAATTTGGCACGTAGGTTCCTCATAAGGTACGGTATAGGTAAGGTATAGCTAGGGGTACACTAAGGAAGGATTTTTCAAAATTCATCCTCTAAGGGGGTGAAATGGGGGTCCAAAGTTTGTATGGGGAAACAAGATTAGTCAGACTATTTTATTCGAAACTTCTCAGGAGTACTCCTAACAATAAATAAGTAAACACGTGTTTCCAGTTTTTTTTAAATTCAACCCCTAAAAGGAGGAAATCGGGTGACAAAGTGTGAACATGACAATGGGAATTGTTTCTGTGGTTTATCAGGGCGCTGATTACGAAAACTACAATGATTTTAAAATCCAACGTGGCGGACATGACATACCATCTCCCCTGTCGGGGTGAAATGGGGTTGAAATTGAAATAACTAAATATCAATATGGGTGTAGTTTTATGTTTTTTTTTCGGTATCGATTTTAATATTCTTTATCTAAATGAACATTCTTTATCTAAATATATAAAAACCAGGCCAAGTGCGTGTCGGGCCACGCGCAAGGTAGGGTTCCGTAGTCGTCCACCCGTTACATTATGTGGACTAAAAAGTTTGCAAACTTATATTTACTATATTTTTGACAGAATTAACAACATTATCTAAGGTATCAATGGAAATTGTACGAAAGTTTGCTTTTGCAAAGTACATTTCTGAAGTTCGACTATTACTCGTTAACTAGTAATGTCTACTTAGCTGTGATATTTTTTCTTTTAAATTCATCATATATACTACTACCATGATTTTATTCACATGCCTAGTAGCCACCGTTTTACTGGCAGGGGGGGGGGGGGGACATTAGACCATAACAAAAATTATCACTTCAAAGCTTAATATCACGCTTAACAATTCTTTAATCAAAAATGCTTATAGAAACCTTATAATATTTTTAAAAGAGCTATCCAACGATACCCCACACGATGGGGTTTGGCAGAAAAAAAAATTTCACCACTACTTTACATATACGGGAGGAACCCTAAAAAAATTTTTTTTTAAAGATTTTATTCCACAGCTTTCTAGTACTAACGGTTACTGAGAAAAACGGGGGTCGGTCGGACGGACGGACGGACGGACGGACATGGCGAAACTATAAGGGTTCCTTGTTCACTACGGAACCCTAAAAAAAGAAACTGACTGATTGACTGACTTATCAATTAACAGCCCAAATCGCTGGTTCTAGAGATTCCAAATTTGGCACGTAGGTTCCTTATAATATGGTCTAGGGGTGCACTAAGGAAGGATTTTTCAAAATTCGTCCCCTAAGGGGGTGAAATGGGGGTCCAAAGTTTGTATGGGGAAACAAGATTAGTCAGACTATTTTATTCAAAACTTCACAGGAGTACTCCTAACAATAAATAAGTAAACACGTGTCTCCGTTTTTTTGAAAATTCAACCCCTAAAAGGGGGAAATGGGGTGACAAAGTGTGAAAATCGACAATGGGTATTGTTTCTGTGGTTTATCGGGTCGCTAATTACGAAAACTACAATGATTTTAAAATCCAACGTGGCGGACATGAAATACCATCTCCCCTGTCGGGGTGAAATGGGGTTGAAATTGAAATAACTAAATATCAATATGGGTGTAGTTTTATGTTTTTTTTTCGGACGTCAATTACGAAAACGGTATCGATTTTTAGATTTAATATTGTAGAAATGAACATTCTTTATCTAAATATATAAAAGGAGAAAATGACTGACTGACTGACATATCAACGCACAGCCCAAATCGCTGGTTCTAGAGATTCCAAATTTGGCACGTAGGTTCCTTATAAGGTCTAGCTAGGGGTACACTAAGGAAGGATTTTTCAAAATTCATCCTCTAAGGGGTGAAATGGGGGTCCAAAGTTTGTATGGGGAAACAAGATTAGTCAGACTATTTTATTCGAAACTTCACTGGAGTACTCCTAACAATAAATAAGTAAACACGTGTTCCCGGTTTTTTGAAAATTCAACCCCTAAAAGGGTGAAAAAGTGTGAAAGCCGTACCGTACTATTAAAGATATATACCACACTAGCTTTTTCCCGCGGCTTCGCCCGCGTACTAAACGTAACTTTAAACAGCCGACAAAAAAAGATTCAGTTTGAATTTGACCCAACCAGAGGTATGTATTTGTCCGCGATTATCACGCGTTTTGCTGAACCGATTTAGGTGCGGGTCGGAAAACTATTTGTTACGTTCTGGAGGTTTCGGTATGCGATTTTTTATGCCGCCATCGACTTACTACTACTAAGAGATTATAATTACTACTCTTGAATAAAAGTACATATCTGTCTCCCTTAAAAGAAGGAAATGTGGTCTCAAAGTCTGAAAATCAATATGGGTATTATTTTCAGACTTTGTGACCACATTTCCTCCTTTTAAGGGTTGAATTCTCAAAAACCTGAAAAACTTGTTTACTTATCTAATCTTGTTTTCCCATACAAATTTTTACATCGTTTCACCCCTTCGGGTGTTAATTTCGAAAAATATTTTCATAGTGCGCCCCTTGACCTTATAAGGAACCTACTTGCCAAAATTTGGAATATAATCTAGAACCAGCGGTTTGGGCTGTGCGTTGATCCGTCAGTCTGTGGTAGTCAGTCAGTTTCTTCTTTAACATATTTAGAAATGTTCATGTCCACAATATTAAATCTTAAAATCGATGCCATTTTCGTAATTAACGTTCCAAAAAAACCATGAAAACGACACCCATATTGATATGTAGACATTTCAACCCCATTTCACCCCGACTGGGGAAATTGGTATTTCACGTCCGCCACGTTGGATTTTAAAATCATTGTTGTTTTCGTAATCAGCGACTTGATAAACCATAGAAATAATATACCCACTGTCGATTTTCAGACTTTGACACCCCATTTCCCTCTTTATGGGGTTGAATTTTCAAAAAACCTGAAACACGTCTTCACTCATTTATTGTTAGGAGTACCCCTGTGAAGTTTCGAATAAAATAATCAAACTAATCTTGTTTCTCCATACAAACTTTGGAGCCCCACTTTACCCCCTTAGGGGATGAATTTTGAAAAATCCTTCCTTATTGCACCCCTAGACCTTATAAGGAACCTACGTGCCAAATTTGGAATCTCTAGAACCAGCGGTTTGGGCTGAGCGTTGATATGTCAGTCAGTCAATCAATCAGTCAGTCAGTTTCTTGTTTTATATATTTAGAAGAAGAAGATTATACGTAAACATCATATACTACGCAAATAAACAAAATTTCCTACGCCGCAAACAAATTTTACATAGTTACTCAAACTCAATATCATTTTAAAGGTAATGAATGAGTAGGTAAATAATAATAAAATGTCGCACTGGGCCGAGCGGCGTCAAGCACGCGTGTTTTAAGTTTTAACCTGCCTACTCAATCCCTACATTCTCATCTCAGATAATCCTTAACAATAAGTCAATAAAGTCCAAATCCGATTGCAAACGTATGCTGTACATTAACGAATATAAATAATATTCGCTTGATTCATATTCCGTTGATATTCTGAGCTTTAAAGCCAACGGTAAAATTGCAATCACGGACTTTGTATTTGTATTTAGGCACCGTCATCAATGCATTCGTTATTCATATCAAAGTCATAGTAAGTAATAATAATAAACAGACATCGGAGCGAGGCGGCGGGGGCCGGCCGCACGCGCCGCGCGCTTGTTTCGACATGGCTACTTCCATCTCGTTGTGCGTTCTAAAATAATCCCTGATAGTAAGGCAATAAAGTCCAAATCAGATTGCACGTGTGTGCTGTAATAAAGCAAATCAACGAAAACAAATAACATATGGGGTTCATTCCTATTCCATTGACATTCTCAGGGCTTAAATTAAAAGTCCACGGAAAAATTGGAACTGATATATTTTTTGTACTAATGTTAAATACGCGATTTGTAAAAAACTATTTACCAAATATTTAAATAGTTTCATTTTCAATGATAATTCTGAGAAACAGTCCTTGTTTTTCATGTGTTGCTATAAAAAGCTTATATATAATTTTCTTTTTAATAAGTTTCAGAAAAACTGAAAATACCTGTTTGATTAAATTTCTCTTATTTCCCGTTGCATATATGTTTCGATTCGGATCGTAAGCATCAAAACAGACCTAAAGATAGAAGCATTCTCAATAAAACTACTTATACCATATTTGCTGTGAAAAATCAACAGTTTTTGGGCACCATTTTTTTTATCCAACTTCCGGTGGTAGATTCGCAAATTTTAAAAATATTGATTCGTAAAATCACTTAAAAGAACCGTATAAAAAAAATTAGCCTGTTAGAGAATTTTTTCCAAAAAAAACGTATCTTTCTCAGGCTATTATGTGATGGCTTTGACTGTGCCTACTCAAATTTGTATCTTGGTGCTTGAAATGCGTTTAAAATCTACATGGACGTTAGCCAGAAAGATTAAAAATTTTAGGAAATCATCCATTACAAAATAATATTGTGTGTTTTTTGTGACTTTATCGATAAGTAAATAAATGTTTTTTTTTTGCCAAACTGGCAGAAACTTTTGAAGAAGTGTTTTAAGCTAACCTGTAATACTCCTACAGTCAAGTGAAAAGATATGTATCGAATGAATCTTCTCATAAATATGTACCAAAACCTTAATTCACCGACATAAGAGCTATGGGACATCTTTTTGAGCAAGTTGTATGCACCCATATTTTTGCACTTGACTGCACATATAATTATGCCTAAGTACAACCTAAATCAACTTCACAACGAGACCAACGAATAAACTTACACTTAAGGCCGTGTATTACCACTTTTGAGTTTTTAAAAACCATCTGAGACATAGAATATAGTGTCTTAAAATGTAAAAAAAATATATGTATTACATGAGGATCTTGTCTAGTCAAAATCGCAGTCAGTTACATGATTTGATGAATTTCACTCGATAGAAAATAATCGCGAAGTTACCCCTTTTTGGAATGTATTTTCAATACTACGGCTATATTACTGATATTGAACATTTAATTTTTGTACTCAATTAAAGATCGTAAATAGTTATAGACAAATTCGCAGGGTTTGCTTTGATAAAATGATTGGCTTAATAACTATAGCTAAATATTCACAAAACTGCGCGCAGAGCTTGCGTAGAGAGCGGGATGGTTAATTGTAAACTCACGCATGTTAGAGCGGGACAGTTGCGTTGGGGATACCTCCCCTTAAGGGCGCAATAGGAGTTTGATAACAAGGGCATTTCCCTGGATACATGCGAAGATTTGAAGACGGTCTCAACCCGCATTTAATTATTCAAATATGGGATTCGATTCAACGAAGTTTGATAGCTATTACTGAAGTAAATATCAACAAAGTTGAAGTAGACTTGAGAGTGAAGATAACAAACTTGTTAGTAGTGACGCTTGATGACACAACATTAGCTGCGCCACGACATTAAGTGCTACACGGTCTGATGTACGTAAAAATCACACTTAAGGCTTGGTCACACCGCTTGCGCGACGCAAGCGGGACGCTGCGCTGCGCGCCATAATGTATGAAACCGTCCCGCTCGCGTCGCGCAACCTGTGTGACGTCGCTAACCTGTTAGCATACGTTCCGTTCCGGCGCGCAGCGGTCGCGTCGCGCGGACGTCGCGCAACGCAGTCTGACCAAGCCTTTAGTGCCAGTTGCACCAACGTACGAACACAGACCGGTCATCGTCAAATATGGCGCCGGCAGCTGTCATCCCATAGAAACTTGTCAAACTTTCCATACAACCAGATTTGACGAACACCGCTTACGATTACAGACGGTTTGGTGCAACCCAGCCTAAGTGTCTAGAACTTTGAATTAACAGAATATATGTACGATAGGAAATCAACCCAATTATATTTTTGTGAAACAAAATGTAAAATTTAATGTGTAGGATGTTGTTTTAAGGAGGCGCGGTATGCGGGTAAAATCTCAGCGCCTGTGAAATATCTATTTTTTTAAATAATTTTCCCCATTAACTCACACATGCATATACTACACACACCATGAAGTAAGTATAAAGATGGAGCTGGTAATACACATATACAAAGGTGTGTGAAGGAGATGTAAGCATAGACGATAACACACGTGGGAACGAGATACAACGACATATCTTCTGTCCCTCATCGCGTATTAGGCAGCTTTTGTCTGCCACCGGCCCGTCCCACCAAAGTGTCATCGATGAACCAGTGGCCAGCGTATAAGAAAATATGTTACCCGTAAGTAAACCAGACCGGCTCGAACGTTAAAATTTAACAGATAAAAAATTTAGTCGTGATTCGAATACTACTGAATAATGTAGGTATTGAATTAGTACACATTTATAACGTGATTTGTGGGAAGATTAGGACTTTTATTGACATGTAATTGATGTTATGAATAATGGGATATTTAATTGGTAGGTGTTGTTATTAAATAAGTAACGTGCAGACATTAATAAAGGTCACTAAATGTACACAAATGAGGATTCTCAATAATTAAAAACCTACTTATCAGTAAAAATAGGGAGATTATTCTTTTTGTGGTAACCCCAGAAAGAACTGTCAAATTATCTCCATCCCTGTGTGTGTTCGCTAACCCTCCTTCTATAGGATCCTCTTTCTATGACACACACTCTTTATTTTGCAGGGCCGAGTCATTGACTTAATTTTTTTTAAATATGCATTTGCAGTTGTGTATTTTTCACCAGTAAGAGTTTTGAATCCGAGTTAAAAAGTTTGGGGAAACCGAAATTGTCATAACATGTCACTGTACAGTGACAATGCTCTGTCAGTTTCTTTAAAGACAAACTACAAACTTTTGATTTTCAACATTTGATTACGATTATTTGAGTGAATTTCACCAAACGGGCATTTTTGTCCAATTCCCATGGAATTTAGAAATACCAGTAATACATAGAAAATTCTATGCTGATAATTTGATAAAAAAATTAATAAACACAAATTTTCTTACGGGGTACTTATACTTGTAAAATTACGGAAGTTATTACAATTTGAAAATTTGACCTGGGCACGGGAATTTATCTGTCCATGGGAATTGCCTTTTCTTAAAAAAAATTGTATTAAAATTATTATTTACCATCTAATTTATCAAGAATTATAAAGTTCAGTTGTATCGAAGTTATTTAGCCTAATATTACCAATCATGGGTCACTCTTTTCAAATATTTAAGAAGCTAAGTGTCATTGTAGCAGTTGGCCTGTTTTCTTTAAATAAACGCATAAACTATAACTCTAATCGATATACTTAGTACAAATTATATTTATTTATGCATTTCATCCATAATTATTGTTATTAAATGAGGTTTATTAACAAAATAAGTCACCCTTCCCAATTCCCGTGTCCCAAAATCAGCTGTTTTGGGTAAACAAGCTATGGGAATTAGGACACGGGAATTGGAAATCTATATAAAAAAATCATAAAAAATTCAAATCGCATGTTAATAATATTTTAAGTTATCGTTTATATAGAGACAACAAAGTGCTTTATAATGCATACATATGTTAATGATTATTTATGTAAAATTTGAATTTCTAAGGCCACCGAAATTGCAAGTAAAAGCAAAAAAATTGTCGCCCACCCAGAAACCGAAGTACTTAGGTGGTTTACTCGACCTTAATGCGGTTTGCTATATATACATTTTTTATATATAATAGCTGACATTTGAGAGTACATGTGAAGCAGGACGCGAAGCTGATCAAATGTAAACGATGGCTGCCAGGGACCTTTGAATTTTGCCGACAAAATTTAACTCTCGCACTCGGACGATTTTTAAACATCAATTACAAGTTATTCACCACAGTGAAGTGAATAGTGTCTGTGCTCAGTGATAGTAAATATAATCGAGTTAAAGTTTTTGACACGAAATCAGTGATTCTAATGTACAGTTTTTGATAGGAATTTTTGATTGATTCAAAACTCGATGCCGGACAGGGCACGGAGTCTTAATTTGAGCGTTTAGGTATTTTTTAATGTATTTTAAAAACAAATTAGTCCGTGAATTTGAGTGGACCTCAACGTGGAAACATGTATTCTTTATGAAAAAAAATAAATGGTACGTATTATCTCATGCTACCATACGATTTTCAGCTCGGACACAAAAAAAATCGAGTATAGAAAATGACCCATTTATTGAGGCATAATAAAAGTGTAAAAAGTCAAATTCTGATCCGTAACCAAAATATTACTAATTGTATCTGGAAATGTTTTGAAATTAGGACTTGATTTTAGTAATACGCACATCTTTATTCATAAAACTTAACAAACCTCTGGTAACTAAAATGTGCCTTTACTCTCACAAACACGTTTTACACAACTTATACATAAGAAAAAGCCGAGCAAAGCTGAGCAATTTTTGTATATACAAAGAGCGTTAAAAAGGTTAAAGTTACGTGTGCGTGCGTGCGTTAGAAACAACATTTTAGCTAAAATAGTTGCGACCGACGTTTAAAACATTTAATGCCAGGGACTTTGTGAGAGATTTGGGTCGACGACTGAGGGAGAGGGGTTGCTTTCCTCGGTCCGGATCGTTCGTGGCTCAACAGATCTCGCTGGCCATTCAGCGCGGCAACGCCGCCAGTATTATGGGGACTTAAGAGCCATCGACGAACCGGGGCGGTCCTTTATGTTAAGTTCATTTGACGAAGCCTGTGGCGGATTTCAACTCTGGTATGTCTGTTTGGTATTTGATTTGTTTTTGTACGCTCCTGACGAAGCCTGTGTTGCTGATTAGAATTTGTGGACCATGATGTGTACCTAGTTTGTTTCATGAATAAATGATTTTACTTTAATATAAAAAAAACAGTAATGTCTATTTTATGAAATTACTATTACATATCAATTTATATCATTTTAAGATTAAAACTACATAATATGTTCAGAAGCAAGAACCCCTCTCAGCTCAGGTTAAGGCCTCCTACAGGCAGGCTTCTATAATTATGTTGTAGAGTAAATGTTACTACACCAATTAATGTTAGTACTTCTTACACTCGTATCCAAGGCCCTTTATAATAAAAAACATGTACGGAATGAACAAACACTACGTCCCATTTCCCAACCTTTGGAGCAGAAACCCGGCCTTTGGTTGGCAAAGTTTAAATACGATTCCGATTTGCATAACAAGCTAAATTTTGTGTTAAACAAACGCCAAGTAATAAATAACACAGACACCTCTGAGAAAGTTCAGTTTGTTTATAAGCTAGTTGAAAAGGGGATTTTATTTTGTTGTAGCTCGACTTCAATGAAGATCATTTTATGAAATTTGAAGTTATTTTCTTTTCTTCCTTTGTGTTTGCATGTGTGTTGTGCTATTTGTAATTTAGTTGTTTAAGCCCTCAATTACCTGTAAAGGCTCAGCAATGCTTTTGTTACCCCAATCACAGAGGATATTTGGTTTATGCCCCAATGCAAAATCCAGTTTAGTGGCATGGTGGCATAAAAATCCTATAATCGTATTTGCTTTTGGACCTCAACTAGTACACAGTGCGCTGAATCAATTATGTATAAACATTTTAAAATTAACATTTTGCTTTTACCATATCGAAGAGAAATACCAACCCCTCATTTTACTTATTAATCAATGTGAACAACAGCCACCCCATGAAAATCATCTGAAGTTAGATAAAGTTTGTGGTCAAAGTTGTCCAAACAAATAATTTTTTTGCTGGAAAATGGAATGGAAAATTGACAAAGAATTGGAGGGCTCAAAATTATTGCCAAAAGTTTTTTAATTACGCTGAAGAATGCATTTGTTCGTAAACAATTATAATATTGTGTGCGTATTTAGAATAAATAAATAAATATTTGTGGACTATCCTAAACAAATCAACCTAGGCCTAAACTAAGCAAAGCTTGTACTATGGGTACTAAGCAACGATATACATACTTATATAGATAAATAGATACTTAAATACATAGAAAACATCCAAGACCCAAGAACAAAATATTCGTGCTCATCACACAAATAAATGCCCTGGCCGGGATTCGAACCCGGGACCTCCATTTGGGCTCGGTTTATGTACCTATGTTTTACGTACTAAGTTGAAAAAAATAGCGCTCAAAAACAGTTTTTACTTGACAGCTTTGAGATTTGAGCGACAGACGTAAATATTTGAAATTGAAAACAGCCAATATTTAACTGAACAAATATATAATGTAATATAATATACAATGAATACCAGTGAGAACAGCATCTCGATTGATACACTAGTTGAATCTCGAATTCAGCGAGTGGACGTTGTTTATTTGTAATCTAAGTTTGCGAGACAATTAATGTTGGTACAGTCAGTGACAGAAATAGCCACGTATATGAACAGTTCAAAAGCTCTTTTTTCATTTCTAATACAGACACTATATGTATGGTACAGTACACAAGAAGGAAACAGAAACAATATATATCTACAACGAAGGAGCAGGCGTTATTAAGTGAAAATTTAGGTGTTGTGAAGCCGTCTTGAAAGACGAATATATTTTACTTATTAAGAGGAGGGGTAGGGCAAGCTCTCTCCATACAAACTTTGTGCAGGATTTACTTCGTTTGTGTTTGCATTAAAGTTATGATTTTTGGTCAGTATGCTTATTTTTCTGATAGCTATTTCGTGATCTAAATTTTTTTGTTATTAATTTTTTTGAATTTTCTTGAAATATTTGAAAATTTTCACATCACGATCTTCGCATGTCTAATATTTACAACCAAAAAAATATTATATTTGTTAGTGCCAAAACCGACGAATAAAACGAGCACAAAGTTTGTATGGGAGAGGCCTTGCCCTACCCTGCGCCTTAAACTAGAGGTTTAAAAAGAATATAATAATTCCCGCATATTATCTGGGCGACAGGGTATCTTAATTAAAAATAAATATTCTTTCTTGCACCACTAATTGAGGCACAAATATACTTGTGCTCTTTCAACATTATACTTTTGTCGTCATTAACCAAGACTTTCAGTACCTATTCGAGGGAATGAGGATACGTGTGTAAGCATGACTTGTTGGTTCGTCACAAAGCTGTGGGAAAAATATTCGAGAAAACGGCTTTTCAATTATGATCTTTTGTAACCAGTTGACAGGTTAACTTGCGTTATTGATGGTTTCGTTTATGAAAAGGCAATGTGACTTTGCTGTATCAAAAGTAATTATTTAAAAAAGATTTTATGTGAGAACAATCGATTTGGCCTTATGTTATTAAATTAATGTTTAATTTTTTTTTTATCTTCAGTAATAATTTTAACGTAAGACCATCTCGTCTTTTTGACGTACTTACAAGAAAACTGAACATGTATGCTAAGCAGATCCTGGCCAATTATGAGGGATATAATTATTGACAACGTAATGTCTGTAGGTAAACATATGAAATCTGTCAAAAAAAACTTTGAGAAAGCCTGTTTTTCACATATAAATGAAATCAACGTGTCCGACCTATTTTGTCGTTGCCTGACAAATTTTCAAATAAAATTCAATTGAATCGGCAGTGAAACAAAATTGCGCTTGCAAAGTTTTAACACTAAAAAAAGGAGATCCCGTGTAATTTTGCGGGATTGCATTATACAACCTAATGAAATGACTTCCTCGGAATTTTCCATTTTATACAGTCTTCTTTATTGCTCGTTTTGCATGTCTTTTAGACTCGAACAAAGCTGCTTCGAATGGAATTGATGTTGATTATAGTTACAGTGAAGAATTTTAGTAAATCTAATGATAAACTGAGCCGTTATTTTCATAGTTTAAGAAGGATAATCGTGTTCTTTTATACTGGTCTCATTATACAGTGTAACACGGCAAAACCTCCGCGGGGCGTCCGCTGACGCACTGCTGGAGTGAAAAAGAAATCTGCCTGTCCTTTACCAAGAACTCCCAACATTTTTGCGGTCTTATTCACTGCTTCTCCTCTGTTCCCATCGAAGGAGTTCAGGCCAGTGATCTTTTATTTCGGTTCCCGCACTATTAACTGAATAGTGTTTAGGTACCTAGTTTTAGTTTTATCATATTTAACTTATTACATATTAGTTTTATTTCTTATCCGCCGGCTAGCCGGGCTACATCAGTCAATGAATTAATGTGGATTTGCCAATATATAATCATATAATTTGATTATATTTTGGCAATTACTCACAACGAGACGCTAAAAAACCTTCCAATAAATATTTTACAGACCGTCCAAATCATTATTGAAACTTTACTACCTGCAAAAGTTTTACAAGGACAAGAAAAATAACTGATAAAATATACTACCTGGTCACAATATCTCTCTGAACCTCGCCGCTTGTCGAATTCCGGGGACATGCATAGATATTGTGACAGGACAGTAAACCAGTGGCTTTTCTGTCACTTGCCATGAGTCTTGCTATGAAGATCTAAAAAGGCTCATCAAACCAAAAGCGAGCCCTCCGGTACATTTAGCTATGTTCTGCTCATTTTGCATGTGGGGTAAGTATCCCGATGATTGCAGGCCTAGCGTGAAAAATGAATGAAACCTACTTCCTATTCAGATCGTGTAGGCACGCACGCTGTGCCTGCTTAATGAATTACATACATGAAACTCTACCCTGTCTACAATAAAAAAAGAGATCGTCTTGATAATTTCAAAATAACCAGAGATAGAGTTCCGGTGTAAAATTTCAATTATATTATGTTTTCAATACTATTATAAGTTTGAGACAGGAAAAACCCTTTCTCATTTTATTTATAACAGTGCAGTAGTACACGAGTACGTGTCTATACAATATTGACTGTTAATGAGGTCATTGTATATCGCTTTGCCAATAATGCCTTATGAAAAACGTGGTACATTTTAAATGGAGGTTTCTCATTTCGCTTTCAGGTGTCATGGATTTAGGTAGTATTATTCCAAGCCAAGTGAAACGTGCCTATCGCTTTTGGAACCGATTAGGCAGCAAAAAAGGGTTCGAATATCCGATAAGGTTAAAGTAACTAGATCCATAATCATTAATTGTACGGCCCTGAAGTCGTCTGCAGGGTAATTACGTAGCTTTTGTAGCGGATGGCGGTCGGTTGAAGTTAAAGTTTCATTTAAATAATATGCCTTCCTTCAAACTTCTTCTAAGCAATAGATACGAATACTTTCTACACGTCATTACATATTAGGTGTATTATATTATTATTATGTATGTCTTTCCCGTTCACGGGACAATGGTGTCCCGGACCTTTGGGAGGCGTGCGCGGAGCCGAAGTACCGAGGCACCGAAGTGCCAACGAGTACCACATAGCCAACACGTAGAGGCCCTTTTGACAATTTAATGAAATGCAAGGGATACACCGAGCGGATGCTGTCCCTGCCCGTGTCATGGGACGCACACAGAGACAGCACCCGCCAGGGTGTATAGGAACTATTGCTGATTGATGGACTCTAAATGAACTGGGCTATTGGGTGAATCTGATGGACTAATGGCTGGGCTATTGGGTGAGACAACGGACGCCTGCCTAATAAAACTGTCTCAGATTTTTTATTTCCGGCAGACGGTGACTCGCTCTCTGCTAGATATTATTATTATTATTATTTTATTTTATTTATAGTTATTTATTTACAGGTAAAAACCCATTTGTTGTAAATACAAATATAAAAATCACATTTAAACTAAAAGTGTATAAGTTAAAATAAAATAAAATTAAAATTAAATGGTACCAAATAATAATATTAGGCAGTCACAGCAGAAAACCTACTTCTTGTTCCTTTCGCGATGCACGGAAAGCCAATGTTTATATGTATATTGGATTATCCAGATACCCAGACAGCTTACGAAGAATATCGTCTGACGTTCGCAACCGATGCCAGAAGGAAGCAACGCGAGAGCGTATGATGGCGAAAAAATCTGGTACTTCGGCCTCGGCAAACATGCTTCATGCGCTGCAGTATCTTGGCAGTTTCATTAGAATGCGGTATGCGTCATTATACTGCACCCTAATTTTGCTCATCGCGCGTTTAGTGAATCTGCTCCAGAGTTGACATGTGTAAAAACATAGACAATATGCCCTAAACAATGTTACCTTCACTTCATCACTACAACGCGCGAACCTGCGAGCAAGCATGTTGCACCTGACGGCCAAAGCTCTGCGCTCCCGCTCAATGTCTTGGTCATCCTGCAGATGCTCCGTGAGCACGTGTCCGAGGTATCTGAATTGTTCCACCCTTTCCACTTGCGCTCTGTCCAAATACACTGGCGGGACACTGGCCGGACCTCTTCCAGCCCTATAAACTACCAATTTCGTCTTCTCCACGTTATACTTTAGTCCATGATTGCGGGCATAGACCTCGCATATAGATAACAACTTTCGAAGCCCCCTGATAGATGGGCTGAGAAGAACCATGTCATCGGCGTAACTAAAATTATTAGTGCAAGTGGCACCAATATGACAATTAGAGTGCAATTACTTTGGTTATCAAAATAATGTCCAAATTGGTTACAAAAGATTAAAGATTTGCCCTAGATCAGTGTCAGACGGTAATATTCCCAGAAGGCTGGCAGAATTGTCACATTGTATGGCAATGCTGATCCCCTGGGCGAGGGAAATGCCAGCCTTCTGATCACGAGAAGCCTCGACCAGGCGCTTGCACAAACCATTGAATATTCGGTGTGAGCCCCGTCCCGAATTCCCGAAGGTCCGAGGTTCTCTACGCCGAACGGCTCAAATATGAAGCCACTATTCTTATAAAATAACCGATTCTTAAAATATTAAACATATGTGTACCTACTAAAGATTACTATACCTCTACCTAGATAAGTATCTGAAGAAAATAAGATTATCCTCAATAAAACCAAAGTCGCCGGGTCGCCAGAAGTATATTTCATTATATTTTATTTAATCGAGTAGATAAAAGTCCCTCGTTTTGAACAGGCCTCTTCTAATCTTATAATGTGCCATGAAACAACAAGGTTTGTGTCAAACTAAATTAAACTTTATTTAAAACGACTTAAGATTGCCATTACATGTGCTTTCAGGAGATATTCAGTTGAAATGGCGAAAAAAGCGTGTATCTTGACGCCCTGTCACTCATGTTACACACCTCGTAAAAGAAGACTTGATTTCCGCACGTCGTATTTGGTTTTATCTGCAATATGAAGTCTGATCCTTATTTCTTGTAGAAAAAGTTTACTTTTGCAAATACGTGTCATAGGTATAGGGTATTGCTGAAGTAAACAAAGAATAAGGAAAAGTACGAATTTGCCACGCATTAGCCATTGTTTGGCGTTGGCTTAAATCCCACAAAGAAAGGCACTTTCGGGATAAGAGGAAGGAAGTCTACGACGTAGTAGTTTAGTAATTTAAGAAGTTTACCCATGTTACTTGAGACAGATGTATCACACAATATCTGACTCAACTCCTAAAAAAGCATCAGCGTTATTCGGTCTATCGATTCCCACCGGCTCGTGTATAATAATAATGCTCGATAAGAAACTCCGTGGTGCGCCAGTTCGTCGAAGACACTGTGTCGAGCGTGTAAAGCTATACTTAAATGAGAGTGAATGTGTTAAGCAGAGTTTGTTCAATTCTAAGACCAAGCTAGACGGGGGGGTAAACGAATCAAGTTTAAAACAGGATACTTTGTCATTTCCTTGGCTTTTTAAAATACGTAACTTCCAAAAACAGACTCGAAAAAAGAAATCTACCTTTATAACTATCGATTTTTTTCACAAAATTTCTAGAATCTTGGTTGAAAAATTCGACCTGTAGAGGAGCACAACCGGAGCTACAAAAACATTATTGTCAAAGCTGAAACGGAGACCTACGTTAAACTCGGTCAATTGTAAAATCTGCTCCCTTAGAAACTGAACAGAAATTTGTTGATCATAAATGAATAACGCCAGACCTCTCAGTCGCATATAGTCTCCGAGTTAAACGCCCTTTAACATACGGACTGACGGACAGACATGACGGAAACTGTCAGGGTCCGTTTTCGCCAGATTGGCTATGGAACCCTAAAAAGGGTTTATTTTTAATATTCTCTTCTTTCTTAAGCCAAATCCGCTCAGAACTCACGCGAAGACAGGTATGTCAAAAGAACACGATCGTCAAATCAAAATCAAAGTAAAATGTTGGTAGCTTAAATTAGAGAAGGAAATATTAATCCACGCGAACAGGTGTTCCTCAACGCCTCTTAAGAAATGTGGCAGAAATTATTTCTGCGTAAATGGATTGTCGCTTAGGAAACGTAGCTAAATCATTTTATGAATTTGTCTGAGAAGAAATATCTCACAAGAGGATTATAAGGCTGGGTATTTTACCACTTTCGAGTTTTTTTTAAACCATCTGAGACAGAATATAGTATCATAAATTCTAAATTTTTAGAAAGATTGTATGTAATGGGATAAAGAAGAAGCAGAAGAACTTTAAACTGACAAAGGAAAAATTACAAACTGCCAACTAAAAATATTGGTCTCCAGACCGCGCGCCCGCAGCGTGCCGCAGCAGAGGGGGAGTCGGTCTTCTATTGGGCGAAACCTCTCCTCTACAGGTAACCTCTAAATATTTTTGTTGCTTATAACGTAAATTTATGAACCTTACTAATTTACTGAAATGTATTTTTATCAAAAACACAAAATCTCAAAGTGACAGATAAATATACAAAGGACTACGTACGTAGCTGTGACCGTTTTCCTTTTGAGGTTTAGAGAACTCACTTTACTTACGGGGCACTTACACTTACCCTTATTCTTTTTCAAGAGTGTGTTCCACCGTTTAATCTTCGTGATTGATATGTCTACCCATAAAGAAAACAGCTCTGTAGTGCTTAAGCTAAACCGCAGTCGTACGTACATGGCGAAAATTATAAGAGTTCCTTGTTTACTAAGGTTATGACAGAATAGAATGTTACTGTTTTACCAGGTTATGCAGAAATTTTCAGATACCAAAAAATGCAATACTCGAGGGCTTATATATTGATGTACCAAGACTATAAGTATATATTATAATACTAGCTTTTGCCCGCGACTTCGTCTGCGTAGAACTCGGTCATCGCATTAGAATGTTATTGCTATTCTTTTATTTTAGGCGCTAAGCTAGTTATCTCTCTTCCACCCCCTTGCGGTGTCCCATGTCCTTCCCTATGTTTCGAACATTATGATGCAGGTGCGGAATATACTACAAATGCATTAAGTAATGTAGATGAAAACGGGAGCGCAGCGGGCGCGAAATATTTCAAACATTATGATGCAGGCGCGGAAAAAACTTCACACGTATCATGCAATGTAGTTAAACAGGCGGGCGAAGCGAGCGCGAAATATTTGGAACATTATGATGCAGGTGAGGAAAATACTTCATACGCAAGGGCCTGACACGCTTTGTAAGAGAAAGATAGCCTTATTGCGATTCCTATGAGAGGAAGTAGAAAAAAGTGCGATGTTTTGTCCTTATCACCGACCGGACATTTTTTCATGGTCGGGTAAAAGTAATCTGTCATTAGTGTCAAGAAGATTGCAAAACAAAGTGGCAATATTTTGCAGTGCAATTTATAAGTGGAAAATTAATGATGAATTTGGTTTAAATGAATAATAATTTACCAATCATCAGATCCGTAGTGTTTGGTTGTTCAGTGCAAACATGGTGGGGTGTTCAGTGTTTGGCTGTAAAAGCAATTTCGACCGAAAAAAGGCGGATGTTACATTCCATGCGTAAGTACATTTTCTTTGAATTTTGGACCCGTGTTTATTTCTAAAATCTCACCGGAACCAAATTACTGAGCTAAATCATTAGTTATATCATGAGACAATAGATGAAATAGGAAAAATATGTGAATTAATTAAAAAATAACCTCCAAACATTTGACATACAAACCGGTCAAATCGCGTAGTAGAAATCTACCATAGAAGCCAGCTTAGCATTGATGTCCCACCATTCAGTCGGTTTATAATTCGATTTCGGGATACCAACAAATAATAAAAAAACCCCTAAAGATTACCCCACGTTTCGGGAATTTCAAGTAATTTGATTTTTTCAGTTTTTCAACAGAGGATGAATCCCGAAAAAATGGATTTCAGGACTGAGGGAACAGGAAATTAAATTGGGTAAAATAATCTATAACTGCTTATTACATATTTGTTTATTTATTGAAAAATAAAGTTATAAATGTAATATATTATTGTAAATAAATTACCTGTTCTAAATTGAAGTTTATTCTTTTATTCCAACAACTACATAATTTATCTGTGAAAGACAAAAAGGGGCATGGAAATAGTAAGCACTATCTGGTTACATTACTTACTACTTTCATCGTCTAGAGACTTAAACATTTAGCATGGTTCTTTGGGTGACGTGATGACCAGCAAGTCAAGCGGCGAGCAGGAAGGCCAGCGACCAGCGGCGAGCGGCGAGAACAAAATGTATAGATTTGGATCAGTGAAATCGCCGTTTGATGCAACGGTGATAACCGGTGACTATGTATTTATAGGTAAGATTATCCCAAAAAAAGTGGCCGGTCGAGATCACTTATTTTACGATATCGCCTACGATGTTGTGTAAATTTAGTTAGTGAGTCAAAATGGCGACTTAGTCACTATGGAATTTGATCACTTGTAACTAAGTACTATCCGACTAAATTTTTGGGGTAATTTTTTGCAACCATGGTATCCCCATATTTTGACGTCATAATATGAGAAAGACATAGCCCCGGTCGCTTGTTGGCGCATCTATAACTACAGAGTATATACTATATCTATGTTCATACGCATTAAGTCATGTACATGAAAAAGCGAGCGTAGCGAGCGCGAAAATTTTCGGACATAATGATGCAGGTGCGGAAGAGACTTTATATGCATCAAGTAATGTATAACTACATTTCATACAGGCGAGCGAAGTGTGCGCGAAATGTTTGGAACATTATGATACAGGTGCGGAAAATATTCATACGCATTAAATCATGCAAATGAAAACGCGAGCGCAGCGAGCGTGAAACGTACGAACATACTGCGCGAATTATTTGGAACATTATGATACAGGCGTGGAAAATATTCATGCGTACTCCATTATTCATCGAGTGAGATGAAAACGCGAGCGCAAATTTTTTCGAACATTGTAATGCCATGTGTGGAAAAGACTTTATACGCATCAAGTCATGTAGATGAAAACTCGAGCGAAGCGAGCGTGATACTTTTAGAACATTGTGATGCAGGGTGCGGAAAAGACTTCTTACGCATTAAGGAATGTTGATGTAAACGCGAGCGAAGCGAGCGCAAAATTTTAAAGAAAAAAAATTAGTTGTCGGTGGTTGAATTCGTTTGTTCTCTCACATTCAAAGGTGGAGTAGAGGCTCAGGTTGATAGCGCACCCACCCTGGTTGTTCCTGGGAGATGTGTGATTTTCTGAGATTGAGTTTTTGTTTCCTATCGGCCTATGAATTTCGAATTTGGTCATACTTAATGTTTATTGTTACATACCTATATTTTACTAACAAATACCTATATACCCTAAATGTGAAAAGTCTGACCCGGCCGGTCTTCGGTATGTTGTATGGATCAGCAACTTCGACAAACTTTACTTCGGTGCGAACTGCGAACCGGGAGAACATAAATAGGGCCATTTTTTAAGGGCCATAGCTTAGGCTTATAGAGCTGCAATTATGCTTAATTAGTTTCGAATTAATTACATCAAAAAACGTATTTTATGAATTTTGCTGACGCCAAACGCAAATTTTACGACTTGAGGGGGGGGGGGGGGGCTACCACGAACCACAAACGAAGTTTTCCCTCTCTGTCGCACTTGCAAGTCTGTACTAAAGTGCGACAGAGATGGAAAACTTCGTTTGTGGTTCGTTTATTTTCTGGCTCTGAGAATGGTCAGTGAACCCCTCACCCCTTCCCCACCCCTGATATCCCCGTACCCCGAAGAACCTCAAACATATCCCATGACGATTATTAAGAAAATAAATGTCCGCCATCTTGCATTTGAAAATGGATATCATTGGAGCACCCCAAAAAAAAGATTTAATACAAAAATATAAATATTTCAATTTATTCATTTTGAACCTTATTATTTGAACAGTAAAATAGCTTTTTAAACAAATAAAGTTGATGCAACTCGGAAAACTCAAATTATTTCAATCATGCGCATACATATACCGCATATACGTGCCGCAAGTCTTACCATGCAACCGAGAGCCCGCTGCTCTGCGTAGGTAGGTAGAGGTACCTTCCATCGAAAACAAAAAAAAAACATCGAGCTTGCATAGTAGGTTTGTGAATATTGATAGCGACCGGCTGTCCAACATAATTAGATCTCTCATATCAAACAGTTAATATGGTTTGAGGGACTTTTGTTTTTTTGGTCTTTGGCCTCTCAATTATATTTCGTCCCCCGTTTTTTCAAATACTATCTGTTTATTGCACAATGTTTGAATGGGTTTCTTTTTACTTTGCTTCCAAGTAGATGCTTACCAATTTTCAAGCCTTTAAATTACGAATTGAAGGACTTCCCATACAAAGTTCAACCCCTGTTTTCACCCCTTTTCATCCCAATCTGTATAATTTTTATAGCCTATAACCTCGCCGAAGATCCAATAAACATATTATTGAAGGCTGTATTAAAATCCATTCGCTAGTTTTCACGTGATAGTTAGACAAATAAACAGACAGACAAACAGACAAACAGACAAACAGACACGAATTCTAAAAACCGTTGAAATGTGTTCTGTTATCGATTCTAAGACCCCTCAATCGATTTTTTTTCTTATATCTTCAATGTACAGATTTTTGACCCTCTTCTGCTTTATTATATGTATAGATATGCATCTTTAGTTTTATTGCAGCATTCAAGTTATTCTTTATTGTAAATTAATTCGTAAAGTAATCATGTAATCCAAGTGTACAGACTGTAAGTTTCAGATGCCTAAGGCGACTTCCTGACTTGGCGGGGCGGGATCGATATGTGACATTTTTTTCTTTGACGTAAACTTACTGACATCGCAAAGATTCCAACTTGACGGAATACTGTCAGTATTACATTTGCGCAGTAGTAATATCATGCGCAGAAGTGGACCAGCACTGCCTTCGTATCGTCCCGCTACCGCGCATCCCGCGCCAGTCAGGAAGCACACATTTAAATGTAGGGGCGTAGTAAAAAGCGGTACTGAGTTGACTGACAGTTGACACTGACATTCGACAGTTTTCTCATATCGTACCGCCTCCGCACCGACAAATCAGGAAGTCGCCTAACCCTTTTGTGAAAACATGTTGTTTACCTCTTTCAAATTGATTAAAATTCTCCAACGGAATATTTAATTCAATTCAAGTCACTAGGTATAAAGAATAATGTCTCTATAAATCTTCTAACAAATGCGATTACTTTAATGGAATGTCGACCTTAAAGCTCTTTGCATGTTATCTACTGTTTTGGATATACTTATACCTATGGTAACTGTAATTCTTATTTTTCTTTCATCAGAGAGTGGAATTTTAGTAACAGAAACATTATGAAAAGACCGAAATCTAAGGAATAGATGCGAAAGGAAAATTGGGAATGCTAAGTGAGAATGGCACCATTTAAATGACCTAAGTAAGAATTTAATTACTTAGTAAATTACCAACATTAAGAATATTTTTTGATGCAAATTCTTCAATAAGCTTATTAATATTTTATTCTAATCCTACTTTACGGTGGTCGCAAAGTTTATCGTCAAGACGCAGCCGGTACTTAATCTTTGAAAAATGAAAAAGAAAAAAGGAGTGAAGTTTTCTGAATATATTCGTAATTCAATAAAAAAAGGAAACTAAGATAAACCAACTTTAGACCAAATCGTTGAGTATTAATTAGCGGGAATATTTTGCGGCATCCGTAAATTAACCGTATTTGAAATCACACACACAACTACCTAACTAATTTTATTGTGACAGGTATGATAACAAGTCCTGTTTTTTTATTGTTTCTGGCCTTTTTTTTATCATTGTCAGATTGCTTTAAACAAACATCTGGGGGCCGATTTTTGAGTGTCGAACGCTCGATTTTTCCACTCGACATCTGTCAAAACGTCATAGTTTCTTGACAGATCTCGAGTGAGAAGTCGAGCATTCGACACTCAAAAATCGGCCCCCTGATCTGTCATATCAATTTCTAAATGTCTGTATTTCCTGAACTGGGTACCTTATACATATTTATTTAACATCATGGTGTCACTATACTGATAGTAACTATCGAAATATCAGAAATAATTTAACTTCTTCATTATTTCGAAAAGTTATATATTATTTTATGTCACACCTGGCCATAAAGTGACCATTATCGCACGCTCCGCGCGCGAAAAAACCCACTTCCTGGCCAGGGGGTGACATAAAATTTTGTACTTACCACGGGCGATAATAAAGAAAGCCTCAGATCGCATATTTATCGCCCTTGCCTTCGGCTCGGGCGTAAAATACCTGCGATCTGAGACATTCTTTGTTTTATCGCCCTTGGTAAGTAATGTACTATTATCGTCCAAGTGTACATTTCAAAATAATACCTCTAGAATCTAGTATAACTCTAGTATCCGTAAGTTATAATAATATATACCATACTATAGAGTTGACAAATGCCAATCTTTAGGAATTTAAAGATAAATTCTTGAATCCCATTCTGGAACTTAAATTCAGTATTCTGGGCCCAAATTGAGGTGTTGTTAGCATGTCGGCTAATTGAGTCTCGGACGAAACTTGCTTCACCACCAGATAATTGTTTTAACTTAATATGTTTCGTACCTTTAATGGTATTCGTACTTCAGGTTGTGTGCGAGATAAATCGCTGACTTGCTATCGAGTTTCAAGACAGGTTTTTTTAGCTTATCACTGAATAATCGATTTAGTCATAAAATCTCTTGAGTTGCTTCACTCGTTGCTATTATCTCAGCTTCGATTGAAGCTATAAGCGATTTTCGGAATTGCAATTCGATACCGATTACTGTCTTAAGCGGTTCATTGTACTTTTCTTCGTTGCAACGTGTATTAAACTTTAATGGTTCGCTCTTTTTGATTAAGATGTCTCACAGATAACCTCAACTAGATAGAGCTTATAGGGCGACGCGCGTGCGCCACAGTTGGGCGATGTTGCGCTTAATATACTGCCCCGCCAGGCCGCCACACGCCGCAATTTTTTTTTCTATTTCCACATCACTTTTATGTAGCGCTTTATAGAATACATCTTTCTAACAAATTTCATAATTGTAGTATGCACTTATAGTCTCCGAGTAAATCGGTTGTGACATACGGACAGACAGACAGACAGACCGAAACTATAAGGGTTCCGTTTTAGCCATTCTGGCTACGGAGCCCTAAAAAACATTCTAGTGTTTTTCGTGCCACGCGCAATATAGGGTTTCGTAGTTGTTCACCTAAAAGAAATTGGCGCACCTGAAAGGTGTACAAATCAAAATAAACCAGAAGACCTATTTTACTAAGTGTACTTTAAACCATCTAGCTACCAAACAGTCTCTTTAGGAGGATAAAATGTACGAATTGGAGGTGAAATGTTTTCTCCGTACCCCATTAGGGCGGTATGTATATTTATTCGAGATCGAGCACAATAAAATTTGCATTTGAACTCCGCGTGAAACCCCCAATTGACACGTTCGTACGCCAATACTCAATACGACTAACCCATAGTAACTATTCACTTTGCCATTAAAATGGATAAAGTTGACAGAAAAACGTAACGAAAAGAAAATTTGTTCAAGTAAGTGGATATTAGATTTTGCAAATATATCTAGTTCAAATAAAAATGGTATAAATCCCTTCAATTTAATATTATACTTTTAAAAAGCAAAAGGGTCATACGTTAGGTTAGTACATTGAAAATGTGCCTCTTTGATATAATTCAAAAATAAATAGTACCACATGATGTGATCTGATCAGATAATACGATTCCTATAGAAAGCTATGCCTACCCCTTGTCTTATTGAGACCCCCAATAATTAATAATATATACCCATAACATCGTTCTCAGCATTTGTCCTTCCCCGGGACTCCAACTATCTCATCTAAATCTATTCAGCAGTCAAAGAGTGACCAGGTAACAGACAGACCGTAACACTTTCGCATTTATATAAGGTATTAGTATGGGTTTTATCTGTAGGATAGATAGGGAATTGAACCTCTACGATGAGTATTTTGTGATTCTTGTGTAGGTATGTAGTGTGATGGGTACGCTGTGATTGTGAGGCAGTGAGATGTGGGTAATTAGCTGGCCATCCTACTGATTGGAGCTGTCAGACACAAAGAGAGCACTTAGCGGCCGGGTTTGGCCGGGTGGTAATATTTACTCGTACTTACCGGGGCGTCGTACTCAGATCATTACGTGCTTGAGTTGAGAGATGGTACTTTCAAAATTCAAATACGTTTTAATTTGTAACTGTAGCTACTCATACCAGTTAGCACAACAAATAAATGCTCAAAGTACCTGAATTTTATCCAGTTTATTTCGTAATCTCGCAGAAAAATTATGAAGTATATAATTAATATGCATCTCAATTTTTTTTAATCAAAGTGAAAATTGAAAAATTCAACACCACAGGTGGGATTTGAACCCACGACCTCTGGAATCCGTCCATTGCTCTACCAATTGAGCCACCGTGGTATCCCTTGTAATGGTGAATTTTTCAATCTTAACACTCATCTATTAAGCCTTACGCGCTAGCGGACGCATCCGCTTAACAAACATATTAATATGCATCTGTTTTCAACAGTTTCAAGCGATTGGTTGTTTTAATAAATTGTAATTTCTAAGAGATGATCAAAGAAGTCGACCTACCGCAAAGTCCGAGTTTTGTTTTGATTATTTCCAATTTGCCGACCTTTGAGGTCCTTCTTCCTAAGTTTGTTTAACTACTCGTAATAACTGAAGCTGCCTTTAATGTTTGAAAGGCAAAAATTCTTAAAAACATGACAACTCGAACATGACAACAAGTACTACGAGCGGTCTGCATCCCCAATTTTTTTGTGGTGATAATTATCTTATAATTCGTTTCTTATAATCTTCATTTCATTTTCTTAAAACCTCACTTCATAACACGGATAATGATTTGGATTGAATAGGTATCGACTTAAAAAAATGATAAGGATTTGGGAAATAAAATCAAACTCACAGTCATTCACACTTTTTATATTTGCTATAACGTTTTTAAAACATTGAGGATTTAATGTGTACTTCTTCTACATTTACCATTAATAATTACTGGTTTTCAGAATACCTTTTGCTAAAGATCACAACGACGTTTAATACTATACTATGTACAATAAATAAACACTTAAGTATATTTACAGCCTAATATGTCAACACTGAAAATAAATACATTATTTAAGTACCTACTGTTACGACAGCTTGAAAATGTATCAGCCAATGAAAATGATTTTAATTTCGATGTTCATTTTCAAGACATTAAAAAGTATCACACCTATTGGCAGGATAGTCTTACAAAGCTCGTATAGGAATGTAAGAGTCGATTAAATCTGAGCATAGCTTAACAACGGAGATACTATGACTACCTACCGACATTTAAAACATTGAATAGTCACACTTAAATTTTCGAAATCTCTCTTAGAATTGCCATACATCAACGATCACAGAACTACCCACTTAATTTGATCATTTCTAATACAATTACCGGCATTATTTGCCGTTTTCTACCGGTCGCTATAACATCTTCGTATTTTCTTTTATTTAACACGATTATCCACATAGATAAGACGTATTTGATTGGTATTACAAGAATGGTATTAAGTTACTTTACTATAAATAGTTGAATTGTCAAGTACTACTATTCAAGATACCTTCATACGATTGAATCATTTGGCGTGTCAACTTTAGATAAAAGCGGTACACTGCTATAGTCTTTTAGACATTGATTACTTTTTCTAGAGCCGTTGTCGAAGGAGCTTGCTTGCGGTAACTTAGGTATCCAGTTATTATTACCTACTTTATTCGAATTGTGATTTCCTATGGCGTTCATTTGGCAGTCCTTCAATTTGACTTTGGGTTGGCCGCTCTGACTGACCGAGTTGTGATTTAGTGAGTTAACGTTAAGGGATATGGAATTGGAAACGCTGTGCTTATCTGTTTCTTCGACAGAACTTGTCATGCCATTAGTTACAGGCTCGGTTGGATCTGACTGCTGCCTCTGTATTTTGAGATTTTGTAACAGAGGTTGTGCTTCTTTTTCTAGTTTGATGAAGTCAGCATTCCGTTGCTGGAATATTCCAGAACCCCTTCTGCTCGATGACCTCGAGCTATGGTCATGTCGTTGTCTGAACGGAGTCAGATGTGAAATAGATCCACTTTCAGCGGATTGAGTTTGGAGCTTTAACAGTGACGGTTTTTCTTTGGGTGGGGCGTTCGGATCGACTGTCTCTCCCAACAGCCAGTATGTGACTAGAGTTCCTTTTCCCTGTAAACAGAAATAATGCTTTAAAGTTATGGGAGTGAATCATGATCAAAATATTTTCCGAGTTCAAGCGCCGGAACGGAAGTATGAAAACATGAAAATAGGTACTAATTATACTTAAATAAATTAAATAAACGAGTTATCACAAAAGTTAAGAATGAACACAATTAATTGCCAGCTGCCAGTTCATCTTTATTCAATTACACAGCGCTGTGAAAACAAGCCGCAAGATCATTACGGATACCTAATTATGTAAATAAGTAGGGTTCGTTTGGGCTCAGAACAAATAGCAAACATTTCATACAAAATTTAGTGACCCGCTGATTTAAAAGCGTCACTATTTCAGTCGAGTCAAGCCGAGTCAGTTCTTCTTTAGGAACTGACATAATGAAAAAAACCTTTTTAGTAGCGAATGTGCTCAGTTTTCCGAGGTTAATTTCAGGCTGTATTATGCAGGTTTAAATTAATGATTTTATCTCTTGCTAGCCTGGTGGGTCAGACGAGGACGGCTTGCATGTGCTTAAAGATAGGGATGATTTACAAAAGCTTAGATCAAGAGAATGCATTTAAAAATTTAACATTATACTGTTCTGTTGTCTGACAGACGTATGGACGAACAACCCGAAGGTGATCCGGACAGTGGAGGCTTAGAAATAGGGTTCCATTGGCACCATTTGACTGCGGAAGCATAATAACATGACTACCTAATTGCTGTTTATGGAAAAGCTTGCTCTCCCACGCAAATAAGCTCATCCCGGATGGTGTTACAACTGAACCTGAGAGCCGTAAGAAAAAAACCGAGCTTCACGTAGGGCAGAAGGCTCGCGAAATTTGTATTTAGCTATTTTGGCTGCTAAGTTTTATATTATAATGTTCACACCTGCTAAGTATTCAGAAAAGATTCATCGTTGCCCTCGAATGAGGGATTAAAGTCGTACTTTTCTTCCCTGATTTGAGTGCAACTTTTCCTCATAGAAGGTGTGAAAAGCAATAAGTGCCACTCGGTAGCAAAATTATTTTGAAGTAATTTCATGTTTTTAGCAGCGGGCCTCATAGGCGGTGTGAAAAGCAGTATATGGATCACACGGTAGCAAAATTATTTCCATCTTGGGCGTAAACACTTGAATCTCTCGCTACGCTCAAGATTCTACTTTAGAATCCCTAGCTACATTCAGGATTCAATGTATCGCCCTCGCTGTAAAAATATCATTTGGCTCCCTTGAGACACACTACTATTATATTCTTACCTTCATAGCAACCTCTCCTCTCAGCTCAAGCTGGAACGTCCCAAAAGTGTCCAGCAGAGCCTTGGTGGTCGGCGAGACGTGGATGCGGAGGGCTTCTCCGTTGGACTCCATGCGTGACGCCGTGTTCACCGTGTCCCCGAAGAGGCAGTATCGCGGCATCTTCAGGCCCACCACGCCAGCGACACAGGGGCCTGGTGGAAGACGTTTTATTAGAACAGCGCCGGGAAGTCTCTTGTACAACCTATTCATCATTATTCATTACGTGTCCTATCATGTAATAGTACATTACTTAACAAGGGCGGTAAAACAAAGAATGTCTCAGATTGCAGGTATTTGACGCCCGAGCCGAAGGCAAGGGCGATAAATATGCGATCTGAGGCTTTCTTTATTACCGCCCGTGTTAAGTACAAAATTTTATGTCACCCTCTGGCCAGGAAGTGGGATTTCCCGCGCGCGCAGCGTGCGGTAATTGCCGCTTTATGGCCAGGTGTAACATAAACAAACTTTTTTTGAAGACGTTAATCATGGTCACAGTTTTCTCTAGGATTACAATACTTTGTAAACTTCTTTAAGTATACACTTGCATCTGGACTATGATTATTGTCTTCAAGAAGAGTTTGTTAACATGATAGGATAGGTAAGCATAAATAGACTGTAGGCTACTATAATTGATAACTAGTGGAATTCAGGTGGACTGTATAGGATGTTAATGGATGATAGTAACACTTGTTTAGCAAGAATATTATATTACAAATACAAGTACAATAGTAGACCAGGCGAACGTGACCAAGACAAGTTGACAACTCAAACAGAATAAATATGTAAAAAGTACAATTAACATTGTAAGTATTCAAATAGGTCGCATCACAGCCAGTCGCCAACATACCAGACCCCCAGTGGGACACAAACACCTGGTGGCGACTGACTGGGCTGCAGCTACCATACAAAAATGTTTACGGGCCGGTCGGCGTAGCAATCCATCTACCTTTGCTGCATGAATCGTTCCGTCGGGCCCTAAGTTAACAAGACCTAGGGGCTACAGAAAATTAGCACCACACCACCCTCGTCAATCTGCGACACGTGTAGTACGTGCACGTGTGTACATGTACATGTAGCTCTCGGGAAGCCCCGACGAAGTTTGCGCCGCGTTACAGGATATCGTCGTAGATAGCCGGATGAAAAATCTCTGGCTCGTTATGGCAACATAGTGAAGTGACTATTTCCAGGTCAAGCACTCTCATCGTTAAGTAAGCGTGCAGCGTGCGTGTCTGACAATGGCTACGTTATGTGGCTAAAAATGTTCGGGTCTATGTGCGTGAAGGGCCTTATGATCAAGTCATTCTGCAGGTAAATTGCCGGTCTGGGGCTGAGTAGATTGACATTTTCATCTTTAGCATTTTAAAACAGACGTGCGTTACACCGCGGACATTGTCTCGTGGTCTGAGTATTGAACATTTCGGTTAGAATCCGTTCAATTTCGACTCGTTGAAATGATGCGACAATCTAATGTGGTCGTAGAGGTTGATTAAATAGTCGCACGGCATGGTTATGGCCGTTGTAGTTGGGAGACTTCACGCTCTTGTTTATTCCTGAGACACTCATGTTTTTCCATCAAGCCTTCTTGGTTGGGAGTGGTTGTGTACTTGCACTTTTACTTTTCCTGGTTACGGCTTTTAGGATCGCAAAAGTGCTCCTCGGGGAAGCTGTCTGCTTGAGCCACTTGCACCATAATCTTCTCAGGTACCTCGATGTCAGTAGCGTGAATGTGGTAAGGGGATGTGGCGCTATCTATACATAATTTAGAATATAAAACTACGGAATAAGTAAAACTTCATTGACCGTTGAACAATGACATACTTTTAAAGCTGAAGCGAAAGACTATTGCTCTATCGTTATTAAATATTTTATTATACAACTGCACGCAGAATTCAAATTCAAACATTATTCAAAAATAGAATGTACCTACTGTTTTAATGAAGAAAAAATGTTAATGACGTCAAATCCTAATTTAAAAATGTCACGTTGTCAGCAGCGAATAATTATGATCGAGTTCCTTATTTTATTTTTTATTTATTTATTAGGACCTTCAACAACAAGAATACTATTACAAATTATGGTCTTAATGCACAAATATAGGCTAAGTATTTTATTAATTACAGAAGGACACAACATGCATTAATTAACAGTGAAGTTGTCATACAAAAAATTAAAAAACGCGTACAATTAGTCGCGAAGTACAATTTATTGGAGCATTAGAAAAAGTATTATCTATACAATAGTTACGTAATTCAGGCCAACAGATAGTTGCGCTCCATACTTAAAACAATTAAAAGTGCTCACTTTACCTTCACTTTTTATATACGAAACCGCTGTTTTTGTCCATACGAATCCCACTCTATTTAGAAAAATAGCGCAGTCCCGTAGTAAAAGACTGCAAAATACAAACAACTTCCACATAGAAAGAGCTAACACCGCATTTAAGTTAAAAAGTGTGATTTGTATGGCAAGCAAAATATATAATAGACTACCTACTTCTATAAAAAATAAAAATGTACTCGAATTTAAGCGAGCTCTAATGTTATTATTAATTGATAAATGTTACTATACGCTATCGGATTATTTACTAAGTTAGTTTTTATTTTGACATTATGAATAAGTTATGACATGCTAGTAATTTAATTGTTATAACATTATGACTCTTCCTGAATACCTATTTATAACATTTTGTATTTTAATGACTAAGTAATAAGCATAAAAAAGCAGCAGTCTAAAAAATATATATATATATGTGAAATTGTGAATCAATGTTTTGCATGCCTATCGGTAAAATATAGCGCTACTGTTAAAAATAAGTTCCATCACTGTAAATGTATTACCTATATTTGCAAATAAGCATTTTTGAGTTTGAGTTTGAGTTTGAATTAATTATTGCAGACGAGTACCGCATTTAGACCATGAGATTTGCCGAATGGTATACTACATTGAAAGTTTTACTCATCCCAGTTTGGGTATCATCGAGGAGCTCCATACGAAACGGCTGTTCAAATAGCAATGCGTTGTCTGCGTTGTTATTCCCCTCTTACGTTATATCTCAGTAAATGTGTTAAACAGAGATAGACCGTTGTCTGCAATGTTGTATTGAAATTACTCGACGTCAAGTCTAGGTAAATAACATTCAATCATCACAAGGCAGGTGACGAGCCTACAGTTGGCAGGATAATTAGGTTTCCAAACGTATTCTCAATTATCCAGTCTTATTTCAAACTCAAACTCAAAATATTCTGTATTCAAATAGGCCAAGCAACATAACTAATTTGAATCTTATTATTCAGAGCAATTTATTGATGCAATTATGATAACTAAAAAAAAATGCTGTTATGTATGTCAAACAGAGCATAATAAATACACAAAAAGATCGTCAATACGTAAAATAAGAACATAATATAAAAAAATAATATAATCTAGACAGTTTCTAGAATAAAATATGAATGTCAAGAGGAAAATCTAAAATCATTAGAAGTAATGTCATAATTATTAAAATATTATTATTATTTCAACCAAAATTATACAGTTTTTTATCATTCATGTAGTCTTTTGTGCTATAATATGCTTTCGATATGAGTTTACGCTTTACATAATTCTTGAATTTATTAATAGAATTTATTAATAGATAAGTTATGTTACTTGGTAGGTAGTTTATTATAAAACTTTAGATAATTACCCATGAATGATTTTCTTATTTTTTGGAGCCGTGGTGGGCACTGCAAGCTTATATTTGTTTCGAGTATTAATATTATTTATGTCACAGTTCTTCCTAAAATTTACAATATTTTTATGTACCTACATACATAATGTTGTCATAGATGTATTGACAGTGCATTGTCATTATATTAATGTCCTTGAACAGTCTCTATGTTTCAGCTTATACATACTATATTGCTAGAAGTCGAACAGCCCTCTTCTGCAGAACAAAAACAGTATTTATCTCTGCAGCACTGCCCCAGAGTAAAATACCATACGACATAATACTATGAAAGTAACTAAAATATACTAATCGAGCTGTCTTCATGTCTGTTAATTACGGATCTTGCTCACATTTTTCTCACGTACTATTAGATTTATCAATAAACTAATAAGAAGCAAAGTTATACATAATTTTATGCTGAACATTTTTCTAATACAAAGTTTTTGGTGTAGCACTAAGCATTATTGAGTACAAAAAAATATTTTCCACGTATTTTAAAATTGAGATCAAAAAACGCATTTTGCACACTCAGATTTTGGAAGATTTTTAGTATGTCAAAAAGATAAAAACAAAGAGCTAAAAAAAATCAAACTTCGCTTCTGTGGGAATTATTATGACCCTCCCCTATATTGATACCATACCGTAGAACTCCACTCTACTATACGTAAATGGGGTCATAAAGCTCCATTGCCGGCGGATTGTAATGTGACAGTCATGTAGAGTCATAATTCGGGTCGGCACGTGCCTCGTTACGGCGTGGAATATGGTTCTTTATGGACTGAACACTCCTTGCTTTCAATGACATTGAGTCAAAACAATTGATGAACAGGCGTGGCCGTAAATGTCCTTCTAACAACAGTTTGTGAAGTTGATTTCCTCTTACCTTAATGTACAGTCAAGGGCGTAAATATCTATACATTTTTGGACCTTATTTCAATGGAGTAAGGTGATAAATATTGGCGCCCTTGACTGTACTTAAATTTCAAAATTTTGGACAAGTACAGACGGAGACAAACTTAAATTAATCGACAGTAGCTTCACTTCCTTTCATTGGTGAGCTTTTTCACGTAATAGGGTATTAAACAAATGTAAAAATAAATATATATAGGCTAGATAAAAAAAAACATTACTTACTAATAAAATCACTGACGAAAATACTCGGAAAACATCAATCTTAAATTTATTTCAGACTATTTAAAGATTTTATACACATAAATAATATAAATATTTAAAAAAGGGCCTTAATTGATCATAGGAATTCATGAAATAAATGGCTATCTATCTATCTATGACCTCACTAAGACATTATTTCCCTACAAACTTCATACTAACAGAGCGTTTTTGACGTGTAATAAAACGAATATTCAAGAACAAATATTCGTGCTCACCACACAAAATAAATGCCCTGGCCGGGATTCGCATCCGGGGCCTCCTCTAGCTTCGTAGGCAGGGCCACTACCAAGTAGTAGTAGGTTAAAGCGGTCGTCAAATATCTATTTATTACTTTTTTATACAGCGACGGTGGCAAACGCTTATGGCCTGCCTGATGGTAAGCTGACACCGCAGCCTGTGAACGCCCTCAACTCCACAAGAATCATAAGAGCGTTGCCGATCCTTTATTGAACAGAGGCTCCGTTGTGTGGACAGCTAGAGACTTATACTTAAAAATTTACGTACTTTTTTTTGTAGGTACTACCTAAGCCTCAACATTCTACGTTCTACTCACATTGTAAATAGAAACTAAATAGGTACCTGGTTACTCGTAACTCAGTACGTACTTAACTATGTAACAACGTGCCATAAATACATTATAGAGGAAACAAGTTAGTAAATAATTAAACTACGTTAATTGAAGTTTGGGCAGTCAATTTTTACAATTTAATTAAACAGACTATAATTACGTAGGGTATATACATTACTTACGTTTTTAAGCTTTCTATACAATAACAAAGCAGTTAAAGTCAATAAAACAGATTTGTGCGTAATAAAATGAGCTTTATATCTTAAAAACACATTAATAACCTCACATAGCTCGACAATCATAAAATAAAAGCTCGAAATGTTTGTGAGTGTCATTATCCTTTCGCTTTTTAAGGGAACGCTGTTGTAAGTAGGTAATATTACAGTTTACAGTTTTTCGAATAAAGTATCGTTTTTGTTACAGAAAATTATCAAATAACGTAGCATTTAATTTGTTTCGTATAAAAATATGTTTTTTATTTTTGAGTAAATAAATAACAAATACGATTTTAAAATACGTTTAAAACAACTCGTAATTGCGAAAACGGGCATTTTCACTTTAAAGTGTACCCCCTACTTTTTTTCAGATCTCGGTGATTTTGGGTATTCTGACTCAGAATCACGAGTACTATTGATTCAGATGAAGAAAAAAAATGTCTTTGATTTTCCATACAAATTTTCTATATCAGTTTTGTGACGACCCATATAAACTGTATGAAAAAAGCGTCACAAAACTGACTGTTTTTGGTGGGACACTTTTTTTCTTCGCGGAAATGGATACTCGTGATTCTGTCAGAATACCCAAAATCACCGAGATCAGAAAAAAGTAGGGGGTACACTTTAAAGTGAAAATGCCCAAACACTAAATTGTATTGTGCCTAGGTACTACGAAACCTCCCACATATTTATAAAAATACTTGTAATGTTTTCTATGAATATGATTTCGATCAAATTACATTATGATAAGTTGATAAGTCTTGATGCTAATATTCGTCTTAGATAAATTCGTGCCTACGTTGACATTGAAATTACATTACGGTCGTTCTTAGAACGCCCGTTGGCAATGCCTCGGGCTTCAATAATATAATCCTCGAAAACGCTTTAACAAATTTGTCTGCGTTTATTGAACGCTATTTATATTTTGTGGCAATTCGTCCGTAAAGAAGAATATTATAATATGTAGTTCGCAAAAAATATCAAACAAAGATGTTTACCTTTGAAATGTGTATGCTGTCTTCATTTATATAACAGCCTTAAAATTAAAATACATAAGTAAGAAAACGGTATCAAAACTTCTGCTTCTATACCTAAGGTATTAGACATTAAATAAGTTGTTAAAGAAATTATGTGCGAGTACATCACGGTTGAGTTCTTAAATATTCTACAAATTCACATATCCCAAGGCGAATTAAAAACCGACAGCAAATCTTCATTCAAATCACAAGCATACTCTAGCTGAATTTGTTTCATGACTCATTTCATCTCGCAAAAATATATATGTTTATTCATACCACCCACTTTGCAGGGTAATGAGGCAGACTGAAATATACTCCGCGAATGTAAATAAGGGATGAGGTCGTTCAGGTTCGCTTTTGTGTGAGACACATTTCTCGGTTTCGCTTAGTTATTTGCTAGTATTGTGGCGTAATGCGTGAAACGTGACGTTCAAACCGCGTCATTAAGTTATCGGTCTGGCTTTTATCCAATCCAGGCATTCGATAAGAAGTTTTTATTGTCATACGAACCACCAATTTATAGAATGTGTAATCGCCACAATACGGTTCTTAATGAAGTAGATATATTCTCTTGCTCCCCTTCTAAGTTTAAAGCCATACTTAACAAAATTTATAGTACCTAATTAGCGTTAAGTTTCAAGTTGTGTTTTGATTTGTAATTTTGCTTCGATCTCTTAAGCTATACTGGAAATTCGAAGCGCATCAATTATGCACGCATGATTGATCCGCCGAAAAGTAGTGTCCAAATATTTTTAGCGTTATTCGTGTTAAATTTTTTTGTGTTCACAGTGAGATATGTATAAGGAAACGTCTATACCTAAGTAATTTTACAAACATACTAATACGCTGTATTCTCGTGACTGTTTCTGTTTTATCTCCTAATAAATTAAATAAATAAATACCGTTTTGGCAGTTTTTGTACAGCTGTACTTCGCTTAGTTATTTGCTAGTATTGTGGCTTAATGCGTGAAACGTGACGTTCAAACCGCGTCATTAAGTTATCGGTCTGGTTTTTATCCAATCCAGACATTTGATAAGAAGTTTTTATTGTCATACCTTTTAGGTAGTATTTGAACAGCTGTACAAATACTACAAAAAAGCTGCTGTGTAGCTGTATAGCTGCCATTTGTACTGTTTTGTATTGTGCTATAAATAAATTTAAAGTTTCAGTTAAAAGTTAATAACTATATTAGGCATGTATTTACAGTCAACCAATTTGATTTCTGGGCCACTTCGTACCTTGTCACAGTGACATTGATATGAGATCTCTAAGCGGCTTTCATATCGATTTTCACTGTGACAAGGTACGAAGTGGCCCAGAAATCAAATTGGTTGACCGTACGTACCTACTGGCTGCTAAGACGGGAAATACCTACGGTCAAATGGGTTAGAACTCCAAATAGAGCGACAATATTTGGAAAGAATCCGAGTTGGAAAATTTGTTTATATTTGTGTATATTGAACGCCAGTATCGCACGTTGCCCAAAAAAGGAGTGTAATGTTTTCAATTAAAGTTATGTGTGCAAAGAGAGACCTAGCTAGATCGATTGCTCGTCCCCGAAAACCCCCACATACCAAATTTCATCAAAATAGTTAGAGCCGTTTCCGAGATCCTCGAAATAAATAAATAAATATCGAAGAATTGCTCGTTTAAAGATATAAGATAAGATACAACGGGTTGCACTCCGGTAGTGCCGGCAGAAGTGAAAACTAAATGACATGATAAAGTTTTCACTTAATACATTTTTGATAACAGCGCCACCTACGAACAATACAAGGCACTAACTATACAGAACGCTGCTGCCGGTTGTAACTTAACACAACCTGCACTGTGAGAAACTTCGCTTGTTTGTTCATAGGTAGCGCTGTTACCAATATCCATCTTCAAGAGGTCACGTGTCCATCTTACGATATTAGGAGGGGTCAACTTAGCTGGTCTTACGGTCACGTGACCCTTGCGCGAGTTTAACAATTTTTGCCCGTCACAAAAAGTGCTCAGCGCCGCTAAAGAAGTTTTCACTTCAAAAAATTGTAATCTTGGTAACTCACCAGAATGCAGTCCAATCCTCAGCTTCAGCTGGTCATGCGGCCGATGTCGGATCCGGAACCGCCGCACGGCATTTAGCAGCGCGAGCGCCATCCGCGCCACCTCGCACGCGTGCCGCGTTCCATTGCGTTCGGGCAGACCAGACACAACCATATACGCGTCGCCTATCGTTTCCACCTGTTAAATAATGCTTGGTTTTAGACTCTTAATGCCCTAATACGGTTGTACTTTGTTTCGCAGACAGAAGTTTCATAGATTTATTGTTTCGCAGAATTTTCATTCCATAGAAAAAAAAAATTACAAAAGGGTCGCAGTTCTAACCTAACCTAACCCACTTTTCTGGTAGATCTAATTAGGTTCTACACAATGGCATTTAAGTTGTACCTAAAAAGTTAACGGATTCTGAAAAAAAAACTTTCTATGAAACGAAAATTCTGTGAAACAATTCATTCTATGAAACATTTTTCTACAAAAGAAGGGGACACCCCCTAATACACACGTAACTAACACTTTTTTTTTAATAACTTGTCAATGGTGTCATAATACTGCTAAACGAAGTGCGTGCGATTTGTGGTTTGTCAGTTCGATTTGAATGAACTTGCTGAATCTGATTACAGAAAGTTATCTCGATGGACAATCGATTCGTAAACACTACAAAATAAATGAGCTTGGGCATATCACGTCTTACTTAAGTTCCGAACAGGTGCTGTATGCATGTTAGATTTTATTATCATGATCATAAAAAATAATATAATGTCTACCGTGAGATTATCAAATTAGTCTACCCACCTACCTACAGACGGCCTACTTACAGAATAAAGTTCATTTTATTCATGTTTTTTTTTTAGTAATAATATCAAAATAATATGTTACTAATTATGATAATGTCACGGTAGTCAACAAATAGTCTAGAATACCTAGGCTGGGTATGTAGGTGTCTGGATGTTATATTTGAATAAAGAAATTGTTCAGCAACATTAAATATGTTTTCGTATTTGTACATGCCGGTTCTAATATTCCATAAATACAAAACACGACACCGCCACATATTACAAACACCTTCACAATACTGACATCATAATGTCACAATGAGAAGACATTGCAACATCCAAATTCATAAAATAATCACATTCATAAGGAAAAAATAGCGGAAACCGGCGAAAAAAGCATCTTTTATTTGAATACTGCCTTAATATACAATTCGTCGGGCGACTGAGTATTCGTAACTCAGCCGTAAGCTTCAAGTTGCCTCTAGGGTGACGAGCTTAGCTGTCAGCGATTGACGAGGTCTTTAATTTTGCAACTAATTACACCATTAAACCTACTGTCAAATGCATGCCAGTTTCAGGGAGCCGCGCTCTTTTTACATTTTGCTGAAAGGACCTACGGAAACCCGGACCCGGAAAAAGATCGCATCGATCGAGATGACTCACAAGATTTCAACAATACTTTATGTCACATCTGGCCATAAAGCGGCAATTACCGCACGCTCCGCGCGCGGGAAATCCCACTTCCTGGCCAGAGGGTGACATAAAATTTTGTACTTAACACGGGCGGTAATAAAGAAAGCCTCAGATCGCATATTTATCGCCCTTGCCTTCGGCTCGGGCGTCAAATACCTGCGATCTGAGACATTCTTTGTTTTACCGCCCTTGTTAAGTAATGTACTATTAACGTCAAACCCAGTCCATATGTTTCAGGCTTTCGGATAAAAAATATTTATAATTGGTATAAATATAGGTATATAACAATTTATAAATTCAGGTTATCTTTGACCCAATTACTTATAAAGTAGGTACAGTTTTGTATGACAGCCTGTAGGTGTAGGCACGTTCGTCAATTCTTTAAATCACGGTGACATACTCACTGATTTCTCACTTAAATGTATCATTAAAATAATTAACTATTTACTAACTCCCTTTGATATTAAATATGTTTCCATGGTCTATCATTCCAATTTCTTAAAACAACTTTATCACAGCTGACGCTAAGCGTGTTGCTTCAGTCTAGACGCTCGTTTTTATTACCTAGAAAAAAAATATGCTTCTTCGAAATACCTATGCCAACTGATACATGCTTTCCACTTACTTTTAAGTGTTATTGTGCGAGTGTTTATTTTATTAAAGGCAATTTAGGTACTCGTATATACCTATAGTGCTAGGAAGAAACAACGTATTTCATGGCTGTGCAAGGCCGTCCCACGTAAGCAAATAACATTTGTCAGGCAAATAACACACTCGGTCACAAATGCACAATGCCCTGTGGCGTTTGAAGTGTTCTAAATTCCAATTTATCACGGAGATTACGCCAGTTTAAAACTAATTTGTCGCCTTTTCCAGAAAGTTTATCCCAGATCTGAATGTAGTTCAATATTATAATTGAATTTCCCACTCAGCGCGGATCTTGTTACGCTATATAATGGTCGACTAACGTATGGATTAACAATGTCCAAAAGAAGAAAGTACCTATCCGTTTTCCAGCAGTACATAGTGCATGGGCACTGGGCAGAGCTTTACAATCATTATCAATGCCTAGTTAGTTAGTGAATGTCCGTTCACGTTTTCATATGTAGGTACGATATTCAAGCCTTATTTCACAAAGTTTTATTTGGATGAAAATAAAATCCACTAAAAGTTAAAACTTCATTTTTACTTACGATACTTAATTGCAATATTTCCTTCAGACGTAACAAAATTTTGATACAGGAAAAAATGACAAACCAATTAATAAGTATCTGCAAGCTGTACCCGACAAGAACTCCCAGGAAGTTGCAAACTTTTTAATTAAAGAGAAAACAAGTTACTTAATGAACCTGTGGGTTTTAAAAGTTCAGACTTACGATCGTCTCTAATGATGGGTCCGGTCTTTATGATGTTTGAAAAGTACCGAATTTAGTAGGTATCTAAAATATGGGCATGTTACAAACGAACATCAGGGGCCTTATGATGGTCGCGATATAGCGGAAAGCTAAAACATAGCGAAAGTGTCAAGATTTGTCACTTTCTGATACCACTCGATAAAAAATGGCAATAGCTTTATTTTGTCGTTTATTACGCTATCGCGCAACCATAATGCGGGGCCAGGATAATAAAATTACTTTGGGAAAAGTCTGATTACGAGTATGCCAGATGCCACAGCTTTACTATCTTGTACCTAATCACAACGTAAGTATACGATAATTACTTATATTCGCAAACGAACGATGTGAGATATCAATTGTAATTTTTAGGGCTCCGTACTAAAAAGGTCCAGACGGAGCCCTATTGCTATCACTCACGCGTCTTGTCTTACCTTATAAACGTCATAGTTTTCCACAATACTGTCGAAGCAGGTGTACAAGTCGTTGAGTAAGTCGACAACTTGCATGGGCGTGGAGGAAGCGGACAGCGCCGTGAAGCCGACGATGTCTGAGAAGTAGATGGTTACTTGCTCGAATGTCTCGGCTACGACTGACAGGCCATTGATTAGTTGAGAGGCTACTGACCTGCGGAAAAAAAAACTTTATACAAGTATATGTATAGGTAGGTCCAGCGCTTAAGAGGAGGTTCTACCAATGCAAACGTCCCGCTCAACTCAAACGTGCAAGAACCCAACCTTGAAACTGAAACGGCGCCGGTGCTGCCTGTAGCCCGCCCGATGCCCTTTGACGCCCCCCTCTTGCCCTGCCCTGTCACAGGCGCACACAGCACAGGTTCATAGAATCGGTATGAAATGGTAGCGCTATAACTAAATTTCTTATATATAAAGCGAGTCTTGATCACCTATTCAAAACTGGCTATACATTTTTACTACAATACGGCGCAAATGGTTTTAGTAATTGAACCCGATTATACATTTAATTTTGTTGGTAACAGAGTTGGACGACAAATTATCTCTTGACATCAACAATTTAATTTGCGTCCGTTGAACTTATTCGTAGTCTCGATTACATATCTGTAATGTAACTTGCTAACAAGACTTATACTTACTTTGGTAACAACTGATATAAAAGTTCTTCGCATTTCTTCTTTTCTTCCAAATAATCTTGTGTTCTTTCACTAACTAAAGTTTCTAAATTATTAGCGTATTGTTCCATACGGGATAGGAGATTGTCCAAAATATTACTACTTTCTTGGGTTCTGTAACAAAAACGGAAATATTAACTTAAAAAACAATAAAAATAAGGTAGAATTTTTAAAAATATTGCTGATGGAAGTAAGGGTAAGGGTAAGGGATTTGAAGCAAATTTTAGAATTGAATGGTCATGCAACTAACTACGAGTACACAGTAGAATGAAGTTTAATAAAATAAATAATAATAATAATATAATAATAATGCTTTTGCTATGATAAATTGCCTTTGGCTAAAATTGAAACTAGGTACAGTGCATGTGAATGTTAAACCATCACCACAAAGATTTGAGAAAGCTTCAATTTTTTGCTTTGCTTTAATTATAACGATTGTAAACTTATAATGTTACCCTGCTGCTGCTTAAATTAAAATAATAAATACTCAAAAGCGATTGGAACCGATATTGATTGAAATGTTTACACAGGCTCGTGTTTCTCTATTGTAAAAGCGCTATTTCTGGATAAGACGATTATAATGAAAGATATCCAATTACGTTTGCTTTGATTTCATCAAACAACGCTCAGTTTATGAAGCTTGAGATATTCAATTTAGATTATGCCAATACCTCACTTTTTATTTTTAGTATGTAAATAATAAAGAAACATGCATTCACAAGGTCCATTTCCTCAATGAACAACACTTTACGTATCTATCTACCATGGTAAGGAATCATTGTTATAACCAATAAGATTGCAGGATAAAAAACAGTTTAGAGCACAAACAAAAAAAAGAATACTCGCGAAAAAAAAAGAACTCTCGCGCACTCTTACTCTCTCGCTCGCCCAAGTCGGCCAAGTCTCGCAAAGTCACAGCGAGGCAGGCCGAGCGCGAGTGATCTCACACGAGAGTGTACAGCGGGGGTAATTATGTGTTAAAAATACATATAATGGTATTAAATACGCATACGAGTATCGGCACAAATTAATTCAGATGATAGAGTACTTATATCTCACGAGCGCGGGTGAGCCATGGTTGTGTGTTGAGCTATACACTATACATATGTCTGCATAGACAATGAGCAATGGTCAACAACGTCAACTCATAGCGCCGCAGGGATTGTCCTAATAACGTACAACGCGACTACGCGATCATCGCATGATCGCGTTGTATTAGGACGATCCCGCAGACGTCAGCGTAGGCGCTATGAGTTGACGTTCATGACCGAGTGAAACGAAGGTCTCTGCTTCAGGTTCGACAAAAATGCTTTCGAGTATAATTCCTCTCTACAGGTCGCATTTCTCAACCGATTCTCGTGAAATTTTGTGAGCAGGTTCGGTAACTATATAGAATCGTTTTGTCGAGTCACTCTTTGGAAAAAAAAACAATGATTTTGTGTTTCTGCACCCGAATTTCGGTTTGTTCTCCTCTACATATTGCATTTCACAACCGATTCTCGTGAAATTTTGTGAGCTGGGATGCGAACGCTCGACATGTCACTCGACATCTGTCAAAAAACTATGATGTTTTGTCAGATGTTGAGTGAAAAGTCGAGCTTTCGGCACTCAATAATCGGCCCCCAGGCTCGATAACTAATATAGTTTTTGGAAATTAAAAAAAACACTCACGAGGTCTACAGCTCACAGAGTCACTATCACTAGTCTATATGTTCGTATGTGTCACAACTATAACAATGGCCAACCTCGTGAAGTCGTGAGATAACAGTACTATACTGGGATAACGGCGAAAACGTACACATTTATGCCACTAACCGCACTTGAGTTAAAGAATAAAAGATGCACAGCCTTTAAAAAAATTACATGAAAAGAAAAGAGGTACAAAGAAAGTAGAGTAATGAGAAGAAAACTGACACACACCCATTAGATGAAGTTACATGTACATAAACATTACTTGTTGAGGCGGCGAATCGCGCCCTTCAGGTGCGCAAACACAGGTCGTTCCACTGGGTCCTCGGCCCAGCAGCGCCGCATCAGGTCGTGGGCCTCGTCGATGTCGCACGACCGGTGGTGCGAAGTGTTCGGACGCAGGCCTGTTGCTTTCACCGCTTCGATTATTTCTGGACAACGGTGATAATATTGGCATATGTGTGTTTACCTTTGAACGTGCAAAGTGGTCGTGTGTCGTCGTGCCCATCACGCCAACTAACTAACTGGGTTGGCACGATGACCCCAGTGGGTTGACGGCGAAAACAACACAACAAAACAATGTTTTTGTTTACTTGACTTGTAATCGCGTCACCGGTAGACATGAGGTTAAACCAATAAAACAATTCATAATAGATTTTATTCATGATCAAAGTACACCTTCACGACGACACACGACCACTTTCTTTTCTAGGTTCTTGGCGTTCAAAGGGTTAATAATATTAAAATTAATATAGCAAAGACCTATAAAAATGCGGAATTCAAACGTCAATAATTAAACTTGTATTACAATACTTAGTACCATAAAAACTCTAAGCTAGTATAAAAACTGCGGCTAATCAATACCCATGTAGGTAAATGATTACCCAATCCATCCGCGATATTGGCAAAAACGCACATATAGATCACAACTTTAAATCTGTCCTTTTGAAAAGTCAAAAATGATGAAAAATCGTTTCGCAAATGGGATAGCGGCCCCGAATCTGGCATTACAACATTAGGGCGTTAATTAAATAAGGCAATTAGCAATATGTGATTATCCCTTTCGGTATAGGATTACAATATAATTAAAGGGCACTAGTCATTTATGAATATGCTCGGCAGCAGCTTATTGATTATAATGATTTTCGTTATTTGTGAAATATTGCGTTGATTATATACAATTTGTTGTCGGTTCAATGTCCTCGCTAAAGTAGTTTATGAGTGCGAATGGTTGAAGCTTTGAAAAAAAAAAAACATCGTCTTTTAATGTTGCAAATTATTTTGGATGCGTTTAGACCAGGGTTGCGATTGGTTCTGGTACGCCGGGACATGTCCCGGTTTGAAGTGTGGTGTCCCAGTGTCCCGGCCACTAAGCAAATTGTCCCCGTTTAATAAATCCAGTTAATTAGTAGCGACCAGCTAGGAAAAATAAGCATGCATGCACACACGTACATACGTAGTACGGACGACCATAAGCCTACCGGTTAACATACGCAGTGTCTGCGCGGCGTACAGCGCAAGCGCATAAAGGGTGCCTTCAGCAGGTAGCAGTTGGGGAACAGACGTCAGGGACCTGCCGCGCTTCCACGTATACTATCATTTTACTTTAAGTATGAGGCAAGCGCTGATCCGTTCGAATTTTTTTTGGTTTTCTACTTAGGTATACTACTTTTTCTTTAATTTGTCCCGGCCTTAGTCCCCATATTTGGTACCACTTGGTGACGACCACTTTAGCTTAGTTGGTAGTGACCCTGCCTACGAAGCTGGAGGTCCCGGGTTCGAATCCCGGCCGGGGCATTTATTTGTGTGATGAGCACGAATATTTGTTCTTGGGTCTTGGATGTTTTCTATGTATTTAAGTATTTATTTATCTATATAAGTATGTATATCGTCGCTTAGTACCCATAGTACAAGCTTTGCTTAGTTTGGGACTAGGTTGATTTGTGTAAGATTGTCCACAAATATTTATTTATTATTTATTTATTTTATTTATTTATGGCAACCCTAGTTTAGACCAATTGGTTGAAATTGCGCCCAATGGCACATTCGCACCATTTGCAAAAAACCTTGCATGATGGAGCTTAATTAAGGTATTTTGTATTATTTTATATCTGGGTAACCATTACCACAGTGTATAATTTTGTATCCGTCGAATATTATGTTATATGAAGCTTTTGTGAGGTGATTTTATACTTCGATAAACACTAACTTTTGGTATTTGTAAGTGCCCAAGTCAATTTAGGTTTTTTACCCTTTGGGCCCATTTCGATGCCTGGTCCCAGCCAAAACGCTCCCTGGCGGTTAACTATCTCGTGCATGATGATTCCGAATGAGTATATGTCTCCTTTCTGAGTGCCTTCGGGAGGTGGGTCTTCCATGCGAAGGAGCTCTGGGGCCGTCCATAACATACCTGAGAATTAAATTACTGTATTAAACATCTTATTAGTAAGTACCTAGCCCAACAAACGACTACACAGTCAAACTTATAAATAGTTTTGTGGAGCGATATATTATATAATACTTTCTTGCACGTATGATTAATAAATAAAATATTATAAAAATTAAAAATAGTAGTTTTTACTGCTACATAATGGAATGCATTATGTACACGTACAGTTGCATACACTACTTTTTCTACATCCATAATATATTAAATCCTCTTGCATATGTTGAGCCGGCGTGCGCCATATTTGGCGGCACATTAAATAGGATTTACCTACTATATGGGTTTAGAAGATAAAATTGCCAAGCAGGTACTTAGTATCTTAAAAAGCCAAAAGCGTTCGCACTCCGGTTACATAGGATTTAAAAAAAACGAAATGCCTTTCTAAGTATTTCGCTGAAGGAAAATATCGTAAGGTCTATTTTTAGGGTTCCGTAGTAAACAAGGAACCCTTATAGTTTCGCCATGTCCGTCCGTCCGTCCGTCCGTCCGTCCGACCCCCGTTTTTCTCAGTAACCGTCAGTGCTAGAAAGCTGAAATTTGGCATGAGTATACATATCAATGACGCCGACAAAACGGTAGAATAAAATCTTTAAAAAAAATTTTTTTTATGGTACCTCCCCTACATGTAAAGTGGTGGTGCAATTTTTTTTTCTGCCAAACCCCATCGTGTGGGGTATCGTTGGATAGTTCTTTTAAAAATATAATTAGGCTTCTAAAAGCATTTTCTGATTAAAGAATTGGTTAGCGTGATATTAAGCTTTGAAGTGATAATTTTAGCTATGGTCAAGTGTCCCCCCCCCCCCCTGCCAGCTAAACGGTGGCTACTAGGCATGTGAAAAAAATCATGGTAGTAGTATATACGATGAATTTAAAAGGAAAACTATCACAGCTAAGTAGACATTACTAGTTAACGAGTAATAGTCGAACTTTAGAAATATACTTTGCAAAAGCAAACTTGTACAATTTCCATTGATACCTTAGATAATGTTGTTAATTCTGTCAAAAACATAGTAAATATAAGTTTGCGAACTTTTTAGTCCATATAATGTAACGGGTAGACGACTACGGAACCCTACCTTGCGCGTGGCCCGACACGCACTTGGCCGGTTTTTTCTATCTAGGTCGTAAGGTCAGATGGTAATAGCTTTCTTGAAACTAGCCCCTACGAATAACCTTGGAATCAGGTACCAATCACTTTACCTACTGGAAAACTAAATGTACATTTTGTATTTATGTACACTTCATGTAGATGACAATTTTATTGAAAGTAGGTACCTGCTTATTTCATCATTGCACTTAATCAATGCCATTAATTGTAAAGATTTTTCTTTAATTATGTCGGCTAGATACATATGAATGTATTATTTTCGAAATATTACGCGAAATTACCGTTAAGGGATAAGTTTACCTTTGTTTACCTTTTAACTATTTTTTAATTCTGTTACGCACTCACCTTGTTATTTTTTGTTATGTTTACTCATGTACACTAAAGAATTTTACATACATACTTTAATAAAGTGATTAAGTGGTAAAGTGATTAGTAATTAACTATAAAAAGATTTGATTTGAGAATTCTTACGGGTCCAATAGCTATGCGCCGACGGGTCCTTCTCGGTTGTTCTGAGAGCGTGCAAGCCAAAGTCGGTTATTTTCAGTACGAAGCGGGAATCTACGACGCAGTTGCTGGACTTCAGGTTGCCGTGAGATCTGATGTCCGTACCGTGGAGAAAGTGCATTCCCTGCGTAACATTCATTAATAAACTTAAATTTACTTACTTAGTGCCAGTTGCACCAACGTACGAACACAGACCGGTCATCGTCAAATATGGCGCCGGCAGCTGTCATCCCATAGAAACTTGTTAAACTTTCCATACAATCATATTTGACGAACACCGCGTACGATTACAGACTGTTTGGTGCAACCCAGCCTTAATCTAACAATTACTACACCTCACATACCTACGAAACTAACCGTGGCAATGGTTTTTCTCACTGCGTTTCCAAAACGCATAACATTTTTGCTTCACTATCTTCCGACTACACGCAATAAATAAGTACAGTACAAGGTTCAAGTTATTTGTACTAAATAGGACTAACGTCGATATTAGAATCCGAAATATAATAAAAAGTATTATAAATAATTATATACCTATATGTCGATAGGGGTTGATGACCATAACATTTGGAGAATCAGATAATTCATGTATCTAATGTGATAATTTGGGAGCGAGTGATCTGGATTTGGTAATATGGCGATAAATAAATAACGGACTAGTAAATAGTTAAATACAGGGTATACTCGTGTAGTATTAATTTCATGCATCGTTCAGTCTTGAATGGAAAATGTATGTTAGGAAAGATCCGATCTAATCGTCATTATACTCGCAATAGTAAGCATGAAGCGAGGTTTAATAACTTCATTTCTTACCCAAAGATAGACTGAAATTCATATTCTATATCTTTGCTTTAATAATAATTACTTTTTGTCCAATAAATTTTTGACTAATTTCGGTTTGCCTAATTTCAGTTAAACTAAAATTATTTTGGCATAACTGCTCACTTTATCTAATTTTCCTTAATTTCAATCATTTTGTATAATCCTCGCTTCACATAATTTTAATTCTTCTAATTTTAAACCACCTAATTACTAGTTTGGATAATTTTAAATTGTATACTTTTAATTGTCATAATTACATTTTGTCTAATATATACATTCTCATAATTTTACTTTTGTGTTTTTGTGTCTCTATAACATGTAAATATGATAATTTAGTATTAGACAAAAAATCTAAGTAGTAAAAACGTTATGTGATGATTAGTGAATCGTCAAACTGATTTTCAAATGAGATAATATTCGACAAAACATTATGAAAATAGTCATTTAGGCTCAACGTGTTTCGATAAACTAATAACTATGAGAAATGTAATCATACATATTAACTTTAGACACATAAAAAGTAAAAGTTGTTAAACAAACTGAAATTAGGCAAAAAGTTTTAAGGCCGATCGAGGGATTACCACCTAAATATGTATAATGAAAAAAAAAACTGTTTTACACAATAACAAATTGTTGTAAGTATCATTTATTTATTACTCTATCACCGAAATGATAGGAATCGAAATTAAATTTTATCTATAAAATTCATTAAATATAATATCATTTAGAGAGTCGTGTCCACATTATTGCGAGCAATGACAATAACTAAAATCCGATCGATGGTTATTAGGTTTAGGTCAATCCACTATGAGATTTCCGGCATTGGAAGATATTATTCTCTACGAAAATCGAACCCGTTCGCCCGCTGCCCACGAGCATAAACATAATTATATAGTCCTATTACTAACCTTGGAATTCGGAAAGTGCGATTATACAGTTGAGCATAGATGTTTTGTTTACGTCCATCCATCCATACATCCTCCTAGCGTTATCCCAGTACAGTTGCATCCTGAAGGATGCCTGGGGTCCGCTACCTAATCCCAAGATTTGGCGTAGGCACTAGTTTTTACGAAAGCGACTGCCATCTGACCTTCCAACCCCGAGGGGAAACTAGACCTTATTGGGATTAGGCTTTGTCAAGTGAGTGGGCAACTTGACTGTTAGAAGTTCTCAAGCCGCCCGAAGGCCTCCAACTTGGCTTAACGACTGCTGCCATAGACAGCAACCGGGATCAACGGCTTAACGTGCCTTCCAAAGCACGGGAGCGCTCAGTTAGTAACCACTCAAAGCGGTCACCCATCCAAGTCCTGACCGCTGCCCACGTTGCTTAACTTTGAATAACGCTTGCGGCACGCAGGCGCCGCTGGGCCACGAGCGAGTAAAAAAATATATACTAATATTATAGCTGATGCGAAGCTCAGTGTGTCTGACATCTTTTCATGCTTATACCTACCGCTGAAATTTGGTATGCAGACAGTTTGTAATCCGAAACAACAGCGTAACAGGTTTCTACGGAAGTTTCTACATGTTACAATGCCTTCTTATTATTAGTACTTGTCCACGTGGACTAAGTCACAGGCAGGACCTACTTATTCCTGCACAAAATGTCCTTAAAACATGGAATCAACTTCATACATTAAAGCTTTTAATTTGAAAATAAATATTAAACTGGAATTTATGAGCAAGCAGCAGTCGCAATGATTTACCATTCGCCATTAAGTAGTTTTAGCCATTTTTATTTGAATGACACGATTACTACTGAGGTTGAAAGTTACACTAGAACAAATTCACTTCAATGGAATTGTATCTTTCAAAATTGGAAAATAATTGCATTTATTTTGATTCATTCAGTCCCTAAACAAAATAAACTCTACTCTAATTTCCACAACACAGGAGGGTTCTCAGATTACAGGAGATTAAAATTTCATTGGCATTTTTTCTTATAGAGGGAAAAATATGTAATAGAAAAATAAAAATAAACGTCTTACCCGAACAATGTCATGCATTAAGCTGACTTTGAACATCCAATCCAATTTGATGGTGTCATTCTCCAGAATGTCCTGTAAAGATCCTTTAGGGCAGTATTCGGTGAGCAGACAACAATGGGGTGGGTCCACGCACGCTCCGTAGAATCTTGCCAAATGATCATGTTCTAAGTCCTTCATTTTCTTCAATTCGAGTAGCAGCGGCCTCGTCAGATCTATACGCTGTTTGTCAACTTTTTTCAGCGCAACTCTACAGCTCTTGTATAACCCGCAAGGAGTGTAAATTTGACGGTCACCAGCCAGTGATGTCGCCTCGTCTGAGTACGCCGTCTATAAAAAAAATGTTAGGTTATGTGTTATTTGTTACGTTATCTATTGTGTGTAGGTTGCAAGTTCTTGGTGTCAATTTCTACTGAACTGATATTTTAATGATAACTACACAAATTATCAAAAGGAAATACCAGAAGTACCTACTTTAAAAACAGTGAATGATAAAGTATCGGGTAAAAAACGGAAAAATTATTAAATTTTGTGGAACGTACCTAAACACAAAAAAAAATTGTAAATTGAACTTTTATAGAACTAGATAGACGATTTAACTCGCCTTTAAGGTTACGTACCTACATTTAAGAAGTTGGATATTTAATCGGGTGATATCAAAAGTAACAAGTTTGAGACTTATGGGAGATGAAAGAACATTAACGAACCAAGTGTGCACACAATTGTCTAAATAGGCACTTTAAAGATTGAAGTGGGAACAACGAAGAAAATTGAGGAAATCATTAGATAACTATTAAATGCCAAGCCGTGCCCTAGAAACCAGAACTCGAGGGTATTTTCTCACATTTCGCACACAATGAAAACAGCTAAAAGCTGAATTCAGCTCGACAGTAATATGTTTGTTTTTATGGTTCTAAGTGAAATCTTTCATGAAAACCCAACCAGAAATACGATATGCATCATTTGGAGTGGAAAATTTAACCCGTATTAAGTATTTTGCACAAAATATATAAAGCCAATGAAACCTGTTGGGTTTATTATGTATTGTGTATCTCTCATTCGGTTCTACTCTTGTACATTCGCGTGAAAAATCATCAATCAGCAACAGACGTCGTCATATATAAGATAAATACTCACACAACAATGAAACAATCCGCAACAGGCTTCGTCAGTCAACCCTAATACATAATACTAAATAGGATCGCCCCGAATCGCAGCCGGCTCAAACATCCCCATCATGCTTGCAGCATTACCGCGCTATATAGCTAACGAAATCTGCTGAACCAGATACGATCCGGAGCGTGGATCACAGCCCCTATCCCTAAGTCGGCGACTCAATTCCTTAATAAAGGTTTTAGCCTCCACCCCCCAAGATCCCGCAGTCCCCCCAGGTCCCGCAGTTGAATTGGAATTGAAGTCAAATCCTTTGACTTTGATCAAGATTTCCACTAAAAATTGTCTTCATGAAGTCAACAAGACTCACCCCGCTGCTGTACCTTCTTGCTAGCGAGTGCATGCTCCCACGAAGCCGCGTGCCCGGCTGCAGCACATCGCTCCAGTTAACTCGCCAAGTCATCATGGCGATCTCAGCTTCCAGCTTGTAATGTCTGTTACAACATAGACGTGTTAGTACCGGCTGTGAGAGTTTATTAAATGAGCTTTTTATCCTCATCATAGCTGTAAATCATGGTATAATAAAACAAGATCTGCCGCACCGGATAGGGATGTTGACTCAAAATTTATTATTCCTCCATACGAAAGAATACATAAAACTATTCCAAAAAGTGAAAATCCTATTCAAATATCTCAAAAAATAACGAAACTACAACCGTTAGAATGTTTTTAGTTAGAGAGAGAAAACGCTACAGGTCAGTGACGTCACTGACCTCGAGCGCCATAGTAAATGACGATCGTTCAATACAACGGGGCGTTTTGCGGAAAAGGGACACAAAATGCCCCCTCCTAAAACTTTGAAGACTTATAATTATGTAATTATTTAGTCTTTTGGATTACTTTTTTCACTATTTGATTGAGAATTTGATCCTTTTTGGAGAAAATTCGGATTCATTGATTTTCTTATTTGGTGTCAACATCCCTATTGTGACACAGGTATCGGCACTGTCGATGCCACAATACTCACACCATCGATTGCTTGTGTCACCCCATAAGTACTACTCACATAATTGTATCATGGTTGCTTATAACTTATAAATGAGCAAGAATCATGATAATCATAACAGGCCATCATACAATGACATTGTAAAAAGTGTTGATGGTAAAAAAAATCATCATCATCATCATCATCATCAGCCTATCTACGTCCCACTGCTGGGCACAGGCCTCCTCTCATAGATGAGAGGGATTGGGCAGTAGTCCCCACGCTGCCCCAGAGCGGGTTGGGGACTTCACATACAACTTTGAATTTCTTCGCGGATGTATGCAGGTTTCCTCACGATGTTTTCCTTCACCGAAAAGCTAACGGTAAATATCAAATGATATTCCGTACATAAGTTCCGAAAAACTCATTGGTACGAGCTGGGATTCGAACCCACGACCGCCGCTTGACAGCCGCACGCTTGAACCACTGGGCTACCGTAGCTTGGGGTAAAAAAAATGCACTAGCCAAACTCTCGTAACAACAATAAAAAGTGTTGATAAAGCAATCCACGAGTCATGAAACAGAGTTTCACCAGTAATACAAGACATACATCAGTATAGTGCGCGCCATCCACGAAGGCGCGCCCCTCCACAGCCCAAGCCGTACAACTGCACACAGATTAGTATGAGATTCGCTGTGGAGGGACGCGTCTCGTGGATGGCGCGCACTATACATCTGCGTTGTTTAAGGGGAGGTATCCCCAACGCAAATGTCCCGCTCTAACAAGCGTGAGTTTACAATTAACCATCCCGCTCTCTACGCAAGCTCTGCGCGCAGTTTTGTGAATATTTAGCTATAGTCATTAAGCCAATCATTCTATCAAAGTAAACCCTGCGAATTTGTCTATAACTATTTACGATCTTTAATTGAGTACAAAAATAAAACGTTAAATATCAGTAATATAGCCGTAGTATTGAAAATACATTCCAAAAAGGGGTAACTTCGCGATTTTTTTCTATCGAGTGAAATTCATCAGGTCATGTAACTGACTGCGATTTTGACTAGACAAGATCCTTATGTAACACATATATTTTTTTATGTCACACCTGGCCATAAAGCGGCAATTACCGCACGCTCCGCGCGCGGGAAATCCCACTTCCTGGCCAGGGGGTGACATAAAATTTTGTACTTAACACGGGCGGTAATAAAGAAAGCCTCAGATCGTATATTTATCGCCCTTGCCTTCGGCTCGGGCGTCAAATACCTGCGATCTGAGACATTCTTTGTTTTACCGCCCTTGTTAAGTAATGTACTATTACATTTTAAGACACTATATTCTATGTCTCTGATGGTTTTTAAAAACTCAAAAGTGGTAATACACGGCCTTAAGATAACAATCGACACGCAAACATAAATAAGCTCGTACCTAGATGTTATATCTACGTCGGTTTGGATAATAATGTTAGTCGTAATATATCTCAGATGTTAGGTAAATAAATTGAATTGCTACGTCATGCAATTTCACAAACAGTTTCTCATATAAATTACTGATATGTCATTTTTTCGTAGAAATAAATAAGAATATACGCATTATGTATTCGAATTTAAGTCCGCCTAACGTACTAGAATAACTATTCAAATATATCATATTCAAAGTAATAGTAAAATATACCTACAGACTTGGATCTTAGTAGAAAAGTTTTTCTTACAAGCATAAATTGAAGTATAACTTAGATTTTCGTCAAAATGTCGTTATAGTCCGAAGAAAGTTTTACCGATAAGTCGTTATAAGGCCGAAATTGCCTAGAGTAGTATTAGATACTCGCAAAAAAATCAAAGATTCCTATTCCAATAAGTTTTCTAAGCTTGACATATTACCTACGGTGAATTTAATACAGCTTTTATAAGTTTATTTTTTCTTTTACACAAACTAAGAGCTAGACAAAAATATTGACATTTATACACGTATCAACGTAGGTGTATGAACAGGACACATATTTATATAGAAAAGTACTTTTAATATAATATAATATAACGTACAAAAAATTGTCAAGTTAGGATTAAAAATATTAGTGTACATACCTGTAGATAAATACTGATAGGACGGCAAGTATCACCACGACAGAACTAAGGACGATACTAAGGATGGCGTATACGGGTAGCGCTGTAACAAAACACTTTATTTAAGCATAGCTGATACGTTTCGACATATAATTTTAGTATTGTAAGCGGTAACCTTAATTCAAAACCTATTGTGTTTCTGCGTAATTTAATATTACAATGTATGCTAGTTCGATATAATTCCTTAAAAAAGTTATTTATGCACGCATTTGGGTCATACAACGTTTTCAATCGTATTAGGACTTAGGACCGTGAGTCTGTTTTATTAATATAAATGGCCTCACCGAATAATCTATGTGCCCATCTATCTTCCCTAACACACTGATAGCTTCGCAATCTGAAAAGGCCAATTACCCAACTCATCGATACTACTCACTGCCCGAAAGGTATTTCTTAATAATGTAGGAACAAACTTGATAAGGAAAAAGCCTTTTCCGATTTCGTGAAATCGCCGCGCCGTTACTTGATTATTTGCCAATTTACCGAATGAAATAATAAACTCGTGAAATAAGACTGCAAGAAATTAAGGAAAAGGAACTGTTCTGTAGAGGTAAATAAATAATAATCACATGTTTAGGTACTAATATTGTTTCATGGGTTTTTCGCAGATTTTAAGTAGACGCGTCATCGCACTGACAACTTTATCTAAACTTGTAGATATGAGAATAACTAGAAGTTTGACAGAGAAAACCGACACATTCCTTGGTTTTCATTGCCTTTTAATATAGTAATTAGTTTCAACATTTACAATCTATTCAAAATAATTATAGAATAAAACAAAAGTAATTAAAACATATCTTTAAACGAGCAATTCTTGTATATATCTATATTTATTTATTTATTTCGGGGATCTTTGATACGGCTCTAACGATTTTGATGAAATTTGGTACGTGGGGGTTTTCGGGGACGAGCAATCGATCTAGCTAGGTTTCATGCCCGGGAAAACGCCGAGTAAAGCTCGGTAGCCCAGATATTATAAAATAAAAAAGCCTTTGTTTCCTCATACCTACGAACTAGGAAAAATGAAATTTAAAATCTATGTAAATACCTACGTATTTAAGTTTAATAAGGTAAGAATAAAATAACAGTAGCTACTAAAAATAAATATAAAATGACAAATACCTAACAAGATTACTAAAAAAACTAACCAATAATAAAAAATAAATTATATTAGAAAACTAAAAAGGGCCATCATACCAAATACGCTGAAAGCATTCCCTCGCTGTATTGTAGCTATGGCTACACTTAACCGCTGTGCTAGGAAGCTGCCAGCACTTTGGTAACCAGTGGTGTCGATGAGCCTTTTACATAATTCTGTATGTATAAGTTGCCGAGCGCTTGGCCCCTACGGCCCAAGGGTCTCAACACCGAATTTCACGTGCGAACAATATCCTACCAAGGATTTTTTTTAATAAAAAATGTGATTGTTCTTTGGCAGCACCTAGCCAGGGGCAAAAATGAGGCCTACGGTGAAGCGAGATCACCCAGAATACTCACTCGTGCCTTGAAAAGATCTAAATCTAGGTTATATGAACTCGGAAATACATGTGCCGGCATATACCAAATCTTAGCAGTGCGCATTAAAATGATGAAAAGCGCTTGGTTTGAGTAAGAGGAATTTCGACCAGGGGGCCGATTTTTGAGTGTCGAACGCTCGAATTTTCATTCGAAATCTGTCAAAAAACTATGACGTTTTGACAGATGTCGAGTGAAAAGTCGAGCGTTCGACACTCAAAAATCGGCCCCCAGGTAAGGATGGTCACCAGCCGTTCGTCTGGATGTCTGATGGAAGAAGACGGGGAAGGCGGTATTTAAGGCGGAAGGCGGGTGAGCTCCTGAGCACGCTCAGACGCTCACCGAAGTACGATTTGTAGAAGACGAAGACACGCTACTTTGCGTCTACGATACGTAAACGCCACCGCAAAAGATAAGTAACGAAGCAAGAATCAAATTCGATTTGCATCATCAACCGTCTAGACCACGCTTGACCGATTATAAAAGAATTTGTAATATAGATTGATCTCAAAAAGATTTCCAGAAAGGAATTTGTCTCATTATGTCAAATTGGGACTGATCTGAGCGTGCGGATAATGTTAAATTTGATTCCGATTTTTCTGAGCGCATTAATTGCTCAGTTTATCTCTATTTTGGGATAAACAAACATTTTGGTGGCATCCAGCTATTTCGAAGTTCAATTAAGAGAAAACATTAAGGGAACGTGTGAAGAGGCACTTCGAAGGAATTTCTCAACACAATTTCTCACTCACACAACTCACAAGTTTCGCTGCCAAGCTTTTCGTAGTGCTACGCAATCTCCTCTACAAAGATGAAACGCACGATATCGGCTACGCGTTTCAGAGCAGAAGAAACTCCCTTAGAAGGAGTTCTTGCCAATGAAGTTTAAGCAAATGGCATTAATATAATTTTATATAATATAGTCCTCCACAAGGAGCGCTCGTGGCCCAGCGGCGCTTGCGAACCGCTTGCGCTTGCTAAGGTTAAGCAACGTGGGCAGCGGTCAGGACTTGGATGGGTGACCGCTTTGAGTGGTTACTAACTGAGCGCTCCCGTGCTTTGGAAGGCACGTTAAGCCGTTGATCCCGGTTGCTGTCTATGGCAGCAGTCGTTAAGCCGAGTTGGAGGCCTTCGGGCGGTTTGAGAACTTCTAACAGTCAAGTTGCCCACTCACTTGACAAAGCCTAATCCCAATAAGGACTAGTTTCCCCTTGGGGTTGGAAGGTCAGATGGCAGTCGCTTTCGTAAAAACTAGTGCCTACGCCAAATCTTGGGATTAGGTAGCGGACCCCAGGTATCCTTCAGGATGCAACTGTACTGGGATAACGCTAGGAGGATGATGATAGTCCTCCACATCGGTTTCGATGACGGCGACTCTAGCCATTACTGCATTCTATTAGCTCTAATATGGCTTGCAAGACCAAACTTGGTCTTAAAGACTCTATGACATTGTTGACAGTAGAGTTGCCCTGCTGAGTTGTACGCGTATGTATATGAGGGCTTAGGTCTTTCTTTGCGTAATTGGCAATTGAGGTCCAAGGTCGAGATTCGCTTTTCCTCGAATAGTTTGACTTTACTATATATATATGATCGCCAAAAAGACCTTTTCGCAGCGAGTTTCTCCCAACAGGCAGGATCTATGGCGCAAGCGTTCAGGTGTCGTTTAAGCACGTCCTTATAGCGCAGATGCTGACCACCGTGCTTCCGCTTACCCTCAGCTAACTCTGAATGGAATACAGTCTTAGGCAAGCGGTGGTCATCCATACGAAGGACATGCCCACTCCACCTGAGCTGACGTTGCATTAGGAGAGCCTCCATGCCGTACATCCCGGAGCGACGCAGGACCTCAGAATTTGAGACGCGGTCCTGCCACTTTATTTTTTATATATATCTGAGAGACCTCAGATGGTAAGTGTCCAGCTTTTATATGTCAGCCTTGTAGATACACCATGCCTCTGAGCCGTACAATAGAACTGGAATGATTAGCGCCTTGTAGACACTAATTTTCGTCTGCAGCTTCATTGTTATCACGCCTGATATTACTTCCAAGATATTTGAAGTGTGAGACCTCTTCCAGAGGGTTTCCATCTAGATTCAGCGCTGCTGGATCGGCTTCGCTTCCTTCGTTATTTTCTATAATACAAGATACACGAAGTACGGAGTCTAAATAGTAGAAAGTGGTATGTAACTGTTACATAATGAGAGGTCCTCATCTGTTAAGACCTAATTATGTAAAGTTGCATAGATTATTAAATTTTATCTACACACTTAGGTATGATAGTTACTCAGGTATTATAATTTCTACTAGATGTTAATCTAATATATGAACTGAAATAATTGCCGTTTTCACAATATTGGGTGGAGTGTTTATTTCGTTTTTCTACTCATTGACTTTCGTAGACCAAACTATAATGAATAATACTTACTGAGAAATATCAGTGTAATAACATGACTTTCACACACTTATTAGTTAAGTCAATCAAACACAATTATCTGTGTTTGACTTGACTACTCCGCCTTTTTAATTCAAGATATAATGCTCAAATGTTTCAAATAGTTTTAACTTTAACTTACAATTGTCGGGGCACAGCGACCCGTCGAAACCGCAGACGGGGGTGTCAGGAGGTGGGTCAGTCCGCCCGCCCGCCCAGTGTATCTTGCGATCCGGGATGAATTGCAAAGAAGAGTTTGCTGCCACGTAGGTCGCCACCACCTGAGCAATCACATTAAAGGTTTTTTTTGCTATCAAAAAATCAATATCAATATCATTCATTTGTCAGAATACAGTAGCCTACATGCAGGCATACAAATATTTGTGATTCCACTAAATTCAGTATAAATTATTTGGGCTATGTGGCATGTGTCTTCTTATTATCTAACCCTATTTACGGCTTATATCTTAAAAAATATCCGATAATGTCTGACAACTTTCCCTATTATAATTGAGAATTTGCATCACTTATTTTCATGATGGCATTCGAACCAGTTTTTAGTGAGGAATAAATGTATAATATATAACAACACAAAAGACAAAAGCTGGCGAGCCATGAACACGTCCCATACTAATTGAGTATGTTATGTGACGTCATATACTACTACTACCACGATTGAGTAATTTTCATGCTGTTTGTGAAATATAGCACAAACGGACCTCGGAATAATAGGAAATTGATGCCGCGGATCGTATAATCTTGTAATAATTATTACAAGATCGACAATTAATTAATCAATTAATAATCGGAATTTCATTAAATCATTTACCTACCTATGAAATTATATAATGTGAAATTTTGTTTTAATTGAATTTTAATTAAAATTATGTTTATTTTATGGTTCGTTACAATTTCACGCAAGCTTTAAATATCAAACCAAGAACATCAAAATGTATTACTTTAGTAGTGACATATAATTATACGTATAATATCCAACAACCTGTTAACTTTTTTGATGTTACGACTAATACTGTAACATTATGTAAATCAAAAATAACTTTAACTCTGTACATGCCTCGTACACAATTTATACATTATTATTAACACCTACATTATATCATGAGCAGTCAATTACCTGCTTTCTTTGTCGTCTCTGAGCAATAAATTGAAGTATGCATGCAATGTATCATAAAACAAGCAATTTCCTTCCACCATATTTTATTCTTTATCGCTCCCTAGAGGAACTCATTAAAACTGAACTTTGCATAGCATTGAACCTTATTTTATAATAGTATACTCCTAGTTTAATATTTGGCTTATGTTAGGTTCCCAGTAATCCCAGTTTAGTCTGTCTTGCTCAACATTAAGTAGACTGTTCTGTGTTGACTTAACAATCTCGATTCCATTGTAATTACTAATTATCTTTCAGTTAAAGTTCTACTCTGCTGTTTATATTTGATGCAACTTCATGTTTCTTTTCATCTAGATTCAGTTAGTTCCGTGATGTTGGTTTTCATCAAGATTGTTCGGGTAGTAACCATTATAATAATAACTCTCTGTGAAAATAATATATATTCGCTCGCTCGCGCCATAAACTATATTGATTCGCTTGTTTATTTTGAGTCTCTGTATATCCTATGTGTAATGCTTCTCATTTATTTTATAATAAGTTATATCCTTATTTTTTCATCGTGTATCAACTCCGTACGTCGTGTTTAATGCCAATGACTAATTCACTACGTTCTAGAAATGTACATAATCTCTACATATTAATACCTAGGAATTTATACAATCGCAAGGCTGTGAATACAAAGACGGAGATACTCCTCCGCTTCATTTATCTTTTCAAAAGACTGATCACGCACTAATTACCTCCCTTTTGCCTAAACTGTGGCAGTTCCCTTACAATTTAGGGCATAGAGATTAAGTATGAAAAACAGTCGAGATAATGCAGGCTCATAACCAAGACGATAAGAAAATTTGGGTCCCGAAGGGCATTTAAAGTCAGACTGAGCAATATCGGCGAATAGATGGCAACTACCGCGTGAGACTTTGTGGTTTGGTAAAGGATGTACAAACACGTTCTTATATCACAGAATAAGTACTAGTACACTACTACGCTTATATGTACCTCTTTCTGGCAGAAAAACAATGAAAATAATGAAATAGATTAAGCCATTTCTTGACAAGCCACCGTCGGTTCAACCCGCATCGAAAAGTTGGAAACAAAGGTCAATCAACATCAAGTCAACCCGTGAACACCAAAAAATGTAACAAAGCGCGAAAGTTTAAATGTAAATCTTTCAAAACCATTAGTATTAAATAAAAGTATGTATCTGATGTAATTTTACAAAAATATCACTGACATTATGTAGCGTATGTGACCCCTCACCTCCATCAAAAACAAAATGTAGCAAACGTAAGTCATAAATTTATCAGATGGGACAGCTCGTAGGCTACATTCATTTCTCACACTTTCTAATCTAAGAGATTTCTTACAGTGAAGCAAATATAGGCTGCTCACAAGAAACGAATTGGGTGTAGTACCTACATATAACATCGAGATTAATGATCATAAAAAGCGAAGGCACATAGTGCGAGAGTCAGAGGAGATAACACTGCACTGTCTACTAAAAGTCCGCTAGTTCACGAACGAATTATTTCCAATTGTATTTAATAGCTATACATTCTAATTCTTATTTACTTAGGCAAAAAATGTGTAAAGAAGTTTTGATATATATTGATGTTTTCTTTACTTAATGAAAAGGTGTAAAAGTCAATTAAATATTATAGGTATACAAAAAACTCGTTGACTTCATGTTCGAAGATCAGAAATAAATTGTTTAACTTTAAAGATTGATTAGATTTTGAACCAACTTCAATAGAAGGAAGCAGGTTTAAAATAATTCGTCTCTTTGTTTTTTTTTCCTAAATACTACTGTAAGGGTTATTGTTTTTGAACAAAAAAGAAATGTCGAAATCGGACAAGATCAAAGGCGCGACACCGGTCTATAGGTGTGAGCCGTCCGCCGGTGACCTTGAAACGTCAGTCTATTGCGTAGGGTTACGCATGATACAATTTTACATTACTTATTTATCAGCCGATGGTTCTCGTCGCCGTTTTGGCGAGAGTCACACCATTTATTTTTGCTAAATAGTATTATTCAATATTTCGTAGTTAATTTATCCCTTCACTGACATTGGCAAAGGCCCTCGAGGCTGCCATTTCTCTTTCATAATAATAATACTTAATAGCACGAAAGATCAGAATAAGTAAGAGTTTAATAGTAACTATGACAAATGACTTTTTTAAAACCCAAACCGACTTCTGACGTTGTCTGTCTAGTTAGGTTTTTTATTGATCAACTTTTAGATGAATGAAACGAAACGTAAATAAAAAAAATATTGTAGCTTTCTCATTTAAAAATCTATATAAGTAATAATAGTTTATGCAACTGGTACATAATGAGGGGCATAAAAACACGAGTGTGTTTTATGAAACGAGCCGAAGGCGAGTTTCATAATAAGGTCACACGAGTTTAATATTTTAACATCATATATGAGATTAAAATGAAAATTATATTACTGCTGTAGCCTTAGCCACAGATAAGAAAATTGCCATAAATTCATTGAATGTTGAAATGAGAGTCATTTTCTACGGTTTCCGAACGCATATTAGAGGATTTATGATATGTGTGTAGATAAATGTAATTTAAGTCATATTTTCTTATTTTTAATTAACAGTATATAAAGAAAGCATGAAATAACGGTTTTAATATTTATTGACGTTATTTGAAGCTTTTACCGCAGAACGTGCCTGATAAAAAAAACTCGTTTAAATATCATGTGTCATTCTTTCTAATGCCAAAACAATACAAGGAATAGATATAGGTAGATGCGAGTTGTGCCAGATTGAGCCCCTGCGACTTGACCGTCCGAGGTCTGTTTTCCACACACCGCGCGCCCCTCGCGCGCCCCCGCTCGCGTCCGTACACGCACACATAGCCGCGAGACGGGTTTATAGCACACATGCTTCGGTGTCGCTTCTTGTTACGTTAGTATATATATTCTTTGACAAGATGGTAAAGGATTATCGCTAAAGATACAGGTAAATTACTTTGAGTTTGACACTGACGTAAATGCTATTTTCCATAGGCTACTAATAATTTCACATACTTGTGATATTAGGGAGGCCAAGTGGCTAAAATCAATAGTTATCCCCTCCACCACTTTAGAGAGCGACGACCGAGTTTTTCATACTTGGGAGACATCACGAATCCAACCATACTACTCGTTGGTATGCCTCTGTTCGTACAAATGCCTGAAGGCGAGCTACACCATATCCTTCTGCCTGAAGAAGGGTGTAATGAAGGTTTCCTAGCTAGCTCAGGGTTAGAAGATACAGATTAACTTTATGATATATGGGTCTTGATGCCCTTTAATATCATTATTATGATATAGATATTCAAAGCCTTGTCTAATATGTGTTATATCCATGAATTGATACGCGGAAAAAACGGGTTCCGTAGGACCTTACGACGACGAGGGAAAGATACTGTGGATGGCGGATCGATCTCCGGAGAACGAGGGACCTTGCAGGGTAATAAGAAGGGGCAAGGAGGATTGAACCTCAGGAATATCTACGCGATATCCCCCCGTAGGCAGACAGACACTATCACACACTGTCTAAATATTTTAAGTTAGTAATAGAAACGCATTTGTCAGTGTCAAACTCTCAAACTCAAAGTAATCGTAGGTAATGTATAAATAATAAACAAACCTCGTTCCTACTAGAATCGAGTAATAAGAAACAACGATCATAAAAATGGTCTTGACGTGAAGTCTAAATTTAATGTTCTCAATGTTTAAAAATTAAGTAACTAATTCAGCATACAATTGTTTAACAAATACAACAATTATGCAGCAACTAAACTCATTCAAGAGAGCTAAGGTACAGCATAAATGTCATCTCTTGCTCGAAAGTGGAGCAGCCCAACTGGGGAAGTATCTCCCCCTTGCAGAAGACCACTGCCATAATAACATTATTTACTATACAATTATGTAGTGTTGTCTTCCTGGAGGTGAGCAAGGTCGTCAGAGCTCCCGAGGATGCACTGTGTTGAGAGCGAGAGACCTTTTGTCCCTTCTGCTGTCAACACAGTGAATCCTCAAATTTAATAAAGGGTTGGCAACGTGCACGTGACTCTTTTGGAGTTACGAGCGTCTATAGGCTGCGGCGTCCCCCGGTCTAATTTAAATTAATCAGTCTAGAAACCAAACAATTAATTATAACACCAGTTGGTGTTTTTTGTGTTTGCAACAAAATAGTTTCTATTTTATATCCTTCTATAAAACTATGCACTACAATCATATAACTTATTAGTTATTACTCTTGACAGGTTTTCGACAGATATGTAAATTGTTAAGGTACAGAGTTTTAGTATTTGATTGTGACTAACCTGAAATTTGCTGGTTTCGGGATTCATGTCCAAGAGAGAGTAGGAGGCCACGCGATCGCCATTGGAGTCTATTATAACCTCCCCAGTAATACCTACAATGGAAGAAGAATTTAAGAATTTTAGATTTATTACGACGCTTTCCTAGCTACTTTCGTGCGTCAAATTAAATGTAGAAATTAAATCTTTATTCCGAATAATAACAGAACCATCAAAATATTAGTATTGCATTTTTTTACATAAACATTGTCTCATTAAGTCATTATATAGTCTTAACACCTATGTTTCTAAAACTCAATAAATGTACAGTCGATCGACTACTAGAAGACGTAGAATTTTTTTCACCAGGCGGGTTGGATTCCCGTCTCAAGGCTTCGTGCGTGAATAAAATTGTCGATGTTTGAATACTCGATTTTTTTATTGAATACTCGTAAATATATGAATAAAATTAAAACAGAGAAAGACGGACAAATTCGACTTTAAATATTTTTGGAGGAGGAATCAGTCGAGTTTCGAGACCGAGACCGTAAAATTGCAGTTATGATACGGATATAGCGGGTAGTAAATGGGTCTCCCATTTACTACCCGCTCAGTCCTGTTCACAATTATGTCCACCTTATTCATTACGGCCCTTGAGTACAATTTGCATGAGCGTCACATTCTCATGAGGTGCTCAGATATTCTAATCGTGGTGATCCTTTTAAATACATCATATTTTACCACCGCATACCGGGTAGTCAGTCCGACCCAGATCGGGCCTAGCTGAGTTTCTTGCTGGACTCTTTTCAGCTAGGCTAGGTTAAGTGAACTCCCAGTAGCTCGATTCCACTGACACCTCAGATTCGGTTGAAACCGCTCAACCAATCTGACTGAAGCGCATACTCTTAGAGTATTCCAGTGTTTAAACCGCGCACTCCTATCGCTTTATTGGGCCAGGTCTATAAAGCCACAGTCAAGTTAAAAAAAAACATCATATTTACTTAGCGCTCACCTTCAAAACTTCTGTTCCACATATTATTTATGACTGCTTTCCCGTCCAGTCGTCCCCTGGGCTGTGGTGATTGCTTCAAAGTGTCGTTCAGCGCCAGAGCGTACAGCAGCACCGCATCATAGAAGGCGGCGACGAATGTTGACACCACCTCGTCTTTGCCGAAAGTGTAGTTGTACTTCGTTGCTGCTAGTTCTTTCACCTGTTGGTTGAAATGACTAGGATTTGTGTGGAAAGTTTTAAAGAAAGTGACTCAAACTCCGAAACGTCTCGTATAAATGCACCAATGAAATATTATATCGCGTATAATATTATTGTAAGTAGAGGTGGTCTTGTGGTGGCAATACTGATGGGTAGTACTGATGTGCAGTCTCTTTATTAATTCGGTGACATAGAGATAGCGCTTTAAGATTTTTTTCTGTATCTTGATATGAGAAATCCAGATGTTCTTTTTCATGTTCTTTTCTCTTTGCACTCATCTAATTTAGTCTAGTTGATAGTAACCCTGCCTACAAAGCTGGTGTTCCGTTTACGAAACCCGGTAAGGCCATGCTTTGTGTGATGGGCTGATTGTTTATTCAAGCAAGTTTATTGTCTAGTACCCAATTAAGTATTGCTTAATTTGGGGTTAGGTCGATTTGTATGTTATTGTCCTCAAATACTAACTAACCTCTACTTTATGACTCGTTATTCGTATTAAATAAGTCTTAGGCTACATATTTTTACATTGTTTTATATAAAACAGGTAAAATATAAAAACAACTATACAAAATGTAAAAACATTATAAAAAAACCTAACCTAGGGAACCTATTCAATTTGAATTTGAATTTTGAGGCGGGGCCCAAGCGATCGGCGGTTAGGGAGACAGAGAGAAGAACCTCCTGATATATCAGGGCAATGATCGTCGAATCCACATCGCACTTGGCGGTTACCTCGTGCGCAAAGTCTTACTTCATTTTTAATATCTTAGGTACCTGATCGGAGAAGTCCAGGTACTCTTTCTTCTCAGGCGCTGGGCTGGTGACAGTGAGCACGGCGCTGTAAGCGCGGCGCGCGCGCTCGTTGCGTTCATCAGTGTCTCCTTCCACCTTCCACGGTTCCTTTGAGGATGCTGATGCTAAACTGATTGAAAAAAAAAGGCATTATGTTTGTTATTGATAGTTTTATCGTTAGGGTTCCGTGCCCGAAGGGTCCGAACGGAAGAACTGAAAAGATTATTGTATTATTAAAAATATTGGACAACAAAGAAATGGGAAGCCACGAAAGTCAGTTTTTAACTTGCTAGGAAGAAATTTTAACTTACTATTGACCTATGAACGTGAAATTTGGTGATAATGGTTTAATGTTTAATTACCTATTTTATTACAAACAAATACTAATGAGATATTTTCTTTGAAATATCTTTTTAATGCCTATTAAAAACAACTCAATTTTGGGGTTGCTTCGGAACTCTGAAGTGAGTAGTTTATGCAACTGGTACATAATGAGGGGCATTAAAACACGAGTGTGTTTTATGAAACGAGCCGAAGGCGAGTTTCATAATAAGGTCATACGAGTGTTTTAATGCCTAATTATGTACAGTTGCATACATTACTTTATCTACACACATATTATAATTACTCTAAGATGGGTTCAGAAACCGTAGTAAATAAATACAATAATTGTGTTAATACAACCTTTTTTGCACGGTTGCGGAAATATCGAAATCAGAACTGGCAACAGATACCTGAATGTTATTTTAAAAAGTAAAGAGTCCTTATTCTGATGTGATCATATCGTTCTAGCTCAAATTTCGTGCGATATATACTAAAAAAACATCGAGCTGACATTTCGCATCGACTGAATTTGAATTTTCAGTGATACTAGAATAGGGACATGTCAACTTTGACATTTAAATTGTGACAGTTTTGTTTGACGTAATATTTTAACATCATATATGAGATTAAAATGAAATATTTTATTACTGCTGTAGCCTTAGCCACAGATAAGAAAATTGCCATAAATTCATTGAATGTTGAAATGAGAGTCATTTTCTACGGTTTCCGAACGCATATTAGAGGATTTATGATATGTGTGTAGATAAAAGCGTTTTATTTAATAGGACCTCTGAGTTGAAATTCAACAAGTTTCCTTTATAGGTCGTGGCATCGCGACTATTGTGATTGAAGGCGAGCGGCAGTATTATAAATACATTAAGTTAGGTATAGAATAAATTAAGTTAGGTAGGCGTAACTTAACGCAATTATGAATACAAAAGAAAATAAAGTAGAGTTTGAGCTAGCAGTCCCAATGTTTCATTAAATCAAATCGAATTTTGTCACAGGCTACTAATTTAGGAAAAGAACACAAACATTTTTAATTTAGCCAGGTAACAATTGTTATTAAATTGATGAAATAGGAAGAGGGATCCATTTAATTTGGGTAAAAAATGAAAAATGCACAAAGAGGATAATCTTGCTAGTTCATATTCATAATATAAAGATCATATATATTTAAATCAAATTGTCCGTTATTTGTTGACAAGATTCCTTTTGGTTGGCCTTCTCTAGAATATTACATATTCTGTTGCTACTTTGTTGAAGTAACGACGGTCTATGGTTTAATAATGGACTAAATACCATTTTCCATGAACCATTACCATTGTGGTGACCATTTTAGCATGTATTTGCTGTATTATTGTATTTGTATTTTCCATTGTTTTTGTTTTCATTTTATGCTAAATTGACATGATTTCTATCTTTCCAATAGATGGACGTTACGATTTTTAGCGTAAGTTGGACAGATCTAAGCGATTCTCTGTACTTAAATATACAGTTTGATCTACGTAGCTTAAGTTTGACACGTGAAGTTATCTACTGTCTAAAGTTCACTCACCCGAACGTTACTGTGTGATTTATTATATTTTGACCCCTGGTAAATTTATAATTTATCGAGATGAACAATTTCTTTTTACTATAGCAATTTTTCTGGTTCAGCTAGCCCGTATTTTCTTTATCTTTTTATTAAATTAAAGGGTGAATACTAAACACATTTCTCCAGAACCTTCGAAGCGATTCTGCTAGTACTTATAGTAAACTTTAAATACCAATAATTTTCTTACTTGCATGGTAAATTTTATTCATAATTTAAGAAATTACAATGTCTTCTTTGTGTCAATTTTAAATTGTATTTTCTTAAACTACCTACCAATGTCAATAAAAATTATCAAAAATATGTACTTTAAAGTTATTATCATAGGTTATTATTGGGGAACGGGACTTAATCTTTACCTTTTCTTAACCTTTTTTAAGGTTTTGGCCGACGTTAAGCGATAAATCCCCAATCCCCCGCGCGCGCGCGATTAAGTCCCGTTCCCCAATAATAATGTGTGAAAATCGTGTAAATTTAAATCAATATATTATCATAGGTACTAATATTTCACAGTTGAAACATAAATGCATTCCTTGTTGAACCCAAGACCTTGCTTTGCTCGAACTATGTTTACAGTGGTCGCTCAAAATAAAATCTTAATAATGATAGAAGTTCTAAAATTGATACTGCCAGCAAAATTATACTCACAAATACTACCTAACAGAAAAATAAACGACCCTTTACCGCTTGCCGTTTTCATATTGTATAATCTTCATTATTTTTAAGAGCTTATATTGTGTCCCACTGCTGGGCAAAGGCCTCCCCTCTTAATCTCTACTCGTCACGATCTTGAGTAATCCCTGGCCAATCGTTATCAAATACGTCTAGGTCGTCCCGCCATCTCCGTCTTGGCCTGCCACGTCGTCGTCGCCCATCGTTCGGCACCCACTCCGTGGCACATCTTCAGAATTTGATCAATATTATGAGTTACAATTTCAGTCACTCTTACCAGGCATTTCGGCTTTGAGAGCGGAAAGTTTAGTGGTGGAAACCGTCTCTTAAGAGGAGAGGTAGGGCAAGCTCTCTCCATACAAACTTTGTGCAGGATTTTCTTCGTTTGTGTTTGCATTAAAGTTACGATTTTTGGTCAGTATCCTTATTTTTCTGTTAGCTATTTCATGATGTTTTTTTTAATTGGTATTATTAAAAAAAAAAAACTTTTTTAATTTTTTTGAAATATTTGAAAAATTCCACATCACTTTCTTCGCATATCTAATATTTACATCCAAAAAATATATTACATTCGTTAGTGCCAAAATCGACTCATAAAACGTGCACAGAGTTTGTATGGAGAATGCCTTGCCCACCCCTGCGCCTTAACTAGACGGTTCTATTGTTTTTGTAAATAGCTATGCACGGGAGCAAGAAAGACAAATGTGCCTAGTATTTTACTCTATTGCATGATTTATTACAAATAAGGATTGTTTTTTCAGATTTTTTATTTAATTTTGACAATTAATGGAACGAGTTCAACTAGCAATTTCATGCGAATAGGTCTTATATGAGTGAATCATAAATATCAAAATTAGCTGCACCGACACATTTTTATGACCCAAATAATTGAGAAAATTAAATGGGTCTTGGAAGCAGGTAATATCGTAGGTGGTTTAATTAAGGGCCAAATCCCAGAGGAAATCAGTGAAGTATCAGCGAGTCGTTTTCGCGTGAATAAATTCAATATGAGTTTCATGGTGGATTTAACATGCAGCCTAGTCTGTATAATATATTTAGGTGGACGTATATATCTATTGTTAAATTATTAATGCATTTCTCACTATTCTCAAAGTGTGTTCCGTGGACCCTTGGGGTTTCACAAAATCAACCTAAAGTTCGATTCGCTCTGTCATTCCGGAACTGAGGCCGTGTACACTTAGTGAACGGGTAGTCTCAGTGGATTATGTTAGGCATTGAAACACAATATCGTTTCTTCATTTTCTCACACTGAGCGAATAAAACTACAAAGTTTTTGTGAATCCGAGGACAACAAAATTATATACTAACGGTTACAAACCGTTTTTAATATAATACAAATGAGTTTATAATAACAAGGACAATTTTTTGGTACTAGTAAATAACTACTATTATTACAAACTGGTTTGTAAACGTTAGTATATAATTTACTTGTCCTCGGATTCACAAAAACTTAGTATTTTTTTTCGCTCAGTGCACACTCAGTAATGTACAATCATGATGCATATCATTCGGCATGTTTCCACCTTTTTCATGATACTATTTACCTTTTAACTTATTTATTGTTAAGCATTCGATTTGTGAGCATAATTTCTGTGACACGAATAGGCAAAAAATTGCGAGCATCTAATGATTACCTATAATATTCTTACTCACGGGAGCAGAAAAGACAAATAGCGCCCTAATCTCTGTATGACCCAAATATTTTTGTAACGTCATGAAAAATCAAGGTTCGTTGCCAAAATGGCATTAATGCTTTGTGATTCTTGGATATATTGTATCGCTATAGAGAAATCATATTTGATAACCGGATTTAACTTTAAAAATAACACCGACACTTACTATGTATTTCTCAAGATTTCATAGAATCACATTAAATATCTATAGTACCTACGAAGTATTTTTAATAAGTTTGCGATTTACAATAATCCCCATTAGTTAGATGTTGAATATGGAACAAATTATGTAGGTAAAGTGTATGAAAGTAAGTAGTTATAATACAGTAGGACTGTTGTGGAAAGAAACTGAGGTCCCTGAGTAGTGAATGACTTAATGCCGATTGATTGATAATAGTTTTGAAGAACAGAAAAGTACCATCAATCAACATCGTATCAGCTTGCGTTTGGCTTCGTAGTTATGTTTTCCTGTACAGTCAGCCCGTGATGAATGTTGCACCATTAAAACATTAACATACCAGCACAAACTACTTTCCGCTTATAGGTACTAACTTACTATTTGGCACACCGTACATGCAGATCTTCCTACGTCTTGTCTTCCTACGTGTTGTCTTTTAGAATGCTGTCAAATGTCTTAGATCATATTATGTACCTATTACCTACCACTTCGTTCATTTTTGAATGAATCTTTGTATAAGTATTTTTAAGCGAGGCTTAAGGCACCTCTTGCATTTTTGAAGTAACGAACGAAGAAATGAAATTTATGATATACTTAGGTCGACTGATTAACTGAGACTGCGCGGAAGGCAGCGTGAGGTAGGGACTCGCCACTCACTACTCGGCCACTACCGATTCACGTCTCCACTCTTGCCCCTGTCCCGTCTCAGTTAAACGGTATACTTATAGTAAGATAGTGGTGTATCTGTCACAGGCAAATCGTATAATACGCCGTATTACATTATGGCTAGGCGTTTTACAAAACAGAGCTGTTTTGTATTACGGCGGGCCAACGATTAGGCGGATTGAATACGGCTGATTGAAAATAGCGCTTCGTATTGTTCAATTCGCCTAGTCGTAATGTTAAAAAACGGTTCAGACAGATTGTATAATTCGCCGTAATACATTAGCCTTTTCACAAAATAGCGTCGTTTTAGCTGTCACCTCTTTGACAGCTTTTAGTTCCCATTTTTAACACTCGCAGCGCTGTTTAGCAGTGACAATCCGGCCATTTTGTAAAACGGCTAGCCGTAATGTAAAACGGCGGATTATGCAATCCGGCAAGTACAATCCGGCTAAACGTATTGTAGAACGTATTGCAATGATGATCCGGCTAATCGTTAACCCGCCGTATTAAAAAACGGATCTTTTTTGTAAAACGGCTAGCCGTAATGTAAAACGGCGGTTTATACAATCCGGCTGCGACATATTCATTATAACATACTTGGAGAAGAGCTCGATGTTGAAGAAAACGTATTCGCCAGACGACACCATGTTGAGCTCGTCTGCAGCCAGCATGATCTCTCGCACCGTGCCAGGATTCGCACACAACACCACGACTGAAACAAACAAGTCGTGTTATCATGAATGTGTGGTTTCCGATTATGTTTAACGTAGTAGTGTGTATAAAATTGTTAGGTACCGTCAAATGGGGTAAAATGGGGCATTCAAGGGTTACTATTGTTTTTACCAGGGACTAGTATGTGTTTGTCTGTAGGAATAATTCCGACATTCAGCTTATGTGTTGAATAATTAGAGGTAGAGGTTATTCCAGACAAACACATACTAGTTCCTGGTAAAAAAGGTCTCTCAAATCCCTCCCTTGAGTCCCTTCTCCTCCCGCGGTTGTCAGATATCCAACGTCTTATTAACTCGTGACCGTGGGCTTTGCTGGGCGAGAGCTTTCCAGTTATTCAATTTTTTTAAGTAAACATAAAATATTTAATCGCGTTTATTTACCATTTTGTCCACAAGAGCGGAAGGGAATAGGAATTATACACTTAGTAAATTCAGTAGGATAACCAGTAAGTTTTTATTTATTTTATATCACAATGATGCAAACCAACGAACGGTCGAGTTGCGTGGTGGTAATCGGACATGCTTACACATGCTCGTTAACGGTCCTATATTTATAAATTGGCTGCGTTGACCAGCCACATCATTGTATGCATGTAAACGCATATATATGCGTGTCCGGCATAGAATGCCTTGAAGGATAAATACAGGATTCTTCACGCCAAGACAAGGTCGAAATCTGATTTGGTTGCAGTCGCACATAATGGAATACACCTTCCACTGTGCCTCCTCCGAGGACGTTATTAAGTTTTACTTAATACTTATATGTAAAAATAACTCGCAAATACTCTGCTCAACGTGAACGCTCAAAGCAAGAACCATGTTTACGCATTCGTTCTGTAGGTATCTGTCGCGTCGCTGGCTCACTCATCAAGCGAGAGTTGGCTCTGATGGCTGACGTATCTACCTCCAGGGGTTCTGTTAGAATAAATGTAACGTATGATATTGGCTTGATATTTGTTCGCAAGGGCTACTTATCGCACTTTTAGCAAACTAAAATTGACGATGATTAATATATATATACCAAGTTGGTTGTCGTAACCCGAATTGCAGGGTGCTTACGTAGATGTATTAATAACCAGTGATTTTTGAATACGACTTCCATACAAACAACTATCTCCTTAAGCGTCTATTAGTAAATAACTAAAACATTGTGGTAGAAGTCAGTATGTTGAGCCAAAAGTGTTGATTAAAGCTTACGATATTTTTAACAGATTTCTGAGGGAAAAATCATTCGATAAGTTAAAGATATTTTTCGTTGCAAAGCAATTTTCTAGACAACTGGTTATAATGGTAATATGGTTGGATATATGTCAGCTCATAAAAGTATTTCAAATGGAGATTTTTTTATATAAAATATTATAATGATTGTACTGAGAAAATTATGTAAGAGTCAGAACATTTACATATTAGTTCGTACATGATCGTTGGTAAAATATGATTACTTATTGTATTTTGATACAAAATATCATTTCTAGGGTGGAATCTTGGTGAAAATATAATCTAATCGTACTTGAAAAACCCAGCATACAATACATCACACATCATCCACAAATGACAGTTCACCACTGGACAAAGATCTCTCCCATGGGACGCCACTGAGCTCAGTCTTCAGCGCTTCTCCAATCCCTGCCCACTGTCTTAATTAAGAATGGCCCCACATATACTTCGCTTTCTTTTTCATATAAAAAATATTATTCGTCACGCGATTTGATTTAAAAGAATCTCGAGACAAGAAAAAACTACTAACAAACTTGTGATAAACTTAAAAATAAACTTAAAAATAGACCTTATATTTTTTTATTTACATTAATATTTTGTTATTGATGGTAGATAGGTGGCTAGTACGAATAAAGGCAACACATTTGAATAGGAGGTGAGCTGTTTATACTCTCGATACTCTCATTCAAATGAATGACGTCACAGCATCGAAAGCACTATCAGTTACACAAATGGCTCTGAAGCGAATGTTTCACTTTCTGTGTGCGTCACTCCGCTTTAGGAACCAAGTCGAGACTGTTGTTATCCCAGTATCGGCTTCCATAATTTGTATGCATCACTGCTGAATCGTATATACATGAGTCGTGAGTGTAAGCCTTTGTGATTCCGAAAGTCTAACGCAAGTCGCATTCATTTTGCGCTAGGGCCCAATTTTACCAGGTCAGCTTCCATTTAAGTGAGAAAATAGATTTTCATATATTCATATTTATAAAATTCACTGTAAGTCAGTGAATCAAAACGCCCAACGTAACTGGAATATCTTAATGAAAAATTTGTCAGATTCTATTTAGGACAGTAATCTCTTGTGATTTCAAAAGGAAGGTAGGGTGCGCGTTTTGGATAGCTTCAGATGCGCGAAGAGCAAACCGTATAAAGGTTTGGTCACATTGTTAAAAAAATATATAAATCTGACGTACGTTAGGTGGAATATTAGTTTTACGTGATGCGTCTTTACATCTTCTGGTTGATTCAGAATCAACAAGTACCGAGTTACACATCATTGAATTACCTATAGTGAACCGTCTATAAAATGGGGTAAAAGGGGACTGGAAAATCAGCTACGCGAAATTAAAGAGTTTAGGGAAGCGATTTAACTACTCTAACACTACACAGGGATTATTAAATGGAATTCATTTACATAATGTTACAAAACAAAACAATCAAATGCTCAACAACACGATGGTTATTTTGACCCTGGGCAAATAAAGTAATAGGTACCCCCTTCCTGCTTTAGGTCTCATTTAACTTAATTAATATGTAGTTAACAATCGTACACAACACACGTACACTTTAATCTATGATACCTAGTCCGTTCGTTGCGCCGCGGCGTCTGATTGACTACAAAGCACTTTGAGGATTACCGCAGCTGGTATTACCTCGTTATGAATTCAAATAGGGCTTTATAGGACATTAATTTCCATACATTGATGTACTATAAAGCCCTAACTAAAATACAAAGGTATGTCGTAGCCATGCTAATGAAAATGAAGTACGATAATAGAACTATACACGGGTTCTCAGTAGAAAAAAAGAAAACAAAAGAAACATTTATTCGTGACAACCGAAACAATTACAAACAGGACATTACAAAACCACCTCAGCCACCAATTTTGCCACGAAATGGTCACAACTCAGCGTTATGCTGGCAGAGCCAGCGCTGGTCTTCCGTTGTGACCATTGGTGAATACACGGCGCAGTGACGAAACAAACAAACAAAACAACAAGAAATAATAAAAGAATTAAAATAATTCATGGAGTTGATATAAATTATTTTATTAATGTTTTATTAATTTAATTATTTGACATTGAAACAAATAGTTTTATAATTTTTAATAAGCATGTACGCCTGCAAAGGTAGGGTTCAGTTAAACTTTCTTTATGCAACTGTATCTGCAACTTGTAACCTGAATTATATATGCAATACTATCATTCATTCATTCAAATTGGACGAAATTATCTTAGGAAGAAAATAATACAAAAAAAAAAAAAACATTTGACACTTAAAACTTACTGCATTGTAAATTGAATTTACTTATACCACTTTTACATTATTATTCCATCATCTCATTACCTACCAAAAAGCTTTACTTCTCAGCAGTTTAATATTTGGGTATTATCAGTATGCATCACTTGCTTTGACGGTACCTACGTGAAGCGTCAAAAACGAGTTTCTAAGTAACATTACACACTATTACTAGGTATTATATTAACTCAAACATTAATAAGTATTCATACAGTTTTTTACATTATTTAGAACTTATTTTCCACCACTTTGAGAATCGTCTTCATCTTGGTGGATTTTATTATGCATATCAATAAAAATAAGACAAGCTTTGTAAAGTACGAGTATGTATGTACTTGTGCATTCGTATTCGTATGTCTGCTAATCCAACCGGCAAAGTGCTGTGTCGGACGGAGCTTTCCTTCGTAATATGAGCTCGTTGTTTCAAAATGTCTTAAGTTGTTTGTCATAATTTTAATTTTCTTACTGAATTCGAAGGAACAAACGAGTTGAAGTTAATGTGTTGCAATTAAATTATTTATACTTAATAGGTAGACTCAACTGGGTCATTGTCAGACTTAGGTGCGCGTCTTTTCGGTGGACATGTCAAAAGTTAAGGGCTACAAAGCTTAATTTTCTATTGATCTGATAACCTGCATAATCTGTAATTCCGTGTCTATAAATCCATGTAATGAAAACGTAAATTACTTGCACACGAGCCGTTAACTATTGACCACCGAATGGACAACTTTTGTTTTTCGACTGACAATGACCCAACTACAACTCTACCGGAATAAGAGCTTAATCTGATATTAAACTCTATTCTTATTTGATAGAATTAACACTTGGCACGTGTTCGACTAAACTTTTTTGTTCGACCCAATCGCAAAAAGACCACTTTTACCACTGGTGTAAACTATTTCATTTAGTACTGAACATCAAAATTTGCGCGATCAGAACAATTATTAATTCCAATAACATTGCCTTCATTAATTACGAAGCCACAACATCAAATGCAGAACTTTGCTAATTATCAATCTGTCCAATTCAATGCTAATCGGATCAATAGATATGAGGTCCTCAAAGGCAATAAGTAGGTACTTTGAAAGTCACAGTTCCATTTCCAAATGAATGGGAGTTCGCAGTAGGTCCACGCTCGTCACATTTTTGTGCGTAAGGGTTGCCGTGCCTATGCCGTTTTCATAATCCTCGACGCATACGAGTTCTGCGTGTCTCGAACGGATTTGAGTACGGTTTTTGTTGTGGCATTGCCTCGCCCGTGCGCCGACATCCAACCTTGAGGATTTTTTTACTTGTAAATATTGTTTATTTAGTTTTATTTTATTTCAGTTTATTTTAGTATGTAATGTGGTTTTGATAATAAACATAATTTTTTCTGTGTATTTAATATGTCCCCGTAGTGACAATAGGTTTAACCAATTCCCAGGAACATTTATTGTACAAATTACTTAACGTTCAGCCTCCAAAAACGAGAAAATATAAATAAACCAACTATATTTAACAAATATTTAATATAATGGAAAGTGTCGTTTGCCGCGATGGTTCGTATATGGGTGTGTCGGTGTTTATGCACCAGATGATGCGCTGTAAAGAGAGTAAATAAACTGCATTTATCTCTAGCTGTCAATAAAGCGAATCCTAATATTAAAAAAAGGTCGGCAGCGCGCTTGCACTTATGTTTGTTCTGCAGTCACAAGCATCAGAAGGCTACGATGTCTGCTGCTGTTTTTTTTTCCACAGTCGTATACTATGACTAGTTATTGCCCGCGACATCATCCGCGTGGAACTCGTTTATCGCGATAGAATTGAAGTAATTGCTAGGCGCTTACCTAGTCATCGCTCTTTCATACAAACTTCCACCCCCTTAAGGGATGATTTCCGGGATAAACAGTATCATATGTCCTTCCTTGGGACTCAATCTATATCCATACCAAATATTTAAGCATGAAGAGGTAACAGACAGACAGACAGACACACTTTCGCATTTATAATATACAATGATAAAGAAAATTACAGTCACTGCGTAATAATAAGTGTATCGCGGATGACTCAGTGATCTATAGCGAAATTGAAGAAAATGTAACAGAAATAAGGAAAGGCATTTGCAAAAAAAAAAACAAATGTTTCATCTCTACTTTAGTACTATCATAATTATATTTTTAAACAATAGATACCTATCTAGAGGTGGAATATGTTTTGGAACTTCGAACCTGATCCAATTGGTATTATGAGATTAATGTCGCCTACGTGCCTAAGGGGAAATCTGAAAGCTATTAGGATTAAGAAACTCATTTCATTTTGACACCGATAGAAAGGTGTCATCGATTATTACTATAATGAATAAGTTAATTGGAAAGACATTTCTAGTTCCGCACGGGTTTAGGTACTGAAGAAAATTAGACCCATAATCTTTCCTTTATAGTCCCTAACTGTGTTTTGTGTCACTCACTTTAAATCAACTAACTAACCTATTTATATTTAACAAAATCTCAGTTTTAAATACCTACAACCAAAATGTTTGTAGGTCGTACAAAAGTCTTGTTTCCTGTGCAGTAAATATTTACTACTGCTTAGGTAAAAAAGTAATGTTTATATAATAAATTTATATAAGAGGTTACTTAGGTAAAATTAGGCTACAGGATTGTAAGATAAACAAAATTGCTCTAAGTATATCTTCACAACTTCACATGTATCTCCACACCCGCAACCTCAGAACTTACAACTTACCTACGCATAAATTTTAGCATTCATATCCGCATTTGCAAGAATCGATGCGGAGCTTTTGCGGATCCCGATTGATGTAGCGCCAGTCGCGACAAGAAAGGGGCACATCTCGGCGAATACCGCGAGCGTGTTCGGTAATTTTGTCATCAGCGAATTTAACAATTTTCATTTCGTTTCGGCAATGGCCGATTCGCTGAAGTGACAAGACCAGATGGCGTTAATAGAGGTGTGCAATAAAAATAATTAGTATCGCATTGTATGAAGTAGTGTTTGTTTCAGTTTACAAATTTCTAAATAAAGGAAATAAAAAATTTAGGCTCCGAGCAGGGTCCGAACCAGCGACCTTTTGGCATTCGCGGGCAGTCGGTCTAGTCACTAAGCAATCGAACTCGGTCCCCAACTTCCTCAACCATTCACTCCCACAACGCCTCACGGAGGCGTGCAGCGACATAGCTACCTAGAAAACTCTTTACCGCTTAATCAGGCTTTTTAATTTTTAAATTTTATTTACAAATTCGTATTTTGCGTTAGCAGAGTTACTGCCTACTACAAATTTAACTTGTTCTATTTTGTTAGAAACAATTAGTCACAAGGTGTTTGATGAGACATGTTAAAAATTTATACCTTTAAATAAAATAATTAAAAACAAAACTTAAACTATTCTAATCTAACAACCCACCCCGAGTCATACCTGGTGCAAAGGTGCCCAAAACGCTTGCGGCGTTGCCGCGTTGAACTGCAATCGACAACCTTTGCATCAAGTATGACCCGGAGCGGGGGTCAAGCCCCCTGTCCCGCATTCGTCTCCCAACCTCACTTATAAAAATTTGGGCATCCGCGCACCAACAGCCGGTCGTATCCACCGCCAGAGGGACAAATAGGTAGCCTCCCAAACATGAATATTTTTCCCGTTTACGCGAAGCCGCCAGCTCGGCCGCTGCCCCAGCCGCTCGGATGGTACGGCCGATGTGCGATGCAGCAAAAGTGCTGACGCAAGTAGCGTCCCACAGAAGGCACTTTCCTTTCTGCCAAGGCACTAGGGTAAGGCCATCCGGCCTCTTACCATCCGAGCGGCTTAGGCCAGGGGCCTCTAATAAACAAGGGACGTTCGCGGACACAAGTGCTCTACGGATGATTTCATTCAAAGCGTGATGGCGTGGGAATCTTCCTGCACATCGGCGACAGCTCAGAGGGTGATGGCCGTTGCTCTCGACCGTAGATCCGCAGATGCAAAGGTGAGGTTCGCAAACATCACAGCCCAGGCGGAGAGCCACGGCCACCCGCAAAGAGTCATCGTCGAGGAGGGTGCCCAAATGTTGAGATGGGAGAACTTGGAGCCAAGCCCCAGATTCTGGACTTGACACTGCCAATAGCCTTGCCCTGTCCGATCCAGTTGCGGCTTTCATGAGATCGTCGAAAATGCGTTTTGTGTCTATGCCGTCCCACAAGCGTTGGCAATCTGGCTTTTCAGGTGCAGACACATTCGGTTTGAGCGTCGTCCAGGCCATCCAAGCATCGGAAGAAAAAGGTATGGTTACCTTGTCACCATCTAAGGACAAAATTTTAGTAACAAGGTCAGATACTCCACTCGCCGATGCTAGAAAAGCCGGCAGGCTCACATCCCGTGCACGACGTACACCTAGGCCACCGTTCCGAATCGGGAGAGACGCCAGATTCCATTGGTTCGAGTTTAGGCAGACATTAAGGAGGATTTTCTTTAACAGCGTTGTCAAGGTGTTTGATTACATAAGTAAGTAATACCATTCAGACGCTGTTTAATTTATGTTTTTGAGTGTTTGCATCCGCGGATGTGTGCTTAGAAATATCCGTATCCCAAGATGTGTAATAAATCGCAACCGCAATATCCCTATACTAGGGAGAGTGAGAGTACCAACATGGTACTCTCACATATCATACATCACCAGCACCTAAAAATGTTACTAGATTTGATAAAAATTAATCCATATATTATAATTGTACATAAACCATCATGCATCGTGTAGATATCGTAACTAGTACTAAGACGGTCAATGTATCGCATAACTCTAACACTGACTAAGCCTGTGTTTTGCATATCAAATGCATAAATGCAGAAATATGCAAGACATCAATATGTAAGTCACAGGGCTGTTGAATTAGATCAAACCTTATCTGAATGTAGAACAGGAAGTCAGTATAATATTAGCATAATAGTAGAACTGTGGAAGGATTAGACTTAGATTCAATTTAATGTTCAAAAGGTACCTACATACAGATTTATGCAAATATTTGTGTTTGTGCTTTCATTCGTTTTATGCAAATTTCCCGACAGTGAGGCGAAGCAAGCTGGAAAGTGCGTACAATCGATATTTCATCGCAGATTGTATGAACAATTCACAATGCTTACCCCACCGGTCGAAAACCAGTTTTTAGCCTAAAACTGCTTCATCAGATGACGATGCAATAATATTTGATAAAACTATACTCACTCGAACAAAATTCTGCAACAGAACTTCTTTGTCTCTGTTCAGGTAGTTCATAGGTAGTTTATGGTTAGGTAGTTAGGTGGTTTATTTTACGAATATTTTGAATTGTATGGCAACTAAAACGTTAAAATTTATTCAATCCAAGTAAGTCAATAATTAGGAAATTAATATCAACACTTAATCGACGGCATACCAAAAATTTCCACCCAAGGTATTTTTTTAATGCGCTTTATTACTATAAAGAGCATGCTTAATGCATTTCCTGGTCAGAGAATAAACAACTAAGTATCATTGAACAATCCATTCACAGTTCCGTGGCGCTCATGGAAATGACACATTTCGGCGTTAATTTACCGAAGTACTTAGTCAAAAGCAATGATCGCTAGTTGAAATGTTTCGGACTATTATCCAATGAATGGCAATAATCACATTCAATGAACTAGAGTAGAGAGCTTTATGGTCGTTCAAGTTTTTGGAATCAAACTTTTTGACTAAGGAAGTACAAGAATTACAAATATTAGTGATCTTTGAAAAATAATTAAATGATCATAAAATAACTATAAGTAGGTATATTATTTTTACAACATATCGGTTGAGCGACAAGAATGATAAATTATATTTCAAACTGTAAAATTTATTCTTTGTATACTGTAGAACAACTAAAAAAAAAGTAATCCACCAGTCTCCATTAGTCATTACGGATAATGCAAAAAACCCCAAGAGACTAACACCATCAAAATGCGAGTTTACGAGCTTCATACGCAGTAATATTTGCATATAAATACGATTTCACTCTGACATGACACCTAATTGATGGTTATAAATCCGGAACAAATATTATAGGCCTTATCATTTTTGGAAGAGTCTTATCTTCAATCTTAACTACCCTCTAAACTTCTCTTTCATGTAGAAACATTGACTTTGTACATACAACAAAACATACATACAATAACTTACGTGTAAATAAATACATATTCTATTCTATTCTATACAATTCCTAAGGCGAAACAACTCTCATATATTTTTTTTCGAAGTAGGTACCTAGAGACCAGACAGAGATGACTTGTTTAGATAAATAAAAGTATACGCTTTATTTTTTATAAGCATGCCAAGAAGTCAAAATGCTTTTATAGGAAGCCTTTTTTACAAGCCAGTGTGAACATAAGTTTTGACCAGTCGCATAAGAAAAAAATAATCGTATTGGAGGCCAAGACACACTGGGTCGCTGAGCCAGCGGTGTGAGTGTGAGTGAGTATGCGTGTGGATGAAGAGAACGGAGAAGACTGGCGATCTCTCCACCGACAAAAGTGTAGCTCTTAAGTTTGATGATGATGATGATGCGTGTGGATCGTTTTCCCGTTATCCGTATTTTTATTAACACCCGTACTCTTTTATGAGGCATAACAAAGTCCTCCGATATGATCATTCATTATTTACTTCATATAAAAACAAAATGTTGCAAGAGCTTGGCAAAATACCCACTGTCAACAACAGACAGTCTTACTGCTTTTAGGCAATATCTGCTAGAACACCTTAGGCTGACAAGATAAAAATGTAGAAAATCTATTACTTTTTCAATGTAATAAGTAGTAACAAAGGATTTCATGGTTTTAATTAAACCCCGCTATTTATTGCTTAACAACAAATATCATGAATTTAATTGCACACGGCGCATTTAATTCTCATTGGCATTTCACAGCTTCTGTAACAACATTACCATAAAACTGTGATCCTCGTTAAAGAGCTCTTTGTTAAATTAAATAGTGCCTGAGCAAACACGCGGATCCCGAGCGGACTAAGCTGATTATGGACGCGGTCGCCCGTTGAAGGCGAAAACATTTAACTCTCCAGTTACTCCAGTAGGTTATATAGGTTTTTTTTATACATATAGTAAGTAAATAATGTGAAACCGCTGTAGCGGTACAGTAGGCACACGCCTTTAAACCTGGAGGTTGCAGGTTCAAACCACCACTACCACTAGCGTACCACTGGGTTTTCAAAAAACTTATCTAAGAAATATGATTTGGAGTTTGACAGAGGCTTTTCCGTGAAGGAAAACGTACTCTAATGAAACTGGTCTAATCCCAACAAGGTATAGTTTGACCGTTGGAAGGTCAGATCGCAGTCGCTTTTGTAAAACTCGGGGTCAAAACTTGGGATTAGGGTGTCAAAGCGAACCCCGGGCTCCGAAGCCGTCATATTTTGTTTTGTTTTTTTCGCTGGGAGAGGACGGGTTTTGTCCACGTCCAAGGCTATCTCCAACACTCCATCGCTGCTCATTGAGCATAATTTGTTTTTGAGGAAAAATGGCTAGAGTGATCATTAAATAAAGAATGCTAGATAATGTGCCAAATAGATACAATAGTTACAGTTTATTTTGTAGTTTGCACCGCGTGCGATAGAAAAGTTTCAAAAATACCAGAAAACCCAAACAAAAGCATGCGTCAATCTTCTGAAATTTTAAATCCTCATTTTATTTTGCTATTTGCCTATTAGGTACACGTCCCTGTGCTCGACACTGACCCAATACATGGCACTTTCAATCTTATTTAATGATGACAGAGGTGATTCATCTATTGAGAAACTAAGGTGTCGAGCACTGGAACGATTACCTTACCTACTGTTTGGAACTTTCAAATGACATTGTATATATCATAATAAAACCATAACAAAAAAAATACCTTCAATGGAACATGGTTTATGAGATAAAACACAAACCACCTCCCTTAGGAACTGTGTAGTATAGGTACCCATAATATTATTCACATAATATTAGTCAAATATTCAACACAAAACATAAAAAGATAACCTTTTTCCACCCCACCTTTCAAATAGAAAACAAGAGTCATATATTATTAGCGTGAAACACCTACTAAGCGTCACAAATGAAAGCCGAAGATTATTAACATAAGCCGCAGCGGCCTACGGAAACAGGACAGGACCTTGTTAAATTTCACCAATTTGGTGAGGTTTACTCGGGGTTTTATCAAATTTTTGTACTTGTACAAAAGATGCAAATGGTTTTAGTTGTTTTTGAAATTGTTCAGAAACCGCAGCGATAAATATATGTTTATAAATAGTGAACATTATTAAGCGTGAATATTAAAATACAATACAAAATACGTTATATTAAAAAGGCGGCTTCGAGCGGATAGCAACCTATCTACGAGTAAAAAGTACAAGTATTCATAATGATACAGTATCTATGAATAACTAGATTACAACAAGACATGCCCGTAACGTGAGATAATCTTAAAATTTACAGGTAACCGTATAACGCAATACCTACATCAAAATCACTCGACAAATCACGCAAACAGTACGTAAGTGACGCAATCGCCTTTTAGACAAACGTGTTGGCACAGTCGTTGATTAAAAGCATTAGTACTGGCTGCTTTCCAAAATAATCCATCAATTATTTCAGATATCTACAGCATGTTTAATGCAACAGAAAAAGTTTCATTGTTTATGTTACATGAAAAGAAAGAAAGAATAAAAAAAAATATTTTGACACAAATTTGACGCCACAAATGAAACTTTCATCATTTCTGAATAGCATTTATTTCTAATCAATTCATAAAAATCCGCTACTTACTTCGAGTGCTCATAGACAACTTCTGCAGTAGTTGTTTTATTTTCGACGAAGGCGTGTTAGTTTCGTCAAACGGGAGGTTCCGGATGTCTGCGCCTGACCTTTTCTGTAGGATGGCGAACACAGGGCTTAGCGTCAGGAAACACTGGCTATTCCCGTGGCCAGATGAGGGATCGTTGTTGTGGTACAACATGCCGACTCGGTGCCAGTTAAACTCCTGGAACAAATAATGATATTTTTATTGGGATTGATCTAAGGTGAACTCTTAGCGATAATTAAAGCAAAATGACGGAGTTGGCGGCTGATTTCAACAACCATTCGTTATTGAGTTCAATTGAAATAAGTCGTTTCGACACATAAAGAGTACCTATTTAGGTACCTAACATAAGGCAGGGTGGAACAGAACGGTGACTTGGCAAAACGGAATCTATAATATGAAGTATTTTTTACTTTACGATCCCGGTAAACTGATGGGGACCGGGTTTGCTGATGTCGTCTAGATTCTATCACTTGTCAGTTTTCTGACAGTGATATTTGCGCAGCAGTGATTTGTTGCGCAGAGGCGGAGCGGTATGGATTCAGTAAATGCGTTCGTACCGCCCCGCTTCTGCGCATCACTCGCCAATCCACACTTGGTTAAAATGTAGGGGCTCGGTGAATAATCTGTACTGACTCGACTGAAGTTGAATCTTATTGCTTATTGATAAAAACTAGCCTTAAATTAAGGGTCATCAAGACATTAAAGCACATGAATTTATTAACGGACATTTATAATATATGATTGATAACACAGTAAGTAACAAACTTAATCTACCAACTGAAAATAGTTTCAAAAACACACATTAAGTGCACTTATCTAATAAAGATAATCGTGAAAGACTATTTAAAATATATAAGTCATATAATAAGCAAGCAATTAAAAGCGGCAAAAATTGTAACAAACATTTAAACGGAAATGTCAGTCAACAATTTGTCCTTTCTACATTTTTCAGAGTATTTTTGTAGTTAATAGTATATTACTTACCTAGGGCGGTAAAATAAAGAATGTCTCGGATCCCAAATATTTGACGCCCGAGCCGAAGGCAAGGTCGAGAAATTTGCGATCTGAGGCTTTCTTTATTAGGAAGAAAGCTAGGAAGTGGGATTTTCCGCACGGTACGGTAGCGTGCGGTACTTGCCAGTTTATGGCCACGTGTGACACGTGTGTTCTTTTTACCGCGCTAGGCAAGAAATGCACTAAATTCATTAAGCTTTAATTAATTGCAAGTTCAGACACGAACATGGACTTACACTAAATTCATGGTATAGGCAGTTTTTTTAACTACGATAATCCATTCGGTTTTTGTAATAACACAGTACTTTGTAATAATACAGACAGAGAAAGAGGCCAACAAACGTCTAATCGTTTATGCCGGATGCACACAATGGACCAAGATGGCATATCATAGTAATCTTTCAAACGCACTTGTGATACCCCTAGTAATTCTAGAATCGCAAGCGTCTAAAGGCTACGGTGACCGCTTACTATGAGACATATGAAAGACGCCTATTTATAGCAAAAACAAAGTTGTCTCAAGGTTACAAATGTACCTATTGTGATATAATAATTATATTTGAACATGACACCTGAATAGAATATTGTTAACTCAGTAATTTTGTTTAAAAACGTCAAGGTTATGAAAACAATCCACAATGTGACTTCTGTCGACACATTGCGCGCAGTTGTGGTACATTAATGTGAAGAAAAACTGTAAACCATCCATACTAATATTACAAATGCGAAAGTGAGTCTGTCTGTCTTTTACCTCTTCAGTCTTAAACCGCTGAGCTGACTTAGATGATATTTGGTATGGAGAAGAGCGATGTCTAGGTAAGGGCCCGGACACATGTCCACGGCGCGGCGTCGTAAACGTGAAACGGCGCGGCAGAAAGCGGCGGCGGAAAGGCTCGGCGCCGTGGCTATTCACGTTAACGACGCCGCGCCGTGGACATGTGTCCGGGCCCTTACCTAGACATCGCTCTTCCATAAAAACTTCCACCCCTTTAAGAAATGATTTTCTTCATGAAAAGTATTTCATATAATTTCCCGGGACTCTAACTTTGGGCCCGGACACATGTCCACGGCGCGGCGTCGTTAACGTGAATCGCCACGGCGCCGAGCCTTTCCGCCGCCGCTTTGTGCCGCGCCGTTTCACGTTTACGACGCCGCGCCGTGGACATGTGGCCGGGCCCTTACCTAGACATCGCTCTTCCATAAAAACTTCCACCCCTTTAAGAAATGATTTTCTTCATGAAAAGTATTTCATATAATTTCCCGGGACTCTAACTCTGGGCCCGGACACATGTCCACGGCGCGGCGTCGTTAAAGTGAATCGCCACGGCGCCGAGCCTTTCCGCCGCCGCTTTGTGCCGCGCCGTTTCACGTTAACGACGCCGCGCCGTGGACATGTGTCCGGGCCCAAAGTTAAAGTCCCGGGAAATTATATGAAATACTTTTCATGAAGAAAATCATTTCTTAAAGGGGTGGAAGTTTTTAGGGAAGAGTGATATCTAGGTAAGGGCCCGGACACATGTACACGGCGCGGCGTCGTTAACAAGAATCGCTACGGCGCCGAGCCTTTCCGCCGCCGCTTTGTGCCGCGCCGTTTCACGTTTACGACGCCGCGCCGTGGACATGTGTCCGGGCCCTAAGCGCCTGATATTAAAATAATAGTAATGAAATTCTATCGCGATGAACGAGTTTTACGCGGACGAACTCGCGTGCAAAAGTCGCATCTGTATGGTTCCGTCGTTACAAAATGACAAAAACGGAACCCTTATAGATTCGTCATGTCCGTCTCTCCTTAGTTTACAGGCATTTCACTCAAAAAATTTAAATTTAGGTAACCTTAAGTTTAGTGTGCAAATTCCAACACACGCTATCTGCTTTTTTTTGGTAGGTTGATATATCTACTTATTTTGACGAAAAATGAATGCGGTTTTATTTTATAATAAATTATATATATTTTTTATTTATCTTTCACACATTTCTAATTTCTCAAGCGATCCTATTTAACTCCAATCTTGGTGTTCAGTGACTCGACTCTCTGTGTTAAGCCCAAAACATATCGGGATCACGTATTATTACGGACGATCATTCTTTGCCCTCCAGACCGTTTTCCATGACAACGGACCGACTATTGGATACACTGACATTTAAAAAATAAAAATATGTGTAACAGTTACGTTATATGGGAAGAAATCGGGGTAACAGTTATTCTGTTTGCAATCTATTTTGTGTAAATAGTCAAATTTCTTTTGTTCAGTCCGACAGGGTAAAACAGAAACTTGCAAATGTGGGTGCAGTGAGAAAATAATTTATGAGAAGTAAAATAATATCAAATCAATAAACACAAATACATACGTAAATATATAAAATACATATAATGTTTATACCACTGCATAAATGCTGAAGATATCAACTGTTTATTTTCCGCTAGACTTGACTCAGGCAAGTGCTTGTAGAGCATATGTTTGAAAGCCAATTTGCTTAGGGCTTGTCTTATTATTAACAGGGGGAGACGGATAGCTTGAACAGCGTAGGAAGATGAGAAAGAAAGAAAGAAAGAAAGAAAAACATTTATTCGTGGCACAAGAGAGTGAGTGAGAAAAACCACTATAGTGTGGAAGATCGGAGAATTTAAAGGATCGGGACGAACGTAGTTCACAGCCTGGACAGGGGTAACGAAGTCAAATCTGATGCCTATTCTGATTTACAATACTGGAAAGTTTCATAGGAATCAGTTCAGTAGTTTTTGAGATTAAGAGGGACGTCTACCCGCACTGTTTCACGTTTCTAAAATTATTAGGATTATGTGATTGTTATTGTTGCACTTTAGTACGAAATCAATAGTTCGTCTAAGAATGCTGTCATACAAAAATGGGTTTTAATAACCGATTGTAATATTTTTTACTTTGGTAATGGCTAGGGGAGAGAGAGGTACTCGTTATTTTTAAAAAACCTCATCAATTACAGAAATAATCATTTCCATTTGATGGCAAGTGATATGTCACAATGACCGTGAATCTTTCTCGGGTCGAAAGATACGCTTATTTTCAATCTTCGCCAATCTACCAGGATTTCTCATTATACGTCGTAGAAAGAAAACACTTGAAAGAAATCTAATAAGAAAGCGTGCCAAATTAAAACGAAGGAAGTGTACCTATATAGAAATGTTAAGAAGTTTGATGTAAGACGCTAAAAGTCGAAATCGAATTTGTCCTGGATCGGAAGTTGTTGTTCGAGTAATATATTGCATTTTAATACTCCTCCGCATACTTAAAAGCCCAATTTATACCTGAATTAGTTATATAATATAATTCCAATTCTTAAGTGGATTTATTTAAGTTTAACGTAAAAAATTTGTTTCACAACATTTACACAAGCAAAGCAACAAATAAATAACATGAAATGTTTCAGCCATCTTAAGTTTATACTTAATGCTTAGCTCTATTCAAGATTCCCCAATGATTCCTTGCTAACTTCATTTGTTTCATTTGTTTGAGAGGCATTTTAATTTTTTTTTGTTTTTTTTTTAATTGTTCATGATTCAACGTATATCAAATAAAAATATAGTTATGTTAGTATTACAGATACAAATATCTTTTAAAATACCTATTTATTAAATATTTCAAAGAAAAATGCCTTTCGGACAAATGAAAACTAGTCAAACGATACACTTATAATATTTATATAAACGAACTTTGAGTACACGTGCCCCAATAAAACAGATCATAAAATGAAATCATTCTTTTGAGGCAAAGAAAAGTCTACAACACAACACCAGCAGTCTGTCGATTTACCTCAAAAATCTTGCTGATGGCGAAACTGGCCTGCGTATAGCTGCCCATCATTCTGGTTAGGGTCATGTAGTAGCTAGTCTTGTGGATGAATGAATCGGCCATAGCACCCGCGGTCAGCACCGGGATCCCCCAAGCCCCGGCGTATCTCGCCACCGGTGCTATAACGTACTCACACCCCGGGCCGATGAAAGCATCTGTAATATATTTACAACTGTCTCATCTAACATTTCAAATGTGGATCTAGCGATGATGGTGTATGAACTGCAAGACATGAAAGCAAAAATTTTGGGCAATCAATTACTCAATGGTTATGAGAGGATCACAGCTATTATTTAGCTGAGCTTTGACTTACCTGCAGAGCCGTTGACATAAAATTCAAAAGCAGCTAATGGTCCTTCAATAGATGAGCATCTTGTGTCTCTGTAATCTACTAGAATCTTCCATCCAGGTAAAGGTCCATCAGGTTTTGTGACGGCGGGTATGGCAATCTCCAGAATCGGTAACACTTTAGCCAGTGAAAATTCCAGTAAGGGATTCGTTGGTAATAGAACCCCTAACTTGAGTATTTTCTCGCTGAACAGATTCATATCAGGCCTTAATTTAAAGTTTATTTCCTTTACATAAAAGGGATTTGATACTAAATCATGTGGGTACCCAATAACGTAACTATCGTTTCCAGTGATTGTATCTTCGTGTATATGGTTATAGGGTTCGTAACGTTTACTGACATCAGGAACGTCTGGGTCATACGTTTCTTTGTCTTCGTCATCAGAGATCGATGCACGTTTGCGGTGGTTTTTACCATAAAATTTGTTCTCATATATATGCCCGTGCCAATGTTTCAATGACCCTTTGCCATGCATATGCATTCCATACATTTTCCGCTCATATTTTAATGTTTTTTCATTAACACTTACATCACATTGAATAACTTTTGCAATACACACGTTGAAAACAATAAGACATAATAATAGGGGTATTTCTATTCGTATTGCTTTATATCTCGGTCGTCTTTTAATCTTGTGTGTTTGAACATCGTCCATAAATTTGTTAGATTCTGTAATATCATTTTTCGTTCTGCTTTGCTCACTTTGTCTTCTTTTATTAATATTAGTTCTATTTGCATCTCTGTTCAATGTCTTTGCGCAGCTTAATGGGAGTATCGCTTCCACGATCTCCTCTAACATTTTATTTCGTATTTATCTCATTTTTATTCACTTCACCCACATAACTATAACGAGTGATATATTTAGTCGTTGGCATTAATATGATACGATTGCGATAACTATAATAAATGGAACTTTAATAGAGATTAAATTTAATTGCAATAAATTCCTATCAAATTGATGTATGTCGATTGCAGTTAATATCGATGTTTTTCCCTCTTAATTTGCTGTTAAAACATTTAAAATAACTTTGATAATGAGAACAAAAAACCATCATTCGCCTAGAATTTGTATACAGCCTTGGTTATTCTCTTACGCGCATTATGTTAAATCTATTTGATAATTTTTATTAAATGTAACACGCCTAGTGTTATTATTTCTAACTACAAACAAATTACCAGCCTGTGTCCAGGCCGCTTCCTACTCAAAAATAATAATACATCCGTATTTAATAACACAACACATAGTTCTTAAGGTGGGACGCTTTCCATACAAAACGTATTTTGCCAGAATAATTCGAGACATCAATTTTTTCAAATTATTTTAGTTTATACAAGTTTATTCTAGGAAAAGGGGCATTTCGCGCAAATGGACAGCAAATTTATGAAAGTTTGTTACATAAGTATCTTAAAATATCACGGCGTTAGCCTGCGAATGTCAAAATACGTTTTGTATGGAAAGCGTCCCACCTTAACGTAAACAATATGTCTAGAGGTTTATTATATTTTTAACCAAAGCATCTGAAGATTTCGTATTTACCATTCTGACTCGCTGACTATCATGAAATAAAATGCAAGACATAACCTCATGTCAAATTTTAAGGAGTACTTCAAACAAATATGTACGTTTTAATCATCAAGAATTCTAGTCACAGCTCACTTGTCTTTTAATATAGGCACCCAAATTACTTCACGAGATCACGCATCCTGCATAGACAATATTAAAGATATGTTTGCGAAAGATATTCAACCTTGCTGGATAGAAAACAAGGTTTGAAAGGCAGGTGAATTTGGATGTAAATTGTTAAGTTGAGTGAATTCAAAATGCCGAAAACCTCAAATTACAATTGGATTGGATGGGCACGCCCTGTTGAGCAAATCACGTTAGATTCCTTACTTTGGTGTCGGTTCATGGAAATTAATATATAATTAATGTTATGATATTGTGGGATTTAATTTTATATTAAATACCTATTTATACGTAGGTAACATATTCGTTTCTTTTAATTAATCTTACCTAAATGTTTTAATAATTAACTTAATGAAAAATGTTTTATCAACAAATAGTTACCTATGGAAATTGTATGTTCGTAAAACTTACATATTGATAACTTTACCGCATTCTTATATTAGTATAGACAAGAAAAAAACTCAAAACGTGTATTAAGTGTTTGTAATGTTGAATCAAATTTATTTTGATTTATTTCTTTTTGTTTATTTATAACAACTTAGGTACTACTTTACGACGCTATCTTATAACTGATAACAATTTTTCGACACGTGGAGTTGATACAAATAATGTTCATATTATTCCATCGAATTTTAAGGCGATATATCGATTGAAAGAGACACCCTTTGTTTTTCGCTCACGACGAAACGGGATGCAACCCTCTCCGAGAATGGCTTTTTAGACAAATCTCGTTAAATATCTGACTGTGTGCAGGTTTATTAAATTTCCTCTTGTCAGTACCTAGATGAGGTAAATTACCATCATATTAACTTAATCGTGTCATTTAATAATGCGTTGTTTTAGTAGGCTGAGGAAAAAAAGGAAAATATAGACTCGACTTTGGATTTATTTTCTATCGAGAAAATTTTAAGCAATCATGTTTCGCTATTGTCAGTACCACAATCATATAGTCAAAAATCATATATCTGAAAAACAGCCCCTACTGTTTGCTAGTCTGGGCAGGACAGCGTTTCAAAGTCTCCAAATTTCTCAGTGTAGCGCCTTAACGTGGCTCATCGTTTAATGATTGAACCCGTATAATTAACATATGTATTATGAATGCAAATAGGTAATGAAACATTCTTGGCTTGAATACTAATTAACATTTTACATTTTGGTAGTTGATTTTATAATTCCATGTGACGTGAGTAAGTGGTTTAAGAACGGAGGATCTATATGCTCATGCAAGTTACTATTTTTTGCGGTTGATAATCGCACGAATAAAGCAAATTGAGCAGTTTTTAGGGTTCCGTACCTCGAAAGGAAAAAACGGAACCCTTATACATAGGATAACTTTGTTGTCCGTCCGTCCGTCTGTCTGTCTGTCAAGATCCTTTTTCTCAGGAACGCGTGGAGGTATCAAGCTGGAATTTATATAAAATACTCAGGTCTACTGTCCCTCGGAGCTGTGAAAAAATCAAACTTTTAAGCCAACGCAATCATAAGATACAGCCGTTTATGCCGCAAATTTTCGACACTCGCAAGGGAATCAAAACCTACAGGGTACTTCCCGTGAACTCAGAATCTTGAAATTAGCACAGATAAAGGAAAAATTGCGAAAACCGTAAATTTTTAGTCACATCATATAATAAAAATATTTTTAATAATTTTAATTTTTTTACTTCGACCATAACTATGACTCCATTGTCGTGATGGGTGAACTTTTACTTATATACCTACAGGTTTGTACGGAACCCTCGGTGCGCGAGTCCGACTCGCACTTGGCCGGTTTTTTTAGATGAACAACACAACATACAAGTATTCATCGTTAAATAAATGATGACCAAAATGCTTACCTAACCACTGTTTCAATTTTTTTATCGCCAGATAGATTTTCAGTATTTAGTTATCAAGAAATTACCGTCGACAGTTGGCGAAATTTCATCTAGTCTCTATCTTAGTTTTAACTATGTTCATCTTTATTACTTTTAAATTCACAACAATTTCGGTTCAACTATCAACACTTTAATTACATCTATTTCACATAAAAATCTATTTTGTCACGTCACGTCAGTTCTCTTAATATAAATGTGTGACTGATGCAACTAATGGCACAATTTATGAACTCGTTAATGCTCAATACCTAGGTATTTATACATAAGTATATGTTTAGACACTGCATGTTTAATACTGCATGCACCTAAGTTTACGAGGTTTGTGATGCTGTGTGGCTTATTGATCTTTTATTCGAGTGAACTCGTAAAATACTGAGGAGTAATAAAACTGCACTCCATAACAGTAATTTCACATGTTATTGAAATGCCGAGGTCAGCTAACAGGATGTGAGGAATTAGTTTTAATTTGTAACTATTTTACGAGCTAATAGCGAATACAAAGTAACTTTACGATCTGAGCCAATATTATACAGAAAAGTGTAAAAAGTAACTTGAATATCTTGCCGATTTCCAAGTTTCATTACCTTATAACTTATAAATGCATAAAACGGACTTTTATAATATTCAATGTAAATATTTTTATCTGAAAAAAATTAAATTGGTTGTTGTGCGGTTGAACATTGCATCATCATCATCATCATCATCATCATATCAGCCGAAAGACTTCCACTGATGGACATAGGCCTCCCCCAAAGAGTGCCACAATGACCGGTCTTGCGCCACCCGCATCTAGCGGACTCCCGCGACCTTTACCAGGTCATCAGTCCACTTTGTGGGGGGTCTACCCACGCTGCGCCTTCCGGTCCTTGGTCGCCACTCGAGAACCTTTCGGCCCCAACGGCCATCGGTTCTACGTGCAATGTGAACATTGCATACATTAAAATTATAAAGCCGAAGATACCCGTATAAAGTGCTAAATACGATGCCAATTGAATCGAAAAATAAAACGTCAGAAACTTGAATGCGAACGCAAATATGATTAAATATATCAATACCTAAGTGATAAGTTTTATGAAACATATATATTCCTACCGTAAAAGTTACCCAATGCTAAAGAAATAAAGTTCAGTTTCGTAATTCAGGAGACAGCCTGGTTGAAATAGGAAACTGTCTATTGGAAAGTTAGTGCATACTCGCAGTGTTCGTTTGTAAGTTTGGTTGCAGCAGCTTTATTCGCAACTTGAATAGTATGATGAAAGAGACTCAATTTCTTTGTGAATACAGAATTGTAGCTTTATTTCTTTGTAAAAATCTTAAGACAAGCCATGATCATCATCATCATCATCATCATCCTCCTAGCGTTATCCCAGTACAGTTGTATCCTGAAGGATGCCTGGGGTCCACTACTTAATCCCAAGATTTGGCGTAGGCACTAAGACAAGCCATGATGATGGTCTTTATTGAATTAACTGCGCAATAAAATATGATTAACTCTCCTTTAATACACAGTAATGTTTATAGAAATATGGAATGGGAGCAATGTCTCAATTCATTGCCTTGTATACTAACTATTAAAATTAGGATGTCATTTTAAATTTAACAATAAGCCATATTACTGTGCTTGGTTCTCTTTGAGATTAAACTCAAAAAAATTCTTTGATATTTTGAGTGAGTGTACCTAGTGTATAGTAAAAACAATAAATACTAGGATATTAGACGATCACTTTAGCCTATTTGGTAAGTATTGACCCTGCGTTCTAATCTAGGTCCTAGGTTCGAATCCCGCTCAGTTCAGGATATTTATTTGTGTGTTGAAAAATTGATATCCAAATATAGTCTACTAGTCTCCTACTACTATTAGATACTCGTTCGAGTACTTGACATTCATATCATGCCTAACCTCGCTACTATTGGATGTTAAGTTAAATTATGATACCTAAAATAGCAACCGTCAGTCAATATTGACATTTGATTGTTTTTTTATAATCTATTATGATCCTATTTTGACATTTCCGTCGTATCTTTTGCGCGTTAAGCCCAGTTACCTATTAACGTTCTTTTTATGATCTATTGTCCTATTTTTGTGTGCTGTATTCTATTTCTACACAAATCATATATCTATTTAAGTATTTATATATCTACAGAAATAATAAGCATTACGCAACACCTGGGGCCTGTACCACAAAATTTTACAAGCGTACAATTCGACAAATTTGTCAAGTTTTTCTATGGAAAATGGTACAAATTTGTCGAATTGTACGCTTGTAAAGTTTTGTGGTACAGGCCCCTGTTGTCTCACGGCGAAAAGAAAAATGAGATTGTTTTGTTACGTGCCTGGAGATCTCCGGCCCGGGAGATGTCTGTTTAAAGCTAAACCAATATGCCTTATAACTACCCCAGAAGTCTCCTACATCTTTCTCTGTGGAATTAAGCAGCCAATCAGTATTAATTAGCATACACATAATTAGAGTTTAATAGGTCTTCGGCATTCTCATTTGTTAGGCCATTGACAACGATGTCATTACCAGCGACTAAAAAAATATACTAAAGCTGACAAACTTTAGTATATATTTTTTTTTATTTATAATTGTGTTTACATGACATTACAGAAATCCAATGCGTCATGAAACTTAAACTTAATACATTGCAATCATCACAAATTAAATACTTATTAATTAGGCAGCTTATAAGACAACCATATTTCTTTCAACGTTAAAGAACTTCATATTATCTGCTACTATGATTTGTATAAATTTAGCAGATAACCACCATAAAAGATATTAAAATAACAATCCTTTAATATTAAACTCGGTCTGAACAAACAGCGTCGCTTGAAGTTTGCAGCCAGTGAATTGACTCGAATCGAAATTTATCTACTCAACCCAGAAATATTTGATTATCTTGCCTGAGTGGAAATTTCAAAGGTAAGGTTTGTCAACCTTACATAGTATTTCGAAGTTAAAATTATTAAAATATAGCTCTGAGAGATGATACAAAGACAGTCATATTGTTCATTGAATGACAAATTTGAATTATTTAATACGCTGACGGAAACTCCTCCAAGAGTAAAACTCCGCCACTCTTAACAAATGGGACTGGGCCGGTCAAATTTGATGTATGCTCTCAGAAAGGTACCTATACATTTGACGATGTCACAAGGTAGAAGGTGGCGTCGAATTCCGACTCAGGTGCAGTATTGTTTGAATGCAATAAATAAATAAAATATTCATTAAATTTTCGTAACAAAAAGCATAAACATAGCTTTTAAGTCACTCTGTAACTAACAATATACAGGGCGTCCCATGGCCATGCCACATGGAGGGAAAGTACCTTTAATATTGTAGATGGAACATTTGACTGAAAGAAGACATTATTTTAATTTCAACAAAAAAATATAAACTGCATTCATAGATTTTTAAATAAGTACACGGTAGAACCGGGAATCGAACCCTCTACACGAGAAAAAAAATTACCCTGTAGCTTTATCATACCGATCGAAAGGCTTTATCATACCGATGAACATAAGGATTATTTTTTGCTAAATAACATAGTGTCAGAAATAAAAGGAAGACCATAAATGTTAACATTCTTAATACAAAATTAATCTATTTATCAAATGCTCAAAATGAGTCCCCGCCTGTTGAATACAAAGTCGCACTCTTTTGATTATTTCACTCCCTGTCGATTTTTTGATCTTGTTGTGGTGGATATTCAGAATAATACGTCTAAGTTCTGTTTGTAGCTCGTGGACACTTTCATACTGGTTCTTGTAAACCAAATTTTTTACATAACCCCATAAAAAATCTAACGGGGTTAGATCTGCGGATCTTGGCGGCCATTTTATTTGTCCATTTGTCCCGATCCAGGGACGAAAGTGTTCATTGAGATAGTCCCTTGTTCTGTGACTGTGCCCGGAGCCCCGTCTTGCTGAAAAATAAGGTTTTGTCGTTCTGCAACCGGAAGATTATTTATCTCATTTCTTAAAATCTCAAGTATTTCTAAATACCTTTCCGTATTCAAATGCCCTTCGTAGAAATGTACTAAGAGGACCCGGTTTTTCGCAATCCCACACCAGCTGTTGAACGAAAAACGCACTTGATTATTAGTCTCGCGGATACGTAAGGGATTCTCCCTGGACCAAATGCGATTATTGTGTCGGTTGTACATACCATTATTGCTGAAGTTTGTCTCGTCTGACCAGATAATATTATTTAGGAAATACTGATTCTCTAGGATGAGCCTCTCGATTTCATTGCAGAAAATACGTCGTCTTTCATCATCACCCGGCAGTAATTTTTGCACTAATCGCCCTTCAATGTAACTTTTGAATTTGTATTTTTTCATTACACAGTGTATTTTTTTTTCACAGTGTATTAGTGTGCTTTTCGAAATTCCGATTTCTTCTTCACCTTCCCTCACCGAACTTTTAGGATTTGCCTCAAAGTAAATCAAAATGTCGAGTTCATCGTCAGTGTTTATCATTTGGTGCCGCGGTTGTGGTACGCGATGATCGAAACGTCCCAAATTTAGCAGATTATCAACCGTTTCATAATAAATCGAGATGGTGTATTTCTATCAGGATATCTTTCACGGTGCCATTGTAAGGCTAATGTTATGTTTTTGTGGTTTAAAAAGTATGCTTCTATTAAATCAAAATTATTTTGATACGCCATGGTTATGTAAAAATTCACAATACAATGCAAAGATCCTACAATGGAAAGCACAGAAACAAAAGAATAAAAGTTTGAAAATGGAACACATTTTTGAACTATTTCTTTATAATCAGCCAGCCGCATTGCGATGGACAAAATAATTTACGCGTGTTTCGGCTCAGGATACGGCTCGATTTTTTGCATACAACCAGGTACCTACTAATTACGTATCTCTTTATCATTTTATCATGCACTTAAATAATAATTATAATAGGGAAATGATGCATACTTCACAAGTGGGTACATTGATTAGTAATAGGTACTTATGATAATGTCAGTTGTATGTCCTTACGGCAATGTTAGCTTTTAATTTTTCTGAACGAAGTTTCATATCAAATGTTAAAATTCATGGTCTTCCTTTTATTTCTGATACTATGTTATTTAGCAAAAAATAATCCTTATGATGAAGCCTTTCGATCGGTATGATAAAGCTACAGGGTAAATTTTTTTCTCGTGTAGCTGGTTCGATTCCCCGTTCTACCGTGTAATTAATTAAAACTCTATGAATGCAGTTTAGATTGTTTTTGAAATTAAAATAATGTCTTCTTTCAGTAAAATGTTCCATCTACAATATTAAAGGTACTTTCCCTCCATGTGGCATGGCCGTGGGACGCCCTGTATAGAATGGGCCTTATGCTCTGAAATAAAACAGACTTGATTTGAAAAACAGCCTTTGGCATGTTTTTACATAAGGTGCCAAAGCAGACCTTTGGTTCCCTTAGCATATTCAACCGAGAAGGCGCTAAGACGATAATTATTAATTTCATTAACATGCCATTTCGTTTTTTATTATGACTAACTAAAGGTTTAACACAATTGTAAGTATCTACTTACTAAGTATGTAGGTGTGTCGGTAATGTAAAACATAATCGGTTCGCGGTAGCTAAGCTATTTTTGTCAGAAATATGCACATAATTTGGACCGCGGATCACTCAGCACTGAATGTCGTTACGGTTGTTAGAACTGTTTTGGTTCGAGCGTGGATACCAGCAACATGTGTGTTTCCACGCTCAATTTTTAACGTATATTAGATATTTTTTGCTTCGTGTTATCATAATTTTGTGAATACGTAAATTCTATAGTTTTTTTGTTAACGATAGTTAGCAAATTAACTAGATTGACAAATATACAACAAATAGACATTACCTCCACGGTTTGTTGACTGTAACTTCACATTATCACTACGTATTATGCTTACGTCGCTCCAACTCAGTCAAGCGCGCAAAAAAGGCAACTTTTTGTCGTATCGTTTTGATCGCACGTCATGAGTCAGGTCGTGACTTCATACGGCTCCAATTCTAAAAATAACCTTACCTTCGAACCTCCGGTATTTTTATAACAAGTTTTGACTGTCTGGGTAAGACCTTAGCGTACACGGATTGAAACCGCGCGTGTGAACTGTGAATTTTGCAATGTGTACAGCAGATTATTTAAATACGATGTTTTTGTTTCACCTAGAATGCATCTATTATCATAATAAAACTATGAAATATTAGAACGTTTTGAGTTAGAAAATATACTATATAGCCTGAACTGACTAGAGTGAATGTTTGGATTAAACCACATTATTTTACTATACGTAGATATACGAAATCTGTGAAAAATTAGTCATACTGAACGAATTCTCGCTTACACGCTGTACTTGCTGCGCCCGCACTTAAAACGTTTTTTTACTAAACCATACGCTTTTTTGGAATTTTATTGGAATGTATACTTATTGAACTAAGAGTCTTATTTTTATACAAGATCTTAACACATGCAGGGTCGATGATACTGTTTCGTGTCATTATAGTATTGTTAATTTCCTTGCCGGTGCCGAATGTGTTAAAGATGTTGAAAAAATGCGTTATTAAATTTTTAACGGTTTTTTATTTTTTATTTTTTTCGATATCTCTTAGAATATCTTAAAAGAATTGAATAAAACTTACCCGTTCACCTTCGTTTTTTTTTTCATTTTCGTCTTCGCTCTCAAATTACCAACTATTTCAGGTTTAAATCTCAAAGTGGAGATGGAATGGTCGTAAATTGGAAATAGCCCCGTGTTCCATATAACTGAGAGATATTATTGGAACCACGGGAACCATTTTCTATTACGTTTCTAGTCTATCTCGATCGACTTTTCAATGTAGGAATTATCTGCAGCAGTACAGAATTATACATTGTCTGACATATTTTTATATGTGTAATATTCTTTATTGTTCACCAAATATTTGCTTTCAAATTTGCTTTCAAATTATAAAGTTTCAGTTTGAAACTCGTTCTCTTCTGAAGAACCTTTTTAATTAATTATTTTGCCATTTCACTTAGTCTAAACAGCAAAACAGTCGGAGTTATTAAGTTGAAAGTTTCAAAAACGTAATACTTTCAGTTACTATTCAGTATTTTGCACTGAGCTGTATATTTTATATTTATGTATATCTTAGCTGTCTTCGCAGCTCCACTGGCGTATTTTAAAGAATAAGGCAGAGCTGCGGGTTTAATTATTACGCTATGCCCACCTCGAAGGTCCATTTTATATTTAATGGTCCAAACATAAGAAAATGTGTTTAAATAGGTACTTACTACTTAATTTATATTATGTAATCCGGCTATAAACAATAAACTCATTTCTGAATCTTACTATAAGGTACAGTCAAGGAATTTAATTTCCAACCCATCTGAGGTTCAATATTGTATAGCAAACTGTCACCATTAGAGCTAGCTAGGGCACGATGTTACTTTGACATATCGCATGCATTGCGCGATGGTAGGTACTAATATGATATCTAGATATAAATATGTGGTGCTTATATGTAATAACGTAAAGGAGTAATTACCGGTAATTTTATTTTTTATTGCATTCAGGAAATACCAGTCATCGAATACCTAGTCAATATAACTGGAACTAATTGATTTTCTGAGCGTCGTGTAACGTGCTTTAACGCTGTATTTGTTTCATAATATATATACATATACATATAGTGTAGGAAAACTTAAAATATATACCAATTATTAATTAAAATTACTTAAATTTATTTTGTGGCTTTCTAGTCAACAAAAATATCACAGTGACAAATAAATACAAACGGACTAATGAACGTTTACGAATAACTAGAGTATAACTTAATGGTTTTTTTAAATTTGTACCATTCTTAGTTGATCAATCTAGTCTGAAAAATTACTGCTTAAAACAAAACGTCGTCGTAAAAGTTCAACACACTGATAAAAAATAAATGTACACACGTTAAACAATGTTGATCTTTTATATATATTTAATATGTCATTGAAATTCAAAACGCATCTCATATCGAGTCTGTGAGTTTACCCCAAATCCCAGTTTATAAAAACGAAGGCCATCAATTCGTAACTACGTGAATGAGTTATGTTCCGGAAAATGCAAGGGTTATAGGTGGTCCCCGTGGTAAATGCGGGAAACTTATCCCATACGTGAGAGGTCAACGGAGAAGATTTTTCTTTATACGAATATTCCAAATATATCTTGTTTATTTTTATCTTACTGTAAGATTACTATGCTGGGTCTATGACGGTCGCACGATAGAGCATCTGTCACTTTCTGATACCACTCGATAGAAAGTGACAGATCTGATGCTTTATCTTGTCGTTTATGATTCTATCGCGCGACCATAATACGGCTTCCGATATGTGTTAAAATGTACGAAAAAATGAGCCTAAAGGATTTTTGTTCATATTTTTATACTAATCGTTCCTTTAAACAATAATTTCATACTTTAGTTAATCTCTCCGTTTGAATTTATTTTCAATCTTAAATTATGCTTTAATAATATTATATAAAATAAAATATAAAATATCAGAAAGAATATAAAATTTCACATATACGTACAAAAAAAAAATTCATTGTTCTAAGATTTTTTTATTTAAATTACCTTGGACATGTATATAAGTGCCAGTAGCCTATTTGCAAATTAAATATTTATTGATTAAGACTTTTATTCTGTATAAATTACTATTTGGGAAAGATATCGTTTTAGTCTGCAGGTCAGGATCCTTTTTCCAAAGCCTTAGCCGCTAGATTGCTTACTTTTCGAAACAAAGAGACTGTATAGTGTGTAAATACTGTAAATATAGAATGCAAGAGTAAATTCTAGAATGCGGATATTGGCCAGAAGCAATATCGTTTTATGACCTGCCATAATCATTTGCCACAGCTGAGGGGTTAATACACCACTAGTGTTTTAAATCTAAGTTATAAAAATCACGATTTTCTTTGTAGACCAGCTGCAATTTGAGAGAACAGAATTTGGATTTGAGTTTGACATTGTTAAATGTTATTACAATTATCTCGTAGGATTATTATTAAATATTATTACAATTATCTCGTAGGATTATTTTATATAACTTTGAATATATTATATACATATACATGACTAGTATTAATTTCGAGTGCGGTACCATTCCGTACCTACCTCAAAAGGAAAAAAACGGATCTCTTATAGGATCACTTTATATCTGTCTGTCTGTATGTCACAACCGTTCTCTCGGGTCTACAGTCTCTTGAAGCCGTGAAAAAATCAAACTTCTAAGTCAACGTAAAAAACATACGGCTATTTATTCCTTAATTTTTAACTGTAAACAGAATTTATAGCACGAGTCGTCGGCATGTGGGTACAATCGGTGACGACTAATAAATGTAATGTATGTGGCAAATCAGATCCATTACTTATTAATTCAGTACCACATTTTTATTGTAATTCTGCATTATTAAAGTTTCTAACATTTTATAGTGATCCTAAACAACGAGGGCTCTAGAAGTTACCATGAAACACGTGACGAAGGCCGTTTGCCGCCAGACATCGGGCGAAGTGGAGCAAAGTTGTCGCTCAACATGTCGCTTGACACATGGATGTCTGAAATCTAGTATGTCGTGATTGCGTGATATTAAGGCAGCAATTCCATTCATCTATATGGATTTTGTTTTATGTTGAAAGAAAAAGCATGAAACTGACTATATCCCTATGGGACATCTTATTTATTCTTAATTTGAGTAACTAATTCAACCTTAGGCTGACCAGCGATGGTCATAGAAAGAATAATAACGCTATAAAATCAATAATACCTAACTTTTTAAATAACCATTGTGACTGCTACTGCTCATACGACCAGGCAGTACCACCACCATCATAATCGTTCATGAACTATCCCAATACAGTTGCATCCTGAAGGATGCCCGAGGTTCGCTTAACTTATCCCAAGATTTGGTGTAAGCACTAGTTTTTAAGGATTGAAATTATGTTTATCAAAGGCAGCACGGCCATAAAGGTAATTAAATCGTAATATGTTGTAGTTTAATTTAATCCTCGGAGAGCAAAAAGACTCTTCAATTAACGAGTTCTCGGCACGGCTGATCGACATCCAATTAGGTACCTGTAACCTACCTATCGATACACTTGTGCCGTAACTTCCCAGCTTTAGTTTATGATTCTTGTTGAACTTGCCGATAAATGAGATGGTTCTAACTTTGTGGTCTACATTTCAGGCGTAGGCCGCGTAGGTATAACTGCCGTACTACGCTACCCATCTTCGAAACTCTTTTCAAGTTTGTACAACTCCCATATAAATGTACCCAACATCTAAAAGACGAGGAAGTGTATTAGGCTATATGCGAGCCCAGATGTTGGAACGCAATACTTTTGTAGCCTTACGTATACAGTTTATTACAATTCCCCACGTCTGCTGCGTGATTGTAATTGTTTTGGGCCTGTACCGTGCCACTTTTATAGGCCAACTTACTTAACTAATTTACTACTGTTTTTGGTATTCGTGGAATACAGTATGTCTTGCGTGAATGTGTTGTGTTAGTGTTTTAAAATTTAAAATTCGAGCAATCAAAACATATGTAAAAGAACCAGATTAGTGACAAAGATGAAAATCGTGTGTAACCATTTATTTGTATAACGCTTATTGATACGCATTAATTTTAATTTATGACTTTATTTGAAAACATTTTGCAGATTAAATTAGATACTGTGTGTACCTACCTAATCTTTCATAATTAAAGCTAGTAGAAGATTTAAAAGATACAATTTTTTTAATGTACAAGCCATAAACTGTACCTAGTTTACCGATTTTTTATGTCTAAGATAGTTTTCTATCATAAAAGGGTAGAATGAATCCGAAAATTAAATTTTTTCCTCTCTGCTTCACTCCAATATCCCAACTTGGACCAACTTTGTCGACAGCTGCTGCCAACATGAGACAAAACTTCAGACACAAAACACAAAGCTTCAATACTTTGACTGTCACGAGATCTGTGAAACATCTTACTTTATTCTCGTACTCCTAAAAGATTTTCTATCAGACAAGTGAGACAAGTGATATGTATACATTATCAATGGGCATTTCATGTCCCATTAAAAGAAATCGCATTCATATTTGTGTAATGTTAATACTAAGGCAGACAACAGAATTCATAGAATCTTGTGCGCACAGAGACTTTCTTAATTTGTAAATTTAGAAATAAAGGAAAAATTTAAAAACTTAGGCACCGAGCAGGATTCGAACCTGCGATCTCCCGGCACTCGCGGCCAGCCGCTCTAGCCAACTGAGCTATAGGTGCGATTACTGCCAGGCTCCAAATTCCTAATTTCTTTATTTATACTGAATGATATAAAATTGTTTCATAATTATAATAGTTAGGCATATTTTACTTTTTAGCGACATTGTTATGTTTGCGTGGAGGCTCAATTTTATAAGTGTAGTAAAGCACGAGTAAAAACAAACTGAGACCTTTCTCCGTCGCCCGGTCACGTAGCGGGGATGAATGATAAACCAGGAAAATAAGTACCATTGTTATGCCATATAATTATAATCATAACAGTAATCACTTTTTCATCAAAATCTTGTCTCGCAGAAAATCCCCGCTTGTGCGTGCTTTGCACCTCATAAACTCGTTGCTTGAATCAGCACCAAACTGCGATATATTTGCGAGTAGATGGATAGATGTGTGTGATGAATGCCTGAAGTTGTGCGAGAAGATGGATGCACGACCTTCTTCTTGTACCTAATTGTTAAGGCTCCGTATAACATATTCTGACGATTTGGCTAAGATTGATGAGGTCGTATCTCATAATCTATTAGTATTTATATACATTTTATTACAGATTATGAAAGATCATTTCATTCTGAATGGAATAAGTGTGCTACTTTTTAAATTTTCTTATTTGGTTTCGAATAATCTTGCTTAACCTAACAGCTGTTTCCTCGATTTGCGCTTGAAGAGGCTTTAAAAACGACCTAGTTAAGCTATATATTGGTGCCAAACCGGCTTGTAAAAAATATGCACATGTGCAATAGATACTCTTCTTAGGGATGAGTGGAAGGGTTTTTACAAGTTTCATACAAATATGTTATAAAAAAAGAATATTAAAATTGGTAAATTTTCTGAAAAACTTCAAAGTTCATTGCATCTTTTAGTAATATTAAAGCTAATAAAAAGGTTTTTGAGCATATGACTATGATAAAATAACTTCTATTTTATGACTTAAGATAATAAAAAGTAGCAACTTAGATAGAAATATATTAATTCTAAATGATTTACAACATGCCTTTTCTACGACATTTTCATTGACACGGTCATGGTGACTCAGTACCGGCCGAGCGGCCGTCGGAGGAGGACGTATATACCGTTTTTTTGTGGCTATTCACAAAGCTTACCACAACCCCCTCAAACAAACCATTACAAATTGTGACCTCCCATTATGTGTATTTACTATGAAAGTCGCAGTCAAAGTATACTAGGAACGTAATTGTGAACTAAATCGAGACAACTTATGAATCACATAGCTGATAACGCAGTTGTCATTTTATTTTCAAGTACTGTCCTTGATACTTGGTGAATTTAATTTATTTGTCTAATCGTGACTTTTTTATATTTAGAAAAATGCTTTATTTTGATGAGCATTTCATTATGATTAAAGTCAGCGATCAGCATCTAGTGGCTCTAGTGGCACCTGTAGCTCTAGTATAAGTATTTTCGAAACATTAACTAATTCGAACACTTTCATACATTTTGTCTCAAAATGTATGAAAGTGGTATGAAAACATGAACAGCGCCTCTGGTGGTCACTAGTGGAAACTAAAACAGCGGGTATAACATTTGTTGCAAACCGATGAACGCGCGTATTTCATACTCGGCGAGAGCATTTTCATACATTTTGAGACAAAACGCAAACGCGTTCGATTTAGTTAATGTTTCGAAAAAATTTATACTAGAGCTACTGGAAGGTAATTATTTAGCAACTAGACATTTGTCAAAGTATGTACCTAGGTAGTACTATGTAGATCTGCGAAATACATATTGTCTCTCAGAATGCTACAATAAGCATCTGATAAAGTACGTAGTTGCTCAAAATGTAGTCGCACGATTCTATCCACCAAAATTCGGCCGCAGAAAAACACAAAAACTGACTCAACAAATAAATTTATTTTTATTTTCGAACCTGTTCACCAAATTTCACGAGAATCGGTTAAAAATGCGACCTGTAGAGGCGGACAACCGGAAATCCGGACATACGAAAGCATTTATCTGGAAGCTAAAACAGAGACCTTCGTTTCACTCGGTCAAAAAAGAAATACTTCCCAGCCTACGCCTTCAATTTTGTACGAAATTTCTTTACAGTTCCCTCGGGTTATTCCGCCTGAAACGTTATACTTTTAATCCTGTTATAAAACGCACGTAATGACGACAGTTCATTGCACGTTTGGTTGAGAAATAGTACATTACTACAGAGTACAGAGGCCGAGAAGTAAGGGGTCGACGGCCGAGTACATATAGACGGCCGAGCGTAGCGAGGACGGATAGTTACGAGGCTGGCAACCCCTTTTCACACCGAGTTATGTATAGTGCTTTTCTCAAACATGCAATGAAATAAATCAAAAAAGCTCCTAGAAATCAAACTTTAATTTCTATAGAAACTAGAAAAAAATTAAACTGACACATATATTACTATTTATTTGTCGACTTCTAAACTTTATTAAAAGTAGAAACAGGCGTATAAAAGAAGGCACAGAGTGTCTACTCCGAAATCTATACTTTGCACATGCCGTCCCTTTTACTCTCGCGTGAAAGGGAAGCAACTAATACCAATTTCGAATTTCAGGATAGAGGCCCGGTCGTATTCAGCCAATTCAATTAGTATTTTTCTGTTGGAAACGCTACATTTTTGTATGTTTCTTAAATAATTTGCGTTTTTCGGTGGAAAAATACACTTGCGATTCTGTTAAAAAAGATGGAACGGCGGAAAAGTATGAACTTTTAGACGTTTCAATACTTTCGGTTATGTTTATAAAATCTTAACTCAAATTCCGTTTTATTATATATCCGTCTCATTTCCGTTCCGTCTTATTTTTGAGATTTGTTTTTTTTTATAATAGTAGTGGCAGAATGTCTAAACGAACTAAAAATCAATTATTGCTTATAGTTTTCTTCATAGCTGAACGCCGTGATGCTGAGTCTAAATAAATCAAACTACATTTTTTTAAATAAAACGTACGGCATGTGATCGTACCATATGCATACATATTTTCGAATCAAAACGGGCATTTTATTTACTTGTATATATTTATATGTGAACTTCTTTGAATGTTCTTGAATAATTACATTGACAACAACTATTATTTCATACTAAAGTAATATTCATTTTTAAGTAAACAAAACGATCAAGATTTTTACGCCAGACAGTAGGTTACTTAGGTAATTAAGTAATATTCCGCAACGCTTTGACCTCACCGTAGGAGAACCAATGCGTCAGACCTCCGATTGCGTGTAGTTATTACGTGTCCTAGTGTCAAGATATACTAGGGGTAACTGGTGAGGTGATCGATGCTTGACTATTGTAAATAGCTCGCCAACGCCATCTATCGAGTAAGATTTCGTGAAAATGATGAAAGCGCAAACTTTGACGGCCTCTTAAGTATTTCTGTGTAATTGCTATTTATGTTTTGTTAGTATTTCTGAATTTATTTCACAGTGCTTTGGTACTACTGTAATGCTGTGAAATCCAACTGTTTGTATAAATAAAAATAAATAAATAAATAAATCAAACTTCATACGATATATACACCTGTAGTAAAATCCGTAATAGCAAACCAAAAAGTCGAAAAAAGGAATCAGAAGAAAACAATTCTCGTCAACAGAAGCACTTGGAATTAATAATGAGCATAATTCTAAGTCCCCAACCCGCTCTGGGCCAGCGTGGGGACTACTGCCCAATCCCTCTCATCTATGAGAGGAGGCCTGTGCCCAGCAGTGGGACGTATATAGGCTGATGATGATGATGATGATAATTCTACGCTCCATCCTCGATTTTATGTGACTATTAACACCTATTTAAAGCAAGAGTGAATTGGCATTTTCTGGGTGAGCTCGCTTCATCGTCGGCCTCATCTTTGCCTCCTGGCCAGATGCTGGCCAATAGCAATCCTCCTCATCATTGTCTGGTACGTCATTATTAATATCTCGCCGTTTTTCTCTCTCATGTCAAACTTTGGTAGAGATCAAAACATCGCGGTCGACAGAACAGTTGCTACAAGGCGTTGGGCGGATGCATCTATTTCAGAGCTGCCGTGACTAGTCATCCCTACTAAAAATCATGTTTTTAAATCCGGAAAAATTTGCTTAATGGCCGGGACACCAACATTCAAACTGGGATAAGGCGGGGTTGCCATAAGTTTTGGTACCCCGGTAGGCTAGTGAACCCGGGACTTATGGCAGCCCTAACTTGGCTATTATAATATTTTTTCCCAAAAGTGCGTATCAATTATCTCATACAAGGCCTCGGTCTATATTATAATTTATAACATATATGCATATGCGTAGAAATAATTAGTAGTACTAACACTTACTATCCATACTGAATATTATAAATGCGAAAGTGTGTTTGTCTGTCTGTCTTTCTATCTGGCTGTCTGTTACCTCTTCACGCTTAAACCGCTGAACCAATTTTGACGAAATTTGTCATGGAGATAGTTTGAGTCCCGGGGAAGGACATAGGATACTTTTTGTCCCGGAAACCATCCCCTAAGGGAGTGGAATTTTGTATGGAAGAGCGATATCCAGATAAGCGCCTGATATAAAAAATAGCTATCCAATTATATCGCGATAAACGAGTTCCACGCGGACGAAGTCGCGGGAAAAAACTAGTGACTTAATAAATTGTTACTAACACAATGATCCAAGTTAGGCGACTTCCTGACTTGGCGGGGCGGGATCGATATGTGACATTTTCTTCATTGACGTAAACTTACTGACGTCGCAAAGATTCTCACTTGACATACCTAATACTGTCAGTATTACGTTTGCGCAGTAGTAATATCATGCGCAGAAGCGGAGCAGTGTACCGCCTTCGCATCGTCTCGCTACCGCGCATCCCGCGCCAGTCAGGAAGCACTCATTTAAATGTAGAGGCGTAGTAAAAAATGGTACCGCGTCGACTGACAGCTGACACTGACATTTGACACTTTTCTCATATCGTACTGCCTCCACACCGACAAATCAGGAAGTCGCCTTAGTCGTAAATAAACATATTCATTCATTCATTCATAACAGTATAATAACAAAACATAACGGGTTTGTGACAGAGTGCACTATTTTAGGACAGGCCTACTGGCAATAAAATTACAAAGGAAAGGAAACATCTAAAACTTGGTACGATAACGAGTCCGCTCGCGATTAATAAGTATCCACCTCCGGATTATAATGGAGGTAAATTACTCATGTTTCTTACAAAATCTGAGTAGAATAAACTTTTGTTAGATAACGGTTTCTAAAGGAACTCTTACAAAAATTGATGACATAAAAGAAAAGAAAAGACATGAAACATTTACTAAAATATAGGCTCTCTTGACGTTTTCTTTGCAATTTTTGTAATTTTTTTATCGAATAAAAGCCTTTTCTCTCATAATAATCCTCTTTTTAACGTGATGGAGTAGTAACCTACACGGAAAAAGCTTACGTTTTCTTAAAACACTTTTATCGAACATTTCTGTTCCTATTTGGAATTCTAAGAATATATGTCAAATATCGGATAGACGTACATAAGTAGATTCCAATAGATACAGAAAAAAAACGGTAAATGTAGATATTATCGTCAATTGTATAAGGGTAGCATTTAACGAACCACCAAATTAGTTGCCGAATGATGCTCTAAAAAATTACATTGATTACCAAAAATACTAGATTCGCACCAAATTTTCAACTCCTTTTAAATATAAAGTGCAACTCAAAGAAGTAACATGTCGATAACCTATTAAATTAAATTGTTACCAAATAAATTAGTCACTACCCAAAAATACTTAATGATCACCTAATTTCAAACACCAAATTTCATATAATTTACATCCAAATATTACAGGGCTCGTAATCCTATTAAAATTATTTACACCCAAATAATTCATTCGATACCCAGAAATACTACATGATCACCAAATTTCACACGGCAATTGTTTTTTAATGTCCGACGCGCAAAGCAGTTCCAATCTAGTCTAACCTCATTGCTAGCACACTGATGCGGTTTTCCATACGGTCCGTCTCGCTCGCACCTCGCACCGCGTGCGAGCAAGACAGCGCTAAATGATTTTAAGAAGTGGAAGTTTGAAATAAAAATAGCTATTTTAATTTCAAACTAGTGGAGATTGGAACAGTATTGACGGATCTCCGCTGGCGCGGAGCTCCTATTTTGAGTTGTTTTGGCCCTTCGGGCCGATGCAAAACTAACATAACCTAAACCTACCTATACCTATTTCTACCTATTAACTTCCTTTAATTTTTCCATGAAAGTCTATCTATATTAATAAAGTAAACTCATTTGAGGACCTTTATCCATTTTCATAACAAACTAACAATTTAATAAATCAACATAACTCATTTTCAAATAAAAGGTTTCAATCAAACGCGCTCACGTCAACGCATTAAAAAAAAAAAAAAACTTCTTGCAGTTTGTACACCATCAGCAATAGGTAGTTAGAATGAAACAGCAATAGGTACCTTTCACTCTAACGACATATCAATAGGTTTTATGCTTCAGACAATTCTTTGTATTTGATTGAGTGAGATAGCAGTATACGTGTTATTATTTCACACAGCCACATTGCGCGTTGCTTTTTAAATTAATTTTAAATTTTACTTTCTAATTTATAACATTTTGGAAATAACTGAAATATTTATAGTGCTAAAAACAATTAATTTGTAACTGTTTACTAAAATGTAGCATGCGATGTATATAATATTTGGATGTAATTCTAATGAAAAAAGGTGCATGAGATTAGGTGGTAGTTTAGTGTTTTTGGTGGTACTTGACAATTTTTTTGATGCGATTATAAATTTATAGGAACGCAATAAGTAAAATAGGTGCAAGTGCTGCAAAAATAGGTAGAATTTTTTTGGTGACTCGGAATTGCTGATCGATAAATTTTTTTGAGTGTTCAACCTTATTTTAGGGTTCGAAAATTTGATGATATCAAAAGTTATTTAGGTGATCATTTTATTTGTTCCCATTGTATAATTGTTGATTGTTATCGAAATTGAATCGGGTACCTATATATATTATATATATATATTCTTTTGTACATCGTCTTTTTCATTATTCTATCAACTGAAGTAAAAATCCTACATAGTACATCAATGAATTCCGTTTCATCGAGCATCAATCTTCATGAAGCTATCGATCGATAGCGATAGACGCAAGTTACTTCCTTACTTCTAAAACGCCACAAAAACCATTCATAACAATTAGTCCAATAGTGATCCTACGAATTTATTTTAAGTTGTAGTTCAAACGAAATAAATTGAAATTATCTAGCTTTTAGAATCCAAACATTGGATAGATGAGTTGGATAAGCATATACAATTTGTTTAGAATGAAAGTGTTTTTTTATTGATACCCATTCGTCAGTGTTAAGAGGAGGGGTAGGGCAAGCTCTCTCCACACAAACTTTGTGCAGGATTTACTTCGTTTGTGTTTTCATTAAAGTTATGATTTTTGGTCAGTATGCTTATTTTTCTGATAGCTATTTCGTGATGTAAATTTTTTATTATTATTATTTTATTTTTATTTTTTTAATTTTGAGTATTTTTGAAATATTGGAAAATTTTCACATCACGATCTTCGCATATCTAATATTTACAACCAAAAAAAATATTATATTTGTTAGTGCCAAAACCGACGAATAAAACGTGCACAAAGTTTGTATGGGGAAGGCCTTGCCCTACCCTGCGCCTTAAATGAAATAAAACATTGGCATTGAAGCAGAATAATAGCGAAGGTGTCCGAAATTTGGTCATATGTATTAATAAGTCTATTATTCGCTATTAGGTATAACATCTACATTTACTTCATTCAAATTATAATATGCGTGTTTATTTTATAAAATATAGTATTTAAGAAGTTTGGTATATAAGCATTCGAGTAGGTAGGTAGTTGATCTTTAATTACCTAGATTTGGATTCTGACTGAGATTAAACTGCAATCAGTTGTGCTTTTTGTCGCGACACACGATTAATAAATTAATTTCATACATGAATATTCCTTTTTTACATTATAATGAAGCTACACTGATAAAAATGTACACAGTGCAAACAATGCAATTAATATTTGAATATGAAGCGAAAATGGAAATTAATAAGAATATAGAAAATGAACAGGAGGAGCGCTCGTGGCCCAGCGGCGCTTGCGAACCGCTTGCGCTTGCTAAGGTTAAGCAACGTGGGCAGCGGTCAGGACTTGGATGGGTGACCGCTTTGAGTGGTTACTAACTGAGCGCTCCCGTGCTTTGGAAGGCACGTTAAGCCGTTGATCCCGGTTGCTGTCTATGGCAGCAGTCGTTAAGCCGAGTTGGAGGCCTTCGGGCGGTTTGAGAACTTCTAACAGTCAAGTTGCCCACTCACTTGACAAAGCCTAATCCCAATAAGGTCTAGTTTCCCCTTGGGGTTGGAAGGTCAGATGGCAGTCGCTTCCGTAAAAACTAGTGCCTACGCCAAATCTTGGGATTAGGTAGCGGACCCCAGGCATCCTTCAGGATGCAACTGTACTGGGATAACGCTAGGAGGATGATGATAGAAAATGAACAGGAAAATTACCATCAACAAAGACCGCCAAACAGATCATTTACCGTTCGCAAATCACCGGATCCAATCAACCCTAAACAGGGAGGGTTCAATATGAATCCACGGTTATGTCCCTCCGCCTCCGCACATACATATCCGCAATTCCGCACCACCTTGTCTTACGATTTTATGCGTTTCATCGTTTATAGGACAGTCAGCAGTCGAAACACATTTATTTCAGTTGTTAGGCGTGTGGAACCATATCTAGTTTAAAAACTGATAGTTGTTTAATAAGCAATTTTAATGCCTCACCTCTCCTCGCGTCTTCGGGCGTTTCCTTAATGACATATGACCGAGAGTTGACCTATTGCTCGCATTCTGATAGGACGTATGTCGCTCCTGGCTGTGCCCTCACCTAAATGCCAGCACGCGCGTGTGTGTGTCTGTGTGCCGGCGACATGAACCCTGGTCTTCGCAGTTAAGGTATGTGGGCAAGGGACATGACCTAAAGACTATTTTGTAATCCTTTATGTTAAATCCCATTTTAAACAAAAATTATTGTCTTGTGTTACCTTTGATCGGGTTTGCATTATGGACAGGTCATTTCACATAAGAATGCTAATAAATTTTATAATATTGTAAATACGTAGAGGCCGGCGATACCATTTATCTGAGTTGACCGCATTTCTTTGGAATATCGCTTTTGTTTTGTCTTGTACCTATCACTGTCATTCTCACTTACAAAAATAAGGATATAAAAGCGGTTAACAACATAGACAATTTATGTTGTTTTCGGTATAAAAAAATAAGTCACTAAATATTACGATTTTTCAGCGTTAATTTAAATGGTGAATTCAACCAAACCTTATCCATTATAAATCGGATCAAACCTAGGTGAGAAAGTTTTCTTATAGTCCCGTGTGATCTAGGTAATATATATTTTTCTAAACTTCACATTTAACAAGTAGCTGTCCCGAATCCTCAAAAGATTTATTAAAACGCGGGTCTAACTGGGGAAACGTCCGTAACAAAGGTAAATCATCATCATCATCATCAGCCTATATACGTCCCACTGCTGGGCACAGGCCTCCTCTCATAGATGAGAGGGATTGGGCAGTAGTCCCCACGCTGGCCCAGAGCGGGTTGGGGACTTCACATACAACTTTGAATTTCTTCGCGGATGTATGCAGGTTTCCTCACAAAGGTAAATACATGTTAATATCGTTTCGCATTAGACCCGTTTAAACAAACCTATTAAGGAGCGCGAAAGTTTATAATGTTTGTTAGGTCCCAAGTGTCGAATTTATAAATGCAATTTACAATCGCTAACGGTTACGTAAAACTATTAGAAATTTCTAGCATTTATTTTCTCTTATCGTTTGATAATATTAACTCCTGAAATGTGGAAGCTACTGCTATTTAGACAGAAAAATAGGTTAACCCAATGGGAAAGGGGTTAAACATGTTTTTTTAAAGTGAGTTACTGGAAGCTGTAGTACTTTTTAGGATTTCGAAGTCAAAATACCGCTTGGGGTCTCTTTTTGTATACAGAAAGTACCTAAATTTGAGGGGGATGCTACTTGAAACCTATAAAATATGCAAACAGCGTTACTTTAGCCCGTATAAGACTGTATTATACCTTTAATACTGCTAAAACCAGAGAAACAACTTTTTGGGCATTATGTTAGTATGTGACTCACACATCGCCACATGTTCGTATATTTAGCCCAAGCTTCATATATTCTGTACCTATAATGCACCGGAAAATTCACTGCAACTGTGTGACCTCTACCATAAAGTTTAAATTTGCATAACACTGGTTTTTGGCTATTTGACGACGCATGAAACCTCCACGAATATAAATTAGACTTACTACTTAGCCTCGGCAGAACGAATTACAACTTGTACCATGAAAGCAAAATTCGTAGTTTAAAATAGAACAAGCTATTTTCCATGCGTCCCTCAGCTGCGTAACTTGTAGCGACGCTGTGAACAGAATTTCAAATTCTGAAATTAGTTGGTATTTTAGTCAGGAAAGTATTAATTATCATCAAAAATGGTAAGCCTAATGATAAACTATGAGGCATGTTTTAGTATATCTGAATTAATTCAATTAATTTTCTGAATTATCTTAAAATAAGAAAAAATAACTTAAAACTGTGTGCAATTTTCATAAATAATGTTAAGCATCTAAATTTGACTGTTCTTGTCGAACGAGGCATGAATAAAAACTCCACTTACTTTGTTAGAGAAAGACAATTTAAATTTTACCAAAGAAGAGTATAGTTCCTAACCCCAAACGGGGTCGCATTATGTCAACTGAAGCGAACTAAGCAAAATGTACGGGAATACTTGTCACTTGTAGTCGCTTCACAGTCCAGCTTCAGTCTCGGAACGGGAAAACTTATACTCACACTAAGTTTCATTGAAATTGTAAATTTGGAACAATCCTCACGCTCCAATCTCGAGTGTCATAAACTATATAGTTTTAAAGTTTCCAACCCAGTGACAGTTTATTTATCACGTGTCACCAGTTAAGCCGAATATGCATCCATATTTTGTAGGTAATACGTGGTAACTTGCAGACAGAAATACGCTTATTTGGAGGATGAAAAATAACAAATTGTTTGCAAAATAAATAAGATTTCATTAGGTGTCCTTTCGCTATGTCCTTTAAAATATCACTCACAGACGACTAAAGCTTAAGCCACACAGAGAGCGGGAGGGCGGTAGCGGCGCGTGAGCGGGCGGTAGCAGCGCGGGAGCAGGCGGTAGCGGGACGTGAGCGGGACGTGAGCGGGACGGGAGCGGGCGGTAGCGGCGCGGGAGCGGGCGGTAGCTCCCGCGCAGATCCCGCCTGCTCCCGCGCGCCTCCCGCGTCGCTACCGCCTGCTCCCGTCCTGCTCACGTCCCACTCACGTCCCGCTACCGCCCGCTCCCGCACCGCTACCGCCCGGACTTTGCAGACAGGACAATACGCAAAGATATTCGTCACTAAAGCTTGTCACACACATTAGTACTTTAAAACATTATATCTGATAGATTTTTCGTATTAAGTAGAATTTCAAATAAAACTTGTGACATTGCATCAACTAACATGAAAAGTCAACGACTCCCCGTGCGTAGGTAATGTAGGTATTGCTCCACTGTTTTGATTTGAATATCTCTGCTGTTTTCCTTGCATCTGTGTCAGCTTTCAGATGCGTTTCGAATGCTGGTGCGGGTAATTTGTAAATAATGTGAATATACTGATTAACCGTCCAATAAGTGCACATATTTATGAATATAGAGTTATATTTTTACCCGGCTACGGCAAAGCCAAAAGGAAGGGTTATGATTTCAGTTTATAGGTGATATTCGGCACTTTGATTCCTAATAATTGAGACCTATTTTACACGTTACTTTATATGAGCACGTTTGAAATGATGTGCACTGGGTCGTTTACATTTATCCTGGTAAAAGTTATTGCCAACCTCACCAACAAACTGAAATTCTTAGGGTATCATTTTCGAATTATCACACGGAAATATACATCTAAATATGCCGAAATATGAATACAACAGCAGTATCACAAACTACAAAAATAATATTCCAGGACAATGACAAATGACATGCGGCGAAGGTCCTTTTCAGGGGCTTTGTTGTATATTATTGTCATTGTGGCGAGATCGTACATGTTCTATAATATAATGTCCTTGACTTTAGGTTCGAGTACAAATATAGTCCTCATTTATTTAGAATTTGATGAGATGTGTCTTATTGTTTGGTCGGGCCGCACTGGCTGGGCGATTGGCGACGACATGGCGATTTCTGAACAACTATTGTGACTTGATGCACTGAGGGCGCAGTCGCATGCTTATCGCCCTGCTGGTGTACTCTTGGATGCCTTACTCATCAGTGGAATCAGAAAAACTAATTTTGTATAAACTGTGCCCAGAGGGCTGGCGCCTATCTTGCTCAACGGATCGGAATTGCCATCCACCGCACAATGCCGCCAGCCTTCTGGGCATCTTGCCACATGGCACAGTCCTAGAGCCGGTTATTTACTTGTAAATATTATTTAGTTTTGTTTTATTTTATACCTAGTTTTTACGTTTTATTTTATAAGTAAGTATTTTTTCTCTGCACTAATAAAACCTTGATTTGTACTAATTTTGTATTTTAAGTCAAGCCAGCATTTTGCAAACGCTATACCCGCAGGTGGCGGTCTATTAGATTAGGTTTTTAGAAAAATATGTTTAGGATAATTATATTGTGTTTACAAGTCAACATATTTTCATAATATAACGTTTTATGTATCTTGGTAAAGCCTAGTTTTGGTGTAGTGTATATATTTATGTATATTGGACGTATTAATGATCATGGTAACAAAATTCGATACCAACCTTTAAAAAAAAATTATACACCAGCTTTTTTATAAATAAATTCTAGTTTCATTACGCCTGTAGTCACAAAACAATTTCAGACATGGCTAGGGTAAAATAATATCGAGTTTTGAGAAAGGCATTCATTGAACTGAAGTTAACCTTGTGTTGGTTATTATTATCATCTATTTGCTAGCTTTTTGGTTGCGTCGTTAACTGCTATTTGCCCTTATTAAATAATAATAATGAGTGGTGCAGATGTGGCACAGATTATTTAATCTCGTGGTTAAATTGTCATAGAACATGTGTGGTTACACTGGTTACAAGTACACTTTTTGTGGTAAAATATCTTATATATACTGACGAGCAAAAATAACGGGTACACTTTGTATGGAAGTTCCATAGCAAGTGTACCCGTTATTTTTGCTCGTCAGTATATTAGCTCCTAGCATTTTCCCAGTTGCGCCCTTAATAGCCACGTAATATACCTAACCTATAGCTTGTGAAAACGACTGCCATCTTATTCATTTTCATTCTGATTTTCCAACCCAGAGTGATAATTAGACCTTGTTGGGGTTAGACCGTTTTTCTCACGATTTGTTCCTTCACCGAAAAGCCACAGTTAAATATCTAATGATATTTCCTACATAAGTTTAAAAAAAATCCTGTGGTCGCTATGTACGAGTCAGTGTTCGAATCTACGACCTTCAGATTGAAAGACGCGTGCCTTATAGGAACTACGAAATATAAATTAATGCAAACTAAGTAAAGAGTTAGTCTATTGTTACAAAGAAAACGTTTGGTTCATTACATATCCCGAATATTCGAATGGCTGACAGGGTCAAATGGAAGTTACATAATGATGGAAAGACGTGACGGGAATGTCTTTTTCGGAATATTTTGAAGCCTGGACTGGCATACTTAGTACTGAACATTATTAAGTATTTAAAGAGATCGACAGACGGTACAGATAATGATTATTATATGAATGACCACTTGACCGGTAACGGCGGTACAGAATAAGAAAATCGTGTTGATTAAGCAAAAAACTTGAATGCTAAATATTTACACTGACTGTAGGCTGTGACAACTGACAATAGGTCAGTTGTACTAAAAACTGTTGAAAGTGTTAAATGCAAAAAATACTGTACCCTTACCATGAGTTTGCAATGTTTACATTACCGTACTCGCTAGCGACTGCGTAAACGATTTAATATGGCGATTCTTTGTTTTATTGCGTAACCGCCAGAGGCGCTGTATTTTTGTCCATACTAAATCGTTTACGCAGTCTCGCAAGCGAGTACGGTAATGCAAACATTGCAAACTCATGATAAGGCGACTTCCTGACTTGGCGGGACGGGATCGATATGTGACATTTTCTTCTTTGACGTAAACATACTGACGTCGCAAAGATTCCCACTTGACAGAATACTGTCAGTATTACATTTGCGCAGTAGTAATATTATGCATCGAAGCGGACCAGTAACTGCCTTCGCATCGTCCCGCTTCCGCGCATCCCGCGCCAGTCAGGAAGCACTCATTTAAATGTAGGGGCGCAGTAAAAAGTAATACTGAGTTGACTGACAGTTGACACTGATATTTGACAGTTTTCTCATATGGTACCGCCTCCGTACCGACAAATCAGGAAGTCGCCTAAGGGTACTGGTGTTGCAAGCGTCTGTAGGCGACGGACCATCAGGAGGACTGCCAGCTAGTTTGCCGCCGACGCTATTAATCATCTTAAGATATAGTCAGCGTGTTTGCAAACCTGTCCGCCTTTAAATAGATTACATTGTCTAACCAACACAAATGACTCAAAATAGGGATTAGTATCCATCGGCGACGTCAATGCCAGTCTGCAGACAACCTGTCTGCCAGACGCTTGAGTAGCTTGAACAAAAACGTACTAGACGGCTCCTTTCACTATCCAGGCCATATATCAATAAAAAATAAACTCCTTTTACTAAAGAACTCAGTATTATGTTAATTTTTCGAACTAATATATTACAGTCTTTGAGTGATGGACAGATATTTTAACCACATCGTTGAGTTGCGCATTTTTATACATATATTCAATGTCAATGTATTTAAAACCCAAATTATTCGTTTTAGATACTTTGGTGGGTGTTTGTGGTATTTTACCACCACCCCATTTGCCCTCGTGTCGTGAGTATCGATGAAAGTTGACTATGGGAAGGTTGGAAATGTGATGGACGTACGTCTTCAAACATACAACTGCTATTTCACAAAATTTCAAGGATTCTGCTGGTCCCTTTTGCAAATAAAGAAGTCTATTTGTAAACTAGAACTTCGTAAATAATGCTCGATAGTAGTAGAAAGATGGTATTGTACGTGTAAACACGAGAATTGTGGTGTGAATACGAGTATTTGACTTCTGCCGTAATAGTTTTATAAAAATGAATGTCTAATTATACACATACACGTGTAGAACTACACACTTACCAAACATGTGTAGGTTGTTACAAAAACATTGCCGTGTCACTAGCCCAAGACTATGTAGTACGAGATACGGCTGTTAGATATTACGAAGTTATTAAAGTTATCCAGAATACTATACTAACTTTATACTTCATTAAAAAAACTTGCACACAGAGAACGGTTAAAAGCTTTACAAATAAATCGTAGACTTTCGCTTACATTACATAGATGACATCAAGATCTACAAAAAACTACAAATTTATTAAAAATGTGTAGATTTGCAGATAATCTGTCACTATTCGGCTTATAAGAAGTAAACTATTGCGTTCTTGAATGAGATTTTTTCCAAATGAAACATACTTAAATATCGATATGTGTCTCGCTAACGTAGCGAAACAATTGAATGCCTTTTTTTGCTAATATTGCACATTTAGTTATAAATATTTGGCTAACGAGTTTATTGTCTGTTTTGTTATTACAAATTAGTGTGGTTGATAACCTATTTTTATTTGTGAATTGTTATTGCTGTTTAATTTACATGTGTACCTACCTACTAATTAACGCTCAGAGTCAAAAACAAAGTGTAAAATATTATATCTCATTAAGTGAAATGTAAATTTCTTTTGAGTAATAAATGTCTTTAAACCGAAATATATTAGAAAATGATATATTTTGTGTATATGCTTCCGGATCTTGAACCACAACTGTGATTATTTCACTGGAACTGTATTACTCGGCCATTGCCCCTTGACGTAATGATAAATGTAAACTCTTAATAATATTTTAATGATGCTCAAGATGTGGGCTGAGACATGATTATTCCTTATCGGCTCATCCATTTTATTTTCTGTTCAGACGCTAAAAATAAGTTGTTGCCGTGGGCGAGAACGATTTATTTTAACCGATCTACTGCAATCGGTTTATACAGAAATGAATTGCAGGCTTAAGTATTTGAAAGTGTCTGGAAGGGATTTAATGTTTAAGAAAATCATTAAATGTAAATGAGCTGTGCTCGAGTCTTTATTCTCGCCTAGTGACCATGTTCGCTATTACAAAATTAAATTCAGGTTATATATAAGTCGCATTATGTTTATATTAAATTTTGTCCGCTACCATCATACCAAGCACACTCTAAGAATACGTTTTGACCTATTGAAATGGTGCGGTATTAAGTTTCTTATTGCTAGAATATAGTAATACTCGTGACAAAGCCACACTACAAAATTTGACTTAAGGCGACTTTATTTAGCCAAAGATAAGAAGAAACTGGTTTTCTCTTGGAAACAAAACAAAGCACTATGTATAAACAAATATAATAAAATATGGGAACAATATGCCGTCAAAATCGTATACATCCGAAAACACTAAAAAGTAATACCTACCAATTCTATATTTTTTTGGAATCTTGCTCATATTTTAATTTGGTGCACTTAAAATAGAAAAAAATAGTATATTAGAGTTACGGTTAATAACAAGCTTAAAGTCTTATAAAAATAGTATATATAGGTAACTGAATAACATTTCCTTTTCGCAATTTCGGAATTCAAATAGGTAGGTTCATTTATTATATTTTGTTGTTCACAATAACATCACCATCGAAACATAATGAAATGACATACCAAACGGAGGCTTCGTGACTCGCCCTTGTGTGGAAATGAGCGAAGTAATCTTGTCGTAATTGGTACTTACGAGTATATTGGCTTGTTAATATGACTAATGTAAGATGTTTCGAGTGTTACTTTTTTTTTCATTGACACGGTTTTTGTTTGTTGTTGGAAGTAATATAGAATTCTTTAGTCACTAAGACGAAATACTATTTGTATTTAATTAATATTATTATTTAATATTTGTAAATGAATAACAACCTATTGTAGCCATTAAATTCTTAATTACATGACCAGATGACTACAAACATTATAGGATATAGTAATATTTTATGTGGACTATGTGTAGGTAATATTTGCTAGGGTTATCAGTACTTCGGGTATTGATCGGGAAATTATTTGCCGCATCCGTTATCAAGCAGGTTGCATGTGGAAAATGTGTTATTGTATATTGTGTGTAAGATATCAGAACCACATTTTGTCGCAACCCCATTATTTCCCTGCTCGATTTGTCTGTCGGAAAGATTTTCCATTTTATTCCCCTGAGAACAGTTTTGGATTTATTTGTCAAGATATTCTTCCACATGTCTTTGGCGACTGACAACAATTGCTACGAAAATCCTGCCTCGCATCACATTACTCGTTTCTGCCTAAAGATTATTTTCATATTTCCGTTAGGTATATAACACGTGAGCCCTTAAGGGCTACACCAGCTTTGCCTTGATTTTTGACGAGTTTTGAGTTTATATTGCTGCGTCAAAACATATTTATGGCACAAACGGTTATTAGTTTCCTTTATCGAATTTGGAAGAGCCGAACTTAGAAAAAAAAACTTATTCTTTATGCTTTTTTTTTTTTGTTAAACATGGTCAAAAAGCTCTCTTTTCGATATTAGTATGGTTATGCACTTATTTATATGAAATATACATTTAACTGTTGTTTTTAGACATATCAAATAATGCAAGAGCGATTTTAAATTTTTATTCATTTCCACAAAAGTTACGACCAATAAACCGTTTTTAGCCTAAAATTGCTTAAGTTTGATGCCATATATCAAGTAAATATGGGATACTTTTTCGGTAAAGCTCACAGTTGTTAATACGATAAGTCATAATAAACACGAGAAAACGGAGAGTTACAAATCTAAGGTAATTAGCAGGTTGGAGCCCCTTAAGAGGAGGGGTAGGGCAAGCTCTCTCCATACAAACTTTGTGCAGGATTTACTTCGTTTGTGTTTGCATTAAAGTTATGATTTTTGGTCAGTATGCTTATTTTTCTCATAGCTATTTCATGAAGTATTTTTTTTTTAATTTTTTAATTTTGAATTATTTTGAAATATTTGAAAATTTTTACATCACGATCTTCGCATATCTACAACAAAAAAAAAATTATATTTGTTAGTGCCAAAACCGACGAATAAAACCTGCCCAAAGTTTGTATGGGGAAGGCCGTGCCCTACTCTGCGCCTTGATGTGTCACAATGTCAAAGAAAGCGGCCGACGTAAATATATCAAAACACGTTGAATCAAAAACACCTCCAAAATTCAAATTGAAATACCCTTCCTTCAATTAGTATAATGGAATTTACGAAAGCTTTCATCTACTAGGTACGCAGCTCCTATGCAATCGCGGTCGAGGATTAAGGATATTACCATCCCGTAGGCTTCCTGCCGGAAACGGTAAGATTGTTATTCACAACTGTACGCAAGCGCATCGCTAAAATAGAACCAGCATAAGTAATACCCTTAGATAACTCATGGTTATTCTTGACAATATTTCATAATTTCCAAAAGTCTTAATTCGAAAATCATTTCGGTAAAAACGTGTGAAGTACACAAAAAACATTTTTTTAGATTTTTTTCTCTGCTAATTTTGGAAAAAGTCGCAAATTACTGTAAACCGAAAGTTGACGTCATCTTCCTCGCTGTATTCAGGGAGACCTTAGCACAGAGTACAGACAATCGCTGCTCTGGAGTGGCTCTGGATTCTTGTTGGGAAGATGACGTCATATTTTACTTACGCCCTTTTGGAATGACCTACTTTTCAGCGTGTTTTTTTTTGTATGAAATAATGAGTTAAATTGAAAAAGAAAAAATACGGGTGGCTTAAATTTTTACCTATTTTCTAACTAGTTCATAATATAAAGTAGTTAAAATATGAAATGTTGTCAATTGCGGGGATCAAGTTATGCTAGATGCTGGTTCATAGACGAGTGCAAAATGCTAAGTTATGAAATATACTGAACCTTATTACGGCCGCACTCGGATTAGGCTAGCTCGTATCTGGGGCAGTTGCGTAAATAAATTCGATCTTATATAGTGCGAATAAAGTGGGAAATCGAATGAATATTGAAAACGAAATGAAATTGAGCTTGTGGCATGTAGGTCTTATCATTAGATCCAATATTAATGCAATGGATTCCTCGACAATGTAAGTTCGGATTCATAATCAATATTTTATTAAATAAATGCTTAACACATAAGTCACACTGGTACCTAAGGTTTTGTAAAACAATTATTAAAATTAGATTAAATGTCAATAGTGCTGTTAAGAGGCCTTACAAGTTAAAAAAACAATGATTTCAAATTTTGATGAAAGTATTGATAATACCAATAAATTGATTATAGGATACTATTATTTTAATAAAGTTTTAGATAATAACATTGCCCTTTTTAGATTTTCTTGTGTGTAGTAGAATTTAAGTGGAAAAAAGCAGATTTTAGCTCGAAAATGGTCGATTTGGAGTGATATTTGAAACAAAATATCTTAATGAAAAATGCAAGAAATATATTTAAAATGTATGTCATTAGGTCGCAATAGTCCTGTTCTAGATAGTTGATAAAATGTCAAGAAACTTGTCAATTTAACAGAAAATGGGCTAAATAGATGAGCATTTTTTACCTTATAAGGACCCTTAATAAAATCAAATGATTAAAATAGGACAGCATAATGTGATGTACATTTTGTCAAAAAATATTAAATGGGATCTAATCAATCTTTCTCAACGACGTTTCTTGCTCGCAGGGGCACTAATTCATGGTCTTGTAGTGCTCAAGGTATTGGTGGCATTGATTGACCTTGTAATGTACCAAATTTGAATTTCAGTTCCCAAGCGATAATGTACTGCCAGTACATTACAGTAGTACAATACTAACATTTGCTACCGCGTTATAACAATAAAAAATATGTTGAATACTATCTCATAATATTAAACCGTTATGCTTTTGTTATTTATACATAAAACGTAACAGCAAAATGCCGCAGATCATGAACACCGAAATTAAACTAGTCTTCGCCTCAACGATGTCAACGACCACCATTTGTCATTTCGTCAGCTCCTTGGAAAGACTAGGTAATTAATGATCCCGGTAAAATCGTTTTCTCTATTCTGAAGACAGTTGATGAGCGATTATTAAACGACATATCTCTTTTGCAAGTGTACATTTAAACTAGACTTTATCATAAAAGGCAATAGATTTTACATTTGAAATTATGCAGGAATAGCAGTACGCGGTTTTGAAAATTAGTTTTCGACATGCTTCTTGGAGGAACTTTCTTATAATAGAGCAGGTTTAGTCTTTGCTTATTTTTATTGTGATAAAGATCAAGTTCGTATTAATTTGTGAATTTCAACGCTTTTTGCAATTAAATTGCGATATAAATATACATCAGGTAGAAAATGCTAATGTTTAAAATAAATTTTAAAAGACTAGAGAGAAACCAGAAATAAAAAATAATGGATTGGACAATCTGAATCTGTGCTCATATGTAAATAAAATATTCTGACTTTCAATATTTTCTTTAATATGTTTGTTAAGCGGATGCTAGCGAAATTTTCACTTTGAGTAAAAAATTGAGATTTCAATATTTTGTTTTAAAAAAAACAAGGTAGGTATGTCACCGACGTATCGCAAAAAAATCGTGTTGTTCATTTCGATTCGATTCAAAAGGTGTAGTGATAGTACCTCGCAACATTCAGTATTTTAATACTACTTTGTTTTCCTTTATTTAAAACAGTCTTTAGTTAATTTATGGAAAAAAAAATCTTAAATACAAAATACTAAATCGCTTACAAACTAGGAACAATTTTAACATTAAATGTTTGTTAAGCGGATGCGTCCGCTAGCGGAATTAAAAAATTAAATTAAAAATCATAACATTTTTTTAACGCATTTTGATTAAAAAATTATAACATTATCAAAATAAAAATCAAACTAAATCTAAACCCAATAACCGGCAACGGGAACGGCAGGTACAGTCAGCATGAAAAGTAGCGCCACATATGAAGGCGTCAAAAGTCTTTATTACAAAGGAATAAGAACTTTTGATGTGACTGTACCAAGTGCAAATATACTGACAGCTTTTTACCGCGATGCACTACATTTACTTATTGAATGAGATGTTAAAATGTTATGTTTAAGAATTAAGTGTGTCGTTTATAAAATATTATAAAAATTAACTGTTTTTAAAAACACCACCCCGCATCGTACCCTTTTAGTTAATACAGATAGATTTTGACTTGTAAAAGTGCCCTTGAGACCTATTTGCAGAATAAATGTTTTGATTTTGATTTCATGTTCATGACTAATGCTAAAATCAATAATAAAAACAAAATAGTAGTTTATGCAACTGGTACATAATGAGGGGCATTAAAACACGAGTGTGTTTTATGAAACGAGCCGAAGGCGAGTTTCATAATAAGGTCACACGAGTGTTTTAATGCCTAATTATGTACAGTTGCATACATTACTTTATCTACACACATATTATAATTACTCTAAGATGGGTTCAGAAACCGTAGTAAATAAATACAATAATTGTGTTAATACAACCTTTTTTGCACGGTTGCGGAAATATCGAAATCAGAACTGGCAACAGATACCTGAATGTTATTTTAAAAAGTAAAGAGTCCTTATTCTGATGTGATCATGTCGTTCTAGCTCAAATTTTGTGCGATATATACTAAAAAAACATCGAGCTGACATTTCGCATCGACTGAATTTGAATTTTCAGTGATACTAGAATAGGGACATGTCAACTTTGACATTTAAATTTTGAGAGTTTTGTTTGACGTAATATTTTAACATCATATATGAGATTAAAATGAAATATTTTATTACTGCTGTAGCCTTAGCCACAGATAAGAAAATTGCCATAAATTCATTGCATGTTGAAATGAGAGTCATTTTCTACGGTTTCCGAACGCATATTAGAGGATTTATGATATGTGTGTAGGTAGATAAACAAGGTTAATACTTCATACACGACACAGTTATTTATTTCGATTTCACCGATTTCAAGTCCCGGAATTATGACCACAGTAATTTATTTAAAAGCTATTTACGACTGGAATAATATTATCAGTAACGTCTTTACACGCGAGTGTATCTACTAATTTCGTTGATCTACAGAGTGCAAACAGAGCCAAAGCATTGTCTACGATACTGTAGATAGTACTACATAATATGTATTACAGCTTAAAGGTGCTATTCATAAAGGTCATCTTTAATATTGCTACAAGTGAACCAGTGTAAGATTGACTCCTTTTTAAGCGTAGTCTTGAAGAATTTAGGGACTAGTTTACAATACGGGATATCTCCCAGTCGCGTACAAAATGTTTTTTCGTTAGATAGGGTTCCCGTCTCTAAAATTAGCGAGCACAGTCTACTGACTGGATAATTCGATCAGCTTTTAATCACGCCTTGACGAAAAAGAGAAGAACTTATTTATATCGATATCGACAAACATTGACATTGACATGTATTTTTCTAAATTTTAACATTTAATTAGATATGTAAGAATTCAGTCTATTCAGAATGACATAATTTTGAACCTTCTTAGGGTTCTATACACGAAGGGTCCAAACAAATTCCGACACACACTTTTCCGGTTTTTTAATCCGGAACCCTTACCGTGTTTTTCGTAATAGAAGTAATAACTACAATTGCCTTTCTTTTGCAGAAATTCATGCTAATAATGCCTAATGTCAAAATGTTGCCTGGCTCGCTCGCTTACGCCCGAGAGAAAAAACTTGCGGAAATCGTCATGAATAAATAATTAGAAACAGTGAAAAATGAAGTTGAGCAGTCGAAATATAATTTAAAAGCTTCAGGGTGGACATAATTATAGTCATCGCGTGGGCCGCGTATGTAGCCAAACTTTCACCGAAAATTAAATAAAAAAGTTTTACTAAATTGCGATATAAATAAACATAGGTAGAGAATGCTAATATTTTACTCAAATTGACATGTTAAGGAAAGATCTTTTGGATAAACGTAATCTTATTCATGTTAAATTTTATATTAAAAATAACTATGACATTGGGCGTTTTTGCTGTTGGAGGCCAAAATCCTCCAGGTCAATGAACTGACGACACGAGTTAAGTTATTCCTAATTATGATTCCATTGAAGGCAGCATCTTTTCAAATGTTTAAAACAATATGTAACAGATAAGATTCTGATGTTGTCCCTCAAACAGGCATACAGCTTAATTTTGATCACATTATTATTAAATAGAGGTACCTCATTTTTTATATACAGGAAATTAAAAAAAACTACCGAAATATTTATCGCAACGTTATACAGACAACGATTTGCAGCAAATTTAATCACAACAATAGATAAATTTATCGATAAAAAATATTATATCCGTTCCTCCCTAATTTTACATACAATGAATGAATGAGTTTTTATTTCCAGGCAATAAACCCATTATACAAAAATAATACATACTTACAATGTTTATATCGGTAAATTTATCTCTAAACTGTGATTTGAAATGTGAACTTTGAGTTGTAGAAAACAAGGATAATTCTGTGACAATAGAATATAATTTAATTATATGAGTCCACTTCCATAGTTAAAAAAAAATTGCGCGTGGCTCGCGTAAGTTGTCGCCTAAAAGATTTAAATATAGGTCGATTATATTACGTTTCAAATAAAGAAAAAACGCATAAGCGTTAATAGTAATTTAAGAGCTAAAAAAAAATTAAATCTTAAGCTTCATAAAAAACGGAGCAAGCACTAATAGATTGTTTCCCCATTTTTCCAGGTTTTGAGTTTAATGTAAAGGGCAGGGACAGAATTTAAATTAGTTCAATGAAAGGGTAAACATGATACGATACTACTTTACTGTATCTACCTACTTAATTATCAACGCAATTGGTAAATTAAAGGCCTGCAGTTGCTGCATAATGGGAAAATAAAGCGGTATATGTATAAGCACCATGTAAATATATTTTTCACTTCTCATGCTCGAAAAGTGTGTCATATTAGACTTGTGAAGCGGGGCTACATTTAAGCCCTAGGGAAAATATGTATACATATTTATGATTCACTAAACATTTTAATTTGACCAATCAAAATACTTCACCTATTAAATCCACCAATCACAGAACAGTAATTTGACAGATTAAAAAATATTTGGTAAAAATATCAACCAACCAGAATACAGCTGTACTAAAATCGACCAATCAGGAAAGACCTTTTTCAGTTCTTTAAAGATTAAGCGGTGTCTATGGTCAAAGGACTTGCGTCTCTTAAAAGAAAAAAAAAGCGCGTGTTGCATCTCCTTCTTTAATATAGCAAAAGAAAGGGAGGCGAATACGTAAATGCCTTATCACACTACCCTACCGATAGGGTAGTGTGATAAGGCTTAGCGAGGCATGGTACTGGCCTAAGAAAAAAAAACATGCTGTCAAATTAGACATACGCCCGCCAAGAGTTAAATTATTCATTGAAGGTGGATAATTTGTGTTTAATGTGTTTTCTCGCAATCGAAGTGAAAAGTAGAGTGTATAACTCGGGTCTAAAAGCCATATTGCCACTCGAACAATTTCCCCTCACTACGTTCGGGAAAATAACCATCTCGTGGTAATATGGCTTACTTTAGCCCCTTGTCAAACAATCTACTATACCTATTTTCTTATTACCATAATATATTTTTTTTTTTTCATAATAATATAGAATTCATTTAGCATAATATAGAATTCAAAATGTAATTGCTTATAAGTCCTTAGTTAATTATTAACGTGCCAAACGTACCTTTGGAATATCAGTCTTTATAATATGGAAAATTACATTTCGATCAATATTACGCATGCTCAAAAAGATTACATAGGTAATCATCCCACTGAAATCCGATTCATGATTCCAAATGTGATCCCCCGGCATGTCATAAAGTAATTTTCATGTCTCGGTCTTAAGGTCTTCGCACACTATATCAACTCCACGCCACTGCGGCAGCACCTCTACTCACACTCTCGATGAGTAGTCAACTAGTTGATCCACCCAATGGTCACTAATGGACAACGCGGTGTCAACGAGTGGACAACGCGGTGGGCTAGCAAATGGTTGCCCGTCACGCGTCACTCGCAAACGCATAGTCGTTGCGGGGACGACGTGTGGTCAATGCGTGGCAAACGTGTCGGAGTTGACCTTAGTATACGACGCGTAGACCATACGTCGTACACTACTTCAACTCTTCATTTTTTGAAATTAAACCTAGAAAATAGGACATAGGGCTTAAATTTCAATATTTTGCATAGAATCGAGTCGCCGTTGAGTTTTTATAAAGTGCGAAGACCTTAAAGGTACACACAACCAGAATGACAGGAGAATGTTAAAATACACAACAAGATTTCGCGGTGACCTTAGACACGCCATATCTCTAGTGTAGTCTGTGCCTCTTAGCAGTCTCTCGTGTCTCATTACTAAAATTCACAATTCGTTTAGCAAAGAAACGGGAGATGGTGGGACGGAAATCGCCGTACGCATGGAGGCACTATTTCGAAGGCTACTTGAAGTCGCTACCCTTATATTCATATATCTATGTCTCTACCCCTACGTGCACGGGAGTGTTTTGAGCAAGTAAGCTGACCACGTTGATATTCTTGGCACTTAGGGGTGTCTAATATACCTATATACTACTTACATCGAAACTTGCTGACAGATGATAACTGTTATCCGCACAGAGCTTCGGTAAAAACTGTGTAGTGTCCCGAAGGGCAATTAAATACGTTACCGTAGAATCCGAAGTTTACAAATTTAAATTACCTTGTATTAGATATAGCAGTAAATTGCAACCAGACACTCCAGACAGGTTTTAGTGCCATAAAGCGATATTGCAAATTTAAAGTTCACTTTCACTACGAGAGCGCGCCTAAAAACGTTGACAGGTAACTAATTTAATATGTGCTTGGAAGACTCTTCTATGAAGATATGCTTTTGTCTGATATTGTTTTACACTAGAAAACAACCCTATAGCCCACCTTCAGGGAAATAACAGCTCATATGCTGAGCCGTAAAGGTTATGTGACCCCCTATTTGTTAGTATAATGACTGCCAGTGCCGATGAAAATTGATGACTTGCAAAGCACAGATAGAGTAGGTACCTTCCTCGACGCCAGCCCCTGGGAATATGAATTAAACTATCTATACGAGTAAAAATATTTTGTATGTCACAACAAATTGGCAACAGTTAGCGATCATAATTGATACGCGGAGGTACTCTTAAAAGTCAAGGGTTACGACTCATTTTGCCAAATGAAAACGAGGGTTATGCTGGGAGTGTGTCTCCGTGATCGCATCAGAAATGAAGTCATCCGTAGCAGAACCAAAGTAACCGATATAGCCTTTCGAATCGCTAATCTTAAGTGACAGTGGGCGGCACATATTTCATGTAGAACCGATGGTCGTTGTGGAGACAACGTACCGGAAGGCGCAGCGCAGATTCCACAAGGTGGACTGATGACCTGGTAAAGGTCGCGGGAGTCCGCTGGATGCGGGTGGCGCAGGATCGGTCATTTTGGCTTGTGGCACTATTTAGGGGAGGCCTATGTCCAGCAGTGGACGTCTTTCAGCTGATTATAATGATTAAAGTCAACTACCTGCTTTGCTTGAGAGTTTTCTGGTGATTTGGCTTTGATGATTTACATAAAAACGAATGGACTGTATTTGCTTAAAGAAAATCAGCCCTGATGAATGTCTTCACATCTTTTGTCGAGTCATGACAGTAGCATATAAAAAAGGTTGGAAGCAGAAAATGATGATCGTGCAAATTTCAAAGGCTCATCTTATGTGGTTAACGTAAGGGTTACATACAAATGAGTACTTTAGAGGGGTCGAGGACTAGAATATCTATTTATGTCACACCTGGCCATAAAGTGGCCATTATCGCACGCTCCGCGCGCGAAAAAACCCACTTCCTAGCCAGGGGGTGACATAAAATTTTGTACTTACCATGGGCGATAATAAAGAAAGCCTCAGATCGCATATTTATCGCCCTTGCCTTCGGCTCGGGCGTAAAATACCTGCGATCTGAGACATTCTTTGTTTTATCGCCCTTGGTAAGTAATGTACTATTCTATTAGGATTAAATAAAAATCCGCAATGTATGCTTCTTCTTCTTATCGTGTCGATGGCTAGATTGTGCTGGCCCAAAAGCCAGCAACGTCTATTGCCCTTTGGTATGCTAAGTTTCATGAAAAACCGATGCGCTAGTTTTTCGAGATTGGATAAAAACTAACCAAACGTTCTCATTTATAATCTTAGTAGGTTTACAACTCGGTATTACGGTAAAATACGAAAACCTTATAGACGGTCCATCGTGTGGAAGTACTATGTTGTCTAACGGAGGTCGTGGATTGTTTATTGAGATCAATGTATTCGTAAACGACTGTTTATGTATGAGTTACAATATCTGTGCTAGTATTTCTCTGACCTGATAACTGGTTAAACATTAATTTACGGCATCAAAAAAATGGATAAACTCCTTAAATTTGTTTAGAATTAATCATTTATCTTAATTAATTTAATTTTTTAACTTTTTTTAAGCACTTTTATTTGAACACTATGGCACTGACTTTGAAATGAACATAATGATAAAGATTTAATTATTATGCTTAACATAATTAGCTATGTATTCCTGCGTAACGTTTTCGACCGTTAGTACGATAGATTAAAATGTCAAATCCCATACTAAAACTGACATTAAATACGTACCAACGGTAGTACATATCGTTACGTGATTACCCCGCAGCTCCCCTACACAAACTCGATCTCGAGCAAATTATTAACGTAGTAAAATAATGTGGGTATAGAACAATACAAAATATCGTATCGTATATCAGTACAATGTCGCATTCTCAACAGGTCAAATTGTCACAAAAGGGTCTCGGCAAGTCTAGCTCAGAATTGAATCCATTGAAGTCCTGCATTGAAATTCAACCCGAAACTCACATTACAGTCTAGTAACAAAGGAACAATGTACTCAAAACCACGGATCGGGTATCGAAGATATGCTTATGATAGAACAGCTTTGTGTCTCGTTGGGAGGCGGTGATGTGGGAAAGAGATTGCTATATAAAGGTTCACTGTAATTTGGCAATAATGGTAGAAAGATGTGTGGTGTAAGTGACGAGCTAAAGCAGTATTCGATAGTCTCAAAGAAAAACATAGGATATCGCCATTATGAAAAGATTGATAGAGATGTTTATGAAAAAAGAACAGTTACATATGCATTTATGATAAACCCTCTCCACTCTCTCCAGTCCTGTCAAACGGACACTAAAAGAGATTTAGATGATAGTCGTTGAATTTAGCATAATTCATCAAATTAATCATAACAAGTGAATAAATCAACACAACTGATTTTCAATAAATTTTCAATCAAACGCGCTCGCGTCAACGCATTAAAAAAATCTTCGTGCAGTTTGTAAACCCTCAACAATAGTGAGAATGAATCAGCAATAGTTACCTTTCCCTCTAACTACATATATATATAGCTGGTTTTCATGCTTCAGACAATTCTTTATATATGATTGAGTGAGATAGCAATATACGTTTTATTATTTCACACCCACATTGCGGGTTGCTTTGTACTTATTAGAGTATTACTTTCTAATTTAATAACATTTCTGAAATCACTAAAATATTTATAGTGCTAAAAGCAATTAATTTGTAACTGTTTACTATAAAATGTAGCATGCGATGTGTATAATATTTGGATGTAATTCTAATGAAAAATGGTGCATGAGATTAGGTGGTAGTTTAGTATTTTTGGTGGTACTTCACAATTTTATTGATGCTATTCGAAATTTAAAGGAATTCAATAAGTACGTAAAATAGGTGCAACTGCTTCAAAAATAGGTATATTTAAATTTTTTTGGTGACCCGGAATTGCTCATCGATAATTTTTTTGAGTGTTCAACCTTATTTTAGAGTTCGAAAATTTGGTGATATCAAAAGTTATTTAGGTGATAACTTTATTTATTCCCTATTTGAATTATGGGTCATTTTTATTCATTCTCTCATGAGTATCATTGTCACCATTTTTACTAGTTCCTATGTCCCAGGAATGTACAGTAAATTATGGTTGCCTGGTGAATATTACTATCAAATTGCTAAAATAGAGACCTGTCATAAATTTCATTGTTAGATATTGTAAATGCGAAAAGAATTGTCTAGCGTTGGTTGTAATTTAAACTTAAATTTCGAGTACTATTGTTTATCGATTTAATAAAAGTCTGTATGAATAGCCTAAACTTCTGGATATTATGTATTCTAAATATTATTTTTATGTACATATGTCGTTAAGTTACATACTTACTACCCCAGTGTCCTCGTTATTTACATATTATACATTTATTCCTAATTGATTATTGACACAGCAAATTATGATACTTACTTAATCCTTCTTCAACACCTGTTGTTTTGGCGGGCAATATGAGATAGGACGCGTAGTAGGTGATAAACAAATAAAATAACAACAAAACGCATTTAGGTTTCAATGGAACTTTAAGACTTAGAATTATTAACGAATATCACAAATTATACATATTTTTGCTGATTCTGACGCAACTAATATGAACAACTACGTCGTATTTTGTGCTCCAGTCTGGAAGGCCTGCGTCGAAACCGTGACGCGTCATTATGCTCTGGATTACATAATAGTAGTTTATCTACACACATATCATAAATCCTCCAACATGCGTTCAGAAACCGTAGGCAATGACCAGCATTATGACCATCAATTTATGTAAATTTTCTTATCTGTGGTAGAAGATTACAGCAATAACATAAAATTATTATGATTTCCTATTTGATAACATAAAAAAATTCAAATTTGGAACATCATACAAAACCCTTTTCTAGTATCACTAAAAATTGAAATGCAGTCGATACGTAACGTCAATTCAGTATGTTTTTTTAAATACTTATATTTAATAGTGTAGGACGTAGGTACCTACCAAAAAAGAACCCAACGTTCCGATTGGCTGTGATTTTTTCGTCCACTAAAAAACATGCCACCATATTCTCATTGTAATTACTTAATTATTCGTTGTAGGTGGATAATCTGTGTTTATTTATTTTCTCGCAATCGGAGTGAAAAGTAGAGTGTGTAACTCTCTGGTCTAAATAAAAGCCATATTATTACCCTTCGAACTATTTTCTGAGAACCATCACTTGGTAATATGGCTTATATTCAAACATATTAGTCGCAGATTAAGGCTGGGTTGCACCAAACCGTCTGTAATCTTAGGCGGTGTTCGTCAAATCTGATTGTATGGAAAGTTTGACAAGTTTATACATGAGAAAATTCGGTACCTATGTTGCTCGTCTAGTCTACTGGATAAATCTGCCTTAAAACAACATGAGGTTCCGAAAACAAACGATCCTGGGCAAAATTTGTGGAACATGATTCATTCGATTTAAGCATGAACCACAATTGAAGAATATATGCACATTCCACTTAGATTATTTATTCATCTTGGGTAATCTAAGCTTAATAGCTTAATCTGTTCAAATTGTAAGCAACATGATTGTACGAACGTGTTTACTACTGTTATTTAATTCCCAAAACCGGTTGAGAAGTCAACGCGGCGTGAATTTGGTGTAATCACTAAAGTAATTTAAATAATGACTCAGGGTACACATTCCTACTATTAATATTATAAATGATAAAAAAACTAGTCTATTACGTTTTCAAGCCTAAAGTATTGGACAGCTAGTCCTCAGGAATGGACAAAGGCTACTTTATTTTGTGAAAGCCTGGGTGGCTTAGGGGGAGGAAGACGAATGACACAAACCCAATCACATGCGGGCGAAGCCGCGACAAACTATTACTTAAAATTTATTTTATCGGTGTGATGAGGGTTTTTATTGTAAAACTTGATTGTTCACACGCAACAAAACAACCTTGATTTATTAGCGCGTCAAGCCGTAGACGAAACTATTCTCAAAAAGTCAAGATTAAAATAACGTCATTAACTTATGGTAAAGGTCGTATTAACATCAATATTGTACACTAGCTCCGCAATTTAATGGACGTTGTTTAAATCATCTTTTATAGATGTTACAGGCCAATGATGGTGCTGATGAAACGTAGGTTATTTTTTGGACATAATTTGGACTTAACTTGATATTCCTGTGTAAAATATATTCGTACTAGCTTTTGCCTGCGACTTCGTTCGCATAAACATCCACTCCCTATTTCATCCATCCGAGGGATATGTTAATCTAGGCTATAGGTAAACTCGTTTCATCATAAATCGTTCAGATGTTTTTGCGTGAGTAAAAGACGTCCAAATATCTAAACATCCAAACATGTGTAAACTTTTGCTTTTACATATAATATTATATGATTTATAGTAGGAAGTAGGATTTAGTGAATTAATAATTATCAGATTCTAAAAACTTTTGTTTGTTAAACAGGTATTAAGTATAATAAAACGGTTTATAGCCCAATAATCAATCAATATAACAACAACAACAACAACAAATTCTCTTTACACCACACCTTGCCAAAAAGTGCGTTTTTCTGCACGCTGCGCGATCAGAAAAACCCACTTTTTGGCCAAGTGGTGACGTAAAATTGTGTACAAAACACGGGTCGTAAAACAGAAAGCCCTCTCTCGCATATTTGAGACCCTCGCCTGCGGCTCGGGCCCCAAACATCTGCGATATCGGCCTTTCTTTGTTTTACAACCCTTGTATCGTAATAGTACATTACTTAACAAGGGCGGTAAAACAAAGAATGTCTCAGATCGCAGGTATTTGACGCCCGAGCCGAAGGCAAGGGCGATAAATATGCGATCTGAGGCTTTCTTTATTACCGCCCGTGTTAAGTACAAAATTTTATGTCACCCCCTGGCCAGGAAGTGGGATTTCCCGCGCGCGGAGCGTGCGGTAATTGCCGCTTTATGGCCAGGTGTGACATAAATAACTATTATTGCACACCTCACATAAGCACACATACAAAAGAAAAACAAAGAAACAGGGATACAGAGGTAGAACAAAAGGCGGTCTTATCGCTAAAGAGCGATCTCTTCCCGACAACCTTTGGGTAGTGGAGTAAAGAATTATAAAACAGAGTAGTAGGTGGTGCAATATAAGTACTTAACTTTCCATGATTTATGAGTCTGTTTTTCTTCTTTATTTTTCACAGTAAGCCGGCTATAAAACGCGTACGTATAGCTGTAGACGTACATCGTAAAGCCCAAGTTGTTAGATCGGTACTTTACACCCATTGACTTTTTTACAAGAATCTCACATGTTTCTACGTTTCTTGTCTGTGTTGTAATATGTTGAGTTTGTTTCATATAGTAACTTGATGTATTTATTCGGCTAACTGCAAAGGTCAGATAATTTCGAAGAATTTTCATATATGTACTCATATTCATTTACTCGTATAAATCATACAAAGTACATTTTTAAGTAAGTGCATATCCTTACTGATTGACTGCATGTAAAATTTCGTATGCCTGCGGGTACGACATAGTGAAACTTTACCAATTTTACCACCTTTTGCAATATTATGTTGTGTACACCTATGTTCGACGAATTAAAAGCATTTGTATTTGTATTAAAAAAATCAGGTAAAATTACTGATAATACAAAACATGATATTTGACACTCCTCATTTTATATTCGACACTCCTTGCTTTCAACATTTCTTTTTGTCGATATTTTTAGGGTTCCGTACCTATTGCTGTCACTAACGCGTCTGTCCGCCCGTCCGTCCGTCCGTCTTCTGTTACACAGGTTTTACAACCGAACGGTCTACAGTTGGAGCTACAGTCTTAAAATGTTTACAGTATAAGCATCTTGGTGGGCCAAAGCCAAAAAAATAATCAAAACTTATTTTTAAAAATTTTAAGGGAGGCTCGCATACACCTATAGGGGGCGCGAAAACAAACCAACTTAAATTTGCGGTTGGTTCGTAATCCTAAATGTGCGAAGTCTACTCGCCCTTGGTCGGTTTTTATGCTTGCTGCTAGAATAAACAATATTGTACAGTTACAGTCATTTTTGAAATCACACGATATTACATACACTTTACTTTCTGTAAACATTACCATATAAAGAAGCTATTTCATGAATACAGCTGGAGCTTCAGAGAGTTCGAAGACAAATGTATTGAACTGCGAAGAAAACTAATTGCACACTGTCTAGAGAAAACTTGGGGACAATGAAAAATGCTCAATGTCCTTTTAAAATATGCATCGTCAACGAAAACTCATTTATCTATCCTTCGAATTACAGTTTGAAACCCACTCAAGTGACTCAAAACCGAAAGGGAGCAGCATTTGTCATAGTGTCAAGAACATTCTCCAAGAATAGTATTATTAAATGAAACTCCTTTGGGAAATTCTCGACAGTAGCGAAAACTACGACTAGCCGTTTCTCTTGCTGTGGAGACAATGAAATAAGTGACGAAAATCCGTCGACACATGATTTTGCCTTTAGCACAAAGGTGCCTATGAAATTATCATCCGACACAGTATATATATCCAAAAGCTACATAGTTTTACATGTGTTTTTAAAAGCGTACAAAGATAAAACTTATCAGCACTCATCGGCTAGAAGCGATTTCTATTTTTGGATTCAAACAAGCCGCCTATATTATAAAACGTGTGATAAGCCAACCCATATCAAAATTTAAACAAAATACGTTCGTTACGTTTCACGAAGATTAAAAAAACTTTGCATACGAGACCCAATGCTTTTTAAGGGTGAAAATTGATATGTATTTTCATATATTTGTCAGGCTCACAAGTTTGACAGAGACATATCAAATGCAAGTATGGAAATACATCTCCGTCTTTTTTTTTAGATGTTGAAAAAAAACGATCGATTTTATTATTATAACTGCAACTACCAATACATTGAAACTGGCCATCAATTCGTTATTAGACTAATTCGCTTTTGAATCGCTTTTATGGTGCCATTAAAACCAGTTTTTAGAGACGACAAATGTTTGTTTGGAACCAACTACAATTAGACCAACACAACGAAACTGAGAGGAAAGTTTTTTGAGGACTGAAACGCTCCATACTGATTGACATTGAAATATTACGTTACAGCTTACAGCACTGTAGGTACAGTCAAGCAAGGGCATCAATATGTATACATTATTTTCACCTAATTCCATTGTAATAAAGTCCAAATATGTATATATATTTATGCCCTCGACTGTACCTCGTACTTTACCGTTGTATGGAAAAAAAAGAGCAATTAGCCGTTATTCTCATGAAATATTGCGTTTCTGGACATAGTTACCAATACAATTTCATTTTTATCCTAATATGAATATTATATTGGTTACTTTAAATGTACATCGACTTTAAAAAACGATCATCTTTTTATAATTTCGGTAATTTACTATTTGTTATGATATTTTGATGGTTTTCTATCCATATGGCCATACTATTATAGCTTAGCTATGTTAAACATTATAATATGTGTCAAATTCCCAATTATAAAGGTAGAGTGCATAAAGTGATTATCTTAGGTCAAAATGAAAATCAATCATTTTTTACCTTCACCTTGTCACCTTGAATTGTCAACAAAACAATGTCGCTAGACGTAATAAGTTTTATGTCACACCTGGCCATAAAGTGGCCATTATCACACGCTCCGCGTGCGAAAAAACCCACTTCCTGGCCAGGGGGTGACATAAAATTTTGTACTTACCACGGGCGATAATAAAGAAAGCCTCAGATCGCATATTTATCGCCCTGCCTTCGGCTCGGGCGTAAAATACCTGCGATCTGAGACATTCTTTGTTTTATCGCCCTTGGTAAGTAATGTACTATTACAGCTACTCATGTTCTGTTGAAAATGTCTATATATGGTAATGTGAATTATTCTAAATCGCGAAATTCATGTATGTAGGTGCGGGACAATTTTATAGGTATACAATGTCAATGTAATGTCTAGTCTAATGTACTACTATAAGTAGCAAAGTATGCAAAGGCTGTACGAGTACTAGGCGATATTGTGATTGTATTGTTGACTTTCGTCTCCTTCATACAAATTAGGTTAAGCGTGTCGCGTAGGAAGGAGCCAAAATTTTGTTAGCTATACAAATTCACTTCGATGCAGACGAAATAAAGATAACGCGTAGTATCGTGACCTTTCAAATTGACGTTACATCACGAAACTACTGACTTTAATTTTAATACATATTTAAGTGTCGTGAAATCACTAGTTTATCAGAGATCATGCCCCCGTCAGCATCGGAGGACCCCGAGAAAAAACGATAACGTCCACTGAGTGCGCGCATTCATGTAACTAGTTTCACCACGTGAATGGCATTATAATAAGAAGAATAACGTATTTATTCAAAGATACTGTTACATAGAAAAAATAATAACCAAGTGAGTCACAAACTATTAGGCTGAGCCTATATCTTGGAACCCGTGGACTTATTTTTAGCGAAAAATTCCGCCGTGACAAAAACCCCACTTCCTTACAATTTAGTCCCGATCCCCATCCGATCGCAAAATCCAAATATAAATGTATTTTTTGTGTATGTCATTTGTGGAATCGACTAAGTTCTGTCAAATTTTCCATTCGAACTGCAAAATCTGCAACAAGCCTTATGTCGTATAGTCGTCGAGACTTTACTAAATTAGCGACGTCAGGAGCTATCGTTAAACGTTCCAAATCGAGTCCCTGAACCCTTCTACAAATGAATTAAAAGTGATTGCTTGGGAGAGGTTGCGCTAAAGCAAAGACGTGCCTTTCTTTTATTGCTATGGAGACCAAAGTATAAAAAGTATTATCATAAGCCAGTAAAGTTCAACAACCAAGCACTATCAATAATCGGATGAAAAAGGAAACAGGTTCAGTTATTTTTCGTTCACGCTACTGTGGGAGATTTATCGCGAGGCGTTGACAGCACGGGGCCGCCTCTTGCCTGTTCGCGTCATGCATGATCCTAGGTAGGAATACATTAAGAGGTCGCAGCCTGTCTAAGAAAACATTAATTTAAGGCGGTGCCATGAGCCAGATATGCGAAAATATCCCAAGAATTATCCCATTTTTATCAGAATCGTTGATATTTGTAGACGTGGGAAAAATATATATATTATTCTTGATTCTATTATCTTTAATAACACAGCGTTCGATACACGATTCATAACACTTCGCTCGATACAATTAATTAACCTCCAATTTGATTTCTTTTTCCAACTTTACTTGTTGTTTTACTATGTGACACTATGAAACATAAATAGGAGAAAAATCACTCATAACTAAAATAGCAATTTGACAGCTTCCGAATTTCGATAATTTGAAGCAATATTTTGAAATAAATAAAAATCGACAAATTCTACCGTAACAAGATATGCGGCCTGCAAGCTCTATCTCTGTTACCCTTTCGAAATGTGACAGTGACGGCTGAGTGCTCGATGTTCGATTTCATCTGGGTACATGAACGGCCTTAAGTAGAAAAGCTATTTGCCGAAGGATCAAATCGGAACCCTATTGCTGTCACTCACGCGTTCGTCCGTCCGTCGTCCGTCACACAAGTTTACAGCCAAACGGTAGAAGCTACAGTATTAAAATTTTCACATCTTGGTGGTCCAAAGCTATACAAATAGTCAAAACTTATTTATAAATCTTTTAAGGGGTTCCCATACAGCTAACGTGGCCGGCTGGGCGCGAATACAAACAAACTTAATTTTCCGTTTGGGACGGAACCCTAAATGTGCAAAGTCTGACTCGCACTTGGGCGTTTTTTTGTTAATGCATATGTGAGTGAATCAAATGAAATCATTTACAATATGTTTTTATTTTTTACGCTACCTACGTGGCCTATGATTGTTGCTTTCATAATCATAATAACTAGTACTTAGTGGGTGAGCAAATCACCTACACATTGTCGGATTTATAAATTCCCGTACCTATTCTTCATCGCAAGTCAAGCATCAAGTTGTAATAATAATGCATTGCATACTCAAAGCACTCTACTCCGAGAACAATAAAATTCGTAAGAAAACACTCATTTCGCGTTGACTAATGCGACCACGGGCTCGCATTATATAATCAACGCGAAATGAGAGTCAATCAGCGTTGAACGTTTCTCGTTTCGCATTGATATCAAAGAGATGTGTGTGCTCATTTCCTCGAACATCGAGATAGCGTGTCAGAAAGAGCGCGCGAAACATCCGCGAAACACGAAGGAATTGCAAGGGGGAGGAAACACCTTTTCAATCTGGATAGATTACGTAAAAGAAAGTTCAGCCAATAATTCTACGCAATCCACATCTCCGTTAATAATGTTTAGCGTGAAAACAATAATTATCTGCAATATAGGTAAACATACTAAGGGTGGGTTGCACCAAACCGTCTGTAATCGTAAGCGGTGTTAGTCAAATCTGATTCTATGGAAAGTTTGACAGGTTTCTATGGGATGACAGCTGCCGGCGCCATATTTAACGATGACCGGTCTGTGTTCGTACGTTGGTGCAAATGGCACTAAAATGCGAAATGTAAGTTCATGGTTGACTCAGCTAAAACGAGTGCCTCTTCGCACGCTAAAATGTACCCTACTAACCAGCGTTTAGGTTTGCTTCACGTAAACATGCTTGGTATTAGATGGTGTTTGTTTACAAAGGACGTGACGGATCCGACCTTTATTTACTACGCCTTAGTACTTCCGTAAACTTGTTACAAGTAAATCTGTTCTAACAACCTCGTACAATGGCTAAAAATAGAAACGGACACTCGAAAATGAGACAGGGTTATATATTTTGAGACTGCAGAAATTGATGCTATAAAAGTAGGTACAGGAAGGAAAACACAGAGGGTTTTCGAATAATTGGGTCATTGTCAGTCGGAAAAACAAAAGTTGTCCATTCGGTGGTCAATAGTTAACGGCTTGTGTGCATGTAATTTACGTTTTTATTACATGGATTTATAGACACGGAATTACAGATTATGCGGGTTATCAGATCAATCGAAAATTAAGCTTTGTAGCCCTTAACTTTTGGCATGTCCACCGAAAAGACGCGCACCTAAATCTGACAATGACCCAATTAGTTATTTCGCAGTAATAAAAGTACCTAGGTAGTTAATGTTGTTGTGTGACTTGTGTGAGCTGTGGTCACCTATAAGTGGTTCAGCATCTTTGTTTGGTTTTTGTATTTAAGACACATGTATTATTTAGTTTATCCATTTGTGGTCCATAAATAAATATATAAAATACTTAATTTTATGTGTACAAAGATTTCAACGAAATGCAAAGAAGCGAAATATATTTGAACTGTACCGCCATTGCATATATGGCTTTCGTTTCATATCGCTAACTGCAATATTAGTTGTGTCACAAGGGAGAAAAAAGATATATTTTCGGCGAGGGCGGTATATTGAATCCAGAGTGAATCGCTACAATAGAATCCTGAGCGTCACGAGGGATTCAAGTATTTACGCCCAACACGGAAATAATTTTGCTACCGCGTGACCCTACGACTGTTTTTCACACCGCCTATGAGACCCACTGCTAAAAACATGAAATATCTTCCAAATTATTTTGGTAACCAGTGACACATGCTGCGTTTCACACCTTATATGCGGAAAAGAGGCATAGGTGCCCTCAAATGAGGGAAGAAAAGTACGACTTTGATCCCTCATTATATATAGCAGGTGTAAAAAGGATATTTTAAACAGTCTGTTTCCCCAGGCAATCTAAGCACCCGGTAGGTACGGTCGGCCTTACAAGTGGCTTTACACCTTTGCACCTTGTCGTTTTAACGTCATGTTTGAACTGTCCCACAAACCATAACGCATGAAAGAAACAAAGTATCAAATTGGCCCGCTACTTATGAGGCCGACTATACTCAAGAACCATACACGCCAATGTTTGCCGTAGAAAGTAATTGTAAAAGAGGTCTAATTTACAAACGAATGTGAGCCCGTAAAACGTTATTTGCTCTCAAAGCACCAAAAAGTTGCAAACAAATTGGGAGCGCGAGGGTGCCGCGTAGGTACTGATTGGGAAACGTTTGATGTGTGATTAGTGAATGTTGAGCAATATAGTCGACATACATATATTTGCAAGGATGTAGATAAGGATAAAGAACGAGTTTTTGGCGTTTTAGTAAGAAGCTAAACACCTCGAATGTTTTCCTCTAACTTTAGTGCCCCGATGATATAATTTAAGGACCCGAAAGATTGAGACCCCTTTCATGCAAAAGATAACCTGATTTCCTGAGCATTAGTGTTTGGCAATTGAAAATCGCTGTAATGACCGGCTCATAAGTCGCAACTAATAGCATTGTGCAACACCTTATTTTTCTAAACGTCATAAAACATTATTCATCATCATCATCATCATCATTTCAGCCGAATGACGTCCACTGCTGGACATAGGCCTCCTCTAAAGAGTGCCACAATGACCGGTCCTGCGCTACCCGCATCCAGCGGACTCCCGCGACTTTTACTAGGTCATCAGTCCACCTTGTGGGGGGTCTACCCACGCTGCGCCTTCCGGTCGGTGGTCGTCACTCGAGAACCTTTCGGCCCCAACGGCCATCGGTTCTACGTGCAATGTGCCCCGCCCACTGCCACTTAAGTTTAGCGATTCGAAGGGCTACTTTGGTTCTGCTACGGATGGCCTAACATTTCCGATGCGATCACGCAGAGAAACTTATTATGTCAACATATATGCGTTGTTATTATGACACGAGTAAATATTTCGTAAAAATGCAAAGGATAAATCGAAATGATTTTGAGATTATACAAACCACATACCTAGGTACATATCAATCTTCAACAAACTGCTGATGAAAGGAACATATCCATAAATGTCGTATTTGTGTTATTTATGCGTTTGTTTACAAACTCAAAACAAATGCCTCATGCAGCGTATCTTGTATCAAAGTATAACGTTTCCATAATGACACGTCGTACACTTTGCTTGACTTTGATTAAGAACAGACTGCTTCTCATAACTTGCTAACTAACCTTGCCAACGGTTATTTTATCAGAGATATGCGATAACCCGGGAACCGTGGTACGGTTAGAGGAAATGACTGCGGCCGTCAAACTATTATTACGATGGTTTCCTGGCTTTAGGTTACTTGACCGACAATAGCTATTTATGATACAAGTGCGGAAAGTGAGTGATTTCCGATGAGTGTCTTTCTTATACACGAGCGAGCGTAGCGAGCGAGTTTATAATTAGACACGAGTCGGAAATCATCTTTACGCGCGCGTATCATACAAAGTTTTACTATGCATTGTGCGAGAAAGAAAGTTAATTTCAAATATATAGGTTATAATTTACCTTGCTCGATATGTTACTTATTATCAGCATCTTCATGTAACAACTTCTTGACATAGAGTGCTATTTATTTTTGTCATAAAACCACCGTAAGATCATTTTATTAACACAAAAACTTTTAAAAGTGCACCGCAAAATTCATCACAAGTATAGGTTTTTAATTTGGATTTAGCGGCCAAGGAACCTTTGTTGGCATTTTGTGCTTCTTGAAAACTATTTCCTGGAGTTACATTTGATCTAATTCGTCACTTTCACTCGATATTTTTATCAATAACTAGATAAACAAGAAATTAGTACTAGAAATGAAAAATGGCGGCATTTTTCTAAACACATGCGCGTTCAATATCTATACTACTGCGCATGTGCACATTTGTTTTTAAAATGCTAAGTAGGCAATGGCTTAATGTGTATTCAGCCACGCATTTACCTAAAGTGAAAATTTTCAATTTATTTATAGGTAATAAATAAAATCTAAAATGATAAATGATACGTTTAAGAACTATTAATATTTATGTACCTGTTTATAAGAACGGTAATCTATAATTGATTAATTTGTGAAAGGTTTTTCAAATAATTAAAACTCTTTGTGTCGAGCTGAAGACAGAGTTAAAAATTAAAAAAAAATTGAAAAGTAAATAGCACTAGTGCGGAAAAGTAGCACTTTCCGCACAGTTTGACTGCTTAGAAAGGGCACTTTTCAAGCACATGCATTGTAAAATAGATTACCGCACGCTGCATATTTTTAATACTGCGAGCGACATATGGATCACTATACTGTTTTTGAACTTTGAATACATTCTTTATTATTTTCTTGTTTCATGCTAAGTACAACTCAAACGTTTGTGTTGAGTTTTCTAAACTTTAGTCTATAACTTATATCTTCTCATATTTAAGGTTAATATTAATTCAGCATTTAGGAATACTATCATTCGACATGCTATAAGAGTCGTATAACTTAGATTTCATAAAGGAAAATTTCCATGTTCCGGCACCGCTACGCGTTGGGTTTACATAATATCACTACCTACACTTTGAAAATTAACGACTTTTTTATGGCACAGTATTTTAGTTCGTAACCTTTAAATAATGCATTATTGATGTTTTTTTTTTTTGTAGGGGCCTATTTAAATTTTGTTGGTTTTGTATGATATTCCATATTTCAAACTTACGTTATCAAATAGAAAAGCGTCATAACATTATGGTATTGCTGTAAACTTCTACCACGGATAAGAATATTTTCATAAATACATTGATTGTTGTAGTGCTGGACATTGCCTACGGTTTCTGTGCGGATTTTAGAGGGTGTAGATAAAGATAGTAACGTCACTGATCAAATTATTATAAACTAGTAACGTCACTGAATAAAACTTACGGCCTATGTGATGTGATGATGGTAAGCAGCCATGCCATGCTGACATGCTAAGCTCAGATAGCATTAAAACTGCATTATGGCGAGGCCAGTTTATGAATCGACAAAAATATTATAGTTTGAGGTGGAGAAATAATATAGAATTACACTAAGTAGGTATACAAAAATTACTGTAGATTGAAAAAAAAGAAAGTAACAAAATAACCGAACAAAATATTGAAAAATGCTTTGATAACTCAGTGAAAAAATCCTAAATATCATCGTAAAAATAAACTTTCATTCGGAGTATCAAAAGTAATTGCAAAAATAACTGTAATTGTCAAAAGCAACATATGTTTTTTTTTTTACAAAAAGGGTAGCTTTTTTTATTGTTCTTAACAAAAGAACCGGATAGAGTTTTGATAAATAATCCAGCATTCATGAAAACTACGCGCAGATTTCTCTGCAGAGCGGGATGGTTAATTGTAAACTCACGCGTGTTAGAGCGGCGTTTGCAGTGGGACTGCCTTACCTTAATTACTTGTACTCGTTAAATAAAATGTACACTGTTATTCTGTCAATTTTATACAGTAGTAAAGTATGGTATCTTCTTTAGTTTTCACTTTTCATTGATGAGGCATAATGTCTTCAACGGTTTATTACAGTCTTGACTATAATTCATACGCTCGTAGATCCAATGTCACTGTGTCAGTGGTATCGCATTACCATAATGCTAGGTTATCGGTGATTTAACGTGCCCATTATGATATAGTATGCCAAGTGCAAGGCTAACTCATACTTCCTTGTTGGGGTTTGTAAGAAATTCACACGATTTATTGATTAATGCAGTTTTTTTATTTGTATTATCCAGAAGAGTGTTCTAACAACATAATAAATGTAATAATTTTTTTTTATAAATATTACAGGTATTTTTTGTAGTCTACTTGGAGACCCTTTAGTTTAAAAGTAATATAGAAGCGGTTTATTTCATATAATTGATGTAAAACCTTGACTGTATGAATGACAATATGCCTATGCACACAGTATTATGCAACTGTTGATAACGTTCCAAGGACGGCGATTAAGTGTTATGTGAGAAAGCGAAATAACTTAGGAGATTGATAGCGTGTACCTACATAACAGTTACAGGGTTTAATGCAACAGTATAAGAAGGTTTATCACTACGCGACAATTTGGTCCCTTTTCTCTAAACGATATGTAATGTAATTGGAAAATGGGAAGTTATTTATTTGGGTTCCGGGCACAGTTCCGGGACCTAAATCAATGAGTTACGATATAAATAAATCTCGAGTAATAAATACAGCGTGTCATGGAATTCATCACTATTCTATTCATATAGGGCGACCAAGGCGAGGGTATCTGGAGCAGATTTCTGCGATACTGAAAAAAGGCCAGGTCAGAAGCTCCCGCAACCGACGAGCCTGTATGAGGAGATGTATGGATGTGATTGAAGCAAGAGATGTATGTAAGGACCGTAGTACTTGGCGTTCTTTGGTCTCTGCCTACCCCAATGGGATACGGGCGTGAGTATATGTATGTGTATGTATGTGTATTCATATATATCCTTGACATGAATAAAAATTTGTATTATAATTTACATAAATGAAATAAATGGATCTGAATCTTACACACATTATATGAATCTGAATCTTACCATCCAAAAATGCATACCTAATGTAAGTATCACGTTGTCATTTAATGTTGTACTGATTAAAAAAATAAAATTAAATCTGTTTATTTCATAAAAAATAAATTTACATAAACTAATATATTCTATTTAGGTTGCAAAATCTCTATGGTTGAGATTATGTGCGCGGTCACTCCGCTCTCACTTAAAACTAAACACTAAATTATTATTTTTACATTTGTTTTGAACAATTTATATAATAATAAAAAAATATATATAACGTGTATGGTTTAGAATCAGAATAAAGATGTATATATTCTAGCGAACAATATCCTGAAAGGCTAGGAAGAGTTAAAATATTGTTCGCTAGACTATGTGCCTGGACCGTAATTTGGCGAAATTTTATATGTACAAGACGTAGTTAGACCTATCTCCTACAAACCTTCATGAATGATTCATTTGTATTGAAGTGAATCTATTTGTGTAGTACCTAAACTAAGTGCACTGTGTCAGCTATTTGCAGAATGCAATTTTAGAAGCCACAAAACTATTGTTTTCGTGGCTAGGCTCGTAAAATCTTACGTAAGTGAGTAGTTTCCACCGTGAGCTATTCCAGTCGTGCGTACTATTTTAATATTTCCGTAAGACACACTATTAACTGATCATTCATAAACCTTGTTGGAACGGAACAAGGTCTATCAGTGGATGGTTCAGCGAGTATTTTTTGTACATCAATGAAATGAATTTGGTTGGCCGCCAATCGCATTTATTATTTAATTCTATCGCACATAGATAGACCACTCTATGGTCTATAGATAAAAAAGTAAATAAATTAAAATTTGATAAAAATTTGTTTTTATGATAACTTCATTATATTAAAACGGACGAAATTTTTTAGTTCCTAATCAACCATGCCAGATGAAAGTACATAATATTATTAATGGTCGATTTGGTGCAGTGATTTTTTTTTGTCATTGTATGCTACTGTTGGATGTTGCCATATTTACTTAGTAAATTTATTTTGTAAATGTATCTATCGCCTATAAGTCGCCCACACGGTACGTAAAGTTAGTACGTGTAGTTAGTGGATAGTCGACAGTGGTAAAAGCAGGTTCAAATGAGGTAAATTTGATAGTAACTAGTGACTAAGTTTTCGTAACTTCGATAAATAATGGCACAGAGTAACTAAATTGTAGCTACGTCAGCAAATGTGCAAATTATTAAATGCCATAGATATAATGAAAAATGTAAATTTGTGAACGATTCTCTGGCAATAAAATGTAGTGTGATGATTTGTGTGATGAATATAATATACAGGGTGAAATTTTATTGACCGTTCAAATTCACACAGTAGATTCCTTGGCGAAAATTAAAATATACATGTTTTTTCTTTCAGTATCTTTCAGTACTAAAATGTTGAGATACAGCAGCTGAAAGATATCCGAAAAAATAGGCATTCGTGGATACCGCCGAAGCGAGTTGTGTGGGAGGCAGCAATAACGATCGCCCTGGCCCCACGATGAGTCGCCGAGACAATAATTGCATAAAAACCGATTTTAGACAACTATAAAAAAAAAAAAAATTGCGAATTTTTCTTCATACTTGCTTTTACTTGCTCTTGATTCGCATTGTTGTTTCATGTTCGCGTAAATTGTAAAAAAAAATTTTTTTTTTTAATTTTAGCCAAAAATTTGAACGGTCAATAAAATTTCACCCTGTATGAAAATTATTCATTACTTGACAACAAGTTGATGTTTACGGTAAGGTATATAATAAGCAAATTTTTGAAGTTAGACCTAACAACAAAGACAAAATTAGTTCACACACAGACAAAGTGGTTCTTGCCAACTTACCCTTCAGAATATTAATAGTAAAACTCATGCCACGTACTTATATATGGTGTGACCAAATTATGATTGGGTTATCTGTTTATTTATAATAACACTACCTACACATATCTTAAACAAAAAATTAGTGAAGTAATGTGGTATCTTTTGAGTGGTGTTTTATACAACGACAAACAAGAAGTGGTGGCAAACAAGAGTATGGTCAACCTGATGGTAAGCCAAAGGAGTCACGTGTGCGTTGCCGACCCTTTATAAAATTACCATTTATATTTGCGATTTTATTAAAGACTAGCGACCCGCCCCGACTTCGCACGTGTGCAAATTATACATATAAATCTTCCTCTTGTATCACTCTATCTATTAAAAAAACCGCATCAAAATCCATTGCGTAGTTTTATAGATCTATAAGCATACAACAACGGGACAGACAGGGAAGCAACTTTGTTTTATACTTAGATGAAGAGAGATGACGAATATTTTATTTATAGTTATTATACTTTTAGAAAGGTTTAAAACATCTGGTGACACACAAGCAGGGTATTTCATTGAATTTGTGATTTTTATTTCAGGCTTTTGAATTCACAATTTCAAATTTGCCTTAAGTAGCATAATAATATTAATAATAGCTTGCGCTCTTATTCCCTTATAATAAAGATGTGTGCAGAACATTTTGAGCATCTCGCCCGCGTAGGCTGACTGTACCAACGAGTACCACATAGCCAACACGTACAGGCCCTTTTGACACTTTAATGAAATGCATGAAGTCTTATTTACTAAACACCTTTACAATAAAATTTTGGGACATCCTTTATAGAGAGTAATTAAACCACACTGCAGTAAGGAGAAACTCAAATAATTTAGGATTAAGGGACCCGTTTTAATTAATTCAAACCATGAAATCTACCTGCTAACTGCGTTTAGAACTTAACACTGTTTTATTTAGAGATAGTTTATTTATAGTTACCATCTCAGAAATAATATGGATGTTGACACCAAATAAGCGAATCAATAAGTTTGAATTTTGTCGAAAATACTTCCCAGCAACATTTGAATATTATTTTCACTCTTTGGCATATTTTTTGCCTTGTTTCTTGTGGAGTACTCAAATTTTGAGTCAACAACCCAATCCCCAATGATCATTCAGAAGCCCAATTTATTCCATTCGGCATAGAACCAGAACTAAATTATCTATACTGGCTGAATTTACAACCATGTTTATGGAAAACGGAGAGTTTCACAGAAACGCCTCGCCTGCATATTATTACGTTACGGGAAACTTGAGAGTACGGTCACTGTGACTTTGGTACATATTTAATGTATACTAGTTTTTGCCGTAGAATTTTATTGCTTTTTATTTTTATCAGGCGCTTACCTAATTATCGCTCTTCCATACAAACTTCCAGTCCCTAAAGGGATGATTTCCGGGATAAAAAGTATCCTATGTCCTTCCCCGGGACTCAAACTATTTACAGATAACAGTAACAGACAGACAGACACACTTTCGCATTTATAATATTAGTATGGATATAATATTATTATGTTACCGTAGAATTGTAAAAACCGTTAGATTATAATTTAGTTATACGGCGAAATTGTAAACAGTCAAAAGATTGTAATCTACCAAAAAATAAAATTCAAATACCGTTACTTTATATAATCTATCGAGATAATAAATGTGTGTATGTAAGCCTACACTACACACTAATACGCAGTCAAATGAGTTGATGCTAATGTTGTATTGCACTGTTATTATATAATACATAGTCATTCGGAACAATAGCTATACCTACGTAAACTGACATTGGTAGGAAATAATGCTGGTATCGTAAAATTGTTCGAATCTGTTCGTTTATAAGTAACTAGTGAGGTTAAGTACCTAAGGTTAGTTTAAAATATAATAAAAATCTCACGACAGATTACAAAGTTGACAAAGTTTACAAATTTATGGTAAAATAGATAACAGATTCAGATTCAGACATCTTTATCTCCCGTTAGTCGTATATACCTATTATTATGGGTACCTAGTTAAAGACCTACGAGGGGTGGCTGAAAAGTAATCAACCTGACTATGAAAGAAAAGACCTAACTGGGTAGTTTATTTTTTATTTTTCTACTGAAATGCATTCATTATCCTAATATTTATCACCATAACTTTTTTATTAATAAGTATTATTTATCTGTATTGTCTAAATTCATAATGTTAATTATCATAATTTTTTTCATGCTACAATTTATTTTCATACTTTTTTTTATGCATTGTAAAATGTTGTTGGTATTCGTGTTGAAATCTAGGCTTTTTCTCAACCCATGTCGGTATTCGTATTTTAAGATCACAAACACAAAAAAATCCTAGTTTCCACATTTACTTATACTTATCTTTTTCTCTTTTAATCTTATCGATGTACGGTTTATTTCTTACTAGCTTTTGGCCCGCGACTTCGTCTGCGTAGAACTCGCGTCATCGCGTTAGAATGTTATTTCATTCTTCTATTTCATGCGCTTACCTAGTTATCTCTCTTCCATTCTAACTTAAACCCCAATAAGGGATGATTTCCGGGATAAAAGTATCCTATGTCCTTCCCTAGGACTCAAACTATATCCATAACAAATTTCATCTAAATCGGTTGAGCATTTTAAGAGGAAACAGGCAGACAGAGTTACTTTCGCATTTATAACCCGCCCCAGTTTCGCACGGGAAGTCCAGTTTTAAATTTATTTATATTTTCTATTAGACTATAAAATAAATACAAACGTTCAATTCATGCCAGTAAATTACTTTACAGGTAGTCAATTACCATCAGAACAATGGTTGTTTTCATTCGTTTATTTTTGTTAGGTACAGTCACGCGGCTAAATGGTGATAAAAATCATTGTACAAGTATTACGAGTAAGGTACACTGACATTATTAAGGCGCTACACTGAGAAATTTGGAGACTTTGAAACGCTGTCCTGCCCAGACTAGCAAACAATAGGGGCTGATTTTCAGATATATGATTCTTGACTATATGATTGTGGTACTGACAATAGCGAAACATGATTGCTTAAAATTTTCTCGATAGAAAATAAATCCAAAGTCTAGTCTACATTTTCCTTTTTTTCCTCAGCCTACTAAAACAACGCATTATTAAAAGACACGATTAAGTTAATATGATGGTATTTTACCTCATCTAGCTACTGACAAGAGGAAATTTAATAAACCTGCACACAGTCAGATATTTAACGAGATTTGTCTAAAAAGCCATTCTCGGAGAGGGATTGCATCCCGTTTTGTCGTGAGCGAAAAACAAAGGGTGTCTCTTTCAATCGATATATCGCCTTAAGTAGCTATATAACGCTACAGCATTGTAACGTATGCACATTTTGTGATAACGATGATAATGAAATATAACGAGTTAAATAATTTAATAATAATCTTTAAAATGCATTTAAAAATATTTAGATACCTAATATATAGTTGCAATTAGTAAAGTATGTAGTAACTTTTGCCTGCTTGTTGAGTTTCTTATATGTACCTACTTAGTTAAAAAGGTCGCATATTTAACCCGTTCTATAAAGTACGGTCGCGATTTGTGTTGAAATGTGTCGACAAAAATCGTTCACAGGACGGCATAGAGGATGAAATTCTACCCCTAAATAAATTTTGAAAGATAAATTAGTTACATACCCAAAACTGTTGAAAGATTTGAAAATAATCGGGCGTTGATAACAATAATTTTGTGCATTGTTTCGATTCCGAATTTATAAAGCTTCCTTTATACCATCGATTGGCTCCAACTTAAATGCAACGCAAATTGATGATGAAATATGACACGTCGAAATGTAGGTACTCAAGCACATTATTTTAGCATAAAATATATGTTATACTGCAGAATTCCTTCCAAGTGCATATATTCACTTAATTATATTTGCATACTGATGATAGGAAAATTTCTGTCATTTTTTCCTAAACAACAACGTGACTTACTTGGGCATTTGGTACTAACATACGAATAGTAAAATGTTCACAGAGGGTGTGCAATTCAAATATGTTAGCTATGTTTTAACTGTTAAAAATTATTTATAACTAGCGCCACCAAAAACTTTTTTTCTTTTACGATAGCTCTATTGATTCGTTTCCGTTGTAATTCTTGGTGAATTTGAATGTCATTATATAATAAAAAATATCTTGATCTTTTCTATAACAAGTTTGTCTAGACTATTAAAATATATTCAGTTCTCAAACGGTGAATGTGTTATTTCGTGCCAGTCAGTATGTATAATTTGATTTACAATAGTGTTTGAAAACATTAGTGTTGTATTTTTGAAAATCTTACACATAACATTCAAATAACATGACCTAAGCGACAAAAAGGGTTCAACAATAGATAATTACATACAGTCGACGATTTTCGTTTCCAAGTTATACTTGAAGTATAAATTTAAACTCTTTTGTAACTCGTAAGTTGCACGTGCGGCGTCACCGCAGCCCAGCCATATTAGTACAGCTGTGCACTACAAATAGTCCATAAAAATACTAACATCGCATTCGTATCATATTAATTAAAACGTCCTATTACACGTTTACTATAACTAATTAACAAACCAAACTCCGCGAGATTTTTCACTTTTTTCTTGCCACTTTTAACTATCACTCACTTTTTGTAACTTAAAAAAAAACACTTAGATGAATTAGTTATTATTCACTTCTAATTCGAATGCTGATAAGTAGTTTTACACCTCGTTTTATATCACTTTGAAGATCGTCTAATGTTTCCCGCGTAAAATGGCGACCGACGCGTATGCCCCCACCAAAAGCGCAGAGGAGACTGGCGGCCGAGAAAATGCTTAACCCTGAGCGCGCTACTAAGTAAGACCGATATTGTACAGCATTTGTATTTGAAATTCTATGCTTTTCGGGTGATATAGATGAATATTTTATTATTATTCTCATAGGTCTTACTGATTTCAAATTACTAACTGCTTGCACGTTTGATTACTTCTTTTTTTACAAGACAAATCATTTATTCACAGTTCACACTGTAATAAATACATTATTAATTTTCACACGTGTATATGATTACAGGTTTAATACAAAGATGTTAAAAATAATGTGCAGAAATAGCTTACTTCTTATTTAGTGTTTATTTCTCCTTGACATTGGGATTACCTTTAAATTAACACATGTTGTAGCAAGATAGCTTGTGTTTTTGATCAGCAGTAAATAATAATATATACTGCACATAGATCGTCAAATTTTTCTGAGGTGCTGGTTGGGTCATTTGCTAACTTTTCACCCTTGGACCCTGGTTCCTAAGACTCACGGTCATCATGCCGTTAGAAGCGACATAAACCAAAAAACTTTAAAATAAAATTGAAGCTCTCAATATCTGCTACTTTTTATAAATAGATTTTTTTTTTGTTCAATAATAATATGTAATACATCGTCATAAAACAATAAACTTAAGACTAGCTTAAGCCTAAAAATAAAATTTTAATTTTTTAAATGAATTTATAATTGGATATTTGTTCGAAAATTCGTTTCGACAAAAAATTCGTTTTAACAATGTTATAAAAAGAGTATGAGTATGAATATGAGTATTTGTTACTAAAAAGGCCCATACGTTCATTTTGTAGTATTGTTTGTATCAAGAAATTAGGAAATTAGTATTTTTTAAGCACAAGTACGGAGACAAAAGACGTTTAAATTAATGCCGCACTTAAAAGCATCCGCAAAAAATGTTATGGGTCTTCGAATGTCAGATTTTGAAGAACCCAATTAAAAATCGTAATTCCATGACCGTGACCCTTAGGACCCAGGGCCTAAGATGTAGCTCGCTGGTTCAGTAATAGCCTATTCATTCTTGCCTTGAAGAGGCCCAGATTATAACTGTCCGGAAATACAGAAGACGGGAGCGAATTCCATTCCTTTGCTGTTCGCATTAGAAAAGAGGAAGCAAATCGCTTCGTGCGAATAAATGGAAGATTGACAACCCTGTACAATAAAATAAAATAATAAATGTAATACATTTTATCGTATCACTGCAAAACATATTCATGTCATTCTAGCTACTATTTCGTCTACAACAGACGTTATCATTCAAACTTCGTACCTATTGTTGTTACATGATGATATTGATGATTCATGACGTGACTGGCATACTCTTCTATTGTTTATACCTACACATATTACTCCAAGTCCCATTAAATTTCCATGATATTCGGTACGTATAATAACATTTGTTTTTTACTTGTTTTGGTAATTAAATATATAGTAATTCTAGAAAGTTATATTACCTATTTACTGTTACGTATTTAATTTCTTAAAAAACGTAATATCTGATCCGCATCACACAAAATTGAAACCTGAAGCGAATCAACTACATTACGTTACTAAGTCTCCAAATAACATAAATCAAGACTTCATCTAATGCTTAAACTTTGTACAAATTATAAATTTAAAAATTATCACATCCTAAATGTGGTACAAAAATAATGCCAACGGTTTTTACGACACACAACCTTTCCGCAACCGGTTTTCACAACGCGTCAAAATAAAAACGGCTACCTAAATTTAGATTTGACAGCATTGAAGCGATTAATTTACATCATCGTGGAACATTGTTGGAACTAACTACGTGCAATCTGCCACATCATGGTTAGGGTAAAACCCTGTTTACACACAAGACTCACATGCAAGTTTAACTTACATTGCTGAGTTTGATAGATCGTTTGAACGCATTGTACCTCGGCAACCTGCCGTAGTTCCTTGAACCGACGCTAGCTGACGCGGGTGCACGGAGCGAGTCATACCATACTAAACGCCCGCCGCCCGCGCAGTTTATTTTGACCCGCTCAGTGCAAACCGCGTCAGTTAGCGTCGGCCCAAAAATTGGCAGCGTATATATTAATACACAGATCTTTAAGACGATTATTTTTGCTCTATAGAGCGTAACCATTTTTTGTAAATTTGGCAATTTTAGATTTTGATTGCTATTTTTGCAGCGGATGACGTAACTTCACGTTGTATATTACCTGCAACTGTTATTAAGTATACGAGGTCGTTCGTAATTCCATGTATTCCTGTTTAATTATGGGTGAGGTTGATTACATAATTCAATTCAATTAAATTCAATTTAATAATGCATAATTCTTTACCCTATAATGCATTATACAGTCGTCACCGTTAATAACTGCCAAAACAAAGGCGGCATAAATATCTGACACGGCTCTATTTGTAGGGCCCTAAGGACTTGTCACATATTTATGCCGCCTTTGTTATGGCAGATATTGGTGCTGGTGACTGTACAAAAAATAACCATTTTTGACAGGAAAATAAAAATAAATGTGTTAAGGATAGATATAATAAACTTACTTGTCTTCGAAGTTCAAATTTACATTATGGAATATTTAAAAATAGGGGCTTGAAAATGCGGCGAAATGGTTCCAGTAAAGGATGGTACGGCAGTGTTTGCTTCGCGCTCGACTTGGCGGGGGCACTGCCGTGCCCCCAGATTGGGCCAAGGAAACAGACGTGTATACAAGCGCACATCAGTCGTGATCATTCCATAATGGTTAAGTACAGTTTTTTTTAATGAGTTAAACTTACCCTTCACATGTATTTTCATGTATTGTATTTATTTAAATAACGAAATATTCTAATAAGTCTTAATAAAATACTTACTGTAAGATATAGAAACCAAAGCAATATATTAGCTATTGTTTACCTATTATTAGAATAAGGAAATAATACAACTATTATTTCACTTCCGTACAAATTCTAAATATAAACTGAAGTTATACATATTTATATAATTATGCAAATGCCTACTACAAGATTTCGAAGCCGAACATACCGTAATATTTATTTATTTATTTGAGTCAGGTAACAAGGCCCATATTTACATACTCCTTACAGACTAACATACCATTGTTATTTTTAGGGTTACATCATCATCATTTATTCGACATAATTAAAAACTTCAGTCCCATATCGGTACTACCTGTGATAAGTATAGTTTTTGAAAAATTAACATTAAACGATATGCTAATGCACTTCAATAGAAGTAAACTGCTTAAAAGTAAACAGTTCGGTTTCACAAAATGGCGCTCCACGACTGACGCTGCATCTGTGCTTATTAAACTGTATTTACGATATTTGGGAGAATTCCTGTGATGCGATTGGTATTTTTGTGACCTTTCTAAAGCATTCGATTGCGTTGATCATGGGACGCTCATTTTGAAACTTTTAAATTATGGTTTGTCTGCTAATGCGTTAAGTCTTATTATTCATTTCTCAGCTCTCTTGTCTCAGCAATAGTACTCAAACAGTGGTTGTAAATGGAACACAGTCTAGTGGAACTGTAGTAAAGTTAGGAGTGCAACAGGGCTCTATCTTAGGTGCATTTATAATTTTGGTTTATAAAAATGACTTGCCGTCTATAGTTAAGTAAGTAATCTTCATTATTTTTTAAAGTTGACCGAAAATCAGTAGACTATAGTAGAGTTAATGGCAGACTGGTCAAAGTACTTGATTGGTTTACCTACCTTTAATAATCTGTACTCTTTGGGGGAGGCCTATGTCCACTAGCGAACGTCCTTCGGCTGATATGATGACCCATCATTATTCGACAACCAACAAATATTAATCAATATTAATCGACACCGACATTATTAAATTTCAAATGTATATCCTCTTACCACACATTTACACGACACTTTATACACGAGAATCAGAATATTGCGCATATATGCTGTCGATTCCATATCCTGAATATTATGATATACAATTTGATGGGACCCAAGTGCGTACCTATACGGGACGAACATATAATGTTTGGCAGTTATTGCCTAATGGGAAACGGAAATTTAAATAAAATAAACTTACATGAATGAAACTGATGAATGATCCATAGAAGCAATGAATTTATTTGTATTTTAAATAGGGTATTCTACTATGTTTGAAAAAGTACTTCAAAATGTTGATTGTCCTAATAAAAAAACACAAAAAAATATATTTCGGAAAAATAAACACGCTTTTATGCCATAAAAATAAATAAAATTTTAAAACTTTTTTATTCCCGTGAAAACGCTGTTAACCATTTTGGTGACGTAATATTGGTAATAACAACAGAGGGCCTACCGCGAACTAAAAGCGAAATATCTGCCTCTGTCGCACTGCATATTGGAGCAACAGAGTGGGAGATACTTCTTATTGGCTGATTTGATCTCAACCGCACCATTTAAAAATTCTTTAAGATTTGTCCCGCAGTGAACGTGTTAACACAAAATAAAAATAATTCAACAAGTAAACATCATTAGTATTTCAAAGCAGACATCAGACAAATTGCCTACATCACGTATATAGGGGGAAAATTTGTTAACTTGCGCTCGTTAAGTCTTGTAAACTTTCCGTTTAAAACATGTTGGAAATACCGACGTACTCTGCCCGAAAATTTGTTCAAGAACACAATATTCTTTATCGCTTTACCTTCGCATAACTTCTGAAGTTCTGTAATACTTCCGTGGGAAAAAGTCTGGCAGTATTTAGTCGACAACGACAACCTTACGAATACTGAACTAAGTTAGTTAATGCGTAAATCTTGTAGCTCTAGTACAAGTTTTTTCGAAACATTAACTAATTCGAACGCGTTTGCGTTTTGTCTCAAAATGTATGAAAACGCTCTCACCGAGTTTGAAATACGCGCGTTCATTGGTTAGCAACAAATATTATACTCGCTGTTTTAGTTTCCACTAGTGACCACCAGAGGCGCTGTTCACGTTTTCATACCACTTTCATACATTTTGAGACAAAACGCAAACGCGTTCGAATTAGTTAATGTTTCGAAAAAACTTATACTAGAGCTACTGATGATTCTTGAAGTTTTATTTTTTAACAGCTATTATGTGCTCTGATTAGATAAAGTTCAATTTCCGATACGGAGAACTAAACTAATTACTTATTGATTGAATTTTTACTATAGGTACGCTGGTGTTAGTTTAGATATAATGAACCTGCAATCGGTTTATTACAATGTTTTATTGTCATGATAGAATTATCAATGTGGCCAGGAAATTATAACAAGGAAATAATTATAGATCATAAACCTATTGAATCTATAAAATTGATAAACTTTAAAAATTTAGATATAAAGTATCGTGAAGACAAAATGTATATATACAATCATACACCAACATGCATTTTAACCGACACATTTCTTGTTCCATTTCATCATTTGTTATTGGCATGTTGTGCTTGGTTGTCATTAAAATGTAAATTTAATACTGTTCTCATGAATCACTTTTAAATATGTTTGAAATTTTGTTACCATGCCTAAATAACGAAATTTTGCAAGCATATATAACTAATATCTGGGCGCCCGAGCTTCGCTCGGCGTTTTCTCGGGCATGAGACTAGATCGATTGCTCGTCCCCGAAAACCCCCGCATGCCAAATTTCATCAAAATCGTTAGAGCCGTTTCCGAGATCCCCGAAATAAATAAATAAATAAATATACAAGAATTGTTCGTTTAAAGATATAAGATAAAAACTATAGGTACGTATCGCGCCCGCAAGTTTTAATGTGCAAGCAAAGTGACTGCTGATACTAGTATTCCCTTCATTCCGTTCCCTTGAGGTGAAATTCGCTCGTTTCGATGAAGCTAACTAGTCGCTCTGTCAGACTGTTAACTGCTAGTTAAGTCGCCAATTAGTCTCGAATGCGCTTACCTACAGCTGTTATTCAGCTGGTGTTCAGCGACTGCAGAGTCTATTAGGAAAACACCAGATGCATACTAAAACTCATTGCAAGATAGTGCAAATAAATACATACCTACGTAGCAACAATGTGATTAATCCTTTTTTTATACTACGTCGGTGGCAAACAAGCGTACGGTCCACCTGATGGTAAGCGGACACCGCAGCCTATAGACGCTCGCAACTCCAAAAAGAGTCACGTGCTTGTTGCCAACCCTATATAAAATTTGAGGATTCACTGTGTTGACAACAGAAGGGCCAAAAGCTCCCTCGCTCTCAACACAGTGCATCCTCGGGAGCTCTGGCAACCTTGCTCACCTCCAGGAACACAACACTACATTACTGGTATAGTAAATAGGTTATTATCTAATCTATTTTATTTTTACACAGCGATTGGTGGAGTCTTGTTTTAGATACGATAGGGTACGGGCGATTCGTCCGGAGCCCGAGAAATCGGCAATGACATGACACGATAGTCTTACGCGAAACAGTAGGAACACATATCCCGCAAACACTTGTCCCGCAGGCGATTTCTAGGGCATGTGGCTGCTGTCTGCGGCGGGGCGATGGAAGTTGGAGCAATGATCAAGCAAGTTCGCCTACCCTAAACATATTAGAGTTTGCGGCTAAGTTGGTGCGCTTTTAAGGTTCACATTAGAGCTGAGCGTTTCTTTCAATAAGCGTTTCGTAAAACGGTTACGCTTACAGTAACAGAATAACAGTTTCTTATGAGAACAAAAACGACCATCAAAGCTGCAAAGGAACAATGAAACTACACTACATAAGATGATTGTAAAATGCTAATTCATTCTAGAAATATTTCGTTCGTTCGTTTCGTTTTGTCGGGCACCGCAGTGAAAAAACTAGTTCTTTTTGAAACTGTTTCCAGATAACAAAAAACTGTTACGTTTAAACACTTAAAAGTCGCAACGACCCAGCTCTTAGTTCACATACCCCACTAACTTCATCCCTCTTAAAGCGGGTATAACAATGTCCTGAATTCAGAACGTTTAGAAGGGTTCGGACCTATATACGTTAGAGCGAGATGCTTCAACTCCCCTCCACCAGTCAGGATTCTGAATTCAGGACAGTGTAATACCCGCATAAGCTACACTAGGAGGGGCAGACGAGCCTCCTCCGTAATTTTGCTCCTTATCGTAGCCAGCTCTTTCTAGTTCTTGCAGCAGAACTACTGGTTGCATAAGTCACCTTAACTAAACTGAACATTGTTTTTTTTTATTTACACAGCAATCGGTGCAAACAAGCAAGCCTGATAACAAGCGGACACCATAATCTACGTTTGGACTTTTTGCACGGCTGTTGATTCAAATACGCGTTGCCGATCTCTTATCGATTTGAGGATTCGCTGTGTTGACAGCTAGTTACAAGTGTACATTCTTGCACAAGCAGTAGTTTTATTGTGTGCTAAATACATTAAACTTCATTATTATGAAATTTAAATATAAATCTAAAAAATATATTATTAATTTTAAATGCTTTAATTAAAATGTGCTATCCTTTTTATTACACGACTGCCGAAAAAAAAGAGTGTAATGTTTTCAGGTTTCATGTATGTATGTGAGTTTATTTGTTCCCCCAGAACTTCTCAACGCCTTAACCCATTTAGATATCTGAGGTATCGTTGGAATCCTTACGACATCCTGAGTAACATAGGATATGTAACATTGCAATAAAAACAATATGGCGGACTGTGGACTCCATTTTATATGTTCTGAAGAAAAACAATTTCTTCGAACTTAGCAAGTGGGGTATCAATATGAAGCATTTGAAGAGATGATTTCAAAAATACATACATTTTGAATATAAAAAGTGCGTAATAAAATAATAATTATAAAATTAAAGACACAACTGCACTAAAAAGATAAAAACAAGCTTCATTAATAAAGAACTCAAGGAAATCGATTTTGTTTGCAGTCGGAGTACAAAACCTACAAAACCAAAATGAGTTCTTTATTAATGAAGCTTGTTTTTATATTTTTAGTGCAGTCGTGTTTTTAAATTTATAATTATTATATTACAAACAAATTATAAGCCAAAAAATAAATAAAAAAACAACAAATTTGTAAACGGCATTTTAGAATTACTAGTATCTACTTAGCTACCTTAAAAAGTTAGGAACAATCGTAAAAGAATCTTAAGGTATTACGTAATCACAAGCCCATGGTATCACGATCCATTATGAGAAGCGAGGGTCGTTGCGAATCTTCTTTTTTAACCTCACCGAGTCTTGCCGAGTCAAACAAAGGCTAAAAGAATGCTCGAGAAAAACAATAGCCCCCGAAGGTGAAGGTTGAATAATCAAAAAACCGGCCAAGTGCGAGTCGGACTTCGCACATTTAGGGTCCCGAACCGACCGCAAAGTTAAGTTGGTTTTTATAGAAAAAAGAAGGAAATTTCAAGTAAATAATCTACTTTATCAATATGTTAGTATTTGTTGGTAAAATATTTTCGCGCCCCCCTTTAGCTGTATGGGAGCCCCCCTTAAAAACATTTAAAAAATCAGTATTGTCAATTTTTATGGCTTCGGGCCAACAAGATGCTTATAGTGTGTAAATTTGAAGCCTGTAGCTCCAACCGTTTGGCTGTAAAACCTGTGTGACAGACGACGGACGGACGGACGGACGGACGTCTGGGCGTCACCGATAGGGTTCCGTTTTGACCCTTCGGGTACGGAACCCTAAAAAGGTATTCAAATTGTAGATATGTCTACCTTAACCTAAATAAATTCTATAGACAAAATCTTAACCCTTTAATCTGGCTAAGGCTTTGTTAAAAGTAAAGCCTGTTTGTTTAAGTTTAGGTTTTTGATCTTGCTGATAATGTCTTAAGTTCCTAAATATTATTTGTTTCTTAAGATTTCCTGCCAAAACATTACACTCCTTTTTCATCATTTTCGTCATCATCACATTATACAAAGAAAAATAATAATCTGAATCTGCACTATCATTATAATTTTTTTCTGTAGCTTTTTATGAAGGAAAATATTAAAAATAAAATACCATCCCCCAGTTATCTTGGAAATTAACCAGGTGTAATTTTTCAAATTATTATTACACTTTATTAAAATTAATGTACCTACCTATAGATATATTATTATTATTAACTAATATCTAAGTCTATCTAGATTACTTTTTAAATGATCAAAAATAACCTATACCTATAAACAAAGTACACGCGAAACCCTCGACCACTTGGCCGTTTTTTTGTTACATCAGCAATAAATCATTCTACCCACGACAAACCGCTCCGCATTTAGCTATGATAAATAAAAACTAATACCCAATGAGACAGTTTGTTCGTTCTCAATTTAAGGTTCGATCACACATCAGCTCAAAATTGCTGACGCGCCGTAAACGCTATGAGGAGATATACACATTATGGGATAAAAATGTCACGCTTGAATCACGTCACTGACGTTACGGCGCGTCACTGCGTTTTGAGCATAACGAGGCCCGCGGGGTAATCACATAACGATATGTACTACCGTTGGTACGTATTTAATGTCAGTTTTAGTATGGGATTTGACATTTAAATCTATAGTACTAACGGTCGAAAACGTTACGTGATTACCGCGCCGGTGTAGAGTGTACTATTACTTATTCTGTGGTAGAGAATAGTAGGGTGACCACTCATACCACCGCCGTTCACATGTACATTTTAATATCTTAGCGGATCACATAGGTGTGGTGTGCTCAAACCTTTATATATGGGTAATACGTGCCACCAGTATCTGCATCCGCGGCACACGGCACCGTTTTAAACCTGCTGCCAGATGGCTCGGGTTCGACGATGGTGCTGCCCTCCCGCATATTGATTAAAAACACTTTTTACAGTTATACAGTTTGGCGGAAAGCAATACTTAATTAAGGCTCTTTTATGCAATAAAGAATTTCTCTATATTTATAACAGAACTTATATATGGGTAATTAATACAAATTTCAGGAAACAAAAGTAAAATGTTTTATATCAAAAAAGTAACTACGGTTACGTGTTATTTCCGCGAGAAACAAGATGAATTGGCCCGTTACATTCCGGTGGACAGACTCGATCCCTTCGGCCCTAATTTTCGAGAAAGGGTATCTGATTTAACATACCAATAACCTATTTATATTGCTTTAAGATTTAGGCAAGTCGACTTATATGTCCCATCAAAAATTATAATATTATCCAACAAAAACATACTTGTGAAATGAGAGATGAGAGCCAAGTTCAATATTAAGAATACATACTTATAGGTACTTCGTTGCTGACTTTGAGATATGGGTGCCAATGCCAAGCGCCATGCGCTGTGTAGAAAATCCTGAAAGTGATTTCACTTGGGATGTAATTTGAATTCAGGATTTGACTTGGCTGGTTTTTATGGTTCCGTACCCGAAGTGTCAAAACATAAAATTAAAATTATTTATAATTAAATCTGACAATATTCCTTTGCTATTCCGCTGAAAGAACGTGTAGGTCTCCTCTCTTTCCTTTCTCTTTCCTCTCTTTCTACCGCGCGGCGAAAATGTATGCCTGCGCGCCTGCGCCTGCTGTTTCGTTTAGGCGGTGCAGGGCGCTTGCGCGAATGTGCGTGTATATTTGGTTTTCACTTCTGCCGGCACTCCTGGAGTGTAACCCGTTGTTTTTTTTACAGTATAGCACCTTGGTTATTTTATTAGGAACCTGATGTGTCCCACTGCTGGGCAAAGGCCTCCCCCCTCCGTTGCCAGCCCTCACGATCGTGAGCAGCCTCCGGCCACTCCTTTAATAAAAAGGAGTCTAACTCATCTCGCCATCGCCGGCGAGGCCCAAAGTCATACAAATAATCAAAACTTATGTTAAAAAAATTTAAGGGGGGATTTCTCCCATACAGCTAAAGTGGGCGCGAAAACAAACTATTTATTACAGAATGCAAGATTACAGAAATCAACCTAGTCCCAAACTAAGCAAAGCTATGCTAAGCGACTATATCTTATCTTATATCTTTAAACGAGCAATTCTTGTATATATGTGTACATGTATATCTATTTATTTCGGGGATCTCTGAAACGGCTCTAACGATTTTGAGACGTGGACTCTAATAGGTTTTCGTCTTTTTTATTAATTGTTCATTTTGAATGCCGAAACTTATCCATCTAGATATCAAATTATGTTTCTCTTTGCCGATTATTAATTTGTCAACTGCGGTATGTAGCGAACTAGAATTTTTGAAAGCCACTACACAAGCAACACAACGTGCAGAATACGAGCGCCGTTGAGAAAAAAATCACTCTCTTACCACCAATACATTTGGCTACCCGTACTGTCTTCTCGAAGATCTCACGGTTCGAAATAAATGCCATACGATAAATAAATAAAGCTTTCAACTAAATTATTAGTTACGTTGACTAACAAACTTCTCGCTTGTACATAATATCAATTTTTTACTTAAATTCTGTAGAACTTTCATCAAACCAAAGGCTACAAAGGCAGGAATCAAATTAATTGCTTCAATTCTCTAGAGTACAGAAGGAAGCAGAACAGTTCAAATGGTTTCCAATTACATGCTGAGGGCCAGTCTGGATATCTTTCGACAGATTTTCAAGTTTTTGTTCAATATTTAAGTAGATCTTGAGCTTCCCAATTATTTAAATATTTGTTTACACCGATCCTTGAACCTAAATACCTTTCTTTAACTATTTTACGCATTTCACTAGGAAATGTGTCTTACATTTATAACCATTACGAGCGCATTACAGTAGTTTCGTAAAAGATGGTTTTACATTACATTGTCATACGGACGCGCGTCTAAAATAGCTTTATCTACACCCATATAGTAAATCCTCTTTAATAAGTTCAAAAACCGTAGATAAGACCCCGCTTTATAATAGCAGCGGTTGCGCGCGACCCCTATAAGAACACTAAATAGAATACTCTTATGAGATCACGTACACCCCTGGACACAGCTGCGGGCTGGCGGCGGCGCGCGGGCCGGCCTGTCGAGACAAACATGGCGCACGTCAGCGAGACGTGCCCACACGAAACACATGAAAGAGGATTTAAACACTCGTGTTGCTCGTGTTTTGATGCCCCTTTTTTAAGCCAATTATTGCAGTATAGTGTACAATAATTAGTCCGATTATGACCTCTTAGACCAACAACCACCCGCAATTATAGCAACCATTGATTTTCCATCCGATCTAACTTGCCCTTGGGATATTGCATATTCAGCTGCTTGTTTCGCTGCATCAGCCATATAATGTGCAGTAAATTTTTCCCACCATTCACAAACAGTCTTGATCGTTACAAAATTCGTTATGCATTGGAAACCACCATACCAAACCAAATATCGTTGCATTCACTTTATATATCGTCGGCATTTTAAGCTAAAATAATAAGATAATTACGAAAACTTCCGTGAGTCTCAGACATATTGAAATATAATAAACGGGTCACTCACGTCTGTATCGTCGAAAACCGCTTGACATGTTTCGGGCCAATACGTGGTCCTTAATCATGAGTGGTCGCGGCGGCCACCACCCCCTTTATTATATTTCAAGATAATTATGTGGTATTTATCGAAAAGCCAAAGTGTTCCAACCGACGCTGTCAATTCAACTCTCTTTTGTTTTGGGTCACGTCCCCTAATGGCGTCAATTACACGGTCAATATTATCATGCGATACAGTATTGGCGTCTCTCTCACTTTCATGTAAGTTAGAGAGAGGCCAATACTATATCGCGTGATAATATTGACCGTGTAACTGACGCCAATGTACTCTTTGCGCGTCCCTAGTGTTGCCCTAATTGACAATATTTCATAATTTCCAAAAGTCTTAATTCGAAAACCATTTCGGTAAAAACATGTGCAGTACACAAAAAATTTTTGGAAAAAATCGCAAATTACTGTAAACCGAAAGTTGACGTCATCTTCCTCGCTGTATTCAGGGAGACCTTAGTACAGAGTACAGACAATCGCTGCTCTGGAGTGGCTCTGGATTCTTGTTGGGAAGATGACGTCATATTTTACTTACGCCCTTTTGGAATGACCTACTTTTCAACGTGTTTTTTTTTTGTATGAAATAATGAGTTAAATTGAAAAAGAAAAGATACGGGTGGCTTAATTTTTTTTTTATGATGATAAATAAATACGTAATATGAATATCACGTTATACCCTTAGTAAATGATATTTGCAGCGAATAGGTATGTAGAAAATGCGTTATCCCTAATGTTGAACTTTGTCATATCTATATCAAAAGGAAAACTTTATTAATAATGTTCAAAGTTGATTATTTACTATATAATCATAATGCTACGCTACGCCTACATTAGACTATACACCGTGGGCGTTAACAACCCGAAAGACTTTAACCACATATTTTTAACGACACTACGAGTAAATAATGTTATATGAACATGGATCCAATTATGCGTATTAATTAAACTACTATTTCAGTACAAAATAAATCAAATTAATTGACCGCTTCTTTGTGAACGAATCTTTACGTTGAAAAACAGAGAGCGAACACGAAACTTCACGAATCACTCCGATATTCTACGATGCACGGCCAATGCAAATGTGTTCATGACAAGAAGTGTCAAGTTACAGGTCTAGCATGGTTGCGTTGAAATTATTTCAATTTATTGACGCCACAATGTCCAATATCCAAACCTCGTTACTACGACAGTGCAGTTGAGGCATTCATATTTTTAAAACTTTGCGTGGACTTATCTTTTCCTGAACCAAAACCATAAACCATGATTATACCCAAAAGAAAGCATACCTTATTGTTTCATTTCATACTATAGCTGAGAAACGATGATTACTTTGTTATAAAACCGATCATGCTAATCAGTCCTTAATTTAAACTTTTGTTGTGGATTTAAACCAAATACCGAGTAAAATAAAGGTCGCGGGAGTCCGCTGGATGCGGGTGGCGCAAGACCGGTCATTGTGGCACTCTTTGAGGGAGGCCTATGTCCAGCAGTGGACGTCTTTCGGCTGATATGATGATGATGATGATGATGATGACCGAGTAAAATAAAACAACCATGCTAAGCAATATTATTTAATGAATTAAGTTTTCAAAGTGTGTACCGTCGTTTTCAGCACAAAGATTTATTCTTAAACGGATTTCATTGTTCAAGTTTACAAAACTGTTTTTTATTTCTTCTGAAGCTGTTCGAATCCGTATCAACAATTCTTCTCGCGTGTTTACTGGTGTCGAGTAGACCTTATCTTTTAATGTCCCCCATAAGAAAAAGTCCAATGGGGTTAGGTCGGGTGACCGGGCGGGCCAGGCTATAACATTGCTTCCACGGCCAATCCATCTGTCAGGATATTGTTCATCTAACCAATTACGAACTGCTAGACTGAAGTGGGCCGGGCAACCGTCGTGCTGAAACCACATAGTTCTTCGGGTCTCCAAATCGAGGTCTTCTAGCAAACCATTTAATTCATTATTTAAGAAAAATAAATAATTCTCTGAATTTAGTCTATTTGGAAATACGACGGGGCCTATTAATTTATTCCCAATAATGCCAGCCCATAAGTTTACAGAAAATATATGTTGGTATGAATTTTCTCTTTTTGCATGGGGATTTTCTTCTAGCCACATATGTTGGTTATGGGAATTAAATACTCCCTCTCTCGTAAACAACGACTCATCTGACCATAATATTTTGTTAAGAAATCCGGGGTCTCCTACCAATTTCTGGTTCATTCTTTGGCAAAAGGCAACTCTGGCTAGCCCATCATTATTTATTAATCCCTGTACCTTCCTGTAATGAAAAGGATGCAGACCGTACCTTTTCCAAAGGTGTAATACCAATCTGTGATTTACATTTACTATTCGTGCGACTTCTCTTGATGACAACGTTGGATCTTCTGTTATCAGATTCATAATTTGATTTTCTATTCGTAAATCTAGATTTATCGCCCTTTCCCTGCGAATTTTTCCAAGCCCTACTTCACGAAACTGTCTATGGACATCCGCGAAAGTGGAATGGTGCGGTATACGACGAGCCGGGAATCTTCTTCGGTATTCGGCGACAGCCTGGAGCGAGTTGCCATTGCAAAACCCGTAAATAAAGTGGATATCCGCTAAATGAGCGGGAGGATAATGCGGCATGGCTGATATTATTTATCACAGTTAGCTAAATTTGCACGTGATTTTATTAATATTTTATCCTATGATTTTATCTTGCGTGACAATCAGTAAAAATTTGAAATATGACATTTTAGTGACATCAGTTTCAAATTGAAACTATCCGCCAGTTATCAGGGAAGGTAGGTAGGTAAATAGTTTGCACTCGCGCTTGAGAACAGAACAAAACTAAAGTGTCTTAGCAATAGGATAGGAAAGCCACTTGTGACAAAGAAAAGATAAAGATATCGTAATTATTCTACTTAAAATACTACGCTGCTGTCTTTCCGCTGTAAATCTCATCCTTGTCACGATGAAAATACTCTCGGTATAGTGAAACCTTTTTGTAGATACCAAACTTAATTAATAGAAACTGGCTAAACACTATCTGCGTAGTTAGCAGGTGGTAGATAACTGATTACGTCACACCTTTAGGGTGTGTTAGACTTGAGATTTTTCAACTTGTGATTTGTTTTAAATAATTAATATCTCTAAAATTATGGGTTTTTGGACTATATGTTATACCACATTATAAACTCTAATTAGGCTCTAGAATCGTTGGTTTAAGTCTTTCGGGTTGTTAACGCCCACGGTGTATACAGTATGTGAATTTGACTCATTTTTTCAGCATAAATATTCCCATTCATGGGCTGGATGTTAATTGTATCCACAGGGTGCCAATATTAGCACGGGGTCTATGACGGCTATGGCAATTGACGTAGGTCATTTACAAGGGCACTTACATAATTGATATCGTTTATTGAATAGTAGTTTATGCAACTGGTACATAATGAGGGGCATTAGTGAGCACGAGTGTGTTTTATGAAACGAGCCGAAGGCGAGTTTCATAATAAGGTCACACGAGTGTTTTAATGCCTAATTATGTACAGTTGCATACACTACTTTATCTACATCCATATATTAAATCCTCTTTCATGTGTTTCGTGTGGGCACTTCTCGCCGGCGTGCGCCATGTTTGCGTCGACAGGCCGGCCCGCGCCTCCGCCGCCAGCCCGCAGCTGTGTCTTAATTTTGTACGTGATCTCGTTAAAGTGTTATATTTCGTGATCTAATAGAGGACGCACGCAACAGCCGCACAGTATATTATAAAGCGGGGTCTTATCTACGGTATTTGAACTTATAAAAGAGGATTTACTATATGGGTGTAGATAATAGTACATTACTTACCAAGGGCGATTAAACAAAGAATGTCTCAGATCGCAGGTATTTTACGCCCGAGCCGAAGGCAAGGGCGATAAATATGCGATCTGAGGCTTTCTTTATTATCGCCCGTGGTAAGTACAAAATTTTATGTCACCCCCTGGCCAGGAAGTGGGATTTCCTGCGCGCGGAGCGTGCGGTAATTGCCGCTTTATGGCCAGGTGTGACATAAAGTCATTTATTAATCTGAGGGGCTAAGAAGATCGCTTATATGTTGGACATATATAGCATTCGTCTCTTACTATGTGCTGGTCCAGCTGCAAATATATCTATTACCTACTTACAAATCTTACCAATCAAGATAGGGTTAAGATTGTCTATACAAAACGTGAGTTTAACATGACAAAATTATGAGAATGTTGTTAATTTTTTTTTTAAATACCTATAGTGCTTGTTCTCAGTTAAGCGGTTGACCTATAGTCAAGGGGCTTGCAGTGGGAGGCGCGCGTCGCTTTAAATGCCTACCGCTCGCTCGGCCCGGGGCCGGCCGTCGGTCGAGGGCCGCCCGCCGCCGCGCGAACGCGTCTATATGCACGTTACCGCTGCCGCCGCAGACTAGAACGCGACGAGCGACGAGTCGATAACCCTAGCGCTACACGTGCCGCGTGTGAATGAATACAAGTTATGCGATAGACAGAGATGCACAGAGTAGGCATGTTTTTTATGCCTAAACGCCGTTTTTGTTAGAAAGTGAAGCTTCTGTACTTGTACTATTACTTATTCTGTTCTATAGTGTAGTGCCCACAAAACTTTGCCAGCTGTAAATAATTATGGACTGATGGCCCTTCCAACTGGGTAATTCCTGAATAATTGTTCAAAGATCGTAATTCGTGGTGTGCTGAATAATAAATTACCAAGGCACATCGAAATAAAACCTCAATCATCAACATTTGCGGCCTTTTACCTGACCCAACCGTAGAGAAATAGTGATGCCGTAATAAGAAATAAATAATCCGAATCTGACATGTAGAAAACGGACATGTTTGAAAAGGGATAAGTTATGATATTGACGGGATAGTCAAAGCATATCGTCTGAAACCAATGAATAATGAAACGGGTGGAGCCACAGACATCATATTACTACGACTATGTAGGTACTTATCGTGCTGACGATTATATACACAGAGTGTAAGGCAAAACATTATTAGGTATTACCTACCCTGATTTCAGACCGTTTTCTTGAATGATGTTAAATACTTAAAAAAATCTTAATCTTTTAGCCTGTTAATATGCCGTGTATACTGTTATGGTGTGTAGCCTGCGAATATTTGTTCTTGGGTCTTGGATGTTTTCTATGTATTTAAGTATTTATTTATCTATACGTCCTATTACTGCAAATACCGGTTAAGTCTAAAAAACGCGTTTTGAGATAAAGCCATTTGAATGTTTGGATGTTCTTTTCTATATAAAATAATAAACAAAATTACACTGCAATGGTATATTCCTAAGTGTAATTTTATCTAGTTTACTACATTGTCATGCAAAGGATCCAGGCGGTATGTTATTGATGTTAAAAATACAATTCAAACGAAAGAGCCGCGTACTTAATCGGTTTTTCCTGTACAAACACACTTTTGTATAAATCCTTCAGAAAAGCATTTGATGGCTAGACATCTATCTATTTAGCTTTAACTTACATGTAATTGACTTAAAAACCACAGACTAACAGTAAATACCTCTTAGATTTCGAGTTTTTTCGACTTTACTAAAATTTGATCCAAGTATAAGCGGTTTTACATGTACAAAATATTGGAAATTCTCACTTAAGTCTAAATATTTTCACTAAATATTACTGATTACCGTGTGATGACTAAAAAAGTAGTTTTTAGAAGTAAAGGATTCATGTAATAGCCTGCAATTAATAATTTGTTCGTGTTTGAAATTAATAAACTAAAATTTAATCACTTTATTAATAGTTATTCATTCATTAAAAAGGTTACAAAAGAGGTGAAAAATCAAAGACAAACTTACGAATACTCTTTGACAGCAAATCAGTGCTTCAGGCTCTGAGCAGCGACAACTTCACGTCAGGCCTAACCTAATATACGAATGTCACCAAACACTCGCAGAGGTATGCGGAGACAAGAACAAGGTAAAAAGTTACCTCAGGTTAGGTTAGGTTAGGTTATTGTAAAGACAATGGGTAAAGGGACACAGCGGCTCGAGAGGAAACGATGCAGCGGATGAACTAGCCAGGAAAGGCTCAGAAACACCGGCATACGGGCCAGAGCCAATTGTGCCCCTGCCACAAAAATACATACAGAATGAACTAAATCGATACATAAAACAACTGCATCAAAGGCATTGGGAAGACACATGCAGGCAGACAAAAGAAATAATATTAAAACAAAATCCCAAACTCACAACCAGACTACTGAGAACACACAGAAACCAACCCAACTACGTAAAGTAGTAGGCATCATAACAGGACACAACACACTAAACAAACATCTCTACAACTTGGGAATCACCGACAGTCCCTTGTGCAGAGCAGGCATGGGGGCAGAAGAGACTGCTAGACACATTCTACTAGACTGTAAGCAGGTAGAAGTATACAGGAAGAAACACATAGGAAATCCGAACACACTGCAGGAAGCAGTAAACAATATAAAGACACTAATAGGTTTCATACAGGAACTAGGGTGGTTAGCGTAGTGCTACCCCTTTTTCACGCAAAATAGGCACGTTGGATGTCGACTTGCCGTAGAACCAATGAAGAAAAACCGATGCCCGTTGGGGCCGAAAGGTTCTCGAGTGGCGACCACGAAGGCGCAGCGTGGGTAGACCGTAGACCCCCCACAAGGTGGACTGATGACCTCCTCTAAACCTACCTAAAGGTCGCGGGAGTCCGCTGGATACGGGTGGCGCAAGACCGGTCATTGTGGCACTCTTTGGGGGAGGCCTATGTCCAGCAGTGGACGTCTTTCGGCTGATATGATGATGATGATGATGACTCAGACACTACAGTGTCTGAGTCATCATCATCATTAGTTTACAAACTAACTTACACTTTCAACCGGCCGGCATGGAGCTAGAGCTTGTTTACTACGGCACGGGGCGTTCGCGTTATTACCTTTTGACCTTGTATAATTCTATCTACTCAATTACCCGAAATAAATGTATCTACTCCCTTTGCAGAACTATTCAAGTACATTCTTTATTAAAATCTGTAGTACTTACTGCATCCTTCCCCGTGGCCATTCTAACCAGTCTTCTGCTCCTAGCACTCATTTTAGAATTTAGAACACACATTAGCATTAATTTGAGCTGGTAAACAATTAATCAAATACCAAATTGCAAAACTCAACCGTTGTATTCGCGCGTCAGTCGCAACTGAGTGAAGTTAGCTACAGTGTGAAGCAGATAAGCGCACTTAGCTGGTTTTGCCTGTACAGATACACGGTAAGACTGGAATAAAGTTTCATGCAAAAACCTCTGGTAAACGCACTTTGATGGTTCTAGCTGTACAGCTACTCGTTAAAACTGGAATATAGTTTCATACAAAACCTAGTAAGTCTATCTATAGGTTTTTGGCTGTACAATATAGCAGTTTGACGAATAAGACGATTTTCAGGAAAAACACTATAAACATGTTTAATATATTTAGCTTGACTTAAGTAAATAATTTTACTAGATAATCTTCTACGCAAATACCAAATAAGTATACTTAGTACTTACTTTCAGAACAAAAAAATACTATAATTTCATTAAATAAGTATGCAAAAATACGTTAACACGCGATAGCGGTTTTTACTTGGAGGAGAAATTATAAATCTTTGTGTTATCATAGACATATGTCATTCTTCCAGTACATAATGCTAAAAAATCAGCATTAAGCCGGTTTATGCTATAAGCTATCTTCGGAACGAAGGGTCGTATCAAAAAATGGGTTTTACCAGTTTGTAGAGCTTGAAAAATTAATTCTAATGGTCTAAAAAACTAATTTTCGACTTAAACTCACTTAACCGGTATTTGCAGTAATAGGACGTATATAAGTATGTATATCGTCGCTTAGTACCCATAGTACAAGCTTTGCTTAGTTTGGGACTAGGTTGATTTGTGTAAGATTGTACACAAATATTTATTATTATTTTTATTTTTATTTGTTGTAGGAAAATAGAATATTGAAGTTTTTCTTTCCGAGTTATTCATAATAGTATTTTATGCAACGGTTGTATAAAAAGGACCCAAAAAGGCTGCGTGGTGCGGGTTGCGATGTGAGCCTTGGCGAACATCGCAAGTAAAGACAGCACGAGCCTTTTTGGACCAGTTTATACACCGTTGCATACAATACTTTTTCTACGACTCGTTTCAAATTAATGTAAAATTAAGAGGAATGCCTAGCTGAACAACTTTTCAAATCTCAAATTTTTGACATAATGTTTCTGTCGCGCTGCTGGAAGCGGGAGCGGGCGCTGTCTATGTGTGAGCGCACGCACACAGGCGCGAGACGCGAGACATCGCCCGCGAATTTACTTACTGACCCAGCATAGGTCCAATTAATTAGTATAAGGGGCTGTAGGTACGTTTTTTGGCAGTACAGGCGCTGTACACAGGAATAAGACTTTTCTCAAAAATGGCCCGCAAAATGAACATTACTCGCTTGTATTGGATGTTAAATTACCTATAGTTGTGTATAGTTGGTGTTGGTGTACCTATATAGTTTAAGGTCATATCAAAACTAAAAATTTTTAGGAAAAAAAAACACTGCACGCTTAGATTCCATACAATGAAATAATAATGGCTACCTATAAGTATGCTTATAATGGTAGAAGAGTAAGTATACCCTCAATTCCTCATGGAATCCACCATCAGAACTCAAGCTTGACAAAAATGTTTTGAAAACCTAGCTAGCTTGACAAACATAACGAGGAGAACAAATCGTCAAACGTAAACTAGTATGCATGCGTCGTTGAAGAATTCCATTCTGATCATCATCAGTAGTTCCACTTCATCAAATGTCACATTTTTGTATGAAAATGCTTGATTTATTTATAAAAACACAAAAATTACTATATGTTTGCCTTTAAGATCTGAGGAGTTCCCTCGATTTCTCATGGATCCCATCATCAGAACTGCGTTTTGACAAAAACGGGACCAACTTGGATATACAATATACCTACCAACAACTAAAAGAAGAATTTTCAAAATCGGTTCAGTTCAGACATGACATAAAAACAAAAAAAAAACATACAACCGAATTGAGAACCTCCTCTTTTTTTTTTTTTTTTTTATTAAAAATGGGATTGCTCTTGGCCAGCATCTAGACAGGGGGCAAAGATGAGGCCGACGATGAAGCGAGCTCACCCAGAAAATGCCTATTCACTCTTGCCTTAAATAGGTCCAGGTTATATGAACTCGGAAATACAGACGACGGCAGGGAATTCCAAACCTTAGCAGTGCGCATTATAAAAGACGACGAAAAGCGCTTGGTTCGACTAAGAGGAATTTGAACCAGGTAGGGATGGTAACCCGCCGTACGTCTGGATGTCCGATGGAAGAAAGGGGAAGGCGGTATGAGCTCATGGAGCTCCTGAGCACACTCACCAAAGTACAATTTGTAGAAGACGCATAGGCACGCTACTTTGCGTCTATGTGCTAGGCTCTGCAGCTTAGATCCTACTTCCGTACTGCCGCCAATGAGCCTCCTGGCTCTGCGATCCACCGAGTCGAGTGCGGCAAGTTGGTACTTAGCTGAGCCATCCCAAAGGTGACTACAATATTCCATGCAGGATCGGACTTGAGCTTTATATAAAGTAAGAAGCTGTCCAGGCGTGAAATATCGCTTGACCTTATTTAGGATGCTCAGCTTTTTGGCCGCTGTTCCGGCTTTGGACTCGATGGACGTGCCGAAGTTAAGATTTGAGCATAACTTCATGCCAAGCAGCTCGAGATCGTTGGCTACAGGCACGGTTGTACCTCGGAAAGTAGGAGCCAGATTGAATGGGCTCCTTTTTGCGGAAAACAGACACGCTTGCGTCTTGGTGGCGTTAAAACTAACCAGATTATTGTCGCCCCATTGGGAGACAAGGCTTAAGGTTGAGTTTATCCGCTCTACCATTGCCTCTCTCTCACATCGAATTTCATCACTACTAGCCCCTGCGCTGGACAAATATCTCTCCATTACCGTACTGTCATCTGCGTAAGCGACCACTCGTGAAAGAAGAAGGTCATTAATATGAAGCAGGAAAAGGGTCGCAGAGAGAACAGACCCCTGAGGAACACCGGCATCAATAGCCATGAGGTCCGACGAGCAGCCATCGATGACCACTCGAATCGACCGCTCACTCAGGAAATCAGATATCCAGTTACAGAGGCCAGAAGGGATACCGTATGCAGGAAGCTTGCGAAGCAGACTAGCATGCCAAACCCTGTCAAAAGCCTTCGAGATGTCAAGCGACACGGCAAGAGCCTCACCGTGTTTCTCGATGGCCTCGCCCCAGTAGTGCGTGACATACACAAGAAGATCCCCAGTGGAACGGCCCCGGCGAAACCCATATTGCCGATCGCTGAGGAGGTCGTTAGCTTCAAGGTAAGTCAGCAGCTTATTGTTCAAGACTCTCTCCATAACCTTACAGAGTATGGAGGTAATGGCGATAGGTCGATAATTACAGGGATCGGCACGACTACCCTTCTTGGGTACTGGTTGCACATTGGCAAGCTTCCACGATGCCGGTACGGTATTTGTCTTGAGAGAGAGACGGTACAAGCGTGTAAGAACAGGAGACAACTCAGGACCACAGTGCTTCAGTACCCTTGCTGGTATACCATCAGGCCCACTAGCTTTATTCACGTCTAGACTCTGTAATGCTCTACGGACCTCTTTGTTATGTATCGTGACCTCCGGCATTGAAGAGCCACATTGAGGTATTGATTGTGGTAGATGAGAGCCAGTGTCTAGACGTTTTGAAATCTTGAAGTCGGTTAAAAATAATACCTTGTACATTACCGCAGAAGCCGAGAAAGAAGGGCTCGCCGGGTGAGTAGGTATAGACGGCCGACCGTAGGGAGGCCGGATAGTGATACGAAGCCGGAAAGCCTTATTCACGGGCACAGGCCTCCTCTCATAGATGAGGGGCAGTACTCCCCACGCTGGCTCAGAGCGGGTTGGGGACTTCACATATAACTTTGAACTTCTTCGCGGATGTATGCAGATGCTTCGCCGAAAAGCCAACGGTAAATATCAAATGATATTCCGTACATAAGTTCCGAAAGACTCATTGGTACGAGCCGGGATTCGAATCGAACCCACGACCGCGGCTTGACAGCCGCACGCTTGAACCACTAGGCTACCGTAGCTACAAAGTGTCCATGTTTGTGCACATTTAATTTGTCTGAGGCCTTCGTGCGTTATATTCATTTTTCTCATTTTCTCGAAGGTTAGCTGCAAGAGATCTCTCAGAGGGATAAGTTCGCCTTTGTACTTTATATTTTGTAATTTTATTTCTTGTTAATGTTCCTATTATGTGCAATAAAGTATCATACATACATATATATCCCCTCGCCAGCGGCGACAAAAATGGCGAAAAGTAGTTGCCTATATAGAGCCCAATTTGGGCTTTATCAAAGACAAGGGTTTCCAGGTCACCTTTCTGTTCTATATTCCTCCATTGTGACTCTAGCTTCTTCTTGTGATTAATAACTTTTCTGGTAGGTAATACGATTTATCGATAATTTTCCACCACTAGCGTATCGACAATATATGTCAACGACTGTTGCCCATCCCTATTCCATCTGTGTACGTATATTTAGAAACTGACTCCGCCAAGAATTCGTGCGATAAGGACAACTGCAGCTCGGCCTAAAATACCCATGCAAAAAACTCAAAAATCGAGGTTTCGTTCTCGACTGTTTCCTCCTCCAAAACGCAACCGATAATTGTAAAATTTTGGAAATTGCAAGAGCAAGAAATAATCTATGCCGCTACGTTTTGATTTTTTGGATATTTGTTGTCATATTTGTATACTGAGTCTATTTTAGCAGCCAATTCAATTAAGCCGATTTTGCGATTTTTGTGGCGCTGTAAGTTTCTTTAAAATAAAAAGATCCAAAAAAACAAAACGTAGCGGCATAGATATTGACGATATTGAACTTATTTGAAAAAATCATTGCTCTAGGTTCAAAAACCACAGGGAGAAAACAGTCGAGAGCGTTTGTATGGGAAAATCGCAGCTAGGCATTCCTCTTAAGTATTTGTAAGAACTTTCTAAAATACCCAAGTCTAAAATACCCAAGTGCGGCGTCTAAACGCCTAGTCAGTAAGAATGTTGCAATGCCCTAACGTACCTACTAACCACTAACATAACATACCAATGTAATGAACATTATCGCAATAAATACATGAATACATGAAATAAGTATCTATCCGTGGGTGGGGCATTTTCTCATGTCATTGCCCGGCGGGAAATCTGAGCCAGTTAAGCCACCCTCAAACTTGGTGACGTCAATGAATTGTAGCTATACGTAGCTAGAACCATCTGCAATCTGGGTGTATGTACCCCAATCAATGCAGTATGGGGCGTGATTTCAGCATGAAAAGGAGTATTAGCTAATAATATATCAGGGGCGACTCACTCGAGTGACGTCATCGCGCCGCTCAAAGGTCCCCCGCCGGTTGACTTTCAATGCGATAGAAAGTGATGTAGCGAGTGATGCGCGTGCGATAGAAGAAGATGGCCAAGCGAAGGAACGTTTGGCTCGCCTCGCGGGGATTTGTTAACAGTGAGGCTTCTGTACGTAGTGCAGAATAAGCGTAGTGCAGTATTATCTCCGTCTGGCCAGCAAGAATGAAATGCCTCATTATAATTTTGAGGTAACTTCATTTCATTTTCACCAAGAATAAAAAAAACATTTATATGTATGTACACAAATTATACTTATAATATAAATTTTGGTTTAATAATACGATTTAACCGTATAGAATTACATTGTAAATAATTATCATACTGATAAGAAATAGTACAAAAATATGTGTTTTATTTATTACAAAACGTATTTAATTTTACTCTATTGAGTTCTCGTCAAATTTTGCAACCTCGTACATACATGAATGTACTACCTACACACAAATGCACTCCTATAACACACACACTGTCACATTCACTGGAGCATCAGACGCCTGACGGTAGCTACAATGAAAGGGTTCTGGAATGCTTCACAACATATTTCTGCTCATCTCACCTTTGGCCCCTAGAATCATGTCATCGGACTACGCAATAACAACACGTAATCATAGTTCTGACTTACACTGGTTAGTCTGAGGTGAGGTAAGTTGCTCTGTGATTAGCCTTGGAATAATGAGAACCGTTTGTTGGTTGCTACTTGTTACCGAATTGATCGGTGTTCTATGGAGTCGTACTAACAATACCTAATGTTGTTACAAGTTTCTATTGTTTTAAGTACCTATATTAATTCAAAGCACTTAAATGGTAAGATGTTCACGGAAACAATATTATCGGAAATCGGAATGGCATTTAGATAGAACGATTTCCTTTACGTCCGATACTTAATGGGCATTAAGTTGCTATTGAGAGAATAATGGATTTTGTTAGACATTATTATATATAGACCTTATTCAATATAAGGTTAGCGTAATCGCGAGTTTCTCCTTGTGCGATTATTTTCACATTTCAAAGACATTTTCCTTAAATGGTGTTACGTTAGAAAAGTGATTAATGATCGAAATAGAGGTAAGTAACTTTAGTGTTAAATCCATGATAAAAGAAAAAAACGTAATCAGTAATCAGTGTCTTTATTGCTTTCATAGGTTAGGTACAAGATGTTACATAATTAAAGTTCAGCTATGAAACCCTGTAGGACACTACAATATAACTTAAATCTAAATTTACTATAATATATAGAATTCAACAAACATTTTAACATTGTCCTTACTATATATCTAACAACGTACACGAATTCGCCCGTTATAATTCTAATGTCATATAGAACAGTAGAGAGACATTTTTTATACTACGAAGGTAGCAAACAAGCATACGCTATGCCTGATGGTAAGCGTACACCGTAGCCTATAGATGCTTGCCACTTCAGAACATGCTCAAGCGCGCTGCTAGCCCTATTTTGGTACCTATTTTTAAATTACAATTCCTAAGAAACTATTAAAGCGCAAGTAAGTTGTAGTTAAGTAAGTATAATATTCGGAAAAAAGTAGCTTGTATTTTTAACAACTTGACATGCTATATTGCAAAGCTGCAAAGTACACATCTACTTTTGATTCTTTCATTACAAGGAGGGCGTAACCGACTGCGACACAGTTATTTTTACCTATTGCAGTTGTTTACGAGCATTTGTTTTATGTGCCTACTTTTAATGTGTTCAATAAATCTTTAAATCACAAACACACATATAATTATGATCTGATTTCAAATCTCTCTCACCACTCAAAGTTCTATTCAAAAGCGAATACCAAATATCACTATATGAATTATCAACATTAAAACGTTGTGAATACAGAACGCATATTCAAACACGTTTTATTAACAGCCCAAACTAAACTGCGATGTATGAAAAGAGCAAGAATAACAAAATGTTTATAAACTTTTCTCATTTATAATTTTAAGCTTTAAAACACAACTTTGCAGCATATTAAAATTATTAAAGCGGATCTCTTTTGGGTTTGTATGCAAACATAGTCTGTTTGTTTCAAGATTGAAACCAATGTGTTTTAAAGAGTTAATTAAAACGATTGTAATTAAGTAAGTATGTACGGTAAACCGATTTGATTTCCTGCGGGGTAATCACGTAACTTTTCGAACGTACGGTAGGCATATTTAATGTCATATTTAATTTAGTATGGAATTTGACATTTAGCTACCTTACGACCGGTCGTGCGTAAACAAATCAGTCCGAAGCGGTTAGAGCTGGGTCTAAGAATTTATTTTGAGCAGGAAACCGGGATAAAATTAAGTTAAGTGTTTAACGTTGTAAAATTAGCTCTTTGGAACCTTTCAGCCTTCCTGTCGCGACCGTATGTCATCGAATTATAAATTAAGGTAGCGAGTAAGAACGGAGACTAAGGACAGAGGTACTATGGGGAACTTGATTCCTCTTTACAAGCTTCTATTTAACTTAAACACGTCTTAATGTATATTTCCTTCAAATAGTAACTTTCAGTCATTCAGTAAAACCGAAATATTCCATACTAACCTGGAACGAAATACCTAAATGAATGTTACCATGTATTTGTCATTCAGCTAGAATGAAACCACTGCGGACAGACTTAAGAATAAACTGTTGTCTCAATATAATTTATTTATTTTTTATTTATTTAATCTTTATTGCACAAAAATAAATTCAAGTACAAAAGGCGGACTTAATGCCATGAGGCATTCTCTACCAGTCAACCTCCAGGCTAAGCAGAAAGATTGTAGGCGGTGCAACTAAATTTAAAAGAAAAGAAAAAAAATACCGACTGGAAAATGTACTATACATACAGAATATATTTACATAGACCTACACAAATAAATAAATATATACATACATAATATAGATACATAATATTCTATATAAATAATGATGAGGACTTGCTAAACGGATACTCAAAGAATTACTTACTACCAGCAATAAAATTACGTACAGATTTTTTGAAAGTAAATTTGTTGGGTACATTTTTAATTTGAAGAGGAAGATTATTCCAAAGGAGTAGGAGTTTGATATAAAACCGGTACGATGAAGTGGTATGGCCAGAGAGAGATTGCTAGAAGAGCGAAGATGACGGTTGTGGGAAGCATCAAGAAACTTAAACAGGGATTTGAGGTAATCAGGACAGAGAGATATAATTTCGCAAATTAGCACATAATAATTATACTTATACTTTGGCTTTTAGTTATATATTGTCATGTTATTAAGATAATTATTCGTATTGTACATGTTTTCCGGTTTGCCTATTAGTCTCAATCTCCACTCAATTGCTCAAAGGTTAGCTGGAAGAAATCCCTTATAGGGATAAGCTCGCCTTTGTACATGCATGTCAACTGTTCTTGTATTTTTATGCTATGTTTACTCATGTACAATAAAGAATTATACATACATATACATAATGAACATGTGATATATTTTTTTCAAATTTTGGAAATGGTAGTATTTTTTTTTCAAGTTTTTGAAATGTAAGATGTCAAATGAATCATCAAAAATACTAGGAAGGTATAATAAGGCCAAGCAAATAGTTTACCACGTCTTGGGGCATATAATGGCCCCAGATGTGTGTTTCTGAGTGCTAATATTAGTTGGGAAACGGAATATAAATTGGATAGTTAGCTTACTTCTGTTACACTATTGGTGGGCGAGTAAATGGAGTTCGATTCAAAGGACGCTCGTAAATAAAACCTCAAATGAATAAAAATGGAAAAATAATACATTAACTTGACACGGAAATACGAGTCCTTTTAGGCCGTAAAACGACAGGTCAAAGAGCAGGAATTTAAAACGAGAAACGTGTTTATCTTTATGTGCAATAAAAACTAAATAAAAATGATATTTATCACAGATGCTACTTAACTCATATTTGCGAGGCGGGTCACGTTTCGAATTACCAGCTAGAGGGAATGAAAATCTCGGTAGATACGCGGCAATCTATATGTTGTTTATAGGCATTTTGTTACATATTGAATATAGAATTAGACTGCGAAACGAGTACAATAGGTACTTTGTATTATTTATTAATTTTTAGATTCATCGAGACAAAAAACATCAGAACTTTAATACGGTATTAAACTCATAGCAACTTTTTATTAAATGTCAGAAACGATTTGTTAATATGAAGTTTGTAGGGAAATACTGTCTTAGTAACGTCACTAAGACAGTGTTAGTAGGTTTGTTCAAATCAGCGTCCTTTTTAAATCTTTATGCTTATAAAATCTTTCAATTAGCTAAAATAAATAAACTATTGATGTCTTTCGAGTATTTTCGTTAGATCTTTTATTAGTAAAGTAAAAATAATTTATTTTTACCTTAGTTTAATACCCTATTCAAAATTTCGTCTTTAAAAACGTAATATTCCTATCTCTTATGTAAGTTAGTAGGTAACTTAATGAATTCAGTACCTGGGAAACCAAGCTTTGCTCTGCGTTTTCCAGGGTATGTGACATATAAAAATTTCATCAAAATCCTTAGAGCAGGTTCCAATATGCCAGAAATAAATAAATATACAAGAATTGCTAGTTTAAAGATATTAGATAGATTAGAGGGCTAATGAAATTACCAGAGCAATCTACCTAGCAATCTACCTCTTTGAAATTTAAATCACATACGTCAGCCTAAGTACGAGTAATATATGGATAATTATGACGGACACACTAGCTCAGCTTTGGTATAATCATAGTCACCTCAATGAATAGGTACTCGAATTCATTATGCTAATGCATACCAAATGTATTTTCCTACTCGTACAAACAAAGACAGACAGGGTTCCGTTTCCGCCTATTTGGCTACGGCACCATAAAAATTAAGGTTTATTATTATTTGGCGCTACGGAACTTTACGTGAGCGAGCCCCACTCGCACTCGGTCGGATTTTATTTTGGCAAAGCTATTGTATATTGTATATGTAACATTGACTACGTGCGAAGAATTGTGAACTTCATTCGTGCCGTCTCTACTACTCGCTTCTTTTATTACGTAAGTGTGAGAGGGCTAGGACGATAGAATCTTTATTTCTTACAGATATTAAAGCTCAGTACCAGTAATATCAATGAAAACCAGTACCAGTAATATCCGAGTCGAAGTGGAGAGCTGGAGAGCTTTTTGAAATGAAACTTGACGATATTGTTAAGAAATGCATGTGACATGACATTTCTCAAACATTTGAAATGCTTTCAATTGATATTGGAAAAAGAAATATTTGACGTGTTTATTCCATAAAATGGATAGTATTTTTTATTTTATTTATTGAGAGGTAACAATTTAAAAGGAAAACTAGACATTGTTCGTTGTTATATTTATCTTGAATAACCCAGTGGTACGAGCCAGGTTTTTTTTTAAATTGAAAATGGGATTGCTTATATAGCTAGCTAGATAAGGAGCAAAGATGAGGTCGACGGTAAAGCGAGCTCGCCCAGAAGAGGCCTATTTACTCGTGCCTTAAAAAGATCTAGGCACGGTCTAGGTTATACGAATTCGGAAATAGCAGACAAGTGACGACGACGCAGGGAGTTCCAAACCTTAGGAGTTGCATAATAAAAAAAAACATTTGTCTGACATTATTTTCCATATTAAATTGCCGGCCCTAAATAGTATAAGCACCTGTTTGACAAAAAAAACTCAACAATGTTTATATTTCATGTAACAAAATTTCAAAAACAAAGTGTATACATGTTATTTGCCCACCCCGTATTCTTCCCCACACATTGGCTTTCGACGTAGTGAACTGTTTGTTGGCTAAGTAAATAATTGAAGAAACAAAACAAAATACCGACCGAAGCCAACATCGACAGTTGATTAGGGGTAGACAGTTCCTTTGTTCAGTTTAAGTATTAGGAAAAGTCTGACGTCAAACCTGTATAAATAAGTATTGAAGAGCTGTCAATACGGACGTTTTGGGTGAATCCACCCAAATCTAGCTGACGAGCTCAGGAATCCTTAATTGAAACTCATGTGAACGTATCAGTAGGTACCTGACTAAATATTATTGTCTTCAGTTTTCGCAATCGTTACCTACTCATTAAATAATAATAAAAAAACCGGTCAAGTCCAAGTCCGACTCGCGCACCGAGGGTTCCGTACACAGTTCATATGTACATGTACCCGTGCCGACCCCATAAATATAGGAAAAATCTTAAAAACATAACACGGCCTATAGGCCAGTCAGTAGAGGATCAACGCAAAGGGCTCTATGATGCAAAAAGGCGGCGTAGAAGTTTTTTTTTTTTAATTATGCATATGGATGCTACTGACTATATATCAAAAATGGTAGTACGAAATATCTCGGGACAGCTTTTGGAAGCTACTTAACCTAGCTTTTTTCGGTTTATCGCTTATCCTATTCCATAATACGAGTAGCATCCTGAAATGTTGTACAAGTTTGGTACAAAACATCGTTTTTTGACAAAGGTTTTCTAGTATATCGCTTGATCGATTTATTACGTGTTTGTACAGTCAGCATCAATAGTAGCTTGACATATGAAGATGTCAAAAGTTCTTATTTCTTTGTAATAAAGACTTTTGACGCCTTCATATGTGTCGCTACTTTTCATGCTGACTTTACTCATTAGACGCAGAATTTCGAATTCGATGCAAAATAAGCTTGTTTCCATGATTTGAGTAAAAAAAAATACATCCGTTGATCATTTATGACTACACGAGACCTTTACCGGCCAAAACAATAAAGAAAGATAAAGTTAATCTTCACAAAGCTTAACCGGGCTTGCAGCGGTCGTGGCATGGCGCAAACTGCATGACTGTGTACAACAAGAAACTAATTTAGAACATGACAAATCAAAGTCAGTGACGGAGCGATAGCGTACCGTCAACGAAGGAAAACTTGGCGGAAATAATTCGTGTATAAGCGAATTTTGGCATAGTTGTAGGTAAACATGTCCTAAATAACATACTAAAAGTACTGGTGGATGGGGGTGGAGCTAACGGGTAAGGGGGGGGGGGGGGGGTGTAAAAAGAACTCGTAAGCGGTTGCCAACAGCAAACAATATTCTAGACAGTCATAATAAATCTACATACAAGATACAATTCTTTACAAAAAGTCGTCGAGTGGGTGTTTATATCCACCTACTATTTCTATTGGCAATGAATTGGCATGATTATTAGGAAGGCACAATTAAGTGTTATGTTTAGTTTTAAGCTGAACTTCTATGTAATTTTTGGTGAACAATAAAGAATATTTGTATTGTATTGTATTGTATTATGTAAGTAGTTTTTATTTACATTAAAACATCTAAAATACAATAATAAACATTATGACTTATTAAAAACAACTATAACTAAAACAAAATTATTATCTAAATTAGGCCCCCTTGGTATTGTGCCCATTACGCAGGCAGCATTCCCGCGCTGAATTGCGATGGCAATTCTTTGCGCGAGAACTGCTGCCCGCTCTTGGGTCACCTGTCGTCTCCCTAAGCCGCCTACTAAGATTAAGTAAGTAAGTAGTAGCTTAGCTTCCTTTCTGCTGTCAACGCAGTGAATCCCCAGCAACGCGCACGATGACTGCGTGGGAGTTGCGGGCGTCTATAGTCTGCGCGGTGTCTACTTAACATCAGGTGGACTGTACGCTAGATTACCACCGTCGTTGTATATTAAAAAAATAGATGTTTTTCTTCTCTTACTTATAGAAAAACTAAAAATATCCTTAATAAGGAATGCCGGAATGCCTCCTAACCAAATAGAGCTTTCAATAGTAACGTTCGTTCGTTACTCGTGTAAAACAGTGCAGGATTTGTACAATCCCCTGATTGAATACAATTGCAGACGGATCCAGACGTTAAGTCATATTGAGCCATTTTCATTGTACTGGACGTGTTTAATCGTGCTGTAAAGCTAAAGGCCGTCTATTACCACTTTTGAGATTTTAAAAACCATCTGAGACATAGAATATAGTGTCTTAAAATCTAAAAAAAATATATGTGTTACATAAGGATCTTGTCTAGTCAAAATCGCAGTCAGTTACATGACCTGATGAATTTCACTCGATAGAAAAAAATCGCGAAGTTACCTCTTTTTGGAATGTATTTTCAATTCTACGGCTACATTACTCATATTTAACATTTAATTTTTGTACTCAATTAAAGATCGTAAATAGTTATAGACAAATTCGCAGGGTTTGCTTTGATAAAATGATTGGCTTAATGACTATAGCTAAATATTTACAAAACTGCGCGCAGAGCTTGCGTAGAGAGCGGGATGGTTAATTGTAAACTCACGCGTGTTAGAGCGGGACATTTGCGTTGGGGATACCTCCCCTTAATAAGAACACTAGTGTTGTGAGCACAAGACTCAAGTCACGGCTGCCTAGTTATTTATCGCATGGCAATTATTTTTCGAACCGTGAGATCTTCGAGAAGATAGTACGGTTGCCATTTTTAATATTCAGCCTATGAAACTAACTAATAGGCGCACATTGCAATTGACGAAATAAAAATAGTAAGCTTGCTTACGCCTTGCTAGTACTAGTAATTATGCCTGTGATGCCATTTTGCGACGGCCGGCTCGAAGCGAGCAGGTAGTATACCTTAATTTCAGATGTTTATAAAATTCAAAACAGACAAAATGTTCCCTAACAGTGTGCACGCAATGCTACAAATAGAGAGAGGTGGAGAAAGCTCGCAAAAGCTGCAATTAATACGAAAGAAGCCAACCCATACACGACCACTCTGACAAGAGTGCACCACTAAGAAGAGAGAAAATTCAATCAATTAAGGAACTCATATCTTTGATCATTTGGAAATTATATTTATTACCGGCTGCTGCCCTCGACTTTGTACAGACTGAAATTATAGCCTAAGTCCTATCATCATCATCATCATCATATCAGCCGAAAGACGTCCACTGCTGGACATAGGCCTCCCCCAAAGAGTGCCACAATGACCGGTCTATGTCCTATACTGAGGTACATTACAAAAAGTTTCGTCAAAAGCCGTTCAGTATATTTTCAGTTTAAAAACAAACATCGGCCCAAATTTTTATGGTTCATTGAATACATAATAAATGTTCTCGAGTCTATAAATTGCTCTTAATGATCTTAACTTGCTCTTCTGAGAGCTTACAACTTCTAGAGTCTTATAAAATCTTTAACGACCGTTGAAATACTAAACGTTACTAAACGTACACTAGACTTACTCAACATTCTCAAGCTGAAACTACTACAAGATCGCAAATAATATAATCAACTCTTAACTTCAATAAACTCGTTTAAAAATTTAGTAACAGCCTCCTAGACAGACTGTCAACACGATCCCGCTTCAAAGTTGATAAAAGTGTTAGTAATAAAGCTGAGCACTCAGGCAAGATGCGTAAACAGTAGATGAAAAGCCTAGACTGAGGTCACCTTCTTATACTTGTTATGACGCTGGTGTGAAGTGATAATGTAAATGGTAACACGATATCTGCAGGCTTTGGATAGGACGTAAAAAGGCGAGTTGATGACTTATATATGTATCCTAATAATCTATATATATAAAGTTGATGGGTGACTGATTAATCACCGCCCCGCCGAAACTGCCGGTCCTAGAAATTTGAAATTTACACTATAGTTAGGTAATATAACGGAGGCAAGGGATAAGACGGGATTTTTGGAAATTCCACTCCTAAGGGGGTAAAACAGGGGTGCAAAGTTTTTATGGGGGGCAATAATTTTTTTAAGGTCCAGACTTGAAACTTTGTACAAAGACTCCTTATAATAAGACAGTGAAAGTTATATCTGCGTTTTCAAAATTTTCGTCTCCTAAAGGGTTGAAAATGGGGGTGAAATATTGTATGGGGAGCAATTTTTTTTTAAAGTGAGAGTCTTCAAACTTTGTTTGAAAGTTTCTTATAATAATGGAAAAAAAAGTAATTTCAGTGTTTTTTAAAATTCATCCCCTAAAGGGGTTAAAAAGGGGTTCAAAGTTTGTATGGGGAGCAATTTTTTTTATAGTGATAGTCTTCAAACTTTGTATGAAAGTTTCTTATAATAATACAAAAAAAGTAATTTCAGCGTTTTTTGAAATTCATCCCCGAAAGGGGTTAAAAAGGGGTTCAAAGTTTGTATGGGGAGCATTTTTTTTTTAAGTGAGACACTTCAAATTTCTTACAGAGACTCTCTGTTTAAATAAAACAAAACTAATTTCAGCGTTTTTTTAAATTCATCCCCTCAAGGGGTTAAAAAGGGGTTCAATGTTTTCATGGGGAGCTACATTTTTTTACAGAGTCTCTGTTTAAATACAACAAAACAAATTTCAGCGTTTTTCGAAGTTCATCCCTAAATGTCTTAAAAAAGGGTTTCTGTGAAACTTAGTTAATCTTTTAACTCCCTAAATGACCTCTTGGTCATTTTGTATGGAAGATTCAGACGACGTCAGACGTCAAAAATATTCTTAGGGAAGCCGGAAATAATTTGCCTTTCTTATACTTCATGAGCCGTAGTAAAAGAACTGCACTGGCTGAAAATGAGTTAAGCCGGTGGGAATCGAGTTGTATGGATAGTGATTTGAAACTGAGCGTCGTAACGAGCTTGACAGAAAGCGAGACGAACTCAAGGCCCGTCCACCTGCAGCCGTGAGGTATAACTACCTCGGTGGGGTGTTAACCTGCCCAAGGTGCGCTCGTACCTTTGTTAACAAGATAGGGTACGTGAGCCACTTGCGACCGCACCAGAGAGCGGACCAACCTAATACTCATACCTAAACCAGTTCACACAGTCGCTGTGGCCGAGATCGGCTATGAACATCATCATCATCATCATCAGTTCGAGTCCGAGGAAAGGACATAGGATAGTTTTCATCCCATCCCGGAAGTAGAAGTTTGTATGGAACAGAGATAACTAGGTAACCACCTGAAATAAAAGAACAGCGATAAAATTCTAACGCGATGACCGAGCTCTACGCAGACGAAGTTGCGGGCAAAAGCTAGTAATATTATAAACGTGAAAGTTTGTGCGGATGTATGAATGTAGGAATGTATGTATGTACGTTCCACTTAATCTCAAAAACTACTGGACGAATCTCTATGAAACTTTCCAGTATTGTAGCTTAGACATTAGAATAGGACATAGGCCATAATTTATTTCAAATTTCATCCCCTTAGGGGGTGAAAAGGGGGTGGTCATTTTGTATGAAGAACTAAGATAGAAACTTAAAACTTACGCAATAGACTAAGCATTAAAATAGAAGGAATCTGTTTTCAGCGTTTTTCGAAATTCGCTCTCTAAAGGGGTGAAAAAGCGGTTGAAAGTTTGTATGGGAAGCAATTTATTTTTAAACGAGAAACTTGAAACTTTGTGTATAGACCTAACATTCAGTTATAAGAAAACTAATTTCAGCGTGTTTGGAAATTCACCTTTTGAATGGATGAAAAGGCGGTTGAAACATTGTAAGGGTAAGTTGTGTATTTTAAAGTGAGTGACTTCATACTTCGCGGGTAGACATGCCGGATCTCATATAAAATATAAAAAAATGCGTTTTTGAAAATTTATCCCTTAAGTGTCTAATAAAGGGAGTTGAATGTTTGTATGGAAAACGAGTAATATTCTAAATGACGGACTATACAAATGTCGTTAGTAGTAATATATAGAGTACGTTAGTAACTAGGTAATTAGATCCAAACTTTAGGTAAAGAGAGGGAGAGAGAGAGAGAGAGAGGGAGAGCGAGAGAGAGGGAGAGAGAGATCATTTGTTTGTGAGACATAGGTACAAAAATGTGAAGATCTTAAATAAAAAAACTAGACTACCCGTGCGAAGCCGGGGCGGGCCGCTAGTATATATATATATATATATATATCCATTTTGTTTTTGTTGATTTGGCACCGAGTTCAAAAACTAAGTAAATAACCAGTTAATTCTTCTTATTAAGACTGCACCGAGCAAATTTCTGAATAATTGCGATGGTTGGATCACTTGCTGTATTATTATTACTAAAGCTTGAATTCTGTAATTCCTATATATGATATTTAAGGATACACTCTACACGTCATGTGTTTCAGAAACACAATTACTTATAGTTTTCTTCATAAAAATTCAATCCAAAGTTAGCTCTACTAAAGGAAATAAACGCAAACTACAACGTTAATACTTTATGAAAGGTCTTCAATTTTTGAATAGTAACAAAACTACATGTTATCTAGGTCGTATGTGTTTAACATTTGCAAAATGTGGAGATTTTTTTAACAATGCAAAGGAAATTCCGAAAATTTGACCGGCTGCCGTAGTTTTCTTGCCGGCAGATGGGCTCCGGCCCTCAATGGGAGCAGACGTATGCTGCTTTTCTCAGTTTGACATCTCATAAAAACACGCTTTTTGACAGCTTGCTCGTATACAAATACAAAATGTATACCACACACAAAGATTGCATTAATTGAAGTAGGGTAAATAAATGTTGACGTGTGGCTATTGAAGATTCTTTTAACATGGAATTTTTAGTATTAGCCATTCGTTATAACATAAAAATGCAATCTTTGGTCCCCAATGTATACTAATGCAACTAAATTATAATGATTTCCTTTACGAAAAGGCATTTTAAACGTAAAAAGGTTACCGATGTATTTCAGTTCAAAGTAATTTACTTTTTATAAATTGGCCACCCAGAACGGAACGTTATGACATTTATGTCACTCATCATATTTCAAATAAAAATTTGTAAACAAATTGTATTTTTATATTTCAATAATTTAACGAATCTAATGTTATATTTTATGTGTATATGTACGGCGCTTTCACGTCAAACAATGATTACCTAAATATATCGCAGAATCTGCGTAAACAAAACATATCCCAGAATCTGTACAAACAGGCACAATTATTATGGTGCTTTGAACAGAAGTTTATAAAATATCAGCGTTATACCAAGAAACAGATCTAGAGTGCTCTCTTGCAGCGGGAGCAGAAGAAAGAATATCGGAGTTTCTTCGCCAGTTTGAGTGATGTGGATTTAAATTGTGTAGTGTCTAAGCCGCCTGGTCATAATATAATTATACCTAGAATGAAAATAATAAACCTATCTTTCATTTATAAATAATAAACCAAGTTGTTGTTGGGGATGTGGTGACAATGACGATGTCTAACAAACAAATATGCAGTAATTACTTATAATATTAAACTGCGCTAGTTTCTATCTAAAGCTTTCATGCGTTGGAAATCCCGTTGCTTTGATTTTGTACAAGTAAGTACTTATGTCGCATCGCAATAATTGTCTCGACGTTATAGTAACGAATAGGAAATAATAATAATTGCTAAGTATTATTGATGAAAATAGACGCAATGTTAACCATTATTGAACCTTATCTCGTTGCAATAAGGTTCACGGATGTTCAGTTAAGTGTCATCGACGGCACGGATGTATAAAAGTTAATTTGTCAGAGCTGATATAGTAGTCGTCTGGCCAAGTTCCATAATATTGCAGAATGTTACAATGACTTTCTTGATGATATTTGTTATATCATTATGTTTTATAGTACTTGTCATTCACGATAACGACGATGCGCAGGGAATGTCATACTATTATATGCGCAATTCTGCGGATTGGGTTACGACGGGAGGTCGTGAATAATAAGAACTACCTATAAGGTTAGGTACTGGTTCCTCAAATACAAAGTTGATTCACAATATTGCTGCAGTTATCCCGTGCCGTATAAATAGTTTCAGTAGTTATTATATATATTGTAATAAAACTACCGCTTCTTCTCTTAAAACTTGCATTAAATCAGTGCCCATTTTAGAGTTAACCAACTGATAAACAGAATATAATCAATTTATGAAAAGTTTTGCTTAAAATAATCTATTTAAGGTACAACATATACTCGTATCATGAAAATCACCAATCCCTCTCAAAATAAGTACCTAAGTCATAAACATAAAACAGTCATAACATGCACGAACCGATTAGGAAAAGTCTTTCTCTGTTTTAAGTTGTATAAAAATGAGTCTGTGAGGAAAGGGCAAAACAAAATACATTTTACAAAACAGGGGTTCAAAGTTTTATTTTATAAACAAGGAACGGAGTATTTTACTACCACAAATTCCAAATTCAAGACATTTTCAGATACAACTAATACTTGAGTTTTGGTTACAGATCAGAACTTGACGATTTTTGTTACACTTCTCTTCTGCACCAAGAAACCTTTAAATATTCAAAATCTATATTGTCATAAGTTGGCACAAACATGGGTCAATGACCCGACCCAGCAAAATGAGGTAGTGTGCGTGAATAATGCATGTGTGGGTTAATTGGGTAAATTATTTAAAAAATTGAAATTTGACAGGCGCTGAGAATTTACCCCGCACGATAGGCCCTTAAGTATTAATTACTTTTTGTCACAAAGTTGCTTTATGAGGTAGAAATAAAGACTAGATTAGATGGCGACTGGATAATGATAGGGGTGGGGTAAGTGTATAACAATTATTTGTGCTTTTCAGTTGTTTGGTTTTTTTAAAGGTGTTTCCCTTTTTTAAGTTCATTTTTGTTTTAGTTTTTAAAAAAAGAAATTGAATTATAATTTTTGTTTTGGTTTAGATCATTATTTTATTTCATACTTTTTATTGATTAGGACAAACACTTCGAAATTAAAAGGACATGCTTCATAAATACTTTACTCGAATAGTGACTCTATTGTTAAACTTTTTTAGTCGTCCTACGCTGCTCTATTGCTGTTTAATACAAAAGGTCAACACTGATAAGTCGTAATTTTTTTAATGTGAACCTTCTTGCTTTGTAAGTAAAGCCGCCTTTTGGCCAAAAGTGTTAACGTTTACCTACTTCGTTTAGTTTACAGGTATCAATTAACGGTTATGCTTATCAATGAAAGACAGGGCTTTTGTGTAAGAGGCACAAAGAGAAGGGTAATTCGTTCAAGAAAAAGAATTCCAACCATACCTACTTCATTTATTTAGGTTTTGGGCTAGTATATCAGTCTGAATCATGACTTTCACATACCTACTTTGATATATGGTGTGCAGTATGTGATAAGAAATACAGAAATACATCTTTAACTTTATATTATTGTCAATCATTATTATCAATTTTTTACTCACTGCTTAGAAAAAAAAAAACCGCATCGACAAAACAAATCTGTCTAGTTGAACTTATCACTTATTAATAAAGGACCCATGCGGACGACGTCATGGGGTATCCGTTTGTATACCGAAACCTTCTCCAAAATGTAATAAATACTTTTCTGAAAACTGGATTAAAATCGGTTCAGCCAAACGCGAGATAATCGCGGACAAACGTTCATTACAAAGTTACAGTAGCTCTTTGTAAGGCGACTTCTTGATTTGTCGGTGCGGAGGCGGTACGATATGAGAAAACTGTCAAATCAGGAAGTCGCCTTAGGCTTTTGATGCAACATGTTCGGGAGATTCTATTTAGGGCCGGATAATCATGATTTGATTGATTGAATTCGTATATTCGGCTCGCTCCATCTTCTGCCTCATCTCATCTTAACCGTTAGGCCAAATCCAAATGGGCTTGTTGGACTTTCCTCTTTATGCAGGATTTTGTTAGGGATACTCTATTTACGGCCAAAAAACGTGATTTTAATCATTACAAAACTACATTTTTCTTTTTTTTAAGGCGCATCGTATGTTTACCTCCTTGTTTCCATGTTTTGAAATTAGCAAAACAGACTGACTATTAGTCAATATGGAAGTCTACTTCTACTACACAACAATGAAACTAAGCGAAAAAGCGCGCCGGATAACATAACGCTGAATTTATTATTTATGACATGGATCAGTTTCGTATTCACCCTGATACATCAAATCCACGTATGAAAGATGCGATACCTGCTAAATCCACTTTAGAAATATGAAGGAACCTTTCCCTTTATCACTTATACGGATGGTACAAAAAAAGGTCCATTTCTAAACGCAGTGTGAGTAAGATTTACGATCCGCAGTAGTACATTGAGTGGCGTGCTACTGTTAACAAAACATTTTTGGCTTTTTTCCAATGAACTTGGCTAATCTTTTATCGTTTCCTCATAAACTATTCATTATATAATTATTTCTTACCAGAAACTATAATGTGGCGATCAGTGATTTAGAAATATCTCCGTTTTTAGGGTTCCGTAGTAAACAAGGAACCCTTATAGTTTCGCCATGTCCGTCCGTCCGTCCGTCCGACCCCCGTTTTTCTCAGTAACCGTTAGTGCTAGAAAGCTGTAATTTGGCATGAGTATACAATACATATCAATGACGCCGACAAAACGGTAGAATAAAATCTTTAAAAAAAAATTTTTTAGGGTACCTCCCCTACATGTAAAGTGGTGGTGCAAATTTTTTTTCTGCCAAACCCCATCGTGTGGGGTATCGTTGGATAGGTCTTTTAAAAATATTATAAGGTTTTTAAAAGCATTTTTTGATTAAAGAATTGGTTAGCGTGATATTAAGCTTTGAAGTGATAATTTTTGCTATGGTCAAGTGTCCCCCCCCCCCCTGCCAGCTAAACGGTGGCTACTAGGCATGTGAAAAAAATCATGGTAGTAGTATATATGATGAATTTAAAAGGAAAACTATCACAGCTAAGTAGACATTACTAATTAACGAGTAATAGTCGAACTTCAGAAATGTATTTTGCAAAAGCAAACTTTCGTACAATTTCCATTGATACCTTAGATAATGTTGTTAATTCATTCAAAAACATAGTAAATATAAGTTTTCGAACTTTTTAGTCCATATAATGTAACGGGTGGACGACTACGGAACCCTACCTTGCGCGTGGCCCGACACGCACTTGGCCGGTTTTTTACTGTTGTTTTCCTTTTAGGTCAATATGTTTTTTAATCACAAAGAAAAGTACCTATACATTAATTTCGACTATTGTGAACCTATCGGGCGAGCGAGAACAGGCATTCCGGTATATTCTTGCGTGCGATAGAGACAGTAGTAATTTCAAGCAGAATTAGTGCTTCGGGCGCCAACGTTTTTCACCCCTTAAACTTTTATCAAATGAGACAATTTTGGTCTTAATCGATTCCTTACATCCTTAACTAGGTTTATACGTTTTGATTTTTTCATAATTATTTCTAGTTTATGAAGTAATAACAAAAACGCAGGACGAAGTTTTCGTGTCATAAAATCGAAAGTTTAAGGGTTCATGTTTTCAATTGTATGCAATATTTCCATAAAATCAAAACTAATAAACCTAGAATTTAATGATACTTACATCATTTCCAAAAATCATGCAAGTCGGTTCAGGTTTAGGGGGTGGAAAACGTTGGCGCCCGAAGCACGTTTTTGTATGGAAAAAATTTGCTACACAATCCTCTTAATGTTTGAGCTATGCACATACCAAGACTTCTACTACAGATAAGTAATAGCACTACGTACTTCTTTTGAAAGTACGCTAATTGGAAAACTGAAACTCTTTATTCTGTCATGGCTACTTTTAAAATAACCGGGTTTAGAATCATAGTACATTACTTACCAAGGGCGATAAAACAAAGAATGTCTCAGATCGCAGGTATTTTACGCCCGAGCCGAAGGCAAGGGCGATAAATATGCGATCTGAGGCTTTCTTTATTATCGCCCGTGTTAAGTACAAAATTTTATGTCACCCCCTGGCCAGGAAGTGGGTTTTTTCGCGCGCGGAGCGTGCGATAATGGCCACTTTATGGCCAGGTGTGACATAAAATAAATTACGTACTGCTACTCGAAGTACGTTAAGTGGAAAACTGGTTTTAGAATCGAATAACCAATTTAGTGGACAGTTATGTCCTGTCCATGAAGAAATATAATTTCACTAAAAACATGACTTTTCCTAATTCTAATGAAACATCTGCATTTTAATATATTTTTTTTAGCTGTCTGTTTTTAGCGTTTAACCTTAGATAACATGTATATTGTTTTATTTATACGTATGAAAATCAGTGCGCGATAACTGAATAAATCAATATTATACATAAATATAATTACATAATACAGGCATACGTAGACCCTTAATATAATTAATTTGTCCCTTCAATAATACAACATTAGCCTTCAAAGTCTCTTTCGTTGGCCTTTATTTGTTTCATGAGACAATAATTTAATTATTATGTCTAGACGTTCCTTATAATTGTCAAAGTTTCAAAAGTATTTTAAGCCATTGTTCCTTATTCAGTTACAAATTGCCTAGACTTTTCAATTTTAATACTTATGTAAGTACCTACTTACCTTCTTAAGTAAGTACCTTCTTTTATGGGGTTTTGTGGGGTTTTTTAGGGTACAACGGTTGACACTCACTTGGAAAGTCACAATTTTCGACATGTTTCGGACTACAATTGGAGTCCTTCATCAGGTTGCGGTTGTACTGTTAAGGCGCAGGGTAGGGCAAGGCCTTCCCCATACAAACTTTGTGCAGGTTTTATTTGTCGGTTTTGGCACTAACAAATATAATATTTTTTTTGGTTGTAAATATGCGAAGATCGTGATGTGAAAATTTTCAAATATATCAAAAAAAGTTAAAATAAAAAAAAAATAATAAAAAAATTTTACATCACGAAATAGTTATGAGAAAAATAAGCATACTGACCAAAAATCATGACTTTAATGCAAACACAAACGAAGTAAATCCTGCACAAAGTTTGTATGGAGAGAGGTTGCCCTACTCCTCCTCTTAAGTGTAAATATGTCTCACGTTAATGGTAATTAATGACTTTTCATTTATTTTGTGTTGGAAGCGGCTATAGGCGGCCGTAACTATTTACCATCAGGTGGGCTGTTAGCTTGTTTGCCACCGATGAGGTATAAAAACACATGTGAAACATTTACACCTAGAAGCACTTTAAATTGGTATCTCCATACAATGCAATGGATATGCCTGAATGGGATGTTCTTGAAGCTCTTTGACAGCACTCAAAGTCAAAATACTCCGTGGAAATTCCCTTTTTGCCAAAGTGTTTCCGTTTCTAGAGTATTTTACAGATTACGTAAGCGTCTTTACTTTATATGCATTTGAAGTTGCAATAATATATTAGTGCTTTAGTAAATCGTGTAAGTTTAAATCAATATATATATTAGTGCTGGCGGTACACTAGGGCTACATATGGAAAATACTACAAATGGTGTTAAAAGCATGAAAATCGGTACGATTGATCTTTAGGACATATGAACAAATTTGATCCGTTGGACGAAAAAAAACGAAAAGGAGGGGAGTTATGACAACATCTTTTTTTCATATGGAATTTAAAAAACAAATGTTCTGAAACCTATCGTGTGTGGTATCAAATGAAAGGGCTTTCTAAGTCAGTTCTTAAAATATATCACATCATTACATTTAAGTCACTTGTCTTAAAATAAAATATTTTTTTTTTTTTAAACATACCAAGTTTGGGTTCCTCCAGGTACGATACCGTTGGATATTTTTTTGTAAAATATACCTGATATGGTATAATATCCTCATATCTAACCTCAAGAAATCAATTTGGAAAATATTTACACACGATAGGTTTTAGAACATTTCTTTTTAAATTCCATACAAAAAAAAGGTGTCGTCATAACTCCTCTCCTTTTCGTTTCTTTTTCGTCCAACGGGTCGAATTGATTCATATGTCCTCAAGATCAATCGTACCGATTTTCATGCTTTTAACACCATTTGCAGCATCTTTTGGCGTGCCGCTACCACTATATGTATATTATATACCGAATGCATATGACTTGAGTACTTTTCCTGTTTTCTGGAAGCCGCCAGCTCAGCCGCTGCCTCAGCCGCGCGGATGATAGGTACCTACGGCTGATTTGCGATGCAGCAAAGTGTTTCTGATGACTTCATTTTAGAACGTAAAGGCGTGGGCATCTTCCTGCACATCGGGGACAACTCAAGGCGTGATGGCCGTTGCCCTCGACCGTATGGCCGCAGATGCAAACTTGGGGTGCGTAAACATCGCAGCCCAGGCGGAAGCCACGGCCACCCGCAAATAGTCCTCGTCGAGGAGGGTGCCCTTGCCAGGAAAATAATTAACTTAGATACAAGTAACGACATAATCCGAATAATATCCACTAACCTAAATGTTTCTGAAATCTTAATAGTTACCGAACGCTACAGCTAATTAAAAATGATAATTTAATCTTGGTCGTAAAAATAATAAGAACAAAAACATTTTTTGTGCAAATCCACTTTACAAATTAAACACGCTCCAATTTTCTTTCCTCGTTATAATTACTAAGTAAAAGAAAACATTCCTCTGTTTTCTACAAGAAGGAAAATTTAATTTTACCACGCAATGTGTTTGAGCTCCTCAAGGCGATTAAGGCGAATACTCCTCGCGGCTCTGAAATTCGCTAACAAAAAATTAAAAAACATTACACTCCTTTTTTTGGGCAGTCGTGTAAAAAGATATCGTTTATTCCATAAAACTTACATTATAAAAGCACTGCCAAACTTTAACTTTACACTACTAGTGATTAGTGATGCTCTTGAGTTGTGTCAACCATTGTAATTGCAATGTCATTGTTGTGTCAATGTTGTATAACATTGTTGATTTGATTAAAAAACTTCATAAACCGTCAAAGATAATAAAAAGTACTGTTTTCGCAACTGAACTAAAACTACGCTGAGAAAAAAATCACCACCAGACATTAAAAAACCAATTTATAATTGGGGAAAAAAATTAGTTTTACTATTAATTACAGTAGTATTACGGTTTTTATAAAAGTTATCTATTTCTACAGCCTAGTAATCCTTAATCTGATTTCAACAAATGGGCTTTAGTAAATGTAGCATAAAACAAAATTTATTACTTATTATATACAAATCACTGTACCTCATTATTATTAAAGTTCTTATAACAAATTATATTGCCATTCGTGATTCCAAGTTATGATTTTAGTAACAGTCAGATTTTAGTTACATCAAGTAACAGAATTTACAAAAGTCAATTTGTTGCTATTAGAAGTCATTTCTCGTCCTCGAATTAAGTTTTATTTTTGTAATAATTAAGTTAATTAAGTACTTATTCTATTTTTGTTGTCTTTTCTCTCAGTGTAAAAGTGATATTTAAACCGATCCTTCAAGAAAATACTTACATCTAAAATAGTAGAGAGTACAATTTTGTACCTTTTGGCGTAGAAACTCTAGGTTCATGGGGTTCCAGCGCACACAAGTTATTTAGTGAAATCGCGAAGCGTCTGGTTGACACAACTGGTGACCGAAGAGCTGGCGAATTCCTCAAACACCGTATCAGCATTGCGATACAGCGAGGAAATGCCGCCAGCATCCTCGGTACAATGCCTCAAGGGCCTGTTTTAGATTTAAGTTAGCTTTAATTTTATCGAAGTTATTGTTGTATTATTGTATATATTTTCTTGTAAAGAAATGTATTCTTAAATAAATAAATAAAATCCATTTCTAACTTTAAAAAGATTTATTTCGCTGTAGGGAGTAGTTTATGAAAGAAATTGCCTTCTTACATTTTACCCAGCGGGGAAAGTATTATAGACTTTGTTGGGACGTGTGTAGACCGATTTCTCTAAGACGCTCTTCTTCAGCGAAAAGCTGTTGTATAAAAGTCAAAACTCAAATGCTGTGTTGAACAAATAAATTATGATTATGCTATTTCTTACATGACTTTTTTTAAATCACTGAAATGAGCTGCGGGCCGACCCTATAAAAAACAGAACCCCTAGTATAAGTTTTTTTTCTAAACAAAACACAAACGAACGAACGATGCGTTTAGTCTCATGTCTCATTATGTAAGGCAAGTTAAGGCAACGCGAGCAGCGCCACTGGTGGCCTTAGGCTTAGGTTTTTGCCATATACATAAATTAAGACTAAACGCAAACGCGTTCGTTTGTGTTTTATTTCGAAAAAAATTATACTAGAAGTACTGGAGCTCGAAACTAGCGTGCCTTACTGCGCTACAACGTCGTTTCCCTCACCAGATTTACAGAACAGAGAAAAATGCCCTGTAATGTAGGTACTTAATCAGCACAAAATCTGTCAGAGTCAATGAGCTACTCTATTTTAGAGACGTTGACCGATCGCGGATATTAAGTGCGTCATCCGACCACTCTGGAAACCAGGGTCCTGTTCTTTGAACATGAAACCCTGTAAGGGTTCTTTGTAACAAGACTTGTAACTTAGGCGGACATCTGTCGATGTACCAGAGCTGGGATCGTAAATAATAGATTATGTCTCAGGGGTCTGGTCCTTTAGTTTGTGAGTCCTTGTGTGTTGACGGCCGCAAGATTCCTTCTAGTTGTCGTTGAATTTAATACTTTTTAAGTATATTTATTTATTGCGTGTGTTTTTATACCACTAAGGCGACTTCCTGACTTGGCGGGGCGGGATCGATATGTGACATTTTCTTCTTTGACGTGAACTTACTGACGTCGCAAAGATTCTCACTTGACATAATACTGTCAGTATTACGTTTGCGCAGTAGTAATATTATGCGCAGAACCGGAGCAGTACCGCCTTCGCATCGTCCCGCTAACCGCGCATCCCGCGCCAGTCAGAGGGCGTACCGCGAACCAAAAACGAAATAACTGCCTCTCTGTCGCACTTGCATATTGGAGCAACAGAGAGGGAGATACTTCGTTTGTGGTTAGCGGTAGCCTATCAGGAAGCACTCATTTAAATGTAGGGGCGCAGTAAAAAGCGGTACCTACTGAGTCGACTGACTGCTGACACTGACATTTGACACTTTTCTCATATCGTACTGCCTCCGCATCGACAAATCAGGAAGTCGCCTAACTATTCAGAAATACCGACTAAAGGATACAACCAGGATAACAATAATTAATTGGTTTTTGGTTCGACGACCGCTTTAGCTTAGTTGGTAGTGACCTTGACTACGAAGCTGGAGGTCCCTGGTTCGAATCTCGGCCAGGGCATTTACTTGTGTGATGAGCACGAATATTTGTTCTTGGGTCTTGGATGGTTTCTACCCATGTATTTAAGTATCTAATTATATCTATATAAGTATGTATATCGTCGCTTAGTACCCGTAGTACAAGCTTTGCTTAGTTTGGGACTAGCTTGATTTGTGTAAATTGTCCACATATATATATTTATTTATTTTTTTATCCTACTGAAACCAAAATCATAAATATGTACCTTATGTAAGACTTCCCATAATGATGCATCGTTTCTATTACTCGTAAAACGAGCAATATTTTTTCGAAGGCAGATACTAACGTATAGGTAAAAGGCTTATTAATCAATTAAGGACTTTTTTTTACGGGGATTTGCAAGATGTGTTTTTGTAGGTACGCAAAAAGGATCCAATAATAATGTGGGTTGAGGGTATAATCCTATCCTTGGCGCCTGTGTATCGTATGTTTTACAACCTTTAGGCTGGTTTTCGACTAGAGCTATGCTACGCAGCTATGCTGCGAGGATGCGCTACGAGCTATGTGACCTTTTCCACTAGAGCTACGATATGTAGCTGTGCGAGGAAGATGCGCTATGAAGATGTGCTATGCTACGGAGCTGTGCAAGGTAGATGCGCTATGAAAATGTGCTATGCTACGTAGCTGTGCGAGGATGCGCTATGAATCCTCTTTCTCCATGAGTTCTTTTTCGCACATTGCGAGATATAAAATAACTTTTTGCACACACGATGGCATGTCTACTTTCGTTGACAAAATCGTCTACTTTCGTTGACAAATTTCGTCTACTGTCGTTCTACTGAACACACTCGCGACCATTCATAGCACGCAAACATAGCACGCATCCACAGCACGCATCCGCAGCACGCATCCACAGCTCACATCCGTAGCGCGCATCCGTAGCGCGCATCCGTACCGCGCATCCGTAGCGCGCATCCATAGCACGCATCCGCAGCTCGCATCTTTCCATATAAAAAACATAGCATAGCTGAAACCTTTTCCACTAGAGCTATGCTATGTGAATCAAGGCATGTGATTGGTGGATTTCAAACGCATCCATAGCAACGTAGCGTAGCATAGCTCTAGTGGAAACCCAGCCTTACTGTTACATCACAACTTTATTCTCAACGCCTGCCTGATGATATGCTACGTGATTTAATTAATGTACTTCTTTGACTTCTGTAATTAATACATTCGAAACAGAATAATTTTTAAATGTCTGCTACGGGGCTAATGTGTCCATGAAAAATGTACCGTAATAATTAACCGATACCTAAGTCCTGTCTGTTATCGCCGTTAGTCACAAATTGATTTTTGCACCAGTTTCAGTCAAGTCATAACGTTTTTGTGAGGGACTTAATTTCTCTATTTAAATTATGAATAGGTAATGTACCCCACTCGTAATAACCATGAGAATCGTGACAGACAAATAAATAACTAACGACTGAATTCCGCACCGAGTTTATTTCACGAATTACAACTTCATATTTTTCGATGTCGCTCAAATAACTCACATTATTTCGCGGGGCGAGAGCGATATTGATAGTCTTTTATTTTTCCCTCGGTGCCGGTAATAAAGCAGTGGCGTTACACCCCTATAAAAGATATTTGAAAAGAAAACGTATCTTTTACGGATTTAATTTCGTACACTTTTTGTCGCCAATAAAACCCTTAAAACGCATGAGAAGAATGTCGTAGCCTTTAGATAGTTCGCAGTAAACGTCTTTTCTATGTAATCTTTCAAGATCAAAGTATCTTTACTATTATTCTCTCAGTGAATTTGTTCAAGAATCTATTTTATGAGTAATAAATATATTTTTTGCGATTACGAACTAAGTTGGGATCTATATTTTTATGTCCTTAAAATATTTATTTTCTTACCTCAAAATAATTTGAACAAGTTATCTTTAATTCACTTTATTAATCAATACTTAGGTAATAATTTGAAATCAAAATATTTTAAATCTTATAAGGCCTCCTAATTATTCACAATTTTGAAACCCCAATACAAGAACATCTTTCCTTGATTCCTTCGCATCGTCCCGCTTCCGCGCATCCCGCGCCAGTCAGGAAGCACTCATTTAAATGTAGAAGCGCAGTAAAAAATGGTATCGCGTCGACTGACAGCTGACACTGACATTTGACACTTTTCTCATAACGTACCGCCTCCGCACCGACAAATCAGGAAGTCGCCTAAGTTTACGTCAAAGAAGAAAATATCACATATCGATCCCGCCCCGCCAAGTCAGGAAGTCGCCTGAGGCAATTTCACTGTATGTACACGGTTTAGAAAGTATTTTATTTTACATTTGTGTCAAAAGTATACATTACGTTCTATTCTTCCAATAGGTACTTACATATTTTCTTTACCATAATCCTGTTAATACTTGAAACGTTTATCTAGAAAATAAACTTTCAATATGTACCAAAAAACACGCAGCTGTAGTCAATGTATTTTAGACATTCTTGAATTTATAAATTCCATTCATGTGACGAGCAATAAATCGTGTCTCTAATAAACTGGGACATATTGGTTTCACAAAAGTAAATAGAAGAGTGAAAGAAAGTTGGCCTCGGGGCAGGCTTGGATCCGTGATTTCGCCCTTCATTACTTTTCGCTGATGCCCTTTGGTATTTGAACCATAAAGCTTTTTCCTATTAGCAACCCTCGTAATAAGTTTCATCAACGATCTGCGGTATTGGCGGTAAAACAGGTAAGTAGGTAAAAATAGACATTCCTTTAAGTAGGTATCTATTAGTCTATATAAGTATGTATATCGTCGCTTAGTACCCATAGTACAAGCTTTGCTTAGTTTGAGACTAGGTTGATTTGTGTAAGATTGTCCACAAATATTTATTTATAACGCTAGGAGGATGATGATGTGTAGCCTAACTCCCGCAGACCATTCTATTCGAGAAGTAGTATATTACCAAGCAAAGTGGCAAGCGTCCATAGGCTTCGGTGTCCGCTTACCATCAGGCGGGCCGTACGCTTGTTTGCTACAAAAGAGAGCACTTGAATATAAATTTATCCCAGTAGAAACGTCAAATCACGTCAGTTTGAGACTAGGTTGATTTGTGTAAGATTGTCCACAAAATATTTATATTTAGACGACCGCTTTTTAGCTTAGATGGTAGTGACCCTGCCTACGAAGCTGGAGGTCCCGGGTTCGAATCCCGGCCGGGGCATTTATTTGTGTGATGAGCACGAATATTTGTTCTTGGGTCTTGGATGTTTTCTATGTATTTAAGTATTTATTTATCTATACAAGTATGTATATCGTCGCTTAGTACCCATAGTACAAGCTTTGCTTAGTTTGGGACTAGGTTGATTTGTGTAAGATTGTCCACGAATATTAAATATTAATATTAATTGACCGAGTAAAACGAGGTCTCTGTTTTAGCTTCGACAAAAATGCTTTCGTATGTCCGGCCGGATTTTTGTATGTCCTCCTCTACAGGTCGCATTTATCAACCGATTTTCGTGAAATTTTGTGAGCAGGTTCGGTAACTATATAGAGTTTTTTTGTCGAGTCACTTTTTGGAAATTCAAAAAAACAAACATTGTATCAATGATTTCGTGTTTTTCTGCGGCCGTTTTTTCCTCTACAGGTCGCATTTCTCAACCGATTCTCGTGAAATTTTGTGAGCAGGTTCCATGACTACATATAATTTATTAGTAGAGTAAATTTTTGTAAATTTTTAATAATTTTTTTTTACGTCGTTGGCTGATCTCCTCTATAGTTCGCATTTATCAACCGATTTTCGTGAAATTTTGCGAGCAGGTTTGGTAACTATATAGAATTTTTTTGTCGAGTCACTTTTTTGAAATTCGAAAAAACAAACTTTGTATCAATGATTTCGTATTTTTCTGCGGCCGTTTTTTCCTCTATAGGTCGCATTTCTCAACCGATTCTCGTGAAGTTTTGTGAGCAGGTTTTATGATTACATAGAATTTTTTGGGCAAGTAAATTTTTGCAAATTTAATTTTTTTTTATTTTATTCATTGGTTTGTTCTCCTCTACAGGTCGCATTTATCAACCGATTTTCGTGAAATTTTGTGAGCAGGTGCGGTAATTCTGTAGAATTTTTTTATCGAGTCACTTTTTCAAAATTTAAAAAAACAATTTTTTTATCAATTATTTTGTGTCTCTGCGGCCGAATTTCGATATGTTCACCTCTAAGGGTCGCATTTCACAACAGATTCTCGTGAAGTATTGTGAGCACGTTCTTTGATTACATCGAATATTTTTGTCGAGTAATCTAAAAAAAAAAACTATGGTTTGTCCTCCTCTACAGCAGCGGTCGGCAACAGGCGGCCCGCGAGCCCCTTCCGTGCGGCCCGCGAGCCTCCCTGGCTTTATTGTTTGTAAAGGTAAAATTTGAAATTCTTAACATACGTGAAAGCGTCTGTATCGCCAACCACGAATATTTTCACAGTTGGTCAGGACGAGATATGTGTTTGTAAGTATATTTTACAGTTAAATCTATCTAAACTTTTTTCAAAAATTTCGCGCTCGCCGCATTTGCGTTAGACAGTATGAAGTATTTTCCACACCTGCATCTTAATGTTCAAAAAATTTCGCGCTCGCTGCGCTCGCGTTTGCGTCTACATGACTTGATGCGTATGAAGTATTTTCCAGACCTGCATAATAATGTTCGCAAAATTTCGCGCTCGCTACGCTCGCGTTTTCAACGAGATTTGTTATGACTTGATGCGTATGAAGTATTTGCCGCGTTTGAATCAGTGTTCGAAAAATTTCGCGCTCGCGTTTACGTCTACATAACTTGATGTGTATGAAGTAGTTTACGCACCTGCATCATAATGTTCGAAAAATTTCGCGCTCGCTGCGCTCGCGTTTGCGTCTACATGACTTGATGCGTATGAAGTATTTTCCAGACCTGCATAATAATGTTCGAAAAATTTCGCGCTCGCGTTTACATCTACATAACTTGATGTGTATGAAGTAGTTTACGCACCTGCATCATAATGTTCGAAAAATTTCGCGCTCGCTGCGCTCGCGTTTGCGTCTACATGACTTGATGCGTATGAAGTATTTTCCAGACCTGCATAATAATGTTCGCAAAATTTTGCGCTCGCTACGCTCGCGTTTTCAACGACATTTGTTATGACTTGATGCGTATGAAGTATTTGCCGCGTTTGAATCAGTGTTCGAAAAATTTCGCGCTCGCGTTTACATCTACATAACTTGATGCGTATGAAGTAGTTTTCGCACCTGCATCATAATGTTCGAAAAATTTCGCGCTCGCTACGCTCGCATTTTCATCTAGATGTGTTATGACTTGATGCGTATGAAGTATTTGCCGCATTTGCATCAGTGTTCGAAAAATTTCGCGCTCGCGTTTTCATCTAGGTGTGTTATGACTTTATGACCCGTCCCCCCCTTAAAGTTTCTATATCTGCTATTCTATATCGCGATATATAATCGCGAAATTACGATGCGGTTGAAATGCGAATTATCTGGGTTTGGTAAGGAAACTAGCTGGTTTATCTGTGAAAAGTCGGTTTTTTCGTCTTTCTCGTTTTTCACGTAAAAATGGGGTGCGAATTTTTACTACGTTACTGTCGCGTACGACGTACCAATTTGTTTCGAGTTGATATCAACAGACAGTGATCATTATTATCATCTGCGGCCCGCGAAGATTTTTTTAGCTACTATGTGGCCCGTGGGTACAAAAAGGTTGCCGACCCCTGCTCTACAGGTTCGATATCTAACATAGTTTTGGAAATAAAAAAAACACTCACGAGGTCTACAGCTCACAGAGCCACTAGTATATTTATTATTCATTTTATTTACTTTAACGCACTTTTCGTATTTGACGGTAGGGCATCTCTCAGAGCGTTTCAACCGCCGTGACTTCAGTGGTCGTATAGGGATGTCGACTCAAAAAAATTTATTACTTCAAAAGAAAGCAGACATAAAACTATGCCAAATAGTAAAAATCCTATTCAAATATCTCAAAAAATAACGAAGCTACAACGGTTAGAATGTTCGTAGTTAGAGAGAGAAAGTGCTACCTAACCGTGACGTCACTTTTAAGTAGCGCCATAGTAAATGACGATCGTTCAATACAAAGGTGCGTTTTGCGGAAAAGGGACAGAATAACATACCCACTCTTAAAACTTTGAAGTCTTATAATTACGTAATTATTTATTTGTTTGAATTACTTTTGTCGCCATTTGATTGAGAATTTGAGCCTTTATGTAGAAAAATTGGATTTATTGATTTTCTTTTATAGTGTCGTCATCCCTATTATTTACAATGTCCTTAGGTTTCTGTGGTCCATTTCGAAAAGAATGATAGACCTCCCCGCCTGTTATACTACAGCATTATATGGTCTCCCATTATGCAGTGATGTCCCCCGGTACGGAGTCGGTGCGATATTACCCCTAGTATGTTGTCAATTGTCGGTGTCAACTCCAGTCAATGCAGAAATCTTTTTCTTCAATAGGTGTACAACTAAATGAACACTATAATCTTATTGTTAATATTTTGGTCATTACAAAAAAGTACATACTGAAGTAGTGAGTTACACAAGTATCTAAATACATCTTAATCTTGTAATCGTTGCGGCCCGAAATTAAACAGTAGTTTTGTTTTTCATTAAGGCGCAGGGTAGGGCAAGGCCTTCCCCATACAAACTTTGTGCAGGTTTTATTCGTCGGTTTTGGCACTAACAAATATTTTTTTTTTTTGTTGTAAATATTAGATATCGTGATGTGAAAATTTTCAAATATTTCAAAAAAATTCAAAATTAAAAAATTAAAAAAATAATAATAATAAAAAAATTACATCACGAAATAGCTATCAGAAAAATAAGCATACTGACCAAAAATTATAACTTTAATGCAAACACAAACGAAGTAAATCCTGCACAAAGTTTGTATGGAGAGAGCTTGCCCTACCCCTCCTCTTAAGGCGATTCCGCTGTTTAATTTTAGAGTACTAAAAGTATACTTTTAATTTCTGTCGATTGTGTATTAGTATTACAGCCGGACAGCACAAATTATTGCACTGTCTCGATTGTATTAATATAATGGAAGAACCTAAGAGCTTAAATACAAAATATTTTAACATAAAAAAAATGTCCCTTTTAGGACAGGTTGCACCAGAGACCGATCAACGTTAAATATGGCCGTTAAACCAGTTTTTACGGTCAGTTTTGGTGAAACCCATTCTTGTTAACAAAGACTAGCAACAACTGCAGCCAATACCTAAGTCTTCATAACAATAATTACGAAATCTTGTTTGTAAAACCCTAATACATTTGAAGAACTCACTTAGGTTTTATTCATGTAGCATTTCAGCGGACAAATTGCCTCTAAATTACTTAAATTTCGTATCCCACCTTGAATAGGCTTAAATGCGCATTCTTTACACGCCCGCCCGTAATATATCTCTTTGGGTTGGATAATAAATATAGCAATAATCCCCAAACACGGTTCTGTAGCTCTAGTATAAGTTTTTTCGAAACATTAACTAATTCGAACGCGTTTGCGTTTTGTCTCAAAATGTATGAAAGTGGTATGAAAACGTGAACAGCGCCTCTGGTGGTCACTAGTGGAAACTAAAACAGCGAGTATAACATTTGTTGCTAACCGATGAACGCGCGTATTTCAAACTCGGTGAGAGCGTTTTCATACATTTTGAGACAAAACGCAAACGTGTTCGAATTAGTTAATGTTTCGAAAAAACTTATACTAGAGCCTCTGGTGAAACAAACGTGCAGTATAAACCATAACATTACAGTTACTGGTATAGTTACCGTGTGAAGAGTTGATTGCACCAAATCGTTTGTGATGTGATCGTAGCCTAAATACAAATACAAATATATTTATTCTGCATAAAATGTGGTACAATAGATGGCAACATTGTTAAAGAAGAAAACTGCACATTTTACCAGCAACTGGCATGCAAAAATATAAAAAAAATGGCGGAGATAAGTGGCATTGAAGTCCTATTTAATAATTACAATAAAATGTCATGAATGTTAAATTACAATGTGAAGTCATATTTACTACCTGTCTAATTACAGAATAATGTCGCTTAAATTAATCAAAATAATCAATATAATAGGTAAGCAATGCTATGTCCGTCAAAATCTCTTTGTATGGAAAGTTTGACAAGTTTTTATGGCGTTTCAGCTGCCGGCGCCATATTCAACGTTAATCGTTGTGTAACCGTAAGTCGACGCAACCCGCCCTATGACTAAAAACGTGCCCAGAGCGAGCGAAAAAACATTTTTAGTGTTAAAATAAAAGGTAACTCTGGAAGCCGAAGTGATGTGACTGGGAATTTCCGAATAACGAGGCACGGCAAATCCACTTACTGCCGCCGGTTTTATCATCTATTTTCTGCACCTCGTCATGGTTTTGACTATAATCTATTCAACGTAAAAGCCTTTGAAGAGTAGCGTTTCCAAGTTTCTATGGTAAGCCGTGAAACTTGCGAAGGTTATAACCGTTATGTACGAGTGATTAACAAGGGTCTGACACGCTTTGCTAGAGAAAGATAATCTTATTGCGATTCCTATAAGAGGAAATAGAAAAGAGTGGCATGTTTTGTCCCTTTCACCGACCGAACATTTTTTCATAGTCGGGTTATAGGCAAATGCAAACTTCCATAAGCAATACATTGGACATGCAAACCGGCCAAATTGCGTAGTACAAATTTTGTATGAATATGAGCAAGTATCAGAAAGACATAGCCCCGGTCGCTCGTTGGCGCATCTATAACTACAGAGTATATATTATATCTATGGTGATTAATCTGGAAAAGTTATTAATAACACCTACATACGTAAAAAGCCTATATAGGTAAATAATCTGATAACTTATTAACATAATAGAGGTCTCTGATCAAAGTATACCTGTATACCTATTTTATCACTTGGTGACTGATAAATTAAAATATCATTTCATGAAGTAATAGTACATTGTGCATTTAGGGAGGTAAGAAGGGTATTACTAACTGATATGAATTGATAATATTGATATGAATTGATACTGAATAGCAATGGAATCGATTGGCATAAAAAATAGCATGTGAAAAATTATAGTTTTCTTTTTCATACAAATTGTATGGGAAAAGTTTTCCTTGATTTGTGATTTTTCCAGTCGGAAATTTTTTTTTGGTCCCATACTAGCTTTTGACCCTGAATAGGAATGGGATCGATAGGCATCAAAAAAAAAGTTTGTCAAAAATCACCTTTTTATCGCTACCTGTATGTTTTTTCCAAAATCTGAAAACGCCATTTTTCATTAATTGAAAATCAAAGGAATGTCTTCTAAAACCATTTTCACGTAGCAGCACGGGATCTGGTAGCTGCCCTCACTGACCCAAAAAGAAAATCCACCCTGAGGCTCTAGTATAAGTTTTTTCGAAACATTAACTAATTCGAACGCGTTTGCGTTTTGTCTCAAAATGTATGAAAGTGGTATGAAAACGTGAACAGCGCCTCTGGTGGTCACTAGTGGAAACTAAAACAGCGAGTATAACATTTGTTGCTAACCGATGAACGCGCGTATTTCAAACTCGGTGAGAGCGTTTTCATACATTTTGAGACAAAACGCAAATGCGTTCGAATTAGTTAATGTTTCGAAAAAACTTATACTAGAGCTACTGTATATCCTCAAAACATGTTTCTTGCTCATTCTGGACACTGTCCAGGTTAGCTAGTCCAGTGCAATGGAGAATTTACACAAGGACTTTTATTTACAAACTGACTCGTCTTCACCCGTTTTTATTTGGAAACTATCGAAAAGTAACAAATGACATTTGTCAGTTTCCATATCAAAATAGGTGAAGGGTGAGGTGACAGGTGAGGACAAGTCGGTTTGTGAATCGCATCACTAAATACCGTTTGTAGGTTTGCTGCTCTGTAGTTTCTCGCCACTTTCTCGCAGAATGCCTGAATTCATTGGTAGCATTTATACGATATCTTAAAGTTTTAGTATAGGTAGTCAATTCATGAATAATGTTAAACATCCCCGTTGTCAACTTCATATTTACAAAATGCCTTAAATTCATAAGCGTATCATCAATCCGGCCATCAGCATAAAAAAGTTGAAACAATAAAGGTGAATAAGCGAAACAACGTTTTTCTTATATGTACTACTTACGTCTGTGACAAACAAGCGTATGGCCCGCCTGATGGTAAGCGATCACCACAGCCTATGGACGCTTGCAACTTCAGGGGTGTCACGTGCGCGTTGCCAAACCTCAAAAAATTTATACACTCTTCCTCGAAAAGCCCTTGTGCTTGCTGTTTATTGTGGTTTCGACAATATTTGAATACGGTGGATGTGATGACCACATGACTGCATTAAGGCCGTGTATTACCACTTTTGAGTTTTTAAAAACCATCTGAGACATAGAATATAGTGTCTTAAAATCTAAAAAATATATATGTGTTACATAAGGATCTTGTCTAGTCAAAATCGCAGTCAGTTACATGACCTGATGAATTTTACTCGATAGAAAAAAATCGCGAAGTTACCCCTTTTTGGAATGTATTTTCAATACTACGGCTATATTACTGATATTTAACATTTAATTTTTATACTCAATTAAAGATCGTAAATAGTTATAGACAAATTCGTAGGGTTTGCTTTGATAAAATGATTGGCTTAATGACTATAGCTAAATATTTACAAAACTGCGCGCAGAGCTTGCGTAGAGAGCGGGATGGTTAATTGTAAACTCACGCGTGTTAGAGCGGGACATTTGCGTTGGGGATACCTCCCCTTAAGTCGACAAACTTCGATAAAATTATCACCCAACTATTGGAACGTAATCAAATCCTCGTCGGTATTAATGGTAGTCGCTGCGAGTTAAGTCTTTAATCAGTGATCCAACTATTTCATTACAATAGGCAGGGGTCGGCAAACTTTTTAACCAAAGAGCTTATCAGCAATAAATATCCTTTTGGGAACCTTAGACAGCGACAATTAGCTTTTTCAAGTTTGATACAATATTTATGAGGAGACTTAAAAAAGCCGAATTTCTTTACGTATTAACCACTTTGACACTAGGGTTGTCAGTGTCGAAGTGGTTAATAACGACCAAGTGCGGGTAATTCGGAAAACCCGTGCGGCTAGAAGATGTTGATACCCGCTCACGCCAGTCAGCTCGCGACCACGAGTGTTGCGATGCGATACATTCGGAACGTCGGGCAAAGCCTTACAAAAGGTAAATAAATCATAAGTGTACGCGATTAAGTCCCGTTTTCCAATAATAATGTGTGAAAATCGTGGAAGTTTAAATCGATATAAAGAGCATACGGCTCGTGAGCTGCGTTTTGCTGACCCATGCAATAGAATACAAATTAATGCCTCTAAGGGGCTATTCATAAATTACGTCATTTGAAATTTGGGGGGGTGGGGGGGGGTCATAACATTGGATGATGGTAGCATGACGTAGGAGGGGAGGGGGGTCAATCCCAAGATGACATCATCTCTCGCATCTTTAAAAAGTGCTTTAATGAGTAAAAAAGGAATGAAATTCGTGTTTCTATAAACTGTTAATGCTATAAAAAATTACCTACTAAACTTGAATCAACAATAAATTGTTATAATAAATAAATAGCTAATGAAATTGGCTGTAACATCATATACCTATTTGTTGCGAAACACTAGTAGCGCAGCGCGGCGTGTATCAAAAGGCGGCTTTCTTTGACACGTTCGTAGGCAGTAGGCACCGACTGAGGCGGAGCGGCGGGGTGTATCAGAGGGGGCGGCTTTCTTTGATAAGTTTAATTGTTGATTGTTTTAACTTTAAAGAAATAATAATAACTAAATCCTTTTAAATAGTTTTTTATTGAAAAATTATGCTAAGAACGCATTTTTTAGAAATGACATCATTTTATTTGATAGGGGGGGGGGGGGTCATTCGAATTATGATGGTTGGATGATTTTAGGGGGGGGGGTCAAAAATCGTCAAAAATAGATGACGTAATTTATGAATAGCCTCTAAACTAGTAGACTTTGTTTCAATTTGTGTGTTTGTATTCCGCCTTATGTACTTACGTCAGAAGTGACGTGCAGTTTAATAATGGTTTTACTATACTGTAAGTACAGTCAGGGGCATCAATATGTATTGGTTTTCTCACCTTATTCCATTGAAATAAAGATCATAACAGATAACATACATATGCCCAGTTGACATCGGGGACGGTTTGTCTATAACTAAAACTTTAGCACATCATACAAATTGCTACCAATGAATTCAGGCTAAAGTACACTGAGAAAAAAATCACCACCGGGAATTAAAAAACCGATTTGTAATTGGGGAGAAAAATTAAGTGTTACTATTAATTAGAGAAGTATTACGGTTTTTATAAAAGTTATCTATTTCTACAAACAGCTTAGTAATCCTAAATCTAATTTCAACAAATGGGCTTAAGTAAATGTAGCATTAAAAAAATCATTACTTATTACAAAACACAAAGAGATGAAGAGTACTTGAAAGCGTTCGAGATGTGGTGTTGGCGAAGGATGGAAGGGATAAAATGGACAGAAAGAGTAACCAACGAAGCCGTCCTGAATAGAGGAAAAGAGAAGCTTAATGAGCACAATTAAATGGAAAAGGAAAAATGATAGGCCACCTACTACGACACGACAACTACATCAGAAACTAAGGAAAAATAAGGGAAAATAACTAAGGGAAAATTAATGGGAAAAGAGGAAGAGGAAGACCAAGGAAAAGTTATATGAACCAGATAAAGGAGGATGTGGATGTCGTGTCGTATCAGGAAGTCAAGAGGCTGGCCTCGGACCGGCAAAGATGGAGAGAACTGCATCAAGCTGCACCGACAAAACCCCTGCTCTTAAGATGATGATGATGATTACAAAACACTGTAATTATTATTAAAGTTCCTTATATTTAACAAATTATATTGCCTATTTTTAGAAAAGCCATTTGTGATTCCAAACGTGATTGTGATTACAAACGTAAGATATGTGAAATCAAGTAACAGAATTTACAAAAGTCAATTTGTTGCTATTAGAAGACATTTCTAGTCCTCGGATTAAGTTTTATTTTAGTAATAATTACTCTATTTTTGTTAGTTTTTCTCTCAGTGTATTCTGGCGTAAATTCTCCATAGCACTGGCTAACCTGGACAGTATCCAGAATGGGCAGTAAACATGTTTTGAGGATATCTCGTTCCTATTGAGTTATTTCTATTTGTTAGGTACCTATTATGTAACCATAAAGTCATTGAAGATACGGAAGGAACTTTTGTGTCTGTTACTTTTCTACGCATAACCGGCTTGTGTTGATATTTGGCATGAAGATACAAACGAAGTATAAAAAGGATATTGAAATGTGTCTGTGATCATAGTACAGTCTGGCAACGTCGCACTTTCGAATAAAAGTGAGTCAAGTTCTATGTGTGCCGCTGGATCATTGTTGGCAACTTTACCCTAAGCTATAGCGCAGGCGCACTTAGCGATAAAAATACTAATTATTAGTAAGTTTTAGTGAATCCCAAGACAAGGAGATTATATACTAACGGTTACAAAACAGTTTAGTAGTTACAAGGAAAAATGTTTTGGTATTAGTAAATAACTACTATTATCAAAAACTGGTTTGTAACCGTCAGTAGGTATATAATCTCATTGTCCTGGGATTCACTAAAACTTACTAATAATTTTTTTTTTTTCGCTCAGTGCAATTATATCATTAGAGAGAGAGACGAGGTAATCCTCATTTACGTATGGGATAGAGGTTTAATAATTATTATTCCTACAGATTTTCTATACAGACTACAAAGATAGAGTGATAGCGTATCGTATTTATATTAGGCTGCGGTGGTTGGGTGTAGGGTTTCGAATTCCCGGACTGTTTCTGTTCCCGAGTACGTGGGACATTTTTTACCTGTTCCCGGGAATTCCCATTCCCAAAAGGAGTTATAGTGCCAGTGAAACGATACTAAACTGAGCTTCGACGTCACTCAAGAACCCTATCCGCACGTAGCTACCGCAGGAATCGACTCAGCTAAACCGCAGAGGCCTACAGACTAACTACATATATTCTTCTCTGTTTGGCGACTTCCTGACTTGGCGGGGCGGGATCGATATGTGTTATTTTCTTCTTTGACGTAAACTTACTGACGTCGCAAAGATTCTCACTTGACGCAATACTGTCAGTATTACATTTGCGCAGTACTAATATCATGCGAAGAAGTGGACCAGTACTGCCTTCGCATCGCCCCGCTTCCGCGCATCCCGCGCCAGTCAGGAAGCACTCATTTACATGTAGGGGCGCAGTAAAAAGTAGTACTGAGTTGACTGACAGTTGACACTGACATTTGACAGTTTTCTCATATCGTACCGCCTCCGCACCGACAAATCAGGAAGTCGCCTTAACCTCCTTTACCGCACGTTATCGTTTACAAGTAAGACTCCCACAGCTATCGTTATACCACCAGTCGTTTAGCCGCCACCGAAACGGGCAGAACTAATGTACTGAAACACATTAACTCGTGAACTAGCTTAGTTTTATTATTGTCTCTGCTCGGTTACTCGAATGTGGTCTTAAAAAAGACGTAAAAACAACAGTTCCAAAAGTGAAATCAGTAAAAACTATAACTATTAAAAAGTGTACCTGTGTACGCTTAAACCACCATAGACTATACCTATAGGTCCTGTATCTGCGAAAATGTTTAGTATTCCCATCTGACAAATTGGAAGACATAATTTCTTCGCGCTTGGTTGTCATACTACATAATGAACGTTCCTAATAACACACAAAGGTAATTAGGAAAGGAACGTAGAATTAAATATGGTGACCTTACTAAAAATAATCTACAGAAAAAAAAGAAAAAAAAGTAATCTACAGTAAGTAGTATAATCTAAGAAAGTAATCTACAGAATCGCTGCGATGGACTTTCATGTCTCACAGTTTGGCACAAGCACAAGCAAGCATTGCATTAAAATTTTTGGCAACTTTGCTGTTAAACTGGTGTATCTGCCTCGAGTCTTCAATTTATAGCTGTGGTAAATGGAAGTTAAAAAAGGTACATACCTAAAAGTCTAAATATTAAAAAAAATATGTTAACACTTCAAGCTTTTAGCCGACTCCCGTCTCATGCGAAACTTAGTTACGTGCCCGTTATTATACGCATAGGTGAAAACAAGACAAGGCAAGACATTTCAAAGTTTTACCGTGTACAACTAAAATTATAGTGAAGCTGTGCCTGTGCCAAGTTACACTAATAAAATAGAAGTTTCCCACACAACTCGCACGAATGCAATAAGTATTGCAGCAGAAGCAAGTACGTAATTGGTTGATTCATTCTATGAAGTTTATACATTTTGTCCTCTGCCAAGTCTCCGGAAATACTTTTTATTTGAACTGATTCCACCAAACGTCTTATCTTTGTCAGAAATTCATTACCTACAATATTTTTTCTGAGAAACTTGTCTCATCGCTTTCGGTAAAATATCACAGATAAAAAGTTAATTGACCTAACTAATTTGTATTGACTAACGAATTTGTATACCGAAGAAACCTTTCGTTTTGAGAAATTGACAAAAATATATGCACACCCTTGCCATTTAAGTCACAGATGCTGTTTCGATGTCGACTTTACATTTAACCAAATTTTAATTTTTCGTTTATTTGGTTTTAAGTATTCAATAATTTATCAAAATTGCACTTAGCGTGTATCGTATACGAGTCAGCAAAAACGTACATGTTCTTAAAATAAATTACTATAAGAGATCCCTTCCAGGGATTGTTCGCCTCTGTTTTGTCTGTATTTTTTTAAATCTTCGTTTGTGTACAATAAAGTATTTACATACGTACATACTTTATTCAAAAGTATAGGAGACACGCATGAAATTCGTAGGTCCATCCATGATGTATTTTTTATATTAATTATGTACACAGTTTGTGATGAAAGAGAGACTTCAGTGTCCGTGCAGTCACCAACGGAAGTTAACCTCATAAGTTATTTTATCATGAAAGGTCGACAGGGCAATCACGAAGCTTGTAATTTATTTGAAAATTGATAGCCAACCATAATGAAAAATAAAATAAATCTTTATAGATACGCCTGTACCAAGTTTTTATTTGCATTGAGTCATATTATCACTATGTCAAATAGTTTTATATCTGTCTTCTGAAGCAAATAATTTTAAGAATATCTGCGCAAATACTAAAATACCTACACCTAATAAATGAAAATCTTTTACATGGTATTCATCACAATACATCTAGACGGTCGCTTGATACAAAAAGATGTCTTAAATGTCCCCTTTTCAACAATAAACTCGGTATCAACATCATGAAACCTCCAAACCTTTGAAAACATTTAGTACTGGGATTACAACGGATTCAGAATAGTTTGGTCGAACTTAACCAGTTTCTTAACTCCATACAAATGCACGAAGCTCCTCGCTAAAGTTTCCTCATTGTCATGGAAATTGCGCTCGTTCAGGAGGTCTATTAGACTCGACGTTTGATGTGACATTATTATGACGTTTGTCACTCTCTAACATGTCAGAAATAGTAAGGGCAATTGATATCATTTCATTATGGCGAGTTGAATTGCTCAAGAAACGTAACAAAAGAAATGTTATTTGCCTTTTGAATGCGAGACAAAGACACATATTAGTATGTGTATCACGCACAAGCCATCTCACGTGTAAGACAGATGTTTTGATAGTGTTTTAACTAAAGTTCATATATTAAGTTATCTATGTATTAAGGCGCTACAACGAAAAATTTAGAAACTTTGAAACGCTTTTCTGCCCAGACGAGGAAATAATCGGGATTTTTAGATATATGATTTTTGACTATATGATTGTAGTACTGACAATAGCCGAAACATGATTGCTTAAAATTTTCTCGATAGAAAAGAAATCTAAAGTTGAGTCTATATTTTCCTTTTTTTACTCAGCCTACTAAAACAACGCATTATTAAAAGACACAATTAAGTTAATAAGATGGTATTTTACCTCATCTATACTCTGACAAGAGGAAATTTAATAGAACTGCACACAGTCACATATTTATCGAGATTTGTCTAAAAAAGCCATTCCCGAAGAGTGTTGCATCCCGTTTTGTCGTGAACGAAAAACATACGCGCGTCTCTTTCAATCAATATATCGCCTTAATCAAAGACTATAAATTGTGTTATTTACGAATAAAAAATAAATTGTATCGTCATCGTCCCGCCTCCGCTCCGACAAATCAGGAAGTCGCCTAAATGCCATCTCCCACACTAAACGTTACAGATAGACTTACCGTTCCTACAACCGTCCGTATCTACAATGGCTCACCGACCCTACTTGTGAGTCTTAGTGCCAGTTGCACCAACTGCAGCCGCAGCGCCGGCAGCTGTCATCCCATTGAAACTTGTCAAACTTTCCATACAATCAGATTTGACGAACACCGCTTACGATTACAGACGGTTTGGTGCAATCCAGCCTTAGTCTCACTGACACGGTTTGTCGCCAGTTAGCCCGATCTTTCGCTACCTCCCAGAATTGGAGTTCATGATTTGGAGATCGCGCACGGGGCCGGTTTTTGAGTGTCGAACGCTCGACTTTTCACTCGACATCGGTCAAAACGTCATAGTTTTTTGACAGATCTCGAGTGAAAAGTCGAGCGTTCGACACTCAAAAATGGCCCCCAGATCTGATTTAGCAAGTTTAACACGTTCTTATTCGATTAGATTTGTTGAAGATACAGAACTAACACTGGGACAACAAAGTCATTTTACTGATTTCGGTATTTTCTCTGCGTAAGAACCTTTCTCAATGTCTTGTTTACGCCAGTAAAACTTGGTAAGTTTGAATTTATGTCACACATGTTACAATTCAACGCTTAACTTGGAAATCCCAGCCGCCATCAAACAGTTTAGACGAATAAAATTATATTATAAGTAGATTTTCTTGTTTGTTATGTGAGCCATTTCAAAGTTTGTGTTATTAAATTGAGCTATTTAAATTGTTGTTCTATTTTAAAATACCTAAATGTCCTTACAATCGATATGCACTGTCAAATTACAGTAGATATGCATTTGCAGTAATGTCAAAGTTTACCGAAAAAGGTGGGTCGCGCTGTAAAAAAAACAATATCTTTTTTACGGAATCCACTGATACTTAACTTGCCAAACCAGAGGAATAACTAGTCATAAGGAGGCTTTCTGTAGGGTGCCAGAAATTCTCAATCTGACTGTAAGAAATTTTTAGATAGGTACCTAATAATTAATAATGAGGGATACTAACTCCACACGTGTTTGCAACGCGTATGACATTACAAACATTTTGTCTAACATAACGTAGGACAACACAGAAAACTTAAAAATAATAGTGTACGTGACTGTTAAATAGTTGAATACCAACCATGTTTAACTACTATATGTTGTACTGGTGAAGAATGTTTAGTTCCTCAACCATGAGTAAAATAGAGTATTGTTATGAATATATTATTCCTACTACCAAACGGTATATCTAGGACATCAAATCGCTCCTTATTTCGTTAAGGAGCTCCCCAAGCACACGTGCCAAGTGCATGAAATCAAACGTGCCAAACGGTGCCCTAGAATCAAACCTCACTCCACACACCAAAACTCACTCGCAAAGTCGTTCCCTACGGTCTGCAGTAACAAGTCTTCGTAGCTTTCATAGGGCTGTATTTCTCGCCCAAACACGGCGATACCCGCCATCGTCATGTACATGTGAATGTTGTTCGCTAATAAAAAGCCTCCTTGATCCCCGACTAGCGATCTATACGATGGCGTATCGTACACGAGCATCACACGGTTCCATTCGAATCTGTTGAAAAATAAGTCGTGGTTTGAGGATGCTTGCGCCATCTGTTGGCGAGTAGTTAGGTTCTCGCGTCTTTCGTGTAGTTGAATCTCTGCCATCTCGTGTCAGATAGCGGTACTATCACAAGCTTTAGCCTCGGGTGTCGCTACCGATGCCGGCGAGTAACGTTTACTAACACACTAAGTACTTACACACTAAATACGTTAAAAACATACGTAGGTAATTTATTATATTATCTTATATGACTAAAAAAATCGTATATTATTTTAGAAATTAACATACCTCATAAAACAGCCGTAACCGATGACCAAGAAAGAGGAAAAAATCGCATAAAACTAAACTTACTTGTATACTTGTAGTTAATGTTCATTTTCAGATTCTGCGTGTAGTTTAGACCGGCGTCCGACGTGGTGTCCCAAGGCGTGTACATTATTTCTTCTGCCTTCAGATAGTTTGCAAAAGTCTTCATCATGAGGTGGCAGGAGGACTTGCCGGCGACGTTAACTTGTGCCTCGGGCTCGGTGACGAGCAGCAGTTTTCTCCAGTTGAAGCTAGATGGCGTGCAAATAAAACGTGTCAGTGCCTAGCCACACTCGTGCGAAAAATATTGAATGAGTGCCGAAAAGTAGGTACATATTTTTAGTATAGGAGTTACCTAATAGTTGTCTGCGGCGCCACCACGAAAATCGAGTAATTTTGTACGAGTAAAATAGCTCCCTCTGTCGCTAGAGCACAGTGAGCAATATACAGACTGAGAAACAGCCTAATAAATTAGATTTTCGTCGTTATTTATTATAATATCAAAAATATTAGGTATTAGATTCGTTTTATAAATCTGGGCATTTTCACTTTAAAGTGTACCCCCTACTTTTTTTTCGGATCTCGGTGATTTTGGGTATTCTGACTCAGAATCACGAATACTTTCCATTTCCGCGAAGAAAAAAAGTGTCCCACTAAAAAAAGTCAGTTTCGTGACGCTTTTTCATACAGTTTATATGGCTCGTCACAAAACTGACACAGAAAATTTGTATGGAAAATCAAGGACATTTTTTTTCTTCATCCGAATCAATAGTACTCGTGATTCTGAGTCAGAATACCCAAAATCACCGAGATCCGGAAAAAAAGTAGGGAGTACACTTTAAAGTAAAAATGCCCATCTACAATACAAAACCGACCACATCATAAAAATAGGTAGCTAGGGAAAAAAACTGAATACCGTCCCAGGTCTGTGTTTAACACTTTCAGTACCAATAACTCCCCCAGCGAGTTCTCAACAACTGTGTTCACATGCCGTACGATTCCCGAGGGTATGTCATTGTCATTACTATAATACCAGAGGACTATCGCTGCATTCGGTGATGATCTTGGATTTTGACCTGGCAATGAAAGTGTTAATCATTAGGCCTAGCACGTGTTGCGCTCGAGAGTATGTCGATTGTCGACGTATCTCGAGCTCTATCCGTCGCTTTCTAACAGAGCGCCAATCAGAAAAAGACGCGTAGCTCGAGATAAGTCGATATACACTCGAGCGCAACATGTACTACGGACGCATACATAAACTCGTATAGTGCACGCGCCACGACACGCCATCGTAAGACAACGAGATGAGATCTAGACCAAGGGGCTTGCAGTGGGCGGCGGCCGTCGCTTTAAATGCCTACCGCTCGCTCGGCCCGGGGCCCGCCGTCAGTCGAGGGCCGCCCGCCGCCGCGCGAACGCGTCTATATGCACGTTACCGCTGCCGCCGCAGACTAGAACGCGACGAGCGACGAGTCGATAGCCCTAGCGCTACACGTGCCGCGTGTGAATAAATACAAGTTACACGATAGACAGAGATGCACAGAGTAGGCATGTTTTTTATGCCTAAACGCCGTTTTTGTTAGAAAGTCAAGCTTCTGTACTTGTACTATTACTTATTCTGTGTCTAGACACAAAGCGGTGACCCGGCCTAGTCCGCGAATCAAAAAAGGCCTGCCTTGGGTCGTCTACTTAATGTTCTTCATTCTATCTACTATGATGCTTTATTAATAGCTAAGTATGTAGTATTTCGGTGTCATGCCGATGGCCTTCTCATTTATTACTAAGTATGAAATTTTCATTCTCAACAAAAAGTAATTCAGGTACTTATTTTATATATAAAAAGAAAGAAAGAAAGAAAAAACATTTATTCGTGGCAAAAATACAGTATACATAAACATAACACCACAATACAGAACATAGCCACGAAATGCCCCCAAATCAGCATAGTGCTAGCCATAGGCTACAAAAAAAAGTGATCACTTCTTTGTTTTTAGGGTTACGTACCCAAAGGGTAAAACGGGACCCATTACTAAGACTCCGCTGTCCGTCCATCTGTCTGTTCGTCTGTCACCAGGCTGTATCTCATGAACCGCGTTAAGTTAGACAGTTGAAATTTTCACAGATGATGTATTTCTGTTGCCGCTATAACAACAAAAACTAAAAAACACAATAAATCCCATACAACGGACGTGACTTTTTGCCGTTTTTATAGATAATGGTACGGAACCCTTCGTGCGCGAGTCCGACTCGCACATGGCCGGTTTTTTCTGTTCCCTTTTCTTTTCATTCTCCTTTTCAGTTTTGCTCAATAAACAAAATTATTTTTTAGACGACCGATACCCAAAATGCTTGCGGTTCAGGGGGCCAATTTTTGAGTGTCGAACGCTCGACTTTTCACTCGAGATCTGTCAAAAAACTATGATATTTTGACAGATGTCGAATGAAAAGTCGAGCGTTCGACACTCAAAAATCGGCCCCCTGGTCAGGTCCAGTTTACAGATCTTAAGTTTATCCAAAATAAGTACAGAGGGAAAAACTTGGTATAGGTAATATAGTTGACGCTTGATGAGTATAAGCTGCACCGATTCCTCGAACAACTTGTATGGCGAATCGGTGCAGCTTATATTTCGTCAACCATACCAAGTTTTTTTTTATTTAATACAGACGGGAAATTCAGATAAGTCGGCAAAACAAAACGTGGCAAAACTACTACATAATTATTAAAGATACTTACTGTATCGCCATGAGTAGTAAAATCAATCGGCAATGAGAGTGAGCATGGCATGATTCGTGTATTCAATAGTAAATAGGGAATTCAATTTGACAGCGAGAGGCACTTGAACAGAATGCCTGCCACTTCAGTTGGCCTGATAAGTGTGATAAGCTAAAAGCTGGCATTGCGTAGGTGAAACCGAATTCACGTGCTCATGCCGTTACAAGATAACCGTGACATTGCGTGTTATATTATGCTACTTTGTGCCACTAAATTACTGAGCTTATAATATTATGTAGGTTCCTTAAAATATTTAGTCATACGTTAGGTACGTATGATAGGGTGCAAAACAAACAAGAATGGTGGTTATTGATTTAACATGCTTATTCTTTCTAAAACTAGGTCCGCCATTATATTGTTTGTGCAATAAAGTTTAAATAAATAATAAATAAAATACCTACCTATATTTTATCACAATGGTTAAAATTGCTTGTTAATTTTTAATATTTTCATAACTGATGATTAACATAAAGCCGTTTTAAAAATAAAACTTGTTGAGTTAGGGAAGTAACGCGTGAGATTTTTTTTTTAAATTTATTTATATTAAAAGATAAAAAAAACAATACAACATTAATTAAGACGCGCACAGAAACCTGTTTAAGGTTTATGCGCGATATAAGCTCTAGCCCGGATTGATACGATTGTGAGTTCGAATTACAATTAAAGTGTCATTCAATGGAACTTGCTAACTATGTAAACAAAAGACGTAACTTAGTTTTATCACTGTTTCTCCTTGAATTTTCACACCACCTCATCAAACACCATTGAAACCATACACTATTAAAATGGTCGTTACTGTAAAATACAAAATCATAAAAAATATATAACTGTATCTTGAATATTTCATTAAAAGTTTAAAATGGTTTCATAAGTTAGGTTATTTTTTCAATATGGCGGTTTGTTTACATAGTTAGCAAGTTCCATTGAATGACACTTTAAGTGTCAATTTTTTGACAAGTGTGATTAAAGTCAATGGTTTATTTTGCTCAATCGCGATTTCTCGGTTGTAAAAGGATAGGTTTAGTTGTTGGTTTGATTCTGCTTGTGTCCAAGTGCTTTTTTTATCTGGAAGGACTGGAAGGGTATCTGGACCACTATTTCTCTATTAGTGCACTCATAATCTATTGCTTACGGAAATAGAGTCGATAATTATTAACTTTCTAGGTGGATGTAACAACTTTTTACAATATGTAGCTCTAGTATAAGTTTTTTCGAAACATTAACTAATTCGAACGCGTTTGCGTTTTGTCTCAAAATGTATGAAAGTGGTATGAAAACGTGAACAGCGTCTCTCATGGTCACTAGTGGAAACTAAAACAGCGAGTATAACATTTGTTGCTAACCGATGAACGCGCGTATTTCAAACTCGGTGAGAGCGTTTTCATACATTTTGAGACAAAACGCAAACACATTCGAATTAGTTAATGTTTCGAAAAAACTTATACTAGGGCTACAGGTCCTTTTGTTGTTTTGCTGTTTAAGGCGACTTCCCCCTCCAGGCTCTCCTGAAAAATGGGCTGGCCATTTGTCCCTTACGCTCTTTGAGGTTACAGTAGTCGAGACGAGGACGTTATTTATGACGTCCTACGGTGCGATTATGGAACGTTTTCGTCCGTTCGTAAGCTAGTTCTAAATGTCAAATCCCATACTAAAAATGACATTAATGTAATGTCAGTAATGTGACTACCCCGCTGTACTCTCGTTTGTATAAATTATGCATTTTCATCTTCATCACAAAAGCCGCGATATCGTCTGTCTTATATAAGCGTAAGGATTTCTTACACTATATACTACATATTTGTATGCACGTGTGTGTATGTATGTAAGCACTTTATTGATACAGCGGAATATCTCCATTATCAGAGATTGTAATTAGCTGTTGGGGCTCCGATAAAAACTTGTTAAAAAAAAATCATAAAATCAAATTTAACAAAAAAGATAAGGTAAAGGTAAGGTGTTCTAATTACCCCAAACTTTTTATGTGCCGGTCTCCAGGTGACTCGACTCCATTACAAGTTTCATCCATTCCGAACGTCGAGTCTTGGAATATTCTCATTCAGGGATTAATTTTATCTGAATTTAAGCTTCTTCTAAGTTTCACAGGAAACGTTTTTCTGATATAATATTATTATTATGTAGGTATGTCTTTCCCGCTCACGGGACAATGATGTCCCGGACCTTTGGGAGTAGTGCGCGGAGCAAAGTAGAAACGGATTATGATACACAAACGTTCTTTGATAATGGGATATTAAAAGAACACAGGTTTGATATCAAAAGCTGCACAGAAGACCAAATTTGCAAAATTATCATGTCTATAGTTACAAATGCAAGTGGTCATGAGAACATAATCAATTGAAATGATCAAACTTACACTCAACATTTCTCTTCCCATAATTACGCACATAATAAACATTTCTATTCAATCAGGCATTTCCCCTGAAGATTGGAAACTCGCCGAGGTAAAACCCATACCAAAGTCTTACAAAACTGAAGAATACAAAGATCTGCGCCCAGTCAGTATTCTCCCTATGCTTTCCAAAATTATAGAAAGATTCGTCTGTGAACAACTCACAAAGTATCTGGAGGGAAAGGACTTATTACATGTATATAGTCGTTAATGGCATTCTATTGTGTCCGAATCTGAAAGGACATACTGTAATTTCACACTCAAGTAACAGCTCTGCTATTCACAATTTGTCTCGCCTCATTTCACCTCTATTTCATAGAGAGTGACAGACAGACAGAAATTAGTCCGTATTGGCTCATACACTTTTTTGATCGATTTTTCCTAATCATACCGCTTTGTGATCATAACAATCACTCTTAATAGATTTGTTTTTCCTAATCTTATTAGTGAATAATTTATAAATATTACTACCATCGTTATTCATAATAATGATAATTCCGAAATGTTATAAACTTGTAAGGCCTCTGATATAAAGTCATTAGGTATTATTAAAATTTTAACAGTATTTCAACCACAATTATACCCACGGTGCATTATCATTCATGTAGTCTTTTGTGCTAGAATATGCTTTAGATATATTATGAGTTTACGTTTTACATAATTCTTGAATTTATTAATAGATATATCAGTTACGTTATTAGGTAGTTTATTATAAAACTTTACACAATTACCCATGAATGATTTTCTTATTTTTTGGAGCCGAGTGGTGGGCACTCACATCAGAAAGTGACAGATGCTTCATCTTGTCGTTTATTAAGGCCGTGTATTACCACTTTTGAGTTTTTAAAAACCATCTGAGACATAGAATATAGTGTCTTAAAATCTAAAAAAAATATATGTGTTACATAAGGATCTTGTCTAGTCAAAATCGCAGTCAGTTACATGACCTGATGAATTTCACTCGATAGAAAAAAATCGCGAAGTTACCTCTTTTTGGAATGTTTTTTTCAATACTACGGCTACATTACTGATATTTAACATTTAATTTGTGTACTCAATTAAAGATCGTAAATAGTTATAGACAAATTCGCAGGGTTTGCTTTGATAAAATGATTGGCTTAATCACTATAGCTAAATATTTACAAAACTGCGCGCAGAGCTTGCGTAGAGAGCGGGATGGTTAATTGTAAACTCACGCGTGTTAGAGCGGGACATTTGCGTTGGGGATACCTCCCCTTAACCCCGTAGGTAAATTGTCGGGAAACGTTGTGAATACCAACCCAGCTCGAGTTGGATGACTTGCCTTGCCTCTTCACTCAGTAAAAGAGATTACCCCGAGGTGTATTTGAGTATGGCTATTTGTGATTACTTAGGTACTTTGAGTTGGGTATCAATTTTGGTGGACCCTTCGCACTTGATATCAGAAAAGTGTTCGTCACTTATTTAGAAACGTGGTGAACACACATTGCCATTAGGAAGCGTCAGGATAAATTGCTCCCCTGTAGCCTACATAAATATACTTACCGATTTGAACGCGAAGAGGAATTTATTTGCTTGATTCATTTTTAGGGTTCCGTAGTAAACAAGGAACCCTTATAGTTTCGCCATGTCCGTCCGTCCGTCCGTCCGTCCATCCGTCTGACGCCCGTTTTTACCAGTAACCGTTAGTACTAGAAAGCTGTAATTTGAGCTGCATGAGTATACATATCAATGACGCTGACAAAACGGTAGAATAAAATCTTTAAAAATTTTTTTTTAGGTTATCTCCCCTACATGTAAAGTGGTGGTGCAATTTTTTTTTCTGCCAAACCCCATCGTGTGGGATATCGTTGGATAGCTCTTTTAAAAATATTATAAGGTTTCTAGAAGCATTTTTTGATTACAGAATTGGTTAGCGTGATATTAGGCTTTGAAGTGATAATTTTTGTTATGGTCAAGTGTCCCCCCCCCCCCCTCCCTGCCAGTTAAACGGTGGCTACTGGGCATGTGAAAAAAATCATGGTAGTAGTATATACGATGAATTTAAAAGGAAAACTATCACAGCTAAGTAGACATTACTAGTTAACGAGTAATAGTCGAACTTCAGAAATGTACTTTTTTGTTAATTCTGTCAAAAACATAGTAAATATAAGTTTGCGAACTTTTTAGTCCACATAATGTAACGGGTGGCCGACTACGGAACCCTACCTTGCGCGTGGCCCGACACGCACTTGGCGGTTTTTTTCGTATAAGGTTCACTACACGAAATTTTTCACACTTAGTTTAATTTGATATCATTCAAGTACTTTTTTGAAAGTTTAAGTGCTTGAATTTGTCTGGAACGAGTTAAAAAATTTATAATAATAGTAAAATATCTACATATAAAAACTTGACTACCGGGCGACCGAACAAAACATTCCAGAGCAAAACCGACTCTAATGTTGACAAAGGCAGGAGCGAAGCGAAGCTGAATTCACCAACGCAGTATTTTGGCACTAGTATATTATGCCAATTAAATAGACTACATAAAAAGTGACATTTCAAAACGTTGCTAAGTAATTAGTTGGTAAACAAGAGTTTGCCAAACCATTCATTTGCCAAAACATAAAATTGCAAATGTTGATTTGCCAAATGATCATTCGCCGAAATGAACTTAATAGTTTGGGGTCTCATAATTTGCTATTCATTTTTCGCCGAATATTTTAGTGAACCATTCTAAAGTGGTTTCTTGGATGATTAGAGGCTCATCTTTCAATACCAATCATACGTTATAATTTGTCTGTATCAAATGATACTGGCAAATGTTTGCTTTTAAGACCCTTTAAATTTAATATATTAAAATACCTATACAATATTCTTCAAATTATCGTGTTTAAAACTTCTAATTTACCAATTTACTTTTCAAAAACTTGACAGGCGTCGAAGGAAATGCTTTTCTTATGGTATCTTACGCTAGCTCGTACCTCTTCAGCGTCAAAGAAATAAACACGACCTTATGTCAAGGAAATAAAGTTAAGATAGGTATAAAACGTCGGAGAGTGGTACGAGGAGTCGAAAGTTACAGGGCTTTAGGCGTCAAAATAAATTACAGCCTGTTATAAGGCTTAACGGATAAAACTGACAGGCTACGTCAGTATCCGGTGGTGTGAGGTGAAATATCAGGATGCTGTCAGATATTCAGGGGTCGGCAAACTCTTTAACTATAAATCCAAATTCAGTAAAAGTATAAATTTTTGGGAATCTAAGTGAGCCACAACGAATAGTGAAGTACTTGTACAGTGTTTTTGTCTATACTGACGAGCAAAAATAACGGGTATACTTTGTATTGAATTTCCATAGAAAGTGTACACGTTATTTCTGCTCGAGAGTATATTCTTACATAAGATAGTACAGGGATAAAAAGTATCTCCATCGCAAAATTCAAATAGCAGACAGGCAGACAGAAAGACACACTTTCGCATTTATAATGTTAGTGTAGATTAGTCTGATAAAATTGCTAAAACATTCTCAAACTGACTTGAAAATCTAAATTGCAAATTCCAAATAAGTTGCAAAATAATTTAAGGGGAATTTCAATATTTTCTGGATGAAATTTACAGCAAAAAATTTTTAGGTACTTAAATTACTCCGGTTGGTTAATCACAAGTCCCAATCCAGATGGTTGCGTTCGTACAAAATAATTATTTATAAATAATAATTATTTGTCGCTGGCGACACGTGTCGCAGGACAGTCCCCTAGTGAATCCCTGGCTTAATGACTATTAGTTTATCAGGCCATTTTTGAATCAGATTTTAGAGATGATGAAATGTTTGTACGATTATTTTTGACGTAATTTGTTTGTTTCTGATGTTTATGCGTGCTTTTGTTTTCGTTAAACAAAGACTAAAAACCTGGAGCAATTTGTTGCATTTACCGAGCGTAATTTTTTACTAAATATAAATCGAATCTAGTCAAATCTACTTACGATACACGTATACAGCTATCTTATATTAGACAAAACAAGAATCATATATTTTTGACTCGGATTTTGTAAAGATAACTGCTCTCACCCAAGCCCGGAGACTAAATGAATCACGACGAAAATTATCTGACATGATGATCCTCTACAATATATGCAGAGATAATTATAACTGCAAAGAGCTGCTCGAGAGTATTCGCTTTAGAGCCCCCTCCCGTTGTACCTCGCGCTCAACCGCCCTGTTCGCCGTCCCGACCAGCTCGACTAACGCTGGTAAACGCGCACCTTTACGCCGCCTCTGCAATTCGTTTAACAAATCATTTACATCATTAGACATATTCAATTCAACCAGACCACGTTTCCAAAAACAGATACTCGATATGTTAGCTGAGACAACCTAATATGTTTTTATTCCTATTAATGTTTGTACCTATCACTAGTGTTTAGATTGCGTCATGTTTATATTTTGTTTAGCTTACCTATGTTGCATCATTTTGTATAACTCTTAGTGAGAGCGTTTAAGGAAGTAGGTATACACCTAATATCCTACATACTCACTTACATGAAATATTATGTACCTATTTCTGTTGTTTCTCCAATAAATAAAAAAAATAAAAAATAAAATGGAAATGGGCTGGTCATGTGGCTAGACTCCAAGACGAAAGGTGGACACTCCAAACAACAACTTGGAAAGGACCAACGGGAGCTAGGAAGAGGGGCCGACCACTAGCACGGTGGTCTGACGAGATTGCAGAGCTAGCGGGGCCCAACTGGGTGTGGAAGGCCCAAAACAGAGTTCATTGGCATTCACTGGAAGAGGCCTTTACTTCTTAGGAGGGTTCTGCTGTGCACATTAGCATTAGTAAATTTAAATTTTATTTTTCCAGAAATAAAAGGCTTTTTTTTAATTATTTATCTAGTACTTAAATATATCCGACTCTACGTGAATTCCAATTACGCAGCCACAAGTTTCGGGTTAATGTTATTGAGCGAGTCTTGGGATTCACAATTAAATACACTTGAGGTTACTTGTTGATTTAATCTAAAAATTTAAATTGAGAATTTATATTAGGGACTACTGTACTAGTCGGTCAAAGTCTGTAAGGTGAAAGCTATAAAATGTCTAAATATTGTAAAAACTGTATGGCATGACTTTGAAAATATAATGTAGGATGATTATGCGATAGGTAGGTATCTACGTATTTTATTAAAGTCTACTCTTTACCATAAGGCGACTTCCTGACTTGGCGGGGCGGGATCGATATGTGACAGTTTTTTTCTTTGACGTAAACTTACTGACGTCGCAAAGATTCCAACTTGACGGAATACTGTCAGTATTACATTTCCGCAGTAGTAATAGCATGCGCAGAAGTGGACCAGTACTGCCTTCGTATCGTCCCGCTACCACGCATCCCGCGCCAGTCAGGAAGCACGCATTTAAATGTAGGGGCTTAGTAAAAATCGGTACTGAGTTGACTGACAGTTGACACTGACATTTGACAGTTTTCTCATGTCGTACCGCCTCCGCACCCACAAATCAGGAAGTCGCCTGGGTTGCATTATCTGCGAAATATCTAATTACTACAAAAGGCCACTAAGCAACAACATTTTCACAGTTAGTATAACATTGAAGTATTTTTTTTAACTGAAATTTTGATATATTATAACGTGACCAGCAGGTTCCTTTTCCTCGTCGGTCCTTTGGGTAGGCTTTGTTTCGGAGGATCGGTTAAAAACTCAGTTTTTTTGGAGAAACTGAGACACCATTTGCTGAAGTGACCTACTACTGTTAGTTCTAATTCTAACTAAACGATTACCTAACCATCTGTAACTAAATAACTATATATATATAATAATAACCTACTAAATAACTATTCATCCATTCGATGATCGATATCTTCGGAAGGAACTTCAGAAACTAGGCTAAAACCTTCTAAAACTGATTATCTCTGAAGTTCTTTTAGCACAGTTAATTGTATGCCAGTTGCGCCCCTATAAACGAAACTTTTGCTTTCAGTCAGCGATTGGGTTAGTACGTAAACATTCTTAGTGAGTTACATTTTTCTTAGGGTTTTTTTGCTGCTATTTAATTAATTGTATGACATTGTAGTAGAGATATTGTGTGGTCGTTTGTTATTAAAATTGTGCCCTTGATAACAATTCTAGATTACGCGTCACTGGTGTGGCACAAAAATTTAAAAAAAAGATAATTTATCTGCACACATATCATAAATCCTCTACGAGAAAATGCGTAGAAACCGTAGGCAATGACCAGCATTATGACAATCAATGTATTTATGAAAATTTTCTTATCTGTGGTAGAAGGTTACAGCAGTAACATAAAATAATTACGATTTCCCATATGTTAACGTAAAATATTTCAAATTCGGAACATCATACAAATCTTTTCTTCTTCTAGTACTTATTTATGTTCTTATCTTATGTTCTATCTTTGTTTTGATTTATTTATTTAAACTTCATTGCACATAAAAAATATGAGAACTAATGGCGAACTTAATGCCTCAAGGCATTCCCTACCAGTCAACCATAGGGTTAGTCAATTAACACCTCTAAATATGTTACCGGTAGCACTGGTATCATATCATATCATATCGTATCATATCGTTTATTTGCATTGAACATACATCGTCATACGTAAATTACATAATATTCATGTCAAATATAATCATTATGAACTATAATAAAATAATAATTTAAATTAGTGATACATCATTATTAAGGAATACGTTCCAATACGTGAGGCAAAGAACTTGTATAGGTATTACCTATCCCTGCAAAAATTCCGTAACCGAGTAAAAGGCTTTTTGGACCAATAAACTCTTGAGCTTACGTGCGAAACCGAGATCTGAGGTAGCATCTTTTATTTCTGAAGGTATCTTATTGAAGATTCGTGGGCCCATAATTTTAAAAGAGTGACTTGTCTTCGTAAGTCTATATCTAGGAATGATTAAAGCAGGCTTCCTCCTGGACGAGTCCCGTACGGTGGCGGTTGCGAACTGGTCTTTACTGCGTCGCATTAGCTTTCCAACCTCATATATAAATAGAGAGGGAACCGTTAAGATTCGGAGTGCTATAAAAAGTTCTCTCGCTGGTTCATCCGGCGGTGCCCGGCACATAGTCCGCACTAGTTTTTTTTGTATGATAAACGGACGATCTCTCTCTGCTGCCAGACCCCAGAGGTCGATTCCGTAGGAAAGATTAGTGTGGTAGCAATGCAGCAGGTCATTTGCCTTCGGCTTCTGAACCCATCTTAGAGTGTTTATAATATGTGTGTAAATAAAGTAATGTATGCAACTGTATATAATTAGGCATTGAAACACTCGTGAGATCCTAGAAATAGAACACACTCACGTTTTAATGCCTCTCATTATGTACCAGTTGCATAAACTACTATTCCATATAAGCCATCGTCTACCGCAGTATTTTTTTTATGAATAAGATACATGTCATCGGCAATATCCGGGCTCGGTAGGTGAGAGGTTTGAATATACAATTTCATACGCAAATAATCATCAATTCGGTTACCTACCCATTCACCATGAGCATTTTCAAACGATTAACATTAATTATCTAAAGATCACACTTCAAATTATACCCAAAATGGTACACATAAATAATTAAAATTTTACAAACTGAAGCAAGGGTTTGTGTACGCGTATCGATGAAATTAAACTAGAGGCTTAAAATTCCCGATAAAATACAGAGGACGCGAAATTGAATACTTGTTAGCTTCAACCAGATTTTATATCATCCTTTTTGTACATGTTCTGGATGGACGTGGGGATTTATCGTAGCGGAATTAACGATCTTGCTTTTGCAAAAATACTGTTAAAAATGTAGGTACTCTTGGAGTAAATTCCATTATTTCCCAATTGGATTTATTGCCAAAGGTTGTCCATTTGTTTATGCTGATGACTTTTACAGATCGCGTGATAAAATATGCTATGGAGATTGTGTTCAAGAGAAACACAGACCTTGTATACCGGCGGGGTAGTCACGTAACGTTTCAAATGTACCGTAGGCATTTTTAATGTTATTTTTAGTATGGGATTTGACAGTTAGATCAAACGTACCGTACGTTCGAAAAGTTACGTGATTACCCCGAGGAACTCATTATCAAATCATCATCATCCTCATAGCGTTATAAATACCAGTACAGTTGCATCCTGAAGGATGCCCGGGGTTCGCTACTTAATCCCAAGATTTGGCGTAGGCACTAGTTTTACGAAAACGATTGCCATGTGACCTTCCAACCCAAGGGGAAACCAGACCTTATTGGGATTAGGCTTGTCAAGTGGGTGGGCAACTTGACTGTCCGAAGTTCTCAAACCACTCGAAGGCCTCCAACTTTGCTTAACGATTGCTACCACAGACAGCTCGAAACGATCACCCATCCAAGAACTGATCCTGGCCCACTTTGCATACACACAAGCATACGCACACTAGCCCGCCTGAAATCATCCTCAAAGAGGATGGAAATTTGTATGTAGGTTAGTGCTATGAGATAACTTGCCGTATACCATCGTCCTCTGTATAAGTTTCTTTGTAATAAAAAAACTACCTAATCGAATTACTCACCCTCGCTTAGGTATAACTTAAGCGTCCAAATAATCTAATTTTAAATCAATTGATTTATCTTTGTAGAAAGAAGGGACAAAATTCCTGTCTAATTTTGAGCTCTCTCCATTGAATTGTTTTAGAATACTAGAATGAACGTAAAAGAAACCTCATCTAAATGACATTCTTATGATAATGTAATCAAAGAATTTGTCCGTTTAGTCTAGAGAGGACACCGTACTGAATCCGCAAAAGGTTGAAGTCATAAAACCGTAATACCGAGATAAACCCTAAAAGTCGTCACGTAACACCCAATCTGAGAATTAAAGGGATGAAATCTAAGTACGGGAAAGCAAATGAGTCTCGTTAAGTCTCGTAAATGTGGTACCTATCTTTTTTCTGATATTATACAACAGACAGAACACCGCGGTAAACCTCAAAAACGATTACTAGATCGAAGGCCGACATGCGGGAGAGTATTATAAATATTTAATGTTACATTCCCGGTAAAGTTCCGTTATCAGATCTCAATTGAAAATAATTTGGTCGTTCGGGGAATTCTGGAAATCAATATCAAATAATATACTTACAATATAACATTCAATACAAATTTAAACTAATTTCAAATGTTACGTTCATAAGTCACATCGCAATTACCTCAGCAAAGTTATTCAGATAGGTAGAGATGGCTTTCGGTGTTGAGACCCTCGGGCCGTGGGGCCCGAGCGCTCGGCAACTACCTACATAGGGAGCTAAGCAGAAGGCTCGTCGACGCCACTGGTGACCAAAGAGCTGGCAGCTTCCTCGCACAGCGTTTAAGTATTGCCATACAGCGAGGGAATGCTGCCAGCGTCTTTGGTACCATGCCACGGGGGTCCTTTTTAGATATAATTAAATTAAATTAGTTTTAATTTTAGTTTATTTTTTGATAGATAGGTAGAGATATATTACATGATTTTAGTTTCACAAAATGTGACCTTAAATCATGTTATTTAGGCCTGTGAACTCTATCTGAGACTTACATTTTGCAATATAGTTTGATAATAATGTGCATCGTTTCTTTGTACCCTTGTTTAGTGTTTGATTCTATACGTAAAGATCTATATGTACCTAACTTCCTATATTTTTACTTTAAGACTACTTATTCTATTCTTCGAAGCTTTATGCGTCCGACAGCTCAGCCGGCGTCTTAGTACTTTTTACGAGCTTTTATTTAACCTGCGCTGAATCCAGGCCTGAGTTTAAGCGTGAAGTGGTAAAAGGCAGACAGAGTTACTTTCGCATTTAAATTATTATAGTACGTACAAATTATTTCACGTATTTCACCAAACTTATGAGTCGCAAACTGCGGACAGGTCTTGACGTTTTAAAACCTGATAGGCAAATCAAGTTTATGTCAGCACAGAGAAAGACGGTCGAACAAGCGGGCGGTTGTCAGAGGTCTGTAGATATTGGTGAGCCTGTGTTGTTTTGTTGTTTTGGAATTCTGGAGACAAGTGGGTGTCTGGGGTAGTTGCGGACCGCCTTGGGACTACTGGCGATGTAGCTCATAGGCATATTGACCAGCTAAGACCGAGGAAATTAAGCTTATTATCTTGTCCCTCCAACGTCAAACCTCCTACGCTGGAGTCACAGTTGTTGCCCTCGCAGAATGTGCCTTTACTTCAAGATGATGTTGTGCAGTTGCCTGCTCAGACTGCGGTCTGTTCTGCGCCCTCAGGGGAGAGTATTGGGGGGAGTGGGGTTGAACAAAGTTTAGATATATATAGGAACAAGAATCATATGTATACCTAAGTGTTGAGTTTAAGTTCTACCATTGGTTTATTTATTTTGTTATATTAGTGGTAAGGATTGTGGTATATTGACTCTTTAGATATATGTGTCATGTCAATGTCAGTTCGTTATTGAATATAAAATATGTTTGATATCAACTCCCTAGTTTAATTTATTTTAATATGGAGATCCTCCCTAGAGAAATAATACCAAATGTTAAGCACATTGAGAAAGTGTTACACGATGCTCAACAGATGAATTTAATTCATCCATCACGTTTCAATTCACATTGTACTGATAAATAAATGCCACAGGCAATATTGCCGACGCGAGATAAATAAATCTGATATTTTGCTGATTCTTAACCGACTTCCAAAAAACTTGTGAAACACGTTGAAATCACATTTTGTACAATAAATGTTAACGAAGTCCTGTTATTAAATAATAAAAAAAACCAACACAGGACGTGGCAAAGAACCCCTTTCGATTCCATCCTCCTAGCGTTATCCCAGTACAGTTGCATCCTGAAGGATGCTTGGGGTCCGCTACCTAATCCCAAGATTTGGCGTAGGCACTAGTTTTGATTAACCCCTTTCGATTAAAGAATAGCAATTAAATCAGTTCAAAGGTTAGGGAGCTGTGATGCCACAGATAGATAGGTACACATATATACGTGTTAAACTTATAACACCTCTCTTTTGCGCTACGCGTCGGGGAAAATTCGAACAAAATCCTATCGCAGCTGGAGTTCAAGTTCATCTATGTTAAATAGACATGCGCAAAATGTGTCACTAAAAAGAAAAGAGTGATATACTTCAATCCTTCACTGTGAAGTTTATCACTCATTTAGTTCTCTAGTTCAGTTTAGTTCACTAGTTCAGTAGCTCAACCGATTCAACTAATCATATTGATCAGTCATTCGTCGTGTCGCGTTTTTCTCATTCTAAGGCTAATTCGGGGATAATGATATCAAATTTTATATATATTTTGAATAATTTAAGTAAAAATATATTTTTTTACGAAAAATTCGTCATTATATTTGATTTCGACTAATTCGGGGATAAGGATTTCAACTTTACATTTATTTTGAATTTTAAGAAAAAAAATTTTTTTTGTTAAAACCGCTATGAGATGATTGAAACGATGACACATGAACTGAAGTACTGAACTAAGTGAACTATTGAAGTATATAGATGCGAACTGAACTAGTGAATGAATGAAGGACACCAACTGAAGTACTTCAATTGAATCATTCATTCGTGAACTACACATGTCTAATGTTAAAGTTAAATACTTAGTTACACATAGGTACTATTGTTACAATATTATATTTAGGGATTGATGAGATACATCATTCGAACTTGATTGGTTTTATTGTCTCGATGCTCATAGACCTTATTTCGCTGATTTGATTAAATGAGTGTTCGTAATTGTTATTATTGTATATTTCTATTGACGCTCAGAGAACTTGTCCATCTCAGATAGGTATTATTAAATTAGTGTTCTTACTTTATTTTTCTTTATTGTGACACTCAGAGTACCTCTCTATTTTCCTTTGTAATATTTTTTTGTAATGACATTTCGTTTGTTAATTAATTACACTACAGCTGTGTGTATGTTAATTAATTTCCGATTGATATGTAAAAAACCGGCCAAGTGCGAGTCAGACTCGCGCACGAAGGGTTCCGTACCATTAACTATAAAAATGACAAAAAAAAAACATGTTTGTTGTTTGGGAGCCCCCTTAATTTTTTTGTTTTATTCTGTTTTTTAGTATTTGTTATAGCGGCAACAGAAATAATCATCTGTGAAAATTTCAACTGTCTATCACGGTTTTTGAGATACAGATGGTGACAGACGGACAGCCGAGCCTTAGTAATAGGGTCCCGTTTTACCCTGTGGGTACGGAACCCTAAAAATGGCCAATATACAATGGCGTGCGGGGACAAAAGCGAGGGTTATAGACAGATCATTGATCAGAAAAAGACGCGTAGCTCGAGATAAGTCGAGATACTCTCGAGCCACGGAACATGTGCTACGGGCGCAGGTGTGATCCTGTATACAACTCGGATAAGTTTTATAACATTATCAGTATGGCTAGCACATGATGGCAACGTCAGTTTGTCGGCTTCTCTCGAGCTATCCGTCACTTTTTAACAGCACCTATAAAAAAAACCGGCCAAGTGCGTGTCGGGCCACGCGCAAGGTAGGGTTCCGTAGTCGTCCACCCGTTACATTATATGGACTAAAGAGTTCGCAAACTTATATTTGCTATGTTTTTGAAAGAATTAACAACATTATCTAAGGTATCAATGGAAATTGTTCGAAAGTTTGCTTTTGCAAAGTACATTTCTGAAGTTCGACTATTACTCGTTAACTAGTAATGTCTACTTAGCTGTGATAGTTTTCCTTTTAAATTCATCGTATATACTACTACAATGATTTTTTTCACATGCCTAGTAGCCACCGTTTAGCTGGCAGGGGGGTGGGGGACACTTGACCATAGCAAAAATTATCACTTCAAAGCTTAATATCACGCTAACCAATTCTTTAATCAAAAAATGCTTTTAGAAACCTTATAATATTTTTAAAAGAGCTATCCAACGATACCCCACACGATGAGGTTTGGCAGAAAAAAAAAATTGCACCACCACTTTACATGTAGGGGAGGTACCCTAAAAAAAAATTTTTTTAAAGATTTTATTCTACCGTTTTGTCGGCGTCATTGATATGTATACTCATGCCAAATTACAGCTTTCTAGCACTAACGGTTACTGAGAAAAACGGGGGTCGGACGGACGGACGGACGGACGGACATGGCGAAACTATAAGGGTTCCTTGTTTACTACGGAACCCTAAAAATGCCCCTGTGTCCTATTTGCAGAATAAATGTTTGATATTGATGCATAGATAAATACATAATTACTGCCACTGTATATGACATCGAAATTCATCTTTTAAAATTATGACATTATTGTACTCGTATTGCATTAGTACATTACTTAACAAGGGCGGTAAAACAAAGAATGTCTCAGATCGCAGGTATTTGGCGCCCGAGCCGAAGGCAAGGGCGATAAATATGCGATCTGAGGCTTTCTTTATTACCGCCCGTGTTAAGTACAAAATTTTATGCCACCCCCTGGCCAGGAAGTGGGATTTCCCGCGCGCGGAGCGTGCGGTAATTGCCGCTTTATGGCCAGGTGTGACATAAATTATATTTAAATTATTGACATTGTTGTATTGAATATCTGACCTTGTAATTGAATTTTCGTATGCCTAACTCGAAGAGGGAAAATGATAGGTCATCTGATACGACACGACGATCTAATACGAAAGATAATGGAGGGTAAAATTGAGGGAAGAAGAGGAAGAGGAAGGCCGAGGATTAATTACATGGACCAAATAAAGAAAAAGATAGACGTCGTGTCGTATAGAGAAGTCAAAGAACTGGCGTTAAGTAGAACGGACTGGAGAGAACTGCACCGACAAGAGTGAAACTCTTAAATAATGATGATGATGATGAAATCTAAAGGGCTCATCATGGTCTTCGTACTGTATTTAACCAACTTGACAACTGTATTGTTTTTACCTGTGATGACGAAATAAACGCATTTGTATTTGATTTTGAAAGTTAAGCTTAAGACTTGTAATTTTTAGTATGAAAAAAAATTTAGATTTTAGATCTACCTTACGCACGCTCGCAAACGTTACGTAATCACCTTTCTTCCCTAACAATTTTTCTAATTGGAAGTATTAAAATTCAGGTAATACCTTTGGGATCCTGGGGATGAGCAATCAGTTGTAAAGGAAAAGAGGCTGTCATAAAAATAGCCCCGAATATCAGCTTCGAGTCTTTGTTACACATCGTAGTATACTTCAATTAGAAAAATCGTTAGGGACGCTACGTCCGAATTGTAAAAAGGCCTGGGTGATGTATAAAGGATAATTCAGTTTTACTTTCATTCGTGATATTAGGGAATCGACGATCATTGGAATTGAATTAGTTAAAATGATTAGTAGCGCATCATTTAATATCCCAATTAAGTATGAAGGACTCAAGTAACGTTTTTGCTTTAAACCCAAATTTTAAAAAGTGATCACTTTTTACCATCACTAAGCTTGTTTCACACATCGCAAATATCAAACCAGACAATAGTTTTGTGATATGGGAATCATAGAGCATATAATCTGAAACTATTGAACTGCATTTGTTGAGAATGAAATTTGCTTTTACACCTTTGTAGTGCATGTCATCCACGATAATGCGCCCCTCCATAGAGAATCTCATACTAATCTATGCACAATTAAAGGGATTGGAGGGGAGCGCCTTTGTAGATGACACGCACTATATTTTAATTGGGTTTGTATTGATTAAAGAAGCCTTTGTTACATACTCCTAGTCTTCGAACCCGTGCTTCTCAAGATTACCTTGAGCCGCACTTCCCACGGGACCAATATATGGACCTTTAAGCACTTCCCACGGGACCAATATATGGACCTTTAAGCACCTGAGCCCTTGTTTATAAACTGAAGGCTTATTAAAGCTCGTCTGTTTATCCACCAAAGGCTGGCCGGTTACACAATATTAAATACATATATGAAGTAAATATAATAAATGAAAAATTACTGTTTCTTTGAATATTCGGTTCTATCTTTTAAACGTTCGCGTTCACGTTAATAAGGCGATTTCCTGACTTGGCGGGATCGATATGTGACATTTTCTTCTTCTTTGACGTAAACTTACTGACGTCGCAAAGATTCTCACTTGACATAATACTGTCAGTATTACGTTTGCGCAGTAGTAATATCATGCGCAGAAGCGAAGTAGTACCGCCTTCGCATCGTCCCGCTACCGCGCATCCCGCGTCAGTCAGGAAGCACTCATTTAAATGTAGGGGCGTAGTAAAAAATGGTATCGCGTCGACTGACAGCTGACACTGACATTTGAAACTTTCCTCATATCGTACTGCCTCCGCACCGACAAATCAGGAAGTCGCTTTTAAATTATGTCTGTCGATAATGATCATTGACCCGGATGCACTCTCACTGTAGAACCTGTAGCTTGTTGTTGCAAGTCAAAAAAAGCACTTACCTCATTTGTAAAAAATAATCTTTGAAGCCCATAATTTCAACGCGCGTAGTACCTATTCCGCACAACGATTCTGCTTGGGTTGCCGGTTGTGAGCCGAAGTAACAACAAACAAGAATTTTGTACTCACTGTTTCATGGTGTCAATCAGAAAGAAGGCCAAATCTTTAAAGCTGACAGGGCCGGCGCGCACCAACATATAGAATTCGGCGGTGCAGTTTTTCTTAGGTTCAACAAAGTCGTAGGAGAAGCCACCCGTAGTCACCATGGGCGTGCCGGTAGTGCCGAGGAACTTGCCGATGCGAGCCACAGCCGCTGTTGACAAAAAAATCGTTAAAATCAGTCTTTTTCTCTGATTATCCATGAATCTGGCGTCTGTATTTCCAAGTTTATATAACCTGGATCTTTTTAAGGCATGAGTGAATAGGCGTCTTCTGGGTGTGGTCGCTTCACCGTCGGCCTCATCTTTGCCCCCTGACTAGATGCTGGCCAAGCAAGAGCAATCCTATATTTCATAAAGAATAATAAAAATAATGTATTTCAGCTAAAATGCCGTTAAAATTATTTTTCACTGCTCATGCTCGAAAAGTGTGTCATATTAGACTTGTAAAGCGGGGCTAAAGTAGTACATTTAAGCCCTAGGGAAAATATGTATACATATTTATGAGTTACAAAACATTTTAATTTGACCAATCAAAATACTTCACCGATTTAATCCACCAATCACAGAAAAGTAATTTGACAGATTAAAACATATTTGGTAAAAATATTAACCAACCAGAACACAGCTGTACTAAAATCGACCAATCAGGAAAGACGTTTTTCAGTTCTTTAAAGATTAAGCGGTGTCTATGGTCAAAGCAATTACTCCTCTTAAAAGAAAAAAAAAGCGCATGATACATCTCTTTCTTTGATATAGCAAAAGAAAGGGAGGCGAATACGCCAAGCAAACACGCATAGCGAGGCATATGGTGCTGGACTTAGAAAAAAAAACATGCTGTCAAATTAGACATACACCCGCCAAGAGTTAAATTATTCATTTAAGATGGATAATTTGTGTTTATGTGTTTTCTCGCAATCGAAGTGAAAAGTCGAGTGTATAACTCGGGCCTAAAAGCCATATTACCACTCGAACAATTTTCCCTCTCTACGTTCGGGAAAATAACCATCTCGTGGTAATATGGCTTACTTTAGACCCTTGTCAAACAATCTACTATTGTCTTTACTGTAAGTATAGTTGACGAAATATAAGCTGCACCGATTCCTCGAAGAACTTGTATGGCGAATCGGTGCCGCTTATATTTCGTCAACCGTACCTATCTAATTTATTTGTGTAACAACACTAAACCATATAAGTAAAAATGCAATTGTGGGACTTGGTGATTAAATTGTTGACGAAATATTGCCTCAACTATCAATTCGATCTCATGGCAATACATTTATGTAGTTAGATACTCGTATACCCAGCCCTTGTCACATGTGTGAACTACCGTGTGTTCCGGATAATCCCAGAGATCGGGCAACCGAGCACGCGGCCTGTTCGTCGGTTGTATACAACACCTATTTAGCAGGTAATCCTACAGTAATTCAGTAAGTCTATAAAAATAATTGAATAATCCAAGGAACAGCTGTCATTTATTTGGTATTCCATATTAAAATACGTGTATGACCAATACCAGATGTCAGTTTATTCCTTTCAACTTTACAATGTCGCTTAACTTTGCTTTGTATTTTACAGTCATAACTCCACATTTTCATCCAAAAGTAAATATGAACGCCGTGGGGTGGGCCAATTCAGATACCACAAGGAGTAATGAAGTGCTTGTGGTCATATAAAAGGGATGTTGACACCAAATAAGAAAATCAATGAATCCGAATTTTCTCAAAAAAGGATCAATTTCTCAATCATATAGTGAAAAAGTAATCCAAAAGAATAAATAATTACATAATTATAAGTCTTCAAAGTTTTAGGAGGGGGCATTTTCTGTCCCTTTTTCCCGAAACGACCCGTTGTATTGAACGATCGTCATTTACTATGGCGCTCGAGGTCAGTGACGTTGTGGTGTATGTCACACCCTAATAACTCAGCTGATCACAGCTGATACACATCTGATGGAAACTTAACTAATATTAACCTTTGTACTTTTTCCCAGAACTAAGGAATGCAAGAGACCTTGATATTGATTCCAAGAAAATAGTATTAAATAAATTACCATATGTTCTATTTTGCATACCAAACTTTTAGTATAAAAGCAGTGTATTAAATCAGTATTAAATCAGTGTTAAAGCAGTATTTCCTCGAGTCTCGTCTTATCATTATTACCCGTAACGCTCCACATCTCATGGCTACCCTGCCAGGCGGGCTGCCCCAGGCAGCCCTGAATTAGTGAACAAGTGCCAGAACCCAGATACTGAGAGCAGGTCACTTCATCAGCGACCCTGCCAGAGCACCGCACATCTCAACGTCACTGACCTGTAGCGTTTTCTCTCTCTAACTAAAAACATTCTAACGGTTGTAGTTTCGTTATTTTTTGAGATATTTGAATAGGATTTTCACTTTTTGCCATAGTTTTATGTATTCTTTCGTACGGAGTAATAATACATTTTGAGTCAACATCCCTATTCCATTAATGCGGATCCAGATCCCGTTGTTGGTGCCGGCTGCGTAAAATCAGAAGACACATACAAGTTATGTCGACCCAGTTTCAGACATCAATCATTTATATACCTTTTTTTTTCTTGGGGGGGGGGAAAATTCTTTATGGATACCCCCACACCGCGGGGGCAGTGCGCAGGTTATGTCGGACTTGCACCGACTAAAAACCCCCCAATTGTCCTCCTCAACCCATTTTGGACGGCTCTGGGCTCTCCCATGGAACTCTCCAGTGCCGCCCTAGAGTCCACCTACGGGTCCCGCCATGTATTTATGGACGACCGCAGCCCCCAACTACGACCGTCTTCGGCCCCGAGGACCCTCTTTTAGTCACCTTCTACGACAGGCAGAGGATACCGTAGCCGTATTCTTATGCCCGGGCTACAGGGCGCATCATTTATATACCTAGCTACCTCCGTCCAAAGCATTTCCTTCTAAGTCGGTGTTTATGCCGTGCTATAAATCTCGTGGATATAACTATTTTGAGCTGACTACACAGAAATTCCGCCTCATTTACAAAACTCATAACTATACGTCCCGGTGCGAGCTGGCCCTCCTTTTATGGGTGAGAACTGAGAAAGGATGAGTGATGGTCCCGTCGGCGTCCGTTGTCCGATACTTTTGATACACATATGCATGGCACACAAGGTTTCGTCATAACGAGTACTGATTCGCACCGAGGAAAGTATCGAATACGTAAACTTTATTTGGATTGCGCAGCACATTTGAAAAAGTGGCCACGAAAACAACCTACTTTACCTAAATATAAGCAACTGATTATTCATACACGCAGATATACGGACAACTGTAACTCCTTAGAAGATGGGAAGACGACTTAAAACATGTGGCAGGAGCCACTTGGCGAAACAAAGCCAAAGATAGAAAAATTTGGCGAAACTTGGAGGAGGCCTATGCCGGGAGGCAAGACGATGATGTCGATGTCTACAATATAATAAAATAAGTAATATATTTGTAAACTATCGTTTAATAAAGGCTTAAAATAAAAAAAAATAAAAAAATAACTCCTTCGTGGATGGGCCGTGGGAAAAAAACGGTGGGAATTTGAAAGTATTACAATATTTTGATTAAGCGGCAAAATAAGCATTTCAATTAAAAACAGGTTTTATTTTTAATTCCCTGTACAATTACAAATGCTACAACGATGCGGATCATCCAATTCAATGGGTTTAACCCGGCGGGGAGGTTGGTGACCAAACATTACAAGGAGTATGTCGGGTATAACATACCCACTTATACAAAAGTAAGTTTATTTACACATGTATAATTCATAACACTTTAATTTGTAAATTATCTTGTACTTTGATCTAGGATAAATAAACGCTTGAGACTAAAACCCACAAGAGGTAAAAAAATATCATTTTTAACAAAAAATTAATAAATAAAACGTTTAATTTAATAATCAAAAATGATGTAAACATTCAAAAAATAAAAATATTTTTTTTAGAAACCTACAAACCTATAACCTACCTAACATATAATACCTACCTACCTAAACCTATAATAATGAACCTATAATATTGTATTAGTACATTACAAGACTTAACAAGTGCGGTAAAACAAAGAATGTCTCAGATCGCAGGTATTTGACGCCCGAGCCGAAGGCAAGGGCGATAAATATGCGATCTGAGGCTTTCTTTATTACCGCCCGTGTTAAGTACAAAATTTTATGTCACCCATTTTATACCATTCCCGGATTGCCTTTCATAGCCACAAAAGGTGCTCTGCCTATCTATGACGGAAGATCATCTGTCAAGATGTACCTACAAGGCCTGATAAACAATAATGTGGTAGTAAAGACTGCCGATGTCACAATTCCATACATTGTGTGTGGCGCCTAGGACCTACTAGAAATTTAAGTCATACGTCTCTGGTGAGTTTAGCTATGTATTGCGGATAGGGCTTCTAACTAGCATCAGTTACGGTTTTTGTAACATGATTGGAATTTCATGGATTTCCCGTGAGATTGCACTCTCTAATTGGGAAACTGGTGAGGTATCTGATGGTTCTATTCGAATGTAACTCGGCGGAGATATGCCAACGAATAAAAAATCAGTTTTACTACACATTGAGCAATCGAATACCGATGCTCTTTTTCAGTGCCTTTGCAAAAAAATCTAAGTTTCTTTCCAAGCGCGATCAGTGTAATTTTCGTACTTTTTTACTTTTAGGTGTTTTGTCTAATTAATATACCTATATAATTTAATATAATAGTTACACAGATTAATATAGTTGTTACAAAAAAAATCTTGAACTAAAACTAGACCTAAAAATAAAACTAAATTACATATAAATTAAAACTAAGCTAAAAATAAACTAAAACTAAAGATAAAAAATTTGTCCCAAATCGCTGCCAGGCGGGAGTGTGCCCAGAAGGCTGGCAGCAAAGAGTATAATAATATATGCTGGCAGCATTGCCACGTTGTATGGCAATGCTGATCCTCTGGGCGAGGTAAAAGCCAGCCTTCTGGTCACGAGGCCATATACCTATATGGAGGTATTTTTTGACTGAATTTTATGTATGTAGGTACCAGTGGCGGCGCGTCAAAAATATTCCTAACAAAACCGGAAATAATTTGCTTTTCTTATTCTTCATTAGCCGTAGTTAAAGAACTGGACTGGCTGAAAATTAGGCAAGCCGGTGGGAATCGAGTTGTATGGACGGTCCGCCACTGGTAGGTACAGCTATTAGCTGCTGTCTGCGACTTCGTACGCGTATTGATTAAACTCACAAGTATGTCATATGACCTATTTTAATGTCATTGGAAAACTCCGTTCAGTAGGTAGTTTTAGAAATTAGGGCATTTATCACACCAATGCGGTTTCCACATAGCTTACCGGTGTGCGAACAAGACAGCTTCATCATCATCAAATTTAACAATTATTCTCTTCTCAGTTGAGTATTTTTATTTTTTCATTTCTCTCTCTCGTACGCCAGCCCTTCGACTTTTTGATACGATATTCTTTTATTTGGTCCATTCCATGTAACTTCCCCTTTCCCTGCCTCGCCTTCCTTCCATCTTTCCTTCCAAAATAGTCTTGAAGAAGTTGTCGTGCCGTATCAAAAGTCCAATCATTTTTCTATTGTTAATACCTTAGTTTTAGATAGCATAAAATAAACTGTATACCTAAATGATTTCCATTTATCTATTGACTGAATAAATAAAACTACTTAACAATAGGTGAAAAAAAAATGTAATAAAAACTAAGTATTAAAATAAAAAAACTATTACGGGATAGAAAGTATCTTATATGTTAATCCAGGCTTAAAACTCTATGCACACCAAGTTTCATCATAATCTGTTTAGCAATTTTTGCGTGATCCTAACTTTCGCATTTATAAAATTAAGTAGGATATTTTTTACGATTTCATTTCAAATGTAGAGTTTTCAGAGTTTTCTTTGTACTTGTAGTATAAGACGATATTACTTTCCTCATTGTTCTAGATTAACGGGAAATACCCTATAAATTTTTGAGTCCCTTGATAGTGTCGAAATAAATAAATAAATATTTGTGGACAATCTCACACAAATCAACCTAGTCCCAAACTAAGCAAAGCTTGTACTAAAAAAAAAAGCAAACAAGGCAAAGCTTGTAGCTTGTTGTGTGTTGTTGTTGTTGTGTTGTTGTGTAAATGTACGTTTTTTGCGCCATAAACGGCCGTATCTTTTTTTACGTTAACTTAGAAGTTTGATTTTTTCACAGCTTCATGGGACAGACCTGAGAATATAGTTTTTATTTATTCTCGATACCTTCACACGTTCCTGAGATAAAGGGTCTTGACAGACGGACAACAAAGTGATCCTATAAGGTTTCCGTTTTTTTTCCTTTTGAAGTACGGAACCCTAAAAGATGCCCCAAAAAAATTGTACCTGAAATGAACCAAATCGTACCTAAACTTAGAATAAGCAGTTTCCTGATAAAGTCCCTGCGGACGCTAATATTAAGTGGGTCAACCAAACATGGCGGAAACTTGGGTAAGGCAACTTACTGACTTGGCGGAGCGGGCTCGATATGTGACATTTTCTTCTTTGACGTAAACTTACTGACGTCGCAAAGATTCTCACTTGACAGAATACTGTCAGTATTAAATTTGCGCAGTAGTAATATCATGCGCAGAAGCGAAGCAGTATTGCGCGTACCGAGTACCGCGCATCCCGCGCCAGTCAGGAAGCACTCATTTAAGGCGCTACACTGAGAAATTTGGAGACTTTGAAACGCTGTCCTGCCCAGACTAGCAAACAGTAGGGGCTGATTTTCAGATATATGATTGTGGTAATGACAATAGCGAAACATGATTGCTTAAAATTTTCTCGATAGAAAATAAATCCGAAGTCGAGTCTATATTTTCCATTTTTTCCTCAGCCTACTAAAACAACGCATTATTAAAAGACACGAATAAGTTAATATTATGATATTTTACCTCATCTAGGTACTGACAAGAGGAAATTTAATAAACCTGCACACAGTCAGATATTTAACGAGATTTGTCTAAAAAGCCATTCTCGGAGAGGGTTGCATCCCGTTTTGTCGTGAGCGAAAAACAAAGGGTGTCTCTTTCAATCGATATATCAATTCAATTCTTTAAAAAATGGCTTCCATCAAATTTATGATGATTTCGCCAATGTCACGTGTTCAATGACGTTGTTCGGTAACGACGCCATGACAGTAGTAAGGTTTTGTACGGTAAATGGATTCTGCCCGTCGTCGCCCCGGGCACGTGTGCTCACCAACGCGGCGACGATCAAAATCCAATCGATATATCGCCTTATATGTAAGGCCGCAGTAAAAAGTGGTACTGCCTCGACTGACAGTTGACACTGACGTTTGACAGTTTTCTCATATCGTACCGCCTCCGCACCGACAAAGCAGGAAGTCGCTTTAGGCTCGAAGGGTCTGACATGTTTTATTGACATGAGTGGGTTTGGGTGTGTGTATTCAATGTAATTTTCATTTCAATAATTTTTCACTAGAACTATCTGATTCTATCGGAATTAGTGCTGTTAATTAATACTAAGAAAACACTGGTACTTAATAGAGTAGTCGCAGCACACTAGTGCTAGTGCACTAATACCGAACACATTATATGTAATTTCCACTTATAAGTAAAACAATATTTTATGATCGCAGTGAATGATTAAGTATGCGATAGTGTACAATAGTAGTTTCTCAAGGGAGCAAAATTATATTTTCCTGGAAGCAAACCCCAATTTTTATCACAGATAAATTTTTTTCGCCAGAAAAAAAGTTATGCATGAAATGCCATGAAAACCCAACATGGTTAACCTGATTGTGTTCTTTGATAATGTAGATACTGTTTGAGAAGGCTGAGGTAAAACTGGGAATCAAATACCTTAGGTTTTCTTTCAAATCGAGTAAATTTTATGTTATGCTAATCAATTATAGGTATTAAAGTCAAAATAATTGCAAATACAGTAAACACAGTATTTCAAAGAATAGAATAGAACAAAATAGAATAAAACCTCAAAAATATATTAATCATCATCCTCCTGGCGTTATCCCAGTAGAGTTGCATCCTGAAGGATGCCTGGGGTCCGCTACCTAATCCGCGTCAAATAGTACATTACTTACCAAGGGCGATAAAAGAAAGAATGCCTTAGATCGCAGGTATTTTACGCCCGAGCCGAAGGCAAGGGCGATAAATATGCGATCTAAGGCTTTCTTTATTATCGCCCGTGGTAAGTACAAAATTTTATGTCACCCCCTGGCCAGGAAGTGGGTTTTTTCGCGCGCGGAGCGTGCGATAATGGCCACTTTATGGCCAGGTGTGACATAAAATATATTAATCATCATCCTCCTAGCGTTATCCCAGTAGAGTTGCATCCTGAAGGATGCCTGGGGTCCGCTACCTAATCCGCGTCAAATAGTACATTACTTACCAAGGGCGATAAAACAAAGAATGTCTTAGATCGCAGGTATTTTACGCCCGAGCCGAAGGCAAGGGCGATAAATATGCGATCTAAGGCTTTCTTTATTATCGCCCGTGGTAAGTACAAAATTTTATGTCACCCCCTGGCCAGGAAGTGGGTTTTTTCGCGCGCGGAGCGTGCGATAATGGCCACTTTATGGCCAGGTGTGACATAAAATATATTAATCATCATCCTCCTAGCGTTATCCCAGTAGAGTTGCATCCTGAAGGATGCCTGGGGTCCGCTACCTAATCCGCGTCAAATAGTACATTACTTACCAAGGGCGATAAAACAAAGAATGTCTTAGATCGCAGGTATTTTACGCCCGAGCCGAAGGCAAGGGCGATAAATATGCGATCTAAGGCTTTCTTTATTATCGCCCGTGGTAAGTACAAAATTTTATGTCACCCCCTGGCCAGGAAGTGGGTTTTTTCGCGCGCGGAGCGTGCGATAATGGCCACTTTATGGCCAGGTGTGACATAAAATATATTAATCATCATCCTCCTAGCGTTATCCCAGTAGAGTTGCATCCTGAAGGATGCCTGGGGTCCGCTACCTAATCCGCGTCAAATAGTACATTACTTACCAAGGGCGATAAAACAAAGAATGTCTTAGATCGCAGGTATTTTACGCCCGAGCCGAAGGCAAGGGCGATAAATATGCGATCTAAGGCTTTCTTTATTATCGCCCGTGGTAAGTACAAAATTTTATGTCACCCCCTGGCCAGGAAGTGGGTTTTTTCGCGCGCGGAGCGTGCGATAATGGCCACTTTATGGCCAGGTGTGACATAAAATATATTAATCATCATCCTCCTAGCGTTATCCCAGTAGAGTTGCATCCTGAAGGATGCCTGGGGTCCGCTACCTAATCCGCGTCAAATAGTACATTACTTACCAAGGGCGATAAAACAAAGAATGTCTTAGATCGCAGGTATTTTACGCCCGAGCCGAAGGCAAGGGCGATAAATATGCGATCTAAGGCTTTCTTTATTATCGCCCGTGGTAAGTACAAAATTTTATGTCACCCCCTGGCCAGGAAGTGGGTTTTTTCGCGCGCGGAGCGTGCGATAATGGCCACTTTATGGCCAGGTGTGACATAAAATATATTAATCATCATCCTCCTAGCGTTATCCCAGTAGAGTTGCATCCTGAAGGATGCCTGGGGTCCGCTACCTAATCCGCGTCAAATAGTACATTACTTACCAAGGGCGATAAAACAAAGAATGTCTTAGATCGCAGGTATTTTACGCCCGAGCCGAAGGCAAGGGCGATAAATATGCGATCTAAGGCTTTCTTTATTATCGCCCGTGGTAAGTACAAAATTTTATGTCACCCCCTGGCCAGGAAGTGGGTTTTTTCGCGCGCGGAGCGTGCGATAATGGCCACTTTATGGCCAGGTGTGACATAAAATATATTAATCATCATCCTCCTAGCGTTATCCCAGTAGAGTTGCATCCTGAAGGATGCCTGGGGTCCGCTATCTAATCCGCGTCAAAAATATATTAATGCCTTTACTATTATGGTATGTGATCCAGGTATGTGACCTAGCTAATGTGATGACGACAGTAATAACTGGATTACAAAACTATAATAAAAACGTGAAAACATTACCTACACTCCTTTTTTTGGGCAGACGTGTAGAAAGACAACCGCTCTTGTCTCTTAGCACAATTAGATACTATTACTTGTTTAATAACCGAAAGTGCTGTACAAAGTGTAAACAACGGGCTTTCAATGGAGATTTGTGGCCTTGGTCAGACGAATGCGAGTTAATTTGTTGTAGAATTATGCAAATGTCGCTTTTGTCTTCATGTTTTGTTTAACTTCCCTAAGTCGATGTTGGTTTGTTGCTTGTAAAACGCTAATTCTAATCGCTAACTTTCCGGTTCGAAATATTATTAATTTTACTACATTTACCTACATTTCTCTCGTGACCTTCCATCTGCACCTATGTAGCGGACGATTTGTGGGTAACAATTTATACAATTGTTTCAGACTCAGCCTTGAAGACACTGGTTAGTAGGTAATAAAAATTAATAAGAAAGTATTTCTCGTGTCGCCTGCTTATTGGTTTTTTAATTGACTTACTGCTATAAATTAGCTTCTATATATTTACTAATAGAAATGGCTAATTACTAGTTCTATGGTAACAAAATGGTGGGTCACCATTAAAAGGAGGTAATAGAATCATAGTCTTCTCCTTTACGGGCCTTTAGTTAAAAATGCTCATCTCTATTTAATGTGTGAATTGTCACGTAGCTTGACCTTTTCTCTTCGTTACTATCTAATACAGGACTATTGCGGCTTAACGTAATAAATTAGACATGTTTTTTGGAATTTTAATTAAGACATTATCGTTTCAATCATCAGTCAATATTAATTCTAATTTCAATTACACAATAAAAAATGGCTCCATTGCTATCTAAAACATTAATAAAGGCATCATATCTTTTAATCAGCTTATTGTAATTATATATGTTTTTGTCAAAGAGTTCAAAACATTTATTACCTTATACTTTTATCTACCATGTGCTCTTTAGTCGCCGCTCGGCACGGTCTAAGTTAAATGATAACACTTTTCCTTCACAGCACAGCCTGTTCATATTATGTTATGGTTACTACGGGGCGCTACGTAAAACGTTCACGAATCACTGCTACACAAAGTTTCGCTACCAATAAGTGTTTTTAGGGTTCCGTAGTAAACAAGGAACCCTTATAGTTTCGTCATGTCCGTCCGTCCGTCCGTCCGTCCGTCCGACCCCCGTTTTTCTCAGTAACCGTTAGTACTAGAAAGCTGTAATTTGGCATGAGTATACATATCAATGACGCCGACAAAACGGTAGAATAAAATCTTTAAAAAAATTTTTTTTAGGGTACCTCTCGTACATGTAAAGTGGTGGTGATTTTTTTTTTTCTGCCAAACCCCATCGTGTGGGTTATCGTTGGATAGCTCTTTTAAAAATATTATAAGGTTTCAAAAAGCATTTTTTGATTAAAGAATTGGTTAGCGTGATATTAAGCTTTGAAGTGATAATTTTTGTTATGGTCAAGTGTCGTCGTCCCCCCCCCCCTGCCAGTTAAACGGTGGCTACTAGGCATGTGAAAAAAATCATGCTAGTAGTATATACGATGAATTGAAAAGGAAAACTATCACAGCTAATTAGACATTACTAGTTAACGAGTAATAGTCGAACTTCAGAAATGTACCTTGCAAAAGCAAACTTTCGTACAATTTCCATTGATGCCTTAGATAATGTTGTTAATTCTGTCAAAAACATAGTAAATATACGTTTGCGAACTCTTTAGTCCACATAATGTAACGGGTGGACGACTACGGAACCCTACCTTGCGCGTGGCCCGACACGCACTTGGCCGGTTTTTACGCGAGGGGTTACTAAAACCATTTCACTAGGATAATATCCGCATCTGACAAGACGGTAATTTCAGTTTTATGTCCTATAATGGTGATATTATGGTTGTAATAAAACATTATTAAACTATGCGGGCATGGTTTTCTCGTAAAAGTGCTACAGGTAATATATTTGTACCCAGAATTACTGTTTTCTTCACAAATTTTTTGTGATATTTATTGAGTTAATTATAATATCCGAATCTAAAACTCTTGGAATAAAATAATAAAACCAATCGTAGAAATTTAAACGAATTGAGATCTAGTTTCAAATATTTCTTTGTCAATTTTTGGAATCAGCTTGCCTCACTTGTTACAATACGGCGTATTTTGTACGAGTAGTAGGTAATGTACCAAGAATTTACTGTTTTATTTACTGAATTTTTGGGATATTTATTGAGTGAATTAATAATATCCTAATGTAAAAATCATGGAATAATAGCTAATTATTATACAATTACGGAAAGTGGAGCGGAGAGCTTTAGCACTTTAAGAATATTTGCATGCTATCAAGAAATGGCTGAAGAAGGCTGAACAATTCTGTTAATCTAAGACCTGGGACCCGATTTTTGAGTGTCGAACGCTCGAATTCTCACTCGACATCTGTCAAAACATCATAGTATTTTGACAGATCTCGAGTGAAAATTCGAGCGTTCGAAACTCAAAAATCGGCCCCCTGTACCTGTATACCCTTTTTATTATCTATCTTATCTTATCTAAGTGAGTGAGCTACAACGAGTCTTTCTTATGCACGAGCGAGCGTAGCGAGCGAGTTTATAATTCGACACGAGTCAAAATTTATCTTTACGCACACGTGCGAGAATTGTGCGAGAAAATAGAAACGTTTATTTAGAATATACGTATAGTTGCTCGATACGTTACTTATTACCTGGAGCTTCATTCAAACCATCGTTTTACCGTTTTATTAAAGCAAATATTTTTAAGAGTTCACCGCAAAATTCATTAGGTTTTTAATTTTGATTAAGCCGCCAAGGAACCATTGTTTGCTTCTTGAATACTTATTTTTGGGATTATATTTGATCTGATTCGACACATTCACTCGACATTTTTATACGTAGGGCTGTAGACGAAGTTAAAAAAAAATTTAAAAGCAAAAAGCACCAGTGCGGAAAAGTGGTATTTTCCGCGGCTTCCGCGCAGTTTGACTGCTTAGAGAATACACTTTTCAAGCACATGCATTATAAAATAATAAAACAAATCGTAGAAATTTAAGGTAAGAATATAACATAATTAAATATAAAGCTAAAACTACTATATGTTATGTTTTTTGGTTACATTGTATATTGTGATACGAAATAAACTACCTCCCAGGTAAGAATTAAATAGACCGTGATAATTAATGACGACCGCTTTAGCTTAGTTGGTAGTGACCCTGCCTACGAAGCTGGAGGTCCCGGGTTCGAATCCCGGCCGGGGCATTTATTTGTGTGAATAGCACGAATATTTGTTCTTGGGTCTTGGATGTTTTCTATGTATTTAAGTATATATTTTATCTATATAAGTATTTATATCGTCACTTAATACCCATAGTACAAGCTTTGCTTAGTTTGGGACTAGGTTGATTTGTGTAAGATTGTCCACAAATATTTATTTATTTATTTTTTATTTAATTTATTCAAAAACTAAATGTATTAAATTGGACAATGACCCTGTGATACCGCTACTGTTGTTGTTTACCACACCTTGTGTTGTCAAAAAAAAACTATACTAGACAAGTTCTATAATGAAAAATATCAAAAATATCATAATAAAAAAGTTCTATGATGAAAAATATCAACAGGAGCTTCGCCTCGGTGTAACCGTCATTGTAAACAGGCGCCCAAAGGAAATATTGTACAAGAACTGAATACATTTACCAACTCTGAATAATAAAAGCAATGTTGCCTCGAAAAATATTCATTATTATTTTAGTAGGTATTTCTAATTTTATTATACATTCAATTGTTAAGGTGGGACGCTTTCCATATAAAACGTATTTTGACATTCGCAGGCTAACGGCGTGATATTTTAAGAAACTTATGTAACAAACATTCATAAATTGGCTTTCCATTTGCGCGAAGAATTTTTCATTAAATAATTCCTAGAATAAACTTTTTTAATCTACTCTCTAGAATAATTTGAGAAATTAGTTTGTCACGTGAGTATCATGTGACATCAATTTTTTCAAATTATTTTAATTTTTACAAGTTTATTCTAGGATTTCGCGCAAATGGAAAGCCAATTTATGAATGTTTGTTACATAAGTTTCTTAAAATATCACGCCGTTAGCCTGCGAATGTCAAAATACGTTTTGTTTGGAAAGCGTCCCACCTTAAAATCAGCGATCACGTTATAGCCATATAAGAAAGTAGTTGTAAATATGAGTAGGTGCCTACGTACATTGCCACATCTACCTAACTACAGATAATTTTATTAAAAGCTTCGATCAAGTTACTCAAGTAACAGCAGCTGTGTTTGCCAATACCTACATACCAAAAGGGAGTTGATCTGACTCAACATTCCGCATTCTAATATGATATCAATGCGTTCCGTGGTTTCGTTTGGATTTTGGATACGTTAGCTCAGCTAATGTGAAAGCCAAGCTAATGAGCGTGCGCAACACATGGTATCACAAGTTACAGTCTTTAATTGACAACATTTCAAAATTTATAATGATGCCTAAATCGAAAACCATTTCGGTAAATATGCTACCTGCGGGGTAATCACGTAACGATATATACTACCGTTGGTACGTATTTAATGTCAGTTTTAGTATGGGATTTGACATTTAAATTTATCGTACTAACGGTCGAAAACGTTACGTGATTACCGCGCTGAACGTTAATAAAATAGTTGCTAGATTTTTTCTTCGCTAGATTTGAAGAAAATCGCCAAAATGTATAAAACGGAAGTGTGACGTCATTCCCACGACTGTTAAGGAGCAAACCTGTCAATCATAGGTAATTCATAAAAATTACGTCATAATTCACTTAAGATTCGCTACTTTTAGATTAGATATTGTTGAATGAAAATTAGGATTTCGGGAGAAATAAAAAAACACGTGGACCTTAAAATTTCATTTTCTATCGATCTACGATATAAAAAGGCCAACTTGGGAATTTGAAATGTTGTCAATTCTGTCGGTCGCGGCACCCCGGCTGGTCGCGTCGCCTATCCAAGAAGTCGAACTTCTTTAAGGGGCGTACTTTTAAATCACTAGTACCTACTATGCGCTGAATTAGTTTAATACAATAAAAGAACTTATCTAGGCTATCCTGATCCTTACACAAGGCCTGTGTTGAAAATTGAAATAAATACATTTAAAATTAATTGGCTAAGTAAAGTTTTTTTTGGAGAGGTGGAAATTATATTTTTCAGAATATTTACTTACAAACCAGCACCACCGTTGAACACCGTTGAAGAAATATAAATATTTCAATTTCGTGATTTTCGTGTTTAACAGTGATAGTTAGCTAGTGACAGTTGACATCGTTTTTTTTTTCTAAATCTCGAAGTACGAAAGCGTTATGCTTGTCATGTAACATAAAAAATAATTGATAAAAACCAGCCAAGTGTGTGTCGGGCCCAAGCAAGGTAGGGTTCCGTAGTCGTCCACCCGTTACATTATGTGGACTGAAAAGTTCGCAAACTTAGATTTACTATGTTTTTGATAGAATTAACAACATTATCTAAGGTATCAAGGGAAATTGTACGAAAGTTTGGCCTAGTAGCCACCGTTTAGCTGGCAGGGGGGGGGGGGGGGGGGGACACTTGACCATAACAAAAATTATCACTTCAAACACTCTTCACTTCAAAGCTTAATATCACACTAACCAATTCTTTAATCAAAAATGCTTTTAGAAACCTTATAATATTTTTGAAAGAGCTACAGCTCCAACGATACCCCACACGATGGGGTTTGGAAGAAAAAAAAAATTGCACAACCACTTAACATGTAGATTTCATTCTACCGTTTTGTCGGCGTCATTGATATGTATACTCATACCAAATTACAGCTTTCTAGTACTAACGGTTACTGAGAAAAACGGGGGACAGACGGACGGACGGACGGACGGACATGGCGAAACTATAAGGGTTCCTTGTTTACTACGGAACCCTAAAAATTATAGGGAATAAACATATAAGAGCTGCAGTTTTTCAATCTTCAAGACGCGGACTATCGAAACAAAATATAATACCCACCTCTTCATAAATCTTACATAAAGTTTATGACATCTAAGACCTTTTTTTTTTCGAATACATTGTAGATTTTACGCATGAAGCAATATTTCTTACATGAAAATGTTTGCATTGATATTACGCAGGGCACTCTCTTCTTGATATTCATTATAAAAATATACTTTTCGAGAAAAGTACCTACGAAAACCTAGTTCTTTGCAGTAAAAATGGCAAAGTTTAGAATATAGCTTGGTATCAGTGACTAGTTGAGGTAAAGTGAGATGGTATATTGTTTAAGACCGCCTTTGTTAATACGATGAGACAATAACACCGCAGAAAAATGAAAAATTACAGTTTTGCCAGAATTTCGTGCAGGATCCCCTTAAATAGTACTTTTATTTTTGAAGTAATACTACATTATCGACGTGGCCGGGAAGGAGGCAATTTCAGGCTGATTATTTGTTTAAACGGACGAGCTTGCGAGTCCTTTTAATTATAAAATGAAGCCTGCAATTGCCATTCCGGCCTAGGCTAACATAGTGCTTTTCTCGAAAATGGGGGAAACTAAACGAAATTTGAATTAAGATTTGATAAAAAAAATAAACTTAAAACGTCAAAAACTACACGCTTCCCGCCGTTTTTTTAAACAGAATCGCAAGAGTATTTTTCCATCGAAAATCCGCAAATTATTTGAGACACATACAAAAACGTCGCGTTTCCAACAGAAAAATACGTGTTGGATTGACTGAATACGACCTGTGCCGTCTTTTATATGCCTGTTTCTACTGTTTAAAAAGTTTGGATCTTTACAAATAAAGGAATTTATATGTAATATTGTAACAACACACAACATTTTATGTAACATTTTAATCTGGCAATACACTTTACCTTCCAATTGCCATTTTTGAGAAAAAGTCATTAATTAATATTTGTTATGAACAGCGGATGATGGGGTGGTAGTCGCGTTTATTTTTTCCACGTTATGGGGGTCGCACAAAAAATTGGCGCGTAGAAAGCACTCACATTCAAATCAAATCAAAATAATTTATTTTCACATAGACTCAAAAGAGTGCTTGAGAAACGTCACAATTGTCACAAAGAAAATCACACATGACCAATTATACACATAAATGTCAGTGATACAATATAAATAAAAGCACATTAAAATATCACATTGAAATATCACATTGAAATATCGGATGTTAACACGTCAACAGCTAAGAGTTCACACGAAATTAACCATAATAATAGAAACACAAACAATACACATCAAAAAGATTAAGCCCAGTAAAATAATATGTCACTTAAAATAATAAAAATAATATAATATAATGAAATAGACTAGACTCACACTGAGCGATGACTGATTGGCTTAGAAGAAGTTATTGTCTTCTACAAAGTCCTTAACGCTATAATAGGCCTTACGTACTAAGCGGTCCTTTACAATTTTCTTAAATTTTGTAACCGATAGAGTCAAAATATCCTTAGGGATTTTATTGTAAAAGCGCACACAATTCCCCATAAAAGATGAGCTCACTTTATGGAGACGGAACCAAGGTACAGCAAGTTTATCTTTACTTCTTGTGTTAAAAGAATGCACTTCATGGTTTAATTTAAACAGATGCTGATTTCTTTTGACATACATGATGTTTTCAAGAATATACTGGGACGCAACTGTGAGAATATTAATCTGCTTGAACTTTTCTCTTAGGGAGACACGAGATCCCAACTGATAAATAGATCTGATTGCTCTCTTTTGTAGGATAAATATGGTTTCCATGTCAGCGGCTTTTCCCCAGAGCAATATGCCATATGACATTACACTATGGAAGTAGGAGAAGTAAACAAGCCTGGCCGTCTCAACATCAGTGAGTTGCCTCATTCGTTTTACCGCGTATACTGCTGAACTAAGCCTTTTTGCTAACGTGACTATATGTGGACCCCATTGCAGTTTATGATCTATTGTGACACCTAGAAAAACCGTACTATTGGCAAATTCTAGAGTCTCGTCCTTCAGCTTTACCTGGTCACTACAACAGACCTTTACATTAGGAAGCGTGAATTTTATACATTTAGTTTTTTTGCTGTTCAATAGTAGGTTGTTGGCTGTGAACCAATTTGCAACTGAGCTTAATACTGCATTTACCTCATCAAAATTGTTTTGTTTTCGGCTCACTTTAAAAATTAATGATGTGTCATCAGCAAATAAGATTATGTCATGGTTATTACATACATGAAAGGGTAAATCATTAATATAAATTAAAAATAGAAACGGACCGAGAATCGATCCTTGAGGGACTCCTATCGTGACGTTAGATCCAGATGATTGAACTCTGTTTACCTCCACTTGTTGCTTTCTATTAGATAAGTAAGATGAGATGAGAGATAGCGCATTGTTCCTAACCCCGTAAAAGCTAAGCTTTCGGATTAATATATCATGGTGTACACAATCAAACGCCTTAGAGAGATCACAAAAAATGCCAATGGCATCCATTGACATTTCCCATGCATTAAAAATGGCGCGTAATAATGTTACTCCCGCATCTGTTGTAGATCGGCCTTTAGTGAATCCAAATTGATTTTCATGGAGAAGTTTATTTATGTTGAAATGGGACAAGAGTTGTTCAAATAATATTTTTTCAAAAATTTTACTGAGTGCTGGAAGTATAGAAATTGGTCTAAAATTTGTGGGGTCTGTTCTTGACCCCGATTTGAATAATGGTATTATTTTGCTGAGTTTCATGGAGTCTGGGAATATTCCATCATCAACGCAGGCGTTAAATACCATAGCTAGATATGGTGCAATTGTAACAATCACTGGTTTCAGAACCTTAACAGAAAGACCCCAGAGATCTTCAGTTTTTTTAACCTTAAGTAAATTAAATGTCTTAATTATTTGACTTGGAGTAACATGAGTAAATTTAAATATATTGTTACTCTCATTTAAACAACTTCTTAAAAGTGATTCGGATAAGTCAGGAGATGAATTTAAGGATCTTGTTGTTTCTATGGGAATATTTGTAAAGAATGTTTCAAATTCCTGTGCTATTTTTAGATCAGTGTTTATGATCTTGTCCCCAATTTGAAGGGTTTCTTGAGGCTCTCTCTTTTTTATTCTTCCAGTTTCAGCGTTTATGATTCTCCAAACTGCTTTTATCTTATCAACGGAGCCTTTAATTTTCTTAGATATAAACATAGACTTTGCGACTTTACAAACTTCTTTAAATGTTTTTGAGTAATTGCGAACATAATCTAAAAATGGAGGATCCTTATTTACACTTCTCATTCCATATAGTTCGTACATACGGTTCCTACTTTTATAAATACCGGGTGTTGCCCAATCACTAAAAATTGTCTTTTCTTTTCCCCTAATTACTTTTATTTTAAAATTGGTAGCAAACTCTTTCTCTATGCAATTAAAAAGAAAAGAATACATTTCATTTGGGTCATCCTGTGCAAAAGGTAATGAATTAAGACAACTACTTAGTCCGTTACTAAAATGGGCTAGGCGGTCTGCAGTGATTGGTCTACAAACTATCTCTTTTTGTTTATTAACGACTTTACCATAGAAGGATGCTTGTTGACCACAGTGATCAGAGCTCAACTTATTTAAAATACATCTATGAACAGGGTCTTGGCTACTAAAAATGTTGTCAATACAGGTGGCACTGGTCGCAGTGATTCTAGTTGGCTGTGAGAACAGATTAATCAGATTGAATGACTTAAATAAATTAATTAAACTATTTGACATGGCTGAGGAGTCTAATAAATTTACATTAAAGTCTCCACACACAATTATACACTTCGAACTGTTACAGACTTTACTAAGCGCATTCTCCATCCATTCTCCATTGGAAAGCGAAATGTCGGTTTTAATTGATCTCATGAAGTTCGTGGAATATCATGTTTCAACGAGTTCGCAATGGGCTGTAGTACATTTAACAAAGGCTGAAATATAGGTACAGGCTTTTACATCGTACAATGCGATGTGCGCAGAGTCCTTTGCTTAGAGCTTTGGTATTTTGACAAATTTTATGGAGGGCGCCGAGCATATTTAGCAAAAACAGCCTTCACCTCTCAATCTGTGGAGGTCACGATTCTCTACAAAAATATATAATATATATGTAATTATTATCACAAAGAGTGTGTTTACAAGTTATCACTATTAGTAATCTATAATAAATTACACTTTATTAAATACAATACCGTAAAGTTGCACTAAAAATGAGAAGAACGCGTGTCGGCGTTTAGGCAAAATTGAATTGAAAAATCTATTATTTCGTTTCAAAATCACACTCAAACAAATCTCAAAAGTATTCACTATAAGTTATCACACTTTTCACATTTTTCCTCGCAAAGACCAATAAGAATTTCAAACGTAAATCTAAACTTTAGTGACTTTTCCATACATTTTCCCTGCCACCATACTTTCGAAAAATCGACAGATGGGCATTGGCCCTCGGTGAGAGCAGACGCATGCTCCTTTTTTCGCTTTGACAGCTCTGTTTTTGACATTTTGCCCGTATACGAATACAATATGTATACCACACACAAAGATTGTATTAATTGAAGTAGGGTAAATAAATATTGACGTGTGGCGTTTTAAGAACCTTTTAACATGGAATTTTTGGTATTAGCCTTTTATTTTTTAGAGAACATACAGTGTTTGGTCCCGAAAGTTTACTTATGCGTTCAAATTATAATGTTTACCTTCCCGAAAACGCATTCTAGACGCAAAAAGGTTGCCGATGCGTTTCATTATAATGGAAATTAATTTCAATGAATGGTCACCCTGACGGATCATCTTGATAACGTAATGACATTTGTCACTTACTTCAAATGAAAATTTGTGTACATTTTCTTTCTTTATATTTCAATAATTTTACGTATCTAATGTTGATATCGAACACCAAATACGCATACACACACGCCTCTCGACATTTTGCCAACAACGCATACTTATCTACTGGCATTTTTTGGACATATCGCGCGTCGTCCCTATTAGCCTCGAGTACATCATGATGACGGGAAAGGTGGAGGATAGACGAGCTCGGGCCAGCCAGGTGGATTGAAAAATTCTCCAAATTCGCCGGACTCCGAGAACACCAGGCGCTGCATGCAGCGCATCATCGGAACCACTGGCGAGCCATCTGCACTCCCCGCCAGAGACATAGCGGTCACGATCCTCAGCATTGAAGAACCCACTGATTGGATTGATTGGATTGGAATACTTATTGAAATTTGTGCGGATATTCACGCTTTCTCGTCAAATAGGAATACATTTAATGGCTAAATATATCTCAGATGTCGTGATATAACTTCAGGAATCGTGAATTATCAATCTGCAGTGTCACACAACAAAGAAAGTAATAAGCAGCAGAAGATTGTATCATTGTACTGTCGAAGCCGCATGGTCATACTAATTATAGAATGAAAATATAAATGTGTTTTTTTTTATCTTAGTTATATCTCTAACGACGACGTATAATCTGAGTCTTATACGAAATATATGTATGTAGTCCTACTTATTTCTGCAGGTCTGTAAGTACGGTTTCTAATTTCTATTTGATTGTTTTTTTATGGTTTGAAATTATTTGGTTCACTGCTTTGATTTTGGATATACGGATATACGTACTTTAGTATATACATTGTAGTCTTTGGATATACGTAAGTACGTCACACCGGGTAGAGTCAGTCCGACCCAGGTCGGGCCTAGTAGAGTTTAGTGAACCAGCGACAAAACTCCCAGTAAGTAGCTCGATTCCACTCACAACTCAGATTCGGTAGAAGCCGCGTAACCAATCTCACTGGAGTATCCCAGTGTTTAAACCTCCCGCGTGGTCATGTCGGAGGTTTCCCCTCGATTTTCCTCAGGCCACTTTCCAACCGCGCACTCCTATCGATTTATTGGGCCCGGCCCCATAAGGCCACAATCAGGTTGAAAAAACAAAAAAAGTACGTCGCAATAATTGTTTGGACGTTACGTAAACGTAGTAAATAATAGTAAGATTGCAATTTCAATTGCGTATATTATAAGTATTATAACTGTTACATTACAGCATGTATGCAGCATGTACATGGATTTAGCTATACGCAACCATTGTCCAAGTAGTGTTAAAAGTTCAGTAAAATTTACTCCACTAATTATTCTATTCAATTATCGTTCTTATAAGAAGGAACATGAGAGCTAATTTGTCATAACATAACTATGGACTCGTACATTCAACCATGCACACGATAGCGCGTCCGGCCGGCCAAGTTCCAATTACAGATAGTGACAATGATTTACTAAATCCTACTTGATCATATTTGTCCTACTTATTTCATTATCATTAGGTTTTAAGAATACTTAACAAACTTATTTCAAAATACTGCCATTAATTTTCATTAAGTTTCATTACATAATATATATCGAAATAAAACAACCGCATCTTCGCTTAAAACTCGCATTACCTATAAAAGCCGCTTTAGCTTAGTTGGTAGTGACCCTGCCTGCAGAAGGATTACACATTCTTAAGTTTTATTCACCATTTATTCAATTAAATATAATTTAACAACATAACAGCTTAAGCCATGGCATTGATACACTTAAATATAGGTATTTTAATCTATTTGTATATGAATAATTAGGAGCGTTTTACTAAAATCAAATCCCAATTTTCAGAAGTAAGGTTTTGGTGACAGATCAGAATTCAGAACTTGACTTTTATTTTATATTATAAATCATCAAATATTGTAAATCAAAACTTTGTATTCCTTACAGAAATTGACAGAGCATTGTCATTGTACAGTGACAAGTTATGACAATTTCGATTTCTCTAAGGAGTTTTTAACTCTGATTAACTGGTGGCAATACACAACCGGCAATACAATATGTATGTGTGAGTGACTGGGGAAAATAATTTAAAAAAATAGAAATTTGACAGGCGCTGATAATTTACCCTGCACGACGCAGTCTTAATTGAGTTTCTGCGAGTTTACAAATGTAATAAACAAAACCGGGTGTCGAAGCAAACTATGGAAGTTACACGAGTTTAATTTTGGATTGTGGTTGACCGGCCTCAAGATTAATTTATAGTATAACCTGTATGCCATACGATTAAATAGATTAATTTTGGATTGTAATATCGTGCAAACACTAATTATGTACCTACATCCTACATACTTGGACAAAGTAATTAAATGTTAACCACATCAAGCATGTTTCTATATAATTTGCACCGCCTTCGCTTCAGAACAATCATAACGATATTAATTCAAAGACACGTGTGGAGCCTGGATAGAAATAGCTTCACCCCCTCCCTTACAATATTTTGACAATACTAACGTGACCCTGTGGCATTTAATTCACAGTGCCACTTCTAAAAAACATTTTACTTAACCCACCTACAGGTTTCTTCTTCTTTAAAAATGGCTTTCCATCAAATTTATGATGATTTCGCCAATCAATAGTTGTTCAGTGACGTTTCTTAGTAACGACGCCATGACAGTAGGCAACTAACTGGTTTTGTACGGTAGTGGATTCTGCTCGTCGTCGCTCCGGGCACGTATGTTCACCAACGCGGCGACGACCAAAATCCACTTACAGGTTTAAAAAAAATTGCGAAAATGTGATTGACACATAACGATAATTGGTTTTCTCTAAATCTACGACCATAATTCAATTTGTATTTAGTTCGTTACCTATTTACCGGTCCTGAACTTTTTAAATATCCACAAAATCCCAAACATAAATCTACTTAAATACCTGGGATGATTGATTGTCTGCAGCGTGATCCTTAGCGACAAGCGACGAGGCAATAAACAAAGCTTTTGGGAGCTTTGAAAAGCTTTTGCTTGGACTGCGATACCTATTGATTTTAGTAACAGATGCGTAGAATCTAAAATGAAACTGCTTGTAGCTATGAGTACGGTATGCTGTAATTATCTCTTTCAAACACAATCTCAAAGGATTTTTATCAGAAAAACAAATAGGAAATACGTAGGCAAATTTGTGTTATGTTTATGTTATAAAGTATTTAGGTATTTGGTTATCAGTGACGGTGCGTCAAAAATATTCCTAGCGACGCCGGAAATAATTTGCTTTTCTTATTCTTCATTAGCCGTAGTAAAAGAACTAGACTGGCTGAAAATTAGGCAAGCCAGTGGGAATCGAGTTGTATGGACGCTCCACCACTGTTGGTTATATATATATTTTTTCATGTAAATTTAGTATTACGAGTATATCCATGCAATGATTTACTTGTAAGTATGCGCTTTTAACTCAAGGAATTTATTCTGTATAAGTACGTCTCCCACATTGTCTGTCACTATATATGCTAAGTTCTCTCTCTATTTGTAACTGTGCACTATTGTATAATTTGTTATTGTTTCCTGGTTGCCCTGAAAATCAGCGTCATGATAGTCATGACTCAATGCTGAGCGGCATCCATTTTGGTATAATTCATGTTTAAATTATTTTATTTTTGTACTGTTATGTATGTTATCATTTTATACCAAATAAATTCTCATTCATTCATTCATTCAATTATGTCTACGCTAGTTCAATTATGTCTACGTATTAATCTCCCCAGAATGTCGTGGTAACGACTAAACAGTAACAAAAGTACCTACCTATAAGTAAATATTTTCGCATTGCCAAAATTTATAACTTTAGAAATCAATTAATGGTCAAAAACGGCTCAATTTCTTGACACATTGAACACTAGTGAAACAAACTAAAAATAAAAGAAACTCGGAGTAAGAAAGCACATATTATAAGATTTATAAGTATTTCAATAAAAGCGTTTTTATTTTATACGTTTATGAGATTTATTAATTTCATAACTCAATTTATATGTTTAATCGTACAATTTGCATTTAATTAATTATTTAGACAAACTGAACTTTATTCCTGAAACCTGCATAGACTATCTTTTATATAAAATTATACATAATAAGTCCTAAGTAAACATCAAGCTTACTTTAAAAATACCTTTGATCATTTATATACAATTCAAATGAGATTCTCGGCTTCTTTCAATATTTGCCAGGACCAGTTTGTTCGCGAATTAGCGGCCGGGAAAACTTAGTTCATTTATTTTAAAATTGGCTTGAAAGAGAATACTTAAGATTGTGTTGTTATGTCCTTGGCTACGTGTCTTGCATTATTATCTTTTTCTTGGTTTCATTATTCCGTTATAATTACCGACCAGCGCGGTAATCGCGTAACGTTTTCGACCGTTAGTACGATAGATTTAAATGTCAAATCCTATACTAAAACTGACATAAATACGTACCAACGGTCTTTTTTTAACTTGTTAGGCAATGTCACGCGTATTTAAGTGGAAAATTTTAACATCTCCGTGTGTATTTTTTGTATTGTGGATAGTATATTGTTAAAGTGTATGTCAATATTTATATAATGTCTCTTCGATTTCTTTCTCTATCTCCTGGAACCAATGATCAGCTATTTGATGATGTATTATTATTTCAAACTTAAAGGGATAAGTTAAGTTCGCCTTTGTACAAATGTCTACTATTAAGTTTGTTTTTTCTTGTATGTACTTGATTTGTGCAATAAAGTGTTACTACTACTACTTAAGTTAGATCTGTCACTTTTTTTGAAGCAATTCAACATAAGTTTCTATGGAATTAATATTCAATGTAATTCCATGCTGCCAACCTTAGTGGCGAAATCATTTGCATTCACTTCATCTGTCAATGAACTGTGTGAATTGCTCACGAATTGTTACATCCGTGCGATTGGCGCACCTGTTAAAGGTCTATATTATCGATGCGCCAGAGAGAGAGACGTCCGGTATGGGTGTGACTTACTGAAGAGAGCGACACTTCTCTGTGAAATTTATACCATAATAATGTAGAAATAAGTGCATTATCAGTACATTGATGTATTTCATGTGGTGAACGAATTAGAAGTTGTAAGTTAACACGATGTTTTATTAACAAAGTCACCCAAGGTGTAACCCGCTCCAGGCTGCGTGATCAGTCTTCGACGCAAGGCGCAATACTCAGAACTACATATAGGTACGGCGGTTCCAGGGGCATCGTCTGCAGCTACGGTATCGCCAGGCGAGCTGTAAGTTGCTACTAGTGAGTAAGACAGACTAGCTAGGCACGTTGAGTTCTTGACCCAACCTATACGTTAACTCGAACGCCAAGGCCCAAGATTTATCAAAGTTAGTACGGAAAATGACATAACACTAGGAAACCTTACCTACCCTCGAAAACATCAGGTAATCACCATTCAAGTCTTAGTTCTGACTTAGTTCAAGCTTTGACTACTCGTAATAATAGAAAAAAAAATCAACTAAGTGTAATGCATTTGTATTTTTTTATGTTGCTCGTATACATCTTAATTCCGTTGAGGTGTATATAACAAGTCTTTTCCCAATCTAAAATTCTTTTGTATAAAGCACTGGCGCTAATTTAAATCCGGATATGGTGGAAATTCCCTTGAGTATCGTCCGAACTGTGGATAACAAAGAAAATCCGTTTAAAGCGAAAGCATCAGGAATTGCCTATTCAGCGTGTTCTCCGCATATAAAACAGGACCAATTTCGATGCAAGTGGTTTGAACCATGGGAATTGATCGGGAAAGGCTTTGTGAGTGGATGATTCATACTTTCCTTTCATAAGAATATAAAAAACAAAAATACACCCCGACAAGCCCTTTTAAGCGTTCGTGGGAAATTATTGATTGCTTCATACATACGACGTATAAATATTTAATACGTAATCTTCTTTCGACAAATGTTTGGGTATGGACTCCACTTTAGATAAAAGTACTTCATTTTATTTCGATGCCATGTTGGGTTTATAATGAAGCACTTTGGCAAAAACCGGACTGAATCGGGAGAGTCCAGATTTTTAGGGAACAAATTGGAAGGTCCCTTATTTTGCTATCACGTTTCATATAGGATTTAAATTATGTTCAGTTAACATTCTCTCGTGACAAAGCGAGAGCGGGATCTTAGGGAGGCTTATATGGTGTAACAATGTCTTTAGAATGTTACCGTAGCTACACTGGGACTGGTAACTACTAACATTAGGTACACTAAAATCAAAGTTTGTCACTAACTCCTAATCGTTACGTCATAATTATTGTTCTGCATACGCCCAATCTCCTCTCACCTCTTCATGAGTCTCCTCTCACCTCTAAAAAAGCAGCTGATAAGATCGCTCAGATCGGCGGCGCAGTTTGCACGTTGGAACAAGCGACAACACGGCGTTGACTAATTTTGCTAGCTGCCAGCTTTCACCGCACACGGCTTGCATGCTTGTCAGTTTATAACCACAAATTTACTTAAATGTGAACGATGGCAACAGCATGATCCTGAACATGTGAGGAATTGACTTTGGAGGGAGGAGGAGGTAAAGGAGGATGCATGAGTATGTGAAGATGACGTGCTATTGCCGAGCTACGTTGACGTAGATTGAGCATGACAGAGCATGACAATTGATGCGCCTAATTTATTTTTGCTGCGAATCGGAAAAAAGTGATACCGGCTACGGTGAAGCTAAATTATCGTTTCGTGACGTGAACTATAAATATGGCGTATTTTGTAGCTTCTTAGCCCTAAGAACATGTCAAATTAACCGTCTTTGACTTTTCCATTACTGTGTCTCGTTATCCCGGACTGTATAATAATGACTTTTTAATATCTTTTTACTTTTATAGCTTCTAATTCAAGAAATTCATTCTAATTTTATAGCTTGTAATTCAACAAAGCTGTATTGCAACATCATATGAAAACTTCTTGGTTTAACGCTGAAATTACGATCAGACATCAATTACATTTTTTGAAAGTAATAATTGGTTCCGCATATGATTTTGCTAAGTTATTGGAAACATTCGCAGGCGTTACCTTTGGGATTTTAAATTTTCTGAAGAAAGAGCAACCCTAGTGCTTTGTTTACAAAGGACCAGAGAAAATTTCTGCAAGTAGTCCAAATGTTGAAAGGGGACTGTAGCTCCTTCACTCTCGTGCGTGAATACTGTGCCAAACAGTGGACTGATGAAATAATTATGTTATAGATAAATACATTTAACCACTTCCTATTGTTAATCAGCTTATTATTCCCAATCAAAGGCAATTGACTCGAAATAAACATATAAATATTATTAACCTCAATCACTTTATTCAAGTAAATTCATTTCAAAGACAATCAAATAAGATTACGGCTAATGAGTCTTCTCAGAGATAGCGCTTTTGGAACATCGTGAGCCAATTGTGGGCCTAAGTCGGCACTGAATCGCAGATACGTCAAGACAACAATGAAACAGCCCTAAGGATTATAAAGAGAAGAGTAATCTGAAGCGTTTCATTTCGCGTTTCCATTTTATAACTAGAATTTAAATCATTTTTGAGTCCCCCGGGAAGGGGGCGGCTGTAATAAATACGGTTCCAGGCTTATGATCGGTGACACGGAAAATTAGCTTTGATGCGTTTTACTCAGATCTTAAAATAGTGGATAGGAAATTTAACAAGTAGATAAAACGTAACCAAAAAGTAGTGAATACTTTTTGGTAACATTTTACATAAACTTTCGTTTTATTACCCGGCTGTGCTTTACGCAAATTACTGAAGGTTCATGCAGAGAAGGTTTTATTCTGTCTTATGTACCTATGTATACATCAGATGATAAAAACTATCACTTATCCAGTCCGTAGGGGATTTTGCCTTGGAAAAGGTGGTGGTCATGAAAAAAAAAAATCAAGTTTCCAAGCATGGTCCGTGCGTGCGGGGCCATGCGTGCGTTTGCTACTATATTCATATAAAAGGGCCATTTATCGATTTTTTTAATTTTTTGCTTCTATCTCAAAAATGTCTTTGGCAAGTTTTAATATGACAAAATTCTTGACATGTTTGTCATACATCATTTAACTGTAAGTTTTATAGGAAAAAAGTATCAAGAGTCGGAAAAACTTGTTTTATTTTTTAATCTCTTGTACTTACTAGGGTATTTAGCGCTAAAATATTTCGAAAGATTAAATTTTCAGATTTTTTATAAACTACCACTATTTTCATTTCAATATATATAAATTTCCATGTCCCACCTAAAATTCCAAGAGCATGTAATATTAAATTATTCAGTTTGCCTACTCGTCGTACTAATCTCAGGCTACACTGTCCCTTGTCACGGATGTATACGACATAAGAAATACCAGGATTCTATTGACTTTAACTCGTCAACTATCCCATCAATTAAATCCACATTTGCTGACGGGACATAAGTTATGTCCAGATTGGCCATGATTTATGTCTTGTCTAATTTAGGTTTTAGTAATACAAATACATGTATATAGAATAGGAGCAAACAAATTGTACTTCGCGACTAATAAAAATAACTTCACTGTTAATTAATGCATGTTGTGTCCTTCTGTAATTAATAAGATACTTAGCCTATATTTGTGCATTAAGACTATAGTTTTGTAGTAGTATTCTTGTTGTTGAAGGTCCTAATAAATAAAATAAAAAAATAAAAATGAAATATTTTTCCAGACATAAATAGTCCTTATATTTACAAGAATTTCAAACATTCTGATTATTAAAATAAGACATTAAAGTACAGCAACTTTATATCAGAATTTTTCGCCGGCCTTTTACTCTTCAAAAAACGCCATCTGTTTAACTCCGCTTAACTTTCGGAAACAAGAGAGGCAACTTTTGTTTTATCGTATCTGTTTGAGCCTTATAGGTACCTACATATAATTTCTGTCGACATTTCCACAGGTACTACTGATGTACATACCCTCATAGCAACATAGTCCCTCAGTAACAAAGCTCATTAAAGAAAAAAAAAACAATAATCAAAAACATTTCTTCGTCCTAAAAAATATAATTTAAGAAATTAAGTACCCGGAGTTTGTATTACAATAACATACTTGAGGGCTGATTACCGTAAAATGGGCTGAATAGGGATTGCGAGGGCATTTGGGTCATGAATGGGGAGAGTAGGGATGACAGAGGGGTGAGTTGGTTTTTATAGGCTACTGCTACGTAAATTAAGTGTATATTCTAATTACAAATCAAGCTATTATAATGTTCATAATCCCAAAGTGTCGATCCAACAATTTTCCCAACTCACCTTAGTACCCAACTAGCAATTTTCTCTTACGGATATGCTAATTTAAGAACTAAGGTGTTACAGAAGACTTATATGTGTCTTGACTCTGACAGTAATTCTTATAAAAGCATGATTCAAGGCAATTTGTACTAAAAGAACACTTACACTTAGTACATTCTCTTATAGAGACCTATAAGGAATCGTTGTAACACATTTATCAGACAGTTATCTTATAAGTGCATTTTCCAAGAACAATTGCTCTTGAATATTATTTGCACTTATAAAAGCATCTTAAAAGTATATTCATTCTTATTAAAGTCTGCAGTAAGTGTTTTATTACACTTAGAACCTTAATAAACTTTTTCATACAACTGCTATAAAGCTAAGAAGTTGTAAGTGTGAATGGTCTTTTCTGAGTCAAATTTAAGAGTAGAAGCATAATAGTAGAGCTCTATTAGAATATTTAGTCTTATAAAAGACTTATGAATACTTTATTAAGTATGTCTGCCATTACACGTGTAAATAATAACCGCTAAAGTATTTGCAACAGTTTAAGATGGAATTTGAGAAGTGGAAAAGATTTAAAAGAGTGGAGCGTATAGAAAAAAAGTAGATAAAAAATACACAGACTCACTAATAAAGGCATAGTTACTAGACACAGACACTAGTACGTCAGAAAACGATGGAGCCTGTAAATTGTTTGATGGTTCCGTACAAACCCAAAAAGACAGCAGCTCCGCAGATTTAATTGAACTGGCAGATCCTAGTCTTAAGGCGCAGAGTAGGGCAAGGCCTTCCCCATACAAACTTTGTGCACGTTTTATTCTTCGGTTTTGGCACTAACAAATATAATATTTTTTTGGTTGTAAATATTAGATATGCGAAGATAGTGATGTGAAAATTTTCAAATATTTCAAAAAAAATCAAAATTAATAAATTAAAAAAAAATACATCACGAAATAGCTATGAGATAAATAAGCATACTGACCAAAAATCATAACTTTAATGCAAACACAAACGAAGTAAATCCTGCACAAAGTTTGTATGGAGAGAGCTTGCCCTACCCCTCCTCTTAATGAGGATAGCGATGAAAGTGAATGTGAAACAGATAAAACGGATTATGAAAAATATATATCAATGTGATTAATTCTGTGTGAATTATCGCTTTATCTAAATTTAGTAGACATTATAAATAATGGCTAGATAATACATATAATATCCGGATTTATTACTTTGGCTGTAACATATAAATGTGTACTTAGGCATGTTTGGCTCACCTATAATAATATACCTACCTACCAAAAGATATAATTTGTATGCAAAGGTTTTTAAAAGGAACCCTAAATTTATTAAATGGCTGCAAGTAATTACCTTAGTCAAGTGCTTAATGAAACTACATCTTAGTTCCAAACAGAGTGACATTTTTTTTAAATGTATTAGACAGTTCTATTCAGCCATAGTCTATATTGTTACTGTAATAAACCTATTTTAACACCCTCTCCTAACAAAATAAACTATACTTCCTAAAATAAAAGAACAAGTAGTGTATAAACTTAAACAGAAAGTTCAAAATGTTTAAACTTCTGAAACACCCATAGCTTTTAAAAACTTATAGTGTTTGCTGGCACTGAGACTTTTAGTCAGTAAATCAGCTGGCATGTCAGAAGTTGACACATAACTTAACTGCACTTTGTTATGGTATACACATTCTCTAACAAAATGATGCCGTACATCAATATGCTTTGTTCGCTTGTGGAACAGCGGGTTAGCAGCTAGCTTAAGTGAACTTTGGCTATCACTATACAAGCATATTGGTGCACTGTCACTGGGCTTCAAGATATCACAGAGTAAATTCCGTAAGTATATTGCTTCTTTGCAAGCTTCGCTTAGAGCCATATACTCCAATTCACAGCTCGATAGCGCTATGGTTCTTTGCTTTCTCGATTCAAATGATATTACACATCCAGACATTATAAAGCAATACCCTGTATAAGATCTCCTATCCATGGTACAAGATGCCCAGTCTGCATCTACATAGCCTTGCAAACAACAATTGCCCTTTTTATAAACTAAACCAAAATTCTTAGTTTTCTGTAAGTACCTTAACAGCCTTTTTAAATGTTTCCAATGTGTTTCATTGTAACAATTGTTATATTGACTAAGATAACTCACACTAAAAGATATATCGGGCCTTGAAATGACAGACAAGTACATAAGACTGCCCACTAACTGCTGGTAGGGATATTTCTTATCACAGTTATTTTTGTTACCCTTTTCTAGTTTTAAGTTGACTTCCATTGGAGTCTCTGAACTATGACAATCTGACATCTCAAATTTCTTTAAAATTTTGTCTACAAATTGTTCCTGGTCAACAGTAATACAGTCTTTTTTAACATTTACTCTCATCCCAAGACACTGTTTAATCTGACCTAAATCCTTTATTTTGAATTTGTTTACAAGTTCAGTTCTCAATTGCTCATAAGAGCTTTCAGAATTATAAAATACAAAGAAATCATCTACAAACTATGCAATGTATACTTGTACATCTTTTTCATATTTTATAAAAAGACAAGGTTCATATTTGGATTTTTGATAACCCAATTCTAACAAGCATTCCTCTACTCGAGTGTACCACGCTCTGGCAGACTGCTTTAAACCATAAATTGCTCTTTTTAGCTTTAATACTTTGTTCTTACTGTCTACAAAATTGGAACACTCGGGTATTTCCATGTAAACATTTTCTTTTAGATAACCATTCAGGAAAGCAGTAGGTACATCTAAGTGATTCATATTCAAATCTAATTGCACACTCAAAGCAAACAATAATCTTAGAGTTGAATACCTTAGCACTGGCGAGAAGGTTTCAGTGAAGTCTATGCCCTTCTTCTGTGTAAATCCTTTGGCAACGAGCCTTGCCCTGTAACGCACTTCACCTTCACTATTAAACTTCTTTTTAAATACCCATTTATTTTTCACTACTGTTCCTTCACTTGGCCTATCCACTAGTTCCCAGGTGTTGTTGTCCTTAAAAGATTGTAGTTCCTCCATCATTGCACTTTGCCACTGCACTTTTTCTGGACCTGCAACAGCTTCTGTGAGTGAAATGTGCTCACCTGTCATGTCTTCTACACCCATATTTGAAATACCATAGTAATCTGGTTGACGCCGAACACGCTTTGGTAACTCCTGTGGCTCCTCTGGCCCTTGTGGCTCCAGTGTTACCTCTCCTGCACTTTCTGGTTCATAAAAGCTGTCATCCTCACTTGGTGTTTCACTGGGAACATATGTTTCATCATTAACATTATCATCATGGACTTCACTGTCATCTGAGCTGCTGCTACTTGACTGACCACTTTCTGATGGCTTCACTGTTACTGTTACGCTTTGCTGTTTATCCTCTACCATTATTGTTGCTACATTTTCTTCAGCATTCTCCATAATGACTACATCTCTAGCAACAACAATATCCTGAGATACTGGATTATACAAGCGATAACCTTTGGTTGTCTCTGAGTAACCAACTAGTAACATCTTGGTTGCTTTCTTGTCCCATTTCCTTCGCTTTTGCTTTGGGACGTGCACCATCACTGGACTGCCGAAGATCCGTAAATGACCAACATTCGGCTTTCTGCCAGTCCACACTTCATAAGGAGTGGTGTCACGGCTAAGACTTGCCGCTAAGGACCTATTTTTAATATACACTGCGGTGTTAACAGCCTCTGCCCAAAACTTTTTCTCAAGTTTGGCATCAAATAGGAGACAGCGGGCTTTCTCTACTATTGATCTGTTAAACCGCTCTGACAATCCATTAGACTCGGGGGTATATGCAGTTGTCCGCTGATGTACTATACCACACTGCTTCAGATAGTTCTCCATTTCAGTTGAGCAATACTCTCCTCCAGAATCTGTTCTCAGAACTTTTATCTTCTTTGACTGCTGGTTCTCAACTAACTTCTGGAACTCCTTGAAGTACTTGAATGTCTGATGTTTTGACTGAAGAAAATAGACAAAACACATTCGGCTATAGTCATCGACAAAAATTAGGTAGTATCTTGCATTTCCTAGGGACTTATTCTCCATTTGCCCACACAGGTCGCTGTGGACCAATTCTAGAATATCCTTACTCCTGCTTGCACTTACTGGGAATGGCAACCTCGCCTGCTTTCCCTCGCAGCATACTGTACAACTGGATTTATCTATAGTGCCTCTTTTATCTGGAAATGATACCCCCTCAACTGCTCCATCTTTCATCTTAGAAAGATCAGTTGAATTTATATGGCCTAATCGTCTGTGCCATGTTTGACTCGAAGTTGTCACTGCCGCCGCTATGAGTTGTTGAGACTTCACAATGTTTAATCTGTACACATCATTTTCTAAAGTTGCTTCGCCAATGCGAACATTGTCTGAGTTGTAAATGAAACATCCGTGCTGGTTGAACACAACTCGGTTTCCGCTCGCGATGATTCTGCTCACTGACAATAAGTTCGTGGTAAGGTTAGGAATGCACAAAACATTGTTTACAACTACTTCGTACTGCTTGTTTCCAACTGAAGTAGTGATCTGTAAGTCTCCAGAACAAACAACATCCACGGTTTGCTGATTTGCCACAATTATTTGTTTAGTTTTCGGTTCGTAATGCTTCACATTTGTCAAAATGTTTTGGTTAGACACGAGATGAGTACTTGACCCCGAATCAATGTAATAATCGTCTTGACTAAACTGTTTATTGAAAAATACTGCGCTGAATGCATTCATTTTTGGTTTTCGCTCCTCTGGGCACTGGTTTTTGAAATGCCCAACTTGCTTGCATTTATAACAACGAATTATTTTTGCGCTTGACGTTGACGACGGTTTGACAGTTCCACTGACTGATGTCTGTGGTTGCGTTTCGTTACTGCCACCACGATTCTTAGGAAAGGTTTTATTGCTACCGCCATATCTGTGCGAATTCTTAGCAATAAATGCGCTGTCCGATTTTACCTCAAAATCTGTACTCATGTCTAATAACTTAGTTTTTATAGCATCTGCATTTAAACTCATTCCCGAATGCTCAATGGCCATTATCATCGGGCTAAACTTCTCCGGAAGACCTGCCAACAGCAAAGAACCGATCCACTCATCGTTTATCTCGAATCCAGTACCCTTTAATTTCTGTGCGGTTTCTACTAACTGAGTCACATAAGCCGTCATTGACTCGCACGTTTCTAATCGGATAGAAATTAAACTCCTTAATAGGCTAATCTTGCGCGTGTAACCCGTGTCATCGAACAAGGACTTTAGCTTATTCCAGGTATCCCGTACTGTAGATTCTCCCTTGATGTGGACATAGAGTGAGGGGTCCACGGTCAATATCATCTTCGCTCTGGCTTTCCTGTCGCTTGTTTCATCTAGGACGTTTTTACTAGACAAGTCGACGCCTTCCAGGATGAGAAAGTTTTCTACAGCAAATGCCCAGTCGTCATAATTCTCACGACCTTTTAACTTGGGCACGTTTACTGCATAGTTTGCAGACATTTTATTAACTTTGCACTACTAAATACGACCGAAAAACTAAAAATTTTGGCATGCGGGCCATAACCTAATGAAACTACATCTTAGTTCCAAACAGAGTGACATTTTTTTAAATGTATTAGACAGTTCTATTCAGCCATAGTCTATATTGTTACTGTAATAAACCTATTTTAACAGTGCTCAATAAGACTAAAGGGTTTAACGTTAACTGAGGGAGTGTGAAATAAGAGAATATAGTCTTTAGCTTATCTTAAAAGATACTAGTTGTTCGCTTCAATCTCTTAATGGCGTTCATTTTTTATTTTTGCAAATAATTAATGTTGTTGCGAATATACTTAAGTACATTGCGAAGTTGACCCGAGAAAATAATTTAATTTATTTTACAAAACATTCGAAGAAATGAACTCCGCGAGTTATTTTAGTTTATAAAAACATAATTATTCGTATCAAGTAAATAAATGAAACTATTACGGAAACTTATTAATATCACTAAAAGTTAATACTTACATTTATGTTTTGGTTTTTTTAATAACAGTAGCAGCGCTTGCGATTATTCAACGACTCCTTTCGACGTTTTGTGATAAATACTCCTATAATGAAATTCCAGAGAGCAATAATACAAGGGAAATTACACTTAAAAAAGCAGTCGTAAGAGCGCTCTAAGTCTAATTGCCCTTAAACAATGCCATTGTAAGACCGTTGTAAGTTATTTTGGTATTACAACAGTAATAACAAGATTATTGAAAGTGTTATGTAATCCTCAATAAGAGCGTTATAAGATGACTATAAGTAAGAATTCTCTTATAATTTGCGCCTAAATCGACACTTACAGCAGTTTGTAAGTATGGTGTAAGTCTAAAAAATTATGCTCTTAGGACATCTGTAAGTTAAAATTTTGCTAGTTGGGTAGGAAATCCCACCCGGGTTGCAAACAACCCTTTTTCGTATAAAATCACTTTTATCCAGGTTTGAACTTCGGTTTTGTCCCTACTCACCCCATTTTACGGTACCTAATGTTTTCCAGCGTGTGTTACGTAAATCTGTACCTAATGTAAGTTGAGCACGTTACCTAATCAACTAACTGGTTAAATTTTTGTTTATAAGAATACCATTTGAAGACTATGGTCAATCATTTATTCTAGCTTAAAGTTCTTTCATCATCTCTGATCATGCTAGTAAACGGCGTAAAGATATTGCTTGGCCTGAAAATATTAATAAAAGGCACGCGTTCTCTTCAAAATTTTTCAACTTCTTGGGTCCTCTTCTCTACAACAGGCTTTAACGCGCGGCTGGATTTATATCCATTAAACTACATGAAATGTAAATCTACGCTACGAGAAGCCCTTCAAAACATGTCATATGACGATACAGAGAAATTATTGATTGTTTTCAAATAAACTCACATCATAGCTTTACTCGTATCTTCCTATTTATTTGTACTACTTATTAAGACCACGTTATTCGAAATCATAGTATTTTTCATTCAATTTTAAACCATTAAATACTCACTTTATTGATGGGATATTTAGATATGTTATAGTTTAAGAGTCGGTCTAGTGTATTTTAAGGCTAAAAACACGATATTTGAAACTTCGCTCGATGATCTCACATCGCAAAAACAGGTAAATTTTGATCTTATTGTGAGTCGTATATAAAATATATCCAACTCAGACTCGAGTAACATATATCAATAGATAGGAAACGATGTGAAGAAGTGTATTTTACGGCTAATTTTTTTTTAAATGTTTAATATTTAACAAAACTCAAAAATATCAGAAAAGCAAACTGCGCGCTTCATTTTAGTAGACAGATGGCCGTTGGGCCTCGAGCTGGACGGACGTCTGTCGCACTTTTTGCAGTTTGACATTTATAAAAATCGCATATTTAATACCAGTAACTAGATGATATTAACATTTTCAGGGTAAATTACTGGTGAGTCATATCGACGAATAAACATTTAAAATAGTTTTCCTGGTACTTTTACTATTCGAGATAGTGGAAAACATAAAATGTGACTAATAAAGCTTATCATTATATCATTTTTTTTCTTTTTAAACCCTCTCTTATTACAAAAGGTTTCATTGAGTATTTTTAGAATTTGGAATATTTTACCATTATACGGGTCACACTCCTTCATATAGCATATTGTATATTTTATGTCTATGTGTGAGTATATTCATAGCGCCTGACACATAGTTTGACATCTGACATTAGCAAATTAAATTCAAGCTTGGTATTTCAAATACAATATTTTAAATTATTAAATATATTGAGCTTCGTATTGTAACAAAATAAATATGCCCAAACGGACCGTAATCCTGCCAGAGTTTTGACGCTATTCGACTTCAATTTGCTCTGCAGTTCAATGTAAAGCAGAATGACATCAGTATTACGATGAAAGTGATATTATTGCATTGTGTAATTATTCCAATATATCAACGTTTGTAAAAACGATAAAAAAAGAATAATACAAATTTAAATGAAAAGATGCCTCGGATAATATCTGAAATAGAAAGGGCCCAAAGCTCTGAGGAATTCTGGCCGCTTACGGCTAGTATGTGGGGGAGGATATCTGGTGACGGCGTCGCGGTCTCAGATCTATGATCAGCGGCTTCCGTGAACTTCACTTCATAGCCACATCATGCGTAAATGTTTACGTGAATTTAGTGGACGAAGTGATGCTGCAAATTGTTCTACTGACTTTCCTGAATTTATTCAAGATAATTGCCCCATACAGCACGGGTCACTTGGGAATGGTTTACTCTACAGCTACATCCAGGCATAAATGTAATGATGTAATGCCATCGCCTGAAATTTGAACCCGATTGAGAATCTTTGGGGTTTAATGGTTCAACAGTGGGATCATCGCCATGAAAGAACCAAAGAAGCAATTCAAGCAATAGATACTGCAATGAAATATGGGAGGAAATGCGGGGAACTGACATAATTATCAACGTCTTCTCAGCTTATTGAGAGACAGGCTACAAACTGTTATAGACGCACTGTGGTTGCACGCATTATAATCCCTCAGTCTTATGTTTTATGTTTATAATAAATTATATAATAAATCTTGAATTTTATTTAAGATGGATTTATGAACCGTACTGTCTTCTCGAAGATCTCACGGTTCGAAATAAAGGCCATACGATAAATAAAGAATAATAAAGAAGTAATAATTAAAGTTGTAAGCTTTTATTAGCAGGGCAAAATATTTATGTTGAATCTTTTTCTAAATAATTAAAAAAAGTACAGAATATTTATTTACGAAAATAACGCTCAATAATTATTTATGCTCTAAAAATTACGGTTGTTTAAATAAAACACAAAAAAAAAACACTTCCTCTTGCCTGAGATTCGAACCTGTGACCTGTGCTTTAGAGAGCAAGCGATTACTAATTACACCACAATGTACTTGGCTTAGTGGTTGAAATTAAGCTACTTATTTGTGGCTTGCAACTTTACCTTTTTGTGTCGTCGTGATAAAATTTAGCCCTTATTTAGTTAAGTGAAATCTGTCAAAACTGCGCAACAGAGACAGAGATATGCAATGACAAGTCTACACTCTTTTGCGTGAATGTCATAACAATCTGTTCTAAATTTAAATGGTTGACAACCTAATTATCACGTGCGCCACTCTGGCTTATTCTGGTTAATTTGACAAAGAAGGTCTGTCACATATTCAAATTCAAAGTTACAGCAATCATTAAAAAAAACGAGGTCAGTGACCTGTCACAGTAAAGTGAGATAGTGTGTGTAAAATGTAATTGTGTTTGTTACTGGGGAGAATTACGATAATGTTGCGCCGCCTAGCGGATTTTTTGTGTCGCGTTTGTAGTTTCGCTGCAATAAGAAAGCCTTAAGATTAAATTGTATTTCTTTTTTTGCATGTGAATATTTTTAAGTAATTGTAAGCCTTTATTTGCCTGAAACAGGGTTTCCTAGCTCAGGCACATGCTATGCTATTTCATCATCCTCCTAGCGTTATCCCAGTACAGTTGCATCCTGAAGGATGCCTGGGGTCCGCTACCTAATCCCAAGATTTGGCGTAGGCACTAGTTTTTACGGAAGCGACTGCCATCTGACCTTCCAACCCCAAGGGGAAACTAGACCTTATTGGGATTAGGCTTTGTCAAGTGAGTGGGCAACTTGACTGTTAGAAGTTCTCAAGCCGCCCGAAGGCCTCCAACTCGGCTTAACGACTGCTGCCATAGACAGCAACCGGGATCAACGGCTTAACGTGCCTTCCAAAGCACGGGAGCGCTCAGTTAGTAACCACTCAAAGCGGTCACCCATCCAAGTCCTGACCGCTGCCCACGTTGCTTAACCTTAGCAAGCGCAAGCGGTGCGCAAGCGCCGCTGGGCCACATGCTATGCTATTTATTACCATCTAATTGTAAGCTCTTATAGTTATTATTATTGTATGTTTTTCAATAAATTATCATATTCTATTATATCATAATCATCATAAGCATTATCCCAGTACAGTTGCATGCTGAAGGATGCCTGGGGTCCGCTACCTAATCCCAAGATTTGGCGTACCTATTCAATATTTTTTACGGAAACGACTGCCATCTGACCACCTTCAAGTTATTTATAATAAAAATGTAATTGTAAAACTTACCCAATGCAAAGTCACAAGAGGGCCCAAAGAAGACGTGTGCGCAATCGTTGTAGGCATCTATAGCCCCAATGACAGCATAGGCGGCGTCACAATCTGCCACATCGTAGCTCTTCCATTTAAACTGCACCCAGTCAGGAAAGGCCCGTTCAATGGCCTCTTGCTGCAAGGTCAGCTCCAGTGCGGACTCCACCTGAAATATGTTTATATGTTGTTCAAAAGTATAGTACTTTTATCTCACATAGTTGTGACACATACGAACACATAGACAACGTGAACTCATAGCTCCTACGCTGACGCACACAGTCATAGACAATGTGCATGTCATGGTTGTGTGCTCAACACACAACCATGGCTCACCCGCTCGTGAGATAAAAGTAACCTACAGTATTTGGCCGTTCCTTCCCGTCCTGGTACTCATACTGGCACCCCGCTCACGCCCCCCACAGCACCGAGCACGATTAGGCTGCGTTTCCACCAGAGATGTGTACACCACACGGATGCGTTTTCATACATTTGACACCTCGCAACGCGCCGAGCGAGGTGTCAAATTTATGAAAACACATCCTTGCATATCTCTGGTAGAAACGCAGCCTTAGGCGGAGACCAATACGTGACGTCGTCGAGGGAGCGGCCAACTTAAAGCGAACGGGTTGTACAGTCGCTATAAGATAATATATCGGAGCGAACGAGATGCTGAATAATATCTGAACACGACTCTATTGTCAAGGCGTTAGAGTGCATGTTCAGATATTTTTGACGGTGACTGTACTGTACATACGAGTTACGAGAATTCGCCGTGTTGACACAAGGGATTATATTCATAGTATTAGTTAGTAAACAAGCTTACGGCCTGCTCGGTAAGCAGACACCGTATTAAGCTTACCATCAGGCAGGCATCAGAATGCTCGTGATTCCAGAAGAGTCACAACCAAGTTGTCGGTTCTTTATTATTTTGTTTTTCATGTTGAAACAACGAATCACCTAATCGCGTTGATTCATACTATGATATTTAGGTATATCTAGTATTTTGATTTTTAAAAGACAGGCACTCTAAAGAGGGGAAGTTGTATTCTTCTGAATAAGTCAATTACCGCGAATTAAATGCTGGCCCAGGGAGAGATTAGGACCCCAGAAAGTTATTAAGTAAGTTATGAAGTTATTAGTCGTTGAGTTAAAGGCGGCTTAGTAGTTATAAGTGGCCTCAAGACGACCGAATCTAAAAAAAAGTCAGTAGCAAGATTCTAGTCCACCTTTATTCGGAGCTAGCTTATATAATATACTTTTACTTTTTGTATATTATACTTTTGTTAAAAATGTAGTAGCCCACTTAATTTCTTAATGGCCACACTTTTCTCAAGGGATTGGTACCTGGATCACAGGTTTTGTCCGTAAAAAATGGGCAGTAAAAACTGAATACCTTTTTCTCGTCACTTCTTACCTGGCAAATTCAGTACGTTCTCGTGAAAGTACAAACCAGTGTAAGGTTAAGTACTAGCTCATCTAAAAGTGGAGTGCAGTTTTACGGCACCTCCCATAGCGTTGAACACTTTTACGTTGTTTATTATGAGGAGTTTACTCCTTTAAAACTAGTTTGTGGTAATGGACTAGGAAGCGCTTAAGTATATTTATATATATATACTAGCGGACCCGGCAGACGTCGTCCTGCCCGGTGAAGCACCGCCACCTACCGGGTCCAATTGTCTTTTCAAACCTTCCCAGGACCAACACAAATATACACACAAAATTTCATCCAATTCGGTCCAGCCGTTTAGGAGGAGATAGGTAACAAACACACGTACAGAAGAATTATATATATAAAGATATATGGGTTATTGATAGATCGACGTACAAATTCCATAGGTTATATAGGGTATCTAGTCCATTGCAACTCGGACCCCATAATGTATTAGGCAAAAGTAAACCATTTTAGAAACTAAGTAGGTTGGACATGGACATCTTAATGCCAAATAAATGACACCTATCGTTCACCTTTGACACTATGAAAATGTTGAAAGTGTATTTGGTTAGTGTCAAGCACTGGGGCAAGTACGTGACTTTGTATTCCCTTTTAAAAATGTCAGCTGAGCCATTCTAAAAATATGTATCTTTAATTCTACATAATTGTTGATCTTTATTTACTTACTAATTAATTAATTAAATAACTTGTAAAACAAAAGAAATTAGAAATAGGAAAAACATTTTTATCTACACACATATCATAAATCCTCTAATATGCGTTCGGAAACCGTAGAAAATGACTGATTTCAACATTCAATGAATTTATGGCAATTTTCTTATCTGTGGCTAAGGCTACAGCAGTAATATAATTTTCATTTTAATCTCATATATGATGTTAAAATATTAAACGTCAAACAAAACTGTCAAAATTTAAATGTCAAAGTTGACATGTCCCTATTCTAGTATCACTAAAAATTCAAATTCAGTCGATGCGAAATGTCAGCTCGATGTTTTTTTAGTATATATCGCACGAAATTTGAGCTAGAACGACATGATCACATCAGAATAGGGACTCTTAACTTTTTAAAATAACATTCAGGTATCGGTTGCCAGTTCTGATTTCGATATATCCGCAACCGTGCAAAAAAGGTTGTATTAACACAATTATTGTATTTATTTACTACGGTTTCTGAACCCATCTTATTTAGGCATTATTTAGGCAATTAGGCATTATGTACCAGTTGTATAAACTATTATATTTATTCACATTCAATATTGAAATTACTGGCAACTTTTGAATCTAACGTGAGGCAACGTGAATGTTATGTGATCTGTGTAACCACCTCCCTTTCTAGAGGTCAGCTCAAAGAGAAATGTATAAGGTAAGAGGGGCAAATGCCCCGGTTCTGGCCACTGGGCCGGTTTTGGCCATTTTCAACTAACGTGGCCAAACAGTCTGAAGTGGGCAGAACTAGGGCATCTGCCATGTATTTTAATAAGATCAATCAGCTTTCGCAAGGTAAATAGGTATCTATCGAAAGCCTACTAACCGATCCCTTTCAATGGCCTTTGTTGCATGGAAATCGCTTATCCGGTGAGAGAAGAAGAGGGAGAACATTTTACATTGAACAAACTTGGTTCCAATCTAGGGATCCATGGCACGTCTAGTTTTCATTTATGAGGTTAAACATTTTCGTTCATTTATGAGGTTAGGTTAGTGCATCGTTTAATTTATGAGGTTAGGTTAGTGCTTACCATCGGCAAAGAAGCATCATACGACGTGTTTCTAGGCAGCAGTAATGCGGCCCTAACCGTGCAGTCCCCATTCTCATCACACAAGTTCTCACACGCCCTCGGCTTAGGATCATCGTCTCTGCAATTACTGGCTCCAACACCACACGACACACACAACAACACCAGCACTATATACCACGCCATTTTACAGTGTTTCCACACTGAGAAAATAACTAAAGCATTTTGCTAATCACATTATGAATCACTTTTGAACCTGCACTGTTATCACGTCGGCATCTGAAACAAGGAAACACACGTTAACATTTGGAAAATAAATGCTACTAGAATGGAAATTCCATAGAAAGTGTACTTTTTCTTTATCACTTCCGCTCTCAATTCTGGCGGAGTACAAGCAGTAGTAATTTTCTCATCGGAACTCATATTAATTTACGCACGCCAATAACGAATAATGAAATCGAATCAGATAATGAAAAATCTTAAATTTTCCCACCAAGTTCTTTTTTTTAATTTTTTTTTTTTTTTGCGCTGTTTTAGCTGACGTTTCTACCGCTGATTTTCAAACGATAAATTAAAATTATAATGTGTATTCAGTTCAAAATTAATTTGTAAATTAAAGTATTTTGTTAATAATGAGATACATGATTTTTGTTATTGATTCTATGTAATTAATACCGAAAACATCGCTAATTGTTTCTCTTATTCACCTGACCTTCTTGTGGGTTTAGTTTTTCTTCTAAAGCAACGTCTTTCTGACCTAGCAAAATACACTTATGTGCGCACGCAGACCGCATCTTTACACACATACAATCTGGATTAAAGAATATTTTTGGCACCGATACATTCCAAGGGATAAACTACGTCCATCTCCTAGTTGACGGACAGACGGACATAACACACGTGCTACTAGGTTTAGATTTGTTGGTGGAAAGATGAAACGTAGGCGGTTGAAGTTGACCAGATAATTATTCAAGAGCAACCGCATAAATGGAATACACTATTTGACTAAAAAAAAAATTATGGTGCCATTCGAACCAGTTTTCATAGACGATCAAATTTCTATATGGGACCAACTACAATTACACCACAATAAAGGGCAAAAAATAGAGATGAACGTAACTCGCCGCTAGCGGCCGCCCAAACGGCTCCTACAAATTGGCACGGGCAGATGACGTCACCCGCCTGGTATTGAACCAACCTGTTGTATGGGAAAGTAAGTATTTTGCTGTTTTGGTCGTCAGATAATGCGTTTAGGTACATAGTTGCCGTACATTTTTTTATTTATTTTTACCTAAATATTCTATTGATACCTTTTGTTTGACTTTTGGATGACAAAAAAAAACATAATTTTCCGAATTTTCGACGTTAAATATCTTTTTTCTATTTTGGTAAAAGTTTATAATTTTCAATTCATCATGTGATATTTTGATTGTTTACTATCCATAAAGTGACACCATGTTGTTTACAAATTTTAAGACGTGTCAAATAGTCTTTTGTATTTTTGGTTACAAAGTTTCACCACCCGCACGGTAATCACGTAACGTTTTCGACCGTTAGTACGATAGATTTAAATGTCAAATCCCATACCTAAACTGACATTAAATACGAACCAACGGTAGTACATATCGTTACGTGATTACCCCGCCGGCATGAAGTACGAGTAAGAAACAAGTAAGGTACTTTAGTATATATATTGTAGTCTTTGGTAAGGACCAGAGATACTTTTTTCCTTACATCATTGTAGCAGTTGAAGTTATCGGCTCAATTCAAGAACCTGTTTTTTCCGAGAGTGGCAAGAACTATTAGGTATAATGGCCGATCTTTTCCTATACAATACAACTTTAAAAATAAGTAAAACAGTATAATCATCATCATCATCATGAAAACAATATAATATTGTACCTAAAAGGGCCGGTTTTTGGCCGCCGGGTATTGCATGTTCATTGCGCCATGTTTAAAAAAACCGAGTAAGCGCCGTAACTAATGAGCTCAAATACTACGAAATGTATGATGTAAAATTTATATGAATATTTAAATTAAGTATTATTCGAAGCCCTTAACGTATGTGATCCTCCATTTTTCGAAGCATCGCGAATCCCCAGGATATTTAACAGACCCAACAACACTCACTCTACTAAAGTACTTACCTAAGTAAATACTTTTCCTAATTAAAGCAGAATTTTCTATTCAAATCATAATATAATCAAGAAACGAAAAACTTTTCCTTGTCGGAAATCATTGCGTCATAATAAGCAAGTAGGTACGAGTATAATCAAATGTTTTTGAAACATCGGTATAAGGAAAAGATAATTATTAACGTTGGAAGTTCTCGCCATATTTATCTTTTGTAAATAACGAATGCTCGTTTAGGCTAATGTTAAGGATGAATGCCTGCAAGGACTAATTAAAATGAAATCCTCTAACTAAAGTTACATATATTCTGAAAACCTGTAATGGCGGTGTAAATGAAACTGACATGATTGTAATATTCCAATAATATTATGAATATGAGTATAATTTTATAAATTGAATATTTCAAGTAATTACATGGAATTTCGCGTACCTATTGGGTAAACATGTTGTACTTACATTATAAGAGCATTTTTGAATTGAACTGACCGCGACCAGAAAAATTGAACCTAGTGAACCTCCATGTCCCTTCAAGAGGTAAGACAGGTATTTAAACAGACGGACTACATTTGAAGTGGGAGTGACTATAGAAATGTAGTTTTGGGTGGATTTTGTAAGTATTTTAGGTGTTGTGACACAAAATATTACACACAGGTACAAAATAATTTAAAATCAAAATAGTACATTACGTAACAAGGGCGGTAAAACAAAGAATGTCTCAGATCGCAGGTAATTGACGCCCGAGCTGAAGGCAAGGGCGATAAATATGCGATCTGAGGCTTTCTTTATTACCGACCGTGTTAAGTACAAAATTTTATGTCACCCCCTGGCCAGGAAGTGGGATTTCCCGCGCGCGGAGCGTGCGGTAATTGCCGCTTTATGGCCAGGTGTGACATAAAATGTATTTTTCAAATGTAGTTCTTACATGTTGACAACTTAAAATAACTAGAGTTACTTTTTTGGGATAATTTTCTGAAACTTTGAAATCATTATGTTACTAAAGGCTTCTTTAGGGCCAGGGGCGTTACATGCAAACCTAGATAGTGAGAGACGGTAGAGAATTCCACTCCTTAGCTGTCCTCGCAAGAAAGCTACAAGCACATCGCTTCCTGCGAATTAGGGACATGCCAACAACATAACGTCCGGGCCTTGTCCCAAGATGACAAAATGGGGCGGCAGGGATTAAATCATATACCCCAACGCACACTCACCGAAATGTATCCTGTAGAACACCGATAAGCAGGAAACTTTTCTTCGATGTTCAAGGCCATCGTGGCCTAAAATGTTAACTAAAAATAAAGAAAAAATCCCTGGTTTTTCTCCAGAGTTTTTCACAATGTACTTTACAAAGTACATTACATTTGTATAAGTTGTCCTTTTAAGAGGGCGCCACTCTGTTGTTAGCGGTTATTTAATGCTATTCTGAATTTAAAACCATTTAACGTGTTAAATACAAATATTAGTGACTAATTAATATTAAAATACCTGTTAACTTATACTGACATTATAAAAGTGCAATATAACAAAATATGGCACCATCGATGGCAAAACTGGCTTCAAATGCAGCGGCCGTTACTAGGCTAGTGGACATAATTTAAAACTTAAAAGAAGAAATCGGTGACATGAAACAACAAAATAAAATGTTGTTTTGATGTAATCCAAGAACAAACATTGTTACTAACTTACCAGAGTGGATACATACAAACGATTTTACGCACTGTCACTCAGATATATCCTACTCTGATCATAATATAAATACGTATAGATGAAGATATGGATGCATGCCTCTGCATTTAAATTAGCAAGTTCAGATAAAAATAGACCAACGAAACACATCGAAATACACATTCAAAAGTTCAAAAATAACATGTGAATGATAGACAGTACCTGGTGAAGGTTAAACTATTCCTGTGTGATCTACACAATTGCGAAATGTAATATGAATACATACAACTCACAATGCCTTACTACCTTTTAGATTTAGTGGTTTTGCTTTGAAAGTCGTAAACAGTGCCGGATTAAGACTACTTGATGCCCTAGGCAATCCACGCCTGTGGGCCCCCCATCCGCGAAAACACGAGCATAGCGAGCGCGAAATTTTTCAAATATTATGATGCAGGTGCAGAAAATACTTCATCGCATCAAGTCATAATCATAACATATCTAGACGTAAACGCGAGCGTAGCGAGCGCGAAATTGTTCGATTATAATGCAGGTGCGGAAAATACTTCATACGCATCAAGTCATAACATATTGTATCTAGACGAAAACGCGAGCGTAGCGAGCGCGAAATTTTTCGAACATTATGATGCAGGCGCGCATAAAAAACCATACATAATTAATGTAAAAGTAGCAGCTGTTGGTTCTCCGAATAAATAAATACCCAGTAGAAATAGACACTAAAAAAAATATAACTACGCAAACCACGATGTTAATCTACTTACCTCTATTTTTAGGGTTTCGTTCATACCCGAAGGGTCCAATTGGAGTCCTTTCACGTGTACGTCTGTCCCCTGTCACAGGTTTTCAAGCCAAACGGCTGGAAATTCTGTTTTAAAATTTTCATAGTTTAAAGCATGCGGTTTACCCGAAGCCATACAAATTATCGAAAAATATTTTAAGGGCGTGAAAAAATAAATTATGCTTTGACCGGTCGTTGTTTAGAGCTCGTTGAATAGATAAATACTGTATTTTTACCTCCCTACCTACCTACCAACCTGGGTGCTCCTGGGAGGTGTGTGATTTTCTGAGAGATAGGAGGGAGTTAGAGATATAGACCGTTTTGTATCGCTCTGAATGAGAAGAGCAGCTGCCAAAGTACCTAAGTATGTTTACGAAATTTTGCTCCGCTTTTTTTTTGCCTCCTATCGGCCTATGAATTTCGAATTTGGTCATTTAATGTTTATTATTACGTATAAGTATTTTACTAACAAATGGTAGTGCTATAACCCGAACGAGCGAGCAAGCGGGGAGCGGGCACTTATCGCCCCGAACGTCAACACTAGCCGTGCGGATTTTCAAAATGACCTTTTTTTCGTGGTGTTTCTGGTGCCCCCCTAGACGTGGTGCCCTAGGCAATTGCTTAATTTGTTTAAGGGTTAATCCGGCACTGGTCGTAAACTAATATAATTGACGGCATGCAGATTCAGAGTAATGAGATCTCAATTAGAGCGATTTGAAGTTGTGTTGCCATGCTCAATGGAGTGTAAATCGAAAAATATTGTGTAAACGGAATTGAACTTGACCATATTTAAATGTTTGTTAAGCGGATGCGTCCGCTAGCGAAAATCTCAATTTTTTTAATCAAAGTGAAAATTGAAAAATTCAACACCACAGGTGGGATTTGAACCCACGACCTCTGGAATCCATCCATTGCTCTACCAATTGAGCCACCGTGGTAATCCCCCGTGTTGGTGAATTTTCCAATCATAACACTCATCTAATTAGGTAAGGCTTAATTAGATGAGTGTTATGATTGGAAAATTCACCACATATTGATTTCTTAGCGTCATCGTGAAAATCTAGTACTTAGGTAGAACTATACGGACGAGCAAAAATAACGGGTACACTTTGTATGGAAGTTCCAAAGAAAGTGAATTCGTTATTTTTGCTCGTCATTATATCGTCGCCCCCATGCTAAACTAACATAACTGCAAAAAACAAAATGTTGAGGAGAGCGATTTAAAGGTGCTAAAAATGTTATATTGATTTTTTTTGATGTATTAGTTGAAGTTGTATTGATATAGTATACATGTAGTGTGTTTAAAATGGATGTATTACATGATCAATTTCTCAGATAAGCATTATTTTATTGGATTTAGAAATTACAGCACATTCGCAATTTTGCATCTCCATAGAAAGTGCAACAAAGGTAAGTTTTTTCACCATAATAAACTCACGAAACTACCACTTTCGTAAATTAAAACTCCTTTTAACATATTTGAACCCAGGTAAAGTTACGAAAATGACAGTTTCGTGTGTTAACTATGGTGTATTTGAATGCCTTCGTATGCATTTGTATTGAGACATTGATTTGCGAATCTGTATTTATTTGTAATTTCAACAGAAATATATTGTATAATATCATTTCAATTCATTTCAAAATACTTAAAACCACTACAGGAATTTATAAATAAGGGTGAGGCCGTCATTTCTTGTTCCAGATTCCAGTTTAAATCGATTAAATCGATCGAAATCGATTCAATCGATCCTGTTTCAATCGTCCACATTTTAATCACTTCCAAACCTTCCGCCTATAAGATATATAAATGGATTACTAATATTCGTAATCAGCCCAAGTCCTATCCAGCATGGAATATTGTAGTCCTTTGGGATTGTTTGGCTAAGTACCAACTTGCCGCAATCGACTCGGTGGATCGCAGAGCAGGGGGCTCATACGGGGACAGTACGGTAGTAGCACGAAGTAGCAACTAAGCTGCAGAGCCTAGCATATACGCAAAGTAGCGTGTCTGTGCGTCTTCTACAAATTGTACTCATACCGCCTTCCCCCTTCTTCCATCGGGCGTCCAGACGAACATCTGGTTAGGTACCATCCTTATGTGGTTGAAATTGCTCTTGCTCGAACCAAGCTCTTTTCATAAGTAAATAGGCATCTTCTGGGTGAGCTCGCTTCACAAGAGCAATCCTATGTTTAATAAAATAAAACCCAACGGAAGTGATTAAAATATAGATGATTCAAAATGCTGAATTCGATACCATGTCTTGGAAAATTACGCCAAATACTAAATTAATAAGGGGATATAATTCGTGTAGATTTTAAAATTGGTATTGGTATTGGTCTGTGTAGTTTGTATTGTTGTGGTATAGTTTTACATTGCGGTATTCAGATGAACATGCTATAAAAGATAACTGTACCAATTTTCAAATATACACAAATTATTTCCCCCGATTTAATTAAGTTTCTCGGAATTGACAACATTTCATATTTTTAACTACTTTATTTTATGAACTAGTTAGAAAATAGGTAAAAATTTAAGCCACCCGTATTTTTTCTTTTTCAATTTAACTCATTATTTCATACAAAAAAAACACGTTGAAAAGTAGGTCATTCCAAAAGGGCGTAAGTAAAATATGACGTCATCTTCCCAACAAGAATCCAGAGCCACTCCAGAGCAGCGATTGTCTGTACTCTGTACTAAGGTCTCCATGAATACAGCGAGGAAGATGACGTCAACTTTCGGTTTACAGTAATTTGCGATTTTTTCCAAAATTAACGGAGAAAAAAATCTAAAAAAATGTTTTTTGTGTACTTCACACGTTTTTACCGAAATGGTTTTCGAATTCAGACTTTTGGAAATTATGAAATATTGTCAATTCTACGTCCACTATCGAATAGCCAAATTTACCAATCCCACTAAGGATCACATTTCGAATAAATTCTCATAGCTAGTAGTCCTTACGGTCCTAAAATACGATGACATGAGACGTCAAAATAGCGGCCAAGTACGAATATTTTTAATCGATTTGGGTATGGATGCTCGATATATGATTTGAATTAAATCATTAATTTTGCAGAAATTTTTAACTGAAGCAAAAATAAATGTGTATGTGGCGATAATTATAATATTTTTGTAGATTTGATAAACTAAAAGGTTTTTTCACCCAAAAACAGCAAATAAAGGTATTTTGACGAAGCTCTTCTGACACCGGAAACGATTTCGAGACTGACATATTTAATCGATTAATATAAGTAGTTTTTATTAACGTGGCAGATTTTTCTCCTGTACCTTGGGCAGAGGGTTAAGTTCGAATATATTAATGGTGTCTCCAGTCTTTAATGTTTTATAGAAGCCACGGGCACAGAATGAGTCCTATGAACATGCTTCTATTTTTTTATGCAGCTATGTTGGTCGACATGCTTATTAATTTTAGTATACACACTTCTAACAATGTCTTACATATTTTTAAGCGAATTAAATTATAATACAACGCTGTTTTATTTATATACAGTCCCGTAATCCCATTACAATATAATTGGAATATAAGACACGTTTTATAACTTTTATTTCAATTATCGATATCTGTTTATCGACAACATCGCTTCGTTAGTCGATACAGACCAACTTTTGCAGTACGTCACCATGTAGGCAATACAAGTTTCTATAATATTAATATTACTAATTTGCATGTACTGTCAGGATGAAAGTTTATAAAACATAGTAGGCAAAGGCATTAACATTTCAGCCAAAAAATACTCTTTTAAAAAGTAGGTAAATTTAAATAATTAGTTTATGTATAGAAAATTACAACTCGCACCATTTAATTTAATGATTATCAACGATAACAAAAACTGCCTTTAACAAACATGCATTATTTTAAGTTTCTCTTAAGGTACATACCTACGAATGATTTACTATTACAAACTCGCGAAAATGTGAAATTCGCAAAGTTTGATAGTCCAATTTATGTGATGTGGTAATAATAGCAACCATGCAAAATAACTAATATGCCAGATTCGCAAATTTGCTAAAGGTTATGAATGTATAAGAATTAAATACCACCATAATAAACTGACGTATGTGCCCGATTCGCCAATTTGCTGTAGTCTACTTTTTTGGTTGAGTAATAATTGCCACTATATTAAATTAACCAATCTGCAGATTCGCGAATATGCTATAGTTAAAAATATGGATGAGGAATAAATGCCACCATAGTAAACTATCGTATCTGTCAGAATCGCAAATTTGCTATAGGCTAATCGTACCGGTCATTAATAATTTACACCATAGAAAATTAACGAAAATGGCAGATTCGTTAATTATTCACAGGCGTCCTAACTTTATCGGCCAAGGAAAAATGCCTTATCTACACTTCGCGAGTCTACCATGGGATAAAACAGATAAAATGTCAGATTAGCACAACCGTAACTCTGAAATCTTAAAAGATAGAAGTCTAGAAATTTGTGACATTGTAGATTACCATATTTAGTACATAATTACATCAATAACTCAATTTTGACAAAAATGCACTTATGTTAGTTTAGCATGGGGGCGACGATATTTCCAGAATCCGCTAATATGATTTTGATTTCTATTCTCTAAGCATCAATCAAAAGTGTATTATACACATTTATGAGTGAATATAAGTATCAATTCAACCGCTATTATTACTTTATATATATTTTTTTACAAATGAGTAAAGTTTGGGAGTAATTTTTCGTAAAGCTTTAGGTTCCTATACTTATTTTATTGAAGTTAATGAACACAGAATGCTAGTGAGTGAAATACAATTCCATCGTGGCACGAAATGTCTATTTAGTCCGCAATATGGGACTAAATTAAGTACGTGTGCAAATATACATCGCAACCCAGGTTTCTCATTTCAAAATAAGGGTGATTCGTGGATAGACCCCCAACAAGGTGGACTGATCACCTGGTAAAGGACGCGGGAGTCTGCTTGTTGCTGGTGGCGATGGCGTAGGAACGGATACTGTGGCACTTTTTGGGGGAGACCTACCTACCTATGTCCAGCAGTGGACGTCTTTCGGCTGATATGATGATGATGAGTACAAAACAAAATAAAACTAGTGGCTCTGTGAGCTGTAGACCTCGTGTGTGTGTGTTTTTTTTTAAATTTCGAAAACTATGTTAGTTATCGAGCTCACAAAATTTCACGAGAATCGGTTGAGAAACTTGAGAAACGCTGTAGAGGACATATTTTTGTCGAGTAATTTAAAAAATGTAATCAAAGAACCTGCTCACAATACTTCACGAGAATCGCTTGTGAAATGCGACCCTTAGAGGTGAACAAATCGAAATCCAGCCGCAGAAACACAAAATCATTGATAAAAAAATTGTTTTCTTTTCTAATTTTCAAAAAGTGACTATAAAAAAATTCTATGTAGTCATAAAACCTGCTCACAAAATTACACGAGAATTGGTTGAGAAATGCGACCTGTAGAGGAAATAACGGCCGCAGAAAAATACGAAATAATTGATAAAAAGTTTGTTTTTTTTAAAGTTCCAAAAATTGACTCAACAAAAAACTTTCTTTTAATTTTCGTACCTGCTCACAAAATTTCACGAGAATCGGTTAAGAAATGCGACCTGTAGAGGAGAACAACCGGAAACCCGGACATACGAAAGCATTTTTGCCGAAGCTAAAACAGATACCTTCGTTTCACTCGGTCAATTTGGTATAAGGTGCATCCACGTAAATTCACTGGTCTGCAGGATGAATTCTATATCGTGAATTGTTTTACTCTAAGACATGCCTAATTCAAGTTTACAATACAAAATTCACACTATATCCAAAGACTACAATATATATACTAAAGTATAGACTGGTAACTCTACCGTTTTAGGAAACTGGATGATAGTGCTGCCATCTATCCCTCGTGATGTGTAAAATGATTTACACACGCACACACACATGCATAGTAGGTAATACATACACATATAAAACATTCATTCAATTAGTTTGACACATCTTAGAAGTTACGTAGAAATAAGTTTCTAAACGCGATTATGAAATTAATTGCGTACCTGTTTAGAAACTTATTTCTCTACGTAACTTCTAAGATATGCCACACTAGTCCATATTGGAGATTATAATAGGATAGAATTGGAATAGGTCCTTAAAAATAGAATAATATATTATCAATATTAAATAAAAAATCAAGTGAAACTTCATTTCCTTGTTTATGTGTGTTATTATTATAAACAAACAATCTATTAAAAATAACATACATGGCATAAATAAAATCAAAACTAACTTGAATCTACAACAGGCCCCTTGAGGCATGGTACCTAAATTTTCTCGCTATATGGCAATGAGCGCGCGCGTTGAGTCCTTTGGAGTTCGCTTACCATCAGGTGGCCCGCACATATAAAAAAATGCCGATACGTTGTATGAGGAATTTACCAGGTTCGTCAGTCACCAGTTACTTCAACTTCAAACATTTCACGATTTCAGTAAATAACTTGTGTGCGCTGGGACCCCATGGACCTCGAGTTTTCGATGCCAAAAGGTCAAAATTGTACTCACAGCCGATGCCCTTATTTAATGAGCTGGAAACAAACAAATCAACATATAAGTATACGCAACCTATCTAACGGTAAGCAGTCATCATAAGATATTGACGCTTGCAACTCCCGAAGAATTACAAGCGCGTTGCCAACCCCGAAGTGAATTGAGGATTCACTGCAATTACACAAAAAGAAAAATGCAGATTGTCTCTCAACACAGCGCATTATTGGGAACTCTGGCGACCATACACACACTGTAACATCAAATTAGTACAAACAGACATAGTTTTGCTGTTATTATGGCTGCAATATTTTTACTCCAGTTGTTGCTCAAACCCTTCAAGTGCAGATAACAATTTGCTTGTATATTTTTCTTTTTTAGTAGGCACTCCTCCATATCCCTCCGAGAATATGACTGTGGTCAAAATTGTACCTATGCTTTAATTTTTCCGTCCCACAGTCCACTCTGATATCAACAAATCTAATCAATAAAAATAAATAAATACCTCGCAAGCATATTTTCTGGGTAGTGGTATACTTCAGTAAAATGAATTCTATAACCCTCCTGTTTGTGCTGTGATGACTGCTCTTCAAAATCAAATCCGCAACTGAGCTTCCCAGCCCTAAACCTGTTTGAATCTTTTGGTGAGGACTTGGAAATCTGTGTAAGGGGTTCCTGCAATTGTGAAAGGAAAATAAATGCCAAAAATGAAAGAATTTACTTGATTAGACTTTATTACCTATTAATCTATTATAACTTAGTTGCTTCGTTAAAGTTTTTTGTTATGTTATTACTTTGTGGTGCACAATAAGTCATATTATTATTATAACATATAAATTACACAAATACAAATAATTATAATTTAATTACCTTTTCCGTGTCCACCCTTACAAAATGGCTACCGTACAAAACGCAACAATTCCTGTCCTGTGTCCTGAATGACATAGGTATTAGGTATTCCTGGATTACGAGTCCTGGCTCACTATTACATTCTCAAACTATGCGTATTACAATGCAATGTTTTTTATTTCGAATATGGTGGCATTTAAATGAAAAAGCAACTATTTTAAATTAAATTAAATGGATTTGTCAGTAACAGTTTTATATTTGAAGTTTTATTTTGAAAATTGTCAAAAGATGTCAACGTATAATATAAACGTTCCGTTACTCCCAAATTTAAGCTGATATACACTCATAGTCCATAAAATTTTGCTCAGTAACTTATAACGTAAGAAAGGCTGACAACATATATTTATCCATGTCTATGGGGTATTTAACTAGCACTCTAATCAATTTTCTGTTTGCATGAACTATTGATGAGGCTCAATTAGCTCGATGTTCTTAAAAGGTTTGTTTTAACGGGTCTAACGCGATATTTATGTATTTACCTTTTTTACCGACGTTTCGACACGGGTTTCACCGGCCGTGGTCGCGGATATGACTGTCGTCTCAGCAAGTTGTCAACGGATATATGGGTACACAACATTTGACTACCCTACAAAAGTTAACAAAAATGTGAGGGGTAGACTCGAAAAATGTTCACTACCCGTCCACTTTGTTTCTAATTGTCTAAGGCACGGCACACGGCACTCACAGTATCCGCGCACAGATCCGAAGATTTACCATGAGATTTTATGTTTTGTATCACTGGTCCCCAAGTCGCCGATAGATTGAAACCGTCTCCCCTATTGAAATTTCTTGGGTGTTTTTTGATTTCAATGGCTTCTCGTACCACCCGCGGGTAATAATGGCGTTCGGTGGAGAGGATTTGGGTTTATGTAACTCAATCCAGTGATTCGATCCAGTCGTTAATAAGTGTTCGGCTATGGCGGATTTATTTATTTGGCGATTTTTGACTGCTGCTATGTGTTCCTTAACCCTCTCCTGTACACTTCGCTTAGTCTGGCCAATATAAACACTCCCGCAACTGCACTCCACTTTATAGACACCGGGATTCTGGTATGGAATGACATCTTTTGGACTACGCAGCTGATTCTGATTGGCTTTTGTAGGGTAGTCAAATGTTGTGTACCCATATCTCCGTTGACAACTTGCTGAGACGACAGTCATATCCGCGACCACGGCCGGTGAAACCCGTGTCGAAACGTCGGTAAAAAAGGTAAATACATAAATATCGCGTTAGACCCGTTAAAACAAACCTTTTAAGTATGTTTACAAAGCGCGTTAAAGTGTTATATAGCTCGATGTTGTTATCACATAATTGTGTACATTACCTAAAAATGTAAATATTTTGTGTAAATTGGAACGATAACGAACTAAACAGGAAAAAACTCCTAGTACCATAAATTTAGGTAGCAAATACGTCATCTAAATTAAGGCATAGACAAGTAAATGTATACATAGTAGACAAGTTCGTGGTACTTGTTACAGTTGTTACAATGTGTACATTACCTAAACATAACTGTGTGCAGTACTGACATCTAACAGCATGAGTAAAAACGACGAAGTCCTTGGCTTGGAAAAGAAGACAAGCAGTACTTAGAGCTGAAGAGCTCGTTATTTTGTCACCAATATATAGATTGCAGCTCAATCTAAGCGTTCCATTTCTTTTCTTCTAAGTTGCCATAGCATGACTATATCTACAGAGGTCATGCCAAATTTGAGAAGATTTTCTCTAGATAACACAGTCATGAAATTTAGTTCGAAACAGACAATTGAACAAATTCTTTCCACGACAATTGACACTATTTCGCATTATTCCCTTTTGTGAGACGCTGGGAAAAGGAATTTCTGCTATATTTCCAGTGAAAATATTTCTGTATCTCTTCGAGAGAAAACCTGCAAATTACACGCGAGAGACGTGAGCCGCGCTCCTGCCACGGTGGAAATTATTTATAGAGAACGCGCGCGGTAGGTACTTTCAGCAACTACTCCAATTGTTTTTGCTTCGAAGCATAGACATGTCAGTTAAGGCAAGTAATAGGTCACCTATCCCTGACTTGGCATTTACCAGGGTTCACAACAATCCCGTACGAACGGAACCAAGCAGATATACCACTGAGGCCCTCGTTTATATCCCCTATTGCACGATCCAGATTGTAATCGCGTATCCCCATGATACAGCTGCAGATCGTCAGCGTAGAGCTGGTAAGAACATGCGAGGTTAGGCACAATCAAATTAATACAAATTTGGAAAATGAGAGGAGAGAGGATGCCGCCCTGAAGACCGCCAGAAGTAATCCTACACCAATCTGAGAAGGAATTATCGACGAATTATTAAAGCAGAACCGTGGTTGTACTAGACCAGGTCGACAGCCAGATTGGTACGAAGTGAGTACATTATTGGAGAAAATGTGAATTGACAGTTGCTTGTGCTTCCAAGACTTAGATAAAAAGGGGAGGATAGATACTACTACTCCGCTGGATCAGAGACCCAAAGTGTGGCTTGACCTCGAATACGAGTGCACGCCATTGGTCCCGGTCTTGTACTAGATCTTTCCACGACTCAGCTTGAAGCCCACGTAGGTCAGCCATCACAACGTCATGCCAGCGGTATCTGGGGCGACCGATCGGCCGTCTCCCTGTCGGTTTACCCTGGTCTTTCCTGGTCTTTTGACAGCACGGTCATCACCCATTCGTTCCAGATGACCAAGCCAGCGAAGTCAGTTTGCTTTCGTTACTCCGATGATATTCGGTTCCGCGGCAAGATCTTCAATTCCGGCATTCCTCCGTATTCTCCAACTGCCATCTGGTTTTGGCCGAATTGGGCCGAAGATTTTACGGAGGATTTCCCTTTCAGCCACCAACAGCTTATTCTCCTCTCTAAGTGTTAGTGTCCAGGCCTCACATCCGTATGTTAAGATTGGACGTATCACGGTTTTATAGATGCGGATCTTAGTGCTTCTACTGAGTAGGGCGGCGCTGCATCTTAAGGCGTTTTGTACACCGGCCTCTATTTCTTCGCCCCGAGTGTTAGCGTCAGTAACCGTAAAGCCTAAGTATTTGAACTTAGCAACTCCTTTAAACACGGTATCTCCGACATGTAGATCTGCCGGTTGCCGGGGAGGATAGATATGGGACGGAAATCTTTAGTGAGCTGGGGCACCGCCATAGAGAATAAGGAAAAACCCCAGATGATAACAAAAAGTTAACAACATATGTGATAACTGGGACGATACATTCCAAGATGCATACTACTATTAGTGAATTGTTGGGTCTACGAGTACAGTGAACAAGATGATATTACTTACCCTTTTTACACGACACGACTGCCCAAAAAAAAGTTAAAATAATTGAAAGGAATAATAGTGAGTTGTGGGTTTTACAGTAATTAGACTCGTAAACACTTAACACCAGCCTGGTCATTCTTTTTACACTGAGACCATTTTATCACATTAGTGAATTTAAAAAGTAAATGTCACCACCACACAAACATTTACGATTATTATGTTTTCCATCGACATGTACAAATCGCGACACGTACAGGCCGTTTAAAATAACTTCTCATAATATATTGCAACAGCGTGCTCATATCACAACAAACCAAGACACGATATTTAGGAGATTTCCTGACTTGGCGGTGTGGGATCGATATGTGACATTTTCTTCTTTGACGTAAATTTACTGACGTCGCAAAGATTCTCACTTGACGGAACACTGTCAGTATTACTTTTGCGCATCAGTAATATCATGCGCAGAAGCGGAGCAGTACTGCTTTCGCATCGTCTCGCTACCGCGCATCCCGCGCCAGTCAGGAAGCGCTAATTTAAATGTAGGGGCGATTTTGATCGTCGCCGCGTTGGTGAGCACACGTGCCCGGGGCGACGACGAGCAGAATCCATTTACCGTACTTGTAAAACCTTATCTACTGTCATGGCGTCGTTACCGAACAACGTCATTGAACACGTGAGATTGGCGAAATCATCATAAAGATGGAAGCCATTTTTTAAAGAATTAATTGATTGATTGAATGTAGGGGCGCAGTAAAAAGTAGTACTGAGTCGACTGACAGTTAACACTGACATTTGACGGTTTTCTCATATCGTACCACCTCCGCACCGACAAATCGGCAAGTCGCCTTAGTCTTCTAGGTTCTTTCTAATTAATACCGCCGCTGCGCATTGTTGGGATTTATGTATGGACCAAGTTTCGCCGTTTTCGTTACTTAAATGGGTCTGGCAAATGTGACATTAATTTAACGACAGTACTGAAAAGTTTGTTACGCAGTCGATCCTTCAGAAGATTTCTCTAATGCAATTGTTATACGACATTCTCCTTTCTGCTTAATATTAAGTAGTTAGTTGCGCTGGGGCAAAGTGCGTATACCCGGACAATATTTTTAATTACAGATTCAACACATGGTATTTATAATATCCTGGCTGCCTCCTAGTCGTTAAAGAAAGTATCAAAATTAAAGCGACTACTTATTTTCTTTAGCATATTAATGATCAAAGCCCAACATTCAAAAAGCGACTACTTCTTTTCTGTAGCATTTTAAGTATCAAAGCTCAAATCGGAGCCAATATTGTAAACAGTAGTTACATCCATCACTTACCGCTTTGTTTACTATTATCATCCATTTCAAACCTAATGCGTCTATTTTTAAACGAAGTTTATGTTTACTAACAATATCACATATCGTTGTTCTCTCAAGGCTAATGTAATGCTATAAGTAATCGTGTTCTATGGCATCCGACTCATCATCATCATCATCATTCAAACTCATTTCAAAGTTAAACGTTTTTTCACTTCTCATGCTCGAAAAGTGTGTCATATTAGACTTGTGAAGCGGGGCTAAAGTAGTACATTTAAGCCGTAGGGAAAATATGTATACATATTTATGATTTACAACACATTTTAATTTGACCAATCAAAATACTTCACCTATTAAATCCACCAATCACGGAACAGTAATATGACAGATTAAAAAATATTTGGTAAAAATTTCCACCAACCAGAACACAGCTGTACTAAAATCGACCAATCAGGAAAGACGTTTTTCAGTTCTCTAAAGATTAAGCGGTGTCTATGGTCAAAGCAATTCATCATCATCATCATCATATCAGCCGAAAGACGTCCACTGCTGGACATAGGCCTCCCCCAAAGAGTGCCACAATGACCGGTCTTGCGCCACCCGCATCCAGCGGACTCCCGCGACCTTTACCAGGTCATCAGTCCACCTTGTGGGGGGTCTACCCACGCTGCGCCTTCCGGTCCGTGGTCGCCACTCGAGAACCTTTCGGCCCCAACGGCCATCGGTTCTACGTGCAATGTGCCCCGCCCACAAAGCAAAGCAATTACTCCTCTTAAAAGAAAAAAAAGCGCACTTTGCATCTCTTTCTTTAATATAGCAAAAGAAAGGGAGGCGAATACGCAAAGCGAACACGCATAGCGAGGCATGGTGCTGGCCTTAGAAAAAAAAACATGCTGTAAAATTAGACATACGCCCGCCAAGAGTTAAATTATTCATTTAATTTTATGTGTTTGTTTGTGTTTATGTGTTTTCTCGCAATCGAAGTGAAAAGTAGAGTGTATAACTCGGGCCTAAAAACCATATTACCACTCGAACAACTTTCCCTCACTGCGTTCGGGAAAATACCCATCTCGTGGTAATATGGCTTACTTTAGACCCTTGTCAAACAATCTACTATTATTTTATTTGTAAAGAGTTCGGACACAACTCTAACGCTACATTCTGTCAAACGAACGCAAGCAAAACTAGACTTAGAGCTCTGACTGTAAGGTAGATTTTTGCTTGCGTTAATTTGACAGCACTTGGCCTTACAGTTTTGTACTAAGTATACTAACACTAACCTATACAAATTCTATGCAAGAATTGGTAAGAAACAAATGAACGCGCCAAACAAACAATTTTACTATGACAGTAGTTTGTAGATAAAAAACAGCCTATAGTAAAAACAGAAAACGAGGACTCTCAATTATTTGTCTTAACTGTTATTTTCCATTCTAATATGACAGTAATAACTACCTAACGTATGTCTAACAACTCTAACACAATAGATAATCGACAAGCCAGTTTAGTCTCTAAGTCTCAACACAGCGCAATTCTCTAGAGCTCTGGTACACAACACCGGCCACACTACCCACACTACATACATAACTACAAATATTATTGTAGCTGCGGTCTTATGTAAGGTGGAGGTAATTCCCCAGTTGGGCTGTTTCAAATATGAACAAGATGACTTCGCTGTGCCTTAGCTCTCTTTAGTTTCATTACCTCAAATTCGCGAATGCTCAAAGGAAATGTAACTCGTAGTGTAACATTAGGACTAGGTAATTCCACTAATGAGAACTAAATGTTGAAACAGAACCATAATTTCGCTAATGGGGTATTGTTTTCTTTGAACCTAGAAGGCATTATTTCCTTCGCAGTTATATTTGAAGTAATAAGGGAAAATTCCCGAAAACCGTTTAATCTTCGTCGCGTCAACGCGTCGGTATTACAGGGCCACAATATTTTCATACCTACTTTATGGGTTGCGACTTGGTTAACATGGTGTGGACTTTTGTGTTTACTTCAGATTTTTTAATTCTGATAACGCACTTAACGGTTAACAATATTATTTTTATTTTATTAAAAAAAAAGGAATTGAGGCGGCATAAATTGAGCTCGATTACCAGAAAGCAATTCTGCATCTTATACTATAATTACAATATGAACCATTATATAAATAAATGATAGTGAAATAATAAAAAAACGAAAATGTCAGTTACTGCTACATATCGTAGGTATGGGAGACCCCCTTAAAAAAAAGTAAATAAAAATTTTTGACAATTGGTGTGGCTTTGGGTCAACAAGATGCTTATACTGTGAAAATTTGAAGCCTGTAGCTCAAAGCGTTTGGCTGTAAAACCTGTAAAACAGACGACGGACGGATTTATGACGGACAAAAATAGGGTTTCGCTTAGAGCTTTTGGGTACGGAGCCCTAAAAATGAATTCCTGATGTCTGTTTTACACGAAAACGATACCCCGCAAGCCATAGTAGCCTTAACTGATCAGTTAGAAAGAGACGAAAAAAAGGTGTGCTTGGTCCAATTCACCCCGTTCTCCCCGCGTGCAGGGGACGAATCTTAGTTAGAACACATCTGAAAAGAATCACTGCGGAACACTTTGTCTATGGTACAAATTTCTTGCTTGTAACCCGATGCGCACAAAAATGTTAGTAATCTGCCCTCCAGCACCTTTTCTGCTGTACTTACCCTAATGAATGCTCATATATTTTGAAAACTATATGTCCAATCAAAATATATCCAAAGAATGACTTGTAGATAATTTTATAAGGAACATTTTTTCCATTGACGGTTTTCTCCTAGCTTCAGTCGTTTTCAATAAAATTAAATAAAACTGTAATTCGGCACACAAAAGTGGGGGTGGGGGGAAAGGTCTGTCAACGCGTTTCCCTAAAATTTTTGAAGCACAAATATGAAAGCTACATGCATGCCAAATTTCATGCTTTCTGCCAGATGGGACCGTATTTTGAGCTAAGGAGACGTACTATGCGTTAATTTACAATCAAAACAAGTATATTATACTAATACAATTTTATTTCAATTTATTGCGACTAATTTTGACGTTTACGTTTAGATCACGTTGATCTAAAACTGACTCTCCTTCGTTTATCTTTCCGTTTGGTCCCATTCCTTGTCAGGGGAAGACATGACATTTTGTACTTTGCACGGGCTGATCACATATTTATCGCCCTTGCCTTCGGCTTCCGTCAAATACCTGCGATCTGAAGCCGTGTACGGACCATGTACGGACTGCGCGTACATTGGCACGCGTAGTCGGTTACGCGTGTCCTGGAACGCCATGTCCATACTTGCAGCTACGCGTAATATATACGCGTACCAATGTACGCGCAGTCCGTACACGGCTTAACACATTCTTTGTTTTATCGTCCTAGTTAAGAATTGTTAGCAATGTACTATTAATTCTCCTTATACTTATACCAAGCTCAAAATAGGAGTGATTGGAAGAAGATGGGGGAGGCCATCATCCAAATAATAATAATTAGGTATTTAACTTGTTATTTCTTTTAATATTTTTTTCGGTGTATATTGTATCTATTTTGTATTTCGTCAAGAAACTTTAGTAGCTATTTTCATTACTTATCAACAGGTTAGGTAGTGGGTATTTAAATAACAATGTGCGATGAATATGAATGCCAAATTGTTAACCTCCCGACTTAATATTAATACCACTCATTCGTTTGGCCACATTCGGTAATTAGGTAGCGCCTACACTAATTAATGAACACCTGTATGTATACGCATAACGGCTCTGACTGGTCCCCTGATGGATCAGAGGTCTTAACCCTCGTTATTGCGAAAAAGAGATCGAAGACCTCGATTCGGAAAATATATCCACATTCCAGTCGCATTTGTTTCGTGAACCCATTAACGCGAACGTTATTTTATTGGCATCGTAAGCGACTGATAATAAAAAGATAAAAACAAGTTTCCTAATAAAGAACTCAATGAAATCAAATATATTTTGTTAGCAGTCGTGGCACCTAATATTTTAGGTTTACTTGTCTGTAGTAGGTTCTCCGACTGCAAACAAAATATATTTCCTTGAGTTGACTGCAAACAAAATATATTTCTTTATTAGGAAACCGGTTTTATCTTTTTAATGCAGTCGTGTTTTTAATTTTATAATTATTATTTTATTTCGAGCTTTTTTTGCTTGAACTATATATATTTTTGGAATCTTCTCTTCAAATGCTTTATTTTGATACTTCACTTGTTAGGATAGAAAAAAAAATACGGAACACTCAAAATGGAGTCTACAGTCCGCCATTTTGTTTTTATTGAAACGTCACATATCCTATGTCACCCGGGATGACGTAAGGATTCTAACGATACCTCACACATCTAAATCGGTTAAGGCGTTGAGAAGTTCTGGGGGAACAAAAAAATTCACATACATACATACATACATACATACATGAAACCTGAAAACATTACTCTACTCATTTTTTGGGCAGTCGTGTAAAAATAAGTAACGCTCTTATGCATTAGTGCATTTCATTATAGTTACTATCCGATGTTGCAGCGAAGTATTGACAGGACAAGACGCCATACTCTTGGAAGTTGGTCATATTATGCATGTGCTTCAGGTCTTCTCACGGGTATGTATAGATAACGCTCTTTGCTTGCAATGTTAATGCATGTCGAATATTAGTTCAATATGAGGAGCTAAATCAAGCAAACGAAACAATTTCAATTGTAAATTACTTGGTTGACATCAGAGACTAGGAATTATATAGACTGCCAATGCCTATACATTGTGGCGTAATTTTAAAATAATGGGCCTGCTGTAGCTAGATTCACTATGGAGAGATCACTTTACCATTTAATTCGTATGCCACTAAGACCTCTGCTTAAAACATAGCGCCATCTATGAACACAACGTAGAAGCTCCCAACAGATGGCGCTATGTTTTAAGCAGAGGTCTTAGTCGCATACGAATTAAATGGTAAAGTGATCTCTCCATAGTGAAACTAGCTACAGCAGGCCCATTATTTTAAAATTACGCCACAATGTATAGGCATTGGCAGTCTATATAATTCCTAGTCTCTGGTTGACATAATGCTATACTACTTAAAATATATTACACACCTACACGAACACTAGTAAATTAAGAATTCAGCGGGGTAATCACGTAACTGTTTTGAACGGTAGTACGTACGATCTAAATGTCAAATCCCATACTACAAATGACATTAAAATATGCCTACCGTTCATTCGAAAAGTTACGTGATTACCGCGCTGGTTAGTGTAGATGTGAGAAATAATTTTCTACAGTTTTACAGTGTGCCTCGTCGGAGTTGTCGGCTAGTTTTTCACACTTTAAATGTGTTTTGTCACGTTTCTCCCTAACATGTCCATCCATCCATCCATTCTCCTAGCGTTATCCCAGTACAGTTGCATCCTGAAGGATGCCTGGGGTCCGCTACCTAATCCCAAGATTTGGCGTAGGCACTAGTTTTTACGGAAGCGACTGCCATCTGACCTTCCAACCCCAAGGGGAAACTAGACCTTATTGGGATTAGGCTTTGTCGAGTGAGTGGGCAACTTGACTGTTAGAAGTTCTCAAGCCGCCCGAAGGCCTCCAACATGGCTTAACGACTGCTGCCATAGACAGCAACCGGGATCAACGGCTTAAAGTGCCTTCCAAAGCACGGGAGCGCTCCTTAGCAAGCGCAAGCGGTACGCAGGGGCCGCTGGGCCACGAGCGCTCCCTAACATGTCAAACGCTGGTAAACATCTAAAACGCTGCTAAATTTTGTTGTGTATTATCCGTCGTTTCGACAGATAAAGAGAAAGGAAATCGGATAGCGTTTTAGCTAAAATCAGTTTGATTAAAGTTTCTGAGTAAAGGTGTTATCGTTTCCTGGTTTATCAGGAAGGGCAACGAGGCGACTTCTGATTCTATATTTAGGTCTTTTGTTAATATAAATAATTAAATACTCGGGTAAATCATTCCAAGTCAGGTGCCTTTGGTTCTATATACCTTTCAAGATCGGTCTATAAACCCACAACAAACGAATTACCAATAAGTACTAAGACGTCACGAAAATAGAATCCTCTAGTCTTTCATTCAAACCGTTTATATACGGTACGGGATCTCCTTAATGTTGGCAGTAAAATGTACATAAAAGAGTTCAGCTGGTCTATTAATGTTCGTCGTTTTGTATCTTCTATTTCGCACGCTCATTTCCACGCGCGCGATGTCAGATAGAGCGCGATACACATTACTATTATCAAATTAGAACGCGAAATGTATGATTCAATTGAGCCCCAGACTTGTAATCGTAAGTTTTGTGGCCACATTCCCTGGCAGTGGCACATTCGATTTACGATTCTTTTGGCGCTACCACACTTCGCCGTATTTGTGCAAATATTCGTGTAGCATCTCATTCTTTAATATCGCAAAAGAAAGGGAGGCGAATACGCAACGCGACACGCATAGCGAAGTGTGGTGGCAGCCTTATATGAGTAAACATCGTAAAAACTGACGACAAAGATTATCGTTGAATTTAAATTAATCCGATTTAGTTTTATTGTAGGAATATAAAATCTACTAGGTAAGGCGGATAACGTATAAATTATTCGTTATTAAATTATTAGAATATACGAGTATGTGAGTCAATGATTAAAAGACGTAGGTAAAATATTCGAATGTTGAATGTAAGTAAACCTTTCATTTATAAACAGTCATCAATACAAATTTTTTAGTTAAAAAGCCGTCAAAATTAATTTATCTTTATTTATTAATTATTAGTTTGAGATTTCTGTTTGTGAGGGAGAGACAAAACTCATTTCAGTTTAGTTGTAGTATCTAAGTCTGTATGTATAATATTTATGTATATAAATTTGAATTTTATCCCATCTATGGAAAAGGTTTTTCACTGTCACTCAATGTGTCAATATTTTGTTTAACATCGATGCATCAGCAATATTTGAGAAGCTTTACTGTAAGCCTAGCACGTGTTGCGCTCGAGAGTATGTCGGCGGATCTCTAGCTATCCGTCACTTTCTAACAGCGCCAATCAAAAAAAGACGCGTAGCTCGAGATAAGTCGAGATACTCTCGAGCGCAACATATGCTACGGGCGCTGACGTCCTCAGGGACAGAGATGCATTTGCAAGCTAAAGTGCTTCTTTGTTCTTGAGATAACATTTTCTAATTACCTAGATGTACGTACTTCGTATAGGTTGCTTTATTTATTTATATTTTTATGTAAGTAGAAATAATGATGAAAAATGTCATCCTTTCACATACGGGACTAAGGGACTACTTAGGCACCTAACACATACAAATTTCGTCGACGTCGTAGTCATATATTCTCTATCCTATTTCAATTTTATTGTAATTCATCATCATCATCAGCCTATATACGTCCCACTGCTGGGCACAGGCCTCCTCTCATAAATGAGAGGGATTGGGCAGTAGTCCCCACCCTGGCCCAGAGCGGGTTGGGGACTTGGGGACTTCACAATTTAATTTAAAAATAAGTCATGCGGAATATAAGAATACCTTACATCATTCTACTTTTAAATAATGCAAAAATTTATTAAATCATTTTTTTAAATTAATTTTGTTAATAGCTCGCTCACTCACAGAGACACTTAACCATCCTTAAGCTAATTTAATTATCTACACGTAGAAACACAAAGCATTACAAAAAATGCTTTCTATTATTAATACATTTAACTTACCTATTTATTGTATTATTCTATTAATTGTATTATTTCATGTTCTGACATTTTTTAAATTATCATCATTATTATTATTTTGAATTCAAATTGTATACCTGTAGACGATCCTTTAATGAATCCATTTTATTTTATTTTTATGTAAAATAATAATGTTATTTTCTAAAGAAAATAAATGAATCTATCTATTTTTAATGTATGTTATTTTTGGTGTATGAACGGTTGTAATTGGAATGTACGTACGATGGTTTTTAACCCTCGACGCAAAAAGAGGGGTGTTATAAGTTTAACGTGTCTGTCTGTGTATATGTGTATCTGTGTATCTGTCTGTGGTATCGCAGCGCCCAAACGGATGAACCGATTTTCGTTTAGTTTTTTTTTTGTGTCATAGATAATTTTATCCCGAGTGTTCTTAGCCATATTTCATGAAAATCTGTTCAGCCGCTTGAAGATCATAAGCCATCATGTCGGGAGATTTTTAAAAATTTTAATTTTAGTTTTTATCATAAATGGAATAAGTAGGCTAGTCAAGATTCAAGGGTTCCTAACCTAACCTAAAACCTACAACGTGTAGAACATGATATTTTTTTTTCGTTGATGAAACATTTTTTGCTCAGAAATGGCCGTAAAAGTGACCTAATGTAAATGAAAGTAAATATGTAGCGAGTAACCTCCATATCCCCGGTCAAGGAATTTATTTGTTTGATGAGCACGAATAAGTTTCTTAGTCTTGGATGTGTTCTATGTATTTAAGTATCTATTAATATATTATACGTATGTTTAGTATATCGTCACCATACCCACACCGTCGTACCCGTAGTACAAGCTTTGCTTAGTTTGGGACTAGGTCGATTTGTGTAAGATTTTTCACAAAAAAAACATTGCGAGCACATTAGAAAGTCCTTTATCTTAGCATTGTACAAAGTCAAAGCATACCTTTGGAGAAAGCTGTTTTTTTTATGGAGACAACGGATCAAGGGTTGTCTACAGCTTCAAACGATGGAAAATGACGACAATGCCAAATGAAAGCCTTGCCTTGTTGATAATAACAAAAGCTTTAGCAAGCCTTGCCTTGGCGTACGCCAACGAGACGATATAATACCGGCTTAAGATGAGAAAGGAGCTAGGTAGACAACCGACATCATTTGATTAACGTGCTTGCCGGAGCTGTGAGTATCTCGGTTCTCGGTTAACAAACTACCAACGTTGCTAATCGATGCAATCGTGTCTACAATACCGCTACGATCATAAGCGCACTTCTTTCACACTGGAACGATTAACAACGTACCGCCAATCATATGTGCGGTATGCTGCAAACGTATTTCCACGGTATTCCATACCTATTTCCGAATGAATTATTGGAACAGAAAATGATATTCAAATTTAGAGCTTTACTCGTAAATCGTAAAGCGAACTGTTTATACTTCAAAAGGAAGCCCAGAGCACTACTGAGAAATCATATTAAAATGCTTCTCCATCGAAATGCAAATAAATACTGTTATTTTTGAACTTGTTTTCACGAGTTAATTATGATAATATTGATAAAACGTGTTGAATTATTAATTACTTATCTTCAAAGGTAAGGTTGCAGACATGAAATTGTATTTTTATTGAATTAAATGTGTATAATTACGCTTTATAAGATAGTGAAATAAGACAGCTAAGAAAATTAATCTATGTAATGTTAAAAAAGAGCCCATTTTTAGTGCGAAATATATTCGAGTGTGAGTTAGCTCCATGTCGAAATCAAATTGAAATGCAAATCTTTGGTCTCCGATCGCCCCCTTAATGATTGTGATATTACGTAAAATGTATGCACAGCCTAATCACTAATTTTGCCCCGGTCATGTTACAGAGCAAATTTATGCCGCTGAGGACAACATTTTTATTATGTGTAAAAAAAAAGGTATATGCAGTTGAAAATACGGCCAACTCAGTGCCGCAATATTGCCAGCTAAGTAAAGGCTAAGGCTGGTCGCACTTTGGACACGTCTTCGTACGAATTAAGTATACTCGTCCGAACACGCACGAAGCCGCGCGAACGATCCCGACCTTGAAAGTACTACGGGAGCGCGCTCACTGGATGCGAATACGACCGCGCGTGTTCGGAAGAGTATAATTCGTACGAAGACGTGTCCAATGTGCGACCGGCCTAACAGAAAATTTAGATAAAAATGCGCAAGCCAACATTAATATCATAATGACAAATATAATTAGGTTAATTTTTACTTTTTACCTATAGATATAACTAAATCTAAATCCTGTTGAACTTTATTAAGTACCTTAAGGGGAGGTATCCCCAACGCAAATGTCCCGCTCTAACACGCGTGAGTTTATAATTAACCATCCCGCTCTCTACACAAGCTCTGCGCGCAGTTTTGTAAATATTTAGCTATAGTCATTAAGCCAATCATTCTATCAAAGCAAACCCTGCGAATTTGTCTATAACTATTTACGATCTTTAATTGAGTACAAAAATAAAACGTTAAATATCAGTAATATAGCCGTAGTATTGAAAATACATTCCAAAAAGGGGTAACTTCGCGATTTTTTTCTATCGAGTGAAATTCATCAGGTCATGTAACTGACTGCGATTTTGACTAGACAAGATTCTTATGTAACACATATATTTTTTTTAGATTTTAAGACACTATATTCTATGTCTCAGATGGTTTTTAAAAACTCAAAAGTGGTAATACACGACCTTAACGTGTTAAACTTACGACTAGACCGATCTATAATTTTTAGTACTTATGGAATACATTAGATCAACTTTAAGAAGGTTCTGGACCCGTGTGATTGCATGAATGTATGTTTGTCCGTGATTATCTCGGGTTTGGCTGAACCTTATTTATATTCTGGAGAAGGTTTTGGTATACAAAAAAAACCGGCCAAGTGCGTGTCGGGCCACGCGCAAGGTAGGGTTCCGTAGTCGTCTACCCGTTACATTATGACGACTAAAAAGTTCGCAAACTTATATTTACTATGTTTTTGACAGAATTAACAACATTATCTAAGAAATTGTACGAATGTTTGCTTTTGCAAAGTACATTTCTGAAGTTCAACTATTACTCGTTAACTAGTATAATGTCTACTTAGCTGTGATAGTTTTCCTTTTAAATTCATCGTATATACTATTACCATGATTTTTTTCACATGCCTAGTAGCCACCGTTTAGCTGGCAGGGGGGGGGGGGGGGGGACACTTGACCATAACAAAAATTATCACTTCAAAGCTTAATATCACGCCAATCAATTCTTTAATCAAAAGATTCTTCTAGAAACCTTATAATATTTTTGAAAGAGCTATCCAACGACGATGGGGTTTGGAAGAGAAAAAAATTTCACCACCACTTTACATGTAGGGGAGGTACCCCAAAAAATATTTTTTTTAAGATTTTATTCTACCGTTTTGTTGGCGTCATTGATATGTATACTCATGCCAAATTACAGCTTTCTAGTACTAACGGTTACTGAGAAAAACGGGGGTCGGACGGACGGACGGACGGACATGGCGAAACTATAAGGGTTTCTTGTTTACTACGGAACCCTAAAAAGGTATTTTTTCATTTCATGAAACTGTTTTAAATATACCCATATAGTGAATCCTCTTTAATGTGTTGAAAAATCGTAGGTAAGGACCAGCTTTACAATATACCGTGCCCGGCGCACATCACAAATGATACATGCAAAATGCTTCCGCGCCCTAAAGTTAGTATAAAGGTTAGTATGCGGAAGAGTCAGGTTTTACTGCAGCTGACAACATACATACTAAAACTGGTATTTAAAATTTTGCACTTATTTAACCTTGACGATTGTTTTTGTTTTTTGCTGTTCTTGTAGATTTTAAAGAAATTTTTGTTTCCACTGTAATTTTTCAAAATATCTGGGAGCTTAGCTTAATAACTTTACAACAAGTTATGATAAGAGTGCTGCCGCGTTCATCTTCCTGGGAATGGAAAGATAAACTTGCTTTGAAGTTACTGTGGGTAATACTCATTTAGTAGCTTGCAGAGTTGCAGTTTCAGATATCTAATTTACTCTAGTTTATTTCAGACTTTGTCACAGTGAAGCATTTCTGAATTTCTTATGGACTTTAGTAACTTTCGCTGAGTTGCAGTTTGAGTTATCTCTATTTTACTCTAGTTAGTTTATTTTAGTTGCTTTTTTGATAGCGAATCTTAGGTTATTCAGATGTTTTTCTGATGGCTAGATGGTATAAAAAATCTATCCTATATGACGACGTTTAAAATAAGGATTTAATTTTTCTTTTATAGAAATTATATCCGAATCACGAAAGAGATTGCACTGCAAATTCAATTTTCAATGTAAAATATGTAGGAGAGAATTCGTTGTCAGGTCCGATGAAAGTTGTGATCACAGTATGGATGTAAACCAACAAGTTGTTTCTGCTATGATGTCTGTTGGTTCTGGGTTTTCTCACTTAGAAGAGGTTACTTCTGAGTTAGAAATACCTGGTATTACTTAAAAACTAATGTTAGTATAATATATTATCGGAAACAAAGAGAAACTTGCGGTCCTAGCCTACTTGACATATGTCAATGTAGTCCTGACCCGCTCAATCCAATGCCACAATATGTGACACCAGAATCTGCCAGCAATGAATGCTGTCTTGACTTTCCCTGACGCTACCCAACAGCGCAGCGACGTAACTTTTTTTCGCATTATCGCATGAAAGTCATCTGTGTAGGCGTTTGCGAAAATTTCCGAAAAAAAATATGTATAAATTGCTATTAATTTTTTTCTGATTTGTGACTTTGGGCACTTACCAGTTGCTAGGAAAGGCAAATGCTGAAAACAGAAAAGGGTAGGCAAGATTTTCTTTTTCTTTCCGACCTTAAGTAGGGACTTGACAAAAGGTCGTCCGTCTTAGTTTAGTTAGAGTACTTTTAGTACCGGAGGAGGGTTGTTTTCGGAAAAACATATATTACTTTTCAACTACTTGAGTGTTACTCGCATGGGTTTGGAATAAAAATAAACAAACTCTTATTGTACGTCGTCCGACATGCACTTGGCCGATTTTTACACATATTGCTGTCGAAAGAGCTCTGAAGCGTGTAGGTACAGGCTTCAGAGCTCTTTCGACAGCAATATGTGTAAAAATCGGCCAAGTGCATGTCGGACGACGTACAATAAGAGTTTGTTTATTTTCATAAGTCAGCGCCGCAGTTTTGATTTGGTTTGCGCTGTTCTGTTGGCATCTTGGCTCATGGTAACATTCATGAAGTAAGTTTAAAGATGGAGCTGGTGATACACACATACAAAGGTGTGTGAAGGAGATGTAAGCATAGACGAAACACACGTGGGAAAGAGATACAACGTCATATCTTCTGTCCCTCATCGCGTATAAGGCAGCATTTGTTGCACCAGCCGGTGCCACCAAGCAAAGTGTCATCGATGAACCAGTGGCCAGCGTATAAGAAAATATGTTACCCATAATGAGATTTTGCACTAATGTGGGTAAATATCATTTTTACAATGGCTGAATAACTAAGACGTTTTAATCATAAGTGTAACCTAATATGCCACAAGTTCAATTTGTTGCCCGCTAACATTTATTGACATAATAAAATCTAAAAAGGGTAATGTTACTATCTAAAACTTTAATAAAATCATGGTTACCTATAATCACTTTATTGGTATTATCAATACTTTTGTCAAAATTTGAAATCAAAAAATAATTAAAACTTGTAAGGCTCTTATGATTTAAAAATGTGAAATTTATGTAGGTCTATACACAGTCTGTCATAATAAATAATCCGATATTATCATGGTGTATAATTTCTTCAGCTGACAACCAAAACAAAATCCAAAATCCGTGAAACGGTGAAATGTGTTATTTTAAGGCCTTTGTTTATGCACCAGCTGCATAAAGCACAGTTTGTCAATAAATGTTGTTCGGCGTACTCAAACTTGAATTTGCGTACTATTTTTAAGAGCTGCGCGTAACGAAACGTAAAACCCATCTGGCAACACTGCAGGTACAGTCAGTCACCATCACGTACAATGGGAACGAACAAGGTACTCACAAAACTCTGAACACGACCTACTCCATTATTAGGAGTGCATGTTCAGATATTTTTAAACACTGAAGTACTGAAGTATCGTACTTTTCTATGGTATTGAATGTATTATGTATTATGTTCAGTAAGTATTTGAAAATAATATTATTTAAATAACTTTCAAAACTTTGTCTGCCATTAAAAATAAAAGAAAGTTTACAAAATTAGCTTTGTTACGATACAAAATTTCATTTCGCTAGAATAAAGCTTCTACAAATGCAAGTCAAAGCCAGCATAATAAAAATAAATAAGATTTTCTCAGTGTCTAGGTTTGTTGAGGAGTGGACAGCTTCTTAGAAGGGTGATTCTTCGAGGTCGCGATTTTTGTTTTATTTCTCTGTCCAATTTTATTTTAATTATTTGACAAAAAGATGCATGCTCACATGAAAGTAGATTTGTTCTCGAACATAATTATTGTCATCTACGGAAGACCCGACCCAAGCCCTCATATTCCTACACATTTAATGATCAGGGGCAGTTATACTGCACACAGTGTGACCGAATATTTGCATCGAAGTTCGGTTTTGCGAGCCACATCCGTGCTCATCAGAGAAATTTGTAAGGGTCGCCGTTGTCGGACACGATAAGGAGGACTATATATATTTTATGAACTCCTTCAGAAAAGAATTAACTTTGTTATTTTTGTGTCCAGAGGAATAAAATTAGGTGTAGAAAAATAGCATAAATTAATGTTATATTCTCCATATTATTTATTGCTTTATAAAAAATAAAAATAGATAATAATTTGAATAATTTTGTATTAAGCAGTAACGCTTCTAACGCAAACTACAAATTTAGAAATAAAGGAAATATTTAAAAACAGGCACCGAGCAGGATTCGAACCTGCTACCTCCCGGCACTCGCGGCCAGTCGCTCTAGCCAACTGAGCTATAGGTGCGATTACTACCCGGCTTGAAATTCGTCAATCCTTCCTTCATTTATACAACGCCTTAACCTAACGCCTACGCCTTACAGTGGCGGAGCGTCCATACAACTCGATTCCCACCGGCTTACCTAATTTTCAGCCAGTGCAGTTCTTTTACTACGGCTCATGAAGTATAAGGAAGGCAAATTATTTCCGGCTTTCCTAAGAATATTTTTGACGCGCTGCCACTGACGCCTTATGATTCGAATCCTGCTCGGTGCCTAAGTTTTAAAATTTTCCTTTATTTCTAAATTTGGACTCTTGGAATAGTTTTATGTAGTCGACCAAAAAAGTGGTCTACCACTTTTCGACTCTATTATGTGTGCGTTAAAGTCCAAAAGTGGTAGAGGACTTTCTTTGCTGACTGTACCTAATATAGTCTTAATTCACTCGGGGCTCGGTCGGCTCGGGTCGGTCTACTTTGTTCACTACCTATCAAATTGAAAAAAAAATGATAAAAAAAGGATGTATAAATTGCTATTTAATTTTTTCTGATTTGTGACAGTAAAAACTTAAAAAATCAATATCATCGAATACGGAAAAACCTATAAAAACTAAATTTTCTTTTACTCCACTGTCCTTTTATCCGTAGGAATAAAGAACAGAGGAATAAGAAATATATATATAAAGGCTTATGTTTCATAATACGAAGATAATGGCAGATTACCGTGAATACTACAGAAAGCTAGTACTTACAACAGTCAATCAAACAAAATTAAAAAATTTAAAGCTTATACGAGTGTTAAAAAACTTAACAGAGTAATAAAAATGTGACCGTTACCAAGGAGAGATAAATAAAACATTTTCCTTCTTAGCTCCAAAGCAAATTGCACCAGCCAACACGTCCACTACCTAACACTCGCAGAACACGACTAAAAACCGCCTGCGTGGAAATTTATCGCCAGTTCCCTGTCTTTATGATACAATACTGATTGAAGCGCGCTCCAGACAAATAAAAAAAATCCGGCGGACACATCTTATTTCCTCAGCCATAAGAATAATTATTGTTGTTAAAAATTAATCGTTTCATTTTTTTGGACACGACAGGCAAATAAAAATCGTGGGTTAATTTTTTGTAAATAATTAGAATCAGTAATACAAAAACCGACATATGCCCCAGTTAAATACGAATATAAGCTACTTCTTGAAAAAAATCAAACTTCTAAACTTAAGAGTTCATTGAAATAAGCCCCCGGACATCGAAAATCGGGGCCTCGAAGAATCACCCAGAATCCAAGATAATGACGTTCGGCGCTCCCGTCTCGGCTACAAGATTAAGATTCAAGTTAACTTAATGCTGCTGAGTTTATTTAGACTTTATTATAATGGAAACTTTAAAGATAGGAATTCAGAAAAAGTAATTACAGAGAACACGGGTCGTGAACGCAAATAATGTATGTACCTAAGCTTTATTCTCATTTGGCACTGAAACTGACATCTGAGATTCCTACGCCTGTAACTTTATAGACGACGTCTATGATTAACAAGCTTAAAAAGAGCTTTATTAAAATGCATGATAATAAGTATTAAGTAAGGTGCAGCGGGGCAATCTAGACTGCGGGAAATTAAAACTAATCGAAAATATCTCCCGTGTTTAACATCATTTTATTAGAGTGCTATCTATGCCCGGATAGCGAAAAAGCCCTTCTACAGATTCACCAAGACGGCACTCTAGGAAATGATGAAAAACACCGAAAATATTTCGATTAGTTTTAATTTCCCGCAGTCTAGATTGCCCCGCTGCACCTTATTCAAATCCAGCGATGCTCAAGCTTTCAACCGGGGGCGGCAGGAAAGTACTTATGTAGTAGTATATTCAGAATATTCAGATAATAATTTGCGTTTATAATATTATGGGTAAGGGGCTATTCATAAATTACGTCATCTATTTTTGACGATTTTTGACCCCCCCCCCCCCTAAAATCATCCAACCATCATAATTCGAATGACCCCCCCCCCCTATCAAATAAATGATGTCATTTCTAAAAAATGCGTTCTTAGCTTAATTTTTCAATAAAAAACTATTTAAAATGATTTAGTTATTATTATTTCTTTAAAGTTAAAACAATCAACAAAACAACAACTTAAGATTCAACTCTAAATATCAAATATCAATTTTTATTAACCTCATGTCGACCGGTGACTCGAAAATAAGTCAAGTAAACAAAAACATTGTTTTGTTGTGTTTTTTTCGCCGGCAACCCACAGGTTTTTAGTGTTTTCCCATGGGGACTTCACCCACTGAACCCACTCCTCCAAGTTCTGAATCAAATCGGGCCTGGAATCATGTGGTTCTTGATCAGAGCCTCCAGCCAATTTCATTAGCTATTTATTTATTATAACAATTTATTGTTGATTCAAGTTTAGTAGGTAATTTTTTATAGCATAACAGTTTATAGAAACACGAATTTCATTCCTTTTTTACTCATTAAAACATTTTTTAAAGATGCGAGAGATGATGTCATCTTGGGATTGGCCCCCCTCCCCTCCTACGTCATGCTACCATCATCCAATGTTATGACCCCCCCCCCCCAAATTTGAAATGACGTAATTTATGAATAGCCCCTAACAAAACATAAAAAATGATAGTTATGCAGATAAGAAGCCGCAAAACTGTTTATGCAGTGATTTCTCAATAGTAATTTAATATTTTAACAAGAATACTTTAGGTACAAGTCAAAGATTATTTGTTGTTGGTAAGCATTGTACGAAGAATTTAGTAATTTTTAGGTAACATTCTTATGACCCTTTGCACAGTTTACGGTAGTCGCGTCAAGCCCAAGAAATGTAGAACATAATACTAAGTAAAAAGACGTTCAATACAAAGCCACGTGAGAAACTTTACACCTGCCTTCATGTTTACCTTTAGAAAACTTCATAACGAGCTATATATACCTTGCCGTAGGTACTTGACAAACTTGAAAAGGTTACGAAAAGTGCGAATGTTAACCATTCCTGCACGCGGATTCAATGCGAGACGGCTTGTGTTTTAGTCGGTTTTGTAATATAAATATTCGCTTGTTAAAATAATAGGAAAACAACATAGATTTAACCTGTTATTGTACAATATGTATGTACAATGCTTACATACATAAAGCCCGACCAGGAATATCTGACCATGCGCCATGTTGCGGAGTTTCATTGGAACTAATTTCTTACACAGGCAATAATTTTAATGACAGATTGTCAGCATGTCATGATCACTATTGCGGTTTATTTGAATATTAATAATGTATTGAATAAGAAAAAAATACCAAAACGATACAAAGTCAAGAGTGGGACATTATCCATTATGCATATAAAAAACTGTTGAGAAAAAAGGCTCGGGAATTGAAACTATTTAGCTGCAAAACACGTGAAAATTTAATACGAGCTGACAGGTAAACAAGTCAAAATGTCATAATAGTTTGTTGCCATATAAATCACAATAAGTAGTTTAATTTGATTTAATTATTTAGTTTAACTCTCTGCCACTGTTTGTCGATTCTTTTGATTTTGTATTTGTTGTGTTAAGGTTTTATGGCCAATAAAAGTTTTTTTATTCTTATTCAGAATAATATCCCGCCCTCTTGACAATGGTCATATATTTCTCGTTTACCTTTACGTACAACATAAAGGAAACCCACAACCAATTTTGATAAAATAAAACGACGAAAATTAAAGGTTCCACTAAATGCTTTCCTACGAGACGAGGAGCCTATACAAACATTCGCGTAATAATATTTATCTGGTCTCCTCGGCCCCGGTGTAAATATTCATATTATCTGCATTTTCGTGATGTTTTTCTTTCAAATTCGACTTTCTAGGTTTCGTCTTATTTCTGGTATAATTTGTGGGTGCGCTTCTGCTTCTGCTCACATAATTTTTACGTCCTATCATTCGAAAGACTCTCATACAATTTTACTCCATAATAATCATTCCTCATAAATGGTCGTATTGCCACAGAATAAGTAATAGTACTACTACGTACAGAAGTCTCACTGTTAACAAATCCGCGCGAGGCAAGCCAAACGTGTCGACGCTTGGCCATCTCCTTCTATCGCACGCGCATCACTCGCTACATCACTTTCTGTCGCATTGATAGTCACCCGACGTGGGACCTTTGAGCGGCGCGATGACGTCACGCGAGTGAGTTGCCCCTGGTACTGCTTGCTAACTATCCTAACTCCTAGCCATTCGAACTCATAAGCTCATAACGCCAATAGTTTTTAACATCCTAATATTTGTCTTCATAACTTTTTTTAATCTTAAGTATTATTAATCCGTATTGTCTAAATTCGTAATGTTAATTATAATATATTTTTTCAAACTAGATTTTTTTTGTGTTTTTAATCCGCATCATTTAAATTCATAGCGCTAATAGTCATACACCTTTTTTTGCTACTCACTTATCACAACAACATTTTCAAATCATTTGCATACTTTTTAAATGTTAAAGCTAGCGCTTGCATTTGTCTGAAACAAGTTATAAGTTTAATGAAAATAGTAAAATATGTACATACAAACTTGGCTACCGGGCGTGCGAGTTAAGCAAGCGAGCGAAACTCTCCAGAGCAAACCCGACTCTAATATTGTTAGGTTCAGAACACTAAGCCCGCGAAGCTGCTGGCGTAAGATGTTAGGAATTCCTTGGACTGCACGCCGCACTAAAGCTCCAATTCTCTCAGAATTGAGAATTAGGTCTCGCATATTCACAATATTGTATGCAACGACTACTCCAGTAGGTACTTCGGGCACGTGGCTAGACGAGAGGCGGATAGCCTGGAAAAACTCATCATTGTAGGACACGTGGAAGGAAACAGAAGGCTAGGAAGATCGCTAACCCGTTGAACCGATGCTGTAAAAGGAACCTGTGAAAGGAATAGTGCGAAAAGGGACGGCCTCATGTAGTCACGACCCCCAGTCATGAGGATTCGACCAAGAAGAAGAAGTAATGACATTATTACCAGCAAAATTATGAAATACGTTCCATATGAAGAAAACTTTTATGAAAAACAAAATTAGTAATATAGATACTTTCTTAGTTTACATTATTACTAGCAAATTTATGAAATATGTCCTTTATGAAGGAAACTGTTATGAAAAACAAAATTACGAGTTCAGAAATGTTCTTATTAATAAAATAATAAACAAAAAATGTCATGACTTCGGTTGTTATTTATGAACAAAAAAAGTATGAGTACTATGAGTACGGATTTTATGAAGAGTGATCACTATGAGAACGAAATTTTATGTGAGCCAATATGAACCCATAATTTGTATTTAAATATGGTCGATAAGTAATAGGTACATACATAATAAGTTATTTGTATATTGTATTTTGTGTTTAGAAGTAGTTATACAAACAACTATAGATAGTGTACGTCCCCCATATATATAAACGGTAAACCTCATCTACACGCTACATGCCACGAGTTAACACAGTGGAATGTATAAATATAAAACGAGTGTAGTCTCTTTTACAGGTGTGTGTAGTCGCTTTTACAGGTTTGTGTAGTCGCTTTTACAGGTTTGTGTAGTCGCTTTTACAGGTTTGTGTAGTCGCTTTTACAGGTTTGTGTAGTCGCTTTTACAGGTTTGTGTAGTCGCTTTTACAGGTTTGTGTAGTCGCTTTTACAGGTTTGTGTAGTCGCTTTTACAGGTTTGTGTAGTAGCTTTTACAGGTTTGTGTAGTCGCTTTTACAGGTGTACACAGGTGTACAGGTGTACATTCGACGTCAAAGGTTAAGTACACGTTAGCATCTTATCCAATGGTAATAAGCTAAAAATGTATAGGTATTTACATTTCTTATATGTCGACTGTTAAAAAAAAGTAATCAAGCTTTTCGCTATGCTGTCATATTTCAAGAGACGTCATCATCTCAAAGCACCGTATCATGCATCCATGTAAAACGCCGTCTTAAAAACAAAATTGATGACACGCTATGATATTGAAGGTGCAGTAAAATTATCAATTCAATGAATCATATCAAAGAAAGTGATTGTGTACCTACCGTGACATGTTAGTCCAGATAAGCTATATTTAGCATTGGGCTCTTATCACAGCAAATATATTACCTACCTAAAGCAGTAGCTCAACTAGTTCCTTAAGGCCTTTCAGATATATGCCCCATCGAGGCGATAGAATTAATTAAATATTTGTGGACAATCTTACACAAATCAACCTAGTCCCAAACTAAGCAAAGCTTGTACTATGGGTACTAAGCGACGATATACATACTTATATAGATAAATAGATACTTAAATACATAAAAAACATCCAACACCCGAGAAGAAATATTCGTGCTCATCACATAAATAAATTCCCCGGCCGGGATTCGAACCCGGGACCTCCAGCTTCGTAGGCAGGGTCACTACCAACTAAGCTAAAGCGGTCTTCAAATTGCTAATCTTTTTGTACAGTGGCATAATATTTTCTTCATTCCTAAACCTTTAATATATTTAATGGTAATATACTCAAATACTTATCCGATCACACGGACTTTTAAATACCAATTTTAACAATATACAATCAATCTTGATCAGTAGAAATGTTTTTTTTGAAGTGGGAAGAGATCACTGCGCGGCGGACTTATATCGAACAAAATGTTATTAAATACAAACCTAGTTTTATTTACACGTCTTAATATTCTCATGTTCCAATAAATTGTCTTTATTTAATGTTCTGAGTTTGTCACACACCAAAAAATATATGAAACATGTTTACCAACGCCGTTGGCGCTTACTAACCAATAGATGGCACTATTGTTCACCCCTGTTATTATTGACATGATTGTCAGAGTGAATGGGTCGGAAGTTTGTATAGACTTGTTTTACTGCTTTAAACTATATGTCTATTGCCCTTATCGTGTCAATCTCAAGTGGATCGCCACCGCATGATTTTCGATAACGATTGACAACGATTGATAGTACTTCAAATTCCTTGATTTCTAAATACGGTTGTACTCGTAGTTACCTACAAACGCAAACACAAAGCGGTGTTCGAAATAATATTGTATCGACATACCTACGTCATTGATAGTTATAATAAAATTTAGATAGACGTATGTGTTAGAAAGTTGCATAGTGTAACGTAATAATACTATATTTTTCAAAGGCCATAGAACTGAACTGCAGTCTTTCGAGACCATGACCGACCATTAAATCAAATTCAATAACCTTTTAAAAATGTCTACAAAGCGCGAGTTTCAAGTCTGGCATTAGAGTTGCTTGATTTTAGCTTGGTTGTGTTTAAAATGAATGTATATGACCTACATGACGCATTACAACGTGTTTTTTTATTAAGTTTTTTTTAAGTCATCATTCGCTTGCCCTTTTCCCATTTATTTGGGGTCGGCGCAGCATGTCTTTTTCTTCTATACATCTCTGTCGCCCGTCATCTCTACATTCACATCCTTCTTATTCATACCGTCTTTCACACAATACATCCACCTTTTCTTTGGCCTACCTCGTTTCTTGCATCCATCCACACTCATATCTAACACTTCTTGTTACATGCCTTTCATCCCTCCTCATTACATAGCCGTACCACGCCAGGCGATAGGCTCTTAGTTTTTCCGTAATTAATACCAAATATTTAGTACCAAAAAAAGTATAATAACACATTTTTCTTCGTTTTAATGCAGAGAATTGATTGAATTAAAATGTCAACTCTTACCAATAGTTAATTTGATTGTTTGTAATGATAGGTAGGTATTTATAGTAAATATAAAAAATATTGTGAAGGTTGAGTTGAGGAGATACAGTCGATGATAAAAAAAAAATATTTCAAGATTGTAAAAACCGTTGCATTATAATATAATGTATGTAGAAAGATTGTAAACTATCGAACGATTGTAATCTACCTAAAATTAAAATTGATAATACTGTCAGATTATAACATTTTAAATTCTCGCGCTTTGTAAACATAACTTAACAGATGTAACTTAAAAGATTTGTTTTAACGGGTCTAACGCGATATTTATGTATTTACCTTTTTTACCGACGTTTCGACTCGGGTTACACCGGTCATGGTCGCGGCAGCACTGTCGTCATAGCAAGTTGTCAACGAAACGAAACGTCGGTGAATACCTACATAAATATCGCGTAAGACCCGTTAAAACAAATCTTTTAAGTCCTTAACTTTATCCGAACTCCCGACGAGCTCGAAACATGTCGCCCGAAGTGACAATTAATACGTGAGTTTTAACCGTTTAGTAAAATAAAGTTATAACATGTCTAACGAAAGTTTAAATTCAAGTCCTTAACTGTTAGATTACAACATTATCTATCTAGTGAGATCTAGCGAAATTGCAAAGGGTCGAAAGATTGTAATCTACTGAAGTGCAAAAGTATAAATTTATATTTATTTGACATGGACTGTACGCTCGACCTTCATTTTGCTTAGCCAATTTACTTAGATTAACTGTTTAATATTTCAGAAACCGACTGGTCACAACACGTAAATTAAGATTCAGTACGAACGTGGCCATACTATTTAATACTTGATAGATACAATTTTAGACTGTTCTCTTTGAAAACGTGGTTTTCGGATATTTACATTACAGGGTCGCGGGCGTCCAAAAGACGCTTTATTCCTTTACGGAATTTAATTTTCTTTACGTCACAAGCTTCACAATTTTGAGCTTTAATGACTTTTGCGTAAGGATGTAATTAAAGAGCTTTCAAAATATTTGTTCACAGCACCAAAGCACGCGGCACCCAAATTTCCCCCTGGGTGCGAAAGTAATTTTGCGAGCCGTTCACGGTACGATGATGCGGGATTTTCTTATGAGAAACCTCTTTCTTATCAAACCGTTGATTTAAAACACCGCGCTTTAACCTATTCCCAACTTGGCTCTTATGTCATCTACGGGGAGAAAGGGGCTCGCGCTATTCTGAAGTGTCTTATGCATGTCCCTTACATGAAATATGCCCCATAATGCCCACCATCGGCATAGTGAATGTCACTTTATCACGTCACGGGCGACTTCTTCTAGCACAACATGAGATGCATGTTATGCTAGCCCCACAGTGGGCCCCACTGACTTGGCGGGGCGAGATCGATATGTGACATTTTGTTCTTTGACGTAAACTTACTGACGTCGCAAAGATTCTCACTTGACATAATATTGTCAGTATTACGTTTGCGCAGTCGTAATATCATGCGCAGAAGCGGATCAGTACCGCCTTCGCATCGTCCCGCTACCGCGCATCCCGCGCCAGTCAGGAAGCACTCATTTAAATGCAAGGGCGCAGTAAAAAGTAATACTGCCTTGACTGACAGTTGACACTGACATTTGACAGTTTTCTCATATCGTACCGCCTCCGCACCGACAAATCAGGAAGTCGCCTAAGTTGATAACGTAATCTGGCAATTAGTCAGCCGTGGCGCCGTGGGTAAAATATCGGCCTGGAATACGCAGGGGATTGGGAATTTGCATCCCTGTATTTAGGGAGCGGTGTTTTGTATTGTGCAGTCAGGCCATTTAAAAAAAAACATAAAGTAATGCCGATGCAAGTCGATGGAAATCTTGTTCTATGGACACCCCTCCGGTACTATTGACTAAAATATAATCGACTTGGTTTAACATTAATCATTATTTTTTTGTTGTAGAAGAACTGTGTTGCGAGACTTGCATCTTTTTACATGTAATGTTTTGATGGGATAATTGTTACGAGTAAAACGAAATTACGTACAGCACTAATCAAGGTTTACTGTTTCATCTGGGCTTGGATTTCTTAATTTAAGCCTGTAGCGCAAGCTTGAATCCATTTATTCGAGACCTAATCCAATTAAAAAGATACAGTTTTATAAAATAAAAAGGTTTATTGCCTATAAATGTTCCAATTAAACAAAGAGCTATATGAGTTATATGACCGAACCGTAAATATGAACATCAAACATAGTGTCAATAATAGGCAAAAATAAGAAAGATAAAAACACGGTAACTACATGATATATAGAATTGAAACGAGATAAATAACATCCAAAAATACATTTCCATACAATGAACACCTAAGTATCTGTTATGCTTGCGAGGAGCTCATTAAAGGTGCAGGTACAGTCGTCCAAGAAAATTGTAATCGCAGGCAGATTGTATAATCCGCCATATTACATTACGGCTAGCCGTTTTACAAAACAGAGCCCATTTGTATTACGGCGGGTCATTAGCCGGATTGTCATTGCGACACGTTCTACAATATGGCGGCTCATGTTTAGCCGCATTGTACTTGCCGCAGACGGATATATGTAATCCGCCGTTATATAATATCATGGCTAGCTGTTTTACAAAACAGGGCCGTTTTGTTTAACAGCAGGTTTTGTAGTGAAATTGGACACAATGAGAATTAGCCGTCGTCTACCGGTGACGGGGATCCCTGTCGTGTAAACAAAAGATTGTTTTGTTTTGTTTTTTATGCCGGTAGAAAGTAAAAATGGTGCCTGTCCTGCACCATTTTTTGACTGTATAATTTGTACGTCTTGGTTGAATGTACACATTTTAATTTTCGTTCTTATTGCGCGATGTGTCGGATAGATTAGGCCCGCTTCTTTCTGTAGCTTTCTGATTTCTTTCCTTTTTTCTCATTAATTCAGTATTTCTTTTATAATAATCACGATTTTTAAAGTAGGTAAGTATAAACTTTCATTGCAAAATGAATACCGAACTAAAGTTATTATGTCTGCGAAACCTTGTAAAAAGTATATTTTTATTGGACAAAGAGGGCCTAGACTAAGAGTCTGCTTCAGTACCCTTACCATGAGTTTGCAATGTTTGCATTACCGTACTCGCTAGCGACTGCGTAAAAGATTTAGTATGGACAAAAGCACAGCGCCTCTGGCGGTTACGCAATAGAACTAAGAATCGCCATACTATATCGTGTACGCAGTCGCTAGCGAGTACGGTAATGCAAACATTGCTAACTCGTGGTAAGGGTACTGATATATTTACTAACGTCGAAAGAAAGCAATTACCTCTGAAGTTGAGATGGAAATGACAATAACACAGATCTTTGAGTTTTTCCCGGGGTTACTACATTTGTTACAATGAAGTATACTTTATGTCCACTTCATAAAACGAAACTTGCTCCGTGTAACTACTCATTCGTATATTTTCATCAAGGACTTTTATGATGCTATGATACTTAGTACTATTTACTTGAGTGGAATAGATATAGATTAGTGGAGCGCTCGTGGCCCAGCGGCGCCGGGTACGCTTGCGGTATCTAAGGTTAAGCAACGTGGGCAGCGGTCAGGACTTGGATCGGTGACCGCTTTGAGTGGTTACTAACTGAGCGCTCCCGTGCTTTGGAAGGCACGTTAAGCCGTTGATCCTGGTTGCTGTCTATGGCAGCAGTCGTTAAGCCAAGCCTCCCAATAAGGTGTAGTTTCCCCTCGGGGTTGGAAGGTCAGATGGCAGTCGCTTCCGTAAAAACTAGTGCCTACGCCCAGGGCTCGGAACCGGTTTTTTTTTAACCGGTTAAAACCGGTTTATTTGGGTTTAGCTCCGAACTTTATTGAGAGCGCGAACGTTTTAAGAACTTTATATAAACCGGTTTATTCCACGAGTGGCGCGACCGCGGCGACCCGGCCGGGCCCCTGCGGGGGTCGGCGTCAGTAGGTACTTACGTACACACACACAAGCACGCGTTGCAACTTGTCGGGTAATTTTTGTAGACGCGTGCGAGTTGGAGTACGGCTCCTTAGCTCGAAATACGGTCCCATCTGGCAGAAAGCATGAAGCTTAGTAGTAGTAGTAGCTTTCATATTTGTGCTTCAAAAAATTTAGGGAAACACGTTGACAGAGACAGACCTTCCCCCCCCCCCCTTTCCCCCCACTTTTGTGTGCCGAATTACAGTTTTATTTTATTTTATTGAAAACGGCTGAAGCTAGGAGGAAACCGTCAAAGGGAAAAATGTTCCTTATAAAATTATCTACAAGTTATTCTTTGGATGTATTTCGATAGGACCTAAAGCTTTCAAAATATACGAGCATTCATTAAGGTAAATACAGCAGAAAAGATGCTAGAGGGCAGATTACTAACATTTTTGTGCGCATCGGGCTACAAGCATGACATTTGTACCATAGATAAAGTGTTCCGCGGTGATTCTTTTCGGATGTGGAAATTAGTTAGATTCGTCCCCTGGGGAAGGGGAGAGCGGGGTGAATTGGATCAAGAATACCTCTTCTTAGTCTTTTTCTCATTGATCAGTTGAGGCTACTATGGCTTGCGGGGTTTCGTTTTCGTGTAAACCAGACATCAGGAATTCATTTTTAGGGCTCCGTACCCAAAAGCTTCAAGCGGAACCCTATTTTTGTCAGTCATAAATCCGTCCGTCGTCTGTTTTACAGGTTTTACAGTCAAACGTCATCTTGTTGACCCAAAGCCACAACAATTGAAAACAATTTTTTTTAATAATTTTTAAAGGGGGTCTCCCATAGAGCTGAAGGGGGCGAATTTTTTTTTTTACCCACCCCTTCGAGTGTGATATCGTTATTTATTTATAGTGAGTCCTAAAATTTTTTTTACTTTAACTGATTCTATTGAAGATGAATAACAATTAAAAATACCTTTTGCCACTTGAAATATTGTTTTTAATATTACCCCGTGTTACTCTTCGACATGAAAAAGACAAACTGAAAAATATGACAATTTTGAATAGGTAAAAAAGAACAAGTCAAATTTAAATAAAAAATAAATAAAAAGGAAATATATTAAAAAAAGGTTAGTTGGCCGGTCGGCAACAGATTCAATAAGGTGTCCTTCATAAAAACAAGGGCGTGAGAAGTCACTAAAGTCCACTATTTTAGAAAATTTGTTCCTAAGATTTTTTAAACTTCCCATTGACCTGTGAATTTGATATTTGGTAGTAATGTCTATTATGGTGTATATTTTACTAACAAACACAAAAAAAACTAAAACCATGTTTTGTAAAACAAAATCTTGTAAAAAATATTTTTCTTTTTTTTTGTATTTGTTGGTAAAAGGGACGTAATATTAAATATTATAACCAAATCGAAAGTTCGTAGGTCAATGAGAAGTATAAAAAATATAAGGAACAAATTTTGTAAAATAGCGGACTTTAGTGACTTCTCACGCCCTTGTTTTTAAATATTTTTTTACCGACGACCGCTTTAGCTTAGTTGGTAGTGACCCTGCCTACGAAGCTGGAGGTCCTGGGTTCGAATCCCGGCCGGGGCATTTATTTGTGTGATGAGCACAAATATTTGTTCATGGGTCTTGGATGTTTTCTATGTATTTAAGTATTTATTTATCTATACAAGTATGTATATCGTCGCTTAGTTTAGTACCCATAGTACAAGCTTTGCTTAGTTTGGGACTATGTTGATTTGTGTAAGATTGTCCACAAATAATAATAAATAAAATAAAAATAAACACAAAATAAAGTTTTTATCTATTTAATTAGCTCTAAATAACGATATCCCTCTCGTTGGGGTGGGTAAAAAATTTCTTTTTTCGCACCCCTTCAGCTATATGGGAGACCCCCTTAAAAAATATTTTAAAAAATCTGACTTCGGGTCTACAATATGCTTAATACTGTGAAAATTTTAAGCCTGTAGCCTAAACCGTTTGGCTGTAAAACCTGTAAAACAGACGACGGACGGACTTATGACTGACAAAAATAGGATTCCGCTTGGAGTCCTAAAAATGAATTCCTGATGTCTGTTTTACATGAAAACGATACCCCGCAAGCCATAGTAGCCTTAATTGATCAGTGAGAAAAAGACTAAAAAGAGGTGTGCTTGGTCCAATTCACCCCGCTCTCCCCTCGCACAGGGGACGAATCTAACTAATCTCCACATCTCAAAAGAATCACCGCGGAACAGTTTATCTTTGGTACAAATTTCATGCTTGTAGCCCGATGCCCACAGAAATGTTAGTAATCTGCCCTAATGAATGCTCATAGATTTTGAAAAATATAGGTCCTATCGAAATACATCCAAAGAATGACTTGTAGATAATTTTATAAGGAACATTTTTCCCTTTGACGGTTTTCTCGTAGCTTCAGCTGTTTTCAATAAAATAAAATAAACTGTAATTCGGCACACAAAAGTGCGGGTAGGGGGGGAAACAAAGGTCTGTCAACGTGTTTCCCTAACATTTTTGAAGCACAAATATCAAAGCTACCTGCATGCCCAGTTTCATGTTTTCTGTCAGATGAGACCGTATTCGTCATATTTTCGAGCTAAGGAGTCGTACTAATTTTGGTAAGGCACTATTTCATGCAATGTTATTTATCAAACGTAAACGTCCGTCCCGAAAGCGAAGTTCCGTTAATATGAATGAACACACACAAATGCAAACGGCTATATCCGATAGGTAGGTAATCGTGGGTTCGTTTTAACCGTATTATATCGTTCTAAACCGGTTAATCGAACGAAACCTTTATATAAAGCTCCTCCGTAAACCGGTTTAAAAATAGCGGTTTTTGTACCGAAACCGAAATATAAGGGTTTTGCTGCAAGTATATCATAACGGTTTGAAAAATTAACCGGTTTCCGAGCCCTGCCTACGCCAAATCTTGGGATTAGGTAGCGGACCCCAGGCATCCTTCAGGATGCAATTGTACTGGGATAACGCTAGGAATCCTCCTGATGATGATGATGATGATGAATAGATAGATTAGTATCCATCAGTTTTTTGTGTAGGTACCAATACACATACAATTTCAAACACAATTCAGTACACAATTTCAAAGTTGCTGATAACACTAATGATTCTTCCCTTCAATTATTTAAATTCCAATCTCATTCTTGTCTTGCTAGATTACTTTCAAACCTTTCAAGCATACATCTAAGATGTCGCGATTAATTACAAGATAAGCCACTGATGTTATCGTCGTCACAGAAAGCCGTGAATAATTCATAATAATATTCATGGGGCCAAATTATTCCGACGTAGCAACTGAAGCATGTGACATGGTAAACGCAGTTATTTTAGGACAGTAAATAATTTTAACAACGAGGAACTTGGCAAAAATTATACAGGTCAAAAGTCATATTTTTCCCTGAACCAATTATAATGAAATAGTAGATTGTTAACCAAGGGTTGAAAGCGACCCATTTCAGACGAGATATTTTGGCGCTCGAACGTAGTGAGAGCGCCAATAGTTCGAGGCTGAAATGGGTGGTTTCACCCGAGTTAAACACTCTGCTTTTCATTCCGAATACGAGGAAACTAAAAAAAAATTATTTACTTAAAATTCAAAATTAATAAAAAAAAAAATTATCCCCGAATTAGTCCAAATCGATAATGATGATCATTCGCAAACATTTTTTTTTTTACTTGCCATTGAAAATTAATGTAAAATTTTAAATCCTTATCCCCGAGTTCCATATCCATATCCATATCCATATCCATATCCATATCCATATCCATATCCATATCCATATCCATATCCATATCCATATCCATATCCATATCCATATCCATATCCATATCCATATCCATATCCATATCCGTATCCGTATCCATATCCGTATCCGTATCCGTATCCGTATCCGTATCCGTATCCGTATCCGTATCCGTATCCGTATCCGTATCCATATCCATATCCATATCCATATCCATATCCATATCCATATCCATATCCATATCCATATCCATATCCATATCCATATCCATATCCATATCCATATCCATATCCATATCCATATCCATATCCATATCCATATCCATATCCATATCCATATCCATATCCATATCCATATCCATATCCATATCCATATCCATATCCATATCCATATCCATATCCATATCCATATCCATATCCATATCCATATCCATATCCATATCCATATCCATATCCATATCCATATCCATATCCATATCCATATCCATATCCATATCCATATCCATATCCATACCCATACCCATACCCATACCCATACCCATACCCATACCCATACCCATACCCATACCCATATCCATATCCATATCCATATCCACATCCACATCCACATCCACAGCCACATCCACATCCACATCCACATCCATATCCATATTCATATTAATTTGGCTGTCGACGTGTTTTGTGATTGGTGGATTCAACGGGCGAAGCATTTGGATTGGTTAAATTTAAAATGTTTTGGAATCAAAAATATGTATACATGTTAGCCCGTGGGGCGCAATGGCCCACTTTCAACCCGCTCCTTAGGTCAAATATGACCTACTTTCAGAGTATGAGGAATGAAAAGTCCTTTAAATATTGGTTCCATCTTGTTGAATACTATCATGAATATTTTTATTAGGTCCTTCGGTGGCAAACAAATATTAGGCCCCCTGGTAAGCGGTCACCGTAGCTTACAGCTCAGTACCCTTACCATGAGTTTGCATTACCGTACTCGCTAGCGACAACGTAAACGATTTAGTATGGACAAAAGTACAGAGCCTCTGGCGGTTACGCAATAGAACTAAGAATAGCCATACTAAATCGTTTACACAGTCGCTAGCGAGTACGGTAATACAAACATTGCAAACTCATGGTAAGGGCATAGACGTGTCAGATGCGCGTTAAAAGTGTATACACTAATGTCAAAACTTCTAAGGCGGGGCGGGATCGATATGTGACATTTTCTTCTTTGACGTAAACTTACTGACGTCGCAAAGATTCCAACTTGACGGAATACTGTCAGTATTACATTTGCGCAGTAGTAATATCATGCGCAGAAGTGGACCAGTACTGCCTTCGTATCGTCCCGCTACCGCGCATCCCGCGCCAGTCAGGAAGAACACATTTAAATGTAGGGGCGTAGTAAAAAGCGGTACTGAGTTGACTGACAGTTGACACTGACATTTGACAGTTTTCTCATATCGTACCGCCTCCGCACCGACAAGTCAGGAAGTCGCCTAAATTGGACACTGCAATTTGTCGACGTAAATGTAATTACTTACTACTTACTTTTTATACCGGAATTCATTCCTTGAGGGGTTGGAAGTTTGTATGAAAAAGAGATAGCTAGGTAATCACCTCATCATGGCCCCATAGGCCCTGATGAGCGGCTCGCCCAAAAAGTTACTGGCCCTTGAAGAGACCAAACTTAAAGAAAACCCGTTAAAAAAAAAAAAAAGCTAGGTAATCGCCGTAATAATAATAACATTCTAACGCGATGACCGAGTTCTACGCAGACGAAGTCGCGGGCAAAACCTAGTATAATATACATTTCAAATACCCTAAGTTATCAAACGAGGCATGACATGTCACTCTATGCTAGGTAGTTGTATATGCCCCTTCGGCCGCCTACGTAACCGAGGTTTCGTAACCTGGTTTCGATCGAAACTTTCTTTTTACTTCTCCGTAACTGGCTTTAGGTACACTTCACACACACTAATAACTCATTTGCAATGACTCACCCACACAATACCCATACACACTCCCGGATCACACATCACAACACACTGACACACCCGGACACAAAGCGTATGCCGATAGCGCTGCGTCTCCGGCAGCATCTTACACTACACAGGGTGGAGGTTTTAGTCCGTAGGCGACTGGGCCAATTCCCAGTTGAGTCGGGCATGCGGCCGGAACCGGGCCGGCAGTATCCAATGAGGATTTCCTCCACCCAAGGAAGAAAAAAAAAAAAAAAAAGCACACCAAAGCCAGTTACGGAGAAGTAAAAAGAAAGCTTCTATCGAAACCAGGTTACGAAACCTCGGTTACGTAGACGGCCGGAGGGGTATATATCATACTATATCTAAACTCTATGAAAGAACTTTTTCGGCAAGTTTTAAGGGGTTGTGAACAAAGTTAGAGCGCCGTATGGCAGACTGCCGGGTTGAAGGATTACTTGATGTTATTTTATTGGGGCACACAAATTCAGTTATATAAGGTTCAACGACTAGAAATTATGTATATTGACTTTATGACAGACACACACAAATGTTGTTTATTGACTGTGACAGTTAACATAATTTGTAAATCATTTATACCTTGACATATTATCATTGTTTCTGACGTGTAATGTATATGATCCATTGCAAATAAATGAGTATGAGTATGAGTATGAGTATGTACGTATTGAATTATGTAATTATTGAATGTGTATGATTGAATTATGTATTTGACGACATTCCATGATTGTTGTTTGAGAATCATCAATTCATATAAACACGCTTCTGTGGTTCATTGGTCTCTAATGGGTGCATTAGAAACCAATGAACCACGTCACATGTGAGTCATGCCTCTACAATGATTATCGCTACACAGCTTTGTAATGCTGCTACGCGCTACGGCGTAGCATACGTAGCTTTGCTTAGCACATCCAACGCCGAGGACACGATATCATGTGCTCCGTTTGTAGACAGGTTTCGCTACAAATGAGAAAAACCATGATATCGGCTACTACTACTGTTACATACAACATAATTCCGAGCGGTCGCCTAACGAGCGCTGTGCTCGTTTCCCTGTGCCAGCATGTAGTTAGTGCATATTAATATGCGAGATTTCTGAAAAATATTAACTGTTTTTTTCTGTTTATGAGGATCTAACTCCCGCGTACCAGGAACCGCGTACCCACCTTCATGCAAAATATTAATAAAGGAAAATAATAAGGTTGTCAGAATTAACATTGTGCATAATAGGTATATTGGGCGAGCTTATACCTATCTGAGAATAAAAATTGTTTGCTTAACTCACTGGCACCCCGTTCCAGCAGAGAAATTGCGCAACTTTCAAACCAAGGACATACAGCTGCAGGCAGGCGGCTTTCACTTCGTCAGTTCGCCGCGCCGCTGCAAGTACAACCCCGGGCCACTGCAAGTACATTCAGTGGCGAATTGCTACCGGACGGTCGCGTCGTCTCGTCATTCGCTCGGTGTGGTCAATATTTGTTATTTACCTATTATGGCGATTTGTTAACAGTGCAACTTCTGTACGTAGTACTATTACTTATTCTGTGCTGTAGGGTCATCAATCGCGTAATTCATGCAATCGTGTATCTAATTTTACGAGCGCCCGGACGTACGTGTCAACTGTCTTTCATTAAAGGTTAAAATAACAAATGTATAGGTAAAAAAAATCAACAAGTCCCAATGTAGTTGTAAACTGTTCGATTAGATATCACATATTTAACATTTATAACACAAACTAAACGCCTATTCAAACAGTCCAGAACGACATGCAGAGTAGGAGTTTTATTTGAGTTTTTCACCTATACAATTTCCAACATTTTTCTAAGATTTGCCTTCATTTGCTGGCTGAAAAATTTAGATATAGATTTGTAACACACGCAGGATATTTCTTCAAGGCCGTACGATAATAATAATAATTATTAGCACTTTCACTGGCACTACTTTTTAGTCAGTAAATAGTTGAATTAACATATAAGGTACATTATTTTTCACTTATGATGTTGGTTTTAAGTTTTTTACCAATATAAATATTGTAGAACGTATATTGCCATGACTATAGCCCATGAGCCTCTCTCCGCTCTTCGAGTATAATCGGATTATCCGGATATGTGACCGTGTCGTCCGGTTAACCAGAAAAACGGTTTAAAATCGTAGCTATTTCAGTATACTCGTAAAAAGCTTTTAACTCGAACATGAACCCAAGTCTTAAATTGTGGCACAATTTAGATTCAGAATTTTAATTTGACGTAATTTAATATCGATAAATAAGATTTAAAACGACTATTTTTAAGGGCCACCATTACAATAAGATATTCAAAATCAGAATCATATATATTAAGTTGAATAGGTTAGCTGAATAAAAAGACACAAGATTTAAGACACTTGAAAGCGAAATATGCGACGCATTTTCTAAAAATAACTACAAAAACACAGGACGAGTTATGTCTAGAGGTACATGAAATGCCAAAAACTCGGGAAATTTTACACATGGTAAAACAAATTGTTTCAGTTAATACTTCAGAGCATCAAAGACATGAGACATCGTAACTGCGCCAGCACATAAAGGCATTTTGACAGAGATCTTCACACACCGGGATCGGTACTGACATATAATCGAATAAACAAGTAGTTTTTAATATTTGTTTGCACATTAAACAAGATTTTCAGCAGAGGGTTAAGGTACTCAAATGCTATTCGGAAAGAAAAAATCGTTTTATTGTAGATATTGTAAACATATTATGTAGAATTTTTATTTCACGTAGAATGAAATTTTGTGACCTTTTCAATTTTGTTACGGAACACTAAACAAAAAAATATTGCAGTCCACACGTGTTATCAATCTAAAATTTAATTAATATTTAGGCGACTTCCTGATTTGTCGTTGCGGAGGCAGTACGATATGAGAAAACTGTCCAATGTCAGTGTCAACTGTCAGTCGAGTCAGTACCGCTTTTTACTGCGCCCCTACATTTAAATGAGTGCTTCCTGACTGGCGCGGGATGCGCGGTAGCGGGACGATACGAAGGCAGTACTGGGGCGTTGCCGCGAACCAGAAACGAAGTTTTCCCTCTCTGTCGCACTTGCAAGTCTGTACGTAAGTGCGACAGAGGGAGAAAACTTCGTTTGTGGTTCGCGGTAGCCCCCCTGATCCACTTCTGCGCATGTTACTACTGCGCAAATGTAATACTGACAGTATTCCGTCAAGTGAAAAACTTTGTGACGTTAGTAAGTTTACGTCAAAGAAGAAAATGTCACATATCGATCCCGCCCCGCAAAGTCAGGAAGTCGCCTTAGACACCGGATTTTAAAATCCGCCAACGTACTCCGTGAAGGGTACAAATAGCCGTAACTTTTTTGCTTGCTAAAAGAAAAGAAATAAGGTACAATAATTAATTGCATCCTTTAGACAAGCCTTTATTAAATTCTGGCGCCAAATAACCATGCCAAAATTTTTGAACTTGAAATGAAATACTCGAGTCGGCGTTGCGGCCACAAAATTTGACTGACGGAAGGAAACATGTTTCCCTCAGACATGTCCGTATTTCAAAATTAGAATGACAGCGCGAGTTATCTCGCCACGAGGTAGACTAAATCTACGTCTCGTTTTGATTAATAAACGCAGAAACAAACGGGTAGTTTATCTCGCGGCGTGATAGCTGGCACCCTCTTGTGCGAGAGAGAAAAGAGATGGCTGCTATGGAAGTTCAAGTTAAAATCGTCAAAAGAAAATAAGCAAGCATACAAAACATATTCCAAACGACTGAAACAAATCATACAGCTAACTCCAAAAGCTCAAAATACATATTTCATGAAAAATAAAAAAAGAATAAATCAAGGGCGACAATAATACAATTAAAAAAATACAGGTGAAAAATGACACCATATCTTATCCCAATGACATAGCAAATTGCTTCAACAATAAATTCATTGACCAAGTGACAAAAAATACCTGTAACCACTTTCCTAAAACCAATACAAACCAAAATACTACCTTTATGATGCCTACAGGCTCAGAAGAGATACGAAAGGCAATTTCAAAAACACAAATGGCACTGGCCATCACGGTGTGTGTACTAGGGTTATCAAACGTTGCTCCAATGTTATTGTGAAACCACTAGCTTACATTTATAATCTTATGTTTGAGCAATCTACATTTCCCTGCCACTTTAAAATATAATTAATAAAGTAACTCCAATACACAAAAAGGGAGATAAAAAAGATATATCTAACTATCGTCCAATAGCCCTATTAACAATCTTCTCGAAATTGGCAGAGCGCTTGATCTATGACCGTCTCTACAATTTCCTAGAAAAGTATATAGTTCTTGAAACAAGTCAACTCAGTTAGCGGTATTTGACTGCCTGAAGTGTGCAACAAAAAGTATCTTTATTTTATTGTACCTACCTACTGAAAAACTCATTTTACATCATATCAATATATAAGTGATCAATATACTCTATTTACTCGTATTCAAGGGACAGAATCTACGTTTACGTATCAGTTAACGGCAGCCTAATGTCATTTTTAGGGTTCCATAGTTGAAGTCATTAATCTACGAGCTTGGTCGCAAAATGACATTAATATAAAGTTACATGATTACCCTGCCAGTCTACGAAGAATCCAACGCTTTGCCGTAGCTAAGCAGACGTAACATTGTTTGGTCTTTTTTATTCCATGACTGTTCCAAACAAGCATACGCCATTCCTCATGTTAAGCAGATACTGTAGCCTATGGACGCCAGAAGAATCTGCTGTATACAGAATAAGCGCGCGGCCGGCTTTTGCTTGATTTGACCATTTTATCTATCGAAAGTTAGAGACAAAAACGCAGGTATAAAATGTATTTAATGGAAACGATTTGGTAAATGATGTTGCTCGTTTTGATTAAATATAACACATTTGGTATGGGATGGCGATACTACAAGAAAGGAGTATGGCATTTACAAATAGCAGACCCTTTCCGTGTATGTGCCATCCTAGAGTTTCTCCATAGGTTACGGCATTCGCTTACAATAAGGCGGGCCGGTGAAACAAACGCTACTAAAATAATAAGGAATAATTCGGATATTCGGAAACCACCCTCCTCAGCGTCATACAATAAGGAACAACATTTATATAATTCTCTATAATAAAAAAGGGACAAGGGTTGTCCGCATATTTATTTAGATGTGAGGATATAAACTGATATGAGGTAATTTTACCTACGTAAAAAAACTCAACATTGCCATTACTTAGTCGGGTTTTAATATTATTTTTTTGCTTTTCATTCTAAAAATCGTTTTATTACAAACATAATGGTTAGGTTTGAAAATACTTATCAATAACATGTTTCTTTATTCCAGTAGGTTTAGTTGTAGGTATATTTTTTAGATCACACGGCTTAAAAAAAAATGCCATACGTCAAATAAATTAGTAATGTATATGTACTAAAAACACATAGTTAAATGTAAACAAATCGAGGACGCTAGCTGCCAAAGTAATTATAATTTCATAAGTATATTTATAGAAGCCCATAACAACTCACGTAGATTAAATAGAAAGTATCCAAATACCACGTACCTATGTAAATCCTGGCACAGTCAAACAACGTCACTCGCACAAAACACTGAAAGTAAATTAACAACGCTATTAAAACGTTCCCGAACTTTTGCAAACGCAAAACTGCAAACGCAAAATTATGCGCAGCGCTCGCGACCATCCCCTACCGCGGTTCGAGACGAACTGAAAACAAAAACAATTCACCTCCCTAATTCCACAAAAACTTTTTCCCGTTTCGCTATATATTATGCCACACGCCTTACTGAGCACATTCGTCCGTAATAGGAAAATTTGAAACGGCGTCAGATATCTTTACCGATATGATAAGATAGTGCCAATTGAATAAAACAAAATAAATTAATATAGTGCGCGATAAAGAAATTTTATTACCTTTTATCAATATTGGAGTGGATATTAGATTTATAAATTGGTATGTGTCGTGATTTTTATATATTATTAAACTTTGGTTCAGTTCAGTTACCTACCTACGGCTTAATTGCTGCGACGTCACGACCTATTATCATGGAATTTCGATATCACTTTTGGACAATGTTTAATATATATCTATAGTGATAACATCCGACCTATTTATATTTGCAATGATTATCAATAAATGTGATTGTACAGTTTTATAAAGATTGTGCTTCAAGGAAGCAAAATTTTACGGCGTGGGCGGTAAATTGAATCATGAATGAAGTGAAAGATTGCACAATAGAATCCTGAGGGTAGCGTAGGATTCTAAAGTAGAATCTTGAGCGTAGCGAGGAATTCAAGTGTTTAGGCCTAGAAGGGATATAATTTTGCTACCGTGTGATACATAATGCTTTTCACACCGCCTATGAGGTCGGTTACATATTAAAATACCTTAAATTTATATACCTATTGTCAAAATACCTATGTAATAAATACCTATTTTTAGAATACCTAACAGTTATTTAACCTACAGTTTAAATGACCGAAGTTTGAAATACCTACGTTCAAGAAACCTATTTAACGAAATACCTACTATTCATAATCCCTAACGGATGAAATACCTAATGGACGATTCGCCTAAGTTTGATATACCTACGGTCAAAATACCTACAGTCAAAATACCGACAGTACATTATCGCGACAGGTTTTAAAAAATGGGTTTTTGAAATAGGTAAGTAGTAGTAAAAAATATCAAAAATCAAGATTGTCAGTTGAATAATAATTTTATGGGAAAATGTTCGTTTCTGGCGCTTCGTCGGCCGCTACCGCGGCACGCTCGCTTCGCTCGCTCGGCTCGCGCGCTGTAGGGTTGCAGTTCTACCTAACCACTCCTCCTCGCTTCGCTCGTCGTCGTACCTACGCCGACCTGCCTTAGATTAGAATATGTAGAAGTGGAGAATAGAGGTGGAGATTGTCATAACATAATTTTTTACCTGTACCTAGGGCAGGTCAGCGTAGGTACGACGACGAGCGAAGCGAGGAGGAGTGGTTAAGTAGAACTGCAACCCTACAGCGCGCGAGCCGAGCGAGCGAAGCGAGCGTGCCGCGGCAGTGGCCGGCGAAGCGCCAGAAACGAACTTTTTTAAATAATTTTACTTGTATATAATAACAGTAAACACTTAGCTAGGCTTTAGTACTGTAGGTATTTCGACTGTAGGTGTTTCGACTGTAGCTATTACGACCGTAGGTTTAATGACATATAGGTATTTTAAAAATAGGTATTTCGTACATGGGTATTTTGATATTAGTTATTTCAAGTTTAGGTTAATCGTTCAATAGGTATTTCGTCCAATAGGTATTATGAAAATAGGTCAAATAAGTGATACGTATTTAAAAAAATAGTATTTCGTACATAGGTATTTTGAAAATAGGTATATCAATTTTAGGTATATTAATATGTAACCTATGAGGTCCGCAAAACATGAAATGTCTTACAAATAATTTTGCTACCGAGTGGCACTTACTGCTTTTCATACCTTCTATGAGGATAAGAGTACCTAATTGTTTCCCTCAAATGAGGGAGGAAAAGTTCTACTTTGATCATTCATTCGAGGTGAACAATATCTACTCTGAATAGCAGGTGTGAAAAATATAATCATTTATTGACTGTGCGTAAAATATTCCGATTAATTTGAGATTTATTCCGATTAATTCGTACTCAGTTTCAGTACATATACATCGACGTACCTAGTATGAAAATACGGGTAAACTGTTAAAAATATGGAAATAAGGAAGAGGAGTTGTTACATATTTATGAAGTACTAGCGGCCCGCCCCGGCTTCGCACGGATAGTCTAGTTTTGCTACCTAATGTTTTGATCTACTTACCTGCTATATTACTACAGACGACATTTCTCTTCGAATATTGCTCGTTTTCCATACAAACATTCAACCCCCTTTTTTACACCCTTAAGGGATGAATTTTCAAAAACGCTCAAATCACTTTTCTTATATTTTAACTGAGAGTCTCCACAAGTGCCTATGAAGTCACTCACTTTAAAAATTCAGGTTGCTCAAACAATGTTTTAATCCCCTTTTCACCCTTTCAGAGGGTGAATTTCAAAAAACGCTGAAATCAGTTTTCTTTGTATTTAATTCTAGGTCTACAAACGAAGCTTCAAGCTCCTCGTTTAATAAAAAAAATGCTCCCCATACAAACTTTCAACCCCCGTATCACCCCTTTAAAGGGCGAATTTCGAAAAATGCTGAAAACAATTTTCTTCCATTTTGCTGCTTAGTCTTTTAAAAAAGTTTTAAGTTTCTATCTTAAAAATAATTTTGTTTCCCATACAAAATGACCACCCCCCTTTTAACCCCCTTTAGGAATGAATTTTGAAATAAATTATAGCCTATGTCCTATTCTGATGTCTAAGCTACAACACTGGAAAGTTTCATAGAGATCCGTTCAGTAGTTTTTGAGATTAAGTGGAACGTACATAAATACATTCATACATCCGCACAAACTTTCACGTTTATAATATTATTAGGAAGGATTAGGATTAGGAATTAGGATTAGGATTATTAGGAATTAGGATTAGGATTACGTACAAAGAATGATTCACGCTAGACCGTTCCGTGGAACCCTCCACGGAACGGTTTAGGTATTAGTCTGAGCATTCTAGGTATTAGTCTGGGAATTCTAGGTATTAGCACAAAGTAAATAGCGGCGGCGCGCGCCGGAGCAGAGAGTCCGCTCAGTACAAAGTGCCATTTTCGCCGCACGCACACAGACATAACATTTACAGGCATTCTCGGTTGATTTCGGACGAGCTTAGTCGCGACTGTCACTGTCGCGTCGCGAGTGCTAGTTGTGCGCGCGTTGATCACTTGACGTCCCCGCCGCTACGTAGGTACTTTGTGTCACGTACGTCAAAATGAATAACCGATATTATTACAGTTGGAATGTATTTTATTGTTTAAATACACTTAAATACAACAAAAAACTGTGCCTACACTTTCTTAAAATTTTCAAACGATATTGAAAGGTAAATAAGACGGTTTTCTCATTTTGGTAGTTACAATACCTAGGTAGGTAGGTAATTTTTTGAAACTAGCCGCTTTGATAACGACGATCAACCATTAGACATTCATCTTATCGTTCGCTGGTAAAACGCCAGTATTTAAGTACTATGGTTTAGTTAAGTAGGTACCTAATTAATTAGGTATATTCTTTGTTGGCGCTCTCGACCGCCGCCCGTCACAAGTCACAACTCGCAGCGGGTCACGCATCAATTTATTAGGGTTCCGTACCCGAAGGGTCAAAACGGAACCCTATTGGTGTCGCCCAGACTAATATATTGATAAATCATATATTTGAGGTTGATTCGGAACCCTAAATGTGCGAAGTCCGACTCGCACTTGGCCGGTTTTTTACCAAGATACGCTGGTTCATATTTAAATGTCATGTTGAAGAATTTTTAATATACCTGCTCCTCTTTAAAATTCAGAATCAATACAGAAGCAACCCTGTGAGTCAGGCAAGTTTAGGTATGTATTTTCAAGAACGGCGGGAACGGACCTTCTGTATATTCTTTATTTTGTGGTATTAGTCTGGGCATCACAGATTGTTTGGACATTACAGAACGTCAAAGAGTATTGAGATACTATTTTACGTACGACGAAGATGTTCGAATCAAGAGATCCAAACGAAAATTGCAATTTTCAAATGGAGTTTTCCAATCGTCTGCTCCAGTCCGGCTATATGGCCATAATCATACATTGCAACGACTTATTCCCTCGGGATACAGACAGGTCAATGTACAAAATATTATATTTTCTAAAGAAAGGTTGTATGACGACCGCTTTAGCTTAGTTGGTAGTGACCCTGCCTACGAAGCTGGAGGTCCCGGGTTCGAATCCCGGCCAGGGCATTTATTTGTGTGATGAGCACGAATATTTGTTCTTGGGTCTTGGATGTCTTCTATGTATTTAAGTATTTATTTATCTATATAAGTATGTATATCGTCGCTTAGTACTCATAGTACAAGCTTTGCTTAGTTTGGGACTAGGTTGATTTGTGTAAGATTGTCCACAAATATTTATTTATTTAGTTGTTTCGAGTACCTAGAGACCATGACAAACTTTTTTAAAGGCTACTAAAAATAGAGGAAAATACATATGTGTTATTTTTTTATTTTATTTAGGAACTTTTATAAAAGATGATTGATTATTAATTACCCACTTACTTTCTTTATGCTAATGGTATTAAACCTGTATTAAACCGATTATTAGACTTCAAAGCAAAATCCCGAGCAATCGAGCAAACACAGAACTTCATACGTAAAATTTTATAGTTATTTTTATATCATGCTAGCTTTTGCCCGCGACTTCGACCGCGTAAATTTTCACTTTCTTTTTCATCCCTTCGAGGCATGATTTTCGAGATAAATATGTCCTTTATGTTAATCGAGGCTATAGACTCGTATACCAAGTTTCATTATAATCCGTTCCGCCGTTTTTGCGTGATTGAGTAAGAAACATCCAAACATATAAACATCTAAACATTAAAGGCTGACGTCCACTAGGCTCGCCGAGGCGAGTCGAATCGAATCGAAAATAATTCGCCTCCATACATTAACTATGAAAGTGCGTCGATTGACGCAGAGCCGAATCGAATCGACCGAATGGACGCACTTTCATAGTTAATGTATGAAGGCGAATTATTTCGATTCGATTCGACTCGGCTCGGCGAGCCTAGTGGACGCCAGCCTTTATAAGATTAGTAGGATTAGCAGTGTCCACACTTACCATCTACTCTCATTTACTACATAGCGAACATATTTTATGTAATCAAACCAATGGCGCGGTCACGTGAGCCCATGGCTAATGGGGCAAAAACAGGTTCGCGCGATGCATAAAGGATCAAAGAAAGAAATATAAAAGGACCCAGCTCCTTTAAGGGGAAGTAGCCCCATTGCAAATGTCCCGTTCTAACATGTGTGAGTTTGCAATTAACTATCCCGCTCTCTGCGGAAACACCAAGAAAATCTATCTCTATTACGTAGAAACAACTGAATGCAGGTACAGTCAAGTGCAAAAATATGTATCGAATGAATCCTCTCATAAATATGTACCAAAACTTTAATTCACCGACATAAGAGCAAGTTGTATGCACCCATATTTTTGCACTTGACTGTACATTGTAACGTCTCTTTTAGGAATCAAATGTATGTATATAAACACTTTATTGTACACAAAACAGGTTAAAACAATATACATGTCACGTAAGATTAAAGTACAAAGGCGAACATATCCCTATGAGGGATCTCTTCCAGCTAACCTTTGAGGGATTGAGTGGAAAGTGAGAAAATGAAATAGACAAACTTACAGCGTGTACATCGTTTAAAATTAAGTTAATTTAGATCTAAAAACCAAAACGAAATAAATACCATAATAATATTAATACAAATGTTGTTAGAATTGTAAACTAATAAGGGCGCGTATATTAAACACATACCTACGTAGAACGTCCGTTTTTACAGGAGCCGTTTTAACGGAAAGCGAAACTCGAGCGGAACTCGCTCATACAATTACATACGCCTATACATTGTAGTCTTTGGCCGACACGTACATAACCAGCTATCCAACGATAGCCCACACCATAGGGTTTGGACGAAGAAAAAATGCACCCGCACTTTACGTGTACTGGGAGCACAGACTGGGAGTTACCCTAAAAAAATTGCTTTCTAAATTTCATTCTACCTTTTTAATATGTAGTCAATGTACACTCATGAAAAATTACAGCCTAGTACGAACGGTTACCGAGTTAAAGTCGCGGAAGGACAGGCAGACATGACAAAACTATAAGGGTTCCTTGTTTAATACGGAACCCTAAAAACGCTCTGATCGTTCAGAATCAATCGATGCATGCATGGTGTAGTATAAGCATGTGTTTGCTAGATTCATAATATGTAATGAAAAAATAGAGTATAAATAAAAGATACTCACATTACTCACCATGTCAACACAACACTAACGTTACATTAGAGAGCAGAGTTAACGACGATAATCTTGTTCACAACCTAAGCACGCTTATTAAGGCGTACACACGAGACGTCTGAAATGCTAATGTCATACTCCTACTACGGCTAGGTACAACATAACAAACAGATTACGTTCAGTACATCAAGTGACCGACTTTTCTTGCCAAGCCCCTGCCAAGGGACAGCGTAGGTAGACCACCCACTAGGTGGACTGAAGACGTTGTAAAGGTCGCGGGAGTCCGCTGGATTCGGGTGGTGCAGGGCCGGTCATTGTGGCACTCTTTAGGGAAAGCCTATGTCCAGAAGTGGACGTCTTTCGGCTGATATTATGATGATGATAACATCAAGTGATGGTTGATTAGCGTAAACTAGTGGCTCTGTGAGCTGTCAACCTCGCGACTGTATTTTTCTTTTTATTTCCAATATCGGACATGACAAAAAAAGTTCTATATAATTATCGGATCGTTCACAAAATTTGACGGGAATCGGTTGAGAAATGCAAGTTATAGAGGAGAGCATACCGAAATCCTTCACAAACTTCGTTTCACTTGAAAAGCACGCTGGATACCTACATATATACATACTTAGTTCGACTTCAGAAATGGATATGTAAATATTTATGATCAATTAATTATTTATCAAGTCAAAAAAGGTCGGGAACATGATTGTGATTCTTCCGGAGTCGCAAGCGTCCACAGGCTATGCTGTCTGCTTACTATAAGGCAGTTCGGTACTATCTGGCCCCTATTTCACCAATTTGACAATTGTCAACTTACAATGACAACGGTTTACATTGCCGGGCCGGTAATTATCGATGCTATCCAACGACCATCTTTACGTGACGACTCAGAAGTATTATTGGAATTGTCATTGTCAGATGACAATTGTCGAGTTGGTGAAATAGGGGCCTGGTACGACAAACAGCAAACCTATACTTATTTTGCCATACAATGATTGGTGCGATAACTTGCGAGTGACGTCATATTATCGTATCAATTTGTAGGAGCTTGGGCCTTACCTGAGTACAACATTGTAGTCTTTAGGTGTCCTCTATCTAACATCGAGCTAGGTTTGTGCCTAATTTTTGCTATTTATTGCGCTCTAATTGTTAGGTCACACATAGACATTTGATCGTCTCTAACTAAAAGAAGGAATATATAATGACATTAGATGAATACATTGACTACTGCTAAATTTATATTAACTGTAATAAAAAACTATTACGTGGTAATGAGCAATAAAGCTCAACAGGGGTTTCGTTTTCAACCTAATAAACAATGTCCTCTTTTTATGACGGGCCTGATATTACCTTGAATTAAAACTATCTTACTATGGAATCAAATCTTGCAAGTAGATTTTCAACCTTTGCTAGCACTGTTAGCAATTGTACGTAATGATTTAAAACTTTGTAAGTAACTTGATACATGAATTTAAACTTTCGTGAGACATGTTATAACTTTATTTTACTAAACGGTTAAAACTCACGTATTAATTGTCATTGTTGTGTATTGTTTGTTGTTAATACGTGAGTTTTAACCGTTTAGTAAAATAAAGTTATAACTTGATACATTTCGACTTCAAGTTGTCGTTATTCATGAAAAAAAAATCGTAAAACAGACGATATAAACTTAACTAATATATATATACTTTCCCCAGGGTCGCTGCATTCAGTACATGTATGATAGTTTAGTACGATCACAAAACTTCTTCAAGAATTCCGGACTTAACCTTTTATCCGCCGAATGTCAAAATAGTTCACCTTTGTCAATATATTATCACGAAGCTGTCATTTACACTGACACTTTGTCTGATATTTTATGACGATGGCGGTTAAAGGGTAAACGGTTAACGATGTTGGAAAGTTAAATTACGCGTATACCTACTTACAATACGTTTTATATTGTATTTGGCGAAATATTGGCTACCGTTTTCTTTATTATTATTAGAATAATTACAAAAAAAATAACTAACTATTTTCAGTGAGTCTTAGCCTCCGACACGATTGGAACAATATTGAATATTTATTTTACGGGGACCTATTTCATTTTAGAATGTAATTTTAAAAGAGCGATTCAGATGAGTACGGTTTATTTTATTTTTAGGTTATTTAATTTCAATCTCTTGCTAGACGAAGGTGAAATTACGATCTACCTCGGTTAAATACCAGCAATAAAATTCTTTCTTTGTATAATTTACCATAATATCTCCAATAATAGTACATAACTTACCAAGGGCGATAAAACAAAGGATGTCTTAGATCGCCGGTATTTTACGCCCGAGCCGAAGGCAAGGGCGATAAATATGCGATCTGAGGCTTTCTTTATTATCGCCCGTGGTAAGTACCAAATTTTATGTCACCCCCTGGCCAGGAAGTGGGTTTTTTCGCGCGCGGAGCGTGCGATAATGGCCAATTTATGGCTAGGTGTGACATAAAATAATAAATGGAATAAAAAATGAAACAAACGGCATTAAAAATATAATTTAATAAAAATATAACTAAAACAACAATGGCAATTGTGTTAATAATGTTCATTTCACACTAATAATAAACAAAAAATTATCATCAAGTTTGCTACATAATTACAGATATTGTAAAAACTATACATTTGTATGATAGGAGAAATTTTGTTCCATCGCTTAAGAAACATTTGTTAAGAGAATATTCACTGTAAAAATATGTTTCGTTATTTTTAATCTCTATGGCACATGTTAAAAAATCTACTTACAGTTATCAAACATTTTTGTTAACGTACTTTGTGGTTTTAGTGTTCCAATAAGGTCTAGTTTCCCCTCGGGGTTGGAAGGTCAGATGGCAGTCGCTTTCGTAAAAACTAGTGCCTACGCCAAATCTTGGGATAAGGTAGCGGACCCCAGGCATCCTTCAGGATGCAACTGTGCTGGGATAACGCTAGGAAGATGATAATGATGATGACTTTGTGGTTTATAGTGTAGCCCCAATCGACAAGTGTAAATACCTACGTTATTTGCGGTTTCACTACTGTTGCTTTTCTTTCATATTATATTTACAAGCTATACGTTAAAGCCAGATATTATACAACCAACACGCCAATGCACATTTCGAAGAGGCCAGCTTGGCTTCGCAAGCAATGTAAGAACGAAATTGGCGCTTTCTTTTTTAGTACCTATGTACAAGAGGAAGAATGATAGGCCACCTACTACGACACGACAACTACATCAGAAACATTATAGAAGGGAAAATAAATGGGAAAAGAGGAAGAGGAAGACCAAGGAAAAGTTATATGAACCAGATAAAGGAGGATGTGGATGTCGTGTCGTATCAGGACGTCAAGAGGCTGGCCTCGGACCGACAAAGATGGAGAGAACTGCATCAAGCTGCACCGACAAGAGCTCGGCTCTTAAGATGATGATGATGATGATGATGACGCCTCTGTACTTCATCTATTTGTTGTATTTTGTTTTCCCCTTTATTATGTACAATAAAGCAACGCATCCATCAAATATGTACATACAACTATTAAACTATCAAGCATTTACAAAGAGCACGAATTCCAAAATTACGATCATTATTTTATACATATTGTTCAATTTACACCAAAAGGAAAGGAAACCCTTTTTCTTTTAATGTTTAGTGTAACAACTAAATTCGATGTTATTGTTTCCGATTTAATCATTGCTATATAATATTTCCACAATCATCCATAGTCCAGTAGCTCTAGTATAAGTTTTTTCGAAACATTAACTAATTCGAACGCGTTTGCGTTTTGTCTCAAAATGTATGAAAGCGGTATGAAAACGTGAACAGCGCCTCTGGTGGTCATTAGTGGAAACTAAAACAGCGAGTATAACATTTGTTGCTAACCGATGAACGCGCGTATTTCAAACTCGATGAGAGCGTTTTCATACATTTTGAGACAAAACGCAAACGCGTTCGAATTAGTTAATGTTGCGAAAAAACTTGTACTAGAGCTACAGATTTCATTGACTGTGCCAAAAAACTGAACTAATAGGTACTACAATATTTTTAACTATTATTGAATTGGTAAGTAATGGATGGTGGTTGGTTGGTGTGGTGGTGGTTGGTCTAAGACTCACGGAGTTTTCTATTTAAAAAAGTAGGTACCATCTTCGTCACAAAATATACTTTACCAATTCGGACTGAATTTATACAATTTTGTAGTATCATTGCATCGTGTTATCTATAAGTACCAAGTCTCAAAAAGGCGAAACCATATTACCTATCTCTTAAAACCTAACGGCATTGAGCGCAAACGCTGATAAAAGACGACTAATCTGCATTCACTGAATTCACCGAGTCGGTTTTCCGATACAACACGCAGGGGCGATACGGTATACAGAATCCATACCTACAGCGCTACCTACTGATATGTCCCATGATTCAATTTTCGTGTTGCGAGGAATAGGTATGAAATCATTTTGGTTAAAGCCTCGCCTTCATTCACATTTGGCTAGTGTAAGAGAGACCGCTGTTATCAATACACGAAATTCAGTAACACGTTGCAAAATACGTAAATCTTCGAATTGTATTGTTGAATTTGCGGAGTGGTGCTAAATTACGCTCATTACGAGCATCATTTATATATTAATTAGGACAAATAGGTAGCTAAAGTTTAAAAAAATATTTATTTCTTGTCACAATATCCAACTGATAGATTTTAACATAATTCTTCTTCAAAGCACTTGATTAAGGCGACTTCCTGACTTGGCGGGGCGGGATCGATATTTGACATTTTCTTCTTTGATGTAAACTTACTGACGTCGCAAAGATTCTCACTTGACGGAATACTGTCAGTATTACATTTGCGCAAAAGTAATATTATGCGCAGAAGCGAAGCAGTACTGCCTTCGCATCGCTCCGCTACCGCGCATCCCGCGCCAGTCAGGAAGCACTCATTTTAATGTAAGGGCGCAGTAAAAAGTGGTACTGCCTCGACTGACAATTGACCCTGTCATTTGACAGTTTTCTCATATCGTACCGCCTCCGCACCGACAAATCAGGAAGTCGCCTTAGGGGTTACAATTCTATTCATATCCTGATTAATATCAAGCTTTTGTACGGAGTTTAGAGCGCCACATAACGGGTCTCTTAGCACCATTCCAAATATTACCTGACAAAGCATCAATACACCCGATTTCAATACGCTGAGTTCGCGCCAGCAAAAAACCGCACAGGGGGTTCTGCTACAACAGCACAACAGAAAAACCAGGGTCGGTACGAGTATATTCTATAGCGTATCTCATGTAGAACTTCACAGCCCCGTTTCTTTTTAGAAGCCGTTGTATCTTTATTAAAATCCGCACCATTTAGTCATTAAACAGCCTCAACAGAAACCAGGGTTAGTATGTTCAATAACGCATCGCTTGCAGTACTTCTTCACCGCTCTGTATCCCCTCAACGTTACGGGAGTATCTTGGATGTTCAGTTGAGTGAGGCCCCGGCAATAGTAGGCGACCGCCTCCAGTCCGTCGTCTCCGATCAGCTCGCAGCCGCGGAGAGCCAACTTCTTTAGATTGGGACAGCATCGGGCGAGGATCTGAAAAAAATATGGATATAATACGAGATGTACGGGAGAAGGTTTCTCTAGGCCTTTTAGGTGGCCTCTTAGATAGATCATGATTTATAACCCTTAAAAGACAGAAGTTACTCCGTCAAACAACCATTAGCGGCCTCCATTTAAGAAACGATATGGGGTGGCTTGTTATAGTGTCTCCAATGCCAACATTAAGAGCATACTATCATACTATATCGCATTTATAGTGGCGACAGGTGGCCAAAACTAAATACTAAAAAAATGTTCCTTCGGAAACTATAAGTAAACTTTAACAAATCAATAAAACTTAACAATCTAAAACTGCTGATTTTCACAGTAGAAATACTAATTACACAACAAAACTTTTTTTTTTCCTCGATAAAATACTGCCTTGCTCAGACATTCTTATTACGCTAATCGCTACCGTCATCCTCACACTGTACAGCACAGTTACTTACTATACCTACCAGATAACAATAAAACATTATGATATTTACTATACCTATCCACAGTTATAATTTACTGTAATCCTTAAATAACGTGAATTAAAGGTGAAAGGACGCTCTAATCTCCCCATTTAAGTTGTTTTTTGTACTAAATATAATTTCGGTTAATAACCGGTTTATGGTGTCAAAAACCGTTTTTTTTACCGATGTCAAAAAGTTCCAGTTAACCGGTTTTCATTCCCTAGTGCCTACCACGGGCCTACGCTTATATGTATTTATTCATCAACATATATGATGTGGCACTGGCCCCAGCACGAGTATTTGCATACGCCGATTGACGGGCTTCAATGTTAATATCCCGCTCAGGGAAGCAATATAGGGTATAGGGTGTATTTGAATTCAATTTATACATTTACGAGTACCTATTCAAAATGGGTACACCAAGTCAAGAGCCGGTTCAAAACGTGACACGCGGGGTAATCACGTAACGATATGTAATACCGTTGGTACGTATTTAATGTCAGTTTTAGTATGGGATTTGACATTTAAATCTATCGCACTAACGGTCGAAAACGTTACGTGATTACCGCGCAGGATTCATTAATTATAGTGATATTGTTGACTATGAATGCCTGTATGTGAATTACTATTGTATTCCCACTATTGCCCTCCTTTCTGAGCGACTTCGATTCGACAATACATGTCAAGATTAGAGCAGAGAATAGTGGCAGTGAGAGTGTTACACGTAGAGACTGCCGAAATGTAGTTTGATGAAACGACAAATAATTGACCGAGTGAAACGAAGGTCTCAGTTTTAGCTTCAACAAAAATGCTTTCGTATGTCCGGATTTCCGTTTGTCCTCCTCTACAGGTCGCATTTCTCAACCGATCCTCGTGAAATTTTGTGAGCAGGTGCGGTAATTCTATAGATTTTTTGTTACGTCACTTTTTGAAAATTTAAAAAAAATATATATATCAATGATTTTGTGTTTCTGCGGCCGAATTTCGATTTGTTCACCTATAAGGGTCGCATTTCACAACCGATTCTCGTGAAGTATTGTGAGCAGGTTCTTTGATTACATAGGATATTTTCCTCGAGTAATCTAAAAAAAATCAATGGTTTGTCCTCCTCTACAGGTTCGACATCTAACATATTTTTGGAAATAAAAAAAACCACTCACGATGTCTACAGCTTACAGAGCCACTAGTTTTAAGCGAATAACTAATACCTATAAGTATACCAATACAGTAGATATTTCACATCCGTTATAGATACAACAATATTTGGTTACTCGTACCTATACGTTACAAAGGCTTTCAATATCCCAACCCAATTGAACTAAGATAAACGTATCAGTTTTCGACACTGAGCTGTTACTTGACGTTTTCAACCATAATTCATGACAATAGCAATAGAGGTGAACAAAACGTGTCGACGCCATGTGGCATTTACCTTGCATAAAGTTACATAAAAGCAAAGTTGCGTAATTTACATACTGAAAATATATATTATTAATGGGAAAATATTGCGTGTAAAATTCAAAGGACACAAGACATCAAAAGTCTTTATCATCGCCACAACAACAACAAAGGTTACTATAACCCGTGTCGTTTTGCGCAGTTATTTAAGTACATTCATAATTAACACTGTCAACGCAAGCATCCTGAAATATTTCGTAACCTTCGTACACTCGTTTCATTCAAAATTCTAACATTTATTCTTCAAGTAGGTCTCAAGGGCTCTTTTACATGTCACAAATTACAACACAATTACAATGATATCATTTAGTAAGATGTATACAAAGCAACATATCAACCAATACACCACGAAATGGTTCTCGATTGTTTTCCAGAATTTTATCTCTCTCTCTTTCTCTCTCTCTCTCTCTCTCTCTGGTCGGTCCCTCATATCTGAGGATCGTGGTCAGCATCAGGGTTGCATCTGGAACGGATGATATTACGCCACCGGTTCATGTCCAGCGCGCCTTGTACAACCGTGTAAAATTTGGAGGTGGTATGTGTGTAATTGAATTCGCCACGAAAGTTTTGCACTGTACTTATACATAATATAACGGAACATTAAATGGCACTTGCCACGAGTGGATATGATACGTTGGAGAGAGCTTTTATTACTTTCTTTATCTACTACACAAGGTTTATCAAAGTTAAATGATGTGACTATCTCCCATCTATAGACGTCATCATGAGCTGCTATCAACGATGATATAAGTTTAGATTTAATAATTAATATTGTGTACGTACTGGCCTATAGTTTATTCCACTGATTAAATATTTTCCATATTTTCTAATAGCTCATAATTATCTCACTACTAATACTATTACTTACTAGTATCTCTGCATAACTAAATAAATTGTAATGATTAGATATGATTTCCGATACTCTATGGTTGTCTGGAAGAGATTGCTTCTTATAACGATAAGGTCGTCTGTTGTTTGCTTCTACTCGTTATGATAATGTACTTTACTGTTTATGTGTCGTTCAATACTCTATTTCCTGAGAATGACCCAAATATTTTACAGAATTCGTAGCACACGGAGAAAAAACTTTACTTATTATCACTAAGTTTAGTTAGGGTTACAAAATTTTACTTAACGTTACGACAACATTTTTTTTGCAATAATACTGTAAACCGGTTTTGTGTGGATAGCTAAAAATTTGTAGGGATAACAAAAGGTATTACTAGGGTATTGTAAAACATAGCTTTTGCTAGTAATGCCAGCTAAACTTTAATATTTATTACTAAAATTTTGTATTTAGGGGCAGTAACAAAACGACTTTGTAAAATCTTGTTGTTTTTTTTTTAACTTAGTCATTAATACTAAAGTTTAGCATTACCTAGCAAAAGCTATGTTTTACAAGACCTTAATAATACCCTTTGTTATCCCTACAAAAAGTACAAAATCAGTTTACCTATTTTTAGTGTCCGTATATGAGCTACTTGTATATGTTTGTGTATGTGCAATGTTAATTACCTGCAGACCAGCCTCCGACACATCAGTGGCCCCCAAATCCAGGGCCCTTAGCCTGGAGCAGCCCCTCGCCACCGCTTCGACGCCATCATCACCCAGCGCGCCGCAGCCGCGCGCGTTCAGGTACCTCAGCTTGTAGCACCGGCGGGCCAGAGTCCGCACTCCGGAGTCTGACACCTGGAGAGAATAACGAGTGTAACCTATTTTTGAAGTGAAAACTTGTTTAGCGGCGCCGAGCACTTTTGTACTGGGGAAAAATTGTTAAACTCGCGACAGATTCTTCTAAGACCAGCTAGTTGACCCCTCCTAGTATCGTGATGCGATGTTAGGAGGGGTCAACTCAGCTAAACTCAGCTGGTCTTTATATGCGTAAGCCACAATGATACTCGGGACATATTATGTATATATGTAAATGGATTATGCGAATATGAATATGAACATGAGTATGAATATGAATACGGATACGGATACCGATACGGATACGGACACGGATACCGATACCTATACCGATATCGATACCGACACGGATATGAATATCTTTGATATTTACTTTCTTTATTGAGTTTTCACTTCTGCCGGCATTCCCGGAGTGCAACCCGTTGTTTTTTTTTTTGTTATAGGGGGCAAACGAGCAGACGGATCACCTGATTTCAGAAAGGAGTACGGTCTCTTCTTGAAGGTTAGAAGGTGAAAAGCAGGCAGATTCTCAGTAACACACAATAACACCGCCTACATACTTCTCTTTTTCATCGGAAGAACGTCATGTGACAAGGCGTTTGTTCCTAATCACTTTCGAGGTCACTTTTGTCGAATTGAATTGGATTTTGATGCCGTTTTGAGTTATTTGGTAGAAAAATTGCCGCTATCAATTGTTATATTATATACCACCAAAATCTACGGCAAATTCGTCAAGAACATGTCAACGAAAATAAGGCAATTGAAACGCATGAATAATGAATAACCCCACGTAAATGTGGAGGTATGTAAGAGCAGAGGTAAGCCAAGGAAAAGGTATATATGGACTGCGCGAAACGATATGGAGAGAAAGGATTGTGAGTGAGGAGATGACGGGCGATAGAGAGGTATGGATATAAATAACATTCTGCGCTGACCCAGAGTAGGTAAATGGAACAAGGGCGAGTGAATGAAATACGAGTAACACCTTTTGTACTATTATCTGTTGTTTGTTGTCTCGTTTCCGAATCGTGTTATTAAAGAGTAATACTTGCCTGAGTACACTTAGCCACGGAAAGGTACCGCAGCGCGGGGCCGAGTTTCGCAAGCTCGTACAACCCGAAGTCCGTGACTCCGGTACAGTCGGACACACTGAGCTCTTTGAGCGCGCAGTACGATGGGATCCACCGGACGCCCCCGTCTAAAATAATATTTATGTAATAGATAACATCGATTATTCGAACTTCAGAATCATGTTACAACGAGAACGGATCCCATTTTATTATACGTAAGTTTGAAATCAATTTACATATTTCCTGTTCAGCATAATCCCTCCAGTTTGAAATTTACCTGAGATCGGGCGGCGGGGTAAAGTTTAATTGAAATAACTTGCCCTGGATTGTTTAATACGGAAACTGTTATTGCATTTATACCACATGCCGCTGCCAGAGATGAACTAAAATGAAATATTTTTAGAATGTTGCTGATATAATACCTATGAAAATACTCAGTAAAAAGGCACACCTTTAAAAAATGTAAGTTACTCCCGTCTAAGGACCAAAAAAATTACAATAATACATAACAATAATATGTGGGCGGTAACGACCGGGTTAACCTATAATTTTACATTACTATGATTCATTACTATGATTTAATTTAGCCCTATAAATATTGGGCCAGTGATTATCATAAAACAATTAGGGACTTAATATTTAAAACCTTGCTCGATCCTATAAACAAAACACAGTAGGTAGTATGTATTAACATGGCGTGAACAAAACGAAATACCAGCTCGTGAAATGCTGATTTGATTTTATCAAGTTTTAATATACGTTCTCCGGGTAAATAACATTATATAACTCATTAACATACAGTAATTAATTTACACTTACCTACAGTCTTTATTGGAGGGTGATTGGAATATATTGTTATGGTAATGGTGAATAAATTGATTAAGTTAATACAATCGTAGAACAAACGTATTTAAAATTGGGAGCAAATGAGGGCACATTATATATCGTAGTAAGGCTCAGTTTAAGGTATTTCATTTCTATTAGATTGGCTACAAATGCTATTAAATAGGTTTGGTTGGCTTAATTTAGTACATATACAAATAATCATAATATATTATTATTAAACGGGATTTATCGCTTACACTTAAATTTAATCACAATTTTGAGGTTTATCCGACGTTTCGTATGTGTCATAATATTCTTGGTTGCGAGCGATCCTAGTGAGCTAATTCCGTGATTACGTCCCGTTTGTCAATAATAAAAGGAATTTCTTCCACTTGGGCGCATCTTTCATACTCCGTTCAGCAGCGTAATTGGCACGCTTGACCCAACCTTTATTTAGGAATTCTTCGATTCAGTTGGGAAACGTTAAAAGAGATTTCTATTTTGAACTTTCTCCTTCCGGAGGTTGGAAGGAATTCACTTTTTCCAATTACACAATAATATTCAGTCTCCTTTTATCAATAATCCGCACACCTTCTAGTGACGGTTCCAACGTCCCTGTGACAGGGGTGCACCTCCGTAGATAGAGGTACTGCAGCGATGAACAGGGTGTGCAGGAGTGCGCACAGCCCCGCGTCGGTGACAGCGCCGCAGTCAGTAAGGTCTTCGTCACACGGCCCTCTAGTGACGGTTCCAACGTCCCTGCGACAAGGGTGCACCTCCGCAGATAGAGGTGACGCAGCGAGAGGCAATTGTGCAGCAATGCGTGCAACCTCGCCCCGATGTCAGCACCGCAGTCGGTAAGGTCACCGGCCCTCTAGTGACGGTTCCAACGTACCTGTGACAAGGGTGCACCTCCGCAGATAGAGGTGCTGCAGCGAAAGGCTGTTGTGCAGCACAGCGCGTAACCCCGCCTCGATGCTGCAGTCGGTAAGGTCTAACGTCACCGGCCCTCTATTAACGGTTCCGACGTACCTGTGACAAGGGTGCACCTCCGCAGATAGAGGTACTGCAGCGAGGGACAGGTGTGCAGGAGCGCGCACAGCCCCGCGTCGGTGACAGAGCCACAGTCGGTGAGGTCTATGTACTCCACCGGCGGCCGCCGGGCCGCCAGACGGCCCTCCAGCCACGCCCACTCCGGCCAGTCCACAGCTGGGCAGCCTGGAAACCGTCAGTTGGTCGATAAAACATTTTTTCTTACACATGCTCAGAAAAGTAGAAATAGTCTTCAAAGACGCGAAATTACAGATCGGTAATGGGTATTGTATAGGAGATTTCCTGTAAGTTCGGACTTTGCAGCCGCGGGCCTCGGGGTATTAGGCCGGTCGCACATTGGACACGTTTTCGTACGAAATTACTCGTCCGAACACGTACGAAGCCGCGCGAAAGCTCCCGACCTTGAAAGTACTACGGGAGCGCGCTCACTGGATACGAATTGGTCGTATTCGCATCCAGTGAGCGCGCTCCCTTAGGCGACTTCCTGATTTGTCGGTGCGGACGCGGTACGATATGAGAAAACTGTCAAATGTCAGTGTCAACTGTCAGTCGACTCAGTACCGCTTTTTACTACTCCCCTACATTTAAATGTGTGCTTCCTGACTGGCGCGGGATGCGCGGTAGCGGGACGATACGAAGGCTAATACTACTGCGCATGATATTACTACTGCGCAAAGTAATACTGACAGTATTCCGTCAAGTTGGAATCTTTGCGATGTCAGTAAGTTTACGTCAAAGAAAAAACATGTCACATATCGATCCCGCCCCGCCAAGTCAGGAAGTGGCCTTAGTCAGGTACAGTACCTAAGTCAAGAAAGCGGTTTAGCATTTTTTCGACTCCGTTATTCTATTATTAAGTTAGTTATATAGGTACATTACTGTTCAAAAGTGGTAGACCGCTTTTTTGCTTGACTGTACCATAATAAGACTTAACACCTTACTTAAACACGTTGATTTTGAAGTTACATTTCGCGCCTTGCAGTGGCGGCGCGTCAAAAATATTCTTAGGAAAGCTGGAAATAATTTGCCCTTCTTATTCTTCATGAGCCGTAGTAAATGAACTGCACTGGCTGAAAATTAGGTAAGCCGGTGGGAATCGAGTTGTATGGACGCTCCGCCACTGGCGCCTTGAGGCTTAATATCAAGTAACTTATCGATAAATGTAGCAAATTGATCCAATATAAGAGAATGAGCCAAAAACTCGACGATAAACCCGGCACTTAATATTCGTCAAAGTTGGCACTCCGACATTCGGAGCAAAGCAATAAAAAAGGAGTAATAAAAACGATTTATGTGGCTCTAAACGTATGCACAAGAAAGAAGGACACATTTGTCTCCATCTGATACTCGTCCTGCCTCGATGTTGGCAAGGTAATGTAGTTAGATCCAAGTATTCCGGTAATTTTAATGCATCAAAGAATAAAAGGAAATACAGAAATTAATAACCAATATTTTCTATTTACCTAATGTTCTTTGGGTTAATAAACCTTATAAAATATTATTTTGTAGAAAAAAAGTCCGTCTCATTCACATCATTATCTAGTAAGTTTCTTTGTGCCTTAAGTATTAAAATTTAGGTACATTATGGAAGGAGCTTTTAAATAATGGGTAAAGCTCTTAGAAAAATAAAGCTGAAATTGGCTAATTCATTCTCATCAACCAATTTTCGCAGGACACTGGAACATTACCTACCACTTAGAACAATTCTCAAGTAATTTCAAGTTTAAAAGAAGTCGTTTGAAAGTGGTATTAATCTTCATAACGAAATTAACATTTAAACAGACTGAATTTATTACGTACTTTTAAGTGACCACAGTATTCATGTTTATCGTTGTTGTATCAAACTTAATTTTCGGTACTTACTGTAGAGATTGTATGCTAATTAAACCTCTATAATGCTGGATATACATCATTGATGTTCCTATTTCATTTCGAATGGAACATTATGAATAGAAGACATTTAGAAGACATCAAGCGACCCCGCGATGCCCCCCATTAAACGGCAGCGAGGGTTAAAGCCGCAGAGGTTTTAGTGGGTATTCCCTTCCCCGGGCGAGTCCCACATACCCCCACAATGGGCCTTGGCCCGGGGGATGCGAAAATGCATTTCCTCTGCGTCAAAAAAAAGGGGACCAAGAGGGGCCACGCAACTCTTGTTTTACCTTGGGAACAATATTATTCACGTCTATTATCTACTTTATGTCACACCTGGCCAAAAAGTGGCCATTATCGCACGCTCCGCGCGCGAAAAAACCCACTTCCTGGCCAGGGGGGTGACGGGCGATAATAAAGAAAGCCTCAGATCGCATATTTATCTGAGACATTCATTGTTTTATCGCCCTTGGTAAGTAATGTACTATTCTGTTTGTTCTCCATCTATGAGCTGCGTCACCCTTACAGTACCTACATAAGATTAATGTACTTTTAACTGTCTGTAGAACCTGAAATAATATTTCATTTTTGAAATACATTCTTAGAAAATGTATTAGTCTATCTTCTTTGAAAATATACTAGTATCGAGGTTCGAATCTACTCAATGACACAAAACAAAAAAATAAGGCAAATGTTGATCCTGCTTTGTTTAGGCTGTTTTGCCACCTCGAGATACATGTTCATACAAATCGGCTAAGAGAAGCTGAGGATCCACTCTTACAGACCTTCTATTATGATAATGATGTCATCATCATTATCATAATAGAAGGTGAGGTATGATCATTCATATTATAATGGGAACGCCCCGGGTATCTATAGACTATGATACGGGTCTACCTTCATCATCATCATCATTATATCAGCCGAAAGACGTCCACTGCTGGACATAGGCCTCCCCCAAAGAGTGCCACAATGACCGGTCTTGCGCCACCCGCATCCAGCGGACTCCCGCGACCTTTACCAGGCCATCAGTCCACCTTGTGGGAGGATCCACTAGAGGACATAAACGTTCCGCGGTTCTTAATATCATCAGCGACGTCATGCGAATTCGTGGGACAATGCATAATGAACATGTCTGGCGACATGCCATTGTCAACCGATGTCTGGTATTTTATTCGCTGTCGACATGGCTTTTCTCTCCTTGTGAAACTATAACTTTAGTCGATGGCCACATGTATGTTTGGCGCCATGAAACTAGTGGTTGCGACCTCTGTTCACGTTCGGTACGCTTCTGAAAGTTTAGGTATAACTTTCACGTGTAGGTATAATTCGATTCAGAATATCTGTAGAAAAGCAGTCCACATATATATGGACTGTAGAACAGTGGCGGCGCGTCAAAAATATTCTTAGGGAAGCCGGAAATATTTTACCTTTCTAATTCTTCATGAGCCGTATTAAGCCGTCCTCTCCCGGCGAAATAAATAAACAATGCCATTCTTTTGTTATCTGCCCTGGGATCCCAGGGACTGGTCTGGTAGACGACGGGGAACCTGGACTGGCTGAAAATTAAGCAAGCCGGTGGGAATCGAGTTGTATGGACGTTCCGCCACTGCTGTAGAAAAACTCGACGGATGAAATTATACAACATACGTCCTCTAATATGCTTGTCACGTCTACACAAGCGGTGACCGAGATTGATACCGACTAAGGAGCAATTATGGTCAGCAAAATAAATATGAAGGAACGCCGCTCCCGCGAGTGTCCTGTTTTGTAATGGCTGGGTACATCATAGTAAGTACACAATTACTGTACGTGCGTCATTACCTTGCCAACATACCGACACATGCACATACTTTAAGAAATTAAACACCCTAATGCTGGCAGTTTAATGCAATTAACATCCACATAATTCAGGGAACCTATTCAATTTAAAATGTCATCTGTGTCATTGCAAATTTACACAGAATTAACGCTAAAACCGCCAGCTGAAGTTTTGTAACTAAAAAACCCCAAGTTGCATTCATGTTTTTCATTGATAAAAATACGTAAATGCCCTTTCTGTGGACATAGTCAGCGTGGGAAGTCTTCGTAAACTACCACTGTGAGCGGCCATGATTAGGAATAGCGGATCGATTTGAAATATGTCGAGTTAATACATCAAGTGACCAAAAGGCTGGCCAATATTTCGCTCAGCGATTAAAGCCAGCCTTCTGGGCATTACCTATTGATAGCGACCTAGGCCTTTATTCATTATAATTTTCATAATGTGCTTTATATACAGGCTGATTCAGGAGACGTGAGCAGGAATCAGGTCGATAATAAGGCCCATGAAACTGAACAACTTTCCCCTAGAAATATAGGTCGAAATCTGAAGACATAAAAACCTACTTCGTCAATTAGTCACGTGACCAGCCACTTTGTATGAAAGTTGATTTCCAATTTTATTATTTCGGCCCATGGTTTCTTGGGGAAAGTTGTTCAGTTTCATGGGCCTGATTATGTACTTGATTCCTGATCATGACCCGGAAATCATGCTGTATATTTATAGTGTTATTGTTCCTTATGTATGTATATGTCCCGTTTCTTGCAATAAATTCAATAAGTGAAGCCTTTTAAAGTATCTCACGATCGCGGGTTAGCCATGGTTGTGTGTTGAGCTATACATGCACATTGTCTATGTGTGCGTCAGTGTAGGAGGTATTGAGTTCACGTTGTCTAGTCTATGTGTTCGTATGTGTCACAACTACAACGATGGCCCACCCGCGCTGGTGAGATAAAAGTACTACATAGATGATAGATAGATGTTTACCGGTGAGGTCAATATGTCTCAAGTCGACCAATTCAGTGACGAGCGGGGCGAGCGCTCGCGCATCCATACTCGTCGACCCGGTGACGGCTAAATGCGTCAGGTTTCTGAAGGTAGCGGCCAGAAGCTGGGCCCCTGCCGCTGTCACCTGTAATATACCAAGAAATAGAGAAGGGAGAACGAAGCTAGTCCGATTAGATATAGTTTGGATTATTTACGTTCAAATAGTGGCGACTGCACAAGTGCACAGTATGTAGCTTGTGTCATGTTGATGGCTCAAGAATAGATCTTTGAGAGGCTACTTGTAAATTCAAGACAGCATTAATGCTTCCTACAAAAGACTGCAGCCTAAGGCGACTTCCTGATTTGTCGGTGCGGAGGCAGTACGATATGAGAAAAGTGTCAAATGTCAGTGTCAGCTGTCAGTCGAGTCGGTACCATTTTTTACTGCGCCCCTACATTTAAATGAGTGCTTCCTGACTGGCGCGGGATGCGCGGTAGCGGGACGATGCGAAGGCGGTACTGCTCCGTTTCTGCGCATGATATTATTACTGCGCAAACGTTTATTAAATTAAATTACTGACAGTATTATGTCAAGTGAGAATCTATGCGACGTCAGTAAGTTTACGTCAAAGAAGAAAATGTCACATATCGCTCCCGCCACGCCAAGTCAGGAAGTCGCCTTAATAACAACACTACTTGCTTTAGGTATGTGATGTTGTGTTCATGGTGGTGACTAAGGTATAGGTACAGTCAGCAACAGAGAAAAGGGACCCCCCGTGCATACAAAACTTCCATGAAGGGGGGGTACCTTTTCTCTGTTTCTGACTGTACATCGCTCCCGATGACGCGTATAGTGTTGAGAGTGAGCGACTTGCAAATGTCTCTAGATGTCAACTTAACGAAGTCTCTAGTCAGTAAAGCGTCGACAACGCGCTTTTGATTCTTCTGCAGTCAGGCCGTAAGCTTGTTTGCCAACGTCGTTGTATAAAGAAAAGTGAAATCATTCTTGGCTAACTCTTTTCAGTAGGCACTAGGCATAAAACTTGAATACATATTTCCATACAAAACTGAATGCAACGTATTCAGATTAGTAGATCCGATTTAATGAAAACTCATTAATCTCACTTGGTAGCACTTGGGCTGTTGGAATGGGCGTGCAACACATGGTGGGTATTTCTAACTGCCGTGCAACTATGATTTATGTCACACTGAATTGTTATCGAGACACTAGATGGAAATTACCGCACACTACTCGTGCGGAAAATCCCCCTACCTGGCCAAGACAGACATAACATTTTGATAGATTAAGATAGAAAGCCTCAGATCGCATAATTTACCCCTTGTCTTCGGCTCGGGCGTCAAATACGTGCGATCTGAGACATTCTTTGTTTTACCGCCCTAGGTAAGTAAGGCGACTTCCTGATTTGTCGGTACGGAGGCGGTACGATATGAGAAAACTGTCAGTGCCAACTGTCAGTCAACTCAGTACTACTTTTTAGTCTTTTTACTGCGCCCCTACATTTAAATGAGATGCTTCCTGACTGCGGCGCGGGATGCGCGGGAGGCGGGACGATACGAAGGCAGTACTGGTCCGCTTCTACGCATAATATTACTACTGCGCAAATGTAATCCTCGCAGTATTCTGTCAAGTGGGAATCTTTGCGACGTCAGTAAATTTACTTCAAAGAAAAAAATGACACAATATCGATCCAGCCCCGCCAAGTCAGTAAGTCGCCTAATGACACCTTACCACAGAATTTTTCGCCCGCCACTCCCGGACCCCGTTAACGCAGGGGCCGGCTCTCGCGCCCGCGCATCGGGCCGCCACCTCCAGCGGGCCGGCGGCTCGGATCTTCTTCCACGCCTCTGGCCTGGCGGTGAGACGCGAGATAAGTCGCGCCCATCGCCGGCACACGCGGGACATGCGGCAGAGGTCAGACACCTGTAACCGGATTGGAGGAAGTTTTTTTTATTATTAAAAAGGAGATTGCCCTTGACCAACATCTATTCAGGAGAGCAAAGGTGAAGCCGATAGTGAAGCGAGCTCACCCAGAAAATGCGTTTTTCACTCGTGCCTTAGGCTGGTTTTCCACTAGAGCTATGCTACGCAGCTATGCTGCGAGGAAGCGCTACGAGCTATGCGACTGTTTCCACCAAAGCTACGCTATGTAGCTGTGCGAGGTAGATGCGCTATAAAGATGCGCAGCCACGAGGTAGCTGTGCGAGGAAGATGCGCAGCCTGTCGAGCTATGCGATGTATCGACAGCGGGCGCGGGGAGCGGCAGCGCGGTGAGGGGAAGCGCTCACGCATCCGTAGCGCGCATCCGTAGCGCGCATCCGTAGCACGCATCCATAGCACGCATCCGCAGCTCGCATCTTTCCATATAAAAAACATAGCTTAGCTGAACCCTTTTCCACCAGAGCTATGCTATGTGAATAAAGGAATGTGATTGGTGGATTTCAAACGCATCCATAGCAACGTACGTAGCATAGCTCTAGTGGAAAACCAGCCTTAAGGAGGTGAGGTAAAGGGTTAGGTGAATAAGATGGAATAAGGAGCGTTCGTCGCCCAGCGGCGCCCGCTTACCACTTCGGTTAGGTTAAGCAAAGTCGGTCCAGGTCAACTCTTGGATGGGTGCCGCTTTGAGTGGTTATTAACTGAGCGGTCCCGTGCGTGGGAAGGCACGCTAAGCCGTTGATCCCCGCTGAGCCAGATAGAGGCCTTCGGGCGGCTTGAGAACTTCTAAGGCCTTGGTCGTTCTGACGCCGTCGCCGGCTGCGTGCAGCGGCCCGTCGCACGCGACGTCTGAAAAATGTTCGCGTTTGGACGTCGCACGCGATGGGCGAGAACGACCGCGCCCGAATTGTCGAACATACCATTCAGACGCCGCGTGCGACGGGCCGCTGCACGCAGCCGGCGACGGCGTCAGAACGACCAGGCCTAACAGTCATGTTGCCCACTCACTTGTTAAGCCTCAAATCCCAATAAGGTCTAGTTTCCCCTAGGTGGAAGATCAGATGGCAGTCGCTTCCGTAAAAACTAGTGCCTACGCCAAATCTTGCGATTAGGTAGCGGAACCCCGGGCATCCTTAAGAATGCAACTGTACTGGGACAACGCTAGGAGGATGAGCCACCCGACTCATAACATTTAAGTTTTAATAATTTTTAAAAATGTGTTAGGAATTTTTTAATGTATGTTACCAGCATGTGGTTTTCGAAAACGGATAAAAGTATGTTTCATTTTAGCTCAGCTTTAGCTTTTTAGGGTTCCGTAGTAAACAAGGAACCCTTATAGTTTCGCCATGTCCGTCCGTCCGTCCGTCCGTCCGTCTGTCCCCCGTTTTTCTCAGTAACCGTTAGTACTAGAAAGCTGTAATTTGGCATGAGTATACATATCGATAACGCCGACAAAACGGTAGCATTAAGATTTAAAAAAAAAAAAATTAAGGGTATGTAAAGTGGTGGCGCAATTTTTTTTTCTGCCAAACCTCGTTGGATAGCTCAGCTTGGTTGGCGTGATATCAAGCTTTGAAGTGATAATTTTTGTTATGGTCAAGTGACCCCCCCCCCCCCTGACAGCTAAACGGTGGCTACTAGGCATGTGAAAAAAATCATGGTAATAGTACATACGATGAATTTAAAAGGAAAACTATCACAGCTAAGTACATTACTAGTTAACGAGTAATAGTCGAACTTCCGAAATGTACTTTGCAACAGCAAACTTTCGTACAATTTCCATTGATACCATAGATAATATCGTTAATTCTGTCAAAAACATAGTAAATATAAGTTTGCGAACTTTTTAGTCCACATAATGTAACGGGTAGACGACTACGGAACCCTACCTTGCGCGTGGCCCGACACGCACTTGGCCGGTTTTTTATTTTTATTTTATAACTGTAATGTAATAAATTATTAATTTTGTAACTGTATTGTAATCATATGGACTTGGTCTGAAATAAAGAATTATGATTATGATTAGATAGCACTAATTGGGGGTCCACACTCTGCTAACTTAGCAAAATTTTAGTTCGCCTAGGTCATCAGCTCCGGAAAATCGAATAATCCAAAACTCACCTCCAGGTAAGACAGAATCTTCAGCCAAACGGCATCGCTAATGGTGTTATCTCGCCTCCTCCTTGGGGGTCCACAGTCTGCTAGCGTATGGTAGCCTTGGTCCAGGCTCAACTCGCTCAGGTCAGCAGCAAGGGACAGGGCCGGCTCGGGTGGCGGCGGGGGCCGCCGACGCGCCCCGCCGCACACCCCGGGCCCAGAACAACTGGACATGGTGAGACCCTGGAAAGAAAATGTATTTGATACAACAGCATACTTTGCGTGGCGTGGGTAGCCCCTCACAAGGTGGACTGATGAGCTGGTAAAGGTTGCGGGAGTCCGCTGGATGCGGGTGACGCAGATGAGGAAGGCCTATGTCCAGCAGTGGACATCATTCGTCTGATATGATGATGATGACGAACACAGCATAAATGATTAAAAATTTAAATTATTTAAATGGAAACGAATTACTCAATTAATCTGCCCTTTGCCGTTCTCGGTGCACATAACATTAGCAGGATTTCCACGCTGGATAGCTAAAGCTATGGACAACCTTTGCACCAGAAACGACTCGGAGCGGGCGTCCTATCCCTTTTTTCTGAGCCGACGGCCTTGCGCATCAACTGCTTTATATTAGAAAGAAAGAAAAAGAAGTTTGTAACTTTTCATGTACAGTCAAGGAAATCGAATCTTTTTCGCTCTTATCACAATTACAATAAGGGTTAAAAAGGCACGTATTCAAGTTTGCTTTACGGTAATTACTGCGGTTAAGGAACGATATATATACGAGTTATTACGATGCGTACGTTCGTATAAATGAAAAGAAAATTTCAGCGTCAATGTCCATGTTTTTTTTAGTCTGAGGAGGTCAGGTAAAGCTCACATCTAACTGTGAGAAATCACGATGTTAGGTACTATTGTCCAAAGCAATCAAAATTCCTAAGAGCTACGTGAAGTTGCGAAGCGTATCGGATGGACAGTTCTATTCATATTCATATTCATTTATTTATAATAATTCATATTACATGTCAGTTTAATCAGATACAATTCACAATTAAAATAATAATATACATTTAAAAAAATCGAGCTACAAACAAAAGTTGTAGAACAATACACAAAATAATATCAAATTCAAATAATCAAAAAAATAATAATAATTATAATAAATGTCAAAATACATTACGTACGAGTGTCGTACGTAATAAATTCATTAAAATTATAAAAAGTGTGCTCGATAAGCCATCTTTTTAATGATGATTTGAAACTGGCTAGTGACAGTGCTTCTCTAACATGTGCCGGCAGTCGATTGTACACAGTCGGGCCCATCACGTGGGTGAGTTTGGAAGATTTTGCCAGTTTATGTTTGACACCCACGAGTCTGTGGCCATACCGCAAGTTAGGACCGTGGCCGTCCGCCCGAGTAATGTACTCGTCAAGGTGGCATCGCACATACACCGCGACTTGATATATGACCACGGAAGGAAGAGTGAGTATCCGCAGTTCCTTAAAATACGGTCTAACGGACGTGCGCTGACCCACGTGTACAATCGCTCGGAGGGCTCTTTTCTGCATGCGAAAGACTCGCTCCCATTCAGCGGAGCGGCCCCACAGCTCTGCGCCATATTGTAGGAGCGAATGTACAGTGGCAAAGTAGCACGAGCGCACCACACCTCTGGGTACGACTCTTGACAGGCGGCGCAGCGCGAAGCAGGCGCTTCCTAGCTTCTGGCACACCTTCAGAGCGTGTTCGCCCCATTGGAGGCCTCTGTCCAGTTCGAAGCCCAGAAATGTGGTGGTTTGCACTTGCTTTATTTCGTTACCGTCCACACGAACCGTTATATTTCTCGGAGTCCTGCCCCCTAGATGAAGATGGAGAAAATGAGTTTTATTTAAGTTCAGGACCAAACCATTCCTGCGGAAATATTGCGCTGCCTGAGTTGCAACTTCATTGAGACGCTGCTCGAGACCGTCAATGTCGGGTGCACTAACCACGGCGGCGACATCGTCGGCATACATATATATGTCTCCCGCTGGAATCGCCTCCGGAAGGTCATTAAGAAGAAGCGAAAATAGTATGTTTGACACTGAAGACCCTTGCGCAACTCCCATTACAGTTGATATCGGCTCAGACTTCACTGCTCCTCCTGCACTCACTACAATCTGCGATCTATCGTGGAGGATATTGGTTATCAGAGCATGCGCTTTGCCATCAATGCCGTAGTGTCGCAGTTTTAAAGCGATGACGTCATGGTCAGCCACATCGAACGCCTTTGAGAGGTCGCAGCACAGTACCGCGACCTGCTGACCGCTCTCGCGAGCGCCCATCATCTGGCGCACCAGCTTGCGGGCCATGGCGCTCGTCGAGTGCCCTGCCCGGTAGGCATATTGCCGCTCGGACAGGGCATCGGTAGCCGCCAGGAAATCGGCCAAGCGCGAACTGAGGCCGTTCTCCAGAACCTTCGCCACCGCCGGTATGATGGAGACGGGTCTGTAACTATCAATGTCTTCCCTTTTTCCCTTTCCCTTAAAGAGAGGAGCAATCTTGCTTACTTTTAGAGGGGAAGGGTACATTCCCTCGAAGATACACTGATTATACAGATCCGCCAACACCGGTGACAGTGGAGCGGCGGCGAGGTGAAGCAGCTCCATGGAGACTCCATAGAGGTCTTTGGTCGGCTTGTGTGCGATATTTTTTGTGATAATTCGAAAGACCTCAGTTGCGGAAAACGGACGCAGGCGCAAACTGCGATCAGCTGGCGCACGAGCAATATTAAGCTCAGAATGTACTCGCGCCAAGTCAGCTCTCGGCGCGCCGCACGCTGCCGCAGCACATGCGAAATGGTGGTTTATGGCGTTAGCGGCGTTCTGCTTCGATTCGAACCTAGTCCCATTCGAATCAACAACGATATCTGCAACGTCAGTCAACGGCCGTGAAATTTGTCCTCGCTCCTTGTTCACTATTTTCCACATCGACTTGGAAGCATTTTTACTATTTTTCATAATATTTATGTAGTAGTTATATTTACTTTTCCTAATGAGCTCATTGTATGTTTTATGACCCCTTTCAATCATATTTTTAATATTCTCATTATTTGGAAATTTATGTCCTATTTTAATCATGTCAAATAAAAATAATTTTGAATTAATAATGTCATTTGATACCCAAGAATTATTGCGATTATTTAATTTCTTTAATGGAAAACATATGTCGATCTTATTACTAATTATGTTTACTATAGATGTCGCCATTTGACACGCTGTGCGGCCACGACGATGCCACAGTTCCTCCCAGTCTATGCTGTACAATGCTTCAACAAAGCAAGTTCTGCCGGCGTGAGTAACCGCGCGCGCCAGCCGCGTCGGCGCAGGCGGTACGCGGCGCGGGTACTCCGCCACACAGCGCACCGCTAGATGATCGCTTATGTTCGTTGTCACAGCTTGTGCACGAGTCACGCCGGCTCGGCAATTAGTGTACACGTGATCCAAACACGTTGATGAATGGCTAGTTATTCTAGTTGGAAAATCTACATCGCATCTAAAGTTGTAAGCAGCCAGTAACTCCATTAAATTTTTTTGAATCACGGTGCGATCCAAATAATCTATATTCATGTCGCCTACAATAACGCAATCTTTATCTAATTCACTGCACTTAGCGAGCACACTTTCTAAATGAACCAAAAATTCTTTAGTGCTTATCATATTTGTCCTATACACACATACTATGATTAAGTTAAAAGATATTCCAGATAAGGAACGGATACCTAAGCCGAAGCAATTTATTTTTGAAATTTAATTACATTCCTGATTTCTGATATTGTCTTTTATCGCTTTGTCATTGTGATTAGAGATTCATTCAGCCTTTTATTCATTCAATTACGAAATTGACTTGTAAATATGCCATACGATTAAATAAATAAATTACGAAATTACAATAAAATGCCTATAGATACTCATAATTTTAAATAGAACAAGGAAACTGACGGATTTCAGCATGAATATTTCGTAATTTTGACATTATTTCACAAACATCCATATTAAAATACACATAACTGGTGATATAAGGGTAACTTCAATTCATAAAGAGTACTGTATTACAGTAAAAGGAATGTAGTACTTTAATATTTTTAATGGTGTTAACCATACAAAAGCTACGGTAGCCCAGTGGTTCAAGCATGCGGCTGTCAAGCGGCGGTCGTGGGTTCGAATCCCAGCTCGTACCAATGAGTTTTTCGGAACTTATGTACGGAATATCATTTGATATTTACCGTTAGCTTTTCGGTGAAGGAAAACATCGTGAGGAAACCTGCATACATCCGAGAAGAAATTCAAAGTTGTATGTGAAGTCCCCAACTCGCTCTGGGCCAGCGTGGGGACTACTGCCCAATCCCTCTCATCTATGAGAGGAGGCCTGTGCCCAGCAGTGGGACATATATAGGCTGATGATGATGATGATGAACCATACAAAATATAAAAATAAATAGTGAACTATTGGCCACTTTGGCTGCTACATACTATACGATATACGACGCTGACTGGTCACAGGTATTGTAATCGAGTGGTACCTTACCTACCGACTCTAAACTAAGGCCAACTAAACGAACGCCTCGTTACTCTGGCCATCAACATTTTCAATTACCATTTCAGTTGGCTTCGTTAATTTTATTGGACTGTTAGTTTGGGCACTATCACTGTTAGTGCCTAACTACTATACAGCCACAGCCACGCACATCCGGAACCTTAGGCGACTTCCTGATTTGTCGGTGCGGAGGCAGTACGATATGAGAAAAGTGTCAAATGTCAGTGTCGGCTGTCAGTCGACGCGATACCATTATTTACTACGCCCCTACATTTAAATGAGTGCTTCCTGACTGGCGCGGGATGCGCGGTAGCGGGACGATGCGAAGGCGGTACTGCTTCGCTTCTGCGCATGATATTACTACTGCGCAAACGTAATACTGACAGTATTATGTCAAGTGAGAATCTTTGCGACGTCAGTAAGTTTACGTCAAAGAAGAAAATGTCACATATCGATTCCGCCCCGCCAAGTCAGGAAATCGCCTTAGCCAAAGGAAAGCAGAGAAAACCCGGCGCAAACGCAATTCTAGAAAGCACAGCCTGTCTATCACTGTACATGCCATAGCTTAATTAGCAGTAATAAATTCCAGACAATCCTTAGATTGGGGTGATAGGCGAGAATAATTAATTAACGAAGCTAGAAAGGCAGTGTTAGGCCATATTAGGATTGGATAATTCTAAGCATTCCACAAAAATATTTCTTCCTCTTTGCAACTCCGCACAAACACAATTCTTGTCATTAGTTGTTTTTATTTACAATAAGTAGCTTTTCTTCCTCTTCGCAATTTTGTACTAGGTATCTGGATTTATAGCAATAGGCACCTTGTAAGGGAAATGAAAGATGCCGTTTGACAATCGTCAACAGATCTTTGTAATATTTTTTTAATGTGATTTGGGAAAGGCAAGTTTAATCTAGTGATTATATTGAACTTGCCTTTCGTAAATTAGATTGTAATCAACTAATCTTGTACGAGTGCGTTATAATTAATGGTATCTTTTCTATTTTCTTTAGGGTTCCGTACCCGAAGGGTCCTATTGCTGTCAATCACGCGTCCGTCCGTCCATCCGTCCGTCGTCACCGTCAGTCACACAAGTTTTAAAGCCAAACGGTTGGAGCTACAGTTTTAAAATTTTCACAGTATATAAGCATCTTGGTGGCCCAAAGCTATACAAATAGTCAACACTTATTTTTAAATGTTTAAGCGAGGCTTACATACAGCTAAAGGGGGCGCGTAACACAACTTAATTTTGTGGTTGGTTCGGAACCCTAAATTTGCGAAGTCTGACTCGCACTTGGCCGGTTTTTCCACTATTAGTAAAACGTGAGTAGATATTAAATAATTATCTAATCAAGTCTTGCATATCAATTTCCGCTCACTTCTATAAACCGTATCAATTTGAGACTTAGCAAGTTATAGTATAGCTTTTCCCCGTGACTTCGGTCGTCCAAGTACTCGTTATGGATATACCTACCTACTTCGATGGAGCTTCGATGGAGTTTTACCTGTATGTTTTTATCTCTATTGTATGTTTATCCGCGACTATCTCTCGTTTGGCTGAACCAATTTTGATGCGGTTTTCAGAAAAGCATTTGTTACATTCTGGAGAAGGTTTTAGAATACAACCCAAAGGAGGTTCTCTTTTGAAAAAAATAAATATAAAATGGCTTGTTATTTCCATAAATTAACTAAATCATAATAATAATTTTCTGTACGTTTACAGTTTAAGAAAAAACAGCTCAGCGAGCCTTAAAATAGTTCCCATTTTGTTATCAATTACTTAAAATTACAACAACAAATTAGGCCGTTCAAAAAGCGACTTTACTGTCTAAGCGTGAAGATTCAAAGCCCAATGACAAGTTTTATATAATGTCGGACATTTTAAATAATTTCTACTATACCATTGATAACAAAATGGGCTGAGTGAATTTTCTGAAGAAGTAGCTCGCAAAAGTAAACAAGGACATAAATTACGCAAGTTTTTCAACAGCCTCATGTTTATAAAGCGCTGTAATTGCATCCCATAGCTTCTCTGACCTTATTCCACCATTAAACCGTACAATGGACGTATAAATCAAACTAGTTTGTCATTCGACATGTCGCGTCAGAGGTAAAGCCTAAAATAACCAGTATTTTAACTGACAGTTGTGTAACAGGAGAATGTCGTCTCACTCATTTTTGGAGCAGCCCATCTGAGGAAGAGCGCGCAGCTATTTATGATACTTATAGTACATTTATGTCACGAGCGCGGGTTGGCCATGGTTGTAGTTCGTGTGTGGCACATACGAACAAACAGACAACGAGAACTCATCGCTCCTACTGACACACACATAGACTAGTGGCTCTGTGAGCTGTAGACCTCGTGAGTGTTTTTTTTATTTCCAAAACTATGTTAGATATCGAGACCTGTAGAACAGGGGTCGGCAACCTTTTAGCACCCACGGGCCACATAGGAGCTAAAAAAATCTTCGCGGGCCGCAGTTGATAATAATGATCACTGTCTGTTGATATCAACTCGAAACAAATTGGTACGCCGTACGCGACAGTAACGTAGTAAAAATTCGCACCCCTTTTTACGTGAAAAACGAGAAAGACGAAAAAACCGACTTTTCACAGATAAACCAGCTAGTTTCCTTACCAAACCCAGATAATTCGCATTTCAACCGCATCGTAATTTCGCGATTCATTCGATCAATGCAAGCATATAGAATAGCAGATATAGAAACTTTAAGGGGGGGACGGGTTATAAAGTCATAACACACCTAGATGAAAACGCGAGCGCGAAATTTTTCGAACACTGATGCAAATGCGGCAAATACTTCATACGCATCAGGTCATAACACATCTAGATGAAAATGCGAGCGTAGCGAGCGCAAAATTTTTCGAACATTATGATGCAGGTGCGGAACATACTTCATATTACGCATACGCACGCATCAAGTTATGTAGATGTAAACGCGAGCGCGAAATTTTTCGAACACTGATTCAAATGCGGCAAATACTTCATACGCATCAAGTCATAACAAATCTCGTTGAAAACGCGAGCGTAGCGAGCGCGAAATTTTGCGAATATTATTATGCAGGTCTGGAAAATACTTCATACGCATCAAGTCATGTAGACGCAAACGCGAGCGCAGCGAGCGCGAAATTTTTTGAACATTAAGATTAAGATGCAGGTGTGGAAAATACTTCATACTGTCTAACGCAAACGCGGCGAGCGCGAAATTTTTGAAAAAAATTTTAGATAGATTTAATTGTAAAATATACTTACAAACACATATCTCGTCCTGACCAACTGTGAAAATATTCGTGGTTGGCGATACAGACGCTTTCACGATGTTAAGAATTTAAAATTTTACCTTTACAAACAATAAAGCCAGGGAGGCTCGCGGGCCGCCTGTTGCCGACCGCTGCTGTAGAGGAGGACAAACCATAGAATTTTTTTTAGATTACTCGACAAAAATATTCGATGTAATCAAAGAACGTGCTCACAATACTTCACGAGAATCTGTTGTGAAATGCAACCCTTAGAGGTGAACAAATCGAAATTCGGCCGCAGAAACACAAAATAATTGATAAAAAAATTGTTTTTTTAAATTTTGAAAAAGTGACTCGATAAAAAAATTCTATAGAATTACCGCACCTGCTCACAAAATTTCACGAAAATCGGTTGATAAATGCGACCTGTAGAGGAGAACAAACCAATGAATAAAATAAAAAAAAATTAAATTTACAAAAATTTACTTGCCTAAAAAATTCTATGTAATCATAAAACCTGCTCACAAAACTTCACGAGAATCGGTTGAGAAATGCGACCTGTAGAGGAAAAAACGGCCGCAGAAAAATACGAAATCATTGATACAAAGTTTGTTTTTTCGAATTTCAATAAAGTGACTCGACAAAAAAATTCTATATAGTTACCAAACCTGCTCACAAAATTTCACGAGAATCGGTTGAGAAATGCGACCTGTAGAGGAAAAAACGGCCGCAGAAAAACACGAAATCATTGATACAATGTTTGTTTTTTTGAATTTCCAAAAAGTGACTCGACAAAAAAATTCTATATAGTTACCGAACCTGCTCACAAAATTTCACGAAAATCGGTTGATAAATGCGACCTGTAGAGGAGGACATACAAAAATCCGGCCGGACATACGAAAGCATTTTTGTCGAAGCTAAAACAGAGACCTCGTTTTACTCGGTCAACAATGTGCATGTATAGCTCAACACACAACCATGGCTCACCCGCGCTCGTGAGATAAAAGTACTTCTAACAATACCACTACATGTTCTGTAGGTATGTGGTTTATCAATATAGGTAAATCTATTCCTTTTTAGGGTTCTCTAGTAAACAATGAACCATTATAGTTTCGCTATGTCTGTCTGTCCGCGGCTCAGGTTAGAAACAGCTACTACTACTAGAAAGCTGTAATTAATATTGTAATCGTTGGATAGGGATTTGAATAAAACATAGAAGTTTTATTTACAATAGGGTATTCTACTATGTTTGAAAAAGTACTTGAAAATATAGATTTTCCTTATAAAAAGCCGCAGAACAATATATTTCGGCAAAATAAACACGCTTTCTTGCCATAAAATTGAATTAAATTTCTAACTTTTTTTATTCCTGCGAAAACGCTGTCAGCCATTTTGGTGACGTAATATTGGCAAAAACACGAGGAAAGTATTAGATGGAGCTGGGTGATACAAAGCGGTGTGAAAGAGATGCAAGCATAAACAATGATACACGTGGGAGCGAGAAACAACATTCCTCTTTCTACGGAACTGACAGTTATTGCCTGTATGACGTCACACCGTGGGGGCTCGTGTTTTAGGTCACGTGATATACAGATTAAAAATTACGATTTATAATTTCAATATAATAAAACAATGATGTGCTTTTATGACTCAAAATCAGAATATTTAAGTATATTTCTACATTAAATTTACTATTTATAAAATTTCATAATTTATTTTTCACTACCGAAAGTACCCTATTATATGATTCATATGTGAGAACTAACTTCACATGTGCAAAACGGTTGAATTCCTTTATAATTTTATCAAAAATTGACATCAGTTTTATCGTTTTTATGATTATGAAAACTTTGTAAGTACCTACTTGCAAAGTCAGTTTAAGATTGCCATTTATAAACCCTAAATCGAATGGACTCGAACGCTAACCATTCAAACAACTTCACGATACCTACTTAAACCGATTTAGTCGACGTTATGAACATGAAATACGGGTGATAACATTTTTACTGTGTCTCAGTCATCCGATACGAAGGATATTGGACAAACGACAGAAACTGAATCACACCTTTATGTGTTTAAAAATACGGTTGCATTTTAAAAATCAATATGTATGAGACAAATAGGTATTTAGATTTGCAGCTGGTCTCACTGGATTCCTGCGGTTTTTGCAGACAAGTTAGGTACCACTTGTATACATACATGTTTATATAACGAAATTGCTTGCTTAATACTAATTTATACGATCTCTAAGATGGTATAGGTAACTACGTATATTTTGATTATTAATATATGTTTATTCTCATCCGTTTATGGATCAATGGGTGTGATCCATACGGTTAAGTGGATATCTTTGAGTTGTTACAAGTATTTTTATCGCCTTAGACGTAATAACTCACTTTTAATGTGGTATTTAAGCTTAATGATAATTAAAATCAGTAAAAACAAGTACATAGGTATATATTATATTTATTTAATTCGTTGCGCTATACGAGTATTTTCTTTAATTAGGTTACCTTTTGTCAGTACGTTATGTCAAAAAACCGGCCAAGTGCGGGTCGGACTTCGCAAATTTAGGGTTCCGAACCGACCGCAAAGTTAAGTTGGTTTTTATAGGAAAAATAAGGAAAATAGAAAGAAAAAATCTAATTTTTCAATATGTTAGTATTTTTTTCGTAAAACATACTTAATGACAAACATTATTACCAAATTTTAAGTTTATAGGTTATTGCGAAGTTAAAAAATTCTTCACAAAAAAGCTGACTTTGGTGGCTTCTCATTCCTTTATTTTCCAATATTTTTGTTAATTAAATATAAAGTAATTATATACTCAATGAGTCCTGAACAACGATACCCCACTCGGAAGGGTAGGATAAAAAAAATTCGCGCCCCCCTTTAGCTGTATGGCAGCCCCCCTAAAAACAATTAAAAATAAGTTTTGACTATTTGTATCGCTTTGGGCTATCAAGATGCTTATACTGTGTAAATTTGAAGCCTGTAGCTCCAACCGTTTGGCTGTAAAACCTGTGTGACAGACGACGGACGGACGGACGGACGGACGTCTGGGCGACACCAATAGGGTTCCGTTTTGACCCTTCGGGTACGGAACCCTAAAAATGTACTGAGTTGCCAAAAGGTCTGACGTTTGGTCTAAGGAATCTTTATAAAACCCAACCTACTAAGTACTGTAGGTACCTATTTAAAACTGTAGGACCTGGATCCCTGCGTGCGGCCATTGACACACTGAGCGAAAAAAATTACTAACTATTAGTAAGTTTTAGTGAATCCCAGGACAAGGATTATATATACTAACGGTTACAAACCAGTTTTTGATAATAGTAGTTATTTACTAATACTAAAAAATTTGCCCTTGTAACAACTAAACTGTTTTGTAACCGTTAGTATATAATCTCCTTGTCTTGGGATTCACTAAAACAAAACTTACTAATAATTAGTATTTTTTTCGCTCAGTGCAGATTAATAGGAAGAGCACCGCTTTTTATCGATATTATCAGCTCGCTCGCTGTTCTTCTAGAACCAGAATGACATGAATTAGAAATCGCGGCCCTGGGTGTCGATTTTTGAGAGTCGAACGCTCGAATTTTCACTCGACATCTGTCAAAACATCATAGTTTTTTGACAGATCTCGATTGAAAAATCGAGCGTTCGACACTCAAAAATCGGCCCCCTGAACTGCGGTTGCCAATTAGAGATAATTATATAATAATAAATAAATAAATATTTGTGGGACAATCTTACACAAATCAACCTAGGTTTTGTGAGACCCAGTTAATTTTATGTTTTTATACCCTGATTATTAAATAAATAAATTTAAAAAAGTACACAAATCCCAAACTAAGCAAAGCTTGTAGTAAATATTGGTACTAAGCGACGATAGACATACTTACGAGTATATAGATAGATACTTAAATATGAAAACGTCCAAGACCCAAGATTCGTGCTGGTCACACAAATAAATAGCCTGGCCGGGATGCGAACCCAGGATCTCCAGCTTCGTAGGCAGGGTCACTACCAACTAAGCTAAAGCGGTCGTCAAGTCAAGAGATGTGGGACAAGAATGGAGTAGAAGTGACCATTTTCTTTCTTTTGCAACCAATTTACATGCGGTTCTTAGTGTTTCGTTGATATATGTAAATAAATCTTTTATCCTTCACCTTCACTGAATTTACCTTAACGTATTCGCGCCATCTGTAAACTGTCAAAAGTTAAGATTCTATAATGATACTCCAACTATAAACCCGCGTTTACAATGCAGCATGAAATCAAGTACCTACATTCCATTGTGCGGCCGCCCACACTATCGTCGGCGCCTTGATATTGCAACCCGAGTAAGGGTGCGTACACATAGCGATCCGTTTTACAGATCTGTTATTTGATGGCGTATGTTGATGTAATTTTATGAACGAGTCCACACTCAAAACAGTATTCCGGATCCAGTAAGTAGTAGCAGCGCTATCCGTTAAAACGGATCCAATAAAAACGGACATTCTATGTGTACGCGCCCTAATAGATTTCTGTGTGGCAGAAATCAGGTGAATCTGTTTTAGTATTGACTGGGAATTACGAGTAGTTAAGTTGGAATATAATGACTTATGACCAGATTTAATATCGACATAACTGCTACTTCCAAACCGTAAGTTCACGGTTCTTTCAAAAAAAAATATATTTTAGTTATCTAAAATCTGAAGGTTTTTCTGAACGAATTATTTGATACGTACCCAGGTTTAATTGAATTCTAAAAATGTATGTATCTAAAGTGCCTATAGTTTCCTACTTACAAAACATGTAGTATATAGGTGTCATAACAAATGATATAGGAAATAACATTATATCCCAGCAACACAATGAAGCAATTACGCCGTTCATGGAATTTGTTACACGTAAGAGCAAGTTCCTTGAGAAAATGCAATTACAAAAAGATCACTATGATTTTTGTATGAAAATTGTTTACGCAAAACTAGTTCGCCCTGCGGCTATTCTAGCGGTTCTTTATATCTTGGCTTGAAATCTTAGATTCCAGTTTGACTGGATCTTTTAATAATTATTTTATAAATTATAGGATACTTTCATTGCAGTTCTTCATCCTAGGAAATGTTGTCAACAGCCTGTTATATCAGGTAATATTTTAACAACCCATTATTATTAGAGATTGAAGAAAGGAAACCAAAAATAAGATTAGTAACGGTAACTTGCAAAACGATGATTTTGTCTTACCGTTGTCCTTCATTCGATGTGGATTCTTTACTTTTATTAAGGCCGTGTATTACCACTTTTGAGTTTTTAAAAACCATCTGAGACATAGAATATAGTGTCTTAAAATTAAAAAAAAAAAAATGTGTTACATAAGGATCTTGTCTAGTCAAAATCGCAGTCAGTTACATGACCTGATGAATTTCACTCGATAGAAAAAAATCGCGAAGTGACCTCTTTTTGGAATGTTTTTTCAATACTACGGCTACATTACTTATATTTAACATTTAATTTTTGTACTCAATTAAAGATCGTAAATAGTTATAGACAAATTCGCAGGGTTTGCTTTGATAAAATGATTGGCTTAATCACTATTGGCAGGGTGCAAAGCGGGTGGAGGGGGTAGCCTAAACGATCACAGCGCTCACTACGGTTAAAATTTACATTTCGTTGTTGTAGACCGCGGGCCAGAAGGTTAAAATCGTCAGTCATTTCCTCTCGCACGAAAACTTGTACAGTGATTAAGAAAGATGAATAAAAAATTGCTGTGGACGTCTGCCACGATTCCGTTGGTGGGTTGAGGAGCACCAGCCTCCCAAAGACGTAAAAAAAAATTTAAATTCAGTCATTTCCTCTCGACTGAAACTAGGTTTAAATGATAGTAAAGAAAATACCATAACGAAAAAAAATCGTCTGCCACTTGTAGGGCGGTGGAATACCCGTCTGCCAAGCACGTGAACATGTAAAAAAAAAAACAGTCATTTCCTCTCGCATGAAATTTTGTCAGATGATAGTTTATGAACTATTATGAAGAAATAAATTCGTCTGCCACTTGTATCGCGGTGGAAAACCCGTCTGCCAAGGGCCTAAACATTGTATGGGGTGAAAAGGAAAAAACAATGCACATCGGTGTTTGGGGTATCTATGGATAGATATTTGAAAATGATATAGGGGTTTTTAAAAAACTTTTCCATTTTAATCAACCGTTGGTGAGATATTCGCTGTGAAAGTCGTAAAAAGTGCATCCCCCCTCTTTAATTTTGAAACTGTGAGGTCAAAAATTCTGAAAAAAATTGGGAGGGTGCAAATAAATAAAGACTTTCAAAAATATTCGGTTTGAATAAATTACGTCAAACGGTTTTTGAATAAACGCTGAAAAACTGTCTTGTCCAAACTAAACGCGTTAAGCGACGTGTGTTTCCCATAAAGATACGACCTTTTTTGCTACAATTTATTGGATATCGGTTTAAAATATTCGGTTTGAATAAATTACGTCAAACGGTTTTTGAATAAACGCTGAAAAACTGTCTTGCCCAAGCAAAACGACTTAAGTGACGTGAGTTTCCTATGAAGACACGACCTGAGGCATGTGGAATAACTTTCAAGCAGTCCTAGAGTGCGTCTGGGATTACACACAATGAAGGTTTCCGTACCGACACGTACTAGTTCACATTTTAAACCACTATTCAATAAATCGTAGCAAAAATGGTCGTATCTGTATGGGAAACTCACGTCGCTTAAGTCGTTTTGTTTGAACAAGACAGTTTTTCAGCGTTTATTCAAAAACCGTTTGACGTAGTTTATTCAAACCGAATATTTTTGAGTCTTTATTTATTTACACCCTCCCAATTTTTTCAGAATTTTTGACCTCACAGTTTAGAAATTAAAGAGGGGGATGAACTTTTTACGACTTTCACGGCGAATATTTCACCAACGGTTGAATTAAATGGAAAAGTTTTTTAGAAACCCCCATATCATTTTTAAAGACCTATCCATAGATACCCCACACGCCGATGTACATTTTTTTTTTCTTTTCATCCCATACAATGTTTAGGCCCTTGGCAGACGGGTTTTCCACCGCGATACAAGTGGCAGACTAATTTATTTCTTCATAATAGTCCATAAACTATCATCTGACAAAATTTCATGCGAGAGGAAATGACTGAATTTAATTATTTTTTACATGTTCACGTGCTTGGCAGACGGGTATTCCACCGCCCTACAAGTGGCAGACGATTTTTTTTCGTTAAGGTATTTTCTTAACTAAGTATCATTTAAACCTAGTTTCAGACGAGAGGAAATGACTGAATTTAATTTTTTTTTTTACGTCTTTGGGAGGCTGCTGCTCCTCAACCCACCAACGGAATCGTGGCAGACGTCCACAGTAATTTTTTATTCATATTTCTTAACCACTCTATGTAGTTTTCATGCGAGAGGAGATTGGTAATCGTGACCTGTCGTTGGCCCGCGGTCTATTGACTTGAGCTGTCAAATCCATATTGCAGTAATCACTTTCTAATCATTTTTGAGATAAATTTAATATGGCTCTAGTAAAATGTGTTATTGTGAATTGTAAAAACACCACAGAATAGCGACTGTAAATTTTACCAGTTTTCAAGACCGTGGTGGAAACGAGACCAAAGAAATAAGTGGATAATTGCCGTAAGAAAAAAAAGTAAGTCACCTAACATGACAACAACCACTGAAAACAACAATTTTAATGTTATTGGCAATAATGTTACAGACTACCATCGTCCAATATTGTCTAATATAGTAAAATAACACAAGATTTCATTAATTTTTTTCACAATATTTACTTATTTCTCGCTTGACAGCTATGACAAATTGTCCATAATGGCCACCTGTCCGTGGCGCTGTCGTCGCGCACGGTCCCAATAGCTAAATATTTACAAAACTGCGCGCAGAGCTTGCGTAGAGAGCGGGATGGTTAATTGTAAACTTACGCGTGTTAGAGCGGGACATTTGCGTTGGGGATACCTCCCCTTAAAATCTTGCACCATTTTATTGTGACCTTCTTTACTCGTATTAAGCGCAAGTTCAAGCAGTTAATAAAGCCTTCTACTATTACTCAGTGGTGAGAATAAAACTCCTCTAACAAGAATGTAGTAACAAATCACCAGTTTAACATAAAGCATTGTATAGTGAGGGCGCTTCAACGAGGCGTGTATGCACTTTATTACTACTTTAAGGCGATATATCGATTGAAAGAGGCACCCTTTGTTTTTCGCTCACGACAAAACGGGATGCAACCCTCTCCGAGAATTGCTTTTTAGACAAATCTAGTTAAATATCTGACTGTGTGCAGGTTTATTAAATTTCCTCTTGTCAGTACCTAGATGAGGTAAAATACCATCATATTAACTTAACCATTGACATTATTAATGTCCACAAGTGGATACACTTATGTTAATTAGACTTTTTTCGATTATCTCGGATATCTGGGAGAAATATTACACTTCAAGTATATTGAAGTTTTGGTACTTTTGGTATATAATTACTTAAGAAAAAACCACGAAATAGCAAACCGGATAACACTTTTCTAATATGATAAGAATAAAGACGACGGCCAATGTTGTAAAGTACTCTAGTATTGGGTTGAATGGGTTTACATGATTACTTAAAAACGTATTTTGAAATATTAATATGTAATATTGAGTATGTTAATATAAAAACCAGACGAATTTATTTCAATATCTTGCGGACTGCACATAAATACGTGCGTTACCGGCAAGCGGGCATTAATTGAAACTGATATTAATATGTCCCATTAGCAATTATTTCCACGTATTAGCAAATCATAATTATGTGAATTACTTCAAAATTAAATTTCCTAATTCCGCACCGCCAATGTATGTACTACGTGCACTGCTTAAGGCGACTTCCTGATTTGTCGGTGCGGAGGCAGTGCGATATGAGATAAGTGTCAAATGTCAGTCTCAGCTGTCAGTCGACTCGGTACCATTTTTTATTGCGCCCCTATATTTAAATGAGTGCTTCCTGACTGGCGCGGGATGCGCGGTAGCGGGACGATGCGAAGGCGGTACTGCTTCGCTTCTGCGCATGATATTACTACTGCGCAAAAGTAATACTGACAGTGTCCCGTCAAGTGAGAATCTTTGCGACGTCAGTAAGTTTTCGTCAAAGAAGAAAATGTCACATATCGATCCCGCCCCGCCAAGTCAGGAAATCGCCTAAGATAACGTCATAGACGTCATAGTAAACAAAACACAAAGGGCTGTCATTTGTAGTTGACTTGTCAATTTACTTTGCAGCTTTAATTCGCTGGCAATTAAAATTATGTTACAAATCTGTGAAGTCGAAATTTTGGTTTAATAATAAAATTAACCGCATGGTTAGGTTAAGCAATTTAAATAAAAGCCTGCTTGCCGGTATCACACTTTATATGATACAAAGTCAAAATCACTTACATGGAAAGTCGCATAGACTTCAAACAAAGCCCGAGTATTGGAATTTTTACCTTAGATCGTTCGATCATATGAAAATTCCTTCACAGTCGTAAACCCTCGAGCCCTATGGACACAGGTTGTAAAGCTGGGACGAGGTCAAGAGCGAAGGTAAAGTAGCGGAGAGTACATTATCATAAAGAGGTGAGAGCGTAAGGCCTATCGTCGGCCGTCGAAGTGGTCTACGTTTTAATTTAAGCAGAGGGCCTAAGAGTAAACCAAATAAACTCCAGTCAATAATTTCGAGTCACTGTAAATAAAATTTATTTAAATATGATATTAACAACCACATATAATAATTAGTTAAATAACTATACATACCTAAGTGCTGATGTTACTACACAACACAACAATACGGTGTTGATATCACTAATTTGCCAACTATATTTGTTAGATTTAAGTTCATTCTTAATTACTTAGTTTTAAGACAACAATTGCGTTGCCCTCGCAGGGCTCATGTTTGATACTGCTTTAATGTAATTTTTGTCACCTACATGATATGTAACATACAACATGAATGCAATAAATTACTTGATTTGTAAAAACAACATTGTAGGTTAGTTGTAGCAATTTTGTAGTGAACAAAAACTCGTTAACTGTTATTTACTGTAAATTTAGAGAAGGTTGTTTCTGCTTTGTTTACGTGAATGTTTAATGCTTCCAACCGTGCTAAATTTTCACAAAATACAGGTCGTGGCTACAAAATATAGTTAGGACTTTTGTGTTATTGTGCACTGTGCACCCAGCTTTGCTGTACAGGAATTCCGCGAATATCCTAAACCAGAAAAAGGCTTTTTGGCTAGTTGTTTTACGGGTGGCAGCAAAACTAAATTTTTGCAACGGTAGTGAAATATTGTAGCATTCAAAATATTTTGACCTTGGACGAAAGTAATAGCACAATTTAAACTCTCTTTGTAACCCGCGCAATCCGTGTCGAAACGTCGCGAAACTAAGTACCGCATTATTGTGAGTTTTGCATACCATCATTGTGGCGGAACATACCTACATGCATGTAATTTTACTACCACTTACATGTCAATTGTAACAAATTTGTTTATTCAATTCAATATCGTTTATTTCAGGCATTGCCCATAACATAAAGTGTTAGTGGACACATTTTAAAAATCTTACAACTACTGTTAGTATACGTTACACAATAATAATAATAATAAAGTTTCAAAATTAATAAGGAGAATGATAATAATATACAATTAACAGACAATAAACAGAATGGCTTGGACCGGATGAGTATAACATTCAATTAAAATACCTACGTAATTACCACAAATAAAAATTAAATTAAATAATAAAACAGTAACACATTAATTACAATTTGATTAAATTAAATTGGATTAAATTAAATTAAATTAGAATTCATGACTAGAATGTGAAATTAAAATTAAATTACAATAAAAATTAAATTAACATGTCAATGAATAATTACTAAAAACACAAAAATAAATAGATGTTAATTCATTCATGTCAAGTTTTAATTTACAAAATTACAAGTTCAAAATTAAAATGGAATTGGTTTATGTTTTAGCAAAATAAAAAAGAATTGATTTAATTTGACCCATATAAACCAATCTCTTCAGTTTGTACGTAGATGTGACGTAGATAAATGCCATGCAGGCCCAGATTTTTTTATACAACCTCGGTGGCAAACATGCTTAGTCAGTTTTTGGTTGTCTCGTGTTTTCAAGTCAGACTATAAAGGTAACTCTTGTACGTAAGGACCCTTATACATTACCTACAACGTCCATACGTAATTTAGGTAAAAAAACACTACAATAATCATTAAAGCCTAAGATGGACACTGTCTCATGTAATACTTGAAATTATATGTAACGTACATTACTATCATGTTTGAACCACATTTATAACCATAAAGCACTCAAAACTCGACACGACACGTTCTTAACATGGCCAATGAAATCAATTGCGATATACTCATACTCATACTCCTGTCATATTGCGTATCAGGTGGCATATTGGTATTGGTGTTGGGATTGGCCACATTCTTGATCTAGTTACGAAAAGCTAATCTACATCGTGTCTAAATACGAAAGATCCATAAGGAAACAAGAGGCAGTTATGTAGCGATGTAATCGACAACTCTCAATCTCAATCAACGAGTCCGGGCCATGATATAAACACACTGTTATTTAGTTTTAGGCAAAGATGCAGTCTAAATCAATTACAATATTTATTATTATTTATCTTATTTTTCGGGTTGCGTAACAAAAGGAAACGCCTTTGTGGTGCAAATACTCTGTCTGTCACACACACGAAATATCTCAGGAACTAATTACGTTACCAATTTGACACTAGAATTAGAAAAGTATAAATAATGCTACCCTAAACAAAAAAATACTAATGTCTTCATTACATCGATTTTACGAATAACATATTTTTCACACCACCTGCTCGTCAATGCCCAATTATATATCATGCAAACCTTACCGAAAGCAAATCATTATAACCCTTGGCTTAAGCCGGGTAGTAATATCGTACTGAATCTCATTATAACCCGCCGGGTAATAATGTGATTTCACTTTTCATAGTTCTTATAGTTCTGTGATTAAAGTCTAATGTCGTGAAGTCCACTAAGCGGCGTGGACGCGGCACACCAGCTCCGTGTTTTGTTTGGAACGTCGTGTTCGAAACAAAAGATTGCGTCGTCGGCCGCCGCCTGTAGCGCGTCAAGCGCGTGGTTTTAGTACTGAATATTTGTAGAATTACATTTTGGAGTTTTCTTATACATTATTCTCATATTTTATTACATTTTTAAATAAAATCACTATGTAATATCCGTGCCTCGGACGTAGCTAGGGCTGGCCTTCCTCCCTTCGCAGCAGTTGCAGCAATGTAAATAAATACGTACATATTTGTGGACAGTCTTACACAAATCTACCTAGTCCTAAACTAATCAAAGCTTGTACTATGGGTACTAGTCGACGATATACATATATCTATAAAGATAAATACATACTTAAAATACATAGAAAACATCTAAGTTTCAGGAACAAAATACTTGTGCTCACCACACAAATGAATGCAAGCAGTCGTCGATGTACTAGGTATTAAATACCAAGTGAGTACGTGAGTTACAAGAAGCTTAATTATACGGAGTAAAACAGATTCTATTAAAATAGATACTAAAATTTGCTGCGATTGACTAATTTAATTCTGTTTTTAGTAGCCTTGGTTTTTTTATTGCCTCGCAAGAGGTGAGAAAAGTAGAGTATACTCCTCGGGGATAAAGCTGTTTTTGTCTTGGGAGCGCTTAAATCCCTCACTACACTCAGGACTCAGTCTTAATTCCCTCGCTTCGCTCAGGAATTAAGTCATTACTCCCTCGCTCCGCTCGGGAGTAAAATTTGGAGTCCTTCGCTACGTTCGGGATTCAATATCGCACCCGTGACATAAAACAGTGTTTTATCCCCTTGGTGTATAATCTACTATTATAACATGGTTGCATTTATATAGATCAATTAATTATACCTACTATAAATTAAACACTTATTAATTAATCGCGTTTCTTTAACGAGTGTTAGAAACTGGTTCGATAATGACTCAGTCAGACTTACCAACGCGACCTCCTTTTTGGATTCCTTCCAACGATGTCCTAAGTCCGATATCAGGTATCGGTTAATTTAGAAAATGCAGTCATTTCCTTGTGACTATATCCAGGCTCTGAATTTATTGTTATTTTGTTTAATGTTTCTCCATATAACATTTGTAGCATAAGGTCTTAACAAACCTTATGCTACAAAGAGTAACCTCTTTGATTACAACTCGCACAATCTATGATGGCTCGTGGGACTAGGATACTTTGCTAGATTACAGTGATACTTTTAACCCTGTCATGGGGGGCTAGCATAACATGCATCTCGTCTCTACTCGCGCGCGAGATAGGCTACCTGTCACTGTCTGATTAATACTGTCAAAAAGTGACAGGTAGCTTATCTCGCGCGCGAGTAGAGACGGAATGCATGTTGTGCTAGAGGGGCGATGCCACTGACATATCGTTGGGACATTAACATTTTTATTCAGTGCCGGTGACACGATATCGTGTCATTTTTGCTGGTGCTGAGTGTGTTAATAAGCCAGTTTATTAAACAACCACGTTATGACGGATATATCACTGTTAAATCTCCCTATATAACTCAACCGAAATGTATCCAAAACCCATGATATGCACTAAGGTAAACGAATCTATGTGCCACCTCATTCCCAATAGTTCATGCAGTATATACCCGGCGATGAGTATTGCACGTTTGGAAAGGCACTCCGTTAATTTCAGCTTCATAGAGTGTTATCTCACACGACCTATGTGAATGTGATGTTTGTCAGAAGCTAAAGATATCCAAAGTTTGTGCATGTTATCGATTTGGCGTAAAATAATAAACTAAATAAAATAGTATTTATTTGATATGAAACGTGAATAGAGGTACGTAAATTATGATGATGGACGTTCACCAGTGTTCAGAAATCGTCGTAAACAGCCAATTGTTTCTTTCCATAGACCAAAGTGTAATATGTATTCTTATCATGAATTAATTTTTAAAGTGTCATTTATTAGGTTAGTGTCAATCATTGACGTTTACCTTACCTATTTTTATCTTTAAACAAACCAATAGCCCCGCTTAAACTTAACAAAGTCACTTTAGTATGATGTTCATGTAGTGATCTTGCATCCTTCCTTATTGGTATAACGGGGTATAAAACACAATAGGTAACCTAAGACCCCGTTTACAACGTAACCATGTTTGGTAGCCAATATCAGTTGCCCCGCCTAATCGCCCGAGGCTATGTTCTATGACCTCCTTAAAGCGATTTCGAAAGTAACGTCTATATAAGATATTTTTCTCAAAAATAGCCCGCAAACTGGACGCTACGTAGGGTGACACCACCAATTATGGACAATTTAAGCACAAGCACCAATAATGGACACTTCAACCCTTATTCAGAGATGATACAGTTTAAAATTGATTGTTCTATAAAAAATTAATGACTCTTATTTTCTTTTACATAAGAGTTAATTTACATCATTGGACCTTGTCCATTACTGGTGGTGTCACCCTATTGGAAGATAATAGTACATTATTGCCGTGGCCGGGAAGGGAGCAATTGCAGGCTGAGTATTTGTTTAAACGGACGAGCTTGCGAGTAATATAGTGCTTTTCTCAAAAATGGGGGACTACGACAAAAAAATAATTAAGATTTGATAAACATAACGTTAAAACGGCAAAAACATCATGGTTTCCCGCTGTTTATTTTTTTAACAGAATCGCAAGTGTATTTTTCAGCCGACGCAAATTATTCGGCACACATAAATAAAAGTTTTTAATTTTTTTGAAAAATCACTATATTATCCCTCGACTGGAACGGCAATTGCTGGCTGAGTATTTGTTTAAATGGACAAGCTTGCTTTCCGGCCACGGCAATAATTTACTATTATGTAAGATCATGTAAACATTAATAATGTGACACGTTGCCGCGGCCGCCCTATTTCCGGCGTTCGGTAGATAATGCATTCTCGGACCGTAATTTCTATTTATTAATTGGTATCTAATAAAAGATATGATTTAGTCAGAATATGTGACCAATATAGTTTATCTTTCTTTTTATTAACGAATAAATTGCCTCAAAATATTATTATCGTGAAGCAGTTTAGATGTCTGAGGCGCCATGCTTACCATGTCTTTAACTTGAAAATATACTGTTTTATATTAGTTAAATTGTTTATTATAAGAAAATGGGGAAAAGCGCAAAAGCCGTCCTCTCCCGGCGAAAAAAATATACAATGCCATTCTTTTGTTATCTGCCCTGGGATCCCAGGGACTGGTAGACGACGGGTTAAATTATTACGAAAATTGCTTTAGCCAAATGACCAAGCCAAGATATCATTATCACGTAGCGTACAAATATAGATCGCCTCTTTTTTTGGATGTTTGTTACTGTGTAGAAACTACACATTAAATATTCCCGTAATAACACTTTAATGCTTAAAATGTCACTTATCTAAAACAATATTTTAAACAAATTAAGTATTAAGTTTACCGTCATTATTTTTAATTAAGATTTATAACATTTTTTTTAAATAATAAACCGTACATAAATATTAATCCTACAGTAAGACCATCGCTTTGACAGTTTCCTTACTCTGATCCTGCTAATCAATATTACGCTTATAAATCTTAAAGCTCACACAAAATAAGACAAATTCACTTTTATCCCTCTTTAAATAAGGTTATTACTAACCATGACATACTAAATGTTTATCCATTGTTATTTAGCTTGCGACACCTTGGCGCCGTCTTACGATCAAGTATACCTACTTAAAGGCATGGAATTTGGTCCTATACTGGACAAGTTTTACATGAAGTGGGCTGAATTCCGTGTGCATAGGCACAGGAAAACTTGAATAGACTCCAATGTCACCGCTCTAAATTCCTTACCTACGTGTATATTGTTTATGAACTTGACGTAAGCTTTGTGGTAACTTAACTAAGGTAAATGTGCCTGTATCCGACACTGACCCGAAACATGGTACCTTCAGCTTCAGGGTGCCTTTCCATTAGAGCTATGCTATGCTACGTTGCTATGGATGCGTTTGAAATCCACCAATCACATTCGTTGGTTCACATAGCATAGCTCTGGTGGAAACTGGTTCAGCTAAGCTATCTTTTTATATGGAAAGATGCGTGCTGTGGATGCGTGCTAATGGATGCGTGCTGTGGATGCGTGCTACGGATGCATGCTACGGATGTGTGCTACGAATGCGTGAGCGCTTCCCCCTCAGCGCGCTGCCGCTCCTCGCGCCTCCTGTCATAGCATTAGTGGAAACGGTCACATAGTTTCGTAGCGTAGCTTTCGCATCCTCGCAGCATAGCTGCATAGCATAGCTCTAATGGAAAGGCAGCCTCAATCTTCTGTCATAACGGCATAGGTAACCAATAGATGCCATTTATTGGGCATTAAGTTGTCTATCATGAGAACGTTGACCTCAAACACTTCATAAATCTTTCCTACTACCCAAAGGTTCTCTGGACTAGATCGCTTCAAAAAGCGATAAGACCGCCTGTTGTTACCGTTATTAATGTTACCAAATCTTAATTATGTACTCCTTTATTACTAGTGCAGTAAAGAATATTACTACTACTACCACTCGCTACATAACACGGTGTTAGTGTTAGACTTAGGCGACTTCCTGACTTGGCGGGGCGGGATCGATATGTGTCATTTTCTTCTTTGACGTAAATTTACTGACGTCGCAAAGATTCTCACTTGACTAAATACTGTCAGTATTACATTTGCGCAGTAGTAAAATCATGCGCAGAAGCGGAGCAGTACTGCCTTCGCATCGTCCCGCTACCGCGCATCCCGCCCCAGTCAGGAAGCACTCATTTAAATGTAGAGGCACAGTAAAAAATGGTACCGAGTCGACTGTCAGCTGACACTAACATTTGACACTTTTCTCATATCGTGCTGCTTCCGCACCGACAAATCAGGAAGTCGCCTTATTAGTCTATTAAGTAGTACCCTGGATATCATAGTACCAGACGATACATCGTCTGGTACTATGATATCCAGGGTACTACTTAATAGACTAATAAGGCGACTTCCTGATTTGTTGTCCCACCGTCGTCGCCATCGCTGTATCACAGGCACTTTAGTTGTTATTAGCTAAAGGGAAGGACCCAGATCAGTCAAAAACGTTCATCAATAACGACTACTTTAGCCTAGTTCAAATACAAAATACAAATACAAATGCGTTTATTTTTCCTTTAGTTAGTGGTGGTTTAGTTGGTGGTGACCCTGCCTACTAAGCTGGAGGTTCCGGGTTTGAATCCCGGTCAGGGAATTTATATGTGTGAACATTAAAAATATGAATATGAAAAATATGTATATAGATAAATAGATACTTAGCTATTTATCTATATAAGTATGTATATTATCGTCACCTAGTAGTACAAGCTCTGCTTAGTGTGGGACTAGGTCGGTCCACAGTTATTTATTTTAAATTAAGCGGATTTCTGAGTAAATTGACATGTATCTTGAGATTTTCTCTTTATTACTACAGTACTAAATATTATATATCTATCTTTTTTTTCATTTTCTTTATTCAAGAGTATATTTTATTAACCGTGCAGAACTGCAGGATTATCATCAGTTTTACTTACTGTGGAACCATCAATAACTTCCAAATGACAGCTCTCCATAAACGCTCAACATTCCTTTCGACATTAAATGCATTTTGATAAATGATCCAAGCATCAGAATGCACTTTAATCAACGACTATAATGATAATAGTGACTAATTTACAACAACATTCATATAAATATAGCAATTCTCAATCCACGCTGAATCTATTACCTACTCAATCCGTCTCGTTCCCACGAATGACAGTTGCCCCGACATAGAACGAAACAGCATTTTACAGCATGGCGAACGTTCCATATTAGCGTTTGGTACTAAAATCGCCCGCTATATATCAACGTCCAGACTTAACGACAATGGCCTAACATATCTACTGACAACTGCCTTTATGAGATGAAGTGATACAACAATTTCCAATTTAACCGCAGTATCTTATAGACAAAAGTGACGTAATTTATGTGAAAATGCGTGTGAAATTCTAAAGATAAAAGTCTGGCGAGCTTGTTAATTATGCGAACCATTATTCCGTTTGATTGCATGAATTGTTAGGGCTCACGAGCTGTCCGTAGGGATAATTGCTTCGAACTAACCTGGAACAGTTTTAAGCTGGTGATCACCATAAAACCATTCATTGGATCTACAAGAATATGCCGTCCATTCAATGGTAAGCAGTAGATCAAGATGAGCGTCTATTATTTATGGACTAATAACGAATGAAACAAAACTGATACTTAAAAAAATATTCCTATCGTTTACTAGTGAACTGGGAACATTATTCATTAATTTTTATTGTTATAAGTATAACGGTTACACGAAAAGGAAAAAGGTTATAGTTTCTTAAAGAAAAAGTGATGTTTTTGTGACCCTGCCTACAGCACTGTTGGGTACTGAGAATCACACTTACCAATTACGATAAATAAGGAACACAAAACCAACAAAAAGCATTGTATCTAATGCCAATTTCCCGATAAAATCAATTTTACGATTGTGAACTCGGCACTGAGATCAGAGCGGCTCACGATATTAAATTATATTCGATTCCTTTCGCACTATTAACCTAAAAGGTGGCCAAGAATATCCAAGTTCAATGACTATTAAATACAACAAATCTGTAGCACAGTATGACGCAAAACGATGCCAAGTCATCAGCTTTAATCAAAACTTTTCCCTGTATTACTTACTGCCTGAAAATTATATGTCAAAATCAAATGGTCTCTACTTACAAAGCAAATACATTGTAATTTCAACCTTGTTACCATAGTATTAAATTAGAAATAAAATTATTTCCTGAGGGCAATAGCTTCGTTACTTAATCTAGGTGTGCGAAATATTTAGTGAAGCGCGTATACTTTATCGGTACTTCTTAATTAGTTGGCGGCTGCAACAAGGTCTGCTTATTTTGAAAGTTAAAATAATTCAGAGGATGAGGATAATTTTGAAAGTTAAAATAATTCAGGCACAAGAAATCGACGGCCGTCGCGCGTCCGTCGATTTCTTGTACTACAAAACGGGCCGGCCCGGACACGGAACGGTCTAGCGTGAATCATCCTTAAGGGGAGGTATCCCCAACGCAACTGTCCCGCTCTAACACGCGTGAGTTTAGAATTAACCATCCCGCTCTCTACGCAAGCTCTGCGCGCAGTTTTGTGAATATTTAGCTATACTCATTAAGCCAATCATTTTATCAGAGCAAACCCTGCGAATTTGTCTATAACTTTTTACGATCTTTAATTGAGTACAAAAATTAAATGTTAAATATCAGTAATATAGCCGTAGTATTGAAAATACATTCCAAAAAGGGGTAAATTCGCGATTTTTTTCTATCAAGTGAAATTCATCAGATCATGTAACTGACTGCGATTTTGACTAGACAAGATCCTCATGTAACACATATATTTTTTTTAGATTTTGAGACACTATATTCTATGTCTCAGATGGTTTTTAAAAACTCAAAAGTGGTAATACACGGCCTTACGGCACGGTCAGGTGCGCCCGCGCTCAGCGTACGGACGTAAGATAAAGATAACGACCGAGCGTTAAGTCGTTCTTACACTAATAAGATAACATGTGCTAACTTATACACCACATAATATATTGAAGAAAGACGGTCGTGGCCGTGTTACGAAATAGAAGCAATTTGCTTTACAGTCAGCGTTGATTTGCTTAACCCTTTGGGACCACAACATAATTGTGCAGGTTCATTACATCGAATTGTCAAATACATGTGTCATTATCATTATACTTCATTCAGTAAAGACACGGTATATAAGTTACATAATAAATTGCGGATAGAGGACGTCACCATCTTTTCGTCCAATATTCCGCAGTGTCTCAAGACGAGAGTCTTTGACCAGTGTGTGTTGCCAGTGATGACATATGGTACGGAAACGTGGTCGCTCACCATGGGCCTCATAAGAAGGCTCAAAGTCAATCAGAGGGCAATGGAGAGGGCTATGCTGGGAGTTTCTCTGCGTGATCGCATCAGAAATGAGGCCATCCGTAGCAGAACCAAAGTAACCGATATAGCCTTTCGAATCGCTAAACTTAAGTGGCAGTGGGCAGGGCACATTGCACGTAGAACCGATGGCCGTTGGGGCCGAAAGGTTCTCGAGTGGCGACCACGGACCGGAAGGCGCAGCGTGGGTAGACCCCCCACAAGGTGGACTGATGACCTGGTAATGGTCGCGGGAGTCCGCTGGATGCGGGTGGCGCAAGACCGGTCATTGTGGCACTCTTTGGGGGAGGCCTATGTCCAGCAGTGGACGTCTTTCGGCTGATATGATGATGATGATGATGAGAGGACGTCAGTAGACGTCAACTGTACGTCTTAATGACGCTGAAATGATACCATACAATGTATTACCTATATTGATTTAATCTATGACAGTTGATATAAGGCAAAAGTTACAGCCACTCATATAACTTATACAGCATAATCTTGGCGAAATATTTATTGTCTTTTATCCAACAAATTTAAGGCGCTACAGTGAGAAATTTGGAGACTTTGAAACGCTGTCCTGCCCAGACTAGCAAACAGTAGATTTTCAGATATATGATTCTTGACTATATGATTGTGGTACTGACAATAGCGAAACATTATTGCTTAAAATTTTCTCGATAGAAAATAAATCCAAAGTCGAGTCTATATTTTCCTTTTTTTCCTCAGCCTACTAAAACAACGCATTATTAAAAGACACGATTAAGTTAATATGATGGTATTTTACCTCATCTAGGTACTGACAAGAGGAAATTTAATAAACCGGCACACAGTCAGATATTTAACGAGATTTGTCTAAAAAGCCATTCTCGGAGAGGGTTGCATCCCGTTTTGTCGTGAGCGAAAAACAAAGGGTGTCTCTTTCAATCGATATATCGCCTTAATGGGTAACACCTACGGGCAATAAACAATTTAGTTCAAACTGAGAACATTTTGAAGACTCGAAGCCCTTTCAATAAGACCTTACCTCTGAGACAAGCCCTGAACACTGTATGGTTTAATGACGGAAAACGCTATCCACAGCTCAATTGACACAAAAAAATATATATATTTATATTATTTATGTTTTTATATATATATATATATCTTTTGCCCGCGACTTGGTCCGCGTGACCTTGTGTTTGAGGGATGATTTCAGGGATAAAAAGTATCCTATATGGTCTGTGTCCAGTCTATAAACTCGTTGTATATACTTAAAATTATTTCAGTTGAACGAATTGCACCAAAGCAATTCCTTCAAAAAGCTACTTTACCGTTCAAACAATAAGGTTCAAAATCCTAAAAAATGTAATAGAAATTATACGTTCAACAAAAATAATTGCAACCATACCAAGTTTCGTCTCAATCCGTTTTTCCGTGATTGAGTCTCAAACATCCTCACAAACTCACTAACTTTCGCATTTATAAAATTATTAGGATAAACTGAAGAATGTTTATACAGGGTAATCGATATGCTGATAAAATTTTAAGTTATTTTCAAATAATAATAGTTAATGCGGACGTTATAAATAAATTATCAAAACCATAATCAGCTGAGCAACTCTGTTCAATTAGCATGAACCAGGCGCTTTGCACGGGTAAGCGGAAGCATGGTATTAAGTATTTGAAAATATACGAACCTGTTTTTAACCGAACGGCGATTTTACAGATTTAGTGGCAGTGCCGTTACTTTAAACAAGTGACAGTCAGCTTTACGAGTGTTTGTTTAATATTAATATATTACAAGTGTGAACCATAAAAAAACTGCTAAAAAGATTTTTATTGCCGGTGGAATGTGTGGTAATATTTTGCGGAGTCGTATGTCAAAGTCATTCGGAATGCAGTTATACTGTTAACCCCCTTCTTCATCATAAATGTTATGTTATTGGGCTTGTAGAGTGTTTTTTATTTATTTATTACCTTATTGCTTTGTAGTTTTAATTAAACGGACGCGAGTTCGGTATGTAATCCTACATCAGAATAATAGTACATTACTTAACAAGGGCAGTAAAACAAAGAATGTCTCAGATCGCAGGTATTTGACGCCCGAGCCGAAGGCAAGGGCGATAAATATGCGATCTGAGGCTTTCTTTATTACCGCCCGTGTTAAGTACAAAATTTTATGTCACCCCCTGGCCAGGAAGTGGGATTTCCCGCGCGCGGTGCGTGCTGTAATTGCCGCTTTATGGCCAGGTGTGACATAAAGGATTCTTATAGTATTATTATAAATAATTCTTATAAGTTTACGTTTATGTGGTAATGTCGGCTTGCTTCAGCGTCATTACTGGCTATAAAATACGTGCATTGAAACAGTCATGAGAAATCACAAAAAATTGTAACTATTTACTAAGTACCTCTACCTTGCTGTTCGCGCTAAATGCTACAATCAATTACGTTTTACAGTCAAAATAAAAACCTACCCGTAAGATCTTTCGCCACTATTGATCAATGGCCACAATTTCATACACCATCTAAACGTGGAAGCTAATATCGTAACACTGACATATTTCAAAGTAATATCCTACACTTCCGTCTAATAACAAGTGTATAACTTTGACATGTATTAATAGCTCGTCAGCTGACGTTTATACTATCGTTTAAAAATAAATGGTACACTAATTTGAATTAAAGCTTACCAGTAATTATCGGAAATAATTTTAATATTTATAGAGACACGACGGGTCTTCAAAATACCGCGTGGGTGGTTGATAGTACGCATACTGTTGAAAGGTAATGGAAAATCGTGGAGATGAATAGTACGGGCGATTAATCCTTCTTTGGTAAGTAATGCTTAAGCCGGTTTTTACTAGAACTGCAGTTTTAATTAATTAACCAGTGCCTAGGTACCGAGCTTTGATCGGTTGGAGTCGTGAGTGAAAATAAAGAAAACGATTTTTACTAAAAATGTGACCTAGCTGGTTCGGTTGGTCGCCGCATCTATATCGTTTACAGTCGTCTTTGATTACGAACAGATAATTTAATTTATTGTCTAAGCGTACCGGCTAAGCGATGTCAAAAATAGGTACTCAGGGCAAGTAGTTCTTAGAAAGAGGAGGGGTAGGGCAAGCTCTCTCCATACAAACTTTATGCAGGATTTACTTCGTTTGTGTTTGCATTAAAGTTATGATTTTTGGTCAGTATGCTTATTTTTCTGATAGCTAGTTCGTGATGTAATTTTTTTTTTATAATTTTTTTTAATTTTTTTTTTTGAAAAATTTTATAAATATTTGAAAATTTTTACATCACGATCTTCGCATATCTAATATTTACAACCAAAAAAACAAATTATGTTTGTTAGTGCCAAAACCGACGAATAAAACGTGCACAAAGTTTGTATGGGGAAGCCCTTGCCCTACCCTGCGCCTTAAGGTACTGCCTACTATTCATCTCCAAGCATGTTAAATCTAAAGTTATTGAAAGTGGGTCAGTATATAGCAATTGTTACGCTGCATGTGTGAAAACTCAAACCCATTAATAAATTATACAACGACAACCTCAAATGGAATGAAAGCGTGATTGTACACAACATCTATATACCTCGCCACATAATGCTTAGCTACGATTTAATAGGAATATCCCACGTGTACAGGTTAATTATAATTTATACCCGACTAGTTTCTATGATGTCTAACTGAATATGGTTGCGTATCGTCGGTTCTCCTTTACGGATTGATTATCTGGGGTAACGCAGTAGACGTGGACAGAGTATTTAAAATTCAAAAAAAGTGTATTAGGGTTATTTGCAGTGCAAAAATTGATGACAGTTGTGTTCCTCTCTTCAAAAAGTTGAATGTTCTGCCCCTAGTACGTTTATATTTAAGAGAATTGTATATATTTGTATCGTCCAATCCGCGATATTTCAAACATAGAGTTAAAATCATGAAAAGAGAGACAAGAGTAAGAATTATGAATAAGCTGCACAAAATACCTTGCAAAAAGTATATCTATGAACGGAATGTTTGCAATATGTGTGTTGAGGTATACAACCGCATACCCGACGAGATAAGATCTAAACAGGAACACAGCTTTAAACGTAAATTGACGAACTGGTTAATGGATAATTGTTATTATAGTATTAAGGAATTTTTGGATAGCAATAGAATATTATGAGTAATTTTGACTTGACATTGTAAATTATAAAATTATTGTATTTTGATTTCATATGTGACTGTTTATTTATATAAGAATTATTATTAAGTTTATAATCATTGTGTACATGTTGACATAATTATTACATGAAAATTTATGAAATAAAGTACCTATACTGAATTTAGTGGAATCGCAAATATTTGTATGCCTGCATGTAGGCAGAATACACAGGACAATTAAATGTATTGTCATCTAGATTACTGTATTCTGACAAATAAATGATATTGATTGATTGAACAATAGAGAAGTAAATCTCAAGTGACGAATTGACAAAGTGGCGATAATCAAAACGCAATCAATAACTACAGTTAAATCATACATTTGTTTCGGTTTCCCAGCATGTAGGAACATATTAACCGAACATAAACCCTTTAGCCAGCCATAATTTTAGTTGAATTAATTAATTGATAAATTACAGGGCAGCGGATGTGGAGGCAGATGCCGGGCGCCGAAATATGTCGCGGGCGACAGGTGCAGCCGCCAGGTTAAGGCGAGTTTCTACCAGCTAATTTTCTGTATTGGCGGTTTTATTTTGTATTTGTATCTTTCATATATTATAGAAAACAAAATGATTTACCAAGTGAGTGTGATAGAAACTAATGTTTTATTGACGGTAATAAAAGGGAACATTGCACGTTTTACAAATCGTCACGTATTTGTCTTATTACGACAATTTATCAGTATTTTGATATCCAAATATGATACATGGACACTGGGACAGGAATTAAAATTTAAAGAGAAACCTCAAAAGTTATAGTTACGACTATACTAAAATTAACACCTTCGAGTCAAAAAATAAGGATAAATATAAGCAATCCTTTTTTTAAGGAGTTAAGGTTTAAATGTAGTCAGCATAATTTTACGGGAAAAGCATCGCCTTAACGATCGGTGTTCCCTGTTAATCGCCATGGCTACTGGCTTTTTTAATAATTAGACCGCCATATCTACGCTTGTATCGTGCAGTTTAAATTAGTTACTTCGATCTTATCGCGACTCCAGGCTCATATACAAACTGTCAACGTCGACAAGGATCTTCATAGGCGGAGGACATTTAGTACAGCTTAGAGATAAATACGACCATCGTACTCTTGTTGGTAGTGACCTTGCCTACGAAGCTGGTGGTCCCGGGTTCAAATCCAGGTGAGGCCAATTATTTGTGTGATGAGCACAAATATTTGTTCCTGAATCTAGGATGTTTTCTTTATACCTATATAAGTATTTAATTATCTAAATATTCTAAATATAAGTCGCCTGATGCCTGAGAATCATGATGGTATGTCACCGAGTAGTAGTTCCCATAGTACAAGATTTGCTTAGTTAGGTCTAGGTCGATTTGTGTAATATTAAACATTAATATATTTTTAATATTTATTAAATTTGTCCCAATAAATAATACCTAAGAAACATAATTTAGCTCGCAAAAAGTACAGTTTTATGCTCGAAATCTTGACAAATATTTAATAGCTTTTACAAATTTATAAAAATAATACTCGTAATAAACAATCATCAATAATATTACGGAATGAAACATTACCTACATCAAATTACCATCATCAGCTATATTGTATACAGGGTGTCCCAAGACTATGGGACATCAAGGGAAAGTACCTTATGTAGGGTTCGATTCCCGGTTCAACCATGTAATTATTTAAAAATCTATGAATGCAGTTTCAATTGTTTTTGAAATTAAAAAAATCTTCCATCTACAATATTCAAGGTACTTTCCCTGGATGGCCCATAGTTTTGGGACGTCCTGTATACTCTTATTTTAAAATTAAATAATAAAGTTTAATGATTGGACGAGGATATTGATGAGAAATATAAAATCCCCAGTAAAAAAACTAGAAATTAAAACTAAAAAAACTAGAAGACTAAATATAAAAAACTAGAAAATATAGCACCAATAAAAAGTTATAAAAACTAGTATCTAACATGAACGGGGCGCCTCCACCATTTTCTAAGCCCCGGCATGTCAATCTGTCCCATACATCAAACTCAGGCGCACGATAAAACTTGTGTTCTCTAAGTGGATACGATGATGGCGGCTTATTTATTTAAATAAATCTTGGACACTTAATACGTTTCCATTTATGGGCAACGGGCCTTGCGAAGAGCTTTTCGTTAGTTGGTTGTTTGCCGCGTCACTTTCACGATGTTGGAATTTGGTGGACAGTAAATGCCATAATACAAATACTATTCATGTTGGTCCTGTTCCTGTATCAATGTCTGTTTTTATTTCAACCTCGAAAAATATAACAACCGACTAAAGTTCAGTTTTGAAAAGGTGTAAAGGTCCGTTAGATTTGATGTGACGTCGCTTAAATGATGTCAAAATATACAATAAGTAGGTATTTGATTTGATATAGTCTAATGGAGATCCATTAGACTTTATCTATAGAGCTCTAGATAGAGTAGGTGCCTAATTGTATATGCTACGGGGCCTTGTTATTATTACATGGATTTAGAGAAAAGACGCCATTTATGCGGATTTAAACCAAAAATTCAGCTTGCTAGATTACATTTACAATAAATTACAGAAATGACGCGAACTTCAATCTATGTATATATCGTGTATGACTCTACAACTGATTTATAGCGATAGTATTTCATAAACTATATAATAACTTGGTATATAGTAAAAAAACTGATAGCAAACCTCGGCCAAATTATATTTGATTTTTTTTTATCAAAAAAAAACAATAAATCATTCATAGTCATGTTCTCCCGAGTGAACATTACGAAATAAAGGATTAATTAATGCTTAGCAATACATATCGATTCTATCCAGATTGTACAACATTCAGGTGCCAATTCTGTACCAAATTTGGACTTGTTTCCGACGTGACAAATTAATTCTGAATTGATCTTTCGCACTCAAATACCACTTGAAAATCGAAGTCGTGCGTGTGAAGTAATTATAGGTGTCGCATTTCGGGAACGTGTTTCAAAGCGTTATTCCTTTGGTTGAAGGTCCAATTTCGAAAGATTCACGTGTAAACAATACCTTTCTACGTTTAAAGCGGAGAAGTGTACCTAATACCTACGTAAACGTACATAACAACAACGTAAGCGACAAATAATAATTTAAGTTAGACTAGGCCATATTGGTCGAGATTTAACACATTACCACTAGTGGCTCTGTGAGCTGTAGACCTCGTGAGTGTTTTTTTTATTTCCAAAACTATGTTAGATATCGAACCTGTAAGCAGGGGTTGGCAACCTTTTTGCACCCACGGCCCACATAGTAACTAAAAAAATCTTCGCGGGCCGCAGATGATAATAATGATCACTGTCTGTTGATATCAACTCGAAACACATTGGTACGTCGTACGCGACAGTAACGTAGTAAAAATTCGCACCCCTTTTTACGTGAAAAACGAGAAAGACGAAAAAACCGACTTTTCACAGATAAACCAGCTAGTTTCCTTACCAAACCCAGATAATTCGCATTTCAACCGCATCGTAATTTCGCGATTATATATCGCGATATAGAATAGCAAATATAGAAACTTCAAGGGGGGGACGGGTCATAAAGTCATAACTCACCTAGATGAAAACGCGAGCGCGAAATTTTTCGAACACTGATGCAAATGCGGCAAATACTTCATACGTGCATCAAGTCATAACACATCTAGATGAAAATGCGAGCGTAGCGAGCGCGAAATTTTTCGAACATTATGATGCAGGTGCGGAAACTACTTCATACGCATCAAGTTATGTAGATGTAAACGCGAGCGCGAAATTTTTTGAACACTGATTCAAACGCGGCAAATACTTCATACGCATCAAGTCATAACAAATCTCGTTGAAAACGCGAGCGTAGCGAGCGCGAAATTTTGCGAACATTATTATGCAGGTCTGGAAAATACTTCATACGCATTAAGTCATAACAAATCTCGTTGAAAACGCGAGCGTAGCGAGTGCGTAATTTTGCGAACATTATTATGCAGGTCTGGAAAATACTTCATACGCATTAAGTCATGTAGACGCAAACGCGAGCGCAGCGAGCGCGAAATTTTTCGAACATTATGATGCAGGTGCGGAAACTACTTCATACACATCAAGTTATGTAGATGTAAACGCGAGCGCGAAATTTTTCGAACACTGATTCAAACGCGGCAAATACTTCATACGCATCAAGTCATAATAAATCTCGTTGAAAACGCGAGCGTAGCGAGCGCGAAATTTTGCGAACATTATTATGCAGGTCTGGAAAATACTTCATACGCATCAAGTCATGTAGACGCAAACGCGAGCGCAGCGAGCGCGAAATTTTTTGAACATTAAGATGTAGGTGTGAAAAATACTTCATACTGTCTAACGCAAACGCGGCGAGCGCGAAATTTTTGAAAAAAAATTTAGATAGATTTAACTGTAAAATATACTTACAAACACATATCTCGTCCTGACCAACTGTGAAAATATTCGTGGTTGGCGATACAGACGCTTTCACGTATGTTAAGAATTTCAAATTTTACCTTTACAAACAATAAAGCCAGGGAGGCTCGCGGGCCGCACGGAAGGGGCTCGCGGGCCGCCTGTTGCCGACCGCTGCTGTAGAGGAGGACAAACCATTGTTTTTTTTTTTTAGATTACTCGACAAAAATATTCGATGTAATCAAAGAACGTGCTCACAATACTTCACGAGAATCTGTTGTGAAATGCGACCCTTAGAGGTGAACATATCGAAATTCGCCCGCAGAAACACAAAATAATTGATAAAAAAATTGTTTTTTTAAATTTTGAAAAAGTGACTCGATAAAAAAATTCAATAGAATTACCGCACCTGCTCACAAAATTTCACGAAAATCGGTTGATAAATGCGACCTGTAGAGGAGAACAAACCAATGAATAAAATAAAAAAATAAAAAATTTACAAAAATTTACTTGCCAAAAAAATTCTATGTAATCATAAAACCTGCTCACAAAATTTCACGAGAATCGGTTGAGAAATGCGACCTATAGAGGAAAAAACGGCCGCAGAAAAATACGAAATCATTGATACAAAGTTTGTTTTTTCGAATTTCAAAAAAGTGACTCGACAAAAAAAATCTATATAGTTACCAAACCTGCTCGCAAAATTTCACGAAAATCGGTTGATAAAAGCGACCTGTAGACGTAAAGTAAAAAGCACTAGTGCGGAAAAGTAGCACTTTCCGCACAGTTTGACTGCTTAGAAAACGCACTTTTCAAGCACATGCATTGTAAAATCTATATCAGTACCTACCTAGGTACCGTGGTCTTTGTCCCCTTGTAGGAAAGGCAAGGTAAAAAAAGTGTTTACAATGCATGTGCCTGAAAAGTGCGTTTTCTAAGCAGTCAAACTGTGCGCAAAATGCTACTTCAGGGGTAAGGATTTCAAATTATACATTTATTTTGAGTTTTAAGAAAAAATTTTTTTTTTGCGAAAAATCGACAGTATACTCGATTTCGACTAATTCAGGGACAAGGATTTCAAATCTTATATTTATTTTGAGTTTTAAGTTTAAAAAATGATTTTATGCGAAAAATCGTCATTGTACTTGATTTCGACTAATTCAGGGATAAGAATTTCAAATTTTATATTTATTTTGAGTTTTAAGTTAAAAAACATATGCGAAAAATCGTCATTATACTCGATTAATTCAGGTATAGGGAATTCAAATTTTATATTAATTTTGAATTTTAAGTTAAAAAAGCCTTTTTTTGCTAAAAATCGTCATTATACTCGATTTCGACTAATTCAGGGATTAGGATTTCAAATTTTATATTTATTTTGACTTTTAAGAGAAATAATTTTTTTTTTGCGAAAAATGGTCATTATACTCTATTTCGACTAAGGTTGGGTTGCACCAAACCGTCTGTAATCGTAAGCGGTGTTCGTCAAATCTGATTGTATGGAAAGTGACAAGTTTCTATGGGATGACAGCTGCCGGCGCCATATTTGACGATGACCGGTCTGTGTTCATTCATACGTTGGTGCAACTTGCAACCCCCAGGGGCGTCTCATGCGCGTTGCCGACCCTTTAAAATAGAGCTGTGCGTTTTTTTCAATAAGCGTTTCGTAAAACGCTTTCGCTTGCAGTAATGGAATAACAGTTTCTTATGAGAACAAAAAACAGTTTTTATAAATTAAACGACCACCAAAGCTGCAATGCAACGCAACAATGAAACTACACTACATGAAAATAGAAACGAAACTAATAGAACGAAACGAAAGACGTAAACGACGTAAAAAAAAAGTTTTTAAAATTTACAAAAATTTACTCTACAAATAAATTATATGTAGTCATGGAACCTGCTCACAAAATTTCACGAGAATCGGTTGAGAAATGCGACTTGTAGAGGAAAAAACGGCCGTAGAAAACCACGAAATCATTGATACAATGTTTGTTTTTTTGAATTTCCAAAAAGTGACTCGACAAAAAAATTCTATATAGTTACCGAACCTGCTCACAAAATTTCACGAAAATCGGTTGATAAATGCGACCTGTAGAGGAGGACATACAAAAATCCGGCCGGACATACGAAAGCATTTTTGTCGAAGCTAAAACAGAGACCTCGTTTTACTCGGTCAATTAGTACTAAATTCAATTAATACCTGGATGTTCGCTTCAAATAGCAACATCAGTATGTGGCTGCTTCTATTTATTTATTCTTTATTTAAATTTGATTCCGCAAAATAAATGAGTACAAATGGCGGGTTTAATACTATAAGGCATTCTCTACCAGTCAACCAAGCCCAAGTCAGTCAGTCAAGGCTTTCGTACCTTTCCGATTGAACTAGGAATTCCATTTCCAACGCATTGATTTTATTAATCGTACCTGAAACAAATGAAAGATAATTTAGTAACACAAAGAGAGACAAAAAACATTTATTAAACATAGATACCCTAAATAATAGGTCTATATTGAGATCCCTAAAGTTTTTTGTCCTATTTTTGTATGCCAACATGTTGTTTGTCCTAGTGATCATTTGTCCTAACGTTTTTAGCCCTAATAAAAAGTCACCTAATACATTTAGACCGAAATTTATTTATCCTACTGGCTTTTATTACTTAATATTATTTGTCCTAACGTTTAGTTCCCCTAATTACGATTGACCCAGTGTCATTTATCCTAACACTCAGTAGCCCTAAAAAATGCAGTCGGACTCCGCCTTAGCTCCGGCGCTGCGGGAAGACCAGCCCTTCCGCCTCCGCTTCAGCGCTTCCGCGGCGGGCGAGGGCTGTTCTACCTCCGCGCATCCGGGTTTTCATATACACTCTAGGGGTAGGGCAGACAAGACCACGTGGATAGTGAGGTGCTCCGATTCGGTTTTGGTACCAATATTATGGATTGAAAAATTGTCTTTTGGAGCCCAAAGTAGGTTAATCGATATTATGGTAAATAAATTTAGGACTCTTAATCATTATATCACTTAGGACTAATATGCTTTAGGATAAATAATACGTTATGGAAAATGAATATTAGGGCAATTAAACGTTATGACAAAGTCCAATAGGGCAAAACTGGACTTTAGGACAATCGTTAGTATAGGAATTTAGATGGTCCCCCCTTTTCTCATTTCATGTAGAACTAAATCAATATGGCTAGTTGGTATACATAGTGTACTTAGTAGGCGTGTAAATTTGCTTAGAATGAAGTATGTATAAATAATCTGTCGGAACAGCGTGCCAATTCACAATTGCAGCAAGCCTACGAATACTAGAACTTAATTACCCAGACTAATCAGTGCGCCGGCGCCTTAACGTGCAGGCCAGAGACCACATCAAGTTATATGCTATCTCATTTAATTAAACACTTTATTGTCCAATTATGAAGGTTTATATTACAACGGTGTCGGTAATTGACTTGACCATTTATTCTTAAAGTGAGGCACTCCAACTTTAGCAGCAAATAGAATGTAATTAAGCTAGTTTCAAACTTAAAATTACTTTGTTACGGTTGATTTTGTAACGGTCACGGTAATCGACTCGGTACGTTATAGTAGGCAATGAAAGATTAAAGATTCATGTAAGCAGGCGTGGGTGACTGTTGGCGCCATTAACAAGGTCTAATAGTACTTCTTTAGTGCGCTATGACATAGATATAGTATAGTAACCTTAATCAGTGGCCCTGAGGTTGTTAGAGCTTGTGAGAGGAAAATCTATGACGTGTTCCTGTTCCAATTATTTCTCGTTTTCGGGGCCCTTCTCGGAAACTTGAGAATCATAAATAGACTTTTTATACTACAACGCTGCCTAATGAATAGTTGAATAGGTACACAGTAACCTATAGACGTTTTTGATTCCAGACGAGTCACACAAAGTGTCTTCATAGCTACCTACCCTTAATTGACTTGAGGATTCTCTGTGTTGACAGTTAGTGACAATGCAGTTTAAATACTTGTTACATAAATCCATAAATCAGAGGGGTGATTACGCAAAGGCGTAATGCCAGAATCACACGTACCGAGTAAAACGGCGAGACAGTAAAATTAGTATGGAAGTTTTACTCGGCCGAGTAAAACTTTCATACTAATAGTGTTAGGATAAATGACACTGGGTCTAAACGTTAGGACAAATAATATTAAGTATTAAAAGCCAGTAGGATAAATAAATTTCGGTCTAAATGTATTAGGTGACTTTTTATTAGGGCTAAAAACGTTAGGACAAATGATCACTAGGACAAACAACATGTTGGCATAAGGAATGAAGTGTCATTTTCCATACTAAAAATGACAATTAGATATAGTGTAAGCTTTACATGTTACGTAATCAGCTAGCAGGCTACCTATTATATAAGGTAGCTTAGCTCGGGACTACACTTTTACAGTTCGTACCTAATCACTAATCAGTTATTTTACAGTTAATGCAACTATTACATAATGAGAGGTATTATGGACGTCGGGGCACGGCATATTGAAAATCTGATCCTTACCAATGGTTTTTGAACAAATTAAAGAGGCTTTACTATATGGGAAGATAAAATAAATAAATATTAAATATATATACATAGTGTGACTACAATCGGATCCAAACACTGAATATTTAATTTATATTCTCACTACTCCAATGAACATTGCCTATCAAATAACAACATGTACCTACTAAGAAAACTAGGTCACCACCAATGTTAATATCAGCTGTAAATGTCAAAATGCTATAAAATATGGACACGTCCGCTCCAATATTCTTAACGATTAGCTGTTATTCATATCGGAGCAGTTTCAATCAATTTCTATGCAAATAATGTGTCTAGTGAAACGAAGGGTTAACATTTTAGCAACCATTTTGACTGTAAATGGAAACTAGGCGACATTATAGGTGTGCACCGAGGCTTGCCGTCAACAGTACCCATTGGGATTTTTGGGTGTGTTTGTCACATTTGATTCTAAGTCTTTATTTCCAAGAAATTTATGCTTATTGGTTTTCTCTTCAGCCTTGCTAGACATATTGTTGTTTTGATTTTTATTAATATTTGATTCTTGTATGTAGGTATTAAGAACAAAAAATATTAAATAAATGCCATCGACTAGATTAATTAGATAAGCGAAGCACATTCTAGTAATAAATAGGTATATCCAATTTCATGTTTTATCAATTATTTTAATCAAGTATTTCGTATTAGGTATGACCCGTTTTAGGTTTGCGGTTGTTCTTTAAGCATTCACAAACTTCAGTTATTTCTTATTTGCTACAAAAACTAAATTTTTGTATGGACTATTTATCGCCATAAACGACGTCTCCTATAATAGAAATTTATGCGATTAATTTTTTATAGGTACCTACTTTTTCCCGCGTAGAACTCCTTCATCGCCTTAGAAGTTAGTTATCGCTCTCCCATACAAACTTTCCACAAAGAAGACGACAGACTTCTTTTGTTTTTTGATCTGTGTATGACCCAGGTATTATGCGAGACAGGTCAGGTGGTCTGGCTCAACCTGCCATGCTGCCATGCAGCTATAAACACAGGCCACAAGGTATCTGCAACTTTACCACATTAATTTGGTCCCATCGGACATGCTTGGTGCTCCTGGCAACTATAAAACGCATTACGATTAAAAAATATCTTAGCGTTTTGCTACAGTTTTGCCGCAGGAAAATCGTGGTATCGAGCCGAGCGGCTAAACTGCTGCTGCGCTAGACTACCTACAGTGTTATGCAATTTTCGCGTGAATTAAGGACTGACCACAACGACGCTTTACGACGAATTTGCATTAGGTAGTCACAGTCATTTATAGCTGAGGTTTGGCGTCAGCGCAGCGTTACCCTATTATTTATCGGTTACACGTGTGTTAATTCGTGCAAATATGGCTTGATTCGATTAAATTATTTGTAAAAATATTTTAAGGCGATTTCCTGACTTGGCGGGGTGAGATCGATATGTGAAATTTTCTTCTTTGACGTAAATTTACTGACGGCGCAAAGAGTCAGTATTACTTTTGCGCAGTAGCATAGCGATATCATGCGCAGAAACGGAGCAGTACCGCCTTCGCATCGTCCCGCTGCCGCGCATCCCGCGCCAGTCAGGAAGCTCTCATTTAAATATAGGGGCGCAGTAAAAAATGGTACCGAGTCGACTGACAGCTGACACTGACATTTGACACTTTTCTCATATCGTACTGCCTCCGCACCGACAAATCAGGAAGTCGCCTTAGGCGTAGTTATTCCCACTATTCCCATAATGTACACACAATTGTTTTTTATACTCAATTTTATCATAGGAAGAGGCATCGCATATACTTTAAAAACATTCAAGATGGACCCCACGATGAAGTTAACGCGTTGTCCTAGGTGGGCGATCTAAGTAGTGCAGCATTTTAATCCCCCGCGAGATGTAGATACAGTCGGGGACCGATTAAGGGCGATCACGAGTCTTCCCTTTTTGCAACAACGGATACCGCGTTATTTATTATGACTGCTGTACGAATATTATCATTATCGTGTACTAAGTTGTTCTACCATATGTATGGTAATAGTGTACCTGCAGTATACACGTGGTCGTATTTTGAACCATATGGCAGAAAGTACTGATTAGAGTTTTAATACTGTTTTGATAGTTGTGTGGTTAGGTTAGTCTTGCGAATGGATCGGAACTACGTATAAATATCTTTGTTGTTATAAGATTTCAAGCTTACATGGTCATTTAAATTAGAATTACGATTAAAGACGGGATATTATCATGCGTCATACGATTTCAAGGAAAACAATATTGAAACGGGAATATTAACGGCGTGCTATCTTTGAAACGTAGTTACTGAAATAAAAGAAATTGATACAATATTATCTTCTAATAAATTACCGTTAAAAAGAACGAAGTATAAGCAACAATCAACCGTAATTACAGCATGCCATAGCAAAAATCTAGTAAAATATACCACTTTCCACCTGCCATTAAGTGATTATGGTAATCTGTGGACATTTGCAACCTCAGAGGTTACACATCCGCGTTATCGGCCTCTGAAGTCAAAGTTACGTGAGGATTTAATGTGTTGACATTTTAATTAATGGGATAAGTGCAGAGAGTAAATTTCCACCGTCAACGAAGCGCAGTGTCAGGAGCTCGGCTGATGACCGTGCGCACCACCAGTTACAATACTTTTATCTCATGCGCGCGGGTGAGCCATGGTTGTGTGTTGAGCCACATGGCTCCATGGCATGAGCCATGGTTGTGTGTGTGTGTGTGAGACACATGCACATGTGTGCGTCAGCGTAGAAGCTATGAGTTCACGTTGTCTATGTGTCACAACTACAAATAAGGCCATTGGCTTTAGGCCATCACGCTCTAGTGATTTAAAAGTGCTAGAGGAGTAGTTGATTAGTGATTATCTACTCGTAACTTGCTAATTTAACTTCATTTCTACTATGGAAAATGACAATTGGGTCATTGTCAGATTTAGGTGCGCGTCTTTTCGGTGGACATGTCAAAATTTAAGGGCTACAAAGCTTAATTTTCGATTGATTTGATAACCCGCATAAGTATATATCCATGTAATAAAAACATTACTTACATGCACACCAGCCGTTACTATTGAGCACCGAATGGACAACTTTTGTTTTTCCGACTGACAATGACCCAATTAGGTTAAACTCACGCACGCTTGAAAACGTAATGTTATCGCCCCCCAGGAACACAATATACCGAGTAACAGTAAGCAGAGCAATATTTTTTAAATATAAAAAACGGGTCACTCACCGGTCGAATATCGCTCTACATGTTTCAGACCTGGGGCCCGATTTTTGAGTGTCGAACGCTCGACTTTTCACTCGAGATCTGTCAAAAAACTATGAAGTTTTGACAGATGTCGAATGAAAATTCGAGCGGTCGACACTCAAAAATCGGTCCCCGGGGGGCCGATTTTTGAGTGTCGAACGCTCGACTTTTCACTCGAGATCTGTCAAAAAGCTATGATGTTTTGACAGGTCTCGAGTGAAAATTCGAGCGTTTGACACTCAAAAATCGGCCCTCTGTTCGTGGTCCTTAGTCATAAGAAGCAGTCGCAACGGCGACACGTTTAGCACCCCGAGGATACCCAGTGAGTGACCCGTTCTTCAATACCTATGTCTGACACTCACTGGAGTTTTCTATTTAAAATAGAGCAGTGTTTTTCAAAGTGTGGGTCGCGACCCCCAAGGGGGTCGCGGCACTTATCCAGGGGGGTCGCGAGATGCAGCTTAGAGTTCCGTGACTTCATAGAATAGAGAACTTTCTCGTAAAATAATACTCTACAGTTAAAAATAGTTGCCATACTAGTGGCAATTCAATATGATACTACGGTTCTTAATGAACAATGCAGCTAAGTAAGTTTCGTGGGCTACTAGAAGTTACGCAATTATTTTTAACTTTTTTTTGTTTTTTTTTTCATTTGGTTGCTATATATTTTTAGGTTTATTTATATCATGCTTTTTAATGAATCAATGCGAATAAGTTCAAACCCGGCTAAGGTACACTATTTTATTACGGAGTCCCGTTGCCTAACCTTCTAGCTTCAAGAACCAGGGGGCCGATTTTTGAGTGTCGAACGCTCGACTTTTCACTCGACATCTGTCAAAACGTCATAGTTTTTTGACAGAACTCGAGTGAAAAGTCGAGCGTTCGACACTCAAAAATCGGCCCCCTGATCAGATTGGTAACATTAAACAGACCCATTTAAATTGGCTTCGTCACAGTCGCTTCAGTATCTTGATCAAAATATCTCAGCGCTACCCATGAAACTGGTACCTAGTTCTGGATGACCATTCTTGGTCTTCTTCATCAGTTCATCAAATGCTACCTTCTGAATGCAAATGCTCGATTTGTTACTGAAAATACTAAAATCGCTACATATGTTTCCTTTGAATTTTTGATGACAACTTTTTCCACAATTCCTCCTGGATTCCATCACCAGAACTGCCTTCTGAAGCTCTTCGCAAAATGTATGAAAGTGGTATGAAAACGTGAACAGCGCCTCTGGTGGTCACTAGTGGAAACTAAAACAGCGAGTATAACATTTGTTGCTAACCGATGAACGCGCGTATTTCAAACTCGGTGAGAGCGTTTTCATACATTTTGAGACAAAACGCAAACGCGTTCGAATTAGTTAAAGTTTCGAAAAAACTTATACTAAAGCTACTGGTTATAATTATACCGAAATTAACCTGGGAGTATACGCTTTCAAAAAAAGAAAGAATTTTCCAAATCGGTTCATAAACGATCCGTCGTTTGTCGTCAAACCGACTTCAAAAAACAGGGATTCTCAATTCGGATGTATGTTCTTTTTTTGTCTCTTACCTCAGAACCGGAGTTCTGAACCGGAGAACCGGAGTTCTGAGGTAACGGACAAAAGAAGAACATACAACCGAATCCCCGTTTTTTGAAGTCGGTCAAAAACACAAATCATTCGCAGAAATATATATTTTACGATAAGAAATTTCTATGTAAGTAGTTACATTGAATAACGAAATGGACGTCCGTCCGTCGGATCTGTTCATCAGGGGTCAGGGGGTCGCGAAAAAATTCTGGTATCATAAGGGCCGCGACACCAAAAAGTTTGAAAAACACTGAAATAGAGCAATTTTGTTTTTTGTATGGCAGGGGCACTTTTTCATTCCAGCTGCTCTATATTTGAATAAGACCAAATACCTACTCTAAACTGAATATCACGTCTTAGTGAAAAACATAGTTCACATTTTAGTAAGTACGAGTATTAACTGTCTGAAGTGGTGGCAAAACAATCTAATGATAGTAGCTGTAAAAGACCTGAGACACGGTCAGTGAATCTGTACAAGGGCGAAGGAGATAGCATTATCAGTATTATTACCTTTATAGTCAATTCGTTTTGCGAATACTATTGAAAATCTGACTATTGTGTACGCAAACATACCTTACCCTAATAATGAACAGATAACATTCATGAATAGAAGATAAATTATTGCGATAGTGAAAAACTCAAGCACGGTAACTTTGTAGTTAGAAAGGTGTGACCTGCGGGTCACATTCCCGGCAAAATGGCCGGCGGTTAATGCCGAACAATACGTCAGCCTGGGGAATTAACGGTTATGAACCAGCGGACACGGCCACTAAAGTACAAAGAGTTCTTTTAAACTGAATAGAAAAAATAAAAGTAGATACATTGGAGCGACCCACAAAATGTTAAGAGCTTCGTAATTCAATTTTACCCCTTCCTGTTTTTAACCGATCGATCTGAAAATTGGTGCATCCTTTCAGTTACGACGAAACACTTTCTGTTAATCAATTATCTGAAAAGTGGTAGGTACATCCCTTTAATTATGATGGTAATCACAAATATATCATACAGATTTTTTACATCCCCCTCAATTAGGTTACCTATCAGTGGCGGAGCGTCCATACAACTCGATTCCCACCGGCTTGCCTACTACGGGCTCATGAAGAATAAGAAAGGCCAATTATTTCCGGCTTCCCTAAGAATATTTTTGACGCGCCGCCACTGTTACCTATCAAATATATATATATTTTAAATAAAATCCAAATCAAGATGGCCGCCACTACGAATAAATGACGGACTACTTTTTTTTAGTTTTAAAAGAGAACAGAAAGTGTAAAAAAAATAATTATTTAAAAAAAAACATCGCAAGCTGGAAATCTAAATTCGTATACTTATAACCCGTTGAATACTAAACGTTGAATACTCTTAGGACTTAGGTGACATTGGGATTAGATCCAAAAACTAAAATGACCGAAATGCTAAGCGTCAAAATAATAGGTATGTGTTCATGCATTGATCTTTAAACTTCAATTCCGCTCATTAATTACTTTTCCAGAAAGAGTCGTAAAAGTGTTAATAGTCTAAATGAAGCTGTTTATGTACAATTACATAAAATTTTACGCTAATTACATCTCGCGGTACCAGCGATCTCCTACTGAACCCGTTCGATATAGTCAAAGCAGCGGGGATATCAGTATTTTGACTCTGCTCTAGCATTTGTACTGACACAAAGCATCGCTTTACAACGCTGCTTACAGCATTCTTGCTTTATTATTTGATTGAATCGGCGAATGTACCTAATCATCAGGCAAATACCTAAATACACTAAGTATATTAAGGTGATAAAGATATTATAAACTAATAAGATTATTATTACTAATAAGAGTAATAAGATAAAGGTTTTCCAGTCTATTTTACCGGAGCCTTTGTCAAAGGCTGCAAAGTTTGTATACGGTTTTCTTTGTAAATAAGTATACAAATTTTATAGTTTTTTTATCTATATATTTTTAGTGTATATATATCTCTCTTTTTATAAGACGCGAGATGTAGTAGGTTAGATAGAGGCTTGCTGGAGCTGACATCGTCATACTGACGAAAGCTTAAAAATAAATAAAGAATTTAAAAAAAAGATAAATAAAAACTTTACTTCTTACAACCTAAAACTACACACACTACAAAAGCTAGAAAATTTATCTTCAAAGTCAAATTTAATTGTTTTAATTGCGAGAATGCTAGATGAGGATTATAAAATATAATTGGTTTAAAAGGTTATAAAATAAAATTTAGTACTCAAAGCAACTTTCATACCAAACAAAATTTATTTACATTAGTAATTGTTATTGTAAAATACGGAACTAAATAATCAGTTAAGTAATAAAATAATAATAACAAATAATAAAAATTTATTCATAAGCTTAAAAATCTTTACAGTATTCGGGCTGGTGTCTCTTTTTAAGCAATCGAGATGCCTGTGTCAAGAGACACCGCTCTTCCTTAGAGTTTAACAATGTATAGTATCAACATAGGTTGGATATTTTAATTACTTAGCAGGAGGAGAGAACATAGTTTAGAGAAGAATATTTCAAGATGTTGGGACTTCTAGTCCAGTAGATGTTTCAGTTCTCACCTTCTCCTGCTGGCGTATAGATTAAGAAACATAAATTTAACACGAAAAAGAAAAGAAAAGAAAACGACAATAGTTGATGACGATAACATAAGATAGGTAACTATAAATGGTTAGTGTGTGTGTGTGTGGGGGGGGGGGGGTGTATGCGTGACTGTTGTATGTGTATGTGTATTTGTGTGTGCTTGCGCGAGTGTGTTTGTGTGATGTTGATATTCTACGTTTTCACCCGCGAGATATCTATGGCCGGTGATTTTAACTTAAATTATATTTACTAATAAGTTTTCCAGTTCTACGTAGTTTTTATTTTTGATCCAATTTAATACTTTAGTTTTGCACTCTTTATAGGTGGAGGGATATATATTTATAGTTTTATTTATTAAGTTATACAATCTGGCAGATTGAGCTAAATATTGCCTCTTAGCAAATGCAGACTTCGTTTCTGGTATGGGGATTACGTTTGCTTTCCTCCTCCTCCCAGATGTCGTAATGTCAGGATAAAACTTTATTGATTTGTGTTTCCGCAATATTACATTCAACACATACAGTTTCCTTATCGACATGAGATTACACAGCTGATATAAGTCACTGGTCGAGAACCTGTAGGGTTTGAAGTACATGACTTTCAGCAGAGCTCGTTGAGCTCTCTCTAGTTGAAGAAATTTGGTTTTAGTCGCCCCTCCCCAGATGGAAATGCAATAAACAATGACGGATTGTGCTAGAGAAATGTAAATTTGATTTAAAAGTTTTTTAGTAACTACGTGTCTTAGAGATTTAAAGATTTAAAGTAAAGAGTTAAGTTAAGTATAGTATCACTTGTCTCGATCTTGCCCTACTTCTTGCCAGTTCATGGCTTGAAGATCGAGCAGCTCTGATTCAACAATGTCATTCCACCGGACGTCCGACGGGAATCATAATTCTTATCTGCCGGGAATCATAATTGCTGGTGACTGAATCACGGCTCGAGTCAGAGAACTGGTTGTAATATGTACACCGTGCGTCCGGTATAATGATGTGACACCGCAATTTACATTAAGCTGACCTTAATTGAACCACTTTCTCGTCATAAACCTTACCGCCTTTGCGGATTAGCACTAGGTTGTCAGCGCGGGTTTCCTTGATTCCCGACTGACCATCATCCCAGTCTAAATTCATGGTTTATAAATACAAATAAAGATATAACAACATACAAATAAAGATACATTTCTCACATAGCCATAGCTAAGTTTTCTTATATGTTTGTAAAGACTGTTTGTTTCTAAATAAATAAAGAATAAAATAAATAAATAAAACAAGATAGGCATTAACTTGTCGTTACCAATACTCTCATTCCCAGGGATAGGGAATGCTGCCGGTGGCACGTTGCCAGGAATTACATTTGGGAATATTTTCTTGTTGTCAGTCATTCCTTAATGTTGATAGCAGTGTCAGCAATATTAGCAAAATTCTGAAAGTGTTACCATCCGTTGGTTGACTACTATTTTTCCAATATTTTCTAACCATTAATGAGGTATCATTAAGGGAGAACTTACAGATTGATCAACTACATATAAATCTAAAATATTTTGCTTTTAACATAATATCGTTAGTTTACTTTCACACTTCACAATATCTGCTATAAGGTATGAAAAAGCAATATACAGACACACTTGAGAATTTTATTATTATGTTTAAATAAAATTTTCACATCGGAAACATTAAGTAGATACATTTTAATGTTGAAAGACATTTATAGGGACAAGCGATAGTTTCAATCTGGTCGTAAAATTAAAAACGGCTTTATCTGACATGACAACACAACACACTACATACTTGCGTTATGCTAGGCCATTTTTCCACTTGACTTAATGAAAAGAAGGAGACTAAGTAGAACATCGCCTTTAATTGATGTACTTAAGTGTAATGTAGATATTCCTATGGCATGCGGGAGACGTCACATTTTCTCATTCACGTGATTTGATTAAAGATCTGCTAGTCTGTGCGAGCGCGACGGTCCGTAATAACAATCATTGCGAGTTACCTACGTTATATTATCGATTTAAATTATGTTTATTATGATTTTCATGACCAATCCAAATGATCCTTAAGGCCCATTTATACGGTGCAAGATTTTCATTGCATCGCGGTTTGATCATCCTCGTCCTATTTCAATAGCCCGCAGCCCGCAATGTGTTCAGAAATGTAAGCAAGTCCTTGCAGCATTTAAATCGGCCTTTATTTTGACACTTGAATGTGTATTGTACTTTTCTACTCGTCGACTTTAATACTTGAATTAAGACTTCTCAGACCAAACTAATTAATTTTCTCTATGGAGCTTCCGGCTCCACTATTAAAGCTCAAGAGACAGAACTTAGACAAAACTTTAGGGAACAATAATGTTTGGCTAATAGGATGTGACACAGACCAAAAGAAAAGACATCAACGAATGCTGACTCGTTAAGTCTACACTTCGTTTCCGCAGCACTATAGTTTCTTTTTTAATTTCGGTTGACTCTTCGAAAAAGTATAAAGTAGTGTTGTACTCACAAATCTCTTGATCTAAATGCGGTACTCGACTAAAATCGCTCACATGATACGAGTATATCGATCGCATAAAATTCTATTACGCTTTTAGACTGTGTTAAGTGTCGCAAGTTAACAAAGGCTAGCCGTATCGTAATCAGCTTAAATTTAACGCCTAACATAAGAGGTAACCAGCTGTTAACAGTGAAACAAGGCTCTAATCCATTACCAGAGTCGTTTGAACGCGCACTTCGTTTTATTACAAATTGCATCGGTGTAGATAAAGAGTGCTGGGACTATTAAAGCCTATCACACACTGCAGCGGCCTTCGGTGGCGGCTGCGGTGGCGGCCGGTTGACAGTATGAAAATCCAGGCCGCGTGTGTCTGAATGAATGTTAGGAAAGTCATAGTATACAACTCTACCCTTACCATGAGTTTGTATCACACACTGCAGCGGCCTTCGGTGGCGGCTGCGGTAGCGGCCGGTTGACAGTATGAAAATCCAGGCCGCGTGTGTCTGAATGAATGTTAGGAAAGTCATAGTATACAACTCTACCCTTACCATGAGTCTGTATCACACACTGCAGCGGCCTTCGGTGGCGGCTGTGGTGGCGGCCGGTTGACAGTATGAAAATCCAGGCCGCGTGTGTCTGAATGAATGTTAGGAAAGTCATAGTATACAACTCTACCCTTACCATGAGTCTGTATCACACACTGCAGCGGCCTTCGGTGGCGGCTGTGGTGGCGGCCGGTTGACAGTATGAAAATCCAGGCCGCGTGTGTCTGAATGAATGTTAGGAAAGTCATAGTATACAACTCTACCCTTACCATGAGTCTGTATCACACACTGCAGCGGCCTTCGGTGGCGGCTGCGGTGGCGGCCGGTTGACAGTATGAAAATCCAGGCCGCGTGTGTCTGAATGAATGTTAGGAAAGTCATAGTATACAACTCTACCCTTACCATGAGTTTGTATCACACACTGCAGCGGCCTTCGGTGGCGGCTGCGGTGGCGGCCGGTTGACAGTATGAAAATCCAGGCCGCGTGTGTCTGAATGAATGTTAGGAAAGTCATAGTATACAACTCTACCCTTACCATGAGTTTGCAATGTTTGCATTACCGTACTCGCTAGCGACTGCGTAAACGATTTAGTATGGACAAAAGTACAACGCCTCTGGCGGTTACGCAATAGAACTAAGAATCGCCATACAAAGGCGACTTCCTAACTTGGCGGGGCGGGATCGAACGTGAAATTTTCTTCTTTGACGTAAACTTACCGACGTCGCAAAGATCACTGAAGAATACTGTCAGTATTACATTTGCGCAGTAGTAATATTATGCGCAGAAGCGGACCAGTACTGCCTTCGCATCGTCCCGCTTCCGCGCATCCCGCGCCAGTCAGGAAGCACTCGTTTAAATGTAGGGGCGCATTAAAAAGTGGTACTGAGTTGACTGACAGTTGAAACTGACATTTGACAGTTTTCTCATATCGTACCGCCTCCGCACCGACAAATCAGGAAGTCGCCTAAATCGTTTACGCAGTCGCTAGCGAGTACGGCAATGCAAACATTGGAAACTCATGATAAGGGTACTGACCGCCACCGCGGCCTCCACCGCCGCGCAGGCCGCTGCAGTGTGTGGCAAGCTTAAGGGGAGGTATCCCCAACGCAAATGTCCCGCTCTAACACGCGTGAGTTTACAATTAACCATCCCGCTCTCTACGCAAGCTCTGCGCGCAGTTTTGTAAATATTTAGCTATAGTGATTAAGCCAATCATTTTATCAAAGCAAACCCTGCGAATTTGTCTATAACTATTTACGATCTTTGATTGAGTACAAAAATTAAATGTTAAATATCAGTAATGTAGCCGTAGTATTGAAAAAACATTCCAAAAAGAGGTAACTTCGCGATTTTTTTCTATCGAGTGAAATTGATCAGGTCATGTAACTGACTGCGATTTTGACTAGACAAGATCCTTATGTAACACATATATTTTTTTTAGATTTTAAGACACTATATTCTATGTCTCAGATGGTTTTTAAAAACTCAAAAGTGGTAATACACGGCCTTAATTGAGGACAGTCATGGGACCACTAGCATCTATTCTTATAAACATATCCCAACAACAACTAGTTTGCCCTGGGGGTTGGAAAGTCAGATGGTAGTCGTTTTCGTAAAACTAGTGCCTACGCCAAATCTTGGGATTAGGTGTCAAATAGCCCCGGGCTCCACACTTCGGGAAAATCCAAAAAGGGGGTCGACCTGGATTGTGTGGTAAACTGTTCTAGTAATTAAGTACCTACGACCCACCTATAATACATTGACTACTAGTTCTTGCCCGCGACTTCGTCCGCGTGCAACTCGTTCATTGTGATAGAATTTAATAGCTATTTTTTTTATATCAGGCGCTTACCTAGTATCACTCTTCCATACAAACTTCCACGCCCTTAAGGGATTATTTCCGGGATAAAAAAGTATCAGTAGACAGACAGACACACTCTCGCATTTATAATGGTAGTTAGTCTTTGTATTAAGCTCAATGTTCTATAGTATAAACACTCAGACATAATACTCGTATATACATACGTAATATTTGCAGTCCCACACAAGTAGGTTTATTCCGCATTCTTGGGATAAATCTCAACATTTACTATAGAAAGAATTCATGAAGTCTACATTGAATCCAACATGGCGGAAACAAAACAGTAAAATCATTTTGCAGTCGCGTTTTACTCTTCTAATCGTCCAATCCCGTTCACGATGGACATAAACACTGGTGCAACAGAGAACTTAGTCTTACAGAACTCAGACTAACCAGTACCTCTAGTATAAGTTTTTTCGAAACATTAACTAATTCGAACGCGTTTGCATTTTGTCTCAAAATGTATGAAAGTGGTATGAAAACGTAAACAGCGCCTCTGGTGGTCACTAGTGGAAACTAAAACAGCGAGTATAACATTTGTTGCTAACCGATGAACGCGAGTATTTCAAACTCGGTGAGAGCGTTTTCATACATTTTGAGACAAAACGCAAACGCGTTCGAATTATTTAATGTTTCAAAAAACTTATACTAGAGCTACAGCCGTCTCTGAAATGTCATCCGCATACAGAACACGCGGTTAAACCCAAGAACAAAACACGGGCATAATTTGCAAACAAATCCTATATAGAAACGGGGCCCGTTTCCTTTTGCTTGTGTTAAATATAATGATATACCGGAACATTAGAAAAAATAAATTACATAATAGAAAAAAAAACGGAGAGATCTACCTAACGTTTTTTTTGAAACTTAATCGACTAACGAGTCATGATAACCTAAGTTTTCTTGGGACATAGGTACCGATTCGATCCGATTTTTAAGATGACATGTGCAAACAAACTCGCTCCGCTCCGGTCAAATACTATATTTTTTAATCATGGATCATGGGAATGGGGAATGTCAAAGGATCGAAGTTAAGTTTCTGCACCATCATAATCTCTGTGCCAGCACCATACATATTTATCACCCGGGCCGGCTTGTAATCGCGGCTCTAAAAGCTCGAGTAACCGCGAAACTGGATATCTCAAGACATTTACCTCCGTTTATCGGACAGTTTTAGCGGCAAAGTGATTTGCGACAGTTTTGCTAACATTTTTAACATAGTCTATGAGAACTTTAATTATATGGCGACGTCCAATTTAAAATTGTTTGATTTTGAACCTTAACTTTTGGGCTCGAAGATATGCGGTCAGCTTCAGAATATTTTACACGTTTATTGCCCTCTTATAATGTGAATTATGACTATCCGTCGTCTTTTGTTTATACAGCAGACATTAGTTGTAGGTACTTAAATACATTGTATCTACTAAACATGTACACCGCTAGAAAATAGAGGCTTTGACATATTTGTTTTCTTTTAAGGTTAGATTCTAAGACCCATTTAATTTACAATTTTTTTTTTCGTTCGAGAATCGTATTAAATTTTGACGACATTTGATTTAATAGAACTAATAAATTCATGAAGGCCGGGTTTTATAAAGATCCGTTAGACCAAATGTCAGATCCAATTTCAGTAACTCAGTATATTTTTTGACATAACATAGTTACCGACATAAAGTCTAACGGATTTTTATTAAACCGGACCGTAACCTTGTTCGGTATTCCTCAATTCTTCTGTGTGTAAATGAAACAGAACGTCACTAACAGTATTTAGTAATTGAAATTTAAATATAATTAAAATTTATTCTATGTTAGTTAGAAATTCATACCGTTTCATTAGATCATTTTTGAACCGTCTTTATTTACACTGGATCGTCAGGCAAATGCTATCTACCAATTCGCCTGACGACCCAGTGTAAACATTAAACAAGCTATATCTGTACAAGCCTTAATCAAGTATGCTGATTGATATAGATTGAGCAAAGGTCAACTCAAATAATGCCGCTTTACACTCGCCTTTGCAATAATGATAAAACCGTGCTTTCTTCCATTGTTTATCCATCCAGCCCCGATCGTGACTGAACCGAATCAGCATATCAGATCTGAAGCTAAATATATAAATCACGTTAGCTAATCGGTTCTTAGATATCGATTACAGTTGGATAAAAAAACAGTATCTTGAGTTAGTGAAAACCAACGACAAGAAAGAAGTAAGATAACAATTAGGAATGTTATGAATGAAAGTTAAAGGCCGATGTTCCTATGAAAATGTTACAAAAATATCTGCGTTCCGAGCTTGTGGAGGAAGTTTGGTATAGTGGTATATCTTACCCACTGAAACGCCCTACTAAACCCACGTCGATCATCATAATTATATTACTTTGTAGTTCGGAGGACTGTAGAATCTCAGGTTAAATGGACTAGAGCCCTCCTCTACACCACGTGAAGCAATGCACAATGGCACATCGCGCGCGACTTAATATTTTTTTCTTTTGTCGTTCAAGTCGCCTGCAATGGAGCTAACATTTAATTGCGGTCTTAGAACACTGTACAGTCGCGGAATGGATAGGTTCGTCGGTTTTCAAATGCTGTAACTAAACCTCTTTTCACGTCACCCGCATTATGGCCTACCTGCCTGCCTGCCAATAAAAACATAAAACAGTCGGGTAAAAGTCATTGTCAAACTGTACTTTAATTTAAAACATAGCAAGCACATTACTAAACTGAGTAACACACCACACTGTTGTCTAGAAAGTTATATTTTACTCTTTGACGACAAGCTTCCATTGAATAAGAATAGCAGAGCTAAATCTTTTTAATTACTTTGACTTGCCAGTACGTCCTGATAAACGTAGAAATAAAACCTATTCGCTTACGATGATTAAAACTAATATATGTTATTTGTCATGCCGTGCAATACTTATTTTCGAAACGTGTTAAATAGTGAAATAAGTTCGGAAAAGGTAAATATGTCACAATGCGGCACTAATCATCATGTTAGCGTTGCGACGAAAGTCGAATGTTACATCAACAACTTGTCTACGAGGTTAACTTTAAGATGATGAACCTTTTCATTGCGCGACTGTACATGCCTACGACTGCTTTGAACTAATGGGGTATAACAGAACTACTTTCTGAAAGTAATGTAGAGTCTAATTTAAGGAGCGCTCGTGGCCCAGCGGCGCCGAGTACCGCTTGCGGTATCTAAGGTTAAGCAACCTGGGCAGCAGTCAGGACTTGGATGGGTGACCGCTTTGAGTGGTTACTAACTGAGCGCTCCCGTGCTTTGGAAGGCACGTTAAGCCGTTGATCCCGGTTGCTGTCTATGGCAGCAGTCGTTAAGCCAAGTTTGAGAACTTCTAACAGTCAAGTTGCCCACTCACTTGACAAAGCCTAATCCCAATAAGGTCTAGTTGCCCCTCGGGGTTGGAAGGTCAGATGGCAGTCGCTTCCGTAAAAACTAGTGCCTACGCCAAAATCTTGGGATTAGGTAGCGGACCCCAGGCATCCTTCAGGATGCAACTGTATTGGGATAACTCTAGGAGGATGATGATGATGAATGTAGAGTCTAATTTATTAACTCACTCACATGGCCGACAGTAGCTCAGTAGGTAATCTCACACATTCACGTTAGTAATAAAAAGCGAAATAAGTTGTAAAAAATGTGATTTATTTATATTAGTATTTGTTGGTAAAATATACGTAATAATAAACATTATCACCAAATTTCAAGTTCATAGGTCAAAGGGAAGTTGAAAAATTCTTCGGATCAACATTTTGTGACAGACGGACGGACGGACCGACGGACGCATGAGTGACAACAATAGGGTTCCGTTTGGACCCTTCGGGTACGGAACCCTAAAAATGGTTATTAATTTCATCATATGTGTTTTAATTTGTGTGATCAGAATGATTAACATTTCTCACTAATGACTATATCACTAGAAATTTTGATTAAATTAATATGTATCATAAGATTAATGCATCCTAAAAACGTTAGGTATGTTATATTATTACCCGTGTCAAAATGACACACGCCGAGGAGCAGTTTACTTGTCCTTAGCAATTTTTTATTGCTATTTTATCTTATATCTTTAAACGAGCAATTCTTGTATATTTATTTATTTATTTATATTCTTATATCTTTAAACGAGCAATTCTTGTATATTTATTTATTTATTTATATGTATATTTATTTCGGGGATCTCGGAAACGGCTCTAACGATTTTGATGAAATTTGGTATGTGGGGGTTTTCGGGGACGAGCAATCGATCTAGCTAGGTCTCATGCCAGGGAAAACGCCGAGCAAGGCTCGGTCGCCCAGATATTTAATTGCTTAAAAATAATTCTTAAACAATCGATGACATGGCTGATAACAAAAAACAAATGACATAGTTACTATAATATTGATACTCCTTTTCACTCTTAAACACACTAATAGTTCTGTTACGTGTTGTTTTCTATTAGTAAGCTGTTATGGTCTACAGTTATAACTGCTATATAAAAAATTCAAAGAAAATACATAAATGACTTACGAGTATTCATAGTCGTATTGAACTTGTGTAGTCAAGATACTGATCATTAAACAAGCTCTGTGAATCGATCCCTCAGTTCCCACGAGATGGCGTGAGTTGCGAAATGATGGGTGAAGAGATTCTTCTGAAGACACGCGATCCCGATTGTCCGTGGTAGGTATTCCGTTTAATGATTTAGTTTGGGAATTGCCCAATTTACGTTATATAGGCTATTAGCTGTATTGTAACTTCTAACACCGAAAACTTAAGTAAACCCCCGTTTGATTGTAGTCGTGAACTGCGAATAGGCATTTGTTTTGTTAATGTCCATTTGAATATCACATTTGTATAAGGCGCTACACTGAGGGAGACTTTGAAACGCTGTCCTGCCCAGACTAGCAAACAGTAAGGGCTGATTTTCAGATATAGGATTCTTGACTATATGATTGTGGTACTGACAATAGCGAAACATGATTGCTTAAAATTTTCTCGATAGAAAATAAATCCAAAGTCGAGTCTATATTTTCCTTTTTTTCCTCAGCCTACTAAAACAACGCATTATTAAAAGACACGATTAAGTTAATATGATGGTATTTTACCTCATCTAGGTACTGACAAGAGGAAATTAAATAAACCTGCACTCAGTCAGATATTTAACGAGATTTGTCTAAAAAGCCATTCTCGGAGAGGGTTGCATCCCGTTTTGTCGTGAGCGAAAAACAAAGGGTGTCTCTTTCAATCGATATATCGCCTTAAATCACATAGCTAAAATAATCCTAACATATCGATATATCGCTTAAGTTTTTTTTCCTTGTTTTGTGCTGATAAACTCTTGATTGTACACAATAACAAAAGGAAAGGTTATGTCGAACTTATCCCTGTAAAGGATGTATTCCAGTTAACCTATTACACATAATTAGACTAATTTTGAAAGAGTGCCCGGTAAGACGCGCTTACGAATATAATATATAAGTATCGCAATTGATTAATTTTTGATGAGTTTCTAGAACTTCTTTTACTAATTTTCGGTTTTCGATTTATAATCGTTCAGTAGCTCTAGTATAAGTTTTTTCGAAACATTAACTAATTCGAACGCGTTTGCGTTTTGTCTCAAAATGTATGAAAGTGGTATGAAAATGTGAACAGCGCCTCTGTTGGTCACTAGTGGAAACTAAAACAGCGAGTATAACATTTGTTGCTAACCGATGAACGCGCGTATTTCGAACTCGGTGAGAGCGTTTTCATACATTTTGAGACAAAACGCAAACGCGTTCGAATTAGTTAATGTTTCGAAAAAACTTATACTAGAGCTACTGGTCTATTAGTAATTAAAATAACGTCGAAAAGCGTTTCGCTTATAATAAAAGCGGATTTTTCTTCTCAACATTTTTCTTTACTTCGCGGCTTGTATGACTGGTATCACTTACAAGTTACAAGCAATTGCAAAATGGGTCAGTATGCCCCTTTTCTCAATTCCTTACTGCTGGTGTGGTAGCCCTTATGACCACCAAGAACCTTTGTGCTAAACTAAACATCCCTCCAGGCTCGGGAAAGCTAAAAACCGCATACTAAACAGCTTAAAGTCAGTTCTCCACATTCATTAGGTGAATATCCACTGCAATTGATCTAAACTTGTCCGGAAGAGGTCTTACAATTTGAAAATGTTTTTAACTCAAATTATGACAAAAGGCGTCGTCCACGCATTACGTTATGCAAATTTTGAACAACTCCCCCTCTTTATCCGATCTCTTTAACGTCATGTCACTTTCGGATGACCGATGGGGGAGGAGAGGAGATCGGGAGAGGATGGTATAAACCATCCTCTCTCTCCCTATCGCTGTGACATAATAATTATGTGAATGTATTGATTATTCCGATACACTGATAAATATGTGGATGTATTGATTATTCCTATACTTACTCTATATGTAACGGATGGACAACTATGAAATCCTACATACATAGTGCGTGGCCCGTAACGCACTTGGTCGGTTTTTTAATTACTTTTAAGATTCACTAATTTCTACTTACGTGTTATGGTTGAAATTCTTTTTGTTGAACGTATTTCTATTAAAATGTTATTGGATTTTGTTGTTGGAACGGTAAAGTAGCTTCTTGAAGGAATCGCTTTTGTGCAATTCGTTCAACTGAAATGATTTCAAGTTTACATCCGTGTACGATTAGCTGATAATATTGATTTGCTGTAATATTCGAGGTGTGTGCAGACCCTTATAGTAAAAGAGGCCGATCGTTTAATGAAGGTGTTTTACTTATTAAAAGCGGATCAGCGTTCATTCGTTTCACAGGCATAACAAATTTCTAATTGAACGTTGTGGATACTTTCCCTCCAGGCTTATCCAGTAGCGGCCAGCTGGCAAATTGACAAGTGCTCCTATTTTTGCAATTATTATTTATCAGTACCTATTAAATTAAAGTTAGTATTGCAGCCTATAAGTATAGCGGTTAGAAATCTCAGAGCTAGGACACGATCCGAATGCATAAAATTAGTAAAATGCCATTAAAACAAATGTTATGTACGCTACTTGTTAATAAGAGCAGTTTTTTTGCGGAATATGTATGTTTTTACTTATTAATCCTTTAAGGATGATTCACGCTAGGCCGTTCCGTGTCCAGGCCGGCCCGTTTTCTAGTACAAGAAATCGACGGCCGTCGCGCGTCCTGTATTACAAAACGGGCCGGCCCGGACACGGAGCGGTCTACTGTGAATCATCCCTAATGCCCGAGCTTGGCTGGACGAGCTTTGGTTGATGTAAAAAAGTAAGTTGTAGGTTCTTAGAGGTGATTGAGTATACCTACTGGGTACTGGGACACATTTTAGATCGCCGACGTACGTCAAATGCCTCAATAGTTTAATCACTGGTCGAGGCGGCATGCGGAAGGCCCAATAATAAATTAGGTCACCCTTTTTGAATTTAATTTAATTTATTATATAAACTGCCGGATGCTCTGATGTACTAGCTCTACAGGCCAATATACTAATACATAATACTTACAGTCACGAGCACCTGTATCTATCAAAACAAAGCACGCACGAACATTAAACACTACTACTCGTATATTTCATATGACGTTACACAGACATTAATGGTGAAGACTGTACCTGTACATGAAGTAGGTACTCAAATTAACTGTAAGCTCTTGGTCTATAATTCCTGTCACGTACTGTATGAAGAGAAACCTGAAGTGAAATGTCGATTTCTAGATTAATCTAGTTGAATAAGCATTTTCATTAGCGGTTAAAGCGCATAATTTGAAACTTGGTGTTAGCTTTGGATTTGAAGAGAAAATAGCAGCGTGTCATTTCATTTCATTTTTATTCGTTATTTTATTCGTTGCAAACCATGGTATTATACAAGGTGTTCTTACAAGCTAGATAGTAGGTACAAACATGGACCCTAGTAGGATGTAGCAACATATGGATGTGTGTCTTCTATGTTAAGCATGTAAATTTGTGTTTTAGTATTACAGATAAGGTTAACCAGGGCAAAGGCGTGAATGGCGATTCGTTCTTAGCGTTAATTAGTTTCGTAATGTGGCTACAAACAAGTATTAAAAATGAAACGCTTAAACAGATCTCCACCTGTGTTACACAGCCTATCTTCCATGACATACCCGCAGCCTATCTTGTATAAAATTTATCTTACTCAACGTTTAGGGATGAGTGTATCTGCGACGATACCGCGACGTACACTGCCGATGCTGAGGAACTACTCCCGAAGAGTTCGAAATATGTCGCCCGGAGGACAAGTGTTTTACACGAAAGTTTAAATTGAAGTATCTTTTATAAATCATCCGAAGCGATAAAAGAAACCTGACCGCGAGCATGTTAAACAGAAACTCAAACTTCGGTTTGGTGGATCTAAGATCGTAGATAAATACTGGTTTAAATTTTTACCGGTATTTCGAGCAAGATCTATGATATCGCCGAATTACTGACCTTTGTGAAATAAGATACTCGTATCATCAGAGCTCAAAAAAATCGAAATTTGGATATTTCCACATCTATCGCACTTTATATACCTATTCGGACGATATAGATAAATTAAAGAAATGCTTTGATTCAAGAATCTTGGGAATAGGATGTAATATCAGGTATGCATGATAGTAACATGAAAAATCACTCGATACGTAATTACTTCTAACGCAAATATATAAAACGACTTCGTTAGTATAGTTATTAGTGCATTTTATCTCTTGCTATTTCTACTTATGAAGCAAAACGTGTTTTTATCACTCCGTCACTTTATCTGTCGATGGAGCTAGATAATAACCGGCATTCATTCCAAAATGGCTAATACGGTTTGATTTTGAGTACACTTGTACCCTTTTAGAACTCAGACATAGAATACTGGGTGTTTGTTTCCTAATATGAAAAGGGTGGTGTGTGATTATAATCGTAATGGTCTTACGCCTTTCTTATTACAGTTGCAATGTTGTCTAGACTGCCTGGCTTTAACTCTTACTTCCTGTTATTAAACGCGTCTTCTGTGCTACGTTAGTACCAGAACTAAAAGATCAGATATTCTGTACGTTTAGTTGACAATTTTGATCTACTCAAACTGAAATAAACTGCACTTTGATTGGCAGCTGCCGAGCTGCCGTCACCTCTATTAAGAGGCGGCTTTTCAATAATCTATCTAGGTATATTCTATCCTGCTAAGCAACTATTAGCTACCTAGTATTTGCGCAAAAACAAATAATCCAGAAAACTGGATTACACTTAAAAGTTCTCCATTAAAATATACGAAAGACTAATTAAATTAAGATATCCAGACTCCTACTTGGTAAATTTATGGTTTTCTTAACAATAACTAGGCACTTAATGAATTAATTTTTGATAGGTTGGCGATACTCAATACTCATAATATCAATAAACTGACATATAATTTAAAATATCATTCTCGTTTTCTCTATCACCGCGTACAATGTCCCGAACTTCAAAGCACTTTCGGCTGACTCATCAAAAGAAAAAGTATCAGCTACGTGCTTATAGTAACTCCTTTAGAGCTGCACGCGTCTATAGGCTGCGGTGTCCACTTGCCTCCGGGCAAGCCGTATGCTTATTTGTCGACGTTGTAGTATAGAAAAGTAATAAATTTGGCCCACAAATACCGCAGTCCAAAAGGAAGTTACGTAACCTATCCAAAAGTGAGGCAACGCAATAATCATCACTTTCTCAGCGTGATTTCCTCAATTTGCTCAACTTGATTAATAAAACACATTAAATAATCGATTTAATAAATACTTGGATCGACATAGATAACTGTTTAGTAATGAAGTGATTTTGTTTTTGCATGTTTTTCAAATATTGATACACTGCAAAATATCATATTATTGCGGTTTAAAGGTCCCATTTTTCGGTATTTCGTAAAAAACTCGTTAACGGTGGCCCATAGCAAAAAAAACGTTCTTAAGCGTAAGTAATCTACATAAAATTATCTTCAAAAAAGGCTCTATACACCTTTTCCCTAGGATTAATATTTAATGAGATTTTAAAGGGGGAAAATAAAATTTTATGATAATTTAAATTCCTTTATTTTTCAATGTTTAGAAAAACAAAAAATACTATAGTTATGCACTCAACGAGTTCTACTCAACGATATCCCACTTGATGGGATAGGCAACATTTTATTTTCGCGCCCCCTTTAGCCGCAATGGGAGCCTTTGCCCTTATAAACCCATATTTTTGGACAATTTGTATAGCTTTGGGTCAACACGATGCGACAACACGATCTGTAAAAAAAATTGAAGACGTAGGCGAACGTGAATAAAAAAATAGAACTACCCCATAGAGACTAACGGATGGACGCCCGTATCCGGGTATTTTTGATATGCTTACCTCCTAACTAGTCTAAACAAAGTTACCAAGTCAAAAATTGTGTTCCCTCTACTATACATACCTCTTTTTGAGCATAAAATGACTGGCCTATTTCTAAAATTAAAACGAAGATCCAAGAAGCCAGAAGGAAGTTGTTTGCCAACGTTTCTTTTTACACTTATCAAAGCAACTCCATATTTGGCTCATAAAGTTAAAGAATGAGAATAATAGATCGGACAATGGAATAGAGGATAGGAAACTTGCGGGGTAAGATGGGAAGTACCTAGCCATTTGCACATGACCCTCGGTCTTTCAAGTTTAGACTTTAATGCAACGGAATAAGAACGGTGATGCCGGTAAGGTCGATGAAAGAGTTATGGCTACCTGTAGCTTCAAGTGATAAATATTTATCGGAACCCTTTTACATATCCTGGAGGGTTTTAAGGCTATTTTATCCATGAGTGAATTTGTCGAACCTGTTTCTGAAGATATTTTTCTTGGCACCCTTTAGATTCGGGCTAAACATTACGATTTTTTCATTTGATTTTCTGAATTCAGTGGTCCTACTCACGAATTTTACTGACATATCATTTATTACGTCGGTGGAAAATAAGCGTACGGCTTGCCTGTTGGTAAGGCGTCACCGCAGCCTATGAACGCTTGCAACTCCAGACGATAGAACGACGATGAGGCATTTTCCCTCTCACTCGTCAGAGGAGGATCTACTCATGACAGGACGCCTGTGTGGGACATATGATGTGAACTGATCTGAAACGATGATCATAATGAGGCCTTTTTGGTGACAAAAATTCGAGCTGTAATCATGACTAAAAATATCTCAATACCAAATTGACACCATTATGGTCTGCCTAATGGAGTCATAACCTCTGCTTTTTTTTAACCTCACTGTTAGCGTCTGTAGCTTCAAAGGCCGCCGGCAAGAGTGCGAGAAAATTCAGGGGAAACCTCCCACACGACCACGCGGGCGCCTTAAACACTGGAATACTTGAAAAGTTTGAGCTCCAACGAGATTGGTTGAGAGGCTTCAACCGAAACTGAGGCGTGAGTGGAATAAAGTTACTGGGAGTTTTGTCGCTGGTTCACTAAACCTAGCCTGGCTGAGAAGAGTCCGACTCATGATATTCCCCAGTGCACTACCTCTCTAAAATCATGATTACTCAAGATCGGCTATATAGCTAACACGTCGCAAGCCATCGGTTCCGTAAAGAATACGTTGAAACACATATTAAATTTAACTCATCTTTTTTCATTCTTGGTTGGAACAGGAATCAAGTCGCTTTCACATTGCCGACTTTAAGGACGAACATCCGCGAAAATGGGGTCAATGCTATTCACTGTCGCTACTTATACAGTTTGTACAAATCACAAATCTTGAAATACATATAATGCGTTGCTTTTAAACCACTTTTGAAGGTTCAGGCTTGCCGCGCCTATTATTCATTGAGAGAAAATCAAATGCACGTCAAAGACATATTCGAAGGAGATATATTCGACCACAAAATTATATACATATTCATTTTTTAAACTTATTGTTTCCTAAGTTAGTGAACTATAAAAATCTTCTATCCATGATTCTAAACCACTTTTATACTTAAAATTATTTGAACTGTCCTTAAAATTATTTTAATTATTTGAACGGCCTAAGTTGTATCAAATTAGGCCGTTCAAAAAGCGACTTTACTGCCCAAGCGTGAAGATTCAAAGTCCAATGACAAGTTTTATAAAATGTCGGACATTTTAAATAATTTCTACATACTACATATACTTATTATGACCCAGTAACCTTGTCACCTTAAAGTATATACGGAGTATTCCGGAGTATGGTTAACAAAATATCAACCAAACCGAATATTACCAAACCATACCCAAACCATAACCAAATATTAAGCATAATACCATTAAAATGAGGATTATTTTACATTGATCGTTGTATTTTTTCTTAACTTTTTACGGTTATACTTAGTTTAAAAAGTTATGTATGATTCCGCCGATACCCGATACTCATATCATCCTAAAAGCTCACAGACGTATTGCGTTGCGACCACTTTTATGTTCATCATTATTTCAATTTAAGAAAATATGACCAAATGACATTGGCTTTTCGATTTTTGACATAGTTGCGCTCAAAAAAAACAGATTCCCTAAAAGACTAGTTTTTATAATACTTCTCAAGATATTTGATAAGTAGACTAAATTTGCTACAATATGATACTAGAATTGCCTCTGTAGACCCAATAGTTTCAGAGAGGCGCTGATGCGGCGCGTGCGCGCCAGCCCCAACGCCGTCACACTACCTACTTTTTTCAGTTATTCGCTGATATCTCTTAAAGTAAGGAAATTTTTGTTTTACGTTGCATCACAAAGTTAAAGAGCATTAAATTCCCTAAGAGTTCGTTGGTGAACCATATTTCCAGGCCTACTATTAACGGAGCTTCAGCTGATCAAATTTACAGCATGAAGGCAAATTTACAAAAAGTCGCCTTCTTCACGATTTTCGTCGACACGGCTTCTATATATTGTACCTAAAACTGGTATGGATGTGTTGCTCTTGGTCTCCAGAATACGAATTCATTGATTTTAAGAAATGGAGGGGGGACAGCCATAGCAGTCCCCTCCCCAAGTTAGCACATGTCCTCGAGGTGGAGAACTTAGGATAGTCTTTCTAGTGTAAAGTGCAAGGTACAATATACATATCAACTGGGTTATTCGTTCATTTCGATAACTTAGTCGATTGAAGACAACAGCAGTTTTTTTTGCGCGTACAAGTTTTTATTCTCTCTTATTTATGATCTGCAATCAGTCGCAAGACTTTAATCAGATGCGTTGAAAAGGTAGGGCCGTTTGTCGTTTGGCGTAATCTGCTGTCAGTAATGGGTGTGTCAGTGTATTTGGGTGGATGGGTTAGGCGATCCTTGTAGTTATCACTGTAGCGCGTACAAGTAACGGAAAAGACATGAAATCTTTATCCGCTTTGAGAAATAGTGATCACAAAAGTGATTTGGGACAAACGGCTGAATACTCGTAATGAATCAGGCGCTACATGACCAGTCGAATTTAATTTGAACACAGACAGCTGAGTGAGGTTCCATTATTAGACCGGACACCGACATACCGACACCCGAGCCGCATGTTCCTTTTGACCCATAGGTATAGAAGTCTCAGTGGAAACGAGCTCAAGTGCAGCACAGTAATTCTTAAAATCCCACTACATTATTCTCTGAGACATCTTAACAAAACTCTATGTAGGGACCGTCGTCTACACCCTTTACGTTATTGGATTTTTCAGATGTCATATTTTCTTAAGGCACAGGGGTGGGCAAGGCATTCTCCATACAAACTCTGTGCACGTTTTATTCGTAGGTTTTGGCACTAACGAATGTAATATTTTTTTTGGATGTAAATATTATATATGCGAAGAAAGTGATGGGGACATTTTCAAATATTTCAAAAAAATTAAAAATTAAAAAAATTACAAATAATATCAATGAAAAAGAAATTACATCACGAAATAACTAACAGAAAAATAAGCATACTGACCAAAAATCATAACTTTAATGCAAACACAAACGAAGAAAATCCTGCAGAAAGTTTGTATGGAGAGAGCTTGCCCTACCCCTCCTCTTAAATTGAGAATATAATGATGAAAGAAATAAAAGTCGTCGCAAATAAGTCTGTGAGCATTTACAAGGACATTCGATTAGAAAGACACTTCGCGCTGGTGATATTGCTGTTGTCACAAAACTAAACTAACCGTAAAAAGTTAAGTAAAATACAATTATCAATGTGTAATTAACCCTGACTTAATGATTATTATGCTTTATACTTGGTTGATAACATTATGCATCATGACTTTTGACAGAATCTATATAAAATGGATTTAGAATTGTTGAATTTCTCCGGCAACAATTTATGTATAGAATGTCCCTTTTGTCGGAAATGATATAGAGCTGACAATTCAAAAAAAGCCTACACTGTGCCATTTTCTTTTATACCATTACGTCCGATTTTACCCGGAACCCGAATGCCATTCTAATAGCTCACGGCCTGTTGGCATTTGTGACAGGGTTGACTGATTCGAACGTAAATGGTCGCGTACGGTACGTAAACCGGGGTTACTTTAGGAAAAAATAAATAAATAAATAAATATTTGTGGACAATCTTACACAAATCAACCTAGTCCCAAACTAAGCAAAGCTTGTACTATGGGTACTAAGCGACGATATACAAACTCATATAGATAAATAAATACTTAAATACATAGAAGACATCCAAGACCCAAGAACAAATATTCGTGCTCATCACACAAATAAATGCCCCGGCCGGCAAATGGGGCTACTTTGATAGGTTTAAAACACCTAGGACTATTTCTAGTTTAATCAATTGTTAGAAAACTATTAAACGAACGTATACCAGTGATTCCAGGTGAACCAAATAAATACTAAAAGACGGCGAAAAAACTGGATATTTAAAGTCGCCTCACAATTAGAAAGTAACCCCTTCGGTTCTTCTTCTTTCTTTAAGTGCCTCTCCATTACTGAAGGTTGGCAGTCAGCTTTTTAAATTTTTCTTTGTCACGTGCACTGAGCGAAAAAAAAATACTAACTATTAGTAAGTTTTAGTGAATCCCAGGACAAGGAGATTATATACTAACGGTTACAAACCAGTTTTTGATAATAGTAGTTATTTACTAATACCAAAAATTTGTCCTTGTAACTACTAAACTGTTTTGTAACCGTTAGTATATAATCTCCTTGTCTTGGGATTCACTAAAACATACTAATAATTAGTATTTTTTTCGCTAAAACTTACTAATAATTAGTATTTTTTTTCGCTCAGTGTGAAGTTCTTCAAGAAAGAGTGCTTTAAAAAGGGTCGGCAACGCGCATGTGACGACCCTGTAGTTGCAAGCGTCCATAGGCTGCGGTGACTGCTTACCATCAGACGGGCCGTACGCTTGTTTGCCACTGACATGTGATGGATGCGGGCAGCATACATATGACCGATCGTTGTGTCATTCTCTGGGCCTATATCCAGCTGTGGACGTGTTTCGGCTGATTTGATGATGAAGTAGGGATTTAAAAGAAACGTTGAGTAAAAGTTAATCTTATACTTAAAATGAACGCCTTTAATAGACGTCGCTTAAATGTGTGGGTTTCTGTTTATATATACTTATACACCTACTTTAAATGTGTGCGTAAACACGTACGGTCAACCAATTTGATTTCTGGGCCACTTACGTACCTACGTACCTTTGTCACAGTGACATTCATATGATCGGTCATGTTATATATCGTTTTTTAGCCAAAACGCTGCACTTTTTGATGAAGGCAAGTCGCTTTACAGAAATATAAAAAAAACATTGCAGGTCGCCTGGAATTTCATGTGACATTTTTTATTTTTTTTATTTTGAGCTGACCTTACACTTTGCCTTCTACACCGGGCCATTTTTGAGATATCAATCTTTACCCATATATAGGTACTTATTCCACAGATTTTTTAATATCATATTATACTAGCGACCCGCCCTGTCTTCGCACGGGTGCATGTAATGTAGGTACCTATTACACATATAAACCGCCCTCTTGAATCACTCTATATATTTAAAAAAAACATAAAAATCAGTTGCATAGTTTTAAAGATCTAAGCATACATAGGGACAGTCAGACAGACAATCAGCAGGAAGCGACTTTGTTTTATACTATGTACCTAGTGATTAGCATGTCATTCATTGATGACACAAGATAATGTTCCAATAATAGACACCTTAATTCCATTATTGACACCGAGTTGTTCACCTATATTGCTATGAATTATAATGGAATTGATGCCAAGTATCGGATTAGTAGTGTCACAATAGGAACATTTACCTCAACATTATATTATGCGCGGTTATAAGTAAGTATTACTCTTCAATTTAACTAATATCCATTTAAATTAGCAATCATCTGCTGACGACCGCTTTAGCTTAGTTGGTAGTGACCCTGCTTACGAAGCTGGAGGTCCCGGGTTCGAATCCCGGCCAGGGCATTTATTTGTGTGATGAGCATGAATATTAGTTCTTGGGTCTTGGATGTTTTCTATGTATTTAAGTATTTATTTATCTATATAAGTATGTATATCGTCGCTTGGTACCCATAGTACAAGCTTTGCTTAGTTTGGGACTAGGTTGATTTGTGTAAGATTGTCCCCAAATATTTATTTATTTATTATTTTATTATTTATTTATCTGTAGATAAACTTGAGTAGGTTATCGAAAACTTTTCTGTAGTAGTACTTGAGTTAGTTATCGAAATATTTATTGGAAACTCACCTATTTACTGGTCTCCTTTTTTCCTTACAGATTTCACGTAGAAAAAGTCACACCACATTTTTCAACCACACATAAGCCCTGCCATATCACTGATATCACCGTGATATCACTAGTTATCCACTTTTCACTCCAGCCTTATAGCCTTTACAACTTTTAACTTAACACGTTGAACAAGTGTCACAATCCCCACAACGTTCCACTTTAGAACTCACTTAAACTTCACATACACTCACTGTTTTCTTTTTTAAAGTTATAAATAGGGTTATCTGACAGAAGAAAATGATTTGCCGTGTTTCGTAGATCTATAAAGCGTTTGATGACCCTAAAAGTAGCTTTAGAACTGAGGCTTCGATGCAAAACGCAACGTTCCCTGCGCCCGCGCGTTCGGTATGCGGCGTGAGTGTGTGTGTGTGCGCGTTGGTATGCACGCACACACACAAACGCAGGCTGCACGGTTTTTGTCGATGTCCACGGGGCAAGTAGCGGCAGTAGTGTGGCGTTGTAACTCGGTTTGGTTTTTGGGTCGTTGGGTTTGCTTAACTGGCGTTGTGATAGCTTATAATTTTTACACAGGAACCCGATACTCTAATTTTAAAAATGTTGTATCACAAATAAATAAATCAATATGAATACTTCTTTGTACAATTCAAAATATAATATATTATCATCCTTACCTCTAGTTTTATACAACAATTTTTGCAAATGTGATTCGAATCGAACTTGATTTTTGTTTAAAATTACAAAAGTCAGATATGAAGACGGAAAAACTCAATAGAAAATACATAATTTACTTATTTTTTTTATACATTTTCTACTACAATCGTTTAAAAATAACTCTAACACACTCTATAAATACCATAGACCTTTCGATATACGAGTATATATACTGACGCTGAACCTACATTACGCCAGTTTTAAACCAGTCATTAGTCCTAACGTTTGTATCAATTACGAATACCTCACCTTTGCACTATTTAGATTACATTATTATACAATTTTCAGTATTCTTAAAAATATACCCAGTATAAAAAACGCGTGTGCTTTTATAAATAATTTCCAAGTTGCAACGCACCGCATCTCACCTAAGTTTTTCTGAAAGCTGCTGGTCGATGTCCCGCTAGCGAGACTCAAGCTTACCCATCTCGCTCGCACGATCCGTTGACCCTACAAATGAGAGAGACGACAAGACTTCGTTGACTTTAGTTGAGATTTGCAGAACTTGAAGTGGTTTTACTGAGGAATTATTAACGATAAGAAATACTGTCGTTTAGGTAACAGCCGGTGGGTTCGGGAAGTGGTTTCGGAGGAGTAGTGTGGTGGGAAAAAAATACTTTTTAACGCGGTCGGGTTGGCGATGACTTTACATCGTTTGTTACAGGGATAGTGGGTTGATTGGTCGCCGTGTAACCAGACACAGTCAAAACTGTCAGCTGGGTTGTCAAAACAAAAGAAGCTCGGTGTAAATATTGCGAAATGATTACCAGCTATCTACTCGTAAATTGATTATGATTACGTAACGTGTCAACATTTACCTACTCTAAATAGAATTACCTATCATTTTAAGTATAGAAAAAGACATTTAAATAAACTTTATGCACGCTAGAAAACGTTACGTAATCTAATCACCCATGTGGGACGCGATTCCATCTTAATTGACATCCCTAGAATAAAACCTAGGTTTCATTCTGATTTTGAAAGACAGAAGACATTGAAGTGGAGATTATCAGACCAATAATAAGATTTTTGAATTTACGTTATGTTGTTATTTTGAATATAACATTTATGCAGTCCACTTCCGTATCAAATCGTTTTACTTGAGTTATGGAAATACTTTTCAAGCATCCGAGTTTGAATTAACGTATAAACGAGTTCGAAATAGAAATTTGGTTTACAAACCTGCAAAATTCCACCAAACGGGAATAAAAGCTATACGGGAATATATGGCTAAATGAACGAATGAATGATTGAATGAATGATAACTTTTATTTCGGATATTCTTTTTTTTATACATCCACAACAAACCATCAATCCATCTTTTTTCTAAACATGTATTCGCGACTAAAGTCTAAACTATAACATAACACCTTTGTATATATGTTTAAAGCAAATAAACAATTTCATTCAAAGTTGTTTCTTCGGTTAGTCCTGAAAAGGTGACGTTTAACCACTGCAGATTAACTTACTTCAGTTTGGTGGACTCAGGCCTTAATGAGGTAGCACTTTACGCGACAATATTGAGGTACCCAACTTATATAATAGTAGCCATCAAACCAATATGAGGTTGTCCCAGAGAAAAGCTGTAATTTGTTAACTGGCGATTTAAATAAAAACACTTACGTTACATCATACGGCTAACTAGACCTTTTGCACCACTTACTAACAATCATAGCCCGGGGATTAAAAAAAGTAAAAAACCTTTAGGACCAACCAGTACGTAGTGTGACCTCAAAAGTCTATCTGGGGCCTATACCACGAAACTTTACAAGCATAAAATTTGACAAATTTATCAGCGTTTTCTATGGAAAACTATACAATTATGTCGAATTGTACACTTGTAAAGTTTTGTGGTATAGGGGCCTGAACTTTGTCAGTTTTGCTAATTATGACTTGGCGTTGCGAATATATAGCTAAAGTTGCTACTTATATTTTTCTATTTGATAAAGACATCCAAAAACAATTCCGAAGTAAAGTTGAAATTATTTAAAATGACCGATATTTTACAAAATTGTCATTACAATTTGAACCTTAGGCTTGGATGCTAAAGTCCCTTTTTGAATGGACTAATTTGATACTACTCGGCCAGTTCAAATGCTTTTAAGTATGTCGAACCTGAGGGCCTACCGCGAACCGAAAACGAACGTAGTTCTCCCTCTCTGTTGCACTTGTCGAGCGTCAGAGATATTCGAACTTCGTTCGTTTTCGGTTCACCATAGGCCCTCCCCTCTGCTCACAAATTTTTACAAGAATCGGTTGAGAAATGTGACCTAAAAAAGGGGGTCTATGATGGTCGCGTGATAAACGACAAGATAAAGTATCTGTCACTTTCCAAGTATCGAGCGGTTTCGCAAAACGTGACAGATGTTTTATCTTATCGTTTATGACACTATCAAGGAACCATCATACACCAGTAGGCCTAGCACGTGTTGCGCTCGAGAGTATGTCGGCGTATCTCGAGCTATCCGTCACTTTCAGCGCCTTAACAGAAAAAGACGCGTAGCTCGAGAAAAGCCGAGACACTCTCGAGCGCAACATGTGCTACGGGCGCTGTAGTTTTGAACAGCAGGAAATACGAAAGCATTTTTGCCCAGGCTGAAGCAGAGACGCTTCACTCGCTAGTCAATCGGTCAACAAAGGGAACCCGACCACAACTTTATTGTACTGTTAACTTCGGTACTTGCATGAAGTTTAGTGCAACATCTTATTCGAATAATAACTCTCAGCGGTTTACATTCAACCTGTACTATTACTTATTATGTGCCTGTACTTTGATGTGTACAGTTAGTAACAAAATAAGGCAACACAGGTATTAAAACCTTTCAAACTTGTAAGTCCCGCGTACCTCCACAAGTACAAATTAACGATTTATTTATCGAATGGTAATTATTTCGAACCGTGAGAACTTCGAGAAGACATTACGATTGTCAGTTTGTTGCACTTTTAGCACCACCCAGGGGTCACGTTTAGGGTACCCCATAGGAGGTGGTGCAACTTCGACCCCCCCTTGTCAAGTGAGTGGGCAACTTGACTGTTAGAAGTTATCAAGCCGCCCGAAGGCCTCCAACTTCGCATAACGACTGCCATAGACAGCAACTGGAATCAACGGCTTAACATGCCTTTTCCTGCGGAATGGACTTCCACTTACTACTAATTAACACGTTGGGTACCCACCCTGAAAAATTATGAGCTTTTGATCCCACCGGTGATGCTCATCGCAGCCAATGTGTTAAGAATGCGCTGAAGACCATAGACGTAGTAACTAAGGACCATATTATTATTATTGGGGAACGGGACTTAATCGCGTACAATTATAACTAATTTATCCCCCACTTTTTTTTATTTTCTTTTTATTTATTTTTTTTATTTTTTTAGTCCCGTTCCCCAATAATATTGTGTGAAAATCGTGTAAGTTTAAATCAATATACTAAGGACCATAGTTAGTAGGTAGCAAAAGGATACATTTTGGAGGCAACGACGTTAAGACTTAAGACGCAATTTCCTATCTGAAACAGTTAGATCGTTTTTATGGCCATCGACAAGGACATTTCGCTTTTCATGAACAATATGTTATACTTACATATCTACAAAAAAGGGTGTAAATCAATATTTATACCTAAGTTCTTCTATGTGCGTGATTTGTGTACAGATGTAGTGATAAATGTTTTTCCATCGAAGAAACTCGTACGAGGACCTACGTACTTATATATTAGAGGTGGGTGAACTTCACGATGAAAAAATCACGGTGATCCGCCGTTAAAAAGTAACAGTGTGACTTGTCACGAAGTAACAACGTTACAAAATAACGTTGTTACTTAGCGACGATATCACTGGAACAGTGTGTAAGCGACGCGTCGCGTCGTGCCTCGTGACCGCTGTTACTAACTGTGACTGTGACTGCGATGCGCTGTCACAGAGCAACATCAGTTGTTACAAAAATATCAGTAACTGCCGGGAACGATCGACACGCAAATGTCGTGACACGAAATAACCGAAGTGACAAAGTCACGGTGATTTTTCAATGTGATTTTTTTGGAACGGGAATAACAATAACGGTGATCGAAAAGTAACGCTATTCCCCATGTCTATTATATATTATTATTGCGCTCGAGAGTATGTCGGTGTATCTCGAGCTATCCGTCACTTTCTAACAGCTCCTCTCGAGCGCAACATGTGCTACGGGCGCTGAAGTGACAAAAATGTTTAGTGATTGAATTGTTAAGTCCATTAATGTGAAAATTCATCAGTAGGTAAATGTCAGATATCAAAATACTACCAGTAATACGGTAATTATTGGACGATAAAACACTATGGTTTTATTCATAAATAAAATTAGTCTAAAGTGAAGTGAAGTGAATTTATGAATGAAACCATGCCGTGCCGTGGCCGTTATATAAGAGCCCAATGATTGGCAAGTCGTGTCTAATTGTATTCCGAGCTTGTTCGATGGAAAATCGTAATTTAATTCACTCTATGTGTAATTTCTAAGACAATTACGATGTTGTTGTATTTTTTTACTTATAAATGCGGGCAACTGTACCATGTGACTGTTATAACACTCCCAATACCCGCATGACCCAGACCACAGATTTATTATTCTTCCGACACCATTCGAAAAGGCCACATGTATGGATGAAATCACTCTATTAGAACTTTATAACGTGACACTTTGAGACTTTTGTTAAGTACAAAGTAAATGCGTAAGGCTTTGTTTTTGTTGTATGTAAAACAAAAATACAAAAGAATACGTTAGTCCCTTAATTTCAGCATTTTAAAAATATTACCACGAAATAGTATACGTACCAATTTAGTAGTTCAACGTTCAACACAACAATCTTCAAGATTTTGGTCAGATATCAAGTGAGCAAATAAATAAGCTTCTGTCGAAAAATTCATTTTTGGTACCTACAAGCTTTTATTGCCGACTGTACTTTTTTTCCAGTTATCAACTAGTTCGTACAAAACTCTAAGGCCAAATTCTGTCAAACGACCGCAAGCAAAAATCGACTTAGAGCTCTGATTGTTGGGTAGATTTTTGCTTGCGTTAATTTGACAGCCTTACAGTTGTGTACGTACTATACCAACTAGTTGTAATTGTGACACATACGAACAGACAACGTGAACTCATCTCCTACGCTGACGCATAAGACAATGTGCAGTTGTGCACGTATTGCTCTACACACAACCATGGCTCACCTGCGCTCGTATAAGTACGTAATGTATGTTGGGATAAGGTCGGATCGGGTCAAGATCGTATAATTCAATTTTCTATTAAACTAGAAGAGATTGTCGATTGGTGGCAACACACCTGCCTACCCCATTTTGTTGCGCCCCACACCTCAGTCAGCCGCGTGGATTCAGAGCGACAGCTTGTGTGCGACAGCGTGAAATATAAAATTAGTGCTTTTTGCCTAGTTTGACAGGAAAAGATCGGATATTTATTTTTATGTGCCTTACGCGTAACTGCACAGAGTTCAGTTTTGAACATAGTCCGTTGTTTCCCGTTTACATCCGATGTTTCTCGATGAAAAAAAAAATCAAATACTATCTTTAAACGTATATTAAATAAAAACGGTTTCACATATGAGGAAATGAAAAATATGGGTTGTAAATATATTTCATACTTATTTATAACAAACGATAATAATTAAAGGAATCGTTAGATAAGTTAGTCAAAAAAAAAGAATTCCTAGTGCTTACCAAAATATCGAAAATTAGTCCGATCTTATCCCAACATACCTTACTGTACGTAAGTAAGTACTGTACGGTACAGTACAAGTACTATACCGTATAGTCTGTAGGTGCCTTAGTTTAAAAATATATAACATTGTATGTAGTAGCACGTTAGAAGCGCAAGGGCTCTTTAAGAGGGCGCCGAGCATATTTAGCAAAAACAGCCGTCACCTCTCAATCTGTGGAGGTCACGATTCTCTACAAAAATATATAAAATATATGTAATTATTATCACAAAGAGTGTGTTTACAATGTATCACTATTAGTAATCTATAATAAATTACACTTTAATAAATACAATACCGTAAAGTTGCACTAAAAATGAGAAGAACGCGTGTCGGCGTTTAGGCAAAATTGAATAGAAAAATCTATTATTTCGTTTCAAAATCACACTCAAACAAATCTCAAAAGTATTCACTATAAGTAATCACTCTTTTCACATTTTTCCTCGCAAAGACCAATGAGAATTTCAAACGTAAATCTAAACTTTAGTGACTTTTCCATACATTTTCCCTGCCACCATACTTTCGAAAAATCGACAGATGGGCATTGGCCCTCGGTGAGAGCAGACGCATGCTCCTTTTTACGCTTTGACAGCTCTGTTTTTGACATTTTGCCCGTATACGAATACAATATGTATACCACACACAAAGATTGTATTAATTGAAGTAGGGTAAATAAATATTGACGTGTGGCGTTTTAAGAACCTTTTAACATGGAATTTTTGGTATTAGCCTTTCATTTTTTAGAGAACATACAGTGTTTGGTCCCGAAACTTTACTTATGCGTTCAAATTATAATGTTTTCCTTCCCGAAAACGCATTCTAGACGCTAAAAGGTTGCCGATGCGTTTCATTACAATGGAAATTAATTTCAATGAAAGGTCACCCTGACGGAACATCTTTATAACGTAATGACATTTGTCACTTACTTCAAATGAAAATTTGTGTACATTTTTCTTTCTTTATATTTCAATAATTTTACGTATCTAATATTGATATCGAACACCAAATACGCATACACACACGCCTCTCGACAGTTTGCCAACAACGCATACTTATCTACTGGCATTTTTGGACATATCGCGCGTCGTCCCTATTAGCCTCGAGTACATCATGATGACGGGAAAGGTGGAGGATAGACGAGCTCGGCTCGCGGCATACCGCCAGCCAGGTGGATTGAAAAAAATCTCCAAATTCGCCGGACTCCGAGAACACCAGGCGCTGCATGCAGCGCATCATCGGAACCACTGGCGAGCCATCTGCACTCTCCGCCAGAGACATAGCGGTCACGATCCTCAGCATTGAAGAACCCACTGATTGGATTGATTGGATTGGAATACTTATTGAAATTTGTGGGGATATTCACGCTTTCTCGTCAAATAGGAATACATTTAATGGCTAAATATATCTCAGATGTCGTAATATAACTTCAGGAATCGTGGATTAACAAGATGCAGTGTCACACAACAAAGAAAGTAATAAGCAGCAGAACATTGTATTGTCGAATTTGTCGAAGCCGCATGGTCATACTAATTATAGAATGAAAATATAAACGTGTTTTTTTATCTTAGTTATATTATATCTCTAACGACGACGTATAATCTGAGTCTTATACAAAATATATGTATGTAGTCCTACTTATTTCTGCAGGTCTGTAAGTACGGTTTCTAATTTCTATTTGATTGTTTTTATGGTTTGAAATTATTTGGTTCACTGCTTTGATTTTGGATATACGGATATACGTACTTTAGTATATACATTGTAGTCTTTGGATATACGTAAGTACGTCACACCGGGTAGAGTCAGTCCGACCCAGGTAGGGCCTAGCTGAGTTTAGTGAACCAGCGACAAAACTCCCAGTAAGTAGCTCGATTTCACTCACAACTCAGATTCGGTAGAAGCCGCTCAACCAATCTCACTGGAGCGCAATCCCAATGTTCCCGCGTGCGCGTATCCCAGTGTTTAAACCTCCCGCGTGGTCGTGTCGGAGGTTTCCCCTGGATTTTCCCCAGGCCACTTTCCAACCGCGCACTCCTAACGATTTATTGGGCCCGACCTATAAGGCCACAATCAGGTTGAAAATACAAAAAAAAAGTACGTCGCAACGTAGTAAATAATAGTAAGATTGCAATTTCAATTGCGTATATTATAAGTATTATAACTGTTACATTACAGCATGTATGCAGCATGTACATGGATTTAGCTATACGCAACCATGGTCCAAGTAGTGTTAAAAGTTCAGTAAAATTTACTCCACTAATTATTCTATTCAATTATCGTTCTTATAAGAAGGAACATGAGAGCTAATTTGTCATAACATAACTATGGACTCGTACATTCAGCCATTCACACGATAGCGCGTCCGGCCGGCCAAGTTCCAATTACAGATAGTGACAATGATTTACTAAATCCTACTTGATCATATTTGTCCTACGTATTTCATTATCATTAGGTTTTAAGAATACTTAACAAACTTATTTCAAAATACTGCCATTAATTTTCATTAAGTTTCATTACATAATAAATATCGAAATAAAACAACCGCATCTTTGCTTAAAACTCTCATTAGGTACCTATAAAAGCCGCTTTAGCTTAGTTGGTAGTGACCCTGCCTACGAAGCTGGAGATCCCGGGTTCGAATTCGTTCTTGGCTCTTGTATGTTTTCTATGTATTTATAAGTATCTATTTAAATCTGTATGTATAAAGTATGTATATTTTCGCTTAGTACCCATAGTAGTACAAAAAAAATAATAAATAAATTATTATATAATTATATATTAATTCTGGCGCAAACCAAAACCAGACAAAAAATAGCCAAATAATGCAATATTTTTTCTCACTTTGCGTTGTCTGTGTATTTAAGGATGCCATGGCATGGGAATGTCAAGTGTGAGATTGAACCTGCATGTAGGTTTTGATGTCTATTAGAGGCCATAACGGATATATGCGTCGTTAGCGTCGGACCAATGCGAAAGGTTAAGTAGGTATAAGTCGTGTAAAAAATGGGTTTGTGAGAAAGAAGGATTACACATTCTTAAGTTTTATTTATCATTTATTCAATCAAATATAATTTAACAACATAACAGCTTAAGCCATGGCATTGATGAAAATGAATGAAAATGAAATTGATACACTTGAATATAGGTATTTTAATCTATTTATATATGAATAATTAGAAGCGTTTTACTAAAATCAAATCCCAATTTTCAGAAGTAAGGTTTTGGTTACAGATCAGAACTTGACTTTTATTTTTACATTTTTGTCATGCCTTAATAAATCATCAAATATTGTAAATCAAAACTTTGTATTCCTTACAGAAATTGACAGAGCATTGTCATTGTACAGTGACAAATTATGACAATTTCGGTTTCTCTAAGGAGTTTTTAACTCTGATTAACTGGTGCCAATACACAACCGAAAATACCTATTAAAAAAATGTAAGTCAATGACCCGGGCCAACAAAATGAAGTAGTGTGTGTGAAATATGTATGTGTGAGTTAATGGGGTAAATTATTTAAAAAAATTGAAATTTGACAGGCGCTGAGAATTTACCCTGCACGACGCAGTCTTAACCGCATTTATGACGCCGGCTGTAAAGTAAATGTTTTTACAACGCCACTTAACAATTATACAGAAACGTCAGAAATTAAATTACGCCTCGGCCGCCTACGCTTTAAATCAGAGGCCCTTAGCGGATGCCGGTGGATTCCGCCCGCCATACAAAAGAAATCAAATCGATATACACTATACATACAGTACATAGTATATAGAAGTAAGTAGGTAGTTATAGATGCGGCACCGAGCGACCGGTGGTATGAGAAAGAAAATTCATATAAAATTTGTACTACGCAATTTGACTGGTTTGCATTGCATGTCAAATGTCTTGCTTATGGAAGTGTGCCTGAACCTATAACCCGACCATAAAAAAATGCTCTGTCGGTAATAGAGACAAAACATGGCACTCTTTTCTATTTCCTCTTATATTGAATCGCAATAAGGCTAATCAAAGCGTGTCAGACCCTTAATACAGTAAGATTACTTTGAGTTTGACACTGACAAATGCTCTTATTACATTAGAGTTTAGACTTTAATGTTAATGTATTAGAGTTTCTATTACAAACATAAGATTTTTAGACAGTGTGTATGTAATAGAAGCTCTATTATGTTAGTTTAAACTTTAAAGTACAATATCGAATATAATAAAGGCGTATGTCAGTGTCATACTAAAAGTAGTTTACCAGTAAGTATTAATTTATTCGTATGATAATATAAGCCGTTGTACTTTGTATTGGGCAGAATACTGTATAATAAATAATAATATAATTTTAATGTTTAACTCTGGTTTTCGATGAGAGAAAACGTCATAAACCGACATAATCGAAACAAGGTCTAGTTTTACCTCTTGCTTCCGGAAAACATCTACCTACGCCAAATCATGGGGTTTGGATTAAAGGACTCGCATCCAGGCTATAATCATTAAAAAAATGGGGTTAGGTGTCAAAGCGGATCCCGGAATTCCACAATCTTATATCTTTAAACGAGCAATTCTTGTATATTTATTTATTTATTTCGGGGATCTCGGAAACGGCTCTATCGATTTTGATGAAATTTGGTATGTGGGGGTTTTCGGGGACGAGCAATCGACCTAGCTAGGTCTCATGCATGGGAAAACGCCGAGCAAAGCTCGGTCGCCCAGATATTGGTAGTTTATTTTACGTATGACATTTATAAAACATTTCTAAATAATGTTATTTTAAACGAAATAGGTACCTAGATAGTACGTAGTACTTACTACTGGTACTGCCGTATGGTGCTAACCGTTATGAACATAATAAGTAATTGAATCATTTTTCATTTCCCGATTTTATTATTCAAAGTAGGTATTAAGGTTCTGTTGTATGGAATAGCGTCTTTATCTCGCGCTTAAACAAGCAAAACCACAGACAATATTTTAAAAAGTCATCCCACATCGAGCGATTCATCGGTAACTTTCGATAAATAATATAAATGTATGTATGGGACATTCTTTGATACAGCCATCCTTCTCACAGCTACGTAGAACCACGAGTTAAAAAGAGACGGCGATGGCGAAGGAAGTCCCTTATCGTCCATTCCAGGAATAACTTTCCCATAGATTAGAGAGAGATAGACGCGCGTGGAATGCAAAAATATGTTATGTTAGATTTGTTTATTTGTGTAAGGATTTATAATGTAGGTGGAAATAAGTACCCGTACGTAGATACTCTTTTCTTTTACTTTCATTAGACCTATTATACTTTATTTAAAATGATTCGCCACAGTAGCTACAGCTAGGCATAGTATAGTTGACGAAATATAATTTTCACCTATTCTTCGAACAACTTTGCAAATTATATATTTTCAAGCATACGTGTTATTCCTGCCTACACTGTAAAGAGGTAAAAAGAGCCAAGCCTAGCGCCTTTCTATCGGCGAAGCGAGGCGAATAGATTGAAAAAATTAATTTAAATTACTTCCCAGTGTTCAGCGATGGAATCAGGTAACAAACGAACCCCAGTTCCTTAAAAATGTAGCCGGGAACACGTCATAACTATCAGGAGCCGCTGAAGGAACGACACTATCTAGTCCACATTCTAGAAAGAGGCAGATCCTGATGTCAACGTATGTAATTTTGGCTTCCCGTACTACTTGACAAGAGTAGGTAGTGTACCGAATCATGGTAGAAAGTCTTATCACTTAGTTCTGCTTCTTTGCCTTTTTGGATTCCAATTCCGGAATAAGTATCTAAGTAAATATCAAACCTTTATTCTTGCAAATATGCCTCAAGGGTTCTTTTAAAATTATTATTATGCCAATCTCAGGCACCTTTGTGTCTGAGCGTGACACAATGAAGCCAGACGGCTGGTTTTCCACTAGAGCTATGCTACGCAGCTATGCTGCGAGCATGCGCTACGAGCTATGCGACCGTTTCCACTAAAGCTACGCTATGTAGCTGTGCGAGGTAGATGCGCAGCTCGAGCTATGCGATGTATCGACAGCGGGCGCGAGGAGCGGCAGCGCGGTGAGGGGGGAAGCGCTCACGCATCCGTAGCGCGCATCCATAGCACGCATCCATAGCACACATCCGCAGCTCGCATATAAAAAACATAGCTTATCTGATCCCTTTTCCACCAGAGCCTATGTGAATAAAGGAATGTGATTGGTGGATTTCAAACGCATCCATAGCAACATAGCATAGCATAGCTCTAGTGGAAAACCAGTTTGTGTACATAGCAGAGTACATATACTGTGGGTCAACTTAACACATTTTTCGAATTCCAATTTGATGCCAATGTGTTTCGCAAACGTTGATACGTGGGAATAGGCTTATCTCTTAATTCAGACGGTAAGAGTGCAAACGTCAAACGGTTAACGGTATCGGGGTAGGTCCATGAAATAAAATTGCAATCCGAAAGCTAAAGGCCGATGTACATGCAAGTTTCTTTACATTGCGGGGCAACGGGCTACCGAGGTAATATGAGTACGATCAAACCCTGCAATGTAATGAAAATTCACTGAAAATTGCACGCAGGTTCGCGCTAGTCTAAATGGCGCTTAAGAGGCCTTATAAGTTTAAAAAAAAATTGATCAAAACTTTTGACAAAGGTATTGATAATACCAATGAAGTGATTAAAGGATCCGATGATTTTATTAAAGTTTTAGATAGTAACTTTGTCCTTTTTCGATTTTATTGTGTGTAGTAGAATTTAAGCGGAAAAAAGCTGTTTTTAGCTCGAAAATAGTCGATTTGGAGTGATGTTTGAATCAATATTTCTTAGTGAAAACCCCGAAAAATACATTAAAAATGTATGTCAGTACGTCGCAATAGTCCTGTTCTAGATAGTAACATTGATAAAATGTCAAAATACGAGTTAATTAAACAGAAAATTGCCTAAATAGATGAGCCTTTTTTAACTAATAAGGACCCTCAATGTCGGATCGGCCTTTTGCGCTCAAGCATTCCAACCATTTTTATTACCCGTTCTCAGTACAAAGTAAGCTTTGATGTGACGTAATGCCGCGCGGGCGCATTGGCATCGTTAACCTAATTAAAACATTCCCTTAACTAACCGATTACGAGCACCATAAAATAAAATTGTACTTTAAACGAATGTTAACAGAGCACATATCCCCGAGAGTCGAATGAGGAAGACTGTCAACTGCAGACGTGGCGCCCATAAAGGAAAATATACCGTAGGAGATTGTAAGAGAGTTTATTTGTGTATTTGGGTATGGTTATCGGACAATGGGATGTCAATTTTAAAATATAGATCAAAGAGTTTACATTTGTATGAAAGGTAGATAGCTGTTATTTTTATTCGCATTCACATGTTCAACGTCGTTATAAATGGAACAAGTTTGTGGCGTTTGAATATACATTTAGTTGCGACTGGTAAGTATACGTAGGTAAATACTGTATCCATACAAAAGTAACTCTGTGTGGTACCTCTTCACGCTTAAGAGACGGTTTGAGACCTTGGGAAGGATATGGGATAAGCGGGTATTACACTGTCCTGAATCAGGCGTCCTAACTAGTGGAGGGGAGTTGAAGCATCTCGCTCTAACGTATAGGTCGGAACCCTTCTAAGTGTCCTGAATTCAGGACAGTGTAATACCCGCTATAGTTTTTTCCCGGGGAGGTTCAATTTTGTATGAAGATACGATATAATAAACTAGTTGCATGCGGACGAAATCGCGAGCGAACGCCGGCAATATTTTCGCCCGCGTACAAAGTTGCGAAATTGGAATAAAGATTCATATCGTCAAAACGAACGAACGACATTTATGTAACACTCATTATTTCAGGGACCACAGTTTAATTTGCCATCCGTCATATTAGTATCGCTTTTGATCAAGAAGTTTATGGAGGTTGCGTGCCGAACATTCGTTTGAAGCTAGAAAATGGCCTGGAACGACGTCACTGTTATATTGCATCTCTTTAATTCTAATATAAGATGGATCTTTTGATCAAGGGCCTGACATGCTTTCATAGAGAATGATGAAGAAGGGGAAATAGAAAAGAGTGTCTTATTTTGTCTATAGGAGCATTGCATGGAGGATGTCCCTTACGAAATGCATTTTTTTTGTCTTTGCTTCATTTTTAACGCCTATTTTTATGGCAGTCCAAACTTATGGGACATAATTAACTCACCTGCATATATTATTTGTAAAAACAAGTGGTCAATTTCAAGTGAATGAAATTGTATTGCGTAAGGGACATTTTCGTGGAATGCTCCTATAGTAAGTGTCATTCTGATAATAATAAAAAAACGAAAAGCGAAAGCGTTGATATCTGATATCCCTATTGAGAGCCAGGGCCAAGTGAAATGCTGGCCCGTTCTGTAATCAATAGTTACCTAACGGCTTTTGGGCATATAAGTTATGTTTTTATTATTATTATTATTTATCGTATGGCATTTATTTCGAACCGTGAGATCTCCGAGAAGACAGTACGGTGTTTTTATTACATACCATTTATAAAACCGGTGGTGCCATTTATGCTGAGGGCGCCATATTTAACATCGATCGATCGGTAATCCTAAGGCGACTTCCTGACTTGGCGGGGCGGGATCGATATGTGACATTTTCTTCTTTGACGTAAACTTACTGACGTCGCAAAGATTCTCACTTGACATAATCCTGTCAGTATTACGTTTGCGCAGTAGTAATATCATGCGCAGAAGCGGAGCAGTACCGCCTTCGCATCGTCCCGCTACCGCGCATCCCGCACCAGTCAGGAAGTCACTCATTTAAATGTAGGGGCGTAGTAAATAATGGTATCGCGTCGACTGACAGCTGACACTGACATTTGACACTTTTCTCATATCGTACTGCCTCCGCACCGACAAATCAGGAAGTCGCCTAAGTTGGTGTAACTCACCCTAATAACAAAGGGTTGTAGAATCGGTAGTGAGTTAGTACATAAGTGAAATATGCGAACCTAACCTGTGTGTGACAAATAAAGCCATTAATCAACAAGTTACGTATAAATTATGTTGATTAAAATGCATTTGAGCAGATTAAGTACGCACGCGCGTTTATGTCTTTTAAACCGAGAGCGTTCAAATTGTTTCCCACGTCTAATAATTCCATTGTTATAAAGTAAATAGTACACGCAACGTTAAAATATGTTTACATTCTGCACCTTATTCAGTTTTATTAAGGTGGGAAATCTATAAACGCATATTTACGTCTACAAAAAGAAAAAAATACACTTAACCGGCCATTCATTAGTATTAGTAGTCCCTATTTCTTTTCAATAAAGTTTAGATCTGTTTTATTGATGATGCATGCCTTAATAATATATTTTAATAAACTTATATATTTTTAGGTACCTATTATAATTTGTATGTAAATGTTTAAATGCAGCATGTATAAATAAAGATTAAGATTGTCGGATAAATAGGATAGGTCGGTACTTAATTTAGTTTAATTACTACACTGAGTACCTCCTTAATGGTAATTAATTGATTACAGTTTTTTAAGGTTCCGTAGTAAACAAGAAACCCTTATAGTTTCGCCATGTCCGTCCGTCCGTCCGTCTGACCCCCGTTTTTCTCAGTAACCGTTAGTACTAGAAAGCTGTAATTTGGCATGAGTATACATATCAATGACGCCGACAAAACGGTAGAATAAAATCTTTAAAAAAAATTTTTTTTAGGGTACCTCCCCTACATGTAAAGTGGTGGTGCAATTTTTTTTTCTGCCAAACCCCATCGTGTGGGTATCGTTGGATAGCTCTTTTAAAAATATTATAAGGTTTCTAAAAGCATTTTTTGATTAAAGAATTGGTTAGCGTGATATTAAGCTTTGAAGTGATAATTTTAGCTATGGTCAAGTGTCCCCCCCCCCCCCTGCCAGCTAAACGGTGGCTACTAGGCATGTGAAAAAAATCATGGTAGTAGTAAATACGATGAATTTAAAAGGAAAACTATCACAGCTAAGTAGACATTACTAGTTAACGAGTAATAGTCGAACTTCAGAAATGTACTTTGCAAAAGCAAACTTTCGTACAAATTTCCATTGAAATTTTAGAAATAAAGGAAAAATTGAAAAACTTAGGCACCGAGCAGGATTCGAACCTGCGACCTCCCGGCACTCGCGGCCAGTCGCTCTAGCCAACTGAGTTATAGGTGCGATTGCTACCCGGCTTGAAATTTGTCAATCCTTCCTTCATTTATACAACGCCTTAAGGGAGGCGTACAGCGACATCTACCAGAAGACTCAGGCTTCATTACGGCACTAACGTCTCAAATTATGTTGTAGCAATCGCACCTATAGCTCAGTTGGCTAGAGCGACTGGCCGCGAGTGCCGGGAGGTCGCAGGTTCGAATCCTGCTCGGTGCCTAAGTTTTTCAATTTTTCCTTTATTTCTAAAATTTCTAGTTTGCGTTAGCAGCGTTACTGCTTAATACAAAATTAATTTCCATTGATACCTTAGATAATGTTGTTAATTCTGTCAAAAACATAGTAAATATAAGTTTGCGAACTTTTTAGTCCATATAATGTAACGGGTAGACGACTACGGAACCCTACCTTGCGCGTGGCCCGACACGCACTTGGCCGGTTTTATTGTGTCTAGAGAACGGTACAAATTGATATTACGATACATACAAGTTATGCTTAAATAAAAATTAAGCTACTTTGTAAGCGGCGTTTTCTACTTTACCGATCTTATTAATGGGCATTTTAAGAAGAAGAAGAAGAAGAAGAAGAAAAACATTTATTCGTGGCACAAAAAAACAGTATAAATATAAACATAACACCACAATACAGAACATAGCCACGAAATGGCCCCAAATCAGCATAGTGCTAGCCATTGGCTAGCGCTGGTCTTCCTTTGGGACCACGTGAAGCCACGAAGGACAAAAAACAAACAATATAAAAACATAAATAATTAAGAGGGTACGAACATTTCGCTCCAACTCATCCTAGCCGCGATCTCCCTGCGAGCGGCCATGTTTAGCTACACACTAAAACGATTACTGTGTGCGTGCGGTTCGAGTGCTGCCGGTTGAACTGACAAGTCTTGATCATTGTTATAGAGTTAGAGTGAGGTAGGAAAAAAATGTGGTGAGTTTTAAATGTTTTTATTTTATTAACATTACGTACCTACGCACTTATCAAGGTGGTTCGATTTTCATACAAAAAACGATCGACATTTATTATCTCATTACACATTATTAATACTTAAATATGTGTTAATCTATTTACTTCTGACTATTCACTTTCGCGAAATTAATAAAAAACCTGTGTTTCATACAGAAATTACGCAAAAAACAACGTTATTTTTTTATAAATTTTACGTTTGGGAGCGTGATAACTGTCATGTACATCGTGAATTGTGACGTTCGGCCTGGTACTTTAAATTACTTTCCACAGAAACTACTTGGCCTAAAAATCTGAAATTGCACACACATGTAATTCGATAACTAGTTCAAACAACGCAATTATAAATTATCGGGCGCTCGTTAAGAATAAAAAAATATAAATGCATATGAATATGAATATGAGAGAAAATTTACACAAAAGATAACCAGTAAACATATGTTGGGAGACTATACAAACTATTTTTAGAGTTGCATGAACATGAAATAATCAACAAAATTGGAATAAGTTTGTCAGGAAAAAGTCTAATTTAGAATGATAATTACGTGGAGTCCACGTGTTTCGGGGACTAGTTTTACTTTAAATTACTTTCCACAGAAACTACTTGGCCTAAAAATCTGAAATTGCACATACATATAATTCGATAACTAGTCCAAACAACGCAATCATAAATTATCGGGCGCTCGTTAAGAATAAAAAAATATTAGAATTTGAATTTTACAATTAAAGGAAAGATCCGAAATGTTCACAGAACGTCAAGAACATAGAAGCACATATCCAGACATAGAAATATCACTAGCAGCAATAGGTAATAGGTAACATGGTGCCTTAAGGTATAATTCCGCTGCCGACTGCATACAACAACTGCACCTTCCGCCGCACTCCAAATTGAACTGTAATCATAAGACTAAAAGTCCCAATTTAGAGTGAGCGGCGTGTGCTGTTCCGACACTTCTCCGCTCATTTCAAATTGAGCTTTTTACTCATACCATTACGGTTCAATTTGGAGTGCGGCGGAACGTGCAGTTGCTGTATGCAGTCGGCAGCGGAATCATACCTTTACCTTTTAACTTGTGTGGCCGTAGTACTGTTGGATTTTTTCGTCCCAAACAATTTACGTTTATTGCCCATTTCTGTAAAAAATCATATCACTTTAGTGCTTTGAGAAGAAATAAAATAAATAAATTTAGCATGTTAACTTACTTACCAAGTATCAAATTATTAATCTGTAGCGGACGCGCTACATCTACAGAATAGCAGTGTCGGTGTGAGCTTGGTCACCGACCTTAACGCACCGAGGAGAGCGACACGTGCGTTCCTTGGGAAGGCCCGGCGCGTAATGAATCGAACAACGTTGTCGCGCGCTGTTATATTGTGAATTATAGTGGTTTTTAAAAATTCGTCTAAATTAAGTGGGTTATCCATAAGCGTTAAAAAAAATAAGAAATATCAAGCAAAACCTGTAGTTTTATAATAATATGTTTTTTTTCCAAAATATTATAAAACATGTGAGGAAAAAAATGTTTAAAGAAACCGATTTAGACATTTTGTAGTATTTTTTTAGATAGTAAAAACCAATATTTCAGAACTAGTGCGATCGCTATGTACTAAAAGACTATACATCCTATTGTAAAAAATAAACATCCAATCGTTTTTGAAAATTTAAAATGGAAATATTGTACCTGAAAGATAGCTCTGACGCGTATTTTTTCAAAACACTCCGACGAAAACCTGACTGTTTTAAATAATCGTACATAGAAATAAAAGTTTAGCAACGCTATGGTCTAGAATAAGAGTTTATCTATACAAAACAGAAGTTTACTTTAACAATGTAGTCACTTGAACAAAGATATGACGTTAGAAAAAACCGTATATTTTCTAAAATACCAACTTTTTGTTCGTACAGTCTTAACAAATTCGCACGCAATCGCTATTCACTAACATTCAAACACAACAAACATGAACGCGACCATAAAACAGATAAACATTTATTACAGACACTTTCATTCAGACATTTTCACTTTAAAGTGTACCCCCTACTTTTTTTTGCCGGATCTCGGGGATTTTGGGTATTCTGACTTAGAATCACGAGTACTATTGATTCATATGAAGAAAAAAATGTCCTCGATTTTCCGTACAAATTTTCTGTGTCAGTTTTGTGATGTGTCATATAAACTGTATGAAAAAAGCGACTGCCAAACCCCATCGTGTGGAGTATCGTTGGATAGCTCTTTTAAAAATATTATTAGGTTTCTAAAAGCATTTTTTAATTAAAGAATTGGTTAGCGTGATATTAAGCTTTGAAGTGATAATTTTAGCTATAGACATTACTAGTTAACGAGTAATAGTCGAACTTCAGAAATATACTTTGCAAAAGCAAACTTTCGTACAATTTCCATTGATACCTTAGATAATGTTGGTAATTCTGTCAAAAACATAGTAAATGTTTGCGAACTTTTTAGTCCACATAATGTAACGGGTAGACGACTACGGAACCCTAAAAATTATTTATATTTATAAAATTTCACATAGTTGTTACGAAACTAGGGGTATAATTATACTGGCGACCGACTCACAGTCCACATAGTTAACGTATTGTGAATACACTGAATACAGGAGGTATCAGGAAGGCTTGGACCGGTTACTGTGTCACCGTTTGTTTAGGACGCGCGATAATTAACCCCTCGTTGGCGGCCATCATTGCTCGGCGGGGTTTGGCCTTTATTTGACAAAAGCCAAGGCACATGATAGGTAGAACTATTAGAAGAGTAGGCCAGATGGTCTTATTTGAAACGCTAACTTTTAAACGAGCAAACGAATAGTTTTGAGAGAGAATAAAGAACACAATACACAACATTTGGCTAAATAGGTAATTGTAGATAGAACGAGAACAGAAGTTTATGAAGCGAAGAGGAAGGACAAAATTTTAAAGCTCTGATTTTTTTATGAATATATGTCAGTAATGACGGTTTAATCTCTCATTTCATAAATTTCTATCTAACACCGGTTTAATAACCGGTACTCGTTATCAAACTTATAAATAACCGTAACCGAAATGATACCTACTGTAACGAGAACGAGTGCAAGTGTATAAGTAACTGAGAGGGTGCAAGGCTTATAACACTGGAACTGGATGTTGTAAGTTGTAACCCTTCAGTTATAGTTAAAGCTCACTAAGAAGTGCCCTTAAGGCTGTGTATTACCACTTTTGAGTTTTCAAAAACCATCTGAGTCATAGAATATAGTGTCTTAAAATCTAAAAAATATATGTGTTACATAAGGATCTTGTCTAGTCAAAATCGCAGTCAGTTACATGACCTGATGAATTTCACTCGATTGAAAAAAATCGCGAAGTTACCCCTTTTTGGAATGTATTTTCAATACTACGGCTATATTGCTGATATTTAACATTTAATTTTTGTACTCAATTAAAGATCGTAAATAGTTACAGTCAAATTCGCAGGGTTTGCTTTGATAAAATGACTGGCTTAATGACTATAGCTAAATATTTACAAAACTGCGCGCAGAGCTTGCGTAGAGAGCGGGATGGTTAATTGTAAACCCCTTAAGTGAGATTCGTATGCTTATTATTTTCAATACCTGGGAGACCGAGCCTTGCTCGGGGTTTTCCCGTAAACCAGGCAGACTATAGCTCTACAAAGATCTAAATAAAGATATTAAGTAGATAAACAGACCTATATAAAGCTGCAACCCGACACATTTCTATTGACATAATTGGGTCATAAACAGATTTAGGTTCGCGTCTTTCCTGTGGACATATCAAAAGTTAAGGGCTACAAAGCTTAATTTTGGATTGGTCTAGTAACCCGCATAAACGGCGTCTTCCGGTTCTATAAATCCATGTAATAAAATCATAACTCACATGCTCATATGCCGTTAACTATTGACTGACCACAGGAGAGACGACTTTTGTTTTTTGCAAGTGTTTATGACCCAATTGTTCTCCTAGTGAGGTCCCTCAGGTCTAATACGATGTCTGGGAAAAGTGTAGGGGGTGGCTCCGTGACTACCAGAGAAATACCTCTGAAAACCTCTGAATACCTCTTTTATAAATCTTCTAATGTACACCATGTTTTAATGTAAAATAAATAATTGATTGATTGATTGAAAACCAAAAAGTTGGCCAACGGCCTGGCTAAACGGTAGGTGGGGGGATGCTCGACCAAATGTCATAGAGAACTGCAAGTCGGTCCTAGCGCGTTGAGATTTCGCATGCGGGGACTCAGGGGGCAAAACAACTTTTGAGTAATTTTTGCGAGCCCGAAGGGCGAGCTTCAGGCCGCCAGGCTGCAGGCATTCAAGTGGTCAGGTGCGCGCCCCTCCCTCAAATGTTTGGCGAGGCCGAAGGCCGAGCCGCGGGAGTACCAAACCACCGGAAATCCTATATAAATACAAGGTTTCGCGAGCCCGAAGGGCGAGCTTCAGGCTGCGAGGCCGCAAGCCGAGCTCGGTCGAGGGCCAAAGTCCCGGAACCCCCCCCCCCCCCCCCCCCAGTAATTTTTGCGAGATCGATACGGGAGGAAAGGGTTTTCTAACTATTCATATGACCCATGTATCTTACAAGCGAACCTGAGGGTCGAAGGCCTGAAGGTGAGGTCGAAAGCCGGGCTCACGCGGACACTCGAACCTGAGAGCCGAAGGCCCGAAGGTGAGCGGTAGGTAAAGCTAAGCGAGGCCTGAAGGCCAAGCTCACGCGTGCACTCGCGTATACGCGGAACCTGAGGGCCGAAGGACCAAAGGTGAGCGATAAGGCCGACCTCACGCGTACACTCGAAGTTTAGGGCCGAAGGGCAATAAAGGACAACTAAGGACAAATACACAACAACAACACAAATGTTTTTCCTCAGGTATGCCTTGGATGCGTACATTAAACGTTTTTCTCAAAGGCTTCCTAGGCATTTCAAAGTCCTCACGACACTTGCATATAGGTACACATTTTAAATAAACATTATTATTGAATTCCTGGCTACTCGACTAATTCCTTCTCCGATCTGTTTTAATAACGCATTCAGTAAATAAATGTCAGTGCGAAATAAAATGATAACAATTTCTTCATCGAGATTCAAAATACATTTTTTTTTAAACCGTGATCAAAATAAACTAAAAAATTCAAAATAAACATAAATAAACGTGAAACCCGACCACATAATGGGCTATGATGGTGCGAGAAAAGGACGCAGCTATGCGGTGGAACGAGACAAAATTGTAAGCATATAAGAACGATTTTAATACTCATTGCAAGAAGCTTAGGGTTGCGTGCCGAACATTCGTTTGAAGCCAGAAAATATGGCTTTGAATGACGTCACGTTATATTGCATCTCTTTCATTCTAATATAAGATGGATCTAATGAAAGAGATTAAATATAACAGTGACGTCATTCAAAGTCATATTTTCGGCACGCAACCTCCAGGATGTAGGTATCTAAACTTTTTGATTCATTGAGATTTTTTGACACCGCAGAACGTGCCCATAGATATAATATATACTCTGTAGTTATAGATGCGGCAACGAGCGACCGGGGCTATTTCTTTCTCATACTTTTGCTCATATTCATATAAAATTTGTACTACGCAATTAGTCCGGTTTGCATGTCCAATGTATTGCTTATGGAAATTTGCATTTGCCTGTAACCCGACCATGAAGAAACGTCCGGTCGGTGATAGGGACAAAACATCTCCCCTCTCTCTCTCTCAGCCTTTTTTCTATTTCCTCTTATAGGAATCGCAATAAGACTATCTTTCTCTAGCAAAGCGTGTCAGCCCCTTGAACGTGAACCTCGTAAGTCGTTGTCATGTGTCATTCTTTATAAATGCTACAAATAACAAAATATAAACTCGCCTCACCATACGTCCTTATATATCTTGACCCTGAGATTCGTGACAACTATGTGCATATTCGTAGGTCAGGCTTATACTGGTTCTTCTGACACTAATTTTCCGTACGTCAGCAGCCATTGTAAATATCAATCACGAACAAATTTAAAAACATGAAAACTCGAATACACGCATTTTCTCAAATATAAGACTAAGCTAGATCGATTGCTCGTCCCCGAAAACCCCCACATACCAAATTTCATCAAAATCGTTAGAGCCGTTTCCGAGATCCCCGAAATAAATATATATACATATAAATAAATAAATATACAAGAATTGCTCGTTTAAAGATATAAGATAAGATAAGAATATACATATAAATAAATAAATATACAAGAATTGCTCGTTTAAAGATATAAGATATGACTGATAGACAAGCCCACATACCAACTCCGAAAGTAGGCATAGGTCTGTAAGCTGCATAGCACGGGATAGCGCAATTGTCGAGAGCTTCGGTGCGCCGGCGCCGGCATTGTTTTATGCAACAGTTGCGTAACCGCCGGGCTATAATGCGGACACTCCGACCACGCTGATAGACCATTGAATAGAGTCGCGGAATGAAAATGTCCGTGGCGTTTGGAACTTAATGGGATTGCAATTAAGTCGGAAAATGACGTTTTATTTCATTAATCCTTGTTATTCGGTATTCCTACGAGTATAATTGGATTGATTAACCCGGTTTGTTGTTATTGATAAGTACCTAAGTCAGTAGCTCTAGTATAAGTTTTTTCGAAACATTAACTAATTCGAACGCGTTTGCGTTTTGTCTCAAAATGTATGAAAACGCTCTCACCGAGTTTGAAATACGCGCGTTCATCGGTTAGCAACAAATGTTATACTCGCTTTTAGTTTCCACTAGTGACCAGTAGAGGCGCTGTTCACGTTTTCATACCACTTTCATACATTTTGAGACAAAACGCAAACGCGTTCGAATTAGTTAATGTTTTGAAAAAACTTATACTAGAGCTACAGTAGTAAATGATATTAACTCCATACATACTGAGGAGAGCCAAAGTCAAAAAAAAGATTTATTAATATGATAATTATGTGAATCGTCTTGACTCAACTATATGAGGACTCCACTTGCATTACGTTATTTCAATTCAATTCGTTTATTTCAACACATATAAGCTTACAGTTATGGCACCAAATCGCTTACACGGTAATTTAAAACTAACAATAACAACACAAATCCTGTGTGTGAGAGCAAATGCATTGTAAAATCAAAACTTTAAGGACAGATTCAATTTACCAATTAATTATTTTCCAGTCCTATAAGTACATGATCTACAACAAAAAACTACATCATCATAAATCATGGTTAAGACGATGTCAGAGTTGCGAATAACGATTGATGATAGCAGGGAGATGCCATGGTTATGTAACTAATCTGGCCACATAGTGGAGTGGCCACGTTAGTCGCATGGCAGACTGCAGACTCCCAAAATCGTGTTCTATTCTGAGCTTGCAGATGGGAAGCGGAATCGCGTGGGGCAGTTTCTGCGATACAAAGACGTTTTGAAACGCCATCTCAAAGCCTGTGATATTCCTGCTGAGCGCTGGGAGGAGCTTGCATCGACGAGACCGGAATGGCGTAATCGAGTCCGAAAAGGTGTAGCTTCGTTTGAAGACGCTCGACGCAAACACCTGGACCATAAGCGTCATCTACGGAAGACCCGACCTAAGCCCTCATATTCCAACACTTATAATGATCAGGGGCAGTTATACCGCACACAATGTGACCGAATATTTGCATCGAAGTTCGGTTTTGCGAGCCACATCCGTGCTCATCAGAGAAATTTGTAAGGGTCGCCGTTGTCGGACACGTCAAGGAGGACTATATGTAACTAATGTTGTTAGGTTAGGTTTATGAGTAGTGTTTATCTAAGCCCTACTAATATAAATATATGTAAGCAATTATATAATTAATATGGGAATATGTATGATTGTTGGCATAAATATCTTTAATTTATATAAAATAGGATGTGTTTTGACTAAAACAAGACTGACAGTTTGACGCTGTCAACCAATCGAGTGCTCTCGCAGCGTTCTGATTGGTCGACAGCGATGGCGGGAAAAGTAACGGTTATGGAGTCGAAAACTGGCGTGCCAGCAGCGGCAGCCAGTCAGTCTTGTTCTAGCCCTCGAGAAGTCGACAATACTAGATAAGCCTACAATACTTGTGATGATACGTGTATTGCTAATTAAATATAAAATAGTGTAAGCCACTGATTGTAATGGTGAGTTGGTTACGTGAGGAAGTACCAATATAACAAGTAAGTAATTCAATCACTATGTTTGTTTCATTTGCATCGTACCTACCCTGACTAGGCATGCACGCTTAACTCGACAATAGTCGCTCATAAAATTGAATAAAGCAGCCAATGCAGATTACATTTCAGAAGTGGGATACGAAGCCCACGCCCACAAGCTAAACTTATGAGTAATTTTTGTTTTCTGAAGTAATCATCAAATGACTATTTTTTTTCCCCTCCACAAGAAAATTTTATCATAAGTGGGTAGTTTCAACCTTACGTACCGCCGTAAAACTTTTTACAGCTGGTATGCAGTAACTAACTGATGTGGATTAAGTTGTAAGAAAATAAAAAGCCACACAACCCCGTTTTTTTTGTTTTATAGACAAAATCACAGGTAATAGATTTGTGTGGTTTAAAATAAAGCGACTAATGATTGCGTATTATTATACCACATTAAATTTAAATCGGTTTATTATGTAGCGCTTGTTTATGAAGTAAGAACGTGCCTACTGACTTCGCGCACGAAGTATTTGATAGGATTGGCTCCTTATTCTTTGTTTACGTGCGAGTAAAATAAAGTACATAATAGCAATTGCATAAGCATTGGCTTATCAAATGAAATGGTTATCGTTCATAAGCTTTGTCAAGGTGATTAGTAAACACATTTTAGTTGGGCTGTTATGAATAATCCCCTATCTACTTTTATTCAGTAATAAATACAGTAGCACTTTAGCTTTGTTTTGCTTCGTGAATTGCTTAACAGTTTTGCTTGCAATAACCTGTTGCCCAAAACCTACATTGCTTATACATGTTATCAGTGACTTTCGCAAATAAATTTCACGTTTCAGGAGACGATGGAAGAAACAGCTCGTGGTAGGGTGCTTTATACCCCTACGAGCCCCACGAGGGAGGCATCGAGCCACCGACGGTCTCGCAGCACAGCCAGGCGTCGGGCGAGCAGCCGGGCTCCTCGGCGCTCTCGCAGTCGCTCTAGTCGGCGCTCTCGGGGGCGCATCAGCCGCTGCTCTCCGGGCCAGCGCCAGCCAGGCGAGAGGCGCAGTCCGCGGTCGCGCAGCCAGCGGGCGCGCAGTCGGGACACCGGCCGTCTGCGCAGCCACGCGGGCAGCCAGCGGGCGCGCAGCCGGGACACCGGCCGTCAGCGCAGCCACGCGGGCAGCCAGCGGGCGCGCAGCCGGGACACCGGCCGTCAGCGCAGCCACGCGGGCAGCCAGCGGGCGCGCAGCCGGGACACCGGCCGTCAGCGCAGCCACGCGGGCAGCCAGCGGGCGCGCAGCCGGGACACCGGCGGTCAGCGCAGTCGCGCTGCTCACGCGGGCAGTCAGCGGGCGTGCAGCCGCCGCAGCAGCCGGTCGCGTCGCCCCGCCCCTCGACGTAGCAACCCGAGCGGGCATCGGACGCGCAGCCGCAGTGAACACCGTACCAATACCAAGGACATCGGTGAGCAATCTCATAATACTAACATATCAGACCTTGTATCGGCTTTGCGAGTACTGACAAACGATCATAATAATTTAGGAAAAATAGGGTCTTTCAATAATACCGTACCTGAATTCGATCCATGTAAAAGAGAACAGACTATGACTATGTGGTTGCACAAGGTAAACGAGTGCGCCAGTATTTATGGCTGGAGCGAGAAACAGATCGTACACTTCGCGTTGCCCAAATTAAAAGGTGTTGCACAAAGATGGTACGAGGGACTACCATCTGTCCTCTTTTCATGGACCGAATGGCAGGAAAAACTTTTAGCGGCTTTTCCATCTGAAGAAAACTACGGAACTATGCTCAGTGATATGCTTGCTAAAAGGGCTCGATTTTCTGACTCCCTGGAAGAGTATTATTATGAAAAGTTAGCGTTGATTAATAGGTGCGGTATATCTGGCAAACGGGCAGTAGAATGTATTTTGCACGGAATAGATGATCGCTCTGTTAGGCTTGGCGCGGAAGCGGCGCAATATGACGATCCCAACAAATTGTTACCGTATTTACGTAATGCTAGAAATACAAAGTTAAATTCAGATCGTAAACTCTCTAAAAACTTTCCACCTAAGGCTTTGGACGGTCATGCACGTACAAATGCAAGGCCTACGCGTTGCTCCAATTGTAAAAAAGACGGACATGTTACGTCACAATGTACGCAACCATTACGTAAATGCGGTAGATGCTCGAGGATAGGTCACGACACCGAACAGTGTTATGCCAAACTACCTAATAATGACAAGACCACAATGCGTGTCGCGGCGTTTAGTGATGCCAGTTCCACTGGCCAGTCACTTATAGTTAAGCCCCCCATTCAAAGCCCTAATGACAAGTATTTTAAAACAGCACTTGTGAATGGCACGCCCTTAGATTGTTTTGTTGACTTTGGCAGCGAATGTTCGATGATAAGGATTTCTGAGTATATGAGGCTCTTTGATAAGGACAAAGGTGTAGAATTAAATATAACCAACAACTTACCCGTACTCAGAGGGTTTGGTAACTCTGTGGTGCAACCTATAGGTAAACAGGAAGTGCAAATCATTATAGACGATGTTGAAGCTAGTGTAGACTTGTTAATTGTACCCGATGAGGTTATGCCTTTTAAATTGCTGATCGGGCAGACGTACACAGAACAACCTCACATTGTTATTCAAAAGACAAGTAGTCACTTGAACATATCTCAACTTAGCCAATTAGCGACGGTTAGTAACAAGATTCAGTTACATTGCGATCGTGATTTAGAAATTTCCGGTCCCACCTTTATCGAGGTTCGCACAGATCCCATTTTTGAAGGGGATGTTTTTGTGGAAGGGGGACTGAGAGCTCAAAGCGGAGTAGGTTATTCTGTAGTTGCGGGGGTATGTCATATGTCTGCTGGAGGTGTAGGGCATATTGCGGTCACTGGCTCTTCCCACAATCCTTGTTTATTGAAGAAGGATTCCTTGATTGCGCGAGGTCGTGTAGCTCAGGAAGAGAGTAGTTTGGAGGTCATGAACGTGTCTCTTTCCGGTAAAACAGACATTTCTAGAATTGTTGATGCGGATCTAAGATGTGACGATAACCTCCCATCTCAAGACAGAGAAAGTCTTTTAAAGTTGTTAAATAAATATAGAGCATGCTTTGCTTTTGATTTGTCGGAATTAGGCAGTACCTCTGTAGGGGAGATGTCTATACGGCTCCAAGATGATGACCCTGTAGTTTACAGGCCTTATAGGCTGGCCGCTTCAGAAAAAGAAAAAGTCAGGGACATGGTCTCGGAACTGTTAGACAATAACATCATACGCCCTTCGACATCGCCTTATGCCAGCCCTATAGTCGTAGTTAGGAAGAAAACTGGGGAGCTCCGCCTGTGTATCGATTTCAGAGCTCTTAACAAAAAGACTATTAGGGAAAACTATCCCATGCCTCTTATTGACGACCAACTTGACGTTTTAGCGGGTAATCAGTTGTATACAACCCTGGACTTGGCATCAGGGTATTACCAAATACCTATACGCGAGGAAGATAAGCACAAAACCGGATTCGTAACGCCCGACGGGCATTACGAGTTTAACCGGATGCCTTTTGGGCTTGCTAATGCACCTGCAACATTCCAGCGTATTATGAACCAAGTCCTGGGTTCGGCTCGTCATAGGGAAGCATTGGCATATTTAGACGATGTTATTATACCGTCAAAAGATGTAGCTGAGGGGATGTCAAGATTAGAAACTGTGTTGGACCTATTCCGTAGCGCTGGCCTTACCCTTAAACTTCCCAAGTGTTTTTTCTTTGGTCGTACGGTAGATTACCTAGGGTTCGAGGTTTCAAAGGAGGGAATACGGCCAGGATCTAGAAAAATAGAAGCTGTAGAACAATTCCCAGTTCCAGAGAATCAGCATAATGTGCGCCAATTTTTAGGGCTTGCTAGCTTTTTCCGGAGATTTGTTCCAAACTTTTCGGTAATAGCTAAACCTCTTACCCAACTATTGAAAAAGGACGCTAAATGGTTGTGGGGCGCTGACCAGGAAAATGCGTTCAGAACATTACAACGCGAGTTGTCACAAAAACCAACGTTAGCTCTTTATGACAGTCGCGCAACCACTGAGTTACACACCGACGCGTGTAAAATAGGAGTCGCGGGTATTCTGCTTCAGATGAATGGCGAAGGCATACTTAAACCTGTCGCGTATTTTAGTAGACAGACTACTCCTGAGGAGCAAAATTACTCCTCTTATGACCTCGAAACATTAGCCGTTGGCCGTTGTGGCTTCATTGCATAAATTTAGAGTATACTTGATAGGGATCATTTTTAAGGTTGTCACTGACTGCAACTCATTGAGAGCTACTTTTCTAAAAAGAGACATGGTGCCTCGCGTTGCTAGGTGGTGGGAGCAAATGCAAGAGTACACGTTTTGCATAGAATATCGGCCAGGTAAAACAATGGCTCACGTCGATGCACTGAGCCGCAATCCTGTACCCGACTCATCACAATCGTCTCAGGGTTCACAGAGTGTATTTGTAAATTCTGAGTTAGACTGGTTGACTACTGTCCAAAGTGCAGATAGTGAGGTACAGAGAATAATTGGTATATTGAACAATCCCGAGTTTGACGACATTGTTGACATTAAGTCCAACTATAAGTTAAAGAATAACAAACTCTTTCGAGTAACTCCTGATGGTGACAGATGGGTGGTCCCAAAGGGCGTTCGATGGCAGGTAGTAAAGCAGAATCACGACGATATAGGTCATTTTAGTGTAGATAAGACCCTGGATAAGATTAAGGCATTCTACTGGTTTCCCAAAATGCGTAGGTTTATCACTAAATATGTAACTTCCTGTCTAGAATGTGCCTACTCAAAATCAAGCGGTGGTAAAAAACCTGGGTATCTACATCCAATTGAGAAGGTTGATACCCCATTTGATACGATACATGCCGACCACGTTGGCCCCTTTGTAAAAAGCCGACGCGGCAATTCTTATATACTGGTCATAATAGACTCTTATACTAAATATATTTATTTGAAGCCTGTTAGAAACACGAAAACTCAAACATCGATTAATGTATTCCGCGAATATTTTGGAATTTTCGGCGTCCCGCGACGGATCATCACCGATCGTGGTACATCTTTCACCAGCGACTCTTTTAAGAAGTTTTTATGCGATAGGAATATCAAACACGTATTGAACGCTGTATCCACCCCTAGAGCCAACGGGCAAGTGGAACGCTATAATAAAACCCTGTTAGACGCTTTGACGGCTAAATGCGTTGGCACAGTTGAAACTAAATGGGATGACCACTTGCCCGATGTGCAATGGGGGTTGAATAATACGTTCAATAAAGGGATCAATTGTACACCATCGGAGGCACTATTTGGTACTAGATTAGTAGGACCTACTGAAAGTTGCATCCTCGCAGATATAGCTGCCGATATTACAAGCCCGGATAGTCAGAGTGTAGATGAAATTAGAGAAGGTATAAATGCACACATCAAAGCTACTCAGGAAGCTCAGAAGTTGACCTACGATTCAAGACGTTGTAGTCCTCATAAGTATGAGGTAGGAGACTTGGTACGTGTCGAGAGACAAATTCCAGCTACGGGTAATAGTAAAAAACTGATACCCAAGTTTCAAGGTCCTTATAGGATAACTAAGATATACGATTTCGATAGGTATCATATTGAGGATACCCCAATGACAAAAAAGGGTAATAAACGTTATTCCACAATAGTAGCAGTAGATAAAATCAGGCCCTGGTTAAATTATTCTAGACCACACGACGTCTCTTCAGGTGAGGACGATGTAGTCGATGGAAAGGCTGACTAATAACATTTTAGGATTGAAATATTACTAACTAATGTGTAGCCTGCTTTCACAAAATGAATATTAATTCTAATCAATACTTATACTTATTGCATTGAGTTATATTAACCATCATAGTCATTTATAAATGATTTTGCTAATAATGGATATTATGACATTAATCCATTTATTTCAGTCTTATACAGGCCATGAAATAATGCCTGTTTCTTATTTTACAAAGGCCATGAAATAATGCCTACTCATTACGTTACACAGGCCATGAAATAATGCCTGTTCCTAATGTTACAAAGGCCCTGAAATAATGCCTACTTATCATGTTATAGAGGCCATGAAATAATGCCTACTTGTTATGTTATACAGGCCATGAAATAATGCCTGTTTGTGAATATATCCAGGCCATGAAATAATGCCTGTCAATTGTTTATATGTGTACGATGTATATTATTATTTAGCTTGTGCAGGCCATGAAACAATGCCTGATAGTAGATAAATTCGGGCCATGAAAAAATGCCTGCTAGTTCATAAATTTTGTATCTACATTACTTGTTTACTCATACAGACCATGAAATAACGCCTGTAGTTAAATATCATTTATATAACTTGGTTATCCATTAGTTACTGGAGTACTTACGCATAATTGCTTAACGCATATTCTGTTTTAATATGTGTATATACCAGATAAACGTATTTATGTTTTCACCAATAAGCTCGATATATAGTTAAAAAAAAAAAAAAAAAAAAAAAAAAAACGAAATATGTCAAAAAGTTGATTTATGATATTCCGATATAAATGTATGTTGTTCTTTTAACATAATTACTAGATGTGCGAGGTCGTTTCATCTACTTTGGATGGCCGACTGTAAGCAATTATATAATTAATATGGGAATATGTATGATTGTTGGCATAAATATCTTTAATTTATATAAAATAGGATGTGTTTTGACTAAAACAAGACTGACAGTTTGACGCTGTCAACCAATCGAGTGCTCTCGCAGCGTTCTGATTGGTCGACAGCGATGGCGGGAAAAGTAACGGTTATGGAGTCGAAAACTGGCGTGCCAGCAGCGGCAGCCAGTCAGTCTTGTTCTAGCCCTCGAGAAGTCGACAATACTAGATAAGCCTACAATACTTGTGATGATACGTGTATTGCTAATTAAATATAAAATAGTGTAAGCCACTGATTGTAATGGTGAGTTGGTTACGTGAGGAAGTACCAATATAACAAGTAAGTAATTCAATCACTATGTTTGTTTCATTTGCATCGTACCTACCCTGACTAGGCATGCACGCTTAACTCGACAATAGTCGCTCATAAAATTGAATAAAGCAGCCAATGCAGATTACATATATTAGACACATTCTCAGAATTCTCAGTGATAACAATCGAATTTTCACAATTATGTAATTAAATTGTACAAATAAATAAATCTCGATATCAGTGTTATGGCAAAACCAATTGGAATAATCATACACTCCGATTAAAACAATCGTATTTTAAACAACAATCGCAATGTAGTAAGTAGCACAATTAATAACAGCTCCAACTGTACACTCTCGTGCGAGACCACTCGCGCTCGGCCTGCCTCGCCGTGTTCAATATGGGACTCGTCGGCGAGACCCCCCCCCCCCCACCTGTACCATACACTCTCGCGCTCGGCCTGTCTACAGAGTGTACAGGCGCTATAACAAAGCAAGCATTTACGAGCGATTTCTATTATTATGAAAGTGCAATTGTGCATGTTGCAACAATTCGTCGTGAAGTGACCACGTGGCGGCGACAATGCTGCGCAGCGCGATGGGTAAGACGCTATTCCATGTTGTTTATCGACAGCTCATTACATTGCCAATATTCCGTCGTGGCATAGCACCACCGGTTAAGCCTAGTGATTGGTTCTCGTTTACGAAGATAAAAGCCCTGGGTTCGAATCCCGGTAGGGGCAAATATTTGTGTGATGAGCATTAATATTGTAATTAAATTATTAAACACAACAAAATAGTTTGAAAACAGAACTTTCATCATACAATTTTGATGCCAATATTCCGTAGTGGCAAAGCACCACCGGTTAAGCCTAGTGATTGGTGACCTCGTTTACGAAGATAAAGGCCCTGGGTTCGAATCCCGGTAGGGGCAAATATTTGTGTGATGAGCATTAATATTGTAATTAAATTATTAAACACAACAAAATAGTTTGACAACAGAACTTTCGTCATACAATTTTGACGCACTGAAATAATAAACTAGCCTCGATTTTTTGAGTGAGGTACACTTATTAAATAATATCTAGATTCGGATCGATCGTTCTTCAAAATAAAGGCGTACGAGTACCTATATGGCTACCGAGTCATAATTACAATTGAATTAATGACTTTGTAGAATTTTTATCTCGAGTACGTTATCCATGATCCATGTTACTCAACTAACTGCGAATAAAACAAGATATACGATCTCGATTAAACGACTAAGAGATATGTATCTCATACAGTTTACAGCTCCAATCAAACCTATATAATGTACCTAGTATATAAATGTAATTTATAACCACCATTCGTTATAAAGCTGAGTGAAAGCAAACTGCGCAAATCGGCCAGATGTTTATGTAAATTTGGTTCTGTTGTCGTAATTACTGTTAAATATTTTATCAACTTTAAGGGTTGGTTGCACCAAACCGTTTGAAATCGTAATCGTGGTGTTCGTCAAAATATTACTACTTGATAATTTTTGTCTGTAATCTAAGAGAGACCCCACAATAGCGTCTTTGAGCGTCGGCGTCCTGCCAGACTCTAAGGCTGGTTTTCCACTAGAGCTATGCTATGCTATGTTTCCATACATTCGACACATTTAAAGTTGGTGCGACCCACTCCCTTAGACCGATACCATTCTGTTTTTTTAACGTAAGAGAAAAAAATGCCGATGTAAAAGTGATAGTCCCACCTACTTACAGTGTCTCTGTCTATCAAGTGACTTAAGGACTCGACTTCATTTTCTAAAAGTCACCTTTCCCCAGCATATCGCCACAGGAATATCCCAGGATATAACGATATCAAATTGAAATGTGAAACTTATTTTGACAATCAACCCCTGATAGGCTGATACTCGAAAATAATGACCCTTATTTACAGGCCATTCGTCAGCGCGGCATTTTAATCGACACTAAATATACTTAAAATATTCATACCCAAAACGTCAACTTTTTAGCATTTCACCGAAACACATAAGATACCTGAATGCTCGGCATTTCGTGTAAATATATTTTCATAATTAGAGGGTCGAATTGCTAAGGACAAACGTTTCCTTCGAAAAGCGTGTAATTGTCGTCACAATTAGTCGGTAAATTAGTCGAGGCGCTGCGTGTGGCTCCAAACGACGAGAAGAAATTGGACGATAACCATTGCGGAGTTAATTCAAATGACTGACCAAATTACCGACTACCGTTAAAGACAAGCGAAAGGGGCCAACCTCATTATTCTCGAAGTATTTGCTTAAGTATGACCATGGTATAACCCAAAGATATACCTCCTTATCCCAGTTGCCGCCTAAAGTTCCCGTTATTGCAACCATATCCCTGTTTCTATCAGACTTTCTAATCCGTTTGTTAAACTAGACTTTATTGCGATTAGGAAAACAAATATCAATTTTAATTAAGAAGTGCTCACCCCCCTTATTAAGGAAATAACGTTTAATTGAAACAACTGGTGACCGAAGAGCTAGCAGCTTCCTCACTGTTGAGTGAATATTCATATTATTGCAATACAGCCAGGAAATGCTGCCGCCATCATGTTCGGTACCATGCCAAATATATGTAGAAAATTGGGTAATTTTCTACATATATTTTAGTTTAGGTTTATTTTGGATATACCTTTACTTGGGTTGTATTTTTTTATTCCTGTAGGTGCTTTTTTCCATGAATAAATCAATATTTAAGAATACCCAGTAAAGTACGTAGTAAGGACGGCATCCGCGGCAGCGATCATGGGGCTTGTCACTTTCACCCAACTGCAAGTTCATGGTCCCGTCGGTAGGGGTATTAATAGTCGTAGGCCCGTAGGGGTCCCTCCATGTGCCCCGGGTGTCACCCAAAGGGCCCCAGAACGTGAGGTCCCCCTCGCTACCCCACTGAGAATACTAAAGAAATACTACCAAAGAAAAACCAGCCCGTATCTCACTCCTAAATGAAATCCAAAATCCCTTGGGTGCCTGACACTGCAGTCTGATCCTCAAGACGAATATCTGCGAATATCATAAAACGTTTCCGACGCTACCTAATTTACCGAAATCATATACTTACAGTATGTGGTATGTATAACCTAGTTACGGATATTTGTCGCATCGCATTATTTAGAAATTATTTAGATTGAGCACCACTATTACTATAAAAATTTGTTAAGCAAGTGCACTTCGCAGGCAATTTAGGTTATGGAAAACGTGCTTTATCGAGATTTTCCATCATACCGCTTATACGAAGAAGCTCTGAACCGGTCTTTACGGTTTTATCTTCGAAAGTAATTCTCATATCTCCATTCATTTTAAGATTTGTTTTTGTTAGCCTTCATCTATGAAATAAAATGATTTAAAGTACGAAAAAATATCATCATCATCATATCAGCCGAAAGACGTCCACTGCTGGACATAGGCCTATGTCCTCATCATCAAAACCTAGCCTATGTCCTAATTGTAGAAAATTTAGGGTGATACAATTAGAGTAAGCGAATAGTTAGCACCCTTCGTTGAGAACGTTACGTAGCTGCATAACAAGGAGAGATTAATATAGATTACGAAATTTATGTGCTTACATTTTTGAGGAATACTTGACTTAAATATTGAATTTATACCGTGCGAGGTTTGGTTTCTTCAATTCCTAAACAGTACCATCAAACAAATGTTAACTTAGTACTAATGATAAACCAAAAAAATACAAAAGAATTACACAAGCTAAGAAATGTACAGAATCCATTGAATGTAGTAGAAAATCACGAAAGGATTTCGAAACTGTCCCGCGTCACTTATGATTGATGGTTCACCACAACGTTACCAAATGATTGTTACTTCCAATCCACATGGAAGCGACCTTATTCCCTTTCCTTAAGTTCAATACAGCTGCATTTTCAACCTTGCGGCACAGTATGAGGTTCCCGTGGAGCCTCTTATAAAGTTTTCGGTTATTATATATATTAATGTAGCTAATAAATATATACATATGTCTATTGATATTGATACCGATCAAGATAAGGTCTTTGTACGCACCGAAGCATTGTAGTTTATCTCGTTTTGTATGCATGTTTGGTAGCCATCGCCTCCACTGTGTTTGAGAAACTTTGAGATAACGATCGTTAGGGATAGCAATATTTATTTAAGATAGGGGAAGGTAATATCAAAGGTGCGGCTCGGCTGTTATTCTCCAGTGATGCAATTGCCCCCGATACAGCTGATACTCTTTCGGCCCTGAGAAACAAACACCCTATGCCTGATATTAATCTGCCTCTCCCTGATCCGCCCGATCCTTCTAGTACTTTCCTACACGTTACTTCAGAGGACATACTTAAAGCAGCATGCTCCTTCCCTAATGGCTCCGCTGGCGGTCTCGATGGTCTATCTCCCCAGCACTTGAAGGATCTTTTAAGTCACACATGCGGTGATGCCAGTGACTCGCTATTAAGAGAACTAACAGCATTGGTTAACCTCATGCTATCAGGCAAAGTGAATTCGGAAGTCATCAGTGTATTATATGGTGCTAACCTATGTGCACTCGTCAAAAAAGACGGCGGGATAAGGCCTATAGCGGTTGGGTCCACGTACCGCCGTTTGGCAGCAAAATGTTGCTGTAATGCTGTATCAAGTAACCTATCACTATATTTTCAGCCTACCCAACTGGGGTTTGGTTCTAAGGGCGGCTGTGAAGCAGCGATACACGCACTTCGAACTTTTATTGAAAGAAAGGAATGCGACGTTCTTCTAAAAGTAGACGTGAAGAATGCATTTAACTCCGTGGATAGAGGTACGCTGTTGTCACAGGTAAAAGAAAAGGCACCAGAACTTTTCAACTTTGTCTGGCAGTGTTACAGTCATCCGTCAAAATTATTTTACAAAAATAATCTTTTACTCTCCTCTGTTGGTTGTCAACAGGGAGATCCCCTAGGCCCGGCTCTTTTTAGTTTAGCAATTCATCCTATCATCAAATCACTCAATTCTAAATTTAATGTTTGGTATTTGGATGACGGAACCCTAGGTGGTGACGTGAATGTTGTGCTACAAGACTTGCAAGTCATTAAAGAAAAATTCGCAGACATAGGCCTCGACCTAAACTTCTCAAAATGTGAAATTTTCTTTCCAGACGGCGCCTGTCAAAAAGACATCGCTTTAGCAAATTTCCATAAAACAGCACCCAATGTCAAAGAAATTGATAGCACGTCTCTTCACCTCCTAGGGTCACCAATTTTAGAAGAATCATTTGAGAACTATATTAATCAAAAGCACGAAATTTTCAGCACATTTTCGGACCGGTTACTCAAAATTAATGGCCACATGGCTTACACTGTAATAAAATACTGTCTTTTCGTTCCAAAATTTACCTACTCACTCCGCTGCAGTCATCTTTGGAATCACCCTAACCTTTTAGAAAAACTTGATAATTTAATCAAAATTACCCTTTCATCTGTCATCAACATTAAATTTGACAGTGCTCAGTGGACCCAAGCCACTCTGCCTATCAGGCACGGAGGTATTGGGATCCGAAAAATATGTAGCATTTCTTTACCAGCTTTCCTTTCTTCCGTTAATAGTACGAAAACTTTAGTTGCTAAAATTCTAAATTTAAACAACAATGATTTCGAAATTCCTTTTTTGGCCGATGCTCTAAATCTTTGGAGATCAATTTCTAATAACGCAGACTTGCCTTCGATTCCTCATTCGCAGCGGCAGTGGGACGAGCCGCTCTGTGTGCTGGCACGGGATAATCTTATTGAAACGTCTACCAGCACCACTGAGCGCGCTCGTCTCCTTGCCTCCTGTAGATGGGAGTCGGGGGCTTGGCTGCAAGCATTGCCCTCCAAAAATCTAGGGACACTCCTTACCAATGAAACTTTCCGATTCGCGGTATCGCTGCGCTTGGGAGCGACATGTGTTGCCCCACACCAGTGCCACTGTGGAGCCAGTGTTGCTAATACAGGTCTCCATGGCCTCTCATGCAGCAGGAGTGCTGGTCGCATCGCGCGACATGCCTCAATTAATGACATCTTGCGTCGAGCCTTTGCCAGCGCCGGAACACCGGCGATCCTGGAGCCGTCTGGCCTGGCTAGAGACGATGGCAAGAGGCCAGATGGCATGACCCTGGTACCCTGGAAGTTGGGACGGCCGCTAGTCTGGGACGCCACATGTGTGGATACCCTGGCTCCGTCCCATCTTCCAGGGACCTCGGTTAAGGCTGGGGCTGCCGCCGATGCGGCTGAGCACCTCAAGCGGCGCAAATATGCCGCCATTGACGGTGGCTGCATGTTTGAGCCGTTTGGGGTGGAAACTCTAGGGCCGTGGGGACCTGCTGCTCACTGCATTTATAAAGAGGTTGCGAAGCGTCTCGTGGACGCCACGGGTGACCAGAAGGCTGGTGCGTACCTTGCTCAGCGCCTCAGCATTGCTATTCAACGCGGCAATGCGGCCAGCCTTCTGGGCACCCTACCGCCGAGCTCCGAGCTTGAGCCCATTTTTTATCTATAAATCTATTTATTTAGTTTTTAGTTTAGTTTATTTTTAGTTTAGGTTACTTTACATGTTATGTAACTTTGTTGTTTATTCAGAAATAAAAATTAAACCCTAAAAAAAAAAAAAAAAAAAAATATTTTAACATTTGTTCCAGATCAATAACCTTATACTTTTCTAATTTGTTGTTGTTGTATTATTAGCATCGTTGCTATTATAATTTGGTTACTATTCTATGTTCAATCTAATAATGTTGACAAGAGTTTCATAAACTTTAAAGAAATAGCACTCTTGTACGAGTCTCGTAAAACTAAAAAGTTCGTGAGGCTCTTAATGTAACCAGACCTGCTCAACTATGTAAACGTGAACGATCCATTTAAACCTATTGGCTAAAGCCTAAGCTTTCGTACATTCTATTGAAAAAAAAACTATAATTGGAACTAACATTTGCCTACGGAACTCTTTTAGAAAGCTACCAGACCATTTTGTCAACGATTTCCTGTGAACAAAAATTATCCAATCTATTTTAAACCGTGATACTAACGTGTTAAAGGCAAGAATGGAAGTGATCCTTTGACTTCAATATTGCACGGCGCCGTACCGTCACTACCGTGTGACTGAGCACCCGTCAGAGTAACCAGATAATACTCAGTATAGTCAGTAAGTATACGTATCATAGGTTACGAGTATTAATGTTATGGTTTGGTTGATAAGCAGGTTATTGATCGAATGAATTGCCGTAGGACCTACTGCTCCTACGGCAATTCTTGAGATGAGGTAGCGGACCCTGCGCTGCGGGCAATCGGGCATCAGGCATCAGGGCTCAGGATGCAACTGTACTGGGATAACGCTGCACAGTAGTTTTGTTTCGAGACTGAAAAAAATTAAAAACACGACTGCATTAAAAAGATAAAAACAAGTTTCCTAATAAAGAACTTAAGGAAATACATTTTGTTTGCAGTCGTGGGACCTAAGAAAACTATAAGCAATAATAATAGCCTAATATTTTGGTTTTACTTGTATGTAGGAGGTCCCCCGACTGCAAACAAAAAATATATTTCCTTGAGTTCTTTATTAGGAAACTTGTTTTTATCTAATAATTTTTATAATAGGGATGTTGACACCAAATAAGAAAATCAATGAATCCGAATTTTCTCGAAAAAGGATCAAATTCTCTATCAAATAGTGGAAAAAGTAATCCAAAAGAATAAATAATTACATAATTATAAGTCTTCAAAGTTTTAGGAGGGGGCATTTTCTGTCCCTTTTCCGCATAACGCCCCGTTGTATTGAACGATCGTCATTTACTATGGCGCTCGATGTCAGTGACGTCACTGACCTGTAGCGTTTTCTCTCTCTAACTAAAAACATTCTAACGGTTGTAGTTTCGTTATTTTTTGAGATATTTGAATAGGATTTTCACTTTTTGGCATAGTTATATGTATTCTTTCGTATGGAGTATTAATAAATTTTGAGTCAACATCCCTATTATTAATATTATTTAATTTCGAACTTTTTTTTGCTTGAAACACATAACTACATTATATATTTTTGGAATCGTGTCTTCAAATGCTTCATTTTGATAAGTACCTAGGGAGGCACTGCAAGGGTGCAAGGATAGATTTTTTTTTAACCGAACACACAAAATGGAGTCTACTGTCCGCCATATTGTTTTTATTGCAACGTCACATATGCTATGTCACCCGGGATGCCGTAAGGATTTCAACGATACCTCACACTACACTAAATCGGTTAAGGGGTTGAGAAGTTCTGGGGGAACAAAAAAAGTTCACATACTTTTTGGGCAGTCGTGTAATTTTTGGGCAGTCGTGTAAAAATTGGGACGATACGATGAAGAAAATGGGACAGACAACCAGAATTTTGTAAAAGCGACTGGCATCTGACCTTACAACCCCGGTAGGAAACTCAATGTAATTATGTTTTTACCAATGAAGTGGGCAACTTGACGGTCACAAATCATCCTTATTAAAGGTGTCGTAGACAAAAACTAGGACTTCATATTCAATTAGTAACCTACCGTACCGCGACGGCCGTTGTTTATCTTGTGGCGTAATTGCGTCAGTTTTCGAACGAGCGTTGGTACAATATATAAGAACATATATACTCTCGTCGCCATCTTGGTCAGATGAGATCCAGACTGGTCGTCCTAGACTTCGTAGGTTGGCAACACTTCAAGGCGGTCGCGCTACATGAACACTACATTGGTGCGAGCATACACTTCGCCTGGAGACCTGGGGTTATGATGCAAATTATGTAGTGGCATCATACGGGTATATAATCTTGTTTATCCGTTGCAGTGGGCATAGTGTTGGCCGGGGCGTTTCTTTCCGTGGCTGACACGAATGACGCCAGTGTCCGAGGGGTAAGTGTGACAAGGATGGCGCCATTTCATGTACTGCTGCAAGTAAATATAATTTTAATTATCGTCTTCGGCAGTGACACGAAATATTTATAACACGTTCTAGGGCACATTGAAGGGGCACATGCCTTGCTGCTTTAGGACTTAGGAGGCAACAGCATGGTATCATGGACAACGTTAAGTTACTGTTTGTAAGACGTCACCTGCGTAATGAATGAGGACCACACGGCCGTGTCGACATACCGCACCACTAAACGACATGAGTTTTTGCGTAAATAATGATGCGTATAATGACACGGTAAACGCTTAATGATGACAGTGGTATTATCACTATGTAATAATCAAAGATCAAGAAGACATTACCGACGCCGACAATTGGACCGATTTCGAAAAGAAAGACGAGGTTTTGTCATTTTATTTAAAGGTAATAAGTACCAATTTTAAACTAAACATTCCTCTACGTAGGTACTTGTCGATTTGTGTAAGATTATCCCTTAATAGATCTTGTGTTTCTAGGCTTAAGATCGGAATCGGACTATACGCTACTATTCCATAAGCCTTCGCATGTTGAAAATTCGCTGATATAGGTAGGTACCTGTATTTTGATGCACCTGCCTTTGATTTATTTTTACCGAAAAGTGAATGGTTTCTTTCTGGAATCACTTTTACTGATAATGGTTTTTAGCGCCAAACCTAAGAAGAGAGATATCAACAACTTTTAAATTGCATCTCAGAGATCTTCAAGTCCTAGACATTTTTTTGAAAAATGATAAAGAAAATGGCGAGCCTCATTAACACGATCGATTCTAGTAAAAATATGAAAGATGCCTTCGTTAGTGTACGTACGATGGCAAAGGTCGAAGGCTCAGACATTATTTCACAGCGAAGTAACAACCCGTCCAACAGCAGCAGCCACACAAAGACACTGTGCCTATAATACCTCAATCAATCAATGGCATTCGAGTCTATTACAGACTATACAAGCAGTCTCATGCAGGTAGACAACGTCTTTTGTGGCTGTGTAAGCCGATGCGAGAGCGGCATACACGACCGCAACCCTGGCAAGTAAAGTTCGCCCGTGGCGAACAGGTCTCCGGTCGATGTCTCTTGGCTCGCTTGTCTGCAAGCGTCGCAAACCATGCTTTATCGTGGACTTTCCGCCCATCGAGCACCAGTTTGCGCCATTTGTCCCTGTCCTCGGCAAGCTCCTCCCATTTGTGAACCGGGATGTTGCATGCGTGCATGTCTCGCTTGGCGCAGTCCTTATGGCGCAGCATCGGCCTGCCGACACTTCTTTTGGCATCAGCTATGGCGCCAAGCAAAACACGCCGCGGCAAACGTGACGGTTGCATTCGATGCACATGCCCCAACCAGCGAAAGCGTCTCTGCTTGAGCAACGCAAAGAGACTGGGCAGCTGTGCAATCTCGAGCACCCTCTCGTTTGTGACTCTATCCTTCCAGTGTATCCTCAAGATGTTTCTGATGCAGCGCATGTGGAAGGTGTTAAGGCGACGTTCGTGTTTGGCGTACGATGTCCAGGTCTCAGCCCCGTACAAGAGTAATACCTAGTTCCCAAACAAATATACACTAAGTATCAAACTTCAAGTAGGCCGTCTCCATGGGTAAAAAAAGTCCCCATAAAAGGAACTTGCTATTGAGATTTGATTAGAATGCAGTATAATCATCAATAATCCGAAACATACCAACTGTGATGACAATTATTCCAAAAAAATATTAAAGAAAACTGGCGTGCTTATTATGTTGGTGCCGCGTTGAACATTATGCCAATAGTACGGTACTTGCCAAGTTCGGTCACAGTAAACTACTTATGTCACACCTGGCCATAAAGCGGCAATAACCGCACCCTCCGCGCGCGGGAAATCCCACTTCCTGGCCAGGGGGTGACATAAAATTTTGTACTTAACACGGGCGGTAATAAAGAAAGCCTCAGATCGCATATTTATCGCCCTTGCCCTTGCCTTCGGCTGGGGCGTCATATACCTGCGATCTGAGACATTCTTTGTTTTCCCGCCCTTGTTAAGTAATGTACTATTATGGGATATTCGTTTTAAGTATGTGACATGGACAAAATGTAACCAAGCAAATAGTTTGTAATCTTCAAACAGTTTTTTAGAATGTTTTACCCAAAAAAAAATACCAATATATTATATGTTTGATGAGTATTTCAATGAAAATATTTGTGTGAACGGCGGATTTAAAACGGCGCGCAAAAAGTCATACCGCCGCCGAGCGGTCAGCTCTTGCATAAATCATTGTCTTTGACGCGAGTCAATCTTCCATAATACGGGTATCTTCACTTTTTAATGAAATCCTACTATTTGAATAATTGCAAGCATTCATCCAGTCTGTAATGAATAAATTTCACCACACCCGAGGCCTTCAAACTCGTTCCTAGCTAGACGCAGGACGCACGACAGTTTTATAGAATGTTAATGGTTTTGATTATTCAAAATTATACCATGCAATATATTACCCATAGCTGTAACTTTTTAAACGCTGCGTTGATACAACGTCTCGTTTAACATATGCCTGCATTATTTTGTGTCAGAATTAAACTGTGCTAATGATAACGTATCGTGTTACAAGTCTACGTAAAACATAGTTTTAGACTGTGTAGCTCCAGCCTAATAAAATATAGGGCATAGGGATAGGTTAGTTTATTATATTTCGATGGTTAGTTTAGGTTATTTATTTCAAGTTCAGTCCAAGAACCTGAAGAGCCTGATCCAATAGTACTTAATAAGAAAACTGAGTTGAATTAGTACAGTCAGTGTCATATCATACATATATACGTAATAAGTACTTAGCAGCCAATGTGGCCAAATAGTTCGGTACACCATAAACCGGTGTACCGAACTATTTAGGCTCTTTAGCTGCTACAAACTAAGGCAAAATATCGGATACCTTCCTAGCATTTTTCCAACATCCAATAAAAAGAACAGCATAATTTCCCTTGCCTATGAATTTCCTTCAGCTTCATAAAATGAAGTACTCAAAAGAGTTCATTTTCAGCTAACTTGTTTAATATCAAGAAAATAACTCAACGACTGCAACCAACACGACTACGCAAATCACAGATCACTTATTTTGAAGATTGTCTTTCATGATCTCGACAATTTTATGTTTTAACGTAGCGCCAATAGGCATCACGCGTCAGCGCTGGGCTGGCAAGAAAATATTAAATTTAAATATGTTACCATCTGCCAGCGCTGGCAAACAGCGAGACTAGCGCCAGCATCTGGATAAAGATAGGTAGTTAGGTAGTTGCTTTTATTAAGACTGCACCGAGTAAATTTCTGAATAATTGCGATGGTTGGATCACTTGCTGTATTATTATTACTAAAGCTTGAATTCTGTAATTCCTATATATGATATTTAAGGATACACTCTACACGTCATGTGTTTCAGAAACACAATTACTTATAGTTTTCTTCATAAAAATTCAATCCAAAGTTAGCTCTACTAAAGGAAATAAACGCAAACTACAACGTTAATACTTTATGAAAGGTCTTCAATTTTTGAATAGTAACAAAACTACATGTTATCTAGGTCGTATGTGTTTAACATTTGCAAAATGTGGAGATTTTTTTAAGAATGCAAAGGAAATTCCGAAAATTTGACCGGCCGCCGTAGTTTTCTTGCCGGCAGATGGGCTCCGGCCCTCAATGGGAGCAGACGTATGCTGCTTTTCTCAGTTTGATATCTCATAAAAACACGCTTTTTGACAGCTTGCTCGTATACAAATACAAAATGTATACCACACACAAAGATTGCATTAATTGAAGTAGGGTAAATAAATGTTGACGTGTGGCTATTGAAGATTCTTTTAACATGGAATTTTTAGTATTAGCCATTCGTTATAACATAAAAATGCAATCTTTGGTCCCCAATGTTTACTAATGCAACTAAATTATAATGATTTCCTTTACGAAAAGGCATTTTAAACGTAAAAAGGTTACCGATGTATTTCAGTTCAAAGTAATTTACTTTTTATAAATTGGCCACCCAGAACGGAACGTTATGACATTTATGTCACTCATCATATTTCAAATTAAAATTTGTAAACAAATTGTATTTTTATATTTCAATAATTTAACGAATCTAATGTTATATTTTATGTGTATATGTACGGCGCTTTCACGTCAAACAATGATTACCTAAATATATCGCAGAATCAGCATAAACAAAACATATCCCAGAATCTGTACAAACAGGCACAATTATTATGGTGCTTTGAACAGAAGTTTATAAAATATCAGCGTTATACCAAGAAACAGATCTAGAGTGCTCTCTTGCAGCGGAAGCAGAAGAAAGAATATCGGAGTTTCTTCGCCAGTTTGAGTGATGTGGATTTAAATTGTGTAGTGTCTAAGCCGCCTGGTCATAATATAATTATACCTAGAATGAAAATAATAAACCTATGTTTCATTTATAAATAATAAACCAAGTAGTTGTTGGGGATGTTGTGACAATGACGATGTCTAACAAACAAATATGCAGTAATTACTTATAATATTAAACTGCGCTAGTTTCTATCTAAAGCTTTCATGCGTTGGAAATCCCGTTGCTTTGATTTTGTACAAGTAAGTACTTATGTCGCATCGCAATAATTGTCTCGACGTTATAGTAAACGAATAGCAAATAATAATAATTGCTATTTATTATTGATGAAAATAGACGCAATGTTAACCATTATTGAACCTTATGTCGTTGCAATAAGGTTCACGGATGTTCAGTTAAGTGTCATCGACGGCACGATTGCTCACACTAGAAGAATATGTAAACGCATCCTGCTAATTATTCCTTTCAATTATGGACCTTATAAGAAGTGTATAAAAGTTAATTTGTCAGAGCTGATACAGTAGTGGTCCGGCCAAGTTCCACAATTGCAGACTGTTACAATGACTTTCTTGATGATATTTGTTATATCATTAGGTTTTATAGTGCTTGTCATTCACGATAACGACGATGCGCAGGGAATGTCATACTATTCTATGCGCAATTCTGCGGATTGGGTTACGACGGGAGGTCGTGAATAACAAGAACAACCTATAAGGTTAGGTACTGGTTCCTCAAATACAAAGTTGATTAGCCGTATAAATAGTTTCAGTAGTTATTATATATATTGTAATAAAACTAACGCTTCTTCTCTTAAAACTTGCATTAAATCAGTGTCCATTTTAGAGTTAACCAACCGATAAACATAAAATAATCAATTTATGAAAAGTTTTGCTTAAAATAACCTATTTAAGGTACAACATATACTCGTATCATGAAAATCACCAATTAAACTCTCAAAATAAGTACCTAAGTCATAAACATAAAAAAGTCATATCATGCACGAACCGATTAGGAAAATTCTTTCTCTGTTTTAAGTTGTATAAAAATGAGTCTGTGAGGCAAGGGCAAAACAAAATACATTTTACAAAACAGGGGTTTGACAAGTTTTATTTTATAAACAAGGAACTGAGTATTTTACTACCACAAATTCCAAATTCAAGACATTTTCAGATACAACTTCATCAGAACTTGACGATTTTTGTTACACTTCTCTTATGCACCAAGAAACCTTTAAATATTCAAAATCTATATTGTCATAAGTTGACATAAACATGGGTCAATGACCCGACCCAGCAAAATGAGGTAGTGTGCGTGAATAATGCATGTGTGGGTTAATTGGGTAAATTATTAAAAAAATTGAAATTTGACAGGCGCTGAGAATTTACCCCGCACGATAGGCCCTTAAACGAGCGCGGGTTGGCCATTGTTGTAGTTGTAACACATAGTTACGAACACATAGACAACGTAAACTCATAGCTCCTACGCTGACGCACACATAGGCAATGTGCATGTATACAACAACACACAACCATGGCTCATCCGCGCTCGTGAGGTAAAAGTACTCTACGTCAAATAGCGCCTTAAAAATAAATTCACGTTTTCACTTTTATGGCAACTTCGGAAAGAAAGTGGCCACTGTTCTAACCTGACACAATACTGGAATTTATATGTTCACACGGATCTATATTTTAATTTAGTATCTTTTTATTGCGTTCCTTCTTTCATTGCGGTGTATTAAGATTGTTTATTGTAGGTAACTGTATTATTTGAGCGACACACAATCTTCGATGACTCAATAAACCACAGCTATTCAAAAAGCATACAGTGAGACCAATCAAGAACTTTACAATACGAATCTTATGAGGTGCACATTGAGTCTACAATCGAAACAATTTGTATGATGTTTTAATGCTATTTTGTTTTTGACGTGTGACATGAATTTCCCGCGACTCCCCGTTGCGCCTGCGACAGTCATTCTGACAGCTGATAAGACTATAAATCGCAATAGGTAGAGTAACCAGTACATTAACTGAAATTTCATATCGCCTTCATGGTTTCCTATTTTTATCACACTATTCTAGTATCATACAATAATCAAAAACGTGCCTTATAGCGATCAATGCTACATAATACAACTCGCATTTATAAGAGTCGTGATTTAATGATAGGATTTTGCCTAATCGCGTTTAAGAAAGATGATGAACAATAAAGACTCTTTTTATTTTCCATAAAAATGCGGCCTAAATGTTAAAAAGCTTTATAATACTTTTCGGGCGCTTCGGACTTTTATTAGCATATAAAAAAGGCAAAAACATCACAAAATTACGTATGTTCCGGATGGGATGAAAAAGTTAATCAAGCAGCAATATTAGATTTTTAACAAGTCACATGTCGTTTAACTAGGTACGTAGTATAAAATCCTATTTAAGTGAATCCAATGGAATAGATTGCCTCTAATCCATCTTATCCATCCAATCCAAGGCCGCAACGGTGCCCTTTATTTTACCTAAGTACTTACCTCATGAACTAGTAGAACTAGATTTTAAACAGTCCAATTTAATTTAAAAAACGTAAAAATGGGAGCTATAAAAAACGACTGCAAAATTATGGCGCACACAAAGTTACATACCATAAATGCGTGTATTGTATGAAGTCAACATACTGTAAAATTGTGCTGTAAATAAATAGCTGATAAACAAGCATGCGAGACAAACGAATCGAAATAAATACAATATCATTTATGGTATCAATACGCGGAGTTTTACGAGTTGGGTAACAGATGGCGCTGATTGCTTTTGTGATGGCTGAATCTTAGAGGATTCGTGTTTTGTGCGATACAGCGAAGTGTAATTGAAATCGTGAAAGATAGAACACTAAAACAAAGTTTATTAAGCACTTAGGCAGTAAATTTAGCACTTCCGCGTTATGAAAAACATGTCACGACTCACGAAGTTGATACGATTATTATCTGTAAGAAATATAGATATTTTTGGACGTATCTTCTTACACAAACCAACCTAGTCCCAAACTAAGCAAAGCTGTACTCTGGGTACTAAGCGACGATATACATACTTATATATACGTATACCTAGAACCTTGGAAAAAAAGGCTCGTCTAATTAGGTCATTTTCTGTTTAATTGACACGGCTCTTGATATTATCTCAATGTTACAATATACAACGACTATCGCGACCTAATGACTCAAATTTAAAATGCATTTTTTGGATTTTTCATTAAGAAATATCGTTTCAAACATCAATCTAAATCGACCATTTTCGAGCTAAAAATTGTTTTACACCACACCTTGCCAAAAAGCGTGTTTTTCTGCACGCTGCGCGATCAGAAAAACCCACTTTTTGGCCAAGTAGTGACGTAAACTTGTGAACAAAACACGGGTCGTAAAACAGAAAGCCCTCTCTCGCATATTTGAGACCCTCGCCTGCGGCTCGGGCCCCAAACATCTGCGATATCGGCCTTTCTTTGTTTTACAACCCTTGTATCGTAAATAACTATTTTTCCGCTTAAATTCGACTACAAATAATTAAATCAATAAAGGACTATGCTACTATCTAAAACTTTAATAAAATCATCGTATTCTTTAGTCACTTTATTGGTACTTAAGTATTATACTTTTGCCAAACTTTTAATCAAAATATTTTAAAATAATAAGGTCTCTTATATTTATAAAAAAACATCCAAGACCTACGAACGTGCACATCACAAAAATAAATGGCCTAACCGGGATTCGAACCCAGGACCTCCAGCTTCGTAAGCAAAGTCATTACCAACCAAGTACCAACTAAGCTAAAGCGGTCATCAACAAAGGCGATTGAAGAACTTTTACCATTTAAGTTGTAGCAGCAGTATTAACACTATGACTGCTGAGCTTAGCTTATAACCAAAACATTAGTATAAATCAATTCAAGAAATCCTGTAGGTAGTAAATATATAAAGGTATTTATAAATGGTCTTATATCTTGCCCGTTTGTAATCTTAATACCGGTAAGTACTTTTATTTATTTCTCGACTGTATTTTGCAGTAAATCATAAAGATATGGAAAATATCCGATTAGAAGAGCCACTACGATGTTGCGGGTGGTCTTTTATTAGCCAAGTACTACTAGAATCAGGAAGTTATTTCCAACCAAATAAGTTAGGTACTTATTAAGTAGGTAGGTAGGTACTTAAGAAATCTTGGTACCTAATTAATAATTATATATATTAAGTAGCCATTTTATTGTCACCTTCCTAAAAACACAACAAAAAGTTTAAAGTGCCTAACCTAGTATGTCTTAAGTACCTAATCTTTAAAAAAGTCTTAGTATCTCTCTAATAACATAACAAGTCTTTCGTTTCCAGTATTTAGTCAATGACCATAAACATTACAGGGAGCTTCGTTTTATTTTTTAAACGACGCACAAACACAGAAGCAATATTAGATACAGTACCTTTACTTCTACATTACAGATACAGGAAGGAAACGGGCATTTGGGCAGTGAATCCTCAAATTTTGTAAGGGTCAGCAACGCGTATGTGACTCTTTTACAACGACAACGACGAAAGAGTGGCATGTGTTGTTTGTATTGTATTTTACGAAAAACAAATTTCGCGACCTGTAGAGGAGAACAAACCAAAATTCGCCAGCAGAAACTTACGAAATCATTGAAAAAAAAACAAAGGAATAAGAAGTTTTGACCTCTTCATATGTGGCGCTACTTTTGATGCTACAATTCATTAACAACTATGTAATTATTAAGCGTCAATCAAAACAATGTTGCCGCTGTTACTTATAATAGGTTTAAAATATAAGTAACCTCGAGTGCTACCGCGAACCACAAACGAAGTTTTCACTCTCTATCGCACTTATGTGCAAACTTGCAAGAGCGACAGGGAGGGAAAATTTTGAATGCCGTTCGCGGTAGCAGCCCTGTGCTTCATTCTTGTCGAAGCTGAAGCAGAGACCTTCGTTTCACTAATTAATATGGAATCTACAGGGCTAATGGTATGTTATAATATAACATTTTCGCTGTCACGGGTTATGACAGATAGTTATCTGTAGCGTTGTGTTGGTTAACTAGCGGCTGTATAATAATAATTGTACCAAACCCTTTGCACCAAACCCTTTAACTCAAAATACTGATTAGTTATAACTACTAATAGTACAAAATGGCAAATACACATATCCTCATCTGTACACCGACCAGGTAACTACAAATTACAGCAAAATAGCTACCTAATTGACGACTTTACACAGAACTGAACGAGCTTAACTAGTAGATTTATTGAAACAGATTACTTGACTTACGACGGTTACGAAACAAGTTCTTATGTGTATGGCAGTATGGGCCACGAAGTAGGTACGTAAGTATGTTACATTGTTGCCAAAGATAATCGGGATGCTGATAAAGAATTGCAATAGCACCGCTAGCTGTGAGAATAAGTAAAAATAACTTGACGAAATATATGGATAAGGGAGCAGTAGCTGTGGCCGTGTTCTTTTCAGGGTTCCGTAGTAAACAAGGAACCCTTATAGTTTCGCCATGTCCGTCCGTCCGTCCGTCCGACCCCCGTTTTTGTCAGTAACCGTTAGTACTAGAAAGCTGTAATTTGGCATGAGTATACATATCAAAGACGCCGACAAAACGGTAGAATAAAATCTTATAAAAATTTTTTTTTCAGTGTACATCCCCTACATGTAAAGTGGTGGTGCAATTTTTTTTTTCTTCCAAACCCTATCGTGTGTGGTATCGTTGGATAGCTCTTTTAAAAATATTATAAAAGAAATGTACTTTGCAAAAGCAAACTTTCGTACAATTTCCACTGATACCTTAGATAATGTTGTTAATTCTGTCAAAAACATAGTAAATAAAAGTTTACGAACTTTTTAGTCCACATAATGTAACGGGTGGACGACTACGGAACCCTACCTTGCACGTGGCCCGACACGCACTTGGCCGGTTTTTTTTAACTCTTTAGCCGCCGTCGTCTGAATATATCACACAAACTGACAGTGTAAATGACAACTTCTTGGTTTATTGATAGAGTTAAAAATTGCGAGTGCAAGCTTAAAACTGTTTTTTCCGCTTAAATTCTACTACACTAAAACAAAAATTGTTTTTGTTGACCTTATTTGTATTAAAATGTTATTGGATTTTGAACCTTATTGTTTGAACGGTAAAGTAGCTTTTTGAAGGAATTGCTTTGCAGCAATTCGTTCAACTGAAATGATTTTAAGTATATACTAACAGTTTCATAAAGCGTCGTATTCTTTAATTAGTTCATGTTTATTGGCATTATCAATAAGTTTGTCATAATTTGAATTCAAAACATGTTAGTAAGGCCTATAGTAAATCGTTATGGCAATAACGTCAACCCTAACGTGACGATACCTAATTAAAGTAGCTCAACCAGAAGTGGGGAGTGTCATGTATTTAAACTTGCATCACACATGATGGTACTTTCGGTAGTGAAGAATAAGGGTCAGTTGCACCAACATACGAACACAGACCGGTCATCGTCAAATATGGCGCCGGCAGCTGTCATCCCATAGAAACTTGTCAAACTTCCCATACAATCAGATTTGACGAACACCGCTTACGATTACAGACGGTTTGGTGCAACCCACCCTAAATTACGAAATTTGGTAAAAAATGTAGAAATAGGTACCTATAGTTACTTAAATAAACTGAATTTGAGTCATAAAAGAACATTATTGTTTTATTACTTTGAAATTCAAAGTCGTAATTTTTAATCTGTATATCACGTGACCTAAACTAAAACACGAGCCGCCATGGTGTGACGTCATATTGGCAATAACAAAACTGTCACTACTGTCAGTTCTATAAATAAGAATGTGGGGGCCTACCGCGATCCGAAAACGAAGTAGGTATCACCCACTCTGTTGCTTTAATATGCAAGCGCGATGCAGATATTTCGTTTTCGGTTCGCGGTAGGACCTCTGTTGTTATTACCAATATTACGTCACTAAAATGGCTGACAGCGTTTCCGCGGAAATAAAAAGTTTTAAAGTTTAATTTAATTTTATGGCAAGAAAGCGTGTTTTTGCCGAAATATATATTTTTGTGGCTTTTTATTAGGAAAATCAACATTTTAAAGTACCTTTTCAAACATAGTAGAATATCCTATTGGTAAACGGGTCTTAATCGCGTGCAACCTACCTACACTTTCGGTTCGAACTGATTCTTTCATCGTTTTATATAAGTACAGTCAGCATCAATAGTAAACTGGCATATGAAAGAGGTCAAAAGTTCCTATTCCCTTGTAATAAAGACTTTTGACGTTTTCATATGCCAAACTACTTTTGATGCTGACTGTACCAAGGTAGCGGACCCCAGGCATCCTTCAGGATGCAACTGTACTGGTATAATGCTAGGAGGATGATGATCTAATAAGTAATGATCGTGGTCATCGACTACAATATTACTGCTGGTTTTAGACAATTTAATTGCTCTTTAATAACAGGTATCCATTGATGAAAAACGAATAAATGTTTCTACTCTTGTTATCTAGGTACCATAAACTAGCCTAAACCGGTGTTAGTTACTCGTAATACTTTATCTTATTTCATGAATTGCATTAAGATTTCGGATTAAACTGCCTACTTAACATAAAATTAAATGAGACAGCATGTATGATTGGTAAGCGTATGCTGCGAATGCGATATCACGATAATATGTGGCTATTACTGGGAGGAAGTGTTCATAAATTGAAGGCTTAAGTACCTAGCTTACATACTTCTGTGGAAAGGTTGAGAGGATTTTGATATCCGCATAGAATTTTACGAGCCATATTAGGACAAGCAACGAAAAGGTATAGGACGTGCTTGGAACACAATTTTTGACTTCGTAACTTTGTTTGGACTAGTTAGGGGGTAAGTCAACATATCAGAAGTCCCCGTCCGCAGTTCTTGAGCCTCTTGGGGATTTGAAGGTCTTATTTTCGGTTTTTCATAAATAACTCGTAAACGGTGGCCCATAATAAGTAGGTGGCACAAAAAGGTTCTTAGACATAAGTACTGTACATAAAATTCTCTACAAGGTTTAACACACTTTTTAAACGATTGCTCAAAAAAAGGAGTGTTCAGGTTTCATGTATGCATGTATGTGAGTTTCTTTGTTCCTCCAAAACTTCTCAACGCCTTAAGGCGAGGGCATTCTCCATACAAACATTGTACACGTTTTATTCGTCGGTTTTGGCACTCCCGAATTTTTTTTTGTGGTTGTAAATATTGGATATACGAAGAACCTGAAGAAGAAATATTCAAAAATTTGAAAAAACTGAAAAAAGAATACAAGAAATTAACCTACAGGTTACGGCTAACAGAAAAATAAGCATACTGACCACAAATCATAACTGTAATGCAAATTTAACACAAACGCAGAAAAACATGCACAAACTTTGTATAGAGAGAGCTTGCCCTACCTCTCGCCTTAACCGATTTATATGTGTAGGTAAGGTATCGTTGGAATGATCCACGAGGAATCGAGGTAATGATTCAAACTTATCTAACATAATATCTCTAATTTAATTGTGGATTAAACTGTGCGTGTGCCAATGCATAGCTAAAGATATCTGTGTTAAGAAAACTATTGCAAATACGATCCTGGGATCCTAGAGATCATCAAACGCGGTCTTCGCAAGAACGGCGCGCCAGAGTCTAGTAGAGGTGAGACCAGGGTTGGGCAAAATACTGTCTTACTTGTATTTCAAATACAAAATACAAAATACATTTAAAAATGTATTTGAAATACCAAATACAAAATACTTTCGTGACGGGTATTTGAAATACAAAATACAGTACTCAAAATAATGTATTTCAAATACAAAATACAAAATACTTTTTATAAACTTCTTTGAAATCAGAGTAACTCCAGGATTTAGTAAGTAAGAAGACTATTATTAGTGGCTGTAGACCTCGTGAATTGACAAAAAAAAAATCTTTTCAAAATTTACGAAAAAAATCTCGACTAATGAATTCTATGTAATCATAGAACCTGCTCACACAATTTCACGAGAATCGGTTAAGAAATGCAAAATGCTGTAGAGGAGAATAAAGCAAAATTCGGCCGCAGAAAAACACGAAATCATAGATAAACATTTTGTTTTTTTAAATTTCCAAACACTGACCTACAATTTTCTATTTATCTAAATATTTTTTTATTTTACAAAAAAATCCTCGACAAATGAATTCTATGTAATCATAGAGCCTGCTCACAAAATTTCACGAGAATCGGTTGAGAAATGCGACCTGTAGAGGAGAACAAACTAAAATTCGGCCGCAGAAAAAACCGAAATCATTATTTATCATATTAATATTTCCAAAAACTGACTCGACAAAAAAATCTTGTTATTTTCGATCCTGCTCACCAAATTTCACGAGAATCGGTTTAAAAACGCGACCTGTAGAGGAGAACAACCGGAAATCCGGACATACGAAAACATTTTTGTCGAAGCTAAAACAGAGACCTTCGTTTCACTCGGTCAACAATAAAATGAAATAGACATGAGTAGTTCACGAATGAATGATTCAAATGAAGTACTTCACCTCGAGTAACTCTTTCATTCACTAGTTCAGTTCGGATTCATATACTCCAATACTTCAGTTCGTTCAGTTCATGATTCATATCTTTTAGCTACTCATTCATCACTCCGAGAGTGACATAGACGACATGATTGAATGAATGACTGATATGTTTACCCAATCTATATCGTAGATAGATCTACTGAACGAAACTGAACTAGTGAACTAAATGAGTGATATACTTCACAGTGACGGAATGAAGTATATCACTCTTTTCTTTTTAGTGACACTTTTTGCGCATGTCGCTTATATGTCGGACATATAGCATTCGTCTCTTACTGTCAAGTCAGTCAGTCAAGTATGTAAGTGCGAGAGTGACGAATCCTATATGTCCGACATATACGCGATCATCTTAGCCCCTCAGAGGGGCTAAGATGATCGCGTATACCGTGATGTTTTATGTGACGTTTTCATACATTTAGGCCATATAACGTGACGGTATATGGGATCATCCTAGCCCCTCAGTATACATACAATACACACACACAAAGACATATACATTATATGTCAAACTCCACTAGTTTTCTTTGAAACTTACCATATGATACTTTTTACAGTTTTTTTATGAATTGAAGGAGGAATTTCCCTTAATAAAAACTAAATTTCTAAAAGTATTGTCGTGAATTTGAATCCATCATCTAACGACATATCTCGTTGCATTTGAATCAAATACTCAGTCAGTAGCAGAAAAACCGCGTAATAAACTAAACTAAAATATCAATACTCTCATGTGAATTGACTGACACTTGACGTTGACACTTGCACTTAGTGTTGCCATAGTGGCTTAACTTGGGGCTATAAAACTCAAAGAATCAATCATCTTTGAGTTTTAGCCCCAAGTTATAAAAAAGTAAATAGTTAAAAAAAGTTTCATTATACCTACGATTACAGAATTAAAAAATGTTTTTTTGTGGAAATGTATTTTAAAACATAAAGTATTTGAAATACAAAATACATGTGAGTGCGGTATTTGAAATACGAAATACAAAATACTTCTCCTAGAGTATTTGAAATACAAATACAAAATACGTATTTGTATTTCAAATACGTATTTCAAATACATGTATTTGAAATACTGCCCAACCCTGGGTGAGACGTATTTACGGGAACAGGTTTTTGGAATAGGTTTTGGCATGGACGCGTAAGTACGCGATCCTGCTCGCGCGTCTTTTAGCGTATCGAGTACTAGGCGTACGACGACTCGAAACGTCTATCTAAGAGTCTTTACGTTCCGCGCTATTCGTATTCGTCTTCGCGTTCGGATTATTTCGGGGCACTTCGGGTCGGGGTCGGTTTAGCGCGTATTTGGTTGGATCTAGTCTTTTTGTGGACGCGTACTCGCAAGACTCAGTACGCGTTTTGCCTAGTACGTCTCACCTCTAGAGTCTAGGTATGTGTCTGATTTTGTTTGTGTTGAAACGATTCTGGTAGTAGGTAACTACAACTACATGGGGTTTTTATGTAACTACGTGCACAGACGTCTTACCTGTCTTGAGGGTGCCACGACGTGGTAGCGTAGCGGGTAAAGGGCGACGAGATTGCGTTGTGCACTATCCATCGCAGCGACGCTCGGGCGCTGGTGAGACGCTGACGCTCGATAAATGTCGCTGGCGTCACGCCGACGCTGCGCAAGAGTTGCGTTGCCGCTGCACGGGCGCACGCTAGTGTCGTTGTCTAAAATTTCAACTTGCAGCGTAGCTTTGTGAAAAATGACACTATGTACAAAGAAACAACAAGACATTTTTTACCAGTTTATTTCATCCCGAATTACCGATGTACTCCTAGATTACAAAAAACTTTGATCATGTCATTTACATTATTGACATATTTACTAATACAATCAAGGCTCAATGTACACAGGTTTAACAATTTAATTTAAGTTCTAGGGTATTTACAATGTCAGTTTAGTAATTTAAAATGATCGTAATTTCAAATGTAAATATTTTAAAATTACCAATAATCAGGCACGTCTGCTATGTTAATTGCGCTTCGTATAAAAATTGAAAAATAAACAACAAAATAAAAATATATATATAATATAACAGGCAACTTTTAAATACAGATTAATTATAGAGACTATCCTCTGCAAGCCTATTGCAGAGCAAAATATATACATAATTAATAAAATAGTACTTTTTGCTATAGGGCCGAACCGAAACTTCCATTTCACCAACTAGACGAGTCGCCAGAGTCTGAAATATGACCTAGTCGGACACAGGGCCGGCCCAAGGGTGGGGCGGATGGGGCGGCCGCGCCAGGCGCCAAATGTCAATGGATGTCAGGATGTCAAGGGGCGCCAAACTGGTAACGTTGAAAAAATTCAAACCAAAGGGCGCGCAAAGACCATCTCGCATCACCCGGCTAGGGCCGGCGCTGGTCGGACATGTCTGGGACAACCAGTAATAAATACGAGTATGATGTCCAGCGAAATAATTAGTATTCTTCAATAGCAACCCTTTCGTAATAGTTGTCATTGTCAAATAACAATTACCATAGGTACCAAAGTTATGTAATAGACCCAGGAGCGGTCCAAAATAAATTCCTAATGATAGAAGTTATCAAATAATAGCGAAATCATTATTGGGTCCCATTTTACAACTACAGCTTCGATGGGGTGATTTTTCCGTTAACATTTTCTATAGAAAATATAAATAAAATACTAGAAAGACAATATTCATCGCCGATAAAACAGTATCAAGGTTTTCTGGTCCTTATTTCACAAACTTGACAATTGTCACATGACAATGACAGTTCACACTTACATCTTCGCTTCTTCAAGTAAAGATTTTCACTGGGCGTTGTCATTTTCAGCTGATAATTAACTATACGATTAGCGGGGGACGGGGCACTTTTTCAACCATGGGTAAATCCGATCCGATCCAGTCATTATAGTATTCATGTGATAGTTGATGAAATAAAGGCCTGGTATTTAAAAAAAAAAGCCTATATATATGCTGAAGAGTTTGATTCGATTAATCGTTTATACACAAGTGAGGGATCACAGCAGTCTTATATAATTAAAAGCACTCATTTACATTGCATTATCATCACATATATTATCAATTATCATAGCTATACCTAGAGATATAAAAACAAATGAATGGCGGAACTTATTCTATTCTCAGCAGATTATAAAAGCCAATCCGGACAATTGTCATTTCAGTACATTTTACAACCTAATATCTACCAAGTACATACATGTAGGTAGGTTATTTTATAAATATACCGAAATAACCGGGTATCAAATTAACTTTTTATCTGACGGGATCACGAAATTCCCGTATCCCACAGTGCCATTATATAAAGTTATTAAAGCCCTGACGCAAAGTAGGGGTATTATTTTACTTAAAACTAAAATAAACATTTAATAAAGAAGTATGTACTTATTTGTTTATTTACCAAATGTTTTTTCGGGCAAATGGGGCGCCTATCCAATCCAGGCAAAATATTTATCTATATGTGTCCCTCATTTTTTACACCTGAGGGGCTAAGTTGATCGCGTATACCTTCACGTTTTATGGCTGAAATGTATGAAAACGTCACATAAAAGATCACGGTATACGCGATCATCTTAGATCTTAGCCCCTCTGTACATCTTTTACATGTCGGTAGTCTAGCTAGCCTGTATGGCAGTGTTTTGGCTGTGACGAAATTGAAGGACCTGGCTCTAGCTGTCAATACAACGAATCCTCAACTCATTAAATGATGCGGTGTCAGTTTACCATCATACCATCAGGCAGGCCGTGAGGTAGTTTGCCACTATCGTTGTATAGAAAGAGACAAGACTTCGCCACATTGAGCGCGGTGGCGGGGCGGGCGCAGTTTGAACGCGCGCCCGCCCAATATGGAGGGGCTTTTACCATCTACAGCCATGATATCCTTGTACTATCATCACAATAAAAGATTTTATTATATCCTCAACTACTTTTTAATGCTGTGATGGCCACACTACAAACTTGAAATGAGTAACAAACATAACATAAATAAATGCAAAAAATAAATTCGTTTCACAAAATATCCACTACATCTCAGGATTCATCTAGCAATCATTCTATAACAGCACCATTTTTCCAATACTCATACAAATTCAGAAGCTTAAAAAATACTGAATGCATTAAATAGTCTTGTACTAAATATACCTACTTGTTGTACTTTTTTGTAGACACCTTGGCGCTAAGAGCGCTCTTAGTCAAAGGCTACCTAGATGAGGAAAACAAGCGCTTATAAGAAAACTGTAAAGGGCCAGGAGTACAAACAAATCATTGTTTTCCACTTTTACTGCAGACTCAAAAAGAATCATACTTTTACCTAAAAAAGTTCTCAATCGAACTCGTAAGAACACTAAGTACCTAACACTTCGCCGTAGGTATCGACAGATCTGGGGCGTAACACTTTACTATTAGCGACTTACTCCAAGGACTGTCATTGTCAGATGACAACTTAGGATGGCAATCGTCAAGTTCTTAAAGGTTCCATGCAGATCGATTGAGGCTAAAATTCATATCTCTTGAGTACTTTTTCGGTATTTTAGGTAGGTACCTACCAGTGGCGGAGCGTCCATACAACTCGATTCCCACCGGCTTGCCTTATTTCCAGCCAGTCCAGTTCTTTTACTACGGCTCATAAAGAATAGGAAAAGCCAAGTATGTCCGGCTTCCCTAAGAATATTTTTGACGCGCCGCCACTGGTACCTACTTATAAAAGTATTTATACCTAATTTAAAAACTAAAAGTGAACCGCTTTAAAACTTAGACCTTTCATAGGTTGTGTACTTTATATACCTAGATAGGTTTTGGCAGTTAATGTACCTAACTTTTATTACCTACCTACCTGATTTCCGGGCCACTTCGTACCTTTGTCACAGTGAAAATCAATATGAAATCCGCCTAGAAATCTCATATTAATATCAACACTGTGACAAGGTACGAAGTGGTCCAGAAATCTAATTGATCGGCCGTACCTACTCAATTATATATATAAATCGTTTTGCACACCATCTGTTTTTACCATCAGGCGGGCCGCTTGATTACCACCGACGTGATGGTATTAAAAACAAAAAAAAATATCTTCATGCCGATGTTTTTGACCTGTACCATTACTATGACTGGCAACTCTTTGTATTTTTAACTTATAATATACGGAATTTGAGACGTATTTAATAAGTACTGAAATTACTGCCACTCCCCAATTTCACAAACGTGACATTGTCATTTGACAATGACAATGGGACATGCAGACCCCTATTTCACCAATTAGACAATTCAAAGTACACTTCAGAGTCATGTAAAGATGGTCGTTGGATAGCATCGATATTTACCGGCCCGGCAATGTAAACCGAATTGTCATTTTAAGGTGACAATTGTCAACTAGGTGAAATACCTGGTTGACAAAGTATATAAATAAAATAATGTATGCGGCAAATGTATGCTCGCTCGATCTGGCGAGGGCGTGACATTCGCACTTGCTGTGTGAATGTCACGCCCTCGCCAGACAAAGAATGAACGACTTTGGCAATGGTTACCCAGTACCAAAGGAATTCAGAGTACTCCCGTTTAACTCCTTCATCCGGTTTGTGGAGAGATTGGAGAACAGCTTGGAGTAGGTATAAAGGAGGGGGCAATTGCACAAAAGATCCCATTGGGTCGAAGTGCATCCGCAAGGGCCCTCATCTAGATAAGATAAGAGATAAGATAAGATGCTCGCTCGATTGCAAGTAACGCCAAAATGACAGTTTTAGATGACAATTATCAAGTTGGTGAAGTAGAGGGGTCTGCTGTACTGTGTCACGTTCACATCTCTTTCACACAATAGTACTCGTATTGGTATCTTTTTGCCTTAAAGCTCGGCCGCGAGTTCGAGCGGCGATGCGCCCTACATATCTGTCGGAACCCTTTGAAGGCCATAATTAATGTACCTAAGGCAGTGACATGAGTGAGTTGGCGTGTATAGAAGAAATTATTTTATGTCACACCTGGCCATAAAGTGGCCATTATCGCACGCTCCGCGCGCGAAAAAACCCACTTCCTGGCCAGGGGGTGACATAAAATTGTGTACTTACCACGGGCGATAATAAAGAAAGCCTCATATCGCATATTTATCGCCCTTGCCTTCGGCTCGGGCGTAAAATACCTGCGATCTGAGACATTCTTTGTTTTATCGCCCTTGATGGTAAGTAATGTACTATAAAACTAGATGAAAACCCGGCTTTGCTCGGGTAAAATAAAGTCATCTGTAAATCTTGTTTTGAATAAAGTAATTATTTCCTTTTAGAACTATTTCCTTTTTAACCTCTTCACCGCCACGGTAAATAACGTAAGTCGTGTCATCGTGTCTCACACGCCTAGTCAAAGACGGAGAATGAACCTTACTTGATAGCACGGAGGTTGCCTTTAAATTGTACGTGTTGTCATCTTTTCATGACAGTGGCGTTGTAAGTCCGACATTTTATAAAACTTGTCATTGGACTTTGAATCTTCACGCTTGGACAGTAAAGTCGCTTTTTGAACGGCCTAAATTGATACAACTCTGACAGTTCAAAAAATTTCAAGTATAGGTCCAACTCATTTTCCAGTGATTGAATATGTTTAGTGTAAAGCACGAAGGTGTCTTTGACAACACGTATAAGCGTTATTGGCGCTATAGGCACGACAACATGCGACACCTTTAGGTGTTTTCGGCGTTCAAAGGGTTAAGAGCACTTAATGGCACGGTTTGCCGCGCGGCAAAATCATGAGCTTTACAATCTAATCCATCGCACTCCATACAAAACTGTCGACCGTTCCTACAGTCTATTGACCCTTACGTGTCGTGTCCTATCATGTAAATAAACTCTTCTTGGAGACATTAATCATTATCACACTTTTTTTTAGGATTACCTACACAATATCCATCACTTACAATGTTGTTGTATACTTAACCCTTTGACCGCCAAGAACCTATAAAATGGTTGTGTGTCGTCGTGCCCACCACGCCAACAACCACTTAAAAGGTCGGAGTGAAGGTGTACTTTGATCATGACAAAAATCATTGATGAACTGTTTTAATTTGTTTTTATTATTGGTTTAGACATTACACCAAAAACACAGTGCTTGGCGTACTGGGCACGACGCACGATCGCTTTGGCGGTCAAAGGGTTAAAGAAGCTCACAAAATGTAATCCCAGAGAAAAGAGTGATACCTAATAAGTAACGTCTTGAAAAAGATTTTATATGATTGGAAACGTAACGATGAAGACTTTATATACGCGGCAAGTTTACTGCGCATTTTCGCAGCGAAAAAACGAGGGTACAAGCGTTCTAATACTTGAAAACTAGAGCCGTGTTCCGAATCACGCTAAAAATGCTCGCAGCGCTTAGTGCTTACGGCCGGTCCAAATCAAATAGCGCGCTCAAGGCCGCGTGAGTAGTGTAGTAGCGTGTTTTGATTCGGACCGCTATTCGCTTGATGAGCGCGCTTACGATCGGACCGATTCACGCTCATAGCCCGTGTTTACAGTCATGTTCATATATCAAACGTCAACTTGACGTTTGGCTCAAGGTGCTTACGCCTGGGAGTGTGAGCACCGTGAGCGCCGTCCATGACATCAGTCACGTCACGACATCTCATGTAAACGCTATGGGCGTGATTCGGTCCGATCGTAAACGCGTTTTTAGCGCTGTAAGCGTGATTCGGAACATGCCTTAGATCTTATTAAAAATACCAATAGGCCGCTCAGATGTCTCGGCGGCCTCAGCTTACACTCATAGCTCGTCGAAGGACGAGCTCTCCCGCTCATCGAAGGGTCTCGCTCGCTCACCCCAGCGGTCCCATCGCTCGGAACTCAGTAGCGACTCTGTGTCTTCCTCTGGTATCGGCAGCGGGAATGCGATGCCGTCTCCAAAGCTAGTGTTCCAAGTTGTTAGATGTGGTAAACAAATATTGGGTAAAACACGTTTACTACATTTGGGTCATTATTCGGGCGTTTGAACGAAATCACTTTCGTGATAGTGACCAGTTTGTTGAATTTAGATAAAGATTTTAGTGCCTTTCTCAGTTATCTGATAAAAGTACGGCACGTCTACCACCTAACTCAGAAATAACACCAAAATCTACAGCCAATTCGTCAAAAACGTGTCCACGATAGTGAGGCGGTGGAAACGCGCGAATAATGACCCATTTATCTGTATTTGACTACTATCCTGAAGGTACTATTCCATCGGAGAGGCGAGGCGAAAATTAAATTTAAATTGCATGGAGTCGGCGATTGCAAATTTATTTATTCGATTATTCTCGTATAAAAAACAATTACAGTAAAGTACAAATAAATGCGCCAAATTGTATAGTGACCAATTTGTTGGCGCGTCGCGCTCTGTTTAGGTACATAACATTATAAGATTTACTATACTAGATAATTGTTGTTTACAAATGACATTAGTTGGCTAGTAGGTAAGATATTTCGCTGCATGTCGCTTCGCCTCGTCGGTGGAAAACCACCGTTCTTTTGCTACAGATATAACATTCTCACCTTAAAATAATATAGGTACATGATTCAAAGAAACTAGCTATCGCCTTATACAGAAATTAGGATTAAATTGTAGCCAAGGCATTTTAAGGTAAGAAAGTTACCTACAGATAGGTATATATGAGAAATTATTCAAATAAAATTTTAGTGTACCTACTCTTAATAATATAACGACACGACACGAGTTATACGCTTATGGTATAGCGTTTAAATAAAAAATGTAGGAGTCCTTTGTTAACTACATTTAATTAAACGTTTTCAGTGTTACTTACACGGAGAATATGTTAGGACTAAAAATAGAACGGACGCTCCCACCGTCCAGTCTAGCCGGGCGGATGTCGCCACGGTGGGTCGCTTATCGCTATAAGTAAAACTGCAAGGTAGCGTCTGGCTTGACTGGATGCTGGAACGCTAGGTGGCAAAGTTATGTTAAGCATACATAACACCTCCCCATCCAAACTGAGGTCTTTCTTTAGATTAGGTCAAGAAGGACCGAGGAAGGTTTTCTATTTGTATCGGCGGTTCCACTTCGGCTGCAGTTGTGGCAGCGCCAGTCTCTGTATCTGTTGTTTGATTTAATTTCTTCGCTTTGATATATATGAGGTATGTCACGACCAGAAATACGATGATGTAGAGCGGTGTAGTCCAATATATGTGCTCTTGGTGAGTTATATTTTCCAGCTGGATGGGTTGTTGTTCTCGTTCGATGAGTCCAACTGTTTTGTGAAGTTCCTTCAGGTTCACGTTTTCCAGTTTCAGGGGATGAAGCCGGTTTGAGACGTTTGTTTCGTATATGTTAAAGGTAAAGAGCTTAACAGGTGTCCCATAGATGCGATTGTGGATGTTCGTAAAAGTGACCTTTTCGGTAGCTGCGCTGCAGTTTTCAGGAAGCTTGAGTAAATGTGCGCCGTGTATTTTTAGGTATTCGTCGTGGGTGCATTGTATGTGAAGTCTTGTAGATTGGGGACTGATTAAGACGTAATACTCGTCGTTTATTTTTTCAAATATGTCGTGGTCTATTTTAATTTGGTGGTATTGACATTGTGGTGACAACTCCTGAGCTCCGATCAGTGTATATATACAATCAGGGCTCCGCCTCGGATCCTGTATTGATTCTTCTCCTTGGCAGAAGTAAGTATTTCCGATTCTATTGCATTCCTTTTCGATATACTGGTACTCATTTTCGTTCATAACTAGGTAGGGTTTATTAGGAATAATGATGGTGTTGTTGGATGTGGGGATCGGGAACAAATTGTAGTAAGTAAATATGCCTTTAAAGAATATTGGTATCTTAACTACAAATACTAACCTATTATCGCTAAAATATGAACTTACGTCTAAGAAATTATATAGGATGCGTGTTTCAGACACGTCGGAAGTTATCAGCTGCTCAGGACTGTAATATTTCCGAAGAATGGAAATAAAGTGTTCAAGATTTGAAAACGATATCAAATTCCGGTAGGCTATATGCTTAGTAGAAAGAGAAGCGGCGGTTTCAAATTCTGACAAGGTATCGAATAAGATTTGTACATTAATTTCTAATAACTTGTACGCGCTGTCTAATTTCACGAAGTCAATGAATTCCTTTGCTGACATATTTACTTGTCTTATAATTTCAGATATTTTAAAGTTAAGTTGATCTTGATTGAATACAATAGCTGACAATGTAGCATTGTAATTTTCTAAAAATATTTTATTTAACATTATTGCTTTGTTTATGTGGTGAGTGATTTCATTTTGATTTTTCTGCAAAGTGTTTATTGCGTGGTCGTATCGTCTTGCATCGTCTTGATCCAAGTTGCCAGTGATGCTGTGAATTATAGTTCCCAATCCGTCAATAAGGCCTCTCTTCAATCGGTTTTTACTTAAAGAGTTGTATTTCTCCAAAATAGAGTGATATTTCTCTGTTATGTAATTATGAAGAGTCAGAAATCTCAGTTTGAATTCATTATTTAGGTCTTTGACAAATGTGTCCATGGTGGCAATTTGGTTTTCAACTGTTTTTATGTTATCTTTTATAGGTTCAAGATCTATAAGGTGTAGAAACACATGGTCGGATTGTCGGATTTTGGCTGGGCCTAATTTAAACGGTAATATTCCAGGGTTCTTTCCTATTGGTGTCAGGATTGCTTCATTGGCTCGTGCCAGGTTGGCCGCCATCATTCTGTAACAATGTATGTTGCATTTTAATAGGTCTGCGTATGTTCCGTTTATTAATGTCGTTTTGTTTGACGTCGGTGACTTTTAGTCTCTCATTTCTACTAACACTCCTTGTTACATAACGCGGTTGTTCTTTATGGCGAGCAGCAAGAGGGTTTGTGGAATAAAATGCATGTCCTGCTTGGTATTCTAAAGGGGGTTCTAATTTTTCGTTACGCTTATTAATAGTGGTTGTTTGTCTAGAATTAAGACGTTCATTAATTTTTGCATATAACTCGGTTGATATTTCTTTATGTCTATTAATGTAATTTTGTATGCATTGTTTTTCTAAATTATGGTCGAAGGGGTCTCTGTTATCCAAATGACCATTAATGATTTCGAATGGTTTTTTATCTGTGGCTGAATGAATCGAGCTATTATACGCTAATACGGCAAAAAGCATTAATTCTGTGATTGTTGATTGTTTATGTTTTTCTTGGAGTAAGCGAATGTGCTCCGTAATGGTTGAGTGAAATCTTTCGATGGCTCCATTAGACTGAGGGTTGTTGACACTGGTAAAATGCAGATTAATTTTATGCAGGGCAGCATATTCTTTCAGAGGAAGGTTTTTAAACTCTGTGCCTTGATCGGCCGTGATGTTAATAGGTAAGTTGTGATGTGTCATCCAGATAGTGAGTGAATTAATGACGCTAATTCCTGTCACACTCTCTAAGGGATAAGCTTGAGCATATTTCGAAAATGTGTCTATTATCGTGAGAAATTTTTGACCCTTAATCTGGAATGTATCCATGTGAACGATTTCGAATGGTTTTGAAGGTATTGGGGTTACCTGGAGTTCTTGTTTGTTTGGATGTCTCTCGTATTTATTAATTTGACAGGTTGAGCAGTTATTAATAACTTCTGTTACGACTGCTGTCATATTAGGCCAGAAGTAATTTCGTTTTATTTGCTTTTCGGTTTCCTGAATTCCTCTGTGATTTGATTTGCCTTCATGATGTGCCTTCGCCAGGCGGTATTGTTCATCTGCGTCCGTAACGTCATGTAAATTTTCTTTGCAGAATATAAGGTCGTATGTTGAGTGTTTAAATTTTTCTTGCAGCGTCTTGGTAAGGACAGGTAAGTAATTAAAATCTGAAAGCCAAATACCGTATCGGATGCCTGGTCGAATAAATTCTTTGAAGAAGTCAGTTACTTCCACTTGAAAGTTGTTTAAGCCAATTTGAGCCATTATTCGAGTTTTCCCTGGAAAAATTTCTTTTGTACTTGTCTTGGAAGGAGTGTGTAACACAACTTTAATGAACACTTGGTTCTTTTGACTGTTTATTGGTTTCTCCACTATAGGAATTTCGAAAATGGGTTGTTCTTGGTTGGTGTGGATGGTTTCACATTGTTGTGTACCTGAGTCCAGATTTTTTACTTCGGGTGTTTCGGAAACGTTGTTGTAGAGTGACGCGGTATCATCGTCAGGAGGTATAGGGGAATAACGAGCTTCTGGGTCGGTAAAGGTAAGTGATTCTGTCTCGTTGTTATTTATTATGACTCTGGACAGCGCATCTGCATTTGTGTTTGCTTTTCCTTTTTTGTAGATAACGTCGTATTCGAATTCCTCGAGTTTGAGCCTCCATCTAACCAGGCGAGAGTTAGGCTCTTTAAGTGACATGAGCCATTCGAGGGGCTTGTGGTCAGTTACGATTTTGAACCTTCGGCCATATATATATGGTCGAAAGTATTTAGTCGCATAAACTATAGCAAGAAGTTCTTTCTCAATAACGCTGTAATTTACTTCGCTGTCATTTAGAGTCCTAGACGCATATGCTATCGGTTTGTCTGAGCCAATAGGCCCTTGAGACAGCACGGCGCCAATTGCGTATTTGGAAGAATCCGTAGTGATGATAAAGTCTTTTTCGAAATCGGGGTAACTAAGTATCGGATCATTCATTAGAATTTCTTGGCAAATTTTAAACGTGTTCACGTATTTTGGGTTTTTTATATCAATTTTTGGGGCGCCTTTTTTGAGGCACGATGTGAAAGGTTTAGTTAATTTGGAAAAATTGGGAATAAATTTACGATAATAGCCGAGGAGACCGAGAAAACATTTTATTTCCTTACTTGTTTTGGGAATCGGGAAGTTTTTAATGGCGTAAACTTTATCTGGGTTGGGTTTAATACCGTCCGGGGTGACAATGTGTCCCAAATAAGCAGTATCTCGTTTCATGAATTCGGACTTGTTAAGTTGTATTTTGAAGTTTGCTTCTCTAAGGCGTTGGAAGACCTTTTCGATGTTCGTGATATGTTCTTGAAGGGACGTCGAGAAAATTATGATGTCATCCATGTATACAACGCATATTTCGTTGATGAGGCCGCGGAGAACGTTTTCCATGGCCCTTTGAAAGGTTGAAGGAGCGTTCTTTAATCCAAACGGCATACGACAATACTCGTAGTGTCCGTTGTTCACTGTGAATGCTGTTTTTTGAATGTCATTCGGATCCATTTCGACTTGATGAAAACCGTTAGCCAGATCAAGTGTTGTAAAATATTGGCAACGGCCTAATTTATCCAGGATGTCTGAGATGTTCGGAATGGGATATCGGTCGCTGATAGTTTTTTTATTTAATTTCCGGTAGTCAACAACGAGACGCCACTTTTGTTTCCCTGTTGCGTCCTTCTTTTTCGGAACTATCCATATAGGAGAGGACCATGGCGACTCGGAGGGTTGTATTATTTTTTGATGAAGCATTTTGTCGATTTGGGATTTAACTTCCTCTTTATGAATATGTGGGTATCTGTACGACTTTGTATATACTGGAATTTCGTCAGTAGTTCGAATCTTGTGTTTTACCGTATTAGTAAATGTCAGCGGACAATCTTCATTGTAAAACACGTCACTGTATTCTTTGCATAATTTTGTGATTTTTTGTCTTTCTTCAGAATTCATGTGGTCGGTTCTAAGAAAATCTTCAATATTTGTAGATTTTGGAAGAGGTGTTTCAATGCTGTGACATTCGAAGTTTTTCTTCATTGGTTGAGAAGTAATGGGCTCCGTTAAGCTGATGATAGCGTCGTTACACGTTGGGTTGTTAAGTTCGATGTAGGCGTAGCTTTTCTCTGATCGTGTTATTAATGCTGGCATGCTACACTGGTTGAGGGTCGTCTCAGGTAAAAATATATCTCCATCTTTTGTGCTCACAGGAACCTTGAAAATATTTGTGCTTTTGGCTTTGACGACTGCTTCAAATAAATTATTAACGCCGGTTTTCATCATATGTATTTTATTTGTTGCATGCTCGGTAAGAAGTTCTTTCTTTGAAAGGTTGACACATGCTTTCAGTGTTTCCAATAGATCTAACCCGATTAGACCGTCGAAAACGTTATGAAATTTATAAATATGAAATTTGTAAACCATATCTGAATTGAATTCACTGAATAGCGGCAGATTGATGGTATATTTGTGATCGGTTGTGCAATGTACATTAGTAACTGAGAAGGGTTCATAGTTCATTTTAAAATTTGGGTAATAGGTTTTGACTACTTCGGGAGAGAGGAACGATTGATTAGCACCTGTGTCGATTAGTAGCTTCAGCGGGGGGTTGTTTATTTGGATGTAAGGAAGCTGTCTCTTAGAGTGAACATTGACTTGTATTACGTTTCGTCGATTGAGTCTGTAGCCTGGTGAAAATTTTGGTCGTTGAAGATCTCCTGTACGTTTTGTTGATTATTTTCTGGCAACGCCTCGCATGCGTATGCTTGTGCGTATGTAGTTGGGATAGGTTGTTGTTGGTAGTCATTAGGGTTGTTCTGACCAGATAAATTGGTATTATCGATTTCATGCAAGTTCATTTCTTCAAAAGCAAAATCAGGATAATGCCCTACATTTTGGAAATAATTTGGTTGCCTTTGATTAAGCTGCTGCTGCTGCTGTGGGTGGAAATTTGGGTTCGGAATGAACCTTGGGGCGTGATTTCTAGGCGCGTTCTGATTTGAAATCCCGCTCATACGGGTAGCATTATTATTATTCCTAGGCGCGTTGGAATACGAAATTCCACTCATAGGGGTAGGCCTTGGCCTTGGAGTTGCATTTGGATCCTGATAAAAGTAGTTGTTTCTGTTTGGCTGGCCTTGTATTTGGTTATTGTTATTTGGCCTTGGCATCTGAAAGTTTTGTGCATTGTTTCGATTTCCTGATTGGCGGTTTTCATTCAAGGTCATAAAATTATTTCTTTGTTGGAACTGAGTTGGAGGAAACCTCGGGGTGTTAAATCCATAATTTTGATTTGGCGTATTTTGCGGCTGGTTGCGTTTTTGAATGTACATTATATTAGCTTCTTCCTTAATATATTGAAGGGCTACCGGGAGAGATTCGGGTCGCATGGCGCGAATCGTAGAGCCTAGGGGCTCTTTTAAGCCTGCTAAGAACGTTTTCAAGGCTTGAGCTGTGAAGAAATCACGTTTGCAAGAAATAAGGTTCGCGTCTTCATTGTGTATATTAACATAATTTATCACAGTCGTCAACAGGCTGACACATCTGTCGTAAAATTGCTGCGGGCTCTCATTGCCTTGGTATAAATTTACAAGGTCACGGTTAAGGGAATTTTCGTCCCTTTGATCGGAGAAATTTTCTATTAAAACTGATTTAATTCTTGGCCAGGTATTGGCTGAATTTACATCTATCAAGTTAAGAGCTTTTCCGCGCAATTTTCCGATTATGCCATTGATGATAATAACATTTTGAAAATTATTTTCATCATTTTCATCATAATATTGCGTTACAACGTTACTGACAGCATTTATAAATCTGTATAATGAATTAACATTACCGTCATATTCTGGCACTACCTTTAGCGCTAAATCAAAAAGTTGTAATTGTTGTTGTTGTGCCATTGTTTTAAAATTTTACATTAAACAAAAATATAATATTTATTTTATTTATTTACTACTTAAAATCTAAAAGTCAAATTTTCACTTCACTTTTCACTTCACTTTAATACAATATTATTTGGATGAGGGATAGGATACGTTATGAACTTTACTGGTCTTATATATCTAAGAGTACTCACAGTATCAGCAAACCAATCATTGTTATTAGTCCCACGAAGGCGAATTGTGTCCCCCAGGGCGTCACAGCTTCCACAAAAATAAAGAAAGTTCACTTTCGGGAAAATAGTTCGCACTGTAAACCGTTAAAACGGACACTGAACACGATTTTCGGTTGTCCAGCTCAGTGAAAAACTAACGACTGCGCCAGTTATACGCTTATGGTATAGCGTTTAAATAAAAAATGTAGGAGTCCTTTGTTAACTACATTTAATTAAACGTTTTCAGTGTTACTTACACGGAGAATATGTTAGGACTAAAAATAGAACGGACGCTCCCACCGTCCAGTCTAGCCGGGCGGATGTCGCCACGGTGGGTCGCTTATCGCTATAAGTAAAACTGCAAGGTAGCGTCTGGCTTGACTGGATGCTGGAACGCTAGGTGGCAAAGTTATGTTAAGCATACATAACACACGACTATTAAACTAGATTCGAAATAAATCAATTAAAAGTACGTAAGTTGTAGAGCAAGGGCATAGTTCGGCTCTAAGGCTAAATTCTGTCAAACGAACGCAAGCAAAACTAGACTTAGAGCTCTGACTGTAAGTTAGATTTTTGCTTGCGTTAATTTGACAGCGCTTGGCCTTACAGTTTTGTACGAGCTATAAACCTATTTTATACCTATATTTGGATGTCAGTCACTGCACTATTAAGAGTACCTACCATAGTACTTAGATATATATTACCCAATGAAATAATATTTATACCTAATATGATACTAGTCAGATATAATTTATTAGTTAAAATTTACCTTATTTCGTAAAGATTCTAATTGCTTGCTTAGAAGTTTTTCCGTACACACATCGTAGTTAAATTCAGAGATTTTCAGCATTCAGTTTTTTTTTATTCACCAATAGGGATGTTGACACCAAATAAGAAAATCAATGAATCCGAATTTTCTCGAAAAAGGATCAAATTCTCAATCAAATAGCGAAAAAAGTAATTCAAAAGAATAAATAATAACATAATTATAAGTCATAAAAGTTTTAGGAGGGGGCATTGTCTGTCCCTTTTCCGCAAAACGCACCAGTGTATTGAACGATCGTCATTTACTATGGCGCTCCAGGTCAGTGACGTCACTGACCTGTAGCGTTTTCTCTCTCTAACTAAAAGCATTCTAACGGTTGTAGTTTCGTTATTTTTTGAGATATTTGAATAGGATTTTCATTGTTTGGCATAGTTTTAGGTATTATTTCGTATGGAGTAATAATAAATTTTGAGTCAACATCCCTATTCTCTAACTCGCTCTCTACTCTTTGGGGTACGTTACTATCAGAATGAGATTATTTTAGAATTTTGTTGGTGTATGCGCTGTCATCTCAATTTCACAAATTTGGCGCACCTTCATCCTGTTTACCAACCGATAAAATGTATCACTATCTCAATAAGTATGTGAGTAGCCCTTTCAGAAAAGCACAAGAGTGTACAGTAGGTTCCTTTATTTCTCGAATACGGGTGACCCATGCTTGTATGTTGTTGTATACATGCACATTGTCTATGTGCGCGTCAGCGTAGGAGCTATGAGTTCACGTTGTCTATGTGTTCGTATGTGTCACAACTACAACAATGGCCAACACACGCTCGTGAGATAAAAGTACTATAATTATTATAGCTGGAAATGTTATTTTTGTCTAATAATTAAGATGAGCGACTTCAATTCTTTGTTAGAGTATTATATATCTAATATTGGTAACGGAATATTAAACTTATTTGATGACGAAACGTAATGACATGTATGTTGTTTCTAATGTATAAAAATAATGTAAAAATAAATTATACGGTGCAAATACGTGAACATCAAAACTCTGTGACTATATTTGTAACTCTACCAACTGTATTCACTATAAAGCCTAAGATCTAAAAGCATCATCATCATCATCATCATCAGCCTATCTACGTCCCACTGCTGGGCACAGGCCTCCTCTCATAGATGCAAAGCATAATCATTTATTTTACTACAACTAACAATTAGCATGCAAAAGGACACTGTAACGATTTCCTGACGCTACACGAAAAAGAAGTGAATGACTTTAATTTTGATTTAAAAAAGGGGTAATCGCCAATGAATGAAAAGCATATCATGAATAAGAATTGATTTATTTAAAATATAATAAAAAATATTGCTGATTGGAATTGGATTAGAATAAACTGTTTCCTTATACTATGGCCGGGGATCCAGGCCCCTTCTGGGGGCAAAGTCTCCATCTCTCAGTCTCGTGTCCGTTCGCCACGCTAAAATACCAACAAAATGACTAAGCTGCCCCGTTGTTTATACCAATTATATCGACATTTACAAAGCAATAATGAAGCTGAATAATGAATACGCATATGAATGCTGCAGATGAGTAAATAATAACGCACTTTAAAGGCCTATTCAGACTGCTTTTGCATCGAGAAACTAGGCCATGTTTTCACAAGAATCGGTCAAGCGAATTTACGAAGCTGGATCACTTGTATGGGAACATAGCTTAGCTATGGTGGCAAAGTAGCCTTCAGCAGTAGGCCCTATTTCACCAACTTGGCAATTGCCATATTAAAATGACAATTCGTACATTACTGGGCCGATAAGTAACGATAATTTCCAGCAACCTCCTTTAATTGTCGACTCGGCAATGTACACATACAGTCGCCATCATGTCATGTCGCGTCGTATATCTGTACTCTTCAGGATGCTCAATAATATCTGAAAATGCACTGTAACGCCTTGAGAATAGAGTCGCGTTCCGATATTTGGGAGCACCTCGTTCGTTACGATATATCTAATGGCGACTGTACTTAGAATTGTCATCATCAAGTGACAATTGTCGAGTCAAAATCGCCTTATTTCGCAAACTTGGCAACTTTCACATGAAAATGGCAATAAATGTGACCGCCATACAAACTTCTCTGCAGACGGGTCATGTTTGTCTGCTATAGATTGCTGAGTCGATAAGTAACGATGGTGTCTTGCAACTACTTTTAATTAACGATCCAGCAATACTCGTAATCGTAGTATTGTCATTGTCAGGTGACAATCGTTATTTTGGTGAAATAGGGTCCTTAGGGCAGTATTGAATACAGGTGGACACGTGACATCTGCAGCAATCAAATGAAGAATAGACTGAGAGGAAGAGAATAATTTAGAAGAACTAAGAAATAAATTTAGATATACATACATCACACAGACAGTACGTGTCCAGAACTTGAAGTGTCGTTATGTTGGACATATGACAGTCGTAATTAAATTCTGATATAATTTATTTTCAATGAGACAATTTTCATTTGCATTACTCTGCGTCATCTCATTATCATAAGATACACAGAAAACCAGATTTTCTGAACCCTTTCAACACAATGAAGCGTTCAATTCTGAAGGCTTTCACTAACAAAAAAAATTCCAAAAATTTTCGAGTGATGTAACGAATAGACTTGCAATATGCGAATTTTTGATCATAAAAGACGAAGCAATATTTGCGAATCTATTTTTATATGTGCAATTGTGCATGGCGGTGAAAAGGTTGTCTTCTGAGAAAAATCTGTTGGAAAGGATTAGTAAAAATTGTATATGAAAGTATCCATTTGCTTGCTAAATAAGTTTCTAAACTGCATATAAGCTGCTTGTACTGCTGCTATATATATATATATATATATATAAGCTGTTTTGATACAGGTAGCCACGTGAATTGTCACGAAGCGGTCCATAGCGTTAGTGTAAATAAAATAAAAAACAAAATAAAAGACAAATTAATTTATTGTGCACAAAACATACAAATTTATAGGATTCTAACTTTATCAGTCTTGTGTGTTGTATATAGCTCAAAAATAATAAATGCATTATCAAGCAATTCGCAGACATTAACAATTATTATTGGAAGTTGTATTGAATTATTATTTGTAATTTTAATAAAGGCATGTCAGCACGAACCCTACATAACTTGAGAACGATTTATGGTAAGAATGTTATGTATGTATCAGGTACATAGAAGAGTTCCTACAATATTTAGTTTAGACAGAAATATAAAAGATCAATAAAGAACTAGAAAATGTTCCGAACACATACCTAGTATTTATTAAGTATCTTTTTCGACTAAGAAAATAACATATAACTACTTAGAGCAATGCATACAACAATATGCACGAATGTAAAATATAATACGCACCTACAGAATAATCATAACAACATTAATATACATTTATAAAAACTTCACTAACCTTTACGGTTCAAACTTCATTTTAACTCGATTACATGTAAAATTTTATGTCTATCAGATTTCCTAAGATATTAAAAACAGTGTAAATTGAGACTGAAAATTTCTGCACCTTTAATACTAAACTCTAAATACAATGCATACATTCAGACTTCATAAACATTGAAAAGACTTCATAAAGATAATGACAACAATCTCGGTCATCTGTCAAATATACCGATTTCTGGTGTAAAGTACACATTGTCCAGCCCCTCTAGCACAACATGCATTCCGTATCTACTCGCGCGCGAGATAAGCTACCTGTCACTTTTTGACAGCATTAATCAGACAGTGACAGGTAGCCTATCTCGCGCGCCAGTAGAAAAGAGATGCATGTTATGCTAGCCCCGCCCCACAGTTAAAGTAACTTGCCTAACCTCGAAACGGCGAGAAAAAAACTAGTAAGGTTCTTAAAAAAACCATAATAACAGACAATCAATATAAACAAGTTAACTGCACGAAAATGCCGGGGTAAATCAGATTAACCAACCGCGCAATCACCATTCGCGAAATAAACAAATAACTGTTCACATCACAATATATGCTGTTCAATATATGCCTCACCAATCAGATCTTCTGTTTTGTTTCTCAGCCTTTTCCACGGCATATCTCGAAATTTCTATTGCTAAACGATTCAAACAGGAAAATAGGCTGTATTTCTTTTATATTTGGCGAAACATTTCAAGAGAACTTATAAACTAACGTCTGAAGACCTCATTATAAATATTAATCATACGCTTTTTGGCTAAAATGCCATTATTATTCGTTTGTCTTTTTCTTTCGCGTTGACGTTTGTGTTTGTATGAAAGGGACAAACACATTTTAATTAGCATAGGTTGGTTATTTTTAATAAATAAGGTGGACACTTGTCATATTTCGAGAATGGTGTAGCGTTTGATATAAGCCCGATCGTGGCCTAACCCTGATTCATAAAGCAACGTCTTTACTGTTCTCAAGGTATGTGCGAGTCGTCTGTGGTGAACTGTGGGGTTTTGTCTGACCTTGAGCGCGTCGTGCCCATAGAGTCGTAGCTCTCTTGCGGCGTCGTGAATGTCTGCAGCTGGTGCTCTCGCCGCACAGGGAAATCGCACCCGTCACCCAAACTGACAAAATCGTTTACGACAAGTTACGACAGGGGCTTTAGACTCACGTCTTTTGTTTTCCAATGACATCGCACGTTACACACACGTACGAAAATCGCATGCGAGATTTAAGGCTTGGTCACACAGCTTGCGCGACGCCTAAATGTATGAAACCGTCCCGCTCGCGTCGCGCAGCCTGTGTGGCGTCGCTAACCTGTTAGCATACGTTCCGGCGCGCAGCGGTCGCGTCGCGCGACGCTGTGTGACCAAGCCTTAACTACATTGCGCGATTTTATAGAGCGATTGAACTCGTTATACCTGACTAACCCGCAGTGTAATGAAGCTCGCATGCGTGTTTCGTACGTGTATAAATACCTAAGTGGAGCGAGCGCGCGAAACAAATTGAAATGCGATTGGGATCGAGCGACTGACAAAAATAGACCTCAAGTTTCGATGTCCCTAAAACCACCAGTAATATGTAGCTTAGTAACGTGTTTATGTTTACACAACAAAGTTGAACGATGGTCACTGTCCGGTGGTGTCAGCCGCGTTCAGGTGAATTTACACCCCAACACCTCGGTGCTGTATGAGCCGAGTTTAGGGAAGGTGGCAAGAGAAACTAGCCTAGTCTATGGCCTAGTCTGATTTTGTTAGGTTACGCGAGTTTGGCATGCTAAGGGCTTATTTAGAAGTGCAATCATTTTTACGGCTTAAAACTACCCTTCGATACCAGCCTTAGATTTTTGGATTAAGAACCTAAAAGTCGCAAGAGCAAAGGAACAGTAAAGATAATTTTACAAAAGGTTGGTAGGTAAACCATGCACAGACATCAAGGGAAGTCAGAATAGAATCTCACCTAACCCAGATAACCCAGTGTTAAGACTTAGCTTTACAATCATTCAAAATCAAACTTTTACAGGCTATAATTTATTAATAGCATAGCATACGATATATAATTATTTCATAAAATTACTGTGTCGATACGTGAAATATATTATAAGATAACACATACGTTTTACCGCTTTATTTATATACTTAAAACAAGTGAAAGCTAGCGTGAGAGCCGTGTTAACTTTTATGTTAGTTAAATATATGTATGTATACAAATATTAAGTGTTAGCCAACTGTAATGACTACCTAATGATATAAAATGATGACATGTAATATGAAATATATTAGTTCTATGTATGAGGATGTGAAACAACCACTGAAAATGATTGTTAAGCCTGCCCACTTAAGAGGAGGGGTAGGGCTGCCGCTAACCACAACTGCTGTATCGCATCTTTATCATACGGATATGCCGCCAGCGATTGCTCGATACGCCTCAAGCCTTTTACACCGGATGAAGTCGCACATATATTTAAAACTTCTATCGCGTCCAAAAATAGTACCGACGTTTACGGCCTCTCCGCAAATCTTTTGAAGCGTGCCAGTCCCGCAATCAGCTATATTCTTTGCGAACTTTTTAATAGCTGTATGCGAACAGGAGTCTACCCCGAGAGCCTGAAGAAAGTCAAAATACACCCACTTTATAAAGGAAAGGGTAAAAAATCAGCAATAAAATCCTACCGCCCCATATCCCTGGTCCCAGGCCCTAGTAAATGTTTCGAAGTAGGGTTAAACAAGAGGCTACTCGGTTTCTGGGCACCAAGGAATACGCTGTCCGACAGCCAGTACGCCTACCGACACGGCCGCTCCACCACAGACCTAGTGCGGGAAGTAGTGCGCTGCGTATTGTGTGCCCGCGAGGCGGGCCGTCACGTAGCTGTCATCTGTTGCGATCTGTCCCGCGCTTTTGATACGGCAGACCATGCACTCGTCGCCAATAAGCTGGCCCACTACGGCATTAGAGGCCCAGCCACCGACCTAATACTGTCGTTTATGACTGACAGAGCGCAAGTGGTAGTTGGCGACAGGGGTAAGGTTGTATCTGCTGAGCTACAAAACTTGATGGGGGTTCCTCAAGGATCGTGCCTCTCCAACACCCTGTTCAGCGTTTTGCTCAACGACCTGCCAATGGCGATTAAAGGTGCTGATATATTCATGTATGCCGACGACGTCACGGCAGTCGTGAGCACAACCGCTGAGCAGGAGTTGGAAGCAGCACTAAGTTTCGTCATGGAGCAATTGCACCAATGGTTTCAGACAAACGGCTTGGCCCTAAACAAAGAAAAAACCAGCTTCATGTCATTTAAACTAAACGGCCATACAAGCCCAACCATGAGGGTGTGCGCCGGCGGTGCCCCTATACAGCACGTGAACGGCGCACGCCTTCTCGGTTTCCATCTCGACAGCGCGCTAACGTGGGAGGCGCACATAGATGAACTGTGCAAGAGACTGGGGAGTGCGTGCTTCGCGCTGCGGCGACTGACGACTACCGCCGGAAGGAATGCGGTGCGAGAGTGCTATTTTGCAACAGTGCACTCGCTCCTAACTTACGGCTTGGAACTGTGGGGTCGCGCCTCCGACTGGAGGCGTGTGTTCTCGCAGCAGAAGCGCGCCGTCCGCGCGATGGCCGGTAAGCCGCAGGATGCCCCGGCTCGTGACCTTTTCCGCGATCTCAAGATTTTGCCCCTGCCTTGTTTATATTTATACCAGGTCTCAGTGTTCACACACGAGAACTTGGATATGTTTAAGCGCAGAGGCATTAACACGAATTATAACCTGCGCAGTAATAGACACCACAACAGGCTGGTCGCCGAATCACACAAACTGGCCAAGTCTGAGCGATCCGCGTACTATGTGGGCCCCTCGATTTACAATCGCCTGCCGGACTCTGTAAGAGAAGCAACTTCCACCGCAGCATTTAAGGCTAGGCTGAAGAAGTGGTTGACGCAGGAATTATTTTACTCTTATGACGAGTTTTTTTGTCTACCGATGATTATTTGAAGGTAGAAATATATTTAGCATGACATATTAAAATATTTGAATATAATTACTAAGATAATTAGCATGTACTATTATAATTTATAATTGACATGTAATTAATAAATAACATTATTGAAACTGTATCGAAATATTTGTACCTTGACTTGTAACTATTGTTATCAATAAATTTCATTTGTCATTTGTCATTAGGGCAAGCTCTCTCCATACAAACTTTGTGCAGGATTTACTTCGTTTGTGTTTGGATTAAAGTTATGATTTTTGGTCAGTATGCTTATTTTTCTGATAGCTATTTCGTGATGTAATTTTTTTTTTTTTTTTGAAATATTTGAAAATTTTCACATCACGATCTTCGCATATCTAATATTTACAACCAAAAAAATATTATATTTGTTAGTGCCAAAACCGACGAATAAAACGTGCACAAAGTTTGTATGGGGAAGGCCTTGCCCTACCCTGCGCCTTAAACTTTATAAGGTGGAAGTATATATTGACTATTAAGAAATATGCATTGTGGCATTTTTGTATGCAAAAATAATAGTGACAATGAATATACCAACAGGTTAATAAAAAATGCGAAAGTGATCGAAAAGATGATTATGATAAAATTAATAATGAATTTAAAGCGAAAACGAATTAATTAAAATGTAAGTAGTAATGATTATAATGTCAAAAACCCGAGATCTAAAGATATACACACTATTATTAAATTATGATCTGAATTCTGATCTAATTATATAAAAACGCTGGGTCACTCGTTAGAAATGTCATTCACTTCTTTTTGCACACATTTACATGCACATTACACACACATGTCTAACCCTCAAACTACCGAGTACAAACACGTAGGAAGCCAATTCTCTAAAACGTCAACCAATTAGCCGATTTTTTAAAAGTAGGTATCTTATTTGGGATTCGTATTATTCGTATTTAGAGTAGTAAACTCTCCAATAGAAGAAGAAGTATTTAGGAATTGCACTTGGTCTATTATTTGTAATTTTTTTATAATTATTCTCATCACACAGGCAAATTTACACAATGAACTCGTCTAGCAAATTCGATGTTAATTCCATGCATAATTTTGAGATCCACAGAAATTAAGTTAGTTTCAGTGATTTAATAGTGTCTTTCTATGTCTTGAATAGTTTGTTCATATATTTTTTTTCTTATTCATTTTGACTGAAAATGTTTACAATTAACAAAATAACTAAAAAGTCAATAAAGGAGATAGCTAATGTGTTTTTAGGCTAACTATATCTTTCAAATAAAGTATGATACAGATGTACGCTAGAAGTATATTACATTGAAGGCAACAGACCGTAGGAGACTTCAAGTTTGTGTATGATTCCGTAAAAACCATCGGGAAAAATTAAAACCAAAAGAGACGTTGCCAGTTGTCCCCTTACAGCTAATTACACAAACGTTCATAATAATAATACTAATAGTGGTATATTATTAATACTTAGTAGTTCGAAGGAACAATGAGTGTGAATCAACATCATAATTAAGACGGCTGAACTTTATGAACATTTGAGTAACTAGTCACTGTTCATCCATCCTTGATCCCAAGCTTTAGGTATGCCAATAGCGGGAACGATTTCCATCGAATACGGGAAAAGATCTTGGTCAAGTATTACTCATAACATAAACAATGATTTGTACCTCAAGAACGGCACTAGACTATTCAAGTATTCACCCGTTCAAGCACTCTTAACGACCCGATATCATATTCTTATGTTTTCCATCATATTTCATATTCGTCACTGCTTCTACATTAGTCGCATTTATTTTTCGTCAAAAGAATCTAACAATGGCAGTACATAATCGTGCCTTATATAAAATAACAAGGGGGGTCCGACCTTAAGTAATTTGATGGGTACCGGCCTAGGACCCCGTCAAAGAAGAGCTGAAAGAATGTAATTACAGTGACGAATACATAATGAAACCAGAGACTAGGAATTATATAGCTAGAATTATATACCTCTGCTTAAAACATAGCGCCATCTATGAACACAACGTAGAAGCTCCCAACAGATGGCGCTATGTTTTAAGCAGAGGTCTTAGTGGCATACGAATTAAATGGTAAAGTGATCTCTCCATAGTGAAACTAGCTACAGCAGGCCCATTATTTTAAAATTACGCCACAATGTATAGGCATCGGCAGTCTATATAATTCCTAGTCTCTGATGAAACTAAAGTATTGGAGATGTACAGTAATAAAAAAACTGGTCTACCTTTCGACTCCATATTTTGTATATATAGTAAAGACCCTAATAGACACGTAGGCGTACTGATGTGCCTTCGGAAACTTACCAAAATTGCGAATTTTTCCACGTGGGTAAGTTTCTGAAATTTCTTACATTTTTGTATGGGGTTTGAAACTTTCCGAAATGTAAAATGGAAATTTCTTATATTTCTATGAAATTCTCAAGAAATTTCGGAGAACTTTTCCAACTTTTTGGAAACTTTTCGCAACTTGCACATCTGTACGTAGGAGATTTGCATGGAATTTTAACTACATAGCGCGATTCATCTCTGTGAACCGCATTGTAATGAAAGTCGCAAGCGAGTCTCGTACGCAAGTAAGGCTTAAATAAGGTTCAAAAGGGTATACCACTTTTTTGCATGACTGTGCCAAGCCAACAACCCACTCCCCTTAGTAGGTAAATTAAGCATGTACCTGGTGAAGACTGGCACCGGCCAAAGACAGGGCTGGTTGCCGAACACCTCCTTAAAGTTGCAGTACGCGCCGATGGAGAAACCGTTTTGGTCGACGCCACCGCGGAACATTGGCGCACGGAACGCCTCTGCAATAGGGCAGTTGACACAAAATTTATTATCATTCCAAAAGAAACAATATTAAAAAAGTATAATGATGATGAGTAGTTATTAGTAATTACTGATGTGCCGTCGGAAACTTTCCAAAATTGCGAATTTTTCCACATGTGCAAGTTTCTGAAATTTCTCTCATTTTTATATGGTGTTTGAAACTTTCCGAAATGTAAAATGGAAATTTCTTATATTCTATGAAATTCTCAAGAAATTTCCGAAAACTTTTCCAAATTTTTGGAAACTTTGCGCAACTTGCACATCTGTAATGATGAAAATCTTATTTAAAATATCGAAGCTACGACCATTTTAATGTTCCTAATTCGAGAGAAAGAGCACACAGATCCATGACGACACGAATCTTTACATACAAAGGTTCATTTTGCGGAGGAGAGATAATATGCCCGCTCTTACAATGTTGAAGAACTACTTTACTACACTGGCTCGATGACCCAAAGAGGATCTTGACCTCTGACATACTTTGGAGACTTATAAATTACTAGCTTTTGCCCGCGACTTCGTCTGCGTAGAACTCGGTCATTGCGTTAGAATGTTATTGCCATTATTTTATGTCAGGCGCTTATACCTAGTTAGCTTTCTTCCATACAAAGATACACCACCTTAAGGGATGATTTCCGAGATAAAAAGTATCCTATGTCCATCCCTGGGACTCAAACTATATCCATACCAAATTTCATCTAAATCGGTTCAGTGGTTCAAAAGTTAGTGGTAACAGACAGACAGACATACTTTAACACTTGTAACAGTTGTAACCCGCCACGACTTTGCACGGGTAGGGCAGCAGTTAGGTATTCATTTTTTTGTTACTTTTTTAGACAACACTCTAAGTTATTGAGATTTCCTTATTTGGTGTCAACATATATTTTATATTGCCACGTATAAAGCATACGTTGGATAAAAGTCAGTCTCTCTCAGAGCCAAAAAAATCGTGCCTTACATAATATGCCAATATTAAGTAGTAACAAGTTAATCAATCAAACTTATTAATCGTAGCTCTCCAGATTGGCAAAGACCTAGGTTTTCGCCTTGGGCTACATTCGATCGAGGTAATTTTATTCTTTGTGTTTAATGTCTGTTAACTGTGGTATTTTCCTCATTCATTAACTACGAAAATATTTTATCCGCATGTTTCATGTTTATGATACATCATCCATAGCATAATCACTGAAATGTTGCTATAAAATTCAAGGATGTACAACAAAAAGCGATTAGCCCGCGTAGTCAACAATATTATCTAATCAGTGGTTCATGTGTGACGTATACATCTAGTGATAACTACTTTGATGAGTATGAATGAATATGACAACTTCATATTAACTCTCATGGTAAAAGGCATTCGTGATACCGCGTATCTTAATCCTATCCAACCCTATCGAAGACGGTTGTACTGACATACGGTCTCACAAAAATCTTAATGTATTTGCCCGTCGTCTACCCGTCCCTGGGATCCCAGGGCAGATAACAAAAGAATGGCATTGTATATTTTTTTCGCCGGGAGAGGACGGCTTAAAGAATGCCAACAAACTGCCATGCAGTTTGGCGAAGATTAACAATAATAAACATTGTAATTTTTGTTTGAGATCAATAAAAAATATATATAACAAAACACTGGAAAAGTGCGGGCAGGACATGTATATTTTATCGATTCTCTTTGAGGATATACCTAAAATATTTATCGTCAGTATCACATACTAATAAGTAATTAATGTTATTAAAATTTAATGGCTACAATCACGTTGTGGATTTGGAACTACCATTATCAGGACCAAGATCATAACTAAAACAAGTATTAACTACATTAAAAGAAGTGAACTTCCGTAACCTACCTTAAAAAATTGAATTCTAATCAGATGGTATTACAATAATTAATCGTTTTCGATACTACAACTACACTACTATACTGTCAGTAGAAGTGTCTGCATTTACCATTGACCAATCTCTTAAAAATATTGCCAACAATCTGTCTAGTGGGACTACGGAAACGGCGGTAGGATATGAGCACGTCTGCAAACAAATGTTAAATTTAATGCAAACTGAATAAAGATTTAAATTGCGTGATTTTGCGGCAAGTTGCAGTCACTTCTAGGGACTTGGACCACAGTCCCTAGAAGTGACTGTAGTCCAAGGGACGTAGCTAAGAAATTATATGTTATACAATACCACAGAATAGTATAATAGTATTACATACAGAACGGCACGAACACCCCCGCACCGAGGTCAGTTACCTCGTCCCTGACAGGCCAGGATGACAAGCCGGGTTACGATCGGGTTACCGTCGCGGCTCGCGATTCACACATGCCACGCGCTACGTACTCGCGCAAACAATTGACGCGTGTGCCGACAGCGCACGCACACATACTTACCCACAGCGCTTGCTTTCCTTCGCGTGTCATCCCCGTGACAATACCCCAGCTTTAAGGTATGAATAGACATGTAACCTCAAAATAAACACCGGATGTCGAAAAAACGTTCCGGTGTTTCTATTTAGTATGGACTACATATGTCGAATTCATAAGTCAGTACATATTTATTACACCATACATACATTCAGCGTGTACAAAAGAAAAACGGACTAATATTAGATACATTTTAGGAGCATGGTATCCTTCAGGGTATTTGGCATTTGGCGTAAAAATATCGTTAGAGCCCGGACACATGTCCACGGTACGGCGCCGCGCCGTACGCGGCTACGTACAAAGAACAAAGGCCGTAGACGGTGCCCGGTGCCGTACCGTGGGCATGTGTCCGGGCCCTTACGCGGAGACAAGTATATCTAAAAGATACTTAATCGAAGAATCTTTAATATCTGCCAAAACAATGGCGGCAAAAATATCAGACACGTGCCGACGGCCCTAAAAATAGTCCTGTCAGTTATTTATTAACACTTTGTTGTGGCAGATGTTGCGAGTACAATAGTATATAATAATATAATAGGCTGGAATACGCACCTAAAGTCGTTCTATTAGTGGCGACGAGATAGCAGTGGTACCCGAATAAAGATCCCAGCGATATCCCGAACATGAGAGCCACAAAGAACGCGAACACAATGTGGTACCGGCCCGCGTTCGCCGCGTTGCCGAAATCACCTCCCTGAAAGACATAAGAACCACTTATTCCACCGATAATGAAAACGGCATTATAATCAGCCAGTCGTAATGAGAGGTATAATAGCCGGAGTGCTCAAATGAAGGTGCGTTACTTAAAAATTTATATCAATAATTTTCTAGGCTGTCTTAAATTTGATGTTGTACCTTCAGTATCGTCGGTGTCGTTTTTAATTAATTACTTAACAGGTAAATGACTTAGCCTCAAATTACCACTTAAGTCTGTTTACATTTAATTCGGGTGAAGTACAGAATTATCTTCCTACATAGGTACTTATGTTAGTGCGATAGGGTCATACTAATTACGTCGGCCACAAACGCTATGCTACAGTCACTGCACTGAGAAAACAGTTCATCAATAATTTAGGTGATTCACATAAAGAGGGGATCAAAGTGACAAATCACCAAAAAGTATGATGAAATTTTTCAATATTATGGTGAAGCTAATCACATATCATGGAGTAATGCAATTATGTGATTAGCTTCACCATAATATTATATTTAAAAATTTCGTTATACTTTTTGGTGATTTGTCACTTTGATCCCCCCTTTATGTGAATCACCTAAATTATTGATGAACTGTTTTTTCAGTGTGTGCCACCTAAATATGGCGTGACATGGACATATTACTAAAGCTTGTGGTGAATGGAATAGCAGTGAAGACTACGTTCCACACTGCTTGAACAGTATTTACACACAAACATTCCCACTGCGATACCGTACAAAGGATGACTCACCGTGTCGATCCCGATTAAACCCATTAAAATATACGAGTAATGTAACTATATTAAATTCTTTGAATTATATATCCATGTGTACTCACGGACTTTAGTTCTTGAGCCATTTAGGTATCAAACTAACTTTGTTATTTTTATAGTTAAGATATGATATGTCCAGTATAACATGAGCTTTATATGGCTTAATGATTAAAGTCCGTAAACCTATTTTCTTTCCTAAAACAACACCTATACTTTCATGGTTTTAGAAAACAAATATAAATAACCTAATTATTTACTAACAAGAAAATATATAAAATAACTTAAATAATATTACAGCTAAATTAAATCTAAAACAGGCCCTTGAGGCATTGTTCCGAGGATGCTGGCGGCATTTCCTCGTTGTATCGCAATGCTGACCAAATAACCTTATTAACCCTACGATGACCTTTTAACAGGTCCTGGAAAATCAAAATTTGTCTACCGAATGGACAATTAAAGAACTGAGTGAGAAAGGAAATGGAACATTTTATAACTGGAACAACTTTTGACTGAAATGAGACGATACGACCGAACGCAGACACTGCCGTCGAGTAGGTACGGTACGGCGAGTCACCCTCAAATAGTAATTAATTCAAACAATGTGGAACAAAACAAACCTACAAACGATTTACGCGATGAAAGTTCAAATATACGCGTGTGAATCTCATGTTACTGATAACAGGCCTTATCAGATACGGACGCAAGCCAGTCAATATCTGAGTCACTAATGCTATAAAATGATACGAATGAGGCAATGTGCTAATCTTTCCGTCCTCTAAATACATAGATATAATGCACGTAAGATTATGCCGTGTTTAATATGACAATACTTTCGGATCTTTGATTAAAAACACTAATTATTATATATGCTTTACTCCCAATTATCGAAATTTTAATATGATGTCAGATATTTACCGCCATGTTCTTAGACATGCTCGCGTGTTTATCGGTGACCATAATAACATTACATAAAACATCTGACACTTTCTTTCTGTCAGAACGCGACAAACATTTACAAAATACAAAAAAGACAACATTTTAAGGGTAAGTACACGGAAAAAACATTTAAATTTCAAAACAAAAAGCAACCTAACTTGCAATGACGTAAGGTATAAACGAGCTTTGAAATTTTAAAGGACTAGACATGTTCTTTCCGTGTACACTTCATTTTATATTGTCTTTATCACGCGATACACGCATAATATACCACTTAAGTATGTACACTTAATTTTGTATTTACACTGGCGGTCAAAAATTTCGGGTCACCCTAGTTTAAATAGCCTCAATAGGTTTTGTGAAATATTCTACACTCGTTTTATTTACATAATATACTATTCTTCGTATTGCCCAACTGTATTATGAATTTCCGGGATCCTATCATATTTTAAAATATCAATGTCCAAAAATTAAGATTTTCGCGATATTCGCTCCGTTAACGTTGTTTATTCATGGATTTTTACGAGTCCGATTTAAACCTGGAAACGTTACTTTATTGTCCGTTACTTTTGCAGTATAGATGCAGAATTAAATAAAGATAATCACATGATTAAAAAAACTCACAACCTCGCAGTTTTTTTCGGAAATATGATGGTTATTTACCGACCCGTATTCTTTGTCCGCGAGTGTATTTCAGGGGCCGAATACAAATACAAATGTTATTTCAACAAGCGTTTAGTATTTAGAGAACGGAAGTTTAATTTCACTAGCTTCGTAATGAGTATATACCGAGAAAGATACAAGCGTAAATACGTTAATAAAGTTAGAACAAGGTTGTTTTACTAGAAGATCCATGCAAACTTTAGTAAAAGAGCCTTTGGCTATCAACCGGTCGCAGTGGGCTTGCTTGTATTGCTGGTACATCTGAAAATGCACACAACCTACTCAATGAAACAGATAATAAAACACTATCATTTATGATGAGTTAGTATACAACAAATGCGTGTGTGTGTGTGAATCAAATAATTTTTTTCATTGGTTGTACAGTCAAGGGCACCAATATTTATACAAATTCATCACCTTACTCCATTGAAATAAGGTCCAAAAATGAATACATATTTATCCCTTGACTGTATACCTACGCTGCGCTCCGCCGTACGCACCGCTCCGAGCGTGCTCTGTGGCCATACACTAATGCGCTCGGTTGTTTTATGCGTGAAACGCATGCGTTCCCATATAAAGCCATTCAACGCAATGCGTTTGAGGCAACGTTTTTATATGCAACGCATGCGTTTGACGCACAAAACAACCGAGCGCCTTAATTAGGCCCAGTAGAAAACAGACAAGACTATAGCCCAACTGAAGTCAGTGGGCATACCGCAAATCTCTCTCTTTCGCTCATATATACAATATACAGGTGCGACAGAGAAGTGGATATATCGTTTTCGGGTCGCGGTAGGCCCTCAGAGAGATTCACTAGTGAGTGGAGATTTACAATTGTAGTCGTTGGGCGAAATGGCGCACTGCTTGACATCACTTCGCAATCCACTCCCCGACACGTGCAATGCAACTATCATAGATATAATATATACTCTGTAGTTGTAGATGCGCCAACGAGCGACCGGGGCTATGTCTTTCTCATACTTGCTCATATTCATACAAAATTTGTACTACGCAATTTGGCCGGTTTGCATGTCCAATGTATTGCTTAAGCGGGTATTACACTGTCCTGAATTTAGGACACTTAGAAGGGTTCCGACCTATACGTTAGGGCGAGATGCTTCAACTCCCCTCCACTAGTTAGGACGCCTGATTCAGGACAGTGTAATACCCGCTTTACGGAAGTTTGCCTTTGCCTATAACCCGACCATGAAAGAATGTTCGGTCGGTGTTAGGGACAAAACATGCCACTCTTTTCTATTTCCTCCTATAGGAATCGCAATAAGACTATCTTTCTCTACCAAAGCGTGTCAGCCCCTTGGCAACTATGGAATCTAGTATCGTATCGACTATATATCGTGTCGACTGTGTCGATTATATTGTTCTCGTTTTATAGAGCTCTATATAATCGATAAGGAATAATGCATGTGATTATATAAAAAAACTTTTAATCAAAAAACTAGAGCATAAGACACGCGTAGGGCGTAGGTAAATCTAAGCCAAAGTCAATCACAAGGCTGGTAAAAGAGTATTTAACTTAAGTCTATGTAATCACCATTTTTTTTTGTTTAAGAGTCAAACATCCCCTGCGCCCGTAGCACATATTGCGCTCGAGAATATCTCGACTTATCTCGAGCTACGCGTCTTTTTCTGATTGGCGCTGTTAGAAAGTGACGGATAGCTCGTGATACGCCGACATACTCTCGAGCGCAACACGTGCTAGGCCTACTGGTAGATGACACTAGAACAACGGCCAACCCGCGCTCGCGAGATGAAAGTACTATAAGAAATATGACAAATCAGTCACTAGCGTTATCTATCGACGTCGGTCGAAGTGCATCCGTGTGGACCCGCGATAAGATACCATAAAGTATGGCTTTACTTTTTTATTATCATCTAAACTAGGATCCGTAAAAGTAGAACGAAGATACGGAATTACTTAATGTGGTCCACACATACTACCGTATCACACTCATTTGTTTAGCCCTCACCCACACGAGCATCAGTTACGTCAATTCATAGGCTCATATTTTAAGAACTAAACCATATTGTGTATATAATACGATTGAAATTCGATTACAATTATATGATGTGACCTTAAATCTACAAGGTCTAAGAGTAAACCGGATAATGCACTAAAACCGCACTGGCCGCGACGTACGAGCAAGGATCGTAAATAACACGTATCAAAAACATAGAAACCACGACTTCGCACTATATATAATATATCGTACGCAGAATGCAGGTACCTACTACCTACATGGGATAAGGTAGGTACTTATTTCTTGAGTTTTCTATCACCTCCACTCCATCCAATACTGACACTACAAAGCTCTGAGAAATATCTGACAAGCACCGTGTAATGACTAATGAATGTAAGAATAAAGTTGCAACTTGCAAAAACTAGTGCCTACGCCAAATCTTGGGATTGGGTAACGGAACCCGGGCATCCTTTTCTGTACTGAGATAACACTAGGGTGTACTGTATTTATGCATCATACCTAATGACTACCGATAGTTTTGGTTCCCCTCTGAACAAAGACCTAATGCCGTCATGAGTTTAGCCCACAGCTCCAAGAACGGCCAAGTCTTCATGCTTTCAAGTAAGGTTTAACCATGTAAAAATACATCGGCGTGACAGTGTCATTATTGGTTGTGACACACGGCAGTGACAATATTAATATACAATAAACAATTAGCATTAATTACGTCCAATATGCTACGTGGTTTTATTACACTTTGTCACGAAAACAATGCTCGGGAGCTAACACACCACCACTGACGACGAGATAATCCAGTAACGTGTAATAACCGATCATCATCATCCTCCTAGCGTTATCCCAGTACAGTTGCATCCTGAAGGATGCCTGGGGTCCGCTACCTAATCCCAAGATTAGAACTAATTTTTACGAAAGCGACTGCCATCTGACCTTCCAACCCCGAGGCGATTAGGCTTTGTCAAATGAGTGGGCAACTTGACTGTTAAAAGTTCTCAAGCCACCCGAAGGCCTCCAACTTGGCTTAACGACTGCTGCCATAGACAGCAACCGGGATCAACGGCTTAACGTGCCTTCCAAAGCACGGGAGCGCTCAGTTAGTAACCACTCAAAGCGGTCACCCATCCAAGTCCTGACCACTGCCCACGTTGCTTAACCTTAGATACCGCAGGCAGGCGGTAAGCAGGCGCCGCTGGGCCACGAGCGCTCCTTAAGCGGGTATTACACTGTCCTGGATTCAGGACACTTAGAAGGGTTCCGACCTATATGTTAGAGCGAGATGCTTCAACTCCCCTCCACTAGTTAGGACGCCTGATTCAGGACAGTGTAATACCCGCTTTAAAGTATAATAACCGATAACGCACAAAATATAAAATAAACAGATACAAAACACGTCATGTCGGATTTAAAAAAATTGTTACACTTATCACTCACGCCGGTTGATAAAGAAATAAATAAACAAAAGAATCACTGCTCATTTTAGCATGTTAGCAGTTGGCAAAGAATCACTGACCTTCCAAAACCTAATGAAATAAGGCAGGCACGTGGACATCACGAAGGTGCAGTACACCAACGCGTAACCCAAGAATAGCATAAAGAACTTGTAGTTGTGGAAGCACACGCAGTTGTTCACCCAAGGGCAGTGGTGGTCCATCTTTAGGACGCAGCGCCCGCAGAGGCTGCAGTGGTGGGCCCGGTCTGGCTTGACCAGAACACAGCGGTTGCAGTAACGCACTGAGCCCGACATCGTTCTGAAATTATTGGATTATAATGATATGTGGGCGTGGGTAGACCCCCCACAAGGTGGACTGATGACCTGGTAAAGGTCGCGGGAGTCCGCTGGATGCGGGTGGCGCAAGACCGGTCATTGTGGCACTCTTTGGGGGAGGCCTATGTCCAGCAGTGGACGTCTTTCGGCTGATATGATGATGATGATGATGAATGATATGTGTTGACATAAATTTACACTAATGCGAGACATTTTTACATTTAATAAGAGAATTGACACTCGGAAAAGTCACAATTTGCGACATGCAAAAATGCAGTCCGAAACCTGACGCAAAAAGTTACTTTTACAAGCAAATGTCAACCGTTGAACTATAATGTAATATATATAATGTCTCAAAAATACTCCCATTTATACTAAATGTCTCTATAGATCCTCTTAGTTTATGACCCTTTGCATCCTGGCGAAAAAAACAAGCAATAACACTCTTTTGCTATGTTCCCGGAGATCTCCGTGATGGGGAGATGACAGATTAAGCGAAAAACGTAAGGTACGACTACTTTGAGTTTGATTTTGATTTAAGCTCTTATTCCATTGGATAGTATGTCTACAAATCTTACATATGTTTGTAAAAGAACCTCTATTAAATTAACTTTAAGGCTTTCTTATTGCAGCGAAACTACAAACGCGACACAAAAAATCCGCTAGGCGGCGCAACATTATCGTAATTCTCCCCAGTAACAAACACAATTACATTTTACACACACTATCTCACTTAACTGTGACAGGTCACTGACCTCGTTTTTTTTAATGATTGCTGTAACTTAGAATTTGAATATGTGACAGACCTTCTTTGTCAAATTAACCAGAATAAGCCAGAGTGGCGCACGTGATAATTAGGTTGTCAACCATTTAAATTTAGAACAGATTGTTATGACATTCACGCAAAAGAGTGTAGACTTGTCATTGCATATCTCTATCTCTGTTGCGCAGTTTTGACAGATTTCACTTAACTAAATAAGGGCTAAATTTTATCACGACTCGACACAAAAAGTCAAAGTTGCAAGCCACAAATAAGTAGCTTAATTTCAACCACTAAGCCAAGTACATTGTGGTGTAATTAGTAATCGCTTGCTCTCTAAAGCACAGGTCACAGGTTCGAATCTCAGGAAAGAGCAAGTGTTTTTTTTGTGTTTTATTTAAACAACCGTAATTTTTAGAGCATAAATAATTATTGAGCGTTATTTTGGTAAATAAATATTTTGTACTTTTTTTATTTATTTAGAAAAAGATTCAACATAAATATTTTGCCCTGCTAATAAAAGCTTACAACTTTATTTATTAGTTCTTTATTCTTCTTTATTTATCGTATGGCCTTTATTTCGAACCGTGAGATCTTCGAGAAGACAGTACGGTTCATAAATCCATCTTAAATAAAATTCAAGATTTATTATATAATTTATTATAAACATAAAACATAAGACTGAGGGATTATAATGCGTGCAACCACAGTGCGTCTATAACAGTTTGTAGCCTGTCTCTCAATAAGCTGAGAAGACGTTGATAATTATGTCAGTTCCCCGCATTTCCTCCCATATTTCATTGCAGTATCTATTGCTTGAATTGCTTCTTTGGTTCTTTCATGGCGATGATCCCACTGTTTCACCATTAAACCCCAAAGATTCTCAATCGGGTTCGAATTTCAGGCGATGGCATTACATCATTACATTTATGCCTGGATGTAGCTGTAGAGTAAACTATTCCCAAGAATCCCAAGTGACCCGTGCTGTATGGGGCAATTATCTTGAATAAAGTCAGGAAAGTCAGTAGAACAATTTGCAGCATCACTTCGTCCAGTAAATTCACGTAAACATTTGCGCATGATGTGGCTATGAAGTGAAGTTCACCGAAGCCGCTGATATATTGGATAATTACACAATGCAATAATATCACTTTCATCGTAACACTGATGTCATTCTGCTTTACATTGAACTGCAGAGCAAATTGAAGTCGAATAGCGTCAAAACTTTGGCAGGATTACGGTCCGTTTGGGCATATTTATTTTGTTACAATACGAAGCTCAATATATTTAATAATTTAAAATATTGTATTTGAAATACCAAGCTTGAATTTAATTTGCTAATGTCAGATGCCAAACTATGTGTCAGGCGCTATGAATATACTCACACATAGACATAAAATATACAATATGCTATATGAAGGAGTGTGACCCGTATAATGGAAAAAAATTCCACATTCTAAAAATACTCAATGAAACCTTTTGTAATAAGAGAGGGTTTAAAAAGGAAAAAAATGATATAATGATAAGCTTTATTAGCCACATTTTATGTTTTCCACTATCTCGAATTGTAAAAGTACCAGGAAAACTATTTTAAATGTTTATTCGTCAATATGACTCACCAGTAATTTACCCTGAAAATGTTAATATCATCTAGTTACTGGTATTAAATATGCGATTTTTATAAATGTCAAACTGCAAAAAGTGCGACAGACGTCCGTCCAGCTCGAGGCCCAACGGCCATCTGTCTACTAAAATGAAGCGCGCAGTTTGCTTTTCTGATATTTTTGAGTTTTGTTAAATATAAAAACATTTAAAAAAAAAATTAGCCGTAAAATACACTTCTTCACATCGTTTCCTATCTATTGATATATTTTACTCGAGTCTGAGTTGGATATATTTTATATACGACTCACAATAAGATCAAAATTTACCTGTTTTTGCGATGTGAGATCATCGAGCGAAGTTTCAAATATCGTGTTTTCAGCCTTAAAATACACTAGACCGACTCTTAAACTATAACATATCTAAATATCCCATCAATAAAGTGAGTATTTAATGGTTTAAAATTGAATGAAAAATACTATGATTTCGAATAACGTGGTCTTAAAGCAATTCAATTCAATTCAATCGTTTATTTGTCCAAAAAGCAGGTAATGTTATACAACAGATGTTATGTCACAATTTAAAAGATCTCCACTTTTTGCCGATTAAACGGCGTACAAATTTTATATCACGAGATTTCATCTCTTTACGTGCCTCCCTAATTATTACTATATTATTGTTCCTTATAATTAAGTTATCAAATTTCATTAGTCAAGTCAGACTACACACTAAGAAAAACAGAAGTATAACACAATAAATAAAGCAACACAACAAAATAAAATAAAAAATAACCCTACATTTCATGCATTATTCAATTCAATGTCATTAAAATATTCTTGTATGTCATAATAGCATTTGTTTTTAAGTATTTTACAGATTTTATTTCTAAATTTGTTAAGCGGTAATGTTTGCAGACACTCTGGCAACTTATTAAATAGTATATATATTTATAGCAGATTATCCAATGCATAATATGAAACATCGTCTGTTCATTTTAGACTGTTTATTTTTGTTGTAGTGTTGTGTTCCTGGAGATGAGCAAGGTTGCCAGAGCTCCCGAAAATGCACTGTGTTGAGAGTGAGGGACCTTTTGTCAACACAGTGAATCCTCAAATTGTATACAGGGTCAGCACCGCGCACATGACTATTTTGGAGTTGCGAGCGTCTATAGGCTGCGGTGTCCACTTACCATCAGGTGGTCCGTACGCTAGTTTGCCACCGTCGTAGTATAAAAAAAATAAAGACGGTTCTACGAAATCTGCTAACGGCTTTGGCTAATGTTTATGTAGTAATTTTATGACTTCTAACGAGAATTGTGTTCTATTAGTACTTAATCATGTAAAGCTTCGGTGCCAAGTCGATCTATCATAGACAAAGGTTATCTGACGAACATCGATAAACACGCATAGGGCAATAAGTAATACATAATTATAATACTTATAGCAAGAAAACAAAGTGAAAAGTGAACTATAAGGCTGGAAACAGTACTTGACCGACGGTCAGAGGGTTTACTTTAGTCGGTCATGCGTAGCTATGGCTGTATGAAAGCATACGTGCGTTCAGACCGATGCTCACCGTCAGCGCGTATGCGGCCATACAAAACACGCCTGACCGACAAAACGCGCCGACCGTCGGTCGAGCACTGTTTCAAGCCTAAGTAAAAAGTGTGTCTGTCTGTCTGTCTGTTACCTCTTCACGCTTAAACCGCTGAACCGATTTAGATTAAATTTGGCATGGAGATAGTTTGAGTCCCGGGGAAGGACATAGGATAATTTTTATCCCGGAAATCATCCCTTGAGGGAGTGGAAGTTTCTATGGAAGAGCGATAACTAGGTATGCGCACGATATAAAAATAAACGCGGTGAACGAGTTCCACGCGGACGGAGTTGTGGGCAAAAACTAGTATAATATATATTATTAATTAAAGGATAGCCAATGTTTGTCGCTATTGGACTTTATATCTATTGGACCACTCAGTTATCTTGACTTGGCTGTACAATACTGAGAGACAAATAATGCCTCATCTACTCATTATTGAAAGGATTAACAGTATGAGTAGGGTTGCCAACCGTCCCGCCTCAGCCGGGACGTCCCGTTTCCAGCACCCTAGGCGATGCGTCCCGCAAAGGATGCGTGCGGGACGCCAATTGTCCCGCTTTCAAGCCTCGGCAGAATTACAGGAACTGGAGCGAGCATCTTGTTTCATTTCAGGAAAGAGTGCACAACTTCGATAAATGAAAATAAAGTTTGTATCGTATCCCGCTCCCGGAGGACCGTACTCGTAATAAGATAATTTTAGTTCGGAAATCATCCACTAAGAATGTATATCTAGCGGGAATAAATAATGTATCCTACATCACAATTATACGTTCACAATATTGATACGAGTGCGCAAGTCCCCCATTTTTTAGCCAAATCCCGCAATTCTACAACCAATGTCCCGCAAATCGAAGCACATAAGTTGGCAACACTAAGTATGAGTATGTCTTACTGTTTGTCAAAAATAATTCACTAACACTATTTCCTCAATTTTAGATACAACTTTAACAGAGTCACAAACCTCGTCAATACAGGGATACTCTCTCCAAAATTGTTTATAATTTCTTTTCTAGTAGTATGACATTTTCGGAAACACTTTCTTAATTTAAGCTTCACTCTAGAATTGAGAAAATAACTGTGATTTATAACTATTGTGTCAAAAATGAATATCATTTTAAAGGTTAACTTATATTTGTACATGAACCATGTTTTAATTAGAACAGTTTGTGGGATGGAAATGTGGCAACAATGGGGTTGTTGAGTCAAAATTTATTATTACTCCATACGAAAGAATATATCAAACTATGCCAAATAGTGAAAATCCCATTCAAATATCTCAAAAAATAACGAAACTACAACCGTTAGAATGTTTTTAGTTTGAGAGAGAAAGCGCTACAGATCAGTGACGTCACTGACCTGGAGCGCCATAGTAAATGACGATCGTTCAATACACGGGCGTTTTGCGGAAAAGGGACAGAACATGCCCCCTCCTAAAACTTTGAAGACTTATCATTATGTAATTATTTATTGAATTACTTTTTTCACTATTTGATTGAGAATTTGATCCTATTTCGACAAATTCGGATTCATTGATTTTCTTATTTGGTGACAACATCCCTATTATTTTCAGTCACAGAAAGAATAGTGATTATTCTTCACTGTTCTTTCTGTGACTGACATTTAATGAGCAAGGCAATGGTAAGATAATGTTTATGTGTGTTTCTAATAGTTGTACCTTGTGACTATTGGAAGATCCTTGGCAAAGTTATCCAGTATTTGCCTCTGTGCTTCCTCCGATTCCGCACTCAGTAAGCGCTCTATTTCTTCCTCTGGTAACTTATACTGCAATAAAATGTATTTATTAAGTTAATGTTTAAAATGTCCTACTTATGATAAGTAAGTATATTCAAGTAGAGAAGTATCAGTGTGTGTCTCCACATGGAAAATGCCTTCGGGTAGTGCTGCAGACATTTTTAGTTTGTGAAATTCATGATACAAAATGAAATAAAGTCAATATACGACGACCGCTTTAGCTTAGTTGGTAGTGACCCTGCCTACGAAGCTGGAGGTCCCGGGTTCGAATCCCGGCCGGGGCATTTATTTGTGTGGAATAGCACGAATATTTGTTCTTGGGTCTTGGATGTTTTCTATGTATTTAAGTATATATTTATCTATATAAGTATTTATATCGTCACTTAGTACCCATAGTACAAGCTTTGCTTAGTTTGGGACTAGGTTGATTTGTGTAAGATTGTCCACAAATATTTATTTATTATTTATTTATTTAAGTATCAGTGTGTGTCTCCACATGGAAAATGCCTTCGGGCAGTCCTGCAGACATTTTTAGTTTGTGAAATTCATGATACAAAATGAAATAACGTCAATATAATATTTTCCTTTACAGTTACACCACAAAGTAAATAGCGGCGGCGCGCGCCGGAGCAGAGAATCCGCTCAGTACAAAGTGCCATTTTCGCCGCACGCACACAGACGTTACATTTACAAGCATTCTCGGTTAGTCTCGGTCGAGCTTAGTCGCGACTCTCGCGTCGCGAGTACTAGTTGTGCGCGCGTTGATCACTGGACGTCCCCGCCGCTACGTAGGTACTTTGTGTCACGTACGTCAAAATGAATAACCGATGTTATCTCAGTTGCAGTGAGTCGGGCATGTTTAGGTATGTATTTTCAAGAACGGCGGAACGGACCTTCTGTATATTTTTTATTTTGTGGTTACACAGAGCTAGATGACACATTACCATAACCCGTCATAGCAACAGTAGGCTAATGGCTACTTTATATGGCTATGGCATGAATTGAGTGAGTCATATGGGATAATTGTGCTAATTTTCATAAGTTAGTTCCTGTTTTTAATGGCACTTTATAAAAACATATTGATTTATTTAAACTGCAAAAAAATATAAGTACAAAGGGCGGACTTAGTGCCATTAGGCATTCTTTGCCAGTCAACTGTAGGGTCAAAACAAAACTTGCAATTTTATTGTATGCATTGAACAACGAATGTCTACAGAATCCAGAAACTGTTATGACTTTATTTAAAAGTAACCTTATAAGGTACTAGCCATTCATGGAAAATAAAGGAACATTTCTAGTTTGAGTTCAGTAGCAGGTGAAATAAATGTATTTATAAAGATACAACCACTTTATTCCACACAGAATATAGTCCATGATTTCTTTGTGTAAGTAATAAACCAAGAAATATGTGGGTCAGATCATCATCATCATCATCATCAGCCTATATACGTCCCACTGCTGGGCACAGGCCTCCTCTCATAGATGAGAGGGATTGGGCAGTAGTCCCCACGCTGGCCCGGAGCAGGTTGGGGACTTCACATACATCTTTGAATTTCTTTGCGGATGTATGCAGGTTTCCTCACGATGTTTTCCTTCACCGAAAAGCTAACGGTAAATATCAAATGATATTCCGTACATAATTTCCGAAAAACTCATTGGTACAAGCTGGGATTCGAACCCACAACCGCCACTTGACAGCCGCATTTTTGAACCACTGGGCTACCGTAGCTTTTTTGTCAGATGCTTTTTTGTGGGTCAGATGCTTCTCTTCATATTTCATAACTAAATGTACATAAAAAAACAGTTAACCAAAACACATTGGATGTCCCATCAAGTTATTGACTTTTGAATTTAGAACAATAGGATTGTGTTAAAGATCCATGGCTAAGAGAATCTGTTAACTGAGCCTTTTAAGTGCTGCCTTGTCCTAGAATAAGGAGAAACTCAATCACTTGAATGTTTTGAATAGATGATAAATCCAGTTAACCTGAGGCTTGACAGCGAAAAAAATAAACAAAAGGTTGTTTATGTTATGATCTCGTACATCGGCGACAACGGGTGGTGTCATGTTATTTCATTAACAATTAGAACTTCGAGCATTCTCAACAGGATCTAATAGCTGAATAAATTTCATAACAAAACTAGATTGACAAGAATCAAGATTAGATTATTAGAATAATGTTGTCATAAAAACTATTATTAATAAAACTAGCAGCAACACATCGCATCGTCGCTTAGTACCTAGACTAGGTTGATTTGTGTAAGATTTTCCACAAAATATTTATTATTATTATTATTTAGCAATTAGTGAACAAATTATACTCACCTTTTCTGGTATTGGCTTTATCTGTGCAAAAATCGTGCGACAATACGACCAGGAAAACATGAACAATAAGATGTGGTAGAAAATAAGGTATATCACTTGCTGCACCGTACTCTCAATTGTAACTGAAATATTAAAAAAACTTATAAATAACACATTATAAGATACGAAAATAAACTTGTTCAAATTATTAATTCGAGTACTAACAAATGCACAACTGAATAACGTAGGCATAATATGACCAAGCTATGATAGACACAATCAGGAGCACAGGGATCCATTTAAAGGCTCGCCAGCACACGTTATTGCACACTCTACAACACATACAAAAGCCCGAGGGCGACGCTCTGTTATTTTGGACAGACGAAGCCATTATTCGTATTTTTTGATGGAATTGAGATCATCCATGTTCGACTCGTAAATTCCTATTTCTAAAATAAAATGACACATGAAAGTCTAGGTTGCCAGCGTAGTGATTCAAAAAACCTATTATATCAGTTATGTTACAATAATAAAATAATAATAATATACTTTATTGTGCAATACAAAGTGAAATAATAACAAAAAAAACAACGGGTTGCACTCCGGGAGTGCCGGCAGAAGTGAAAACTCAATAAAGATAGTAAATGGGTCATTGTCAGATTTAGGTGCGCGTCTTTTCGGTGGACAGGACATGCCAAAAGTTAAGGGCTACAAAGCTTAATTTTCGATTGATCTGATAACCCGCATAATCTGTAATTCCGTGTCTATAAATCCATATAATAAAAACGTAAATTACATGCACACAAGCCGTTAACTATTGTCCACCGAATGGACAACTTTTGTTTTTCCGACTGACAATGACCCAAATAACAAAGATATTCATATCGGTATCGGTATCCGTATCGGTATCCGTATCTGTACTGTACTCATACTCATGTTCATATCCATTCATCCATTTACATAATATGTCCCGAGTATCATTGTGTCTTACGCATCTAAGACCAGGAACCTGTACCACAATACTTTACAAGCGTACAATTCGACAAATTTGTGAACTTTTTCTATGGAAAATTGTGCAATTTTGTCAAATTGTAGACTTGTAAAGTTTTGTGGTATAGGGGCCAGCTGAGTTTAGCTGAGTTGACACCTCCTAACATCGCAATCACGATTACTAGGAGCGGTCAACTGGTCTTAGAATCTTAGAATCTGTCGCGAGTTCAACAAATTTTCCCCAGTACAAAAGTGCTCAGAGCCGCTAAAGAAGTTTTCACTTCAAAAATTGTAAGCAATACTACCTATTTCCCATTTTTATTTCTTTAGATTCGTTGAGTGTGCTCAGGAACTCCATGAGCTCATACCGCCTTACTGGCTACTTTCATTACCTGGTCATAATCATCTTTTTTTTATAATGTTTACTGGTTTGGTATTCGAATGGCGTATGTAGGTACTTCCGAGTTCAAATAACCTGGACCTTTTTAAGGTACGATTGAATCTTCTGGGTGAGCTCGCATAAGCGTCGGCCTCATTTTCAATTTAAAAAAATATATATGACTGGTTAGAATTAGGCGTTTATTTAAGGGCCTATCGTGCGGGGTAAATTCTCACACATGCATTATTCACGCACACTACCTCATTTTGCTGGGTCGGGTCATTGACCCATGTTTGTGCCAACTTATGACAATATAGATTTTGTATTTAAAGGTTTCTTGGTGCATAAGAGAAGTGTAACAGAAATCGTCAAGTTCTGATCTGTAACCAAAACTCAAGTATTAGTTGTATCTGAAAATGTCTTGAATTTGGAATTTGTGGTAGTAAAATACTCAGTTCCTTGTTTATAAAATAAAACTTTGAACCCCTGTTTTGTAAAATGTATTTTGTTTTGCCCTTTCCTCACAGACTCATTTTTATACAACTTAAAACAGAGAAAGACTTTTCCTAATCGGTTCGTGCATGTTATGACTGTTTTATGTTTATGACTTAGGTACTTATTTTGAGAGTTTACTTGGTGATTTTCATGATACGAGTATATGTTGCTTAAATAGGTTATTTTAAGCAAAACTTTTCATAAATTGATTATTTTCTGTTTATCAGTTGGTTAACTCTAAAATGGACACTGATTTAATGCAAGTTTTAAGAGAAGAAGCGGTAGTTTTATTACAATATATATAATAACTACTGAAACTATTTATACGGCACGGGATAACTGCAGCAATATTGTGAATCAACTTTGTATTTGAGGAACCAGTACCTAACCTTATAGGTAGTTCTTGTTATTCACGACCTCCCGTCATAACCCAATCCGCAGAATTGCGCATACAATAGTATGACATTCCCTGCGCATCGTCGTTATCGTGAATGACAAGCACTATAAAAGCTAATGATATAACAAATATCATCAAGAAAGTCATTGTAACATTCTGCAATTGTGGAACTTGGCCGGACCACACTACTGTATCAGCTCTGACAAATTAACTTTTATACAGTCGTGCCGTCGATGACACTTAACTGAACATCCGTGAACCTTATTGCAACGAGATAAGGTTCAATAATGGTTAACATTGCGTCTATTTTCATCAATAATAAATAGCAATTATTATTATTTCCTATTCGTTTAATATAACGTCGAGACAATTATTGCGATGCGATATAAGTACTTACTTGTACAAAATCAAAGCAACGGGATTTCCAACGCATGAAAGCTTTAGATAGAAACTAGCGCAGTTTAATATTATAAGTATACTGCATATTTGTTTGTTAGACATCGTCATTGTCACCACATCCCCAACAACTACTTGGTTTATTATTTATAAATGAAACATAGGTTTATGATTTTCATTCTAGGTATAATTATATTATGACCAGGCGGCTTAGACAATACACAATTTAAATCCACATCACTCAAACTGGCGAAGAAACTCCGATATTCTTTCTTCTGCTCCCGCTGCAAGAGAGCACTCTAGATCTGTTTCTTGGTATAACGCTGATATTTTATAAACTTCTGTTCAAAGCACCATAATAATTGTGCCTGTTTGTACAGATTCTGGGATATGTTTTGTTTCTGCAGATTCTGCGATATATTTAGATAATCATTGTTTGACGTGAAAGCGCCGTACATCTATACATATAATAAAGCAGAAGAGGGTCGAAAATCTGTACATTGAAGATATTAGTAAAAAAATCGATGGAGGGGTCTAAGAATCGATAACAGAACACGTTTCAACTGTTTTTAGAATTCGTGTCTGTTTGTCTGTTTGTCTGTTTGTCTGTCTGTTTATATGTCTAACTATCACGCGAAAACTAGCGAATGGATTTTAATACAGCCTTCACTAATATGTTTATTGGATCTTCGGCCAGGTTATAGGCTATAAAAATCATATAGATTAGGGATGAAAGGGGGTGAAAAGAGGGGTTAAACTTTGTATGAGAAGTCTTTCAGTTCATGATTTATAGGCTTGAAAATTAGTAAGCATATACATGGACGCAAAGTAAATAGAACCCCATTCAAACATTTTATAATATACAGATAGTATTTGAAAAAATGGGGGGTGAAATAACAATACATCTGCCTCTCAGGGCTAAAGACAAAAATACAAAAGTCCCTCAAACCATATTAACTGTTTGAAATTAGAGATCTAATTATGTTGGTCAGTCAGTCTCTATCAATATTCACAAACCTTACTACGAAACCTCGGTTTTTTTTGTCTTCGATGGAGGGTACCTACGCAGAGCGGCGGGCTCTCGGTTGCATGGTAGCACTTGCGACATGTACCTATATATTAGGTATGCATTGCGCATTTTTGTATAAAATATTGTTTTTGAGGTGCTCATTACAATCCAATGATATCCATTTTCAAATCGAAGATGGCGGACATTTACTTATTTACTTTTCTTAATAATCGATATGGGTGTCATTGAGGTTCTTCGAGGTGCCAATTAGTTGCGTTGTCCGCCAGCAAAATGTATAAAATACGTTCAGCGCGTAACAGACATAAATTTAGGGTATATTGGTATTCGTTAGTAAAATATACCTACGTAACAATAAACATCAAGTATGACCAAATTCGAAAGTTATAGGTGGATAGGAAGCAAAAAAAACAATTCTCAGAAAATCACATACCTCTTAGAAGCAACCAGGGTGGGTGCGCTATCAACCTAGGCCTCTACTCCATCTTCGAAAGTGAAAGAACAGACCAAAGTAGGTATTCAGTTTTTCAGTTTTTATACCTATGTTTTACAAGAAAGCACTTTGAACTTTGAGAGGTATTCCACTAATTTATGAACAAAAAATATCTATTCAACCACCTCTTTACAAAGCCATTTGATAGGTCAACAATTTCTTTTTGTTCAATCATCTACATTGCTTGATGCGTATGAAGTATTTTCCGTACCTGCATCATAATGTTCGAATCATTTCGCAGTCGCTTTTTTATCTACATTACTTGACGCGTAGGAATTATTTTCCGCACCTGCATCATAATGTTCAAAAACGTTAGCGCGCGCTACGCTCGCTTTTTCATCTACATTACTTGATGCGTTTGAAGTCTTTTCCGCACCTGCATCATAATGTTTGTAAAAATTTCGCGTTCGCTACGCTCGCGTTTTCATCTGCATGACTTGATGCGTATGAATTATTTTCCGCACCGGCATCATAATTTTCGAAATATTTCGCGCTCGCTACGCTCGCGTTTTCATACACATTACTTGATGGGTATGAAGTATTTTCCGCACCTGCATCATAATGTTAGAAAAATTTCGCGCTCGCTGCGCTCGCGTTTTCTTCTACAATACTTGATGAGCATTTTCCGCACCTACATCATAATGTTCGAAAATTTTCGCGCGACGTACGCTCGCGTTTTCATCGACATTATAGTTGATGCGTATGAAGTCTTTTCGGCACCTGCATCAAAATGTTCGAAAAATTTCGCGCTCGCTGCGCTCGCGTTTTCATCTACATTACTTGATGAGTATTTTCCGCACCTACGTCATAATGTTCGATAATTTTCACGCGCCCTACGCTCGCGTTTTCATCTACATTATAGTTGATGCATATGAAGTATTTTCCTCACCTGCATCAAAACATTTCGCGCTCACTACGCTCGCGATTTTCTTCATTTCTTGATGCGTATGAAGTATTTTCCGCACCTGCATATTAATGTTCAAAAATTTCGCGCTAGCTGCGCTCGCGTTTTCAACTACATTACTTGAGTATAAAGTATTTTCCGCACCTACTTCATAATGTTCGAAAATTTTCGCGCGCCCTACGCTCGCGTTTTCAGCTACATTAGTTGATGCGTGTGAAATGTTTTCCGTGCCTGCGTTATAATGTTCGAAACATTTCGCACTCACTACGCTCGCGTTTTTGTCTTCATTACTTGATGCGTATGAAGTATTTTCCGCACCTGCATCACAATGTTCTTTTTTTTTAATTTTGCGCTCGCTACGCTCGCGTTTTCACCTACACTACTTGGTGCGTATGAAGTCTTTTGCACACCTGCATCATAATGTTCGAAACATTTCGCGCTCGCTGCGCTCGCGTTTTCATCTACACTATTTGATGCGTATGAACCATTTTCCGCACCTGCATCGTAATGTTTGAAAAAATTCGCGCTCGCTGCGCTCGCGTTTTCATCTTCATTACTTGATGCGTATGAAGTATTTTCCACACCCGTATCAGAATATCCGAAAAATTTCATCTACTTCCTTCTTAATATATATTTTGTCCCCTGTCATGTGTTTCATGTGGGCGCATTGAGCCGGCGCGGCGTGCGCAATGTTTGGCGAGACAGCCCGGCGAAATACGGTGTAGAAGTTGATATGGATATTCACGCGAATGAAGTCGCGGGCAAAAGCTTAGATAAATAAATTTAAATCATAAAAAATCCTCTCCCTGTGATCCTGATCTGTGTCCTTTAATTGAGGATTGAGGTGTGTGAGGATAAAGAGTATTTGTTGTTGTTTGTTGTTGTTTAAAACTGGACTACCCGTGCGAAACCGGGGCGGGTTATACATGCGAAAGTAACTCTGTCTGCCTGTTTCCCCTTAAAATGCTCAACCGATTTCGATGAAATTTGGTATGGATATAGTTTGAGTCCTAGGAAAGGACATAGGATACTTTTATTCCGGAAATCATCCCTTTACGGGGTTTAAGTTAGAATGGAAGAGAAATAACTAGGTAAGCGCAAGAAATAGAAGAATGAAATAACATTCTAACGTGATGACCGAGTTCTACGCAGACGAAGTCGCGGGCAAAAGCTAGTATACACATAAAATATAACATTAGATTCGTTAAATTATTGAAATATAAAAATACAATTTGTTTACAAATTTTAATTTGAAATATGATGAGTGACATAAATGTCATAACGTTCCGTTCTGGGTGGCCAATTTATAAAAAGTAAATTACTTTGAACTGAAATACATCAGTAACCTTTTTACGTTTAAAATGCCTTTTCGTAAAGGAAATCATTATAATTTAGTTGCATTAGTATACATTGGGGACCAAAGATTGCATTTTTATGTTATAACGAATGGCTAATACTAAAAATTCCATGTTAAAAGAATCTTCAATAGCCACACGTCAACATTTATTTACCCTACTTCAATTAATGCAATCTTTGTGTGTGGTATACATTTTGTATTTGTATACGAGCAAGCTGTCAAAAAGCGTGTTTTTATGAGATGTCAAACTGAGAAAAGCAGCATATACGTCTGCTCCCATTGAGGGCCGGAGCCCATCTGCCGGCAAGAAAACTACGGCGGCCGGTCAAATTTTCGGAATTTCCTTTGCATTGTTAAAAATCTCCACATTTTGCAAATGTTAAACACATACGACCTAGATAACATGTAGTTTTGTTACTATTCAAAAATTGAAGACCTTTCATAAAGTATTAACGTTGTAGTTTGCGTTTATTTCCTTTAGTAGAGCTAACTTTGAATTGATTTTTTATGAAGAAAACTATAAGTAATTGTGTTTCTGAAACACATGACGTGTAGAGTGTATCCTTAAATATCATATATAGGAATTACAGAATTCAAGCTTTAGTAATAATAATACAGCAAGTGATCCAACCATCGCAATTATTCAGAAATTTGCTCGGTGCAGTCTTAAGAAAATTTAATTTAGCTGTTTGCTCTAAGGAAGAACCCAAATTTGGTGCATTTTGAAAATTAATTTTATTTTTTAGGAAATATTATATTATTAATATCTATTCATTTAATGTGACTCGTTTACTTTCTTTGTCTATTCTAACAGAATCGTGCTCTATCAAGGTCATAGGGGCCCCATTACCCTAATGTGCCCAGGGCCTCAAATTGGTTAAAGACGGCCCGGCCCTGTGCGTTTCCGTTACTGTCACCCGGGGAGGTACCCTAAAAAAAATTTTTTTTTAAGATTTTATTCTACCGTTTTCTCCGCGTCATCGATATGTATACTCATGCCAAATTACAGCTTTCTAGTACTAACGGTTACTGAGAAAAACGGGGGTCGGACGGACGGACGGACGGACATGGCAAAACTATAAGGGTTCCTTGTTTACTACGGAACCCTAAAAACTGAAAAAATCAAATTACTTGAATTTCCCGAAACGTGGTACCCCAGGGGATTTTTTTATTATTTGTTGGTATCCCGAAATCGAATTATAAACCGACTGAATGATGGGACATCAATTCTAAGCTGGCTTCTATGGTAGATTTATACTACGCGATTTGATCGGTTTATATGTGAAATGTTTGGAGGTTATTTTTGAATTAATTTACATATTTTTCCTATTTCATCAAGTGTCTCATGATATAACTTATGATTTAGCTCAGTAACTTGGTACCGGTGAGATTTTAGAAATAAACACGGGTCCAAAATGCAAAGAAAATGTACTTACGCAAATTACGCATGGAATGTAACATCCGCCTTTTTTCGGTCGAGTTTGCTTTTACAGCCCAACACTGAACATCCCACCATGTTTGCACTGAACACCCAAACACTACGGATCTGATAATTGGTAAATTATTATTCATTTAAACCAAACTTATCATTAATTCTCCATTTATAAAATGCACTACCAAATATTGCCAATTTGTTTTGCAATCTTCTTGACACAAAACTTTGACACAAATACAAATTTTTTCGATCGGTGATAAGGACAAAACATCGCACTATTTTCTACTTCCTCTCATAGGAATCGCAATAAGGCTATCTTTCTCTTAGAAAGCGTGTCAGGCCCTTGGTATTTTATCCATCACTCTTGGCCATTAGGTATTTTGAAGGGAACTGTCACCGTATTTAGGGACAATAAGAACTACTTTCCATGAGAATTTATTTGAAATATGATCTTTACGGAAATCGGTCAGTCTGGCTATCCGATATTGGACTTTAGAAACGCTTTTTTAGGGACAATAAGAGCTACTTTCCATGAGAATTTATTTGAAATATGATCTTTATGGAAAATCTTAGGATTGTCTTAAAACAGTTAGAACCTTGGCTTTCTAAGAAGACCAGCTGGGGACCCCTCGTAACATAGCAATCACGATACTAGGAGGGGTCAACTAACCTGGTCTTGGAATTTATCGCGAGTTTATACATTTTTCCCCAGTACAAAAGTGCTCAGCGCCGCTAAAGAAGTTTTCACTTCAAAAACTTAGCACTAAAAATAATGCAACAACAAATCAATATAAAATATAAAAACCAACAAGGTATGAATTCTAACACTGGCATCAATTAATAGATAGTAATTTAAGGAAAGAATCGATAAAATCATTAAGCTTCTTCATGTGTATTTATTGCACTTGCAGCTGTAACAGTTTATCATTTTGTAGGGACAGGCTAGAACACATAGTCACGTACTACTCGTACTAGCTCACATTACTTGCCCTACCGGAGCCGAGGATATTTATAGAGGTGGGTGATAAATAACTTCACGATGAAAAAATCACGGTGATCCGCCGTTAAAAAGTAACAGTGTGACTTGTCGCGAAGTAACAACGTTACAAAATAACGTTGTTACTTGGCGACGATATCACTGGAACAGTGTGTATGCGACGCGTCGCGTCGTGCCTCGTGACCGCTGTTACTAACTGTGACTGTGACTGCGGCGCGCTGTCACAGAGTAACATCAGTTGTTACAAAAATATCAGTTACTGCCGGGAACGATCGACACGCAAATGTCGTGACACGAAATAATCGAAGTGACAAAATCACGGTGATTTTTCAATTTGATTTTTTTGGAACGGGAATAACAATAACGGTGATCGAAAAGTAACACTTTTCCCCATGTCTAGATATTTAACAGCACGTTGCATAATGGCATTAGACTTTTTTTATCCAAGTTCCCTAGAACTCTCGGTTTATTAAAATGCTAGCAACACTCTGAGTGTTCAAACCATAGACTATAGAATTTTAAGTCGAGCTATTTCAGAGTTAGTTAATTCCGCGCGGATTTGCGTTGTAATCGATATACATTACTGAAATAGCCTCAATTTTCATGTGGCAACATTTAAACAATGCTGCCAATATAACGGACAAAAACCTTTAGACGTTTTTCAACTTCTAAAGAACGCTAAAAGTTATATTTAATTCTCATTGGCTATTCTATAGTTTGAAGCGTTTTTGCCGTTATAAAACTGCTAGCTATTGGCTAAAATTTATTCTCACTTTGGAAAACAAAATACTCACCGTCGGTGTATCACAAAAAATCATGTCAGTGTGAGAGACAATTCATAGCATCGTAATTTTCGTTGTTTTTGTACTAAAATAATAGTTGTCCGGATTCTTTAGAACAATAATTATTTAAAATCATGGAAGTGAAAGAGTGCAGTGATTTGACCGAAGAAGTAAGTAAAAACGGTTATGGTTTATTGTCTTAGAGAAAGTGCATATTGATTTGTATTTACCGTCATGACGTATTTCAGAATCAATTCATCGTGGACGATGTGAGCAAAATTATAAAAGAAGCTATCGAGAATTCTATCGGTGGTACTGCCTATCAGCACAATAAAGTGAATCAGTGGACATCTGCGGTTGTTGAATCATGTTTGGGTCAACTGACAAAGCTACAGAAGCCGTACAAATACATAGGTTTGTATGGATAGCCGGTCGCGTACCATGTTTGCTAACTATTGTTCCATTTGAGTGCTTACTGCCACTCCTATGACTCCTAGAAAACCATACCATTTTGAACTGCTGACTCGTGCTGAGAGCCTGAGATACTGTTATTTAGGTATTCATAACTTTGAAACCTCTTGCAGGCAATAGACGCTTCCCGTCGTCTACCCGTCCCTGGGATCCCAGGGCAGATAACAAAAGAATGGCATTGTATATTTTTTTCGCCGGGAGAGGACGGCTTACTTTACCGTGGACGTCCATGGCACGTTAAAACTCTATGGTTTCATTCATAATAAAATTAGCCTATGGTCTATGGCCTGTTTATTGTTTATGTATGAAACCATAGTTCTGTGTCCATTGATGATAAAGTATAAAAGTGTCCAATTACGCTATAAATCATCTCTGTATAAATTCGTATTTGTTTTGCTGTTCCAGTGACTTGCACAATCATGCAGAAGAATGGTGCAGGATTGCACACAGCATCTTCCTGTTTCTGGGACAATAACACGGACGGCTCCTGCACAGTGCGTTGGGAGAACAAAACAATGTATTGCATTGTCTCGGTCTTCGGGCTTGGCATCTAAAGATACACTTCCATTATTCAAATTTATTGTAACCCTAGACCTAGCAAGTTAATGTTCACCGTTTTGATTTTTGATGATTGAATAAAAAATGTTCTGTAACTTGTGCTCTGTAGAATTGAACTTGTTTAGGTATAGAAGATCTAAATTTATTTTTAAGTTATGGTAAAGTGTACTAGAATCAAGATATGTTTAAAAATTTAGATTGTACTTTGTAACAAAGTATTTATGGTTAAATTATTAACAGCTATGTAACATCTTAAATACAGTCTCATCCTCATGTGTCCTTACACGTAAACAAACTATTTATGAAGATGTTAATAATTATCACACTTATCTAGGATTACAATACTTTTTGAGCTTTAAGTATACAACAACACTTAAGTGATGATTATAATGTAATTCTAGAGAAAAGGATGGTTAATGTCTTTAAGAATAGTTTGTGTACAGTCAACTAATTTGATTTCTGGGCCACTTTATATATGTCACACTGACACAAATACGAGACCTCCAGCGGCTCTTATAGATTTTCACTGTGATATGGTTTGAAGTGGCCCGGAAATCAAATTGGTTAACCATATAGATACCTAAGACATGCAAGTATGAATAGACTGTAGTAATGCTATCGCAATAAATAACTGCGCTAAAAGCATTTTTTGCTAAATATGCTACTCTTTTCTTAGTTACAAAACATACTATAAGTTGCTATAAGCATGTAGGACATATTTTCGTATGCAATAAATACATTAAAATCATCCATAGTTTTTGCTTTTTCCTTAGTCCATTCATGTTATTTGGCAGCTGACTTGAGATGAGAACAATTAGTCAAAGCAGAATTAAAAGTAAAAAACTTTTTAAACAAGCTTTTATTTAAATGCGCGAAATAGAATTTTGTACTTAAAAACTTTTACAATCAACTTGTCGCGAGATTTATGTACTCTTATTTACTTGTTTGAAAATTTTAAAAATTAAATTGAATCAGATTTGTTATCTTTACTTGTTTATCTACAGAGGTAAAATCTCGCGACAAGTTTTTCTATCATATAAATTGCGTAATGACGTTATAAGTTGATGGCAAGTTTAAAGGAAAACTTTATTTTATTATTTTTAGCGCATTTAAATAACAACTTGCTTTAAAAAAAAGTTTTATTACTTTTAATTTATTTTTCTACTAAAAACCCCACTAGGTACAGTCAAGTGCAAAAATATGTATCGAATGAATCCTCTCATAAATATGTACCAAAACCTTAATTCACCGACATAAGAGCTATGGGACATCTTTTTGAGCAAGTTGTATGTACCCATATTTTTGCACTTGACTGTACATCATAATTTTAGACGGATTTTGGAGCAAAGGAGTAACTATTTCGTATTCCTTTCATTTGATACAGTACCTCTAGATTCGTATAAAGTATTCTTTCTTCATGTTTGATACCCATATCCCATATTGTAGGAAAGCATAAGTTTCTGTCAAAAATGTCATTTTTGGTACAGGCTTTTATTGCTGTCTGTACTTTTTTTTCACAGTCATCAACTACTTGTGGAGACGGTTCCAATGAGCCCACAACAAGATAAACACGAATGGGTTTGTCTTGTGTAGTTTAGGAGTTGTTGTCCACCTTTTGTCTACATCATCAGATCAGGTCGATGGTACCATAATATTGCATTGTCACCGAACTTATAAATTCGGATCAATTGGATTCCGGCAAGTGGTTGAAAAATTAGAACAAAATAGGTACCTATCATAATGCTGTTTACTCTTTCGAGAGAATGCCATATTATTTTTGGAATTTGGTAAATTAGTTTAAATCTGTAATATTTTATAAGAAACTTTTATTACCAGCACATTCTTAGCACATACACACAACAATGCTACATGCTACATATGTCAGAATTGGATGGAATACTTACATTACTAGGTATATCTCATCATTATCAGTTATCATCATAGCGTGCAGTGCAAGTAGTGCAACACAAAACTGCGTTGTGGATACCTACTAGGGTACGGAATCTCACAACGACTTGATATTTTATTTACGCCCTTCTGCATGACAATCCTTTGTTCTTTTACATTACGTAGGTAGGTACCTTATATACATTATGATGTTTTCAGCCTATCCTACATCAGAAAAAATACATAGTCATGCATGAAACATTGCCCTCTAATGGCATGATATAAATTAATGAATGTCTAAGAAGCCGCCTGAAATAATTGAACTTCAATTTTAAGATGCAAGACCAAGGGAAAACAGAAAAATACTGATTGCCGTCAACGTCATTGATAAAACGATACCTAACTAAGGTAAGAATTCAGTTTAATTAATTGTCAATCTGTTAATAAAATGGAATAATATGATTGCATCTTATTAACAGATTAACAATTGCTTATCAAGCTGAGATCTAATCTTATGACACATCTAATCATATGAACGTAGCGTATATAAAGGTAATTAAATATTCGCGGGCTCGAGATAGTAGCGACATATTTGCATCACGTGACCATCATCGATCCAATGGTTGAGCGCGTCTCGGGTCCATTCAACTCGGTCTCGACAGAGACAGGGAGGGACACTTCACAACACCTTCTATTCATACGTAGGAGATATTTATATATTTCTGTCCCTCTCACGCGTATTGAGAAATAATTAAATGAATGGTGAACGAGTGAAACAGGGATACGTTCGAGTGGAAATTATTGAAAGCGGCCGCCTAGGCCAGTCGCCATGTAGATTTTTTTGATGTGGGTGTTGTGTCTCAGGATGTCAAGTCGAGCGCTTCAATGATTACTATTTTCAAGTGGACGTTTTGATTTTTGTGTACATCGTCATCTACACGATTCGTGGTGTTTAAAGTGTTAGTGGACAATATTTATTTCTTTGTGATCGAACGATTCGGTTCAGTGACGGCGGATTATCTCTGGAGGGGGGGCTGCTAAAATACTACAATAGGATAGTAACAACGTTTTACAACTCGCGAGAAGTGCTCGGAGCGCTCATAAAAATTTCTCATCTCGGTGCGGGCGAGGCGGACTTCCATTTTGTTTTATTATGAGGTTTCGTTGTTTACTCGGTGCGTCCACAATGGAAAGAGACGGTGAGTACCTACTGTACCTAGCCAGTGGGAGCACGAAAATAAAATGATCTCTGCGCATGTAGGCCGCACATGACAATAAACAAGTAGTGAATAAGTAATAGTATTCGATTTTGTGCATCGTTGTGGCGCAGCGAGCATCGAGCTGGTGTGGCGCGGCTAGTGACTGAAGGCACGGAAGGTTCATGAGGGCTGGCGGCACGCATTGCACAAGTTCGAGCTAATTGATTCGAGTTGAATCTAAGCATGCGCGGCCGCTGGCGGCAGGCAGGCCTCCCCGCGCCTTATCAGCTGATTACCTATACTGTATACATCGCGTTGCACCAGCTCGCAGTGCACTGTTTTTAAGCTGGACGTGATCGTGCGTTTGAACTGTGGCTGCTGTCTGTGATATAAGTAATCTGGATGAATGGCTGCAGAGGTATGTTACAGTACATAAAATTCACCATTATTTCGATTTCTGTATAACAATTCTAGTTCAAGGTTGATTTTAATTGGCAGAGTTATAATTACCATAACAGTCTTGTTACTAAGTCACAGTACCTAGTTTAGTGCTGATAGAAACCATACTGTATATTAAATGTTTACAATTAACCTTTCTACATGTAATTCATATGTGCACATTTAAACAGAATAAGTTCAATATTTACTATTGAACTCAGACACTCATTTGCTTTTTTGATAAACTACTGGCCAGTAAAAACAAAAGCAGTAGTTTATGGTACAAAAATAAGAACACAACCGATATAATTTACAAAAGGAGAAGTACAAAGGCGAAAAAGAATTAAAATGAAACACTTTTCTTATTTGTTATACCTGCCAGTGTCAATATTTATGACAGATAACATAATCAACCTTCTGATATTTTATTTTATTTTATTTAATTAAAAAAAAGCTTCTCACTTAATTTGTTATTATCTAGTCTCAGTTAGAATGGGATTAGAGGTGACACTTTTGCCATTACATCCTTATGTCAGAGTGTCAGAGTATATGTATAGGTTTTAGTGACAGATTTACTATTCCATCTCCAGCCACACATTCTGACAAGATGTTTGAAATTCCAGTCCAGTTAGTATTTTCCTATCTTAGAGACTGATACATTATAAGATCTTAAACTCACATGGTCATTTACATTAGAAATATTATGGGAATACTTAAATACATACATGGTAAATACCCCATCATAGCCGTTCGCTACTGGTGACTGGTATACCTGGCCGGAAAACAAAAGAATGTTTTGTTTTTTTCGCCAGGAGAGGACAGCTAATTTTAGATCAACACAACAATGTATCCAATTGTTATTAAAATTAGTGGTATCTGTAACAGTCAAAGTTGCAATTCATAAAATTAGCAAAACAACTAATGTTTTCCAATTTTACTATCGACAGGGCTTAACTGTGGTCATAATTTCATGCTTTTAGTCTTTCGCAAAAGCCAGACAGGCCTGACAAATAAAAAAATAGCCAAACAGGGCTGTGAAAAAGGTGAATGCTTGGCAACCCTAGTCACACCTGTTTTCCAAAGAGGTGGGCAGATATCATTGATTTTCACTTCATTGCCATCCAAGCACATCTCTTGCATCATCAACACGCATAACATTGATCAAACCTAGACTAAAATTCTTAGTATATCGTTGAAAAATTAACTGTTTCTCAGTTTATTATTAGAGCCTTTGGTAAGGAGTCTCCGGTTTACATACATACGAGTATCCTATAATTTTTTTAAGGTTGAGATATTGAGTAAAGCAACTGGCCATACCTATGTATGAATACAATATTATTGTCTACTCTTCTTATTCTCTATTACAAGCTTTTTCATAACTCACACTGTTCGTATGTAAATATGTAAGTATGTAACTTGTCATTAAAAATTGCAATCCCTTTTTCACCCACTCGCTGCTATCCAATTGAATTGAAATTTGACATATGTATGTACACCAAGGTGCTGATGCTGGAGGCAAAAGGTGGCCATAGCAACGCCCAAACTACACAAGATACACTTGTCGTGTGTTCATTAGAACCGTCATAATGAGTTGATAACTGTCAAAAAAGTACAGTGTACAATTAATTTTTTGACAGAATCTTATCAGTTCCTAAGTTGCTAAGTTGATGAAAAGAAGAGTGGCACCAATTCTTCTTCATCTGAGAGTTGGAGACCTAGAGCTCTGGGTGTGCTATCGCCTAATCTCAAGTACTGGCGTAGGCACTATCTATCATTTTTTTCATTTTTTTTATTTTATGCTAGGGTGTTTTGGAGTCCATATCTGCATAATAGTAGTAGTAGTAATAGTACATTACTTAACAAGTGCGGTAAAACAAAGAATGTCTCAGATCGCAGGTATTTGACGCCCGAGCCGAAGGCAAGGGCGTTAAATATGCGATCTGAGGCTTTCTTTTTTACCGCCCGTGTTAAGTACAAAATTTTATGTCACCCCCTGGCCAGGAAGTGGGATTTCCCGCGCGCGGAGCGTGCGGTAATTGCCACTTTATGGCCGGATGTGGCATAAAACTCTTTATTATACAAAAAGAAATTAAGACATAATTTACAAAAAAATAGTAAAGTACAAAGGCGACTTTACTCCTAAAGGGATCTCTTCCAGTTAACCTTTGAGTAAATGAGAGGAAAGGTGAGTAAAGGTAGACAAATACATTATGTAGGTACTATTGTAATATTTTTTTACAGTACTATTTTAATGTCTAATACACTGTTATTAAAATGCTTGAAATAGGTATTTTATGTATCAAAACATAAAAACCTATACAAGAACTATTATATAATCTGTGCCTATACACTGTTTTCAATAACTGATTAAATACCATTTAGCATTATGTAATCAACAAATCATAAATACTTGGTTGTGGGATATATCTCTGACAACATATTATCATATCATACAAATGTATAATATATAGGTACAAGGATAAATAGCCTAAGTCATGTCATGTAGGATATAGTATAGGTACACAGATAATTAAGCTCAAGCCACACAGAGAGCGGGCGGGCGGTGGCGGCGCGGGCGCGGGCGGCGGCGGCGCGGGCGCGGGCGGCGGCGGCGCGGGCGCGGGCGGCGGCGGCGCGGGCGCGGGCGGCAGCGGCGCGGGAGCCGCCTTTGGCGGTGGCGGCTGCCGCCAAAGGCCGTTGCCGACCGCGCCCGCGCCGCTGCCGCCCGCGCCCGCGCCGCCGCCGCCCGCGCCCGCGCCGCCGCCGCCCGCGCCCGCGCCGCAACCGCCCGCCCGCTCTCTGTGTGGCTTAAGCTTTAGGTAAGGCATACCTATATAGAAACAATGTGTCCATGGTCAACGCAAATGATCATAGACGAAGCAAATGGTACCAATTACCAATGCCAATATTGCCAATATAGTTTGGGGATTTAGGGCGAATAGGTATACTATCGCTCAACACACTCTCAACAGCGAGCTAATGGTCGGAGTTTCCCTACAAGGTCGAATCAGAAATGAGGAGATCTGTAGAACAAGGGTTGTCGATATATCAGTAGCTCTGACTTGCGGCTCAAGTCAAGGGGCAGTGGGCGGGGCACATTTCTCGTATAACCGATGGCCGTTGGGAGGTCCCCAACAAGTTGGACCAACGATCTGGTCGGGATCGCGGGAAGTCTTTGGATGATTGGTCCGCAACAGCTTTCAATGCGCCCAGCCCAGGAAGAGCCACCTGTCACCCCTAGGAAGGGGTGCAGAAGACACTCAAGGACGATTGGTCATTGTGGAAATCCTTGGGGGACGTCTGACGTCTGCCTCCAACAGTGGATGTTTTTCGGCAGATATGACAATGATGATATTGATGATGGTGGAGGTACACTATGTATAATGAAAGATCCACGCAATGGATACATGCGGACCGCAGTTATGCCTGGAATGAGATGAGAATATGTATCCCTTTAACGCATAGCTGCGTCCTGTATGTAGGACCATGATGTTGATTGCGCATTGTGTGATTTGTGTGGATTCGGCATAAAAGAAAGGTAACAATTTTAGGAAACATAAGTACCTACAGTAGAATCCGCTTATAACGACTCCGCATATAACATTTGACCGCTTTTAACGACTGCTAAATCACCGACGTTAGGATTCATACCAAACATTTTCAAAGACAATCAGTCCGGTTTGTGCGACGTTCTGTTAGTGCGACGTAATATCGCCGGTCCCTTGACCGTCGCTGTATCCGGATTCTACTGTATTTACTAAAACATTAGGTACTTATCATAGTAATGAACCAACATTGTGTAAGTGTTGGTTATTTTAAAAATCATTTCCAATGGGTAGATATTTATTTTATACAACGACGGTAACAAACAAGTGTACGATCCACCTGCCGGTAAACGGACACCGCAGCCTACAGACGCTCGCAACTCCAAAGGAGTCACGTGCGCGTTGCCGACCCTGAGGATCCACTGTGTTTATATTTTTGTTTGTAACAATAATATTATTATGCCTTACATTAAGTTTTAATAAACCTAATTCTCAGGCAATAATATACCTACCTGATACCAGTGAACCAGTGATCCAAATATCTCGGGATATTTAAGGAAGGCCGTAGATTGGAACAGGACAAGTCTCAACATGTTATATATCTCTGGTACAAAAACGATACATACGTCTGTAGAAGTCGAGACAAGGTCTAATGTGACCATATAGAGACCTTATTCTGAATGAAATAAGATATTTGTTAGTTTAGCCTTATGAAGTGTTTTCATTGGTGCTTTGGACATTTTTCTTCCATATTCTGTGTTGTAGTAGAATTAGTCACTGACTTGAACTGATAGCTAGTTAGTTTCTTTGTGTATTTGTGTGTATTTGCATTGAATATGCAATTAGATTAACATGGCTAACAGATGTTGGCCATGTGTGATATTAATCGGCTGTGACTAGAAGGGCTCAATTAAAAGATCACATCTTAGATAGCGAAGCGATTTGCCTACTAATCTAGGTACAATTAACGGACACAATAAATCATTAACTAGCTACAGTACTTTATCTCACAAGCGCGGGTTAGCCATAGTTGTAGTAGTGGCACATACGAACACAAAGGCAATGTGAACTCATACCTCCTACGGTGACGCACACACAGACAATATGCATGAATAGCTCAACACACAACCATGGCACACCCGCGCTCCTGATATAAAAAGTACTTGTATCCAAATCAGAGTTTAACTCTGATATAAAATACCAGAAGATTCTGCAACCGAATTTACCGAATACAACGAATTGTAAATGATATAGAAATATAAAATCTTCCATAGGTATTATTGAGAAATCGTGGAAATTACCCAAGTTGAAGATAAACGTCGAAAACAAGAAAACCAGTAAATAAAGATATATATTTTTCTCAACGTAATCAAGATATAGCTAACTGTGGCCATAAACGCCGCAAAAAACTGTGAGATTGCCGTCTGGACCTAACCGGGTAAAAAATGAAACAATAGGAACCGTCCAGGTTATTGATCCGGGCTAAATCTGCCTAGAATTAACTTAGCTCAGAAGTAGCTCGGCCTCAAACTATAGGTACATTCAGTTGCTATTTCAATGGACAGGCATGTTTATTTTTTTAATTATCGTATGGCAATTATATCGAACCGTGAGATCTTCGAGAAGACAGTACGGTTGCCAGTTTTTATTGCACTTTTAGCATCACCCAGGGGTAACGTCACGTGTAGGGTAGCGGTGGGTACACCCCACGGACGTAGTGCAATTTCGACGTCGTGTGAGTGGGCATTGGGCAACCTGGTTATTAGAAGTTCGCAATCCGCCCGTAAATGTCCGACAGGCATGTGCAGCATTGGGACAGTATATATATACTTTAGTATATACATTGTAGTCCTTGAGTATACAGGGTGTCCCTAAAACCAACGCCAAAATGAAGAGGGGTGATAGATAGAGCAGCTCAAAAGCTATCGGTTTGACCCCCATGTATGTTATGCGATTTTTAGTAGTTTCCGAGATATTCACAGTTTTACCAGCAATTTTGGGTCTTTTCCCTTAATCGCAATAATTTTGCATCAACCCATGTACAGTGGGCCAACGAAAATGTTGAGCACTTTAGTACTTTGTCAAATTAAAGAGGTTTCAAATTTTATGACGTTTCAGTCTAAATATTTCTTAGATTTCGATGTGACAAGGTTCTAAGTATGCTCAACATTTTCATGGGCTGACTGTACAGGTCGCTAGAAGGAAAACTATCCCCACCTCTATCGCACTGGCTTTGTTTGAGTGATGAGATATTCGAAAATATCGACCTTAACTTATCTTATCTGGATGAGGGCCCTTGCGGATGCACTTCGACCCAATGGGATCTTTTGTGCAATTGCCCCCTCCTTTATACCTACTCCAAGCCGTTCTCCAATCTCTCCACGAACCGGATGATAGAGTTTAGCGGGAGTACTCTGAATTCCTTTGGTTCTGGGTAGCCATTGCCAAAGTCGTTCATTCTTTGTCTGGCTAGGGCGTGACATTCACACAGCAAGTGTTCCATTGTCTCGCCAAATATCGGCCTATTAAGGCGATATATCCATTGAAAGAGACACCCTTTGTTTTTCGCTCACGACAAAACGGGATGCAATCCTCTCCGATAATGGCTTTTTAGACAAATCTCGTTAAATATCTGACTGTGTGCACGTTTATTAAATTCCCTCTTGTCAGTACCTAGATGAGGTAAAATACCATCATATTAACTTAATCGTGTCTTTTAATAATGCGTTGTTTTAGTAGGCTGAGGAAAAAAAGGAAAATATAGACTCGACTTTGGATTTATTTTCTATCGAGAAAATTTTAAGCAATCATGTTTCGCTATTGTCAGTACCACAATCATATAGTCAAGAATCATATATCTGAAAATCAGCCCCTACTGTTGGGCAGGACAGCGTTTCAAAGTATCCAAATTTCTCAGTGTAGCGTCTTAAATTCGCGGAGCCGTCCAAGGAACGTGGCTTCTCCCCTTCCATTCTTTTTCAACGACTTGCAAAATACGGTGCATTCTTAATGATTCACTGTACTCGTAAGTCGTGAGTCTATACCAACCTTTACATCTCGCATAGCAACAATGCTCGCGAATTAAAACGAGAGCACACGCAGGTCATTAAGCGGGTTTTTTATAATGTTCATTTATCATTAGATATCATACATTACCGGTTTTGCCCTTTTTTGTCTGTGACGTTGGAACAGGTTGGCGTATTAATGCAGTTGAGCATGATATCATTGGTATAATGATGTGATTGGATCTTTGTGGTATCTCAATTGTCATGACATGAGTGTTAGTTGTAATCAATGCGTAGTTAGGGTTCCGTAGCCAAAGGGTAAAACGGGAACCTATTACTAAGACTCCGCTGTCCGTCCGTCTGTCACCAGGCTGTATCTCATGAACCGTGATAGCTAGACAGTTGAAATTTTCACAGATGATGTATTTCTGTTGCCGCTATAACATCAAATACTAAAAACAAAATAAATTAAATATTTAAGGGGGGCTCAGTGTCGTAATGATTTTCCTTGTCAGACAGTACGATGTCACTATCACATTTTCTGTGACAAGGTTCCACAGTGGGTCACGATTCAGTTGGTTCGATAGTACCTAGCTGTTCAAAGCGCGGAAGCGCTTGAGCCACTATTTCCACAAGTTGACAGTTGTCGCTTGACAATGACAATTCGTCGTGCATTTCTGGGTCGACAACTAACGATTGTAAGATAAATGTTTGTTGGCCACATTAATCCAATAGTTGGCACTGTTGTTCACCTTATATATTACAATACAATACAAATAGTAAATACTCTTTATTCCACACCTCAATAAATAAAACGAATACCACAGAATAGTATCTAATACAGAGTTATAAGACTTATAAGTATTATTATGAGTATTTTGACATGAGATTGAAAATGCCAAATATAAGGTCAGTGGCGACCACTGGGCCATTTACCTTATCCATTACACATTTTTACCTCGTAAACCCAGTAACATGTCAACTTGTCAAGCCTGTCAAAGTCACAATCCATCAGAAAATCAATGTACTTTGCCTTACCTGCGAAAACGAAGCAAATGTGTGGACGTCGTCACGTGAATATTGAGCAATCTACCTTTCATGCTACATAAATCGATAATTTACTAAATCGAGTAATAAAATCGTAATTGCCATGAATTCAGTCGTGTAGTCATAGTCTCACGTTTTAATACTACATTTATATTAAGTAGCTTATGATTCGGCAATAAGATTCAAAATCGTGTAGCTGCATACATATTTTTAAAGTTGACAGTGCCTAGTGTCCGCGTAAACAAAAACGTGTTGACTCATTGCTTATTGCAATAGGCAGCTCTTTTGGTTCATGCATGACGTCATTACGTGCAACACTTAATGAATTGTCTGTTGTAGTGTTACTATACAGTAAGTAGGTAGGCTTTTGTAGTCAGGTTTATAATTAGATTGTGATAGTGAGTTATAGTAACTACACATTTAAAGCTGCCGTACGATGAATCTATGAATCACGTTGAATCAGTACAACATAATATCATGTTGATTTGAAATTGGGTTTGAATTTTATAAATGCAGGTTGTGCTGTCATAAGTCAAATTTGGTATAATGCGCGTCATCCACCATCCATGACGACGCGCCCCTCCATTGCGAATCTCATATTAATCTATGCACTCTACATCCTAATAATATCATGTATATATTAGATATATGAGCGCTCGTGGCCCAGCGGCGCCTGCGTATGCGTACCTCTTGCGGTATCTAAGGTTAAGCAACGTGGGCAGCGGTCAGGACTTGGATGGGTGACCGCTTTGAGTGGTTACTAACTGAGCGCTCCCGTGCTTTGGAAGGCACGTTAAGCCGTTGATCCCGGTTGCTGTCTATGGCAGCAGTCGTTATGCCAAGTTGGAGGCCTTCGGGCGGCTTGAGAACTTCTAACAGTCAAGTTGCCCACTCACTTGACAAAGCCTAATCCCAATAAGGTCTAGTTTCCCCTCGGGGTTGGAAGGTCAGATGGCAGTCGCTTCCGTAAAAACTAGTGCCTACGCCAAATATTGGGATTAGGTAGCGGACCCCAGGCATCCTTCAGGATGCAACTGTACTGGGATAACGCTAGGGGGATGATGATGATGATATATTAGATATATCCTCAATGCCAGTGGGCGTAGCGAATCAAGCGACATGACAATTGTCATATCGTTGACGGGACAGGTCCTCAACGAGACAGTTGTCATCTGACAATTCTGGGTCGGCAGTTAGTTATAGTCACTGGGTACTTTTGTTATTGCTCGACCTTAAAATTAATGGCGATTTTGTCCATGTTAGGTGATAATTACCAACTTTATAAAATATGGGGCAGATAGAAACTTCACGTACCGAAATAAAATTCTCTGGAAGTTGATGATGACTAAGTATGATTATTTATTAGTTTTTTTTAAATTTATTTAGGCAACAAACAGTCAAATACAGAAAGACCTTGAGTGCCATATCTTAAATGAATAGATAATATTTTTATCATAAAAAAACCCATTTATAAAATCGACCGAAAATTGTAACATACTGTATCTGTATTCTGTACCTATTAACAATGGCGATACAAGCGGTTGACACTCGTATCCTTCTCAATAACATCTACAGTAGCTCTAGTATAAGTATTTTCGAAACATTAACTAATTAGAACGCGTTTGCGTGTTGTCTCAATATGTATGAAAACGCTCTCACCGAGTTAGAAATACGCGCGTTCATTAGAGCTGGGTCGTTGCGACTTTTAAGTGTAACGAAACGTAACAGCTTTTCATTATCTGGAAACAGTTTCACGAAACAGTTTCAAAAGTAACTAGTTTTTTTCCACTGCGGCGCCCGACAAAACGAAACGAACGAAAGAAATATTTATGAATGAATTTTCAAAATTAAGCCTTAACATCTTGCGAATAGAGCGCATTTTTGTCAATCATCTATACATCTATACTAAAAAAACATCGAGCTGACATTTCGCATCGACTGAATTTGAATTTTCAGTGATACTAGAATAGGGACATGTCAACTTTGACATTTAAATTTTGACAGTTTTGTTTGACGTTTTTATATTTTAACATCATATATGAGATTAAAATTAAAAATTATATTACTGCTGTAGCCTTAGCCACAGATAAGAAAATTGCCATAAATTCATTGAATGTTGAAATGAGAGTCATTTTCTACGGTTTCCGAACGCATATTAGAGGATTTATGATATGTGTGTAGATAAATATTATTATAATATTATGTGGTTATTTATTTTATTAGTACCCATATGTGGTATTATTTTAAATCCATATATCGGTTTGCCACCTACTCAGTTAGATATATAATGTTGCATTATCTCCGCTACCCAAAGGTTGTCTGGAAGAGATCGCTCTTTAGCGATAAGGCCGCCTGTTGTTTACCTCTACTTTAAGCCTAATGTCCTGTACTGTGTTCTTTTTGAGGTGTGCCATAAAGAGTATTTGTATTGTATTGTATTGTATTATAAATGCGAGATTTTCGATGTTTGGATGTTTAGATTAGATGTTGCAAAAACGGCTGAACGGATTATGGTGAAACTTTGTTAACTGAGTTATAGCCTGGATTATCATAAAGGATACTTTTATCCCGAAAATCATCCCTCGAATTGATGAAACAGGAAGTGGAAGTTTACGCGGACGAAGTCGTGGGCAAAAGCTAGTATATCAATATAATTATACAGAATCTAAGATCATAATTATCCTCGTTCGGTCAAATTAATTCTTGATAAGCTATGTGAATTTCCGGACCCCAGGTCACGCGCACGCGGCCCTTTGATATCTAGTGTACTATCGGACCAACTGAATCGTGAGTCGTGACCCACTGTGGAACCTTGTCACAGAAAGTGTCATAATGATTTTCCTTGCCAGGCAGTACATTGTCACTATGACATTTTATGTGACAAAGTTCCACGGTGGGTCACGTTTCAGTTGGTTCGATAGTACATACCTACGCAAGTGTTCGTTCTACAATGTGTAAGGTATTTGTTTCTTTTCTACACATAAGTTATAGTGAGTGAGATAAGGATAAACACAAAGTTACCTAATAAAATAATAGTAGTTTTGATAAATACTACCTACTAGTTTCGTACGCGTAACATTCCAATCCCTATTTCATCCCTTCCAGGGGATGATTTTCCGGATAAAGGGTACTGTATATATGTTAATCCAGCCTATAAATTCGTCATATACCAAATTACAGTTCCAGTGTTAGGTACCTACGGCCAATCGCTTACATGTGCTCACTGCTCACAATCTCATGCATCATAATTGCCTGCATCTCTTGCCCTCGTTCAAAAGTATAGATATTTCGGAGCTGTTCAAAAACTACAATTAGAATAGAATAGAATAGAATAGAAGATAATTTATTTCAGTGCAAGAACACAGTAATACAATTATACAATTAAAAGAAAACAATGGAAAAACTTATTAACTAATATTGTACACTGACGATTACACTGAAAAAGGTGTACACTCAGCATAATGCCAGGTGCTACTAGAGTACCCGACGCTGGTCTTCTGTGAACACCTGTAGAGGGAGCGCAGTTGCGCGTTGCTGCTAGTCAAATTTAATGCTTGCGCTAACAATTGCGACAATTAGTATGCTAAGAGGCGAAAATGAAGCAAGTGGAATAAAATAACACGGCGAAAGAAAGCAAAATAATAAAATATATACGTACATTTATAATAAGATAATTGCAAAGTAAATATAGACACTACCCCGTAGTTAATTTTTGCTTATCGAGAAGATAGCTTTTGAATTTAACTTTAAATGACTGCAACGAAGTAGCTTGCTTATAAGGTGGCGGTATGTTGTTCCAGCATTTCGTGGCGGTGTACTTAAAACTACCACGAAATGCTGCAGTTCTGTGTTTGGGGCACAAGAGAAGGGTGGAAACTCTTTCGCGTTGCAAAAACCTGAGCTTTTCATGCAGGTATCGAGGGGCTTGGGTCTTCACAATCCCAAACAGTAAGCAAGCAAAGTGGAGGGAACGCCGAGACTCCATGTTCATTAGGTCGCTCCTGTTAAGATATGGAGTCACGTGAGTTCTTGGTGGAATTATAAAGCAAAAGCGAGCACAGGCATTTTGCACGCGCTGAATCACTCTCTTTGTATGCGATAAAAGGCAGGAACCTATAACTGTGTCAGCATAATTGAGTTTAGAGAGAATGAGAGATTCACATAGGGTAATTCTGAGGTCAGTGGATAAATACTGACGAACTTGATATAAAACCTTTAGCCTATAGAAACAGTTCTTTGCAACATCACAAACATGTGTATGGAATCTCAAGTTTTCATCCATGACAACTCCTAGATTTTTAGCTTCTGTGACCTGTTCAATTATGGTATCACTTATCTTTAGCCGTAGGATAGATTCGTTAATTTTTTGCCTTTGTATCTTGGTGCCTAAAACCATAAACTTAGATTTCTTTGGATTTAAAACTAGATTCCGCAAACACCAATCTGATATACGATTCAGATCCTGATTAATCGCATCCACTGCAATTGAAGTTTCTCCGGGTCGACATGGAAAGTATACTTGTAGGTCGTCAGCGTAGATGTGATAGCTACAATTCCTCAAACAGTGTACTATATCCGCGCTGTACAAAATGAACAGTATTGGGCCCAATATTGATCCTTGTGGGACTCCGCGAGGAACAGGTGAAGCAATAGAACAACTACTAGAACCATTCTCATTACACAATTCTACCTTCTGAGAACGGTTACTTAGGTAACTAGAAAACCATTTCAATGCAACCGAGTCAAATCCGTAGTAAGCAAGCTTTGATATAAGTAGGTTGTGATTAATTGTATCAAATGCACGCGAAAAGTCAAGCAAAACCAATAACGTTCCGTTCCCATGATCTGCCTCTGTCAAAATGTTGTCGATGACATCTAGAAGTGCGGTCGCTGTGCTACGACCAGTTCTAAAGCCAGATTGTTTTTCTGGCAATATCCCATTAGCATTAAGATACTCCGTTACTTGTTGACAAACGATTTTTTCAATGATTTTGGACAGAAATGGTAAAATGCTGATCGGTCTAAGATCCTTATAGTCGGCTGGGTTATTGCATTTAGGAATGGGTTTTATACAGGCTTCCTTCCACATATCCGGAAAATGTCCAGTCAGGATAGACTTATTAATTAAACTTGTTATAATTCCCAAGGTTTGTGGAAGGGTCAGTAAGACCATATCGCGTGATATGCCATCTGCGCCTACAGCGTTTGACTTAACGTTCATAATAACTTTGGAAACAGTAGCTTCGTCCACCGTTTTTAAACTAAATGAAGATGAACTGAAGCGGTTAAATTCGTAAAAGGTAAGTTCAGATATCGCTACACTATGATTTCCTGGAATGTTAAGAAAATGAGCATTTATTAAATTTGGGTCATTTAGATTGGGAGGAAGACTAAACTGTTTAGAGTTAAAGCTAACAATATCACGTTTAATATTTTTCCATAGTTCCCGAGGATTTTTAGAAATGTTATTAATTTTATGTTCGAAATATGCCTTTTTTTCAGTCCACAGAGCCACATTTACGACACCTTTTAGCTGCTTGTAGTACTGTTTATGAGTCTCTAGACTAGATGTGCGAGAAGTAGCGTGGGCTTCGTCTCTCAGTTTCATCATTTCCCTGACTGTAGGTGTTATCCAAGGGTAGCCATGTTTCTTAATTAGGGTTTTTTTTATTGGAGCATATAAATCATAGATGTGCAGTATGTATGCATTAAAAGATTGAAGGGAGACATTAATATTACCGTTTAGAAGTCGATACCAATTGACAGATTCAATATAAGCGTTAAATTCATTTAAATGTATATCAATTACATCGGACACGGGACTTTCGTTTCAATGTGCATATAATTAACGTTGATTATCCCAACAGGGTTTCGGGCGCAATGACTGGGCACGGGCAGTAGGCGGGCATGCAGCGAGCCCAAGCGGGCGGCGCTCAGCAGCCGCAAGCCTCCGCCGCCGCCCCCGCGCACCCCCGTCGTCTCCACGCGCTGTACCCAGACATTGACGATCAGGTCCGTTCAGAACACCGCACCACGAGACCCGGTACCCGGTACCGACATGTACCGGGTCGATTCAGTCAGATACACTCCACACCAGTTGAATATAACATCTAAAGCTTAAGCCACACAGAGAGCGGGCGGGCGGTAGCGGCGCGGGCGCGGGCGGCAGCGGCGCGGGAGCTGCTTTTGGCTGCCGCCACCGCCACCGCGTTTAGTATTTATTTATTATAACGAAATTAATTTGTGTATTATATAAGATGGTTTTATGAATTCTGTATACTTACACTTATTCATTGCGTTGTATGGTTACTGTTATTAGGTTTGGTTATCTACGAAACAACCTAAATGATCCCGTGCTTTGGAAGGCACGTTAAGCCGTCTTTGATCCCGGCTGCTGTCTAATGTCTATGGAGGCCGCCACCGCCAAAAGCAGCTCCCGCGCCGCTGCCGCCCGCGCCCGCGCCGCTACCGCCCGCGCCCGCGCCGCTACCGCCCGCCCGCTCTCTGTGTGGCTTAAGCTTAATAGCAAAATCTCACACATGACAAAAAATACACTGCCTCAAAGCGCCCGTGAGATTTGAGTGCCACGCGGACATAATTCGTTCTGGCGAGTGATCCCTTAGTGGCGTCCATCCCCAGGCAGCCAAGACCGCCAGCGAAAGCTGAAAAGCTGCTGGAATTAACCAAAAAAAAGTCTGTACGGCACCTTTTTTTTTATTTACATTAATAATCTGCGAACCAAGTACACTAACTAACTAACTTACTCATTGGAGTATGATTGGGATATGTGGTATCTACCTATCCACTAAACGCAGCCCACAGGACTCACCATGGGTCGATACTTAGGGGGTTTGCGGACTGGGTCTCTTTACTCGGGTCTTATGGCCCGCCTTTAGGTACCATTTACGACAGGCGGGATATATTGTGGACTCAGGTTGGATTGCACCAAACCGCTTGTAATCATCGTAAGCGGTATCCGTTAAAATCTGATTGTATGCAAAGTTTGACAAATTTCTATGGGATGACAGCTTATGCCGGCGCCATAAGCGTTGATCGGACACCGGTCTGTAATCGTAAGTTCACAGATTATTTAATAGTTCTTTTACTTCTTTTGTTGCATTCCGCCCTTATTCTAGACAGGTCTTGGTAACTACACAGTACCTACACACCTGTCGTACATGTAGAGTCGAGCGACCAAGAAGGATAGGATATACAATAATGAATTTTGATTTCGGTTCATGGTAACCCTACTGATGCTCGGACCACATCAGAGGCGTTACCATATACAAGTGATATCTTGATATGTCCGTGTAATCACAATCACGTACCGAGAGACCGATAGTTAGTCGATGTGGATTATTTTCGATGCCACTTTTTAGTGACTTGATCAACTTGATGCGACTGATCCGAGGTCGTTAATGAATACTCAATCACAGAAATAAGTGAAAACGAGTATATAATTTAAATTACACATAAATAGGTAGGTCATGTTCATGATTAATAATGACAGTCATATTTTTTGTAACACACGTAATACTTCATGATTTACCGTCCCTTGCTAAAAACACCGGCTTGGCAATACCACAAAAACAATCGTTATAGAACTTTTCGACGTATTTATGAGCGATATTGTTCGGTCTGATACATTATTAAACATTAATTTCCGCCTGTTTTGATATCGCAGCGTTTAGTATTTATTTATTATAACAGTATATATAAATTCATAAAACCATCTTATATAATACACAAATTAATTTCGTTATAATAAATAAATACTAAACGCTGCGATATCAAAACAGGTGTTAATTAATGTTTAACACTTATTCATTGCGTTGTATGGTTACTGTTATTAGGTTTGGTTATCTACGAAACAACCTAATAATATACCCAATTACGGTACGCATAAATGTCCCTAAGTACGAATTGCAACCTCTCTTATATCGCGGCAATAGCCGGTCCGTGATGTCCGGTCCGTCAAAAACATAATCATATAGTCAAGAATCATATATCTGAAAATCAATCCCTATTGTTTCCTCGTTTGGGCAGAACAGCGTTTCAAAGAACATGATATTTTTCGTTGTAGCGCCTTAGGCCCTACATTGTAGAGGTGAGACGTACTAGGCAAAACGCGTACTGAGTCCTGCGAGTACGCGTCCACAAAAAGACTAGATCCAAAGACTAGGTCCAAATACGCGCTAAACCGACCCCGACCCGAGGTGCCCCGAAAGAATCCGAACGCGCAGACGAAAGACGAATACGAATAGCGCGGAACATAAAGACTCTTAGACGTTTCGAGTCGTCCGAGTCGTCGTACGCCTAGTACTCGATACGCTAAAAGACGCGCGAGCGGGATCGCGTACTTACGCGTCCATGCCAAAACCTATTCCAAAAACCTGTTCCCGTAAATACGTCTCACCTCTACTACATTGCGCGGTTTTATAAAACTCGTATTTACCTCCGTGACCCGCAGCTTAATGAAACCCGCATGCGAGTCTCGTACGTGTGTAAATAGGGCTTTAGAATAATTTATAGCGAATTGGCAATGTCAGATAGGAATTGTCGAATTGGAGAAATAGAGGTAGTCAACTCTCGCTTGTTAAACGATTAAAATCTTGATTAAAATCTTGTTTGAAAACTTAGTTATCGACGATATGTAGTTGTCGTAGGTCGAGTTATAGTTTATATTCAGCTAAGTAACCGATAATTGGGATAAATTACCAGTTAAACAAAATATAAATAAAACACCAGATAAACAGAATATAAATAACAGGTGATACTCGTATGTAGCTACCTACCTACGTGATAGACTCGAAGTTTATTTATAGCTTATAATCGACTAAACGAAGTTTTTCCTCAGGATGAGTGCGTTAGCGAAGCGCGCGAATCGCACACTGCAGATCGTGTACTTAAATGTATGGACCCTCCGTATGTAGTATGTATGGAAATTACAGATGTCCGGAATGTCCGGATTGACTTCTTATCTGCCGGGGACTGCAAATAAAACATCCAAGACTCAGGAACAATTATTTGTGTTCATCACATCAATAAATTTCCCAACCGGGATTCGAAGCCAGGATCACCGGCTTCGTAGGCAGGGTCACTACCAACTAGACTAGGACAAATAAGACGTCAATCATTTGTTGTAAATCAAAGACATTTCAATAGACTTTTTGCCAGATGTAGTTCACAAGTAAAGTGTACGTGAGGACAATGTACAAGGAATTAATTCGGGGAAATCCAGCGCTTATATAATATGCATGACGCATGTTGATGAGAGAGATATTTCCTGTTCGGATGCTACTGCTCTAATATATTAATCGAGTTCAAAACAATAATAATGACTATCGATTCGATTACGCGAACTAGAATTTTGTTAATAATGTGTAGACATATTTTAATTTGATTATAATTAAATACCTGCAGTCCTGCAATGCTCACGTAGCCAATATTATTGCTACAAATGGAAAGAAGCGCTATTTTGAATATTAATTGTTTTAAACAAACAGGCGCGAAATGTATTGCTAACATCGCTGTATTTTTGGTGTTTTTTGTCAGACTACTTACGGGATACGTTATCCGCGTAGCCAGAGACCAATGACACCATAGTGTCATGCATGAAATGTATTTCATCCATCTTAAACGCGATATCCGAGGTATATACTAGAAGTTCCAGGTACCCTCAGAATCCCTTTCCTGTTTCTGCAAATACTGCGCTTATGCCCTTGCCTAAGAGTGTATTTTGCTTAGCTAGTAAGATTTACAATAAATTGCCTGTCGATTTCAGAATGTTACCCATAAATCAATTTAAGCATAAACTCATGAGTCTCATGACCATGACATATTTAATTAAAATTGTTTTAAATTCTATGTCCAATTTTGCTGATTATAATTCAATATGACATGATTTTTTAAATATCAACAATAGATATATTATGTAAACACGCACTATATTAAAGTAACCCAAACTCCTCTTGTTCCAGATACCCGCCTCAGTGATAAGTAGCGTGGGCACAGTGAGTCTGTCGCAGGCCTCATCGCACCCGACCTCAAACATAACCATGGCCAACCCGACCAACCCCGGCAGCGCCAGCAACGGGTCCCAACCCCAACCGGCCCAGGCTCCAGCCCGCCTCCCAAAGAAACGGAAATTCGACCCTTCAGAGCTCGAAGAAATGGAGCGGAATTGCACCAACGTAGTCTCCGCCCCACAACCAGAATACCACCCGCAGATATACCCGCCACCAATGCAGCCGTCCCCTATCGTACCATCTCCGCCTCAAGACATGAAGTACTCGCTCTACCCGAACATCGATCTCTCCGAATGGCGCGACCATCGAGTACTCGCCAAGCAATGCCGTTTATACATCCCCGGTGTCATAAGACAGGCGGAAGGCTGTAAAGTGGTCGTAGAAATAGATGGACAGGAGCAAAACCCAATAGTCTACAACGACATATTCGGGGCTAACAAATACGATGTGATTAGTGACGCGAGCCCCCTGCTTAATCATCTGCTGATAGGGTCGCCATGTGTGGTCAGGACCACGGACCCTAGCCGGGAGAGTGTGCAAAACGTTTTTGTAGAAGGACTTGTTGTTGAAGTGCTTAGTTCGCCGATTAGGATAAGAGTGAAGGTAAGCATCTTATATTCAGTTTAACTGAGACTTGTGCCCCCAGGCGTAAAGTGTTCGAAATTTTATTTTTGAAGGTCTACAAAGAATGGGTTACGTAATAAGTAGCATATTACTTATATTTATGTTCATACTTCTTTACTAGCAATTAAGGCGACTTCCTGACTTGGCAGGGCGGGATTGATATGTGACATTTTCTTCTTTGACGTGGACTTACTGACGTCGCAAAGATTCTCCCTTGTCATAATACTGTGAGTATTACGTTTGCGCAGTAGTAATATTATGCTCAGAAGCGGAGCAGTACCGCCTTCACATCGTCCCGCTACCGCGCATCCCGCGCCAGTCAGGAAGCACTCATTTAAATGCAGGGGCGCAGTAAAAAGCGGTACTGAGTCGACTGACAGCTGACATTTGACACTTTTCTCATAGGTATCGTACCGCCTCCGCACCGACAAATCAGGAAGTCGTCTAGCAGTGTTAATGTTAATACAGGAGAAATTATAAATTGTGGTTAATAACCGTATTATTCAAATGTTTCCAACACTAGCTATAGGTAACTGTAAATGCAACTTGGTAGAATCCTTTATTACAAAAGCTGACAGCAAACTTGAGAATGTTTGTCGACCGACAAACTAAGCTACAACCGTATTTTTTGCAGTATGTTAGTTTTAAACCAACAAACAAACAGACTAATTTAAGCGGGAGTCCGCTGAATGCAGGTGGCGCAGGACCGGTCATTGTGGCACTCTTTGGGAGAGGCCTGTGTCCAGCAGTGGACGACTTTCGGCTGAGATGATGATGATACGAAGGTGTTTCTTCAGCAGGTGGACGGCATCTGCAAGGAGGCCGTGGAGGTGAAGCGCGCGGACATCAGACTGCTCCAGCCGCCGTGGGCGGACGAACTGGAGGACGCGGGCTCGCACGCCGCCGCCATGTGCTCGCAGTCACGAGTGCTTGTTCCAATGCAGGTCGGTAGAGGCCGCGTGAGAAGTGTTTAGTTTCGGACCGCTATTCGCTTGAGCGCGCTTACGATCGGACCGATTCACGCTCATAGCCCGTGGTTACTGTCATTTTCATATATCAAACGTCAACTTGACGTTTGGCTTAAGGTGCTTACGCCTGGGAGTGTGAGCATCGTAAACGCCAACATGGCGCCGTCCATGACGTCATCAATGACGTCACGATATCTCATGTAAGCGCTATAAGCGCGAATCGGTCCGATCGTAAGCGCGCTTTGAGCGCTGTAAGCGTGATTCTGTGCCTATAATCGCCTTGTGCCTATGCCTATAATCCGACCATGAAAAAATGCTCGGTCGGTGATAGAGACAAAGCATGACACTCTTTTCTAATTCCTCTTATAGGAATCGCAATAAGGCTATCTTTCTCTATCAAAGCGTGTCAGGCCCGTGGTAGATTTCATTTACTTGAATAAACAGAAATAGTTACTATACTCTGTCTTTTTGTCTATGAAGGGCTATGCTATACAAGTTCTATGCAAGAAACAAATGAACGCGCCATACATTTTGAGGCTTGGTCACACTGCGTTGCGCGACGTAAGCTAAGCGTCGCGCAAGCGGTGTGACCAAGCCTTTAATATGAGCAGTACTATATAGTTTAAAAAAACACAGAATAGTGACTCTGTGAGCTATAGACTTCGCGAGCATGTTTTATGTTTACAAACACCCATGGTTGCGCCATTTTGAAAGAAATCAAAAAGGACTTGACGAAAAATCCATATAACTATCGAACCTACTCACAAAATTTCACGAGAATCGGTTGAGAACTGCGACTTGTAGAGAAGAATAGCCGGTAATCCGCCCAGCGGACATACGAAAGCATTTTTGCCCAAGATGAACAGGATAAAGAATATTATATTCGGTTCGTGATATCATGTTTACTTTCTTTCTCAGATTTTTTTCTACATCTCGCTATCATTAGGGACCATATACCTATTTGCATGTACGTAATTCCGCGTATGCGTTTCCTACGCTCAAGATATAACAAGATGCCATTGCTATGATGAAATATTTCTACTATATTGTAAACAAGTACGATATTACCTAACGCTTAATGTACATAGGAAATTGAACCTTATTCATCCTCGTAGGTGTCGTAGTATTACTCACTATTAACCTATACTAGATGTTTAGCGTTACCCTATCTCATGAATTTATTCGACATATTTAGAAACTCGTCATTTGAAGGTGGGACGCTTTCCATACAAAACGTATTTTGACATTCGCAGGCTAACGGCGTGACATTTTAAGAAACTTATGTAACAAACATACATAAATTGGCTTTCCATTTGCGCGAAATGCCCCCTTGTCGAAAAGGAAATGGCGAGTGTGGACATTTTTTGACGATGTTGATGGTGATTTCCAGCTTTAGCCGACTAGTCGCCGACTAGAAATGTGGCCGGATAGTCGGCTTTCCCGACTAGTCGGCGACTAGTCGGTACATCTCTACTGATTTTCTTGCTGGACTCTTCTCAGCTAGGCTAATAGGTTTAAACCAGCAACCAAACCCCCACTAGCTCGATTCCACTGACACCTCAGATTCGGTTGAAGCCGCTCAACCAATCTCACTGGAGCGCAAACTCTTAGAGTATTCCAGTATTTAAACCGCCCGTGTGGTCGTGTCGGAGGTTTCCCCTGGATTTTCCCCAGGCCAACCGCACACATGGAATGCAAAACTGTTAAACATACAAATAAAGGTTGCTTAGATAGGAAAGAGCAGTGTCACTGGTTCATGAAAACCATCAGCCTCAACATTTACCACCCACCTCAGCTCTCATTTCTTAATAAAATCTAGTGATAGCACAATTGAAACCCAGATCTCAGCAAGCCGTAACGGATGACGTAATACCGTGACAGCGGGCGTTCCTATCCGTGACTCATGGCTTGACTGTCTGCCGGGTTTTATGGCGGTTACACTTGTTCTTTCATTTATTATAATACTAGTGGCGCTCACGGCTTCTCGCACAAAACTCGTTGATCGCACTGCACATTTAAACTAATTTTGAGAATGATATATGGGGCAAGCAGGGCCTTATCAAGTAGGGATCATTATGTCGCGATAATGTGTATTATATAGCATTCGTTTATCTTGCACTTACATACTTGACACTGACAGTAAGGCGACTTCCTGACTTGGCGGGGCGGGATTGATATGTGACATTGTCTTCTTTGACGTAAACTGACTGACGTCGCAAAGATTCTCGCTTGACGGAATACTGTCAGTATTACATTTGCGCAGTAGTAATATTATGCGCAGAAGCGGACCAATACTGCCTTCGTATCGTCCCGCTTCCGCGCATCTCGCGCCAGTCAGGAAGGACATTTAAATGTAGGGGCGCAGTAAAAAGTATTGCAGAGTTGACTGACATTTGACAGTTTTCTCATATCGTACCGCCTCCGCACCGACAAATCAGGAAGTCGCCTTAGGCACGAATGCTATATGTACTTACGAAATATTAAGCGATCATCTTAGCCCCGCTGGTTAACTCTGTTAGACAGGAAGTTGCGTTATTGCGGAAATTGATAATAGTGTATGTTACAAGATTACAAATTATTTCAAAAAACAATATCACCACTGCCCCGTACACATTTAAAATGCCTGTAGCTGTTACTGTAAACAGACACAGTTGTATGTCTACTTCCAATACAACACAATCGCACTTTTGCAAGCCGATATCCAAATTACATTACTAGTACAGTACTTGTATTAGCCATGGCTGTAGTTGTGACTTGTGACTACAATTCAATTCAATTCTTTATTGATAACATTAGTTACAAGTCATTGCACAGTTTATTTAAATTACAAATAACACTAGTGGCTCTGTGAGCTGTAGACCTCGTGAGTGTATTTTTTATTTCCAAAACTATGTATGTTAGATATCATGTAGAGCAGGGGTCGGCAACCTTTTTGCACCCACGGGCCACATAGTAGCTAAAAAAATCTTCGCGGGCCGCAGATGATAATAATGATCACTGTCTGTTGATATCAACTCGAAACAAATTGGTACGTCGTACGCGACAGTAACGTAGTAAAAATTCGCACCCCTTTTTACGTGAAAAACGAGAAAGACGAAAAAACCGACTTTTCACAGATAAACCAGCTAGTTTCCTTACCAAACCCAGATAATTCGCATTTCAACCGCATCGTAATTTCGCGATTATATATCGCGATAAAGAATAGCAGATATAGAAACTTTAAGGGGGGGACGGGTCATAAAGTCATAAGTCATAGACACCTAGATGAAAACGCGAGCGCGAAATTTTTCGAACATTGATGCAAATGCGGCAAATACTTCATACGCATCAAGTCATAACACATCTAGATGAAAATGCGAGCGCAGCGAGCGCGAAATTTTTCGAACATTATGATGCAGGTGCGGAAACTACTTCATACGCATCAAGTTATGTAGATGTAAACGCGAGCGCGAAATTTTTCGAACACTGATTCAAACGCGGCAAATACTTCATACGCATCAAGTCATAACAAATCTCGTTGAAAACGCGAGCGTAGCGAGCGCGAAATTTTGCGAACATTATTATGCAGGTCTGGAAAATACTTCATGCGCATCAAGTCATGTAGACGCAAACGCGAGCGCAGCGAGCGCGAAATTTTTCGAACATTATGATGCAGGTGCGGAAACTACTTCATACATCAAGTTATGTAGATGTAAACGCGAGTGCGAAATTTTTCGAACACTGATTCAAACGCGGCAAATACTTCATACGCATCAAGTCATAACAAATCTCGTTGAAAACGCGAGCGTAGCGAGCGCGAAATTTTGCGAACATTATTATGCAGGTCTGGAAAATACTTCATACGCATCAATCAAGTCATGTAGACGCAAACGCGAGCGCAGCGAGCGCGAAATTTTTTGAACATTAAGATGCAGGTGCGGAAACTACTTCATACACATCAAGTTATGTAGATGTAAACGCGAGCGCGAAATTTTTCGAACACTGATTCAAACGCGGCAAGTACTTCATACGCATCAAGTCATAACAAATCTCGTTGAAAACGCGAGCGTAGCGAGCGCGAAATTTTGCGAACATTATTATGCAGGTCTGGAAAATACTTCATACGCATCAATCAAGTCATGTAGACGCAAACGCGAGCGCAGCGAGCGCGAAATTTTTTGAACATTAAGATGCAGGTGTGGAAAATACTTCATACTGTCTAACGCAAACGCGGCGAGCGCGAAATTTTTGAAAAAAAATTTAGATTGATTTAACTGTAAAATAAACTTACAAACACATATCTCGTCCTGACCAACTCAAAAAATCAAGTTATGTAGATGTAAACGCGAGCGCGAAATTTTTCGAACACTGATTCAAACGCGGCAAATACTTCATACGCATCAAGTCATAACAAATCTCGTTGAAAACGCGAGCGTAGCGAGCGCGAAATTTTGCGAACATTATTATGCAGGTCTGGAAAATACTTCATACGCATCAAGTCATGTAGACGCAAACGCGAGCGCAGCGAGCGCGAAATTTTTCGAACATTATGATGCAGGTGCGGAAACTACTTCATACACATCAAGTTATGTAGATGTAAACGCGAGTGCGAAATTTTTCGAACACTGATTCAAACGCGGCAAATACTTCATACGCATCAAGTCATAACAAATCTCGTTGAAAACGCGAGCGTAGCGAGCGCGAAATTTTGCGAACATTATTATGCAGGTCTGGAAAATACTTCATACGCATCAATCAAGTCATGTAGATGCAAACGCGAGCGCAGCGAGCGCGAAATTTTTTGAACATTAAGATGCAGGTGCGGAAACTACTTCATACACATCAAGTTATGTAGATGTAAACGCGAGCGCGAAATTTTTCGAACACTGATTCAAACGCGGCAAATACTTCATACGCATCAAGTCATAACAAATCTCGTTGAAAACGCGAGCGTAGCGAGCGCGAAATTTTGCGAACATTATTATGCAGGTCTGGAAAATACTTCATACGCATCAATCAAGTCATGTAGACGCAAACGCGAGCGCAGCGAGCGCGAAATTTTTTGAACATTAAGATGCAGGTGTGGAAAATACTTCATACTGTCTAACGCAAACGCGGCGAGCGCGAAATTTTTGAAAAAAAAATTTAGATTGATTTAACTGTAAAATATACTTACAAACACATATCTCGTCCTGACCAACTGTGAAAATATTCGTGGTTGGCGATACAGACGCTTTCACGTATGTTAAGAATTTCAAATTTTACCTTTACAAACAATAAAGCCAGGGAGGCTCGCGGGCCGCACGGAAGGGGCTCGCGGGCCGCCTGTTGCCGACCGCTGCTGTAGAGGAGGACAAACCATAGATTTTTTTTTAGATTACTCGACAAAAATATTCGATGTAATCAAAGAACGTGCTCACAATACTTCACGAGAATCTGTTGTGAAATGCGACCCTTAGAGGTGAACATATCGAAATTCGGCCGCAGAAACACAAAATAATTGATAAAAAAATTGTTTTCTTAAATTTTGAAAAAGTGACTCGATAAAAAAATTCTATAGAATTACCGCACCTGCTCACAAAATTTCACGAAAATCGGTTGATAAATGCGACCTGTAGAGGAGAACAAACCAATGAATAAAATAAAATAAAATTAAATTTACAAAAATTTATTTGCCCAAAAAATTCTATGTAATCATAAAACCTGCTCACAAAACTACACGAGAATCGGTTGAGAAATGCGACCTATAGAGGAAAAAACGGCCGCAGAAAAATACGAAATCATTGATACAAAGTTTGTTTTTTCGAATTTCAAAAAACTGACTCGACAAAAAAATTCTATATAGTTACCAAACCTGCTCCCAAAATTTCACGAAAATCGGTTGATAAATGCGACCTGTAGAGCAGATCAGCCAACGACGTAAAAAAAATTTTTTTTAAATTTACAAAAATTTACTCTACAAATAAATTATATGTAGTCATGGAACCTGCTCACAAAATTTCACGAGAATCGGTTGAGAAATGCGACCTGTAGAGGAAAAAACGGCCGCAGAAAAACACGAAATCATTGATACAATGGTTGTTTTTTTGAATTTCCAAAAAGTGACTCGACAAAAAAATTCTATATAGTTACCGAACCTGCTCACAAAATTTCACGAAAATCGGTTGATAAATGCGACCTGTAGAGGAGGACATACAAAAATCCGGCCGGACATACGAAAGCATTTTTGTCGAAGCTAAAACAGAGACCTCGTTTTACTCGGTCAATTATAGACATTAATATTCTAGGTACCTAGTTATATCTAAATTACATCATGTCAATCAAATTATTCAATTAATTATCAAATTATTCAATTAATTATCAAATTATTCAATTAATTATCAAATTATTCAATTAATTATCAAATTATTCAATTAATTTTATTGAAAAATTCTTCCACAGAGTAAAATGCCCTATCTATTAGGTATTCTTTTAGCTGGCTACAGATGTGCAAGTTGCGGAAAGTTTCCAAAAAGTTGGAAAAGTTCACGGAAATTTCTTGAGAATTTCATAGAAATATAAGAAATTTCCATTTTACATTTCTGAAAGTTTCAAACCACATACAAAAATGTGAGAAATTTCAGAAACTTACCCATGTGGAAAAATTCGCAATTTTGAAAAGTTTCCGACGGCACATCAGTAGGTACTTGTGACACATACGAACACATAGACAATGCGAACACGAAGCTCCTACGCTGACACAGCATAGGCAATGTACATGGATATCTCAACGGGTGTCTATTGTTTGCCCGAAATTCATATGGAATAATTTCAATTGCTCGATAAACATTTGCCCGATTTTTATTTGCCCGAATGGTTCATTTACTAGAAAAATCGTTTGACATACTCTTGTATTCCCGAATATTACATGACAGAATGATACGAATGCCATACGTATTGTTATCCATATTATTAAGTGCAATAATATTATTTAACAGAATATTTAAATGCCATACTAAATACAGTTTCTTTCCGAAATAATCCTAACTATAAATGAGCAAAGCTCCCGCTATCCTCTTCTAACCTATCTGTGACCCGAGTCGGATTTAGTAGTAAAGTAGCTTTTCAAACAAGTTATTCTGCTCTTTTAAATTTCATTAAAATTATGGATTTTCATTCTCAGCTATTCGATTCGAACAGTAGAGATGGATGGCAAATAAAAGTATAGCATGTGATAATTATGGATTACAATGATTATGGAAAAAGATATTATTGGAATTGATATTATGAGACATAAAGATTCTGGCATTTGATTAATATGGTAAATAATGAGTATGGCATACGAAATTATAAGAAACAATATTATGGCAGTTGAATAGTATGGCAGTCAAAATTCGGGCAACTGAAATTCTGGCAAGTAAGGGTTTCCCATATCTCAACACATAACCATGGCTCACCCGCGGTCGTGAGATAACAGTACTGTACTGTAGATATTTTAAATAAGCAGTCAGTGATTTTTTGGCCAAAATGTAACTTCTTACATTGACAGTACATATTCTACTGTATACGTTTGTAGAATGTGTAAATTGCAGTTTAACGCATTTTAATAAAGCCGTTAAGTTTGAATAGTCACGCTGTTCCTTTCTTCACCGCGGCCTTGGGGACGGCACGTGTAAGTAACTTGCTCCGTATCATTTCCACCCGACGCTAACGATTAATTTAAAAATGCCTTTTGGCACCATTAACCTAGACAGGAGATCCGACTTTTCGGTTGAATGCGGTGGTGGAGTGCGGTAGGTACATTCGCGCACAGTACTTTGACTTTTAACTTCATAGTGTTCGTGCAAACTGCGGGCTGAAATAATCTAGCAGATACGAACTTTGTACCTCATACTGGGGAGCTCGTGCGTGCTTAAGATTATTTTATTATTTAGGAACTTGTAACTGTATCTAGGTATAATAAATTAGGTTGTTAGTACAAATGTTATATATGTGGCACGTGTAATTTAAATCAGGTTTTTTATGTGATTCAAAATGTACCTACATCTAAATTTATAGGGTAGTTGCCCTTGATACAATGCTGAGGGTCATTTTTGTACAAACATAACTATTTTGATGATTTACTTAACTATTGCAGGAGGAATATGTTTCGCATATGCATCTTCATTTATAATAATTTAGCTTTTTTTTATGAATTTTTTTTTTTTTTTTTTATGTTTACGCCTAACTACGCCATGTGCTGTGCAGAATATGTCGTACCCAATAGTCTTAATTAACATATTCTATGCATTACAGACGGTAATTAATTCGGGGCCGTCCGTGGTTGCTCCGGTAGCTCAGTGGCTAGGCTAGGCGATTAACCGCGAATGTCATAATATGTTGCAGGTTTGTATCCTGCTCGGAGCAAAGCCTTTTTTCCTTTAATTTGAAATTAATATTCTATGCATTATAAAATAAACAATTATGACTGAGTTCCGCTACTAGGATATAATACCAATATCGTTGTCTTTGTCAGATGAGCGAAAACTTCTACACATCATCGCCGCTCGGCGTTGGTCCCGTGGTGACGGTGGGCGCGCTCTCCAACGGCTCGATGGACGAGCTGCGCAAGAGGCCGTTCGACGACTACTGCGAGAGCGACGACGAGTTGCGACGCGAGGACATTATGTTCCCCGCGGAGGCGCATATGGGTGAGTTAAACCGCTCGGCGCGGGTCCTGTAATGACTATGGGTGCGCTCTCCAAAGGCTCGATGGACGAGCTGCGCAAGAGGTCCTTCGACGACTACTGCGAGAGCGACAACGAGTTGCGACGCGAGGACATTATGTTCCCCGCGGAGGCGCATATGGGTGAGTTAAACCGCTCGGCGCGGTCCGTTTCGATTAGTTTATCACTAAAAAATAGATGTTATGGTCGACGAAATATAAGCTGCACCGATTCGCCATACAACTTGTTCGAGGAATCGGTGCAGCTTATATTTCGTCAACTATACTTTTGTGTTGTTGTATTTATTATTCGTAGAAGTACACTGAATTGATGATTCAGATCAATGTATGCAGGATAAGATACTGGTCAATTGGTCATACCATATATTATACACACAAATAAAATAACAATACAATACAAAGACATACTCTATTTGACACCTCATGAAAATTAAATCAGTCACATACTGAAACAAAACGCATCATGTAGTTAGTAGTAGAGGACAGGCGGTCTTATTGCTAAAGAGCTTTTCCAGACAACCTTTCCAGAAAACGTGTGTATATTCTTATTTTTACAATGATAAATTATTTTTATATTAATATATGTATTGTTTGTGTCTCTTTTTGGTTTTGCCTATCAGACTGACCTATATAGGTAACTAAGATGTTATGATTCTTTATCAGTAGGTAAATTATATATTATATATTGACTGTTCGCTTTGTCGAGATCTCATCCTATTTCTTTTTTCGATAAGGAACTTTAACTGCTTTCAAATAAAGTCTACATTGAGAAACAAATGAACCGAAGACAGTGTTTTTATCACATGAGCGTTTGTAGGTTTTTGTAGATAGCTAAAAATACCTAAATCAATAGTTAGCATTGTTAGTAAAGAGACATTCATACACGGACAATGGAACTACCTAATTGTAAAGGAGCATGTAACCTGCTGAATTTAAATAACAAAAGGATTAAAAAGTGAAGGCTACGCAACATTGTTGGTGGCTCAATGCCATAATTATTCCAGATTAACTGATATGCAACAAACCATTGAGTAAAGTCGTCTAGCCGCATCGCTTTGTGGTTAGCCGGCGAGACCGTTGTCACGCTGTTTCGCCAACTTCAGCCAAACTAATTGTTCCTAGGATAGAGTTAGAGTAAAGTTAGATTCTGTATACGAACTTGAGTATCTATCTGTTTATTATAACTGTCAGTTAAGGATAACTCTATATGGATATGTGATATGTAGTTTCAATCTTACGAAGTAAATGCTGCTCATTGAATGAAATAATATTTGGTTCGTTCTTTTTTACCGACAATAGCCTGTCCCTTACCCATATTTTACGAGTCATTAGAGTATTGGCTATTATGTTTTATTAATAAATGTACCTCGTTGTTCCTTTTAATACTAATTAGTACCACATCATCCTCCTAGCGTTATCCCAGTACAGTTGCATCCTGAAGGATGCCTGGGGTCCGCTACCTAATCCCAAGATTTGGCGTAGGCACTAGTTTTTACGAAAGCGACTGCCATCTGACCTTCCAACCCCAAGGGGAAACTAGACCTTATTGGGATTAGGCTTTGTCAAGTGAGTGGGCAACTTGACTGTTAGAAGTTCTCAAGCCGCCCGAAGGCCTCCAACTCGGCTTAACGACTGCTGCCATAGACAGCAACCGGGATCAACGGCTTAACGTGCCTTCCAAAGCACGGGAGCGCTCAGTTAGTAACCACTCAAAGCGGTCACCCATCCAAGTCCTGACCGCTGCCCACGTTGCTTAACCTTAGCAAGCGCAAGCGGTTCGCAAGCGCCGCTGGGCCACGAGCGCTCCTAATACTAATTAGTACCACATAATTCTTAATTTTTTTCTAACCTGTATGTCGTTAATACGAGGGGTGATCCAAAAGTAATGATAATGAAATACTTTCAGTGGCTGAAAAAAGCAAAAAGAGGTTTTATTTTTTAAGGCAGTTCTTGGCCAGTAAATTAAAAAAATATATGCAAAAAAATTGATATCTGTCACTGAAATAAATTTATTTATTCGTGAGTTGTCGGAATAAATGCGTGGAAATGGAAAAATCTGAAGTGAGAGCCGTTTTAAGTACTTCTGTTTGAAAAAAATGTGTACTAAAGATATACATGTTGAATTGGTGGGAACATTAGGGGACTCTGCTCCTCCGTATTCTACAGTTGCACACTGGTGCAAGGAGTTTAACTTGGGTAGAACATCTTGTAAAGACGAACACCGCGAGGGCTGGCCTTCCATCGTCCGCACTGAGAAGAATGTCAAAAAATAGAAGATTTAGTTTAACTGATAGAAGAGTGACAATCAGACATTTAAATGAGGTCACAGGGATCTCGTATGGCAGCATTCAAAGAATCTTAACCCAAGAATTGCACATGAATAAAGTATCCGCTCGTTGGGTGCCTAGAATGTTCCACCCAGACAACAACGGACCTCCTCATAAGGCCAGGTGTTGCAATGGCTGCAATCCGGGATGCGGGTTTCGAATTGGTGGAACACCCCCCTATTCGCCAGACCTAACCCCCAGCTACTTTTATCTGTTTCCACGGCTGAAGGAAAATCTCCGAGTCAAAATTTTTTTGAATGACAGTGAGGTTATGGCCGCTTTGGAGGCTTATTTGGAGAGTCCAAACAAAGATTTTTTTTTTAATGGAATTCGTAGTCTGGAGAAAAGATGGCATAGGTGTGTAGACTTGTTAGGAGACTACGTTAAGAAATAAATTTAGTTTTTGAACACATGTGTTGTTTTACATACTCGTTATCATTACTTTTGGATCACCCCTCGTACATTTATTTGTTTGTGTGACAGTGTGGTAAGTCGAAGTGCTGTCCACCCACGGGCCACTCTGTCACAGTTATTTCTCAAAACTAATTAAAAGGAAAAATACATTATTTGCATTAAAGGAAATATCACATAATCCCAATAAAATGCAACTTTCTTTTATCGGGACTGGGATTCGTGAATAAAAATGTCTTTCGATCAAAATGTATGTCATAGAGATTGAACTAGTTATTAGGTTAGGTAGTTAAATGTTTTGTAAGGTCAATTCTGAACTTAGCGAGAGGTTCAAGCAGTCTCGTCGACATACTTATCTCCAACTATCGCTAGCTCTCAAACTCACAACACAGAGATAAACTTGTCTTCAACAGAGACAAACTGTGTCAATATTCTTTTTTGTAAATTAGTTCTTATTAGTTTGACGACCACTTTAGTCTAGTTGGTAATGGTAGTGACCTTGCCTACGAAGCTGGTGGTCCCGGGTTCGAATCTCGGTCAGGACATTTATTTGTGTTATGAACACGAATGTCTGTTCCTGAGTCTTGGATGTTTTCTATGTATTTAAGTATCTATCTATATATGTGTGTAGTATGTACATAGTCGCCCACTACCCCTTGTACAAGCTTTGCTTAGTTTGGGACTAGGTCGATTAGTGTAAGATTCATCATCATCCTCAGTATTCCTCAGCCTGCAGCCATCCACCGCTGCCATAGAACTTCCCTAATTCAAGATCTCGCATGAGAGTTTCATTACACGGGTCGCGGAGGCATAACAAGTTCAAGCATTCTATAAGACTTAATTCTAATTGTAAAGGCTTGGTCACACCGCTTGCGGGACGCTGCGCTGCGCACCAAAATGTAGGAAACCGTCCCGCTCGCGTCGCGCAGCCTGTGTGGCGTCGCTAACCCGTTAGCATACGTTCAGGTGCGCAGCGGTCGCGTCGCGCGGACGTCGCGCAACGCCGTGTGACCAAGCCTAAGTGTCTTCAAACTTTATAAAGCACGTGACTTCTTTGGAGTTGCGAACGTGCTACGGGTGCGTGTATGGCTGCGGTGTCCGCTTACCATTAGGTGGATCGTACGCTTGTTTGCCACCGTTGTTGTACAAAAATAAAAGAAAGGAAATATTTGATTTATCTCACAGACTGCAGTAATAGTAAGCGGAGCAGCCTGCAGAGTCGCGGCAGCACCTCCAGTCTGCTCGAGCGAAGCATCACACCACGATCTCAACCCCCCACTCCCAGGTATAGTTCGTATATAACTCTAAGGCCGAATTCTGTCAAACGAACGCAAGCAAAAAACGACTAAAGCTTAAGAGAGCGGGAGGGCGGTAGCGGCGCGGGAGCGGGCGGTAGCGGGACGTGAGCGGGACGTGAGCGAGACGGGAGCGGGCGGTAGCGGCGCGGGAGTGGGCGGGAGCGCCTACCTATCCCGCCTTACTAAGCAAAGCCTCATTGTTAACAAATCCCCGCGAGGTAAAGCTTAAGCCACACAGAGAGCGGGCGGGAGAGCGGGCGGTAGCGGCGCGGGAGCTGGCGGTACACGCGGTGACACGCTCCCGGGCGGCTCCCGCCCGCTACCGCCCGCCCGCTCTCTGTGTGGCTTAAGCTTAGCCAAACGTGGGGCCATTTTACGGAAAGTTGTACACTCGACTTTTTTTTTTAATTTGGATAAAATTGGGTTTTTTCTACTCAGAATCGAAAGCACTTTCGAATGATATAGGGGAAAAAAAGTGTCCCAAATTTTTTTTATTCCATTCCGTTACCGTTTTCATACTAAGTTTGTAATGCTTGTATGGTGGTAACGGAATGGAAAAACTGAAAATTGTATGAAAAATTTGGGACACTTTTTTTCTCCCATTAGGTTCGAATGTGCTTTCGATTCTGAGTAGAAAAAACCCAATTTTATCCAAATTTAAAAAAAAAGTCGAGTGTACAACTTTCCGTAAAATGGCCCGCTTACGCTTGGCCATCTTCTATCGCACGCGCATCACTCGCTACATCACTTTCTATCGCACCCGACGGGGGACTTTGGAGCGGCGCGATGACGTCACGCGAGTGAGTCGCCCCTGCTAAGAGCTCTGGCTGTAAGGTTGATTCTTGCTTGCGTTCATTTGACAGCATTTGGCCTTACAGTGTTGAACGTACTTTAACTCTTGTAGATATTTTCATATGATCTCTTGAAATATACCCAAACGTTTTACATTTTACTTAAAGTTTTTTTAACGTTGTTATGTTTCATAACATTGTGTATTTTTAATTAAAGTTATATAAGCTTTTTTGACATTGTTATGTTTCGTTATTTTTAATGTGGAAAGTACCCCACCATGTTATTATCCGTCATACAAATATTAAAGCCCAAAGACAAAATAATTTTCACCCCAGCGGAGCCGACGGGAATAGAGTTATATAACTGATGTAATTCACAGTCAGAGGTATTGTAATTTGCTATGATCCTATCCTGTTAAAACCGTGTTTCAAGCGAGAGGAACTGTATAACTACCGATATATTAATATGGCGCATAATACAGGAAATATCTTGATACAAAATATACAGACAGGAAGTGGCTTCGCACGCCTTAAATCAACCGGCAACGCATTCCACAAATATGGCTTTGCAAACAGTAGCCGTATTTGTATTTATCAGTATTTAAGGTTGAGCATGATTTGGACCTTAAATGATTTATTCTCATTTATCTTCCAATCAGATCTCAAGCGGCAACCCCGCACAAATACAAGAAAGGCGACGTAGTATCGACGCCCACCGGCATACGAAAGAAATTCAACGGCAAGCAATGGCGGCGGCTGTGCTCCAAAGATGGCTGCTCTAAGGAAAGCCAGCGACGGGGATTCTGCTCACGGCATCTGTCATTGCGTGGCGTGGCGCGATCCTCGAACACACCGCTTGCGCAGGGCTCAGCGCAGCAGAGGTTAGTGCACCTTATTTTTTTTAACGTTGGGGCGGTTTTTAGGGTTCCGTAGTAAACAAGGAACCCTTATAGTTTCGCCATGTCCGTCCGTCCGTCCGACCCCCGTTTTTCTCAGTAACTGTTAGTACTAGAAAGCTGTAATTTGGCATGAGTATACATATCAATGACGCCGACAAAACGGTAGAATAAAATCTTAAAAAAAAATTTTTTTAGGGTACCTCCCCTACATGTAAAGTGGTGGTGCATTTTTTTTTCTGCCAAACCCCATCGTGTGGGGTATCGTTGGATAGCTCTTTTAAAAATATTATTAGGTTTCTAAAAGCATTTTTTGATTAAAGAATTGGTTAGCGTGATATTAAGCTTTGAAGTGATAATTTTAGCTATGGTCAAGTGTCCCCCCCCCCTGCCAGCTAAACGGTGGCTACTAGGCATGTGAAAAAAATCATGGTAGTAGTAAATACGATGAATTTAAAAGGAAAACTATCACAGCTCAGTAGACATTACTAGTTAACGAGTAATAGTCGAACTTCAGAAATGTACTTTGCAAAAGCAAACTTTCGAACAATTTCCATTGATACCTTAGATAATGTTGTTAATTCTGTCAAAAACATAGTAAATATAAGTTTGCGAACTTTTTAGTCCATATAATGTAACGGGTAGACGACTACGGAACCCTACCTTGCGCGTGGCCCGACACGCACTTGGCCGGTTTTTGTTTTAACATTTACGTATCCCTTGAGACCAGTGTATGGTATGGTATGGTATGACGGACTGACCGAGGAGAAAGACTAGCGTCAAACACCGCTATGAGACGGTTTCGCCTTGTGGAGGAACGCAGCGGACACGCAGCTCACAGGGTTTCGCCTTGTGGAGGAACGCAGCGGACACGCAGCTCACAGGGTTCTTCCGCGTACAGAGGTTAGCGTGTCTACTAAAGAGGTTGAAGCGTGTTGCATACTGTGAACCGATAAATGCCATGGAAATGCTCATAACATGGCACAAGATTCTGCTCAGCATAGGTAAATGTTAAACACATTGGACACACTTTTTTGTGGACATATTGCGATGTTTTGTTGTTACATCATTAAAATACGGATACGCTTACTATGTTTTGAAAGATACGATGTTAGGCTCCTGCTCGGTTTTTAGCTACCGGATCCAAATCCCTTATGGAACTGTTATTTCAGGGACAGTTATTTCATTAGTTTCTCAATGTACCAACCAATGTAACCAATGTAATGAACCTCCAGGTCTTTGTGTTGATGTTATTTAGTACACTTCGTGTACAACCTTTGTAGTTTGTTATGCGAATGTTTGTGTTCTGAATAAATTAAATTAAATGTATTGTCATTTAGATTATAGAGGTTCATCGATGGTCATACATTCAGTTACCAATTCCAGACCTTAAGGTTGCGCTATATTTTACTGACCGTACATGGTTTTGTTAAGCTACGGTAGCCCAGTGGTTCAAGCATGCGGCTGTCAAGCGGCGGTCGTGGGTTCGAATCCCAGCTCGTACCAATGAGTTTTTCGAAACTTATGTACGGAATATCATTTGATATTTACCGTTAGCTTTTCGGTGAAGGAAAACATCGTGAGGAAACCTGCATACATCCGCGCAGAAATTCAAAGTTGTATGTGAAGTCCCCAACCCGCTCTGGGCCAGCGTGGGGACTACTGCCCAATCCCTCTCATCTATGAGAGGAGGCCTGTGCCCAGCAGTGGGACGTATATAGGCTGATGATGATGATGACATGGTTTTGTTACAGAAGCAGCAGCAAATCCCTCTCCTCAAGCGGCACCGGCGTTGAGGGCGACGAGACGTCACGCGAGTCCGACACGACTCCGCCCAGCTACCGACACGTCACCGGACGCTTCGATCCGGACGAGACCGAGGCTGCCAACATGCTAGGTATGAAAAAAATGACGTGGTTCTGTTATCCGTCATAGTAACATTTTTGCGCGGTAACTTGAAGCTCCTTTTAGCCAAGGCGTTTATGTCTTTATCAACTGCGCTTCTCAAGCGGGTCATTTGTCGGTGTAGACTGTCATTTCGCTGACGCGCTCCGAGTAAATGGACTTAAACTATACTTCTATCGATATAAGATATAGATATTACTAACCGATACACCATTGTAATTTAAAGAGAAAAATAAACGCATTTCTATTTTATATCGAGCACGAAGTCCGAAAACTTTAAATAAGTCGACAAACTGACTTGTTGACTTTTTCTGCATGATTGAAATATGGTACGGATCCCTATTCACAAAACCCTGCTAACTGAAATGTGTTTCGTCCCCTTAGCACAAACATAAACGTCAAATTGACAGATAACGACAAACGACTTTTAGCAGCAACTCAAGGCATTCACTGCCGGGCAACGCACATGTGCGTTCACGTCCATACAATTTTGTTCCTATAGGGCGTGGCCTGGCAGCGAATCAGGTGTTAACTAAAATAGGTTTGATGAACGATTAACTATGGATAAGGGGGCAGGGGCGGCGCGTCGAAAATATTATCAGGGAAGCCGGAAATAATTTGCGTTATTCTACATGACCCGTAGTAAAAGAACTGGACTGGCTGAAAATTAGGCAAGCCGGTGGGAATCGCGCTGTATGGACGCTCCGCCACTGTAAGTGTAAGGTAGAGTTTCAATTGTTTAAGCTTAAGCCACACACAGAGCGGGCGGGCGTGAGGCGGGCGTCAGGCGCGCGGGCGTGAGGCGGGCGTGAGCGGGCGTGAGGCGGGCGGGCGCGCAAAGGCAGTCTGTTTCTTGAAACCCGCCCGCCGCACGCCCGCGCGCCTCACGCCCGCCTTACGCCCGCGCGTCTCACGCCCGCTCCCGCGCGCCTCACGCCCGCTCCCGCGCGCATCACGCCCGCTCCCGCGCGCATCACGCCCGCTCCCGCGCGCCTCACGCCCGCCCGCTCTGTGTGTGGCTTAAGCTTTAATATGCACGACCTGCTGCACACCCGACTCGAGCGTCCACTCAGGCCTTACACTAAGGGGGTTAGTCCGGGCTATGAGTTCGCTAGTGGCCTACCGATGTCGGTCGGCGATTCGACGTTGTACATGGTACATGTTGGTGTTTGCAGTGTCGTTGGGCAGCTCGCGGTCGGGCAGCCCGGGCGCGTCGCCGTCGGGCTCGCCGGCGGGCACGGCGCTCCGCAGCAACGTGTTCGTGCCCATCTCCTCGCCGCAGCCGCCGCGCGCCCCGCCGCACGCGCAGCCCGCCGTCTACCACCCGCACCTCATTAGGTAAGTGTTCCCGGTTGCAGTCTCGCTCCGTCGGGCTCGCCGGCGGGCACGGCGCTCCGCAGCAACGTGTTCGTGCCCATCTCCTCGCCGCAGCCGCCGCGCGCCCCGCCGCACGCGCAGCCCGCCGTCTACCACCCGCACCTCATTAGGTAAGTGTTCCCGGTTGCAGTCTCGCTCCGTCGGGCTCGCCGGCGGGCACGGCGCTCCGCAGCAACGTGTTCGTGCCCATCTCCTCGCCGCAGCCGCCGCGCGCCCCGCCGCACGCGCAGCCCGCCGTCTACCACCCGCACCTCATTAGGTAAGTGTTCCCGGTTGCAGTCTCGCTCCGTCGGGCTCGCCGGCGGGCACGGCGCTCCGCAGCAACGTGTTCGTGCCCATCTCCTCGCCGCAGCCGCCGCGCGCCCCGCCGCACGCGCAGCCCGCCGTCTACCACCCGCACCTCATTAGGTAAGTGTTCCCGGTTGCAGTCTCGCTCCGTCGGGCTCGCCGGCGGGCACGGCGCTCCGCAGCAACGTGTTCGTGCCCATCTCCTCGCCGCAGCCGCCGCGCGCCCCGCCGCACGCGCAGCCCGCCGTCTACCACCCGCACCTCATTAGGTAAGTGTTCCCGGTTGCAGTCTCGCAATTGTATTGTATCAATTAGTTCAATTTTTCTCGAAAAATATCAAATGACGAAAACGACAGCTCGACAACCCCAAGCGGCGAAGGCGAAGCTTCACTTTACGACCCGCCTCGTTTTCTACGATTTTCACGTTCAATAGCCCAATGACCTCTGCAGTGCAGAGGCACGAATCATACAATAACTTAGATTAATTCAATTGCAAAGACGTCCTAGTGTAACAACCAGAATATTGATTTACTTTTAAAAATATGTTGTTCCCATCTGCAGGCCAGAGTTGGTCCGGCCGAGCAGAGTGAGCCCCCCGGTCAACAGCGTGGCCACCAGCGTTATAAGAGTCTCGCCGGCACCTACTTACCACTACCAGGTATGTATTATAACAATTACCCCTCTTTGCTTAAGTGTAAGGCCTGAGTGGACGCTCGGAGCGGAGCGTTCGGCGGGGCGGGCGAGCGTGCATACTATTTGTGCAGCGGTGACTCAGGACACCAGTATGAGTTTATATGCACGCCCCGCTGCACGCCCGACTCGAGCGTCCACTCAGGTCTTACACTAAGCCTATTAACCATTACTTAGTGGACTTGTTGACTTTGCTTATTTTTTTCAATGTGTTTGTTCATTACTGTGTCAAACACCAACGAAGAACCTTCTTGATTATAAAACGAACATTTTGTGCGGCTTGCGTTTATTACTGCACCACTTTTAACACATTCTGTGACAGTGATACGATTTCGTGTCATTTTTGTATAGGTAATTTTGTTTATTATTATTGGGGAACCGGACCCTAGTGAGAATGTAATTAATAAAGACCAAGTGGGGGTAGTTCGGCGTTCGTGCGGCTACAAGATGTTGATACCCGCTCACGCCAGTCAGCTCGCGACCACGGATGTTGTGATACATTCGAAACGTCAGGCAAAACCTTAAAAAAGGTAAATTTGTTATAATTGTACGCGATTAAGTCCCGTTCCCCAATAGTAATGTGGGAAAATCGTGTAAGTTTAAATCAATATATAGGTAATTTTGTGTTTGTGTGTAATCTTCAACATAATATGTATTCAAGGTCGAGAACCGCAATGGAACGACGACCCTACAACCGAGCAGCATCAGCCAACCTAACGTCATCGGCCTCCAAACTTCAGGCCTCAACATACAGAGCTCCATACAAAACACCCTCAACCCGCCCACGAGCCTACATACGAGCCTCAGCCTCCCTTCAAGTATATCACTCAACCTCAGCGGCCTCAACGGGCAGAGCTTGCAAACCAGCATCGCGAACACACTCCGAACCGCGAAACTGGACGAAATACCGCACAACCTAGTAATGCACAGAACCATCCCCACATCCAACGGTATAGACTTAGACCACAGCATATACCGCGCCCAGCCTTTACCCATGCGAAACGGTATTCACGAATACAGGCGAGAGGAGTCGCCGACCATGAACAACCACGTTAACTTTAGGAATTACGAAGAAGAGGAACAGAGGGAGAATTTTCGTTTGGAGGCGAGGAGGGATGAGGCCGAGGCGCGCACTGAGGAGCGCCGTGTTGTGAAACCAGCTCCGCTGCAGGCTAGGCTGTATGTGATACCGCAGGCGGCCAATGAGAAGAAGTTTGTGTTTATAAAAAACGAACCGGCTGAGACTGTTCAAGTAAGTTTATTTTTATATTATTTGATCGATTAGCTATTTTAACACTACTGCCAGGCATAGATGTGATTATTTTCTCAGATCCCGCTAGAGCCCTCTAAGCGGGCTGCCGCTATATAAACTGATAGGACTTCTCGAAGTCCCGATAATAAAACACGCAGATATATTCAACCACAACTCTGTATTTTATTGGTCTGACACTCTTACATATTTTCACAATATAACAGTAGACGAACGCACATCGACAATAGACCAGTGGTCATAAGCCGTGTTCCGAATCACGCTTAAAACGTATAAACGCGTTTACGATCGGACCGAATCACGCTCATAGCGTTTACATGAGATGTCGTGACGTCATTGATGACGTCATGGACGGCGCCATATTGGCGTTTACAGTGCTCACACTCCGAGGCGTCAGCACCGTAAACCAAACGTCAAGTTGACGTTTGATATATGAACATGACAGTAAACACAACATGCCCGGTCCGAATCAAAACACCACTCACGCGGCCTTGAGCGCGCTTACTGATTCGGACCGGCCGTCAGCACTGTAAACGCTGTGATCGTTGTTGGCGTGATTCGGAACACGGCTATAGACAATCATCAAAATACTTTATTGCTACAACATAAACTAAAATAAATATGTGTGGGCAATGTTACACAAATCAACCTAGTCCCAAACTAAGCAAAGCTTGTACTATGGGTACTAAGCGACGATATACATACTTCTACTATATATAAATAATGAATGAATGAATCGTTTATTTGTGTAAAAAGGGTAAAAATTGGTGTTAAATATTGTTTTACATCCTTATTTTGCCATGATACAGGCGTATAAATATTCTTAATAAGTCTATTGTCCTAAATTTAATTAGTCTATTGTTATAAATTGTACTTAAATACATAGAAGACATCCAAGACCCAGGAACAAATATTCGTGCTCATCACACAAATAAATGCCCCGGCCGGGATTAAAACCCGGGACCTCCAGCTTCGTAGGCAGGGTCACTACCAACTAAGCTAAAGCGGTTGTCATATATCGGTTTCTGGGGTACATTCAAGATTTAAGTCTGGCAGTGAAAGTGTTAACGCTGTCACAGGCAAGAATGGCATACGGACGGACCCGCAACTTACTACAGAAGAGCGACCGCGCACTCCTATGAGCCCGGACACATGTCCACGGTACGGCGCCGCGCCGTACGCGGCAACATACAAATAACAAAGGCCGTAGACGGTGCCGTACCGTGCCCATGTGTCCGGACTGTCCGGGCCCTATCGCTTTATTGGGCCCGCCCTATAAAGCCACAGTCAGGTAAAAAAAGCCTTTCAAACGGTTAAGCTTCCTATTGTACAGTGAGCTGCAGAGAAACCTGCCTTTACACACAAACTGCTATTCATAGAGGGTCACGTTCTACATCTGACTGTACATTGGCGTCAGTTAATGACAGCGAAAGTATAATGGTTCAACCTAAATTTGTGAAAATGGGGAATGTTAACTAATTTAGAATTCCATTTTACTGTATTCTCTGATGAAAATAAAAAAAATATATGTGAAAGAATTATTTCGATACGTCCATTAGTTTACAAGATATTGAATTTTAAAGTGACGCGCGACGACCCACCCTCGTGACGTCATAGTGCAACACTCGCCATACACGCGCTCACTCCGTTCGCGCGCTTCCTTGCTAGACTGGCGTTGCAAAATGACGTCACACGCGGTTAGCGGGATTCACTTTAAATGCCTTTAAAATCAAAACTACTTGGTATTTTTGAATGAAACAAAATAGTAGATTGTTAATCGAGGGCTGAAAGCCACCCATTTCTGCCGAGATATTTTGGCGCTCGAACGAAGTGAGAGCGCCTATAGTTCGATGCTGAAATGGGTGGTTTCACCCGAGTTAAACACTCTGCTTTTCATTTCGAATACGAGGAAAGTAAAATATTTAAATAAATATTTGTGGGCAAACTTACATTAAAATCGACCTAGTCCCAAACCAAGCAAAGCTTGTACTAACGCGACGATATACATACATGGATAAATGCATACTTGAATACAAACACCCACAACAATTATTTATAGTGTTCATCACACAAATAAATGCCCTGACCGGGAATCGAAACCGGGACGTCCAGCTTCGTAGACAAAAAAAATCAAGTACGCACATTTTCATTTTTCACAAAAGACAAGATGTAAAACAATATTGACATGATCTAAAAATTAGGAACTGTGTTACCTATTTGCAACGCGAAATACCTACTTGTTAAATTCAATAACAATTGTATATGCACAAACATTTTCTGAATCAGTGAAAAAAACATTTTGGCGGGAACTGTTGACTGACGTTAATGGTGTTTGTGTATGGACCATTTTATTTCATTTATTTTTAATAAAAAATAATCGGCTTACGCTCAGACTAATTAGACTCGACATCAAATAATAATACCTACTGAACGAGATGGTCATATACAACTTTATATAAGAGCGACAGAGAGAGACATATGATTTGTTGTCCTTGTCATAGTTTCCCTTTTTTATCTGCTACAAACTATTGGTAAATTACTTTCGACTGTGGCAAAAAGAAACAAACAAACAAATTGAGGAGGTTGTTTATGGTAAGCAGTCAGGCATTTGAACAAGTACCTATAGGATCTCTGTAGAATCTGTACTGTGTGGCTGTATAGGTTAGTGCCATTGCCCAATTTAACTCCGATTCACCATACAATTTTTTTTTAATACTTTTCTGCTCTAGAGCAGAAATGGACCACTTTCAGCACGCTACTTAGATGAACAATGACCCACTTTCAGAGTATGAGAAATGAAAACTAAATGAATCAAAATCAAAACAAAAAAAAGCAAATAAAAAAATAATAATGAATCAAAGCTTTACCGTAACAAATTTTCAAGTGATTTTGCAGACCTATTGACATTCTCCATTGATTATACGTTTGTGTTTTCCAGATTGAGCAGAAAACACATCAGTTAGCCCAGCAGTTGAACATAAACATCAACAACAATGATTCTGACCACGACCAGCACAGACCCATGGATAACGGTGACCACGTAAGTCATAGCCCGAACCTTATTTCGATGTCTAGTCTAGACAGGCGAGTTTTAAAACCGAGATCTTAAGGTTCACGAAGTTTACTCGGCTCGTCGTCGAGACAGCCATACGAGGTCAAAACTCGAATTTAAAAACTGAAAAATTCTCGGCTCGGCGTCGATGATACACGTGAAAGCTTGATCACTTAACGCGCTGGCGAATGAGAGTAAATTTGAAAATCACTTATACTCGTATTAATAACGTTAAGATCTTTCTGCATCAGAATAAACCAAAACGAACTTAATAAACACTATTTTTTTTAATTTCAAATGCAATGTATATTGTTTATTGAATAAATGAACTATGAACTAACAAACGTAAGATGCCACAAGCTATCCGCACCCACAGACTTCACAAAGTCGCAGCAGTCACGGCGGGCTACGAGCCTCTCGTACAGTCAATTGCAAAAATATGGGCGCATACAACTTGCTCAAAAATATGTCCCATAGCTCTTATGTCGGTGAATTAAGGTTGTAGTACCATATTTATGAGAGGATACACTCGATACATATTTTTGCACTTGACTGTACATACTCGTGTGTCTGTCACAGCTGTTACGACACGCACGGAGGATTTATATCATTATTTATGATATTTAATGATTAATAACATCAGAAAACAAAATAGCTCATTTTAGCCCGGTTAAGGTGATTAACGATATCTCTAATGAATGAAAACCGTTTCATATCTATAACTGTCTAGTGCACAGTGGCACAAAGAAGCTAATCTAGTCGTTTGACTTTCGACTCTCTACAATAAGACACAAACTCGCTTTTTCTTTGTGATTAGAACCTTAGATTTTTGTGCAGACATGATACTTAGTAGTCGGCTAACGTCAGGTAAAAAAATATTAATCACTTCTCAGAATTAATGTTGAAAGGCCTTACCTAATCGGTAATGTTTTTGCGTACAATGGCGCCGAAGATTGTATAAAATGTTCGCCTTTTCACAATGGAAAGAATAGGTGTAAAAGTTTAGTTATAGTTGAAGTTAACGAAGCAACATAGGTGGTCCATTTTAATTCCGACTTTTGTTTGTCTTGCCGTCTGGCAAACTTGATAAATAGTATACTTAAAATCATTACAGTTGAACGAATAGCTCCAAAGCAATTCCTTCAAAAAGCTACTTTACTGTTCAAACAATAAGGTTCAAAATCCAATTACAGTTTAATACAAATCGTTCAACAAACAGAATTTCAACCATACTCGTATAGTTAGTTCAGATCGTATGTGCTGGCAGATATTTTATGAAACTGTTATAGGAGTTTGAATCTTATAAATCTTAAGTATACACGAACAAAAATCGCATATAGGTTTAAACATGTACATTGCAGGTTTAAGTTATACATATACTGCCAGTCGGCGTTATCTTTCTTTAAGATTTATGATTATGAGCTAAGTTAAATCTAAATCTGTCGTATTAATGGATCTTTTCAAAAATACCTTAGGCAAGTTTTTTTTATTGTAACATAATGTCAATTTAATCGCGAGCAAGCACCCTAATAATGACGTGGAAGTACAGCTGTACCTCTAGTATAAGTTTCGAAATAAAACACAATCGAACAACTTTGCGTTTAGTTATATGGCAAAAAATAGTGGCACTGCTCGCATTGCTTTACAAAATGAGACTAAACGCAAACGCGTTCGTTTGTGTTTTGTTTTGAAAAAACTTATACTAGAGGTATAGTGCGCGCCATCCACGACGACGCGCCCCTCCACCGCCCGTTCCGTACAATTGGATGGATTGGATTGGATATGGATGGCGCGCACTATACTGTATGTGTAACGTTTGCTTCAGGTGAACAACGTAACCAACAGCGCAGTGATCGTGCGCCCCAGCCATCTGCTGCCCGTGCTGCCTCCGCCCACTTCTCACACGGCTATCATTGGTAATAGCAATACTCTTGTTATAGTACTTTTGTCTCACGAACGCGGGTTGGCCATTGTTGTAGTTGTGACACAATACGAACACATAAGGCATGTTCCGAATCACGCTTACAGCGCGCTTACGATCGGACCGATCGCTTATAGCGCTTACATGAGATATCGTGACGTCATTGATGACGTCATGGACGGCGCCATGTTGGCGTTTACGATGGTCACACTCCCAGGTGTAAGCACCTTGAGACAAATGTTAAGTTGATGTTTGATATATGAAAATGACAGTAAACACGTGCTATGAGCGTGAATCGGTCCGATCGTAAGCGCGCTCAAGCGAATAGCGGTCCGAAACAAAACACTTCTCACGCGGCCTTGAGCGCGCTAACTGATTCGGACCGGCCCTAAGCACTGTAAGCGCTGCGAGCAATTTTAGCGTGATTCGGAACACGGCTATAGACTACGTGAAGTCATGTGTGCATGTACGTATAACTCAACACACAACCATGGCTCACCCGCACTCGTGAGATAAGAGTACTCTACTTCATACATGGGCCATTCTCATTTCGTGCACTCCCACATCCGTGGATGACATTGTGAATATTTTAAGGATGAATGAATTCATAAAATATTGATGAATTGCTCACATTACTCAATAAATGTGTATAGTGTAATAGAGGTCTTTGCCCAGCAGTGGGACACCCTATTAGGCTAAAAAAACTGTAGAAACTTTCTTTATTTAGTGTTTAAGTAGAATATCCAACGGAAATTAAAAAAAATATTTTATAAAATAAGTACCTAGCATATGTTACATGTCAATAAAATAATGCAAGTTGTCTATTTGTTCTCGTAGTGTCGACGAGCGGCGTCGGCGGCGGCGTGTTCCCGTGGCAGTCGCTCGTGCCGCTGCTGACGGCCGGCTCCCCGCCGCCCGCGCCGCCCAGCCCGCGCACGCCGCGCACGCCGCACACGCCGCACACGCCGCACACGCCACACACCCCTCACACGCCGCACATCAAGCAGGAGGAGATCAAGTCGGAGGGAGGTTAGTACTGAGCCGAGCAGCTACAAATATCATATCATATCGTTTATTTGCATTGAACATACATCGTCATACATAAATTACAATAATAAAACAAATAATCATATTCATATTTTATTATTAATAATCATATTATTATTTAAGGCTTTCTTATTCGAGCGAAACTACAAACGCGACAAAAAAAATCCGCTAGGCGGCGCAACATTATCGTAATTCTCCCCAGTAACAAACACAATTACATTTTACACACACTATCTCACTTTACTGTGACAGGTCACTGACCTCGTTTTTTTTAATGATTGCTGTAACTTAGAATTTGAATATGTGACAGACCTTCTTTGTCAAATTAACCAGAATAAGCCAGAGTGGCGCACGTGATAATTAGGTTGTCAACCATTTAAATTTAGAACAGATTGTTATGACATTCACGCAAAAGAGTGTAGACTTGTCATTGCATATCTCTGTCTCTGTTGCGCAGTTTTGACGGATTTCACTTAACTAAGTAAGGGCTAAATTTTATCACGACTCGACACAAAAAGTCAAAGTTGCAAGCCACAAATAAGTAGCTTAATGTCAACCACTAAGCCAAGTACATTGTGGTGTAATTAGTAATCGCTTGCTCTCTAAAGCACAGGTCACAGGTTCGAATCTCAGGCAAGAGCAAGTGTTTTTTTTTGTGTTTTATTGAAACAACCGTAATTTTTAGAGTATAAATAATTATTGAGCGTTATTTTGGTAAATAAATATTTTGTACTTTTTTTTATTTATTTTGAAAAAGATTCAACATAAATATTTTGCCCTGCTAATAAAAGCTTACAACTTTATTTATTAGTTCTTTATTATTCTTTATTTATCGTATGGCCTTTATTTCGAACCGTGAGATCTTCGAGAAGACAGTACGGTTCAAAAATCCATCTTAAATAAAATTCAAGATTTATTATATAATTTATTATAAACATAAAACATAAGACTGAGGGTTTATAATGCGTGCAACCACAGTGCGTCTATAACAGTTTGTAGCCTGTCTCTCAATAAGCTGAGAAGACGTTGATAATTAGGTCAGTTCCCCGCATTTCCTCCCATATTTCATTGCAGTATCTATTGCTTGAATTGCTTCTTTGGTTCTTTCATGGCGATGACCCCACTGTTGAACCATTAAACCCCAAAGATTCTCAATCGGGTTCAAATTTCAGGCGATGGCATTACATCATTACATTTATGCCTGGATGTAGCTGTAGAGTAAACCATTCCCAAGTGACCCGTGCTGTATGGGGCAATTATCTTGAATAAAGTCAGGAAAGTCAGTAGAACAATTTGCAGCATCACTTCGTACAGTAAATTCACGTAAACATTTGCGCATGATGTGGCTATGAAGTGAAGTTCACCGAAGCCGCTGATCATAGATCTGAGACCGCGACGCCGTCACCAGATATCCTCCCCCATATACTAGCCGTGAGCGGCCAGAATTCCTCAGAGCTTTGGGCCCTTTCTATTTCAGATATTATCCGAGGCATCTTTTCATTTAAATTTGTATTATTCTTTTTTATCGTTTACGTTGATATATTGGAATAATTACACAATGCAATAATATCACTTTCATCGTAATACTGATGTCATTCTGCTTTACATTGAACTGCAGAGCAAATTGAAGTCGAATAGCATCAAAACTTTGGCAGGATTACGGTCCGTTTGGGCATATTTATTTTGTTACAATACGAAGCTCAATATATTTAATAATTTAAAATATTGTATTTGAAATACCAAGCTTGAATTTAAATTGCTAATGTCAGATGTCAAACTATGTGTCAGGCGCTATGAATATACTCACACATAGACATAAACTATACAATATGCTATATGAAGGAGTGTGACCCGTATAATGGAAAAAAAATCCACATTCTAAAAATACTCAATGAAACCTTTTGTAATAAGAGAGGGTTTAAAAAGGAAAAAAATGATATAATGATAAGCTTTATTAGCCACATTTTATGTTTTCCACTATCTCGAATTGTAAAAGTACCAGGAAAACTATTTTAAATGTTTATTCGTCGATATGACAAACCAGTAATTTACCCTGAAAATGTTAATATCATCTAGTTACTGGTATTAAATATGCGATTTGTATAAATGTCAAACTGCAAAAAGTGCGACAGACGTCCGTCCAGCTCGAGGCCCAACGGCCATCTGTCTACTAAAATGAAGCGCGCAGTTTGCTTTTCTGATATTTTTGAGTTTTGTTAAATATAAAAACATTAAAAAAAAAATTCGCCGTAAAATACACTTCTTCACATCGTTTCCTATCTATTGATATATTTTACTCGAGTCTGAGTTGGATATATTTTATATACGACTCACAATAAGATCAAAATTTACCTGTTTTTGCGATGTGAGATCATCGAGCGAAGTTTCAAATATCGTGTTTTCAGCCTTAAAATACACTAGACCGACTCTTAAACTATAACATATCTAAATATCCCATCAATAAAGTGAGTATTTAATGGTTTAAAATTGAATGAAAAATACTATGATTTCGAAGAACGTGGTCTTAATATCCAATATTAGGCCGTATTCACTCGTAGGCTACACGGCGCGCGACCGTAGAAGCGACTATTTTATTTCTTTTTCATGTCTTGTGTATGTATAATAAAGTATTTACACACATACTACGACATGTCCTGCCTCCAACCGCCTAAATCACTACAAAAACCGGGAAGGAAGGAATTGCCTGTCGAGTGTGTTATAAACTCAGTACTCTAATAACACGGATTTCAAATTATAAGAATAGTCCAGATGAAATTCTAAAAATTCGTAGTAATAAACGCGTGCTATGCCTCGCGCTCTCAGAATTTACCGGCAATTTCCTATAGAAATCCTAGTATACGACCCGTGAATTCGCGCCCATCAACGAGGTTTCTCAGTCCATAATCGCGAACGTAAGTTCTCCTTTTCCGAGCATATTTTAAAAGAGGTATTTTTTTTATTTCAGTGGACGGTGTAACCTCCATGTGTACGGAGGAGGATGACGAAGTGTTCGACGTGTGCGACGAGCCGAGCGGAGGCGACGACAGCAGCAAGCGGCGATCGCACAGTCTGTCCTCGCTCCCGGCATCCGCTGGACAAGAAAAAGTACGCCATCTTGCTTTCACAAGCCGTGTTCCGAATCACGCTAAAAATGCTCGCATCGCTTACAGTGCTTACGGCCGGTCCAAATCAAATAGCGCGCTCAAGGCCGCGTGAGTAGTGTTTTGATTCGGACCGGTATTCGCTTGAGCGCGCTTACGATCGGACCGATTCACGCTCATAGCCCGTGTTTACTGTCATGTTCATATATCAAACGTCAGCTTGACGTTTGGCTCAAGGTGCCTACGCCTGGGAGTGTGTGCACCGTGAGCGCCGTCCATGACTGTCCACTCTACGTCCATTGCTGTCATGTTGTAAGTTATATGAATAAATGAATTGAATTATGAGAGGATTCATCCGATACATATTTTTGCACTGACATACCTATAAATTAGGTACACTGTGGTAGGTATCATCATATTCTTAACTTCAAAGTGACAAGTTTTTCTTTATAATTTCAGAAAGAGCACAACCGCATCCGTCGTCCGATGAACGCGTTCATGATATTCTCGAAGCGGCACCGGCAGATGGTGCACCAGCGGCACCCCAACCAGGACAACCGCACCGTCAGCAAGATCCTGGGCGAGTGGTGGTACGCGCTCAAACCGGAGGAGAAGCAGAAGTACCACGAACTGGCCAGCGAAGTTAGTAACACTGACTGATTTGGGTCATAACATTAACAGATTTAGGTTCGCGGCTTTCCTGTGAACATATCAAAAGTTAAGGCTACAAAGCTTAATTTCGGATTGGTCTACTAACTCGCATAGACAGCGTCTTCGTTTCTATTAATCCATGTAATGAAAGCATAACTTACATGCACGCGTATGTGTTGACTATTGGCCACAGGAACGACGAATTTTGTTTTTTCAAGGGTTTATGACTCATTTAGCAACAAATTTCTTTTACACCTGCTATTCTGATAGCAGTTATTGTTGCCTTCAAATGAGGGATGAGGATTGTACTTTTCTTCCCACATTTGAGTGCAACATGACTTCAGAATAGCAGGTGTGAGAAACAGTCATTGTTGCCCTCAAACCAGGGAAAAAGATGTACTTTTCTTCACACATTCTTCTCTAATCTTAGGGTAGTAATGACTTCTGAATATCAGATGTGAAAAATAGTCATTGTTGCCCTCAAATTATGGATCAAAGATGTACTTTTCTTCATAGATTTGAGGGCAACAGTGCCTTCCGAATAGCAGGTGTGAAAAACAGTATGTGCCACTCGCAAGCAAAATTATTTCCAATTTTTTAATCAAAGTGAAAATTGAAAAATTCAACACCACAGGTGGGATTTGAACCCACGACCTCTGGAATCCGTCCATTGCTCTACCAATTGAGCCACCGTGGTATCCCTTGTAACGGTGTATTTTTCAATCTTAACACTCATCTATTAAGCCTTATTAGGGAGGCTCGATTAGGGAGGCTGTTGAATTTTTCAATTTTCACTTTGATTAAAAAATTGAGATTTTCGCTAGCGGACGCATCTGCTTAACAAACATATTAAAATTATTTCCGTCTTGGACATAAACACTTGTGGATTATTTCGCTTTACCCGGGATTCCATGTAGTGGCCTCTCCGTATTATACATATGTAGCTTTGCTCCGTTGAGACAATATAATATTACCAAAGCGCAAGATACACGAAATAACTAATTAATATATGTCAAAAACGGCGCTAGCTGCTGTTAAAAATACACTTACTGGCAGAAAATTTGGCCCAGAAACTTTCCGTGATTTCAAACTATAAATTGAATAAATTAAATAAGGTTAGCTGGAAGAGATCCCTTATAGGGATAAGTTTGCCTTTGTACTTCAATCTTTTGCGACATGTACGTGTTTTAACTTGTTATTGTGTGCAATAAAGTGCTTACATACATACATACATTAAATAATGTTTAATATATAAAAATGGATTTTTCTAATTTGGGCTAAATCTTCTGCCGGTGAGTATATGAAGAATAACAAAACATTTTTAGGAAATGGCAGACATAATGGATATTTCTTTCTAACAGGTCAAAGAAGCGCATTTCAAGGCGCATCCGGAGTGGAAATGGTGCAACAAGGATAGGAGAAAGTCCTCCAGCAGCAGGGATCCTACTGGATCCATGCCACAGGTAGTTAACGTTTATGTTTTATTTGGTGGCGTTTATGTTTTTTGTGTTCATTGTTTATTTGGTGGATAGAGAGCAACGTTCATTTAGAAAGTGAGCTGAGTGTTTGAGTATAATTCATCATCATCATCATCATCATATCAGCCGAAAGACGTCCACTGCTGGACATAGGCCTCCCCCAAAGAGTGCCACAATGACCGGTCTTGCGCCACCCGCATCCAGCGCACTCCCGCGACCTTTACCAGGTCATCAGTCCACCTTGTGAGTATAATTGTTTATTGTTTATTTATATTCGGGACACCAACAGAGTACACATTAACAGTTCTCCTTATAAAAGTATACATTTCTTTGGGCTTACATGTACCCCTATTATAGGTGAACACATCATTTTTTAATTAATATTTCATGCATAATCATCCCTAGATAAATGATCTCATCGCGTAACCACACGTTAAGAGTTTCTGTGCTTTGAAATCTACTTTTCATGTATCAATTTTGTAGGGTTTGGAATTTCCTGCTGGTGTTTGTATTTCCGAGTTCTCATATAACCTGGACCTTTGGCACAAGTGAATATTTATTTTCTGGGTGAGCTTCACCGTCGGCCTCATCTTTGACCCATGGCTAGAACCTGGAAAAGAGCAATCCCATTTTTAATAATAAAAACAAAGAAACTCATCAGTCGTTAGATACCTTAAAACTCGTGTGCGTACTTAAATTATTTGAACTAGCCGAGTTATATCGAATTAGTCAGTAGAAAAAGCGACTGTACTGTCAAACTAAGATTCAAAGTCCAATGACAGTTTTATAAAAGTTAAGTCCATTTGACGAAGCCTGTGGCGGATTTCATCTCTGGTGTCTCTGTGTTGTGATTGTTTGTTTTTGTACGCACCTGACGAAGCCTGTGTTGTGGATTAGATTTTGTAGACTGTTTGTGCCTAGGTAATTTATTTTATGAATAAATGATCACGTTTTATAAAATGTCGGACATTTATGATTTCAACTATATTCCAGAGCCCGCGAACCCCGTCCGAAGGGCCGAACGCGTCGAGCGCCGCCGACCTGCCTGTGACTGTAGCCTCGTTCAACCATGCCAGCTCCCCGCAGCTCAGTGATGACGAGAAAATGGTACGTATGGTGTGGCTTCGAGCTCCAAACTTATCCGTGTGACGCGTCCATAGACCTCGACTCCCGTCGGCTTGCCTATTTTGAGCACTTCATCGTGAATCGAATCGGTCCGATCGTAAGCGCGCTCAAGCGAATAGCGGTCCAAAACAAAACAATACTCACGCGGCCTTGAGCGCGCTATTTGATTTGGACCAGCCGTCAGCACTGTAAGCGCTGCGAGCATTTTTAGCGTGATTCGGAACACGGCTATTATCTATACAATATCCATTAATCATTTGAATGTTGGAAAGGTGAGTGTCAGGTAATCCCAAATATATCCGTGTTCTCTGCGACTTTTGAGAAGGCATCGTAACTCCAATTTCTAACAATGTATTTGTTTCCAGATAACTCAATCCCTGTGCGAGGAGGCAGCGGCCGCGGCGCACAGCGCCGAGCTCGACCTCAAGTGCGGCGAGAAGGTGACCGACTCCGACTCGGAGCTCGAGCCGCGCGACTACCTCAAGCAGCGCGACCACACGCGCCGCCCCAAGCCCATCAAGGCCAGGTACGTGACGTCACGAGAAGGTGACCGACTCCGACTCGGAGCTCGAGCCGCGCGACTACCTCAAGCAGCGCGACCACACGCGCCGCCCCAAGCCCATCAAGGCCAGGTACGTGACGTCACGAGAAGGTGACCGACTCCGACTCGGAGCTCGAGCCGCGCGACTACCTCAAGCAGCGCGACCACACGCGCCGCCCCAAGCCCATCAAGGCCAGGTACGTGACGTCACGAGAAGGTGACCGACTCCGACTCGGAGCTCGAGCCGCGCGACTACCTCAAGCAGCGCGACCACACGCGCCGCCCCAAGCCCATCAAGGCCAGGTACGTGACGTCACGAGAAGGTGACCGACTCCGACTCGGAGCTCGAGCCGCGCGACTACCTCAAGCAGCGCGACCACACGCGCCGCCCCAAGCCCATCAAGGCCAGGTACGTGACGTCACGAGAAGGTGACCGACTCCGACTCGGAGCTCGAGCCGCGCGACTACCTCAAGCAGCGCGACCACACGCGCCGCCCCAAGCCCATCAAGGCCAGGTACGTGACGTCACGAGAAGGTGACCGACTCCGACTCGGAGCTCGAGCCGCGCGACTACCTCAAGCAGCGCGACCACACGCGCCGCCCCAAGCCCATCAAGGCCAGGTACGTGACGTCACGAGAAGGTGACCGACTCCGACTCGGAGCTCGAGCCGCGCGACTACCTCAAGCAGCGCGACCACACGCGCCGCCCCAAGCCCATCAAGGCAAGGTACGTGACGTCACGAGAAGGTGACCGACTCCGACTCGGAGCTCGAGCCGCGCGACTACCTCAAGCAGCGCGACCACACGCGCCGCCCCAAGCCCATCAAGGCAAGGTACGTGACGTCACGAGAAGGTGACCGACTCCGACTCGGAGCTCGAGCCGCGCGACTACCTCAAGCAGCGCGACCACACGCGCCGCCCCAAGCCCATCAAGGCCAGGTACGTGACGTCACGAGAAGGTGACCGACTCCGACTCGGAGCTCGAGCCGCGCGACTACCTCAAGCAGCGCGACCACACGCGCCGCCCCAAGCCCATCAAGGCAAGGTACGTGACGTCACGAGAAGGTGACCGACTCCGACTCGGAGCTCGAGCCGCGCGACTACCTCAAGCAGCGCGACCACACGCGCCGCCCCAAGCCCATCAAGGCCAGGTACGTGACGTCACGAGAAGGTGACCGACTCCGACTCGGAGCTCGAGCCGCGCGACTACCTCAAGCAGCGCGACCACACGCGCCGCCCCAAGCCCATCAAGGCAAGGTACGTGACGTCACGAGAAGGTGACCGACTCCGACTCGGAGCTCGAGCCGCGCGACTACCTCAAGCAGCGCGACCACACGCGCCGCCCCAAGCCCATCAAGGCCAGGTACGTGACGTCACGAGAAGGTGACCGACTCCGACTCGGAGCTCGAGCCGCGCGACTACCTCAAGCAGCGCGACCACACGCGCCGCCCCAAGCCCATCAAGGCAAGGTACGTGACGTCACGAGAAGGTGACCGACTCCGACTCGGAGCTCGAGCCGCGCGACTACCTCAAGCAGCGCGACCACACGCGCCGCCCCAAGCCCATCAAGGCCAGGTACGTGACGTCACGAGAAGGTGACCGACTCCGACTCGGAGCTCGAGCCGCGCGACTACCTCAAGCAGCGCGACCACACGCGCCGCCCCAAGCCCATCAAGGCCAGGTACGTGACGTCACGAGAAGGTGACCGACTCCGACTCGGAGCTCGAGCCGCGCGACTACCTCAAGCAGCGCGACCACACGCGCCGCCCCAAGCCCATCAAGGCCAGGTACGTGACGTCACGAGAAGGTGACCGACTCCGACTCGGAGCTCGAGCCGCGCGACTACCTCAAGCAGCGCGACCACACGCGCCGCCCCAAGCCCATCAAGGCAAGGTACGTGACGTCACGAGAAGGTGACCGACTCCGACTCGGAGCTCGAGCCGCGCGACTACCTCAAGCAGCGCGACCACACGCGCCGCCCCAAGCCCATCAAGGCCAGGTACGTGACGTCACGAGAAGGTGACCGACTCCGACTCGGAGCTCGAGCCGCGCGACTACCTCAAGCAGCGCGACCACACGCGCCGCCCCAAGCCCATCAAGGCCAGGTACGTGACGTCACGAGAAGGTGACCGACTCCGACTCGGAGCTCGAGCCGCGCGACTACCTCAAGCAGCGCGACCACACGCGCCGCCCCAAGCCCATCAAGGCAAGGTACGTGACGTCACGAGAAGGTGACCGACTCCGACTCGGAGCTCGAGCCGCGCGACTACCTCAAGCAGCGCGACCACACGCGCCGCCCCAAGCCCATCAAGGCCAGGTACGTGACGTCACGAGAAGGTGACCGACTCCGACTCGGAGCTCGAGCCGCGCGACTACCTCAAGCAGCGCGACCACACGCGCCGCCCCAAGCCCATCAAGGCCAGGTACGTGACGTCACGAGAAGGTGACCGACTCCGACTCGGAGCTCGAGCCGCGCGACTACCTCAAGCAGCGCGACCACACGCGCCGCCCCAAGCCCATCAAGGCCAGGTACGTGACGTCACGAGAAGGTGACCGACTCCGACTCGGAGCTCGAGCCGCGCGACTACCTCAAGCAGCGCGACCACACGCGCCGCCCCAAGCCCATCAAGGCCAGGTACGTGACGTCACGAGAAGGTGACCGACTCCGACTCGGAGCTCGAGCCGCGCGACTACCTCAAGCAGCGCGACCACACGCGCCGCCCCAAGCCCATCAAGGCCAGGTACGTGACGTCACGAGAAGGTGACCGACTCCGACTCGGAGCTCGAGCCGCGCGACTACCTCAAGCAGCGCGACCACACGCGCCGCCCCAAGCCCATCAAGGCCAGGTACGTGACGTCACGAGAAGGTGACCGACTCCGACTCGGAGCTCGAGCCGCGCGACTACCTCAAGCAGCGCGACCACACGCGCCGCCCCAAGCCCATCAAGGCAAGGTACGTGACGTCACGAGAAGGTGACCGACTCCGACTCGGAGCTCGAGCCGCGCGACTACCTCAAGCAGCGCGACCACACGCGCCGCCCCAAGCCCATCAAGGCCAGGTACGTGACGTCACGAGAAGGTGACCGACTCCGACTCGGAGCTCGAGCCGCGCGACTACCTCAAGCAGCGCGACCACACGCGCCGCCCCAAGCCCATCAAGGCCAGGTACGTGACGTCACGAGAAGGTGACCGACTCCGACTCGGAGCTCGAGCCGCGCGACTACCTCAAGCAGCGCGACCACACGCGCCGCCCCAAGCCCATCAAGGCCAGGTACGTGACGTCACGAGAAGGTGACCGACTCCGACTCGGAGCTCGAGCCGCGCGACTACCTCAAGCAGCGCGACCACACGCGCCGCCCCAAGCCCATCAAGGCCAGGTACGTGACGTCACGAGAAGGTGACCGACTCCGACTCGGAGCTCGAGCCGCGCGACTACCTCAAGCAGCGCGACCACACGCGCCGCCCCAAGCCCATCAAGGCCAGGTACGTGACGTCACGAGAAGGTGACCGACTCCGACTCGGAGCTCGAGCCGCGCGACTACCTCAAGCAGCGCGACCACACGCGCCGCCCCAAGCCCATCAAGGCAAGGTACGTGACGTCACGAGAAGGTGACCGACTCCGACTCGGAGCTCGAGCCGCGCGACTACCTCAAGCAGCGCGACCACACGCGCCGCCCCAAGCCCATCAAGGCCAGGTACGTGACGTCACGAGAAGGTGACCGACTCCGACTCGGAGCTCGAGCCGCGCGACTACCTCAAGCAGCGCGACCACACGCGCCGCCCCAAGCCCATCAAGGCAAGGTACGTGACGTCACGAGAAGGTGACCGACTCCGACTCGGAGCTCGAGCCGCGCGACTACCTCAAGCAGCGCGACCACACGCGCCGCCCCAAGCCCATCAAGGCCAGGTACGTGACGTCACGAGAAGGTGACCGACTCCGACTCGGAGCTCGAGCCGCGCGACTACCTCAAGCAGCGCGACCACACGCGCCGCCCCAAGCCCATCAAGGCCAGGTACGTGACGTCACGAGAAGGTGACCGACTCCGACTCGGAGCTCGAGCCGCGCGACTACCTCAAGCAGCGCGACCACACGCGCCGCCCCAAGCCCATCAAGGCAAGGTACGTGACGTCACATGGTTCATCGATTCTGGCGCCGCCATTCACATATGTAAGGATGAGTTGCACCAAGCCGTCTGTTATCGTAAGTGTAATTGTCTCATTGACGATGAAAACATGTGAAATTCTTTATTTTTTTTGTTTACAGAGCCGGTTCGTCCGACAATCTTCTCGGCGGCATTACAGCTTCGAGTCCCGGGGGGTCTAAAGTGTTCCAACCCACTGGTGGCGCCTTCAAATCCACCCATGCTGATTCAGGTATATTACTTCTTTCGTCATGTGACACTTACTGCTTTTCACATCACCTATTGAGGATAATGAAACATCTGAAATAACAATAGTTGTGCATTTATTTTATCAAAATCGATACAATAACTTATAACATGTTACAGAAAAGTGCCACTTTGATCCCTCCTAGCAGGGAAGAAAAGTATCACTTTGATCCCTCCTAGCAGGGAAGAAAAAGCCCTTATCCGAATAGGTGATGTGAAAATGTTATAATTATCATAGTGCGTAGTGCAGTGAAAAACTTAAAAAAAAACTCATGCAGTGTACAGTGAGACACAGGTTAAGTCGATGTTTATAGCACGCATATTTTACTTAACCTATGACGTGTCAGTAAAACTGTAAAGTCGTTTTTTTTTAAGTTACATATATACACACATATCTTTAAAACAGCAATTCTTGTATATTAATTTATTTATGTCACACCTGGCCATAAAGCGGCAATTACCACACGCTCCACGCGCGGGAAATACCACTTCCTGGCCAGGGGGTGACATAAAATTTTGTACTTAACACGGGCGATGATAAAGAAAGCCTCAGATCGCATATTTATCGCCCTTGCCTTCGGCTCGGGCATCAAATACCTGCGATCTGAGACATTCTTTGTTTTACCGCCCTTGTTAAGTAATGTACTATTATGTATTTATTAATAATTGATACTGGTAACTGCCCTATCAGGGGCGATTGGGGCGAACAATCTAGGCTAGGTCTCATTCCCGGGAAAACGGCGAGCTAGACTCGGTTTTCCAGGCATTTATATACAAAGTACGTTCTCATCATACCTAATCACCGAATTTATGTCAACAACAGAAAGTCACCGGCAATGGAACGCGTACAGCCACAACAAGACCAGCCTCGCCAACCACGTCCCGAGCTCCCCTCACCCGACCTCCATAGCGTCGAGCACTCAGAGCATCACCAGCAGCGTGCAGGGCATATCGCTGTCCACGCCCAACCTGACCACGCAAGCGGCGCTCGACAACGCTATAGCGTCGCTCATGTCGCCCACGCAGCCCGGCGTACAGGTAAGTCTATGTATAGATCCATAATAAATAAGTGGGAGAATAGTACATTACTTACTTAGGGCATTAAAACATAGAATGTCTCAGGGAGTCCTTTCGTATTTCACGCCCGAGCCAAAGGTTACAGTCCGCTTTTATCTGTTCATAACACGGTCAAGAGTAAAGACGCGTAAATGACTGCGGTTTGTTGAGATCACTCGTAATGTTTATTGGGGTAATTGTCTTTATGGCCAGGTGTGACATAATAGTACATTACTTACCAAGGGCGATAAAACAAAGAATGTCTCAGATCGCAGGTATTTTACGCCCGAGCCGAAGGCAAGGGCGATAAATATGCGATCTGAGGCTTTCTTTATTATCGCCCGTGGTAAGTACAAAATCTTATGTCACCCCCTGGCCAGGAAGTGGGTTTTTTCGCGCGCGGAGCGTGCGATAATGGCCACTTTATGGCCAGGTGTGACATAAAAGTAATTGCTTCGTTGGCTAGTTGCTTCGGAGCAGTACATTAAATAACAATACAACATTTCTGACATATCGATTGACAAACAACGCTCAAACCAAACCGTTGTAATTTTGGATACATACATATACTTCTGACTTTGAGCCTTATTATGAGGCCCATGTTGAGTGATCATATTTCTGTACCCTATGCCATCTCTAGCAACACACACTGGCCAAAGACTTTCGTCTTGAGAAACTGCGGAATATTGGACGAATAGATGTGCCGTAGCTTCCCGAACGCTGTCCAGCCGAGTCAGCGAGTCAGATTCGACGATTAACTTTTTCTCGCAGTTGTACCTAACTGAGCAATCGAGTGAAGGCGCAACGTGGGTGTCTATCCCTATACCAGGTCATCAGTCCACTTTTCGGGGTCTCCCCACAAGGTGGACTGACGACATGGTAAAGGTCGCGGGAGTCCGATGGATGCGCGTGGCGCAGGACCGGTCATTTTGGCACTGTTTGTAGGAGTTCTATGTCCAGCAGTGGACATCTTTCGGCTGATATGATGATGATGACATGTACTTCAAGGGAACTAAGCTTCTTTTCATAATTCTGCTCTTAGTGTAGTGTTTAAACAGATTTTTTGGTTAAATATTTACAGGTTATATCGAGCGGAGTGTCGAATGTGCAGCCGATGTGTCAAACGCAGACGAATTTGAGCAACGCGTTGTTGAAGAGCGTTACGCTAGTGAAACGCAGCGTTGGGGATAACGCTACAGGTGATTGAAAGCTATATTAAAACCACTGTTTCTATATTATTCTTATTCGTTGTTAAATTAATTTACTATGGAACCCGAGGGTACAGCCAAGTGCAATCATATGGGTGCATACAACTTGCTCTTGTCGGTGAACTAAGGTTTTAGTAATTTATGAGAGGATTCTATCGACACATATTTTTGCATTTGACTGTACCTATGCCTCAGCGGTCGGAGACCTCCGGGCAAATTACCCGCCTCTCGAGTCTAGGGGTGTAAATAGTCTGCCCGAGATGTCCGGGCTCGTCAAATAACCCTGACGCGATGGCGAGCGACTTCTGTCAAGTGTGGAAATACAGGCAGAACTAACAGAATCTACTGTGATGATGAAAAGGTTAAACAATATATATGTCGCAGTCAAAAGTGTGAACTGGTCAAAAGGACTTTTAATCGACAAAAACAGGCAAAACTACTTTTGACCAATCTGTCAAGGTTGACGTTTGTCGATCTACTGTGACGATGAAAAGGTTAAACAATATATATGTCGCAGTCAAAAGTGTGAACTGGTCAAAAGGACTTTAAACCGACAAAAACAGGCAAAACTACTTTTGACCAATCTGTCAAGGTTGACGTTTGTCACATAGGTACTGTCAAATTTCGGTTAGGTTATGGTTCGCTTGTGGCCCTCATGCCAGCCACCCACGATCAATTCTACTGTCAAGTTTGCTTGATGCTTGCATACAAATCTACCTAAAATTAAGTAGACTTGTATGCAAGCGTCAAGCAAACTTGCTAATCTGACTGGCTAATCTGACAGTACCTATGTGACAAACGTCAACCTTGACAGATTGGTCAAAAGTAGTTTTGCCTGTTTTTGTCGGTTAAAAGTCGTTTTGACCAGTTCACACTTTTGACTGCAACATATAAACTTTAACTTCCAATATGAAGCGAGTGACGTCCACTTTTCCGGGCCATATGTGAGAAAATTAATCCGTTGTTGTCAGGCCCGTTGACACTGTCAGTGGACGCGTCGGGCAACTTGTTGCTGAAGGCGAGCCAGGCCGGCGACGCGCCCGCCGAGCCTCAGCTACACTACGTGCAACTACAGCGGCTGTACGTGCCCACCTTCAACACAGGTACACTTGAAATTATACAGTTGACGAATTTCAATATACATGTATGTTCAAAATCAAAATTAAAAAAACTGTTGCACTCCGGGAGTGCCGTCAGAAGTGAAAATTCAATAAAGAAACTAAATAAAAAAGATATTCATATCCGTATCCGTATCGGTTTAGGTAATGGTATCCGTCCACATTTATACATAATATGTCCCGAGTATCATTGTGTCTTACGCATCGAAGCAGCTGAGTTTAGCTGAGTTGACCCCTCCTAACATCGCAATCACGATACTAGGAGGGGTCAACTAGCTGGTCTTAGAAGAATCTGTCGCGAGTTTAACAATTTTTCCCAAGTACAAAAGTGCTCAGCGCCGCTAAAGAAGTTTTTACTTCAAAAATCAATCAAAATCTTACATTTGTTCTGTAAGTTAGGCCTCAAGAGCTCTTTTACATGTCATAAATTACAATAGGTACAATTACAATGATATCATTTAGTAACATGTACACATGCAAAGCAACATCAACCAAACAGATAAATACGACGAAGTTATCCGTCTCTGTCACACTTACGTACAGACTTGCAAGTGCGACAGAGAGAGAAAATTTCGTTTGTGGGTCGCGGTAGCCCCCTGGGCACATATTTGCTGAACTTATCCTATAATACAGAGACTTTTTTTTCTTGCAATGTCCTTTTTTATGTTGTTGTTCGATGAATAAATAATTACATAATACAGAGATGTAAAGAATCTCTGTGGTCAAATTATTGGATTTTTTTTTTAAAGTATTGGATTTTGATCCTTATTGTTTGAATGGTAAAACAGCTTTTTGAACGTATTACTTTGATGCAACTCACCCAATTCAAATGATTTCAAGCATACATCCACTCCATTTTCCTGATTAAGTAATGTAACTAAGTGGTCCATGTGGACCCCAGGGGTCCGTTAGAGACTCCGTGGGGGTCCACGTTGGCGTGAGGAAAAAATGGAACGTGGTAGAAATGTAGCAGAAGGGGGTCCACCGAAACCAACAAAATTTTGAAAAGGGTCCACCAGAAAAAAAAGTTTGGGAACCTCTGGTTTAGTGCAATAGTAGTTTTTTTTTAGCTTTAGACCAAATAATAGTAGCTTAACTTTTTTTTCAGAAATTGAACCGCCCAAGAGTCAAACCCAAACCGTTCAAGGTGGCCAATCTGTGATAGTCTCGCAGAGCAACAACCAGCCGACGCAGAAACCTAATGCGTAAGTACACTTCAATTCGTTATTTATTACATACTAGCGGCCCGCCCCGGCTTCGCACGGGTAGTCCAGTATTTTAATGTTTGGTCAACTTACCTATTACCTAATATACTATTAAATTACCTACTATAATAGTATATTACTTACCAAGGGCGGTAAAACAAAGTATGTCTCAGATCGTAGGTATTTTACGCCCGAGCCGAAGGCAAGGGCGATAAATATGCGATCGGAGGCTTTCTTTATTATCGCCCGTGGTAAGTACAAAATTTTATGTCACCCCCTGGCCAGGAAGTGGGTTTTTTCGCGCGCGGAGCGTGCGATAATGGCCACTTTATGGCTAGGTGTGACATAAACGAAATTTTTAGTCCCTCACTTCGAATATTACACGTTTTTCATACAGAAATTCAACCCCCTTTTTCATACCCTTAAGGATGAATTTTCAAAAATCCCGAAAAATATTTTCTTACTAACTTTAACTGAGAGTCTACCCGCCAAGTATAAAGTCACTCACTTTTTAAAAACTCAGTATGCCCATACAATGTTTCAACCCTCTTTTCACCCCTTCAGATGGTGAATTTCCGAAATCGCAGAAATTAGTTGTCTTACAATTTAGTGCTAAGTCTAAAAAAGGTAGTTTCAAGCTCCTCATTTAAAAAAAATCTCCCTATACAAACTCCAACCCCCGTTTCACCCCTTTAGAGGGTGAATTTCGAAAAACGTAGAAAACCGTTTTCTTTTATTTTAATCGTTAGTCTATTAAGGGGGTTTGAAGTCTCTATCTTAAAGAAAATTTTCTCTATCTTAAAGAATATTTACACTTCCAAAACATAAAAACATTGACGCACACAGAGACAGTACCCGCCAGGGTGTATAGGGACTATTGTTGGTTGATGGAATCTAAATAAACCGGGTAATTAGGTGAAGATGATGTACTAATGGCTGGGCTATTGGGTGAGACATCGGACGCCTGCCTAATAAAGCAGTCCCACATTTTATAAGTATGTCTTTACCGTTCACGGGACAATGGTGTCATGGACCTTTGGGAGGCGTGCGCGGAGCCGAAGTACCGAGGCACCGAAGTACCAACGAGTACCACACGTAGAGGCCCTTTTGACAATTTAATTAAATGCAAGGGATACACCGAGCGGATGCTGTCCCTGCCCGTGTAATATAGTCCTCCACATCGGTTTCGATGACGGCGACTAGCCATTACTGCATTCTCGTTAATTTGCCCGTGTCATGGGACGCACACAGAGACAGCACCCGCCAGGGTGTATAGGAACTATTGCTGATTGATGGAGTCTAAATGAACTGGGCTATTGGGTGAATTATTATTATTAGGCATGTATATCTTCGTATAAAAATTCGAGGGGATAAAACCGGTCATTTGGTAGGCGTGCGTGGGGATATAAATCCAAGACGTAAAACCCCTTTGGAGAAGTTTAATTTTTTATTATATATGTTTATGACTATGTATGATCAATACAATGAATGCTATCATTATTTAGAAACATTGCCTTATGACGTATTAGACGAATTTCGTTGTCACCTTTTACAAGATATGCTAATGTTTTGATATGGTGTGCAGGCAATGGGAGAGCCCTGCGGAAGAAACCCGTCCATTCCCCCTGGCGCCCACGCCCGCTCAGCTCGGCAGGGCGCCATTGCAAAAGCGACTCAGTCGAGGTAAGAATATGGTTGTTTAATACGGCGTCGTATGGTCTAAAGCCCGGCCAACGATCCCGCAGAACCGAATCTGGCGTCGCGGTAGATCACGACCAAAGGCGCGACACGGGTCTATCGGTGTGAACCGAGTGTAGGTGACCTTGGAACGCTACGATTCTATACTTTGCCCGTCCGAGGAGTGTTTTCCACCCACCGCGCCACCCTCGCACGCCCCCGCTCGCGTCCGGACACGCACACATAGCCGCGAGACGGGTTTACAGCACACATGCTTCGGTGTCGCTTCTTGTTACGTTAGTATATTTCTTCTTTGCCACGACGGCGATGGCGAGATGAACTCGATGCCATTGAGAAAGACTGGTGGGAGGCTGATCGGGATCGTGTCTCGTGGAAGAGCAAGAGGGAGGCCTTTGCCCAGCACTGGGACATCCTAGGCTCTTAAATAAATTAATCAAATAATAATATAGGATGGTTGTGTGGCACTGGCAGGTACTAGCACGGGCTCGACGGGCAGCAGCGAGGCGGCGGGCGGGTCCGGGTCCGGGTCCGGGTCCGGGTCCGGGTCGGCGCCGGCCTCGCCGCGTGACCCCGACCCCAAAAAGTGCCTCTTCAAGAAGGGCAACGAGGACGGCCGCGACAAGTACGTTCATAGTCATACTCAGTTATTAATAATATTATCAATATTACATGTCATTATTAGATAGCAAGCGGTATTCATGTGGACTGTATGGATGTAATGAATGATAGAAACAAGTGTGCTTACTGAAACTATTGTATTATAATAAATACAATTAGAATATACCAGGCGAACGTGATAAGATGTTGACAACCCAACATACATATGTATAAAAGTAACTAAATGACATTGCATTTGTATAAAAATGTCGGACAGCAGCCATTCGCCAACGTCATACCACCGTATTTAAGCCTTTGCCCGTGACTTCGTCCGCGTAAACTTCCACCTCCTATTTCATCTTTTCATCCCTTTGAGGGAGAATTTTCGGGATAAAAAGTATAGCATATGGTAATCCAGGCTATACACTAGTCGTATATCAAGTTTCATCATAATCCGGTGAGCAGTTTTCGCGTGATTGAGTAAAGAACATCTTAAATTTTCTCATTTATAATATTAGTAGGATGTACGAGACTTGCATGCGATTTTCATCATACTGCGGGTCACAGAGGTATAACGAGTTCAATCGTTTTATTAAACCGCGCAATGGAGTTAATCTCTCGTATTGTGTGTATTAGTGCTTTTAGGGATGCAGATTCGCCGTCCGTTCTTCTCGAAGCAGAGGTTTCCGAACCGGTGATTTCTTACTGACATTCAAAGGTGCACGTAATACGGATTAAGTTGTAGAATAAACTACGCTGTACCAAAGAGTACATTATTAATACCGTTGTACTACCACAGAATAAGTAATAGTACTACGTACAGAAGTTGCACTGTTAACGAATCGCCAACTTACAAACCCAAATTATAATAGGTAAATAACAAATATTGACCACACCAAGCGAATGACGAGACGACGCGACCGTCCGGTAGCAATTCGCCACTGAATGCTACCGGACTTGCAGTGGCCCGGGGTTGTTACTTGCCAGCGGCGCGGCGAACTGACGGAGTGAAAGCCGCCTGGTAGTATCTCGAATGCAGAGTTTAGACCTAAAGAGCATACACTGCATTATTTATTTCTGTTTCCCCAGAGTCCTGGAGACGGTGAACTTCGAGCAGAAGTTCAGCACCTTGCCACAGTTCAAGCCCGAAGGGTGCAGCCCCAGCGTCGTGGTGCCCAGCTCCCCGCAGCTCTATCTGAGGAAGAAACACAACAATAGAATAGGTACGTTTGTGTACATTTACCCTGCCAAACACTAGAGCCGTGTTCCGAATCACGCTTAGAACGCTCACAGCGCTTAAGTACAGTGCTGACGGCCGGTCCGAATCAAATAGCGCGCTCAAGGCCGCGTGAGAAGTGTTTTGTTTCGGACCGCTATTCCCTTGAGCGCGCTTACGATCGGACCGACTTACGCTCATAGTCAGTGTTTACTGTCATTTTCATATATCAAACGTCAACTTGACGTTTGGCTCAAGGTGCTTACGCCTGGGAGTGTGAGCATCGTAAACGCCAACATGGCGCCGTCCATGACATCCTCAATGACGTCACGACATCTCATGTAAACGATGTAAACGCTATGAGCGTGATTCGGTCCGATCGTAAACGCGTTTTTAGCGCTGTAAGCGTGATTCGGAACATGCCTTATATGTACCTATATATAGTAATAATGACAATCCCTCATTTTCTCCAAGTGGCCAACCCAGCGCAGTTGCGTTGCCATGAAGAATAAACTACGTAGGCCATGCCGAACATTTAAGCTATGTTTAGCATTGATTTTTTAAATTTCAATAATTACCTTTTTCTTATGTTTGTGTACAGAAGAGGACGCGCCCGTGATGACGCCGTCCATCGAGCCCGAGCCGCTGGCCCCCGGCGCCATGCCCACGCCGCACTCGTACGGAACCCCGCACACCACCACCAAGCTCGTGGGGAACACATTCTTCGGACCAGACTTTAATCTGGACACCTTCCGAGGTAACTTGTTTCATCTACACCTACGTAGTAAATTTTCTTGAATGTGTTCAAAGACCATACATAAAGACCAACTTTCATAAAATCACACTCATGTTTTATTGTCTCTCATTATATGTAACAGTTGCATAATAACAACAACAAAACATAATAATAACAAGGGCGGTAAAACAAAGAATGTCTCCCCCCCCCCCCCCCCCCCCCTGTCCCCCTGGCCAGGAAGTGGGATTTCCCGCGCGCGGAGCATGCGGTAATTGCCGCTTTATGGGCCAGGTGTGACAATAGTACATTACTTAACAAGGGCGGTAAAACAAAGAATGGTTTAGATCGCAGGTATTTGACGCCCGAGCCGAAGGCAAGGGCGATAAATATGCGATCTGAGGCTTTCTTTATTACCGCCCGTGTTAAGTACAAAATTTTATGTCACCCCCTGGCCAGGAAGTGGGATTTCCCGCGCGCGGAGCGTGCGGTAATTGCCGCTTTATGGCCAGGTGTGACATAAACTACTATTATGTCACACGGACCTGGCCTTAAAGAGGCAGATACCGTCCGGTTTCCGTGCGGAAAATTCCGCTTCCGTGCCAGATGGAGACCAGGAGGCGTTAAATCTTGTACTTGACAAGGGCGGTATAATAATAAAGCCTCAGATCGCATATTTGTCGCCCTTTGCCTACGGCTCGGCAAAGACTTGCGATCTAAGACATTTTTTGTTTAACAAGTAATGTAAGCTACTTTTCTGCAGACAGCATCGTATTTTCAGGTCATTGAAAATACGTGTGGAGTTGTGGACTATAGCGCAACCACATAAGTAATCCATTCCGTGAACTGGCAGGAAGTAAGAGGTTCCACGGAAGGCACGATCGCTATGATCACTCGCCTATATTTGCCACTGTCCCCTGCCCGTCTACTAGGTACTACTAATGCCCCCCTGTCCCCGCAGTGTCGGAGAGCATGGAGGAGATGTCCCCGCGCACGCCGTGCACGCCGGGCGCGCGCGGCGAGGCGGGCCACCGCCGCGTGCTGGAGCAGCGCCGCCACCTCGTGCTCAAGCTGTTCCAGGAGCACGGCATGTTCCCTACCACGCAGGCCACCACGCACTTCCAGGTACACTCGAAGGCAATATATCTAGGTTTTCAAACTGTAAAAATATCACTACGCTGATACGCTCTTGTCACTAAAGTCATGTTCATCTTGACCAGTTATAAATCTACTGTGCCAGCCCTTAAAGTTCTTTACACCACACCTTGCCAAAAAGCGCGTTTTTCTGCACGCTGCGCGATCAGAAAAACCCACTTTTTGGCCAAGTGGTGACGTAAAATTGTGTACAAAACACGGGTCGTAAAACAGAAAGCCCTCTCTCGCATATTTGAGACCCTCGCCTGCGGCTCGGGCCCCAAACATCTGCGATATCGGCCTTTCTTTGTTTTACAACCCTTGTATCGTAAATAACTATTGCTTACCCGTTGCTTCCAAGAATTTCCAGGTTCTTTGGGTCGCAACCAGTTGTATCTCCTCTGGATTCAAGAGCCGTGTTCCGAATCACGCCAACAACGATCACAGCGTTTACAGTGCTGACGGCCGGTCCGAATCAGTAAGCGCGCTCAAGGCCGCGTGAGTGGTGTTTTGATTCGGACCGGGCATGTTGTGTTTACTGTCATGTTCATATATCAAACGTCAACTTGACGTTTGGTTTATGGCGCAGGGTAGGGCAAGGCCTTCCCCATACAAACTTTGTGCACGTTTTATTCGTCGGTTTTGGCACTAACAAATATAATTTTTTTTTTGGTTGTAAATATTAGATATGCGAAGATCGTGATGTGAAAATTTTCAAATATTTCAAATAAATTCAAAAGGAGAATGGGCAAATTAGTATGGGCGGTGTACCATTGGTGTATACAGTTGAGACATATATCATTTGAAAGCTCTTAGCGGTAGCTTTGATTTCTTGTATGACGCCGAAGACCGGTCGCGTGCAGGGAAGGTGGAATAGCTCATTTAATAACAGCACTGTGGCGATTACTGGAACTAAATATTCTCATACTAATGGGACACTTGTGCATAGACAGTAGCGCCAATATTTTGGTAAAACATTACTAGAGTTTCTAAATAAATCGGGAATGGTTACCTCATATTTTTCTTCCACAAATAGATACGAAATAACTGTAGTATATCAATTAATAACACAAAAAATTAGTATCGCCTGATTCTGCTACTGCACGCCAGATGTCGCTAGTAAATAATGATAGGTTCACATGGTCGTTTATACACGCTAACAATATGACACTTTTGTATTTGACATGACGTTAAAAAGATGAAGCTGATGCAGAGCTTAACCAAAGGAAAAGACATATACATACCTATACATTCATACATACCTACATTAGATATGAACATACAAACATACACTCGAAAAATAAAACAGGCCTTCTACCGCAGTCGGGTAAAAAATAGAGACATAGATGAGATATAATTTCGCCTGTTTCTTAGGTAATGTAGCAAGGAAATGTAGGTAAATAAACTCAACTCCGAATTATCCCAATTAAAGATCCTAAATAGTTACAGACAAATTCGCAAAGTTTGCTTTTATAAAATGATTGGCTTAATTACTATAGCTAAATATTTACGAAAACTGCGCGCAGAGCATCCGTAGAGAGTGGGGATGGTTAATTGCAAACTCACGCGTGTTAGAGCGGGACATTTGCATTGGGGATACCTCCCCTTAAGAACCTTACGAGTAACATTGGCCAGAGTACCTTAATCCTCAGTAAACTATGGCATCCATTTGTCAGTTGGCCATAATAATAGAACAACATTTGAAGGCTCCAGGATTCCTGTATAGATCTGACTAAGTAAGTTTATTTTCTGCCAAGAGAGGTAACGTACAGCGGAATGTCATCTTGCTGATATTTCTTACCATCTTAGCTAACTGGGGAATTACCTCCACCTTACAAAGACCGCAGCCATAATAACACAACTACTTTCTAGGTATGTGGTGTTGTGTACTGGTTGTGAGTAAGTCAGGCCTGTTCCTCTTTCCGCTTCGGCTAAACTCGGCTCTGACAGACCTCCGTGATGTACCCTATCGCGCTTTTAACGAAGGCACACGTACCATGATTAGCTGCCTAACGCCGGTTTTGTTAGATTAAACCTTCTGTACCTTACTACTATTATTTGTTCTGTGGTAAAGTCGCCAGTTGTGCCCAGCACCTGAGGATGTGCTGTGTTGAAAGATGGAGTCCTACAGTAATATCGAGCCATACATACAGGAATCAACAAAGGGTCGGCGACGCGCTTATGATTCATTTTAGGTGCTCGCATCCAAAGGCTACGGTGTCTGCTTACCATCAGGCAGGCTGTGAGTTGATAGCAAAAATGAATGCCCGACTCAGACCTTCCTGAGCGACGTCAAGTACGTAATATTGACCCCAAGGCATACAGCAGCATCGATCAATCAGCTTTACTGGCTTCGGCTTCGCAAACTACCTATACCAGGCCAACTAGATTCATAAAAAGATTTATTAATAGATCAATATAAATTACTTACGAATGTATTCACAATCCATGTGGATTCTTAGTTTATAAACTAAGAATATATTATATTATTCTTATTTCATTCAAAATTTTAATTTGATGTAAAAATTCTTGACTGGAATCACCACTTTGACACGACCTGTCAGATTATTCTTTAAAATGTAATCCAACCTCCTAGTGCTAGAGATACACCACCGGATTATCTGCTTGGTGTCATTTCTACAAATCAAGAAAGAAGTATACAACTATAGACATCTAGTGCCAAGTAGAATAAGTTATTGCACTTAATTAACGTAGAGTTAAATGAGAGTTAAATCCTAAAACTCAATATAATACGATCCCTGCACGCGTTAGCTCGAAGATGTATATATCAAAAAATAGCATACAACAGATCGTTTAATGTGTATAAGTCACTAGTGTATACACGTAGGCATCTTTGAACAGTAGCTGATTTTTCTTTGACTCATATCTTTCGTTTCTTAATTCTAGTCCTGTAAATATTTCAGCGCTGATATCGGCAGCCTTACGTGGGCTAATTATCATTATCTTTCATATGAGGTACCTTATATTTGATTGCATCCCTTATATTTTGTATAATAATGGTTTTTATACCTTACATACTCTTGTCAATTACTCGGCCCCTGCACGCTGTCCAACATTGGTGCCATACAATGAAATACTGCCACGATGAAGACCTTTCAAACGAGATATGTCTCAACTGTATACACCGATGGTACATTTTGCCCATTCTCCTTTAAAAATTTAAAAAAATTAATAAAAAAATTTACATCACGAAATAGCTATCAGAAAAATAAGCATACTGACCAAAAATCATAACTTTAATGCAAACACAAACGAAGTAAATCCTGCACAAAGTTTGTATGGAGAGAGCTTGCCCTACCCCTCCTCTTAAGGTGCTGACGCCTGGGAGTGTGTGCATTGTAAACGCCAATATTGCGCCGTCCATGACGTCCTCAATGACGTCACGACATCTCATGTAAACGCTATGAGCGTGATTCGGTCCGATCGTAAACGCGTTTATAGCGTTGTAAGCGTGATTCGGAACACGGCTGTTGTATCTCCTCTGGATGCATGATGTGCCTCCCTAGGTAAAAAAAAAAATTAAACTGTTTATTTCATAAGTATTTCATAAACACACACTAGACACTAAGACACTTCTTTTGCGACGTAACGAAGGAACGTAAGGATTAAGCGCTGTGGGTAAGTATGTGTGCGTGCGCTGTCGGTACACGCGTCAATTGTTTGCGCGGGTGCGTAGCGCGTGGCGCGGACGAATCGCGAGGCACGTCTCTCAGGGACGAAGTAACCGACCTCGGTGCGGGGGGTTCGTGTCCGTTCTGTATGTAATACTATTATACAATTCTGTGGCCTTACACTAAATCTTCACCAAGTCCAGTGCGTCATTAATATTCTAAATCATATGTGTTATTCCTCAGGCGACACACATGGACATATTCCCGAACAAGATGTCGCTCCAGCTGAAGATCCGCGAGGTCCGGCAGAAGCTCATGGCGCAGTCCAACCTCACGCCGCACTCCGACATCAACACGCCCACAAGTATGTATTGTGTTCCTCGTCCCAACTTTACATACAATCGTGTTTAGTAGGTCACGTACGGTGCTGTCTGAAAACTAGCGCTGCAGGTGTTTAACACCTCAGCATAATGCTGAGACAGCAACCGATTTGCTGCCGCGAAGACACACAAACACATTATTTTATATGTTCTGAGTTTAGTACGTCTATTATTTTTTGTATCTGTGTGTCTTTTGTGCAGTAAATAAATGTTTCTTCTTCTTTAGTAGGTTAGGTAGGTAGGTAGCTACATATATTTGTGGACAATCTTAGAGGTACACAAATCAACCTGGTCCCAATCTAAGCAAAGCTTGTACTATGGGTACTAAGCGGCGATATACATACTTATATAGATAAATAGATACTTAAATACATAGAAAACATCCAAGATCCAGGAACAAATATTCGTGCTCATTACACAAATAAATACCCCGGCCGGGATTCGAACCAGGGACCTCCAGCCGCGTAGGCAGGGTCACTACCAACTAAGCTAAAGCGGTCGTCAATATGAACTTAAAATTTGCCTTTTGTGTATTCAGTGCTTTACCGGCACGCGGGCATTTATTGGAACTGATAATAGTGATAATAATATGCTCCATTAGCAATTATTTGCATGTTACAGTGGGAGCACTGAATTAGTTACCACTCAAAGCGGTCACCCATCCAAGAGTTGACTTCGGTCGACGTTGCTTGACCTCACATACCGCACGCGGTACGCGGGTGCCGTTGGGCCACGAGCACTCTTAATAAGTTGTTTTATGTCACACCTGGCCATAAACTAGCAATTTACTGCACGCTCTCTGCGCGCCCAAATCCCACTACCTGGCCATGGGAAGACATAACATTTTGTACTTGGTACACTGTAAGTACTGTACGCGGGCGGTAACAAAGTAACCCTCAGATCACATATTCATCGGCCTTATTCACCTGACCATAAAGTGGCAATTACCGCACGCTCCGCGCGCGGGAAATCCCACTTCCTGGCCAGGGGGTGACATAAAATTTTGTACTTAACACGGGCGGTAATAAAGAAAGACTCAGATCGCATATTTATCGCCCTTGCCTTCGGTTCGGGCGTCAAATACCTGCGATCTGAGACATTCTTTGTTTTACCGCCCTTGTTAAGTAATGTACTATTACCGCCCTTGGTAAGTAATGCACTATATTGTTGACAGACGTGAACTCGCCAATGCCCGCGGCGCTGCAGCCGACATCGACAGCCAGTTAGCGATGCGGGTTCACCGTGTCCATCGTGGTGCAGGAATAGCCCCCCGGCGCGGTTAGCACTCGACAGTAGATGTAGCACTGTGAATAGGACCCCCAACCCTAGGGCTCGGGGGCCGAATTTTGAGTGTCGAACGCTCGACTTTTCACTCGACGTCTGTCAAAACATCATGGTTTTTTGACAGATCTCGAGTGAAATTCGAGCGTTCGAAACTCAAAAATCGGCCCCTTGGTCGCGATCGAGCGGCGGTTTCGCAGACAAACGTTTTATCGAATTATGTTTCGCAGAATTTTCAAAAGGTCACAGTTCTAACCTAACCTACTTTTCTGCACGATGACAATTTAGCTGTACCTGAAAAGTTAACGGTTTCTATGAAACGAAATAGTGCGAAACGATAATTTTATGAGACGTTTGTCAATGAAATAAAGAGTATACCGGTAGTGACACTAAGGCTGGGTTGCACCAAACCGTCTGTAATCGTAAGCGGTGTTCGTCAAATCTGATTGTATGGAAAGTTTGACAAGTTTCTATGGGATGACAGCTGCCGGCGCCATATTTGACGATGACCGGTCTGTGTTCGTACGTTGGTGCAACTGGCACTTATTCGTGGGAACGAGAAGATCTGCTCTTGTATCTGGTTTTCTCCATTCGCGCGCGCCGCGACTAAATCGTAGCCATGTCGTTATAGTTTAAGAGCCGGTGACACTGAACCTAGTATGATAAGATTCCCAGATGGCATATATATAATTAGGTGCGTCATTAGTCGGGGAACACGAAACGGCGATGCTGCAATGCGAAAAACCTGGCGAAGCCATTGAAAATTAAAATTGAAAAATGATGAAAAATCCGGTTTCTAGTATGATAAGATTCCCAAGTTTCGTTTGTTCCTCGAAACAGGGGAGGGGTAGGACTATACGATAGTGCAGTGCTGCAAGCCCTCCTGGCTGGCCTTGTCAGTGGCAGCAGTATGATAAGCGACCACTTTTCTGAGGTATCTAGTATGATCGGATTCCTGAAAAAAACAGGGCTCACCTGAAAGATCAGCACTTTCTGTGTAAGAAAAACCACTGCTGCATTTTTCAAACAGTGGAGAAGGTGGTTGCTGCAGCGATTAAAGGAGCCGACAACACTGAACCTATTTCGATAGATTCCCAGATGATATATATATAATTAGTCGCGGCATTAATGGGGGTACACGAAATGGCGATGCTGCAAAGCAAATGAGCAGGCAAACCTATTAAAAATCAAATTTAAAAAATAAAAAATAAACGGTTTCTAGTATGATAAGATTCCCAAGTTTCGTTTGTTCCTCGAAATAGGGGAGGGGTAGGACTATACGATAGTGCAGTGCTGCAAGCCCTCCTGACTGGCCTTGTCAGTGGCAGCAGTATGATAAGCGACCACTTTTCTGAGGTATCTAGTATGATCGGATTCCTGAAAAAAACAGGGCTCATCTGAAAGATCAGCACTTTCTGTGTAAGAAAAACCACTGCTGCATTTTCCAAACAGTGGAGAAGGTGGTTGCTGCAGCGATTAAAGGAGCCGACAACACTGAACCTATTTCGATAGATTCTCAGATGATATATATATAATTAGTCGTGGCATTAATGGGGGTACACGAAATGGCGATGCTGCAAAAGCCAATGAGCAGGCAAAGCTATTAAAAAGAAATTTTGAAAATATAAAAAAAACCGGTTTCTAGTATGATAAGATTCTCAAGTTTCGTTTGCAGCAACCACCTTCTCCACTGTTTGGAAAATGCAGCAGTGGTTTTTCTTACACAGAAAGAGCTGATCTTTCAGATGAGCCCTGTTTTTTTCAGGAATCCGATCATACTAGATACCTCAGAAAAGTGGTCGCTTATCATACTGCTGCCACTGACAAGGCCAGTCAGGAGGGCTTGCAGCACTGCACTATCGTATAGTCCTACCCCTCCCCTATTTCGAGGAACAAACGAAACTTGGGAATCTTATCATACTAGAAACCGTTTATTTTTTATTTTTTTAAATTTGATTTTTAATAGGTTTGCCTGCTCATTTGCTTTGCAGCATCGCCATTTCGTGTACCCCCATTAATGCCGCGACTAATTATATATATATCATCTGGGAATCTATCGAAATAGGTTCAGTGTTGTCGGCTCCTTTAATCGCTGCAGCAACCACCTTCTCCACTGTTTGGAAAATGCAGCAGTGGTTTTTCTTACACAGAAAGTGCTGATCTTTCAGGTGAGCCCTGTTTTTTTCAGGAATCCGATCATACTAGATACCTCAGAAAAGTGGTCGCTTATCATACTGCTGCCACTGACAAGGCCAGCCAGGAGGGCTTGCAGCACTGCACTATCGTATAGTCCTACCCCTCCCCTGTTTCGAGGAACAAACGAAACTTGGGAATCTTATCATACTAGAAACCGGATTTTTCATCATTTTTCAATTTTAATTTTCAATGGCTTCGCCAGGTTTTTCGCATTGCAGCATCGCCGTTTCGTGTTCCCCGACTAATGACGCACCTAATTATATATATGCCATCTGGGAATCTTATCATACTAGGTTCAGTGTCACCGGCTCTTCTACTATTAGTAGTAGTAGACACCTGGTCAGTTGTTGTTTGAACGGGACTTTATCGAGGAATCGAAGGCTTGAAGGCTGTTTTGAGGTACCTTTTGAACGTCAGTATAGGGGGAAACATATCGATTGTTTGCCACGCAGGTATAACAAGTTCAATCGCCTATTAAAACTGCGCAATACTTAAAATCATTTCAGTTGAACGGATTTCTGCAAAGCAATTCCTTCAAAAAGCAACTTTACCGTTCAAATAATAAGGTTCATAATCCAATAACATTTTAATACAAATACGTTCAACTAAAAGAATTTTAACCATAAACTCGTATGCGAGTCACGTACGTGTGTATTGGGGCCTTTATTCATAGACACAATCAACGAAGCTGTATATTTTGGGTGCCAATCATGTGCCAATCAATAGATGTTTTACCCTACCTTGCGTTATTTTTACGTCCTCGTAGTTCAAACAACAGTTAATTATGTGTACAAAAATTCAAGTGTTATTATAGAAAAAGCAATATTTAAGTGCTAATCGCCAAGCAATGGAGACGGAAAACTGTAGCGACTATACTTATAATTATTTGAACTGTCCGAGTTGTATCAAATTAGGCCGTTCAAAAAGCGACTTTACTGTCCAAGCGTGAAGATTTAAAGTCCAATGACAAGTTTTATAAAATGTCGGACATTTTAAATAATTTCTACTATACAAGTGTTTGCAATTACCCTAGATTGCATTTAAAGGACTATTATATTACAGACTAATTTCATAATTCATCATATTAATAAATCAAATATAAAACTACAAAAAAATATTCAAAAATATCTGGTAATCTGTGTGAGAATCGACGTTGCGTGTTACTGGGGTATGTTAGCGTCATTCAACATTTCGTCTGCCCAAAACTCATTTAGGTCAGCTCTGATTTGACTAAATACTTACTTACTAAACCTGGGGCTCTACAAGACAATGTTATCCCGAAAACAATCTTAATATCTTCTTTAATAAGTCCGTTGTAACAAACTAGATTAACTGTTCAGTGTTCACCCTGACTTGCGTAAGTGGACTTATACAATACTAAAAGCATTATACTCAAGCTTATCTTATAAAATTTGAACACATACGTTTTCATGATTAAGGACCACGTATTGGCCCGAAACATGTCGAGCGATATTCGACGATACAGACGTGAGTGAGTTTATTATATTTCAATATGTCTGAGACTCACGGAAGTTTTCTATTTAAAATCACATGCATTTTCTAACTTTTAGCTTCAAAGAGGGTATTGGTGTCCCGATACCGTCTTACTGTATAGAAATGTACGGGATATCCGTACCTACAGTGTACGGTCAATGGGATACCGAGGCCTTACTGCGTCAGAGCCGACCACTTGCCCATTTACATTATCATCATCAAAATATCTACTCAAGTGTGGGGCGATCTCAATACATAAGTATGTATCTGTATATAAGTCATGTGTTCGATCATTAATGTTGTGTTTGTTTGTTTCGTCTTCACTCATTACGGGACGTGGTTCAGCGAATTTCAATCAACATGAAATGTCAGTTGAAATTGCAACTTTATGCTTTAGACGTAAGGTTCCAATTTTAAATACTTTGACTAATATGGATTATTTTCGCTAAACTTTTTTTTTTTAAATTAAACAACGCTTTGTGCTGTTTTGTTCGACGTTCAATTGTTAGTATTGCAGCTAATACTCGAACTTTATTTCTCGTAACAATGGTTTGCCAAATCATAGAACGTAGAACTTAAACTTTGGAAAGCGTCCTTTTAACCGCCGATTGTCAAAATAGTTACTCGCAATTTTCAACGTTGTCAATGGGCATTTTCACTTTAAAGTGTACCCCCTACTTTTATTTCGGATCTCGGTGATTTTGGGTATTCTGACTCGGAATCACGAGTACTATTGATTCAGATGAAGAAAAAAATGTCCTTGATTTTCCATACAAATTTTCTGTGTCAGTTTTGTGACGAGCCATATAAACTGTATGAAAAAAGCGTCACAAAACTGACTTTTTTTGGTGGGACACTTTTTTTCTTCGCGGAAATGGATAGTACTCGTGATTCTGAGTCAGAATACCCAAAATCACCGAGATCCGGGAAAAAAGGTAGGGAGTACACTTTACAGTGAAAATGCCCCAATATATCACGAAGATGACATTTATATTGTAACTTGGTCTGATATACACGACGCTGGCGGTTAGAGGGTTAAATATCGGCATCTATTTATGAAAGTCGTTGCGTATAAACTTAAGGGATGCCGGCGAGATAGCCTCTCGTCTCTTAACTAGTAGGCCTACCTGATGAACCAATGTTTTATATCTAGACAGATTTTATAAAGATCTATGGCATTCATCTATTTCGTTGTTGCATTTATAATCGCTCATGATCATGTCCACGCGTTATGTACTAAGTTGTTATCGTAAGGCCAGCTTATCATGTGCGATAGAGATAGCTGTAAGAGTGAGAGGTGAATGTGTTTTAACGAAACTGGTGCGTACCAATTAATTATTATTTAGGTACACGTTTATTTTTATCGTTTTATATTTATGTTGTGATCTTGGTCTTCCACGAGTTTGAAATCTTTTCGTTTATTTAGATGATTATCTATTTAATTATTTCTTTATGTACAGTGACTTACTTTAAGCTATAAGTGGAGCGATTTGGAACCATTTTTGATGCCATGTTTGATCGTCGAGCATGACCTAATGTTAGCATACATGTAAGTACACAGCCGCACTTCATTCGGCCGTATTTTTCTAAAGGTCATTCGGCCGTAGTTTGTTTGATAAGTTGAGGCAATGCCCTTTTGAAAAAATATGGTCATACAAAGTGCGGCTTCATACATTTTGTATCACTTAAAGACAGCGCATACGGATTCTGTCATTTTAAAACAACCAATACGGTTTACAAAATCAGCTCAAACGATAACGACACTAGATAAATCAATATTTATATTATAATCTCATTGTAAATATTAGATTTATGTTAATCTAGTGCTAAGTGTTCCCGGCTCTCAAAGTAATTAAGTTTTTATTAAGAGAATGCTAATGATATAGACAAAAAGAATATAAAATTTATACTTGAGAATTTTCGGCCAATACAAATGTTATGTATATCAAAATTGTATTTTTTAAATGATCTCTTCGGCGTTAGTGTTAGGTAATTGCTTTAGGAGTCCGGAAGTGAAATGAATTTATTAAAAATATAAACTTAAGAAATATTTTCGCACTGTTAAATCTTAATAGTCGCGTAGTCAATTGATCTTTAAATAATAATTGTTGTCATAATCATACCGTACCGACGCAGAAGTAGTACCATTGTTACCAATTAGAATAACATAACACACATACTTTTATACACTGCAGTAATATGTATATGTCGCCATCCTCACCTCTCAGATGTCTACCTATATAGCAATATCACATGTCCTCCCTCGCCCTCGCGGACACACATTAAGAGGAGGGGTAGGGCAAGCTCTCTCCATACAAACTTTGTGCAGGATTTTCTTCGTTTGTGCTTGCATTAAAGTTATGATTTTTGGTCAGTATGCTTATTTTTCTGTTAGCTATTTCGTGATGTTTTTTTTTTTCATTTATATTATTTTTAATTTTTTCCATTTTTTTTTTGAAATATTTGAAAATTATCACATCACTTTCTTCGCATATCTAATATTTACATCAAAAATAAATATTACATTCGTTAGTGCCAAAACCTACGAATAAAACGTGCACAGAGTTTGTATGGAGAATGCCTTGCTCACCCCTGCGCCTTAAGATCATGTATTCTGTAAAGCGCCGTTTAGACTAGCAAGAACTTGCGTGCAATTTTAATTGAATTTTCATAACATTGCAGAGTTCAAATTCTTGCCAATGTAAATCGGCCTTAATAAACATATTTTTCTGTCTGTATTAACACTGCTTGTAAACTGTGTCTCAGAAACATGTTTCAGCATATGCATGACTTTCGTGTGATCCGTATTGGGCCTCTTAGTCCAGAACAACCCAAAACAATGTTGCGAGATAGTCAGATGTTCCTGTGAGCAGGTCTTTCAATTAATATTAGTGCACGAACAACTGAATATCTCTCAACATTTTATATAGTAATTCCCCATTCACAAATATATTCGATCACCACACAATAGTACATAGTTGTATCATGATTTACAGTTTCGTAAAGATAATAAGCGTTTTAACACTTTCACTGCGATGTACCGCTACGCCGAAGTCGTAACCGCGCTTCATCAGCGCGTTTAGAGTACCCTCTGCGTAGCGTTTTGCTGAGATATTGCGTTACGCGCAGTGAAGGGGTTAAGGATACATTTTGCACCTGGAGTAAGGCTTTGGTTTCCCGTTATGCTGTCGACTATGCACACTCACACAGCATCGGTATGTCATTGTACAGATGTGATGATTAGTGCACGGGAAACCAACGTCTAAGTGATGGTTGCTTTACGCAGAATAACGATCGGCAACTTTATTCCAAAGTCAAACTTCCGCGACTGCCCAAACTAGCCGAAAAGCCAACTCATAATTTAAATGAGATTAAAAACATACTCCAGTGCCTAAATTATATATTTATACTTTGAAGTAGCTCAACGACGTGCGTTGACTTTAATATGCAATTATGATTATAATTTATACTTTTAAATTGTGTTGCAATATTTTGTTTACGTTATGTAACATACAATTAACATTGTTTAATGGTGTATGCTTGTGATGTTTGTACTTGTTTCAATTTGTTTTAATACTGTCCACGAGTTTAAGTTTGCGTCTTACGACATTAGTTTTCGGTTAATTTCGAGTTTGCTGTGAGTTCCGCGTGTTATAGATGAGAAATAAACTTTTGAGTAGTCTGCGTTATATTACTAGTGCCTTTTTGACTCTCAAAACTTAGTGTAACTTGTCTTGTTGTGGATTGTGGATCTTGTTCGGAAACTGGTTGATTCTCTTATTTCTCGCCTCTAGGTTTTGTCAGTCGATAAACGATGTAATACGCAGATTTTTTTATTAGACTGAATTATGTATGTTGCTAAACATTTTCAATGTTATATTTTAAGAATATTAGCATTATTGCGAACCGACATTTTTAATGAAAGCATTTCATAATCGTTATTTATTTCTTCTACGTAAGGGATTAGTCTAATTGTTTAGTCAAAATGTAACTGTAAATATCATGTTTAGAAGTTTTATTTAGATTTAAGTATTCAATTTAATGTCGATTAGATTGAATTAGACAAACAAATCATAATAGCAAATATCTGAATCAGTAATCTTTTGTGTGGGAGTTTTAAAATCCAACTTAAGGACCAATAATGACACCTTTAACTTAGACTCTATAAATGTATGAACCAAGACAAACTCTGCAGAAAACAGGAGCTACCCGCGATGGACAGTTTGTTCAAGCATATTGGATCATTGTACGAACTTATGTTAAAACATAAAAACCACGAAAACATTCTTGTATTTTATTTTACTCCTTTACGATACCTATAATATTATCCCAAGTGCATGGCTAACATAAATGTGAATAAAGAAATGGGCAGTTCTTAGTGTTTCAACCGCTGTGTCTTCGGTCGGTGGTAGATTAACGATATTGAAGTAGCAAAGTGGTGGAAAACGCGTACCTGGTTCAAATCGTAGCGCTGGCTGCAAGGTGTTTTGGCTGCCGGTCTTACGCACTTCTCTTCTAAATACTTCTGCGTTGATGGTGTGCTGGTACACAAATGATGATAATCACAAATTGTTAGTTCGAAGCCTTTGACGAGTGACGGAATGGAGATAGTACTCGACATTGACCGACCCGAACCGAATCGTGTCTAGAGCATGTCTAGAGCTGAACTGGTGGGTTGTCAGCTACTGTCAGTTGATGTTCTCGAAATACCCGCGTTTTCCATTGAGATAGGATTGGAACGGGATTAGGGTTGGCTGATATTTTAAAACTGTCACTTTGAAATGTGGATAATCTACCTATATAGTGGCCTCGGTAAGAGGAATTATACGGCATTTCGTGAACAAAAGATTTCCTGTATCAGGGTAGGTCCTTTAGGACCCAGAGATGGATTTTCGAAGTAGAGCCCTCGAAATTTTTTATGTCAAATTTTTGAGGGGGGGGTGAGTCCAGGTTAATCTTGATATCTGCGCCAGTTAAGCTACTGGGTCAAGTTGGGTGTCAATTTCGAGTAAATCAAGGATGCTAAATTCATTTCTGGAATTATTTTTGTACCATTCCATACAAAATTTTCGAAAAATAACAAAAAATAGGTAATTTTTCATTCATACTGAAAACAGAAAAATGGACATAACTTTAAAAAACACCTACACATTTTGGAAAAAAAATAGGTCTTCAGAAAACCCTGTTAATATCATATTTAAAAATATATATTTCAAAAATATACCTACTGTGGAAGTATTAAAAAAATTGAAAATTAAAAGATAGAACAAAAAATCAAATTAATTAAAAAACATAGTTTGTGATCTTGGAATCGTAGTGGTGGGTTTATTAACTCAATAAAAACCTATTTCATGCCAATTCATGTCTTAAAATATTAAAAAAACAATGAAATATGTCAATTTCGCCCTAAAATTTCACGTAAAAAATTATCAATTTTTAGAGAGCCGCCCTGCTTCGTAAGAGTTAACGATTTACAAAAAGTCTTAGCTTATGTTATTAAGGACTAATGTAGGTTTCTACTACAGAAAGAATTTTTAAAATCGTTTGATTACTTCTAAAGATAGGCCCCTACAAACGATAGTACAAATTCGAACTCCATGAATTATATGGATAACGGCTAAATTTAAAAAAAATGCCAACTAACATTAATGGATCCTGTCCAAAATAATATTGGATCACCCTAAAAGTACAGCCTTATTAATAATAATTAAAAAAATTATATTGGTCCACCTTGTAAGTAATAATTAGCATTCATATACCGCGGAGATACCTTTGTAAACTGAAGAGTGTCCATTTTCTCATGGATCCCATTATCAGATCCTGACCAAATTTAAAAGAAAACATCATTGAGGCAGCCCCTTCCAAACCAAAAAAAAAACGCGAAATCGGTCTTAAACTGGCAAAGATATTTGTGAACATATCTAAAAAATATTTACAGTCGAACAAAGGACCTCATCTTTTTTGGAGTTAGTTATGATTTTTTAAACCCAGGACCAGTATAAACTGATAAATATGTTGTACTCTCCTTCTTCGGCCTCCTCGACGTCATCTTTGCTGAAACCCCTGGTCCACACTGGACACACATTTAAAACCATCAGTAATCGCATTTGCGACTACCCCACAGGTCTTAAAGCAGCGTGCATGGCATTCATTCTCGCTTTCAAGGACAGTGGCCTCTGCAGCTGTTCTTGCAGCTAAGTTCTCGTGCCGCATTCCAGATTTTGTGTTGGGTTGTCCATACGGGCTGCCACTGTTCCTCTTTTTATCCACTCGTCTGTTAGGGAGGGTATATATTGTGTGTCATTTAAAGTTTGTCCCCACAAGTTACCCGCTTGATAGGCTGCCCTAAGCGCATGCATACTGAAACTAAAACACATGAAATATTACAGTGTAATTTTTATCACAGTCATCGTTTTAAAACCTGAAAACAACTTAGAGGAACTATCATTGTTATTAGTCAGACACGTCGGTATAGTCAGGTAAGATTCTCTATTAGTTATTTTTACTCTTAAAAGTGGAAAATATTTCAATTCGGTGACTGTACCCAGTAGCTAGTAACGTATTTCGGTACTTACCGATCCGCCCGCGCAGCCGTCTTGCGACCCATGATATTTTTTTCTGTCATAATTTTGTAGTCAGAGCTATATCGATATTTATATATTTAGAATCTGCATAAAACGAGCTTTCTTATGGTATTTATTTCATTATTTAAATCAACTTTTTACATCCAATATCAGAGCGCTGAATCAAAAAGTTAAAATTAAAAATGTATAAATTTGCGATTTTAGTCAGAAAATTGTTCCAAAATAGTAAAATGTACGATCAGAAATGATGTCGGTGTATTCCTTTTATACGAAAACGATACCAAACTTGGCTTAGTAGATATAAGAAAGGAGTCAGCTTAGTTAGAAATGTACAGGTCGGCTGCTATGTTTGGACCCCCCCCATTTCTTACCACGTGAAAAATCCGGGGGGCTCTACTTCGTTAATGCATCTTTAGACTATAGATATCAATCCTGCCAAAGGAAATCTTTTGTTCATTAAACGCCGTATTTTCCCTTTTCTTGTTCCGTACAGATGCCACTAATACTACCTAGTCAATGGTATAGTTCGGACACAACTCTAAGGGTCGGTTTCCACCAAACGGATCGGATCGGAAAGAATTTTACTTTTTTAAACGAAATTCAATCATAATACATTGTATTTAAAGTCTATATTACCATGCAGCTGCGACGGAGCCGATCGCTCGTCGCAGCTGCTGTGCGCGGCATGGCAATTTACTATAATTGAATTTCGTTTAAAAAAGTAAAATTCTTTCCGATCCGATCCGTTTGGTGGAAACCGACCCTAAGGCGAAATTCTGTCAAACGAACGCAAGCAAAACTAGACTTAGAGCTCTGACTGTAAGGTAGATTTTTGCTTGCGTTAATTTGACAGAACTTGGCCTTACAGTTTGTAAGAACTGTACTAATTTTAGCTATGTTGCCAGTTTCTGGGACCACTTTATTAACCCTTTGAACGCCAAAGTGGTCGTGTGTCGTCGTGCCCACCACGCCAAGCACTGTTGAATTGATGTAACATTTAAACCAATAAAAACAATTCATAATCAAAGTACGCCTTCGCTCTGACCATTTTACTGGTTGTTGCCGTGGTGGGCACGACGACACACTACCACTTATTAGGTTCTTGGTGTTCAAAGGGTTTACACGACATTTATGCATCCGTAGTGGAAGACTGGATCCATGGTTGTCACAGATCTGCATCTCCTTTTTGGGTTAACAGAATTCATGGAAAGCTCTATAGAAAATTAGAAATAGAATAGATATAGGTAGTATGTTTACATATTTTGGAAAATCTAGTTTTATAGCAAGGGTCAAATTTATTAGGAGTGATGATTTCTAATAACGTGGCTTCATCATAATGCCAATATGTTCAACAAAGTTTAGAAAGGTAAGTAATAAAGGAAACTTCGTAATTTGTTATTCAATAAAACTATTTTTTATGTAACAAAATATTATTGAACTAATTACAATATACTACTTTTATCTCACAAGCGGAGTTTGGCCACAGTTGTAGTTGTGACACATAGAAACACATTAACAAAGTGAACTCAATATACTTCCTACGCCGACACACACATAGACAATGTGCATGTATAGTTCAATGCAATGATCATCCACCAGAGATGTGCATAAATGTATTTGCATACATTTGATCCTTTATACCTTAAATATATGGAAATGCACATCTGTAGTGGTTATTCACCCTTATTCTGTGACTGCATTTATCAACAGATTAGGGTTTTCTACTTCTAGCGCTGACAGAGCTGCTTGCAGTTCCATATTATCTCCAGGATCAGTTATATATAGAGATTTGAGCGCTGGCATTCTTGCCAGTGCAGACACACAGCCAACACATAACTTGCATCCTCGAATGTCCAAGTATTCCAGGCTCTTCCCATTCTGACCGGCTAATCGGTCCAAACACCACACATCAACAAATTTATTGTTCCTCAAAGACAACCATTTGAGGAAGTTGAGGCCGGAGAGGTTTTGAATTCCCTCATAGCGGATCCCATTATATAAAAAGTTTGTGCAATCTACGGCTTCTACTAAATAGCCCTCTTCATATTGACTGGGAAGGTTTAGGTTGCTTGCATCTCCAGTGATCCATTCCTTTGAACCTTTCAACCTGAAAATTAAAATAATTAATAAATCAAATGCATATATTTTCAGCATAAAGTAAAAGTGTTTGTCTCATTCAGTTTAAATTAGTATGGGTGTACAAAGAAAAATAGTCATTACCTGACAGCACAAGCTCTGTATGTGAAGAAATGTAACGCAGCTAAGTTAGATCCAAGAGTAGCAACTCTTTTCGGCAGAAACTCCTGGTTTTTAATCTCTTGCAGCACCTTCATGCTGGCCCACCATTCCTTTATATCTTTCATGGTTAAATTGGGTAATGTAGAGAGTGCTTTTATTATATTTGGATTCGGGTTTTTCTCGACGAAAACGGACAACTTGCTGGTCCATTCACCTTCGCGTTGTATCCATGGCTTCCTCCAGTCAGGATATGGTTTCCCGTGCACTAAACGCGGCTGCGGGTTGCTTGCGGCTTCTTCATCACGCTGGTAAATTGACTTTTCTTGGCAATACTTTCGAGAGGTTATAAAAAATGACCGACTAAGTCGATAAGGTTTTACGCTGAGTGACATGATATATTATTATACCTGGTTTAATCAAATGCTATGTTTAGTCATTATGTAACAATTTTGTTTATTAATTAAGTATTTTTTTATTTAAATGTGTTTACTCAGTTTCATGAGTGAACCGTCAACCCACTGTCGTCAAGTGACTCGTCATGTCATTGTAACACAGTGTTGCCAGGACTGGAATTCGAATTTATCCAATCTCAGCCCTGAAAAGATCCGAAAACAGTCGCGAGGATCCGCATCGTACATTTTCATTATTTCATTTATATTCGTTTTAAAAAGGTATTAAGCATTGCCTCACACCTCATGCTTGAATTAAGAAATAAATTTTAACCAGCGTTTAAAAAACTCGGCATGCCGAATCTCAGCGCGATCGGGCCATTTTGAAATAGGTATGACCAAAAAAATTTTTTGGCAATAATTTTCTATATTACATTTGGTCGAGCACTATATACCTTTCTCTTACAGTTTGGCTTTTACAGGCGGCCATAAAATTTTCCGTGCGTTTTTTTTTCATCTAGTAAAGAATCCATTTTTGGGATCAGGGGACCCATATCTCCCCACATGCCATTCTTTTTTTGGGATCAGGGGACCCATATCTCCCTACATGCCAAATTTCAGCCCTCTAAGACCATTTTGATTTTTTTGTTAAAAAAAAACATTTTTCGTCTAAAAAAATGTCAGGTCACCAAATTGTTTGCAGTCCGTCGACATCCGTCGCACCGGAGGGGCTAAGATGATAGCTTATATATCGGACATATAGCATTCGTCCCATACTGACAAGTATGTAAGTGCAAGAGTGACGAATGCTAAATGTCCGACATATAATAAGCGATCACCTTAGCCCTTCGCTCGGGTCCTCTTCTGGCAGAACAATTATGTCAATAGAAATACGTATGTAAATATGTCGGGTTGCAGCTTTATATACAAGGGCCTTTTCAACCGACTTCAAACAAAACGAGGTTCTCAGTTTGACATGTATATGCATGTATGTATGATTGTCCGCGATTATGTGGCTGAACCGATTTTGATGTGGTTTTATGAAAAGTATTTGTTCTGTAGAAGGTTTTTAAGTTATTTAACAGTGTTTGTGATGTTTGTCTTTGGCCGATGGATTTGATCGTGGCAGTGAAAAATGGCGGCGATTTCGAAATATTTTTGAGATTTGCCACGCGTCTTGCGAGTCATGGCTTTTCACGAGTCATAACGTTAGTTTCCAGATTGGCTTCTAGAGATGATCATTCTATAAAATATCCATGTATACATTTTTAATACATTTGTTTGTTTATTTATACCACAATTTTAAATATTGAAAATAAAGCCTCCTAGGATCCGAAATTGTCCAATTTGATCTAGGATCCCCCCAAGATCCGCCAGAGGTCTGAATTATCCGAAATCGGACCAAAAGATCCGCACTGGCAACACTGTTGTAACATTGTCAAATCAAATGTCATCCATCTGTCAGTTCAGCAAGTTTTTTAGGGTTCCGTGGCCAAAATGGCTAAAACGGAACCCTTATAGTTTCAGTCTATCTGTCTGTCTGTCCGTATGTCTCAGCCGATTTACTCGGAGACTATAGGTACTATAATTATGAAATTTGGTAGGAAGATGTATTCTATAAACCGCCACGTAATGTAAAAAGAAGGAAAATAAAATTTTTAGGGGATTAAAATTCTGATAAAAATTGAGGTGGTGTACAATAATAAATACTTTCAACGAATTTTGGTTTGAACAAGATGGGATTAAGGAATTTTGAGTTTTCACTGAAAAACTGTCTTGCCTAAACAAAAGGACGTAGGTGCCGTGACTTCCCTATGAAGATACGACCTTTTTTGATTCAAGGTATTAAATAGTGTTTTTAAAAGGACTGCTAGATGAATGTCGGTACGGAACCCTTCGTTGTGCGTGATCCGACACACACTTGGCCGGTTTTTTGATAGGTGCTGTTAGAAAGTGACGGATAGCTCGAGGTAAGCCGACAAACTGACTTTGCCATCATGTGCTAGCCATACATAGTAACCACTTCTAAGTAAAATAAGTTATATTATTAATAACGTAAATCTAAATGCAATTTATTATTTCATCATGAATGTAGTTTATCCCAGAAGTTTACCCTTTTTCAATAGCCTGGCAACTTCATTACATGATTGATAAAATTTGCGCCATCTGCCGGAATACAATACAGACACTTGGCCATGTAGTTCACAAAAACTTACGATCAGTTGAAGGCGTTGAAGCAAATCAACTGTTAGAAAAGGGCTATTTTTTATTTTATCATTTTCATGTTATATTATGACATAATGTATCAAAATAAAATTGTATGCTTTATAATGTCTAAATATGTCGATTTAGAATGTTAAAATGCAACATTTTGGCGAAATCAACAATACGTTTTTCATTTTGAGCCTGGTAGCGTCATCTCGCCAGTGCTTTCTGACCTGCTATGATACTTCCAAAGAGTTAGATATCTATGCTTGTCCATAATCTCATCATCATACTAAAACTGACATTAAATACGTACCAAAGGTAGTACATATCGTTACGTGATTACCCCGCCGTAGTAAACAAGGAACTCTTATAGTTTCGTCATGTCCGTCCGTCCGTCTGTCCCCCGCTTTTCTCAGTAATCGTTAGAATAGTAATAGAAAGCTGTAATTTGGCATGAGTATAGAGTACCTATACATATCAATGACGCCGACAAAACGGTAGAATAAAATCTTAAAATACATTTTTTTAGGGTACCTCCCCTACGTGTATAGTGGTGGTGCGTCGTGAATAGCTCTTTCAAAAATATTATAAGGTTTCTAAAAGCATTTTTGATTTACGAATCGGTTGGCGTGATATCTGTGAAGTGATAATTTTTGTTATGGTCAGGTGTCCCCGCCAGCTAAAGCGGGTATTACACTGTCCTGAATTTAGGACACTTAGAAGGGTTCCGACCTATACGTTAGAGCGAGATGCTTCAACTCCCCTCCACTAGTTAGGACGCCTGATTCAGGACAGTGTAATACCCGCTTAAACGGTGACTACAAGGCATGTGAAAAAAAACATGGTTACGATGAATTTAAAAGGAAAACTAACACAGCTAAGTAGACATAACTAGTTAACGAGTAATAAGTAGTCGAACGTAAGAAATGTAGGTACTTTGCAAAAGCAGAATTTCGTACAATATCCATTGATACCTTAGATAATGTTGTTAATTCTGTCAAAAACATAGTAAATATAAGTTCCAGTGGCGGAGCGTCCATACAACTCGATTCCCACCGGCTTGCCTAATTTTCAGCCAGTCCAGTTCTTTTATTACGGCTCATGAAGAATAGGAAAGGCCAACTATTTCCGGCTTCCCTAAGAATATTTTTGACGCGCCGCCACTGATAAGTTCGCAAACTTTTTAGTCCTCATAATGTAACGGGTGGACAACTACCGAACCCTACATTGTGCGTGGCCCGACACGCACTTGGCCGATTTTTATTAAATTATTGATTGGTTGGTTGTAAGTCATAACTGCCCAGTGTTAAATATTTATTACATACATATTTTATTTTTGTATTCAATTTTTTTTATAAAGTCTGGCTAACCAAATTTATTTAGTAAGTATAAATTGTGGCCCAAGCTGGATATCGAACTGAATTTGTAGCCGAATCCTCAAATCAATACGGAGTTGGTAGCGCCATTGTGACTTAAATAGCTAGAGTAAAGCCGCCAGGCTACATTGCAGTGTCAGATTACCATCAGGTGGGCCCACTAGCGGAACCGGGGCTAAAAAAAGTAAAATAATTGTTTTGATGGACTCTAGGTATTTTTCATTCACTTCTCATGCTCAAAAAGTGTGTTCCAGTTGTATGCCAGTTAGAATGAGAAATCTGTATACCTTTCTCTCTCATTCTTCTTGACGACCGCTTTAAGCTTAGGTTGGTTGCCGCCGAAGAAGCTGGAGGTCCCGGGTCCGAATATTTTGTTCCTGGATCTTGGTTGTTTTCTACGTATTTATGTATCTATTTATCTATATAAGTATGTATATCGTCCCTTAGTACAAGCTTTGCTTAGTTAGGTTGATTTGTGTAAGATTGTCCACAAATATTTATTTATTTATTACTAGTTTTTGCCCGCGACTTCGTCCGCTTGGAACTCATTAATCGCGATAGAATTTAATTGCTATTTTTTATATTAGTCGCTTACCCAGTCATCGCTCTTCCATAAAAACTACCACCCCCCTTAAAGCTGCCTACACAAAGCCCTGCCTGCAGGGCCCTGCTTGCAGTGCCACTGCCAAATCGTATTGTGACCGATTTTTTATCTGTTAAATCGGTCCTGCATGCCTACACACAACACGATTTGGCAGTGGCACTGCAAGCAGGGCCCTGCAGGCAGGGCTTTGTGTAGGCAGCTTAAGGGATGATTTCCGGGATAAAAAGTATCTTATACCCTATAGTTGAGATCTTTTGGTGGCACCCCTACTCGTATTGCGTTTAGAACAATAGCAACAACGCAATCTCCTCTATTCATTCCAAATGTTCTTCATTTGGTATATTTAATTATTCCGCTGGCAACACAAAGCTTTTTAAATTTTCACATTTGTTTCCAGAGACTTCACAATAGTTTATTGTTACCTATTCCACTGAATTGCGTTCGCAACAAACGTTGCCTAGACAAACACTTCAAAACGAAATACTTTTGTGAAATGTAGGTACAACCAAGTACAACCTAACATTATGTAATTGGTATTTATCGGACATACGAGCCTCGCCTGCCGCGCCGTCCATTGGCGGATCCAGGGTCCACCTGATGGTAATCTGACACTGTAGCCTATGGCCGCTTTACTCTAGCTATTTAAGACATAATGGCGCTACAAACTCCGTATTGATTTGAGGATTCGATTTCGTTATCCAGCTTGGACCACAATTTATAATTGACTCACACAGTTTAAAACAAAAGTTCTTCCAGTGGCCAATAGTTAACCTCTTATGTGCGTGTAAATTATTTTTATTTACAGTGGTTTATAGAAACGGAGACACTATATTATATATGCGGGTTACGTTACTCCAACGCAAATAAGCTTTGTAGCCTTTCATTTTTGATATCTCCGCAGGAAAGACGCGAACCTAAAACTGTGTATGAAATGAACCAATCCAATACTACTTAACCTAATTTAAAAAAGTTTCGGAACTAACTACTATAATTCTATTCGTGTCGCAACCGCAAGTGACCGTGAGACGCTGCAAATCTAATGGCCACAGTTAAGCACTCCAGTGATTGTGCGCTAATACGGGCTACGACGAGGCTTGGCTTGGGCTTGACGCGCGGCGCGTGACACCACGCTAATCCGGTAATGCTGGGGTTGCCAGCGATAACTCCAATAAAAGGCTAACTAGGGGATCGAAGTAGCAACACGTCCGTAAGGAGTAAGTACAAACCCTGAGGCCTGAACATGAACACTGGGTGGTGCTTGGGGTACGTCACATCTTGGATACGGAATTGGATCTTAGATCGAAACTGCAAGCACCATAATAGTACATTAATTACCAAGGGCGATAAAACAAAGAATGTTTCAGATCGCAGGTATTTTACGCACGAGCCGAAGGCAAGGGCGATAAATATGCGATCTGAGGCTTTCTTTATTATCGCCTGTGATAAGTACAAAATTTTATGTCACCCCCTGGCCAGGAAGTGGGTTTTTTCGCGCGCTGAGCGTGCGATAATGGCCACTTAATAGCCAGGTGTGACATAAAAAAATTAATCTTATTTTCTAATCCGTTCATAGATACCGAATTAGGTGCTCGTGTTTCATGCGTCAAACGCATGCGATCCCTATAAATACGTTGCGTCAAACGCATGCGATCCCTATAAATACGTTGCGTCAAACGCATTGCGTTGAATGGATTTATAAGGAAACGCATGCGTTTGACGCATAAAACAACCGAGCGCCTAAGTTATACAATAAAGAGCGTATGAATCAAGACGAGCCTCTGTCTTGCCTGTCTGGCGAATGCCCATTAAGGCGAGGCAGTACCATTGCAAATGTCCCGCTCTAACACGCGTGAGTTTAGGTACAATTAACCATCCCGCTCTCTACAGAACTCTGCGCGTAGTTTTCGTAAAAATGTAGAACCTACATTTTGATAAATTTTTGGAATACATCCAGTATCTCTTATCAAAAATCTATCCGGTTATTTTGTTAGAAAGAAAAAAACTATCCTTTTTATAAAAAAACCTGTCGTTGACAATAGCGAAATAATCAGCATAAAAGATTATTTTCACGATGATATTCAGGATTTATTGACCGAGTGAAACGAAGGTCTCTGTTTTAGCTTCGGCAAAAATGCTTTCGTATGTCCGGGTTTCCGGTTGTTCTCCTCTACAGGTCGCATTTCTTAACCTATTCTCGTGAAATTTTGTGAGCAGGTACGAAAATTAAAGAAAAGATTTTTGTTGAGTCAATTTTTGGAAATTAAAAAAACCCTCACGCGGTCTACAGCTCACAGAGCCACTAGTTGATAGAGTTACCAAGGCATTTTTCAATATTTTATTTGGCTTTTTTGCTACTTTGTTTCTTTTTCAGTCTACAATATTTTTTGTGTAGTATTATTATTATTTATTTATTTAATAATCAGGGTATAAAAACATAAAATTAACGGGGTCTCACAAAACTGTCGGAACAGTTTGACTGTGTGATCCAGTAGGGTCGATGCTATAGATACATTTACACTTCTGTATCCAGTGAACGATTTGTATCCTATGCCAATGCAACATTTGCAACAAGGTGCAGAGGCGCAAACCTATCCATGGCGTCGACTGTACAGTAAATACAGAGTTAACTAATTACAAATAATTATGTTCAAGTTAGATACAAGTTATATATAATTGCATAGAGTTATGCCTTACGTGTTATTATACTTAAATAATGTCGTTTTAATTTTCTTTTAAAGTCGTTCTTCATTCTTTCGCAGCTGATAGTTTCTGGTAAACTGTTCAGAAGATAAGGGATACGTTTTTTTAGCGTTCTATCACCATAATAGTTGTGAATCTTCGGTACGCGCAGTTTACCAGATGCCATAGCCCTAGTACCGTATACATTATCAACTTTTTTTAACAAGCTATTGTCAGAGTTAGGCTCTAGACTGCTATGGTTATTTATAGCAAGTAGATATTTATGTTTGAGACTAACAGGCAGTATTTTACAAATTTTGAAAAGAAGTTTATAGTTACCTTTACATTTTTGTCTAGTTTTATTGTTTACTAATAACTTTATAAATCTAAGTTGTATGTTTTCCAATCTATCAATGTTTGTTTTAGTTGTGAGTCCATAGCTGTCAAGGGCATAGCTCAGAATAGAGTCTACTAGTGACATATATAAGCACCTTAAAGTGCTAACTGGTATCTTGAAACTTAGGTGAAAGAATTTTCCTAATAATATTCTTAGTTTATCGCAGATAAAGTTAGTATGAACAGACCAAGAGAAGTTTTCGTCTACTTTCATGCCTAAATAAGTTACATATTTAGATCTTTTTATAGGTTCACAGGTACAATTTGCCATATTATTATGAAGACATTCAAAGGTGTGGGTATACATAGGGGGTGGAGTGCTGACTGGACATAAATATGGCGAATGGATTAATAAAAAATTGGTTTTATCAGCATTGAGAAGTATCCCATTGTCATGGGACCACTTAATTACTGAATCAATGTCCCGTTGAACTAGGCGCACAGTGTCCGCGAGGTCTGTGCCAGCTCGTAGGATGCAGAGGTCATCGGCGAACATGTGCGCTGAGCAGTGCTGTAGTACATTGCACAAGCTATTGACGTGTATCAAGTAGAGCACGGGAGAACAGCCCGAGCCCTGTGGTACTCCACATCCCACAGAATGCTCGCTACTAAACGTGTTACCTATTTTCACCATGTAGGAGCGTGAAGTGAGATAATCGCGAAACCATTCGTTTAGCGGTTCGCCCACTCCACACTCGTACATGGCGTTCAATAAAGTATTTGACTCTAAGGTATCAAACGCTTTTTTAAAGTCAAAAAATACTGCTACTACATGTTTTTTATCGTTTAGGTAATTATTTATTTCATCTGTAAATTTGGATAATAGAGTAGTGGTACTCTTTCCTTTTTGGAAACCATGTTGACAAGGGTTCAAAATGGTATGTTTACTAAGGTAGTTACCAAGCTGGTCATTTATGCATTTTTCCATTATTTTATCAATACTTGATAAAATTGCGATAGGTCTGTAATTATAAAAGGATTTTCGATCACCTTTTTTGTAAATAGGTCGTACAATAGCTTGTTTCAGTTTATTCGGAAATGTATGAAGTTTGACTGATAAATTAACTAGCCTGGCAATCACTGGGCTTATTTTATCTGCTACTAGCTTAATATCAGACATGCGTATCAGATCACTACCCGGTGATTTATTGACACTCATTTTATTGATAATTTTTTTGATTTGATAGCTTTCCACGGGTTGCCATCTCATAAACATGTCTGGTTTTTTTACATAGTCATCTCTTTCAAGCCAAGTATCACTACATGTGTGCTTGATTGCTTTGATTTCATCAGAGAAAGTAGAAGCGAACTTGTTACATAGGTAATCGTCATTGTTGGAGTTTTTCATATTGGAATGTATAATATCATCTAAGCTCTTATTACTCTTTCCTAGTAGAATGTGGATTCGTTCCCATATTTTCCTTATGTTTTTATTACATTCAGTTATACATTTTTTGTCATATGAGTTTTTACATTTATTCAAAGCTTTAGTGCATTTATTTCTGTATTTAGTGTAATTCTACGTTATTTCTTTACACTGTACGGTCAAAAATCAATATAATCGTCGATTCATGAACTGGCCTTGCCTTAATATCTGTTGGATTTAAGTCTCGATTTTAATTATTTTTGGACTAAGGTAAGGTAACCTAAACGCCACCATCGATCTTAACTCAATATAAATGGAGGTTTACGACACCAACTTTTTTATTAAATCTCTTGACTGTATTGAACAATCTGGAGTTGGCAACCCTACTCGTCCGTGTGAGAAGTCTCCGCTGGTTTAAGACAGATAGGCTAATTTGATTGTATGGCAACACTGCAGCAGAGTAATAAGCTAAGAGTTCTAACAAGATTTTATACTTCTAACTTCAGTTGCCAGGAAAGGTGTCCGTCCGTTTGTCACGAAAAGTTAGTTCTTTTATTTGAGTTTAGAGAAAATGAAAAATGGTTATGAAAATCCTGAAAAAAGCCTTTGAAGTGGAGTGTTTTGGCGATATTTATTCTATACATACTGACCAAAAAATAATATTATGGTTTTTAATCATGAAATCAAATATTTATTCTGCAAGTAGGCCTCAAGGGCTCTTTTACTATGTCAGTTTTTATCATCCATTGACTTAAAATATAGAAATATTTAGGCACACAATGCCGAACACAAATGGCAGAAAATGTGGCCCAATTTTGACACTGTCAGTCACATTCCAATAGTTTCGTACAAAAAAACTTACAGCTGTTAGTCTGAAGTGTCAAATTTGTAAACACACATACATGTAATGCACAACAAAGTTCAGTTGTACATGTAGCAGTGGCGGATCGTCCATACAACTCAATTCCCACCGGCTTACCTAATTTTCAGCCAGTTCAGTTCTTTTACTATGGTTCATGAAGAATAAGAAAGGCAATTTATTTCCGGCTTCTCTAACAATATTTTTGACGCGCCGCCACTGACATGTAGTACATGCACATACTGAATCTCCCTCCCTGTCATGAATATGCAAGTGCGATAGAGAGCAGATATTCCGTTTCCAGTTCGCGGTAGGTCCTCTGTAGTATTACCCAATAGGTATAGTAGAAATTATTCAAAATGTCCGACATTTTATAAAACTTGTCATTGGACTTTGAATCTTCACACTTGGACAGTAAAGTCGCTTTTTGAACGGCCTAATTTGATACAACTCGGACAGTTCAAATAATTTTAAGCATATAAGTTCGTACAAAACTCTAAGGCCAAATTCTGTCAAACGAACGCAAGCAAAACTCGACTTAAGAGCTGTGACGGTTAGGTAGATTTTTGCTTGCGTTAATTTGACAGCACTTATTTTCATCTCTCCTGTTCGGAAAGTTCGATTTTCATGAGTAGATAGCCGGGTTGAAAATCGCTTTTCCAACCCTAGGGTGGAAAGTATTTTTTTTTAATTTCCATAGGCCTGGGCTGGGCGCCTGTCGCGCTTGGGCGCTGCGCGGGCAGCCCGCCGCGGGCGCGCGGCCCGGGCGGAGCGCGGGGCGCAGCAGCGCCGGCTGCTGGTGGCTGCAGCGCGTGTTTTTATTACTGAATCCCCTGAATCCTTAGAATATCATTTACTATTAATTTTATTTCTCAATTATTTTCCTCATAGTCGAAATGAAAAGTAGAGAGAGTTTAACTCGGGTGAAAGTACCCATTTCACCCTTAAAATATCTCGGGTGAAATGGGTCCCTTTCAACCCTTGGTTAACAATCTACTATTCACATTCCGCCCGTCCATTAAGTTCGGCGGTTCGAAGCCAAGTTCGGCAACAAACAGCGGTAAAAGCAAATATTTGTTTTTGTTCTAAGTATTACGGAGTTTATCCCGCGGTCCTGGTTTCTCCTCATGCATTATGTTTGGATTGTTTAGGATTTACTAGCATTTGGTTTGTTTTGTGTACTAGGTAGCGAATCGCTGGAAATTAATTAATTTCCCAGAATCTCTAAATAGTGACTAATATACTCATACTCATTTTATTGATAAAATATTCTCAAATCATTGCAGTACCTACACTATTTCGGGGCTGACATGTGAACTGAATTAACCAAAAATACTAATTCACATGTAATGACGACAAACATCATTAGAAGATATTAATACCTACTACTCTATTGATAGGTAATTTTAACTCTTCTTCCACCTTCGGCACGAAATTGACATCATGACTGTCATTTCATGAGCAACGAGTAGAGCATGTTAAGCCCGACCAGGGGGGCTAGTATAACATGCATCTCGTCTCTACTCGCGCGCGAGATATGCTAGGTACCTGTCACTGTCTGATGAATGCTGTCAAAAAGTGACAGGTAGCTTATCTCGAGCGCGAGTAGATACGGAATGCATGTTGTGCTAGAGGGGCAGGAATGTAATTATGACCATGCGCCATGTTGCGGAAATTCATTGGAACTAATTTCTTACACTGGCAATAATTTTACTGATAGTTGTCAGTACGTTAGTGCCACTGTTGCGGTTTTTATTTGAATTTGATTTGAATAATAGGTAGTTGTAAAGTTTAGGAAAAGCTTAATGAAACAACCTGTGTACCAACTCAAGTAGAACTCAAATACATTTATTTATATTCTACCTACATATATTATACAACAATAGTAATGTGTTGAATATTAAATGAGAGAGGACAAAAAATGCCCAAAACGATTCACAGTCAAGAGCGGAACATTATTAAAGAAAACGCACGGGAAATGAAACTATTTCACTTCACTTCACTCTTTAAAAAAGGCTTCCATCAAATTTATTATGATTTCGCCAATCAATACTTGTTAAAAGACGTTGTTCGGTAACGACGCCATGGCAGTAGGTTTTGTTCGGTAGTGGATTCAGCCCCTCGTCGCGACGAGCACGTGTGTTCACCAACGCGCCGTCCACGGCGACGGGCAAAATCCTGAACTATTTCGCTGCTAAACATTTCAAAATTAACGTCAGACCTGACAGGTAAACAAGTAAAAATGTCATTATAGGCTGTTGCCATATATAAATCAGAATAATAGCGCCCTCTTGACAATAGTCATACATTTCTGTTTCACCTTTATATAACTCGGCTCCCGGACTATATCTAGGACGTTTAGGAGTGTAGGCACGTTTGTCTCTTTGCAGGCCAATCCCAAATATTCAAATAGTCGGCCAAATAGGGATGACGACACTATAAAAGAAAATCAATAAATCCAAATTTTCTACATAAAGGCTCAAATTCTCAATCAAATGGCGAAAAAAGTAATTCAAACAAATAAATAATTACGTAATTATAAGTCTTCAAAGTTTTAACAGTGGTTATGTTCTGTCCCTTTTCCGCAAAACGCACCTTTGTATTGAACGATCGTCATTTATTATGGCGGCTACTTAAACGTGACGTCACGGCTAGGTAGCAGTTTCTCTCTCTAACTACGAACATTCTAACCGTTGTTACCGTTGTAACTTCGTTATTTTTTGAGATATTTGAATAGGATTTTCACTATTTGGCATAGTTTTATGTCTTCTTTCTATTGAAGTAATAAAAATTTTCGAGTTGACATCCCTATTGCTGGAATCTGAATCGGTGGCTATTAGTTGGTTGTTTTTTTGAGTGGCCGGTTTCCTAGGACCCTATTTTACAAGCTTTTAAGTATTTGACTTCCCCTGTTAGTATACGTGTGGGACAAATCTTGCAACTGAATTTAAGACCAGTTTTCCTCAACCGATTGAGCTGAAATTTGGTATACTTTTGTAAGTTGTGTAACAATGCAATATCATGGTACCATCGAACTGATCTGATGACGGAGAAAGAAGGTGGCCATAGCAACTCCTAAACTACAAAAGATGCACCCATCGTGTTTGGGCTCATTGGGGCCGACTCCACGAGTAGTTGATGACTGTGAAAAAAAGTACAGTCAGCAATAAAAGCTTGTACCTACCAAAACTGAAATTTTTGACAGAAACTTATTTTATTTGCTATCATGTGTAAATTTCGTAAAATATCGTCTGTTGAGGGTTGAAATTTAACCATATTTATTATATCATGAAATTAAATCAAGCTCATCGTTATTGGTATCTCATGGTAGTTTAATTAAGGTAAATGGCCCAGTGCTTGACACGAACCCAATACTTGGCACTTTCTATGCCATAGTGAACAGAGGCGAACGAAAGTTGTCAAGTTGTTGTGGGCATCAAGGTATCGAGCATTTTGGACGTTTAGGTACCGACAGGTTGTTAGTGTTATATTTAGAGCTTAATAGGTTAGGAGCTCTTTTGCAAGTCGAAGACTAAGAACCTACCTTTTAACAATTTGTTTTTTTTTATCATATGTACTTGATTTGTGCAATAAAGTGTTTACTAATATAACAATTGATTTTGATTTTATTAGCTTTTGGAAGCGGTCAGGCTAGTACAGTCAGCGTCATATAGTACGTAGCAGCGAAAGTGTCCAAATACTTCGGCATACCATACAAAATATATGGTGTACCGAACTATTTGGCCACCGTGGCTGCTACATACTATATGACGCTGACTGTACAGTAAGCTATTGTTGTATGTTGCATGTGAGCATCGTGTTCTAGTAGACCTATCGCCCCGCTTAGGTACCTAAGATACGATTTACCTACGATCGATTCCCGATGAACGTTTAATGGATCATAACACACTGCGTGAATGACGCTCGGTCTAAACGCACCATTAGGTATGTTAAACTTACCTCCTGTTAACGTTTCGCCGACCACCATTTTTTTTAAATAAAAGCACCATCAATAGCAGTAAATATTACTTAGTACGATAGCTTCAGCGTAAACTGCCAACCCAAAACAATTCATGAAGACAACCAATACATTAGAGCGCAATAAAACAGCTTATGGACAATAACTATATGTATCTTTCAAACCATTCCCCATTCAACGACTCGAGGCAAAATAACGATTTAAAGTAGAAACGTCGGAACAAATGCTTTAAGTCCAACATTATAATATTGACTATTATAAAATGATTATTGTTCAAATGTTTTACAAATTCAACACCTTTTTTTCCCCATATCTATATATATATAAACGTAAAAGTCCTGACTGACTGACTGACTCACTTAAATCAACGCCCAGCCCAAACCGTTGGACCCAGAGAGCTGAATTTTTCACAATAGGTAGTTTTTATAACGTTAGTATCCACTAAGAAGGGGTTTTTCTAAATTCATCCCCTAAGGGGTGAAAAGGGGGTACAAAGTTTGTATGGGGAAACAAGATTAGTTAGACTATTTTATTCGAAACTTCACAGGAGTACTACTAACAATAAATAAGTAAATACGTATTTCAGGGTTTTTGAAAATTCAACCCCTTAAAGGGGGAAATGTGAAAAATCGACATGGGTAATTGGGTATTGTTTCTTTGGTTTATCCGGTCACTGATTACGAAAACAACAACGATTTTAAAATTCAAAATGCGATGACCGAGTTCTACGCAGACGAAGTCGCGGACAAAAGCTAGTCGCTCATAAATGTACAGCTCGTCTAAATATGGGAAAAATAGTTTCCTGACTTGTGCGCTAGTCTTAATCTGAACAGTCTACAGAGCTAGATGTTGCCATATCCAATTGTTCCATTGAATATTTCACAGAAGTAAGTAGTGTTCAAATAGTGCATGTCAGTGCAATTCTATCTGTTAGTTCCTTTAATTGGCTTTGTATAGCTACTTGAGATTAATTTCTTGTTTTTGTAGCTGTTGGTACTCCTTATATAATACTTTATTACGAGTAAATTGTAAATTGACATGTAAAAGTGCCCTTGTGGCCTATTTCCAGAATAAATGTTTGAATTTTGAATTTTGAATAAATAAACAAAATGGTTAAGTAGGTACATTGACAACAAATAGGGTAGGTATATAAACAAAAAGTAACATTTATTTTCAACTGAAACAAACCGATCAAGATTATTTACAACTTATTTACGACCAGCAGCATCGAGTAAGATTTCGTGAAAAAGATGAAAGCGCACAGTTACACGTGCTCTTTTAACATATTTTAAAAGTGTTTTTCTTAAAACCACGTGTCTTGAAGATATTAATTTCCGCACTAAGCGGGCGAAAAACATAACACACTACTCATATTTCCGCCCTGTTTCGTGGACATGATTGAGTCATATTATTGTGTCTTCAGAGGCATATTTCAGTGGTTGGCAGCGAGCCAGCCCTGTGATGTGTCCCGCTTGCTTCCGGTCTATTAATCATAATTCAATGACGTCCAATGAATAGCCATTTTTGCCATTAGGCATTTAGACTGGCTTGTCTGGTGGACGGACGGAGGTTACTCGTTAGTCTAGTCTGGTGATATTTCACGGGATGTTGTTAGTAAGGTAAGTATTATTAATGGATGGGATGGCATTACAGTTAAGGGCGGACTGGCATTCTTGGTTTCTTATGCCGGATTTTACCATTGTTTGATATCTTGCAATACATAATTTATTTTATTGCACAACCTCAACCAATAGAACACAGTACAGTACATAATGATCTCAAGCAAACAATAGCCGGTCTTATAGCTAAAAAATCTATTTTCCTTCTTTATTTTCCATTTCCAGACATTAACAGTTAATAATGGGAACTAAGGTACCAAACATTGGGACTTGTAGATAATGGATTTATAACTTAGGTAAAACAAGAATTGTGACTTACCATGTTACAAATGACTACTTGTGTCGACTGTGGAATTTTCTTTCCTGTTCTCGAGTAGGTACGTTGCACGTATGTTATGTAAACTTGACAGGAATACCAGGTGGCATGGCAATCAGCAGGCCAGAGGAAAACCTACTCGATTTCTATTGATTGTCAACACATTCCAGATTCAATTCTGCTTACACCGTACACTGGTGTTATTTTTATTTGCGTGCCTTCACTGCCGTGGCTGTGAGCGGACAATAAGTAATTTCATTACTGGACTCGCAAGACTATATGTATAGAATCGGATAAGATGAGAATCGGAGACGTTGTCAAACTTGAGTATTCATTGAGAGTGATTCCACGAACACCGGCTGTACTTCAATGATAAAACTGCTGCTTATTTTCTGACATCGTTCTAAAACAAAGTACCTAATTCGGTCTGTGCAGTATTATGGTGTTTTTTGTGATCAAGTGATGTGTGGATATCATCTTACACAATTGACCTAGTATAAATTAATATCTAGATTTTTAGTATGAGTGGTTAATACAAGACAATTCTTACAGCGTGAGCATGGCTGGTTTCCAAGCACGCTTGAAGCTTTAATATCTCAAAATATGAAGCTTTAATATCTCAAAATATGAACATGAAAATATATTTACTACATCATACATATTTACTTCCGTTTTTAAATATAAACTAGACATTCGCATATTCCAGCATTCGGATAAGTTGGAGTATTTTTGATGTTCGGTATTTGGCGGAATTGTTCGGTTCAACTGCCGAATATTTACCGATTTTTTTAAAAGTTTTTAGTTAATCTGAACGGATTAGTTTATCATCCACATTTCACATAGGTACAAGATTAGATACTAAAACTATGTTTTAACATGGTTTCTGAAGGCGTTACGTTAACCGAATAATTCCGCCTAATATTGACCAAATATTAAGTCGAATGTCCGTAACCCATGCATCTATAATAATACGTACATTTAAACCTTACTACTCGACCTAACTAATAGTAAATACCTAAACATCCAAGTACTTACCGGGAGTTGAATTCAGAAATCGCAGATCCGCAGGCAACTATACGAGATTACAAGAACTACCACCTAACTGCGTCTTCTCTGTATTCACTAAATATAATTATTTAATGTTACTCGAACGTGTGAATTATATTCACGGGAGCACTAAAATCAACTATCGATCCCAGATTTGGAGTACTTAGGCGGTAGTTAGACGTGAAGTTAGTTAATCCACGGGTCGGGAGTTACGCGCCGCGCCGTCCCGCGGTTCCAATGCGCTAACTTAGCGCACTTTGTTGTGATTTCGCCGTGTGTTCCGAAGTTCCGATATTCGATAGTAAGCCAAACTTAGAGTTTAGTGTTTATAAATAATTATAAGTAAGAATAAGAATAAGAATAATTTAGTATAAAATCCTTACAGCTAATGTTTACATTGTGCTTATAATTCTACATATCTACATATTTCGTAAATTGTTACATGCGCCTAAACTAGGATAACATTCCTGTATCTTACTACAGGATGGTTCAAAAATACATTGAATACAATTCATCCTTATAAGTCGCACTTCATGGTTTCATGGTTGAAAGGAAAAGAACAGTAGTCCCCACGCTGGTCTTATGCGGGTTGGGGATTTACCATACATAAGAAAATAGAACCACTGTCCAAATATGATATCTACTTGCTATAATCCCTTAGATTTGGCAATGTCCACAGACAAGACACGAACCTAGATCTGGCTATGGTCTATCACTCTCGCTGCGGAGTTAGCTTACCGTACTATAATCGGATCATTTAAATAGAAATAACTAAGTATTTATTATCACAAAAAACAGCATATACAAAATTGGTGCGATAAAAGGCTCGGTTTCAGCGTTTGCTGCGAACCTGATCAGCTGTGTAGCGCTGTTTTTCAAGCCGCTCCTACTTCACAACTCAACAAAAATAGTTATTTGTTATGCAAGGCTGCAAAGTTGATTTTTGGCGCAAGTGTTTGTATTGAGAGCCGAGCTAGCGAAGGATTGTAAGATTGAACCACGAGCGAAGCGAGTGGTTCAAAAATACAATCCTGAGCGTAGCGAGGCTCTCAAGGCACGAGACGCCGAACAACTTTGCTGCCGAGCGCAACACACAACTTTTCATCTCACCATAGCGAGGAAATACTTTCATGTATAATTCAAGATGTACTCATGTTCTATAAAGGGTTGTTTAAATTTCACCCGTTACAAAGCATTTCGTGGATTATTAACATTTAAATGCATCAAAGAGCCTAATTATTATTTTTGAGTACTGTGGTACGAAATACTCACGGCTAACGGCTAAAACAAATATATTTCACTCATTTCCAAACTTATCAGGAGTTAAAATTGTAATATAAGTATCTTCTGCACTGAAATCAATTAATTAAATTCATTATTTTGATATTATTCTAACTCAACAACAAAACAAAACAATATTCAAATATCTTAATCTCTCGCATCGAGTTTTTTTCTTAAAAACTAACTTTTTAAACGGTGCGTTCCGAAATTGCACTGAGCGTAAAATGTTGAAACATATAAACATTTCAAATATGTTTCTTCGTGTTATTTCTTTATAAATAAAACTAAATTGTTATTGAATATCATCAAATTAAGCTGGAAAAAGTATTATTTATATCATTATAAAAAACAAAACAATAATAAACTGCACCATTAGGTACATGATATGTATACTTCTAAACGCTTAGGAATGACCTGTCGTTTCACTTTATAGAAAAAAGTTGGAACTCATGGAACTGCGTAACGTTCAAATTTCAAAATCACTTTCCACGCTAGCGTGGAAAGTAGACTTTTGCACGCAGATTTGAAAGGATAAAGAAAGCCTTTCCGAGCGGGTGAGATGAAATAGTTATTTATGTTTATGTCACACCTGGCCATAAACTGGCCATTATCGCACGCTCCGCGCGCGAAAAAACCCACTTCCTGGCCAGGGAGTGACATAAAATTTTGTATTTATCACGGGCGATAATAAAGAAAGCCTCAGATCGCATATTTATCGCCCTTGCCTTCGGCTCGGGCGTAAAATACCTGCGATCTGAGACATTCTTTGTTTTATCCTTTCATTTTTCATTTTTTCTTTCATTCTTTGTTTTGTTTCATTCTTTGTTTGTTTTCTTTGTTTTTTTTTGTAAGTAATGTACTATTACAATACAAGTTCGGAAAGTAAGTAATTCACAACAAGTGGCGGTGAACAAAAACACGGGCGTTTAGCGAGTTGGGGTTACGTTTCCGAACATGTATCTTACAACGTTTTATAATGCAATGAGCGAGGAAAAGTAACTAATTTTTATTTTAAAATTTACAGGTTATAATTTACCTTGTTCGATACCTACGTTAACGTCTCTATTAACTGTGCATGTGCAAAATGCTAAGGCGGTAAGGCACAGGCTGAATCTGCGTTCAGCCAAGCAATGTTAGTAAATATTTATAATATATGTTAAAATTTAAATCAAAAATGATTCATAATACCTACGTTTAATGAGGATTTATTTATGTACCTTTTATAAGAATTTAAATCTATAATGTAATTAATAAAACGTCAAATGACAAATTATTTTTGCGTCGGGCTGACGACAGAGTTGAAAACTAAAAAAAAACAGTAAAAAGCACTAGTTCGGAACAGTGGTAATTTCCGCATAGTTTGGCTGCTCAGAAAACGAACTTTTTGAACCATTATAAAATATATAATAACTGCTTGTGGAAAATTCGTATGAATTTATTTTAGGACATTTGACCCGATGTCGCAGTGTATGGTCAGCATCATGTCAAAAGTTCCTATTCCCTTGTAATAAAGACTTTTGTCGTTTTCATATGCGAAGCTACTTTTGATGCTGACTGTACATGCTATGTCTTTACGCAGAGGGGTTTACGCACGCGCCTTGGACGTTGCACATCATTTCAATATGTCACATCAAGAACGCATTCCGGAATAGATCCCATGACCGCTGCAGCCCAGTGATTTGTAAGCGATCCAATAACTTTAAAATGCTGTGAATAGAGAACTCCATCTGGTTTACAGGGCCGACCGGCGCCTGTTGTTCCGATGCCACAAATCATTTTCATAGACGTATTTTATGAACTAACTCCTCCATTCCCAGTATTACGAAGCCAGATGTTAGGAACGATCCATTTTGTACAGTTTGCAAATGAATTGAAATTGAAGAAGATCTGTGTGATACTCGAGAGTAAAAAATTAAGTTTTCTTTTAAACTGTCCCCTTTCGGCACGTTTTACGCCTAGTTGCCTTGGAATCCTACTTTGTGTAACATCTCACCTCCTATCATGATCCTTACCCTAATCCTGATGACTGAACCCGTTTGACACGAGACCCCGTTTCTAATGTACTGCAGATTTTTTTAAGTACGGTGGTCAGAACCAACACGAAATTTAAAAAGGCGTTTTACTCTATCCACATTTTAAACAACTAGACTGCTATCATTGGTTTACTGCTTAACAGAGAAGTTTTGAGTGGCCGAAGCTAAATTAATATATAAAGTCGTATGATTTCGGTAATACTCTAATAGCACACGCTGATTTCGGTAATCACTGTGTATAATGATACTCGTCATCATTGCGTCCCTTCACTTCTTGCCCAGGGGGCAAAGATGAGGCCGACGGAAGTTGCGGCTCACCCAGAAGAAGCCTATTCACTCGTGCTTTAAGAGGTTCAGGTTACATGAACTCGAAAATACAGATGGCGGCAGGCAGTGCCAAACCAGTAGCTCTAGTATAAGTTTTTTCGAACATTAACTAATTCGAACGCGTTTGCGTTTTGTCTCAAAATGTATGAAAACGCTCTCACCGAGTTTGAAATACGCGCGTTCATCGGTTAGCAACAAATGTTATACTCGCTGTTTTAGTTTCCACTAGTGACCACCAGAGGCGCTGTTCACGTTTTCATACCACTTTCATACATTTTGAGACAAAACGCAAACCAGTGGCGTAGCTACCGAAGGGCTAGGCGGGGCAGTGCCCCGGGGCCCCCAAAACCTGATTAGCAAACCTCTTGAACTAGCGAGAAATAAGTGTATATATTGATAAAACAGTTTAGGGGGCCCAGTTTTTTTTTGCCCCAGGGCCCTTAGACATCTAGCTACGCCACTGAAGCAAACGCGTTCGAATTAGTTAATGTTTGGAAAAAACTTGTACTAGAGCTACTGAATTCAGAAAGAAAAACACTTGTCAGAAAGTACGAATATTTCATCAACAGCGACGACAAAAAAGACCAGTGCTCAGTGTTGTGTGTTATGTGTCGTAATTTAGCGGCGCGGTCGAAATTCGTGCTTACTCGTAGCATAGCACTCGACCAACTTATAAATATGCCCTTTTAGCATCCTCGCATGTAAAGCGGCAGAACTCGCAACAGAATTACCCCCCGATACAGGCTGAAACAGGAACCCCTAACTTCGTTAACTCCACTCTGTTATTACACTCGGTGCCAAAAGAAAGTGTAAAACAACTTCCGCCAACACTACAGTGTAATTGCACTGAAACTGAATAAAATGCTAAAAAGTTCTAAACTATCCGGAGCAAACATGAAATTAAATTGTGTTGGATTAACAGTGTTTTTACTTGCGTGGCGCATACTTTGATTATATTGCGTAGCTAGTTATTTAGTTCACGAGACTGCCTATAAGTACATCCTAATCCTAATAGTAATATTGTTGCGACGGGGTTATAACAGTTTTGTTGTGGTAGGTCTAGGTCCGTAAGATGTTTGAAAATTCGCCGAATTTATATTAAATATGAATGGCCATATTTAGTTATCTTGTAAAACACAAATTTCTAAATATAGGAAAAATTGAAAAAGTTGTTTCCTTTATTTAGGTTTGCATTCGCAGCGTTACTGCTTAATCTTATCTTATATCTTTAAACGAGCAATTCTTGTATATTTATTTATTTATATATTTATTTATTTCGGGGGATCTCGGAAATGGCTCTAACGATTTTGATGAAATTTGGTATGTGGGGGTTTTCGGAGACGAGCAATCGATCTAGCTAGGTCTCATGCCCGGGAAAACGACGAGCAAAGCTCGGCCGCCCAGATATTCTTATCTTTAAACGAGCAATTCTTGTATATTTATTTATTTATTTCGGGGATCTCGGAAACGGCTCTAACGATTATGATGAAATGTGGTATGTGGGTGGGGGGTTTTGGGGACGAGCAATCGATCTAGCTAGGTCTCATGCCCGGGAAAACGCCGAGCTAAGCTCGGCCGCCCAGATATTAAAACATTAACTTGCGAAATACTTTAGCGATTTGTAGGTAAATATGAAGATCCGTAAACGAGAGTTACGGGTCCGTGGCCGTGGGTTGATTGAAGAATATCTTGTTTTAATTCGATATAAATATCTGGGCGACCGAGCTTTGCTCGTCGTTTTCCCGGGCATGAGACCTAGCTAGATCGATTGCTCGTCCCCGAAAACCCTCACATACCAAATTTCATCAAAATCGTGACAGCCGTTTCTGAGATCCCCGAAATAAATAAATAAATATACAAGAATTGCTCGTTTAAAGATATAAGATATAAGTTCTCCCGTGAGACTTCGACATATTGAAATATAATAATGTAAGACGCGAGTGACTCATCTCAAACATGTTTCAGCTTCGTTGACTGCCATTTTAGAGAGTACACCAATAATTTACTGGTGTTTGCTGGTTCGTTTTTCTCTGCATATCACTTACCTTCATAACCAAACATAGGTACATGGACGTCACACACAACTCACGTACTTAATTTCGAAACTGCTTCACCTTCCCCGCGTGCATGGTGTGGTGTTATGGAGTTTAAACAGTGTCTTTAAATATTTAAAACCTTAGAATGACGAGCTCGCAGCCGGCAATAAAGACGTGCTATCCAGGTGGATAAGCGGGCGACAAAGCCAATCTCGTCGAAACGATTACGACACCAACAACAACTTTTAACGCCCGCACTAAACCGCTGCTTTACGCACTTGTTCCCGCACTTTGTATTCTAGGTGGATAATGTGGATATCATACAACATTTAAACGTTTTTACGTCGACAGTAAACTTGTGAAGGAAACGCTATCTCACTTAGTTCACGCACTCGTTTGCAGCACCGTAAAATATGAAGGAAGCATCAAAAATAAAGGTGTGACATAAAACTCGGCCGATAATAACAGTATACTGTGCACGTAAAGAATTTAAGATGCGGAGGGCGTAAACTTTTATTTTGTTGCGCTGATCCGCGTGTACAAAATATATAGATACACTTCATAATGACGTATACGTACTTTCTTCAGTACGTTCAGGATAATTCCGAATATTTCCGAGAAAACATTTCCACATTTTTTTAAAGTATCCAAGATATTGGCGTGAATTGTTTGAATACCAGTCAAACTCCCAATAAATAAGGACAAACTATCTTGTATTCCAATACGTAATAATTCCTGGAATCTCATACGTCTCGTGGCTATCTCATTATGGACCATTATGCTTCAATCATTTAATGAACTCAGTCATTATAATACAGACTACTTAGTCAAAGTGAACCATTTAGATTATTAGGGTAGCACAGACGCTTGTCAAATCCTTGTTTGGACAAATCCTTGCTGCGGCAAACCCTTATTTCGTTATGTGCTAGTTTTGTCCAATCCTAGACTCGTCAATTCCTTGTATTGTCATGTCCTTGCTTCGTGGTGTACTTGTTCTGTCAGATGGTTGTTTTGTCTGATTCTAGTTAAGCGGCAATTACACTTCGTCGTTCACCAAATGCGGTTGCCGAATTCATTTTAAACTTCTTAGGCCAACGAACGTCGTCTTTACACTAGTCTGTCCGCCTACTACGGCGACTTGGCAGCTGTCGATCGCCGAATGCGGCCGACTAACGTGTTCTTTACACTTTTGCGGTCGCCGCATGCAGCATGCGGCGAACGACGAAGTGTAATTGCCGCTTTATTTATGTTCAAACCTACCTTCGTCGGATCCTTGTTTAGTCAAATTATTGTTTCGTCTAATGCTTATTGAGCCAAATTCTTTTTTCGTCGAAAGATTATTGTGTCAAACGTCAGTACAATCAAATAGTAAAATATTACTGTGTGTAAGTACACGACATACAACTGAAAGTTGGCGCACAGTTATATTAACTTTTCACAGTATCGAGTTTAGTATCGTCAAAAAGCACTTTTCCATTTATTACTCTCAGCCTTTAGGAAAAAGGCTACAACTGTCAAACTTTACGAGTGCTCGTGTAGCCTATTAGCAGAAAAAACTTAACTAAGTTTTGTTTGTTTTTGTACAACTACTATCCAATCATCGCGCCGCGCTCAGATGTCGTTTCAGCACACGTTTTTGCATTCTGTCAAATAAAGCTGACGAGTCCGTTATTCCATTTTTGCGGGCGGCGTCAAAGTCGCAAGTTGTAAGCCGCGGGAAATCATAAAGGTATGATATATCTGCGCTTCTGGCAGCGTTAATCTCTTTTTCGGAGTGCTATGCAAATTCGAAATTGTTTCGGACGCCGTGGAGTCCAGTTTTTTTAATTGCTTAGTCGTGACAATTGACAACATTTCATATTTCTAAGCCTACAATGTTATTACTTCCCTCTATTCTGCTTGAAGAAAGGTACACGCCAACGGTTTTAAATCTTTCAAGAGCCTCATATTTAATTCAATATCATATATATAACTCCAGTTCTACGCCTAAATTAAATTAAATTGAAGTTAAATTGAAGGGTAAAATCTAAAAGACCGTAATAAGACCTGTCATCATGTATGGATCGGAATGTTGGGCCTCAAAGGTGACGGATGAAACGAGAATGCATGTTACAGAGATGAGGATGTTGAGATGGATGTGTGGTGTGACAAGAATGGACCGGATTAGGAATGAGTATATAAGAGGAAGCCTGAAAGTTGCACCCATTACGGAAAAACTAAGAGCCAATCGCCTGGCGTGGTACGGCCATGTAATGAGGAGGGATGAAAGGCATGTAACAAGAAGAGTGTTAGATATGAGTGTGGATGGACGCAAGAAACGAGGTAGGCCAAAGAAAAGGTGGATGGATTGTGTGAAAGACGATATGAATAAGAAGGATGTGAATGTAGAGATGACGGGCGACAGAGATGTATGGAAGAAAAAGACATGCTGCGCCGACCCCAAATAAATGGGAAAAGGGCAAGCGAATGATGAACTCCAGTTCTACGCCTGAATAGACACATTGCTTTAGTCACCTCCCGACAGCTCCGATTAAAAAAAAATAAGCATCGACATAGACGGCTCATTTGACAAGTGTCAAAATTAAGTCCGTGACAGACAAATTAGAGAAACGTATTGCAACTGAATTGATCTAATTCAGTTGCAATACGTTCCTCTAATAAACCGACATGTTTAACGCTAAACTGTTTACTAGTCACCGGGACTATTCCGGCTAATGTAGCTGTATAGCTGAGAACACCATATTATCCAATTTCCCGCCATTTCCACGAACATTTGCCAAATATGACCCGATGCGTCAAAACAGGGATTTGAAATCGTGGGAACTGGAATTTGAAATCGTGTTAAAGCGCTAGTTAGATAACTTACGTGGGTATTTCGGAAATATCTTGACGATTTGTAGAGAATTGAGGACTTAAGAACACCTGATGTTTCCATTCAATTACAGAAATTGAGTTAAGGCGCTACAACGATTAGAAACTTTGAAACGCTGTTCTGCCCAGACGAGGAAACAATGGGGACTGATTTTTAGATATATAATTCTTGACTATATGATTGTGGTACTGACAATAGCCGAAACATGATTGCTTAAAATTTTCTCGATAGAAAAAGAAATCCAAAGTTGATATTTTCCTTTTTTTTTACTCAGCCTACTAAAACAACGCATTATTAAAAGACACGATTAACTTAATATGATGGTATTTTACCTCATCTATACTCTGACAAGAGGAAATTTAATAAATCTGCACACAGTCAGATATTTAACGAGATTTGTCTAAAAAATCCATTCCCGAAGAGTGCTGCATCCCGTTTTGTCGTGAACAAAAAACATACGCGCGTCTCTTTCAATCAATATATCGCCTTAAAATGTGAAATTCTTGTATGTTCCGTAATACAGAACTATGTACCATTTATTACCACAATAAACGTTTTCTTATCTTATCTTATATATTTATTTATTGATATAAAAATAATAAATATTTGTGGACAATCTTACACAAATCAACCTAGTCTCAAACTAAGCAAAGCTTGTACTATGGGTACTAAGCGACGATATATATACTTATATAGATAAATAAATACTTAAATACATAGAAAACATCCAAGACCCAGGAACAAATATTCGTGCTCATCACACAAATAAATGCCCCGGCCGGGATTCGAAATTTCGAACCCGGGACCTCCAGCTTCGCAGGCAGGGTCACTACCAACTAAGCTAAAGCGGTCGTCAAAGATTCTTATATATATTTATTCCGGGATCTTGGAAACGGCTCTTACGATTTTGATGAAACTTTGCTAAGTGGGTGTTTTCGAGGGTGAGCAATCGATCTAGATAGGTCTCATGTCCGGGAAACGCCGAGCAAAGCTCGGTCGCCCAGATATTATACATAAATAGCTCAATGTCGCTGTTTGTGACCAAAGAAACTTCATTGGTATGTAGATACCCAATTTTCTCGGTACACAAACTTAGTTGGGCGCACTTAGCTCGCCCGTCAGCTAACTGGGACCCCGAACTATGCCGAACTATTCCGAAGTGTGCCGAGTCTAGATGTCAGCCGACTGCAATACTGTGGGTAAGTACGTGACTGCAGGCTGCGGCGGTACCCATTATTCTCGCTTTTGCTCGGACAAGTGTTTAATTTTATTTGTTCTTTGCAGAAAAAGCGCAATTGTCGTGACATTTTAGTTTCCAGCGCCCCGTATTGTAGTTTCACTTGAATAAACGCTCGAACAGGATCCAGAAAATTTTGAATACTCTACATACAAGTGACTTTATTTCTCACTGTTCAGGAATTTTGTGAATGAATAGGGACTAAACTTTTCACAAAAAGAATTTAAAACAATGTCATGTTATATAATAATAACCATTTTTTGTATATTGTCTGCTAAATAATCATATACACTCATAATCGTAAAGTAACAGAAAATTTTCACCGCTTTTCGAATAACTTATTTCTCGATTCACAGAAACTTGAAAAGTGAGACTCCTTCATCGAATTAGGAAAAAATACCTATACATTACTTGGAAGCATTTGTTGCTGCAGTACTATAAGCTAGCGAGTAGAGTTTAATCAAGTTAATAATACATAATTGAAACGCTCGTGTTTCAGTAAATTGATTGAATTATCCTGAATTTTGCGTTCGATGATGGTTACTCTACCCTGTATGATGTATTAAATTAACAAGTAAACGTCAAAACATTGTAGGTACCATTAGAAAAGCGAGTTTATTGCGGAATGCGATACTGCGCTGCGTATTTTTGGAGGAGTGTTTTTAAATTAATTCACTATCAGCGTCTTGCAAGACTGAACAAACTGGATACAAGAAATATCGGGTTTTATTGAACAAATAACTCAACTAGAGTCCTTCAAGAGTAATTATTTCATTGGCATTTGTAAAGTTTGACATGCAATTTCCGAGCCTATCTCGAGGAAACTATAACTGGTACTTTGAGATTAATAAATATTGTTGTGTGTTTACTGTTTAGATTTAGTTTAGAATATAATTTAAAAAGAATTGCATGCTATTTATACTTTTCGACTTGTAAAAGCTGCATGACAAAGTTTCGTTTGTTCGTTTGTACAATCTTGGCAGAGCATAGTGAAACTATTTGTTATTTTATTTAAGATCTTCACATTTTTGTACCTATGTCTCACAAATAAATGATCTCTCTCTCTCTCTCTCTTTCCTTTCATTTGTTAATGTGTGACTTTTCTAACCAAATAAGAAAATTAATTAATTAAAGAAGTAAATCAAGCCGTAGGTTATATAGCCATGAATTCAAATACAAGCGGTACTGACCGGGAATGTACACTGAGCGAAAAAAAATACTAATTATTAGTAAGTTTTAGTGAATCCCAGGACAAGGAGATTATATACTTACGGTTACAAAACAGTTTTTGATAATAGTAGTTATTTACTAATACCAAAAAAATTGTCCTTGTAACTACTAATTACTAGTAAACTGTTTTGTAGTACATAATCTCCTTGTCTTGGGATTCATTAAAACTTACTAATAATTAGTATTTTTTTGGCTCAGTGTAAGCTCTATTTATTAGGTTAATAGCAGCACGGACTTGCCAGGGGATATATAGTAACTGTAGTAAGCTTAAGGCGACTTACTGACTTGGCGGGGCGGGATCGATATGAGTCATTTTCTTCTTTGACGTAAACTTATTGACGTCGCAAAGATTCCCAATCGACAGAATACTGTCAGTGTTACATTTGCGCAGTAGTAATATTATGCGCAGAAGCGGACCAGTACTGCCTTCGCATCGTCCCGCTTCCGCGCATCCCGCGCCAGTCAGGAAGCACTCATTTAAATGTAGGGGCGCAGTAAACAGTACTACTGAGTTAACTGACAGTTGACACTGACATTTGACAGTTTTCTCATATCGTACCGCGTTCGCATCGACAAATGAGGAAGTCGCCTTAGGATATTTTTATATTTGAAACGGCACTGATAGAGCACATTCTCTGATACGTCAGGCTTGGCGCACGTGGAAGAAAATTGCAATGTTAGTCATATCGAATTGACTCTGTTTCAACGAAATGTGTCAATTTTGAGCAATTAATAACGAAGTAATTTTAAATTAAAAGTCACATCGAATCCGATTCTAATCCAACCATGCATAGACCCCCAATTGTGTTTGTTGTTTATTTAGTATCATCATCATCATCATCATCAGCCTATATATGTCCCACTGCTGGGCACAGGCCTCCTCTCATAGATGAGAGGGATTGGGCAATAGTCCCCACGCTGGCCCAGAGCGAGTTGGGGACTTCACATACAACTTTGAATTTCTTCGCGGATGTATGCAGGTTTACTCACGATGTTTTCCTTCACCGAAAAGCTAACGGTAAATATCAAATGATATTCCGTACATAAGTTCCGAAAAACTCATTGGTACGAGCTGGGATTCGAACCCACGACCGCCGCTTGACAGCCGCATGCTTGAACCACTGGGCTACCGTAGCTTACCGTAGCGTTTATTTAGTATGCTTCGTGCCAATATGATAATTATGTTTATGGGTTATTGGCCTCCGGCGGGCCCGTCCGGTAGATTTACTGATGTTCTATCCTAGTTAAACAGAACTGTAAGTGACCCGTCTTCACCTTTGACATACGACTTATATCGGCTAGCAGGTTCGCTTGATGCTTCAATATTCATGCTCAAAGGGCACAAGGTCGGGCTACGGCAACATTTTCACTCACTACTGAATTAAGAGATTCAACTACTGATGGGAGAAATAGAATTTGGCGCTCGGTCTAAAATAGGATCCTCTGTAAGTCTCGAAACCTGATAAACACGCGTTTGCTTTGAACTGGTTTAAAGAACATAGGTAGGTACCTGTACCTACAGCAATGAGAGTTATGTATGGACAAATGGACATCAAAGTCACCGACTGGTCTGATATCAATCAAGCAAACAAGATTAGTTTACTTCTTTTCTCTGGCACAATCGAGTTCATATCATGTATGTTTCCATAGGGTCCAAAATACATTGAAAGTCGTGTTCACATATATTTTAACTCTACAAATAGTTCCGCCTTCTTTGGATATAAAACTAGTGAATTATAATAAAGGGTTCACTCACGTGTCACTCGACATATACGCCATACGTGGCCATACGTGGCCATACGTGGTCATTAGTCATGAGAACCAGTCGCGGCGGCAGTACGTCTAGGGTCAGGCCTATCCATCAGAGCAGTGCTATGCTACGTTGCTATGGATGCGTTTATATCCACCAATCATATTCATTGGTTCACATAGCACTGGTGGTAACGGAAAGCTATCACATCCTCGCAGCATAGCTGCATAGCATAGCTCTGGTGGAAAGCAGCCTGAATAGTGGATAACACTTGGTGCCATGAACGAATTCCAAGTGACTATAGATCAATCATATCCCATAACATAACAAAGATATATAAGATAGATCATTTATCTCCCCTCCTCAATGGGTTTTAGTTAGTATTTTGTTTACAGAGTGGATTCTTATCTTAGGCTATTGAACGAATTCCAAGATTTTGAACCGGATTCGCGCGACTTTCGCGGCACATCAGTGTATCGTGTGTTTTGTGTGTAAATCGCCAAAAAATGAACATCTAACATCATTTGGACTCCGCTGCTCGTGACACTTGACGTGACACGCGACGTCACGCCGTCACGCACGTCACGGTCATCACGCACGTCACGCCGCCGAAATTGAAACCGCTAATCGAGTTTTCAGTCGCGTTTGCATTTCGCTCATATTTTTCTGCTAATTATTGTTTGACATTTCCGTTAGTTTTCGCGGTCGGAATTGAGTTATTGATAATGCACGGTTGTGGGTTGTGGCGTTTCAGTTTTTTTATTTTAATTATATATGCAAATGAAACTACTATGAAGTTTATATTTCATACGTACCGGTTCGTTTTTTAATTATTGAGCGACTGATAAAATAATGGTTGTTCCAAAACATACTAATTAAGTATTCAAATGTGCTCATTTTTAAAGATTTTGGATAATAATAGCAAGGAATTGACTATATTCTTGCAACATGTTGTCAAAAACCAGGCGCCGATAGGTAGTTAAAATATATGCCGAATGTGCCGAATGCTCCAATATTAGATATAAGTACCTACACATGTCATAGCTAATTTGCGTTTATTTAAACGCAGCAGCTTAACATATTTCGGACATATAGCATTCGTCCCTTACTGTCAAGTATGTACGTGCGAGAGGGACGAAGTACAGTCAGCCTATGAAAATGTTTTATTTATTTTTATTTTTATTTATTTATTCGGAGATAAAACAGAAACATGCAAACAAAATAGGTGGCATTTACAAAACACAATATAGATTAAGATGTTTCCCTAGACATATCTCACTGAGAACATACTTAGCATTAAAATTTAAAACCTTACAAAATGCAAACAATTCTTGAACTAAAATTATATCTAAAATGGTCGGAGAAGTTGACGCCACCTTCCGCATATTGGAAGGTGAATCGTACATTCACAGTAAATACCGGGAAGTGAACAAAATCTAATATACATAGTTAGCTTTCGTTTTTAAGAGAAGTACATTACATTTAATTATTGGTTAAGTACCTTTTTTAATTATATATTAGATTTATACTGTCTTACAACAGCAGCCTTGAATGAGGCGCGGGAGCATGAGAATAAATCAACATGAGAAAGTAATTTGTTGTGGTGGTCGCAAATTCTATGTATTGGAGCCCTTTTACCTGCGTTATTCCTTGTATTTGGCAAATTGAATAAATGTTTGGATCTGGTCGATCGCCGAGGCGTGCGGATCGGTATGGACGCGAGGAGCGGCGGGCAGTCTATGTCGGCTACGCAGATATTGCGCAGCATCACTGCATCAGCAACGGCTCGTCGGTCCTCCAGAGATAACATATTATACTTGACCAACAGATCAGAATAGGAACATCGTGAACATCTCATTTTATAATAAAGAAAACGGAGAAATTTCTTCTGCACCATCTCTATTTTATCTACGTAAATATTATAGTATGGGTTTCATGCCACCGAAGCATATTCAAGGTACGATCTTACCTGTTGAGCATACTTAGAACCTTGTCACATCGAAATCTAAGAAATATTTAGACTGAAACGTCATAAAATTTGACACCTCTTTAAGTTGACAAAGTACTAAGCTGCTCAACATTTTCGTTGGCCCACTGTACGTTTTCATTATAATCACCTAACTTATTAGATGCTGAAAAAGCTGATTTGATTTATCAAACTGGCCTATTCTAACAAGGGTTGAATAAATAAGGAGGTTTTCCTCAAGTGAGTAGGCCTTAAGGGCCCCGATTAAGAGCCGCGGCTGCATAAAGGCCTCGTCACACTCGCGCATCAGAAATAATAAACCGCCTGTCGAGCGTCGATTACCCAATTTTCTGTAGAAAGGGATTTTTTCCGCCCGTAATGATGCTAACTGGCGCAGTCGCAGTGGATTAAGCTAACTCAGTACATTGTGGCATGATTAGGTTAAAGAATAGAATAGTATTTTAGGTAGGTGCGCCAGGTGTCTAAGCACTCATGAAATCATCATAAGACTGCTCCATTGTGCTTTAGGGATGATTATGTAATGTTTTCGAGCATGCGTGTGTAAGGCCCGTCTATCACGGGGCTATTACCAAACGATTTTTGTTTCGTACGCGTATCCTACGGGTCGCTTGTGAGTAGGTATCTGTTTGTTAATGCCCTGCTTTGTCTTTTACACTGTCAAAACAGCCAATATATTTCTCGTTTTAGAAGTCGCGTGCGTAATAAACTGAATATGCCGATACGAGTAATATGTTAAGTGAGAGTTTGGCTAATGAAAGTTACAACGCGTAGATTATTTTACCACTATTTATTTTATTTATCGTATTGCAATTTTTCAATAGTCCAAAAAAAAACTGGAACTGAACTATTGAAGCCACAAAATGGAAAGGACCATTGGGAAAATGACATGTAGGAAGGCCAGTACAACGGTGGGCTGATGACCTAACCCAAGTCGCAGCAAAGGACTGGACGAGTCTCGGAAAAAACAGAGCGAGAAGGAGTTGGAGGAGGCCTACACCCATATAAATATATAAATACAATATAAAGTTAAAATGTAAAAAGTAGATATGAATAAAAAATGGCTTTAAGGGGAGGTATCCCCAACGCAAATGTCCCGCTCTAACACGCGTGAGTTTATAATTAACTATCCCGCTCTCTACGCAAGCTCTGCGCGCAGTTTTGTAAATATTTAGCTATAGTCATTAAGCCAATCATTCTATCAAAGCAAACCCTGCGAATTTGTCTATAACTATTTACGATCTTTAATTGAGTACGAAAATAAAACGTTAAATATCAGTAATATAGCCGTAGTATTGAAAATACATTCCAAAAAGGGTTAACTTCGCGATTTTTTTCTATCGAGTGAAATTCATCAGGTCATGTAACTGACTGCGATTTTGACTAGACAAGATCCTTATGTAACACATACATTTTTTTTAGGTTTTAAGACACTATATTCTATGTCTCAGATGGTTTTTAAAAACTCAAAAGTAGTAATACACGGCCTTAATATTATTATTGCAATTTTTTACCATTATTTTCCAGTCATAACTTTCACTAGCCAGATCTATCCTGTCGTCTTCGAACCTGCTGTTGTAAAATCTGTACTCTGTTCGCGTGGGTCGTTATTGCGGGTTTTTAGCCCAAATGATGATAATTCCCGGAAGTGCGGGCGGACCATTACAGCAAGTACCCGTGAAATCCATACTCGCGAGTAAAAGTTTGCTGTATGAAGCGAGTTTGCCCACTATAGGCGTGCTTACGTTACAACCGAGGGTAGAGTTTAAGAGTGCACTTATAAAATAAAATAGCTTTCCTTATAACCTCATATCGGGTTTCACAATATATACTATAATATTGTTGGAGTTACAGGCACAGGGATATTGTATTAGGAGATGCTAAAAAATAAACACTGTACTTATCCTTCAATTGTAATGAAGCATTTACATAGGTAATTAAATGACTAAGCACAAAATTCAATATGCGTTCGTGTAGGTGGTACCTGTAACTCCTGTTAGGGTGTCGGCATGCTGTCGGATTCTGACAGCCAACTTGCATCCATTACAATTTAAATGTAGTAGCCAAGCTGTTCTATTTCTATATCTATGATACAACTTACTCTATACATTACAATACTTCCTACAATACTTACTTATGGATTATGGGCGGTACGGTCGAAATGTAAAATAATCACGAGAGTTAACAGAGTTTGGGAACTGACCGTTCTGATGACAATGCGGGTTTCTCAGAGTAAGAGCTGGCGGTAGGGGACATGGTCAGCAAATAGTACGTAATGTATTTTGGTTTATATAGATAGATAGATAGATAGAGTCATTTATTCATTACCACAGAAGACACACAATATTACAAGAAAACAAAAGAAGAAAAACATACACAAAAGCACACGTCTGTCCCCGCGGCAGTGAAAAGGACACTGGCTCAGCATTATGCTGAGGTGTTAGACACCTACAGCGCTGATTTTCAGCCAGTACCGTCGGGGACTCACGGACCAGCATACAATATATATAATAGCAGGAAATAAAATAAAATAAACTGCAATAGATTAATTAAAAATAAAAATAAAACAATATATATACACATTCTTTTCTTCGTCTTCAGTGTAGCTCTCGAACTGAGACGTGCGTGTCAGCTATAAGTTGTTACTCGTGTTAAGTGTGTGATTTCGAGTTAGGTTTATAACTTTTATTAAGATTATAGATGCTTAATAAGTTAGTTTACGTTTAAGGAGGGCAGTTTTTGAGGTCTGACATTTTATGTCGTATGTATATGTTTGTTATAAACTAGTACGAGTACATATACTCGTCCCTATACCTAATCATGCGTCATACACGTCGCCCGTAATCAGAAATTCAATCTCCGCAGCTATGTGCACTTAGTGCAATGTGCAATTTGTATATTGAGCGCAAATCCCCTGTGACGTCACGAGGCGTGTTGTGACGGGCGTGACGCATGTCGCGGGCTGTGTCACTCGCATCATATAACCCAAATATAACCACGGGAGATGGGAGCCTAGTAACTACATACATACACATACATACATATACTCACGCCCGTATTCCCATTGGGGTAGGCAGAGACCAAAGAACGCCAAGTACTACGGTCCTTACATACATCTCTTGCTTCAACCACATCCATACATCTCCTCATACAGGCTCGTCGGTTGCGGGAGCTTCTGACCTGGCCTTTTTTCAGTATCGCAGAAATCTGATCAAGATACCCTCGCCTTGGTCGCCCCCTTCCGACCCTTCCTTCCATCTCCTGATCATAAATCTTCTTAGTCAATCTGCTTTCACACATCCTCTCAACATGCCCAAACCAGCGAAGCATACCTCTTTAAACTTTGGCACTACATCGTCTTCTATTCCGCATCTTTCCCTTATAACACTATTTCTTATTCTATCACACAACCTAGTAACTAACAATAACAGAATAGAATCAGGTAGCACGCACCAGCCGGGTAATCACGTAACGATATGTAGGTACTACCGTTGGTACGTATTTAATGTTAGTTTTAGTATGGGATTTGACATTTAAATCTATCGTACTAACGGTCGAAAACGTTACGTGATTACCGCGCTGTAGTCCCTACTTTTATCCCACGAGCGCGGGTTATTGTTATAGTTGTGACACATACTTACGAACTACGAACACATAGACAACGTTAATTCATAGAAAGTTCCTACGCTGACACACACAGACAATGTGCAGGTAGCTAAACAACAAGCATGGCTTACCCGCGCTCGTGAAATAAAACTAAATACTAACACAAATTAATGAAAAAATAAAATAAAGCAATGCCGAGATTTTTTTCTTTAATGAAGATGTGAAATAAGGTCACTTCCTGCCTGATGGTAAGCAGATAACGTAGCCTATGGACGTAATAGAAGAAGTAACAGATAGACAGAGACACATTCACATTCAGAATATTAATAAGTAGAGATTATTTAGTTTATAACTCATTCACACCCTTAGTATTCATTATGACGGAACTTGGTCTATTTTCCGATCACTAAGTATAGAGATTAGTCCCTCCGCCGCCCCTTGACTGCAAATGACTATTGAGCTGGTTAGTGCACTGATTGCGCTTTCGTGATGACTTCAAATGATTTAGTAAGTGGCCTTCTCGGCTCAATTGATCTCGTTGGTTTATGAATGTCAATGTTTATTATACCTGTTAGTGGAATACGTAACATGTCAAATGTACAGAACTTTTATCTCACGAGCGCGGGTTGGCCATTGTTGTAGTTGTGACACATACGAACACATAGACAACGTGAACTCATAGCTTCTACGCTGACGCACACATAGACAATGTGCATGTATAGCTCAACACACAACCGTGGCTCACCCGCGCTCGTGAGATAAAAGTGCTCTACGTAAAGTTTATCTAATTGCTTTTTTAATAGACAATGACAATGGAGAATGACATTTATAATTTCTTGAATTATCATGTTTACGTTTCTAGACTTCATATTCCGATTCTAATCTCTACAGTCAGCCACAATTTTTCATAGTGCTTGATTTCTGTATTATTATTCATATAATTAGTATACTGTAATTCCAGTGTTTTCAGATTAATTTAGATTAGAATTACGATTAATAACGGGATATTTACCATGTATATTTGTGTTTGTGAGTTTAGAATTGAAACCTTCCGTACGTTTGAAAACTTTACGATCGTTCAATTTAGAATTTCAGGCCTTAAATAGTTTATTAAGTGCTTGCAGCTTCACAATACGAAGAGTCTCGACCAACACCTCAAGAGACTCTCGCTAGATGGCTGGGTCAAGGGTCAGATTCAGAAGGCGGTACTCCTGGACACGGCGCGGATAGTCAGGAGGTTCCTCTCTCTGTCGCCCTGACCACCGGTAGCTTAGGCCCTGTAGAGGTAATCGTTAGTCGCGGTAGTTTTCTGGGCGGGTGAATTTTCGTGTTTAACAATAGCGAGGTTAAGTCGTTCATTTCGGTTTTGGTCTATATACTCGACTCGTTAAGTCAAGTTTAGGTGGCTTAAGAACTTCTGGTTCACAAGGTTTCGTTTGCTAAATTTTTCTATTGGCTACAGTTGGTGCTCGGCCCATATCAAATTCTGAATTACATGGCGCCGTAGTCCCATGTTTTCTCCGTCAAATCCAAACCTATATATATATATATATATACATATATAAATATTTTTACTACAAAATTTATGTACATAGGTTTAAATTTAGCGGACGAAATAGGGAACTAACGCGGTTAGTAATTTAAGTTTTTGTATGCACCTCGCGTCACCCCTTGGTTTATTAACAGGATGATGTGACAAAGTATACCTAAATACTTACAGAGCTACACCAGAATAAAGAAATTTACGATAAATTGGTTGCCTTTCAGCACATCAGCCCAGAATGTCCGGCGCCGGCGGCTTTGCCAACTGTCCTGTAACATCCCGAAAAGGATTTGCTTTCATCGCCGAACTCACGGGAAATATTGTGTAGTGTCCGTGGAAAAACATACTGTTTACGATTTACCGGTGGCATAGATTTGTTGATGTAATCAATAGTTATTTTGCAAACGCATTGGCGTTCACACCCTAAAAAATACAGATATATTTGAAGGCGACTGGAAACCCTTTACTGTATGAGATATTAAATTTATTTCAACCCTGTCAATAATAAGGTCACATATTTAAGTTATATCTGTCATATATGTTTCGTATGTAATCTATACATATAATAAAGCAGAAGAGGGTCGAAAATCTGTACATTGAAGATATTAGTAAAAAAATCGATGGAGGGGTCTAAGAATCGATAACAGAACACGTTTCAACTGTTTTTAGAATTCGTGTCTGTTTGTCTGTTTGTCTGTTTGTCTGTCTGTTTATATGTCTAACTATCACGCGAAAACTAGCGAATGGATTTGAATACAGCCTTCACTAATATGTTTATTGGATCTTCGGCCAGGTTATAGGCTATAAAAATCATACAGGTTAGGGATGAAAGGGGGTGAAAAGAGGGGTTAAACTTTGTATGAGAAGTCTTTCAGTTCATGATTTACAGGCTTGAAAGTTGGTAAGTATATACATGGACGCAAAGTAAATAGAACCTCATTCAAACATTGTATAATAAACAGATAGTATTTGAAAAAATGGGGGGTGAAATAACAATACCTCTGCCTCTCAAGGCTATAGACAAAAATACAAAAGTCCCTCAAACCATATTAACTGTTTGAAATGAGAGATCTAATTATGTTGGTCAGTCAGTCGCTATCAATATTCACAAACTTTACTACGCAACCTCGGTTTTTTTTTTTGTTTTCGATGGAGGGTACCTTACCTACGCAGAGCGGCGGGCTCTCGGTTGCATGGTAGCACTTGCGACATGTACGAGTACTACCTATATATTAAGTATGCGCATTTTTGTATAAAATATTGTTTTTTGAGGTGCTCATTACAAGAATGATACTTATCCATTTTCAAATCGAAGATGGCGGACATTTACTTATTTACTTTTCTTAATAATCGATATGGGTGTCATCTTTGAGGTTCTTCGAGGTGCCGATTAGTTGCGTTTTCCGTCAGCAAAATGTATAAAATACGTTCAGCGCGTAACAGACATAAATTTAGGGTATATTGGTATTCGTTATTAAAACATACATATCTACGTAACAATAAACATCAAGTATGACCAAATTCGAACAGGCGGATTGGAAAGCAAAAAAAACCGGCCAAGTGCGAGTCGGACTTCGCACATTTAGGGTTCCGAACCGACCGCAAAGTTAAGTTGGTTTTTATAGGAAAAATAAGGAAATTTCAAAGAAAAAAATCTAATTTATCAATATATTAGTATTTGTTGGTAAAAAATACGTAATAACAATCATTATTACCAAATTTTAAGTTTATAGGTGTTTGGAAAGTTAAAAAAATCATCGGAACAAAATTTCGTAAATTCCAATAACTTATGAACAAAAAAAATATCTATTCAACTACCTCTTTACAAAGCCACTTGATAGGTCAACAAATTTTTTTGTTCAATATTTCGCGCTCGCTGCGCTCGCGTTTTCATCTACATTGCTTGATGCGTATGAAGTATTTTCCGTACCTGCATCATAATGTTCGAATCATTTCGCACTAGCTTTTTTATCTACATTACTTGACGCGTAGGAATTATTTTCCGTAACTGCATCATAATGTTCGAAAAATTTCGCGCTCGCTGCGCTCGCGTTTTCATGTGCATCATGAGAATGAAGTATTTCCCGCACTTGCATCATAATGTTTGAAAAATTTCGCGCTCGCTGCGCTTGCGTTTAGATCTACATTACTTGATGAGTATTTTCCGCACCTACATCATAATGTTCGATAATTCTCGCGCGCCCTACGCTCGCGTTTTCATCTGTATTATAGTTGATGCTTATGAAGTCTTTTCCGCACCTGCATCATAATGTTCGAAACATTTCGCGCTCACTACGCTCGCGATCTCATCTTCATTTCTTGATGCGTATGAAGTATTTTCCGCACCTGCATAATAATGTCCGAAAAATTTCGCGCTCGCTGCGCTCGCGTTTTCATCTACATAACTTCATGAGTATGAACTATTTTCCGCACCTGCATCATAATGCTCAAAAACTTTAGCGCCCGCTACGATCGCTTTTTCATCTAAATTACAGATGCGTTTGAAGTCGTTTCCGCACCGGCATCACAATGTTCGAAAAATTTCGCGCTCGCTGCGTTCGCGTTTTCTTCTACATTACTTGATGAGCATTTTCCGCACTTACATCATAATGTTCACGCCTCAAGGAGGTATTCTCTCCCCTCTCCTGTTTTCCACATTTATCAACTTCATCACCCCCGAGTTTCGCTGCGCCTACCATTTGTATGCTGACGACCTACAGCTTTACGACCACTGTAAAACGACCGACATCACTGCTACCGTGGATAAATTAAATCAAGACCTTCTGCACATTGAACAATGGTCCAAGAGGTTTGGCCTATTCGTAAACCCGTCTTAGTGTCAGGCCATTGTCATCGGTAGCTCGCGGCAACTTGATAAACTTGACCTTGCCACGGTTAGGCCAGTGCAGTTCAATGGTACTCCCATCCCCTACAGTCAGAGTGTAAAAGACTTAGGTATTCACTTGGACTGCACTCTGAGCTGGAGAACACAGGTGGCAGAAATTAGCCGTAAGGTCTCATATTCTCTGCATTCACTTAACAAGTTAAGGCACTTCTTGCCCGTGAGCACCAAAGTTATGCTTGTTAATTCCCTCATTTTACCCATAATCGACTATGGTGATGTGTGTTATCCGGACTTAAATGAAGAACTTCTCAACAAGTTGGATCGACTGCTCAACAACTGTATCCGTTTCATTTTCTGTCTCAGGAAATACGACCACGTCTCTTATTATCGGTCCCAGCTTGGCTGGCTCTCTATCCGTCAACGACGAGATTCTCGCATGCTTTGCACTTTATTTTCCATTCTTAATGATCCACAGTCTCCTGAATATCTCAAGTCCCTTTTTCATTTTAATGATGCTTCTCGTTCCCGTCAATTTCGCTCTTCAGGCAATCTCTCTTTAACTATCCCTATTTGCCGAACTGGCTTTATGTTGAATTCGTTCTCCGTTCAGGTGGCTCGTCTCTGGAACGGTCTACCTCCCAAGATCCGTAAATCCCCAAACAAGTTCGCTTTTAAAAAGGCTACGTGATTTCTATGCTGGCAGATTCGTGGAGTAAAGTGTCTGTTTAGTAATTCTCGTATATATATATATATATATATATATGTATATCTATATAGATGTATATATTATGTATATTGTATATATGTGTATCTATTTGTATTTATATATGTTTATGTATTTATATAATTAATACGTATTATTAGTTGCACCGCCAACAATTTTTCTGCTTCGCCTTAAGGTTGACTGGTAGAGAATGCCATATGGCATTAAGTCCGCCTTTTGTACGATAAGTTTTTCTTTTGTGCAATAAAGATTAAATAAATAAATAATGTTCAAAAAAATTTCACGCGCCGTACGCTCGCGTTTTCATCTACATTATAGTTGATGCGTATGAAGTCTTTTCCGCGCCTGCATCAGAATGTTCGAAAAATTTTGCGCTCACTGCGCTCGCGTTTTCATGTACATTACTTGATGAGTATTTTCCGCACCTGCATCATAATGTTCGACACATTTCGCACTCACTACGCTCGCGTTTTTATCTTCATTACTTGGTGCGTATGAAGTCTTTTCCACACCTGCATCAATGTTCGAAACATTTCGCGCTCGCTGCGCTCGCGTTTTCATCTACACTATTTGATGCGTATGAATAAGTATTTTCCGCACCTACATCGTAATGTTTGAAAGAATTCGCGCTCGCTGCGCTCGCGTTTTCATCTTCATTACTTGATGCGTATGAAGTATTTTCCACACCCGTATCAGAATATGCGTATGCGTATCTACATCAATAATAAGTTAATAACATATATTTAGTCCTCTGTCATGTTTCATGTGGGCGCATTGAGCCGGCGTGCGCAATGTTTGGCGAGACAACCCGGCGAAATACGGTGTAGAAGTTGATATGGATAATGGATATTCACGCGAATGAAGTCGCGGGCAAAAGCTTAGATAAATAAATTTGAAACCTGGACTACCCGTGCGAAACTGGGGCGGGTTATAAATGCGAAAGTAACTCTGTCTGCCTGTTTCCTCTTAAAATGCTCAACCGATTTAGATGAAATTTGTTATGGATATAGTTTGAGTCCTAGGGAAGGACATAGGATACTTTTATCCCGGAAATCATCCCTTAACGAGGTTTAAGTTAGAATGGAAGAGAGATAACTAGGTAAGCGCATGAAATAGAAGAATGAAATAACATTCTAACGCGATGACGCGAGTTCTACGCAGACGAAGTCGCGGGCAAAAGCTAGTAAGGGTTTAAACCAATGCCACAGTGGTACTAATATGAGAATGGATTTACCTGTCATCGCATTATAGCTGAAGCTTAAAAGCTCACACACGGATCAGACAAAGCAAATTACGCAAAATTATCCGTAATGCAGGACTTTGAATTTTAGATCAAGCTTTCATCAGTGATAAAATTATAAAAAGTATGTACCTATGTGTATTTCTTTGTGGGTACTAGGACCATAATAAGCTGAAAGTTATAACTAAAATTAATTTTGATCAAACATTACGTCAGGTACGTAAAGCATTTAGAATATGTACATAACCACGAATTTATGGAATGAAAAGAAAATATACGATTTGATTCAATTCTTCTTTGGTTTGATTGTTTTTACCCCATTAAAGTCTATCTTATAAACCTTTTCAACGGCCCAGCATCGGTACATTCGGCACTGATTGTTCAAAGAAATAAAAACGGAACAAAAATGCTTTGCGCTACGAATTGATACGGCTAACTCCGTCGAGCTGTCAGTTGCGAAAGGACCTCGATTGTAGTTTTTCTCTCGGTTATAACAGCTGCTAGCACACACAAAGTTAACGAATGGTAGACAACCAAGATAAGTACAATTCTGTGTTTTTGTGCAATAAAGTTTAAATAAATAAATAAGTATCTACAATGCATCATCGTGGGTACTGAAATCTTTTATATTGTGATTGAAAACTGATTGGCTATTGCTTCACTATGCACCAATATGAATTAGATGGTACTGCTTCAATATTACGTGATAAGAATTATTGTTTAAAATGCTCCATTGAGTATCATAGTGTCCAAATCTTTCTCAACCAAATTGTTTTGGTTTTGCAACAACTCTCTGTACCTTCCCATCTGTTTGTAATACCTACACACATTTCTAATTAGTTGATAAATAGGTTCTCAAAAATTTATTTTAGTGTGCTTTTATACGTGGTTAAAAAATGAATCAGGCTAAGTCTAATTTCGAGGAGAAGCTTTTCATTGAATTCTGAACAGCTTACACTCATAAAATAAACAAATAATCAACCCTTCAACGCTCAGATCAAATCAGATCGTTATCCTTTGTGTCACGTGACGTCACATCGTTATGACGTGATGCCACGGATCTCATGATTTATGTATTTGTTATACTGTTTCATTACTTAATAACTATTGGAACATACCTGGTAAACAATCTGACAGTTTGCAGTACAAACCGTCAGCCATTGACGCGGAAAGCGATGCCAAATTGCGTTATGTAATTAGTCTGCTGATTCCTATTTGCTTTAAAACGGATGACAGCAGCTGCAAGGATCACAGACCGACGGGTTTAAATTATCCGACTTTTAATAATTAGTCAAAAACAACTTAAGTGAAGTTTTCAATATTGAAAACTTTAGAACTATTAAAAACTTGTGAAGATTTCCAGTTTAAAAGTAATATGTTTATTATTTCCATACATAACATAACAGTCGTTTGGCAAACAAAAATGAATTGTACGAATTGCAGACTTTGGATCTCCGGGAGTCAATAATTCGTCAGCTTTGAGCTGCATTCAGGGGAGCGTGCTTGTTATGATATTCGGTAAAAGGTCGTAACGTTCAGGTACAGTTAGCAGCCGAAAAATCTTAAACTAACGCCCCTCCAGTGGAAACACACTGAAGCTCACATGTAGGTTCAATGCATAAACAGAATATCTCACACTAAAACCAGGTCTACCGAGCATTCATTTTTAAAATGTTTTTTTTCTACGATGACAAAGTGTTGCACTGTAGAAAGAGGTTAATATAGTCTGTAACGGTTAACCTACGAAACTGACAGAGGTACTGAGTTAACAGAGGATACAGACGACTTAACAGAGGGTAATGTCTAAGAGTAATAAGCACAAATATGTAATAATACTTCATATCTGGATTGTCGCACTTAGAACTGTAACTGTAAGTTGTGGAACCGCAACTGTTGGGAGACCCCCTGGGTTGGAAGGTCAGACGGCAGTCGCTTTCGTAAAGCTAGAGCCTACTCCAAATCTTGGAATAAGTTGTCAAAGCGGATCTCGGCCTCCTTGGGGCACAACCGATAAACGTTAGTAGGATACTGACATGTCAACAAGATCGTTTTCAGATAATAATTCAAGACGGACGAGCAATCTTACAGTGTGCAAGATAAAGTCGAAGCAAGTCTTCTTTCACTATTTGACACTTTCGTTCGCCTACTTTCCTATTTCTGCTGACTGTATTTCCAATAACCCATACGCTTTTGTCAGCACGCCAGCATATTTATTAATCTTCTATATCGGTTCGCTGCAGGACTGTGCGAGACTTTTCAACAAATTCGTTGCTGGGAAATCCGCCATCGAAGAACAATACTTATTGATAAATAGTGGCTGATAGTATTGGTAGATCATAAAGGCGGTACAAAACGAGTACATTAAGGAACGATTAGGTATTTAAAACATTGTATTTATTTATACCCATTATATAAATAAACTGTAGTTTCTTTATATCTTTATATTTTAAAAATAATATTGGAAATAAAACTATTTATTGCGTAGGTATAATAGGCTTATATATTGTATATACCTTATGCCAGTCTATAAATGAATGAATGAATGAATGAAGTAGTTTATTCACCAAAAACATATGGTACATAATATAGGTGTTACAGTCAATGTTGTGTCCCAAAATATGTTTCGCCAAAACAGGCATGTGAAAATTATTATGTCAAAATCATTATACATTATAGTTATTGTGAAGTCATAGTACAGAAAAGATATATAGTAAAGACTGCCGTTTTTAAAACGAATTACCTCATGAATATGAAATTTCGCCCGCATTTCGGTTATCATATTTATTACAAGCTTTTATTAAAATTGAAATGTATGTAGGTTATCTCGTGTGTTCGGTGCATCTTACAACTGAATTTTAGATCTTTAGTCGATGGTGCTGAAATTTGTCATACCTTAAGTTATTAGGATGAGAATGCAATATTATGTACCACCAGTACCAGTTACCACTGAGCTGATCTGATGATGGAGATAGAAGGTAGCCACAGCAACTCCTAAAATATACTAGATAAACTTATCGTGTTTGGTTAAAATCTTATGTCTTTAAACGAGCAATTCTTGTATATATAAATATTTGTGGACAATCTTACACAAATCAACCTAGTTCCAAACTAAGCAAAGCTTGTACTATGGATACTAAGCGACGATATCCATACTTATATAGATAAATAGATACTTAAACACATAGAAAACATCCAAGACCCAAGAACAAATATTCGTCAATCATTTTACTCTTGAGCAAACAAGGGAGTACATCTTGAATGTCTGTCAAATTAGACCAGCTTGACAGAACTGGCTTCCCACGACACGAGGCGGCTTGACCCACAAATATTCGTGCTCATCACATAATATATTTATTTATTTCGGGAATCTCGGAAACGATTTTCGGGGACGAGCAATCGATCTAGCTAGGTCTCATGCCCGGGAAAACGCCGAGCAAAGCTCGGTCGCCCAGATATTAGGTAATAAAAGCTTGAAACAAAAATAAAAAAATCTAAAATAACCTATCCTATTTTAACCATGTTACTCCAACGAAACGCGGAGAAGAAAACTCCAGAAAATTGCCAAAATACTTTTGTTTGATCACTAAGTTCGGAAATGTCAAACTTAAGTCAGCCAAACATGTTTGTTTACCGTGGTGAAATTCGTACACGGGGGATTTGAATTCTTAACTTCGTTTGATATTTTACCTAGCTTATTCAAAGGTATGGTACATATTCCTATGTCAAAACCTACATATTATTTGTGTTTCAAAGGACTTAAAAACCTACGGGTTAATTTGCTTGGAGGCGCCATCTTTAAACCACACCGAGCTAGAACCATGTTACAGTATACTACCAGTGTATCTACAAAGGAAATCTCAGACTAAGCAGTCTAAGCACCTCGTATACAAAATTAAAAAACGATCACGGAAAAAAACGTATTTAAAACACTTTGCCGTCCCTTGCTCGGGCCCGCCGTACAACGGCTTTCAGAAATTCAGATTGTACTTTCTTATGAATAATGGAGTATGAAATGCTTGACAATATTAGCTTTGTAGCAGTCTAGTGTATGCGATCTTTGTGGAAGGGACCGCTGAAAATAAATCGCCGATTTTGGGAGAAAAAAGACTAGCAATCGGAGGTTCCGTGTGGCTACTACAGCTTGGCAAAAAAGAGTAGAAACGGTTTTTTTTTGGTCCTGGCAACTTCAATTAAATTGACAATTTTGTCATGCACTGAGCGAAAAAAATACTAATTATTAGTAAGTTTTAGTGAATCCCAAGACAAGGAGATTATATACTAACGGTTACAAAACCGTTTACTAGTAATTAGTTGTTGACAAGTTGAGGACAAGGACAATTTTTTTGGTATTAGTAAATAACTACTATTATCAAAAACTGTTTTGTAGCCGTTAGTATATAATCTCCTTGTCCTGGGATTCACTAAAACTTACTAATAATTAGTATTTTTTTCGCTCAGTGTGTACGTGATGAATGTAGCAACTGTCAGCAGTGTTGTTTATTTATTCTTATTTACTTAATTTCGGCTATATGTCAAAATTGTAATACAATAAAGTCACCAGATAATGATAAAATAATACGTAGTTCCACCCGTGAACTTATTTTTAAAAGATGTCTTGCTGAATGTGGGGCGGGAATAATTTTGTGGGATTACTGGTCAGTGTTTACCTGTTTAGGTACATAAAAACAGCTAAAATTACGGGTTGGTAATAATCTCTATCTACTATTATGTGTTGAATTATTAATGATATGACTAATTACATATATTTTTGAAGGTATAGTCACGATTTATGGATGAAATTGCGTCCTGGATAAAACAATGATTTGATTAAGGGTAAGGTTTAAACAATACTTTCTAAAATCAACTTGTTACTTACGATTTATTTGATGGATTTTATTTTATAGTGAAATTTCAAAAGTATAGCAAAAGTTAGGAAAGATATATCCTTTTAGGTTTAGGTAGGGATTTAATTACATTCTAGAAGTGCATAAACATCTTTGGTTCCTATAAATATGCGGTTTTCTGATGATCATTTGCGAAATATACTTTGTACAATAAATCACGTTCGTATCAGATGTTTTTAAGATTTGATTTCACTTTCATCGTATAACAACGGGGGCCCTAACAAAATCTGTTGAAAAAATTCAATTCTCATGACGAGGACAGAGGGTTTTGTTATTTGCTGCGAGGGCCATTTATGGGCGCACAATGAGATCGTTTGCTTTCACTTTCAGCGCTTCTAATGCGCTGTATTGAGTGGCTCGATGTGCTCAAATAAGGCATTATATCGCAACGAAATACTCCAGGATAAAAGGGGATCGTCTAATAAAATGGAGCATTTTTTCTACTTACTTTAAGTATTTACAGTCTGCTTTATTCAAATATTAAATTCAATAAATTTATTGAATAGTTAGAATGCAAAATTTTACGCTGTAAATATGACCAATTTATTATGCTCAATTCCATTGACAGTTTTGCTTAAAACCCTCAAATTATGGGGATTTTTCTCACCTTTACTTAGTATATTGATTAAATCAGGGGTAATTTCACCGAAGACATTTTAAGTCTGACAAAAAAAGTAGATAATAATAGGTGTGCCACTGTCGTTCATAGTTCCTACTAAATAAGTTCGTAATATAGTGATGTACATTTACTCGTATAAAGACAAAATTGACAATTTAATTGAAGTTGCCAGGGTCTAAAAAAATTAAGTACCTAGTTTCGTTTCTAGACTTACTTACCAAGCTGTAACTTTACTGTATATATAGTCTACTGTGTATATATATAGTCATCAGAATCCTATAATCGCTATGTACCGGGAGACACGTGCCATCCTGTGAAAAATCGCAAATATAATACCATCACGGTACCATGATTTACCACAACTATCTCATGTAAACACATCAGTATTCATTTTTTCTTATACACACATGAAAAAGAATTACGTGACCGTGGGCAAGATTTAAAATGCATAGTTGGTTTCAGGTCAGCTCGTCTTAAGATTGGCAATTTACGTCGCCTTGGCTATTCAAATTTCATTATAAACGCAGCCTCATGACAAGGTGCAAAGGCAGTGGCATTAACATATGCACATAATTCGCGACATTACGGCCTAAGTGGTGGTAGCTCGTACTGGCACTATTGAGTAATAAATAACAACTAACCACGCGGTATATCGCCAACAAATACCATGGGAGCTTCACAAATTAGAACAAATATATAGCGCTGTCAGAACCACAACGCGCTAGGTTTATAAACGTGTCTATTACAATTTCAACTTTAATGACATACCATTTAACTCTTTATTCGAACATGTTTCAAATTGTGGTTAATTCCCTGTGGCTCTATGTAATTTGTACTTAGTAACACTTTAGGACGAACGTATCATTCATTTGTTTGATGCAAATGAGAATTATTGCGGTCGCGGTTGGTTGGTTAGGAATAAATGAAACAGATGAATAGACTGATGCAAATTCAATGGTTTATTTATTGTTAGATTTAGATGCAATTTTACTAGGTAATGTAGCTTCACTATGAATAACTAGGCAAATATCACATGTATCTTCCTCTGCACTGAGCGAAAAAAATACTAATTATTAGTAAGAATCCCAAGACAAGCAGATTATATACTAACGGTTACAAAACAGTTTAGTAGTTACAAGGACAAATTTTTTGGTATTAGTAAATAACTACTATTATCAAAAACTGGTTTGTAACCGTCAGTATATAATCTCCTTGTCCTGGGATTCACTAAAACTTACTAATAATTAGTATTTTTTTTTCGCTCAGTGTGTACTCTGAAACTAAGTAAACTAAAACTAACTTAAAAAAATGTAGAAAGATAAATAAAAAACACGGTGTCCCCTTCTTTTACAGAAAAATGTTTCGTAGAATGAATTGTTTCGCAGAATTTTCGTTTCACAGAAACTTTTTTTTTTCATAAACCGGTAACTTTTTAGGTACAGTTAAACTGCAATTTTGTAGAACCCAATTAGATCTACCAGAAAAGTAGGTTAGGTTAGAACTGCGAACCTTTTGTAAAAAAATGTTTTCTATGAACTGAAACTGCGAAACAATACGTCTATGAAACTTCTGTCTGCGAAACAAAGTACAATCAAAATCAAAATTTCTGATAGGTATCTCTGTGTAGAAATAAATATATCTAAGAATAAACAATACGATTTCGCGGAAGAAAAACACGACAAAAACTCTGTCGGTGTACGTGTCGCTAACGCTTTGTGCGTTGCTGAGTAACATGAAATGTCCCGCTACGCGGCAACAAGATCATTGTTGCCATCATTGCCATCCCAATTAAAACCTACTTAACTACAAATATAGGTCTTCGGTACAATGCCGCAGGGGCCATTTTTAGATTTAGTTTAGTTATAATTTTTTTCTTCTTTTTTTATAGTTAATAGATGTATGTAAGTATTAGTATGTAGGTATTTGTTATTGTATTTTTATTTCTTTATTATTAATTGTATTGTAATGTAATAAATGTATATTTTATAAAGGAAATAAATAACATTGCTAATATAGGTGCAAATTGGTAATATAGGTGCAACTACATCTTATGACAAAGGATTTGAGCCATATTTTTCTTCGCAGAAATAAGGCTGTCATAGATAGATAGGTCTTTGGTCGAGACAGCCTTTGAAGTTCTTTACGGTTTTTGTGTATATGTGTGTGTGTGTTTATGTATCGGTATTCTAGATAAGAGTACATGAAACATTCGTTATTAAAATGGATATTTGTTCAATTACCTTCATAATACCTTGTACTGCAATTTTCATTTAGTCTATTCAACATTTTGGTTTGATAAGCCATTTAAGTTTGAATAATTATTAATTTTGCCCATTTGGTTCCTACACGTATCATGTGCGTACGTTGCATGTATCATGTAATTTTATATACCTACATTTCGATCAACAAAACGAGTGTTTCATTTTCACCAAACAATAGCTACACCCGCTGTCAAGTTTTATACCCAATTTCCCTTCACAAAGTAAAGGCTATGTTCATTAAAAAGCGATAGATAACTCGATAAACTTTGAACTTTATATATCGAATAAAAGTTGAGCGACACAAAAATATCAGGCCGATAGAAGTTTTCCAATGTCATTAAAACTTTGAGAAGAGTTGACGCGGTGACGGGCGTACGCTTAAGAGTTTGAAACGACGTCTTAATAAACGGTTTGTAAACATAAGCAGAACTTGTTTCGTTTAACAAAACGCGGTTAAACGTTAAACATGTTTAGTTTTGTGTTAATATACTATACGCGATGTAGGAGTTACTGACGAGTGAATAATACGTGAGTTATGATTCGAGATTAAACAAAATATAAAAAAAATCTGGCACGTAGGCGTATAGACTTTCTTAGGCAACAATGATAGGTACTGCAGCCAGCATCTAAACCCGTCCTCTCCCAACAAAAAAAAAACAATCTTTTTCACCTCACTATTGCACTAGCTCGGAAAGCCCTTTTTTATTCTTTAAAAACAGATAGCAAAACTGCATTTTATCCACATGTGTGCAAAGTAATTTTGAAATCCGAACGTGTTCCTAGTTACTTTTTTAACATTATAACATGTAAGGCCGTGTTCCCACTATCCGATACAATATAGAGGAGGAACAGAATTGGAAAAGGCGTCTCTAAACAATGCAAGCGGCAAGTCATGTAACAGTTGGGGTGACAACGTTATCAGAGGGTTTGGACCCTGCAGAATACGGATCTGCCTGTCGCCATCTCGAAATTCGAGCCGGAAGTACGGTATACCGGAAAAGGTGCAGCCCATACAAAAAATTTCGCAGTACATTTAATAAATTGTTGCTCTGGTACTCTAAAAGAGGTCCGATTGATATGGTTTTTTGGTATGTCGTGAAGGACAATATTAGCCATGGTAACCTAAAAATTTCGGCCCTCCAGCTCCATAACTTTGGCCGCCATCTTGGAAATAGTGTCATTTTTTTCAGTTCTTTGCTTTTACTGTCGTCAAAGTTCATTCCAGTGCTAAACATAGTTCTACAATATTGTAGAATACAAAACTTGCTAAAACTTTTGGGTACAAAGATTTTTTCCATGACCCCTAGGGACGAAGATATGACAGGATATATCATTAAAAATTGCCACTTTTTTCTAGTTTTCCGTTCATGTTTACATTTTAAGTGCATTTTAGCACTAACTATAGTTCGGCAATATTGTAGATCACGAAATTTGCTACAACTTTTGTATTGATATATTTTTTCCACGACCATTAGGAAAGAAGATATGAAGTCATCTATGGAGTAGCACCGTTGAAATTTGCTACTTTTGCAGTTTTCTTCTCATATTTAGGTTTGAGTGCATTTAATCGCAATCTGTAGGGGATCTATGATGGTCGAGTGATAGCGGGACAGACGACAAGATAAAGCATCTGTCACTTTCCGATCTATACCACTTCAATCCCTCAGAAGACAAAATCGTCTATTTCCACGATACCTAGAAGATCGTAGGTACTTTGAATTTGCATATAATTTTGTCTTCTATAATATTGCTGACCGAGAAATGCACTAAAACAAAAATATGTGAAGAAAACTGGAAAAGTAGTAAATATCGACGGTAGTACCCCATAGGTGACATCGTATCTTCTTTCCTGATGATCGTGGAAAAAATATTTCAATACAAAAGTTGTAGACAATTTTGTAATCTACAATATTGCTGAACTATAGTTAACGCTAAAATGCACTTTAAACGTAAATATGAGAGGAAAACTAGAAAAAAGTGGTAATTTATAATGATATCTCCTGTCATATCTTCGTCCCTTGGGGTCATGGAAAAATTCTTTGTACCCAAAAGTTTCAGCAAATTTTGTGTTTTACAATATTGCCAAACCATGTTTAGCACTAAAATGAACTATAACGACAGTACAAGCAAAAAACTGAAAAAAGTGACAGATTTTCCAAGATGGCGGAGAAAGACGTGGAGCTGGAGTGTCAAAAATTTCGGGATACGATGACAAATATTGTCCTTTACGGCATATCAAAAATCCATAACAATTAGACCATAGTTAGGGTACCGGAACAACGATTTACCAAATTTGCAACGAAAAAATTTGTATGGGCTGCACCCTTTCCGATATAACATTCTTCCGGCTCAAATTTGGGGATGGAGACAGGCAGATCCGTATTCTGCAGGGTCTAAACCCTCTGATTACGTTGTCACCCCAACTGTTACACGATTTGCTTCTTGTATTCTACTTCTTCAAAAATGGGCCTACTCTATAGGATTCATTACCGATAAAAATGCTTGGAAAACTGCTTAGTGCTCACACTATCCGATCCGATATCGGTCAGATTCGTATCGGATCCGATATCGGTTTGTGTGGGTGGACATAAAACAGCCAGGACAATTTTCGCCCATCTGATTTTTTTTTCAGGTGGTGTGAAAAAAATCAGTCCTTGGATTTCAGATTTTATATTTATATTGAATTATTTTTTTTATAATTATTTTGAATATTAAGCAAAATAAATATTTTTTTTTGCAAAAAATCGTCATTATACTCCGTTTCGACTAATTTAGGGATAGGGATTTTAAATTTTACATTTATTTTGAGTTTTAAGTCGAAAAAAATATATTTTTGCAAAAAATCGTCATTATACTCGATTCCGACTAATTCAAGGATAAGGATTTCAAATTTTATAACTATTTTGAATTTTAAGCAAAAAAAAATCGACATTATACTCGATTTCGACTAATTTAGGGATAGGGATTTCAAATTTAACATTTATTTTGAATTTTAAGTGTGAAAAAATTTTTTTTGCAATAAATCGTGATTATACTCGATTTCGACTAATAAAGATTTCAAATTAAATTTTTATTTGAATTGAAAGTAATTCATTTTTCACGCAATTTCGCTTTATATATTTACTTTAGCATTTGTTTTTGTATTTGCTTAATTTTTTTTGCATTTTTTTGTTCAAATTTAGTTTTTATTTTCTATTTTAATGAAATGAAAAATTGGAAGAAACCCAATTTTTTTAATTGTTTTTCTTTTATTTTTTCCTTTTTCTATTTCCTCGCTTTAGTGAGGTGACAAGATTTGTGTTACACACGGCTGCAAAGTTATTTTACCTCGTGTGTTGCAACACTCGCTATGGTCAGGATTCTAATTTTGAACCACTCGCTTCGCTCAGGATTCTATTTTGGAACCACTCGCTTCGCTCGTGGTTCAACCATAGAATCCATTCGCTAGCTCGTGGTTCAACCCTAGAATCCATTCGCTAGCTCGTGTTCCAATTCCACACTCGCGGTTAAAATACAACTTTGCACCCTTGTATAACAAATAACTATTGTTATCCGGCCGGGGATCCCAGTCACCGGTAGCGGACGGCTGCATACTATAAAAGTCAAGCGCAAACCTATTTGGAATAAAAAAATATTACGCATGTCTTCATAATATTTATGGTGATTACTGTTCCTCATGTCAACTGTAACAAAGAATAAATTGAAGAATATATAATTCACAACTTAAAGTAATAATTACACTTTTTAGCGGGTATTACACTGTCCTGAATTCAGAATCCTGACTAGTGGAGGGGAGTTGAAGCATCTCGCTCTAACGTATAGGTCCGAACCCTTCTAAGTGTCCTGAATTCAGGACAGTGTATTACTCGCTTCAGGCAGTAGTTGTTGCTGATAAATTTTAGTTATGTATTATTTAGTTCCTAACCTATTCATAAAACTTAACAAACCTCTGCTGACTAAAATGTGTTTTGTCCATTTTTTGCAAATCAAATATCAAAGTGGCAGATAAGGACAAACGAATTTTAACGGTAATGGGTTTGATGAACGATTATGAATTTATGAATAAGGGGGTAAGAAGCGGGTCCCTAGGAAAAATCAAATGACATACAATACATTATACGCAATCGACTTGCAGCGCTCAAAATTAAATCGCCATTTTAGGACTCTCGGCTAGTGACAACTTTTAATCACTCCCTAGCTAGTCCCTAGTTTGATTTTAAGTTTAATAATATAATATTGTACGCCCGAAATGGGCAAACTGTTGATACCCTTCAATGTATGACATTATAAGATCTATGTACACAGTTTGGACAATAAATGACGTCTATCTATCTATCTCTAGCTTTGCGTTTATAATTTCTATCATATTACTATATCTAATTATTACCATCTTTGCCTTTCAATCGTCATCACTTCATCAGCTAACTGTGGCGTGATCGTTTGGCATACTCAGTAGATACACCTAAATTATGTGCACCGCTTATTATCCATACGGGCATTATGGAGATACGTATCACACGCCAAATTGGATAAACCTAATGGCACATAAATCAATAGGAATACATTAGTGCTCCGTCGACTGTCAATACGACCATCTCCATATTCATTTCACAAAATTCACGTAATCATATGATTAAGATCTAGGCTCTGTGACTTTAGTAAAAGGGAATTCATCATCATATCACCCGAAAAAGTAATTTTTTGGTGCTTTCAAGAGAAACTTTTAATATTAATTTCACTGTTGGCTAACTTACCTCAACTTTGCCATAATCTTTATGAAAAAAAAATATTGCATACTATATTATTTACTAATATAAATAAATACATTTTAGTAGTTTATGCAACTGTTACATTTATTTATCTACACCCATATAGTAAATCCTCTTTAATAAGTTCAAAAACCGTAGATAAGACCCCGCTTTATAATATACTGTGCAGGAAGCTTCTCGCGGTTGCGTGTGACCTCTATAAGAACACCAAATATAATACTCTTACGAGATCACGTACAACCTTAACGACACAGCTGCGGGCTGGCGGCGGCGCTCGGGCCGGCCTGTCGAGGCAAACATGGAGCACGCTGGCGAGACGTGCCCACACGAAACACATGAAAGAGGATTTAATAGTAGTGTATATGCAACTGTACATAATTATAGGCATTAAAACACTCGTGTGACGTCATTATGAAACTCGCCTTCGGCTCATTTCATAAAACACACTCGTGTTTTAATGCCCCTCATTATGTACCAGTTGCATAAACTACTATTATTTATCGTATGGCAATTAACTGTTACATAATAAGGGTTCTTAAAACACGAGTGTTTTTAGACCTAATTTGTATTGCATACACTACTTTATCTACATACATATCCATAAATCTTGTATCATGTGTTCAGGAACTATTGCTTGAAACGCAATAGTTCCTGTTCAATACAAAAGTGGTGCGTGTTGATGTCTTTTCTAAGCACGCACCAGGATCGTAATGAAAAATTATGAAGAAAATGTAACATTATCATACTACTTTTCTCTCTTAGTGTTTTAACGGTGGTCATTTGCTAACCATACCTAAAGACATTATAGAAGAAGAAATTCTTCTTCTTAATGTTATTTATCTATTTCCGGTCATACTTAAACGAACAAACAGGGCGGATTTGGTCCGGATTCGATATTAGTTTAGGTCATCAGATGCAAAGTCCAGCAAATTAAAAAAAAATACAAACCATAAACAAAGTGTCAAATTTTTGATTTCCCACCAACTGAAACCTAAAACTAAAACATTTTCCGATTGAAAACTAAAACATTCAAGCTGTTAACGACTACATTACTTCAGTAAAATAAAATAATATTTTGTGATCGTGAAGAAAATGTGTAATACCTACGTTCTTTTAAATATAGAAAGTAAGTAAGTTGTAAGTAAGTGTTTCTGATTACTAAAAAATATGGCATCTGAAAAGTCTAATTTCAAACGAGTCGTAGAAAAAGTATTGCATGCAAACGGTGTATAACTGGGGGCCGATATTTTAGTGTCGAACGCACGAGATCTGTCAAAAAACTATGATGTTTATGATGTCAAAAAACGGCCCCCTGTAGCTTTAGTATAAGTTATATATAAGGATCCAAAAAAGCGAGTGGAGTGGGATGCGATGTGAGCCTTGGCGAGCCTCTTTGGACAGTTTGGACCAGTAGCTCTAGTATAAGTTTTTTCGAAACATTAACTAATTCGAACGCGTTTGTGTTTTGTCTCAAAATGTATGAAAGTGGTATGAAAACGTGAACAGCGCCTCTAGTGGTCACTAGTGGAAACTAAAACAGCGAGTAGGTATAACATTTGTTGTTAAACGATGAACGCGCGTATTTCAAACTCGGTGAGAGCGTTTTCATACATTTTGAGACAAAACGCAAACGCGTTCGTATTAGTTAATGTTTCGAAAAAACTTATACTAGAACTACTGGTCCAAAAAGGCTCGCCAAGGCTCACATCGCATCCCACTCCACTCACTTTTTTGGATCCATTATACTATACAACCGTTGCATAAAATACTATAGCCTATAGTAGTACGGGCGGAAGTTAACTTATAACACACGACTGTAGTATTTTAACATGATATTATAAACTTAGTTAAAAAGTTGGAACAGAAGCCAGGCCGTCCATTTCAAGTAAGAACTAACCGCAATAAAGTACAACACCACAGGTATATATTAAAAGCTAGCTCATAATACAGCCAGGAGCCAATAAATAACGTAGAACAGAGAACTACGAGCTGACTGGTCAGTAGCTCTGTTTAATTATTAACATATATACCGGCACGGACACACAGAGACAGCAGGCGCAATCGTTTTACCAATTAATTTCAAATCTTTTCCGATAATCAATCCGCTGTGTATCAATTAAATACGCTAGCGTCAGAGGCAGAACTTATCCGAACTAAGCAGGACAGAAATAATTTTATGTCACACCTGGCCATAAAGTGGCCATTATCGCACGCTCCGCGCGCGAAAAAACCCACTTCCTGGCCAGGGGGTGATATAAATTTTTGTACTTACCACGGGCGATAATAAAGAAAGCCTCAGATCGCATATTTATCGCCCTTGCCTTCGGCTCGGGCGTAAAATACCTGCGATCTGAGACATTCTTTGTTTTATCGCCCTTGGTAAGTAATGTACTATTGAAGGTCTTATTTAAACTAAGGTGTAATGTATCGTTTTTTTGTAAGCGTTGGCGGTACTTTGAAAAGGCATACTTTATATTTATATAACATATAATATATTAGTTCCGCCAAACGATCCCCGTAGCTTGTACGCTAGTGAGCCCGGCCCGAAACTCTAAATATTGTTGATCTTTACATCAGTACGATACACGTACTGAAGAGTCCTGAGGGCCTACCGCGACCGAAAACGAAGTGTCTCCCTTTCTGTCGCTCCAATGTGCAAGTGCGACGAGAGGCAGATATTTCGTTTTTGGTATCGCAAACTGTGCGAACTAAACCATGCTCAGAGGGCCTACCTCTGAGGATGGTTTAGTTTGCATACCTATGTGTGAGTGCTTACTTATTGTGCATGCTTCACTAGGTTGTTCGTAATGATTTATCTATCTGTTCATCTTGGTCTGATGCCATGCGCCAGTTTGGAGAGGGCCTGAAGGTCTGACGGTTATAAAAATCCGGTAGCTGCATTTCTATATCTTTGAAAAAGACGAAGACGTAGTTTTCATAGGTATCTTCTCTGGTTCAGTCATAAACTCCGGTATGCAATTTCCAGTACCATCCAATATACTAACGCTCAGTTACAAATGTCCTCAGTTCCCATCTTTATTACAATTTGGGAATAAAGCCTGCTGCACCTGTAGCACATACAGCCCAGAAGCTAAACTATGCAGCCCGGCGTTTGTGTTTCAACAACTGATGTAACACCGTCTTCGAAGTTCGAAATTAAATTCATTTGGGGATCAGACGTGTAAAGCTCTACGCTTATTTGATTGGTAGCTATACGACTACTACGGAAAAGTGTGCCATTATTAACAAAGTTGGAGTCAACAAATTGTGTGTGCATTAGAAAGCTGTCAAATTACCAGTTTCGTGACGAAATGCCCGCGATCTGCCTTATTTTTTAACCGTCTTCAAAAAAAGGAGGTTCTCAATTGGTCTGTGTGTTGTTTTTTTTTTGTTGTTGTTGTTTTTTTGTTGTATGTTTGTTACGCGATTTATGAACAGATAATTATGAATGGTGTGTGCATCTTGCGTCTTGGATACCGACGTAGCTAGTTACATAATACATAATTATAGTACGTAGTTCCCAATTGACACGTTAGGTCACGTGAGCGGAGCGTACCTATGTGTATGTGTGTGTGTAAAATAATACGGGGTCATAATAAAGCTCTCCGCGAAGCTTAGGACGTGCTTTAAAATACCTAATGTTGAGACGTAATGTTGGGATCACCATAAACCAAAATACTCGTCCCTAATTCCTAATTGTTATGGTTCAAAAGGTATGTATTTCATATATTTATTGCTATTATGTTCATTACATTGGTATGTTTAGTGGTATTGCATATATCGATAATTTGGTCAGTTAATGGAGCTCCAGCAGAAGCGTACAGGTCCCGGCAAACATCTTGAGCCTGTCGAAATTTTCCCTCTCTGACGCACATGCAAGTTTTCAAATAAGTGCGACAGAGAGGGAAGGTCTCGATGGGCTCAAGAAGTTTGCCGTCACTTATAACAATGATGCGATGGTATGCTACGTCGTGCGGGTTAATACTGCAATTACACAGAACACATTGTGACGGATTTATACGTCAGTAGGTACTAGTCCTATCTATATGTTGTTGGATATAAAGTCCCATCACACACAGGTATTAATAATTTTGTTGTTACTTTTAAACTGTTTTATATTTAAACTTTATTAAGAAAATTGGCACTAAATTTTAATAACATTTTGATCCCTCTGACCCGTGTAAGCGTTTGTCGACGAATTAACTTACGATAGTGTACCTACGTGTATTTTTTAAAGATAATAACACTGTAAACTATCGCGCTTTGTGCACAATACATATTAACCCGTTAACAAGTGAGACGTCATCAGCCTGCTGTGACCATGATAATAACAATACTTACAATACATACATACATTTTTACAATATTTTGATTTCAAATTTTGACAAAAGTATTGATAATGATATCAATGATATCTTGCACCGAGCCTTTGCCAGCGCAGCGCCGGAACACCGGCGTTCCTAGAGCCGACCGGCCTAGTCAGAGACGATGGCAAGAGGCCAGATGGCATGACCCTGGTATCCTGGAAGTTGGGACGGCCGCTAGTCTGGGACGCCACATGTGTGGATACTCTGGCTAAAATATTATGAACATAGTACATTACTTACATTAAATCATGATACTATCTTATAATTCAATTTCCATAACTCACAATGAGATTATAAATAAGTATGGCTGCACTAGCTTCTGAATACAAAAACTAGCGCAACAGGTTTTTTTTTAAACAAAGTGGTTCAAACTTAATTAACTTTGTGCCTGGACTTGAGAACAAGGAATTTCTTATTTCCTTTAACCCGGCTTGTTCTAGTGAAATTGCTACTTACTTGGAATTATTTCACTCTCGGATTTTATCGTGAGTTTTAATTAGTTTAGGCAATAAACTTCTGATGTCCATGGGTCTGGTGGAATACCTATACGGTATTTATTCAGACAACCGTATCGTTAAACATAATAATATAAATTATACAGTAAAATTTAGAATAAAATTGAAAGATAGAATAGAATAGAAAGATATTTATTCGAATAACACAAACACAAAATTACAGGAAAGAAAATTACACCTTAAAAACAAACTAACAAACATGAATGTGCTACCGAAAAGGGCTCCACTCAGCAATGTAGTGGACCCAGCAGTGTCAACGGCGCTGGTCTTCCGTGGATCCAATGAGGTGCGCGGGACAGCATACCGCATACTGCGCGACTCGTATTTAAAGCATATAAATAAATACTATTAAGATATATATAGATAATTAATATTAATTAGAAGCTCACACAAAGCAATACAGTGGTCTGAAGACAGGCCAATGTATTACTGTTATTTGTAGTCGGTTCTGCTGCTCCAGCATTACTTTAAACAGCCATGAAAGACGTCTCTCCCTCGGGCAATGCTTGTATGGTCTTCAATACACCCAAACAGCCAATAGGAATTATCAAATGAATTCGTAAAACGTCGGTTTTATTCATTTTTAAGTGTTACTAGTCGTGAAATCACCGATTGGCCCCGACGGAAGACCAGCGCTGACCAGGGGGCCGATTTTTGAGTGTCGAACGCTCGATTTCTCACTCGACATCTGTCAAAACATCGTAGTATTTTGACAGATGTCGAGTGAAAAGTCGACCGTTCGAAACTCAAAAATCGGTCCCCTGTTAGGTTGGCACCATGCTGAGTCGGGATCATTTCGTGGCACTTCCGTGTTAATTGTTTTATTGCTAATTTTTCTGTTATTTAAAAAAATACTCTTATTGTATTGTTATAAGGTACTGTACAAATGTTTTTTAAGTGCTTCGAATAAATGTTTATTCTTTTCTATTCTATTCCAAAACACGATAACAGACTCCGTGATAGGTTACTGAATTAATCAACTTACCTCTAATCGTAATAAACATGACGTATAGGTACGTACTATAGAGACAGGGCATTCTAAGTCTGATTTTTCTTACACCCCACTAGGGACTTATTTTCGCACAATAAATGGCCGGAACTCGAGAGGCTTGTATAGTATAGGTTTTGCCGCTGACGCGCACTCTGGCGTGAAATATCGTTTGTGGACACTCTACTGTAGTGTTATAACAACGAACGGGCTATTATATAAATATACGGAAAAGTTCACAAAATAACAAAAGGGAACGTTCGTGACCCAGCGGTGCCCACGTACCGTATGGGAGGTTAAGCAACGTCGACCGTGGTCGCCTCTTGGATGGGTATGGGTGATCGCTTTGAGTGGCTACTAACTGAGCGCTCCCGTGCTTTGGAAGGCACGTTAAGCCGTTGATTCCGAGTGCATTCTATGACAGCCGGAATCAATCGTTAAGCCAAGTTAGAGTCCTTCGAACGGCTTAAGAACTTCTAACAATCAAGTAACCCATTCATTAACAAGTCATGTCAATTCATGTTTATATCATGTCATATACCAATGCAACTTAGTTGAATAAATGTCTTTATTATTATTATTATTTATTAAGTCTAATTTCACTAAGGTCTAGCTTTTCCCTGGGTCTAGAAGGTCAGATAGTAGGTTTGAAGATATACCACATGCATCTGACCTTACTGGGATAGCACTAGGATGAATTTGTCTCAAAAAACTTTTTATGTCAAAACTGTTTTTTTTTCTTAAATTAGATTGATACTACGTAGTCTGTGATATTTTAAATTGGTTGCATTGCAGGTAAACGGTTCGACAAATTGATGAGCAGCGTAGCGCCCAACTCGTTACGAACTCCGAAACGCGCCAGCCATTTTGAAATTGCTGAAAACACGAACTTGCAGGAACTTGAGACTTTCCGGAACATGTCAACTATAGGGTTTGCATAGCGGAGGTGCTCACAACCACCCTTGTTGCCTATAACAAACCACTACCACGTAAGTCTGACCTCTGATTAAGTGCTGTTGCAACGAATGTCGGGATGCAATTATGTTAGGACACTACCAGACTTGGCGGAGCGGACGTGGTATTTTGTTCATTTATGAGAGCGCGAAGATTTTCCCACTAGGCGGTATAAATATTAGTAGGTAGTACATTTGCGCAGTAGTAATATCATGTACGGAAGCGGGGCAGTAGGTTGTGCTATCGTATCGCCGAGCTTGTTATCCCGCGCCAGTTAGGAAGCACTCATTTAAATGTAGGCGAGCTGTAAAAACTGTACTGGCTCGACTGGCAGTAAGCACTGACAGCTTTCAGCTATCCGATACCGTACTACCTCCGCACCGACAAGTCAGGAAATCACCTTAGGGGTAAAAAGTGCAGTCACGGGTTGTGAGTTGTATCAGCTAATAACGGGATACTGGCGGTCAAAATGTTATCGAATCACACTACCACGCTGAATTAGCTTCAGCTTTTTTGCAACTCCCGTAAAATTAAGGTAAACTACTCCGTTTATATTCTTCGATAAAATTGTAAAGTTCTCAGGCAAACAGCAAACAAACTTTGGGACAAGGTCTTACTTAGTAATTTTGCCTGATTTAATTTAAGGGTCTCATTGAAGAGGTCTAAGACATTTTCTTGTATTTCATATTTTTACCGCGTTGTTAATTTACTAATATTACGATAATAATCAAAGCTTTACGAGTATGATAACGGTGGTTGGTACTTAACTAACCGACCGACCAACCGTAATCATCCCAACTAACCACCGACCCACCAATTGAATCAGATCTCGGTAGGCATGTTAATTACACAAATTATTAAGAAAATAGATATTCATTATGTTTTGAGAAAAACTAGCTAGTAGATTTTGACTTACAAAAGTGCCATTGCTGCCTAGTTGCAGTATAAAGTTTTTATCTTATTATTTAATACTGACTTTTATTTTGGTTGCAGAGTAAAATTTTAAAACGAACGAGTTTATCATTTATAATTTGCACCTTAAAAACAGTTTACACAGTTGGTTTGTCCTAACTCAAGTAAAATAATATTAAGTAATAAATTGGTAATTATTAAGATAGAATTAATTTTATATTATCATAAACATTCATGAGATAAAACAATTGAGTACCTAAAACTAAATATAACTAAATTAAACTATGAAAAATAATAAATAAAATAATATATTATTATGATATGTCGACATGACATTTTTTTTAAATGACTATGATTATTATGTATGATTTTGACTTACGTATCGAAACTTTAACTAGTTTACTTTATGAACTAGTTAGAAAATAGGTAAAAATTTAAGCCACCCGTATTTTTTCTTTTTCAATTTAACTCATTATTTCATACAAAAAAAACACGTTGAAAAGTAGGTCATTCCAAAAGGGCGTAAGTAAAATATGACGTCATCTTCCCAACAAGAATCCAGAGCCACTCCAGAGCAGCGATCGTCTGTACTCTGTACTAAGGTCTCCCTGAATACAGCGAGGAAGATGACGTCAACTTTCGGTTTACAGTAATTTGCGATTTTTTCCAAAATTAACGGAGAAAAAAATCTAAAAAAATGTTTTTTGTGTACTTCACACGTTTTTACCGAAATGGTTTTCGAATTAAGACTTTTGGAAATTATGAAATATTGTCAATTAGCTAGGGTTGCAAGTAGGTATTCTGAATTATGAAAGCGAAATTACAAATTAGCAATAAAGCAAACAAGCAGTAAAACGGAGGTACTTGTAAGCTCGTCTGCCTACAATTCAAATTTTCAGTACAATTGAGTTCCGTGTTGTTAAATTGCGTTAGATTAAATCCAACCGAAATGATTAGTTTTGAAACAATTTGGCTAGATTTGATTGTGATAATACTGTTAATATTTGGAGCAATCGTTCGCCAGTAATTTCAATGTCAATGCACATTTTGTACATTTGTGCTGTGACATACATAGATATGAGCTGAAAAAAAACCGGCCAAGTGCGAGTCGGACTCGCGAACGAAGGATTCCGTACCATTATTTGTAAATAATAACGTTAAATAATATCAAGTAGAATTTTGGTCAAGTGCGAGTCGGATTTTCGTTTTCCCATTCATTTTGAGACCCAGCGCCTGATGAAGGCAACGAGCAAAGTTTTTTAAAAGTCTTTTTGTATAGTAGCCTCCCTTAAATATACAGCGGCAACAGAAATACATCATCTGTAAAAATTTCAACTGTCTAGCTATCACGGTTTATGAGATAACAGCCTGGTGACAGAAGGACAGACGGACATCGGAGTCTTAGTAATAGGGTCCCGTTTTACCCTTTGGGTACGGAACCCTAAAAATAATCCCGGAAAATGCATCACCTATGTAGTTAGGTGTTTCTGTTCCACACAGAGGCCCCTCTTAGATATCGATATTCATTAATTTTGGATTAAGCATAAACTAATGCTTTGAGCTGGATTAGAAGTTCGAACCAGCGACCTTCTGGACACAACAACACACAAGAATAACATAAGAAGGACCATCGCTCTCAACCAATTAAGCTATCAGAATCACTTACAATTAAAAACGGCAAGTCCCCCAAGCAACAAGGCACTTATCCACGCGAGTTGATCACTTTTGGCGGTTCACTAAAGTGCTTACTGCTTACCCACCTTTTCTAGTCCCTAAATATAGTCGTAACACTGCCATTAGCAACACGGGGCGAATGCAAAGCGGGCTTTTGTTCCCCATTGTCGGAACAAACAAAGAGGTTACTTATGCATTATAAATCTAAGCCCATTGCCTCCGCAATAAGCCAGCATAATGCTGGCTAATTATATTAATCGCACGTGGCTTAAACTGGCATGTATGTACGGTACTGTAAATTGAAGTGATGAGTGTGGTAGATAGAATAACATGCAATGTTCTCCGGCCTAGCTCGTGTAAGGCGACTTCCTGATTTGCCGGTGCGGAGGCGGTACGATATGAGAAAACTGTCAAATGGCAGTGCCAACTGTCAGTCAACTCGGTACTACTTTTTTACTGCGCCCTTACATTTAAATGAGTGCTTCCTGACCGGCGCGGGATGCGAAGGCAGTACTGGTTCGCTTCTGCGCATAATATTACTAGTGCGCAAATGTAATACTGACAGTATTCTGTCAAGTGGGAATCTTTGCGATGTCAGTAAGTTTACGTCAAAGAAGAAAATGTCACATATCGATCCCGCCTAAATAAACTATAAATAAAATAAAGGTGGTAGGTATAAGTACCTCTAAAACCTCATGCCAGCGCAAACTTGCAAGTAATGTCCACAGCTATTACACGCTGTAAGTTTTGGAGAAACAAAACTATTGTATTGCAAAGTTATTGAATAGGTGTCCGTCATTAAAGTACCGGCGTCGACACTAACATGATCGTATAGCATTCGTCCCTCTCGCACTTACCTCACTTGCTAGTAAGCTGGAATGCCATATGGCCGTCATAAACGTGCGGGCCTTACAATACGTTCGTCTTTATCTGTCACTTTGACATTTCTGTTTCTGAGAAAAAGACAAAACAGTTTTATGAATATGGGAGTTAGTGACAAGACTACTTTGCAAAAAACGCAGAAAAATTGCCGACATACCCGAGAACGAGCCTGTAATCGAAAGGCGAATACAAATAAATATTAGAAACTGCAGAATAATTATATAACTTTTCGAATGAACGTTAGGACACATGCAATTCTTACAAAAGTTTCCTACAAAGCCGGTTATAAGTTATATGTAAGTTGTCTGACCTCCGAAAATGCGATATTGTTACGAATTTAGAGGTCAAGTTCTTTGGGACAGTCAAGCACACAAAATGTTTTTTGAATTGATACACTGTGCGGGAAGTAGGACATTGGATTGGAATTAATCCAATCGATTCTTTGGAGCTCGATGATAGTCTATTATGAGCTTATGTCGATCCTGCGTCATTTATTACGGAACTATCTCTAATAGAGCGTACTTTGTCTCGCCCACATTCACTCAGTGTAGGCGTTTGTTACCAGTTCTTGAGGTACATAGTATAGTAAAGTGTGTGTCTCGTAAGTCTCATGAGTATATAGTTGAAATTCTTTTTCTAGAACGGGTCTTATCTTAAGGACCCATCGGTCTAACAAAGCCTTTGTTAAGCCACGTCACACGTGGCCACAAACACTTCGAAATGAAAAGGACTAAATGCTTCATAAATACTTTACTCGAATACTGACTCTATTGTTAAACTTTATTAGTTGTCCTACGCTGCACCACGGATACTATTGCTGTTTTAAATACAAAAGGTCAACACTGATAAGTCGTATTTTTTAATGTGAACCCTCTTTCCTTGCAAGTAAAGCCGCCTTTTGGCCGAAAGTGTTTAAGTGGCCGTTTACTTCGTTTAGTTTACAGGTATCAATTAGCGGTTACGCCTAACAATGAAACACAGTGCTTTTGTTTAGAAGGCACAAAGAGAAGGGTAATTCGTTCAAGTAAAAGAATTTCAACCATACCATGTAAATCGGCCTTAAAGTTTACAATACTCACGTCACAACGTCATTTTTAAGGCTTATTTTGAAATATTAAAAGTCGACACTGTACTCAAAACATCACGGCCGGCATTTCACAACCGGAATGGGAGCAATAATATTTAGCCCTAAACAGTGATAAAGTGATCCGATTGCGGGCTGAAAAATACGGGCCCATCGGCCTAACGACGCACATTTGTCCGCGTACCCGCCGCCACTTGTGACGTTTCCGTACATACGAGTATTACATGTTATATACTTACCACACGATTGAAAAATGTATTTTCCGTTACATTGACACTAAATAGAAAACTCCGGTGAGTCTCAGACATATTGATATATAATGGACACTTTACTACTATTTACACGACTGCCCAAAAAAAGGAGTGTAATGTTTTCAGGTTTCATGTATGTATGTATGAGAACTTTTTTTGTTCCCCCAGAACTTTTCAACGCCTTAACCGATTTAGATGTGTGAGGTGTCGTTGGAATCCTTGCGTCATCCCGGGTGACATAGGATGTGACGTTGCAATAAAAACAACATGGCGGACTAGACTCCATTTTGTGTGTTCCGTAAAAAAAATTTTTTTGCTATCCCAGCAAGTGGGGTATCAAAATAAAGCATTTGAAGAGACAATTTCAAAAATATATATAATGTATGTGTTTTAGTTAAAAAAAGTTCGAAATGAAGTAATAATTATAAAAATTAAAAACACGACTGCATTAAAAAGACAAAAAAACAAGCTTCACAATAAAGAACTCGAGGAAATATATTTTGTTTGCAGTCGGGGGACCTACTACAATACAAGTAACATCAGAATATTAGGTCCCCCGACTGCAAACAAAATATATTTCCTTGAGTTCTTTATTGTGAAGCTTGTTTTTTTGTCTTTTTAATTCGCTTTCACTTCACATGATAAGTACAAAATTGTTAAATCCCTTGTGAGGGCGACCATACTAGTAAAGGGTGCAGCAATATGATAGGAGTTTTCTTCGTTGATTGGCGTACAAGCTAAGCCGGAACATACCGGGGCGTATAATTCGGTATGAAATGAACCTCATGTGCGATTGTGGGATTTACCTATGCCTGATGTTTGCGGGTGTGCGGCGTGGGTGAAAATACACGGTAATTCCCCGTTGAACGCTCTGGTTCCTGGAAAATCTATGGCGCGGTAGGTAACAAAGTAGTTTCTGAGCTCTATGTATTATCTGTCTGAGTTACACACACTATTGCAATCTAAATCAAATCTTGATTGTAGAATGTGTATAGATGGTGGAGTATTCCACTTTAACACATTTTTTGATGGTAAAACATCAAAATTGGAGAAAGCAAAATTGACATGATAAAGTTTAGGATGTATACTTAATTCAATGAGCGAGCGAAGTTCTCCAAGTCTACGGAAAATTGTGGCATTGGTATGTATAAATGTATATATTGCTTATTTATCGGCCGTAACATAGTAAAATTTAGTGAGTTTTTAGTTAAGGCTTGGTCACACCACTTGCGCGACGCAAGCGGGACGCTGCGCTGCGCGCCAGAATGTATGAAACCGTCCCGCTCGCGTCGCGCAGTCTGTGTGGCGTCGCTAACCTGTTAGCATACGTTCCGGCGCGCAGCGGTCGCGTCGCGCGGACGTCGCGCAACGCGCTGTGACCAAGCCTTTAGGCGATTTAAAATAAAGTACCTATTTGAACATGAGCTAAATCAGTCAAAGAGTTGCCAATAGAAATATAATTATGTTGAAAACATGGTTTCTCTAAGCACAACTGGTCGGCGTTGGCTGGACCAACGCAGCTAATGTGTTACAAATACCACTAACATCGCTGTCATAAATAGTTGAGTAAAAACAGTGTAAATACCACTGCGCTTGCAACCAACAAAAACAGTACCTACATCAAGTTAGACAAATATAGAATATCCCGCCACATAATCCGACACAAACGCTAGTTTAATAAGAAAAACTCATAGCTGTTTCGCGCAAGCCACATAACATATTCATATTATTAATTTTATACCCGCTAGGGGTCGCATGTGGGCTTTACAGCCCGTATTGTCTGTAAACAAGTGCGGCTACACCGCCGCCGTAGCGCTCCAACAACGCTGCGGCGCGTAGCCAGCTGTTTACACATTCTAAATGGTCGCATTTGAGAAAAATTTTCGTTATATATTTTGTAAAATGTTTTTAAAAAGAGTGTTTTCTTGAAAATGTGTGTTATGAAGTGCAATTTTTAGGGTTCCGTAGTAAACAAAGGAGCCCTTATAGTTTCGCCATGTGCGTCCGTCCGTCCGCGGCTTATCTCAGTAACCGTTATGACTAGCAAGCTGAAATTTGGCACCTACATATTGATCACGCCGACATATGTTTTGGGTACCGCCCCCATATAATATAAAGTGTGCGATATAGTTTGATAGCTCGATTAATATTGTAGGGTTACTAAAATCGATAACCATTGGTCAAGTGAAAAAAATCATGGTATCACCTGGTAAAAAAATTATATGTAATGAATTTAAGAGAAAAACTATCACAGCTAAGTAGAAATTACTATACTGACGAGCAAAATAACGGGTAAGTTAAGTACACTTTCTATGGAACTTCCATACAAAGTGTACCCGTTATTTTTGCTCGTCAGTATAGTTAACGAGTAATAGTCGAATTTAAGAAATTACTTTAGGTAAATAACATACTTTCGTAAAATTTTCATTGATACCTTAGATAACGTTGCTAGTTCTGTCAAAGACATAGTAAATATAAGTTTGCGAACGTTTTAGTCCACAATGTAACTACGAAACGGAACCCTATATTGCACGTGGCCCGACACGCACTTAGCCGGTTTTATTGTTTCTGTTTGAGAAAGCAGTGTATTAAGTGACTGAATGCAATGAAGAAGCAAAATCAATAACGACAAATCGCTGATATCCCCGCCATGTTACTTAATCGGAATTTTTTTTACCATATCTCGCGCGGCTCAATGTATCTTGGTGCTCAAAATCGACACCTCATCCAATTTTATTCAATGCCTTTAGGCTGCGTTTCCACCAGAGATGTGCGAGGATGCGTTTTCATACATTTGACACCTCGCAACGCGCCGAGCGAGGTGTCAAATATATAAAAACACATCCTCGCACATCTTTGGTGGAAACGCAGCCTTAGCCAGATATACCACATGAACTCTTCCCAGCTAGGCTATGTTTAGTGACCCAGCGACAAAACTTCCAGTTAATTTCCACTCATATCTCAGATTCGGTTGAAGCCGCTCAACCAATCTTATTAGAGCGCAAGCTTTTAGAGTATTCCAATGTTCGAACCGCTGGCGTGGCCGTGTCGGAAGTTTCTTCTGGATTTTCCCCAGGCTACTCTCTAACCACCACTCTATTGGGCCGGCCTATAAAACTACGGTCAGGTTAAAAAAAACTATCGACAATGGAATCCGTCGCCGTGATTCATGTATTGTACATTCCTGATGAGTCATTATTCCCTAATTTCATTAAACTCCGAAATGATCCTGTAGGTTGCAATGGAAATGATGGAGCCGATCGATGCCTAATGGGGGGGGAAGATGGATGATAACTCCCACAGGAGCGTTTTAACTTGCAAATGGAAACGATTGCCCTGAGTTGGGCACAGTTCCCGATTGAGGTTACAGATTATCTTGTAAAAGTTTTTGATAACGCTACTTCAAATTTTGGTGGGCATTTCATTATCGAACGACCCCTGCAATTTAGTTAAAAGGGCTTGGGAGATATTATAGCGCTGGAGTCGAAACATAGGAAGCTGCCGAGTATCAAGTTCCATCGATTTAGGTATCTATTTCTCAGTTAGCGGCTACCTGAACTAAAACAGATGAAAGGCTTTTTATGAATACAATGGCTTTGTATCTATTGTCCCATTCATCAAACTACGTAACACGCGATATTGCATGAAGCGCCACGCCTAGATACTCCTAATTCACCTATTCAGTCGTCAGTATATGCATATAGTATGTAACACGTCGAAAGGCATTTGAAGAAGAAGAATAAGAAACATGTTTATTTAGCATATAAAATAAAAAATGCTTACAATGGAAAAACATACACTACACAAGTAATAATATACATGCTAAAAGGGTCACCACTCAGCTTGGTGCCATGAAATAAGCCTTTAGGCGTTTTGTATTTGAACCTACATTCTCCACAACCTATTCAATAAAACGCTAGACTATCATACGTGTTGATAATGGTATGTTATTAGATTATGGACCTAATACAAATTAATGACAAGCTTATTCAGGCACGGCCTTCCCCATTGCGAGGTGCCCGTCCAGGGTAGGTATTTTGCGAGTATATAACAAATACTAAAACTTCTACCACAACGACAGGGGCGTTGTGGTAGAAGTTTTAGTATTTGTTCTACTTGGGTTGTAGTGTAGCCACGGGGATGACACGCGAAGGAAATTAAGTGCTGTGAGTAAGTATGTGTGCGTGCGTTGTCGGTACACGCGTCAATTGTGTGCGCGAGTTCGTAGCACGTGGCGCGGGCGAATCGCGAGACGCGACGGTAACCCGATCGTAACCCGGCTTGTCATCCTGGGCCTGTCAGGGACGAGGTAACTGACCTTGGTGCGGGGGGTTCGTGTCCGTTCTGTATGCAATACTATTATACTATTATGTTGTGTAGCGCGTGTGCTAGATCGAGGCCTCGGGCGGCTGCCTTGCTCGCCAACCCCTAAGGCCGCCCCTGAGCATATTTGCCCATAGCCAGTACAAAATAAAGTAATACACAAAATCTTATATCTTTAAACGAGCAATTCTTGTATATTTATTTATTTATTTATATGCGAGCAATTCTTGTATATTTATTTATTTATTTATATGTATATATATTTATTTCGGGGATCTCGGAAACGGCTCTAACGATTTTGATGAAATTTGGTATGTGGGGGTTTTCGGGGACGAGCAATCGATCTAGCTCAGTTTTATATTTGAGAAAATGCGTGTTTTCGAGTTTTCATGTTTTTAAATTTGTTCGTGATTGATATTTACAATGGCTGCTGACGTACGGAAAATTAGTGTCAGAAGAACCAGTATAAGCCTGACCTACGAATATGCACATAGTTGTCACGAATCTCAGGGTCAAGATATATAAGGACGTATGGTGAGGCGAGTTTATATTTTGTTATTTGTAGCATTTATAAAGAATGACACATGACAACGACTTACGAGGTTCACGTTCAAGGGGCTGACACGCTTTGCTAGAGAAAGATAGTCTTATTGCGATTCCTATAAGAGGAAATAGAAAAGAGGCTGAGAGAGAGAGAGGGGAGATGTTTTGTCCCCTATCACCGACCGGACGTTTTTTCATAGTCGGGTTACAGGCAAATGCAAATTTCCATAAGCAATACATTGGACATGCAAACCGGACTAATTGCGTAGTACAAATTTTATATGAATATGAGCAAAAGAATGAGAAAGAAATAGCCCCGGTCGCTCGTTGGCGCATCTATATCTATGGGCACGTTCTGCGGTGTCAAATAATCTCAATGAATCAAAAAGTTTAGATACCTACATCCTGGAAGACGTCACGTTATATTGCATCTCTTTCATTCTAATATAAGATGGATCTAATGAAAGAGATTAAATATAACAGTGACGTGACGAATGAATATAACGAATGTTCGGCACGCAACCCTAAGCTTCTTGCAATGAGTATTAAAATTGTTCTTATATGCTTACAATTTTGTCTCGTTCCACCGCATAGCTGCGTCCTTTTCTCGCACCATCATAGCCCATTATGTGGTCGGGTTTCACGTTTATTTAAGTTTATTTTGATTTTTTTAGTTTATTTTGATCGCGGTTTAAAAAAATAGTATTTTGAATCTCGATGAAGAAATTGTTATCATTTTATTTCGCACTGACATTTATTTACTGAATGCGTTATTAAAACAGATCGGAGAAGGAATTAGTCGAGTAGCCAGGAATTCAATAATAATGTTTATTTAAAATGTGTACCTATATGCAAGTGTCGTGAGGACTTTGAAATGCCTAGGAAGCCTTTGAGAAAAACGTTTAATGTACGCATCCAAGGCAGACCTGAGGAAAAACATTTGTGTTGTTGTTGTGTATTTGTCCTTAGTTGTCCTTTATTGCCCTTCGGCCCTAAACTTCGAGTGTACGCGTGAGGTCGGCCTTATCGCTCACCTTTGGTCCTTCGGCCCTCAGGTTCCGCGTGTACGCGAGTGTACGCGTGAGCTTGGCCTTCAGGCCTCGCTTAGGTTTACCTACCGCTCACCTTCGGGCCTTCAGCTCTCAGGTTCGAGTGTCCGCGTGAGCCCGGCTTTCGACCTCGCTAAACCTTACCGCTCACCTTCGGGCCTTCGGCCCTCAGGTTCGATTGTAACAATGATGGTAATAGTGAGTGTCTGCGTGGACTCGCCCTTCTGGCCGCAAGCGGCTCTCCGGCTCGCGTGGAGAGCGCGCTCTAAGGGACGCTTCGGGCCTTCGGGCCTGCGAGGCATACATGGGGGATGAATAGTTGGGCAACCTTTTCCTCCCGTATCGGTCTCGCAAAAAATACTGGGGGGAGGGGATGCTTGGGCACTCGGGATGGGGCTCCGGGCCTTCGGCCCTCCGCCGAGCTTGGCCTGCGGCCTCGCAGCCTGAAGCTCGCCCTTCGGGCTCGCAAAACCTTGTATATTTATATAGGATTTTCGGTTGTTTGGTACTCCCGCAGCTCGGCCTTCGGCCTCGCCAAACATTTGAGAGGAGGAGGGGGGGGGGGGGACGCACCTGACCACTTGAACGCCTGCGGCCTGGCGGCCTGAAGCTCGCCCTTCGGCCCTCAGGTTCGATTGTAACAATGATAGGAATAGTGAGTGTTTGCGTGGGCTCGCCCTTCGGGCCGCAAGCGGCTCTCGGGCTCGCATGGAGAGCGCGCTCTGATGGGACACTCGGCCTTGGGCCTCGCGAAGCCTTGCCTCTCACCTTCAGGCCTTCGGCCCTCAGGTTCGCTTGTAAGATACATGGGTCATATGAATAGTTAGGCCTCGCAAAAATTACTTGGGGGGGGGGGGGGCTTGGACACTCGGGGTGGGGTTCCGGGACTTTGGCTTGCAAAAAACAAAAGTCGTCTCTCCTGTGGTCAATAGTTAACGGCATATGAGCATGTGAGTTATGATTTTATTACATGAATTTATAGAACCGGAGACGCCGTTTATGCGAAAATCCAAAATTAAGCTTTGTAGCCCTTAACTTTTGATATGTCCACAGGAAAGACGCGAACCTAAATCTGTTTATGACCCAATTATGTCAATAGAAATGTGTCGGGTTGCAGCTTTATATAGGTCTGTCTATCTACTTAATATCTTTATTTACATCTTTGTATAGCTATAGTCTGCCTGGTTTACGGGAAAACACCGAGCAAGGCTCGGTCTCCCAGGTACTGAGATATTAACAACGGCACTGGTGAAACTTTGACAACATTGATGCATGAACTGTCACATTACTTCGCATAGTTTTGTTTTTTGGTACAAGTCCGCTAGTGTTGCACTCTACAAAGTATCGTGCTGAACACCGAATCTCAAGTGTGAAAATTTTAAGACTACTTAAAAGGTTTGTTTTAACGGGTCTAACGCGATATTTATGTATTTACCTTTTTTACCGACGTTTCGACACGGGTTTCACCGGCCGTGGTCGCGGATATGACTGTCGTCTCAGAAAGTTGTCAACGGAGATATGGGTACACAACATAGACCCGTTAAAACAAACCTTTTAAGTATGTTTACAAAGCGCGAGAGTTTAAAGTGTTAATTTTAAGACTGTAGCTCCAACCGTTTGACTGTAACCGTTTCACTCATAGGTACATTTCAGATATTTATGTTTACGTATATTTTTCAGCGGTCAGTAACAAATAAATCATGTGATAAATAGACGCGACAAAGCGAAAGGCGACGCTGGCTGCAAATTATACAGCGTTTACCACTGCCAATGTCTTTGTCGTCATGAATTATTATGAAGTTTGTACAGAATAGTAAGGAAAGAGCGATATTTATGGCGACGGTAAATCACGGAGCTTATAATGTATCGGAGTGCTATTCAAGGCTCGTGTAACTTGCAGCGTCCGCGATTTACGATCTAATATTTTTGCCGCTACTTATTTCAGTTAGGTTTCAATTTAATACGTGTGATAACGAAACCGCTGGGAAAAATGGGTGACCGCTTTGAGTGGTTACTAACTGAGCGCTCCCGTGCTTTGGAAGGCACGTTAAGCCGTTGATCCCGGTTGCTGTCTATGGCAGCAGTCGTTAAGCCAAGTTGGAGGCCTTCGGGCGGTTTGAGAACTTCTAACAGTCAAGTTGCCCACTCACTTGACAAAGCCTAATCCCAATAAGGTCTAGTTTCCCCTCGGGATTGGAAGGTCAGATGGCAGTCGCTTCCGTAAAAACTAGTGCCTACGCCAAATCTTGGGATTAGTTAGCGGACCCCAGGCATCCTTCAGGATGCAACTGTACTGGGATAACGCTAGGTGGACGTGGACGTGTGATAACGAAACGGTGCCCACTTGTTTAAGATTTCTAGGAAAATGGAAAATGGTCTTAATGAGACTAATGTGCTCAAAATCAGTGTATAACTAATTGTTCCTGCATAAGTCTTGGATGTTTTCGATGTATTTATCTATAAAGTCATTTTGTGTAATATTGTCCACGAATAATTATTTATTTCCTTTTATTTAGGTATTCAGATCGGTACTTAGTAGAATTCATGAATTAAAATACTTTCTAGGTGGGGATAAATTAAATCGAGGATTAATTCTAAGACGGGGCAAATTTTATAACTACTGGCCAAACTTTTATCTATAAATACACCTTTTAATTTATAACGACAAAAAACATGTGGGCTTCGCTTCCCAACCTTATGTTTAGCTTAGTTTATTAATCCAAATGAAAGTCGCTAAATAGTTGAGTTTTCACTAGAGCGGCTGAAACGCTCTGAGCACCTAAGTGCCCTAAAAATGCCTTTGAATCACCCGAAAATACCAAAGACGTAGCTCATTAACCGAGATCAGAATCCTTGATTAAATTACACCAGGATACACCGCCTTACATAAGCAAACAGTTCCATTCCACTCGCGAGGTTCATTATATAGTAACGCTCGAGATTAACCCAGACAAATTAACACTTAGACAAGATAATCTAATTTGCCGTGTGTAGCTATGCGGGGACACGACTGAGTCGGAATTGGCCCCCGAACTGATTCTACGTGCGAATTGTAATATCACATTTGCTATTCATTCGTAAATCATCGTGTGGGGAAATTAGGGTAACTCATTTAGGTGAAGCGATGAAATTTTTAATTTAATGAAATGCTGTTAATATCAACCTATCTACTAATTATTTAATTCAATAAATGACTCATTTGAATATTTCAAAATTATCTGTTCTTGTATTGTAATTTTATATTATGAAATAAAAAATCTAAATCTACCTTGGATAATGTTGTTATAGTTGTGTCAAAAACATAGTAAATATAAGTTTGCGAACTTTTTAGGGTTCCGTACCCGAAGGTTTAAAAACGGAACCCTATTGACGACGCCCAGGCGTCCGTCCGTCCTTCCGTCGTCAGTCACACAGGTTTTACAGCCAAAGGGTTGGAGCTACAGGCTTCAAATTTACACAGTATAAGCATTTTGTTGGCCCAAAGCCATACAAATAGTCAAAACTTATTTTTAAATGTTTTTAGGGGGGCTGCCATACAGCTAAAGGGGGGCGCAAATTATTACTTTATCCTATCCTATCGAGTGGAGTATCGTTGTTTAGAGCTCAATGAGTAGATACTTACTATATTTTTAATAATAAAAAAATGGAAAACAAAGGAACGAGAAGCCACCAAAGTCAGATATTTTTACGAAATTTTGTACCGAAGAATTTTTTAACTTCTTTAATACCTATAAACTTAAAATTTGGTAGTAATGTTTGTTATTACGTATATTTGACCAACAAATACAAATATATTGATAAATTAGATTTTTTCTTTGAAATTCCCTTATTTTTCCTATAAAAACCAACTTAACTTTGAGGTCGGTTCGGAACCCTAAATGTGCGAAGTCCGACTCGCACTTGGCTGGTTTTTTTAGTACACACATAATGAAACGGGTGGAAACACAGGGTCTGTGGGTGGAAACTACGGAAGCAACCCTAATACATGGCGCGCCGCCCTAGGCGATTTTTTATACTGAGTAGGTACCTACACTCAGTATAGTGTAACTTACCTACTTCAGTCAATATTTGGAAATAACATAGGTACGTAGTTTTTTCAAATCATGCAAATTTAGCGACGAGACCGCTAATTGTGTACTGTTTTGGATTATTGTTTTATTTCTTTTTGATAAACAGTAAAGAATATTTGTAGAGTATGTTCGGAAAAAGAAGAAGCGTAGGATATGAGGGCGTCCTTATATCCTACATTCTTTTCATTCCGAACAGACTATTGTATTGTAAAAATGAATTTTCGGGAGTTACGTTGACTTGGCTCTTTTTTACGCTCTTATTATTTGACGTTTTTTTTATACAATTGGGATTACCTTGTATGGGCCAACGTGTATCAGAATGTAATAGAATTCCGTCACGGGGGTGACACGCGAAGGAAAGCAAGCGCTGTGGGTAAGTATGTGTGCGTGCGTACACGCGTCAATTATTTGCGCGAGTGCGTAGCGCGTGGCGCGGGCGAATCGCGAGCCGCGACGGTAACCCGATCGTAACCCGGCTTGTCATCCTGGCCTGTCAGGGACGAGGTAACTGACCTCGGCGCTGAAGGTGTTGTATGAGGTCGTGGTGAGAGATCGCAGACGCACTCATCCTGAGGAAGAACTCCCGACGAGTTCGAAACATGTCGCCCGAAGTGACAATTAATACGTGAGTTTTAACCGTTTAGTAAAATAAAGTTATAACATGTCTCACGAAAGTTTAAATTCAAGAATTGGAATATATTTAAAAAGCGATAAAATATCCTTTCACTTCACCAATAAGGTCGCAAACCGGTAAACTAAAAGAAAGTCGCAAATAAACTGCTCTTTAGCGAAAAGACCGCGTGTTGTCTACCTCTGCTTGAATCTCGCTACGTTATGTTACGGTATGTTGAGGTGTGCAATAAAAAGTATTAGTATTGTTTTGTTTTGTAGTTTTGTAAACTGATATTTTGATATATTACTACTGCACAAATGTAATATTGAGAGTAAACTGACGATTGTGAAATCTTAACCACATTAGCACAAAATAAAAAATATACAGAAGGTCCGTTCCCGCCGTTCTTGAAAATACATACCTAAACTTGCCCGTCTCACAGGGTTGCTTCTGTATTGATTCTGAATTTTAAAAAGGAGTAGGTATAATAAAAATTCTTCAACATGACATTTAAATATGAACCAGCGTATCTTGGTAAAAAACCGGCCCAGTGCGAGTCGGACTTCGCACATTTAGGGTTCCGAATCAACCTCAAAAATATGATTTATCAATATATTAGTATTTGTTGTTAAAATATACGTAATATTGAACATTGTCACCAAATTTCAAGTTCATAGGTCAATGAGAAGTCTAAAAATTCTTCGGAACAAATTTTGTGACAGACGACGGACGGACGGACGGACGTCCGGGCGACACCAATAGGGTTCCTTCCACCTTCGGGTACGGAACCCTAATAAATTGATGCGTGACCCGCTGCGAGTTGTGACTTGTGACCGTCGGCGGTCGAGAGCGCCAACAAAGAATATAAGTACCTACTTAACTAAACCATAGTAGGTACTTAAATACTGGCGTTTTACCAGCGAACGATAAGATGAATGTGTACTGATGTGCCGTCGGAAACTTTCCAAAATTGCGAATTTTTCCACATGGGCAAGTTTCTGAAATTTCTCACATTTTTGTATGGGGTTTGAAACTTTCCGAAATATAAAATGGAAATTTCTTATATTTCTATGAAATTCTCAAGAAATTTCCGAGAACTTTTCCAACATTTTGGAAACTTTCCGCAACTTGCACATCTGTATGAATGTGTAATGGTTGATCGTCGTTATCAAAGCGGCTAGTTTCAAAAAATTACCTACCTACCTAGGTATTGTACCTACTACCAAAACGAGAAAACCGTTTTATTTACCTATCAATATCGTTTGAAAATTTGAAGAAAGTGTAGGCACAGTTTTTCGTTGTATTTTAACAATAAAATACATTCCAACTGTAATAATATCGGTTATTCATTTTGACGTACGTGACACAAAGTACCTACGTAGCGGCGGGGACGTCAAGTGATCAACGCGCGCACAACTAGCACTCGCGACGCGACAGTGACAGTCGCGACTAAGCTTGTCCGAAATCAACCGAGAATGCCTGTAAATGTTACGTCTGTGTGCGTGCGGCGAAAATGGCACTTTTGTACTGAGCGGACTCTCTGCTCCGGCGCGCGCCGCCGCTATTTACTTTGTGACATTAGTGAAATCTCGGTAAAATAAAAAAATATGTAGCATTAGGTACTATTCCGCCTCACCAAAAGATAAATTTACACAGCACAGAATTGTAACAAGAATACCTAAAATGCCGCAACATTTATGTCAGCCTGCAATGCAACGTTGTTTATAAAATAGCGCGTCTAGACGCCATCTCATTGCCATCAACCACACTTAACACCAGAGATTACTCCTCAGCTCTCAAATCTGCAGGCACTGGGAAAGCACTCAGCATATTTCCCAGGGCGCCCGGTGACACCGTGTGATTGACACTGCGCAAGGATTTACGCCCTGCCGTATAAATATTGCTAGTTTAACGTACTTTATATTTGCTGCTGGTGGTTTGACAATAGCAAACGTTTCTCATAATAGTGTCGCGATTTTTTTTTTTTTAATATACGAGTCGTCTGTTTGTAACAGTCACCAAGTACGTAAAATTGTTGCTGTTATATACCACTATATATTTTTTGTTAGGCGTATGTAGGTACTATTTCAAAGTATCGTAAAGAATTGAGACTTATCTGTAGTGTTCGGAGTTTCGGTGGCAAATTTCACAGAGGTAAATGGAGTCGCCTAACTATTTTTTTGATTAAACGAATAATGATTAAATGATTAATTTTGCATAATACTCCTTATAAATTATCTTGCGAGCTTTACCTACTTATACCACGACCACGATAACACAGGACTACTAATAACACAAGTAGGTAAACATTGTTCAATAAATTTATTTATTTTTACTTATTACATACGTACAAACATGTAACCTAGACTGTAATCGTTTTATGAAAATAAGTAGTTTTAAGTACTTGAAATTTACGAGTACCTACATAATTCATGTCATACTAAGTACTTCAGGTAAATGAATAATTTATTTATTCAAATCTTAAAAAGTTAATCATAAAAACGACTCCATTACCCACTGTGTGAAATTTGCCACCGAAACTCCGAACTCTACTTATCTGTGTATGAATGAGATAATAGGAATCACAATAAGAGTCGAACTGAATGGGAACCAAAACAAAAACGATATTTACTTGTAGTTTTTTCTTATTAAAAATGGGATTGGTCTTGGCCAGTATCTAGCCAGGGGGCAAAGATGAGGCCGATGGTGAAGCGAGCTCACCCAGAAGATGCCTATTCACTCGTGCCGTAAAAAGGTCTAGGTTATATTAATTCGGAAATACGGGCGCCGGTAGGGAATTGCAAACCTTAGCAGTGCGTAAGTAGTAATGTGAGACATAGTTGTTACGCTTAATAAGAGAATACCGGTTGACACTCACTTGGAAAAGTATGTATGTATGTATGTATGTATGTAAGCACTTTATTGTACACAAAACAGGTTAAAACAATATATGTACAAACGTCACTATTTGCGACATGTTTCGGACTGCAATTGGAGTAATCATCAGGCGCGCGCGCTGCTCGCGGGTGGAGGCGGGCGTGGGTGGGGGCGGGGGCGGCGCGGCGCAGTCCTCTGCTAGAGTTGACACAGACTGCTCTAACAAATTGTCCAAATTGTCTTAGCAGTGCGCATTATAAATGATGATGAAAAGCGCGTGTTCTATAAAAGAGGAATTACAGAAAAAGATTCGCACGAATGATTAAACGAGTTCGCATAGGTGTCCGGTGTCCCCTTCTTTTGCAGAGAAATGTTTCATAGAATGAATTATTTCACAGAATTTTCGTTTCATAGAAAGTTTTTTTTTCAGAAACCGTTAATTAGATCTACCAGAAAAGTGGGTTAGGTTAGAACTACGACCCTTTTGTAAAAAACATATTTCTATGAAATGAAAATTCTGCGAAACATTAAATCTATGAAACTTCTGTCTGCGAAACAAAGTACAACCGTTTGCATAACAATGCGTATGCATATAACTAGTTACTGTGGTATCTAACGAGCTGTTGATGGTAAAGCTCAGTGTAATTTGAGAAGATGGTAACGCTTAATAAGTTGTCTTCAGGGCGTTGCTCCAGGCCTCCGTAAGGCGTACATAAATAAATTGAAAAAGTATCTGCTAAGAGTACCTATCTCCCAAGATTGCTTGCCTGGCTGAGCGACCGTTACGAAAAGGGTCGGTCGACGGTGATCCACCTGAGATAAATAATCTTCGTCTGTATCGAAAACTTTATATTTTCGTGAGTGTCTATGAAAAACGTACCAGCGAAAATGATTCACTGAGTAAGATATTATGGTATGTCAACACACCTAATAATTCAGCTTCCTTCAGAAATCAATGTGCTGACCTAATAAAAACGCATTGAGCTCTCTAATCAAAAGAATACCTGAAGCGATGATTCGGTGCAGGCGAATTTACAGAGCATGACTTCAAATTGATTTAAGGACCGACCATACCGATGATCAAAATACGTTAATGCACCGTAAAAGCAGTTCATTCGCTGTGGAGGGGCGCCTCGTCGTGGATGACACACACTATATACTTTTTTTTTTTTTTTTTTTTTTTTTTTTTTTTTTTTTTTTTTTTACGTGGAGAAAACCTGCGAATCAGGTACCCAGGCATGGGGGGATGCCTGGGTTATGAGGTACGCACTATGTACTAAACCTATGCTCAAAATACGTATTGATGGTATAGTTCAGGATGGTATAGTGAAGGATAACTTACCGGAAAATAATTCGTGTATAAGCAAATTTTGACATACTTGTAGGTAAATATGTCCTTAACAACATAATAAAAATCCTTGGGGAAAGGGGTGGAGATAACGGATAGAGGGGGGTGTAAAGGTGATTTAAGGTCATTTTTTAATAGTTTTTCATATAAAAATCTGTACATACAATTCTCTACAAGAAAGGTTCTACACACTTTTTCGCTAGGATAAGATTTTAAAGGGGGAATGTTACTTATAAGTGGCCTCATGGGTGGGTGTCATTCCTTTGTTTCTCAATATTCTTAAAAACAAAAAATACAGTATTTATGCACTAAATGAGTTCTAAATAACAATACAACACTGGATGGGGTAGGTCAAAATTTTTTTTCGCGCCCCCCTTTCGCTGTATGGGAGCCACCGTTATAAGCATTTAATAGTACATAACTTACCAAGGGCGATAAAACAAAGAATGTCTCAGATCGGAGGTATTTTACGCCCGAGCCGAAGGCAAGGGCGATAAATATGCGATCTGAGGCTTTATTTATTATCGCCCGTGGTAAGTACAAAATGTTATGTCACCCCCTGGCCAGGAAGTGGGTTTTTTCGCGCGCGGAGCGTGCGATAATGGCCACTTTATGGCCAGGTGTGATATAAAAATATTTTTTGACGATGTGTGTAGTAGGTAGATGCGGGTCAACACGATGCTTAAACTGTGAAAATTTGAAGCCAACCATTGAGTTTTTGAGGGTGGCTCCCATAATTCAAACACACCACGAAATACATAGTTACAAGACCTAACTTAGGAGAATTCCACCTTTTCTAATACGGAGCGCTGGCGCCGAGGCGCCTGTAATAAGATTAAATTATTTATTTGACCCTCATCAAATATTCGGGCTTATATTACTTGGACCATTTTGTGCCCGACTAACTCGGGGGAACAATGGCGCAAGTGACTGGCAACCTAGGTATAATATAACGTTATTTTTTTCAAATCCTGAATCGCCATGTTTATTATTCATGGCTTTTATGTGAAACTATTATAATAATATTTTAGTAAATGTTTTATTAAGCTGCATACTTTGAATACACACTTTCGGTGAGGACACATGACCTTTTGCTTGGCGGATTTTAGGACAGCACAGCAGTTTTTTTTACCCAAAACAAGTTTTGTGACGTGCAATCCTATTAAAATCGGCTACAAATTATTAGTAACCAAATTGATATCGCCGTTACGCTCCATGGAAAATTTAAATATTTTATGATGTGGGATATCACAGTAAATGGTACGTAGTATTCAGTTTTAACCTAGCCTAAGTGAAGTAAAAACAGTTCATTTAAAGTATACTTAATTGAACAACTGTTAAATAAATTACGATCTTTCAGTCCACAATCTCAAGTTAATGAAATAAATTGAGTAACTAAATTAATATGCATGGAGTACAACAGAATTCCATTTCGGTCGAATCGCTCGAGCATCGCTCGCTTATTATCAGGCATGCTGTTTTATTTTTTGTTTGTAAATTTGTTTAAAAAAAACCGACCAAGTGCGAGTCGGACTTCACACATATAGGGTTCCGAACCAACCGCAAAATTAAGTTGGTTTTTATAGGAAATATGAGGTTTCAAAGAAAAAATCATACGGAAAGTGTACGTAACATTTTACAAACCAAATTTTGGTGGCTTCTTATTTCTTTATTTTCCAATATTTTTTTAAAACAATATATACAGTATTTATTAACTCAACCAGCTCCAAACAAAACAACAATACCCCATTCGATGGGGTAGGTTAATTTTTTTTTGTGATTCGCTTTAGCTGTGTGGGAGCCCCTTAAAAACATTTAAAAATAAGTTTTGACTATGTTTATGGCTTTGGGCTGACAAGATACTTATACTGTAATCATTTGAAGACAGCTCCAACCGTCTGGCTGAAAACCTGTGTGCCAGACGACGGACGGACGGACGGACGCGTGAGTGACAGCAGTAGGGTTCCGTTTGGATCCTTCGGGTACGGAACCCTAAAATAGTGCCACTGTTATTCCACCACTTATTTCCATAGAAATGATTCAGCGCAATAAAATGTAAGCGAAGAATTGAATAAAGCGTTGTGATGACTGTAAACAGCGGTGCGGATGCAACGATGAGCCCACTGAATATTAAACACTGCGCTGTGGTATAGACCATCGCCAGAACCCAGTAAGCGCCATTCTGTGTAAACATTTCACCGATTTAGGCGACTTCCTGACTTGGCGGGGCGGGATCAATATGTGAAATTTTCTTCTTTGACGTAAACTTACTGACGTCGCGAAGATTCCCACTTCACGGAATACTGTCAGTATTACATTTGCGCAGTAGCAATATCATACGCAGAAGCGGACCAGTGTAGTGCCTTCGTGACGTCCCGCTTCCGCGCATTCCGCGCCAGTCAGGAAGCACTCATTTAAATGTAAGGGCACAGTAAAAAGTGGTACTGAGTTGACTGACAGTTGACACTGACATTTGACAGTTTTCTCATACCGTACCGCCTCCGCACCGACAAATCAGGAAGTCGCCTTAGACTCGAGGTCAAACATTTCGGGTCACACTAGATTAAATAGCCTCAATAGGTTTTTTTAAATATTTTACACTAGTTTTATTTACATAATATTCTATTCTTCGTATTGCCCAACTGTGTTAACAATTTCCGGGATAGGTACTATCATAAAAATATCTTTTTTTTTTCATGGGTTTTGAACAGTCCGATTAAAACCTGGAAACGTTGTCTTTATAAGTTTATAACCGTTATTTGTGCAGTTTTGATGTAAAATTAAATAATTAAAAAACTGTACAACCTTGCAGTATTTTAGGAAATATGACGGTATTTGACCGACTCGTATTCTTTGTCCACGAGTGTTACCTGCTACCGAATAAAGAGCGCCGAAAGAGGGGTACGTCATCTCGCTCATATTTAGAGAAGCCCAACTGGGGACCTCCACGTGCCCCCACCTTTCAGAAATTCGTAGGCTTATAGGGCCGAGTAGAATCAGTCTTAGCTGAGTTTCTTCCTGGACTCTTCTCAGCTAGGCTAGGTTTAGTGAATCAGCGACAAAACTCTCAGTAGCTCGACTCACTGAGGTGTGACTCAGATTCGGTTGCAGCCGCTAAACCAACGTCAGTGGAACGCAAACTCTTAGAGTACTCCAGTGCTTAAACCACCAGCGTGGTCGTGTCGGAGGTTTCCCCAGACCACTCTCCAACCGCGCACTCCTACGGAATCGTCCTAATACACACGCGACTACGCGATAATCGCGCGATCGCGCGACTTCAACTTAGAATATTTACAAAGTAATGTCACGAATTCGCGCGATAATCGCGTAGTCGCCTTTGTTTTAGGACGATCCCTTTAGGACACCTATTCGAGTACAATATATTCGGGAATTTCATTCGCGCGATCGCGCGATCCTCGCGTTGTATTAGGACGATCTCTATGGCTTTATTGTGTCCGGCCTCTAAAAGTCTAAAGCTACAGTCAGATTAAAAAAGAACTATAAGTATGTGTTGGTGTTGTGTTTCTGGTGGTGAGTGAAATCACCAGAGCTCCCGAGGATGCGTTGTGTTGAGAGTGCAGGACCTGTTTGACATCAAGTTTACAAAGGGTCGGAAACGCGTCGTGATTCTTTTGGAGGTTACGATGTCTGTTTACCATCAGGCTCGCCGTAAATTTGTTTTAAAAAAAAAAAATTCCAGCCACCGACTTTGTATTAAAAAAAAAAATTTTTCAATAAAAACCGCTTACCTGGTTATGAATCAAAAGCTAGCCAATTGCTAGAGACCGGATGTATTTTTAAAGTTCATTTATACGGTTATCATTTACTCGCGTGCTCGTATTCAGTAGCATTGTGGGGGAGCGCACCGTTTATCAATGAGTTCCAACTGTTGGTGATTCATGCATATTTTTCTCGTTGATAATGCTTGAATAAGCCAAACATTGATAAAATTTAATCCACGGTTAGCGTATAATTTACTGACGTTTATTAAATTTTGCAGGTCGATTGCGTAACGTTTCGTTCGTACTAAATGTTAGGCCGGTCGCACATTGGACACTCACTGGATACGAATTAATTACGAATCATACGATACGACCAATTCGCATCCAGTGAGCGTGCTCCCGTAGTACTTTCAGAGTCGGGATCGTTAGCGCGGCTACGTACGTGTTCGGACGAGTATATTTCGTACGAAAACGTGTTCAATGTGCGACTGGCCTTAGGTTTCCTTAGCTTAAACGGAAAATACTGAACCCTATTAAATGGGATTACTCTGTCTGTTATATTGTAAAGTAAACTTTTTTTAAAGTGGCATATTATTTGCTGCTTTATTTAACAAATAAGTGCCAGATACAGGTGATGGTGGTGCTAAAGGTAAATATTGTTGATTGTAAGTACTTAAATGATCAATTCAACACGTTTTCATGTCAGCTCTTGACATTACCGATTTTGTGGCATCTCGGTGATAGCAAAACCACAACCACGTCACATATTTACGATTTGATAGAATTTTAGTATTATTTGGCAAAATGAAACAGACAAGAGAGCTACAATTGACGAATGTCATTAAATGTCATAATGAAAATCCGGTGACATACAAAGTTTCTTATGTTAGATCTAAATTTCATCAAACAGGATGGGACTGCGAAACTTTTAATTTCATCGGGAAACTTTGAACAGCTTTGGAGAAAATTGTACCCTCAATCAAATTAATTCAACTTTTGAGGATTTAACCAAATTGTCGATTTGCACTTAAATTTATTACAGGCCCTTGAGGCATTGTACCGCGAGGATGCTGGCGGCATTTCCTCGTTGTGCGAGGAAGTCGCCACCTCTTCGGTCACCAGTTATATCAACCGGACGCTTCGCGATTTCACTAACTAACATGTGTGCGCTGGGGCTGGGACCCCATGGACCTAGAGTTTCGACGCCAACAGGTACGACCATGAATTAGACCTAAGTTATTTAAGTAACATTATGTAATCAACTAGCAGCTTGCGAATGAAATCATTCTGCGATAAGTAATGTTACGGACTTTAATTTACTGGACACGTTATATAGCTAAACTATAGTGACCAGTATCGAGCACGAAAATTCTTTATTTCAACAAAACAAACTAAATACATATCCATGGTCAACAAATTCTAATCCGCAACGTTGGCATCTTCAGGTGTGCACAGAACATATAAATGGCCACAAATCATAGACACCAGAGATGAAATCCGCAACAGGCTTCGTCATAAAAACTTAATATAAAGGACTGCCCCGGATCGTAGATGGCTCAAAAGTTCCCACAATACTGGCAACGAAATGTGTTGAGCCCAAAACGATCCGGACCGAGGATCGCAACCCCTATCCCTCAGCCGTCCTTGCCTCCGCGCCCCACGGTCCCACAGTCTCCATCGCCATTGGCACGAAGTCAGACATGGTTACAAGACAGAGTACTTTACATATTTTCCCCGGGCCGCCGACTCTCCGGCCGAGCAGTATAAAGTGAGATCTAAATGGCTCAACAATTAAAGTTCGTGATTTTACCTATGTATTTGACTCCTTGTGAAACAGCCACGAGTAAAAACATTTGTACTTATTGTACAAGAAAATGAGATCTTTGATTATTAACAGAAGAAATCGTTCTCCTAGCGTTTTCTCCGTTATATCCTAAATGAGCCCAGGATCCCTTTTGGCAAATTAGACTTAGGCACAAGGTGGACTGATGACCAGGTAAAGGTCGCGGGAGTCCGCAGAACGCGGGTGGCGCAGTACCTGGATTACCTGGACCTTGGATTTGGTTTTTTGGTAGTGGCACTCTGGGGGAGGCCTATGTCCAGCAGTGGACGTCTTTCGGCTGATATGATGATGATGATGGCAAGTATTACGAAAGCATCTTTCAATCCAGATAGATAACTAGACTAACAGAAGAGATAACTAGACGTTCGTGTTGTTGGGACTAGACCGGTTTCCCCAGGATAGTTTCCTTTACCAAAAGCTACAATTATATTTCGTAAATAAGTGTTTTTGAACCCTGTGGTACGAACCTGTGTCTCCATAAAATCGGACCTTGGCTCAAACAAAAACACAAAGTGTAATAATAAAACGCGAAGTATTCTTAAATTCCCTTTCTTCTTCGACTTAAGAGTTGGAAACTTTTAATTTTATTGACGACGCGAGATATCGCGACAGTCGACATCGGCTTCCCGTAATCTCGGCTTATGGTGTAATCGAAAAGTTTGCAAGTATTTACGAATGTAGCTGCGTTTTATCGCTTTAGGATTTTTCTATGTTCAGCGACACAGAATGCCAAACGATAAAGGGATTATTTTTTACTAATATTAAGGCCGTGTATTAAGGTAATTGTCAGTCGGAAAAACAAAAGTTGTCCATTCGGTGGTCAATAGTTAACGGCTTGTGTGCATGTAATTTACGTTTTTATTACATGGATTTATAGACACGGAATTACAGATTATGCGGGTTATCAGATCAATCGAAAATTAAGCTTTGTAGCCCTTAACTTTTGGCATGTCCACCGAAAAGACGCGCACCTAAATCTGACAATGACCCATTACCGCTTTTGAGTTTTTAAAAACCATCTGAGACATAGAATATAGTGTCTTAAAAGCTAAAAAAAATATATGTGTTACATAAGGATCTTGTCTAGTCAAAATCGCAGTCAGTTACATGACCTGATGAATTTCACTCGATAGAAAAAAATCGCGAAGTTACCCCTTTTTGGAATGTATTTTCAATACTACGGCTATATTACTGATATTTTACATTTAATTTTTGTAGTCAATTAAAGATCGTAAATAGTTATAAACAAATTCGCAGAGTTTGCTTTGATAAAATGATTGGCTTAATGACTGTAGCTAAATATTTACAAAACTGCGCGCAGAGCTTGCGTAGAGAGCGGGATGGTTAATTGTAAACTCACGCGTGTTAGAGCGGGACATTTGCGTTGGGGATACCTCCCCTTAAGTATAGTACCACTCTTTTTATATAGTGCTAAATTTTGTTAGTGTCCCCGTTCCCTACCAAAAGGTCACAACGCGCATGTGAGTAAAAATCATGTTACAGATTCAATTATGCAATGAAAAACTAAAATTAACGCAAATTGTAAGTATACATTACTTGTTAACGAATAATAGTCGATCAACTTGTAACAAATATTTTCTTCCTATTCAATAATTGTTTCATATCGTGTCTCGTAGCGACATCTAGTGGGAGCCTCGAATATGTCTTCGCCATTGAAGTGGCAAATTAGCTTAATGCATCGATTAGGATCGCTCGGATCAGTTCCCGATTTCGCCACGCCTGATGGACAGACGGGTAGCGCTAGGTTGTCTTTCTGTCGGCGGCTCCGATAACGAGCGGACGCAACCAAAATTATTCAGATTTAGAAAAAGAAGCCGTGATTCCAACAATGGCGAAGCTCGCCACGTGGATTTGGTACTTTAAGTTGAGGCCATGAAGCCCGCCGTTTACCTTAATATATAAAAACGGCAGTGTAACAACATTAAGCAATGTTTAAATCCCAAATATGTAAGTACTTTACAAATACCTCTTCGTAGTCTAACCTTAGAATTCGTGGTCAGAACCGCTTTTAACCAAGTTCTACTTTTGTCTTAGGGGTCCGTAGTCCTTAGTCCTTAGTCTTCAGTCGAATTCTTTTCTACAAACCTTGCAAGAGCCGGTCTTCGGTGGAGTGCTGGAAAGGATCACCTTTACGGACATGTGCCGCGTGTGCTAGGGGTGACTCACACTTGGATGGAGCGAATATGAACCTGCTTCCTTGCTGCACCGCTGAAGACTACCAGTGTTTGTGTTAAAAGTGTAAGAACTAGAAAACAGGTCAGTGTCACCGAACTTTATTATTTAATCCTCTCAAGTTTAAAAACATCCCTTAGTGTACTACTCTTTAAAGGACCTCCATATTGTGTATTCTATTGTAATTAGTAGAAATAAATAAGTTGCACTGTCACATACATATTTTCATTTGAAATAACTCCCCAGCAGTAAGGCGCCCTGAGGTTTATTATTTTTTAATCAATTAATAGTTTCATGCCAACCGAACTGGACAGTCGGTGAGTAATCTCTTTTAAGGGGTTACAAAGTGGCGCCCAACGTGGGGCCTCGATTGCTGCTGGCTTATTTCAAATGAAATTAATTTATCTTAACCATTAATGTTAAAACTCTTAGCTTAAACTTGATAATAGTGAACTTAACTGCTTGTGTAAAAAATAAAAGGGTAGATTTAAGTTAAACTCCGGACAAAGAACATTCCGGAACTCGTAACGGTACTTTGTTGAAAGCACGTGTTCTAATGTTCCCTTGAATAAATTTAAGGTTAACTTAATTTGATTTGAACTTAATTAAGCTTTATAAAGCGCCAGTGATTTTAAACTGCTTAAACTTAAAATATAGACTTTTAAAAATGTCGATCCAAAAATACTTGGACTCTTTACATAAAGATGAAATCATTTATGAACTCAATGTACTTGGTATCTCCACAGATGAAAAAGCCACTACGGATGCAGTAAGGAAGCAGATTCGTCAGGTTTTCAAACTGGTACGCCGGGGAAGCATCAAGTGTGAGCCACTCAAAGCGCCCGTGACCACGTCAGAGATAGACATTTGCACTCCGAAAATTGAACACCTGGAATCCCAGCTGCGTTCGGGTAACGTAGATGACCCTAATCTTGTTAAAAAAGTTAGTCGTCGTGCTAACTATTTGATCGATAGGCTTGCTCGTATTTCTGAGACGAACGTACAGGTTTCAGACCTGCGTAGTCGGTTAATTAAGATTTTGAGTGAAATTGATAAGGGAGATAGTGACACAAGTAGTGAATACGAGGAGTCCCAGGCATCACGACATGTCGAGAAAGAAGAGAGTAAAGTGGTGTACATCAAAGACAAACCAGTTAACTTAAACTCCTTGAATTTAAAATTTGATGGTACTACATGTGTTCGCGTTTTTATCGAACGACTTGAGGAGCTCAGGCAGGCGCGAAACATCTCAGAAGACCACATACTCTCAGCTTTTTCGGATTTACTTGAAAATTCTGCATTACATTGGTTTAGATCCAATAAGAATAGTATTTTTACCTACAAGCAGTTAATAAAAAACTTAAAAAATGATTTTGACATTCCGGACTTGGATTATAAACTTCTTGGCGAGATAAGACAACGGACCCAAGCTAAAAACGAAACCATTGTTGTATATTTATCAACCATGCAGGGAATGTTTTCTCGTCTCACCAATCCACTATCTGAAAAAGAACAATTAGAGATATTGATGCATAATATTCGCCCAGAGTACATGAAAGAATTAGCGCTCCATGATATACCAACAATAGACAAACTTAAGTTTTATTGTAAACAACTTGAACTTGCCCGATCTTGCTCCGATCAATTTAATGAACCTAACTTTAACAACTTTAAAATTACCTCTGACTTACATAGTAAGTCGCTTTCCAAATCAGTAGGTAAACAAATTTCGGCACTGAACGAGTCTAGCTCTTCGAGATGCGTAGATAAGAAATGCTTTAGGTGTAATAAAAACACTCATTTCACTAATCAATGCAAGTCGAGGGAACTAGTGTGTTTTAAATGTGGCAAGAAAGGTGTGAAACGATCGGAATGTGAGAACTGTCAAGTTCAAATAAACTAATTCGCACAGAATTATCCAAAACATCCCTTAGTAATAGGTCTCCTTCTACAAAATAAATAAAGGGATAGTTCTGCTTAAAAATAACAGAGCACATTGCAACACTTAATTCTGCCGTAAATGAGACTACGAAATTTAGCCCATATTTCCTTGTGCACGGCCGTGAATTCATAATAGACGGAATGTTACACAGCTTAGTCTCAGATCAGCCAGTTCAAAGATCCCAAGTTACAATTGGTGATCCACAGACATATAGTAACAAGATACTTGAACTTAATACAATATTTAAGAAAGTGCAGAAGCACATTAAAAGTGCTCACGATAGGAACGTGAAGTACTATAACTTGAGAAAAAGAAGTATGGAACTTAAAGTAGGACAAATAGTTTATAAGCGCACGCATTACTTATCTAATGCTGCAAAGAAATTTACTTCAAAGTTAGCCCCAAAGTTTCAGAAATGTGTAATTACAGCAAAGTTATCACCCTTAGTATATACCTTAGCAAATATGGACGGGAAAATATTAGGTAACTTTCATATCAAAGATATTCTAAAACAGGATGATTAGTAGGTAATTATGAGTGTATGAGAAGTATGAAAGGAGTATGAACGCAGTTAGTAGTAATTATTTTTCAAAATTTTGTGCACAATTGATCTTTCTGTTACAAATAAGCTATGTATGAGAGCGAGGAATGCAAGGCATGTTTACCTATAAGTCCAGCCTATTGGAATATGCTCGCACATCTGGGCGCATTAGATAACAGACGTGTTTACTATTTTATACGGTACTGCTCATTAAGGAATAAACGACCTTATATTTATTAGAGTAAGAACCTACCTCACTTAACCAGCTTAATTACCTCAAGTATGGTGTATAAATATTTTGTGGTTACTGTTATTGTTGTTATCGTAAATAATAGATAGCACCAGTTAATACTCACTGTTAGGTATAGTTATTTATGTTCCGTAAATAAACCCATATGTTTAGTTTAAATTATAGTTTTCAAGGTTAGTATTAAGTACCTACGGAGTATGGATAGATAAGCTGTTGTTTTTGTTAGAACCTTGTAGATATACAAAAATAAGTAGGTTAGGGAATGCGCATTTCACTAATTTCACTAATTCCACTTTCATGAATCCTAAGTTATTCATCACTTATTGTTAGGTATAATTTTGTGTACAAATAACTTATTATTTAGTAGTAGGCAAACATAGACATTAGGTATTTATGCATGATATCCTGATGCCTGAGATTACACGTAAACGCTATTGTGTCGTGTGTCACTTCTAGATTTTTAGGGTTTTATAGATGTATTTATAATCTTTAATTAAAATAACTTGGTAGTCTAAAGGTTTAAAAAAAAAGTATCTTCAGTATGAAGAACTTTTTAATCCAAGGAAGGGAAATGTGTAACAAATATTTTCTTCCTATTCAATAATTGTTTCATATCGTGTCTCGTAGCGACATCTAGTGGGAGCCTCGAATATGTCTTCGCCATTGAAGTGGCAAATTAGCTTAATGCATCGATTAGGATCGCTCGGATCAGTTCCCGATTTCGCCACGCCTGATGGACAGACGGGTAGCGCTAGGTTGTCTTTCTGTCGGCGGCTCCGATAACGAGCGGACGCAACCAAAATTATTCAGATTTAGAAAAAGAAGCCGTGATTCCAACAATGGCGAAGCTCGCCACGTGGATTTGGTACTTTAAGTTGAGGCCATGAAGCCCGCCGTTTACCTTAATATATAAAAACGGCAGTGTAACAACATTAAGCAATGTTTAAATCCCAAATATGTAAGTACTTTACAAATACCTCTTCGTAGTCTAACCTTAGAATTCGTGGTCAGAACCGCTTTTAACCAAGTTCTACTTTTGTCTTAGGGGTCCGTAGTCCTTAGTCCTTAGTCTTCAGTCGAATTCTTTTCTACAAACCTTGCAAGAGCCGGTCTTCGGTGGAGTGCTGGAAAGGATCACCTTTACGGACATGTGCCGCGTGTGCTAGGGGTGACTCACACTTGGATGGAGCGAATATGAACCTGCTTCCTTGCTGCACCGCTGAAGACTACCAGTGTTTGTGTTAAAAGTGTAAGAACTAGAAAACAGGTCAGTGTCACCGAACTTTATTATTTAATCCTCTCAAGTTTAAAAACATCCCTTAGTGTACTACTCTTTAAAGGACCTCCATATTGTGTATTCTATTGTAATTAGTAGAAATAAATAAGTTGCACTGTCACATACATATTTTCATTTGAAATAACTCCCCAGCAGTAAGGCGCCCTGAGGTTTATTATTTTTTAATCAATTAATAGTTTCATGCCAACCGAACTGGACAGTCGGTGAGTAATCTCTTTTAAGGGGTTACAAACTTAAGAAAAGTATCTACCTACTTGGCAAAACAAACAAGATGATAGCTTTAACAGAAAATCTGGGCGACCGACCCAAACGGAACGCCTTCGATATCTAAGCAATGCTTATATAATTATAAGAGATGCATGAGTCTTTATCTGTAACAACCGGTCATACTTCAATGAACGTGCTGAACTGCTGCACAGGTAAGCCAGACCAAAATTCATGAATCTGTTGCATAAACCTCGTGCTCGTAAGGCGATGTAAGATGTAAGGCAAAGATGTGTTCAACAAGTTTGTGTATAAAACGATTTAATATCTTACCTTACGAGATAAAGTTATTACGGGACAACAGTTTTAAACACAGATTGACCACTTGGCTTCTGGACAAATTAGTCATTTAAATCGAAGTTGACGTTGAAAGTGTATTTTTGACTCGGACAAGAATAGGTCTCCTCCGCCTGCCGTAAAAGGCGACTAAAGGGGGCCGCAGCACTTGCTTATCAGCCCCAGGGAGGGTGGCTCAAGTCAAAAGGTACCATAGCAAAGCGCGAGGGGGACTCCAGTGCGTTCAGTATGAGATCCTGGAGTCCCCCGCAAGAGAGCGCAGATGGCGATCGACGTGGAGTTTTTAGTGCCTAGAATTACCACAACCCAGGCATCCCCCCCATGTCTGGGTTCTTGGTTTGCAGGTTTCCTCCACGTAAAAATAAACGGTTCACCCCCTTTGTCCAGTGTCCATAGGATGGTAGGCACTCAAAGGCCCATTTCTACCAATTTCATAAGCATCTAAATAGTGACGATTTAGAATTGAAATAATGAAACGGTAACATAATGAACTGGAATTTCATTAACGCCTTTGTAATAGCACAAATAAACAATTTGCAGCCTGTAAACGGTAGTTAATGTGCAATTAATAATATTAATTAGTTGCGACCGCACTTGTTAAAGCAATAACAAGACATTAAAACGTACTTATTTATCAGTGTGACCGCAGGATCGATTTTACTCATTATGGACACGAGCGTGGACAAGTAAAGTACGTTTGAATAAATACCTGACCTTTTTGGGTCATTGTCAGATTTAGGTGCGCGTCTTTTCGGTGGACATGCCAAAAGTTAAGGGCTACAAAGCTTAATTTTCGATTGATCTGATAACCCGTATAATCTGTAATTCCGTGTCTATAAATCCATGTAATAAAAACGTAAATTACATGCACACAAGCCGTTAACTATTGACCACCGAATGGACAACTTTTGTTTTTCCGACTGACAATGACCCTTTTAGGTTTTTAATATGCTTCTATAAATCCCCAGGAAGTCGATATGACTTATTTGGAGGTATGACATTAAGTCGGTAATAGATAAAACTTTAATAACAGTACAAATGTAAAATCGCTTCCAAACTAGGAACGATCACAAAATCATTAAACCAAAAATCTAAACCTAACCAGCCAGCATACATCGCTGGCAGTAAAGTGCGGTAATGCCGCCAGCATACACACAGCATACACATTTGTGCCAGGTACCAGCCGTTTCGGGGGATCTGTTGTTTTAGATTCGGTTTAATTATCACCATCATCATATCAGCCGAAAGACGTCTACTGCTGGACATAGGCCTCCCCCAAAAAGTGCCACAATGATAGGTCCTGTGTCACCCACATCCAGCGGACTCCCGCGACTTTTACCGGGTCATCAGTCCACCTTGTGGGGGGTTTACTCACGTCGCGTCTTCCGCTACGTGGTCGCCTTTCGGCCCCAACGGCCGTCGGTTTAGTTTTGCTACTTTCATTTCATTGTGTTTCGTTAGTTTGATAGCTTAATTCGGAGGACAAGGACACCCCACTGTTACCGACTGACGTGTGTCTCTACGGTGTGTCTAATAGTATGGTTCTGTCTATTATTGTACCTATCACCGACTGTCCACCGAGACACTTAAAGTCGCTTTGAAATGTCTGCACCTGCCCTAGTTATGTACCTGCAATTTAAGTTTAAACAACCATCAAAACTTTCATCACGCCATTTTAAACGTTGAAGTGTGTGAATAATGTTTCTCGAACATTACTTTGGAGGTCTATTTGAGACACGCGTTTCGCATTTAGATTTCGCTTTAAAGTGCTACAGGTAGTCAGAGAAGTTATTCTTTGTGACATTAACAGATTCAATTTCATCTGTACTTTCCAAAAAGTTTCTTCACTGAACTACTCCTGACATATGCTTTATCTTGTCGTTCATCACGCTACGACATTTCCGAAATAAATTAAGTATTATTGATTGATTGATATTTTTTTTCATTTATTCAACAAACTAAAAAAACTAACTCTCTAACTAAAATTAAAATAATAATGTCCCTACAGGCGCTTAAAATATTGCTTATGACTGAGTGAAACGAAGGTCTCTGTTTTAGCTTCGGCAAAAATGCTTTCGTATGTCCGGATTTCCGGCTGCTCTCCTCTACAGGTCGCATTTCTTAACCGATTCTCGTGAAAGTTTGTGAGCAGGTACGAAAATTAAAAGAAAGTTTTGTGTCGAGTAAATTTTTGGAAATTTAAAAAACAAGCTTTTTATCAATGTTTTCGTATTTTTCTGCGGCCGTTTTTTCCTGTACAGGTCGCATTTCTCAACAGATTCTCGTGAAATTTTGTGAGCAGGTTCAGTAACTCTATAGAATTTTCTATCGAGACACTTTTTGGAAATTAAATAAAAACAATTTTTTTATCATTGATTTTGTGTTTCTGCGGCCGAATTTCGATTTGTTCACCTCTAAGGGTTTAGTGACTACTAGACTTTATACAATATAAAAACTACCTATATAAGAAATAGAACATTGACATTAAAATGAATAGATTTAACTAACAGTAGGTGATATGCTTAAAAACTAAACTAGGAATAAGAGGGTGATGTATGGCTATAGTTCTGAGGCACTTCAACTGATAATCGACAGCACTTTCGTCCTAAATCGATGTAAACCGTCATGATGTATGTCCAGCTGATGGTCCGAATCGTTGCTCAGTTGATTGTACAAGCGCGACAGACGGGGCACCGGCGAGTGGCTACCTAGTTTGGTACGGCAGAGTCTTATGCTAAACAAGGCACAAGGGTAACGTGGAGCGCGGGTGGGCACTTTGAGCGCAAACATTCTGAGTAGACTCGGGCAGTCTATCATGTTATTTAATATTTTGTACAGTGTCATATCTTCAATTAAACGCACAAATTAATTAATTATGTTTATTTTGAGATAAGCACAAATTCAACAAAGCGCCATCTTTGATGTGGCCAATAGAGAGAGAGAGAAATACAGGAGTGAGCGAGCAAGTGATTTGGATACGTTCCGATACCACACTCTCCACCGCCAAATCCTTGCCACCTGTGTTTCTTTCCCCTAGTATAACGTATCTATTATAAAACTAACTAAAAACACATCTCACAGCTTTACTTCTTAGTCTTAAACATACATGTTAATAACAGTGACATAGATATGTTATTTTTATCTCATCTTAATTAAAAAGACACTTATTCTAATAAACTACTATTACACTTTAATAATTGATTCACATGTCTCTTCCACCTGACTCCCTCAACATCAACAAAATAGGTAGTGTCAGGTATCGATTCTTCCACAATAGTACCTAGAATCCATGGTTTTTTATCTTTTCTGTAATCTCTAACCATTACCTTTTCCCCTACCGTAAAACTAACTTCTCTAGTACCTGAAGCGTTGTTTCTTTGTTTCTCTAGCATCTCATGTGTTTTCTCTAAAATTGGTGGTGGTCGCAGTAGAGAAAACCTTGACCTTAACTCTCTATTGTACAACAATTTTGCCGGTGTGGCGCCAGTCGTACAATGTGGCATGTTCCGGTAATCAAACAGAAACAAATTGATAGCAGATGTAATATTACTACCACACTCTTTAATTTTAGTAACATGTGATTTAAATATTTCCACAAATCGCTCTGCGGCACCATTTGTGGCTGGATGATAAGGTGGAGAGAACATATGTTTAATTTGTTTTATGTTACAAAAGTTTGAAAATTCTTCACTTCTAAAAGAAGGACCATTATCTGTTACAATTTGAACTGGGTAGCCGTGACGCGCAAAAAGTGTATTTAAAACCTCAATAGTGCGTGAAGCTGTGATATTACTCATTGGTATAACTTCTGGCCACTTAGAATAACTATCCACCACTACTAGGTACATTTTATTATAATATGGGCCACAATAGTCCGCATGAAGACGATACCAAGGTGTTGGTGCCACTGGCCATGATTTTTGTGTATTACTTTTAGTTGGATTATTTCGGTTAGTTAAACATATAAAACAATTATTAGTAACATTTTCAATATCGGAATCTATACCCGGCCACCACACGTAAGAGCGAGCCACTTGCTTCATACGTACGGTGCCGAAATGGCTTTTGTGCAGTTCAGTCAGTACCGACTCTGTTAATGATTTTGGAATTATTATTCTAAATCCCCAGAAGAGACATTCCCTATCACAAGTCAGTTCATTTCTTTTATTAAAGTATGGCCATAACTCTTTGTCTAATTTATTCTTATCTGGCCAACCATCGACACTGTGCCTAATGACTTGAGATAATATTGCATCTTTTTTTGTACTTTTCTGTATATGTTTCCAATCTAATTGCCCTACTAAGCCACTTTGTGCATTCTGAATATGATATATACTACTAAGTTCTGCCTCTAGACAAATTGGATGTAATTGCTGTTTATTACTGGATTCATCAGAAGGGAACCGTGATAAAAAATCAGCAGGGTTCATTTTTGTTTTTATGTGTCTAATTTTATAACTGAATGCTGAGAGAAAAATGGCATAATGTTGTAATCTTTTTGCTGCCATTTTTGGGATTCCTTTATTAGGACCAAATATCCTTACTAACGCTGCATTGTCTGTTTCCAGTTCGAAAACCCTTCCATAAGTATAGTTATAAAATTTAGTTACACCAAAAATTATGGCCATGGCTTCCTTATCAATAGCTGAATACTTCTGCTGTGTCGGATTTAATTTTTTACTAGCATAAGCTATCGGCTTCACTACTCCATTATAGTCTCTATTAGATAACACCGCTGCCAGACCCGTGTGCGAAGCATCACATGTTAATATTAATGGTAAATTTGGATTGTAATGTCTCAAATTGTGAACAGAAGCCAATTTTGCTTTAATTTGTGTAAATGCCTCATCACATTCTTTAGTCCAGTTGAATTTATCTTTTTGTGTACATTCATACAAAGGTGTTAAAATAGCAGCCATGTTTTCCAAAAATTTAGCATAATAGTTCACCTTACCCAAAAATGACCTTAGCATAGTGATATTTGTCGGTGCTTTAGCCTGCAGTAAAGGCTCAATGTTTGATTTTATAATGCTAACCTCATTTTTTGAGATTCGGAAACCGAAAACATCGATGCTTTTCTTAAAGAAATGACATTTTTCGGATTTTAATTTAAATTGACATTCATGCAAAACATCCAGTATCTTACATAATGTATTCATTGTATCTGACAAACTTTTTCCAACTACATAAATGTTATCAATGAATACTATGGTATTTGGAATATTTGATAACTTATTGTGCATAATTCGCTGGAAAGAACTAGGTCCAGTACTCACTCCGAAGGGAAGGTATTTATATTTATAGGTACCAACTTCAGTCACAATTGTGGTAAGTTCCTGAGATTCCACATCCAAGGGTGCTTGGAGGTATGCTTCCTTTAAGTCCAGTTCGCAGAAGTATTCACCATCTTTCAATACATCCAAAATGTCCTCAACGTGGGGCAATGGAAAATGATCAATTTCTAAATGGGGGTTTAATGTGACTTTATAGTCCCCACACAAGCGTACAGAACCATCAGCTTTAATAACAGGCACCACCGGGGTTCCCCACTGGCTATGCTTCACTGGTTCAATTCGGTCATTTTCCAGTAAGCGTTCTATCTCTAATTTTACCTTGTCTTTGAGAGCATAGGGTACCCGCCTGGCTGGTAGACACTTTGGTTGTGCATCAGGTTTTAATTTAAGTTTGATAGCTTCACATTTGCTGTTGCCCCAGTCTTCTGCGAATACTTCTGCGTACTTGTCCTTTACAAAATGCTCTGCCTCTGAAATGGTATTACAATTGTAGTTAATATTTATTTCATTACATCTTAATTTTGGTGGCCACAGTCCTAGACCATTTAACCAATCACGGCCAATAATTCGTGGTACATCATCATTAGCCACAAATAAATTTAGTAATGTTTCTTTGTCCCCATATTTAACCCTTAAATTATCTAAAATACCTACAGGATGTGACAGAGTTTGGTCAAAATTTCTAAATTGTACATTGCATTTATTTACGGTCTTGTTTGGGAACAATTTATTTTTGTCATCAAGCGAAATTACAGTCACATCCGAGCCCGTATCCAGTTGGAAATCTAAATTGATCCCCTCAATTATTAGGTGAATAAAATGAGGAGGTATCTTACTTACATTTACTGAATATACATCATATTCATTAAACAATTCTTTGATGGATGCCTCTGCATCCTCGGTGTCCTGCTTTTTGTCAGAAGAGTTTGTCTGCTGCACTTCTTGTTCAAGAAAATAAGTCTGACTGTACCTGGGGTTTCTTGGACATACTTTAAAAATATGGCCTTGTTTTCCGCATTCAGAACAGAATTTTTTTATTAACCTACATTCTGTTTTAATATGGTTATCGTTGCCACAGCAAAAACATCTCATTTTCCCCCGACCTTCTGGTTTTCTTGAAAAGTTGGTATTTGTGCCACTTTTTTTTCCTTTTGACATCTGCTGCCTTGCTGTGTGGTAATTGGCCTGCCCGAAATAAAACATCGCACTGGAGTCAGTTTCCTTTGAAATCCCCGTTGTTTGTAGTAATGCTGCCTCGACTGTTCTGGCTAATTTCACTATATCTTCCAAAGTGTCATTTGAGTCCCTTTTTAACAGCTCAAACTTAATTAGTTTTGAGTAAACACCATCAATTAATTTTTCCTTTATTTGGTCGTCGGCATCTTTAAACTGGCATTTTGCACTAAGTTTTCTTAGCTCCAAGGTATAATCTTCAATATTTTCAGTAGGTAGTTGATTCCGACCACGGAAAGCAGCACGTTCCAACGCAACAGACTGTTGCCGCACATATTTAGCCCTCAACAAATCACATAGTGCTTTGAAAGACAATGATGCTGGTTTTTGTGGTGCACATAAACTACACAGTGTTTCGAAAACTTGAGAGGTTAATTTGGTTAGTAATAGAGGCACTTTTTTTACTTCTTCCACATCGTTAAGAACGAAGATGCACTGTAATTGTTGTTCAAAACATTCCCACTTGTCACCATCGAAAGATTGTAGGTTATTATTTGCCATTATAGTCTTGGCACTAACTACCTTCTTAAGCTGTACCAGTTCTTTTTCCTTCCAAAAATTACTGAGTATTTTACGAAGCTCGTCCACGGTATGCTGGTCTGTATATGCTACTTTTAATTCCGTAAGCTTTTGTTGTAATTCTGCTTTATTTAACTTGTAAATCCACGACGTTTTACCGCACTGTGGTGAATGTTTGCACTCAGTATCGTTTCCTTCACAGTACATGCCTTCATTTGTGAACTTGAAGCACTAAATTAGTCTTTTAATAAAATTTTCACTGCATTTTTACTGGTCCGATTGGCTTTTGTTTTTTTTTTTTATACACCGACGCGAACTGCCGCCGCCGACACAAAATCAGTTTATTTTTTACACAAATTCGCCTTAGTTTGCTCAACTCTTTATTTTAATTTTGCACTGGGTTCTTCAGTCCTCGTCGCCAAATGTCATATCTTCAATTAAACGCACAAATTAATTAATTATGTTTATTTTGAGATAAGCACAAATTCAACAAAGCGCCATCTTTGATGTGGCCAATAGAGAGAGAGAGAAATACAGGAGTGAGCGAGCAAGTGATTTGGATACGTTCCGATACCACATACAGAAACGTCATATCCAGCATATCTCTCCTGCTTTTAAGAGAAGTCATATTGAAGCGCTTAAGCCTGTCTACATACGACTCGTCTCGATAGGATATTCTGCACCGATATAGCAGATGTCTGGTTAGACGTTTCTGTACGCGTTCAATCCTATCGATATGGATTTTATACGATGGCGTCCAAACAACACTACCGTATTCGAGCTTACTTCGTACGAAGCAGTTGAAGAGGTTTATAACCGTTGAGGGTTTTTTAAACGCTTTTCCACACCTAAGTACGAAGCCCAGTGCCCTAAACGCCCCGTCTATCATGTCATCCATGTGTTTATTGAACCGAAGTTTGCTATCGAGGGTAACGCCAAGGTCTCTTATCAAATCCACCTCCTTTAGTGGCTGATCCATGATTTCGTACTTGGTTCGTAACTCGTCGCGTTTTCTATGGAATTTTATGTGATTACACTTTGCGGGATTCAGACACATCTTGTTGGTCGTACACCAGTCCACTAAAGAAGTTACATCTTCTTGCAATTTTAAGGCATCTGTATAGTCTTTGATAACTCGTGTGAGTTTTAAGTCGTCCGCGAATAAATACGCATTCGAGTGTTTAAACAGGGTTGTTACGTCGTTTATGAAAATGTTAAAGAACAGAGGGCAAGGTTGGATCCTTGTGGGACCCCAGAGTATGCTACGAAATTACAAGAACGCACCCCCTCCACAACTACGACTAAGGATCTGTCTTTCAGGTATGACTTACACCAATCAAGGAGGGAGTTGCATACTCCAAAACTACGCAGCTTTTCAAGAAGGATACGATGGTTGACCTTATCGAATGCCTTCGAAAAATCCGTGTAAATGGCATCAACCTGGTAACCTTTATCCACTGCCTGAGTAAGGTCCTCCACGAAATTGCACAGATTTGTGTTGGTTGACCTTTTTGGCATGAACCCATGTTGCAACGGAGATATATAGTTTTCAACGTGGTGGAATATATATGGGTACACTAATTGTTCAAAGACTTTGGCAATAGTGGACAAAATAGAAATGGGTCGATAATTTAAAATTAAATTCCGCTTGCCATTCTTATATACTGGGACAATTCTGGCTTCCTTCCATTTTTCGGGGAACACACCCGTTCTTAAGGACCAGTTGTATAAGATCGTTAGGGGAAATGAAAGGGATTGCGCGCAGTTTTTTAGGAATATAGGTGGTATGTTATCGGGACCAGTACCTTTAGCAATATCAAGTTTTTTTAAGCGACCCTCGACTTCTTCTTGCGATAAAGTTATGTCTGCCATTTCCATGCCAGCATTTTTAAAAGGCGCTGGTAGTGCAGTTTGCGTCTTTTTCATTCACCGATGAGAAATGCCTAGCAAACATTTTCGTGAAATTTTGTGAGCAGGTTCAGTAACTCTATAGAATTTTCTATCGAGACACTTTTTGGAAATTTAAAAAAAAAATATATCATTGATTTTGTGTTTCTGCGGCCGAATTTCGATTTGTTCACCTCTAAGGGTTGCTTTTCACAACCGATTGTCGTGAAGTATTGTGAGCAGGTTATTTGATTACATAGAATATTTTTGTCACATAGTTTTGGACATGTCATAGTTTTGGAAATTCAAAAAACACTTACGAGGTCTACAGCTCACCGAGCCACTAGTATCGTAATACAGAACTACTAAATATGAGGTTGTATAAGCTTTAAGGTCGACATTTACATGCAGTCGTCGGCTTACACACAACCGGAAATTTGGAACGCTCCGACACAAGTTGGGTTGGAGTCAACATGTTAAGACGGGGAATATTCCAGAACTAATGTTATGCTGTTTTGATGAATTGTTGTACATTCTAGATCGCTGTGCGACCTAGTTGCTAGCTGTGTATTGTTGAACATGGCTCAGAGACACAGTAGCAAACTGCATATATATTACTATATTTATGTTGTGGTAGTCCGAGTCTGGTTCTGAAATAATCATAATAAACATAAAGTTTCCTGGCACAACGAACAGACCTGCTAGTCGATTACGTAACGTTTCCAACGTAGTAGGTAAGGTACATTTTTCTACATAAAATGACATAACTTACGTCACAATTAATACGTGAGTTTTAGTCGTTTAGTCACAGAATAAGTAATATTGTACTACGTACAGAAGTTGTACTGTTAACAAATCGACAACTTACAATACAACCCCAAATTATAATAGGTAAATAACAAATGTTGACCAAACCAAACGAATGACGAGACGACGCGACCGTCCGGCAGCAATTCGCGGCCGCCACTGAATGAGTACCACCTGGGGATGTACTTGCAGCGGCGCGGCGAACTGACGGAGTGAAAGCCCCCTGGTTTAGTAGTTTTAACATAACTCACGAAAATTTAAATTCAAGAAGTTGTACATTTGAAAACTTGCGTAATCAAGAAAAGTTGAACTTTATCTCATTGCAATAAGGTTCACGGATGGTCATTTTACGGTCACGGTCGGCTTCACAAGAGGCTTAACACCTTTGTACCTTTTCGCTTTAACATCATTTTAAACTGTCGTACTAAATTTCTAACAGGTGAAAGCGACAAAGTACTTCAGCCTATAAGGCCGAAAGTACCGGCGATAATTTATTTATCCATTTGTTTTATTCCAGCTTTTATTCGCATCACCTCGCTATTTAGCTAGGAGAGCTATTCACTTTCATTTAGTGGTTATTTGCATTGTCGTCATTTAAATAAACATAACCCTGCCTTGCAGTCGGGTAAAAGGTTCCAGGTTCATCTTAAATCATGTTAAATGTGAAATATTTATTAATAAGAACAAGCAGCTTTCCAAAAAGTATATAAACATTAAGTTAAAAAAATTGATATATTTTTTTTTAATCACACCTGTAACGCGTTGTATGACAATATATAGAACAAAGTAAGTATCCAGTTATTAAAATTCCGGTACAACAATCCTTTTCTACTGAACCCTCGTTTTTAGGATTCCGCGCCCCACTGTGGAACAAAGGCTCAGACAAAACAAATTAGAGATTTAGCATCATTTTTTGTATTTTTGTTGCACATTTAATAATACACTAATGTCTTCAACTTTTAGTCTTTAAAAACACGCACAATTGCTACTCATTCTCTCCGTTTTTAGGGTTCCGTACCCAAAGGGTAAAACGGGACCCTATTACTAAGACTCCGCTGTCCGTCTGTCACCAGACTGTATCTACAGTTGAAATTTTCATAGATGATGTATTTCTGTTGCCGCTATAATAACAAATACTAAAAACAAAATAAAATAAATATTTAAGGGGGGCTCTTATACAAAAAGACTTTTAAAAAACTTTGCTCGTTACCTTCTTCAGGCGCTGGGTCTCAAAATGTATGGGAAAACTAAAATCCGACTCGCAGTTGACCAAAATTCTACTTGAATATTATTTAACGTTATTATTTATAAATGATGGTACGGAACCCTTCGTGCGCGAGTCCGACTACTCCGACTCGCACTTGTTTCATTTCCCAACCAGAAAGATGCGGATAACGGCCCCCTCAGCTATATGTTTGCCACCGACGTGGCATAAAAAAAAAAAATATGTCAATAAAGATAAGGAAAGATGAGGTCTAATGTAGATTGACATAATATTATTATTAATTGATCCGGGTGATTGGCCGCTTTCAACCGGTGTTTTTTTCTTCATTTAATTACGGTGTGCAATTTATAGAACTTTGGATTTGGTGTGGTATGATACCTAATTATGTATTTAATTCGAATATACCTAATATTGCCAATGTGGTTGGAAAAAAAGTAATGCCAGTCGACGTCCAAGGCGTGTGCTCGGAAATCGGCGTTTTTAGTTTTGAGAACGGAACCCTTCATGCGGTGTCCTATTTCCTTTGCCGCTAACTTGTATTTTGAGCAGCGTTTTGTCCGGGAGCTCATATAAATTCACAGCGTTACATTTTTGTACAACTTCCTCGAACGGGAGCTCTTTTGTTTGTGAACCCGACCCGTACGAAACACTAGAGTAAGTTCTCTAAATATGGACTACCATAAGGATTGAATGAAATGAAACACAGAACTTTGAAGTTAAACAAGTGTAATTAATGTCAATCAGTGGAGAAACTATGTAATGATTACATGTTATGCTAAAATTGCATCCAGGAAACAAATCCTCTAACAATGTTTTCGTTTTTATAAAATATGTTAAATTTCAGTCTCACAAAAAAGGAACTTAATTTGGACCACTAGGTATTTAATATGGACTGGGGGTACAAAATATGGACCATTATATTTTTACTGTGATATAATCACAATTTTACAAAAATTATAAGGAACATGTTTATGAAATCAGTCTTAAAAGACAAGTATATACGTTTTTTAAAACCCCGCCATGATATACTATTATATTTTTTAATATTTATATCAAAATGAAATATCATTAATACCAGCTTATTTATCATTGTGCAAAATACAGAATTTTAAAGTTAAACTAGTGTAATTATCGTGAATCAGTCAAAAAACTATCTACAACTTACATCATAAAATAAAAATCCAATAAAGAAACAAATCCTCTAACATTTCTAACAACCGCCAAAAGTTTTTGATGCTTATAAAAAGCCCATTTTTTTCACGAATGGCCAGTATGGCCATAGCCATAGAATCCTTGTCCCATTTTTGTCTTTGTCCCAGTTTTGATTTTGACGCCATAACCTTAAACAAATAAAATATGGACCACTAGACCATATTTGGAACCTAGCTATTGGTCCATATTAAAAACTAGTGACGTTTGAAGGTTAAACATTTTTCAAAAATTATAGGCATGACGTGCAGTTAGACATTAAATCAAGAAAAAATCCTAACAAAACATTGTTTCTAAAACATTAAGATTCAAGAATAAGCGGCTGTAAATAAAGTAGTAATAATCTTACAAAACTCATCCAAAAATTACATCAAATGTGCTTATAATTTCAAAATGGCGATCACTGACACGCACGAACATGTAGCTTCGCTGCAATCGACTGGCAGAGGGGCGCGACGCCAGGGCATCGAAAGCGGCTAACTTCACTACGATAAGAGCGACATGTAGCGAAATATTGTCGTAGTCCATATTATGTGACTAGTCCATATTTAGAGAACTTACTCTAAGCATTGTCCTGCAGATTTTATATTCTGCAATAATATTATTAACGAATCCGTTCATATACTTAAATGTTTTTATTTGCTTCATGTGTTTACCGTGTTCTATCAAAAAGCACTTGTCTCTTTAGCCTATGGACGTTTGCGATTCCATAATAATAAAATAGAATAGAGTAGAATTAATGGGAGGTATCCCCAACGCAAATGTCCCGCTCTAACACGCGTGAGTTTACAATTAACCATCCCGCTCTCTACGCAAACTCTGCGCGCAGTTTTGTAAATATTTAGCTATAGTCATTAAGCCAATCATTTTATCAAAGCAAACCCTGCGAATTTGTCTGAGATAACTATTTACGATCTTTAATTAAGTACAAAAATTAAATGTTAAATATCAGTAATATAGCCGTAGTATTGAAAATACATTCCAAAAAGGGGTAACTTCGCGTTTTTTTTTTCTATCGAGTGAAATTCATCAGGTCATATAACTGACTGCGATTTTGACTAGACAAGATCCTTATTTAACACATATATTTTTTTTACATTTTAAGACACTATATTCTATGTCTCAGATGGTTTTTAAAAACTCAAAAGCGGTAATACCCGGCCTTTGTTGTTGAACTGTGTAGGTACATAGATGTTAAAAAGACATTTAAACTCAACAGTTTGTTCGTCACGGACGTAAAATATAACAGAAAAAATGAACTTGCAGCCTGCAGTACTTGCACCTTGGTGTAAAATTCATTCATGCAATAAAAGGCCTTGTTGATAAGCGTTTCAAGGCACCTTTGAACTCTTTACCTTCTATTCTATATATACGGCAAGTAAGTTATTAAAAATAATTTTATTGTGAACAGGCGCTGCCTGTCCTTTTTTTATTTAAGAGAATTCCTTGTATTGGCAGCTTGAATACAAATGCAATTCCCTTACTCTCAATACATCGCATCACCAGTAAAGTCTAGTACAAGAAATCGACGGACGCGCGACGGCCGTCGATTTCTTGTACTAGAAAACGGGCCGGCCCGGACACGGAACGGCCTAGCGTGAATCATTCTTTAAGCAACACCGCACCTCACAGATGTGCCACAACTATAGAGTAAATAACACTTACGACTTTTACAAGTAGTCAGCACTACTATCATGGCTGAAAATAATTTAACACAGCAACTGACAATTCTTATCGGCAATAATGAACGGAATACAGATTGATTATTTATTAGACAGTAGTAATATCACAGATTTAGAACGGGCGGGCCGTTTCATAAATCATTAGATTATTTAGCAATTACAAAGGCACGATTCGACTATTATTCATTTAGGATTAATTAACAATAACAAATGATAGTCGGCGCGTGCTTCAGTTGACTGCCCCGACATGGCAATAGCCCGACGCTCTGACAGCCATGATAACTTTAGTAACTTGAGGTATTTATTTTGGACTTTGCCCGCCGCGTTGGAGAACACACATGCTCTTCGCGACGACGGGCTGAATCCACTACCGAACAAAACCAGTAGCCTAATGCCTACTGTCATGGCGTTGTTACCGAACAACGTCTTTGCACAAGTATTGATTGGCGAAATCATCATAAATTTGATGGAAAGCCTTTTTTAAAGAGTGAATTGAAGTGAGGTATTTATTTGACTGGAGTGTATGAATAAGACAGGACATTATTTGCCCTCCAGATGGTTTTACCAAAGTGGCAACGCGCAATATGTGCAAGCACTTAAAAAGCGCATGACGTAAAATGTACCTACTTTTTTATACAACGACGGTGGCAAATAAGCGTACGATCCACCTGACGGTAAGCGGACACCGCAGCCTATAGACGCTCGCAACTCCAAGAGAGTGACGTGCGTCTTGCCAACCCTTTACAAATTTGAAATGCACTGTGTTGACAGCAGAAGGTACAAAAGGTTCCTCGCTCTCAACACAGTGCATCCTCGGAAGCTCTGGCAACGTTGCTCACCTCCAGGAACACAACAGTACATACTTGTACTTGTATAGTAAATAATGTTATTATGGTTGTGGTCTTCTGCAAGGCGGAGGTACTTCCCCGGTTGGGCTGCTCGAAATTGGAGCAAGATGACATTTTGCTGTGCCCTACCTCTCTAAGTGTGTCCTACTTGTGCCATACTTCGAGAAAAATGCCTTAAAGCAAATCGGGGCACACGGACAAAGGCAACTCATATCTTGTTCAAAAACATCAAAAATGAATTTCAAAGTTGTTCCACTGATATACAAATCCGTTAGAGTCATTCTTTTGTTCAGAAATACCTGAACTCTGTTGATTTTTTTTCGGATAAGTGCACTGTTGCGACAAAGCGAAGCGAAATAAATACTTGTTCATTTCTTTCTGCATTGTCTGATCACAAAAGCGCATCGCGTGTGTTTGGGCCTTTAATTTTCTTTACAGCGATTACAGGCGGCGCTGAGCTTGTGTCTGGGCGCACTTAATCCAGGGAACCAACGTGAAAAACTCACTATGTCGAATACTGATCTTCGTGATTTTATATCATGTTAATTTTTTAGCCTTCTCATCAGCAGTATGTCTCCCTTACAAACACATTACACTTAGTTCAACGCGAATTGCGCATTGTGGACTAAAATTCACGTGTTGTTTAAATTCGCAATAAACGCGTTTTAAAATTAATCCGAAAGAAATGTGTAATCCTACTAATAGTTAGTGTGTTTGGATGTTTGTGACTCAATCATGCAAAAACGGCTGTATGGATTATGATGAAACTTGGTATACAATGAGATTATAGCCTGGATTAATATATAGGATACTTTTTATCCAGAAAATCATCCCTTTTACGCGGACGAAGTCACTGGCAAAAGCTAGTAAAACATATATTTAAAACCTCGTTTCATTTACATATGCAGTTACTAGTAGTCTCTGTACAGTTTTATGCCATAAAAAAATCACAATCTGCTTAATAGTTAGCGGTGTTAAGAGTTTTTTATACAACCACAGTGGCAACTACAAACAACGCCGCCTTTTGACCCTCGCTTCACCACAAGAATCACAAGCGCGGTGCCGATCCTTTATTGACTTGAAGACTTGTTGTGTTGCATATGCAAGACTCACGCACTCAACATACCCTCGGGGAAAGTTAAAACATATCAGCTTGTAGCTGCTGGTGTATTAATAAAATAATGTTAATGCCCGAGATTTAAAAAAAGATGCATAATAATATTGGCCGCGCAGACACTAATAAATGTCTCTCGCGTTGGGCTCCCGGCCTATCTGTCGCCGCCACTCGTCGCTATCCAGCCATTCTAGAGCACCTAATTAAATTATTTGTAAACAGAATCCCACGTTTCCCCCATTCTTACGTATTCAAACAATTACCGTTCATTATGATGCACAGAGCGCTTTTGTAATGCAAATCCATTGTTTTTGCGAAGTGCACTGTTCACACACAATTACATATGTACGGGGCCGGTCGAAAAATAATACGGGAGTCGCGGTTCGTTGTTTTATTTGGCGCTGTAATTTGTGTGTTTTAAGAGAACAATATTTTAGAAGAGGAATTCAACATGCAATGGTACACTCGAAAATTACAAGGCACCTGCCTTACTAATTACAAACTAAAGAAACCTCCATTCAACAACGCCGTAGAACATCAGAATATATAATACCAGATTTGATAAATAAACTAATAAGAATGTAAGAATAATATTACACCCACAAATATTGTAAATTTGTGGTTTAACAATGCCGTATTTATGTATTATGTTTCAACATGAAATAAATAAAAAATAATAATAGTACATTACTTAACAAGGGCATTAAAACAAAGAATGTCTCAGATCCCGGGTATTTGACATGCGATCTGAGGCTTTTTTATTACCGCCCATGTTAAGTACAAAATTTTATGTCACGGGATTTCCCGCGCGCGGAGCGTGCGGTAATTGCCGCTTTTTGGCCAGGTGTGACATAATAGTACATTACTTACCAAGGGCGATAAAACAAAGAATGTCTCAGATCGCAGGTATTTTACGCCCGAGCCAAAGGCAAGGGCGATAAATATGCGATCTGAGGCTTTCTTGATTATCGCCCGTGGTAAGTACAAAATTTTATGTCACCCCCAGGCCAGGAAGTGGGTTTTTTCGCGCGCGGAGCGTGCGATAATGGCCACTTTATGGCCAGGTGTGACATGAATAATATTACGTTAGTTTTATAAGCTTGGATAAAATAAATGCCTTTTTGAGGCATAGTACGAGTTATCGACCACATGAGTTAGTTAAAATTTCAACCTTAATACCCAAAGTTAAGGTTTAAATCTTTAAATCGAATTGAATTTCGGCGAAAAGTAACATGCCCTTAAATTAATTCCCAATACAGTTTAACTATTCTGAATATATATTTTGTTTTTCGCAAAACCATGTAGGTTGGTGCGGCCTGGAAAGTGGAAAAGGGTTAAAGGTGTATATCAACAGACTTTTCATTAGGTACACGAGTACAAATCTACGATAATTGTTAAACAAGCATGCAGATAAAGTATGTAAGATTAAAAATTGCATCCTAAACAAAACTAAAATAAAACAATATAATATAAGTGAGAAATACAACTTTCATGTAGGGAGCGTTGTTGATATAACTTACCAGAAACCGAATCGGGGAGCCAGAAGTTTTAACTCGATATAAAATTCAATATCGAACTCGAGTCAAACATGAATAGAGTCTCGACTTTAAAGGAATCCGGTATAAAAATAGTAAACACGATTTTCGGTACGTGAAGAGATGAATCACAGTCGCAAACATCGTCCCGGTAGAGCGCGAGTTTGATTCGATTCCCCGAATTTGGCCCCGTATCGAAAATATTGCGGGATTCGGAGAAATATACGGGACTGCCTTTTTTACACGCACGGTTCTAGTTCGTGAAATGTTAAAATAACATAAATAAATGGAGTACGGGAAAGCTTGTGAAGCGTTTTCGGAGCATTTTGGGGAACTTACCCTCAAGTTCGAAACTTTTCAAACTTATTTTCCTGGCGACACGTTTCGATCTCTTCGGGAGTTCTTCTTCAGGTTGAGTGCGTTTGTGACGAATACCTAACGTAACGTGACTCACGCAAGTTTGAATTCAAATTTAAATCGTATTATTAAACGACATATTTCAAATTTCAATGACATTATGTATTATATGGTGGGTTTTAGGAGCCTAGAACAACTTCAATAGCTTAGGCAGACAATTGCCGTTACATTAAGTAAGGCGACTTCCTGACTTGGCGGGGCGGGATCGATATGTGACATTTTCTTCTTTGACGTAAACTTACTGACGTCGCAAAGATTCCCACTTGACGGAATACTGTCAGTATTACATTTGCGCAGTAGTAATATTATGCGCAGAAGCGGACCAGTACTGCCTTCGCATCGTCCCGCTTCCGCGCATCCCGCGCCAGTCAGGAAGCACTCATTTAAATGTAGGGGCGCAGTAAAAAGTAGTACTCAGTTGACACTGACATTTGACAGTTTTCTCACATCGTACCGCCTCCGCACCGACAAATCAGGAAGTCGCCTAAACAGAATGACCAAGTATTTAGGGCTGTCTCAAGGATAGACATCCGTCTGTCAATTTATGTGTCAACACAATACAAATAGGTGGACAATAGGCACCACATCTCTTACGTTACGAGTCTTATCTGATCCATCAGCCGCTCGTTTTGAAAAGGCTCATGTGAGCTACAAATTCCCTAAACTTACACCCTTTTATGCACAAGCGATCCTAGACATCGCGTCGCCAACCTTGTTCTTACATATCTACTAAGATTTCTGTTGAGCGCTTATAAAGCAATTATTTTTCTTTCAATTTCCTACTCTACTAGCCGTAATTAAGGCTGCTTTTTGATCGTGTCTATTGGACGTGATACGAGGTTTAGACAGTTATGTGTTGATATCTTTTACGCTGTTCCAATACCATAAACCGTGTGAGTGATTCTGGCACCAAATACTATCAGTGACGTGAAAATAAATTAAGATTAATTAATCGTATAATTTGTGTAGTCATGAATATTAATACTGTAGGCGATAATTTAATAAAATAAAAATTTGTAATCTAATATTTAAGGTCACAGAAGACATAAAAGATTATGAAGCAAGGTAAATAATTACAGTATAATTAAAACACTTAAAATCAATATATGTACGTACTTACAGTATACGTCGATTCAATCAAGTAGGGTGGAGCGAAAAGTGCCATTATAAAACTTATAAAAGAGTTTTGTATGAATTAAAATTTGGCTTAAACCAACATTCAACGTGGTGACAAAAACATATCCACAATTATGCAAAATCTGGGATATTGCCTACACTCTCACATAGGTGAAATTTGATTTCTACAATACAATTCTCTTATATTTGAAATCATTATTCAGTGGCGCTGGCAGTGCTACGAAGATGCTACGAACCAGCTACGCGCCTACTGCTACGAAGCTACGACAGTCCTACTCAATGATACCGTAGTACTTTTGTGCTCTTTCAATATTCAGAGGACCAATATACTACCGTCTCACAGAAAAACGTCTAAAGTGCCAAACTTTTAAATGCACTTGAGTCTTTTTGGAACTATCTGCATGCACCTTGCCTCATCTGACCGTGCACTATTCAGTTGTTATTCTATGAAAATTTCTGTACCAACTTAGTTTTGAAATTCTTTGCATACGTAAGAACCACTCTAGGACGTAACAAAGTAAATTCTTGCAGCATAACGCTGTTTGATTTGGATACTGTTTCTCTTTGCAAAAGTATTTGGATTAAAATAAACTACGTAGTTTGTTAAGTTTTCGTTGTGAGTCGAATCTTGTTTTAAAGATACGCAGTACACATTACACGAGGTGAAATAATATCACTGTAAAAGTTTTTTGGGTCAAATTTAGATATATATACGTATTTAATATGTTCTAGGTTTTACCCTCAAAGATTTTAGTTTCATTTTGACTTTCTATGTCTTGGAACAATCTTTTTTGTCGCGATTGTGTTGTGTCATTGAATTGGAAACTTAGGCGACTTCCTGATTTGTCGGTGCGGAGGCGGTACGATATGAGAAACTGTCAAATGTCAGTATCAACTGTCAGTCAACTCAGTACTACTTTTTACTGCGCTCCTAAATTTAAATAAGGATTTTGATCGTCGCCGCGTTGGTGAGCACACGTGCCCGGGGCGACGACGAGCAGAATCCATTTACTTACCGTACAAAACCTTATCTACTGTCATGGCGTCGTTACCGAACAACGTCATTGAACACGTGACATTGGCGAAATCATCATAAATTTGATGGAAGCCATTTTTAAAAGAATTGATTGAAATTTAAATGAGTGCTTCCTGACTGACGCGGGATGCGCGGAAGCGGGACAATGCGAAGGCAGTACTGATCCGCTTCTGCGCATAATATTACTACTGCGCAAATATAATACTGGCAGTATTCTGTCAAGTGAGAATCTTTGCGACGTCAGTAAATTTACGTCAATGAAGAAAATGAGACATATCGATCCCGCCCCGCCAAGTCAGTAAGTCGCCTTAATTCAACAGCAATAAAATTGTGATACCAACAAACTCAACCAGTTACAGTACTTTTATTTTATCCCACAATTCGGGCGAGCCATGGTTGTGTGTTGAACCATACATGAACATTGTCTATGTGAGCGTCCTATGCTATGAGTTCACGTTGTCTATGTGTCCGTATGTGTCACAACTACAATAATGGCCGACCCGCGCTTGTGAGATAAAACTATATCTTCATTATCTTCAGTTCAGAATAAAAATGTAGTAGAACACGAAAAAGTTGTACGAATTGAATGGAACGTAAACACTGAATAAATAAACGCAGAAACACATTTCCGGATGTTTTTTTCTGCGGCAAGCTATTTATTTTTCAAATGAGCATGAGCATTAAAATCTAAGCCGCGTCCACTCGGGGGAAATCAGATCGGCTCACAAAATGCCGGCTGCGCGAGGTGCACGGACCGAGATGAATGTTTAAGACGGTTGTAGAACTGGGTAGGCTGAAAGACATTATGAGTACTATAACGAGACCGATGTCTTTCTTGACAAATACAATTGAACCTTATGGTGCAAGTTGTAAGTCTGCTTTTAAATTAGCAGATAAGCTAAAGACTGGTCAAGTGCGTATCGGACCACGCACGACGAAGCGTTCCGTATCACTAGTTTACATTTAAAACCACTATCCTAAATATACTGTGAATTAAAAAAGACGTAGCTTCATAAGATTTTTTTCCTGAGAAACGATTTCAAAATTGGTCAAAAAGTAAAGCGAGTTTTGTACTAGGTAGATCTGAGTTATTAAAAATTACTAACATTGTAATACACTCGCGGACAAATAATACGGGTCGGTAAAAAACCATCATATTTCCTAAAATACTGAGAGGTTGTAAGTTTTTTAATCATGTGATTATCTTTATTTAATTCTACATCTATACTGCAAAAGTAACGGACAAAAAAAGTAACGTTTCCAGGTTTAAATCGGACTCGTAAAAATCCATGAAAAAACAACGTTAACGGAGCGAGATATCGACAAATTGTCATTTTTGGACATTGATATTTTTATGATAGGATCCGGGAAATTCCTAATACAGTTGGGCAATACGAAAAATAGTATAGGTATTATGTAAACAAAACGAGTGTAGAATATTTCACAAAACCTATTGAGTCTAAAACTGGGGTGACCCTAAATTTTTGACCGCCAGTGTACTTTTACATTTAAGCGTTATCAATCTGCTTAAACTCTACTCCACCATTCGACGGAGTTGTTTGACAAGTCAAAATGCACAAATGTTGCCAAAGTACGGCCAGTGCTGTTCATATCGATATTATTTAAGAGGCCGTCAAGCTTTGCGCTTTCATCATTTTCACGAAATCTTACTCGATAGATGGCGTTGGCGAGCTATTTACAATAGTCAAGCATCGATCCCCTCACCAGTTACCTCTAGTATATCTTGACACTAGGACAAGTAATAACTACACGCAATCGGAGGTCTGACGCATTGGTTCTCCTACGGTGAGGTCAAAGCGTTGCAGAATATTACTTAATTACCTAAGTAACCTACTGCCTGGCGTAAAAATCTTGATAGTTTTGTTTACTTAAAAATTAATTATTACTTTGTATGAAATATTAGTTGTTGTGAATGTAATTATTAAATAACATTTCAAAGTTCACATATACAAGTAAATAAAATGCCCATTTTGATTTAAAAAATGTATACTGGTACGATCATATGCCGTACGTTTTATTAAAAAGAAATGTAGTTTGATTTATTTATATCTGTGATGAATATACAAAAATATTTAAAAAAGAATCCTTATAGTTATTCGTTAAAATTCATTTTAAAATTTTCTTTCCTCATTCATTTGTGACAGCATCACGGCGTTCAGCTATGAAGAAAACTATAAGCAATAATTGATTTTTAGTTCGTTAAGACATTCTGCCACTACGATTATTTAAAATAAAACAATCTCTCAAAAATAAGTCGGAACGGAAATGAGACGGATATATAATAAGACGGAATTTGAATTAATTGAAATGTCAAAAAGTTCATGCTTTCCCGTCGTTCATTTTTTTTAACAGAATCGCAAGTGTATTTTTGCACCGAAAAACGCAAATTATTTAAGACACATACAAAAACGTAGCGTTTCCAATAGAAAAATACTAGTTGAATTGGCTGAATACGACCGGGCCTGTACTCTGAAATTCGAAATCCGTACTTGGTATTAGTAGCTTCCCTTTCACGCGAGAGTGAAAGGGACGGCATGTGCAAAGTATAGATTTCGGAGTAGACACTCTGTGCCTTCTTTCATAAGCCTGTTTCTACTTTTAATAAAGTTTAGAACTCGACAAATAAATACTTAATAATATATGTGTCAGTTAAATTTTTTCTTGTTTCCTGTTTACTTTCAGTTTCTATAAAAATCAAAATTTTTATAGAAACTGAAAGTAAACAAGAAACTTTTTGATTTCTAGGAGCTTTTTGATTGCATGTTTGAGAAAAGCACTAAACGTATCTCGGTGTGAAAAGGGATTGTCAGCCTCGTAACTATCTGTATGTACTCGGCCGGCGACCCCTTACTTCGCGGCCTCTGTAGTAATGTACTATTTCTCAAACGTGCAATGAACTGTCGTCATTACGTGCGTTTTATAACAGGATTCAAAGTATAACGTTTCAGGCGGAATAACCCGAGAGAACTGTAAAGAACTTTCGTACAAAATTGAAGGCCGGGAAGTATTTCTTTTTTGACCGAGTGAAACGAAGGTCTCTGTCTTAACTTCCAGATAAATGCTTTCGTATGTCCGGATTTCCGGTTGTCCGCCTCTACAGGTCGCATTTTTAACCCGATTCTCGTGAAATTTGGTGAACAAGTTCGAAAATAAAACGAAATTTATTTGTCGAGTCAGTTTTTGTGTTTATCTACGGCCGAATTTTGGTGGATAGAATCGTGCGCCTACATTTTGATCATCTACATACTTTATCAGATGCTTATTGTAGCATTCTGAGAGGCAATATTTCGCAGAACTACATAGTACTACCTAGGTATAGTTCGAACACAACTCTAAGGCTAAATTCTGTCAAACGAACGCAAGTAAAACTCGACATAAAGCTCTGACTGTTAGGTAGATTTTTGCTTGCGTTAATTTGACAGCACTTGGCCTTAGGCCCGTCTCTCATGGCGCTACTTCCAAGGGATTTGAGTTTCGTACGCGTATCATACGCGTCGCTTGTGAGTCGCCGCCATACATATTCACTTGGTTGGTCGACGACGCGTTTGACGTTTGACAGCAGTCGCACGCGACTGTCTTGCTGGTCGCACGCGACCCGAGTAACATACGCGTCGCATGCAAAATGGCGTCGGAACAAACTTTTAATGTTAATTTTGTTCAAGAGGTAGAAAAATTTCCATGTTTGTACAATTATAGAATGCCAGAGTAATGTTAAAAAAGATGTAACAGAAAAGGCGTGGATTGAGATTGAAAAAAAAATCAATTTGACAGGTTAATTTTTATTTACAAAATCAAACACATTAATTGGATTGCCACGGAAGTGCAGCACGTGGGGTTATAAAATAGTTGGCAAGATAATTTCTCAGATCAGAGATCACACGGACGTGTTGTATTCGGGACGGCTTCTCACTCAAATGGAAAAATAGTCTCATTTGGATAGCGCCGAGTGGGGAAATGAGTAGCATACCAGTAGGCGACCGAGGTTTGCATCTCAGTCGCGTTGCATTTAAATAGCGCCGTGAGAGACGGGCCTTACAGTTGTGTACGAAATATACTTTGACAAATGTCTAGTTGCTAAATGATGACCTTCCAGGTTAAACCTCTAGATGCTGATTGCTGACTTTAATAATAATGAAATGCTCATCAAAATAAAGCATTGTTCTAAATAGGTATAAAAAAGTCACGAGTAGACAAATTAAATCCACCAAGTATCAAGGACAGTACTTGAAAAGCATTTGACAACTGCGTTATCAGCTATGTGATTCATAAGTTGTCTCGATTTAGTTCACAATTACGTTCCTAGTATACTTTGACTAGAGAGGGCGCTACTGTGCCACGGTAAACATTGGCTCCGTAAATAAAACTCGAATAAAAATATTTATAAGTGTCTTTCACTACAATAAACGCGCAAAGTGATAAAGTGACCAACTAATTTGGTGATACATTGAAGACAATGGAAACTAAACGCCAAGACAGTGTAAAAACTTAAAAATAATGTGAAGTGCAAACTCATAACGGACGTTACATTCATGCGGACTTTCGAATTAATCAGGCTGTGAACTTGACTATTTTTACCAAGCCGGACTATTTTCGTGTGTGTTTTGAGTGAAATTAGCTCCAAAAAAGTGGATTTTATAGACATTGTGATCAATTTATAAATACCTTCAACCTAATTTATATACAAAGTGACAGTAAACAATCAAGTCAAGACAGACGCGTAGCGTAATCTGTTGTAGTAACGACGAACTACAGAGCCATCGACGTCAGTGACAACCACACAACTAAAGCGCCATCTGTTGCGATACGAACGAACTACAACGCTGCCAACGTTAGTCGATACACCAAAGCTACTCTCAGGCAGATTTATTAGTAAACCGATACGGACTAGCTAACAGAAAGGAGTGTCAATAGAGGGCGACACCGTCATCAAAACAAACGTGAATCGCATATAACATAGATAACGATGGAAGAAGTTTTGAGAGAACTTAAAAACATTCAAAAAGAGCTGAACGAGCAAAAACTAACCATTCAAGAAAGTGGAAAAAGTGTAACGGAGCAAGTCACACAGAATGTTAACAAACTTTTAGAAGAAAAATTTTGTGTATGGGAACAAAAACATGAAAAACTGAAAGAGATAGTAGAAAACCAAGAAAAAAGGATTTATTTTTTGGAAAAACAAGCGAGAAATAGAAATATAGTATTTTTTGGGATCGAAGAAAATGAATCATCGTACGAAAACCTAGAGAGTAACACTATTAAATGGATAGAACAACACTTCTCCATTAAGTTAAATTACAATGACATACAAGAAGCTAAAAGAATAGGAAGAAAAGGGGAAAGACCACGACCACTAGTAGTTACTTTCTCAACATTAGGTTTAAAAATTAAAATATTTAAGGAAAAGAGCGCACTCAAAGATACCCAATACTACATGAAAGAAGACTACCCAAAGTATGTTCTAGAAAAGAGGAAAGAATTACAAGCACAATTGAAACTAGAAAGAGAAAAAGGAAACACAGCCATACTCAAATACGACAGACTGATTATTACTAAAACCAACACAAAAAGGAAATTTCCAACATCGCCAATCACCGTCAACGACACACTGCAAAAAGAAAATAGGAACAAACAAGCCAATAAAAAAAAATAAACTACAACAATCAGAACCATCTGTCAAGAGGTCAAATAGTCTCAGCGACACAGTTATCAAGCCGGGCATGCTAAATTTCTTAGTAAATAAAAACACGAACAAGACAAACAACAACCAAGATGAAAAAGACAACAACGCATAGCAATTAAGCCCCTCCTCCCACTCAGATCCCTCAAACAAACAAATAAACACAAGAAACATAAAACAACTTCCAAGCCGGTTGGTCACCGTGGAAGTTCATGACCGCAACCCTCCATGCCAACAGCTGTACATATGTACATACAATGCCAGATCTCCTTTGTCACACGAAAGGCTAGTAGACTTCAAGCACGCTATTTCAAGTATAAAATACGACATCATCGGCTTAGCTGAAATAAGAAGAACGGGCTACAACATTGAAGAGGACGACGATCACATATTCTGCAGCTATGGTCAAACTAAAGGCCAATACGGAGTTGGTTTTATCATCAAAAAGAAATATAAACAAAACATTGAAAGCTTCGTTGGAGTATCGGAACGCATATGTGTCTTAAAACTAAACTTTGAAAGCACAAAGCTAACACTAATTCAAGTCCACGCACCAACGACAGAGTCGAGCGAAGATGAAATAAATCTTTTTTACAACCTACTTCAGCAAACTTACGAGCAATGTCAAGATCTCCAATTAATACTGGGTGACTTCAACGCCCGCGTCGGACAGCGACTTACTAGTGAAGAAAAAATACTAGGAAAATACTGTTACGGAAAGAGAGATAAACGAGGCGAAACCCTACTTCAATTTTGTCGCCAAAATAATTTAATAATTACCAACGGCCTGTTCAAAAAGAAAACCCAAAAGTTATGGACATGGTTATCTCCAAAAAATAAGAAAAGTCAAATAGACTACATACTGGCCAATAACAAGGATAGAATCACTAATATAGAAGTAATCAATAACATCCGATTCCCCAGCGACCATCGACTAATAAGAGGTACGATTTTCCTATCAAAAACAGTCAAGAGTAGAGCCAAGTATAAAAGTAAAATAACCACACTAAAAACACCAGAAGAAACCGAACTTTTCCTAGAGAACTTAAAAGAGCAAACCAAAAACTTGGAAACATGCTACACTGAAGATATAGAAACCTTTTATAAGGCAATAAAAAACTCTATAATAGAAAGCTTGAAAAATACTGAAGAAAAAGCTCCGAAAAAATGTAACATAATTACGCAGGAAATAAAACACCTTATAGAAAGAAGACACGAATTGACAAATAAAAAAAATATTACTAAAGAAGAAAAGATAGAGCGGAGTTACCTCTATAAACATATTCACAGACTCATAAAAAACGAACATCAAAACTACCGAATAAAAACAATAGAAAATTACCTGAAATCAACAGGCAGCTTGAAAAAAGGTTACAAAACACTAAATAACACCAAACAATGGATTCCCTGCCTGTATGAAGACTCTACGAAAGCCAAAACCTTCTCTAGGTCAAAAATAATTGAGACCGCTACATCATTTTATAGATCACTTTACTCATTGCACACTGAAGAACAAGAACAATTTCAATTATTTTCTCAAGATTCGACAAAAATAGAACGTTTTTCAGGCTCAGAGATCATGAAAAAATTAGAAGCATTAAAAACAAACAAAAGTCCTGGGCCCGACGGAATTCCGAATGAAGCATTAAAAGCAGGCCGGTTCCAGCTTATATCTCCTATTACTAACTTGTTCAATAAGATCCTAGATGCTAGAAAAATACCTACAGAATGGGCAAAATCCGACATAACTTTATTATACAAGAAGGGCGACCCTGCAAATATCGGCAACTATAGACCTATCAGCCTACAACCCAACATCTACAAACTATTTGCCTCGTGCCTTGAAACACGTCTTGTAAAATATATGGAAAACTATCAGCCACCTGAACAAGCAGGTTTCAGAAAATGTTTCTCTACAACTGACCACATACACACATTAAATCTAATCATAGAGAAATATGAAGAACATAAGACACCGCTGTACCTGGCTTTAATCGACTACGCCAAGGCGTTTGATTCAATATCGCACAATAGTATGTGGAGAGCTTTAAGCGACTGCAATGTACCGACGGAAGCTATAGAGCTCTTACAAGATATATATAGCAAAAGCGTATCATGTGTAAAAATGGAAACAAAAGGCCCAGAAATAAAGATATGCCGAGGAGTCAGACAGGGTGACCCCCTTTCACCTAGAATTTTTATTACTGTGCTCGAGAACATTATAAAAAAGCTCAACTGGAAAGGAAAAGGCATATACATTAAAGGCGACTTCTTAACAAATCTTAGGTTCGCTGACGATATTATTCTGTTCTCAGAATCAGCAACACAACTAGAAAAAATGCTCTGCGAACTTAACACAGCCAGCTTAGAAATTGGCTTGGAACTAAATACTACAAAAACAAAAGTAATGACAAATTCTACAAAAAGGCCCATCTACGTCAACAATACAGCTCTAGAATACGTATCAGAATATGTCTATTTAGGAAAACAAATATCTTTTTCAAAAACACGACATCAGGATGAAGTAAATAGACGCATAAACATCGCATGGAATAAATTCTGGAGCTTGAAAGAAGTGCTGAAATCTAACTTACCTGTAAAACTTAAGAAAAAAGTTTTAGACACCTGTATACTTCCGTGTCTTTCATATGGCAGTCAAACATGGATATACAGTAAAAACATAAAACAAAAAATACGGACATGTCAAGCAGCTTTTGAAAGAAGTATTTTAAATATTAAAAGAAGAGACCGGAAACGAAATTCTGATATCAGGGAAATTACCAATGTTATAGACGCCTTACAATATTGTAAAACACTAAAATGGAGATGGGCTGGCCATATTTCACGCATGAGTGACAAAAAGTGGACAAGAAAAATAACTACATGGACAGGACCACCCAACAAAAGAAAGAAAGGAAAACCTAGAGAAAGGTGGATGGACGAGATAATCAAAACAGCAGGAAAAGACTGGCTCGTAAAAGCAAAAGATAGAGACAATTGGAAGAGTATGGAGGAGGCCTTTACTCGCGAAGAGGTCCTTAGAAAATATGAAACTTAACAAAAAAAAATGCATGTTAAATCTACAGTACAATATTTTTCATTTCATTATTATTAATTATTAAATAATATTTGTTAAATCTAATTATGTCAAAACTATGTTAAGTTAAAATGAAAATGTATTTAGTTTTACTTTATAAGGAAATAAAGAGGCTATAATAAAAAAAAAAAAATACTTTGACTGCGATTTTCATAATAAATACCCATAATGGGAGGTCACAATTTGTTTTGGTTTGTTTGAGGGGGTTGTGGTAAGCTTTGTAAATAGCCACAAAAAAACGGTATATACGTCCTCCTCCGATGGCCGCTCGGCCGGTACTGAGTCACTATGACCGTGTCAATGAAAATGTCGTGAAAAAGGCATGTTGTAAATCATTTAGAATTAATATATTTCTATCTTAGTTGCTACTTTTTATTATCTCAAGTCATAAAATAGAAGTTATTTTATCGTAGTCATATGCTCAAAAACCTTTTTATTAGCTTTAATATTACTAAAAGATGCAATAAAGTTTGAAGTTTTTCAGAAAATTTACAAATTTTAAAATTCTTTTTTTATAACATTTTTGTATGAAACTTGTAAAAACCCTTCCACTCATCCCTAACAGGAGTATCTATTGCACATGTGCATATTTTTTTCAAGCCGGTTTGGCACCAATATATAGCTTATCTAGGTCGTTTTTAAAGCCTCTTCAAGCGCAAATCGAGGAAACAGCTGTTAGGTTAATCAAGATTATTCGATGCTACATAAGAAAAATTTAAAAAGTAGCACACTTATTCCATTCAGAATGAAATGATCTTTTATAATCTGTAATAAAATGTATATAAATATTAATAGATTATGAGATACGACGTCATCAATCTTAGCCAAATCGTCAGAATATGTTATACGGAGCCTTAAGGCCTCACTAGACGTATGGATCTTACGGACCAATTTGTCGGGTACCCCTTGGTGCTTGCCGAGATCATCGCAAATTGAAATAAGTGTTTCTCTCAATCTAAAATGCTCTCAATTTGACATATTAAAATGATTAGTAAATTTTTTTTTTTTTTTTTCACATTTCTTCGTATTTATTTTACTTTTGTCCCGCTTAATGAGCCTTTAGTTGCCGAAACGTAGTAGTAGTAAAGTAGTAGGCCTTAAAACTCGATCGGAAAAACTTCCTATCGAATAGTACATATATCGATTTTAATATACCGAAAAATGCTGGCACATTTTTGTTTGGTAGTACAACTTTATACTTATCGACATGGTTTTATCGATATATACCGGTCACTATTTGTTTTTTTCTACTCCTGGCAACATCTCATCTGTCAGTTTACTCCGCCGAATTATGGACTTGACTCTAGTTCCTAGTTTCTTAATATAACTTTAAACGAAAACTAAGTCGCTTGAGATCGCTTGTTAGCGATAAGTCCGCCTGTTGTCTACCATTGTGAAATTTGTTTCTGTTATTTGTTTTTAGTGTACATTATTTGGTGAACAATAAAGAATATTTGTATTGTATTGTATTGTAAGTGGAAATTTCATGTTCATAATTTAATAGAAATGTTTAACTATTTGAATTTAAAGTTTCGTGAGTCATATTACTACATTTTACTAAACGGTTAAAGCTCTTGTGTTAAGGCGCTACACTGAGAAATTTGGAGACTTTGAAACGCTGTCCTGCCCAGACTAGGAAACAGTAGGGGCTGATTTTCAGATATATGATTCTTGACTATATGATTGTGGTACTGACAATAGCGAAACATGATTGCTTAAAATTTTCTCGATAGAAAATAAATCCAAAGTTGAGTCTATATTTTCCTTTTTTTCCTCAGCCTACTAAAACAACGCATTATTAAAAGACACGATTAAGTTAATATGATGGTATTTTACCTTCATCTAGGTAATGACAAGAGGAATAAGCCTGCACACAGTCAGATATTTAACGAGATTTGTTTAAAAAGCCATTCTCGGAGAGGGTTGCATCCCGTTTTGTCGTGAGCGAAAAACAAAGGGTGTCTCTTTCAATCGATATATCGCCTTAACGTTCACTCCGGGCGACATGTTTCGAACTCTTCGGGAGTTCTTCCTTATACAACCGAGAAATCGCGATAGTGTCAAATTAAAATTGACCTTAATGACACTTGTTAATAAAACAGTTGAATTTAATATGAGCTCAAAATCGTTTCAATCCGGCGCGGTAATCACGTAACGTTTTCGACAGTTAGTACGATAGATTTAAATGTCAAATCCCATACTAGAACTGACATTAAATACGTACCAACGGTAGTACATATCGTTGTTTAGAAAAGCTCGTGTTCATGTGGGAACGAAGCGCGAAGGTTTCAGTTATCTGTGGTTTCCGTGTAAATCCGGTAATATCTGGAGGAGCGGGGATTACGAACCAATCCCACGTCGCGCGTCGGTGTCAACGCCACTTCCGATTGGAAACGGTATAGAAACGTTCATTTGACGAAACGCCTGACCAAGTTGCCACTGCCATCCATACTAATGTTTGCAAAGCGAAACTCCTGTAAGGTGGTCGGAAGGATATAGTTCTTTTATAATAAGAGTTTTTACCTCTTTTTATATTTAGAGAGATGGAGATGAGAATATGTAGGTATATTTTGAATTGTTGTATATGTGTCGGACGTATAATGTGTCGGACTTATTATGTGTCGGACGTACCGTGTCGGACCTATTAATAAATAAATAAATATATTGTAATTAGCTAACCTAAGTAGGTAGGAAAGGAAATAAATAATGTTATTGTTGCGTATCTTACTTACCCATAGCTAAACGCCCTTCAGGCCTAGGTAGGTAATAACTTACAAGCCCTTAAGGCAAACCTAGCTTTACATATACAAGCCCTTCAGGCCTAGGTAGGTGACAACTTGCAAACTTGCAAACACTTAAGGCAACTACGCCATTTAAGCTTATTGTAAGCCCATAAGGCCAGTAATTAGGCCCTTCAGGCAAACTTAAATATTAAGGCATTACAATGTCACCTAAAAACTCAATAGGAAGCGATATAGCCCGTATACCCACCTAATGGGAAGCCTCATGGCTAAATTGACAAGGTAATATCACGTACGTGCTACACCGCTTTAACAAACCTGTAAAAACGCATGCTCGCGCCTCACACTCATTGATTGAGGCACAGCCTCACGCCTCGCTCTCCCGCCCGCCCTGACCAGCAGGCAGCGCGCGCATATAAATAGAGCCGCCCAAGCGGCGAGCGTTCATTATGCTACCAGACACCGGCGCGAGCACACGTTCCTACTCTCTTGTTTTAGAAGTCATTTATGTTCAGTTTACTTTTAATTTATGTTGATTTGTATATAGTGTGTTTTGATCAGTTATTAAAGTCAGTGTTTTTAAGTTGTAAATTCAGTGTTTTTCCTCCAATCCTTCTGACGTCAATCGTAACAGCTAGCTATCGAAGCGTGCCGACTGCCCCTACAGTCCCGGTCCGGCACATTGGACCTTCGAACCGTCCTCGAGTCCTGTCTTCAACTTCGAAGCGTTCCTGCACGGCCGAGGTCGGCCCACCAGCATGAACAAGGGAGTCAACACCCGCTCGCAGAGCCGCAAGGACGCCCAGTCGGAGCGCACCAGCAGCACAACGCGGGGCACCCGCAGCACCCACACGAGGTCCACGCCTGCCAACATCACGAAGACTTCGACCGAGCGCTCCCTCTCTGCGGACTCCGGTACACGTAGCAGATCACAAGCCCGGCACAGAAGGTACGATGAGTCTCGCGACATGCTTTCGCAGTCTCCCCATTTTCCGCAAGTGGTGCCAGCCGGGCACAAGGTGGTGCACAGCCCCATGCCAGTGCCCGCCCCGCACGCGACGCCGACCCAGGCCGAGCATGCACATCTGGCGCCAGCCGGCGCCTCCACCAGCGAGCAACCGCCGGCCGTGGCAGGGCCCTCAGGGCTCGCCAACATCGCGCCAGCTGCACCAACAGACGCCGCGCAGTCATCCGACCGCCCTCAGGGCACCCAGCCAGCGTCGACAGCAACACAGGTGCAGCAACCACAGCCCGATCAAGTCGCCGCCGCCTCCACTCCCCATAGGAGGCCACGCTCGCGCACGGGCTCCGCCAAGTCCGCGAAGGAGCGCGCCTACCGTCTGGCCAAGGCGCGTGAGGACCTCGCGGCCGCCAGGCTCGCCGCCATCGAGGCCGAGCCCACATCAGAGGACGACGACGCATCTACACAAGTAACGCAACGAGTCGAGAAGTGGATCGAGCAAAGCATCAACATTCCAGCCATCGACATGCGTCCTCACAACCCGTCGCCTACGCCCCAAAATCAGGTACCGTTTACAGTGAATGCCCCCCCGGCCCCCGTGTATCCAGACACAGTGAGACACAGCCACCCAGGGCCGCACGCCGCGGCCGCCGCTCCTCTAGAGCCGGCTGTCCCAGTATCTGCACCCACACAAGCCCAACCGGCGGGAGACACCGCACTACAGCCCTACAAGCCATCATCCGACGTAGCCTTACTCACAGAGGCTATTCGGGCAGCCATACTGGCCGGCAAGGACTCGCCTTCAAGGAGGCCAGCGGATCTCCCAGCTTTCACCGGTTCTAGACGGCAGTGGATTTCCTTCAAAAAGGTATATACAGATACAGCTCCATTCTTCACGTCTGGCGAGAATACAGCACGCCTGCAAGCAGCAACGCAGTCTCTACGCAACACGGCGCTGGGCGAGTTCATACTGGCCGGGGCGGGCCCCGAGCTCATTATGGAGAAGCTCGAGGAATCATACGGGAACACAGCCACACTTGCAGCCATGGAGTACAAGAACCTTCGTGAACTGCCGAAGCTCACCGACAACGCACAGGACATCTGCTCATTCTCTATAAAGCTGGGCACCATTATGTCTACGTTGCAGCTAGTGGATCCCGACACTTCAAGATACAACTCGGAAATCCTGAGGGCCCTACATGACAAACTAACAGTCAACCTACAAAGTAAGTGGTATTCATATTCAGCCAGCAAGCCGCGCCGCGAGAGTGATGTGATGCTGATGGTCTCCTTCCTTCAAGAGGAAGCCAAACTACGTGAGCCCTACACCATACTTACCGATAACTACTTACCCAGGTACAGCATACAACCCTCCCGTCCGCATTATTCACAGCCGCAGAGACAGCAATACAACGCAAGGCCCACTTACGGACAACAGCGCGCAACTAGTGGGGTGCCTAACACGCGCGCAAACGCAAGCCCCGCCCACCCGCCCAAATATCAGAAAACGAACACGGCGGTCGAGAAGCGGGCGCGATGTCTCATATGCGAGAGTGATTCACACGTAAGTGGTGCAGAGTGCGCAACATTTTTAAATATGTGTATAGATAAGCGGCGGGAGGTAGCGAAGAATAAAATGCTGTGTTTTAAGTGTTTATCCTACAGGGCGAAGAGGCACACATGCAAACGAGTAGTGTGTTCAGCGGACAACTGCGGCAAAAACCACAACGTGTTAGTTCATAAGTCTGTTTCAGAAAGCGCGCAAACCACTGAAAAGGTTACGTGCGCATGGGCCACAAAGGCGCCCCGAGGAGCCCCGGGACCCGTGGAGCCCCTACACATCGAGGCCCTCACCGCGGGTACTTTGGACTCCGAGTCGTCGCGCCGCGTACGCATCGAGCTCATAGGAGCGGACGCCGCCCACAAAATTGAAGCTCGAACTGTGAGTAATCTCTCTCTATCACCACAGCAAGTGTCTGAAGAAGTCATCGATCAGTGCGAGCACCTACGCGACCTCAAGCAACACTTAGTGTACAAGTGCGCTCGCCCTAACATTTTAATAGGTCAAGACAATTATCAACTGCTGTTGGCTGAATCCGTGCGGCGAGGGCGCTGCGATCAACCCGTCGCCTCCCGCAGTCCGCTCGGCTGGGTGCTGCATGGAGCACAAACTAGAAGCCTGGGCCATAGGGTAAATTTCCTAAACACGATAGAAGAAAAACTTGATCATTTTTTTAGTGTGGATTCCCTAGCCATCGAGCCCGCCCGCCCTTCTAGCGACCCAGAGGAGAGAGCCACGCGCATACTACAAGAAACAACGCAGCGAGTGACTGAAAAAGCATACGAAGTCGGCCTATTGTGGGCCAACAATAAGGTACACTTACCCTATAATTACAACACAGCGCTCAACAGACTGCACAGCGTCGAGAGGCGACTCGACAAGGACCCAGAGCTACGCGTGAAGTATGAAGCTGAAATAGACGCCCTACTGGACAAGGGTTACGCCGAGATAGTCCAGTCAAAGGGGCCGCCGGGTAAAACTTTCTACTTACCTCATTTTCCAGTGCTGAACGCGAATAAACCAGGCAAACTTAGAATTGTCCATGATGCAGCAGCGCGAGCCCAGGGTACCAGCCTCAACGAGAAGCTCCTGCCAGGCCCCGGGCTCCTTCAGTCACTCCCAGGGGTATTATGCAAATTTAGACAGCACGAGATAGCGCTCTCAGCCGACATAAAGGAAATGTTTATGAGAGTGCTAGTAAGGCCGGAGGACCGCGACGTGCTACGCTACTTGTGGAGGGGCAACAAGCGCGGCGAGACTCCGCCCACTGAGTACCGAATGACTAGACTCATATTCGGTGCAAAGTGTAGCCCGGCGTGCGCGATCTACGTGAAGAACGAAAACGCGCGACAGTACGAAGAAACGCAGCCTGCGGCCGTCAACGCGATCGTGAAGAAACATTACGTCGACGATTATTTAGATTCTTTCGCAGACTTAGACCAGGCGATAGAAACAGCAACTACAGTACGCGACATCCAAGCTGAGGGCAACTTCGAGCTGCGCGGGTGGAAATCCAATTCACCCGCCTTAATGGCCGCCCTTGGTGAGTCCTCACCGCCCACAGATACTCCAGTCAACCTAGACGACGGACCGGGCACAACTGAACGCGTCCTCGGCCTTATATGGAGGCCGACAACGGACGAACTCACCTTCAACTTGCCTCGCTCGCCTACCAGCCGACGTACTTCACAACAATCGCCCGACCAAGAGAGAAGCCCTGAAGATAGTAATGTCACTCTACGACCCGCTAGGCTACGCCGCGCCGGTCACGGTAAGGGCCAAATCTATCCTACAGGAAGCATGGCGCCGCGGCCTCACATGGGATCAACGCTTTCCAGACGACCTCGCTACTACATGGGCCGACTGGATAAAGAATCTGATGGCGCTACGAAAGGTGGCAATACCGAGATGCTACCCGGGCTTCACACAAGCAGTAAATACCCAACTTCACATTTTTACGGACGCGTCACAGGAAGCGTACGCCACGGCACTCTACTGGCGTACAACTCTCGCCACAGGTGAAGTACATGTCTCCCTAGTAATGGCGAAAGCGCGTGTGTGTCCGCTCAAGCTACACTCCGTACCACGCCTCGAGATACTCGGCGCGGTGATGGGCGCACGTATGGCGCAAATCGTCAAGGAAGAACACGAGAAGCAGCCAGACTCCACTACATTCTGGACCGACAGTAAAACAGTTCTGCATTGGGTACGTAACGGGTCACGCTCATACAAACCGTTTGTGGCTCACCGCATCGCCGCCATACAAGAACACTCTAAGGTGAACGAATGGCGCTATGTACCTACGAAGCTCAACGTGGCAGACGACGCAACAAGGGAAACGCCGCGAGACTTCTCTTCAGCCCACAGATGGTACACAGGTCCAGAGTTTCTGCGTCTTCATGAGGGCGAGTGGCCGAAACACGAAATCGAAGACACCGAAGCCACGCCCACCGGCGAAGAACGCACGTGCGTGGCAGTGGGGATAAGAAAATGCGACGTCAACGAGGCAATCCCGGACGCCGCCAGGTTCTCAAAATGGGAACGATACCTGAGGTCGACGGCCAGAGTACTTCAATTCATCGAAAAATGTAAGAAAAAAGAAGCCGTCAACTACAAGCGCACCAAAGCGAACGCAAAGGCAGATCCCGACTGGCGAAAAACGTCGAACAAAAAGGTACATCAAAAAAAGAGTACAAAACGTACCACATTCACAGATAACGCCGAGCCACTCACTGCGGACCTACTACGGCGCGCCACGCAGCTAATATGGCGCGGCGTCCAACACCGCGCCTTCAAAGAAGATATGACGGCCATACAGAACAACGAGCCTCGCAGCGGTAAACTTAAAAAACTTGCAGATGCAGTCAACGACGGCGTCATCACACTCGTCAGCCGCATAGACGCCGCAATGGACACAGAGCTCGAGAAAAATCCCATCGTGCTAGATGGACGCCACGCCGCCACCCGTTTGTACATAGACTTTGTACATAGGTATCTTCACCACGCGCGCATCGAAACAGTCATCAACGAGGTCCGGCAGCTGTACTGGGTGTTACACTTACGCTCAGTAACTCGGCAAGTCTCTCACGCGTGCCGGCCATGCGCGAAGAGAAGAGCCATGCCGCCAAGCCCGCCTACAGGTAATCACCCACATACGCGCCTAGCACATCATAAGCGGGCCTATACGTATACAGGGTGGGATTTTTTCGGACCATACTCCGTCACCGTCGGGCGAGCGACGCAGAAGAGATACGTCGCCCTCTTCACATGCCTCACGACGCGCGGGGTCCATCTGGAGGTAGCAGCTTCACTCAGTACAGATTCAGCGATCGCAGCTCTACGGAGATTCATCGCGCGCCGAGGCTGCCCCACCGAAATTTGGTCGGATAATGGTACGAATCTAAGGGGCGCAGACAAGGAGCTACGCCGAGCACTGGAGACGGGCGTGAACACAGCCGCGACACAGCGCGGCATCAGTTGGCGGTTCATCCCTCCCGGCAGCCCGTTCATGGGAGGCGCATGGGAGCGCATGGTGGCTAGCGTCAAAAAGGCGCTAGGAACAATACTGGACGAGAGGCACCCGAGCGACGAAACTCTAGCAACATTCCTGGCAGAGGTAGAGTTCTCAGTAAATTCGCGCCCTCTCACACATGTCGCAGTCGATCCCAATGAGCCCAGCGCGATCACGCCAAATCACTTCACGATCGGGCCAGCAGCTTGGAACCCAGCCCCAGGTACATTCAACGAAAAGGACACCGTCGGCCGAGCATCGTGGCGCACAGCACAACGCCTCGCGGACATGTTCTGGGCAAGGTGGCTCCGAGAATATCTTCCACAGCTTCAAAACCGGCGGGAGCCCACCCACAAGGGCCCCGTCATCGCCATAGACGACGTCGTCCTCATAGTAGACAACACACTGCCAAGAAACGTGTGGCCAATGGGCGTCGTGACCACACTCTACCCAGGAGAAGATGGCGTCACACGAGTCGTCGACGTGCGAACAAAGGGCGGTCTCCTACGCCGCCCCACGAAGAAGCTAGTCATACTTCATACCAAGCCGGACACGCCGTCCGGCCCTCCCGGCGCCTCCGCGCCCTCCCCGAGCGCGCCCTCACTGCGCGCGCCTCCGCCGGACTTACAACCCGGCCCACAGCGCGCGACAGCGCGCGCGCACCCTGCGCAGCAGCCGGACACGCCGTCCGGCCCTCCCGGCGCCTCCGCGCCCTCCCCGAGCGCGCCCTCACTGCGCGCGCCTCCGCCGGACTTACAACCCGGCCCACAGCGCGCGACAGCGCGCGCGCACCCTGCGCAGCAGCCGGACACGCCGTCCGGCCCTCCCGGCGCCTCCGCGCCCTCCTCGAGCGCGCCCTCACTGCGCGCGCATCCGCCGGACTTACAACCCGGCCCACAGCGCGCGACAGCGCGCACGCACTCTGCGCAGCAGCCGGACACGCCGTCCGGCCCTCCCGACGCCTCCGCGCCCTCACCGAGCGCGCCCTCACTGCGCGCACCTCCGCCGGACCTACAACCCGGCCCTCAGTGCGCGACAGCGTGCGATGACAGCGCGCAGACTCCGAGCATGAAAACCGGCCCTCTACTCACACGCGCGCCCTCCCATAGCGCGCACTCACCGAACACTCAAGCCGGCCCTCAACGTGCTACAGCGCGAAATGACAGCGCGCAACCGTCGGACCTACACACCGACACTCCGAGTGCAGCCGCGCCCTCACATAGAGCGCCCTCGCCGAACACTCAACTCGGCCGACAAGACGCTGCACAAACGCATAGAGTGCACACTATACGCACTCTATGCAAACGAACAACGCCGAGCCAGAGCTACAGCCAGAGCTTCAGCCAGAGCTACAGCCCGAGCCTCGAGCCAGCACAGCAACCCCGAGCTTCGAGCAACACGTCCACCACCCGAGTTCCAGGACTTGCATCTAAGGACGCAAGCGGCGGGAGAAATGTGTCGGACGTATAATGTGTCGGACTTATTATGTGTCGGACGTACCGTGTCGGACCTATTAATAAATAAATAAATATATTGTAATTAGCTAACCTAAGTAGGTAGGAAAGGAAATAAATAATGTTATTGTTGCGTATCTTACTTACCCATAGCTAAACGCCCTTCAGGCCTAGGTAGGTAATAACTTACAAGCCCTTAAGGCAAACCTAGCTTTACATATACAAGCCCTTCAGGCCTAGGTAGGTGACAACTTGCAAACTTGCAAACACTTAAGGCAACTACGCCATTTAAGCTTATTGTAAGCCCATAAGGCCAGTAATTAGGCCCTTCAGGCAAACTTAAATATTAAGGCATTACAATGTCACCTAAAAACTCAATAGGAAGCGATATAGCCCGTATACCCACCTAATGGGAAGCCTCATGGCTAAATTGACAAGGTAATATCACATACGTGCTACACCGCTTTAACAAACCTGTAAAAACGCATGCTCGCGCCTCACACTCATTGATTGAGGCACAGCCTCACGCCTCGCTCTCCCGCCCGCCCTGACCAGCAGGCAGCGCGCGCATATAAATAGAGCCGCCCAAGCGGCGAGCGTTCATTATGCTACCAGACACCGGCGCGAGCACACGTTCCTACTCTCTTGTTTTAGAAGTCATTTATGTTCAGTTTATTTTTAATTTATGTCGATTTGTATATAGTGTGTTTTGATCAGTTATTAAAGTCAGTGTTTTTAAGTTGTAAATTCAGTGTTTTTCCTCCAATCCTTCTGACGTCAATCGTAACAGCTAGCTATCGAAGCGTGCCGACTGCCCCTACAGTCCCGGTCCGGCACAGTATACTTTCAATCAGGTGTGCAATTAAAGAATATTGTATTTTACTTAACTGTCTGTCTGCAGCGTTTTAACGCCTAAACTACTGAACCAATTGTGTTTAGCTCGGCGTTAATAGAAGCGAGGTTATGAAACACATCGAAATTAGTTTGAAATATAAAGTGCATGTCTAAGACACACACAAATTCCAAAGCACGAGAGCGCTCGTGGCCCAGCGGCGCCTGCGTACCGCTTGCTGTATCTAAGGTTAAGCAACGTGGGCAGCGGTCAGGACTTGGATGGGTGACCGCTTTGAGTGGTTACTAACTGAGCGCTCCCGTGCTTTGGAAGGCATGTTAAGCCGTTGATCCCGGTTGCTGTGTATGCCAGCAGTCGTTAAGCCAAGTTGGAGGCCTTCGGGCGGCTTGAGCACTCACTTGACACAACCTAATCCCAATAAGGTCTAGTTTCCCCTCGGGGTTTGAAGGTCAGATGGCAGTCGCTTTCGTAAAAACTAGTGCCTACGCCAAATTTTGGTATTAGTTAGCGGACCCCAGGCATCCTTTAGCATGCAACTGTACTGGGATAACGCTAGGAGGATGATGATGATGATAAGACACACACAAATTGGCAGATTGATGCAAACTGGATGTGAACAGTTGGCCACTGGTTTTTATAAGTCCATTTAACAACGGTTCTATATGCAAATGGGCTCAGGTGCGGGGAAGATCGGCCGACGAACTGAAACGCACTGGAGTAAATCAGTTTATGGGCCGATGGCATTAAATTCCCTAAAAGTTAGTTGCTGAACCATATTTTCAGGCCTACTATTAACGGAGATTCAGCCGATCAAAGGTATAGTATGAAGGAAAAATCAGAAAAAGTCGCCTCTAGAATTTAAAAAAAAACATGGTTCAGCAACGGACTTTTGGGGAATTTAATGCTCTTTAACTTTGTGATACAATCAAAAGCAAAAATGTCCTTAGGCGACTTCCTGATTTGTCAGTGTGGAAGCGGTACGATATGAGAAAACTGTCAAATGTCAGTGTCAACTGTCAACCAACTCAGTACTACTTTTTACTGCGCCCCTACATTTATTTTATTTATTTATTTATTTTATTTAAATGAGTGCTTCCTGACTGGCGCGGGGATGCGCGGAAGCGGGACGATGCGAAGGCAGTACTGGTCCGCTTCTGCGCATAATATTACTACTGCGCAAATGTAATTACTGACAGTATTCCGTCAAGTGGGAATCTTTGCGACGTCAGTAAGTTTACGTCAAAGAAGAAAATGTCACATATCGATCCCCCGCCAAGTCAGGAAGTCGCCTTAGTTTAAGAGATATAAGCGAAAATCTGAAAAATGTCACACGTTTCCACTCACTCCAACCCAATTTAGCACAAGGTCCTCCTAGTGGAAAACTTAGAATAGTCTTCCTAGTGTACCCCCAAATAACCCCATAAAATTCCATTAAGTTCTGAGCACTTTCCAGCTACCCCCACCTTGTGAGGACATATCAACTGGATTATAAAGGTAAGCAAGTTCTATAAAGTAAATAAGGTAACCATCACGTCAAACTGAACCAGCCACTTTTTCAAAGTCAAACAGCAGTCGGACAGCGGGCCCGGTCTTACGCCTAACAACGAACAAACACACCATTCTGATTGTGTGTTTGACTTAAGCCCAGCCGCAATTTGTTGACTAATGTTTTCCACCAACAACGGACCTTCGCTGATAATTCATTATTATTGAGTTTCTGTTCAAGCTAGGACAAGAGGAGTAACGCCAGGTGGTTTTTGAAAATCTAAGACTTCTAGATGAGTAAACGAACTTTTCGAAAAAATATTGTAAGTAATTTCTAATTTAGGAAACTACCGTCTACTACTATTCTGATGTCAAATCAAATCAAAATACATTTATTACCATGAAATAAGCACAAAAAATATGTATACAGAAACAGAAGATATGTAAAAACTTAATAACTAAAACCTAATTTTAGTATTTAAGTAACGGGTCTCAGCGTATGCTAGACATGCAACCCAGCACTGATTTTCAGATTGGTCCCTATGACAGGGTTGATCGCAACCCTACGAGCATTCACATTCTTTTTCGTTTTTCAAATCAGTTTCAATGATAGCCTCTATCATTTTCGTTACAGGGATCTTTTCATACTCAAGTACCTCTAGTATAAGTTTATTCGAAACAAAACACAAACGAACGCGTTTAGTCTTAATCAGTGGCCCTTAGGTGGTAACTATTTTTTTGCCATACGCAAACGTGTTGGTTTGTGTTTTGGTTCGAAAAAACTTATACTAGAGGTACAGAATAGTTATCTTATCGGTGGCACTCGAACCGTAGCGAGCAATATCGAATTAAAATCAACTGCAATGATTAGTCCTCGGTCACAAAAGGCCTTCAATGTTTCCCCGTTTGCATGCACCCGGTTATAATTGCCCACGCGCCCGGAATGTCCAGGCCCACCCGGTTAACCAGTGCACAAAGAGGCTGCCCCGGAAATCCGACTCGCTTTGAGGAGTCGCTATAACAATCTAAATCTAAACCATTTGCTCGTCTGATGTATTAGATGTCGCTGGGAGCTCGTGGCTTCAGAGCTTTGCTTATTGCAGCGTGGACGTACAGTGAATGAATAATGAGTATTAATCATGGATAATTCGATTACCACGTCGGTGGCAAACAAGGGTCGCCTGATGATAAGCGGTCACCGCAACCTATGGACGCTTGCAACGCCAGGGGTGTCACATTCTCGTGCCGACCCTTTCGAAATGTATACACTCCTTCAAAAACCCTTGAAACAAATAAAAAAAAATTAATTTAATTTTGTTTTATTGAATAAGAACGATGTAAAATATGTAAATGAACATGAATAAAGCATATGAAGTTTGAATAATACATCACTTTCCTTGTGTAATAACTATATCAATAGAGCTAAAAAAATAGTCCCCTTGATATGAAACGGGTTTATAGAGAATAAATCCAGTCACCGAGAGTCATTATTCGCTTAATCGTTGCAATAAACATCGATGGTTGCCAGTAAAGTTGTGAGCTGGTGCTTATTCATTTTATTGAAAAAGTTTGCCTAACAAAGGTTGTTGGTTATAAATAATGTACATACAGGGTCCCAAAAGTCATATTGAGCGGAAATCTCAATATGACTTTTTGGACCACCCTGTATGTCCATTCTATCTGTTGGTAATACCTAGGTACTGATTTAAGGCGATCTTTTACTAGAGAGGCCGCGTTTTGACTTTCTAATAACAATCCCAAACGTAGAAAATAAGGTTTAAAAATCTGAAATAAATATATACATTACTTAAGGATACTCGTATAGTCTACTCAAAATCGCATTCAGTTACATGAGTTAATGAACTTCACTCGATAGAAAAAATCTCAAACTTACTCCTTTTTGTAAAGCATTTTCAATACAGTGACTAAACTATTAATATTTTTAATTATTTTTTTGCACTCAAATAATGCTATTTAATATTTAAAGACATTTTCGTTGAGTTTGAATAGATAAAATGATTGTCTTAATTCCTATGTTTAAATAACTACAAAATCCACGAGCGCGGAGGGTTGATAGGCCCGATCACGATCAGTCGCGCGCTGGCGCTTACGGACGACGGACCTGTGTCACTTTTATCCGCGACAGTTTCGTGCAGACAACAAGGAGTTTTTGACGAATTTATATACGTATTGTAGGTTATTTATGATGGGCAATAAACAACGCAAACGGAATAAGCCATAAAAATAATGCACTCCAAAGATATGTGAAGACGTAAATAATATTTTATAATTTAGCGTACAGTACATTGAAATTAAATAAGTTAGGATTTAATTAATTTTATTTATATCTCTAAGTGGTAACTTATCAAAATACATGATATTTGAAAAATCCTAAAATATTGAATCGTATCGTAGTAGAAGTTGGTGATACCAGGTTGACAAATACAAGAACTGTATGATTTGGTGTCTCTGTTACTCACAAACAACTAATCTTGTAGTAATATTTGTCCCATAGAAATAAAATAGACGAGGTGATACTTCAGATGCAATTGATGGAAAGTCGTTTAGTCGGCCGAATGCTCTACCAGCCCTTTGAAAAGAAGTCTTTGAGGGGAAAACTAGAGGTGAGACGTATTTACGGGAACAGGTTTTTGGAATAGGTTTTGGCATGGACGCGTAAGTACGCGATCCCGCTCGCGCGTCTTTTAGCGTATCGAGTACTAGGCGTACGACGACTCTGAAGACTCGAAACGTCTAATCTAAGAGTCTTTACGTTCCGCGCGCTATTCGTATTCGTCTGCGCGTTCGGATTCTTTCGGGGCACCTCGGGTCGGGGTCGGTTTAGCGCGTATTTGGACCTAGTCTTTGGATCTAGTCCTTTTGTGGACGCGTACTCGCAAGACTCAGTACGCGTTTTGCCTAGTACGTCTCACCTCTAGGGAAAACGTCCTGTTTTCTTCCTGCTGGATTTCGGAATCTCGAGCTTTTTCAGTATTAAACTTTTATTCAACGTCTAGAAAAAACCTTCAACATTAAGGCGACTTACTGACTTGGCGGGGCGGGATCGATATGTGTCATTTTCTTCTTTGACGTAAACTTACTGACGTCGCTAAGATTCCCACTTCCACTCCCACTTGACGGAATACTGTCAGTATTACATTTGCGCAGTAGTAATATTATGCGTAGAAGCGGACCAGTACTGCCTTCGCATCGTCCCGCTTCCGCGCATCCCGCGCCAGTCAGGAATCACTCATTTAAATGTAGGGGCGCAGTAAAAAGTAGTACTGAGTTGACTGACAGTTGACACTGACATTTGACAGTTTTCTCATATCGTACCGCCTCCGCGCCGACAAATCAGGAAGTCGTCTTAGTATCATTACCATCTATAAGTAGCAAAAAATGCTTCCAATTAATCGTCCCACTTGAAGACGTAGAGCAAGAAATCGAAAAAAAGCGTATTTTCGGAGCCTATGAGCACTCCCTTCCTACAGGCCAACCAAAATTTGCAGAAGTATCAAGCAATCTCTGGTTCAAATCCTGGTAACGGCATTAGTTTTGCCTACGGGTACTTACGGAACCCTAAAAAGAAATCTGTAATATAGTTTTCTCAATTTTTCCTTTACTTACAAAAGTCTGAGAAAAATGTTTTTTTTGTTGTATTAACTAGCACGCAATAAAACAAAATGAAGAGCGAAACTTAAGTCTCTGATCGATTATTATGAAATATTATAGCATAGAGCTTCAATTTTCATCACGCTTATATACGGTAACAGTTCAAGGAATTTCATAATATTTAATAACAGACCTGAGCATCGAATTGCAGATGAAATCGCAACTGGACCAATATCACTTAGTGCTGGAATTCAATTAAATTTTAGTTCAATTCACAAACACTCGCTTATGTAACAGTTTATTGAAACTAGAGGTAACGTGAACTGATTTACGTACATACGTATAGGTGGATCTGTTCGCTCTCATTTTTAAAAATGGTAATTTTCGTTTATTTATTTACCTACCAGCCAGCCAGTTCTTATTGACCGCATTGGGCAGGTGCTCAGATTCCTTTCCTTCCAGCGGGGTAATCACGTAACGTTATGTACTGTCGTTAGAGCATATTTAATGTAAATTTTGACGTATAAATCTATGAGCTAATGTCGAAAAATGACATTAAATATGCTCTAACGGTAGTACATAAAGTTATGTGATTACCCCGCTGAAGATAATACATTACAGGGTGGCCCAAAAATGTCCTTAGGTGACTTCCTGATTTGTCGGTGTGGACGCGGTACGATATGAGAAAACTGTCAAATGGCAGTGTCAACTGTCAGTCAACTCAGTACTACTTTTTACTGAGCCCCTACATTTAAATGAGTGCTTCCTGACTGGCGCGGGATGCGCGGAAGCGGGACGATGCGAAGGCAGTACTGGTACGCTTCTGCGCATAATATTACTACTGCGCAACGGGATAATACATTACAGGATGGCCCAAAAATACGTTGACAGGGAATTTTTTGGATATCTTTTATTACGACACGACTACACGAATACTCTTTATGGCATAACCTTTACAAAAATAACACAGCACAGAACATTATAACAATGAGTGAGGCAAACAACAAGCAGTCTTATCGCTAAAGAGCGATCTCTTCCAGACAACCTTATGGTAGGTAGCGGAAGTATTATGGTGATGGTTATCAAGTATAGCATCGCCAGGGGGGCCTACCGGGAACCGAAAACGAAGTATCTCCCTCTCTGTTGCTCTAATTTGCAAGTGCGACAGAGAGGCAGATATTTCGTTTTCGGTTCACGGTAGGCCCTCAGTTTCCGCTAAGCGAGCGAAAATGTATGAAAATCCAACGCAGGGGTCCGATACCGGTTTTTTATCCATAAAAATTAAGTTATTTTCGATCATTGGTTTATTATTTCATTTCCTTCTAATAATCCGAAGTTGTTACCTAAATAATACTACATAAATACATGATTCAGTCCTACGTAAAGAGCATAAAATAATTCAATTCCAAGCGTGGCGGACATTTTACCCCCATATGACCACTCTTTGAAGGCCTATGTCCAGCAGTGGACGTCTGTCTGCAGCAGTGACTGTCAAAACGCTCAAGATTAACGAAATACTTCCAATAATAAAAAGACAGTATTTAGATAAAGTTTGTAATTTGTGGCATTAGATTAGATTGTAGATTTTTACGTAAGAGGTACTGGCTTAAATAAATGTTTCATGGAATTGTTGGATAGACCCTGTATGAATTCGATACAATACTTAGTATGGTGATTCTTAGTTCTGTTGCGAAACCGCCAGAGGCGCTGTACTTTTGTCCATACTAAATCGCTTACGCAGTCGCTAGCGATTACCGTAATGCAAACATTGCAAACTCATGGTAAGGGTGACTGTAAGTACATAAATAGTTCACTCAATCTAAACGCACATAAGTTTCAACAAATGGCAAAGGGATATCGTATAACACTCACAGCGAGATCTTTCTATCGCTCTTTTCCTAGCTATAAATACTGTTTGTACCAGCATTGTAAACATTTCACGTCCCTTAGACAATATTGAACTGTTTTAAATCCCCGCTGTTGCGAGTAGGTGCCGTATTTGGATTCAATTTTCACGCCGTATGAGTCGTTTCATGAGATTGTCTGTGGGGAAATCTTTGACACAAATTGTTTCTGGATGGGGAAATTTAAACTTAACTTCGGTTTAAATATTCGTATGAATAAGTATTTTAAAATGTTGGAGGGATATTCTGACACAAATAGACCCAGTGCCAAATTAAGCTGAACTTGTATTTCATAATATACTATACTTTCGTGTACTTGTATTCCCGATTTTGCCTAACATGTAAGTGCTTTGGTATTGTAAACTTATAATGTATTAACTGAATAAAATATAAATATATATATATAAATATACAGCAATACCTACATTGATACACCGATGTAGGTATACATTTTGTATTTAGTCAGGTTTGCGTCAAGCAACTATACGCAGTAGGTGGTTATGCAACGTTTCTAACGTAGGTACATAAGGTTTATCTAAATGTAATTTTTAGTATGAAAAATCACATGTAGATTAAACCGTAGTCATCACCCAGCAGTTAGTGTTATTGAACATTCACTCATCACGCGTTAAAGGGAGCGTAACCTACTAAAATGTGAATGTGATTTACAACAATAAACAAAAATAGGCATCCTGTAATATTATTTCGGAAATTATAAATGTGAAAGGTGATATTTGTTGACATTACAGATTGTTATCAAAGCGTTTCGCGGAAATTGGAATTGTTGTTGGATAGCGAAATTATTCATGTGTCACACGCGTCACTGGGTTGCCAAGTTTTGTGTTCTGTTTTATTATTTTCACATAATTTTCAGAACAAGCGGGGTCTAATTAAATTATGTTAAATATTTCAATTTTTTTGACAAGGTGACAATTATGTTGAAACAAAGACTACATTAGTCACCTGTGTAAATCTTAAGCGGCAATTACACTTCGTCGTTCGTCGTTCAAGTGTAAAGAACACGTTAGTCGGACGCATTCGGCGATCGACAGCTGCGAAGACGCCGTAGTGGGCGGACAGACTAGTGTAAAGGCGACGTCCGTTGGCCTAAGTAGTTTAAAATGAATTCGGCGACCGCATTAGGTGAACGACGAAGTGTAGGTAATTGCCGCTTTACATGCACCTTACTGTAAGACCTGAGTGGACGCTCGAGTTGGGCGTACAGCGGGGCATGCAGCGGGCCGTGCATGATAAACAATTGAAACACATAGGTGTCCTGAGTCGCCGCTTCACAAATATTATGCACGCTCGCCCGCCCCGCTGCACGCCCCGCCGAATGCTCCACTCCGAGCGTTCACTCAGGCCTTACTCTTACTCCAAACCATTTCTTTTGACACTGACGTTGTAAATTACTTATGTGATTATAGTCCCTTTGATCATTTTTCAACTAATTTTACTAAGTTTGTACAACGACAAAGTAAACAGCTAGAGGTAAACAGCATAACAAAGTGGTTTCATATTGTCCATTTTGAAGACTTCATGTACCTACCTATGTTAAATAAATAAATGAATCTATCTAAAATAAACGTACCAGTGCTGGACACTGAGCCCATACTTGTTGGTTAAATATACGTAATAATAAACATTATCGCCATATTAAAAAAGTAGGAAGTAGAAAAAAATCTTCGGAATAAAATTTTGTAACAGACGATGAAGGAACGGACGGACGCGTGAGTGACAGCAATTGACCCTAAAAATGATTCCCAGCAATCTCCAATTTAAAAATACCAGTAAAATGACTCAATGTTTGTTCAGTGTGTCAATAGTTTCTACCTTTTCAATTCGGGTGACGTTTTCATTCGTTCGGCTTGGAGTGGTCTCCAAACAGGAAGGGGAGCAGATTTTCAATATACCCAGCCAATATGTCTGGAGAGGCTAGTGCTCTAAGTCAAGTTTTATGAGGCATGGGTAAATATTCAGGGCATATTTTGGATAGACGGATGTTTAAAATTTAGCTTTTGGATTTGAAATGGTACACTTTGAATAATTTTGCGTTCGTCACCTTTATTTGTATCCTGCAGGATAATTGCGTAACTTTTAGACAGATTTGACCAGAAACACTACAGCCGAGCGGTAAGTTAGGTATCCAACTTTCAATCTTTAGGTCGTGAGCTCGAATGCCGGTTCGTTACACTGTGTTTATAAAAAAAAACTTATGTACCTACGAAATATCATTGGATTATGTAACAGTGGCTTTTTTGATGAAAGAATATATCAAGGTCTAGATTTTCCGCTGGAAGGTCAGATGGCAAGTCGCTTTCGTCAAAAAAACGGGCCAAGTGCGTGTCAGACTCGCGCACCGAGGGTTCCGTACAAACCTGTGGGTATATAATTAAAAGTTCACCCATCCACCCATATGGTCCAAGTTAAAAAATTAAAATTATTAAAAATATTTTTATCTACACACATATCATAAATCCTCTAATATGCGTTAGGAAACCGTAGAAAATGACTCTCATTTCAACATTCAATGAATTTATGGCAATTTTCTTATCTGTACAGCAGTAATTTAATTTTCATTTTAATCTCATATATGATGTTAAAATATTAAACGTCAAACAAAACTGTCAAAATTTAAATGTCAAAGTTGACATGTCCCTATTCTAGTATCACTGAAAATTCAAATTCAATCGATGCAAAATGTCAGCTCGATATTTTTTTAGTATATATCGCACGAAATTTGAGCTAGAACGACATGATCACATCAGAATAGGGACTCTTTACTTTTTAAAATAACATTCAGGTATCGGTTGCCAGTTCTGATTTCGATATTTCCGCAACCGTGCAAAAAAGGTTGTATTAACACAATTATTGTATTTATTTACTACGGTTTCTGAACCCATCTTAGAGTAGTTATAATATGTGTGTAGATAAAGTAATGTATGCATCTGTACATAATTAGGCATTAAAACACTCGTGTGACCTTATTATGAAACGAGCCGAAGGCATTAAAACACACTCGTGTTTTAATGCCCCTCATTATGTACCAGTTGCATAAACTACTATTATTATATGATGCAACTAAAAATTTACGGTTTTCTCAATTTTTCTTTTATCTGTGCTATAAGACGTTGCTTCGTACCAAATTTCAAGATTCTGAGTTCACGGGAGGTACCCTGTAGGTTTTGATTCCCTTGCGAGTGTCGAAAATTTGCGGAAATTTGCGGCATAAACGGATGTATCTTTTGATTGCGTTGGCTTAGAAGTTTGATTTTTCACAGCTCCAAGGGACAGTAGACCTGAGTATTTGACATAAATTCCAGCTTGATACCTACACGCGTTCCTGAAAAAAAGGGTCTTGACAGACAGACGGACGGACAACAAAGTGATCCTATAAGGGTTCCGTTTTTTCCTTTCGAGGCACGGAACCCTCAAAAGGCATGACTATATATCCGGGGATATCCTTGTATAACGGTGAGATGGAATCGGACCCCAGGCATGCAATCAACCGCATTGGCAACTGGATATATTAACCGAATATTTTAACACCAATCGTTAATAATATGTCGGCGGTTTGCAAAATTGTTATTTGATACAATGAATAATTCGTCAAATTAATATGTTGGTGATGTTAAAGCAAATTTACGAGTAATGAGTATGGTTACATTGGTTTTGATGATTAATTTAAAGCCACCTTTTCACTCCATGTTTTGTTACCGTTTGCGGCGATGTAAATTTAGACTACATATATATAACTTGTTAACAGCGGGGTAATCACGTAACGATATGTACTACCGTTGGTACGTATTTAATGTCAGTTTTAGTACGGGATTTGACATTTAAATCTATCGTACTAACGGTCGAAAACGTTACGTGATTACCGTGCTGGTTATTTAAAAAATCCTGCAGCCAATTTTTCACATCCTAAACCTTTTACAAATCTGACATGGAATTTGTAAAGTAATGATTCAAGGGCCTGCCCACATTACCACGGCACGGGGACTGAGCGCGGCACGTGAACCTCAGTGGGGGAGAGGGGGGCTTGTCCTAACAAAAATGAAACTTTTGCTCATAGCTCTTAAAATTTTAAACTTAACGTTAATGTTTTTTTACTTACGTGTCGGAAATTTATTCATCTTTTATATCTATATGGAAAATACCACACAGATTGCCTGGTTTCACATGTAGAACCCATTTTTTTTAAAAAGTCAGCGGTTAATATTTACCCCGTTTTTGGGGCAAATATTAACAATGAAGGGGTAAGAATTAACATAAGATAACGACGTTTAAAGTAATGACGTTTGTCAAAAATAAAACGATATTATTTTTGGTAATATATTCTTTATATAATTAATTAATATTATATATAATTAACATGTTTTAATGCAATAAAGTAAAAAAATAGAGATCTTATCTCAGATAAGTACTAATCAATCTTAGGTAGACAGGTGTTGTATTTTAATATCACAATTGACAATATTTCATAATTTCCAAAAGTCTTAATTCGAAACCCATTTCGGTAAAAACGTGTGAAGTACAGAAAAAACATTTTTTTAGATTTTTTAACGGGTTAAAACTTGCCCCTTAATTTTGTTAAAACTAGCCTCATGGATGATTTCCAAACATAAAAAAATATTAAAAAATAACTATGTTTAAATTTAACAAAAACACTAGCACACGTAATAGCCCATTAAATAAGTATTCAACACACACTAATCCGTAATCATTGAACTTAATAATTAAGGCACAAATCAAAAAAATCACGACGTAAAAAAGTCCGTTACCTGTGTTTTTTTCACGCACGTGCCACAACTTCGCAACGCGGCGGCCGGCGGGAGACTTAGGCCGTGGTTTTTCTGGCCCGCCACACGCTACCGGCGGCGTCTGGACGTGCGTCGCACGCTGTGCCACACGCCGTCGGTCGCGGGTGCGTGGGTTTTCTGGCCCGCGGCCACCCGACGTCGGAGAAGGAGCTCAGTCGCATTGTGCCCGCTTTGAGAATTGGTGTGCTGTGCTTTAAATAAAATGAACAGAAAAATACTAACATTTTTATTGTTAGAAGAAGAAGAAGACGATGAAATATTAATGTTATCAAAAAATAAAAGAGAGCCGGTGCTTTAAATTGTTATTTTTATAATCTTTGTCAGACGCGTCGAACAATATAGGATTACAACGTATTAGATTTATTAATAATTCATCGTTGTCTTTATTGAAATGAGACATTTTCAATATCAAGACGCCACCCGCCGTCCGTCGCTATTCTACAAAAATGATAGCGACCGACGCGTGCGGCGTGTGACCTTCGTCCGTCGACCTACCCGCCGCCGGCGACGTTTCAGAGAAGCCACCCTCAAACATTCCCGAACAAAACATCCGAACGTCGTCGGCGGCGGACACGCGTCGGTCGCCGGCCGCCGGCGACGGGTGGTCAGAAAACCCAGGGCCTAACTGGTCTGGTCGGGACTCGTTCGTTACCCTCGCCCAAAGTTATAACCTTGAAATTGGTACTCTGCCGTGTATAGTTTAGTCGCTAGAGGCTTTAGCCCGTTAAAACAAGCCCCCCTCTCCCCTGTATGTATCGTAGGCATAATGTAAACTATTAGTTACATTATGGCTAGGCGTTTTGCAAAACGGGGCTATTTTGTATTACGGCGGGTCAGGTCAACGATTAGGTGGATTGAATACGGCTGATTGAAAATCCGCCGGATGTGTTCGGCGCTGTGCGTTCTTCAATTCGCCTAGTCGTAATGTAAAAAAGCGGTTCACTCGGATAGCGTCGTTTTATATTACGGCGGGTCAACGATTAGGCGGATTGAATATGGCTGAATGAAAATCCGCTGGATGTTGGGCACTTGACGTTCTTCAATCCTATCACCTCTTTATTTAGATTTAGAATTAGATTTATTTATTTCACAATAAACAAGGTTGTCTGGAAGAGATCGCTCTAAGCCTAATGTCCTGTACTGTGTTCTTTTTGAGGTGTGCAATAAAGAGTATTTGTATTGTATTGTAAAAATTATAAGTATGACAGCTTTAGTTCCCAATTATAACACTCGCAGCGATGTTTCAGTGTTTGGCAACGACGACCCGGCTAATCGTTAATCCGCCGTATTACAAAACGGCTCAGCTCACAGTGGTGCCCGTAGTAGGTCATAGGGCTCCGAACATGATGTTTGAATTACGCCATGATACTGCGTTTGATTACTCATTATTAGTCATAGTATTTGAGGGTATACATAGAAATGCAATTACTTATTTGTAATATTTACTTTTATGCACTTAAAGTGAACGCATCGGATAAGTCCTCGTTACTAGCGCAATTAAGCATCTCATAAGCACAATACGCGACAAGGGTTTTTCCCTAAATTCGATTATTGGAGACGTGTTGTATACAATGGATATTCAAATTGAAGGTATGTTTTTTGTATTTCATAAGGTTTTTTTTTAACTTTCATTCAGCAAATTTGTTTCTATGATTTGCTACGCTGACACGATAAAACTAGATATATTTTTAGTTTCGTTGATGTTTGTCGAAACTTTTACATGAGTTCCCCGCCGAAGACCGTGCTAATTTATACATGTGCATATTCGTTGATATGTCTGTATTAAAATACATAACAAATTGGCTGCCACCATCTGCCTCCGTGTGAAACAATGAAGGTCTACGCCATATGCCCAGGTGCGTAGAACGTGCTACGAAATATCAGTATTGTTTTGATTTGCATTTAATAAAGTATTTTTTTGTTTTAGATACAACTTTAATATGTTCTCTTGCACGAATTATTCTATTTGATACTTGGCTATCAATAAACGACAGTGAATCAAGTGCTGATAGAGGTCGTCGAGTCTATCAAACTCTGTCGCAGTTACTACCAGATGTTTAAAATATCGATACCGAGATTATGGGAAAGGAAAGCTCCATTCTTTGTAAGAAGATAGAAAACTACTGGAAACAATCCAACCGTACCAAATCCCGAATGGTTGAAAAACAGAACACCTGGCTGAACAGTTCAGAAGTCTGCAATCTGTCAACTACAAGTGATATGAACCAACAGCAGCCTGCGGCAGTTAGTTCTACGAGCGGCAAGCAGCACATAAAGAACCTTATGGACTGCAGCAAGAGATCAAAATGGCGCAGATTGGCGGAGTTGGCTAATGTGGATAGATCCACCATAAACTCTTTACTCATTCTATAAAATCTAACATTTCTTCTGTGCAATTCAATACTGACGAAGTTGAACTGAGGCCAAGTTGACAAAGCATCAGTATAACTTATTAAAAGTCGTTATAAATTCGAAGTGTCCAAATATTTTGCCATCGCATAAAAAAGTCTTGGAGGCCAAGAAGAGGTATCCACTAATCAAGATTGTCTCGGAATCATCTGCCGAAGTAGAATAACAGTCTTTGTTGGACCATCCCACATTTCGAATTCTAGAATCTCGAAATAATGCTCTCGAAAATATTGACCTAAACAAATAATTCGTTTTAATTGGTAAATGGGGTAGGGGTGGGGGTTTGACGGCAATACGGGGCATAATAAATACAAACAGAAGTTTTTAGATTCAAATTTTCAGGTATTGAGGATGGAAGTTTACTTGTTACGTCATATTGAAGAATCCAGTTAATTTGTAAACTAAAATGTAATTATTTAATGAGTTTTGGGGTCTGTAACTAGTAAATAATTAGATAATTAGTTAATTTTAATATTTTTAAATATAAATGTATAAACTAATTCTGTATATTTTTGTATAATCTTATTGCGTTAATTGTAGAATTTCATATGGTTACTTATTGTACCATTAGCCTGATTTATTAACTGAATAAATACTATTATTATACTATAATCTCTTTATTATAGTATTATTTAACTCAATTTACTATAATATAATATAATTAGATGCACTAAGTTGCATTAAATTAGCATTTAGGTGCGCGAAACCCCTATGACCGCTCTTCTTAGAGCGCGGCACCACTGTGCAGCTGTTTTGTAACACGGCTAGTTGTAATGTGAAATGGCGGAAGATGCCATCCGGCAAGTACAATGCGTCTAAACGTGAGCCGCCATATTGTAAAACGTATCGCAGTGACAACCCGGCTAATCGTTAACCCGCCGTATTACAAAACGGCTCTGTTTTGTAAAACGGCTAGGCGTAATATAAAACGGCGGATTATACAATCCAGCTGTGATATATATATTGCATGCGAGTCTCGTACGTGTTTAAATAAAGCTTACGGATGGAACCACTCCCCAGGCCTGGATGCCCAACGTCCAACTCCAATATTTATCTGATAATTGACTAATACCCGTCTTCTCTCGGACCACTACGATATTCCTAAGATCGATGTAGCTATAAGATATCAGAGGCGTTATTGTTAAATGTAAATTAATTAATTTGTCAAGTCAAGATGCTCACAAAGGATTACTCCAGCCTCTTAATTAACCGTAAGTCTTCTCAGAAGCTTATGACGAATTGCGGCTGTTTCTTGATTCTGGTAGGTTTTTGGCAGTTAGTTTCATAATAATTGTAATTGCGTATGAACTGTACCTACTGTGAGTTTCCACGCGTCGCTAGGTAGCTTATTCCGGGGTTAGCTGGTTCCGGGGTTCTGTTACGGAGTTTTAGTTTCATACACAGAGTACTGAACGGTAGAAGAATTCCTTAAAGTAAAGCGAGCTAACTTTATGATTTAAGGCAGTTTCCCTCCAGGGCCCATACATTTTTCCACGCTGTACATATAACTACGATATATTTTGTGACACACTAGTGCAGATTCCTATCCTTCGCATTGTGGATGTTGTTTTGAAACGGTTGTCAAAAGCTGCATTACGGCACTGCAATCAGCGTAGTCATGTTTATTCATTCCATGTAGATGCATGCAATTTATTTCAATTTTATTCCCTTTTTTGGGTCTTCCAGCGGGTGGGTAGACTGGGTAGCTACAATTTTTATGTAATCACTGGGCCGAAATGTAACGTTTATTTGCTTTTGAATATGAATTTCGATATCGCTTGAGTGCTGTCAGTGATATGAAATACATAATATATTAGTGTCGACACGCGAGTTGTATCGTGAAGGCTTTTGAGCATTTCATAACGTTCTCATTATTTAAAAATCGGTCCAATACTGTACATAAAGGGTTACCTTCTGTACTCGTAAGCATGATGATTTGTTGTTCCATAATAAATTTATTCTATTTCTATAATGTCAAATTGAGCACACATCAAATTCCCCAGGTAACAAATCGCAGTTCGTCCCCTTCAATTCACACAAAAATGCGTACGCCCTTCGATTAATATTAGATAGTGGTAAGGGCTTATTTGGTACAGTCCTGCACTAAACGGGCTGATGGAATGGGCCATGCATATTTGACGCCGGCACTCTCACACTCAATCGGGGACGTAATCATTTGAACCCAGACCTTTATTGACCTTGGGGGACACCAACGATTTACTTTGAAATACTGGATGATTTTTAAGATGGGATGGAAAACTCACAAACGGGCAGAATAACAACTAGCTCTTGCGACTCCACTCTGGACGGCTGGTTAAGGCAAGGGGTCTGTACCACCAACCCACAGGCCACCCCCAGGAGCACTCAGGTACGTAGGGTCGCTACTCCCTAACAGCCCGCCACAGGCTGCCTTACGTTGACTGATTGCACTGGAAAACCAGTGGGCGATGGGGTCGTCACATCCCTACGCCATTATTATTATTATTATTTTATGTCTTTACCGTATCTCGGGACCATGGGGTCCCGGACCTTTGGAAGGCATGCGTGGGGCCGAAGACAAAAATAATCTAAAGGCAAGGGATACACATGACGGATAACGTCTCCGAACGCATCATTTATTTTTTTATTATTATTTATTCAGAAACAAACAGTCATACATAGTTTTATGAGAAATTTTAAAGATAAGAAGATTTGACCTATAGTTTCATACAAGATTAAACATAAACTAAGGTTCGTGGCTATTACATAGATGCATTTTGGAATTACTTGCACTGTGTCATAATTGTTCCCTGTCGTAGTTGAGCTGTCATAATTGTTTTAACCATAATGTTGAATATCATAAAATTTTTAGACGTTATATTAAAGATCATAAACTCTATATGAGTAATCATCATCATCATCATATCAGCCGAAAGACGTCCACTGCTGGACATAGGCCTCCCCCAAAGAGTGCCACAATGACTGGTCTTGCGCCACCCACATCCAGCGGACTCCCGCGACCTTTACCAGGTCATCAGTCCACCTTGTGAGGGGTCTACCCACGCTGCGCCTTCCGGTCCGTTATATATGAGTAATATCTGTAGGTATTTTTAGTCTGATAAACATTATACGACGGTGAATGATTATTTTTGACCTGTATGTTCATACTATCTAAGACTGACCGATGTAGCCACGGCGACGGAGGCACTTCCCATTCTGCCATGGCACTAAAGTCAGCCCGTCTGGCCCTTTGCCATCGGTACGACAAAATCCCGGTGGCTCCAGAACACACGGGATCACACTAACACACACACTAACACTAACGCTCTCCTAACGATGTCATTGAGGGCCTGGTGTCACGGGAATCTTCCGGAACAACGAAAGCAACTCAACGCGTGCGAGCATGAAAGTTGAAATTAAACAAGTACCTATATATATACCTATATAATACCTATATAATCAGACTAATATGTCTTGAGAGATGTATAGATAGGGTCTCCAAGCGCCATCGTTAATCATATTATAATCTAACAGATATCCTCGAAGATCCTAAAGGTCTCAACAATGTCTACTTCTACTGTGTCTGCACTAAAGTTCCATAAATCACGTAAAATAGGTATTGCAGTAGAACCGTGTTACTTAGTAATATTGAAAAATTAAAAAAAAATACTTAATGAAAATCATTTCAAAATTGCTTTTTCGAGGTTAGATATGAGGATATAACGTATCATTTCTGGTATATTGAATAAAATAAAAATCAGCCATATCGTGTCTGGAGGACCTCAAACTTGGTATGTTTCGAAAACTATTTTTGATTTTATTAAAAAAAAATAGCTGAAATGTAATGATGTGGTATATTTTTAGAATCGTCTCAAAAAGCCCTTTCATATGATACCACACACGATAGGTTTCTAAAAAAAATATATTTTTTTTCCATACAAAAAAAAGAATGTCTCAGCACTCCCCCCCTAAGGGAAATTTTTTTAGGAACTGCGGGGCAAAAATTTTGTTTTGACCTCTAGTATGCGGTGCCAAACGGCTAAACTGTACATCGATTTGCGGTTTTTCATTGAAATTGGGCCTGTACCGCTACCACTAGTGGCGCGTTTCGAAAAGAGCTCCAAGTGAAGATTCCGTTGCAAGTGCATATTCTTTATTGTTTTTCAACCTCGCGAGCGGATAGTGCGGCGGCAAAAATATTTTCACAATATTATATGAACACCTTTGAGCGTGGGAGTGTAAATATTTTTAATATTTTTACAAAGGCATGGCGTATTATTTTGTTCTGACAGGGAGGGACGTTGGTAGTGTATTTGATTTCAACATGCATACTATTTTCTCAGAAGAAATTTGCCTTTTTGAGTACGTACCTAAATGTTTAACTTAAAACTAAATTTTAACCACTTCTGCGTCCTTCTGGGGAGCATCTAATGCATTGCTATGGTATGATTATGTAGTCTGACGATAAGGGATGTAATTTCACCCAGACCCCATGGATATCAGTTCGATAGAATTATAACAATGAGTCTGTACAATTATTGAACTTTCAGAAAAACCAGATGGAATGGAAAAGCTTCTATATGCTAAATTGATATATTGTTCAAAATGTCTGACGGCTTACCTTAAACAACCTACTTGGTCGGATAATTGTTTGCCACAACCTCATATCAAACCTATTGTGGCATACAAACTATGACAAGGAGAAATGATAATGCTATTCAAATACACGAACATCTCGTTCGACAGTAGTTGGATAGTAGTATATTTTTTATTAGATGGTGAGTTTCGCTAGTCTGAGCATTTTCGCTAAAATGAGTGTTTTGCACAGTGATAAAATAAATAAGTACACAACCATCATACAAATGTTAGTGTGCCGTACGCAATTACATCGGTGTCCGGATTGTCGGATTGTGGGCTTGTCCGGATATCGGGGCATTTGTCTGTGGTCTGCTTTATTCATGTCGACGATTAAACGGGCTTAAAGCCTGCTTTACACTGCATTAGTAACGATACGGCCGGTTCACACTGCGTTATGTAGATCCGTGTGATTATGGTTGTCAATAACGCTAAGTAAGATTCATAGAGTCAACATACTTCACTAAAATTCGTAGATAACATAGTAAATTATTCGCGATTTTTCCCTTTTCGTAGTTATAAATACAATTAGGCGAGGTTTTTTTTTAATCTTTAGAGATCCACTTTGGTAGTGGCCATGTCTACGAACTACGAAGCCAGTATGAAAAGCACGAATATTTATCCCCGAATTTTATTTTCTAGGTATTTAAATGTTTATCTATAAGTATACGTATCCATATCGAATTATGGTAACTATTGTACAAGCTTTGCATTATTTGAGTCCAAATATTGATTTATTTATTGATTTAAATATATCGTGATCTAGAGAATCACTAATCATCGTTTGCGAAACAAAAGCTTGCAGTAATCATCAGCCGATATTCCCGCCCTTATACGGACGAGACGAGTCCCCGAGTAATTATTGTACTTATTTCCCATGGTAACTCATTATGTAATATACTACATACGTAATTGTTCGGGCGGTTTTTCCAAACGGAATACAAATGAGGACTCACCCACTATTTCCTCTATTCGTGCTTTGGTGCTAAATCTGGTACATAGGTCACTTAACTAAATTAACAGTGCCATTAGAGTTGGATCCATAGTTAATGTACTAGTCGGACAAATGAAGGATTAATAATTAATTGTTTTAGTCCCCCCGCACTATTCCTGCGTAGGTTATCAATTATCATAATTGGTAACAAAGTCAAAAATATGAATGGAAAACTCAAGTGCAAAATATCAGTGCGTACAACTTAGTCAAAATCAAAACTATGTCCTATGTATGTTTCGATACATATATACATGAAAATTGCTCCATCGATAAGAGACGATCTTACATTAATGATGATGATGATGATGATATTATGTTAGAGTAGACATTACATATTTAAAATTAGAAAACAAATACCTATACGAACAGTCTAGAACTACTTACTTACATGCAAGCGGGGCTTTGCAAGTTTTCATCTTTACTATTATTTTATCACTACAGATGGCTTCAGATCGTCTCCGAAATCAGACTGTGTCAAGAAATTTAAGAAACATATAGATGGATGTATTTTGTTCTACATAGGTAAGTTCATATAGGTCTTATAAACTACCTACCTTTTATCTACCTTTTTTGAGATTGATTCATATATCTAATAAAGTTTTGTCCAAAGGATCCATTGGTATCAGAAATTATTTAAGAAATCACACAAAAAAATCATTAGGATTAAACCTGTAAATCAAAAGTTTAGCCAGATAATGTTATCTGGTTAGGTATGTACCTATTATAAGACCATGGACTACGCACGCTATACGAACTTATGGAAAGCCGCAGACAGATTTATTTTGTAATTGGTCACTTTTCAACTCCAAAAAAGCACAGTAAACAATAACACACAGTACATAGGTAGGTAACTACTATATTCGAAAAGTGACTAAGTAAGATTAAACTTAACTGGGACCCATAAATTCCAAGTAGGAAGTTTGTGACACATTTAGGCGCACCTAGCGATTTGATTTATGTGGTGTTCTATCCCGAAGGTGCTTAATCTAACTTTTTGATGTAAAACATTTCAACGTCACAAGTTTCGGCCGTCTGATCGGGTGGCAGTAGGAAATTGTATAGTTTTGGTTAAAGTTTGGGAGGTATGCTGTGTAAGTAAGGGAACCTATTTCTAGTGCGTTATGAACAGATTAGGATGGCCTACATAGGTACAACTTAGTTAGAACTTGAGAGCAAATAAGTTGTTTTTTGCTGCGAGTTCTGATTTTGAGTTGAAAGTGAAGCGAAATATTATAAAATTCGCTAGCAAAAACTCATATTGCTCACTGACTTCTGGCAGCAAAATAGGCTTTCATGGAAAATTTTTCATGGAAGTATCTAATATTATTCTCAACAGGTCACTTATAAAAAATATGCATGCTGATTGAATGGTATTTTTAAATACCTACGGATTGTATTCCTCACAAAACAGGTTTAGGTCTGTTGTCATTCTCCTCATCATCATCTCATCTGTACACGTAAAACAAAACGCGAAAAAATCATTAATTATCTATCGGCATCATATTATTATGTAATGTGTTACCGGCAAGCGGGCTTTTGAGTCGTTTACAAAAAAAATAGTACATAGTTAAGGGCTTAATGAAAACAAAATTACGATCGCGTCCTTTGTGTAACGAAAGTTAGCCATACAAAGTATATGAGTCATCGTTACACAAAGGAATCAATAGTTAAGTTTTGTTTTAATTAAAGCCCTTAACTATGTACAATTTTTTTGAAAACGACTCTTTTATTTAAGCTGGGTATTTAAACGTAGTTTCTTAACCTAACCATGCGCGTTACTTTATAATTAAACCAATATTTCGACTTCACTTAATTTCTAACAAAATTGTAATTGCCAGCAATGTACTGCATAGTAAATTGACAACTCAGTACAAATGACAGCCCTTAGTTAGTGTTCTGTTTACTATGACATTATCTTAAGGCAGTGCACGTAGTACATTGAAGATGCGGAATTGGAAAATTTAATTAAGCAGTTAATTCACATAATTATGATTGGAAATAATTGCTAATGGAATATATTAATATCAGCTTCAATTAATTAAGCCGTACGAATTAAGCCGGTAACGCACTGTATAAGGACCTCCTTTAATTTATGTACCTGTTTGTTTATTATTTTTTGTCATATCAGCCATATTATTACTCACTAACAGTCTTCCGTTGGCATCCTTTGAAAGCGATCCCTAAAAATGAACTGTATTTTTATATATCAACAATGCAATTGCGTACCTTTCTGTTTGGACTAACAACAACAACAACAAATACTCTTTATTGCACTCAACAAAAGTAACACATAACGGTACATAATGACAATGAGTAGAGGCAAACAACAGGCGGTCTAACGTTCGTACGCAAAGGCAATTACCCTGCAAGATACATCGACTTATGTATTTTTCTAAGCAAAACAACAAGCTATATTTGTACCCGGAAAAGTAGAGTATATTTTAGTCTGGCAAAGTTTCCACCTGACATCAGAAATACATAAAAGCTTCATTTTTATTTCAACGGGATATTAGCGAAACCTCGCCGCCTAACAGTTCAATTAGGAGAAATTGATGACTGATACTTCCTGCGCGTTTTATTTAATTTTATGAGAACGTGGTAGCGAGATAGCTCGTTAGGAGCAAGTATTTCATTTAAATATGAATCGTTATACTGGAGAGAAACGCTTACATCGTGTATTATATTACTCCGAGAAAAAGGAACTGCGTTTATATTATGTTGCTTATACGTAGTGGTAGTTACATAAGTTCCCGGCAATTTATGCGCAATTAAATATCGCACCTAATGTGATTGTTTTAATTCGCCTTACATTATTCGTAAAAATTTATATAACGAGTTGGTATAAAAAACCCGAAGACATTCTAATTATTTGCTATGTCACATTGTCTTGTATGTTGTTTTCTCAATTTCGGTACCGAACAAAGTATATATAAATATTATAAATCTATTTTGTTGTCATCAATAAACTCTTCTATACTAAAGTATACAATGTCACTAACAACATAGGTAACAAATTAAATATAAAGCTAAAACTACTTACAATTAAAATAACTAATAAAAATAACTAGTTAAATAAAAACTAAAACATAGAAAAAAAAAGTATTGTAAAGGATTAAAGACTCCATGACATCAGACCTTAGGCCTTAAAAACCGCTTCATTAATGGCGAATAAAAAAACATGTTTTAGTTCTAAAAGCCAGCTAATTAAATAGTCAATTTTTAGCTCTCGTCATTGTAGGGAAAAAGCAGAGTTCCCCAGTCAGTTGCACCTTTGAAAGACAACTGCTAGTCATCATCATCAGCCTATATACGTCCCACTGCTGGGCACAGGTCTCCTCCTATAGATGAGAGGGATTGGGCAGTAGTCCCCACGCTGGCCCAGAGCGGGTTGGGGACTTCACATACAACTTTGAATTTCTTCGCGGATGTATGAAGGTTTCCTCACGATGTTTTCCTTCACCGAAAAGCTAACGGTTAAATATCAAATGATATTCCGTACATAAGTTCCGAAAAACTCATTGGTACGAGCTGGGATTCGAACCCACGACCGCCGCTTGACAGCCGCATGCTTGAACCACTGGGCTACCATAGCTTTTTTCAACTCCAACTGCTAGTAATTATTGGAAAACTTTAAAATTGACAATGGCACAGTAAAACGGTTGGGTAACGTATTCGTACCCACTCTTCAGACAATAAAAACTTTTATTGTTTGCGAATAAATACAGTGCGTTTATTCGGGCCGTAAACGGAGTTTTATCTATAGAGATAAATAAAAACGAAACTTATTTCCGAGTTCACTGACTAAGGAATTGTGTATCAATACGGGAAAGAGGTATACCTAAGATGCGGATTCAGCAAAAGTGATTGCGTTGATGTATTTTTTATATAAAATAGGTAAACATTTGACCACTATCTCACCCGTTGGTAAGTCATGATAAGGCAGAGGGTGTTACATGCGTACCTAGATAGTGCCTATTCACTCTCGTCTTGGAAAGTCCCAAGTTATATTGGTCTAGGAAAATGTTAGCCGGAAGAGAATTCCACTCCTGAGCAAAGTGCTTCGTGCTAATCAGGGGAATCATCATCATCATCATAGGCAGCCGAAAGACGTCCACTGCTGGACATAGGCCTTCCCAGAGAGCGCCATAAAGATCGCTCTAGCGGATCCCCGCGACGTTAACCAGATCATCAGCCCACCTCGTGGGGGCCTTCCAAGGCTGCGTCGTCCGGTAGGTGGTCGCCACTCGAGAACTCGCTGGCCCCACCGGTCATCTGTCCTCCGGGCAATGTGGCCTGCCCATTGCCACTTAAGTTTGGCAATTCTTCTTGCTATGTCAGTTACTTTAGTTCATCTGCGGATTTCATCATATCTGATTCGATCTCGCAGAGTAACTCCAAGCATTGCCCTCTCCATTGCTCTTTGAGTGACCTTGAGCCTCCTTATGAGGCCCATAGTGAGCGACCACGTTTCAGGGCTTTAGGTCACTGGCAACACACACTGGTTGAAGTCTCAATCACAATCAGGGGAATGCCAACAACATAAAGGTGGATCCCACGTCCGCGCATTGTCCCAGGGAGGATATTATCCGGACTTCGTATAGTGCCGTCCCTTTCAGTGAAAGGGACAGCACGATACGAAGTACGGATTTCGAATTTCGGCGGAGATCCTCAGGCGCGGGCGACTTCAAGTTTTTTTTGGCATTATGCCCCATGCTATTAAAGAGATACACGATTCGACTCACATATAACGCATTTGCAACGTGGCACACTCAGTCTAGACTATTTCGAGAGTTCTTTTCCTAAATTGGCTCCCGTTGTAATTGAACTCGAGAATTTTCCAAGAACTCTATTGTGACAGTGTATTTTATCTTTTGGCTTAACATATAAATGCATTATTTCGCTCCCTTGGCCTTTCAGGTGCTAACGCAGCTGAGTATAAAGCGACTTGTTTTACAGGTACTTACTTGGTATACAATTTACAATAAATATCTGCGTATTTACATATAATTCTACTATAGAAAACGTGTCCACGTCCAGTCTCCATACAATGAACTAGACTGTAAAACAAGGCATTTTCATGTTAAGTACAAAAAAAAACGATCCAAATCATTTCTACTATACCTAAAAGCATAATTATAAAGTACAAGAGCACAGATTTACCATTAAAATTGCCATCCAGCACTCTCCATTGACAGATACATTACAGCATTTTCCGATACTTGGCTTTAGTTATTTTATATTTTTTCCAACAATCACCACTCGAATGGATATCTAAAGGATAGAAAGGGAAACCTATATACGAGCTATAGTCATCTCTGTTACTCTGAAACTGTTTAAGAGTTTGAGTAGCGGGGAGCCTGATTGTGGCGCATTGTAATACCGTGCGGTAAGTCGAGAGTAGCCTTCGATGAGGGAAAAGGCATTTTCTAGTTACAAAGTAAGTTTTCGCTTTATTCAGCTCGGTTTTATTTTTAAACTCATTACAGCGCTAAGTATTATAATAATATAGCGACTTCTTTTGTTTATTAAATGAGACTTGAAATTTCTAAACTGTAAGGTAGGAGAGACCAGTGATGATTGACTAATTTTTAACCTAAGCTTGTGGGTATGTCTCTGAAATACTAATTTTTATTATTCAGCTTACAAAAATACTAATTATCAACCTATCCTTGAGTTGTTTTAATGGTTATCTAGTCGTTTTCGTAAACTCCTGCCTGTTGCTCGGGGTAGGTTGACCTAGGTGGTAATTAAGACAATTAAAAAGTGATGTATATAATATTTAAAAAAATGGTGTTATTGTTGAGCCTTCTATTAAGATTAACAATTTTAACAAGCTTTTAATGTGATTTTTTTGCCATCCTTACAAATTTTACTAATATCATCGCACCGAATCTAAGCAAGTCAACTTGATAAGTTGGTGAGGAAAGCTCTTTCCAAAATGTCTTTCGATACATCAACTCTTTCTACCTGCCCCCAACAAAATTTGTCAACTATTTACCTAGATCACACCAAAATTAAAAAAAAATTAAAACAAACCATTCACACACCAACACCATTTCAGATTTCTACTGTATCGCTAGCCTAAACGCTGATGGTAACCTGCGCGGTAATCACGTAACATTTTCGACCGTTAGTACGATAGATTTAAATGTCAAATCCCATACTAAAACTCACATTAAATACGTACCAACGGTAGTATATGTATATCGTTACGTGATTACCCCGCTGAAAGCAATGTAATATTAGGATAAACTATGACACTAATTATTAGAATAAAAATTACATTGTTACAAATAAATATACAGGCAAAGTAATAAAAAAAATATGAAAGAAAAACATTACTTCCAAGGGACAAAAACACATCACAAGCTTTCATTTTTAAACTACGCGCGTCCGAGATAAGGCACTTCACTTAAATGGGCATTTTCACTTTAAAGTGTACCCCCTACTTTTTTTTCGGATCTCGATTATTTTGGGTATTCTAACTCAGAATCCCGAGTACTATTAATTCAGATGAAGAAAAAAAATGACCTTAATTTTCCATACAAATTTTCTGTGTCAGTTTTGTGACGAGCCATATAAACTGTATGAAAAAGCGTCACAAAACTGACTTTTTTTGGTGGGACACTTTCTTCGATAGTACTCGTGATTCTGAGTCAAAATCCCAAAATAACCGAGATCCGAAAAAAAGTAGGGGGTACACTTTAAAGTGAAAATGCCCAAATAAGAGGAGTACAGCGAGCAGTCTTCAGTCGTGATTGGTTGACGAAGAACTCGTGATATTCACGCGTTATTGCTGGTTAGTCCACCGACTCAACCATCCCCGGTCTCCCTTAACATCCAAGCAAATACAATCTATTCATCCTTACTTGTCCAAACTATTTTTGAAGACATTAATCATTATCACACTTTTCTCTAGGATTGCAATAGATGGTGAGCTTGTTTTATTTTCGTTCATCGTATCAACATTTTAAGTGATGATTATTGTTGAATCCAAGAGGAAAGGGTCATCATCGTCAATTTAAGAGCCAAGCTCTTGTCGGTGGAGCAATTTCCATGTATCTCTTTCTTGAGCCTTTCGTTTGACCGCCTGATACGACACGACGTTTACTTTTTCCTTAAGTTGGTCCATGTACGTTCTTCTTGGTCTCCCTCTCTTCCGCCTTCCTTCTACCTTCCCTTCCACAATTGACAATATTTCATAATTTCCAAAAGTCTTAATTCGAAAACCATTTCGGTAAAAACGTGTGAAGTACACAAAAAAATTTTTTTTTGATTTTTTTCTCCGTTAATTTTGGAAAAAATCGCAAATGACTGTAAACCGAAAGTTGACGTCATCTTCCTCGCTGTATTCAGGGAGACCTTATTACAGAGTACAGACAATCGCTGCTCTTGAAGTGGCTCTGGATTCTTGTTGGGAAGATGACGTCATATTTTACTTACGCCCTTTTGGAATGACCTACTTTTCAATGTGTTTTTTTGTATGAAATAATGAGTCAAATTGAAAAAGAAAAAATACGGGTGGCTTAAATTTTTACCAATTTTCTAACTAGTTCATAAAATAAAGTAGTTAAAAATATGAAATGTTGTCAATTATGCTTTATGAATTCGTCGTGTCGTAACAGGTGCCGATTTTCCTCTTCTGTTCTCAATGGTCTGCAAAAGGGACCTCCTTTCCTGCACAACGTTGAGAACTTCTTCGTTAGATTTTCTCTCGGTCCAACTGATCTTCTCCATCCGCCGCCAGCACCACATTTCAAAGGCTTCAAGTCGTTCTCTGTCCCTCTGTGTCATTGTCCACGTTTCGCAGAGGGACAGAGAACGACATAGAGCATACTCCAGATGTACACTTTTATAAGCCTTTTCCTGATTTGGCCGGATATTCTGGCTTTAAATAGACATTTTTTAGTATTAAAAGCTTTTTTAGCCATAGCTATTCTGGTGATGTCTTGTGTACAGTACACCACAGAGGGAAGGGTGATAATGATCAATCTCTTCAAGAGAGTTTGTTCACATGATACTTAGGAAACTTAAGGATAAATACACTGTACTATAGCTACACATAGCATATAAGCAATTACTTAATCTCGTCAATAGTAAGAAACAAACGTACGGAACATCCGATGTAAGTACACACACCGATGCCTCAATATTATTGGAATGTCACACGCGATTACCGGTACCTTTGTTACAACTTCTGGGACAAATCTGATGGGACAAAGTAAAATTAGACCGGATTTAACCAAACAGGAATATGGACTATCCGAGGTTAAATGCCAGATTATTGTAGACTAATCTTGAAAGTTTAAGGATGATTCACGCTAGACCGTTCCGTGTCCAGACCGGCCCGTTTTGTAGGGCAACCATTATAACTTATGAACGCCCGTTAGGGCACATGTATAAACTGTTATTAAGGCCGTGTATTACCACTTTTGAGTTTTTAAAAACCATCTGAGACATAGAATATGGTGTCTTAAAATCTAAAAAAAATATATGTGTTACATAAGGATCTTGTCTAGTCAAAATCGCAGTCAGTTACATGACCTGATCAATTTCACTCGATAGAAAAAAATCGCGAAGTTACCTCTTTTTGGAATGTATTTTCAATACTACGGCTACATTACTGATATTTAACATTTAATTTTTGTACTCAATTAAAGATCGTAAATAGTTATAGACAAATTCGCAGGGTTTGCTTTGATAAAATGATTGGCTTAATCACTATAGCTAAATATTTACAAAACTGCGCGCAGAGCTTGCGTAGAGAGCGGGATGGTTAATTGTAAACTCACGCGTGTTAGAGCGGGACATTTGCGTTGGGGATACCTCCCCTTAACTTAGTCGATATAGCAAAACCTCGAAAAGTTGGTAACTTTGATGAAATTTGGTATAAATGTTCATTGAACGAACGCCTTATTTTTGTCTCCCAGACCACCTTCTAGAGCCTATCTTGGAAAATGTAATGCATTCGTAAAATATTTGCATTTTGTGCGAAATCTACGTACCGTATCAAAATATGGTCAAGTCGAGAGCAAAAGCTAGAGGATCGTTCATTTACTTTGGGAACTTGGCTGATACTATGATGGGTCTAGATTCTAGAAGTTAAGTTTTCAAATTTCTCCGCTGTTGTCAGGTACTTACCTAAGAGTTCCGCAGCGTTAATTAAAAGTTATAGGTTACTTAATAATAAAAGCTCCAAAATAATATAATCTAACCTACAAAAAACTAAATCGTACTGACTGAAATACTAATTCTGTGCGACTGTTCCATGTGCGACTAATTGGCACCATTAGTATTTTAGTCATCCGTTTACATTTTCTGTCTACCGGTTTATTATTTCTCAAAGTTATACAGCACGTTTCCACATGACTCACAAAGCATGATAGTGAAGCCAAATAAATTTCCAAGACGACATTGTATACCTACCAACTACACGTTGTTTTTTGGAATAAGCTGCAACTTGTTTTATCTAACCTTGTTTTCACAGAGAACAGACAAAAACCTTACATTTACAAAAAGCTTGCAAGCGGAGCGTATCAATTAAGGAACATTAGCAGGTGTTGGTTCGGGTCTCTGATAACAGGAGAGGGTTTTGTGCTGTAATTATCACAATAAGGGTTTTTTCTGCTTTAATTAAGTCGGTCAATTAAGTCTTTTGCGACGAAAACATGGAGAAAATGGATGGACGCTTTGCTCTCATTATTTAGCGTTTGTGAAAACTTCATGGTTTATTCTGATGTTCAGGTAGATACCTAATTGGGGGGCATTGCATGATTTGTAACTTGTACAATGCGAAGTTTACGTTTGCTTGTATAACAAGTTACAAATAATTAATACAACAGTCACGTGTGGGGTGATTAACTGATTAGAGGTTTCCGCTTGTATTACAATTACAAGTTACAAATAATTAGGCACGAGTGGGGTGATTCGAAGTTTCAGCTTGTATAACAAGTTACAAATAATGAATACAATAGGCACGTGTCCTTATTAGAGGTTTCCGCTTGTATAACAAGGTATAAATAATTAATACAATAGGCACGTGGGGGGTGACTAGAGGTTTCCGCTTTTTTAACAAATTACAAAAGGCAAGTATGGGTTGTTTATGTACTTAACGTTTTTGGACGAGCATAGGCTAATCTAAATTACCGTCTTAACCGTTTGACGGCTACATTGAGTTGATAAGATCTTACATATACTTAAAATTGCATTTCACTTTTTTGTTGTTTGTCAAGTTTTATGAATAAGCTTAAAAAAAAAAGTTTAACTAGCATGCTTATAATAGGATGAGTAAAAGTAGATAGATATACAGCAGTCTGATAGTGAGTTGTTACTATACCCTGCGATCTTCAGAGGTGTGTATTTGGATTTCCAAACAGTTTAAGCTAGGATTGTTGTTGACGACCGCTTTAGCTTAGTTGGTAGTGACCCTGCCTACGAAGCTGGAGGTCCCGGGTTCGAATCCCGGCCGGGGCATTTATTTGTGTGATGAGCACGAATATTTGTTCTTGGGTCTTGGATGTTTTCTATGTATTTAAGTATTTATTTATCTATATAAGTATGTATATCGTCGCTTAGTACCCATAGTACAAGCTTTGCTTAGTTTGGGACTAGGTTGATTTGTGTAAGATTGTCCACAAATATTTATTTTATTTTTTATTTATTGTATTCCTAAGCCGTCATCTACCGGTGACGGATATCTCCGGGGTCATTAGAAAATATTGCTATTGTTTTTCTTTCACTGGGAGAGGAAGAATCATCTTTGTGTTTATCGGATTCATGGTGATTTTTCATTTCCCTTGTATCACTTATCAGTGGTCGAGCGTCCATACAACTCGTTTCGCACCGGCTCGGCTTGCATAATTTTCAGCCAGTCCAGTTCTTTTACTACGGCTCATGAAGAATAAGAAAGGCAAATTATCTCCGGCTTCCCTAAGAATATTTTTGACGCGGTGCCAGTGTTACTTATATTTATTTAAAACAACTTACGTGACACCGCCATATTTTCAAAAGGTAGTTTTTCGTAATATCTGACAATAGCAGTCCCCGGCCCATATATTGTGCTCTAAGCTGACAGCCCTGAATGGTGCAGAAATGATTACATTTCGCGAGATATATTTCCAGAAACTACGACGAACAAAAAAATACAATATTTTATTGCTTGGCTAAAATTTGAATAGGTAGGTCAACATCTGGTTCATAGTTTTGTTTGTGCTTCAAGTCAATGATTAAGTACCTGTACAAATTGATATCTGCGCCATTAAATTATTAGTTTACATATTAGTTCAGTGCATTACCGAAATTAATTGTTTTACATTAGATATACGTAGGTATTAATATGTCTATAGATTTTTACTGTGACACTGTTTGGACATGACTTTCATATTATGATAACTATCAATGTTCGTAATTAAAAACTAATACTGTTATAATACTTATACAATATGGTAATGCAATTAATGAAGCTTCTGAATGGAATGTGACGCCAATTTATAAACCTGTTTAAGCAATTGGAATGTTGATTTATTGTGTGCATAAATGCAACACAATTAAAATGTAATTAGCCCCGAATCAGAGTTTATTATAAATTGATTTAAACTTTCACAATTATGTTTTATCCAAATTATTAAATAAACGGGACTTAATTACTATTTATTTACTTCAATCAACGTTACGGATGTCTTTCGACCAGCTCGGTCACGAGAGAAGATCAACGGAAGCGCTTGCTTAATATCTATAACATCTTCTACCTTTTAAAAACCACCCACACTTGGTCTTTATAAATCACTTATGTAGACACTATAATGTATGCACTGAAAGCGACAAGATTATAGGATAGTTAGACCTAACCTGACGAACACACTGTTGGCGACAGACCTTCTTGTTGTGTACATGTCCATTTTTATACCTTTTTTATTTAGTTTGAATTTGAATGTTCCTGTTTTGTTTTTCTGTTGTAATGTCAATTATACTAAAGTCAAGTAAGAGTGTGGTTTTCTTTCTAGGAAGCTTAAATATATTAAAATACTCTGAAACTATAATTCACCAAAATAAGAATAGTAACGGCACCATACCGGTGCTCAACAAATGGTCCTTCAATAAGGTAAGTAACTAGTTTATTCAATTTGTATGGGTTACCTTTCTAATAATTACTAACCCTTTTTTACCCCTAGGCATCATACTAGATTTTACCTTTATGATGCTTACTAGAAGTAAAGCGAGTAACAAGAAAATGGAAGAGCAAACCGCTACCAATTTGGAACCAATGAGTTCGCGCTCGTCTTCAACTTTGCAATTGTCCCATACCACGCATAGGTCGTCCGTGTCGGGCCGCTCTAGCCGCTCTAGCGCGACCGTGGTAGCGCAAAGGCTCGCCGTGCAGGCCGAGCACGCTCGCCGAGTCGCCGAGCTCGAGCGCGCTACGTTGGAAAGGGAACGTGCTACTCTGGAAAAGGAAAAAGCAGCAGCTGACTTGGAGCTGCAAGCCGAGCTAGCTGCAATCGAGGCGCACAGCGGTTCCAGCCGGTATAGTCGAACAGCTGACTGGGTAGATTCCTGTGATAACAATGATTTAAATTTCCAAGAACCTAGGCATAATAATAATGAGGACAAGGAGTGTAAACCGTCAGTGCCGGTACCAACGAGCGTACTATTTCCCGGTGCTGCTGTTACGGTTTCACCTCCACCGTCTAAGGCTAACCAGGCTCCGCACCAAGGGCAGCCGTCGCTTATGGAGGCAACGACACGCGTTGCCGCGCCGGCTACCGTGCGGATGGAACCGCCTCTGCCTGCAGAATCTATCCCTGCTATACTGATTCCACAAACTCAAATTCCAACTAAACATTCACTCTGTTTAGGTACACATACACAACGAAATGTTTATAACAATGCTAATAAAGTTTATAATAGCCAACCTACACCCACACATATACAACAACTAACTGAAGCGATCACGAGCCTCGCCGCGTCGCAGCAGCAGCCGCGGGTGAGTGACCTAAAGCTTCCTATATTTGATGGGCGAATCCAGGACTGGCTACTATTCAAAGATACATTTCATTTCACCAAAGCCGGGTTTTCTCCTACAGAAAACCAAGCCAGGCTTAATTTTGCTTTACGTGGCACTGCTAGGGACGAAGTAGGCGCGTTCTTAGCCTCTGCGCGAGACCCAGACGTAGTCATGAGCGCCTTGGAGGCTAGGTTCGGCCGTCCCGAACTCATAGTTCTGCATGAAATAGCCCAAGTCAAGGCTTTGCCCAGGCTTTCTAGTATTGATGGTGGTAGGGACATGTGCCAATTTGCCTGTCGAGTTCGCCGATGCGTAGAAACAATTCGCGTACTCAACCAGGCAGAGTATTTGACTTCCCCGGAACTCTGTAATACTATCATTAAGTAAGCTAAGCACGCTTTTGAGAGCGCGATGGGCAGATTTCGCATTCTCTCGTTGTCATACTAAGTACAGGCTCGAACTTCTCGCAGATTTTCTTTCTCATGAAACTGAAATTCATTCAAAATTTGGATTTATTCCTGACATAAAAATGTCACTGTCAGACAGACCGATGAAAGAACAATTGTATGCGGCCTGTACAGATAGCATAGACAACGAAGAAGGTTTTTACTTGTCAAACGAGTTTTCGCTGGCAAAAAGCTCAGTGTCTAAAAAGCAGGCACCTAAACCAGCGCCATCTATTTTTGTGTGTGAAAAACTTCCCTGTAAATTCTGTCAAAAGGGTAGCCACGAATTATCAGGATGCAAAGAGTTTCAAACGCTTCATGTAGATGATAGATGGCAATGGGTTATTGAAAATAAATTTTGTAGAAAGTGTTTGCGAAAAGGCTCGCATTTATACAAACTGTGTAGAGCCAAGTGTGACGCTCCTTCATGCAGCCGTAGTTTTAGTCACCATTCCTTGCTTCATTCGCCAAGAGCGCCAGAGCATAACAACCTTGTTTCAATAAATGCGGACGCTAATTCCCTTTCCGAAGACCCCAATAACGACGTCGAACACGACCTGAGCGCTGCCGACGCTGAGGTGGTTGCGCATACAACTTCACAACAGTCTGTTGGTCGTCGTCCGTTGTTGAAGGTGATTCCTGTGACTGTCTGTGGTCCACTTGGGTCAGCGGATATTTATGCTCTTCTTGATGATGGATCAACAGCAACAATTATTGATTCGAAAGTGGCTGAAGACATCGGCGCCATAGGGCCGAAAGGGCACATTAGGGTAAACTGTATAGGGGGACTTTATAAAAACTCTGACGTCACATTTGTCGAATTAGGTATTAAGGGTAAACATGGTCAGAAATCTTTTGAAATTACCAATGTTCGTGCCATGCCAGAATTGAATATTACTAATTGTCAGTCTATTTCATCGGACGACATTGTCCAATATGGATATTTATCTGATGTGGCTGAAGAGTTGTGTTACGAACATGCAAAGCCCTCGTTGATCATTGGAGTAGACAACTGGCATCTGAGCGTACCTCTTGCAGTGCGACACGGTTCTAAGTCGCAGCCGGTTGCCACTCGCACTCCTTTGGGCTGGGTCCTGTATGGATTCTCTTCCAGTAAAACGAAACCGGTTGATTTTGTTAACCACTGTGTTCTTGAAGAAAGCGAATCCATGGAGGCCCTTATTAAGGAAAATTTCAAACTAGATTCCATTGGAATTGAAAAAAAAGATTATTGTAGTGAAAGTGAAGCCCGCGCTTTAGATATTTTGGAGAAAACCACGCGGCGTCTTCCCAGTGGTCGCTTTGAAACTGGTCTACTATGGCGAAGCGACTTAAAAGATGTTCCAAATAACTTTGAAATAGCCTTGTCGCGTTTTAAAAGCCTGGAACGGAAGTTTCAAAAAGAACCCGAGTACGCAGAAGCTTACCGTCTGAAAATGCAGGCTACTTTAGACCAAGGCTACGCGGAAATTTGTACGGAACCGCCAACAGGAATTACTTGGTATTTACCTCATTTTGGGGTGTTTCATCCACAGAAGCGTAAGTTAAGGATTGTTCACGATGCTGCAGCCAAGTTTCTGGGAATAAGCTTTAATTCTATGCTTCTGTCTGCAAAACTTAGTAGCAATTTTGATGCGTTTTAGGGAAGGCTGCGTAGCTTTAAATGCAGATATACGGGAAATGTTCCCTCAAATAAAAATACAGGAGAGTGACCGTGACGCGCAGCGTTTCTTGTGGCGTAGCAACCCTTCCTCACCGATTGAAGTATATAGAATGGCTTCAATGATTTTTGGCGCCACTTCTAGTCCTTGCACATCACTGTATTTAAAGAATAGAAATGCACTGGATCATCGTCACCTATACCCTGATGCTGCTCAAGCCATTGTAGATAATCATTATATGGATGACTATTTGGGAAGCCTAGACGACGTCAACGAGGCCGCTCGTCTGGCAGCCGATATAGTAAAGGTACATAGCTTAGCTGGTTTCGAGATGAGATCGTGGGTATCCAATAACCCGAAGGCATTGTCCTTGCTATCTCCTGAGCTGTGTAACCTTGCCACATCACAAGTAGGCTTAGGCCCATCATCCTCCTCATCGAACACACCTTCATCCGACTGCGTCAAAATTTTGGGATTGTCTTGGAACATTGTAGAGGACAACTTGTATTTTCGCATTGACATTCCCAAAGAAATTCCATCGCCGCTTACAAAGCGAACAGTCCTCTCATTATTAATGAGAGTGTATGACCCTCTTGGTTTTCTTACACCAATCGTGGTCCACGGGCGTATAATGTTCCAAGACATGTGGAGAAAAGGGGTGTCATGGGACGAATCAGTTTCTGAACCCACCTTGTCGAATTGGTCATCATGGCTTCAAAGGCTCGCTGAAGTCAAAACCTGTTCAATTCCACGTTGGTATCAGGCACTACCTCATCACCAGAAACCTGACGTGGGGTTACACATTTTTGCTGATGCGAGCGAGCATGCGTACGCATGCGTTGCGTATTGGCGTTTAAGTTTTGGCAATGGTAACGTTCAATTAGCTTTGATTAGTGGAAAAGCTCGGCTTGCGCCTTTAAAACCTGTATCTATGCCAAGACTTGAATTACAAGCAGCTCTGATAGCTGCACGGCTTGCAAATTTCATCGTTCAAGCTCATAAACACAAACCTGTTTATGTAACTTTTTGGTCAGATTCCATGACGGTGCTAAGATGGTTGCGAAGCGACGCCCGCAATTTCAAACCTTTTGTAGCGCACAGAGTTGGTGAAATTACAGAAATTTCAGACGTTTCTAATTGGCGTTATGTGCCTACTGCCGATAATGTTGCGGATGACGCTACGCGTCCTAATACTTCAAAATTTGACACGTCAGCTCGCTGGTTCACTGGACCTTCATTTTTGTTAGAACCATCTTGTAATTGGCCTAGTGAACCGTCGAGCAAGGTCCCGTTGTTTCATGATGACGAAGTGAAACGTTCTGCTGCATCAGAAATAGTGGGACATATCAACATTCAACCGCATGAACTACCTTCACCGGTTGTTGCGGACCATTCGAGGTTTTCTCAATGGTTGCGATTAGTTCGTAGCACGGCCCGCGTACAACAATTCATTCATTTGGTTCGATTAAGTTTGAATTTAAGACGTCAAAATCCAAAATTAACTTCGAAGAAAGAACTCTCAAGAACCAAAAACTTCCATCCTCTGTCTGCGGATCTTATTAAAGAGGCCGAGAAAAGGCTGTTTTTGAAGATTCAGGTTGACAGTTTCCCCGACGAGTTAATACAACCGAATATTCTTTCAACGAACTCTAGATTAAAGAATCTTGACATCTGTCGTTCATCAGACAACCCCCTCCGCCTCGTTGGGAGAATTCTTCGTGTTCAAAACGTGGATACGGAACCTAATCCCATCATATTAGATGGCAAACATCACATCGTGCAACTTATGATCATGCATTTTCATAAAGAGGCCGCCCACGCCAATAATGAGACTGTGGTAAACAGGCTGAGACGTGAATACTTTATCCTTCACCTGAGGCCTTCCGTGAAGAAAGCTGCTAGCTCTTGTCTCTTCTGTCGAATAAAAAAGGCTCAACCACTTACACCTTTGACTGGAGACCTCCCTGAGGCAAGACTTGCACATCATCAAAGACCGTTTTCCAATGTGGGTCTCGATTATTTTGGTCCGGTTTCTATCAGCATCGGAAGAAGAACTGAAAAGAGATACGTCGCGCTGTTTACGTGTCTAACTGTTCGAGCGGTGCATCTAGAAATAGTCGCAAGCCTCACAACCGACTCTGCCATCATGGCTATGAGGCGATTTATAGCCAGGAGAGGCAGCCCTTCGCTTATCATCTCCGATAATGGGACTGCCTTTGTTGGAGCCAACAATAAGCTAACGGAAATATACGATTTCGCCGCTAGCCATAAAATTGTCTGGAAGTTCATTCCGCCAGCATCTCCATCCATGGGAGGAGCCTGGGAGAGACTTGTGAGGTCTGTGAAGACCGCGCTATCTGTTACGCTTAAGGAGCAGTCACCACGCGAGGAGACCCTTCATACGCTTTTGTTAGAGGTGGAAGCATTGGTGAACTCTCGTCCACTTACTCACGTTTCTATAGAACCGCATGAAGATCAGGCATTGACGCCATTTCATTTCCTGATTGGAACAGCCTCGAACGAACCACCTCTGCGTCCTGTGTCAGAATCAGACCTTTGGGGGCGCACCCAGTGGAAGAAAGGTTTAAGATTGGCCGATCATTTTTGGAGGCGTTGGGTAGACGAATACCTTCCAACATTAATACCAAGGCGCAGCATACCCCCGCAACCCAAGACCCAGTTAAAAGTTGGTGATCTCGTTCTGATTGGTGATGGAACCCTTCCCAGAGGTACCTGGCCGCGAGGCAGAGTAACCGCCGTATGGCCCGGACCAAGAGGAGTCGTGCGGTGCGCTGACGTTGTCACGAAAGGAGGGACTTTACGTCGCCCAGTGAGGAAGCTAGTGCTGATGCCGACTGTCGCTTAACTGCTTTTATGGTTTCTTTGCACCGCGGGGCGCCATGTTGGCGACAGACCTTCTTGTTGTGTACATGTCCATTTTTATACCTTTTTTATTTAGTTTGAATTTGAATGTTCCTGTTTTGTTTTTCTGTTGTAATGTCAATTATACTAAAGTCAAGTAAGAGTGTGGTTTTCTTTCTAGGAAGCTTAAATATATTAAAATACTCTGAAACTATAATTCACCAAAATAAGAATAGTAACGGCACCATACCGGTGCTCAACACACACATCAAATCCTTTCGTTGTTTCGTTACACAAAAACGTCTGATACATCGTCTAATATTTGCAAAGTAACGTTATTTATTGCCAGTACGTAAATGCGGTTATTCACAACGCCCAATCAGCGCATCAAGCATAAACCAGTCCAAATCTTGCTTCTAATCACATATTGTTGTTTACAACTTAGAGGTCAATTTATAACACGAACGGACTTACAGACGAGTACAGAATTGTAAGCGAATAGACCGGACAGAAACGGGCAATCGACGCGGACGGTCCGTCCACACGCTAACCTCTTTTGCATTGTAAATCGGCCGAATACTATTAGAAACTCCTACGTAAATCCATTACAACATTGCAAAAGTAACCTTATATTACGTGCTGAATACAGTGCAATATTCTCGGGAGTATAAATAGTGGTGCGCGGTTGTACTTAGAGCACCGCGAATGCTAACAGAGCAAAAACACTACAAGTCGAAGTCGGTAACAAGTATTTTGCAAATAAAGCAATGTGTTTTTGTGACACAGGTCAGGCTATGTTAATTTCAAGTAGTTAAATCATTTGTTACGATTTTTAAAACTTAAGTCTAGTAAGTTTTTTTTCTATTTAATGTCAACGTGCTTGAATATTTCAAATAAGTAACACAAAAGTCGACTGTTCTGTATCCAGCCATGATCTTTTTTAACCCGACTGCGCAATGTAAGACCTTGGTCTCCTACAAACGCCATCGGCCGCTTACAGCGCAATGCCGTACGCTGCGTCACAATGCTTACTATAGAGATGTACTGTTATGTTCTCACAGCCGCCGGCCGGTTCATTGCCTTAAGAATTACCAACAAATAATACAACAAACATGCTCTTATATCTAGTCTAAATTAGGGGGTGGTGCTTATCTAATTATAGGTAACCACAATTTTGTACAATATTATAAATACATTGAGTTATAATAAAATTGCACATACCTATATCTATATGAAAAAAATTTTTTTATTTTTTTATTATTAAAGTTTCAAATAAAATTAATCGCAGAGTTTGGAATGGAATTACTTAACTGCTAAAGCCATAGATGGCTTATTTACAGCTAGAGTTCGGAAAATTACAAAATAGAAATTACAATACATATTATATACGTTTCTAAGGCAAACAACAACAGTTATCGTAAGGTCCTTTTCACAAGGCGTAATCATAATTATTACATGACATAAAATATTTGTTTACATCTTTAATTGATCTGGGGTTGGATAAGTATAAATCTTGTATGTGTTTTGGGAGGCTATTTATAATTTTTGGAAGCAAGTAGAGATTAGTCCTCATGCCGTAAACATTTTTAATTTGTGGTAGTAAAAATCTGTGCGTATTGGATAAACTCCTTAGCTTGGTATTACGGTGGTATTCATTTAGTTGAGTTATGCTATTATACTCCTGTTTGAGTATGGACATTTTGACTAGGTTTTGCACGGGAAGTACCTTGCAATAATGGAAAAGTTGTGAGTAGTCATTGCTGTATGTCGTTTTTATATTTTTGGGAACTATATTTTTCAATATTGTTTTTTGCAGATTAAGTATATTGGCTAGATTTGTTTTGTACGTTCGTCCATAGCTACTGATGCCGTATCTTATAACTGAATCAGCTAGTGCTAGGTATAACATTCTTAGCGTGTTGTATGGTATTTTATATTTCAAGATAGTTAATCTTCCCAGCAAAGATCTAAGTTTATTGCATACATATTCGGTGTGTGGCCGCCAGTTAAATCTACAGTCAATCAGTAAGCCAATGTACATATGTTCCTCTACAAAATCGATGGTAGGACAGTCGCAGTTAATGCGTTGTAGATGGAGGCATGCGTGAGAGTGTGCTTTAATTACTGGATGGTAAGAATGCTTATTTTGCGAGGAACGGATGTGCATAGCTTTCGTTTTATCGGCGTTTAGGATGAGGCCGGAATCATGTGACCACTTGCATAAGGTGTTGAATATATCCTGGATTTTACGTTCGACTATCTTTAGGTCCCTATCTGCTACCACTATGCAGGTGTCGTCGGCAAACTGGTATATATATTCTTCTCCGACTGTATTGCACATATCGTTAACGTACAAAAGGTATTCGGTCGGACCGATTATTGACCCCTGTGCTGTTCCTTTTGTTGTTATAATGATGTCACTATAGCTGTTTCCTATCTTAACTGCGGTATATCTGTTGCTATGATAGCTACCGAGCCATTTTAAAAGGGGGCCCTGGATACCATTATGTTCTAATTTATTATAAAGGGTACTATACACTAGGGTATCGAAAGCTTTACTGAAATCAATGAATATTACTATTACATGTTGTTGATTATTTAAGTATCCATTAATCTCATCACAGAATTGACCTAATAGCTGAGCGGTACTTTTATTCTTTTGGAAGCCGAATTGTTTTTTATTAATAATGTTATTTTGTTGTAAAAATAAATTAATTTTGTCTCCAATGTAGCGCTCAACTATTTTGTCAATGCATGAGAGTATGGTAATGGGTCGGTAGTTATTATAATCACTTTTTGAACCTTTTTTGTATATTGGCCGAATTGTGCCTATTTTCAAAACATCCGGGTAGGTGCATGAGGCTAAAGACGTATTAATTAAATGGGTAATTAAGGGGGTAATCTCATTTGCAACATATTTTAAGTCTGAAGCGCGTACTCCATCGTATCCAGGACTTTTATTTTTGTTGAGTTTTTTAATGATTTTATTTGTCACGCCGTTTGTTATTTTTTCTAACCTCATAGCTATGTGTGGCTTATTGCAGTATGCAGATTCGATTAACATCGGTGTTTTACACATTTGTGTAATCGAATCCACATTTCGCTGAAATTCCTTGGCGAAGTTACATGCTAGTTCCTTTTCCTGACACTTGAAAGCACGCATGACTGTCTCCTCTATTGACTTGCTGATATTGCCGCATAGCGTGTTAACAATTCCCCATATTACTCTAGTGTTGTTAAAATTTTTCTTTATTTTATTAAAGTAGTATCGGTTTTTTACTTTATTTACATATTTATTCGTGTTATTTCGGTATTTATTATATATTATTCTATTATTTAAGTTCTTAGGGTCAGATTTCCATATCTCGTATAGTTCGTTTCGTCTTTTGCACATAAAGTTAATTTTGCTATTTGCCCATTCATATGTTTTCCTTAAATAACCGTGTTTTGATTTAATTACTATTTTGCACTCTTTATATATGCGTTGAAATTGCTTAATGATAAAATCAACCACTTGTTCCGGGCACTCGTAGGTAAGTCCTGCATTCCAATCAACAGATTTAATGAGCTGTAGGACGCGCCTATTGTCTATAGCGGTGTGCGTGCGCCGCTGCAGCCCCGACGGGGTACTAGGCGGCGCGCACACACACGCGCAGCCTATTATATAATGATCAGCTGGTGCAGTATGTATCACGGCGGTCAATGCCTGCGCACCGCTCACACTACGTATAAATAGGTGATCTATACATGAACTACATATATTATTGCCTTTCTTTTCAACTCGAGTATATTGCGTAATACCACACAACATTCCCAGTTCACTCATTTTGTTTAAATAGCTGTTACAAATACTAGAATGTAATTTTAGGTTAATGTTAATGTCACCTATTAATAGCAAGTCAGTCTTTTTATCGAGTCTATCCATTAAGGCATGTAATTCCCGTACGAAACATGTCTTATCGGTATCCGGCGGTCTATAAGCTGCACAAAGATTTATTTTATGATCGGGATTTATATGAAGACATCCGATTATTGTTTCAAAGAAGAGTGTGTGAATCTGTTGTTCTTCAAAATAGTATTTATTATGCACATACAAGATTATACCCCCACCTCGTCTATTACATCTTAACTTTGAGTACATAGTGTAATTAGGAATATTAAATAAAGAAAGACAGTCCGAATGAATGTTTACCTCTGTTAATACTAATATATCAATATTGCGTTTGCTGTTATTTACTAGATATTCAAGAAATGCGAAGTTTAAAATTAAAGACCGTATATTTACGTGCAGAGTAATAACTAAATTTATAAAGGGTGTAAGCGAGTCAATATACTCATCCCAGGTTTTGTAGTTACTTTCGTAAATTATATTTTCATCCGACATCAAAACAAAGGTTGTGATTAATTTAAACTCGTACTGATTACCTACTATTTAGTAATTACAGCTGTTCTGGTCACTATAACCTATACCTCGTAATAGTAGGTACCAGTACGTTATGGCTATGTATAAAAAGAAAATAAATGTTGACATACCAGTTTCATCCTGTGACCTTGAGTAGTTTCTCAATATCTTCTAAATATCTCCAGTATGGACGTACTTAAAAATATCTTCACAGCAGCGGCTCTATTGTCATTGAAATAAAGGAGGTTGCAAGATATTTTTGCACACATTGATCATGCATATACAGATATACATATGTATTTAGTCTGTATAAAAACAACCAGGCCGAGAATGTTTTCATGTTAAACCGTTTAGACTTCAACTGGCAGGAAAAGCTTGAAAAAAAGTGTGAATTGAATTTTAGCGGAATTTTTAGTAGTTTGTTATTTTTTAGGGTTGCCAATAAACCCATTAGATACCAGTGGCGGAGCGTCCATACAACTCGATTCCCACCGGCTTGCCTAATTTTCAGCCAGTCTAGTTCTTTTACTACTGCTCATGAAGTATAAGAAAGGAAAATCATTTCCGGCTTCCCTAAGCATATTTTTGACGCGCCGCCACTGTTAGATACTTTGATTTCTTACCATTATTCATTATAATTAATTAATTTCGGTTGATTAGCAATTTAGCGAATTAATCTAATAAATATATATTATTTATAATACATTAGCAATATGCTGAATGTTCACGGGTACGACTTTCAGAGTAGAATTCGGTGTCATATTTCCCATAAAAATAACAATATTAATTAAATTGTATTTAAAGGACTATGCGGGAACTATATAGCCCACTTATTAATGCGAAGAATGCTGTAGTCCAGAAGGGATAAGTAAAGAAATGGAGTTTTCCAAATGCTTTAATTTTGCCTTAATAGGTATTCGTTATTTAATCCAATAAGCATTAAATACGCATTTATTCAAAGAAACCCACATCCTCAGCGATTGAAATATTCCGCCGCAGGCAGCGGACAGCTTTTACTTAGGTAACATTTTTATTAATACATACATTGAGACTAATTATTAAAGCGATAAATTTAGTAGCAACCCTATTTATTCCGACAAAGCCTTTTACTGGATGGAATAGTCAATGACGTGCGCCTATTGTTACATAGGATGGCGGGTTTTGTTTTTTTAAACGTGCCGGAGTTCGCCGAAGGATGTCCAAATTTTTAGGTGTTTTATACGAAAATCTGGTTAGCCCTTTAATAAAGGCTTAGTATAAAGGGCAGCTTTAAAAACTGCTCTCGGATATGGTTAACTTAAAATTCGCCGAATAGCGATGAACCTGATTGTAGAAGATGGACGTTGCTGAAGCAAGTGTTTTTATTTTTGTAGGAGAGAAGGGTATTCGGTCAGTATATTTTCACACATTTTACGAGACTTGATTGCGTGTAATTAAATGTGTTGACCTGGCATTAATATTTATTTACCTGTCAATGTCGGCCAACATACCTCCTAGTGTACAAGTGAATATTACGGTAAGCATCCACCAGAGATGCTCGACCTAGCTATCAAGTATTCTAAGCGTTAATAAACAAGCAATAAAAAAGTGTATAAGCAACTTCAAAAAAAAAAACATTGAGCATAAACTCCTTGTCTAAAACCCAAAAAAAACGGAAAAGAAACGAAATTAATAATTTAATTCAAAGAATCAAAATTTTAACTACCTAGCAAGCCAACTAGGTGACGGGGGTGAACCTATCAAATAATCTATGGATCTACATATGACCAACAATGCTGCGTATCCGTCTAATCGAAAACAACTAAAATTGTCTTAGCCCTGAATAACTCAAATTGTAACAAATCCCTATGATCTCAATAATATTTCACATATTTTCAACCATACAAAAGCGGAGCTGATGGTCTGAAAGGGATGTGGAGGGCTCGTTCCTTGTAAGTACACTGTACATAATGTACCTTTAAATCGTGTACAATACCTAATGCGGGCAAGCCTGCATTGTTCGACTACAATTGTGCTACTTCAATGGCTTCTGCTGACGCTATAGTATTATGTTATATGTCTGTAAATAAACAGAGGCGCTGCCTAAAATAAAATGTAGGTAATACCAATTAAGTGACACTCTTCAGTGATTCCTCATAAAGCCCGATTATTGAGAATGAATTTAACACCACGAATTCAACTGGGCATATACCAAATATACTTAATCGTTAATTCAGTGTTTAATATAAAACCTAAATCAGAGTTCAAAACAAACATTACCGCGATGGTGGGCATGATACTTGTTGTGGTCTTGCGGTAATAAAACAGTTATTTATGATACAAGTGTGGAAAGTAGGCTTTTTCCCAACGAATGTCAGTAAGTTGAAAACACGAACGAAGTGAGTGTTTTCAACCGACATGAGTTGGGGAAAACCTACAGTTCAACACGAGTACCATACAACATTTTACAATGCATTATGCGAGGAAAAAAACATAATATATATAGCAATTCATTAGCGCATGCGCGCATTAGCGATACTTTTCTGCACGGGCTGCACGGGCGCGCAGGGGGCCGCCAGCGCCAGCAGCCGTGCAGAAAAGTGCCACTTTCTATGCATAAGTTGAGCCTTGCAAAGGGCGCTTTCTGAGCAAATGCATTGTAAATAGAATTTATGCTACACGTAACGATTAGCTTTAGTAGAATTTATGTAAGTGCGTCCATTAATGGCAGGGACCCCCAAATATGACTTAATTATTGCTCACTTAAATTAAGTCTCCGTATACATACCAAAACAAAAATTAAATAAATACACATATTTTACACAAATAACATTTTACCAAATGGGAGTTCATTACAAGTAGCAATAATCCGTAATTAATATTGGTAACAGCAACAGAAGTTGTTTAAAATTGGTCAAGGAAGGTTGAAAAAATGCATGAAAAATAATTGTTCCAAAGTTGACACTGACTAGTAGCAAGCTTGAACGGTTGAATCAAGTTCTACTGAGGCGATGAACAGAAGTTGATGGAAGCAAATGATATACTAACTGGTAGAGAATGCTTTTGGCATTAAGTTCGCCCTTTGTACTATAAGATTTTCTTTATTCTTTATTCTTTATTGCATTGCAGTCATGTTCATAATATATTGAGGTGTTACAGACAAGTTTGGTAGGCTTTTGTGCAATAAAGATTAAATAAATAAATAAAATATACTAAAAGTGTAAATCGTTCAGTGACGACCACTACGATCCTCAGCCATGAGGGAGAGTTTGATAAAAACACTATAAGAGGTATACTCTTCGGAAACCGAAAAGTTAGTGATCAAAATCAAATGCTGCGAGTTGGTACTCCCGAACCAGGATTCGGACCTACGAACAAGCCCACGACCTCCGTTTTATACGCACACCTGAATCGCTTTGCTTCTACCGCTCCAAATCCCAAAGTAAAAGTAATTAAAAACTGCGTTATTTTCCGAACTCGACGCTTGAAAGTGAACGTTTACGCTTTATATTATTTTTATTAAGCCATTAATTATGATAATAACAAAACGGGCTAACAGCTAATTTTCTTGCCGGTCCATCGGAACGTTTAATTAAGTCTTTTTGACCTTTTTTTACTTCGTAACAATAATTATAAGTTTGCTCCTTTGGTGTACTTGCTCAAACAACTTCTCTTGGGTGGGAGTGAATTGTTAGCATGCTTATTTCGGGGTAACATTTTAAAAGGAAGGTTTAGGTTTGCAGTTACATACAAAGACATGGAAAAATTCGCATGCTACTCACAGGACCTGTAGCTCCAAATTTATCAACCTTCATTTTGCAGGCCGTTGATTTTTCAAATTCATTTTTTTTCTTTTACATTTTCTGTTACTAAACTGAAGTGACTATGTATAAAATATTGACTTTCAAATAAAATGTTCTTATTTTACTAGGCCTAAGTAGTAGACGATAACAGAATATCTTTATTTCTTTTATGAAATAAACACAAAAATTGTGATATTTTAAAAATTCTCCTTTCGTTTCAACTTAATGAATAAGGACGTTCTTTTTGAAACTTGTCCAATGCCTATCAGGAGGACTGATTAGCTATTGTTAGACTTTCGTCCCTATTATTACGTAAATTTGATTTTTTCGCTGAAATGGATTTTTTTGGTTTGTTTGATTAACAATGTCAGGATTTAAAAAATAAGCTCTCTCTCTCTGTCAAATCTGGCTCTCTTAAATATATATATATATATATATATTTAAGAGAGCCAGAACCCGATTCACGGTAATTGGAAACTGCATCCCCAATTCCCCATGTTCATTCAAATTATGATGTTCATTAAAAGTACCTAGCCATTCCGAGTAAATTACATTTAATGATGCCATGATTGCATTAATTTAGCATCAATAAACAGGTCAAATTGCCTGAACTCTTTTCTATAAACTTCAACGTTTAGAGCAATCTATGAAGTTTCTACAATCTTATATCTTTAAACGAGCAATTCTTGTATATTTATTTATTTCGAGGATCTCGGAAACGGCTCTAACGATTTTGATGAAATTTGGTATGTGGGGGTTTTCGGGGACGAGCAATCGATCTAGCTAGGTCTCATGCCCGGGAAAACGCCGAGCATAGCCCAGATATTTATTATTTACACTCGCAATCTGCAGCGGGGTGTGTGTACGTAACATTTTTAAGCGTAACGTAAAGTTAATGTTACCATACCAGAAATGACAGTTGGATAAGTAAGTTTGACACGTTACATAACTAGCAGGTCCACAAATAGTGGCCAAAATGTCACTCAATTTAATGTCCCCAACACACCTGATCTCCAAAATGAAACTACGCAACTGGTTTCGTTAATTCACAAAGCTTGCCATTGGTGATCCGGTAATATGTAAATGTAACGTCATACCCCACATCCAAGCTACGGTAGCCCAGTGGTTCAAGCATGCGGCTGTCAAGCGGCGGTCGTGGGTTCGAATCCCAGCTCGTACCAATGAGTTTTTCGGAACTTATGTACGGAATATCATTTGATATTTGCCGTTAGCTTTTCGGTGAAGGAAAACATCGTGAGGAAACCTGCATACATACGCGAAGAAATTCAAAGTTGTATGTGAAGTCCCCAACTCGCTCTGGGCCAGCGTGGGGACTACTGGCCAATCCCTCTCATCTATGAGAGGAGGCCTGTGCCCAGCAGTGGGACATATATAGGCTGATGATGATGATGACCCCACATCCCTGATTCCACCCCCATCCCTGTTTGTGCATCCCTGGAATACGGTGGGAGATACTGCGATCGCCAACCCGCATGCCAAGCGTGGCGATTATGGCAGTTTAGTTTACCCCCCATGCAATTAAGGCTGATGACCTGGTAAAGGTCGCGAGAGCCCGCTGGATGCGGGTGGCGTAGGATTGGTCATTGTGGCACTCTTTGGGGGCGGTCTATGTCCGGCAGTGGCAGTCTTTCGTCTGGTATGATGATGATGATGAGCAGGCGGGAATCTGTATGCGGTATTTTCTACTCTACCGAGATCTTACTGATCGTCCAAACTTCTTAACTTGTCAGTCCTGTCGTCCTCACAGTAAAGGACATTTACACAGTTGTAAAGTTGCACCTTATCATATTGCGCATAGACGGGGCGGTATGAATTTAGTAAGTACATACCGAGTTCGTACCGCCCCGCTTTTGCGCATTCGGTGTCAATGCACTAATTTAAATGTTCCCAAATTGTTGTATATAGCAGACATAATACTGTTTAACAATATTTTAGTGAGAGTTGTAATATCTTATGTGATGTGGATGTAGGTACTTCAATTTAATGAATTGTATAAAAAAGCCGGCCAAATGCATGTTGAATTCCGCACATTTAGGGTTCCGAACTAACCGCGAAGTTAGTTGTTTTGAATGGTAAAATACGGAACATTTGAAATAAAAAATCTGAATTATCAATATATTAGTATTTGTTGGTAAAATATACGTAATAATAAACATTAGCACCAAATTTCAAGTTTAAAAAAAAAAAATCAAAATTATTTATTTTTTATCAAATAGCGTTAACAAGGTTGTCGAATCCTCCTTTTAAGTAAAAACTTGTGTTAGGAGGAATTCGCTCTTTCATACAAGGTGTTGAGTAAATTATGGATAAAATAAATTTAAATTGAAATTTATCTTAAATCTATACTCAAGAGCAATGGAAGATGAGACACATATCACATATCAATCTGGGTTACGAAACAAATTGTTCAAATCTCCCAGCTCTTAAGTTTGGTTACAGAGATAAAGTTGGAACAGTTTTTTTTTTAAATGGAAGGTATAATTTGAACATTAGGTATATTCTCTGGTGAGCAAGTACATAACTAAGAAATATTTGCATGCAAATTTTTTACAATACTTATTTGAAAAGTTTTATTTTTTTTAGTGAATATGACAGAATTCACAGAAGTTCACAGGACAATGGGAAGTTTTGTGACAGACTACGGATGGACCGACGCGTGGGTGACAGCAATAGGGTTAACCCTAATAAAAGGTTTCAGTAAAGAATCTGTAGGTACTGACACTGACTCGAGACTGACAATAATCTAAGTAGTTAACCTAAATTGGTACATTTTTGGGACCATAATACATGCTAAGAGGGGTTGTGAGGTGATTTGAGGTATATTGTGAATTGCCTAGCAGGAGTACAATGACACAAACTTGGCGTCAAAGCTGATTCGCGCGGCGTCTATAATTAGGACACCTCTCCCAACTTCGTTAGTGACAACTTTGACGTGTAACGCGCCGGAAATAGTGTGTGCGCTTGATCATGCGCTAGGTTTCAGTGTGGCTCGCCCAGGGACACGAGGAGCTTCCTTTGTATACGGGGTGACACATTGTAATACAAAATCAGTGTTTAATTCTCAACAAATGGCTAGTTAAGTAAAAAATTATGTTTTTTTTTTCATATTAGTCGATTAGTAGAGTAGCAGCAACAGCCCGGCTAGCCGGCGGGTAGGTTATAGGGTATTTAAATACGAATATAACAGTATTTTGTTATAAAACCATAAGATTGATTTTTAATTAATGTATTAAGTAATGTCTGTATACAACAAAGTTATACTAAGTACCTTAAAGGAAGAATATACCTATACAGACCAACTAGAAATAAATGTAAGACAAAAGAATCTTGGACAAAATATACCACAACTAGCTAAGTTTAAATTACCTAAGTTTGTTAATGTGCATGGTAAAAGAAACGTGAGATACCTACTTCCGTACATAGTTAATCAAGTACCTAATGAACTTCAGCAAAGATACTTAATTAGCTTCAAGTCGATACCGGCTATAAAAAGATACCTGACGTTATCTGAACCGACTATTACAATGTAACTAAATGTAACTACATACATATATATAAGCACCAGAGCGAACTATTCACCGGCATATAAACCCACGAGGTTTCCGTTGGTGAAACAAAGTTTACCAATTTGTATCAATTATTATTTTGGCCAATAAATTAAAAAAAAATTGAAAATTAAAATCGTAGTTTTATTATCTGTATGTCACGAGCCATTTTTTGCTAGTGGTGGCTAATGGGTTACGTTATGTCAGGATAGCACAAACACACATCAACGATACGGACTATGAAAACTAGTCTAGTAAGTACTTAGTTTCATAAATTCTCATTTAAGTGAAGTTTTGTATATCTTCTTATGAGAATAAAGTTTCTAAAACCTGAAAACTAATTATCATTATTTTAGACGTTTCTAGTTTCTATGTTTATGCCCTCGTGACGTATCACGAATTCTTATCACGATACTGATTGTCAGACCACTGTCAGACCTTGTTTTCTTAGGCGACTTCCTGATTTGTCGGTGCGGAGGCGGTACGATATGAGAAAACTGTCAAATGTCAGTGTCAACTGTCGGTCAACTCAGTACCCTACATTTAAATGAGTACGATGCGAAGGCAGTACTGGTCCGCTTCTGCGCATAATGTTACTACTGCGCAAATGTAACACTGACAGTATTCTGTTAAGGTAAAAATCTTTGCGACGTCAGTAAGTTTACGTCAAAGAAGAAAATGACACATATCGATCCCGCCCCGCCAAATTAAGTAAGTCGCCTTAGACCAGGGTTTGACCGTCATTCTACCACAATGCCCCCCCCCCCATTTATCGAGGGTCCCTAAGTTAGTACCAGTTCTATCAACGATCTGTCGCCCTAATCTATTTGTAATGCAAAGCCTAATTGATACTGTGAATTCTGAGTTATCACAACTGATTGCTTTCCGGGACGGTTCACATGGGGTTTGTACTTTGTACGGTAACAATACGGTATTGTACAGTCGACCTCAAAGATATGTTTACACTTTTGCACCTTATTCCATTGAATTAAGGGGAAACATGTAAACATATTTTTGAAGTCGACTGTTTTATTTTTTAAGTGGATAATAGGGATGATGACACTATAAAAGAAAATCAATAAACCCAAATTTTCTACATAAAGGCTCAAATTCTCAATCAAATGGCTTTTACTATGGCGGTACTCAACAGTGACGTCACTGTTCAGTAGCACTATCTCTCTCTAACTACGAACATTCTAACCGTTGTAGCTTCTTTATTTTTTGAGATATATTTGAATAAGATTTTCACTATTTGGTATAGTTTTATGTCTTCTTTCTATTGAGGTAATAATTTTTTTTTGAGTCAACATCCCTATTACGGTCTCGAAGATACTTAAAATCGTGTGTACCTAATGAAAAATAACCTATGATTTATGGCGTTAAATTGTCACAGTTTGTTAAATTTCTTTATCTTACTGGGGAAAATTGATTCCTGTGCACTTATTATTGCACCCAACTGACCGCCATCAGTGTCTTCCACAGACTAAACAAATAATATGCGACGGGGCGTATGTGGAGATGCGCAGGCCGCAAACGTATGCTAAAGGCTGTCTGCTCTATACATATGACTCAATGTGTGTATGGTAGTTGGATTTGGAAACGGAGTTGATGGATCAAAATCTCTTAGGCGACTTCCTGATTTGTCGGTGCGGAGGCAGTACGATATGAGGAAAGTGTCAAATGTCAGTGTCAACTGATAGTCAACTCGGTCGGTACCGTTTTTTACTGCGCCCCTATATTTCAATGAGTGCTTCCTGACTGGCGCAGGATGCGCATTGCGCGGTAGCGGGACGATGCGAAGGCGGTACTGCTCCGCTTCCGCGCATGATATTACTACTACTGCGCAAAAGTAATACTGACAGTGTTCCGTCAAGTGAGAATCTTTGCGACGTCAGTAAATTTACGTCAAAGAAGAAAATGTCACATATCGATCCCGCCCCGCCAAGTCAGGAAATCGCCTTAGGCAGATTTTGCACAATTTGAAATGTTAGGTCAATAGTCAATTGTATGAGCTTTAATGAAGATAAAGGTAATTATTACAAGTCGCCATATAAACGCATTCTGACGTACAGCATCCATCAATTTGAGCAATGACTTGATGACGGATCTCCTCGGCTAACATTAGTTGGCCCGGTTAAGACAACGCTGCAACATAATGAATGATTCAGCACAATTTGCAACATATCTTAACTATGATGCATCACGGGATTACTAAGTTCCATGATTATCAATTGGGGCCACCAACCCACAGTAACTACTTACTACTATGAGAATTTTTTTATCGGCTCTATATTAACATAATTTTTAATCTCAATTTTTTTTTTCTCATCTACGCCATGAGGCCAATTACTCATAGATTTTAAATAAGTACGACACTTTATGTTATGGTTATGATGATCATTGAAGTTGATGATCACCGAAATAGTTCCGCGTGGAAAGGACGGATGTTGTACGAGTATATGTAGTTAGAATATAAATCAATGTATGTTAGGGTAAGGTTTGCAAAAAATATATAGTTCGTCTTGAGTTGGTACACAGGTTGTTTCATTTAAATGCTTTTCCTAAACACAGCAGATGCAAACTCCAACAAATTGCAATTCCTAAATTAAACAATCGAACCGCATGCAGAACATAAACCAATTGGATTACACCAATTGACGAGCGGTACCTAGCCCGAATTCATTTAGTTGTAAACTAATTTAAATATTTTAAATGGACGCTGAATGCTAACGTATATACCTGTAATGGGTTGTAACAAATCCTAGCAAATGGTCATATAAAAGCAAATAAAGTGACCGCTAGTGCGCTTCCTGCGACCGCGTTATTCGATATATGCCTGTGCTATTTGTTTAGTGTTAGTGTTTAGTAACGTACTATGCCATGGAATGGGTCGTTTAGATCTGAATTCTGAATATTAATAGTTGAGTATTTTGGATTTAAATAAAAATACACAACATTATTGCAACTACATAAAAGCATTGGTATTTTTTTTAAGACTGTTAAAGATATTGTTTACTAGATTGCATTGTACAGACACCGTCAAATATATCACGTCACGTTACGTCATCATTACGTGTCCTATTATGTAAACACTGTTATTGAAGACATTATTCTTTGCCACCCTTTTCTCTAGGTTAACACTATAACCAGCACTTAAACCACACAGAAAGCGGGCGGGCGGTAGCGGCGCGGGAGCGGGCGGTAGCGGGCGGTAGCTCCCGCGCGGCTCCCGCCTGCTCCCGCGCGCCTCCCGCGCCGCTACCGCCCGCTCCCGTGCCCCTCCCGCGCCGCTACCGCCCGCCCGCTCTCTGTGTGGCTTAAGCTTAAAATGTTGTTGTAAACTTAAAGCAGCTCAAAAGTACAAAGTACAAGTTACAATAAATGTCCGCTTGCCGGTAACGCACTGTATAAGTAGCAATTTTTTTTATACAAGTCTCGTTTTGCGGCAGTCCTAGGGTTTCGTAACCTTTGTCAATATTTATTTTAGAAAACGTGTGCCGCTAGCCGATTAAATGAACAGGAAAATGGCTACCAATCTTTAGAACTTCTAACTTACTACCGTTAATTTAGTAAGCTTTATATAAAACTGTACCTAAGTATGTACTAAGCACTGATATGAAAAAATATTCTCTCTTGGAAATTGGATTAAAATAATGCCTTTCCAATTTAAGACTGCCTAATCAATAATGTTGATCTCCATTTATTAACAATGTTGATCTCAGAAAACTAAACTTAAGGATTGTGCTTTAAACCACCTTAAACTTCGCACCTGCATCATTTTGACACAAAATCGCTGCTCCTGTAAAATTGATGAAATGGCGGTTGCAGTGTTATGCTTCTCAGGTACGGTAATTTGATTACATACTGGTAATAAATATTATCACATGTTATTAATTCAATGTAGTCAGAATTTATTGAATGATCATCGCCGTAAGAAAAGTTATAGCCGGTAGAAAATATTCAGAACACATATTTAACCGACTTCCAAAAAAGGAGGTTATTATCAGTTTGACTCGTATATTTGTACCTATATGTATGTTTGTACGCAATTATCTCGCGTTTGGTCGAACCGAATTTGGTGCAATTTTCAGAAAAGCATTTGTCTGGAGAAAGTTTTGTTATACAATTTGAAGGCGAACCGCCTTCCTTTCTTGTCATAATTATCATGCTTGAGAGTAATCGTTCTGTATTTAGTACTTGTCTATTCTGTGACACAACATTTATGTATACGTTGATGAACAAAACTGCAGTACACAAACTTACGCAGTTGAGACGAAGTAGATGTAGATACCCAAATAAGATACGTATATTACACAAATGAGCTTATCACTGTAGAAAGCTCAAGTCAGTTAAGTCTTTTTGATTGTAAAATGCAGTGTAAGCTTCACCGCAAAGTTGTCAAGTTTTGTACCACTCGCGTATCAATCTCGCACAACTTCGGCAATATCTACTTAAATTTGGATTGAACAAGTTTGCATTCGATCTACTAGCTCTGTTCATATTGAGGAAAAAAGGATTAGGTATTTACAAATCGGTAGGGTTTGATTTGAGTTTGGTTGAGGGTGACCTATATGTGAAAGTTCTAAGATATCATGAAAAATATGTAAAAACGCATGGCAGCATTAACAAGACAACAATAATTAAGACAAGTTTGCGAGATCGACGATTAAAATATTAAGGAAGATTTTTTTATACACCGTGTGCTTGAAATACCAGTGTCGGCCGTGCCCGGGCCCGGACGACTATAAGAACGTTTTTATTTTTCTTTACTTTCTGTAAACAGGGCGTCGTAGTACACTACCCCAGTGAGTACTCAAATTAGCTAGTGTAAGGCTGGAAACAGTGCTCGACCGACGGTCAGTGCGTACCGTCGGTCGGGCGTAGCTATCGCTGTACGAAAGCATACGTGCGTTCAGAGCGATCCTCACCGTCAGCTACCGACCATACGCGCCGACCGTCGGTCGCGCTCTGTTTCCAGCCATAGACTTGCATAGATACAGCTACGCCGTCCGACGGTACGCACTGACCGTCGGTCGAGCACTGTTTCCAGCCTAAAGAAAGAAAGAAAAAAATATTATTGTCACACAACAGATATGAGAATACTTGTTTGCTTAGTAATTATTTGTTTAAATGTAAACCATGATTAAATAAATTCGGGTACAGACTTGGGGCTAAATTAGTCAAAAATTTAATTATTATTATTTATTTATTTATTATTTATTTATTTAATAATCAGGGTATAAAAACATAAAATTAACGGGGTCTCACAAAACTGTCGGAACAGTTTGACTGTGTGATCCAGTAGGGTCGATGCTATAGATACATTTACACTTCTGTATCCAGTGAACGATTTGTATCCTATGCCATTGCAATAAGGTGCAGAAGCGCAAACCTATCCATGGCGTCGACTGTACAGTAAATACAGAGTTAACTAATTACAAATAATTATGTTCAAGTTAGATACAAGTTATATATAATTGCATAGAGTTATGCCTTACGTGTTATTATACTTAAATAATGTCGTTTTAATTTTCTTTTAAAGTCGTTCTTCATTCTTTCGCAGCTGATAGTTTCTGGTAAACTGTTCAGAAGATAAGGGATACGTTTTTTTAGCGTTCTATCACCATAATAGTTGTGAATCTTCGGTACGCGCAGTTTACCAGATGCCATAGCCCTAGTACCGTATACATTATCAACTTTTTTTAACAAGCTATTGTCAGAGTTAGGCTCTAGACTGCTATGGTTATTTATAGCAAGTAGATATTTATGTTTGAGACTAACAGGCAGTATTTTACAAATTTTGAAAAGAAGTTTATAGTTACCTTTACATTTTTGTCTAGTTTTATTGTTTACTAATAACTTTATAAATCTAAGTTGTATGTTTTCCAATCTATCAATGTTTGTTTTAGTTGTGAGTCCATAGCTGTCAAGGGCATAGCTCAGAATAGAGTCTACTAGTGACATATATAAGCACCTTAAAGTGCTAACTGGTATCTTGAAACTTAGGTGAAAGAATTTTCCTAATAATATTCTTAGTTTATCGCAGATAAAGTTAGTATGAACAGACCAAGAGAAGTTTTCGTCTACTTTCATGCCTAAATAAGTTACATATTTAGATGTAATGTAATACATACGTACGAATGAGCAGGTTGGGAAGTCTGGTACCAGTTTTCTTGTTTATTTAAAAGCGTGTTATTCGGTATTGGCTGTAAGCCAGTGCTTTTGTTTTCCATTTGGTTCCTCATTAATAAATATTACCTATCCACTTAGGGGATGAAAACATACGGATCAGTGCGGGTTACCAGATTTTGTGATAAAACCGGATTAACATAAAGTTACGACAACATCATGCGACCAGGAGAATGACAGAAAATTAAATACGTTTTATTAAGAGGCCTTAAAAGTTTTAAAATATTTTGATTTCAATTTTTGACAAAAGTGTTGATGATACCAATAAAATGATTAAAGGATATCTACGATGAGATTATTAAAGTTTTAGATAGTAACATTGCTCTTTTTAGGGTTTCGTAGTAAACAAGGAACCCTTATAGTTTCGCCATGTCCGTCCGTCCGTCTGTCGCCCATTTTTCTCAGTAACCGTTAGTACTAGAAAGCTGTAATTTGGCATGAATATACATATCAATGACGCCGACAAAATCTTAAAAAAAAATTGTAGGGTACCTCCCCTACATGTAAAGTGGTGGTGCAATATTTTTTTTTAATAGCCGAACTTAAGAAATGTACTTTGCAAAAACAAACTTTCGTACAATTTCCATTGATACCTTAGATTGTTAATTCTGTCAAAAACATAGCAAATATAAGTTCGCAAACTTTTTAGTCCACATTATGTAATGGGTGGACAACTACGGAACCCTACATTGTGCGTGGCCCGACACGCACTTGGCCGGTTTTTAACTAATAAGGACCCTTAAGGCCGTGTATTACCACTTTTGAGTTTTTAAAAACGATCTGAGACATAGAATAAAGTGTCTTAAAATCTAAAAAAAAAAAATGTGTTACATAAGGATCTTGTCTAGTCAAAATCGCAGTCAGTTACATGACCTGATGAATTTCACTCGATAGAAAAAAATCGCGAAGTTACTCCTTTTTGGAATGTATTTTCAATACTACGGCTATATTACTGATATTTAACATTTAATTTTTGTACTTAATTAAAGATCGTAAATAGTTATAGACAAATTCGCAGGGTTTGCTTTGATAAAATGATTGGCTTAATAACTATAGCTAAATATTTACAAAACTGCGCGCAGAGCTTGCGTAGAGAGCGGGATGGTTAATTGTAAACTCACGCGTGTTAGAGCGGGACATTTGCGTTGGGGATACCTCCCCTTAAAGAAATAAATCTTTTTCAGTACAAGCGTTAAAATAAATGTTGCCAGAGAGCGTGATATTGTTGTCCCTGGCTCGTTACCGCCGCATACCGCGTAGAATCAGTGCGACCCAGGTCGGGCCTAGCTCAGTTTCTTGCTGGACTCTTCTCAGCTAGGCTAGGTTTAGTGAACCAGCGACAAAACTCCCAGTAGCTCGATTCCACTGACGCACTTCAGTTCGGTTGAAACCGCTCAACCAAGCTCACTGGAGCGCAAAATCTTGGAGTATTCCAGTGTTTAAACCGCCCGCGTGGTCGTGTCGGAGGTTTCCCCTTGACTTTCCCCGGGCTACCCTCCAACTGCGCACTCTTATAGCTTTAATGGGCCCGGCCTATAAATACACAGTCAAGTTAAAAAAAAGTCCCTGGCTTTTGTTGTATAGGCAATTAAAATGTTCGCTCCTGAAACAAATGCGCAACAATAAACTGCCACGGCGCAGTTCACGCCCGCGTTCATAATTTCATTACAAGTTTGTATCACTTCTTCAACTTCATTAAAAACTGCTGCACGCTCCTAACTGTACGTTGCGATATGTGCTAATTAACAGGTGGTATTGATTATGATACCACTGTAATAATCAATATGTTACTATTCGGCGGTTTAACTTTGTTGTCTGCCAAGATAGGTAGTGTACTATTAATTAAAATTAAAATGATTTAAATCAGGGTTGCACAAATAATTATTAATAAGCGTATAAATCTTATAGTAATAAATTAGGTTGAGTTCATAATTAACCACTTGCTTGCTTTGTATTTTGAGTTGAACTCTATTCCCTAGAAAATAAGGGTGATGCCTGAGAACCAGAGTTGCCAAAAGCAAGTGAGAAGCACCCCAAAAATAATTAAAATAAATTTACGTTGTAAGGTACATACATACACCGAACATAACAGATTTATCAATCAAAAATATAAAATGTTTTACCCGTCATATTCCCACGACCATAAATTGTGCAACTTAATAACGTAAACAGTATATAAAAATATATTAAATTCAAAGTCCGAACAAAGTCTAAACAATGGGTGACTTAATATTGAACCGAAAAAAGGAAGTAACCCCTTATTCATTTTGTAAGTTATATTACGTATAAGTAGGTATATTATTCAATAATTATTCAGGCGTGTCGTGATTTCTATTCATGAATATTAGCCCATTTTCAGTCCGACCACAGATTTTAGTTCCCATTTCATAAAACCCTCGTTCCATATGTATTTATATGAACGCATTGCAGAATCAAGTTTCATATTGAATTTCTTAGTGGCCCGCTGCACTGTCATACATTATTTATGGGTCGGCGACGCGTATGCCATAATGAAACTGTTTATTTTGTAATAATACTTACGTCTAGATGATATTTTAATAATATGAGATAATGTTAATAAATTGTTTGAAACGTCTAAAAATATTATTACATGAGTTATGAGTAGTAAGCAGTAAATTCAAAATACCGAAAAACTCTTATTATTATAAGATTAAATACGAAAGATTAATAGAAATCGACTCGTAAAAGTACAACACGTACATCATACAGTTTGAAGAAACAGATATGCAAGAAAATTAGCATGAAAGTAACTGAAATAAATTGATTTCATTCTACAAATTGTAAAAAAGAGATATATCTTATTCCATTATGCATTTTTTTAATCTATTTAATCGACTTTTAAACGTAAATAAAATATAGGTAATGTTATGTTTGAAAAGTGGGTAAACAGCAACATAGGTAATGATCGAAGTAAAACTAGTACGACGTTATTTTTTAATGGGAACAAATAAAATGATCACCTAAATAACTTTTGATATCACCAAATTTTCGAACCCTAAAATAAGGCTGAACACTCAAAAAAATGTATCGACCATCAATTTCAGATCACCTAACCACTCATACCTATTATTCCAGCAGTAGCAGCTATTTTACTTATTGCGTTCCCTGAAATTTTATAATCGCATCAAAAAATTCTCAAGTACCACCAAAAATACTAAACTACCACCAAATCTCGTGCATCATTTGTTATTAGAATTACGTCCAAATATTATACACATTACAAGCTATATTGTAGTTAATACATTCAAATTAATTATTGAGCGACATGTTTCGGACACACACGCGACGTTGTGGTTACCGAGTGACATGTTTTGGACTAACACGCGACATGTTCGGGCTCATCAAGCGACATGTTTCGGATCCAGCGACATGTCTCGGACCCATCGAGCGACATGTTGGGGTCATCGAGCGACATGTTTCGGACTCACACGCGACATGTTTCGGATCCAGCGACATGTCTCGGACCCATCGAGCGACATGTTGGGATCATCGAGCGACATGTTTCGGATCCAGCGACATGTCTCGGACCCATCGAGCGACATGTTGGGGTCATCGAGCGACATATTTTGGACTCACACGCGACATGTTTCGGATCCAGCGACATGTCTCGGACCCATCGAGCGACATGTTGGGGTCATCGAGCGACATGTTTCGGACTCAAACGCGACATGTTTCGGATCCAGCGACATGTCTCGGACCCATCGAGCGACATGTTGGGGTAATCGAGCGACATGTTTCGGACTCACACAACGACATGTTTCGGATCCAGCGACATGTCTCGGACCCATCGAGCGACATGTTGGAGTCATCGAGCGACATGTTTCGGACTAACACGCGACATGTTCGGGCTCGTCAAGCGACATGTTTCGGACGCATCCAGCGACATGTTTCGGATCCAGCGACATGTCTCGGACCCATCGAGCGACATGTTGGGGTCATCGAGCGACATGTTTCGGACTCACACGCGACATGTTTCGGATCCAGCGACATGTCTCGGACCCATCGAGCGACATGTTGGGGTCATCGAGCGACATGTTTCGGACTCACACGCGACATGTTTCGGATCCAGTGACATGTCTCGGACCCATCGAGCGACATGTTGGGGTCATCGAGCGACATGTTTCGGACTCACACAACGACATGTTTCGGATCCAGCGACATGTCTCGGACCCATCGAGCGACATGCTGGAGTCATCGAGCGACATGTTTCGGACTAACACGCGACATGTTCGGGCTCATCAAGCGACATGTTTCGGACGCATCCAGCGACATGTCTCGGACCCATCGAGCGACATGTTGGGGTCATCGAGCGACATGTTTCGGACTCACACGCGACATGTTTCGGATCCAGCGACATGTCTCGGACCCATCGAGCGACATGTTGTGGTCATCGAGCGACATGTTTCGGACTCACACGCGACATGTTTCGGATACAGCGACATGTCTCGGACCCATCGAGCGACATGTTGGGGTCATCGAGCGACATGTTTCGGACTCACACGCGACATGTTTCGGATCCAGCGACATGTCTCGGACCCATCGAGCGACATGTTGGGGTCATCGAGCGACATGTTGGGGTCATCGAGCGACATGTTTCGGACTCACACGCGACATGTTCGGGCTCATCAAGCGACATGTTTCGGACGCATCCAGCGACATGTTTCGGATCCAGCGACATGTCTCGGACCCATCGAGCGACATGTTGGGGTCATCGAGCGTCATGTTTCGGACTAACACGCGACATGTTCGGGCTCATCAAGCGACATATTTCGGACTCAAAATGTGTTACGAAACATGTCGCTTGACGAGCCCGAACATGTCGCGTGTTAGTCCGAAACATGTCGCTCGATGACTCCAACATGTCGCTCGATGGGTCCGAGACATGTCGCTGGATCCGAAACATGTCGTTGTGTGAGTCCGAAACATGTCGCTCGATTACCCCAACATGTCGCTCGATGGGTCCGAGACATGTCGCTGGATCCGAAACATGTCGCGTTTGAGTCCGAAACATGTCGCTCGATGACCCCAACATGTCGCTCGATGGGTCCGAGACATGTCGCTGGATCCGAAACATGTCGCGTGTGAGTCCGAAACATGTCGCTCGATGATCCCAACATGTCGCTCGATGGGTCCGAGACATGTCGCTGGATCCGAAACATGTCGCGTGTGAGTCCGAAACATGTCGCTCGATGACCCCAACATGTCGCTCGATGGGTCCGAGACATGTCGCTGGATCCGAAACATGTCGCTGGATCCGAAACATGTCGCGTGTGAGTCCGAAACATGTCGCTCGATGACCCCAACATGTCGCTCGATGGGTCCGAGACATGTCGCTGGATCCGAAACATGTCGCTTGATGAGCCCGAACATGTCGCGTGTTAGTCCAAAACATGTCACTCGGTAACCACAACGTCGCGTGTGTGTCCGAAACATGTCGCTCAATAATTAATTTGAATGTATTAACTACAATATAGCTTGTAATGTGTATAATATTTGGACGTAATTCTAATAACAAATGATGCACGAGATTTGGTGGTAGTTTAGTATTTTTGGTGGTACTTGAGAATTTTTTGATGCGATTATAAAATTTCAGGGAACGCAATAAGTAAAATAGCTGCTACTGCTGGAATAATAGGTATGAGTGGTTAGGTGATCTGAAATTGATGGTCGATACATTTTTTTGAGTGTTCAGCCTTATTTTAGGGTTCGAAAATTTGGTGATATCAAAAGTTATTTAGGTGATCATTTTATTTGTTCCCATTAAAAAATAACGTCGTACTAGTTTTACTTCGATCATTACCTATGTTGCTGTTTACCCACTTTTCAAACATAACATTACCTATATTTTATTTACGTTTAAAAGTCGATTAAATAGATTAAAAAAATGCATAATGGAATAAGATATATCTCTTTTTTACAATTTGTAGAATGAAATCAATTTATTTCAGTTACTTTCATGCTAATTTTCTTGCATATCTGTTTCTTCAAACTGTATGATGTACGTGTTGTACTTTTACGAGTCGATTTCTATTAATCTTTCGTATTTAATCTTATAATAATAAGAGTTTTTCGGTATTTTGAATTTACTGCTTACTACTCATAACTCATGTAATAATATTTTTAGACGTTTCAAACAATTTATTAACATTATCTCATATTATTAAAATATCATCTAGACGTAAGTATTATTACAAAATAAACAGTTTCATTATGGCATACGCGTCGCCGACCCATAAATAATGTATGACAGTGCAGCGGGCCACTAAGAAATTCAATATGAAACTTGATTCTGCAATGCGTTCATATAAATACATATGGAACGAGGGTTTTATGAAATGGGAACTAAAATCTGTGGTCGGACTGAAAATGGGCTAATATTCATGAATAGAAATCACGACACGCCTGAATAATTATTGAATAATATACCTACTTATACGTAATATAACTTACAAAATGAATAAGGGGTTACTTCCTTTTTTCGGTTCAATATTAAGTCACCCATTGTTTAGACTTTGTTCGGACTTTGAATTTAATATATTTTTATATACTGTTTACGTTATTAAGTTGCACAATTTATGGTCGTGGGAATATGACGGGTAAAACATTTTATATTTTTGATTGATAAATCTGTTATGTTCGGTGTATGTATGTACCTTACAACGTAAATTTATTTTAATTATTTTTGGGGTGCTTCTCACTTGCTTTTGGCAACTCTGGTTCTCAGGCATCACCCTTATTTTCTAGGGAATAGAGTTCAACTCAAAATACAAAGCAAGCAAGTGGTTAATTATGAACTCAACCTAATTTATTACTATAAGATTTATACGCTTATTAATAATTATTTGTGCAACCCTGATTTAAATCATTTTAATTTTAATTAATAGTACACTACCTATCTTGGCAGACAACAAAGTTAAACCGCCGAATAGTAACATATTGATTATTACAGTGGTATCATAATCAATACCACCTGTTAATTAGCACATATCGCAACGTACAGTTAGGAGCGTGCAGCAGTTTTTAATGAAGTTGAAGAAGTGATACAAACTTGTAATGAAATTATGAACGCGGGCGTTTCGGACTCACACGCGACATGTTTCGGATCCAGCGACATGTCTCGGACCCATCGAGCGACATGTTGGGGTCATCGAGCGACATGTTGGGGTCATCGAGCGACATGTTTCGGACTCACACGCGACATGTTCGGGCTCATCAAGCGACATGTTTCGGACGCATCCAGCGACATGTTTCGGATCCAGCGACATGTCTCGGACCCATCGAGCGACATGTTGGGGTCATCGAGCGTCATGTTTCGGACTAACACGCGACATGTTCGGGCTCATCAAGCGACATATTTCGGACTCAAAATGTGTTACGAAACATGTCGCTTGACGAGCCCGAACATGTCGCGTGTTAGTCCGAAACATGTCGCTCGATGACTCCAACATGTCGCTCGATGGGTCCGAGACATGTCGCTGGATCCGAAACATGTCGTTGTGTGAGTCCGAAACATGTCGCTCGATTACCCCAACATGTCGCTCGATGGGTCCGAGACATGTCGCTGGATCCGAAACATGTCGCGTTTGAGTCCGAAACATGTCGCTCGATGACCCCAACATGTCGCTCGATGGGTCCGAGACATGTCGCTGGATCCGAAACATGTCGCGTGTGAGTCCGAAACATGTCGCTCGATGATCCCAACATGTCGCTCGATGGGTCCGAGACATGTCGCTGGATCCGAAACATGTCGCGTGTGAGTCCGAAACATGTCGCTCGATGACCCCAACATGTCGCTCGATGGGTCCGAGACATGTCGCTGGATCCGAAACATGTCGCTTGATGAGCCCGAACATGTCGCGTGTGAGTCCGAAACATGTCGCTCGATGACCCCAAAATGTCGCTCGATGACCCCAACATGTCGCTCGATGACCCCAACATGTCGCTCGATGGGTCTGAGACATGTCGCTGGATCCGAAACATGTCGCTTGATGAGCCCGAACATGTCGCGTGTTAGTCCAAAACATGTCACTCGGTAACCACAACGTCGCGTGTGTGTCCGAAACATGTCGCTCGATGACCCCAACATGTCGCTCGATGGGTCCGAGACATGTCGCTGGATCCGAAACATGTCGCGTGTGAGTCCGAAACATGTCGCTCGATGAGCCCGAACATGTCGCGTGTCGGTCCGACACATGTCGCTCGATGACTCCAACATGTCGCTCGATGGGTCCGAGACATGTCGCTGGATCCGAAACATGTCGCGTGTGAGTCCGAAACATGTCGCTCGATGACCCCAACATGTCGCTCGATGGGTCCGAGACATGTCCCTGGATCCGAAACATGTCGCGTGTGAGTCCGAAACATGTCGCTCGATGACCCCAACATGTCGCTCGATGGGTCCGAGACATGTCGCTGGATCCGAAACATGTCGCGTGTGAGTCCGAAACATGTCGCTCGATGAGCCCGAACATGTCGCGTGTCGGTCCGACACATGTCGCCCGATGACTCCAACGTGTCACTCGATGGGTCCAAGACATGTCGCTGGATCCGAAACATGTCGCGTGTGAGTCCGAAACATGTCGCTTGATGACCCCAACATGTCGCTCGATGGGTCCGAGACATGTCGCTGGATCCGAAACATGTCGCGTGTGAGTCCGAAACATGTCGCTCGATGACACCCACATGTCGCTCGATGGGTCCGAGACATGTCGCTGGATCCGAAACATGTCGCGTGTGAGTCCGAAACATGTCGCTCGATGAGCCCGAACATGTCGCGTGTCGGTCCGACACATGTCGCTCGATGAATCCGAAACATGACGCTTGCGTTTCTTACATTGCGTAGATCCGGTATAATAGACTAGATATTAATTTGATGAAACAAATGACGCTTGAAATTAGGTGATCATGTAGTATTTCTGGGTATCGAAAGAATTATTTGGGTGTAATTAATTTTTATAGGATTACGATCCCAGTTATATTTGGATGCGAATTATATGAAATTTGGTGTTTGAAATTAGGTGATCATTAAGTATTTTTGGGTAGAGACTAATTTATTTGGTAACAATTTAATTTAATAGGTTATCGACATGTTACTTCTTCGAGTTGCACTTTATATTTAAATGGAGTTGAAAATTTGGTGCGAATCTAGTATTTTTGGTAATCAAATGTAATTTTTAGGGCATCATTCGGCAATTAATTTGGTGGTTCGTTAAATGCTACCCTTTTTTAATTTCCTAGATAGAGGGAGAAAGTGGGCGAATTGGACTTTTAAAATTCTAATATTATATCATGGAACGAGATACAGGCATCTATTCGATTATAAGTTGTAATCCTTATTGGGTTAAATTAAAATTTATCCCTAAATGCATGGAACAATCGACTGCCACGAGTAGTAAAAACTAAAATTCGGTTTGGCACCGCTCCAGGCGCACGCTACAGTTTATTTTGAGTAGCGGTGGAGACCGCATTTCGTGAGCGTTATAGCTAATAGATTTCATTGGATTTGTGCAAATTGTAGTGGATATACGGCGAAAAACTGGATAATTTACGCCTTAAAGTGGATAGTGCTTCTGAAGTGGGTGCGGGGTGCTTGAAAATGTGCGTGCATTTGTTTTGGTAAACAAAAGAGTGACGTTCAATCGAAGTTGTTTTAAAGTTGGTGGCGTTTGAAATGGTATTATCCGGGACATTAGGTTGAGTTGAATTGTCAGGGTTACTCAAGATTTTCGAGTTGCTCTAATATTGCGCTCATATGGCCACTTTTAAGACAAGTAACAATGTCAGCGAATTATTTGGTTTTTCTGCATTCGAAATTACAGTCTGTGAACTTTTTAAAAACAATCTTCGGGTAAGTACCTAAGTACTTCTCGACTATTTCACAAGAATCCGAATTTTATTCGAAGAGTTCATGGACTGGACATTAAGACAGACATATATAGACATATAGTGTGTATTTTTGATAAACCGACGGTTGAAGTAGGGTCTAGTCTATAATAAACATACTTTACAGGATTTTGTTTAGGGGGAAATATCAGTCAGAGGGGCTATAGGTACAGCGCCGGCCCTAGCCCTAGATCCGGGTGGGGCGAGATGGTCTTTGGGCGCGCTTTGGTTTGAATTTTTTCGACGTTACCAGTTCGGTGCCCCTTGACATCCCGCGCTTGGCGCCCATTGACATTCGGCGCCTGGGGCGGCCGCCCCATCTGCCCCACCCTTGGTCCGGCCCTGACGCTATACCCTTCATATGTTCCACTGCTGGGCAAAGGCTCCTCTTTTTCAATTCCTCGCGGTCTTGTTCAATAAATGACCAGTCTTTTAAAAAGAAGTTCAAGTTATCACGCCACCGCCGGCGAGGTCTACCGCGTCTCCGTTTTGAGTCGTGGGGCGTCCACTTTGTGGTCTTTTTGGCTCAGAGATCATTCGGCATCCGGTAGACGTGCACAGCCCAGTCCCACTTTAACTGCTTATGACGATGTATAACAATTGTTATTAATTTCCAGGTATCTAAAGTGCGTGGCTCTGCTGGCTTGGTTCGCGCTGGTTGGAGCAGAGACGAAATGCGACCACAGACCTCGCATGGCCGCCGACGGAGTGGAGCCCAAGTTGAACGAGTATTTCACTATGTCGGTGCAGAACATGGGCAAGGACGCTGGGAACCTGTTTAAACCGGATCAGAGATATGCTAGTAAGTGAACTAGACAACTAGAAGATTTTTCGCCTAAGGCCTTTTAGGTGTATATACAGGCGATCCAGGGGGCTAATGGGCTTAAGTCCAAACCCCCAAGGCATTCGAGTCCATACAAAAATCTACCACAGTAAGACAAAACGGTGCTAAGCTAAGTCAACGTTAATTACTGACAGAAATCAGAATGGCGGCGTCTTAGGCATAGCATACCACCACAACCACATACAAGACAAGACGATAAAAAAATGTGAAGAGTTCTAATATCGTACGAAACGAAACAAAACAAATGCAATTCCGTTCCAATTTTCCCAAGAAGGAGGATATTTTATTATAGTTATTATAATACATTAAAAGAGATTAATTAATATAAGGTTTTTATCTCACGAACGCGGGTGAGCCATGGTGGTATGGTGGTATGGTATATCTATGTGTGCATCAGCGTAGGAGCTATGAGTTCAGATTGTTTAAGTATGTGTTCGTATTTGTAACAAGTAACAAGTTAACAACTACAACTATGGCTAACCCGCGCTGCTCGTGAGATAAAAGTACTGTACCGACACACTGCTTAACACCGTAATGACCATTAGTTGACATATATCGTTTCCGTTTAATTAAAGAATTGAGCCAGTGTCATCGTTTTTTGGTCTGGCGTATTAAAACCAATGTCAGGTTAAAAAAACTAGTGTCAAAGAATGGGACATTTACCGTAGATATCTAATTATTTTTCAGACCGCTAAAGTCGTATACTATGAGTTTCTGGTAGTTCGCATATGGCTCTTATTATAAGTATCCGTGAAATTGAGTATATTTTGGAAATTAAACTAAATTTCAGCCATTCCTAACGGTAGTGTACATTAAAGATCACGAACGGCAGTATTGCATTAAGCATTTCACCAGGCGCGTTTTATGCTTCTGCAGTTGTGCAACATAAATGGGGTAAATGTACCTATTATTAAATCTTATTATATTGTGATATTTGGGTAAATGGAAAAGTGAAGAGGCTTCTAGCGTAATACAGACAGAGTACAGACTCCATATAAAATATTATTGATGTATGTTTCTTTTAATTTTTTACTATAAAAAGCAGTTACCTGCAATAATGTTTATAAGCAATAACTCGAAGAAAAAACTATCACGACTAGATGACATCCGATAATACTAACACCTAAACTTATTTTAATTCAATCATTGTGCCTCTATTTTGGTTGCTAGTAGTAGTAGTAGTAAAACTCTTTATTGTACATAAAACAATTATGAAAAATACAAAAGGAAATAGTATGTACAAAGGCGAAGCTAAGCTAGTCATTGCCTTAGTTTTGGATACATTCATGGCTAAGCCAAAGGCAAAAAAAAACAGAGAAGGATCACAAATACGACGACCGCTTTAGCTTAGTTGGTAGTGACCCTGCCGACGAAGCTGGAGGTCCCGGGTTCGAATCCCGGCCGGGGCATTTATTTGTGCGATGAACACGAATATTTGTTCTTGGGTCTTGGATGTCTTCTATGTATTTAAGTATTTATTTATCCATATAAGTATGTATATCGTCGCTTAGTACCCATAGTACAAGCTTTGCTTAGTTTGGGACTAGGTTGATTTGTGTAAGATTGTCCACAAATATTTATTTATTTTTATTTATATTTAAATAGGTGGTCGAAGTACTGGTCTCTAAAAGAGGTAATGAAATCCGTGTCCATACCAATAGCTGGGAAGAGGAAGATCTACAACTCGTGTATACTGTATTAACTTACGGTTGCGAGACATGGGCCTTAACAAAACAATATGACAATAAAATCAAAGTCTGCACAACAGAGCATGGAACGAAGTATGTTAAGGCGATATATCGATTGAAAGAGACACCCTTTGTTTTTCGCTCACGACAGAACGGGATGCAACCCTGTCCGAGAATGGCTTTTTAGACAAATCTCGTTAAATATCTGACTGTGTGCAGGTTTATTAAATTTCCTCTTGTCAGTACCTAGATGAGGTAAAATACCATCATATTAACTTAATCGTGTCTTTTAATAATGCGTTGTTTTAGTAGGCTAAGGAAAAAAAGGAAAATATAGACTCGACTTTGGATTTATTTTCTATCGAGAAAATTTTAAGCAATCATGTTTCGCTATTGTCAGTACCACAATCATATAGTTAAGAATCATATATCTTAAAATCAGCCCCTACTGTTTGCTAGTCTGGGCAGGACAGCGTTTCAAAGTCTCCAAATTTCTCAGTGTAGCGCCTTAAATATAAAACTAAGAGACAGAGTTCTTTTCTTATTTAATTATGATGCGGGCATAGCTACTTAGTACTTGGATATACTCGTATTGAAACGGTTTTACTTGTCGACTTTATATCTCTCATTAACCAATTTATTTTTTAGTAACCCTCCGGTCTAACAACGACAATCACACCTTCTGCTGGTTCATGATAACCGTCGAAGACCCTGAGATAGACAAACCCAATTACGCGTTCAGGCGCCAGCCGTTCGACATCGGCAACCTCAAGACACTTGATGATGACAATAAAAGCAAGTACAGCGAGGGGTGCCCCAATACTGTTGAGAATATTGACAACGTCGGCAAAAAAGAGGTCTCGGTAGGTCACACACATGCGTAAGATAACCTTAATATCTTGGAAGATATCATCATCCTTCCAGCTTTCTTCCCGGTTGTATCAGATACTCCAGAAGCTTACATGAGTTTTGTTGCAGATTCATTGGCTGTCACCTAGTACATTATCAGCTCACATGGCGAAGAAGGTGCGAATTCGCGCAATGGTCGCCGAGAATTCGGTAGCGTGGTACATCAAGCCAAACTTGACCGTTGAGCTCGAGTTAGACAACGAGCGACCACTTGATAGTCCGTTGTTAAAGCGCAGACAGGAATGTAACTTGTGCAGTGAGGCGCGGTATGAAGTAAGTTTGCTTTCATTCCAAAATCGGGCGTACATTCAGGCGGAAGGAGCCGAATGGTCTCGAAGTATTTGGACTTGTCGAGTGGACCTTTGATTCCGTCGCCTGTTTTAAGAGAACGTTAAGCCAATTTTGGTGAATTAACAAATATTTACTAAAGACAGGAATGCGTGTTTTTCGCAGGTAATTTTCAAAGGCCAATGGTCCAAACTGACACACCCACAGCAATTCCCCTCCAACATGGACAAGAACACCTACAGTTACATGGTGGGCGCGTCCCACGATTACACATTCACTCTGTGGAATCCCGGCAGCAAGGCTAGCCCGGGTCTGAAGCTGGCAGCTGAAACCGCTAACGTCACTGAGCTGGAGTCGGAGGTCATTAGAGCTGTAAGTACTTTAGAGATGTTTCGTTGGCGGCGAGGAAGAAGGCTAGACCAGGGTCTAGGCGACGTACCCTCATCAATTCCTCTCAAAATGGAGAAGAACTCTTACATTCGCAAACAACTACAGACCCATCTCGGTGCTACCTGTCATTTCTAAAATTATAGAAAAACTAATTAACAACCGACTCAAATCTTACCTTGATAAATACAAAATACTCTCGGACTCACAATACGGATTTAGAAACGGCAGATCTACTGAAGATGCCGTATTGGCTCTTACGTCTTTAATTACTAAGCAAGTTGACAAGGGAGAAAAGAGCCTGGCAGTGTTCTTGGACCTGAAAAAGGCCTTTGACACTGTCTCCCCCACCTTGTTAATAAAAAAACTTGAAAAGGTGGGGATCAGGGGAGTACCTCTTGACTTGCTTAAGGACTATTTGAGTGGTCGCACACAAAAGGTTAAGGTGGGAGGTTATGTAAGTCGGGAGGAAGAGATCACATTCGGTGTACCTCAGGGCAGCGTTCTCGGCCCCACTCTCTTCCTGATTTATATAAACGACCTGACAAATCTTAAAATCAACAAAGGGTTCATTTGTTCGTACGCGGATGACACTGCGGTGGTATTCAATGCAGATACTTGGCAAAATGTCCATGCCAAGGCTGAAAGAGGACTACAGCAAATTTCAGATTGGCTCCGATCAAATCTTCTTACACTTAACCTCGAGAAAAGCAATTATATGTGCTTTACTAAGTATGACAATACACAACCTGACACAAACTTGAAACTCAAAATGCATAGCTGTGACCAAAGTGACTCCACATCTTGTAATTGTACACCACTCAAAAAAGTATCAACCATTAAATATCTTGGAGTTATCATGGACCAGCGGCTCTGTTGGCATTCACACATTGAATACATGAACAACCGTATTAGAAAATTGATCTGGATTTTTAAAATCCTTAGACATATTGCTGGCAAACCGTTGCTAAATCAACTTTACAAAACGCTTGCGCAATCTGTGATGAGCTACTGCATTGTAGTATGGGGTGGGGCAAATAAAACCAAATTTCTGCAAGTGGAAAGGGGGCAAAGATGTCTTTTAAAAGTAATCCACAAACTACCTCACAGACACCCAACAAGCGAAGTGTATAAAGAAAGTAATGCCCTCACAATGAGAAAACTGTACATTTTGCTAACTGTCCTAAAACTACACAAGACGCTCAATTTTGATCCATCCATATTGAAACGCAGGTTAAATCACATTGTAGCACCTAGATATCATACTAAATCTGTGTTTGCCAAAAGACAGTATAAAGCAATAGCGCCAGATATATACAACAAAATAAATAAAATTCTAAACATTTATCCTATAAATCTAGTACATTGTAACAAAAGGATTACCGAGTGGCTTCTTACGCTTACGTACGACGATACCGAGGCACTCCTTAAATATAAATATAAATAGATTGCTTCTGTGATTGATCATCTATCAACATGCGAACACACACACACACGTCGTTTTTTTCTTTCTTTCTGTAAATTGTATATTATTGTTGTATTCCAGTTATCTAAATGTTAACTGTCAAAATTATCTATAAACTAGTTAGGCATAAGTTCTTTGTATATCAACCAGTCTGCATTGTATATAACTCCGGATGGGAGGAGCGGCTTCTCCTAACACAAGTATTTTCATACTTACCTGGAGGGGTCGGCCACATTCATATGTTACAACCAACACTATACCAAATAAATATTTTTGTATTTGTATTTGCACTCTCTGGTTGCCTAATAGCAAGGCTAGCCCTATCCTAAAGCTGACTGCTGAAACAGCTGAAACTGTAAGTGAGCATCATCATCATCCTCCTAGCATTATCCCAGTACAGTTGCATCCTGAAGGATGCCTGGGGTACTGTAAGTGAGCAATTCTCAAAAAGGTTTTACATTTCATGTCTGCTTCAGATTAGAAATTTGTGCTTGTACACGGATACTATTGATTCCGACGGGAGAAAAAAGTCCCCAAAATGTTAATACAAATCCTGTTTTCCTCTCATTGTTAAAATTGTTACCGTCCATGCAAGTTGTAATAAAAAGTAACAAAAACACTTTTGTCACACTTTTGTGTACAAACTATTTGAGAATTGCTCACGCAAGAGAAAGCGCACTACCTATTCATGTTTATGACGTTTTTTCAGGTGGGATTTCATAAAAACAGCACCCGGACTTTAATCCGGGGTCGGAAGAATGCCTATCCGAACATGTTCAACCCATCTCACGCCCTGTTCCGGGCAGACAGGAAGCACCACCTCTTCTCAGTGGTGATAGCATTCCAGCCCTCGCCCGACTGGTTCCTCGGGGTGCCTAGGTACGAGCTGTGCGATGATGTGGGTTGGCTGAAGTATGAGAAGCTGCCACTATACCCGTGGGACGCGGGGACGCAGGACGGCGTTTCATACGACGTGAGCATATACTACGCGTAAACGTGATTGAAATACTTTACCTTACCTGCTTAAATCTGTTTGAGTACTTTGAGTGTCTAAACACTCGAACATATTAAAACACTTAAAATTTTTTAAGTGTCTACACTTTCGAACAGATTTTGAGTGTTTTAATAAAAATCGTTTCATTTTATCGGTCACCAACTAGCGGAACGATGAGAAAAAGAGAGGGAGGGCGGGAAGGGAAGGGAAGTTCGGAAAGAGACAGTTAACGAAGAATGAAAGAAGAAAGTGATATAGACAAAATTTGTAGGTACTGAAGTAAATAAACCCTCTGCTAGTTTTCTGATAGGAAACTGTTTTGTTTTGAATACAGGTAAATCCAAAATATTAGGTCCCACAACTGCAAACAAAATAATTATGTTTCCTTGAGTTCTTAATTAGGAAACTTGTTTTTATCTTTTTGTTCCGAAAAATATGCATGGAAACCGTGTTTCTTACCCGAAACGTATCCAAGCCTTCTGTGGGTTCTCGAATGATCTCCACTAATCTACGCAGTGATGAAGAGGTAAAGTTTGCGAACGATTTCCGCAGATAATCGGGGAAACCATTACGTGAATTTATTTCTACCGGCTGTTTTGGAAAGTCAGATCGTTAACATCCGCGAATGAAAAACTGATAATCTTCGAATTTGGAGATAAGTTGAAATAAGAATAAAGTTAACGGCATGATTTATTTGCGTTCTTCCAATTAAAGTTAGGTTAAATGAAAATGCTTTCTTTAGTATTTACGTGACTCGATATATATAACCATATTCTACAGTACATACTAGCAACTGTTACATTTTCCTACATCGCTGACCGATCGCTTGTTTAACCCGTCGTCTACCAGTCCCTGGGATCCCTGTAATATTTCGCCGATAAACTCAAAGTTTGGCGAACTGTGTGTAATTTAAAATTTAAAAAAAAAAGGAAAAAGAAGGCTATCTGACAAAATTGGTATATTTGACTTCAAAACACCGGATCATACTATAGGTACTCGTACCGTACCGTTCCGTTCTACCGCACAGCACGTGCTTTGTCGTCTAGTTAATCACGCACCCCCAGCCCTCATTCAGAAGTGTTTAAAAAAAATTTTTCACTGTCAAGGGTGTCAACAGCGTTCAGGTGAATTAACACCCAATGGGCAATATTTTTATGTGGCCATAAAGTGGCAATTATCGCACGCTCCGCGCGCGGAAAATCCCACTTCCTGGCCACGGGGTGACATGAAATTTTGTACTTACCACGGGCGGTATAAAGAAAGCCTCAGATCGCTTTTTTATCACCCTTGCCTTCGGCTCGGGCGTCAAATACCTGCAATCTGGGACATTCCTTGTTTTACCGCCCTTGGTAAGTAATGTACTGTTTTAACATCTTTTACAGTCTAGTAGGAAGTTGTCAAACCCGCCAGAGGCAGTTGCCCGAGTGGCACTGGGCTCCTTCGACAAATACTCGCCTTTCTACCAGTTAAACTTGAACGACCTCAAACCCTTCGGTCACTTGGAGACGAGACTACTTGACGTGTATCCTGTAAAGGATTGCGCAGAAGAAGGTAAGGCGCTAGTTTTTCCGAATCCGTTGCCTAGTTTTAAAGATCTAAGCATACATAGGGACAGACAGACAGAAGGAAGCGACCTTGTTTTATACTATGTAGTGATAATTCCTGTCCCGGAAACTCAGACACACGGGCACTGGTGACGAATTTTTAGTTTTGAAGAAGGTAAATTTGAAGTAGGTTTTGAAAAAGAAAAGCAGTGTGTGTGCACAAATGTATATGGCAACGCTTCTTTATTTCGATGTTTTTTGTGTAAACACTCAAGAGACCGCTTAAGACACATCTGGACACTAGGTTGCTTATACAATTACTTGTAGAACGGCTCTGTCTAGCGAAATTTGAGTCGAAATACTGTTAACTAGTTTTTATACAAGTTTCGGGCGCCATTTAGTGGCAAAAAAACTTAATTCTCTGAACCCCCTTCTATTAGGTTTCAGAGAATTAAGATTTTATACCGACGATTACGACTGACGATTTAATACCCGTACCCGTAACATACCTAAGTACCTGTCAATTTCAAACACTTTCAATGACAACATTTTTAATTTTTTAGATGAAAAGCGAGGAGGCCAAGTGGGAAACATACAAGAACCAAATCAAGACGAGGACATGTGAGTTCATAATCTCTAAAATGATTATTTACTGGTATATATATATTATATATCATCTCCAATATTGAATTATGGGAACTGACTGAACAAACCCCTTTAGCTAAGGAGATACTTCTGCGGAAATGATGCTGGATAGGACATGTTTTACGAAGGCCAAACAACCACCTATCCAAGCAAGGGCTGACCTGGAAAATTCCCGGAAAAAGAGGGCAAGGTCGTCCACGTACCTGGAGGCGCACAGTGGAAAAAGAGGCGGCATCAGTTGGCCTCGGCTGGGCGGAGCTGGAGGAGGCCGCGCTGGACCGCGAAGAATGGAAATCCCTTCTAAGAGCCCTATGTCCCTGATGAGGGATAACAGGATATCATCATCATCATCACATATTATTATGGTTCATATTTTACAGGGAGGAACCTCAAGTATCCGAGTCTCGCGAAGGCTGTGGCTTCACTGAATGGGAGTCGTGGTCGCCTTGCTCGCCCTATGGACAATGCGGATCCGGCCGCCAATACCGGATCCGGTACCGGATGGATTGGAACGACAACTTTAGAAGTCATATGGTAAGAGTTCTGTGGACTACCGTGCCTTTGTGTTTTTTGTTTCACGTTAGTTGCCGTTGATTCCGTCAGTGACAGCGCAGCGTGGAAGATGGTCGCTTTCAGAAATTTGTTATTTCGCGTACACACTGTCGTTTTTTCATTTTCTTAATTTATTCCTTTAATTTTATGTGTAGTGCCCGCCGTGGTCTCACTGGTGGTTCCAACAGAAGACCAGCGTTGGTTATCATGCCAGCTACATATGCTGTGTGTTATTATGTGTTCCGTGAATACCTAAATGTTTTTCTATTTCTATTCTGTTTCTTTATTTATAAAATGGTTGAAACGGTAGCCGTTTTTGATGGGATTGACTGACTATACGCTAGCTGCAAGCGTATCCATCCCATTAAAAGCGGTTTCGCCAATGAAAGAAGTGAGATCTAACTGGAAACAAAGTTCTTTCAAAGCTTCTTAGACAGCTCCTGTGGCGCATAATAACGTTTTTCAAATGTTTAAAACAATTTATGATGTTATTTGTTTTTTTTGCACGTCTTTTAGCTTTGTGAAATTGGCTGACACACTGCCGTGTGTCTAGATAAGCCAATCGTGATAACGCCCTGCCAAATTAATCGTGTCCAATGGGTATTTGCATTGCACAGTCGACTTCCTCTTTTTCACCTTACTTCATTGTGATTAAGGTTCAAAAAAGCATATAAATGTTATTGTAGTCGACTGTACCTATGCAAATTAAATATGGAAATTATCATGGCTGTGTATACGGTGCACATTGACTGAAACCCCACGATTTGACAGGGTGCTTCACTTAAAAAAAATTAGAAAATATTCGTTCAGTTTATCAACACAAGTTATCGATACTTAGTATTCATATTATTTTTGTGTTTAAGTCTTTAGCGCATGAAATTTTTAAAGTACAAATAACAAACAATTTTCAAAATCGATCAATATAACGCCATCTCCCGTTTGCCCATTGAACCAATGCGCACTGCGTATTGGCAGTCTACATATGCAGACTGCCCAGACTGGCCCGCTATTTTAAGAGTTACTCTATAGATGGCTCTGTCGACCACTTTCATAGTCACAGTTATAGCAGAGTTACAGCGTGGTGTTTTGTAATTTAATAATTTACCTATCAAATCTAAACTTTGCACCATTAAGGTGCCTACTCAAAGCCCTGCCTGCAGGGCCCTGCTTGCAGTGCCAATGCCAAATCGTATTGTGTGTCTGCATGCAGGGCCGATTTTTTTATCTGTTAAATCGGCCCTGCATGCCTACACACAATACGATTTGGCAGTGGCACTGCAAGCAGGGCCCTGCAGGCAGGGCTTTGAGTAGGCAGCTTTACAAGTGGCCCAAAAAACTTTGTCAATTTTTTTTATAGGATATTTTTATTACGACACGACTACACGAACGAACACGACACGAATACGAACACGACTTTATAAAACAAGGTTAAAAATGCTATCATTAAACTAAACAATAAAACACTAGTTATCTGCAAAATATCCCCCTTTGGTTTTGATTCACACGCAAAATTGCAAACGTACGTGAAAATTATCAAATAAAAGTCGTGTTCGTGTCGTAAAAAACAACAACGTATTTTGTAAGTACAATTAACTACGGAACATTGCACGTGGCCCGTCATTACTTGTAGGTACAGTCAAGTGCAAATATATGGGTGTATATACAACTTGCTCAAAAATATGTCCCATCCCATAGCTCTTATGTCGGTGAATTAAGGTTTTGGTACTTATTTATGAGAGGATCCATTCGATACATATTTTTGCACTTGACTGTACTGTACTATAAGTATTAAGGTATGATTCCGCTGCCGATTGCATACAGCAAGTGCACGTTCCGCCGCACTCCAAATTGAACCGTAACGTAATGGAATGTGTAAAAAGCTCAATTTAAAGAATGAGCGGAGAAGTGTCGGAACAGCACACGCCGCTCACTCTAAATTGGGACTTTTAGTCTTATGATTACGGTTCAATTTAGAGTGCGGCGGAACGTGCAGTTGCTGTATGCAGTCGGCAGCGGAATCATACGTTTAGTATTTATTCTATGCCCTCACGCCTTTATGCCGGTTTTTAGGGTTCCGTACCCGAAGGGTCAAAACCCCAAACGCCCAAACGTTTGGTGACGCCCAAATGTCCGTCCGTCGTCTGTCACACAGGTTTTACAGCCAAACGGTTGGAGCTACAAGCTTCAAATTTACACAGTATAAGCATCTTGATGGCCCGAAGCCATACAAATAGTCCAAACTTATTTTTTAAATGTTTTTAAGGTGGGCTCCCATACAGCTAAAGGAGGGCGCAAAAAATTTTTTTTATCCTACCCTGTCGAGTGGAGTATCGTTGTTTAGAGCTCATTGAGTAGATAGGTACTTACTATATTTTTACTTAAAAAAAATATTGGAAAATAAAGGAATGAGAAGCCACCAAAAACATCTTTTTTTACGAATTTTTGTTCCGATGAATTTCTTAACTTCCCAAATACCTATAAACTTAAAATTCGGTAATAATGTTTGTTATTACGTATATTTTACCAACAAATACTAATATACTGATAAATAAGATTTTTTCTTTGAAATTTCCTTACTTTTTCCTATAAAAACCAACTTAACTTTGCGGTCGGTTCGGAACCCTAAATGTGCTAAGTCCGACTCGCACTTGGCCGGTTTTTTCATTAATAAGTAGGTATAGGTATACATATAACAAATTACTATTATGACACAATTCCAAAACGGTTTGTAATACAAATCAGTTAGTCGTAGAACAGAACTGCGCTGTTAACCACAGCTTCTCATCCGAGGGAGAGGTCGAGGCGGCGTCAAACTGACAACTTTTCCTCTTTTTCAAACAAAAAGCCTTATTTCTATGGAGGTTTCATTGCTCGTTAAGGCATTGTCGCTCCGGTTAGGAATTTTGCAGTTGAACTTCCTTCATCCGTGGTATTTTCTCTAGTTCCCGACTTCGCGTTTCTACAGTAACTATAGATAGATATAAAGAGACTTTTTCCAAATGAGTGTCAATCGTTATTCTCTTATTAAGTTAACAATAATATTATTATTTGATAGAGTGATTGTATGTAGATTTTAGGTATCGTAAAACACTCCCGAATTTATTTACCGAAATGTAAACATGAACTTTCGATCGCGGATATAAAACCAACTCACGGGTAGGACGGAAAACTTATATTGATGAATGCGTCCAACGATGTCGTTTTAAGCAGAACAAAATATTTCGAATATTGGAACTTGCCGAAAGCGACCAGATTACTATGAGCGGTGTGGCTGTGTTCTGCTGATTAATAAAATAACTTTTTGGTGGAACAATTAGATCAACCTGACTAAGTTGGCTGCTTTCAATTCAACCTATTTGAACACACATTTTGTTATTGATCGTTTTCAGCATTTTATTATAAGTGTGTCAAATTAAATGCTAAAAATTAGTCGCTTTGAGTAGAACGTAGTTCGAAAAATCTTTTGTATGATGGATTGGCTAACTCATTTCAGCAAAAAATGGCGTTGGTCTCTTTCTGCATAACTATGGTCAGAGTAGTAAATAGAGGCGGAAATGTGTATTGAGAGATGAGTGTGGAAATGGAGTCCATTATAATATAATTATACAAATTATGTAGGTATTGATTTTTTATCACCTCAATTTAAAAAAAAATCAGGTACACAATAGTGCACATGTTCTCAGTGCTTATAAATGCTTTATTGGTAATTGTAATTGGATTAATTTGTTGCAGAACCATCCCTCGATTCACGAAGAAAAATGCATAGCAGATGTGAGAAAAAAGGACACAGAATATCAAGACTGCTATGTTGATTGTTATTAATCAATTATGCTAACCTAACCTGTCTCTTTTAACTTTAAATTGTTCAAAGCATTAAAAATAAAATTAATCAATGAGGTACCTAGCTCTACCTAGTAGGTATCAATGTGGTGATCAAATAGGATTATAGGTAATTGTTGAAACTTTCTTTTTAATTTGCTCATCAATTTAGCTTATTAAATTAGCGTTGATCAAAAATTTGGGAAAGTCGCTTGTTAAGTAGGTACCTACTTTATTTTCAAATAAATCCATATTAAACTATTTAGCCTTTTATTTGTAAGGATGCTGTACGTTACATTTAAGTACCGGTCTACAATATTTACATACGTACATACGATTCGATATTGTTTAGCTGTTATCAACTAGGTATAGGTAAGTAATGATTATGATGCTGATTGTATTACCGGCATTACCGCCATAGTTTTAGGAAGGTAGGTACTTTGATAGTAGGCAATTATCTCTCGAGTAGAAAATTGATATATATAGGTATTGACGACCGCTTTAGCTTAGTTGGTAGTGACCCTGTCTACGAAGCTGGAGGTCCCGCGGGTTCGAATCCCGGCCAGGGCATTTATTTGTGTGATGAGCACGAATTTGTTCTTGGGTCTTGGATGTTTTCTATGTAATTAAGTATCTATTTATCTATATAAGTATGTATATATCGTCGCTTAGTACCCATAGCTTTGCTTAGTTTGGGACTAGGTTGACTTGTGTAAGATTGTCCACAAATATTTATTTACATAGGTATTTATTTATGTTATGAGTTATAGTAATATAAGACTTATATTTATATAATATGTACATATTGTATCAGTTATTCAGTCATTTACTGCTTTTATAGGTAATTAGGTACCCTAGGTTTTACAAAATGAAACCCTGTAAGGGCACTGCAACATATACAGTTAATACAGTTAAACTTAGACATAGGTATCAATGAGATTCTAAAATTATGAATGTATACGACTGTCTCCTTAAGATTATCAAATGAAGAAAGTTGTATTTTCATCCAGGACCAGGACCGATAGATAGGCTACTTATAGCCGAGACTCGTGTGACAACCCGCCTCGAGGATAGAAATCCAGTCTTCTTGTTTTTTGCGCGAAAACGAACCGGTTTGTCGGTGTGCCGACCCGACCGCCATCTTGAGAGTGTGCGTGCGCCTTAACTTAACCAACACGAGTATATACAAAACAACATTGTTTGTGGTCGAGTATGAAGATAGACGCGGTTCGCGCATGCTCGGTGCGCGGCAACGGCTGCATAGCGCGCGACCGCAACTTGTTGATTGTTCACTCACTTCGCGCCAGTCTGTCGCGAACGATGCGCCGAGAGGATGTGTGTCGCGCCGCCTCCGTTCTCGCAAACTTCGAACTTATTAATCGGAAATATGTGAAGTTTCCAAACTTAAACTCGTGCAGAACTCCCGTGCCGTTCGCCTCTTACAATATTTAATTAAGCTCTAATGTGTTTAAAGTGTAGTTCAGCGTATTGAAACTTAATAGGCTCGTTCCACTTTACCTGCATGCTCGTCCCACGACCGTGCGAAGCGGTAACCTTATCGGATAAACGAACATTTTTCAAATGGATGTGCGTTTAAGTTCTGTGATAGTGTGCGTGATTTGTGTGATTACGAGACTCCGTGAGTGCGTGGCCTGTGACAAGTCGCTTTAGCGAAGTGTAAGAAATAGTAATAATAAAGTTAAGTTAAAGCTATACAGAAAATATGTGGCGCCAAAGTAGATGGACGGTGTTGCTGCTCCTGGGATCGCTGGCTGCGGCGTCGGCAGAATTTAATAAAGGTAAAGGTACCAACTACCTGTCTACGCTTTGTTCTCGCTAGGGCCTCTCGTAGCGTTCTCGGAATAAGTAGTTTATTTTGGATTATGAACTGCGAAACGTGATGTCTAGGGTGTTCTGAAGGTGTGTTTGACACGTTCGTCGGTTCGCCTTTAAGATTGCTTAGGTAAGTTTATCGTTGAGCGTTGGCAGTGACCTCGTGTAGGTTCGTTTACCTCGGTTCGCGTATGCCGGTTCTTAGCCGGTAAAGTTCGCCAGGTATTGTCGAAAGCGTTAAGTAACTTGGTAATAGGCATTTTTACGAGGACAAGTATACTATCCTCCGAAGGCGCAAAATAACTGGTTTTGATCAATTTAATTAGTTCGTAGGTACACTAATTAATTTTGACCTATTCCCACGTATTTTATAGTTCCAAAATGTGGGTAGATTATTATTTACAATGCTTAGTAGGATATGATATTGTAGTTTGATGCATCACGGATGTGAGTGATTCTACCTATTAGTTAATTAAATATGTTTAATGGAGAGTTATGTTCACGTACGTGGATGTTTTGCCATTGAATAGGTAGTAGCGTTCCCACAGTGCATTGAAGAGGGTAAAGACTAAAAAAAGTAATGGGAATATGTCTACCTGAACTAACGGTAATAAGTGGGTAGGATAGGAATATACCTGCATTGTGTATTTCTTCAATTATTAACATCCTAAGGCCCACAAAGTGGCAATGAAATTTTAATTGTATTACCACTTTTGAGTTTTTAAAAACCATCTGAGACATAGAATATAGTGTCTTAAAATCTAAAAAAAATATATGTGTTACATGAGGATCTTGTCTAGTCAAAATCGCAGTCAGTTACGTGATCTGATGAATTTCACTCGATAGAAAAAAAAACGCGAAATTACCCCTTTTTGGAATGTATTTTCAATACTACGGCTATATTACTGATATTTAACATTTAATTTTTGTACTCAATTAAAGATCGTAAATAGTTATAGACATTTTCGCAGGGTTTGCTTTGATAAAATGACTGGCTTGATGACTATAGCTAAATATTTACAAAACTGCGCGCAGAGCTTGCGTAGAGAGCGGGATGGTTAATTGTAAACTCACGCATGTTAGAGCGGGACAGTTGCGTTGGGGATACCTCCCCTTAATAGGTACAGTCAGCATCAAAAGTAGCGCCACATATGAAGACGTCAAAAGTCTTTATTACAAAGGAATAAGAACTTTTGACCTCTTCATATGTGGCACTACTTTTGATGTTGACTGATTGGCCATCATTAATTATTATTTAATCAATTATCGTTTTCCTGTGCCTCTAAATTGTAAATTATTATAATTATGTTCGAATTACTTATTCGATTATTATTGTCATTATTGTATTAGTCCATACTCCATATTATTGTAAAATCATATATCTTGTAGGTTGTAGGCAATGTAGGCCTGCTCGCAGGCTAGACATCTAGACAAAGTAGTTAACTAAAAAATAAAAATAAACTACCTATTGAAAAAATCAGAAATGCTTATTTGCTAAGATACAGTTTCAAAGTTGTCAAGTTTTATGGTATGTAAGCCATAAAACTTGACAACTTTGTACCTAACTGCAAATCTGATTTTTTTCAATAGTTTTTTTTATTTTTTTTAGTTAGGTTGCTATAGTTAGATTAGGTATAGTTGTAAACCGACCGAAACAAATCATAAGCACTATTCCAATTGAAAACGATTAACATAGGTCTTAGGATTAGGACAGACAGTATAACTATTATATCTTTTTGTTTCAAACACTCAGAAACGTTTTGGGCTTTATTAAAGTCACGTGTAACATTAAGCCCGTTATAGACAGAGCTATAATAGTACATTACTTACCAAGGGCGATAAAACAAAGAATGTCTCAGATCGCAGGTATTTTACGCCCGAGCCTAAGGCAAGGGCGATAAATATGCGATCTGAGGCTTTCTTTATTATCGCTCGTGGTAAGTACAAAATTTTATGTCACCCCCTGGCCAGGAAGTGGGTTTTTTCGCGCGCGGAGCGTGCGATAATGGCCAGTTTATGGCCAGGTGTGACATAATATATATTTTTGTACAATAAAACAACCTTGCTATAAGATATTATTATTATGTTAATATACCAAAACATTACACTCCTTTTTTGGGCAGTCGTGTAAAAATATATATTATAGCTGTGTGTGGACTCAGTCGTTTAGTAGGCATAATATATCTTAAGATAGGTACCCTACTATACGGTGCTATAATACCTATTTTATTCTAGCATTGTCTGTGAGGGGCTTTAGGTATCTATCAGTGGCGTGTCGTCCTTAGAACTCGATTCCCATCGCATACCTATCTTGATAATCGATCCCAATATTCATCAACTATTGAAAAATTACGTCATATTAACTCAGGCTTGCCTATGCATATGTTTGACGTCACATTAAACTATAATATAAATTTCAAATAGACTCTACGCCTAAACAACGTTCTACTTAGGCAGGTAGCGAATAGTTAAATATTAAATGTGCCCCATTCCTGACGAGATCAAACGCTGGAATAAATTAATAACATCACAAGGTTCACAATACACCGTCCCACCTTTGCCAGGCAGAATATAAAACATTACGTAAAGATGTCTACATCTATCTACTATGTCTGTTCAACCAGGGTTACCACACGCACAGAATAAGTAATAGTCCACACGTCAGGACTTTTATAATTTATCAAATTTTGATAAGCGACGGAAGCGCGTTCTGGCGTGGCGTGTCGTGCGAACGACCGTTAAGACAAGGACACACCAACTGTCCATTTCTCTTACAAAAAATGCTGGATGAGCCATAAATGTATTACTTATTAGTCATAAAATATACATGGTTACCCATTTTACCTTTGTTACCGTGGTAACATTGTACCCCTTTCGTTACCTTCTTTAGAATTAGGATTGGAATTGCAGAAAAAACCCTCAACCTTCCGTGTATTATTTTATTATGAACTGACAGTGCTGAAAGAATTTGAATTTTTCTTTCCTGTCATAGAGTACATTTTTATGACACTGATCCTTATTAAACACAGGCAAAAGGTTAATATTGAAATTTGAAATATAATAAATTGACTCGCGTCTATATACATATTCGACCTTAAAGACGTGAATGGCCCGTTTATTATACATATTTCAATACATCGGAGACACGCGGGAATGTTCTATTAAAATGTTTAAACCTGCCCTGTAGCGTAGCGTAGCTGTAATCGTAGTCGTTTTAGGGATTTTAGGCATAAGTTGCCAGGGATCCAAAAATCAGGACTTGTTCGATATTGTCAGGACTTTCAATACAAGAACAACTATCTGGTTACCCTGTACAACGTGTTCCTCTCAGGTTAACGTGATGTAGGTAGTCAATATTAAATTTCGCGCAGCAACTTACTGCGAGAATTGCATTCAGAATCTGGATGCGATGTGTTTCTTGCCCGCTTTAATTTATTTTGTCGTAAGCAGTAAGTTGTTGTTCAAATGCAAAAAAAATAAGATCAATTCGGTTATTATTCGACATAATCGGCTTTTGGATGTTCGGCATTCGGCCGCACTTTTCGGTTCAACTGCCGAATATTTACCGAACAATTTTAAGGGTTTTTGTTTATAAGTTGCCAAGTCTAAACAGCGCTTAAAACGGGTAGTGTCCAAAACGCATACATATTTTTAGACGAGACTACACAAAATAAAAATGGTTTACTACTAGTCTTTTATGGGTCATCGTCTCGGTCAAAACAAGTCCGTACTGTCCCCGAAAGTTAGAGGAAACTGTTCGATTCAGAAATTGTCCGGACTGAATTCGTATGTTTACTTACTCGATGTCAAAAATATGTTTACACATTTGCATCTTACACCATTGTACGAATATAAATCGAATACGGTAAACACATCTTTGACTTCGTCCATACATACAGACAACAAATGAATTACTGATTGACATGTAAAAGTGCCCTGTGGTATTTATTTGCAGTACCTAAATGTTTGGTTTTGATTTTTGAATACGAGTCGGCGCCAAATATATGTTAGACTTTTACACCTTATTCGTTTGTGATAAAGCGAAAACTGTAATATACAATATCTGACGCCGAAGTACGTTACTAGAAAGTATTTAAGATGCTAAGAGTAAGAACACAGTGATCCATTCAAATAGCGATTTAACTTTCTAAGCAATAAGATACAGATTGCAATAGGCATATTAGCTATGAGCGCCGCGCCGGCGCGCCGCCGCCGCCGATGAAAACTTCGCGCCGCCGCCGCCGATGTGGCGCCACCGGCGTGGCATCGGCGCGGCATTCTTAATACCCGCGCGCGTTGTAGCCCATATACAATAGTGGCTCTGTGAGCTTGTAGAACATTGTTTACCTCGCGAACATTGTTTACGTTCCAAACCTTAGAAGTGCGCATACTAAAAGATAATGAATAGCGCTTAGAGGAATTTCTCTATAAGAGGAATTTCTCTCAGTCTGGATGAAGGGGGTATGAGCTTATGGAGCTCCTAAGCACACTCAGCGAAGTACAACTTGTAGAAGACGCACAGCTAGCCTCTATGTGCTAGGTTCTGCTCCTTAGTTTCTTTCTACTACCGTACAGCCGCCAATGAGCTTCCTGGCTCTGCGATCCACTGAGCTGAATGCAGCAAGTTAGCAATTACCACGAGGTCCGACGAGCAGCCCGATGGCTGCTAGATGGCTAGTCACCGATGTGACTACTGGGATTGACCGTTCACTTAGGAAATCTGAAATCCAACTACAAAGGCCAAAACTGAAGCGATATGCAGGAAGCTTGCGAAGCAGATTAGCATCACAAACCCTGTCAAATCCTTCGAGATGTCAAGAGACACGGCAAGAGCCTCACCGTGTTTCACGATAGCCTCGCCCCACTATTGCGTGCTGCGTGACATACACAAGAAGATCCCCAGTGGAACGGCGCTGGCGAAAGCCATACTGCCGATCACTGAGGAGGTCTTTAGTTTCAAGCTAAGCCAGCAGCTTACTGTTCATAACCTTACACAGTATGGAGGTGATGACGATATGTCGAAATTACAGGGATCGACGACTACACTTGTGAGGCACTGGTTGCACATTGGCAAGCAAGGATGCCGGAACAAGTGTGTAAAAATAGGAGACAACTCGGGAACACAGTGCTTCAGAACCCTTGCAGGTATACCATAAGGCCCACTAGCGTTGGTACATGTCTAGACTGGAGTGCTTCGACATTGAGGTATTGACGTTCAAAATTGTAAGGCCAAATGCTGTCAAATGAACGCAAGCAAGAATCTGCCTTACAGTCAGAGCTCTTAGTCGTTTTTCGCTTGCGTTTGACAGAATTTGGCCTTAGAGTTTTGTATGAACCATATGAGAATTACTGGCAAACAGAATCAGAATCAGAAATAAGAGAGAGGCGAAGCGATTGGACTTCTCTAATGCGGTGAAAGCTAGTGAGCCATCAGACTTCTGCATAGGACGACAGAAATTGGTTTCGACCGATTTGGATTAAGACCAGAACTGCTTACTACCAGGAGGGTAGGCTACTAATTAGGTCTCTATACTTTAGATGTGGTCAAAACGAGCCATGCGGATCATTTCATGATCACTGCAAGGCTTTGCGGTGAAATTAAATGCCCTCAGCTTAGAGCGAATCCTTCGAGCTCGAAGTTTGCGGGCACGACCTTGAACTCAGTCCTGGCAGGCACTCTTTGCGGAAGTCTGCCTACCTATTGTACCATAAAGCATTGCAATTTATAGAGATGATTATTTAATTTATGTTCCCGCACCAGCTACGATCCCGGGCGGCCCTTTTAACTAAAAGTTATTCGTTTTTATACACAACAAGTGCTTTCAAGGCCACGCCGCCGATACGCCGCCGCCGCCGACCGATTTTGACCGGCGCGCCGCCGCCGACCAAACACCTATCGGCGCTCATATCTAAGGCATATCGTCAAGTTGTAGATTGTAGGTAGACCAACAAAGAATTCAATGTTAAAACGCTATATTAAACCGACAAAGTGGTTATTTCCTGCGTTCCCAATAGGTATCAAAATGACTACATTTCCCAGCCGATATCAGTAGATAAGCAGATACGATAGCACACCCTACATGTGTACAGTCAGCAACAAAAGTACTTACGCATATGAAGACGTTAAAAACTCTCAATTCCCTTACAATAAAGACAAGTCTTTGGAGAGTTTTTGACGTCTGCATATGCGTAGTAACTTTTGATGCTTACTGTACATAGGTAGAACAACTTATTGCATTTTAGCAGACTAGAAAATTATATAGACTGCGAATAGGTATCTATACATTGTGACATACCTTTAAAATAATGAGCCTGCTGTAGCTAATTTCGCTTTGAACAGGTCTCTGTACCATTCATTTTGTATGACACACCTCTGCTTTTACACATCTGAACAAAAAAACTATATCCTGTGTACATTTCACATGTATAAATCGCAGAATAGCGTTCTAGTTTCTAAATCCACTATTGACATATTACATCATATCCCGAGAATTTTGTTTATTCGGCAGATACGGTGTAATCCAAGCACAAGTTATGAGGGTTCAAAAAACGAACCGACAACATTTCGGTAGTGCCCTTGCGCTTCGCTTGGTTCGTCTAAAGACGATATAAAGTAGATATGGACATACATATAATCCGTTCGACATACGTATATACTATACATACGAGTTAGGCGACTTCCTGATTTGTCGGTGCGGAGGCAGTACGATATGAGAAAAGTGTCAAATGTCAGTGTCAGCTGTCAGACGACGCGATACCATTTTTTACTACGCCCCTATATTTAAATGAGTGCTTCCTGACTGGCGCGGGATGCGCGGAAGCGGGACGATACGAAGGCGGCACTGCTTCGCTTCTGCGCATGATATTACTACTGCGCAAACGTAATACTGACAGTATTATATCAAGTGGGAATATTTGCGACGTCAGTAAGTTTACGTCAAAGAAGAAAATGTCACATATCGATCCCGTCCCGCCAAGTCAGGAAGTCGCCATAGAGTACGGATATATAATCCTTCAAGATTTATAAATAATCAAGTGATGGGATCGCATTTGCAGGCCTTTGCAGCAATAAACTGTAAAGGCTTTGATTTTCTGAAGTATTTTCAAGACTATCTTGACTATGAGCTGGACAGCTGCCAACTGGAAAAAGAGATGTTCCTTGGCTTAAAATGCCAAAAGGAATAAGAAAATTTAGTACTTACATATTGTGGGAAAACTATTAGATATGAACGATGCTTCGCATGAATTAAGGGTCTATGTTTTACGGTAGGTACCAAGAATACTTATTAGGTACAATACAGTAGCTCTAGTATAAGTTTTTTCGAAACATTAACTAATCGAATGCGTTTTGTCTCAAAATGCATGAAAGTGGTATGAAAACGTGAACAGCGCCTCTGGTGGTCACTAGTGGAAACTAAAACAGCGAGTATAACATTTGTTGCTAACCGATGAACGCGCGTATTTCAAACTCGGTAAGAACGTTTTCATAATACATTTTGAGACAAAACGCAAACGCGTTCGAATTAGTTAATGTTTCGAAAAAACTTATATACTAGAGCTACAGAGCATTTTCATACATTTTGAAACAAAACGCAAACGCGTATAAGTATGGCCCGTTTTCACAGCTCGTAAGGCCCTTAGGGGCTATTCATAAATTACGTCATCTATTTTTGACGATTTTTGACCCCCCCCTAAAATCATCCAACCATCATAATTCGAATGACCCCCCCCCCCCCCCAAATAAAATGATGTCATTTCTAAAAAATGCGTTCTTAGCTTAATTTTTCAATAAAAACTATTTAAAATGATTTAGTTATTATTATTTCTTTAAAGTTAAAACAATCAACAAAACAACAAATTAAGATTCAACTCTAAATATCAAATATCAATTTTTATTAATTTAGTGTTTTCCCATGGGGACTTCACCCACTACTCCAAGTTCTGAATCTAATCGGGCCTGGAATCATGTGGTTCTTGATCAGAGCCTCCAGCCAATTTCATTAGCTATTTATTTATTATAACTATTTATTGTTGATTCAAGTTTAGTAGGTAATTTTTTATAGCATTAACAGTTTATAGAAACACGAATTTCATTCCTTTTTTACTCATTAAAACACTTTTTAAATATGCGAGAGATGATGTCATCTTGGGATTGACCCCCCTCCCCTCCTACGTCATGCTACCATCATCCAATGTTATGACCCCCCCCCCCAAATTTGAAATGACGTAATTTATGAATAGCCCCTTATACACGATGCAAGATTTGCATGCGATTTTCATTACGTTGCGGGGTTTGGTCGCCCCCTGTCTTGCCTCGGTAGCCCGGAGCCCGCAGTGTAATCAAAATTACATGCAATTTCTTGCACTGTAGGCAAAATCTGAATCTGAATATTATTATTACGAGTAAATTGTAAATTGACATGTAAAAGTGCCCTTGTGGCCTATTTGCAGAATAAATGTTTGAATTTAGAATTTTTGAATTTTGAAGGCCTCGTCATACAGAGTGCGCGGTTTCATACATTAATGGGCACATTAATGTATGAAACCGTCCCGAAGCGACTCTTCATACGACATTGCTAAATTCCCAGCGACGTACACGTCATTTTCTCACTAGGTAAACCGCAGAGGTCAAAACACACATACAGGATCCATTTGCACGTAGATTACGATCATTATCTTAGTGTGAATCAGAATGACTCAACTACACCGTACGGTAAACAAGCACAGCACATGCTATTAGGTCTATATCTAATCAAGATTACACCTTAAATCTATCAGTATAATGTAGACAATCGAATGACGAGAAGTTCCTAGAAACTAGGCGAATAATTTTTCATACGAAAGTTATCGTAAAGTACACATGATTACTGAAACTTTGACGCCCTGACAGGTGATGTGATGTTAATATGCTTAATATTCTGTTTTGACATCAATATAATAAAGTCAGTTTTTTTAATACATCGACGGTGGCAAACAAGCGTACGGTCCACCTGATGGTTAGCGGACACCGCAGTCTATAGACGCTCGCAATCCCAAAGGAGTCACGTGCGCGTTGCTGACGCTTTATACAATTTGAGGATTCCTTGTGTTGACAACAGAAGGGACAAATTTAGGTCCCTCGCTCTCAACACAGTGCATCCGCGGGAGCTCTGGCAACCTTGCTCACCTCCAGGAACACAACACTAAATACTTTGGCTGCTCCAAATTCGAGCATAATGACATTTTGCTGTGCCCTACCTCTCTTATATGTCTTTAACAGTGTGTATGTAATAGAAACTATTACATGAATGTCGAATTAAATAAATCAATGGAATAAGTAAACTTCAAGTAAATTACCTCTACCTACTTCGGTAACATTCTTTCGTTTGACTCTGTCCTAACAAAGTTTCAAGACTTTCAAGCCGCACGAAGGTCGAGTGGAGTGAAGAGTTAGGTTATGAAATTAGGCTGCTGGCTAGACTTACCTAAAATTGTTATGCCGACAGTCAAGTAGATAAGCCTTACACACAAATAATATAAAGTCGACATGATGTTTAGAATTGGTCATGGGCGATAAACGTAAATAAAAAAAATGTTTAACAAAACATTGCTTTAACGAAAAATAATAAATGGATCAGAACCAAATTAATACGATTTATGAATTAAAAATAATAAGTATAATTACATCCTCTGTTAAACGCCATTGTATTCAACTCCTTTATATTAGGTGGCAATCAATAAACATTAAAACAGAGAGTACAGGAAGAAATAAATTATCAATCGGCAACTTAATAGGTACATTGATAGCTGTATTACTAAATAAAATTATTAGAAATCTACCACAATATCGTTGCATAAAGACCGATAGTGATTTGCAAGAGTTTGGTGAAAGGCGATCGTGACACGCCGCTGAGAACGGCTAACCTTTGCTGTACCTAGAATACTGGTACTTACTATATTTAGAATATTAAATACAATGTTCTTTAGCTACGCTGCGTTGTCTGGGAGAAATCCACTCAGCTTAGAGTACTTCACGAGCGCGGGTGAGCCATGGTTGTGCGTTGAGCTATACATGCACATTGTCTATGTGTGCGTCACCGTAGGAGACTATCAGTTCACTTTGTAATAATATTTTCGTATGTGTCACAATTACAACAATGGCCAACCCGCTCTCATGAGATAAAAGTACTATACGTCGACTTCCTGACTTGGCGGGGCGGGATCGATATGTGATATTTTTTTTCTTTGACGTAAACTTACTGACGTCGCAAATATTCCAACTTGACGGAATACTGTCATTATTACATTTGCGCAGTAGTAAAGTAACCTATCATGCGCAGAAGTGGACCAGTACTGCCTTCGTATCGTCCCGCTACCGCCCATCCCGCGCCACTCAGGAAGAACACATTTAAATGTAGGGGCGTAGTAAAAAGCAATACTGAGTTGACTGACAGTTGATTCTGACATTTGACAGTTTTCTCATATCGTACCGCCTCCGCACCGACAAATCAGGAAGTCGCCTATTTTAACTACTTACTAATAAAATCTACCCTGCTATTACCCATTAACTATTATTCCGAATTTAAAGTTTTCCGTAAAAGTAGTTCCGACTATGTGAATATGAGAAGCAATGAGTTGAAATGTTAATCAAAATATACTGCCAGTTGGAGGTTGTTAATTATAAGCGGACGATTACTGATGGTTTGTGTCAAAAGCAGTTCTTGAATTTGACAGCCAAACCCAAGACTTAATTTCAACCAAATATGACACGCTGGTAATTAACGAATGAGTAGAATACAGGCCTTTCGAGAACTTCTCTGTTACTTGTTCCACATCCGACATCATATTCAAATCAATAGTTTGAAAACTATCTCAATATACCAAGCGGAACGGTAAATTTCCAAAGAAAACTTACAAAATATACGATCAGGAACGTAGAAGCAACTTGTACCAAGATTAAGTTTCACGAACAAAACCAAGATTATTAATGCTACGGGCTACCGAATAAGTATTGATGTTTAAAGTCTACTTATTATGAAATAAACTCAATAGACTTCGCCGGGAACAATAGAAGGAAGTTTTGTTTTCTAGCATCTCTTCAGGCATACATATAAGTTTGCAACTAAGGTAAGGTATTGGAAAGTTAAATGGATTAACTGTTTTCTAGAAACCTGGTTCTGTAGAATTGTTCTTTGTATTACTTTGAAAGTAAGTGCAGGCGCAAGCTGTATGTGGGCTCATTGATTACTTAGTTTTAAATGATTGCTTATTGTCTGTCTGCTTGACAAGAATAAATGTGACCGTCCAGCTCACTGGGGCCTTTATGGTCGGTATTGAGTTACGCACGGATCTATAATCTACAATACATAGGCTACCAAAAACAATGATCACCATGTCCCTAAGTGCCGTACTTTTTTTTTTATAAATCGTCAAAGTTACTCAACCCAAAAATGCACTTTTGAGAAATAACTAAGAGAAGTTTAAAACTCATTTAAAGTATGTTCCCGTGGGAAGTTACATAGATGATGGTAGATCCTGAATCTTGAGGTTCTCTTCTATAGGAAACAATCAAAGATTTTTCAATTCCACTACCCCGTTGAGAAAAAATGGCCTTTGATCAGTGCAAGGCGCCGATCATAAAAAAGTAAGGAAATTTGTAATAGGTGAATTATTATTTCGTATTTTGTGATCTTTGTCATAGTGTATGCTAGAAAATAGTTTACTTAACACATCGAATGGAAAATAAAAACAAAATCCTAACGTGATATATATATTTTTATAAATATAGAAAAAGGATATTTTTTCTATCTCGTCACGAATAAATTTAACAATTTCCGTGTAGTATACCATACTTACCTGTAATAAGTCTAGACAAGCATTACACAGGTTTTATTTTTTTTCTATGTCAATTAGTTTCAATTTTATGACCGATTAAAGTTACATGAAAATCAAGGTTTACTTCCATACAATTGAGAAAAGGGCCCTTATGGACGAATGTAACCAAAAATGTAAGTAAATAATAATATTTACATAGTCTAAGTAGCAATCTTGTATTAGAACGTAATTCTGAATAAATCTTTTCATTACAAGTTTTTTGAATTTTGCGTAATTTTTAAATTTTACGAAAAAGCAATTTCGCATAGTAAAAATTATTTTTTAACTCTATTTTAAAAAAACCCGACCAAGTACGTGTCGGACCATGCACAATAAAGGGTTCCGTACCGACACCTACTAGTCCATATTTAAACCCCCTGTCCGATACGTCGAATCGAAAAAGGTCGTATCTTCATAGTAAACTCACGGCACTTACGCCCTTTTGTTTGAGCAAAACAATTTTTCAGCAATTACTCAAAAACCAGTAGCCGTATTTTTATCAAACCAAAAATCGTCTTAAGTATTTATTAATGTACAGTCACCAGCATCAATATCTGCTATAATAAAGGCGCCATAAATATTTGACCCGTCTTTACGGCCCTACAAATGGAGCTGTGTCGGATATTTATGCCACCATTGTTTTGGCAGATATTAATGCTGGTGACTGTACACCACCTCATTTGTTCAGAATTTTCATACATTTGGAAATTAGAGGGTGGTGGGGGGGGAGCGGCCCTACCTTTTTTTTAATTTCACGTTACTATTATGTAGCAATTCATAGAATAATACTTTCCTACCATATATTTTCATAATTAGAGAGCTTATAGTCGGCCGTGACATACGGACGGACGCACGGACGGACGGACGGACGGGCAGACATGATGAAACTATAAGGGTTCCGTTTTCACCATTTTGGCTACGGAACTCTAAAAATACAATTAATAGGAAATGTAATAAGAAACAAAAATTTTTGCAACGGTCATGCACGACTAGAACTTACTTGACTTGAGACTAGAAATAGGTATTTGTAACGTGTACCACTAGAATCCAGTAAACAGAAAAGGCAAATAAATAATACAGAAAATGGTTAGAAGTAATTAGAATAAGTTATTAAACTATTTTATATCATTATTATCTGACCTCTGCCATAAGGGCCCTTTTTTACTAAACTTTACAACTAATTTAAAGGTAGAAATACTTAACCTTATACGTGTGAAACCAAGCTAGAAATACACATCTAGTCTTATACTTTATCAATATGCAAAAAACAAAAAATATGTGATTTTACCGTATTTTACTAAAACGCTGATATCTACGAAACTAGAAAGTGCCATAAGGGCCCTTTTGTTATGGACTGACTCAAATTTGTGCAGTGTAAAACCAATTTTCAAATGAAATTGCCTGTCCTAGTGTACCTTGTCTTAATGTGTACATTTTCGTTAGTCTGTATAATTTAAGACTGGTTTTCTACACAATTAAGTCTTCAAAGCAACGTTAATTAATTACCGATAACACGATATCACTAAATACTAGTTTCCGTTACAATTACGGTGACACGAATAAAGTAACTAAGAATAAACATAATGTTACTAATTCTTAGCCTAACTGAATTCCCTATAGACACCTTTGGCATAGTTTAGGCATCTACAATAATACTGTCTCTTTCGGTCGGGTATAAATGTATTATTTCTTCCTCCTTCAGCGGTCTTAGCGGCCTAGGAGACAAGCTTTATCAAGCTTATTTAACCCGAACCCGACCCACCAATAATAATTTCCTGTCCACACAATACGTCATTCATTAGCCTTAATTTGTTCTTGCACTCACCTTACCATAGACAATTAGTATAACAAACTCCAAATTCAAGTGTTTGCCGTCCATAGAAGCGTACGCGTCAGTTGTTCTCAAACGCTGTTAATTTGAAGCAGCAATGTGAAGTCCAGCGTTGAAAAGGCCGCGCACGTTCGTGTGCCGTGGGGAGCACACTAGTGAAAAAACGACGTAAGTACTAGAAAGATGTACATACAGAAACGCCTTTTTAATAACTAGGATATAAGGCAACGCTCGCTCTTATGGCTTCTGTGGCGGGACTCGGCTGCCTTTGCCATGACGTCACCGTGTAACCGGACCGTCAACGACGGTTGGAACTCACACATTACCAATAGCCATATCTTTATTCAAACACAAGGCGACTTAATACATTTTGACATAGACTGGTAAGAATGCGGTTTAGTAGGGCTGTCACTTCAAAAGATATTTCTACCTGTGCGAGTGAATACAATAGACGTTTCACACGCAAAATCATAATTGTTTGGTCGACGTCGACCTTAATGGCCTTTCTTAAAGTTGCTGGCTCATGCCACTCATGTTCTTAGTGTAATTTTGAACCAATTGAAATAAAACTGCAAGTTACACTATATTTTGTAGCTAAATTATAGTTATTAAGTCGATTAGCGTTAGTTTTAATGCTTGAGTCACATTTTCTTATGATATCAAAACGTGACAGTGACAGCCCTAATTAAAAGAGAACATACCTGGTGACCGTTGCGCTTGCGTTGGCCCCGGTCGCTATATCTATACATACGTACATATCTTATCTGGCTGTTATCGTGCATGTTGCTTTTAAACTGTAAACTCTTATTTACCGTTACGCAGCCGAGTGTTTTTCTTAGAACCATCCCGATGTTATGATTCATCCAATCGTCAATGGTGGTATTTCCTTCTAGTAACACGATGAAATCGGAAAGACATCTTCATAAACCCGATCTAAACTTTGGAGCCATCTACATAATTCAAGTGCTTAACTTTTTGAATGCATAATCCAAGTTAGGCCTTGAAGATTAAAAATTTACCGCGCTCGTCTGCGATTAGGGATATTATTTCACGTATTATTAATTCGAGTTAAAATTTCCAAGCATTATCACTCAGAAGACAGACCCACACACTAAAAAATATGCATGAAACTAATAAGGCACATTAAACTAAAGCAATTCGACATTCATGGGAAATTTAACATTTGTACTACTGTGTATGTGCAATACAAAGCCGAGAATGCCGGCCATTTTAAAATAAAACCCGCCATGGATTTGGAGACAATCGATTTCGATTACGTACGGCGAATTGTCTGTTATCGATGGATCAGAACAGTCCCAACCGTTGCCATTCACAATAGTGTCAGCTTACTCTCGTGTTGGTGTCAAAATAACAAAAGACTGATTTACGCATATGGGACGCTCCATAAACGGATAGGCCTTCAAATTCCATCCGAGACGTAAATATTATATTATATTTATTGTTAAAAAGCTGACGTGATATTGCAATGTGATAAAGATAATTACAATGAAGTACTTAAAGTGCAAAAGTGCATTAGCATACTCGTAATCCTGACAATGTTTGCGCCCTCATACTTTCTGTTGACAAGATTTGTACCGAACGCGATGCAAACGCGTTCGTGTGTCGAAAGAAGTTACAACAGAGGCTCGGTAGCGTATCGTTTACGTTTGCCGATCCGTTATCGATGCATGATAACAAACTAGTCCGACCCGATCGCCATAACGCCGCAGTTACGTGATTACGGTCACGCGAATAACTTCGCCTAATTGCGATGATTTTGGAGGCTTGCTGCGGTGCGGGCTCGCGGTTTCGATTCTACAACTTGGAAGAACATAAATATTCTATAGAGGTGCTCTGTGCTCTCTTACTTTAAATAGTTACCGGGTTTAAAAAATCTGACCTAAGTAGGTTATCGTCATTGATTGCTCAATACCCAATAAATGGCTACGTTGCAATACTCGTATTAAATTTTGTGCAGAAAATATGTCGATATATTGACTAAGTAAGTATGTAAGCACTTTATTGTACACAATAACAGGTTAAAACAATGTATAATGTCACATAAAGATTAAAGTATAAAGGCGAACTTATCCCTATGAGGGATCTCTTCAGAGGAGGAGAGGGATTGAGTGGAAAGTGGAAGAATGAGATAGACAAACACCGTGTACACCAACGTACTACATACATATATATCTCTGTTATAACTTAGGTACTTATTGGCTTATTTTTAAACCACCTTGGAAATAGGCAGCTGAAAATCTAAATATAACAAACATTAACACCTCATCACACCACAAAGCTTCTGTATGTAAATGTTCGTACAGATAAGTACTATGTAAGAGTCTCCCTCATAATACAAAACAGGTGGGCCTACGCATCATACCACATTAACAAGGCGAGATTCTCATCACCTGTCTTCGTATGGAGAGCCACGTAACAATAAACAGAACGAGTGTTTAGATTAAACTTGTTTATGAATAACAATTAACACACGTACGGTACGGATAATTAATGGGTGTAACAGATCCTACAATTAGAATTCCTTCTCGAGCATACGATATATTCAGCGAGTTGAAGCATTACTAGCTTTATTTGATAGCCGTGGTGTCGCCTATAAGAGACTTGCGTGTAAATCAGATGACGTTTTTATATATTTAGAAGCAGCTACTTGTTGTCTAGTCCCTAAAAAGTAATAACATATTGTTGCCAGTATAAAGTACTCATACTCATACTCATACTCATTTATTTGCAATGGATCATATACATCCGTGAAATCAAACAAACTTCTGGACGGCTAGAAGTTTTGCGCACATACTACGAATGAGTTTTTGTAGGTGAAGTCGTTATTGTTCTTACTCGTAATACCCTCGCATTGGGTACACAATTACACATTTTTTCACCAACCCTGGATCCAAGTTAGGCGCCCAACCGTTCCCAGTTAGACTTCTCACGTATTCGTATTTATTTCTCATTGGTATAATTTTTTAATTGGTATTCGTATTTCTCTACGTTTATCCGTGCGTCGTCCTCAAGCAGCATTAAAATTACACGGAGGATATTTATTATTTATACATGGACGCCGCTGCAAAAGTCCTGCTGTCGAAAACATCCACAAAAATTCATCTCCTGCACAATTTTGCCCCACAAAGCGTACTCGGGAAGCTAAAGTGGAAACCGCGGACAATTCAGCTCGTGGCGGCCAATCCGGCATCGAGGCTCCTATTTGCGGCCGACGGCCTACTTGTCTCGGCTGAAACTGCCTGACCCGTGTCACGCATAGTTTCCACGCATCAAAACTTAGTTTGGCTTCCAGGCTTTGCTTATCACCCGGTCTGAATCGTAGTTTGAATAAGCTTTAGACTAAGTTTCAAGAACCAAGCAAGAAAATACAGGTAACAAAGTGAAGAAAAATCTACAGACATAGTCATAAATCGGATAACAAACTAGATTTGATTCATATTTTTTCGATTTCATCGAACAGGAATATCGGAAAATCTACGTCGAAGGTAAAGTATCGCCGACGCGTAATTCGATCACGCCTATATCTCAGCAGCCTCTGTCAAGTTAAGTAGGCATCTAATGGAAATTCTATGTACCGCTGTAAGTATACGTTCTTGCTTATAACGCTAAACGAGTAACGTTTTTATGCGTTTACGTCAGTGAGGGGTGATTTATCGACACCGCACCTTCGTTCAATGTCGGTAAGAATTGAATTATTTCAACGCCACGCGAGTAGGGTTTAAACCCCTGTTTATCAAGAAATACACGGTGTTTTCTTGCAATCCAGCTTTGTCCTCGAAATCGCGGACATCTCTGACGTATTGTACACCCATTCGTGTACGTTTGTACCGTTTAAGCAGTTTAAGAGGTTGTTATCTGGTTGGGAATTCGCAGATCTCAAAACAATTTCCATGCAAATCGCTACTCGACTCTAATGAAACTTTGCTTCCCAAAAAACTGGTAGGTTTGTTCTCTTAACGTGTAAAATTAAGTCTTAGTACCAACTGCACATTAAGAGCTAAGCTGGCGAACAATAACGAGCAGTATAATATTCTAAGTTCATTATTTTAATACTAACTGCGTCTGCGAAGAATGTAGTCGTGTATAAAAATCGCTTCAAATTGTAATGTTTTCCCATTCTCCTAATAGGCTATTCCATTTTACTGCCTTGGGATCGTTAAGAGAAAAAGTCTAGAGGGGAAACAAGGATATTATATCCGATTCGATAAAGTAAACTACCTGAAGAGTTTACCTCTATTACTTAATTTAAAAGGTTGGAACGGTGTTGTTTCAGAAGGCGGAACCGTTTCATTCTATACAAAAGCATCGTTTTAGCTTTTATGTGAAATACTTTTAACAATGCTGGGAAAAAGACAGTTGATAGGAAAGTTTTGGCATTTCTGTTTTAAACTGTCCAATACTTATAGCTGTTAATGTAATAGAATAGCCTTAACTGTACCTCTCCCTTATACTCATGGACGAGTCAAATTTCCGCTTGAGAGAAATAGAGGTACCTAATTACTACAGCAAAGTATTAGTCAAGTTATTTTATCTATACTACACTAGTAATCATTCTTACTAACCGACACAAGCATTCAAATAAACAGATTCACCTCATTATTCTTCAATATCAGAAACGAAACCCAGTTCCGTCGTAAACCAAGTCACGAACAACTCGTAGGAGATTGAAACTTAAAAATGCTTCACGTACATTTGTGTGGTCGGAGTTTCAAAACTTGAACATATTGTCACATTTCTCGGATTCACCCTTGTTACTAGTTTAGGTTGTAAGTTTTATTGCATTCTGCGGAACACAACGGTTAAAGTTGGAAGCAAAGATTTCTTCTTCAGAACCCCTATTCTTCCCACGTATGGAGGAATAGAATATTTGTTTGCCTTGCGTTTGTTAAATATGTACCTACAGTCCATGAGCTCTTAAGATAACTTTCGGGTTTTGTTCGGGTAAATCAGATAGATTCGTGTAATGGAAAATGACAATGTCTTTTTGGTTTGTCAGCTCTAGGTCTCCGCTTCAGCTTCGACAGAAATGCTTTCGTATGTCCGGATGTATAGTTATTGCTCGTGGACGTGAAATGTTTGTGAGCAGGTTCTATAAATAAATAGATTATATTGTATAGAGTATAGACGAATCAGCAATGCACTTAAAATGTCTCGTGATTCCGTTTTCCAAGTTGGATGAAATTGGATAGCAAAGCAACACATATCTGGCACAAACCTGATATCCACACTGAAATCCTTTGCTAAATTGAAAGTCCAATTTAAACATGCTCTGCTGTTCTCTATAGCAATAAGCAATTATATTTACACACTAACAATTAACCTGTTTCAAGGAATACCGTTGCGACATGTATAATAATGGCGGATTGTAATTAATCCGGATACAATAGATCTGTATTAAGGAACAAGCCCGTACATCGCATGTTTACACCCCAATCTCGTATCTCATCATTGATGGTATGCTAACGTGAGCTTTGTTTTGCTGATGCTAAAGTTGAGTTTTCCTTCAGGCTATTGAATTAGATACGGGGCTGTGAAGATGTGTTGGTATGTGCCCCGCGGGTACCACAATAAACGGAGTTGACCTACCCTTCCGATAGTATTGCTCGAATATATCTCGCTGAAGTAAAGTAAAGGACAGCTTTATAGCCCTCTGTTTGATTGAACAGCCCTATGATCCCGGATTGGTGGTGTGAATTAGTTAACAGTGTTAACACGTGTGGAAACTCCGTGATTGACTGATTGTGCTTCTGAAAGGCTTGAACTACATGTTTGTTTGACGGCGAAGTATTTTTTTTTAAATTAATAATAAAGCTAAGAAGTTGATTGTTATATTGATATCTATTTATATATAAAACTCGCCTTCAAACGGTGTCACTAATGTATTTGTAAAGAGAGGTTGCTAAAATTGGTATGTTGAGAAGGAGTTCAAATATATACCTGGAATTTATCTACGAAAAGATGTTATTACGACACAGGCATAAACATTATATTATGGAAAAAGTAAAGTACAAAGATCACTTAAGTCGCAAAAGGAGGAAAATCTTTCTCTAATTTAGACATGGCCTGTGATAGAACCGGTTCCAATCAACATTTCGTTTGTCGTAATGAGAAATCTGCTTCAAAACAAGTGTCGCATCGCAACACACCAAACGATCCCAACCCCAATCCACTAACAGTGGAAAAAAACAGAAGTCATTACAAAAGCTATTTTCTGCAGAGCATTCTTAATTAAGCTGCAGATAGCACAATAGATCTGTATTAAGAGTCCGTACTGCCCCCCTGTGTATTGTGAACCGATACCACTAGCATCACCTTTGCAAACTCTATTCTCAAATCACCTATCCTCCGAATTTCAACCTTGCTGAAAAGAAACAAGGTCGTTATTGTAAAAGCAGGATTAGAGGAGATACGCCATATGGAACTTTGTACTTTCGGTTTAAAAATACAACAGCGGTTCAGGACAGTGACAATATCTAATTGATTTTAGAAACTAAACCGGTCGAGGACTGTTAAAACGATGTTATCTTGTTTATTTTGTATTGTTCAGTAAATATTGATTGAATATGTAATATGCCCATGTGCTTACATCAAAATTATTCTGAAATTAAAAATATGTTCTCCTTGTTTCACGTTTTAATCGTCTTCCATGATCCAGAATTCCATCTCGCTCCTAGTACTGTTTCTCGCCTAATTTCTGTGTTCACGCCACCAAGCCCTTCTGCAAATACTCTAATGTTTTGAAATGAAAAAGAAGAATGAATTTCTGGAACCACTTTCAAACTACAAGCGACTCCACAAAAACTCAGCAGCGTTTAAAATCCATTACTGCAAAGCAAAGAGTTAGTTAGCCGACTGGACCACGATGGTCCAGTCGGCTAACAAGGTCAAATCAAAATGTTTTTGCTAGTGGTCGTGCTAGCGCTAACCTCTATACTGCATTGCATTCCCTGTCAGAGTCACCCGCTACGCTGCGCAATGGACTCTAGTCTCACCAGTGTGTCACCAGATCATAGAAAGTGTCGGTTGGACAAGGCCAAGGTTGTAACCCACTCAGTAATATTCTATCTTGTCAAGTAATACAGGCAACTGTGGATCTAACTACACTGAGCGAAAAAAATACTAATTATTAGTAAGTTTTAGTGAATCCCAAGACAAGGAGATTATATACTAACGGTTACAAAACAGTTTAATAGTAATTAGTAGTTACTACTAGTAATTAGTTACAAGGACAAATTTTTTGGTATTAGTAATTAACTACTATTATCAAAAACTGTTTTGTAACCATCATCATCATCATATCAGCCGAAAGACGTCCACTGCTGGACATAGGCCTCCCCCAAAGAGTGCCACAATGACCGGTATTGCGCCACCCGCATCCAGCAGACTCCCGCGACCTTTACCAGGTCATCAGTCCACCTTGTGGGGGGTCTACCCACGCTGCGCCTTCCGGTCCGTGGTCGCCACTTGAGAACCTTTCGGGCCCAACGGCCATCGGTTCTACGTGCAATGTGCCCCGTCCACTGCCACTTAAGTTTAGCGATTCGAAAGGCTATATCGGTTACTTTGGTTCTGCTACGGATGGCCTCATTTCTGATGCGATCACACAGAGAAACTCCCAGCATAGCCCTCTTTTGTAACCATTAGTATATAATCTCCTTGTCCTGGGATTCACTAAAACTTACTAATAATTAGTATATTTTTTTCGCTCAGTGTACCTAATAGTGAAGTGGAGTGTTTAACCTTTCATCGAGCAACGTGACGATGTTAAACTCCCGATAGGTGGCGCTAAACTCACCGGACGCTCCCGCCGGCGTGTTAGTTTCCGGCGCCCGGCTCCGATCACTTCCGATTGCTTTTGCGCTACAATGCAGCCTTAATATACGAACTACCCTCACGTTCACAACCCTTATCGACCACTCCTATAACAACACCACCAGTAGTAGCCTGACCTCACAGCACACATACTTCTTACTAATATCACGATCACCTTATACTGGGAACTACCTTAGTGTCGAATAAATGCTTCGTGAATTGGTAGGCTGAACGGATTCGAGTGGAAAACGCTTTCATGACGATCGACTTACACGAAACTCTATTGTATTTTACTCAGCTGAAATATCCTATGATCACCAACCAAGTCTCACTTGACTGACCATTTCTGAGCCTTATTTCAATTGAATAAGGTCTAGGAATGGTCTTCTTGAGTTTCCTTTGTATGGTACATGCGCTGTTTCTTAAGAAGATGGTATCGTATTTTACTTTCGGTTGGGAACCTTCTGATGCCTCCGAACTGTTGAAATTGGTCAGAAGTAAGAAAAGATAAGTGTCTTATAGAGGTAAGTATTTTAATATAACTTTAATGAATACGAAACGGAAAACATAAAGAAAAAACCGGCCAAGTGCGTGTCGGGCCACGCGCAAGGTAGGGTTCCGTAGTCGTCTACCCGTTACATTATATGGACTAAAAAGTTCGCAAACTTATATTTACTATGTTTTTGACAGAATTAACAACATTATCTAAGGTATCAATGGAAATTGTACGAAAGTTTGCTTTTGCAAAGTACATTTCTGAAGTTCGACTATTACTCGTTAACTAGTAATGTCTACTTAGCTGTGATAGTTTTCCTTTTAAATTCATCGTATATACTACTACCATGATTTTTTTCACATGCCTAGTAGCCACCGTTTAGCTGGCAGGGGGGGGGGACACACTTGACCATAGCTAAACTTATCACTTCAAAGCTTAATATCACGCTAACCAATTTTTTAATCAAAAAATGCTTTCAGAAACCTAATAATATTTTTATTATCCAATGATACCCCACACGATGCGGTTTGGCAGAAAAAACAATTGCACCACCACTTTACATGTAGGGGAGGTACCCTAAAAAAAATTTTTTTTAAAGATTTTATTCTACCGTTTTGTCGGCGTCATTGATATGTATACTCATGCCAAATTACAGCTTTCTAGTACTAACGGTTACTGAGAAAAACGGGGGTCGGACGGACGGACATGGCGAAACTATAAGGGTTCCTTGTTTACTACGGAACCCTAAAAAGAACTCATTAAATGCTGTTTGGTATTTTAAATATATGATCATATAAACAGTCATTAACTTAAAATAAATATTCATTATTATCTTTTTAATTCGTCAACACAATCGTTTGAAAAATGAAATAATACTGTTCGGAATATCCTGGCTTTCTGTACAAGATTTTATAAATATATTTAGATGAACTTGACAAACATTTCTTGTAATAAAAATATAAAACCAACATAATACACCCACTCATATCGACATATGTACCTAGTTAAACTATTTAGTCATCGCAGTCCTTTGTTCGCCACGCTAGTAGTAGGTAACTAGGTACCAATGATCTTTGCAACGATGAGTATAAAATGAGTCATCGAGCACGTCAGAACTAGCCCAATCATTACTTATTGTCGACACCACAATGCCCAATCACCGGCCGCGGCAAGAATTTCTGATGTTGAATTTGCCTAAAATAGGTTTTTGTCAGCTATTGAATAGACAAGCGGTTCTGATTTGACAGACGTTGACAGTCTGCGCTTTAAGCGAAAATGTTGATTTGGATCGATTGTCATGCCTATAGGACGAGAAAATGCTGTAATAAAAGGTTACGAATGGGATCCAAGTAATTCAGTTGGTTGTACTAAATGAACACAATTTTTAGTTCTTACGCAGATAAATAACCGAAATATTAATTAAGAGCAAGTGGAACGTCGCGATAATAAAATCAATATCATATTGGCCTTCGGGTCGATCCACGTAACTCGGACACGATAACGGAAACTATAGTATTTAATTTCGAATGTTTTTAAATGTCCAATAAACAAATGGCAGTAGGATAATATAATTGATTACATTAAGTCAACGCTATCTGCTTAGCCTGGAGGTTGACTGGTAGAGAATGCCTCGTGGCATTAAGTCCGCTTATTGTACTTTAAGCTTTCTTTTGTGCAATAATAGTACATTACTTACCAAGGGCGATAAAACAAAGAATGTCTCAGATCGCAGGTATTTTACGCCCGAGCCGAAGGCAAGGGCGATAAATATGCGACCTGAGGCTTTCTTTATTATCGCCCGTGGTAAGTACAAAATTTTATGTCACCCCCTGGCCAGGAAGTGGGTTTTTTCGCGCGCGGAGCGTGCGATAATGGCCACTTTATGGCCAGGTGTGACATAAAGATTAAATAAATAAATATATAAATATAATACTCAACAAAGCAATCCGAAATACCAGGAACATTACTTAAAAACAATCCGCTCATTGGATTTAAGCTGTGCCAAAAACAATGTGCAACAAAATGAAAATGGAACTAAACTGAAAATATTAAATTCAACTTTGAAAACAAAACGCGGAGATATCAAGCTCGCGCAAAGAGAACGATTTCCTCGCATTTAAAACAATACATCTGCATTTAAATGCCACTTAATTTGATTAAGGCCATGAAGCATAATGTAGCAACCAATCAATTCGACTCACGGCGCGACCATCTCTAATAATCATCGTTCGTCTTACTTTACTCGGATATTTTGCCCCAATGCCATAAAATGGCACCATTAAAGAGCTAAGACTTCCACTTGAATATACATCGCACGAATGGGTAAATTGATATGGAAACCGGGCGTGCTAGGACCGTCGAACTTGGTTCAAACAATTATGAATTCACCATTGAACCTTTATTTTGAGGGGAAGATTTTAAAGGGCGCTGCTAAATCTTTAATATTTCGGGACGAGGATGTCACAAATTATATTTGTAAAATTACTGTTTGAATATTAGTAGTAAAATTCACTTGGAAAGGACCTAATAAAAATCACTTTTGTGAACGGTCCAAGTCTGTCTGGCTGTGAAAATTAGGCGTCAAACAAAAGGTAATAAACAGCTTTTATAGTATATAGACGAATACTGTAAATACGAGTATATATATTCCATATATTTCCGATTTCTATTAAAGTTCGAGTTATCAGATGTTTATCTTGACCTATACAAACTTGTCCGACGTCCGTCCATATCGCCTAGTTGAACTTTCTGCTTCTATTATTTTCTTAACATTTTTAGTTTTCTTTGAAAATAATTCCACTATTAAGAAAGCGTTGGCTTTTTATTTTTATTACCATTTGTAAGAACCGTATGTATTGTACAAAGGCCTATTTCTTTATAAGAACTGACCAAGTGTGCGTAGGACCACGCACAATTAAAGGTTTATACTACTCATCCACCACTACAAGCCCACATTGAAACATTTGAAACCACTATGCTAGTCAAACTCACGGCACTTACGTCTTTTTGTTTCGGAAAAGCAGATTTTAAGTGATAACTCAAAAACCGTTCTAGACCTATCTTAATCAAAACGTTAAGTAAATAACATGTCATTTTTTTTTCATATTTTAGAGGCAACGGTTCGAAATATAGAGGCTCGGGGGAGGGCATAAGATTGAACTATATAAAAAACATAAAATATATAGTTCTATCACACAGACGTACATATAATATAACGTTGCCAGTGCTGTGGAACTGTATCTATAAGTTTATAAGGCAGTTAATGATTCTGCCTGGATACACCGTCGCTTCGTGACTTGGAAACCAAGCGTTTGCGCCCCAGAGATATACTTTTTATTTTAATTATGCTTCCGTAAAAGCAACAAATGGCATCGTTATAAGTTGCCAGTAATTTATAACCCTTATTTTTTTATTTAGTTTTTTTTTACATCGCGATTTAGCAAAACGAAGCATATTATTTTAAGTAATTAATACAGCACACAGCAGTAATAATAGATTGCTTGGCTTAATCTCCTGGAAGGCACAGTTGTGCTGTGTTGTGATATTTAGTTAATACCACGACGCGACGCGAGACGACAAAATCTATACTTGCCGGCAAACATCTTGAACCTAACCTTGTCTGCGCAGTACCCGATTTACGTACAATTCACGCTACTGCTCAGGTCAATCTGGTTCAAGATGTTTGCCGGCAACTGTAACCTCCTATGTACAATTTACTCAGTGCGAGCGAGACAGGAGTCGCCGAGTCGCATGCGACGCGACTTGATTATTTATTGAAGTATTTGATAAAGGCTTGGTCACACCGCTTGCGCGATGCAAGCGTGACGCTGCGCTGCGCGCCGAAATGTATGTACCGTCCCGCTCGCGTCGCGCAGCCTGTGTGGCGTCGCTAACCTGTTAGCATACGTTCCGGCGCGCAGCGGTCGCGTCGCGCAGACGTCACACAAGCCTTAAGTCGTTGTAATACAGCTTATAGTTACCTACATAATTACATGATTGTCTGATTTATCCATCCCCCTTGAATACAGCTAGACATTCTCATTTGCGATATAATTATACATTGAAGGACTAGTCACAGTGGAATCCTCAGTAAATTACTTAATAACAATAATAACAGAACGGGATTTCTTGTCGTAGGTACTTAACTCTTATTACACTTCGTTGCTCGCGGCATGTTGGTATAATTGGGAAAGACGTATTATGTATCTTATCTGTTTGTTTCAGGTATGTCCAAAGTCAACCGTCAAATTAAAATTGTAGACACAATGAAGAAAATGTGGAGCGGTAAGTGGACGATTATCTTCCTCAAACATATTAAGCCGTAAGGATTTAATAAAATCCTTTGTTTGCCTGTTATTTAAGCATGGTACATACATATTAGTAGAAACGGAACGATAAGAGTGACATGACGTCTCCAAAGAACGCAAGCGAAAAACTACCTTAAGTTTGGAGCAAAAAGTGGCTTTTGTATCGAGTTCGTTAAGCTATTGCTACTCTGTGTGGACAGAGACTGTCTTTTATTTTTAACTTTCTTTTATTAAATACGGACAAAACAGATTATACATAGAATTTATCCCTGTAAGGAATCTCTTCCAGTTAACCTTTGAGCAATTGACTGAAGAATAGGATAGGAACCAAACGATAGACAAACGAACACGTGTACAAATACATATTTATCATAAATATTCTCAATACACGATTACAGCTGGTGGGAATCGAGTGTATGGACGCTCCGCCACTGTTGTTCACCAAAAAAATAAATTGAAAACTAGATTAAAATTAAACATGTTGATGTTGACATAATGTATCGTTTATATCCGATTTTTTAAGAAAAGTATGGAAGTTGTCCTTTCCATAGCGGATTAGTGAGTCTGTTTTTTTATTAACAATTAGTTCATAGTTTATTTACTTTTCTATATAACTCACTTTTAAACTCGAATTTCGTGACAATAGGACGAAAGAGACTGAAAACTGCGAAAAATCCCCAACACGCACTTTCACCCTGTATCACAAAGATATATTTGTACAATACAGAACACGTGTTGCTAAATGTGTATTCATTTATTAAGTTGGTCTGTTTTTTCCGGAACAAGCTTACGCCCGCGCCGCGCGACATGTGTTCGGCAACTATGACGCGATATGAAAGTGAAATAAGGGACCTTCCCGTTGCGATCGTGTTTTATTTAGGACTAGCGACCGACCAACGAATTGTACAGATATGTCAGATTTCTATAAAGTTAGTTGTTAGTAGGGTTGCCAACCGTCACGCCTCAGGCGGGACGTCCCGTTTCCAGCACCCTAGGCGATGCGTCCCGCAAAGGATGCGTGCGGGACGCCAATTGTCCCGCTTTCAAGCCTCGGCAGAATTATAGGAACTGGAGCGAGCATTTTGTTTCATTTCAGGAAAGAGTGCACAACTTCGATAAATGAAAATAAAATTTGTATCGTATCCCGCTCCCGGAGGAGCGTACTCGTAATAAGATAATTTTAGTTCGGAAATCATCCACTAAGAATGTATATCTCGCGGGAATAAATAATGTATCTTACATCACAATTATACGTTCACAATATTGATACGAGTGCGCAAGTCCCGCATTTTTTAGCCAAGTCCCGCAATTCTACAACCAATGTCCCGCAAATCGGAGCACATAAGTTGGCAACCCTAGTTGTTAGTGAATATTGCACCAAAATTGGTCTGGCCTGAGATCAATAAAGGCATGGTCACACAGCGTGCGCGACGCCATTGGGAGTCCCGATGGCGGGACGCCGCGCAACGCGACCGCCGCGCGCCGGAATGTATATGATAATGCGCTGACATCGTGGACGCTCAGGTCTTTTTTGCGCACAGTACACATAAATTTCTGTACTACATAAGGTAATCTAAGATCTTAAGCTACTTGTGTCTGTGGAAGCAACTATTTACCCAAAACGAGTTTAAAAGCAGGTACTAAAACGTGAAGAGGAGTTTTCGGCTCACTCTCACTGAAGCAAATAATAAATCAGTTTAATAATGACCGATATTGAATAAAGACTAACAAATATGCAGTCCAATTGAGAACCATTTCACTTTTGACAGTCGATTGTAGAAAAACAACGGCTCCAGGTTCAGGCGAGGATAATAAAATTTGTGATCGTTAACCAAAATTTGCTCTTCATTATTACTCGTTGCTGCAACCGAACCGTTACTGAAAATATACCATCTGTATAACTGCATCGCGCTTGTACATAATTAGCCTGATTTTCTCTGTAATGAAACCCGGGCGAAAATTTCGGACGAATTGAGAATTACCTGATTCCCCGTCCCATAGGGTTGGCGACGGCTGGCGCCCCGGCGACAAGCCTTAGGTAAGTGTTTTTGACTCCCCTATTCGAAAACATTGTTATTGTTTTAAATCTGCGTTGCAGTTTTGGTGCCTGCTATGGCTTTCATGTCAACATTAAAGCGTAGGTATGGTGATTGGTTATCAGGGTTTAATTATTTATGTTGCTTAATGATACCTAGTGATAGTATCTGATTTTTTTTATTTCATGGTGTATACAATACATTGATTCAAATCAAAAATCGATAAAAGAACAAACATACAATACATACATATACAAACACCTCGTTTACGTCGCGTATAAAAAAGCGTAGTCGGTTAAAAAAGGGTTGGTAGCGTGTTTGAAATTGATAACAGGATTGGAACTCCATAGAGTTTGCGTATTCTTGTTTGCCACCGTCATACCTTAGTGTTAAAAAGTATATCAGTTATATAATACTATTTAAGGCAGTTAGTTAGATAACATATTAATATCTTAATTTCTGAACGTGGAGAATTAATCCTCCACAGCGTCATAGCCACAGTATTTACGTACCATAACATTGCTTCGAAATTGGCGTACGTTAGCTACTGAATGTACAGTCAAGGGCACCAATATGTATACACTTTTTCACCTTATTCCATTGAAATAAGATCCAAAAATGTATACATATTTTTGCCCTCGACTGTACTTCATTTCTAAAATCCACACGAAATTCTGTCCGAATACGAGATCAGAGAGAATGAGCGTTAATCATCGGTACCAATTAATCGCTCACTTTATGCCTGACAGTAATACTACTACGTAAATCCAAAAGGACACTTGTAATATAGAAACATGAAGGCACGATAGTCTTTCCAATTTAATCGAGCAGTAATCAAATGACGAGCGCTTGCATGAAACCAGCCGTTTAAACATTAAACTACCGCGGCTCGTAACTTGTGCTAGTAACTTTTTAAGAATGCGCTTTAGTAGAGTCTGTATAAAGCTCAAAATCCTGGAGAACTATATTAGTAAGTATACGAGTTTCTGAAACTAACCAACGTTGATACACGTGTTTAGAAATGAACGTTCTATTTTCAAATATCGGATTCAAAAAGCGTAATTGGCCAGTTAGCTGGTTGACCGAATATTTTGCTGGGTCACCTGTGGCCTGTGGCAGTTTAAAAAGCAAACACCGCGTGTTTTCAACAAAACTTACACGATGCCGATGCCCATAGATAGTGCCTTGAGTTACAGCTGTCTATAAGCCTGAAAGTTGTGTCAAGATCTGCGATTAAAAAAGTCTTAAAAGTGATATTAAATAAAAACTATCAACAACCTTCATTCTCGTGTATTTTCAAAGGACTCAATGTTTACAATCGTATATTTGATTCGCATCCAATTTTGCAAGGCCCTCTATGGACACAAGAGAATGCTTTTTCTCTATTTGTATTACCTACTCAGTTGGCATTAGGACTCGGCAGTACGTCAACATCTCGGTAACTTATTTATTTTGACGCACAATGTGTGTGCGTTCCGTTTTCACACGTTTTATGTAGGAGGGAAGAGCCGAAAACGGTGGGGTTTCAAGTCTATCAATATCAAATTACTATATGTACTTTGTTTTTCTTTTTAACTATACCTTGTAGTAAAATGTATGGCGCCTTCATTTGTTTCTTGTATAGCATAGTACTTTATAGATAAAAAAAATAGGCTAATAGGCATTTAATTTCAATTTTGACTGTTTTCTACGCATCTTGGTACTGGTAATGTAGTGATTTCATGGGGCCCGATACCGCAGCGCATTAGCAATGTTAAAGTTTTGTGAAGTCAATCAGTATCGCATGGTATCGGAAGAGAAAATTTCCTGCGTCATTTGAGCACATTTCTAACATTGGCGACGTTGAAACTTCATTTTCTTCAATTATTGAATTCGGCACCGCATTTCGGTAATGGTGAAATTGCGTTTGTCCAGCTGGCAACGTGTTTTTATCACGAAACTTCAAGTGTTGTGATTTAGCGGGACTCGGGACCCGACTAGCATCAAGTGGCAAGGGTGGAAGATAGATTATTTAAAAAATATTTTTTTTTTAACTGAATGGCTCAAAGCGGATATCAGAAATCGTCAGTGCTCAGCAACTAAGCGTTATCATAATCAAGCGTAGCGGCAGTGTAAATAATTCTGTTATCGCAGAACGATAACAGTTAAGGAGTGTCACAATTTAATGGAAAACTAAAGTGTGATCGAATCTGAATTTGCCCGCGATAGTTACAGGTAAACTTTAAGTATGAGACATGAGAAAATACTACATACCTTAAAACTTATGTAGTTTCTGTTACATTACACATTGTCTTAAATCGTATGTTTGTAATAGAATCCCTATTACATTAGCGTTAAAGTAGAATCCCATCAAAAACATTACATGTAAAAAGATGCAAGTCTCGCAACACAGTTCTTTTACAACAAAAAGTAATGATATGTAATCTTAAACCAAGTCTGTTATATTTTAGTCAATAGTACCGGAGGGGTGCCCACAGAACAAAATTTCCACCGACTTGCATCAGCATTAGGTACTTTATGTTTTTGATCATGTCATTATATATATTTAAAAAAATAAAGTTATGCAGATGCAAGTCGGTGGAAATTTTGTTCTGTGGGCACCCCTCCGGTACTATAGACTAAAATATAACAGACTTGGTTTAAGATTACATATCATTACTTTTTGTTGTAAAAGAACTGTGTTGCGAGACTTGCATCTTTTTACATGTAATGTTTTTGATGGGATCTCATCCCTTTTTTTTTCAGGTATGACTTCTAGTAACGAACATGCAAACTGTAAAGTAACTTTGTAATCGCATGTATTTTGTATAGGCTTACAAACTTACTTATGCAGTTTGTATATCTTAGATACGTGACTGATATTGCAATATTTTTTAATTTTCTAGCAATTAATGGGCTAAAAACTAATTATGTTTAAAATTTGGAGCTTGTGGGTCTGCTAGAAGTACCTTAAACGATTGATGATCTGTCAGTCAGTCAGTGAGTCAGTGACAAAACTAAGGAATTTTGAGGGGCAATAGTTCTTAAAATAAAAGTTCAAATTGAATGTTATTGAGAATATATCTCACCCATATTATGCCCAACATGTTACTGAAAATTCAGGGTTCTAGCTTTAACTGGGACAAAATTACAGGATGTTGAAAATGGCCTGAATGGCTTCGAGAAAAGGATGGTACGGCCGTGCACCTTTTTGCTCGACTTGCGGGGGCACTGCCGTGCCCCCAGATATCCAATAGAATGAGAGCATATGTCAATGTCAAACTCGAAGTAATCGTACTGTATTTAACCAGCTCTTTGTTTATGTTTATAGCTAAAATACAATTAAATGTAAATGTGGGCGTGGTAGTCCGTATACTTATAGTCTTATATTAGTAGTGTTCAAGGATAGAGGTTTGATCGCACAGCGTTGCACGACGTCCGGGCAACGCGATCGCTGCGCGCCGGAACGTACGGTAACAGGTTAGGCGACTTACTGACTTGGCGGGGCGGGATCGATATGTGACATTTTCTTCTTTGACGTAAATTTACTGACGTCGCAAAGATTCCTACTTGACAGAATACTGTCAGTATTACATTTGCGCAGTAGTAATATTATACGCAGAAGCGGACCAGTACTGCCTGCGCATCGTCCCGCTTCCGCGCATCCCGCGCCAGTCAGGAAGCACTCATTTAAATGTAGGGGCGCAGTAAAAAGTAGTACTGAGTTGACTGACAGTTGACACTGACATTTGACAGTTTTCTCATATCGTACCGCCTCCGCACCGACAAATCAGAACACGCAGGCTGCGCGACGCAGTCCGTTTTCAAATATTGTGGCGTGGCTTGCAGTTGCGGCGTCCCGCTTGCGTCGCGCGTGCTATGTGACCAAGGCTTAACCTCTATGAAGCCATTTGAGACATGCATTGTCAAGGGCTTCTTGTGAATGTCCCTTTAAGCTGACACCGTTTATGAGTTTTTTAAGAAAGTAAAAAAAAATACCTTTATACACCTATAAGGAGTTACTATTTATAACTCAAAAAAATTTACACTTTTTTTTGCTACTATATATTTCATTTTGCATTAATTGACAGTATTACATAATTAAAAATTCAAGTAAATTCTATATACATATTTATTATGTTATTGGGCTACGACGTCCGACTCAGACCAGGTGCCGAGAACGCTGGCTGCATTGCTACTAAATTGCTTGTTTTTATTTACGAATAAAAAAAAATTTTGGAACTTCGATGAAACATAACATAACCAATACATCGAACCGGAATGCCGAAATACATTTCCGTGCTGTAGCGTGAGCGTGGCGGCGGTCTGCGGTTGCCAACCCTTTTTGCGCTACGTGGACGTTTCGCAAACATTTTATACATATTTATTTGCGTTTTGGGTTCGCCGCTATACTGTACGTAGGTCTAAATAACCTATTTAAGATATACGAGGACATGTTTGCGTATCAGTGTATAATTTATGTCGGTGCCCTATAATTTGGCAGGACGCGATTATATTCTCGGTCAAATGCACCTGTACGACTCACTAAGTTGGTAGAGGCAACTGGTTGAACGATAGGGGGATCAATCATGGCTGTTCCGGTAGCTCAGTTGGCTAGAGAGATTGACCGCGTATGCCAGGATGTCGCAGGTTCGAATCCTGTACGGAGCCTAAAACGAAAGGCTTGGTCACACAGCGTTGCGCGACGTCCGCGCTACGCGACCGCTGCGTGCAGGAACGTATGCTAACAGGTTAGCGACGCCACACAGGCTGCGCGACGCGAGCGGGACGGTTTCATACATTTTGGCGCGCAGCGCAGCGTCCCGCTTGCGTCGCGCAAGCGGTGTGACCAAGCCTTTATTCATAAACGTTCATGAAACCTATTTTAGCTAAAATAGCGTTAAAATATGTTTGTCTATATGTCTCACTTTGACATTGTTTGTTTAGGTTTTATGAAGCAGCAGCAGTTTAGCAGCGGTTTGTTTATTTCTATGAATAAGTGGGTACGTTTTTAATTTTTTCCATTTAATTTGAATCTTAAATACCTGGTTAAGGTTAGGTTAGGGTGGACTGGTCATACTGTTCACCTTCTCTAAACCAAGAATTACTACAAGTGGCATTGAAATTAAATTGTATGTGTTCTACATACCCCTCTTGGGAACACATTGTGTTAATGCTTGGTCACACTGCGTTGCGCGACGTCCGCGCGACGCGACCGCTGCGCGCCGGAGCGTATGCTAACAGGTTAGCGACGTCACACAGGTTGCGCGACGCGAGCGGGACGGTTTCATACATTTTGCGTTAGGTAAGTCGCCTTCATCGGCATGAAAGCCCTCTAGCTAGATGAATTTTCAAGGAGTCCAATAGAACTCCTTGAAGAAGTTGGGATCTTGAAAACTTTTATGCTACTTGTCCTTTTATATACAGCTATTACGCTTGTTTACTGCTATTTTGTGTGCCAATTATATAACATTAACGAGTGCCAATGCAGAATTCGTTACTTACTTTGTCAATTAGATTAAACAAGTATAGAGTTTATTCAAACCTTAGCCAATACAGTTGCAAAAAGCCTTGAAAGTGCCGGTACGTTAGTTTTAAATATAGGTATTAGGTATCTATATCTATTTCTTTATTCAATACACAAGTCTCAAAAAGTTCTACGCAGGAATTGCATTGGCAAGAAACAAATGAACGCGGCATACATTTTACTGTTTCCATAAAATACTATCCTAGATACAAGTATGTACAACGCAAGAATTGGAAAGAATTAAGAAACAAATGAATACTATAATATGAGCCACTTCTTGCTTTGAATTTTATATTTAACACTAGCGGGTGATGGTGATACTGTCGATATTCCACCTAGTCAAATTATATTTACATTTATTATTTATTAAGGTTCGCCAACATTACAATACTATCACACTTAAAACGAAAACATGCTATATAGTCAGAGTATCGACCCAAATACAGGCAAACACAACTTGCTCCAAAATAACTCGCTTACATTTTGCCATAAAGTAACGGTGTATACGTCTATATCTTGAATAAACTATTTCAACTCTCCTTTAATTTATTTGGGTATCGCCCCAATCGTGCTCAACTGCTCAAGCGGACTCACAGGTCGCAACCAGCAAACCGTGTCGTTTCTCAGAAACCTACTATACAAAGGTAATCGAGAAAGTTAGGTCCAAATATTTCGCGAGTTCTCGCTCGATTTCGCAGGGAAGTGAGTCACGTTGAAACGGGCTTGTTCAACGCGTGTGAGACGGAGTTGGGAGAGATCCTATTCACGACTTGAAATTATCGAGTTCCCTTCGAGGAATGTCAATTTGGACAAGCCACGGTTGTCACTGTGTTTGCTGTTCGCCCGTGTGTGATTTTGAGGTTTCGAGTGAGTGAGTTTATTACAGATGCTAGTGACTAGTGACTGCTGGCTTTTAGACCGGGGCTACACTGCAGACTGAGAGATTGCAGTACGGGTACTTGGGGCCTTGTTTGAAGTCTCGTCTTTCTATCTACATATAGGTTACTGTACTGTTATGTTGGCAAAAAATGGGCACATTTTGTATTAGTTTATGTATCTACTAAACTATAACTGACATTCAGGTATTTTCAACTTTGCAACTTGTTGTTCACTCGTGTAATAAAAGCTATCAAGTTAAGACGACGCGTGAGACGCAAAAGGCCTTGAACTGCGTCCTTTTGGGGAACAAACTTTTTTATTCGTCGGAGTTTTAAGTGGAGTATACCTCGAAATCGAAGTGAGCCAAATTTCCTTTCTTATATTACCTTTTGAGTACTCTCAAGTACTTGCAAAGTTGACTACAATGAGATGTATCCACTTTTGGACTTTATAACAATGGTTTATATTTTATAACATTAAGGTAATAAATTAAAGTGGATACATCTCTTTGTTGACTGTACTCGTGTTAAAGAAAGCAATGCAAATGCAACACTAAATATTTACTTGCTCCGTATAGTTTCAATTGTTTATTGCCAAGTTGATAGTAAATATGTGATATAAATATTTGCGCAGCACGTGATATTCAACCGTTGGACACATTAGAGTAATCATTATTATTGTTAGTTTTAAGGTTGTCGCACACATAAAGGCTCGGCACCCGACCGGCGCCGCCTCACCTAGCAGGCTCGCTTCAACCCAGAGGAAGTTCCACGGAACAGCATCGCCTCAGCAGCACCGAGGTGGCCGCCAAATGTATTGTATTGTTATCGTCGGCAGCGAGCTGCAAGTGCTGCAACCGCGGCGTTCACCCTGCGATGGCGAGCTGTCCATCCACCGTTAGGTTGTCCTGAGCTGGGGTGATGCCGTTGCGGAAGGGATAAGTGTGCGTTGCAGTATGTTTCTAACAAAGAATACTGACCGGCGCGAGGTCAGGTGGCGCCGGTCGGGTGCAGAGCCTTTATGTGCGCGTCAACCTTTATAGGTGATAATAGTAGCTGCAATTACGCCTCTGAGTTACAAAATAACTTTTATAAATGGCGACTGGATGACTAAAGCTTAAAGCTTAAGCCACACAGAGAGCGGGCGGGCGGTAGCGGGACGTGAGCAGGACGTGAGCGGGACGGGAGCTGGCGGTAGCGGCGCTACCTCGCGCGCCCCTACCGCCAGCTCCCGCGCCGCTCCCGCCCTCTCCCGTGCCGCTACCGCCCGCTCCCGTCCCGCTCACGTCCCGCTACCGCCCGCCAGCTCTCTGTGTGGCTTAAGCTTAACTGAGGCGCGATTGACGGTAAAAAATAGTAACGATGTACAATCGAACAGCATGTTTGGTTTGACTACACAAAACACGCTTCGTGATTTTAAACGACCTCCCCGTCGAGTACTCATCCTAAACATTACTCTTGTCAACATTTGTCAAAAATTAACAGTCCCCGTTCCCACCACAAACAGAATCATCGGAGCGAATCATTACACCCATAAATACAGAACCCATAACATGAGACGTAAATCAACCAATTAAGAGCTATTTTCGAATGGTCGGCTACTGTTCTTTTTACGGAATATTTCCGTGCTAAAGTTAAGGGTGGACCAATGGCAGACGGGCCCGCGCCACCTGCTGAAGTAAAAAATATCGAGGACTAAAACTTGTTAGGCTTCGGCTATTATTATTTCGGCATCGGACTACGAACGTTCTGGAATTATATTCTAAGGCGCCTGTGGCTCAGAATTTCTTGCCTTGCGCGCTGGTTAGCTCGGTATGCCGTGCTCTTCTCTCATACCTCATACGGTCCAACTTGCGAAATTCGATATTGTCAAAATGAATGGTTATTTAAGAATATCAAACGGAAAGATTTTAATTAAATTAATCCAATCTTTTATTGAAAAATGAACATGAAAATGGCCATCTTTCGAAGTTGTTTTGTAATTTTTTAATATTTTACAATAAATACTCTAATTCATATAGGTAATTAATAATAAATTAAACTAAAACATTATTTTATGTCATACCTGGCCATAAAGTGGCTACGCGCGTGGAAATTCCCACATCGTGGCCAAAGGGAGTCATAAAATGTACACACGGGCGGTAATAAAGAAAGCGTCGGATCACATATTTGCGGGCGACAAATACCTGCGATCTGAGACATTCTTTGTATTATCGCCCTTAGTAAGTAATAGTACTATTCTAGAATTATTTTCCGGCTCGTAACAGCTGAGGTACAAAAAAGCTACCGTCACTTCCTCCTTACAGTCGAGGCATCAAACGCCGAGGCGAGGCGTCGAGGCGTCGGGGATTTTTCGCAATTGTTCCTGTTGATTAATTTATATTGTAAATTTATTCTAAGTTATTTATAATTTGATAATGTTCTTGTGGCACTCTTTGGGGGAGGCCCACAGAACAATAAATGGGAGGCCTATGTCCAGCAGTGGACGTCTTTCGGCTGATATGATGATGATGATGATGAATGTTCTTGACAATGTATGATCAATACAATAAATGATATCTATCTATCTATCTAATTATATACCGAATTGCAAAAGTAAATTAAACCACAGTTGATCGAGACTAACATTTTAATCGTTAATACTCTACAAATCCAGTATGTGCGGAAATTGCATGCTTTATTACATTTTCGCGTTGCACCTTTCGAATTGCATTTTATTAAGTATGAAAATAATTCTCACATTGTAATAAACACACAATAAAACTTGTTTTCTGTCGCTTGCGTTTGGATTGGAACGGATGTTTGTGTATTACTTTCTGTAAAAACAGCTGGCGTTTAAATAATTTTATCTACACACATATCATAAATCCTCTAATATGCGTTCGGAAACCGTAGAAAATGACTCTCATTTCAACATTCAATGAATTTATGGCAATTTTCTTATCTGTGGGTAAGGCTACAGCAGTAATAAAATATTTCATTTTAATCTCATATATGATGTTAAAATATTACGTCAAACAAAACTGTCAAAATTTAAATGTCAAAGTTGACATGTCCCTATTCTAGTATCACTGAAAATTCAAATTCAGTCGATGTGAAATGTCAGCTCGATGTTTTTTTAGTATATATCGTACGAAATTTGAGCTAGAACGACATGATCACATCAGAATAGGGACTCTTTACTTTTCAAAATAACATTCAGGTATCGGTTGCCAGTTCTGATTTCGATATTTCCGCAACCTTGCAAAAAAGGTTGTATTAACATAATTATTGTATTTATTTACTACGGTTTCTGAACCCATCTTAGAGTAATTATAATATGTGTGTAGATAAAGTAATGTATGCAACTGTACATAATTAGGCATTAAAACACTCGTGTGACCTTATTATGAAACTCGCCTTCGGCTCGTTTCATGAAACACACTCGTGTTTTAATGCCCCTCATTATGTACCAGTTGCATAAACTACTATTACAGTACCTAAAACTTTGCTACCAGTTTTTGAATGGAAAAGTTATCGTTTGGGATACTATCGTGTTATACCTACTTGCGTTGCATTAAGCTCAAGCCACACAGAGAGCGGGCGGGCGGTGGCGGCGCGGGCGCGGGCGGCGGCGGCGCGGGCGCGGGCGGCGGCGGCGCGGGCGCGGGCGGCAGCGGCGCGGGCGCGGGCGGCAGTGGCCTTTGGCGGCAGCCGCCACCGCCAAAAGCAGCTCCCGCGCCGCCGCCGCCCGCGCCCGCGCCGCCGCCGCCCGCGCCCGCGCCGCCGCCGCCCGCGCCCGCGCCGCAACCGCCCGCCCGCTCTCTGTGTGGCTTAAGCTTTAAAGTAAAGTCAAAATACTAGTTTACCTTTCAAACAATAAGGTTTAAAATCCAATAACATTTCAATAGAAATTCGGTCAACAAAATATGAGTAAGAACGGCAGTAACTACTACATAATTGCAATGTATAATGTTAGTCTATTTATACTGTTTTTTAATCTAATGTAATAATAATAAATACACTCTAATACAGGGCTGACTTCAAAATCGTGATACAAACGAACAAAATCCATGATTCTGACTGAACTCCTTAAGCTTAAGCCACACAGAGAGCGGGAGGGCGGTAGCGGGACGTGAGCGGGACGGGAGCGGGCGGTAGCGACGCGGGAGCGGGCGGTTGCTCCCGCGCGCTACCGCCCGCTCACGCGCCGCTACCGCCCTCCCGCTCTCTGTGTGGCTTAAGCTTTATACTATGTGACTAACCTGGAACAAGCGAAAAAAAACAACTGTTTCTTAGAAAAAGGTCTTCAATTCAATCAAGTAATTGAAAATATTGAAATGTATGGAGTAGATTTTTTATCCGCAGAGACAGAGCTGGTCCAATAGTAAAATTAATTCAGAATCATGGATAGAATGCGAATTTGTTATTTTGCATCAGGATTTTGAATTCACCTGTATAAATCGTATCCTTGTCAGAAGCAACCAAATTCATAAGTATTTATGTAGCTTAAGATCTGGATTTTAGGCGCATCATTTTCAAAAATAACATACTAGTTTGAGTTGTTTACTTTATTTATTATTAATAATACAACTTATGTAATTTAATGCCTGATAAAAATTCGGTAACAGGATTTAAACGTGGCAATGAATCAAGGAACAAATGGCGCGTATAATCTACTGTGAGCGTCCTTCACAATTCTGTTTCATTTTTATTATTACTCGGTCAATAATACCGGTAAAAGGTGTCATATAAATTATAGTTTACTAATTGTATATAATTAATAGTGATTTATTGAGGCTTCCGTTTGATTCAACTTGATTAAAAACGAGAAAAATAGGTATGTCCTTAAACAAATAGTTGTAATTTGACAACAACCAACTAAATAGGAAACTGATTAATACGAGTAGTTATGCATTTATAACCAACAGTAATAATAGAACAATGCACCGTATTGTACCTTTACCTATTGTCAAAATTGGTGTAAATGTAATTTATACGAAATACAGTCATTCATCTATATTATGCACAGCAATACAGCAATGTATGAAAATGAATTTGTTTGAGTTAGGGAACCATACGGAAAAAATAGCATAATTGTAAATTAACATATAAAAAAAATTGTTTCATATTTTATTTTTACTGTGCACCATATATCGTTGCTGCGGCCTCTGCAAATTGTATACAATTTAGCACAAAAGGAGATAATATTAAATACAAATTCAAAAATACAGTTTGCTCTACTAAAACTGTTCCTATAAATAACAACAGGCCTAACCAAACTTCAAGTGGTTTACACGTTACCGCAATACAATAGGCACAACGGCCTAGATAATAAGTGCTAAAATCGATTGATTAGTCGGTTTTTGCTCCGTTACCGTTAGTGTGCCACATTTCAAGTGTAAACGTGTAAACACGTGGTGAGTCACACTTATTACTTGTATAGCTCGCATTAACATAACAATTATGCATAATTATTATGAAACTGCGTGCATAGTTATAAATGGGCTACAACATTCACACGATTACCATGTGAACGTAAAACAATCTAATTCACAATACCTAGAATCAATATTTGTTTTTTATTCTAATATGTGTAATTAGTTAAGAAATCGGACCTGACCTTTAGAAACAAACGATGTAAGATGTTGAATGGAAATAAACGGGAAACCGTTACTTATAGGTACTATTTTTGTAAATAGAAAAAACAATACATATACAGGGTGGGTGGGTGGTTGTGTGTGTGTGTCTATGTTTACAATTAAGTTTTTTTCTGCTATGTATGTTTGATTTGTGCACTAATGTTTACTACTGCTAGTACTAGTATTAAATTAACATAGGTGTAGTAACGGTGACTGTTGCGTCGCCGTACCAAGATCGTCGACCTCAAATAATGGAGGTTACGGAATAATGCCCCGATGAATCATTTAGAAAGTGTCCGGTTTTTTATGACCACGGAATGCCTCGAAACGGCCATAATGTTCGTGTTACTATTGTTATTTTTACTAAATATTACAATCTTCCAACTCGCACTCAGAGCGCAGATATGACGTCACGTGCACAAATGTTGTGACCGTGTAGTGAAATGTAGTCTACATAAATAAAATAAAAATAAAATAAAAAAGCCTTTTATTTAGTCCTGTTTGATTTTTACATGGTCAATTTATAGCTAGTTTGTATGTTGAAAGAAAATTTATATTATAGTCCAAAGTATGTCCACGTCATTTTATGCATAGTCATTATCATGAAATACTATTAGTTTATAGATCGTTAAATAAAATGTCAATGTCAATTAAATTAAATTAATGTAATAGTTGTTGCGGACAAGAACCCCTCATCAGGTCAAGGCCTCCTCCAAGGACTTCCACTTTTCTCTGTCTGTAGCTGCTTCTTGCCAGTGGGTACCGGCTATCTTTTTTATGTCGTCGGACCAACGGAAAGTTGGTCTCCCCCTTCGTCGCTTCCCTGTAGGTCCATGAATGAATTTTCATGTAGTCTACATAGTTTTCTTATTTTCTCGGTAACCGCAGAAACTAAAACATGGCTTGAGCGAAGGCAGTTTGTTCTTCTTAAAAATGTATAGGAAGTAACAAAGTAGGATTAAGAACTATGTGGTTCCTTACAAAGTGACAAACATCTGTGTTCCCGGCAAGGGCTAGCTTTTGTCCTTGATGGCATTTTAATCGCTTAGTGGGTATACTTGGTACTGGGAATCTAAGCCGTGGGAAACTTTCTCAAGAGTAAGTGAGAAGCGTCAGACTAACTTTAAAAGTGTCGCTTAATACGGTGACAAGACCTAAAGCTTAAGCCACACAGAGAGCGGGAGGGCGGGCGGTAGCGGCGCGGGATAGGTAGGCGCTCCCGTCCACTCCCGCGCCGCTACCGCCCGCTCACGTCCCGCTCACGTCCCGCTACCGCCCTCCCGCTCTCTGTGTGGCTTAAGCTTAAGCAAAGCTTGTACTATGGGTACAATAGGGCTGTAAGAAAGACATAGACCTGTTAATAAAAGTGGATTTTCAGACGTTTATTAAATCGTGTTTTAGAGACAGCAAGCTTTTTGATTATACAATGATCTGATAAAGGTTCAGGATCTGAAATAAAGATTATTATAATGAATAAAAAAAAAATCGCTTTTCTAATTAAAACATTTTTTGTTAAAATACTGTTAAATTGACGCCAATTTAGGTCTTGTCACCTTGTCGGCGCCTTAATAAGTATCTATCTCTTATTTTGTATTTATCTGAATGACACATAGGCTCTAAATTCGAAAAAGAAGACCCTGAAAATCTTTTCCTTCAAAAATGCCATATCATATCAGTACTCACTCACAAACCTAAGTTTACCTAACAAGGATGTCTTTGCATTTTTAAACACTTCGATTTGATTATCCCTAGTTAATGTAAAAATAACGTCCACGACTGGGAATATAACCGTCGACATTGAATGTACATTTGTACACTAATCATAAAATCATAATATACCCTAGTAATTTATAAAAACGTTTACCTACATGTCTCAGAACCATTACAGGTCTAATCTCTACATATGCGTTGTTATTACGAATCTCGGGGTCACGATATACGAGGTGTCCCAGAGAGATGAGTCGAGGTAACTTGTGAATAATGGCTCCAATACATCAACGGCATACGCGGCAATGTCACACGCATTCGAAAAAAAAAACAACGCTCGTTCTAATTTCAATCTTAATAACTATAATTTTAGGTTCAAAATAGTCTTGGTTTCCGTTTTCAGTTATATCCTTTTTGTGTTTTTACGGTGTTGTCCGTCGCATTGCGTGCGATGTGCCTTGCGTGAGACTGGACAGTGCTCCTGACTAAATTGCATCAAGTCATAAATTTGTGTCGTTGCAATTTAAATCTTAACGCGTGTATATTGAGATTAAAAACGATTGCATGAGGAGTACTTTAAAATCTTTATAAGTATTAACAGTGTACTGCGTATCCCATGTAAAGCAATGTGACTAAAAATATTAACAAAACCCAAATGAAGTAGATAAAAATAAAAAGCATTGTAAATTTTCCCTGTAGGACACAAAATTGGTATCCGGTCAGAAAGACACGACAAATGAATTACATAAAATATATGTTTCATATAAAACCGGTACGCTAAGTGGACTGGACACTAGTTAAAAGCGTTTCATGTTACCGTTTATTTTTAACTAACCCGTCGTCTACCAGTCCCTGGGATCCCAGGGCAGATAACAAAATAATGGCATTGTATATTTTTTTCGCCGGGATATGACGGCTAGTTGAGTCTGATAATGGATAATGTAAGTTAATTGCCTCTTAAATAGTATCAAAGAAACTATCACCCGAAGCATTACGTTCCACCATCTTTTTCGTATCATGTCCGGATGTGCCCCTCTGCAGGTCGAATTACCCAACCGATTCTCGTGAATTTTCTCAGCAAATTAGATAATTATATAGACTATTGGTTTGATCAACTCGTTTACTCACACGAGTCACGCACAATCAAACGTACAAGAGCGGGTCGCCAATATCAAATTTGAAAGGAATACGGTATTTGACTTTAGTCAAGTCAGCAACTCTTTATGAAACTTCAAAAGTAGTCAGTTAATTATGAAATAATTAAAATATAACTTGACGGGTCTAACCACAGGTTTCTCTATCATTATTTTTAAATCCTCTTTATTACATGGGTAAAACTTATTTTACATATACGTATCAACGCGCGAGGATGTACAGTAAGTTTTTTGATTGATAACTTTATACGAATTTAATATATTAATTAATTTAATTTATAAATTGAATTTGTATTAAAGTTATCACTGACAAAACTAATACACCAATCTGCCAAGCCATGGTTGCTAATCATACTGATAAGTGTCCAGTAAAGGTTTCTTTTAATTTTATATCTTTGTCACTGACAAGAACGAAAACATTCGCGTTTCATTTTCCTTGAGTGTATAATAAACCTAACAAGATATACATATTTCATCCTTATTTGATACGCCATTTGTAGTATCCCGTACCTTTTTTTTCTGATGCCATAATTGGCTTTACTAAAAAAACACCTGATGCATTCTAATGCAATAATACCATAAATTAACAAAATTTGCTTAAACAAAGGCGTATTGAGAACAAATATGAGTAACTAATCAAAATGCAGCGTCATACCGAGGAGTGCCAACAACTAGAACTGGTTTGGTCAGAAAGTGGAACGTTGCCCTCATTTGGTCAGAACAAAGTTTCAGCTCTTACTGTATTGACGGGCGGCATTCGAAATTCGAACGGGATAGTTATTCTGTTCGATTTTTGAATTATAATTGCTTGCCTGTAAGAAAGAATTTTCGGCCAGTGTCCTAGCTAGAGGGATTACCTAGTTGCAGAATAGAAAAGAAAACCTACCATCGTACTTTTGTGGTTTTTTAGGATATTCCATATTCCACAGTATTGTGGAAGTTTTCGGACAGTATTTTCAGGTATTTTAGAGGGATTGCTTAGTTGCACAGTTGAAAAGGAAACAAAAATGTGTATAAGTAGAATATGCTCTGAAACTTCAACTGTTTTGTAGTAGTTTTAAGATGCTTGTGTTAAGTGAGACAGAAAGTAAGAGATAAGTTATGCTCGCAGAAAGTTATAGGTAGGTAGTCGCATAGTAACAAGGTTGGCTAACCAGGTCTAGTTTTTTTTTTAAATATCCTCTTGTATGTAAATAGTTTGGTTGGAGTACACTCAACCAAGAAAGCGGTCTGCCACTTTTGACCCTTAATGTACTATTAATTGACTGTAAGTGGTAGAGTTTTTAGGCTTACTGTACCTGTGTACCTACTTAACGCATGTACGGTCACGTGCATTAATTTAGTACCCATTTCGCAAACTTTCTTTGAACTTCTATACTGTTTGACAGTACTGTCAACCTTAAGGGGGTCCCAAATTAAAACTCGTGACTGTAGGTTAACAAAAAAAGCTTAAATCCTCCACGTAAAGTTCGTTCAAGTGATTCCCTAAATAGATATAGTAAATTGCATTTTGTATCATAATCCCCAACGCTGGCTTTCTAATTTCAATCTATTTTAATGCAAAAATCAAAAGGCAGACCTCTAAGAGGTACTAAAGAAAAACATAATCTGTTCGAAAACAAACTCCCAAGTTATTCCTCCTAACTTACACAACTGCTCCAACAAATCCAACTCATTTTCGATTTAACTAGTGACCGTGGAAGCCCCTTAAAAGGCAAATTGCTAATTTAGACCGCCCTACTTGCCAGATTTTTGCGGAGACTACGAAATCCGCAACCGCGTCCGTAAAAATTTCCATCCAATTTCACCTGACTGTTTTCTTTTCATTTTAGATGTTTTTCTCTAGAGGCTCAAGAAAAGGACGATAATCCAGAAGCGTTTTTAATTTTTAATTGATGGTTTTTGACTCGTCATCATTTTATTTTCAATCGTGAAATGACTCCCATCATTCGATAAGGATTGAGAGCTGACCTGCGTAACTGTCTGACTTCACAACACAACTCATAACAAAGGCTCGGCTACTCCCTTGATTGACGCGTACAATCGTCCATAGGCTACGATGTCTACTTACCATCAGGCAGCACGTATGTCTCTGTTAGGTACCCATGATCAGGATATAAAAAAAAATCCGCGCACGAAGCGCGTTTTTCACACCTAGTTAATGAAATGACCTTTTATCGGGCCCGGATGCCGTAATAATGTCACGAGATGGAAAGAAAATGACAAAAGTTATTGAATTATGCTTAAGCAGTATATTACTGGCGTCGAATTTCAATGGGGAATAGCTATGATTTATAAAATGAAGATAGCTGAATTGAATCTTCGAATTACCTCTCTTTCTTGAGATTTAACATAAAATTTCAAGAATTTAAATATGCTAGTATACTCGTAGTTTCCGTTACCGTAAGGCGACTTCCTGACTTGGCGGGGCGGGATCGATATGTGACATTTTCTTCTTTGACGTAAACTTACTGACATCGCAAAGATTCCCACTTGATATAATACTGTCAGTATTACGTTTGCGCAGTAGTAATATCATGCGCAGAAGCGAAGCAGTACCGCCTTCGCATCGTCCCGCTACCTCGCATCCCGCGCCAGTCAGGAAGCACTCATTTAAATGTAGGAGCGTAGTAAAAAATGGTATCGCGTCGACTGATAGCTGACACTGACATTTGACACTTTTCTCATGTCGTACTGCCTCCGCACCGACAGATCAGGAAGTTGCCTTAGACCGCAGAATTTGTAAAACCACTACTTACTCTGTAAGTACACCCGGCAATAAATATTGCACGTCGATCTTTGGAAAGAGGCAATTGGCTGTTTACGTTCGATTTCCGAACACTGGGGAACGTCCATCAATCATCTTATTCCGTTAATCGTCCATAAATCGATGACATGTAAACTTTGGATATCTCTAGCTTCTGACAAACGTCACATAGGTAGTGTGAGATAACGCCCTATCAAGCCGAAAGTAACAGAGTTTCTTTCCAAAGATCGATGTGGCTTACCGCCGGATACTGTATACTTAAAATCATTACAGTTGAAGGAATTGCTCCAAAGCAAGCTACTTTACTGTTCAAACAATAAGGTTCAAAATCCAATAACATTTTAATACGAATACGTTCAACAAAAAGAATTTCAACCATATCTATTGGTGAGAAAGGTAGATAGAGCTCCCGTCGTTGCGTTGTGTTGAGAGACCTGCTTTTATCTCTTAAGGCTTGGTCACACCGCGTGCGCGACGCAAGCGGGACGCCGCGCTGCGCGCCATAATGTATGAAACCGTCCCGCTCGCGTCGCGCAGCCAGTGTGACGTCGCTAACCTATTAGCATACGTTCCGGCGCGCTGCGGTCGCGTCGCGCGGACGTCGCGCAACGCGGTGTGACCAAGTCTTTATTGTCAAATTCACGAATCGCTTTTCCTTTGATTACGATAGTAAGCTTTGATACATTGGGACTAGGTTGATTTGTGTAAGATTGTCCACAAATATGAAAATGAAAATGAAAAATGCAACATATTTTATTTCCGTAAACAGTAATTAGTTTTACAAGTTACAAGGTAGAGGCTTCCTATTAAGTATCCAATACCTGTAGCAGGAAGTCCCGCTCCTCCATAGCAACAAATTGTTATTTAACATTATAAAAAAATATAAAAACATTATAAATAAATATTTATTTATTTATTTATCTACAACGCAGCAAATGCAACCGTAAAACGCATTCTAAAATATCTCAAAAAATTGATTGATATTTATAAACTTGATGACATAACGTTCAGAATCGAGTCGCCATCCGTCTATCACACATTAATCCGATTGAAAACTAATCCCCTGATGCGACATAAATTGTTTTTATGACGAGGGTTAAAGCCACACAGCCCACACATTCCAGGAAACTATCTCGCTAATAAAGGTTCCGTCAGATTTAAAAGGACCAGCGAGACGTCAAATAGAGCGCGGGTGGCAGTGTGCGCCGTACTTTGTTTTTTTATTTTATTTATTTGAGTAGTACGCGTAAAATTACCATACAATGTTGACCTATATACTAATACTTTACTACTACTACTATACTATTAGGCCTCGGTCGTTCTGACACCGCCGCCGGCGACGTCCAGCGTCTGGCGGCAGACGCAGGACGCCGCGGACAGCGGCTGTGTGGTCGTTTTGGAACGTAACCGCGGCGGCCAAAACGGCGGCAGATTCCGAGGTTTTGTGTTACGCGAAGAGACATGTGTACGCGAAATGGAAAAAACACTAGCATATTTATTGCTTCAGGAAGAAGAGGATGAGGATTTATAAATAATGTAGTATCCAAAAAATTTTTTATTAATACTTTCCCACAGTTTATGTTTAAAAATGCTGTTGTTAAAGTTTTTTTCTTGTACATCGTACAAAATACTCTTGTACTTTACTAACTCAATCAAAAAATCGTCTTTCTCTTTGGTAAAATCCATACTGAACGCTAGCGTCCACCCGCCGCAATGCTTCAAAATGACTAAAGACGCCGCGTGCAGCGTCCGGCAGTCGCGGGCAGCGGAGGGAAGTCGCACGCGGCGGGCGAGAACGACCGCTCCCATACATTGTCGAACATACCATTCGGACGCCGCGTGCGACGCGCCGCTGCCTGTCGCGGCCGACGGGTCAGAACGACCAATGCCTAAGACATAGCTTTCACGCGTCGCTTCTCCACCGATCTGATTTGGGATAATGATCATTGAAAGTTACGAATTCACTATCTGAATCTGATCCCGTCTTATTCGATATAACTCGTAAGACAAATTGAATACCTAAACAAGGAAATGTCTGGATCTTGATTTGAGAATATCTTAAAAACAAATAGACTCAATTACCTACGTAAAGCTTGTCGCTTAAGCTGGTTTATCGCTAACAGAAATAATTGTGTTATCGACCAAACAAATGATAAATAATGTATTGTGCTTATGAGATCTGATTCCAGAAAGGAGGGATATTATATACGTATGAAACTCTCATATATATACGTAATTATATGAGATTTTCATACGTTGCTACACTCATTTGCTTTTAAAGATAGTTCCGTTGCGTAGGATAAACGAAACTGTCGATATTATGCGCAATAATCTAGTCGATATGTCTTAACAAGGGGGGGTACCTGGAAAGTGCTCGGAAGTTGATGGAATTTTATGGGGTTATTTGGGGGTACACTAGGAAGACTACCCTAAGTTTTCCACCTCGAGGACCTTGTGCTAAGGGGGGAGAGGGGGGAAATGTGTGACATTTTTAACTTAACATACATAAGTTATTGATTTTTTATTAGATAAGTAACTTATTAGGGAACGTAACAGATAAGGAACTCGTTAGAGAGTGAAGCGTGTAATGTAGAGACAGTCCGTCTCACTCTAACATTTTCAACATGCGGCGCATCCGGCTACGTTTAATTAAATAAGGGTTGTTTTAACTACAGTAGAATCCGCTTATAACGATTCCGCTTATAACATTTGACCGCTTTTAACGACTGCTAAATTACCGACGTTAGGATTCATACCAAACATTTTCAAAGAAAATCAGTCCGGTTTGTGCGACGTAATAGAAGAATATCGCCGGTCCCTTGATCGTCGCTGTATCCGGATTCTACTGTATTTACTTCGCGAGAACGAGACGTAAAGTAGAGGGCATTCTTCCAAGTTCCCACCTTCCTTGCACTGTATACTCCCGAAAGGTAAACACGGTTTTAAAACTTGCCGCCGTAAATTTCATACCCAATGTTGCTGAGCTGTCGTGTTTGGCTTCCGCAAGTGCCGGTAAAAAGTCCGTTTGTCGCATAAGTTACGATTATTGATTATGTATACTGCTAGTAACTTTACGATGGCTTCTGGCATGTTTCCATTGTCTCAGATTGGAATATGTGTGACGGAACGGAAATAAAGTGTTCTAGCATTCTATGTTGGGGTTAGCATTCTATGTTGGGGTTAGCATTCTATGTTGGGGTTGGGACCTTGTGAAGCTGTATGACCCTGTTTGCGACGGATTCGCCTGTCATTTCATATTCCTCTTGTCTTGTAAGTTTGTAACCACCTTGTAGTGTATGCTGTATGCCAATGTGGAATGTAGTATTCGCCTTTATACTTACCTATAAAAATTAAAGTATGTAAATATTTTACTATAAGTAAACAGTGATAATAAAGTTTTTTACGCGGTTAAGATCAAGTAAACAATCAGTCAATCACTTATCTCGTTTAGTGCACAATCAGACGAGATATTTGAGGTTCATAAAATGAGGATAATCACGAACAAGTTAACAACCCATTGTTTTGGTCTCGCCGTTGGATTCTAAAGTGCGGTTTAGAGGAAAGAGTTTAGAGGCAATTTTCATAGAATTTTCATTTTAAGTATTACAGGGTTTGATCGTATCCATCTTACCTCGGCAAAACGCAGCCCCGCATGTAACGAAACTTGCATGCATGTTCTTGCTAAAGTAAATCAGCCTTAAGGCGCGACTTCCTGACTTGGCGGGGCGGGATCGATATGTGACATTTTCTTCTTTGACGTAAACTTACTGACGTCGCAAAGATTCCCACTTGATATAATACTGTCAGTATTACGTTTGCGCAGTAGTAATATCATGCGCAGAAGCGAAGCAGTATCGCCTTCGCATCGTCCCGCTACCGCGCATCCCGCGCCAGTCAGGAAGCACTCATTTAAATGTAGGGGCGTAGTAAAAAATGGTATCGCGTCGACTGACAGCTGACACTGATATTTGACACTTTTCTCATATCGTACTGCCTACAAATCAGGAAGTCGCCTAAGAAAGAACCACGTATACGAGGTAGTAAACCGTATCGTATGATAATGGAACCGCATTTTACGCACGCGGTTAAAAAGCGAGGCGGCATATCTTCTTTTTTATGGTGCATACTGGCTTAAGACGACGGTTATTGATGAACGTACTCTATGGGTAAATGTTAAGTATTTTACGAACCAATGGCAAGCTCGTCGTAATATTACCTATACTCTTTTTTTATGCGTTGGTGAATAAAAAAAGTTATAGATTTACTTTTACAACATAAGTTTATGTTCACTTTAATCCCAAAGGACTTCGAGGGTATTTGGTTTATTATAAGTTTTATTTTTGGATGACATTTAATTTATGTTGGTAGTAAAACTATACAGGGTGGAAAAAAAATATAGTACCCTGGCCTGTACCACAAAATTTTACAAGCATACAATTCAACCTTTTCTATGGAAAATTATACAATTTTGTCAAATTGTAGACTTGTTAAGTTTTGTGGGATAGGGGCCTGGAGGGAAACTACCTTAAATCCTTGAGATAGCTCATTTTACTCAAAGGAAAAATTATTTTATTTTTAAAAAGAAACAAAACTGCACTCAAATATTTTATTTTAAGATGTTCTAAGAAATTTCAACTCAATATTTTATAGATATCTTGTACGACAGATGAGTGAAGACCTAATGTTTCATGGAGAACCAGATACTGCTCAATCTACAGTACGCGGTATTTTCTGCTTAACTAACAGCATACTGACGCTGCCTATATTTCTTTACTTTAAGGCGACTTCCTGACTTGGCGGGGCGGGATCGATATGCGACATTTTCTTCTTTGACGTAAACTTACTGACGTCGCAAAGATTCCCTCTTGACAGAATACTGTCAGTATTACATTTGCGCAGTATTAATATCATGCGCAGAAGCGGACCAGTACTGCCTTCGCATCGTCCCGCTTCCGCGCATCCCGCGCCAGTCAGGAAGCACTCATTTAAATGTAGGGGCGCAGTAAAAAGTAGTACTGAGTTGACTGACAGTTGACACTGACGTTTGACAGTTTTCCCATATCGTACTGCCTCCGCACCGACAAGTCAGGAAGTCGCCTTACATGTACATAGGAACATACTGTCAGTATCCCATTTGCTAATTGGACGTGTCTTTGTTTGCAGGTACATATTCGTTTTTAATGAACCATAACGGATGTCCACAAACTGTTGGTGTCCGGGGGGAACCGTATACAGGTATTTGGTTACGTTGTTACATTTACACTGTTTTAAAAACTTCTACACTGTAAATTAGATGGTCGGTAAGCTTTCTGGATCACATTGTTTTAATTACACAACTATCTGGCCAATCTGGTCACACTTTGCCACCGACACGGTATACAAAAATAATTTATTTATTATTTATTTTGAACCATACAGTTCATATTGAGTAAAATTGTTACAAATACAAATAATTACATCACTTAAATTAGAATACATTAAAGTTACATTTAAAAATAAGAGTATATAATTTTTAAATTATTATTATTTTAAATTCTATTTGACTCCTTTACAACAGCAATACACTTTTGTGCGTCAAAATGTACCGAGTTCCAGTGCTCCACGACCGGGCACTCCAATATATCAAAAATGGTAACAATAATAACAATTTTGCACCAAATGAATGCACCATATATGCACAAATGCACCAGACAATTCACAAATGTTTAAGTGTCAATAACGTATTCTAGAATTGGGTCTCAGATTGAGATTCTACTCCGAAATTCTAATTCGTGCCGCCCTTTTCACTCTCGTGGTATACACTATATAAGTGAAAGGGACGGCACTATACGAAGTTCGTATTTCTAATTTCGGAGTACAGGCTCTGAGGGCCTACCGCGAACGAAAAACGAAATAACTGCCTCTCTGTCGCACTTGCATATTGGAGCAACAGAGAGGGAGATACTTCGTTTGTGGTTCGCGGTAGCCCCTCTGCATGCAACGGACGTGTCGGCGGGACGCAACGTCGGATTAGTACCCGACGCGGCGGCATGCTCTTGCACGTTTTATTACACTGGGTAAACAGAGCCAACGAAAATTCATATTTAGGCGACTTCCTGATTTGTCGGTGCGGAGGCAGTACGATATGAGAAAAGTGTCAAATGTTAGTGTCAGCTGACAGTCGACGCGATACCATTTTTTACTACGCCCCTACATTTAAATGAATGCTTCCTGACTGGCGCGGGATGCGCGGTGGCGGGACGATGCGAAGGCGGTACTGCTACGCTTCGGCGCATGATATTACTATACTGCGCAAACGTAATACTGACAGTATTATGTCAAGTGAGAATCTTTGCGACATCAGTAAGTTTACGTCAAAGAAGAAAATGTCACATATCGACCCCGCCCCGCCAAGTCAGGAAGTCGCCTAAGGCTTCAATTCTTTTAAAAAAAATGGCTTTCCATCAAAAAAAACACGCCAACCACGTGTTCAAAGACGTTGTTCGGTAACAACGCCATGTCAGTAGGCAACAAACTAAAGACAGTGTACGGTAGTGGATTCCGCTCGTCGTCGCTCCGGGCGCGTGCGCTCACCAACGCTGCGACGAGCCAAAATCCTGGGCGGGATCGATATGTGACATTTTCTTCTTTGACGTAAATTTACTGACGTCGCAAAGATCACTTGACGGAACACTGTCACTATTACTTTTGCGCAGTAGTAATATCATGCGCAGAAGCGGAGCTACCGCGCATCCCGCGCCAGTCAGGAAGCACTCATTTAAATGTAGGGGCACAGTAAAAAATGGTACCGAGTCGACTGTCAGCTGACACTGACATTTGACACTTTTCTCATATCGTGCTGCCTCCACACCGACAAATCAGGAAGTCGCCTTAGGTCAAAATGGGTATAGGTTGTGGAGGTAAGATCTAGATTCTAGATAGTGCTTCTTGATGGTGCATGACAGCCATGTGTGTCCGTCATGTGGAATATTCCAGAACCGATTTGTTCCCCATTCATATCGGGAACATTCCCGGGACACTAGAAGCGTTCACGGACTCGATCTATTCAAAATCAGATTGTCAGAGACATGAAAACAATTTCCTATGAATATTCCTGTCGTTATAACAACTGTAATCGTGAGCCTATATTTCGGAGCAACTCGGAAAACTAACGTAAGTATACATTATTCTACAAGGCATTTTTTAAAGGAAAACTTCGACGTTACGACGGAAAACTTAGTAAAAAAAATCTAGCTAGATTAATTACCTATAGGAAAATAGCGTTCTTGTATAAAATTAACGTTTATTACTAGGTATAAAGTTTCGCGCAAGTCACCGTCCGGTCCCAAGTCCCAAGACTACAAAATTTGACGCAACTCGCATGCCAATCTGCTTATTAAAGTCCTTGGGCGGTAAGATTACCTACTGCATTGTTCCACGTTTGTCCGACAGTATGGCGGCTGGAATGCTGGAACTTGTATTGGGTATTTCCGTTAGTAACAATTGTTTAGCCGCTGTCCATGTGTGGCGTTACCTACTTGTTTAACAAGGAATATGGACTCCCGTTATTGAAAATTGAACTGACCGCTGGATAGTTTTAAAATCGAATAACAAGTGGACTATCCAAACTAAAATGCACTACCTAGCGACATTTCTTTGACACCATATGTACTTTGTTAACTAAAGATTATAAATGAATTTATTGCAGGATTGAATCCGTATTTTACAATTAATTTAATCATTAAGCTTCAACGCGTTTATTTCCTAATCAAAAAACAAATGACGCTTACAATGAAGTTTTACTTCGAACACGAACACTCAACAAATAAAACATTAATGCGCAGGTTTCCAGTTCAACTTTCTGCACTAGGTACATAATTATGCTTTCATTTCTTTGTCAAAGGAAAAGGCACACACTGGCCTCATTTGCAGCGAGACGTTGTATGAAAATGTGCAATGTTTGGCCAATGTTCGTGAAAACAGTTGTATAGTCTATCTATACGGTTCCCCGACTTTTCGGGTAAACATTTGATCAAATGAGGCGTTGCTAATGTATGTTGGCACTGGCAGGTTCGGGTCGGGAGTAATTTGGAAGTACATGTGGCTTTTAAGCATATAAAATGGATTAGGGAACTTTAAAATTGTAAACGATTCTCCGGGCCGTTACCGCACTTGACTAAATAGTATCTCATCAAAAACATTACATGTAAAAAGATGCAAGTCTCGCAACACAGTTCTTCTACAACAAAAAGTTTTGATATGTAATGAATGTTAAACCAAGTCGGTTATATTTTAGTCATTAGTACCGGGAGGGTGTCCACAGAACTTGATTTCCACCGACTTGCATAGGCATTACTTTATTTTTTAAATATAAAGAATGACTTGGCCATCGCACGGCTACATAATGACATAAGAATAATCGTCAAGTGTTTAAAATAATCCTAATTAAACATAGCGCTAGCCCTATTGGCATGCAGCTTGAGCTAGTTTGAGCAATAAACAAGTATGCGTTATGTGCAATGGCCAAGTCATTCTATATATTACAAAACTTACTTATGCAGCTTGTACGTGACTGAAATTGCAATTAGCTAGGACAAAATCATAGGATGTTGAAAACGGCCTGAATGGCTTCGAGAAAAGGATGGTACGGCCGTGCCTCGTTTGTTTTGCTCGACTTGGCGGGGGCACTGCCGTGCCTCCAGATCCCTATGAAAGCGGTCATGACCTGTAGAGACAAGGCACTGGTAGGGCTGAGATCCTTAAGAATAACTCAGCCTAGATGACGGCCTGTTCTTAAATACATAATCCAGATTTCTTCCGAAAACTTGGTAAGCAGGATTTTCCCGAAAAAACCTTGCTCTTTTGTATTCTGTACATAAACTTTTTTACGCACCTTTTTCTTTCTTGTCGTTATTTTTTTTGAACGGACTTGGACATGAACAATCTCATCGGTCATTTATCATGTTGCCCATCCAACACCGTGTTAGCTACTGGCGCGTAGGTATTACTCTCGCCATTTTAATTACCAGGGCGGTTATAAATCTTAATTTTACTCGGAAACAGTGGGCCGGTCACGAAACGTCAATTTATGTTTCTTACGAGGAACTTAGAAACACGGACTACACTTTGTATTTATTAGCTTTCTACGCTTTTCTATCCTTTTTAATGAAGTCCTAGATAGTGGCGTTGGTCTGTTGTGTTTACTAATTTAAAATTCCTCGTCCGAAGTACAAGAATGTCCTCGTTATGTACAGTCAACCAATTTGATTTCTGGGCCACTTCGTACCTTGTCACAGTGACATTTATTTAGATCTCGAGCGGCTTTCATATTGATTGTCACTGTGACAAGGTACGAAGTGGCACAGAAATCAAATTGGTAGACCGTAGATTATTACGTCACCAAACTACCTACCATTTCTGCATAGCCATACTGGGAGCCTAGTTCAATCATCGAAAATAATCATTTTTGACAGTTTCATTTCCGCTTTATTGAAGTGCCGATGCCGTGTTCGGATCGGATTCTGTATGTTTCTTACTTATTTGGTTACGCTTTAATTATGAGGTAACTCCAGGGGTATCACATGCGCATTGCCGATCCTTTTAATAGTACATTACTTACCAAGGGCGATTAAACAAAGAATGTCTCAGATCGCAGGTATTTTACGCCCGAGCCGAAGGCAAGGGCGATAAATATGCGATCTGAGGCTTTCTTTATTATCGCCCGTGGTAAATACAAAATTTTATGTCACCCCCTGGCCAGGAAGTGGGTTTTTTCGCGCGCGGAGCGTGCGATATACGACAGACGAGACAGTATACGTGCGTATACTGTCGTCGCTAAATTTGAACCTAAACCAAAAATTTACCTACACAATTAGGATAAATATAAGTAAAGGTATTTTACAGGAAAATTCGTCCCACATGAAAGAAGGTTATATGGTGGTAGAAGGTTATGGTTATTTTATAAGGTTAAGGCGATATATCGATTGAAAGAGACACCCTTTGTTTTTCGCTCACGACAAAACGGGATGCAACCCTCTCCGAGAATGGCTTTTTAGACAAATCTCGTTAAATATCTGACTGTGTGCAGGTTTATTAAATTTCCTCTTGTCAGTACCTTTTTTTTTTTTTTTTACGCTGGAAAATGCTTAATGCATACCGGCCTTCCTGGGGGTTTTAGGCGCGGTGATGTGGGACTCCTGCGTCAGGCTACCCACTAAAAACCAGCGGCTTTCTCTCATCGCCTTTGTGAGACGCCGCAGGATTCGCTTGCGCATGCCACCACGGGCGTCTCGGCATATGCCCGCATCGACGCGGGCTCAGGCCCTAGAAGGGTGCTGCCGTCACTGGCGGCACCCTGCGACAGTTGAGCTAGATCAGTGGTAGGGGCCCCCCAGTCCCTACCAGTGGCTCACTGAGGTGGAGGAAGAAGATGAGCGTATAGTCGCCTTCTTCGTCCAACCCGTCGTCTTCGGAGCGGATTCGCGAGGGGATCGTCCTCACGCGCCCGCTCCGCTGCCTCCTTCCGCGTGATAACGTCCTCGCAGAAGGTGGACATTGCCTCCCAGCATCTCTCGCTGTCAAGCATCGCATTTACGATGCTCGACAGCGTGAGATCTCTTCCCACTACATTTGTCAGGGCGAGACGATGAGGGCCCCACGCTGTACACTCCATCAAAGTGTGGAGAGCCGTATCCTGTGGCGCCCGACACTCGTGACAGACGGGTGACTCCTCTCGCCCTGCCACTCGGTGCAGGTATTCGCCGAAACACCCGTGTCCGGTGAGCACCTGCGTCATTCTATAGGACAGAGTCCCGTGGCGCCGGGTCACCCAGCGAGCCAGATGAGGACGGATCGCCTCCACCGTCATTAAGCCGGCCACAGGGGACTCCAAGTCTTCAGCCCACCTGCGGAGCAAGGCAGCGTATGCTGTTGCTCTGACCCGATTAATGAGATCGGGTTCGGGTCTTTCTCCCCTTCCCCGCATGTCCGCACGATGCTGATACACTTGAGCAAGCACCTCCGCCTGAAGTTCCCACGGAGGGTCTGCTGCCAGAAGTGTGGCCGCCGTCCACGAAACTGTGCGGTACCCTCGGACTGCCCGCACTGCTATAACCTTCTGCGCCCTCCGCAAGAAAGGTTTGTTTTGAGCAGTGAGGGCATCAACCCAAACGGGGGCGCCGTAAAGTGCCATACTCTGGATGATCCCAGAGTAAAGGCGTCTACAGGTCGAGTTAGGCCCTCCTACATTGGGCAACAGCCGCCCAAGTGCCGCTGCAGCACCCACCAGCTTTGGAGCCAGTTGTGTAAGGTGTGCCCTGAAATTCCACCGTCCGTCCAGCACTAGACCAAGGTACTTCATTTGGGTCTTGACTGGAATCGCCTGCCCGAATAAGGTAATCGCCGCTGCCCTCGGGGGACCTCTTCGAGGGCCATGGAAGAGAAGAACCTCCGTCTTATCAATGGCGATGCTCAAGCCCAGTAACTGGATCCTCTGAACCACAAGCGTCGTCATGACCAGACTCAAACGCGAGGCCTCCTCGTACGTGTTCCCCCGGCACGTTACCAGCGTGTCATCCGCGTAACAAATTACACTTGCACCAGGCAGGAGCGGACCGCGCAGTAACCAGTCAAAACCTATGTTCCACAAGATGGGACCCAGCACTGAACCCTGCGGCACACCACATCCAACTCGTCGCTGGTGTAGTACCCCATCTTTACCGCCCCACATTACACTCCTGTCCTGAAGGTACGCCTCCAACAGCCTCCTGAGATAAGTCGGCACTCTGTGATATCTAAGTGCCTCCTTGAGCGTCTCAAAAGGAAGACTGTTGAAGGCATTCCTCACGTCAAGGGAGACTGCCAGCACCACCTGTCCCCTATCCACTGCCTGCGTCGTGAGGTTTTTCAGGGCCTTTAGTGCGTCAATCGTTGATCGTCCCACCCGGAATCCGTATTGAGAATCCGACAAACCAGGTCCCTCCTCTTCAAGATGTTGGACAAGACGATCTGCGAGAATTTTCTCAAAGACTTTAGCCATCTCATCCAGAAGCACCACTGGCCTGTATGCAGAGGGGGAGTCGACCGGGCGGCCGTCCTTCCGCAGAAGGCACAACCTTCCGTTCTTCCACACCTTTGGGAACCGTCCGCTATTAAGGCACGCGTTAAACAGGTCTCGGAAATGCTCTTTCAGGTACTCCGATGCTAAAGCTAAACAGAGTATGCGGCCTGGGACACCATCAGGACCGGGAGCGGTTTTCTTGCCCCGAAGCCGAGACAAAGCCGTATTCATTTCTCCGTCTGATACCCTGGGAGCTTCTACGGGCAGCTCATCCATAGAGAAGTGTGGAGCCATCGAAGGAGGCACGTGTTCCGGAGGATCTGGAAATAGCGTCCCTACCACCCTTTGGAGGAGATCTGGTTCCATCGTTTCCGTAATCGGGGCACCCTGAGCGCAGAGTTTCTTACGCGCCATGCGATAGGGACGCCCCCACGGATCCCTGCTCAGTCCAGCCAGGATCTCCTCCCTTGCCTGGGTTTTCGCTATACGTATCGCCTGTTGAAGAGACTTTTTCGCCTGGCGATAGTTCTCATGGAGTAGCGCTTCCCTGTCAGGGTCATAACCAAAGCGGCGACGGCATCGGGTATAGGCTCTTCGAGCGCTATTACACGCTGCTCGGAGATCTGCAATTTCCTCTGACCACCAATACACTTGTCGGCGAGCCGGCCGCCGGCGAACCCTTGGCATAGCTGCATCACACACAGCTGTGAGAGCAGTGCGCATATGACCGGCCAAATCATCGACATCGGCATTCTCCGCGCCATCGGGATATATCCATCGTTGCACTCTGATCGCCTCTTTAGCTAATTCGTGATCCAACCGACTTAAAGCCCATCGCGGGAAGCAATTTGAGACTCGAGAAGCGGCCACGGATCCAGGAAATGCAGAGATCTCAAATCGGATATATCTATGGTCGGATAAGGTCTCTACGTTCTCCTCTACTCTCCAATCCTGGACACGGAGCGCGACAGCAGGAGTGGCGAACGAGACGTCGACCACGGACCCCCCCTGCTGCCGTACGCATGTGTGGATAGTCCCTTTGTTTAGCAGAGACATACCGGAAAGAAGTGCCCATGATTGTAGGGTTCTCCCTCGCGGGTTGGTAGTTGGGTTACCCCACGCCTGAGACTTAGCGTTTAAGTCGCCTAAGAGTATTGTTGGCCTTGGCGTCAGCTGTTCTAATGCTGACCTGATGCTGTCGAGATAGGTCTCAAACTCCGCAAGGCTGCGATTGGGTGAAAAATATGCGCCCACTATCGCATACTGACCCCAATTTGCAACCACAAACCCAGCCCCTCTATGTAAAGTCGAGAGACAGGAGTCGCCATCGGAGCGGATAACAACAGCCACTAGACCATCCAGATCCCCCACCCAATTTCCCTGTGGGGCGACATAGTATGGCTCGCACGCCACTGCCAGGTCTATTTGCCACTGCGCCTTGGACTGCAAAAACAGGTCTTGAGCTGCGGCGCAATGATTTAGGTTCGCTTGGAGGAAGCTAATCTTACGTTCCTGGCTCATCAGTCATTTCAACCTCCTGTATCTGCGGCTGCCCTCCATTTGTAGCGGTCATGGTCCGAGGGACCGCCCTGCGCTTCTGCGCTGGAGGATTGCATTGTCTGCCTCCCATAAAGTGACTGGCCGGTATACCCACACCTAGGCACCGATAGCAGCGGAGCGGTTGCGTATCCAGCGCTTGGATTCTAGCGGAGCTCCATCCAACTAAAAGTCGACCGGCCTCCAACAGGACCTTAGCTGCCACCACCGGACACCGGACAAACACGGCACCCATTCCTCCAGGGCCACGTTGTATAGTATTTGCTCTAACATTCTCTATAGCACATTTTCCTGCACTAGCAACTGCGGCGGCCACTTGTTCACTCGTAACAGAGTCATCAAGGTCAACAGTTGTTGAGAGTTCTCAACTCAGCGCATTTTGTCGGTCTGACAACATTAGCTAGTCCCTTTAGAACTGGGCGAAGTTTTTCCGCCAGCAGATCCGCCTTACTCGAGTCCAACTCCTCAGGGAGTTCGGCCATTCGGGCTCCTGTAACAGTTTGGCGGAACTTGAGGGATGGGATTTCGAGCTCCTTCAGGCTCACCCTTTCCGCTGCCTTTTCCAGCACGTGAGCATAAGTCAAACCATTGCGCTCGGCTTCTGGCTCCAGGGTGATTATCACAGTGGCCGTGCGGGGAGGAATAAGCTTCGGCTTCCTTTTTGGCTTTTTGGCAGGCTTCACGTTCTTTGAGTGCCGTGCCTTCTCCTTTTTTCGCTGGTTATTGCTTTGAACTACAATAAACTCGTCTTTATCCGTCCGTGGCTGCTCAATGGCAGCTCCACTCGCTACCGGAGGCAAGATGCTCGCGATTGGTCCCCGCGCTCCCTTTTTCTGCGTCTTGCGATTCTTACCCGGCCGAGCTACCGTCGGAACAGCAGTGGAGTCCGAACCTGAAGTTACATTGCGGCCCATAACACTAACTTCTGCTGATGGCTGCACCATAGAAACCGCCTGTGAAGCATTTTTAAGGGAAGTCTCCGCATTTCTTCGATCTGCCGCCAAAGGCGGGCGGAGATTTCGCTCCGGGAGGAGACGGTCCTCTATCCCTGCAAATCGGGCATCGAGTAACGTGCCAACTGAGGAGATTATAACGCGCTTCAGCTCTTCCTGACTACCATCTCCCATCGCTAGAGGGGCCGCTGCAGTTTTTGTCACTGCAGCCTTCATCTCCGAGAACTCTTTGCGATAGGCCTTTACCTCGTTTTTCATTTGTTCCAGCTCTCGGCGGAGACGGATATTATCCGCCCTGAGTCGACGAAATTCTTCTGCGTCCGATCTTTCCGCAAAAGCCTCTATCACCCTCGAGAAGCCACCTAAGGCCTGGTTTAGATCCCGCACATGTGTTCCCTTCAGACCTCTCGAGCGAGCCACTTGTCGGACCTTGGCCATTCCTTTATCTGCCAGCACACGCAACTCATCGTAAGAGAGTTTATTGGCGTCCTCATCCGTCGGAATCTCCTCAATGACAACAGGATCATCTTCGGATCCAGCCTGATTTTTTTTAGACGCTTTGCGGAACATATCGCGGTTGAAAGCGTCCTCCCTCGCTTCTTCCTCCATATTGCGGAGCGCTGTCCTGGCCTGTGCGATGTCGGTACCACGTCCTACGCTGGCAGTTTTACCTCCACGGTTATTCGAAGAAATTTTAGGCGCTGCGACATCCTCCGCATCGCTTCCGGAGACGCGATTTTCTTCGCCACCGCCAGTTTGTTTAGTTGCTCCGCGACGGCTTCTCTTGCGGAGCGACATCCCATTTTTGAGAACGGGTCCGTCCAAATCCATCTCACCTCCAAAGTTGTTGACGGTTTCGCACGCCGTGTTGGCATTCGTCGCCGCCCCCAGATCAACAGTCCCATCGCCAGAGGCAAAATCATTATCCGTATTTGTGTTAGCGTTAGTCGTCGTTAGGGCTTGCATTCCGGAATTCCGGAATCTCGAAATTCCGGAATCTCGGCCAATTTTTCCGATATTACAATTCCGGAATTGGTACACTCGAAATATCGGAAATTCCGGAATTGGATTTGATGAATTTAGAGAGAGAAAATAGAGTATTTTGTTTGTTTATCCTTAAATTTCACAATGTAATACTGAGGAATTGTTCGCCTATCACCAGATTCATAAACATTTTGTGAATAGATTTCAAACTGGTATTAGTATTGGTATTAGTATTCGTATACTCCTCCTATCCGTATTTTGGATACGACGATCACTAAACTCCGCCGTTAGCTGCGTTCGTGTGCTCTAGTGTAGCTTACGTACCTAGCCGTTCTTATCCACGAAGACCCGTGCACTGACGCAGTGGGTCCGTGAGCACACCATTGACATAATTGTAGCTGATCCGCTTCGCCGCTGGTGGTCGCGCTTTAAACTTATCCCACACAGTGGACTAACTGCTGGACATAGACCTCCGCAAAGACCGCGACACCACAATGACCACTTGACCAGTCCTATGTCAGTATGTCACCCGCATCCATCGGACTCCCGCGAGCATTGTACACTCTCATAGTCACTTTCTGAGCCTTCTTATGAAGCCATATGTTATCACTGGCAATACACACTGGTCAAAGACCCTCATCTTGAGACGTGGAATATTGGATGAAAAGATGTGCTGTCTTCCTGCCTGACTCCCCGCTAGATTTCGAGTTCCGGTCCTGAAGTCGGACTGACATGGTGGCGTCCTCGTACGAACACTTCAGTAATTCGATATAGTGGTAGCCTATTTGGCACCGCTGCAGAGATTGTAGTTTTGTAGTATCACCCAGGTTTCGATCGAATCAAGTAGGTGTTCTCATAACCCACAAACACTAAACAGAGGGACAAGTGGTAATCTTCAGTCTTCTGTATAACTTAACGGAGCCTATGGATGTGGTCTATGGTACTAAAGCCTCTTCGGAAACCGGCTTTTTCGGGAGGCTGGAATTAATCTAGCCTGCGTGCGAGACGGCTCGTAACGACTCTTGGAAACAGTTTGTAGACATGGCTCAAAAGCGTGATGGTTCGGTAGTTGTTCAGTAGTGTGTTGTCACTTGTCAGTGTTGTCACCATTCATGAAGAACAGCGCCACCTCGCCTGTTTTATGCTTTTGGCGTTCCGCCTCCCAGTAAGACGGAATTTACCCACATGAAACTTCGTGCATTTTTTTCGAAAATCACGAGTTTAGTGCTGATAATGAATTAATGACCATATATGACTACTAATGAATCACATTTAGCACTCTGCTTATTTGATCCCGGAAAGCCGTTAATTCAGTAGGTAAAGTGAAAATGATCTATGCAAAGAACATATTTAACATGTGCATAGTAATATATAACAAACTACCGGATGACATAAAATTACTGCAAGGCAATAGGTTAAAGAACAAAATGACTAGCTGGCTTCTGGACAAATGTTATTATAGTGTAAGGAAATACTTGGACCAAAATTGACAATGGTATTAATGAATTATTATTTCTGACATTTTAAATTATTATTGTTTTTTATTATCTAATATCATTATTATAATTTTGAATTTTGACTACCTTGACATTGTTCCGTAAAATTTGCTAATTATGTGGATATATTTAATTATTATTATTGTATTAATTATGTCGCTCCTACAAAATGTTTGCACGCCTGCATGCAGGCTGAATGCACTGGACTTTCTTTTATTTTTAACACCTTATTTATAACATGTATTCTGAGCAAATAAAATCTTTGAATCTTTGAAGTAAATTGAAAGTACGAAATATCTTAATATTTTTACTAAAATTTAAAATATAGGCTACCTTATCTGGATATTGCCTATAAAACGATAATGATTATATTTTTAGTACACTTTTGTGACATCAGTTTAGTTGAAAAAGGTAAATTTCCCAATTCCGGAACCAGTTCCGGAATTCCGGAATTGGAGCCCAATATCGGATACAATTCCGGAATTGGAAAACCGTCCGATATTGCAACCCCTAGTCGTCGTTAATAAATCAGTCCGTTGGTTTTCATTTTCTTTAAGATTTGTGTACATTTGGTTCCCACGAGTAGGGTCGATGTTGGTACACCCCCGGGTGACGCCCATTCCGAAGGTGTGGCTACATACTGTAGAGATCGCCCGGTGTCTACAGGTTTTAACGACTTCGCTGTCGGGTGTTATAGGATTTTCCTTCACGCGGGCCGGCCAATAAAGGCAAGCCCTCCAGTCCGCACGCTACCGTAGTAACTGGCACCACCCATACCCCATACCGCCACCGATGGGGGTCGTTGGGAGAGTGCTGCGGTTCCGGGATTCGAGGAGATCAGGCGTTTGATCCCCTTTTGGTGGTTTCGGTTAGGAAACCATCCTCATTCGCTCCTTTTAACCACTATGGCTTCTCTTCACACAGTCGCGTCTGCAGCATCCTCTGCTATACCAGAGAATCCAGAGCAACTCCCTCTTGGCCCAAGGGCCCTTTCCCCCCCGCGTCGAGTTATTGGTAGCACCGGTAAGCGATTTCCCCGAAGAGAGATCACTTACCGTTGCTTCCAGGATGCACCAGCCAAGACCCTTCCCTTCCCTGCGGATCCGTGTGGATCCAGAGGGATTAGACGAGCCCGGACATACTTGGAGGTTACCCGACCTAGCACCCCCTCTTGTCAGTACCTAGATGAGGTAAAATACCATCATTTTAACTTAATCGTGTCTTTTAATAATGCGTTGTTTTAGTAGGCTGAGGAAAAAAAGGAAAATATAGACTCGACTTTGGATTTATTTTCTATCGAGAAAGTTTTAAGCAATCATGTTTCGCTACTGTCAGTACCACAATCATATAGTCATTAATCATATATCTGAAAATCAGCCCCTACTGTTTGCTAGTCTGGGCAGGACAGCGTTTCAAAGTCTCAAAATTTCTCAGTGTAGCGCCTTAAAGATTCTCTCTCCCGTTAGAATTATTTTTATCAAATTATTTGACCCTTTTTCGAGAACCCCCGGAACATTCATAATGAATATTTTAATTGGCGTCAACATACTTTCTGAAAAAGTCTCGTCGCTCGACACCCCGTTACCGTCCATCCATACAGATAAATGAGAAGATAGCTGACATTGATGCTGATGAGATTTTTATGTTAAACAATTGTGTGTTTATGTCGTTAACGGTGCTCGGCACGTCATTAACGTAACCCTTTTTCAGGGGTTAAAATGAAGTCAAACAGCCTTTGGACCAATGGATTTACGGCCAAGTTTGTTTTTGTTCCAATTTGCGCGGAAAAATGAATTGGGAGTCGTAACAATTAAACAGGGGTATTAAGGTGCTTGGGACTTAATGAGCTTCAAATGCTAGTGTGAGTGCAGAGCTAGCTAGCTATATAAGGTAAATGTCTCAGTGCTTGACACTTAACCAATGATACTTTTAATTTTATCTCACAATTACACAGGTGAACTTTAGGTGTCAACATTGTATTATACCTTCTTTGTATCAGCTACTATTCTTAAGAAGTAAAGGTACCTAATACAATTAAACGCCGGGCAACCTTATCTAGAGCTACGTCTACAGAAGGATAGAAATAAAAGGGATAAATTACAAAACTCGCCATTAAAACTATTAAAAGCCTCCAAAAATCCGCGCCGCAAAAACATCCATAACTTAACTATGACGAAAGCGTGCGGTAATGCCTCTGTCAATTAGCCAAATTAAATAGAGCAGACAGGTTCGCGTAAATTAATATCACTTTAAAGCGTCAATTTGCGAGGGGAGTCCCTCAGAATATGCGAGCCAACAGGTTGGTATTGCTGACACTCATTATTGTGTGGAAAAACAGTGTCGAGGACAGGATACAGTAGCTCTAGTATAAGTTTTTCTAGTATAAGAATTAGTTAATGTTTCGAAAAAACTTATACTAGAGCTACTGGGTGGGATACGTAAATGTATTTTCCCAACGTAAAAAAAAAGGCGGAGAATTGCGAAAATTCTGCTTATTCACACACCCACTTGGTGAAAATGGGCTTCATCACCACAGAACATTGTGTTCACTGTAAGAAATCGCTGTGCAACATTGTCTTACCCAGCCAGAAATACTCCCCAAGCCAAAATCCGAGCCAGCAACAAAAAAGAAACTGAAGAGTCGTTAGAATCCGGTAATTAAAACCTTTAATTTACCGAAAAATTAGTTTACCGTCGCTCCATGGCCTCGTTAAGTAAAACGTGGGCTTTTAACGGGTGTCAAAGTTCCGGGGAGCGCCTGTGATGCGGGGTGGGGACTTTATTGGTGTATCGGGTTTATGTGCGGCACATAATGTGTGGTGCGGCAAGGATTGGGGCGTTAGGTTCGCAATGGCGCTATTGCGGCACAAATATGTTTACAGATGCAAATGTTTCGTAATGTGTCTTTGTTGTTGAAATCGGCAGTATTTACACGAGCTCGCTCTGATTAAAGGCCTGTTTACTTAACGATTAGTGATTAGGTTAGAGTAGTCCATACAGAGGTTACCTACTCGCAAAATATAGTACACGCTCCGATTATACATTATTGCACTATAGCAAATAACTTGTATAAAAGGCGAACTTAATGCCATAAGGCATTCCCTACCAGTCAACCTTCAGCCCAAATGGAGGATAATCAAAGTAGGTGCGAGATATACTACAACGCAGAAATCGATAAAACTAACAAAATATCTTTAAAAACTTCAGAAGACTCACAAACGCGTTGCCGACCATTTATTGACTTGAGGATTCGCTGTGTTGACATCTAGAGACATATGCTGAAGCTATAGGCAAATGATACAAAGGGATCTTCCTAATACAACGCGATCAAACATATTGAACGCGAACAGGTGTCCTAATTGACAATCGCGTCGCGCTACCGCGTCGCGCGATTGGCAATTAGGACACCTGGGGCCCGATTTTTGAGTGTCGAACGCTCGAATTCTCACTCGACATCTGTCAAAACATCATAGTATTTTGACAGATCTCGAGTGAAAATTCGAGCGTTCGACGCTCAAAAATCGGCCCCCTGTTCGCGTTCAATATGTTTGAACGCGCGGTCGCGCGAGTCAAACTCGCCTATACCATACCTTCCTACTGGGCAAATAACGCAGCCAGCCTTATGGTCGCCTTACCCCAGGGTTCCGATCTGGGGGAACTAATTTAGTTGTTGTATGAATTGTATTCTTATCAATACCTACTTAATGTTTCATGTATTGAATAAATAATATTCAAAGCTTGATTGCATATTCCAGACCAGAAACCTAGGACCTCTCTATATTCTCAGCTGGCTCTATATTGCTCTGCGGTGCATTAAGCATGTTTAGTTTATCTCTGGTAATATCCATTATGTCTAGGGCTCTACAGGCACTCCACACCGTCTAGAGCCGTAGCGTAGAGTCTAATTAATATTGTTCTAGGTGTGGCATATAATTTAGGTCTCGCTGATTACAGTTTTATTGGAACTTCTTACAACGGACAACCTCGAAAGCCAGCGGCAATCGACAGAGAAAAATAATTCTTTTAATAAAATTATGATTTTATTCTTTCCGTTCTTGTTCTAATAACTTATTTCTGATGTCAATAATAACAATGCAAAAAAAAAAGCAGTTATGATTCCAAAATATTCATTGCTTCGTTATTTAACAATTTACAAGAGTATTCGAAAATTAGATGTATATAAATTATGTAATTTATTGTAGTCGACATAACTTTGGTTCGTGTAAATATCTCTTTTGTACCCTTCTTTTTTTCTACGTGTAATATGTAGGTAATCACGTTTTGTATTAGTCTGTAAGTCATATTTATATGTATGTTTAATAAATAAATTTAAAAAATATATTTTATCAATTGTACATAATATATTACAGTCTATATTGAAATATGTATGATAAATAATCATGAGAATTAGCCGGTCGGAAACATGAAATAAAATAAATGAAATAAATTAACTTTATTCTGTAAGTAGGCCGCAATGGCACTTTTACAAGTCAAACCCTACTAGCGTTTCACAGAGGCCACTGCCGAGAAGAAACGCCGTAAGAAACTCGACAGTCAGCCATTTTCTCACAAAAATATACTTATTACAATGATAATACTTAACCTACTTAAGATCAAGAAATCTAAAGCTCAAGCCACACAGAGAGCGGGCGGGCGGTGGCGGCGCGGGCGCGGGCGGCGGCGGCGCGGGCGCGGGCGGCGGCGGCGCGGGCGCGGGCGGCAGCGGCGCGGGCGCGGGCGGCAGCGGCCTTTGTCGGCAGCCGCCACCGCCAAAAGCAGCTCCCGCGCCGCCGCCGCCCGCGCCCGCGCCGCCGCCGCCCGCGCCCGGGCCGCCGCCGCCCGCGCCCGCGCCGCCACCGCCCGCCCGCTCTCTGTGTGGCTTAAGCTTAAGACACATAGAATTCAAAATTCAGAATTCAAACACTTATTCTGCAAACAGGCCACAAGGGCACTTTCACATGTCATAATGTTAATGTACAATTTTAAAATAGTCTTACAATATAACCATATGATAGATTTTTCATGAGAAAATATTAATTTACAATTTAAGAAATATATCAATAAGAATTTAATACATTTTTCATGTCAAAATATTAATTATCTATTACAAACATTACAATAATAGTAAAATTGCGAGATGTATAAGGTCTCAGTCTGAATAACAAAATTTAATATAATATCTCAAAGATGTAAATGGTCTCTGAGCGTCAAAATATTCTTAATAATGACTATTCTAACGTGCTTTGAGATGTACATGGTCTCAAAGCGTCAAAATAAAAATAATAAGTTTTAAATATAAAAGGAAAAAAAAAACCAATTTAATATAGTGTCGTGCGATATTCGACGTAAAAGACATAAGTGATCCATTTATAAAATTTCAATATGTCAGAGACTCACGAGGGTTTTCTATTTAAAAAGTATCAGCCTTTGTCACTATGACTTAAGATTGAACATGCTATGTGTCGAGCACAGGGACATTTACCTCATTTTTGTTACAATATCATTATAGATTTTAATATGAAATTAATTTTGTATAAAGCAGTAAGTGCTAACGCAGATTTTAATATGCTATATTTTCCGTTGAATTTTTAACTATTTGTTTAGCACAACGCAGTTACGCAGTAACGACTGTTCAAACCTATAATTATAAAGTCTACGCGGTCTCCAATAAACTATTTCGGCAGTAGACGACTTTTGGGACTGAATTTTGATATATACGTTATGTGCCTTTGATTTGGAAACTACGTAACTCTCAATCGTGTCTTAAACATCGTACCGCCGCGCGAGCTTGTCAAAAGCATTGGATTTTCATAGATTTTGATCCGTGCGCGTGTGTGAATGCGGACTTATGTTGGGTTGCACGTTGCACCAAACCGTCTTTAATTGTAAGTGGTGTTCGTTAAAATCTGATTGTATGACGAATTTGTCAATTGTCTAAGGTATGGTATGACAGCTGCCGGCGCATTCATTATAAAAATATACTTTTCTAGAAAAGTACGAAAAACGTTTTTTTTTATCGTCGCCGGGTTGGTGAGCACACGTGCCCGGGGCGACGACGAGCAGAATCCATTTACCGTACAAAACCTTATCTACTGTCATGGCGACGTTACCGAAGAACGTCATTGAACGCGTGACATTGGCGAAATCATCATAAATTTGACGGAAGGCATTTTTTAAAGAATTGATTGATTGAAGTACGTAAAACTAGTTTTTTCCGTAGAAAAGTTTGATGGCATATAACTTGGTATCAGTGACTAGTTGATAGTTGAGGTAAAGTGAGATGGTATATTGTTTTACGGTCTCTGTTAATACGACGAGACAAAAACAACGCGGAAAAATGAAGAATTAGGCGAATTCCTGATTTGTCGGTGCGAAGGCGGTACGATATGAGAAAACTGTCAAATGTCAGTGTCAACTGTCAGTCAACTCAGTACTACTTTTTACTGCGCCCCTACATTTAAATGAGTGCTTCCTGACTGGCGCGGGATGCGCGGAAGCGGGACGATGCGAAGGCAGTACTGTCGCCTTAGGCGACTTCCTGACTTGGCGGGGCGGGATCGATATGTGACATTTTCTTCTTTGACGTAAACTTACTGACGTCGCAAAGATTCCCACTTGATATAATACTGTCAGTATTACGTTTGCGCAGTAGTAATATCATGCGCAGAAGCGAAGCAGTACCGCCTTCGCATCGTCCCGCTACCGCGCATCCCGCGCCAGTCAGGAAGCACTCATTTAAATGTAGGGGCGCAGTAAAAAATGGTATCGCGTCGACTGACAGCTGACATTGACATTTGACACTTTTCTCATATCGTACTGCCTCCGCACCGACAAATCAGGAAGTCGCCTTACAGTTTCGTCAAAATTTCGTGCAGGACCCCCTTAACGTTGATCGGTCTGCAATAAGTTGGTGCTACTGGCCCATAGACCCCATAGTGTTAATTGTTTAAATTAAAACAAATATCATATGTATTTCAATGTTTTACCCATTACATATTTTGCAATTCGTAATTCGTATATTTTCCTAGTTAACAACTCAATGGAGGGATAAAATTGTGGTTCGCGCTTAGAATAAACCTATGCCGATATCGATAGCTATCTACAAACAAGCGTAGATCGTTAAATGTAAACGGCCGACCGGACTCACACGGAATTTTGTATGGCGTATTAATACCGGCTTGAATTATGTTAGGAAACAATAATATCTGCGTTTTGTTTATAAATTGCTTGATCTTTACCGCGATGGGTGAAATGGTACCGGTTGAATGTTACCATTAGGTGGTTCAGGTGTTTGCTCGACTTTATGTATTGAAATGTAATCGGTTTGTATTTCCGATGTCTGAACGCGCGACTTATGTTAAACCGATTTTAAATTCATACGTCAAACCAATGCGGACTGGCCCTGTAAACTGGTTATGTTCGTGGGAAATTGATGGAGTAAGAGCACTTGTTTACGGGCGAAACTGTGCTACGTACTTACTGTGTTACCGAAACACTAGAAACTCCAGTTGAGTATGTCTCACAAACACTTTATTTATGTTTGTGCGAGACTACAAATACTATACAATACATATGGTGTCCGTGTGCGTAAGCTCTGAAAAATAGGTACCTACTGTAACTTGTGAGCCTGTCACACAAACACAATTATGGGTGAAGTACAACTCATACAGGCAATAAAAAGCACGTTTGTTGTATGGGAGCCCCTTAAATATTTATTTTATTCTGTCTTTTAGTATTTGTTGTTATAGCGGCAACAGAAAACATCATCTGTGAAAATTTCAACTGTCTAACTATCACGGTTTTTGAGATACAGCCTGGTGAAAGACGGACAGACGGACAGCGTGGTCTTAGTAATAGGGTCCCGTTATACCCTTTGGGTACGGAACCCTAAAAATCCTGCTGGGATAATAAATGAGTATTTCAACATAGAAAATATTATACACCGTAGAGATAGAACTTGTGTCTAGCGGACTTATTTAGAACTCGATATTTTATCGAAAATTTACCTACTGAATCATGACTTTTTTCTCACTTTGACTTTTCTTCCGGGTGAGTTCGCTTCACGTCGGCCTCGTCTTTGCCCCCTGGCTACATGCTGGCCAAGAGCAACCACATTTTTACTAAAAAAATAAAAATAAGTCACTTAAATCTTCAGACTAACTTGACTAAACGTAAAACAGTGATACAATATTTATTATATTATAATCTTGAATTGTTAATTCAGATCCATGGAGAAATCACAATATTGGAAGTTGTAAAATTTCTTACAAGCACACCTGAACTAGTGTAACACCAATCCAATTTGCCGCTATCCCTTGCGTGCAAGGTGCAGGTCGATTTATTTTGATTATGGCATTTTCTGCAGAAAATTACCCATAAATTCCTGGCGACGACTTAATTAGTGTTCCCGATTCCATTAGCGTTGTTGACAGCCCTACCGATCGGAATTGATGTAATATTTTGGGCGTTGGCAAATTACATGCCACTTTTACTGCGCAATAGGGTTGTCCAAATTGGTAGTAGGCTCCGTTCAAAAAATTACCAAGAAAAGTTCGAGGATAGGGAGAAAATTGATCGATCGGAACAGAAATGATAAAATATTTTTGGCTAATTCAAATAACATACCTTCACTGCGCCTAAATAAGCAGGTTTACCAAATTATTATAATTTTGCTTAATTTTTCATCTTAGTTCGTTTTTCGAGAGAAGAGTAGAATTGTTCATGAGCAGGAGATGTGCTTAATATTTTGGGAGTGACATAATTACAAGCAACAAATAAATGCTTTATTCCATGTTTTGGTTGTCTAAAAATTGGTATTCTAACTTTGAGAATGTTAATGAAGCTCGTTAACCGATACATGAGCGATTTTATCTGTACGTAATCTAAATTGGATGCCTGCGAAATGACGTTGTTTCTTTTTTCAAATTGTGTTATAAACAACAGTGTAAGCAGGAGTACTATTATTTGTACTTATTATTGATAAAATAAACTAAAGCTCTGCAAAACTTAATTGACAAAATAAAATCAATAACCACTACTTAAATAAAAATAGATCTATGGTCTATTGTTATGTATCTAATAAATGCTTTTTTCTTAAATACCGCTTATTTTTCTCGAGGCGCACGTCCTCGGGTAAGCTGTTGCGAATATATGGCAGGCGATTTTTTAGTGTCCTGTCTCCGCAATAGTTTTTAATCCTGGGTACATTAAACTTGCCCGCGGACATCGACCTCGTACTATGTTCTTCATTACTAAAGGACTAAGTTGTGTAGGTACATTAAGGTTCCAACGTGGAAGTACAATTTCTTGTCTGAGAAATAATTAAAAAAAAGTTAATGAGCGGAGAGGCATGCAACTAATTACAAAAGATAATCTCCGAAACTTAGAGAGTAGAATAAATCATTTAAAAGATAAAGAGTATACGCATAACAAAATGATTCCCTATTTTTCATTGACAACCCTAACTCCGCTGTTGCGCGTTCGCGTAACGGGCCCTAAACACGCCAGATTTAACAGACTGTTAACTTAATTACTACTTTACGCCCTAACTTTTGGACATAGTAAATACACTGCCTATGGATATTTTTGCACAAAAACATATCTCAATTTTATTACCACTTTCCTTAACTTTATGCATTAGTCCCTTTTGTAAGACATGGCTTTCAACTGTATTCTTCTTCTTATTTATATTAAACTAAGACTTACATTGCGTTGCATAAAGAGCAGCGGTAAAAGATAGCTCCCTTGCGGAACTGTCGTAATTATAATAGCCGTAAACTATGTTGTTATTTGTCTACCCTTAGCTAGGATCTAATGACCAGTGGTGAAACTGACCTCTCTCTCATTTGTTGCAGGTATGACAGGAACCGATGGCTTGTATGGAATTGGAGCTGACTATGCAGCTACTGCAGGTATATTGATATGAATAAGCTGTACCATAAGTAAGCTCTTTGCAAACATAAACACATAAAATAAATATTTGGTTAATTCAGATGTATTAGATTGGTTATATGTGGTTGTTTCTTGTTGCTAATAATTTAATTGCTCAGGGTTGGTATCACATGGCTTAAAAAAATGATACCTGATTAAATCCTCGAAGGTGATATTAGCAAAAACTTTTTTCGTCTTTAGTTTTCATAATATAGCCAACCTGAGAAATCTCTATACGCAGGTTACGCTGCTAACTTTTAAAAATAAAAAAATAATATATCCTGGTAACGTTGTTGATTTAAAAATGTTTTGGAGAAATCCGACAGTAGGTACGTTTGTATTTTAATTGAAGATAATTTGAAAACAATTTCGGCCTTGTAACTTTAAACTAGCGTAGCCTTCATTGGAGGATCTAGATAAAAACGCAGCATTTCCAAGGTAAAATAAAACTTCTTTTTACTACGCCTTATTAAGTGTTCTTACCTAATAACATGCCGCAGGTAATTAGGACTGAGTTATGGAAATATATTACTTTTCACCCACTTTCATTTGTCACGCAACGTCCTGCCTTAATTACAAGTGTAGTTTTGATTGAAAATCGATTGTATGAAATATGGTAAATGGGTTAATTAGGTTTAAGAATTAACAAAGTCAAAGGTTGGAACTTGGAACGTACACTTATGGCAATAAGTCTACTTTTCACCTGCACCGGCCCAAGTTGAAATACAAGTTACTACAGGGTGGGCAAATAAGAGGCATACACTTTGTTTTTGAAATTTTATTCTATGAAATATAATAAAATATTAAGTACTTTTTGTTAAATATAGTATTTAAATGCCAAACGATATATAAATAAATAGGGCCGGCAATTAAATATGGAATATAATGTGACACAAATGTCCGCCTCTAGCAGCATGTCATGTATGTGTGGTGGTCTTCATCACATTTTCAAACATTTCCTGCGTTATCTCAGTGAATGTGTCTTGGGTATTTTGTGTCAGTTGTTAAAGGTTCATTGGCCTGTTAGCATAGACGTCCCTTTTGATAGCCTCCTCACAGAAAAAAGTCAGGAGCTATTTAATCATAATCAATGTCAGTTTCTCGAAATTAATCGACCGGGAAAATTTTAATGTTTCTATTGTGGCTTGTGCCGTATGAGACGTGGCCCCGTCTTGTTGAACCACAAACGCTCCACAACAAATTTGCCGTACATCTACACAACCTAATTTTCATGAAGTAACTGTTATATTTGCCGCCTAAACAAAATGGCGGCAAAAAATTGTATACCTCCACCCTGCCCACCCTGTATATGGTACGTTAAAAATTATATCCATTTCCTAACTACGTTCATAAACTATATACTAAAAATAGTTGTACTTACAATATTCGAGACTAATTCTTGTACGTTTCTGCTTTCAATTGATCCTACTCCATCATCATCATCATCATTGGCCTTGTTCATCTATGAAAAGATGATTTAAGCAGCGTCACCGTCAGTATTAGAGGTGCGGCACTTACGTAAGTGGCTTATGTAAGTGGCTCTTACAGTCTTACGTAAGTCCTACTCCAGAGTTGCAGAATCAAATCCCATTTTAATAAAATATTTCCCATATGTACCTAGGTTTAATTTAGTTTTATATTTAGATTTTAATTTAGCTGTATTTAGTTTTATTTTTGTTAGGTAATATGTTATTCTATAGTTTCCATTATTAATAAATTTTTGATTTTACTACCTAGGTTTATGTGTTGCAAAATGGCGCACGCAAAGTTTAGCATGTTATTATTACTATGTACATTAATTGCTAGATTCATAGTCGCTTAATATTGAAAATGCGAAAAAAATATGTGAAACAGTGTAATGGCCATAATAAACTAATCCTCAGCCATCGCATTATGCACCTGAGTACTTTTAATAGCACGGTAAATGGCCGTTAAGCACTGGTTAGCTGGTAATTTTTAAGAAAAAAAACACATGCGATTTATTATATTATATTATACAATTTTTATACCAACTCGTTGACTGACTGTAATGTCCTTGTGTTAATTTCAGTAATATGATGCTGATGCTATAGAATTGTAAATGCTCGCTTGTCAGTTCCTTTTTCAACAGTGAATACCTACTCCACAACTGTTACTACAGAATATTCTTAAATAGAATTTTCGTTAATTTATATACAGTGCGTTACCGGCAAGCGGGCATTAAATGAAACTGATATTAGTATGTTCCATAATAGCAATTATTTCCAAGTATTAGCAAATCATAATTATGTCAATTAACTGCAAAATAGAATTTCCTAATTCCGCACCGGCAATGTACCACGTGCACTGCTCAAGATAAGTTCATATTAAACAAAACACTAAGGCCTGTCATTTGTACTGAGTTGTCAATTTACTTTGCAGTACATTGCTGGAAATTAAAATTTTGTTAGAAAATAAGTTAAGTCGAAATTTTGGGTTAATAATAAAAATAAGCGCTTGGTTAAGTTAAGTAACTACGTTTAAATACCCAGTTTAAATAAAAGCCCGCATGCCGGTAACACATTGTATATTTTTGTCTTTATGATAGGTACATCAATTGTTTTTAGTATCAATCTAACGCGTATTTTCACAAAAAGGCGCGTAATTCGGTGCCCGGAAAAGTCAAATTAGTTCATTTCCTTTTGCAAATCCGAATGAAGTTGAAGTTTTACTCATTTCGAAGTTCGCGGAGAAATATTGAAACAAGCTTCGTGTTTGAGAAGGTCACCTAAATTTAATCACATAATTGATCCGAATTTCTGAGTAAGCATGATTTTCTTTACTTTATTACTGGCAGGTCGTTGTAAACAAGTACTGCGAAGGAGTTGCTATGGAAAATTTGATATTTACGAACCGAGTCTAAATATCAGCGATACTTTATTAAGTACACTCTTTTATTTAAGTTCGCTGAGGTTATGTAGGAGTATTTCTTCCCACACTAAATAATTTCTGGGGACTAATACTTTATAACAATAATTATGTCTGACAGTTTTAGCCAGCCATTAGTCCATCATTTTCATCCTATAACTCAGATCATTTAGACTCCATCAACCAATAGTCCCTGTACTCTCTGGCGGGTGGTGTCTCAATGTGCGTCCCATGATGCGGACAGGGTCAGTATCCGCTCGGTGTATCCCCTGCATTGCATTCAAGTGTCAAAAGGGCCTCTACGGGTTGGCTATGTGATGTGGTACTCGTTGGTGCTTCGGTGCCTCGGTACTTCAACTCCACGCATGCCTCCCAACTCCCAAAGGCCCGGGATACCATTGTCCCGTGAACGGGAAAGACATGTCCGACATTAAACGCGAACATGCTAGCTAGCCAGGTCCGGTACTTTCGCCATACCTACTTGTAACTTTCTTTTTTTGTATCGATCATAACGAGTAAAACTTAAGCTAAGTGATCTACATTTTGATCCACTTTACTCATGCTCGAAAACGTTACGTAATCACCTTTTCGGTACGAACGAAACTGTTTGCGTTTAGTCTTTATTTATATGGAAAAAAATAGTTACCATCTAAGACCACCAGAGGCGCTGCATGCTCGCGTTGCCTTACAAAATGGGAATAAACGCAAACGCGTTCATTTGTGTTTTGTTTCGTAAAACTTATACTAGAGGTACTGTTCATCGTCTCAAATTGGATGCGAAATGTCATTGATCGAACCCCTGGGTTAGATACTATAGGCCACCTGCTTCCAAGCACCCTCATTCGCCACGAACTGTACCCCCAAATCGCAAGGATTGTCGAAATAAAAGTCTCGTAAATGTACAAGTTGAGCTTCCAGGAACTTTTAATGTGCCGGGAAATAAATCGGGCTATTCGTCTTTATAACCTTTGGGGGCACTACGAGAAAGCTCGCAGTATTTTGACTCCTAATAAACGCCTGTTTGAGCGCGTAAGAATTAACAAGTATAAAGTATCCTTACTCCGTACGTAATTTTGTGTGTCTAAAAGTAAAGACAAAAATACACATGATTTTAAGTGACATGAAGCTGGAAATCATCTGAAGTGTATAAGATTTTAGAATTCTTTGCACAATTCGCGTCTTTTCCAGTTCAGGACTATTATCTTTAATTTTATGCTCTAAAAAAACGCAACCAAAGGAAATACTTTGCAGAAATCAGGGAAACTAAAATCGTAATGTTTATTCTTAGAATTTAAAAATGAAGACACAGCCGGTCTGATTTCAGAGCTGATTTAGCGTGCTCCTAACTTGTAATGTTTGTGATATTGGGTATAACTTTAATCATTATTACTAATTTATAAATTTAAATGTATAATTCGATTTGTAATCTATTGGAAATAAAATGCTTATATTATTATCTTGTAGATTCCATGTCATGCTGCAGCCATCAAGGCGTCGTTTCGGGCGTCTATTTCAGTTCAAGATACTGTACATGATACTTGTATCAAGCTGTGGGTGCCGAATCCTAGCTAATGCGAAACGCGAAATAACAGAGTTCTGGAGAAAAGGTTTTAGATACGAGTGGATTGATGGCTGATATTTCTAACGGGTCCGTGAATTAGGGTCAGGTCGGAGGGGTTTCATCATTATGTAGCTAGCTCCAAACATGGGTCGTGGTAAAACTAAGGCTACATGTAACATAATTTAGGAATGGCCAGTGTGGTGGGTTATACTGGGAATAGGGTTGAAATATCTCGCGAGCGATGGGTTAATAACCTACCACTGCAATATCACATTTTTCCATCTTACCCTTCCCTGTAGATTGTGTTTGTTGTAGTTTGTGTTTTGTTTTAGATTGGCAGTTTGACCGGTTGGATATACTACCGAACACAACCAGTTGCCTGCCGATAAGTTTATAATACTAGCCGTGTCTTATCCAACTTGACATTGGCAGAATCATCAAGGCCTTGATGGAGCCATACAACACAAGATTGAATTGGATTGTAGATCCTATATTCCAGTGCTCAGCGGTCGCGTTGCGCGGCGCGGCGTCTCGGTTGCGTCGCGCAAGCTGTGTGAACAAACAATCCCTTAAATAAATAAGGTCTACGTTATAGTAACCGATGTGGTATTAAACAGTCACAGAGTCCCAATCACAATAAGTATGTAGATATTTACCTACTAAGAAATAACGATTTCTAAAAACCGTATAGGTAAGTGGTATAGATTAAAACTTCAGTATCATCCGGTGAATGGCTAGTAACGATCGAGATGAATCACCTCAATTCGGCACAGATTCCGGGTATTCGGTGACGGCACCACTACCCAACCTGGTGAAATAGGTACTTCATATATAATAATAATTATATATGTACCTACACACAAACTGTTGTGAACAAGTAAAGGACAAACCATTCCGGAACTTGACGTTGTGTTATTGTTTTATATTCGTCACGTTTACGGCAGTTAGGTTATAAACCGATTGGAATCAATAGTAATAAATAAATATTTGGACCTAATATTATACAAATTAACTAGTCAAAAACTAAGCAATCAATAAGGGTTTATCCAGAAATCACGCGTGGTTTTTTGGTCCAATTTTAGACCCGGGGAGGGGGGGTCTCGACCCCCCCTTCCCCATGAAACATCACGTTTATTTTTTGAATTTATCACCACCTATTAATTTTTTTAGTAAATGAAGTATATTAGTTGATCTTGTGTTTATTTTGGTAGGTATATGCGTTATACAAACGTGATTGTATAATTTCTCCTATCTTTTAAGAAAATGCTACATGAGTATTGAGTAGATATCATTTCTCGGTATTGTAGGTGCAGTATAAAATACACGTGAGGTTTCCTTGTGTGGTGTGTGTGTGTGTGTTACTGCCGCCTAATATGGCAAGAAGGGAAAAATTGGATGCATCTTTTTTAGCCGACTGTGCGAAAACTATGTCAGGTGTAGTCAGGTCAGGACGTACGTGTGTGAAGGACGGAGGTATTTGGATTTCTGGGTGGTAGACAACTGCGTGGACTTTGCGTGCGGACATTCCCAGCTTATGGTCCATTTACATTTTGTTACCAACAGGTGTTAGCGTCAGCATCTTTTATACTGAAATGATCTGACTACTAAATGAAAATGGCTCCACCTTAGATTTAATAGAGCATGTGGATGGAACCGCAAAATATTTGAAAAACATAGACCGGGGTCGTAGCCGCGGGCGAAATAACGCGGCATGGAAAAAAATACAGAGGAACCCTACAATAGGCCGTCTATTTATTTTTATTAGTGTTCGATGAATAAAATGTATATTGGATTGACTAGGTCTGATTCAACTTGAAGATACCATTACGGACTAGGCAAATATGATGCGTATAATATACGTATTTATCTAGTCACAATGTAATGTTTCTGGATGTAATGAATTTAACATTATTTGGGGATCCGCGGTTGGACCTTAAAAAACGTTTCGGAATTGGATCCCTAGTTCTTGAACTTTTCTTAGTAATTAATATACAACAATACAATACAATACAAATACTCTTTATTGCACACCTCAATTAAAGGACACAGTACAGTACAAAAAAACACAATAAGTAGAGGCAAACAATAGGCGCTCTTATCGCTAAAGAGCGATTTCTTCCAGACAACCTATATATATATATATATATATATTAAATTAAACCTGTAGTGACCAGTGATTAAACGGGTTAGCAACTGGAGCACGGACGCCCGGGTGGGGAGTGCCACTCGGCATCTGTTACTAGGCCCGGGCGGACGTTACTCCCGTTGGCTATGTCCAAATGCTATATTGTGTTTCTACTGAACTCCTTAGACTTACCCCAAGTGACCTAGACGTCACAAAACCTATGGTATGGTATATTCATGCGAGCAGTAAAAAAACAGAAGCTTGGACCAGACCTTTTTTCCGCGTTCCATTTTTCGGTGCTGATGATGAGTTAGCTGAGACAATTTAAAAGATGTTTTTTTAGTTGCTTCAACCGGAAATTGAATCTGGAACCCTGTGCGCATTAAGTGGGTTATTTGTGTTATCAGATGATTATAGATTTAGTTGATCATACTCGTTTTGAGATAGCATCTTACTCGGATAAAACTAATTGCAGTTGGAAATCAGATGTGTAAAGTGTAGTTGAGTACGTTATGTTAGTTATATTTACATCCGTTTCAACGAGTTATTTACTAAAATAAACGACTAAATTAAATTGCGGAAAACATTTTTTAGAGTAAATGTAAACTTTTTATTCAAGTCACAGTAAAACAATACAAAACTAAAGCCTTTGCCTATAACTTGTTTTTTTTAGCATTAGAAAGAATGAGTGACGTTTTACGATGTTTTTTTATCAGGTACGTTCTGCGGTAAGTTGCAAATAATCAAAATAATATTAAAACCGTTTTTTCATATTAATTCAAAAATAAGAAAATATGACTTAATTTAAATGTTAAGTACATTTAAATTAAGTCATATTTTCTTATTTTTGAATGAATATGATTATTTGCAACTTACCTATATAGATTTTCAAATGATAAGGCATCAACTATTTTTTTTAATTACGTTTCGAAATGTACAGTGAATAAAAGAGAAATGTACTGTATGTAGTGTTGGTAAAGACTCAAGTTTTTGAAGTCTACATTGCAAGAACTCGGCCCATATTTATGGACTATGAGCTTAAAAGACTTCCGAGTCTTTTAAGTCGTGAGTTGAGTCCTTTTTCGAGTCTTATCGAGTCCTGTAGTCACAACTCAGTCTTTAGAAAAGACTCAAGCCATATCGTGTATTTTGTAGTCTTTATTTAACTTTAGATGTGCTTCAAGACTCGAGTCCTATAATGAAGACTCACTTTTGAAGTTTCATCCAAATTCCGCTGTTTAGCCGTGAAAGTGTAAGTCAGTAACAACTCTATTTAGCACTTATTTTTTCAGCACAAATGTCCATAGGATACAAGGTAAAAAAAATGTGGATTTTCATAAATTAAGGAATATAAACAGACAGAATTAAAAACCAACAAATATACTGATTGCTAAGTACGAGTACACTACTTTACGGAATAAGTTGCGTAATCTCAAGCGTCCCTACAAGTCCAGTTGAGTTTTAATAATAACTCAGTTGTTCCAAAAGACTTAAGCATAAACAAAACACTCGAGTCTCTATACATGACTCCAGTCTTTATTAAAGACTACAGAAGACTCAAGTCCCCCCAAGTTGAAAAGAACTTGAGCTTCGATTCAATGACTAGAGTCTAAAAAACCGGCCAAGTGCGTGTCGGGCCACGCGCAAGGTAGGGTTCCGTAGTCGTCCACCCGTTACATTATGTGGACTAAAAAGTTCGCAAACTTATATTTACTATGTTTTTGACAGAATTAACAACATTATCTAAGGTATCAATGGAAATTGTACGAAGGTTTGCTTTTGCAAAGTACATTTCTGAAGTTCGACTATTACTCGTTAACTAGTAATGTCTACTTAGCTGTGATAGTTTTCCTTTTAAATTCATTGTATATACTACTACCACGATTTTTTTCACATGCCTAGTAGCCACCATTTAGCTGGCAGGGGGGGGGACACTTGACTATAACAAAAATTATCACTTCAAAGCTTAATATCACGCCAACGTATTCTTTAATCAAAAAATGCTTTTAGAAACCTTATAATATTTTTGAAAGAGCTATCCAACGATACCCCACACGATGGGGTTTGGAAGAAAAAAAAATTGCACCACCACTTTACATGTAGGGGAGGTAACCTGAAAAAAATTTTTTTAAAGATTTTATTCTACCGTTTTGTCGGCGTCATTGATATGTATACTCATGCCAAATTACAGCTTTCTAATATTAACGGTTACTGAGAAAAACGGGGGTCGGACGGACGGACGGACGGACGGACGGACGGACATGGCGAAACTATAAGGGTTCCTTGTTTACTACGGAACCCTAAAAACTAAGTCGAGTCTTAGAAATAGAGACTCCAGGGACTTCAGTCTTTACCAACACTAACTGTATGTCGAGATGTACAGTAAACATTGTAAGAAGTCGGCTCGGGTTTAAAAAAAAAATTTCATAGTCACTAACCGTCACTTATTCTGATCTGTCGTTCAAATAAGGCTAATTCAATGTGTGTGTGCTTACGACCACTGCTTCTTTGTTTACATGATATCTAATCGGGTCATTGTCAGTCGGAAAAACAAAAGTTGTCCATTCGGTGGACAATAGTTAACGGCTTGTGTGCATGTAATTTACGTTTTTATTACATGGATTTATAGACACGGAATTACAGATTATGCGGGTTATCAGATCAATCGAAAATTAAGCTTTGTAGCCCTTAACTTTTGGCATGTCCACCGAAAAGACGCGCACCTTAATCTGACAATGACCCAAATCTTAAAAAAAAAAACAAGGTATTCCACGGTATTTCCACCAAATTTCTTAACATCCAGAAACTGCTGAACTTCTGTTCGTGGGCGTTGCCATACTCATAAACTCTTAAATTCTTAGACACTTGTATCAGACTTGTAAAAAGAAAGCCGGAAAGTCGAAACTTCCAGGCCTACAGCCTGGCATGCCCCAGTGATTATCTTTACGAGGGGTTAAAAGCTCATACTTTTTTATTATTGCCTTTATTGTACCGCACTTAAATCGCGAGCACAATGAAAGAAAGGTTTTTAGTTTCTAGGAAAATTGCTAGTTTATTTGGGCGGCTTAATTTCGGTCGCTTTCCGCTTCAGCGCTATAATATTTCATAATAAAACGGTCTCATAAACGAATCGGTGCGAAAATAGCACCAATCTACTCCCAGCTCTACTCTATATACAAAATACTAATTACTGTTGTACCTATAGTGGATTGAACGATCTTTATCGGCGTTGAAACAGTAATAGAGACACAACTATTTGTAAAAATGAGATAGCAGCATTCTTACCTCTAGAATGATAGGGCAGTTATTAAGAGACAGACTATGTATTCGTATCACATATTTAGATAGGTAAAAATATTTGAACCAAATCCAATGTGGTGCTTCTCAATGCAATGGTGTTGTGCAATTATTTGTCTTACTCGCTTGCCAGTGGTAGCTCTAGCTCGATTTGCCGCACGCTTCGCCCACACAGGGACTAACTTGCGAAATTGTAATGATTGACATTCATATTATTAAAACGATATATTTCTGAATATCAACTGCTTCGATTTTATATATATGTCGGCGCGGGTGGGTTAAAAGCTCATGATAGCTAATGAGGCCCGCGCAGGGGACACGCATTCCTTCCTAGTTCAATGTTTATATTAACAGCATTTAAACGTAATTGTATTTTGACACAGTGGAAGTCTTTGTGCTTTGAGACGGGGCAATGTGTGAGTTGTTTTTATAAGATCGCATTGCCGAACGTAGCCGTGGGTCTGGGAATGAAATATGATATCTGTTCTTTGTTCTGAAGCTTTGGTTTGGATGCCGAGTGGGCATTCTGTTGGGATCTATGATTGAGACGGGACGCATTCCCGACCGTGACCGCGCCGTGTGAAGTACCACTTGTGACTTGTGACCCACGGATTCGTTACCGTTTCAACATTGTTGTCGTGTTCTCCATTAATAATTATTAGTCTGAAATACTTTGTGATTTGATTTCCACCTCGTGTGATTGTGATTTATTGACATTGATTTGTGACTTTAATTAATTATGATTACCGTGCCCGTGTAAGACTCGTGTGCGTGAGTGTACCCACTGTTCCGCCCACTTAATATGAATTCAACTCCTGATCCTTCTGATGCCGTTATAGAGGCTCTTGCTCGACATACAAAGCTCGACAGCTCCGACATCAGAAGTGGGATTCGCGCCACGAGAAGCAGGTGGAAATCGATGGGCGATTATTTTCTTTCGACCTTTACGCCGGTAACCGGTTGTGTCTGAAGAGAACTCTGGCGTACATGATTGTTATTAATTGCTTAGTGCTGTACATATGGAGAGATTGGTCATACATCCAATAAATGTGGATAACGATACGCTTTACTTCAAACGTGGTTGACCGGATACATTGCTCGTCAATGTGGTGCTCATCGAACATCTTCGTCACTGTCGTCCAGTGCGAGGGAAAAGTGAACTGCGATACAGCAGCGAGACGACGGCTGAAGCGGGAAGCCTGTGTTGTTTCAGCTTTACACATCCGGTCAGTCGTTCCAATTATTGTTTTGATTCTGAATGATATCTGATTTTAAAGAAGCTTTTGAGCAATTTACCTTGGAGGGCAAAGTTTTTAGCCTTTTGTTACGTTGTAGGGCATGGATGATGCCTATGTGAACAGTATTTGTCAGATAATTTCTGAAATCTGAAGAGAAGACGATATCAGTTCAGAATCTCTGTTGCATGTTATTTGTTTCTGATAATGCAATATTTATGGCATTATACTGGCTTGACCCAGCCAAGGGTTTTAACTACCCATGTTTTTCAGTTGTGTTTCAACTTATGAAAAGTCGGTAAGCCAACGTTAACTTATTGACTTTAGGATTTTAGATGCAGATTTAAGAGTGGTGATCATTGCGTATGATCTTAACTTTTCTACAGTTGTACATTGTAGTTGTAGACTGGTTCCTGGTAAGAGATGAACTCGTTACTAGATAATAAAAAAATGTTTTGATGAATGAGCTGCTTATTGTATGCGAGCCTTTTGAGATTTTGTTTTGTTTATACAAAGCGAACTAAATAGCAATTTTGTACTGTGGCTGACGGATTCAAAGTTTCTATCACGTCACGTGTACCAATGCATCGTAGTCTGATGTGTTGTGATGCCTACGAATATTTGTGACTATAAAACAATTTTTGCACAATGCGATTAAAAATAAACTACGTGTCTTCGACACATGCAGGTTGCGTCTAGGAGAAAGTCTGATGCTACGTGTGGTTCCTGGCCAGCGCTGGGCCGGAAGGGCCTGTGCCTGGTGTCGGTATTGCGCATTGTTGATGATGATTTTTATAATTGTGATAATGATGATGTTGATGGTCGTTATGACGATTACGACGGTCATGACATGACTTTGTGATGGACATAGTGACTCTATGGTGATTATGATAAAATTATAACATGGTGGTCATGACGAGATTGTGGTCATGATTAATTTATGGTGATCATGATAAGATCAATGAATCTTAGATCATGGTAGTCATGGTGCAACTATGACATAATCGTTAATGCAGTTTGAAAAATTGATTACTAATAACTGATGTTTCGGGAAATAGAGTACTACATTAGGGCTACGAAGCCATGCTAAACATCTGAAGCTAACGACAGCATAAGGAGGCTGTTTAGACTACTAGCTGTGATTTTGTACAAAACGAATGTCAAGTCCCTCTTGTTGAATGTTATGACAAAACGGGTATCTTCGTTCTAAGATCTCGTTACTATTTTAATGAGCAAGAAAATTTCACGGTTGTTGATGGAGTAAAGCATTTTCTTAATTTTTGCAATGTAGACTGTTCGTAGTCATATTAAAGCCTTAAGTATTTGTGATACATACAATTTAAAAACCTATCAAATTTTCTTGTTATTAATTGATTTTGATATTTTTATAGAAACGGTAAACGAATGGGTCATATCGTATACGATATGGACATTTCCGAAATAAATTATTATTGATTGATTGATTGATAAATAGTTTTGATAAGCAAAAAAGAATTGTTAGATTTGTTACATAACACAAAACAATAAAAAAAATAACCCGGTTACATACTGACACAAGATGTCAGGATTTTTTTTTTATGGTAACGTCTTTTCTGTAACTAAAGAATTGGTTCTTTGTTGGAATTAAAATAATGACAGAACATAACATGACAAGATGTCAAAAGGATAAAAAGGAGTTAGCCATTAGAGTTACTGATGAAACCGATATGGTTGGCATCGGGGATCGGGTGGTGAATTCTATGTTTAACGGTGAGACGTTAAAAGTTTAAGTCACTGAAAAGCCATTTTTTTGTATCGATTATAATGAATCATACGAGTGGAAGTTAAATTTAGTTTATCCCGAAGTTATCGGTCAGTTTAAGAATCACATTTGTTTGAAAGTGACCGCAATTTTTTTGTAAACTATATTACAAGTATGTGGGCATCGATGCTAAATTACTGTATTCCCACTGAGTTTAAAAAGCTATGGTTTAACGTTTGTGGGGAACAGTCAGGATCAGCCCTGTCGGCGATGTGTTATTGATACACGTATGGTACAGATTTTACAGAGATTTTGTATTGTTTGTTTGTTGCATCCATTTGGCTCTTGCAACGTGGTCTACTGACTTGTTCACTAGCCGTAGGTCACATTCCAAACCCAGTTTAGCTGGTACGGAGACTGCGCGGTTCGGTGGCAAGCAGGAGGATTACGGTTGCGTGTTGTCTGTGGGACCTTGTTTTGGTTGCATTTGTGGTCTGTAGGACCTTGTGTTGGTCATTGAGATATGGCCGTGCGTTGGATGCAATATGGTCTGTGGGACCTTGCATTGGGGTGTGGTCTGTGTAAGACCATTTGTTGTGTTACCATCTCATGTGTGATGATGGTTGAGCCAAATTGTTGTGCCTATATGGATTTGAGTTACCTATGTGATATTATGGAACTAGTTTTGGGCTGTACCTGATCTGTGTCCTGAGAAATGTTTTATGACAGTTGATGACTTGATGATAAATCATGCTTTTGGAAACTATTTTGTTATGGCTGTGCCTTGGTGGCAGGATAGCCGAGCGATTGGTACTGTATGAAATATGTCTCATTAAAGACTCTGTGAAATTGTTTGGCACACGAGGACGTGTGACAGTCAGGATCGCCGTGTCGGCGCGGGTGGGTTAAAAGCTCATGATAGCTAATGAGGCCCGCGCAGGGGACACGCATTCCTTCCTAGTTCAATGTTTATATTAACAGCATTTAAACGTAATTGTATTTTGACACAGTGGAAGTCTTTGTGCTTTGAGACGGGGCAATGTGTGAGTTGTTTTTATAAGATCGCATTGCCGAACGTAGCCGTGGGTCTGGGAATGAAATATGATATCTGTTCTTTGTTCTGAAGCTTTGGTTTGGATGCCGAGTGGGCATTCTGTTGGGATCTATGATTGAGACGGGACGCATTCCCGACCGTGACCGCGCCGTGTGAAGTACCACTTGTGACTTGTGACCCACGGATTCGTTACCGTTTCAACATTGTTGTCGTGTTCTCCATTAATAATTATTAGTCTGAAATACTTTGTGATTTGATTTCCACCTCGTGTGATTGTGATTTATTGACATTGATTTGTGACTTTAATTAATTATGATTACCGTGCCCGTGTAAGACTCGTGTGCGTGAGTGTACCCACTGTTCCGCCCACTTAATATGAATTCAACTCCTGATCCTTCTGATGCCGTTATAGAGGCTCTTGCTCGACATACAAAGCTCGACAGCTCCGACATATATAATTTTATTTTTCAAGTAGGTATTCAGTTACCGACGCAGAGGCAGACCAAAAAGATGATGGTGAGATATGTAATGGAGTGTAAGACATAGTAAAACCGGAGATGTTACTATGTCTGGTTTCACTTAAAACCTCAATTCATCCCTCGACTAACTTTCAACATGTCTCATGGCGACCCATACCAGCGAAACAAGGAAAATGAAGAAACTGCGAAGCAGAAACGCAGAATGATGAAGAATGAAGACGGAAAATTAAAATAATTAGAATTAGAACGAAGAGACTGCGGAAATTAAATGAAGACCAATATTTTGATGAAGTTACCGTTAATGTGTAATTAATTAGGCATATAGTAAACCTCCCCTGAAAAGCTACTCTTCAATGATTTTTTGGTTCCCGACAGCAGCTTTATGATCTTTAGCTGGTTGTCTGCGGTTGGCTGTGTGTGTGTGGCCTTGCCTTTATGGGCCTCTCGCCAGCTCGAAATTGATGCGTTTTATAGGGAACTATCTAAGGACCGGAGGACAGGAGGGAACTATCATGGCGAAGAGGAGAGGCTGTTGCCATGTAGGGCCTGACAAAGCTAGTAAAAGCCATATCAGTTATAGTTTAGAAGTAGTAGCAAATAAGTTGAAAATGGCCTTATTTTCAAGATTTGTTGTAACTTTTTAAGTAGGTAACTATTTAATGTTTAACAAGATATTCAATTTTTTTCCATTGTGTTTAATGTTTTACCAATTATTATTCGATAGCTCATAGGCCTTAGCGTTTCAAATACCATTTAGTGCTACTCCTCTTAATTCATGCAGACCAGTACCTATTTCTTCATCAAGAAAACAAAGGCATAAAACATTTAGCAACTTCCAAAAAGGCCCAGTCCTCAACTCTCAACTAAGATGAATCATTACGCAATTAATTCAAGGAGGCACCTAATATCTCGCAAGTTTGCTTCCCTAAGAAACAACTCCCATTGTTTATTTGTGAACAAATTTTCTGTTGCGACTGTTGTTGTTAAAAGTTAGGAGATTATTTAGGGCCTCGTATACGTAATTTGGTTTTCAATTAGCATTGTATACAACCGCTTCAGGGTCTTCAAATCTATGTTCTGCGGCTATTTTGTATGCAAAACAAACCCATAAGTGACATGAGTGTGAGTGAGTGTGACATGTAACATATATGTATTAAACCTGTTATTGTACAATGTAGTGCTTACATACATACATACATAAGTAAGTTTTTTAAATCCTACACTTCACCCATTTCAAATATAGGTATGTATTACGATAAGCAAACTATACCCACTACTGCTTCTAAATATAAAGTTATAAATTATTTCATCTTTCATCTCGTATGGTATATGACCCATCACCAGGATCAATTACTTATTCTGCAAGTAGATCTTTTACATAATGTCATAGTTAACAATAAAATTACAATGATATCATCAAGTTACATGAATACAGAGCAACAATACAGCAAACAGACAAATACCTGGGCACATATTTGCTGTAAATTTAATACCGAGATATTATTATGTATATCCTATTTACAGAGATGTTAAGACTGTACGAACAAAAAGTTGGTATTTTAGAAAATATACGGTTTTTTCTAACGTCATATCTTTGTTCAAGTGACTACATTGTTAAAGTAAACTTCTGTTTTGTATAGATAAACTCTTATTCTAGACCATAGCGTTGCTAAACTTTTATTTCTATGTACGATTATTTAAAACAGTCAGGTTTTCGTCGGAGTGTTTTGCAAAAATACGCGTCAGAGCTATATTTCAGGTACAATATTTCCATTTTAAATTGTCAAAAACGATTGGATGTTTATCTTTTACAATAGGATGTATAGTCTTTTAGTACATAGCGATCGCACTAGTTCTGAAATATTGGTTTTTACTATCTAAAAAAAATACTACAAAATGTCTAAATTGGTTTGTTTAAACATTTTTTTCCTCACATGTTTTATAATATTTTGAAAAAAAAACTTATTATTATAAAACTACAGGTTTTGCTTGATATTTCTTATTTTTTTTAACGCTTATGGATAACCCACTTAATTTAGACGAATTTTTAAAAACCACTATAATTCACAATATAACAGCGCGCGACAACGTTGTTCGATTCATTACGCGCCGGGCCTTCCCAAGGAACGCACGTGTCGCTCTCCTCGGTGCGTTAAGGTCGGTGACCAAGCTCACACCGATACTGCTATTCTGTAGATGTAGCGCGTCCGCTACAGATTAATAATTTGATACTTGGTATTTTATTTCTTCTCAAAGCAATAAAGTAATATGATTTTTTACAGAAATAGGCAATAAACGTAAATTGTTTGGGCCGAAAAAATCCAACAGTACTACGGCCACACAAGTTAAAAGGTAAAGGTATGATTCCGCTGCCGACTGCATACAGCAACTGCACGTTCCGCCGCACTCCAAATTGAACCGTAATAGTATGCGTAAAAAGCTCAATTTGAAATGAGCGGAGAAGTGTCGGAACAGCACACGCCGCTCACTCTAAATTTGGACTTTTAGTCTTATGATTACAGTTCAATTTGGAGTGCGGCGGAAGGTGCAGTTGTTGTATGCAGTCGGCAGCGGAATCATACCTTAAGGCACCATGTTACCTATTACCTATTGCTGCTAGTGATATTTCTATGTCTGGATATGTGCTTCTATGTTCTTGACGTTCTGTGAACATTTCGGATCTTTCCTTTAATTGTAAAATTCAAACTAATATTTTTTTATTCTTAACGAGCGCCCGATAATTTATGATTGCGTTGTTTGAACTAGTTATTGAATTATATGTATGTGCAATTTCAAATTTTTAAGCCAAGTAGTTTCTGTGGAAAGTAATTTAAAGTAAAACTAGTCCCCGAAACACGTGGACTCCACGTAATTATCATTCCAAATTTGACTTTTTTCCTGACAAACTTATTCCAATTTTGTTGATTAATTCGTGTTCATGCACCTCTAAAAATAGTTTGTATAGTCTCCCAACATATGTTTACTGGTTGTTATCTTTTGTGTGAATTTACTCTCATATTCATATTCAATTATATTTTTTTATTCTTAACGAGCGCCCGATAATTTATGACTGCATTGTTTGGACTAGTTATCGAATTATATGTATGTGCAATTTCAGATTTTTAGGCCAAGTAGTTTCTGTGGAAAGTAATTTAAAGTAAAACTAGTCCCCGAAACACGTGGACTCCACGTAATTATTATTCTAAATTTGACTTTTTTCCTGACAAACTTATTCCAATTTTGTTGATTATTTCATGTTCATGCACCTCTAAAAATAGTTTGTATAGTCTCCCAACATATGTTTACTGGTTATCTTTTGTGTAAATTTTCTCTTATATTCATATTCATATGCATTTATATTTTTTTATTCTTAACGAGCGCCCGATAATTTATGATTGCGTTGTTTGAACTAGTTATCGAATTATATGTATGTGCAATTTCAAATTTTTAGGCTAAGTAGTTTCTGTGGAAAGTAATTTAAAGTAAAACTAGTCCCCGTAACACGTGGACTCCACGTAATTATCATTCCAAATTTGACTTTTTTCCTGACAAACTTATTCCAATTTTGTTGATTAATTCGTGTTCATGCACCTCTAAAAATCGTTTGTATAGTCTCCCAATATATGTTTACTGGTTGTTATCTTTTGTGTAAATTTACTCTCATATTCATATTCATTTATATTTTTTTATTCTTAACGAGCGCCCGATAATTTATGACTGCGTTGTTTGGACTAGTTACCGAATTATATGTATGTGCAATTTCAGATTTTTAGGCCAAGTAGTTTCTGTGGAAAGTAATTTAAAGTACCAGGCCGAACGTCACAATGTACATGACAGTTATCACGCTCCCAAACGTAAAATTTATAAAAAATTAACGTTGTTTTTTGCGTAATTTCTGTATGAAACACAGGTTTTTTATTAATTTCGCGAAAATGAATAGTCAGAAGTAAATAGATTAACACATATTTAAGTATTAATAATGTGTAATGAGATAATAAATGTCGATCGTTTTTTGTATGAAAATCGAACCACCTTAATAAGTGCGTAGGTACGTAATGTTAATAAAATAAAAACATTTAAAACTCACCACATTTTTTCCTACCTCACTCTAACTCTATAACAATGATCAAGACATGTCAGTTCAACCGGCAGCACTCGAACCGCACGCACACAGTAATCGTTTTAGTGTGTAGCTAAACATGGCCGCTCGCAAGGAGATCGCGGCTAGGATGAGTTGGAGCGAAATGTTCGTACCCTCTTAAGATACTCTAGAAATAAATAAATGGAGAACTCCGTATTCATAGACTTAAGTTTTAGAGATGTAAAAGGTCTTTAAACGTTAAAAAGTAAATACGAAATAAAAAATTCACGTTAGGCGTTAGTTAGTAGTTAGTTAGTTATACTGGGCATTTTCCGCAAGTCGACATCCATCGTGCCTATTTTGCGTGAAAAAGGGGGTAGCGCTACTCTAACCATCCTAGTTCCTGTATGAAACCTATCAGTGTCTTTATATTGTTTACTGCTTCCTGCAGTGTGTTCGGATTTCCTAGGTGTTTCTTCCTGTATACTTCTACCTGCTTACAGTCTAGTAGAATGTGTCTAGCAGTCTCTTCTGCCTCCATGCATGCTCTGCACAAGGGGCTGTCGGTGATTCCTAAGTTGTAGAGATGTTTGTTTAGTGTGTTATGTCCTGTTATTATGCCTACTACTTTACGTAGTTGGTTTCTGTGTGTTCTCAATAGTCGTCAGGCGTTAAGCTGACAGTCTTATGTTATGAACTAATGCTACGGTATCGGTATACATAACGTGTATCCAACCAATATCAAAGCTCGAACCAACGGTGCAATGAGTGAATTAATGAGCTCCATCGATTTCTCACACAACAGCGCTATTTCCGTTCATTCAGGTTTAGCAACAAGTAGGTAAGTATTCACAATGTTCGTATGCGTGTATGCATCTCGTTCACACTTACATTGATAGACGGAGAATGCAATCAAGGTCGGATAATGTAAGGTGTAAGACAGACAGAAAATGCGCAAGACGAGGATGCGTCTCCCATTTGTGTTTTGGTGAATTTGTTAAAATTTTGGCATGCCCATTGAAATATAATGCGACACAATCTGTACAGCGATCCCATGCACATACGAGTTATATGTGTTTCCGATTTCGGACAATTGTCACAAACTTCGTGGGTGGGTCGTAGGGACGAGTGGTGAGGTGAGTCGAGATAACTCATGAATCGCATAAGTAGCTGTGCTTTACATACTCGTACCACAGAATAAGTAATAGTACTACGTACAGAAGTTGCACTGTTAACAAATAGCCAACTTACAAACCCAAATTATAATAGGTAAATAACAAATATTGACCACACCAAGCGAATGACGAGACGACGCGACCGTCCGGTAGCAATTCGCCACTGAATGTACTTGCTGCGGCCCGGGGATGTACTTGCAGCGGCGCGGCGAACTGACGGAGTGAAAGCCGCCTGCTGGTACCAGCATAACCTTCCTGACGTCGAATCTAGAAGTTAACGAGGATGACTTTCGACGCAAATTTTAGTCCACAAACCAGGCAAACATTACTTTAGTAATTTCCTCCCATATACCATATTCCCACGCACTGGAACTGCAACTGATTTTCACGGGGCTTCATGGGACAACACTCTGAAGAATTTCAGAGTGATCGGTCTAGAGAAACTTGGTCACAATAATCTGTGTCTGGCTTAAGGGGAGGTATCCCCAACGCAAATGTCCAGCTCTAACACGCGTGAGTTTACAATTAACCATCCCGCTCTCTACGCAAGCTCTGCGCGCAGTTTTGTAAATATTTAAGCCAATCATTTTATCAAAGCAAACCCTGCGAATTTGTCTATAACTATTTACGATCTTTAATTGAGTACAAAAATTAAATGTTAAATATCAGTAATGTAGCCGTAGTATTGAAAAAACATTCCAAAAAGAGGTAACTTCGCGATTTTTTCTATCGAGTGAAATTGATCAGGTCATGTAACTGACTGCTATTTTGACTAGACAAGATCCTTATGTAACACATATATCTTTTTTTAGAATTTAAGACACTATATTCTATGTCTCAGATGGTTTTTAAAAACTCAAAAGTCAACTGATAATTACGATGCATGAAATACACCTAACAATAAAAAAGGCGCTAACGTGTTCTCAAAGGATTCGTTAATTCTTTTACTCAGTAATTTCTTGTGTAGACATTTCCATTGCATGGAGTAAATGTATCGAAATCAATACAACAGTGAAGGTTAAGATCAGTAAAGTGATGTATAAAATAAAATGCCACCAAGCGCATTGGCCAAACTTATTACAGTAGAGTTATTTTCAATTTGAGAAATCGAAAAATTATTCCTTACAAGTGTTATTTAAAACCAGTGTTATTTTTGGGGAACGGGACTTAATAGCGTACAATTATAACTAATTTACCTTTTTTAAGGTTTTGCCTGACGTTTCGAATGTATCACAACATCCGTGGTCGCGAGCTGACTGGCGTGAGCGGGTATCAACATCTTCTAGCCGCACGGGTTTTCCGAACTACCCGCACTTTGTCTTTATTAATTACATTCTCACTAGGGTTGTCACTCGCACGACACACAACACTAACAATGTTACCCGAAACGTCGGGCAAAACCTTAAAAAAGGTAAATTAGTTATAATTGTACGCGATTAAGTCCCGTTCCCCAATAATAATGTGTGAAAATCGTGTAAGTTTAAATCAATATACAGTGTATCCCAACCGTGGGTATCCCTCTTAGCCCAGAAAACAATAATTTCTTTTCGGATACTTCCGTTTGACACAAAATACAGTAATTGTTTTAAGAGGTGGATTCTTTAAGGTTACCAGCAGCCTAGCGTCAAACATATCCGTAGGTACCTAAGCCGCTATTCATCAAGGCTTAGTTATTTTTCTAAAAACTGGACAATAAAGTAACATATATAGACTGAGACCAGAAATTCTACCCTCCCGGAATGTTAGACACTAGAATCAATTTTATGTCATTGAAGTTTTAAGAAGGTCTCAATGTCATTTACATTTTATTTTGCTTTGTATTACACTGAAAAAACGTCTGGGTTAAAAATAACAAAAATACTGTCAAAAATAACCCACCGAGTTTGTCAATATAGCACCTGCAAACTTTGTAGCTAAAATTAAATAAGTCAACTTTGTTGTTCTCACTTATCAAATAGTAACCGATACACTTGGTTAAAAATTGTTAAAGTTAAATCGGCTGCAATTAGCCAATTTTTACTTTGTAATCAGAGAAAACTAACCCAGTTATTTAGTATTTTTAAACGATTTATTCGGTAACTACATGTTTAAAATTAAATAATGCAGTTGTCAGCTAATACCAGAAGGTTGCGTGTTCAAATCACGTCGGGGTCACCAATGTAGAAGAGAAATGTGCTCCTATATAGGAATAATATACAGTGTTAATATATACATGAAAGGGATATCTACAAACAATATACATATATACAATAGATAGGAGACACAGGAAGAAACAACAATAGAGAGATCTCTCAGGGACCGAAGTCCAATGAGAGTTGGTTGGAAGTTCTATATACGCAACTGACTTAAGAAACTTCGATAGCGCGATGCAGAACATGTCAGATTTGACCGTTGCCTAGGAAGGATTATATTTACTAAAGCAACTTGTTTGTTTCTTAGTGATTCACGCAGTTATTTGCAACAAAACAACATATCTAATATTAAGCAAGTCGTGCAAGGTCTGTCATTAAATAATGCACTAGTTAAACAATGACAGTGTAAAATTCGTTATTTCTAACTGAGTCGGGTAAAGATTATCTTTACCGAGATCTTCATTCGGAAATTAATAAGTGTTTTGTTACAATAACCAAAAACGTTTAACAGAATTTGCTTGTTTATCATTTACTAAGCATTTTTTCGCATTTTAATTAAATCTTGGTTGTATGTAACTAACTATTTTTTAACCGAGCCAAATTGGTACTTTGCTAGCGTTTCGTTTTTTCAGTGTATATTTGAATTTAAACTTTCGTGAGACATGTTATAACTTTATTTTACTAAACGGTTAAAACTCACGTATTAATTGTCACTTCGGGCGACATGTTTCCATGGTTGTGTTTTCATGTTTGTTGTGGGCGTGCCTTGCGGCGGGCGGCGGGTAGTTCGACAGTGTGCAATCGGCGCGGGTCGCAGACGCACTCATCCTGAGGAAGAACTCCCGACGAGTTCGAAACATGTCACCCGAAGTGACAATTAATACGTGAGTTTTAACCGTTTAGTAAAATAAAGTTGTATTATATTGATGGGTTTTGCTAGCTCCATAGTCCTAAACTATCTAACTTTAGGACAGATCCCACAGAAATGTTCTGACCCTTCTGACCTATGAAGTCCATATACTGGATGACTACGTAGCTGTGTCATCGCTCCGGGCACAGGCACTAACTACAAAGGGAAAGGAGGAAATATCCAATTGCAATTTATCGTGAATACGATACTGTACTTAATTTCAGTATTACGTTTAGCATATTATTAGATGTTATTTATTCGTATGTATACATAAACCTTCTGATAAAGCTAAGTGAGATGGATATGCGCCTATTTCGGATGATTTACTATAAGGGAAGGTAATATATTATTATTGTGAATAGCGAAATCATAAAAAAGTCCATGTTAAATTTCCCTTATTGAAATTGAGGTTTCGGAAAAAAAAAGTTTTTTTACCCCGTGCCCCAGGAATTATACTGGCAAAAGCCGGTATCGTTGTAAATATATCCAAGCTCAACTAACGGTATTACCGGCCCATACCGATCGTAATCTGTTTAGTTCGCTCATAATGCCACGGTAATGCTATTAGGACATTTCGACAGGCGACTGACACAACCTCGCATCTCATTTGTTCACGCAGTTCAAATTTATACCTTAATACTTACAAACTAGGTTTATTTTTCAGTGGCTTTGTATACGGAATGTGACTAAGGCAATAATTACTCGTATTGTGTGACCGATTTTGACGTGATTTCTGATGTGTAACATCAGTTTGCTTCGTAATTGGGCATGGAAACGAAAACGTGTTGTGTATATTTAATAATCTCTTTTTCTTTATAGGTAATTTACCTTTTTTATTAATCTTAATTTCTATAATTCAAATCTCTTGCCATCAATATTCAGAATAAAACCTAAATAACGTTTGAACTTGTTTAAAAAAAACACAAGTGAGACCTCTGAACATGCAATTTCTGAAACCAGTCCAATCATCATCCTAAATATATACCGACGTCCCACTGCTGGGCACAGGCCTCCTCTCAAAGATGAGAGGGATTGGGCAGTAATCCCCACGCTGGCCCAGAGCGGGTTGGGGACTTCACATACAACTTTGAATTTCTTCGCGGATGTATGCAGGTTTCCTCGCGATGTTTTTCTTCACCGAAAAGCTAACGGTAAATATCAAATGATATTCCGTACATAGGTTCCGAAAAAACTCATTGGTACGAGCTGGGATTCGAACCCACGACCGCCGCTTGACAGCCGCATGCTTGAACCACTGGGCTAACGTAGCTACCAGTCCAGTCCAATAATTAAAACAAATCAAGTCACTAACTTCAAAAAATAGACGCACACAAGCATCGGCGTCTAAATTAGAATCCGTGACGCTTATATCTCCAATAATAAAAAAAACTCAAGTACCCTATTAATGGTTATCGTACCTCTCTCACGGTCTTATGGTCGTGGCTGTTAGGGTAAAAGAGAGATCGGACTGTTAGTCAATGTCCAGAATGAGCAATGTGCGGTCACTGAGTCACATGACAGATTGTGAACTGTGTTTGAAGTTACAGAGAGAGGGAACGAGAGAATACATTAGAAGAATTTACGACGTAACGAAACTGAAACACAGACTTCTTTTATCTCTTATTGTGTGACGGTACTTACGACTGTTGTTACTTATACTATTGTTAAACTAGTTATATATAACTACGAACCATCCTATATGTTACGTTTTATGACTTGAACATTTATATTCTATGCTAATGATTCAAATAAAAATAAAATATTCGTGGACAATCTTACACAAATCAACCTAGTCCCAAACTAAGCAAAGCTTGTACTATGGGTACTAAGCGACGATATAAATACTTAAATAGATAAATAAATACTTAAGTACATAGAAAACATCCGACCCAAGAACAAATATTCGTCCTCATCACACAAATAAATGCCCCGGCCGGGATTCGAACCCGGGACCTCCAGCTTCGTAGGCAGGGTCTCTACCAACTAAGCTAAAGCGGTCGTGTCTGCAAACTATTTTGAATCAAATTAACTTGGATTCAAAATAGTTTGCAGACTGTTGTATTAAAGCATCTTTATCCTAAAAGGGTTACAATCAGGTATAATAGGAGTTGACGTGGACAAAGTTGCAGGTAGAGTAAACTAAGTAGCATCGTATCGAAAACTTACTCTCTGGTTTCAGATCATTATCGACAATTCAAGTCAAGTAGTTATTTTTCACAACAGCGTCGTTGGCACATCATTGCAATTTCCTTGCAACATTCTTAGAGATAAAAAAAAATCAATGCTTTTAGGAACGATGTTACTGGCCCTTTTATGAAGTTTTTTATCGTAAGTAAAAAAAAAATATCTCGATCTTTATACTCGCTTTATTTCACATAGCTTAAGTCCCTACAACGAGAAATTTAGAAACTTCGAAACGCTGTTCTGCCCAGACCAGGAAACAATAGGGACTGATTTTCAGATACATGATTCTTGACTATATGATTGTGGTTCTGACAATAGCCGAAACTTGATTGCTTAAAATGTTCTCGATAGAAAAATCCAAAGTTGAGTCTATATTTTCCTTTTTTTACTCAGCCTACTAAAACAACGCATTATTAAAAGACTCGATTTGGTATTTTACCTCATCTAAACTCTGTCAAGAAGAAATTTAATAAACCTGCACGCAGTCAGATATTTAACGAGATTTGTCTAAAAAAGCCATTCTCGAAGAGTGTTGCATCCCGTTTTGTCGTGAGCGAAAACATAAGGGTCTCGTCTCTCTCAATCGATATACCGAGTTCTCTCTCACGACCGCTCTCTGGCAGCATGACTAGCAAGACGCCTTGTTCTTATTTTCTCCGAGTCCGTGATCTTAATAAGGATAAGAGAGTATAAATTCAATTACTGACTGAGCCATTTAATGACATGCGGGCTTCTATAATAAGTCTTCGATCGTAAAATTACACATTTTACCTACCGAAATTTTGGGTGAAAAGTTACCTTTTAGGTAATATTTTTTTCTATTTAATTTAATAAACGTTAGCTGTGACAGAAAGTGACTGTAATAATAATTTTATGTGACACCTGGCCATAAAGCTTAAAGCACGAAACGCACTGACAGCGGTAGCGGGACGGGGCGTCGCGGTGCGGAGGCGGTACCGGTTGTAATATTCGAACCAATATGAAAGGGTCCGCACAGAAAACCGGCCGAGAAAAAAGCGTTCTGTGCGGACCCTTTCATATTAGTTCGAATATTACAACCGGTACCGCCTCCGCACCGCGCCGCTACCGCTGTCAGTGCGTTTCGAGCTTAAAACACAGAGAGCGTGCGGGTGTGTGGCGCGCGGGTGCGGGTGTTTGGCGCGTGGGCGTGAGGCGCGCGGGCGTGTGGCGGGCGGGCGTTTCACACTGCAGCGCGTTGTCATGCGCCCGCCCGCCACTCGCCCGCGCGCCACACGCCCGCGCGCCAAACGCCCGCACGCTCTGTGTGTGTTTTAAGCTTAAAGTTGCAATTTTCGTTACGCTTGCGGGAAATTCCAATTCCTAAAGGCTTGGTCACACCGGTTGCGCGAAGCAAGCGGGACGTTGCGCTGCGCGCCAAAATGTATGAAACCGTCCCGCTCGCGTCGCGTAACCTGTGTGACGTCGCTAACCTGTTAGCATACGTTCCGGCGCGCAGCGGTGGCGTCGCGCGGACGTCGCGCAACGCAGTGTGACCAAGCCTTAAGGGGGAGACAGCACGGGCGGTAAAAAAAGCTTCAGATCGCATGTTTATAAATACGTATTTATTTTTATAATAGGTTGCTCGGTGGCGCATCTATAACTACTTGAATATACTATATATATGGGTTACAGATAACATTAACATGCTAAAGTCGCGTCCACACTCGTCACAAGCATAGAATTCAATTTAAAATACATAGTCACAAAACTCAGAAGTATTTGAAAAGCGCGGGTTATCATTTACCAATACCGGTTGAGGGAAGCCGGTCCAATCCGTTTACAGTCGATCGGGGGCACAAGTAATTCAATTACCATACGTAGTTCGATATCTGTGTGTCTTCTTCTAGACATGGGGAAAAGCGTTACTTTTCGATCATCGTTATTGTTTATTATTTTATTTTATTATTCAACTACAACTTAAATCTATCATTACAGGGATTATAAAAATTACCTAATGCGACAGATCAGTAAACAATGTTATTTATAACAAGACACATAAAATAATATTAAAAATCAACAATCTAAGAACACAATATTGACATAGTGGCCCTAGTGAAATCATTCAGGTGGCATGTAAATACGTCCAACCTCAACGCAACCAGGTTGATAGTGCGAATGCCTCTCGTTAGCGGTGCCTCCTGCAACAGCTTAGTGCGAGCGGCCGGCACGGCCAGCAGCGGCGGCCGGCGCCGGCGCCCAACATAGCCGTTGGGTACGTTCAGCGCCAAGGCGCACTGAACCCCGGGGTTGCACAGCTCACCTCTCAGCACCTTAACCATGTACAAAGCCAGAGCCAGTTCACGCCTCACCTCTAGCTCATTATACCCCAACATTCCCAACAAGAAGAGTGTGGGATACAACAAGGGATATCCTGGATAAACACCATACAGTTTTAAGTAGAGGAACCTGAGATACTTATTTTGAATGCGTTCCAACATGAGTTTGTATTTTGCCTCTCGTGGGCTCCAGATTACTCCGTTGCATTCGAGGTGACTCCTTACGAGAGCGTCATACAAAGCTCTTATCGCCGACACGTTCGTGAAGCTCTTTCCTATGCGCATTAAGAAGCCGAGGTTACGAAATGCTTTCTTGCACACCCCTATGATGTGATCACGGAATGCCAAATCGGTTGTTAGGCGAACTCCGAGATCACGTACCTCCGTCACACGCTGCATTGTTCTTCCCCCGACCACGTACCCGTGGTGCACAGGACTGCGCGTACGGCTTACCGAAATGATAGTGCACTTGGCATCGTTGAAGTACAGCTTATTGTGCACGCTCCAGTGGACAACCCTATCGATATCCTCCTGCAACTTATGACAATCCGAGATGTCCTTGATCACGCGGACCAGTTTTTGTTATTCCCGTTCCAAAAAAATCACATTGAAAAGTCACCGTGACTTTGTCACTTCGGTTATTTCGTGTCACGACACTTGCGTGTCGATCGTTCCCGGCAGTTACTGATATTTTTGTAACAACTGATGTTACTCTGTGACAGCGCACCGCAGTCACAGTCACAGTTATATTAGTAACAGCGGTCACGAGGCACGAGGCGACGCGTCGCTCACATACTGTTCCAGTGATATCGTCACTAAGTAACAACGTTATTTTGTAACGTTGTTACTTCGTGACAAGTCACACTGTTACTTTTTAACGGCGGATCACCGTGATTTTTTCATCGTGAAGTTATTTATCACCCACTTCTATCTTCTTCTAATCACTCGCTTGTTCAACTTCCGCTCTTGTGAATCATGTGATGGCGCATTTCGTCTTTTTAAGTACATACTTCAGCGTCATACGAAATGTAGTTTAAGGCGATATATCGATTGAAAGAGACGCCCTTATGTTTTCGCTCACGACAAAACGGGATGCAACACTCTCCGAGGATGGCTTTTTTAGACAAATCTCGTTAAATATCTGACTGTGGAGATTTATTAAATTTCCCCTTGACAGAGTTTAGATTAGGTAAAATACCATCATATTAACTTAATCGTGTCTTTTAATAATTCGTTGTTTTGGTAGGCTGAGTAAAAAAAGGAAAATAAAGACTCAAAGCAACACTCTCCGAGGATGGCTTTTTTAGACAAATCTCGTGAAATATCTGACTGTGTGGAGAATTATTAAATTTCTTCTTGACAGAGTTTAGATGAGTTAAAATACCATCATATTAACTTAATCGTGTCTTTTAATAATGCATTGTTCTGGTAGGCTGACAAAAAAAAGGAAAATAAAGACTCAACTTTGGATTTTTTTTCTATCGACAAAATTTTAAGCAATCATGTTTAGGCTTATTGTCAGTGCCACAATCATATAGTCAAGAATCATATATCTGAAAATCAGCCCCTACTGTTTGCTAGTCTGGGCAGGACATCGTTTCAAAGTTTCTAAATTTTTCGTTGTAGCGCCTTAAACTGCTAGACGGAGTCTTCTTTTTATAACTAAGCTGGGCAAGTTTTTGTTATTTATGTGGCCATTTATATCAGGGGTCGGCAATCTTTTAGCAGCTAAGGGCCACAATGTAGCTGACAAAATTGTTAATTTTTTTGTGACTCTATAAGACAAAATATAAGTACCACAATGTCGGTTGTCAATACGAAGGCTCGCGGGCCGCAAGTATGGCGCTCACGGGCCGCCTGTTGCCGACCGCTGATATAAACATTACTTACTCATTTGACATTTAATTTATCATCAATCAAAATTTTATAAAAAAAATAAGATACTATTTAAGAAGCAGACGGAAATTTACATGGGTTCCACAATTAGACTGCACCTCACAATACAGACCGACCAATTTAACCCGTTGTCTACCAGTCCCTGGGATCCCATCAGGGCAGATAACAAAAGAATGGCATCGTATATTTTTTTCGCCGGGAGAGGACGGCTTTTTTTGTCCTACAGACTTTAAGAGTAATTTTATAGTACAGGTAAGTCTAGGATTCTGGAAAGTAAATGCCAAGACAAAATCAATTCAAGAAAACACTTTTTGCCAAGAAAACGAACAAAATTATCTAGACTTCTGGAATTTTCCATACCTGTAAATAGAAGAGAAGGTAATTTAAATAGAGGCTAATTTGCATCTTGTCAACAATGCCTAAAGAAAGTTGCTCCACGAAAATTTAATTAATCAAGGCCTAAGTGTTGACAACAGTGTACCTTTTGTTTTCAAAGTGCCTGTGTCTAGAATGCTTTCAGTCGTTGAGTCACGACAAACCGGTCGGCCTAGATTAGATAGCGATGCCTTTTTGCTAATTTAATATTATCGTATAAAAATGGCTTATACAAACAGGGCCGAATGGAGAAAAAAGAGGGGAGGCCTTTGCCCAGCAGTGGGACACCCAAACAGGCTAATAAAAAAAAATGGTGGTCGAAAGGTGAGGATACTGCAGTAATATTCTATTCTATTCTATTTCAGTAATAACGGAGTACGAACCAGGGGGTGATAAACGACAAGATAAAGCGTAAGCGAGTGGTATAAGAAAACACTATTATATTTTCTTATGATATGATATATATGTCGCAGGCAAATAGTATAATCCGCCGTATTACATTATGGCTAGGCGTTTTACAAGACAGAGCTGTTTTGTATTACGGCGATACGGCGGGTCAACGATTAGGCGGATTGAATATGGCTGATTGAAAATCCGCCGAAATGTGTTCGGTGCTTTGCATTCTTCAATTCGCCTAGTCGTTATGTAAAAAAGCGGTTCAGTCAGATTGTATAATTCGCCGTAATACATTACGGCTAGCCTTTTCACAAAATAGCGTCGTTTTAGCTGTCAGCTCTGACAGCTTTTAGTTCCCATTTTTAACACTCGCAACGCTGTTTAGCAATGACAATCCGGCCATTTTGTAAAACGGCTAGCCGTAATGTAAAACGGCGGATTATGCAATCCGGCAAGTACAATCCGGCTAAACGTGAGCCGCCATATTGTAGAACGTATTGCAATGACGATCCGGCTAATCGTTAACCCGCCGTATTACAAAACGGCTCTGTTTTGTAAAACGGCTAGCCGTAATTTAAAACGGCGGAATATACAATCCGGCTGCGACATATACATAACATAAGAAAATCGCGATCATAATACGGGGCCAGGTTTGTTTTCAACGATCTTCGCTAACAAAGGGAAACCTAATAGAGAATATTTTCATTTTATTTGTTATACAGTTATAATTGGGAAAATTAAAAAGACGTTATAAAAGAAATGACTTAATATTAGCCTGCTCGGCCTATTTTTCTCAGATGTTTTGTAGCTGTTCATTTACGAATATAAGTTTATTACGGTTTACCCAGTACCCAGGGGTACTTCGCAATTATTTGCCGAGACTCCCACCTCCTCCCTAGAGGGCGTAAAACCGTCAAAGTCTAGCACTGAGATATTGTCATCTTGTATTTTTGAAAGATATTTAGGTGAAATGAAATATGGAGATCTACCTACTGAATTCTATTTTTGGTCATAAAGCTTTATAATGACAAATACTTTTTATGAGTAAGAAATTAGAAAGAATGAAAGATACATTTATTTCGTGACAAACGCAAGACAATTTACAACCAATGACAATACAATACCGAATTTTGTCACGAAATGTAGAGGTCAAAAAAGTAAGAAATCTGAGGGTAATTTCCTAATCAAGATATTTTATAAATTACTGTATACCATAAAGTGATTATTTGTGACACACTAAAAATTTTGTAACAACTTCTGTACTGGCACAATTTCACATTAAGTGATTTCGGATTCTGATTTATTTTACTTCATAAACAATTCGTATTAGCGACACATGTCGCCTCCTGTTTTTGACAGACTTGAAATGGAATTCACACTAGCGTATATAATGAATCCTCCAGTTCTCAGAAAGTTAAATTTCTCGCTAACCTTCATATTGTATTGTTTCAGGTATGAAATATGAGCTCTGAACGGCTTCCACGGCGCGCTAGGGTTTCGTTGAGGTTTGAATGAGTTTATACCGTTTTAATTAAAGAGGAAAATGTATATTATGCGTGGGTTAGGTTAGATGATCAATAGATTGAACCTACCATGCATTATACCACGACGACGGCAAATGTGGTGGGTAAGAATGTGGTAAGAAGACACCGTAGGTTATGGACACTTCCGAATCCAGAAGGCCGACCCGTTGAATTGTGAACATTGTTTACAGCTAGATGTAGCGACACCTAATCCCAAGATTTGGTGTAAGTAGGAACTAGTTTTACGAAAAAACAAGTTTGTTTCAATCGCGCCAGCACTACGCTGAGACAGAACTATTTCGTGCAATACCTACCATGTTTTACTGTTTTATTTGTTTTTCTTTCTTTTTGCTGTGTGTGTTGTGTATTGTCACGAATAAATAATTGATTCTTGATTCTTCTCCTTCTTGAAAAGAACTGCCAACGTGCCAACCTTCCTATCCAGAGGGAAAGCTAGAGCATTTTGGGCTTAGACCGGATCAAATACACCGTACATTTTCTGTTCTAATATTCTGGTTATTCTGTCTTTTATTCCTAACATACTTGAAGTTGTTGGTTGAGGTTGAGGTATTAGAGAGGCGTAGAATGAGTTGAAATCGGCGATTAACTATTCCGAAACATATTTTTATAGTGTACTTAATAATAACATGTGATGGGAGGTGAGACATGATGGATCTCTACTTAGTTATAATATGCATTTATTTATTTTTAATCACGTCTTTAAATATCAGATTACTTGTTGGAACGACGTTTTTTCTCTCAGTGCAGGTCAAGAGCAAATCTGTCATTTAATAAGTCAGTAATCTGATATCAGACGTGATTCACATCAAATTCTATTAATTTTTTTTACTAGGGAAGCAGACTAATTTGCCGTGTGCAAAATAATAAATACATGCAGTGACTTTTCTGGACATGAAACTCATGATAACAATTTTGTGGCATGCAAAGAAGGTTCTTTATACATGACCATGACTAAAAAATTCGTAAAAATATTTACAAGTAGGTAAATATTTACTACCTAATCGCGCCCCTGTCATGTCGCGACGCGGCTCCAATTCGTCCAAGTTGCATGTCCAACGTTACTCGGCCGACAAATTAGCCCTGTGGGGTTTGCATGCATTAAGGTGCTGTTATGACCGATTATAACATGACAGCTGTGAAATCGTGTACATTTATCAAAGAAGGTACAGGCCGTGGTAGATCGTCACGACGGAGTGGTTAAGCTGCAGCTTAGACTATGGAATCGTAACCGGGTCCTTATCGGTTAAAAAACGTTCATCTATTTAGGCAATTATCTGTTTGTCAAATATCTTGAAATTTTTTAAATGTTTCTATCTAGAAAAGAACTAGTGCAACCAATTTTGTCCAGTCCAAATCGACCATTTTCAAGCTAAAAACTAACTTCTTTTCCGCTTAAATTCTACTGCACACAATGAAATAAAGCGCTATGTTAGTAAAACTTTAATAAAATCATCGTATCCCTTAATCACTTTCTTGGTATTATAAAAACTTTTCTCATAATTTGAAATCAAAATATTTTAAACTTGTAAGGCCTATTAAGTTGAACCCAATTCATTTGTACCTATTCCGAATCTGCTACTAAATTAAACCGAAATGAAATTATTAATATTCTAGCTTTCTTTTTGTAAAACGCGATCAAAGCCGCTGAGACAACTTGTTTTATCAAAAGTATTTCTAGAATGTGTCGGAAAAATGGTCCATTATACTGACTAATTATATCAAGAAATGAAATGTTAGAAGTATTTCACCAAATTCTCGCTTTCCAGGGAAAGTAGGTACCTAAATCGGACACTTAACGAACTAATCAATCATAATCATTCCCGGGAAGTCCAGTCAATTAGCATAATCACTTGAATTTTATTACTAGCAGCTTTATCGCTTGGTAAGAGAGCGCAAAATTCATTACCTTTCTTTTGACCTTTATCCGAGTGTTCCCTGACAGATTGCTGAGATTTTATAGAATTTAATGCATTTCAGGCTTGAACCGGCATCTCTTGTTAAAATTGGTTTAACCCAGCCAGTGCTTGTCACAGTTGTCACTTTTAACATAGTCCGTGTAGAAATGTAGATGTCGCAGCCGGATTCTATAACCCGCCGTTTTACATTACGGCTAGCCGTTTTACAAAACAGAGCCGTTTTGTAATACGGCGGGTTAACGATTAGCCGGATCGTCATTGCAACACGTTCAACAATATGGCGGCTCACGTTTAGCCGGATTGTACTTGCCGGATTGCATAATCCGCCGTTTTACATTACGGCTAGCCGTTTTACAAAATGGCCGGATTGTCATTGTTAAACAGCGCTGCGAGTGTTAAAAATGGGAACTAAGAGCTGTCAAAGAGGTGACAGCTAAACGACATTATATTGCGAAAAGGCTAGCCGTAATGTATTACGGCCAATTATACAATCTGACTGAACCGCTTTTTTACATTACGCCTAGGTGAATTGAAAAATGCAAAGCGCCGAACACATTTCGGCGGATTTTCAATCAGCCATATTCAATCCGCCTAATCTTTGACCCGCCGTAATACAAAACAGCTCTGTTTTGTAAAACGCCTAGCCATAATGTAATATGGCGGATTATACGATTTTCCTGCGACATAGACACTATTACGGTCCTGGAGGCTAGCAAAATTTGTTGTGGAACAAAATTCAGAAAAAGGTCTTCAAAGGAAGGATTCTTTTATTTATGTTTATTTATTTATTTGATTCTGATTCTGTTGAGCGTATTGGATTCCCAGATGCTTTTTTAAAATCTGACTGTGGCTAAGTAGGCTGGGCCTGGGCCCAATAAAGGGATAAGAGTGCGCGTTTGGATAGTGGGCTGGGGACCAGGGGAAACCTGAGTGCCAGGGGTTAATAGGGATGTTGACTCAAAAAAAATATTACTTCAATAGGAAGAAGACATAAAACTATGCCAAATAGTGAAAATCCTGTTCAAATATCTCAAAAAATAACGAAGCTACAACGGTTAGAATGTTCGTAGTTAGAGAGAGAAAGTGCTACTCAACAGTGACGACACTGTTGAGTAGCGCCATAGTAAATGACGATCGTTCAATACAAAGGTGCGTTTTGGGGAAAAGCGACAGAAAATACCCACTCTTAAAAGTTTGAAGACTTATAATTACGTTACTATTTATTTTTTTGAATTACTTTTGATTGAGAATATGAGCCTTTATGTTAGAAAATTTGGATTAATGATTTTCTTTGATAGTGTCATCATCCCTATTTCATTGTAACACTTAAAATGTACAATGAAATACATGTGAGAAGCAGTCCGTAGTTTTATTTAGTTCCGAATGCAGTGTGCGGTTTGGTCGAGTGAAGTTTCAGTTTACGTGTCGCAAACTTGCAACTTTAGTTCGTGGACCACAGTAATACAATACTTGTTCGAAGTAGTTCAAGTTGATATAGCTAATTTCGGTACAAACTATAACGTTTGTTTTGTTTACGGTATTATTTTCGGCAATTGATACTCATCGGCGATGAGTCATCGCAATAAACAGACGCTTGTATGACGTATCAATATGCGATTCTCTCGACTCAAGCAAAGCATCTTAAGAGGAGGGGCAGGGCAAGGCTCTCCTCTCCATACAAACTTTGTGCAGGATTTTCTTCGTTTGTGTTTGCATTAAAGTTATGATTTTTAGTCAGTATGCTTATTTTTCCGTTAGCTATTTCGTGATGTAATTTTTTTTCATTGATATTATTTTTAAATTTTTCGTTTTTTTTAAATATTTAAAAGTTCTACACACTTTCTTCGCATATCTAATATTTACATCCAAAATAAAATTACATTCGTTAGTGCCAAAACCTACGAATAAAACGTGCACAGAGTTTGTATGGAGAATGCCTTGCTCACCCCTGCGCCTTAAGCATCCCTCTTGCGTAATAATAGCCTAGTGAGTGTGAAATCGACGCACGCACTGATATTGCCAATGCCATGGATTGTTATAGTAGACTACTTTTATGTCACGAGCGCGGGTGAGCCATGGTCGTGTGTTGACATATAGCACATTGTCTATGTGTGCGTCTGCGTAGGAGCTATGTGTTCACGTTATATGCGTTCATATATGTCAACAACAACAATGGCCAACTCGCGCTCGTGACATAAAATAAAAAGTACTATATATATATCAGTGGCGGCGCGTCAAAAATATTCTTAGGGGAAGCCGTCAATAATTTGCCTTTCTTATTCTTCACGAGCCGCAGTAAAAGTCCTGGACCGGCTGAAAATTATGCAAGCCGGTGGGAATCGAGTTGTATGGACGCTCTCCGCCACTGTAGACATGGGGAAAAGCGTTACTTTTCGATCACCGTTATTGTTATTCCCGTTCCAAAAAAATCACATTGAAAAATCACCGTGACTTTGTCACTTTGGTTATTTCGTGTCACGACATTTGCGTGTCGATCGTTCCCGGCAGTTACTGATATTTTTGTAACAACTGATGTTACTCTGTGACAGCGCACCGCAGTCACAGTCACAGTTAGTAACAGCGGTCACGAGGCACGACGCGACGCGTCGCTTACACACTGTTCCAGTGATATCGTCGCTAAGTAACAACGTTATTTTGTAACGTTGTTACTTCGTGACAAGTCACACTGTTACTTTTTAACGGCGGATCACCGTGATTTTTTCATCGTGAAGTTATTTATCACCCACCTCTACGTCACTGATATATATAGATAAAATTACGCTTGGCTTTTTTTATACTACCACGGTGGCAAACGCGTACGGCAAGCGTGTGCAAAAGACGCACTAAAAAATAATAATACCTGGGGCCTGTACCACAATACTTTACAAGCGTACAATTCGACAAATTTGTGAACCTTTTCTATGGAAAATTGTACAATTTTGTGAAATTGTAGACTTGTAAAGTTTTGTGGTATAGATGGGCCTGTACTTTCGGAATACAATTTGCGTAAGCTCACATTACAAGTTCCGTGACAACGACATGCGTCGAGGTAAACATATATTGTCGCTTCAATATGTATTAGGCGTCTGGGCTTGTGCTAGCCATGTTGGTCATTACCATTTTCCATGTTGGGTACCTAATTAGTGAGCGCGTGTATGGTCATTAATTGTTCCAACGCAGTGTCTTGTCTATTCCTGGCTTGAAATGACGCATGTCCACCTCCACAATTGCCTAAGTATCCTATCGCTATCGCAACCAAGTAGTCCTTTATATAATAGTCATACAAAGCGATGTACCTTAGAACATATACTTACCCACACGTGAAAATATTACCTATATGATCATCATCTTCGTCGGTACACTCTTTACAGAGTAATGGCACAGTAATGGCCAGATTATGTAAGTTTTTGAGTCAGAGTGTGTATACATAATAGATTTCTTGGAAAAAAATAGTGCAGTGGTTTCCCGTTGCCTTCTGCACCAGACATTTTAGAAGTTATTTAGACTCCAAGGCCGCTGCCGCCTCTTCTGTCCGGTTTCCCGGCCAGGTGTATGGTTATCCCGCCATATACTCGGTCGCCAGAGCCTCGTCTGTTGTCTAGCAGGGAGCACCATAGAGTGGTAACACGCCACGCCGCCGCCATCCGGCGCGTGCATTAGATCTTAGTTCCGTTCTCCCCTATATGATACAGAAAACAAACTCCTTACCTATATGATACAGAGAACAAATACATAGAAAAAATTAACCGTGAACACGCACGCAGCCAAACAATTTAACAAAATAATTTGATTCGTTACAATAGTCGTGAAAAAATTTTAATTAAAGGAGGATTTTGATTCGGCAAATGCCATACCATGTCTTTCTTGAATAAATTCAATAATGGTCCTTCAGTTTGACTTTGAAGGCGTGTTAATCCAAAAGCTGGTATGACTGTTCTATCACGCTCTATCCTGTTTAGCTTTAGATAAGGGCAAGACCTTATAAGCTAACCGCGGCGATTGACATGCGTCCATAAATGAAATGTTCAGATTGTTACTCAATTCAATATCTTTCCGCTTTACACGTACGAGTATTTACACGTCGAACAATAGTAGCCGTGTGTGGCGTGTTTTGTGGCACTCGCATTGTCTATTAACAATAACTAACGAGACCATTGACGGACGTGTCAAGGTCCTTATGCAATGCATCATATATCACGGCTATTAATACTTGATTATGATTTCTGCGGCGGGGTAATCACGAAACGATATGTACTACCGTTGGTACGTATTTAATGTCAGTTTAAGGCTAGGTTGCACCAAACCGTCTGTAATCGTAAGCGGTGTTCGTCAAATCTGATTGTATGGAAAGTTTGACAAGTTTCTATGGGATGACAGCTGCCGGCGCCATATTTGTCGATGACCGGTCTGTGTTCGTACGTTGGTGCAACTGGCACTAAGGCTGGGTTGCACCAAACCGTCTGTAATCGTAAGCGGTGTTCGTCAAATCTGATTGTATGGAAAGTTTGACAAGTTTCTATGGGATGACAGCTGCCGGCGCCATATTTGAAGATGACCGGCCTTCACTTCACTTCACTCTATTATTTATGGCTACTGTGCAACTCAAGCACAATTCTGCCAACATCAAGTATCAAGCTTTGCACGGTGAAAAACGCTACCCTCTTTACGCGAGTTTAATAAAAATCCTAATGCGGGTGATTCCTGAAAACAAAGATTAGTAGACATACACAACCACAACCAGTTTAGAACAAATAGATAACATGACAAACTAGGTATAAATACGAAAACAGATGTTACAATTTGATGTTATTTTTGGCCAAGAAATTGCTCAAAGCACAAACAATTTTTTTATTATCTACTAAACATAAAAGTGAAGCCGAATTAATAGGCAAAGGAACCTTGAGTTTAGAGATCTCCGTATATAGATCTGGGGACTTATTGTTAAGGCGGCAATTAAAGAAAATATGGTCAATGGTACCTACTTCCTCTCCGCACTCACACAAGGGAGATTCTTTAATTTTAAATTTGTGGAGCTGCTCAGGCGAGCAGACCCGACCTAGGCGAAGTCTTATTATTATGCTAGTATGACGCTTAGAAAGGGATCTGTTCTTGAAGAACCAGGGGCGGGTTGGAATAATTGGTTGAATCTGAGAGAAGAAACATTTTTTAGATCGAGACCAGCGAGACAGCCATTTTTTGTGAATTATTTTGTATGGAATGTTGGTAACGTCAGGCGAATAAATTTTGAAAAAAGAGTCATCACCGTCTAAGACTGCTTCTTTAGCAATCTGGTCCGCCTTCTCATTTCCCAGGATCCCGGAGTGACTAGGAATCCATACAAACACCACCTCCAATCCGGATGAATGGCATTTAAATATTAAATCTTTTAATTGACAAACAAGGAAGTTACGTGCGCAACTGTTTATAGGGCGAAGTGAGATCGACTGGAGAGCACTGAGGCAATCAGAAAAAATAACTGCCCTAGACAGTTTATGTGTAAATATATATTCTAAAGTTTTCAAAATAGCTAAACATTCACCTGAGAACACGGACGCCTCTGGGGGTAGTTTAAATTTGGCATAAATATGAGAATTAGCCAAAACAAAAGCAGCTCCAACACAGCCCTGGTCCGATAGCTTAGAAGCGTCCGTGAAAAAAAGTCTGTAGCTCTGAAAGTGATTATTGACAAATTTTGTGAACTTAGAATTAGCCAGGGGGGATTTCTTATCAATACCAGTATTGGAAATTACTGTGGGTGGGTGGGTGGGTGTGTGGGGGTGTGTTCGTATGTTGGTGCAACTGACCCTAAGTATGGGATTTGACATTTAAATCTATCGTACTAACGGTCGAAAACGTTACGTGATTACCGCGCTAACACGAATACACGAAGAGTTGAGGTAGGGCTTTCTTTTAGCGTTTGGTTACGTGTTTTGGTTATTTATGGAATTGTAAAGGAAGATTTTTTGATGGCACGGATAAATAAAGGCTTTTTGACTAATTTAATTGGTAGTAGTTATTGCAGACTATGTGACGCGAGTCAAAAATATCCGTAGGGAAGGCGAATGCGCAGTTAATGCAGTTTTCTTTTGTTTATAACGCTATCATTTATATAATAACTCTTTATTTGGAATCCACGCCGGTGTTTGATGCTAGGGATTACTTGCCATTTTACTACTTGTACTATAACACAACGTCGAATGATAATTGGTGCTAAAGTAGAGGTGCGTCATTGTCAGATTTAGGTGCGCGTCTATTCGGTGAACATGTCAAAAGTTAAGGGCTACAAAGCTTAATTTTCGATTGATCTGATAACCCGCATAATCTGTAATTCCGTGTCTATAAATCCATGTTATAAAAAACCGGCCAAGTGCGTGTCGGGCCACGCGCAAGGTAGGGTTCCGTAGTCGTCCACCCGTTACATTATATGGACTAAAAAGTTCGAAAACTTATATTTACTATGTTTTTGAATGAATTAACTACATTATCTAAGGTATCAATGGAAATTGTACGAAAGTTTGCTTTTGCAAAGTACATTTCTGAAGTTCGACTATTACTCGTTAACTAGTAATGTCTACTTAGCTGTGATAGTTTTCCTTTTAAATTCATCATATATACTACTACCATGATTTTTTTCACATGCCTAGTAGCCACCGTTTAGCTGGCAGGGGGGGGGGGGGGGGGGACACTTGACCATAGCAAAAATTATCACTTCAAAGCTTAATATCACGCTAACCAATTCTTTAATCAATAAATGCTTTTAGCAACCTTATAATATTTTTAAAAGAGCTATCTAACGATATCCCACACGATGGGGTTTAGCAGAAAAAAAAATTGCACCACCATTGGAGGTTCCCCAAAAAAATATTTTTTTTAAAGATTTTATTCTACCGTTTTGTCGGCGTCATTGATATGTATACTCATGCCAAATTACAGCTTTCTAGCACTAACGGTTACTGAGAAAAACGGGGGTCGGACGGACGGACGGACGGACGGACGGACGGACATGGCGAAACTATAAGGGTTCCTTGTTTACTACGGAACCCTAAAAACGTAAATTACATACACACAAGCCGTTAACTATTGAACACCGAATGGACAACTTTTGTTTTTCCGACTGACAATGACCCAGGTATGAGAGTTTGAGTGACAATAAATCATGCGCGAATTATTTTGTTGATGTAGAAATAGAATTTTAGCGTCCGTAGCATGCCGTCGCGTTTTGAGAATCTATGATTTCTTGTGCCTACTTCTCCGCGAAATAGGCTTTATTATGCACGTAAAATGTAAATAATTGTTCCGGCAATTGTTCCTGGTAACATGCACAACGTGAAACGATCTAGTTTTGGAAAGTATTAGTCACAAGATTTCAGCAGATTATGGTAGTCGTGCAAAACGGACCACAACCGAGACCGGTTATGCGGCCATGTTGTATACAGTGGACACAGACTCAATGGACATAAAAGCACTGAATTATTCATAATTAATTTAAGAGAGAGAGAGAGAGAGAGGAAAACATCGTGAGGAAACCTGCATACATCCGCGAAGAAATTCAAAGTTGTATGTGAAGTCCCCAACTCGCTCTGGGCCAGCGTGGGGACTACTGCCCAATCCCTCTCATCTATGAGAGGAGGCCTGTGCCCAGCAGTGGGACATATATAGGCTGATGATGATGATGATGAATTTAAGAGTTCTATGTTCTTATCGGTAGAGATATATCGTTGTTTTTATTTTTATTTTTCTTGAGTCTTTCCTTTGATAGACAGACCCGACGCGACGTTTACTTTTTCCTTAACTTCTTCTATATAAATCCCGACCAGGAAAATATGACTGCGCCATCTTGCGGAATTTCATTGGAACTAATTTCTTGCACTGGCTATAATTTTAATGACAGATTGTCAGTCCATCAGTGTCACTGTTGCGGTTTATTTGAATATTAGTAATACGTCGAATATCGAATAAAATGAGAAAAAAATACCAAAACGATGCATAGTCAAGAGCGGAACATTATCAGTAATGAATATAATAAACTGCTGAGAAAAAAACGCTCGGGAAATGAAACTATTTAGCTGCAAAATATTAAAATTTACGTCAGAGCTGACTGCTAAACAAGTCACAATGTCATATCATAATAGCCTGTTGCCATATAAATCTGAATAATAGCGCCCTCTTTATAATGGTCATACACTGAGAAAACAGTTTATCAATAATTTAGGTGATTCACATAAAGAGGGGATCAAAGTGACAAATCACCAAAAAGTATGATGAAAATTTTAAATATTGTGGTGAAGCTAAACACATAATCATGGAGTAATGCAATTATGTGATTAGCTTCACCATAATATTTAAAATTTTCATCATACTTTTTGGTGATTTGCCACCAGGGCTCGGAAACCGGTTAATTTTTCAAACCGTTATGATATACTTGCAGCAAAACCCTTATATTTCGGTTTCGGTACAAAAACCGCTATTTTTAAACCGGTTTACGGAGGAGCTTTATATAAAGGTTTCGTTCGATTAACCGGTTTAGAACGATATAATACGGTTAAAACGAACCCACGATTGCCTACCTATCGGATATACCCAAGCCGTTTGCATTTGTGTGTGTTCATTCATATTAACGGAACTTCGCTTTCGGGACGGACGTTTACGTTTGATAAATAACATTGCATGAAATAGTGCCTTACCAAAATTAGTACGACTCCTTAGCTCGAAAATATGACGAATACGGTCCCATCTGACAGAAAGCATGAAACTGGGCATGCAGGTAGTTTTCATATTTGTGCTCCAAAAATGTTAGGGAAACACGTTGACAGACCTTTGTTTCCCCCCTACCCCCACTTTTGTGTGCCGAATTACAGTTTTTTTTTTTTTTATTGAAAACGGCTGAAGCTACGAGAAAACCGTCAAAGGGAAAAATGTTCCTTATAAAATTATCTACAAGTCATTCTTTGGATGTATTTCGATAGGACCTATAGCTTTCAAAATATACGAGCATTCATTAGGATAAGTACAGCAGAAAAGATGCTAGAGGGCAGATTACTAACATTTCTGTGGGCATCGGGCTACAAGCATGAAATTTGTACCAAAGATAAACTGTTCCGCGGTGATTCTTTTCAGATGTGGAGATTAGTTAGATTCGTCCCCTGTGCGAGGGGAGGGGGGGGTGAATTGGACCAAGCACACCTCTTTTTAGTCTTTTTCTCATTGATCACTTAAGGCTACTATGGCTTGCGGGGTATCGTTTTCATGTAAAACAGACATCAGGAATTCATTTTTAGGACTCCAAGCGGAATCCTATTTTTGTCAGTCATAAGTCCGTCCGTCGTCTGTTTAGGCTTAAAATTTTCACAGTATTAAGCATATTGTAGACCCAAAGCCACACCAATTGTCAGATTTTTAAAAATATTTTTTAAGGGGGTCTCCCATATAGCTGAAGGGGTGCGAAAAAAGAATTTTTCACTTCTCATGCTCGAAAAGTGTGTCATATTAGACTTGTGAAGCGGGGCTAAAGTAGCACATTTAAGCCCCAGGGAAAATATGTATACATATTTATCATTTACAAAATTTTAATTTGACCAATCAAAATACTTCACCTTTTAAATCCACCAATCACAGAACAGTAATTTGACAGATTAAACTTTATTTTGTGTTTAAAAAAATATTTAAAATAAAGGCCGTGAGAAGTCACTAAAGTCCGCTATTTTACAAAATTTGTTCCTAATATTTTTTATACTTCTCATTGATCTACGAACTTTCAATTTGGTTATAATATTTAATATTACGTCCCTTTTACCAACAAATACAAAAAAAAGAAAAATATTTTTTACAAGATTTTTTTTTACAAAAAATGGTTTCAGTTTTTTTTGTGTTTGTTAGTAAAATATACACCATAATAGACATTACTACCAAATATCAAATTCACAGGTCAATGGGAAGTTTAAAAAATCTTAGGAACAAATTTTCTAAAATAGTGGACTTTAGTGACTTCTCACGCCCTTATTTTTATGAAGGACACCTTATTGAATCAGTTAAAGTAAAAAAAATTTTTAGGACTCACTATAGATCACAAGTTAGCTGTCATGGAAACCTCATGCGGAGGAAGTTTGTAAAAAGCTCAACAAATATGCATATGCGCTTTACAAGCTATCGAAGCAAGTCAGTATTGAGGCGGTTATATCAGCATATCACGGATGTATTGGATCATCCCTTCGCTATGGTCTTATTTATTGGGGGAATTCTACCAATACAGATCTCATCTCTCATGTTTATCTTTAATATTATGTAATTTAAAAATGAATTTGTATGCCTAACGACGAAACATAGAGCACATATTTTGTATCTAGCGCCATATATTGTATTACCCATGTTTACAAATAAATCACTTTCACTTTGACTTTAACTATTTTGTTAAACAAAAAATACAGTATTTATTTACTCAATTAGCTCTAAATAACGATATCACACTCGAAGGGGTGGGTAAAAAAAATCGCCCCCCTTCAGCTCTATGGGAGACCCCCTTTAAAAATTATTAAAAAAAATTGTTTACAATTGTTGTGGCTTTGGGTCAACAAGATGACGTTTGACTGTAAAACCTGTAAAACAGACGACAGACGGATTTATGACTGACAAAAATAGGGTTCCGTTTGGAGCTTTCGGGTACGGAGCCTTAAAAATGAATTCCTGATGTCTGGTTTACACGAAAACGAAACCGCGCAAGCCATAGTAGCCTTAACTGATCAATGAGAAAAAGACTAAAAACAGGTATTCTTGATCCAATTCACCCCGCTCTCCCCTTCCCCAGGGGACGAATCTAACTAATTTCCACATCCGAAAAGAATCACCGCGGAACACTTTATCTATGGTACAAATTACATGCTTGTAGCCCGATGCGCACAAAAATGTTAGGAATCTGCCCTCTAGCATCTTTTCTGCTGTATTTACCCTAATGAATGCTCGTATATTTTGAAAGCTATAGGTCCTATCGAAATACATCTAAAGAATAACTTGTAGATAATTTTATAAGGAACATTTTTCCTTTTGACGGTTTTCTCCTAGCTTCAGCCGTTTTCAATAAAATAAAATAAAACTGTAATTCAGCACACAAAAGTGGGGGAAGGGGGGGGGGGAAGGTCTGTCTCTGTCAACGTGTTTCCCTAAAATTTTTGAAGCACAAATATGAAAGCTACTACTACTACTAAGCTTCATGCTTTCTGCCAGATGGGACCGTATTTCGAGCTAAGGAGCCGTACTCCAACTCGCACGCGTCTACAAAAATTACCCGACAAGTTGCAACGCGTGCTTGTGTGTGTGTACGTAAGTACCTACCGACACCGACCCCCGCCAGGGGCCCGGCCGGGTCGCCGCGGTCGCGCCACTCGTGGAATAAACCGGTTTATATAAAGTTCTTAAAACGTTCGCGCTCTCAATAAAGTTCGGAGCTAAACCCAAATAAACCGGTTTTAACCGGTTAAAAAAAAACCGGTTCCGAGCCCTGTTTGCCACTTTGATCCCCTCTTTATGTGAATCACCTAAATTATTGATGAACTGTTTTCTCAGTGTATATTTCTGGTTATTATGTTTTTTCATCTCCCCCCTCTCTTTCGTCTTCTGTCTTCTTTCCTTTCAGCAATTGTGATATTTTGTGATGTATTCATCGTGTCATAAAAGGAGTCCATACATCTTTTCTCTTCTGTTTTCAAGGGTTTCTAACAGGGACATCACAATGTTAAGAAACAACCCAATACAAAATAAGTTCCAATTAGTAGAGCCACAAAATAGAACAATAAAACCCGTATTTTTTGGTTAATGTAGAACTAGTGAAACAACGCTAAGGACACAATGACCACCGTCTTAGACGAGTCCATGTAAGTATGTACCTACCTAAGGTCGACTTTGACTCGTGTCTAAAGTCAGACTCACGGTAATTTAAACCTTATCTCTCGATGTGCAAGCAATTTTGAGTCGTATGTCATTAAAGTTCACACGTATCTTGCATGTGTAAAGTACTTTCGATGCTTTCTAATTTGTTCTATGAAATTTAGTTAAGAATTGTTCGATGAGTAAAGTTTTAATGAAATTAATTGTGTGTTAAATTTGAATACATCAGTACCTACTTATGTTGTTTGTTTAATTGAACATGATGTTAGGGGAAGGCACGCTCAAGTTTTAAGTGGTTTTATATTTCTCCTGGTTCCAGTTGAGCCTATGGTAATTGTCAGTAATTAATGAATAATTTACCACCTGTATTTCCTAAAGCGGTAAGCAGAAACTGCTATGATAGTTTGCTACACATCTAATTATGTGAAGTTATGGTAGGCAATTCTACACCACACCATGCACCACATGGGGTTTTGATCAACGCTGAGAAAGAAACTGTTAAACTTAATCAAGTACTAATAACAAGGTTTATTCAGAAACACAAGACAAGACTTTTAAATATAATACTTACAATACGTTTTAGAAATAATTATCCCTGCTATTAGGTTGCAATTTTTTTTTAAATCTCTATTAAAGAGCTTTATCGCTTGGCGATTATGGCTCTCCATAAGGGAAATAACAGTTATGTTTAGCTACGATTATTAAGACCTATTCTTACTAGCTTAAATAGCGCCCTGGTCTCGTCCGGCAGTGGGAAAGCCAGTGCGCTGTTCCAGCCGCCAACATGTGAGAAAATATTGTATTCTATCTTAAGTTGACTTCTAAATGATTCGTTCTGTACACACTCCACCAAAATGTGGTATACGTCTTCAATGATATCGCACTCAGAACAAAGTGGCGAATTTGGTTGGTTTGCCGTTTATACAGATCGAATTTAAAATTATTTATGCCACACCTGGCTATAAAGTGGCAATTACCGCACGCTCCGCGCGCGGGAAATCCCACTTCCTGGCCAGGGGGTGACATAAAATTTTGTACTTAACACGGGCCGTAAAAAAGGAAACCTCAGATCGCATATTTATCGCCCTTGCCTTCGGCTCGGGCGTCAAATAGCTGCGATCTGAGACATTCTTTATTTTACCGCCCTTGTTAAGTAATGTACTATTTCTTACTTATCAACAAATTGAAGAGTACTTTTTTATATTTTGGTGAGCATCCCTCTGTTATCTAAGGGGTAAGTTTAAATTTGCTAATTAATTTTCGTATCAAAAACACAAAGTTTTGTTTTATGCACCTACGCAATTTCTTGACCCGTTCTTTCTTCTTTTAGTACAAGCTGGCGCCTTTATTTGTTTTATTCTATTAAAAGTAAAGTAAACAACATCAACTAGAATTATTTGTACTTACAAGTATAGTTGAAATTATTTAAAATCACCGATATTTTACAAAACTGATATTTCAATTTGAACCTTAGGCTTGGACGCTAAAGTACCTCTTTGAATGGACTAATTTGATACTACTCGGCCAGTTCAAATGTTTTTAAGTATAACAAATGCCTCTCAGAACTTGAGCAATTTTCAACTTTAGTTAAAAGCATCATTTGTATTTGATACAAAGTGCATAAACCTGTTTGGTGGGTTATCACGGATTATCACGACATTGTACTCATTCTGTCACGAAAAGGTCAGAGACGTTTTGTAAGTTCATTTTGTGAGCTAAATCGTACAGCTGGTTTAATGTATGTTACGTAACTTCTTGAATGTTTTTATTGTCATTAAATTATTATGTAACTTAACGACTGCAAGCTAATATAATTTTACATACTATAATTATAACATTTATAACAAATGCATCTAAAATAAAAACCTAATATTATTTATTGCGAATACATATTGTAAAAGATTGCGTAACAATTAGAAAATATCATAAAATACTACTAATTCTAAACCTAACCGATATAAATATAATTAATTCTAAATCAAACTAAAATAAAAGATCCCCGGATCGGCCGGCACCTGGCGGAAATGTGCCCAGTATGCTGGCGGCGTTACCTGAATGTGTGTAATTATGCGGCTTTTTGTGAAAAAAGGTTTTTTTTTTAAATCGTTTATTACAGAAAATATAAATAAAATATCGAAAAGTAGGTACCAGTTTTCATTGATCTTGTAGGTATAAAAATAAAATTATTACAATGAATGTAAAATAAAATACGTAAAATATGTTTTATATGTGATTGTACATATGTCGCCGCTTAAGTTAGTAAATAACGGATATTTTCATACAATTATTCATTTATTTACTTACTTCCAAGCTCCCTTGAGGCATTCACACTTTCTAATATAAAAAAATATAAAATCTACTTTCCTCTTTTTAATCTTCCCAGTGTGAATAAGACAGCACTCGCAGACTAGCGCACGACACGAATAAATAGCAAGTTGAGGCAAGTGCGCGTAACGCGAGAAAAGGCGCGACAAATCTTTTCTCACTTGCCGCACTTGTGCCCCGTAACGAGGTCCCTTCAACTTCATAACCCTGCGGCCGCCGCTGCTAGGAATTAGTAACGCGACGCCCCACGGCAGGAAGCGGCCGCCGAGCGTGAAGACATTGTTTATAGCGAGCGGGCGGTTAACTGTGACGTGAAATTAACTGAGACTCGAGAATACCTTAAATAAAGACTTTAAGTAAAGGAAAGGGGCCAATTTTTTTGGCGTTGTAGTTTTTTTTAGAATTGCATGAAAATTGGTAGCTCCTGATTCTGAACAATATGTGCACAATTTTCCTACAGTGTCCCACAATTTTTTTCCATTGAGTGACAAAACGTATGGGATTTTCGTAACAAAATGTTTTCGGCGCCATAGTCTAATTTTTCTTTTACTTGCACAGAATCAGGATCTCTTCCAACCTACCAATTTTCATGCAATTCCAAAGAAAAAAAAACTACAACGCCAAAAAAATTGGCCCAAAGATCATGCATCATTAAAGTTTAAATAATCTCCCGTCAGAATGGGACACACACACACACACACACACACATACATTGGTATATTCAAATACATTGTTTTATAATAATTCTGCACTTAATACAACATTATTTCGTGTCTTCGAAATGCTTATCGTGTGCGACCGTGACACCATGCGGGCCCTATTTCCATTGTACTATCGTTATACGACCAAATGACCCCACTTTTATACCGAAATAAAGCATTAATAAAACCGTTATATGACTCTGTATCTTCGTTTGAATGTATTAAATTGAGAGCAATTTATCTAAGTTAATATTAATTATAGCTGCGTGTGTGTACTCCGTCAATTGGTACGCAAAATCTATCTAAAATGTATCGTAAAATGCCTTGCTATAATATATGTATATTAATATACCAAAATATACATACATTATACCAAAAATATAAATATACTGTGACGGGACTGTGTACGGCTTAAAATCGTAAGTGCCGACCGCCGTAAGGTCCCTCTCAATGGGATTATCACAAATAAAGAAAATTAAAGTCAAATGTGACATAACACTGCACAAGCTTCGATTTCATTGTTACCTAGGTACGTCTATGTATTTTTCTACATGATTTTTGCGTATTGTTCATAAATCCATACATAAATACGTTATTGCAGGCTTCGACTGCCGTCTCGTACGACAATGGGTACAACAGACCAACAACTCGTTGCGACTACAAAGGTTGCGGAGGTCTCCGACCCCGGCTGACCGACGCCTGCGCACCTTTATTCGCGTTACCGGGTCCGCACACACCGCAAGCCTTCAAAATCATGAAAATAGCGAAGCAAACTTTTCGCCCTAGTTCCTTGTAGTTTGCTTATCACTTTGTTTAGTATTTTATAGAATGATAACAATGGAAGGAATATTAGTCAAATAACTGTAACTTTCAGGCGTCAGTGAATTTCTACTTGTATCTTGAAAGTTGACCCAAGGCGAGAGATAGCTCTTATTTGTGTGAATAGCACGAATATTTGTTCTTGGGTCTTGGATGTTTTCTATGTATTTATGTATGTATTTATCTATATAAGTATTTATATCGTCACTTAGTTCCCATAGTACAAGCTTTGCTTAGTTTGGGACTAGGTTGATTTGTGTACGATTGTCCACAAATATTTATTTATTTATTTAACTTTTACATTCAAAGAAGATTGCGATATATTGCATATCTGATTGATATCCTTAAGGCTTGGTCACACCGCTTGCGCGACGCAAGCGGGACGCTGCGCTGCGCGCTAAAATGTATGAAACCGTCCCGCTCGCGTCGCGCAGCCTGTGTGACGTCGCTAACCTGCTAGCATACGTTCCGGCGCGCAGCGGTCGCGTCGCGCGGACGTCGCGCAACGCAGTGTGACCAAGCCTTTACTGTTTTAAAATAAATTTAATCTGGAAGAGGCGTAATGTCGAACTTAATTCGTCCCTTAGCATCATTTTCTACTGACGCCGATAATCTCCAGCGATAGATTAGGAAGACCGTACTGCTTTGAGCCAATATTCTATTTTTTTAATCTCCAATCAAAAGCTTAGCTCGCATATGGTCGGTTTAAATCCTAACTGTCCTTAGGAACTCGTCCTTACCTCAAGCATGTCGCTATTCTAAACCCAACATCCTCATTGTCCGTTCTTCAAGAAATATGATGCATTGCCAATGTAAATTGACTTGTGTTCATATTCAAAATCTGTCCTTTCAAGCATCGAATGAAAATTTGCATTAGAAATATATTTTAAACGCGATACCGCCGCGACCACTCATGATTAAGGACCACGTATTGGCCCGAAACATGTCGAGCGATATTCGACGATACAGACGTGAGTGACCCGTTTATTATATTTCAATATCTCTGGGACTCACGGAAGTTTTCTATTTAAAATATTTTGACCGATTTTAAATACCAATAGTTTCTAATTCGTGCTTCACAAAAGATTTGAAGGTGAAAGTCGTATAACAAAAAACAACAGAGCCACCAGTAGTAAAAACAGGAAACTAAACAGTAGAAAACATATATTTTTTATAATAGGGATGTTGACTCAAAATTTATTATTACTCAATATGAAAGAATACCTAAAACTATGCCAAACAGTGAAAATCCTGTTCAAATATCTCGAAAAATAACGAAACTACAACCGTTAGAATATTTTTAGTTTGAGAGAGAAAGCGCTACAGGTCAGTGACGTCACTGACCTCGAGCGCCATAGTAAATGACGATCGTTCAATACACAGGGGCGTTTTGCGGAAAAGGGACAGAAAATGCCCCCTCCTAAAACTTTGATGACTTATAATTACGTCATTATTTATTCTTTTTAATTACTTTTTTCGCTATTTGATTGAGAATTTGATCCTTTTTCGAGAAAATTCGGATTCATTGATTTTCTTATTTGGTGTCAACATCCCTATTGGTTTTTCTGTTGTTTACTTTTCTAGTCAAGTGCGAGTCGGACACGCGCACGAAGAGTTCCGTACCATTATCTATAAAAATGGCAAAATAATCATGTTTTTTGTATGGGAGCCCCCTTAAATATTTATTTTATTCTGTTTTTTAATATTTGTTGTTATAGCGGCAACAGAAATACATCATCTGTGAACATTTCAACTGTCTATCATGGTTTTTGAGATACAGCCTGGTGACAGACGGACGGATAGACGGACAGCGGAGCCTCAGTAATAGGGTCCCGTTTTACCCTGTGGGTACGGAACCCTAAAAATGGCCCGAGATAAATGAGAAAAGGTTATGTAAGGGTTGAAGGGGTATATCGAAAAAGGCGAGGTATATCTTGTCTTGACCAAATCTCGACGATACTACCGCAAGTATATAATTATTATTTCATGTATGTGTAAGTAAAGGAAAATTTTTATTCACACGTTAGCTACATAAGTCTTTAGGCCCTTTAGGGATTGAAGTTGTCACTTGTCACTACGTAATTATTAATAATGTTCTTTTGTTTTTCATTACGCCTTCAAATCGTATATTTATGTAGTAACAATTCAAGTTCACATGCATTATTTTTGGTAACACTTCCAACGCAACGGCTTTTAAAGATCAGTGACAAGACACGAGTAACGTATTTTAAAAGGGAACCGTGCAATTTAGTGTTTCCGGTCGCAAAAGGCATTAAGGCTTGTCGGCAATTTGCGTGGAGACAGTTATTCCGTTTTAAGTCATCCGCCCTTTACTGACTACGTTTGGTGTAACAGAGTCATTGTTTTAAAATTTGAGTTTGATAGTCATTAATTAAGGCTGGGTTTTACCACTTCTGAGTTTTTTTAAACCATCTGAGACAAAGAATATAAAGTTGCCCCTTTTTAGAATGTGTTTTTCAATATTACGGCTATATTACTGATATTTAACATTTAATTTTTGTACTCAATTAAAGATCCTAAATAGTTATAGACAAATTCGCAGGGTTTGCTTTGATAAAATGATGACTATATTTACGAAATCTACGCGCAGAGCTTCCGTAGAGAGCAGGATGGTTAATTGCAGACTCACGCGTGTTAGAACGGGACATTTGTATTGGGGATACCTCCCCTTAAAGTGTCGAGCATTGGGGCCTTTACCTTATTTCTTTATGTTGCTGAATTAAAACTGTTTTATAGGTAATATGCTGCACAGCGCTTAACGCAAAAGGAAAAAAATCCCGTTCTTAAACTAAAAGTCTTCGAAACCGCTCAAGACTTCTTTACTTTAAGCAAGGTAATATTGGCGTCCGCACCGATAACACACGCCTTACACGCCACGCCACGCATCTACACTTGATGGTCGGTTGCCCGTGACCTTGCCTAGTTCTTGACAAGTTGATAACATGTAAATTGGCAACTATTTTCAACTATCTCTATAACTTAGTGTAAGTACAGCCTCGCATCCTGACCTTTTTTTGATGGTCCGCATATTTCTCTTACAAGTCAGATTTTTCTCTGGCGTGCACAGATAAAGCGAAATGTGTTTTATGATGTAAATATACCGTATAGAGCCCAGTGGCAAGCTATGAAAATGATTTATATTAAGATACCGCTGTACTACAGCTAACTCCTATTTTGATTTTGGTCAAATTCATACCTTGGCTGTATGTCGTTATGGTTCATATTAGGAAAAATCATTGTAGGTAAAGTTTGCGCTTCTGAAAATTATGCGGCATTTCGTTTTTGGTGTAAGGCACACAGAAGAAGCGTGGATCGCGTAGGGGTTAGATCTAGCATGTTCTTTGTATAGTGCGGCATCCACGACGACGCGCCCCTCCACAGCGAATCTCATACTAATCTGTGTGCAGTTGTACGGCTTGGGCTGTGGAGGGGCGCGCCTTCGTGGATGGCGCGCACTATACAGCGGCTAATTTTTGCAACCACAGTTATTAAGCTGATTATTAAAAAAATAGTAGATCGTCAACCGAGGGTTGAATGCGACCCATTTCGCCCGGGATATTTTGGGACTAGAACAAATAAAAATATGTTTTGACTACATACACTGAGAGAAAAGACCGCCCGAATTCGGAAGGTCCATCCTTCCGTTTTGACTCAGTGGGTAATTTACCTTCCAGAACGGAAGGAAATGGTTGTGAAATCTTACCGTCCAAAATTTTCCCTTATGGAAGGTAACAATATACCTTCTAAATTTACCCACTGAGTCAAAAAGGAAGGTAATTTATTGGAAGGTAATACTAATGGACGGTAAAATCAGGAAGGTAACAATATACCTTCTAAATTTACCCACTGAGTCAAAAAGGAAGGTAATTTATTGGAAGGTAATACCAATGGACGGTAAAATCAGGAAGGTAACAATATACCTTCTAAATTTACCCACTGAGTCAAAAAGGAAGGTAATTTATTGGAAGGTAATACCAAGGGAAGGTAAAATCAGGAAGGTAAATATATACCTTCTAAATTTGCTCACTGAGTCAAAAAGGAAGGTAATAACAATGGACGGTAAAATCCGGAAGGTATTTATTACCTTCTAAATTTACGTAGGTAAATAACCTTCCAAAACGGTTCAGTTCTTACCTAATTACCGCCTATTTCGGAAGGAAAATACGGAAGGCTTTTGTTTGATTCGGTAGGTAAGTTTTGATTTTCCTTCCAGACCTTACAATTACCCACCGAATACAGAAGGTAATAAGGGAAGGTAAATAAATAATTGGGAAGGAAACAAATGATTTCCCTCCAGATTCCTCAATTACCTTCCTAATTACCCTCTATTGCGGAAGGAAAATACGGAAGGCTTTTGTTTGATTCGGTAGGTAAGTTTTGATTTTCCTTCCAGACCTTACAATTACCCACCGAATACAGAAGGTAATAAGGGAAGGTAAATAAATAATTGGGAAGGAAACAAATGATTTCCCTCCAGATTCCTCAATTACCTTCCTAATTACCCTCTATTGCGGAAGGAAAATACGGAAGGCTTTTGATTGATTCGGTAGGTAAGTTTTGATTTTCCTTCCAGACCTTACAATTACCCACCGAATATAGAAGGTAATAAGGGAAGGTAAATAAATAATTGGGAAGGAAATAAATGATTTCCCTCCAGATTCCTCAATTACCTTCCTAATTACCCTCTATTGCGGAAGGAAAATACGGAAGGCTTTTGTTTGATTCGGTAGGTAAGTTTTGATTTTCCTTCCAGACCTTACAATTACCCACCGAATATAGAAGGTAATAAGGGAAGGTAAATAAATAATTGGGAAGGAAATAAATGATTTCCCTCCAGATTCCTCAATTACCTTCCTAATCACCCTCTATTGCGGAAGGAAAATACGGAAGGCTTTTGATTGATTCGGTAGGTAAGTTTTGATTTTCCTTCCAGACCTTACAATTACCCACCGAATATAGAAGGTAATAAGGGAAGGTAAATAAATAATTGGGAAGGAAATAAATGATTTCCCTCCAGATTCCTCAATTACCTTCCTAATTACCCTCTATTGCGGAAGGAAAATACGGAAGGCTTTTGTTTGATTCGGTAGGTAAGTTTTGATTTTCCTTCCAGACCTTACAATTACCCACCGAATATAGAAGGTAATAAGGGAAGGTAAATAAATAATTGGGAAGGAAATAAATGATTTCCCTCCAGATTCCTCAATAACCTTCCTAATTACCCTCTATTGCGGAAAGAAAATACGGGCGGCTTTTGTTTGATTCGGTAGGTATGTTTTGATTTTTCTTCCAGACCTTACAATTACCCACCGAATTTAGAAGGTAATAAACGTTATTTACCTTCGATATTCGATAGGTTATTGTAAAATCTGGAAGGAAAGTCAAAACTTACCTACCAAATCAAATCAAAGCCGCATTTCCTTCCGCAATAGGTGGTAATTGGGAAAGTAATTGAGGAATCTGGAGGGAAATCATTAGTTTCCTTCCTAATTATTTATTTACCTTCCCTTATTAGCTTCTTTATTCGGCGGGTAATTGAAAGATCTGGAATGAAAATCAAAACTTACCTACCGCATCAAACAAAAGCCTTCCGTATTTTCCTTCCGCAGAAGATGGTAATTAGGAAGGTAATTGACGAATCTGGAGGGAAATCATTTGCTGCCTTCCTAATTATTTATTTACCTTCCCTTATTACCTGCTATATTCGGTGAGTAATTAAAAGGTCTGGAATGAAAATCAAAACTTACCTACCGAATCAAACAAAAGCCTTCCGTATTTTCCTGCCGCAGTAGAGGGTAATTAGGAAGGTAATTGAGGAATCTGGAGGGAAATCATTTGTTTCCTTCCCAATTATTTTTTTATCTGCACTTTTACCTTCTATATTCGAGGGGTAAGGTCTGGAAGAAAAGTCAAAACTTACCTACTGAATCAAACAAAAGACTGCCGTATTTTCTTTTGCAATGGTAATAGTGAAGGCAATTGGAGAATCTGGGCGGACATCATTCCCTCACCACCTTCTGGATTTGTTAGGTAATTCTAGTCTGGAAGAAATAAACACAATTTACGTAATAGCTAGTAAACTGCACACTGAAGTTAATTTAGATAATTTATAGAGGGAAATGACATAATTGCTACTGGAAAACTACATTATGTATAAATCAAACCTTAAAAACCGAATCAAACATTGAATACTACGTTAGTGACTATAATGAATAACAACAATATTTAATAAAACCAGTTTTATTGACACACGAGTGCACAAACATCTCGATAATTCTTAAAGCGACAATTATATATTATTACAAATGATGGGGTTTAAGTATTCCCGAATAAAAAGAGGCATGTACAACAATCATTGAAAATAGTACATTGATTGAAAAATTAATAACTATCGGGTTAACAACAATATCGTTAACTCAAAGATATTTATGTTACAGCTGGCCAAAAAGTGGCAATTACCGCACACTCCGCGCGCGGATAATCCCACTTCCTAGCCAGGGGGTGACATACAATTCTGTACTTACCACGGGCGGTATCAAGGCAAAATGTAAGTAAGGAAAAAGCGTCAGAAAAAATGCAGAACAAGCGTGTCACCGCCGATACAAATACTACATTTTTGGAACCATCAAATCCTGTATATGTCTCACCGGGCACGCCAGGTTGACAAACATAATATTTTGGCACGTTCGTCTTAAAAATTATACAGTGTGATCATTTCGAATTCTTAAACTACTGTCGAACATAGTAATTATTTTAAGGAAAATGAGAACAATATTGTAAACTACGATAATAATATTAACATCTCAGTAAATAGTGATAATAATAATCGAGTAGGCTCCATTAAAAATAAGGAAGTCACACCGGGGCGACGTCATGACACCCCGCGCGCCCCGCGTCTAGCTAGCCCCCATTCAAACGACCATTGGATCAACGCGTGAGCATCGCGACTCGCAAGGCGCAAGCGTTTCTTGTTTCTATTTTTAGGTGTTCAAAAGAAATGTGCTACTGCTACTACAATGGCTGAATTACAAGTAAAACTAAATTAGGCGCTAACCAGGAAGTATAGAATAAATCGACAGTTTTTTAGGGGAGAGCAGGAACAGCAGCAGAAATAGCAGTCCCGAATATTGCAGGTTCAAGTCATCACCTGAAAATTAAAACTCTGTAAATATTTCGCAAGCGAAGCGATACAGCACGGTACAGGGAATAGCGTGAATACGTTTGCGAAGTAATTAAATGATTGTATGTGAAGTTCCCAATCCGAACTGGACTTGCGTGAAAACTATAGCCCAAGCCTTATTGGTGATGGGAGGCCTGTGCCCAGCAATGTAACATTTAAAGCGGTCATTCGGTCAGTATGGGAAAGTCTGAAACTATAAGACATGAGAAGATCTGTAGCTCTAGTATAAGTTTTTATGAAACATTAACTAATTCGAACGCGTTTGCGTTTTGTCTCAAAATGTACGTACGTATTCATACATTTTGAGACAAAACGCAAACGCGTTCAAATTAGTTAATGTTTCGAAAAAACTTATACTAGAGCTACTGTTCTCAGGAACCATGTCATCGATTTTAGTGACAAGAAAACGCAATAGTAAAATCATTACCTCCTTTTTTACCTTTTTAGTACAGAACCCTAAAAATACACATTGTCGTACGCCGTTGATATCTCATTGGAAATCCTTGTAATATTCGGCGATTATTTCTGGACCCCTCTTTCGAGCCTCACGTGATTAATATACGATCCCAAAGAAACTCTAGTATAAATATTACCTTTTATCGCCAGTCCCAGAAATTCTTTCAGTTTGTTTCTCTGAATGTGTGCAGTTAGTTGTGTTGTAGGTTTTCAGCTAAATTAATGATTTCGCCTCTGTTGGAATGCAGAAATTCTTGAAGCTTACTTGTTCCTGCGGCTTCACCTTTAGCATATAAAAGCTCGAAATCTTTCTTTATCTAAAAATAATAAGACATTGATTTTTTATACTTACAGGTTACAGGTACCTAATATAATGTTACAGGTAATGTAATTCGTACAGGTGTGTAATAGCGAAGATAAATTATAAAAATTACTTGAAGTACTTACAAGTGTAGGTCCAATATTTGGTATTGTCGAGTAGTCCCATAAATTTCCGGGAGTCTCACAGAGTTCTTTATTGCGATATTCGTGTGTTATTTCCCAAGCCTCCAATAATTCAGACGACACAAAGTTGGGAATTTCACTCCACAAATAGTCCAATTTAGCCTTTAGTTCCACATTATCAGTTTCTGAAAATACATAATTCAATGTATAAAAACTGAAGTAACGAAACAAAAATCATACATATAAGTAGTATTTGCTAATACCGGGAGGTGTGTACCTATGGCAGGTTATAGACGTCTCCAAGCAGATCAAACGATGGCAAGTTCTTGATTTTTTTTGTGGTTCTTGTAGTCCTGGCTGTTCAGAGTTAGGAGTGCAGGTGCTGCTGGTACTTGCAGAAGATGATGATGCTGAAAAAACTTAAAAAACAGTAGTTAATTGTATTCTGTCTGATTACTACGTACTTCCTACTGAATTGCAAATTTTCCTTCTAAGTTAGACGGTAATATTTTAGGTTAAAAATTGAATGGCGTGTCGTTTTTTCTATCAAGAGACCTAATTCAACTCAAGGTAAGGACCATCCGGGTAGGTACTTAAAAAGAAAAGAAGCATTAATCAGAGAATATTGCGAGTGAAATAAATAAGGAGTAACTTATTGCCAAACAAGATTGCAAAAAACAGGTTTAAATCAACTCACCTAAAAAACTATCGATTACTTCCTGGGTAGCGCCTAATTCACGAAGTTTTACTTGTAATTCAGCCATTGTAGTAGCCAGTAGTCAGTAGCACATTTCTTCCAAATTAGAAAAAAATGCTTGCCTTGCGATGCTCACGCGTTAACACGCGTTAATTCGTTGGTCGTTTGAACTTTGAACAGCGAACAGCTAGCTAGACGCAGCGCAGGGCGGGTGGGGCGCGGGGGCGGGGTACGTTGTCGCCCCGGTGTGACCAGTGTGGGAGCTCAGGTTCCTTATTTTAAATGGAGCCTGCCTAGACGATTATTATTATCACTATACTGGGATGTCAATATTATTATCGTAGTTTTCAATACTGTTCGCATTTTCCTACAATATTCGTCAATATTCACGTGATACGTATTTTGATAGGAGTCTATCGCATGATAATAATCACCGTGTAACATGCCCCAATGTAAACATCTGGGTATAAGATGGTATATTAAAAAAATACAGAATATGTGTGTGCATAACATAAATCATAAATGTCTGTAAAAATCAAATAATTATGTTAACAATACTATATTAATGTAAACCTGCATATAATTTAATTTTCGTCACACTTGCTCGTAAAGAGTGTTTTTGCACGTATGCGTAAGTTTAAAAAAATATAGTTGGCCGCGCGCTACAATAATATTGCTCTGTGATTGGTTGAAAAAAATCTAGTTAGCCGCGCGCCGCAAGAATAATGATAGAGGTGAAGATGTTGACATAAATCAAAAATTGACGAGTTCGTCAATTTTTAATTGATGTGGTTGTATGAAATATGATTTTTTCTGCCTTTTGTAGCTATTTATTTCCTCGCAAATATGATGAAAAACATTGTGTGTATCACGGGTGGATAGGGTTATTAGTAACTCAAGTCAATAAAGTTGACTTTCGTTAGTAATAACCTGCTTACCTCCCTAAATGCACAATGTACTATAGATATTAATTTATGAAATCTTTATATATAAAGATTAGAGATGCAACGGATAGTTGTTTGGCCGGATACCGGATATTCGGCCTCATCACCGGCCAAATATCCGGTATCCGGCCGCCGAATATTCAGCCGGCCAAACGATACCAACATTTTAGTTTGGCGGCGGGCGCGTCGTGCAGGTTTCAACCTGTTACGTATTGTAGGTTAGGGTAGGTCTTTTTACTTATTTGGTAACACTTATTTTATTTTATTAAAAATTAACATTTGGTTCGCTACGATTGGTTGAATGGATACCTAATACTTCTTCTCGTGTCGATGGTTTCTTCTGTGGTTAAATCTAACCTAATACTGATCATAGGATTTCTTATTTCTTAACTACTTCAAATGAGGCTTTTTGATAAGTTTAAATTGTACGTTAAAGGTAATATAATACTAATAAACGAATATTGATAATTTGTTGTTGTTTTCTTGTATACTAACTAACCATTTTTCAAAGTTAAATACCAAACAGAATCACTATTCGGTATCCGGCCGGATAGTGCGCAACTATCCGGTATTCGGCCGGATAGTAAAATAATGGCCGGATAGGCCGGATACCGGATAGCAATCGGATATCCGTTGCATCTCTAATAAAGATTTTCTAAATATATCCTGAAATCATTACTGGTTAAAAATAATAGTGGTCATAATTCCTTCAAATGCTTACTAAATGAAAAGACCGCTTAAATGACATGCCTACGAAGCTGGAGTGATATATTTCTTCCTGAACCTTGAACGTTTTCTATGTATTTAGGCCTACCACCTAAGTTTGTTTTTGAATATAAAAAAAATATATATATATATATATCTCTATATATATAACCTATATATATAATCTATATATATATTGTCGCCTAGTACCGGGATGGGTATCCACAAACATTTAGTTATATATATTAATTCATTTAAAATTAATTACTAATTAATTAATTTTTAACATTTAAATAACATTAAATTAACATTTATTAATTTCTATTCATTTAAATAAGTGAACTTTATTTTGCAAATAGCCGCAACGGCACTTTTACAAGTCAAGATCTACTAGCGTTTCTGAAAAAGAAGATCACACGTTTAATATATGTAAATTGATCGTTTCATTGGCAATCTAAGTAAGTAGTGAATTCTAAAATAAAACGGAACGTAAAATAAAAATGTCATAATAATACGTTTCAAAATAAATCCAACGCAGAACAGATGTGGAAAAACTGGCAACACTGGCCGATTTAGAAGGAAAAATGTGTTTAATACCAACCGTCTTTGTAGGTAATGTATTTTTTCTGTTTTTAGGGTTCCCTTATAGTTTCGCCATGTCCGTCCGTCCGTTTGCGGCTTAGCTCAGTATCACTAGAAAGCTGATAAGCATGACAATATCAACTACGCCGTCAAAACGGTAAAGTAAAAGCTTGATTTTTTATTTATTTAGGGTATTTCCACTACACGTCCGTCCGTAGAAATTCGTTTTTAAAGTTACCTATTCAAAAATTGTGTTCCAAGCATTTCCCTCTATACCCCTTTTTTAGCGTAAAATTAAAGTACTGTACTTAATTTAATCCTTATGTAAAAATGAAGACTAAATTGTATGACAACTAAGTAGGTAAGGTACCTAAAACAGCTAAATACTGATTAAAAACGCTACTTTATTGGCAATGGGAAAAATAGTGGACATTGTACTTTGAAGACATGTACAACTTTATAAATAATAGTAAGTATTAGTTATGTCAAATAAAGTAAAATGTGTTTTTTTATTTCTAATTCAATTCTAATTTCTAAAATCATTAAATAAAATTGATTGGCCAAATTGCGTGAGAAGCGCTTTTCCTCCTCTTCTCTGCACTTTGGTGATCAACTGATCACTAAGTACAAAATTTCTAAAATCATGAAATAAAACTGATTGGCCAAATTGCGTGAGAAGCGCCTTTCCTTCTCTTCTCTGCACTTTGGTGATCAACTGATCACTAAGTACAGAATTTCTAAAATCATGAAATAAAATTGATTGGCCAAATGGCGTGAGAAGCGCCTTTCCTTCTCTTCTCTGCACTTTGGCGAACACTAAGTACAGAATAGCGTTTCTGTGAATCTAACTTATTTTTTTGATGAAATATTAAGAGGCCGTCAAATTTTGCGCTTTCATCATTTTCACGAAATATTACTCGATAGATGGCGTTGGCGAGCTATTTACAATAGTCAAGCATCAATCACCTCACTAGTTACCCCCAGTATATCTTGACACTAGGACACGTAATGACTACACGCAATCGGAGGTCTGACGCATTGGTTCTCCTACGGTGAGGTCAAAGCGTTGCAGAATATTACTTAATTACCTAAGTAACCTACTGCCTGGCGTAAAAATCTTGATCGTTTTGTTTAGTACTTAAAAATTAATATTACTTTGTATGAAATAATAGTTGTTGTTAATGTAATGATTTAAGAACATTTCAAAGAAGTTCACATATAATACAAGTAAATAAAATGCCCACTTTGATTCGAAAATATGTATACATATGGTACAATCATATGCCGTACGTTTTATTAAAAAAATATATGTAGTTTGATTTATTTATATCTGTGATGAATATACAAAAATATAAAAAAAAAAACCTATAGTTATTCATTTGTGACTCAGCATCACGGCATTCAGCTATGAAGAACACTATAAGCAATAATTTATTTTTAGTTCGTTAAGACATTCTGCCACTACGATTAGTAAAAAAAAATCAATTTCTCAAAAATAAGACGGAACGGAAATGAGACGGTTAGATAATAAGACGGAATTTGAATTAAGATTTGATAATTACATAATCAAAAGAATTGAAACGTCAATAAGTTCATACTTTCCCACCGTTCATTTTTTTTAACAGAATCGTAAGTGTATTTTTCCACCGAAAAATGCAAATTATTTAAGAGGCATACAAAAACGTAGCGTTTCCAACAGAAAAATACTAGTCAAATTGGCTGAATGGGCCTGTACTCTGAAATTCGAAATCCGTACTTGGTATTAGTGGCTTCCCTTTCACGCGAGAGTGAAAGGGACGGCATGTGCAAAGTATAGATTTCGGAGTAAACAGTCTGTGCCTTCTTTTATACGCCTGTTTCTACTTTAATAAAGTTTAGAAGTCGACAAATAAATAGTAAATATCTGGGCGACCGAGCTTTGCTCGGCGTTTTCCCGAGCATGACACCTAGCTAGATCGATTGCTTGTCCCCGAAAACCCCCACATACCAAATTTCATCAAAATCGTTTGAGCAGTTTCCGAGATCCCCGAAATAAATAAATAAATATACAAGAATTGCTCGTTTAAAGATATAAGATATACCTATGTGTCAGTCATGTAATTTTTTCCTAGTTTACTTTCAGTTTCTATAGAGATTAAAGTTTGATTTGTAGGAGCTTTTTAGGGTTCCGTAGTAAACAAGGAACCCTTATAGTTTCGCTATGTCCGCCCGTCCGTCCGACCCCCGTTTTTCTCAGTAACCGTTAGTACTAGAAAGCTGTAATTTGGCATGAGTATACAAACATATCAATGACGCCGACAAAACGGTAGAATAAAATCTTTAAAAAAAATTTTTTAGGGTACCTCCCCTACATGTAAAGTGGTGGTGCATTTTTTTTTCTGCCAAACCCCATCGTGTGGTGTATCGTTGGATAGCTCTTTTAAAAATATTATAAGGTTTCTAAAAGCATTTTTGATTACAGAATTGGTTCATCATCATCATATATTTAAGAGCCTAGCTCTTGTCGGTGGAGTAATCGCCATTCCGTTCTGTTCTCTGCCAATGCTTTGAGCTCCTGATACGACATTACATTGACCTTCTCTTTAGCTTGATCCATAAACGCACGTCGCGGTCTTCCCCTGCCTCGCCTCCCCTCTATCTTGCCTTCGATAATAGTTTTTATGAAATTGTCATGTCGTATCAGGTGCCCTAGCATATTTCCTCTTCTGTTCTCGATCGTCCTCAAAAGCATCCTTTTCTCTCCTACCAAATTCAGAACCTCTTCATTCGTTTTTCTTTCAGTCCAGCTTATAGCTTCCATTCGCCGCCAGCACCACATCTCGAAGGCACTTAGTCTCTCTCTGTCTCGCTGAGTTAATGTCCACGTCTCGCTTCCATACAACGCTATGCTCCAAATGTAGGTCTTAATAAATCGCTTCCTGACGGTTCTAGAAATCTTGGCTCTGAAGATGTGTTTTTTTGCATTGAATGCTTTCTTGGCCATAGCTATTCGGGTGGTGATATCTTGGGTACAGAATTGGTTAGCGTGATATTAAGCTTTGAAGTGATAATTTTTGTTATGGTCAAGTGTCCCCCCCCCCCTGCCAGTTAAACGGTGGCTACTAGGGCATGTGAAAAAAAATCATGGTAGTAGTATATACGATGAATTTAAAAGGAAAACTATCACAGCTAAGTAGACATTACTAGTTAACGAGTAATAGTCGAACTTCAGAAATGTACTTTTCAAAAGCAAACTTTCGTACAATTTCCATTGATACCTTAGATAATGTTGTTAATTCTGTCAAAAACATAGTAAATATAAGTTTGCGAACTTTTTAGTCCACATAATGTAACGGGTGGATGACTAGGTACGGAACCCTACCTTGCGCGTGGACCGACACGCACTTGGCCGGTTTTTATTTATTTATCTCATTGCATGTTTGAGAAAAGCACTATACATACCTCGGTGTGAAAAGGGGTTGCCAGCCTCGTAACTATCCGGCCTCGCTACGCTTGGCTGTCTATATGTATTCGGCCTATTCTCAAACGGTACTATTTCTCAAACGTGCAATAAACTGTCGTCATTACGTGCGTTTTATAACAGGATTCAAAGTATTACGTTTCAGGCGGAATAACCCGAGAGAACTGTAAAGCTATTTCGTACAAAATTGAAGGCCTCGGCCGGGAAGTATTTCTTTTTTGACCGGGTGAAACGAAGGTCTCTGTTTTAGCTTCCAGATAAATGCTTTCGTATGTCCGCCTCTACAGGTTGCATTTTTAACCGATTCACGTGAAATTTGGTGAACAGGTTCAAAAATAAAAATAAATTTATTTGTCGAGTCACTTTTTGTGTTTTTCTACGGCCGAATTTAGGTGGATAGAATCGTGCGACTACATTTTGAGAATCTCCGTACTTTATCAGATGCTTAATATTGTAGCATTCTGAGAGACAATATGTACATACTTTGACAAATGTCTAGTTGCTAAATGATTACCTTCCAGTAGCTCTATTATAAGTTTTTTCGAAACATTAACTAAATCGAACGCGTTTGCGTTTTGTCTCAAAATGTATGAAAACGCTCTGAGATACGCGCGTTCATCGGTTAGCAACAAATGTTATACTCGCTGTTTTAGTTTCCACTAGTGACCACCAGAGACGCTGTTCACGTTTTTATACCACTTTCATACATTTTGAGACAAAATGTATGAAAGTGTTCGAATTAGTTAATGTTTCGAAAAAACTTATACTAGAGCTACAGGTTAAACCACTAGATGCTGATCGCTGACTTTAATCATAATTAAATGCTCATCAAAATAAAGCATTTTTCTAAATATAAAAAAGTCACGAGTAGACAAATAAATTTAATCCACCAAGTATCAAGGACAGTGCTTGAAAATCAAATGACAACTGCGTTATCAGCTATGTGATTCATAAGTTGTCTCGATTTAGTTCACAATTACGTTCCTAGTATACTTTGACTGCGACTTTCATAGTAAATACACATAATGGGAGGTCACAATTTGTATTGGTTTGTTTGAGGGGGTTGTGGTAAGCTTTGTGAATAGCCACAAAAAAACGGTATATACGTCCTCCTCCGACGGCCGCTCGGCCGGTACTGAGTCACCATGACCGTGTCAATGAAAATGTCGGAAAAAAGGCATGTTGTAAATCATTTAGAATTAATATATTTCTATCCAAGTTGCTACTTTTTATTATCTCAAGTCATAAAATAGAAGTTATTTTATCATAGTCATATGTTCAAAAACCTTTTTATTAGCTTTAATATTACTAAAAAATGCAATGAACTTTGAAGTTTTTCAGAAAATTTACCAATTTTAATATTCTTTTTTTATAACATTTTTGTATGAAACTTGTAAAAACCCTTCCACTCATCCCTAAGAAGAGTATCTATTGCACATGTGCATATTTTTTTCAAGCCGGTTTGGCACCAATATATAGCTTAACTAGGTCGTTTTTAAAGCCTCTTCAGGCGCAAATCGAGGAAACAGCTGTTAGGTTAAGCAAGATTATTCGAAACTCAATAAGAAAATTTAAAAAGTAGCACACTTATTCCATTCAGAATGAAATGATCTTTCATAATCTGTAATAAAATGTATATAAATACTAATAGATTATGAGATACGACCTCACCAATCTTAGCCAAATCGTCGGAATATGTTATACGGAGCCTTAATATCATTCAATTTCTTTACATGCTTAAAAAGCATCCCAGTTTTGTAGGTTTTGATGTAGATTTTTGTTTTTAGAATGTCTAGTATTTTACCCATTGTCGAATTAAGGGCTAAAGTGATAATTTTTGTTATTGGCTACTGCTGCTAGGCGTGTAAAAAAATAATGGTAGTAGTTAGTAGTATATGTAATGTAGGTAATGAATGTAAAAGGAAAACTTTTAAAACTAAGTAGACATTGCTAGTTAACGAGGAATAGCCGAACTTAAGAAATGTACTTATAAAAGGAAACTTTAGTACAATTGATTATTTAAATAATGCTCGTAGTTGCGCTTGTGTCAAAAACATATTAGTGAATATAAATTGCGAACTTTTAAGTCTGCACTATGTTAAAGGTGGACAACTATTACGGAACCACATTGCGCGTGGCCAGACATTTTTTTTTACTTTTCCTTCCGACATAACCTACTGTATAAAAACCCTACCAAATTAAAAGGATTGGGATATTTGGGATCCTCTGTGGGTCTGACCGGGTGCTAGTGTTAGGAGGATGTTAATTAAGAGGGCAGCGCGAGATTCGTATGTAAGGTGTAATTTAAATATACATAAACATCTAGAAAATGGTCCAGACATTATTCTATAGCTAACATATATACCTCTGTCGGTAATGGTTAAAAGTAGGTACTTAGCTCAATTCTTTGCTATGAAATGTACATTAATCACGCTAAGTAGTGCGCGTGAGTACCGATAGATGGTGCTGTTACAGTTCACATTGTAACAGATTGTTATTATATGGATGGTAACAACAGGTTCCTTCTGAAGCTGCTTGACCCACTTAAATGTTACCGTCTAAAATTTCCTTTTAAATTAGGTGTGTACCTTCAGATTTGATCGGTACTTCGGTAGCAATCGGAGGGAAACTAATTTTTTTTTGGTAGGTAAGATAGTTACAAGGAAATTATCGGAAGGTTACACTCTCAATTACCTTCTATTTAAAAAAACCCTCCCAAATTAGGGGGTAAAAGTTAGAAGGTATCCCAAATTTCCGTCTAGTTTTTACCGTTCCTTCCGAAATTACTTGTTGCTTCAAAAACCTTCCAAAATAGTACGATTTATATGGACCGTAACAAAATATTCCTTTTAAAGTTTTACCTACTAAAATGTTACCGTCCAAAATTTCCTTTTAAAATCGGTAGGTAATCAATTACCTTCAGATTCGATCGGTAGCATTCGGAGGGAAACTAATTTTTTTTGGTAGGTAAGATAGTAAGAAGGAAAAAATCGGAAGGATACACTCTCGATTACCTTCGGTTTAAAAACCCTACCAAATAAGGGGGTAAAAGTTAGAAGGTATCCCAAATTTCCGTCTAGTTTATTACCTTTCTTTCCAAAATTACCTGTTGCTTCAAAAACCTACCAAAATTTGACGATTTATATGGACGGTAACAAAAAATTCCTTTAAAAGCTTTACCTACTAAAATGTTACCGTCCAAAATTTCCTTTTAAAATCGGTAGGTAATCAATTACCTTCAGATTTGATCGGTAGCATTCGGAGGGAAACAAAATTTTTTTGGTAGGTAAGATAGAAAGAAGGAAAAAATCGGAAGGTTAAACTCTCAATTACCTTCGGTTTAAAAACCCTACCAAATTAGGGGGTAAAAGTTAGAAGGTATCCCAAATTTCCGTCTAGTTTTTTAACTTTCCTTCCAAAATTACCGGTTGCTGCAAAAACCTACCAAAATTTGACGATTGATATGGACGGTAACAACAAAATCCTTTTAAAATTTTACCTACTAAATTGTTACCGTCCAAAATTTCCTTTCTAAATCGGTAGGTAATAATTTAACTTCAGATTTGATCGGTAGCATTCGGAGGGAAATATTTTTTTTTTGGTAGGTAAGATAAGTAAGAAGGAAAGAATCGGAAGGTTACACTCTCGATTACCTTCGGTTTAAAAACCCTACCAAATTAGGGGGTAAAAGTTAGAAGGTATCCCAAATTTCCGTCCACTTTTTTACCTTTCCTTCCGAAATTACCTGTTGCTTCAAAAACCTACCAAAATTTGAATATTGATATGGACGGTAATAACAAAATCCTTTTAAAACTTTACCTACTAAAATGTTACCGTCCAAAATTTCCTTTCAAAATCGGTAGGTAATCAATTACCTTCAGATTTGATCGGTAGCATTCGGAGGGAAACTAATGTTTTTTTGGTAGGTAAGATAGTAAGAAGGAAAAAATCGGAAGGATACACTCTCGATTACCTTCGGCTTATAAACCCTACCAAATTAGGGGGTAAAAGTTAGAAGGTATCCCAAATTTCCGTCTAGTTTTTTACCTTTCCTTCCGAAATTACCTGTTGCTTCAAAACCCTTCCAAAATAGGACGATTGATGGTAACAACAAATTCCTTTTAAAGCTTAACCTGCCAAAATGTTACCGTCCAAAATTTCCGTTTAAAATCGGTAGGTAATCAATTACCTTCAGATTTGATCGGTAGCATTCGGAAGGAAACTAATGTATTTTTGGTAGGTAAAATAGTTAGAAGGAAAAAATCGGAAGGTTAAACTCTCAATTACAAATTAGGGGGTAAAAGTTAGAAGGTATCCCAAATTTCCGTCTAGTTTTTTTACCTTTCCTTCCGAAATTCCCTGTTGCTTCAAAAACCTTCCAAAATAGGACGATTGATATGGACGGTAACAACAAATTCCTTTTAAAGCTTTACCTACTGGAATGCTACCGTCCAAAATTTCCTTTTAAAATCGGTAGGTAATCGATTACCTTCAGATTTGATCGGTAGCATTCGGAGGGAAACTATTTTTTTTTGGTAGGTAAGATAGTTAGAAGGAAAAAATCGGAAGGTTAAACTCTCAATTACCTTCTGTTTAAAAACCCTACCAAATAAGGGGGTAAAAGTTAGAAGGTATCCCAAATTTCCGACTAGTTTTTTACCTTTCCTTCCGACATTACCTTCTGTTTCAAAAACCTACCAAAGTAGAAGGATTGATATGAACGGTAACAACAAGTTCCTTCTGAAGCTTTACCTACTAAAATGTTACCCTCTAAGATTTCCGTCTAAACTGGAAGGAAAATTTCGTATTCCTACCAAATTTTGGTGGGTAACCTATTACCTACCGATTTGGTCGGTAAGATTCGGAGGGAAGCTAGATTTTTTTGGTAGGTAAGGCAGTTAGAAGGAAAAATTCGGTAGGTAACGCTGGTTTTTTCTCTCAGTGTATTTGTACTGTGAAAATTTTAAGACCGTAGCTCCCACCGTTTGGCTATAAACCTGTGTGACAGACGACGGACAGACTGACGGACGTGTGAGTGATAGCGATAGGGTTCCGTTTTGACCCTTCGGGTACGGAACCCTAAAAAGGAGTTGATTTTTGACTGTGTAGCTATGTATCTCGGAGTAATTTACTAAATCAACAACTCCACTTCAATCCGGGAAAGTGAAATAAGATTAAGCAATTAGCCGAAAGCCCTCATAGAATTTATCTCAAAATCTTATTTGCAAAGGATCCCAATTCTCAAGTAAAAACATGTAGTTTACGTCTTTTTGAAACTCAGTGAAATTTCGAGCCAACTGCTGAAATGTCTTCTACTTAATTTGAAATTAATTATATTGAGAACTGACTTAAGAACAGGCGTATATAAATTTAATGAAGCATGTGAAATTGCTTAAAATTCATAACAATATCTTTATATTACACTAAGTTTTTTTTATTCCACTAAGTTATGCAAAAACGTCGAGACTACCAAGTGCGTTGTTTTAAGCTTCTAATACAGAAGCTTACTATTGTCACAGAATAAGCTTCTGTACAAGTACAGAAGCTTCACTTTCTAACAAAAACGGCGTTTAGGCATAAAAAACATGCCTACTCTGTGCATCTCTGTCTATCGTATAACTTGTATTCATTCACACGCGGCACGTGTAGCGCTAGGGCTATCGACTCGTCGCTCCTCGCGTTCTAGCCTGACTAGTCTAACCTTAAAACAAGCTCTGAGAAAAACCCATTTGAAACCTAAACTAATCTACATCAGTAGCCAAAGGAGGAACTGACTAATCTTCAGGCCAGTTGTATTTTTAAAGTAGGTCACAGCGCTGAACTGGCAACCCTAATTTATTTACAGTCGGCAACAGAAGAAGCTAGGCGTTTCATGAGGGGTCGTACTTTGTTTCGCAGACAGAAGTTTCATTCATAGGCGCATTGTTTCCCAGAATTTTCATTTCATAGAAAGCATTTTTTTTTAGAAAAGGCTCGCAGTTCTAACCTAACCTACTTTTCTGGTAGATCTAATTGGGTTTTAGCTGTACTTAAAAACTTCTTTGTAACTTATTTCGGCATAACTAATAATACATAAACAAAGATTGGGTATAAAAGTAAATTAAACTAAACTAAATTAAAACTAGACTAAGCTAACTTAAACTAAATATGCTAAAAAAGGGAATCAAAATTAGGCCCCCTTGGAATGGTCGCCTCCTTCAGCCGCTTGCTGAGCTCCTTGTGGAGCCCCCGGGCGCCCCTGCCCCATGGGCCTAATGCGACAAAGTCATATTGGGCGCCGAGACAGTTGTATTTGCTATGTAACAAAAATTCTGCGACACAACAATTTTCTAGGTATGAAACATCTTCGGCAAAAGAAGGGGACACTTTATGGATCAAAATAACCTTTACGCTTCTTAATTATGCATGTCTAGATTATTTTAGGCACTTCACCCGCCTAGTGCTTGTCGTTGTACAAAAATATATTTTAGTAACTTTTATAACTCAAATATCAGCCGCATTTATATAATTTTAAATCAGAACATTCGTAACACTTATAGTGCGCGCCATCCACGACGACGCGCCCCTCCACAGCGAATCTCATACTAATCTGTGCGCAGTTGTACGCCTTGGGCTGTGGAGGGGCGCGCCATAGTGGATGGCGCGCACTATATTATAATACAAATACTCAAATCTAAAACGAGTTCACAAGGGGCTCAGTTATAATGAAGCTTGGGACTAGTAGCAAAACATGTCAAAACTATACATATATGTCGGAGCGGTCGAGCTGTGTGTGTCGAGCAAGAGCCTCTACAACGGCATCAGAAGGATCAGGAGTTGAATTCATATTAAGTGGGCGGAACAGTGGGTACACTCACGCACACGAGTCTTACACGGACACGGTAATCATAATTAATTAAAGTCACAAATCAATGTCAATAAATAACAATCAAACGAGGTGGAAATCAAATCACAAAGTATTTCAGACTAATAATTATTATCGGAGAACACGACAACAATGTTGAAACGGTAACGAATCCGTGGGTCACAAGTGGTACTTCACACGGCGCGGTCACGGTCGGGAGTACGTCCCGTCTCAATCATAGATCTCAACAGAATGCCCGCTCGGCATCCAAACCAAAGCTTCAGAACAAAGAACAGATATCATATTTCATTCCCAGACCCACGGCTACGTTCGGCAATGCGATCTTATAAAAACAACTCACACATTGCCCCGTCTCAAAGCACAAAGACTTCCTCTGTGTCAAAATACAATTACGTTTAAATGCTGTTAATATAAACATTGAACTAGGAAGGAATGCGTGTCCCCTGCGCGGGCCTCATTAGCTATCATGAGCTTTTAACAGTTTTAACCCGCCCGCGCCGACACGGCGATCCTGACTGTCACACGTCCTCGTGTGCCAAACAATATCACAGAGCCTTTAATGAGACATATTTCATACAGTACCAATCGCTCGGCTATCCTGCCACCAAGGCACAGCCATCACAAAATAGTTTCCAAAAGCATGATTTATCATCAAGTCATCAACTGCCATAAAACATTTCTCAGGACACAGATCAGGTACAGCCCAAAACTAGTTCCATAATATCACATCGGTAACTCAAATCCATATAGGCACAACAATTTGGCACCACCATCATCACACAACAAATGGTCTTACACAGACCACACCCCAATGCAAGGTCCCACAGACCATATTGCATCCAACGCACAGTCATATCTCAATGACCAACACAAGGTCCCACAGACCACAAATGCAACCAAAACAAGGTCCCACAGACCACACGCAACCGTAATCCTCCTGCATGCCACCGAACCGCGCAGTCTCCGTACCAGCTAAACTGGGTTTGGAATGTGACCTACGGCTAGTGAACAAGTCAGTAGACCACGTTGCAAGAGCCAAATGGATGCAACAAACAAACAATACAAAATCTCTGTAAAATCTGTACCATACGTGTATCAATAACACATCGCCGACAGGGCTGATCCTGACTGTTCCCCATAAACGTTAAACCATAGCTTTTTAAACTCAGTGGGAATACAGTAATTTAGCATCGATACCCACATACTTGTAATATAGTTTACAAAAAAATTGCGGTCACTTTCAAACAAATGCGATTCTTAAACTGACCGATAACTTCGGGATAAACTTAATTTAACTTCCACTCGTATGATTTATTATAATCGATACAAAAAAAATGGCTTTTCAGTGACTTAAACTTTTAACGTCTCACAGTTAAACATAGAATTCACCACCCGATCCCCGATGCCAACCATATCGGTTTCATCAGTAACTCTAATGGCTAACTCCATTTTATCCTTTTGACATCTTGTCATGTTATGTTCTGTCATTATTTTAATTCCAACAAAGAACCAATTCTTTAGTTACAGAAAAGACGTTACCATAAAAAAAACATCCTGACATCTTGTGTCAGTATGTAACCGGGTTATTTTTTTTTTTGTTTTGTGTTATGTAACAAATCTAACAATTCTATTTTGCTTATAAAATCTATTTATCAATCAATCAATCAACAATAATTTATTTCGGAAATGTCCATATCGTATACGATATGACCCATTCGTTTACCGTTTCTATAAAAATATCAAAATCAATTTATAACAAGAAAATTTGGTGGGTTTTTAAATTGTATGTATCAAAAATACTTAATATGACTGCGAACAGTCTACATTGCAAAAATTAAGAAAGTGCTTTACTCCATCAACAACCGTGGAATTTTCTTGCTCATTAAAATAGTAACGAGATTTTAGAACGAAGATACCCGTTTTGCCATAACATTCAACAAGAGGAACTTGACATTCGTTTTGTACAAAATCACAGCTAGTAGTCTCAACAGCCTCCTTATGCTGTCGTTAGCTTCAGATGTTAAGCATGGCTTCGTAGCCCTAATGTAGTATTCGATTTCCCGAAACATCAGTTTTTAGTAATCAAATTTTCAAACTGCATTAACGATTATGCCATAGTCACACCATGACTACCATGATCTTAACATGACCACCATAAACTAATCATGACCACAATCTCGTCATGACCACCATCATATAATTTTATCATAATCACCATGGAGTCACTATTTTCATCACAAAGTCATGTCATGACCGTCGTAATCGTCATAACCACCATCAACATCATCATTATCACGATTATAATAATCATCATCAATCATGAGCAATACTGACACCAGGAACAGGCCCTTCCGGCCCAGCGCTGGCCAGAAACCACACGTAGCATCAGACTTTCTCCTAGACGCAACCTGCATGCGTCGAAGACACGTAGCTTAACTTTTTTTTTATCGTATTGTGCAAAAATTGTTTTATAGTCACAAATATTCGTAGGTATCACCACACATCAGACTAAGACGCATTGGTACACGCCACGTGATAGAAACTTTGAATCTGGCAGCCACAGTACAAAATAACTATTTAGTTATCTTTGTATAAACAAAACAAAATCTCAAAGGGCTCGCATACATTAAGCAGCTCATTCATCAAAACACTTTTTTTTTATCTAGTAACGAGCTCATCTCTTAGCACAACAGTCTACAAGTACAACGTAGAACTGTAGAAAAATTAAGATCATACGCAATGATCACCACTCTTAAATCTGCATCTAAAATCCTAAAGTCAATAAGTTAACATTCGCTTACCGACTTTCCATAAGTTGAAACACAACTGAAAAACATGGGCACTTAAAACTCTTGGCTGGATCAAGCCAGTATAATGCCATAAATATTGCATTATCAGAAACAAATAACATGCAACAGAGATTCTGAACTCATATCATCTTCTCTTCAGATTTCAGAGATTATCTGGCAAATACTGTTCACATAGCTCATAGGCATCATCCATGCCCTACAAAGTAACACAAGGCTAAAAAGTTTGGCCTCGAAGGTAAATTGCTCAAAAGTTTCTTTAAAATCAGATATCATTAAGATTCAAAACAATAATTGGAACGACTGACCGGATGTGTAAGCTGAGACAACACAGGCTTGACGCTTCAGCCATCGTCTCGCTGCTGTATCGCAGTTCACTTTTCCCTCGCACTGGACAACTGTGACGAAGATGTTCGATGAGCAGCACGTTGAGGAGCAATGTATCCGGCCAACCACGTTCGAAGTAAATCGTATCGTTATCCACATTCATTGGATGTATGACCAATCTGTCCATATGTACAGCACTAAGCAAATAATGACAATCATATACGCCAGAGTTCTCTTCAGACATAACTGGCGTAAAGGTCGAAAGAAAATAATCGCCCATCGATTTCCACCTGCTTCTCGTGGCGCGTATCCCACTTCTGATGTCGGAGCGGTCGAGCTGTGTGTGTCGAGCAAGAGCCTCTACAACGGCATCAGAAGGATCAGGAGTTGAATTCATATTAAGTGGGCGGAACAGTGGGTACACTCACGCACACGAGTCTTACACGGACACGGTAATCATAATTAATTAAAGTCACAAATCAATGTCAATAAATAACAATCAAACGAGGTGGAAATCAAATCACAAAGTATTTCAGACTAATAATTATTATCGGAGAACACGACAACAATGTTGAAACGGTAACGAATCCGTGGGTCACAAGTGGTACTTCACACGGCGCGGTCACGGTCGGGAGTACGTCCCGTCTCAATCATAGATCTCAACAGAATGCCCGCTCGGCATCCAAACCAAAGCTTCAGAACAAAGAACAGATATCATATTTCATTCCCAGACCCACGGCTACGTTCGGCAATGCGATCTTATAAAAACAACTCACACATTGCCCCGTCTCAAAGCACAAAGACTTCCTCTGTGTCAAAATACAATTACGTTTAAATGCTGTTAATATAAACATTGAACTAGGAAGGAATGCGTGTCCCCTGCGCGGGCCTCATTAGCTATCATGAGCTTTTAACAGTTTTAACCCGCCCGCGCCGACATATATATATATATTTTTGTAGAACCCTGAAATTCTCATCTGAAGCTCTAGGTAACGGTAACGCTAAAACGAAATTCAGTCTCGTTACATTCAAATGCCACCGAATATAATAAAGCGCCGTAAGCCCTAGGATCAAAGGGGACAACCCTATGTTAGGGTTGTGACAGGTTCAACTAACAAAACGTGGATTTTCTTGTGATCACTATGAGTGTGAAACCTGATGTCTGACACTGACATAAGCATAATAAAATTAAGCTTCAGCTTGTCGCGTATTTGTGATATAGTCTCCGAACATACTGAATTGTACCTACAGAGTACAGGTAATCTTATATCTTTAAACGAGCAATTCTTGTATATTTATTTATTCATTTATATGTATATTTATTTCGGGGATCTCGGAAACGGCTCAAACGATTTTGATGAAATTTGGTATGTGGGGGTTTTCGGGGACGAGCAGTAGATCTAGCTAGGTCTCATGCCCGGGAAAACGCCGAGCAAGGCTCGGTCGCCCAGATATTATGTATTTAAATGTGCTAATGTTTTCATGATGATGACTATGGATGTATGGATATCGCAAAAAACAAAGAACAATCCATAGTATCGGTATGGATATTGCACAAAGTAATAATTGTCTGTTTGTTAAATCAATACCAAACTAATTAAGATGTTAACAATTTAACTAGTTCGAGTACCTACCGCAAAACGATAAAAACACTTGCTCAATTTTATTTTGAATTTAAAGTGTCGGACACTTCACATCACGGCGTTTTCTCCGAAATCTGAACGAAACGCCGCTTTGAAAAGCTCTCGGTTGCTTTAACAAAAACTATACCAAACAATGGATGGTTTATTAATCAAATAGCTCACAGCTCTGAAATCCGATAAGGTAAAACGTTCACAATACAGTTCGTTATTTGTTCTTTCCAAATAAACAAGTGTGAAGCCTCTTTGTTAATATAACACGACGCATTAAATCAAATTCCAAGTTCCTAGAAATAGCTTTGACGCAACACGCTGAAATGCGACATATGAAATTTTGAAAATGGAATGCATTGTGTTTTTATCGTGCATTTCTATTTTGCCAGAAGTTTGCTGGATAGGTATGTACGTGAAAGTATCTACAATTAACGAACAAATTTTGAAATTCGAATCGTGGGCACACGGTATTTTCAGTCTTTTGTTTTTCTGGCGTTTCTGGCGATACGAATTGGTGCGTTTTAATTTATTTTCAGTCTTTTGTTTTTCTGGCGATACAAATTGGTGCGTTTACATTTGGAAACCTTGTTGCTATTGCTATCTGTAGACAGCTTATCTATCAGGACTTTTATAAAATTTAAGTCCTTTTCATAATAGAAGGGTACATTTAATGCTATAGGCTCTATAGTCTAGTGACACGACAACATGTGATCCGTACGAGACAAATTGAGAACGCTTTAAAATCTTTCCATTGTCCCTGTAAGGCCAGTTTAACGCCCTTCTCGTCCCACTAAATCCGACGCTTCGTGCAGCCTTAGAAAAATTAGGGTTGGCGGCGTCTTAACAAATTATATGTAAAAAAAACATTTCATAAAAAAACAATCGTAATATATTTTTTTATTGAAAATCCAAATGAGATAAACTATTATTTTATTACGAATTATTATGTTTTAAACACTATTCCAAATATTGAAAAATAACAATTTCGGCTCGAATAATAACAATGAATATGTCCATGTATCCAGTTGTGTAAATACATTCTAACTGTTTTATATAAATTATACCCTATCGATCGATCTACGTACGGCTAGCATACAGTGTGATTTTACAATGACAGTTAGCTATTTATGAACCAAATTTATACAACAAGGGTCTCAAATAAGCTTTCTGGCTGTTCATCATCATCATCATCATCATCATATCAGCCGAAAGACGTCCACTGCTGGACATAGGCCTCCCCCAAAGAGTGCCACAATGACCGGTCTTGCGCCACCCGCATCCAGCGGACTTCCGCGACCTTTACCAGGTCATCAGTCCACCTTGTGGGGGGTCTACCCACGCTGCGCCTTACCTTCTGGCTGTTAAAATATAAAAAACGGGTAACTCGTGAGACGTGAGTGACCTGTTTGTTATATTTTAAGCCGTCCGCTACCGGTGACTGGGATCCCCGGCCAGATAACAAAACATTGTTTGGTTTTGTTTTTTTCGCTGGGAGTGGACAGTTTGTGCCTGAGACCCATGGGAGTTTCCTACTCGTATTTAAAAAAAGTTGACTGACTGCTTGATGATATGCAGCCACCGCATCCGATAGCCGTTTGCGAATCCGAGTTCTCGATTCACCTTACGTGTGTTTTTGCCCCTGTTTAAATAAAGGGATAAGTTCGACTTTGTACATACTACTTCCTTTGTATTTTTCATATTGTTATTGTGTACAAGAAAGAGTTTTACTAGTACTAAATTCGGCGACCAATACTAGTGGCAACCCTGAGAGGCTGTCTAATTGTGATACTTTGCCGAAAGGACCTGACCCGAGCGAAGCTTAGCCTTGTTTATCCAGTAAGTCTCAATACTTACGACACTTAGAAAACTTCAAATTGAATCTTTCACCTCAGTATCAGCTTACCTCCTATCTGTAGTAGGATTTAATCCAGCAATCTCCTTCCTCAATTTGATAGGAACTTTGCTTTGCCTTATACTGGCCACTTTCAAAATATTGTGTTTGCGTGGAATTATTATACAAATTGCACAACACTATATTTTTTCACTGAACCTACTTTGTCAAGATACCATCGCTTTGGTCGCCCCCTTTCTACAATATGGTGGTTTGGCTTCTGAATATATGCGAATATGCGATCATATATAACCTCCAGAATGTACTAAACGCTTTTCTGAGAACCGCATCAATATCGGATACATACATACAAATATTCGGGTCAAACTCAGAACCTTTTTTTGAAGTCGTTTTTGAAAAATTAATATAAATGCCGCGTTGAGACGCGCAACGAATATTTATTACTAGAATTACGCACCAACCCCTAACAACCTAGGTCTACATGTAATGCTTTTACTTTAGTTCATGTCATTAGCTAAAATTACATTTAGCATAGGTACCATTAACTAAAATAGAATTAATGCTAAAGGCACCCTTGACATTGCATTGTTTTATGTTAGTTTCTTTTGAACGCTAGCTTTTGAATTAAATTCGTTACTTTGATCATATCAGCTTAAAAGCTTTCTAAATGCCTTTTAGCGTTTGTTTGAATTTTCATAAAATTGTACCTATAGTGATTTGATAATAGAGGGAATAACTGAAATACCGTCGTGATTATCATGATCTTTTGTGGAGATAACTGAATTAAGTTTAGCTTTTATGAAGTTTTTTATTCGGGTTTAAAAAATAATGAAAGGTAATTTTCACCGATTATACAGTGTGTAAATTTAATACGAGCAAATTTTTAAATGGTAGGTAGTTTAGGACCTAAGGAGTATTTAAGCTAACTTTGTTGAAAAAAAATCTCTAATTAGTTGAAATCTTTAATTAGTTCTGGCCGACATTTCCGGTCCACCGCGAAACATTAACCCCCGTTTAAGTTTATATAAATAATAACCTTTCTAATGCAAGTGGACCCTCACGAGAACATGACATCGGGGCACGTACCAATGAGTAATGTTCCCGCGGTCGTGACTTGCACCGACACAGATTATTAAAGCCGTGTCACTCCTTCACAAGCAAGCCGATTTTTATTTATTTATTTATTTATTTCCATAAAATTAACACTTAACAGTCAGGCTACACGTGTTAACTGGAGAGATTTTTGCTATGTGCGGTGGATTCTATGTATAATTTTTATTTGTTGTAACATTGTTCATCGGTAGTCCATAGAGTAGTCCGGTAGTTCATTGTCAAATTAAAATGAGCAGTAACCTGAAAACGATTTGAAACATAACGTCAGCTAAAGTCGCATGGAGTTGTAGGTTCTCGAATTTAGCCTACGATACGTAATGTTTGCGACCTCTAAATTCCAAAAGTGGAGTAGCCGACGATGGTATATAAGAGACAAAAAAACTACGTGTGTGTTTCGGCGACATTGTGCGTTCGTCAAATTTATGTCCAAAGCGATCATGATAATTGTATGCTTAGATTAAATTAGGAATAAGATTTTTAAGGCCAGGCCAGTTCACGAATAGTCGAATATATTAAAGTTTGAGGTTAGAATGTGAAGAAATAACATAGAATTACACTACACAAAAATTACTGTAGATTGAGAAAGAAAGAAAGTAACACAATAACCGAACAAAATATTGAAAAATGCTTTCGTAACTCTGTAAAAAAAAACTAAATATCATCGTAAAAATAAACTTACATGCTGATTATTTCGTAATTGTCATCGGCAGTGATACGTTTTTCTTTACAAAATGGGTAGCTTTTTTTATTGTTCTAACACAATAACCGGATAGATTTTTGATAAATGATCCAGTATTTCAAAGATCAATCAAAATGTACTAAATATTCACGAAAATTGCGCGCAGATTTCCGTAGAGAGCGGGATGGTTAATTGTAAACTCATTCGTGTTAGAGCAGAACGTCTGCAGTGGGACTGCCTTGCCTTAAATTGAAACGAACTGTTTATTTCTATTCTGTGGCTCGTCAGTTTCTGCCGTTTCATCCCGCGGGAACGTTTACAGGTAATTTATGGCTGATAGCCTTAACAGCCATCAGTTATTGTTTTCCCGATGAGATGCCTTGCTTCTCATGTAACGAGCATGTTGCAAACAAGAGTCAGGGTCATTAAATAGTGATAAATAAATAAATATTATGGGACAATCATGGCATTTTACCCCCCATGCAGAGTTCAACAAGGCCACGGCCCCGAGGTTCCGGCGACCCCCGGTGTCCTAGTTATGACCTGGTAAAGGTCGCGGGAGTCCGCTGGATGCGGGTGGCGCAAGACCGATCATTGTGGCACTCTTTGGTCCGCCTATGTCCAGCAGTGGACGTCTTTCGGCTGATATGATGATGATGATGATGATGGGACAATCTTGCACAAATCAAATTAGCTGCACCGGTAAGCTCAGTAAGGTTTGTGTTATAATTATATGGAAACATCCAAGACTAAAGTAGGTAGGTTACGTTACGTATGTACCAATATCTGAGGTATGAATATTAAATGTGAGAACCTCCAGCCTTTTTTAACACTCGGCTACAATGTATTAGATTTTGAGCTGTGTAGAGAACCACGTTATACGTCGTCAAAAACTCAAGGTGAGCTCAATACCACAAAGGCAACAAAAATGACCAGCCCCATAAAAATACCATTCATAAGCAAATAAAACTAAACAACCACAAAGAAATCGTCGGTCGCTGCCGACGTATTGCATAATGAAATCCATCCCCAAGAGTGTTGCGAACTATTATTCAGTGGGCTAATTTGGCATTCACATTTCGCATTCCAACTTGGTTTCCATTCCAATGTACATATTTCTCGCTCTTTCATCCACACAGTCACTAGTTACGATACGATATAGGGCACGAAGTTTACTTTTTTAGGCTTAATAAAACATTTGCCCTATTTTCACGTTTGTTATTTCCAGCAACAGCATCTAATTATTCACGAAGCGCACAGTTTACATATTTGTGTACATACGTTTGCAAGAGGATGGGGCCTGAGAGGCGTGGCCGAAAATTTCATAAAAACTAAAACTAAAACGAAGCTTGAGATTGTAAAGTTCAAAAAAGGTCGTTTTATAAAATAACTTCTTTACAGTGTATGAATTGAGATGAAAGTTTAAGCCCTAATGAACATCATCATCATCATCATCATCATCATCAGCCTATATACGTCCCACTGCTGGGCACAGGATTGGGCAGTAGTCCCCACGTTGGCCCAGAGCGGGTTGGGGACTTCACATACAACTTTGAATTTCTTCGCGGATGTATGCAGGTTTCCTCACGATGTTTTCCTTCACCGAAAAGCTAACGGTAAATATCAAATGATATTCCGTACATAAGTTCCGAAAAACTCATTGGTACGAGCTGGGATTCGAACCCACGACCGCCGCTTGACAGCCGCATGCTTGAACCACTGGGCTACCGTAGCATGAACATAACAAAGCATTTATTTTCAACTCGGAAGTGTCAAATAAATGTTAAAAATGTACCAATGCATTACATTGCTGGTCTTAATAATTTAAAAAAATGAATACCATAGCATTTTCGATTGTAGTTATTACCTGTTTTTTAAAACTGCTGCACTTTATAAAAATCAAATAAAAGTCACATTGAACAAGAACATTGCGCACACCCATCAAACTCAAGTTGGGTTGCGAAACGAACGACGAATTGGCCCCTGTGTAGTGCTAACAAATGCCACTTGAGCCGTGGACCGGAGATTGTAACCACACTGGATGTGGCCCCAATTTATACACAAACTTAATTACGTACAGTCAGCCCATGAAAATGTTGAGCATACTTAGAACCTTGTCACATCGAAATCTAAGAAATATTTAGACTGAAACGTCATAAAATTTGAAACCTCTTTAATTTGACAAAGTACTAAAGTGCTCAACATTTTCGTTGGCCCACTGTACACATGTAGTGAAAATTCCAAAACCGCTAATTCCGTCTGCTTCTGGTGTTTTTACTGATGAACCTAATGCTTGATGTATTAAGTTCGTTTTTTTTATAATTATTGAATTAAATTTAAGCTACACGAGCGTATAAGACCGCTGAAATGAAAGATGCAGTGTACGGAAAACAAAGCTCACGGCAGGTTAAAATCTCCGTGTTTTAACCGTGGTAGCACGGCTTTTGTACCACGGGGGACCACGGGTAATTTTTTTTCCCCGTAGACCCACTGCACCAAAATGGGACCACGGGTATTTGAAAAGAACTGTGTTTTACCCGTTGACCACCGCTGTCATATTTTGCAGATTAGAAGATTATGGGTTAAAAAAAAGTTCGGTTGTGGTGGCGTGAATTAGGGAAGGCCTATGTCCAGCAGTGGACGACTACAGGCTGAGGATGATGATGATGATATACATTTTATAAACTGTCCGTTTTCATGCCGATTGTGAGTCATTCTATTAAATCTTTGCCTCGCTTCGCCAGGCCGGAAAAATATCAGTTTACTTATGTAAATCTTTGCCATTCATCGTTTTAATTTAATGCTTAATTTGATGACTTTTATATATGTCTTAATTGGATTCCTATTGTTTCAGGTAATTTTGACGTTCCAAATCTCAACGAACGCTGAATATAGGTAATATGGATTGTCCATTGGATTAATTGGATGCAAAGTTTATAAATGCAATTGATAACAGTATTTTACATATTAGAGTACTTTTACGAGTATCTCTCGAGCACGGATGAGCTACGGCTTTGTGTTGAGCTTTAGATGCACATTGTCTATGTGTGCGTCAGCGTAGGAGCTTGGAGAGTTCACCTTCTGTATGTGTTCGTATGTGTCGCAACTGCAACAATGTCCAACCGCGCTCCTGAGATAAAAGTACTATTATACTATAGTACTTTTTCCCATCTGTTCATCATCATCCTCCTAGCGTTATCCCAGTACAGTTGCATCCTGAAGGATGCCTGGGGTCCGCTACCTAATCCCAAGATTTGGCGTAGGCACTAGTTTTTACGAAAGCGACTGCCATCTGACCTTCCAACCCCAAGGGGTAACTAGACCTTATTGGGATTAGGCTTTGTCAAGTGAGTGGGCAACTTGACTGTTAGAAGTTCTCAAGCCGCCCGAAGGCCTCCAACTTGGCTTAACGACTGCTGCCATAGACAGCAACCGGGATCAACGGCTTAACGTGCCTTCCAAAGCACGGGAGCGCTCAGTTAGTAACCACTCAAAGCGGTCACCCATCCAAGTCCTGACCGCTGCCCACGTTTTTCCCATCTGTTGCTACTACAAATTCCACCACGGTGTTTACATAAGGTACTTAAATGTCCAGCTATCAGGATATCACCACCTTTGGCGGTTTAAACTTCAAACGTAAGTGGAAATATAATAAAACGATTTACTTTGGCATTGTTTCTCCGTTGACAGCCACTGAATTTATAGTAGCATTTCTCCAATTGCGGCGATACTTTCAGGTAATAAATCTGGTTTAAACACAAACGTCACACGGCGGTTGACAACTTAACTAACGACAAATAATAGCCGTTCTAATTTTAAATATTGGAACTAAGAACTACTCTGGAAGGGGTGGAACACTGGCGCATACTTCATGTAAATTGAAATAATACTCTTTAAAATTGTGAGGACACACAACGTTCATTCGTATTTATTTATTAAGTTATTTGTTAAACTTTATATAAATTTAATACGTACCTGAAGCCGAGTCATTGCGACCTTGACAAACCAACGGTAAGTAAATAGTCCAGAAGGAATGCGATTTTTTAGTTTTGTCAATTAGACATGCGCAAAATGTGTCACTAAAAAGAAAAGAGTGATATACTTCATTCCTTCACTGTGAAGTATATCACTCATTTAGTTCACTAGTTCAGTTTCGTTCAGTAGCTCAACAGATCCATCTACGATATAGATTGGGTAAAAATATCGGTCATTCATTCAATCATGCCGTCTATGTCACTCTCGGAAGGAATGAGTAGGTAAACAATATGAATCATGAACTGAACGGACTGAAGTATTGAAGTGTATGAATCCGAACTGAACTAGTGAATGAATGAGTTACACGAGGTGAAGTACTTCATTTGAATCATTCATTCGTGAACTAGGTGGTCATGTCTATTTGTCATACAGTTAACTATTGATGGCACTGATCCCTATTATGCACAGACGAAGGTAAGACGAAGTAAGGTATATCTATAGATTTTAATTCCATGCCAGCCCGCGATTTGTGTAGAAATAATTCCGCCGTTCGGAGGCCATACTTCTTGCCTGTTATAATTTGCCTCGCCGTTTTGCGAACAATTATGCCTCGCCCACACGTTCTGTAGGGACGGGGTGTGTTTGTCGATACTTAATTGTTACGTCAAGTACAGCAGTAGATTCTTGAAACTAGGAATACATGATTAATTAATGTTTACACTACAAAGGATAATAGAAATTGGGGAAAATATATTGTTATTGAGAGCGTAATGTCACTGCTTGACAGAGGCTTCCCTTCTCCCATGACTAAGGCGACTTCCTGACTTGGCGGGGCGGGATCGATATGTGACATTTTCTTCTTTGACGTCAACTTACTGATGTCGCAAAGATTTCCACTTGACAGAATACTGTCAGTATTACATTTGCGCAGTAGTAATATCATGCGCAGAAGCGGACCAGTAACCAGTACCTACTGCCTTCGCATCATCCCGCTTCCGCGCATCCCGCGCCAGTCAGGAAGCACTCATTTAAATGTAGGGGCGCAGTAAAAAGTAGTACTGAGTTGACTGACAGTTGACACTGAGATTTGACAGTTTTCTCATATCGTACCGCCTCCGCACCGACAAATCAGAAAGTCGCTATAAACTCACTGCTTTTAGTACTACCGACTCAAATGCCGAAATTATTGGTAGATAGGTATTAGGGTTGTCACTCGGCTGGCACACCCATCCGGTGATGTATATATTGAATTTCATTATTAGCCTAAATACCTACATCTCACTGCTGAGCGCAGGGCTCATGGTGAAGAGGGAACAGGCAGACCCCATGCTGTCCCATAGCGATTGGAGTCATCACTCACTGGGCTCACAGAAAGTAAATTCAAGAATCACGTAAAATCTGCTTTGTTGAAGAAAGCTTACTACACAAACAGTCAATACATAGAAGACAAAGATGCCTGGAAGCTTCTGCATGACCACCACCTGTTACCACCGCCAATGTAACCAAACCAAAATTATTATGTAAAGTTAGATTTGAATAAACGATTTTGAGTTTGAGTCTTCACATACACCTGTGAATTTTCTGATGACTGAATTCTACATAACTGAAGTCCTGCTGGGTAGTTTATAAAACCCGTATAGCTAAAACATGTCGATGTTGATACCCGCTCTAGCCATTCTTGTCACAATCAAAGATGTGAACCAGTTTTCAACCAAGTGAAGAAACTTTCCCATTTATCTAATAGGATTAAAGTGTGACCCTTGTAAGTTGCCCGTGTATCTATCTACTCTACGACCCAAATCTGAAGTTGATACCGTTAGATAATCCTTATCTTTCCTTACTAAGTTTAACACTAAGTGATTTCTGTCAGATGTGTAAAATGTTCAGATGAAACTAATGTCTAAGGATTAAGATTCAAAATTGCATAGATATTATTAGAGTTAGCCTGTCCTGACCTTAATCAGATAAGTTCGATGTCTGACAAACACATCGCGCCTGCGTCGAGTCGTGGCTGGGAGCCTTGGAATTGTTCCACTTATTTTAAAAACAGCTTTACACATGACTCCTGAAATTTGCGGGTACACATTTTCAACATAGGTAATTACCTATGAAATTGGTCAAAGATTTGAACTAAGAAGACGTTTATGCGCAGTAAAATGAAAGCGTATGGAAAGCTTTTGTGAAAAGCGATGATGAAGTTTTTATAAAAACGAACTCTTAAAAACTACGTAATGTAAAGTTGAATTGTCATCATCATCATCATCAGCCTATATACGTCCCACTGCTGGGCACAGGCCTCCTCTCATAGATGAGAGGGAAGGAAGGGGAGGGGGGAAGTTGAATTGTAATTGGTAACATTTGCTAATTTCTTGGTATCATTCCCATGCCCACCTCGCTAATTTACTCTGTCAAAAAAAAATGTCGAATCGCGTCCTTTATCTTTACAACCTTACATAGAATTTACGTACCTTTCTAGTTCATTCACTTGTATTTTTTAAACTTTTGTGTCCCATTTGAATACAGACTGGGACTCTTATCGCGTTTGCGCTATTTGAGAGTCATTAACAAGACCTTTTTTTATGCTTGTTTTTTTAAGAAAGGTACATTGACTAACTTATTGTGGGTTCGGTACAGAAGGGTCTTGTAGGCACGCTCTTGCCGTTTTTAACTTGAAATGACGTTACCCGAGGCCCCATCAAGTTTAGTAATTTATGTTCTGTCATTTGCCGCCTTTTCATAATAAAGTTTTGTGATTTTAAGTGATTCTGTGCACAGGTCAAAAACAAATATGCCCCGTTTTTTGTTGGGATATGCCACATTCCCGTAATAGTTGAAATATAAAAAGTCACATGAATATTTTTTATAGAATACTGAAGTTGTCCAGCGATAAAACTCCCAGTTGCTCGATTCCACTCACACCTCAGATTTGGATGAAGCCGCTCAACCAATCACACTGGAGCGCAAACTCTTAGAGTATTCCAGTGTTTAAACCGCCCGCGTGGTGGCGTCGGAGGTTCCGCTGGATTTTCCCCAGGCCGCTCCCCAACCGCGCACTCCTGTCGCTTTAAGCGGCAATTACACTTCGTCGTTCACCGAAGCGGTCGCCGAATTCATTTTAAACTACTTAGGCCAACGAACGTCGTCTTTACACTAGTCTGTCCGCTTACTACGGCGACTTGGCAGCTGTCGATCGCCGAATGCGGCCGACTAACGTGTCCTTTACACTTTTGCGGTCGCCGCATGCAGCATGCGGCGAACGACGAAGTGTAATTGCCGCTTTATTGGACCCCGCCTATAAAGCCACAGTCCGGTTAAAAATACTTATATCAATTTTTAAATTGAATTTTTAGTTGCAAAATGGTAGCTCGGAAATTACGTACTATTATAATACGGGTACATACCCCATCTCTACCCGCGGCACGTAGAGCGAGAATGTAAGCAATTTCTCTGATAGCAGTTAAAATTCCCAGCGCTTACCTGAGCTCTTATCATTTAGATCAAATTTAGACATTATCGCACATGAAACAAAGTTGTTTTTGCAACTTCGTGTTGTATAAGAACATAAGAAGTGGTTGAAGTAGTCCCGTCATCCAGGAAACCATCCATACACTACGTAAAATATTCAAGACACATGTAATGTCGGTTATTCCAGATGTTTAATATAATTAGGGGTAGGAAAGGAAATTAGTACATAGCCCTTCGACACCCATTTCGAAGAATTTTCGATGACTATACACATTGGTCTGGCATTTTTGCACTATTTTAAATCACCAAGATTTGCGAAAACGAAACTTCGACTCAATATACTTTTTCAAAGTTTCAAAACCTTTCCAAGGTTTTCCTGTATACTTTTCGAGTACTTTTTTATTTGTAACTAATACGATAAAATGCCAATTCCGCTGTCTAATTGTTTTGCGTTCCTTCTACGCAAATGTACAAATTTTCTTCGTCAAATTTCAAATGTGACTTAAATATTTCCACTCATCAAAGCCTGTTTATTTAATTAAATCTCCGTTTTCATTCTCGTAAATTAATATTGCTTGTAATTAAGTTCTTGTTTCGTAATTATCGCAGTTTTCAGGTGTGCTTGTAAACAAGTGTGGGTGTTGGGTAAACATAAACAGCTTCAATTAATGTGATGTGCGGTTACTATTGTTAATTAGAACAAGGCGTTTTATATGAAGTAAAAACAAAACAGGGCGTTTAATATTGATGTAATATGTTGATATTATACCTTATAATAGCAGAGTAATAAAAAAAATCATAGTTTAAATTTATGGCCTAAACTATGGTTTCTACGTTAGGGTATGATGTATGATTGTATGTGCCTACATTACCAAAACATATAATTGCTGTTTACATACAAAAACTTGGGTTTTAGAAACACGGATTAAAGCCCCAACATAAAATTCGGTTTTTATTCCCTACAGAAAACACACTTTTAGGTGAAACCAAAACCTCCACTCACAGTTGTACAATGTGTAAACTACAATGGTTAAAAGTTCTCAATCATTTACTTCAAGTTAAGACTTCTCCTCTCTTCTAAAGCAGCAGCTACAGCAAGCAAAACTGGTTACGAAGTGTCAAAAACTTAATAGGATCTTAAAAGAATATTTAACTAGCGACCGTTGTCGAGTCGACTGTTCCAACTTCCAACCTTCCAAGTGAATTTCCAACAAAAATCTTTCTGAATAAAAAAAAAAAAAAAAAAAAAAAAACAACACGGCTTTCCCTCGGCTTCAAAAGAATTAAGAATGAAAACATTCTGAATTTAACATGTCGGGCGAAAATTCAAATATGGAACATGGAATTAAGCGAGTTCCTGGAGCCACTTGAATCGATAGCGGGCTCGATTGAGTTGGATTCGATTGCTCGATTGGTTTTGATAGGCGAATATCGCATTTCGAGCGGGTAACTCGATATTTCGATGTGTGACATTTGCGTTAGAGTGTAACGGTGTCTTTTCTGTGCTACTGGCTCAATTCGGAACACGCTACTGATGATTGAGTTTAGATTGAAACCGTATTGATTGCTGCGTTCCCGTTCTTACACATTGGAGCTAACGTGAGTGAAAGTGCATCTGAAAATGAGTTTCCAATCATAACTCACTATAAGTCATCTTCATTAGCGCCTTTCATAATGGAACCTACTTTTTACTTGATAAGCTCCAAATACACGGTAATTTTATATCTTTAAAATATGTCTCTTAAATGAGAAGCGGTGTAAGTAACACTCATGACAGTAAAATTGGAATTCTCTCGACTTTTTACGAACGTTAAACTGGTGACAACTTAACAGGCTCTTGAGCGACAAAGTGACGTGTCGACGGATACAGGACTACTCACGCAATTGTAACAGGATTAAGGCGAGGTTCTTCCATTGCAAATGTCCCGCTCTAACACGCGTGAGTTTGCAATTGACCATCCCACTCTCTACGGAACTGTGCGCGTAATTTTCGTAAATTTTTAGTACATTTTTGGGTGAGAAAAATACATGGCTTACTATATTAACAATATTAATCCCGACATCCCTCATACCATCAAATACGTTTATTTTAGTATTATTTTCTACTCATCATGTTACCTAAGATTGAAATAAAATGAGTTTTAAGATATAAAATAGAGGTATGTTTGGAATTTTTTTCTATCGAACAAAGTTTTGCAAATTGTGTAACGGACATCCGACGGCACTAGATAAAGGTCTCAAATATAACATCGTATTTTTTTACATTTTTAATATGTAGTATTTCGAAATAAAACCGTTTACCAAATCAGATTTTTACTATAACCCAAGTAAAAAGTGGTTTTAGTAATGACGTTTACTTGAGATTTTGGTGTATATAAGTACGTGTAATTAATAGTCGTATAAAATATACGATGAAAAGCGCTTCACATTTAAATCTCGTATCTTTAGGTGGTCGGTACACCAGGGAAAACAAATAGATATACATAAATGCATATAACGTAACAAAATGATAAGGACGAATTACGAATTAGCATCACTTCGCTTCACAGCAAATGCAGTGCCCTCCGAAACGTTGGTCTAGTTTCCCCGAAAAAGTTAAAAGCTAGTCGTTAAAAGTAGCTGCGCAGAGTTATTCACAAAGCTAGCCGACCTTGCTTCAAACGGACCAGCATAATCCACTCCTCCGATTACAAACGGTTGCTAGAAGTCCAGAAATCAAATTGTGTCAGGCACGAGCTCCCAGTCGGCTACAAATGTTTTATAAATTTTGTGTTGTAGTTGAGTTTAAACATGGCGCACTAGTATATCTGTCAGGCGTAATTCAACACGTGCTGTGCGGTATGCAGCGTCGACATCTAGTACGGTTCCCGCATACGTAATACCGTCGTTTTAGATCAAAAAGACTTAACTAGTACGAACGTCATAGTACTTCAAGACCTTTGGGTTTTGAAGTGTACGCCCGCGGTCACAATACAATACAAATATTCAACTTTTGAAAGATTTAAGAGACATCGAATAGCTTTTGAATCGAATACGTGTGACGCTTGACGGTCCGATGGCGATTTATTACGAATTATGTATTTGAATTTATAACAGTTTATAAGGATCATGGAAAGTCTCGCTATCTCGATTTAGACAATATTTTCTAGCTAAGCTAAATCCACATTCCACTCGTTCTCTATACCGCGAAGATTTTTTATGCATACTTACATAAATGTCGTCTGGAATACCGGACTTGATAGATGAGAGTTTTAGTTGTATAACAACTGTGACATCTGAATGAGTAGTAAATGCATCTAAGTTAAGACCTAGTTGTATCTTTTCGAGCTTCGACAAGCTTTGTATTTGTCATACTTTCAAAGGTTTGTTGCATCCACAGTGTCAGTTCATCATCAATACGCTATTTGACTAATTTTTTTTTATAATGCCAATCGAACCAGTTTTTAGAGACCATCAAATGTCTATATGGGACCAACAACATTTAGAGCACAATAAAGGGCTTAAATTAGGGACAAACCTAGCTCGAAGCTAGCGGGTCTCAAAAAGGCTCCTACAAATTGGCCCTGGCAAATGACGTCACTTGCACTGCATTCGACCAACCGTTGTATGAGAAAATTAGTATTTTGCTGTTTTAGTCGTAAAATAATGCGTTTAGGTACATAGTTGCCATACAATTTATTTTTTATTTTTACATAAGCATTCTATTCATACCTTTAATTTGAATTTTGGACAGTAAAAAAAATTACATAATTTTCTGAGTTTTTGATGATTCATATCTTTTTATGATTTTGGTAAAATTTTATAATTTACGATTTATTGTGATATTTTGATGGCTAACTATCCAAAAAGTGACACTGTGTTATAAATTTTAATATGTGTCAAATACCGTATTGTGTCATATGACTGACCTACCAAACATCCATAGCGAGCTTGAAAAAAGCATACTGTTAGGCGGCAAGATTCGCGTTGTATTCGCGTCCTGTTGTTTAACCAATATTTTAAGAGGTGTAGGGTAACTTGTTTTTTTGCCAACAAACTGTTAAGATCTTTTGAGAATTAAATAAATTAAAAAAAGCCATCGGCTACCGCGGTCATTTTCTGTGGATAGTCGGGAATCTCCGGGCTCGGTAGATGAGGGATTTCTTTTCTGTGATACGTGTATATCTACTGCTCGAGTACCTTGTCTAGAAAGTTGCGAATGTCTGTCTTATGCGTACGGGTTATCCTCAGACCGGTTATATGGCGATTCGTTTCAGTTCTAAAGAGTGAAACATGTTCAATAATATAGACTACATTTTTCAATGTAGTTTTTTCTTATAGTAATACCTACATTAAAGAACACATCAACCGTTATTATGAATAAGTATACATTCTCATAGGAAAAATAACAAAATCATATAAAAGTAAATAAATAAATATTAGTGGACAATCTTACACAAATCAACCTAGTCCCAAACTAAGCAAAGCTTATACTATGGGTACTAAGCGACGATATACATACTTATATAGATAAATAAATACTTAAATACATAGAAGACATCCAAGACCCAAGAATAATTATTCGTGCTCATCACACAAATAAATGCCCCGGCCGGGATTCGAACCCGGGACCTCCAGCTTCGTAGGCAGGGTCACTACCAACTAAGCTAAAGCGGACGTCGAAAGTACCGGTGGATTCTACTTTAGAAACGCATTTTTGAAAAGTCTAAAGCTTAAGCCACACAGAGAGCGGGCGGGCGGTGGCGGCGCGGGCGCGGGCGGCGGCGGCGCGGGCGCGGGCGGCGGCGGCGCGGGCGCGGGCGGCGGCGGCGCGGGCGCGGGCGGCAGCGGCGCGGGCGCGGGCGGCAGCGGCCTTTGCCGCCACCGCCCGCCCGCTCTCTGTGTGGCTTGAGCTTTAGTTCAGGCGTAGTTGCGTACGTGTGAGTGTGTGTGAGCGCAAAGCACTATTATAGATGGTTTAATAAATTGAAATGAAGTTTCTGCTTGGTAAGCTTATTATTCGATATGAAATTTGAGTTGTGTATGTATACTTCGGTTTAGATTAGATGACGTAACGTAGTTACTAGTTGAAGCGGTATTTTTACAAAATCTTGTGGCTATAAATAGCCGTCATAAAACTAGAACCGATGCGCGGTACGTGTACTTTTGTAGCTCGCCCATTATTGTATTGTAAACATTTTTTTTAAACAATATACCTACACCTGCGTAGTTTGTTTTACAACTCTACTTGAAGTTATAAACTAAACAGTGGATGTTGGTAATGGTTAGTTTTAAGTACTTATCGTCATCTAATCTGGAACGAAGTACACAGTCAACCTACGGCCTATTTAGCACCTAATAATATTCTGAGAAACATTTATTTTTATCCAGACTATGACGCCCTGGCGCCTCAGTTACAGGTTGTTCCTATTAAGTTGTTACTGGAATACATTTTCATTATGCTACAAAGTGTTTGGAAAAATATATCTTGCTAGCCTTTACGCTCAATAATTACAATCTCCCGTCGCTCTATAAAAAAATACACCGTTAAACAAAATATTAATATTATGATTTTCTATTCGTAATAGGTAATTATAAAACTAATATTATATGATACAGTTTGTGTGAATTATATTACCTTACAGTCTATTCATCGTTACGTGTCACATCATGTAAACAAACTTTTCTTGAAGACATTAATCATTATCTATTATTCTGTTCTCAAAGATTACACAATAATTATCACATAACATGTTTGTTGTATAGGTAATTAAAGAAACTCACAAAGTATTGTAATCCTAGAGAAAAAAGTGACAATGATAAAGCTTAAGCCACACACAGAGCGGGCGGGCGGGTGGCGCGCGGGAGCGGTCGTGAGGCGGGCGTGTGGCGGGCGGGCGGGAGGCGGGCGGGAGCGGTCGTGAGGCGGGCGTGTGGCGGGCGGGCGCGCAAAGGCAGTCTTTTTCTTGAAAGCCGCCCGCCACACGCCCGCTTGCCTCCCGCCCGCTCCCGCGCGCCACCCTTAAGGGGAGCTATCCCCAACGCAAATGTCCCGCTCTAACTTGCGTGAGTTTACAATTAACCATCCCGCTCTCTGCGCAAGCTCTGCGCGCAGTTTTGTAAATATTTAGCTATAGTAATTAAGCCAATCATTTTATCAAAGCAAACCCTGCGAATTTGTCTATAACTATTTACGATCTTTAATTGAGTACAAAAATTAAATGTTAAATATCAGTAATATAGCCGTAGTATTGAAAATACATTCCAAAAAGGGGTAACTTCGCGATTTTTTTCTGTCGAGTGAAATTCATCAGGTCATGTAACTCACTGCGATTTTGACTAGACAAGATCCTTATGTAAGACATATATTATTTTTAGATTTTAAGACACTATATTCTATGTCTCAGATGGTTTTTAAAAACTCAAAAGTGGTAATACACGGCCTTAACGTCTTCAAAAAGAGTTTGTTTACACGATAGGACGCTTAAGTATGAATAAACTGTAAACACTTACCCATACCGAAACATTGTATGTTAAATATCCGAAGTGATTACCCCTGATAATCTAATGTGTCTGTACTTACCCTACATTGACGCCGACACCTCTAACTAAACCAGCATATCCGTAGAATACACAAATCTATGCCTATCTAGCATGAGCAGGCGTAACACGCGTTTATACTGCCTAATTAGCGTTAACAAACCGACCCTGTATCGTCATGGGCACCCAAACTACAACCTTATTTTAAAGTGATAAGGTATTGTATCGCTTGCCAAGCTCTAATGAGGTCTAATGGACGGGTGTAGGCTTCAGATATTCGACACTTTGTGTTAAAGCGTGGAAAATCATTTAAAGCTGGTACCATTGTTTGTATTTGGTGTAAGCCACCGTTATTTTGGGGAATTAAATTACAATTAGACGTAGTGTTGTTATGAATACAAAGTAAAACACATAAATAACGCGTTATCTAACCGGCAATTTAGAATTTATGTTCAATTTTACGAGTCTGGACAGTGTAATACCTGAGAACAGTTTCTGACCCAGTTTGGTATAGTTGAGATTTGTCAATGTTTGTGTATGTACCTTTGTTCATAACCAATCTGTTAAATAATATAATAATCTTTTTTGATACAATTTTTTAATGATTAGTTATAGTTGTTTTAGCTTAAGTCCTTTTGTTCTTTCACAATTTTTAGTATTGTATTTTAGTTGTGTTAATAGAAATAAATTTATAATTACATATAATAATTATATCTGTTATTATAATCTCGCTCGCCTTCGGCTCGTTTCATAAAACCACACTTGGAGTTACTTGGAGTTGAAATTCTCATCACAGATACCTCTAAAAAACTTAAAAACGGTCTTGCCGATTCTAGAGATAACCTTCTTTCCTTTAAAATTAAACTCATATCAGATCAGACCTACCGATCTTGATGAATCAACCTGTATACATATTATGCATGACTCGTTCGAAGAAAAAAGACCACCAATGATATGCGATCCAGTAAAATCTGAGCATCCGGAGCTCGCTTCTCACGTTTCCAGTCCTAGTGCATGTTTCCAATGAATATATTATTCAGTCATACGTTCACGACGTTCACTTTACCATAGTCTTTTACAACTTGGCCCTATGAGCCGCAGTAACTGTGCGGCATTGGAGGCCAGACGATATTGGTGGTTTAGCGTTGTGAATACAGCCCAGGTAGCAATAAACTCGGTAATGCTGTGTTAGTGTTATCGTTATTGCAATATGGAGTAACTTCATGCATGTTAAACTAAGATAAGGCCATTTAAATCGGTGGTAAATAGTCCACTATAGTAGTCAATGTGTTAGCGATATTCTTTATGAATATAACTGGGATGTTAGTTTAGGGATCGCAGTATGTATTGATAGGCACCGAATGGTGATATACGAAACAGAATATAAGGATGATATACAAAGGAGTAGTTCAATCAGAAATTTATTATTGTTCTTTTCAGAGAAAGTATTTAAAATTGAAATATAATTTATGTCACACCTGGCCATAAAGCGGCAATTACCGCACGCTCCGGCCGCGGGAAATCCCACTTCCTGGCCAGGGGGTGACATAAAATTTTGTACTTAACACGGGCGGTAATAAAGAAAGCCTCAGATCGCATATTTATCGCCCTTGCCTTCGGCTCGGGCGTCAAATACCCGCGATCTGAGACATTCTTTGTTTTACCGCCCTCGTTAAGTAATGTACTAAAACGGGTCACTCAAGCCCTTTAATCTTAGATACGAGCGGCTATAGATAATATAAAAACTGAAATGATTATTATTTTTTTCATATTTTTAATGTTTTTCTCTATTACTTTGCAACTGCCACTTATGTTTATGAATATATTAAATTATAATGTTCAAAAGAGTTATAGCAAATGTAATTGTCTTTCGCGTGATATAATTGATTTTTGTACATGTAGCATATTTTGTGTTTAATTTGCATTTCTCAAAAATCGGGAGCGGTAATGGATATGACGTCATTACTGGAGAACCAGGCAGCTTAGAGAATGTCTCGCTGCAGTTTTGCGGTTCACATAATATGTCTAATGATATACTAAACGTTGGAGCTGCTTTATCATTTCGACAAGCGATATTCGACATTAAAGACGCGTGTGACCCGTTTATTATATTTCAATATTTATGTATGAGGCTCAAGGGAGTTTTCTATTCAGAGAAAGTAAATGAATATATCACTTAATGATGATGGATCGCTTGTGTTTTGTAGACAGTACCTATGTATAATTTTCTTTGAAACGAAAATTGAATACACGAGGCCACCATCCAATTTACAACGTTCCCAATACCATAAACGTGTAGATACATTTCCTGTTTAATTAGTAAATATAGTTCTTAATACATACGCTTCACTATCTCTTGACCTTTGCTCTCCTGGTACATACTTGTGATATACAAGGAATGCGCACATATCTACTACAGTATCTACACTTAGGTGACTTCCTGACTTGGCGGGGCGGGATCGATATGTGACATTTTCTTCTTTGACATAAACTTACTGACGTCGCAAAGATTCTCACTTGACGGAATACTGTCAGTATAACATTTGCGCAGAAGTAAAATCATGCGCAGAAGTGGACCAGTACTGCCTTCGTATCGTCCCGCTACCGCGCATCCCGCGCCAGTCAGGAAGCACACATTTAAATGTAGGGGCGCAGTAAAAAGCGGCACTGGCTCGACTGATAGTTGAAATGAAACTGACATTTGACAGTTTTCTCATATCGTACCGCCTCCGCACCGACAAATCAGGAAGTCGCCTAAAGTAATTATTATCGTACAGTACCTAAGTGCTGACCTTATATTTAAATAAAAACAGGCCAATTGCGAGTCGGACTCGCGCACGAAGGGTTCCGTCCCATTATCTTTGAAAACGGCAAAAAAATCACGTTTGTTGTATGGGAGCCCCCTTAAGTATTTATTTTGTTCTGTTTTTTAGTATTTGTTGTTATAGCGGCAACAGAAATACATCATCTGTGAAAATTTCAACTGTAACTATCACGGTTTTTGAGATACAGCCTGGTGACAGACGTACAGACATAAAGATGGATAGCGGAGTAATAGGGTCCCGTTTTACCCTTTGGGTACGGAACCCTAAAAAGAGCGAAACGGGTATATGGTTATACTTTTTCTATTAGGTCTAGGCCTAATATTTAAGAGCGCCTCTGACATGGCCTTTTGCAAATAATATGCGCCAATTTCTTCACTCATACACGACCGTAGATACTTACATACATAATGTCATGGTTGCTATAAACATCATTAGTTGCATCAGTAGCATTGACTAAAAACTGGATTCTTGACTTGTATGGCTCTCACACACATACAGTTTATACGATGTACATTGTCCTTTTTTGAAAACAAAGCATGATGCGTCCCCGCTACTTATCACCGGTCGTGACTTCTGTCGCTTGTGCCAGATGTTCATTTAAAAACAATACGCATAAATTATTATATGAATAATCGTATGATAATAGGTATTGTCACTGAGGTACGTAGGTGCCTACCTAATGGTGTATCTACGTACTGACTTATTAGTTTCTAAATATAGGCAGAGATTTAACCGTAGTATATGAAAGTATATATTTTTTGTTACGTTTAAGATATTTATGTAGTGTCAGGTAGTACCTGAATGAATATCAGCACAAAATATATGCTGAAGTCTTTTATAAATTTTATGTCACACCTGGCCATAAAGCGGCAATTACCGCACGCTCCGCGCGCGGGAAATCCCATTTCCTGGCCAGGGGGTGACATAAAATTTTGTACTTAACACGGGCGGTAATAAAGAAAGCCTCAGATCGCATATTTATCGCCCTTGCCTTCGGCTCGGGCGTCAAATACTGCGATCTGAGACATTCTTGTTTTACCGCCCTTGTTAAGTAATGTACTATAATGTTATACTTTCTTAACTATGCTTCGTAGCTACCTGTTACATAATAGGGCGTCAAACTAGACCCTTCATGTTGCTCATCAAACCAAATGTTACCTTCAAATGCAATTATTTTAGTAAGCTTTTAAAGTCTAGTGCTGTATAACTTATTTGGGTAGGTAAACTGATGGCGTAGACTGCCATCACACCACCACACACCACACAACCACACGGCAACACAGAGAGCGGGCGGGCGGGAGCGGCACGGGAGCGGCGCGGGAGCGGGCGGTAGCGGCGCGGGAGCAGGCGGGAGCCGCGCAGGAGCTACCGCCCGCTCCCGCGCCGCTACTGTCCGCCCGCTCTCTGTGTGGCTTAAGCTTTAATCGCAGAAATTAGCATTTACCTTTCCAGAAATCTAAGTCTGACTTAACTACACCAATTTAGGCACTCCAATTCCAGTTTTTGGTCGTTTTATGGTGTACGTAATTTTGCGCTCGCTTCCATCAGAGCTCTCAATTCAAGTATTCACTTAAAACTTCAATAAAACAGTAATAATATTTATGCTCGGTATTCGGACAGATATTTCAAAAGTTCCGTAGAAACGGATGCAGAAAACCCTAATTTATTCATATCAAAGTACGATTCGTTCGGTGTTCGGTCCAAAACCGGTTTGGTTACCCTAGTGCACCTGTTACCATTTACTGGCTATTCGGGTTTACTCTTCCGTGAGCCCGTTTTGCATTTTTATTCATTATTTATTTGGTTGGGGTGATCGGAATATTAACACCGGGAATTAGGGAGCACCAAAGCTAAAGGTTAATCTCCGTTTGATGAGATTCCCTTTTGGTGAACGGTTTTTTTTAAGTTTATTACGGTGAGAGTAAGGCCACTTCCTGACTTGGCGGGGCGGGATTGATATGTGACATTTTCTTCTCTGACGTAAACTTACTGACGACGCAAAGATTCCCACTTGACGGAATACTGTCAGTATTACATTTTGCGCAGTAGTAATTTCATGCGCAGAAGCGGAGCAGTACTGCCTTCCCATCGTCCCGCTTCCGCGCATCCCGCGCCAGTCAGGAAGCACTCATTTACATGTAGGGGCGCCGTAAAAAGTAGTACTGAGTTGACTGACAGTTGACACTGACATTTGACAGTTTTCTCATATCGTGCCGCCTCCGCACCGACAAATCAGGAAGTCGCCTAAAGCGCTGTCCATGATAGAATTTAAAAACGATATTGATTAGTGTGTATTAATATTATTTTATGTCACACCTGGCCATAAAGCGGCAATTACCGCACGCTCCGCGCGCGGGAAATCCCACTTCCTGGCCAGGGGGTGACATAATAGTACATTACTTAACAAGGGCGGTAAAACAAAGAATGTCTCAGATTGCAGGTATTTGACGCCCGAGCCGAAGGCAAGGGCGATAAATATGCGATCTGAGACATTCTTTGTATTACCGCCCTTGTTAAGTAATGTACTATAAGCGCATGATTACATTGTTCGTTTCATTTATATTTCCAAGAAATAGAAAGGCTCATCGTTAGTACCGGAATGTATTTTTTATTAATTTCTTATGTGAAGCATAAATATAGAGGAGACGTGGCAGACCTCATCGACGACGGCAGGATGAACTGGACTCATTTTCAAGGGACTGGCAGAAAAAGCCAAGAAGCGTCATGAATGGAAAAAGAGGAGGGGCCTTTGCACAGCAGTGGGACACATTAGGCTCTAAATAATAAAATTTATGTGGACGATAGACGCTCAAACGATGACGATGATGATATGACTATATTAGTAATGTAAGGAAAAAATAGGATAACACATTTCGTAGCGCGGCGTAAAATTATCACGTCTATAATTTGCTTCACATGAAGACCATAAAATAACCTGACCTTTAATTGTACATTCAAATCTTTTTGTTTTATTTCTGTGCAATGAAGTGTCATACGTACATATAATAGGGATGATGACACTATAAAAGAAAATCAATAAATCCAAATTTTCTACATAAAGACTCAAATTCTCAATCAAATGGCGATAAAACTAATTCAAAAAAATAAATAATTACGTAATTATAAGTCTTCTAAGTTTTAAGAGTGGGTATTTTCTGTCGCTTTTCCGCAAAACGCACCTTTGTATTGAACGATCGTTATTTACTATGGCGCTACTCAACAGTGACGTCACTGTTGAGTAGCACTTTCTCTCTCTAACTACGAACATTCTAACCGTTGTAGCTTCGTTATTTTTTGAGATATTTGAATAGGAGGTTCACTATTTGGCATAGTTTTATGTCTTCTTTCTATTGAAGTAATATTTTTTTTTGAGTCAACATCCCTATAATAAAAATAGTCGCATCGAAAACCAAACGGGTATCTGACCTAACACCATGAACCCGGGGCCATTTAGGGTTCAACTACATATGTCACTAAATCGTCCCGTTCACGGATTTCGTTAGCTGTTTAATGAACCGATTGTGCTCACCCTAGCTCACCCTAAATCTGATTTGTGACGGCCCTTTTTGTAAAGATCTAAAATGGATTAAATCCCTTAGTGACACGGAGGCGGCTAATCCTTTTGGTTTTTAGGACCAGTTATTTGCACTAGCGGTTTAATTGTTGTTTCTTTATTTATTTGCTTTTTTAAATATGCATGTCGAGCGCTGTAGTGGGTCAATTGTTCGGTATAGAGTATTTATGCTCGGTTGAAATTCATTGGATTACGATTATAATAAATATTTTTAAGGCAGCTGGTACATGTTATAAAATGTTTCCAAATGGGAAGATAAGAGAAAAAGGACAAGGATAACAGGCCAGAAATAGGAAAAAATACTTAAAATGACTGTAATTAAAAGGAAAAGTTTCTTTTGAATTGACCTCAGTTCAGACTGTTTTAGCAAGCGTATGGCATGCCTGCAGTGCAGTATATCTTGCAATTTTACTCATAATTTAGTGGTCTTGAGTCCTTGCAACACCAAATAGAGTAAAAATGGCTGCAGTTTTCTGTAAGGGGTATACAATGTCCACTAATATCCCTTTGAATCATTGTCAGACACAAAACTTCCAAGTCTAAGATTTTTTTAAATACTGTGACGGTGGTAAACTAGCATACTAACTACACAAAATACGACTCAACTTTAGCACTTTTATCTCACGAGAGCGCGTTGGCCATTGTTGTAGTTGTGACACATACGAACACATAGACAACGTGAACTCATATTTCATTTTTTTCGCGAAAATTGGCTGAGCTATTAAAAAACCCATCTAAAACTGTAGAACTATTTGGGATGCTACTAGAACTCCCATCATTTAGTGAGATGCTGGAATTTGTACGCACAACTCATAGCTCCTACGCAGACAATGTGCATGTACCTATAGGTAAACACACAAAGTCTATGGCTCACCCGCGCACAGTGGTGCCCGTAGTAGGTCATAGGGCTCCGAACACGATGTTTGAATTACGCCATGATACCGCGTGTAATTACTCATTATTAGTCATAGTATTTGAGGGTATAAATAGAATTGCAATTACTAATTTGTAATATTTACTTTTGTGCACTTAAAGTGAACGCATCGGATAAGTCCTCGTTACTAGCGCAATTAAGCATCTCATAAGCACAATACGCGACAAGGGTTTTTCCCTAAATTCGATTATTTGAGACGTGTTGTATATAATGGATATTCAAATTGAAGGTATGTATTTTGTATTTCATAAGGTTTTTTTTTAACTTTCATTCAGCAAATTTGTTTCTATGAGGTGCTACGCTGACACAATAAAACTAGATATATTTTTAGTTTCGTTGATGTTTGTCGAAACTTTTACCTGAGTTCCCCGCCGAAGACCGTGCTAATTTATACATGTGCATATTCGTTGATATGTCTGTATTAAAATACATAACAAATTGGCTGCCACCATCTGCCTCCGTGTGAAACAATGAAGGTCTACGCCATATGCCCAGGTGCGTAGAACGTGCTACGAAATATCAGTATTTTTTGATTTGCATTAGATACAGCTTTAAAATGTTCTTTTGCACGAATTCTTGTATTTGATACTTGGCTATCAATAAATGACAGTGAATCAAGTGCTGATAGAGGTCGTCGAGTCTATCAAACTCTGTCGCAGTTAGTACCAGATGTCTAAAATATCGATACCGAGATTATGGGGAGGAAAATCTCCATTCTTTGTAAGAAGATAGAAAACTACTGGAAACAATCCAACCGTACCAAATCCCGAATTGTTTAAAAACAGAACACCTGGCTGAATAGTTCAGAAGTCTGCAATCTGTCAACTACAAGTGATATGAACCAACAGCAGCCTGCGGCAGTTAGTTCTACGAGCGGCAAGCAGCACATAAAGAACCTTATGGACTGCAGCAAGAGATCAAAATGGCGCAGATTGGCGGAGTTGGCTAATGTGGATAGATCCACTATAAACTCTTTACTCATTCTATAAAATCTAACATTTCTTCTGTGCAATTCAATACTGACGAAGTTGAACTGAGGCCAAGTTGACAAAGCATCGGTATAACTTATTAAACGTCGTTATAAATTCGAAGTGTCCTAATATTTTGCCATCGCATAAAAAAGTCTTGGAGGCCAAGAAGAGGTATCCACTAATCAAGATTGTCTCGGAATCATCCGCCGAAGTAGAATAACAGTCTTTGCTGGACAATCCCACATCTCGAATTCTAGAATCTCGAAATAATGCTCTCGAAAATATTGACCTAAACAAATAATTCGTTTTAATTGGTAAATGCGGTAGGGGTGGGGGTTTGACGGCAATACGGGGCATAATAAGTACAAACAGAAGTTTTCAGATTCAAATTTTCAGGTATTGAGGATGGAAGTTTACTAGTTACGTCATATTACAGACTCCAGTTAATTTGTAAACTAAAATGTAATTATTTAATGAGTTTTGGGGTCTGTAACTAGTAAATAATTAGATAATTAGTTAATTTTAATATTTTTAAATATAAATGTATAAACTAATTCTGTATATTTTTGTATAATCTTATTGCGTTAATTGTAGAATTTCATATGGTTACTTATTGTACCATTAGCCTGATTTATTAACTGAATAAATACTATTATTATACTATAATCTCTTTATTATAGTATTATTTAACTCAATTTACTATAATATAATATAATTAGATGCACTAAGTTGCATTAAATTAGCATTTAGTTGCGCGAAACCCCTATGACCGCTCTTCTTAGAGCGCGGCACCACTGTGCCGCGCTCGCAAGACAAAAGTACCCTAGCACAAGTAAATAAACGAGAATGGCAAACGATAGCGATATACCTTTTTAGGCCACAGATAATGAAAGGCGGTAAAAGAAGTCCAAACGGAGTTTTCTAAATCAAAATAAGAATATTCTCATCGGAAACAGAGGCCCTTTGTGGGGGAACCAATTATTTTTTGCATGACTGCATTCCCATTACAGTTGGATTAGTCCAGGACCGTTTTGTTATGGTAAAGACAGTCCTTTATTGCGTAATATGACTTTTTTGAACTCTAAATTAAAGGACTGATAATTGTGCTGGTGATCGGGTGTTGTGATTGGTTGGAATTCGATGGGATAATCAACAAACGTAACGAAACGGACTGCCTTTCAGGTCAGATCCACGTGTCGAGTGAATCCAATTAATGTTGTTGAAGCGAATCCGTCGTTCGCTTCGGTATTAGGCTGCTAAATGTATAATTGTAATTCTTAAAATAATTGTGGTGAGAGGTAGGGCACTGAGAAATGGCATCTTGCTCGAATTAGCAGCCCAATTGGGGAAGTACATTACGCCTTCCAGATGACCACAGGCATAATAACATTATTTACTATACAGGTATGTAGTGTTGTGTTCCTGAAGGTGAGCAAGGTTGCCAGAGCTCGCGAGGATGCACTGTGTTGAGAGCGAGGGACCTAAATTTGTCCCGTCTGCTGTCAACACGTTGACTCCTCAAATTTTACAAAGGATTGGAGTTGCGGGCATCTATAGGCTGCGGTGTCCTCTTACCATCAACCGTACCCTTGTATGCCACGGTCGTTGTAACCAAAAAAAATAAGCATAATATTCTATTTCCGTTCTTTAATAGATATTTAAAGTCAATCTATAGGTTTTAATATCTTCCGAACGGAACCGCTCAATCGTTTCCTCTATAGCTTCTGACAGTAAGTATTCCGTGCTGCGCCTGTATAGCACAGAATTTAATATCACGCTACATTTAAGGTAAATATGCCAGTGCTCGACACCTTAGTGCCCAATCGATGACACTCTATTAACCACCTCTTTTATTATGACATACGATTTAAAGTGCAGTTTATTGCGAAAGTGTCGAGCACAGGGGCTTTTTACTTTTTATCTTAGGGACCATGTTAATAAATAATGTGTTGTTAAATAATTTCATATGTGGAGTAGAATATCTACGCGTAAAATAATTGTCCACTTTTACTTAAACAATTACTTTTTCAAACAGTACTTGTAGAGTGTCAACAAGACGTAGGTAGTAGGGGTAGTAGTGCAAATATTGTTAAAAAAACAACAAAAATGATTTACAAAACGAGAAGGTTAGTAGAAAGGCGATCATAATCCCAGAAGATTTTTTCGAAATGGGTGGATGTAATTATGTTCTAGCTCACCCGATGTCTGATTCTGCACATCTTATTTATAAGTTAGTAAAAGTAGGTTTAAGTAGAAGATAATTCTAATATAATGATGTATATACAGAGCGACATCGTCACTCAGTGACAAAGCTCTTTAAATAAAGAGAAAAAAAAATCCCAGAAGCCGTCTCACTGAACATGACTGAATGACGTATAGGTACCATAAGCTATTTAAGACAATGCCCTATGCATCTTTTCAGCTGCGCCATCTACATAGCTAAGCTGCCAGGTGATTACCATCAAACAGTTTTAAATAGGGCAGACAGGCAGAAGCAATACAACACGCAGAACGCGAATGTCTTTCTTATGTCTGATAGTTTCGATCCTTAAGTCCAACCCTCACGGCTCTTTTCAACATTGTGATCGCATTTCAAATGCCTGTGAAATTATTTATAGCATTCAGGGCAGACGGTTGAAGAAAAACAAATGAAACACGTCACGTTTGCGGACGCAGCGAATTCATAGAACAGCGGTGCGATTACGGAACGTTTTCGACCGTTCATAAGGTAGATAGATCTAAATGTGGATGTACTAAAAATTACATAAAAATATGCCTGCCGTACGTTCGAGGGCATGCTTCAGGACATCGGGATGCAACTGCGCTGGGATAGCGCTAGGAGGGCGATGAGTTATCTTATATTAAAATATATTAAAGGACGAACAAGTTAATTCCAAAAGCGTCCATTTCAATTATGCCATATGATCGGTATGTCGATCATTGATGAAATTAATGGTGTAAGTTGAACTGTGGAACACAAAATTGACAGATAGAAAATCAGTAGAACGATCACCCACTTAACCTGCCAGATTACTTTCACAAGTACGTTATTGTGCCGCATTCAGAACACAAACTGTGCACATTTTAACATCAATAAACATAACATTTTCTCGTCTGCAACATACTCATGTTACAAAAAAGTTCTACTCGAGTTCTTCGTTTTCCTACAAAACCTGAACGCAGGATCATAAGCACGCACTTTATTTTTTATACCCCATTGTGAGTATTTCACCGAACTGCCTAAGGATTCGTCCTTCCAGACTGACTCATAAGTGATGCGTGAGCAACAAAATGTTGATAATAAAAACCTTAAGGAAAGAACAGATTGCCCCGATCACCAATTTGGTCAAACTAACCAATTTTTCCGTGTAATCACCGACAACAGTAAGCAAACCAACAAATAACGATAAGGGCTTTTCCCTTCCCTTAGTGATTATGAATATGACAGACAGCTGCATATGTTCATCAGAATTACTCAATTAATAATTTGGATCGTTCCAAACCAATAATTTTTGTCAGCAACTCATTTTCTAGACGATAACACTAAGTTGGGAGTACCAATCGAATGAACCCGTCTCTTGCGATTTATATTTAAATACTCTCCGTGCAAAGAGCCCAGAACCTTCTGTTTCTTTCTCATATGTAAATTATGTAAGACATCCATAGCACATCACTTGCGTCGAATGTGCAACACGAAACCGTTTGTACGAACGGCTAATAAACTTGCCGAGAAAATGTTCACAACCTCTGCAGGATTTTATCGCGAGTACAATGTAAGGATTTAGTATTGTCAAGATTTTAAAGATTTTCTCTGCATTTTGTATAAATGTGCACCTAGTAATTCTAAAATTTCTATATAGGCAGGGCGAATAAAAGAAATAAAATGCTGATTCTATGTTTAAAACCGGTCAAGTGCGAGTCCGACTCGCGCACCGAGGGTTCCGTACACAGTTCTTGTATATGTAGTTGTGTACCCGTCCCGACCCCATTAATTCAGGAACAATCTTAAAAAAACATGACAGCACCATCTATCGGCGCATTGTGTTACTAATTTGCGCGACTGAATAACTTAGTACGTATGTTGGTTTTTCAAGGATAATTCTTTATCACATCAACCGATTTCAATAATTGTTTTTTTATTTGAAAGAAGGTATTTTCAACGTAATTTTGTAAATTTAAATATGAAACAAAAATATATACAAAGGTGATTAAATTACAAACTTAGTATAGAAGAGTTTTTTCATGATTAAAAAAAAGAAAAACTAGATAGAGCTATGGCTATAATTTTCCTGTAAAATATACATGCATATTAATGTTGTGTAATAATTTCAATTTTTTTTCTTCGTAAACTTCGGAGATAAGGGGGGGGGAATGGTATTTTTTTTTACATTTTCCCTCGTAAATCGAAATTTCCCCAACGAAAAAAAAAAACTAAAAATTGTTTTGGAATGTACAAGTCAAGCCCTTTCATATGATACCCCACTTGATATAGTTGCCAGACTTTAAAATTTTGAACCCCCTTTTATCTGTCATTATTCACAGAAAATAAAATAAAATAATTTAAAAAACCATCTTCTATGTATCTGGGTTACCCTTGTTTATAACTATTCCAAATTTTAAATCGATAGGATAAGTAGTTCCTGAGATATTTAGCGATGTGACAGACAGACAGACAGACAGACAGACAGACAGACAGACAGACAGACAAAGTGAAACCAATAGGGTTCCTTTTTTACCTTTTTGGTACGGAACCCTAAAAATGGAGATATCGTGATATACACTCCCGAGCATAAATAACGGGTACACTTTGTATTGAATTTCCATAGAAATTTTCCCCGTTATTTTTGCCTTGCGTATGCGTAGACGTGCACGTAGACGTGCACGTAGACGTGCGCGTTGTAAAGTATGAATCTCCATCGTAGATGTCACACCGCTTCACAGTGGTGCCGCGCTCTAAGAAGAGCGGTCATAGGGGTTTCGCGCAACTAAATGCTAATTTAATGCAACTTAGTGCATCTAATTATATTATATTATAGTAAATTGAGTTAAATAATACTATAATAAAGAGATTATAGTATAATAATAGTATTTATTCAGTTAATAAATCAGGCTAATGGTACAATAAGTAACCATATGAAATTCTACAATTAACGCAATAAGATTATACAAAAATATACAGAATTAGTTTATACATTTATATTTAAAAATATTAAAATTAACTAATTATCTAATTATTTACTAGTTACAGACCCCAAAACTCATTAAATAATTACATTTTAGTTTACAAATTAACTGGAGTCTGTAATATGACGTAACTAGTAAACTTCCATCCTCAATACCTGAAAATTTGAATCTGAAAACTTCTGTTTGTACTTATTATGCCCCGTATTGCCGTCAAACCCCCACCCCTACCGCATTTACCAATTAAAACGAATTATTTGTTTAGGTCAATATTTTCGAGAGCATTATTTCGAGATTCTAGAATTCGAGATGTGGGATTGTCCAGCAAAGACTGTTATTCTACTTCGGCGGATGATTCCGAGACAATCTTGATTAGTGGATACCTCTTCTTGGCCTCCAAGACTTTTTTATGCGATGGCAAAATATTAGGACACTTCGAATTTATAACGACGTTTAATAAGTTATACCGATGCTTTGTCAACTTGGCCTCAGTTCAACTTCGTCAGTATTGAATTGCACAGAAGAAATGTTAGATTTTATAGAATGAGTAAAGAGTTTATAGTGGATCTATCCACATTAGCCAACTCCGCCAATCTGCGCCATTTTGATCTCTTGCTGCAGTCCATAAGGTTCTTTATGTGCTGCTTGCCGCTCGTAGAACTAACTGCCGCAGGCTGCTGTTGGTTCATATCACTTGTAGTTGACAGATTGCAGACTTCTGAACTATTCAGCCAGGTGTTCTGTTTTTAAACAATTCGGGATTTGGTACGGTTGGATTGTTTCCAGTAGTTTTCTATCTTCTTACAAAGAATGGAGATTTTCCTCCCCATAATCTCGGTATCGATATTTTAGACATCTGGTACTAACTGCGACAGAGTTTGATAGACTCGACGACCTCTATCAGCACTTGATTCACTGTCATTTATTGATAGCCAAGTATCAAATACAAGAATTCGTGCAAAAGAACATTTTAAAGCTGTATCTAATGCAAATCAAAAAATACTGATATTTCGTAGCACGTTCTACGCACCTGGGCATATGGCGTAGACCTTCATTGTTTCACACGGAGGCAGATGGTGGCAGCCAATTTGTTATGTATTTTAATACAGACATATCAACGAATATGCACATGTATAAATTAGCACGGTCTTCGGCGGGGAACTCAGGTAAAAGTTTCGACAAACATCAACGAAACTAAAAATATATCTAGTTTTATTGTGTCAGCGTAGCACCTCATAGAAACAAATTTGCTGAATGAAAGTTAAAAAAAAACCTTATGAAATACAAAATACATACCTTCAATTTGAATATCCATTATATACAACACGTCTCAAATAATCGAATTTAGGGAAAAACCCTTGTCGCGTATTGTGCTTATGAGATGCTTAATTGCGCTAGTAACGAGGACTTATCCGATGCGTTCACTTTAAGTGCACAAAAGTAAATATTACAAATTAGTAATTGCAATTCTATTTATACCCTCAAATACTATGACTAATAATGAGTAATTACACGCGGTATCATGGCGTAATTCAAACATCGTGTTCGGAGCCCTATGACCTACTACGGGCACCACTGTGCGCTTGCGTGACGTGTGCAGATGCGCACGCAAGCGGTGTGACATTTGCTATAGAGATTCATACTTTACAACGCGCACGTCACGTGTACGTCGACGCTTATGTGCTGCGCACGCCTTAAATGCAAACGCATGAATTGTTTGCGTATGATTCGAAAAAATATATACTACATAGAGGTACAGTAAGCTCATGACAAAGTACCTACAAAATATCAAATATCGATCCCGCCCAGCCAATCGCTCAGGAAGTCGAGTCAGAAATCCATGAATGAATCGTTTAAGTTGTTGGTATTAAATCGTGGTCGATGTTATTATTAACCTCAAGTTACGTAACCCTTTGTACCATTTCGAAGAATCGGCTGCTATAAGTGCTCCTTGAACAAATGGGGGTAATGTTAGTTAAGAGTACAGTTATGTTCTAAATTATATTTATTGGAGATTAAATAATTGTTGCTTTTTTGGAGTTGATTTGGTATTAAGTGAATTATTCTATGAAATTAAATACATTTTGGTGAATAATGCGACGTAGGTAAAGTATACTTAGTTATCAAAGTTAGTGACGAGTACGATCATTTAAGTGAAACAGTTGAACATCACATCAATCGAAAATGTATCTTTTTATATAGGTAAACACAATATCGAATATGTGTTATTTGAAGTGAGCGTTCTCAAAATTGCCCTACATGTACATAGTGAATAGATTTAAGTTGTACGAGTATGTAATAACTGAACGTTTTTCTGTGTAAATATAGACAGTAACCACGTGGTTAGTATCGATGTGTTCGATTCATTAATTAGGTACGTGTGATATGATATGATATGATTCTTTATTTGTATTAATCGTACATTGTCAATTACATTATTCATATTAATAGAATATTACAATAATAAAAATAAATTATACAGTCAATTACAGAATAGGTACGAATTAATTACTTAAATATTAGGATAACATGTGCTAAATGCACTAATAAAACCCTCGAGCTATTTTTGAATCGTTGATTAAATCAGCAGTTTTACCTCTGTCTCACATAGACATAGACGTAGAAAAAAATTAACATCACATTTACAACTTAGAAAACACATGTTACAACTTAGAAAAGGTTAAAATAAAGATGTTAAAAAGGGCTTGACTCAGCATTACCTATTATATTGCAGCGAATCTACTGCAATGCTGATTTTCCGTCAAACCCTCCTATTGGTATGGGTTGTTCCATAATATATACACGTCGGTCTCGATCTGCTATTATGACAGTCGGTGTTTACGGCACAAGATTCTTGCAATAAATAAATCAACACGACTCCATCGGACGTTTCCAAACATCCAGAACAGTACATATATAGCTCGGGCGAAATGAAATTACAATGTAAATCATTGAGCCGACCCAGAATGTAAATTCCAGAAAACGTTGGTCCGCGATGAAACCGCGTTTTGACTTAGAGCAATTTACGTCCCTTCCGAGGATTGAGAGTGTTTTATACCAAATTAAGGTCATCATTTACAGACAGCCTCGTGCGAGGAAAGTAATCCCTCCCATGTAAAGTTTCAGCTCATTAAACACCTTCCAAACATTCTAGACTTCTGGAACAGTCGAGAGTCTTACAACAAATTAGGAGAAGATCAAAATTCTCGTTACTTCAACAAAGCCCCGTCTAGAAATGTATTTTTAACACGCTTTTATTAGGTCGACCTGTATGTAACTATGTAATGGAATCTAAGGTAACTAATTTAACCATCTTCCAAGGATCGTAGCGTCATGAAAATTGGCAGCTGTATGTGGTTCTGATGACAATACAATAATATGGTACTGTCGAACTGATCTGATGATGGAGCCGGAACATATGAACTGGAACTTCATGATGGAACATCGTATCATTGCTGTGTTTGGATTTGTTAGAAAAGTCTTGTAATGAACTTTGACCACGATTAGGTTTCAAGGTCTGATAGGTCGACCTGTATGTAACTAACTATGTAATGGAATCTAAGATAACTAATTTAACCATCTTCCAAGGATCGTAGCGTCATGAAAATTGGCAGCTATATGTAGTTCTGATGACAATACAATAATATGGTACTGTCGAACTGATCTGATGATGGAGCCGGAAGATATGAGCTGGAACTTCATGATAGAACATCGTATCATAGCTGTGTTTTGATTTGTTAGAAAAGGCTTGTAATGAACTTTGACCACGATTAGGTTTCAAGGTCTGATGATGAAGCCGGAAGATAGGCACTGGCATTCCATGATGGAATATCGTATCATAGTCGTGTTTGCACTTTTGAGAAAGGTCGCGTAATGGACTTTGAACACGATCAGGTTTCAATTAACCCGCAAAGCGTGTTTTTCTAGTGTTTTTAAACTATTAATTTATTAAAGTAGTACATGCGACAAAGGGTTTTCGCAAAGTTGCCAGTTCGTCTGTTGTAAAACAGATCGGCGACGTTATTTACGAAGACTGCGCCATTTTTCAACAAGTACCCTGACGACTGGTTGTTCGCGGAGATTTTAGTTAATTTTTCACAGTCAGCGCAAGAGGGTTTACTCGTGAAGTCAACCGCTCCCGGCAGAATATTTAGCACTCCACATAGTTTACATAATCTAATTTGCAAATGTTTTACATTAATTTCGTAGGCGGCAATTTTACGTGAGTTTAGAGTGAGAGGTAAATATATTCAAATCGGTGTTTGCGTGAAACCTAAGTAAATGAAAGTAGAAGGGCGATGCTACATCTATGGAGGTTGAGGCTGCATATTACGGTAAATGTCGGAATACGAAATTCGCGGTAAGTTTCCGAGGGCCCTTTATTGAACGCCGGCTTCGCTTGACGCCGAATTGGTTACACAGGCCCTCATGTTTGCAAACGACGATTTTCCGTCAAAAGTTGAAATTTGATACTAGTCAGTAATTTATCCGTATTAGAATTCATGGCAGTCGGAACAATCTATATGCAAAATAGCTGTAAACACAAACGTTCATACATTCCGTTGTAGTAGGCTGTTTCATGAAATGTTTGCTCCATTATTATGGTTCGTATCGCGTTTCTGCGAAATGTGGAAATACGTGCAAAAAGTGTTGTCCGCAATTCCTTTTTGGTACAAACTACGCTAAGATTGCGATCGGACGTGATGTTTACGTATCATATACGTTTTTACGGTAAACTTTGCCACTTAGGTTTGTCTAAAGTTATCTACTTACCAAAATCGTCCAAGGCACAGCTAATGCAGTTGTCGGAACTCCTGACCCTCGATAATACCTATTTTCAGTGAGGTGCTGATCGTGAATAAAACCGGTATTTGTGTAGTTCCTAATATCGCTATAAAATAGTTTCAAAAATATTACCTATTCCTGTTAATTGATTAGAAAGCCTGCAGTGAGAGATTTAAAAAGTATGGTTATCAATACCGTTAAAAATAGTTAAAGTACCTAGGTACATTACATTTGTACTAAGTCCAAAATCTTCCGCAATGTTACTAATATATTCCGCAATAATGAACACTTTCGCTCAATTTGGCGTTTATTGCCATACAGAAAGGTCCTTGATTCACAAAAACGCCTGCTGGCTCAATTAGCTGGCAACACCGAGATTGACGATTAATTTCATTGCCCGACCCGTCTGTCTTCATTGAATCATTTTACGCCATCGCTTGTTCAATTAAAATCAAATTTACATTCTCCGAGTTTAATTGACCGCTTTACATATAATAATTTAGAAGACGCTTTGATTAAAATTCAATTTATAAATTGAACCTCAAGTTTACGACCACTTTTTTAATGTACCGCTACGTCGGTAGCCTTCACAAACTAAAAAGCATACCTTCTTTACGCAATTTATTTATAAATTACCTTTTTTTATCCTGTGGCTTCAAGATTTTTCTGCTAATCCTACGGGAATATTTTTAAATCGGTTCGCTTAATCTACTCAGATTACTCTCCACAAATTCCAGTAAACGGGAGCTATTCGTAGTTACTAATGCATATTGAAATCTTAATTAGTTTTATTGAAAGCTGAAATTACATTACAAAATTTTATGGTTACGGTTTTGCGTTACCTAAACTAGCTATTTAACTAAGAAGCACACTTCAGTATACACGTTAGTTTTTTGTGTTTGTATTTATGAGTTCTGATATCACTTTGCGCTTGAAAAAGAAATATAAATAAAGTTTTTACAAAAATTTACTGCACCAAAAGTAGCCGATCTAACGTAAGCAATTTGGTTCAGTGTCTGCAATTTGGACTGCCTGAAATTTCTCGCCGCGTAAAAAACGAGCGCTATTCCTACCAAATTCATATTTTACGTGTAATGTTTCAGGCACTAATGTGTTTTGTTTTCTTTTCCAGGTAAATACAGAAAAGCGGTCGAAGGGAAGTTCAGTTTTTAAATAAATTGTTGCCAGAGAACTCCTCGTAAATATGGAAATTTCGATACATCTTCTTGATTCAAATTAAAAAGTAATTTTGTCAAATACAGTACAATAAGCATAATTAGGTTATATAATTAACTGAGGCATAATTAAGGTAGTGTTAATATTTCAGCGATTCACAGTTTGTTTCGGATACGTCATTATACTTAATAGGGTGATAATTATGACTTGACACAGCTACTATTATCGAATTTATAAAGCAATTTCAAAAGTTCACAACAGTAGTTCTAAACAGTAGTTGGGTTCGAATAAAATGGTTAAATTTGGAAAAAGAATGAGAGAGAAGGAATGACTCGATTCCTATACTAAATGCTTAGGGACGAAAGGTACTTTAATTCAGTACAATATTACAAAATATCGCTCAATAAGAGACCGAAACCGTTCGACTGTTTCAATTAGATCAGCGTACGATTTTGTAACGAATTTCAAATATAACAAAATTGAAATCTATAAAGCAAACACTGCCTGGGGCTTAATTCAAAAGCCAAATATTTATTGTCTACACTTCGGCTGAAAATAAACAAGTTATACACTACGCGGGGTTGCCGATGCCTGGATTGTAAGTGGAGTAAACATTTGACCAACACAATCCTCAACAATTTTCTGTAGGATTCGGTTTATTGAAATGGAATCTGATGATGCACCTTTGCTACCCTTCTAGCACAGTCAACGTCAATGTAATCCTACTACTCGTTATATTATAAATGCGAAACTTAGTATACAACGAGTTTAGAGTCTGGTTAATCATATGGAATACTTGTTATCCCGAAGATCGTCCCTGGAAGGGTTGAAATAGAGAGTGGAAGTTGTCTAGGACGAAGTCGCGGGTAAAAGCTACACTGAGCGAAAAAAAATACTAATTATTAGTAAGTTTTAGTGACTCCCAGGACAAGGAGATTATATAGTAACGGTTACAAACCAGTTAAATAATAATACCAAAAAAATTGCCCTTGTAACAACTAAACTGTTTTGTAACCGTTAGTATATAATCTCCTTGTCTTGGGATTCACTAAAACTTACTAATAATTAGTATTTTTTTCGCTCAGTGTAGTATAACATATTTTGTTCCTGTACTGGAAGAGTAGCTAGGTGTGCATATAAAGTAGTAATGCTAAGTAGAATAGCGAGTGTTCGATTCCTTTTGATTACAAACATATGATTTTTAGACAGTGTGTAGGTATGTAATTAGAAACTCTACTTCATTACTACATTAGTGTTAAACTTAAATATCCGACAGAATAAGAGTATATTTTAGTGTCATACTTAATATTTACTTACATGTAAGTGCCGCAGTTGATAGCAGCTACTTAAATCATATAGATACTAAAATCGAATGATAATGTCATAGATGACATAGATGAAGCGAAACAAAAGGCGACTCGAATGCTACTATATAGCATCCGTGTTCGCGAAGTAGTTTTCCTCATTTCCCGCCCCGGTTGAAAATAACTCGGCTGTACTCCCTTATAAACTGCATCGCTGAGCAATGAATCAAGACAAGAAGCGCACTCAGCGCTTACTATCGCGTCGTTAGCGATGCACCGACTAATAAAAGTAAATAATTAACTTTACCAACTGCTCTTGACCGAAATGTTTGCTGAATAATCAGACTCCAAGTCAGAAGAAGACTGGTATCTATTTTATTTCTTTTAAAACGGAAGCTTAATGAAATTGGGAAGTTTAATTTAAGTGGTAGAGGTATAATTGGTTCTTAACAGACGACGTTAGTGCAAATTACTACTTAATAACACTTCTATTAATGTAAATAAAAATATATCCGTTAACTATAAAGGTGTGTCCATGTCCACACTGCCCAGTTAATCGGAAAACTCCACTAGACCGCGCTCCGAACTGGGAATTGAGCTACATTCACGCGCGTACGTGGCTTGGTTTTCCAACAGCTTCACAGTGGTATGTTATCCTTTAAAACCGGCTGACTCAACTGACTGTTATTTAGCTTTTATTTAAATGGCGTACTGTTGATCGCTTAAACATGGACATATTGTATGCTATAGTGTGTATCACATATTGTAACTTTATTTAAGCGTTGGAATTGGAGCGCCTGAAAGATTCTTGAACTTTCGGCTTGTTAGATACCTTGGGGGGCGATTTTTGAGTGTCGAACGCTCGACTTTTAACTCAACATCTGTCAAAACGTCATAGTTTTTTGACAGATCTCGAGTGAATAGTCGAGCTTTCAACCCTGCTCGTCAACATCAAATCGATAATTTAAACTGGATATCAAAACCAGCTGTTTGCTTCAACGACGTATAAAGGGGTAACTGTCGCCCACAGCGAGCTAACAAAACTTGTAAGTTTCGGGTGCGCGGTGATTTGCGTTTGTCGTGCATTAAAGTCGTGCGACGGCTCAGTCGTGACCGACGCTCGTGTGTCGCTGGCTTAAGAATTAATTACGCGTAAAATAATCTTGACGCTTTGTTGGTGATTTAATGGTGGGATATCGCGGGGTTTGGCGGTTAGGCTGAGTGAAGTGAAACGTCTGTTCGCTACAGATATAAGGTTGTCTGGAAGAGATCGCTCTTTAGCGATAAAAGAGCGCCTGTTATTTAGCTCTACTTTAAGCCTTCTGTAGGAGGATATTGTGTGTGAGGAGTGCAATAAATTGGCCGCCACTGTCAGGTGAGTGGGCAACTTGACTGTTAGAAGTTCTCAAGCCGCCCGAAGGCCTCTAATGTAGCATAGCACATCTCTGGTGGAAAGGGACCCTATAGGTTATAGGTTTGCGCGGGCTAGTTTTCCGTAACTCGACGTCGAATGCGCCTATTTTGCGTGGTGGGTTGACAACGTTACTCGTGCCAACCCAATTCTACCAGAAAGCCTAGCAGACCCTTGACGTTGCCGACGACTTCTGATAGGGACCTCGGTGATCCGAGGTGTTTTGCCCGGTATGCTGCCACCCCAGGGCATGACAGGATGACTTGGGCGGCTGTCTCTTCACCCTCCATACAGGCTCTGCAGAGAGGGCTATCTGTAACACCTAAGTGAAGAGGTGCTTGTTTAGTAAGGCATGACCCGTAATGGCCCCCGTTAGGAGACGGAGTGCTGGCCTTCTTAGCTGCATCAGCTTCCTAAAGGGACCCTAAGTAACGATCCTTTTTAGGGTTCCGTACCCGAAGGGTAATAAGGGTTATATGTACCTACATACTTATGACTTACATCGTGCTGTTGCTTTTCATCTTAATTATGTTTAGGTATTTTAAGGCCCCATGATCTACCTCGAGCCCGGCAACCAAACCCAACAACTTTAAGTTTAAACCACGCTTGCCGGCGTGTGTTGCATATTCGACGCAATTTGATATTGCATCGAGCTACCAATGATGTATAAGTACTTTGTTTGAGATGCAACGCGGCAGGTAACTTAAATTGCACCACACTGAGACACGTTCTTCATTAAGGCGCAGGGGTGGGCAAGGCATTCTCCATACAAACTGTGCACGTTTTATTCGTAGGTTTTGGCACTAACGAATGTAATATATTTTTTGGATGTAAATATTAGATAAGCGAAGAAAGTGATGTGGAAATTTCCAAATAGGTATTTCAAAAAAATTATAAATGTTTTTTTTTTAAATAATATAAATGAAAAATCACGAAATAGCTAACAGAAAAATAAGCATACTGACCAAAAATCTTAACTTTAATGCAAACACAAACGAAGAAAATCCTGCACAAAGTTTGTATGGAGAGGCCCGTATTACACGATGCAAGAACTTGCATGCGATTTTCATTACATCGCGGGGTTTGATCGCCCTCATCTTACCTCCGTCCGCGGCCCGCAATGTGTTTTTTTGGCGAAAGCGTTTGTCGCGCTATACGTCGTTTCTTTTTAAAAAACAAAGCTCATAATAGAATACTTCGGTGATAAATACATACAAAGATCATTTTTCTGGCATTGAGTATGGGGTATATGAGTGGATTCTGTTTAACACGCTGGGGACACGGTGAAAAATATGCTATCCGATGTTTAACAATCATTAAAGTGTCGAAAAAACAGCTATGGTACATACGAGCGGTCTTTAAAACGTGCCTCAGTCGCTAGTCCGTAGTAATTGGTGCCTTTACGCGTTGGAGTCCGTATAGCGATAAAGGTTTGAATAGATCGCATATTCCTGTAGGTACATTCGTTGTGTTTTTCCGCAATCACAACAGTGTGTTTAGTATGTCTGTGACACAAAAAATATGCTTAGTAATTGCAGTAAGCGACATTAACAAGTGCGCGTTAACGCATTGCGTTTTGCGTTTGTATCTCATAAAACAACGACAGGCAACATCGAAGCTTGACACCATAAAAACGTGGAAACGTTGGTTTATTTGTCTCGACTTCGCCATATGTTTTCTGTGAAAAAAGAGCAACAGCATTAATTAAACCGTTGTTGAATCTTAATGTCACTATTAAAACGCCACCTTCATTTCAACGCAGCTCCGAATGCATCCTGCCGACTTCAGCCTAACATTTAATGAGTTATTCATGCTCGACTTGGCCTGTTTAAGGCTTGCCATCGATACTGTTATAACATTAATTAATTCATCATTTCATCTCTCTCGCTTGATAACTTGATATATTGAAAGGGTACCTTTACCAAACGACTTCGTCTTTTGTGGACTGGGTTTTCATCTTATACCCTTGACGTAATTTAGATGGATGTTATATAAATAGTGGGAAAGACGTGAATAAGTGGAAGTTTATATGTATAAAAGTGTGATTATTTTTTTGCGATTGCTTTTGGAAGTATAAAATCAGCGTTACCGCAATGTATTTGACGCACGCCTTTTGATATCATATAAAACAAATTATTTAACCAGAGACATATGTCTTTTGCTTTAAACCACGTAAACTCTGCATAATATCTGCGTCTAACGCTTCGGTTGCCGGCTACAACAGCCACGCGTTTTCAACATTCAATATTATCCTCAACCCATGCAAAGTTAAAGGAATGTTTGAACAATAAAACAGTTCGGCAACGTACAAGCGAAGCTCCAACATTGAGGGCAAATGTTTATATTTCCAATCACCGGATCGGCATACAAAAGATTTAAGCAACAAGTCCCTGGTTAATCCCTCGGCGTATACGACTAGGATTCGACGAATTTTGTTTCGATTTGTAGGAAGTTTCTACGCATTTGGCTGGATAATCCCACTTTGAGAAACATTAGGTTCCTTAGTCAATACTGAACTGGTGATATACATTCAAGTTTTATTACGATAATGTTTTTCTGCAGAATCAGTTATGATTCTTGAATTCTTTCGGTGTTTCTTCTGGTCTTTTTTTATGTATTGATAGACTTAAACTTTGGAATCTTAGGTGCCTACTTGCAAAATAGGGTTCGGTTCTTGTTTTTCAGTAACTAACATTAGCAAAACTATGTGACCAAGTCGTTGTATACTGGTAAGAGCTGAGGGATCCAATAATCTTTTTCGAAAATAACGTATTATATATCTACAATGATCTGTAAGTAGTTTTATACAGTGCACCGCAATCGGCATTGTCCAGCTATCATCAATACTGATTGTTTTTCAATAACCGGTTTAATTAATGACCAGTACCTATATATAATGAATCTCTAAAGGGCAAATTTCAAACATGCCAATGTTGCTAACGAAACAGCGCGGCATATCAAATTGATCAATTTAATTAACGAAGTACAACGAACCCCAATAAATCAAAAGGCAATTGCGTCTATATAAAAATCAATTCGGGCCCCAAGTCGAATGTAAAATGCTCATCAAGCAAATCATTGCTGGACCGCATTATGTCCATAGAAAAGACGAGGATAGCAGTAGGAAAACGGGGCGAGTAGATAAGGGACAGGTGGAGGGAGCGTTGAATGACCTCGTTCTCTGGTTCGGGTTTCTTCGGGATTCCTCGGAGTTCGGTCGGGCCTTATCGGTTGATCTAGCGCGGGCGCAACCCTAGTTGCGATGGAATGCCGTTCCGTTGTGAACTTATTTCAAAGCGGAGGCAATTTTTAAACCGTTGGCGGTGTACCGTAGCTTTGAGTTGAATAATCAGGATTCTAAAGGCTTTCGTATGTACTTAAGTAACTGTCTAGCATCGTTAGTACACGCACTCCATAATACATATACATAGGCATAGATGTTAATTATTTGTTTGTCCCGCGTTGTCTCCCATGCTAAAAAAGTTTCGAAGGAATTATACACATATTACAGATGCAGAATGAAATCTTCGTCAATTCCTAACCCTTGATGTCATTACATAAAGTCGAAAATTGGCGAACCATTTTATTCCCCGATTATATATTATCACATATATCTGTGTTAAAATATGGTAAAATTATTTTTTCAGTACCTACACTATGTCGTCGTTAAACCCAATTCTGCTTTCGACTAAAAAAATAAAAACCAGGTGCTTACAACGCCTATAACTAGTCAGTTTACGTCATGACAATCTGTCAAGCGCCCTTTAATCCGTCAAAGTGTCCCATAAGTTAACGAGGCAGTGTCAATGACCTCATTACGATGATGAATGCATTCAGCCGTTAAAAGAGGTGCCATTAACATGCCATGACGGCCATTAAGCCGAGTGCTGTTGTTTCAGAAATAATCTTGGGTTGAATAAGTCGGATGTTAATTATACAAGCTTTTTAACTATTTGTGCTGTTTGTTAATCTAGTGACGACATTATGTGCAAGCATGGAATATAAAAAAAAACATATTTGTACTTAGTAGATAATGAACATATGTATAATGGTTTTTGGGTCACAGTTATCATCAGTCGTTCTTTGTCACTGGCAGGGTTATACTCGTATTGTCATTTTTAACATTTTTCTAATATGCCAGTTAATGACGAATCTAGTGCAGTAAATGACTTCAAGTGGGGTACACTTTCTTTCATTTCTGTCGAAATAAAATGTTGTAGACTATATCTCATCTTGTTATTTCCCTAAAACTTAAATAATTTTAATTTTATTTTTTTATTAAAACTTAAATTTTTGTAGAAGGGCCCCATAGCGAGTGCTGTGGGTACTAAAGCTACGATATACATATGTCAAACTCTTGATTATTCCAGTATTTAAACCGCCCGCGTGGTCGTGTCAGAGGTTTCACCTCGATTATCCCCACGCCACTCTCCAAACGCGTACTCCTATCGCTTGGGGCCGGCATATAAAGCCACAGTCAGGTTAAAAAAAATAATGTCACCGTAAAATTGTGAATCCCTCTCTGTCCCTCGAATATGCAAGTGCGACAGAGACACAAATAGTTCGTTCGCGGTAAGCCCTCTGGCCAAGAAATCAAATTGGTTGCCGTCCCCTGACCGTCTGAAGTCGCTGTAGTGGCGTTAATCTTCACAGACATATAAAGTGACTGTCCTAAACTGAGACGTCACGTTAATTTCCGCACGTCACGTCACGCCGGAACTCCATTAATTGGTAATTACAGCGTGATCGACACTTCGCTAATGAAATCACTACTTTGCCGCTCCAGTCTATCATTTGGTTCGCTGACTTTTCAGCGTTCTGAGTTCTTTTGTTCCCAATACTTTGTCGGCGGCAAACAAGCGTACTTATCAGCGGTTACTATAAACTGTGAACATATGATGGTCGCGAAAGTATGTCGGCTTATCCTGAACTATCCGTCACTTTCTGACAGCACCTGTTATGCATTTGCTAGGCCTACAGGGGACTCGCACAATTGATCCTTTAACAACCTGTGCGACGTTTACTTGAATAGATACGTAACCCCAATCTTCAGTATAGTATAAAGTTGTATTTACGTAATACCCGCTGTAGGGTAGAGCTGAGCGTTTTTTTCAATAAGCGTTTCGTAAAACGGTTTCGCTTACAGTAACGGAATAACAGTTTCTTATGAGAACAAAAAACAGTTTTTATAAAAACGACCACCAAAGCTGCAATGCAACGCAACAATGAAACTACACTACATGAAAATAGAAAAGAAAAGCAAAACTGACATAACTAAAAACTATAACTTTCATTGATGTAGCGATCGAAACGACGAAACGAAACAAAACTTAGCTTTGTTCGGGTGGGCGCGCTTTGTGCCAAAAACGTTTTGTATTGATGATTGACAAAAATGCGCTCTATTCGCAAGATGTTAAGGCTTAATTTTGAAAATTCATTCATAACTATTTCTTTCGTTCGTTTCGTTTTGTCGGGCGCCGCAGTGAAAAAAACTAGTTACTTTTGAAACTGTTTCGTGAAACTGTTTCCAGATAATGAAAAGCTGTTACGTTTCGTTACACTTAAAAGTCGCAACGACCCAGCTCTACTGTAGGGACAGACTTGTCAATCTCTGCTAGATAGTTACCATCCAATACCTACGAGCCTGGCTTAAGCTTTTGTGGCATGTCATGGCTGTGGGATACACATTACACATGCTAACTAATGTCTTTCGCTCCGATTAAATCCATAAATATTTATGTACCGCACCGCAACTCATCGGTTGTACAGTCAGCTGCAGAGAAAAGGAACCCCCCCCTCCTGCATAGAAGTTTGTATGCACGGGGGGGTCTGGTTTCTCTGCAGCTCACCGTACATGAAGAATGAAGATGTATGGCCAGTTAATTTCAACTCCTCTCAATTCATAAGAAGATAAAAGCTTGATCGATAACGAAAAACACTTGATAAACAAGTGAGATAACGACAAATTATCAAAGTAAGAGACTCCAGACGAGCTAAATAACTGTAGGTATATAATTTGTCGTGAAAATTTTACTTAAAAGGCCTTGTGAAGTCGGGGTTAAAATATGCATACTTTTTTCCTCATCCCAATGAAATGGGGTCAAAGATATGCTCGTTAAATTTACAACTCGCTGCAAATACTACATTTTAAAAATTCGTATATTGTGCGGCAGCTCTAAAATAATCTGTGTAAAGCTGGGTATGAGTAACTTTAGTTATACGTTTCGGCAATTTCGGCATTGTCGTGCGAAGTTCATACAGAGTACGCACGGAAATTGCTTGTTTCCCTTTGTCAGCGTAGGCCTAATTTCCTTTATTTTAATTTGGGAAATCCTCCACAAATATGTGCTTAGTGGAGCCTTTAACAGGTCATTGTGATATGGTGCTGTATTATTTTGCAATTTTAGTTAGATTTGTCTTTCTTATATTACATTTTCATTTTAAATGCTGGTATCCCACATCCCATCCACCAACTAGTTCAGCTTGACCTTTAAATCTTAATTGACATTTAATACTTGATTGATACTGTACCGTAAATTTGACGTAATATGTAACCTTTTCCTTAACAAAATTTATTTCAGCCTACTTAGGCCGTAAGCCATCATCATAGTTCCACGTAGATTCTCTTTAAGTTGGTACTTAAACACACAGTAACACAAAGAAAAAGGTCAATTTTGCTTGAAGCTTCATAATAACCTTAAAATCTCTCGTCAAGCACGCAGTCGTTTCAACGTACCAAACTTAATTCAATTCTTACAAAAGTGCATTTCGTTTCACGCACATAATTGCAGCTTGTTGAACACTTTCACAGGCGCGCTGCAACATGAAACGGAACGTTAAATCTGTTGCCATAGTCTTAACGAACGAAAAATGCATAAAGCAGCGTTTTTGTCATGTCGTTCAGTTTTAGAGCATCTTAACGAAGCGGTAAAAAAAATGAAGTAAAAAGTCATCCCTGTGCTATAGCCGCGGGCGACAAAAAGTGCTCGTTCCGTTGCGCTTGCATTTCTATTTGCTCCTACAATTTGAATCTGGAATAAAGAGAAGCATTTATTTTATTTATAGGCGTAACCTTGCTCTGTTTGGCGAGTACTGGCTGGCGCCGAATAACTCGTTTTTATTTAAAAGAAGTCTTAAAAGTGGGTGACTTAAAAAAAGTTAAGTCTTAGCTTATGTAATATAGCATACTGAGCATAGAGAGTTCATTGGCTCTGTCCGTAGCGTAGATACTCGTATATTGCCGATCAATTATCGTTTGTCACAATCATGTATCATCTGGGTGGTCTGTCTGGGTAACATTGTATCGAAATGAAATTTAAACTTAACGGGTCAAGCCTAACTTGTCAGAGCAACGAATAAAAATCATTTTAATCTAATAGATTTATTGCCAGTTGCACCAACGAACACAGACCGGTCATCGTCAAATATGGCGCCGGCAGCTGTCACCCCATAGAAACTTGAATTTAAACTTTCGTGAGACATGTTATAACTTTATTTTACTAAACGGTTAAAACTCACGTATTAATTGTCACTTCGGGCGATATGTTTCGAACTCTTCGGGAGTTCTTCCTCAGGATGAGTGCGTCTGCGACATGTCGCCCGAAGTGACAATTAATACGTGAGTTTTAACCGTTTAGTAAAATAAAGCCATAGAAACTTGTCAAACTTTCCATACAATCAGATTTGACGTACACCGCTTACGATTACAGACGGTTTGGTGATTGGTGCAACCCAGCCTTAGTCAGATGGATCCCTTAGACGGTCCGGAATGTTAGATCTAGATACAAGAACCTTGGCCGAGCGAAGACAAAGTCAATTTTAGGAGATACACTAGAAGTAGCTGGCTTAAATTATATTATCGATTCAGAATCGGAAACTGGGGCAGTTAAACAATGGTCGATTAGAGCAGCGGGAGAAAGTCTGTTATATTCCATAAATATTAGTTATCTTTTGTATGCTCAAATCACGTCGACAGCGCTCAGTGATAGTCATCATTAAATAGCCCGCGCCCGCACACATAGATGGTTGACTTGCATACATAATTTTCAATTCTTAGTAGCTTTTACTACCATCAAGGTACTTCCTTCGGTGTCATGTAAATATCCGATTTTGTTAAGAAGACTTTTCGCAATTCACAATGGTTAAACCGGCTGTATTTTATGCATTTAATCAAATGAGTAGTATGAATACAGTAGGCAACTAGGCACAAGATCTGCAATAAGTACCTTAGCTAGTCGTAAGATCCATAGTTGTCTTATGAAATTGCAATTTACAAAAATTAATTCACTTGGCTGGGGCTAAACTAATTTGAAACAAGAACTTATTGTTTCGAACAGTCACAAACTGGGTCGCAGATAGTATTGCGTTGACAATAATGTTTGATAATATTGATTTATCTCTTTAGCCCCCAAATATTTACATTCGGTCAATCAATTTTCGCCCTTATACATCATTTCATTTGGGCGTCGGTGACATGTCTTGGAAGGAATATATGAATTACTTAGTAGTAATCATGTCGGAGTGAACAAAGATAAGGATAATTTATTAGATGTTGTTGATCTTATGAATAATATGTAAGCTGTTAGGTATAACGCAACAAGGAAAGTTTCACTTTTAACGCCACGATTGTCGTTTGTTCATTCCAAATTATGAAAGCTTTTATGATCATCACTATCATTATATCAGTCTTTAGACGTGCATAGTTGATAATATTCTCTCAGATGTATACTGATGGCTGTGACTGATGTATCAATCAGATGGCTTTTACTGAAAAGAAGGAAAGGTGTTGCAAGTTGCAACACCTTTCCTTCTTATTAACTCGGTCATTGTTGGACCCTTTGTGCACATTTTCATTTACTTGTAAAACACATCTATCTTTATCAACGTATGTTTTGACACAGTAGGTGTGGGCATTTGAAGACCCTAATAATGTCCTTATTACCTGCCAGTGCCAGTCCGTTACATTCTGCTTTGTATTTAGCCCCCAAATAATTAATTCTGTCCCTGATGCCCATTTGTTTGTTCGGTGACCAGAGTGACAGTAATTACTGGCAGCAGGCGTCCGTTACACAAAATGACAACATATTAGAGGAGATATAAAATACGCTTTCATTGATACTTTCTGGTCTGAAAAAGAGGAACGTATACCATTCATCGGACTTGTATCCTTATTTGAATGATTTTAGATTTATTCTCCTAATCAAAGTTGAGTTATTTTGGTTGGCTTCTTTCTAATAAACCAAACAGACCACTCTAATCGTTATCACCGCACGCAAATCTTTTATAGTTAATGCCCTGTACGCTCCCATAATTCCTAGGAGTTTTTAGATATTCCTTCATCTAGGAAAATGTCTGGACATTTTCCCGATAACATACCAAGGCAACCGAAACGCCTGGGGTACAATCGCCAATCAATTATGGAACCCGCCATAAATCATCTGTTACACGTCGTTTCGTTTAGCGTTCCTCAGAGAAACTGTCGAGTTTTTGAGGATATGGAGTATAAGATTTGGGTGCGCCGTGCTGTAGTCGTCTACTTCGACCAGGATGAGTGTCGCCACGTCTGGTGGTGAATGAAGAGCCAAAATCCAAAGTCTATTGTGTCATAAACATCATTAGCCTATATAAATTCCACTGCTGGGCACAGGTCTCCTCTCATGTACAAAGATCTAACTGCAGTCCAATACTATAAAACATGGTATCTTCGTAACCATAGCAAAATATACTCGCACAAGAGTGGTTTGGCTTGATGCACAGATCGATTGTCAAGACTGACAGTCAGCAGCACTCCTGCAAAAGCGTGGCGCCATTTTAAACAGTCGATCATCGAATAAGACTTACAACCTCACATCAAGGCAACCTTACGCATTTGCAGACCGCATCAGACCTAACCTAGTTCAGGTTTGAGAAATGTTCACTCCTCACAAAAAACGATGTTTTCCCGAATTGTTTTACGGTTCCTCGGCAAGTAATGTCATCATTATACTTAATATTTCATCCCGCACCCATCAACGGACGTAGGTACCTACATCCACGTCCACGTGTCACTCCCGATATTAATTTCTTAATGGGCCCCTTGGACGCCATGTTTGTTCCTTCAATTTGCTTGATGAGAAACGTCGTCATTATTGATGAGACTTTTACGTTTTTATTAGGACTATGTATCATCGGAGGTTGTCGTAATGTTGGTTTTGTGTTTTGTGATATTTGAATTACACAGAGCATGTGTGAGTTGGGTGCTCAAATTAATTACTTTATTTGTTTGCTTCAATATGATGTGAAAGTTATGGCTCGTTAACATAATATCGAATAAGTTTTAATGAAATTCCATGAACTCCATAACGAAATGAAAAAAAAAAACATAATGTAAATATAAAGAAAGGTGGGGGTAGTCAGCTGTTAACCACCAAAGAGTATATAAGTATGTTAAGAAAAGAGAGCCATGTCGCGCCTTGGCTCGGAAACAAGTCTACACAAGCGCTCCAAGCAGTATTTGGTCGGCACTGATTTTGCGTATGTGTGCGGGCACACACACATGCACGTATCTATGCACCGTTCGCACCACCAGGCGAGTTCCGACCAAAACGAAGATCAAGTTGCAGAAATTATGCAATATGCATGAATGACAGTATGTAGGTTTGTCGGGTGTCTTCAGTTTGGATCCTTTCTAGCCTACACACTGCCATTTTTGCACAAATCCGGCAATTTGATCTTCGTGTGGTCGGAACTCGCCTGGTGATGAAATATGTTGAAACCCAATGAAATACTTCAGATTCGAGACTGATAAAAACAAGTTTTAAATGCTGTTATTGTTTATTTATTAAATACACACGTTACATCGAGTATAGGTACACTTCTAGACAAATTAAACGAGATCACTATCACCCGAAGGAATCAAATTGTTCTATTACCATAGAGTTGAAGGAAGCCGGCCGTCATTAATACCTTACATTTCTTTTCACGTGAGCTTTGATTAATTGTGTTTAGACATAAAATTAAAACGATACATGCTTGTGACGGAGTGTCACAATTAACGTTGCCAGGATATACCAGGCGGCAGCACTTTCTACGTGAAATTAGGTCTTCTTTTAAGTTTCTTGCCCTGAGATGAGTCGGTTACTGAGTATTTTACAACGACTAAAACAGCAATTTATCTAATTTCTCATACAACGGTTGGTTCGATTAGATGATGTCAGAAACAGGTGTCAATTTTTTGGAGCCAAGACAAGACAAATACTCTTTATTGCACACCTCAAATAGAGGACATTATTAGGCTAAAAGTAGAGGTAAACAACAGGCGGTCTTATCGCTATAGCACCATAATATTATTTTATGTCACACCTGGCCATAAAGCGGCAATTACCGCACGCTCCGCGCGCGTGAAATCCCACTTCCTGACCAGGGGGTGACATAAAATTTTGTACTTAACACGGGCGGTAATAAAGAAAGCCTCAGATCGCATATTTATCGCCCTTGCCTTCGGCTCGTGCGTCAAATACCTGCGATCTGAGACATTCTTTGTTTTACGGCCCTAGTTAAGTAATGTACTAATACTAATATAGTCAAGTAGCCAGTTATCGTACTAGCCGCTTTTCGCTGTATAATTTTGTTTCTAGTAAAAGTGAATTCCTGTTTGTTTTACCATATTTAAATTTGCGAAATTACAATCCCGTTGTTATATGTGTAACATATTATGTTTACGTTTTGAAAAAGCCGCTGGCGTCCGTGGATTTGTAGGGTCCAGTGGATTTCCCACTACTGGAATCCTGTAATAATATGTTGAAGAAAACATACTCGAGAGTTTTTTTACTCAAAGGCCTTGGATAATGACAGCGCTTGACCCTCGCTAGACTCAAGTGGGGTCCAATAGTCCCACTCGAGATGCTATCAAATATGCACCCTATTTGTATTAGGATAAAGGCTTAAAATGAGTAAGATTGCGTACGCCCTGCTGCTTGGTATGGAGATTTTATGAGGTCGGTTCGCGTCATATTTTCAAGCTACGCCTTTTTATGGGCTATAGGTATGTGGAAGCGATTTAGCCTACCGTACTGGATAAACTACGCTAACTTCACCCGTCTTAAATTTATGCCTTCAACGTTTATACTAAGTGCTTGCGTTTAGATGTCGCGTTAATGCCCTACAAAATACTGAAGTTTCCTTATTAAAGAACTGCCAAAACAAAACGCCTCGAGGTTATTTATTGGGCGAGTTCCCGAGTGCACTCAAGCGGCTCATCTTCGAGTAATTAAAGCGCTAATGTCTATTTAAACACCTTGTAAAGTTGTGCTCTTCGTAAAGTTCGAAGCTGCTGTTGCTCTGACCGAATACTTATTGCAAAACACGATATTGTTTGCTGTAAACATGAAAAGACCACGGAGAGGTGAATTATCAAGCCGAATGAAATAAAAGTCGGAACTCGTATAGATGTCCGACTCGCATTGACTCGGGCAAAGTTTCCGACAATCCGGGCAAAGATACAACGGGACCGAGATAGGGTTGGCAATTTCTCAAAATAAATTTTCCGATACTGCGGTGTCTGGGCGTTGGGCACAATTTATGAGTTTTATTCTTCAGTTGACGCATCATAAAACGAAGTTGGCTTTATTATTATGTTGCTAATATTTTTATTTACTTGTAAGTTTGGTGCTACAGCAAGTACACAAAGTTTTGCATTGACGCGTTTGTGATAGAGGGCGTGAGTTCAGTGTAGATTTAGGGCAGCGACAAAGGGTATATAGGTAGATTAAATAGTTTTTTATGGATCTTTATCACAACAATAATAGGGTAATAAATACTCGTAACTTCAAGTCTCACATCAAGCCTTTGTCAGTTAAAGTTAATGAGACATTAAATAGGCATACTAAAATAGTTATGAAGTAAATAAGAAGAAAGACCACAAATATCAGTCAAAAAATAAAACAACGTTCGCATTCGTTTTGTAGTCCTTTTATTTTTTTACATTAAAGGCTTGGTCACACCGCTTGCGCGACGCAAGCGGGACGCTGCGCTGCGCGCCAAAATGTATGAAACCGTCCCGCTCGCGTCGCGCAACCTGTGTGACGTCGCTAACCTGTTAGCATACGTTCCGGCGCGCAGCGGTCGCGTCGCGCGGACGTCGCGCAACGCAGTGTGACCAAGCCTTTAGGATGGCTATATAGATGCTAAATATATTCTCAGCAGATGATTTTCCTGTTTTCTCATTTCGGCGACTTCCTGATTTGTCGGTGCGGAGGCACTACGATTTGAGAAAAGTGTCAAATGTCAGTGTCAGCTGTCAGTCGACGCGATACCATTTTTTACTACGGCCCTACATTTAAATGAGTGCTTCCTGACTGGCGCGGGATGCGCGGTAGCGGGACGATGCGAAGGCGGTACTGCTTCGCTTCTGCGCATGATATTACTACTGCGCAAACGTAATACTGACAGTATTATGTCAAGTGAGAATCTTTGCGACGTCAGTAAGTTTACGTCAAAGAAGAAAATGTCACATATCGATCCCGCCCCGCCAAGTCAGGAAGTCGCCTTCCTCATAAGTTCCCAGAGAATATAAATCTCGACAACCCTATGTGCAGTAAAAAGTTATTTAAAAGAGTATTGCTTACTCTTTTAGACGGCTAATAGCCATCTCGAAGTAATAAAGCTAGTCTCATTTGCAATTTTCTTCGGCTCTTGAGGTCTTGCCCGTTGCAATTTGCATTTGCAATAAATGCAATGAAATGTTTTATTATCCGGCCTCGACTAAAAGAGGACGTTAGCTGGGTAGCGTTTGTCTTGCTGAACTTATCATTGTCGCTTGAAAAGATATATACTGAATTCAATTGCATCTTTATCTACTGAAACGATCTTTAGTTAACCAAGTCTACGTTTATTATCCTGTGTATTTTTTATTTCCATCTTAGCTTAGCTAGTAATAATGTGTGTAATTATTTTACGTTTAGTTTAGTAATTTTTGTAAAGTGTATATTTCAATAATTTCTTGATACTAAGTTGCTTTATTGCTATTGCACTAGTGTACACATGATCGCAACTGACTAATGCTTCTTACATTCTAAGTAACTCATATGAGATACGGGTTCAGTTGACTCCTACAGTTACCATAACGCCATTACCGCCTTATCTATCGTCCCGCTGCGATAAATTTAATAAGGAATAAGGTTGCTTTTACATTAACTAAATTTCAAGATAATGTGATTGCAGTTAGCGACGGTTGACTTCTGCAAAAACCGCCAATGATTATCGCGCTCACGAATTACGATGTCACATTATTCTAAATGCAGACCTACGCTCATTGCATCAAGGTTTATTTTTCAACGGCTTGATAAATTGATGTATAAGATTGCGAAGGTGACGCTGCATAAACAAAGCGTGAGACATAATAAGCGTTGGCAGTAAAAAGACGCATCTGAATTTTAAACATAAACCGTCACCGCATACGAAGCTTTTTGTGGCAGATATCATTTTAAACCATATTATCTCGTTTTAAAGGTTCAAATTTAAACGGATAATTTTATAACTCATGCGGTCAAGGGTTGCTTTCGAAGATGTGGCTTTTTGTAGTTGAGTCGCTTCCACTTTTTCGCTGTAATGTCGAACAAACGTGAGTTTGATTCGTTAACATTTGGAATCAATCGGTAGCGTTGGACGTGATGTGACTTAATCCATTCAATATCGTGACGCCGGTCATGTGTTTAGCCAGACCCAGCCACTGGGCCCTCATCATCATCATCATCATCAGCCTATATACGTCCCACTGCTGGGCACAGGCCTCCTCTCATATATGAGAGGGATTGGGCAGTAGTCCCCACGCTGGCCCAGAGCGGGTTGGGGACTTCACATACAACTTTGAATTTCTTCGCGGATGTATGCAGGTTTCCTCACGATGTTTTCCTTCACCGAAAAGCTAACGGTAAATATCAAATGATATTCCGCCCACTGGGCCCTAAAATGTAGGAACTTCATGACCCTTTTTAGTATAGGACTGCCGCTCCCTCAGTAATGATTTTGACGTTTATGTCTTCACTTTTGTGTGTCAGTACTTTTATGTCACGAGCTTCGGTTTGCCATTGTTGTAGTTGTGGTACATACGAACACATCATCATTGGGCACAGCATCTTTGCAGATGATTGTTGCAGCATCCAAAAACGAAGTCACCGTGACCGTGAGGTATAGCGGGGAGGACACCTCAGGACAACGCTTCCGATGACTATAAAGTCCGATGGCAGGGCGACATTGTCTGCCGCAGCCACACTGAGGTGGAGGTCTGGCACTGCGAATTCTCTTCTGCCTGAGGGTTCCCAACCATTCCTCATCGTGCTTCTCCATACCACTTCTGAGGTCACGACGCGACTCTGGTTTCATTTCAGCCTGAGCCTCCCATCTTCAAGAAGCAGACCAGGTCTCTTTTGCAGCAGTCTTTGAATCTCAGCAGAGGACGTCCAACCGATCTCTTGGCGTGTGCAACTTGACTTAACATGACTTGGCGTGGGAGTCTGTTGATGTCCATTCGGTGTACATGGCCAAGCCAAGTAAGCCTTCTTTGCTTCAAGATTGCTGTGATGCTGGAGCAGTGCGTTTTTGACAGTACAGTCTGAACACAGACCACGTGAACTCATAGCATAGCTCCCACGCTGATGCACACATAGACAATGTGCATGTATAGCTCAACACACAACCATGGCTCACCCGCGCTCGTGAAATAAAAGTACTCTACGCAATAAAAAAAAAATGGTTTATTTGGCAGATATGTTGTTACAATAATTTCCAGGGGTCTCCGCACTAGGCGTCGCCTGTATCGCGGAGAACCAATTATATGTTACATATTGGAATTACATTGTAAGTATGTACATCAGGATTAGCTTAAAGTTAACATTGCATTCTATTAATTTACAATAAACTAAACTATATTATCCATAATGGCTTCTGTCTCGATATAATTTAATGAGAGAAGGAAGTTAGAAATGAGGACTTTTGCTTCATTTGGTTTGCATCCCTTAAGTTAATAACTAAGTAAACGCATGTATATGTCTAAAAAAGGTGAATTTAGTCCTATAAAGAATCTTTTCCAGCTAAAATATGAGCAACTAGTAAATTAAGGTAGTTAGAAAGACAGTAATTCTGCTGGATTCGCCGGGGAATATTATAGGTATTAAAGTTCAATTCCTACGTTGATTGGATTTAGCCATAGCCGGTGGCAGCTCTTGCATTGTTGTTTTTTGTGTTGTGGGCGGCCGGACATAGGAAACTAGTGTTTATTTTATCCTGAAATCCCGTTTTTAGGGTTCCGTAGTAAACAAGGAACCCTTATAGTTTCGCCATGTCCGTCCGTCCGTCCGACCCCCGTTTTTCTCAGTAACCGTTAGTACTAGAAAGCTGTAATTTGGCATGAGTATACATATCAATGACGCCGACAAAACGGTAGAATATAATCTTTAAAAAAAATTTTTTTTAGGGTACCTCGCCTCCTCTACTTGTACAGTTGTGGTGCAATTTTTTTTGTGCCAAATCCCATCGTGTCGGCTATCGTTGGAAAGCATTTTTTGATTTTAGAATTGGTTAGCGTGATATTAAGCTTTGAAGTGATAATTTTTGTTATGGTCTAGTGTCCCCCCCCCCCCCCTGCCAGTCAAACGGTGGCTACTAGGCATGTGAAAAAAATCATGGTAGTAGTATATACGATGAATTTAAAAGGAAAACTATCACAGCTACGTAGACATTACTAGTTAACGAGTAATAGTCGAACTTTAGAAATGTACTTTGCAAAAGCAAACTTTCGTACAATTTCCATTGATACCTTAGATAATGTTGTTAATTCTGTCAAAAACATAGTAAATATAAGTTTGCGAACTTTTTTGTCCACATAATGTAACGGGTGGACGACTACGGAACTCTACCTTGCGCGTGGCCCGACACGCACTTGGCCGCTTTTGTAAAACTAAATTTGCGAGGGAGCACTGGAAAAATGTACATAGAAAAGAAGTCAGTAGGTACATTACGAGTTACAATTGTTATTATTCTTTTGTGTGTTATTCAAACGTCTTCGTCCGAGACTAGGATCTATAGTATAGGATCTAGGTTCAGAGTTGTGTATGCATCACCCAGCAGCACCGATTTCTTCTTTTAAAAATACTTTAGAGCTGATTTGACGGAAAGAGCTTTTCCATTGACGGAAAGAGATTTTTCCAACAGTGCGACACCTGACACCTAAGTATGTAAATACTTCATTAGATGTTTCTAACTACGATCATGTCTGCTAAGTGATGACTTAAGAGGAGGGGTAGGGCAAGCTCTCTCCATACAAAGGTTGTGCAGGATTTACTTCGTTTGTGTTTGCATTAAAGTTATGATTTTTGGTCAGTATGCTTATTTTTCTCATAGCTATTTCGTGATGTAATTTTTTTTTATGATTTTTTTTTTAATTTTTTAATTTTGATTTTTTGAAATATTTGAAAATTTTCACATCACGATCTTCGCATATCTAATATTTACAACAAAAAAAAAAATTATATTTGTTAGTGCCAAAACCGACGAATAAAACCTGCACAAAGTTTGTATGGGGTAGGCCTTGCCCTACCCTGCGCCTTAAGTAGAAGTAGAAGAAACATTTATTCACAAGACAAAGAAGCGACACACAGTTATTCGACACTGATATTGAAATGATCGTGCCAGCAGCAGACGATGGGTAAAAATGTAAAATGGATGCTTGTAATAATTTTTTAACAGCCTTAGATGCCTTTTCCACCAGTGATGTGCTGTGCTACGTTGCTGGATGCGTTGAAATCCACCAATCATATTCATTGGTCTAAATAGTGGTGGTGGAAACGGTAAGCTTTCACATCCTTGCAGCATAACTTTTCAGTGGAATAAAATAAATAAATAAACTAAAATAGCCTTTATTACTGAGACCAAAAAGTAAAATATAAAACAATAACTAATAGCATGCAAATCTTTGATGTTAGGTATAAACGCACTTCACTTTCACTTTAAAACTGTCTCTTAACTTATAAAATGTCCCTTGTCTCAGTTTGCCTCTTGGCAAAGGCCTCCTCCAACTCTCGCCATCGAGCCCTGTCCCTTGTGACTCTTCGCCAGAAAGGTTCAGCAGTTCTTTTTATTTCATCTTCCCATCTACAGTACTGTCTACCTCTGCTTCTTGTTGAACCTCTGGGATACCAATTTATGATTTCTTTACTCCACCTCTTCTTTTGAACGCATCATGTGACCAGTCCATTTCCACTTGAGTTGGTCAATTCTTTCTAAGATGTCCATAAATTTTGTTTTTTCTCTTATGTCAAGATTTCTTATTTTGTCGCTTTTCCTAAGGCCCAGGACGCTTCGTTCCATTGCATGTTGGCATGACGTTAGTTTTGCTCTGTGTGCTGCCGTGAGAGCCCATGTTTCACAACCGTAAGTTTTCTTTTCAGTGGAAAGTCGCCGTTAAGGTCCGTGGGAGGTCCGTAATAAAATAATTGCTAAGAACGTACAACGTTATACTACAAACTTGTTGTACCATCATTTGCGTCGCAAAGTTCATTATAATCATCATTTATATACAAAGACGGTGGCAAACAATCGTAGGTACGGTCCACCTGGTCGCAAGTGGACACAGACTCCAAAGAAGTCACATGCGCGTTGCCGACCCTTTATAAACAATTGAGGATTCACTGAATATGCGTATAGCGGGCTAATGATACAGTTTAAATACAACTGTATCAATCACGGTATATATTTTCGGCATTTATTGTTTAATTAAGTAGATGATAATGTGATCCTATTTGCTAATAAACATAAACAATCAATGCTCTATATCGGCCCTACGCGCCTACGCCAAAAAGCTGCATGTCATTATTCCGACAGCTAAAATATACTCTATATTCAGTGCATAGGCCTTGTTTTGCACTGTCAAACGGTTTTGGAGATATGATATTTTCGCTCAGCGCCACAATACGTGTACCTATTGTTAAAGACAAATATCATCGAAACCCGATTAACCTAATGAAGTGTTTTGACTTGTAAACAACGCTACTGCTTTGACGATAGGGCGTATATCCGCTTAAACTGGGCACGTGAAACCTTTGGACGTAGATTAAAATTAAATACAGTAGAATCCGGATACAGCGACGGACCCGGACCGGCGATATTACGTCGCACTAACATAACATTAAAACCAATTTTTTGGGTTAGTATCATTTCGTCTAAAACGCAACTGGTAGAAATAGCAACTCGTCTAAAACGCAACTGGTCACTGCATCAAAACGCAGCTAAATACAAGTCACCTGAAAAATAAATGGTCTAAAATACATTTATTTTAGACCTACATGTATTTTAGACCATTTGTCTTTCAGTTGACTTGTATTTAGCTGCGTTTTGATGCAGTGACCAGTTGCGCTTTAGACGAGTTGCTATTTCTACCAGTTGCGTTTTAGACGAAATGATACTAACCCAATTTTTTGTGCATAGTTAAGGACTTAATTAAGACTACATTTTAATTATTAATATTTCGTTACGACAATTACGCATATAAATTGTGTGGGTAACTGTCGTAACGAAATAGTAAAAATTAAAGTGTAGGCATTATTAAGTCCTTAACAATCTACAAAAAAATATATAAAACATGGTTTTCATCCAACTGTCACCGGCAGAAAACGAGACTTAATTATTTTATTATTAACTGACTAACCCAACCAAGACGAAGGCGAAGGTTCAGAGTCTACTCCGAACATCGAAATCCGAAATTCGTATCGTGCGGTCCCCTTCATTCGCGTTTTATACACTATAATATATGAGTGAAAGGGAAGGAACTATGTAAGAAGTTCGGATTTCTAATGTTCGGAGTACAGAGGGCCTACCGCGAATCGAAATCGAAATATCTGCCTCTCTGTCGCACTTGCATATTGGAGCAACAGAGAGGGAGATACTTCGTTTTCGGATCCCGGTAGGCCCGTAGGTCCAGACGCCCGAAACTAAAACATTCGAAAGTCGCCAGAGCGTTCGAGAGCCGTGGAAACAAACGAGATTCATTTTAATCATCACTTACGCCTGTTCGCGCCGGTTTTTCGGGTGCAATTTTGAAAATGGAACAGCCCGGCTGTCCCCCGGGACGCCGTGATTGTAAGAGGGTTATGGCTCTTTTAACCCGTTCCCACTTGTACAATGTCGTTGCAGCTTTTCTTATTGAATATATTAATGTGATAGGTATGTGTACGACCTACATACGATAGTAGTCTGTTAATACTGGCTACCATACAAGCTATGTCACATTTAAAGTTCTGTAGTAACCGTTCCACGGTTTGTTTGTTTACAATGGTATTATGTCAGTCAATCAATAGTAGTACTGTATACAACACTTAATAAATTCCTTATACGTTATCCTGGTTTATCTGCGCTAATTCTCTGCCCAAATAGTTTACCCAATAGTGGTTATGGACCGCACGCCTGATTCAGAAGAATTTTGAACGTGAAAAGGAAGAAATTTGTTGGAAATATGAGTACTGTCAAAATTGATCAACTCGATCAGAGGAACTTTGAGACATGGAAAATCCAAGTGGAAGCAATTTTAATAAAGAACGATGCCTGGGGATACGTGAACGGGAGTATCAAGAAACCAGCAGAACCAGCCGAAGCAGCGAAATGGGAAATAGGAGACTCCAAAGCTAAGTCTGATCTCATTTTATCGATAAGTCCAAGCGAGTTAAGACATCTGCGAGGATGTAAGACGTCGCGAGATGTATGGGTGAAGTTGCATGACATCCACGCATCGAAGGGACCTGCGAAAAAGGCGACTTTATTAAAAGAGCTCTTGCTTCACAAATTGGAGGAAGGTGGAGACATCAGAGAACATGTCATGAGATTTTTCGATGTTAAAAGCCAACTAGCTGACATGGAAATCGAAATGAATGACGATCTGACTTCGATTATGCTTTTGTACAGCTTGCCATCCAGCTTTGAGAACTTTAGATGTGCCATAGAATCTCGAGATTCATTGCCGGATCCGGAGACACTTAAAGTGAAGATATTGGAAGAGAAACACTCCAGGAGTAGAAAAGAAAGTGTAGAGAGGGCACTTCTTGTAAAAGGAAAGAAATCTTTCAAACCTAAGAGTGGTACAGAGCAAGCAAATTCGAAATTCAGATACAAATGTTTTAAATGTCACCAATACGGTCATAAAGCTTCTGAATGTACGAAGAAAAACAAGGAACAGTGTAGTGATACTGTGAAGTATGTGTCGAATGATAGTGAATTACCTGAAATTGATTCCAATTTTGTAACATTTAATTGTATTTCAGATGTTAATGCTGCTTACAACGAGAATGGAAACTGGATAATCGATAGTGGGTGCAGTTCTCATCTTTGTAATAATGCAGGAAAATTCGGCAATACACTATTACCTTCGTCCGGTATGCTAAACTTAGCAACGCATTCGAGCACAAACGTACAAGGTAAGGGGACGGTAAGGTTACTTACATGTGATGATAATGGTTCTAAAACTGTAGTTCAATTGCCCAATACTCTTTTTGTTCCGGATTTACGATGCAGTCTAATTTCAGTAGCAAAAATTACTGATCAGGGGTTCAGTGTTACGTTTAAGGGTAACATAGCTAGTGTTAAAGATAGCTATGGTAACGCTAAACTTGTTGCTAAACGTAAAGGTAATTTATATTACGTAGAGGAACATTGCGAGAGAGTGTCAGCGATTTCTGAGCGAAAGGTTGACGTATGGTTGTGGCATGAGCGTTTAGGTCACTTGAATGCGAAGGACCTCGTCCGAGTTTTAAATAAATCTGGCATGAATATTAAAATGACAGATGTGAGTGAATTATATAATTGCGATATTTGCGTGAAAGGAAAAATGTGTATGTTACCCTTCTCTAGTTCGAGTGGGCCATGCAATGAAAAGCTGAGAATAGTACATTCTGACGTGGTCGGGCCCATAAAACATACGTCAATAAATGGTGCAAAATATTTTGTCACGTTTATCGACGATTGTACAAGATGGTGTGAAGTATACTTTCTTAGCAAGAAGAGTGAAGTTTTCAATGCTTTCAAGGTATACAAGAGCCATGTCGAGAATTTGTTACAGCGAAAGATAACATACCTTCATACAGATAACGGAGGCGAATACTGTAATCGAGATTTCGATGAATTTTTAAAGAAAGAAGGAATAGCAAGAAGATTGACAGTTCCTGGCACACCTCAACAGAATGCGGTTGCAGAAAGGAAGAACAGAACCTTAGTGGAAATGGCGAGATGTATGCTGATTTCATCAGGACTTTCTCCGGGTTTCTGGGCAGACGCTGTAGCGACAGCATGTCATATAAGAAACCGTTGTCCGACAAAAAGTCTTGAGGGAGGAATACCCTTTGAAAAGTGGTTCGAACGACCAGTCAAAGTAGACTACTTACACAAGTTTGGGTCAAAAGTACACGTGTTGGACAAGACAATGGGGAAAGATAAGTTCGCGCCACGAGGCCTGGAAGGGATCTTCGTTGGATATCCTAGAGATCGAAAAGGTTACAGAGTATGGATGCCAAAACAACGACAAGTTATCATGTCCAGAGATGTCAAATTCCAAGAATCGAAGAGTCAAGAGAAAGAAAGTGTTGACTTGCAGGTTGACCCCTTCATTATTAAGGAAGTAGACTCGGTAAATACTTCAAGCCAACCTAAGATAGTGGAAGTAGAATTCCATCCTATCCTACGCAACGAAAATCCAGTTCTAGAAATCTCTAGTCAAGAGGGTGAACGCATGGATCAGATTGCTGAGCCTGAAACTGGAGCTGAAGATCAAGATGTATCCGTTGAAGCCCGTCAACTGACAGACGATCCAGATATTGTCACCGAGCCAATTCAACAGGAACGTCATCTTACTATTGGGTAAACTATTTGGGCAGAGAATTAGCGCAGATAAACCAGGATAACGTATAAGGAATTTATTAAGTGTTGTATACAGTACTACTATTGATCGACTCATATGTCATCAACATAAACTAATACAAAGAGTTTCGTTTCCGAATCTATATCCTTAAAATAAAGGCACGGCTCGTTTAAAGAGGTTTGCAACCCCATGCACTTTAGCTCCTCATCCAGTCTGATATTCCACTGGCGACCAGCCTGTTTAAGCCCGTATAGCGACCTCTTCAGTCGACACACATCGCCCCCAGTCTTCAGATCAGATAACATCTTGCTGGCTCTTTCATATGTGGCTGAACCTGGCTGTTCCAAACATATGAGGTCTTGCAAACATTCTTCTAGAAGATCTGGCACTTTCATGTATATCTCCTCCTCTAATACGCCATTCAAGTATGCCGTATTAATGTCAAGCTGATGTATTTCAAGATCAAGTTCCACTGCGAGTGCAACTAGCAATCTTACAGTGTCAAGTCTGGCAACAGGCGCAAAGGTGTTCTGGTAGTCAATGCCATGACGTTGACTGAAGCCTTTTGCCACCAGCCTGGCTTTCTTCTTCTCAGTCTTGTCAACATTAAGCTTCGTTGTCAATATATAACGACAACCTACGACATTTCGGCCTTTAGGTTTATTTACAATATCAAATGTGTCGTTCTTGATTAAACTTTTTACTTCTGAAAGTATTGCATCTTTCCATCCTTTTTTCTCATTGCCTGTCAAAGCCTGTTTAAGGGTTATTTCGGCAACTCCAACGAAATCCTGACATTCTTCATACTCCTCCGTTGACTCGACGGCTTCTTCCGTAGAAGTTTCTGGCTCTGCGTCAACCATGTGGTATATTTTCCGTGGACGCCCAACATAACCTCGCTCCAGACGCGGTCGCCCTGGACCTCTCTTCATTGCCCTCCCCCCATCAACAGGAACGTCATCTTGATGATGATCATGTTGAATTGGCTCGGTGACAATATCTGGATCGTCTGTCAGTTGACGGGCTTCAACGGATACATCTTGATCTTCAGCTCCAGCTTCAGGCTCAGCAATCTGGTCCATGCGTTCACCCTCTTGACTAGAGATTTCTAGAACTGGATTTTCGTTGCGTAGGATAGGATGGAATTCTACTTCCACTATCTTAGGTTGACTTGAAGTATTTACCGAGTCTTCTTCCTTAATAACGAAGGGGTCAACCTGCAAGTCAACACTTTCTTTCTCTTGACTCTTCGATTCTTGGAATTTGACATCTCTGGACATGATAACTTGTCGTTGTTTTGGCATCCATACTCTGTAACCTTTTCGATCTCTAGGATATCCAACGAAGATCCCTTCCAGGCCTCGTGGCGCGAACTTATCTTTCCCCATTGTCTTGTCCAACACGTGTACTTTTGACCCAAACTTGTGTAAGTAGTCTACTTTAACTGGTCGTTCGAACCACTTTTCAAAGGGTATTCCTCCCTCAAGACTTTTTGTCGGACATCGGTTTCTTATATGACATGCTGTCGCTACAGCGTCTGCCCAGAAACCCGGAGAAAGTCCTGATGAAATCAGCATACATCTCGCCATTTCCACTAAGGTTCTGTTCTTCCTTTCTGCAACCGCATTCTGTTGAGGTGTGCCAGGAACTGTCAATCTTCTTGCTATTCCTTCTTTCTTTAAAAAAACATCGAAATCTCGATTACAGTATTCGCCTCCGTTATCTGTATGAAGGTATGTTATCTTTCGCTGTAACAAATTCTCGACATGGCTCTTGTATACCTTGAAAGCATTGAAAACTTCACTCTTCTTGCTAAGAAAGTATACTTCACACCATCTTGTACAATCGTCGATAAACGTGACAAAATATTTTGCACCATTTATTGACGTATGTTTTATGGGCCCGACCACGTCAGAATGTACTATTCTCAGCTTTTCATTGCATGGCCCACTCGAACTAGAGAAGGGTAACATACACATTTTTCCTTTCACGCAAATATCGCAATTATATAATTCACTCACATCTGTCATTTTAATATTCATGCCAGATTTATTTAAAACTCGGACGAGGTCCTTCGCATTCAAGTGACCTAAACGCTCATGCCACAACCATACGTCAACCTTTCGCTCAGAAATCGCTGACACTCTCTCGCAATGTTCCTCTACGTAATATAAATTACCTTTACGTTTAGCAACAAGTTTAGTGTTACCATAGCTATCTTTAACACTAGCTATGTTACCCTTAAACGTAACACTGAACCCCTGATCAGTAATTTTTGCTACTGAAATTAGACTGCATCGTAAATCCGGAACAAAAAGAGTATTGGGCAATTGAACTACAGTTTTAGAACCATTATCATCACATGTAAGTAACCTTACCGTCCCCTTACCTTGTACGTTTGTGCTCGAATGCGTTGCTAAGTTTAGCTTACCGGACGAAGGTAATAGTGTATTGCCGAATTTTCCTGCATTATTACAAAGATGAGAACTGCACCCACTATCGATTATCCAGTTTCCATTCTCATTGTAAGCAGCATTAACATCTGAAATACAATTAAATGTTACAAAATTGGAATCAATTTCAGGTAATTCATTATCATTCGACACATACTTCACAGTATCACTACACTGTTCCTTGTTTTTCTTCGTACATTCAGAAGCTTTATGACCGTATTGGTGACATTTAAAACATTTGTATCTGAATTTCGAATTTGCTTGCTCTGTACCACTCTTAGGTTTGAAAGATTTATTTCCTTTTACAAGAAGTGCCCTCTCTACACTTTCTTTTCTACTCCTGGAGTGTTCCTCTTCCAATATCTTCACTTTAAGTGTCTCCGGATCCGGCAATGAATCTCGAGATTCTATAGCACATCTAAAGTTCTCAAAGCTGGATGGCAAGCTGTACAAAAGCATAATCGAAGTCAGATCGTCATTTTCGATTTCCATGTCAGCTAGTTGGCTTTTAACATCGAAAAATCTCATGACATGTTCTCTGATGTCTCCACCTTCCTCCAATTTGTGAAGCAAGAGCTCTTTTAATAAAGTCGCCTTTTTCGCAGGTCCCTTCGATGCGTGGATGTCATGCAACTTCACCCATACATCTCGCGACGTCTTACATCCTCGCAGATGTCTTAATTCGCTCGGACTTATCGATAAAATGAGATCAGACTTAGCTTTGGAGTCTCCTATTTCCCATTTCGCTGCTTCGGCTGGTTCTGCTGGTTTCTTGATACTCCCGTTCACGTATCCCCAGGCATCGTTCTTTATTAAAATTGCTTCCACTTGGATTTTCCACGTCTCAAAGTTCCTCTGATCGAGTTGATCAATTTTGACAGTACACATATTTCCAACAAATTTCTTCCTAAAAAGAAAAAAGATTATGGCGTTGCAAAATATATGCTAGGCATAGAGTTTGAAAAATATGACATTGGCATTAAATTGTCACAACAAAAGTATATTGACGATTTATTGATAAAATTCAACATGGAAAATTGCAAACCTATATCTACGCCGATGGATGTGAAGAGTAAGATTGTGAAATCTACCGAAAAATGCAACAATAGTGAGGAGCAGTACCCGTATCGCGAAATAATCGGATCTTTAATGTATTTATCTACGGGAACAAGACCTGACATCACGAATACCGTATCTATTTTAAGTCAGTTTTTGGATTGTCCTAATAAACAATGTTGGGATGCAGCGAAACGCGTACTACGGTACTTAAAACATACGAGAAAGTATGGACTTATATATAAGAAAACGGGTAAGTCATTGCAGGGTTACTCAGATGCTGATTGGGGTGGATGTTTGATCGATAGTGGGTGCAGTTCTCATCTTTGTAATAATGCAGGAAAATTCGGCAATACACTATTACCTTCGTCCGGTAAGCTAAACTTAGCAACGCATTCGAGCACAAACGTACAAGGTAAGGGGACGGTAAGGTTACTTACATGTGATGATAATGGTTCTAAAACTGTAGTTCAATTGCCAAATACTCTATTTGTTCCGGATTTACGATGTAGTCTAATTTCAGTAGCAAAAATTACTGATCAGGGGTTCAGTGTTACGTTTAAAGGTAACATAGCTAGTGTTAAAGATAGCTATGGTAACACTAAACTTGTTGCGAAACGTAAAGGTAATTTATATTACGTAGAGGAACATTGCGAGAGAGTGTCAGCGATTTCTGAGCGAAAGGTTGACGTATGGTTGTGGCATGAGCGTTTAGGTCACTTGAATGCGAAGGACCTCGTCCGAGTTTTAAATAAATCTGGCATGAATGTTAAGATGACAGATGTAAGTGAATTATATAATTGTGATATTTGCGTGAAAGGAAAAATGTGTATGTTACCCTTTTCTAGTTCGAGTGGGCCATGCAATGAAAAGCTGAGAATAGTACATTCTGACGTGGTCGGGCCCATAAAACATACGTCAATAAATGGTGCAAAATATTTTGTCACGTTTATCGACGATTGTACAAGATGGTGTGAAGTATACTTTCTTAGCAAGAAGAGATTGGGTAAACTATTTGGGCAGAGAATTAGCGCAGATAGATGTGAAGAGTAAGATTGTGAAATCTACCGAAAAATGCAACAATAGTGAGGAGCAGTACCCGTATCGCGAAATAATCGGATCTTTAATGTATTTATCTACGGGAACAAGACCTGACATCACGAATACCGTATCTATTTTAAGTCAGTTTTTGGATTGTCCTAATAAACAATGTTGGGATGCAGCGAAACGCGTACTACGGTACTTAAAACATACGAGAAAGTATGGACTTATATATAAGAAAACGGGTAAGTCATTGCAGGGTTACTCAGATGCTGATTGGGGTGGATGTTTGATTGATAGACGATCTTATTCAGGTTATGTGTTTATGTTAGGAGGTGGATGCGTGTCCTGGAAATCGGAAAAGCAAAAGTGCGTTTCTACTTCAAGTTGTCAAGCAGAATATGTAAGCTTGTCATCATCAATGAAAGAGGGAATCTACTTGAACAGTTTGCTTACTGAAATTGGATTACGTAAGTTTGCACCATTATCTTTACACGTAGACCCAATAGCTATTGGGTAAACTATTTGGGCAGAGAATTAGCGCAGATAAACCAGGATAACGTATAAGGAATTTATTAAGTGTTGTATACAGTACTACTATTGATCGACTGACATAATACCATTGTAAACAAACAAACCGTGGAACGGTTACTATAGAACTTTAAATGTGACATAGCTTGTGTGGTAGCCAGTACTAACATGCTACTATCGTATGTAGGTCGTACACATACCTATCACATTAATATATTCAATACGCCCCCTTAATGTGCATATTCGAAACAATATAAAAGACGACATAATAAAACACATATAAAACAAAGTAATATCAAAGAACAACTGTAGCAAAATAAACGAACGATCAACAAGCAATGCCTAAACCACACATGCACGTATAGTGCTTCACTCTGGGCAAAGCTTTCGTTAATATGTCTGCAAGCATTGAATCAGTTGACAGATATTTCAACTCAATGCTCTTATTGCTCTTTAATATACTTCTTATAAAGTGATACCTTATGTCGATGTGCTTACTCCGAGAATGGAACATTGGATCACCGGCAAGGCAAATCGCTCCCTGATTATCTACGTGTAAAGATAATGGTGCAAACTTACGTAATCCAATTTCAGTAAGCAAACTGTTCAAGTAGATTCCCTCTTTCATTGATGATGACAAGCTTACATATTCTGCTTGACAACTTGAAGTAGAAACGCACTTTTGCTTTTCCGATTTCCAGGACACGCATCCACCTCCTAACATAAACACATAACCTGAATAAGATCGTCTATCAATCAAACATCCACCCCAATCAGCATCTGAGTAACCCTGCAATGACTTACCCGTTTTCTTATATATAAGTCCATACTTTCTCGTATGTTTTAAGTACCGTAGTACGCGTTTCGCTGCATCCCAACATTGTTTATTAGGACAATCCAAAAACTGACTTAAAATAGATACGGTATTCGTGATGTCAGGTCTTGTTCCCGTAGATAAATACATTAAAGATCCGATTATTTCGCGATACGGGTACTGCTTCTCACTATTGTTGCATTTTTCGGTAGATTTCACAATCTTACTCTTCACATCCATCGGCGTAGATATAGGTTTGCAATTTTCCATGTTGAATTTTATCAATAAATCGTCAATATACTTTTGTTGTGACAATTTAATGCCAATGTCATATTTTTCAAACTCTATGCCTAGCATATATTTTGCAACGCCATAATCTTTTAATTCAAACTTAGTGGCCAGTTCCTTTTTGAAATTTTCGATACATTCACCTCTTTGCGATGCGACTAATATGTCATCAACATAAACTAATACAAAGAGTTTCGTTTCCGAATCTATATCCTTAAAATAAAGGCACGGCTCGTTTAAAGAGGTTTGCAACCCCATGCACTTTAGCTCCTCATCCAGCCTGATGTTCCACTGGCGACCAGCCTGTTTAAGCCCGTATAGCGACCTCTTCAGTCGACACACATCGCCCCCAGTCTTCAGATCAGATAACATCTTGCTGGCTCTTTCATATGTGGCTGAACCTGGCTGTTCCAAACATATGAGGTCTTGCAAACATTCTTCTAGTAGATCTGGCACTTTCATGTATATCTCCTCCTCTAATACGCCATTCAAGTATGCCGTATTAATGTCAAGCTGATGTATTTCAAGATCAAGTTCCACTGCGAGTGCAACTAGCAATCTTACAGTGTCAAGTCTGGCAACCGGCGCAAAGGTGTTCTGGTAGTCAATGCCATGACGTTGACTGAAACCTTTTGCCACCAGCCTGGCTTTCTTCTTCTCAGTCTTGTCAACATTAAGCTTCGTTGTCAATATATAACGACAACCTACGACATTTCGGCCTTTAGGTTTATTTACAATATCAAATGTGTCGTTCTTGATTAAACTTTTTACTTCTGAAAGTATTGCATCTTTCCATCCTTTTTTCTCATTGCCTGTCAAAGCCTGTTTAAGGGTTATTTCGGCAACTCCAACGAAATCCTGACATTCTTCATACTCCTCCGTTGACTCGACGGCTTCTTCCGTAGAAGTTTCTGACTCTGCGTCAACCATGTGGTATATTTTCCGTGGACGCCCAACATGACCTCGCTCCAGACGCGGTCGCCCTGGACCTCTCTTCATTGCCCTCCCCCCATCAACAGGAACGTCATCTTGATGATGATCATGTTGAATTGGCTCGGTGACAATATCTGGATCGTCCGTCAGTTGACGGGCTTCAACGGATGCATCTTGTTCTTCAGCTCCAGCTTCAGGCTCAGCAATCTGGTCCATGCGTTCACCCTCTTGACTAGAGATTTCTAGAACTGGATTTTCGTTGCGTAGGATAGGATGGAATTCTACTTCCACTATCTTAGGTTGACTTGAAGTATTTACCGAGTCTTCTTCCTTAATAATGAAGGGGTCAACCTGCAAGTCAACACTTTCTTTCTCTTGACTCTTCGATTCTTGGAATTTGACATCTCTGGACATGATAACTTGTCGTTGTTTTGGCATCCATACTCTGTAACCTTTTCGATCTCTAGGATATCCAACGAAGATCCCTTCCAGGCCTCGTGGCGCGAACTTATCTTTCCCCATTGTCTTGTCCAACACGTGTACTTTTGACCCAAACTTGTGTAAGTAGTCTACTTTGACTGGTCGTTCGAACCACTTTTCAAAGGGTATTCCTCCCTCAAGACTTTTTGTCGGACATCGGTTTCTTATATGACATGCTGTCGCTACAGCGTCTGCCCAGAAACCCGGAGAAAGTCCTGATGAAATCAGCATACATCTCGCCATTTCCACTAAGGTTCTGTTCTTCCTTTCTGCAACCGCATTCTGTTGAGGTGTGCCAGGAACTGTCAATCTTCTTGCTATTCCTTCTTTCTTTAAAAATTCATCGAAATCTCGATTACAGTATTCGCCTCCGTTATCTGTATGAAAGTATGTTATCTTTCGCTGTAACAAATTCTCGACATGGCTCTTGTATACCTTGAAAGCATTGTAAACTTCACTCTTCTTGCTAAGAAAGTATACTTCACACCATCTTGTACAATCGTCGATAAACGTGACAAAATATTTTACACCATTTATTGACGTATGTTTTATGGGCCCGACCACGTCAGAATGTACTATTCTCAGCTTTTCATTGCATGGCCCACTCGAACTAGAGAAGGGTAACATACACATTTTTCCTTTCACGCAAATATCGCAATTATATAATTCACTCACATCTGTCATTTTAATATTCATGCCAGATTTATTTAAAACTCGGACGAGGTCCTTCGCATTCAAGTGACCTAAACGCTCATGCCACAACCATACGTCAACCTTTCGCTCAGAAATCGCTGACACTCTCTCGCAATGTTCCTCTACGTAATATAAATTACCTTTACGTTTAGCAACAAGTTTAGTGTTACCATAGCTATCTTTAACACTAGCTATGTTACCCTTAAACGTAACACTGAACCCCTGATCAGTAATTTTTGCTACTGAAATTAGACTGCATCGTAAATCCGGAACAAAAAGAGTATTGGGCAATTGAACTACAGTTTTAGAACCATTATCATCACATGTAAGTAACCTTACCGTCCCCTTACCTTGTACATTTGTGCTCGAATGCGTTGCTAAGTTTAGCTTACCGGACGAAGGTAATAGTGTATTGCCGAATTTTCCTGCATTATTACAAAGATGAGAACTGCACCCACTATCGATTATCCAGTTTCCATTCTCGTTGTAAGCCGCATTAACATCTGAAATACAATTAAATGTTACAAAATTGGAATCAATTTCAGGTGATTCACTATCATTCGACACATACTTCACAGTATCACTACACTGTTCCTTGTTTTTCTTCGTACATTCAGAAGCTTTATGACCGTATTGGTGACATTTAAAACATTTGTATCTGAATTTCGAATTTGCTTGCTCTGTACCACTCTTAGGTTTGAAAGATTTCTTTCCTTTTACAAGAAGTGCCCTCTCTACACTTTCTTTTCTACTCCTGGAGTGTTCCTCTTCTAATATCTTCACTTTAAGTGTCTCCGGATTCGGCAAAGAATCTCGAGATTCTATAGCACATCTAAAGTTCTCAAAGCTGGATGGCAAGCTGTACAAAAGCATAATCGAAGTCAGATCGTCATTCATTTCGATTTCCATGTCAGCTAGTTGGCTTTTAACATCGAAAAATCTCATGACATGTTCTCTGATGTCTCCACCTTCCTCCAATTTGTGAAGCAAGAGCTCTTTTAATAAAGTCGCCTTTTTCGCAGGTCCCTTCGATGCGTGGATGTCATGCAACTTCACCCATACATCTCGCGACGTCTTACATCCTCGCAGATGTCTTAACTCGCTTGGACTTATCGATAAAATGAGATCAGACTTAGCTTTGGAGTCTCCTATTTCCCATTTCGCTGCTTCGGCTGGTTCTGCTGGTTTCTTGATACTCCCGTTCACGTATCCCCAGGCATCGTTCTTTATTAAAATTGCTTCCACTTGGATTTTCCACGTCTCAAAGTTCCTCTGATCGAGTTGATCAATTTTGACAGTACTCATATTTCCAACAAATTTCTTCCTTTTTACGTTCAAAATTCTCCTGAATCAGGCGTGCGGTCCATAACCACTATTGGGTAAACTATTTGGGCAGAGAATTAGCGCAGATAAACCAGGATAACGTATAAGGAATTTATTAAGTGTTGTATACAGTACTACTATTGATCGACTGACATAATACCATTGTAAACAAACAAACCGTGGAACGGTTACTATAGAACTTTAAATGTGACATAGCTTGTGTGGTAGCCAGTACTAACATGCTACTATCGTATGTAGGTCGTACACATACCTATCACATTAATATATTCAATACTATTGGGTAAACTATTTGAGCAGAGAATTAGCGCAGATAAACCAGGATAACGTATAAGGAATTTATTAAGTGTTGTATACAGTACTACTATTGATCGACTGACATAATACCATTGTAAACAAACAAACCGTGGAACGGTTACGACCGCGTCTGGAGCGAGGTCATGTTGGGCGTCCACGGAAAATATACCACATGGTTGACGCAGAGCCAGAAACTTCTACGGAAGAAGCCGTCGAGTCAACGGAGGAGTATGCAGACTGTCAGAATTTCGTTGGAGTTGCCGAAATAACCCTTAAACAGGCTTTGACAGGCAATGAGAAAAAAGGATGGAAAGATGCAATACTTTCAGAAGTAAAAAGTTTAATCAAGAACGACACATTTGATATTGTAAATAAACCTAAAGGCCGAAATGTCGTAGGTTGTCGTTATATATTGACAACGAAGCTTAATGTTGACAAGACTGAGAAGAAGAAAGCCAGGCTGCTGGCAAAAGGTTTCAGTCAACGTCATGGCATTGACTACCAGAACACCTTTGCGCCTGTTGCCAGACTTGACACTGTAAGATTGCTAGTTGCACTCGCAGTGGAACTTGATCTTGAAATACATCAGCTTGACATTAATACGGCATACTTGAATGGCTTATTAGAGGAGGAGATATATATGAAAGTGCCAGATCTTCTAGAAGAATGTTTGCAAGACCTCATATGTTTGGAACAGCCAGGTTCAGCCACATATGAAAGAGCAAGCAAGATGTTATCTGATCTGAAGACTGGGGGCGATGTGTGTCGACTGAAGAGGTCGCTATACGGGCTTAAACAGGCTGGTCGCCAGTGGAACATCAGGCTGGATGAGGAGCTAAAGTGCATGGGGTTGCAAACCTCTTTAAACGAGCCGTGCCTTTATTTTAAGGATATAGATTCGGAAACGAAACTCTTTGTATTAGTTTATGTTGATGACATATTAGTCGCATCGCAAAGAGGTGAATGTATCGAAAATTTCAAAAAGGAACTGGCCACTAAGTTTGAATTAAAAGATTATGGCGTTGCAAAATATATGCTAGGCATAGAGTTTGAAAAATATGACATTGGCATTAAATTGTCACAACAAAAGTATATTGACGATTTATTGATAAAATTCAACATGGAAAATTGCAAACCTATATCTACGCCGATGGATGTGAAGAGTAAGATTGTGAAATCTACCGAAAAATGCAACAATAGTGAGGAGCAGTACCCGTATCGCGAAATAATCGGATCTTTAATGTATTTATCTACGGGAACAAGACCTGACATCACGAATACCGTATCTATTTTAAGTCAGTTTTTGGATTGTCCTAATAAACAATGTTGGGATGCAGCGAAACGCGTACTACGGTACTTAAAACATACGAGAAAGTATGGACTTATATATAAGAAAACGGGTAAGTCATTGCAGGGTTACTCAGATGCTGATTGGGGTGGATGTTTGATTGATAGACGATCTTATTCAGGTTATGTGTTTATGTTAGGAGGTGGATGCGTGTCCTGGAAATCGGAAAAGCAAAAGTGCGTTTCTACTTCAAGTTGTCAAGCAGAATATGTAAGCTTGTCATCATCAATGAAAGAGGGAATCTACTTGAACAGTTTGCTTACTGAAATTGGATTACGTAAGTTTGCACCATTATCTTTACATGTAGATAATCAGGGAGCGATTTGCCTTGCCGGTGATCCAATGTTCCATTCTCGGAGTAAGCACATCGACATAAGGTATCACTTTATAAGAAGTGTATTAAAGAGCAATAAGAGCATTGAGTTGAAATATCTGTCAACTGATTCAATGCTTGCAGACATATTAACGAAAGCTTTGCCCAGAGTGAAGCACTATACGTGCATGTGTGGTTTAGGCATTGCTTGTTGATCGTTCGTTTATTTTGCTACAGTTGTTCTTTGATATTACTTTGTTTTATATGTGTTTTATTATGTCGTCTTTTATATTGTTTCGAATATGCACATTAAGGGGGCGTATTGAATATATTAATGTGATAGGTATGTGTACGACCTACATACGATAGTAGTCTGTTAATACTGGCTACCATACAAGCTATGTCACATTTAAAGTTCTGTAGTAACCGTTCCACGGTTTGTTTGTTTACAATGGTATTATGTCAGTCAATCAATAGTAGTACTGTATAGTGTATACAACACTTAATAAATTCCTTATACGTTATCCTGGTTTATCTGCGCTAATTCTCTGCCCAAATAGTTTACCCAATATTTCTTTAGTGGCAGTAGGTTTTAGCCAGGCTCCTTGAATTTTTAGGCAGACAGGCTATTGTGTATATTAAAAAATATATGTATACAGGGCGTCCCAAAACTATGGGCCATCCAGGGAAAGTACCTTGAATATTGTAGATGGAAGATTTTACTAAAAGAAGACATTATTTCCGATCCACGAGAAAAAAAATGTTTTGTTAAAATTCATGGTCTTCCTTTTATTTCTGACACTATGTTATTTAGCAAAAAATAATCCTTATGATGAAGCCTTTTGATCGTTATGATAAAACTACAGAGTAATTTTTTTTCTCGTGTAGCGGGTTCGATTCCCGGTACAATCATGTAAGAATTATTTAAAATTTTTTAATCAAAATAATATCTTCTTTCAGCAAAATATCCTATCTACGATATTTAAGGTACTTCCCCTTGATGTCCCATAGTCTTGGGACACCCTGTATGTCACATGCTTTATAAGCCCCCGATGCATAAGTTCTCGTCTAGTCAGAGTATTCTTGGGTACTTTAATTTGCACAAATCAATTGTTTAGAATTAAAAATAAACAACTATCCAAACCACCTATAAATAATATCATTCTTCAATATCCTTTAGAGTAATAATTATTTTGTAATTTAGTCCGGTATGACCTATTTGGAGTAATTCTGTTTCCATTGCGTCAAACTCAAACCATAGCCACCAGTCACCCACATGACATATTTTCAAACAATCTAAAATACTGGGACTGCTTTTCGCGTCTTCAGTTTATAAGGGCATATCTGCATACAGTTTCGAAGACCTACTTGTATATTCTGTGCGCATGCGTATATACTTTGTTCCAGATTAAATGACGAAAAGTAAGCCCGTCATAAAACTAGAACCAAAGTGCGGCACGTGTACTTTTGTAGCTCAACCCTTATTTTATTGTAAACAGATTCAAACAACACACACCTGCGTAGTTGTTTTACAACCCTACTTGAAGATGACAACTAAACAATGGCTTTTTGTAACGGTTATTTTTAAGTACTTTTCGTCATCTAATTTGGAAGGAAGTATGTATACGTAAACGCAATTTGCTAAAGACTAATCCCTTGCGAATTGCAATCGCATGCCATATTCCCGAGTTAAAACGCCGCATGTGGCTGTGACACTTGGAAACATACGCATAACTTACTTGATACGATTATATTAGTAAACAAGTCTGTTTATCGCAACGCTTTCGTCCACTTGCGGCAAACAGAACTATAAATCCCTTGAAAGATATCATGTTGCTCAGCGGATGGTTAACGTCGTCTGTACTGTTAGGGGACAATCAGTGCAGAACAAAAACAAAACGTTCCGTTCCGGCAGCTAGTGACAGGCAGAGGATGGAGCATCGTTTCCGACACTCGTGAATAATACCCACTATTTTAACGTGAAACGAACTATTGACCATTCGATTGTGACTTTCCTGTTAGAATGAGAAACTACTGCGCATGTAGAGAGGACGGATGAAGCAAGATAAACAAACATGGTATATGAGAAACAAGTGGATGATGCAGATGAGAGAGAAAGACCTCTGCGAACTGTTTTCGACCAATCCGGATAAATTCTAAAGAAAGGTCAGTTAATGTAAGCCGAAGAGCATGTATGAAGAATGTGTTTAAGGCGCAGGGTAGGGCTAGGCCTTCTCCATACAAACTTTGTGCACGTTTTATTCGTCGGTTTTGGCACCCCCGAATATTATTTTATTTTTTGCTTGTAAATATTGGATAAACGAAGAACCTCAAGAAAAAAAAACAAAAATTGCGAAAAAATTTTAATAAAAAAAAATCCAAAAAATAAAGAAATTAAAAAAAGATCTCCAGGTTCTGGCTAACAGAAAAATAAGCATACTGAGCAAAAAAGAAAAACTATCACAAAGTTTGTACGGAGAGAGTTTGCCCACCCCTGCGTCTTAAGAGAATGACACAAGAAGGTTTCTCAAGATCGGATTATGTGGATTCTCCGAGAAACTAATTAGGTATATGTTATGTATGTTGTAGTTTATATATACCTACTTATAGGTGAATCTACAAATCGACTCGTCTCTATATCTTCGCCGCGAATCACGCATCTGGTTCAGAAAGTTTTATTGTCTGTAAAACACTATAGTGCACGATTCTCTCTCATCTCATTCGTAACTATATAAATCGGAAACAATTTCACATTCAAGAAGATAGCGATTGTATCGCAACTGGAGTGTTAACAACTCCCAACAACATTCTGACTAAGTGTTCTTTGTAGAGAAATAATGAGTAACATTCTGCTTTCGTTTTACAGCCATAAAGTTTTGTGAAACTTCAATTACCACGTCGGTATCCAGTCTTGAAATGATAAGTGCTGATTGGTGTTGCGGGAAAGTGTAATATCACTCTTGTTTCTCACAAGAATTTAATTTAAGGAATCATTGATACTCCGATTGTCTATACGAAAATACAGCTTAATTTTATAAACCAAGGCCCGTATTGATGAGCCCAGTTCATATCGATAACAAATTAGCAGCTACCTAAACAATAACGATGGAATAGTTATTAGGTGGGTAACTTACATAGATTTTACTCGACAGCTTGATATCACACTCAGGTGCACTGCACTTTGCACTCTTTCTAACATGTTAAGCTTGGCGCGCGTGGAAGCGAGTCCAAGAGATTCATGTCGATTCAGAAAAATAGTCTGATAAAATCAATTGCTGGCAAATTCCCCAACGCTTACTGAAGTGTTAGCGGAAATTAATTACTAGAGGGAACTTCCTAAATTAGCCGGCTTTGAAGAAGCATCGCCTGACCGACACAGGCAACTTTTTTGGCAGACTCTTCTTTGTTAGGGTTGCTGCTTACAAGATGTTCAATAGTTCTCGTTCAGCACGATCCAAACCTACATGTATGTAACTTAAAAAACGATATTTTGAAAAAAAAAAACATGTGCCTGTGCTATGTAAGTTCATACTAGACTAAAGAGCATTGTGTGCACTTTACAATATTTACTGCCATATCTTAAGACTTGAACCTAGCAGCTAAGTAGGATAGTTATTAGGCAACTGTTTCTGCCTACTTCGCAGCAGAGTGGGTTAGTTCCAAGAATTTAAAAAGAAGTTGTTTTGGACTCGGTTTTTAATTTTTTAATAAATTTTTATTCGGCTGCGAGACGAGTCGTTAACTACCCTACTTACTACTGCTTAATCCTCATACAGTGATCCATTTTGTAGATTAATGTTGTTAAATATTCTGGGCTATACGAAACCGTGTAATGTAATTTACGGTGTCTTTACTCCCGAACATACATAGATACATTCATAGATGAAAATAGTCTACATATCGTTTGATGTTCGTTTAACGTGTATCTGTTTTTCGTTTGCTGGTTCAGTGAACTCTAAAATGATGGGGTTATAAGTACAAATGTTTCAACGTACAAATACTGATACTGGGTTTTTTAATTTGCAGGTAAGAAAGAGAGAATTCTCGAGGCTGACTGAGGTATTTATCAATCAATCAATAATAATTTATTTCGGAAATGTCCATATCGTATTAGTAACAATGAAACTTAAAAAAACTATGTTAGTATTACATGTAACTTATCCTATGTGACAAATGTAAGCCATTCCAAGCTTGCAGGAAGGCCCCATCCACTCTGTCCGCGACTGTGGCTATGAGGCTGTTGGTACTGCCGCGCACACGCCGCACCAGGGATGCAACGCGCTTGCGCATGATGGCGCTGAAACCATCAATGCGCGCCTCCGCAAACATGCCTGACGCACTACAGTGGCGCGGCAGCCCCAACAACATCAAAAAAGCAAAGCAAAGAAAAGCATTATTATATTGGACGCGTAGAGCGCTGTAAGCTTTTTGAGTAAAGTTGATCCATAGGCTGCAGGTGTTAAATGACTGGCAGAACGCCTTAGGCGACTTCCTGATTTGTCGGTGCGGAGGCGGTACGATATGAGAAAACTGTCACATGTCAGTGTCAACTGTCAGTCAACTCGGTACTACTTTTTACTGCGCCCCTACATTTAAATGAGTGCTTCCTGACTGGCGCGGGATGCGCGCTAGCGGGGCGATACGAAGGCAGTACTGGTGCGCTTCTGCGCATGATATTACTACTGCGCAAATGTAATACTGACAGTATTCCGTCAAGTGAGAATCTTTGCGACGTCAGTAAGTTTACGTCAAAGAAGAAAGTGTCACATATCGATCCCGCCCCGCCAAGTCAGGAAGTCGCCTTAAAAGGGTAATTTTTACAGAGTAAGTACCTACACCTTGCAAACCTACGAATCAACATATTATTTACTCCTTACTGCCAGCGCCCTACTTTATATTATCGGTGTGAAGCGGAACGGAGATGAAATTGGCATGGCAACAGGACGTTCCATATAAGAAAGACGTCTTTATACCTTTGTGCACATTTTAACAATGTGAGACGAAATTTTGTTTACAGATAACACTAAGGTTGGTTGGGAAAATATTACATTGCTCTCTGACATATCGGGAGCGAACAAAATGCAAGCTTGTATCATGTTAAGGCGAGATCCCTCCATTGCAAAATCCCGCTTTAACACGCGTGAGTTTGCAATTGACCATCCCGCTCTCTACGGAACTGTGCGCGTAGTTTTCGTAAATATTTTGTACATTTTGATTGATTTTTAGAATACTGGATCATTTATCAAAAATCTATCCGGTTATTTTGTTAGAACAATAAGAAAGCTACCCTTTTTGTAAAATAAAACATATCAAAGCCGTTGACAATTACGAAATAATCAGCATGAAAGTTTATTTTTACGATGATATGATGTTTATTTTTTGTGAACAATAAAGAATATTGTATTGTAGATTTAGGATTTTTCACGGAGTTATCAAATCATTTTTCAATATTTTGATCGGTTATTTTGTTACTGTCTTTCTTTTTCAATGTACAGTAATTTTTGTGTAGTGTAATTCTACATTATTTCTTCACACTCTAACCTCAAACTTTAATAGTTTCGTCGATTCTTGGACTGGCCTCGCCTCGAATGGGACTACTTCTTTAGGTATCGATGCTAAGTAGATCACGTGACCTCAAGCCGCCCTTACTAACGCCGTAGGCCCTAATCGGACCTTTATTGAGAATGTCTATCAAACGCGTTTTACATTTCGAGTCATACAATAGACCGCCAGAGGACATATTGGCACACTCAACTTCAAAACAGCTCAACTACCTATACGTTGAAGAGAATAAAGTCCTTTTCGGAATAAGGTCTAGTCCATTTATAGTAAATGCAATTACGAAATGTTGCCAATTTGATATTGGCTCATTGTTGGGCCCCCGGGGTGAAGTTAACGCCCCTAGGCCAGGGGTCTTAGTATCCGGAGGGGATATTTTACGATTCTTCAGTGAACTGGCTAATTATATGGACCGCGCTTTATTAAATGTTCGAAATTGATCGAAGTTCGAAGCTGGGGTTGGATCCGAGTTTGTTAACACATTCAGCGCCGAGGACGCGATATCGTGTTATCCGGTCCTAGACAGTTTTGACTAGGATTAAAACCATGTATTTTAGACAATTTGCTTTTCAGGCGACTTGTATTTAGCTGCGTTTTGATGCAGTGACCAGCTGCGTTTTAGACGAGTTGCTATTTCTACCAGTTGCGTTTTAGACGAAGTGATACTAACCCATCATGCTATGAGAGTAGCGCATAGCACTCGTAGGCAATTAATGTGTTAAGTAAGTTAATTATTTTTATTTTTCACTTTTGTTTCAAACGCAAAAAAATATGCATATCCCAAAAATTTGGTAACTGATCTCTTAAAATAATTGAATTAAATCTAGACCCTGTAACAGAACTTGACGTAACTTTTCCACCACCCATAAAAACCTCATTTCTAAATATGCAGAAATATTGTACATCAAGTTATGCGAACTCTACAAAAGAGTATTAAGAATACAAAAAGCTCCGACACACTATAAATTGACTTTCTCTGGCATACCGCTGAATTGTTTCATCATGTTATTCAAGTCGTAGAAACAATCTTGTTACGCCAACTTTTCCTTACGTTTTGTTATATTGTCCAAACTTAAGCTGCTTAAAGAGCTTTCTTGGCGCCCTGCCTTTGAAGCTTTATGACATATTGTGTTTTACTGTGCTTGGGATTACTAGAGAATCGACTGAAATAGGCACACTTGAAAGCTTGAAAATCATAATAAATATTTTTTGGTATTGCTAGCAGTATTACGTAATTTTATAAAATCTGCATAGCCGTGTATTACAAGTACAATTATCTCTGTATCCTCGTGTTGGATGTTATGCGTTCGAAATGAATACAAAGTATTTTTCTAATCCCCTTGGCCGGAAGGGCGCTAACACAGCATGAGCCTACGGGCAATCACACATATGCTGCTTAATGACGTCACACCCTCGGTTCGAACCGGGGGCACAAATTAGCTATTGTGTAAAAATACGGAAAACACGCACTTTGAGTTAGCTACGCGTTATGTTCAATGGCCAATTTTATTATTTTATATGAAGTCAGTTGAGTGAGTATGATTATTATGAGTATTATTATTCAAGTTTTTATACGTCCCGTCCCTCTGCTTGAATTAGAAGAAACGGGAAGTGGTCCATACGCTAATCCAGTGCGGGTTAAGGACTTATCATATACACCTTTGAATGTCTTCGCATGAGTATGAAAGTTTCTTCAAGATGTTTTTTCCTGAAGGGAAAAATAAAAGGTAAGTGTCAATTTGGTACAGATATTCCGAAAAACTCTGATATATTTTATTTTAAAAACAAGAAAATACAATTTATATGTGTATCGTAGGGGAGACTAGGTATACTGACATGCGTAGGGGTGAAAATTGTGAGATGCGAGTACTCTGGGTAGAAAACACAGAAATGAGGTGCACTTGTCAAGGGGCGTTAGCGACGCATTATGCTTAATGGCCAGTTTTAATAGTTATTTGGACTCGCATATGCTCGTATATACGCCTGGCTTTTCTGAGAGAAAGGAAGCCATTATTTGTGAGGGATATGTACGAGTATACTTTATCCGCATTATTTTTCACTTTTCAACCCATGACCGTGCTGGCTATATCATATGGTCATCACTGAAAGTTTTTATGTAGATATTGTTTATATGTAGTATCACAGAGTGGATGCCGCAAGATACTCGGAGACGACGTGGCAGGCCGAGGCGGAGATGGCGGGATGACCTGGACACATTTCTAAACGACTGGCCCGAAACAGCCCAAATCCAAACGAGTGGAAGTCAAGGGGGGAGGCCTTTGCCCAGCAGTGGGACAAAAGCCTATAGGAGGCTTAGAAAAAAATAATCACCATTTTATATTTATCTGTATTTTTTTAACCACGATATTGGCAGCATGTACACTTTTCCTCAGAACCATATATATAGCCAGACTCGTGTCGAGCGTAGTCGATCCTTCTTTTACTTCAATAACTTCCTGTTTTATTCTAGTAACACGCCGCTGTTTATGCACGAATACTAGTTCCTTCGTGACATTAAACAGATAGATTGTACTCAATGATACTAAATCACTTACGATTATGCCTTTCAGGGTCAAAACCGTGAGAACGTCTGATAATAGTAACAAATTTTAGTAATAACCGAATTATCATGTCAACTAAAATAACTGTCAATTTGACAGGTAGATTTTCTTCAATAAATACAGCAACAATCACTATAAAATGTCCATACTACTTAAAAATAAATGAAATCCCATGAAAAAATAATCACCCAAACTCATTTTAAGCCCCACAATAAATAAATATATAAACATCACCTAATAAATGTGTTTCCGTCCATTAATAACAATGAATCAGCAAAACACCTCAAACGAGTCGTAAACGCCTTTAATTTGTTTTAATAATGTTACCCATGATAGTGCTTTGAACATCAAATGAATATACATTTTTCAGCTTATCACGGAGATATAAGACCCAAAATTGTAAAAATTCCTTTTACGATGACCGTACAGGCGACCAAACGAAAAGCGATCTTAGTGCCTGTGTGATGCGTACATTTGCAATTCATTTTTCCTCTAGAAGGGTAACCCTCGTCATCTTTGCCTACCTCAACGCAGTAAAGGTAGGATGTCACTGCGTGAATGATGGCGGACATTTGTCATAATATGTGTCACGGCACGAGTGCGTAGGGGGAGACCTCTCGGTTTTCTTTTTGCTCTGTTGAATATAATTTGTGCGCATTAACATATAATCTGTCTATGTGGATACCCTAACATAATACATACAAAACAAGTCAGTAAGAGATAACATAACATTCCTATTTCGATGAAATGACATAAAGGCCTGTCTCAGTCCCGAGGTAGGCTTCAGAGTTAACTCTATTACCAGAGGGATAGCTCTTAGGAAATCTCTCTCTCTCTCTCTCTAGATATATTTCTTAAGAGAAATCACTCACTATCAGCGTCTGTAAGGAAAAGAGGACATCGTTCGCTTACTCCCAAACAATCAAATCCTAACATATACAATTTAAAAAAAATTCTAAAATGAGTACTATAAAAATAAACAAAAAATAAATTGTAATAATCCTGTTTTCTGGTTGTTGTGGTTATTGGCAAATAAATTATTTGTATTTGCATCGTGATCGCTATGTTAATTTTTCTCAGTGTTTAGATATAAATACCATCTTACCGATTAAATTAACCTTTGACCTACGAGTACCAACCATCTCCACTTGTTTATGTAAGGATTACATAATGTTAATAAAGTAGAATATCCAAAACTTTAAGTACCTAATTTAGATGAAATATTTCTATTATATGTATAGATTAAAACAAAACAATATTTAATTCATTTGAAGCATTTTCTTGAAGCACTAAAACACTAAGCCCGTTTTCGATACAATCTGCTTATCTGGCAAATGCTGTGCTGTACTTAAACATATTTTTTTATACACCGACGGTGGCAAACAAGCTTTACCTGTGATGGTAAACAAACACCGTAACCTATGGACGCTTGTTCCAGAGGAAATCCATCGTCAATTTTTTTATTACACAAACTGTTTTGTCAGCCCACAACCTTTCTTGATGTATTGTATACAATCGAAAGATAACCAGGCCGTCATTAGGGGTAGGCATTAGGCAATGATAAAAATTACGCAATACGTCACTGCCGGCGGGCCCCTGATTAATGCGCTGCGGAACCGCGGAGCGCCGCGGGACCCCGAAATTCGCTTTTGTATTTATTGCTTATCCATTTTATTACGATCAACCTTTTTCGTGTTTACTGCTGTAGACATTGGAAGTATTAGAATCGGGAGTTCTTATTTTGTATGTGAATTTTAGAAGGAACTAGTTTTCTTGCATTTTCACTTAAGAACCAGTTAGGGTTCCGTACCTCGAATTTCGAAAGGAAAAAACGGAACTCTTATAGGATCACTTTGTTGTCCGTCCGTCCGTCTGTCTGTCTGTCAAGACCCTTTTTCTCAGGAACGCATGGAGGTGTCAAGCTGGAATTTATATCAAATACTCAAGTCTACTGTCCCTTGGAGCTGTCAAAAAATCAAAAGAGATACAGCCGTTTATGCCGCAAATTTTCGACACTCGCAAGGGAATCAAAACCTACAGGGTACTTCCCGTGAACTCAGAATCTTGAAACTTGGTACGAAGCAACGTCTTATAGCACGGATAATAAAAGGAAAAACTGCGAAAACCGTAAATTTTTAATTACATCATATAATAAAATATTTTTAATAATTTTATATTTTTTACTTGGACCATAACATGACCCGATTGTCGTGTTGGTAAACTTTTATACTTATAATACCTACAGGTTTGTACGAAACACTCGGTGCGCGAGTCCGACTCGCACTTGGCCGGTTTTTTGGTGCTAGAAAGATTTTGGCCAGTAAATAAATAAATAAAAAATAGCTCAGCGTTTACATAACTCATTGCTTTAAAGTTAGTGACCATTAAAAAACATTAACAACGTTGTACCTAATCCTATACCGCATGGCGATCACGTTCCGCGGCGCGAGCAAACTCCGTAAAACCACCAGCCAGGGTTGCCACACGTCCAAATTGTCGATTGTTCCAAGTTTCCAGTCCGCAAACGTGAAACTTTGTGCCCGGAAGTCCGGAAGTCATTGTTCACAGTGAAGTTATCTATCTTATTTGGCAATTTTCAGGGTATTGGTGGTTTAATGGCTTGATGAAGTTGGTTCTTGCTGTTGTTGTGGCGTTAAATTGAAAAAAAACGGAGTTTAAATTTTAAAACAGAATTTTAGACTGACCGTGTTATCTAACTTGGCTGACGCTTGCTTGCTTGACGCTTACAACACTGGGTTTGCCGCTGTATCTCTCTTTCTCTCTCTCTCTCTCCTTTGGCATTCAACCAAAAGAAAAAAATCGCAACGAAGAAGCACAGAATAAGTAATAGTACTACGTACAGAAGTTGCACTGTTAACAAATCGCCAACTTACAAACCCAAATTATAATAGGTAAATAACAAATATTGACCACACCAAGCGAATGACGAGACGACGCGACCGTCCGGTAGCAATTCGCCACTGAATGTACTTGCAGCGGCCCTGGGATGTACTTGCAGCGGCGCGGCGAACTGACGGAGTGAAAGCCGCCTGGAAGGTGTTTCGAATCCATGATTTTTAAATTGCGTAGGTACAATGCTCGTAACCTAGTGAGCTGAGGGCCCCACTCAAATTGATTGTTCTGCTGCTCGGCAAATAGTTCAGATTCATAACTGTCAACCCTAACTGAAGCTCGAGATTGCTGCAACGAATGCGTTCAGAAATTCCGAACGACGCCACTTCATACCCACTCGGTAAGTGCATTCTGTGAACGCGACCATTTTTAAATGAGGAACTGAATTCCGAATCTGAATTTTGGAGTCGGTTAATAAATTCTAAGTCTGTTTCGGCTAGACGCTGAGTTGCGAGTTGAAATTGCGATTGTACGAATATGAATTGAGCCACGTGTATAAGATGGTTTGCTTGAGATGTCGCCACAAGCTAGTGTCATCCACCGCCCCTCCAGAGCGAATCTCATACTAATATATACGCAATTGTACGGATTGGGGCTGAGGCGCGCCTTCGTGGATGACGCACACTATAGCGGGTACAGTAGAATCCGCTTATAACGACTCCGGTTATAACATTTGACCGCTTTTAACGACTGTTAAATCACCGACGCGACAACAACAACAACAAACAAATACTCTTTATTGCACACCTCACATAAACACACATACAAAAGAAAAACAAAGAAACAGGGATACAGAGGTAGAACAAAAGGCGGTCTTATCGCTTACATCGCGGCGCGACGTTAGGATTCATACCAAACATTTTCAAAGAAAATCAGCCCGTTTTGTACGACGTCCTGGTGCGACCGCCGGCCCCTTGACGGTCGCTGTATCCGGATTCTACTGTATAATGTTGTTTTGATTAATTTCATCTATATTTTTTAGATTTCTAAAAACATAGAAATCAAACGCGTTATCTTATAAGATAAGAAGCACTTATTATATAAGATAGTTAAAATTAAGCTTACGCTTGTTTTGCTGATGAATTTGACGATAATATATTTTTACGAGTAATACTCTTTTTATACTTCTAAAGCTTCCTAGCTCTGCAACTTATAAATTTCTTATTAGCCCTATCTAAGGTAGGGAGTGACCCTCAAGGGGTGCCAAGTGCTTTACTTTAACATATAACTAAATAATAGCTGCTATTTGATTAGGACTTATCAGGGGACGACCCTACTGTTGGGGGACAGACGAATTTCGTAATAAGATTCCGTGGATTTTGTATAAAAATAAAACTGGATATTACCAATATAGATTTAACACTGCAATAAGTTAAATGTAACATTTTTATTATCACTATTTCGTAATGAATTTGTATTAAAATGTAATTCATTAATTACTGAGACTAATTGCGAATTATTTCATGTTCGATATTGGGGAGCTACTACGTATAAACGCTCGATATCGAGTCGCAAAAATATGAGTCGTTAAATTCTACATTTTGCCGAGATTTTAGCGTAATGTCTACAAAATGAGCGTGAAATATTCACCGAAACGCCGCCTCCAATTAAAGTAGTACTTACTTCCACAACTTCGTATTTATATCGACTATATTAAAGTAAATACTTTCTTACCTTGTGGGAATAGAGTACAGAGTTATTCTAATAAATTAGGTAAGTGTGAGATTGTGGTACCTAGCTAAAGTTGGAATCGCGGCGGGGTGCGAGCAAAATTAAAACCGCAGGGGTCGATTTTGAAAGCTTTTACACCTGTTTTAATTTTGTCGTACAACTTTGATTCACTTAGAATCACAGGAGGAATCTAAATTGAAACGTTAGGTACCAACAATTTATGATATCTTTCATAAATAGTGTTTAAGAAATGATTATTGTTCACTTTGCTGTAGCCACAGTACGTCGATGAAACAATCGGTTTAAAGATTCTTTATTCCCATAAGAATTTTTACAATTCACTTATAATGAGAACTTAAATATTTTACACAAACTCAAATGAAAAGTGCGCATGAATCCTTAAGTGGGAGTTACAAGTCATGATAAAGTTTACAATCGACAATATAAACCAGATTTGAAAATGAAATACCTCCTAATTCATGTGAACGTATTATAAAATTTTAAGTGTCAAAACAATTACTCACGATTTGAATCGGAAACTATGGACCCTTAAATTAATATACACAACGAATTAATAATACAAAGCTCTTGTTTTTTCAACTGCTGCAATAATAATCTGCAACTTATAAAGTATGATTAATATTAGTGTTACCATTCGTTCCCTCTCGACAAACAAGCTACTGAATGGCGTCCTAAATTCATATTTCCGATACTAATCCTATTGTAAATAGCGTAAAAGATTGGGAGTTTGGTAAAGGGGAATTGGCAGAAGTGAGCGATACGTTGAATACATACATGTGGGACATGTACATAATACACCCCCTTTGGAGAACACAGTCACGTGTGTTTACCTCTTGGAACTTGGATGCGGATCATGCGGACTATGAGACTCAATATTGCCGAGGGTAAAATATTTGATAGCTATAATAAACTTCGAATTTAATAATATTAAGAGAGATAATGAACATGGTTTTATTCGTCAGTCGTGGTCGTAGAAGTGGGCAATATTAAAAAGAGTGACCCACTGTTTTAGGTCCGTATCCCAATCACACATTGTGTTTATGCCTTAAGCCCGTTCAGTTTGAGACCCGAGTCTTCCGCTAGAAAGCAAAGATTGCGATCGCCGTGGAGTATTTCATCATAATCATCAATATCAGCCGAAAGACGTCCATTGCTGGACAAAGGCTTCCGCAAGGATCTCCACAACGACGGGTGTTGCGTCGACTTTATCCAACGGCTTCCCGCGATCTTGACCAGATTGTCGATCAACCTGGTTTGGGGCCTTCCTAAATATGTTGTGTTGTGTCTTCCGATGCGTGTTGCGTGGTAGTGGAGTCTCTAGTGGAAATAAGTAATACAATCTAGCTGTTCCCGACCACTGGGTACCAGGATCGCAGGGTTTCTCCACGAAAAAGAGTCTTTATGTACAGGAGTGAGGGGTCATAATCGCTGTCCAAACACGGCAGTAAAGTGGCAGAAAAACCACGACACGAAAAACATATTAAAATGTAAGCGGAAATTAATGAAAAGATGCCCAAGTTTAATACAAAAAAGGCAAATTATTCCGAAGTTCAATTACCGTGAAACTCATCTCTTAGTGAAAACTTAGCACCAAAGGTAGAATCCAGATACGATCAAGTTCTCTTCACAGTCAATTATGCAGTTCGAACACGATCTTCCGATTCCGCTAAATACCCCAAGTTATTCTGAGTTGAGGAAGTTAAGCGCGGATTTGTAAGTTGTGAGGCTAATGATGCATCGGAAGCACAGATTAATATACCCAATATCATTAAAAACGGGTAGATGAGTCAAATGATGATCAGCATGATATTGATAAAAGAAATTTACTTATATAATTTCTTGTTTACAGGTAAAAATATGGAGATGAAATCAACGGCTGGTGGCAGATCCAGGCTAGGTAATGTGAAGTCATCCCAAACATTGAATGATTAAAGAATGCAGAATGCATGTCGTATGACAATACGATACGAGTGGCGCAATAGAAGCGAGGACTATGTCCAGCAGTAGGCGATTACAGGCTGAAGAAGATGATGATGTTGATAACGATAGTGGCATAGCTAGCTCTCGGGCACCTCCGAGCAGACAGTCACCTAATTGAAGTTGGCTCCACTGTCTCAATGACCTTGATCGGTTGGCCCCCGCCACACCGCGCACCCCTCTCCGTACTTAACGTAAAAGCGCTGTGTCCATTTCGCACTTACTACTAACTAACTAACTGGGCTGGCACGACGACCCAAAATGAGTCTTGGCCTCCGACACAAGCGCACGCCACTTTGCTCGGTCCTGCGCAATTTCTCGCCAGCTTGCTCCAGCTCCGAGCTCACGCAGGTCCGCTTCCACCACATCCCTCCAGCGATACTTGGGGCGACCCACAGGACGTCGTCCGGTCGGTCGGCCCGTCGAGTATGCTCTTTTAACCTGTCGATCTTCTCCCATCCTCTCTAGGTGGCCAAACCAGCGAAGACGATGTGCTTTGGATTCACCTATAATGTTTGATTAGGAATAACTAAATAAATTGGCGTCCACCCCGCACTATCACAATTAGAAAACAACGTCTATGTCGCAATAAATATAATCCTCACTGAATAACAAAACAACAACATAACCTCTCAATATTTACGATGCGCAAATTCGTTTTTTGGTGTTATTTTCCTAATAGCCTAAAAAATTAAATCTCTCTTAGGTTGTTAGATACGATAATGAGGAATAGTTACTCAATTAACGTTCGAATATCTAAAAATTGTGCTGCGCTAGGCTGTAATTGAAAAATTAAAAAAAAAAAAACTATGGATTCTTTTCTAACATCGGCTCTTGAAAATGAAGCATCAAATGAATTACACGTTCAATCACAGTTCATTTCAAACATTTCGTATAGTTCCGTCTTACCTGTGCGTCTAACTATTTTAATAACGCACGACTCTGAATACTTTTATGAGAATATTAAAGTTATATCGTCCTTTATAAGACCTGGGAGTAATAAAAACTTGTTAATGGTACCGAATGAGTCCGAATAAATGCTTGCGATATGTGTTTAGAAATACGTATATTTATTATTAGTACATGAGAGCGCTCGTGGCCCAGCGGCGCTTGCGTACCGCTTGCGCTTGCTAAGGTTAAGCAACGTGGGCAGCGGTCAGGACTTGGATGGGTGACCGCTTTGAGTGGTTACTAACTGAGCGCTCCCGTGCTTTGGAAGGCACGTTAAGCCGTTGATCCCGGTTGCTGTCTATGTCAGCAGTCGTTAAGCCAAGTTGGAGGCCTTCGGGCGGCTTGAGAACTTCTAACAGTCAAGTTGCCCACTCACTTGACAAAGCCTAATCCCAATAAGGTCTAGCTTCCCCTTGGGGTTGGAAGGTCAGATGGCAGTCGCTTTCGTAAAAACTAGTGCCTACGCCAAACCTTGGGATTAGGTAGCGGACCCCAGGCATCCTTCAGGATGCAACTGTACTGGGATAATGCTAGGAGGATGATGATTATTAGTACATGGGCAACAAGGTACATTAACCAAGGCATAAAGCGTAACAACCAATTTTAGGCAGCTACTACTACCCATTGGATTTTTCTAATAGACCATTCACATCCAATTATAAATTACTAGAAATATCGAATATTGAAAAGCATTTGACAATAAATTTACTGCACAGCTCAAAACGCAACTGGGAGGATACATTCAATGACGATTCAGACGTTAAAAGAGAAGTTACGAAAAAAGGGTATCGTTAAAAAAATAATGCACGAGTGAACAAATTACGTTAAACGTGCTGTAACTGGGCCTATTTAATGTATTCTTTTTATTGTTTTGCGTAAATTCATTCACCTGTGATCGAAAGAGGACATCAGTTTATTTTCATCTTCAACAAATGACCGCTAGAAAATTTGCGCGGTTACCTTGGCTGTAGTTCAAATTGTACACTAACGTAATCAAACGATTTGCGATGTGCATGCTAGGAGTCCCTCAAGGCCAGAAGCTGTCCGTAATTTAAAAACTGTTTACACTGACTGTGCAAATTATATCTCCAATTGTACAAGTAGTGGTATGGTTCTGTTTTGTTTCTCGGTTTCTATGATCAGTTAATTTCCATAACGGGAGCATAATGGCGGAATTCCAAATGGGAGATAGCCGATGCTTCCTAGTAAAGCGAGTTTAGATTATACGTGTCTTCGTCTAATGCCTTTAACGGATTCCTATTGATTTCTTGTCCCCCTACTCCTTGAGGAGATTTTTCTAAAAGCTTTTTTGTGGTAGACGTAAATGAATATAGAATAATTTCCTGCCTTGGTAACCTAGTTAGTTATCTAAGCCTATTTCACATATAACGGTATATTTGCAAAACATAAAAGCAATTAGTCGTGTCGTTGAGGCATGAAACACGAACTAACCATTGATTTGATTGCTTTGGTTTCACCCAGAACAGTGAACGAGGAAATAAATGGAGCGATATATTTATTTGAACATTGGCCTATGTATATCTCTCTGTCCCTCTCACTCTCACTCTTTAGTTAAAGAACTAAGGCTAAGGTGTAGTTTTAGTATTTCTTCTAATTCCTCCGTTACAATTGAACCTCCTCGATGTTTTGGTAAGGTTTTATCTTTTCCTTATACGTCATAAATGGGTCTTTCACTTTTTCAAGAACAGAGATTAACCTAAAAATTGTCCTCAGTTTTAATCAAAGAGCCTGGCGTCCACTTTGACACCTAATTCCAAGATTTGGCGTAGGAACTAGTTTTTCGAGAGCGACTGTCATTTGACCTTTCAACCCAGAGGGAAAACTAGACCTTGCTGGGGCTAGGCCGGTTTCCTGGCGATGTTTTCCTTCATCGGAAATATACTATTAAATATCAAATGAGATTACGTACGTATAAATCTAATCTAAGATAAAAAGCGATGTAAGATGAAGAGTAATATAATATAATCTAATCTAAGGACTATAATCGGGCCTCGACCATGTATTGAATTTTTATTTTTATACTCGTACAACAAATATCCCATCCTTCCTTCAATCTTCTTTTGGCCTGATTCATATCTTCCTTTTCAATCAAATGGGCTATCAATCAATTATGGTTATGGCATAGCTTTATATCTACAACGAAAACACTTATTCGATCGTCAAATGGACCGTGCTAAGCCTGAACAAATCTACATCTAATAACGTGCCATTCGGACAAGCACTTACGCTGAAGCCCTTAGATTACTAGTGACAGTAGTGACATACGGACAGATAATGGCCACAACTCTGCTGTACTGTACGATTACTTTGACACATTACACAATTTTATTACATTAATTAAAGTCGTGGTATCAAATCCTATTTTTTGTTTAATTAAAAATGGGATCAGCGTCTAGCCAAGCTCGCACAAACTTATTAAAAAGCTTCTTGAGGAGAATTGTCATATGATGATTGTAGACGATAGCTACAGTCCTAACTTCAATAGCTCGTGTCCGACGTTAATACGTAGGCATTCACTCGACGCTGGTGCACGGTTCAGGATCAGTGTGCGGTAGCGGCCGAGGAGAGCGTTACATATAGACGTGCGGGTTCTCTTAGCAGGGCAGGCCTACTAGGGGTTCGGGATCAGGATCAGGTTCTGGTTCTGGTTCGGGATCAGGTTCAGGTTCTGGATCAGGTTTAGGCTCGGGATCAGTAGGGTTTGTAGTTCGTAGCAGGGTTTCGTAGTAGGCAGGGGCGCGGAGTAACGAAACTACATAGACAAGTTCAGTACGTGTATTTACGGTCGATATTGACACAATACATTAATAATTCTCCTAGCTATTATCCCTAAACAGCGGTGGCTCTATGCACTTCCAAGAACCACAGGTAGTAGGTGCCTAAGAAAATACATCTAGCAATCGCTATGAGTTCCTTGTGAAATTAATAGGTCCGTGCAGAATCCGAAAGTATGGATGTCTGTCGTACACTACTAATCACTTGGATCGATGGTTCGGTTGGATCGTTTGGATCGTTTGTTGTTTGGAACTTTGGAACTGACAAATCTCGGTTCGGGCTCGGACCCCATTAAAACTGGAAAAATCTTAACACCGCGATGTAGTACAAATTAGTATGGAAAGCTAACGGTCGGAACAGCGACATCTACCAGGACATTGGGTAAGTATATTAGTATTGCTATTCAAAAAGGGATGGCGTTAGTAGTCGTCGGTTTCCCTTTTGACGGTTCTCCTTGGTAGGGTTGGAGCTGTCCGTAACAATGATTACACCACGATGAGATCCAGAGTTGCATCAGAAATGTCGGCTCACCTTGCTGAGCCAGTGAGGACAGTACCTCATTCACTCCTCCATGAGTTTGTGACCGCAGTGTGACGTGTATATCTAATGACATTATTTAAAAGGCCTTTGTCGTCATCATTCCAGTGTTATCCCAGACAATTTTGCCAAGGTTTTTTTTATTCAAAATAGGTTGCGCTTGACCACAAATCAACTGATGGTAAGCAATATTGCGGTCTAGGATGGAACGCGCTTACCTAGCAAATACCGATTCACTCTCGCCTTGAAGACCGAAAGGTTGTAGTTTACAGGGAACAAGGAATCCGGCAAGGAGTTCCACAGCTGCAGCAATGTTAGAAGTTCTCAAGCCGCCCGAAAGGCCTCTAAAGCTTATGCCACACAGAGAGCGGGCGGGCGGTAGCGGCGCGGGCGCGGGCGGCAGCGGCGCGGGCGCGGGCGGCAGCGGCGCGGGCGCGGGCGGCAGCGGCGCGGGAGCTGCTCCTTTGTGCTGCCGCCACCGCCAAAAGCAGCTCCCGCGCCGCTGCCGCCCGCGCCCGCGCCGCTACCGCCCGCCTGCTCTCTGTGTGGCTTAAGCTTAACTTGGCTCAACGAGCTGTCATAGACATCAGCGGCTTACCGTGCCATCTAAAGCAAATAAAAGGCCTTAAGAACTATAATAAACCTGCAGAAAAATCCTCCATCGTCTTTACTTGACGCGGCTACAACTCGTGCGTTCACGAATTATATATATAGGTACCCGCTTCCCTTATTTATTGAGAACTTACTAGGCAATAACGTGTCGACAGCAGAAGACACGTGCGAGATACCGCCACGTAATAAAACGTAGACATTCTGAAACTTATGTCTGCTAGATAAGGTTCAAAATTGTAGAGATTAGTCTGATTTGCGTGAATTTGGCGTTAGCAACGACCTTTTTAAGTGTTATTGAATTAGTACTGATGTTTGCAGAAGGCATATACTATACACATTCGCATTGTACAGTCAGCGGTGTCAATATTTGTTACAAGAAAGCGCGCGTAAATATCTGACGCGAGTCTATTTCTACAGCAATTAGGATGTGTCAAATTGTTATGCTTGCGGCTGGCTTTATGGCAAATATACAGGTACATAACCAAACGCCGCTATATTTTTTTCTCCGGGAGAGGTCGTACAGTTGCCTGTATATTTGCCATTATATATAGATGCTTAATTTCTGATATATTTCGATTTTTATATGACGGGCCCTATTGCCCCCAACAATGATGCGAAAAATCCGGAAAGTATGTCTCATTCGACCATCGACTCCATTTAAAATAGCCTTTAGCCCTCGCGATGAATCTGTCCAGATGGTCTATTTACTCACACATACACCACTTACTATGTTATACTCTTCCATTTTAAACTTTTAGTCCATTAGCACATACTAACAGCTAAAGTGCTGCACTATCGATTAAATAGAGAAGAACTTATGTGCCTCATGTTGTCCTGCGAAATTGTGCTATTTTAAACTAGGGCGCAACGCAGAAAGCATAATGTATATTTACTCTCTTACTCCAAGTACTGTTCTTAGAGTACCTGGGTTGTAAAATGCATTGAACGCACATTATGTTATGTTAAAGACACGTGTGAACTGTATGTTATGGAGTAATGTTCTTCACATTTTAAAATCCATACAAGGTGTTAAGAATGAGAGTGTATCAAGAAATAGATTTATAGAAATGGAGTCCCTAAGTTTTAAAGAAATGTTGCAATGAAATTATTGAATACCTTTTAGAAACGTCGATGATACGACCCTAGAGTTATATAGGTAAAAGCTTATTGGACAGTTTGATAAACAAAACAAAATACGCTATTTGACTAAAATTTTTTTATAATGCCAATCGAACCAGTTTTTAGAGACCATCAAATGTCTATACGGGACCAACAACATTTAGAGCACAATAAAGGGCTAAAATTAGGGACAAACCTAGCTCGACGCTAGCGGGCCTCAAAAAGGCTCCTACAAATTGGCCCTGGCAAATAACGTCACTTGCACTGCATTCGATTCGACCAACCGTTGTATGGGAAAATTAGTATTTTGCTGTTTTAGTCGTAAAATAATGCGTTTAGGTACATAGTTGCCATAAAATTTATTTTTTATTTTTACATAAGCATTCTATTGATACCTTTAATGTGAATTTTGGACGGTAAAAAAATTTACATAACTTTCTGAGTTTTTGATGATTCATATCTTTTTATGATTTTGGTAAAATTTTATAATTTACGATTTATTGTAATATTTTGATGGCTAACTATCCAAAAAGTGACACTGTGTTATAAATTTTAATATGTGTCAAAAACCGTATTATTCCTGCAAACGATGGCACCGATAATGTCGGAAAAGATACGTTTATCAATGCAAGCTGTAATGTATTGAAATAAAAATCGTCTGTTTGAACTGATTGTCAGCGATATCTAAAGTTTGATTTTGTATTAATATTATGTTCTAGTAAGACGTGACATTTATATAACTAGGAGATAAATAAAATCAATATTATTTGGAAAGTGGTTTTTCGTGTTTTTCTAAACATGCGGGGTAATCACGTAACTTTATGTACTACCGTTGGTACGTATTTAATGTCGTTTTGAGTATGGGATTTGACATTTAGATCTATCGGACTAACGGTCGAAAACGTTACGTGATTACCCCACTGGTAAGCTTTTGCTCTGTATGCAACACCCGCATACTCCGCAGGATGACCATCAAATTTTGTAAGCCAAACCCTATTCAGACAATAAAAACTGCTCCATACCCTTTTCACTTAGCACCGTCTTGTGCCAATCCTCGGGAAAGGCCCTTAAAAACTGTCGCATTGTGGCGTCCCGTACGTGTGTAACGCCCTTAGTGATTGATGACCCCGCTCGTGTGTGCCCGGCTTTACTTCAACGGGCACATCTAAGGTTAAAACGACGAAAACGCCTTTAGACATAATCATGTTAAATCTTTTAGCGCCGAACACCGAGTGTTCTTTATTCAAATTTGTTTTGATATCTTACGTTTTTTTCAACCTTAATGTGAAATTAGAATAGGAATTTACGTACGTTTGTATTGTTTACCCATCGTTTTTATGGGCGATAAAAATAATGCTATAAGGTTCTCGACAAAGGGTCGTCAGGTCGTTACAGCTGCCTGATATAAATTTTACGATACTAAAAAATACAAGGGTGGTAACCCTATATCGAGATATGAAAATAAACTTGGAGTGCGTGTCGGAGTTTTTCAATGAACGAAATGCACCCGAATATTACTGTTATTTAATTTATTAACAAAATATCTGAGCAATGTATCATTGTTAAAATTATGAGGGCTGCGGCGAGAATAAGGTTTTTTAATCATTTTAAATCCTATGAAATAATTGAATGGGCCTAATGACTGTGTTATAATATTTTATTTTGTAATCACATCAGACACGCGACAGTGAGATTAACAAAAATGGAAAATTGGGTGCAGGGTGTCACTGGGTGCTGACATTAATTATTAAAGCTTAAGCCACACAGAGAGCGGGCGGGCGGTAGCGGCGCGGGCGCGGGCGGCAGCGGCGCGGGCGCGGGCGGCAGCGGCGCGGGAGCTGCTTTTGGCGGTGGCGGCAGCACAAAGGAGCTCCCGCGCCGCTACCGCCCGCCCGCTCTCTGTGTGGCTTAAGCTTAAAAGTTTACTTTGAACTGAGAACAAAGTAGAGTTCAAAAATTGTTGAGGCTGAATAAATACGCAGAAACAACGAGTCTCAATATTTTTTTCACTTTCAGTGCCAGGAACTTTCCTAGCGAGTTCTCAATAAGTTAGTTCACACGCCGGTCGACTCCCGAGGGGAGTTCATTCCTATACTAGTTGGATTTTGACGCTCTATAAGTTCTCAAACGCAGCTTTCTAAAAAACAAAACAGATCATGTAGTTTTCTATATTAAATTACTATTTTAAAGCATATTTAGGTTGATGGTTTCGAAACTTAGTAGGAGTAACTTTTTCTGCATTTTGAAATTGGAGCATTTTTAATTTCCGCCCTAGTGCACTAATTGCACTTTTTCACATTAGCCTGCAATCCATTACCGGCAAAATCAATTATGTTACGAACGTAAAGCCATTACGGAGTGGGAAAAACAACAAATTTGACTCCGGTGCAATATTGTTAAGTGCATCATTTACCACACTGCACGGTTGACGTCACATGTGTCACCTCAAGCCCGCAAATTTACATACAACACATTGAACCCCACTATTGCGTGTCCCTTAAGGTTTACATTCGAACAACTACGTGCATCAGTGACGGAATATGTCATCAATCATTTGCGAAAGTGTCTGTGAACAAGCAAAACTATTTACGTGAGTGCTTCAGTAAAATTAATTACAGTTGTCTAAACAAATAGAGGAAGAGGGTGTTAAGTTTTGTTTCATTATGTATAGGAAGTTACGAATTACATTCGCGGAAACTCTGAACTAAATTATCTCACGCAGGAATGTAGGATACATTTTGTCGCAATTCGGAGACCCAATAGTCCATTGTGCTTTTAGGGAGGTAAGTAGGTTTATTACTAACGAAAGTCTAATAGGCTTTTATTGACTTGAGTTTGTATACCCTTAGCACCAGTGATACACACAATGTTTTTCATCACACTTGCTCGCAAAGTTGTGTTTGTGACCGTTAATTTTAAAGCATAAAAAACACAAATTAACCTAAATCATACCTAAGAAACAAGCCAAGTGTGCTTCGGGCCAGGCGCAAGGTAGGGTTCCGTAGTCGTCCACCCGTTACATTATGTGGACTAAAAAGTTCGCAAATTTATATTTACTATGTTTTTGACAGAATTAACAACATTATCTAAGGTATCAATGGAAATTGTACGAAAGTTTGCCGTTTAGCTGGCAGGGGGGGGGGGGGGGGGTCGGGGGGGACGACACTTGACCATAACAAAAATTAACACTTCAAAGCTTAATATCACGCCAACCAATTATTTAATCAAAAAATGCATTTAGAAACCTTATAATATTTTTGAAAGAGCTATCCAACGATACCCCACACGATGGGGTTTAGAAGAAAAAAAAATTGCACCACCATCTTGCACGTCTTAAGATTTTATTCTACCGTTTTGTCGGCGTCATTGATATGTATACTCATGCCAAATTACAGCTTTCTAGTACTAACGGTTACTGAGAAAAACGGGGGACAGACGGACGGACGGACGGACGGACATGGCGAAACTATAAGGGTTCCTTGTTTACTACGGAACGGAACCCTAAACTCGGTTTTGATGTGCAATTAGTATTTTAGCTGTGCAAGTCAGTATTTTGTTGATGCACAGTCGGTATGTTTTGATAAGCGATTACGAGTAAATGTATAAGTATCTACATAATATATTAATTTAAATAAGGAACCAGCAGCTGTCTTCTCTTCTTTCATAGATAGAGGACAGGCTTTCGAAGACCATGTAGATCGATCAATCGATCTTACGAACGGTCGAAAACGTTCCGTAATCGCACCGCAGGGATGCATACAAATACAAAAATTTATTCATAACAATTGTTACAGGTCAGTACAGGATAAAGAAAATATCAAATATTAATTAAAAACACTCACATAAGGCGACTTCCTGATTTGTCGGTGCGGAGGCGGTACGATATGAGAAAACTGTCAAATGTCAGTGTCAACTGTCAGTCGAGTCAGTACCGCTTTTTACTGCGCCCCTACATTTAAATGAGTGCTTCCTGACTGGCGCGGGATGCGCGGTAGCGGGACGATACGAAGGCAGTACTGATCCACTTCTGCGCATGATATTACTACTGCGCAAATGTAATACTGACAGTATTCCGTCAAGTCCAATCTTTGCGATGTCAGTAAGTTTACGTCAAAGAAGAAAATGTCACATATCGATCCCGCCCCGCCAAGTCATGAAGTCGCCAAACACGCAGTGAGTTAAAAAGGGAGTGCTGTCATCTCATTGGAAACTGTCAAACTTCCAATACAAACAGATTTTAACGGACGCAATCTAACTGTTGCCGACGATTGAAACAACCGGTTTTTTAATCTATCAGTATTTACTTGTACGTGACCGTGAATGGTAGATGAATTTTGGTATACAGTCGGTTACGAAAAGGTAAAAAAATGAATATAGGTATGTACGATACCAAATTATTGTAACACCATGTATTTATATGCATCAAACTGTACATGTATACAATGAATAAATGATGATGATGATATAAATGGGACCAAATTAACCGAGTACAGCAACTCGAAAACCCCCGGATCATCGGGCACGATCGTCAAAAACACGATATTGATTATGTTGCGTGTGCAGTAGTGCACAGTCATGGAGAGGATACCATCAATTACGTGGGCGTGTAGAAATATAGCCATGGCTATAATTACCAGGGGTAGCTACTAGCTATAACAGACCTGCGTCCCCCATCTTTTTGAAGTGAAAACTTCTTTAGCGGCGCTGAGCACTTTTGTACTGGGGAAATTCGCGACAGATTCTTCTAACACCAGCTAGTTGACCCCTCCTAGTATCGTGATTGCGATGTTAGGAGGGGTCAACTCAGCTAAACTCAGCTGGTCTTAGATGCGTAAGACACAATGATACTCGGGACATATTATGTATCTATGTAAATGGATTATGCGAATATGAATATGAACATGAGTATGAATATGAATACGGATACCGATACGGATATCTTTGTTATTTACTTTCTTTATTGAGTTTTCATTTCTGCCGGCACTCCCGGAGTGCAACCCGTTGTTTTTTTTTTAATTAAAAATGGGATTGCTCTTGGCTAGCATCTAGCCAGGGGGCAAAGATGAGGCCGACGGTGAAGCGAGCTCACCCAGAAACTGCCTATTCACTCGTGCCTTAAAGAGGTCTAGGTTATATTAACTCGAAAATACAGATGCCGGCGGCGGCAGATATCTGTTGGACACTAAGCATCAGCAGAACGAGGCCAGTATTCCGTACGCCACATATGACGGGGCCATAATCCGCACGTTGATGTCTCTGTCATCCATTTAGAAATACTGGGAGATGTAAGTGGGGATATATCGCGGATGGAATCCCAGCCCTTGTTGCGTAAGGCGATTTCCTGACTTGGCGGGGTGAGATCGATATGTGACACTTTCTTCTTTGACGTAAATTTACTGACGGCGCAAAGATTGTCACTTGACGAAACACTGTCAGTGGTATTACTTTTGCACAGTAGTAATATCATGCGCAGAAGCAGAGCAGTACCGCCTTCGCATTGTCCCGCTACCGCGCATCCCGCGCCAGTCAGGAAGCACTCATTTAAATATAGGGGCGCAGTAAAAAATGGTACCGAGCCGACTGACAGCTGACACTGACATTTGACACTTTTCTCATATCGTACTGCCTCCGCACCGACAAATCAGGAAGTCGCCTTAAAGAAAACGATTGCGGACAATGTGAGAAAATGCGCGTGAATAATGTTAATGAGCGAGTCGCATATTTTCGCGCATTTTGTTTTAAATCTATATAGGCTACAGCTCACAGAGCAAATCGGTGAGTACTAGTGGATCGGTATCGGTGGAGTGGTATCGGTGGAAACTAGTGAGTAAATCGGTGTTTGATTGGGATACGAAAGTGCTTATTACTCTAACTCTAACTCCAATTAGAATGAAGAATATTTTGTCTTTGATAACAAAAGTAGCAATGGATACAGTACAAAACGAAACCTACCGCCCAACGTCCAGTCAGTTTCTGCTCCAAAGTCGTTCCACCTAAATACAGACGGCGGCGAAAGTTCAAATTAACACAGCTTATATGGCGCAGGAATTTTACGATAACCGGGACGCCGGGTGTACGTCGCCACGAGACTTAAGTGGTATTAGGAAAGTTGTACCGTAATTGAATTATTATTTTATAGGATTACAAATAAAGTAAAACAATTATGGAGAACTGTCTGGAGTTGAGATTGAGTTTTGATTAGTTTTAACCTTTGCTGCCGATAACGTAATTTTTATGATTTTGTCTTGTCACACGACTGCCCAAAAAAAGGAGTGTAATGTTTTTTTTAAGTTTAGTGTCATATAGTTTTATGATGTTATTCGAAGAAGTTTGTTGTTTACTCTATAAAACGGGAATGCTGACTGGACATGTAAAATGGCATTATTGTTATATTCTGCTGTGTGTTAAAAATAAAATAAACTTAATTAATTCCTACATTTATTTATTTATATTATTTTCCTAGACATAAATTTCGTACATTACAAATGTCAATATTTCAAATACAATGAGTAAGTACCCCTTCTCGTAAATATGTCTTCTTTCAAAATTTAACATGTGGTAGACATGTATAACCAAAATGACGGCGTGGCGACCCGGTTTTTGGGTCAAGTTTGAATTTTCTACATATAAAGTAAACAACCCTGCAGAGACCTACGAAATAAATACAGGGTATCAAAATCCAATTTCTTGTCAATCACATCAACATGATAAACATGCATATTATAGCGTTGTTTGATGTGTCAGGATGCGAATCTAGGTAACTAATTTAAGAGTAGAATCTATAAAAAAAGATGGTCTTAAATCGAAAAGAGCCCTTTAATGTTACTGGCATTAGAAATATCGTAATTCCATACTTGCAAATTGTAAACCAAATCAATGAACCAACCTTACTGCTGAGCTGGCGACGAAATACCGATTCTGGTTCGGCATCAAATGTCAAAGTAACACTCCCAGGCGTTGACAATAATGAGAGGAAAACCCGTGAGACACTCCATACGGCCACATAACGGTTTCTATGAGCACTAATATTACATTACGGCTTTACAGCTACAACCACAACAATATGACACTGAATTCAGCGATAATCGACCTTCTTTCAATGTCATAAGAATTTTGATGTTAGCATAGTTTTCGTGGTGCTGTGTACCTATACGTAGAGGTAAGAAGTAAAATTACTACATGAATGTGATGTGAAGGCTGAGCTCAATAAGTTTGCTAACGGGCAAGTTTCTTTAAGGAATATTGTGTACTTAACTTAGATTTCCTTTCATACTTATAGGTACCATCTTTTCGATAAATGTCTGAATAAAACCTACATATTTTAAGTTTAGGTCTACCAGATTTTATTCCTATAAAATATTTTCCTACCTAAATCGGGTCGTATCTCACCATATCGAAGTAGGTACATCATCGGATCGAATAAAACATCCATACAAACTTTGTGCAGGATTTTCTTCGTTTGTGTTTGCATTAAAGTTATGATTTTTGGTCAGTATGCTTATTTATCTGTTAGCTTTTTCATTGATATTATTTTTAATTTTTTAATTTTCAATTTTTTTGAAATATTTGAAAATTTCCACGTCACTTTCTTCGCATATCTAATATTTACATCCAAAAAAAATATTACATTCGTTAGTGCCAAAACGTACGAATAAAACGTGCACAGAGTTTGTATGGAGAATGCCTTGCCCACCCCTACGCCTTAAGAGCCGGGCTCTTGTCGGTGCAGCTTGCTGCAGTTATCTCCGTCGTTGCCAGTCCGAGGACAGCTTCTTGACGTCCTGATACGACACGACATCCACACTCTCTTTTATCTGGTTCATATAACTTTGACTTGGTCTTCCTCTTTTCCCATTTATTTTCCCTTCTTTAATGTTTCTTCTGTCGTGTCGTAGCAGGTGGCCGATCATTTTTCCACTTCAGTTTTATTTATTTATTTATTTAATCTTTATTGCACAAAAGTAAAACTTATGGTACAAAAGGCGGACTTAATGCCATAAGCATTCTCTACCAGTCAACCTTAGGGCGAAGCAGAGAGATTGTGGGCGGTGCAACTTCAAAATTTTGACATATATTCTAATTATCCTACATATTAATACTAATATATAAATATTAACAATATATATATATATATATATATATATACATATATTATATAATATATACAGACGAGACTATTAAACAGAAACATTAGGAATATTCGGTTTTAATTGTGCTCATTAAGCTTCTCTTTTCCGCTAACTCTATTCAGGACGGCTTCGTTGGTTACTCGTTCTGTCCATCTTAACCCTTCCGTCCTTCGTACATTTACGTTAACTCGTAGCTGTTTCTAAATTAATCCTGTAGTATAAACAAGAAAACAATCACTACAAACTATACGAACAAATCAAGAACACCAATGAGCCATAATTAACATTAGAACAACGCTAAAGGTATCATTCCGCTGCCGACTGCATACAGCAACTGCACGTGCCGCCGCACTCCAATTTGAACCGTAATGGTATGCGTAAAAAACTCAATTTGAAATGAGCGGAGAAGTGTCGCAACAGCACATGCCGCTCACTCTAAATTGGGACTTTTAGTCTCATGATTACGGTTCAATTTGGAGTGCAGTTGCTGTCTGCTGTCGGCTGTGGAATTAATCCTTAATAGAGTAGCACAGTGAAAACATCATTCGACCGACCAACAACAGGAATAAGTCCGAATAAGGAAGCTTCAAAAGAAAAAAAAGATCTTACACTCTTTGGAACTAAGAACCCTGAGTGACCTAAACTACCGCAATGAAAAACAAAAACTAGAAGTCCGTAAGTCGTGAGTTTTAATTTTCCTCCAGCAAGTAATTTATCAAGCTGATGCTGGCACACAAAAAGATCACTAAAACAATCTTGTCCCAAGTTAGGAACACTGAGAAAGTTAGTGAATTATAGTTTTTTTTGGAATTCTAATGGAAGTGCTTCAAGACGGAATGTGGTTTCATTTATAAATGTTGATTTTATTACATCTATACTTGAAATCCTTTTCTTGTAACTATCTATCGCTGGGACATGATACTCAGGATAGATGCTTATACTACTTACTACACGCCATTTTTTGAGTAAAATAATTTAAACACAAGATGTTTCCTACACAATAACATAGTCATCAGGACTATGCATAACAACTTCATAGAATCCCATAATGTTATTGATTCATTTAAATGCTTTGATGTAATCATTATTGCATATTTTAAATGTCGCGTCTCACAGGACGAAATCTAATGCAGCCTGCACAAACTTTTTAGAATAAAATAAAAAACCTTCTCAGTTCAGAGAAAATGTATGTTGTAGAGGATACATATCCTGGACGAATTGTAAATTATATTCCATTTGATGGATCGACAGTCGAACATAATGTGATTGGGAAACCCGAAAGTGAATTTCATGGGCTTTCAAGGATCCATAGGCTTTGGGGGTCGCTTACAAGTTTCCATACACTTTTTAGCCAGCATCAAAGAAATTTAAGAATCTCTCGAACTCACAGCAAGGCTAATACAATTAATTCCGAACACCCTCATGAGCTCCAATTTCTCATATTAACTTTATTAAATTTCCTCCGTATCGTATATTTCGCGATGAAATTGAAAACACCTTACACAGTCTTTGAAAGGAAAGCGTTGGCACAATATAAACATTGGGTTTATAGGGCATCGAGATCGAACGATGGGCAGGTACGTTCCTCAAAAAAGACCTATTATATTTCGAACACCAGGCACTCACACCCTTTTTCGCAAGGAGAGCAGTAAGTACTTGGGAGCTGGGGAAAGACGCACTCATAAATTCCTTTACGACAAATAAAAATACGCCCTTCGAATATCGCTGTACGTCGGGTATAAATCATTCAATCTTGCACCGCCCCAACGGCAGGTAGTTTCTTTTGTACTTATAGAAACTGATAAAGTCCAAGTTTTTAAGCGGTTTTATCTTATTCCTTATTTTATTCCATTTAAAAAGTTCGGCGCTTAATCTCAATGTTCAATCATACTTTTGCATTAAACGGAATAGGAAGTCAGCCATCAGATTTGTTCGATATTCCACCACACCACAAACCACAACGTATACCAACAAAATACTGAATTCTAGTTCAAATTTTAAGGCGATATTACTTACTCGGGTAATAACAATTGATGGTAAGTTATTATAGATACCTTTACCTGTATCAGGTTGCAGGCAAGCTGACCAGGCTGTTTACACAGGATGGGATAACACATATTACAGCTATTACCTGACTGTGATACCGCCACAGGACACCTTTAACGGTTGTTCAACCTGATACTGTAATCAGATATATAATAAGCGGTAAAATACACATTAGACTTCGGGTAGCGTAATACTTACAAATCTCTAATGTATCAACATTTAGGGCCGTATCCGACATATGTCATCATCATCATCATCAGCCTATATACGTCCCACTGCTGGGCACAGGCCTCCTCTCAAAGATGAGAGGGATTGGGCAGTAGTCCCCACGCTGCACTGGCCCGGAGCGGGTTGGGGACTTCACATACATCTTTGAATTTCTTCGCGGATGTATGCAGGTTTCCTCACGATGATTTCTTTCACCGAAAAGCTAACGGTAAATATCAAATGATATTCCGTACATAAGTTCCGAAAAACTCATTGGTACGAGCTGGGATTCGAACCCACGACCGCCGCTTGACAGCCGCATGCTTGAACCACTCCGACATATGTATTCCTTTGAAATTAGAATATGGCGATTAGCGAAATATGAAAAGGAAATAACTCAGACCGTACTGTAGGTTCAGATGATCGTCTCTCCGCGGCGGGTAGACAATTTGACATTAACACGATAAAAAATCTCAGATCCTCAACCGACCTTAGAGTCTAAGTCGTAATTTAAAAAAGTGATTTAATAAAATAAGCTATCTTAAAGGATATAATCTCTTTGTGAACCTTTTTGGACTTTATGCCGTCACTAATTTTCTGCTTAGCCGCATCTCTCCCAATTATCCTAATAGGATTCGGAATGAAATTTAAGGAGTGCTTTGTAAAAATCACCAGGTTATGAAGGCAATATGTCATAATTGATTATGTATTCGTACGCATTTCGGATTCAGTTGGGACTTTTTAATATAAATTAAGAAGTGGAGACTGATTTCACTTCACTCTTTAAAAAAGGCTTTCCATCAAATTTATGATGATTTCGCCAATCAATACTTGTTCAAAGACGTCGTTCAATAAGAACGTAATATCTTGCCTTAAAGTTTATCTAAGAATGAACATTTTCCAAGCCCCTAGTTTAGCCCTAAGTTTTTAAAACCAACAGTTTAATAAAATACCTAATCGTTATTCTTTCTCGATTCTTTGTACAGTCAAGGGCAAAAATATGGGTGCATGCAACTTGCTCAAAAATATGCCCCATAGCTCTTATGTCGGTGGATTAAGGTTTTAGTCCCATATTTATGAGAGGATACACTCGATACATATTTTTGCACTTCACTGTACAATACCTACATATTCATCTATATATATAAAGTTGCAGGGTGACTGATTAATCACCGCCCCGCCGAAACTGCCGGTCCTATAAATTTGAAATTTACACTATCGTTAGGTTATATAACGGAGGCAAGGGATAAGACGGGATTTTTGGAAATTCCACCCCTAAGGGGGTAAAACAGGGGTGCAAAGTTTGTATGGGGGGCAATAATTTTTTAAAGGTATAGACTTGAAACTTTGTACAAAGACTCCTTAAAATAAGACAATGAAAGTAATATCTGCGTTTTCAACATTTTCGTCTCCTAAGGGGTTGAAAATGGGGGTGAAATATTGTATGGGGAGCAATTTTTTTTTTAAGTGAGAGTCTTCAAACTTTGTATGAAAGTTCCTTATAATAATACAAAAAAAGTAATTTCAGCGTTTTTCGAAATTCATCCCCTAAAAGGGTTAAAAAGGGGTTCAAAGTTTGTATGGGGAGCAAATTTTTTTTAAGTGAGGTACTTCAAATTTCTTACAGAGACTCTCTGTTTAAATAAAACAAAACTAATTTCTGCGTTTTTTGAAATTCAACCCCTAAAGGGGTTAAAAAGGGATTCAAAGTTTATATTGGAAGCAAAAATTTTTTGAGTGAAGGACTTAAAATTTCTTACAGTAACTGTTTAAATTAAATACTACAAAACTAATTTCAGCGTTTTTTTAAATTCATCCCCTCAAGGGGTTAAAAAGGGGTTCAAAGTTTGTATGGGGAGCAACATTATTTTAATTGAGAGACTTTCATTTCACAAAAAGACTGTTTAAATGATTTCAGGATTTGTGGATTTGGATAGATGTTTGAAACGAAATTTCTACAGGTCCATAATTAAATACGTACAGTAACGAAGAGAAAACGACCAGATACGTGTCAACTCACACAAAACATAGCCTAAGTAAATGAGAGTTTTTAACCGATAAGTAGGTACCTAAAGGGATTTTTAGAGGGGTTGAGAATTTGGGTTGACCGATTTATATCTGTACAGCATATTAATAATTTGGTCTCACCGGGTAAAAGTACCACAATTATTATACCGTTTCCTGGATATTAAGATGTTTTAACTAAAAACCGAGCTCTACGCAGACGAAGTTGCGGGCAACAGCTAGTAATACAATAAATTGAATTTATATTGAATGAAATGAAATAAACTACTTTAAGACTTTCAAATTGTACCTTGGCTTCGCAAGCTTTGGCAAAAGTTTTAGACTTTAATTCAAAATACGTGTACGGTATCACATTTGTTCTTAATCTCTTCGTCTTTCCAAGTACGTAATAAGCAGTGTACGTACAGCCATCCGACGTTTTGTAAATCTACACTGGATTTGTTAAAGGTCAAAAAGCACTCCGAAGAGTGTCTCCGAAACTCGTGAATTATAGATTTGGAGACAAAAAGTTTGATTTACGAATGGCTTGTAGATTTATGCGCTGGCCGTTTCGCGAATTGAATATATAATGGGAATTTTGTAAGATCCCCTTCAGGTACTCTCGAGATTGTGTCGGTCCGTACCTATCTTTACGATGAATTGTTACGAATGCACTTTGGTCTAGTCTAGAGTAGTTTCTCTGCTTCTATTTTAGAACAAAATTAAATTAATGCTTTATTTTACTAAACGGTTAAAACTCGCGTATTAATTGTCACTTTGGGCGACATGTTTCGAACTCTTCGGGAGTTCTTCCTCAGGATGAGTGCGTCTGCGACCCACGCCGATTGCACACTGACAATTAATACGTGAGTTTTAACTGTTCAGTAAAATAAAGTTATAACACGTCTCACGAGTAAATTAATGCTATTATTTGGGTTTTTACGGTTTCTTAAGTGGTATACGACACATGTACATTCAATAAACGCTGATTTTACGAATTGTGTTCCATCAAGTTTCTTTGGCACCTGTGACGTTCAAATAATTATTCATCGGATTTTTTTAAATGTATAAGATATACCAACGTTGTATAAGTCCGCATACTTTCAGAACACCTGTCCCAATGTTTCTATTTACCTTTCGATTCGGGTCAAATCACAGGAAAACTCAACAGGGTCATTATGTTTAACCGTGATCTCACCTTTACCCAATCGAGAGTCCTGAATATTTTACATTTCACTTTATAAAGTTACCTTGTTGACGGCAGAGCATATTATGCATATTAAAGAAACTCTTAGTAGGTCAGCGGTACATTTTTATGGATATTTTTATAACGCACTTCGAGTTAATTTTACGGGGTCTGAAATTTTCTCCTGTTCCTTTACCGTAGTGTTAATATAGCCTTATACAATTTGGTTCATAATGTTAGAGAGTTTTATTAGATGGACGAAATGCAGAAGTTTAGTCTAAATTGAGATAATAGGTAATTTGCATTTTCACGTCGAATGTTGAGATAAGTAAGGAAGAGGAGTAAAATCCTGCTAACTTTAGTTATGTAATAAACTCAAACTCAAAATATTCTTTATTCAAATAAGCCTAGCAACAAGCACTTTTGAATCGTCAGTTTTATATTAGGTACATAGTTTGAATGGAATTATTCAGAGCAATTTATTGAAGCAATTATAATACTACTTTGTAATTATACTTTCCTGTACTGTAAATATATTTTTTAGTAACTACTATCAGTAATTTGACAAATATTTTATTATTTCGCTGTTCTTGGTGTATTTCCTCTCTATTTCCTTAGTTAAGTTCTTTTCTGTACACATTCTTAGCGGTTTACTACTAGTGATCGCAAGTCTACTAAGCTTGTAGGTAATTATAACTTTATGGATATCTAAACACAATTAAGGGTGTTGTGCAAACAAATCCAATTAAGGTCGTGGGCACGAGTATCACCCTCAGAGCTTGATTACTCGATTTATCAGGATTCAGGATATAGTGTAGGTATACATTGTATACCTATATATTCAGTTGTATGAAGCCATATCGTTCACTTGATATAGTGAATGAAGAGAATACCAAAATACTCTAATATGTATTGTCTAGGGCGTAAGAGTCATGTTCCCCACTTGTGCTGAATCGTGCCTCGTGAATCCTTTGAGTTATTAATTAGTAAAGTTCCGAGGCTGTGGGACCGAATAAAAGGTAAGTAATGTGTACAAATAGTGTTCCTCGGTTTGTTATTGTTACTCAAACACGGCTTTGCTGGATGGTATTATGTTTTTGATTTTCTGCTCAGGTTGAAAAAGAAAATATAAATTATTTTTTAATTCGGAAACAACAGATTTTTATTTGTAAAATGCGAAACATTTTGGCAGTATTAAGGGTTCCTACTTATTTAATATTCTGTAGATCCTTTACAATTTTTATATTTGGTTCGTTAGGTACTTAAACTATCAACCAGATTACAGTTTGTACCGTGAATATAAAACTGTCCTACTTTATAAAGTTTTTGAAACTCAAATTAGAGTAGGTATATATCGCATTATCTGCCTGAAGCGTGTAATAACCGAATCAGACAGCTTACTTGTTAGTGACCTTCCCATTCAATTTCCTATAAATTATAGAAAATGGAATGCTCATTTGATTATGGGCTATAATTACGGAGGTATTTGGTAACTTTAAAGTAATCAGTATGGTCTATTTAAAATAGCACTGCACTCGTAATTGATCCACTTAAACTAAATCAGTGCACCGACTACACGAGTCACAGGAGAAGCATGCACTAATTACCCATACATTTAAAATACTTGCAACGTTCCTCTTTACAACAACCGTCTTATAATTGGCGATCTGGTTCCAATCTCTGCTGGCGCCTCTTCTATCAATGGTGTCTTTGTTCTATACAGCATTAGGTTTTATTTATGACTATCGACACAGTAAATATACTAGCGAAAACAGTATCTCAACTTCTGTTATGGACTTGTGCTGCATTGAGAAATGAGGAACGCATACATATCCACCACATGTGACTGATGGTATAAGTACTGCATAGTCCTGCGAAGTCTGCTTAAGAGGAGGGGTAGGGCAAGCTCTCTCCATACAAACTTTGTGCAGGATTTACTTCGTTTGTGTTTGCATTAAAGTTATGATTTTTGGTCAGTATGCTTAATTTTCTGATAGCTATTTCGTGATGTAATTTTTTTTTTTTTTATTTTTTTTTTTTGTTAATTTTGAATGTTTTTGAAATATTTGAATATTTTCACATCACGATCTTCGCATATCTAATATTTACAACCAAAAAAAATATTATATTTGTTAGTGCCAAAACCGACGAATAAAACGTGCACAAAGTTTGTATGTGGAAGGCCTTGCCCTACCCTGCGCCTACGATGGGTGTCTGTGTGAGTGCGTCAAATCATACATCAGTATATATTTTTTTACTGCTTTATGCTGTAATAAATCACTAACCTGCACAGTTTATGTTTAAGCTGTTTTAAGTTTAATGGAATATAATACTAATACTAACCTAACCTAATATTTACTGGATGGGCTAGAAACTGACAGACATTTTCTATACCACGATGGCGTATACTTATCATTGTCATCATTATCACTCAGAAGCCTTCCGCCAGTAAGAAAATTTTACTGAAAATATTACATTTCCCAACCAGCTCCCAGCTAAATTGACTTACTTTAGTTAGATCCGGATTTATCAATAATACAATACAATTTAATTTTGTATTAAGCAGTAACACTGCTAACGCAAACTAGAAATTTAGAAATAAAGGAAAAATTGAAAAACGTAGGCACCGAGCAGTAGCTCTAGTATAAGTTTTTTCGAAACATTAACTAATTCGAACGCGTTTGCGTTTTGTCTCAAAATATATGAAAACGCTCTCACCGAGTTTGAAATACGCGCGTTCATCGGTTAGCAACAAATGTTATACTCGCTGTTTTAGTTTCCACTAGTGACCACCAGAGGCGCTGTTCACGTTTTCATACCACTTTCATACATTTTGAGACAAAACGCAAACGCGTTCGAATTAGTTAATGTTTCGAAAAAACTTATACTAGAGCTACTGGATTCGAACCTGCGACCTCCCGGCACTCGCGGCCAGTCGCTCTAGCCAACTGAGCTATAGGTGCGATTGCTACCCGGCTTTATTTCTAAATTTCTAATACAATACAATACAAATACTCTTTATTGCATAGCCTCAACAAAAGTAACACATAACAGTACATAATGACAATGATATGTAATAATATGTAGGTAATATTCGTCTACTCTAAACATTACATTTATCGGTTTTTATTCCACTTATTTGCTGTTACCAATTCACCTATAATTATAAAATGACTTAACTCCCTTGCCTGTGACATAACATTCTTTCCCGCAAAGGCAAAATAAAATTACTCCAAAAATGTAAAAACGTTTTGGCGCTACTGAGCAGATATGTCGTTTCTGCCTTGTAGTAATGTATTTGCATAAACCGAGGTTATTGAATCTTTATCTGAGGTCCCTGAACCTTTGCTATTGGGGAGTGTCAGTTGTAGATAATTTTATATTGCTCACTTCGATAGGCACCGGTAATATCGATAGGTACTTTGGCGTCCGTAATAATGTCATATTTTGCGGGGGAATGTACAAATTTGAAGCGAATTATATTAGGGGACAATGCTACACAAAGAGATCTAGCCTTAGACTACGCAATTCTTATACACTCGGGGACTTTTGAAGTGAAAACTTCTTTAGCGGCGCTAGGCACTTTTTGTGATAGGGAAAAAATAATAAACTCGCGACAGGTCACGTGACCGACAGATTCGTCAGTTCGTCAGATTGAAAAATCGTAAGGAGGTCTCAATATAGTGGACAGAAGTACCTACGCCTAGGACGCTCTATGACCAGCTAAGTTGACCCCTCCTAATATCGTAAGACGGACACGTGAGCTGTAGAAGATGTATATATTGGTATCAGCGCCACCTATGAACAAACAAGCGAAGTTTCTCACAGTGCAGGTTTACCGTGTTAAGTTACAACCGACAGCGGCGTTCTGTATAGTTAGTGCCTTGTATTGTTCGTAGGTGGCGCTGTTATCAAAAATGTATTAAGTGAAAACTTCTTTATCATGTCATTGAGTTTTCACTTCTGCCGGCACTCCCGGAGTGCAACCCGTTGTTTTTTTTTCATAAAAATACGACGTTTCTATTTTTGAATGATTTTTCGATACTGCACGCAGTTGTACAATAAATTATTTGACGACCGCTTTAGCTTAGTTGGTAGTGACCCTGCCTACGAAGCTGGAGGTCCCGGGCTCGAATCCCGGCCGGGGCATTTATTTGTGTGATGAGCACGAATATTTGTTCTTGGGTTTTGGATGTTTACTATGTATTTAAGTATTTATTTATCTATATAAGTATGATATGTATATCGTCGCTTAAATAGTACCCATAGTACAAGGTTTGCTTAGTTTGGGACTAGGTTGATTTGTGTTAGATTGTCCACAAATATTTATTTATTTATTTCATTACTTCATAGAGCATAGACTTTTGTTCATGTATGGTATTGTATTGTCTATAAAGTTCTAATTCAGAAGTAGACGAGTAGAAAAAGAAATAATTGAATAGTTAGTTGCAAACAACCATCCATAATTGAACTCAAAATCATAATATATGCAACTTGTACGAACGAGCACAGTGGTTAATTCATGTAGGTACTGTTTTCGGCAATTAACAAAAAAACATTAGCTTTAAATAAGTATATAAACGAATTTAAATTATCAAGTTCTGTCGTTAAGGTGCAATTCAGCTTGTTCATTAGTGCGCCCTCTTCAACGCGCAAACATTCGTAGTTTTATTTCAATCTCTTACCTCTTAAAGATCCCATGTCGCTTTAGCGCTGATTTCAAATGTGCCTTATATCGCATGTACTAAGACATATTTTGAGAAAACTAGTGGTTTGACATGCGATCATTTTAAAATAGGTGATAGATTTACATTCCACATTTACACCGGCGGAATTTAATTGATATCGCTCGTTGGCGTTTATTTTTTTCTAAGGGGTGATTCAGAGCGTTCCCATCAACCGGTAAAATGTTGGTGCTTTCGGAAAAAGAAAATCTTTCCACGGAAGTCCTTCGAGAATTTCAGTTCGAGAGTGCTTTACTGAGAAAAAACTTTGTATCACTAAAATTTAGTTAGGGTTACAAAACTTTACTTAACGACACGACAACATTTTATTTTGTTATAACTACAAACTGGTTTTGTAGTAATGACAGCTAAACTTTAGTATTATTAATGACTTTTCTCAGTGTTGTTCGTATTTTAATGTATCAATATTTAACGAAGTAGGTATATAGCTTTTAAAAATGGCAAAAAAAAAATTTGTTCCTAAAACTAAATATATGTATACTTTATACCTTTGTGAAAAACCTGTCTTGTATCTCCCTCAGAAAAACTCAAGGTTACGTTACGACAGTTCATTGGATTGTAGAAAAAAAAACACCTATACCTACTTGTATTAGTAATAAAACGTATTAAGTCGCTTCAATACACAGAAGCATACCAACATTATTCCAGATAAAGCGCTGTTATTTTTCAACATTTCCCCTCTTGTCGAAAATGCCCAACATAATTCCAATAACTTACCGCTTTTTCAACCTCCCTATCATTACATTAAAGGTACATACTAGATATAAAGCATCGTTTAGTTAGGGCTAACGTGACAGGAGAATAAAACCTTTTTGTGCCTCGATCCGTCTGATGCATGACCGTAAAAAGTGGCCCACATGTTTACAGTGCTGACTCATTGGACAGTCTTGACTTATGACCTCGTATTAACGAGATATACGCACCAATTTCAGCTTTATATGTCAGATGTTAAGGTACATATTTGACGTTCAAAGGTTAACACGGCGGGATGCGATAATACGCGAAGTTATGCCTGGATTCCCGCGTTATGTATGAAGTAAAGATATAAGTAGTCAAAGTTATGTTCAAATTTTGCACCTTATTCTTTGGTAATAGGGCGAATTATGTATACATATATTTGACGCGGACTGCAACACACTGGAGGCAATTAGGTGCGGTTGATTCAACCTTTGAGAATTCCTTAGGCGTTTGATGGAATACCTTTTTATCTTGAAGACTTTTATGTCTTTTTTAGAACGATTCGATAAAATACGTGACGCTACGGTATTTGAGATAATGAGCTATAAGGCTGGGTTGCACCAAACCGTCTGTAATCGTAAAGCGGTGTTCGTCAAATCTGATTGTATGGAAAGTTTGACAAGTTTCTACGGGATGACAGCTGCCGGCGCCATATTTGACGATGACCGGCCTGTTTTCGTATGTTGGTGCAACTGACCCCTTAATATGCATCCGTAGTAGTAGTGTATCATTTTACTATTTGACCGCATCGAGTGTAACGAAACGACGGACTCTGCTTCAGCTTCGAGAAAAATGCTTTCGTATGTCCGTGTGCGGCCGGCCGGATTTCCGGTTCTTCTCCTGTACATGTCACATTTCTCAAGCGATTCTCGTATCGTTGTGAGCAGGTTCGATTTGAGGTTTGAGTTGTAAATTTGACAACATTTCAAATTTTCAAGTTGGCCATTTTATATCCTAGATTGATAGAAAATGAAATTCCTTAATAAAAAGGTCCACGTGTTTTTTTGTTTCTCCCCAAATCCTAATTTTCATTCAAAAATATCTAATCTTAAAGTAGCGAATGGTAAGTGAATTATGACGTAATTTTTATGAATTACCAACGTTTGACAGCATTACATCAAACTTCCGTTTTATGCATTTTGGCGATTTTTTTCAAATCTAGTGAAGAAAAAAATCTAAAAACTATTCTATTACGTTCAGGTAGCATATTTACCGAAATGGTTTTCGATTTAGGCATCATTATAAATTTTGAAATGTTGTAAATTATAAACATTTCTTTCGGCGAGTCAGTGTTAAGAAATTAAAAAAAACTCCACATATTTATTTTATTCAAATATAAACGTTCCTATAAACTTAAGTCCGTTTTGTTTTAAATATTTACCTTCTTTTATTAAAGTAGTAGGTATGTAAGACCATCTGCCATTCCATTTTTCCTCAACGTGGCAGTAGCTGCCAAGCAATTCAAATGCAATATAATTCAGTCTGTGTCTGCTTCGAATCGACATCCGGTATACAAGAAACCAAATGCCATCTGTTCGGGATTCGTACGATATATTTACCTGTGTACCAGCTCTCAAAATATGTACACAATTTTAAGTCTTAATAATGAGACATAAGGTCCACGCAGCGACTGTACAAGTATTCTGCGTTAGAAGTAGAAAGACATACATGACGTTGTATTTTCTTTGACTATACGCTCTTTGAACATGAATCTGTGTACACCTGGCGTTTTGGTCAGGTGTTTAAGCGTTTTTTTGCGTAACCTTTCGGCTTTAGTTTATTTTAATTTTATTAAATCGAGAATCGAATGAAAGTTGAACGAAAAGGGGCTTTCATCGTATAAAGTTTTCAATAAATTACTTGATACACTTAGCTATGCCTTCAGAAACGGTTAAGATGCTTAAAAATGTTAGCGATATTGATGTTTTTAATTTTACTAAAGAGCCAATCATTTCCTATATTATCGTTAATAGTATTGGATTTAATGTAACTTGATTATATTAAAAACGTCTCCAGAATTTATTAAATCATATTTTGATATTCCTCGTATTACATGAACAAAATTTTATTAAACGTGCTCCAGAAAAAAAGTTGTTAAAGGAAATACGCTTTTATTTCTATTTGTAGCATTTAAAAATTTGATTTTATATTAAGTATAAGTAATTGAGAGAGGAGGTCTGTGCCCAGCAGTGGGACGTATATAGGCCGATGATGATGATGATGAATTTAGAAACAAGTGCGTGGGCGTCTTAGTCAAGACGACGAACCTTCTTAATATTGGATCAAAACGGGTTCACGGGTTCACTTTGTACTGAATTTTCATACAAACTTTTAAGCTCTACACGTGTACGTATATTGGGGAAAAATTAATAAAAATAAGCTCAGTGAGCTCTTAAAATAATATTCGGATATGCATCTTCTGAGTGAGCTCGCTTCACCGTCGGCCTCGTTTTGATTACGAACGTGTAAGAGCAAGCGAGAGAAAATATGATAAACGTTAACATTTTAGGACTTTATTGCTTAGCAATAGTGTATACATCGTACCCAAAGTTAAGTGTTACGAGTATAAGGGCTGTGGTCTTCTCTAAGGTGGAGGTGCTTCGTTGGCCTGCTCTACATATGAACGTGATGACGTTCTCCTGTGCCCTTATTATTATCCCACTGCTGGGCAAAGGCCTCCCCCCTCTTTCTCCAATTATCACGGTTCTTGGCTTCTTCTGGCCAGTCCTTTTAAAAGGCGTCCAGTTCATCCCGCCATCGCCTATGAGATCTGCCGCGTCCCCTCGCTGTGCCCTGCCTCTCTTAAAATAATTACACGCCTACGTGCCTCGTGAGTCCAAGCTTATTTCAACATAATGTATTCCTTAAATAAAGCATATTTAACGTTACAAGATCTGTTAACCCGGCATGCGTACTATAAAACGGTATTCAGAGCGAATAACACACGCCGCGGTATTCCGCCGTAATTGTGGCGCATAGCACAGGAAATATTTTGCAAACACCATGTATGCGGTTATATAAAGCTGTGTTTAAAACGGGAGCATTACCGCTTCTGGGGGATATTGTTACGAGCAATTTTAACATTTAACATACAGAATGTTTCAGTTTTTAATTTATTTGTTAAATCATGAAAAGTATAGAAATGAAGCAGTAGGTTTTTTAAGTAAGGAAGTAATAATCTAAATTGCTAATCGCTTTTTAGCGATAAGACCGCCTTTTGTCTCCCACTTACTTTAAGTCCTGTTCATATTGTATTATTTTCCTGTAGTGCACAATAGAGCTTTTTATTATTTAGGCTTCAATGAGCATTTTTAGGGTTCCGTACCAAAAAGGTAAAAAAGGAACCCTATTGGTTTCACTTTGTCTGTCTGTCTGTCTGTCTGTCTGTCTGTCTGTCTGTCTGTCTGTCACATCGCTAAATATCTCAGGAACTACTTATCCTATCGATTTGAAATTTGGAATAGTTATAAACAAGGGTAACCCAGATACATAGAAGATGGTTTTTTAAATTATTTTATTTTATTTTCTGTGAATAATGACAGATAAAAGGGGGTTCAAAATTTTAAAGTCTGGCAACTATGTCAAGTGGGGTATCATATGAAAGGGCTTGACTTGTACATTCCAAAACAATTTTTAGTTTTTTTTTTTCGTTGGGGAAATTTCGATTTACGAGGGAAAATGTAAAAAAAAATACCATTCCCCCCCTTATCTCCGAAGTTTACGAAGAAAAAAATTTGAAATTATTACACAGCATTAATATGCATGTATATTTTACAGGAAAATTATAGCCATAGCTCTATCTAGTTTTTCTTTTTTTTAATCATCAAAAAACTCTTCTATACTAAGTTTGTAATTTAATCACCTTTGTATATATTTTTGTTTTATATTTAAATTTACAAAATTACGTTGAAAATACCTCTTTCAAATAAAAAAACAATTATTGAAATCGGTTGATGTGATAAAGAATTATCCTTGAAAAACCAACATACGTACTAAGTTATTCAGTCGCGCAAATTAGTAACACAATGCGCCGATAGATGGTGCTGTCATGTTTTTTTAAGATTGTTCCTGAATTAATGGGGTCGGGACGGGTACACAACTACATATACAAGAACTGTGTACGGAACCCTCGGTGCGCGAGACGGACTCGCACTTGACCGGTTTTTTATTTTTTCTTTATTTAGAAGCTTCACCTACTAAGCTTACTAAGCTATGCGATAGCAGCGTTACTGCTTAAAAAAATATACGTATAATAATGTATAATAATTATATTTAATAATCTCAGGCGGGGTTTCATGAAGACTAAAGCTTAAGCCACACGGGCGGGAGCGCCTACCTATCCCGCGCCGCTACCGCCCGCTCCCGTCCCGCTCACGTCCCGCTACCGCCCGCTCCCGCCCTCCCGCTCTCTGTGTGGCTTAAGCTTAAGTATTAGAAAAAATAATGGTGAGTTTCTTTTTTAAACCGAGATAAGCTTTATAAAATCAAACCTAAGTTTACGAACCTTGTTTATCTAATACCTACCCGTTACGTTAAGTTATAAATTACTAGAAACTTAACGACCAAATTAATTTTATTCATAATTTTATTATTGTTACCCGCCGTTACTGTTGATTTTACTGCCAACAAATTGGCAAACTATAAACTTTATAAATTATTCTAAAGCTTTGAGTACTTAATTTATATTAATATCAGAACAAAAGGTGCTTATTTAAATTCAAATTCGCCTCACCCTCTGCCTTTGCGTTGACGACCATGAAGGAATTTGTAAGAACAACATTGATCTCGAACAAAGTTTTTTGGTACCCTAATATGGTTCTCTACATATTAGTTGAAAACTTTAATTAGTTCGTTACCACAGAGAAGTCTTGAAAGTGGAAACATATCATGTAGTCAACCTCCCGCAAAAAAAATATCTTAAGTCTTTGAAATTGGAAATCAATTCATGTTCATGTGTATGTATTTCATGTGTGTATAAATGTTGTGTGTGTTCATTTGTGGACTGTTTATGCTGTACGAGTATGTGCCAAAGGCGACTTCCTGATTTGTCGGTGCGGAGGCGGTACGATATGAGAAAAGTGTCAAATGTCAGTGTCAGCTGTCAGTCGACGCGATACCATTTTTTACTACACCCCTACATTTAAATGAGTGCTTCCTGACTGGCGCGGGATGCGCAGTAGCGGGACGATGCGAAGGCGGTACTGCTTCGTTCTGCGCATCATATTACTACTGCGCAAACGTAATACTGACAGTATTATGTCAAGTGATAATCTTTGCGACGTCAGTATGTTTACGTCAATGAAGAAAATGTCACATATCGATCCCGCCCCGCCAAGTCAGGAAGTCGCCTAAAGTAGTCAGTTCAAAATGTAATCAATTCACGGTTTAATTAATGACTTCACTATACTAACGATTATACTATTTATAATATATATTTGAGGTATTGTTGGTAGATTTATTATAAAATCGCTATAATACCAAAAGCTAAGTCAGACTGTCAAATGGCGACATGAATAAAGAATCGTCAATTTTATTGTTTAGCGGAAGAGTTTTTGTACTAGATTTGAATGGGGAAAGTTCTTTGTAAAGTATTAATTGAAATTATGCTAAGGAACTCAAGCCGAAGTACAATTTGGTGATGGTTTTCCGGTCTTCTTAGGCGACTTCCTGACTTGGCGGGGCGGTATCGATATGTGACATTTTCTTCTTTGACGTAAACTTACTGACGTCGCAAAGATTCTCACTTGACCTAATACTGTCAGTATTACGTTTGCGCAGTAGTAATATCATGCGCAGACTAAGCGTAGCAGTACCGCCTTCGCATCGTCCCGCTACCGCGCATCCTGCGCCAATCAGGAAGCACTCATTTAAATGTAGGGGCGTAGTAAAAAATGGTATCGCGTCGACTGACAGCTGACACTGACATTTGACCCTTTTCTCGTATCGCACTGCCTCCGCACCGACAAATCAGGAAGTCGCCTTAGACAATCTCATTTTTTAAGGATTTTTTTGGTAACATTGGTTGCAGATGTTTCAGTTTTTTTATACAACGACGGTGGTAAACTATCGTTCTTATGGCCATCGACAAGGATATTAAACTTGTCATGACTCATGTTATATGTACAATTGCATATCTACAAAAAAGGGTGTTATTGATTAACACCCTTTTTGTATTTATATCTAGGTTTATGTGCGTGATTTGTGTACAGTCAAGTGCAAAATTTTGGGCGCATACAACTTGCTCAAAAATATGTCCCATATGGCTCTTATGTCGGTGAATTAAGATTTCGGAACATACTTTTGAGAGGATTCATTCGATACTTATTTTTGCATTTGACTGTACTTACAGATGTAGTGATTTTTTTATACAACGACGGTGGCCAACTCGGTTACGGTCCACCTGATAGTAAGCGGACACCGCAGCCTATGGACGCTCGCGAAGGAGTCGCGTGCGCGTTGCGGACTTTCTATAAAATTTGAGGTTTCGCTGTTTAGAGTAGTCAGCACATGGGGCGAATTTAGGTTTAGGTTTGTGTTTCCTTAGAGTTTTGATTGTTTCACCGCCAAACGACAAATATGAAAAAAAAACGACTTAGCGGTTCGCTAATAAGGACGTCTTTTGTTACAGGTACGATCGCCACTGCTGATACACCGATTTGGAATGCGGTCGCCCTGACCGGTCGACCTGCAAGCGAGTTCGCTTCATTCAACTCATAAATTACTTATATAGTTTTATTGTACCTAGGCTGACTAAACCCCTGCTTGAGGCATTTCTTGCCCTTCGACTGTTAGCTCAAACCAATCATATGGTAATGTACCGTAATTTAATTGCAATAATAAAGCCTAGACCGAATCAACCCCAGAGGCCAATTTGAAAAGTTGGGTTAGTTTAACCCTGAAGGTTTAAACTAACCCAACTTTTTGATATTCATAAGATTCAAATTCAAAATAATAATTAATGCCCGCAGGCGTAGGTAGACGTTCGCTTAAAATATTAATAAGGAAAAGCCGGCCAAGTGCGAGTCGGACGGTAAAAGTCATGTTTGTTGTATGGGAGCCCCCTTAAATATTTATTGTATCCTGTTTTTTAGTATTTGTTGTTATAGCGGCAACCGAAATATATCATCTGTGTTAATTTCAGCTGGCTAACTATCACGGCTCATGAGATACAGCCCGGTGACAGACGGACAGCGGAGTCTTAGTAATAACCTATGGGTACGGAACCCTGAAAAGTACCTACCAAATCTACCTGAAAAATCCACTGGATACTAAATAAAATCTTGTTGATTTTAGAAAGTCTTACAGACTGTCAACGGCTAATGGCTGTCCGTGAACCCTTTTAGTTTAAAAACAAAGGGGCTCCTGACGGTTATTATAATGGAAATGAATCTGTCACTCCGATTTCCACTAATAACCATAGCACTTACAGACACATACTTGTTTAAAAGCTGTCTGCGACAGATATTTTAGTTTTGTGCAGTCACGTTGAGTTATTTTGTCTAGTCTAGACTAGAGATACAATAAAAATTTTTTTATCAAATGGAAACGAGACGGTAGGGTCGGTTTTTAGTGACACCGGTGGATGACCAACGAACTTGTACTAAACGTGACAATTGTGGGTACGAGTAACGATGTTCTTGCTCCCGCTCAACCAAATGTGTAAGGGCTCGATGTTGAATATAAAATAGATTTTCGGATGTGGCAGGCAAAGCAAGGTGCAGCGGAGCAATCTATAAACTGCGGGAAATTTAAACTAATCGCCATATCTTCCGTGTTTTACGTCATTTACTAGAGTGCGACCTATTCAAAATTCAAAATTCAAACATTTATTCTGCAAATAGGCCACAAGGGCACTTTTACATGTCAATTTGCAATTTACTCGTAATAAAGTCTGACTATACAAGCACATGCTACATTTTTCATGAGAAAAATTAATTTACAATTTAAGAAATAATGACAATAAGAATATAATAAATTTTTCATGTCAAAATACTAATTATCTATTACAATTATTACAATATCAGTATAGTTAGAGATGTATAAGGTCTCAGTCTGAATAACAACATTTAATATAGTATCCCAAAGATGTAAATGGTCTCTTAGCTTCAAAATATTAATAATACCTAATGACTATTCTAAAGTGCTTAGAGATGTACATGGTCTCAAAGCGTCAAAATAAAATAATAATAATAAGATCTCAATAATAAAAAATACCGTAATTTAATATAAGTAGAGGTGTCTCTTCAGAGTTAATGACAATGACAATATGCACGGATAGCGGAAAAGAGCTTTCATAATTTTACCAGAGAATAGCGTTGATAGACCGAATGCAGTGTCAGTGAAAGTACTGTAGATTATATTTTTCAGTTCTCAAAGTTTATAAACTTATAACTTACCAGTTTTATGAATTTTAATTTTGGTTCCATATAGCAATTGTAGCGTTAAAGATAAAGAAGATGTGATTGGTTGCTAGCTCCATAACACATTTCAACAGGGATTCTTAAAGTCCACATTTTCGGCACCCACGGGAAGAAAGTAGGGGGTGGCGGGACTAATCTAACCCAGCAACACACAGGATGATAAATAATAATAAAATACGCCAGCATTATACCATGTAAATGGATTTACATCACCTGCGATTTACCTTAACTGTAGAATCTCTTTGTTCCGATTCCGACCCAAGCGCATAAAGACGTCACGGCCAGACGCCTGCACTTGCACTGCCTTCACCTCACCTCAGGACAACCAGCGTAGGCCAGAACTCCAAAAATGGGTTATTGTTACGATTCCCGCGTTCAAGATATAATTATGGGCGAGCGGTGAGATAAGGTGAAGCTAGTAGTGAATAGTGCGCTGAGTGCACTACGCTTAAAAAACAATGCCAGATGGCCCCATCTTAGCGTTATTAATGGACTCTTTATAATGCTCACCTGTTCACGGCATACGGTTGATGTTGGGAATAAACAAGAGCTATGTCTTCGGACGACAGTTGAGGATAGAAATGACAACGGAGAATTCCGTTTGTGCTGTGAAATCATTGTTTAGGTTCTACAAGTGTTTAGGTATTATTTCGGAGTTGTATAAAGTCGAATTCTAAAAACAGTTCAGTAGTACTCGTACACATGAACATGTCATCATCATCAACATCATCTTAAGAGCCGAGCTCTTGTCGGTGCAGCTTGATGCAGTTCTCTCCATCTTTGTCGGTCTGAGGCCAGCCTCTTGACGTCCTGATACGACACGACATCCACATCCTCCTTTATCTGGTTCATATAACTTTTCCTTGGTCTTCCTCTTCCTCTTTTCCCATTTATTTTCCCTTCTATAATGTTTCTGATATAGGTAGTTGTCGTGTCGTAGTAGGTGGCCTATCATTGAAGCTTAATGAGCACAATTAAAACGAGCATGTACAGTGAACTAATTTGATTTCTAGGCCACTTCGTTCCTTTTCACAGTGAAAATCAATATGAAAGCCGCTAGAGATCTTATAGGTATCAAAGTCACTGTGACAAGGTACTAAGTGGCCCAGAAATCAAATTGGTTGACCGTACGTAAACTATCATGACTTCCGACATGAGGGGATTTTAAGGGTATTGAAAGTGAATAAAGGAAGTAGGTTTGTCAAGATCGTTCCAAGTTGAAATCCGTGCTTCCTGCCTGCAAAATAGGTGTGATGTGTGCATGTGTGTACAAATCATATAGGTAATGTGGACATTGTTATAGCACAACGATCGCGACAAAGCGCACGTTTCGATGGTGGGCAACCTCAAGAGGTTATCTCATCACATAGCCTTTATAGGCCTTAAAAATTGACGTCTGTATACAAATATATATGAATTCCCAATGCAAATTTGCATATTGTTTTCAAGGAAACAAATATGCAAATTTTCACCCGGAAAGATTATGTACATAAATTATTATTATTTTTTGATTGGCACTGAAATATCTAGTATGGTTTTACAGAATTTCGTTGAAAAGTTGCTTTAAACAATTAGTAAAGGGGCCTCAACGTAGGTAGGCATAATAATATAGGTAATTATAATTTACGTAAATTATATGCCTCCTGTGATCTCAGTGGGCGGCGTAGTGGGTGCGTGATTCTATTTATCAAATACAAAATATTACACAGGTCTGAAAGTAAATAGGTTATATTGCCCTGAATTACTAATACTTGCTTATTCATTGCATCTCGTCCAACTAATTTGTCATTCGCCCTACGGAATCTCATATATCGCCTACGCAACCTCACTCATTTCCCGCTACTGTAGTGTAATTTATACTCTATGTTAATTCAGTCAAGATAGCTTTTTCACTCCTGTGAATAATCAGATGGGAGGTTGGGAAAGTGGTTGGGTCATATTTGCGTCCAGTTCGAATCCCTCGATGATACGATCTCGCCTGCTATTCTCAAAGCATATCGTGCAGCGATGAAGCGGATCCAGTATATTCTGGCCTCCAGCTACGTATATTTGTAGCTCTGATTATACTGGAACTCATAAGCTGGGTGGCAGGATTCTTGTAAATGGTCTGCCCTAAGGTCCCGTCGGGTCATGCGTCACATTAAGCAGCCAGTTTTCTGCTATTCGTCACGGTGATATCGATTTGTGGGATGCCACCGTGAATTCTGATGTAGGGTCACGGTTGATTGACATATGAGAGTCATTGGTACAGTCGAGGGTATAAATATGTATACATTTTTGGACCTTATTTCAATGAAATAAGGTGAAAAAGTGTATACATATTGGTGCCCTTGACTGTACAAACTACAATTTGCCGATATATTTCCGTATGATCTGTCGTTTCGGTTGAAAGGGCGAACATGAATACAAATTCCCTACAAAGGCAAAGTAAGAATTAAGGCGATATATTGATTGAAAGAGACGCGCGTATGTTTTTCGTTCACGACAAAACGGGATGGATTTTTTAGACAAATCTCGATAAATATCTGACTGTGTGCAGATTTATTAAATTTCCTCTTGACAGATTTTAGATGAGGTGAAAGACTATATTAACTTAATCGTGTCTTTTAATAATGCGTTGTTTTAGTGGGCTGAGTAAAAAAAGGAAAATGTAGACTCAACTTTGTATCGAGAAAACTTGAAGCAATCATGTTTCGGCTATTGTCAGTACCACAATCATATAGTCAAGAATCATATATCTGAAAATCAGTCCCCATTGTTTCGTCGTCCGGGCAGAACAGCGTTTCAAAGTTTCTAAATTTCTCGTTGTTGCGCCTTAAACTTAGAGAACAATCTGCAATGTAGATTGTTCTCCAAGTTTAATTCTTACTCTGTAGATTCTTCATGAAACATATTCATCAATCACCAAGAGAATATTTTTTTATAATGAATAGGTTCAAATAAACTATCTAGTTAATTTCAAACATCCTTTCATCATTGGTTCTTCAGGAAAGACATGATTATGATTCAATGCAATACAGGTACTTTTATCTGACGAGCGCGGGTGAGCCATGGTTGTGTGTTGAGCCTATACATGCACATTGTCTATGTGTGCGTCAGCGTAGGAGCTACGAGTTCACATTGTATAGGTGTTCGTTTGTATGTGTCACAACTACAGCTATGGCTACCCCGCGCTCGTGAGTTAGGCAACTTCCTGATTTGTCGGTGCGGAGGCAGTACGATATGAGAAAACTGTCAAATGTCAGTGTCAACTGTCAGTCAACTCAGTACTACTTTTTACTGCGCCCCTACATTTAAATGAGTGCTTCCTGACTGGCGCGGGATGCGCGGTAGCGGGACGATGCGAAGGCGGTACTGCTCCGCTTCTGCGCATGATATTACTACTGCGCAAACGTAATACTGACAGTATTACGTCAAGTGAGAATCTTTGCGACGTCAGTAAGTTCCCGCCCCGCCAAGTCAGGAAGTCGCCTTAAAAGTACTATAACCTACTTCTAAAGGGGTAAGGAATATAGTAATACCCGGTTCTAACCGCACATTAACCAACACGTTAGTTTGTTTATAAACACAGCATCCCATTTAGCTCTCAACGGCCGTCCATCATTAACGAGGCTTTAACTACATCGTCTTCTTGAGAGCAGTTTTAGGGTTCCGTTAATTTTAGTTCCGTTATTGAAAGACAGAAAGGAGGAGTCTTATAATCGAAGTCCGACTATTTTTACGATGCTACACTATTCGATTACAGCACGCTTGGTTGGATACACTGAATACAAGCATTTCTTTTACTGCTAGCTGCATTTTTTTATATTTGTCAAATTTTTAACAGCTTAATGTTTTTGTCTTTGTTGAGATTAGGTTAGACTAAGCATGAATATTAATTTTCCTATATCTCACTATTTTCTCTACTAACATTCCTTTTTGGACGCCAAGAAAACCTATAAATGTAGGGTGTTGATGTGCTTTCGGCGTCAATAACAGCTGTAGTGTAGGTATTATGGCATGGGTTGTCAAAGTCGCGTTAGTGTTTTATTCTAAGGTTCTGCATTCAATGCATTCAAAAATGAGTTGGCGTGCATTTGCCTGTCGTACATGAAGAATGGCATCCCAAGGGTTAAGACTATCCTATGGTAAAATCAAGGCTAAATAATATTTTCACACGGAACCAAGTAGCGCTCCTCGTGGCCCAGCGGCGCCGGGAACCGCTTGCGGTATCTAAGGTTAAGCAACGTGGGCAGCGGTCAGGACTTGGATAGGTGACCGCTTTGAGTGGTTACTAACTGAGCACTCCCGTGCTTTGGAAGGCACGTTAAGCCGTTGATCCCGGTTGCTGACTATGGCAGCAGTCGTTAAGCCAAGTTGGAGGCCTTCGGGCGGTTTGAGAACTTCTAACAGTCAAGTTGCCCACTCACTTGGCAAAGCCTAATCCCAATAAGGTCTTGTTCCCCTCGGGGTTGGAAGGTCAGATGGCAGTCGCTTCCGTAAAAACTAGTGCCTACGCCAATTCTTGGGATAAGGTAGCGGACCCCAGGCATCCTTCAGGATGCAACTGTACTGGGATAACGCTAGGAGGATGATGATGATGATGGAACCAAGTAGCGCTCCCGACTCACACTTGACTCTCTAGTTTAGCTGCTTACTCCACTTGAACGGTTGGATGTATTCAGTTGGTTTATTCATGTAAACGAACCTTGAGACATCGATGAGCTTTTCGGGACAAAAATAGCTTGGCGTTAATGTTTTGCTTCAATTAGTACATAGTCAGTTTCAAATTAGCTGCGTTTAGTACCGTGTCATAAGTATTTAAATGAGTGCTATCAGTGACGATAAGGATTCTAGTATCAGTAACTCGTTAAATTTCTCAGACTAGTGTTTCAGCGGAAGGAGCGATCACTAACAAGTCAACATTGGACAATGGTCAATATTGAATGGCATTTTTTCTTTAAAAGATTCAGAGAAACAGAAAGAAAAAAATGTAGTTATATATACCACAGTGCTATTTTAAGTCTCCTATGGTTTATGGTTATACATTCCTTAAGTTGTAGCCGCCTGTCATGGTTACACAAAATTTAGAATTACAAATAAAAACCTTATATTTATTCCTAATATTAATCGAGAGGAAATTAATCTAATTGATTAGTCGACAAAAAATGTAGTCCCTGGAAATGAATCGACGTCTAATTTAATCGTGACTAAATTAGTCGGAACTAGTGCAACTAAAACTAATCAATCGTCATTTTAATCGTTAGTCGCGATTAACTCTTAATCGTTAGTCGATTACATTTTGCCCATCTCTGCTTCCTACTTTGTCACAATGACATTAATATTTATTTATTATTTTCACTGTGACATATTAATGTTCACTGCACTGTGACTAAATACGAAGTGGTCCTGAAATCAAATTGGTCGACTGTACATACCCTTTGTTAACGTACCTTTTTTCTGGTCACAAAACATCACAGAATTTTAAATTTGAGATTTATTATGAATCAGATTACAATGCTGGCATGATGGGGAAAATTGATAGGGAAAATCATTTCCAAATTCTAACGTATCAAATAAAAAGTCTATTTATATATTTGGCGCCTGTGTAGAGGCAAGCACTCTCCATACAAACTTTGTGCAAGTTTTTCTTTGCTTGTGTTTGCATTACACTTATGATTTTTGGTCAGTATGCTTATTTTTCTGTTAGCCAGACCCTCAAGATTTTTTGTATTTTTTTAACTTTAATTTTCTTGAAATTTTTGAATTTTTTTGCTTGATGTTCTTCGTATACCCAATATTAACAAGCAAAAAAAAATTATATGCGGGAGTGCCAAAACCGACGAATAAAACTTGCACTGAGTTTGTATGGAGAAGGCCTTGCCTCAACAGGTGCCTTAAGCCGTCCGCTACCCGTGACTGGGTTCCCCGGTCTACTGCGCAAATGTAATACTGACAAGTGGGAATCTTCGCGACGTCAGTAAGTTTAGTAAGTTTAGTTAAGTGTTACTTTTGTTGAGGTTATGCAATAAAGAGTATTTGTTGTTGTTGTTGTTGTTGTTGTTTACGTCAAGGAAGAAAATGTCACATATCGATCCCGCCCCGCCAAGTCAGGAAGTCGCCTAACAAAAGAATGTTTTGTTTTTTTTTTCGCTGGGAGAGGACGGGTTGGTTTACGCGCTGGCGGGCAACTGTTTTTATTTTTAATCATAAATATATATTTATTCTCGCAATGGGTGTTTCCCAAAATAGGAAATAATATTTATGGGACCACTAAATCAAAAGCATGAGGCTCATGATTTACCTACATAGTTACCGCGATTTTCCGCCCCCATAACCGCTGAAAGAAGTATCCCTTCTGAATACTTCACATTTCCATAGTTTGTTTCATCATCATCATCATCATCATATCAGCCGAAAGACGTCCACTGCTGGACATAGGCCTCCCCCAAAGAGTGCCACAATGACCGGTCTTGCGCCACCCGCATCCAGCGGACTCCCGCGACCTTTACCAGGTCATCAGTCCACCTTGTGGGGGGTCTACCCACGCTGCGCCTTCCGGTCCGTGGTCGCCACTCGAGAACCTTTCGGCCCCAACGGCCATCGGTTCTACGTGCAGTTTGTTTGTTTTTACATAAATGAATGCATCAGTTAGCTACGTTAAAAAAACTGGCTAAGTGCAAATAGTATCCTAACAAAAAATTAAAGGTAAACGTCCCTGTGCTTGACACTGACCCAATACATGGCACTTTCAATCTTATTTCACGATGACAGAGGTGATTTAAAGGTGTCATCTATTGGAGACTAAGGTGTCGAGCACTGGGATATATTTAATTTGACAGTCCCGAAACACGTTAAGACTGTTTCACAGCCGTTGCGTTGTAGTACGTATCTAATAAAACAATGATTGACTCTGTACGGAGACGGGAACGTGACTAGAATTTTACGTCCGATTTTATATCCGAGCATAAAAACAGGGCCTTTACGTGAAAGATTCATGATATGGCGCTGTTGTGTTGTTTCGTAATCCTAGTACAAACATAGCTATTTAATTTAACATTTTTTAAATATTGGTGACAACCCTACACTTCATCATCATCATCCTTAGCCTGTAGTCGTCCACTGCTGGACATAGGCCTTCCCCAATTCGCGCCACCACACCCGGTCCTCAGCCGAAGAGCCGATGGCCGATGGGGCAGACGAGTTCTGGAGTGGAGACCGCGAACGACTCGGCCTGTGTAGGACGACCCCCCGCCAGGTGGACCGACGACCTGAAGAGAGTGGCGGGAAGCGGTTGGATGCGGAGAGCTGAGAACCTTACACTTAACAAAAAGTATTTCACATCATTACACTTGAGTTTACCAGTCTAAAACCAAGTAGGTTACCTACTCGTTTTATTTATTTATTTAAAACTATCTGATGACCCTACAATCTTCACTATAACCCTCAATAATAAATATTAACTAACACAGTTTTTTTTACTTTTTGGTTACCTATCGACATAGTTTCGGTAGCATAGTCTGTAATGGCATATTCGAAGGCGGCGGCATGTTCGGGCATACAGTCAATGTTTATTTTATGCTTCATTATTGAGGTCATATGCTGAATTTTTTTACTTATACGTGCATGGGTTTTGGCTATGTGACAATCCTGACAGGTCACGTTCTTTGTTCAAATTATTTATAACTTATATGAAATGAAATGGATTTAAATGAAATGTTTCTTTCGTTCATATTTATTTTGAGAAATTGCTGTGCATTTGAGATGCCTGCGTGATCTAATGCGTATTAAACCTGTTTTTATTCAATAGGCAATACTATGACATAACAATGATAGTTTACTGTATAGTTGAGACGAAAGAAAAGAAAACAAACATTTATTCGTGACAAACACAAGACAATTACACACAGGACATAACAAAACCGAATTTTGCCACGAAATGGTCACAACTCAGCGTTATTTATATTTATTTATTTATTTATTTATTCCAAACACATGCAAGTTTACAGTACATAACCAAAACACTTACACGCTACAACAAATTACACATTGAATTAAATACATCATAATAAGTCAGTCATAGTATGCTGGGAGGGCCGCCAGCACTGGTTCCGTTGTGACCATTTGGTGAATTCACGGCGCACGCGGCGAGACGCTTGGTAATATGGTAATCCCTTCTTCACTCTTAGGTTCAGGCATTCTCGGTGATAGAATGACTTAGATTAATTGAATAGAGTTGTGTACAATTAAGAGATAAGATAATTTATTTGATTTAGGGTGCCTTTCCACTTCAGCTATGCTATGCTATGTTTTCATACACTTGACACATAGCTCCAGCTCCAGAGCTACGTGTCAAATGTATGAAACATAGCATAGCATAGCTCAAGCGGAAAGGCACCGTTAATCCATTTACTCACAAAACTACCAGTATTGTTTTCGAGTACAGTCGACTTCATAAATATATATGAACGTTTCCAAAGGTCCAAAAAAATCTGAGCAACAACAACAACAACAACAACAAATACTCTTTATTGCACACCTCACATAAACACACATACAAAAGAAAAACAAAGAAACAGGGATACAGAGGTAGAACAAAAGGCGGTCTTATCGCTAAAGAGCGATCTCTTCCAGACAACCTTTGGGTAGTGGAGTAAAGAAGTATAAAACAGAGTAGTAGGTGGTGCATAAATTATTAAAATGAAAAATAATAATAATAATAATAAGATTATGAAAAACAACTCATCAAAATAAATACACATACTTAAATATTATATAAATAGACATACATAAACTATACATATATATAATTATATACAACTGCCATAGCCTAGTAAGAGTAATTTTGAGTTAAGGAAGGGACAAATAATATTCTTTAAGATGGGATTTAAAAATACCTATGGATTTAGCACGTCTTAATTCAACAGGGAGTTCCAGAGTCGAACAGCCCGGAATGTAAAATAACAATTATAAAATTTTGACGAGGATGATGGTACAGTTAGTAGCAAGTTTTGTGAAGATCTAAGGGACTTGAGATAGCTGAAACGCTCTTTCAGATAGTGAGGAGTAGCGGGGTTAAAAAGAACACTATAAAGAAGAGAAAGAATGTGGAGGTTACGACGATGACGGATAGAGAGCCACTTGAGTTGAGTGAGAAAACTAGAGACATGGTCATATTTGCGTAATCCAAATATGAACCGAATACAGACGTTCTGAATACGCTCAAGTTTATTTAATTGCTCTTCGGATAGATCGAGATAGGAGATGTCGGCGTAATCGAGGATAGGAAGGAGCAACGTCTGAGCAAGCGCAACTTTAGTGGCAATTGGTAGAAAATTACGAAGCCGTCGGAGAGATCCAGCAACCTTATTCCCTTAACCCAAAAAGTCTTGTTCGCATATTTTCGATACCCGTGCACATATTTTTGAACTCGTCTGTACTTATATTAACAATCTCACTTTTCAAAACAATAAATCTTCACCAGCGAATGTAACAAGTCTTGTAGCTCTAAGTATTCCCTAAATTAGTCTTGTAGTACTAAGTAGGCAATTTTAATTAAAGCGACGAATTCAAATTCCCACGTTTCGGCTTACACCCGCTTTGTTTTCATTATCATTAACCACCCCTCGATTTATCTTCGTTAGGGGGTGCATTTGAAGATTGCTCGCTCGCTAATTTGTTGGTGTAGTTAGCTCAAATCTTGAAGTTGAGAAGTTGCGGGTAGTTCTTCAGCGTGGAGACGGCAGACATTGCCGGTCTTGTTCCTACGACATGATCTTATATATGTTATACCATGATCGTATTAGTTTCTGGAATAATTCATAATTTTCCGAAACTGTGAAACTTTTCAGCGGTAGAAATATTTGTAATCTCACTGAAAGAAAAATTACGTATTAATTTTCATTTAAGTTTCTCATATTCTGTCAAAATTAGTTTGACTATTCAAATGACAGGTCATGAGCTGTCTACATTCATAATGTTCAAGCTAGAAACCTAATTAAAACACAAATATGAATAAAAATTACTGTGGTAACTGGCGTATTGAAATATCTATTCTATTATTATTTTATTTCTATTTAAAATTGTGGTAACTAGCGGCTTAAAAACATAAGCAGTTTAAAGTTAACTACAAACTATGTGGAATTAAAGGTAATCTTTAACTTTGGAAAGTAACAAGCCGGCCATCGCTAGATGGTATACGCCTGATGGTAAGCGGCAGCGCCTACAATTCGCAAATTAAAGTTAAATTTTAACCTTTCATTTTAATCTGTATCAATCGCTTTGGTTGGCCGATATAAAAAAAAAACTTTGTTGGATTTTCTAGTCTTCGAACTTCGAATTCGAACATGCAAAATTAAGTCACAACTTTGTCACAACTCGGGATTAGACACATATTCCGATTGGAAGTTTTGTATAGTAAACAAAGAACTAAATCCCAAGTAATTACCATTATTTCCTCCTTAATAATGGAAGGTTAACATCAATTAACGATTGAAAAATTTGACGTTAAAACTATCCTATTTAACACTAAGTTAATCACCGCATCTTAAAGTATTTGACGCAACAAATCATTGTCAGCGTTATTAATGACGTCATTACGGCGTGAAGCTATAACTTACTAGTTATTAGCTCCCGGCCACTCGATCACTGGCTAACGCAATAACTGACTGACTAGATTTTCAATATGGCCATGTTAAATAAGGCTTGTTCCCTTTAAAATTGTTTCTTATTTTCTACGAAATCCCACTGTAACTAAAGAAAAAGTAATAACTTAAAAAGTAATAAAAGAATAAACGAGCAGGTACAGTATATAAGAAGAAAGGATGTCTGCTTGAATAATTTAAACAAGAAGTAACTTTAATTCACGCTACTTAAAAATCATCTTATATAGACGTTAAAGGCCATTGATGAGAACAGGGAGTGTTTCGGCCGCTTTCGAACTGACAATTATATAAAAAAAAAGTATACCTAGTATAAATTCAGTGGAAAATAGAAGGAAGGAGATGAAGGGGAAACTCAACTCGAAGCTTTGATAATACTAGAATATAAGAACAGAATGGGAAAATTAAATAGGTATAAGAGGTCAACCGGCTTGCGGTGTTTAACTAACAAAAAAACTTACATCTTACCAAGAAATATTAATAACATATAAGGCAGGAGAGTATCGTCCTACTACCTACCCCATACACTAAATGATTTTCCCATACATGTCATCAATAAAATAGAGAATAATCCAAAGCAAACTAAAAATGGTATAAAAAGAATATTAATGTATAACCCAATTTAACTTGAGAAGACTAAAAATAATTAGCTTAGCATTACAATCTTAAAAAAGATTTAGCTAAGTAAATGACAACTATTTGTAAAAAAGTGGCAGAGAAAATGATTAAATGGAATTTTCCCACTGGTAAGAAGTCGGGTACTTATAAAAGATCATATTCTTCTAAAGTACCCTTATTTTATACCATTTACGGTTTTGCCTAATGAACGGTGAACGGTGGTGAGTTTTCTAATACTTTGAATAACACTTCAAACATAACCTCGTGAATGTATCTCATTTTCAATAAAACAGTTCAATTTAATTACAATCAATTCAATTCAATCAATTCAATTCAATCAATTCAATTCAATCAATTGAATTTAGTACAGTTTAATTTAATGGTACCTAAATGGTTATTCGGAAGCAATTTACATCTTAAAATGCCATTCTTGTCATTCAGCAGAATAAAATAAAACGAAATGGAAAGATTTAATGTCGCCTTGTTAATTATGTATCTATTCATAGGATTCTTCACACATTCTTAGGTACATAAACATAATATCAGTGGCGGAGCGTCCATACAACTCGATTCCCACCGGCTTGCCTAATTTTCAGCCCGTCCAGTTCTTTTACTTCATGAAGAAAAAGAAAGGCAAATTAGTCCGGCTTCTCTAAGAATATTTTTGACGCGCCGCCACTGCATAATATGTACTTACGTTTTATACTGTATTTAAATGCACCAGCCATTTGTATTTTCTTACTACACACAAATGGCTGGTGCATAAGGTGCATTTAGAGGTAAGTACAGTACAGTAGTATTTAAGTACATGTATCGTGTAATAAAGTTCAAATAAATAAACACCTTTACAAGCGTCGAATCAAACCGTTTATACGTCGATTAGGCCACAAATGGCCTCTTTTACACCACCAATTGATGGCCCGTCGGGGTATTGTATGGTCTATCGTTACTTGTTAACGATTATTTGGCTATTCACTTCTTAATTATGCATTGTAAATCATATTGGTTGTAAGTGAATGTTGGGAATTTCACCTAGTATTTTCCAGATTTCAGCAATTTTGAATTTGGAACTTACATCAAGACTATCAAGAGTCAAATGTGTGTGTTGTTTCAGTTGAATTTTAAAATGGTCAAATAAGCTTTTTTGTTTCGATGTCTGTGTGAACTGGAATTACAAAAGAATATTTCAATGATTTGTGTTTAGAGCTAGACTTAGTTTTTATAAAAAGGGTAAATGCAACAGAACGCTTAGACCTTTTTTCATACAAAAGGAACTTTATACCTTCAATAAATTGGCTCGTAAATTCTTACCCTGTTTCCCGTGATTCGAACGTTAATATAGTAAGTAATTTAGGCTCTGTAAGGCTGGCGCCCCTAAGCCTAGAAAAGCCTTTGCAAATGTACACATATTTTCCCCTCACGAACAGAAATCAGACGTGGAAAGTCCACAATTAATCCGCACTGACCATTACCAAGAAATAAGCAACTAAGCCTAGTAAATTGTTTCCCTAAGGACTTCAGAAGCCTTTACAAAACAACGCGTGATCGCTTGGATTCTATACAACACTTAATACAACCATGTAAGTGCTATTTTACCGTCGTGTTTAGTTTACCAATAGCAAAATTCGGTGTTTATTATTTTACCGTTTCCGTAAAATTGACGTAGCTCTTACGAGAATGGCATAAGAGCTTGTTTCGTTTACTTTTCGGTTTCAGAGCTTATTTGGGGCTATTTCTGTTTGTGGTTGGACCTGACCAGCGGACCGCGACGACCGTGGGAGCTATGCCCTTCGCCACTGCCTTAATATTTGCCTATGAACTTAATATAATTATGTGAGAACTCTGGCCAAGTAGGTTTTTGTGTATTTTTATTGCTTCTTAGCTTCTTACGGTCACGGAGAGGATATTGTGAGTATAAATCTCGACTTCTAGAATCGTACAAAAGTGTGAAAGGTTACCTTAATTCTAATCTCTGATGACTGATTGAATTTCTTCTTTGCCTAGCTTTTGCATCAGTTATGCAATGGGTGCACATGAAGGCGAATTGTTTTTTGAAGTGAAAACTTCTTTAGCGGCGCTGAGCACTTTTGTACTGGGGAAAAATGTATAAACTCGCGATAAATTCTATAACCAGGTTAGTTGACCCCTCCTAGTATCGTGATTGCTATGTTACGAGGGGTCCCCAGCTGGTCTTCTTAGAAAGCCAAGGTTCTAACTGTTCGAAGACAATCCTAAGATTTTCCATAAAGATCATATTTCAAATAAATTCTCATGGAAAGTAGCTCTTATTGTCCCTAAAAAAGCGTTTCCAAAGTCCAATATCGGATAGCCAGACTGACCGATTTCCGTAAAGATCATATTTCAAATAAATTCTCATGGAAAGTAGTTCTTATTGTCTAGGGACTGTCACCGTATTTAGGAATACGGTGACAGTTCCCTTCAAAATACCTAATGGCCAAGAGTGATGGATAAAATACCAAGGGCCTGACACGCTTTGTAAGAGACGAAAGATAGCCTTATTGCGATTCCTATGAGAGGAAGTAGAAAATAGTGCGATGTTTTGTCCTTATCACCGACCGAATTTTTTTTCACGGTCGGGTAAAGCCAATCTTTCATGAAGTGTCAAGAAGATTGCAAAACAAATTGGCAATATTTGGTAGTGCATTTTATAAATGGAGAATTAATTATAAGTTTGGTTTAAATGAATAATAATTTACCAATTATCAGATCCGTAGTGTTTGGGTGTTCAGTGCAAACATGGTGGGGTGTTCAGTGTTGGGCTGTAAAAGCAAACTCGACCGAAAAAAGGCGGATGTTACACTCCATGCGTAAGTACATTTTCTTTGCATTTTGGACCCGTGTTTATTTCTAAAATCTCACCGGAACCAAGTTACTGAGCTAAATCATTAGTTATATCATGAGACACTTGATGAAATAGGAAAAATATGTAAATTAATTCAAAAATAACCTCCAAACATTTCACATACAAACCGGTCAAAACGCGTAGTATAAATCTAACATAGAAGCCAGCTTAGAATTGATGTCCCATCATTCAGTCGGTTTATAATTCGATTTCGGGATACCAACAAATAATAAAAAAATCCCCTGAAGATTACCCCGTTTCGGGAAATTCAAGTAATTTGATTTTTTCAGTTTTTCAACAGAGGATGAATTCCGAAAAAAATGGATTTGAGGACTGAGGGAACAGGAAAAGAGAATTGGGAAAAAACTATCTATAAGTAGGTATTTGTTTATTTATTGTAAATAAAGTTATAAATATATTAAGTAAATTACTTGTTCTAATTTAAAGTTTATCCTTTTATTTCAACAACGACATACCTAATTTATCTATGAAAGACAAAAAGGAGCATGTAAGTATTAAGGTTACTTATTTTTACCCGACTGCAAGGCAGGGTTATGTGTTTCGCGCGTATCTTGTATGTATGTATGTATGTATGTAATATTCTTTATTACCTGACATCTTCCAATTCCCTGAACGGATTTTAATGTTTGAGATATCGTTAGATTTGTCTTACCAGCCCGAGTGTTCTTAGAAATGTGACGTCAAAAAAAACAAAGATGGCGGCCACCAGACATCATTTTGTAAACAAATAATTAATAAAATTGACGAACTATATCATGTGGGGTATCATTGAATAGGTATTTTAAAATCATTATAAGGTTTCTTTAGTCATTAGTTAGTGAAAACAACCGTTTAGGATTTATAACTATTCAAAGTTTAATAGTCGGATCCGCTATCCGCTATGCGCAATCACTCATGTTTTCATTGTCATCGTCATTCGAGGTTTGCTTTACACACGTTTAACAATTGCAACAGTGGCGGAGCGCCCATACAACCCGATTCCCACCGGTTTGACTTACAAAATCTTGCTACAAACTACTTGCTGTTAATTTAATAAATCATCAATTTATGTATACAAAATATCCATTACCTAAATACAATTTGATAATACGATTTACTTTAGCGTCATAATAGATTTAAGCTAACCACTACGAAATCTACGCACGCGAATGCCAAACGCAACGCATTTCATAAAGCCAAACAAGCCGGCGGAGTTTAGCATGCCTCCTAGTATCGTGATTGCGATGCTAGGAGGGGTCAACACAGCTGGTCTTCCCATTCTTCCCAATCGTAAAAGACTTTAAACACCAAACCTGAGGAATGAAGTTTCCTCTTACTGACTTTTCCACTAAGTCCAATATCGGATAGCTAGACTGAAAGTAGTTCTTATTGTCCCTAAATACGGTGACAGTTCACGTCAAAATAGTGGCCAAGCGTGATGGTCAAAGTACGAATAATTTTGAATCTACTTTGTAATCGATGCTTGGTTTCCGATTTCAATTAAAACTTTAACTGAGCAGAAGATTATAATTAAATCCAAAATATACGTGCATGTGAAATGATAATTTATCTTTGTTAACACTTATTGATAAATTATAACGTTTTATGCACTCAAAAACAGCACATTAAGGCATTTTGACGGAGCTCTTCACACGTCGGGAACGATTCTGAGACTGAAGTATAATCGATTAATGAAGTAGTTTTTATTAACGTGGCAGATTTTTCTCCTATGCTTTTGGCAGAGGGGTAAGTAAGTATATCAATGGCGGCTCCCGTCTTAAATGCTTTAAGGTATATGTGTAGATGGATTATTCGAGTATGAATATCAATATCTTTGTTATTTATTTTCTTTAAATCATGTCATTGAATTTTCACTTCTAACGGCACTCCCGGAGTGCAACCCGTTTTTTTTTTATTAAAAATGGCTCTTGTCCAAAAACTAGCCGCAACGCAACGTAGACGAGGCCGACGACTAAGATGCCTATTAACCACTTTTACCAATAAAAGGTATAAATGTCATCAATCATTAATTTGCATTATTGAAATCACTATATTATCATTTATTGGACTAAATTAACACAATCGCAGAATTAAATATAAATCACAAAATTATCCTCCTGTAACTTTTCATCTACATACGAATATACCTGAAGTATTCTCTGTTCTGTTTCTAAGGCCATTAAGCTCATTTACGTTTGCGCGGTTTTAAATTGAGACGCAGTTTCTAGTCACGTAGTCATAAAAACATTTCGTTCCCATGTTAATCAGATACAAAATGTAATGATTGGTTTATACTGTAAATGACATTATGTGTAATAATAAAAAAATAAAATAAAATAAGAGATCATTAAGACGTCCCAGACAAATGCTACACAGTAGAAGTTACGGGAAACCGCTACTACGCATGCATTTCACATAAACATTTGCTTGCGCTTTATTTTCTGGGGAAAGTGCCTTGGAGCTTCCAGAACAGCTTGCCAATTTAGCGGGTTCCATTTTAGATAAGATGGCGGCCACACAAATTATGACCTCGAGCCGCTGCTAGATAAATAGAAGGAAAATCGAGGAATTGAATTTAGAATTGTTCCTATTTTTTTGGATTTCACCGTACAAAAATGTTATCAACCCACTGTAAGGTATACTATTAACTGAAACAGGTACATGGGAGCTAGAAAACTTCACTCGCTAGCGATTAGTTTTCGATAGATAACTTACCGTGCCATCCCAGACGACGCGCCCCTCCACAGCTAACCTAATAATAATAATTATTATTATTATAATCTTTATTTCGGACTTACAATCCATATATAGTTAGTAAATTTCTTAACCTAGGCATTAGAATAATTACATCAACCATTAATACATAGCAAATAAATTAAATTAAATCTATCTAATAATAATACTCATCTATGCGCAACGTATGCATTATTCCCTGGGTGCATTTTTTCAAGTGCCAGACGGTCATACTTACTGAAAATAACAAAAATTATAATTAGCTCGCTCTCTACCCCTGTAATTCTGTACCTGATATTGACATGTAAAATATTTTATGTCACACCTGGCCATAAAGCGGCAATTACCGCACGCTCCGCGCGCGGGAAATCCCACTTCCTGGCGAGAGTGTGACATAAAACTTTGTACTTAACACGGGCGGTAATAAAGAAAGCCTCAGATCGCATATTTATCGCCCTTGCCTTCGGCTCGGGCGTCAAATACCTGCGATCTGAGACATTCTGTACCTGAAATGTAATGTAATATTTGACGTGTAAAATGTAACATTTTATAAATAAACTATTGAATTGAATTGAATTGAATTGGGCTGTGGAGGGGCGCGCCTTCGTGGATGACACGCACTATGATGAGGCGCTGTGCAGTACAGTCACTGTAAACTTATGGTACTGCTACTGCACTGCACACAAAACTGATTTCTTAATGGGGTCGGTATAACTCAGTGCTTTAAAACCCCTTTATAATTTACGATATTTTTATGGATTGAGAAAATAGTAGCCAAGAAAGCAATTTGTGGAAACAATAAAACGGAAACTTAGGCGACTTCCTGACTTGGCGGGGCGGGATCGATATGTGACATTTTCTTCTTTGACGTAAACTTACTGACGTCCCAAAGATTCCCGCTTGACGGAATACTGTGAGTATTACATTTGCGCAGTAGTAATATCATGCGCAGAAGCGAACCAGTACTGCCTTCGCATCACCCCGCTACCGCGCATCCCGCGCCAGTCAGGAAGCACTAATTTAAATGTAGGGGCGCAGTAAAAAGTAGTACTGAATTGACTGACAGTTGACACTGTCATTTGACAGTTTTCTCATATCGTACCGCCTCCGCACCGACAAATCAGGAAGTCGCCTTAATCTAATCTACGGGCATTAAATCTAACCATAAACGCGACTTTATCGCTTATCAAGGCGTTGATAATGCGCCCCTTTTCTCACCTCTGATAATTAAATCAAAGGCACCGTTCTGGGATCCTTTAAGGCTATCACTTTCATCGTCTTCGTCTTATAGATGATTTTCGCCACTTAAAAGGTTATACTTGGGATCGGTTTTTGTAGACCATCCAACGAATGTTTTCAGTTTGTCACATTTAAATAATGGTCCATCGTTTGCCAAATTCAAATGGCGGATAGAAGTGGCCATTTGCTGTCTATTCAGGCCCTCAAAATAATTTTTGGGCCCACGCTTTTTGTTTCTGTGATCTTTTTAATTTTTTTTAAGATTCCTATAGGTTGACTAAAATTTTGAAAAAAAGTAGGCATTAGAGCCTGCATTTTTGATTTTTAAATGAATGTGTAATATTCTACGGTTTTATCAACATCAAAATTATCGGCAAATAACGTCTAGTTTATTTTTTATTGACCTTCAAAGATTTTTCAAGGTGCTAAAATTCAGTCGCAATAATAATTAGCGAAATAAAATCATCTTCTTTCATCACCTACAATATTTACAAAAATAAAACTAAATAAAGCACAAACGACCCAACAACAAAATATAAATATTATAATACGCCTACAATAAGTGCCTGTCATTATAAAGCCTTAATTAAAGTGGCCCATTAACAGCGAAAAAATACGTTTATTTCATAATCGAGTTTGATGGAATGATTAATATTCGAGGCCGTCATTTTTAGAGGATGTCGGGAATAAGTGGCCAAATTGCGAAGATAAGAAAGGCACATTTCTTATCTTCGCAATTTGGCCACCTATTCGCGACTTCCTCTAAAAATGACGAATTGTATATTACAATTTTCATAAGATGTGTTTTAGTTTTAGTTACTAAAATAAATACTTTTTCATGAATAATAAAAACACGTTTACTATACAAAAAGTATCAAACTTAAATTCCTGTAAAGGCATCCTTGTGCAGTGTAAATTTTTCGCATAAACGAAACACCTCTGAATTTTCACCTTTATTTTACAAGCCGTTAAATTAAAAACTAATTTCATAATCACGGACGGTGACCACAACGAGTACGAGTAAAAAATACTCTGCGCCGGCCATCGACATCGTTTATGGCACGTGGCACACTTGAATATTCAAATTGGCCCAACACAATGGCGCCATAAGGAGTGAAGTATTTTAACAGGGAAAAATACCCGGTAAATAAATACTAGGATTCGGTCTTCGGCGCTGTACCTAATTATGCCAGTGTACACATTATATAGTTTGTATAACCGTGTAGTTTTTTTTAATATGACAACAGATTCACAGATTCGTTGGAAGGAAGTTGGTATAGTCGACGCTCAAATTTAAAGATAATATTATATTAATAAATACAGCGAGGTAACGCAGCCAGCGTTTTGGGCACCATGCCGCTGGCAGATCTGCTGGACGGGGTGTTCTTTTTATGATTGGGGTATTCTTTTTTTATTACTATTTATTTCGTTAGCTTAGCATAGGCAGTGTTAGTTTATTTTATTGTTAAGTATTCTTTTATATATTTTTCCTTTAAGAGTAAGGGCATTTCTTCGTATATTTACTGACGTTTGTGCGTGAGAGTAAATCTAGGAAGGCTCAAAGGTATTTATGTCACACCTGGCCATAAAGCGGCAATTACCGCACGCTCCGCGCGCGGGAAATCCCACTTCCTGGCCCGGGGGTGACATAAAATTTTGTACTTAACACGGGCGGTAATAAAGAAAGCCTCAGATCGCATATTTATCGCCCTTGCCTTCGGCTCGGGCGTCAAATACCTGCGATCTGAGACATTCTTTGTTTTACCGCCCTTGTTAAGTAATGTACTATTATGAAATTCTTGAATAATATGAAGCATATTTTTCAAGTATTTCATAAATAGGTAGTTATAAATAAGGAGTGTCATGTGATTATTGGTGTTCATACTTTTGTAGCACAGGACAGCTTACTTGTTTGTTTGTAACTGAAAAAACATTAGTTTAGTGAATTGACTATAAATAGGATTTTGTAGGTAAGTACCAAGTACGAAAACGATTTTTTTTTTCATTCTTAAATTCATTACTTTCTCATAGTATTAACTACCTATTCTTTATTAATTAATATGTGGTCTTCTAGCGAATGTTTAGAGACCAAAATAACAAATACGCGTTCTTCTGTCTGTACTACGTAAATGTTCAGTAATAATCTAGACTAATACTTGGAACCGGGGATCGGAACCGGTATTTTTAAATAACCCCGAAATAGCCCAATATTTTAGATTATTTTATGCTCTTTAAGTAGGGCTGAATCATGAGTACTTAGGTAACAAGCATTACACTCCTTTTTTGGGCAGTCGTGTAAAAAAGGATATAAGTATATAACAAACCAAGGAACGAAAAAGAACGTAATCATTCCGGTAGTTTTGTATGGATAAAATACCGGTATCCGACCCCTGCCCTGCTTGGAACAGGTACTTTGTACTCATGTTTAGCACCGCGCCCCCTCGAGGCTGTCCGGATAGCCAAAGGAAGTTCAACAAAGGGCCCTGGAGAAAAAAGTAAGTTCCGGTGTCAGGAACATGCGAGACTTGAATGGGTAGTTCGGAGCCCACCTACTATAACAATAAAAATAGTTAACGAACCCGCCGGGAGCTTAGGGACTTAGAGAATAAATATTAAAATATATCTATAAGTTTTAATCAAAATGTCTTGTTAAATAAGTTTTGACGACCAGTCTGACTATCTAAGGCCACCAGAGGCGCTGCTCGCGTTGCCTTACAAAATGAGACTAAACGCAAACGCGTTAGGTTTTGTTTTGTTTCGAAAAAACTTATACTATTACAGCAGGGCATTGTATACTTTTTTGAAGCGTTATATTTAAGTTCTGTAGCTCTAGTATAAGTTTTTTCAAAACATTAACTAATTCGGACGCGTTTGCGTTTTGTCTCAAAATGTATGAAAGTGATATGAAAACGTGAACAGCGCCTCTGGTGGTCACTAGTGGAAACTAAAACAGCGAGTATAACATTTGTTGCTAACCGATGAACGCGCGTATTTCAAACTCGGTGAGAGCGTTTTCATACATTTTGAGACAAAACGCAAACGCCTTCGAATTAGTTAATGTTGTGTGTAGGTACCTATTTTATCCATTTCTCTCAAACATAATGAATTTTGGCTCCAATGTCGCTTGTGAGTTTGGGATCGTATACAATCTGCACAGCACGTCTCCGAAGCGAGTCAAACATAAGGCCCAAGCTATTTGCCTTCACTGTCTGTGATGATCATCTTTTCATTAATTTTAGTCAGAATTATTCAACTGTAACCTAAGCACGCATAACTGACATAACTTGTGTACCTATAATGATTTCATTGTAACTAAATAAAATTTAAATTAAATTGTTAATTAAAATTTCATGTGCTCTGCCTATCCCTTTTGGGAATACAGGCGTGAGTTTATGTATGATGTAACTAAGTTAAATACATACCTGCTAAACATGTTCTTTCTACAAGTCATTTAGGATGTAAGTCGTGGACATATTAGTGTATTGAACTTCGCTCGGCCCGCGGAATATGTTTTCGTCTTTAGGTCGTTATTTTAGGCAAGGGCGCGAGTCTTTTTTGCCAGAAAATATTGATAAAATCCATTGTTCCATGCCGTATATATATATATATATATATATATATATATATATATATATATATTGATAAAATACCCCTGTTTCTGTTTATAAAATACCCTCCCCGGTTTAAAAAAAACAGACGCAAGGTGGAACACAATTATATTAATGAATTTGGAAGTTATCTCTTCCGTGAGGTTTAATAAGGTTCGTGTTACTGATACATTAATTATGGCACACAATGGACTTGCAAATTGTCCCCTCGGGGACAGCGTCCTATACGAAACGCAGTGGACACAGGTCCTCCAGTAAAGTACAAAGATCCTCGAGATTTTTCCAATTGTAGACTATCGAGTAAATAAAAAACTAAGCTAGACCGTTCCGTATCCGGGCCGGGCCATAATCGGATTTGCGTAACGTGATATACCGAATAAGTGCAAGTTTAGATGGACTTCCATATTTCAGTTATTAACAGACGTAGGAATCGGCGGGGTAAAATTGTTTGACAAGTAGGGAGTTCCTATATCGATAAACTCAACTATCGATGCTAGTTCTATATACTGGTGATCGCCCCCAGCATTGTGTGTTTTTTGTTATATTGTTCAACATAGCATATTTTAAATAATCGCTAGGTTATATAAAGGTAGGGCGTAATACCTACTGCACTACAAAAAAGTTAATGTTATCTACCTTTTTAGAAGTAAATTACCTACTTAGACACTCACTATAAAACAATAAGTACTTGTCAATGTCGTCGTTTACTTTAACAATAGTAGACGGGACATTCACGAAGAAAAAAATTGGGACGAGTAAAACTATAAAATTGTCTTTAAAAACGAAGGAGAGTATTGAGTTATTATTACTTTATTTTTTTTACTTTTAATAAAAACATATTTTTACAAGCAAACCCTTGAGTGATGACTAGTATATAGACCTAGCATCGATAGTTGAGTTTATCGATATAGGAACATTAGGAACTCTCTACTTGTCAAACAATTTTGCCCCGCGGATTCCTAGGTCTGGTTATTAACATATTATTTTTAATAACCTTTTATTTTTATGCGGGGGGATCCATCATGGATACCGCCATACCTCGGGGGCAGCGCGGAGGTTGTGTCGGACTTGCACCGACTAAAAACCTCCCGATCGTCCTCCTCGACCCATTTCGGATGGCTCTGGGACCTCCCATGGAACGCGCCAGTGCCGCGCTAGAGACCACCTATATGGGTCCCACCATGTTTTTATAGACGATCGTAGCCCCCAATTACGACCGTCTACGACCCCGAGGACCCCCTTTTAGTCGCCTTCTACGACAGGCAGAGGACAACCTACTACCACGTATTTTTACTAGCCTTCCATGCCGGGCCCGTATAAATAAATGAATCCTCCTTTCACGATGCGGTTGCCGACAAGCTCCTACGACGGAGCGACCTTGGTTCTCAAAACCGGTTTTCAAAGGAAATCTTGCTGAAAACAACTGTCTTACACGGTCCGTGCAGACCAAGGTCACCCGGTTTTAAGGCTTGTTTTCGACCATCTGGCACGGGCTTTATGCAGAATTGCCTATGTGTATTCAACTATAATAGATAGATAGATAGAAACATTTATTCAGTACCACAGAAGACACACAATATTACAAGAAAACAAAAGAAGAAAAACATACACAAAAGCACACGTGTGTCCCCGTGGCAGTGAAACGGACACTGGCTCAGCATTATGCTGAGGTGTTAACACCTACAGCGCTGATTTTCAGCCAGTACCGTCGGTGACTCACGGACGGACGGATATTGTCTACTACTACTATAATATTATAATTTAAAGAACAGGCAAGATACAGGCCCCAGTACAGCAATGCAGAAAGTGACGGATGCTTTATTTATCGATTATCACGTGATTACTAAGGCTGGGTTGCACCAAACCGTCTGTAATCGTAAGCGGTGTTCGTCAAATCCGATTGTATGGAAAGTTTGACAAGTTTCTATGGGATGACAGCTGCCGGCGCCATATTTGACGATGACCGGTCTGTGTTCGTACGTTGGTGCAACTGACACTAAGCATAATACGTGACAAAGTCCTTTTACAGTTTCCTTTTTTGTGACAACTTACATTTGTATAAAAAAACCTATCTACTGTAGTTGTCGCCACTGTTGCCTCTTCAGGTGATGAACTTTGAATAGCATTTACGGGTTAAGGCCTAACATGGGAAATTGGAAGCTTTAACCAGAACGTGCGTTAAAGTTGTTTGTGAATTTTGAGCGCGACAGTTTTGGAAGGTCAAACATCCTTTGTCTTGGTAATGTGCCTGTCAACAAACACAAACCCAATACACGTATATAATGTATAGAATATGGCGGTTTTTCGTTAACGCTGGATTTTACAAAATGCTTGAAATGATATTTTAAATGAAAATTAGAAAATATACATTCAATATTTATGACATTAGGTCTCAATTATCCTGTTCTAGATAGTAACATTGAGAAAACTTAAGATACGTGTCAATTCAAACAGAAGAATCCTCCTACGTTGAAAATCAATGCGACCGTCTTAAAATAGCTGGATTAACGGATAATTTCACATTTGATTCCATCCTTCGTTCACACATCAAAGCCTTGCGTTAAACCTTGCGTGCCATTTTCCAATTTATACGATAATGTATTCTCGGGTCTTATCTAGAAGAAAATATGACAATCCTGCACCACAAAAGCCGGATTAATTTCATTTTTCCCCAGTGAAAGTACCCCGTAACTTCACAGAGTATTTATTTATTGATAATAGCAGCTCGCGGCACCGGGTAAGATTATGTAAATATGACCCATAAATGGGCATGCTTACATAGAGGAGTTATCCATAAAGTAAACAGACATAGGAATTAATGTTTCAATGTCTGTTTACTTTATGGAAGTGCTTTGGAAGCCACGTTAAGCCGTTGATCCCGGTTGCTGTCTATGGCAGCAGTCGTTAAGCCAAGTTGGAGGCCTTCGGGCGGCTTGAGAACTTCTAACAGTCAAGTTGCCCACTCACTTGACAAAGCCTAATCCCAATAAGGTCTAGTTTCCCCTCGGGGTTGGAAGGTCAGATGGCAGTCGCTTTCGTAAAAACTAGTGCCTACGCCAAATCTTGGGATTAGGTAGCGGACCCCAGGCATCCTTCAGGATGCAACTGTACTGGGATAACGCTAGGAGGAGGATGGATGGGCAGATACTAGTCCTTTGAAATTCGAAAGGATAATTGGGTGTCGAGAATAGTCTGTCTGTAATGTGCAATTTGTTTCTCCGCTGCAAAAGCAATCCCGTATCCGATGATTGCCTTTGAAAAGTTGGGGACGTTTCGGCGTTTTAACGACAATGGCGTTTTTGTGGCACTCGCGGTAGTACAAACTATGGGAGGACTATCTAACAGACAGTAGCTCTAGTATAAGTTTTTTCGAAACATTAACTAATTCGAACGCGTTTGCGTTTTGTCTCAAAATGTATGAAAGTGGTATGAAAACGTCAACAGCGCCTCTGGTGGTCACTAGTGGAAACTAAAACAGCGAGTATAACATTTGTTGCTAACCGATGAACGCGCGTATTTCAAACTCGGTGAGCGCGTTTTCATGCATTTTGAGGCAAAACGCAAACGCGTTCGAATTAGTTAATGTTTCGAAAAAACTTATACTAGAGCTACAGAAAAGCATGGCCCAAACCAGATACTTAAATAGAGTAAAGATTCATATATGTGTATTTTTTAATTTTACCTAGTTGACACAGTTCTTGCAAGAAAACATATCTAAAGATTTATAGTCTAAAGGATTCCATTTTTTTTCTTAAATAAAATTTGATAATGCTTAGGTATACAGTTTCGAAATGTTTTCTTGCAGAATTACACACTGTACATAACTGGTTATTTTTTTCCTCGTTTTATTCTTTGTTTTTGTGTTGCTTTATATAGAACTTAGATTTCTTTATCTTAAGTAGGTTAAGTATTATCATTGTAATAAGCATATTTTTGTGAGAAAATGGCTGACTGTCGAGTTTCTTTCGGCGTTTCTTCTCGGCAGTGGCCTCTGTGAAACGCTATTAGGGTTTGACTTGTAAAAGTGCCATTGCGGCCTACTTACAGAATAAAGTTCGTTTTATTCATTTTTATGGGACTATTCACAGACTGAGTTATCTCAACCCATACAGAATGAATGTTAGGGTCAAACTAATTGGAAATAGAAAACACATCTACTGTATACTGCAGACATATTGCGTATGTTTTCAAACGTGCGTTACATTGACATGTTAAAACTATGCTGCCTCTCAGAAACTCAGATTCACACACAAATATTAATATTTTTTAATAACATGTTTCATTTCTCTTGTTTTCTTTTGTATTTTTGGTAACAATAAATAATATTTGAATTTTCATATGTATTGACATTTTTTGAAGCGAAAATGATGGTTAACATTACCCTGATCATGAGTTGATATCGAACACTCTTACCTTACTCGCTAGCGACTGCGTAAACGATTTAGTATGCCGATTCTTAGTTCTACTGCGTAACCGCGAGAGGCGCTGTACTTTTGTCCATAGGTACTAAATCGTTTACGCAGTCGCTAGCGAGTAGGTACGGTAATGCAAACATTGCAAACTCATGGTAAGGGCTCAGTATGTCTAAATACGTTCGAAAAGTTATGTAACCTTGCTGGTCTTGAATTGTCCCTAAATGAATCTATAATTATATTACTTATACTATCTATTTATAATCGCAAAACCTTTCATGGGTCAGTCAGTGACTGAACAAGATCGGTTGGGTTTTAATTTCAAAATAAGTACCTATGAATCTAGGGTTGCCAACTTGTGGGCGCAAATTTGCGGGACATTCGTGGGAGCTTTGCGGGACATGGCTAAAAAATGCGGGACCCACGCACCCAGCCTAACTTTCTAGACGCGGTTGATTAGGTACATTTTTAAAGTGTCGGCTTCGGTGACCGCTTTTATACCATAAAGCTGGCAGTACGCTTGCTTTATGCAGTATTCGTGGTATCAAAAAAAGGTGATGTGTTGTTGAGCGAGCGAATAAGTAAATGCACAGGTTTGCACGCGAGAATGTGTTTGCGTAGATAGATACAAGACGCGCGATCAAAGTATTCAAAACTCATGAATAGGGTTTGCAATCCGGATATCCGGATATCCGCCGTTTTTTGGATCCGGATCCTACGGCTCTCAGGATCCGGATATTTCGGAACTAACGGATCTTTAAAAATTTGATCAAAAATATGATAATGAACTAATAGAAAGCTTTAATCAACTATTTTTAAATGGTAAATCTGAATAGAAACTTTATTATTTAACAAAAATAGAAAATTAATAAGTTCAGTTTTATAAACTTCATTTTTGGTACGAGCCTTTATTAGCGACTATACTTTTTTACCACACCACAGTCATCAACTACTCGTTTCCGTTATAACGAGCCCAAACACGACGTGTGTGTCTTGTGTATAGTTTAGGAGTTGCTATGGCCTCCAGCATCAGATCAGCTTAGTCGCCCAGCCAAGACAGATTCGACGATTGATCTCCTCCTCCACCTGGCCAACTGGACCGTTTGTCCCAAATACACATATTCATTATAAACGAGTTGACGAGCGTAGTCTCACTAATTTCTTAACTAGTTAGTACTAGTTACCTACATGGAGGAGTAACCTACATGGACGTTAAACATGATCTTCGTCGACCTCAGAGGACCTACTCAACGTGCGTGATTGTCATTTGACTGATTGATTGATGATTGTTATTTCGATTGATATGATTATTTCGTAAATAGGACAATTATTTAAATTGTAACTACTAGAATACTAGATTCACTTTCTAAGCAAGTATACAGCAGCTACTTACTTAAAAAAGCAGTTGTTAATCGATAAGGTGTTGATATTGAAATGGATCCGTTTTATCCGAAATATCCGGATATCCGGATCCTACGAATTTCAAGATCCGAATTATCCGGATCCTTAAAATCAACGGATCTTGCAAACCCTACTCATGAATGTTCGCTCCAGTTCTTCTGACTTCCGAAATTCTGACCGGGCCTGAAAACGGGACAATCAGCGTCCCGCATACATCCTATGCGGGACGCATCCTCTAAGGTGCTGGAAACGGGACGTCCCGCCTGAGGCGGGACGGTTGGCAACCCTATATGAATCCGAAATATAATGATCGGCCATGTTAACATTTTGTTTTCCAAAGGTCTTCCTAATGAGCACGAGCTAACTGTAAAAATAAAAGTAAAACATATTTGTAAGTAAAGCCATGTACAAAATTGTTTGTTTAGTTTTTTGCAAATAAAAACATTCTTATAGTAATAAGAAATTATAATATGTTCAGAATATAAAAAGCGAGTATTCTCTACTGCGGTATAACATCAAAAAAAAATTGCTCGAGAACAACTTATTTCCCTACAAAAACGCCTTCATTCAAGGGGAATGTTGCCTGCGCTTTGATCCTGTAAGCATATTGGAAAATAACAGTAGCAGTAGGACCCGATATTGTTTTTTATTGGTAGTTTCATTGAAGATTTGGCGTCTTTCGAGATAACATAATTATTCAATAATATGCTTTAGGCACTCGGTATGTCGAAATTAATAGAAAATATGTTATATTGGTGCTATCAACCATCTATAGCGTCTTCTTAGCAATAGGGATGTTGACACCAAATAAGAAAATCAATGATTCCGAATTTTCTCGAAAAAGGATCAAATACTCAATGAAATAGCGAAAAAAGTGATTCAAAAGAATAAATAATGACATAATTATAAGTCTTCAAAGTTTTAGGAGGGGGCATTTTCTGTCCCTGTTGCGCAAAACGCATCTCTGTATTGAACGATCGTCATTTACTATGGCGCTCGAGGTCAGTGACGTCACTGATCTGTAGCGCCTTCTCTCTCAAACTAAAGATATTCTAACGGTTGTAGTTTCGTTATTTTTTTGAGATATTTGAATAGGATTTTCACTGTTTGGCATAGTTTTATGTATTCTTTCGTATGGAGTAATAATATTTTTTGAGTCAACATCCCTGGGTTCGCTTTGTCGCTTCATTTCTAGATTTGGCGTAGGAACTAGTGCCTAGTCCTAGACTGCAATGTGATCTTCCGACCCTGAGGGAAAACTAGCCATTATTGGGATTAGATTTTGATAAAAATAACGTGTTGTGATTTGCAGAATTATTGTCATTATTTTTTTTAGGGTTCCGTACCCAAAGGGTAAAACGGGACCCTATTACTAAGACTTCGCTGTCCGTCCGTCTGTCACCAGGCTGTATCTCATGAACCGTAATAGTTAGACAGCTGACATTTTCACAGATGATGTATTTCGATTGCCGCTATAACAACAAATTCTAAAAATCGGGATACAGTAAATATTTAAGGGGGCTCCCATACAATAACATTTATTACAATAAGGTCCAAAAGTGTATACATATTTATGCCCTTGACTGTACATGTTTTTTTCTGCACGGTTGTGACTAAACAAGCAAAGAGTTATTTTAAAGATTTATTGTTATAGATAAGTGTGGAGCGCTCGTGGCCCAGCGGCGCCTGCGTACCGCTTGCGGTCTCTAACCGCTAACGCGCGGTGACCGCTTTGAGTGGTTACTAACTGAGCGCTCTCGTGCTTTGGAAGGCACGTTAAGCCGTTGATCCTGGTTGCTGTCTATGGCAGCAGTCGTAAAGCCAAGTTGGAGGCCTTCGGGCGGCTTGAGAACTTCTAACAGTCAAGTTGCCCACTCACTTGACAAAGCCTTACCCCAATAAGGTCTAGTTTCCCTTCGGAGTTGGAAGGTCAGATGGCAGTCGCTTCCGTAAAAACTAGTGCCTACGCCAAATCTTGGGATTAGGTAGCGGACCCCAGGCATCCTTCAGGATGCAACTGTACTGGGATAACGCTAGGAGGATGATGATGCTCCCATACAATAACATTTTGAGACCCAGCGTTTGATGAAATCAACGAGCAAAGGTTTTTAAAAGTAGTTTGCTCGTTGCCTGTAATTAGGCGTCTCAAAATGTATGGGAAAACTAAAATCCGACTCGCACTTGACCAAAATTCTACTTGATATTAATTAAAAATATGATTTATAAATAATGGTACGGAACGGTTTTTTAACCTTGCTGTGGATGTACAGGTCATCCCATTGCTGGGCAAAGGCCTCCCCAAAACTGTCGTCACTTATAATTACTTAAAATTGTTAATACCTATATGTGTGTATGGAACTGAGTTTCCGAGAGACAACATATTTAGTTTTGCATATTTTGTGAATATGCCATAAATTCTCGTAAACTTAGGTCTAATTTAAAGTGAGATTTACCCTTTTCGAATAAAGCCCTTCGGGCACAGACGTGTATTTTATAGGTACCTACCGTTCCCCGATTTAGTTAGGTTGTGCTACTATCAATTAGCCTAGCAGTTGCTATTCACAAGTTGTTTCTTCTCACTGCTCGCTCACCCCTAGTATATCTTGACGAGAGGATCGATGATAACGACCACATGATGATAATATTATGAGCAGTTGTTTAATCATCCACTCGCTTGCTTTTGACATTTAGAAAACATGGCCTAAATTTACCCATAGAGAACTACCTGGATTTTGCCCGTCGCCGCGATGGTGAACACACGTGCTCTTTGCCACGACGGGCTGAATCCACTATCGAACACAAAACCAGTTGCCTAGTATCATGGCGTCGTTAACGAACAACGTCTTTGAACAAGTATTGATTGGCGAAATCATCATAAATTTGATGGAAATAGTGAAGCGAAGAGAACTACCTACACAGATAAAAAAATATATAATTCTTACTAACTGATTGAATAGTCTTTATACCGTTGTGATGTTGATAAATGTGTGTTACTAAATCATTTTATACCATAATATTTGAGTCTTCCACATAATAAAAATAAAAATTCGCTGGCAACTCCAGTTGCCAGAAGCAATTCAGGTGGGTGGACATTTGGCAACTCTGGTTGCCCCAAGCAAGTGAGTGGGCACAAAAATAGGTCTGACGGACACTAGTTCGCTTGGTGAGGTAAGATTGTGAATAACTATCTAGCTTAGCGAGCTAACCGTTCAATCACCAGCTTTTTACGTACCATGCGATAGTTTTTTATCCATCAAATAGTTTGACGCCCTCACAAAACCCCTTTGTGACTAAAACGCTTGCGGACAAAAGGGTTGTTATGGTATTCATGTAATTATTAGGCTGGATTAATGCAAGTCATGTCAGTGCGTAGTAATTTAAGTTTGGTAAGTATATGTTTGCATTCATTTGAGGGCGTCGTGGTTTGTAATTTACGTCGGTTGCCTTGGTTCTTTATTTATTAATTCACTTATTTCAGGCATCTCAGGCAAATAATACCAATAGGTACCTTATAGATCATACATGTGATTTTAAATATTCCTTAAAATTTCGCTATGAGTTCGGATATTTGTTTGCTGAATTATGAATTTAAATAAGTATCCAGAAATTCGAATGATGTGTGCAGAAGATCTAGGCTTTACGCAAATTTATGTAAATACATCGCCAATAATCTTGCAATCTTTGACTTTTCTTATATCGATATGCGAAAAGATATTGTTCAAGCCAAACAAAATTTTTGTTTTTTTTTCGATTTAACGAATCTCAAAGCGTGGGGTTGAGATTATTATGCTTACACACATACATACATACTGAGTAATAATTAACTAATAAATCCAGATCACATTTTTAGGGTTCCGTAGTAAACAAGGAACCCTTATAGTTTCGCCATGTCCGTCCGTCCGTCCGTCCGTCCGACCCCCGTTTTTCTCAGTAACCGTTAGTGCTAGAAAACTGTAATTTGGCATGAGTATACATATCAATGACGCGGACAAAACGGTAGAATAAAATCTTAAAAAAAAATTTTTTTTAGGGTACCTCCCCTACATGTAAAGTGGTGGTGCATTTTTTTTTCTGCCAAACCCTATCGTGTGGGATATCGTTGGATAGCTCTTTTAAAAATATTATAAGGTTTCTCAAAGCATTTTTTGATTAAAGAATTGGTTAGCGTGATATTAAGCTTTGAAGTGATAATTTTTGCTATGGTCAAGTGTCCCCCCCCCTGCCAGCTAAACGGTGGCTACTAGGCATGTGAAAAAAATCATGGTAGTAGTATATACGATGAATTTAAAAGGAAAACTATCACAGCTGAGTAGACATTACTAGTTAACGAGTAATAGTCGAACTTCGGAAATGTACTTTGCAAAAGCAAACTTTCGTACAATTTCCATTAATACCTAAGATAATGTTGTTAATTCTTTCAAAAACATAGTAAATATAAGTTTGCAAACTTTTTAGTCCAAATAATGTAACGAGTGGACGACTACGGAACCCTACCTTGCGCGTGGCCCGACACGCACTTGGCCGGTTTTACAATGTGCAATGAATGAATACAAGAGCCATATCAAAAGCCGTCATTTTACCATATTAATAAAGCTCCTATCTATCTCAACACAGACCGACAAACCAACGAAGAATGTATGTTCATAGAAACAATAGGCGTTGAGATTGACTTTGGAACAAAGCGGCTGTGAAGCTGAACATATATCCGGTTTGTGTTCGTCTAGGATTAGGGTTACAAGTTTCGAGTATCATACTCGAATGGTGCATTTATTGTTAAATATCCTAATCCTACTAATGTTATATAATGGCAATGTTTGGATTTTGAGATGATTGTTACAATCACGCAATAACACACTAAGCTTAAAATTAAAACCGTTCAAGTGCGAGTAGGACTCGCGCACGAAGGGTTCCGTACCATTATCTATAAAAACGGCAAAAAATCATGTTTATTGTATGGGAGCCCCCTTAAATCTATTTCATTCTGTTTTTTAGTATTTGTTGTTATAGCGGCAACGGAAATGCATCGGCTGTGAAAATTTCAACTGTCTAACTATCACGGTTCATGAGATACAGCCTGGTGACAGACGAACAGACAGACAGACGGACGGACAGCGGAATAATTATAACTCGATATTAATATTAGAATAATTATTACTCGATATTATTCGCCCAAAGTGCAGCGGGATGACAGTCGATACGGGAGTTCTCGCGGAAAAAGCTAGTATACCATAAATCATTCGAGATGACTAAATACATAAAGACGCATACTCCTACATACGCCATAATATAAACACAACGTACGTAACGTTGCCGAACATTTACTAGACTGTATAGAACTTAACTATAGTGTGTTTTGTCCTTTTCTCACATACATAAATGTCTAAGTACAAATTAATTTTATTGGCAATTTAACTAAAACAGGTTTGATGAGTAAAAGTGACGAATAAGAACGATGAACGATTACGAATAAGGAAGCGCACTCTCGTGGATTTAATGAAATTGAAATCCACTTACACTTGAGAGCAATGATAGCGGCTTTTATTTCATTCGAAATTCGATACAAATTATGCCAATTTACTTTGTGCCGTCTTCTTGACTCATTACGCCTGTGATTTGACAAATTATTTCGAAATATTCCCGCGACTTTGTATTTTCCGATTCAACGGATGAAATCACTCATCAATCTCGGTGTCAATTAAAACGTATCGCTGTAAAATATTATTTATATTTTTTATTCGTTTAACAAATTACGCTTTGCTCTGCAGTACGGTACCGTGTACTACCGTGGTACAGGAACAAACCTTGAGTGGTACAAGTAATCGAGTCAATAAATTGATATTACGATTGCGGGTAGTTAAGAAAGGTTCGGGTACAAGTATGGTACAGTGTACTACCGTGGTACTGGAACACACCGACACCGTGTGTGGTACATACAAATAACCGAGTTAATAAGTTGATGTTTAGTTCAGAAAGGTCCCGATAAATTCAGCGGGGCACACTCCTTTGCTTAAACAAAAGTTAGTCAGTTGGTATTCTAATTCCCCCCTCCTAAAACTTTGAACACTTATTATTTTATTCTATTTGGCTGTTTTTTTACCATTTGATTCCAATTTTCTTACTTTTTGTAGAAAATCGAAATTAATTATTGTTTTTTTAGTTATTGTCAATAACCATATGGTCAACTGTTGCCGAGTCAATTATAAATGCCCTTTGACAACATAAACTAGTGTAATAATATTTCAAAAAATGTAAGGAAGATTAAGAAGAGACGACGAATTAACTCTTTAAAAAATAATTGCCATAATTAGTCCTGCGAAAGTACAGTCAATGAATTTGAATGTTTGGCATTTTTGGGCTCTATTAAATAGAAATAGAGTCCAAAATTGACAAACATTAAAATTCCCTGACTGTACGAAGCAATGGGCAGCAGTTAAAGGAAATTGTATAATCCTTAGTCGATTATCATTACTTTTTAGTTTTTAATCAATTTAGTAGTAATAGTAGTAGTAAAGCTCTTTATTGTACATAAAACAATTCAACAATTTCGATTCTTACCCGATTTTCCATCCCTAGCATGCTGGTATTACTACTAGAGACGCTATTGTGCGATGCACCTATTGAGGTGTGTTCTTGCTCCATTGTGCTGTGTTTAGTGAACGCTTTGTACCGAGCCGCTGGAGTGCCGAGAGTATCAAGTGAACGTCCGTCTTGCAAATTTGATAATAGCTGGCAAGTGCTACTTCTTAGTAGTTAGTAGGTAACTACGTTGAATAAGGTTAATGCATCTTAAGTGAGGAAATGTTCGAGATATTATTAAATCGGAATCTGCGCGAGGAAGAGAGGAAGGAGGAAATAGTTATGATTTTGAGCTAATTCTGATAAAAAAGTAAAAGTTTCAATTTTGTTTGAAAACGCCCCTTTACGATAAGCTGAACTTTCCATTTCAAGAGAAATTATTACAAAGACACATTTTTGTATCCGCTTCAGATTATAAAACATGTACTTGTGCCATCCCTAATGAGGCAAAAATTAATATTACATTGTTGGAGGTTAGAAAGTAAGCAATAGATGGACGAGTTATTACTTCTTTTTTGTTTTTTTTTTCGAGTACCTACGTTCTTAGTGGCCAGTGTTATAGATAGTTCAAAGGCACATAAAATTCATAAAAACGCTTATAGCGTCAATTAAACGCTTGTAGTATGAACCTATAAATAACCTTCTTTTTCGTAACGTAAGTCGGCGACAGTAAAAAGTAGGTAACAAATTTTTACGAGTTGTCTCATATGAAGCGCAAGGCGTGCTCTGATTGGACAATTTAAACACTACAACTATAACATTGTTGTGGTGTTTTAGGTCCATAGTTGCACAAAAATTTTATTTCTTTGAAACGAATACTTGAGAATGAAATAGTGTCTCAAGTGGGGCACGGGCACGTGTTCACTTAGCACGCACAAGTTGGTATCGGAGCAAATGTGACATAATCTTAAACTACGGCTATCTGCCGTTATCGGGGTTGGCGAATGGCGGAGCTAGGGTTGCCACCTCTACTTCAAAACCATTATCTAATAAACAACTAGTTAGGAACATTTGATACCATACAGTAACTTTATAGTTAGTAAATCGTGTAAAATTATTTATCCATGCGAAAACATTAAGTAATGTTAATAATTGGCTGCAGTTAAAAAAATATATATGACTAACTATAAAACATGACATACACATTTTTTACATATTTTGACATGTAAAATGACATTTTATCAATAAAATTTCTGATTCTGATTCTGAAAATAAAAGTCACAGCATTTGACTCGCAGTTTTAAGAAGAGTGGAAAAATGCTTTATTTTTAGGTATGTTTGCGAGAAGTACAATACAATAGTTACTGACTTCATTTCATCTTGTCATATGGTGTCATAGAAAATATTTCTTTAGTGGTCCACTGCCTACGTTATCACAAAGTATACTTCCGTTAATATCTACATGTTATCTTAAATTAAACCCATGGCGTCCCTACCAGTTGGTAATGGGTTTAATTGTTATGTAAACAACCCGGAATTATCTACATTGACTGAATAATATCAAAACATTAGCATATCTCCGCTGTGAAATATTTTACACGCACGCTTAGAGCGAGATTATCTTTTAAGGGGGTTATGTCTCCGCGAGGAATTGTCGTGTCGTTTAAAAGTACGATCCAGATTGTTCTACGAACGACGATTTGTTCCACTGAACTGACTAAGGCGACTTCCTGACTTGTCGGTGCGGAAGCGGTACGATATGGGAAAACTGTCAAACTTCAGTGTCAACTGTCAGTCAAACTCAGTACTACTTTTTACTGCGCCCCTACATTTAAATGAGTGCTTTCTAACTGGCGCGGAACCTTACAAATACAAATAATTTAGTAGTAACACCATAGTTACAAGTCAGGTCAGCGTATTTTCACTTTTTTTTTCTTTTCAGGCCGAGAGCACACATCGCATCACGTAACGAGACTAAGGCACTCCAGACACCTCCAAGGACCCATATACGGCCCATCAGTGAGTTACAACTAGTTACACTGTCTACAAAATCTATCATTACCCTCTTACACCCAACAAGCTTAATTACTAGAGATTTATATTTATTTATGCTTATTTATTATTTACAATATAGATGTATTTCGCATGTCATGGTCATTCTTACATGTACATTTTGTCAAAATTTTCATCACTTTTGAATATTTTTACGCTAGCGAGGATTATACGTGAGTAAAAATGAGCGATAACCCTTAATAGTATTTTGATGACTATGTTTTTAATTAGTTACGAGGACACTAAATGCAAGGTACTTATATTAATCACTTAATTTACTACTAACTAGTATCACGCAAAACTGTATTTAACAACTTTAATGCTGACCCCGTGTACGTATGTATGTAATCACTAAATTATTATATGTATGGAAGCTCATTTTATGGCATCGTCGGTAACCTTACGTATTTACTGCTAGCATGGCATTATATGCGCTCACTGACAGTGTATCTGTATTCCTTTATCTTTAAAATATGACTTTAAAGTGAGCTTTTAAGTTAACTTCCTCCACTTTTACGCATTGTCAGTGAAGGAAGTGGTCTAGCAATATTCGACTTTATTATTTGAAATTTGAAGGTTCATAACTTGTACTTAGACCACTTTTTTCGTAGACTGTTCCCACACAAATACAGTTGGGTATAAACCCCAAGTTCCTTACTAACAAAATAAATATGTCAAACATACTGTCAAACTGTATTAACTAAGTGGTTTTTAGTTTAATTATAATCAGACATTGTTCGTTTTGTTTTATATTTGGTGAACAAGTGGTGGTAATTAAAGGTATGTTAATGGATTGGTGCCTAATGATAGTGAAATAAATTGGTATTGCCAATTTCAGCCATTAATATTAAGTAGCGTTAATAGTTCAATTCAAAAGTAATTGACAATTTCGATTGCAATCGTCATTATCCGATTGCATTAAAATTTATACAGGTTTTTTTTTTTTTTTTTAACCCATCTGAAATTGCTGGTCCCGATGGTTAGCTGGAAGAGATTCCTTAGAGGGATAAGTGCGCCTTTGTACTTTATATTTAAATAATTTCAAAATCAACTCGCATAGTAATAGAGTTCTTTTAAATGATTTTCTTGTGTGCAATAAAGTGTCACACATACATAAACAGGACGCGTCTCTCGGGCGTCTGGAGTAGTCATATATTACAGTACAAGACTCAGAAACTCACACATTGAAACAATAGGTACAGTCAACCAATTAGATTTCTGGGCCAATTCGTAACTTGTCACAGTGACATTAATATGTGATCTCTACCGGAGTTCGAGATTTTCACTGTTACAAGGTGCGAAGTGGCCCAGAAATCAAATTGGTTGATCGTACATGAACCTGTGTTCGCGGAAAATCTTGTAACTGACTTTAGACCAGTTTTCCTCAACCGATTGACCTGAAATTTTACATAGTTATGTAAGTTCGATGACAATGGAATATTATGACCACCGAGCTGCTGATCTGATGATGGAAATAGAAGGTGGCGATAGCAACTCCTAAACTACACAAGATTGTGAAAAAAGGTACATCGGCCAGAAAAGCTTTTAGGTACCAAAATGAAAATTTTTGCACAAACATATTAAGATTGGTTTCACTCTAACTCCCACTGTTTCACCAAACAGCACAAAATATACAGTATCTGTTAATAAGCGAACTAAAATTGAGTTATTCTTGTCGATCCGTTACAAAAAATCAAGAAGCCTTTGTTATTAAATTGAAGTTTCAAAAGAAGTACGCCTGTTTCAGGGCGATAAAAGGCTGTTTCTATTAGCACCCATAATGAAAGTATTAAATGAAAAAAGTGATTAATTTCAGTTGAGAGACAAAAGTAACTCGTCCCGATGGTACGAATAATGCATCCATTATTTTAATCGACGATAGACTTGTTAATACGAAATTGTACTAGCGAATAGTTCCCGCCTTTTCCGACGAGGGAGAAAACTATTAATTATACGTCGTACTCATGATTATGTTTGATAATAGTCGATGCTTGTTTTATTATTTCAATTATATTTAGGGTCACAATGGATGCATTATTGGTAACAATATTTTGATGATATTATTAATATTATTGAATTTTCATTCCCCCGCTACCGATGTCTATTGGATTACAATATCGATAATAATAATTATTAATTAGCCTTTAATATCGTTATTTCTATATTACGCATAAATAACTGTGTTACAGAAAATACTAAATTGGTTATTTGGTGATGACTTTTTTGGCACAAGTTATTCGCGTTTTTTCTGCCTTTCAGCATAAACTGAACCAGAATAGATTATTAAATTGTGCTATCTTCAATTGTTATCAGCGGGGTAATCACGTAACGATATTATGTACTACCGTTGGTACGTATTTAATGTCAGTTTTAGTATGGGATTTGACATATAAATCTATCGTACTAACGGTCGAAAACGTTATGTGATTACCGCGCGGGTCGCGTTAATTTGGCATCCATAATTTATTCCCGTCATTTTGACGCTTATAATGTTTATTAGTAGATCTCTCGTAAAGTCATTGATATAATAATTATTTTTATCAATAACTGCCAAAAGTATCAATGTTTTGCCTCCTTACACGCGGAACTCCAACTATGACCCAGGAACGGGACCTCTCATAACGTGTCGAGCTCTAATCGCTTTCAGTTCGCTGGTACCACACCGAAGCTAGCTGTGAAGGACAATCACAAACCACTGTTCACTGAGTGCTCCAGTTACCGGCCAACTGTGCTAGAAGAGCAGCCACAAGGGACCTATGTTTTTACGGTGAGATTATGTTTATAATCCTACTAATATTATAAATGCGAAAGTTAGGATGTTTGTGACTCATCACGCAAAAACGGCTGAACGGATTATGACGAAACTTGGTATACAACGAGTTTATAGCCTGGATTAACATATAGGATACTATTTATCCCTAAAATAATCCCTCAAATACAAGCTCACGCGGACGAGGTCGCGGGCAAACCCTGTAATAAATATTTGTGAACAAATCTTACACAAATCAACCTAGTCCCAAACTAAGCAAAGCTTGTACTATGGGTACTAAGCGACGATATACATACTTATATAAATAAATAGATACTTAAATACATAGAAAACATCCAAGACCCAAGAACAAATATTCGTGCTTGTCACACAAATGCCCCGGCCGGGATTCGAACCCGGGACCTCCAGCTTTGTAGGCAGGGTCACTACCAACTAAGCTAAAGCGGTCGTATAATAGTTACTAAGCTTTTGCACGCGTGGAAGTCCTTTATATCGGACTTCCATAAAAAAAATCGGCCCTATTTAACCACTTAGGGGATGATTTCCGGGATAATAACCATCCTTGATATAAACTATCTCCTCCGTGCCAAATTTCAAATACTTAAACCTATCACCGGTTTAAGCGTGAAGAGGTAACAGACAGACAGAGTTACATTCGATTTATAATAGTTTTGTTTAATAGTTGAACTTAACAAGAGGATATTTCCTATTTGCTTTTTAAGAGGAAATTCCTTAAGCAAAAGTGTTCAACCTCGTACAAAAAGTGTGAATTCTTTAGCACTAATGGGCATGACCTTGACGATTTGGATGAAGAAAGATGTAACATTAATACCTTGATAGTTTTAAAACCTATTAGAATCATAGTTTTCTTCTTGCCTCGGTAGATATGAATGCTATCATGGTAAAGTATTTGTTACATACGACAGCCGAAAGCCGATACGCGTGTGGGCCTCGTAAGAACCATTCTAGGCAGCTTAAAGGATAATTAAGAGAGTTATGTTGAATCCATTTAAGAACCATTGTCACAGATATAGTTTAAAGTATTGGCAATTAGCGATTCTTATGGACTTTTGGTCTATGGAAAAGACAAGACGCAGCTGGATGCATGTCCGAATCGTTCTGTTACCTGTGTGCACTGATCGTGTATAGGGTGAGATGAAGAGAATTTGTGCCTTTGTTTCTTCCCAAAATATACAACTGAAAATCTCTGTATTTAGATATTCAAATAAACCAAAAACAACTTAGATGTTCGTGATAGTCCATAATAACTGAGCCTCGTGCCCATTTATTGATTTCCCCACCTAAAAGTTCGTAACCTTTACTCAAATAACAATTATTTACAATTTGTGGGCTGCTATCATAAGAGAACACTTATTAAAAGGTCACCTCTATTTCTAGAAGTGGAAGTAAATACGGGATTAGGTATATTTAATCAATAATAAATTTAAAAAAAAATCTACTCCTGTACTTTTATCTGTCATTTACATCGCGTTACAGTCGCTAACTCGTATACATTGACACAGATAATAAGTGAAAACTCTATGCTCTCTGGTCCATAAAAGCAGTATTTAGCGTGCTTTTATAGTTTATATATTTTTCATAAAAGCACTTGGACGTATACACACCAGTTGCATAAAATACATATGATGAAGAAGGGGCATAGACTATCTAATCCAACTGCTTCGACTGGAACGACTGGGTGATGCTGATATATTGTAATATAGGTAATCGCCACTCTGTAAGAGTAAGTCTTAAACAAGACGGTTGTATGGCAAGAAAGGTCCCACACTAACACATGTCCTTGGGAGCTCTGACAACTGCCACAGGAACACGACACATACTTATCAAGCAAGTAGTGCTGTTATTGTTTGCAGCCTTCTGCAACGAGGAGCAATGTAACTGCGATAACCTGCTAAGCCCCACAGTTGGGCTCCTCCAAACATAAGCAACATGATATTCCGTTGTGCCCTGCCTTTCAAGCTCTATCAAATAAAAATCCCGAGTCTTTCACCCAAAAAATATTAATTACGGGGTCCTTTTATATGGGCGAGCAATTTATCGCGCATAAGTTTCATGTCTAGAACTCGGATACAATTTTCACTTTAGGCGACTTCCTGACTTGTCGGTGCGGTGGCGGTACGATACAACGTTAGTATCTCCTTAGTAGTTTGTGACGATATGAGAAAACTGTCAAATGTCAGTGTCATCTGTCAGTCAACTCAGAACTTACCGTTTTTTACTACGCCCCAGCATTTAAATGTGTGGTTTCTGACTGGCGCGGGATGCGCGGTAGCGGGACGATACGAAGCATAAAGTAACTTACTTATATACTGATACGAAGGCAGTACTTACTGGTCCACATCTGCGCAAATGTAATACTGACAGTATTCCGTCAATTTGGAATCTTTGCGACGTCAGTTTACGTCAAAGAAAAAACTGTCACATATCGATCCCGCCCCGCCAAGTCAGGAAGTCGCCTTAATTTTTTTTTTAATAGAACGCATAAATTCAGTCGGTTTTGAAACAACTGTGAAAGATATACTTACGGTAAAGAATCATTTACGAAAACATGTTGCCAAAGGTAAGTAAACCGTTATTTACTGTAATTGACTGTTTGCAGGTGCGCGCTGATGACCGGGATCCTCCAGAGATGGGGGGCACGGTCACGTACAAGTTCGTGTCAACTGCTGGCGAGAAGGAGAGATTCCACGTCGACCCAGAGACGGGGAGGATCACTACAGCTGATGTCAGTATTTATTTATCGTATGGCATTTATTTCGAACCGTGAGATCTTCGAGAAGACAGTACGGTTGCCAGTTTTTTGTTGCACTTTTAGAACCACCCAGGGGTCACGTGTAGGGTAGCGGTGGCTACTTTCCCTACGGACGTGGTGCAACTTCGACCCCCCTTTGTCAAGTGAGTGGGCAACTTGACTGTTAGAAGTTCTCAAGCCGCCCGAAGGCCTCCAACTTGGCTTAACGACTGCCGTCCTAGACAGCAGCCGGGATCAACGGCTTAACGTGCCTTCCAAAGCACGGGAGCGCTCAGTTAGTAACCACTCAAAGCGGTCACCCATTCAAGTCCTGACCGCTGCCCACGTTGCTTAACTTTGTACAACGCTTGCGGCATGCAGGCGCCGCTGGGCCACGAGCGCTCCGTAGTCACGATGTCAGTATACAAATACATGTTGGATTCCTATTCTAAGTTAACCCTTTGTACGTCTGGTCCTGGATCTGTGCCGATGCGTTCGGATCTTTAAATTCCATAGTCACCATTTCAATAACAAAATCTTGACAGTGACATCCGAAGGGTTAACAGCCCTATTTATTTAGCAAATACGTACACATTGATTATCTAATCCAAGTTATACCTAGCTGTGTTCGTTTAGTGATATATACCCGATTTCCAATATAAATATTAAGATGTATAAGTCAACGAGACGAGATAAATAATTTCATGTATCATAGTGAAGTTGGGGTAAACTTTTTAATATAGCAGCTCTTTTGTTAAATGTTTTCAAGGGCAGAGGTAGGTAAAATAATTACTGAATATTTGACTTGCTAAAATGATAAAAATATTTTAAGTTAAAAAATGGCGCAGGTATTTGACCGGGATGAGCCGTCTAGAGAAAAAGAGGCGTATATCACGGTACGAGCGAGTGACAACGGACAACCTCAGCTGGATGATGCTTGCACTATCAAAATAGTCATCGAAGATATCAATGACAACCAGCCTGTTTTCGATAAAGTTGTAAGTATCAAGTAACTTTTACGTAAAAAGTCATAAACGCTATCAAATTCTATGTATAATCGCTATTGAAGTCTGTGTCTGCGCTAAAATTTCCAATTGATTCCTGATTTTTTACTGTTTCTTTAAAGCAGCATTGTGTTGACCAGGAGCCAGAACTGCACTTACATACAAGTTAATACAGTACATGGATTATAACTTAAATATGATACTACCACACTAATACGGGCAATGTTAAATATTTATAGGTCTTGCACAGCAGGAACGGAATTAACTGAATATTTTTTTCTAGTCGTGATAATATCTCATCTGAATGTGACTAACCAGTTATTTGTTAGCCCCAAACAGTGGCGCAGACTTTACTAACACTTGCCTGTTTTCCAAAGGTCTTCCGTGGAGATGTCTGGAAGGTTTGTCCAAATGAACAGAAATTACTGAGAGAGAGAGTTGCGAGCACAAACTGTTAATCTTTGACACTTGATATCTTAAATCATCATTTGTTACCATGGCTCATAGAATTAGTAACTACTTATAATCTATATTACAGAGTCGAAATTATCTAAGACCTATGTTGTTCTGGTAACATTTGAGCTGTGAAATGATTTGAAAATTATCTTTTCTACTTGCATGTTGCTGCATGTCTGATTTAGGACCATACGCCGCTCAAGGCGATTTTGGTAATCATTTTGTGTATAGTGTGTTTAAATACACTTTCTTTGCACATTTGTAGTTGGTGTGTTTTCTTTAGCTAGGCTGCTCTTTCCCCCTAGGCGCATTTTATCACACTGCACGATTATTATTATTTTGGATAAAAGAAACTTTCTCTAAGCTTCGGGCATGCTTCGCGTAGAACATGTCTAAGTGAAAAGTTTAATACCTTACACTGTGTGGAAACTTGCACAGTTTGACCATTATTAAGTTTTACGACACTTTGAAATGTTTCTTGAAACATTCTTGAATAAACTATGTGAACATTGAATTTGATTATCTTGAGTGTGCTTTGGATTTTAACATGTTTTTCTATGTACAGTCGTATTCGGAATCCGTGCCTCAAGATCTGCCCAGCGGTCGGGAAGTGATGAGGATATCAGCGACAGACATTGACGATGGCAACAATTCCATCGTTCACTACAGCCTGGACACCAATTCACCGGATCAAGCCTATTTCTACATAGATCCTGATAATGGAGTCATATTCTTAAACAAAACTATTGATGTAAGTGTGCAGCATATAGCTACTATAATTTTTTTCCCTTGTTCTTCTATGTCGTCTTGCTTGTGGCATATTATTGAGTATATCTCAAGCACTTAGTTCAGTCTAAATATTGTATTATATTTGGATTTTTGCATCAAAAAAAGATATGCGCTGACAACGACCATGTTACCATACCATCAAAATTTTGAAACCTCTGATAATGAATTTGGAACCGAGTGACAATATTAAAATACTCAACGAAATCACTTTGCGATCCAAACAATTTTAATTTTAAACATGCCTTTAAAACGTGCCTTAAAGCAAAATTACTTTTTTGACGAGAAAATGTATTTTATATTGGAAAAGCTTAACGTATCAAACAGTTTTAGAAATTAAGTCTGAGCGATGCCTCCCCTCGAAATATTCAATATCGAGTAAAGAGATACCGGTAATAATTCAAAACTTGTCCCAACAGAAAGTGCCTGGCTACAAATTCAAGTTAAGCGCAATAGTGAAAGACATGGGTGATTCTCCGCAACAGAGTTCCATAACTTTGGACATTCAAGTCGTGGAATCTAACAAGAAAAGTCCCTCCTTCATAGAAGTTCCCGACGGGCCGATAAGATTAAAAGAAAATTACGCAGATTTCAATGCGCATATAGCTACAGTTAAGGCAGTGTAAGTATAGAAACGTTTTCATTGTGCCTCTCGTCGATTTTCTTCGCTTTTGTCTTTTCAGGTGATTTTATTTTACTCGTATTTCTTAAAAGGTAGGTCTCCCGTATGTCATTAAGGGATAAAAAAAGTACGTGTTTCCTTTTTACCATGCCGTAAAATTTTCTGTGGATAAAAATCAGTTAGCTGATTTTTGACAACCAAAACACGAATATAAATTAGGTGAGCTTTTGCAAACTATTTCTTATGTCACAATTATTTATTAAGGTCATCAAAGGCGCTCTAACAGTACATTTGAACTTGAAAAATCTTTTATTCGGAACTAAGTTAATCTGCGGAAGTGTACGTTGAGTTTTTACTTCGCCGCTTCCCAGCTTTAACCTGACTCCATTCCCCGGTTTACCACCGCTTATATAGATGCCAGGATCCAACTAATGGACTGATGTAAACCAGATGTCGTGCTCTTTGCTTTGAATACAAACAGCTTAATTGTGTTGTGGGCTACCCTCGAACGAGCACAGCCGTTTTGAATATGTAACCTCCATATTTCGCCCTCACAATTATGTCATTCCCCTTTGTCAATTATATTTACTAAATACTTATTTTAGTGTGCACGTGTTTCGAGTTGTAAATTTGTTAAACGACGTGAGATTTTATTGGTTATGGCGCTGATTCACAGTAGGGTAGAACCCAATTATCTTACTAATACCTATCATAAATGTGACAGTTGGTTCTTTGTTAGTTTATAATACAACAACGTCTGAATGAATTTAGCTGAAATTAGGCACAAACATATTAAGTACTTTTATTTATACCAGAAATTATCACTTAATGAGATGAAATTGGGGGCAGAACTTGATAATGGAACTTGGGCGATTACGCAAAAGAAGTTGAGATATCATAAACTTAAATCGAGTTAACGAGTTCATATGTTTTCTCGTATATAATATGACTTATTTGTCTTGTAATTGAAATGTTTTTGTCTGCAGTTCAAATATTCCTGAAGAGAAAAAACTCCTATTTGAGCTTGTGATGGGCCAGACAGAACAGACCAACAAATGGCACACGTTCGTATTAGAGTCCGAAGCAGACTCAGCTTATATTAAGCTGGGTAACCATTTAGACTTTGAAAAAATCACAGACTACACTCTGACAGTTAGAGTACAGGTATGTGTGATCATTTATTTTGAGTGTTGACACTAGTCTACTGGAAGAAACCCAACCTTCTTCAGTTCAGCCGGATTCGGTCTTATAATTGTAGACCTAGTGTAGAATTAATTCTTATGGTTTTCTTTTCCAGAATAATTATAACTTAGCGGCAGAAACTATCATTCAGATAGAAGTTGAAGACGTAAATGACAACATACCTATCTTTAGTGAGGTGAGATCAGGAAGTGTTCTGGAAAACGAACCTCCGGGCACACCGGTTATGCAAGTCCGAGCCTTCGACGCTGACGGCACATCTGCAAACAATCAAGTAACCTACGAACTTGGTGACGCCTCAGACCCCTTCTCCATTGATAGCATCACTGGAAACATTACGACACTCAAACAGTTCGATAGAGAAGAGAGGAGTTTCTACAATATTAAGATAATTGCCACTGACAATTCTGAATCTGCTCTGATTCCTGGCAAACATAATTCTGGCCAGCAAGTGTTCAGGATAGAAATAGCTGATAAAAACGACAATCCACCTCATTTTACTCAGGATACTTATGTTGCGGAGTCGATAGCGGAGAATGCTAATATAAATGTATTGGTTACACAAGTTAGAGCGGATGATATTGATGACGGTGAGTTTTTGACAACTTCTGGTTCATACAATTTCATGCAAAATAAAGCGTTTGTATTTGTACCCTTTTTCTTGCAAAATAAAGTATTTGTATAATGGTTGTCATGGTCTTAGGTAGTAAAAAATATTCAGCATCGCCTTAATCAATTTTATATATTGATAATATCGAGGATCATTAAATAATTAAATATTATTTTTTCAGCTTCCGTGGTCTCCTATAGCATTATCTCCGGCAACACCTACGATGCTTTCGTTATCAGAAACTTTACAGGTGAAATTAGAGTGAACAACGAATTAGACTACGAAAACATCACTAGCTACAGTCTAGATGTCCGAGCTTTCGATGGTCAATTCGAAGACTACGCGAAAGTCATTATAAATATTGAAAATTTGAACGACAACCCACCCGTGTTCGTGGCAAATTACTCGAAAACCATCGAAGAAGAGAAGTTGTATGAAGGATGCATGGTTAAGGTTAGTTGATAACAAATTATTAAATTGCGACGTATTAGAATAAATAAGTCGCCTTAATATAATGAAAAAGAAAATTATTCGTTTTTAAGTGTTATTCGAAAACTATTTCCCCAACAGGTTGAAGCATACGACCCAGACATCAAAGATCGCAACGCGCCACAAAACATCGTATATTCCTTAGTGAAACATGAGCAGAAAGAGTTTCTTCAAATCGACAACGACGGGTGCCTCCGACTGACTAAGCCCTTGGACCGAGACCCTCCTTCTGGGTTTGCTACGTGGCAGATCCTGATAGTGGCTGCTGATCATGGCGGCAAACTGGGCTCTGATAGCTTGAGATCGACAACTGAGGTTATTCTTCAACTGACGGATATCAATGACAACGCACCTTTTCTAACAAATGTAAGTACATTTAAAATTACGACTGAAGCCTTATCAATTAGTTAGCAATATAGAGAACCAGTAACAATTATTACATAATGGAAACATCAGTGATTTATGACATGAAAAAACGACTAATTGATCCATCAATATCGGCATTCAATCCTCTTTTACCTCTTACTCGCTAAAGAACATGAAATTTCACCTTGTAATACTCGTCCAACCCGCTTTATAGACCATTTTAAAAGAATTGCTATCAATAAATTTCAATGGAGCCATCAGTACCGAACCCTCTCGCGGAAGGATTTTAGTGCGTGTACATTTAGCCAGGTTTACGACAGCTCTGTAAAAATAATAGGTAATGACCTATTCCTTAACGTTGAAGTGGTACTAGTCCTTGCAACTTCACTAAAAATTCGTATTTTACGAACTTCAATTGGAGATCTTAAACCGGTTGAGTTAGGATTGCAAATCATTTGTGCGGTTCATTCGGTATTTAGGTCACGTTTGTTTGAGCAGTGTTTCGGCTTGTGTTTAGGTACTATAAGACAAAAGGGACAAAAACTCGACCTCAAGTCATCGTACACCGTTCCCCGCGCTTTCAAATTCTCAGGTTTCATGATTAAGAGCGATTGTTCGGGCGGTTGTTCGGGCCTGTCAATTTTTTATGCAAATTTACCCGTCGATTGGGATTTGGTTTCACGCTTCTGTAAGGTAGACTTAAGGAGGGTATTTTGAACGCTTAACTTCATCCAGGGATAAAGAAAGGAAACAACGGGAACTGAGTAAATACCGACGGTTTTCCTTGTTCACTGTGAAATAAAGGCTGTTATGAATCTCGGTAAAATTTTCTAAATTCCTCTCCAATCATCAATCCCGATTACTCCTCATTTTGTAGTATAAGGGAGGGATCTAGGATCGCATAAAATCAATAAGATTTCAATTTCAGAACTAAAATGCGTATTTCCCAAATTCAAAGCAAGCAAACTCAGTTTCGGAAAGGTTGTATGCGTATACATATTGGTAGGCCTTTAGATTGTTTTAGTAGTGGAGCGTTGGCTAAAGTGAATAGCCGATTAAGACCGACGTTATCTGGTTCACGCGCTAACGAAGCCGAATCAGTGTAGTTTCGTGAGCTCCCGTAATAACCGAATTTGGGGTTAAATTTTAACCAACGTGTTATGCTGTATGGGAATGATTTAATGGGTCAAATCCGATGCTAGATTTTAGAACAGGCTCGCAAACATATTCGAGATTCGTTAAATACGTGCGGTTCGCTCTTCTTATGCTTAATGTGTGTAATTGTTATAACGAAATAATACCCAAAGCTCTTAACGTTCCAACTAATTTTGAAGACTCCAGTGACTGCAAATACTGCAATACTGGCAGCTCAAATGTATTTTACTCTTGAGATATGTCATATGTCTGTAGGCTGTTAACTCAACGAATTCTCAAGTCAATAAAAGGGTCGGGAACGTGCGTGTGATGCTTTTGGAGTCTCAAGTGTCCATAGGTAACGATGACGATATACCTCAATGCTTACCACCAGGCAGGCCGTAAGCTTGTTAGCCACCGTCGTTGCATAAAAAAAACAATGACCGTATTGCAGTCATTATGCATTTTAGTAACAACTACCTAGTTATATTTCTAGTAATCTACATGGAGATAAATTTATTTAGTAGAGGCCTGCAATATATTTTACGCCTTTCATAAATACAACAGAACGAACATGTTACACAATGTGCGATATTATCGCTGAGTAGCGATTTCTTTCGAATATAAAATAACAAAAATTAATAATTTGAGTAAGTCCCTACAAGTTGTAGTTTTGTGGATTAAAAATGTACTACCTTAAAACAATAGTTTCGACCTCAAAGTTGTGATAAGGGTCGTGAATAAGTCTAGACATTTTTATCGCAAGCTGTGTGGTGTGGGGGCATCAAATATTAACGTAACCCAAATAATGAGCTTTGTCGTTTATGACCTGTCATGTGAACGGGCTTGATAAAAACTTTCAATAAAATGTTATTTTTTTTATGGAAGTACTATTGGGCGTTGAACTTTAAACTTTCCGAGTCCTCATTTGACTAACTTAATTGTATCAAATACTGTATTGTGTTCTACGGGTTCTATCAAATTTTCAAATCAGTACGACTTGGTAGATGACAATCTGACTTCCAAGAATTGATTATATTGTGACATATACATAAAGATGAAGATAATATACCGAATGCTTCTCATTCTAATGACAAAAGTACCTTTTTGCGGAGTCAATAAAGCGAATCAATAATTGGAAAACCGTCTTTATAGACACTGACAAAGAAAGAAAAAAAAATTTTTTTCGTAGCATACATACATAAACGACCAGAGTAATATTGAGAATATAGCACACAAAACAAAGATGAAAGTTAAACATTAAATAAAAACACAGTAAAAAAGAAAGTGCCATGAAATGGTCCCGATTAGCAAAGTGCCAACGCTGGTCTTCCGTCGAGGCCAACTGGTGAAATCACGGCGTATAACACAGTTCCAGAAAAAAAACAATGACATTGAAAGCAAAGAGGACACATTACAAAAAATAAATATACAAATATAGTTATTTACAAAAGGCATTAAAAAAAGAAAAGAAAACAAAGAGGGACATTTGGCTTGAACATGACAACATTATTGCTTTTCCGTTTTTCCTCCGACACAATTAAGTCACTGTAATGTTTGATGGGAAGCTATAGATTCACAATTTTACGTCAGTTTGTATGTCTGTCGATAAATCCCTGTGACGAGGGTTGGAAAATGGAAAATTTGGCGTCGACACGCTATATATTGCAATTGGTGTTAAAATGTTGTTATTGACATGTTATTACATGTTTCGTTTTATATTATTTTGATGTCCAAATCATTGCTATACTTCGGCTACGATGCACGAAAAGCTTATTGATAAATTGAACTCATTTTTAATCGTCCCGGCAGATCAGCGTGTGATAAGCGAAGTCATACCAAATATTTAGATTACTATCTACCGCTCCATTAAACATTTTGAATGCGTGCTTTCTGACTGGCGCAGTATACTGGTACGCTTCTGCGCATAATATTACTTACTGCGCAAATGTAATACTGACAGTATTCTGTCAAGTGGGAATCTTTGCGACATCAGTAAGTTTACGTCAAAGAAGAAAATGTCACATATCGATCCCGCCCCGCCAAGTTAGGAAGTCGCCTAATTTGCACGAACACGTTCTGAATACGTGGATATATAAAGCTATGAAACGCGAAAATTGACCGAAATTACCCTCAATATCAATCGAGATCGCGCCGTCTATGCGATATTACGATATCGCAGGAACAAATCATCGGTGACACTGACGTGATTTGCCTTCGTAAAGTTAAAGCGACTATTCTGATCGAATCGGGAAATGGAGGTGAAATGGATAACGAATTTTATACTGATATAGCTATCTATTTATTGAATGGGAATGTTTGAACTTTGCTTTTCTGAGACATTTTCTGCACTCTATAAAAACTTGAACACGATTATTAGGGGTTACACAACTGCCCATAATGATAAGTAACTGATGGAATCAGGCGTTACTTTACGGAATTCCATGACAGTTCTCTGGAACAATTATTGTTCTAGAGATAATTATATATTCAAAGTTAAGGAGTAAGTTAATATCATAGCCTCGATAAAACATTATCATGGCCACGAGAAACCAATATCAATTTGTAAATCTTGTAGAACGTAGCTTTGACATAATTAAAGTTAAAGTGGCCATTCTCTCTCATCCATGAGAGGAGACTTGTAAGTACCCAGCAGTTGAACGAATATAGGCTGATGATGGTGAGATCATCAGAGTAAATGCAGCAGATGGGTTAACCAGTAGGATTAACTTTTTAGATGAACGAATAAAATGACAGTTTATATTGATGCTTAAACCCTTCGAAGAGTTATGCAATTAGCCTGATGAATAGTGTTTTGTTAGAGCATCATGCAGATTTTAGCAACTCAATCTGTATAATACAGAATATCGCACTGACGCGGTACATGTTAGTTATTTATTGTTGGTATCAAAACAGTTTTGTCGGGGAATCGCGCGAGGCCCGTATATCGTCGCTTGTCGCGGCGGCGTGATATTGTAATTTCCATACAAAGTGCTCGTCTGTTTACTGGGTCCGGTGTTTTGACCGTACTATGCACTCATGTCATGATGATATCAGCCGGCTTAACTAATAGGCGGGTTAAATTGAGCTGCAGAGCAGCTAAAATATAAGTTAAACGCTTAAGTTTGTTTTGAAGGATTTGCAAATAGATTATCTTTGGTATATTAGAGCAAACAAAATTTCAAGGTTTTTAATAGTACATTACTTACCAAGGGCGATAAAACAAAGAATGTCTCAGATCGCAGGTATTTTGCGCCCGAGCCGAAGGCAAGGGCGATAAATATGCGATCTGAGGCTTTCTTTATTATCGCCCGTGGTAAGTACGAAATTTTATGTCACCCCCTGGCCAGGAAGTGGGTTTTTTCGCGCGCGGAGCGTGCGATAATGGCTACTTTATGGCCAGGTGTGACATAAATTAAGTTTCTAGATTATTGATACTACTAATAGCATTCTGTAGTGTGAGTAGCACATTATCCCATCCATTGGAGGAGTACTGTGCCTAGCAGTTGGACCCAGGCCGTATACGTAGTTTTATTTTAGATCACTTATTGATATTATTGCAATAAATTTTATTAAAGCTCTGTGAATAAGTAGAAGAGAAATGTAATTCCGAATATATATGACAAGCGAAGTTCATATTTGTAGTGAAATTGAACATTAATGCGAGCTTAGACGAAGTATTGTAAATATAGCATTACAACTATGATTTTGAAATTAGAAAGTTATCTATAATGTTCAAGCTAGTGACCGGCTACTGGGGGACATTACTTATAGTTTACTACCTTCCTCAGGGGTACTATTATGTTCTCCTAATAGCAGCTTAAGGAAATTGTTATTTATCGTAACTGTAACACCACGAAGATTCACGCGAACAACTTAGACCCTTACTTTGAATAAATGCTAAGTTAATGGACCATGTTTAATGTATGTAAGAGTAAGTGTTCTTACGGATGACTAAATGTGGTGTAAAAGTAAACATTCCTAGGTAAGTTACCTACTTTTGTAGGCGACTTTATTACACAAAGAACCCAAGATCTGATAAAGAATTATGCCGCTAGCGGCTATTCTCAAAAATTGACGTAAAGATATTTTTCGGCCTTAAAGGGTAAAACTTCCGAACTACACTTTTCCTTCGGCTAGATCAGATTTCCATAACATAATTTCGATTTTATCAAGAATCGCCTTGGGCATTACCCGGTTGTCACCTATTACGGAAACCAACCTATGTGTTTTCGATTTCTTATTTGGAGCCATCTCCGGCCCTCTGGACCCTGGTTTGGGAAGGGCTTAATTTCCATTCCCGCGCTAAATGGAATAAATTTAAATTGAACATGGAAATAAGTTCGGGCTGGATAAAGAAAACATGGGCAAAACGCCCATTTTTTAAAATATGCATGATGATTGATGAACTAAAGTCAACATGGGATGATGGTAATAAGAAAAGTGTTTTCACGTCGGCTCTCCTATCTGCGTAGATGATGGCGGCCGAGTTCTTTCGTCTGAAATATTTGAAGTGTGCGAAGCAAAACGCTGTTTAGGTTGCTTACGATGTATGTATACGAAGGGGCTTTGGACGGAAATGTTTATTCGATTAGCGTTGAGGTATAAATTCCCCATCCGTTTTATTCGTGCCATTTTTCTTGCTAATCGCAACATAAACCAGACGTAGCGAATTCTAACCATGAAGCTATTATAAACACAGTAAGCCAAGACCTTTTCGACTCAACCTTAAACTATTTGTATACTAAGGGTTCGAAAGAGGTACACCAGAATTCGTATTTATCTGACATGAAATGTCGTGACTATAAAATGAAATCGGTGTCATACGTTGCTTTTAAGCCTTCCTCTTTCTCTCTTTCCTCATTCTTCCCTTCTATAATCGTCTTAAGAAAAATATCTACTTTAAGCAAATTAAAGAGAAGGTTAAGCTCGTGTCATATCAGAGATTGAAGGTGATAGCAGAGACAGAACCGGCTGGCGATTGCTCCACCGACAAGAACTCTTAAATAAAAGAAGAAGAGTCATACATTTAGTAAGGTTAGCATTCATCTGACTTACTTTGATGTGACGGTGCATACTGTGTCAGATATCAGAGCGCATCAGAGAGAATCAGGTCAGATAAGAATGAAACCGGTTTTACAGTATATTCCTTATAAAACGCACAGTTCATTGTAGTCCCTTCTAGTAAATTTACCAACTGGTTGGCAAGATTATTAGATTAAAACCGCAGCTTACCCTCAGAGTGGGCGCCTGGATAAAGATTCCCTTTTTGTGACAATCCCTCCGCGGGCCTAAATCGGGCCGTTTCCAGCGCCTACATAAATTTCACTTTTTTACACACCCCTCAACGTATCAGATTTGTTTTTTTCGGCTTTTGAATATAAAACAGATCGGCCATTTGATCGATTCGGTCAATTGATGAATGGGATCCTGTAGGTACCTACAGAAAATATAACGTGAACTGTGGAATAACATCGGTTTCCACTTAAAGAATTATTTAGGCAAAATTCACAATTCTTCTTTAACAATATATTCTATTTAAGTATTATTTAGGTCGATTGGCGTACTCATATTTATTCCACATTGTTAAGTAAGGCTAAGTACGTACCTACTTAGATTTCTTAGATTACGTAATCCAATTGATAAACGACAATGGATGAAACCAAGCCAAATTACCTACCCAGAGGTAGAAAACGGAAATCAGTGAAGATTCGGGGGAAACCTTCATGTCTTCCCAAAACGGAGATAGACATAAAACATGGATTTAAACCTTTTAGCAATTAATTGTAGGCAACAGTCAGGATCCTTTGTTTGTGACAAATTCCTTGTAAGCCGCTCTAAGCCGTAACAAAATGGTTGGTTATAAACTTCCGATCTCTCAATTTTTTGAGTTCTGTGTAACTGAAACCGGGGAGCAGAGAAACCGCTATTCGGGATTAATACATTCATTTGACAGTCATAATAACATTGACAAGGCGTACGCGCGTTCTAACCAAGATATTTTTAGGATATTACTTTATATAAAAACGGCATTCTATCAAATTAAATTCGTAGGCGGGGTATTCCTGAGAGCATTTCAATCGCCGTGATTTAGGTGCTCTTATTATTGACGATGTCCTTAAGTTGCCGTGGTCCATTTTGAAAAGGATGATAAGTCCTCCCCGCCTGCTATAAGAATTTTCCGACTCTGCAGAGATGTCTTCAATAATGCGACCACCGAAATCATAGTTAGAACGCTCGAAGAAATAAAATCGCACATTGTTGATTATTCCTTTTTTCAGACGGAACCCGTTATTTGGTATGAGAACGAGCCCCCAGGCGAGGTGGTGACCCTGACCGCGAAAGACTACGATTCGAAAGAAAACGGCCCCCCCTTCACATTTGCGCTGAACGATTCCGCTTCATTTGATATTCGATCCAAATTCCAGATACAAGGTAAGTCTCAATACTCATGTTATTACTTATTTATTCACATATGAAATATAGGTATATACCGTATACGTAATCTACTTTCTTTTCAAACGTAGACTTCTTTTCGACTTTCTTTCCACGCGCACACATTTTAATGATTTTTCGATTTTGTTTAACCGTACATTCTGTGAAAAGTGAATGAATGTCCAACACAAGTTCAACATTTATCTAGTAGTATTCGTCGATATCGTGTCTACAATCCTCTATTTCAAACTTGTCTACATCTGAGTAAAATCAGTGAAAAGATTTGCAAAGAAACATTAAACATCCACCAGCATGCCCAAGCGTGCTTCCAGTGAATTCTACGAAGCTTGAATCAGTAAATAAACACATATTTTCAATCGTGTAACCGAATACGATTCGAGGGCAACGGGGCACATAGTGCATCGGTCAGACGGTAGACAAGCGATTCCACGAGGTCGTACATTCGTGTAAGTTTTATTGAACATGTAACAGCTATAACTTTGGAAATTTGAAAACCTCACTCATGTTTATGTGCGGGGTAAACATATCAATGAAATGTGTCTTGTCATTTCAAAAGGAACTTATGACATAAAACGTTTCATGAAATGAAGTTTTTTATTAAAAGTGGTCGACGTTATCGTAGGCCGTACTGTCTGTACATTATGTATCGTTGCCGACAATCTATTATTGCATATTAAAGCGACACGTCATAAGTGTCAGTGGCGCAGACTGGGTTAAAGTAGACAATTCGTCTTGCGGAACTGAAACATGGGTTTGATGAGTATGTGGATTATATTTAGTACTATACTCAACTACATTATTATTAGGAAACAGGACTTAACCGCGTACAATTATAACTAATTTACCTTTTGTAAGGTTTTGCCCGACGTTTCGAATGTATCACAACATCCGTGGTCAGCTTGCGGTATGCGGTATTTTTTTCTTAGCGTGATTTTCGCACTTGACGAGATACTGACAGTAATACATTTTGCGTCATAAATAGAAAAAAATGTATGTACAATTTAATTAGTAATTAGTTAATAACTACGTATTTCATGTATTCTGAACCTGTTAGACTAGGCATGCTCTTGCTCTATCTGATTTAGCATCGTTGTATTGTAACTATACAAAATGTTAAATGTATGAGTGTGATAATAAATTATTCTGATTCTGTAGGAGGGTACAGGTACCTATAATGTATCGGGGCAGTACTGCATTCGTGGGTCTAGGTATACGCGAATCCCGCGCCAGTAAGGGAGCACTCATTTAAATGTAGGCGAGCAGTAAACAAGCGGTACTGACTTGAATGACAGTTGACAGTGACACTTCCCGCTGACAGGTTTTTGAAATCGTGCCGCCTCCGCACCGATGAGTCGGAAAGTAGCTTAAGAAAAATTCTATCTCTGGTATTTTAGACGCAAAAATTTGTATAAAATCTGATCCTACTTTTGTAATTTCCTATTTAAAGTGTAGAAAGCAATGTGTATTCAAAGAATCAACCTCACGGGAACTGCGAGCGTATGAATTTTATTATCATCTCATAACATTGTTCCGTAAATTTTACTTGCAATTTAATGTGCATTCACTCTTGCAAAATCTGCTATTAGCATTAACTTTTCAAAACATACTTCCTAACCTAATACATCAGTTTGAATAAATTTTTTACCTCACTAACGCGGAAAGACCATTTTTATTCTTCAAAAACAGATAGCAAAACTGCATTTTATCCACAAGAGTGCAAAGAACTCGCCTCACTCGTGGTTCAACCATAGAATCCATTTGCTAGCTCGTAGTCCAACCCTAGAATCCATTTGCTAGCTCGTGTTTCAATTCCACACTCGCGGTTAAAATACAACGTTTCACCCTTGTATAACAAATAATTATTTCCTTCATGCCATTGCGTTGTTATTGCCACTTTGAACCGTCATAATATTATTTGTCAGAAACACACTTTTCCCAGAATTATCATTTGCCACAAACTTTTTATTTAGAAACCGTCAACTTTTGAGGTATATACAGCTAATCATTGTGTAGAACCTATTAGATCTATCAGAAAAGTTGGTTAGGTTAGTACGAAGACCCTTTTTGAAAAAACAAATATTTTCTATGAAATGGAATTTCTGCGAAAAGAGTATTTCTGCTAAAGTAAGTTTCTGCAACTTACAATACAATACAAATACTCTTTATTGCACACCTCAAAAAATCATAGTACAGAAACATTAGGCTTAAAGTAGAGGTAAACAACAGGCGGTCTTATCGCTAAAGAGCGATCTCTTCCAGACAACCTTTGGAACACCAACAACCTTTTTTTCCCTTTTACATATAATAAACCCTTTGGAATAAATCGACGATTAGGAAAACGCTGAAGATGTGTTGTATACCTATGCACCTTACGAAATGTGTCGTCGTCTAGTTATTGGTATAACACTACCCACATTAAGGCTGGGTTGCACCAAACCGTCTGTAATCGTAAGCGGTGTTCGTCAAATCTGGTTGTATGGAAACTTTGACAAGTTTCTATGGGATGACAGCTGCCGGCGCCATATTTGACGATGACCCGTCAGTATTCGTACGTTGGTGCAACTGGCACTAAGTTTTGTATTACGGCAATTGTACGAAAGTTTGCTTTTGCAAAGTACATTTCTGAAGTTCGACTATTACTCGTTAACTAGTAATGTCTACTTAGCTGTGATAGTTTTCCTTTTAAATTAATCGTATATACTACTACCATGATTTTTTTCACATGTTTACCGCCACCGTTTAGCTGGCAGGGGGGGGACACGCTAACCAATTCTTTAATCCAAAAATGCTTTTAGAAACCTTATAATATTTTTAAAAGAGCTATCCAACGATACCCCACACGATGGGGTTTGGCAGAAAAAAAATTGCACCACCACTTTACATGTAGGGGAGGTACCCTAAAAAAAAATTTTTTAAAGATTTTATTCTACCGTTTTGTCCGCGTCATTGATATGTATACTCATGCCAAATTACAGCTTTCTAGCACTAACGGTTACTGAGAAAAACGGGGGTCGGACGGACGGACGGACGGACATGGCGAAACTATACGGGTTCCTTGTTTACTACGGAACCCTAAAAAGGGACTCTCACGGGTCTAAATAAATAAAAATTTTAGAGTTTCTCTGATATATATGACAGTGTAACGAGAGTACCTACTAGTTATAGTCGACATGCAATGAAGCAATAATAACGAACAAAAATAAAGGTCTAAAGTAGATGTAACAAAGACATATGAGCAGTCCAAAGTGAACAGATTGAATTCCTTTACTAAAACAAGGAAAGACTTCCCAAAGAGAATAAATATTTGCTCTTAGTCTTCGCTGTCTTTTTAAACCCTGTTTTAAAGAGAACTACCCAAAATCGAGTTTCGATGAATTAGTCCAGTTAAAATGCAATAAATTCCGCCCGGCCTAGCTCTAACTTTATTGCAAAGTGCCGATCCAATTTTAGTTGCTCCCCCATTCAGAAGGTTGGCGTGTTAATCAAGAAAACTGTCACTCGTGTCTACGGAAATTGCCCGTGGCGGTCGCTGTAAAAAATATTGGTCTATATTTAAAATGGAAGTTTTAAAAACAGTTACCGGTTTTGGGGGTTGATAGGCGGACGTTATAGGCAACGATTGGAAAGTTTATTTGTAGCTTGTCAGAGCGGAAACATTTCAGAGACCTCATTTAATTAGTAAAATGTTTAACTATAATTCAATTGCGGCCGCCTAACGTGAAGTGACAGTTCAATGCAAGGAATTCTACTTGATTGACGATCATAGACATACTTTCACATTGGCTCACAAACCATCTGAGTCTTTATATCCGTAGGAGGACCATGGTCTAAGAAAAACAAGGTCTGACAAACAAGGTGATACTGTCGATTACACATTACACACTCACACTTACGTCCGCATACCGTAGCTTGTGTCACATACACTACTAAACTAACCGATGTACCGGATCGCTATACCTGGAGCAGTATAATTATTACTTTAAACTCTCGCGCTTTGTAAACATACTTAAAAGGTTTGTTTTAACGGGTCTAACGCGATATTTATGTATTTACCTTTTTCGAGTCTACCCCTCACATTTTTGTTAACTTTTGTAGGGTAGTCAAATGTTGTGTACCCATATCTCCGTTGACAACTTGCTGAGACGACAGTCATATCCGCGACCACGGCCGGTGAAACCCGTGTCGAAACGTCGGTAAAAAAGGTAAATACATAAATATCGCGTTAGACCCGTTAAAACAAACCTTTTAAGTATAATTATTGTAAATATCATGGTTGAGGACTCAATAAGCAGCACTGAATAAAAGCTATTTCAGTTCCTTTTTGTTTTTCAAAGTGTGATTTAACTCTTATTGTAAAACTCGGCAGGAAACAAGCTCTGGACTCTAGTATCTTTCGACCGAGAGGAGCGCAAGGAGTACAGGATACCGGTGGCCATCACGGATTCTGGCACTCCGCGGATGACAGGAGTCTCCATTCTCCACGTGGTCATAGGAGACAAGAACGACAACCCAATGGCACCGGGGCATAGCAACATCTTCGTATACAACTACAGGGTAAGTGTTTCCTGAACATATGTACAAGAAACTTTAGAAGAACTCCTAAACTACTTAGGTACGGTCACGCGCTTGATTTATGATGACCCATTTCGCAAACTTTTTCCTTGACTTTCTGTACAGTTTGACAGGACTGTCAACCTAAAGTGGGTCCGAAATTCAAACTCGTGACTGTACCTATCAAAATTTTACGGTATATAGTTAGTCTGATAATATTACATATTGAGGGTATAAACTTGAATAATTTTATCCCCTAAATGATCCATTGCATCTGACTACTGTTATTGATTTTCATGTATTCTAATAATTATAATATTGATAAACAAAAACAAGTATTGTGTAGTGGTTTACTGTCGTGCCTATTACGTTATTTTCCGATATTCACTCCCTGAGCCCATTTCAACCGAAACGTTATTTAAAGTATAGGTGTTCCACACATGGAAAATCCTCTGTCAAACCGACATGTCCCAGTAAAATGTGGGAAGCAAAAGTAGATTTCCCAGTAACATAATTTCCATATATCGCGATCCACGAAAGCATCCTTAGCCTACTAGGGGAAATGAACAACCCTCAATACTCGGTGAAGATTTGCCAAAGCTCTTGGGACGGGATATTTTCGTGCTATTACAAAGGATCCGCTTCAATATCACTTGCATTTCTATAACTTTCTTGTCATGCAAATCTCAACATGGTTTACAAGATACTGAAGCAACAACTTAATTAGATTTTGGTTTAACTAATTAATTAAATTGCGTTGTGTTTCTGTTTAATATGTTTTTTTCTGTCATCAATGTTTGTTTAACCATCCAGTATGTATATTCCCGAAATAAATCATCACTTTAATCATCGTTCATATTTATTGTTTGATCAAAGAGTATTATTTAATTATTATTTACTTCGGTGCCAACCTTTGTAAATAGCTTTAACTGACGTCACGACTTATATTCCTTCGCGTATTGGAATAACGGTTTTTAATTCTGAACTATTTCCTCCAATGCTGACAGACGGAAATGTACTTCAGTGAAATATACAGCTGGCGATATTACGTAAGTATTCTTAAGCAATCCTTTTGCATATTTCAATTTCTCTTATGTTTTATTTTAGAACCCTGGATATCCGCATTGTTGTATGATTTATGTTTTAATATTATATCATAAAATGTATATCAGATTACTTACACAGATATCAAGATAATAGAATTTAGTACTTAGGTAGTTTCGTTTCAAGTAGCAGCTTGTTTGAAATGCTTTATAATGTTTTGTTAGCATTTTTTAATTTTTAATAACTTAAGTATTGATTTTAACAAAAATCTGCGTTATCCGGGGTTAGGATTCGTTATTTACGCCAGACTTAGTTTCTAAAATTTGCCCGTTTTCTTTCAATTATTTTTTGTTAAAATTGTACTGGATGGTGTAAACTTTCTAATTTGTTTAGCTTAAACATTTAATTACATAACCCCTTGTAATTTGATGATGAAGTTTCCTTTCTTTATGCTTATTTGCGAGGAATGTTTTCGGCTAAACGATTTTCACGTCGGCATTGTTGCCGAAAACTAGTCTATTTTTATCATTGTTCTAAAATAATAGATTTTTTTAAGCTGGAGATGATAAATGCTATCTGCCTATGATAACTGTTGCATTCACACTGCGATCAATACTTAAATGTAAGTCATTTATATTTTTACACATAGAGGTATGGAAGGATACATGTCATGTATGGACGGTACTCAAGATCCCTGCACTTTGTGCACCACGTAAAATAATCCATTAAAAAGTCGTAGAGTCATTAATATCAATTAATTTTAAATCTTTAAAGGCATGTTTTTATTTATTCCTGCAACTTAGTGGCAACTCCAGAATAATTAACTTTAACATTTGTTAGTTGTGTATTTAAATTGGCATCGCCAAACTCACGGATTGTATTGATTTGTTAAAATGTAATTATTACCGATCATACGCTGTGTTCGATAAAACTACCCCTATAACAGTAATGGCGTAAGTCATAGTTTAATTCTTCTGGCTTACGTTGTTCTTCAATGGATGCAAATTTCAATTTCAGTTACTAACGGTCGAGTGAGTTTATTTTAATTTGATATGCTTTAACTGTGGTGCTTAATTTGAATGTATTTTTAATCTATATTGAATTTTATTGAACGGTAATCGGATTCGTTTGGGCTTACATAATTGTTTTTCATGTGATTATTGTGCAAGGCTATTTTTCATTTATTTTAAAAGATGCTGGCTTTTCGTTGAATTTTGGCGAAGGTGAACTCAGATCAAGCCGATTTTTAAATAGCCATTCTTTTAATGATATCCTATTGCGCCTTACGGAATTTGAGACATACTCGTTGACCGAGTAAAACGAGGTCTCTGTTTTAGCTTCGACAAAAATGCTTTCGTATGTCCGGCCGGATTTTTGTATGTCCTCCTCTACAGGTCGCATTTATCAACCGATTTTCGTGAAATTTTGTGAGCAGGTTCGGTAACTATATAGAGTTTTTTTGTCGAGTCACTTTTTGGAAATTCAAAAAAACAAACATTGTATCAATGATTTCGTGTTTTTCTGCGGCCGTTTTTTCCTCTACAGGTCGCATTTCTCAACCGATTCTCGTGAAATTTTGTGAGCAGGTTCCATGACTACATATAATTTATTAGTAGAGTAAATTTTTGTAAATTTTTAATAATTTTTTTTTACGTCGTTGGCTGATCTCCTCTATAGTTCGCATTTATCAACCGATTTTCGTGAAATTTTGCGAGCAGGTTTGGTAACTATATAGATTTTTTTTGTCGAGTCACTTTTTTGAAATTCGAAAAAACAAACTTTGTATCAATGATTTCGTATTTTTCTGCGGCCGTTTTTTCCTCTATAGGTCGCATTTCTCAACCGATTCTCGTGAAGTTTTGTGAGCAGGTTTTATGATTACATAGAATTTTTTGGGCAAGTAAATTTTTGCAAATTTAATTTTTTTTTATTTTATTCATTGGTTTGTTCTCCTCTACAGGTCGCATTTATCAACCGATTTTCGTGAAATTTTGTGAGCAGGTGCGGTAATTCTGTAGAATTTTTTTATCGAGTCACTTTTTCAAAATTTAAAAAAACAATTTTTTTATCAATTATTTTGTGTTTCTGCGGCCGAATTTCGATATGTTCACCTCTAAGGGTCGCATTTCACAACAGATTCTCGTGAAGTATTGTGAGCACGTTCTTTGATTACATCGAATATTTTTGTCGAGTAATCTAAAAAAAAAACTATGGTTTGTCCTCCTCTACAGCAGCGGTCGGCAACAGGCGGCCCGCGAGCCCCTTCCGTGCGGCCCGCGAGCCTCCCTGGCTTTATTGTTTGTAAAGGTAAAATTTGAAATTCTTAACATACGTGAAAGCGTCTGTATCGCCAACCACGAATATTTTCACAGTTGGTCAGGACGAGATATGCGTTTGTAAGTATATTTTACAGTTAAATCTATCTAAACTATTTTCAAAAATTTCGCGCTCGCCGCATTTGCGTTAGACAGTATGAAGTATTTTCCACACCTGCATCTTAATGTTCAAAAAATTTCGCGCTCGCTGCGCTCGCGTTTGCGTCTACATGACTTGATGCGTATGAAGTATTTTCCAGACCTGCATAATAATGTTCCGATGATATAGTCGTCATGGCAGAAACGACGCAGGGATTACAGGAGATGCTGCACAGCTTAAATGAATCCTCCCAACGAGTCGGCCTTCGGATGAACCTCGACAAGACTAAAGTCATGTTTAATGACCTAGTCGTACCGATGCCAGTTTACGTTAGTGGCACGCTTCTCGAGGTGGTTTCGGAGTATGTATACCTGGGGCAGCTCCTGCAACTAGGTAGAAACAACTTCGAGAAGGAAGCTGACAGGAGGATCCGGTTGGGTTGGGCAGCATTCGGAAAGCTGCGCCACATATTTTCGTCGGTGATCCCGCAAAGCTTAAAGACGAAAGTCTTCAACCAGTGCGTACTCCCCGTTATGACTTACGGAGCCGAGACGTGGACACTGACTGTGGGGCTAGTCCATAAATTAAAAGTAGCTCAGCGTGCTATGGAGAGGGCTATGCTTGGAGTCTCTCTTAGGGATAAAATACGGAACGAAGTAATCCGGCAGAGAACCAAAGTAACCGACATAGCTTTCCAAATTAGCAAACTGAAGTGGCAATGGGCTGGCCACATGTGTCGTAGAACCGATAACCGCTGGTGTAAGCGTGTTCTAGAGTGGAGACCGCGTCTCGGCAAGCGTAGTGTCGGTCGTCCGCCGGCCAGGTGGCGGGACGACATATCTAAGAGGGCGGGAGTCGACTGGATGCGGAAAGCAGAGAACCGGGTTTTGTGGCGTGCCTTGGGGGAGGCCTATGTTCAGCAGTGGACTGCAGTGGGCTGATGATGATGATGATGATGATGATAATAATGTTCGCAAAATTTCGCGCTCGCTACGCTCGCGTTTTCAACGAGATTTGTTATGACTTGATGCGTATGAAGTATTTGCCGCGTTTGAATCAGTGTTCGAAAAATTTCGCGCTCGCGTTTACGTCTACATAACTTGATGTGTATGAAGTAGTTTACGCACCTGCATCATAATGTTCGAAAAATTTCGCGCTCGCTGCGCTCGCGTTTGCGTCTACATGACTTGATGCGTATGAAGTATTTTCCAGACCTGCATAATAATGTTCGAAAAATTTCGCGCTCGCGTTTACATCTACATAACTTGATGTGTATGAAGTAGTTTACGCACCTGCATCATAATGTTCGAAAAATTTCGCGCTCGCTGCGCTCGCGTTTGCGTCTACATGACTTGATGCGTATGAAGTATTTTCCAGACCTGCATAATAATGTTCGCAAAATTTCGCGCTCGCTACGCTCGCGTTTTCAACGACATTTGTTATGACTTGATGCGTATGAAGTATTTGCCGCGTTTGAATCAGTGTTCGAAAAATTTCGCGCTCGCGTTTACATCTACATAACTTGATGCGTATGAAGTAGTTTCCGCACCTGCATCATAATGTTCGAAAAATTTCGCGCTCGCTACGCTCGCATTTTCATCTAGATGTGTTATGACTTGATGCGTATGAAGTATTTGCCGCATTTGCATCAGTGTTCGAAAAATTTCGCGCTCGCGTTTTCATCTAGGTGTGTTATGACTTTATGACCCGTCCCCCCCTTAAAGTTTCTATATCTGCTATTCTATATCGCGATATATAATCGCGAAATTACGATGCGGTTGAAATGCGAATTATCTGGGTTTGGTAAGGAAACTAGCTGGTTTATCTGTGAAAAGTCGGTTTTTTCGTCTTTCTCGTTTTTCACGTAAAAATGGGGTGCGAATTTTTACTACGTTACTGTCGCGTACGACGTACCAATTTGTTTCGAGTTGATATCAACAGACAGTGATCATTATTATCATCTGCGGCCCGCGAAGATTTTTTTAGCTACTATGTGGCCCGTGGGTACAAAAAGGTTGCCGACCCCTGCTCTACAGGTTCGATATCTAACATAGTTTTGGAAATAAAAAAAACACTCACGAGGTCTACAGCTCACAGAGCCACTAGTATAATATGAATTTGAAATTCTATTATAGATTTTTCCTTTTGTTGATGAATATCGTCTAACATATCTATTACGTGGAAAAAATCACATGCAAGCTAACGTGACGTCATACATAACGCAAAAAGTTAGAATGATGAAACTTTAGACCAATCAAGCATGAAGTAGATGGATCTATTTTATAAAGTAAAATACAAGTATCCCAGTCATTTTCGCACAAGTTTCGAGCGTTTCATGAAGTCATTATTTGCCACGTATGAAATACGATAACGCGGGCTAGGCACGAACGCGCCAAGAATTTTACGATTTTTCATTGTTGTACTGTTTTCGCGAATTAGACGGTTTACGGCAAGTACGGCAACCAAGTTACAGCCGGGTTCCCGTCACTTTACGATGGCTTTATTTAGCTTATTACGGACTTAGTTGTTTAACACACGGGTTGCCCTTTATAAACCGAAATTGCCGAATGTGTAGTAATTAAGCTAAGTGAGTATTGCAGGCGTTATTGGCTGCGAAAACGGAGGGTACAACCTTGTTTACGTCAAAATCATTAATCTTGAGGATTAATTTACAGCGCAGCATAATTATAAAACTATTAGTACTTGTTAGTGTGTTGTTATGAATATCATAAATAGTACTGTCGAGGTCGGAAATATGTGCACGGACAAAGTGATCAATAATATTTTATCACGACTTTAATGACAACGGCATAAAGGTTGTTCAGATATTTTGAACGTACACATGTTTATGAACTCGTCTGTACATACAGCGTAAAAGTGAGTATAGGACACGATGATTTTATTAATGTCTTAGAATATAAATTAAAATACAATAATAATAAAATAACAATAAATTAACAAGTCCCCCTCGAGTTGTCCCTGGTTCAAAGGTGCCCATCACACTGGCCGCGTTGCCACGTTGAATGGCGATCGACAACCTTTGCACCAGGAACAAACCCGCGCGGGCGTCAGACCCCCTCTCCCTAATGGCCTGGCCACGACATTGGTCTAAGGCGACCGCGGGCGCGGCGAGCGGGGCGGCGAAAACGGTCTAAGCTGTGAGCATGCCACGACAACGCAGTTGTCTTAGCGGCATTGAGCGAATGGGACGTACTCAAAGGACGCAAAATGTCATTATCAAAAGTGGCCCTTCACAATAAACCATATGTTTTTGCTTATTTAATCATCACACTTCTAGGTAGTATTAACTTATTTACTAATCATTACAGTCAGTTAACAATCAACCATATGTCTCTGCTTATTTAATCATCACAGTTAGGTAGGTAATACTTATTTACTAATCATTACAGTCGGTTAACAATCAACCATATGTTTTTGCTTATAATTTCACTGATAAACGCCTCTGTGTCCAACATCGCGGAGCGAATAAAACAAAATATTTTGTTTTTTAAAACTCCGCCCGATCCGCGCCGCTGCTAAGACCGTTCGCGCCGCTCTGACTCGTGGCATGGCTCTTTCCGCCAGTGCCTTTGTTCTCGCCGCTCGCCGCGCCGCTCGCCGCTGCAGCCGGTCGCGCGAGTAAATTCGCGCGCGATTTAGCCCACAGCGAATTCTCGTGGCATGCTTCTTTAGCGGTCTTGATTTTGTTTAATTCGCTCGCCGCTGGTCGCCTTAGCCAGTCGCCTTAGACCAATTTCGTGGCCAGGCCATAAAGCGTAAAATATAATATATAAAAATCTTCTTCGTATTAACATTTTTATCATAGAGCGAAACAACGTTTTAAGTTAAAACATCGTTCACGCTGAAGCCATACGATAGAATTTCTCCAATCAAATTTAATCTTACTTGTATGGCTCGTCAATGTACTTAATTAATAATTTAATTTATGCGGGTTGTCTAATGAGATTGGCTGTTTATAAATGTAAGTGTTATAAATTAGAAAACCCCAAGGACTTGACTACACAAATTAAGTTTATTATTAATTTAATATTTTGTAGCAGTAGGTAGTTAAATAATTTAAAGGTGAAAACAGTTTTTCTCAAAAATATTGCTTTGCCCTTGCAGGGTGTCACATAATACACTACTTATGAGTTTCACGTTCCGCCTGTAAAATATTAATGTGATCTGGCAATCTATACATATAATAAAGCAGAAGAGGGTCGAAATCTGTACATTGAAGATATTAGAAAAAAAATCGATTGAGGGGTCTTAGAATCGATAACAGAACACATTTCAACAGTTTTTAGAATTCATGTCTGTTTGTCTGTCTGTTTATCTGTCTAACTATCACTTGAAAACTAGCGAATGGATTTTAATACAGCCTTCAATAATATGTTTATTGGACCTACGGCGAGGTTATAGGCTATAAAAATCATACAGATTCGGGACGAAAAGGGGTGAAAACAGGGGTTGAACTTTGTATGGGAAGTCCTTCGATTCGTGATTTAAAGGCTTGAAAATTGGAAAGCATCTACTTGGAAGCAAAGTAAAAAGAACGCCATTCAAACATTGTGTAATAAACAGATAGTATTTGAAAAAACGGGGGACGAAATATACTTGAGAGGCCAATGACAAAACAACAAAAGTCGCTTAAACCATATAAACTGTTTGATATGAGAGATCTAATTATGTTGGACAGTCAGTCGCTATCAATATTCACAAACCTAGGTGTTACATACCAGTCTTACTATGCAAGCTCGGTGTTTTTTTTTTCGTTTTCGATGGAGGGTACCTACGCAGAGCAGCGGGATCTCGGTTGCATAGTAACACTTGCGGCATATAATGTATGCGTATGATTGAAATACTTTGAGTTGGCCGAGTTACATCAACTTTATTAGTTTAAAAAGCTATTTTACTGTTCAAATAATAAGGTTCAAAATCTAATAACATGTTTATAGAAATTCGGTCAACGAAAATAATTTAAACTAAATATGTACTGTTTTTTTGTATAAAATATTTTTTTTTGGGGTGCCGATTACAAAAATGATATCCATTTTAAACTAAATATGTACATGTATGTATGTGTATGTGAATAATTTAAACTAAATATGTACTGTATTTTTGTATAAAATATTTTGTTTGGGGTGCTGATTACAAAAATGATATCCATTTTCAAATCCAAGGTGGCGGACATTTAAAGCCTCGATGGTCCACTGACCATTTGCAATGCCAGAAAATGTGTAAATCATTGTGATCCTGATTTTTTCCCCTATGGCCAGTATCAACATCAACAGGGGGCTACTGCGAACAACAAGTTTTCCGTCTCTGTCGCACTTACATACAGACTTGCAAGTGCGACAGAGGGGGAAAACTTCGTTTGTGGTTCGTGGTAGCCCCCCTGTTCCACAAGTCGTAAACTTTGCGATTTGCGTCAGCAAAATTCATTATATACGTTTTTTGATGTAATTATTTCGAAACAAATCGCGTTTCCATCTACATTACCTACTTGATGCGTATGAAGTATATTCCGCACCTGCACCATAATGTTCGAAACATTTCGCTCTCGCTGTGCTCGCGTATTCATTTATATTACTTGATGCGTATGAAGTCTTTTCCGCACCTGCATCATAATGTTCCAAACATTTCGCGCCCGCTGCTCTCGCGTTTTCATCTACATTACGTGATGCGTATGAAGTAATTTCCACACCTGTATCATCATGTTCGAAACACTTATGACATGTATATTGTTTTAACCTGTTTTGTGTTCAATAAAGTGCTTACATACATACAAACATTTCACGCTCGCTGCGCTCGCGTTTTCATCTATGTACATTACTTGATGCGTATGAAGTAGGTATATTCCGCACCTGCATCATAATGTTCGAAACATTTCGCACTCGCTAAGCTCGCGTTCTTATGTATATTACTTGATGCATATGAAGTCTTTTCCGCAACTGCATCATTATGTCCGCATCTGCATCGTAATGTTCGAAAATTTTCGCACGCGCTACGCTCTCTACAATACTTGATGCGTATGAAGTATTTTCCGCACCTGTATCATAATGTTCAAAAGATTTCACGCTCGCTACGCTCGCGTTTTCATCTACATTACTTGATGCGTGTGAAATCTTTTTCGCGCCTACATCATAACGTCCGAAAATTTGCGCGCTCGCTGCGCTCGCGTTTTCATCTACGTATGAAGTATTTTCCGCACCTGACCTGTATCATAACGTTACAAAAATTTCGCGCTCGCTTCGCTCGCCTTTTTAACTACATTACTTGATGCGTATAAAGACTTTTCCGCAACTGCATCATTATGTCCCAAAATTATCGCGCTCGCTACGCTCGCGTTTTCTTTTATATTCCTTGATACGTATGAAGTATTTTCCGCACCTGCATCATAATGTTCGGAACATTTCGCGCTCGCTACGCTTGCGTTTTCACCTATACATATTACTTGATACCTACGTATGAAGTATTTTCCGCACCTGCATCATAATGTTCGAAACATAGGGAAGGACATGAGAAACTTTAATCTAGGAAATAATACCGCAAGGGGGTGGATGATGGTATGGAAGAGAGATAACTAGGTTAGCGCCTGAAATAAAAGAATAACAATAAAATTCTAATGCGATGACCGAGTTCTACGCAGACGAAGTCGCGGGCAAAAGCTAGTACATAAATAATTAAATATATATAATATCGTCCTATTGTACTTATAGGTACAAGTACATTTTATACACACAATCCTTGTTTAGACTTTAGGATAAGGTCGATTTGTGTAAGGTTTTGCCTCTCATCATCATCATCAGCCTATATACGTCCCACTGCTGGGCGCAGGCCTCCTCTCATAGATGGAAGGGTTTGGGCAGTAGTCCCCACGCTGGCCCAGTGCGGGTTGGGGACTTCACATACAACTTTGAATTTCTTCGCGGATGTATGCAGGTTTCCTCACGATGTTTTCCTTCACCGAAAAGCTAACGGTAACTATCAAATGATATTCCGTACATAAGTTCCGAAAAACTCATTGGTACGAGCTGGGATTCGAACCCATGACCGCCGCTTGACAGCCGCATGCTTGAACCACTGGGCTGCCGTAGGTTTTGCCTCTATTTACGTATAATTGTCTCGCTTGACTTAATCCTTGAGGCGTTATGTCGAGGTTATTCCTTCCTTAATAGTGTTTTATAATATATGAGTATTAAAATGTTAATTTCGCCTTAATGAAAGTGGGTTTAGTACGGTGCGTGCGCGTAAACAGGGATTATGGGGAAGTCACTTTTTACTGCCTTGCCCTGATTCCGAGTTGCCGACGTGTCGAATTTTCTGGATGCGGTATTGTTAATTTTCTGATTTGGTGTGTGATAAGGCTCAGTGAAAATATATATAATAGGATCCATGAAATAAACATCTATCCAGTAAACAATAAGAGTGTTAACAGTTTAGGTGCAGGTAAATTCCATTTGTGTTGGCAGTTGGCACGATCGAAAGCACAGCAAAATTAGGCCTAACTTTGGCGCTGGATCTCAATTGGCATTGTTGAGAAGAAAGACGTCTAGTTTTTGTTGCTGATTTGACACAGTCTCACTCTCAATTTGTATTTGTTAGTCGAATCTTAAAATGCCCAAATTGAAAAATAAACAGATCTATGAGCAACAGTGGCGGCGCGTCATAAATATTCTTAGGTAAGCCGGAAATAAATATGCTTTTATATTCTTCATGAGCCGTAGTTAAAGAACTGGACTGGCTGAAAATTAGGCAAGCCGGTGGGAATCGAGTTGTGTGAACGCTCCGCCACTGATGAGCAAGCTAAAACACAACACAACTTTCCTGTTTTTGTTTATTTTTGCTTTCTTATTTGTTAGTTGTTTTTGTCCCGAATAAATATTTCTATTTTCTATTTCTAAAATTTTCAGCCTAGTCTAAGGTAAATATTCCAATAGCTCAATCATCCAGTAGCCCAGATACAAATTACTACCCTCAACATTTTCAGTTTGTTTATTCAGCAGCGTCGTCGACATCTTAGGAAAAGTATGATAATTAATTACGCCTTCCCTTTCAATGGTAACTGACAAAATCGAGTTTTAAAGCTCTTTATCGAGCTCTCGCCGCCCGAAACTCAATTGGAACCGTAGCGGAGTTGGTATCCACAATACCGCATGTTCTAATTCGTAGCCAGAGTTGCTTAAACTGCTCGCCTCTTAATGAAGCGCCGACTCAGCCGCATGTAGGTAGTAGGCGTGCGGCGTTTGCAACGGTTTAGTCCAGTAGCTGTCAGTAGGCGCCGTCTCCCGGGAACGGATATCTCCGGGCACAATAACAAAACCATGCCTTTGTTATTTTTTCCACGGGAAAGGACGGGTTCGGCTACGCAACGATAGAATGCGCTCCTTGTACTCATGTCTCGTACATACCAACTTTATAATAAATACCGATAAAAACCCTTTAGTTATATTTTCTGTTTTTGACGCTCTCAAAACCATGACTTTTTATTTACTTATTTGAACTTTGTTACACAAAACGAAAGAAATGTACAAATTCAACCATAGAACCAATTCAGACACGCTTAAAATTTGTGCAGAGATTGCAGAGTAAAATATTGAAACGTTTTCAGCTGGTTACATTTGTCTTGTACTTGAGATAAATCATTGTAACTAGCCATATTATAGCCATGACAGTCTTTGCGGAAATAAAGGATTGAAATGTCATTTTCGCGTTTAGTTTACTAGCTTAACTCAAACATAAAACCTTAAGTATTATATATTCATAACTCCTGCAACCATTAACTTTACTCGTAGCATTAACTTAACGATTATTAACTTTCTCTCTAGTACTCCCATTCTCTCATTTTACTCCCGTTCAGTAACTAGTTGCAAGTACTGGCCCATTCTGAACTACCATTCACTCCTTTGGCCCGTATTCGTTTTAACGACAGGCTTATGCCGCGTAACTAAACCCAGTATTTTAATGTGTCCAAAAGTTCGTCGGGAAACTTTTATCCCGAGATTGGGCTAAAGGGCACGAACTAATTGGATGCTATGTGCAAAGTTCGCAGAAAAGGCTTTTGATTTGTTTGCGAATTGTGCTTTGAATGACTGTTGAGTGTTTGAATGCGTTCTGTTGATGGTATGTGACCTACTTTTGAAAAGTAACAATTTAAATGATTCTTTACGACTGTATAACTTTGTCAATGCAACAGAGCCGAAGGGATTGAAAGTGCCCTATTATTGGACAATTTTCGAATTCTCGAATATAGAATGTTTATCATCTCTTTTTCTCGTACACACTTCGTATTGAACACAATTTTTTGTTGCGTTTCTCATAATTTAATACAGTAGAAATACAGATTAAGGGAAAGGCAAAATGGAAGGCAGAAGACAGAGAGAGACCAAAAATAACATCTGTCGTGTGTATCAGGCTATCAAAGGGAAGTCCTAATATACTCGTAGATTGGGATCGCTCCACTGACAAGAACCTAGCTGTTAAATGATTGATAATGATATCACACTAATAGGTATCATCGTAAAACGACAGTTCTTGGCCATGGAAGGCGTAAGATGGATAAAGCATCACTCTTATGGAATATATCTGGACCTTGTGACAGCCCGAAAACAAGTCTAGTGTTTTCCACCGCACGAGTCATCTCACTTGGCACCATGGCAATATTATGTACAGTCGCTAGATGCTGGCCAAGAGTAATCCCATTTATAATAGAAGAAAAAAGTAATCCTCTGTTATTTGTTCCCCAGGGTGAAGCGCCTGACACGGAGATCGGTCGAGTGTACGTACTGGATCCTGATGACTGGGACCTGCCAGACAAGCGGTTCATGTGGCTACCCTCGTACGAGCAGCGGAGCCCGTACTTCGATGTCCACAGTAACACTGGCATGATAACCATGAAGACTGGCACGCCGAACGGCACCTATATGTTGAAGTTTAATGTGAGTACAAAATAATTAAGTTTTAAGCCCGACACAGGCGGAACTATAATATATATTAATATACCTACCGAAAATGTTATTATTATCATTTTGGAACCTGTCTGTGGCTTTATACGCCGGGCCAAATCAAGCGATAGCCTGGAAAAAATCCAGGGAATACCTCCGACACGACCACGCCATACCAAAATTATTCTCTGAAGTGTCACAGTGAAAATCTAAGTACATAATATGAAAACTACGAGAGATCTCATATTAATGTCACTGTACGAAGTGAAAGTGTCCCAAATATCAAATCGGTTGACTGTACAATAGTGATAATTACCATTCTAAATAGTGACAACCTAAATTACCACTGCAAATGATCGCTTAGTACCTACGTCCTATTCAGAACACATAAAGTATGGGCATAACCTAAAGGACTCGTAGCCTATTTTTAACGTTTTCCTCACCACCTACGGTTTCCTTCACCGAGCAACAGCCATTGTTAAATATTTTTGAAAAAACCGGTACATCCAGGAATCGAACCCACGACCTCCAGAAAGAAGAAGAGTGAAAGTTGCGTGCTGTACCACTCGGCTACAGTGGCAGTACTGGTAAAGAGAAACATTTCGTTGCAAATTGCATCCCCGTCGTGACGCAATGCAGTCGAAACGCAGTTCAGTAAGCCAGGCTTCCTAATTTCCAAGTCTAGTCTTATGCCTAGGTTCTACCAATTAACTTGGCGTAGGTACGGCGTGTAAGTGGAAATTGTAGCTGTTATGGTCGCATCCACTATCAACAGTTGATTTGGAACCTTATTGAAAGACTGATTAAGTTACTTTTCTATTAAAGTTTATTTTATGTTTATATTTCAGTCTTGGATGTTTTTTCCTTGTGTCCTCTAATATTAATGTATTTATTATTTTTGCCTCTTTATCTTAAGTACATTAAATTACGTTTCGGCGGCCCATTTCCTAAAGTCTTCTCGAAGATCTCACGGTTCGAAATAAATGCCATACGATAAATAATAATTTCCTAAAGTCAAAGTCAAAACATATTTATTTGCGGAATTATGGTACAATAAAAAAGATGGACGTGAAACAATAAGTTCAACATAATTCACCATTTTAGCCGATTTTAATGTCTAATGAAATGGACCGAAGTAAGTCCCATCTTTACATACGAGTTATCAACCTATTGGCTTTTGTATACGTTCTGAGGTTGTACTGTTTGTAAATTGATATGAAATTGAACTAGGGTAAGGTAACTTGCTTTATGCGCTCTGCCATTCAGCTCCCGTGGAGATGTCGGAGGCATGCCTTTGATCTCCCCATTTTGATTAGTTCTGTTGCAACAAGGAGTGGACTTTGGCATACAGACGAACGACTTTTATACCCGATCGTAATTCAAAATCTTATACAAAGATACTTAATAGCACACATCGTCCATCCATGAAATATCTTTGCGAGAAAAACGTGCGTTTTTGTATAAGGTACTCTGCCGAACTGCAATACGCACGGTTATTTCGCAATTTCGCAAAGCACGGTTGTTGCCGTTGGGTATACAAGCTCTTAGATGTTGTAGGGTCGATCAAATTTTCCTTATTGTTTTTCTATCCCCTCAGCGAGGAGACAAGAGTAACCGAGTTATTATAAAAGATATAATAAGAAGAAGATATTAGAATTAGAATATAGACCTCTAGTATGCTTCCTTAAGCTGGGGTAGGACAAGCTCTCTCCATTTTTTGTTAGCCATAACCTGCAGGTGTCTTTCTGTTTTTTTTTTCAGTTTTTTGAAAATTTCTGCTTCAGGTTCTTCGTATATCCAATATTTATCAACAACAATTCGGGAGTGCTAAAACCGACGAATAAAAAGTGCACAATGTTTGTATGGAGAATGCCTTGTCCTGCCCTCGCCTTTAGAGATGGATGAGAAAATGGCATATAACTCATCTTTGAAATATTAAAACCCTATAAAATTATAGTCAGGATACGTTACCACTAACCATGGTAAAGATCAATAAAAAATAGTTGGACCCTGAAACCGCAATGTGGGAGTTGAAGATGACCTGTAAGGACATCATAGTCAGCCTATACAGGTCTTACAGTCGGCTACAGGTCCCTCAAGTGAAAGTTCTCCACCGACAGATATGGAACTAAATGATAAGATTTAATGACCTCATCAAAACAGGTTTCGGCGGCATTGCAACAGTTTGTCCAAAAATGCCCATTGCTCAATTTATTGTTTTTAAACCAGGTGACAGAAGAGAACGAACCAATCGTCCCGTTCCACTGGGTGGAGGCAACCGTCAACGTCACCATCAAGGAGATACCAGAGGAGGCGGTGGACAAATCCGGTTCGATCCGGTTCATCAACGTCACTGCTGAAGAGTTTATCGTCGACGAGGGTGACGTGAGTATACATTCCTTGAATTTAAACTATACGCTGTTTTCTTTATACCGGATGGCAAGGCCGATAACCGTATTCACTAGACCGCGTGAAGTCGAGGACTAAAATACTTATTCATAAATGAGCTTGAAAATCATGGTTTTCCTTACGATATGTCACAAACAAATTGTGGCGTTTTTCGCGGGAATTCTTGGCAATGCAGACTTTATGCGGAAAATAGGCGTTGCTTTATGCCTCATGGGAGAGACGAAATTATGAACGTAGTCTTTCTGTCGTGTTGGGTTTAATTGTGGGCGTCCTATGTTGTTCAGAGTTTACATACTTATATAGATTTTTATATAAATATATATTTTTGTATATATAGAGATTGGTCTAAGTACGGTATACACAACATACAGACACCGTTCCTACTTACTAACTTATAGTAATGGCACAAAATATCTTAGTGGATGAGATCCATTTAAGTCCCGTCGAACAAGCTCGTTAAAACTTATTAAGTACAGTTGACTTAGCCAAAATGCAACCGAGCTATTATACTCATTAATCGTCTTAATTCAACTTATAACTTAAGGCGCTACACTGAGAAATTTGGAGACTGAAACGCTGTCCTGCCCAGACTAGCAAACAGTAGCGGCTGATTTTCAGATATATGATTCTTGACTATATGATTGTGGTACTGACAATAGCGAAACATGATTGCTTAAAATTTTCTCGATGGAAAATAAATCCAAAGTCGAGTCTATATTTTCCTTTTTTTCCTCAGCCTACTAAAACAACGCATTATTAAAAGACACGATTAAGTTAATATGATGGTATTTTACCTCATCTAGGTACTGACAAGAGGAAATTTAATAAACCTGCACACAGTCAGATATTTAACGAGATTTGTCTAAAAAGCCATTCTCGGAGAGGGTTGCATACCGTTTTGTCGTGAGCGAAAAACAAAGGGTGTCTCTTTCAATCGATATATCGCCTTAAAACCAAATGCTCTAATGTTCAACCGACTGGGACACATTCCAATTGAAAACAAATGACTGTGGAATTGCTGCACGAAACTTTATTCTGGCACTTGGCCACAAAATTCTTGTGAGATTTATATGGTATTTTTCACTCTGTACCGCTAATGGCGCATTCATAATTAATTCCTGGATCACATTTCCAGCAAAATTCTGCACGTGCGAACTGCCATGGATCGGCTCATGATATAATGATTTCCTAAAATTTTCCTTAAACGCTATACAATAAAAGACGTAAAAATACCGTCAAAAAATTTTTCTGTATAAAAAATCTGGACTGACACGGGACAGGGAATTGAAGGAAATATTAAATAAGCGGGTGTCGAATTGTATATAGGTGAGCATTTTGAGGCAGAGTTATGGCGAGATCCGTGTGTGCGGATCCATTCGCCGCCTCGCGTATAGCCACTCGCGCGTCTCATTCGATTCCCACTCGATGTTGAAGTGTCAAACGTTGGATATCCAATGCTAGTAGAAGCCGCGGAAAAGGGGATTCGACTATTTTTAGCATAGGAAAGCAATATCTCACCTTCATCGAATTCAATTTCCTATATAGCTTCTGACAATGTTGGCTGACAAAAATGCGAGTGCTGGCCCTTTTCAAATATTCGTTATATTTTGCGGCGTTCTTTTATACGAGTTAGTAAACAAGTTACGGTCTATCTTCTAAATAAGTTCTTTTTATCTTGTAAATTCATAGTATTTTTATCACAAATGCAGCTTATTAATTCTTTTGTTTATACAGCGTTAAGATTAATCACTTAAGACGTACTATTTTCATTTTCCACGACATTTCAGTAATAGGGATGTTGATAACAAATAAGAAAATCAATAAATATTTTATTATTTATTCAATATGTACAACGTCTTATAAATAGATAAACAAACAATCAAATAAAAACTTAAACTAGGGGTATATAATAAAAATTAAAGATAAAAAATGACACGGGAAAAATAAATTAGAATTTTCTCGAAGAAATACGATCGTCATTTAACATGGCGCTAGAGGTTCGTGACGTCATGGATCTGTAGCGCTTTCTCTCTCTAACTAGCAACATTAAAACGGTTTTAGCTTCGTTATTTTCTGAGATATACAAATAGGAATTTTACCATTGTGCGTTTTTTTTTACCTGGTTTCGTTTGGAGTAATAATAAATCTATTGTGTTCTAAAGCAAATTCACTCTTACAATGAGGTACGAACAAGCTTTACGCCTCATTACAACTGTCGATGCAATCGAAATAAGTTACTATAATGCGCACTGCTAAGGTTTGGAATTCCCTGCCGGCATCTGTGTTTGAGCTCATATAACCTTTTTAAGGCCCGAGAATAGGCATTTTCTGGGTGAGCTCGCTTCAACGTCGGCCTCATATTTGCCTGGCTATAGATGCTGGCCAAGAGCAATCCCATTTTAATAAAAAAAAAACTATTCCGTTAGCTAACTAGTTATAAGTGTACATTAATGTATGTTACCACAGGGAACAAGCAAAAAGGACAAGTTGCACCACCGCCTCGCTAAGCTGTACAATACTTCGCTGGATAACGTGGACGTTTTCACTGTCTTCAACAAGCCGACAGTGAAGGACGCGTTCCTGGACGTACGGTTTTCGGCGCACGGCTCGCCTTACTACCCGCCGGAGAAACTGGACAGCATGGCCACCACAATCCAGGAAGAGGTAAATACACCCTACATAAGCATTTATCTAACTACGTCCATTTAGGCGACTTCCTGACCTGGCGGGGCGGGATCGATATGTGACATTTTCTTCTTTGACGTAAACTTCAATTCAATTCTTTAAAAAATGGCTTCTATCAAATTTATGATGATTTCGCCAATGTCACGTGTTCAATGACGTTGTTCGGTAACGACGCCATGACAGTAGATAAGGTTTTGTGCGGTAAATGGATTCTGCCCGTCGTCGCCCCGGGCACGTGTGCTCACCAACGCGGCGACGATCAAAATCCCGACGTAAACTTACTGACGTCGCAAAGACTCTCACTTGACATAATACTGTCAGTATTACGTTTGCGCGGTAGTAATATCATGCGCAGAAGCGGAGCAGTACCGCCTTCATATCGACCCGCTACCGCGCATCCCGCGCCATTCAGGAAGCACTCATTTAAATGTAGGGGCGTAGTAAAAAATGGGTAGCATTTAACGAACCACCAAATTAGTTGCCGAATGATGCTCTAAAAAATTACATTGATTACCAAAAATACTAGATTCGCACCAAATTTTCAACTCCTTTTAAATATAAAGTGCAACTCAACGAAGTGACATGTCGATAACCTATTAAATTAAATTGTTACCAAATAAATTAGTCACTACCCAAAAATACTTAATGATCACCTAATTTCAAACACCAAATTTCATATAATTTACATCCAAATATTACAGGGCTCGTAATCCTATTAAAATTATTGACACCCAAATAATTCTTTCGATACCCAGAAATACTACATGATCACCAAATTTCACGCGGCAATTGTTTTTTAACGCCCGACGCGAAAAGCAGTTCCAATCTAGTCTAACCTCATTGCTAGATGCTAGTACACTGATGCGGTTTTCCATACGGCCCGTCTCGCTCGCACGTCGCACCGCGTGCGAGCAAGACAGCGCTAAATGATTTTATTTTATAGAAGCTTCAAAATTTCTGTAACTTTAATGAGACACGTACATAACATAATTTAATTTAATATATTTTCAACAGTGCTTTCCTTACTGGTCGCATACAGCTATTTGTTCTCAGATGTTTTTGCCTCTACTCTATTCGCTGATAATCGTCAATTTGCCTAGGTAGTAGTATTTTTCTATGACATCTATTTTTATTTCAAACTAGTGGACATTGGAATAGTATTGACGGATCTCCGCTGGCGCGGAGCTCCTATTTTGAGTTGTTTTGGCCCTTCGGGCCGATGCAAAACTAACATAACCTAAACCTACCTATACCTATTTCTACCTATTAACTTCCTTTAATTTTTCCATGAAAGTCTATCTAAATTAATAAAGTAAACTCATTTGAGGACCTTTATCCATTTTCATAACAAACTAACAATTTAATAAATCAACAAAACTCATTTTCAAATAAAAGTTTTCAATCAAACGCGCTCACGTCAACGCATTAAAAAAAAAAAACTTCTTGCAGTTTGTAAACCATCAGCAATAGGTAGTTAGAATGAAGCAGCAATAGCCTTACCAAGCCAGCAATAGCAATACCTTTCACTCCAACGACATATCAATAGGTTTCTTTGTATTTGATTGAGTGAGATAGCAGTATACGTGTTATTATTTCACACAGCCACATTGCGCGTTGCTTTTTAAATTAATTTAGAATTTTACTTTCTAATTTATAACATTTTGGAAATGACTAAAATATTTATAGTGCTAAAAACAATTAATTTGTAACTGTTTACTAAAATGTAGCATGCGATGAATATAATATTTGGATGTAATTCTAATGAAATAAGGTGCATGAGATTAGGTGGTAGTTTAGTGTTTTTGGTGGTACTTGACAATTTTATTGATGCGATTATAAGTTTAAAGGAACGCAATAAGTAAAATAGGTGCAAGTGCTGCAAAAATAGGTAGAAGTTTTTTGGTGACTCGGAATTGCTGATCGATAATTTTTTTTGAGTGTTCAACCTTATTTTAGGGTTCGAAAATTTGATGATATCAAAAGTTATTTAGGTGATCATTTTATTTGTTCCCGTAAAAAATGGTATCGCGTCGACTGACAGCTGACACTGACATTTGACACTTTTCTCACATCGTACTGCCTCCGCACCGACAAATCAGGAAGTCGCCTTAATCAATTAAATTAGGGACAATCTTACTCAAATCGATCTATTACCGAACTGAGCAAAGCTTGTAGGTACCTACAGTACGAGGCAATAAATATTGCACGTCGGTCTTTAAAAAGAGAAGATTGCTGTTTACCACGATTTCCGAACACTGGCGAACGTCGATCAATCTTAAAATTATTGACGTTTCACATCAAATAAATAGCGACTGCACTTTATGAATTTGTAATTTGGTCAAACATTGACATGTAAACTTGGGATAGCAATCTAGAGTTTCAGACAAAAGTCACATAGGTCGTGTGAGACAACCCTCTATAAAGCCGAAATTATTCGAGTTTCTTACCAAAGGTCGGTGTATAATACTAGACGACATACACATATATAAGTAGATAAATATATTACATAGAAAACATCCAAGTTCGGACCCAGCGGCGTAATCACGTAACGATATGTACTACCGTTGGTACGTATTTAATGTCAGTTTTAGTATGGGATTTGACATTTAAATCTATCGTACTAACGGTCGAAAACGTTACGTGATTACCGCGCAGGACTACCTTCATAGTTATCGTCATTTAATTTGATGATACCAATTCCACCAAGAGAAAATCGAATGTTTTAATTTCCATGACGTTATATTATTACCTAGCCTTCTGTCCTTTGTCATTCATCATCAAAATTAGATTTATAATTACAAAAATATTGCATATTTTCTAAACAAACCTAGCCCCAGCTGTGACTGAGTCCCGTAAGTAAGCATCCAATTTTAATCACAAATTGACGTCGAAAAACATCTGCGGCGGGAAAAAATGGCGTAATTTTGTGTCCAACTTTATTATGGTTTCGTTAGAGTTAGATTCAATTAATGGTTAGAGAAGAATGGGCTAAGTTCGGGCTTGTAACCGATCAATATCGTATTGTTGGTTACTGAAGCAGATTTATGTCTAAACTGACTGTCGTTTGTTTGCGTTAGATTTGTTTTCAATAGATTCAATGGTATTTATTATATTTATAGTAAAGTATGAATGACATTTATTGAATAAATGAAAAATAAAATATACGCAACATTATAAAAACATATTTGACTAAACTAGCTAAATAACATAAAACTAAATATTTACAGATAAAAAACGAAGCTAGTAAAGTTTAGCTTTTCCTTTTTGTTTTCCCTATTTTATCATTATTATACGTATACGTAGCTACGGTAGCCCAGTGGTTCAAGCATGCGGCTGTCAAGCGGCGGTCGTGGGTTCGAATCCCAGCTCGTACCAATGAGTTTTTCGAAACTTATGTACGGAATATCATTTGATATTTACCGTTAGCTTTTCGGTGAAGGAAAACATCGTGAGGAAACCTGCATACATCCGCGAAGAAATTCAAAGTTGTATGTGAAGTCCCCAACCCGCTCTGGGCCAGCGTGGGGACTACTGCCCAATCCCTCTCATGTATGAGAGGAGGCCTGTGCCCAGCAGTGGGACGTAGATAGGCTGATGATGATGATGATGATGATGATGATGATGATGATGATGATGATGATGATGATCATTATTATCGCAGTTGGTTATTTACACAAACGGCTAGATCCCATAATTACAAGCATTTGTGATTGTACTCAAGCAAATTACGACTTCTGTATATTATGTAATCAGATCAACCATCGTGCCAACTGGTGTGATCAAATACAAATACAAATACAAATACAAATCATTTATTGCCAAAAAACACAGTTACATTAAAAATGACTTAAACATAATTAGTATTTATAGTTACCTTAAAATAAATATTTCTACATTTTAAATTGAGGAGTTTAGGGCAATGGGTGCTCGTCTCAGCATGTGCAGGGCCGGGGGCCTTGCGCTGGTTTTCAGCCGAGTCCCTTTGACAGGGTTGGTCGTAATACTACGTCTACTTATCCTAATAATCCTACTAATATTATAAATGCGAAAGTTAATGTGTTTGGATGTTTGTTAATCAATCACGCAAAAAAGGCTGAACAGATTAAGACGACATTCGTCCTACCTGTTTGTTTTATGTTTGTTCGACTGTTTCTGTGTGATGTGTGTTTGGTGAAGTGTGATGTGTGTTTGATGAAGTGTGGCTTGCTGTGTAGTGATGTAGTGTAGTGATGTGTGGTAATCGGGTTTTAAATTTGCCTCTGCAGTTTCAGCAAATGAGCTCGTAGCAATTTTTTAAATTTTATGAGGTGCATAGGTTCTCTTAGAGGCGGTGGTAAATCGTTCCATATTTTAGCTGCGGCAAATTTAAAACCCCCTCTGAAGAGTGCTGTGTTGTGTTGCGGAACTATGAGTTTATGTTCCCTATGGCTTCTTAGTGGCCTATTGTGTGTGGATCTGATCGACTTCAGCTCATCAAATAGGTACCGTGGTGTTTCGAACTCGATCACTCTGCGTACGGTGTTTGCAAGGTGCATCTGCCTTCGACTGAACATATTCAATATTCCTCTGTTATTAAGGTGTGGTGTAATGTAGTCCCGTTTCGGTATGTCATAACAAAATCGAGTACATGCGTTTTGCACGCGTTGGATAGATTTTTTGGTTTTATCCAGAAGCCTTGGTCCGTACACAACATCGCCATAGTTGAGCTGTGACAAGACTAAAGATTCAACAAGAATTTCCCTCACTTTTTCACTCAAATATTTCCTAATTGTGTACAGCGATTTCAGCCTGAAAAAAGCGTTTCTTATTTTAGTATTCACATGTTCTATGTACCGCATTTCACCGTCCAATATTATACCCAGATTTTTAACATTATCCACTCGGGGGATCTGCTCCGATCCTATGGTTATTACTGGGTTTTGTTCAATTATCGCCAATTGTTGTGTTTTACTTCCCATTACAATAAACTGGGATTTAGAGGGGTTCAGAACCAGGTTATTCCTAGCCGACCAGTCGGCGACAGCATCAAGATCATCATTTATCTCAGCCAACGCCACGTTCATGTCTTGAGGTGCAAATGAACGATAAAGTTGTGTGTCATCTGCGTATAGGTGTACGTTACAATGCTTTAGCTTAGTTACTATATCTGCTGTGTATAGGATAAATAGCAACGGACTTAAGATTGATCCCTGTGGCGTGCCTCGAGTAAGTGGCTTGGTGGTGATTTATAATAGCTACGAATATATCCGTTGTAAACGCAACTATAATAGGCTCACTAACCCAAAACCTGGGGGCCGATTTTTGAGTGTCGAACGCTCGACTTTTCACTCGAGATCTTGCAAAATACTATGACGTTTTGTTTTGACAGAATATGTCGAGTGAAAAGTCGAGCGTTCGAAACTCAGAAATCGGCCCCCTGGTGCGGTATTTTGGTTGTTCCCATTTATGATAAAAAATAACAGCAATACTAACCTCAAAATTTTAATTTAAACTTTCATGAGTCATTTTATGAAAAAAAAAAGATTTTAACGGTTAAAACCGACGTGTTAATTGTCACTCAGGGTGACATGTTTTGAACTCTTCGGGAGTTCAACCTCAAACTAATTCACTCATTCTGAGGAACAACCAAAGAGTTCCAAAAATGTTGCTTGTTGTCACATGTTAACACGTGGGTTTTAGCCGTTGAGTATATAATAGGTATAGTTTGTTGGATTAATGTTTTTTGTTTTCCGCTGCCCAAAAGTTGTCTGGAAGAGATCGCTCTTTAGAGATAAAGGACCGCACCTGTTGTCTACCTCAACCTACATGTTTTTGTTTTGATTCTGTATGTAACTGATTCATTTGTGTGAGGTGTGCAATAAAGAATCAAGTAATTGTATTGTACTCTTCTCGCGTGGATGGTTTCTACCCCTGGTTAAATCGTACCTATGGGACCAGAAGCTGGATGCAGCTAGAGCCCTGTCTGTTGTGTCACGAAGGTCTTGCTCGGAGCATATTTTCTAAACAAACCTGCAGGAGTATGGGCACAACGGGGAAGACAACATATGCGCTATAGTTTGTGGAGCCGTCCCGCACTCACACCGAGTGTCCCACCCGCTTATGATGCCCCATTTTATTAGGTTCTCTTTACTGCGACTGACCTGGGAGTCTGCTTAAGGATTGTATTATAATGTTAACCTCAAAATTGTCCACAGCTGGAGAAAGACCTGAACGCCAGAATCTACATGATCAACATCGACGAGTGCATGATCGAGAAGGTCGAGTGTGAGGACTCGTGCCGCAACGTGCTGATGAAGAATAACGTGCCTCTGTCCGTGTACACCAACACAAGCAGCTTTGTCGGCGTGTCCGCGAGGGTGGAGCCTGAGTGCACATGCGAAGTTGAGAGCAGGATCGTGTGCTTGAATGGAGGTGAGCACTACGTGCCGTTGTCCGTATATAGGTCCGTGTTCACTAACACAAGCAGCTTTGTCGGCGTGTCCGCGAGGATGGAGCCGGAGTGCACATGCGAAGTTGAGAGCAGGATCGTGTGCTTGAATGGAGGTGAGCACTGCGTGCCGTTGTCCGTATATAGGTCCGTGTGCACCAACACAAGCAGCTTTGTCGGCGTGTCCGCGAGGGTGGAGCCGGAGTGCACATGCGAAGTTGAGAGCAGGATCGTGTGCTTGAATGGAGGTGAGAACTGCGTGCCGTTGTCCGTATATAGGTCCGTGTTCACTAACACAAGCAGCTTTGTCGGCGTGTCCGCGAGGGTGGAGCCTGAGTGCACATGCGAAGTTGAGAGCAGGATCGTGTGCTTGAATGGAGGTGAGCACTGCGTGCCGTTGTCCGTATATAGGTCCGTGTTCACTAACACAAGCAGCTTTGTCGGCGTGTCCGCGAGGGTGGAGCCTGAGTGCACATGCGAAGTTGAGAGCAGGATCGGGTGCTTGAATGGAGGTGAGCACTGCGTGCCGTTGTCCGTATATAGGTCCGTGTGCACCAACACAAGCAGCTTTGTCGGCGTGTCCGCGAGGGTGGAGCCTGAGTGCACATGCGAAGTTGAGAGCAGGATCGTGTGCTTGAATGGAGGTGAGCACTACGTGCCGTTGTCCGTATATAGGTCCGTGTGCACCAACACAAGCAGCTTTGTCGGCGTGTCCGCGAGGGTGGAGCCTGAGTGCACATGCGAAGTTGAGAGCAGGATCGTGTGCTTGAATGGAGGTGAGCACTACGTGCCGTTGTCCGTATATAGGTCCGTGTGCACCAACACAAGCAGCTTTGTCGGCGTGTCCGCGAGGGTGGAGCCTGAGTGCACATGCGAAGTTGAGAGCAGGATCGTGTGCTTGAATGGAGGTGAGCACTACGTGCCGTTGTCCGTATATAGGTCCGTGTGCACCAACACAAGCAGCTTTGTCGGCGTGTCCGCGAGGGTGGAGCCTGAGTGCACATGCGAAGTTGAGAGCAGGATCGTGTGCTTGAATGGAGGTGAGCACTACGTGCCGTTGTCCGTATATAGGTCCGTGTTCACTAACACAAGCAGCTTTGTCGGCGTGTCCGCGAGGGTGGAGCCTGAGTGCACATGCGAAGTTGAGAGCAGGATCGTGTGCTTGAATGGAGGTGAGCACTACGTGCCGTTGTCCGTATATAGGTCCGTGTTCACTAACATAAGCAGCTATGTCGGCGTGTCCGCGAGGGTCGAGCCGAGTGCACATGCGAAGTTGAGAGCATTATCTTGTGCTTGAATGGCGGTGAGCACTGCGTGCTGTTGTCCGTATATAGGTCCGTGTGCACCAACACAAGCAGCTTTGTCGGCGTGTCCGCGAGGGTGGAGCCTGAGTGCACATGCGAAGTTGAGAGCAGGATCGTGTGCTTGAATGGAGGTGAGCACTACGTGCCGTTGTCCGTATATAGGTCCGTGTGCACCAACACAAGCAGCTTTGTCGGCGTGTCCGCGAGGGTGGAGCCTGAGTGCACATGCGAAGTTGAGAGCAGGATCGTGTGCTTGAATGGAGGTGAGCACTACGTGCCGTTGTCCGTATATAGGTCCGTGTGCACCAACACAAGCAGCTTTGTCGGCGTGTCCGCGAGGGTGGAGCCTGAGTGCACATGCGAAGTTGAGAGCAGGATCGTGTGCTTGAATGGAGGTGAGCACTACGTGCCGTTGTCCGTATATAGGTCCGTGTTCACTAACACAAGCAGCTTTGTCGGCGTGTCCGCGAGGGTGGAGCCTGAGTGCACATGCGAAGTTGAGAGCAGGATCGTGTGCTTGAATGGAGGTGAGCACTACGTGCCGTTGTCCGTATATAGGTCCGTGTTCACTAACATAAGCAGCTATGTCGGCGTGTCCGCGAGGGTCGAGCCGAGTGCACATGCGAAGTTGAGAGCATTATCTTGTGCTTGAATGGCGGTGAGCACTGCGTGCTGTTGTCCGTATATAGTGCGTGCTATCCTCGAAGGCGCCTCGAATCCGTACAATTACGCATATATTAGTTTGAGCTTCGCGAGGGGCGCGTCGTCGTGAATGACACGCACTATAACCTTTTTTTTTAATTATACAGCGACGGTGGCGAATAAGCTTACGGCCTGCCATTTAGTCAGCCGAACCCTAGCCAATGGACGGTTGGGACCCCAGAAGACAAACGCATTTCGACTTGAGGATTAGGACGTTATGTTTCCATGTGCAGCTCTCATTAACATAGCGTGTCTATTACTCACCACCAGAGGGGCTAAGATCATTGCTTATATGTCGAAAATATAGCATTCGTTCCTCTCGCATTTACATACTTGGCAGTAAGGGACAAATGCTATATGCCCGACATATAAGCGATCATCTTAACCCCGCAGACACAAGACCACATACATAAAGAGCAAGTAGATGTGTTAATGGCTGCGATCATCTGTAAGGTGAAGGAATTTCTCCAGTTAGGCTGTCATAATATAAAGGAGAAAACATTCTGCTGTGCCCTAACCTTCTCTTACTATAGCAACTACGTCGCTGCGAGTAACTCAGAGTCAGGCACGCAACGTAGTGCCTTAAACGTAGAGCATAGCGAAAGCGAAGTCTAGTTTGAGTTTACCTACTATTAAAATACAAACTAGTTAAAGAATAATAATGTGAGTATAAAAAACATTAAGTGTTGTAGAGCGTGCGTTATTAGGAGAGGTACATAATTGAGGACACTCAATTTCGACATCCATGGAGCAATTCAATCAGCCATTGCTGCATTTGATATAGCGATCCAAACAAAAATCAACAACCATTAAGTTCGAGCTATTGACGCCGAATCGTATTTTACGAGCATTGTGTCTGATACAAGAGGTACTACAGTGCACTTCGGTTCCCAATATCGGGGATGTCAATAGTGAAGTGTTACTACAAACATGTAAAGGATGATTCACAGTAGACCGTTTCGTGTCCGGGCCGGCCCGTTTTCTAATACAGGACGCGCGACGGCCGTCGATTTCTTGTATGAAATGATTATTATAAACTAGTGGCTCTGTGAGCTGTAGACCTCGTGTTTTTTTTAAATTTCCAAAGCAGCGGCACAGCTCACAAAATTTCACGAGAATCGGTTGAGTAACGCTGTAGAGGACGACAAACTATTGGTTTTTTTTATTACTCGACAAAAATATTCTGTATAATAATCAAAGCACCTGCTCACAATACTGCAAGAGGATCGGTTGTAAAATGCGAGCCTTAGAGGTGAACAAATCGAAATTCGGCCGCAGAAACACAAAATCATTGATAAAAAAATTGTTTTTTTAAATTTCCAAAAACTGACTCGACAAAAAGCTTACTTTTTTTTCGAACCTGCTCACAAAATTTCCCGAGAATCGGTTTAGAAATGCGACCTGTCCTCTTCGGACAGGCGGAAATCCGGACATACGAAAGCATTTTTGTCGAAGCTAAAACAGAGACCTTCGTTTTACTGGGTCAATTATATGTAGGTAATCATACTAGAAAACGGGCCGGCCCAGACACGGAACGGTCTAGCGTGAATCATCCTTAGAACGGGCGCAGATTGTGAAGCTATAGGTTCCACGTGTACTCGGCGGGAAAAGGATAAAGATTATGTGTATTTTGGCCTAGACTCCCCTATTCTCAGCAAAAATCCTAAAGGCTCGTGTGATCTTTTGTAGTTAATGTTTAAATTTGGAATAGTATCCGTTAAAATTCAATACGAAGTGTACCCATTTTAAGCGCTCTTGAGTGTCTACTTAAACTACTAAGCGTGTTTGAATAGGGATGTTCAAGAGATTGCTCAACTAACGACAGTTCAAAGTCAGCCAGTCAGGGACTCAAAGTCAGAAAGAATAAAGTTGGAAATGAGGGTTAGTGACTGAAAGATTCGTCACCACAAGTTATACCCACGGTAGCTCAGTTGGTTAAGAGCAATAGACGGATTCCAGAGGACGTGTGTTCAAATCCCACATGTCGCGTTTAATCTTTCTATATTTTACTAAACAACAACAACAACAACACTCTTTATTGCATAACCTCAACAAAAGTAACACATAGCAGTACATAATGACAATGAGCCAAACCGCACTAAAGCGTAAACCAATTCAATTTAGTTGACTAATGTGTGTTATGTCGTAGGACAAACTAAACATCACGTAAACATGATTCACGATTCTCAAAATACCTGCAGAGCTCGACGAAATTGAACATCATCTCCTGTTGCCGTGCCTATTATTCGCACTGTCAGATTCCGTCCGACTGGCGATGGCGCGCCTTTTGTGCACCAAAAGCAACACAACAGAGTAACCATTTTAGTGCTCCGAGCTCCGACATTGTAAAAGCACTTTCCCTTGAAAAACGACGGATTTGGGTGGAAATTTTGTGTCACTTACGGCTTTTTGTGCGGATTACTTTGGCTCTGAGGTGAAAATAACTTTTATTTTATTGACAACTACGTTTTGTGGTTAAAAAGAGACGAAGCAGATTTGCTGTTGGAAGGGAGCTAGTTAAAATTCTGAGATTTAGTGGGTTATAAGGCCTATTATTATATGTTTCGTACTTCGATGGTATCACGTTTAGGAATTGTTAAGTGAGAGTAAACTCGTGGTGTCACCAAATTTTCTCATTACGCTTGCCACCAGTAGCTCTAGTATAAGTTTTTTCGAAACATTAACTAATTCGAACGCGTTTGCGTTTTTTCTCAAAATGTATGAAAGTGGTATGAAAACGTGAACAGCGCCTCTGGTGGTCACTAGTGGAAACTAAAACAGCGAGTATAACATTAAATTTGTTGCTAACCGATGAACGCGCGTATTTCAAACTCGGTGAGAGCGTTTTCATACATTTTGAGACAAAACGCAAACGCGTTCGAATTAGTTAATGTTTCGAAAAAACTTATACTAGAGCTACAGGCCACTCATTGACTATAAGTTAAAGTTGAAATGGATCCATAGACAGGTCCCACTGCTGTGCACATACCTCTAATACGAGAAGATAACAGTGAATCGACTTTAGTCCCACTTTTTCCCTCGATCGTGATCGGCACGAATGAAAATGAAACTATATTCTTAGTTGCCAGATCCAGTCCTAGTTTTAGGGGTATTTTGTATCTTATATTTTTTTCTCTCAACAGGCACGCCATTCGCCGATAAATGCGAATGTCCCGACGGCCTTACCGGGCCACGTTGCGAGCAGACGTCCATAGGCTTCCACGGAGACGGCTGGGCTATGTACCCGCCCCCGCCCGCCTGCCACGAAGGTCATATGACCCTCACTGTGACGTCACACACCAGCAACAGCTTGATTTTCTATCTGGGGCCGTTGAAGCATAATCCTCTCCTTGATGTGCAAGGTAAGAAATAGAGAATAGAAGAAGGGAAGAGAAAAATAAACGCATTTGTATTTGTAGAATCTCAGAAAAAGTTAAGCCATGCATTAAGGCGCAGGATAGGGCAAAGCCTTCTCCATACAAACTTTGTGTTTTATTCGTCGGTTTTGGCACTCCCGAATATTCTTTTATTTTTTGCTTGTAAATATTGGATAAACGAATAACAAAGAAAAATAAATAAATATGGAAATTAGAAAAAATCTCCAGTTTCTGGCTAGAAAAATAAGCATACTGACCAAAAATCATAAGTATTAATGCAAACACAAGCGAAGAAAAACTGTCACAAAGTTTGTATGGAGAACTTGCCCACCCCTGCGTCTAAAATAAATGGATTCTGTTATGCAAGTAGGCCGCAATGGCACTTTTACATGTCGTCAAATGTGGTGTATAACATGCGTGGATAAAGTCTAAACAATGCCTGTAATTTTGTCCTTCGAATATAATTTTGTGCTAATAATTAATCAAATTTACTAATTACTTTTGGTGTGTCATCACATGCGAGCAATTATTCATTATCGGTCTATAACAGCAAACCGTAAATAAACGGGTCACTCACGTCTTTAACGTTGAATTTCGCTCGACATGTTTCAAACCAATACGTGGTCCTTGATCAGGAGAACTAGCTCTCGCATGTAGGACTCTATATGTGTGTAACATATCTTAGACTCACGGTAGTTTTCTATTTAAATACTCTAATCTTACTTCAACATCATATTTAACTTTTGTATTTTATTGGTTTGGGAAAAATCCTAAATGTGGAATAGCCTCTCATGGTACGACTGTCCTATTTCGAAGTTATAATACTTATAATAAACAACGTAGAGTTATTTTTAGCTTACATTCGAATACAAGAGCTAGAGGACACTTGACTTAACAATGCATTCCTGTATAATGCTGGTAAAACCGTTCTAACGACCTTCTTCAAACAGAAATGATCAAACTACTACTTTCCTTCTATGTTTTATAATGAGAAGCCTTTCAATCCTATTGTTGCCCGTACACTGGGCCTTGTTATCCGTGCAATAAAGATAAGATATTTTTCTTTTTCAGCGAACTAAATAACGTGACAAAGTACAAAATCACCTTTTCCTGACAATAATATTCCTGACTAACATTGTGACAAGTTCATTCAATGTTTAACATGCTTCAAATTGTGTAGAAAAATACCTGTTTGTTTCATGCTTACAAAACTTTTTTTATGTGCAATAAAGTGTAATACATGCACACAAAATCTACCGAAAGAATTTTGATGAAATCCGGGAATACGATACATCAAAACAATGTCAAAGATATAATTTAGTGTGTGCTCGAAGGTGGAGGCATAAGGTACAACTGGTTGTGTACTCGTATTTAAGTACTTAAAAACTGTATCGGGACCAATTTAAAAGATAGGATAAGGGATATAGATAACATTCACAAGATATTCATATAAACTACATACAAAACACGAGTATCTTTCATTATCTAAAGTACTTCACTAATGATAGTTGCTACGTAAATTACTATATTTGAATGGAGTAAATCATACTTCTGATGCCTTTAAAATTATTGGATGACAAGTTTGATGAACGACAGGCCTTGTCATTTCGCCTATCAATACTATGATCACGATGTACGTAAATAATATCGTAATGGAATCCATCAATCACCATAATGATTATATATTGGGATCACGCTCGAAACATCAAAGTAATGTAAACATACTAATTTGCAATTATGTATTTTCTCTTGAGATTAAATAGTTCGCACATAATTTCTGTCGCAATATACTAAAAAAAAGAGCCAAGAGGTCTCTGGTATAACTTTTTTTAGTCGGTGATAAGTATTGCACATCGACCTTTGGAAAAAGACAGCTAGCAGCAGCGTTGTCTCACACGAGCTATGTGACGTTTGTCAGAAATTATAGATATACAACGTTTACATGTCATCGACTTGACGTAAACTAATAAAGAACATAATAATAATACCGCAAAACACCACTCAAAACTTCAAACCATCTTCAAACAGTTTTCTGTCATGTCACTGCAAACTGTTCAATTTCTATTTCCATTATTCACTTGCGCACTTGCGGAAGTCTCCATATTTCTAATTACTCTTTAAAAAACCAATAAGTATTTAAAATCCGCACACGAGAAGCTTCATTTTCACATTTTTCATATAATAACAAAACTGACAAGACACGACAGTCAACAACGGCGTAACCCTAGGTTACAATTATAAATTGAAATCGCTGCCATCTATAATCGGGAAAGAACTATTTTGACAAGTGTTTTTTCCATATAAACGTGAATGTTCAAAGTGATAATGCCCTGGTACCTATTTGGAAATCGTTGTAAACAGCCAATTGTCTCTTTCCAAAGACCAACGTGCAATATATACTGCCGAGAACTGTAGATCTTTTTTTTTTTCAATATAAAAAAATAAGATACTTATTACTCTACCTATTTCGGCGGGCTTAGAACGATTAACTTGGCATGAAAAATGTATCCATACTTGGATTTAGGCCTCTTCCACACTTCCTGTTCAGCCAAACAACTCAAGATAATCGCACAGTTAACAGCTTGAGTTTTAACATTTCTAGTTTGGCAATGATTCTTGCAAGAACGCAAAGATTCACCGCCCGATGCCAAATTGCCAATCCAGTTAAGTGAAAAATACACACAAGTAACGAGGCCAACAGATCAGAGATCCAGTTAATTTGTGTCGCCTCGATTTTTCCGGGCCATTTCTTTTTATACACATCTGCACGGAGATATGGTTATATTTTTCCAATACTACTGATTACGTAGATATTAGATCCTCTTTATCGTCTTCGAAATGTAATTCAATTTGGTCGAATGTACTCGTCTAGGATATAGTTTTTTTCCTACTGACTTCAAAAAAGGATAGGATAGAAATTTCACGGTATTTTCAACAATTTTCTTTGTGTGTGTGCATGCGGCGGTTCTTTTTTTTTCAATTTCATAGTCAGGTTAGTTAAAGTGTTAGCTAGTAAAAGACCGGGCTTAGTTTAAAAACAAAGCTTAGGCGAGGATCTTATGATTGCCAAAGAAAACACAATTGGGTGCAATGCGAAGTTGTTCAGAAATAATTTTATACAATATATGTATAACCGATCGTAGTTTATGATAAAACTTGAAAACTCGCTATTCCGTCGATAAGACTTATCGGCAACTAAGTTTATTAAGATACAATGTCGTTAACTAGGATTCGACTACGAAAGCACAACAGTGTTGCCCCAACAATGAATACGTCACGTTGGATTGGCGTAGCAACTTGAATAATGATTTCCGGACAAAGTCCACAATGGTTCCTCGGCTTTTTCATTGTGGGTTTTATTTTTACAGTTGTACCGTTCCTCTATTAGCGGGGCTACAACATTGGGGAGTTGCAATCCGATCGACCAATCACGTAGCTTCATTTACATTTCTGAAGATGCGAGGAGTTAATCAACACCGCCGCTGGCACTGCATTCGAAATCTGTTTCTCTATGTAGATGAGTGTAAATTAGTCCCAAATTCGATTGGCATTTCTTTTCACACGGGCAAAAGTAACTTGGCATGTTCTTATACAACTCCCCTGTGCGTTCGTATGCCTAGTTCAACCGTTACGGCAATAATGATTTTTTAATGATCCCATAATGACTGACAACCGTGTACGGAGTGTTATGATTTATGAACTGCGATCGCGTGTTGAACTATTATTGCTTTATATGGTTTCTAGAATATTCTGTACAATAACTTCGTACGCTCTTGTTTGGGCAGCTTGTTTGGGCATTGTTTGTACGTAATTAATAATAATCCCCTAATATACAGGTTGATTCAGGAGACGTGAGCAGGAATCAGGTCGATAATCAGGCCCATGAAACTGAACAACTTTCACCTAGGAATATAGGTCGAAATAGAAAAAAAAACTTCACATAGTCAATTAGTCACGACGTGTGTCACTTTGTATGAAAGTTGATTTCTAATTTTATTATTTCGGCCCATGGTTTCTTGGGGAAAGTTGTTCATTTTCATGGGCCTGATTATCTACCTGATTCCTGATCATGACCCAGAAATCATCCTGTATAGCGTGCTCTAGTTTTCATATAACAGCTTAGAACGAAGAATAAATGATTATGATGATGTAGGTAGCCGTTAAATATTCACTGGTAAACAGTTTTAGTTTGGGTATATTTTTGGCTAAATATTATCAATTTCGGATGAAAGCCGTCCGTTATGAAATCGGATAGTGTTGTCTTTGTGTCTGGCATTATAATTAATATACCCTTTGAGACCTCAAATTACTCCAAATGACTGTAAAGGAATACCAAAACAGATTTGTTTATACGACCGACACTGGAAACAAGGCTTGTCAACCTTAAAGGATTTCAAATTTAATTTCAACGTCAACCTATTTAGTGGTTCATTTTAAGCTCGAATTTGTAAGTTTCGAAAACTGAAAATTAGACACTGAACAGGGAAGTTGTTAAGTCGTTACTTCCCGTTTTGCTCGAAAGCCTCGTTTGTCCTAAAGAGTGTTCTTTCAAGTACTTTCGACGAATTTTCTCGGCACCGCTGTTGTCTGGACTACTTTAAACAACTTTTTTACAGACAAACTATAAAAGATATCAACGAACAATAATAAAGCTAACAGATGTTAACAAAAATCATTCACTTTTTAAAGGTCCATTTGTTAAAATATGCTGATCTACAGATATACAGAGATGTAAAGAAAGAGTTTCTGTTGTCAAATATACATATAAGCGGAGAAGTAAAGACTATCCTAGACTATTCTAATAAGCCATGTGGGTGACATTCTGTCTTACACTTTGTGAGCACAATAAAATGTTAAAATGACGTTAGAAAACAACACAATTCTTACTTGTGCGAGTTTTCGCTGAGACATTAGTAGAGTTTCAGTGAAGTTACAACGGACTTCAATGTTAACTGGAATGTACAGAAAAGATCGCCTACTCCTCAAGTGTAAACAGGGCCTAAGAAGTTGCCACGTGCCATAGCGACAAGTAGGGCTGCCATCTCGAATTTCGCCAAACCCGGACAACGATTCAAAAAAACTCGGACATTTGGCGTAAATCGCATTTTTCCCCCGGACGAGTCCGAAAATAATATTTTTAAAAAACAAGACCTTTAAATTCAATGAGGTGCTTCCTTACATGAAAAGTGTCCGGGTTTTCCCCGGACACTTCTTGACACTCCGCCCGGACGGCGCCCGGACGGCCTCCAAACTAGGACAAATCCGGGGAAACCCGGACGGATGGCAGCCCTAGCGACAAGCTAACGTATTTTATTTTTATAAACTTGAGCGGGAACTTAATTTTCTGGTGGACTTGTCGCAATTTGCGGCAATTGAGGACAGGATGGAATGGCGGATTAGTGTTATGATTTGCTATATTTTATGCGCATTTTGTAAAGTACGACTAGTTTTAAAAGAAATAGCCCGAGGAAACAACAGAAAGCAACGAACAGTTAACGAAGGCAAATTATTGTTACCAAGAACAAACCTATACTTCTGTAGACGAAATGCCTACGTTATGGCCAATAAGGTATTTATGTCACACCTGGCCATAAAGTGGCCATTATCGCACGCTCCGCGCGCGAAAAAACCCACTTCCTGTCCAAGGGGTGACATAAAATTTTGTACTTACCACGGGCGATAATAAAGAAAGCCCCAGATCGCCTATTTATCGCCCTTGCCTTCGGCTCGGGCGTAAAATACCTGCGATCTGAGACATTCTTTGTTTTATCGCCCTTGGTAAGTAATGTACTATTAATAAACTGCCCACAAATATACGAAATTTGCCCTTGAATTTTTTTTAAGGTTGAACTCCATCGATGGCTCGCACATAGAGTTTTTTACTCTGTAAATGAGTTCCTACAATATAGGGAAAACAATATTATATAGATTATGTCTAGGCTAGTGGCATGATAGCTTTAGTTCAATAAAGATTAATAAAACTTCATAAAACATTCGCACGCCACAAAAAGGTGTAATATGTAGATCCATATTTTTAAAAATAAGAACATTGTAACCATATTACTGTGAAGAAACTGTTTGTATTTGTATTTGAAAACCTGCAGGGTATTAGCTTAACTTATCCAACGCGAGTTAGGACATAGGTCTGTATCGACTGTATTTTTTTATGTGAACATCTTATTTTCACGCTATCTTCACACACAACTTTTGTTATCGCTACCATACTTAATATTGGTCCGCTGTTTTCTGAAATTATATTATTCAGCATTATGGTACATTACTTTATCGCTACTTTTGTCCTACGAGTTCTAACCACGTTTCTTTTTCCAGACTTCATGTCATTGGAACTTGTGGACGGGTTCCCGATTCTCCTAGTCAACTATGGCTCTGGCACGACCCGTCTCAACAACAGCGTTGTGCACGTGGCCGATGGCAAGCCTCACCTTATCGAGATCGTACTCATGAAGAGTTCCATCGAGATGTTCGTGGACCGATGCAAGCTGTCCACTTGCATGAGCTTAGCGGCGCCTATTGCTCCCAGAGAGATACTTAATGGTAAGCTGAACAAAGATCCTTGAGAGTTTTACTCTTCTTATGCCCTGCAAGTTCTGCAAGTTCTACGATTTGGTGCGGATGGCCACCAACAGAAGCCGATGGAAGCAAGTCGTGCTGTCCAGGTAGACTACAGATGATCACGATGAAGGAACGACTACAAAGAAAGAAGAGATGCCCTGCAAACCTTCAAGCAAAGAGCGCACTCCTATCTGAAAGGCCGGCAATGCACTTGTGACTCCTCTGTAGTCGCGGATGTCTACGGGTGACTGACGGTATTCGCTTATCATCAGGCGATCCGTCTGCTCGTTTGCCCCTTATAACATAAAAAAAAACTCTTTCGTTGCGCGATCCCCTTCATCATATCTTTCGAATGATGTCCATAGCGAGACATAAGCCTCTCCCAGAGAATGCCACAATGACCTGTCTTACGCCACTCGCATTCATCGAACTCCTGCGACCTTTATCAGGTGAGCCCACCTTGTGGGAAGGTCTGCCTACGCTGCCTTTTGCCCCCCCTTACTATAAAAAAATACGCGACACCCCACGCTTCTCTTTAATACACCAAGGTATATTTTCAATTTTACAAATTTTGAATCCCTACAACGCTACTTCAAGGCTAAAGAAGCTTCGAGAATTTCGCGATCCTCCTGAGAGACGAGAGAGAGATCGACACACACTACCTTAAAGGAAATATTTAATACTTGTATGTACTGGAAGGCCCAGCTTAGGCAGAGCTTACAAGGATTATTGATCTAATCAAGATTGATGATCATTGAGATGCGAACAGTGCAAGACCGGTTATTGTGGAGATCCTAGCTTTTATCCTTGATACGTCCCTGACATGATTATCTATAAAGATAATGATTTTATTTTCACAAACAAAAACAACGCATTCGTCTAAAAGAAAACCTATAGAATGTAGGTACTTATTATTCTCATTCAGTCATCTATTTATTCTTAATGACAACTATTCGTAGCCGAGAACTTTTTACTTAATTAATGACTAGTTTATACGTATCTGGGGCGACGGTGTTTTTTGCCTGCTTCCATTATTGCTAGATTATACAGGGTCGCCTGAAATCAGATAAAACCTCCTTTTTATGCGGAATTAACGGGGCTGGTTAAATGGGCAAAAAGACTCGAGGTTTATGACCGGTGCTCCTCTTGATATTTAATGCTATTGGCAGAGGTTTTATTATCGGTGCACATGGCAATGGACATTTTTGGTAATGTGTTAAAAACTACTTGATTAATCTTACTCATTATCGAAACACGCATTATCCGAACTCCAAAACTATTAATATACACCGAAAATCAACTTTGCGAGGACTTGGGAATTTGTTTCCTAACGCCGTACTCCCATGAAGCGTCACGATATGTATATGAATTTCTATGCAACCGCACAGTTATTTATGAACAATACAAAACCTCCCAGCCTTTACGTAGTAAACTATTATCATAAATTTAAGTCGGGTAAGGTACCTAGCAAAAACAATGACACTATCTGAGGAATAAAGTTTGCTTTCAGAGAGTTTATTTTGCCTACTTGAACTCTTAACTTACAGCGTGGTCTGTGTGAACTAAGTTTCTGCTGTAGCCTTTTGTTTGAAGTTTACCGTGCATATTATGCAATTCCGGCTACATTGAATTTTTTTAGTTCTAGCAAGTTATACAGTTTTGATTTTTTTATACCACATCGGTGGCAAACGAGCGTACGGTCCGCCGGATGGCGAGCGGTCACCGCGGCCTTTGGACGCTTGCAACTCCACGGGAGCCGCAACGCGTTGCCAACCCTTTAAAAAATTACACTCCCTTCTTGAAGAGCCCCTTCTTACTGTAATCCCTCGGGAAAACCTCGGCAGCTCATTCCATAACCGGAGCGCCCGAGGGAAGAAACTCCTTTGAAACCGTACCGTACGCGATCATTTAGGTTTTAAGGTGTGAGGATGAATGCTTTGCCGATGGCGATGGTAGAAAGCGGTCATGGGCATCATGTCGAACAGTTCTTCGGAGCACAACCCGAAGTTCTGTAGATGCAATCATTGGAGCATTTTTTATTCCTTTAGCAGTTCTTATCGCGCTAACACACCTACAAGTGACAGATTTGTAAATAGTTACCTAGTCTTGAACTGAGAAATTAAACCTGATTAGTTTATAAATGCATTATACATTTGATTTAATCCTCTTCGAAAACTTCAACAACGCAATGTATGATGTATAACATCCAATGTTAGTCACCGTATATCAGTAGTTTTACTAATCTCTGTGTGTATACAGTGAACGGGCCACTGCAACTGGGCGGCGCGAGCATTGACCTCCATCACCTGGCGCATCAGTTCGGCTGGCAGCACATACCCACCAGCCATCACTTCGTCGGCTGTATCAGCAACTTCACCTACAACGACTACGTAAGTACCCACAGTCATTATGTCTCAGTGGAGGCCGCGAGCGCCAACATTGTAATGATTGTAGGTATAAGAATTTGAATTGAGGTCTAGATTGTAAGGACTTGTGTTGGTGTGATTGTTGGTGGTGGAAGCTGTATTTGCCTCAGCTTCTTGGCCTTCAATATTTAGATGCCGATATAAGATATAACCTATCCTTTATTTCTAACCAAATACACAAAAGAAAATGAAATAAAATTAAACATTAACAAAGTAAAGACGCTGGAAAAATATATCTTTTGCGAAATAAATCTAATCTCGAAAGTATCAACGTAATTTGTTTTTGTCAACTTCAACGTAACTTGCTAATAGCAAATTCTTGCTATAGATAAGTAGGAGTAGGCTAGATGCTTTAGAGACATTACGTGGACTTACCTGCGGCTTGTAACGACGAAGTAGACACGTACAAACATATTACCAAGATGTTTATGATTCCAAAACAACTTAGGTTGAAAGATTTTTCATGGACACAGACAGTAAATAAACAAACCTAAGTCTTGGTTGCTAGGTGTCTAATTATTCTTAACACTCCCACTTAACTGTCTCCGCGTAGGTATCCGATTGGGTACGTATTAAAAGTCCAGGCGACCGAGGAAATCGGATCGAACGCCCTAAAAACTTACCACCACCATACATTTACATACTCATGATACTCTTTCATACGATTAGTAGGTACCTAAAGATTAATTTAAAATACGAATTATACGTGAGAAGTCTTTCGTAAGCATACGCTTTAGTATAAAAAAAAAAATGTGAATAATAACACATCACTCTCACTTAGGCGACTTCCTGACTTGGCGGGGCGGGATCGATATGTGACATTTTCTTCTTTGACGTAAACTTACTGACGTCGCAAAGATTCCCACTTGATATAATACTGTCAGTTTTACGTTTGCGCAGTAGTAATATCATGCGCAGAAGCGAAGCAGTAACGCCTTCGCATCGTCCCACTACCGCGCATCCCGCGCCAGTCAGGAAGCACTCATTTAAATGTAGGGGCGTAGTAAAAAATGGTATCGCGTCGACTGACAGCTGACACTGACATTTGACACTTTTCTCATATCGTACTGCCTCCGCACCGACAAATCAGGAAGTCGCCTTAAAGGAAAATTAAAAACAATGTCCCACCCACGCTTAAGTTATTTTAGGATTCAGCAAAATATTGCAAAACATCGTGCGGTTGAGGCTGTTTTGCACAAATTAATTACTTCGAAAAGCTATTACCTAAGTGTAGTGCGGCGCAGAACTTGTTACTTTGCGAAGTCAATCTTCACGGCATCTATTCGACACAAACAAAACCTTACGGCAACAATGTTTGCGGTTATATTTATCGTATTGCATAGTGAAATTATAGCTTATTGTCCTATGTCATTTTCACGTAAAAGTCTTTATTTCTCTTGTACATAGGCCACCAAGACCGACCGAATAGGAACGATGACACTATAAAAGAAAATCAATAAATCCAATTTTTCTACATAAATGCTCAAATTCTCAATCAAATGTACGTAAAAAAGTAATTCAAAAAAATAAATAATTTCGTAACTATAAGTCTTCAAAGTTTTAAGAGTGGGTATTTTCTGTCGCTGTTCCGCAAAACGCACCTTTGTATTGAGCGATCGTCATTTACTATGGCGCTACTCAACAGTGACGTCACTGTTGAGTAGCACATTCTCTCTCTAACTACGAACATTCTAACCGTTGTCGCTTCGTTATTTTTTGAGATATTTGAATAGGATTTTCACTATATGGCATAGTTTTATGTCTTCTTTCTATTGAAGTAATACATTTTGTTGAATCAACATACCTATTGTATGATTTTTGGTTAGATAAGATCTGGTTAGTTATCTACCGGTGACGGATATCTCCGGGCACATAAAAAAACAATATTGCTATTGTTTAGGTATTTTTTTCACCCTGAGAGGACGGGTAAAATAATGATTAAAGTACAATGTACACATTATTTCAGTGTCTGCTAATGGCCATTCAAGTATAGTTGGTCTCTACTGTAAAACGTGTTTAAAAAACTTATTTTTCTCCTTTATTCCTCGAGTGCTCCATATATTTTGCTTAACGGCGGGCAACTAAGTGTGCTAAGAATCTCACATTAATGTGTTGCCGTGGAGTGCTTACATAATTTAATTAAGGTTTATTAATACTGATGATTTATACAGCGGCGGTTGCCGTATTATTGTCGTAATAATAAAGCTTGTTTATAGTGAGTGGACTCGTAAATAACGGCCAGCCGCCTTCTTCTAATTCAATATTCATATTTGAGTAAGAATAAAGGCGTGCTGTCAATTTTATGTGCAATATTTATAATTTATGACCTACCTAATGAACTACCTTATTCTCGTATGGGTCCTTATCAGTTACAAGTGCTCCTCTATTTAGGATATTTTCTGTGAGCACAGTCAGCAGCAATGGTTGCTACGCGGGCGAGGTGCTCAAAATGATCTTCACACATCTTTATTATAAGGGAATAAGAGCGTGTGAATATCATTTTGAACAGCTCGCCCGCGTAGCAACCATTGCTGCTGACTGTACCTTGACCTATTTTCTTAGCTACTATTGACAGTATATTAGGTATTTTTGCGATTCTTCGTTAAAAATATTGTATTAGACATCATGTTAAATTGACCAAACAAGCGGTAAATGGGGCTTTTCCGTTTAAATTCTACTAGGTACTGCCAAGGGCACCAATATGTATACACTTTTTCAACTTATTCCATTGAAATAAGGTCCAAAAATGTATACATATTTATGCCCCCGACTGTACCTACACAAAATGAAGGCAAAAAATTACATCGTTACTTTCTTAAACTTTAATGATAGCCTCGTATCCTTCAATCAGTTTATTGGGATTATTTTTAATTTTCAACTTCATAACTTCAGTTTTAGCCTAGGTTAATAAAATCTCGAAATATTTGATAAGTAATCAGTGTAAAGTTACAGCGTAGACTTTAAAATTACTGCTAATTTCCTACCCCAAAATTACGTACTAAACCTCATACTCATTACTCAAAGTAAAATTAACTCCTTTAAAGATCTGGGTCGAGATTTGGAATTATTGAAATGAAATTTCGTTTCTAGTTGGTTTAGTAATAAGTACTTTGGTCGTTATTCCTCCTAGGTTAACGAGAGTTTTACACTCTTAAATTACAATGGTTAACATGCCATTAAAGGTAGTCAAGAGTGAGTTCAACGCATTTTGAGGGTTCTGTTATTTAGTTGGTACTGTAGAGGTTGTTACGGTATGAGGCTGGCCATGTTTGGTCTAGAATCATAAAGTAACATATTCGTATTTGAATATATTCTGGAATGCCTGTCAAAGCGGCATTCTGCTGGAAACAAATGGTTTTCCAAGGACTCTAGCCTGGGACTCGCTCGGAGTCACAACTGATGTGTTATTTTAATTAGATTACAATTGAATGTGAATGTATTCGGATATAGTATGAATACATTATAATTTGTATGTGGATTGCGTATTTCCTTCCAGATATCTAAACCCTTCTCCTAGATCCCTCAACCGTACCCCTACGCTAGGACCCCCCTATTATAGTACTGATAACTAATTTTTTATATGCAGATCTCTAAATTTATTGGAGTTATAAAGTACTATCCCGGTATAAACCAAAAAATATTTTTATCCTAAATATTATCGAAAGAATTGGTCTCTAGTTGTCAACACAACGATCGTCAATTCAATAAAGGGTTGACAACGCGCTAGTGATTTTCCGCAATATCAAGTTCCATAGGTTGCCTGCGGTATCAGCTTACCATCAGGCAGGCAGTAGGTAAGCTTGTTTGCTACCGTAGTTTTTAAAAGAAAATAAAAACATAAAATTCTTTAAGAATAAAGGTTTTTAAATTCAGTACCTACTGGAATCCCAACCCAACCCAAACAAATCGCACACCTCGTTAATTTAGAAATAAAGCAGAGCTTATTATAGATATGCAAATTTTCTAATGTTAACTTACCAAACCACATACCGTATTAAAAGTGGGCGAGATTACCATTTTTGTGTCATTAATCAGGGTGGAAATGCTGTATGTTTTACAAAGTGTTGTTTGTAGTACATGTATTTAGTTCGGTTGGTAAATTAATGGCTTGCGTGAAGCGATGATAACACACAATCATTACTGTTTGATTACTGAATTTTCTCAATTTTTTTTAATTTAGTTCAAGTGTGGGATTGGTATACTTTGTGTTGGTTGGAAACGGACCCTTCTACACATATAGAAATATGTTATGTTCAGATATAAATTATACCCAGAATAAGGTGCAACGGCTATCTTTAAGTCATAGTCGGGCATTTTACATCCTACTTTTTAATGTTAAGTATTACGAGTCTACAAAATACAAGAATATCGTTTTGATCTTGATATGAATTTCATAGTTTCACTTGGCCTATTTGGTTCCATTACTGTTTAATGGTCCTAAGTAGGCCAAACGGTAGCCATCGGATGCATCTGAGGTCACAAAAATCTGAACACGACTTTATTGTATTAAATATATCTTTCTCAAATATGCAATGAAATATACGTTAGGCACGTTCGTTATAACAGTTTGCGAAGTATCACGTTGCGGGTTTTTATTGTATGTTTGAGAATGGCACTATACAAGCCTCGGCGCGAATAGGGATTGTCGGCCTCGTATCTCTAGATGGCCTCGTTAACACTCGGCCATCTATAACTACTCGGCCGGCAATCCCCTATTTCGCGGCCTCTGCAGTAATGTACTATATCAATGTCGTGCATTTATAAACCCAATGTTTTATTTTATTCATTTATTCCATAAACTGTTTTGTGTTGCTAACGTAAGTTTCTTCCCACAGTATTATAACCTGGGCGAGCCCTCTATGAGCCGCAAGGCGGACCCGGGCTGCCAGCTCAGCGTGTCCACTGCAGTCACCTTTGGTATCGACACTAACTTCCTAGTCGCCATTTTGGTTTGCATCGCCATTTTAGTCAGTGAGTATCCATGTTGAGATTTTTTTTAAAGAAAAAAATAAATTTATTCACAAAGCAACAGAAAAACATATTTTTAATACAGTTGCTCAAAAAGTGGTACTTTATGTAGCTGTATATCGTGCGCAAAGTTGGATTTCGCGCACTAGTGCTTTTTACTTTTCCAACTTTTTTAAATTTATTGTTGACCCAAGCCAAAGGGTTTTAGGTTCAGTCACTTTACTTATTTATTTAATAAAGCAAAGGCCATTAAAAGTAACCTTCTATAATATTTAAAACATTAAAAATGCATATTAAACAAGTTAAATGGTTATCAAATATTAAAACATCTAAAACTGTATTCAAAAAGTTGACTGATTGAGTAAATTAATGACCGGAAACAGTATTATGCGAGACCTCTAATTAATAGAGTATTATGGAAGACCGTCGCGCCGGATGTGAATGAACGCTTGTCTTTTTTCGCCAAAAAATATATTTAGTTACTTAAAAATCAAATAGAAATTAATTATAAAATGAAAAATAATGATTTATTAATATTTACATGTAATTAAACTACCATGTGACATAAAATCTCCTCCAAAATAGTATTTGATTTGGCTGAATGCTGACAACCATGGCCTGTTGAAAAAAGTCAATCAATTAAAAGTTAAACCGACTTTTTAATTCCCGCTTTTTTGTACATGATTTCAAGATTTAATTTTGTAGTGAGTCGTATTGTTTTAATAATATTTTTGTGATATGTGTGATTTATACGATTGTTATATAAAGTGTATGTCTATATGTAAACTACGCCAGATAGACCAGGTAAGTACTTAAAGCCCACAATGGCAAGTAAAAGTATTGTGTTTTGTATCTTTTAATTGCTGTTTTATTTTAGTTTCTTTGATATTTTTTCGCAACTGTATTAAAAAACGTCGTTTGATACACGTGCGGAAGTGTCATTTTCACTCGTCCCGAGTCTTGTCCCTCGCCCGTCGGCTCGGGCCAAGACAACTCGGGACTCGTGCAAAATGACATACCTTCCGCACTAGCATCAAAATGTACTATTACTTAACGAAACAAAAAAATATACTTTAATAGAATAATAGAATAGCGCTATCACAAAGTGACTAATTTACATTTTTGGCTGACTGTGAGTTTTTTTTGTTAAAAATGATTAAACAGGTACATGCTTAGCTAGAAAAAAAAGTTATTAACTTCATAAGAAATGTACTCTAACGCTCACAAGACTCATAAACTATCGTATGAAATGCACCCGGTTAAATAACAAGCACAGAAATTCATTTTAACAAGTTAAAGTGAAAATAAATCAACAGCTTTCTTGTTTTTTAACGAGCAGAATGTTCGTTTTAAACAAGGATTTGTTCACGGTCGGGAAATATTTATTATTGGATTGGACACAAAGAGTTAGTACTCTAGTGGTTTAGTAGGTAGGTACTTCATTTAAGAAACTGAATTAGATAGGAATTACATTGTATATTTATCTATTCTCGCTCATTCGTCCAATTGAAATGAAGAGGACCAATGGCGGTGAAATTCGGTTCGCAATTAAGCTGTCGGCCGGTCGGTAGGCCTAGCACATGTTGCGCTCGAGAGTATGTCGGGGTATCTCGAGCTATCCGTCACTTTCTAACAGCGCCAATCAGAAAAAGACGCGTAGCTCGAGATAAGTCGAGATACTCTCGAGCGCAACATGTGCTATGGGCGCTGATGTCATGTTTTTTTTACATTCGTCCCGACCGGGGCATTTATTTGTGTGATCAACACGAATATTTATTTTGTTCCTGGGTCTTGGATGTTTTCTATGTATTTAAGTACCTATTTATCTACTATATAGTATGTATATCGTCGCGTAGTACCCATAGTACAAACTTTGCTTAGTTTGGAACTAGGTCGATTTGTGTAAGATTTTCCACAAATGTTTATTATGTTTAAAGAACTTTATTTTCATAAGATTACAGAATTCAATATCATGGAATTTATTAGTTTATTTTATTTATTTATTCGTCGTTTTTTTCTCACAGTTCTACTGCTAGCGGTAGTCGTCCATCGTCGGCGAGCGGACGCCTGGGCAGAGAAGGAACTGGACGACATCAGAGAGAACATCATCGCTTACGAGGACGAAGGCGGCGGCGAGGGGGACGCGGGCTACGACCTGCATGTTCTAAGGCAGATGTACGACGGGCCCCCGCCCGACCAGGATGGCACGTTCATGCATGCACCGGGTAAGTTTCACAAGCCTTAACTAAGCAGTCATCACGCCTGGGTGGAGAAGGAACTGGACGACATCAGAGAGAACATCATCGCTTACGAGGACGAAGGCGGCGGCGAGGGGGACGCGGGCTACGACCTGCATGTTCTAAGGCAGATGTACGACGGGCCCCCGCCCGACCAGGATGGCACGTTCATGCATGCACCGGGTAAGTTTTACAAGCCTTAACTTAGCAGTCATCACACCTAGGCGGAGAAGGAACTGGACGACATCAGAGAGAACATCATCGCTTACGAGGACGAAGGCGGCGGCGAGGCGGACGCGGGCTACGACCTGCATGTTCTGAGGCAGATGTACGACGGGCCCCCGCCTGACCAGGATGGCACGTTCATGCATGCACCGGGTAAGTTTTACAAGCCTTAACAGTCATCACGCCTGGGCGGAGAAGGAACAGGACTCTGCGGCTTTCTTTATTACCGCTAGTGGTAAGTACAAAATTTTATATTACCCTCTGGCCAGGAAGTGAGATTTTCCGTGCGCGGAACGTGCCGTGATTGCCACTTAATGGCCAGGTGTGATATAAAAATCTAAATGTAATTTTAAATATGATGTAAATAAGATAAGGTGAGGTAATATATCACCGGGGCAAGGAGACTACCACAGTCCTAACGTTACATATTCAACTAACAGGCCGTAACTGGATGCTATTTACGAAAACATGATAGCTTTTGAGTAGGTTTGCGGGGCATGAAAGCGCCCGGGTCAGGCTGGGGCGTTCATGTATCGAGTAAATTGTAAGAGCCGTATATTACGAGTATATTGAAATAAGGTATTGAGTACGAGTAAAGGAAAAAGAATGGATATCCGCCAGGCCAAGATAGCACGTGTGTGCGAATATAGTGCAAAATTCTATCGTCATTGTATTTTAGCATAGACGACGCCTGGGGCCTGGGCAGAGCGCAAACTGGACGACTCCAAAGATGAAAATATTTGCCGTGTTGTATAGGTAGAATTAAATTAAATTACTCAATTTTGATTGGAATTAGGTATTTAGGAATCGATGATATTACTAAATATACCTATTACAGGTAAGTTAGGTTACCCTTAGCGATCCGGGTATTTTCTATATTAACAGGATGAATAATTTAATACTTTTCGGCTTCGACGATTCAATTATGTACTCGATATAAAACTATAACGTAATTTAATCTTAAAAGTAATATTACCTCGTGCCTTTAATTTCAATTTAGGTACAATATAAAGGAAAAAATGTACGTCAATCCTCTTAGTGCAATTTCTAAGCAAGTCACGCCATAATAGTTTTTGCGAAGCGTATTTACGAGTTCGCAACTTAAGCCGTGACTTAACCCGTTTCCCCATAGCTCGAACTGTAAGTGGGTTAAGAGCCATCAATCAGATTTATGCGGATTACCTGGAAGTAGATTTAAGAATGAAAAAATATACGCAGATTTTGCCGGCCCCAGTGTTATTTCTTAATTAAAACTTTTGGCTGGTTGGAAGAGATTAAATTTACCTTCCAGGACTTCTAGGTGTCAGAGTTAAAACGACTAATACGGCATTATACCGAGTAAACATTTGAAGACTGAATGCCTACCTATAATTTATCAAATTATTCTAGGATTTCTAGGAATCACAAAGTTCTCGCTTTTAGCAGAATACGATGAAATGCTAAGAGGATTTATTAATTTAAGTGTTTTCCAACTAACGGTTTTTTATTTAGATCTCTGCGCGTGCTTTAAGTCAATAATTTCACACAGATCCTGTTTGAGTTTAGGTCTATTCAAAAATATGTCCCTACTGACTGAGGATTTTCGTAAGCCGGCTGTATATTAAAGTTAAAGTTGTTCTTTGTATACCGTGTGTCAATAGAAATTGGAAATAATGTCAACAAATATGGCTGACTGACAATTCATTTGTCGTCTATGGATTTGTTGTAAAATAGTGATGAGAAAAGTCTATAACAATAATTAATCAATCCACTTGACAGTCGAGAAATTATTTTATTGAATATTCATTGCGAGTATTTGTGGCTCTTAACTTCATGGCAGCAAATAAAAATAGATGGGCAAAGAAAATTCATAGCAAAGTAAATGGAAAATGATGAGAAGTGAGTTTATTTGTAATTGAATCTATAATGACATTAAACTTTTTCGATATACTGATATTCCCATGACTTAAACGAACTTTTTTTTCAATGACTATATAGATTCCTAGCATTTTTATGAGTAAAAAAATTGACAAGCTATTGTCACATATCTAATCATTGTTAACGAAAATTGTTTTGATTGAAATATGAATAATTAAAAGATATTATAGCTTAAAATGAATGCAAATACAAGGATTATGTCTATAAATTGTTGGTAAGACTGTGTTTGTTCTTTAAAAGTGCGTGATTACGAAGTAATGAAGGTAAATTGGTCTGTTAACATCATTTCTTATTTCCATTGACTTTTACCTTATGTTGGTAGTTTCAGTTTAATTAATTAAGCATATTAGTAATCTTTAGCGCCGATTCCTGAAAATTCAGAATAAAACATTTATTCTGCAAATAGGCTACACATTTACATGCTTAACGGTTATTCATTTACAATTTAGAGAAAGATATTTTTTTTTACCTAAGTTTAGTTTACCATTACCAAATGACAAAAAAAAACTGAAACAATGATCTAATTCACTGGTATCATACGTTCGCTACTGTAGGTGCTTGAAGCCAATTAATAATTAATGTGACGTACTACTCACAATAATGGTGGTACGCGTACGAAAATAATATTCGCCCAAGAGTACAAATAAAATCAGATTACCTTATGGCTCCCGGTGTCGGCGATGTACGGGATCATAACAAAAGATTGTTTATCTACACCCATATAGTAAATCCTCTTTTATAAGTTCAAATACCGTAGATAAGACCCCGCTTTATAATATACTGTGCGGCTGTTGCGTGCGTCCCCTATTAGATCACGAAATATAACACTTTAACGAGATCACGTACAAAATTAAGACACAGCTGCGGGCTGGCGGCGGAGGCGCGGGCCGGCCTGTCGACGCAAACATGGCGCACGCCGGCGAGAAGTGCCCACACGAAACACATGAAAGAGGATTTAATATATGGATGTAGATAAAGTAGTGTATGCAACTGTACATAATTAGGCATTAAAACACTCGTGTGACCTTATTATGAAACTCGCCTTCGGTTCGTTTCATAAAACACACTCGTGTTTTAATGCCCCTCATTATGTACCAGTTGCATAAACTACTATTTGTTTTTTTCGCCTTCAACCCAAGGGTTAACTATTCAGTGGTTGCTTGTCTTTACGGCATAGTTTATCTTTAATCTGTATAGTAATGGCCGCTTTTCCCCACAGGTGTGGTAGGCGCCGCGCCTGACATCTCCGGATTCCTGGACGACAAGAAGTCGGTCCTGGATCGCGACCCCGATATCAACCCGTACGACGACGTGAGACACTACGCGTATGAGGGAGACGGCAACACTAGCGGCTCGCTCTCGTCGCTCGCCAGCTGTATGTATCTATACATAACATTTTTATACGCAGAGTATGTTTTTCAAACAGCATTTAGTTTGAGAGTATAAACTTGGTGGAGATGCTGGGATCAATCTGTGAAAGTTACTGGTGGTGATTTTGCAGTGTTTTTATTTCATCTTTTTAATAACACAATAAATAAATAAAAACCACTTTGTAAGATCTTCTTAAAAGTTAACTAACCACAATATGTAACAGAATGGTCTGATTTTTTTTTGATAGAATATTAGATTCAAATTTTAATAAAACATGTACTTCCAACAGATGCATTGTTAAAGCTATGAAATAATTAATCTGTAATCTGACTTTATAAAGATTTGTCGGCGCGCCTAGTAGACGCATCCGGTGACCAGAAGGCTGGCCAATATTTCGCTCAGCGAATAAGCATTGCCATCCAGCGTGGCAATGCAGCCAGCCTTCTGGGCACACTGCCCATTGACGGCGATTTGGGCCAAATTTATTATTTGTAGTTTCATTTTTTATTTTATTTTATAGTTTGTAAATATGTAGTCTTTTAAGTTTGTTATTGTAGCTAATTTATCTTCTTTATATTAAATTCAAAAATCTGTAAACAGATGTATTTTTGAAAAGTTTTCTATTTTGGTAAAGGTGCTGGGTGCAAATCATAAATGAAATGTGTACTTTTCCAACAGGCACGGACGATGGCGACCTGAAATTCAACTACCTATCGACGTTCGGCCCGCGGTTCCGCAAACTCGCCGACATGTACGGGGAGTCGGACGACGAGCGCGCGCCCCACGAGGAGTCCTGGTGCTAGCACCACGCCTGGCTCGTGTAGCCACCAAAAACCACCCTTATATGACTCTTACGCAAGGCCCAAAGCCCTGTGAGTGAATAGACCAAGCTTCGAGATGCCTTATCGCTTCACGGCGTTTGATTTCGACACCGTAGCCTGTGTTCCAAGTGAAATTTAAGTGTTAAAACTTTGCGCTGGACCCACCGTCGGAATAAGTTCCCTATTAAGAACAGAAATTGATCGAGCCTATCTATAGGTAAATTAGGAAGCCTGTGATAATTAATGCGATTTATTTTACAACCACAGGAACTAAATGAGAGTTCCGTTATGAATAAAACTTTAAGGTTAGCTATTATGCCGCCATTTTTTTATTTACTCTTTTTTTGTGCAGGTTTTATTATATTTTCGGTTGATTTCTGAGCTGTAGAAGTGTGGACTAAAATTGAAGGTTTGTTATGTTTTAATTACCTGTCTTAAATAATGACACATTGTATTCCGAAGTTAGTAATTAGATATTCCGGAACCTATTGTGTGTTATTTACGCACCCGTCAGCCGACAATTATCAGTAAAGAGCCCTGACAGCTCAGAAAACAAACTTGATGGTATTAAACCTGCAAAACAAATATTCCATTCTAAAGTTCTACCTTTGCGTAACATCACTTAAGAATATTCAAATCATTATTAAATATGTTTTTTAAGAAAATGACTGATTTGTAAAGTTGTTTAGGCATCGTTGTAGATACGCCTAAATTATTTCTTGTAGGTATGGTAATTTTTATATAAATTAAACTTAAGTACGTACAGCTTGGTTAAAAGTAAGTAATTTTAGAGATTGTAAGTACTGCTGTATGTTCAATTGTTCATTACTTTTGTATGATTGTAAATTATTGTATTGAAGAGATAATAATATCTCGTGACTGGCAGTATTTAGGCCATTGCAGCTAATTAAGTATGAATTTAAAGTTAAGTGCCATTTATTTTTTCACTCTTTGTAATTAGACATTATGAGTTTTTACCAACTTGACTAACATGCAGCCACTTTGATGACTCCGATTTCATTTTTAATTTTGACATTTTGTATCGCCAAAGATACGCGTTACGTAGACGTAATTCTTTTTTATTCATAATTTGTTTTAGGTGTAGGGACTGAAAGAAAGAAAAAAAAATTGTGTAGTGTAATTTTATTGCAATCTCTTTCTCTCTCCGCTTACCCACAATCTGTAACGCATAAAAGAGAAAGGGGGTACAGTAATGCTACATAAAACTTGGAGTTGTCATCGTGAAAATGTCATGTGGTCTACTTATGAACCGATTTAAAGACTTGATTGTGTTTCCTTGAATATCTAAGTAGATATTTGAGAATAATCTATGTGGTGTCGTTAGAGGATCCATTGTTTCTGTACATTTTATTTTACATCGTTGGTGTAAGATTCCGCCAAAGCAACTTAATCCTTATTGAACATAAAACAGATTTATATTTGCAATCAAGAAAATTAGACCGGTTTAATCTATTTATGCTTTAACATGTTTATCTTACATTATCCTGCTGTGAAGCACGATAATTTTCGAAGCAATACAATATCTGGTAACGGTTGCATAGATTGACTTTTAAAATGTACTCAAATAAATCTATCCTTTTAATTGCACTATAATTTTACATGATATTGTGAGACACAAGCTCGACTTTAATAAGTAGCAGTTATCTTAATGGAATACGTCCAACTTGTGTTAGTGTTAAGTTTTTTTACTACTCTTTATATCATGACGTAATTTTATTTCATTGTAGGCAAATTTCTTTTTGCCAATTATTTATACATACACAATTTGTTTTGTAACATAAACGTCCAGTTTTCTATGTGGTGCATTTTTAATAAAGAAATAAGAATTTATTTGGGTTTCTCGTTAAATTACCTATGAAGTCCCATTTGTTTCGCATCTAGTATGAACTTGTTAAAAATCCTTCTTATTAAGCTTGGAAAGATGTTAGGTAATCTTATTGAAATATACGTATTTTCATAATTTGAAACAATAGTCACCAAAAAAATTTCAATTGACATCATATATCAAATACATGTTTTTTTTTTGGCCGCTGGTAGGAGAAAGTTCGTATCTGATAAACAAAATTCACAAAGTGTGATTTCCAACAAATTGAATTCAATTGGTTTTGTATGTATGTAACACTCTAGACACAGCCGTCAGGATTGTCGCCCCACATTTCGGTTGAACTCATGTCGAGACAGCAATTTGTAGGTATGGACAGCATAATTAACATAATTTAGCTCTTTATAGCCTGGAGATAAGGTTGAGAAGTGTATACGTGTTTTGAAGTTTGAAGTATGCCGCTGACTGTATTTGAAATGCTCGGACTAGGGCGTGACCTTCCTAAGTTAAAATATCGTATCTTACTCAATCGTATCACAGCAGCGAGATTGAAAGATTCGATAATGAGACACGAGTGACCAGTTTAATTCTGTTTTAATCACGGGAGTTTTTTTTAATAAATATTCAATCAAGCGTAATAAATAGGATTTTTATCGTTAAAATCTTATTTACTAACAGATTCTAGATAAGTCTAATGTAAATAATGTACATTAAATATGCCCATAATATGAATGTTCCGTGATTATCCTTAACTTTTATATGGCTAAATATAGGAAAATATACAAGGTGTCTTAAAATTATGCATATCAACGAATATAGGCGAGTGTAAGGTTAATACTCGGTACCTACTAGATATTGTATTTTTTCTTTTTAGTACGTTTCTAATTATGAGTCTAAGTTTGAGATACGAAAATATACGACTTCAACTATATTGGACTCAGTTTTACGTAGGTATAATACCATTTTTATTGCGTTATGCAGGTAAAAATGTATGCTTCATGGCGTACACAAGGGCAGATCATAATTTGTAGGTACACAAATTAATATTTTTTTGAACATTGTTCACAATATACTTGGGAAGTGTGAGCGATGATCAATATACATACGAAATGCATCGTATCTAATGACTTTAATACATAAAAAATTGCAGTTGTGGTAAATGGAACGTATTTTTAGTGATTATAGATTATCCAATGTTCAAATTATTAATGGATACAGTTTAATAAAGCTCTTTTACAATTCTTTAAATATTTGTACGGCCTAATCATATTCTATCTATCAATTTCTATTCACAACCCCCAGTACTAATGTTAAGTCGAGGAATAAAAAAGATCGCTAATTTTAATTTTATTTTAATAATGGTCTAAAAAGTGATAAAAAATTGTATCCGCGACTGTACTATGTATTCAGAGAAGCCCATGTGATGCAAGTTTTTTTTTTAATAAATGGCTGAACATCGCTTGGACAATCTTAACGTGTCTTAACTGATGAAAAGCTATGACACGGCCTAAGATGTAGCTGGCTGGTTCAGGCCATAGTACCTACGTTTGTTTTTTTTTAAATTGCAACATACATAAATCACGTTAACTTAATTTGCTAGTTTTTTTAAAGATGAAGGCAATGCTGCTTTAGTATATACACGGTTTGGAAACATAAAAATTCTAGGTATTATTTTGTGACCTTTTCAGTCAGAATGTATGTAGTAAGTAACAGCTGCTTTCGAGTTATGAAAACAACGCCTAAATGTCGTACTTATTTACCGTGCGAAGGATTTGAGTTAGGACACCTACCTACCCGTCTTCACCCAGCGAAAAAAAAACAAAACATTGTTTAATTATATGTGGCTGGGGATTGCCGTTACCGGGAGAGCACAATTATAGATAAATATCTTTTGAGGTAATTTATAATTTAGTGATTCAAAATTTCCCAGCATTTATAAAATAGTAGTTACATTACTTAACAAGGGCGGTAAAACAAAGAATGTCTCAGATCGCAGGTATTTGACGCCCGAGCCGAAGGCAAGGGCGATAAATATGCGATCTGAGGCTTTCTTTATTACCGCCCGTGTTAAGTACAAAATTTTATGTCACCCCCTGGCCAGGAAGTGGGATTTCCCGCGCGCGGAGCGTGCGGTAATTGCCGCTTTATGGCCAGGTGTGACATAAAATATTTTTTATTTAATTAAAAAATCATGACAGAGTATTTAATCAGCGTCTTGCGAACACTTTCTTGTATGGCTAAGTATATAAGCGCATTGTTGTAAAAAAAGTAAAAATCTTAATTTCATCATCTTATATATTAAAAAACAATACAAAAATAAAACGCTTGACTGGCCGACCTATCCAACACAGTTTTTAGGTGTTTACTCGTAATGTTTTTTCACTACCTATGCAAACTATTCCCAAAAGTATTCATTATTTAGGTACTGTAAATTACATTTATTGTTATTGACGTTATTGTTCAGCCGTCAATAAGTTTGTTACGTCAATACCCATTAGCATTATTTTATTTGTTTCGATATATCGCTTAGAATTAAGAAAATAAATAAATAGATTTCTATTTCCTACATTCCATTACGATGGTGAACATCGCACGGTGTTGTTGGCGTATTTACCGATAATTTTATTGGATCAATTATTCGTACTTAGAATAATGATCGTGGATGATCATTTTTACAGTCTTATTATGAAAAGAATGATCATCCTCGAACAAAATAACACACTGCCATTGTTATTAAAAATAAACATGTCATTTTTAATTCCATGACGATTTATTGTCTCGAGTTACCTCTTGATCTTTTTTTAATTTCCACGGGCATGGGATTGAATAATGATTAATTGGTAATTTTAACTCTACTATAAGTGAGTGAAGTCCGTGTGTTTGTACATGTAAGAATTTATATATAGTGCGGCGATTTTGATGTGATGCTCTGTTTTCTATCAATAATTATAAAGTACGTGTTACTTATAGCGCAATAATGTGTACATAATTATTGCTAACATGCTAAGCAGAAGTTTTCTGGTCACATTTTCATTTATATCATGTCATCTTTATTTGAAACTATTTTAACGCAATGCGTTAATTTTATTTCTTTATCATAAAAATATTAGGTTAATATTGCGGTTATTTATGTGACCAGATATGTGTGACTTTATTTTGTCAAATGACAAAGCGTAGTGAGTGAAAAGAACGCCTAAAGAAATGATTGTATTTAAAGAAAGTCTATTGTAGAGAGTTAAGGGAGGTGGACTGAACGATTGTCATATTAAATTGAATAAGTTTAGGTGTTAAGGACCTAATATTTTTAAATTGTTTATATAGAAATAAAAATATTCAATTGAGCATTGAAATAAAGTGACTAAATTGAGTATGACATGTTTTTTATATGTTTGAATACCCTCCTACTTCCTAACCTAACCTAACCTACCTTCCGAAATTTCTTGGGTATAAAAATACACTAGGCTGTTTTCGCAGCGCTAAAACCGAAATCATAATGTGTAACCCGGCTAGCCGCGGGTAAGGAATAAAACTAAGTATTTACAAGTAAAATACAATATAACATAAAAAATAAAACTATGTACAAAGAGATGGGTTCAACTTGAACAGTCCAGTACGGAGCTGGTACGAAAAGTTAAGTCACTGGCCTGAGTGGTGATCTGCAATCCAGGTGGTAGAGGCTGTAAGACGTGATAGGCTCGGCGATTCCGTTCGTTTTAATTCACGATTGGTCTCCAAACAGCGATCAACTCAGACGTCAATATTTACAGCAGCAGCGGTGAATCCGTAGAAAAGTAGTCAGGCAAAAAGGGCTGCAATCAAGTCCACTTCTTAGCACAGATTCAAACCCATCCGAGCCTCATGTAGTCAGACCAGTGACGGCTAAATGAGGCTTGGATTGGGTTTAACAAATATCAAGAAATATGTACAATATTAGATAACTTTTTACATAACAATTACCTGCGTAAGAGGCAGCCCTTGTATGAAACTATTTATACACAATATTTACAGGATTATCTTTAACGATATGTACAGCGACTTCAACTGTACATTCATAACAATGATAATAACTATATCAGTTAGTTGAAATATCAAGTAATTAGTTTAGTTTCAGTGAAATAAAATAGAATTCGACTGCGAACATTACAATCTTCAGCAAGTCTGAGCAAGAAAAAACAAAAGACGCGCGTGAAAAAACTTATATATTTTTTTACTACCGGCCAGTGCGCCAGCGACCGTACCACGGAGGTTTGCCGTGTTACAAATGGATAGATGATAGACTGGATAGAGGATTTACGCTTACGTGCACGTAACTTAATGTTGTAATGTTGTGATATTGTGATATTACCTACTCTGTACACACAACTTAAAATGGCGCCCAATTATTTATGACAATAACAAACTGTAACCTCTCTATCGTTATTTACAAACAGTTCAAACCCAGTTTTACAAAATTACTATTCTCAAAAATGGCCCGCAAAGTGAACGTTACTCGCTATATAAAATTGGAAGGTAAAATGTATACATATAGTTTTTAAGGTCCGATAAAAATAAAATAAAATATTGCAGGCTCGCTCCACGCGCCTCAAATGTTACATATTATATAATTCCATTAAAAGTCGTATTCCAAACATTTTAAAAAGGTAACGTAGACATAAGGCACCAATCGTAATATACAACCTTCGCACGCGCACGCCGGCATCCTTTGCTGGCGGTAGGCACGGCGCGCACGCGGGCGCTCGCGCAGGCGCCGGACGCGCGCGCGCTCGCAGTGCTCAACTCCGTGCTCGAAGCAACTCCTACACTCTACAGTGAGACTTGTTTGCGAGTACGACGAGTACTTACTATTTCCTGTGTGTAGTGTTCATGCAAATGTTTGTTATACTTGCAGCTGTAATCCTTATTTGTAATGTAGCTGTTAAGGTGCAAATTGTAACTAGTAAATAAATCAATAAAATCAATCAATACAATCGACGCGATTTTGATTTAAAAAAATTAACGGCGAAAAGTCATTGACTTTTTGACTGGTGGAGGGGAGTTAAACTATCTCACTCATTAGAGCGAGATAGTTTAACTCCCTTCCACCACTTAGTGCACTAGAAGTAGTTCAGTGCATGAAAAAAAAAATCGATGGTAAAGTTCTAGGATGGGGAACCTAACCACTCAAAGCGGTCACCCATCTTAGAACTGACCGCGGCCGACAATGCTTAACCACGCATGCACGCTGGGGTACGAGCGCTCCAGTAATATTAGATATCTTCCAGCTAATAATTAGTAAATTCCAGTCGAATTTTGTTGATGAAGATTATCCGACGCTGAGCGTGATCATACCTAATTTATGTATGAGTAATCCGTGGCTGTCAAGATGGCACATAAATTCACCTATTACATAATTACATCGAAAGCCTTCTAATAATTAGATCTTCGATGAATTAATTATTTTAACGTAATTTGATGAGCTTCGTTTCCGCCATCAGTAGCAGGAATTTGGGTAATATTTAATAGCTTATTTTGTTTTACTGTGTTCACGTATATATTCGAAATATTCAGCACATTCGCTGCGTTACGGGAAGCATTTGGCCGTATTTGACTTTCCAACTGTGCGGCAGCTAGCTGTGCTTGTCTTACTCTCGGTGCGTCAGTGGTTTTACTATATTCCCGTGTACGTAAGAAAGAGATAACTATACTCCCGACATTCTTACTTAAGAAAAAAGTACGGGAGGTATTTTTGCGTAACGCACAGAAAGGTAATTATTAGCCTAGGCGCACACAGAGAGCGTTCTGCGTTCTCTGTATTGTACCGAGTCCCTTACGACAATGCACACAGCAGGCGGGCAGAACGCTCCTTGAATTCATCAACTCTGCACGCAGAACGCTGAACGCAGAACGCTCTCTGTGTGCGCCTAGGCTTATCCTTTGGTGCGATACGGGTTCTAAATATTTGGCCGTAACTGGCAACCCCGTGCCACACCGAGATGCGGATACGGAGCGCTTCAGTTGGTCATAGTGCTGTGCAGTATTCAACCTAAATATATAATGCAAAATTTTACTGTTGCTTACTATGCAAGTTGGATCTCGTGTGAAGGTCCCATTAACATTGTTCATTGTGAATAAATAAGTAAAGGATATTTCGTGTGCACTACTTCCGATTTTAATTATGAATCTAATCAGAAATCGGGTCCTTGCTGATATTGCTTGCTGCTGACGACACTTTTACGATATCTCTATAAAAAATACTCTAAATTATTAATAGTATTTATGTTTACGTGAATGATGATAAAAAATATTGTATATACTTAGTTTAAATAAGTTGTTATCGATCCTTTATTATCCCATCACTAGCACTATGTGTGTCCAGTGCGGCTAGGGAAGTATGTTCCCGTAAAATGAAGGGTTTTCAAAAACATCTATATTTTTAATGATTAGAATGGTTATTTATTCAAATTAGTAAATTTCCATGTCTTTGGGGACCTTTAAAGTCAGGACATGATACGGAAAAATGGAGGGCGGCCCGCAAACTTGGCAATCCTCATACGGGAAGTATTTGGCCCGTATAGCACCGGCAGTAAGTTTGGTTTTGCCGCTGCCGCAGCGAATGTGTTAATAAGTAACAAAGAATACATCTAATGTAGGAAACTTGTGAAATGTCTGTCTACTTAGTGTTAAGAAGGGAAACTAAGACATGCAATGAAAAACTTATAAGTACATTACCATTTTCTTTTGAAGATGTGGCCCAGACTAAAATATGTATAGTCTGGGCCACTTCTTCAAAAGAAAACTGTGAAACAATACTACCGCCTATTGACTTCATAGGAAGAAAGCCAAAACAAAGTTACAGTCGAGTTCATAAATATATGTATGTGATGTGATGTCTATTAAATATGATCAACTAATCCGATTAGTTGAATTAAAAATGCTTTGTAAACCATAAATATATATTCATATTTCCCCTAGGGGCTAAATGTATCATTTTAGCCCCGCTTCATAAGTCTCATGTGAAATAGTAGATTGTGTCACAAGGGAGCAAAATGACATATTTACGGCGTGGGCGTAAATTGAATCCTGAACGAAGCGAAGGATTATATAATAGAAATTCTAAAATAGAATCCTGAGCGTAGTGAGGGATTCAAGAATTAACGCCCAAGGTGGAAATAATTTTGCTTCCATGTGACACATACTGCTTTTCACATCACCTATTGAGAATAATAAAAGATCTGAAATAACAATGGTTGTGCATTTATTTTATCAAAATCGACGCAATACAATTACTCGTTACAGAAAAGTGCCACTTTGATCCCTCGTAGCAGGGAAGAAAAGTGCCATTTTGATCCCTCCTAGCAGGGAAGAAAAAGCCCTTATCCGAATAGGTGATGTGAAAAAGTAGTTTTTCACTTCTCATGCTCGAAAAGTGTGTCATATTAGACTTGTGACGCGGGGCTAAAGTAGTACATTTAAGCCCTAGGGAAAATATGTATACATATTTATGATTTACAAAACATTTTAATATGACCAATCAAAATACTTCACCGATTAAATCCACCAATCACAGAAAAGTAATTTGACAGATTAATAAATATTTGGTAAAAATATCAACCAACCAGAACACAGCTGTACTAAAATCGATCTATCAGGAGAGACGTTTTTCAGTTCTCCAAAGATTAAGCGGGTGTCTATGGTCAAAGCAATTACTCCTCTTAAAAGAAAAAAAAGCGCATGATGCATCTCTTTCTTTAATATAGCAAAAGAAAGGGAGGCGAATACGCAAAGCAAACACGCATAGCGAGGCATATGGTGCTGGCCTTAGAAAAAAAACATACTGTCAAATTAGACATACGCCCGCCAAGAGTTAAATTATTCATTTAAGTTGGATAATTTGTGTTTATGTGTTTTCTCGCAATCGAAGTGAAAAGTAGAGTGTATAACTCGGGCCTAAAAGCCATATTACCACTCGAACAATTTTCCCTCACTACGTTCGGGAAAATAACCATCTCTTGGTAATATGGCTTACTTTAGGCCCTTGTCAAACAATCTACTATTTTACAAAGTTGATAAGTAGGTAGTTGAGGTTAAATCAATCTCAATTTCAGTCTATATTTGTTTCGTCCAATACTTTCGAATGTGTACCAAGTGGCAACTAAAAAATCCGCTTTATTGCGTCACACTTTTAATATGCCTGTTACGTGGCCTGTTACACAGCACGATAAGTCAACAAGATGGATTGATATTGTGTAGTCAAGACCCTAATCCCAAACCTAGTCTAATATTTATTCTAGCAATATCGCCCACGAGATACGCGGTTTTGATAACGACTCAATTATACACACGAAAGGCCAAGCAATTGAAAATTCCAAAACACAAAATGAGTATATATTTTATAAAAGGCCTGCTTGCTCGGAAATGAAGCGACGACACAAAGAGTGGACGGAGCAAATTGTTTGTGATTCCGTCCCTTACCCGCGTCTCAAATTGTATTAAACAAGTACCTACCATCATACTTAGGCGACTTCCTGACTTGGCGGGGCGGGATCGATATGTGACATTTTCTTCTTTGACGTAAACTTACTGACGTCGCAAAGATTCCCACTTGATATAATACTGTCAGTATTACGTTTGCGCAGTAGTAATATCATGCGCAGAAGCGAAGCAGTACCGCCTTCGCATCGTCCCGCTACCGCGCATCCCGCGCCAGTCAGGAAGCACTCATTTAAATGTAGGGGCGCAGTAAAAAATGGTATCGCGTCGACTGACAGCTGACACTGACATTTGACACTTTTCTCATATCGTACTGCCTCCGCACCGACAAGTCAGGAAGTCGCCTTACATGACGTGCGTCATGTATAAGTCACCCAGGAATATTTATGTAAATTCGTTTATGGTTCTTACCGAAAGCAACACTGAAATGGGTACGTTCATTCTGTATGAGTTTGAGTACGCTCTGACGTGCCCCTTTTGCTCAATGAACGAATTTCGAGAATTAGATCTGAATGCTGAATTACCTATTGTATCCTGAAGTTGTTTTTTTTTTGACTAAGTAATAAGTCAGCTTATTTTATTGTATCCATATAAAAGGTACGTCATAGTGCATGTAATGGCCATAAATGGCCATAATGTTGAATCGACCGGTTTTCAATGGGTATGTAATTAGTAAGGTACTTCCTGACTTGGCGGGCTAGGATCAGTTTTTTTTAAACTGTGGCTTTTTATAGGAGTGCGCGGTTGGAGAGTAGCATGGAGGAATTCCTGGGGAAACCTCCGACACTGCCACGCTGACGGTTTAAACGTTTAAACACTGCGGATTTAGGCGACTTCCCGACTTGGCGGGGCGGGATCGATATGTGACATTTTCTTCTTTGACGTAAACTTACTGACGTCGCAAAGATTCTCACTTGACATAATACTGTCAGTATTACGTTTGCGCAGTAGTAATATCATGCGCAGAAGCCGCCTTCGCATCGTCCCGCTACCGCGCATCCCGCGTCAGTCAGGATGCACTCATTTAAATTTAGGGGCGTAGAAAAAAATGGTATCGCGTCGACTGACAGCTGACACTGACATTTGACACTTTTCTCATATCGTACTGCCTCCGCATCGACAAATCAGGAAGTCGCCTTAATTGTTTGAGCTACGCTTTAAAGCGCTCAATCGAATGTCAGTAGCATTTCTCTCGCGTGAATGTCGCACTCGAAATCGCGGTGTCTATGTTTGAATGTGTCAAAGCAGTTTTATGCAAAAACCGGCCAAGTGCGTCGGGCCACGCACAATGTAGGGTTCCGTAGTTGTCCACCCGTTACATTACGTGGACTAAAAAGTTTGCGATCTTATATTTACTACGTTTTTGACAGAATTAACCACATTATCTAAGGTATCAATGGAAATTGTATGAAAGTTTACTTTTGCAAAGTACATTTCTTAAGTTCGACTACTACTCATAGTTGAAAGTATTTAAAAAAGATTACACCAGCACTTTACATGTCGGTGCAGCTTTCTAGTACTAACGGTTGCTGAGAAAAGCGGGGGACAGACGGACGGACATGGCGAAACTATAAGGGTCCCTTGTTTACTAAAGAACCCTAAAAACGCCGTAGAATTTGTTATTCATTTTGGGTGGATAATGTTTGGTTATTATCTCGCAATCGAAGTGAAAAGTAGAGTGTATACTACGGTTTAACACCATCTCGTAGTAATTATAGCTTATTTTAGACCCTAGTTGTAATCTACTATGTGAGTCACTTCTCAAATAACAGTAGTATTTGAAACAAACCAATTCAGGGGCTCATTTTTTACACCAAGTCCCTGTAGTCGTCGTCCTCCTAGCGTTATCCCAGTACAGTTGCATCTCCGTCCGCTACCTAATCCTAAGATTTGGCGTAGGCACTGTTTTTACGAAAGTGACTGCCATCTGACCTTCCAACCCTGTAGTATCCACAAAAATACTAAGTAGTTCTTTCACTGTTTCAGGTCAAAGGGAGTTTAAAAAAATCCCCTCTAGAATCTGTATCAAAGCTCTCTCTAGTTCTATCAAAGCTCGAACGTCGACGTCGTAGGTACAGTCGCCATCAGATAAATCGATACGAACGAGGTGCTCACAAATATCTGAACACGACTCTATTGCCAAGGCGTTAGAGTGCATGTTCAGATATTTTTGAGCACCCTGAAGAGTACAGATATATTTGATGGCGACTGTACATCGGCGTACAAAAAGAATTCCCAAAAACGATAAATTATTGGGGCGCTCGCACGAGCAATAAACAAAGTCTGCGAGTGTTACCAACTTTTAAATTAACGCTTGAAATTTGCGCGGTCGCACCCGGAAATATATGGGATAATTGCTGCTGGCAACATTGCATGTCAAACATGCCCTTCACAGTTAGGAAATGGAATGAGTTATTTATTAATTATATTAATAATAATCGTTTATTCACAACATTATACAAATGTTTACATTTCACACACTTCTGCCAAACTACAATGAGATTTGTTGGCAGACGATTAAGATTCACGCCGATATCGATACTTTCGAAGTTTAAATCAATGTAATTCTGATCCATGCACACTAATAATCACCCTCAATTTATATCAACTTGCTCTCCAGTTTTCTTTAATGTAAGTATGTGGACTAGCATGAATCGGTAATCCCGAAAGGTATTTCGAATATTATACGCGTGCTCAAAATATCTGACGCGTTACACGCTACCTGGGGGCCGATTTTTGAGTGTCGAACGCTCGACTTTTCACCAGAGATCTGTCAAAAAACTATGACGTTTTGACAGATGTCGAGTGAAAAATCGAGCGTTCGACACTCAAGAATCGACCCCCTCTGAGCCAGTACGTGATGAGTAATCTTAAATCAAAATTTTATAATCAAAGTGAAGATTGAAAAATTCAACACCGCAGGTGGGATTTGAACTCACGACCTCTGGAATCCGTCCATTGCTCTACAACAACAACAACAACAAATACTCTTTATTGCACACCTCAATTAAAGTACAAAAAGACACAGTACAATACAAAAAGACACAATAAGTAGAGGCAAACAACAGGCGGTCTTATCGCTAAAGAGCGATTACCAATTGAGCTACCGTGGTATCCCTTGTGATGGTGAATGTTTCAATTTTAACACTCATCTAAGAGAGAGGAGGATGGGGAGGTCTTTTCCAAAGGTCGTGGGTTCAAATCCCACCTGTGGTGTTGAATTTTTCAATTTTTACTTTGATTAAAAAATTGAGATTTTCACAAACGTTTAAATCTTAAATCAACCATGTCATATGGAGGATCAGGGTTCAAATTATAAATATCAATATTTAATCAGTATATTAGTATGTGTATTTTTGTTATCATAGATATCATTCGCATTATTTACTATGGACACATAAGTCGAAAGCTGGGTTAGTTACTAAGTGCACTTTGAGCGTACGGGTAGCCCAGCCGGCCCGTCGAGCATACAGTTTTAACGAGACATCCTCATTAGGTAAACGTAATCTCTATTAGAACGTAATCTCTATTAGAAAAACTCATGTATACTTAAAATCATTACAGTTGAACGAATCGCTCCAAAGCAATTCCTTCGAAAAGCTACTTTACTGTTCAAACAATATATCAAAATCCAATAACATTGTAATACAAATACGTTCAACAAAAAGAATTTCAACCATATAGGTATTGAAAATTTTAGAATTATCAACTACGCTTTCGTTTAGACAAGCGTGGCTTTGAGGAAGTGGTCTACAGTGAGGTAAAAGAGCGATTTTATTTTATACTCTCCTAAAGCGCCGTGCCACGCTTCCCCCAGAGTATTAGACTCTATCGTAATCTTTATCAATAAAGTTTGGTCATATGCAACCCCGGTGATCAGTGGACGTGGGGTTCAGTCGCAACCCTCGAAACAAATGCCGATTGTGGGCTTTTCTAGAGCTCTCGAAACTATCGAGGCTATGGTGTATCTATAGTTACGGAAAAAGTGAAAATGTTACCATGACAAAGTCTCTACGATACATAAGATTTAATTTGACTGTGTATTATTGGTAAGCCTTTAAATTAATTTAGACCTGTCTCCTCTAGCATTTACTTGTGACTTTTATGTGACTATGTGTAGTATGCATTTCTCACGACAATATTTGGCACATTAGCAGGCACATTTCCCTAATGTGACAGCTACACCTAAGGCCAAAGTGACACAAACTATCAGTAATAGATATTTAGAATTTTGCTCTTATTGTTAAACGTATTCCTTGGAGGCATAACTATAATTGGTATAGTACAGCGATATTTTTTACTGGTAGCAAACAATCATAAACATATAAATATTGAAAAATAAAATATATTTTAGGCAGACATCCATACATAAAAATAAAAAACAATTTTTATTTACATGCGTACCTAAGTCAATTTATATTAATCGATGGTCATACTCGTAACAAATGAATGTAAAACAGGTTCTTGAACCAAGAAATGGTTTTTAGAACCTTACAATATTTTTGAAAGAGCAATCCAACTAGGTACAACTCACACGATGGGGTTTGAAAGAAAAAAAAATGCACCACCAGCTAACATGTAGGGGAGGAGAGGTACCCAAAAAAAATTTCTAAGACGGGGACGGACAGGCGGACGGACGGACATGGTGAAACTATAAGGGTTCCTTATTTACTACGGAACTGAAAACGAAATTCTTCGCTTGTTGCCCTACTCGAGGGAGCTTATTCTAATAAGCCTTACTAAATATAGACAAAAAAGTTCCCCAGTGACATCACATTCATTCGAAAGATCGAAATCCGCAGTTGATGCTATACGTAGACTATGACTCCAGTGTTGTACCCTCCAATTTTACCTACATGAGCTACTGCAGCGGTTTCCTGCAAAACCACTACTATTTTCGCGGAAACGGAATAGCATAACTAGCTACGCTCTTCACAATCGGTTTCACCTCATATCACTTTTGTACTTTGCCAAAGAGGATATATACTAACGTAACAAGAAGCGACACCGAAGCATGTGTGCTGTAAACCCGTCTCGCGGCTATGTGTGCGTGTCCGGACGCGAGCGGGGGCGCGCGAGGGTGGCGCGGTGTGTGGAAATCACTCCTCGGACGGGCAAAGTATAGAATCGTAGCGTTGCAAGGTCACCGACACTCGGTTCACACCGATAGACCCGTGTCGCGCCTTTGACTTTGCCGTGAGCTTACTGATGTCGCGCAGATATCCTCACTTGTCGGTATACTGTCGCTGCACTTTTGCGCAGCAGTAAAGCAAGGCAGATCCTGTATTCGTACCGCCCCGTTTCCGTGCATCCTGCGCCAGTCACGAAGCACTCATTTAAATGTAGGGGCGCAGTAAAGAATTAGCACTGACTCGATTGACAGTTGACACTATCAGTGTCAGTAAGCACTGATATGACTCTGTATCGACAAATTCGGAATACATACGTACAGTCAGCATCAATAGTAAACTGGCATATGAAAGAGGTCAAAAGTTCCTATTCCCTTGTACCTTGTAATAAAGACTTTTGACGTTTTAGTATGCCAAGCTACTTTTGATGCTGACTGTACGACACTTGCATGCGAGTTTAAGGGGAGGTCTCCCCAACGCAATTGTCCCGCTCTAACACGCGTGAGTTTACAATTATCCATCCCGCTCTCTACGCAAGGTCTGCGCGTAATTTCGTAAATATTTATTTATAGTCATTAAGCCAATCATTTTATCAAAGCAAACCCAGCGAATTTGTCTATGACTATTAAGGATCTTTAATTGAGTACAAAAATTAAATGTTAAATATCAGTTATATAGCCGTAGTATAGAAAATACATTCCAAAAACGGGTAACCCCGCGATTTTTTTCTATCGAGTGAAATTCATCAGATAACTGACTGCGATTTTGACTAGACAAGATCCTTATGTAAAACATTTTTTTTTTAGATTTTAAGACACTATAATTCTGTCTCAGATGGTTTTTAAAAACTCAAAAGTGGTAATACCCAGCCTCAACGACATTGCGCGGTTTCAAACAGCGTTTGAACTCGTTATACCTCCATGACCCGTAGTGTAATGAGACCCGCATGCGAGTCTCGTACGTGTTCGAATAAGGCTTTACGTACATTGGTTCGACTGATGTATGGGGAGAAGCATTGTGAATCAGCCCCAGGTACTCCAAATTCAATGCCGCACTAAAACGACGTATAAGTGCCAGCGAGGCACGAACAAAGTCGCTTTTGTTTTCAGTAACGAAGGTGCTAACCGTATTAATCACAATTAAGGCTAGCATGCATGCTAGTTTCAGCATTTTAGCATAAACACGTGCTTAATGACGTGGGGTCGGTGTGTTGTGGCAAACATTACCTACTTCAGTATTTGTAAAATAAAGATAAGGGGACCAGTCGGTTTGTTTTTAATATTTTATAAACATAACTTTTAGCATCCATATTTTAATTCTACTGTATAGTGAAAGCCGCAGATATATTGTACCTATATCTACAGTTTTCTTCTTGTGAGTAACAACGCAACAAGATGAAGTTCAAAGTTCAAAGTTCAAAGTTCAAAGTGCTTTATTGTAAAACATAGGTAGGTATAACTGAATACAGGGGTGTTAAAATACATATAGGGTATCACTATGTTTTGCCAGTTGGCACACAAAAACATTGAGCAAGAAAAAAGAGCATGAAAAAGAAGTGTACTTGAATATTTCTTTAACGTCTATCGTATATTTAGTGGGAAAGACTTTCAAAAGCTTAAAGAGTAAAATCTGTCAAATAAACGTAAGCATAAAATGATTATATGTGCATGTTTAGTTTTAAGCCCAACTTCTATGTAATTTTTTGGTGAACAATAAAGAATATTTGTATTGTATTGTATTGATTATAATTATGCTCATAGCTTAAGGTACTTTTTGGCATTATTGTTTGAGTTAGATTCGTTACTATTTATACCTACCTAATTTCGATGCCCAGACATTACGAATCAATCTGCTCTGGATTAAACGTCAAACGTTGAAATGGCTTCCTGAACAAAACCAATTAATTCAGTAAGTCAAGGAATTATTTCAGTGAGTCACCCAGCCCTGTCAAGTGTCAGGAGTTAGTCGATCTAATTTCCAATTCTAAGAAATCTGCCATTTGAAATTTTGTCTGTAAGGCGCCTTTCGCGGGGCGAAGGTGGTTACGATATGAAGTGGATATGAGAAAACTGTCAGCTGTCTGTCAAATGTCATTCTAGTCAGTTTTCCCTACGCGCCTACATTTAAAAGAGTGATTCCTAAGGCGACTTCCTGATTTGTCGGTGCGGAGGCGGTACGATATGAGAAAACTGTCAAATGTCAGTGTCAACTGTCAGTCAACTCTGTACTACTTTTTACTGCGGCCCTACATTTAAATGAGTGCTTCCGACTGGCGCGGGATGCGTGGAAGCGGGACGATACGAAGGCAGTACTGGTCCGCTTCTGTGCATAATATTACTACTGCGCAAATGTAATACTGACAGTATTCTGTCAATTTTCAATTCTATAAAAAATGGCTTTCCGTCAAATTTATGATGATTTCGCCAATGTCACGTGTTCAGTGACGTTGTTCGGTTAACGACGCCATGACAGTAGGCAAGGTTTTGTACGGTAAATGGATTCTGCTCGTCGTCGCCCCGGGCACGTGTGCTCACCAACGCGGCGACGACCAACATCCTCCGTATTCTGTCATGTGGGAATCTTTGCGACGTCAGTAAGTTTACGTCAAAGAAGTAAATCGTCAAAAAAGTTTACGTAAATTGAAGCATCATATGTCATCACAGTCGCGGAATAAAATGTTCGTCACTATAACATCATTAAAATAATTTCAAGAACACACAATGAACGAAAATCTGTGTATAAAAATGTCATGTATTTAATTAATTAGTCAATACTGTATTTAGTTACCTGCGCGTATGTTTGTCTACGAGACTGGTGAAAAAAACATATTCAAAATAGCGACACAACCGGCCATGATTTGTAGTCGTAAATTTTTCGTCTTCCAGGAAGTTAGTGGGTAGGTAGTAAATTTTGTTAAATTAGTTGGTTTAATTTATCGCCGAAACGCTAGTCCGCGAAGTCGCGCCGAGCTCCCCAGTCAGTAATTCTACGCGTGATAGTGTTATGTTCACTAATTAGCTTATACGTTTACATAAACTCGGGACTGTATGTGTATATGAGGTAAACGTCCGTTTGCTCGACACCTTATCGCCCAACAGATGACAATTATTGATAACCTCTGGCATTATAACAGACCTAATATTGACTCAGTAGTGTCGAAGACTGAGACATTTACCTTAAACAATAAGTTATATAAATGAATATAAGCTTTATGTACCACAATTAATAAAATACATTCAAAACCGTTCAGTGCGATAATGATAGGGATACCTACAGGAACTGAAAATTCACTTTTTTTTAATATTGCAGTTTTGCCTTATTCGTCAAAAAACCAAAGATCGTAGTTGAACCGATTTGACAAAGCCTACCTTGTGATTCGAATTTTTCAATGGAGGTCAATGTGGGCGTTTTTAATGTATAAATATTGACAAAAATATCCAACTATATCAATATAAACATATTTCTACTCTCCGTGTTTTTCTCTGTTAACTTACAGTTAACAAAAAAATTAAAGCCAAACTTCCTTTTTTAATAAGCAATCGTATAAAAAAACAATACCCCTCAAAATTTTTAAAATTAATTTTACATTTAGTTTTGTGTGCGAGAGAGACAAGATAATCCACTTTAATCGAATAAACTATAGCATCAAAACTTGATCAACTCCCGTTCGAAAACGAGACTTTAATTTTAAAATAACTTTAAATTAAAATTTCGCATCGACGCTTATAAATTCATTATGTCGTTCACAAAACAAGCGGCTTTTAATCCGTTTACTGTTCCCATTTACTGTCCTCAGCTGAAAGTTACAATGCAATGATTTGTACATTAATAGCTTAAGGCCGGGTATTACCACTTTTGAGTTTTTAAAAACCATCTGAGACATAGAATATAGTGTCTTAAAATCTAAAAAAAATATATGTGTTACATGAGGATCTTGTCTAGTCAAAATCGCAGTCAGTTACATGATCTGATGAATTTCACTCGATAGAAAAAAATCGCGAAGTTACCCCTTTTTGGAATGTATTTTCAATACTACGGCTATATTACTGATATTTAACATTAAATTTTTGTACTCAATTAAAGATCGTAAATAGTTATAGATATTTTCGCAGGGTTTGCTTTGATAAAATGACTGGCTTGATAACTATAGCTAAATATTTACAAAACTGAGCGCAGAGCTTGCGTAGAGAGCGGGATGGTTAATTGTAAACTCACGCATGTTAGAGCGGGACAGTTGCGTTGGGGATACCTCCCCTTAACAGAAGTAACATTTCTCTTAAGTACTCTTAAGTAGGTAAGCAGCGGGGCTATACAAGCCCATACAAGGTCTGTGCAAGAATTAGCAGGAAATGAATGAAAGCGCCCCATACCTACATTTTACTATGGCAGTACTTTATAGATAAAAAACAGGTTGTTCCGGCGAGGAACAGATGTATAATTAATTCTAATTCCTTAATTTTTATTAAACAGGATTATAGTTGTTTCTTATTGTATACAAGACAGCACGATTGGTAAAGAATAAATTTTCTAACTATCACGGTTCATGAGATACAGCCTGGTGACAGACGGACATACGGACCGACGGACGGACAGCGGAGTCTTAGTAATAGGGTCCCGTTTTACCCTTTGGGTACGGAACCCTAAATATTATCATACTATGTTAATAATAAATGTTGAAGATCACTTCAAGCACTAGGTCACAACAGACATTATTTTTTTGCCGTTTTCAAAGATAATGGTACGGAACCCTTCGTGCGCGAGTCCGACTCGCACTTAGCCGGTTTTTTATTGTTACTAACCGATTATGGATCTATGGTCTGAATTCATCATCTTCAGCCCGTAATCGCCCACTGCTGAGCATAGGCCTCTCTTCTTGTACGCCACCCGTCCCGGTCCCTTGAAAAGTGGGCATCACGTGTACCGAAAGGGTTAAGTTTGACAACCAACCACTATACAGTGTGGATAAAAAAAACTGCAATATTGTTGTGTTCAAATTACTTATCACAGATTTTGATAGATTTTGGGTGATTGATAAAATAAATGCAACTGGATATAAAAAAGTCAACGAGCCCAATTAAGAGAAGCGAATTTGCAAATAAAAAAAAATCACAACTGGTGTGTGTTTTTTACTGTATATTATAAACATTCGTGACGTTTATTGGTTTTTAATACCTACTTAAACATTTTTTACGCCCATACGGGCCATACCCGCTGTATGCGAAATTCCATTTTGTTAAAAAATTATTTTCTGTTTTACGAGGTTTGAAAAACCTGACGCAGCATCGACTTTTCCACAAATTGGTTTTTAAAACTCAAACTGGAGGTCGTCACGCTTTAAACATAACTTCTGAAACTTCATGTAGCTGATAAAAAGGCCATTTTGGAAGGTTTTTATTACTTTGGTAGGTTATTATTCTCATAAATATATGTTGTTTCTTTGCTAGGTAGTATGTGGAAAAAGTCTTTAGTAATAAGCATCCTTAATTTCATCATAAAGATTACAATCCATTTTTTTGATCTGTTCAAAAATCTGTGAGAACGACTGTGATTTTTTAATATTATTCTTAATTTTACTTTCGAACTTCAGAAATTATTTAAAAAATGAAAAATAAAATATAAAATACATTATAAAAACAGACTAAACTAGTCTATATAGATATATAGACTCAGAAAACAACAAAGTACATAAAATGTTAAAAGTAAAAGTATCTGGGGCCAGTTTTTTATTTGTAAATATTTAGTTTTATTTTAGTTTATAGTTAGTTTAGTCTGTTTTTATAATGTATTTTATATTTTATTTTTCATTGGATATCTATCCAACCGATTTATTGTTACTCAGCCCTTACAGCCTTCTCCTTATATGTATATACTTTTTCACCTTATTCCATTGAAATAAGGTCCAAAAATGTATACGTATGTTTATGCCCTCGACTGTACAGCAAAATATTCGATTCTTACTTTCTCAAAATTATTTTTGCCCACAAAGCAGCGTAGGATTCAAAAACACAGGCAAATATAGTCTTATAAACACTATTCATGTACTTACTGATTTTATATAAAAAAAACTTAATCATTATTAAGTATAAAATCACTTCAGGGACCCCATTTTTACAATAAATATAGAGTTAATTCATTTTCAATCCATGGATAAACAATCTATTGTCATTAAAATATCTAAACTAATTTTATAACTATCGGTTTTCCATTGTTTTAAATAAACAATGGGTGTGCTCATAAAAGGCAAACCCCAACGCAGCCAATAAAGAGTAAAGTTGAGCTCAACTATATTAAAATGAACATTTGTACTTTGATGAGACTCAAACGGTATAACGTGACCGCTTCAGTAATTTCGCTAGGAGTGCAAGCGAAAACTCGACGCGGCGAAATTTTACGAAGAATAGTACATTACTTAACAAGGGCGGTAAAACAAAGAATGTCTCAGATCGCAGGTGTTTGACGCCCGAGCCGAAGGCAAGGGCGATAAATATGCGATCTGAGGCTTTCTTTATTACCGCCCGTGTTAAGTACAAAATTTTATGTCACCTCCTAGCCAGGAAGTGGGATTTCCCGTGCGCGGAGCGTGCGGTAATTGCCGCTTTATGGCCAGGTGTAACATAAAAATCTTTACAACTTCTTCCTCATTAATTGCTTCAAAAATGTTAGGCTACATGAAAGTAATTTGTGTAACTTTAGTTGTCCTAGAACATTTCATATGATTATCTCTATTATGCATATATGGAAGTGCCGTGCTCTACATTACTGTCATGGAGGCTACATGACAGTAATTTGCGTATCTTAGGTTCTTCTAGAAGATATCATATGCAGTAATATGCCATAGTTTGTATAATCACTATCACGGCAACTAAAACACACCTTCAAAATATGCGTATTTTTCAACTGCTTTTTTTGCATAAGAATGTATGGTTTTTAAATGACAATTATGTAATCAACAAATACACTGCAGAATAATTATGGCGGCATTTTATTTCATGGTAAAAAAAGGGGTAGCTTTTAACGAACCACCAAATTAGTTGCCGAATGATGCTCTAAAAAATTACATTGATTATCAAAAATACTAGATTCGCACCAAATTTTCAACTCCTTTTAAATATAAAGTGCAACTCAAAGAAGTAACATGTCGATAACCTAATAAATTAAATTGTTACCAAATAAATTAGTCACTACCCAAAAATACTTAATGATCACCTAATTTCAAACACCAAATTTCATATAATTTACATCCAAATATTACAGGGCTCGTAATCCTATTAAAATTATTTACACCCAAATAATTCTTTCGATACCCAGAAATACTACATGATCACCAAATTTCAGGCGGCAATTGTTTTTTAATGTCCGACGCGCAAAGCAGTTCCAATCTAGTCTAACCTCATTGCTAGCACACTGATGCGGTTTTCCATACGGTCCGTCTCGCTCGCACCTCGCACCGCGTGCGAGCAAGACAGCGCTAAATGATTTTAAGAAGTTGAAGTTTGAAATAAAAATTGCTATTTTAGCTGGCGCGTACCTCTCCCAACGGATCGCTCTCGCGGTTCAGAGAGGTAACGCCGCCAGCGTTTTGGGGTCTATGCCGCAGGCAGAACTTTTAGAGGGAGTATTTTTTTTTGTAATTCGTTTTTATTAGTTTTGATATGTTCGTAGTTTTAAGTGATTTCATGTTATTATTTATATTTGTTTCGTTATTTTATATACCTTTAAATTCTTGTAATTATATGCTAATAAAGTTATACTCCCAGTTATAAAAAAAAAAAAAAATTTCAAACTAGTGGAGATTGGAACAGTATTGACGGATCTCCGCTGGCGCGGAGCTCCTATTTTGAGTTGTTTTGGCCCTTCGGGCCGATGCAAAACTAACATAACCTAAACCTACCTATACCTATTTCTACCTATTAACTTCCTTTAATTTTTCCATGAAAGTCTATCTATATTAATAAAGTAAACTCATTTGAGGACCTTTATCCATTTTCATAACAAACTAACAATTTAATAAATCAACAAAACTCATTTTCAAATAAAAGTTTTCAATCAAAGGCGCTCACGTCAACGCATTAAAAAATTAATAATAAAACTTCTTGCAGTTTGTAAACCATCAGCAACCAAGTAAAAGTATCTGGGGCCAGTTTTTTATTTGTAAATATTTAGTTTTATTTTAGTTTATAGTTAGTTTAGTCTGTTTTTATAATGTATTTTATATTTTATTTTTCATTGGATATCTATCCAACCGATTTATTGTTACTCAGCCCTTACAGCCTTCTCCTTATATGTATATACTTTTTCACCTTATTCCATTGAAATAAGGTCCAAAAATGTATACGTATGTTTATGCCCTCGACTGTACAGCAAAATATTCGATTCTTACTTTCTCAAAATTATTTTTGCCCACAAAGCAGCGTAGGATTCAAAAACACAGGCAAATATAGTCTTATAAACACTATTCATGTACTTACTGATTTTATATAAAAAAAACTTAATCATTATTAAGTATAAAATCACTTCAGGGACCCCATTTTTACAATAAATATAGAGTTAATTCATTTTCAATCCATGGATAAACAATCTATTGTCATTAAAATATCTAAACTAATTTTATAACTATCGGTTTTCCATTGTTTTAAATAAACAATGGGTGTGCTCATAAAAGGCAAACCCCAACGCAGCCAATAAAGAGTAAAGTTGAGCTCAACTATATTAAAATGAACATTTGTACTTTGATGAGACTCAAACGGTATAACGTGACCGCTTCAGTAATTTCGCTAGGAGTGCAAGCGAAAACTCGACGCGGCGAAATTTTACGAAGAATAGTACATTACTTAACAAGGGCGGTAAAACAAAGAATGTCTCAGATCGCAGGTGTTTGACGCCCGAGCCGAAGGCAAGGGCGATAAATATGCGATCTGAGGCTTTCTTTATTACCGCCCGTGTTAAGTACAAAATTTTATGTCACCTCCTAGCCAGGAAGTGGGATTTCCCGTGCGCGGAGCGTGCGGTAATTGCCGCTTTATGGCCAGGTGTAACATAAAAATCTTTACAACTTCTTCCTCATTAATTGCTTCAAAAATGTTAGGCTACATGAAAGTAATTTGTGTAACTTTAGTTGTCCTAGAACATTTCATATGATTATCTCTATTATGCATATATGGAAGTGCCGTGCTCTACATTACTGTCATGGAGGCTACATGACAGTAATTTGCGTATCTTAGGTTCTTCTAGAAGATATCATATGCAGTAATATGCCATAGTTTGTATAATCACTATCACGGCAACTAAAACACACCTTCAAAATATGCGTATTTTTCAACTGCTTTTTTTGCATAAGAATGTATGGTTTTTAAATGACAATTATGTAATCAACAAATACACTGCAGAATAATTATGGCGGCATTTTATTTCATGGTAAAAAAAGGGGTAGCTTTTAACGAACCACCAAATTAGTTGCCGAATGATGCTCTAAAAAATTACATTGATTATCAAAAATACTAGATTCGCACCAAATTTTCAACTCCTTTTAAATATAAAGTGCAACTCAAAGAAGTAACATGTCGATAACCTAATAAATTAAATTGTTACCAAATAAATTAGTCACTACCCAAAAATACTTAATGATCACCTAATTTCAAACACCAAATTTCATATAATTTACATCCAAATATTACAGGGCTCGTAATCCTATTAAAATTATTTACACCCAAATAATTCTTTCGATACCCAGAAATACTACATGATCACCAAATTTCAGGCGGCAATTGTTTTTTAATGTCCGACGCGCAAAGCAGTTCCAATCTAGTCTAACCTCATTGCTAGCACACTGATGCGGTTTTCCATACGGTCCGTCTCGCTCGCACCTCGCACCGCGTGCGAGCAAGACAGCGCTAAATGATTTTAAGAAGTTGAAGTTTGAAATAAAAATTGCTATTTTAGCTGGCGCGTACCTCTCCCAACGGATCGCTCTCGCGGTTCAGAGAGGTAACGCCGCCAGCGTTTTGGGGTCTATGCCGCAGGCAGAACTTTTAGAGGGAGTATTTTTTTTTGTAATTCGTTTTTATTAGTTTTGATATGTTCGTAGTTTTAAGTGATTTCATGTTATTATTTATATTTGTTTCGTTATTTTATATACCTTTAAATTCTTGTAATTATATGCTAATAAAGTTATACTCCCAGTTATAAAAAAAAAAAAAAATTTCAAACTAGTGGAGATTGGAACAGTATTGACGGATCTCCGCTGGCGCGGAGCTCCTATTTTGAGTTGTTTTGGCCCTTCGGGCCGATGCAAAACTAACATAACCTAAACCTACCTATACCTATTTCTACCTATTAACTTCCTTTAATTTTTCCATGAAAGTCTATCTATATTAATAAAGTAAACTCATTTGAGGACCTTTATCCATTTTCATAACAAACTAACAATTTAATAAATCAACAAAACTCATTTTCAAATAAAAGTTTTCAATCAAAGGCGCTCACGTCAACGCATTAAAAAATTAATAATAAAACTTCTTGCAGTTTGTAAACCATCAGCAACCAAGTAAAAGTATCTGGGGCCAGTTTTTTATTTGTAAATATTTAGTTTTATTTTAGTTTATAGTTAGTTTAGTCTGTTTTTATAATGTATTTTATATTTTATTTTTCATTGGATATCTATCCAACCGATTTATTGTTACTCAGCCCTTACAGCCTTCTCCTTATATGTATATACTTTTTCACCTTATTCCATTGAAATAAGGTCCAAAAATGTATACGTATGTTTATGCCCTCGACTGTACAGCAAAATATTCGATTCTTACTTTCTCAAAATTATTTTTGCCCACAAAGCAGCGTAGGATTCAAAAACACAGGCAAATATAGTCTTATAAACACTATTCATGTACTTACTGATTTTATATAAAAAAAACTTAATCATTATTAAGTATAAAATCACTTCAGGGACCCCATTTTTACAATAAATATAGAGTTAATTCATTTTCAATCCATGGATAAACAATCTATTGTCATTAAAATATCTAAACTAATTTTATAACTATCGGTTTTCCATTGTTTTAAATAAACAATGGGTGTGCTCATAAAAGGCAAACCCCAACGCAGCCAATAAAGAGTAAAGTTGAGCTCAACTATATTAAAATGAACATTTGTACTTTGATGAGACTCAAACGGTATAACGTGACCGCTTCAGTAATTTCGCTAGGAGTGCAAGCGAAAACTCGACGCGGCGAAATTTTACGAAGAATAGTACATTACTTAACAAGGGCGGTAAAACAAAGAATGTCTCAGATCGCAGGTGTTTGACGCCCGAGCCGAAGGCAAGGGCGATAAATATGCGATCTGAGGCTTTCTTTATTACCGCCCGTGTTAAGTACAAAATTTTATGTCACCTCCTAGCCAGGAAGTGGGATTTCCCGTGCGCGGAGCGTGCGGTAATTGCCGCTTTATGGCCAGGTGTAACATAAAAATCTTTACAACTTCTTCCTCATTAATTGCTTCAAAAATGTTAGGCTACATGAAAGTAATTTGTGTAACTTTAGTTGTCCTAGAACATTTCATATGATTATCTCTATTATGCATATATGGAAGTGCCGTGCTCTACATTACTGTCATGGAGGCTACATGACAGTAATTTGCGTATCTTAGGTTCTTCTAGAAGATATCATATGCAGTAATATGCCATAGTTTGTATAATCACTATCACGGCAACTAAAACACACCTTCAAAATATGCGTATTTTTCAACTGCTTTTTTTGCATAAGAATGTATGGTTTTTAAATGACAATTATGTAATCAACAAATACACTGCAGAATAATTATGGCGGCATTTTATTTCATGGTAAAAAAAGGGGTAGCTTTTAACGAACCACCAAATTAGTTGCCGAATGATGCTCTAAAAAATTACATTGATTATCAAAAATACTAGATTCGCACCAAATTTTCAACTCCTTTTAAATATAAAGTGCAACTCAAAGAAGTAACATGTCGATAACCTAATAAATTAAATTGTTACCAAATAAATTAGTCACTACCCAAAAATACTTAATGATCACCTAATTTCAAACACCAAATTTCATATAATTTACATCCAAATATTACAGGGCTCGTAATCCTATTAAAATTATTTACACCCAAATAATTCTTTCGATACCCAGAAATACTACATGATCACCAAATTTCAGGCGGCAATTGTTTTTTAATGTCCGACGCGCAAAGCAGTTCCAATCTAGTCTAACCTCATTGCTAGCACACTGATGCGGTTTTCCATACGGTCCGTCTCGCTCGCACCTCGCACCGCGTGCGAGCAAGACAGCGCTAAATGATTTTAAGAAGTTGAAGTTTGAAATAAAAATTGCTATTTTAGCTGGCGCGTACCTCTCCCAACGGATCGCTCTCGCGGTTCAGAGAGGTAACGCCGCCAGCGTTTTGGGGTCTATGCCGCAGGCAGAACTTTTAGAGGGAGTATTTTTTTTTGTAATTCGTTTTTATTAGTTTTGATATGTTCGTAGTTTTAAGTGATTTCATGTTATTATTTATATTTGTTTCGTTATTTTATATACCTTTAAATTCTTGTAATTATATGCTAATAAAGTTATACTCCCAGTTATAAAAAAAAAAAAAAATTTCAAACTAGTGGAGATTGGAACAGTATTGACGGATCTCCGCTGGCGCGGAGCTCCTATTTTGAGTTGTTTTGGCCCTTCGGGCCGATGCAAAACTAACATAACCTAAACCTACCTATACCTATTTCTACCTATTAACTTCCTTTAATTTTTCCATGAAAGTCTATCTATATTAATAAAGTAAACTCATTTGAGGACCTTTATCCATTTTCATAACAAACTAACAATTTAATAAATCAACAAAACTCATTTTCAAATAAAAGGTTTCAATCAAACGCGCTCACGTCAACGCATTAAAAAAAAAAAACTTCTTGCAGTTTGTAAACCATCAGCAATAGGTAGTTAGAATGAAACAGCAATAGGTACCTTTCACTCTAACGACATATCAATAGGTTTTATGCTTCAGACAATTCTTTGTATTTGATTGAGTGAGATAGCAGTATACGTATTATTATTTCACACAGCCACATTGCGCGTTGCTTTTTAAATTAATTTTAAATTTTACTTTCTAATTTATAACATTTTGGAAATAACTGAAATATTTATAGTGCTAAAAACAATTAATTTGTAACTGTTTACTAAAATGTAGCATGCGATGTATATAATATTTGGATGTAATTCTAATGAAAAAAGGTGCATGAGATTAGGTGGTAGTTTAGTGTTTTTGGTGGTACTTGACAATTTTTTTGATGCGATTATAAATTTATAGGAACGCAATAAGTAAAATAGGTGCAAGTGCTGCAAAAATAGGTAGAATTTTTTTGGTGATTCGGAATTGCTGATCGATAAATTTTTTTGAGTGTTCAACCTTATTTTAGGGTTCGAAAATTTGATGATATCAAAAGTTATTTAGGTGATCATTTTATTTGTTCCCTAAAAAAAGACATGTTCCTACAACGTTAATTATTATACTCAGCAACGTTCATAAAAATTAAACAATTTACATAAATAAATAAAAAATGGACTACCTAGATCGTGGCCATCTGCCATATTAGGTTCTGAGTATACCGAACACAGTGGCAATAACAGCAGTGACACTAATAAAGTAGCCCGATTACACCGACTGGTCAACGGAGTTCCTTCGGGATTAAAGTTTTAATTAAGGGATTTTCTGTTCCACAACCATTGTCCTGAGCCCTGTGTAATGGTGTAAAAAGACATTCCCGAAATTAGCGGACGGAATCCGGCCCGACCGGGTTTTATTTTAAGAGTTCCCCAACTTGAGGAGGTAATTCACATGTTCCTAACTTTGTCCCCGTCGAATTATATTTTTGAAGTTATAATACGAAAATGTTAATGCGTGGAATATAAAGAGCCATGAATGAAGTGGAATTTGATTTGGTTTTTGGTGAAGAAAGATATTTGTATTTCGAAATAGTGTATCGGAAACTTGAAGGTTTTGATTTCTTTATTAATTGTCCTAATTCAGGGACTGGTTATTTTTGTATGATGTCTCCTACTACGTATAAGTATAGCTTGGACAGCCACGTAAGGCCGGCCAAACAGTCATAAAACTTGAAGCAATAAAACTTATTGTGCAACAATAGCACTTCTTATTTCGAATAGTCACAAGTCGTAACACGGACTTTTGAATTGGGACCTACGCCTAGTTTCTTTAAAGCTTAAAATACCTGGTATGTTCCGTAAACAGAGATTATCCCAACAACTACCGTCAAATATTTTTTGTCGCAGTACAATTTTTATTGGTGTCATTTCACATTGAACTTCAGTGCGAACTATTTCAGATTTCAGATTTCAGATACTAATTAGCTTATCTTTATGACTAATGGCCATAGACCAGCGCACAGACTATACTTGAGAAATAAATATTTGCATATTTACCATGTTTAGATTTATTTCTTGTAGATTTGTGTACCTAGTGACTGCATAAAATATCCCGAATCTCTATAGACTCGGCTAATGAACAGTGCAAAAAAAATATCCTGTGCAAATAATAATATGACACACACACATATCGAACAAGTGCGGTAAATGAAAAATTGTTTAACTGTGTATTTTTATTGGGTGATTATTTACTGTCCAATTCTATAAAATTTATGAATACTAGTGAACTATTTCGCTTCATTCCGGTTGAAATTCGCAAACAATATCCGGCCAACTATGAATTTAAAGTCCAAAGCCCGGAATCGTAGATTAAGTTAACCTTTTCATTGAAACAAGAATCGCCCCCGGCAGCTTAAATGTGCTAAATTCTAATATAATATGCAAATAAGCCAGCGCCGCCGTGCAGTTAGGACGGAATTACATTTAGCCCCACTGTACACTAGTCAGCCATATTTTAGCTTAAACGAAATGTATGAGAGTGACGCTGTGCTGACTGCAAACATTCCCTGTTAAGGATGATTCACGCTAGACCGTTCCGTGTCCGGGCCGGCCCGTGCCCGGGCCGGCCCGTCGCCGAGCTTTTTTGTGTGTCAATATGCTACACGTTCCGCGTCCGGGCCGGCCCGAGCACGGGCCGGCCCGTGCCGAGCCCGTCGGTCGGCCACCGGGCTCTTACGTATGCCAACGTCGCGTCTCCGGGCATGACCGGCCCGTGCTCGGGCCGGGCCGTTTTGTGAGTTGCGTAGCAACTAGCGAGCGGCCGGCGTATCAGCACAAAGTAAATAGCGGCGGCGTATATTCTTTATTTTGTGGTATCAGGCATGGCATATGTCATGTCATTACAAGATTGTCATACGCGTTATACGTATCGCAAGAATGGTCAAGCAGTGATAAAGTGAATACTTAATATATAATATAACATCTGGTGATGGTGGAGATGGTTCATTGAAGAAGAAGAGGCAAAATGTTCTCTGAGATAGTTTGGTGTGCATCCGCTTTGGCGCTCTCATGGGGTAAATGAAGCAGTTATTTATTTTCACATATCAAGTTTTTTCCCGTGCTATTAAATAATTTTCGGAGGCCTAAACCCACCGAACAACGACTAGCTAACGGGCAGCAGCCAGATCTGAGGCTGATGATTATCGATAGACAATAATAAAAAAAATTACAAAATTGAGTGTTACCTAAGCCGTATCATTTCCTCTTCCTTCATTAAAAGTATTACAATTTAGTGGCGAGTAAAGCATACATGGATTTATTACTTACAAAGGTTGTGGGTTCGAATCCTGACTAGAATCTAATATATTAATAATTCGTTCTTCGAAACATGTGTGCAGTAGTTAGTTAGTTACGCAATATGTGTATTTGCGAAGAAATTGAAAGGTATAAATAAGGGAACTGTTCCAAGCCGAGAAGTGGCAAAGTGCGATTCATGAGAGGCCTGATGTTGTTAATATTAGGTGCCAGTAATTTGCTTGGAGTTGTTGGTTGAGGTAGAAATATCTACATGAATATATAACTATATGTATGTGAATAAGTTAAATCAAAAAACCCACTTAGTTATATCACCTAAGTAGCTTACATAATTATTTAATATTTTGGTTAATTTTAAACTCAATATGCGGTTGCCCACTTTATTTCCAGATTCCTGACTATGGGGGATTCATGTATACATGTCAAGCCATCTCTACTAGCCAACCATATCTATGGAAAGAGTAAAGAATGGTAAAGTTTGTAAATGCGCAATATTATAAATTTATATGATCTGATGCTGAAGAGGAGGTGACCATTAGCAACTACTAAACTGCACAAGCTATACTCGTCGTGTCTGGGCTCATTAGAAGCTTCTGAATGACTAGTTGATGACTGTCAGTGTCATGCCGTAATGGCCTGCCACCGTAACCTATGAACGTTTACAGCTACAGGAAATCATTCGCCGACTCCTATTTATATTTTTTATAGTTGTACATCATCATCATTGGCCTTGTTCATCCATGAAAAGATGATTTAAGCAGCTTCCGTATGCGTATGAAGAGGTGCGGCACTTATCTAAGTGGCTTGTAAGGCCGATACGGGAGCGACAGCAATTTTGTAAATAATTTGTCTGTGATAAAGTAGGCGACATTTTACTTGACCTTAAAAAAAACTTAGTATTTGTCCGTCTGTTACAGGTAGTTTTCTTAAAGAGCACAGACAGCTAATTAAAACATTTACCTTTCTACTATGTTAATATATATAAGTCTTCTACGTGTGTTAGGCTCATATCTCCTCCTAAACGGCTGCACCGATTGGGATGAAATTTTGTCTTTTTTTTATATATATAATTCTTCTGTACGTGTGTTAGGCTCATATCTCCTCCTAAACGGCTGCACCGATTGGGATGAAATTTTGTGTGTATATTTGTGTTGGTCCGGAAAGGTCAATTGAGACAATTGGACCCGGCAGGAGGCGTCGTTTTCGTGTTTTCGTTAAAAAACGGATCTGCTGAACATTTGTGTATCATAGATAGCGTAGAACAAACTCTTTGGCATTTGACGGAATAAGACATGCGAAGTCACTTGCGTCACTGACATATTTCTATCAAACAAATGGAGTAAGCGATATTTATTTATTATTGTAAAATTATGGTAGAGTGGACGTAAGGCAATTTAATATATAAATAACTCTTGAATTATAAAATCAGTAAAAAGGTTCAATACATAAACATAAAACGTAATATGTTGTGGAAATATTAGTCGTCACACACGAAACTCGAATTGTAAGCAGTTTACACGCGGCGAACAAATATGAATGCAGAAATAAGGTTTACGGGAATATGCAAGTGTAAGTGACCAAATTACCACACAATCCACACAACGGCTTAAATACATTACGTATTACATACGGCCTTCTTCGGCCTAACACTTTAAGGCAAAGACGGGTGCGCCAGAGAATCCGAAAACTGGCACAGTCTTCAAAGTATTGAGCACTGACTAGACTACCACAAGGCGGAGTGGAAGATACAGTCCAGTTCATTGATATAAAGGTAAGTATCGAATGCGGTCGCCTACAATTTGAAAGCAAAAGCATTCGATTAGGTAAAAAAGTGTATACATATTAATGAACTCGACTGTGCCTAAAGAGCTACACAGGCGCTTCAACGGGGCCCGTACGGGGCCCGACATAGACTGCTCGCGTCTGTGAACTGGGTACGTTGCGGGGAAACCGAAGGTTTTTTCTGTGCAATCGCAGACGAAGTTATCATGCATGACGAAGAATTACTGGAAATATATCCTAAAAGCGGTACCTACTGTCGACATTTGTCGGGCATGCCGCCGTCCAGGAGTGTCACTCAGGCATATCATTTTCGGTTGTGATCATCATCCTAACGGCAAGTACTTGGACAAAGACAAACAGTGTCCTTTTTTTAACCTGACTTTGGCTTTATAGGCAGGGCCCAATAGAGTGATAGGGGCGCGCGATAGGTGAGTGGCCTAGGGAAAATCCAGAGGAAACCTCCGACACGACCACGCCGGAAATACCCTAAGAGTTTGCGCTTCACTGAGATTGGTTGAGCGGCTTCCAGCCTTATGAATAACAGCCCAGTATTTTTATCTAGACCGGTCATTGTGGCACTCTTTGGGGGAGGCCTATGTCCAGCAGTGGACGTCTTTCGGCTGATATGATGATGATGATGATGATTTTTATCTCACGAGCGCATAAATCCTGCATGGTTTGAAAATACTATTCGACCAGGTAGGTGGCACTGCTTTTTCGGGCAGGACGACGTCTGCCGGGTCCGCTAGTGTAAGTATATATTTTTTCTGTAGCATGATTGCCATTCGTGCAATTTACAAATAATGAAAATCGATTTTACTTTTCTTTATCTGTTTTTGTATAAACGTTGTCTAATAACACACACACAGCCATGGCTCACCCGTTTTCATAAGATAAAAGTAATTAGAATAAAATAAAGAATAAAAAAGAATAAGAAAGAAAGAAAAAAGAAAGAAATAATAAAGAAAGAAAGAATAAGAGTAGAAGTAAGAATTCATGGTTGGCTGGTAGAGAATGCCATTTGGCATTAAGCCCGCCATCAACATCATCATCATCCTCCTAGCGTTATCCCAGTACAGTTGCATCCTGAAGGATGCCTGGGGTCCGCAACCTAATCCCAAGATTTGACGTAGGCACTAGTTTTTACGGAAGCGACTGCCATCTGTCATTAGCAGTAGGTACTCAGTATTTGGCATTATATTGTCTCTACCCACGCCAACGGCATTAAGGGGCTTGAGTATATGTAGGTACCAATGTTATGTATGTATGTAAGTAAGTATTGAATAGCACCCACGTGTCGCGATATTTATCCCCATATAAATGTGCGGATTAAATTCAGTGTGCTGAATGGATCCCTATAACCACGAAATGGTGGTATGAGAAACGTAATGACTTTTCCTCTCATCCATACTAATATTATAAATGTGAAAGTCTGTCTGTCTGTCTGATACCTCTTCATGCTTAAGCCGCTGAACCGATTTGGATGAAATTGTGCATGGAGATATTTTGAGTCCCGGGGTAGGACATAGGATACTTTATATCCCAGAAATCATACCTCAAAGGAGTGGAAGCTTGTATGGAAGAGCGATAACTTGGTAAGCGCCTGATATAATAGCAATAGCAATTACATTCTATCGCGATGAACGAGTTCCTCGCGAACGAAGTCGCGGTCAAAAACTAGTATTAATAAATAAATAAATTACGTGTCGCTTTTAGCAACATTTCATATCATGCTTAACAAAAACCCTATTTTCCCTTTCCCTCCTTTATAGTTTCGTTATGTCCGTCCATAAGTCCTTATGTCAGACCGTCTGTCCGTCCGTCTGTGCGTCTGACCTCGGCTTAGCTTAGTATCCGTTAATTAAATACATAGTTCTAAATAAATTTACATACACTAACAAAATGGGAGATTGAAATCTTGGAAAACATATTTTTTGGGCTTTTTAGGGTTCCGTACCCGAAGGGTCCAAGCGGAATCCTATTGTTGTCACTCATGCTTCCGTCCGTCCGTCCATCCGTCCGTCCACGTCCGTCCGTCGTCTGTCACAAAACTAGACTACCCGTGCGAAGCCGGGGCGGGCCGCTAGTATTTTATATATCTATATTTCTTTATTTCCGGGATCTCGGAAACGGCTCTAACGATTTTGATGAAATTTGGTATGTAGGGGTTTTCGGGGACGAGCAATAACGACGGGAAAACGCCGAGCAAAGCTCGGCCGCCCAGATATTGTATGTTTATACAGGGTGTCCAGTAATTAATGGACAAACTTCTAACCACTGATAGAGCTCCTGAGGCTGGTCCAGAAAATGGACATTCAGGTTTAGTAAGAGTCCCTAAGTTTCCGAGATAATCGAACCTTTAATTTTCTTCATAATTGGTACCTTGTTTCACCTTAATGAGTATATAAGGGTTAATCTCCAGAACTACAGATTAGATTTCAATTTATTTCTCATCAACCATACACAGAGAGTAATAATGTGATTATTGTCTTGTTTTTGCAGAGCCGATCAAATGAAATGAAGGTCTCCGCTTCAGCTTCGACAAAAATACTTTCATATGTCCGGATTTCCTCTTAAACGACGAAAAGTTCTCGTTTGGCGATTTGTCGTCCTAGCTGTGTTTGTTAAGCAAATTCTATTTTCACGACTAATTTTTGTCATGCTCAAGTTCTGATGATGGGATCCATGAGCAATCGAGGCAACTCCTCAAATGTGAAAGGCACAGGCATTTTAGTATTTTCATCAACTAATTAAGCATTTGATGACATTTGATGAAGTGAAACTGATGATGATGATCAGAATTCAACGACGCATCTTCTACCATTATAAACATTTTACTTATAGCCATTTTTATTTCATTTTATGGAATCTTAGAGTGCACCATATAAGTATAATAATCTTTCACCGGCCTCCCACATTGAAGTCGGTTTTTTTTTCTTAAAAAATATTTGTGAACGAGCTTAGGTATTGGACCTGTCTGATGGCAAGCGATTGAGGATTCTTAGTGTTGACTGCTACTGCTAGAGGCAAATTTAAGTCCTTCACTTTCAACACAGCCCATTTTCGGGAGTTCTGGAGGCCTTAATGACCACCAGTAATGCAACACCATACCTACACATTCAGCGCATCGTTACTATGACTGCAGCAGTCTTCTTTGACTGTAAGGTAGATAACAAGATACGTTTCCAGTTCGACTGCTCCAAATAACTTAATAATTGACTTACGCCTCGTACATTACGTGCGTTAATTTACATATTACCTACTATGATGATTTTCAGTGATAGCATCTATCGGATTGTAAAATCTTTTTTTTTTCAGGAATGCCTAAAAACTACAAACAGAAGTTTATATTCGTCAACTTACGGCTTGCGACAGTCTTCTTTGCAACGTTGAAATTGTCACACCGCGTCGGCACACCCAGAAGAACATAACAATATTTCGATACGTCCTCCAAACTTTAATTCCTTAAACATAGATGTAATAAACCATATTTATAGCCTGTGTCTTTATTAGAAAACTATGGAAATTAAAGATTGCCGACGTGTTACTTGATGGTTACTTGCCACAAATTATAGTCGTTATTTGCACTGTCGTCAGTACTCAGTACAGGTTTAATAATGTCTCGCTACCTGCTTTAATAAATAATATCTGGGTGACCGAGCTCGGCGTTTCCCGGTCATATGAGACCTATCTAGATCGATTGTTCACCCCCGAAAACCCCCACATACGAAATTTATTCAAAATCGTTACAGCCATTTCTGAGAACCCCGAAATAAATAAATATATGTACAAAAACTGCTCGTTTAAAGATATAAGATGTACACCCATATCACAGGAACATTTTGGATAATTCTTTTAATGTTTCGATAATGGCATAAGGCAGGTTCATGCATTGTGTAATTTAATTTTATCAACTCCATCACGCTTTGAACGCCAGACATGCAAGGTTATCTAAGGCCTCGGTCGTTAAATAAACTGACCGTTATGGAAATTCCCTCTATTGACATCATTAATAGATAACACATTAAAAGAATCAATCAGTAAAATCCTAAACGTTTCCCTCGATTTTCATACTTGGTCCCAGGCAACTCTGCCAATAAAATATGGCGGATTAGGTATCCGCTGTACTGGTGACCTGGCTCTTGCTGCTTTTCTCTCATCTGTACACAGCACCGCCACGCTCATCAGTGGAATTCTTAATGTTTCCAATCCCGCTGATGTAGTAGTGACGGGCTTTGCCGATGCAGAGTCAACTTGGGAGATCGGGAATCCTAGTAAGAGCCCACCTGCTGAAAAAGCGAGCCAAGCTGCCTGGGACATTTTAAAAGTCAAACTATCCACAAAAGTCTTTTAGAACAGAACCTTATCCCAACCGAGCGCGCTCGATTACTGGCAGTGTCCGTGCCTTAGACTAGGGCTCAAAGTCTACAAGCCACATTCCTGCAGCCGCTGCGGTGGCTCGGTTGACGCCCTCGGTCGCCACGGCCTATACTGCCAGTCAAGTGTCGATCGGTCAACGACCTCATCCACCGGGCTCTCGGCTCCGCAGCTATCCCATCAACTCTGGAGCCAGTAGGTCTGTCCGCTGCTGATGGCAAAAGACCTGACGGGTGAATAATAGTACCGTGGCATCTAGGTCGACCTTTGGCATGGGATGTGACCTGCGTGGACACGTTGGCCCCGTCCCTTGTCCAGCGCTCTGCCAATACGCCGGGCTCAGCCGCTAACGATGCCCAAACTTTACTGTCAAGTGTCGTAATAGGCTTTCTTAACATAATTATAATTACCTACATATTTACGGCACTTGCAGTAGAGACCCTGGTACCCTGGTTGACAGATACTAAAGAATTAGTCAAAAAAGTTTTTCAAAAATGATCAGGGTCTCAGGTGATCTGAGGGCTGGGCTCTTACTTCGCCATGCGGCTGAGCCTGGCCATTCAGCAAGCAACGCAGCGAGCGTCCTGGGAACGATGCCTCGGGCAACACTAGGAGGAATTGAGGACGGGCGATTCAAATTGTAATTATTCTTATTAAATATTATTTATATTAATTTATTTCACATTATTAAATTACATTATAAACTACTTGTGGGTATTATTTGTGGTTTTTAGTATATTTATCGAATTTTAATTTTATTAAAAACTTGTTTTGGGATCGCACGATGCTTATAGGCGTCAGTTACACGGTCATTATTATCAAGCGATACAGTATTGGCCTCTCTGTCATTTTCATTTCATGTAAGTGAGAGAGAGGTCAATACTGTATCGCGTGATAATATTGAGCGTGTAACCGATGCCATACAATATCTTAGAAAACAAAATTATGTACTTACAATCACAATCGTGCAGAACAGTCCTTAAAACCATTGTCAGTCAGTATATGAATGTCCTTATGAATTTGTATGCCGATTCTTTTTTTATGCGCTAAACACCGTGCGAACCCCAGCCCGGCTAGCATGAAAATCCGGACCAAATATATACTCCGACATATAACCTGAGATCCTGAGATAATTCTAAGTGCGGCGGAGACTTTATCTCAAATAGTGTCATGTTAATATTGCAACGTTAATTTATCTCCATACACAAAACGAGAGACATATGAGAGAAGGCCTGTGCCCAACAGTGGGACGGTATACAGGGTGGATTTTCTTTTTGGGTCAGTGAGGGTAGCTACCAGATCCCGTGCTGCTACGTGAAAATGGTTTTAGAAGACCTTCCTTTGATTTTGAATCAAAAAAAAGTTTGTCAAAAATGGCCTTTATCTCGCACCCTGTATGTTTATTCCAAAATCTGTAAACGCCATTTTTCATTAATTCAAAATCAAAGGAAGGTCTTCTAAGACAATTTTCACGTAGCAGCACGGGATCTAGTAGCTGCCCTCACTGACCCAAAAACAAAATCCACCCTGTATATGCTGATGTTGATAATAATGACACGAAAATGTGTATATTGTTCAATTTTAAGTGGCGTCCCGAGTGACATATAAGTTTATGTCAATAATTTAGCATTGATTTGACAAATATACGATTGAACGTCCGACAGTTATTAATCATTTATTTACAAGAAAATATATACAAGAATACAATAATAACTTAAATAAAATTAAAACTAACTTATATGTCCGACAATTTATATGTCTGGGTATTATATTTAAATTTCACGTATATCTTTTACCCAAATTTGACGGTAAAACGTGACCATAAATAATGTCATTTGACTATCATCCTAGCCCGGCAGCCATCCAGCAGCTAATATAAACCGACTAAATGCAAGGTTGAATGGTCTTCCATATTTCACGTATCAATATTTGACGGTTTACAACCTGCGTCTTTTTGACGTACATGCCCGTGCCCCGTCCTCGCCGCGCCCGTCGACGGTGCATTGTCCTAGGTCAACGTTCCGTGTCCGGGCCGGCCCGTTTCCGAGGGCCACCGTCGCGCTTCCGAGGCCGGCCGTCGCTTGACGGCCGTCAAACGGATGCATTGTTGATAGAGCGACCGTTCCGTGTCCGGGCCGGCCCGTGCCCGAGCGTCACCGTCGCCCGGCCGGGCCCGGCCGGGCGACGGTCGCCCTCGGAAACGGGCCGGCCCGGACACGGAACGGTCTAGCGTGAATCATCCTTTATTATCTTCTATGGGCTAGTTAATTAGCGCGGGATGTTTTGGAGCCTTTAAAACCGTTAGTTATGTTGGTTGAAATCCGACGGAATGGGAGTGCAAATATCCGAAATTTTGAAACGCTCGCTAAGTTCATTGTCGGCTCTCAATTATCTAGATAAGAGTTCAACAAACTCTTGAAAAAGTCCTTGCAAATTTGTGCAAGGAAAAATTAAATGATAAAGACTTGTTGTATCCCTAACGGATGTAGGGGACAACAAGTTTAGTGTCCACGCTTCGCGTAAGTTACTTAGTCTAAATCTAAATACAAATTTTGTTTTAAATGCTAGGTTAAGTAATGTCCAAATAACTGACGCACAAATGTTCTTTGTGGATCCGTGAGCTACGAGTCTGAATCTCGACGGGGCCCCGGAGGTCTCAGGCTGTAGGAAAAAGGTTAGTCCTGTACCTTGGTCCTACCACAACCGAAGACAAGGTGTCTAGAAGAACACGTGATTTCGTTATTTATCCGGTTGGCGTTAAAGTGTACAATTTCCTAACAAAACTAAAAACCGATCAGCGATCGTTATATTAGGATGCAAATTACACACAAATCTCGCGACAAGATTGGGGGTGTATTTGGAAAATGTATTGATTGCAGTCAGGTTTGTATTTGTGAGAAGGTATTTATGTGTGCAGTAGAACATACGAGTTCATCTCAAGTTTTTGTTTTTAATTTAGGTATGGTCTTCCTTTTCAGCTATAAATAATATAGTTATTTCATGCTTACATTATTTATTGTTAATTATAAAAAAAAGAAAATAATACTTAACCTACTCACCGGCTGAAATTATGGCCCAAATTAGTAAATTTTATAGTTTGAAATCACGAAAAGATTTTGTGCCGAATTTTCTGCCGGTGAATGTAGAATTTTCAATGATAAGGCCTCAATTATTTATTAAATTACGTTTCGTTTCATTCATCTAAAAGTTGTACAACGCGTACGCTAGTAGGGTTTGACTTGTAAAAGTGCCATTGCGGCCTACTTACAGAATAAAGTTCATTTATTTATTTATTTCCTAATATCTAATCTTAAAAAAAAGTATACCTACCTAATATCAGCTTCATAGAGCGGTGTTTCACACTTCCTATGTGACGTTTGTCAGTCGTTGTCAAAAAAAATATTATAGAGTTGTTGAATTAAAACCCTCCAACTTGAAATTGTTCGATGTACATAATTATTTGACTATCCATTTCCTAGTACCTAGCAAAGAGAATATAAATCACTACGTTTAGTACCTAGTTGCAACAGCTCTCTAAAGATATCCAAAGTTTATATGTCATGGATTTGACGTAAACTAATAAAGTCCATAAAGTGCAGTATTTATTTGATATGAAACGGCAATTAATAAGATGATTGACGTTCGCCAGTGTTCGGAAATCGTCGTAAACGGCCATTTTTTTAAATAATAATGGTATTGCTCTTGGCCAACATCTAGCCTGGGGGCAAAGATAAGGCCGACGATGAAGCGAGCTCACCCAGAAAATGCCTATTCACTCTTGCCTTAAATAGGTCCAGGTTATATGAACTCGGAAATACAGATGCCGGCAGGGAATTCCAAACCTTAGCAGTGCGCATTATAAAAGATGACGAAAAGCGCTTGGTTCGAGTAAGAGGAATCTCAACCAGGCAAGGATGGTAGCCTGCCGTACGCCTCTATGCCTCTATGCCTCTGTGCTACATGCCATATGTCTCTTTCCAAAGACCGACGTGCAATACTTATCGCCGGGTACTGTAGTTGCCTGCAACTTCAAGTACAGTGCTATTATATTCCCGTGGATACGCTGCGTCCAGTGCTTTTGTTGTTATACATGCATATTCGTTTCTCTCAGCCAGTGGATCCATTAGGAGCCATTTCCATCGCAGCCAATTTCAAAAGGGATTATAGTTGTAGGAAACGTAAGGCGCTTAACACTTTCTTTGCACTGGACGCGTATGCCAGAGCCTTGCGGCTGCATAATCACTACTGCACGTGATTCTTCCCAAGATGGACGCAATACAAGCGTTGTATGGAATGGGAAGTCAAATATGGGTCAGTGAGGGCAACTGCATATATAAAAGTGTAATACAACATAAAAATACATAACACTTAACTAATATTTAAAAATAAATAATTATAAATGAAAACGCCCCTCCTCAATTCCCCCTAATGTTGCCCGAGGCATCGTTCCCAGGACGCTCGCTGCGTTGCCTTGCTGAATGGCCAGGCTCAGCCGCTGGGCGAAGTAAGAGCCAGCCCTCAGATCACTGCATATATTCCACAAGTCTAAAAAGTAATATTATACGCTGTTTGACACACGTTTATGGTGCTATTAGAAAAAGATTTTAGAGAAGATAACATAAAGGGCAAAAATAAGGGTCGAACATAGCTCGACGCTTGTGGCCCTACACATAGTTTTGACGACACACGTAATCGATCCAATCGTTGTACGGGAAAATGAGTATTTTGCTTTATTTTTATTAAAAATGTTATTGCTCTTGGCCAGCATTTAGCCAGGGGGCAAAGATGAGGCCGACGATGAAGCGAGCTCACCCAGAAGATACCTGTTCACTAGTGCCTTAAAAAGCCTTTTTGGTTTATTACTTAGAGTGACACCATATTATAAATTTTAACACGTGGAAATAAATACCCAATTTCAATTCAATTCTTTGAAAAATGGCTTCCATCAAATTTATGATGATTTCGCCAATGTCACGTGTTCAATGACGTTGTTCGGTAACGACACCATGACAGTAGATGAGGTTTTGTACGGTAAATGGATTCTGCTCGTCGTCGCCCCGGGCACGTGTGCTCACCAACGCGGCGACGACCAAAATCCAAATACCCAATTTGAGACGTCGACTTTTGAAATCTGTAGGGTATAATAGTTTATCACACGTTACGGGTTAATTAATGTTGTATGTTGATGTAGGTTGTTATGTTGATTGGGACAATATGTTAAGTAAAAGATGTGACCGACGACCTGGTCGAGTATTGTTAACTCACGCATAGTAAGCTTAACATTAAAATGTCTAGTGTGCTCATACAGGATCTATTCCGCTAAACGTATTGAATTAGAGTCGGTTTTACTCGGTTCGCTCGTCGCAGTTATTAGTTTGTATTTGTTTGTGTTTGTAATGCGTGCTCATGTCTGTTGCATGATGTTCTAAATAATTTTTTTCTTCAAAAAGTATATTGTAGAAAAAATTATGACCGTGAATATATAATGAGCTTCAAATATTTTTTTCAAAATTGACGCCATTTTGACATTTATGTTTGTGAGAAAGGGTTTGTTAGCAGAGGCTTGTTAAGTTTTTTGGATAAAGAGGTTAGACAGACAATAAAACTAATCATTCACTCTCATCTCCCGTCATCTCCCGAGCCCGGAGATTTCCGGGCACATAACAAAACAACGCTATTATTTATTTTTTTCGCCGGTTGAGGTCGGGTTCCCACACAATATCGTAAACTAAATAGTATTGGAACAATTTGCATAGGAATTTGGAGGAAAAACAATAAAATTGAGTTTATGGGGCCTTGAATTATTAATATAAATATGAAATGGAATAGGTACATCATTTTTGTATAGATAAAAATAAAACCTACTTTCCACAACATACCTATGAATTTTATCGAGCTTATCAACTAAAAATAGCAATTCTACGAAGCAGAATTCTGTTCTATTGGAAATTACTATAAAAATGCCGAAAATATTGTATAAAAGTAAAATAAATTTAGAAAGAGTAACTAAGCCGAAAAATGCGAAATTATTCGCTAGAATATGGAAAGGGCTCAGAAGCCCTCGACTAAAAAAAGCTTAAAGCATACAAAATAAAATCGCATTTACATCCTTTTTACCAGCTGTACAACTTGGATATTGTGATAAGAAAAAACCTGGCTTTGCCGTTTACTGAGATTGAATTGGGACTTAAATATAAGTACTGCTTTAGATATTGTGTAGTTGAATAAACTGAAATTCGTTTTCGAGACTTCTAGTTCACATTTCCTTAACTATATTGGTGTTACTACGCGGTAACCGGTAAGAGAGCGTCCATTACTACTGCATTCAATCCCCTCATAAACATCTTACGTAATCAATCAATACCCCATAATTTTCGTTACCTACATTATTTTCACTCAAAGAAATAAAAAAAATGCTTAAATTATAATACTGACGTCAAGCTTTATGAGTGTGTTAGTGGTATATAAATTTCAATGCAATCAAAACTAACATGCTCAAAAATATCTTAAGCGTTATAATAAGCCATCATTAGGCACTGTTTTATAATATGTGAAATTTAAGGAAGATTTCAAATTCAATACGAGCATTCATTAAAATTAACAGCATCGCTAGCCAATGTACCCAACACAGCCCTTTGTCGAATTTATAGGATCTTATCATTGTGTGTTTGCTGAAACTTATCATTTGGTCAGCTCAAAATGTATGAAAACGCTCTCACCGAGTTTGAAATACGCGCGCTCATCGGTTAGCAACAAATGTTATACTCGCTGTTTTAGTTTCCACTAGTGACCACCAGAGGCGCTGTTCACGTTTTCATACATTTTGAGACAAAACGCAAACGCGTTCGAATTAGTTAATGTTTCGAAAAAACTTATACTAGAGCTACAGAGCCAGAGAATACGTGAACGGTGATTAGTTTCGCTTCAGGCAGACTTTGAACAAACAAGCTAAATCTAACTGCGAAATTCCTTGAAGTGTTTATATTTTAGATTTAGAACTAAGAACGTAAATAGCTGGTTGATTAAGGGTATGTATAGGTATGTACTAGTTTAGCCTATATTGGGAAATACAATATCCTAAAGATGATATCCAGTCTCCTACTTACACTTGAGTTAGTGATAATAAATTGTCTTTGGCATTAAGATAACGCTAACAAAATTAGTCAAATGAAAATAAATTCACGAGAATAACGCTTATAAACTGACATCACAATTGAATTCTAATAACTAAAGTGTGTAGAGAAGACCGTTTCAAAGGCAATAGGTACGACCTGATTCAGCGTTCATTTGATTCATTGCAATTTGCAGTTGCTGACTGGCAACGAAGCCAACACAGCCCTTTGTAGAAATCCTAGGATCTCATCATTTTGTGTTCGCTTTAGACTTATCATTTGGTCAGCTGGGGCTAAGAACCAACGTAGGTACGTCAAAGTGTTGATTAGTTTGACTGCAGGCGGACCTTAAACAACGGCGCTAGATTTATATAGGTTTTGCTCGCAAAACTATTTACTACTCACTATATTAATACGAGTTACAATCGCGGAACTCGAAGACAATAATTATTTATCTACACCCATGTACTAAATCCTTTTTTAGTGTGTTCACATACCACACGTAAAGACCAGTCTAATGAAACTACAGCGGAGCGCTCGTGGCCCAAGGGCGCCTGCGTACCGCAACCGGTATGCAAGGTTAAGCAATGCCGGGCGGGGTCAGTATATTTATGGATGGGTGACCGCTCCCTTTGAGTGTTTACTAACTGAGCGCTCCCGTGCTTTGGAAGGCACGTTAAGCCGTTGATCGCGGCTGCTGTCTATGACAGTTGGAGGCCTTCGAGCGGCTTGAGAACTTCTCTAACAGTCAAGTTGCCCACTCACTTGACAAAGGGGGTCGAAGTTGCACCACGTCCGTAGGGAAAGTACCCATAGCTACCCTACGTGTGACCCCTGGGTGGTGCTAAAAGTGCAACAAAAATTGGCAACCGTACCTACTGTTTTCTCGAAGATCTCACGGTTCGAAATAAATGCCATACGATAAATAAACGAAACTCACACACTCGTGTTTTAATGCCTCTCATTATGTAACAATTGTATAAACTACTAATGTAATTCTTTTCCAGAACCGTTTAGTACAATATACCTAGTTTTAACGTGACTCACGAAAGTTTAATAGTAGTTTATGCGACTGGTACATAATGAGGGGTATTAAAACAGGAGTGTGTTTTGTAAAAGGAGCCGAAGGCGAGTTTCATAATATGGTCAGACGAGTGTTTTAATGCCTAATTATGTACAGTTGCATACATTACTTTATCTACATCCATATATTAAATCCTCTTTCATGTGTTTCGTGTGGGCACGTCTCGCCGGCGTGCGCCATGTTTGCCTCGACAGGCCGGCCCGCGCGCCGCCGCCAGCCCGCAGCTGTGTCGTTAAGGTTGCACATGATCTCGTTAGAGTATTATATTTGGTGTTCTTATAGGGGACGCGCGCAACCGCGAGAAGCTTCCTGTACAGTATATTATAAAGCGGGGTCTTATCTAAGGTTTTTGAACTTATTAATGAGGATTTAATATATGGGTGTAGATAAACTAAATTATTTCCCTCATGTTTTTATTACATAAGACGTCCGAACAATAGAACGAAGGAACTGTCATGGCTGCGGTTCAGCCGTGCCCCAATATTGGCGGAATTGTGCTATCCAATATCACTCAGCGAACTCCATTTGCCGGCAATATATATGAATTTGCCTTAAGTTATGTTACCTTTGACAACCTTCGCTTAGATTAAACCTTTTGAAGTATGAATAAAACTTCGATGTTTGTGGTTGGAATTCACATTGTTCCTGTTTGTTCTAAATAATAACAAAAACCGGCCAAGTGTTACAAGTGTTACATTATGTGGACTAAAAAGTTTGCGTACTTATATTTACTATGTTTTTGACAGTATTAACAACATTATCTAAGGTATCAATGGAAATTGTCCGTAAATTTGTTTTTGCAAAGCACATTTCTTATACTTACTTGTTAACTAGTAATTTCTACTTAGCTGTGATAGTTATCCTTTTAAATTCGTCGTATATACTACCACCATGAGAACAAAAAAAAATTGCTGTACCACTTTACATGTAGGGGAGGTACACTAAAAACTTTTTTTTTTCAAGGTTTTATTATACCGTTTTGTCGGCGTTATTGGTATGTATACTCATGCCAAATTACTTACTTTAGGTTAGGTTACTGAGAAAAGCGGGGGACAGACGGACGGACATGGCGAAACTATAAAGGTTCCGTTCCTTGTTTACTACGGAACCGTAAAAAATGGATAAAGTTTTTGTAAAATAATTCATTGTTTTATCATGTATCTAGGTATCGAGCGTAATATCAAGGGTAAAAATTTCGATTCTACTATTTCAACTTGACATTGCCAACGTTTACCGTGATATTCCAAAATATGCCATAATTTCAATGCATATCATTTCAGGTTTACTTCAACTATACAGTTACTTTTCAGAGTATACACTCTGAATAGTAAAAGTTTACTTATTTGATCACCTAGGTGAAATCGTCATAAATATTTAGGACATATTGTGCTGATGACGATTCGTTAAAAATACCTAGTAGTATAGACAATTGATTTCGTGATAACCAGTTATAATTTACAGGTCTAAATTGTGACTAACCAAAAACTGAAGAAAGACAAACGCACACATATACATATACACAGTATTAAAACACACTTTCATTGTGATGGAATTAAAGTGTTAAGTTAATAAGTTAAAGATGTTTTGTAATATTTTGGCGTAGGTACGAGAATAATGAATAAGTTTCGTTATCATTTTATTATACGAGAATGAGTAACTATGCGCATGAAAGTAATACGCTACTATGCAAATAATAATTACATTTCAGCAACGTTCCGAAGTTTTGTAGACGTACAACATCTGATTAAGCATCGCCGCTCTATCGACGCTGAACAGCGTCAAACATGTAACAAACAGATCAAGTTAAATACGACTACAAACTCGTAGAAAAGTACTACAATACAAGAAACTGCACTGGCGCCGTCAAGCTGTAAACTTACTTTAATGATTATTGTTCACGACAAACTTTAACCTGAGATAAACACTATATCGTAGCCGAGAGAGAATTGCATTTGCCCAGGAACTGTGTAAACTAAGGCAAAAAACCACATTTAAAAAGTGTTTTAATTAATGGAGACTGGAGTGAAATGAAATTCCTTTCTTTAAAAAAAAAGGAAAGCCAAGATAATAGTTTGTTCAGTCGAGACGTCGGTACGGGAGTGCGACCGCACTTTTAGGGATGCGTTTGTTTTTACCAGGGGCATTTATGGAAAGTTTAACATGTGTAGTTCACGAATGAATGATTCAATTGAAGTACTTCACTTGGTGTCCTTCATTCATTCACTAGTTCAGTTCGGATCTATATACTTCAATAGTTCACTTAGTTCAGTACTTCAGTTCATGGTGTCATCGTTTCAATCATCTCATCACGGTTTTTATAAAAAAAATTTTTTTTCTTCAAATTCAAAATAAATGTAAAATTTGAAATCCTTATCCCCGAATTAGTCGAAATCAAGTATATTGACGAATTTTTCGTAAAAAAATATTTTTACTTAAATTATTCAAAATATATATAAAATTTGATATCATTATCCCCTAATTAGCCTTAGAATGAGAGAAACGCGATGCGACGAATGACTGATCAGTATGATTAGTTGAATCGGTTGAGCTACTGAACTAGTGAACTAAACTGAACTAGTGAACTAAACTGAACTAGTGAACTAAACTGAACTAGTGAACTAAACTGAACTAGTGAACTAAATGAGTGATATACTTCACAGTGAAGGATTGAAGTATATCACTCTTTTCTTTTTAGTGACACATTTTGCGCATGTCTATTTAACAAATAAAAATCCACAGATTTTTTTGAATAAAGTTACAAACAAATCGTATTATATTTTAGTAATAGGTATTTTTACCAAAGTAGTACGCGGCAAGTAGTATATGATGCCACATTAAATGTTTAATTATGTGACGTTTTCAAAGCTCCGCCGTTATGCTGTATACTTACATGCCCATTCTCGGCCTTTGTGGCGTTCTAAATTATATAACACAAAGTGGCTGGTAAAAACAAAAGAGTAAGTACTGCATTTTCACTGAAATATATTTTGCAGACGTTTTGGATAAGCGGGGCTTTAAGGAATAATAAGGAACCCTCTCATTTTTATTCCATGTACGAGTAACTGAAACTTTCTCCGGGTATCTTTTACAGGATCACAAAGTCTTTTAAATAATTGAAGTGGCCGGCCCAGCCACCTCTAATCATTGCAATTTCTTTTAAAAAACCGGGTTGGAGATGAAGTCTTTTGACTAAAAGAGTGTTGTAGGCATGAGCTATATTTTTTGTAAAGCGGCCTACACACAGCCCTAAAATTAGAGGCGATAAATAGTATACGATAATCATGTACGATTTACCTACACACGAGGCAATCTAGGGACCAATCTAGGGTGCTCCCCACCACTCTCCCGATATTGCCTCAGATTTTAGGGCTGTGTGTAGGCCGCTTAAAAAAGTAACAATATTTAATTATAAGAACATGACATATGATATATAAAAGGTAAATTAAAACCCCCCTTAACCCCTTTTAATTAAACCCTTAGTGTGTGTCACCTTTTTTGATATTTTTATTATTTTCAGTTCAATTGAAATTGTTGTCGAAAGATTCCCATAAGATTGGCTGGGTTTCTCCTTTCAACCATCCAGCTCTTTGGTCCCCGGACATTTTAGGTAATAATATTTTTAACCAGTTTACTAAATATTTAATGAGGGTCTTAAAAGTTTTCAATTTACTAACTCGTTTAAGAGCGCAATCTTAATCGTGATATAATCCCAATAATATCTGTTTGAGTTGGTCATCTGATTTCAGATTGAACAAACCCAACCTTAACAATTTTCCATAATAATTTCTATGTTAAAATTAGAAATTGGATACCGAAACCGATGACAGAGATAACCGTTAAAATTCTAATCTGATAAAACGAGGTCTAGAAGGTATTATACGTTGGAATAGATAAAAGTTATTTGTAACATCAGTCACCATAGACATAGATAAAGATGGCTTCAAACTAGACAAAGTGCTATCGATATTTATCCCGTGAAAAACAGCGTGCCGTGTGGATACATCACAATATGGGACTTAGTTGAAAAGTCTAGAGATTTTTCAGGCACAGAGCTTTATACATAATACAATGTAAACTTCAATCGTTATTTATTGAAAAACAGTGATGCACAAGTTGACAGTGCCAGCCATATGGTCTCATTAAGTTATTTCTGGTCATTAATTCTGGTCTTGGCATCATTTGACTTGAAAATGTTGTAGGTGGTATGTGGTATTAAACTTATTTTTGTTAGTAACATATGACAATATTTATGAGAGATTGAGAGATGTTTTTTTCTAAAATCCTGAAATCCCTTTTTTGTAAATTTCTAATAAAAAGTCTGCGTACTTGTATACTCATCTCTAGCATAAAATTAAGCTTGTATGGGAAGACCCATGCCAACATGCATCCCCTAATTTAAGGGTGGAGGGTGACTTACTAAAAATCTTGGAATACGTATTCCACCAAATCAGCCGTGGCGGTGTAGGTAGTGCAGGCGCGACGCGACACGTAGAGCGCCTTAGGCGACTTCCTGACTTGGCGGGGCGGGATCGATATGTGACATTTTCTTCTTTGACGTAAACTTACTGACGTCGCAAAGATTCTCACTTGACATAATACTGTCAGTATTACGTTTGCGCAGTAGTAATATCATGCGCAGAAACGGAACAGTACCGCCTTCGCATCGTCCCGCTACCGCGCATCCCGCGCCAGTCAGGAAGCCCTCATTTAAATGTAGAGGCGTAGTAAAAAATGGTATCGCGTCGACTGACAGCTGACACTGACATTTGACACTTTTCTCATATCGTACTGCCTCCGCATCGACAAATCAGGAAGTCGCCTTACTGGGCGTGGTAACCCGCAGACCAGGGGCCTGTACCACAAAACTTTACAAGCGTACAATTCGACAAATTTGTCAACTTTTTCTATGGAAAATTGTACAATTTTGTCAAATTGTAGACTTGTAAAGTTTTGTGGTACAGGGGGCAGAATTAACCGGCTCAGTCGTGCCACACTGACTCTTGCACTTTCTTGACAGCAGTGTGAATCCCTCCTTATCCATAAGGCGCCAGAGGTGCCAGAGGGCTTCTGATTTGGAACCCTCGGTATTATGATGATCATCAGTGAGTCAGCCAGTGACGAAATCTGGGCTTTTAGATAAAAATCTAAGTATAAGAGCTATGCAATTGAAATTTTATATGTTCAATAACTCCACTACTGAAACCGCAAGAAATCTGTTTACCTGGTATAATCCGAACTCTTTTGAGTCTATGTGAAATAACATTATTTTGAGTGTGAGTTTTGAGTTTAACTCAATAAAGGGTACCAAAAAACGACGAAGCTCTTCGAGAAAAGGTAGGTAGCACCCGTGCGCTTCGATTGGCTCGTCTTGGCGGGGGCACTACCGTGCCTTCAGATCCCTTTACTCGTCTATAATTCTCACCAATTCACTTAATTCTATTTCGCTCCAGATCGCGTTTCGTCGTATCACTTTGCGCTAATTGAAATATTCCGTTCCACTCCTAGACTATAAGCTCAGGCTTCTACCGACTTAGTTAATTAATAACACATGTATAAAGAAAGCTAATATGAGTCGATCCTCTCTGTGAATAGCACGAACACGAAGCACTTTAGATTAAGACGACAGTGCAGTTGGGATATGTAATTTTTTTATCTGTGACGTATCATTACTTCCTGGCAGACTTTTGTCTCCCAAATTTTGTCTTGCTCGCTCGCTAGTGCTAGCTCGACAAGATTTTCAAGCTCACAAATCACGAATTGAAGAACTTCTCATACAAAGTTCAACCCCTGTTTTCACCCCCTTTCATCCCCAATCTGTATTATTTTTATAGCCTATATGGCGGGATATCCAATAAACATATTAGTGAAGGTTGTATTCAATTCCATTCGCTAGTTTTCACGTGATGCTTAGACAAATAAACAGACAGGATAAACCTCAATCGATTTTTATGCTAATATCTTCAATGTACAGATTTTTGACCCTCTGCTGCTTTATAATACTTATGTATGTATTTACCACCTCATCATACATTTGGTTTTGCATTTACAGCATGAGCTCGTGCTCGTAGAAATTCAGAAAGAAAGAAAGAAAATAATTAAGTAATCGGAATAACACCTCATTACCCAGGAAAAGGTGAACTTTTCCTCATTTGGGGCGGTAGTTTCGATGACTTTCTCCGGATTAACTAGGGTTATGGGAACAGAAAGAAAAAATGAAGGTAGTTTGTGACAATGAATTTCAGATGGGATTAAAACTAAATACTGGTTGCTGAATAATTCCCCATTTGAAGATGGGACGAACAATACCTACCTACCGGTCTAGATAGATGTGAATAGTTATAACTTATAAGGCGACTTCCCGATTTGTCAGTGCGGAGGCGGTACGATATGAGAAAACTGTCAAATATCAGTGTCAATTGTCATTCGACTCGGTACCATTTTTTACTGCGCCCATATATTTAAATGGGTGCTTCCTGACTGGCGCGGGATGCGCGTAAGCGGGACGATGTGAAGGCAGTACTGGTCCGCTTCTGCGCATAATATTACTACTGCGCAAATGTAATACTGGCAGTATTCTGTCAAGTGGGAATCTTTGCGACGTCAGTAAGTTTACGTCAAAGAAGAAAATATCACATATCGATCCCACCCCGCCAAGTCAGGAAGTCGCCTAAGATTAGGTAGGGACGTTTAAATACAAATACAAATAATTTTATTTGTGAAAAATGTTAAAAATCGGCCCAAGACAATCGAGTGTTTAAAAATCATCTCTGCGAGAAATGAAGAGCGTTGCCGTAAATGATAACCGAGTGGTGCACTCCCGGTGCAGGTGAAATGGGACGTGACGTCATCATTACGGTGACGCCTCGCTAGCGACGGCTAATTTGCATAACAGTGAGGGTCAAAGACGAAACAGATGCGAAACAGTCCTAACATTTTGCAACCAACTATACCTACACACATGTACAGCATAGGATTCCAAATCAACTAATCTTGAGTGTTTTCATTCCCATCCCATTTAATGAATATTTTGTCGCTTCTCACTATGGTCTGATCATTTATCGAAGATAGAACTTGAAATAAAATAAAATAATAAAAAATAAATATAAGTGGACAATTTTACACAAATCAACCTAGTCCCAAACTAAGCAAAGCTTGTACTAACAAATAAAACAATAAAAACAAACAACAAACAATAAATAACAAATTATTTGAGTAAATAATAGGCAAGCCGGAAATAATTTGCCTTTCTTATTCATGAGCCCTAGTAAAAATTAACACATTCAGAACAACAACAATTAAAAGAACTGAACTGGCTGAAAATTAGGCAAGCCGGTGGGAATCGAGTTGTATGGACGCTCCGCCACTGGTAAATAATATTTCTGTTACTTCGATGATAATGCTAAGACTACCTGCGACCATGATTAAGTTCAGCCTGAACAATATTGTTGTTAGCCATATTATGACAGCTTTATATTACATCATTTGACCAATTAACAGATCCTTTACACCACGCACGCGTTTTTCGGATTCACGCTAGACCGTTCCGTGTCCGGGCCGGCCCGTTTTCTAGTACAAGAAATCGACGGCCGTCGCGCGTCCTGTATTAGAAAACGGGCCGGCCCGGTCAGGGGTCTACTGTGAATCATCCTTTAAGGAACCCACGACCCACACATTGAGCCAGCTATTACTCAGACTCACCTTCGGGCGAAATGAAAACTTCTAACAGTCAAGTTGCCCACTCACTTGTCAAGCCAATCCCAAAAAGTTCTAGTTTACCCTTGGATTGTCAGGTCAGATGGAATGGAAATCACTCCCGTAAAAACTAGTGCCTACGCCAAATCTGGGATTAGGTAGAGGACCCCGGGCATCATTCAGAAAATGGAATTGCAATTGTACTGGAATAACGCTTGGAGGATGACGAAAATACTCACCAACAAGTGCTCCAGTGAAGTGCATCTCGGCGGTTGCTCTTTGCCGCACGTCGCATACTTAATTACCCGCTCGGTAGGTGGCGAACAAGTGCCCACTTAATTATATTAAATCGTGTGATTCTAGAGAGGCCGCCGCTAAATCACGCGGGAATTATTAATTTCAAAGAATTATGGATGTGTGTGAGAAGAATTCGTTAAGGAAACTATCCTTGGAAGTTTTATTCAGACGGGTCTCAAGCGATAATATACCTATTTAAAATGTTATAACTATTACGCCTAGACTTGGTTTCTCATTTTTCACTGGTTCTTTCCTCTAAACTCGGCATTTCAGATTTGACACTGGAGCTGAATAAATCGACCCTTGACCTTAACATTATAAAAACTCCCCCGGACTGGATTTTTATTCCTTTCATGAATTTTCTGCGTGTTAATATTGGAAGTAATTATGGTTCCGTCAGTTATTCCGGTCTGTGGCTAAAATATTAGTTTAAAAATGAGTTCTGCCTCGTGATTTAACCAAGCATAGAGCAATATTAAATTGATACGACCTGAATCTTTATTTAAATAGTTAACGGTTAATATGTACAATACAAATGACTAAAACTAAACTAAACCTACCTGAATCTTGGTGTATAAAATATATAAGATATAATTAGTTATGTTAATCCACTTTGAATATAATAAATGTATTCCTTCAAAAAGGTTAAGACTAAGACCAAACAACTTCGAATCCGAATTAAATAGCTTCCAAATTCAACTATGATCAAACGTGTCACTCGACTAAGCCAGCTTGAAAAGAAACGATTGCCCAAATAAATCGTCCACAATAACAATTTTCCTCTAAATTAATCCTCCGAGTCACCGCAAGGCCGGTCCCGTCGCTATGATACGTCCCGGGACAATAACAAATGATTCCCGGACCTCTGCGTCTTTGCCGGGATTTTACTTCACTTTAGAGCGTATCGTCTTGACGCGCAGCCGTGGGGGCATTTAGACTAGACATATTGGTTTGGTATCTAGTTTCGCCACGTTTCCACGCACGCTAAACTTTGCAATCAGAACGAGCGCGCGCAACAAATATAAATGCGATTTGAAACGAATCCCTTGAATGGAATAGACCGCTGTCTCACGTGATATTAAATAAAATGTTGCAGTCTTTGGCGTTCGCTGAAATCTGCTCTTTATCGTTCCATTATTACTTGTCTGGTTTAATATTGCTTTGACGTGGGATTCCTGACTTCGGTTTCACCGTTAGTTTGCGCTAAATCTGGCAGACACTGTAGGTAACATTAATTAAAGAATATAACAACATCTTGAAATTACATTGGTTTTCCAAATGTACATGTTATAGATTTAGATTTAGATTTATTTATTTCATGAGAAAAATTACAATATAAATTTGCATACAATGTCAAAATTATAAGAATCCTTATCATGATCGTCAACAAAATAATTTATGTCACACCTGGCCATAAAGTGGCCATTATCGCACGCTCCGCGCGCGAAAAAACCCACTTCCTGGCCAGGGGATGACATAAAATTTTGTACTTACCACGGGCGATAATAAAGAAAGCCTCAGATCGCATATTTATCGGCCTTGCCTTCGGCTCGGGCGTAAAATACCTGCGATATGAGACATTCTTTGTTTTATCGCCCTTGGTAAGTAATGTACTATAATTTGTAGGTATCTTTCCTGAGATTCAGGTTCACACCTGAATCCTGGGAATTCAATATCAGTAGTATCATATTAAGTTCCATACCTATTACCTAAGTAATAGTGCAATATTGCACAAAATATTATACCTGAACTTAATCACAACTGTATGCCTTCAGAACGCTTGAAATTGTATTCGGAATTAATAAAGGGAATTATCACGAGCTCACCGCAGCCGGGACATTTGGACAGGTTCCAGACCAGGTAACGCCGCATTTATCAAAACTGAACCTTAATGTCCAAGTAAATAAGAGTCCCAGCAAAATACGACTACTGAAATAGTGCTTGCAAGGCACCAATAATAAGCTGCAGGAAATAGTATGTTAATTTAGCAATTTGGAAACTGCTGCTGAAAATACGCTGAGGTGACTGTCTAGCTAGTCTGTCTACATAGTTTATAACATATTTCATTAATAATTGCGGAATGTAGGCATTTAAAGCGTTATTGTCTACGAGGCTAATACCTCGACGCTTGTTCGAAAAGTTATCGAGTACCCAGCAGGGCACTTCATTATTGTTTATGATCAATAATTTTAACACGTTAAACTTTTGAGAAGGAACCAGCTGAGATTCGGAAGTGAATTAACCCTTTTCTGTAAGGTTGGAGCGATCTGTTCAATAGCATAGCAGTCGACAACAACTTTGAACCAAGTTTCGATGACAACAATGTAAATAGTACCTAACCTAGCAATACTTACTGAATCGCCTGAACCGAAAATCCTTTCAGAAGCTCCAAACAGGTCCTGTGTGTTATACAACAACAAGCAAACTGTACGTAAACTTCTATCAGTACACATTCGGGTCGAGTTCACCGTAACTTCCCCCAATTTAGGTGCGAATTATACTCCAAATCAGAGTATTACAAGTTTCCCCTGAGAGCGAACCAACTAAGCTATTTCTTGATGTCTGATTTCTGATGTAAATTGCTTATTACACTTCCCCGTACAGTCTCACGGGGGAGTTGCCGATACCTCGATACGATCGGGTTGATACGTTAAATTAGCGATCGATCGATATTTTAAATTAGCCATTTTGTTGTCCTTTGACTTATCAGAGATGATGTAACTTGGTTGTTTGTTTTATATTCAATTTAAAATTTCGTTTGCGAGGAAATTGGGGCTTTCAATGCAGTGTATTTTGCAAAACGACATATTATAACTAAATCCATAATATTATATATAATATAAATGCGGAAACCTGTTCACGGTTAAACCGTTAAACTGATTAAAATGAAATTTGGTATGGAGGTAGTTTGAGTCCCGCGGAAGGGCTGAGATACTTTTTATCCCGGTAATCATCACTTATTGGGGTGGAACTTTATATGAAAGAGCGATAACGAGGTAAGCGCCTGAAATTAAACATATCAATTTAATTCTAACGCAATGAACGAGTTCTAGGTGGACAGAGTCGCGAGTAAAGGCTAGTTGGGGTATAACTATCATAGTATTCACATAGGCATGTTAGTCTTTTGTCTGTGTATAAGCCAGCCAGCTGAGTTGTAATTATAAAAGTTTATTTTTTCATTGCGATGAATACCTACATTTAAAATTAAAATAAACCTTGGTTAATACAATTATTTATTACAAAATACTTAATATCCACTTATATTACAAGTATATAGGCACGTGAGAGGCACCAATACGTAGCTCTCAAAATCTTTAGACTCTGAGATCTTACAAAACTTTTGGTTTTTATTCGGAATAAGCTACAAATAAATAACGAAATATTATGAATTCTTACCGATATCCACTTTTATGTAAGCAAACTATACAAACGAGCAATTGATACGTTGTTTTATATATATTATGCAGGTAAATAATGTGCTATAGGTACAACACAAATGTATAAAAACTTATATTTACCTACAATAAAGGTATACGTTCAGTATGCTCTTAAGTGTTAAGGTTTGTTTATATTTGAATATGTACCACAGAAGGTGAATATTTGTATATACTATAGGCAAATAAAAGTTTTGTAACTTGTTTGACCTAAGATGGAATGAACTAACAAAAAATTATCATCAGTGAACGATCTTTGGTAGAATTACACTAAAGGAAACATTATTTGTGTAGGTAGATTAAGGTAAAGTTTCAGATTTCCCCTCATGGGCCACCAAGACTTCCGGCTCCTTTGCACGCATGAGGCACTCGACGTAAGATGGCGGCTGGTCAGGCTGCGCGGTCGCTGTCACTGTCTTCTCCGCCTTCTCCGCTCTCACCGTTTTTATGTAGCTGTTCATCACCAGCAAGAACGAGACGGCTACGCCTACGATATAAATAAGTAGGCAATTAGTTTACACATTTATACATTTTCTGACGGTGTCCCCTTCTTTTGCAGAAAAATGTTTAATACAATGAATTATTTCACAGAATTTTCGTTTCATAGAAAGTTTTCTTTTCAGAAACCGTTCACTTTTTAGGTACAACTTAAATGCTGTGATTGTGTAGAGCCCAATTAGATCTACCATAAAAGTGGGTTAGGTTAGAACTGCGACCCTTTTGTAAAAAAATGTTTTCTATGAAATGAAAACTCTGCGAAACAATAAATCTATGAAACTTCTGTCTGCGAAACAACGTACAGCCTTTTCTGACACATGTTATTAGAGCTCAATGTAATACGATGAAGATTGCAATGTATCACTTCCGGTAATACTTGACTTTTGATAGGTAACCAAACATATTTAGGTTCGATGATAGTGAAGTAATAAATGTTCACTTGCATAGTTTAAATAGTAGTAGCGCTAGTGGCCCAGCGGCGCTGGGTACCGCTTGCGGTATCTAAGGTTAAGCAACGTGGGCAGCGGCCAGGACTTGGATGGGTGACCGCTTTGAGTGGTTACTAACTGAGCGCTCCCGTGGTTTGGAAGGCACGTTAAGCCATTGATCCCGGTTGCTGTCTATGGCAGCAGTCGTTTAGCCAAGTTGGAGGCCTTCGGGCGGTTTGAGAACTTCTAACAGTCAAGTTGCCCACTCACTTGACAAAGCCTAATCCCAATAAGGTCTAGTTTCCCCTCGGGGATGGAAGGTCAGATGGCAGTCGCTTCCGTAAAAACTAGTGCCTACGCAAATCTTGGGATTAGGTAGCGGACCCCAGGCATCTTTCAGGATGAAACTGTACTGGGATAACGCTAGGAGGATAATGATGATGATAGTTTAAATAGTATATTAGAGAGCCTTTCCTAGAGGTCTCTAGCTGGTATTCGATTCAATTGCGGGAGGAAAGGCTCTCTAATTGGAATCCACAATTGAAGATTAACCTATGGTCCTAACGCTCTCTAGTCCTCCCGCTCACTCGTCAGTCCTAGCTCCATCCTCAGCTACTTGCTTTGAAGCCTGGAGTCCGTTACTACCTAGTTTGACGGGATTTAAAGTTCCAACTCACAGATATCGACGATCTTCACGAGCCAGTAGGAGTTGAACAGGGTCTCAGAGTGTAAGGTGATGTGGATCGGCGTGTAAGCAAAGTACAGCAACTGCAGTATCACCTTGAGGACCGAGAGGCTGAAGAACATACGCATGGTGTCCGCGTCTTTCTGTTAAACAATCAAACAAATGTAATTAACTATTCAACACATTTTGATAATAAGACTCGTTCGGTTTAGACGAGCGTTCTTGTTCGTAATGTGTTTTTTCAGTCTGTATAATATTTTTAGTTAAATAAATTTCACAATTCTGATGTGGTTTCTTGAACTTATCATGAACCAATCCCAGCAAGAATCCATGCCCTTTATTTAGTTTAATTAGGTTAGTCTTTCTTAAGTTTTTATTTTAAGTGATCCACATAATGTTTTTATGTGTTCTTATTATATGACTAAATCTCCAAAATGTCCCGATGATATTTAAAAAAAACCCGGCCAAGTGCGAAATAGACTTCGCACATTTAGGGTTTCGAACCAATAGTGGTAGCGGTACAGGCCCAATTTCAATGAAAAACCGCAAATCGATGTACAGTTTAGCCGTTTGGCACACGCATACTAGAGGTCAAAACAAAATTTTTGCCCCGCAGTTCCTAAAAAAAATTCCCTTAGGGGGGGAGTGCTGAGACATTCTTTTTTTTGTATGCAAAAAAATAATAATTTTATAGAAACCTATCGTGTGTGGTATCATATGAAAGGGCTTTTTGAGACGCTTCTAAAAATATAGCACATCATTACCTACATTTCAGCTATTTTTATTTTTATAAAATCAAAAATAATTTTCGAAACATACCAAGTTTGAGGTCCTCCAGACACAATATGGCTGATTTTTATTTTGTTCAATATACCAGAAATGATACGTTATGTCCTCATATCTAACCTCAAAAAATAAATTTTAAAATGATTTTCATTAAGTATTTTTTTTTAATTTTTCAATATTACTAAGTGACACGGTTCTACTGCAATACCTATTTTACGTGATTTATGGATCTTTAGTGCAGATACGGTACAGATGTGGTATATTTTTAGAATCGCCTCAAAGAGCCCTTTCATATGATACTACACACGATAGGTTTCCGCAAAAAAAAAAATTTTTCCATACAAAAATATGAAGAATGTCTCGGCAGTCTCGGCACTTCCCCCCCAAGGGAAATTTTTTTAGGAACTGCGGTTCAAAATTTTTGTTTTGGCATTTTATGATAAATATGTACCGTATCTGCACTAAAGTTCCATAACTCACGTAAAATAGGTATTGAAGTAGAACCGTGTCACTTAGTAATATTGAAAAATTAAAAAAAAAAACTTAATGAAAATCATTTCAAAATTGCTTTTTTGAGGTTAGATATGAGGATATAACGTATCATTTTTGGTATATTGAACAAAATAAAAATCAGCCGTATCGTGTCTGGAGGACTTCAAACTTGGTATGTTTCGAAAAATATTTTTGATTTAATTAAAAAAAAATGGCTTAAATGTAATGATGTGTTATATTTTTAGAATCGCCTCAAAAAGCCCTTTCATATGATACCACACACGATAGGTTACTAAAAAAAATTTTTTTTTTCCATACAAAAAAAAGAATGTCTCGGCACTCCCCCCCTAAGGGAAATTTTTTTAAGAACTGCGGGTCAAAAATTTTGTTTTCACCTCTAGTATGCGTGTGCCAAACGGCTAAACTGTACATCGATTTGCGGTTTTTTTAATCGTACGGCTACCACTACAATCGCAAAATTAGGATGGTTTGTTTTCGCACCCCCTTATCGCACCCTATGGGAGTCCCCCTTAAAATATTTAATAATAAGTTTTGACTATTTGTATGGCTTTCGGCCATCAAGATGCTTATACTGTGAGAATTTTAAGACTGTAGCTCCCGATTGGCTGTAAACCTATATGTGACAGATGACGGACGGACGCGTGAGTGACAGCAATTGGGATCCGTTTTGACCCTTCGGGTACGAAACCCTAAAAAAGGTAATCGACCTAGAGTTGCTATAGTACATTGTGCATTTAGGGAGGTAAGTAGGTTATTACTAACGAAAGTCTACTAGGAGCCCAACGCCGAAGCCGGAGGGCTTTTATTGACTTGACTTTTTAATAACCCATACCACCCGTGATACACACAATGTTTTTCATCACATTTGTGAGGAAATAACATACATTGTTATAAAAAAAGGAAAAAATGCATTCATAAAATCGACATTAGATTTAACAAACCATTTTCCATTTTATGATTCCACAGATAATGCTAATAACTGCGTTTCATTTTCAAACTTGACAAGCCGTACTGCCAGTTTACAGCGATATTCAAAATAAATATTAAAGCAATTGCAAAACTCTCTGAAATAATAGTAATATATAAATATTACGCAGTTAAACGTACCGTATATGTTTTATATACACTTAAATTATTCTGTAGCCAAGTTTTGAAAATCGGAAATATACCTTGGCTGATTTTTAACCTCCTTAGGCGACTTCCTGATTTGTCGGTGCGGAGGCAGTACGATATGAGAAAAGTGTCAAATGCCAGTGTCAGCTGTCAGTCGACTCGGTACTATTTTTTACTGCGCCCCTACATTTAAATGAGTGCTTCCTGACTGGCGCGGGATGCGCGGTAGCGGGACGACGCGAAGGCGGTACTGCTCCGCTTCTGCGCATGATATTACTACTGCGCAAATGTAATACTGACAGTATTATGTCAAGTGAGAATCTTTGCGACGTCAGTAAGTTTACGTTTAAGAAGAAAATGTCACATATCGATCCCGCCCCGCCAAGTCAGGAAGTCGCTTTAGTCTCAAATGATGTGCTCTATATTTTAAAACTAAACTCGCGTGGGAGGTAAATCAGCTATAAAGCTGCTCTGTTCGCCAGCGTCACGGGGGTGACGCGCCAAGGAAAGTAAGCGCTGTGGGTAAGTATGTGTGCGTGCGCTGTCGGTACACGCGTCAATTGTTTGCGCGGGTGCGTAGCGCGGTGCGTGGACGAATCGCGAGACGCGACGGTAACCCGATCGTAACCAGGCGGGTCTCTCAGGGATGAGGTAACTGACCTCGGTGCGGGGGGTCCGTTCTGTATGTACCTAATACTATTATACTATTCTGTGCCAGCGTGCAATGACATCCTTTTCGAGCAAGTGTGATGCTGATGAAAAACAATTAACTATTCTCCCGCGTATAGTTAACGACGTATTGTACACCGGGGACAGACGTCTAACACTTTACATTATTACTACATTCTAGGCTAGTAATACATCTGGAGTGCCACATTCCACTATTTAACCACACGTCTTCATTGTCACAGCTTGTAGGATAGGATTGGGTTTATGACTCATGTTGCAACATATAACATAGTGTTTTTATACGGATAGAAAACCGTCAAAATGTACGTCATAGCAAATTAGGCAAATTAATGTTGTTTCAATATGTTGTTTGCTTTTTCTGTATTACGTGTTTTTTGATATTTTACATTTAATTTTTGTACTCAAGAACCTAAATAGTTATAGACAAGTTCGTATGGTTTGCTTTGATTGGATTAATTACTAGATTTAAATATTTACGAAAACCACGCGCAGAGCGTCCGTAGAGAGCGGGATGGTTAATTGCAAACTCACATGTGTTAGAGCGGGATATTTGCATTGGGGATACCTCCCCTTAATCAATACGTAAGTTTAACCTTATACTTACTAGAATGTCAGTTTTCTCATTTCGTTGGTTTTGCCTTCCTTTTTCAGCTAGCTTACAAAACTGCAAATTGTTTTTACAAAACGAAATAAAATATCGAAAGGTCGAAATTATTTTACCATTTTCATCAAATTGAATGTTGAGTAAGCATCAACTTCAACGAGCTACGTGGATGTGCCGTTGGGGCCCGTTTGCACAATATTCATCAGGCCCCTGGCGACGATATGTCCCACGGGAACTCCTCTCGTCATCTCTATACAAGCTGGGGATCATTGGTTATCCCGCCGAACGGGACTGAAGCAAATTTACTTTATTTAAGATGTAGCAGTAAGCTCTTGCTATAACGCCTTTAAGAATTAGATACCTAGAACTAAAATGTAGTATCGGATCTTCAATATTGTAGAGAGAAATTATGTTTAATTAATCACCGCCCGTAGGGTTTAAACATGCCAAGTGTTACAACCTTTTAAAGACGCGAGTGGTCCCTTTCATATCATAGGTATCTTAAACTAGAACAACCTAACCTAGCCTAAGTAGCCTAACCTAGTTATATTGTATTTAACAACTGTAACTCATATTCAGCAAATAAAATATCATTCATTCAACATATTTTATACTAAAAAATGCACATTTTTTTTGCAAAATGACATGCATCAATATGATACATACAAATTGTGTTCCAAAATAGTACCTTACCCATTTAAAAGAGTTGCTTGGTAAATACGCATATTTATTGCCGTAAAAAACTGGTAACATAGTGGTCAATAGCATTTTTTCATACAAAGTCCGGGGACATTAATGACCACCACAAATAGTTTTGTAAGTGATAGCCCAATTATTCACGTTTTCCAATCACAGCATTATACAAGCACAAGCCCATAGTACAAGCTTTGCTTTGTTTGGGACTAGGTTGATTTGTGTAAGATTGTCCACAAATAATAATTATTTATTTATTTATTTTTATTTTATTTTATTGTGTGCAAATTTGAATAGAATAACTATTATCACCACCGCCAATTTATTTAACCTACTAGGTAGCGACTCTGCCTATGAAGCTGGTGGTCCCGGGTTCGAATCCTGGTCGTTTGTGTGATGAGCACGAATATTTTGTTCCTGAGTCATGGACGTTTTTTAAGTATCTATTTATCTATATGCGTATATAATATCGTCGGTTGAGACTTGATCGATTTATGCAAGATTGTCCACAAATATTTATTATGTCACACCTGGCCATAAAGCGGCAATTACCGCACGCTCCGCGCGCGGAAAATCCCACTTCCTGGCCAGGGGGTGACATAAAATTTTGTACTTAACACGGGCGGTAATAAAGAAAGTCTCAGATCGCATATTCATCGCCCTTACCCTTGTTAAGTAATGTACTATTATTACTTACTTTATACAGCGCCGTAATGTATGACACCACCAGTTTCAGCCAAATCATATGGATCAGGATATTGATCAGGTCTATCAGGTACATATGCAGCATGCCAGGATAGCATCGCGGTGGGCCCGACATTCCCAGGTGGTCATAGTAGTTCAGGACCAGGGGAAACGGGTAGAATCCATGGGTGCCGATGTTAATGATTACCAGGAAAGGCTCTAGCAACGACCAGTTTATGGTGTGAAGCTGAAAATTAAATAATAATTCGTTTTGTTTTTGCAAGTATTATCTTACATAAAGAAAATTATCATTATTTACCATGCCCCCAAAAAAGAAAAAAAAACTCTAATATTATCGAAACCTATGTTTGTTTAACGACTAGTCAATCTGTTGAAGATGAAAATGAAATAATAATTATTTTTGTTTTTGCAAGTATTATCTTATATACTTTCAATGTTTTATCTGGAGTCAATCATCTTATAAAATATGATGACTTTCATTTTAATAATTCATTTAATTTGAAGGCACACGAATACTATTCATATTTTTATATTAATTTAAGGTTGTTGACAGTTATTAATTATACATAGTTAAGTTAAGTACCTAAGTAAGTACATAAGTTAAGTAGTAGGTTATAGTTGCCGGCAAACTTCTTGAACCTGCACAGACCTGCGCAGTAGCCGATTTAGGTACCTACAAATCACGCTACTGCGCATTGAAGGTTAGGATCAAGATGTTTACCGGCAACTATAGTTAGTAAGTAGCTATTTTGAAATGTGTCAAAATCTTGTTAAAAGAATGTTACCCTAACATGCTTTAATACTCAAATGCAAGATCTTGTTTGTTAAGTAAAATACACGTTATTTTTTAAGCCCGACGAGGCTGAATACTTACAATCGTCAAATCCACATCACAGGAGAAGAAATTTGTCACTGCCGATAATATGACGAGGTGACAGCCTAAGTCCACAGTACTGGCAAGCTAGAAAAAGATACGTTTTAATAAATATCCTTAATTGAGACTATGCCATTAAAATGTAACGAATAATATTTTAAAACATAAAGAAGAGGTTATAAATTCAACTGTCAAAAGTATGACGGTTGAATCAACGCTGCGTAGGGTTGCAGACGGGATTTTGCTTGTCGCCGCGTTTTGGTGAGCGCACGCGCCCGGAGCGACGACGAGCGGAATCCACTACCGTACACTGTCTTTGTTGCCTACTGTCATGGCGTCGTTACCGAACAACGTCTTTGAACAAGTGGTTGGCGAAATCATCATAAATTTGATGGAAAGCCATTTTTTTTAAAAGAAGTGAAGGTTGCAGACGTAACAATTAGCCGCCTCATAACTATTTTGGCTTTGATTAATTTGTGGTCAGATTGTTAACTCCCCTTGTGTAGACCCCATTTTAAATATTAAACTAAAGGTAATATAGATTTGTTTCCTTTTCCATTTACAAAAAAAGTTTACAGTAGCCAACAGTACTCTTATACACACCAGATTTAGATAACCGATGAAGAAGCACTTGGCTCGCAAGTATTGCACTCCGCAGCAAAGATCTCTCCAGGCAACCGTCATCTTCTTCGCTGAAAACAAACAAAGTTTTATTAGCTATTAAAAGTCCTTAAGGCACTAAAGCTAGGTACATGATATTGTAAATATTTAAAATATTAAAAATTCTGAACGCGAGACTTATAGACTAAGAGCTGGCTACATCAAATCCTTTCTTTATTTATAGAGACACGAAATCCGTCTAGTTAGTGTGCCATACTATTATTATTAATTTATCCGGGTGACTGGCAGCTTTTCAGCATGTCTGTATTTTATGTAGGTCTGGATTTGGTGTATGGTAATATAATATTGCCAGTCATTTTGGTTATGGGCGGAAAGTATTGCCAGTCACTGTCAAAGGTGCGTGCTTGGACGTCGATTTTCACTAATTTTCCCTCAACCAAGATAAATGACAATATTATGCTCCAATTAAATACATAACTAGGTATCGAGCACAACAAATCCTGTACTATATCTGTTAAAATCTGTGAAAATTTTAGCTGTCCAACTATCACGGATCATGAGATACAGTCTGGTGACAGACCGACAGACAGACGGACGGACGGACAGCGGAGTCTTAGTAATAGGGTCCCGTTTTACCCTTTGGGTACGGAACTAAAAACCAGCTGACAGTAACCCGGATCAATTAATATGAATAGTAGGTATGGCACACTAACTAGACGGGTTTCGTGTCTCTAAAGAACCAATTTTATTAGTGTTGCCTATGCCTATTATATTTTTTTGTGAGAATTGGATGAAAATAGTTAGGTTGGAAGACCTCCTGATTCTGTACAAAGTACAAAATATAAAATTATAATAAATGTTCTCAATTTTTTTTTTTTCATGGACTGAGTTACGAAAATCCCATAGTTTTTGACACTCAATGAAAAAAAAAGTATACACTGTAGGAAATTATGCAAATATTGTTCAGAATAAGGTACTTTATCTGCCCACCAATTTTACGGTAATCTAAAAAAAACTACAAGTAAATAAAAATTGGCCGAAAAACAACAAAGGGTTGGACGTAGCCAGATCTCCGGCTATTATAATGTGATTCGTAACCTTTGGAGCCTGATATTTATATATACAGATAATTGAGGAGCGGTAATCCTTCTGAACGATAAAACAGGACTGAGGTGTAGGGAGAAGGATGAGGAGGCGTTGCTTGTGATCTCACGCAATAATGACATTATTCTTAAGGTAATGTTTTAATAACAAATCACTTTTTCGACTACCGTGGAATAGAATGTTTATCAACAATCATATTCACAGCTGTCTAATCATTTTGAGAACAATAATGACGCAAGACTGAATAGGTATCTTGTTTACTCATAGTTGCTGACGCTGATAAAACACGGGTTAAAAAATCTGTATACTACTGGAACATTTCATTTACATACGTGAAATACTTCGTAATATAATAGAAGAAAATAAGTCAAAATCTCCATCAATAAAACTAACACTTTATTTTATTCCATTTGATATTTGAAAAAACACTTTTTTTTTAAATTTCCTTTTAGGTTTCATTTTCCATATTTTATTTCTGATACCGTATAACCAGCAATGGACTCTATTTTTTTAAAATATGAATTATATAGGTATCTTGCCTTACTAACCGATACACCATTTTAATTTAAAGGGAAAATAAACGCTTTTGTATTTGTATATAGGTATTATGCATATGGTTTTTTTTAATAACGTTCGCCAATATGAAATGACACCATTTAACTTCTATAAATAAATACTAATTAGTCCAGACGTCCGTGATACTACAACTGTCATTTTAAAACCGGATTGTGTAGAAATTACATTAGACTATTTTTGTAACCTTATACATAATTACAATGACAAGGAGTCGATATCTTTTTAAAAGTTACCTACATGTTCCGTTGTTACCTACATGAAAAGTTGGCCCGACAGGCGTCGTGAAATAATATCCATCCTCATAGTCGTAGTATTGTGATTTTATAATAAATAATAATAAATATTTATGGACAATCTTACACAAATCAACCTAGTCCCAAACTAAGCAAAGCTTGTACACTATGGATATGGATACTAAGCAACGATACACATACTTATATAGATAAATAGATACTTAAATAGCCAAGACCCAAGAACAAATATTCGTGCTCATCACACAAATAAATGCCCTGGCCGGGATTCGAACCCGGGATCTCCAGCTTCGTAGGCAAGGTCACTAAGCTAAAGCGTTCCGTATGAAGAGATCGTTAAAAATACGAGCAAGAGCATTATCAACGTTATTACTTATCGCATTATGAGTCAGACGCATACCTATAATACAATAAGTGTTTGAGTCAAATTGGCAGGGTAAATGTGCCTGTGCTCGGCACTGACCCAATTATACTTGACATTTTAAATTTTTGTTACACTAATAGAGGTAACCAATAGGTGTCAATCCGGCCGTAAACTTGTTTGTGACCATCGTTCGCTTGCCATTTTCCATTTATTTGGTCAGCATGTATTTTTCCTCCATAGACATACGTCTCTGTCACTCGTCGTGAAGCGATATTGAGTGACGGAGACTTTTACCACAGAGGTAAAAAAACTGAATGCCTAAATTTCCAACTGAAGAAGTTTTTTATTTATTTATCGTATGGCATTTATTTCGAACCGTGAGATCTACGAGAAGACAGTACGGTTGCTAGTTTTTTTGTTGCACTTTTAGAACCACCCAGGAGTCACGTGTAGGGTAGCGGTGGGTACTTTCCCTACGGACGTGGTGCAACTTCGACCCCCCTTTGTCAAGTGAGTGGGCAACTTGACTATTAGAAGTTTTCAAGCCGCCCGAAGGCCTCCAACTTGGCTTAACGACTGCTGCCATAGACAGCACCCGGGATCAACGGCTTAAAGTGCCTTCCAAAGCACGGGAGCGCTCAGTTAGTAACCACTCAAAGCGGTCACCCATCCATTTACTGACCGCGGCCCACGTTGCTTAACTTTGAATAACGCTTGCGGCACGCAGGCGCCGCTGGGCCACGAGCGCTCCATTATCTCCTCCACACTGAAGAAGTGCAATATGTCTAAGTGCATTTTGGCGCGTTTCGATGCATTTACCTTATTTGTGAGTTGGTGTGTGTATGAGTAGCTTGATCTTACTTAAATATAGTTAACGCAAGCCGTTATTGATCTGTAGCTCTAGAATAAGTTTTTTCGAAACATTAACTAATTCGAACGCGTTTCCGTTTTGTCTCAAAATGTATGAAAACGCTCTCACCGAGTTTGAAATACGCGCGTTCATCGGTTAGTAACAAATGTTATACTCGCTGTTTTAGTTTCCACTAGTGACCACCAGAAGCGCTGTTCACGTTTTCATACCACTTTCATACATTTTGTGACAAAACGCAAATGCGTTCGAATTAGTTAATGTTTCGAAAAAACTTATTGCTCGACTTGCGGGGGCACTGCCGTGCCCCCAGATACTAGAGCTACTGAATTGAAAATACTCAATTAACATGGGGAAGTGAGTTTTGTTTTCCTGTGGGGCTAGCATAACATGCATCTCGTCTCTACTCGCGCGCGAGATAGGCTACCTGTCAATGTCTGATTAATGCTGTCAAAAAGTGACAGGTAGCTTATCTCGCGCGCGAGTAGATACGGAATGCATGTTGTGCTAGAGGGGCTGGACAGTCGAGTTAGAAAATACGCGCGCGTAAAAAGTTGTCAATAATGAACAATATTTTTCTGTTAGGCTAGAGAAGGAAATCTGAGCCATACATCTATGTATGAGTGCAAGGAACAGATATTGATATTATTATTTGCGAGCCACTCATGAGAAAATTATGAATTGTTATAAAATTTTAATGAACTCTAACCATAAGGGATCGTCCTAATTGGCGCGCGAATACGCGATGATCGCGCGACTTTAACTAAGAATATTTACTAGTAAAAGTCGCGAATTCGCGCGATAATCGCGTAGTCGCGTTTGTTTTAGGACGATCCCTTTAGGACATCTATTCGAGTTCAATATATTCGCGAATTTCACTCGCGCGATCGCGCGTTCATCGCGTTGTATTAGGATGATCCCTAACTCTACAATACATGTCTATTACTTTTACTGTGTATCGTTCAATTGGATTACTTTACAAAAATTATCGCTATATCTATAGCAAGAATTTTAATCACAGTCAGTTAAACTGATTAAAATGGTTTAATTAATTTGGAAATTTCTTAAATGCCGGGCTAACTCTTAGTTTCACACAAATAGTCTAAGCAACATTCCCACTTTTTATCAAGCAGTAAGGTTGATCATCATGATCATCGATCGATCTCCCTTAAGCACTTAACGCGGCGATCAATTGACTGTAACCAAACCAAGATTAAACCAAAGTTATGCGATTACACACTTCTCTTTCTACCTCTGTATAATTATCATACTGAAAGACATCATTCATATAATGCGTACTTAGATGCAGTTAATTTTCCCTGCATTCAATAAATACCATAAATCACCACAATTATGTGCGTCTTCCAGCATGCACAATAAATGTCAAAAATCAATATTTATAGATTTAACACTAACCTTAACAACTTCAGCTATAGTTTTGCCAGTAATATACACAACAAATCGATCACAACACGGTACTCTCAGGCAGTATTAACAGAACAGTCGGTGCGTGGAAACGAAGTGCACTCTGCGATGCTATTTACTTCTAGAAAACAAATGAACATTAACACGATGCGCTTTTTACGATTTTAAACTCTATTTCCGCGCATGAAGGTTGATATTACATTTGATTTAATTTCAATCTTAATACGTTGCGCTTCATCTGTGTTGTAAGTGTGTGTTGGTATATTGTGTCGGTGTAGAATGCGTTTGTTAGTGTGCGTGACTTCGGGGAAACACAGCTGTCGTATGCGCATGTATGTAATGTTATTCATTTGAGGATATAACATAATGTAGTTTTGTTCAGTTGGGCCCAAATCTCTCAATCGTAGATAAATAAATACAGGGTGGGCCCTGTAACAGAAGCAAATCATTAAACGGTACCTAGATTATTAAAGCTTGCCGGCAATTATTCCACGTGGTTACAATTGAATTTTTTTTTTTTATATACTACAATGGTGGCAAACAAGCTTGCGGTCCACCTGATGGTAAGCAGACACCGCAGCCCATAGACGCTCGCAACTCCAAAGGAGTCACGTGCGCGTTGCCGACCCTTTATGAAATTTGAGGGTTCACTGTGTTGACAGCAGAAAGGGGCAAATTTAGGTCCCTCGCTCTCAACACAGTGCATCCTCAGGAGCTCTGGCAACCTTGCTCACCTCCAGGAACACAACACTACGTACTTTTCTCATTAAGGCGCCTGTTAGTACGGCTCCTCAGCTCGAAATACGGTCCCATCTGGCAGAAAGCATGAAATTTGGCATGCACGTAGCTTTCATATTTGTGCTTCAAAAATTTTAGGGAAACACGTTGACAGACCTTTTTTTCCCCCCCTCCCCCCACTTTTGTGTGCCGAATTACAGTTTTTCTTAATTTTATTGAACACTGCTGAAGCTAGGAGAAAACCGTCAAAGGGAAAAATGTTCCTTATAAAATTATCTATAAGTCATTCTTTGGATGTATATCGATAGGACCTATAGCTTTCAAAATATACGAGCATTCATTAGGGTAAGTACAGCAAAAAAGATACTGGAGGGCAGATTACTAAAATTTTTGTGCGCATCGGGCTACAAGCATGAAATTTGTACCATAGATAAAGTGTTCCGCGGTGATTCTTGTCAGATGTGGAGATTAGTTAGATTCGTCCCCTGTGCGAGGGGAGAGCGGGGTGAATTGGACCAAGCACACCTTTTTTTCGTCTCTTTCTCACTGATCAGTTAAGGCTACTATGGCTTGCGGGGTATCGTTTTCGTGTAAAACAGACATCAGGAATTCATTTTTAGGGCTCCGTACCCAAAAGCTCCAAGCGGAACCCTATTTTTGTCAGTCATAAATCCGTCCGTCATCTGTTTTACAGGTTTTACAGCCAAACAGTTGTAGCTAGAGGCTTCAAATTTTCACAGTATAAGCATCTTGTTGACCCAAAGCCACACCAATTATCAATTTTTTTTTTTTTTTTAAGGGGGCCTTCCCATAGAGCTGAAGGGGTGCGCAAAAAAACGGTAAACAAAAAATACGATATTTATCTACTCATTCATCTCTAAATAACGATATCCTATTCGATGGGGTGCAGGTGGGTAAAAAAATTTTTTTTGCGCACTATTTATTCAGCTCTATGGGAGACTCCCTTAAAAAAAAATGTTTGACAATTGGTATGGCTTTGGGTCAACAAGATGCTTATACTGCGAAAATTTGAAGCCTGTTACTCAAACCGTTTGGCTTTAAAACCTGTAAAACAGACGACGGACGGATTTATGACTGACAAAAATAGGGTTCCGCTTGGAGCTTTTAGATACGGAGCCCTAAAAATGAATTCCTGATGTCTGTTTTACACGAAAACGATACCCCGCAAGCCATAGTAGCCTTAACTGATCAGTGAGAAAGAGACGAAAAAAAGGTGTGCTTGGTCCAATTCACCCCGCTCTCCCCTCGCACAGGGGACGAATCTAACTAATCTCCACATCTGATAAGAATCACCGCGGAACACTTTATCTATGGTACAAATTTCATGCTTGTAGCCCGATGCGCACAAAAATTTTAGTAATCTGCCCTCTAGTATCTGTTATGCTGTACTTACCCTAATGAATGCTCGTATATTTTGAAAGCTATAGGTCCTATCGATATACATCCAAAAAATGACTTGTACATAATTTTATAAGGATCATTTTTCCTTTTGACGGTTTTCCCCTAGCTTCAGCCGATTTCAATAAAGTTAAAAAAACTGTAATTCGGCACACAAAAATGGGGGGAGGGGGGGGAAACAAAGGTCTATCAACGTGTTTCCCTAAAATTTTTGAAGCACAAATATGAAAGCTACTTGCATGCCAAGTTTCATGCTTTCTGCCAGATGGGACCGTATTCGTCATATCTTCGAGCTAAGGAGTCGTACTATGTAGAGGCAAGGCCTTCTCAATACAAACTCTGTGCAAGTTTTATTCGTCGGTTTTGGCACTCACGCAGAAAAATAAGCATACTAACCAATAATCATAAGTGTAATGCAAATACAAGCAAAGAAAAACTTGCACAAAGTTTATACGGAGAGTGCTTGCCTCTACAGGCGCCTTAAAGACAATTTTCGTGTACATTATTGTAATCTCTCTACTCTTGTGGAGTAATATTAACAACTCTTTATATTAAAACCACCAACCACACAATTCATAAGCAGAAGTCATACTTGTACAGTAGCTCTAGTATAAGTTTTTTCGAAACATTAACTAATTCGAACGCGTTTGCGTTTTGTCTCAAAATGTATGAAAGTGGTATGAAAACGTGAACAGAGCCTCTGGTGGTCACTAGTGGCAACTAAAACAGCGAGTATAACATTTGTTGCTAACCGATGAACCGATATTTCAAACTCGGTGAGAGCGTTTTCATACATTTTGAGACAAAACGCAAACGCGTTCGAATTAGTTAATGTTTCGAAAAAACTTATACTAGAGCTATAGAGCTACAGGTCAAGATAGTCACTTGAGCGGTAGTCTGAGAAAATTACGCCGAATATAGCCAATCAGGGGAAATAATTCGTGTAGTTTTGAAAATTGGTACAGTATTTATTAAATACTAGCTTTTGCCCGCGACTTCGTCTGCGTAGAACTCGGTCATCACGTTAGAATGTTATTTCCCTGGCTAGATGCTGGCCAAGTGCAATCCCATTATTAATTTTAAAAAAATCTTCTATTTCTTGCGCTTACCTAGTTATCTCTCTTCCATTCTAACTTAAACCCCGTTAAAGGATGATTTCCGGGATAATAGTATCCTATATCCATACCAAATTTCATCTAAATCGGTTGAGCATTTTAAGGGGAAACAGGCAGACAGAGTTACTTTCGCATGTATAACCCGCCCCGGTTTCGCACGGGTAGTCCAGTTTTAAACAACAACAAACAACAACAAATACCTACTCTTTATTGCACACCTCAATTAAAGGACACAGATCAGGATCACACGGAGAGGATTTTTTATGATTTAAATTTATTTATCTAAGCTTTTTCCCGCGACTTCATTCGCGTGAATATCCATATCAAATTCTACACCGGCTGTCTCGCCAAACATTGCGCACGCCGGCTCAATGCGCCCACATGAAACACATGACAGAGGACAAAATATATATCAAGAAGGAAGTAGATGAAAACGCGCGCGAGCGGAGCGAGCCCGAAATTTTTCGGATATTCTGATACTGGTGTAGAAAATACTTCACACGCATCAAGTAATGAAGATGAAAACGCGAGCGCAGCGAGCGCGAATTCTTTCAAACATTACGATGCAGGTGTGCAAAAGACTTCATACGCACAAAGTAATGTAGATGAAAACGCGAGCGTAGCGAGCGCAAAATGAAAAAAAAGAACATTGTGATGCAGGTGCGGAAAATACTTCATACGCATCAAGTAATGAAGATAAAAACGCAAGCGTAGTGAGTGCGAAATGTTTCGAACATTATGATGCAGGCACGTAAAAGATTTCACACGCATCAACTAATGTAGATGAAAACGCGAGCGTAGGGCGCGCGAAAATTTTCGAACATTATGATGTAGGTGTGGAAAATACTTTAAAATCATGAAGTAATGTAGTTGAAAACGCGAGCGCAGCGAGCGCGAAATTTTTGAACATTAATATGCAGGTGCGGAAAATACTTCATACGCATCAAGAAATGAAGAAAATCGCGAGCGTAGTAAGCGCGAAATGTTTTGATGCAGGTGAGGAAAATACTTCATATGTATCAACTATAATGTCGATGAAAACGCGAGCGTAGGGCGCGCGAAAATTTTCGAACATTATGGTGTAGGTGCGGAAAATGCTCATCAAGTAATGTAGAAGAAAACGCGAGCGCAGCGAGCGCGAAATTTTTCGAACATTATGATGCAGGTGCGGGAAATACTTCATACTCATCAAGTAATGTGTATGAAAACGCGAGCGTAGCGAGCGCGAAATATTTCGAACATTATGATGCCGGTGCGGAAAATAATTCATACGCATCAAGTCATGCAGATGAAAACGCGAGCGTAGCGAACGCGAAATTTTTACGAACATTATGATGCAGGTGCGGAAAAGACTTCAAACGCATCAAGTAATGTAGATGAAAAAGCGAGCGTAGCGCGCGCTAAAGTTTTTGAACATTATGATGTAGGTGCGGAAAATACTCATCAAGTAATGTAGAAGAAAACGCGAACGCAGCGAGCGCGAAATTTTTCGAACATTATGATGCAATTGCGGAAAATACTTCATACTCATCAAGTCATGTGTATGAAAACGCGAGCGTAGTGAGCGCGAAATGTTTCGAACATTATGCTGCAGGTGCGGAAAATATTTCATACGCATCAACTATAATGTAGATGAAAACGCGAGTGTAGGGCGCGCGAAAATTATCGAACATTATGATGTAGATGCGAAAAATGCTCATCAAGTAATGTAGAAGAACACGCGAGCGCAGCGAGCGCAAAATTTTTCGAACATTATGATGCAGGTGCGGAAAATACTTCATACTCATCAAGTAATGTGTATAAAAACGCGAGCGTAGCGAGCGCGAAATTTCGAACATTATGATGCCGGTGCGGAAAATAATTCATACGCATCAAGTCATGCAGATGAAAACGCGAGCGTAGCGAACGCGAAATTTTTACAAACATTATGATGCAGGTGCGGAAAAGACTTCAAACGCATCAAGTAATGTAGATGAAAAAGCGAGCGTAGCGCGCGCTAACGTTTTTGAACATTATGATGCAGGTGCGGAAAATAATTCCTACGCGTCAAGTAATGTAGATAAAAAAGCGAGTGCGAAATGATTCGAACATTATGATGCAGGTACGGAAAATACTTCATACGCATCAAGCAATGTAGATGATTGAACAAAAAGAAATTGTTGACCTATCAAATGGCTTTGTAAAGAGGTTATTATTGGGGAACGGTGCTTAATCGCGTACAATTATAACTAATTTACCTTTTTTAAGGTTTTGCCCGACGTTTCGAATGTATCACAACATCCGTATCCAACGTCCGTATTTTTTGTAAAGAGGTGGTTGAATAGATATTTTTTTGTTCATAAATTAGTGGAATACCTTTCAAAGTTCAAAGTGTGTAAAACATAGGTATAACTGAATACCTACTTTGGTCTGTTCTTTCAATTTCGAAGATGGAGTAGAGGCCTAGGTTGATAGCGCACCCACCCTGGTTGCTTCTAAGAGTTATGTGATTTTCTGAGAATTGTTTTTTTTTGCTTCCTATCCGCCTATAACTTTCGAATTTGGTCATACTTGATGTTTATTGTTACGTAGGTATATTTTACTAACGAATACCAATATACCCTAAATTTATGTCTGTTACGCGCTGAACGTATTTTATACATTTTGCTGATGGAAAACGCAACTAATCGGCACCTCGAAGAACCTCAATGACACCCATATCGATTATTAAGAAAAGTAAATAAGTAAATGTCCGCCATCTTCGATTTGAAAATGGATATCATTCTTGTAATGAGCACCTCAAAAAACAATATTTTATACAAAAATGCGCATACCTAATATATAGGTACATGTCGCAAGTGCTACCATGCAACCGAGAGCCCGCCGCTCTGCGTAGTACCCTCCATCGAAAACAAAAAAAACCGAGGTTTCGTAGTAAGGTTTGTGAATATTGATAGAGACTGACTGACCAACATAATTAGATCTCTCATTTCAAACAGTTAATATGGTTTGAGGGACTTTTGTATTTTTGTCTTTAGCCCTGAGAGGCAGAGGTATTGTTATTTCACCCCCCATTTTTTCAAATACAATAAGTTTATTATAAAATGTTTGAATGGGGTTCTATTTACTTTGCGTCCATGTATATACTTACCAATTTTCAAGCCTGTAAATCATGAACTGAAAGACTTCTCATACAAAGTTGAACCCCTCTTTTCACCCCCTTTCATCCCTAACCTATATGATTTTTATAGCCTATAACCTGGCCGAAGATCCAATAAACATATTAGTGAAGGCTGTATTAAAATCCATTCGCTAGTTTTCGCGTGATAGTTAGACATATAAACAGACAGACAAACAGACAAACAGACACGAATTCTAAAAACAGTTGAAACGTGTTCTGTTATCGATTCTTAGACCCCTCCATCGATTTTTTTACTAATATCTTCAATGTACAGATTTTCGACCCTCTTCTGCTTTATTATATGTATAGATTGATCCTTGCGAAAAAAATTGTTCATCTTTTATGTAGAGAATTTCATGTAGAATATTCATGTCTAAGAACGTTATTTGCTATGGGCCATCCCGTTTTGGAAAAAAGCTAAAAAAGGTACCTTTTAACCCCGCCTCCACACTCAGCACACCCTCCCACCCTGGAGGACTTTTAGTATGTTCATCTGGATGCCGCAAGGTATATCTGTACCAATTTTCAAAACGACACAAATTATTTCGCCTGATATTATTAATTATCTATGCGTAAAAAACTCATTTTGAAATGAGCGGAGAAGTGTCGCAACAGCAGATGCCGCTCACTCTAAATTCGGACTTTTAGTCTCATGATTACGGTTCAATTTGGAGTGCGGCGGCACGTGCAGTTGCTGTATGCAGTCGGCAGCGGAATCATACCTTTAATCGTCAACTCCGTAGTGTTGACGATATTTGAATAAGTACAGCCGCCATCAGATATATCGGAGCGAACGAGGTGCTCACAAATATCTGAACACGACTCTATTTTCAAGGCGTTACAGTGCATGTTCAGATACTTTTGAGCACCCTGAAGAGTACCTAAAGATATATTTGATGCCGACTGTACTAAACTAGTAAAATCCATTTGACCTCCTTTATTTGTTCCCGGATTATCTGTCTAGACTAGGCATTCCGATAAAACATTTTAATTGAATGTATATAGTCAATTAATTTTGATTAAATCAAGTTTATTTGAACCACCACCAAACCTACCCAACCCGACTACCTAAGGCGACTTCCTGACTTGGCGGGGCGGGATTGATATGTGACATTTTTTCTCTGACGTAAACTTACTGACGTCGCAAAGATTCTCACTTGCCATAATACTGTCAGTATTACGTTTGCGCAGTAGTAATATCATGCGCAGAAGCGGAGCAGTACCGCCTTCGCATCGTCCCGCTACCGCGCATCCCGCGCCTGCCAGAAAGTACTCATTTAAATGTAGGGGCGCAATAAAAAATGACACTGAATCGACTGACAGCTGACACGGTACCGACAAATCAGGAAGTCGCCTAACTATTATATTTATTCCCGCATTTCATTTGCTGATCGGCAGAATGTAAAGTTACCTACTGTTTAATTTAAATGACTAGGTAAATGCATTATCGGCTCTTCCACTAGCTTAAGTACATAATTATTATTATTTATTATTATTATTATTATTTATTAACAAGAACGGTAACAACCAATTACACTTGTAATGAGATTAAATATGAATTAATTACATAGAGTCTTAGGCATATAAGAATAAACTTTCATTCTCACTATACATTCTCATAATAAGAGAGGCATCTGGACGTGAGCCTTGGCAGGCTATCTACAAAATAAATAAAACTCCAAGTAGCTCGGTAATAAGCGACCTGGATTCAACCGAGCAAATTGCATAAAATGATCCACCATCAAACATCATTATTGAAAGTACAAGTGCGCTGCGCGGAGTCGCATGCTTATGTAGATTTTAGGTAAAAATGTATTGTTAGGATTATTCCCTTGTGCAGAGCATGCATGGAGGCAGAAGAGACTGCTAGACACATTCTACTAGACTGTAAGCAGGTAGAAGTATACAGGAAGAAACCTAGGAAATCCGAACACACTGCAGGAAGTAGTAAACAATATAAAGACACTACTATTAGTGTCTTTATATTGTTTCATACAGGAACTAGGATGGTTAGAGTAGCGCTACCCCTTTTTCACGCAAAATAGGCACGTTGGATGTCGACTTGCGGAAAATGCCCAGTATAACTAACTAACTAATTGTTAGGATTATTTTAGCTATGTGATTTAAAGTGCGTGACTGCGTGTGCAGTTCTTGGTCACCTGTTAAAGGTAGATGTTTCTTTTTAGGGTTCCGTAGTAAACAAGGAACCCTTATAGTTTCGCCATGTCCGTCCGTCCGTCCGTCCGACCCCCGTTTTTCTCAGTAACCGTTAGTACTAGAAAGCTGTAATTTGGCATGAGTATACATATCGATGACGCCGACAAAACAGTAGAATAAAATCCTTAATAATTTTTTTTAAGGGTAATCCCTCCCCTACATGTAAAGTGGTGGTGCATTTTTTTTTCTGCCAAACCCCATCGTGTGGGGTATCGTTGGATAGCTCTTTTAAAATATTATAAGGTTTCTAAAAGCATTTTTTGATTAAAGAATTCGTTAGCGTGATAGGTATTAAGCTTTGAAATGATAATTTTTGTTATGGTCAAGTGTCCCCCCCCCCTGCCAGTTAAACGGTGGCTACTGGGAATGTGAAAAAAATCATGGTAGTAGTATATACGATGAATTTAAAAGGAAAACTATCACAGCTAAGTAGACATTACTAGTTAACGAGTAATAGTCGAACTTCAGAAATGTACTTTGCAAAAGCAAACTTTCGTACAATTTCCATTGATACCTTAGATAAGGTTGTTAATTCTGTCAAAAACATAGTAAATATAAGTTTGCGAACTTTTTAGTACATATAATGTAACGGGTGGACGACTACGGAACCCTACCTTGCGCGTGGCCCGACACGCACTTGGCCGTTTTTTTTATCTAGTTTGCTAATTAAATTCAATTTGTCTCAACGCTTTCGAAAGATACTGTACATTAATAATTGTAGGTACTTGAGAACTGTACATGTTAATGTGCATTAGCACTGTACATGTTGATGTACTTTAGTACTTCATTAATTAAGTTTTTTTAATTATTTTAAATTCCTTTATCCAAGCACCGCCGAAACTATCACGCCTGTTCGTGTAGGCGTAGGTATGGTTGAAATTATTTTTGTTGAACGTATTTGAATTAAAATGTTATTGGATTTTGAACCTTATTGTTTGAACGGTAAAGTAGCTTTTTGAAGGAATTGCTTTGGAGCAATTCGTTCAACTGAAATTATTTTAAGTATAACGGCGTAAATAAACGGCGGCGCCGTACTCGACTGTCAGTATTTCATACGGAATCCAATCATTATTAAATAACTTGTATCTTAACTGTGGTGTAGGGTAGGTACCTTAAGATATACATAGTTTACATACCTACCTATGCATATTCACATACCATTCGTCTTTGTATTGTTCGTACAAACACGCAAAAATACTCGTCGATTATTGAAATCCACAGACATACGGTTAGATTACTATTTCCAATGGCTAGATCGATATTTCTGCCAGGTGTGCCATCCGCGATGCATTATGTATCGGCCTCAAGCCTCGAACTCGTGCATATTGTATAAGAGACGAGTGGACGGCAAATTGTGGGTGATAATAGTTTATCGGCCTAGTGATTTAATACTTTAGGTCTTTGAGTTTAAGGACTATTTTAAATGGATTTGGACACTGCTGCATTACTGCTTGGTTAAAATAAGCTCATAACAATTGAACGGTAAAATACATCTTTAAACGCATACCTACGTTACGTAATAGAGAAAAACTATTTTAAAAACAACGTCGTTCCCTTGGTATATACACATTGTTTCTGTGTGTGAGTTTCTATAAGTAATTATGCTTTAGGCGACTTCCTGACTTGTCGATGCGGAGGCGGTACGATATGAGAAAACTGTCAAATGTCAGTGTCAACTGTGAGTCAACTCAGTACCACTTTTTACTGCGCTCCTCTATTAAATGAGTGCTTCCTGACTGGTACGGGATGCGCGGAAGCGGGATGATGCGAAGGCAGCAGGTACTGGTCCGCTTCTGCGCATGATATTACTACTGCGCAAATGTAATACTGACAGTATTCCGTCAAGTGGGAATCTTTGCGACGTCAGTAAGTTTACGTCAAAGAAGAAAATGTCACATACCGATCCCGCCCCGCCAAGTCAGGAAGTCGCCTTACTTGTTATTCGCGCACGGAGCGTTCCGTACCTTTATCTATAAAAACGACAAAATAGTCATGTTTGTTGTATGGGAGCCGCCTTAAATATTTGTAATTGTTAATGTAGGTAATGTTAGTATTATAAATAGTAAAAAAAAATTTCGGCAGAATATGCTGATCAACATTGTACCATATTCTCAGAAATAAAGTTATTATCTTATCTTATCTGATGTCTAAGCTACAGTAGGTAGGTTAGGTTAGGTTAGGTTAGGATATACACATCCATACATCCGCACAAACTGTCACGTTTATAATATTATTAGGATTAATCATAATTTTAGTAACAGATAACTACATCGCGGGGTTTGATCGCCCTCGTCTTACCTAGGAGTCCGCAGCCCGCAATGTAATCAATGCATGGTAGTTCTTTCACAATGTAAATCGGCTTTAAGGCGATATATCGATTGAAAGAGACACCCTTTGTTTTTCGCTCATGACAAAACGGGATGCAACCCTCTCCGAGAATGGCTTTTTAGACAAATCTCGTTAAATATCTGACTGTGTGCAGGTTTATTAAATTTCCTATTGTCAGTACCTAGATAAGGTAAAATACCATCTTATTAACTTAATCGTGTCTTTTAATAATGCGTTGTTTTAGTAGGCTGAGGAAAAAAAGGAAAATATAGACTCGACTTTGGATTTATTTTATATCGAGAAAATTTCAAGCAATCATGTTTCGCTATTGTCAGTACCACAATCATATAGTCAAGAATCCAGCCCCTACTGTTTGCTAGTCTGGGCAGGACAGCGTTTCAAAGTCTCCAAATTTCTCAGTGTAGCGCCTTAACGTAATCACAAAACACCAAAATATTCTAAAGCGGAATAAGATTTTAAGCTCACATCAGCTCACATGGTTGGATGTTTACCATGTATATTTGTATATGTGAGTTTCCGGAAACTTACATAAACAAATATACATGGTAAATATCCCGTTATTAATCGTAACTCTAATGTGGAATATTTCAATGGCTTAATCCTTTTTTGCGCGAATCCCTACTTTTATGTTATTTTTATGCCATTACCTTATTTTATTACTTGGTACGCCAATACCGTTACATTAGATGTACAACCCTAGCATACAAATTGAAAGGATATCGGGCTCAGATTCCAATTTACGTCTCTGTTTTTGTTCAAAAGTTTCCATTTTTAAATTTGTTCGTTTGCGGAATCAGGGTTGGCACATAAAAAGTTCTTTCATTTGGTGAGACGCTGATATCCGTCCATCCGCTGAGTCTAGTGAAAAGTTAATTCTGTGTTATTCCTGTAACGCGAAGCTATTGTTAGGAGACATCCAAAATTAGTGGAATACGAGTAAGGAAAAAATTTTTTTCGCTTCTTTTATGTGAAATTTTACGTCCTAGTTTATACCAATGACAGCTTGATCATTTAACGAATGTGCTGCGTTGATAATCTAGTGCCACTTATCTAAAAAACTATTACACTAAATTAAAACGAATTACCGGTCATTGTGGGAGGCCTATGTCCAGTAGTGGACGTCTTAAGGCCGTGTATTACCACTTTTGAGTTTTTAAAAACCATCTGTGACATAGAATATAGTGTCTAAAAATCTAAAAAAAAATATATGTGTTACATAAGGATCTTGTCTAGTCAAAATCGCAGTCAGTTACATGACCTGATGAATTTCACTCGAAAAGAAAAAAATCGCGAAGTTACCCCTTTTTGGAATGTATTTTCAATACTACGGTTATATTACTGATATTTAACATTTAATTTTTGTACTCAATTGAAGATCGTAAATAGTTATAGACAAATTCGCAGGGTTTGCTTTGATAAAATGATTGGCTTAATGACTATAGCTAAATATTTACAAAACTGCGCGCAGAGCTTGCGTAGAGAGCGGGATGGTTAATTGTAAACTCACGCGTGTTAGAGCGAGACATTTGCGTTGGGGCTACCTCCCCTTAAGGCTGATATGATGATGATGAAAACGAATTACATTCGCACGTCAATTGTTAAGCAGTAGGTACTGCAATTTTACTAAAACGCTCTACAGCCACAGCATCGACTTAACAAGATTTTATTTTGTTCCAAAAATAATGAATATTTTGCAAGCCCTACACTCAGATCGCAAAGGCGATAAAGGTATCGCGCTAATTCCTAGTAAGCCATCTTTTTTTGGTTCCTCCAATTCTGAAATGCGAACGAAATTGTCGTTACTTTTGCTACGCTCAGCCCCTCTGAAACTGTAAATGTAAATAGAAAAAAGAAAAGAAAATGAATAATTACATTTTTATATTAGAGTAATTAATTTGTACGCTTCTTTTTGAGTAAGTCCGTTGAAAAGTATGTGTCAGTGTGACGCACGATACTGAGAAGGTATTGGAATGTAATATTTAGTAGATAATGGAAGCCGAAGATCACTTTATGGAATTGCGTTTCAACAAACGTTAAACTGGGCTGAGTGAAAGCAATATACATATGCTGTTAAATTTCCGTGTGCGTGAGACAAGGACAACATTACTTAGCACTAAATCGAATGTTTGGCCTAATGGTTGATTACTATGCATGGGTTCATTCCAAGGCATTAATCAAAGTCCAATAAGTTAAGTCATTGTGTTCGGGAGCAAATTGTCCGGGTAATACGGTGACCGGATTATACTACCTACTTACTTTCCCTTCAGTAATGTAGTTGAACCGAGTTAGATTAGGGAAAATAAGTAATTGAGTTTATTTATGGGTAGGAGAATATTCTGCGTTTTTACGGTGTTTTTTTTGTCATTGTCTTATTATTAATCTTCTTATTAATACTGCCAAAGGAGACGATAATCAGACTCAACTTTCGTAATAAGCATAAACGAATATCGGCTTGAGTCTTATTTGATCAACGTTATCGCCGGCTATCTTAACTTTGTGTAAATATTCGTGAGTTGACAATTAATTTTTTAAACGAGTGTTTCAAACGCTCGGAGAATCACCAATATTAAGAGGAGGGGTAGGGCAAGCTCTCTCCATACAAACTTTGTGCAGGATTTACTTCGTTTGTTTTTGCATTAAAGTTATGATTTTTGGTCAGTATGCTTATTTTTCTGATAGCTATTTCGTGATGTAATTTTTTTTTATTAAATATTTTTTTTAATTTTTTATTTTTAATTTTTTTTTGAAATATTTGAAAATTTTCACATCACGATCTTCGCATATCTAATATTTACAACCAAAAATTTTTTATATTTGTTAGTGCCAAAACCGACGAATAAAACGTGCACAAAGTTTGTATGGGGAAGGCCTTGCCCTACCCTGCGCCTTAATGGGAAATACCAGATGTTTTTGCAAAATAATTAGTATCGTCAACGAAGGAAAATTTCCGGGAAGAATTCGTGTATCAATAATACGTGTGTGTGTGTAATTTCGGCATAGTAGATAAAGATGTCCTAACCAACATACTAAAAGTACTGGTGGATGGGGGTGGAGCTATCGGGTAGAGAGGGATGTAAAGGTCCCATTTTTAGTTTTTCGTACAAACCTTGGTGGACCACAGCAAAAAAAATTCTTACACATTATACACTACGAAAATATTTCCTACACTTTTTTACTGGGATCATTATTAATGAGATATAATTATTTTTTATTTAAACCTTACTGTACAGATACAAAAATAAAAGCACAATGGGGATGCACGGATGTCGACTCAAAATTTTTTATTACTTCAATAGAAAGAAGACATAAAACTATGCCAAACAGTGAAAATCCTATTCAAATATCTCAAAAAATAACGAAGCTACAACGGTTAGAATGTTCGTAGTTAGAGAGAGAAAGTGCTACCTAACCGTGACGTCACTGTTAAGTAGCGCCATAGTAAATGATGATCGTTCAATACAAAGGTGCGTTTTGCGGAAAAGGGACAGAACATACCCACTCTTAAAACTTTGAAGACTTATAATTACGTTGCCATTTGATTGAGAATTTGAGCCTTTATGTAGAAAATTTGGATTTATTTATTTTCTTTTATAGTGTCGTCATCCCTATTGGCGGACTTAGTGCTTTAAGGCATTCCCTACCAGTGAACCATTGGGCCAAACCGAAACTATAGTGGTATTAAAGGTGGAATTTACGAGTAATAACATGTGGCTTCTCATATCTATCTACTCAACTAGCTCTAAACAACGATACCCCACTCCATGGGGTAGCTAATTTTTTTTTCGCCCCCTCGTTAGTTCTATGTGTGCCGCCTTATAAACATTTGCACGTGACTCTTGTGTGCCACATAGTATTAAAAAAAAAACAAAAAAAAAAACATTTATAAATATTATTTTATCATTTGTATACCTTTGGGTCAACAAGATAAAGCATCTTGTCGTTATCACTGTGAACATTTGACGGATAAAGCTTGTTTGGTTTTTATGGCTCCCATACAACAAAAGAGGACGGAAAAAAAAGTTACACAGGTTTTACAGCCAGACGGTTGAAGCTACGGTCTTAAATTTTTTAACAGAATAAGCATCTTATTGTTCCAAATCCATACAAGTGTTCATTGCATTGGTTAGTTGGGATGACACGCAATGTAGGTATAAGGCTGGTTTTCCACTAGAGCTATGCTATGCTACATTGCTATGGATGCGTTTGAAATCCACCAATCACATTCCTTTATTCACATAGCATAGCTCTGGTGGAAAAGGGTATCAGCTAAGCTATGTTTTTTATATGGAAAGATGCGAGCTGCGGATGCGTGCTATGGATGCGTGCTGTGGATGCGAGCTACGGATGCGCGCTACGGATGCGTGAGCGCTTCCCCCCTCACCGCGCCCTCTGTCGATATATCGCATAGCTCGAGCTGCGCATCTTCCTCGCACAGCTACCTCGCGGCTGCGCACAGCTACATAGCGTAGCTTTAGTGGAAACGGTCGCACAGCTCGTAGCGCATCCTCGCAGCATAGCTGCGTAGCATAGCTCTAGTGGAAAACTAGCCTTAAGAAAACGCAGCGGTTTTCCTAATACCTACATTCCGGCGCCGCCGCCGCCGCTCGAATCCGTGGCTGGGACGTTATTGCGAAGCGCTACCTACAAGTCACAAAGTTGCGTTTGACGATAACATTGCTGCTGGTTGAATAATACGAATTTTGTACGCGTTGCAGTATTGTTCAAGAGATCAGTTAAGTTTGTTGCTAAACTTCGTCTTGCTTCCATCAGACTGCATCGGGACAATACGAAGCTTTGGGAAATGTTTGCGGGAAATCGTAGAAATTTTGAGTAATACCTATTTAATAACTAATATAAAAATAATATCAAACAGAGAGTAAATTTAAGTTTGTGAACTCATAATGTAGGCGGGCGACTATGGAACCCTACCTACATACATTCGATACACCGCCACCGGCAAATTGTAATTTTTTCACATTGAATTTTCGAAACATGTGCCAATCCGGAAGAATGTGCCTAACAAATGATAATTCATATCAATAATATCATATCACTCAGAAAATACTCACATTGCATATTCGTGTTATTGACGGAGATAGTACTTACCTATTTTTGCTGACTGCACCTCACAAACTCCTAGGCAACCGTCACTTTGCATACAAATAGCGCAAACATTCTACCTCCCATTTTTATGCCCGAAAATATAGCATGACAATAGTAGGTTATCTTGTATACGAGTAGGTATAACCGTAAATATTTCTATTCTGTTTTCAAATGTTCATGTCTTCTCCAATGTTTATGCTGCAGTTTTATGCCCATATGCAGGATGCAGTTGCATAGTAAAATTCTCACATATCATGCTCGAATAGTGTGTCATATTAGGCTTACCAAGCGGGGCTAAAGTAGTACATTCAGCCCCTAGGGAAAATATAAATACATATTTAAGATTTACAAAACATTTTCATTTGATAAATTAAAATACTTACCTATCTTATAAGGAAACCGTCCTAGTGCTCGACAAGACCTCATGAGAAAAGAAACCACAATAGCCTCATTTTGTAAACTTTCCACCACCATCATAAATAGTCTTAAAAAGTTCAACGGTACATAGTTCGACCCACAGTTCACACATCACTGCATTAATATCATGAACCTCATTTACCTACAGGCATAGAGTCACAAATACATTAGAAGTTGTTAATAAATATAAATAGGAATAGTGAATTCAGCCGCCCGTATCCTTCGCGGGGACTGTTTTCTTATAAAACAGTATAAAAAAAAAGTGCTCGACACAGGCCCAATACTTGACATTTAATATTATTTAAGAATAACAGAGGTGAATACCAGCGCGGTAATCACGTAACATTTTCGACCGTTATAGTACGATAGATTTAAATGTCAAATCCCATACTAAAACTGACATTAAATACGTACCAACGGTAGAACATATCGTTACGTGATTACCCCGCAGGTGTCACCTATTTGGGTAGTAAGGTATCAAAAATTGGTACTTTTTACCTCACAATCCCCCTAGAATACTCTCTCACTACGATCGATGTTCGGCCAAGTTACTGATCTCGCTAACCTTAGGCAAGCAATTATGCAGATGCAAATTTCAGCGCTGACGACTTTGCTCCGAAGTTGAGCAACATCTTACTAAACGTTAAATTAAGTGTGTGCATTGCATAGGTATTAAACATGAAAGACTAATTTATTTATGTTATGTTTTTTAATTAATATAGTAAAAAATATTTACATTTGAATTGGGAACGGGCATTGTCCCTCAAATTCTACATCTACACATAATTCAATTATAATTTTATTGTATGCAGGCTGCAACATTTCATAATAACTCATTATCTACTCATTAGAACCAGAAATAATTTCATTTGAATCAGAAATCTTAGTCACAGTAACTATTAGGTACATATAAGAGCCTATTCGAGCTTTTTGTCTTCTGAGGAAAAGTAATGGTGTAATAGTAGTTTATGCAACTGGTACATAATGAGGGGCATTAAAACACGAGTGTTTTAATGCCTAATTATGTACAGTTGCATACATTACTTTATCTACACACATATTATAAGTACTCTAAGATGGGTTCAGAAACCGAAGTAAATAAATACAATAATTGTATTAAAACAACCTTTTTTACACGGTTGCGGAAATGTCGAAATTAGAACTGGCAACCGATACCTGAATGTTATTTTAAAACGTAAAGAGTCCCTATTCTGATTATCATGTCGTTCTAGCTCAAATTTCGAAAAAAAAAACATCGAGCTAACATTTCGCATCGACTAAATTTGAATTTTCACTGATACTAGAATAGGGACATATCAACTTTGACATTTAAATTTTGACAGTTAACATTATATAACTAACTAACTGGGCTGGCACGACGACCCAAAATGAGTCTTGGCCTCCGACACAAGAGCACGCCACTTTGCTCGGTCCTGCGCAATTTCTCGCCAGCTTGCACCAGCTCCGAGCTCACGCAGGTCCGCTTCCACCACATCCCTCCAGCGATACTTGGGGCGACCCACAGGACGTCGTCCGGTCGGTCGGCCCAAGTATGCTCTTTTCACCTGTCGATCTTCTCCCATCCTCTCTAGGCAATCAATATTTCAATATTGTTTTTTTTTTTTTTATATTCAATATTTCTCGTCTTCGCTGGCTTGGCCACCTAGAGAGGATAACATTATATAGGAAATTATAATTAAAATTATATTACTGCTGTAGTCTCAGCCACAGATAAGAAAATTGTCATGAATACATTGAATGTTGAAAACAGAGTTATTTTCTACGGTTTTGCGAACGCATTTTAAATGTTTTATGATATGTGTGTAGATAAATGTATTTTATGTCACACCTGGCCATAAAGTGGCCATTATCGCACGCTCCACGCGCGAATAAACCCACTTCCTGGCCAGAGGGTGACATAAAATTTTGTACTTACCACGGGCGATAATAAAAAAAGCCTCAGATCGCATATTTATCGCCCTTGCCTTCGGCTCGGGCGTAAAATACCTGCGATCTGAGACATTCTTTATTTTATCGCCCTTGGTAAGTAATGTACTATTATTTTCGTATATTGTTGATACCTTTTAGCCAATATTGGCAAGAATTCCACAAAAATGCACTCAAGGAACTGGGCCAGTTATACCGAGGATACGGCTAAGTGTTATGCGGAACGCACAATAACGCGGAGTAGTGAGCTAGTGTGCATACAGTCCGCTGGAGTTTCTGTTAGTAGTTTTACTTTTATTTTTTAATTTGTGTTTTATTCGTGTGTACTGTGTATTCGTTTATTAATTTTATTTGTAACACTAAGATGTAACAAGGTTTTTTTTTATCAGTTTTGTATTGTTTTGTGAATGTCATATCAATTAGTAATTGGTTTGTATTATTTCATTTGAGATTGATATTTTAATGAATGTTAATTGTTATCACTATATAAATTACATATAAACGACTTGGTGGTCGCGCTGTAAAAATATTATGTGACTGAACAAATTAACAAGAAAGTAGAAAATTATTTTTTTTTCAGGAAAAAAAACAACGGGTTGCGCTCCGGGAGTGCCGTCAGAAGTGAAAATTCAATAACATGATAAAGCAGATAAAGGAAGTAAATATCAAAGATATTCATATCCGTATCCGTATCGGTATCGGATCCGTATCGGTATCGGTATCGGTATCCGTATGCGTATCCGTATCGGTATCCGTATCCGTATTCATACTCATGTTCATATTCATATTCGCATTATCCATTTACATAGGTATATACATAATGTCTCGAGTATCATTGTGTCTTACGCATCTAAGACCAGCTGAGTTTAGCTGAGTTGACCCCTCCTAACATCGCAATCACGATACTAGGAGGGGTCAACTAGCTGGTCTTAGAAGAGTCTGTCGCGAGTTTAACAATTTTTTCCCAATACAAAAGTACTCAGTGCCGCTAAAGAAGTTTTCACTTCAAAATTGTTTACCGATGGTTTATGATAGGTAGCGTTCGGAGTTTCGGTGGCAAATTTCACACAGTGGGTAATAGAGTCGTTTTTATGATTAACTTTTTAAGATATGAATAAATAAATAATTCATTTACCTGAATTACTTAGTATGACATTAAATGGCGGCAGTTACAAACATTATACTGTCCCGACTGTTTAGGTGACATGTTTGTACGTATGTAATAAGTAAAAATAAATAAATTTATTAAACAATGTTTACCTACATACTTGTGTTATTAGTAGTCCTGTGTTATCGTGGTATAAGTAGGTAATGCTCGCAAGATAATTTATAAGGAGTATTATGCAAAATTAATCATTTAATCGTTATTCGTTTAATCAAAAAAATAGTTAGGCGACTCCATTTACCTCTGTGAAATTTGCCACCGAAACTCCGAACACTAATGATAGGTTCTATCATGCGACTGTGAAACGTGGTCACATTCAATGGTATATGTAAAAAAAAACATTTAGTTTTATATCAAGCAGTACGCTGCTAACGCAAACATAAAATTGGGTCGCAGGTTCGAATCCTGCTCGGAGCCTAAATCTTTCAACTTTTCCTTTATTTAGAAATTTTGAAAAAAAAAAACATTTTTTTATTTTTAGGCAACCTTATGTGATGTGAGTTCATGTGAAGTCCTACACTGGGCCAGCGTGAGGATCACAGGCAATTCCGAACACGTTACTAAACTTTTACCCTCTTACTTTAAGGCCGTGTATTACCACTTTTGAGTTTTTAAAAACAATCTGAGACATAGAATATAGTTTCTTAAAATCTAAAAATAATATATGTGTTACATAAGAATATTGTCTAGTCAAAATCGCAGTCAGTTACATGTCCTGATGAATTTCACTCGATAGAAAAAAATCGCGAAGCTACCCCTTTTTGGAATGTTTTTTCAATACTACGGCTATATTACTGATATTTAACATTTAATTTTTGTACTCAATTAAAGATCGTAAATAGTTATAGACAAATTCGCAGGGTTTGCTTTGATAAAATGATTGGCTTAATGACTATAGCTAAATATTTACAAAACTGCGCGCAGAGCTTGCGTAGAGAGCGGGATGGTCAATTGTAAACTCACGCGTGTTAGAGCGGGACATTTGCGTTGGGGATACCTCCCCTTAAATAGAAAATAACAGGCATCCGTTACTATTAATTTTGTTTCTCTCTGACAGACAAAAACGCCACAATAATTTATAAAAATATATTGTATCCAACTGTACATTACATAATAAAGACAACTTCAACATGGCATCGAGTTTCTTGCAAGACCCGTGAAGTTGTAACCTGAAAAGACCGAGTATTTCCTCTAGTATTTCCCCAAGAAAACGACCAAGTATTCGAGTAGGTACGCGCCGCGCCGCTAAAACAATGGCGCCTAATTGCATTATTCTGTTCTTGTAAAAGCACAAGAATTTTTCATATCTGACTCCGTGTGTGCGACAAAATTCATATTCATATGGGTTTTAAAGTATTTTCACTTGAATATTTTATGCTTGAATATTTTTAAATAAGCAAATCGTGGTACAAATTTTATAAGAAATTGGGTAGTAGGTAGCTGTATCCTGTTCTAAACAAGATAAATATTTTTTTTAATAGAAAAATAATACAAATACAAAATTATACTTAACCACGATTAGTGATCCATGAGGGCATGATATATGTTTTTGTTTATATGGCAATAATTCAGATTATGCAATTACACGTTAGGTTAGATAGACAGTAAATTTTTCTCAAGCGGTTGAATTAGTGATATTAAATGAATGCTCACAGAAATATATCTTAAAAATCCAGTAGCTATTTAGTTACTAATCAGAATTAAAATCGTACATTTATATATATACTGTATCGATGTAGCAATTACTAACACAAACATTTAAGCACTAACATCAACACTATTCACTGTCAACTTTAATCTTTATTAATTACTGTTTCTGTTCTTGTAGTGTACATTTTTTCTATCTTAATCTCTTATCTTAAATCTTATTGCCAATTGTTGCCGTGAGTGATTGTAGTAGGTGCCGCCATTTTGAATGTACCTTTGACAATTTGACATTCTTGTTGGGACGGCCCGATGTCACAAGACAGCGCTGTCATGTTGTTATAGGTCGCATTTAATAATAGGCGGAGTGTGCTACACACATCGTCACTCACCTTAGTTTCACACCTGTAGATAAGAGTGTAATCACTGGAAAGTCTCACCGGAAGATCAGCGCCGGCTCCCTGAGTCTGCGTTATGCTGAGGCGAGACCTTTTCGTCACGATTTCGTGTTTTTAACGTTATTTTTGTTTCTATTTATTTTGTGTTAATTTGCTTCGTCGTTAATAAATGTTTTTCTTCTTCTACTTATTCTACTCTATAACTATTTTAAACTCCTCCCTTATTAAGTTTCTAGAACAATATTCCTTCGATATTCCGAACAAAGGTAAGATATATTGTTAGAGACTTTTCACGGAATTCCGCAATACCGCCTGTTTCCAACAATTCCTTCCTTATTATTTCAATATAATCAATATGTAACAGGCTATTTGCAGCTACGCAGCATCACAATAACTATTGGCAGCACTTCAAATTGACATGTACCTATTTATAACCGAACTAAGCTAACTTCGAAGCAGGTTAAGCCGTGGAACGGCATAACCCTTAAACTAATTAAAACTACTAGAGTTCCAACATAAACACGAGTTACGTAGTTATTCTCTAGTTCGCAATATGTGCCATAAAATCGCATTTAGTTTAACCGCGTCTATGATAATATAGCGAGAAACTAATTTCCGTAGTTAAGGCGTCTGTATACGCAAGGCCTTCTCCATACAAACTCTGTGCAAGTTTTATTCGTCAGTTTTGGCACTCCCGAATATATATATTTTTTGCTTGTTAATATTAGATATACGAAGAATGTCAAGCAGAAAAAACCTAAATATTAAAAAAAACTATTTTTTTTTCTTGAGGTTCTAGCTAACTAAAAAATAAGCATACTACAAGCGAATATAAACTTGCACAAAGTTTGTATGGGGAGACCTTGCGTATTATTTCTAGTTTTGATGCACTAACTGAAAATCAGCGTCACGGTTTCCGTGACAACATATACCGAGTCCTATTAAGCACATAAGATGTATTAAGTTTGTTCTCCTTTTTTTTCTGTAACTGGAAAACATTTATTTCGGCATAACTAACCTCTTAAAATAATACATAAACAAACATTAAAAACAAAGATTGGGTATAAAAGTAAATTAAACTAAACTAAACTAACTTAAACTAAATATGCTAAAAAAGGGAATCAAAATTAGGCCCCCTTGGAATGGTTCCCATCACGCAGGCAGCATTCCCGCGCTGGATTGCGATGGCAATTCTTTGCGCGAGAAAGCTGCCCGCGCGAGGGTCGCCCGTCGCCTCCTTCAGGGGAGGTATCCCCAACGCAAATGTCCCGCTCTAACACGCGTGAGTTTACAATTGAGCATCCCGCTCTCTACGCAAGCTCTGCGCGCAGTTTTGTAAATATTTAGCTATAGTCATTAAGCCAATCATTTTATCAAAGCAAACCCTGCGAATTTATCTATAACTATTTACGATCTTTAATTGAGTACAAAAATTACATGTTAAATATCAGTAATATAGCCGTAGTATTGAAAAAACATTCCAAAAAGGGGTAACTTCGCGATTTTTTTCTATCGAGTGAAATTCATCAGGTCATGTAACTGACTGCGATTTTGACTAGACAATATCCTTATGTAACACATATATTTTTTTTAGATTTTAAGAAACTATATTCTATGTCTCAGATGGTTTTTAAAAACTCAAAAGTTGTAATACACGGCCTTCAGCCGCTTGCTGAGCTCCTTGTGGAGCCCCCGTGCGCCCCTGCCCCATGGGCCTAATGTCTCGACGCCAAATGCGACAAAGTCATATTGGGCGCCAAGACAGTTGTATTTGCTAGCCTTTGAATTCTCCTTGTATGTACTTGATTTGTGCAATAAAGTGTTTACTACTACTTAATTGTATACTTTGTTATAATGCGTGCTAAATAAATACTTTTCTATTTCTATATACCTACAGGGCAGGCGCCTTAAGTGATGTAGAACTAACCGACTCGAATTAATGACTCGTGGGACTTGGTTCCATGTGACGATGAAAATTGAAAGTTATATCGCACTTTGTATATCATTGTTAGCATCGTTAGCAATAATACAGGTATTTATTGTATGTTGCATGAAGTACCACAATTTAATAGCCTATTTAAATTTCAATGTCAATTTTGTATGGCGGACAATAGGTTTGGGTCAATTTTTGAAGAGTATATTTTTTCGACATTTGTATGGCTTTGTTAATTTTTTTTTGAAGGCATTACTCAAAGCGGTCACCCATCCATGTCCTGACCACTGCCCACGTTGCTTAACTTTAGATACCGCAAGCATACCCGGCGCCGCTGGGCCACGAGCGCTCCTAACGAACATAACGTTAGCAAAATCCAATTTAGTTTTTGTTATAAGAACATAAATTTAAGGAATTGTCATTAAAATTCGCTCTGGCCACTATATCACGCGCTAACGCCAGATGATTCACTTGCAAGAAAACCGTTTATTACACATACTCTAAGTACTCACATATTTTATCACGTCATGGATTAAACTGTGAATTTACGGGCTCGAAACGCTTTGGAGTATTACTTTGAATAAGCAAAGGAATATCTATAGCATCCTTAGTTTGTCATTTTACCCAATACACAAACCATGTGTGAGTATCTGCCTTGCACTGTACCTCTTGTATAAGTTTTTTCGAAACATAACACTAACGAACGCGCGTAACGAACATTTAAGGGGGCTCCCGCTCCCATACAACAGTAGCTCTAGTATAAGTTTTTTCGAAACATTAACTAATTCGAACGCGTTTGCGTTTTGACTCAAAATGTATGAAAACGCTCTCACCGAGTATGAAATACGTGCGTTCATCGGTTAGCAACAAATGTTATACTCGCTGTTTTAGTTTCCACTAGTGATCACCAGAGGCGCTGTTCACGTTTTCATACCACTTTCATACATTTTGAGACAAAACGCAAACGCGTTCGAATTAGTTAATGTTTCGAAAAAACTTATACTAGAGTTACAGACATGATTTTTTTGCCGTTTTTATAGATAAGGGTACGGAACCCTTCGTGCGCGAGTCCGACTCGCATTTGGTTTATCATATTTAAATTGAAACTAAACGGAAACGTGCTCGTTTGTCTTTTGTTTCGAAAAAACTTATACTAGAGGTACTGATTCAACCGAAATCAATTGATAATGTTAAAATGTGTAAAAATGATGATCGCTTCAAACGCGCGACAGAACAAAATCAACTGTCGTTTTTACCTTCAACATATGTCAGAAAAATTACGCGATAGGTACCTACAACTGCAACAACCCGTGTAGTTGCGTCCTAGTGGTGTCAGTCACAGACACAATGTAAAAGGAAAATGTCCCAGTGATCATCACTGACCCAATATAAGGCAATTTCAATCTTATGTCATAGTGATAATACTTAGGTGTCGTCTATTGCGCATTAAGGTGTCCAGCATTGAAACTTTTAATTTCTAGTTTGCCCCCTTTATCGAGTTCGTGTCATTTACTGCTGTGTTATACCCAGCCTTCAACGGCAATAAATAATTCACGTTTGTAAACATGTTAAGGCGCAGCGTAAGGCAGCAAGGCATTCTCCATACAAACTCTGTACTCTGTGCACGTTTTATTCGTCGGTTTTGGCACTAACGAATATACTATATTTTTTGGTTGTAGATATTAGATATACGAAGAGCGTGATGTGGACATTTTGAAATATTTAAAAAAATTAAAAATTTAAGAATACAGAAAATAATTTAAATAAAAAAATACATCAGGAAATAGCTAACACAAAAATAAGCCTACTGACCAAAAATAATAACTGTAGAAAATCTTGCACAAAGTTTGTATGGAGAGAGCTTGCCCTACCCGTCCCCTAGTTAAACGAAACCTAGGTAGTGATTTTCTCTTCATAACACTGGACGGGCAAATAGCCCTCGCTGTCGACTAGTAATTTCAAACTTGTAATCTTTCCTTAAGCAGTAAGTAGTAGTCATAGTGCCCACGTTTAAATTACCAGCCTTTGCTGCCAGGTGGTCTGCGCCATCAATTATTAGCACCGGCCGCTTCTGAAAGATGGACGAAGCGATCGATATGTCAAATACAATTTACGTGCACTTTTCAACGGTAAATCGCGGGGAATTTACTAAAAAGCTTCTATCGAAAAATTACCGATCGGCAACTGTCAATAGAATTTTACTAAACGGTTAAAACTCGTATTAATTGTCACTCCGGGCGACATGTTTCGAACTTTTCGGGAGTTCTTCTTCAGGATGAGTGCGTCTGCGACTCACGCGGAAAGCACACTGTTTGACTGCATTACCAATGTTTGACAGAATTGCTCCTTTACCGTCATAGGAATGACGTCACACTTCCGTTTTATACATTTTGGAGATGTTCTTCAAATTTAGCGAAGAACAAAATCTTAAAACAATTTTATTACGTTCAAGTAGCATAATTTTGAAATGTCAATAGGACATCATGTTTTTACCCCTGACGCGCAACGCAATAGTAGATTGTTAACCAAGGGCTGAAAGCCACCCATTTCTGCCGAGATATTTTGGCGCTCGAACGAAGTGAGAGCGCCAATAGTTCGAGGCTGAAATGGGTGGTTTCACCCGAGTTAAACACTCTGCTTTTCATTTCGAATACGAGGAAAGTAAAATATTTAAAAATAAAAAAATATTTGTGGAAAAACTTACACTAAAATCGACCTAGTCCCAAACCAAGCAAAGCTTGTACTAACGCGACGATATACATACATGGATAAATGCATACTTGAATACATAGAAAACACCCACAACAATTATGACTTGTTCATCACACAAATAAATCCCCTGACCGGGAATCGAACCCGGGACCTCCAGCTTCGTAGACAAAATAAATCAAATATGCACATTTTCGTTTCATTTTTCACAAAAGACAAGATGTAAAACAATATTGACATGATCTTAAAATTAGGAACTGTGTTATTTGTAACGCGAAACACTTGAATTCATTAACAATAGAAATATGTACAAACATTTCTGAATCAGTGAAAAAAACATTTTGGCGGGAACTGTTGACTGACGTTTAACATTGATAATGGTGTTTGTGTATGGACCATTTTATTCCATTTATTTTTAATAAAAAAATAATCGACTTACGTTCAGACTACTTAGACTCGACATCAAATAATAATACCTACTGAACGAGATGGTCATATACAACTTTATATAAGAGCGACAGAGAGAGACATATGATTTGTTGTCCTTGTCATAGTTTCCCTTTTTTATCTGCCTCAAATTATTTATACTTTAGACTGTGAAAAAAAAACAAACAAATTAAGGAGGTTCTTTATGGTAAGCAGTCAGGCATTTGAAAAAGTATAGGATCTCTGTAGAATCTGTACTATGTGGCTGTATAGGTTAGTGCCGTTGCCCAATTTAACTCCGATTCACCATACAATTTTTTTAATACTTTTCTGCTCTAGAGCAGAAATGGACCACTTTCAGCACGCTACTTAGATGAACAATGACCCACTTTCAGAGTATGAGAAATGAAAAAAGATTTGTGTATATATTTATCTGACTGTGGCATCGTAGCTCCTTAACGTATCCGATTTGAGTGCGTTTTTTTAATCGAAAGACTTGGTCGGAGATGGTTTTTAACTATGTTTTGTGCCGGGGGATTATTATTTTTTTAATTTAATTAACTTGTGTTATACGGAGTAACATCACTTTTTTTTAAATTTTAGTACTGGATTCTACCCCTGAACATATAAAGTGAGAAAATGAGAAACTCTATATAAAAGATATAACTATATTTTTTACCTGGCGAACGGAAGAAGGTGTTAACTACTTATACGCCATATAGTACCTGTCTGATAAAAATAATCAGAAAGATCTATCGAAAAATAAAATTCAAAGCACTTTACTTTCACAAGCGTCACTATTTTATACTATTACTATTATATTATACTAGTATATACACAGTGTACACATTAAAATCTCCAGACAGATTTTGGCCAGGGTGTGATTTTTTGTTAGGTATTCTGTTTAACGAAGGTGACAAAATATTCCATGAAAGAATCCTCAACAAATGTGACATTGACAAATTAAAAGATCGCATATATACGTGATTTAAGTGATAGACTTTGGCGGAGTTATTAAAAATAATCATTACTGGAATAATTCGGTCTATAATAAGTAATATAGCATCAAATGTACGTATTAACACATTCAGCGCCGAGTACACGATATCATATTATATTCTCCGTTCGTAGACAGTTTTCGCTACAAAGCAGAAAAAACATGTTATCGGCTACGTCTATCACTTGTCGGCAATGAATGGGTTAAGTTGCAGTTTCTTTAAAAAAAATATATATTCGCCCTAAATGTGTTTTTGAACAACTTGCGCCGCCTTTTGTGTCGGTCCAAGCACAAAATAGCGTGAAATTGCTTATGAGTGTTTATTGTACAGTTGGCCGGGCCAATACAGTGTTCAGCTACTTAAAAAAAAATTCGTTTATTCATACCAAAAACACAAATGTTGACAACATTTCCACACTACTGCCAAACCAGTGCGGTTTTTTGGCAGACGAGGCTCCAATTATATTTAAATAACATTTGTTATAACGGACTAAGGTTCTTTTGACTCTGTCAATTGTAGGTATAATTAAAATAAGGTTTAAAATGATAGACCATTTTATTGGCTGACCCACCCCGGCCACGACTTTGCGCAAATTTCGACGCGGCAAGAGTTTTATCTGTTCATTGCAAGGTCGAAATGTTTAACGTACTGCGATTAGTTGGGCCCACAAGCAATGTATTAGAAAAACCGTTGCCGTTACCGCGTTCGCTCGAAGTCGTGGCCGGAGGGCCTACCGGTAACCGAAAACGAAGTATCTGCCTCTCTGTCGCACCTGCATATTGGAGCAACAGAGAGGGAGATACTTCGTTTTCGGTTCCCGGTAGGCCCCCGGGCCGTAAGGCGTGAACGTTTCCATGGACGCCCGACATCCCGCATACTCAAATACATAAAAAAAAATACAAAAATACAAAATAGTTTATTCGGTTTTACATTTGTGTGTATCATAGCAAAGGTTGGCACCTTCCAGTAAGCATAGCAATGCTTGTGTCGGAAGATGCCGATACATACTCCTAATCTGGGCTAATAGAGCAGGAACAGAATTGGAAAAGGCGTCTCTAAAAAATGCAAGCGGCAAGTCATGTAACAGTTGGGGTGACAACGTTATCAGAGGATTTGGACCCTGCAGAATACGGATCTGCCTGTCGCCATCTCGAAATTTGAGCCGGAAGAATGTTATATCGGAAAAGGTGCAGCCCATACAAATTTTTTCGTTGTACATTTGGTAAATCGTTGTTCCGGTACTCTAACTAGGGTCCGATTGTTATGGATTTTTGATATGCCGTAAAGAACAATATTTGTCATCGTATCCCGAAATTTTTGACACTCCAGCTCCACGTCTTTCTCCGCCATTATCCGCCGTATTCTGCAGGGTTTAAACCCTCTGATAACGTTGTCACCTCAACTGTTACACGATTTGCTTCTTGTATTCTACTTCTTCAAAAATGGGCCTACTCTATAAGTCCGCTGGTATCTCGTGACTTGCGCGCGCGTCGCCCATAGAACATTCCGTGGTAACACGACACTCACGCGCAAATTGTGATTGATGCGCGGCTGAGGTGGGAATTGAAATTCCCGAAAGATGGATTCCGTGTTTTGTTTATTTAGCCGTTGTCAATGCGAATCGATTTTTATATGATCGGTCTATTTTTCCTCCTGTACTTTCGCGCCAATGCCTCTAATGCCTGAACTAAGTCATTAAACTACCTCTATTGTTTTGAACGAGATCGCCCCAGAACAACTTGGCGGCGTTCCGTGGATCTTTTTTGGGGATGAAATGGGAAGATCTAACCAAATTGCGCAAGACCGAAACAAATGGAGAGAGTTGATTCGAGCCCTACACCCCAGCAGATGGTAACGGGATAATAAAGATGAAGATTGTTTTGACACCTACTCTTAGTCTAGCGCGTATGATATGTGTAAAACAGACTTGTATTCAATATAGTAGAGAGGCCAAGTTGAAAAAACGCAATTTTCGTAGGACCGAATAGGTTTATACCGACAATTGGTATCGTTGGAATCAGCATACTCTACTGATTATCAAAACGCATGTTGTCGCTTTCTAAAGTAGTGGAGTGAGTTATTATGACGTCATAAGTTTTATGTATGAAAAATAAACAATTTTTCTTCAAAAACCTATCGAGTGGGGTATCAAACGAAAGGCTTCATGAGCTGATTCCAAAAATATACCACACATTTAGATTTCGGCCATTGATGTCGTAAAAAATAAAATTCATTTTGAAAACACACCATGTTTGGGCTCTTCTTAACAGGCTTGAATGATTTTTTCTTAAATTTATGCTGAACGACTCAAATTTGTGTGTTTGTGTATCCTTAATATCTAAACGCAATGAAAGGAGTTCGGAAAATATGAATGCCTACCATTTATTTCATGATTTTAAAGCAGCAAAACTAGCATTTTGTAGACCTGACTGCAGTTCACGTATAGTGATTTTTTCCGAACTCCTTTTCAGTCCTACGAAAATCGTAAATAAGGCACTTTCGACGAATTGGCCTCTCTACTAATACGTTTAGTCAGATATATTCCTTGGATTACAGTGAACTTACTTTTGCGGCTTAGTGATGATTCTCGCTACGCCGTTCCGAGCCAGCACCGTACCACGGCCGATGTTCAAACATGTAGTCGGGTTGCACGTTTGAGAATTACTGTTTCCCTGCACGATATTGACGAATGTCTAGTGTTCTCTGCCGACACACGGCACCGATCTGAGTGCGAAAGACACCGATCTGAGAATCATAATTTAACCACGATACTCCAAGTATGTTTGAGAAAAAATATTCTCACGTGTCGATTATAGAAAAGTTGTATCCGCACGGTTCGAAAATAATAATATAGGTATTTAGGTAATTACTACAATTATGGGGTCGATTCGAGCCGTTCCGCCGATCTAATTCTAATTTGCTTTCAATATATTACGAATAATTCCGTTGCCACACACTGGCATTGTTTTTCAAAAAAAAAATTTTTTCCGGAAATATTATTTGAAATTTAACAGCAAAACATCGTGAGAAACCTAGTCTAGTTTTCCCTCTGGGTTGGAAAGGCAGATGGCAGATGGAAGTAAAATTAGTTCCTGCGCCAAATCTTGGGTATAAGCGAACCCCGGGCTCCTTAGGGCACGCTAGTAGGATGATATTTCGCTTACCGTAAAATGGGGTGAGTAGGGATTGCGAGGACAGTTGGGTCATGAAGAAGGAGAGAGTCGGGGTGACAGATGGATGAGTTGGTTTTTAGCAGTTGCCGCTAAGTAAATTATATATTCTAATTACAAATCAAGCTATTATAATGTTTATAATCCCAAAGTGTCGATCCAACAATTTTCCAAACTCATCTAGTAGGGAATCCCACCTCACCCCAACCTAACTCAACTACGGGGTGAGGTGGGATTTCAAACTATTTTATGTTTATCGTTAAAGTTATGAAAACAAAATCATAAAAAAAACTAAAATACAAACAACCGGCACACTTTTTTTGTATATAAATCAATGTGTCACATATAAAAATAAACCTTTATCCAGGTTTGAACTTCGGTTTTGTCCCTACTCACCCCGTTTTACGGTACTTATTCTAACAGTTCGGCGTAGAAGCTTCCACATCGAGCCAACCCAAATCGAATTTGTTATCAAATTGGTACGTCTCCACCTGAGCATTTCTACACGTACGGAGGCCACGGCCACACTACTGCACCGTGGCAGACTGCCACCGGAAATGACACGCCACTTCCCCCGGAACTCGCTCTAGGATCCGTCAATGTGTTTGCCAGTTGCCATTCCCGTGTATGGACGATTGTGTTAAATATTTACCATAAAAATCAACCATTTATAATTATAAAAATCAAACGTCATCTAGCTAAAATGTGTTCTCACAAACACAAAATGTTAAAATGGCAGATAAAGACAAACGAATTTGAACGGTATTTTAACTGAAAATACGTTTGATGAACGTTTAGTATAACTAAAGCCTGGTATCAAACAATTGAATTCAGAACATGACAGACTGATAGTGATGTTATAAATGCGAAAATATCACTGATTTTATTTAATATATAGGTTATTAATCAGTGCACATTAAATAAGTATCGGAAAAATCATGGGGAAAATTAGTCGTAAGGGAAGTAAATGGGAGGTGAGATTTATGGTATTATCTAGCCGCGAGCAGAAAGAAATTAGAGGTGGCAGTTTTCCTTATATTTGCGTTAAAGCGTACATGATTTAACAGCTATTCCAATCCCAAACTAGTCGAGGTCTTATAATATCACTATGTTACTATCACTATAGTCTTATAAAATATAATGGTAATATAATGGTATTAATGGTAATAGGGAGAGGATATTACTAAGTGTTGCTTACCATTTCAAATTATTACACATTGGGCCTATTGCATAATAAATTACAACTAATATTACAAGCGGAAGTCTCTTTCGAATGAAAGGGATTGAAAGGAGACTACCGCTTGTAATATTAGTTGTAATTTATTATGCAATAGGCCCCTGGTCATACATTTTGTGCAGAACGAATCTTTATTATTTTTCTCAAAAATGGCCAATAAGTGGACGTTACTCGCTATTTAAATAACCGAATAGGTAAGTAGTTTTTATTAACCAATAACTAAATACTACAAGTTTACAAAATAAATCAAATAACCTACTTAAAAAATAAAATTCCAAATAAATTTTTTTTCCCAAATCGCATACACATACTAATCTGTCTTCGTGAGGCCCCGTGTAAAGCCCATCACACACTGCAGCGGCCTGCTGTAGCGGTGGCGGCCAGCTGACAGCATGAAAATCAAGGCCGCGTGTGTCTGAATGAATGTTAGGATTGTCATAGTTTACATCTGACCGCCACCGCCACCGCAGGCCGCTGCTGTCTGTGACAGGCTTAATACTGGTACTACATAAAAAAAAGTACTTTATATGCATACAAGTATGAAGGTCATGATTATTTTGTAAATTTTCGAAGGTCGGCCTCAGGAGGCTAGGGCTAAATATTTAAATGTTTGAAGACCGATTAAGATTTTCCATAAGTATTAACGTCATTTTCATACTAATCGGCAAGTTGTCTTATAGTAAGAATATAATAAAACTGCATTGACAATAATATTTGATAAGAGTTTTCCAAAAACCAACAGTGATTTCCTGGACTATGTCAAGAGTTACTCAAACATCTTCAAGAGAGTGTGTTTTGCTGCTAAAGCAAATTATATTAGTTCTAAACTTAAAGTATCTGACAACAAGGTGAAAACTGTTTGGAATATTATAAATAGAGAATCTGGTAAACTTAAAACTCGCGATTATCAAGTCAACATTCTCACGGAAAACCAACAGGTCATGTCAAATAACGATGTTGCCTTGGCATTCGAGAACTATTTTTCAAATATAGCAAGTAGTACTACAAAATGTCTGCAGTCATCTAAAACCCAAGCTAAAGCTTTGCTTTGTGCTAACATTAGTAAATGTGATGTAACGTTTAATTTTAGTCAAGTAGATTCAATCAAGGTTGTTAAAACATTTAAATCGCTCAATTTAAAGAAAACCGAGGATTTATGGGGAACATCAGTAAAAGTTATTAATCATATCATAGATGTCATTGCGCCCCAATTAGCTTTGATTTACAATAACTGCTTATCAGAGGGTATTTTTCCTGATCTTATGAAGTTTAGTAAAGTCATACCTCTATTTAAATCGGGTGATTTAAACGACCTAACCAACTTCCGTCCCATATCGATACTACCTGTATTAAGTAAGGTTTTTGAAAAATTAATGTTAAACGATATGCTAATGCACTTTAATAGAAATAAACTGCTTACAAGTAAACAGTTCGGTTTCACAAGAGGGCGCTCCACGACTAACGCTGCATCTGTGCTTATTAAACATATTTACGATATTTGGGAGAATTCCTGTGATGCGATAGGTATTTTTTGTGACCTTTCTAAAGCTTTCGATTGCGTGGATCATGGGACGCTCGTTTTGAAACTTAAACATTATGGTTTGTCTGCTAATGCGTTAAGTCTTATGTCTTCATATCTCAGCAATAGAACTCAAGCAGTTGTTGTAAATGGAACCCAGTCTAGTGGGGCAATAGTAACGTTAGGAGTGCCTCAGGGCTCTATCTTAGGTCCATTTTTATTTTTGGTTTATATAAATGACTTGCCGTCTATAGTAAGTAATCTTTGTGATATAGTTTTATTCGCGGATGATACATCTTTAATCTTTAAGGTTGACCGAAAATCAGTTGACTATAGTAGAGTTAATGGCACACTGGACAAAGTACTTGACTGGTTTACCGTTAACAATCTGTTACTTAATGCTAAGAAAACTAAGGCGATTTCCTGATTTGTCGGTGCGGAGGCAGTACGATATGAGAAAAGTGTCAAATGTCAATGTCATCTGTCAGTCGACGCGATACCATTTTTTACTACGCCCCTACATTTAAATGAGTGCTTCCTGACTGGCGCGGGATGCGCGGTAGCGGGTCGATGCGAAGGCGGTACTGCTTCGCTTCTGCGCATGATATTACTACTGCGCAAACGTAATACTGACAGTATTATATCAGGTGGGAATCTTTGCGACGTCAGTAAGTTTACGTCAAAGAAGAAAATGTCACATATCAATCGCGCCCCGCCAAGTCAGGAAGTCGCCTAAATGTGTCAGATTTTCTTTGCCTAATGTTAGACCGGTGGAAACTAGTATACTCTTAAATAACGAGTGCTTAGAAATAGTAGATAAAGCAATATTCTTAGGTATAACATTAGACAAAAATCTACAATGGAGTCCCCACATAGCCGTTATGGCGCGTAAATTAAGTTCAGCCGCATATGCTATCAGAAAAATCAGGCAACTTACCAATGTAGAAACAGCTCGCCTAGTTTATCATAGCTATTTTCATAGTGTTATGTCGTATGGTATCCTGGTTTGGGGTAAAGCAGCTGACATACAGACAATTTTTGTGTTACAAAAAAGAGCCATTCGCTCCATATATAACCTAGGCTCACGTGAATCTTTAAGAGAACTCTTTAAAGAAATCAACATTTTAACTGTAGCGTCCCAGTACATCTATGAGAATATTGTTTATGTCCTTAAGAACATAGACTCCTTCTGTAAAAATTCTGATATACATAATTTTAATACTAGAAATAAAAATAAAATTGCCACTAAAAAGTTTCGTGTCCGTAAAGTATACAAATCTTTTGTAGGTCAATGTGTCCGTTTTTATAATAAGTTACCTGATGAAGTTTTGAATTTACCTTTTCCAGCTCTTAAAAAGTACTTGAAAAAATCATTGATGTCGAAGGCTTATTACAAGGTTGAGGACTATCTAACAGACAGAAAAGTGTGGCATCGGAATAAATAAAACTCACACACGTCCGGTTACTAGCTATTTATTGCAAGACTGGTCGGTAACGGTATACAGAAGGCGCACCCGAATGCACGCTATATATATGTAGGTATATCTAAGTACGCCCATACATTACATCACTCTCCTCTTAACACATGATTTTTTTTAATACTATACTTAACCTAATCTTCTCCTTTCCTAGCCACTGGTAACACACTAAAAAAAACAAGAGAAATCTACACTTACATGCTTTCATTTCCAATTTACATTTTTTTTTTTTTTTTTTAAACTATCGTTTCAGAACATGTAACTTTTAAGTTATAGAGGATCAGGCCCTTTACTTGAATATACGGAAAAACAACACTTATAATTAAGTACACACTATAGGTAGGTACCCTAGGTTAGTTAAAATATGGCATAAGTACACTTTAGTTCAATCAGCGTACCTACAATATTTTATGCGCAAGTTGGTAAGTGCCGATATGACATTTATTCCTAGGCGTAGGTAGGTACCTATCCTATATAAGAAACAGTTTACCTTAATGTGTTTACGATTGTTGTAAACAATCTGCCACACCGGCGAAAATAAAAACAGGATAAAAAAAACGTATTATCATCTAACTATGCTACCAATAACCTTATATAACACAATACCTGAGTATTTTGATGCAGTTAAGTCCCTACAGCCCATATTGAACTTTACTCTGTATACTATTGTTTAAATTATAATGTCGTAGGTACCGAATATTATTTAAATTGTCCGACTTGTATCCAATTAGTCCGTTCAAAAAGCGACTTTACTGTCTAAACATTAAGATTCCAAGTCCAATGACGTTTTTGTATAATGTCGGACATCTTAAATAATTTCAACTATACCTAAGCCAATAATAACAGAACTACTGTATGCTATGCTTGGGAACTAGATACAGTATTTGTTTTAGGAGCCTTTTACATTTATTGTTAACAAAAACAGCATAACTTAAAGTAAATAGGTATGTTTGATAATTATGGCAGCACCAATGTGTGATACCTAACTTAATATTTGTACTTGGGTGGATTTTTAATCCTACATTCTCTCACATGCCGCGGTAACTGTGGTGGTTTAGGAGGTGGGGTTGCTATCGTAGTTGGCGACAAAAAGAGGTCGTCACTGCCGTCTGACCTTGGGGAGGATTGCGGTGTTCTGTCTCGCGCGCCCCCAGACCGCCGCGCCGGACTAGCCTCGCTCCGCATGGACGGGCCACTTTGTGGATCGTGCTGCGGCGAGCCTGTTGTTATCGGCGAATCGGCGCGGATAGCCTTGGCCGGCCCACACGTCTCCGGTTCCCCCTGTGGTACCTGCAAAGCTGATGGGTCATCTGGACAGGATAACACACTTGATCGCCGCCTTAACTGATCAATGTGTCTATGTGACTCCCTATTAAAGTTATCCCGTACGGTATAATCCGTGGTACCCGCCCTTTGAATGATATGACCAGGAAGCCATTTCGCTTCCCCCTGATACTGTCTTATCCATACTTCATCTCCTGATCGCAGCGCGCGGTTAGTACCTATCCGAATATCGGCCTGTTTCCTCTGCGCTTTACGTACCTTATCCTCACAATCGGGTCGCAGTACGTCTAATTGGGTACGTACTTGCCTACTAATCATGAGCGAAGCTGGACTTTCGCCCGTAGTGCAGTGGGGTGTGTTACGGTAATGCAATAGAAAATTACTTAGCGCTAGATTTACGTTATGTTTCTGTCGCACCGCTTTCTTTATTACCCGTTTTATAGTTTTGACTGCATTTTCCGCGGCCCCATTAGAAGCGGGATGATATGGAGCAGAGTAGACATGTTCAATGCGGTTTTTTGCTAAGTACGTCGAGAATTGTGTACTTGTAAATGGGGGCCCATTGTCTGAAACTATTTGTCTAGGGAAACCCCACCGAGCATTAACTTCGCATAGCTTTTCAATTGTGCTATTTGCCGAGGTAGTGGTCACCGGAAATACTTCTAGCCACTTCGTGCGTGCGTCAATCATAACCAAATAAGTTACTCCATAGAGAGGTCCCAAAAAATCTAAATGAACCCGTGTCCATTGGCGCGCGGGCCAGGCCCACGGGCTCGGCGCATGGCGCGCGGGCGCCTCCGCCTCGGCGGCACACACAACGCATTCACGACACACGCGCTCCACAGCCTCGTCTATGCCCGGCCACCATACGTAGCTCCGTGCAAACGCTTTTGTCTTTACGATCCCCATATGACTCTCATGTAACACGCTCAAAACCCTATCACGGCAGCCTTCCGGGATCACTACCCGATGGCCCCACATTACGCATCCCAATTCTTCGTACAATTCTAACCTACGATTAAAATAGGGTTGTAAGTTACGAAGTTCTACATCTGCCGGCCAACTCGATCGTATGTAGCCTAAAACCCTACTCAAGGTCGCGTCCCGTTGCGTTTCTTTTTTAACGTCATGGTAGTCTAACAACAATTCGTTGTGCGCGAAGTGCAAATAAGTTTGCTCGGGCGGCGGGCCGTCTAGCGCGTCAGCATTTTTCACTGGCACGGGCAAGCGCGATAAGCCGTCCGCGCCATTCACATCTGTGCGTATGTACTCGATATCGTAGGTATATGCGGACAGCTTGATTGCCCACCGTTGCAGCCGGCTAGCTACCATCGCGGGGATGCCCTGCTTAGGGCCAAAAATACTAACGAGCGGTTTATGGTCAGTTCGTAACGTGAAATGCCTGCCATAAAGGAACTGATGCAATTTTTGTAAACTGAATATAATTGCTAATGCTTCCTTGTCAATTTGCGAGTAATTACGCTCTGCCTCATTCAAAGAACGCGATATATACGCCACGGGTCGCTCGCGTGCACCGTCTGCGCCCGCGCCGGTAACCGGCTGAGTCAGCACTCCGCTAATGCCGCGGCTGCTAGCGTCAGTCGTCAAAATCAGCTGTTTGTTCGGGTCGTAATGACTCAACACTTCGGCGCTTACTAATATATTCTTAACCGTTTTAAATGCCCTTTCACAACGTTCACTCCATTTCCACACAGCCCTTTTTCGTAGAAGGTCATACAAAGGAGATAAAATGGTACTCAAATGGGGTACAAAACGAGCATAAAAATTAACTACCCCTAAAAATGACCTTAATTCTGTTACATTCAGCGGTCGCGGTATTTTAAGGATACCTTCTATCTTGGTGGGATCTACTTTAATTCCGTCTTTCGAAATAATATATCCCAAATACTGTACCTCTTCTAACAAAAAGGAACATTTACTTTTCTTTAATTTCAACCCGTGACTGCGAAGCCGCTCCAGAACTTTCTCTAACGTAATTAAATGAGAATTAATATCCACCGAGCCTATGATAATATCATCTAGGAACACTTCTACCTGGGGAAGATCTTTCAGTAAATTGGACATAATTCTCTGAAAAATACCGGGGCTAGATCCCAAACCATATACAAGTCGATTATATCTAAACAATCCTTTATGTGTGTTGATGACTGTATATTTCTTTGAGTCATCCAACTCCACCTGATTATATGCCTGCGTCAGGTCAATTTTAGAAAACACGCGGGCCCCGTTGAGTCTCACTAACAGGTCGTCGATTTTAGGGAGCGGGTACCTATCGATCAGTAAGGCGGGGTTCAAGGTCACTTTATAATCTGCACAGATACGCAATCCACCATCAGCTTTACGTACCGGTACGAGGGGCGTGGCCCACTCCGACGTGTCGACCGGCTCGATGACCCCGCTGGCCAGCATCTCGTCCAGCTCCGCCTCGACGCGGTCTCGAAGCGCGTACGGCAGCGGCCGCGCGCGGCAGAACACCGGCGTAGCCCCCTCGCGCACTCGGAGTGTCGCTTTGCCACCATTAAACCGCCCCAGTCCCCCGCTGAATAATTCCTTATACCTGTCGAGTAAAGTGCACAAATCACCATTTGACGACTCGTTATGAAATACAGGGATCTGGATACCTAGTTCTGACAGCCACTGTCTACCTAGTAAAGAGGTGGTCCCACCGTCAATAACAAAAAGTTCTAGGTTTTTCGACCTATTTTCATATTTAACCTCGGGCCGTATTACCCCTAAGGGTGTAATGCGGCTTCCATCATAGAACTTTAACACTAAATCACAAGGTTCCATTAACCTGTCTTTAAAGTACTTATTATAAGTATTCCTGCTTATACACGACACAGCGGACCCGGTGTCGACCTCCATAGGAATAACTTCGTGATCTATGCATAACGAAATGCTTACCGGTTTGTAACCGTTAAGACAGAGATGATTCAGGTCTTCTTCGACGTCGGAAGCCGTCGTGTTCCCTTCATCCTCTGGAGTCTCGCCTTCCTCTGCCTGGACGTGGTGCATGGCGCGCCTGGGGCGCCGCGCCCCCCTGCGGCCGCCGGTGCCCGGGCGCCGGGCGCCGCCGCCGGCGCTGCCGCTCGACACACGAGCGCTGCCGCCGTTGCCACTTGTCATTGTTGCCGGACACACGCGTTTTAAATGACCAATATTACCGCACTTATTGCACTGGAAGTCTTTATAGGGACATTGGACGTCCTGGTGGCCTAACCTACCGCATACCGAACAAATCGCTTTAGCTCCGCCATTACCGCCACGCGGCTGCCACGATGTTAGCGCGTGCACCGTCTCGGGTCTCTCTCCCGCATCGGTCCTCTCGCTCCCACTCGGGCGTTCCACCATAGCTGCGTCCTTCTCCGCGGCTTCTAATGAAAGGGCTAGCTGCACAGCTTTGGTATAGGTTAACTTCATCTCTGCGAAAAGACGTTGCCTAATGGTGTCGTTCCTTAGACCGCACGTAAATTGGTCCCGAAGGTTCTCCTCCAATGTTGATTCAAACTCACAATGCTTCGCCAATTTTTTCAGGTCTGTCAGGTACTGCGCGACCGTTTCCTTGTCACCTTGCCGCCTCTGACGCAATCGATATCGTTCTGCCATGAAAGACGGTTTAGGTTCTATGTGCTCGGACATTACTTTAATTACTTCGGCGTAAGTCATATCAGCAGGTTTCTTGGGACTCGTCAAGTTACTAAGGAGCTCATATGCTTCTCCGCCCATAACGGCTATTAAAGTCGGCAACTGCAAGGGATCTTTAATGTCGTTGGCTTTAAAATACATATCCATGCGCTCCACGTACGAGCTCCAGCTGCCTGACGAAACCTCGAACTCTCCAATCCTTCCCACTGACATCTTGATAACACTTATTAATCCTCCACAGTGCACAGTGCTAATTTTTTAATCCTCGGACGCCATTGTGGCATCGGAATAAATAAAACTCACACACGTCCGGTTACTAGCTATTTATTGCAAGACTGGTCGGTAACGGTATACAGAAGGCGCACCCGAATGCACGCTATATATATGTAGGTATATCTAAGTACGCCCATACATTACTCAGTTTTAGTTATTAATCAGTGCACATTAAATAAGTATCGGAAAAATCATGGGGAAAATTAGTCGTAAGGGAAGTAAATGGGAGGTGAGATTTATGGTATTATCTAGCCGCGAGCAGAAAGAAATTAGAGGTGGCAGTTTTCCTTATATTTGCGTTAAAGCGTACATGATTTAACAGCTATTCCAATCCCAAACTAGTCGAGGTCTTATAATATCACTATGTTACTATCACTATAGTCTTATAAAATATAATGGTAATATAATGGTATTAATGGTAATAGGGAGAGGATATTACTAAGTGTTGCTTACCATTTCAAATTATTACACATTGGGCCTATTGCATAATAAATTACAACTAATATTACAAGCGGAAGTCTCTTTCGAATGAAAGGGATTGAAAGGAGACTACCGCTTGTAATATTAGTTGTAATTTATTATGCAATAGGCCCCTGGTCATACATTTTGTGCAGAACGAATCTTTATTATTTTTCTCAAAAATGGCCAATAAGTGGACGTTACTCGCTATTTAAATAACCGAATAGGTAAGTAGTTTTTATTAACCAATAACTAAATACTACAAGTTTACAAAATAAATCAAATAACCTACTTAAAAAATAAAATTCCAAATAAATTTTTTTTCCCAAATCGCATACACATACTAATCTGTCTTCGTGAGGCCCCGTGTAAAGCCCATCACACACTGCAGCGGCCTGCTGTAGCGGTGGCGGCCAGCTGACAGCATGAAAATCAAGGCCGCGTGTGTCTGAATGAATGTTAGGATTGTCATAGTTTACATCTGACCGCCACCGCCACCGCAGGCCGCTGCTGTCTGTGACAGGCTTAATACTGGTACTACATAAAAAAAAGTACTTTATATGCATACAAGTATGAAGGTCATGATTATTTTGTAAATTTTCGAAGGTCGGCCTCAGGAGGCTAGGGCTAAATATTTAAATGTTTGAAGACCGATTAAGATTTTCCATAAGTATTAACGTCATTTTCATACTAATCGGCAAGTTGTCTTATAGTAAGAATATAATAAAACTGCATTGACAATAATATTTGATAAGAGTTTTCCAAAAACCAACAGTGATTTCCTGGACTATGTCAAGAGTTACTCAAACATCTTCAAGAGAGTGTGTTTTGCTGCTAAAGCAAATTATATTAGTTCTAAACTTAAAGTATCTGACAACAAGGTGAAAACTGTTTGGAATATTATAAATAGAGAATCTGGTAAACTTAAAACTCGCGATTATCAAGTCAACATTCTCACGGAAAACCAACAGGTCATGTCAAATAACGATGTTGCCTTGGCATTCGAGAACTATTTTTCAAATATAGCAAGTAGTACTACAAAATGTCTGCAGTCATCTAAAACCCAAGCTAAAGCTTTGCTTTGTGCTAACATTAGTAAATGTGATGTAACGTTTAATTTTAGTCAAGTAGATTCAATCAAGGTTGTTAAAACATTTAAATCGCTCAATTTAAAGAAAACCGAGGATTTATGGGGAACATCAGTAAAAGTTATTAATCATATCATAGATGTCATTGCGCCCCAATTAGCTTTGATTTACAATAACTGCTTATCAGAGGGTATTTTTCCTGATCTTATGAAGTTTAGTAAAGTCATACCTCTATTTAAATCGGGTGATTTAAACGACCTAACCAACTTCCGTCCCATATCGATACTACCTGTATTAAGTAAGGTTTTTGAAAAATTAATGTTAAACGATATGCTAATGCACTTTAATAGAAATAAACTGCTTACAAGTAAACAGTTCGGTTTCACAAGAGGGCGCTCCACGACTAACGCTGCATCTGTGCTTATTAAACATATTTACGATATTTGGGAGAATTCCTGTGATGCGATAGGTATTTTTTGTGACCTTTCTAAAGCTTTCGATTGCGTGGATCATGGGACGCTCGTTTTGAAACTTAAACATTATGGTTTGTCTGCTAATGCGTTAAGTCTTATGTCTTCATATCTCAGCAATAGAACTCAAGCAGTTGTTGTAAATGGAACCCAGTCTAGTGGGGCAATAGTAACGTTAGGAGTGCCTCAGGGCTCTATCTTAGGTCCATTTTTATTTTTGGTTTATATAAATGACTTGCCGTCTATAGTAAGTAATCTTTGTGATATAGTTTTATTCGCGGATGATACATCTTTAATCTTTAAGGTTGACCGAAAATCAGTTGACTATAGTAGAGTTAATGGCACACTGGACAAAGTACTTGACTGGTTTACCGTTAACAATCTGTTACTTAATGCTAAGAAAACTAAGGCGATTTCCTGATTTGTCGGTGCGGAGGCAGTACGATATGAGAAAAGTGTCAAATGTCAATGTCATCTGTCAGTCGACGCGATACCATTTTTTACTACGCCCCTACATTTAAATGAGTGCTTCCTGACTGGCGCGGGATGCGCGGTAGCGGGTCGATGCGAAGGCGGTACTGCTTCGCTTCTGCGCATGATATTACTACTGCGCAAACGTAATACTGACAGTATTATATCAGGTGGGAATCTTTGCGACGTCAGTAAGTTTACGTCAAAGAAGAAAATGTCACATATCAATCGCGCCCCGCCAAGTCAGGAAGTCGCCTAAATGTGTCAGATTTTCTTTGCCTAATGTTAGACCGGTGGAAACTAGTATACTCTTAAATAACGAGTGCTTAGAAATAGTAGATAAAGCAATATTCTTAGGTATAACATTAGACAAAAATCTACAATGGAGTCCCCACATAGCCGTTATGGCGCGTAAATTAAGTTCAGCCGCATATGCTATCAGAAAAATCAGGCAACTTACCAATGTAGAAACAGCTCGCCTAGTTTATCATAGCTATTTTCATAGTGTTATGTCGTATGGTATCCTGGTTTGGGGTAAAGCAGCTGACATACAGACAATTTTTGTGTTACAAAAAAGAGCCATTCGCTCCATATATAACCTAGGCTCACGTGAATCTTTAAGAGAACTCTTTAAAGAAATCAACATTTTAACTGTAGCGTCCCAGTACATCTATGAGAATATTGTTTATGTCCTTAAGAACATAGACTCCTTCTGTAAAAATTCTGATATACATAATTTTAATACTAGAAATAAAAATAAAATTGCCACTAAAAAGTTTCGTGTCCGTAAAGTATACAAATCTTTTGTAGGTCAATGTGTCCGTTTTTATAATAAGTTACCTGATGAAGTTTTGAATTTACCTTTTCCAGCTCTTAAAAAGTACTTGAAAAAATCATTGATGTCGAAGGCTTATTACAAGGTTGAGGACTATCTAACAGACAGAAAAGCATGGCCCAAACCAGATACTTAAATAGAGTAAAGATTCATATATTGTGTATTTTTTAATTTTATCTAGTTGACGCAGTTCTTGCAAGAAAACATATCAAAAGATTTATAACTAAATTTATAGTCTAAAGGATTCAATTTTTTTTTTTCCTAAATAGAATTTGATAATGCTAAGGTATACAGTTTCGAAATGTTTTCTTGCAGAATTACACACTGTACATAACTGGTTTTTTTCCTCATTTTATTCTTTGTTTTTGTGTTGCTTTATATAGATACTTAGATTTCTTGATCTTAAGTAGGTTAAGTATTATCATTTATCATTGTAATAAGCATATTTTTGTGAGAAAATGGCTGACTGTCGAGTTTCTTTCGGCGTTTCTTCTCGGCAGTGGCCTCTGTGAAACGCTAGTAGGGTTTGACTTGTAAAAGTGCCATTGCGGCCTACTTACAGAATAAAGTTCATTTTATTCATTTTTTTTCATTCAACCTTCCAACTCTCCTCAGCGGTAAATAATAAGTTTCCTCTAGACAATCATAGACAAAAGCCGTTGTTTTTTTAGTGCGGGAGTGTGGCAGGCAGTATCGTTATCAGCCGAGAGCGTTCCCCTGTTACTCCGCGGGTCACTTCACTACTTATGGTCGTGGTCCAACTTATAAGAGAAAAATATAAACTGATGTGTGCTACTTGGCAATCCCGTAAAAGTATGAAATTCAGCAAAGACAAATATCAATATAGTGTCGGTTATTGTCGAGTTATATAAACTTGCATGTGAGCATTGGGCTAGTGTGGGCACTACTGCCCGTTTTCTCGTCTCTTCTGAACTCAACACCAGGGTCCTGTTGACACGAGTTAGCAACAGCCCCAACAGTAGCAGCAGGGGGCCGATTTTTGAGCGTCGAACGCTCGACTTTTCACTCCAGATCTGTCAAAAAACTATGATGTTTTGACAGATGTCGAGTGAAAATTCGAGCGTTCGACACTCAAAAATCGGCCCTCAGCATTCTAAATGTGTTTGCCAATATGACATCCCAATGTTGAAGCATTGGGTTATTCATTAAAGGAGTAGCTGTCAAAACAACGGTTGGAGCTGCAGTCGTAAAATCTTCACAGTATACTTAATCATAACTTATTTTTAAATGTTTTAACGGGGCTCCCATCCCACAGCTAAAGGGGGGCGTGAAAACAGACCAACTTAATTTTGCGCTTGGTTCGGAAGCTTTAAATGAGCGAAGTTGAATTTTCACACAGCGTAGTGAACGGTTTTATATATATGCTATCTTTCTATACAATTATACATTGTCTCGTCTCACCTGCGCTTGGGGAAGCCGCAAATATTGGTAACGTCAGTCCAGCTTACCTGCGGTACAGTAGGTATTGTGGTTTACGCCGCAGCTGTGTGCCAGCCCACTTTCGACGATCTTTCTAAATGATACTGCGTCATGAAATACGAGAACCTTTACAGATATCAATTTATTTTATAATAGTTAAAAAAAACTGTACTATATGAAATTATATATGTATTTAATTACTTTGTTATGAATTTTTCACGAATATCATTATTTTATTTTGTATTTGTTCTTATTAGTTAGTTATAATTATTATTTTGATTTTCCTGTAATGTAAGGTTATCTATTGTTTATGAATAAATGAATTGAATTAAATTTAACCCCTTATGCCATCGATAACGGTTGCATTTAATGTATTGCTTCGCAGAATTCACATTTCATGTAAACTTTTTTTCCAGTAACAGTTCAGTGTGTAAGTTTTTTTTCAGACTTCTTAGGTAGAGAAAAAAGGTCATCGTAAATATAGAACCCATTAGGCCTACCAGAACCTTAGAGTACTTACGTCCCTATTTACAAAATTAACAAGCCTCTGCTAGCTAAATGGCTTTTGTCACTGTCTCACAAGCACAAGTGTCAAAGTGACAGTTAAGGACAAACGAATTTAAGTAAAATTAAATGTAACGGACGTTTATGTCACACCTGGCCATAAAGCGGCCATTATCGCACGCTCCGCGCGCGAAAAAACCCACTTCCTGGCCAGGGGGTGACATACAATTTTGTACTTAACACGGGCGGTAATAAAGAAAGCCTCAGATCGCACATTTATCGCCGTTGCCTTCGGCTCAGGCGTCAAATACCTGCGATCTGAGACATTCTTTGTTTTACCGCCCTTGTTAAGTAATGTACTATTATGAATAAGGGGGTTAGTAAGTAATAGCTATTACGCTTGAAGTTAAAAATATTCTCCCGTCTTGCACCACCGCGGTATCTATGTAAGTGGCAACAAGCTTCTGGCGATGACGTCGTGCGGTTCAGTAAAGAAGCCCGGGCCTTCACGTGAACCATTCAGAGCGAATATACGTGCATTCCTGCACTAGTGCACGACAGCTTTACATTATACTGTTGCGTTATATTGTCGCATACCTCTTACCAGAGAGTAGTCAATTATAATAACCGTATTATACACGGCTTTTATTTATTTATTGCACAAAAACAAATTCTGTGGATTTTATCTTTCACTTTCTTTAATAACGTTTGTATTTTTAGGCCGTGTATTACCACTTTTGAGTTTTTAAAAACCATCTGAGACATAGAATATAGTGTCTTAAAATCTAAAAAAAATATATGTGGTACATAAGGATCTTGTGTAGTCAAAATCGCAGTCAGTTACATGATCTGATGAATTTCACTCGATAGAAAAATCGCGAAGTTACCTCTTTTTGGAATGTTTTTTCAATACTACGGCTACATTACTGATATTTAACATTTAATTTTTGTACTCAATTAAAGATCGTAAATAGTTATAGACAAATTCGCAGGGTTTGCTTTGATAAAATGATTGGCTTAATCACTATAGCTAAATATTCACAAAACTGCGCGCAGAGCTTGCGTAGAGAGCGGGATGGTTAATTGTAAACTCACGCGTGTTAGAGCGGGACATTTGCGTTGGGGATACCTCCCCTTAAATACAAAAATAAATTTCGATACACCTATTTGGCAGTATATTGGACTAATTTTTTTAGCGTTTGGAATGGGACAATGTTCGTATGAAAGAAGCTATTTGAATGTTAATGGGTTAAAATAACTCATTATAAAAAGTAAGGAACTGTAAAGAGAAGATTTTGTGTAATATTTTTCATTCGTACACCCATATGAAGGCTGGGCAGCTAGTTACTAATATTTAATTAAACTATGGGATTCAACACTTCATCTCAAAGGTTTATAGTTCTAACGCGAGTCGGGTGGACGCGGGCAGCTCTGAACGATATTAAATTCCGAGAGGTTTATCCTAAAAAAGTTCATTAAAATCTAGTAGTTACCTACTTGGGAGTGGACGTTAGGAAAAACGGTTTAAAAGACTAACCGATTCGTTATTTATTGGCCGGGTTACGCGCTACACAAAATCCTTCCTGTTTAAATCGGATTATGTACTTTCGTAGTGAAACGAGCCTTTATTTATTTTACTTACATGTTTTTTGTTTATTTAATACCTTACCATTACTGTTTGCTTGTATTAGTAAATATTTATTTTATTGGTCTACAAAAAGCCTTTTTGCCTACAATATTATTTTAAAATGATAATCATCCAAACAGGCTGCGGAAAATCGGCTCAACGTAATTTTGCACTCAGTAAAAAGCAACCAAGAATTTATCTGACAATTATGTTTACCACGTGCACTTCAAAACTTTAAGGGCTACAACAAACGCACTTGATTTCAACAAGATCGTGCATTTTGTCACACCTCCAATGACGCTATTGCAGCGGTCTGGGGAATTTTCCGAGAATAAGTGACTTCCAAAAGAGGTAACACAAACTGGCCATTTCGAAGGCCATTATTATCAATGGATTTTTATCATTAGGATATATCAAAAGTTAAAGTTTATATCAGCAACCCAAGTTCCATCGAACGAAAATTAATAAAATAATGGGAACAAATAAAATGATCACCTAAATAACTTTTGATATCATAAAATTTTCGAACCCTAAAATAAGGTTGAACACTCAAAAAAATTTACCGATCAGCAATTCCGAGTCACCAAAAAAATTCTACCTATTTTTGCAGCACTTGCACCTATTTTACTTATTGCGTTCCTATAAATATATAATCGCATCAAAAAAATTGTCAAGTACCACCAAAAACACTAAACTACCACCTAATCTCATGCACCTTTTTTCATTAGAATTACATCCAAATATTATACACATCGCATGCTACATTTTAGTAAACAGCTACAAACTAATTGTTTTTAGCACTATAAATATTTAAGTCATTATCCAAAATGTTATAAATTAGAAAGTAAAATTCTAAATTAATTTAAAAAGCAACGCGCAATGTGGCTGTGTGAAATAATAACACGTATACTGCTATCTCACTCAATCAAATACAAATTTTTGTCTGAAGCATAAAACCTATTCATATGTCGTTAGAGTGAAAGGTACCTATTGCTGTTTCATTCTAACTACCTATTGCTGATGGTTTACAAACTGCAAGAAGTTTTATTTTTAATGCGTTGACGTGAGCGCGTTTGATTGAAAACTTTTATTTGAAAATGAGTTTTGTTGATTTATTAAATTGTTAGTTTGTTATGAAAATGGATAAAGGTCCTCAAATGAGTTTACTTTATTAATTTAGATAGACTTTCATGGAAAAATGAAAGGAAGTTAATAGGTAGAAATAGGTATAGGTAGGTTTAGGTTATGTTAGTTTTGCATCGGCCCGAAGGGCCAAAACAACCCAAAATAGGAGCTCCGCGCCAGCGGAGATCCGTCAATACTGTTCCAATGTCCACTAGTTTGAAATAAAAATGGATGTCATAGAAAAATACTACTACTTAGGCAAATTGACGATTATTAGCGAATAGAGTAGAGGCAAAAAAATCTGAGAACAAATAGCTGTATGCGACCAGTAAGGAAAGCACTGTTGAAAATATATTAAATTAAATTATGTTATGTATGTGTCTCATTAAAGTTACAGAAATTTTGAAGATTCTTTAAAATAAAATCATGTAGCGCTGTCTTGCTCGCACGCGGTGCGACGTGCGAGCGACACGGACCGTATGGAAAACCGCATCAGTGTGCTAGCAATGAGGTTAGACTAGATTGGAACTGCTTTGTGCGTCGGGCGTTAAAAAACAATTGCCGCGTTAAATTTGGTGATCATATATGACGACCGCTTTAGCTTAGTTGGTAGTGACTCTGCCTACGAAGCTGGAGGTCCCGGGTTCGAATCCCGGCCGGGGCATTTATTTGTGTGATGAGCACGAATATTTGTTCTTGGGTCTTGGATGTTTTCTATGTATTTAAGTATTTATTTATCTATATAAGTATGTAAATGTATATCGTCGCTTAGTACCCATAGTACAAGCTTTGCTTAGTTTGGGACTAGGTTGATTTGTGTAAGATTGTCCACAAATATTTATTTATTTATTTATTTATGTAGTATTTCTGGGTATCGAAAGAATTATTTGGGTGTACATAATTTTAATAGGATTACGAGCCCTGTAATATTTGGATGTAAATTATATGAAATTTGGTGTTTGAAATTAGGTGATCATTAAGTATTTTTGGGTAGTGACTAATTTAGTTCGTAACAATTTAATTTAATAGGTTATCGACATGTTACTTCTTTGAGTTGCATTTTATATTTAAAAGGAGTTGAAAATTTGGTGCGAATCTAGTATTTTTGGTAATCAATGTAATTTTTTAGAGCATCATTCGGCAACTAATTTGGTGGTTCGTTAAATGCTACCCTAAAATAATTTGGCGACGAAATGCAAGGTAGGTATTCCCCATAACACTACGGGCACTAATGGAAAATTTCCGATCCAGGTTGCATAGGTGCCAGGATAGGAGAGCTACATTTAGATAATTTTATTATTAAAAAATTAAATCCCCTTTTGTCTACTTTCATTATAAATAAACGTTTATATACTGTGCATTTGTTAAATTATTCATAATGACATTTTTAATGTAGACTTTTGGTCCGTTGGTGGTTGAAATACAGGGTTTTTATGGGTGGCGCTAAGATATTTCGATCAAGATAGTAAAGCGACTACCTATGACGAAGTGAATTGAATTGGTCCTGGGGGCCGATTTTTGAGTGTCGAACGCTCGAATTTTTTTTACTCGAGATCTGTCAAAATACTATGATGTTTTGACAGATGTCGAGTGAGAATTCGAGCGTTCGACACTCAAAAATCGGGCCCCTGGTGTAACTTTCTCTCTTTTGAATTTCTTTTGGTTATAAGTTAACATGAAACTAATTATAAATACTAAACTTGATAAATAAAAGGTGCATTATAGATAAATAGATTTTTTGCATAAAATATCTTTATGTCACACCTGGCCATAAAGTAGCCATTATCGCACGCTCCGCGCGCGAAAAAACCCACTTCCTGGCCAGGGGGTGACATATAATTTTGTACTTACCACGGGCGATAATAAAGAAAGCCTCAGATCGCATATTTATCGCCCTTGCCTTCGGCTCGGGCGTAAAATACCTGCGATCTGAGACATTCTTTGTTTTATCGCCCTTAGTAAGTAATGTACTATTAGAAGTCAAGCCGTCCGTCCGTATACTGTTTTAGATAAATAACAAGGTAATAGATAGGTTGTAAGCTATCAAGGGTTTGTTATGCATGCGTTCATTCACAGACACGTGTTTCATGAACAGCCAACTATAAGTTATTACTAAAAGTACAGTCGTGCCATAAAGTGGTCTATTAATTTTGAACCTTAATATTCAAATAACACGGTCGAAAATTGGTAGAACGTTTTCGTGGCTTACTGTACAAGTCTGTGCAAGAGGAAATTGGTTCCAACGCGAGCTACTACTGACATCTGCGTCAGAGCTAGCATTGTGCTCAGAACCTCCTTAAAGTGAGTTTAGTATTCTGAGCAAGTCTGTGTAGCTAAATAGTTGAATAAAAGTCTTCTTTCTGGATAGCAGTTGCAATGTTTTTTGCATAAAAAATAGCGGGCCATTCTTATTAGCATCGACTACTTTAGAATAGTTGGATCATTATTCGAGCGTTTCAACTGCTTCACTTTCGTGGACACGTTTTTGACGAATCGGCTGTAGATTTTGGTGGTATTTCCGAGTTAGGTGGTAGATGTCCCGTACTTTTATCAGATAACTGAGAACGGCATTGAAATCTTTATCCAAAATCAACAAAATAGTTACCACGAAAGTGATTTGGAACAAACGCCCGAATAATGACCCAGTTGGTAGTGACCCTGCCTACGAAGCTTGATGTCCCGGGTGCAAACCCGGTCAGGGCATTTATTTACGAGATGAGCACGATTTTTTGCTCCTGCTAAGCTTTTGCTCGCGACTTTCTTCGCAACTTCTACTCCCTATTTCAACCCTTCCAGGGATGGTTTTCGGGATAAAAAGTATCCTATATGTTATCCAGGCTTTAAACTCGTTGCATACCAAGATTGACCATAATCCGTTCAGATGTTTTTGTGTGATTGAGTAACAAGCATCAATGTCCAGTTATATTATGGTAAGCTTCGGTTATTTGAGGCTAGTTCGATTTGTGTAAGATTGTCCACAAATATTTATTTATGTAGTTTTCGTTCTTCTAGACAAAGTTGTTAGATCAATAGAAAACCTCCAAACAAAATACCGTTTAATATTTATGTCTTCCTTTGAGCTGGCCCTATATTTATTTTAATAGCAAGCGCAAAAGAACCGGTCTAATAAAATTTAGTCCATAAATACTGATAATATCCTATTAAATAGCCAACAGGGCATTAAGCAAAATGAGACGATAAAACAAAGTAGGACGCTTCGGAATTTTAATTTGGACAATCTGATAAGCCGATTAAGTAGACAGAAAAGCTCTTTAGTAATTAAAAAGTCAAATTAAAGAGAAAACACAAACTCGGGAAGTTCAAATCCTCGTTATCAGTAAATATAAATAAGTTGAGCACTTTGACAATCTGGGATCGTCTTGAATTTTATTTATAAAAACTCGTTATTAATTTTAAAGTCGCAGTTATTTTCGTCAGTCGATTAATTCTTTATCATATAGTTAGGTACTATAAAAAATAAAGATTGCAGCATTCAAATTAAATGAACAAGTAAATTAATTGGTAAGCGATTCATTTTCAATCTGGTTTGTAGTTTCTGTTAACTGATGGCAAAATAGTGAGTGAGAACAAAATGACAAAAAGAAATAACGCTTTTTAAAGACACCACGGTACTTGTGTGGGTCGCTGAAACTATTGACGATCTAACAGATACCTTTACCAAGGTGACATATTACACAAGGTAATTCCTGTATTAGGAGTCACAAAGGATCCACTGTAGCTTGAACTTTCCTGCAAGTTTATATTTTCTTCGTAAGTTAGTACCTACTCGTATATATACTCAACTACTAAAATTCTAAACATCTAGTTCATAAAATATAATGCACGAGGACGTTTTCAAGATTCTTGTCTCGAATAAATTCGTATGTGCATTATATTCAAACTTATAAAGTTCATTCTACCTATCACACATCACTTATTCTTCGCCTATCATCATTTAATCTCTCACTGACGCCCAGAATCGCCATATCATTTCAGAAACAATCACCGGCGACTTCCTGATTTGCCGGTGCGGAGGCGGTACGATATGAGAAAACTGTCAAATGTCAGTGTCAACTGTCAGTCAACTCAGTACTACTTTTTACTGCGCCCCTACATTTAAATGAGTGCATCCTGACTGGCGCGGGATGTAATACTGACAGTATTCCGTCAAGTGGGAATCTTTGCGACGTCAGTAAGTTTACGTCAAAGAAGAAAATGTCACATATCGATCCCGCCCCGCCAAGTCGTTTTCGAGAATTTAGCCGCCCGTACCCTTCGCGGGGACTAAATTTAACAACCCACAGTATTAAAAAAACGATTGTCGCTTCATATCTACTAGTATTGTATAGAACTAAACACCAGAAAATCCTCGCTTCCTTGAATCACAATTCAATACGGCTTTCACTAAAATGCTTAGCCGGGGTCTGCACAGCGTCCTGAGTAACTTTGATGATAAACACTCAAGTTTTAGCCCACGCCGTTACCGCTCTGAAAACAATACTGTTAGAAACATAAACAGAAAGGACACACCGCCGGTCAGGATTTAAAACAAAACACGTATAAAATCGAAGTACATTTTATTTCGTGAAGAAAACCTGCAAATAAATCACTGTTAAATAACTCGTTAAATCTTCGTCTTTAGTCCCTGGCAGATGCTGGTTGAAATCAAAATTAAAACTAATAAAAAAAAGTCCAAGTGCGAGTCGGACTCACGCACGAAGGGTTCCGTACCATCATCTATAAAAACTGCAAAAAAAACATGTCTGGGATGGGAGCCCCATTAAATATTTATTTTATTCCGTTTTTTAGTATTTGTTGTTATAGCGGCAACAGGAATACATCATCTGTGAAAAATTTCAACCGTCTAACCTAACTATCACGGTTCATGAGATACAGCCTGGTGACAGACGGACAGACGGACGGACAGCGGAGTCTTAGTAACAGGGTCCCGTTTTACCCTTTGGGTACGGAACCCTAAAACAACCAGAGTGGTGATAACCTAACAATTTCAATCATGCGTCATGGTTGATCTGTCTTTTTCCATACTACAAATGACAGTGTTTCAAACCCGTAATCGTGAATTAAGTAAAGAAAAAAAAGATGAAAGTGGTATGAAAACGTGAACAGCGCCTCTGGTGGTCACTAGTGGAAACTAAAACAGCGAGTATAACATTTATTGCTAACCGATGAACGCGCGTATTTCAAACTCGATGAGAGCGTTTTCATCCATTTTGAGACAAAACGCAAACGCGTTCTAATTAGTTAATGTTTCGAAAAAACTTATACTAGAGCTACTGTCTGTGCGTGTATTTAACGATTGCCAATCAATAAAGTGTGGTCGACGCAATATGTTTAGGCAAACGTCTCGACATTTGACACCATTAGATACTAATAATTGATAGGTATATAGGTAATCGACTTTGTTCCTAGGAATTAAGAATGAAGGTGCCAGGTATTCGGGCAGTGCGGACCACTGACATTTACCTTAACCCCGTAACGACGTGGTTGACATACCATTTCGACACTTTAAATAACCACTTATAATTAACCAACTAATATTATTACCTAACTATTACGTGTCGGGACGGTTGGGACGCTTTCTGTTTGGATAATGGCGGGAACAAGCAAACAATAGGGCAGAATGGAGGAAAACAAGGGAGGCCTTTGCCCAGCAGTGGGACTCTTTGAATAGGATATATAAAAATAATAGCTGTGGCAGCTAGCGGCAAGACAAGGTTATTTTATATCACTCTTAAGTCGCTCAAACGTACAACTCAAAATGATTACATCAATTTTTATCTTAAAAGTAAAAGGTATTTTCCTTTCGAAGAGTTTCCTTAACTGACCGACCGTGTATTTACTTATGTGCTTAAATGCTCTTCAAGGCGCTTAGTTAAAGAATGGTGAAACTTCAGAGACAATGATAGCAAAAATTGCTATTTCTTGCGGTAATTCAGGACCGGATAATGCGTTGTTTGCCTTTACATGGTCGTGGTACAGTTAAAGTTATAATAGCAGTACATTGAGAAACTTTGTGTTATGTCACGGTTACGATAGGATTTTCGCTACGAATGTGTTAGGTCTCGTTTCTGGACGAGTGACGCATATAATTGGATCGCGGCGATGGGGTAGCGTGTACAACGAACACACACACACTTGTACGTACGTAATCGTTCCCATGCTTCATCATAATTATGTTTATATAAGCCTGTTCTTTCGTTGCACAATACTCCGCTTATACATAAACGAAGCTCTGCCCAAAGGCCGGCCTTGTCTGTAGCTTCTACTCGTACCTTCTCTGTCGTTTGACTCGGTGAGCGGGCACTGACTCTCCAGTCGCCTGATTTATTTTTTCGTTTGGTTACAGTACTGTGTAGGTACATTATTTGTGACGTAGCACGGTGACGCTGCACTCAGCTTTTACGGGATCCCAGGGGGAGCAGTCGACAAGGATGGAAGTTTCGCGTTCGCGTATTAAAGTTTGTTTACGCTGACTGTACTTCGCTGCTTCGCCGGATTTTATTTAGACGCACTAAGGCAAGTAAATTATTTTTCTCATAAATGTCCGGCCAAGTAAACGCTACTTCTTAAATATTGCAAGTTGAAGTTAACAGTCTATGCTCAGACTTAATGAAAAAAAATTGCACCCTCGATCTCTGGCCTGAAACTTAAATATAAATTCATTCTTTCTAAGGTCACAAATTTATCAAAAAGATTAAACGGTCATTTTTAGGGTTCCGTACCAAAAAGGTAAAAAAGGAACCCTTATGGTCTCACTTTGTCTGTCTGTCTGTCTGTCTGTCACATCGCTAAATATCTCAAGAACTACTTATGCTATCGATTTGAAATTTAGAATAGTTATAAATAAGGGTAACCCAAATACATGGAAGATGGTTTTTTAAAATATTTTATTTTATTTTCTGTGAATAATGACAGATAAAAGGGGGTTCAAAATTTTAAAGTCTGGCAACTATGTCAAGTGGGGTATCATAAGAAAGGGATTGACTTGTACATTCTAAAAGAATTTTTAGTTTTTTTTTTCGTTGGGGAAATTTCGACTTACGAGGGAATATGTAAAAAAAATACCATTCCCCCCTTATCTCCGAAGTTTACGAAGAAAAAAATTTGAAATTATTACACAACATTAATATGCATGTATATTCTACAGGAAAAATATAGCCATAGCCCTATCTAGTTTTTCTTTTTTTTAATCATCAAAAAACTCTTCTATACTAAGTTTGTAATTTAATCACCTTTGTTTATATTTTTGTTTTATATTTAAATTTACAAAATTACGTTGAAAATACCTTCTTTCAAATAAAAAACAATTATTGAAATCGGTTGATGTGATAAACAATTATCCTTGAAAAACCAACATACGTACTAAGTTATTCAGTCGCGCAAATTAGTAACACAATGCGCCGATAGATGGTGCTGTCATGTTTTTTAAGATTGTTCCTGAATTAATGGGGTCGGGACGGGTACACAACTACATATACAAGAACTGTGTACGGATACGGAACCCTCGGTGCGCGAGTCGGACTCGCACTTGACCGGTTTTTTTCTGTTGGAATCGCGACTTGTATAGTAGTTAATGTACTCTGCCTTTGACTTCATGTTTATGAATGCTGTCAAGTTATCTATAGAGCTAATACCATATCACCTTTGATGGTTCCGTAGAAAAATGCTGAAACTGTGCTAAGATAATGTGGATAGCCCGGCAAAGACGCCGGTAATGTAATAGGACAGTAATGGCTATTTGTGGCGGCGAGCTGTTAGTGCATACTGCACTTGTACTGCTATCGCTAAATGATTGAAATTTACGGTTCAACTTCGGTTTGGTGCACGGAATACAAATGGGGGCTAATATGGTTTGTGTTTTCAGGAATAATAGTTGAAATTCACAATCATCATCATGATTCACGGCTTGCGATATTCAGGAGGCAGGTGGTCAAAGTTCTTTATCAATGAGCTCAGTGATCACAAATTCCAATTTGTATTATGTCATACCATTTGTTTGTAACAATATCTAGTCAATTTGCTCATGTATATCGCATTTGTTTTATACTTTGGTCGTTGTTCCCACAGGCCGAGTCGCACTGTTAAATATTATAAATGATATTTTTTGTACAATAAGTTCTTTGAAACACTCAGTGGTACAGTCAGCATCAAAAGTGGCTTGACATATGAAAACGTCAAAAGTTCCTATTACCTTGTAATAAAGACGCTGACTGTACGAGCCTGGCTTCAAACCCACGATCTTCAGTTGGAAATTGTATCGATTATATAAATGTTAGCTCTATCTTTTTCTTTTATTTGACTTCAGAAAAAGACAGTCATAATTTTAACTGACGGATAATTTTATCAGGGATTTGAAAAATTGGTCCTTAGTAAATTTAAACTCAGAAAACTGTCTATCCTTAGGGACAGAATCACACTTTGATGGTTTAGTTTAAAAATGAGTTAGCAGCAAGACAAACAGCGGCCGGCGACGGTTAAGCCCCTGCTTGATGGCCGATAAAATCTAAACAGCAGCCGGCATTCCTGGTAATGACAGCCGCATTTGCACCTACCATGAAAACTTAATTAAAAGCTTTGGGAGTCTCTTTGAGGAACATATAAAAGATTTTGAATATAATTCTAGGACACAAAAGAAACAGCGAGTTCTGTGGCATTTGGGCGAGTGTCGAGTGACGTGATTTGAGAATTCCAGGCCCCTACTCGAATACAACTAAAATGAGACTCGTTAAAACTCTGGATATTCTCGATATTTCTATACGGCTCCGAATCGTGGTTGATTCGCGCAATAGAGGCGAAACAGATCGAGGCTTTTGAAATGTGGTGTTGGAGGAAGATGTTACGCATATCATGTACAGCACGACGCACTAATAACTTCATTCTGGACCAACTGAGAGCTTTCCAGAATATGCTACCATAGTTAGTTATTACTTTTGCAAAATTTTATTATTTAATGCACCATTGTGGACATTGTGTGTCCCCACACACAATGTCCACAATGGTGCATTAAATAATAAAATTTTGCAAAAGTAACTTGCGACACTTAAAAACTGGGACATTAACCTTACTTACCATGTATTAGCCAGGTAAGTTTACGAGTAGGAGAGTTTATACTTATTTCATAGGAAAACTAAGTTTTACATGTCAGACCAGGGGGCCGATTTTTGAGTGTCGAACGCTCGACTTTTCACTCGAAATTTGTCAAATCACCATCGTTTTTTGACAGATCTCGAGTGAAAAGTCGAGCGTTCGATACTCAAAAATCGGCCCCCGGATGACACTAAAACATAGGCTAGGTTTAATTTAAGTTAGGTTTAGTTTGTGAAATTATTTCTCATTTGTATTGTTTTTTGATTTCTAATTTAATGTAAATAAAAATGAAAATTCTCGACTGAAATAGTAGTTTCTTAATGCAATAGACATTTTAAGATATAAATTTCAAGTGTCGAATCGAACGTGGCGGATAGAACGTGAGGCCAGAATTAGCTTACTCTGTTGCTCCCAATCCTTACAAACCGACATCGGGCACGTACTGACCGTATCCTAAAAGCTACCTTATTCCAGTAGCCATAAGAACCATTAGTTACATTGTTAAGCTACATTTCAGACCATACGGCTGTAAATATAGGGAAAAGTGCTTTTGTTCGAACCGCTTGCAATGGTGTTTTTACAATTTGTAAAATAAGTATCAAGAAAAATCCCCAGGTAATCGGTCCGACCTATTATGAACGGTTACCAGCAGGCTTACGGAATGAGTCATCTGATGAAACGTTTGGATACCAACTGAAAAAGCTTTTGTTGGATAACCCTCTGTACTCGGTATAAATGAGTAGGTACAAGGAACTAAAATTTTAATTGTATTGTAAATGGTGTGATTATATATTTATTGACATTTGTTTAAATTTGTATAATGATATTTGATTTGACTTTGCTATCTATTTGTATTGACATTGTTGTCCTTAATTCAATATGTATGCCTACTATAATTTTTGTATTCAATTATGTTGTGACGATCTTTATTACGAGAATATGTTCAATTCATTATCTCATTATTATTATTATTTATATCTAACTTGACGATCATAATGTGAATTCTTATATTTTTGACATCAATGCGAACTTATATTGTAATTTACATTAATGAAATCTGAATCTGAATCAAATCTCAGTAGATTATCAACACGGAGTAGGAACCGTTATTTAAACGTGTTCTTGAGTGGAGATCGTGAATCAGCAAACGTAATTTGATCGAGCGAGCGCGGAGCGTGAGCGAAGGGTTTAGGTTTCAGTTGTTCTCCTCTCACTTATTTTCAACCGATTCTGGTGAAATTTTGTAAGTTCGATAACTATAGAAAATAGTAATGGAAGGATATACCTTCCATCTTCCTATTTGCATTCAGACTTCATTTATGTATCCCAACTATACTTGAATAAATTCCTTACATAAAAGTACAGCGAGTGAAACACTCGTGGGCCTGGCCATATGGATATTTTTGTCGATTCAGTTAGCCATGGGTTTGATACTCAGTAGTTCTACAGCTCACAGAACCACTAACATAGCATAGCAATCTTCAGCCTAAATGCACCACACATTTAAAACAACGATTTGACCTCAAAATACAAAACAAAATAAATACATCTCTGGTAAGGCTCAAGGAGCCCAGCTCCCCTTTAATAAATGAGAAATCATTACCAGCTAGCCATCTCCACACTAGTTCAAACGACTCTTAATGCGAGGTGGAACATTATTCTACTTTATAGTGTAGTCAGTAGTGATAGCAATTTATGGACATCATTCATTCCAAAACATCAAAATAATTGGTTTACCTATACTTCGTTTTTTTTTTCGATTTGAAATATCGTGCGATATCCTTAATGTGTTATTAAAAGGATAAACATCTTGAAACGGGATGTGCACCATGTGCGGTGTATCTTTGAAACGTGATAACCAGTTGAAATAAAACATGCCCCACCTCCGATCTCAGACGGCGCGCAGACCTCTTTTTCTTCAAAATTCATCACAGAATTTTCACATAAAATAGTTCTTCAGATCAATTTCCAGAACTAAGGCTGCGTTTCCACCAGAGATGTGCGAGGATGCGTTTTCATACATTTGACACCTCGCAACGCGCCGAGCGAGGTGTCAAATATATTATGAAAACACATCCTCGCACATCTCTGGTGGAAACGCAGCCTGAGACTAGAATTGCGGGGACTCCCGGATTCCAAGAAACGAGATTCTGGGAACCATTTTAATATCATAATAATATCATAGGAATTCTGTATCAGACACCCGTTGTAGCACTCAAGTGAGATCTTAAGCTTGCATTGTATTAGTTATACAAGAAATTACTAGTACATATATTAGATGTCTTTGCAGTATGTTTAGTCGAATTGCTTCTAAATCCCTCTTCGCGCATTTGAAGGGTTAAAGTCCAAGGGTCGTATTTTGACTGACAACCGTATTTATTATAAACAAACTTTATCCCATGGGATTATGGCGGATGATGCATCTGATGTCCACAATTTTCTCTTATTTTATTTTTGACAGTTATTGTTTGGTTGGGATTTTATGAAAATTGCAATTTAATTAAAAGTAATTAACAACATTACCTGATACCTTTTATCTTTTTGAAGACTTATAACGCCAATGGTCGCCGACCTCCGGGATGGAGATGGCACATAAAGGAGAAGAAGAAGATCGTTCCACAGGGATCTGTACTCGGGCCTTTGTTATTTATTATATTCATCAACGATTTACCAGACAATATCACCTATCACCTGTGGATCCCCATACCTATATGCGGATGACACTAGCATTATATTTAAAGCTCAATCATGTAACAAATTACGGCAGTTAACAATACAAGGTTGGAATCAGCTATGTAATTGGTTTGATGCGAATGGCTTAAAGTTAAACTGTGACAAAAGCTTCTACATGATATTTACGAGCTGTTAATTCCGAGGACTGTGTTCTGAATCTACCTATAAGCAAAACTAATTCCACACGTTTTCTAGGCATTGAACTAGACCCATTTCTCAGATGGCATGGTCACATAGAATAATTTCTATAAAACTAGCTAAACCTTGTTATTCATTAAAAACAATGGCGGAAATTGTATACACTAATACCCTTAAGATTATTTATTTTTCATATGTAGAAAGCTTAATTAGGTATGGCATAGAAGTCTGGGGCAACAGCACTAGCGTAAATAAAATCCTTTTAATACAAAGAAATGCCAAAGATTGATAGAAAAATGTTTTCCTGTCACACATAGATCTTTTCACGAAACATTGTATTCGCACAGTCATTGGAATGTATATTTATCACATAGCCATTTATGTCTTTAAAAACAAAAGCTCTTAATAAGCCGGTTAATATAGCCCAAAATTATGCGTTAAGGCGAAACCATGAACTAGCACAAAAGAGTATAATATAGGTATTAAAATATATAACCATCTTCTTCACTTAATGAATTTACGAGAAAACTAAAGAATTATTATTGGGGAACGGGACTTAATCGCGTACAATTACAACTAATTTACCTTTTTTAAGGTTTTGCCCGACGTTTCGAATGTATCACAACATCCGTGGTCGCGAGCTGACTGGCGTGAGCGGGTAGTTCGGAAAACCCGCGCGGCTAGAAGATGTTGATACCCGCTCACGCCAGTCAGCTCGCGACCACGGATGTTGTGATACATTCGAAACGTCGGGCAAAGCCTTAAAAAAGGTAAATTAAATGTGTGAAAATCGTGTAGGTTTAAATCAATATAAACTAAAGAATTATTTAAATCAAAGGCCTTTTTACAGTCTCAATGAATTTATAGGAAAATTGTTCAATTGATTTTATTACTGCATGCACATTTTATTTATTGAAGTGAAAACTTCTTTAGCGGCGCTGAGCACTTTTGTACTGGGGAAAAATGTATAAACTCGCGATAAATTCCAAGACCAGGTTAGTTGACCCCTCCTAGTATCGTGATTGCTATGTTACGAGGGGTCCCCAGCTGGTCTTCTTAGAAAGCCAAGGTTCTAACTGTTTTAAGACAATCCTAAGATTTTCCATAAAGATCATATTTCAAATAAATTCTCATGGAAAGTAGCTCTTATTGTCCCTAAAAAAGCGTTTCCAAAGTCCAATATCGGATAGCCAGACTGACCGATTTCCGTAAAGATCATATTTCAAATAAATTCTCATGGAAAGTAGTTCTTATTGTCCCTAAATACGGTGACAGTTCCCTTCAAAATACCTAGTGGCCAAGAGTGATGGATTAAATACCAAGGGCCTGACACGCTTTGTAAGAGAAAGATAGCCTTATTGCGATTCCTATGAGAGGAAGTAGAAAATAGTGCGATGTTTTGTCCTTATCACCGATCGAAAAATTTTGTATTTGTGTCAAAGTTTTGTGTCAAGAAGATTGCAAAACAAATTGGCAATATTTGGTAGTGCATTTTATAAATGGAAAATTAATGATAAGTTTGGTTTAAATGAATAATAATTTACCAATTATCAGATCCGTAGTGTTTGGGTGTTCAGTGCAAACATGGTGGGGTGTTCAGTGTTGGGCTGTAAAAGCAAACTCGACCGAAAAAAGGCGGATGTTACATTCCATGCGTAATTTGCGTAAGTACATTTTCTTTGCATTTTGGACCCGTGTTTATTTCTAAAATCTCACCGGTACCAAGTTACTGAGCTAAATCATAAGTTATATCATGAGACACTTGATGAAATAGGAAAAATATGTAAATTAATTCAAAAATAACCTCCAAACATTTCACATATAAACCGATCAAATCGCGTAGTATAAATCTACCATAGAAGCCAGCTTAGAATTGATGTCCCATCATTCAGTCGGTTTATAATTCGATTTCGGGATACCAACAAATAATATAAAAAATCCCCTGAAGATTACCCCACGTTTCGGGAAATTCAAGTAATTTGATTTTTTCAGTTTTTAGGGTTCCGTAGTAAACAAGGAACCCTTATAGTTTCGCCATGTCCGTCCGTCCGTCCGTCCGACCCCCGTTTTTCTCAGTAACCGTTAGTACTAGAAAGCTGTAATTTGGCATGAGTATACATATCGATGACGCGGAGAAAACGGTAGAATAAAATCTTTAAAAAAAAATTTTTTTAGGGTACCTCCCCGGGTGACAGTAACGGAAACGCACAGGGCCGGGCCGTCTTTAACCAATTTGAGGCCCTGGGCACATTAGGGTAATGGGGCCCCTATGACCTTGATAGAGCACGATTCTGTTAGAATAGACAAAGAAAGTAAACGAGTCACATTAAATGAATAGATATTAATAATATAATATTTCCTAAAAAATAAAATTAATTTTCAAAATACACCAAATTTGGGTTCTTCCTTAGAGCAAACAGCTAAATTAAATTTTCTTAAATAAACGCCTAATTCTAACCAGTCATATATATATTTTTAAATTGAAAATGAGGCCGACGCTTATGCGAGCTCACCCAGAAGATTCACTCGTACCTTAAAAAGGTCCAGGTTATTTGAACTCGGAAGTACCTACATACGCCATTCTTATACCAAACCAGTAAACATTATAAAAAAAGATGATTTTGACCAGGTAATGAAAGTAGCCAGTCGTACGTCGTCTGGATATCTGATGGAAGAAGGGGGAAGGCGGTATGAGCTCATGGAGTTCCTGAGCACACTCAACGAATCTAAAGAAATAAAAATGGGAAATAGGTAGTATTGCTTACAATTTTTGAAGTGAAAACTTCTTTAGCGGCTCTGAGCACTTTTGCACTGGGGAAAATTTGTTGAACTCGCGACAGATTCTAAGATTCTAAGACCAGCTAGTTGACCGCTCCTAGTAATCGTGATTGCGATGTTAGGAGGTGTCAACTCAGCTAAACTCAGCTGGCCCCTATACTACAAAACTTTACAAGTCTACAATTTGACAAAATTGCACAATTTTCCATAGAAAAAGTTCACAAATTTGTCGAATTGTACGCTTGTAAAGTATTGTGGTACAGGTTCCTGGTCTTAGATGCGTAAGACACAATGATACTCGGGACATATTATGTAAATGGATTATGCGAATATGAACATGAGTATGAGTACAGTACAGATACAGATACGGATACCGATACGGATACCGATACCGATATGAATATCTTTGTTATTTGGGTCATTGTCAGTCGGAAAAACAAAAGTTGTTTTTCCGACTGACAATTCGGTGGACAATAGTTAACGGCTTGTGTGCATTTAATTCACGTTTTTATTATATGGATGTATAGACACGGAATTACAGATTATGCGGGTTATCAGATCAATCGAAAATTAAGCTTTGTAGCCCTTAACTTTTGGCATGTCTTGTCCACCGAAAAGACGCGCACCTAAATCTGACAATGACCCATTTACTATCTTTATTGAGTTTTCACTTCTGCCGGCACTCCCGGAGTGCAACCCGTTGTTTTATATTTTACATTTTGTCCTTTGACATATTTTTGAATACCTTTTTATTCATAATTATGACATTTCATTGTATTGGAACTTGACTGCTTATATAAGGGTAGCATTTAACGAACCACCAAATTAGTTGCCGAATGATGCTCTAAAAAATTACATTGATTACCAAAAATACTAGATTCGCACCAAATTTTCAATTCCTTTTAAATATAAAGTGCAACTCAAAGAAGTAACATGTCGATAACCTATTAAATTAAATTGTTACCAAATAAATTAGTCACTACCCAAAAATACTTAATGATCACCTAATTTCAAACACCAAATTTCATATAATTTACATCCAAATATTACAGGGCTCGTAATCCTATTAAAATTGTTTACACCCAAATAATTCTTTCGATACCCAGAAATACTAGATGATCACCAAATTTCACGCGGCAATTGTTTTTTAACGCCCGACTCGCAAAGCAGTTCCAATCTAGTCTAACCTCATTGCTAGCACTATGATGCGGTTTTCCATACGGTCCGTCTCGCTCGCACGTCGCACCGCGTGCGAGCAAGACAGCGCTAAATGATTTTATTTTATAGAAGCTTCAAAATTTCTGTAACTTTGATGAGACACGTACATAACATAATTTAATTTAATATATTTTCAACAGTGCTTTCCTTACTGGTCGCATACAGCTATTTGTTCTCAGATGTTTTTGCATCTACTCTATTCGCTGATAATCGTCAATTTGCCTAGGTAGTAGTATTTTTCTATGACATCTATTTTTATTTCAAACTAGTGGACATTGGCACACTATTGACGGATCTCCGCTGGCGCGGAGGTCCTATTTTGAGTTGTTCTGGCCCTTCGGGCCGATGCAAAACTAACATAACCTAAACCTACCTATACCTATTTCTACCTATTATCTTCCTTTAATTTTTCCATGAAAGTCTAAATTAATAAAGTAAACTCATTTGAGGACCTTTATCCATTTTCATAACAAACTAACAATTTAATAAATCAACAAAACTCATTTTCAAATAAAAGTTTTCAATCAAACGCGCTCACGTCAACGCATTAAAAATTAATAATAAAACTTCTTGCAGTTTGTAAACCATCAGCAATAGGTAGTTAGAATGAAACAGCAATATGTACCTTTCACTCTAACGACATATCAATAGGTTTTATGCTTCAGGCAATTCTTTGTATTTGATTGAGTGAGATAGCAGTATACGTGTTATTATTTCACACAGCAACATTGCGCGTTGCTATTTAAATTAATTTAGAATTTTACTTTCTAATTTATAACATTTTGGAAAAGACTAATATTTATAGTGCTAAAAACAATTAATTTGTAACTGTTTACTAAAATGTAGCATGCGATGTGTATAATATTTGGATGTAATTCTAATGAAAAAAGGTGCATGAGATTAGGTGGTAGTTAAGTGTTTTTGGTGGTACTTGACAATTTTTTTGATGCGATTATAAATTTATAGGAACGCAATAAGTAAAATAGGTGCAAGTGCTGCAAAAATAGGTAGAATTTTTTTGGTGACTCGGAATTGCTGATCGATAAATTTTTTTGAGTGTTCAACCTTATTTTAGGGTTCGAAAATTTGATGATATCAAAAGTTATTTAGGTGGTCATTTTATTTGTTCCCCTTATATAATTATAATTATGACCTTTTTTAATGACCTATTTTATTGTAAATTGACTTAACAAATAAGTATGAGTGTAATATTACTAGTTCTTTATAGGTACTTATTGTTAATTTTATTGTAAGTACTGTGAACTACTGTAATAAGACATCTTTTGCATGGAATATTCTGTGAGCAAAATAAATAAATGAAAATGAAATGAAATGAAAGGCCAATAAATAAAATTCCGTACAGTTATATTGAATGCATATTTTTGTCCTTTAGATAATATACATAGGTACCTACGTACTTATCTTCTGAGTGTAAAAGTAACAGGATTTTCCTTTACTTCGACTGCTAGTGGCGGTTCTAGGACCTTCAATCTGGGGGTGTATGATGGTCACGTTTATCGTGTGATAGACGACAAGATAAAGCATCGATCACTTTCTGATAATGCTCGATGGAAAAAAAAAACATGCATTCAATAACGCGATAACTGCGACTATAATATGGGGCCTGGAGATAGTCACGAACACAATCTCCCATTGAGGTTTAAAAAAAACACGAAATAGCGATATTCGACCTTAAAGTCGTAAAATACTCATTTCATAACATTTGATGATGATGTCTGAAACGGGAATTTTCTAAACAAAATTATTCTCTGGCTTGTTATTTTCCGAATAACCTAAAGGCATAAAGTTGTGGGACAATAAAACAGCTACATATCCTTAGGGTTATGGATAATCCCTCTGAAATCTTTCTAAGAAATGCCTCCAACGTATTCAGCGCTTAACCCGCTAAGCATCTTCAACACAATCATAGATTACTTAGCACAATAGGCGCGGAGTATTTACACATTACTTGACCCTTCCATTAGCAAGGCAAGGTTTTGCCATTTCGACAATGGTCGAGAATAATAGGAAATCCACATAATGGGGTCTAAGTGTACCCTGAGCCGAGTGTATGGCCGAAAGTACTATTTATTTTGTCATAATTGCCTTAAGAGGAATGCCTAGCTGCGATTTTCCCATACAAACGTTCTCGACTGTTTCCTCCCTGGTTTTTGAACCTAGAGCAATGATTTTTTCAAATAAGATCAATATCATCAATATCTATGCTGCTACGTTTTGTTTTTTTGGATATTTTTATTTTAAAGAAAGTTACAGCCCTCCAAAAATCGCAAAAACGGCTTAGTTGAATTGGCTCCATAAAAAGGCGCAGTATACAAATATGACAACAAATATCCAAAAAACCAAAACGTAGCGGCATAGATTAGTTCTTGCTCTTGCAGTTTCCAAAATTTTATAATGATTGGTTGCGTTTTGGATGAGGAAACAGTCGAGAACGAAACCTCGATTGTTCAGTTTTTTGCAAGGGAATTTTAGTCCGAGCTGCAGTTGTCCTTATCGCACGAATTCGTGGCGGAGTCAGTTTCTAAATATACGTACACAGAAGGAATAGGGATGGGCAACAGTCGTTGACGTATATTGTCGATACGCTAGTGGTGAAAAATTATCGATAAATCATTATTACCAGAAAAGTTATTAATCACAAGAAAAACCCTGAGTCACAATGGAAGAGTATTGAATAGAAAGGTGACCTGGGAACCCTTGTCTTTGATATAGGAATAAATGCTACTTAGTGGTAAAGTTATTAACGAATCATAGGTTTTTATAACCCACTAGCTTTTGCCCGCGACTTCGTCCGCGTAGAACTCGTGGCGATTAAGAGTAAGAAAAATGTCATGTAATAGAAATAAACCTAATTTTTTTTTATAGATCTACATATTATATAATAAAAAAAAACTGACTTCAATCGAGGAGACCGGTGAAAGATTATTATACATAGATGGTGCACTCTTGGATTCCATACAATGAAATAAAAACCGGCCAAGTGCGAGTCGGACTTGCGCACGAAGGGTTCCGTACCATTATCTATAAAAACGGCAATAAAAAAAATATGTTTGTTGTATGGGAGCCCCCTTAAATATTTATTATATTCTGTTTTTTAGTATTTTTTGTTATAGCGGCAACAGAAATACATCATCTGTGAAAATTTCAACTGTCTAACTATCACGGTTCTCGAGATATAGCCTGGTGACAGACGGAGAGCTGAGCATTAGTAATAGGGTCCCGTTTTATCCTTTGGGTACGGAACCCTAAAAATGGCTATAAGTATGTTTATAATGGTAGAAGAGTAAGTATACGCTCAATTCATCATGGAATCCAACACCAGAACTCAAGTTTGACAAAAATGTAAAAAACAAAAATATACGTGGTTGAAGAGTTCCATTCTGATCATCATATACATACAGTTCTACTTCATCAAATGTCAATTTATTTAAATGTACATGCCTGATTTGTTTGTTAAAATACTAAAATGTGTAATGTAACTTATGTATGCCTTTAACATTTGAGGAGTTCCCTCTAGATTCCTCATGGATCCCATCATCAGAACTCGAGCTTGACAAATGATTGTCTTGTAAATCTAACTTGCTTAACAAACACAGCAAAGAGGACAATTCGCCAAACGTGAACTATGCGTCGTTGAAGAGTTCTGTTCTGAACATCATCAGCAGTCCCACTTCATCAAATGTCACATTCTTGTATGAAAATGCTTGATTTGTTGATAAAAACACAAAAATCACTGTATGTTTGCCTATAAGATTTGAGGAGTTCCCTCGATTCCTCATGGATCCCATCATCAGATCTGCATTTTGATGAACCGAATTGAGAACATCCTCTTTTGAAATCTTGAAATGGGTTCAAAAGAAACCCATACTATAAAAGAATCACACATTGCGCACGTGAACTTTCAACCCTCGCTTAAACCCTTTAGGGGATGAATTTAAAAAAAAAAGCCATAATCAATGTTTTTCACTATACATAAGAAGCTTGTGACCGAAGTTTCAAACTTCTTACTTGAAAAACAACATTTTTGTCATACAAACTTTCATCCCTTTTTTGAACCCTTTAGGGGATGAATTTTTATACCAATTCTATATCATTTATCTTATTTTTTAATAAGTAACCTTTGTACAAAGTTTCAAGTCTAAGACTTTCCAAATGAACGATTTCCATACAACGGTTCAACCCCTGTTTCACCCCCTTAGGGGTTGAATTTCGAAAAATCCTTTCTTAGTACACGTCTACGTACCCTAAAGAATATATGTTCCAAATTTCATGGTTATATCTTCAGTGGTTTAGGCTGTGCACTGTCTGTCAATAGTTGTCTAAGTAACGCAAGTTTTATAATATGTATAGACAATAATTATGGCAGGGCAGCCAAATAAATATACCACAATTTTAGCTAACCAAAAAAAAAACAATATTGTTATTTGTTCTTATTTCTGTTTATTATTTTGTTTAGATGTGTAAAATAAAGAGAGATATACATATTTTTATGCCAAGATAAAACGCTATTATTTTCAATATATTGCTAAGTATTTCAAGTTAATAAAGTAAAAAAAAGTTTATGCGTTATTTTATTTCATTTTCCTATCAATATATTGACGTAAATAAACATTTATTATAAAAGCATTACATTAATTTACTTGGTAAGAAAAATAAAAAGCAAAAAGTTCTATCAATCTCTGGATTTGAACCATGAACCTCTTGATTGCGTGTCAACCATATTAACGTCTGAGCTAAAGTGGATTCATTTTAGTTGACGAAATTATTGTACAGTTTTCATAAAGTGCTCAAGGGGGGACTTTTTCTATGGTGCGATCTGTACCTACAGCCTAATTTATCGTATGCTGGGTCAGTAAGTAAATTCGCGGGCTCGCGTCTCGCGCCTGTGTGCGTGCGCTCACACATAGACAGCGCCCGCTCCCGCTCCCAGCAGCGCGACAGAAACATTATGTCAAAAATTCAAGATTTGAAAAGTTGGTCAGCTAGGCATTCCTCTTAACTCCGTATGGCAGGCAAGGCTTATGACAGGTCTTAAGTGGCTAGAGGCTGTAGTAGATTTCTAACTCTCGGGAATAAGTGGCTGAACAGGCCCTATGCAGATTGCTTCAGTAGCTATAGTATAAGTTTTTTCGAAACATTAACTAATTCAAACGCGTTTGCGTTTTGTCTCAAAATGTATGAAAACGCTCTCACCGAGTTTGAAATACGCGCGTTCATCGGTTGGCAACAAATGTCATACTCGCTGTTTTAGTTTCCACTAGTGACCACCAGAGGCGCTGTTCACGTTTTCATACCACTTTCATACATTTTGAGACACAACGCAAACGCCTTCGAATTAGTTAATGTTTCGAAAAAACTTATACTAGAGCTACAGGATATAAACGAGAAGTGTTAAAATGGGAGGTTGGAACAATTCTTGGGAAAAGATGGCCGTGTAACCAGGTTTCCATCAGAATCGGACTTCAGTGTCAGGGGGGGGGGGGGGGGGGGGGGGGTCAGTGTTTAAATACGTGTGTACGTGTGGGTAGGTAATTAGAATTACATTGCATCCAATAAAACAGTAAAATAGTTTTAATCTGGGTACGAATAGAATAGAGTTTTCTAAAAGTTTTTCCTAGTTTACAAGAGACACGACATTTAAAATTCAGTGTTGCAAATTAGTCTTCATTGTGCCCGTGACTCGCATCACTAACGGTTGAACTGCAGTGATTAATCTTCATGGAGCAGGAATTAAGTAAGTTTACGTCAAAAAAATCGCCGAATTAACCTGTTTTTCACAGTCAATAACTCTTCGAGGCGGTTCCAATGAGCCTAAACACGTTTATCTTGTGTATTTTAGGAGTTGCTATCACCTTCTATTTGTCTCCATCATCAAACCGTCTAGGTGGTTCCATAATATTGCATTGGTACTGAAATTAACTTTAGGTACATAAGTATGCCAAATTTCAGCGCAATCAGTTGAGTAGGGGAGAGGGGGGCAGCTATCACTGGAGGCAGCTTAGAACAAATGCGTTCAAAGACGTATTTTTAGTGCGATTATGGTCCAAATCCATTTTTTGGGCTCGCAACACTGACCCCCACAACTGTCACTTGACAGATTTAACGTTTGCCAGAAAATGAACGAACCAGTAACATATTTTGATTTCGATGTCATCCGTTAGCGGTTTTGCTCCCCGTGTCTAAGGATTTTCAGGCTGTATTTGAAGAAAGCGGTAATTGAAACTTAATTTATTCGATAGTACAATCTATTCGCTTTAGTGACGAAGAATAAACAATGAGAATTTGCTATTGTTTTGGAAGATATCGATGTTTATTTTTTTAAATTGGTGTTGGGGTAGTTTTGATAAAAAAATAGGAGGCAGTTTTGATTAGCAGTCTGTTCAAAACTACCCCGGCCATAAAGAATGTTCATATCTGCCCCGATATAAACTGACATGTAGGTAGGTACGTAAACTAAAATAATATCTTAGTTATTTTAGTAAACGCTCATTTACCTGAATTAATTAGTTTTTTACTGATTACGTTTAGTCTTGTTTGGTATAATATTTATTAGAATTCTTTATATACAATATTACTATCTATAAAGGGGTTGGCAGGGTAAGGAAGGACGTTTGGCCCCTGTGAGGAATAGTGGAATTGGTAAATGTGAATTGTTTGTCGCCTCATAACTAGTAATCACTCCAACTTTCAGTAGTAGTTTTTTAGTAGGGTAGTTTTGAACAATAGTGTGTGCAAAACTGCCTCAAGGGGGCAGCTTTAGTAGGATTTCAATACTTTTCAAAGGTACCCCTCCTGAGGCACCTTTGAACACTACAAAAAACATTTCTGTACAAAACTACCCCCTCTTAGTTATAACTGCAAATTATACGTGTAAAATGTTAATACGACCATTTCTAGTGACTAACTATACAAGTACAGGTAAAAAAAACACGTATATCTCAACATTGTTGCCTTATAACTCAATATTTCAAATCTGCCCCAAGTAAATTCAAAGCTACCACCGCTTGGGGCAGTATTGAACATTATTCCTTGAGTTGCATAATTCTGAATTGTACCTTTGACTTTAGCTTTGTACACGTGCAAATGCATTAATTACATAGGTTAATAACATACGTTGTTGTATAGAGGCTTAAAACTGGTTTTTATGGGTAATGTTTTGAAATACGTCAATGAGTGTAAAAAATGTACCAGGCTGCCCCCCTCTCCCCTATAATTAATCTAAAATTCAGTTCAAGATTTGCCCCACATTAAGAGTACAGACTTACTATTTAACGGGGCAAGTTAAATAAAAGCTTGCAGAAATATTATTAATATCGCCACTGTCACTGTTAAAAGGAAGAAAATATATCGATTAAATTAACCTGAGTACCTAATTGATCCCAACCCTGATGAGGCCTACGATAATTGTATCATTATTTGCTCAACCAAACATCGCCATTTATATCGAAATTCAACATCAAACACTACTTATTTACCTAGATCTCGCTAGTTCCACTAAGTATGTTTGCTTCGCTAGAAGCTCCTAGCAAAATAAAATTCGCAAACTACCCAAGTTTTCGCTCAACGTTTATGAAGATAATCAAGTAACTATCCTAACAGCCAAGTTGCGAAGTGCTCGAGTTGGCTCTTTCACGGATGCCGCTGTCTCCGTGCTTGCGAACCCTAACTCGTTTAAAAAGTTACAAATACAGCCACCGAACTGACGTCTCGATTAAACAATTGAGTGGACAAACTTGACGTAATCTTGTTGTAACTGTACTTCGCTCGGTTAAAGATGGTAAATGGGGCCCAATTCTGGAAAGAGTTTTTGACCTATTATCATAGAGGACGTAAAAAATGGTACGTAAAGCGCGTATATACTAATTTTATTTTATTTAACTGCGTTTTTTGTGCAATAGGATTTTCGCTGTGCAACTCAGTATTTTTTTTTTGATGCGATATTGGTTACAATTTCGATTACATTTTAATGAAATCCAGATAATTTATCTGTCTGTTAGAAATATCCTAAAATTAATTAAGTACGGTCAACCAATGGGATGTCTGGGCCACTTCGTACCTTGTCACAGTGACATTGATCAATATGAGATCTAGTGGCTTTCATATTGATTTTCACTGTGACAAAGTACGAAGTGGCCCAGAAATCAAATTGGTTGACCGTACCTGACATATCAACGAGATGTTAATACTGGCAAAAAAAATGATTTCCCTGAGCTTCCACCCCATTTCAATTTCGATTGCAATTCTGATTACGACTCTTTGAGGCGTTAAAAGGCTGCAATAATGTGAAAATTGTTTCAGTAAGTACTGAAATTGTCCATCATTATGGAAGAAAGACTTATACGACGGTTTTTATGATAAAGTTAGGCTGCTTTTTATTTTATTAATATATTGTGAACAAAAATATTAAATATGATCAATCAATTGGCTTTCAATAAAGATAAATTGATGATTGATTTGTTCTGTGGACGGAAACAGGCCTGGCATTGGTAACCAAAATATAATTTTTAAATTAAAGAAACACTTCCTACTACTTGTCAGAAGCCTTAGCAATCATCTAGTCTTAGCCTTAGTGTTTTGTTTGTCACGAATAAATGTTTCTTTTCCTTTCTTTTCTTTTTTTTCCTTTCAATCACGATATCTTAGTTTGATCTTAGGTCGTATAATATAATACGTCATATTATGAATTCAACATTCAACTAATATGCATGTAGATAAAGTAGTGTATGCAACTGTGTACATAATTAAGTCTTAAAACACTCGTGTTTTAAGAACCCTCATTGTGATTCTAATAGAAACCTACTTTGCTGTCAAACGGAACCGTCCATGAAACATTCAGCCACGTAAATACTTGATCAAAAACATGCAAATATTATCAATCGCGGGTCGTGTGGGATCGAAAACTGAGTAATATGGCTAATCCGATTACGCAGGCGGGTGCGTGCCCGGGAATATTAATAGCCGGGATAAAGTAATTACAACGGCCTTAGCCGACAGCCTAGATGACACAGAACTTCTACACATAATAAAAAAATATGCCACGTCATTGTTTAACAAGCGGTGTGATTGTAAGCTTATGTCGTGAGGATCTTAAACGCATTGACTGTATATTGATTTTAAAATTCTAATGGGATAGAGGCACATGTATAGGCCGAATTTAAATAAGTGAGGGAGCTTCGCTGTAAAATATTTTTGATAATTCATAATCGCCATAACATCTTTGTAGGTATCAAACTACAAACAATGCTGCCATCAAACAACAAGCGTAGTGTAAGGCGACTTCCTGATTTGTCGATGCGGAGGCAGTACGATATGAGAAAAGTGTCAAATGTCAGTGTCAGCTGTCAGTCGACGCGATACCATTTTTTACTACGCTCTTACATTTAAATGAGTGCTTCCTGACTGACGCGGGATGCGCGATACCGGGAAGATGCGAAGGCGGTACTGCTCCGCTTCTGCGCATGATATTACTACTGTGCAAACGTAATACTGACAGTATTATGTCAAGTGAGAATCTTTGCGACGTCAGTAAGCTTACGTCAAAGAAAAAAATGTTACATATCGATCCCGCCCCGCCAAGTCAGGAAGTCGCCTAAGGCGACTTCCTGATTTGTCGATGCGGAGGCAGTACGATATGAGAAAAGTGTCAAATGTCAGTGTCAGCTGTCAGTCGACGCGATACCATTTTTTACTACGATCCTACATTTAAATGAGTGCTTCCTGACTGACGCGGGATGCGCGGTAGCGGGACGATGCGAAGGCAGTACGCTGCGCTTCTGCGCTTTTGCGCAGTAGTAATATCATGATATTACTACTGCGCAAACGTAATACTGACAGTATTATGTCAAGTGAGAATCTTTGCGACGCCAGTAAGTTTACGTCAAAGAAGAAAATGTCACATATCGATCCCTCCCCGTCAAGTCAGGAAGTCGCCTAAGACGTCCTGCTCGTTGGACTGAGATAGTGCTCGAGACTGAGATATTAAGAGCATACTGGCAGTGGCTAGATAGGGAAAGCCCAGAATCGAATATTAATATGGACTTTTCCCATCCAGCTAAAACGACTTTTTGGGGAGTGACATTATATTTATTTTTAGTATAAACTTCAACATGGGTTACACAGGTAAAGTACCTATGTATAGAGGTCTAATATACAACACCAGCCACTGTCAGAGCAAAATGATGGAGGCTACGTCCAGCAGTGGACCCATTGGGGCTGATCATGGTGATGATGACAAACAATGAAATGGTATATTTATGAAAACAAAAAGCCATCCGCTACCGGTGACTGGGATCCCCGGCCGGATAACAAAATAATGTTTTGTTTTATTTTTTTCGCTGGGAGAGGACGGGTTAAACCCCTACATAACGGTAGGCTTAAAGTAAACAACAACAGGCGGTATTATTGCTAAAGAGCGATATCATCCAGACGAACTGTAAACTTAATTTACGAATAAAAATTACAGTCGAAAATCGTGTAGATCGTGCACCAACCGTTTTAGTTTGGAGTGTTCCAGGATTTCATCTCACGTGGAACTCCTTTCCACGTTTAATGAGTACCCCATCGTAATATGGTTTAACTGTTATTTTTATGTTACGTTATACGTACAAGTACCAGTACTTAGTTCAGTGCCGATAGGCACATGATACCTGTATAAAGTACTGGTACCTACTTCTACGATCAAAAACGACATGCGTTTCTCGTGTGATATTTTTAATGGTTTATAGTCACTTTTTATTATTTTGTAGCATACTGTAGGGTAGTCTCAATAATATTGTAATGAGATAAAGTATAGGTGAAATAGTACATTACTTAACAAGGGCGGTAAAACAAAGAATGTCTCAGATCGCAGGTATTTGACGCCCGAGCCGAAGGCAAGGGCGATAAATATGCGATTTGAGGCTTTCTTTATTACCGCCCGTGTTAAGTACAACATTTTATGTCCCCCCTGGCCAGGAAGTGGGATTTCCCGCGCGCGAAGCGTGCGGTAATTGCCGCTTTATGGCCTGGCGTGACATAAATAAATGTTTGAAATGATATAACGGAATTTTGGTTCATCTTAGATTTTGTTAGCCTCATAAGTATGAGGAACGCACGCATTTGGGTTTTACACAGTTGAAAAAAATCAAAGTCGTCTGTCAAGGGGTCATTATAGTAAACGGTAAGTTTATGTATTTATGGACAATCTCACAAAAATTTACCTAGTCCCAAACTATGCAAAACATGTACTATGTGTAGCGGGCGGCGACTTAGATATGAGAGATACTTATATATATATTTGAATACTTACATAGAAAACATCCAAGGCTCAGGAACAACTATTCGTACTCATCACACAATTGAATGCCCTAACCGGGATTCGAGGCAGAGACCACCAGCTTCATAGGCACGGCCACTACCAACTAGGCCAGTGGTTCTTAATTTCATCCCCCGGATGGAGTGCCCGCCCTAAAATATTTTTTTTCTGATTTCACGTCACTTTTATGTATCGGTTCATAGAATACACTTCCTACCAAATTTCATAATTGTAGCACTTATAGTCTTCGAGTAAATCAGCTGTCTCATACGAACAGTCCGTGGTGGCCAGTCTGGCTACGGAACCCTAAAAAAAACTGTTTCATATAAGTCGAGCCCTTTCATTATGATACCTCACTGTTTCATATAAGTCGAGCCCTTTCATTATGATACCTCACTTGACCACTTGACATAGTTACTAGATGTTGAACCCCTTTTTATCTACCTTGCTTACCTACTTACCAGTGGCGGCACGTCAAAAATATTCTTAGGGAAGCCGGAATAATTTGCCTTTTTATTCTTCATGATCCGTACTAAAATAAGTGAAGTGATAAGGAAATCTAGTTGTATGGACGCTCCGCTACTGCTACATACATATTCTTAGCATCTGGGTTACCTTATTTTATAGCGTATGTGTATATAGCGTAAGTAATTCGTGGGATATTTAGACGTGACGTGACGTCTGTCACCTAGACAGACAAAGTACTTCTTGTCTGTCATGTGTCTTCTTGAATCGAGGCGCGTTATTAACACGATCTTGACCCATCTTCCTCATTTTAATTACCTTTTGGTACGGAACCATAGAAATGGTAATACATTCAAAATACTCATCCTTATTGGGCAACTACGAGTTTGCGGCGCTTGCGGTAGAGACACTGGGGCCCTGGTCGGCTGATATGAAAGGTTTTATGAGAGCCATGTCGTCGCGGCTGGTTAACGCCTCAGGTGACCCCAGGGCTGGCGCTTACTTCTCGCAGCGGATTTTCCTCGCCATCCAGAGAGGTAACGCGGCCAGCGTCCTGGGCACCATGCCGCAGGCGGATTTGCTGGACGGGGTGTTCTTTTTATGATTGGGGTATTCTTTTTTTGAGGCCTGTGCCCAGCAGTGGGACGTGTATAGGCTGATGATGATGATGATGATTCTTTTTTTATTATTATTTCGTTTTGACAGTGTTAAGTTGTAGTATACTAGATACATAAATAAATATTTATTATTCAAAATGTCTTAATCTTATCGGACAGATATAATTATATTTAGATCCCTCCTATGTTCAGATAAGTGAGTGTGTGGGTGTGATAAAACGTAATTACTTAGAGTGCGGTGAGACAATGAAATGGAGACAAAGAAACAGTGAGTAGGCTTCAACCTCAATGGATTGATTGATTGTCTTATCTTTGAATTTCACCTTTCATGCGATCTTTAACCTTTGGAAAAGTAATGGTAACACGTGTAAAAATAATGGAAACTTTGGTAAGTTGCAGCTAGTATGCAGTGGTGTAAGTATACGCAACCGTACCGCGTTGCTAAAAAGTGAAAATCGTACGTATAGAGGCGTAACTCTATTATCTTTTTTAAATACTACGACGGTGGCAAACAAGCGTACAGTCCACCTGATGGTAAGCGGACACCGCAGCCTATAAACGCTCGCAACTCCAAAAGAGTCACGTGCGCGTTGCCGACCCTTTATACAATTTCAGGATTCACTGTGTTGACAGCAGAGGGACAAAACGTCCCTCGCTCTCAACACAGTGTTTAGTGAATAATGTTATTATGGCTGTGGTCTTCTGCAAGGCGGACTTCCCCAGTTGGGCTACAAATTCGAGCAAGAGATGATATTCTCAAAATATGTTTTTGCTTATCCCGATTCTGGAATATATGTAGATTACCGGTAATAACCCGCATTCAAATACGATGAAAGGCGGATTTCCTCATTTCGCTCCTTTGTCTAGTTGTTCTACTGTAACAGTGTCTGGCGGCACCTTTGTTGTTTAATAATGGACTATTATCAGAGTATAAATTGCAACCTATGTTCTTCCTGAATGGAGGCGCGTTATTAACATGATCTTGATCCATATTCCTCATTTTAATTAACTTTCGTCAATAAAAGGGCTATTGTAATTATAATATTTCAAGCTCACATGGTCATTTACATTAGAATTACGATTACTAACCGGATATTTAGCATGTATATTGGTGTCTCTGGGTTCCCGATATTTCGGCACAAGCGCCATTATCACGTATTTACAGATTTAGTGCCGAAATATCGGGAATTCATAAACACAAATATACTATTGTATAATATTCATTCTTATAGATTGACATTAAATGTAATTTATAATGTAATGTAATAAATTAATATCAATATCAATATACCTAACTAAAACATTAACACACCATAAATGGAATTGCCCGTCCTTAATACCACCTAATGTTAGTATATATCGTTCCCAGAACGCTCGCTGCATTACCTTGCTGAATAGCCAGGCTCAGCCGCTTGGCGAAGTAAGAGCCCGCCCTGAGATCACTATGAGACCCCGATTAAGTCTTTTAATTTTTTTTCTTTAGTATCTGTCGACCAGTGGGACCCTGGTCTCTACTGTAAGTGCCGCAAATATGTAATTATCCTTTAAGAAAGCGTATTTGCGACACCTGACAGTTTAGGCGTCGTTAGCGGATGAGCCCGGCTTATTGGCAGAGCGCTGAACACGCAGGTCACATCCCATGCCATAAGTCGAGCTAGATGACATGGTACTAGTGTACCTAAGAAATAAATATAGCATATTCGGCAATGCGAAGGTGGTATACTTAAATACGAAGCGTGTAGCGTGTTAAACCAATTGACCAAGCAATTACAACGTATCCAATTAGCTACATCAAGATATATCTCCATGCCGGCAGGTGGGCACATTAGATGAATCTCATTAGGAATTAAGCATAACAAGACATTGGCATGCAGCCCAGGCATTCTTTGCTCAGGGCAATTAGTCTGTATTAAGGACAAACCGTACTTGGGCAGACGTGCCTGCCATACATCTTCCGGATTTGTGTAAGTATTCAAAAGAGAGTAAAGGCTCATTTTTGCCTTCAAAAATCACCGTTGATATAAACATCACATTAGAAACAACGAGCGAAACTTACAGGAATGGAGATCAATAAAATCCGTTTACATAGCCTTCGACGAGCTCTTAGAAAGTTATACTATTTTGGTACTGAAGTGAATCTGCTCATATAGCTTGCAAAGCGTAAATTATGGCATTTATTGTTTATTTTTGAGCTATTTATTTATCTGATAAGTAATAATGTGATCACTTCTAGCAATTGTAGGAATAAAATCGGGAAAAATATGATATTGAGATACCGCCTACTCGTACTCGTACAACACAATTCAACCATATCAGCTGTTGTTGACTCCAATAATAAAAATATGTTATTAATAATTAATTTTGATCGCTTAAACGATGAAATACTGTTTCATTTTCCTTTTTAACAAATACGTAGGTAAATTAACCCCCGTAAAGGTTTAAAAGTTGTAAAATGTCAAGCATGTTACTTTGACTACTCATCTGTAAACATCAACTAATTTAATCTTAATTCTGCTTTATTGATTTTAATTTGTGGTATGACTACAATACAAAGATAGAATATTTAAAGAACTAAAATCAAACGTCGTTCGTTTCATTTAAATACGTCCATATAGGGCTTTTTAATATACACGTTTATTAACCGGCGAGGATTTCTATTTATTGCAAAATATTCATGTAAATTAAAAACGGTCCATCGAAAATGGACTCATGTTTTATTAAAACTATTTTACTTATAATAGAGGGTGGATTTTTGAGGCATAAGTATTACACTACCATTGTTTCGGATGATAGATTGCAATGCCGTTTCGAATTAAGTATACAAGACATGTTCCTGTGTAATTTTACTGGCAAAAGGCAGTCATCATATTTAAAACGAAGAATAAATAGTAAATACGCAAGGTACGTCTCCGCAAAATAAAAAGTAACTAAATCGTGACACCCTGTTATTTAAAATTTGTGTTTTTGAAACGGCAGGTGTCAGGATTTACGTTTTATCTTGCGGGGACTATAAAGTTCATTTTACATACTACAAAATCACAGATTTATCTAACGTTTTGACACGATCCATAATGAACTAAGACGTCCGATGCGCTTGAACTACAAAACAACATTGTAAGAAATACTATCACGATATTCTAATAGTAGAATATGATATTACTGTGTTTCGTGTGCTAGTCTTAGAGAGTAGCAGCTTGGACGCAAGTTGCCGTATCAAATTAAGGCGATATATCGATTGAAAGAGACACCCTTTGTTTTTCGCTCACGCCAAAACGGGATGCAACCCTCTCCGAGAATGGCTTTTTAGACAAATCTCGTTAAATATCTGACTGTGTGTAGGTTTGTTAAATTTCCTCTTGTCAGTACCTAGATGAGGTGAAATACCATCATATTAACTTAATCGTGTTTTTTAATAATGCGTTGTTTTAGTAGGCTGAGGAAAAAAAGGAAAATATAGACTCGACTTTGGATTTATTTTCTATCGAGAAAATTTTAAGCAACCATGTTTCGCTATTGTCAGTACCACAATCATATAGTCAAGAATCATATATCTGAAAATCAGCCCCTACTGTTTGCTAGTCTGGGCAGGACAGCGTTTCAAAGTCTCCAAATTTCTCAGTGTAGCGCCTTAAATCTGGTCCCAAATCAATACGCTTAGTGGAGTAGATGCTAAGGAACAATTCCTCTCTCAAATGTATTTCGGTATTAGAACCCATTACAAGTAAAGTGTCCCAGCCCTCACTTATTCTTAGACAATGAAAAAGTAATATTTTCTCAATCGAATATAGCGCACGGTTTTAAAGCGACGGAGTCACGTACCAGAAAACCGTATTTGTCCCACAAACACGTTCCCAATAAACTGTTAACTCCGATACTCGTACCGTATTTGCGGTACATTTTCCCAACTCAATCGCATTCGGGTAAGTTAAAGGAGTAAGGTAGTATTGACGTACTAGCGGCATATGACATGTGGGTTTCTTGGTTTGGGACGAAGTATTGGTTTATATTTTTATGTACTTTGCTGAAAACTCACGTGTGAACTGTTAGAAGAATGAGTTACGGTTTAAGTTTATTACAGTTTCCTTTAATCAAGCTTAGAAGTGAATTTTATATTTCCAGAGCGCGGGAGTATTCTTCATTATTCTTACTCAAGATATACCTAAGTAGTTTGGCGTTTGAGTTTATTAGGATTTATGTTCTTTCTGGACAAAGTACACGATGTTGGTTGCCAGGGGAATTTTCCAACTTAGCAAACTTTTTAAATTCAGTTATATTTTAGTATATTTTGTGTAGTTATTTCCGTACGCATTCACATTAAAATGTAATTAGAATAACAAAGAGATGAATTGAACTGAATATTCTTTCTCAAGTTTTCTTACAAGAAAGTTCGTTCATTTATTCGATCAAAAATAAATTCACCAAATTGCTAAAACAACCGGTCTTCTGAAAAGCCTGGAGCCTCCAGAATTTATGTTCGCGATCAATTTTCAATTTGTCTAAAACAAGGGAAGTGAAGTGAAGTTCCCGCTCAGGTGTGAAATCGCGGCGGACAAAGCTGCCGCGGAAGTGGACGCTTTGCGGCCGGCCTTTGTTTGCGGCTCAATGATTACTTTTTTCTCCTTAGAACTGTGAATGCGTAAAGTCTCTTTGGTGCACGTATTTTCAGTTATAGCACAGAATAATAATTATTGCTGGGGTCGTCAGATTTTCTTGTCATCGTCATTGTAAGATTTTCACTGCCAACAGGTGCATCGGGTGTACGAGACCCGAGTATAGCATAATCGGCCAAGCCTGCTGCTAGTCGAATACGTACTTTTTCCCAGTACAAGGGGACAGTAGAAGTGGCCCTTTTTAGAATACAGCCGCGAATGTATGTTGTATGAATTTTCGACCGTAGGTATTAGAATAGAACAATGATTGAATTAACATTACAAGACTGACCGTTCGCCTACAGTCTAATCATGTCACTGCACAATCTCCGTTTCTGTCTGAGTCGACACAAACAATCGATGTGTCATCGCAACACAGAATCGATTCTAATACGATTGATTCCACCCGCCGCGTCATCGAATAGCCGATGGCTTGATTCGACTGACCATTCCTTCTATAGATATCGTGGAACACTGGGAATCTGTTTTACATTAGAGCATTGAATTGAAATCCGATTTATATTTCGGACAGGGTAAATATCTCGAATAAAAGAGACTGAATATCCACCAGAGATGTGCGAGTACCTACGTATTTTTATACATGATTATATACGACCATCTTATATTGAACTAGGTTTGAAAAAAGTTCAAATAAAAAAAGCTAGACGGAACACTACGAACAACCTAGTGAAGCCGGTTTTTAAGACCATGCCCAATTAGTAAGCACACGCTCAGTCGCTCACACATGTACAAACTAAACCATACACAGAACTCGAAACATCATTGCGACACATAGGTACTTATACTATGTCTTATGCCCGGGCTACAGGGCGCACTCTCCGTACCGTACCGTACTGGTATCCTCTGCCTGTCGTAGAAGGCGACTAAAAGCGGGTCCTCGGAGCCGAAGACGGTCGTAGTTGGGGGCTGCGATCGTCCATAAAAACAAGTCAGGACACATATAGGTGGACTCTAGGACAGCACTGGAGCGTTCCATGGGAGATCCCAGGGCCGTCCGAAATGGGTTGAGGAGGACAATCGGGGGGTTTTTAGTCGCTGCAAGTCCGACAAAAAAAAGGTACTGGGGAGTTCTGGGCATGGTTTAGTTTGTATTGTATGCGTAAGCGTAATTGGGCATGATTTTAAAAGACAGGGTTCAATAGGATGTTCGTAGTGCTCCATATATATAGTTTTTTTTTCTTGGTATGAGGAAAAGTTTAGACCTCATTATCAATCAGACTTGTCTCTTCGCAGTCAAATATTACATAAATTGGATACGCGTTCTTGTTCTGACACATTAGCTACAGTTGCCGGCAAACATCTTGAACCTGATTGACCGGCGCATTAGCGTAATTTGTACGTAAATCCGCTACTGCGCACACAAGGTTAGGTTCAAGATGTTTGCCGGCAGCTATACACGCTCATGGAAGCAAGTACATGCGATGCAGAATTCAATGAAACTGTAGAATTAGGGTTTCTTCGCTTGATGCATGGAAAATCTCAAACCGTTTTCAATTCAATATGTTTTGTTGAAGTAGTGATGTTAGCTTGTTGATTGAACTGTAAACACCAATTCAGTTAACGTAGATTATTGTAGCTACCCAAAGTTAGTCTGGATGAGATTGTTTTTTGGTTATTTGATCGCCGGGAAACCCTTACTTGCCAGAATTTCAGTTGCCCGAATTTTGACTGCCATACTATTCAACTGCCATAATATTGTTTCTTATAATTTCGTATGCCATACTCATTATTTACCATATTAATCAAATGCCAGAATCTTTATTTCCCATAATATCAATTTCAATAATATATTTTTCCATAATCATTGTAATCCATAATTATCACATGCTATACCTTTATTTGCCATCCATCTCTACTGTTCGAATCGAATAACTGAGAATGAAAATCCATAATTTTAATGAAATCTAAAAGAGCAGAAAAACTTGTTTTGAAAAGCTACTTTACTACTTAATCCGACTTGGATCACGGATAGGTTAGAAGAGGATAGCGGGAGCTTTGCTCCCGCTATCCTCTACGAGGTTATTTTTTTATAAAAGAGCAGAAAAACTTGTTTTGAAAAGCTACTTTACTACTTAATCCGACTTGGATCACGGATAGGTTAGAAGAGGATAGCGGGAGCTTTGCTCCCGCTATCCTCTTCGAGGTTGTTTTTTTATAAAAGAGCAGAAAAACTTGTTTGAAAAGCTACTTTACTACTTAATCCGACTCAAAATCCATAGTTTCAAAATCCGAAATTCATAGTTAAGACTGTTTCGGATAAACTATATTTAGTATGGCGTGTAAATATTCTATCAAATAATATTATTGCACTTAATAATATGGATAACAATACGTATGGCATTCGTATTATTCTATCATGTAATATTCGGGAATACAAGAGTATGTCAAACGATTTTTCTAGTAAATAAACCATTCGGGCAAATGTTTATCGAGCAATTGAAATTATTCCATATGAATTTCGGGCAAACAATAGACACCCTTTGATCGCCATCTGTCTACCGGACCATAAGTGAAGTGCGAGTTTCAGATATAGATATGGAATACAAATAGATATATAGTGAATTGTTGTAGAGGCTAGAAAGTAAGCAACAGATGGACGAGTTAGTAAGAGTCCAATTTTTGCACTTTCGGCCGAGGCTTAACATAGTGCTTTTCACGTCTACTGCGAGGAAATAAAATCCATTTTTATAGTTAGTTGGTTATGCAGAAACTGCAGCAATACAATAGTTAGCTTTTTTCACAATCTCCCGCCTAAATTTTTTTTCGAGTTAGTGGTCAGTGTGTTATTATATAATTCCATATAATTCAAAGGGTTTTTATTTATTTATTTAGTTTAAGGAGTACCAATAGCTACTAAAATTAATAAAATTAACATAGAGACTTAGGTAGTATACAAAGCCAATTAAAGGAATTCACAGATAGAAACAGAACAATGAATTTAAGGCGATATATCGATTGAAAGAGACACCCTTTGTTTTTCGCTCACGACAAAACGGGATGCAACCCTGTCCGAGAATTGCTTTTTAGACAAATCTCGTTAAATATCTGACTGTGTGCAGGTTTATTAAATTTCCTCTTGTCAGTACCTAGATGAGGTAAAATACCATCACATTAACTTAATCGTGTCTTTTAATAATGCGTTGTTTTAGTAGGCTGAGGAAAAAAAGGAAAATATAGACTCAACTTTGGATTTATTTTCTATCGAGAAAATTTTAAGCAATCATGTTTCGCTATTGTACCACAATCATATAGTCAAGAATCATATATCTGAAAATCAGCCCCTACTGTTTGCTAGTCTGGGCAGGACAGCGTTTCAAAGTCTCCAAATTTCTCAGTGTAGCGCCTTAACAAATTTTGCGCACTTATTCGCACTATGCTATTCAGAATGTAATCTAAATTAAAACTAGAGAAGAAAAAGACTGAATACAAATCTAATTATAGTTATTATGTAATAACTATTCAATGCAAGCCTTTCAAAGCACATAAAAGACTTAAAAACGCCTATCAATAACATTATTTTTCGTAACATAATCGGCGACACTAAAAATACCTAATTTTTAAGAGTTGTCATTGGTTGATTTTGTGCCATATGAAGTACAGGCGTGTTCTGATTGGACGATAATACTACTATAACCGCTACAACTATAACATTGTTATTGCGGTTTAGATGTGGTTTAGGTTCATAATGGTCCTGTTCATGAGTTTAGCTACTATTGACAATTTTGACGCCCCAATTCCCGCCATCTATAGCCATATTTCCGAGCAGTGGCGTGAAAATATATTTTTTATTTTAGAAGGTAAGGTTCCAGCAGTAAATGATACGAGTACATTCCCGGACAAAGCAAACAAACATATAAAAACAAATAAAAAAATCTTCATCATCATCATCATCAGTCTGTATAACTACGTCCTGGCTGGGCATAGGCCTCCTCTCATAGATGAGAGGGATTGGGCAGTAGTCCCAACGCTGGCACAGAGCGGGTTGGGGAAAAAAATCTTAAGTTTGATTATTTATAAGCATTTTAATATTTGCTATTTGGTGACCACTGACCCCATATAAAACTCGAATTTGATACCTATTCCATTTAAGCTAGTCGCACTCACTCGTTTACTTTCAAGCTTACGCTAATGTGACCACGTGAACCTATACCATTAAGGCCGTGTATTACCACTTTTGAGTTTTTAAAAACCATCTGAGACATAGAATATAGTGTCTTAAAATCTAAAAAAAATATATGTGTCACATACGGATCTTGTCTAGTCAAAATCGCAGTCAGTTACATGACCTGATGAATTTCACTCGATAGAAAAAAATCGCGAAGTTACCTCTTTTTGGAATGTATTTTCAATACTACGGCTACATTACTGATATTTAACATTTAATTTTTGTACTCAATTAAAGATCGTAAATAGTTATAGACAAATTCGCAGGGTTTGCTTTGATAAAATGATTGGCTTAATCACTATAGCTAAATATTTAAAAAACTGCGCGCAGAGCTTGCGTAGAGAGCGGGATGGTTAATTGTAAACTCACGTGTGTTAGAGCGGGACATTTGCGTTGGGGATACCTCCCCTTAACATATTATTTCAATAATTGTACAACGCACGCGTACCACTAGGCCCCTCGTCAAGCAAACACAATCCGCAGAACAGACTAGCGCTAATTCTATTTATCTCATAAGTTTTGTATCCGACAATACGGGATTCCCGTCGCATCTCGGCCCGATTGGTACCCCCGGCACGTCGGTATCGCGTTACGGCGGTATCGGATTCTAGAACCTTCGCCGATAGCGGCTCAAAATTTGATTTAGTTATGATTTGGACCGGTTCCTTTGGCGCCTGGGTTATTTATAAGGCGTAGAGGCGTAGAGCCTCTACACTGCTCGTAGCTGTTATACAATGTGTCTTTTATATCAGCGGGGCAACAAAGAAGAGTTTGTCTGTCTGTGCAAGAATTTTGTTACCGTACCAACCGTACAATGAAGCAGATGGGAAGTAGGATTATGTAGAGTATTTTTTTGAATTTATTTTACTAAACGGTGTTAAATGTCACTCCGGGCGACATGCGAGTCATGTTATAACGTGTTGATGTCTGCAACTGCAGAATAATCGCAGGCACGCTGCAGACTCTTTTCTAGATTATAACACCAACACCTATTATAACACTGACTACAGTCATATTGCAAATCAATGATTATTTTTAATATTTTTTTTTGTAGTATAAGTATCTAAATTAACTAATTGAGTATGTAGCGAACTTCAAGCTAATCTCACTGGTATCTCAGTCAAAATGTTACGCGCGTAAACCAGCGACAACCTACTTACTTTAACCACGCTCAAAATATTCCGATTCTCGATTGGAGTAACTTGTTCAGGGAATAAATCAGTTTGTGCATGTTTGTTTAGTGAAAACCTCAAGCAGTGCGAGTGGTGCAACTGCTAAGTTTCTTATGTGGTACTGCAGGAATGCGACTCACTTGAATCTCGCTTGTATTTTCATTGCTTTTTCGTTTTCTACACGAATACTAATGGCTCTGTAGACTTTGCGAGTAACATATTTTAAGTTTTTAAACCCCAAGGCTTCGCCATTATGAAAAAAATCTAAAAACTGAATTGGGAAAATAAAATCCATTTAACTATTGAGCCTGGAAATTTCACGAGAAGCGGTTGAGAAATGCAAATGCGACCGAACAGCTGGAAAACGGGACAGCATACGCAAACATTTTTCTTTTGTTTCATTAATTTGCCTACCAAACTTCACGACGTGTGACATGAATGATACCATAGTTTATCGCCTAAAAATATTTATATATATACATAAATCCACATACGATCCCATTAGGTCAAAGTGCATCTGCAAGGGCTACCTAGATAAGATACATACATACATATACATACTCGACATACTAACGCCGGACAGCTCGTTCAATAAAATTGAATTGAAATTGTTAGTTGTATTACACAGCCCCTAATAGAAAAGTTCTGTGATACGATGAGACAGCCATTACGATTGCAAGGTACCGTAGATCCAGTCGTTACCTAGCTTATGGGCCATTGCGGCCACAGACGTCCTGTTTACCGCCATAACTGCCACCGGGATAGATAGATTAGCCTATCTGGAATTTTCAGTTAGTTTAGAATTACACTTTCTGTTGAACAGAGTTGGCTGAAAACTTGGCGCTGTTGCCAAAGCAATGCAATAGTAGGAAAATTCATTGCGCTGTATTGAAACTGCGTGGATTGTTTGGGACCATGTGTTCTTACTTGCGTAAGCGCAGCACAACCAGCTGATCCTTATTAAGATTTAATAAGTATCAATATGGCATTTTATTATAAGTTGCAATTAACAAATTGTGTCGCACATATGCACATTTAGATACGCGTAAGCAAACGTAAATGTGCACGAGTGAGTCAAGTAATATAGTATTAATTTTCAAACGTTACCTCATCATTCCACGTCCGTTTGGTTAGTCGAGTACGAGAAAAGTATAAGTTTTAATTTAATGTTTTACAACAGCTACCTACTTATTACCTACTTGTCTTTACGGGGTATGATGATTTTGAATCCGTGACAGGAGTGGAAAAATATTAAAATTTAGCCCAAATTAAACTTATTCGGCGAGGTCTCGCGTTATTTCTTCACTGTTTAATTAATTAAAAGTGAAAACCTAGTTAAAACAAGTAACCATTGAATACATGGTCATCCTGCAGTTTAATAAAGTTTAACTACGATACGTCAAGTGCCATCAGTGTGGCGGGAAATATGACGGATCTTGCGTATCACAAAAGTGATTGACAATGTCAAGGGCAGGGTTTACTCATAAATTGTCAATAGCTAATAAGTTTGTAAAGAGGTTACAAACTCATTAAAACCGATAAGGTAGTAGAGTGACAAGGATTTTAGGACAAAATTAATTTCAAAATTAAAATTATGATTAAAAAAAACAAGTTTGTTTCAAAGTAATTACTACTTTAACGTTATCCCCATCAATTACTGAGTTAGAAAAAATGGTTCCTGTTTACGGATTAAAAATCATAGTGTATATTACCAATATTATCATACAGATATATCATGTTCACAAAGGTTGCAATCTTTTTGTTTAGGTATTGTATTCTAATCATTATTTTGTTTGCTAAGAACTAAACGCAGAACCAAAGAGAATATAGTCACTAACACAGACCTTTGACAGATGTAAATCTAAATCATAATAACAGACAAATAATAATTTTGGTAGGATTCTTCATGAATGTAAAGTTACGATTCTGCCACTATTTTCAATTTCTTAATCCAGTTAAATCTCCAGTGTAAAAATGTGATATTGTTGTCACGTGTACATACACATACACACACATAAATTACTACGTACGTTACTTATACGTATACATTTACTAGATAGATCCAAGCTGTTCCATCCCAGAATGATGGTTCATAATTTTTAGACCAAGTATTTTAGCGAAAGTATTAAACTGGAATCGGCTTGCGATTTGTCGCGAATTCGTTCAGCCAGATCAGACCTGATGTGCGTGACGCGAGCGCCTGCGCGCCGCCATCAAAACATCTAATAAAATAGAGACCAGAAAGAAGGTTTTATACGCCAAATATAGCAGGATAATATGTCACAGTCACAGTTGTACAAAGGTATAATTTCCGTGTGTGACAAGTTTGTACTGCAAAGCCTGCGTCCGCTATGGGAACACCCTGCTGGTAGGTAATCTTATCTTTAATCATAGATATTACCCGGTCGCTTCAAGTTAGCCGTATCTTCCCGTCCTGGTACCTTTACCGCACCCCGTTCACGCCCCGCTCAGCGCAGCGCCGAACAGGGTGGGGACATAGGTAAATACCTCAAAAGGAAGTAGCTTTCTTTTTTCTTTAATGCAGACATTGCGAATTCTAGAAAACTCGTTATTAAATACGTAATAAGAATACGATAAGAAGTACCAAACACCTTTCTTTTTGTTCTAGGACCAAAAACAATATTTTTCTGGGCCCCTGCCGTCAAATGGGTAAGTAGTAATAGATATTTTTCTTTATACTTTAGGCTTAGGTTTACAATTATATATCATAATCCTCCTAACGTGTGTTCCCGCCTGTGCCTTAAGGAGTCCGGGGTCCGTTTCAGTTTCCTCACTTTGTTTTCCTTCACCACTTCCACCACTTCCTTTTAAGAGAGGTAGGGCACAGCAAAATTTCATCTCTTGCTCGAATTGGAGCAGCCCAACTGGGGAAGTACCTCCGCCTTGCAGAAGACCACAGCCAAAATAACATTATTTACTATACAAGTATGTAGTGTTGTGTTCCTGGAGGTGAGCAAGGTTGCCAGAGCTCCCGATCCCGAGGATGCACTGTGTTGAGAGCGAGGGACCTTTTATCCCTTCTGCTGTCAACACAGTTAATCCTCAAATTTTATAAAGGGTCGGCAACGCGCACGTGCCTCTTTTGGAGTTGCGAGCGTCTATAGGCTGCGGCGTCCGCTTACCATCAGGTGGACCGTACGCTTGTTTGCCACCGTCGTAGTATAAATACCAAAATGATATCAGAATCGAAAGTGAGGTACCTAAATATGCCTCTCCACCTTTCTTTAAAACCCCAGGCACGGTCTATAAAACCTCAGTAAGGTCGTTTTATTCCAGGGATTGGTAATAGGCGGGCTGGGCGACCTGCAGCGCCCCGCCGACAAGTTGTCAGCACCGCAGCTGGCTTCGCTTGCTGCCACCGGCCTCGTCTGGTCGCGGTACTCGCTCGTCATCATACCCAAGAACTACAGCCTATTCGTTGTCAACGTTGTAATAATTGCGATTAATGGCTACCAGCTCGCCAGGGTGTACCAATACAGGCAGACGCTGAAGAAGTAAAAGGTCGCTGAATAGTACATTATTGCCGTGGCCGGGAAGGAAGCAATTGCAGGCTAAGTATTTGTTTAAACGGACGAGCTTGCGAGTCCGTTTAATTATAATACGAAGCCTGCAATTGCCATTCCGGCCGAGTAATATAGTGCTTTTCTCAAAAATGGGGAAAATAATACAAAATTTGAACAAGATTTGATAAACATAACCTTAAAAAGTCAAAAACATCATGCTTTCCCGCCGTTTATTTATTTTTAACACAATCGCAAGTGTATTTTTTCACTGAAAAACGCAAATTATTCGAGACACATAAAAAAACGTCGCGTTTCCAACAGAAAAATACGAGCTTAATTGGCAGAATACGACCTGTGCCTCCTTTTATATATGACAGTTTCTACTTTTTAAAAAGTTTATAACTCGACAAATAAAGGAATTTATATACTGTGACATTGCAGGCGTGCAGGCGGGCCTGCAATGTTTTTTACTTTTTAATTTGGATCTGACCTTAAACTATACACTTTACCTTCGAATATGTAGGGACTAAAGTCCAGTTTGCGGGCCATTTTTGAGAAAAGGTCTATAAGACGTCGCACGGGCTATCTCGCGGCGAGACAAACTGCCCGTCTGTTTTTGCGTGTACCAATTTTTTTAAATACGCATAGTCTGTCTGGCAGCGTGATAGCTCGCGCGCCGTCTTGTGCTAGGGCTAGGACTGCTAGGCGTATCAACAGATAGAAACGCTGTTCTTTAACCTTTTCAACGCCATGTCAAATATATAAATAATATTCAACTCATCAATACACTCTGAACGGGAATTGGAAACTGTTTAAGTATTCATACAGTTTTTTTTAACAGCATACGCTCGGACGACAGTAATGATGTATCTAAGTAGTGCCTACATTTTTTTTCGGTGTATTTTGTAGAAATTACGCGTAGCTTAAGCCGCGTAGCCTTAGCAAGGTTACGCTAAGATGATTTGTAAATATTAAAATTTAATATGTAATTTACATTACCAACAAACCAATACTAAACTTAAGTATTAATAAATATTTGTAAAATATCAAGCATAAAATATTATTGATATTTTTAAATAAAAGAAGAAAAATAATAAACACGGTTTTAACACAGAAAACTGCGACGTTACTTCTCGATGGTTCCCTAAAACGTCATATTAACAGAGTATTTTGTGGCACCTACTTATACCGCACACCCGCCGCGTAATGCGCACTTCTAACTCTAAGGTTTGGAATTCTCTGCCGGCGTTTGTATTTCCGAGTTCATATAACCTAGACCTTTTTAAGGCACGAGTGGATAGGCATCTTCTGGGTGAGCTCGCTTCACCGTCGGCCTCATCTTTGCCCTCTAGCTAGATGCTGGCCAAGAGCTATCCCATTTTGAATTTAAAGAAAAAACCTATTTATGACGTTTCATAAAAATCGTACAGTTGAATATCTGTCATACTTATACCGTATTATATATTTGAAAGGCCTCCAGTACCAAAATGAACATTATTCGGAGCGTAACCTAGTTCTAGTTCTTTTATTTTAGCCGATCTTTATGGCACCTGAGTTTGCGGTGTGCCTGGAATGCACAATTTATGCCGAGTCACGTCATGTTCATGTCGTGGGCTAGTTCTACAAAAATATTCAGTTTTCATGACTCTATCCTTTTCACTCGTGAACCGAAAGAGAGTAGTAGTTTGATCATATTTGAGACAGCCTGTTAGAGCTGGAAGGATTTTTCCTTGCTGAGTCACTATAAAACTATGAGTAATAACGAAGTGATCAGTTAAAATTGTAAGGGTTACATTGTCGTGTCGGGTTGACCGCCTTCGAGCTATAACTTCAAAGTATGAGTTTCGAAAGCAATGGTCTTCACAATCTGATTATGGAAAGTTTGACAAGTTTTTTTGGGTTTCGTACCCAAAGGCTAAAACAGAACCCCATTACTAAAACTCCGCTGTCCGTCCGTCCGTCCGTCCGTCTGTCTCATGAACCGTGATAGTTAGACAGTTGAAGGATTTTGGTCGTCGCCGCGTTGGTGAACACACGTGCCCGGAGCGACGACGAGAAGAATCCACTACCGTACAAAACCAGTTGCCTACTGTCATGGCGTCGTTACCGAACAACGTCACTGAACAAGTATTGATTGGCGAAATCATCATAAATTTGATGGAAAGCCATTTTTAAAGAAGAAGAAGAAAGTTGAAATTTTCGCACTTGACGTATTTCTGTTGCCGCTATAACAACAAATACTAAATTACTCACTTAATTAAAACATAATAAAATAAATATTTAAGGGGGCTCCCATACAACAAACGTGATATTTCTGTCGTTTTTACAGATAACGGTACGGAACCCTTTCGTGGGCTAGTCCGACTCGCACTTGGCCGGTTTTTGATGGGACGGCGTCATATTTAACGCTGATCGGTCTGTAATTTTACTTAAAATTTGGTGCAATCCGTTCTAAGTTCTATTCTTTTATAGCTGACTCCACATGATGCACCTATATTAGAGATAGATTTTTACCTATATTAGATGAGAATTGGCAAAAAATATGAACGGAAGATAAATTCTCCTTCAGATGTGTATTTTACTGTATTATAAAAAAATATATAATGAAGTATATTAATGAAATAAATGTGTGTTTTGCTTGCACTTTTTACGTATATAAATTAACAGAAGTAATAAAATAACTCACGAGTCTAGCACAATACTTATTTATATTTAATTATATTCGAGGTGGGTTTAGAAGGTCATTCTCATATTGAGAAGAAACATTAATAAAAGCAATTTAAAAATCAATATAATAGCTTAAAAAGTTTTGGTGTCAAGATAAGTGTGCCCTTTTTCAGACCCTCGGGAAAAAGTAAAATCTTGAACATTTGAAGTATAAAATAAAAGGTTTCAGTGATACTCATGGTGCCACCGCGTGACAGAGTACCTATATAATTACTCGCTTACTTCTGCCTCACCGATGACGTATCCTCCGTATGCAATTTGTGCAATATTCAACACCGAAGACTGCGGTTCGGGCGTTCATTGAATTAAGATATTTGTTGGGAAACCGGGAATCGCACTCGCACACGATGGTTTCCGTACCATCGTACAAACGCATTGACGATGCTTCCTGCAGCAATAAGCAGCCGTTGTGCAATTATTAACATTAATTTATTATTACAAATGTGATAAGAAATGTGACAATCTCCACATACTCGGTTTCACTCGGTTCGAAACACAATCTACTGTGGACTTATGCGCAAAAGAAGTATGTAAAGAAGGCAATATCATGCATCAGAAGGATAATATCTGGGCGGCCGAGCTTTGCTCGGCGTTTTCCCGGGAATAAGACCTAGCTAGATCGATTGCTCGTCCCCGAAAACCCCCACATACCAAATTTCATCAAAATCGTTAGAGCCGTTTCCGAGATCCCCGAAATAAATAAATAAATAAATATACAAGAATTGCTCGTTTAAAGATATAAGATATAGTGCGTGTCATTTACTACGACGCGCCCCTCCACAGCGAATCTCATACTAATCCATGCGCAATTGTACGGATTTGGCGGTGGAGGGGCGCACTTTCGTGGATGATACGCATTATACAACATATTGCGACCCAAAAAGTTTGGATATTCATGAAGCAAATTTAAGGGCTGCCACTACATAACAATATCTGTGGGGCTAGCATAACATGCATCTCGTCTCTACTCGCGCGCGAGATAGGCTACCTGTCACTGTCTGATTAATGCTGTCAAAAAGTGACAGGTAGCTTATCTCGCGCGCGAGTAGATACGGACATCATGTTGTGCTAGAGGGGCTGGTCGAGGCGGCATGGAAAGCCCACAACAAACCAAAAATCAATAATGAAATATTGATAACTAGTTAATACAAAAGCTAGCACTTATGAATACCCAACAGAGCTAAAACATCCCGTCCCAACCCCATCTGGCATCGGGATTCAATTAAAATTTCCCAATCGGACCGTCTCCGGCCGATAATACGTCGTGGGTCGTGGGCTCGCACCGGACGTGACGTGTGCCGGCCGCAACTCGCCCCAACCGGAAATGGTCCGCCATTTCCGGCGGAAGCTCTCGTCGCATGTGGCGCCATGGTTGTGCTCTTGCGGTGACACTTCCGTTTGGGAGTCATTTCATGCTTGTTGCTTTGGTAATTAATTTGGGATGTCCAGTTTTTATTGGTGTCGATGTGCGGTTGTCTAGTGTGTTTTCGGTCTTTTATGGGTTGGTTCTCACTTCTCATGAGGAGAAAATGGGAAATGGGTCATTGTCAGATTTAGGTGCGCGTCTTTTCGGTGGACATGTCAAAAGTTAAGGGCTACAAAGCTTAATTTTCGATTGATCTGATAACCCGCATAATCTGTAATTCCGTGTCTATAAATCCATGTAATAAAAACGTAAATTACATGCACACAAGCCGTTAACTATTGACCACCGAATGGACAACTTTTGTTTTTCCGACTGACAATGACCCAAATGCATAGAATCACGAGAATTCGTCTGGCTGTCACAGATAAAAAATAAATGTAAATAATGTAAGACAGGAAACAAGCCAATTTTAACAGTATTTTACAGTCTACGAGACTTAAGACTGTACTTATGACTGTATCATCATTCATCATCATTTTCAGCCTGTAATCGCCCACTGCTGAGCATAGGCCTCTCTTCGAGTACGCCACGCCATCAAAAAGTGTCAGACTGGTGGCCAATTCATGGCAAAAGGAGCGTCGGCCGTCCACCAGCTAGATGGGTCGATGATATTAGGAAGATCGCGGACGAGTGGCATCCCGGTATGCGAAACGTCAAATGTGACATAATATGACATTATTTGTAAGTATGATAAACCCAGTTATAAAAAAAAATATTCAAATAGTATCTAAGCAAAATCTTTCATAAAACCCTATTAATTAAAGCCACAATAAACTCACGAATTCTCTTCACGCGTCTTTGAATTCGAGTGCAAAACATTTGAGACAAAAGAGTCATTGAGGCGTCACACATTCGGTACCGGGTGCATGCATTTTGTTTAAAGCAAGACCAACACTGAATTAGAACTGCCAGGGACATGCACACTGACGGAGGTGCAAGTTTGGTTCGCAGTCAGTACACCTATACATACAACTTGGTACAAGATTGTAGAACACATACAGGGTGTCCAGTAATTAATGGACAATCTTCTAACCACTGATAGAGCACCTGAGGCTGGTCCAGAAAATGGACATTCAGGTTTAGTTAGTAAATGTCCCTTGGTTTTCGAGATAATCGAAATTTTCTATTTTCTTGTAGGTATATACACTCCTTTCTTAAAGAACTTCATACTGTAGTCCCTCGGGAAAACAAGCTCATTCCACAACCGGAGCGTGCGAGGGAGGAAATTCCTCTGTAACGATAACGTACGCGACCATTTAGGTTTTAAGGTGTGAGGATGAATGTCCTGCCGACGGCGAGCGGTGCGATGGTAGGAAGCGGCCATGGGCATCATGTCGAACAGTTCTTCGGAGCACAACCCATTTTACAAGCGATAGAACATGCACAAGGAGGCAAACTTTCTCCTCGAAATAATACTAAAACAATTTCAAGGATACCTTTTCTTTGGTTTCCTTTCGTAAATTTATTTGTGAATTCTGGGAAGGCTAGCTCGCACTTTGATAGCTTCCCTTCTTATATTACCTTACTGATTACAAATCATATTTAATTTAGAAAAGAACACTATAGCTTTGTAGCTATAGTGTTCTTTTCCTTAGGCATAGTTGTTAAAACAATAGTAATTTTTTAATCAAAGTGAAAATTGAAAAATTCAACGCCACAGGTGGGATTTGAACCCACGACCTCTGGAATCCGTCCATTGCTCTACCAATTGAGCCACCGTGCCGTGCCGTTAAAAAATTGAGATTTTCGCTAGCAGACGCATCCGCTTAACAAACATATTAAAACAATAGTAGTTTATGCAACTGCTACATAATGAGAGGCATTAAACCAGGAGTGTGGTTTTATGAAATGAACGATATTAATATAGGATCACAAGAGTATTTTAAGACACGAGTGTTTATGTACAGTTGCATACACTAGTTTATCTACATCCATATATTAAATCTTCTTTCATGTTTTTCATGTGCTGTGTTGTAGAGATGTACATGATCTCATAACTTCATTATCTGTGATGTAGTTCCGACCCGCGCTAAATCCTCTTTCATGTTTTTCATGCTGTGTTGTAGAGATGTACGTGATCTCATAACTTCATTATCTGTGATGTAGTTCCGGCCCGCGCTAAATCCTCTTTCATGTTTTTCATGCTATGTGTTGTAGAGATGTACGTGATCTCATAACTGCATTATCTGTGATGTGGTTCCGGCCCGCGCTGCCGTGGCTGGCGCGAGTCACATTAAAGAGGATTTACTATACAGGTGCAGATAAGACTTATAACACCCCTCTTTCGCATTGCGCGTCTAGGGTTAAAATGCCATCTCTACTGCCTTCTCACCTCTCTGCACTAAACGAATTTGCCTCAGCGCCCGTTTAAACATGTTCCGCGCATCTGAATGCCGCGCACGCCGAAAACTTTTCGACCAAGACCCGCACTCATTAACACGCCAGTCATGGATAAGAATACGGTCCCATTTTGACTAACCTTCTGCAACTAAGGTAACTTTATTGGCGTATGGTGGCACATCACATAGAACCTCGCCGATCGTTCGGGCTTTGGTTCTACTGAACCTGCTCCCGGTGTCAGCGCCGGAGTGTGATCCGATGGCGTGACGATGGGCGGGTGTGTGTCAGGAATGCTTGAGATTTTGAGAGGTGATGGAAAAAAATAGGCTAGATACTAGCTTTTGCCCGCAACTTCGTCTGCGTTGAATTCGACATTGCGTTAGAATGTAATTGAATATGCCGCTTACCTACTTACCTAGTCTTTCGTCTTCCATACAAACTTCCACCCTCTTAAGGGATGATTTCCGGGATAAAAACTATCCTAAATCCTTCCTTGGAACTTAAACTATCTCCATACCACATTTAAATCGGTTCAGCGGATTAAGCGTGAAGAGGTAACAGACAGACATTTCGTTAGTTTGAGACAGTCGATTTGTGTAAGATTGTCCACAAATATTATATTCATACTGTGTGACATTAAACAGATAATGAATTTAAACATAATCTTAATACAGAAATGTATCCCACCTGAATGGGACAACCAATAATCCAATTCGTAATATTTAAATCAAATTGTATCTGATTATCATCCGGTCGTTAATTTCAGAAACGTATTTACATTCCGGTGAAACGTATTCGTAGGTACTTATCGCGCGATAAATACGGATTAAATTTTTGGCAATATTATTGTACAATTAACATTTTTTGTTTCTTGGGACTTGTAGATTGATGAATTATTACTTATCCAAGATTAGATAGAAGAGGCATATTATGCCCACATACTCAGTAACAAATCTTTCAGCGCCAATCACGAGAACGCTATGGACACTTAGCTACGTATGGATATTAAGCTGCTACGAGCTACCGCGTAGTGCTACGAGCGAAATATAACACATTCCCACAGGGGTGACACGCGAAGGAAACTAAGCGCTGTGACTATGTATGTGTGCGTGCGCTGTCGGTAGACGCGTCAATTTGTTTGCCGGGTGCGTAGGGTTTTGTTTATTATTCTTTTCCTAGCAGGTCGCAAGCGGCCAGTACAAAAAAATGTTAGATACTTACACCCTTATCTATGCATGACCCAACTGACAAGTAACCCGATCATAACCAGGCGGGCGTCTCAGGGACGAGGTAACTGACCTCGGTGCGGGGGGTTCGTGGCCGTTCTGTATATAATACTATTATACTATTCTGTGCCCCGGCCTAGCGGGCGCTACGCTCGTAGACGCGTAGCCGGTACCATGCAATTCCCCGTATTTAGAGGAAATTGCGTAGCGCTACGAAAAGCTTGGAAAAGAAAGTATTAACAGAGAATGAGTTGGTAATTTATTTGGAGACATGATTTTTTTATTATTAAGTGCTTGTGTGCTTCAGTATACTTTTTCTCTTGTATGTAGGTACCTACCTAGATTAACGTTAACTTTATTTTTACTTTCAAACGCATTTGCAATATTGTTATTGAAATAAATGAAATGAATCAGTTTTAAGGGCATATTGGATGTGTCCATGGGAAAAACTGAACATGTACAGTTAAACAAAAATATGTTCTACAAGTTTTCGACTCTAAATTATTTAAATATTAAGATTCAAACGTGATAAAACTTAAGTAAGCTTACTGTACAGTCACCACGACACTACAGAGATTTCTAAAATATCTGAATATGCACTGTAATGCCTTGATAATATAGTCACTCCAATGTACCATTAAGTAACTGTACATAAACTTAGACCCTATTTTCCTTTTATTGTCACTTTTTATTCAAATATAAAAAAAAAATCTCCTCCTTATCATTTGCTTCCAACATTTTTTTTTCCTAATCCTCACCAAAACTACTTGAAATATCGTTAATAAAATCACAAAGTGGATGTTAAGTCACGCGGGCTAACTCCCGTCACTCAGGAGGCGACCAGCCGTATTTCCTCGGGACACAAAGCGGCAGTTTGTACCTACAAAAAGTAAATTTCTGTACCTAATACCTTCGTGATGTTCACTAAAATGGTTTTAATATTTTCACTTTTATGTTCAGGGATACTTACAGGCTGTCTCAAGGTGAAAGGCCATGAAAAGAAAGGTATCTAAAAACGAATAATATTTTTATAAATAGTATTCGTTACTCATTTTATTCAATGCCTCAATTAGCAGAGCTCCCTTAGTTTAACTATTATTAAGGGTCCTTATAAGGTAAAAAATGCTCAGCTATTTAGCCCATTTTCTGTTACATTGACAAGTTTCTTGACATTTTTTCACTGTTGCTATCTAGAACAGGACTATTGCGACCTAACTATTGCACTTTTCATTAAGATATTTTATTTCAAACATCACTCCAATTCGACCATTTTCGAGCTAAAAACTGCTTTTTTCCGCTTAGATTCTATTACACACAATAAAATCAAAAAAGGGCAATGTTACTATCTAAAACTTTAATAAAATCATAGTACCCTATAATCACTTAATTGGTATTATCAATACTTTATACCAAAATTTGAAATTAAAAAATTTTTAAACTTAAAGTCTTAAAGACACTTTTCTTAAACTTTGTCCACATTTATATCGCTTTAGTGTATCGTATCGCCATCGCGTAGCACCGACGCTTATCATGATCGTTAGTTTGGACGCGAAAAGATACGCGATCTCGCCGTCTACTGCATCGAAGATACCTGAATGCTTCTCAAATCATACAGGTACTTCACTTAATTTTCTTTCTATTCCCATGACTGTGGATCGTATTGCATATTGCATACTAGTGTTCTTCAGACCGTGCCGTTTTCGGTCTTCCGCATTACATGTAGACGATCTCGCGCTGTGTTGCAAGGGATCTGCATTTGCCGCTAACTCAATCAATCAATCATTTGTCTAGACACGCGGCAGCGTGTCAAGCCAAGGTCAAAAAAAAGAACTGGCGACGCAGCGGCCGTGTGTTATATTACACTAACCATTTGGTGGCACTTTTGACCCATACGTAACTCAAAATCTATTGAAAGGACACATATGACATTTGGTACGTTTATTAAGATCCTCAAGGCTAACCAGATTCCCAAATTCCATGAATATAGCTCAATCAGTTATTAAGATACAAACATCTGCAAATAGGATTTTTTCAGACTAGGATGGATATTGGATGGGAGGATAAATGAATAATCAAAAACCTAACCCATCTTGACCTTGAATTACATCTCAAGTTTCCGGATTTTCTACGCAAAACTTGGCATACCAACCGGCAACCATATAGATATCAATTATTTTGTTGGCGAAGTCAATAACGACGCATATTCTTAATATTGAACTTGGCTCTCATTTCACATTTAAGTTTTGATAGGATTAACTGTTTACACAATTAATCCTTTAATCAGTTGAGGGGCCCTTATCTGCCCTAGCCTCCTAACTGACTCCCGTATGCGTGATGTATGCCACTATCGTAGTATAAAACAAGTACACTTGCAAAACATGGCCCTGTCTTCTATGGGGGTCGGGTAAAAAGCTTTATCCCTAAGTGGATTTTAGGTCACGCGTGCCAACGCCCGTCGCTCAGGAGGCAGCGACCCGCGTGTGAGCGCTAAACACGCGTAAGTGAGGAAAACGAATTATGTGAGATTCTTGTCAACGTTCATATGTAGTTGCGAAAACTGAGGAGAGTTTACTAGAGCGTTTAAATGGCGTCACTTGCGTGGTCACTATTTTATCCAAGTGGAGATTTTAACACATTCATTGCAGAGTGCTTGTAGCCGTTAATAGCGTAGAAACTGTCTACGAACGTAGATTCCAACTATCGGGTCCTCGGCGCTAAATGTGTTAAGGCGCCACACTGAGAAATTTTGAGATTTTTAAACGCTGTCCTGCCCAGACTATTTAGCAAACAGTAGGGGCTGATTTTCAGATATATGATTCTCGACTATATGATTGTGGTACAAATAGCGAAACATGATTGCTTAAAATGTTCTCGATAGAAAATAAATCCAAAGTTGAGTTTATATTTTCCTTTTTTTCCTCAGCCTACTAAAACAACGCATTGTTAAAAGACAACACATTAATTTAATATGATGGCATTTTACCTCATCTAGGTACTGACAAGAGGAAATTTAATAAACCTGCACACAGTATGTATGTATGTATGTAAATACTTTATTGTACACAAGACAAGAGAAAGAAACAATACAGACAAAATAGATTATACATGTACAAAGGCGAACTTATCCCTGTAAGGGATCTCTTCCAGTTAACCTTTGAGCAATTGAGTGGAGAATAGGAACCAAACGATAGACAAACCAACACGTGTACAAATATATATTTATACTACACATAAATAAACAAATAAATATATATATATATATATATATATATATATATATATATATATATATATACATACTATATATATATAAATATACCTACCCAAAATTAAATACATAAATATACCTATAAATATTGTATCCATATAATTCACAAGTTATTGGATAGCCAAAATTCTTTCAACTTGGTCTTGAGCGATGCTACAGACTGGGACTGTCTTAAGGACAACGGTAACTTATTCCACAATTTTACAGCGTACACTGAGAAACACTTTGAATATGCACGGTGAGTATGCGACGGTATAGCCAGAGTGAGGTTCGCACTCGACCGCAAACGGTGACCACTACCATCTGCCATGTAAATAAACCTTTCTGATAGGTAAGGAGGGGAAGCTGGATTAAAAAGGACGTTAAAAAGCAGCGACAGGACATGCACATCTCTGCGACGTCGGATCGGTAGCCAACCGAGCTGAGAGCGAAAATCTGAGATGTGGTCGAACTTGCGCAGACCAAATATGTAACGGATACAAACATTTTGCAATCGCTCAAGCTTATCCAGCAGCTCCTCCTTGAGGTCTATGAAGGCAATATCCCCATAGTCCAACAGAGGGAGCAGAAGAGATTGGGCAAGGGTCAATTTAGTATGGAAGGGAAGAAAATTCTGCAGACGCCTCAGGGAGTGAAGCGACGCAAACATTTTCCTACTCACTTCGGCAATATGGGGAGACCAGGAAAGTGTCTGATCAATGGTGATACCCAGATTCTTCACAGTAGAGGAGAGCGGGATAGAAGTCCCATCAAAGAGAACATCCGGTACCACCATTTCCGACAACTTGCTCACGAAATAAGGACTACCAATGACAATCGCCTGCGATTTCCCTGCATTAACTTGCAAACCGAATTTGTATGCCCAACTGTGAATGCATTCCAAGTCACTATTAATTTGTGCAATCAAAGAAGGAAGTTGTTCAATAGTCCCCGCCGCATAGATCTGTAGGTCATCCGCATAAAGATGGTAAGACGAAGTAATAGCCTTCGTTATACCATTTATAAAGATAGAAAAGAGGAGCGGAGAAAGCACCCCTCCCTGAGGGACACCAGCAGAGAGTTCGCACCAATCGGACAACTTGTCATCAACTGTGACTCGCTGGCGTCTGCCAAAGAGATAGCTGCGGAACCATGATAGAGGGGTTTGAGAGATATTAAGAGTGCGGAGTATACCAAGAAGTATGTCAAAGTCCACCGTGTTAAAGGCACTACTGAAGTCAAGAAGGACTAGGACAGTGAGTTTTTTGCACTCAATATTAAGTCGAATGTCTTCGGTGACCTTAACTAAAGCTGTAACCGTGCTATGCCCGGGGCAGAAACCGGATTGGAAAGGATTGAATAAAGAGTGTTTATTAAGATGGGAGACGAGGCGGCGGTTTACATAGTGTTCGATAACTTTTGACAAGACTGGGAGAATAGATATGGGGCGATACTGAGAGAAAGCAACAGGATTAGGGATTTTAGGGAGTGGTATTACATGAGCATACTTCCAGGATGAAGGAAAGGTGCCGGAGGAGAAAGAAAAATTAATAATGTTAGAAAGGATGGGAGCAGAGAAGTCCGCCACGAGCATAAGCATGTCCACGCTGAGGTTATCTTCACCGACGGCCTTCGTCTTAATAGACTTAAGAATGGCAAGTGTTTCTTGCGGCGAAATCATACCAAAGTCAAAAGGAGATACGTCAGGGTGTGGGGCATTCGAAAGATGAGAAAGGGTCGATTGCTTAATGAAAGGGTTGAGAGTGACCGGAGAGGCACTAAAATGGTTATTGACAGCGTCCAGATCAAGGACACTGGAAGAGTTTATATGAGCTTTGCCCACCCCAAGCGACTTCAAAAATTTCAGATACTTAAATTTCACAGTCAGATATTTAACGAGATTTGTCTAAAATGCCATTCTCGGAGAGGGTTGCATCCCGTTTTATCGTGAGCGAAAAACAAAGGGTGTCTCTTTCAATCGATATATCGCCTTAATGACGTTGGTTGGTTGGTTGGTTTTTAGTTGGTTTAGAAGTACGGGACCGCTACCAACTAACTTCACCAAAACACACAGAAATTTCATCAAAATCCGCGACCACGGAAGTGGTCCGGTTGAAACGGTCTCCCTCAGGAATAATAATATTGTTTTTATATCAGACTAGTTTTTTACCGCGACTTCGTCCGCGTGGAACTCGCTTATCGCAATAGAATTTAATTGCATTTTTTTTTATATCAGGCGCTTACCTAGTTATCGCTCTTCCAAACAAACTTCCACTCCCTTAAGGGATGATTTCCGGGATAAAAAGCATCCTATGTCCTTCCCCGGGACTCAAACTATCTCCATGCCAAATTTCATCTAAATCGGTTCAGCGGTTTAAGCGTGAAGAGGTAACAGACAGACAGACAGACAGACGGACAGACTTTCACTTTTATAAAATTTGTATGGATAAAAAATTAGGTCCTAAATAATTATATGGTAATCGAATCAGAAACAGCGCTCCGAAACACGAATTGTAGATGTGGGTATCAGGAACGCCAAACTGAAATGAGACTGGGCTGAACATGTGTGCCGTATGCATCCTAAAAGATGGGCCGAGATACGGAGTACGGAGTGGACTCCGCTAGACGGCCTCCGGGTGGCAGAAGCAGACTAAAAGGGAGATGGAGCAGAATGCAGCATTCTGTTTGGGTTGGCAGGAGTACGCAAACAATAGGGCCGAGTGAAGGAAAAGAGTAAAGGAGTTTGTCCAGCTGTGAAACACATTAATAGTCTATAAAAATTACCTTCAATCGAACTCATTTTACTTTTAGTGGACTATTAAGTACATGCGGCTGTCAAGCGGCGGTCGTGGGTTCGAATCCCAGCTCGTACCAATGAGTTTTTCGGAACTTATGTACGGAATATCATTTGATATTTACCGTTAGCTTTTCGGTGAAGGAAAACATCGTGAGGAAACCTGCATACATCCGCGAAGAAATTCAAAGTTGTATGTGAAGTCCCCAACCCGCTCTGGGCCAGCGTGGGGACTACTGCCCAATCCCTCTCATCTATGAGAGGAGGCCTGTGCCCAGCAGTGGGACGTAGATAGGCTGATGATGATGATTAAGTACATCTTTCTACTTATTTGTATACATTTCCGACATTTGGACTTGTAAACTTGTAATACAAGTTTGATGACGAGGGTCTACGTTCTTCATTATTTCACTATTCAGACAGTAACACGCAGTTCAAATATATAAAAGGTACGCGTTCTGGGCCGCGTTGTGACCAGCTTGGCTCACATAACTTATTTCACGACAGCAAGTTGCGGGGAACTAAGTTAGAGGTTAAAGAAAATTACAGAACTAAATAAGAAAATAATATAGATTACGCTGAAGTTGTTTTATTATCTAATTCTGGCAACACACGCTAACTGGTATTTTTTGAACAGTCATACCATATTTTATTGTTTGTTTAATGAAAAGTTAAGCGCAACCCTTTGCCAGATGCAAAGGCAAAACTATTTATCTTTACTTAGCGTTCTTTAGACGAGTGAAAGCCGATGGAAGTAATTTTATCTCGGAAATATTTCAACAATCCAAACAAGACCCGTCGGTTGCCCAGCCCTGTTGTCAGGTGGGTATGACACCGTGTCCACATACCTTCTGCCATTCACAAACTGTCTACGCTCACCCTTCGCCTCCAGCGTAACTTGACCTATAGTTTCGTAACAACTATGCCTAATTGAAGGGTAGAATTAAACTGGTTCACTTGAAGCGAGTTTTTGTGTGTTGCTGTGTGAACTAGGCTTACGTCGCTACCCGCGTCAACCATCCTGTGTATGTGTACCGTGCCACGAAATTATGACGCAACTAATGCTGAAAGTGATGGAACTTTTTTCATATCCTATTGCGGAGTTTCTATGCAAACACATTGTTGGGATAACTGTGAGTTATGGCTGGTTGGTATGAATATTGCAATAAACGCCCGCAGATATTGTACACTATTGCTGGAAATATATTTATGAGGTGAGCAGTTATTGTTGCTAAGAAAATTTGAAGCATTACTATGAGGACCCGTTTGTAAAACATCTTCAAACCATAATCAATCTTCTTATAGATAGAACATACCGCATAATACTCGTGATGTCTGCGATATACCCATAGATGTACTATTATAGAACTAGACACCCAATCAGCCGAAAAAAATGGCACCCGCAATGTACCACCCGACGGTACGTACTTTCGTGTTGACGGCAGGCAGTGACAGTTACCAATAATGACGAAATGTGCTGAGAAAAAAGGCCGCATTTTACGTCATTTTTGTTCGGCATTATGTGTCTATTTGTATATTATAATAAGTCAATATTCTATGTTACGAGATAAACCTAATCGAAATTTAACATAATCGACCATTTGAACTCTATGTGGCGTACTGCCAAAATCAAGAACTACTTTAAAATAGCGATTTTTTGTGTAAAGGGGTTTTACCAATAATGATGATGTCACCCCTATTGTTTGTTACAAATCACGTAAATAACAATTCATCTTCACTCAATTCCTACGTTTACATCTTTGTACAATTATTTAGTTACATTGGATAGTGGGTGGGCTAAAATAGTATTACACTTGCCGATCTCAAAGAGGTCTACACCATATCTTATTGTACTTCAGTGAAATCGCGAGAGTGTACCCTCAACTGATCGCTGGACTTTTTTTATTATATTTTCATAGCCTATTTGACTAATATGAATTGAAATAAAAATGGTAACGTTGTGCTAGTCACTCATTCTAACCCGTTATACGCGACGTGACGCGTGAAAGTGAGCGCTCGCTACGAATATCAATTGAATTTCATGCAATAGGTTTATTGAAATAGATTTCATTTTTACGTAAGATCCAGTTTCTGGTAATTCCAGTTGATCCCGACGTGTTGCTGACAGCCTCATAAAAGGTCGGCTGTCACGATTTTTTCTGAATATCCGCCCTGAGTCTCACCTAAATTGAGCTGCGGAGACGAGAAATTAATAAGACTACATTTAGAAATGATGGAACGAGAAATGAAAGGTAGAAAATAAAAATAATAAAATAGTCCCCATATAAAACGATTTGACAATATCACAAGTCCCACTGACAGTTGGACTATGCATGCAGTATTGGGAAATGACCCCACAGTGGAAGCATGGACTGAAAAAAAAAAAGATTAACAGTGGCTTTTCGGTGAAGGAAAACATTATGAGAATGAGGATGCTGGTCTAAATCCAAAAGCGCCTAGTTTTATCTCTACATTGAAAGATCAGATGGCAGATGGGTGTAAGCGGCAGAATCAGGTCCTCAATTCCTCCCGAAAACCGTATAGTACTCGTATTTATACGGATGTAAACTGCTAGTTCAAGTTTTCTTAAACAGTGGTCTATGGATCCCTTGGTGCTCCTTGTAATGAACCTCAGGGGTCCATAGGAAGCCTACCTATTATAGTGCAAAGTGCATTAATATAACCGGTCCGTGGTCTCTTTATAATTTCGAAAGGGATCCTTGACTGGAAAGTTTAAGAGACCCTGTGCTTAAACTAAGACCTTCCCGCCGCCGGGGGCATCCCACACACCACCACCACACCACACCACACATACACATATAGCCCCACACCACCACCACCACACCACACACCACACCACACATACACATATAGCCCCACACCACATATACATGTGGTGTGGGGGCACCACATAATATACATATAGCCCCTATTTGTCCAGGTACCGCCGCATACTGGGTAGTCAGTCCGACCCAGGTCGGGTCCAACAACGGACCAACGGTATGGGTTGACCGATTGACGATAACGTGACCTGTTGGCCGTGCCGCCGGCGCGCACCGTGTCGTGCAGGAACTCTCCGCTGCCCCGCGCACTTTTACAGCTCAATGCGCTCCTGGCATCGACACCTGAGTGCGACTTGTTTGCATGGCGATGGGCGGCATTGTGTAGTGAATGCTTGAGATTTTGCGAGGCGATGGATGCTAGGCCCTCAACTGTTCCAGTATAAATTGTAGTACGTATTGTTAAATTAGTTTAATATTGTTTTTTTATTTGTTTGTCTATGTTTCGTGACGCATTGGTTACTCTGTAATGTCATGCAAACGTTTTTATCAATAAAAAAAAAATGGGTGACTCCCAGTAGCTTGATTCCAGTCACACTGATTTGGTTGAAACCCACTCAACCACTGGAGCGCAAACTATCATAGAGTACTAGTTATTGCCCGCGACTTCATCCCCGTGGAACTTGTTTATCGCGATAACATTGAAGTAGTTGCTATTTACTTATATCCGGCGCTTGCCTACTCATCGCTCATTCATACAAACTTCCACCCCTTTAATGCATGATTTCCGGGACAATAGTATCCTATGTCCTTCCCCGGGACTCAATCTATCTCCATACCAAATTTCATGTAAATCAGTTCAGCGGTTTAAGCGTGAAGAGGCAACAGACAGACAGACAGAGACACTTTCGCAGTTATAATATTTGTATGGATTCCAGTGTTTAAATCGTCTTCGTGTCGGGCCCTATCCTAGTTCATAAATAATGTTCAGTTTTCTGCATCCCGCCTCGCGCCACTGTCCCTAACGAACAGGATGTTCACTTACGGCGCGCTGTAGCTCGTTAGTTGCGCAATCAGCCTGTACGTGCATATGATCGTAGTTGTTTTTATGAGTCTTGGGAGAACATAGCGAGGGTTGTGTGGTGAAAGCCGATAAATCGAGATAGTTGTTTTTTGAAAGATAAACTCAACGTCCGTCACGCATAATTATATTTAAAAAAGAAACTCCTACGGGTTTGCCCACACAACCCTCGATTTAGGAAGATTTTTTTGTGAAAAGGGCCCCGCACAGGCCCTTGATATTTTAAAAGAAGGAATATCATGTTAAGTCTAAATGAAGTTTTGAATAAAGGTATAATTCCGCAGCTGATAGCAGACAGCACGTTCCACCGCACACCAAATTGAACCTTAATCGTAAGATAAAAGTCCCAATTTAGAGTAAGCAGCGTAAGTGTCGTCGTGCTGTTGCGATATTTGACTGCTCATTTTAAATTGAGCTTTTTATGAATACCATTACGGTTCAGTATGTATAACTCAGTATACTGAGGCCTAATCGTGGTGACGGGTACCAGGCCAGTAAAATCTTACAAAAACAAAACCTAAAATCGCAAAGCGCAATGTATCCTTTAACGAAATCATCCTTTAACAAAAGCCGTCTCCCGTTAATATAAGCGGATGTCCACCGCGTTTCTGGCGGCTGGTATAGCATCAACTCTGGAGTGCATGTCAAGGGGATTGCACTCTCTGTGGAATAGCAAGCGCACCGGCACAATCCAGCGACAAATAATCGTTCAAATGTTGTAATTCATTACCCTTGGCTTCATTACGCTGGCCATTCGAAATAAATAATAGATTCCACGAGATGTTTTCGAGATGTTTTGATGTTCGAACGAAGTGAGTTTCAACAGATTTAAACACAATTATACTTTAAGGAATGAGAAATAAAGACATGCGCTGCAGCAGCCATCTGCCGGCCCTGCCGCGGCCTGCGGTTCCCGCGTCCCGCGCACACGGCGAGCAGGCAATATTAAAAAAAAAACTCTAATCGAATAAGAGATTTTCAACCCGGCTATCTACGTATGAAAATAGAAGCTGCCGAACAGGAGAGATACAAAAATATATACAAGGTATAAGTAAATTAATATTAAGGGGACAATCACACTAATCGAATTAGCCCCATAGTAAGCTCAATAAGGTTTGTGTTATGGGTACTATGTATATAATAGATATAAATACTGAAATAAAAAGGGAACATCCAAGACTCAGAAACAAATAGGTATCACACACTAATATTTGCCCTAACCGGGATGCGAACCGAGGGCCGTCAGCTTCGTAGGCAGGATCACTAACCACTAGTCGTCAAAATGTACTCTAATCTGTTACGTATAATCTAGATGAGTATAATCATATTAATAACTAGCTTTTGCCCGCGACTTCGTCTGCGTAGAACTCGGTCATCACGTTAGAATGTTATTTCATTCTTCTATTTCTTGCACTTAGCTAGTTATCTCTCTTCCATTCTAACTTAAACCCCGTTAAGGGATGATTTCCGGGATAAAAGTATCCTATGTCCTTCCCTAGGACTCAAACTATATCCATACCAAATTTCATCGAAATCGGTTGAGCATTTTAAGGGGAAACAGGCAGACAGAGTTACTTTCGCATGTATACCCCGCCCCGGTTTCGCACGGGTAGTCCAGTTTTAAACAACAACAAACAACAACAAATACCTACTCTTTATTGCACACCTCAATCCTCAATTAAAGGACACAGATCAGGATCACAGGAGAGGATTTTTTATGATTTAAATTTATTTATCTAAGCTTTTGCCCGCGACTTCATTCGCGTGAATATCCATATCAACTTCTACACTGTATTTCGCCGGGCTGTCTCGCCAAACATTGCGCACGCCGGCTCAATGCGCCCACATGAAACACATGACAGATGACAAAATATATATTAAGAAGGAAGTAGATGAAATGTTTCGGATATTCTGATACGGGTGTGGAAAATACTTCATACGCATCAAGTAATGAAGATGAAAACGCGAGCGCAGCGAGCGCGAATTCTTTCAAACATTACGATGCAGGTGCGGAAAATGCTTCATACGCATCAAATAGTGTAGATGAAAACGCGAGCGCAGCGAGCACGAAATGTTTCGAACATTATGATGCAGGTGTACAAAAGACTTCATACGCATCAAGAAATGAAGATGAAAACGCGAGCGCAGCGAGCGCGAATTCTTTCAAACATTACGATGCAGGTGCGGAAAATGCTTCATACGCATCAAATAGTGTAGATGAAAACGCGAGCGCAGCGAGCACGAAATGTTTCGAACATTATGATGCAGGTGTACAAAAGACTTCATACGCATCAAGTAATGAAGATAAAAACGCGAGCGTAGTGAGTGCGAAATGTTTCGAACATTATGACGCAGGCACGGAAAAGATTTCACACGCATCAGCTAATGTATCTGAAAACAATGTGAAAACGTGAGCGTAACATTATGACGTAGGTGCGGAAAATACTCATCAAGTAATGTAGATGAAAACGCGAGCGTAGCGAGCGCGAAATTTTTCGAACATTCTGATGCAGGTGCCGAAATTACTTCATACGCATCAACTATAATGTAGATGAAAACGCGAGCGTACGTCGCGCGAAAATTTTCGAACATTATGATGTAGGTGCGGAAAACGCTCATCAAGTAATGTAGAAGAAAACGCGAGCGCAGCGAGCGCGAAATTTTTCGAACATTATGATGCAGGTGCGGAAAATACTTCATACTCATCAAGTAATGTGTATGAAAACGCGAGCGTAGCGAACGCGAAATTTTTACAAACATTATGATGCAGATGCGGAAAAGACTTCAAACGCATCAAGTAATGTAGATGAAAAAGCGAGCGTAGCGCGTGCTAACGTTTTTGAATATTATGATTAAGGTGCGGAAAATAATCCCTACGCGTCAAGTAATGTAGATAAAAAAGGGAGTGCGAAATGATTCGAACATTATGATGCAGGTACGGAAAATACTTCATACTCATCAAGTAATGTGTATGAAAACGCGAGCGCAGCGAGCGCGAAATGTTTCGAACATTATTATGCAGGTGCGGAAAATATTTCATACGCATCAACTATAATGTTGATAAAAACGCGAGTGTAGGGCGCGCGAAAATTATCGAACATTATGATGTACTCGTAGATGCGGAAAATACTCATCAAGTGATGTAGATGAAAACGCGAGCGCAGCGAGCGCGAAATTTTTCGAACATTATTATGCAGGTGCGGAAAATACTTCACACTCATTAAGTAACGTATATGAAAACGCGAGCGCAGCGAGCGCGAAATGATTCGCACATTCTGATGCAGGTGCGGAAAAGACTTCATACGCATCAACTATAATGTAGATGAAAACGCGAGCGTACGGCGCTCGAAAATTTTCGAACAATATGATGTAGGTGCGGAAAATGCTCATTAAGTAGTGTAGAAAAAAACGCGAGCGCAGCGAGCGCGAAATTTTTCGAACATTATGATGCAGGTGCGGAAAATACTTCATACTCATCAAGTAATGTGTATGAAAACGCGAGCGTAGTGAGCGCGAAATATTTCGAACATTATGATGCCGGTGTGGAAAATAATTCATACGCATCAAGTCATGCAGATGAAAACGCGAGCGTAGCGAGCGCGAAATTTTTACAAACATTATGATGCAGGTGCGGAAAAGACTTCAAACGCATCAAGTAATGTAGATGAAAAAGCGAGCGTAGCGCGCGCTAACGTTTTTGAACATTATGATGCAGGTGCGGAAAATAATTCCTACGCGTCAAGTAATGTAGATAAAAAAGCGAGTGCGAAATGATTCGAACATTATGATGCAGGTACGGAAAATACTTAATACGCATCAAGCAATGTAGATGATTGAACAAAAAGAAATTGTTGACCTATCAAACGGCTTTGTAAAGAGGTGGTTGGATAGATATTTTTTTGTTCATAAATTAGTGGAATACCTTTCAAAGTTCAAAGTGCCTTCTTGTAAAACATAGGTATAACTGAATACCTACTTTGGTCTGTTCTTTCACTTTCGAAGATGGAGTAGAGGCCTAGGTTGATAGCGCACCCACCCTGGTTGCTTCTAAGAGGTATGTGATTTTCTGAGAATTGTTTTTTTTTTGCTTCCTATCCACCTATAACTTTCGAATTTGGTCATACTTGATGTTTATTGTTACGTAGGTATATTTTACTAACGAATACCAATATACCCTAAATTTATGTCTGTTACGCGCTGAACGTATTTTATACATTTTGCTGACGGAAAACGCAACTAATCGGCACCTCGAAGAACCTCAATGACACCCATATCGATTATTAAGAAAAGTAAATAAGTAAATGTCCGCCATCTTCGATTTGAAAATGGATATCATTGGATTGTAATGAGCACCTCAAAAAACAATATTTTATACAAAAATGCACATACCTAATATATAGGTACATGTCGCAAGTGCTACCATGCAACCGAGAGCCCGCCGCTCTGCGTAGGTACCCTCCATCGAAGACAAAAAAAACCGAGGTTTCGTAGTAAGGTTTGTGAATATTGATAGAGACTGACTGACCAACATAATTAGATCTCTAATTTCAAACAGTTAATATGGTTTGAGGGACTTTTGTATTTTTGTCTTTAGCCCTGAGAGGCAGATGTATTGTTTTTTCACCCCCCATTTTTTCAAATACTATCTGTATATTATAAAATGTTTGAATGGGGTTCTATTTACTTTGCGTCCATGTATATACTTACCAATTTTCAAGCCTATAAATCATGAACTGAAAGACTTCTCATACAAAGTTTAACCCCTCTTTTCACCCCCTTTCATCCCTAACCTATATGATTTTTATAGCCTATAACCTGGCCGAAGATCCAATAAACATATTAGTGAAGGCGGTATTAAAATCCATTCGCTAGTTTTCGCGTGATAGTTAGACATATAAACAGACAGACAAACAGACAAACAGACAAACAGACAAACAGACACGAATTCTAAAAACAGTTGAAACGTGTTCTGTTATCGATTCTTAGACCCCTCCATCGATTTTTTTACTAATATCTTCAATGTACAGATTTTCGACCCTCTTCTGCTTTATTATATGTATAGATATCAAGACTTTCTGTTACAAAACAAAATTATTATTGCGTTAATTTAAATAAAATCTTTTTGATCTTAGATTTTCGAAGTCACCGCATTAATTTGTGGTATCCTAGACTTAAAACTTTTCGTTAATTATTTAGTCTTAATTAATATTGTGAACCAAACGCCAAAAACAGCGGTTTGGGTAGTTGGGTACCTTACGTCTCTAGAGAGACCTTGAATAATCCCTGGTCTCATCAATGAATTAAACTCGACACGAACATAGCGCGGCGCGGCGCGGTTCGGGGTGGAGGCGGTATTGCGGTAAAGCGAAAACAGTCCGAAGGACGTCGCACCAAAGAACCGCCCGTTTTCCGCGCGGGATTGCGACGCGGAGGCGGCGCTGGTACATTGACAGATGTGTAATACAACGTCACGCCGCTTTACCACCCCGCCCCGCCACCGCCTCGCACTGGCTTGTCTGTTGCAGGCGGTTCGCCGCCTCCGCACCGGTACCGGCTTCGCGCCGCCACCGCGCCTCGCTTTTTTCCCGGCCGGTTTTCTGTGCGGACCCTTTCATATTAGATCGAATATTACAACCGGTACCGCCTCCGCACCGCGATGCCCCGCTCCGCCACCGCTGTCAGTGCGTTTCGAGCTTTAAGTTTCCATTTTGCGACCTGTCGATAAATAGGGCGCCGTTATGAGAGACTAGAAACATTTAGAAAATAATCATATCCCAATATCTATTTTCTCTGAAAAAGAAACTAAGTACCTAATACTAAACCTATTGTGGGGATAATTAGTATGCGATTAAAGGATTTAATAAGTAAGTCCGAAATATCTGGTCTCTGATTATAGATTTTTTGTAACAATTTCGATGAAATCTGCTGTGTGGGGGTTTTTGGGGGAGAACAATCGATCCAGTTTGGTCTTAATCTCTGGGAAAATGCAAATGAAAATCGGTCGCACAGGTACTGACACTGCCTATGCCGTAACGCTCGTTCTATACGTTACGATTGCGTCACGTGAAAGGAAATCTATGTATTTTCCTGAAGAAAAGCTTACGGTTCGTCCGTCTGCACTGTCCAGAAAGGTGAATGAGAACCCGGGACGGACATCGCAAATGTGACAGGCGGGCGCGGCTACTACCTTGCGGGAACTGCATTATCATACCTTCATTGTTCACAGCTCACGCCGGCCACGGGTAAAGCTGAATTGCTTGTGATCCCGCTTTTCAATTCAGCTCCTGAGCGACAGTTGTAAAAAAATATTATGGTCGTTTGAAGTCGGCTACCATATATTATTGTTTACTTATGCAAACGTAAGCTCAGAAAAAAGAACGAAAATCTAAAATTAAAATACTATTCAGCAAATTGGCGTAAAAGGTTATTTTACATGCCAAATATATTACAAATGCGTATAAGTGACATGAAAAGACAAAACTCTGAGCCCACGTACATATACTCACCGGCAGAAAATTTGGCCCAAATTAGAAAAATGCATTAAATGAAATAAATGAAATAAATGAACTTTATTCTGTAAGTAGGCCGCAATGGCACTTTTACAAGTCAAACCCTACTAGCGTTTCACACAGGCCACTGCCGAGAAGAAACGCCGAAAGAAACTCGACAGTCAGCCATTTTCTCACAAAAATATGCTTATTACAATGATAATACTTAACCTACTTAAGATCAAGAAATCTAAGACACATAGAATTCAAAATTCAGAATTCAAACAATTATTCTGCAAATAGGCCACAAGGGCACTTTCACATGTCATAATGTTAATGTACAATTTTAAAAAAGTCTTACAATATAAGCATACGATAGATTTTTCATGAGAAAATATTAATTTACAATTTAAGAAATATATCAATAAGAATTTAATACATTTTTCATGTCAAAATATTAATTATCTATTACAAACATTACAATAATAGTAAAATTGAGAGATGTATAAGGTCTCAGTCTGAATAACAAAATTTAATATAATATCTCAAAGATGTAAATGGTCTCTGAGCGTCAAAATATTCTTAATAATGACTATTCTAACGTGCCTTGAGATGTACATGGTCTCAAAGCGTCAAAATAAAAATAATAAGTTTTAAATATAAAAGGAAAAAAAAACCAATTTAATATAGAGGTCTCTCTCAGAGTCAATGTCAACAAAAACTAATCCATAACAGGGTGATGTCTCTCGTCAATCTCCAAGAGAAGACACTAGTATTAAAGTAGTTACTATGTCCTTGCAAGCATGAACGACCGGACTCCACAAACAGAATTATCTATACATATAATAAAGCAGAAGAGGGTCGAAAATCTGTACATTAAAGATATTAGTAAAAAAATCGATGGAGGGGTCTAAGAATCGATAACAGAACACGTTTCAACTGTTTTTAGAATTCATGTCTGTTTGTCTGTTTGTCTGTTTGTCTGTTTGTCTGTCTGTTTATATGTCTAACTATCACGCGAAAACCAGCGAATGGATTTTAATACCGCCTTCACTAATATGTTTATTGGATCTTCGGCCAGGTTATAGGCTATAGAAATCATACAGGTTAGGGATGAAAGGGGGTGAAAAGAGGGGTTAAACTTTGTATGAGAAGTCTTTCAGTTCATGATTTACAGGCTTGAAAGTTGGTAAGTATATACATGGACGCAAAGTAAATAGAACCTCATTCAAACATTGTATAATAAACAGATAGTATTTGAAAAAATGGGGGGTGAAATAACAATACCTCTGCCTCTCAAGGCTATAGACAAAAATACAAAAGTCCCTCAAACCATATTAACTGTTTGAAATGAGAGATCTAATTATGTTGGTCAGTCAGTCGCTATCAATATTCACAAACCTTACTACGCAACCTCGGTTTTTTTTTGTTTTCGATGGAGGGTACTTTACCTACGCAGAGCGGCGGGCTCTCGGTTGCATGGTAGCACTAGTTTGCGACATGTACTACCTATATATTAAGTATGTGCATTTTTGTATAAAATATTGTTTTTTGAGGTGCTCATTACAAGAATGATACTTATCCATTTTCAAATTGAAGATGGCGGACATTTACTTATTTACTTTTCTTAATAATCGATATGAGTTTCATCTTTGAGGTTCTTCGAGGTGCCGATTAGTTGCGTTTTCCGTCAGCAAAATGTATAAAATACGTTCAGCGCGTAACAGACATAAATTTAGGGTATATTGGTATTCGTTATTAAAACATACATACCTACGTAATAATAAACATCAAGTATGACCAAATTCGAACAGGCGGATTGGAAAGCAAAAAAAACCGGCCAAGTGCGAGTCGGACTTCGCACATTTAGGGTTCCGAACCGACCGCAAAGTTAAGTTGGTTTTTATAGGAAAAATAAGGTAATTTCAAACAAAAATATCTAATTTTATATTAGTATTTGTTGGTAAAAAATACGTAATAACAATCATTATTACCAAATTTTAAATTCATCGGAACAAAATTTCGTAAATTCCAATAATTTATGAACAAAAAAAATATCTATTCAACTACCTCTTTACAAAGCCACTTAATAGGTCAACAAATTTTTTTTGTTCAATATTTCGCGCTCGCTGCTCTCGCGTTTTCATCTACATTGCTTGATGCGTATGAAGTATTTCCTGTACCTGCATCATAATGTTCGAATCATTTCGCACTAGCTTTTTTATCTACATTACTTGACGCGTAGGAATTATTTTCCGTAACTGCATCATAATGTTCGAAAAATTTCGCGCTCGCTGCGCTCGCGTTCTCATGTGCATAACTTCATGGGAATTAAGTATTTCCCGCACCTGCATCATAATGTTCGAAAATTTTCGCCCGCCGTACGCTCGCGTTTTCATCTACATTATAGTTAATGCGAATGATGTCTTTTCCGCACCTGCATCAGAATGTTCGAATCATTTCGCGCTGGCTGCGCTCGCGTTTCATATACATTACTTAATGAGTGTGAAGTATTTTCCGCACCTGCATCATAATGTTTGAAAAATTTCGCGCTCGCTGCGCTCGCGTTTTCATCTACATTACTTGATGAGCATTTTCCGCACCTACATCATAATGTTCGATAATTCTCGCGCGCCCTACACTCGCGTTTTCATCTGCATTATAGTTGATGCTTATGAAGTCTTTTCCGCACCTGCATCATAATGTTCGAAACATTTCGCGCTCACTACGCTCGCGATCTCATCTTCATTTCTTGATGAGTATGAAGTATTTTCCGCACCTGCATAATAATGTTCGAAAAATTTCGCGCTCGCTGCGCTCGCGTTTTCATCTACATAACTTCATGGGTATGAACTATTTTCCGCACTTTACTAAACTTAAGCGCCCGCTACGATCGCTATTTCATCTAAATTACAGATGCGTTTGAAGTCTTCCGCACCTGCATCATAATGTTCGTAAAAATTTCGCGTTCGCTATGCTTGCGTTTTCATCTGCATGACTTGACGCGTATGAATTATTTACCGCACCGGCATCACAATGTTCGAAAAATTTCGCGCTCGCTGCGTTTGCGTTTTCTTCTACATTACTTGATGAGCATTTTCCGCACAACCTACATCATAATGTTCGAAAATTTTCGCGCGCCGTACGCTCGCGTTTTGATCTACATTATAGTTGATACGTATGAAGTCTTTTCCGCGCCTGCATCAGAATGTTCGAATAATTTCGCGCTCGCTGCGCTCGCGTTTTCATCTACATTACTTGATGAGTATTTTCCGCACCTACATCATAATGTTCGTAAAAATTTCGCGTTCGCTACGCTCGCGTTTTCATCTGCATGACTTGATGCGTATGAATTATTTTCCGCACCGGCATCATAATGTTCGAAATATTTCGAGCTCGCTGCGCTCGCGTTTTCATACACATTACTTGATGAGTGTAAAGTATTTTCCGCACCTGCATCATAATGTTCGAAAAATTTCGCGCTCGCTGCGTTCGCGTTTTCTTCTACATTACTTGATGAGCATTTTCCGCACTTACATCATAACGTTCAAAAAAATTTCGCGCGCCGTACGCTCGCGTTTTTATCTTCATTACTTGGTGCGTATGAAGTCTTTTCCACACCTGCAACAATGTTCGAAACATTTCGCGCTCGCTGCGCTCGCGTTTTCATCTACACTATTTGATGCGTATGAAGTATTTTCCGCACCTACATCGTAATGTTTGAAAGAATTCGCGCTCGCTGCGCTCGCGTTTTCATCTTCATTACTTGATGCGTATGAAGTATTTTCCACACCCGTATCAGAATATCCGAAAAGTTTCGCGCTCACTTCGCTCGCGAGCGTTTTCATCTACATCTATAAAAAGTTAATAACATATATTTAGTCCTCTGTCATGTTTCATGTGGGCGCATTGAGCCGGCGTGCGCAATGTTTGGCGAGACAACCCGGCGAAATACGGTGTAGAAGTTGATATGGATAATGGATATTCACGCGAATGAAGTCGCGGGCAAAAGCTTAGATAAATAAATATAAAACTGGACTACCCGTGCGAAACTGGGGCGGGTTATAAATGCGAAAGTAACTCTGTCTGCCTGTTTCCTCTTAAAATGCTCAACCGATTTAGATGAAATTTGTTATGGATATAGTTTGTGTCCTTGGGAAGGACATAGGATACTTTTATCCCGGAAATCATCCCTTAACGGGGTTTAAGTTAGAATGGAAGAGAGATAACTAGGTAAGCGCATGAAATAGAAGAATGAAATAACATTCTAACGCGATGACGCGAGTTCTACGCAGACGAAGTCGCGGGCAAAAGCTAGTTATTAAATAAATTATAAGGCGACTTCCTGATTTGTCGGTGCGGAGGCAGTACGATATGAGAAAAGTGTCAAATGTCAGTGTCAGCTGTCAGTCGACGCGATACCATTTTTTACTACGCCCCTACATTTAAATGAGTGCTTCCTGACTGGCGCGGGATGCGCGGTAGCGGGACGATGCGAAGGCGGTACTTCTCCGCTTCTGCGCATGATATTACTACTGCGCAAACGTAATACTGACAGTATTCCGTCAAGCGGGAATCTTTGCGACGTCCGTAAGTTTACGTCAAAGAAGAAAATGTCACATATCGATCCCGCCCCGCCAAGTCAGGAAGTCGCCTAAGTGTACGCGATTAAGTCCCGTTTTACAATAATAATAACTAATGTACTTACAGAAAACCACAACTTTTTTACAGCACTATAGATTTTACGTTTTTTGCCGACATTTGCGTTTTCGTAATAGAATCCGTCCATCAGCGGGCGGCATAAAGCATTTACTTAGTTAGTGCCCAAGACACTTTTTTTCGTCAGAATTAAAGATTCAGAGTGCGTGCCTCGCGAATCATAAAGCGAGAGTTATTTGCGTACGGGGACGGAAACCAATAAAATGTTTCGCGTTATTACGGCTTTAAATATACGGTTTTCAGGTATCTCTCAGCCATAAATGTTTTATAGAAATACGTCAAACCTACTCCTACTAAGTTTATCGGCTCCGGTTGTGAATAATTTCTAATTTTTTCCGTATAAAATCCGTTGGAAGGCACGTGAATTCCTGAAAACCCCCTTTTCATTGCTTTTGCATTCAGATGGGCTTAATTTATCTCTTATCTAATACCAGATACCAGCCCGTGTGCATGAATAAGGTATTTAGTAAATTATACATTTCTAGAAATTGTGTCAACCCGGTTTGACTAATGAAAATGTCTAAGTGTTAATATTTGTGTTTTTTTGTTTTATTTTAAGTATGTGTTCGAAATCGTCATCTAAACGGAACCTACTTTTATCTCACGAGCACTGGTTAACCATAGTTGTATTTGTGACACATACGAACACATAGATAATGTGAACTAGTTCATACGCTGACTCACACATAGATAATGTTATTTCTCAACACACAACCATGGCTCACCCGCGTCAACATCTGTGACGTTTTGTGTGTCATGTGTTTGTGGGTCTGCGCGTCTCTTCTTTATACAACGAGGGTGGCAAACTTACGGCCTTCCTTATGGTAGAAGACACCGTAGCCTATGGACGCATCCGGCTCCAGAAGACTTACAAGCGCGTTGCCAACCTTTTATTGACTTCTGAACTTTTTTTTCTTAACCTGACTGTGGCGGAAGGCCGGGCCAAATAAAGCAGTAGGAGATGCACGGTTAGAGAGTGGCCTGCGGAAAATCCAGGGGAAACCTCCGACACGACCACGGCGATCTTTTTGTTGTGTGTGATTTACTCATTCAAAAACTTATTAACGTATTGTGCAAAATATCAGTATCGAACTGGTTAGACCAATACTGTCCCGATGCAATAGGCTAGGTAGCCAAGCACCATTGCCGCTGCGACCGCGTAGAGCAATATCTACCCTCCTCTTTCTTATTCGTACAGTTTGAGCGAGACAGAAATCGCTGAATCGCGCCAGAGCTAGCCCACGGTCAGCAGAACGCTGAAGCGTTATGAAGTTTAGATAGGGCTGTCTTGCGCGGAATAATTTGAACTTGCTCTGTTGAATTAAGTCAATATTGGGTCAGTAGTGTGCTCGCGAGTCTCATGAGGTTATTGTATAGTCACCATCAGATATATAAGAGCAAAGTAGGTGTAGGTCAGCACAAATATTGGAACACCACGCTATTATCAAGGCGTTGTTAATACAATAAGTTAAATATACAATAACTTGCCGGAAAATATAACAGAGTTAAAGTCATTAGATGGGTAAAATTCAAGGAAACACTGAAGGAATTTGTAAATGTTTTTATGATTTAAATGAATACTTCTTGTGACGTTAATTTAATCTGTATTCTAATTTAATGTATTATTAATATTTTACGTCCGAAATGGGCCGACTGTTGTCACTTATTATTTGATGACATGTTCTGTACACAGTTTTGGCAATAAATTATATATCATCTTATATTAAACGTCATGTTTATGTAATGAAATCTTGAGGACATCAGTAAAGTCACGGTAAAGTAGAAAATACCGCATTCAGTAGAAGTAGCCTAATAGAGTGTCAGATTAATATCGAAGCTGTTATTACCCCACTCAGTGCTATCTGGCTTATCGCGATGGCCCAATTTTGATAATTTGAGCACCTCCTTTCAACGTCAAGTTGATACTCGAGGAATACTTACGTTGTTCTAAGTGCCAGTGGTGTGACAAGAAACGATCGATAAAATATACATTCCTGCATTATTATCATTACTGGTAAAAAAAACTGTGAAATATAGTACATTACTTACCAAGGGCGGTAAAATAAAGAATGTCTCAGATCGCATGTATTTGATGCCCAAGCCCGATAAAGGCCGATAAAAAATGCGATCTGGTGCTTTCTTTATTACCGCCCGTGGTAACTGCGAAATTTTATGTCACCCCCTGGACATGAAGATGGAAATCGTATTATTTAATAAATAGCTAATTACCACTCATCTATATAAACTTCCACCCCCTTAAAAGTTGATTTCCGGGATAAAAAGTATCATTATGCCCTTCCCTGGAAGTCAAGCCATATCATAATAGAAATAGCCGTTTCTGAAATTTCCGAAAATTTAAAGTTCATGTTTCTAAAACTCGTATCGGAAGTTCAAACGTTCAGAATTTTAATATTTTTCTAAAAAATATATCTTGTACTATAGAAGTTGTAGTAATTTTTATTTTTTTAAATTGTGTTTGGATCATTGTCAGTCGGAAAAACAAAAGTTGTCCATTTGGTGGTTAAGAGTTAACGGCTTGCGTGCATGTAATTTACGTTTTTATTACATAGATTTATAGACACGGAATTACAGATTATGCGGGTTATCAGATCAATCGAAAATTAAGCTTTGTAGCCCTTAACTTTTGACATGTCCACCGAAAAGACGCGCACCTAAATCTGACAATGACCCATTTCATGTTAGGTACACGAAAAAGAAACAAACATTCTGATTATAAGCGAGACAGGAGAAATTAAACGAAAAGGTTTTCTATTGTTTAGATTTAGAAACGCTGAGCTCTAATAACGAAGTAAATTAATCTGAAAATCATGTTTTTTTTTCACTGGGTGTATCCGCGGCTCAATGTTTTTTTTTTATTAACAAAAACAAAAGAGAACCTTGTTAGTTCCATTACTACTGTCTCGCTCTCTCCTATGCCTCAAGCCGGGGGTAGAACGTGAAGATTATAGCAAGGCTTTGCAGTAGGCGCAACATCCGTCACTGTCACACCGTGCCTTGAGGATTTAACCGAATGCGAATCATCCGTCAAATTCTTACGGCATGTGACATTCCGATATACAATTGCCATTGTGTTATTGCGTGTTATATTATGGTAATGTGATATTTCCTCGTAATGTTACTACCAAGTGCGTACCTCTATTGGTATCAATGTTTATTTTGAAGTGAATACTTCTTCGTCGGGACAGGCTATTGTCGGTAAAAAAGAAGAAAGAACCTACTATAGTATGGGGTTCTTCAGGAAAGGAATAAAGTGTCGGCAACGCGCATGCGACTCTCCTGGAGGTGCAAGCGTCCATAGGCTGCGGTGACCGCTTGTAATCAGGCGGGCCGTACGCTCGTTTGCCACCGACGTGGTATTAAAAAAAAGCTTTATTTTATTACTGAGATATTTTTGATTCCGACAGGACTGTTCATAAGTGTATTTATTACAACAGTTTGTCAACTGTTTATTTTGTTACTTTGTAATCAAAACAGACTTTTCAACTGCCGTATTGTATTCATAGTGATATACAACTGAAACAAACTGGCACCATTCATAACTTAGGTTTGTTGGTAAATGTCAACAACGTACTCTATTGTTGTATTCAAAATTTCCCGTACGCCGTTCACAATAATTCACTATGAAATCGCTAAAAGATGAATGTGTTGGACTGGTATCTATTCACAAACGCTTACGTTCAAATCGATAGACGAACCAGTGGGATGAGAGTGACTACGTAACCGGAGGTCAGATTTAGGGTAAATAAAGTTCGGGTTTCGGGTAAAATCGGACGTCATCAACTCTTTATAATTTCTAACAGTAGTAGTTAATGAAGGTGTCATACCTTATTAAAATTATATCCAAGACCTCTACAAAAAATATTTTATCTGCACCCATACCTATAGTAATTCCTCTTTTATCTACACGCATATCATAAATATTCTAAGATTTATGAAATTTTTCTTATCTGTGGTAGTAGGTTACGTTACAGCAGTAATGTCATGACGATTTCATATTTTATAATGTAACGAGTTTCAAAATTGGAACATCATACAAAACCAACAAAATTTAAATAGGCCTCTATTCTAGTATTACTGGAAATTCAAACTCAGTTGATACGAAACGTCAGCTCGCTATGTTTTTTTTAGTTTACAGGTGGATTTTCTTTTTGGGTCAGTGAGGGCAGCTAGCAGATCCCGTGCTGCTACTTGAAAATGGTCTTAGAAGACCTTCCTTTGATTTTTAATTGATGAAAATTGTCGTTTTCAGATTTTGGAAAAAACATACGGGGTGCGAGAAAAAGGTCATCTTTGACAAACTTTTTTTATACTAATCGATCCCATTCCTATCCAGCATCAAAAGCTTGTATGGGACCAAAAAAAATTCCGGCTAGAAAAGCAAATCGACGAAAACTTTTCCCCTCGCCTTTCTTCGGCTCGTTTCATAAAACCACACTCGTGTTTTAATGTCTCTCATTTTAAACCGGTTGCATAAAAACTACTATTATAGTGGTGAGTTGAGTAGAGACAAGTTATGAATCCCATAATAGCACAAACTTGAGAAGGGTTCGATCTGAAGCATGCATTTCGTATTCCAACTTGATCTTCACGTTTAGAGTAATTTCTTCTGCGCGTGCCGAACTAACATGTCAGAGCGAGACGATACACATTGAAGTTAAATTACAATCCGAAACATAAATATGATATTGGATCCGAGACTAAATATTGGATGAACTGATATTGTTCCTCGCGTTTAGCCCTCCGAAATTAATGATACTGTTTAGAACAACAACGAAAGGGTATTTATTTGCAAATATGGTTTACAATAAATAAAAAATAATTAAAAACAAAACTTACAAATACCTATTCTAATCTAACAACCCACCCCGAGTCATGCCTGGTGCAAAGGTGCCCAAAACGCTTGCAGCGTTGCCGCGTTGAACGGCAATCGAGAACCTTTGCATCAAGTATGACCCGGAGCGGGGGTCAAGCCCCCTGTCCCGCATTCGTCTACCAACCTCACTTATAAAAATTAACAACAACTAGTTAATAATATACCTACTAAACTGCTCATTTTTTTTGTAAAGACTGAGGATATCCGTGAATGGCAGGAATAAGTTGTCAAGTCGAGATGTTCTTTCGTCAAAAGTTGGTAATTTTAGTCCATTTTTGTTTCTTATAATGTTGGTGAACTGCTAGGCGATTACGTAATATTTCAAAATTTCGCTTAATTTGGTCTGTTTTCCCATCAAAAAAAAATAGTAATTCCTTTAAGCGGTCATGCCGGTCATACATAACAAAACTACCCATGATAAAAGTTGCTAAAGTTCCTGAATCAGAAGATGTAACATTACAAACGGCCTGCAATGATTCTTTTTATTATTTTTTAGTTTTGATCAGAACTTAAACTGTACACTTTACCTTCCAATGCGCAGTTTCCTAAGCGAGTAATGTTCACTTTTGTGTTAATCTTCACTTTGAGAAAAAGTATTTTTTACTAATATTTTTGCAGTCAGGATAAGAACTGGAAAAAAAACTGTACTACCTGGCACTAAATATAAGAAAATATGACGGTATTTTATCGACCAATTTGTCAGCGAGTATATTTTTTTTTTTAAATTCAACGACCGGGATTCAAAACCATGTCCAAAGTAGAGTGTCACTCAATTAGCGTTTGGCTCAATAGCAGCGGTTCTATTCGGAACAATTTTGTAAAATGAAATAATAATATATACTCAAGGTGTTTACCATAATATTCAAAACAAGTGAACAAAGTTCGTAACACGTGCAATGGCAACAAAATGTTTCGATTTAATCTTTTATAAATTAATTAAACTTTCCAACGAGTTCGCGCACAGCCGATTAAAACTTAATAAAATCATGAGTTTATGCGTACAGCCCTTGGAGTAAGAAGATAAAACATGAGTTATTTAGGGTGTCCCCTTCTTTTACAGTAGCTCTAGTATAGGTTTTTTCGAAACATTAACTAATTCGAACGCGTTTGCGTTTTGTCTCAAATGTATGAAAACGCTCTCACCGAGTTTGAAATACGTGCGTTCATCGGTTAGCAACAAATGTTATACTCGCTGTTTTAGTTTCCACTATTGACCACCAGAGGCGCTGTTCACGTTTTCATACCACTTTCATACATTTTGAGACAAAACGCAAACGCGTTCGAATTAGTTAATGTTTCGAAAAAACTTATACTAGAGCTACAGAAAAATGTTTCGTAGAATGAATTGTTTCGCAGAATTTTCATTTCACAGCAAATTTTTTTTCAGAAACCGGTAGCTTTTTAGGTGGTTGTACTTTGTTTTGCAGACAGAAGTTTAATAGATGTATTGTTTCGCAGAATTTTCATTTCATAGAAAACATTTTTTTACAAAAGGGTCGATCCTAACCTAACCTACTTTTCTGGTAGATCTCATTGGGTTCTACAAAATGGCATTTTAGCTGTACCTAAAAAGTTAACGGTTTCTGAAAAAAAAGTTTCTGTGAAACGAAAATTCTGCGAAACATTCTATGAAACATTTTTCTGCAAAAGAAGGGGACACCACTGCGACCCTTATGTAAAAAATGTTTTCTATGAACTGAAAATTCTGCGAAACAATACGTCTATGAAACTTCTGTCTGCGAAACAAAGTACAACCGTTATTTAGACATAATATAGTATGCGTATGGATTGCTTGACGTATTCTTAATAGGTATCCTATAGAAATCCTCATCATCATCATTAAGATGATGAGAAATCCTATCCTAGAGAAAATGATTAATGTCTTTAAAAAGAGTTTGGTTACATGATAGGACAAGCAAGGAGGGATAGACTTCAAATCGTTTAAATGCATACAAAAGTGGTATCCAAAACTATAGCTTAGGTCGAGCAGCCGGACGTCCGCGAGGGCTGCTCGAGTCACGTCGACGCAGATGGCTCCCGGCTCCAAGTTTCAGTTTCCTTCCCGATGTTTGTCCGCGTAGTGCTCTGCATAACTCGCAATCTATAATGTTCTTCTCCTCAATCTTAACTTTGAAATTAATAATTATTAATCCATACTTAATAATAAATGCGAAAGTGTATCTGTCCGTCTGTCTGTCTTCCTTTTCACGCTTAAACCGCTGAACCAATTTACATGACATTTGGTATGGAGATAGATTGAGTCCCGGAGAAGGACATAATTAAGATACTTTTTATCCCGGAATTCATCTCTTAAGGGGGTGGAAGTATATATGAAAGAGCGATGACTAGGTAAGCGCCTGATATAAGTGAATAGCAATTACTTAAATTCTATCGCGATAAACGAGTTCCACGCGGACGTAGTCGCGGGAAATAACTAGTATAGATATAAAACCAAATCGAATTACTTATTACAATATAGTAAATTAGACAAATTATTCAAGATCATAAAAACATATGGAACAACCCATAAAGGTTCGCATTGTTTTCGTTTTTCATAGTCAAAATGTAAATTGAAAGTTATAAGTAGGTACCCAAAGAATTATCATGTTTCAATCAAACATAAATTGTATTGCAACTATATACATAAACGCAATATTTCATGAACAAAACGACAAAGTACTCGTTTATTCCACTTGACGATATGAGTAGGTAGGTCCTACAAAAACTGTGGCGTCACATATATGTATAGCTGTCTATGAGTATGGAGCGTTTTACTGAACTTTGCCGCTCATTTTTGTCTTTTGTGTTGCTCTCATTGTCGTTGGTCTCATACAAACATTTGATCGTCTCTGAAAACTGGTTCGAATGGCATGAGCAGAAAAAATGCCTCTAGCCTATTATATAACTATTGCATATATAATATAAGGCGCGTCCACCAGCAGCCATCTGTTACAATTACGTCGGCGGGGTGTTGACCTGCTTAAAATGTGCTCGTACCTTTACAAAAAAGATTGGGTACATAAGTCACCTAAGAGCGCACCAAAGAGTGGAACAACGGCACTCCAGTACCTAATGCCTATTAACCAGAACCTAGAATATACAGTCGCTGAGGTCGAAATCGGCCAGGAGCTCATCATCATCATCATAATACTAAAATTGTATAACTCATTACCAGTCGAGTTAAAACTGGTGCAAAACGATATATGTTTTGCAAAAAAACTAAAAATACTACTCACAAAGCTCGCATGCTATACTATTGACGAATTTGTCGAGGTGTGCGGTGACCCAAATTGTGCATTATAATTGTAACATGCCAAATAATAGTATCTAATAATCAAATGACATGTAAAAATAATATTTTTATCAATAAATAATTGTATATTGTATATTGTATATACTTTTTATGTCACACCTGGCCATAAAGTGGCCATAATCGCACGCTCCGCGCGCGAAAAAACCAACTTCCTGGCCAGGGGGTGATATAAAATTTTGTACTTACCACGGGCGATAATAAAGAAAGCCTCAGATCGCATATTTATCGCCCTTGCCTTCGGCTCGGGCGTAAAATACCTGCCATCTGAGACATTCTTTGTTTTATCGCCCTTGGTAAGTAATGTACTATTCTACGAGGCAATCGAAATTATTTAAATAAACCGAAATAAATAAACAAACTAGTTCTGCGAAAATGAATTTCAAGCCACAGGTCAGCTTTCGTTAATTTAAATTGCAAATTATACCTATTGGTCTTAATTTGGTTCATCTTTTTCACATTATTATTGTATTATGCAAAATATAACGTTGATTTTGCCTTGTAGCTTAGCACAACTGGAGGGGAATGCGGGAAACAGATTAAAGGATGATTCACGCTAGACCGTTCCATGTCCGGCCCGGCTCGTTTTCTAGTACAAGAAATCGACGGACGCGTGACGACAAAACGGGCCGGCCCGGACACGGAACGGTCTAGCGTGAATCATCCTTAATTTAAAACGTGGTACTTAAGGTTCAAATTCTGTGTACCGAGTATATTAACAGGCTCTTGGAACCTGCTATTTACTTAATTCCCTTGTCCTTGTTCATTAAATATTTGTCACATTTTTTTTGTAAAACTGACGTTAACAAATTAAAATTATACCTACCGTGTGTTACCGGCATACGGGCTTTTCTTTAAGTGGATTATTTAAAAACTAGTTTTTAACCTAACCATGCGCTTAATTTCATTATAAAATCAAAATTTAGACTTCACTTAATTGCCAATAAAATTTAAATTGCCAGCAATGTACATAGCCAGCAAAATTGACAATGCAGTACAAATGACAGCCCATAATGTTCACGACGTTATCTCAAGCAGAAAACCTAGTACAGTCAAGGGCACCAATATGTATACATTTTTTCACCTTACTCCATTGAAATAAGGTCCGAAAATATACATATTTATGCCCTTGACTGTACATTGAAGGTACGTACGGAGTTAGGAAATTTAATTTTGCAGTTAATTCACATAATTATGATTTGCTAATACATGGAAATATCTGCTAATGGAACAAATTAGTATCAGTCTCGTCAAATGCCCGCTTGCCGGTAACGCACTCCGATTAGTTTGACATATACATTAAATATTTCAGAGATAAACATACTGGCAATTGTTGTAGTAAACACATAGACAACGTGCATGTATAGCTCAACACGCAACCATACATGGCTCCCCCGCGCTCATGAAATAAAAGTACTGCGAGTATAACAGAGTAACATAGTCTAGGTATATTTCATGAAGTGCGAATTAAGTACGAAAGAAAGAAAAGCAGATTTTTTTGAAAAGCAAGTGGATCCGAACTGATTACGACTGACTATTTGGCCGTTTAGGTGCCCAATTAATTTTCGCTTAGTCATAACTTTTGCCACTTGGTAATATTTTGTGTAGGGTTTCATTTAAATCTAATTCTACGCAATTGCTTAAAAATTATCTGTATTTATATTTAAGGGGGATAAATTACCACTTAAAATACACATTAAAAATTCCGAAGCAAGACAATATATTCCGACGAAATTCGTTTTAAATTCGCCGAATTTTTCCTTGTCGCGTAAAATAATCGAGCCTTAACGAAATCAGGCACAAAGGGGCCAACGAAGCATATTCGGTATTCCAGATTGCTCCCCCCGGCGCCACTTATATGGCACCGCGGTTTTGTACCCAAAAATTGACACATAATGTGGTTCCGGAGGAATTACGTAATGTGTCTCTTTGACGATAAATTACGTTGTTGATAACACACCTTTATATATATATATATATATATGTATCAGATAACATTATGCTATCATAAGATCGCTACGAAGCGAGAAGAGACGCAACACGCAAATCAACTTTTATCCGAACAGTAGAAACAGTTTTCGAAAAAATGACACTTTTGGTATACCGATATTTGTATATCCCGGCCTAAACAGAAAAATTAACTTACTAACGTAACTTTACTGTTACTTTTAAAAACTAACCAACCAATAGCAGCTTGTTATACCTATCCATACTGGTGAACTACGTATATATTTTTAACATTCGTAGGATTTAATATACCGCTTCTTAAGGGGAGGTATCCCCAACGCAAATGTCCCGCTCTAACACGCGTGAGTTTATAATTAACCATCCCGGTCTCTACGCAAGCTCTGCGCGCAGTTTTGTAAATATTTAGCTATAGTCATTAAGCCAATCATTCTATCAAAGCAAACCCTACGAATTTGTCTATAACTATTTACGATCTTTAATTGAGTACAAAAATAAAACGTTAAATATCAGTAATATAGCCGTAGTATTGAAAATACATTCCAAAAAGGGGTAACTTCGCGATTTTTTTCTATCAAGTGAAATTCATCAGGTCATGTAACTGACTGCGATTTTGACTAGACAAGATCCTTAATAGACACTATATTCTATGTCTCAGATGGTTTTTAAAAACTCAAAAGTGGTAATACACGGCCTTAAAGACCTAAACAATACTTATAATAATACTGGTTAAAACATCTGCCTGTCCTAAACGATAAACAAGCGAAATACCGGCGCGCGGCATAATCTCGAGAACATTCTAGAAGCCGTTTTGTTCGGGAGGAATTATCGTTACCTCAACTCTGACTCTGTTATGCAAAGCGTCTGGAGTGGAGACGGATAACTTTCTGCTTTACTGGATGAGACCATTTGCTGTAGTTCACAGTATAATACTCAGACTAACCAGACTACTACATCAAATAACAATATTTACACTATTTGACACGTAGCTGGAGCTGGAGCGATTACACCGTTAAGCCGTAACCGCTGTCGATAGTAGTCGCTTCGCGTCGGTCGAACCGATCTACGTGTTTTTCTCTTTTATTGTGTACAAGCTTTTTTGATCGGCTCATGCCGACTCCGCGTCGATAGATTTGGGGAGACCCTACTGATAATAGTAAATAAAGGAATAGGTAGAGTTGGATGAAGAAAATACCTGCTACGAATGAACCATATATAAGAACCATTGAATCGGAGCATTCCACGAAAATGTCTCTTACGAAATACTACTTTTTTCAAAATTTCTTGAATTTACTACCACTTGTTTTTACAAATAATACGCGTAGGTGAATTATGTGCAATAAGTTTTTACTTCAGCTAAAAAAATAAACGTAAAAATAAAGCAATGACGAAAAAATCACAGTTCGTAAGAGACACCCTCCATGGAATGGTACATCGAGTGATTGAGTGAATCAATGAATTGTATAATACCCTTGGATTTTTGTATGATACCAAAAGTAAACAAATATCTATAATTTGAGTGTTTGTTAACCCATATTTCCCACGTAGAATTACTTCAAAATATACATAAAACATTCGCCACGCCTCATAATTTGACAGCTAATTCTCCAGCCAAGCCTGGAGATATGAAAATTTGTTTACTGGCGTTGATTGCTTAACACTCGTCGGATTTGCATTACAAATAAACCTGGGAACGTTTCGCGGCTTTTTGCTAAAGATTCTCGCGTAAAACAAGGACAATACACAACATTTGGAGTAACGTGGGTTCCACTGAAAATTCGTTATATCTGCGATTAATTGGAAGAACCCGAAAAGTAGGCAAAATGAAAATTGCAGAGTTTAAATATGGACGTGGGCCGACGTACGTACATACGGGAATTGCAAAATTATTGCGCATTTTTATTGTTTTGTTCTGAGGCTACATAACAAGCATCCATCTAGCTAGCTGACAGTCAGGGAGGCCGTATGCCTGTTTGCCACCATCGTAGTGTAAAAGATATATATCATCTCCGTAATGCGCTGATTAACTCAAAATAGAGGTACATATTTCATAATATACTTACAGCAACACACACTCAAGTTATAATGACATACAGGCAGCAGTTATACAGTACCTATATAACACACCAAGTTCTGTAAGTGCTGCATATATTATTATGTTCTTCTTCTACATTCATTATGTATACCTATATAATATTATTAAAAATATTTCAGTACGAAACCCCAAAAACGCGAGGTTAAGTCTGGCTCGGCGCTAAGTCCATTTCGTTCGATTCAACGGCTCCCGCCAAAATCCGGCTAATAGACTTTCTGTTTATTATTCCAATGTTCGGTTTTCGTCACAGTGAGTACAATCAATTTTATTTAGACCTATCGCCAATAACTGGCCACTTAGGAAATTGACAAAGTGCATTCATTTTGAGACAAAACGCAACCGCGTTCGAATTAGTTAATGTTTCGAAAAAACTTATACATATACTATTTGTGATGTAGGTAGGCAGGTAGGTGTTAACTGGCAGAGATCCCATACGTTCATTGTAGTTCATTTTGCTAACGTCCTTTTAAAAAAACACCATTTTCCGAGTTTTCCACCAGACATATATATTTTTTAAATAATTTTCCCTGAAAAAGTATATTTTTTACCGCACACTACATAATTTTTTCCAAAACGAAAGTGGTTCGGGTCTTCAGGAACAAGTGGGTTAATTGAAACAGGATGAGTAGGTACTATAATAGGGGTTAGTAGTAGCTCAGTGGTACGGTTGAGGGATCTAGGAGAAGGGTTTAGATATCTGGAAGGAAATACGCAATCCACATACGAATTATAATGTATTCATACTATATATCCGAATACATTCACATTCAATTGTAATCTAATTAAAATAACACTTCAGCTGTGACTCCGAGCGAGTCCCAGGCCAGAGTCCTTGGAAAACCATTTGTTTCCAGCAGAATGCCGCTTTGACAGGCATTCCAGAATATATTCAAATACGAATATGTTACTTTATGGTTCTAGACCAAGCATGGCCAGCCTCATACCGTAACAACCTCTACATTCTCCCTCCTCCTCGGGATGAAGAATGTAGGCAAAGACCTGCCTAACCCTATAGACTAACTAGGTCTTGAAGCAAGTGCCAATAAGAACAGGTAACAACACGGGTTGAAAGCTGAACCAGCAAGCAGTTTGTTTCAAAAATAAGTCGTGATCACCATGATCGGAGACCAAACAAACATATCGAGAATAATTTATTATCATTCGCGCCTATCCGATGACAACAACGCAGGATGATGGTGCTGAGGCCCATGAGAGCCTCCTCGCCCTCTGCTGATGGAGTACAGCGAGTGCCCATCACTGCGAAGTGGTCTTCCTTTTTTCAAACTGCCTGGCTTTCTTTTTTCTATACTGCTTAGCTGGTCACCCTTCTCCCCTGGTTGGCAAGATTGCTTCAGAGTCATCACAGCATACAGCATACTCGTCCGCATGAAATTGGATAAAACAATATTAGTTTACTCTAGATAGCAGTCACACTAAATTAATGCTTCTAGAAAATGTTACTAAGTTTCAATTATTATAGATTATCATGAAAATATTTACAAGTCCAAGTTGTATTCATTTTAATAAAATTTTATTAACATTACAATGTTGTTTTATTACTATTTGTATTTTAATATAAGTTCATGAACTTCTGTGTACAATTGGATTGAGCTTTAGTTTGCATAGTCATTGCAAAGTACAACTCAATATTGGGTTTTAGTTTACAATATTTGCAAAGTACAACTCAATATATAATATAATATAATATTTTTATAATTATCATAATATAACTATTATTACTAACCTATCATGAGTGAATATGATAATAATGTCCTAACTATTTATATACACCCATTATATTACAATATTTAATACATTTACCATAGCAGTGGTACAAATCTATAAATGATTAAGGTATTGCTAAACGATTATTATATTTTTTTAACCTATTTACATGTACTAGTGTTCTAGTTATTCTGCCTTTTGGAGAAACACGTTTAATTAAATAGTTAACACTGCCAACTCTGCGTTCCACTATAAAAGGCCCTTTAAACATTCGACATAGTTTAATGCTTCGGCTAGTAATTCTTTTAGGAACATACAACATTACTAAATCATTTGGTGAAAATTCCAGAAGTTTAGCTTTTCTATCATAATAAAGCTTTTGTTTAGCATGCGCACATTTAATTCTGGACAACACCGACTTGGTCACAGAGGCTATAGTGTTAACTCTTTCTGTCAATGTCTGAGGTGGATTCAGTTGCTTGGTATTCAGCTGTAAATCACACTTAAGCAATGGTTCTCTGCCATGTAATACAAAATAAGGTGACTCACGCGTGGTTGCTTGAGCACTGCAGTTCAACGCAAATGTCACTGGCAAGACATATGAACACCAATTTTTCTGGTCTTCGGAGATATATTTTGACAGCGCTGCTGACAATGTTCTAAATTGCCGTTCTATAAGTGCATTTCCTGTTGCATGCATTGGCGAACTATGTGTCAGCCTGATTCCCAGCTCTTCAACTGCACATCGTACTCTCTTGGCTGTGAAGATAGTGGCTCTGTCCGTGATCAGATGCCTGACTCCACCCAACCTATAATCAATATTTTTCAAAATAAATTGCACAACAACTTCCGATGTTAGTCTTGGAACTGCTTCTGTTATGAGGTATTTGCTCGTGTACTCCACTGCTGCGAGCACATACCTGTTACCATGTAACGATTTCCTAAAAGGTCCTAGTGCATCAATTCCAACCTTGTCCATAATATCCGTTAACTTTACATTGATTAATGGTGCAGAATTCAATTTTCCTCCTCGCTGTTGACATAACTGACAGATTGACACATAACGTTTTATTTTCTTTTCTGCGTCAGTGATAAAAAAGCGTTTACGGAACTTGCTATAGGTTTTATACAAACCGTAATGACCACCTGAATAAGGGTCGTCGTGCAGCTGTTGCATAATTTCTGTGAACATAGTACACGGCAAAACTACTACATTTTTATTCGATTCTTGATTGCGGGTTTTTTTATACAGGATTTCATCTTCAATGAAAAAATTGCCATATTTTCCTTTTTCTTCCAATTTTCTCACAACCTTTGTGCAATATTCATCCTCTGACTGCTTTAATTTCAGCTCGGACTCTGTGAACATATAGAGATTTAAATCCTCTTCACTCCTAAGTTGGATTTCTTTTGGTTCTTCGTCCTGTAAAGGGTTTCTGCTCAAATAATCTGCTACAACATTAGTTTTTCCTGCACAATGGACTATAATGAAGTCCCATGGCTGTATTGCCAAGGCCCATCTAGCCAATCTTCCTGACATATCTCGTCTAGATCGCAACCAAAGTAATGCTCGATGATCTGTCACGACTTGGAACGACTTACCCCATAAATACGCTTTATAATAATTTAAACTCCACATCAGCGTCAAACATTCTTTTTCAGAAATGGAATATTTCGCTTCAGCATCACTCAACTTTCTGGAAGCATACGCCACTGGTTTCAAGACTTCTTTTCCTTGAAATAGACTCGAACCCAGTGCCTGGTCACTTGCATCTATGATTAATCTAGTCGTACATTCCGAATCTGTTGAAAAATGTGTTAGTATCGGCGCCTCACATATGCGTTTCTTTAATTCTTCAAAAGCACTTTGCGCTTCGCTTGTCCATTCAAACTTCTTATTCTTTTTTGTCAATGACGTAAGAGGTAAGGCCAAATCTGCAAAGCAATCTATGAATTTTCTATAATACGAGAATAATCCAATAAGAGACCTTAGCTCCTTAAGGTTTTTCGGTGGTTTCGTTTCCTGCATTGCCTTCACTTTAGTTTTATCAGGTCCAATTCCTTCCGCCGACACTGTATGACCTAGCACTATAGAAAGCTGGGTACTAAGCGACGATATACATACTTATATAGATAAATAAATACTTAAATACATAGAAAACATCCAAGATCCAAGAACAAATATTCGTTCTCATCACACAAATAAATGCCCTGGCCGGGATTCGAACCCGGGACCTCCAGCTTCGTAGGCAGGGTCACTACCAACTAAGCTAAAGCGGTCGTCATATTAATGTAATGCAAGACAAACTTAAGTCTGCCCTCTTCTTCCTAGATGTTTATAAACGAATCTTATCTACCAGTGGCAGCGCATCAAAAATATTCTAAGCCGGAAATAATTTGCCTTTATTATTCTTCGTGAGCCGTAGTAAAAGAACTGCACTGGCTGAAAATTAGGCAAGCCGGTGGGAATCGAGTTGTATGGACGCTCCGCCACGTGTTATCTACCTACATTACACTTTCGACACCATTTGATGTTGACAATGTTAGTACTTTAGTTACCTCACTCCTCTACACTGAGCGAAAAAAATACTAATTATTAGTAAGTTTTAGTGAATCCCAAGACAAGGAGATTATACTAACGGTTACAAAACAGTTTAGTAGTAATTAGTAGTTACAAGGACATTTTTTTTGGTATTAGTAAATAACTGCTATTATCAAAAACTGTTTTGTAACCGTTAGTATATAATCTCCTTGTCCTGGGATTCACTAAAACTTACTAAAAATTAGTATTTTTTTTTCGCTCAGTGTATGCGATTAGCAAAACCTTAATAAATATTAACTGATTCATTATGCGTATTTCGCATTTATTTTTTATGTGTGAAAGAGTTATTAGTTGCATTTTTCATGTTGAGTCTGTTACTAAGTGTAAAATCTATTTCATTCATAATAGACGTAGTAAACATAAAGGAAGAAGGAAAATGTTATTCATAGTTCTGAATCATGTCCATATTCTATTTTTAATATCCACTTTGTTAGTGAACTCATAACATCGTAAGCTTCAACATCGACACGCATTTCTTTAAATGCCAGTCATATCCAGTTAGGCTGGCCTGTGAACTTATTCCTTTTGCCTTGCATCCTTCTCACTGACAGGGCTCAGTTTACCCTGGACACGTGTCAAATGTCACGCCCTTGCGTGTCGGATTAAACCTTGTCTATCCGTCATAGAAAACGCACAAATTATTCATTCGGAACAAAGGGTGAATGGATAATTGGGACGTCACGTATACTTATTTATACTCTTTGACGTAGGCATCGGCATTTTGGTTTCACTTTTAATTGATAGTAGGCTTTCTCAATGTTTATTTGTAGCTTGTTTTGATTTGATACTAATATCCTTATGGCATTATTAGGAGGTAGTTAATTAGACGTGAAAGGCACCTAAACAATGGGTTATTTACTGAATTATCGGCAAAAAGCTATTTTTATGTGTCCCGTTAATAGGCTATTTGACTCATTATTTTTACGAATGCCCTTCGAACCCTTTTTAAGAGACGATGAAATGTAATATTTTAAATGCCAAAGTGTGTCTATCTGTCTGTTTTATCTGTCTGTCTATCTGTCTGTCTTCACGCTTAATCCGCTGAACCGATTTACATGAAATTTATAATGGAGATAGATTGAGTCCCGGGGAAGGATATTTTTTATCCCGGAAATCATCCCTTAAGGGAGTGGAAGTTTGTATGAAAGAGCGATGAGTAGGTAGGTAAGCGTCTGATATTAAGTAAATAGCAATTACATCAATTGTATCGCGTTAAGGTACTAATGAAATGAAATTGAAATGAAAATGAAATGACAGACTAGCAAACAGTAGGGGCTGATTTTCAGATATATGATTCTCGACTATATGATTGTGGTACTGACAATAGCCGAAACATCATTGCTTAAAATTTTCTCGATAGAAAAGAAATCCAAAGTTGAGTCTATATTTTCCTTTTTTTACTCAGCCTTCTAGAACAACGCATTATTAAAAGACACGGTTAAGTTAATATGATGGTATTTTACCTCATCTAGGTACTGACAAGAGGAAATTTTATAAATCTGCACACAGTCAGATATTTATCGCGGTTTGTCTAAAAAAGCCATTCCCGGAGAGTGTTGCATCCCGTTTTATCGTGAACGAAAAACATACGCACGTCTCTTTCAATCAATATATCGCCTTAAACGCTTAAACGAAATCTAACTTTTAAAGATGAAAAATGGTTTTTCTATCAAACTTGATAGTTTTGTCCCCCGTTAAAAAATGGGCCCTTGCCGGATAATATATATTGTTTAAAGTCGATGCGTATTATTCAACCTTAACCCAAAATTAGTTCTTGATCAATAAATAATGAAGAGAACACATAAACTCCGAGATGGAGATTAAGTCTCACTTATCGCTACAAACTATGGGCCATTAGACGCAGTAATTTCTTGGCTGAGTTGAATTGGCCCAATTCAAGATATACCAATTATAAGTTCGGCGTTCCATTACATGTTGTCAATTAGGACATAATGTAGCGAAAGTGGGGATTATATTACAAGATTTTACGGTTGTTTTAACAAGCGTTAAATTCATGAAGTTAACTTATTCAGATTTGGTTTTCGTGTACCATACATGTGTTTTTGTCTCGTATTTAATTAGGACTAAGGAAATTAGTTTTACTATTACTTGAAATTAAACGCGATGTCGATGCCGTTCTCCTACTAACATCTGCTACTGTAAACATGGTAGTAAAAAAACGCGCGTCCACCGCGCGTTTAAGAAACGCGATGCGCATACGTCATTAGGCAAAATGTTCAACTGGTATCTATCATAATAGGCAAGCCAGTGAGAATCGAGCTCTACGGACGCCGAGCCACCCAATAACTGCCCGCCACACCACAAAACTTGCACCACCGTACATCGGATTAACGCGGTATCGGGATTCGCAAGTTCGTTCCATTACATGCGTCATAATTGTCAATCCGCTGACATTGAGAGATCGCTCATTAGCCCTTATCGTGGCCAACTTGCTCTGGAGGCCTACCGAGAAGTGTAATCGAAATATAAACCTCTCTGTTGCACTTGCATATTCGAGTGACGGAGAGGAAGATACTTCATTTTCGATTCGCGGCACTCTGAACACGGAAATCGTGTTGCGGGTTCACTGGCGCCAATTCGAAATGTGGCAGCTCAGCGCGCAACAAAGTCGGCAGCTTATTTACAAGTCTATTTTAAGGTTTCCGCGCCGCGTGTTAAACGTTTGGACATGCTCTTTGCTCAGCGTCATTTCATCAGACTAAGTGACACGTAGATGACGATAGACAAAACAAGGCGATGACCTTTGGTTACGTGTTTGAAAGAGCATGTAACGCGGTACCTATATTATTCTCGTATCACGTTAATTTTTCCCAAAACTAGTAGACTTTAGTAAGCGAACGCAATGTGCAGGTTTTACATTAGTGAATGGGACGTCGAATCGCGTAAAATTTTAATTTCAATTTAAATTAAAATTTACATTTCGGAAGTGTCACAATAACATCTTGGTCGTGAGTTGACTGGACACTGCACTTGTAGGTTGGATTGGATCAAGTCGCACGAGTTTTCCGAACTACTTATCCGCACTTCTCCCGTCCTGATGACTATAAGTGTAAGGACTGAGTGGACGCTCGGAGTTACGTATTCGGCGGGGCGTGCAACGGGGCGGGCGAGCGTGCATACTATTTGTGCAGCGGCGACTCAGGATACCACTATGAGTTTCAATTGTTTAACATACACGTCCCGCTGCAAGCCCAAATAGAGCGTCCACTCAGGCCTTACAGTAATAATATGTGAAATTCGTACAAGTTTAAATAAATTTATTGATCATGTTTTCTTTCACCCAAATTGTCTACCATGTTCGATTGGCTGATATTAGTTTTTACATTTTTAATTCAATTACTTTACCTCATACAGCTGTCTCAGCTTACACTCAAGTTTATCCCAAGACAGTACTAACTTACTTGCCGTGTCGGAAGCCAAATTGGTATGCAGTCTCCAGGTGGATTGCCGCAACCTTTGGCAATATCTCAAGGTACTGACGTATCCGTAGTGCGCATGTAGTCAGCTTACCAGCCTATCTGTTCACAAGTCGTGATATACTCATATTTGAGCCTGTTGCTAATATAATGAGACCCCTAAACTCTTCAAGAACTATGCGTAATCGGAAGTTCAGGCTCATTGGTTCGCCTCAAGCAATACGCTTGGTTAATGTTGTGAACATCGAAGATACTATGTGTATTGCTTAGTCATAAATTGTTTGCGCAGTTTGATGCGTCGTTGAGGTTTAGGAATACATCTATATCATTTGACAATACATCGCAAAATATGGTTTGTTTTGTCCATAGCTTAGGTAGAAGTGGGGCTTATCTTAATGAATCGCTTATCGAAATAACTACTACACTCAAAACAGATTTGAAGTGGATATTGAACTTATAATTATACCTAAAAGCAATATGCCACGGAATAAAACCGCCAATTACCTTTGCGTCGATAGGTACTGCTTACAACACGGCTCCGGTGGGACTCTTGTTATTATTTAAGGAATCTATATTAGATACCCAATACTTTGTGTCACATTTCTCCATCTAATCGCTTGGCTGCGATTCCATTTGTGTCATTGGATAGCAGGCGAAAGCCTTAGGCTGGAAACAGTGCTCGACCGACGGTCAGCGCGTACCGTCGGTCGGGCGCCGACCGACGTAGATATATCTATACATATGCAAGTCTATGGTTGGAAACAGAGAACGACCGACGGTCAGCGCGTATGGTCGGTCGGCTGACGGTGAGCATCGCTCTGAACGCACGTATGCTTTCGTACAGCTATAGCTACGCCCGACCGACGGTACGCGCTGACCGTCGGTCGAGCACTGTTTCCAGCCTTAAAATAATCGTTTTCTTTCATACCAAACTGGACAGCTGAAGCCTCGTCGCTTTCCGTCCCTCTATAAAATACCACATTTAAGTACTTAGCCGAAACACCTCCATGGTGTTTTTACAAACATCTGCACTGAAAAATGTCAACATAATCATTTCAACGCGAGGCAACGTCGGCAACAAATCGTTCAAAATGGAATAAAGGCCTAGATAATAAATTGGAAACTATAAATATAGCGAGTCCCAAGGGCTCCAGCCGCGAATGAGTTGTGCACCGGCGCTAGGTACTAAGAACTCTGCTCTAAGGGGAATCATGTTATAATTGGAGTACCTACGCTATAGATGAGTAGTTTGTTCTTTTATTGAGCGCTTTATATAACTTTACTTCATGGGTCTTGGATGTTTTCTATGTATTTAAGTATCTCTTTATCTATATAAGTCAAAGGAAGCACGCAGTAAAATTAAACGTAGGGAATACAGCCCTGATGAGAAAAAGTTTTATAGCCATGGCGCCTAGAATGTTCAATAAGCTGCCTGAGTCACTGCAACTAGAACTGACCCATAGATTTAAGCACATATTAACTAAACTACTAGTCAACAAATGCTATTATAGTGTAAGTGATTTTCTCAATGATAACGACATCACCATATAATCGAAATTATGAATTTTATTTATCTATTAATAACTATGACATGAATTTGGGATTGTATTTTATTTTATTTTATTTTTTATGACATGAATTAATGCGTATTATCTGAATGTTTTAATGATGACATGTAATTTCGTACGCCGTCAGGCACATCATAGCTGTACTGGATAGATATAAGTTGTATTGTCACCTTTATTTACCTATGTTGACGAATAAATGAATTGAATTGAATATGTATATCGTCGCTTAGTACCCATAGTACAAGCTTTGCTTAGTTTGGGACTAGGTTGATTTGTGTAAGATTGTCCACAAATATTTATTTATATTTACTCAGTTTTCACAAGCAAAAGAAGGCAGTCATCACAGTCTCGATCCACCGCGCGCGCGTCTCTCCTGGATGAAGTAATCGAGTTCAAATCGACTAAAATACTCGAACGCGAATAACAGTCACTTTGGTAGCGTAATTCATATGGCATTTTTATCAAATGGGAACGGGTTTTTTGTTGGGAAATGGACGGGAATTGAGCCTCAAGTACCCAAGCTTACTCGTGACCAGTGGGGCTTGTAGTGCTTGCACGCGTCATTTGATCGCATAATTACCCTATAACCAACCTTGTAGCGAAGTGCCGCGTCTATATACCTACAGTTCAACCCTGTGAGTACCTTTTGGTAAGTACGAGTATTACTATATATCCCAGGAACATTCCGGTTGTGGAATGAACTCCCCGCCGCTGTTTTCCCGAGAAGGTAGTAGGTATAAAGATGTAACTGCTTAGGTAGTTAGTTTTACCTAGTTTTTATAGTTTCAGCGAATTTACTCACGAATCCGAACCAAATAAATGGCCCGCATGGTTGGTGGCGTTATCACTTTTGTTCTGGAAGTCAATCGGAGACCTGCGTTTTGTATTCCAACATGTTAGGTAGGCTCAAATAAGTTCCTACGGCTCGGGCGCAATTTTTTTTTTATTAAATTTCAGCTGCCCCCGTCTTATAGGTTCGAATATAAAGGTTCGAAAAAGGGCCATGAAATGCGTATCCCGAAACAAGAGCTGGCCGAAAAGGTTATGTCAAAGTAAAAATATTATAAATAGTATTTTGACAATTACCTCCGGTTTATTTTTCATTCTAGTGCAATCCCAGTGACACCCTTAAGGAGTTCGGTGTGCACTTGCTAGTACCCAGGTATTGGCGTAGGCACTAGTTTTTCGGAAGTGACATCTGACCTTCCTAGAAAAGAAACTGGAGGCCGATTTTTGAGTGTCGAACGCTCGAATTTACACTCGAGATCAGTCAAAAACATCAAAAAACTATGATGTTTTGAGAGTGAAAAGTCGAGCGTTCGACACTCAAAAATCGGCCCCCTGTACCTGGTTGGGATTGGGCTTACAAATGTATATATATTGACTTCTATATAAAAATGATAATATTGATTTTCTACTAAAAATGTCAAAGTGACAGGATGATAAAAATACAACATAATAAAGTTGTAGAGATATTTTGGTTAAAGTACTGGCTATAATATCTTTTGTTTTCTGTGGCACTTATTGTTTCTGATTCGACTTATAATAATGCATTTTTTATTCGGTAAATGTTTATTTTTATCCCGCGAATGGGTATTGTGTGTTAAACTTTTTGTTTAGGAATTAATTTATTCTTTAACAATTATGAATAGGTAATTGTACAACAACATGTGTTGGTTGTTTTATTCTGTTTAGTCCCGTCATGTCTACCTGCATTGTGTTTGTGTTAAAAGTTTCACGTATATTTGTAACTTTGTGTTATGAAGATAACGTTGGTTTTCCATCAGCGAGGCAAGGCGGTGCGGAGAAAAAGAATATTCATAAGTACCAGTATTTTCTATTGTTTTAGCTATTTGTCAGGTAAATAAAATTGGGTCTAGTTATGTCGTTATTGCGTAGCTATTAGCTAACTATCTTGTATGTATTAAAGACTATTTGTTTCAAGATAAAAAAGCGCAGGGCCTATAGGCCTTGTAGTTTGGCAACTATTTTACAAAATTGTAGAAATAAATGCTAGATGACAATTTTACACAAATCGAACTACTATTAAGAATTGTAGGTACCCAAACTTTCTGTCAGTTTTGCGTTTTTACTGACAAAGCTAGCGTCTCCTGTTACCAGCAGTTTTCTAATTATTCCGGCACCGGCACATCACTTATCTTTGGAATCGCTATTTCTGTTTATATAGAGGTATCAGTAACAATACCATATCTTTATTTTTCAAGTGTGCATATGTTATCTGTGAAAAGGTAAGGATAGGACAAAATATTAAGATAAGTTTGTGTTCAGAGGGGTCCCAAGATAATACCACTGCTACTAGTTATAGGCCTGTCATATGTTGCATTCTAAATTGCAATAATTGCGGTAAACTTGCATTTTTGGTATGTTGTTTGGGTCCACCTAGATAGTGTTTGCCCAGATTTGCAGCAGTTTAAAATGAACGCGCGCTGAGTTATTCCTGAAAAACCAAAAAGTGGGGAATTTTCGACCAAAATATCAATAATGAGGTATCTACGGGGACATTAATGGGAGATAAAGCTGTAGCAAACTTAATTACCTTCATCCGACCCAAACGACCGTGGACCCAAACAACATACCAAAAATGCAAGTTTACCGCAATTATTGCAATTTCAGCGTTTTTATATGTACGATATAACCAGCCTATTAACACACTGTATTAAGAGGAGGGGTAGGGCAAGCTCTCTCCATACAAACTTTGTGCAGGATTTTCTTCGTTTGTGTTTGCATTAAAGTTATGATTTTTCGTCAGTATGCTTATTTTTCTGATAGCTATTTCGTGATGTAATTTTTTTTAAATTTTTTTAATTTTGAATTTGTTTGAAATATTTGTAAATTTTCACATCACGATCTTCGCATATCTAATATTTACAACCAATAAAAATATTATATTTGTTAGTGCCAAAACCGACGAATAAAACGTGCACAAAGTTTGTATGGGGAAGGCCTTGCCCTACCTGCGCCTTAAGTCGTAGCACAGGATAATATATATCAACTTCCAAACTTGTATAAATAACCTAAATATATGGCCAGAGGTCATTGTTTCAAGTAAAACCTTAACACCGCGTTTTAGGAACTAATTCAGAGGGAACAGCGACATCTGGTGGCAAATTCGATCAAGATTTTTGACACTGACGTTTTTATAAGAAATACGCGGCAGAACAGTTTGAATAACATACAAAAAAGCGAAGCAAACGCATCGAGTATGTACAGTCAGCAGCAATGGTTGCTATGCGGGCGAGGTATTCAAAATGATTTGCACACGCTCTTAATCCGTTATAATAAAGATGCGTGAAGATCATTTTGAGGCCCGCGTAGCAACCATTGCTGCTGACTGTACGGACATTACTTCCGCAACATTACCGTCTCTCCCTATCCTTTGAGGTGGATTCATAGGACAGGTAAATAAACTTGTTCAAGGACCCTCTTCATCTCTTTCACATTCCATTCACATTTTTATAGCAAGCATTATTAAAGGAGCAACGCGACATATAAAACGACTTACATTCCGTATCGAATTTTCCATACAAAGAATCTCCCATCTATTTGTTTTTGGGTGTACTAACATCATAGTGACGTTTACCGCACTGGCTGTGGTACACGTGCACCGACCGTAGCTAAAACGTCAGTCATAACGAGTGCACAACAAATGTCATATAACTAGTACCCTGCTTTTACCTCACGAGCCCGGGTGGGCCATTGTTATGTGTTGAGCTTTGAGCTATATATACACACTAGCGGCCCGCCCCGCACGGATAGTCTAGTTTTGCTACCTAATGTTTTGATCTACTTACCTACTCTATATAATATTACTACAGACGACATTTCTCTTGTCCCTCACTTCGAATATTACTCGTTTTCCATACAAACATTCAACCCCCTTTTTACACTCTTAAGGGATTTCTTATATCTTAACTGAGAGTCACCCCAAGTGCCTATGAAGTCACTCACTTAAAAAATCAGGTTGCTCAAACAATGTTTCAACCACCTTTTCACCCCTTCAGAGGGTGAATTTCAAAAAACGCTGAAAATAGTTTTTTTGGTATTTAATTCCAGGTTTCAAGCTCCTGGTTTAAAAAATAAAATTTGCTCCCCATACAAACTTTTGAGGGAGACGTTTCACCCCTTTAGAGGGCGAATTTCGAAAAACGCTGAAAACAGTTTTCTGTAATTTTAAGGGTTTGTCTATTAAGGGAGTTTTAAGTCTCTATCTTAAAGAAAATTTTATTTTCCATACAAAATGACCAACCCCCTTAACCCCCTAAGGGGATAAATTTTGAAATTAATTATAGCTTATGTCCTATTCTTATGTCTAAGCTACAATATTGAAAAGTTTCATAGAGATCCGTCCAGTAGTTTTTGAGATTAAGTGGAACGTACATCCCATACATCCATCCATCCGCACAAACTTTCATATTGCCTATAGTTGCGTCAGCGCAGGAGCTATAAGTTCACATTTACTATGTGTTCGTATGTGTCACAACTACCACAATGGCCGACCCGCGTTCTTGAGATAAAAGAACTATACCAATATCACATCAACACGTTGAACCAGACAGACCACCCGTAAACTAAACTAACAGCCAGGGTAGTTCATTATAAAATCGGTCTCGATCAAACTCCGCTGAAGTTGCCGACTGTAACTAATATACTTTCACAGGTGACCACGGCCGCTCTATTACGTGCCACGTATTTGTATGGAGATTGCTGTAACTTTTGGGGTCGAAAGCCGCCACGAAGCGTTCAACACGCAGTGAACACTTAAAGAACAGTGAGTAAGGCCCCACACAGGGAAAATAAAGAGCACGCGCGGGCGAATCTCCAGCGTTTCTAATGTCAGAATATTATTTATTTTCTCCCTTAAGGGGAGGTATCCCCAACGCAACTGTCCCGCTCTAACACGCGTGAGTTTACAATTAACCATCCCGCTCTCTACGCAAGCTCTGCGCGCAGTTTTGTGAATATTTTATCAAAGCAAATCCTGCGAATTTGTCTATAACTATTTACGATCTTTAATTGAGTACAAAAATTAAATGTTAAATATCAGTAATATAGCCGTAGTATTGAAAATACATTCCAAAAAGGGGTAACTTCGCGTTTTTTTTCTATCGAGTGAAATTCATCAGATCATGTAACTGACTGCGATTTTGACTAGACAAGATCCTTATGGTAACACATATATTTTTTTTAGATTTTAAGAAACTATATTCTATGTCTCAGATGGTTTTTAAAAACTCAAAAGTGGTAATACACGGCCTTAAATACACGGTTGTTAGTCCTACTGAAGCTATTTGACTGATATTGAATTGTATTTATGTAAAATTGCATGTAAGTTTATTTATGTTTGTTATTATGTATGTTTATTATAATTTACTTTCTGATTAGTACCCACATGGTATTTACATACTTAAAGTCCATATATCGATTACCTATATGGGTTTGCCACCTACTTAGTTATATCAGTATTTCATAATGATTGATTGATTTAATTTATTAATTTATCAATTTAATTTATTGCAATTTATCAATTTAATTTAACTTATTATTTAATCTATTTCATTGTATTAATATAGTCAGTGTTTTTAAAATGTAAAAATATGAATCCTGGTATTCGAAATAAACGATTAATAAATAATAATGTTGCATTATCTCCGCTAACCCAAAGGTTGTCTGGAAGAGATCGCTCTTTAGCGATAAGACCGCCGGTTGTTTCTGTAGGTACTGTGTTTATTTTTGAGGTGTGCAAAAAAGAGTATTTGTATTGTATTAATATTGTAATTAACGGGTACACGAAAACTTTGATCAACTAATCCTTTACTTTATTTTAACAACAATGACAAAAGCGCTGTAAAAATCGTTGATAATTCGGCCACGCCACAAAAATCACAAAAAAACACGCTACATTATAATAGCCCAAGTGTAGTTCATAACATTCGTACGTCCGATTCGATGGAAATTGCCGATTGAACAGTTTATCTAACGTTCATGAATTTAATACTCATTCCTAATTCGATAGCAAGTGAAGATACAATTTTTTCCAAATGAATCAATTATACGCTCCAACCGTACTGTCTTATCGAAAATCTCTTGGTTCTAAATAATTACCATACGATAAATAATAGTAGATTGTTTGACAAGGGTCTAAAGTAAGCCATATTACCACGAGATAGTTATTTTAAAATTGTTCGAGTGGTAATATGGCTTTTAGGCCCGAGTTATACACTCTACTTTTCACTTCAATTGCGAGAAAACACATAAACACAAATTATCTACCTAAAATGAATAATTTAACTCTTGGCGGGCGTATGTCTAATTTGACAGCATGTTTTTTTTTTCTAAGGCCAGCACCATGCGGCAGGCGCATTTGCTTTGAACATAGACACCGCTTAATCTTTAGAGAACTGAAAAACGTCTTTCCTGATTGGTCGATTTTAGTACAGCTGTATTCTGGTTGGTTGATATTTTTACCAAATATTTTTTTATCTGTCAAATTACTGTTCTGTGATTTTGATTGGTCAAATTAAAATGTTTTGTAAATCATAAATATGTATACATATTTTCCCTAGGGCTTAAATGTACTACTTTAGCCCCGCTTCACAAGTCTAATGTGACACACTTTTCGAGCATGAGAAGTGAAAATAAAATTAAACGCTTTCAAACTATTCATTTCCATACTGTATTCCGAATCAGTATGCTACATTAAGCTCTTGTTAATTGCGATCTAGGCCACCGGGAATTACGAGTAGGTACACTATGTAGTCCGGAGTGCCGTGGGTGCGATGGTCGGTTAGATACCCTTCATACAATAAGGTCTTTCAAGGGTCCTTATAAGGTAAAAAATGCTCATCTATTTAGCCCATTTTCAGTTTAACTGATAACTTTCTTGACATTTTATCAATGTTACTATCTAGAACAGGACATAACTTTTATATGTATATCTTGCAATTTTCATTAAGATATTTTGTTTCAAACATCAGTCCAAATCGACCATTTTCGAGCTAAAAACTGCTTTATCACGGTTAAATTCTACTACACACAATTAAATTAAAAAAGGGCAATGTTACTATCTAAAACTTTATTATAATAATCGTATCTTATAATTATTTTATTGGCATTAACAATACTTTTGTCAAAAAATGAAATCATAAAATTTTTAAACTTGTAGGTAATAGGGATGTTGACTCAAAAAATTTTAATACTCCATACGAAAGAATACATATAACTATGCCAAAAAGTGAAAATCCTTTTGAAATATCTCAAAAAATAACGAAACTACAACCGTTAGAATGTTTTTAGTTAGAGAGAGAAAACGCTACAGGTCAGTGACGTCACTGACCTCGAGCGCCATAGTAAATGACGATCGTTCAATACAACGGGGCGTTTTGCGGAAAAGGGACAGAAAATGCCCCCTCCTAAAACTTTGAAGCCTTATAATTATGTAATTATTTATTCTTTTGGATTACTTTTTTCATTTTTTGATAGAGAATTTGATCCTTTTTCGGGAAAATTCGGATTCATTGATTTTCTTATTTGGTGTCAACATCCCTATTCTGTTCAGTTAAAGACCTTTTGGGCCTCTGGTTCGTACTCGGAACTATGGTCTGCTAATTTCATCCAGACGATTATGATTACATGTTTTGAGGCTTCTTGGGTTCGCTTGTATACATTTTAAAGGTCGGCAATGAGCATGTTGCACCCCTGGAGTTGAAGCGTCCATAGGCTGCGTTGACCGCTTACCATCAGGTGAGCCGTAAGCTTGTTTGCCACCGGCATGCTATTAAAAAAAAATGATGGAAAGAGTTCGGTAAACATTATTCAGAAATATATTTAGTGATTTCTTAATGGTAGGTAGAAGTAATTTAATTAGAAACGGATTTGTAGTTAATAATAAATACTTATGTATTTCGACTGATGGTTTTATGATTCAGTTCAAACATATCAGTAAAATATATTGATCTATCGTACTTACTTTAACTTGTCAATGCACACAAGATATATGTAGTGGAAAATAACACATTGCTTGTTAGAATACGGTCTCAATTAACTCTCGCCGGCCGGAGACCTATTGAAAGCTGTCCATGTTCAATGGGATTTGTATCTTTCTAAAAATAGGAACAGAGTTGCATTTGTTTTGTGTTGGCTACATCATGTAACTGAAATAAAAAAAAATTACGTTAGGCGACTTCCTGGTTTGTCGGTGCGGAAGCGGTACGATATGAGAAAACTATCAAATGTCAGTGTCAACTGTCAGTCAACTCAGTACTTCTTTTTACTGCGCCCCTACATTTAAATGAGTGCTTCCTGACTGGCGCGTGATGCGCGGTAGCGGGACGATGCGAAGGCAGTACTGCTCCGCTTTTGCGCATGATATTACTACTGCGCAAATGTAATACTGACAGTATTCTGTCAAGTGGGACTCTTTGCGATGTCAGTAAGTTTACGTCAAAGAAGAAAATGTCACATATTGATCCTGCCCCGCCAAGTCAGGAAGTCGCCTAACTGTGTCACATCTATCAAGGTGCAAGACGTTTAATCCCGAATAGATTCCTCGCTCGGCTATACTGAAGTGATACGGAAACACCTTTCAAACAGCAAAAAGTTGTAATAAATGTCACCTGTCGCCATGAGTTCCACGACCGTATCTCTTCGGCGAGAATAGTTATCATTTTACGATGTCTGTATTGTGCGAAGCTTTGAAATCTCAGTTTTACAACTGCAGCGTAATTGTGGAATAAAATATGACCGAGATATCAACACGCGCTTTCTTACAAATTACGTGCAGCGAGTTTACTGTGAATATTTATATAAGTCGTTGTTTTTATGTAAATAAGACAAGATATTTTATAAAATTGAGAACATTTTCCAGCCATTATGATATTTATTCATATCCATTTAAAACAACGCAGCGTAGGAGGTATTAGTCGCGCACACTTATTTTGATTTAAGTACCTAGTTCGTAAAAAATATAAAATATCTACATAGCCTTTTCATATAGATATTTTACTTTATGTACCGTAAACTTTAGGAAAAAAAAAGGGGCTACTTTGATACATTTAGAACACTTATATATATATAATCATAACTATTTCTAGTTTGATTCAGTTTAGTAAATATATACTTAGCTAGGGTTACCGCTGACGGCCAGTATCCAGACGACAATTTGACAAGTGCAGTGAGGTTTTTTTAGTTCAGAAGCGCGGGAAGCACTGTCAATTTTGACATAGGTACATATTCATAAAATGAGTTTCTACAAATTATTGTGTTTACGGAGACTAATAACTTCTTTTCATAAAATAAAAATACGTTCGTTCAAAAAATAAAAAGGCGTTCTATTGAATGATTTTTCGATACTGCGCACAGTTGTACAATAATAGTACATTACTTAACAAGGGCGGTAAAACAAAGAATGTCTCAGATCGCAGGTATTTGACGCCCGAGCCGAAGGCAAGGGCGATAAATATGCGATCTGAGGCTTTCTTTATTACCGCCCGTGTTAAGTACAAAATTTTATGTCACCCCCTGGCCAGGAAGTGGGATTTCCCGCGCGCGAAGCGTGCGGTAATTGCCGCTTTATGGCCAGGTGTGACATAAATTATTTTATTACTTAATACCATAGACTTTTGGTTCAGCTTTAAAAGTATGTGATTAATTCAAAGATTATAGTAGACGAGTAGAAAAAAGTATTTAAGTTCAGTAACCCCAAGTAAACAATAACCTAACACCAAAAGCCGGCTTTTACTCGACCAGCGTAGCGACAGTAATGAGTTGGAGTAACGACTCCAGTTATTTATGCCTGTGCGGCTAACGAGAATGCGCTGTACGGGTACTAAATAAATAAAAAATAGAAGCTTAGGCGACTTCCTGACTTGGCGGGCCGGGATCGATGGACAGGACAAAGGAGAACAGATCATTTCAAATTTCAATAGAACATCCAGTTCTCGTACCTAAATAATAATTTTACCTGAACTTGAAAAAGTCGGTGCTCAATTTAATGGTTTTTTTGTTCCTAGTTTATTATATCGTAATATAGTGAGTAGCCAATTGAGCCAAATATGAACTGTTAGGACAAATTTAGTAACATTGGCTGTAACTACAATTTTTCATTGCGACTGGCATCAATGACAACAAATGTATCTAATGAATATTCAATCATCTATTCCATACTAATCCATACTAATGTTATAAATGCGAAAGTGTGTCCGTCTCTCTGTCTGGCTGTTACCTCTTCACGCGTAAACCACTGAACCGATTTATGAAATTTGGTATGGAGATAGTTTAAGTCCCGGGAACGACATAGAATAGTTATTATCTCCGAAATCATCTCATAAATGGGTGAAAGTTTGTATGGAAGAGTGATAATTAGTGATAAACGCCTGAAATAAAATAATAGCTATTTAATTCTAAACGCGGACGAAGTGAGCAAAAGCTACTCAGTATATGATAAAAAATCGAATTTGGAGCATCCCAACTGGGGAAGTACTTCCGCCTTGCAGAAGACCACAGCCATAATAACATTATTTACTAAACACGGTATGTAGTGTTGTGTTCCTGGAGGTGAGCAAAGTTGCCAGAGCTCCCGAGGATGCAATGTGTTGGGAGCGAGGGACCTAAACTTATCCCGTCTGCTGTCAACACAGTGAAAACTCAAATTTAATAAAGGGTCGGCAGCGCGCATGTGACTCTTTTGGAGTAGCGAGCGTCTATAGGCTGCGGTGTCCACTTACCATCAAGTGGACCGTACGCTTATTTGCCAACGTCGTTCTATTAGAAAAAATGTCTTTGAATAATGTGTCCCGTCTACGTGTCGGCCAGTTTCCTGACCAAACACATGCAGCTTGCTTTACAATAAGGTAGCGTACGTTTATGGCCCCCATTCGTGCCTTATGAACGTATAATAAAAGCCTTATGGCTGGCATTCCATATTGAATTAGTCTTGTTTTACTTCTAGCTTGCTTTAGTTACTAAGGCCGGGTTTTATAATGATGAAATGAACACAAAACCCTCGTCATAGATAACTGTCAAATATCTCGCTTCAATGTGCCAACCACCTACGGCACCTTTTTTATTCTACTCTGTGGTCGATTTCAATAACGACAAGTCACTTATTTTGTTTTACTTTTATAATTACTTGTAATTAAAGTCAAGTCTTTGAGAAAGCCATCTCTTTTATTTTAATAGGTTATGGGCACCTCGCTCATTAGTGCGTTTTGAGATTGGCTATAAAAAGAAAGCTAAGTAAAATAAACTGAAAGTACATAACCTCAAAACACGCGGTCGCCGGTATTCTTTTCAGCATTTCAGATACTTACAAAATGTCTTCGCAAAATGGTTTGCTATCTATTGAAAAGCTCACAGGACGAGACAATTGGAGCACATGGAGCTTTGCGGTGGAAGCTTTTCTTCAATTAGAAGAACTATGGGAAGTTGTACAAGGTACCATAGTTGACAAGAAAAAGGACACAAAAGCGAAGTCTAAATTAATATTGCTGGTGGATCCAATGCTATACGTCCATATCCAGGACGCAACCACGTCTAAAGAGGTATGGGACAAGCTTTCTCGTGCTTTTCAAGACTCGGGACTAGTACGCAAGGTTGGTTTATTAAAAGATTTAATCAACACCACCTTAGAATCAAGTAACAGTATAGAGGAATATGTTAATAAAATCATGTCTTCAGCCCATAAATTGAGAAGTATTAAATTTGAAATAGACGATGAATGGCTTGGGACTTTAATGCTGGCTGGCTTGCCCGACATGTACCAGTCAATGATCATGGGTATTGAAAGTTCTGGAGTTGAAATAAGTGCAGATTTAATAAAAACTAAATTGCTACAAGAAGTAAAATCAACATCACCAGATACAACAGCATTTTATACAAAACCCCATTCCAAACAAAGTCATATTGCCAATAAAAAAAATCAGAATCATAAATCAAAAGGGCCTCGTTGCTACAACTGCAACTAATACGGACATTTAGGCAAGCAATGCTGGTACAAAAAAAATAAAACTAGCAATGATAACTCATCTAATAATGGTTATATAGCTGCTTTTTCAGCTATGCAGTTACAAGATCACAAGAATTGGTATATAGACTCGGGTGCATCAATGACAATGACAATGCATCGAGAATGGCTGGACAGCGAGAAGCCTTCACCTGTAAGAACTGTAAGGATTGCTGACAACAAAACACTACATGTTGAATGCTGTGGTAACGTCACTATACGAGTACCATCAGGAAATGGGTTCAACACAATACAGGTCAGAGATGTTCTTTATATACCAGACCTTTCAACCAATTTGATATCTGTCAGTAAAATAATAAAGAACAACTGCAAAATTGAATTTAATAAAAAAGGCTGCCTAATATACAACCAAATGGGGCAACAAGTAGCAAAGGCTGATCTCATTAATGATACATATAGGCTGAATACTTATGAGGACTCAATAACAGCATTGTCGACTACTGCTGAAAATGATACCTACCTGTGGCACCAGCGTATGGGTCACTTAAACCTTACTGATGTGCAAAAAATACCGGCATGTACTTCAGGTGTTAAGTTGTCACCGAATAAAGAAAGTAGTGTGTGCATAACTTGTTTAGAAGGCAAGCAGACAAGAAAACCATTTCCCCATAATGGCTCGCGAGCAAAAGATTTATTGGAGCTTGTACATTCTGATGTATGTGGCGCAATGCAGGCTGTCTCTATTGGAGGTTGCAGGTACATAGTTACTTTCATTGATGACTTTTCAAGAAAAGTATTTGTATATTTTATGAAAAATAAGGGAGAGGTACATGATAAATTCATAGAGTTCAAAAACAAAGTTGAGAATGAATTAAATAAAAAAATCAAAGTCTTTCGAAGTGATAATGGCAAAGAGTATGTTAATAAGCAATTTCAAAATACAATGAAAAAATATGGTATATTGCATCAAACCAGTAACCCATACACCCCGGAGCAAAACGGTCTCAGTGAGAGGATGAACAGAACACTAATAGAACGGGCAAAATGATTCTCAATGCTAATTTGCAGAACTACTACTGGGCGGAGGCTGTAGCCGCTGCTGCCTACATCATAAACCGTTCACCGACTTGCGCCCTCAAAGACATCACTCCAGAAGAGGTTTGGACCGGTGAGCAGCCTGACCTGAGCCACATGAGGGTCTTTGGGTGTAAGGCCATGGTTCACATTCCTAAGGAACATAGACAAAAATTAGATGCAAAATCACGAGAGATGATTTTTGTGGGTTACAGTGAAAGCACAAAGGGCTACCGATTTATAGACCCAAAGAGCAAACAGGCCTTAATGAGCAGAGATGTTGTATTTCTGGAAGCGACAGTGAAACAAAAAAAGGTCTCCTCAGCACCTGAAAACGAGGAAAATATAATAAGTTTTAGTGAGAAAACAAGAAAGAGTAAAAATATAAAGCAACATGAAATTAAAAAAATGTCATCCGATAAATTAGTACAGAAGAAAGTAGTATACTTACCAATATCGGAAGAGAATTCTGATTTTCAGGATACAGATGACTTTGATGAATCCGATGAACAAAGCAGTTCAAATTCTCAGAATGTTACTATCACTGATCAAAATCCAACTTCAGATTCTGAAACATTTGAAGGTGTGCTTGATGACACATACATACCTGAAGAAACCGCAGACATTTCTCCACCCCGTCGAATCAACCTGAGACCCCGACAACGAGAAGAGCAACATGATTCTTCTACATTTCTATGCATAAATGGTGAGTCAGCTATGAGCATATTAGACAGTGATCCACAAGACATTGAGGAGGCTCTTCAAAGTAATAAGGCTGATAAGTGGATAGAAGCCATGAAGGAAGAACATGAATCGTTACTGAAAAACAAAACGTGGACATTAGTTGACTTACCTAAAAATAAGAAGGTGATACCTTGTAAATGGATATATAAGACGAAGACTGACGAGAGTGGAAATGTAACGCGCTATAAAGCAAGATTAGTCATAAAAGGGTATAAACAAGCAAGAGGAATAGACTATAATGAAATATATGCTCCTGTTGTTCGTAACACATCGATAAGATATTTGATTGGGTTGGCTGCAAAATACAAGTTACAAATCCATCAAACAGACGCAATAACAGCTTTTTTGCAAGGAGAAATAGATAAAGAAATTTACATGTCACAACCACCATATTTTGAAAATGGAGAAAAGGTATGCAAGCTAAATAAGTCGATTTATGGGCTTAAACAAGCGAGTAGGCAATGGAATTTAAAACTAAATGCTGCTTTACTCGAAGTTGGTATGAAAAGATCAAAACTAGATCCGTGCATATACTTTCGAATACTAAATAAAGACAACATACTATTTATCACCGTATATGTTGATGATCTGTTGTATTTTTTCAACAATAATGATACAGCTATGGAAATAAAGAATAAACTTAAAGAGAAATTCTGTATGAAAGATCTGGGCGAAGCTAAATACTGTATAGGATACAGAATCACACAGGAAGATAATGGGGACATTTCCCTCGACCAGTCTGCCTACATACAAAAAATATTGAATCGATTTGGGATGAATGAATGCAAACCCGTGTGTTCGCCATGCGATGCAAACGTTACATTCAAAAAGGCAAGAGAAGAAGGAAACATATTAAAAGATGTACCATACCAGGAAGCAGTGGGATGCTTGTTGTATTTATCCCAAGGCACGAGACCAGATATAACGTTTATTGTAAACACGCTAAGCAGATTTAACAACCAACCAACTACTCAGCACTGGATGGCTGTCAAGCGAGTGCTCAGATATTTAAAGGGCACTTTATACTCAAAACTCACATACAAGAGTGATATTCAAACCAATATTGTTGGGTATAGTGATGCTGACTGGGCCAGCGATTCTGAAGATCGACGCATCAACGCATCTTGCACCGGGTATATTTTTCTTTTTCAGGGAGCGGCTTTGAGCTGGAACTCACGAAAACAACAAACAATAGCCCTATCCACTTTGGAATCTGAATATATGTCATTGGCTACTGCAACACAAGAATGTATTTGGCTGAGACAATTGGAGGAAGAGTTTTGGCCAAGTTTTTCAGGTACTCCTACCACTTTGTTTTGTGACAACCAAAGTGCCATTAGCCTTTCAGGCAACGACATGTACCATCCGAGGAGCAAACATATAGATGTTCGCTACCATTTTCTTCGGGAGCGGATATCCACAAACCAAATATCTGTGCAGTATATACCGACGCAAGAGATGATTGCTGATCTGCTAACGAAAGGGTTACAAGGACCAAAGCACAGGAAGTTTACTGCATTAATGGGTTTGTGTCTAGGAGAGGATGATGAAATGAACACAAAACCCTCGTCATAGATAACTTTCAAATATCTCGCTTCAATGTGCCAACCACCTACGGCACCTTTTTTATTCTACTCTGTGGTCGATTTCAATAACGACAAGTCACTTATTTTGTTTTACTTTTATAATTACTTGTAATTAAAGTCAAGTCTTTGAGAAAGCCATCTCTTTTATTTTAATATATAAAGAACCGTTAGACCAAATAATGTCAGATCAAATTTTCGTAACTAGGTACATTTTTTGACATAACTTACCGACATAAAGTTTAACGGACCTTTATAAAACCGGGCCTAAATATATGCATACTCGTAACCGAAGTATCATTTTTTTATATAAAGTTGGTGGCGAACAAGCGTACGGCCTGCCTGAAGGTAAGCTGTCTCCGCAGCCTATGGACGCCTGCAACTCCAGGAGTGTCATATGCGCGTTAATTGCATTGATCAATGGGAAGTAGAAAAATTCTTCGGAACAAAATTTTGTGACAAACGACTGACGGACGGTCGGATGGACGGACGGACGCGTAAGCGACAGCAATAGGGTTCCGTTTGAACCCTTCGGGTACGGAATCCTAAAAGCCAGCGACTATACTTACTTGTATCGGACGCGCTTTGGGACACACCAACGTGTTTGTCATGTTTTGATGGCAATTAAAAAGATAAAAACAAGTTTCCTAATAAAGAACTCAAGTAAATATATTTTGTTTGCAGTCGTGGGACCTAATATTTTGGTTTTACTTGTATGTAGTAGGTCCCCCGACTGCAAACACAATATATTTACTTGAGTTCTTTATTAGGAAACTTGTTTTTATCTTATTAATGCAGTCGTGTTTTTAATTTTAATAATTATTATTTAATTCGAACTTTTTTTGCTTGAAACACATACATTATATATATTTTTGGAATCGTCTCTTCAAATGCTTCATTTTGATACCCCACTTGCCAGGATATATTTTTTTTTTTACGGAACTCTCAAAATGGAGTCTACAGTCCGCCATATTGTTTTAATTGCAACGTCACATATCCTATGTCACCCGGGATGACGTAAGGGTTCCAACGATACCTCACACATCTAAATCGGTTAAGGCATTGAGAAGTTCTGGGGGAACAAAAAAAAAATCACATACATACATACATGAAACCTGAAAACATTACACTCCTTTTTTGGGCAGTCGTGTAAAAATAACCACTGATATACTACCCTAGCGCTCATAGAAAAGTTATGTAATTAGGTAGCCTGCGAGTTTGTGTTTAAAAATGCCACTTTTGAATGAGTTACGTATGTTTAAGCAAACAAAAAATAAACAGGGAACTATATAAATATAAATGAAAGCCGGTAAAAAGGTAGCCGGAAATATGTGTGCTGTAAAGGAGGGAAATGAAAAATATAGGAGAGCTCTTTAAATAAGCTTGTAAACACGTGCAATTATTGCATACTTAGTTAATTCAACTATACGTTAAGTATCAAGTTAAAATTTGTTTTAAAAGTATTCAGTATTTTGCATTTCAAGATAGCTAATTTTATTATAAATTATTGTAAAATTAAATATGACATTAATGAATTCAGTGCTAAACTTTGCATATTTTTAATATCAACTTAATATGACAATCTGCCATATAGCTGATATTATAACAATAAAAATATGCCACATTTTAGGTAATTACTGGGTCTATTGCATAATGACTTGTCTCTTGTATTCATCATCATCATCATCATCATATCAGCCGAAAGACGTCCACTGCTGGACATAGGCCTCCCCCAAAGAGTGCCACAATGACCGGTCTTGCGCCACCCGCATCCAGCGGACTCCCGCGACCTTTACCAGGTCATCAGTCCACCTCCTCCTCCTCCCCTCCTTGTATTACAATCGGAAATTTCCGTTCAACCCATTTTGTAATACAGTTTACAAGATATTATGTTACAGGCCCCTGATGTGGCAAAATTATTCCTTATAGAGACATCGTGAACGGACTCGTTTTTCGTTGTCTCGCCATATTTATTATTTTACTTACCCACCAGTGGCGGCGCGTCAAAAATAATTCTTAGGGAAGCCGGAAATAATTTGCCTTTCTTATTCTTCAAAAGCCGTAGTAAGAGAACTGGACTGGCTGAAAATTAGGCAAGCCGATGGGAATCGAGTTGTATGGACGCTTCGCCACTGTTACCCACATATCTCAAATGCTAGAGATCTCTTAAGACATTCGCTGCTACGCTTTTCGTAGCGCTACGCTAGCAGGCAGGTTCCTGGCAGTGAATGTTAACCCATTCAAGGCCCATGACGACACATATACGTCATGCCTCTACGTAAGATTTCCGGTACAGAGCGGAAAAACGCTGCTACATGCTAGTACACGTACCTTTTCGTGGGCCGCGAATGGGTAAATAATGAGTTCTTTTATCGCCAGTTACGTTGCCCAAGTTGCCATGCAATAATGACGCCGCAAAGCGAACTTCGTTTAGTGCCCGAGTTGCTGTTTCGATAGTCCAAACTTTGTAAGAAACCACTTCAAACAAGCACTGCGGACGCAGCTTTTGCTTGATATATCTTTTTTGTTAAAAGGTACTACTGTAACTCTCTGTCTACCTAAGGCGACTTCCTGACTTGGCGGGGCGGGATCGATATGTTACATTTTCTTCTTTGACGTAAACTTACTGACGTCGCGAAGATTCCCACTTGACGGAATACTGTCAGTATGACATTTGCGCAGTAGTAATATTGTGCGCAAAAGCGGACCAGTACTGTCTTCGTATCGTCCCGCCTCCGCGCATCCCGCGCCAGTCAGGAAGCACTCATTTAAATGTAGGGGCGCAGTAAAAAGTGATACTGAGTTGACTGACAGTTGACACTGACATTTGACAGTTTTCTAATATCGTACCGCCTCCGCACCGACAAATCAGGAAGTCGCCTTAGTTAATTAATTAAAAAATTAGATACAACTTGGTAAAAAATAATAAGCCATTTAATAAATCTAAACAATTACAATGTCCTTGCTTACAAAGTGATTTTACGGCCCGCCTTCGTCATATTATGTGGTACATAAATATCTTAATACCCGTGTCCCCCGTTCTGCTTTATGAACTTCAAAGCTCTTTAGAAAGGGATGGCGACAGGGCTGTCAACTGATAACGATTCTCTTTTAATAAAATTATGAAATTTTGGCTTGGCTACACATGCAGAAATTTTCGTTTCGTTTTCGACTGTTTCGTTTGTCGTTCCGTAGCTCTAGTACTTATAAGTTTTTTCGAAACATTAACTAATTCGAACGCGTTTGCGTTTTGTCTCAAAATGTATGAAAGTGGTATGAAAACGTGAACAGCGCCTCTGGTGGTCACTAGTGGAAACTAAAACAGTGAGTATAACATTTGTTGCCCACCGATGAACCCGCGTATTTCAAACTCGGTGAGAGCGTTTTCATACATTTTGAGACAAAACGCAAACGCGTTCGAATTAAAAAACTTATACTAGAGCTACTGCGGACGTAGGTACCGAAAAAGGTAGGTAGATAATTGAACTTAGGACCGCTAGCTTAGCAGGTTATGTCAACTACAGTAATAGCTTTAATACGTTATAGGTAATTTGCATACGTGTTTTTTGACAGTGAAAAGTATCATTGAGACACCAAATGACTTAATTTTTGTTTGTATTAAATATCCTAAGTTTAGGCTTGAGAATTATATCTAAAAATATATCCATTAGACATAATTATGTTGCTTATGATGTTATAACCTGTGTAATAATATTTTACAAATTAGCCGTTTTTGCGATGATAGCATCAAATAGAAGAAAGTAAGTAAACACGAGTTATTGCAACCTAACAATTATTAATGTTGTGTATTGTCGTTGCAAAATAAAAAAAATCTATTTCTATATTGAAGTTATTTACTACGAAAACTTTAGATGTTAGGATAAATTGGATATTGAGATGCTTCTTACTCAATCACGCAAAAACGGCTCGACGGATTGTGGTAAAACTAGATATATACAAAGATTTTACAGCCTAGATTAACATGTAAGATACTTATTATCCCGAGAATCATCCCTGGAAGGGATTAAATAAGGGATGAAAGTTTCCGCAGACACAGTTGCGGGAAACAGCTACTCGGAAATAATAATGCTGATGTAACTATGTAATATCTAAATTCTCAGTATTAAAGCGTTATGCGCACGGATAAATTCAAAATTCAAACACAGATGCTTAAAAATCACTGTATTGAACTTCTGTCCAAGTTCGGGAAAACTTACTTTTTTGACAAAGGTTTTCTACTATAATATCGCTTGACTGAAATATTATGTGTTTGTACTCACTAGACGCAGAATTTAATGTTCTTTAACTTGCTAGGAGGTAACTTTACGCTAGGATGCTTCGTATAGAACATATGAGCGATAAACCGAAAAAAAAACAGGTTAAGTAGCTGCCGAAAGTTGTCCCGAGACGTGCTACCATTTTTGATATATAGTCAGTAGCATCCAATTACACAGTTTAAAAAAATAAAATTTCTTCACCACCTTTTGCAACATAGCCCTTAGCGTTGAACTTCTACTGACTGGCGTAATATCCATTTAATAACAAAGTCTAGAATTCACGACAGCGATAAACAAAGCGTCAAGCAATAAAGCACTTACTGAGGTAGCAGAGTAACGGCAGGCATTTAAGTTCTACATTATTTTTAAATTACATTTTCTATGTACCCTTAGAGATGCATACAGACTAAGTAACATCGTACATCGTACCGAAAACGTACACCCGTGAATTTGAATTGGGTGGTATTTTCGCCAGCTCTAGAAGAAGACGCTATTTTCCTGATATTTAAAATATTTATTTTCTAACCCTTCTCGCCGTTACAACCAACTACTCCAATTCCAATAGTTTTCTTCCCACGATTAATGTTTAAATTATCGCTAAAATAAAAAGAGCTATTTACAAGAATTGGACTTTTGATACTTTAAGTATTTACAACTATTTAAATATTTACACGTAGATGATGCGCAGAGGTAATAGAATTAACGATTTGCGATGTATAGTACGGCTTGTTAGTTCGAAATACGGTCCCATCTGGCAGAAAGAACGAAACTTGGCATGCTTTCATATATGTGCTTCAATATTTAAAGGGACGTCGACAAACTTTTATTTTATTTTATTGAAAACGGCTGAAACTAGGAGAAAACCGTCAAAACAAAAAATGTTCCTTATAAAATTATCTATTAAGTCATTCTTTAGATGTATTAGGACCTATAGTTTTCAAAATATGCGAGCATTCATTGGGGGAAGTACAGCAGAAGAGATGCTAAAGGGCAGATTACTAACTTTTTTGTGCGCATCGGGTTACAAGCATGGAATTTGTACCATAGACAAAGTGTTCCGCGGTGATTCTTTTCAGATGTGGAGATTAGTTAGATTTGACCCCTGTGCGCGGGGAGAGCAGAGATATGATATTCGGAATGTCGCCTTAAGAGATTAAAAAAAATCCTTTACCTTCGCTCCCTGACACATCTGTCCACAGAGTCTTCGCTCTACAAATGTCTGCCTTTATCAAACATCTACACTGAGCGAAAAAAATACTAATTATTAGTAAGTTTTAGTAAATCCCAAGACAAGGAGATTATATACTAACGGTTACAAAACAGTTTAGTAGTTACAAGTACAAATTTTTTGGTATTAGTAAATAACTACTATTATCAAAAACTGGTTCGTAACCGTTAGTATATAATCTCCTTGTCCTGGGATTTACTAAAACTTACTAATAATCAGTAATTTTTTTCGCTCAGTGTAGGTGAAGCTATCTTTGACTATTTGGACAGGCCCCGAGGCGTTGTAATTCAATTCAATTCAATTCTTTATTGATAACATTAGTTACAAGTCATTAATAGTAATGGGCTGGTTAAGATTTAAAATTATAATTTTCGTAATCCGAGACACAAGGTATGTGTAGTGTGTACCTATCCGCGGGACACGACACAGATTCAGATCGACGAAACATTTCTTTGGTTTCAACGACGGGACAGCTCCATCCAACATAGAACCCATGTAGCATTTGCTCGTTATTGATTACATCTAGATATTTTACGTCTGAAAATGAATAAGGTATTTATAAGTGAATAAATAAATTCCTAAAATAATTATAATCATAAAAAGTTGGTTTTGGTACGTTACATTGTCGCAGGCAAATCGTTAATCCGCCGTATTGCATTATGGCTAGGCGTTTTACAAAACAGAGCTGTTTTGTATTACAGCGGGTCAACGATTGAATACGGCTGAATGAAAATCCGTCGGAATGTGCTCGGCGATTTGTGTTCTTCAATTCGCCTAGTCGTAATGCAAAAAAGCGGTTCAGTCGGATTGTATAAGTCGCCGTAATACATTACGGCTAGCCTTTTCACATAATAGCGTCATTTTAGCGGTTTGTTAGATGTTTTTCTCGAAATCGTTATTTCATTGTAGCAAAATTTCGGATCGCATTTTTCCTCGATCGTGAATTTTGCAGTCGTTTAAATTATTCGGCTACTATTTTAACACAAGTTTTTTTCATTATTCGCGTTTTTCCGCGAATCACCATTTACTTTACAGCTTTTTTTTACCAGAGTTGATTTTCGCGTATCGAAATTCTGCGCAGATTTTTCCATGGCTTAATTTTTAATAGAAGCAAGTTTTCTTAGTAGATTATTTTCATAATCTCAGTCCTCCACATTTTTACAGACAATATCTACATGAAAACGTAAACGATGATACATTGAAATTTCTTGTATGTATAGTACCCGACAATAAATAAGTATTTGCACGACAGAGACAATTAGCTGTTTACGACGATTTCCGAACACCGGCGACCATCCATCAAACATCTTAATTATTAACTGAACTTTAATATCAAAGAAATACTGCACTTTATGGGCTTTTTTTAACCTGTGGTTTTATAGGCCGGGCCCATTAAAGCGATGGGACTGCGCGGTTGGAGAGTAGCCTAGGAAAAATCCAGGGGAAACCTACGACACGACCACGCGGATCTTAAACACTGGAATACTCTAAAAGTTTGCGCACCAGTGGGGTTGGTTGAGCGGTTTCAACCGAATCTGAGGTGTCAGTGGAATCGAGCTACTGGGAGTTTTGACGCTGGTTCACTAAACCTATTAGCCTAGCTGAGAAGAGTCCAGCCAGAAACTAAGCTAGGCCCGACCTGGGTCGGACTGAGTCTATCCGATTAGTTCACGTCAAATCGAAGACATGTAAACTTAGTTTCTGACAAATGTCACGTAGGTATGTCGTGTGAGACAACGCTCGATTAAGCCGAAATTAGCAGAGTTTCTTTCCAAAGATCGATGTGCAATACTTATCGCCGGGTACTGTGTATACATACTTGTATCTCACGAGCGCGGGTTGGCCATTGTTGTAGTTGTGACATATAGACAACATCAACTCATACCTCCTACGCTGACGGGCGGAGCTTTATGTCGGCGGTACCTTATCACTTCCGCATTATGAAAATATTAGGTACTAAGTAAAGTTTAATGTTATTCATGACAGAGGCTCAGGTACAACACAATTCAATACATTATTGTTTCATGTAGATCTTATCCGTATATAAATTGTGGATAAATGAAGGTATGAAAATAATCTACTAAGAAAACTTGCTTCTATAAAAAATAACAAGCAATGGAAAAAAAACTGCACGAAATTTTGATACATTAAAATACAACTCTGTTAAAAAAACTGTAAAGAAAAAGGCAAATCGCGGAAAAACGCGGCTAATGAAAAAAACTTGTGTTAATATAGTAGCCGAATAATATAAACGACTGCAAAATTCACGATCGAGGAAAAATGCGATCCGAAATTTTGCTACAATGAAATAACGATTTCGAGTAAAACATCTAACAAACCATTTTAGCTGTCACCTCTTTGACAGCTTTTAGTTCCCATTTTTAACACTCGCAGCGCTGTTTAGCTATGACAATCCGGCCATTATGTAAAACGGCTAGCCGTAATGTAAAATGGCGGATTATGCAATCCGGCAAGTACAATGCGGCTAAACGTGAGCTGCCATATTGTAATGACGATTCGGCTAATCGTTAACCCGCCGTATTAACGGCTTTGTTTTGTAAAATGGCTACGCGCAATGTAAAACGGCGGATTATACACTCCGGCTGCGATAAATATATGTATATATTTCGCAGATGTATGCAGGTTTCCTTACGCTATTTTCCTTCACCAAAAAGCTAACGGTAATCAAATGATATTGCGTACATAAGTTAGAAAAACTCATTGGTACGATCCGTGATTTGAACCACGACCACCGCTTGGCAGTCGACTCCTTTAACCACTAGGCTACCGTATCTTAACGTAGACAAAACAGTGACGTTATTTAATCCAAAACAAACCCATTCTAGCCGATTATCTTTCTCAATCTCGCGGAATCTCTAACTCTCAAAACAATAATAAGATCTGCAAGTCTCACAGCTGCACGATGTGCAAATTGTGTCTTTTGCATGAATTGAATCGGGGCACCCGTATTCTGGTTCGAAATGGACGATATTACTGATAATGCAGACGTCTAGACGTCGACTAAGCGTTTGTTTGATAACGCCCCTTGGCGACTGAGATGACTTAATACAAAAACTCGTTAGAATAAAAATTGGTGTTTCAAAGAAGCGCATTTGTAACTTCATTAGATATAAAATGCTAGAAAAAGATAGTCTCTAATAGGAGTCGGAGGAAACTGCCATCCATATTGTCTGCTCATGTGGACCACTTATGCGCAAAAGAAGTGTCTACCTAGGGAGGCACATCTTGCATCCAGAGGAAATACAACTGGTTGCGTCCCAAAGAGTCTGGAAATTACTGGAAGCAACGAGTATAGGCAAACTTCAAGGTCTGCCACTATAGATTAATGACTGGTCGAGGCGGCATAGAAGGCCCCATAACAATCCAATAAAAGTAAAAGATATAAGATTTTAAGCTCACACGGTCATTTACATTAGAATTACAAACAAACTCACATATACAAATATACATGGTAAATATCCCGTTATTACTCATAATTCTTAAGTAAAAGATATATTTTGTGTTTAACAACTCAAAAATATGGAGTGTTCAAAAATGGATAAGAGGAATAAACAAACCGCAATCAAATTAAATTTCAGGCGGTCGATCATTACGGGTTCGTTAATTAATACGGTCATTAAGGTGAAGATGAAATGCCAAACGTTCCCTTCTACTAAACTAAGGGAACGGAACATCGCTTCCAAATAGCGGTATGAGGGTTAAAAATATTAAACATTACTCATGGATTAGAGATTTGTGACCAGCCATGGACTTACTACTCGGTAGCAGTGAATCCTCAAATTTTATAAAGGGTTGGCAACGCGTTCTTGACTGCTTTTGAGTTGCGTAGCAGGCTGCGGTGTCCACTTACCATCAGGTGGACTGTACGCTTGTTTGCCACCGTCTTTGTATAAAAAAAGTGCTCAGCGCCGCTAAAGAAGTTTTCACTTCAAAAAATAGTCACCACGCAGTTTTTCCATGTCAAAGCCCAATATTTATGTTTGTTTTTTACAAGATTAAAAATGTATAATTGTATGAAAATTGTGACTTTAAACTTAATATATTAAATATTCAACTCTCACGAGTTTGTAGATAGTTACGATTAAGGGTCCTTACTAGTTTAAAAAGGGTCATCTATTTAGGCGATTTTCTGTTTAATTGACAGGTATCTTAACATTTTCTCAATGTTACTATCTAGAACAGGACTATTGCGACCTAATGATATATCTTTTTAATGTATTTTTTGGGTTTATCATTAAGAAATATTGTTTCAAACATCACTCCAAATCGACAATTTTCGAGCTAAAAATTACTTTTTCCTGCTTAAATTCTACTACACACAATAAATTAAAAAAAGAGCAATGTTACTATCTAAAACTTTAATAAAATCATCGTATTCTATAATCACTTTATGGGTATTATCCAAACTTTTGTCAAAATTTGAAATCAAAATATTTTAAAACTTGTAAGGCCTCTTAAAGCAAGCGGCGAAAAGTTTGCTTTAATAATATTATGGGCGCTATCCAACGTTCGCTTACTACACGCTCGGCCATTATCAATAAACAGCTGCATGTAAAGCAACTCGTAAAAGTTAGTGCATTGTGTGCCAGCAGCCATCGAGTGTAATATTAATATGTTTTCCTAAACAGTCGTAAGTAGCGAGTGGCTATTCTTGAAACAAGCTCACTCAAGAGGCACAAAGTAACTTGCTGACCCGAATGTTGAGTGGTCTAAGTCACAAAAATTTCGAGACATACTTTTTTCAAACGAGTACCAAATACCTATAATGAGTATTTCTGTGACATCGATCCATTTACGCACTCTCTTCCTGCATTAAAAGAACAAACGAGATCCAAACTGTTGTTGATAAAATAAATTATCACTATAATTATAGTTATTAGTATTATTACTTAGTTGTGTTTAACTTATTTTCTATTCGCAAAACGCTTTGGTATCTTTTGATGTTTCATGTTTGCATTATGAACCTCCAGGTCTGTTTTTATATATTTTTGTATGCTATATCTATGTTTTTATATATGACTGTATGTGTTCTGAGAAAAAAAAATTAGTAACGGCGCTATACAATACCCTGTGGTTTGCGCTAAGTACTGTAGAGGTTGGTATGCTAAACCTCTACAATGCTGGCTTTACAGCATTGATGTTCATATTTTGAATAGAACATTATAAATACAAGACGTTTGGAAGACATCAAGCAGTCGCCCTCGAGGATTTGGCCTCAGGGCCGAGCCACTCCTGTCGCAGACAATAAAACAAGTTTAAATTCTATATGTTTTATTCCTCCACCTCTGGGCTGCACCGACCTCCCTATAGTACAGTCTATTCATTCTTACATGTCCTATCATCCGGTTCCCTCACGACGTTTTCCTTCAACGAAAAGCTACTATTAAATATCAAATGATATGTCGCATAAAAGGTTTTTGATATATTGGTACGAGCCGGGGTGTGGACTCTCGGCTCCAGCCGAAGTTGGAAGTCGTGAAGTCTTACCATTTGGCTTGTCATATTTTTATTTTCAGAAACCCGCTTGTAACACGAACCGGCTTCTAGTCGAGCAGTGGCAAACACACTAGTTAGCACTTCGTGCTTGCTCGCGCAGCGCCACTCCGGGTTCATTCCATTACATATTTAAATTCTTTAACTCGCCAAACTGAGGTTAACTCCCATCTTGCACCAAGATGCCGGTTTATGCATGTGCAAATGTGTATACTTTTTTTTCTGCCAGGAACACAGTTTTCTGGAGCTGTAAAAACCTTAATAATATATAGGAAACAACTGGACCCTCTATACATATAGGTCCAGGTCGGCTTGGTTTTATTTAGAAAATATGGTTTATATCCTGGCCTGACTAGACAGCCATGTATTTGACCTTCACGGTCGAAACTCTTGGGGCCGTGGAGCCCGGACATAGGTAAAAATAAAATAAAATACGGTTGACCACAGGGGCTGGCTACTTCTTCGGTCAACAGATAGGTAACGCTATCCAGGAAATGCGGCCAGCTTGATGGGCGCCACCCCCAGGGGCAGGGACTTTGGGGAAAGTAACGTCTGTTTTAAGCGGATATTACACTGTCCTGAATTCTCCCCTCCACTAGTCAGGATTCTGAATTCAGGACAGTGTAACACCCGCTACTACTATACCTACTAATTATAAATAGTAGGTATTAGATAAGTGCAACGGTTAAAACCCAGTAATATTCTCACTACATCTTGATCTATCGTCTGTAACTTAACATCATCAGCTTACACAGATCTTTTTAGACATAAGTTAGCTGACACAATCCCACTTCGGGAACCCAAAGATGTAACACATTAATAGGTAATAAAAGTATTCTCATTCTCATTCATTCTCATTCTCATTCATAACACCCGCTTTACGCGTGCCGTCGGACGCGCAAGTCGACGGCTTCCACGCCACAGTAAGACGGCGCGCCGCAGACTGTGCGACAGTACCAACAGCATCCTGAGGGTGATAGCGGACAGGATTGACAGTCGCTATTGTCAGCACTGCCCCTCTAGCACAACATGTAATCCGTATCTACTCGCGCGCGAGATAAGCTACCTGTCACTTTTTGACAGCATTAATCAGACAGTGGCAGGTAGCCTATCTCGCGCGCGAGTAGAGACGAGATGCATGTTATGCTAGCCGCACTGGTCAAGCCTACACCGCTCCTTAGTTACATACGAGTTTTAAGTTTTAACATAGCATAATACGTACTAACCTTATATGGATTTTTAACGTGGTCCGAAATAAATGATTTTAATTTATTTATTTTTTACTATATTCGTTTGTTTTTGATGAAAAAATAAGATTAAAGTAAATTTTGCTTAGAATCTGAGTGTCTATCACTCCTTGAAAAGACTGTATTGACCAGTCAACAAGGACTACTTCTTAATTTCACCGCCTGCATTATATTTTAACAGCAGCTCATCGTCAACTGATACTCTACTTTAACTTTAAAAACTCCACTAACAAATTAAGAAGAATGGTAGAAGTTAAATTAAAATCTTGGCCAGGCTCTCCGGCGAATTTATGCTTGTTGTATACTTTTTAACCGGCCCAACTTGTTTGAAGCCTTTGGTATTTAAGGCTTGTTTCAACCCCCTGACATAATAACTTACGACTAAAGTTATTTTTTACCGCCTTAAAACTTGGTGAAATGATAAAAGTTCGCGAGTTAATGTCGAGTTTCTTGTTTCGTTCCTTTTTAAATGTCTTGGGATGATTATGCTTAATTATAGCCTGTGATTCGCACCTTGAACTTGTTAACTATGCTTTATTGTCCCTAAATTTTAACTTTAAGGCCGTAACTCATTATTACTGAAGGCTAAGTTTCAAAGTTATGGCGGGAGACTACGGTTGTAAGCTGGCGGTCTCGACGACTATAGATTTAATAACAATTCACTACATAGGATCAATTACTTCTATAAAGAAACCTATATGACCTCCATCTCAAAAATCATGTATAATCCTGGTCGCCTGAAAGTATGGGGCACTTTGCGTCAAATCCGGTGGTTCTGATTTTTTCAGACTTGTTTATGATGTTGGCTCAATGAATAATCCAAGTTTGTAACATCGAGCGCCGAACGTGAATTTGGCGAAAATCGAAAAAACGATTAGGTATAATCCTAAAGGACTAGTTGCTAATAGTACCTTCTCAGGACGTTTTTAAAGTAGGCTAAATTTGCTACAATACGAGGCTAGAATTGTCTCTGTAGACCCAATAGTTATCTGCTCGAGTCTGAAAAGCCTGGTTCAACTGAAGTATCCTCGAGCGAACTGAAGTATTAAACAGACGTGGCTCTCTATAGTCGTACTTATCAGAACTTAGTTGACCTAGAAATTTGACTACTACTAATCTTTTGATCGGGGTCTGCTAACTTGCTCTATCACTTAGATTAGATACGATTAATAGACATTGCCCAATTCCTCGTTATAACGCTCCTGTGGGGCTAGCATAACATGCAACTCGTCTCTACTCGCGCGCGAGATAGGCTACCTGTCACTGTCTGATTAATGCTGTCAAAAAGTGACAGGTAGCTTATCTCGCGCGCGAGTAGATACGGAATGCATGTTGTGCTAGAGGGGCTGGAGCGTTCCTTTAATAATCATTGTTTATGGAAATTGCAACATTGTGTTGTGTATAACAATTAGAAAGGAATAGAGATTTAAACAATATTTAAGAAGGTCTTTTTCAGAGTTTAGAGTTGTTAACTCATCCCCTTCACAAAATGTACTTAAAACGAATTTATTACAAAAAATTAGAGTGCCCCACTTCGAGCCCGAGTGGATTTGACACTTAAGTTTCGCATTCCAATTTGATATCAATGGTTTTGAGCTTGTTCAGACTCAATGGCTCAGCGAACAATGGAGCCAATCGTCAGTATAAGGCAAAAAAGAAACTTTGTCTTGCTTTTAGGAGCAACGGCATTGAGATAAACTCATTTTGAAACTACACAATTTAAATTCCTAAATGGCAAACGGATAAATGAATGAATGGAAACTCTATATCGGCAGCAGAGTAGCGGGAAGTTTATCAGCGGGCTGATTGTAGCACTCCATTCATTTGGTCACGTCCGCGGTTAATCGAAAACTTTTCTAGTTTCGCATCCAAAAGGGATTGGATTAAACGGATCGGGGTGGATTAGGTGCACTCCGGATGCATTTGCAGCGTTGCGGTTTCTTTCATTTGCGAGATAAATAATCTGACGGGAGTCCTGGATGTTTGTATGCTGTTTCTGATAACTACTTTATCTAAAACATCAGGGCCAACATGATGCAGAAAAGAGATGTGTCAGGTAGAAACTCCCAGTAGGTAATTAGGAACATGATGACTATGTACATGATAGTGATGATGATGTCGCCTTTCCCCGCTGCACAACAATGCTGAGCCTTCGTCATCATCCTACCACCATTATCCCAGTACAGTTGCATCTTGAAGGATGCCTAGGCACAGATAGGGTCCGCTACCTAAAACCAAGATTTGGCGTAATAGTATAAAAATAAAAATGAATAAAATGAACTTTATTCTGTAAGTAGGCCGCAATGGCACTTTTACAAGTCAAACCCTAGTAGGCTTAATTATTTTTAAACAAGTTAATGTACAAATAAAATTTGCATCATATTATCATGTCATTATGATTTTACACGCCGACTTAAGCTTATTTTACTAAAATAGTAATTCCGAAACACATGCAGCGGTTTATTGTAATTACGAATAAGTAGCTTGCATTCCGTCGAATTAAGGATTTTAAACTCACAATGAATATTCATTCTGTGGTAAAGCAAACGCACGGATCGTGAATTTGCTGCTCATTTTCATGTGTTAATATGTATGAGTGACACTGACAGGTGTAGTTTTCTGTTCGATCGGTATCGGCATTTGGTTTGGTTGTAGATATATTATTCATAAGCGATAGATACCTAGTCTGCGGATTCTAATTTCCTAACAATTTAGAAATATAAATAAACTTTATGAATAATATATAAAATAAAATATACTTAAATGACTAAAAGTTATATTTCATGGTTTCCTGTACCTTACCTTACATCCAGATCCGCATCCGCGGATGTGAGCCTTGTAATCCACGCATTGCATCCACGGATGTCAAAAAATCTGCATCCGCAACATCCCAAGTACTTAGCGGAAAATAGAATCAAAAACATTATTTTCTTTGGGCAAGCTTGGCAGACAAGCATTCATTTTACTTATTTCCTAGGCAAGATAAAACGTCCCAGTGCGTGATACAGCTCCGTTAAGGCGAGATTCCACCAGCACTGTGCGGCACAAGCATATTCAGTATAAAATGCCGCACACTAGTGGAATCCCGCCTTTTGTGAACGCTCCGCTGCGAGCAGGGCGCGGGCAGCGTCAGCGTCCATATAAAACAAATGCGATTCATAATGGACGCTCACAGCGAAGCGTCTACTAAGGCCGTACACTTATTTGCCACCTTCATTTTTAATTAATAGCAATAAAGATGACATGCAAATCAATTATTGAAATCAAGATGACTAACGCTCCGTCTTACGTAACCAGTGAAGTACGTATGTCTCGCTCGGATTCAATAGAAACTGTACGAATCTAGGTATTCTTTTCCTCGTTCATTTGGTTATGTTTGCTAGCAACGGAAAGGTGAGAGAATACGAGCATGCCTCGCTTATACATTCTTATTAGTCTATACCTAGATATTTTTCTAGCAGGAACAGAATTTGCTTAGTGCCACAATAAAAATATCGACAAGTACTTGTTATCGATAAGTACATACTTACTACTTCAACGACAAGACGTATTGCAATGAATAGTTATTTATTATAGTTATAGAGCAGTCTACATGAAACTTTCAGGGTGTACAGTGTTTTTATAGTGTAAAATTTGTAGAGAGAATTTGTGTTGTATAGAGACACAGACACAGATTTGCTATGGGATCAAAAATGGGTTTGGGATATACTACATGTTGTATCATTCTGCGTCAATTTGAAAGGCAATTTGGGTGTGGGTTTATCATGGAGTGACTTATGGGAGAATTAATTCAGTGACACGAAGAAAGGAGGGTTTCAAATTGTTTTCTAAAGTATGTAAAATATAAATAAATTTATAGTTTGGTTACTATTATCTATTTTTAACGCACCCTATTATCCTATATTTTTCTTTGTATTATCTCTATGACGTTGAAGTGGCACTTATCGATAACAGGACTGTCGATGTTTTTATTTTGTCAAACACTTAGACGTCAACGTTCGTGCTAGAAAAATATCTAGGTATACTTATTACGTTTACTTAGGCTGTGTTTATAAACAAGCGGTTTAGACGCAAGCTAACCTTTCTTTTCAGTATTTGGAAACTGGTACTGCGAACAAGGGAGAAAGTAGTACCTAGGTACTTATAGGTAGGTCATCATCATCATCATCATCAGCCCACTGCAGTCCACTGCTGAACATAGGCCTCCCCTAAGGCACGCCACAAAGCCCGGTTCTCTGCTTTCCGCATCCAGTCGACTCCCGCCCTCTTAGATATGTCGTCCCGCCACCTGGCCGGCGGACGACCCACACTACGCTTGCCGAGACGCGGTCTCCACTCTAGAACACGCTTACACCAGCGGTTATCGGTTCTACGACACATGTGGCCAGCCCATTGCCACTTCAGTTTGCTAATTTGGAAAGCTATGTCGGTTACTTTGGTTCTCTGCCGGATTACTTCGTTTATAGGTAGGTACTTTATCATAATTAATAATTATTCAGACGGATTCTGTTAGCAGCCAACGAAAAAATTAAAAAAAAGTAAAAAGTACACTGAGCGAAAACGCCAAAAATGAGTCACAACTGAGGGCCTACCGCGAACCAAAAACGAAATAACTGCCTCTCTGTCGCACTTGCATATTGGAGCAACAGAGAGGGAGATACTTCGTTTGTGGTTCGCGGTAGCCCCTCAGGGCTTAAACACTCATGCGTGGTTCTGAAATAATAATTATTTTTATTTTTTAATTGTAAATTAGTGTTTGAAATGTAAATGTTCAGGCTTCCTGGCTTAATTGCAGAATAAATATTTGATTTTGAATTTTGGATCCATCTCGGTGATAACCATGCTAATCCAACATTCCAACAACACCGCCTAAATACAGAGCAACAATGACCCAAATATATATAAGGTTAAAACAGCCACAGCCGCAGCGGCAGGTCAAAACAAAGAAAAAAGATTGCCGCCCGCAGCCTATGTACATACATTAACAAAATTAAACGGTAAGAAATCACTTTCTTTCCTCCATCGTATGCGTTTTTAATTCACCGCATCCTTGACTTTTAATAGTCCGTATCTGAATAAATTATCAAACAAAATACAGCCTTACTGCGATAAGTTAAAGTTAAAATTAGACTCAAACGGCGAAGCGGAAAATCTTGCGAAGATTGTTCTTCATTTCTTTGAACTCTCGGTGTATTTGTTAGAAATGATCAAAGACGTTTACCCCGCAAGACTATCCATTTTATTTTATGTCTGAACGAAATAACGAGTTATAGGTAGCTTCAGTTTAATCTTATAAAGTATGTACTTGGTCAACTCGATTATACCATTGTTACATAGGCCCTCGTTGTACGCCAGTTATATTGTTTTCCATAAGGGCTGGAAGGTGAAATGGCATACATACATTACGAATAAAAAGTGAACCCCGAGATCCCTTAGTCCCTTAGATTCGGAGGAATACCAGTAACGCTTTTATTTCGTATAGTGTATTTAAAACTCACGTGTTACTTGTCACTCCAGACGACAAATACATGTTTCGAACTTCTCCGTAGCTCTTCCACGGGACGAGTGCATCTGCGATGCGCCCGCAAAGTACACTTTCCGATCTTTCCACACCCGCCGCAACGCTCGCTGACGCTCGCGCACCGTCTTTGACATAATATTTTATGTATATTTGCCCATCATTTACTTCGTCATTTGGACTTCGGTATAAAGCTTAATAAGAATAAGCTGTCAGACGCAAAATAAACTTAATACTTAAATGACAAGTACCCTTTTCAAATGGAGGACTTTTATCAACTTCCGACCATCGCTGATTGAGATAAAAGTATTGGATGCTTCGCAAAAATCATAAAGTATTTTTCTCTCACGTTTTTAAGAATCGCTGTTTATTTTATAATAACGTTAGGCATGGATTTACTCGTACATACACTGAATGTAAATCTAATTGTTACAATATTTTTTGGTGTTAGTCTGGTGTAGGTCTGTTTGTAAGTAACCAAAGTGATGTCGCATATTATCAGTTACCAAATACGAGGAGAGGTTCAAAAATTCGCGGAATGAAATGCTTACAATTGAATTAAAACATATGGAGTCGTTTTTATTATTGTTAAGCGCAGCAGTCGCAACATGGGTCTTGTGAACCATTCGACAGCATTCACGTAGTCTTTCTATTTATTTTGTTACTTTCTTTTTCAATCTACAGTATTTTTTATTTAGTGTAATTCTACATTATTTCTTCACACTCTAACCTCAAACTTTAATATTTTCGTCGATTCATGAACTGGCCTCGCCTCAAAGTAAAATATCCGATGGACAAAGAGCATTATGTCAGTGACAAACTCAAAGTAATCGTATGTACAGTCAAGGGCAAAAATATATATACATTTTTGAACCTTATTTCAATGGAATAAGGTGAAAAAATGTATACATACGAGGGGTGATCCAAAAGTAATGATAATGAAAGGGTAGCATTTAACGAACCACCAAATTAGTTGCCGAATGATGCTCTAAAAAATTACATTGATTACCAAAAATACTAGATTCGCACCAAATTTTCAACTCCCTTTAAATATAAAGTGCAACTCAAAGAAGTAACATGTCGATAACCTATTAAATTAAATTGTTACCAAATAAATTAGTCACTACCCAAAAATACTTAATGATCACCTAATTTCAAACACCAAATTTCATATAATTTACATCCAAATATTACAGGGCTCGTAATCCTATTAAAATTATTTACACCCAAATAATTCTTTCGATACCCAGAAATACTACATGATCACCAAATTTCACGCGGCAATTGTTTTTTAATAAGAGCGCAAAGCAGTTCCAATCTAGTCTAACCTCATTGCTAGCACACTGATGCGGTTTTCCATACGGTCCGTCTCGCTCGCACGTCGCACCGCGTGCGAGCAAGACAGCGCTAAATGATTTTAAGAAGTTGAAGTTTGAAATAAAAATAGCTATTTTTATTTCAAACTAGTGGACATTGGAACAGTATTGACGGATCTCCGCTGGCGCGGAGCTCCTATTTTGAGTTGTTTTGGCCCTTCGGGCCGATGCAAAACTAACATAACCTAAACCTACCTATACCTATTTCTACCTATTAATTTCCTTTAATTTTTCCATGAAAGTCTATCTATATTAATAAAGTAAACTCATTTGAGGACCTTTATCCATTTTCATAACAAACTAACAATTTAATAAATCAACAAAACTCATTTTCAAATAAAAGGTTTCAATCAAACGCGCTCACGTCAACGCATTAAAAAAAAAAAAACTTCTTGGACTTTGTAAACCATCAGCAATAGGTAGTTTGAATGAAACAGCAATAGGTACCTTTCACTCTAACGACATATCAATAGGTTTTATGCTTCAGACAATTCTTTGTATTTGATTGAGTGAGATAGCAGTATACGTGTTATTATTTCACACAGCCACATTGCGCGTTGCTTTTTAAATTAATTTAGAATTTTACTTTCTAATTTATAACATTTTGGAAATGACTGAAATATTTATAGTGCTAAAAACAATTAATTTGTAACTGTTTACTAAAATGTAGCATGCGATGTGTATAATATTTGGATGTAATTCTAATGAAAAAAGGTGCATGAGATTAGGTGGTAGTTTAGTGTTTTTGGTGGTACTTGACAATTTTTTTGATGCGATTATAAATTTATAGGAACGCAATAAGTAAAATAGGTGCAAGTGCTGCAAAAATAGGTAGAAGTTTTTTGGTGACTCGGAATTGCTGATCGATAATTTTTTTTGAGTGTTCAACCTTATTTTAGGGTTCGAAAATTTGATGATATCAAAAGTTATTTAGGTGATCATTTTATTTGTTCCCATAATGAAATACTTTCAGTGGCTGAAAAAAGCAAAAAGAGGTTTTATTTTTGAAGGCAGTTCTTGGCCAGTAAATTAAAAAAATATATGTAAAAAAATTGATATCTGTCACTGAAATAAATTTATTTATTCGTGAGTTGTCGGAATAAATGCGTGGAAATGGAAAAATCTGAAGTGAGATCCGTTATTAAGTACTTCTGTTTGAAAAAAATGTGTACTAAAGATATACATGTTGAATTGGTGGGAACATTAGGGGACTCTGCTCCTCCGTATTCTACAGTTGCACACTGGTGCAAGGAGTTTAACTTGGGTAGAACATCTTGTAAAGACGAACACCGCGAGGGCCGGCCTTCCAGCGTCCGCACTGAGAAGAATGTCAAAAAAATAGAAGATTTAGTTTAACTGATAGAAGAGTGACAATCAGACATTTAAATGAGGTCACAGGGATCTCGTATGGCAGCATTCAAAGAATCTTAACCCAAGAATTGCACATGAATAAAGTATCCGCTCGTTGGGTGCCTAGAATGTTCCACCCAGACAACAACGGACCTCCTCATAAGGCCAGGTGTTGCAATGGCTGCAATCCGGGATGCGGGTTTCGAATTGGTGGAACACCCCCCTATTCGCCAGACCTAACCCCCAGCTACTTTTATCTGTTTCCACGGCTAAAGGAAAATCTCCGAGTCAAAATTTTTTTGAATGACAGTGAGGTTATGGCCGCTGTGGAGGCTTATTTGGAGAGTCCAAACAAAGATTTTTTTTTAAATGGAAGTCGTAGTCTGGAGAAAAGATGGCATAGGTGTGTAGACTTGTTAGGAGACTACGTTAAGAAATAAATTTAGTTTTTGAACACATGTGTTGTTTTACATACTCGTTATCATTACTTTTGGATCACCCCTCGTATTGGTGCCCTTGACGTACGAGCCGCCGCTAGCGATACGCTTAGTGAGCGTTGCGAATAAGCAGCCCAGGGCCCTCCACTGGGACCCTGCCCTGTATAATCGTGCCCTAACAATGTGCCGACAATAAAATGGTGACGACGACAAATTAAAAAGTTTAGACTGAACCAGGGCGCGTGATTAAAATTTCATAACGACGCATGCTCGGGATTATGTTGTATTAGCAGTTCGGGTTGGGACGTTTGTAGGGATAGTACTTTTAATCTGAGATTGGATTTTTGATCATAATATTCATTCTTATAGATTGAAATAAATGAATATCAATATCAATATGTGTTGTTGTATAATGAAAAAAATATTGCATTGTGGGAACCACAAAAATAAAATAAAATAAAATAAATATTTGTGGACAATCTTACACAAATCAACCTAGTCCCAAACTAAGCAAAGCTTGTACTATGGGTACTAAGCGACGATATACATACTTATATAGATAAATAAATACTTAAATACATAGAAAACATCCAAGACCCAAGATCAAATATTCGTGCTCATCACACAAATAAATGCCCCGGCCGGGATTCGAACCCGGGACCTCCAGCTTCGTAGGCAGGATCACTACCAACTAAGCTAAAGCGGTCGTCAAGTTGCAGTGTTTTGTCTCAGACATATTTACATACACTGTTTTCGCTACAATAACGCAAATACTTACCTCCTTTTAAATAAAAATAATAACTCCGGTAACATTGTTGCCGTCAAACAACGGGGCATGCCAATAATTGGAAAAGATACGACTGATGAGGTTCCATGTCGGAACTAAAAATTCAATTTGAATATCAAGTAATATCAACCAATCGTGCAAACACTTGATTGAACATTCACGCAATAATGTTTGTGGGTACACAAACATTTGAAACTGAAAAATGTAGATGGAACACTATACACGATGATTTTGAATCCGTGAACAGGAGTGGAAAAATATTAAAATTTAGCCCAAATTAAACTTATTCGGCGAGGTCTCGCGTTATTTCTTCACTGTTTAATTAATTAAAAGTGAAAACTTAGTTAAAACAAGTAACCATTGAATACATGGTCATCCTGCAGTTTAATAAAGTTTAACTACGATACGTCAAGTGCCATCAGTGTGGCGGGAAATTTGACGGATCTTGCGTATCACAAAAGTGATTGACAATGTCAAGGGCAGGGTTTACTCATAAATTGTCAATAGCTAATAAGTTTGTAAAGAGGTTACAAACTCATTAAAACCAATAAGGTAGTAGAGTGACAAGGATTTTAGGACAAAATTAATTTCAAAATTAAAATTATGACTTAAAACAAACAAGTTTGTTTCAACGTAATTACTACTTTAACGTTATCCCCATCAATTACAGAGTTAGAAAAAATGGTTCCTGTTCACGGATTAAAAATCATCGTGTATATATAAGCTAGTATTTTGATTTGCGAACCCTTATGGGTTAAAACACTAGCATGTTACGCTATAGTGTGTCAACCCATAAACTTTCCATAATCCATACGCATTCGATTATGACTTTATTCAACAGGGCACACATCGATTCCCATGATTTAAATATGTGGGTCAGGCCGTAAAGTTGGGCTGATTTTGTCATGGGTGTGTGTCCCTTGATGTTTGTACAGAAAGTATTTGATAAATCTTACTTTTTAATTTTTTCCTATTAAATACAGTATTTTTTTTAACCAAGGGTTGAAAGGGTTTCACCCGAGTTCAACACTCTGCTTTTCATTCCGAATACGAGCAAACTAGAAAAATCCAAATATGCTAAAACATTGTCTGAATTCAGTCAAATCCTATTGAAGCCATTTTAAAAGCGTTTGTGTATGGACCAATTTGGCGGGCACTATTGGTTGACGTTAATACTGGAAGCGGATCTGTAAGGTAAGTAAACAACTTATATTGCACCAATGAATACTTACAATTTATTGAAAACATTGAAAAGAATCGCAAACATATTTGTTTATTTCCGTTATTTTAAAATTTATTTCATTATAATTATCCTTTAGCTTCAAATATTACTAAGATTTAATGGCAGTGTGGCTGATAAGATTCTAGCAATTTGTTTTTTTTAATACGATAATTTTTAGGACGCGTTTAGGTATATTCAAACATTGAAAAATGGTTACTTTAAATTTGCTTAAAATGTATTTAAATAATAATATTTACGAGTATTTATTTAGTTTTTTTATAACCGTAATTTGAAATATTAATAATTATAGAATAAACATAGTTTGAAATCAATAAAAATGTACATACAGGTGTCTGCCATTGCTCAATTTTTTTTATAAGGGAACTGAACGCTCTGATTGGCTGATTTGGCTGTCGATGTGTTTTGTGATTGGTGGATTCAATGTGTGCATTTGGATTGGTTAAATTAAATATGTATTCATATTTTCCCTAGGGGCGAAATGACCCACTTTCAACCCGCTTCTTAGGTCAAATATGACCTACTTTCAGAGTATGAGGAATGAAAAATATTTTTTCTCGTAACATAAGAACATCCGTGGATTTTCACTTTTGTTACTTTTATGTGTTTTATGTTATTTTAAGTTACCGTTTTTTCATGTTATTTAACAGTTCTTTTGTAGAATTTGGATTCATTATAATGGCAACACTATTCATCCCTTAGTCTGTGGCACAACAGTCGCTGGTCAACCACTTTTTCTAGTTATGTGTGTCGATAGAGGGTGTGCAGACAATTTTTTGAGGTATTTTAAAGTTGCGAGAGGATTTCAAGCTAAATTTGCACTGTTTTAATACATGTTAGTTTATAGCTAGGTGTCATGTACGAGCTAATATATCTATTTTTAACTCATATAATTGAAAAAGAAACTGTCAGAGGCTCACTTTTAAGTGACTTGTGTTACAATTTTAAATTGTAAAATCAAGTTCTGTAACTGTATGTGTTCATACAAATGTTCGGAAGTTCGATAAGTCTTACAAATAATTAATTTCGTGATTTATCATGCAGTAGATTGCGATTTTATGTTAGAGTAACTTAAAAACTTTTATGTTACATAAGCCCAATTTTACGGCCTTACCCACGTCAAAAAAGCATTCCGGGTTGAGATAGTTTTAAGCGCGTGCGTTTTAGGTGCGTGAATTCAGCATTTTTACAGCCGTTTATTTCGTCATTGTCGTCACATTAAATATTCTCAAAAGTATGATCAAAGTAAACTTTTGTAAAAAGCGTAAACCAATATCGGTTCTGAGTTTTATTTGATCAATGTTCTCGCCGGCTGCCCTAACTTTGCGTAGATAATTGTCAGTAGACAGTGACTTTAGAAACGAGCATTTCAAAATCACCCAAGTACCACAGAATAAATAATAGTAGGTACTCTTAACCAGACAGCAGCTAAACCAAAAGAAAAGGTTATGAATTTAGCAGTCAAAGTACATTTGTCTCAATTCGACTCCGTTTTAAAATTACAGCCAAAATGCATTACCGTCGTGTTTTCACGCTCCAAATGTAAATATGGACGCCATAAGCCATTTGACGTTTAATTCATCGGACGGGGTTTACGCCTCGGGAATCGCGGGATATTTTAAAAGCATTAAAGTACACTTTTATGCTTTATGTAAGTAATATAAGTATCTAACAGCGCGGCATTGTGGTATGCTCCATACCATATTTCGCAGGCTCAACCTTAAGGCGCTACACTGAGAAATTTGGAGACTTTGAAACGCCGTCCTGCCCGGACTAGCAAACAGTAGGGGCTGATTTTCAGATATATGATTCTTGACTACATATGATTGTGGTACTGACAATAGCGAAACATGATTGCTTAAAATTTTCTCGATAGAAAATAAATCCAAAGTCGAGTCTATATTTTCCTTTTTTTCCTCAGCCTACTAAAACAACGCATTATTAAAAGACACGATTAAGTTAATATGATGGTATTTTACCTCATCTAGGTGACAAGAGGAAATTTAATAAACCTGCACACAGTCAGATATTTAATGAGATTTGTCTAAAAAGCCATTCTCGGAGAGGGTTGCATCTCGTTTTGTCGTGAGCGAAAAACAAAGGGTGTCTCTTTCAAACATTTTTGGCAAAGTACTTAATTCAATTTCTTGTATGCGAAACGACTGTTAAATTTACCTAAAATACAGTAGAAATACAGTAGAATCCGCTTATAACGTCTCCGCTTATCATTTGACCGCTTTTAACGACTGCTAAATCACAGACGTTAGTTATACCAAACATTTTCATAGAAAATCAGTCCGTTTTGTACGACGTCCTGTTAGTGCGACGTAATATCGCCGGCCCCTTGACGGTCGCTGTTGGTATCCGGATTCTACTGTATTACGTAATCGACTAGCTGTTCTAAAGATTAACTCCAATGAATCATTGCTTTTTTTTGTTAACCTGACTATGGCTTTATAGGCCGGGCCCAATAAAGCGATAAGAGTGCGCGGTTGGAGAGTGGCCTGGGGAAAATCCGAGGGAACCTCCGACACGACCACGTTGGCGGTTTGAACACTGCAATACTCTAAGAGCTTGCGTTCCAGTGAGATTGGTTGAGCGGCTTCAACCGAATCTGAGGTGTACGAGTGGAATCGAGCTACTGGGAGTTTTGTCGCTGGTTCACCTAAACTATAGATATCCTATAGCTGAGAAGAGGCCAGCAAGAAACTTGGCTAGGCCGGACCTGGGGCGGACTCGGAAATGATCCTATAAGGGTTCCGTTTTTCTTTTGCGGCACGGAGCCCTAAAAACGCATCAAAATCGCTACCTAAATTACCCGGAATGGATTTCACAATATTACAATGCAAACTTTTTAACAAGCTCAATCATTCCCACCAAATATTGGAACTGACGTGTGCAAAGGATATGTTTTATACGATTTTCTATTTGCTTTCCCTGAGCGCTGTCGGTTGCATGAGGATAGGTTTACTGGACATGGCCGCTGTGGGAATGCACAGGACAAAACTGACAACGAGAGGAAAATAAACGGTAAAATCGTTCACACAATATTTATCCTAACGATACTGACACGTACACGCACTTAGGTTACAAGCAATCAGAACCCTTACCATGAGTTTGTAATGTTTGCATTACCGTACTCGCTAGCGACTGCGTAAACGATGTAGTATGGACAAAAGTACAGCGCCTCTGGCGGTTACGCAATAGAACTAAGAATCGCCATACTAAATCGTTTACGCAGTCGCTGGCGAGTACGGTAATGCAAACATTGCAAACTCATGGCAAGGGTACAGTGAATAGATAAGAAACGTAAGTATAGTAGGTGTGTCAAAGATAAGTATACATTTTTGCCTTGTTAGAATGGTAACAAGGCAAGGCAAGGAGTAGGTGTAAAAGTGTAATATCTTTTACACGATGCAATGAGTGCTCTGCCTGTGTAGGTAGTTTTATTATATTGCAAAAACTAACGATCTTGATATAATTAACAATACAAATGAAAAATGTAATTCCAATAGTGACAACTACAGCCAAGATACGTCCATTTTAATTTGATTGTGAAGAAACTGAGATATTTATGGACAATCTTACACAAATCAACCTTGTCCCAAACTAAGCAAAGCTTGTACTATGGGTACTAAGCGACGATATACATAAGTTATATATAGATAAATAAATACTTACACTGAGAAAACAGTTCATCAATAATTTAGGTGATTCTCATAAAGAGGGGATCAAAGTGATAAATCACCAAAAAGTATGATGAAAATATTAAATGTTATGGTGAAGCTCATCACATAATCACGGAGTAATGCAATTATGTGATTAGCTTCACCATAACATTTAATATTTTCATCATACTTTTTGGTGATTTGTCACTTTGATCCCCTTGTTGATCGGGACCTGCAGCTTCGTAGGCAGGGTCACTACCAACTAAGCTAAAGCGGTCGTCAAAGATAGTGTTTTTGTTTTTACATCGATAAATAGACCATAGGTAGAGTAAAAACACAGTTTCTTTTACTTAGGCGACTTCCTGACTTGGCGGGGCGGGATCAATATGTGATATTTTCTTATTTGACATACACTTACTGACGTTGCAAAGATTCCCACTTGACGGAATACTGTCAGTATTACATTTGCGCAGTAGTAATATCATGCGCAGAAGCGGACCAGTACTGCCTTCGCATCGTCCCGCTACCGCGCATCCCGCGCCAGTCAGGAAGCACTCATTTAAATGTATGGGCGCAGTAAAATGTAGTACTGAGTTGACTGACAGTTAAAATTGACCTTTGACAGTTTTTCCTGATTTGTCGGTGCGGAGGCAGTACGATATGAGAAAAGTGTCAAATGTCAGTGTCAGCTGTCAGTCGACGCGATATCATTTTTTACTACGCCCTACATTTAAATGAGTGCTTCCTGACTGGCGCGGGATGCGCGGTAGCGGGACGATGCGAAGGCGGTACTGCTTCGCTTCTGCGCATGATATTACTACTGCGCAAACGTAATACTGACAGTATTATGTCAAGTGAGAATCTTTGCGACGTAAACTTACTGTAAAAGAAGAAAATTTCACATATCGATCCCGCCCCGCCAAGTCAGGAAGTCGCCTTAGGGAATGATTTAGTTTAGATAAGTAAACTTTGTTCTCCTGGGCTGAAATTATCTCAAATACCAAATTTCATTTATATCGTACCTGTAGCTGTAAAGGTAGAGTATGTAGGTTATATTTTAACCCGTGGCTTCACTTGCGTTCATACTAACATGGGCGGGAGATATCGTGACATCATTGCATAAATTTAGTAAAAGTAGTCTGCCACTGCTCGGCTTAATGACCCCAATAATGACCACAAATAATAAACGGAATCCTCATATATTCGAAGATACTAAATTACGTCCGCTTCACGCCTGTAACCACATCCACTTTCACTATCATATCTCTCCTTTGCATTACTCCGAATAATGAGCTTTATTTGTTGTTGAGCAAGGTCGTTTTTTTAATGAAGGGTGGTGTTAGATAAGAGGTTCGGGATATGCCCAGCCGAATGGATGTCTTTCGCTTTATATTCAACTTTCTTACATAAGCGTCAGGAACACGGTAAGCAATATTTCTGCCTAATGGGACATTCTTTACAAAAATTTGGCTCGGAAAGGTTCGCTTCACAAAAGTTGTAACATTATCGACATCAATATGATCACTCAATTCTAGCCTAATATTATGTTATGATGCTATGATGCACTTAAATTAAAATTAGGAGCGCTCGTGGCCCAGCGGCGCCTGCGTGGCGCAAGCGTTATGCAAAGTTAAGCAACGTGGGCCGCGGTCAGTACATGGATGGGTGACCGCTTTGAGTGGTTACTGACTGAGCGCTCCCGTGCTTTGGAAGGCACGTTTAGCCGTTGATCCCGGCTGCTGTCTATGGCAGCAGTCGTTAAGCCATGTTGGAGGCCTTCGGGCGGCTTGAAAACTTCTAACAGTCAAGTTGCCCACTCACTTGACAAAGGGGGGTCGAAGTTGCACCACGTCCGTAGGGAAAGTACCCACCGCTACCCTACACGTGACCCCTAGGTGGTTCTAAAAGTGCAACATAAACTGGCAACCGTACTTGTTGTAATGAAATAAAGCGAAATTATCACTGAATACTTAATTTATTTAATATTATAATGAAAACATTTAACAAAGAAATCCGTCTAGTCACGAGTCGGCGTTAGGGAAGAAGCGTTTTGGTTTTTAATAGTTACATAAACCAGTTGCGCGCATTGCTACGATCTTTTTAGCAGGCGTCGTGGTTTGGATACACTCCATCACCCTCTCCTGAATGCAAACCCATTGCAGATGTGAAGGTGTTGAGCTTCAGTCTTGACAGTCCTTTGGTGAGTGCATCAGCAACCATGCCATTGGTACTGATGTATTCGATGTTGACCTTTTTGTCGGCAATCTTGTCCTTTATAAAATGGTACCGCACGTCGATATGCTTGCTGCGAGCATGATAGGCACCAGACCCTGAAATGCTGATAGCGCTCTGATTATCACAGTACAATGTTATTGGCATACCTGATAAATCGGACCAGAGATCATCTTCAAGTTGTTTTAGCCATATTGCCTCTTGAACAGCCGAGCTTATAGCCATGTACTCAGCCTCAGTAGATGACAGTGCTACTGTGGCTTGCTTTTTAGAATTCCAACTTATACAAGCACCCTGAAAAATAAAAGTATATCCTGTGCAGGATCTTCTGTCTACTGTGTCACTGGCCCAGTCGGCATCACAGTACCCAGTTATGTTTTTATTGTCCTTCTTGAAAGTTAATTTCATGTTAACCGTTCCTCTTAAATATCGAAATATTCTTTTCACTGCTCCCCAGTGCTGAGCTGTAGGATTATTGTTGAATCTACTCACTGAATTCACAGCGAAGGTTATATCTGGACGAGTACCTTGTGAAAGATACAATAAACAGCCCACGGCTTCCTGATAGGGAACGTTTCTTAGAACTTCATTTTCATTTTCTGCCTTTTTTAATTGAGTACCAGCTTCAAATGGTGTAGGTACTGGGTTGCAGTCAGACATCCTGAATCTGTGCAGTATCTTTTCTATGTACAGTGATTGGTCTAGAGATATTGTATTTAAATTATCACTCTGTGTTATTTTAAAACCAATGCATTGTTGAGCAGGCCCAAGATCTTTAATTTTAAATTTCTCTCCCAACTTCTCTTTTATAAACTTTGCAGTATTGTCATTGTTAAGAGGAATGCCTAGCTGACCGACTTTTCAAATCTTGAATTTTTGACATAATGTTTCTGTCGCGCTGCTGGGAGCGGGAGCGGGCGCTGTCTATGTGTGAGCGCACGCACACAGGCGCGAGACGCGAGCCCGCGAATTTACTTACTGACCCAGCATACGATAAATTAGGCTGTAGGTACAGATCGCACCATAGAAAAAGTCCCCCCTTGAGCACTTTATGAAAACTGTATAATAATTTCGTCAACTAAAATCAATCTACTTTAGCTCAGACGTTAACATGGTTGACACGCAATCAAGAGGTTCATGGTTCAAATCCAGAGATTGACAGAACTTTTTGCTTTTTATTTTTCTTACCAAGTAAATTAATGTAATGCTTTTATAATAAATGTTTATTTACGTCAATATATTGATAGGAAAATGAAATAAAATAACGCCTAAACTTTTTTTTACTTTATTAACTTGAAATACTTAGCAATATCATATTGAAAATAATAGCGTTTTATCTTGGCATAAAAATATGTATATCTCTCTTACAACAAACATTTTTTTTTTATTGCCGTTTTTATAGATAATGGTACGGAACCCTTCGTGCGCAAGTCCGACTCGCACTTGGCCGGTTTTTATTTCATTGTATGGAATCCGAGAGTGCACCATCTAAGTATAATCATCTTTCACCGGTCTCCCCCATTGAAGTCAGTTTTTTTTTAATTATATAATATGTAGATCTATAAAAAAAAATAGGTTTATTTCTATTACATGACATTTTTCTTACTCTTAATCGCCACGAGTTCTACGCGGACGAAGTCGCGGGCAAAAGCTAGTGGGTTATAAAAACCTATAATTCGTTAATAACTTTACCACTAACTAAGTAGCATTTATTCCTATATCAAAGACAAGGGTTCCCAGGTCACCTTTCTATTCAATATTCTTCCATTGTGACTCAGGGTTTTTCTTGTGATTAATAACTTTTCTGGTAATAATGATTTATCGATAATTTTTCACCACTAGCGTATCGACAATATATGTCAACGACTGTTGCCCATCCCTATTCCTTCTGTGTACGTATATTTAGAAACTGACTCCGCCACGAATTCGTGCGATAAGGACAACTGCAGCTCGGACTAAAATTCCCTTGCAAAAAACTGAAAAATCGAGGTTTCGTTCTCGACTGTTTCCTCATCCAAAACGCATCCAATCATTATAAAATTTTGGAAACTGCAAGAGCAAGAACTAATCTATGCCGCTACGTTTTGATTTTTTGGATATTTGTTGTCATATTTGTATACTGCGCCTTTTTATGGAGCCAATTCAACTAAGCCGTTTTTGCGATTTTTGGAGGGCTGTAACTTTCTTTAAAATAAAAATATCCAAAAAAACAAAACGTAGCGGCATAGATATTGATGATATAGATCTTATTTGAAAAAATCATTGCTCTAGGTTCAAAAACCAGGGAGGAAACAGTCGAGAACGTTTGTATGGGAAAATCGCAGCTAGGCATTCCTCTTAAATAGGCAAAGTATGTCGTCTACATACACTGCTATGAACAATATATCATCTTCATTCCTCAGTCTGTAGTATATACAGGGATCTATTTTTGACCGTGACAATCCGATATCTAGGAGAGCAGCATTAAGCTTTTTATTCCACTGTCGACTGGCCTGCTTTAATCCATAAAGAGATTTATTAAGTCGACAGACTTTTGTGGTGTAGTCACACCCTAATAACTCAGCTGATCACAGCTGATACACATCTGATGGAAACTTAACTAATATTAACCTTTGTACCTTTTCTCAGAACAAAGGAATGCGAGAGACCTTGATATTGATTCCAAGAAGATAGTATTACCATATGTTCTATTTCGCATACCAAACTGTTAGTATAAAAGCAGTGTAATTGTTACTCAATAAATCAGTATTTCCTCGAGTCTCGTCTTATCATTATTACCCGTAACGCTCCACATCTCATGGCTACCCTGCCAGGCGGGCTGCCACAGGCAGCCCTGAATTAGTGAACAAGTGCCAGAACCTAGATACTAAGAGCAGGTCACTTCATCAGCGACCCTGCCAGAGCACCCCACATCTCATGGCGACCCTTTCAATGCCGAACAACTAAGTGGAGGGCGCCTCTCATGGCGACCCTTCCAGACGGTCTGCTCTAGGCAGCCCTGATATAGTCACCAACGTCAGCCGCTTCAGCACCGCATTGCCAACGTTATTAGAGGAAGAACCAAGTGTCAGTGCGGCTTTGTGCCGTACTGGCGGCGCACTGCGCCAGCCATCCAGCTCCACTACGCTACGCCAGCCAGTCAGATCCACTGCGCCAGCCAGCCAGCTCTACTGAAGCCGAACAAGCCAGAGCAGAGCGTCGCCAGCACCAGCCGCGCCGCCGCTCAACAGCCCAGCTGTTCAACAGCTGATACCACACAGATGACTTCAGGTCCATAAAAGCCAGACAGCTGATCACCAGCTGACCATCAATCCACGTGAAGAAGTAATTAATTAAGGTACTTATAAAGCTTTTACTACAATGTAAGTAGTATGTTTAAAAAAAATATTTAACTATTGAGTGACGTAGATTTTTTTTTTAAAGTAAAATTTTAATTAATAATAAAGAACGATAATAATTAATTTTATCAAATTGTTAAAAAAAGTAATATTTTTTTAATCTAATAATGTGTAAACTTTATGGTATTAAACCAATTTATGTTATAAATAATTAAGTAAATAAGAAATAATGCCGCTTGATGACGAGGTGATAATATGATTAAGATTTACAAATTTAAAAAATAGCAACTAAAACAGTCCACCTGTACAACAACATCTGGACTTCTCGAGTTACAATACGTTCACGATACACACAGACGTATCGAGCGTAATATAGGATCAGTTTTATCAAAATAAAAATAGATTCCCAGAATATAAAAATAAAATAATAAAATAATATACTAGAATGTTGAATAGTTTAAAATAATGATAATAAGGATTCCAACTATGACAGGTCTGATCAACCAAGAATAGTGGAAATTCTTAAAAACCAAATAATTTACCAGAATTAAGTAAGTTTCAATAAACGAGATTATGACAAAATAATGAAACAAACAGACTGTATTACCAGTCAGAATAATAATATTTTATGCTCGCCATCCTTACTAATAGTGTGTCGAATCTAGTACTCAATCGCGTACGGAACGAGCTTTCCCCGCGAGAGAATTAGGTATGTTTTGCAAGGCACAATAAATAAAAATGTATGCATATGGCATACTATATAATGACGACACCGCGTGTATTATTAGCTACGAGTATAGCTCAATGTATAAATAAATGTAAAACCGGGTACTGCAGATCCCGAGTATGTATAATTAAAGGTGTCTCAAAATTAAGTGATAACGATGATAGGCGAGTCATAGAGTCATATTAAACAACTTTCATTATTTGTCTTTGAGTGCTTAGTAACTGAGCGCTCCCGTGCTTTGGAATGCACGTTAAGCCATTTATCCAACAGCTGTCTATGATAGCAGTTGTTAAGCCAAGTTAGAGGCTTGAGAATTTCTAACAGTCAACTGGCCCATTTAGTTACTTGACAAAAGCCTAATCGAAATAAGGTCTAGTTTCCCTTCAGGTTGGAAGGTCAGATGCCAGTCGCTTCCGTAAAAACTAGTGCCTACGCCAAATCCTGAGATTACGTAGGAGGACGATTATGACTAGGAATAAATAAATATATAAATCGTGTCCCGCCGCAATCAGTGGTAAACCCGAGAGGTGCCATTGAGCGAGTAGGTAGATTGGTAGATACATAATTATTAGCAAGGTACACCAGAAATACAAGGCAGGCAGCAAATCCTTGAAACCTTGAACATGATTCGATCGAGCATCAATCGTGCAAGTTCTTGGACACATAGTACTTATAATGTAGTGTTAAAAGCACTGTCTGAAAGGTATATACCTACCTCTAAATGGTATTTACGCGCGCTTATGTATACAATTTATGTATAAAATCCTTGTATTACTGAGTTATAATTAAGGGTCGGCCGACCATAAAATAATGCATGCCGTGTACCTTACTACCTTAGCAAGCTTAGCAACAAGTGATGCCCAATTGCACACTTTATGTCACAAGTAAAATACTAAGTGACAATTAAAAATATACATATATATAGAAATATGACGTCGAAATAAAAGATTACAGTAGATGCGCATAAATAAAAAGAGAACAAAATAACTTGCAAGTCACAATGACTATTTTTAAATGGTTTAAAAATAAATTAAAAAATAATGACAAATATTGATGTACACAATATTTGTTATTATGGGAAAAAAAAAAATATATATAACAAACAAAAGAAAAATAACGACATGGTGCAACGTCGTAAACACAAACTAATAATGGTATTATCATAAAAGAATACCATAATTTATGTATTATAAAATATATAATTATATATAAAAAAAAAGAAAATACCATATACAAAACAAGCGTCGTCATCAAAGCGTGCATTCAATTCCAGTTATATTATAAAGGTAAAGAAAATTTGTATCTTTAGATTTAGTTTAGTTTTGATTTGTTTACTGTATCCGTTTTAATAAATATTTCTCATTCTGTTTGGAAAAATATAATGTCAAAAAGTAATATGAGATTTCTTTGATTTCTCGTAAATAATATAAATTTAGAAATAAGTTCATTTATATTTAGTTTTATTATTTTTCCATTACTTTTTCCGAATAAATGTATTACCTTATAGTACTATTAATAAGTGTATAAAAAAAAAAAAAAAAAAAAAACAATGTTTATTTAAAAATTGATATTACGATGCTAAAAGGGTTATGTCGATCCATCTGATCGCATACCACCTACCATATAAGGAACACGTAATGTAAACATTGTAAGTAGCATTAAGATAAATTAAGAAACCATGTATACCATAGACTTAAGTTACTTTAAGAAACCATGTAAACCATAGACATAAGTTAATTAAGTTTACAGAAGCCAAAAAATAGTAGTTATGTATTTTACTATTTTTTGTCTCAAAAAAACGGGGAAGCTGTGGTGTAGTCACACCCTAATAACTCAGCTGATCACAGCTGATACACATCTGATGGAAACTTAACTAATATTAACCTTTGTACCTTTTCTCAGAACAAAGGAATGCGAGAGACCTTGATATTGATTCCAAGAAGATAGTATTACCATATGTTCTATTTCGCATACCAAACTGTTAGTATAAAAGCAGTGTAATTGTTACTCAATAAATCAGTATTTCCTCGAGTCTCGTCTTATCATTATTACCCGTAACGCTCCACATCTCACTTTGTTCTCTACTTCATATCCCGGAGGCAATGACATGTAGATTTCTTCCTCTACATCACCTTGCAGAAATGCTGTGATCGCATCCATTTGGTGGATTTTCAAACTATACTTTGTTGCTAAGCCAATCAAGTATCTTATAGATGCGTAACGCACTACTGGAGCATAAACTTCATGATAATCTATTCCTTTAGTCTGTCTGAAGCCTTTAATGACGAGGCGGGCTTTATAGCGAACTATGTTTCCTACATCATTTCGTTTAGTTTTAAAGACCCATTTGGAAGGAATTATCTTCTTGCCTTTAGGTAAATTAACTACAGTCCAGGTGTCGTTTTCAAGTAAGGACTGATATTCAGACTCCATAGCCTCTTTCCATAAATCTGAATTTTCACTGTTTAAAGCTTCAACATGATCTTGAGGATCGTTATCCAATAAGCTCATAGCTGATTCAGAGTTCAAACATAAAAATGAATTTGGTTCTGAGCGATCAACGCGTTGGCGAGGCCTCAAGTTTATGCGTCGCACTTCAGGAGAATTATCAATATTACCATCTGAAGGCAGGTATGTCTCATCCTCATCACAAGGGTCTTCAAAAATTTCGCTTAGATCTTCGATATTTTCAGTTCCAGCTGATTCATCTATTTCGTCATGGCTTTCTTCATGAGTGGATTGTTCTATATTTTCTTCTGTTTCGAAGGACACTGTATTTTCTACACTTCTGGTAGTTTTATTAATCTGTTCTTGAGATTTTATTTCATTTGACATTTGACTTTTATTTGCATTTTCACAATCTGTTATAGTATTATTGTTGTCAACTGTCTCTTCCAAAAATACTACATCCCTGCTCATTATTACCTTTTTACTTCTTTTATCAATAAATCGATATCCTTTGGTGCAGTCGCTGTACCCCACAAATGTCAACTCACGTGATTTCGGATCAAATTTGTGACGCTTCTCTTTAGGTATGTGCACCATGGCCTTGCAACCAAACACCTTCATGTGGCTTAAGTCTGGTTTTGTTCCGGTCCATCGTTCTTCCGGTGTGACTTCAGGTAAAGAGCGGCAAGGAGACCGATTGATGATATAAGCAGCGGTGGCTACAGCTTCAGCCCAGTACTCCGTCTGTAATGAAGCATTAAACATCATGCATTTAGCTCTTTCTACCAGGGTACGGTTCATTCTCTCACTCAATCCGTTCTGTTCTGGTGTATAAGGTGTTGTCGTTTGATGTTTAATTCCGAAGTGTTTCAGGCATTTATCAAATTTATTATTTTTGTATTCTGTGCCACAGTCTGTTCTCAATGTATTAATTTTCACACCCAATTCATTTTCTACTCTATTTTTAAATTCTAAAAATTTCTCAAATACTTCTGTTTTCTGTTTCAGGAAATAGACAAATACCTTTCTTGAAAAACCATCTATAAATGTTAAAAAGTACCTTGCACCTCCAATAGACTGCTTCTCCATTGGGCCACAGAGATCAGAATGCACTACTTCTAGCAATCTTGTAGCCTGGGAACCTTCTGTGTTGAACGGTTGTCTGGTTTGCTTTGCCTTCAAGCAAGAAGTACATGCGTCTGGTTTTCCCTCATGAGATAACTTCACACCTGTAGTGTAATTTGGTATTTTCTCTAAATCACTGAAATTAATGTGACCCAATCGTTGGTGCCAGAGGTATTTGTCTTCAGTCGTAGCAGCCATTGCCTGCCCATTCAGGTCTGTTAGTAATTTATATGTATTATTTACTAATTTTGCCTTGGCCACTATATCTCCATTGATGTTTATAACTGAACATCCATATCTGTCAAACTCAACTTTGTTTCCATTTGTAATCATTTTACTGACTGACAGTAAGTTTGTTGATAAACCCGGAACAAACAATACATTTTTTACCTGAATGTTATCATACTGTCCTGTAGTTTCATTTGGTACACGGATGGTCACTGTGCCGCAGCTTTGTACTTTGAGCATTTCATTATTGGCAATCCTGATGTTCTGAACAGGCGGTGCTGTTTTATTTTCAAGCCATTCCTCATGCATTGTAAGGTGGGCCGAAGCCCCGGAGTCTAAAAACCAGCTATTGGCATCATTGACTGTTGAGGCTGAGAAAGCGGCAACAAAACCATTTTTTGTACTCTTTTCCTGTCTTTTATTATTTTTAAACCAGCATTGCTTCCCTATATGACCATAATTGTTGCAATTGAAACAACGGGGGCCTCTTGGTTTCTCAGAGTGATATTCCTTGCTTTTGCTGAAGCGATTCGGGTTATTCCATTTCTTTGACTTTGCATAAAAAGCGGTAGTAGTATCTGATTTAACTTCTTGTAGTAGCTTAGTCTTAATCAGATCAGCACTAATTTTTATGCCTGAGCTCTCGATACCCATTATCATTGGCTTATACTCATCAGGCAGCCCAGCCAACATGAGTGTGCCGAGCCATTCATCATCCACTTTGAAGCCTATATTTCTTAGCTTATGCGCCGCCGACATAATTTTACTTATATAATCTTCTATGTTTGTACTAGATTCTAAATTAGTATTTATCAAATCTCGTAAAAGCCCAACTTTTCTCAGTAGTCCCGAATCTTCAAATGCTGTACATAAACTGTCCCATACCTCTTTAGCTGTAGTTGCTTCTTGTACATGTATAAATAGTTGCGGATCAATCGACAATATTATTTTAGACCTGGCCTTTGTATCTTTTTTCTTGTCATTATAATCTTCCGTTATGACTGATTCATACAACTCTTCGTGTTGCAAATATGCTTCCATTGCAAACTTCCAGGTAGAAAAATCATCTCTTCCACACAATTTTTGAATTGCTAATGTATTTGTAGCCATTATTTATGGAAATTTTCGTAATATATGCTGAAAAGAAGATCCGGCTTTTTTACGCGGAAAGTGAGGTTATATTTTACTTTTACTTTGAATTTCACTTTTTAAAACAATTACTTTTCAAAAACTATATCAGGCAGGGTCGGCCCATAACCTGTTGTAATGAAATAAAGCGAGATTATCACTGAATACTTAATTTATTTAATATTATAATGAAAACATTTAAGGCCCGGGGTACTGTGAATGACCTTGACCACTTAACGACTGCCGATAGCCGACCCAAGCGACATCTGTTCAACAATGATCGCGTTAGCTCGATTCGCTTGTAAACGGGCTGCCTTGATAATCGACCTGTTCCGCTGTTGCGTCAGTAGATGGCGCTCGGATTGCCTGGTGAACTACGCAGAGTAGTGTTTGTATCAGATGAAACAATATGAAGACTGAAGAAACATTCATATTTGGCTCGTTGTTTTTTTGTTGTATAGTTGACGAAATATAAGCTGCCCCGATTCCTCGAACAACTTGTATGGCGAATCGGTGCAGCTTATATTTCGTCAACCATACCTACTACGTACTACGTAGTAGCAGTGGCGTGCACAGAGTTTTTAGACAGGGTAGGCAGATTTAAAAAAAGCCACGAATATTTATTATTCGCAGGTAGTACCACCTATTAGTTAGTGTCAAATTTACGATTCATATTCCTTCACTAATGCACTAATTCCAAATCAACGGTAGTGAGATCAAATTGAGAAAGGGTAGTGTACCTACTATCCGTTCTCAATGGAGAATGTCAATAGGTCTGCAAAATCACTAGTACGTACGGAAGCGCGCGAACGGAGTGAGCGCGTGTATAGCGAGTGTTGCACTATGACGTCACGAAGGCGGGTCGTCGCGCGTCACTTTAAAATTCAATATCTTGGAAACTAAAGGACGTATCGAAATAATTCCTTCACATATTTTTTTTATTTTCAACAAAGAATACAGAAAAATGGAATTCTAAATAAGTTAGGTACCATTAGGTACTTTACGAATATCGTTAGTTATTGAATAAAGTTTTCCTGTGATGATGATTATAAAAAAAAGGTACTTACTGGCTTTACTTCGCCAAATAAAGTTTCCAGAAGAACACACGTATTAGGTACGGTGAAGCAATTTGATTTCTAGGCCACTTGGTACCTTGTCACAGTGATATTAATATGATAGCTCTAGCAGCTATAATATTGATTCTAACTGCGACAAGGTACGAAGTGCCCCAGAAATCAAATTGGTTGACTGTATATCCCTATTTATGATCTAGTAAACAGAATTTGATATTTATTATTGCGATAATAAAAAAGCCAATAAATGCTTTTATTGGAATATAACTTTTCTTTAGTTTTTGGAATATAACTTTTACAATAATTAAGGGATATGCAAAACCGTACAATTATTAAGAGTGTACAATCGAGGTCATAAATATGTTTTCACACCACCTGGTGGACAATGCCCAGTTATATATCAATGCAAACCTTACCGAAAGCAAATCATGCTTACCGAAAGCAAACCATGATAACCCTAGTTTGCTGGGTTGTAATATTACTTATATACTGAATCTCATTACAACCCTCGGGTAATAATGTGATATCACTTTTCATAGTTGCTATTGTTATTCCCTTCAAGTCTAATTTCGTGAAGTCCGCACGGCGGCGAGCAGACGGCATACCGGCGCCGTGTTTTGTTTTGTTTGGAACGCCGCGTTCGAAATAAAACACGGTACCGGTGCGCTGATAAGTTGTTTTTTTTTTAAATGAGTTTATAACTAGTATTTACAAAAACGAACTGTTTTAAATACGTATACACTATTATTCTGTTTTTACTTACTTACGGTTCAGGTTCAATGGATAAATTGTCATTTGGTGGACCATCATCAGATTCAGATTCATTTATTTCATTAATGTAATTTACAATATAAGTTTGCATCGATGTCAAAAATATAAGAATTCACATAATGTTCGTCAAGTTAGATATAAATAAATAAAGAGAATAATGAGATAATGAAATGAAAATATTCTCCTAATAAGGATCTTCTTAACATAATTGAATACGCGCGCGACGACTGCTTTAGCTTAGTTGGTAGTGACCCTGCCTACGAAGCCGGTAGCCCTAGTATAAGTTTTTTCGAAACATTAACTAATTCGAACGCGTTTGCGTTTTGTCTCAAAATGTATGAAAACGCTCTCACCGAGTTTGAAATACGCGCGTTCATCGGTTAGCAACAAATGTTAAAATACTCGCTGTTTTAGTTTCCACTAGTGACCAACTGACCACCAGAGGCGCTGTTCACGTTTTCATACCACTTTCATACATTTTGAGACAAAATGCAAACGCGTTCGAATTAGTACCTAAGTTCATTTATTACCAAATTATGAGATAGACTGTGAATAAATCACCAAAATAACGTCATCATACAATCCGAAAGATACCCTACCTGATATAATTATAAAATAACAAATTAAAATAAAACTAAAACTAACCTAAAAATACCTAATAAAAACCGTAATCTAAAAAACCGCCAGTGGGTAACGTTCCCAAAGTGCTGGGCGAATTAGTTAATGTTTCGAAAAAACTTATACTAGAGCTACAGGGCATTTATTTTTGTGATGAGCACGAATATTTGTTCTTGGGTCTTGGATGTTTTCTATGTATTTAAGTATCTATTTATCTATATAAGTATGTATATCGTCGCTTAGTACCCATAGTACAAGCTTTGCTTAGTTTGGGACTAGGTTGATTTGTGTAAGATTGTCCACAAATATTGATATCGATATTGAATACAAAAATTATAGTATAGGTACAAATTGAATTAAGGGCAACGATGGCAATACAAATAAATAGCGAAGTCAAATCAAATATCATTTTACAAACGTAAACAAATGTCAGGATCCTCATGATCATTTGCAAAATGAATCGGAGTAGTATTGAAACAACAAGTGTTATACGGCCTCTTAAAACTCCAACTATAATAGATAAGTATAAATAAAACTGTCTTACAGGTTGTATGTCTCTATGAGTCCGCACTACTCTGTGCAACGGGAATCGGCTCAAGCTCGGTGCAAACTTCCAAACTAGATAAGTAAACAAATATCTGACAACAGCGCTGTGCCTCGAGCGAAGCGAAGTCGCAACGTCGCATTCACTTTCATATTTGTGGGTAGAAAAATTTGACGAGTGTTCACGGCTCACATATGTAGGTAATATGTGAGATTTGAAAAGTAACTTTTTGCTTTTTAAAAAAATACTACACATTTTTATATACATTTTACTTGCTTTTTCATAAAAATATTCACTGTCATGATCAAGACTGGCAGTAATTTACTTCAGCGCTAGAATAAGCGCCTACCATTTTATACGAAGCAAAGTTTTCAAGTTTGAAATTCATATTACAATACTTAGACGATTATTAACTACAACAGAAAATAGGTTAAATCCTCAAAAATAACTGAGCTTAATTTGGAAACTTAGAATTCTGTCGTAACCGAATAATGCTTGCACACATTTTGTTTTTAATGTTTCTTAAGCGTGGTTTTTTGTCGTAATTACAATGTATGTGAACAAACTAACTACAACAGCAAATACTCAAGGGTATGCGTGTCCTAAATATGTACTTTGCAGGTCATTACGTTCAATATATTCTTCAAATATTCTGCACAAAAACACCTCGATTTCAATACGTTGCCCACCTCTTCACCTTAACAAAGAAATCCGTCTAGTCACGAGTCGGCGTTAGGGAAGAAGCGTTTTGGTTTTTAATAGTTACATAAACCAGTTGCGCGCATTGCTACGATCTTTTTAGCAGGCGTCGTGGTTTGGATTCACTCCATCAGTACTGTCTTCTCGAAGATCTCACGGTTCGAAATAAATGCCATACTATAAATAAATAAAATTAAAAATGATCGTTTCAATGAAACATTACTATTTGATCTGAGTATACCTACAATTGGAGGTAGATGAGTCTTACGAGGCAAGGTTCGCTCATTCACAAAGGTTATTACATTATCGACATCAATATGATCACTCAATTCTAGCATAATATTATGATGCACTTAAATTAAAAATGATCGTTTCAATGAAACATTACTATTTGATCTTAGTTTACCTACAATTAGAGGTAGATGAGTCTTACGGAGCAAGGTTCGCTCATTCACAAAGGTTATTACATTATCGACATCAATATGATCACTCAATTCTAGCACAATATTAAGATGCACCTAAATTAAAAATGATCGTTTCAATGAAACATTACTATTTGATCTGAGTATACCTACAATTAGAGGCAGATGAGTCTTACGAGGCAAGGCAAGGTTCGCTCATTCACAAAAGTTATTAAATTATCGACATCAATATGATCACTCAATTCTAGCCTAATATTATGATGCACTTAAATTAAAAATGATCGTTTCAATCAAGGACGATCAATTATACTTGGTTTCAATGAAACATTACTATTTGATCTGAGTTTACCTACAAATAGAGGTAGATGAGTCTTACGGGGCAAGGTTCGCTCATTCACAAAAGTTATTAAATTATCGATATCAATATGGTCACTCAATTCTAGCATAATATTATGATGCACCTAAATTAAAAATGATCGTTTCAATGAAACATTACTATTTGATCTTAGTTTACCTACAATTAGAGTTAGATGAGTACCGGGGCTTTATGGCTTTCGCCCTTGCTTTCTATACCTGGCCTACAATTAGAGGTAGATTAGTCTTACCGGGGCTTTATGGCTTTCGCCCTTGCTTTCTATACTTGGCCTACAATTAGAGGTAGATGAGTCTTACCGGGGCTTTATGGCTTTCGCCCTTGCTTTCTATACTTGGCCTACAATTAGAGGTAGATGAGTCTTACCGGGGCTTTATGGCTTTCGCCCTTGCTTTCTATACTTGGCCTACAATTAGAGGTAGATGAGTCTTACCGGGGCTTTATGGCTTTCGCCCTTGCTTTCTATACTTGGCCTACAATTAGAGGTAGATGAGTCTTACCGGGGCTTTATGGCTTTCGCCCTTGCTTTCTATACTTGGCCTACAATTAGAGGTAGATGAGTCTTACCGGGGCTTTATGGCTTTCGCCCTTGCTTTCTATACTTGGCCTACAATTAGAGGTAGATGAGTCTTACCGCGGCTTTATGGCTTTCGCCCTTGCTTTCTATACTTGGCCTACAATTAGAGGTAGATGAGTCTTACCGGGGCTTTATGGCTTTCGCCCTTGCTTTCTATACTTGGCCTACAATTAGAGGTAGATGAGTCTTACCGGGGCTTTATGGCTTTCGCCCTTGCTTTCTATACTTGGCCTACAATTAGAGGTAGATGAGTTTTACCGGGGCTTTATGGCTTTAGCCCTTGCTTTCAGTATTCAGTATTCAGTATCTTTATTGCGAATAAGGAAACAATCCATGCAATAAAACATAATTATAAAAAGAATAAGAGAGAGGGTACAGCGAGATTCACATACATTTAAATATACCTAATCAACAATAGACAAAATAAAACATCATCGATATATGTCAGTTTAAAGAATAAAAATAAAGAAATATTGTCAAACTAGATAAAACATTAAATATAAAATCACAAAAATACAAGTCACAATGTCAACAGTAAATCTAAATAAATCAGTCAAATATCTTACCAAAGTATTCGTCAAGGTTATAGAACGGCCTACATTTTAAATACATTTTCAATTTTACGCTAAACTCTTGTATATTGGAAGAATTCCTAATGTCAGGTTCGAGATTATTATAAATTTTTATAGAAATGTAATTAAAGCATTTTCTAAAGTAAGCAAAATGTGACTCAGGCTATATTTGGCTTTGTTTATAATGTGTTTCGGGCCTTTTTTAGGGTTCCGTACCCAAAGGGTAAAACGGGACCCTATTACTAAGACTCCGCTGTCCGTCTGTCACCAGGCTGTATCTCGTGAACCGTGATAGTTAGAGAGTTGCAATTTTCACAGATGATGTGACTCGTATTTCTGTTGCCGCTATACCTAACAACAAATACTAAAAAATAGAATAAAATAAATATTTCAGGGGGCTCCCATACAACAAACATAATAGGGATGTTGACACCAAATAAGAAAATCAATGAATCCGAATTTTCTCGAAAAAGGATCAAATTCTCAATGAAATAGCGAAAAAAGTGATTCAAAAGAATAAATAATTACATAATTATAAGTCTTCAAAGTTTTAGGAGGGGGCATTTTCTGTCCCTGTTCCGCAAAACGCACCTCTGTATTGAACGATCGTCATTTACTATGGCGCTCCAGGTAAGTGACGTCACTGATCTGTAGCGCTTTCTCTTTCGAACTAAAGATATTCTAATGGTTCTAGTTTCGTTATTTTTTGAGATATTTGAATAGGATTTTCACCGTTTGGCATAGTTTTATGTATTCTTTCGTATGGAGTAATAATAATTTTTGAGTCAACATCCCTATTCTCGTTTTTTTTAATCTGGAGCGCATGAACCAAAGGAATACGTATCATTACGTGAAACGTCACTCCCGCTAACGTTAACAACTGACTCGCCAATAGTCTAAAAACAGAACGCGATCGGAATGGACGGTTTTTTGGACCGGATGTTAGAAGCCAATGCCTATTTCGGCCGCGCCACACGGCTCATATATTATTCACCAGCGGCCGGTTACACTCAGGGTTGTCTCCTGCTAGTTGATTGCCTATAGTGTCAAATGTAACTGTCATTTTAAATATGTAAAATGATATTTGGTTGGATCTACCTTAAAGACGAAACGTTACGAAATGACCTCTGTCACCATCATCATCATCATCATCATCAGCCTATATACGTCCCACTGCTGGGCACAGGCCTCCTCTAATAGATGAGAGGGATTGGGCAGTAGTCCCCACGCTGGCCCAGAGCGGGTTGGGGACTTCACATACAACTTTGAATGACCTCTGTAGTCGGACAATTACTATAGTCACTCAAGAACACAACATTTTACCTACAGTAAATACAGTATTTTTTTATGTATCTATTCAATTTATGTCCAACTATACCTACTGTCAGATGCAATATATTGTCTCAAGCATTACATTAGGTAAAACCAGAACACTCTGAAAGAATCTAAAGCGGATTTTTTTGACATGATGCAAAATGGTAAACAAATTAATTCAATTCAATTCAATACATTTATTTAAGGCATTGCCCATAAAGTGTAGTTAAGCTTTACCAAATAAATTTTAATGTAGTGGATTGAATACTATAACAAAAATGCTATTATTGCAACTATGTTACATCATTTACTAGCGTCGCGTCGTAGAAACTGTGGCGAATATCCTAGATCCGTTTTTTTCATTCAACTATGCTCGGCAAAAATAACACTGTAGTGTGCCAACCCTAATAGTTCGCGTGCCGCATCAAACAGCAGCGAAGTGCAAGGGATTGAAAGAATCGTTTAAACTGGATGACGTATCGGCCCGGGCGCAATACTAACACGAAATGTTCCATTTTAAGCACAGATTTTTCCGTAGGCCTATAAAACTGAAGGACCTTAGTACTTATTTACTGTTTGACTTGTAAAATATTTCACTGTGTTTTATTTTGATCTTTACACGATTCATATTGACTTCGGGTATTAGCATCTACGAACTGTTTAGTAAAATACAGTTGTGTTATTCATACCTGCAAATTTCTTACCAAAACTTGGGTGTAGGTACTTTATAGAAATCGTGCTTAAATTCTGTGTACCTACCTATTATCATCTCTTAGCCATTGCTAGCACAAACAATCTTGAAATTACATAGAATTCGTACTTTAATACCTTAAATCCAAAATGGCCCCGACAATAGCGAGCAATCGGAAAGGGCTTCGTCCCAATCAAAACCCGCTGATGGCCATCCGGGAACCGAACCCATGATCCCTCGTTATTGTTCCTCCTTCATTGAAAACTCGCGCGCGGGTTTATTGCCGATCGGGAATGGCTTCCAGCGACACGAGGTGATCGGAAGCTGTAAAAATCTTTACGACTAATAAAACTAGGGCAGAGTCAGGGTTAAGTGTGATTAAGTGCTGTCTAGGCCTGAGGGCCGGTTGCACATGGGTCTTACACAGATTTAGGTTTGCGTCTCTCCAGTCTTCATTATTCCCGTGCTTTGGAAGGCACGTTAAGCCGTTGATCCCGGTTGCTGTCTATGGCAGCAGTCGTTAAGCCAAGTTGGAGGCCTTCGGGCGGTTTGAGAACTTCTAACAGTCAAGTTGCCCACTCACTTGACAAAGCCTAATCCCAATAAGGTCTAGTTTCCCCTCGGGGTTGGAAGGTCAGATGACAGTCACTTCCGTAAAAACTAGTGCCTACGCCAAATCTTGGGATTAGGTTGCGGACCCCAGGCATCCTTCAGGATGCAACTGTACTGGGATAACGCTAGGAGGATGATGATGAGAGTCAGGGTTAAGTGTGATTAAGTGCTGTCTAGGCCTGAGGGCCGGTTGCACATATGGGTCTTACATTGATTTAGGTTTGCATCTCTCCAGTCTTCATTATTGTCCATGAAGAAGAAGCAAGAAAGAAAGAAAGACCTCATATACATCACGCGTACAACTCAGCAGGGCAACTCTACTGTCAACAATGTCATAGAGTCTTTAAGACCAAGTTTGGTCTTGCAAGCCATATTAGAGCTCACAGAAGGAGAATGCAGTACAATGGCCAGAGTCGCCGTCATCGAAACCGATGTGGAGGACTATATATCAGGTTGGTGCATAAGTAATGCAGGGTTTGGTTAAGATGTTATTAACTTTACGCGAAAGTATTGTACGCGCATGAAATTTACCTAACCGCTGGCGAGATGTCGATAATTCAAGCGGGGCATATGTATAATTGTATCATCATCATCATCATCATATCAGCCGAAAGACGTCCACTGCTGGACATAGGCCTCCCTCAAAGAGTGCCACAATGACCGGTCTTGCGCCACCCGCATCCAGCGGACTCCCGCGACCTTTACCAGGTCATCAGTCCACCTTGTGGGGGGGTCTACCCACGCTGCGTCTTCCGGTCCGTGGTCGCCACTCGAGAACCTTTCGGCCCCAACGGCCATCGGTTCTACGTGCAATGTGCCCCGCCCACTGCCACTTAAGTTTAGCGATTCGAAAGGCTATATCGGTTACTTTGGTTCTGCTACGGATGGCCTCACGGATGGCTATAATTGTATATTATTGACAAATGATTTATAATAATTAATTAATTATTAATTTAAAGCCAACCCAATATATTGTCCATGAGCATAAATGTAAAATAAACCAATGTAAAGTAAAATGGAGTGAAAATTTGTACCATGTTCTTTTTTCCGCTACCCAAAGGTTGTCTGGAAGAGATCGCTCTTTAGCGATAAGACCGCCTGTTGTCTACCTTTACCTACATGTTGCTGTATTGTTTCTATATGTAACTGATCCTTTTGTGTGAGGTGTACAATAATAGTACATTACTTAACAAGGGCGGTAAAACAAAGAATGTCTCAGATCGCAGGTATTTGACGCCCGAGCCGAAGGCAAGGGCGATAAATATGCGATCTGAGGCTTTCTTTATTACCGCCCGTGTTAAGTACAAAATTTTATGTCACCCCCTCGCCAGGAAGTGGGTTTTTTCGCGCGCGGAGCGTGCGATAATGGCCGCTTTATGGCCAGGTGTGACATAAAGAGTATTTGTATTGTATTGTTGTATTGTATTGTACCAAAAACGGCTGAAAAGGGATCCGAAAATTGCATTGCCTAGGGGCCCCGGCATGATTAATCCGGCCCTGCAGCTAACTCATATAAACTGCCAACAAAAAAACGTATCCACAATAACAAAAAACCGGCCAAGTGCGAGTCGGACTCGCGCACGAAGGGTTCCGTCCCATTATCTTTAAAAACGGCAAAAAAATACCTTTGTTGTGGGAGCCCCCTTAAATTTAAGGAACATTTTTGTACGCCGCAGGGCAGAACATAGCTGAACTATATAAATGTTTTTAATACACAGGGAATACCTACCATACCATACCTATATGTATTTTAGATTTATTTAAATATTAATTTCATTTCATTTTAATTTTAATAAATTGTATAAAGTGTAGTGTTATTTATAATATTATGAGTCAAAGATACTCGAAATAAATGATTTTTATTTTTTTTATTTTTATTTTTTTTATGCTTCACAAATAAAACTATTTGTATTTAAATATTTATTTTATGACCGGTCATTGTGGCACTCTTTGGGGGAGGCCTATATCCAGCAGTGGACGTCTTTCGGCTGATATGATGATGATGATGATGATTTATTTTATTCTTTTTTAGCATTTATTGTTATAGCGGCAACAGAAATATGTACATCATCTGTGAAAATTTCAACTGTCTAACTATCACGGTTTTTGAGATACAGCCTGGTGACAGACGGACAAACGGACATCGGAGTCTTAGTAATAGGGTCCCGTTTTGGTCTCAACTCGGCCCCAAAGGCGGTACCCATGACAATTAAGAAACTGCCTGCTGTCATGCTAATATGGTGCATAGGAGGCCAATCTCAAATTAAAAATAAAATAGAATCCTCAAAAATCAGCCATTTGATGAACAAAATGTACGCACAACAAAATAAAATACGAGTCCGAGCGCTAAAATAATTTACGAGGGACAAGTTACGAAATGTTGTTCCCGTGTCGTTGTATCGTAAATCTCTATATAGCGGACTAATGCTGTTTGGCCTACTTTGTGTCAATGTTGATTACCCCACTTTTGTGACGGAGGTGTCCTCCCTCTAGCAATGGAACCCACAAATGAATTGCGTTTGTGGGGATGATTCCTTGACTGACTCAAGCGTGTATGAGGGAATAACGCGACCGAAGAAACGGGTTAAAAATGGTTATTTATGCGACATTATATAACCGGACTGGGAAATTTGGTAAACCGTTTCGGTTACGTTCTTCGTTTTTACTTTTCCTAATTCAAATGATAGTTTCATTAACGAACATTTAATTTGTTCATGATAATGAACAAATTAAATGTTCTATATTATTACTGTTTCTTATTACCTTACAGGGATTCCAGTAAAAGTAAAGCTATGAGCAATTGATTCGTCTATGTAGAATTGTATATACCGATGTCTGTATTTTACCTTCTCATCTATGAGATCAATAGATCATCTTCATTATCTATTTTCACATTTTTTTTAAATACATAGAAATACTTACATGTACGCAACAACAACAACAATCTACGCAGTTAAATCGTACCTTTTAAGGCGCCTGTATAGGCAAGCACTCTCCATACAAACTTTGTGCAAGTTTTTCTTTGCTTGTGTTTGAATTACACTTATGATTTTTGGTCAGTATGCTTATTTTTCTGTTATCCCTCATTTACCCTCAAGAAAAAAAAACATTTTTTTTTGTTTTTTTTTTATTTTTTTCAGTCGAATTATCAAGTGATAACCAATTCGATAAAATCACTCCCATAGGCAAATTACCGTAAAATATCCGACTTGTATCTCCCGGCGGAGCCACGCGACAACCCGGAAAAATATACACACATACATAAACACACAATTAACACAAGGGCGGAATCACCCATAAAAAGCAACTTTAGGGGAGCTAATTCTAAATATTGCCATAATCAGCGGTCATTCCCCCATCACCCAATACGTTATTTTGTTGTTATTACGTTTTATGATTTATAACAGAGGGCTGTGGAGTTACGAATATTAGATTTTTTCTAATAATTTTCCCCCATTCTATCCAATTCTGGGGCCTATGATTAAATGCATAAATCTCTTTCAGTATTGAACGAATTTGATTTAAAAGGGCGTGGATTCATATGACCTATCGCGAATGCCAACTGTCAATGTCCACAAAATTACGCACTTCAATTTAAAGCTCAACTTTCCACGATGTGTTTTAACGAGCATTTCAAATTATTCCACTGCAATCATTCATTAGCCAACTTTGTTTTCGCATCGTAAAAGCGAGCTGAGAGTATCCAGTATTAACTTACAAGTGTAATTGAGTTGTCGAAATCTCGTTTATTTCACGCACATTGGGCACCAATAAACAAAGACAAGAAACAAAAGTAAGTCATTCCCGGGATCACCCAAGGCATCGACGAGTGACTTTGGGCCAATCAAAACTTGGGCCCCAAGTGGCGATAGCTGATTTGTGCCCGTTTACCGAACTAACTCCAAGTTACGATTAGTTCTTGTATTGTTTACTTGCACAACAAACGGTCAATTTGTGTTTGCCGGAGCTATTAACGGGTCCTTGATTAATTCAATTCTGCCTACTTGAGCCTCAATTATACCAAGAGCACCAACATCTAAATATTCTACCGGCAGAAAATTTGGATAAATATAATATACTTATACATATTAAAATCCATAACTACAACATTAGGAATTCAATATAAGATTTTTTATTCCAGTCCAGCGTACACGCATTTTCAATAGAAAAAGTACATAGATTTTTCTAGTAGGTAGCTGTTGATTTTTTATTGCGTTTATTGGTTCGCGCCGGGATGCGTTTTAGCGGGAACATTCAAATTCCGACCGGAATGGAACGCTTTATTGCACGTCACTTTGATGTGTCACTTCCTGGTGATTGCCGCATCCGAATTTCAAAAAGCATAAATTGCACCAACAGATTTCGATAGTCCGCCCGATGAGTTTGTAGCTGGCGTCGTTAAAATTAGTCGACAATTTCGAGGAGTGTTTTTCCTGGTCTGTGTAATGCAGTTTTCGCCTCGGGGAAGTGGTTTTAATACCGACTTCACTACTTGGATTACGAGCGTCCATCTCGGTTATTATTTTTTAACGGCGTGCTCGCGCCCGCTTCATTAGAGCCTCGCATTCCTCTCACGCTCAGCTTAATTTTGTTAACTATTTTTGTGTCCTAAGACCGACGCGAAATTTCCCCAAGTATCGTTGGCTCCCTACTTCCTCTTTGTTTAACTTTTCTTATTTCGTATTAGTCCTGCTGATTAGTTTACGTTACTTTATGTTTGAGTCTAGTTTAGACTCAACATAAAGTTGTACGTGCTGACTAACAAAAAATACAAGCACCAGATGCATGCGAATATAATATTGCTACGGCAAGGAATAAATGCCCGATATTTGTGGTTTTATATCTTCAAATTGTGACAATACTTAGGTAGTTTTATATATTTCGCGCCGTATAGCGAATATCTCTCACTTTGCCGGAGTTTTACTACATCAGCTATAAATTGTTCGCGAGCCGCGAAGTGGAATAAAATGTATATTACTTGTCATTTGCACGACGAGCTTATGACACCGGATGGTTGTTTTTAGTATTCTGTGCTACAGTCAACTAGCTGACACGAGTTTTTCCCTATTTACGTAGAAACAAAGTATGATCAACCGGCAAAGCCAATTAAAAAAAAAAACCTAGGTACAAATAATGGATTTATGTATGTAACCGATAACCGTTAACGCGTGTGGGATATTTTTTGAGCGGCTTGACCTGTCAGCTACTTTAGCAGCTGACTGTACCCTTTAACTTCCACTGTCTGTCTATCCGTCTGTGACAGGTTTCATATTTAGAACGTTAACAGGACGATAAACTTTTCTCCATATGGGAAACGTGTGTTTCAGCCTTTAGTGCTGTATGTGATACGATACGGAACCATTTGTGTGCGAGTCCGTTTAAAACTTGGTCGATTTGTTTATCTTTATAGTGGGTGCTGCAAAAACTGATCAGTAGAGCGTAATTCACGACGCATTAGTCCTTGTAAATGATTTCACGCGTACAGAACTAGTCACTCGAAATGTTCAATGTTTCAAATGACTGAAGGTTTTTAGAAAAATAGGAATAACACCACGCTGCGCTCCAAAACTCAAATAGTCGACGTGGCTCAGACGGCTAAGTTGAAGTGGGACTGGGCTGGTCCTGTCTGCCGCATGCCCAGTGAGCTGTTGGCCAAGACCGCAACAGAGTGGCGGCCTGACAGCTCGAACAGGAGACGCGGCAGACCCAGTCGGCGATGGCGCGACGAGCTAGCAGTGGCGGAGCGTCCATACAACTCGATTCCCACCGGCTTGCCTAATTTTCAGCCAGTTCAGTTCTTTTACTACGACTCCCGAAGAATAAGAAAGGTAAATTTCTTCCGGCTTCCCCAAGAATATTTTTGACGCGCCGCCACTGCGAGCTAGACTCCTTTTTAAAGAATGGCCAGAGACTGCTTAGAATCGGAAAGATTGGAAAAAGTGGGGGGAGGCCTTTACCCAGCAGCGGGACACTACAGGCTCATAATAATAAGGAGTAACCTCTGCTGGAAATCTATTATTCTTGTTATCTCCTTAAAAAGATAAAAAACAATTTAATTGTAAGTTAATGTACAGTCATTAGGTATCATGAAATAAGATGTAATTCAATTCCCTACATTGTACAGTCGAGTTCATAAATATGAACGTTTCCAAAGTTCAAAAATTATCTGAGCAACCTTATTTTCTTAACCATAAAGTCTTTTTCACATATTTCCGATCACTTACCCGTGCACATATTTCTGAACTCGACTGTACGGCATACGGAAGCCGCGATCTAAATCGTGTCAATCGATAACAGATTTAAGATATTGTGTCGGTAAATGAAATGAAATCGCAAGTTATTTAAAAATATGTACCTACCGAGGTACTTCTATCTCACGAGCGCGGGTTAGTCACAGTTGTATTTGTGGCACATAGACAATGTGAATTCATAGCTCCTACACTGATGCACACATAGACAATGTGAATTCATAGCTCCTACACTGATGCACACATAGACATTGTGAATTCATAGCTCCTACACTGATGCACACATAGACAATGTGAATTCATAGCTCCTACACTGATGCACTCATAGACAACGTGAATTCATAGCTCCTACACTGATGCACACATAGACAATGTGAATGTATAGCTCCTACACTGATGCACACATAGACAATGTGAATTCATAGCTCCTACACTGATGCGCACATAGACAATGTGAATTCATAGCTCCTACACTGATGCGCACATAGACAATGTGAATTCATAGCTCCTACACTGATGCACACATAGACAATGTGAATTCATAGCTCCTACACTGATGCACACATAGACAATGTGAATGTATAGCTCCTACACTGATGCACTCATAGACAATGTGAATTCATAGCTCCTACTCTGATGCACACATAGACAATGTGAATTCATAGCTCCTACACTGATGCACACATAGACAATTTGAATTCATAGCTCCTACACTGATGCACTCATAGACAATGTGAATTCATAGCTCCTACACGGATGCACACATAGACAATGTGAATTCATAGCTCCTACACTGATGCACACATAGACAATGTGAATTCATAGCTCCTACACTGATGCACACATAGACAATGTGAATGTATAGCTCCTACACTGATGTACATATAGACAATGTGAATTCATAGCTCCTACACTGATGCACACATAGACAATGTGAATTCATAGCTCCTACACTGATGTGCACATAGACAATGTGAATTCATAGCTCCTACACTGATGCACATATAGACAATGTGAATTCATAGCTCCTACACTGATGCGCACATAGACAATGTGAATTCATAGCTCCTACACTGATGCGCAGATAGACAATGTGAATTCATAGCTCCTACACTGATGCGCACATAGACAATGTGAATTCATAGCTCCTACACTGATGCGCACATAGACAATGTGAATTCATAGCTCCTACACTGATGCGCACATAGACAATGTGAATTCATAGCTCCTACACTGATGCACACATAGACAATGTGAATTCATAGCTCCTACACTGATGCGCACATAGACAATGTGAATTCATAGCTCCTACACTGATGCACACATAGACAATGTGAATTCGTAGCTCCTACACTGATGCACACATAGACAATGTGAATTCATAGCTCCTACACTGATGCGCACATAGACAATGTGAATTCATAGCTCCTACACTGATGCACACATAGACAATGTGAATGTATAGCTCCTACACTGATGCACACATAGACAATGTGAATGTATAGCTCCTACACTGATGCACATATAGACAATGTGAATTCATAGCTCCTACACTGATGCACACATAGACAATGTGAATTCATAGCTCCTACACTGATGCGCGCATAGACAATGTGAATTCATAGCTCCTACACTGATGCACATATAGACAATGTGAATTCATAGCTCCTACACTGATGCGCACATAGACAATGTGAATTCATAGCTCCTACACTGATGCGCACATAGACAATGTGAATTCATAGCTCCTACACTGATGCACACATAGACAATGTGAATGTATAGCTTTACACACAACCATAGCTCCGCTCAAGCTCGTGAGATAGAAGTAGGTACCGAAAAATGGGGTAAGTAGGGATTGCGAGGACAGTTGGGTTATGAATGGGGACAGTAGGGATGGCAGAGGTGTGAGCTGGTTTTTATAGGCTACTGCTACGTAACATATAAATTCTAATTACAAATCATGCTATCATAATATGCGTAATCCCAAAGTGTCGATCCTACAATTTCCCAAACTCGCCTTAGTATGAAATCCCACCTCACCCCAACCTGAACTACGGGGTGAGGTGGGATTTCCAACTTTTTGTGTTTATCGTTAAAGTTATGAATACAAAATCACAAAAAAAAACAAAATACAAACATCCGGGACACTTTTTTTGCAAATAAATCAATGCGCCACATACAAAAATATACTTTTATCCGGGTTTGAACTTCGGTATTGTGCCAACTCACCCCATTTTACGGTACTATACTAATATTTGATCTGACGTCTGATTATTAAAACCCATTCTTAGTAAACTAAATAAATAACAGATTTCGTTTCACATTAACAGCTAAACGGGGCTTAGCGCCCGCAGACTTAGCGAAATGTACGCTTTAATAAAAATGTTTCTTTATAAGTAATTTTGTAGGTACGTGTGAAAATTCCGAGTGGAATTTCCCGTGGAGGTGTGAAATTTCTCTAGTACTCATGATAACACAATAAAGGAGAATTTATTTAAGAGGGTCGCTTTATGCGGTCGTCCTGCTGGAAATAACGATGTTGATGCGATAGTATACTGGATGCGTTTGAGGTTCGCTTGTAAGAATTATGTACATGGGAAATTGAGTATCCGCTTAGACTCGCCCTTAGGACCTGTGACCCTCTGGATCGAGTAAAGAACACGCTGTAATGGAACGCTTTGGGCCCTCGATTTTATTTCGGGGTGTCTTACAAGCCAAACCGAGGCTCGAAAGTGAGCGGCAAGGCCACACGAGGCCGAAGGCCGTGCTCCGCGTAGCGTAGGAACCCCTGAAGCGTCCTATTAGAGCGTGCTCTTTACTCGATCCCGAGAGCCACAAGTCTCGGGCGAGTCTAAGCGGATACTCAATATCCCTGTCATTCTTACAAACAAACCTGACGGCCGAAGATGCGAAGGCCGAGCCCACGTAGACCTTTCCAAACATTCTTACAAGCGAAACCTGACTAACTTGAGGGTCGAAGGTTGAGCTCTGCGTATGGCCGAAGGCCGAATAATAAAAGTCCAAATCGACCCTACAAACATCCGTTCATCCGATTTTCTTCGCCCTTTTGGCTAAAAACTTTTTTGGAGTGTTTTTTAATCTATTGAATTGTGTAGCATACCGTTAGAAACTTCATAAACAAAAAAATTTTTAGATAAAATGAAGCTATCAATAGAAACTAATTTATAAATCTACCGTTGCTCAAATAAAGACATCTTTAATTAAAAATACAATGGATTAATAATTTTTAAGCGCAGGTGTTCAAGATTAAAAGCTTACCCATTGTCAATATTCAACACGTCCATTTTAATGAAAAACAAACTGAAATTTAATTATCTCGCACAAACTTGGCAGTGACGTGCGAATTCTAAAACAATCTAGTTTATTTCCAACCAATAACGCACGTCCGCAATTTTCGGAACTAACAGACTAATTCCATAATAATTAGCGCACATATATTTGAATAAATATGCTCAATACTGCGTTTACATTCTAGATAATAGGATTACAGTGACTCTTCTCCTAACTTTAGCAGTAGTTTACTTAACTTGAATTCTAAAACAGAGGCATAAATATTTCGCACAGAGAATAAGCATTGAGTAATTAAGGGATGAATTATGAAGGCACTCAATTTAAAAACTCAGTTTGCTTATTCAACCCCCTTCAAAGGGTTATTTCCAAAAACGCTGAAATTAGTTTTCTTGTAGTCGATTGCTACGTCTATATACAAAAGTTTCAACTTACTCGTTTAAAAAAATTGCTCCCATAAAAACTTTCAACCCCTTTTGACTCCTTCAGAGGGCGAATTTCGAAAAACGCTGAAAATTGTTTTCTTTCACTTTAATGCTTAGTCTATTAAGGAAGCTTGAAGTTTTTATCTTTAAGATAATTTTATTTTCCATACAAAATTACCACCCCCTTTGAAACCCAGGGATGAACTTTAAAATAAATTATAGCCTATGTCCTATTAGTAGGGTAGTAGCTACAATACTGGAAAGTCTCACAGAAATCAGTCCAGTAGTTTTTGGGATTAAGTGGAACGTACATCCATACATCCATCCGCACAAACTTTTGCGTTTATAATATTATTGGGATTGGGATTAGGATATTAGGATTAGGATTATTAGGATTAGGATATTCGGATTTTATTATTTTTTGTTAGATTATATTATGTTTTAATATAGTTTTAAATAATTACAATAAAACGAATTTTTATATGCATAGAAAGTGCTGAATTTACGCTCGCATGCGCGAATGAATCCTTAGCTCTAGTATAAGTTTTTTCGAAACATTAACTAATTCGAACGCGTTTGCGTTTTGTCTCAAAATGTATGAAAGTGGTATGAAAACGTGAACAGTGCCTCTGGTGGTCACTAGTGGAAACTAAAACAGCGAGTATAACATTTGTTGCTAACCGATGAACGCGCGTATTTCAATCTCGGTGAGAGCGTTTTCATACATTTTTAGACAAAATGCAAACGCGTTCGAATTAGTTAATGTTTCGAAAAAACTTATACTAGAGCTACCTATGTCCAAACTAAGAATTTGTGACAAAAATTAATGCACGAAAGCAGTTTAATTTTACTCAATTATGTTGAAACATTGAAATAACTAATGCAACTCGGTTTTAATATTTATTTCGATAAAAACAATCAAAACAATCTACAAAATAAATTAATAAAATATATTTTATCTCCTCCTTCTTTCAGCCTCGATAATATAAAGAAATGTATGTGTCTTTGACATTAAGTACAGTGATGTCATTTTTGTTAAAAAAGTCTGTTGACTTCAAAAAGCAAGGTTATTAATTTGCGAGTATAAATGTTACTCAACAATAAAAAAACATTTCCTTATCTATTGCAGAGAAACTGCATAGTATGCGTATTACGCTCTGTACGAGTATGTATGTCAGTCATAACGACACATAATGTTATGCGCTATCATTACATGCCATCCAAAATAGGAGCTCCGAAATGGCGATAAGCTTATAATGCCTTCGCTAACTATCCCTATATTAAAACTAACGGGTTGTAAGCGTTTTTACGAGCTAGCAGTTGAACAGATGCATACAATAAAGATATAAACAGTATCTTGACTTCGTTGGTATACTTGTAATCCTTTTTGTAGAACGGGTCTTATCTTAAGGACCCATCGGTCCAACAATGCCATTGTTTAGCCACGTGCCGTAAATGCTTCGAAATGAAAAGGCTGCTCTACGGACACTACTGCTGTTTTAAATACAAAAGGTAAACACTGATAAGTCGTATTTTTTAAATGTGAACCTTCTTTCCTTGTACGTAAAGCCGTCTTTTGGCTGAAAGTGTTAACGTTTACTTCGTTTAGTTTACAGTATCAATAAGTGGTTACGCTTAACAATGAAAGACAGTGCTTTTGTTTAGAAGGCACAAAGAGAAGGATAATTCGTTCTACAAAAAGGATTACAAGTATACTTGATTATGATTCGACGGTGTACGCGAAGTCCTTGACCCACGTTGCGCCAGCCTTTTCTTCTTTTTCATAAGAGAAGGCAGTCTGTGCAGCTGTGGGGCATATAATGATGTTTTAGATGATAATTATGACTTCGACCTGTATAGATATAATCACACATTTGTAAAATTTGCTGTAACTACTGAGGAACAAACTTGTATGTAATCCTTCTCGTATGATGAAATATACTTAATAGGTAATAATTTTAAAAATGGTTATATTCTATTCTATCTATCTATCATGGGGCAACCTAACATGGTAGAGACAGTCTGTAATAACCGCGTAACAGTCCATTGCTCAATGCACATGTTTCTAAATAAATAAATGAAATACTGTGTATAATATTTATACTGCGCCTAAGCCTCGTCGGATAAGCGGCAAATTTACGATACGCTCTCGTTTCCACGACAAACATGGCGGGCGGACAAGATTTTAATGATACCCATTTCGTGCATAATATAAGTTGTGTAGCGTGCATAAGTACGCTCGCTGGCCATTCCTGATGACCATGATGAATGGGAAACTTTTTTTAACCTGACTGTGGCTTTAAAGGCCGGGCCCAATAAGCGATAGGAGTGCGCGGTTGGAGAGTGAGAGTGGTCTGGGGAAAATCCAGGGGAAACCTCTGACACGACCACGTGGGCGGTTTAAACACTGGGATAATCTAAGGCTGGAAACAGTGCTCGAACGACGGTCAGCGCGTATGGTCGGTCAGGCGTAGCTATCGCTGTATGAAAGCATACGTGCGTTCAGAGCGATGCTCATCGTCAGTCGACCGACCATACGCGCTGACCGTCGGTCGTGCTCTGTTTCCATCCTAAGAGTTTGCGCTCCATTGAAATTGGTTTAGCGGCTTCAAGGATCTGAAGTGAGGTGAGGTCTGATCTGAGGTGTCAGTGGAATCGAGTCACTGGGAGAATTGGAAACATCATCAGACAATCAGCATCAATAGCACTTGACGACCGCTTTAGCTTAGTTGGTAGTGACCCTGCCTACGAAGCTGGAGGTCCCGGGTTCGAATCCCGGCCGGGGCATTTATTTGTGTGAATAGCACGAATATTTGTTCTTGGGTCTTGGATGTTTTCTATGTATTTAAGTATATATTTATCTATATAAGTATTTATAACGTCACTTAGTACCCATAGTACAAGCTTTGCTTAGTTTGGGACTAGGTTGATTTGTGTAACATTGTCCACAAATATTTATTTATTTATTTATAGCAGACTATGGGCTGTGTTAAAGCGTTATTAGGTTGTTAACATGTTGACTGTATTTATACCATGACAGTGGCAACAAGGTTACCAACTGCCTAATAATAAACGGACAACGTAGTTTATGGGCAACTGCAACTTATAAGAGTACCGGGGGCGTTGGCGGCCCTTTACTGATTAGAGGATTTGTTGTCGTGATCAAGAGACAATCGCAGGTTCCTCTCGACACAGCACATCCTCGGGAGTACTGATGACCTAAACTCACTACGAGGAGGATAACACTACACATCTATAGAACAAGTTGTAGTTAGGCTTCAAAAAATACGAGGTGATATTCCGCTGTGCCCTCCCTCGTTCAAAACACTAACTAATAAAATACTAATACAATGGTACATTACACGACAAAATGTTGCACTACTTTATTGAAAAATATAAAAATGGTGAAAAAGGTTGGTAGGAGATTGTTGCCGACCGTCTAATAAACCTTTTTCAATATACTTCATTTTTATATTTTTTTAATTTTGACTTGTTCTTTCATATTCAAAATTATGTGTCATATTTTTTCACTTTTGTCAATTGCAACGCTTGGTCAACATTAGTAGAACACAGTACACCATTAAAGGGTATTTAAAGTGGCAATTACAGTGTTTTAATCGTTATTCATCCTCATCAGAGATGGAGAAACTAAATACAACTGTTCCTATCCATTGCACGTTACCAAACTGACAAGAATAACAAAAATTCTGAGCTTTTTTCTTTCTCTCTCTTAGTCGTTCTGTCTGGTGGGGTGTTGGTATACACTCTCTTTTCACATTCGCTCGTTCTTCGCTGTTGTCTTACGGTTCGATTGGTCCAGTCAAGTGTAAAAATATGGGTGCATCTGCATGAAACTTAATCAAAAATGTGACCGTTTTGTCACCATTGACCATTTTGTCGGCGAATTAAAATTGCGGTACATTTTTATGAGAGGATTAATCCGGTACATATTTCTGCACTTCACTGTGCCTGTACGACCAAGTACACTAGTGGCACACTCGCCCTTATTTTGATCGCAATAAAAAGCAACAGGACCCTCAAAAGGGAAGGGTCTTTTGAATGTCGTTGCGATAGTTTTCGTGTGGAGGCCGCTATTATTGGAGCATGCGATATTCGACACGAATCGCGGGTGTTCTATGATAACGTGTTGCGACTACTATTTCACTAACCGATCAACGTTTACTTACTTTAATATTAGGGCTGTGAAGAATAAACAGCGTCGCAAACATCCATAGGCTACGGTTATGTGAAACCTCTAGCATATTTTTCGGGGTTTGTCTTTTAGGATTTATTATGGGACTCGCATATATGCGCCTAATATTATTTAGTTAAAATTATGGTTTATTTCCGTCTGGCACAATGTCAACCAATCGCTCTCTAAAAACTGTTTTCTACATAAAACGTAACATCCCTAGCACAGGCAGCTATTACTGCACACTATGTCTTTAGATGCTCGTTCGGACCAATAGGAGTATACCTTTAGTGAAAAGATGTGTATGCTTAAATTTGTTGAATAAAATAAATAAATAACGGGTTGCATTTTTTTTAGTATACCTAGTGCGGACTTTTCAATCCCCAGCACTTAATTATCAATTACACTCCTTTTTTTGGGCAGTCGTGTAACAAAGGGAAAAATTTAAAACTTTTGGCTCTTAGCTGAAATTGAACCAGCGATTTCCTGGCATACCTACGCGGCCAATCGGTAATTTTTGCTTTTTAGTTGCCCTTTATAATTTGGAATAGTTGACGTCCCGATACAAAATTGAAATTGATTGATTGATTGTCGTTCGATACAAAATTGATTAACCTACTTAAGGCACTGGTCCCACTGCCGGCGAGTAGCGATTAGGTATTCTCATAGTAAGTCTACTCGCTTGAGCGACTAAACGAGTAGAATTACTAAAAGTACTCGCTGCTCGCCGGCGGTGAGACCAGTGCCTAGTACTTCGAGAATCGCCCCCGCGCTCAACCAAGGGGTACACAGAGGGTCTGACAGGGTTAATTGGATCCGACGACGATTTCGCAAAGGCAGCTGTCAGTTAGCACTTGTACAGCGTACCTGAACATGCAGTTGAGGTTTTATTTGGGAATCCAATCTATTCGAAGGAGGATCGACTACACCAACACACAAGCTCATGGAGTGTTTATATATGTACCTACTAGGGTGTCCCTTATTTTACGATTTTCAGAAATTAATATTGCATACCCCTTAAATCGGTTTCTTTTATCCCAAAACAAGCTGAAAATAAATATCAGGTCATTCCTGTAACTGTAACCCGTGCCGACACTCATGCGATTCCCCCATACAATGTATGAAAATGACCAATTTTTTTTTTCCTTTTTTGTTTTTTTTTTTTATATCAACTTTGTATAACACTGCCAGTCTGCCATATATAAGTAAACATTATTTAACAAAAAAAAACTGCATACAGAAAACCACTGAAAAATTATCAAATTACTGTCTGACCAAATTTCTCCATAGTAATTTGTATTGGAATTTCAGTTGCAAGTCGCCACGGGTTCCCATTACAGGAATGTCCTAAAAAATTTTTTTGGAGTGTTTTGGTGTAGTATCATTATTTGTAGGGGGTATGCGATATGAATTTCTGAAAATCGTAAAATAAGGGACACCCTAGTACCTACTGACGAGAAATATAACGGAAGCACTTTCTCTGGAACTTCCATACAAAGTATACCCGTTATTTTTGCTCGCCAGTATATAATGACACGTTTTATTACTGACATCTGGGTTTGCAACATTTAAGAGTGATACGATGGCACATCATTTCGTCCAATATTACGCAGTGTCTTACGAGAATGTTAACCAGTGTGTGTTGCCAGTATTACATATGGCACTGAAACGTGCACGTTCGCCGTGGGCCTCATTAAGATTATGAAGGAAACAGATATTTATGAATAGGAAATAATGCCTAGTACCGCTAATTAGATTACACTAGATTCTTTATTTCATGATAAAAAAATTACGCATGTCAAAATATTATTTTATATTTGATATGAATTTAGTTTTGGGATACTTTTCCTCTCGAAATTAGGACAATTTCCGAAGAACAAGTTTCAATGTAGCGGGAAAAGTTAATGTAGCAGGGTGCTATAAGTATATTATTTTAAGTCCTATCGCTGTTGCCACAGTCAAAGTCGCGGGTAAAGTTAGTCCAGACGAAGGGTATTAAATTTTGTATAGGCGCCTGTTGCTGTGGCCACACCGTAGTCCCGCGGGGACTCGTTAGGCAATACGAGTCAAATGTTTTCGATTTTGCGATAAAAAAAAGAAAGCTTGGTTATCTGCCCACGGACAATTTACTGGCGCTAGGGCGGGGCGCTCTCGACAAGCGCGTGAGAAAGTATATTGACAATCCTTAAATATAAATTCATTTTTACACGACTGCCCAAAAAAAGGAGTGTAATGTTTTCAGGTTTCATGAATGTATGTGAATTTTTTTGTTCCCCCAGAACTTCTCAACGGCTTAACCGATTTAGATGTGTGAGGTATCGTTGGAATCCTGCCATGCCGGGTGACATAGGATATGTGGCGTTGCAATAAAAACAATATGGCAGACTGTACGTAGATCATTTTGAGTGTTGCGTAAAAACTATCCTAGCAAGTGAGGTATCATTTTGAAGCATTTGAAGAGACGATTCCAAAAAAATATATATTAATGTATGTGTTTCAAGCAAAAAAAGTTCGAAATAAAGTAATAATTATAAAAATTAAAAACTCGGCTGCACTAAGAAGATAAAAACAAGTTTCCTAATAAAGAACTCACGGAAATATATTTTGTTTTTTGATTTTTTTCCCTTTTTCTGCAATTGCTCTCGCATCATCTGGCCTCGGCAGGATGGCTTGAAGTTGCTGAGAACGAGCAAGGAGACTTCTCTGATAATTTTATATCACTGATATTATCATTATTAGTCTGTAGTTAGTAAAACTGGCACTTTTAAGCAAATTGTCATCCAACGTGCCTATTTCGCAAGAAAAAGTGGCTAGCGTTACTCTAACCACCCCAGCTCTACGAAATTTCTCAATGTCTTAATGAATCATCAAAGGTTGTGTGGAAGAGATCGCTTTTTAGCGACAAGACCGCCTGTTGTTTACCTCTACTTTGAGCCTAATGTTCTGTACTGTGTTCTTTTTTTATTGTATTGTATTGTATCATCATTATTGTGACGATTAAACGGTATGGCGGCGGGTAGTAGGGCGCCCGGGTGGGGATGGCACTCGGCAGCTGTTACTCGCCCGGGCGGATATGCTCCTGGTGGCTATTCCCAAATGCTATATTGTGTTTATATTAACTCTCTGACTTGCTCCGAGTGACCTAGACGTTACAATTATCATCTTCATAATAATCAGCACTAATTCTCGAATCAACTATCGATGTTGGTCCCTCCTTGCTCCGTCTCTCGTGGCGGCTCGTTATGTCTCTCCGAGGGGCGCGTTATATTTGAAGAGAAAAGAAATACCGAAAATTGGCCTAATCTACACCTCGCGCGATAATCTTCGCTCCGACACGTAAATTTGCTGGGAATCGCTTTTTTCCTCACCGCTGAAACAAATTTTGAACATACATTTACCTACTCGTATTTAAATAATACTTGATGTGATTGCAAATTGCAAGTTAGCAAGTGAACTGCCAACTAGATAATCTCGGATTTAGGTGAAATCAGAGCAGTATATTGTTATGATATGTGTATCTGGCAGTGGCGGAGCGTCCATACAACTCGATTCCCACCGGCTTGCCTAATTTTCAGCCAGTCCAGTATTTTTACTGCGGCAGGTGAAGAATAAGAAAGGCAAATTATTCACGGCTTCCCTAAGAATATTTTTGACGCGCCGCCACTGGTATCTGGGTAATAAACCTTGCCTACTTGGAGGAGCGCTCCTGGCCCAGCGGCTCCCGCGTATGCCGCATGCCGCGTGCGGTATGCGAGGTTAAGCAGTGCCGGGCGCGCTGATTTCTAGGATGGGTGACCGCTTAGTGGTTAGATTAACTGAGAGCCGTGCTTTGGAAGGTTACGCAGTTGATCCTGGTTGCTGTCTATGATAGTAGTCGTTAAACCAAGTTAGAGACGTTCGGATGGCTTGAGAACTTCTAACAGTCAAGTTGCCCACTCACTTGACAAGCATAATCCCAATAAGGACTAATTCCCCTCGAGTTGGAAGGTCAGATGGCAGTTGCTTCCGTAAAAACTAGTGCCCCAGTGGCGGAGCGTCCATACAACTCGATTCCCACCGACTTGCCTAATTTTCAGCCAGTCCAGTTCTTTTACTACGGCTCATGAAGAATAATAAAGGCAATTTTTTATTTTTATTTTTTTTTATTGAAATGGGAAACAAACAGCATTGTATAACACAAACGTATCGAATTAAAAATGTAGTTCACACATAAGCCAAAACAGTTTCCACCAAAGGTTAATACATTTTTGCTCCGAGTACAGAGAACATGCAGCAAAAACAAATGTATTAAGTAAGTATTTGACTTTAAAAGAGTAGAACATAGAAAGTGATAATAAAACAGAAAAAAGTTTAAACTAAATTTACAAAGGAGAAATTAGTGCAGTTTTTACTTTATATGATCAACAAAAACTCAATAAACAATTAAATTATTAACTAAATTCTAAATTCTAATTACATCGCACTTGCTTTCATTGCAGAAACAAATTTGTGATGGTTTAATTGAAATATATCCATATGTGAATATTTTTTATTGTAAATTGTACATGCTCTTGATAAATACTTGTTGTTAACGTACTTCTTACGACTATATGGAATAGAAAATAAATCAGTAGACCGAGTCCGGAAGCTACGGCAGCGGAAAGACACTTTGCTTACTAGATATTGGGAATCGACCAAGTTATTAATTAATTTAAATAAAAACGTGACATCCCTTTTTTCTCTTCGCATCTGAAGACTTTCAATATTCTCACAGACGGAGGGGTTAAATTTGTATTTAAGGCGTTTGAGAAACTTTTTTTGTATACGCTCTAATGAATTTACATGAACTGAATAAAGTGGACTCCATACTGTAGATGCATATTCTAAATGTGACCTAACGAATGAATTATATAAGAGTAACAATGTTTTGGGATTTTTAAAATCCTTACTTTGACGAAGAATAAACCCAAGCATTTTATAGGATTTCCGGCTTCCCTAAAAATATTTTTGACACGCCGCCACTGGTACCTACGCCAAATCTTGGGATTAGTTAGCGGACCCCAGGCATCCTTCAGGATGCAACTGTACTGGGATAACGCTAGGAGGATGATGATGATCCCATGTTTAGACTATAACGAGGAGGCACTTACTATAACATTTTAATCCATATGGAACAGATGCCCGAACTCATCGCAATCGACGACTAAAAAAGGCTGCACAGATAGCTAATTTGCAAAGTGATGAAACGACGCGAAAACCAAACCGGTTTAAAAAGGACTCCTCGATTCGCAAAGTGATATTGTGAGTGCAGCTGATACTTATTTCCTGGTTTCATTATACGATTTGTTAAAACTCCCAGAGCTCCCGAGGATGCACTATGTTGAGAGCGGCGGGGGCCTAAATTTTTCTCTTCTGCTGTCAACACAGTGATTCCTCAAATTTTATAAAGGGTCGGCAATGCGGATGTGACTGCTTTGGAGTTGCGGGCGCCACTTACCATCAGGTGGACCACACGCTTGTTTGCCACCGTTGTTGTATAAAATATAATAAACTGTATCACTTCGCCCAGCTTCCTATATACTCGTATCTCCGCCGGTTCGCTCGCGGCGAAACAATTGGTTAACAACTGGCTGGCGGTTCGCCAGTGCAATAACCTATTCGCAAGCACCATTGCACCATCGTGCTGGGAGTCTTTGGCTCAAGATCGATCAAAATGGAGGCATACAGTGAGGATTAATGTGCAACCCTTTGAAGAAAGACGGTGTGAACTCGACGCTAAGCGTGAGGAGTTGAAGGCCCGAACACCAGCGGCCATCTGCTACAATTATTTCGGAGGGGTGCTGACTTGTGGGGTGTATGCTCCCACATTCAAGGCAAAGATAGGCTATGTCAGTCACCTGAGAGCTCACGAACGACGCTCTCACTAGCCAGTTTCTTAACAGTCGCCGTGGTCGAAATCGGCCAGGATGATGATACGAACCTATTCGCAACGCTATTTTTCTGTCTGTAGAAGAGTCCCGGACGTTGTTTACGAACAAACATTTTATAATGTACACCCAAATAACAAAATGCCATGTAATATTGCATCACTTATGCAAAATGTAATCTTAAGGCGCTACACTGAGAAATTTGGAGACTTTGAAACGCTGTCCTGCCCAGACTAGCAAACAGTAGGGGCTGATTTTCAGATATATGATTCTTGACTATATGATTATGGTACTGACAATAGCGAAACATGATTGCTTAAAATTTTCTCGATAGAAAATAAATCCAAAGTAGAGTCTATATTTTCCTTTTTTTACTCAGCCTACTAAAACAACGCATTATTAAAAGACACGATTAAGTTAATATGATGGTATTTTACCTCATCTAGGTACTGACAAGAGGAAATTTAATAAACCTGCACACAGTCAGATATTTAACGAGATTTGTCTAAAAAGCCATTCTCGGAGAGAGTTGCATCCCGTTTTGTCGTGAGCGAAAAACAAAGGGTGTCTCTTTCAATCGATATATCGCCTTAAATGCAAAATACAGGAGTTATTTGCCACATTTTACGACGCCGGGTATTCAGGATCCTCTTTAAAAGTGTAAATAAAATGCTTATGCAAGACTCGCCAGCGTAATAAAAATACAGTATCACCTTGCTGCGGCTAAATCAGTGCATTTTAAATTTGCGGCCAGTGTACACTCGGGTACAGTGCAATTGAATTAATGTTTTATACATTCGTAAAAATAGACCCCTTAGTTCTTTCCAATATTCGTATTACCTTGAGACGGAAATTTACACCTGAATAACATTATTTTTATGCACTTGGATGAGTACGACAGTTATCTCCAACTATCCCTGCCTACGTAAACTATATATAGTATCGTAAATTTGGAACGTCCGTCTGTCCGCTTCGCCTGTCTATCCGTATATCACAGGTTTTTCCGTACTAGAACACTATTTTAATCTAGTTAAATTTATATCGTTATTTTCTATGACAGAAGACACAATCTTGTAGGTATATTTATTTGTTTTTCGATTATGTATGGTATCCCTACAAGCTTCGAGCGATTTGCTTCTTCTTGTCTGGAAGCCGTCCTCCCTCGGAGGTGGCAACACCAGCGCGCGACTAGCGCCACACGCCGGAAACGGATATACAAGATGACATGCACAATGTCAAATCAGTACGCTATAATTCGTTAATTAGAGCGGCTGCGCAAGCATCAATTTTCTCGTGTGTGCGTTGCGGACCTTTCTCCTTGGAAGATACGTTTACTAGTGACCTGTGGACCCCTGTGTACGTCATATTCAGCTGAACACTACCCCTGAACCTGCAAGCCTAGCCCTCGGGACCCGAGGCGGTGGATGGACAGTTAGCGGTGAGTCGTTTGATGCTAAGGGAATATCGTACACAGGTGTTTTACTTAAATTCAAAAACCATAGGTTGTATTAAAATAAATTTGAAATGTACGTATGTAGGTATGTAGGCCGTGGCATAGTTTATGTAGTCAAATTACAAAAAATATATAGTCTTTGGAAATGAATAATGGAATGGTCTGTGGAAAATAAAATACATATACATAATTCAACAAAATATGTCTAAGGATATTTGAGTTATCATTATCATCCTCAGTTTGCGTGTAGGGACTGTAGGGGGCGTCAAAAAAAACTGTATTATTTTTTCGACGTGACTGATTAGTGTACCCGTGATAAAATTACAGATTTCTAGTACGCAAGGGTCTCTGAGAAAAACCGCGGACGGACGGACAGACGGACATGGAGAAACTAAAAGTGTCACTTTACTACGGAATCCTAAAATGTAGAATCCTAATTGCCCTTCGCATGTTACGTGCGTATAAGTAATTACACGAATATTGATACGTTAATAACTTAGTACTAAATTATGCAATTGATTCATGGTCATGTATTACGTATTAAGCTGAAAATCGTATTTCGGAAACTCTATCATGTATTGCATCAGAGTAATTCCTAGTACCTTAATGCATTTTTTATAAAACTACTGGAGTTCAAAATTTTACCACATAATTATTATCTTTACTAGGTAGGTACATAGCGAACTCAACAGTGGCTTTATTAGTTACCTAAACGGCGTGTAATTTTGTTATAGCCTCAAATTATAACTAGAGGTAGACGAAACAATCTGATAGGTAGGTATCCATCAAACCTAGTTTAGTTAAAATTCGTTTGTCCTTATATGTCACTGACACGTATAAGTATAAGTATATGACACTTATTTTAGGTATTATAACAGAGGTTTTTGAATTTTTATGAATATGGAAATTCTTGAGAAACCCATTTTGTACAACCCTGCGTCGCGACCGCACTGACCGTTGTGTCTTAGGCGACTTCCTGACTTGGCGGGGCGGGATCGATGTGTGACATTTTCTTCTTTGAAGTAAACTTACTGACGTCGCAAAGATTCTCACTTGACATAATACTGTCAGTATTACGTTTGCGCAGTAGTAATATCATGCGCAGAAGCGGAGCAGTACCGCCTTCGCATCGTCCCGCTGCCGCGCATCCCGCGCCAGTCAGGAAGCACTCATTTAAATGTAGGGGCGTAGTAAAAAATGGTATCGCGTCGACTGACAGCTGACACTGACATTTGACACTTTTCTCATATCGTACTGCCTCCGCACCGACAAATCAGGAAGTCGCCTTATTCTGTGGCATAAATCTTATATGGCAACGTATATTACTGTGCTCTGAAACTAGAATTAATAACACAGTTACCTACTAAATGACGCAGCGAGACTGTATTTTGCAAGGTGAAGTTTGTTTACCTTTAGATTATAATTATAACTCGTTAAATCGTACGATGACCTTCTCGCAAAACATCGAATCACTAAATACTCGTAGATATTAAAATACTCAATTTACATGATCGTTTTACAATTACCGTTATCTGTTTAAAAGACGTGTGCTGTATACATTTTAGGTTTATCTTACACCAATTATCGAAGGAAACGGACCAACATGAGGGAATTCTCGTGTTTAATATTGTTGTTGGCTGGATGTTTAGGCCAGGTACCTAATTTATCGCAATCTGGGGTAGGAAATGTACCACCAGGGGGAACACCAAATATACCAACAAATACGCCACCAGTGAACATACCAAATGCGCCGACGGGTGGACAAAATGCCCAAGATAGTACCGGTGGCACCGGTGGCACACCATCTCCTATTGGAGGTATTTTTTTTAATGTGTGATTTGATTATTCTGTTTGTTTGATAAAGACCATTGTACCTCTTTTAATAACGAATGATCATAAAAATTCACCGGTTAAACAAACGTCTAAAAAATAATAATATTAAGTAGGTACTAGCTTTTGCCCGCGACTTCGTCTGCGTAAACTTCTATTCCCTAATTCATCCCTTTGAAGGGCGATTCCCGGGATAAAAAGTATTCTATATGTTTGTTATGTTGTCTATTTGTTGTTGTTGTTGGCATATTTATCGCCCTTGCCTTCGGCTCAGGCGTCAAACACCTGCGATCTGAGACATTCTTTGTTTTACCGCCCTTGGTAAGTAATGTACTATTCTTGAACATGAAAACAAACTGAGAACCTCCTTCCTTCTATTGAACTTGGTCAAAAATTTAAACAAACTTCACCACATGACGTGCCTGGTGGTCTAATCAGAATGTCAAAATAGCCTTTCTTGTCACGAAGCCAATTTGATAATATCACAGCACTCACAGCACTGCAGCAATTGTCTGATTGGCCGAATACCGTGGTTTGATCTTTTCTAAATAAAAATGTTTACAGGACGTCAAAACGTGAACCGTCCTTGCCGCCGCTACGACCTTCAGTGCGTCCGCTACTTCTTCACGGACCATTCTCACTGCAAGAAGCCTTACGGAAAAGTGCCAGAGCCTCTGTACCGTGCTATATCCAATCAGTTCTACCCAGCGTTCAACCTCACAATCACCAATACAAACGCTTATTACACAGGATTCAACAGGGGGCGTGTTGAGGATCTCTAGTGAGTAGATGCGGTTTTTTTTGATTTGTCTGAAATGTTCAAGACGTATGTTGTTGTATCAGGTGTCTGAATAGATAAAGATACTTTCTCAAACCAGATTTTGGTACAATTTATTTGAAAGAACGGGAGTTCACTAATTGAAATTATTTTTGTAATTTTTTTTGCAAAATCTCGCCGACATTTATGTTATACTTAAGTACACTCCAAAAGTCAATTTAGTCGAGAGGTATAATAAAACAATATTTAGTCCATTTCAAAGAAGATATATACTATGTCCGTTTATTCATTTTGAACAAAAATCATAGAGACAGGGATATTATATGGCTTGGAGCATGAGGTATTTTGCTTAAAGCGCATAGTGAAGAGTCAGATATCGCAACTAAATTTATAGGTAAACGCATTAATAAAAATATATTTGCAGTGTTAACAGGGAGACAGACAAGATAGTGCTCACTATAGACTTCCGTGACTTGAAAAAATCCTCCAAAGACGTATTCATCAGATACCACCGTCGGGCCAGGGAACCCATCATCACATATGGCTACAGCAACATCGATTATAGTAAGCAAATGTCTTTATAATTACAATTTCTGAAGTACTTATACCCATCGTCACTGACATTTTCGACCGAATTAATTAGTAGGTAGTATGTATCTGTCTAGGAATATGTTGGTGGCTAGGAGTTTTCAATATATTTTCTCTTAAGTGTATATGAAATCCATTTACACAATTTGAATTCTTGATAATCTTTTAAGCTGAAATTATAACATTTCAGAGTCATTACTCGTAACCGTGACCATTCCTCAAGTTGATGACCTTCGGCTTGACAAGGCCGACATCTTTGGATATAGTAACACACTGCCAAAAGTCGAAATGGACCCTAGGCTTGGAGAGAGTTCAGGTAAGAGAAGCAGTTGATGAGTGAGACGTCTAAGGATTATAATATTTTTCACTTCTCATGCTCGAAAAGTGTGTCATATTAGACTTGTGAAGCGGGGCTAAAGTAGTACATTTAAGCCCTAGGGAAAATATGTATACATATTTACGATTTACAAAACATTTTAATTTGACCAATCAAAATACTTCACCGATTAAATCCACCAATCACAGAAAATTAATTTTACAGCTTAAAACATATTTGGTAAAAATATCAACCAACCAGAACACAGCTGTACTAAAATCGACCAATCAGGAAAGACGTTTTTCAGTTCTCTAAAGATTAAGCGGTGTCTATGGTCAAAGCAATTACTACTCTTAAAAGAAAAAAAAGCACATGATGCATCTCTTTCTTTAATATAGCAAAAGAAAGGGAGGCGAATACGCAAAGCAAACACGCATAGCGAGGCATATGGTGCTGGCCTTAGAAAAAAAAAACATGCCAAGAGTTAAATTATTCATTTAAGATGGATAATTTGTGTTTATGTGTTTTCTCGCAATCGAAGTGAAAAGTAGAGTGTATAACTCGGGCCTAAAAGCCATATTACCACTCGAACAATTTTCCCTCTCTACGTTCGGGAAAATAACCATCTCGTGCTAATATGGCTTACTTTAGACCCTTGTCAAACAATCTACTATTAGTAGTTTAAACTCTCGCGCTTTGTACACATGAAAGATTAAATTTAGGTACTACCCTTCTTTTTGAGTGATAGTCATGTTCTGTTTTGATTGATTTTGCTAGATCCTGCTGTCGCGAAGTCCTTCGCTCTTCTGCGTGCTGAATTGCCGACGGCATCCAGTGAGTATCTTCTGACTGAAGCAGCATTCTACGCTGCGGTTTACATACAAAATGTCATCTGCGATTTCGGACTGAAACTTATTTGAATGTCTTGTGTATGTTAGAGCAGAATACACATGTTAAGAATCGTTGTGTGTATTTATTATTCCTCTTTGCTTTGTATTTTGAGTTGAACTCTATTCCCTAGAAAATAAGGGTTATGCCTGGCAACCAGAGTTGCCAAAAGCAAGTGACTGGTAAGCCAGTGGCTTCTGCGATACGGGCATGTGTATTGAAGCTACTGGTTAGCCGAACAGATAGACTGTTACTCACTGTTAATCTACTGCTTAGTCTTCTGCATTGCAAACGAAATAAATGGTGCCTGCGACAATAACAATCGACATGTAATACAAATTTATAGAAATACCTAAGTATACTTCAATATTGCGTGTATCGCGTGATAATAATAATTGTGCAATAGTCCCCATTAAGATATACGTGGATACGATCGAGGACCCGCAAACGGTTGTACTTTGTTTTGCAGACATGTATTGTTTCGCAGAATTTTCATTTCATAGAAAACATTTTTTTACAAAAGGGTCGCAGTACTAACCTAACCTAACCTACTTTTCTGGTAGATCTCATTGGGATCTACAAAATGGCATTTCAGCTGTATCTAAAAAGTTAACGGTTTCTAAAAAAAAAAAAGTTTCTGTGAAACGAAAATTCTGCGAAACAATACATTCTATGAAACATTTTTCTGCAAAAGAAGGGGACACCCCCGCAAACATATAGTAGAGGAGTTCTGCGATATCAATGTATGAGAGGGTCATAATAATTCCCACAGAAGCGAAGTTTGATTTTTTTAGTTGTTTGTATGTATCTTTTTGACATACTAAAAATCTTCCAAAATCTGACTGCAAATTGCGTTTTTTAATAGCTTGTTTGCAAATAAAGTCGCATCCCACAGATTCTTTTTTCTCAAGTTTCTCAAGTATAAGATAGAAGGAGATGATTTCCAAGGCCATAGTTTGCATACCGCCATGAAAGACCGTCTAGGTGCGTCTTAAACAATCACTATTTACCAGGTTTTTCAGTGAAGTTTGGTACGTGTGGTGGAACAGTTCGGTAGCGCGAAAAGAGCGTTTCCCTGTACCGCGATTGTAAAACGAGATTTTTACGGTCTTCAAGGGGGGTGATGGGGGCGAGGCGACGAGGTCGTATGTTCTTATTTGTGACTGAACGTGACCGCAGTTTTACATTTTAATTTAATTGTGTCTGAGTTTTAATAGGAATTTTAATTACTGATGGACATGCAGCAAGTGGAATATTGTTTTTAAATTCATTTATATTCTAACATGAACGGTTAGATTACTTTAAAGGCTTTTGTTCTTTAAGTATTCAGAAAAAAACGATGGAATCGTGATCTCGTGATAATAAGACTTACCTAATTTCATAATACAATTATCATACTCAAGTCCACACCTACGCCAATTTCACTTGCTGCAATTTTGGCGTACCTCTCCTGCTCCATTCATGCAATTCATAACTCATTATTTTATTGCATAATAATTATGCCACACAATTAGGTCTCACAAGAAAAAGTTATTTGGAGAAATGAACCCTGCTAGTGCAGAGCAATTTAAGATTTGTCTCGAACGAATGTAACATAATAGGATAGGATATCCTACTTTATTGTTCATGCATGCTCGTCGGTTTTTGTTACCTGATCTTGTCTTTTCTCTAGAATTTCTCTCATTTGTCGTTAAAACTACACAGAGATTTTCCTTTTCCAACTAGGATTAAATGATATATATGGAAAATACTTAGTGCTATTTTTTCTGTAGCCAGGATTAAGCTATTATCTTCTATACAGGATACAAACAGGGATAATATCGTTAAACTGAAAGTTAAAATAATTCTTCATATTCTTTATAATTTACTCGTAAATTCAAAACTCCCCACCACACCCCTTTTTTATCCCGGGGTTAAAAATGCACTAAATGCTGTAATCAGCTGTGAGCTCTCTTATACCTGACTATTATTTATCAAAAAATAAGAGGGTGACATGGCATGACAGGAGGGAGAGGGTGGTAACATACACAGGAAATTTAAATTAGTAAATCTAAAGAGATCCAAAATGTTTATATTTTATTAAACGAAACTCAACAATAACCTCACAAATAACGTAAAGGATACAGGACAATGTGTTGTTACTATTTAATGGACCATGCATCATATCACTAAACCTTGCAAAAGTATTAATAACACATTCTGACTCGAGTTCGCGATTTATAAATAAAATAAATTATAAAATTTGTAAATTAATAAGTTACTACGCGTACAAATGTGCTTAGCCATCTTTCTCTCTCAATAAAAATGGAAAGCCACAAGTGTACGTACCTAGGTACACTATCTACAAATGAGGAAAGAAGAGTAAAACTTGCCCGGGTTCACTTCCGTGCCCCCATTACCATTATTTAAGTTCTAAGTGTAGTTTCTACGAAAGAACCGAGGAATTCACTTTAAAATCTATATGTAAAGACCTGACCCTACATTTTTTACTGAGTTTATCCTGCACGAAATGAAACGCACATTTATTTGTAATCTAAAAGAACATTATCTATATTAGGATCATATCCCAATGTTTGATATTTAGGAATATAATATGTAGGGTCATAAACACTTGCAAAAACAAAAGTCGTCTCTCCTGTGGTCAATAGTTAACGGCTTATGAGCATGTGAGTTATGATTTTATTACATGAATGTAGAACCGGAGACGCCGTTTATGCGGGTTACTAGACCAACCCAAAATTAAGCTTTGTAGCCCTTAACTTTTGATATGTCCACAGGAAAGACGCGAACCTAAATCTGTTTATGACCCGATAAGATTGATAAGTTACGTTTTGATACATTTCACTTGTTGTGTTTTTATCCATAAGACAGGTCATTGGGTGTCAGATCCAAAATTCATTCGAAGAAAGGACACTTTCTAAAATCGTATAAAAAACCTAAATCAATCGACAATAAATTAGTTGAAAATGAAGCTGAAATGCATTCGTAGTTACAATAAGGTTACTAACTAGCGAGAAGCTAGTCTACGTTAGAGAGGACACGTATCACATTGCGTATATAGCACAGATTACACATTGACAAAATTTATCGATATTTACTACCATCAATCCTAAATCCTACTTGGACCGTTGGACCCTACTGTCCGAGTAGAGCGGGTGAGTCCTAAAGAAACTGCCGCCGCTACGAAGTAGGTATTCTTAACAGTTATAATTGATGGTATAACACAGGTCGATAGAGCTCACTACTGACTAATTGTACATCAATAAAACATTTTTGCTAAAATGACTTTTACGACTATTCAATTAGAAGGGTGAGCGTTAAGTCTAACGATTAATTAAACCTGGCAAGCACACGTTACGTATATGTTTGAAGACCGTAAGTTACTCATTAATATGAAAGAAGAGAAAATTAAGTACAGTTTCGAGTTACAGATAGATAAAATTCTAACAGAGGCTATCTTAAATCTAAATTTACACCGTCGGTCGTTTCGATTTATACATCTTACACGAATTAAACTATGGCACATGACAGATTTCGTAACCGTCCGAATTTCTTGGACACTCGACCAATTTGATTGCATTGCTTTTGCAATGCAGCAAATGTTTTCAAGTGCGTTGTTACGAAATGTGCCGTGTGGTCGCAATTATGTTAATATTTTACAGTACTTTTAACTTAAGATTATATTTATATAACGCCTACTCGTCGGTGCCAGTGATCCACTGAAGGTATTTGAAGGAGCGCGACTGCAATGGGCTCGCGCGCGAGTCTACGCCGTAGGTACGTGGGTGGTGGTAGTTTGTCTGCTCTCTGAAATGCAAAAGGAAATAGATTAATGTCGGTAGAGCAAAACTGCAATGTATCTCTTAATTAAGTTTTAATTAATTAATCATTTAATTTGAAGTACACTAATTAAGTTGAGCAATAGTTGAACGCAATTGTTTTTTTTTTCTAATTAAGACCGGATTTTATAAAGGTCTGTTACGAGCTTACTTACTCACTTTAATACCAATAGTTCTAACGTACCTAGTGTACCTACATATTATATACCTATAGAATTGAGCGTTGTTAGACAACATACATACCTATTTCTAACTGGATGTTTTTCAGTAAACCGAGGTAAATTCGTTGAAACCGTTATAATTAGGTAATTATTTCTCTGATAATATTTTAGTTAATTAAATTGGGGAAAAGACAATGGGATTTCTAACAGAGATAATATCTTAATTTTACGATTACGCGTCTTTTAGCCACTTTGAAAAAAATTAAAAATTAAAAAAAATGTGTAGAAAATGTAATAATATTTGTCTTACCTAGGTTCAGCTGAGGCACGCGAGTGGTAAGCCGGGACGTTGGGGTTATGGTAGCCCTTCGAGTGGGGCGCGTTGGCCGGCGTCAGGGTCTGCCCCTGCACGGGCTGGTGCTCCGACAGGATCGGGCCGCTGTAGTTGTTCGGGTTGTACCGGTCCACCGACACGCCGCGCGGCCGCTCCGCCGCCGGTGCCTCCGCGCTCTTCGTGTACGAGCTCAGCGGCCTATTGCGACCCAAAGTATTACTTTTTGCCCATTCCTGGGACTCGGACACTATCTCCGATTCGAAACTCCTCTCACGCCACGACTGCGGCCGAAGGGTCTGGCTCCAGGATGGGGTAGATGTGTACTTCGCGGTCGGGGCCTTAGCATAGCTAGGCTCAGATTCCCATGGTGGGTTCACGGACGTTTGCTGAGTCTGATATTGGGTCTGAGATGTCTTCTCTGTAAATTCCCTAAGCTCTTTGCGCCACTGCGGCTCTACCGGCTCCGCTGGCTGCTCGTTGTTATCATAATAATACTGTGGTGATGGGTCGGGTTGAGCTTGGAACTTATTTTCGCCGGGTACGTAGTTAGTTTCTGGAACGGTGATGTAACGTCTTTCATATTCGCTATAATAAGTTTTGCGACCTGGTTGAGGAGGAGGTGCTGCGACGTTGACATTTTTAACAAATGACTGATTTGGCGCCGGAGGCACGTATGCCTTGGGAGGGGGTTTAGAGAATTTGGTTTTCGGTTGGGTCGGTGTCCATCCTGGGTGAGTGTTTGGACTGAATGTGTTGGTCGTGGATGCTGGTTGGGGCACATCTGTTCTCGGTTGGAAGAAGCTTGAAGTGGCAGGGGCCACGTAGTTGGCGTCCTGCTCCCATGGCGGAGGTACATAAGAAGACGAATACTGCTGAGAAGTTTTTTGGTAGTTTTGCGTTTCGTGAGTTGAGTATGATTTGTTGGATTGCACGTTGTTGTTACTCCAGTTCGAGGGCTGTGGGGTGTAAGATGGGTAACTGTTCTGTTGGTAAGTGTTTGACACATTAGAGTAGTCTTGAGTATTCTGTGTGTATGAAGGCTGGTATTGCGGCTGGGGCTGGTGTTGCGGTTGGGGTTGGTATTGCGGTTGGGGCTGGTGTTGCGGTTGGGGCTGGTGTTGCGGTTGGGGTTGGTATTGCGGCTGCGGCTGGTATTGCGGCTGGGGCTGGTATTGCGGCTGGGGCTGCGGTTGCGTTTGGGGCTGAGATTGCGGTTGGTTCCAGAGTTGGCTTGCGGGAGGGGCAGTGGTAGGCGTCACGTTATTATAGAGAACATTCTCACTTCTGCTCTGCTGATACCACTGGGAATTGGAGATCGTACTCGGCTTAACATTACTGATATTGACAACCTCCGACTGTGGTTCTTGAGACCACTGCTTTTGTTGTTCATAAGATTGATTGGTGTACTGATTATTATAGCTATTTTGATACACTTCAGAACCCGGCATCTGGCGTTCTATGCTCAGTCTTTCTAATAACAAACTGTGTCGCCTTTCTGTCTTTGGTGGTTCAGGAGTGTATGCTGGCTGATAAGGCTTCGACGGTTGCGGCGAAGTAGATACCCGCTCACGGTTGGGAGCAAAGTAAGTTTTCATTGTCGGAGTCCCGGATTGAGTAATTTGTTCATAGGTTTTGTCCAATGTCTTTGTCGTACGATTGACTGTGACAATATTCTCAACTCTGTTATATTCTGTTTGCGTACTTAATGGTCCCGTAGACGAAGTAGTATTTTTGAAGATTTCAGTATTTTCTGTGTGAGTTTTGGATACTGTTTGGGGTTCTCCTATAGGCTTGATTTCGACGTCTTCCACTTTTTCAAGTGGAATCGATGGCTCCCTTAACGGGATCTTATGTTCTTGTGGTACTACCTTTGCTGGTTCTTCTGATTTTTCTTCTTTGATTTCTGGCTTATCTTCTTTGGGTTCTGGTTTATCTTCTTCAGGTTCTGGTTTGGGCTCTGGTTCAGCCTCTTGTTTTTCAACGGGTGCTGGTTTAGATGCCTCTTCCTGCTCTGATTCTATTTCTTCTTCTGTGTATTCTGATTCGTCATCTTGCTCTTCTTGTTTTGCCTCTGGTACTGGCTCGGGCTTAGGTTCAGGTTTTTTAACCTCCGATTTTACTTGTTCCTCGGCTTCTTCATATTCTTCCTCTTCTTCGACTTCCTCTTCTTCCGGTTTTTGGGTACCTTCTTCGGGTTTATTTTCTGTGGTAGTCGCTTTTTGAACAACTACTACTTCTTCTTCTTCCTCCTCCTCCTCCTCCTCCTCTTCTTCCTTTCCATCTTCTTGTTCTTCTAATTGTTCAGGTTCCGATTTCACTTCTGACGCTGCAGTAGCTTTCTTAGTAACGACAACTTGTTCTTCCTCTTCTTCTTCTTCTTTTTCAGCTTCGACTTCTTTTACTTCTGCTTTATCAGCCGCTTTTGCTACAACTGTTGACTCTTTGACTGGTTCGACAACTTCTTCTTCTTCCTCCTCTTCTTCCTCCTCTTCCTGATCGTTAGATTCTACTATTACAACTTTTTTAGCTGATGTTGTAACCGTACTTTCTTTTTTGTTTACAGTTATTTCTTTGTGGCCGTTTTGTTTGACAACCTCGGGTTCTGATTTTTCTTCTACTTCTTCTTCTGCATCCTCTTCCTCAACCTCCTCCTCTGAGAATTCTTCTTTTGGAATTATTTTTGTTTCGGTTTTAGTTTTGATGGATGTCTTGCCATCGGTGGTGGTTTTGGTAATTGTCTTCGTTATTTCTTCAATTGACCCATCTGGTAAACTTTTTTTCATGGTTTCAACTCTGGTTTCAACTTTTGTTCCGGATTTCTTAGCCGGTATTTTGACAACCAATTCCGCTTCACTGTCACCATTTTGATTTCCATTCTGTTCATCGACATTTGTTACTGATTCCTCAACTTTCTTTTCTTTCTTAACTTGCTTTTTTACCACCTTCACTTGTTTCTGAAACATAAAAATAGTTATGAAGTTATAGCCATACGAAAGTGTTAAGAAATCTAACCATTTAAATATAGAATGGAATGCTATTTATATTTTAAACTAAAACGTATCTAAAAAAATGGACGTTAAACTATTCAAAAGTTTTGTAAAGTATTACTAATAGAATTTGGTGAATTTAGTCATTATTATGAACATGTATGCACTTCTCTTGACTTTATACAACAATAAAGTACTAGAATGTATACATATTTATGATGCTGACTGTACGTTTTATGATGACTATTTATAGGACTTTAATATTATTATAATTGGAAAGTAAACAATTTGACTCACTATGTTCTTAAACGACAAGTTCAATCTAAACATGTTCTAAAGATTTCTAAAAATCTTTAACATTGTATACTAAATACGCATAGCAGACAAGATAAACACATAAATATATATAAATGTAATATGTATACAGTAATTTTACATCAACCTGATCGTCACTGCTCTCCGACAGATCTTCCGCAGGTTTACTGTCTAAGAGATCATGTACTGTTATATTCACATCATTATCAGGTATTGTCACTATAATGTCCGATTCCTTCTTTCCTGAAATATCCGTAGAAATATTTTGTTCTATTTTTTGTTGCAAAGTATTTTCATCTTCTGAAATAATCGAGTTGTTGACTTCATTTTTATTATCAAACGATATTGGCTTAATATTTAACCCTGGTGTATTATTGATAATTTCCCCACGTGCAGGTGTTTTTAGGACATCATTACTGTAATTTGAAGAATTATCTATATCTATAGGAAGGCCTGATGTCACATTAGCATTTGTATCAAGTAAATTTGGCGAGAGTTTTGACTTTACACTCTGTGTCGGTTCATTTACTTGTATAATTTGTTGATTATTAAAAGACATCAAACTCTCATTATTTTCTTTAGTCACGTTACTTCTTGGGGCCGTAGTAAAATATTCAGCCTCATAACACATCTCGGGTAAAGCTGGAGCTGTATATCCGTCACTGCCATAGCTCGTTCTCTTAGTGTTATTACTTGGTGAATAACCGTATTCAAACATTGATGAAGGTCTGTTACTAAACGTGTTTGTTTGGGGAAGCTGTGGCGAACTCATGTTTACATTATTTTGCAGTTGCTCAATGCGCGCCTGAGGTATAGGTTGAGGATTCATGAATTGTGGCGCTTGTGGAGCCCTTTGGGCTTCACGATTCGGGTTGCTTCTTGACCTCAGTAATGACTTGGGGTTAGCTGGCAAAGTAAAGCCCGCTGGTAAGACTTGCACTGGTAAACAACTGAAGTTAGGTACAGCCACTGGAGTGGAAGGAGTCGGTGGCGACTGTATGGGCTGCACCGGCACTTCAGGAACGCCCTGGTTCATGGCATTCCTCATGAGCCGCTGCGCCATGCGCTCGGACTTGATCTGCGAGAGGTCCAGCCCTCCCGGGAGGTAAGAGAACGGCTTCTTCTCCCGGCCCATCGCACCGTGCAACGCTGATGGCGGATTCATATCACTGAAATAAGTTTTCCTACATTACAATCGAATTTATGTACAACTCGTTTATTGTACACGGTTTATGGCCAGTATAAATATTCCAGTAAAAACGCCAGAGGCATCGAACGGACGCATACAATGGCAACGATTTGGCAATTTGACAAAACAGTAGAAAATAGATATGAGTTACTCACGAGGTCCGATGCTAACCGCACGATATTATATTTACTTCCTGTGTGCAGGGCGGGCGTTTTCCCCGCTCGCGTGTGACACTGTAGCACTTGTATCGCTTTTCACATGGTCGGTTTATGTGACAGGTCGCGTATATTTGAGGCGGAATAGGGAACATGCAGATATGAATGCGGCGAGCGGTTAATTTTAGCGCGGAGTTGTAAACGGGCCGGTACGTTTGAATCCGGGAGGCGCGAGCCGGCGCGTGCGCCGATGGCCGCCTACTGCCGTCTGCGCGGACCCGCCATGTATTTTGGTCGCGGCCCCAATATTAACGGACGCCTCGTCTACAATTTGTCTTGAGCGAATCGTCACAACAACGGCCGATACTTCCGACTCCGCGATTACTATTTATCGCATTTCTGCGGCTCCATTCATTCCCGTTCTATCCATCACCTTATCAGCATGTTCGGCCACAGTAAAAGTGAAACCGTAGCCCTTAAGCGGGAGTTATTTTGGTGCGCATTAAATTTTTAGAAGGTCGGCCGGTAGTCTCGAATGCGACAGCTGCTCGTTTCTGGGCTTAATCAATAGTCGTCGGCGATTATCGGAAGCTTTCAATTTGTCATGATTGAAATATTAACATGTTGATATTCCTTCTATGCTCCAGGCTTGTCAAGGTTGTCGAACTCTTCGTGAAATATTCGTAAGGTTCGAGTCATTTTCAATTCTCAAAGAGCATTTTTGATGTCGAAATTAATCTGGACTTAGTCTTGTAGTTCATCCACCTTTTAGACGAAGAAATTAGTTGATCCGCACTAATGGTGGAGCGGTCTCTTTATTTAAGCGAGTAAGATTTAGTGCGAACAGCGGCGGGACGATGCCACTGTTAGTCTTGGCTCTCCACCAAACGTCTGATTCGATGTTTCCTAGATTCATTGCACATTAAATGTTTGCATTAAAGAATATCAAGTCTGCACGAGTATCGCATTACAGTCGCCTGTTCTTAGTATATGATTGTGAGCGTACCTTACCAGTCGGCACCGTGGCATCTGCTGGCATTGTCATGCTCGAAGGTGCCACGTGACACCTTTCGGTGAAAATGTGTCCAGTCTAAGACAGGACCTATCAGAATCACAGTTAACTGACCATTCGTTATTTCTTAGACTTGACACTTTTTCACCGAAAAGTGTCAACGTGGCACCTTTGAACATGACAACACCACTGTAGCCGACTTGTAAGGTAGGTACGTGACTTTCAATATGCAACTTTCAACGAGATATAAAATCAGGTCAGTAGTGACGGATATCTCCAGGGTTTACAAACATTACAAAAGAATTCGTTTGTTTATTTTTTCTCTGGGAGAGGACGGGATAACCCATCCAGTCTATAATTCTGATAGTAGTGCAAGCAAAGTGAAAGTGCTGACGGTAGGTAAGTGCTTAAAACAATTTGTCTACTATGCACATTGTTGTTCCACATTCTATAAAACGTGGAACGCGATTTGACTATGAAAGCTGTCGTCGGTCGTCGCTTTATAAAGTGACACAGCTTTCATAGTCAAATCGCGTGAAACCATATTTATCTCATCGTGACACTGCTGTCGTAAACGTTCACAGTTTATAGGGTATTAATGCCACTCTTACACGTGTGTCCTGTACAAATGCAGACTAAGGGAATCAATAAACCACGTCATTTTATAATAGTTGCCCTTGAAGCTACATTAAACTTGTTTGTTTATCAATTACATGGCGGATATTTTATCTTTTTATATCTTTAAACGAGCAATTGTTGTATATTTGTTTAATTTTTTTCGGGGATTTCGGAAACGGCTCTAACGATTTTGATGAAATTTGGCATTGGGGATTTTCGGGGATGAGAAATTGATCTAGCTAGGTCTCATACCCGGGGAAATGCCTAGGTCGCCCAGATATTACAAATTTATTTACACTGGTTTGCCAATTATAAGGCAATTAATTGTTTAAATGTAATTATTTTAATTTCTCGAGTCGAGTTTCTTTCGGCGTTTCTTCTCGGCAGTGGCCTCTATGAAACGCTAGTAGGGGTTTACTTGTAAAAGTGCCATTGCGGCCTACTTACACTTACAGAATAATTTTATTCATTTCATTTTTTATTCATTTTATACGACGACGGTGGCAAACAAGCGTACGGTCCACCTGATGGTAAGCGGACACCGCAGCCTATAGACGCTCGCAACTCCAAGGGAGTCAAATGCGCGTTGCCGACCCTTTATAAAATAAAATAAAACATAATACTGCTTGAAAAACTCTAATTACAATGTCGTCAGCTGTACCCCTTATTAGCCCTAGTTATAAATTTGTTTGTCACCGTTGCGTTATAAATTGGCCTTAATATACATTTCGTCGAAAGTTCCACCCTTACCTGTGAAGAGGCGACAATTCTCTTCATAAAATATTTATGCGGAGTTTAGTCTCAAATTCTAATATTTTATTGAAAGAAACTCCGATCCCTTTTAACTTCGTCTTAATTGAAAATGAGAATATTAAAAGAGACTCTGGACTTGGGAGGATTCATTATATTTACGGCTAAACGCATACAAACATAACACCAAAAACTGTCTTAACACTTTCACTGCTCAACTTGAATGTACCCCAGAAACCGATGTAATGAGGAATAAGAAAAGTAGCGCAACGCCCGCCCGCTGGGTGGATTTCTAGCAGTGAATGTATTAAGAAACTTCAGTATTACATTCAATACTACAGGATAATACGGTATTTGACACATGTTAAAATTTATAACACAGTGTCACTTTTTGGATAGTTAGCCATCAAAATATCACAATAAATCGTCAATTATAAAATTTTACCAAAATCATAAAAAGATATGAATCATCAAAAACTCAGAAAATTATGTAAATTTTTTTACCGTCCAAAATTCAAATAAAAGGTGTCAATAGCCCATAGTACAAGCTTTGCTTAGTTTGGGACTAGGTTGATTTGTGTAAGATTGTCCACAAATATAATATATATATATATATATATATATATATATATATATATATATATATATATATATATATATATAATAGAATGCTTATGTAAAAATAAAAAATAAATTGTATGGCAACTATGTACCTAAACGCATTATTTTACGACTAAAACAGCAAAATACTAATTTTCCCATACAACGGTTGGTTGAATGCTGTGCAAGTGACGTCATTTGCCAGGGCAAATTTGTAGGAGCCTTTTTGAAGGCCGCTAGCGTCGAGCTAGGTTTGTCCCTAATTTTAGCCCTTTATTGTGCTCTAATTGTTGTTGGTCCCATATAGACATTTGATATGGCATATGTTACATAGGCAAAATGGACGAGGAATAAGAAAAAAAACGAATAAGACCAAAAAAGAACGGACACGACAGAGTAGTAAGAATCATGGTTTTAATTTTTATTTCCAAAGTAATTACAATCAATTATACAAAAACCGATATATATCCCAGTTAAATACGGATATGTAAGCTACCTTTAAAAAAATATTACTTTCAAACTCAAGAGTTCATTTAAATAAGCCGCTGGAAATCGGGTCCCCAAAGAACCAGCCTCATCCAAAAGCTGAACCATAATGCATTACACGCGACAAAATTAGTTTACCTTCTTCGATATTTATGAGACATATCCATTTAAAATCGGCTTTCCGGCAGGTCCTTCAGACCTGAGACTTGCTGATGCCTTTAATAATTTATAAGAACTTTCGAAAGGTCCTACAAAGGCCAGACTAAGCGCCCCTTTGATTTTGTCCTTTTGACGATGAATGTTGGAAATTAATAACAGTTTAATAGTGACTAAGATGCTTGATCGACACTTTTGAAGTTATTTTTAACACTGTATAAACTGACGCTTATTCAGTCATAGACTTGTTTTAGTAAAGTATTAAACATTTATTAAACAAGAATACTAAAATCTAAGGTCCTACATTATCTATTAAGTATAACAATGACAATAAAAAAACTAAACTAAAATTATGAACTGATTTATAAATAATTAATAATTAAATAAAAAATGTCTGGAATCACCTTGTGGGGGCAGCGTGCCCAGAAGGCAGGCAGCACTTTTTTATAGTACGACGGTGGCAAACTAGCGTACGGTCCACCTGATGGTAAACGGACGCCGCAGCCTATAGACGCTCGCAACTCCAAAAGTCACGTGCGCGTTGCCGACCCTTTATAAAATTGGAGGATTAACTGTGTTGACAGCAGAAGGGATAAAAGGTCCCTCGCTCTCAACACAGTGCATCCTCGGGAGCTCTGGCAACCTTGCTCACCTCCAGGAACACAACACTACATATTTGTATAGTAAATAATGGTATTATGGCTGTGGTGTGTGCAAAGCGGAGGTACTTCCCCAGTTGGGCTGCTCCAAATTCGAGCAAGAGATGACATTTTGCTGTGCCCTACCTACCTCTCTAAGCTTTCCTCGCTGGATGGCAATGCTGACCCTCTATGCCAGATATAATCCAGCGTCACATAAAATATGGGCGCTTTCCCCCCACGGACCCCAAAGTAAAATGTTTTATGTATATTAATCTGTGCGTAAAACTGGCATTGGATCAATAACTTTATTTCAAATAGCCTATTTAGTATTTTGAATTGCAATTCAATCTTTCTTACTTAAAATACTTACAGTGACTTCAGTAGTCGCGGATTCACCACTAGTCGCCATTCTGTTGACAAGAAAACAATGTTATAATTATATGATTAATAAATATAACCCAAAGTATGTGAAAAATGCTTCTAACAAAAACAACACACTTGTGTAACATTATATTATTTTTCTCTAACATGCTCGGAAAGGGACGTATTTAGTTTGAAAAACGAACTCGGGAAGTGCCTAATTTTTGTCCACGCTCTACTCTTCCCTGCTTATGAAGAATTATTAAACTCATAAGAGTGTAATAATCCTACCAAAACGAATTATTTCCCGCCGCGTTCAACTTAAAAAATACTGAGAATGCCACATATTAAATCGAGTAGACTATGTAGACATTCAGCCAAAGAAAACCGCCCACAAACCACGCGTTTGCACCTTTATTAAAATTTCTAACGTCATCGATGAACTGGCATTGATGTCACCACATATAAATACGACTGGTGATGATGTCCCAATTGATTTTGTATTAAGCAGTAACGCTACTAACGCAAACTACAAATTTAGAAATAAAGGAAAATTGAAAAACTTAAGCACCGAGCAGGATTTAGTATGGGAAGTTGGGAAGCGCATCGTAACTAACGATTTCTCAACATAATTTGAGACGTTAGTGCCGTAATGAAGCCTGAGTCTTCTGGTAGATGTCGCTGTACGCCCCCCTTAAGGCGTTGTATAAATGAAGGAAGGATTGACGAATTTCAAGCCGGGTAGTAATCGCACCTATAGCTCAGTTGGCTAGAGCGACTGGCCGCGAGGGCCGGGAGGTCGCAGGTTCGAATCCTGCTCGGTGCTTAAGTTTTTCAATATTTCCTTTATTTCTAAATTTGTATGTCCAATTGAACTAAAGTATGTATCAGCTTTCTGATACATCTCCATTTATTCATGTTACCATAATTCCATCACTTTCGGTGATAATATAACCTACTTTTCTATAGGATTATTTTTGTCCGATCAGCAGTAATATTTCTATTTTGATATGTTACGTTCTAAAGTTCGTTCGCCTCGACAGGTATCGAGCTCGTCCATTCTCATAGAAAAAGTTTTATTACCTAATTGCATTACGTTATCTGCAGTTTGTTTGGACAGATGGCTGTAAAAAGAAATGGGAGATCGATCGATTTTAATCAGCTTGGTTCATTTTATTACATTTAGTACTTTTTATTATGACCCAATTTGTAATTTAGGTGTGGTTTGTAGTTTTTATACGGGTAGCAAAGTTAAATATAAATATATCGTAGGCAGCTGTCATTGTCCATGTCCGTCGCAGTAGAATGCCACTGTGACCCTGCGACGCCCCATTGAAGGCGTAGCCGGTACTCGTTGGGTTTTTAGACGGTAGTACGGTCCATCCGGATAGTCCGTCATACCCACCCAGGTCTTTCACTGGGTGGGATACGTAAATGTATTTTCACAACGTATAAAAAAAGGCAGCTGTCATTGTCATGAGAAAAATGGTTACATTGCCACACTATTGGATTTTAACCTAATCCCATTAGTTAGCGGACCCCAGGCATCCTTCAGGATGCAAAAACTGTACTGGAATAACGCTAGGAGGATGATGACTATTGGATTTTAACGAGCGTAGCTTGCGACAGCCGACGGTTTGAAACAACCGACCCTAGATAGGTATCGAATTTTACAGAGTTATCTCATCAGAGGGCTATGTGACAATTAGTTTTATTTTCTTTGTAATACTATTTTTCTTTGTTCGCATGTGTGGTTACGTTCGTGCGTAACATTAGTTAGTACCTACTAGTTATGTATCCTGGCACTACCTGTGAGTTCCTATAATTGGCTCTCTGTATCTACTTTCATATTTAATATATTAACATAGCTGTTGGTTCTCCAAATAATTAAATGAAATTACAAAAGTTTGAATTGCATAAGCACTACTAACATTTTAATATATAGTGCGTCGCTGTCAAGTCTTACCTACATGCCACACTGAATATGAAACAGGCTATCAATTAACTTGAATTAGGTACCATTTGGTTTAACCACTTCACTGGCTGACATAAATATTGGCCACTAACTATTACCCGCGATTTTGTCCGCGTAAATATCCACTCCCTGTTCCATCCCTTTCAGGGATGAGTTTTGGGATAAAAAGTATTATGTGTTAATCTACCTTGAAGTACACAATTGGCGTGAGATGGCGCTGTATTGAGAAGAGTGGCGTTCTCTTGTGTCAGAGGCTAAGATGTTCTTTGGGTCATCGAGCCAGTGCAGTAAGTAAGTAAGTAAGTAAGTAAGTGAACTCGTTGTATGCCAAAATCTCATCATAAGCCGCTTTTGCAGCATTGAGTAACAAATATCCAAACATCTTAACTTTCGCATTTATAACATTAAGTAGGAAGCAGGATTGAAAAGCGCCACTTGACTGCATCTTTTAGCAACAAACAACTCACTCAAACCACGAATAGATGAGAAGATTTAGATCAATGATCGGATAGATCGAACACCTTTCAAGCAACCCCACATGTCAAGAACATTAGGCACCGGTCCAGCGCCGAGCATTAACCCCGTTAACCAGCCACTGGAGTTCTATGTCAATAAAACTACTAAATTAAAAATACATCGCAATCTCTACTATCAAGTACTCACTATCAGAATACAATAACGTAACTAAACGTAACTAAAGTGACAGTGGGGGAAAAGTTAGTGCGTTACCAACGCTTCCCTCCACTGGCGCGAGGGTGCCCCCGGCGGTAAGTCGGGGCGACCGGCACGGCAGAGAGGGTTTTTTTATTATTAAAAATGGGATCGCTCTTGGCTAGGATCTAGCCAGGGGGCAAAGATGAGGCGGACGACGAAGCGAGCTTACCCAGAAGGTGCCTATTCACTCGTGACTTAAAAGAAGGGTTAACGCCGCAGAGGTTTTAGTGGGTATTCCCTTCCCCTATAAAAGGGCAAGTCTCACATACCCCCCTACTATGGTCTCCTTGGGCCCGGGGGAGACGTAAATCTATTTCCTCTGCGAACACCTAAGTGGACACCGCAGCCTATAGACGCCCGCAACTCCAAAGCAATTACATGCGCAGTTACGTATTTTTATCCCAGGGATGATTTTGGTATATATAATTATATACCAAAACCATCCCTGGGATAAAAATACTACTAATAATACTAACAAGTAATACTACTAATAACTGGCTCCCATCACACGGGCAGGGACAGCATCCGCTCGGTGTATCCCTTGCATTTCATTAAATTGTCAAAAGGGCCTCTACGTGTTGGCTATATGGTACTCGTTGGTACTTCGGTACCTCGGTACTTCGGCTCCGCGCACGCCTCCCAAAGGTCCGGGACACCATTGTCCCGTGAAAGGGAAAGACTACTAATAATACTAATAGTACTAATGTACTATGTGAGTAATCATATTTACCCACGTATCTGACAAATTATTATGAAGGATTTGAAGGCATCAAAACATAATTTTTAGTTGATTTGCTATGTATTTTGCAAACAATATTTTTCAGCGGGTAGGTACCCAATAGACTGGTGAAAATTATTTTATTTACTAAATTAAAATAAATAGCTATTGATGGCATTTACACAATAACAAATCACTGCTCCGTTTAAATAAATCGAGTCTACTTTAAATGACAAATCGTTTCACAACATTTCCTAGGCGTCAGATAAAATCTTTAGAGGAAACACCCACGAGGTACAATAACTTGTGCAAAATAATGTCCGCGCGCGAAGCTCGCTCGATAGGAAAATTGTGTTCAATGTTCATGTGACAAGTCCGCCCGAGATAATGCGATCGCCAGCGTGTGCGCGTAGAGCCATCTTTTAAGTTTGTGCGGAACTATTCTGTTTTCTGCTGTTTATAAAATACTGTGCGATGTAGATATAATATATAATAAATATTTCTGTAGGGTAAATTAGCGCGCCGAATTGTTTCTGTTCTGATTGACATTTTTATATTTCCAGTCCCCCTAAGCTATGAGCAACCGATTTTCTTGATATAAATAAATAAAATATATTAAAATATAAGAAGAAGAAGAAGAAGAAGAAGAAATACATTTATTTGGTGTAAATAAAGAAAAACAATAACAAAATAGCAGGTACTGCACAAAGTATACACCAAAAAGGTAATGATAATGATGAAGGTAATGATGGTATATAATGATTGTTTATTTATTTTTCATACCACGTAGGTATCAAACAAGCTGACAGCCCACCTGATGGTAAGTTGTTACTATCGCCTATAGACGCTTGCAACACCAGAGGCGTCACTCGCGCGTTGCCGACCCGTAAGAACCCTTTTCACGCTTTCGCAGACATAACAAACTGAATGTAACACACTGGTTAGACATTTTAGTGCATTAAAATTGTAGAATGTCTAATAATATGTAAATAGATTAAAATATGTACATGTATGTACTCGTATGCATTAAAATGTGTATTTTTAAGTTTATGTTGTTAAATTATATTTTTTCCACTAGCCTATTTAGTGCTGGGCAAAGGCCTCTCCTCTTTTTCGCCACTCGTCTCGGTCGTGTGCCAGCACCTGCCATTCAGTAAAATATGTGTCAAGGTCGTCCCGCCATCTCCTTTTCGGTCTACCTCTGCCTCGGTAGCCATTCTGTGGGACCCATTTGGTGGCTAATTTGGCCCATCGCTCCGAGTGCATTCGGTAGACATGCCCAGCCCAGTCCCACTTTAGCTTTGCGGCCTTAACACCCACATCTACGATGCCAGTTCTGGAACGCAGCTCCGTGTTCCTGATCCTGTCAATTCTACGGACTCCAAGTATGCTGCGTTCCATTGCTCGCTGGCAGACCTTAAGTCGAGACTTTTGGGCTTCGGTTAGTGACCAAGTTTGGGCGCCATAGGTTAGGATAGGCAGGATGCACATGTCGACGAGTTTGCGCTTCAGTGTCAAAGGAAGGTTTCCCTTCATTAGCGCCTTCATGGACCAGTAGCTCTTCCAGGCGTTTGCGATGCGTCGGTCGATTTCTTTAGATTGCCAAATTATATTTTAATAAATAAATATATATCATCATCATCCTCCTAGCGTTATCCCAGTACAGTTGCATCCTGAAGGCTGCCTGGGGTCCGCTACCTAATCCCAAGATTTGGCGTAGGCACTAGTTTTTACGAAAGCGACTGCCATCTGATCTTCCAACCCCGAGGGGAAACTAGACCTTATTGGGATTAGGCTTTGTCAAGTGAGTGGGCAACTTGACTGTTAGAAGTTCTCAAGCCGCCCGAAGGCCTCCAACTTGGCTTAACGACTGCTGCCATAGACAGCAGCCGGGATCAACGGCTTAGCGTGCCTTCCAAAGCATGGGAGCGCTCAGTTAGTAACCACTCATAGCGGTCACCCATCCAAGTCCTGACCGCTGCCCACGTTGCTTAACCTTAGATACCGCAAGCGGTACGCAGGCGCCGCTGGGCCACGAGCGCTAAATAAATATATATATAAACAAATAAATTAATTAATTATTAATCTCAAAACATTTTTCCAACGAACTAATCAACTCCCAGGGGGTCAAACTGAAACATATTCCATGTATGATATCAATGTGTTTCGTAAGCGCGCACAAAATAAAACCAGATTGGAATGCAAAACATGTCTCAGATTGAGCCCCAACTCATATAATCTAAATCTCGTATAAATCCGGACAGACAACATCTAGTTTCTAATATTAGTTAAGGTCACCCGTGTTGCAACGTTTCAGTTGACTGGCAGCTATTTATCAACAATATGTTACAAAGAAATCTCGGCATTTTTTTCTGGTGAATGTGAGACTAATAATTCATACACATCATATGTAAAATGGTTCACTGACGAGTGCTTTGGTTTAACGTGCGATGTTGATAATTTTTAATACGCGAACTATTGAACACAAAAAGTCAATCTAGTACCAAAAATCTTACGGTCAACCGGGATAAAGGCGTTAATGCGTGGAAATGCGACTTTTATGAACCTAAACCACGTCTAAACCACACCCTAAATCAATGTGTTATCGTCCAATCAGAACACGCCCGTACCTACTTCGTCATATGACACAAAATCAACCAATAACAAATCGTAAAAATTTGGTATTTTTAGTGTCGCCGACTACCTATGTTACGAAAAAGAAGGTTATTGATAGGCGTTTTTAAGACTTTTATGTGCTTTGAAAGATTTGCATCGAACATTTTATTACATAAAAACGACTTTGAATTATCTAATAACACACTGGCCATTAAGAACGTACTCGCAAAAAATGTAGGCGGGAGATTGTGAAAAAGTTATTGTTTGCTGAAGTTTCTGCATAACCAACTAACTATAAAAATGGATTTTATTTCCTCGCAGTAGACGTGAAAAGCACTATATTAAGCCTCGACCGAAAGTGCAATAGATGGACTCGTACTGAACTAACTCGTCCATCTATTGCTTACTTTCTAGCCTCTACAACAATGTACTATATAGCCCTATATTATAAAAAACGTAGTTTCATGTTTTTTAAATATCAGCTTAAGTAGTTCTAAAGGTTTTAACCTTTAAATGCGTATTTAAAAATACGCATTTCTCCTCATTGACGACTTTGCCCCGGATGACACTAATTCGTTTCAGATTGCGTTGTTTTCCTTACTCACGGCAATTCCAAGTCCAGAAAACCCTCTAATTTCATGGACAGCGGAACACGACCTTTTTATAAACTTTGATAAACTTGAAACAATGTCAAACGTTCGTAATTTTTTCATGGCGGCCTAAATGTTGGGGGACTCCGGAAAGTCAACTTGTAAATCTTCTGAAAGTTGTTCCTGAAGATTTTCGCTTTATTTCGCGAGATATTCTACTTTGTTATAAATAATATTTTTACCGTCTATGCGGCGACATGAATAATGTTTACGTTGCCGGTTCACAGTCTCAGGATGCAAGCTTCACAGGGACTCGAGCTCGCGCTAAAACAAGTTATATACTGAAACATTAAACTTCACATTCTATTTGCTAAACACAAACTAAAAGATTTATATGTAGAATTTTGCAAATATTATCCAAACGCTTTGAGCAATAAATATTATTATATGTAGATTTTAATACATTCTATTGTTTTTTCAATGAGATGACCCAAACGGCCCACGCTCATTACGACCAAAGTCATCGCAGAATGCTACGCAACGTAACTAGAGTCATCCACTTGCGACCGATGTCACGTCTGAACCCAGACTAAGGGTTACGAAATGATAATATTGAAAATAAAAAACCAGAAGTCGATGTACTCGCTTATATATCAAATTCGTAAATGCAATGATCATACACATTCCACTAAAACTGTGCTAATTCAATTCTATGATCAATAAACAAATGAAGAAAATTTAGTAGTACTCACTCAAATTGTAATAATACGGGAAAACCAGCTTCAGCAGATCCTTAGGTATTGTAAAGATGTCATAAGATAATGTATTGGTAAACTTATCTATCTCTTATGCATAAGGGCCGCTATTCCATCTGCCTATGACAGGAAGGCCGTCTCTAGGAAATCACTTAAACTTCACGGCTCATGGTTCTCGTTTTGATTTTGAAGGACGGGTATGTTAGTTTCGTTACTCTGCAAGTTTGTTGACATGGAATTGCGCCTCATTTTCGTGTAAAAATTGAATATTCACTCAAGATTAAATATTTTTAACAAAATTACTGCTGCAAGTACTATATGTTTGGTCTTGTTCCAATGTCTCTAAATATATAAAGATGTCCTCAATTTAATTGATGACAAACAAAACATTGTTTTTACAGTGGCCAGAGCCGTTAAACACCTTAATAATAGCCTGAACCATTTGACAAAGTTCCAAAATATACTTATAATGCTGCTGCTTTGCATTCCGATACATTACACGGGTTAAGGTTATTCGAGGCAACTGTGCTACTTCTATTAATATGTATTATTCATATTAGACATTTTGCTTTTCTTGTCCCACTCTTCTTGTGGGTTTTGAAAAAATCGACTATGTGAATAATATTCACGTAGTCATCCTACTGGATTGAAGTGTTTTAGCAATGACCGAGTACCTGATCACTTCAATATAACATTTTTCATTTTGTAAACGTTCCATTTCTAGGAGTGACACTGATATTTCTCGTGTTCTGCCTACCCTAGGAATACAGCCGTAAGCGTCTATATGTACATTTTGATGGGAATACAGAACTTATTTAATGTATATACATTTTGGCGTAGCTCCTTGCTAACTATCGAAAACAAAAAAAAATACATAAATCACGTATGAACGAAGTAATATACAAATACGGTACAAGTAACATATAAATGCGAGAAATACAAAATAAACCATTTAATGCAATCTTTAAGGTGAGAATTGAACTCTACTACGTGATTTATCGTAGTGTATTTAAAGGTAATCATTTGATTCATATAATACAGGGCATAATTTATCGATAATCGATCGTTCGGTCTTGATCGATGCGCCGGCGGCAGGCCTCGCGCACACCAGCCAATTCTAAAATGTCTTATGTGGTGACTAACTTTAAGCGTCTATGCACCTTTATATTCTAGAATCTAGAACATTAGTTGGCATCTGACCGATATCTGCCGGAAACGCCAATTGGCTGCAGATTATTGGCAACACTTACATGAACTTGAAATATTATGTAATTGCAAAATATTTTGGTTACGCGTAGTATTTTTTGCAATGTTTTTATATTTGACGTCATTTTCATAGTAATCTGATGGTGCAAAATGTATGCTGACATACTAGCGTTTATTTATTACCTACTTGTTTTGATTTATACTGTTAGCAACTATTTTTTTATCTTAAGGCGACATTCTGATTTGTCGGTGCGGAGGCAGTACGATATGAGAAAAGTGTCAAATGTCAATGTGAGCTGTCAGTCGACGCGATACCATTTTTTACTACGCCCCTACATTTAAATGAGTGCTTCCTGACTGGTGCGGGATGCGCAGTAGCGGGACGATGCGAAGGCGGTACTGCTTCGCTTCTGCGCATGATATAACTACTGCGCAAACGTAATACTGACAATATTATATCAAGTGGGAATCTTTGCGACGTCAGTAAGCTTACGTCGCAAAGATTCCCACATAACAGAATACTGTCAGTATTACATTTGCGCAGTAGTAATATTATGCGCAGAAGCGGACCAGTACTGCTTTCGCATCGTCCCGCTTCCGCGCATCCCGCGCCAGTCAGGAAGCACTCATTTAAATGTAGGGGCGCAGTAAAAAGTAGTACTGAGTTGACTGACAATTGACACTGACATTTGACAGTTGTCTCATATCGTACCGCCTCCGCACCGACAAATCAGGAAGTTGCCTTAAGATTATCTGACCAATTATGAATTATTTTATTTACCACTTACTCGTAATAAAACTTATAAGTTTATGCCTTGTAGTTTGCTATTCATGCTAATATAGGTATACATTTTGAGCTTAATGGAACGAGAGGGAAGGGCAGCCCGCGCTCTTCTATTGAATAGCGGCCATATCGTGAAAATAAAAGTTTTTTTAAGTGGAATTCGGTTCCTTACTTTGCTATAGGATTCTATTATGAATATTATGATAGGACGTTACTTTGGTGCCTGTGGCATCCAGATCACACATCAAATTGAAATTCGAAGCTGAAGTAATGGACCAAAACACCCAGTTCCGATTGAAAATAATCCGGTCAATGAGATCACCTCGCCGATCGTAGGGTATCGCGGACGAAATACGCAAATTCCCGTCAGGACTCCAGACATTCTAGGACCTTCAAGTATTAGTTAATTATATTAACTCTACCGAACCGTATTCAAAGTTGAAGCGCAAGATATTTTAATGCGATTTCAACTGGCTTTCACTTGACCTATGAGTAAAGGTTTTTTATTAATCCTCTATTTAAGTATTTTAAGTAGCGTCCAAGTCATAACGTTTAAACTTGCACGATAATTTTTAATGAAAATGGAATAATAAACCGGCCAAGTGCGAGTCGGACTCGCGCACGAAGGGTTCCATACCATTATCTATAAAAATGGCAAAAAAATCATGTTTGTTGTATGGAAGCCCCTTTAAATATTTACTTTATTCTTTTTTAGTATTTGTTGTTATAGCGGCAACAGAAATACATCATCTGTGAAAATTTCAACTAACTATCACGGTTTTTGAAATACAGCCTGGTGACAGACGGACAGACGGACAGCGGAGCCTTAGTAATAGGGTCCCGTTTTACCCTGTGGGCACGGAACCCTAAAAAGGAAACGCTGTGGGTCAATTTTAAAACACCGTGATTTGAGTCAAATTTTAATAATGAAAATACTATATTTATTAACAATGTCGTTTTAAAGTTCTTTCTGTGAAAGTTAATCAAAAGTAATCGAAGCAGCAACGTGCATAAACGGAAATTAATGTATTTCCATTGTAAAATACTTTTGCACGTTTGCTGTATTGGTCAATTGCTGTTCAGTAAATTTATAGGATATTGATTCCGAACGCGATGCATTGGGTACTATGATTGTTCAAGCTTAGAATATTGCCACGATGAATACCTATTGAATAAGAATAATAAGATCGAAATGGAAAGTTAAGCGCTTGTAGATGTTAAGGCTCGGTTGTTTTTAACCGTCGGTAATCGTAAGTTACGCCCGTAAAGATCTTTCTGTACGGGAAACTTGGCAGTGATATACCCCGACGAATACCTAGGTTTTAATCTGTGATATATCTATGTGTGTTATATAATTATCATGTTTGAATGTTTAACTGGTATTTTAACGAGTATGTTTATATTCCGGATTTCCTGAAAATTTGGCTCCCCCACTAGGCTAGCGCTCAAAATGAAGTAAATTCCTTAGATTCAGTTATTCCCGCCAGCAGACGCTAATAGCTGGAGCAATAATAACCGCTCAGATAATAACTATTGTACACACATTTCAGTTGGCCGGGTGCCTGCGCGAATGATTTCCCAATATAAGACCGTGTTCAAAGACAATGTACAGTCGCTGCTGAAACTTGAAAGTGATTATTTATTCATAATAATAATTTGTAATTTTTATGAATATATTATTGTCCAATTTAATGATGAATGCATTAGGATACATACATGTACTATGTACTTATATGCAATACTGAAAAAAATATTGGATTGACGTATATGTATTTTAATTAATGAGTGTTGTTTAATGTTTAATAATAGTACATTACTTACCAAGGGCGATAAAACAAAGAATGTCTCAGATCGCAGGTATTTTACGCCCGAGCCGAAGGCAAGGGCGATAAATATGCGCTCTGAGGCTTTCTTTATTATAGCCCGTGGTAAGTACAAAATTTTATGTCACCCCCTGGCCAGGAAGTGGGCTTTTTCGCGCGCGGAGCGTGCGATAATGGCCACTTTATGGCCAGGTGTGACATAAAAAGATTTGGCGTGGGTGATACCTACTACAGATGATTTTATTGTCTGGGGAAACAATATTACATATTGATTTCATAACAGTATTTACAGTGTGAATAAAGATTTAAATTTATATTCCATATCATGCTATTGACGTTTCGGAGTTTTATGCGAATCGGTTTGGTTTATTATTCTCTTGTGTAACTCTTTATCTCGTTATCGGTGTGAAAGCAAAATAAATAAGCAGCGTTTAAAGAAAATTTAACCTGTCCTCTACCGACATAAAAAAAAACAAAACAAAACATCAACATTCAACATCAACATCAACATTTTTGGTATTAATAAATACTTTCTAATATATATGAACTAATAAATAAATAAAACAATCTTTTGTTTACATGACGGGGATACCCGTCACCGGTAGACGACGGTATAACTTGGGCTATGCTGAAAGTTTTGGCCATACGTAGCAGAACCAAAGTTACTGATGTAACCCTTCGAATCACTAAACTTAAGTGGTTCACTAAAGTTCACAATATGGACAGATGACCTGGTAAAGGTTGCGGGAGTACGCTGGATGCAGTTGCAGGTGGCGCAGGACCGGTAATTGTGGCACTCTTTGAAGGAGGCTTAGATTGGGACTAGGTCGATATGTGTAAGATTGTCCACCAATATTTTTTTATATTGAAATTTAATTAAATATTACGTGCGCGACAGTACTGAAGGATTCATACAATAAAATTTCCAAACGAAGCGTCACATGCTCGCAAAAGCAACTGCAGCTGTAATTATGACTGCAACGCAATATGGCTGTTTACGCCACACGGGATGTAATTTATATCGGGAATCAAAATATGATTTTACAACTCCATTAGCCCACTGACAATAACTTTGCAACGACTTTTATTTATAAATTTACTTAATATTTAGGCTAAAATTAGATTTTTCTTTTTTTGTAACTAATGTAATTTGTTTTATTCATTTAAGTATTTATGATAAAAAGTTCTTTTTGGTCTAATTTGAAGAAGGGATTTATGTAAGTATTGTGAAAATATCTTTCTGATCTAGTTTGAATAAGGGGTGATGAGGGTATAACAAAGCACTTCATACTCGTAATTAAAATACTGAATAGAGAAGTCAATTTTACTCATATATGTGTTTCATAACGCACCTGACGAAGCATAGGTTGCTTAGTTTGTTTTGTTGAAATGAAGTAGATATTTGACTTTGCTACAAATTGTTACCGAAATAATATTAGACAATCTATGCTTGTACGTAGGTAGTCGTCATAAGTTTTAAATTCCGAATACAAGCATAATTGTATTTCCTTTCTTTGTTTTTCTGTCTTGATCAAGTAGGTTGTGTTGCGTTCCGTGGGTCACGCACGGTGCTGTCTGAAAATCAGCGCTACAGCGGTGCGATTACGTAACGTTTTCGACGGTCCGTAAGGTAGATCTAAATGTCAAATCCCATACTTACCATGACATTAAAATATACCTACCTACCGTACGTTCGAAAAGTTACGTGATTACCCCGCAGGTCTGACACGTAGGCAAAATGCTGTGGGACTGCAAATGATTCACTGCCGCGATGACACACGTTATATTTTTGTGCGTTTAGTCCTTTTATAAGTGTCCTTTTTTGTACAGTGAATAAATGTTTTCTTTAACAAAGTTAAAATTTTAAAAATGAATCACCCACGTGTGGGATTTAAACCTCTAGGATCCGTTCATCGCTCTTAATCCAAGTACAACGTTCTACAACTACGTAGGTTTACAATACAACATATAAGTGTACGTAGGTAGTATGAACCAGTGACCTGCGAGTACACCTAACCTAACACTTTCACTGCCGCGCCAAGGAAGCCCCGTCCACGCACCTTTAAGTTCATTAACTCTTGGCAAGTTTACGTTACCTACCTGTCTCACGTGGCTGGCGCCGAGCCAAGCCGTGATAATAATATTATAGGTGATAACGGGATGAATGGACAATGTTTAAACCCACAAACCGGAGATAGTGAGAAAGCTAATATTTTAAATACGAAAGCGTGATTGAAGCGATATTACACCTGGTGGTGAGCAAGGTTGCCAAAGCTCCCGAGCGTGCACTGTTTTGAGAGCGAGAGACCTAAATTTGCCTCTTCTGTTGTCAACACAGTAAATCTCAAATTCTCAAACTCCTTTGGAGTGTCCGCTTGACGATTAGGTGGACCTGCGCTTGTTTGTTGAGGAATGTTTGAAGTTTGTGTAAGTGAAGACTAAGACACACGCATTGTTTCCGACTTTTGTATTCAAATATACTGAGCTTGAATTGTAATTCAAGGGATGATTATTAATTGGAATTATGGACTTAAAATTACCTACATACTCGTAGTGTTCGAATGATTTATTTGTAATCTCTTACTTTACTACTCGTTGAAAATGTGATGAGAGTGAATCTATTAGAAGACGGCGATTATTTTGGGAAAGGAAAAACTGTCAATTCATATCTTTTTTTTTTAAGTATAGTGACAAAACTGTCACCTCTAATCCCATTATGATTGCGTCTAAATAGTACACAGGTCTGGTACTACTGGTAATCTGGTACTTTTCGCATTAAAATTTTTGCCCCAGGGTAATTATTCAAGCATTCCTACCGCATCATTTCCGTGGTCACTTTTGTGATGACGTAGATGAAGATGATTTGGTAGAAGTACGCGGCCTCTACCAAGTGTCTCATAAACGCCACCAAAATCTACACCCAATTCGTCAAACATGTGTCCAGGGAAGTGACCCGATTGAAACACTCAAATAACTACCGCGAGCAACGAGCTAACCTATCAAAACGTGCATGCGAATCATGTTGATATCATAATGTAAGGAGAAATACAGTACCTCTACCACGAGTTTGTATCGAAAGTTCTTACCGTACTCGCTAGCGACTGCGTAAATGATTTAGTATGGACAAAAGTACAGCGCCTCTGGCGGTCACTCATAGAACTAAGGATCGGTAGCATGAGTCCTACGGTAAATTACCTATCGAAAATTAAACGCTAGCGACTAACGTTCTGTAGCTGTCAAGTAGCCGTTTCTGTAGAAAATCAGTACCATGAGTTACAAATTTGACAGAAGCTATCGAACAATACGATATCGACTGTAGAAAACTATTTCACTTGCAAAATGGAGCGTGAGAACCGTAAAAACACAGGTGTCAGACTGATCCCCACGTGTAAACTGTTCTGACGAATTCTGTTTACTTTACTAGTTTACGTTTAGTGAAGGTGAACGATTATAGCACATTAAACTGGCTTAGTGAAAAACTAAATCATAAAAGCTTACATTTATAACACCAGAGAAAAATAATTATCTAGGCATTATCATTAAGCATCGATATAACGTTATCGTTACAACAACAACGTCAATAATATTATTGTTGATGCACGGACGGAAGCAATTGCAGGCTGAGTATTAAGTTTGAAACTAAAGAAATTGGGAGTTCGTTTAATTCATACGAAGTCTGGTCAGCAATTGCCATTCCAGCCGAGGTTAATATAGCGTTTTTTCTCAAAAATGGGGCAAATTGACACGAAATTGAAATTAAGGTTTGATAAACATAACCTTGAAACGTCAAAACGTTAAATGGTTTCGCGAGTTTTTTTTAAACAAAATCGTTAGTGTATTTTTGTGCTTGTAATTGAAAATTTTCCATGTTTAAAACATGTATGGTTCAGATTCCCATAATCTCGCTTGTTGCTGAGGAAATTACGGCCCTATATTAGCCCTATTTACCAGTTTCTTTTGTATGTAAATTAACTCGTAGGTAAGCCTTATGTCGTGACGTCTATAGTATAGACGTGCTGCACGTCCAAATAGAGGTAGTAGTACTAGTAGGTAGAGCTACGATTGGTAGCTTGATTGGCACGTGAATGGGTTAAGTATGATGAAGCCATGTTTATTCCGTCAGTTTCCATTGAAAGACTTTTTGAAGATACTTTAAGGTTACACGTATTTATTACTGTTATATCCAATTCCCATGAATTTCCATTGTGCGACGAGCAGATAAAGTCGCGGTTCCAACGCGTCAGGCGTCCTAACACATCGCTGGAACACCACTCCGCTACTTAATTTGAATGTGGAATATCCAATTTCCATCAAATATGAAGCATTAGCCTAATCAGGCATTGTCTCATTTCCAATTACTCCTGGCATGTGGCTGTTAGTTTATTCCATCTGAATATTTACTTATATTTTGTATGTGTACATGTACGCAATAACTAACTTATGTATAAATGATTTATGTATTTATACATAATCAAACATGGAAGCTTGTATAGACAAATCGTCAGGTATACGTTTATAATAATTTGAAGAAAAACTTCATTGACCGAGTGAGCGAAGCGATTGAATATATTCGTTTCAGCTTGGGCAAAAATGGTTTCGTATGTTCGGCGGGCGGATTTCCTGATGTCCATGCGGCTGTTATCTCTATTGTCGCATTTCTTAACCGATTCTCGTAAAATTTTGTGGGTAGGGTCTTTTTGTCGAGACCGTTTTGTTTTTTTTTCAAAGTAGCGGGTGTTGACAACGTAAATTATGCACGCGAGGTCTACGTCTCACAAAGCCACTAGTTTCGTTCATACACAACTGCTACACATAAACTGAAGCCTGTACTACCGAAAGGGGCAGGCAAAACTCCGGAAAATATTTTTTCAAAGCAATGCCTAGCAATTGCAGGTTTCAAGATGGTGAAAATGTGTTATAAAAGTAAGTGATAGGTTGCTAGCACAACACAGATTAAGGGTCAGTTGCACCAACATACGAACACAGGCCGGTCATCGTCAAATATGGCGCCGGCAGCTGTCATCCCATAGAAACTTGTCAAACTTTCCATACAATCAGATTTGACGAACACCGCTTACGATTACAGACGGTTTGGTGCAACCCAGCCTAAGTAACCCTTATCCACTCTTATTACATCCTTAGGACGAAACTGGGGGTGGTGCTATTCTAACCTTACTACACGAGATTTTAAGTTTTTACTTAAAATTACGGCTTAATACCAAGCCAGAATTTTATAAATTTAAGTTTTCTTGTTTCTTTATATAAAGCGAGATTAATTTGAATGTCAAGATGAGGTCGCTCGAAATAGATTTGAAATTAAACCGACGTTGCGAAATGGCGTGTCATAGAAAGTTACGGAGCCGCCCACCCGCACGAAAATATCTTATAAAATCACCCGAGTGGGCCCTGGTTTCGAAATCCGTGTTAATAATTTAGCAAACTAAATTCACTGGCACGGAAACGTTGCCATTTATTCCAAATCTTTCTTTTAATTTAATTAACAATGCCTAAAACCGAGTTTTTCTACAAACTATTAGTTTGAAAGAGATGAAAATGACGAGACATTCATTTGTGAAAAGACAGGAGTAAATCTTATCTTGAGAACAAAGTTTTTTGTTACTTTGAATAAATACTAATTTATAAATACTTATCTATACTAAAAAGTAGTTACTAAGCTTCTTTGTCATATAGTTAGGTAACTATTGTTGCAACTTTTTTCTTTATACTTATAGCACACTAGTAATCAATTAAGGAAACTGTAGGTCAATTCTTAAATCCCAATGTGTACACATTTTTGTAAATGACCGTTTGTTTCTTTCTCAATAAATAAAAAAAATAAGTTGTATTTTCCTTACACTTGGTTTCTCATTTGCGCTAACTTACCTTAGGCAATATCGAGTATCACGGCTGAAAATCCAATATTATCCATCGGCCATTTTGTTTACAGATTCATATGAGATCAAATTGTAAAACGAGATCAAGAACACTTATTTTCGGCGTCGTAAACAAATTTACAATTTCTATTTTAAGAAAATTCCAGAAGCACTCTCAAAATTTAATTTAAAATCCTGCAAACTGACGCGCACTCCAGGATTAGGTAATTAAAGTAGAATTACCCTTAAAAGTAACAGTGGAGTGCTGGAGTGCCTTCTTGGAAGTTGATGAGAGTGCTTGTCGTGAGCATGGGGCGGGATGCCAGGAAGCGAGGGCGATGACTGATAAGCGTATAATGGTGATAATGACATTGTAGGTAGCACAGGTAACAGACCTGACAGTCGGCAGCAGCTGCGCGCGCGCTCGCACGCTCGTCCACCAGTCTCACTTCTACGCAGTTGTACTCAACGCCAACGGACGCTATTTTTAAATTCGCTTATAATTTTATTGTTTAGAGGAAATTCTAGAGACGAGAAGTGCGCGCGCCGGTCGCTACACAAATGCCAACTGCCAATAGTATCGCGTTCGCGGCCATTCGGACCTCAGCCAGGGCCGGCTTCCTTACTAAAGCCCGCTGCTTCGCCAGGGATTTTCATTTTCCAAACTTTACTCTACTGTACCATACTAAAGAGTCAATAACTTTGAAGTTCAAGCTATCTGTCGAAGGTCAAAAGTATAAACAGAATGTAATACAAAAGTGAAAAAAAAATCCCGTGAAAAAAAATTACTTTCGCCTGTAGTTAAGTACCTAAAATCTCACTTTAAACAACCACACATTTTAAAATTTAATCAACATTAAAAAGGTGTATCTAAATTCAGTTTTGGCAAAGTGCTCAGACCACTAAACAGTTAATTTCAGGTTTTTATAAACTTCAGTCACACTTGTAAACACACTTTCAGTAAAAATCTTAAAAGCTGCCAATTATTCGTCTTTTGAGAAGAATAGAATTAATCTTCGTTCAAGTCTAGAATCTGAATTAAAAATTCCTGGAGGCTAATGATCTTTCAAATGCAACAAAGTTGGAGCACGTTTGGCGAGCGCGGTCATTTTTCACCTATCCTGTCAATACGGCAGACTGCTTTAGAAAAGTGCACTCCAGAAATCTTGTATTAACTGGCTGAAGATTATAACAATATTAATATTCTCTAAAAGTGATGCTAACTGACGTCTAGAGTATACCTAATGGTAGCCAAGACTGTTTTATTGTATTAGGTATTCATAAATTAAATAGACTTACTTAAATGTTTTGTTTACAAAAGAAGAATAATAAAACACCATATTTAATTGTTGAGCTCTGTACTAATTGGACCGGCTTTTTCTGGACCGGCTTAAGGTGCCCCGTTGACATTTAGTTATACTTAATTACGGGTAATATGATTACTTACCTAATCTACTTCTGAAAATCTTCTTTTGTGGCGTGCTCTTGTGTGCCAAGACTCATTTTGGATCGTCAATGCAGTTCCTTACTTCTCAAATGAAAAATTAAATACTGCCGATTGTGAACCGCATCACCTCAGGGTCGATATTCGACTTGAAAATGGGACATGACCAATTGACCACGGCATGATGGCATGCTGTTGTGTTTCCATTCGAAGTAGGCACATAATGTAAAAGCGATATCCTAGGGATGTTTTTTTGTCAAAACAAATAGAATTGGGTCCTGGGTCTGTGATGATTTGTCACTAAGTCACTATCATTTAGTGAAAATATATTTGTACCCATATAGCGCTCGTGGCCCAGCGGCGCCGGGTACGCTTGCGGTATCTAAGGTTAAGCAACGTGGGCAGCGGTCAGGACTTGGATGGGTGACCGCTTTGAGTGGTAACTAACTGAGCGCTCCCGTGCTTTGGAAGGCACGTTAAGCCGTTGATCCCGGTTGCTGTCTATGGCAGCAGTCGTTAAGCCAAGTTGGAGGCCTTCGGGCGGTTTGAGAACTTCTAACAGTCAAGTTGCCCACTCACTTGACAAAGCCTAATCCCAATAAGGTCTAGTTTCCCCTCGGGGTTGGAAGGTCAGATGGCAGTCGCTTCCGTGAAAACTAGTGCCTACGCCAAATCTTGGGATTAGGTAGCGGGCCCCAGGCATCCTTCAGGATGCAACTGTACTGGGATAATGCTAGGAGGATGATATTTGTACCCATATAATTATACTTACGTTATTTCAAAATGGATAGAAAATGTCTATTGAATCATATTGATAGTCATGATACTTAAGCTAATTAGGTGTAAATGCTATTTAAGTTGGAAACTGTTTTTTCGTCTTCGAGTTTTACGATTCTCAATATACATTATTTTGCTGTTTTTTGTCTTTTAATTTGGACTGCTGCAGGGTATTTTATTTACTTTAGAGCATTGTATTTATACGGATCTGTTTGTTACAATAAAATTTTGTTCAGCTAAATTTACGATAAATACTTAAATGTAAACATGTTTGTATGAATTATTATTTACTCAAGGAAACGTGTGAAGTACGGCAGTTTAAAATTAACTTTTCCAGAAACTCCGAGTACGGGACCTTACATTGTAAATACTACATTATATTATTTAGGTTTGTTCTACAAAGTAATAATGCTTCTCGGGTGATAAAATAGTATAACAAATATACTTAAATGACATTAATATTAAATAGGTACTATTTATTCCATTTGAAATATTAGTTATCATGTTTAGCCAAGAACGCGACCAATACTGGTTTCATAATTCCCAGAACACGTTTTCTCGGTTCATGTGCAAATAATTATTATGATTATGATTATGATAAAATGAGGTCCATAAATGCATACATATTTATGCCCTCGACTCAGTTATTCACCGTTTTTTTATCTATAAATTACTGCTATGTATGGCGCGATCATTTGTTTCTTGCCAATTCTTGCATATGCTAGTAAGTTAAAGTTTTTTTTTAAATTAATAATGGGATTGCTCTTAATAATACAATAGATAAACAAAAACAGAGATATTAGTAAAGTTGCTTGTTTTCAATGGCTTTTTAATCACTAAATTCAATCATGAAACCAACCTAACAGTAAAATTTAAAATCGTTGTTAAATTCCTGTCTGTATTTCCGAGTTCATAATAACCTGGACCTATTTAAGGCAAGAGTAAATAGGCATTTTCTGGGTGAGCTCGCTTCATCGTCGGCCTCATCTTTGCCCCTTGGCTAGATGCTGGCCAAGAGCAATCCCATTACCCTATACCTAATCACATGTATGTAAGTAACTTCTCTGTTCGGTCGCAGTGCGTGGGAAATTAAATTATTTCTTTGGAGACGAAAATTATACACTCAAGTAATATTATAACATTTATTCCTGTGTATTATTCTCGACAAGTTATCTACAAAATCGGCCATCAGAAGAACTGTTACTAAAACGAGTATTTTTTAAAGTTGTGTTGTAGCTTTTTTCCAGCGTATGAATGTTCAGTTTGTGCATAACTTAGTTATAAATTCAGTGCTCGAGCGGCGCCGGAGTGTTTTTATATGACATTACATGGCAGCCGCATCAGGCTGCCACCGCCGGGTTCGTACACGATCAAATAGTCATGATAGTGTTGCATTTTACTTTCATAGTGGACGTGAGTCCAGCGAAAATAAAATATTGAAAACAGTCATTTTTTTATTAATAATGGGATTGCTCTTGGCCAGCATCTAGCCAGGGGGCAAAGATGAGGCCGACGATGAAGCGAGCTCACCCAGAAAATGCCTATTTACTCTTGCCTTAAATAGGTCCAGGTTATTATGAACTCGGAAATACAGACAGGAATTTAACAGCGATTTTAAATTTTACTGTTAGGTTGGTTTCATGATTGAATTTAGTGATTAAAAAGCCATTGAAAACAAGCAACTTTACTAATATCTCTGTTTTTGTTTATCTATTGTATTATTAAGAGCAATCCCATTATTAATTTAAAAAAAACTTTAACTTACTAGCATATGACTGCGGTCCGCCTTTTTCTGACCCTTGCATCTAAGTATACATCATACACTGTTTATTTTGTAATATCAGTCGGCTGACACAAAACATATATAATATTAAAACAATTTCCTAATCATCGTACAATAGTTAGCAAAAATACACAAACAGTCATAACATAACGCCGATCAGTATCAATATTATGAAAGCTGCAAGTTTTCAACAGGCAGCCATCTTGCGACCTTGCTTCTTTTATCGCGATTTATCGTTGTTACATGCGTGCGCGCATCCGAGCGCTAATAATATTATAATGGTGAGCATTACACGAGCAATACCGGAAAACACTATAAATTTTTCAAGGTTTTATTCATTTTCTTATGAAAGTTTTTAGGATGTACTCGAACTGACATTTTGATGATATCTGTTATTTTGATGATCACCTTTCTAGCGGATCCCATGCTCCTCAGGGCACATTTTAAAAATACTGACTACTGTGGTAAAAATACTGCTTGTAGATCTTGACTTGTAAAAGCGCCATTGCTAAAAAAAAATTAATTTGCGTTTTCCCAGCTGTCCCCGGGAGGAGGAGCATGGGGTCCACTTTGACACTTATCCTATCCTGTGTTATTTGGTCGTATGTTATTTTAATGTCGAACTTGTCAAACATAGTATATTGTGTAAGGTGACTTCTTGATTTGTCGGTGCGGAGGCAGTACGATATGAGAAAAGTGTCAAATGTCAGTATCAGCTGTCAGTCGACTCGGTACTATTTTTTACTGCGCCCCTATATTTAAATGAGTGCTTCCTGACTGGCGCGGGATGCGCGGTAGCGGGACGATGCGAAGGCGGTACTGCTCCGCTTCCGCGCATGATATTACTACTGCGCAAACGTAATACTGACAGTATTATGTCAAGTGAGAATCTTTGCGACTTCATTAAGTTTACGTCAAAGAAGAAAATGTCACATATCGATCCCGCCCCGCCATATCTGGAAGTCGCCTAAACTCCATAGAGTGTAAAGAAAAAAAATGTTATTCAAATCACAAGGACATGTTTTTTTTATTAAAACCAGTAAGTATATACCACGAATTCCCGTTTATTCAGAATTAAAATGTAAAAGGAGGCACAAACAAACACTCTGAATCAAGTAACGAAGTTTACAACTTCATGTGCTCGTAGCAGCGTAGCGCGTAGCCCGTAGCATCGTGACTTGTAGGTACCGCTCGCTACGGCTACCGACCTCCGCTACGACGGGCGCCACAATATAAGAGGCCCGTTTCGGAATGCATTTATGACGTATCATAATGAAATGGTAATATTATGACTAATGAGACATAATGTTATAAGGCCTAATTATGTACAGTTGCATACACTACTTTATCCAAAGACTACAATGTATATTGACTTTATCTGCATCCACATATTAAATCTTCTGTCATGTATTTCATTTGGGCGCGTTGAGCCGGCATGTTTGACGAGACACATTGGCCCGGGCGGCGCGCACCTGTGCTGTAATAATGTACGCGATCCCGTAACTGCATTTTTTTTAACTGGGACCGGGATGAGTACTAGGAGAGAGGCCTATGCTCAGCAGTGGGCGATTACAGGCTGTAAATAATGAATGATGATGCGTGGTACAGTCAAGTGCAAAAATATGGGTACATACAACTTGCTCAAAAATACGTCCCATAGCTCTTATGTCGATGAATTAAGGTTTAAGTACCATATTTATGAGTTACACTAGATACATATTTTTGCACTTGACTGTACAATCTTGCGAGCCCTAGTGGTATAGTGTGTGTAAGCTCGATGGTAGTTAGTGCATTCGGGCCGATCTCTATACTATGAATTTTAAATAATCATATTTTTTAACATACCACAGGGGATCAATGTCACGCCAACATAATCATATTCTGTGATGGCTTAGGGCCGATTTTTCAATCTCCAGAAAAAAAATATCCGTCGTTTAAAATTACAACTGTAATTTTCTGAAGTGTTGCACGCAGTGCCTTTAACTGGCACTTTGTGCACGCTCACTTTAAATAATATCAAAATATCGTATGTTGTGACTTACACGCGCTTTTTTGCTTACACCACTTTATCTGATTGCAATTTACCCAGATAAAAATATCTGTCAGATAAATGTTAGCAGTCTTTTCTCTTCTGAGTTCAGAAAAAACAATCATAATTTTAAACGCTCTCCATACAAACTTTGTGCAAGTTTTTCTTTGCTTGTGTTTGCATTACACTTATGATTTTTGGTCAGTAATTTTTCTGCTATCCAGACCATCAAGAACCAATTTTTTTTTTATTTTTTGATGTTATGTATTTTTTTAATTTTCATTTTTTTTTTCGAATTTTTTTGCTTGACATTCTTCGTATATCCAATATTAACAACCAAAAAATATATATATATGCGGGAGTGCCAAAACCGACGAATAAAACTTGCACATAGTTTATATGGAGAAGGCCTTGCCTCTACAGGCGGCTTAACTGGCATGTAATCGACCTCACTTTAAACTGAATCCGATCAAACATCACGTTAAATTCGATGGAAAATTAGTTTAATTAAACAGCAGCTAATTAGCCAGCCAGACTGCTCTATAACTAACTAAAATCAAATAATCCAACCACACATTGATTGTTCCTGATTACACCGTGCAATTATCGTTTACTCGTAGAGCAAAATTTGTTTTAAAATGTACGATACCTCTTCTAGTAGACAATGTTTCGATGTATCAGTTTAAATGTACCTATAGCGCCTCAGAGTTTATTTCAAAAGGGACCTAGGTTTTTAAAACATTTGTGCAAAATCTTTATATATTGCATTCGGGTAAATCCGAATGTCGGGTAATTCTGAAAAGTGCTCATTTATAATACCAAACATGGTAATATGTCCATAATTATTTTTGTCAGCATTTCTGTTTAACGGTACTTTACTATTTGGGTGTATGTCACACCCTAATAACTCAGCTGATCACAGCTGATACACATATGATGGAAATTTAACTAATATTAACCTTTGTACTTTTTCCCAGAACTAAGGAATGCAAGAGACCTTGATATTGATTCCAAGAAAATAGTATTAAATAAATTACCATATGTTCTATTTTGCATACCAAACTTTTAGTATAAAAGCAGTGTATTTTTACTCAATAAATCAGTATTTCAACGAGTCTCGTCTTATCATTATAACCCGTAACGCTCCACATCTCATGGCGACCCTGCCAGGCGGGCTGCCCCAGGCAGCCCTGAATTAGTGAACAAGTGCCAGAACCAAGATACTGAGAGCAGGTCACTTCATCAGCGACCCTACCAGAGCACCGCACATCTCACTATACTTGGTGCTAGAATAAATCATATTGCACAGACAGATATAATAATATGCCCTTTTCAGAATTACCCGAATGCACTGTACTATTTAGATTCTGTTTACCTCTATTAGGTTGATAAAAATTTGGATATGACGTAAATGCATGACCTGACCACACCAGATAATATATTTCAAAATTCATCCCTTCAGTATAATGGTTTAATAAATAAGAGAAGTACATAAAAACACACTTAAAAACATTCTTATTCTTTATTACTCTTTGAAAAATTTGCAACATTATTGTCCCTTCAATAAACAAACTCTTAAGATAAACAATTTTTAACGAACACTTCTGAAGTAATAAAGCATTATGGTCCTGCTTGTCTCCACCCTCGCGGATTCTGTCTCTCCGTAATGTCTTAAGCGAGTCATGATATTATATACATGGGCTGTTTTAAATCAGCGCGGTAGAGTTGACTATAAAACCGCCAAGTTTCATTAAAGTCGGATTAGGCGATTTACGTCGGACTTGAAAGTTTATACAATGTTTCCGCGCTCATTTACCCGTGATCTTCGTAGACAAATAGAGTATTCATGTTTAATATAATGTGTTTCGAGCGCGGCATAATTCCGTACTAAATGTTATGAAACATTTTGAGATATGATAAGGAATGGGCAAAGTTACTTCCTAACTCATTGAAAGTACTATAAATAAGAGAAAAGCTGTACAAAGGAAGGTATTTTAAATATCACATACATCGACCGAGTTCGACATGACTAGTAGTAGCGAGTACCACTGCAGTATATTTAAGTGGTTATGTAATTGTGTATGATTGATAATATCGAAATTAAATGTTTGTTGTATGACAAACAATAACTTATTATATAAGTACAAATAAACAATCAAAAACCAACTTCATCATGCAACATAAATACCATTCACTGCGCTAATCTAATCCCTTGAACAACAGCGGCATAATTCTCGAACTTGGCTGCATTTTGCTCGCGCGCTGAGCCTTATGCTACAAAATTGCTGAGAAATTTGTCTATTCTCTGCTTAAGCGGAGTTACTGTGTTGCAGGCGTCTTGCATCGCTGGAAATTCCATAACATCTCACACAATTTACTTTATATTTACACTTCGGATACTGCTTAACCGACATACTTAGGTTAGGTTAGATTAGGTTACAGTGGGAACTCCTTTGTTGATGTGTTTGTGGAAAGTATAACCTTCGTTTATAATGTTCCCATGTATTAAAAAACTGACGATCACAATTTCAATTCCTATAAATTGACTACGGGTAATTTTAAGTGACATTGTATATTGTGAAATAAATAAATCATATCATATTATATTTAGATTTAAAAAATATTTAGTACTTACCCCAAAACGACTGCTTCTTTCCAGAGTTTAAAAATAAATAAAATAAATAAATAAATAAATATTTGTGGACAATCTTACACAAATCAACCTAGTCCCAAACTAAGCAAAGCTTGTACTATGGGTACTAAGCGACGATATACATATACTTATATAGATAAATAAATACTTAAATACATAGGAAACATCCAAGACCCAAGAGCAAAAATTCGTGCTGATCACACAAATAAATGCAACGGCCGGGATTCGAACCCGGGACCTCCAGCTTCGTAAATATTAGGTATAGTACTTTTATCTCACGAGCGCGGGTGAGCCATGGTTGTGTGTAGAGCTATACATGCACAATCAATACCTATGTGTGCGTCACCGTAGGAGCTATGAGTTCACTTTGTCTATGCGTTCGTTTGTCACAACTACAACAATGGCCGACCCGCCCTCGTGAGATAAAAATAAGTACTATAGCGATAAGACCGGCTGTTGTTTGCCTCTACTTCGAGCCTAATGTTCTGTATAGATATGCAGAAATATATTGTATTGTATATTGCAGTTTGTCGCGATAAACTCGTTAAAAATTTACCCTTATTTTAACCCCCGGCTCGTTTTATAAAACACACTCGTGTTTTAATGCCCCTCGTTATATACCAGTTGCATAAACTACTATTTAAACCGTGTAAAAGACGAGACTGATGCTGTTATGAAAATTATGTTACACTGTTTGACAACCAATTTCAAATTTACCAAGACCAATGTTATGATCTGCCATTACGTTCTGTCAAGTTTGATAAACCTAATGATTATAATATCCTCTTCGCTTTGAATGATTAAAACTATAAATGTTAAAAACAATTCCTGTCAATGTCATCAATTATATGACGGGATGTGTCATAATCGGTCAATAAAGCAAATACTGATAAGTGATAACTTATACTGAGCAAGCAAAAACAGATCTTAAGGTGGTGAACCGTTTCATTCCGCGACTGTACATCACACTGGAAAAATCCTGCGGTTGTACAGTCGGCATCAAAAGTAGCTTGGCATATGAAAGAGGTACAAAAGTTCCTATTACAAGAATAAGGCTGGGTTGCACCAAACCGTCTGTAATCGTAAGCGGTGTTCGTCAAATCTGATTGTTTGGAAAGTTTGACATGTTTCTATGGGATGACAGCTGCCGGCGCCATATTTGACGATGACCGGTCTGTGTTCGTACGTTGGTGCAACTGGCACTATGACTTATGACGTTTTCATACGTCAATGTACTTTTGATGCCGACTGTACAACCGCAGGATTATTCCAGTAGAACCAGAATTCCGCTCGCTTCGCTCGTTTGTTCTACAAATCAAATATACTTAGAGCTGAATGAGGTGCGACGTGTGGCACGTAAAATACACGAGAAATATCAAGGACCGAGGACCTCAAAGTGGCTCATTCAGAAATAATAAAACCAAACTGAACTAGTACCCGCCTTAGGCGACTTCCTGACTTGGCGGGGCGGGATCGATATGTGACATTTTCTTCTTTGACGTAAACATACTGACGTCGCAAAGATTCCCACTTGACAGAATACTGTCAGTATTACATTTGCGCAGTAGTAATATTATGCGCAGAAGCGGACCAGTACTGCCTTCGCATCGTCCCGCTTCCGCGCATCCCGCGCCAGTCAGGAAGCACTCATTTAAATGTAGGGGCGCAGTAAAAAGTAGTACTGAGTTGACTGACAGTTGACACTGACATTTAACAGTTTTTTCATATCGTACCGCCTCCGCACCGACAAATCAGGAAGTCACCTTATGCTTGCCACTAAAACTTGCAGTAAAATGCGGGCCCGTATGAATATAAAATGATATCTCTCAGAGATACTGTTGTTTTGCTAAAAGAGATAATAAAATATTCGTATGACCGATTTTATTCCTATACTTATTCATCTATAGTTTTTAACACATATGTTGAGCACCGGTATGGTGCCGTTACTATTCTTGTTATGATGAATTATAATTTCAGACATTTTTAATATATTTAACCTTCCTAGAAAGAAAACCACACTCTTACTTGACTTTTTGTATAATTGACAATATTTCATAATTTCCAAAAGTTTTAATTCGAAAACCATTTCGGTAAAAACGTGTGAAGTACACAAAAAACATTTTTTTAGATTTTTTTCTCCGTTAATTTTGGAAAAAATCGCAAATTACTGTAAACCGAAAGTTGACGTCATCTTCCTCGCTGTATTCAGGGAGACCTTAGTACAGAGTACAGACAATCGCTGCTCTGGAGTGGCTCTGGATTCTTGTTGGGAAGATGACGTCATATTTTACTTACGCCCTTTTGGAATGACCTACTTTTCAACGTGTTTTTTTTGTATGAAATAATGAGTAAAAATTGAAAAAGAAAAAATACGGGTGGCTTAAATTTTCACCTATTTTCTAACTAGTTCATAAAATAAAATAGTTAAAAATATGAAATGTTGTCAATTGACACGACTTCAAAGAAAGATAAAAAAGGTATAAAAATGGACATGTACACAATAAGAAGGTCTGTCGCCAACAACATAATATGTAGTTTATAGTTTGTTTAAATAAATATATAAATATTAATAGTTTATATAATATATTAAAAACAAGCGCATTGCATTTGTTTCGTAAATAAACGCGGGTTGGCCATTGTTGTAGTTGTGAAACATACGAACACATAGACAACGTGAACTCATAGCTCCTACGCTGACGCACACATAGACAATGTGCATGTATAGCTCAACACACAACCATGGCTCACCCGCGCTCGTGGGATAAAAGTTCTCTACACAATTCAATCCACCTTTCACCTATCGCTATCGCTCATTTCACTCGTCATTCGTTCTCGCGTTTGACAATTCAGCCTTCCGTAAACATCACGTGGATTCGGTATAGGTACGAGTATATAAATTTTATATTCTAAATTCATACCACTCGCACGCGATTACTTGTTCGCCCAGAATGACCAGGCCCCTATACCACAAAACTTTACAAGCGTACAATTCGACAAAATTGTACGATTTTCCATAGAAAAAGTTGACAAATTTGTCGAATTGTACGCTTGTAAAGTTTTGTGGTACAGGCCCCTGTATGTTAGAATGAGTGCGCTAAACACATTGTTCCATATTGGAATCCGATAGTCTCTAATAAGCCCCCTGTTATTAAATTGATTTATTTCATACAATCACCAAAATGTCTTTTAACGTGTTCGTTAAATAGAAACTAAATAGACAAGCCTTCTGAATTTCTACACTCAAAGCACAATAAATACAAAGCAACCGCAATATTTAACGATTGTAATAAATTACCACTAATAGATAGCGGTGAATGATATTGTACAAAATTAATGGAATTGTGGTCTGCCAAATATCAACAAAGTAATTTTACTGCTTTAAACCAAAACTGATGTATTTGAGGTACAATGCATATAATCTAAACAAAAGTACATTAGTACAGTCAGCAACAAATAGATATTAGTAGCTAAAGTAGCCAAACACATGTAAACACAACTTCATTAGCTATGCTATTATTGGTATCTGCTACAATCTATTAAAACTTGATGCTGTACCCTTACCATGAGTTTGCAATGTTTGCATTACCGTACTCGCTAGCGACTGCGTAAACGATTTGGTATGTACAAAAGTACAGCGCCTCTGGCGGTTACGCAATAGAACTAAGAATCGCCATACTAAATCGTTTACGCAGTCGCTGGCGAGTACGGTAATGCAAACATTGCAAACTCATGGTAAGGGTACTGATTGCAAATGACGTATTCACGTATTTAAATCGTTTAACCAGGAGCCAAGTAATTATAAGAGTTTTTGAAAGTAACCCGTCGGTTTCTAATGTTTTTATTTTTCGTTCTCATGTTGGTCTCGGTGTGACGACGATCTATCAGCGTCGTCATCAAGGTCGAGCGCGGGAAGCGGCGACGCCACATCAACAATAAAATACATTAAACACCAAACAACTGCCCATACAAAACAGACGGTAAGCCGTTCGCATAAGGTTTAGATCAGTATTAATTTTGTTCACTGTCGCGCTCTTTTGTTTTAAACTAGCGACGTATTTTCGGCGCCGATTGCGTAAAAGATGCTCTTTTTCGAAATTCGAATTGTTTTTTTACTTTTCTAATTCGCAACAAGTTCCCGTCTGTGTTGCCAGTGTCCGGAAGAACATTTGACGGCTGAATGTCGAGTGACGGGAACAGTTGGCTTAATGTTTGTCGCTCATTTCCATTTATTAAAACGAAAGACATGCGAAACTCTAGCGTTTACTTGTAACAGAAATCAACTGTCATATACAATCTGTCTATAATATGCAATCCTGCAATATTTCTAGTTTGCATAAAGGTTAACAGGCAGATAAGGTAGAGAATACCCCATGGCATTTGACCCGCCTTTTGTATGTTACGATTTATTTTTGTACTACACTGAGCGAAAAAAATACTAATTATTAGTAAGTTTTAGTGAATCCCAAGACAAGGAGATTATATACTAACGGTTACAAAACATTTTACTAGTAATTAGTAGTTACACGGACAATTTTTTTGGTATTAGTAAATAACTACTATTATCAAAAACTGTTTTGTAACCGTTAGTATATAATCTCCTTGTCCCTTCACTAAAACTTACTAATAATTAGTATTTTTTTTCGCTCAGTGTAAGTATAGCAAAATTGTATGGTATCTAATACCAACATAAGTTGTACTTCGTTCGAGTTCCTTCACTTACAGTACAAATCGTTGAGTGTTTATCATACGAATCCTGTCTCGTATTAGGCCGTCCGCTACCGGTGACTGGGATCCCCGGCCGGATAACAAAATAATGTTTTGTTTTGTTTTTTTCGCTGGGAGAGGACTTGGAACTCCATTTGATGACCAGAAATCAGTCAAAATATAAATATATTCACCATCTGGTTTTACGTGAAGGGACAATATATAGCAGCGGCAGGGGGCCGATTTTTGTGGTTTTTTTTTTGAGTGTCGAACGCTCGACTTTTCACTCGAGCTCTGTCAAAAATCTATGATGTTTTGACAGATGTCGAATGAAAAGTCGAGCGTTCGACACTCAAAAATCGGCCCCCTGGTCTGAGCAAACAATCACAGGATGTAAAAAAAAATCTTCAATGCACATTTGGTTAGCATGAAAGAATACAGTGTATTTCTTCTATTTTCAGAGGAGGCCTGTGCCCAACTATGGACCATCCTCCTAGCGTTTCCCAATACAGTTGCATCGTGAAGGATACCCGGGGTGGCGTCCGCCACCTAATCCCATGATTTGGCGCAGGCACTCCTAACCCAAGGGGGGAAAAGTACATTATTGCACGGCCCTACCTCGACCTTCATAAAGGAGGAGTTCTGACCGAAAGGTGTCGTATTCCGGCGGTATCGCGGCCAGTTATTCGACACCCAGGCCCAGAGTAAGCGCAACGCGTCGTAGCCCCAAAGTGATATTATTTAATTTTATGAAATAAAATGATGAGTACATTAATTAAATATTTCAGTTAATCATTATAATGTTATCCAAAAAAAATACTACTTTTTTTATCAATCGCACCTAGTTTAATACAATGGGGATGTTGACTCAAAATGTATTATTACTTCATACGAAAGAATACATAAAACTATGCCAAATAGTGAAAATCCTATTCAAATATGTCAAAAAATAACGAACTACAACCGTTAGAATGTCTTTAGTTCGAGAGAGAAAGCGCTACAGATCAGTGACGTCACTGACCTCGAGCGCCATAGTAAATGACGATCGTTCAATAGAGAGGTGCGTTTTGCGGAACAGGGACAGAACATGCCCCCTCCTAAAACTTTGAAGACTTATAATTATGTAATTATTTATTCTTTTGAATTACTTTTTTCGCTATTTGATTGAGAATTTGATGCTTTTCCGAGAAAATTCGGATTCATTGATTTTCTTTTTTGGTGTCAACATCCCTATTAAGAGGAAATAAAACGGGTTGGTTGGTTGTATTATGGGATACAGATGCCTGAAATAAACGATTATATAAAATTGGCATTAAGCTTGTCAAATGAGCGGGCAACATGACTGTTAGAAGTACTCAAGCCGCCAGAATGCCTCTAACTTTGCTTCACGACTTCTATCATAGACACCAGATCAACGGCGTAACGCACCTTCCAAAGCACGATATCGCTCAGTTAATAACCAGGTCCAATCCCACCAAGAGTTGACCCCGGCCGACGTTGTTTAACCTCGCATACCGGACGCGGTACGCGGGCGCCACTGTGTGCCAAGAAAGCTCGATCCTCCAGTGGACCTGATAATGATGATAAATCATTCAAAAGATGTATTTAGATGTTTGACATTGTGTGCAGCAAAAACACGCAATGACGTACAATTAACGACGTGCCCGCGCCCACAGCTTTATAGCGCCGTTCTACAAAGCTCGGTGAAAAATAGCTGTTGCGATTTCTTATCTAGGTCACCAGTGCTTTATCAAAATATTGTAAAAATTCATGGCTCGTAAATAATACAGTATTTTAGCAGAATAACGGAATATTCTTTTGCTATCAATGCCTTAGACCTAGTCGAGAATTGTAATAGGTACTATCTACACTATAATTTACTGATTTCACTTTCACTTGTCATCACAATGAAGAGGTTATATTATTATTAGTATTAGTTTTAAGTTTGCATTTGGAAACCCCTTTCAATGTATATAAATGAATAAATGATTAACGAAATAAAAAACTTAAGAAGCTGATGAGGATATCAATTCTTGCGATCGAGGGCCGGCTGTTCCACTCCACCCCGGTTATTGTAAGGCCGGTCGCACATTGGACACGTTTTCGTACGAAATTATTCGTCCGAACACGCACGAAGCCGCGCGAACGATCCCGACCTTGAAAGTACCTACTACGGGAGCGCGCTCACTGGATGCGACCAATGTGCGACCGGCCTAAGTTATGTCCGTCAAAATCTGATTGTACGGGGAGTGTGAGAATTATCTTCGGGATGCCAACCGGTCCGTCAAATGTTACTAGGCCGGGTGAACTTTCTGACTAGGGCGGGTGGCATCGGTATGCTGTATTTTAGTAATTTGACGTGATCTTACTGACGTCGCACAGATTTAGGCTGGGTTGCACCAAACCGCCTGTAATCGTAAGCGGTGTTCGTCAAATCTGATTGTATGGAAAGTTTGACAAGTTTCTATGGGATGACAGCTGTCAGCGCCATATTTGACGATGACCGGCCTGTGTTCGTATGTTGGTGCAACTGACCCTTACTCATTTGTCAGAATACTGTAATTACGTAACTTTACTACAGTTATTGACATTACATTACGCAGTAGTTACCTATGTGTATGTGAAAATCATTTGTATCGCCCGCTTCCGCGCATTCCGCACTAGCCAGGAGGCACTCATTTAAATGTAAGACAGCAGTAAAAAATCGGTACCGACTGGAATGATAGTTGACTGTGTCGAATCGATCGATCGAATAAAAAACTGACAGCTTACTGTACCGCTTCCGTATACTGGCAAATGCGGAAATAGCCTTTTAAATTTTTGTTTTTTTATTCACATTTCTATCTTTGGTTTGTATGCGATTCTTGTACATGTGTATTTAATCAGACTTTATGCACCTTTCACTGTACAAAAACCTTGACATTTGCTGACGTTTAGGTACTGCACTCTTGCGAAAGGTGTGTGCAACCATAGATATAATACCTATATACTCTGTAGTTAAAGATGCGCCAACGAGCGACCGGGGCTATATCATTCTCATACTTGCTTACTTTAATACAAAATTTGTACTACGCAATTTGGCCGGGTTGCATGTCCAATGTATGGCTTATGGAAGTTTGCCTTTGCCTATAACCCGACCATGAAAAAATGTTCAGTCCGTGATAGGGACCAAACATGCCACTCTTTTCTATTTCCTCTTATAGGAATCGCAATAAGACTATCTTTCTCTAGCAAAGCGTGTCAGCCCCTTGTGTGCAACTCTGTCACGGACTTCTGTTTACAACAGCTAATAAAGCGGCACAATATCCCGCGATCAAAGAAGCGAGGCCGCCACATTTATTCGACTTTGTTTCTGTACGATATGTCACGAAAGAGTTGTTAAATACCTTTTCATTCCTCATACTCTGAAAGTGTGTCATATTTGACCTAAGGAGCGGGTTGAAAGTGGGCCATTGCGCCCCACGGGCTAACATGTATTCATATTTTTGATTCCAAAACATTTTAAATTAACCAATCCAAATGCTTCACCACGTTGAATCCACCAATCACAAAACACGTCGACAGCCAAATGAATATGAATATGGATATGGATATGGATATGGATATGGATATTGATATGGATATGGATATGGATATGGACATGGACATGGACATGGACATGGACATGGACATGGACATGGACATGGACATGGACATGGATATGGATATGGATATGAATATGGATATGAATATGAATATGAATATTTTTTACGAAAATTCGTCATTATACTCGATTTTGAGTAATTCGGGGATAAGGATTTCAAATTTTACATTAATTTTGAATCGTAAGTTCAAAAAAAAATTTGTTTGCGAAAAATCATCATTATCGATTTGGACTAATTCGGGGATAAGAATTTAAAACTTTATAATAATTTTGAATTTTAAGTAAAAAAAATTTTTTTTTGTTTCCTCGTATTCGGAATGAAAAGCAGAGTGTTTAACTCGGGTGAAACTACGTTCGAGCGCCAAAATATCTCGTCTGAAATGGGTCGCTTTCAACCCTTGGTTAACAATCTACTATTGTCTTTCTGTCAATTTAGCATTTGTATTTATGAGAAAGTGACAAACCACATGTTTGTTTCATCATTTTATTGATATAAAATGTATTGAAATAAGTCGGAATTGATAATACCTAAGTAAAATTAGACAGGTTTCCGGTAACATTGCCTCTTTTCAAAAAGTAGTCATGTCAAGGCGGTCGTTAAAGCTAGTCGAATAGCGATAGCGCCCTGGAACGGGTTTAACGATCGTGGAAATACGATCAAGCGCGCTTTGATGGCGCGGTTACGGCAGAGAAATCCTTGGTCGTGTTTAAAAATATGATGCATCAGCGACTTTCTTTAATGATCATTAATAATGATCTTAGTTTACACTGAACATTTGTTCAAAAACGACTAGCATCTTTATCTTTATAAGTCCCGCGTATCGCGTATTAGATATACAGGATCCCATAAATCAATCTGGGAGTTATAGTCGAGAGACCTCATTCTGTTCTAGATTGGTTTTTATTATTATTATTGACGCTTAGAGACCTTATACATAATATTAAATAAGTCTCCTTTTTCATTTTGAGACTTAGATACATATAATAGGGTAGCATTTAACGAACCACCAAATTAGTTGCCGAATGATGATCTAAAAAATTACATTGATTACCAAAAATACTAGATTCGCACCAAATTTTCAACTCCCTTTAAATATAAAGTGCAACTCAAAGAAGTAACATGTCGATAACCTATTAAATTAAATTGTTACCAAATAAATTAGTCACTACCCAAAAATACTTAATGATCACCTAATTTCAAACACCAAATTTCATATAATTTACATCCAAATATTACAGGGCTCGTAATCCTATTAAAATTATTTACACCCAAATAATTCTTTCGATACCCAGAAATACTACATGATCACCAAATTTCACGCGGCAATTGTTTTTTAATGTCCGACGCGCAAAGCAGTTCCAATCTAGTCTAACCTCATTGCTAGCACACTGATGCGGTTTTCCATACGGTCCGTCTCGCTCGCACGTCGCACCGCGTGCGAGCAAGACAGCGCTAAATGATTTTAAGAAGTTGAAGTTTGAAATAAAAATAGCTATTTTTATTTCAAACTAGTGGACATTGGAACAGTATTGACGGATCTCCGCTGGCGCGGAGCTCCTATTTTGAGTTGTTTTGGGCCCTTCGGGCCGATGCAAAACTAACATAACCTAAACCTACCTATACCTATTTCTACCTATTAATTTCCTTTAATTTTTCCATGAAAGTCTATCTATATTAATAAAGTAAACTCATTTGAGGACCTTTATCCATTTTCATAACAAACTAACAATTTAATAAATCAATAAAACTCATTTTCAAATAAAAGGTTTCAATCAAACGCGCTCACGTCAACGCATTAAAAAAAAAAAAAAAAACTTGTAGTTTGTAAACCATCAGCAATAGGTAGTTAGAATGAAACAGCAATAGGTACCTTTCACTCTAACGACATATCAATAGGTGTTATGCTTCAGACAATTCTTTGTATTTGATTGAGTGAGATAGCAGTATACGTGTTATTATTTCACACAGCCACATTGCGCGTTGCTTTTTAAATTAATTTAGAATTTTACTTTCTAATTTATAACATTTTGGAAATGACTGAAATATTTATAGTGCTAAAAACAATTAATTTGTAACTGTTTACTAAAATGTAGCATGCGATGTGTATAATATTTGGATGTAATTCTAATGAAAAAAGGTGCATGAGATTAGGTGGTAGTTTAGTGTTTTTGGTGGTACTTGACAATTTTTTTGATGCGATTATAAATTTATAGGAACGCAATAAGTAAAATAGGTGCAAGTGCTGCAAAAATAGATAGAAGTTTTTTGGTGACTCGGAATTGCTGATCGATAATTTTTTTTGAGTGTTCAACCTTATTTTAGGGTTCGAAAATTTGATGATATCAAAAGTTATTTAGGTGATCATTTTATTTGTTCCCCATATAATATACCTACATTTTACTTATCGAAAGACTAACTCTCGGGGATCTCTCATTTCTCAATCTTAGTGAATAATATTTTAGTACGAATAGTGTATTTTTGTTATGTTTAATATTATTTAAAATACTTACTTGTGTGTTATTACATACATATTTTACTCTTTAGAATTGTTGATAAGTATAAAAATATACGATTGGAATCTGGAATATATATGATAAAAATACTAAATATAATATTTCTTCGCTCGTGGCCCGGCGGCGCCTGTGTACCGCTTGCGGTATCTAAGGTTAAGCAACGTGATCCTGGTTGCTGTCTATGTCAGCAGTCGTTAAGCCAAGTTCCTTGAGAGGCGGAGGCCTTCGGGCGGTTTGAGAACTTCTAACAGTCAAGTTGCCCACTCACTTGACAAAGCCTAATCCCAATGAGGTCTAGTTTCCCCTCGGGGTTGGAAGGTCAGATGGCAGTCGCTTCCGTAAAAACTAGTGCCTACGCCAAATCTTGGGATTAGGTAGCGGACCCCAGGCATCCTTCAGGATGCAACTGTACTGGGATAACGCTAGGAGGATGAGGATTGAGGATGATGACTATTGTAATATTTCTTTATAAAATAAATAGTCCAATTATATTCACACAACTTACAAAATTTCAAAATGATTAAATACAAGGCTTAAGTGAAAAATATCTTACTATCTACAGACTGAATACAGTGGCTCTTTTTTAAAAGTATCAATTTTCATCTCATAACAACATAATTATGGAACAGTTATTAACAATTTCATTGCATCAAAAAAGCATTCATAAATTGCATCCTAGCAATATAATTTTACCGTTCACGAAACTACTTTTGTTGCAAAAAATAAAATAAGATAAGAGGCTTAAACATTTCAATTTGGAACAAAACATGGACGAATAAGAGGACAGCCAATGTCTCTACAATATCACGCTCCTGAAAAATAATAAGCCTACTGTAAAACTAGTTTCACCATAGAGAGATCTGGGGGGCGATTTTTGAGTGTCGAACACTCGAGTTTTCACTCGAGATCTGTCAAAAAACTATGACGTTTTGACAGATGTTGAGTAAAAAGTCGAGCGTTCGACACTCGAAAATCGGCTCCCTGGAAGAGATCGCTCTTTAGCAATAAGACCGCCTGTTTTTTGCCTTTCATTATTTACTGAACTCAAGAAGTCAACAATAGGTGTCAACTGTAAATTTTAGGTATTAACGTGTCAAATATTGAGACATATATTTTAGGTGGCACCATTGTATTAAACATTGACTGACGGTCCTTTAAGGCGCAGGGGTGGCCAAGGCATTCTCCATACAAACTCTGTGCACGTTTTATTCGTAGGTTTTGGCACTAACGAATATAATATTTTTTTTGGTTGTAAATATTAGATATGCGAAGAAAGTGATGTGAAAATTTTCAAATATTTAAAAAAAAATAAAAAAAAATCTAAGAAAAATTACATCACGAAATAGCTATCAGAAAAATAAGCATACTGACCAAAAATCATAACTTTAATGCAAACACAAACGAAGTAAATCCTGCACAAAGTTTTTATGGAGAGAGCTTGCCCTACCCCTCCTCTTAAATTTATTCGTCCAGGAACAATAACTACCTTCAAATAGCTTTTATCGTAATTAAAAGCGAAAATTGATTGAAAGGGTTTATTGACGGGGCTTGATTGACGCCAATTGTGGTACAATAGTATCAGTTCAATTGTCTTTATCGGTTCCAATTCTCTGTTATACCTCGTTAGCTTCCTCATCAACTATTAGTTTGATCGCACAGGCGTTATTGCGGATAGATTTAAGGCGATATATTGATTGAAAGAGACGCGCGTATGTTTTTCGTTCACGACAAAACGGGATGCAACACTCTCCGGGAATGGCTTTTTTAGACAAATCTCGACAAATATCTGACTGTCTGCAGATTTATTAAATTTCCTCTTGTCAGTACCTAAATGAGGTAAAATAACATCATTAATCGTGTCTTTTAATAATGCGTTGTTTTAATAGGCTGAGTAAAAAAAGGAAAATATAGACTTAACTTTGGAATTCTTTTCTATTGAGAAAATTTTAAGCAATTATGTTTCGGCTATTGTCAGTACCACAATCATATAGTCAAGAATTATATATCTGAAAATCAGTCCCTATTGTTTCCTCGTCTGGGCAGAACAGCGTTTCAAAGTTTCTAAATTTCTCAGTGTAGCGCCTTAATGAAAATCCTGCTGGAAAATGCACGCGGGTTCTAACTGACGGTACGGTTGCTATCATTTTGCGTTTGCTGTATGTAAGTTCGATAGTAATTTTGTAGAGAGTTCTTCTCTTATCGAGTTCTAATATAACAAACTCCAAAGCGATATAAATTAAATATAGCCAGTGATGAGGAATTGGGGGTCTTTACTTTTTATAGGTTTTGTTTAATCATAGTTAAATCATATTTAAGTAGAATTATGATATCTTTTTTGTATAAGTAAATACATATATGTCAAGTAGGTACTCGTATTTAAAAATCGCATGAATATAGCAAGAAAACACACAGATTTTAGTAATAAAAGCCTACCGGGTCATTTACGCATATACCTACCTATTGGCAACTAATCTGTTTACCCTTCCTAAAGATTTTTATTGAAACATGAATATGTAAATACTAATCTTATCAGCTGTGAGTAATATCAGGTTCAATATAAGCAAAATAAGGATGGAAAATATGTACTCGTTTAAACGTATTCTTGAGCACCCAACACGTGCGAGGCCGAGGGTCTGCTTTCATATCTAGCTGTCAAGCGTGCCAGAAGTCAAATGTAAGTCAAAGTCAAAGTTATTCATTATTCAAAAAGAAAACACAGCTTCGCATATTTCTGCCGGATATTTACCCTACTATGGAAAGACTCATCAATGCCTAGCAGACTGCAAAGCATGGTAAGGCCTATTCGCCTTGTCACTTAATAATAATAATAAAGACATTTCGCCTCTTGACTGCAATAAAGGAACATCTCACAAAACCAATTTTTCGAGAAATCGCTTGTCAAAGTTCGAGTCATGGGTGATTAAAAGTAAAATGTGCCTATTTTTTTTATTTTAGAGCTATAGAGTTGTAATTTACCTTATTTTAATCGTCATGATATGTTATAACTAATTTAATACAAAAATATATTTTTTATAAATATTTTTTTTATTAAAATTCGAGGGCACAACTCAAAACGTTGACTAAAACTTAATTCAATATGGGCACAACTCAAAATATGCGTGCTGACTGTAGGCAAGATGCCCTTATTGCAGGTAAGATATCGATGATTTTTCAATAGTTGCATAAAGGCATAACTCTATTTGGAGGCTTTAGAGGATTATATGACTTGTGTTTATGAATTAAGGTAGTAAATCCATCTACGCTAAACAAGAATTCGCCAAAATCTAAAAAAAAATTTGAATTGTGCCCTTATTGCAGTCAAGAGGCGATTTATTCAACTAAAATGCTTTTGCACATGGTGTCAATTCAGCGTAACAATTATGGTAAAAACGCAAAATGCAGTACAATACAAATAGCTGAAAGGGAAGACAGCTCAGCTTGTGCCTGCGCCAACAAGGCCAAAAGACCAAACGGGTCTAAGGGACTTCGGATCTCGATTCTTACGCATCCCCGGGGTGCCAATTTCAATAGGTGTCGCTATTGCGCTAGGAACGAAAGAACGGGAGCTTACGACGAGTGCTAGCGAGCGTGTTTTAAATTGGCTATCAAACATTTATGTTTCTCTTGAAATCATCAAAAGACACGATACGAAAATGTTCCTAGAAAATATTCAATTCCCAACATCACTTTTGAAAAGTAGAAAACTGCTTCAAAACTTTACTCGAATAAGTTACTCGGTAGCTGTGATGTACCTATCACACATTTCAACCGAAACTTCATCAATTTCTCGTTGCTTTATAAATATGTCCGTTCGTAATAAATTGGAATGTTTCCCGTATAAAATTCGACCTTATGACAACTAGCTACGTAGCTACATTCCATGCCAATGAATGTCTAATTTTAAAGTTTTAGATTCATCCGGAATTTGATACTAAACGAGTGACGATTCGATCATAAATTAGCAACCTGACGTTAATAAGGCCTCTATTTTACAACTTGTAAGGTAATTCCTATCTAATGTAATTATCAGTGCATTAACTATGCGCACGCGTTTGAGATAAGACGATTAGTGTAATCATAATGACACGTCATACGCGCTACAACGAGAAATTTAGAAACTTTGAAACGCTGTTCTGCCCAGACGAGGAAACAATAGGGACTGATTTTCAGATATATGATTCTTGACTATATGAGTATGGTACTGACAATACCACAACGGTTAGCTGGAAGAGATCCCTCATAGGGATAACTTCGCCTTTGTACTTTAGTGTTATGTGACGTGTATATTGTTTTAACCTGTTTTGTGTACAATAAAGTACATAGATACAATAGCCGAAACATGATTGCTTAAAATTTTCTCGATAGAAAAGAAATCCAAAGTTGAGTCTATATTTTCCTTTTTGCGTTCGCGATTTCAATAGAGGTAAATTACTTGTACGCGCTGGTACCCCATTAACTATTAGTTATTTAATATACTCCATGCCGCCCAACTATTGTTCTATCAGATTAAACCCGAAAGCCTTTAACAAACTGGCCCCAAAATAACATCGGCCGATAGTTGGTCCGTTAATTAACAATTTCATGAGTGAATGGCGCCGGATTATGAGACAATACACTATTACCTTTACCTATTCATGTTTTGGATACTGACTTCAGTAAAAGACAGGAATAGATATTGACTGGCTTGTTTCTCAGGAGCCCTATAGTAGTGGTCATAAAGGAAATCACGCTGTAACGATCATCATGAGATCCTATTTACATACTATCAGCCAAAAGGTAGTTGTATTGATTTGATTTTGGCTACCCTAAGGTTGTCTGAAAGACATCGGTCTTTAATCGCCTGTTGTTTGCCTCTAATTACAGTGATTTAGTAACATTAGATAGATTAGATAGATGTGCAATAAAGAGTAAAAAGAAAGCCTTCCAAAGCACGTACCGGGCTACAACCGAGATGTCACTACGTTGAGAGGGTTTGAACAAATGAACGTATTAACTATGTTATTTTTTGTTCAATGATTTAGTAGATAATATCTGGTCGACCGAGCTTTCAAAGCTTATGTTCAAGTTGCCTACTCAATTTAGGTACCGGTAAAACATTTTTGTGCGATTTAGCTAAAGAACATTCTAAACCTGATACAAAAGAAACTACGGCACAATAAAATAAAAAGAAATCGCAAGCAGAATACAAATGAAGTATAACGAATTCATTGTCCTTATTAATGGCGTAATAAAACATACACAGAGGTTCATTTAGCAAAATACGTGGCTACTTAAACGTAATTGTTCCTTTTGTTCTAATTAAAAACGATGTACAGCTCACCAAGTACTACAAACAAAATCATAATTAAATATTATAAGGTAATGTGTCTAGTCGGCCTAGCAGGCTAGCATTGCAGTTTATTCCAATGTGTGTCCATACATTTTTATCTCTGGACAAACTACATTCCTGAACACATACTAATACATTAATAATTAGATTAATTTTTCAGAAATTTCCTCATTTTTCCCATTACATCCACCTTAATTTTGCGGTCCTTTTACTAATTGCTCGCGTTGCTGTAAAAGTGCTTTTAGCTGTGTCAGAGTCAGACGTCCGTATTTTTCATTTGGATCCATTTTATCGCGCTAAACGGACGAGTAGGTATTATGTTTACGAAAATATAACTTACACGCTTCTGTCTAAACAAACCCTTTTGTATTTAAATGGCTTTGAAACATTAACCGACAGTGTCGCGGCCTAAGATACAAAGTTTAATACTTATTATTATTTGGGTCATTGTCAGTCGGAAAAACAAAAGTCGTCCATTCGGTGATCAATAGTTAACGGCTCCTGTGCATGTAATTTACGTATTTATTACATAGATTTATAGACACCGAATTACAGGTTATGCGGGTTATCAGATCAATCGAAAATTAAGCTTTGTAGCCCTTAACTTTTGACATGTCCACCGAAAAGACGCGCACCTTAATCTGACAATGACCCATTTATAACGGTATTTTAAACGTACAATATTTTTTCAAGTTAAATGTGCATCAATCGAGATGGGACAAACTCTAGTGGCGCCATCTATTCAGAGCTTTGCGCCGCCAACCCCATTGTCGATATCTATTTGATCATTAGCACTAAAATCAGTATTATTAGTTACTCCACGTATTTCATTTTATTTCTTTAATTTTGATAAGAATGTATTTAAGAAAATGGCAATTTTCACCCCGAGGTCGTAAAGCTTAGCATTATGGCGATATATCGATTGAAAGAGACACCCTTTGTTTTTCGCTCACGACAAAACGGGATGCAACCCTCACCGAGAATGGCTTTTTAGACAAATCTCGTTAAATATCTGACTGTGTGCAGATTTATTAAATTCCCTCTTGTCAGTACCTAGATGAGGTAAAATACCATCATATTAACTTAATCGTGTCTTTTAATAATGCGTTGTTTTAGTAGGCTGAGGAAAAAAATGAAAATATAGACTCGACTTTGGATTTATTTTCTATCGAGAAAATTTTAAGCAATCATGTTTCGCTATTGTCAGTACCACAATCATATAGTCAAGAATCATATATCTGAAAATCAGCCCCTACTGTTTGCTAGTCTGGGCAGGCAGGACAGCGTTTCAAAGTCTCCAAATTTCTCAGTGTAGCGCCTTAGCGTCTCGCATAGAAGATCTTAAGTGGTCTAGAGTATTCGTTTAGACGCAGAAATAAAATGGCTAGCTTATATTTCACGCTGCCTTAAGTAGTGAAACTAATGCAAGAAACCTAAAGGTGTACTATCCAAAAAAACTAAATAGTAAATTAAACAAGGTTGCATAAACACATGTGTGCAGATCTCTTTCTAAACGGGGTAAATTGGGTCATTTCATGTCTAACTTGGGACACCTGTTTTTACATACTTACCTAGTTCCTAGTAAAACCAGCGGCGTAATCACGTAACGTTATGTACTACCGTTAGTGCATATTTAATGTCAATTTTGACGCATAAATCTATGAGCTAATGTCGAAAAATGACATTAAATATGCTCTAACGGTAGTACATAAAGTTACGTGATTACCCCGCTAATGTCGAAAAATGACATTAAATATGCTCTAACGGTAGTACATAAAGTTACGTGATTACCCCGCTAATGTCGAAAAATGACATTAAATATGCTCTAACGGTAGTACATAAAGTTACGTGATTACCCCGCTAATGTCGAAAAATGACATTAAATATGCTCTAACGGTAGTACATAAAGTTACGTGATTATCCCGCTGTCCCTAATTAGTCATAAATTTCCCATTTTACCCCATTTGACGTATGTATTCACGACAGTTTCCGATTTCAGTAGGCGCAACTGCCGTAATAACGCAAAATGTCTTATATTGTTAAGAACCTCCTTCGGCGATAAGACTTTTTTTATCTGCACGATTGTCTTCAATATCTCAGATCAGCCGCGCTGTCATCAATGTCAGCTGGTATTGACAGGCGTTAATGGACTAAGTGTTTGTCTATTTGTATATTCATGGCAGTGCCTTGTCTATATCTCTACGGGTAATTTAATCAATTTTGAGTTCTATTGATTCAGTGTTCCATGTGCCTAATTCTGATCGCTAGCTGTAACTAACTTCTACACAACTTCTCCCTCTTTTCTTTAATTTCTTTTTGCGTTCTTCTTCTTCTCCTTTTCTTCTTCATGTAACTAACTACACATACTTAAAAAAAGTCTTAAAAGTGGATAGCTTAGTTTCACATTGACAGACCTATTACAAATATCGGTGAAAAGTTTTTGGCAATTGGATTAAAGAGTTTGTATGGAGAATGCCTTGCCCACCCCTGCGCCTTAAGCCAAGTTAGAGGCCTTCGGGTGGCCTGAGAACTTCTAACAGTCAAGTTGCCCACTCACTTGACAAAGCCTTATCCCAATAAGGTCTGGTTTCCCCTCGGGTCGGAAGGTCAGATGGCAGTCGCTTCCGTAAAAACTAGTGCCTACGCCAAATCTTGGTATTACGTAGCTGACCCCAGATATATCCTTCAGGATAACGCTAAGAGGCTGATGAATATTAGTTATGTTATGTATGACATCTGTGGTAGGTACTTATCTACCAGCGCTAATCTATTTAAAAGATTTTAGAGGCCACTTATAACTTATAACACAGCAGTTGAAACTGGGAAATAAATTTCATAACTCTAATCTCATGTTGACAAGATTAACAGAACTCTTAAATTATACGCCAAGGAATTTGGAGGACACTACTAGGGTTGCCAACCGTCCCGCTTCCAGCACGCTGCAGGATGCGTCCCGCAAGGGATGCGTGCGGGACGCCGATTGTCCCGTTTTCAGGCCTCGGTAGAATTATTAGAACTGGAGCAACTGGAGCGAACATTTTGTTTCATTTCAGCAAAGAGCGCATAGCTTCGATAAATGAAAATAAGTAATTTGGATCCCGCTCCCGGAGGAAATTGACATCAGGTATTGGTCGCTTTTATACTTTACCGTGAACGTGCACGTCCACGATATTCTCTATGATTTCATTCACAATTAGGTACTTTAAAGTCTTTATAGTCCATGGTCTATTTATGATATATGAATGAAACCATAGAGTATAAAAGCGACCATAGAGTGCGCGAGTCCCGCATTTTTTAGCCAAGTCCCGCAATTCTATTACAAATGTCCCGCAAATCAGAGCACATAAGTTGGCAACCCTAGACACTACTCATGGCCTGACATGTTCAACACGTCTAGTTGAGATAAACCCCATTAATCTCAAATCATAGTTTTGACAATAGTGTATTTATAAACAACGGGCATAGATTTACAAATAAAGGCGACCGCTTTAGCTTAGTTGGTAGTGACCCTGCCTACGAAGCTGGAGGTCCCGGTATCGAATCCCAGCCGTGGCATTTGTGTAATGAGGACGAATATTTGTTCTTGGGTCGTGGATGTTTTCTATGTATTTAAGTATCTATTTATATCTATATAAGTATGTATATCGTCGCTTAGTACCCATAGTACAAACTGTGCTTAGTTTGGGACTAGGTTGATTTGTGTAAGATTGTCCACAAATATTTATTTATTTTAAGGAAAAATTGAAAAAATTAGGCATCGTTAGCAGCGTTACTGCTTAATACAAAATTAATTTAGTATGGGATGGCGCATCGTAAGTGACGATTTCTCAACATAATTTGAGACGTTAAGGCCGTTAATGAAACCTGAGTCGTCTCGTTAGATGTCGCTGTACGCCTCCCTGGCGTTTGTATAAATGAAGGAACGGTTTATGAATTTGGGGGCCGTGTGTAGGTTGAACCTATAGCCGTATATAGCTCAGTTGGCTAAAGCGACTGGCCGCGAGTGCCGGGAGGTCGCAGGTTTGAATCCTGCTCGGTGCCTAAATTTTTCAATTTCCCTTTTGCATACATGTCAAAATTATAATTTATTTATTTTTTATTTTATTTATATTCAAAAACAAATTTAGGTGGTAGGTAAACATCAAATTTCGCCAAACTGAGGGCAGTTTGTTGGCGAATAGTGCGCTCACATATTAAACAATGTTCTTGTTATACCTACTTAACTATATACTTAAACTTCTTTTAAGAATAGTTATAAACCATGGTCGTCAACATATAACACAATGTCTAAATAATAAGAAAATAATAATCAAATACAAATATATCCCACGCTAGGGATCGTCACCTAGTATTACTATACTTATACTCCTAGAATTTCTTGTCTCTAAACTCTCCGCTATCCCAACTAGTTTGGAACACACTATACTCGCAGTACACTGTAATTCTTCTTTATCCCGTTAACATCTGCAAGGGGTGTAGTGCTCGAATCAACTCTCTCCATTTCAGGGCTCGGAAACCGGTTAATTTTTCAAACCGTTATCATGTACTTGTGGCAAAACCTTTATATATCGGTTTAGATACAAAAACCGTTTTATTTAAACCGGTTTACAAAAGAGCTTTATATAAAGGTTTTGTCGGATTAACCGGTTTAGACCGATAAAAACCGGTTAAATGCGGGCGCACGATTCAGATTGAAACAATTTGAGTTGGCCGAGTTGCATCAACTTAATTTGTTTAAGAAGCTATCTTACTGACCAAACAATAAGGTTCAAACTCCAATTACATGTTTATAGAAATTCGGTCAACGAAAATAATTTTAACTATTATACCTACCTATCGATATCTACAGGCAGTGACCCCCGCCGGACCTCTCGTCGAATAAACCGGTTAATATAAAGTTCTTAAAACGTTCGCGAGTTAAACCCAAATAAACCGGTTTGAACCGGTTAAAAAAACCGGTTCCGAGCCCTGCTCCATTTGCTTCGGTCTTGGGCAATTTGGGTTACTTCTTCTTCTACCCATTTCATCGCCAAGCAGCCGACACTGTATAGTTACAATGCCTTTTTAAAATCACATTCGAGGCTTCGCCGCCAACTGTAACAAGTAAACGTACCTAAAACTTTTCTCACAGACAAACATCCTTTCTGCCGCGTCACTTTATAGATCCGTAAATAAATCTTACGCAGATACAGTGTAATTAATGTGCCGTCGCGCATGTGAGGGTCGCTTGAGCGTGAGATTCTTCCATTGCAAATGTCCCGCTCTAACACTAGTGAGTTTACAATTAACCGCCCCGCTCTCTGCAGAAGTGATTTTAAAAAGCTCAAAAGTGCAAGTACTCAGCCTTAAGAGGAGGGGTAGGGCAAGCTCTCTCCATACAAACTTTGTGCAGGATTTACTTCGTTTGTGTTTGCATTAAAGTTATGATTTTTGGTCAGTATGATTATTTTTCTGATAGCTATTTCGTGTTTTTTTTTTTTTGAATTATTTGAAAATTTTCAACTCACGATCTTCGCATATCTTATATTTACAACTAAAAAAAATATAATATTTGTTAGTGCCAAAACCGACGAATAAAACGTGCACAAAGTTTGTATGGGGAAGGCCTTGCCCTACCCTGCGCCTTAATCTGTCCGGTAACTACATAATATTATCCTAGAGCAAGGTTGGCCTAGCCAGCCTTATCAGAGCTCACTATAGGGTATGTAAATCCATTATTTGTTAGGGTCACCGTCATTGAAATCGAAGAGGAAGACTATATTATCCTAAGTCAATCTCATATCATTTAAATATCGGCAAATTGCTGCACACACACTCGTCTCGGCTACGAGTAGATGTAAAAATGGGAGCATACAAACCACTTTGCGTTGTGAAATTTGGTAGGGAGATGTATTCTATAAACCGCCACATAAAGTAATGTAAAAATAGGAAAAAAAAAATTAGGGGGGGGGGGGGGGGTGCACCCCATACATGTCACCGATTTGCCGATTGATGTGAGGGATATTTTTGGATAGGCATTTAAACATAATTTACCATTTAAGTCAATCGTTGTTGATATATTAGCTGCCAAAGTTGTAAAAAATTTGTCACCCCCCTCTAAATTCCAAACCACGAAGATTAAAATTCTGAAAAAAATTGAGGTGGTGTACAATAATAAATAATTTCAATTAATTTTGGTTTGAACAAGATGGGATTAAGGAATTTTGAATTTACACTGAAAAACCATTATGCAAACAATTATATACTACGGCTTTTTAACGCTAGATGTCAGCACACAACTTAATATTAGCGCCATCTAGTGATCAAGTAACACACTAAATAGTTTGGCTTTTCACCGCTAGATGTCAGGACACATTCATTAATTTTAGCGCCATCCAGTGACTTAAAGACAAACTATACAGTTCAGCTTTTTATCGCTAGATGTCAGGTCTTGTACACACGGCTTGTACATTAATTTTAGCGCCATCTAGTGAACAAGAAACAAACTACATAGTTTGGCTTTTCACCACTAGATGTCAGGTCTTATACATTAATTTTAGCGCCATCTAGTGATCAAGTAACACACTAAATAGTTTGGCTTTTCCGCACTAGATCTCGCGTAATTAGAGTAGCTCGTTCTCACACCACCAGTAGGCGAAGCACATGATGGCCTCGAGAGTATGTCGGCTTATCTCTAGCTACGCGTCTTTTTAGGGTTTCGTAGTAAACAAGGAACCCTTATAGTTTCGCCATGTCCATCCGTCCGTCTGTCCCCCTCTTTTCTCAGCAACTGTTAGTACTAGAAAGCTGTAATTTGGCATGAGTATTACATATCAATGACGCCGACAAAACGGTAGAATAAAATCTTTAAAAAAAATTTTTTAGGGTACCTCTCGTACATGTAAAGTGGTGGTGCAATTTTTTTCTCCCAAACCCCATCGTGTGGGGTATCGTTGGATAGCGCTTTCAAAAGTATTATAAGGTTTCTAGAGCTCTCTAGCTTTCAGCTAAACGGTGGCTACTAGGCATGTGAAAAAAATCATGGTAGTAGTATATACGATGAACTTAAAAGGAAAACTATCACAGCTAAGTAGACATTACTAGCTAACGAGTAATAGTCTAACTTAAGAAATGTACTTTAACGGTAATTTTGTCTTCTTCGCTTCCCTAAGACATCAGTGATCAGAGGATAATATTGTACTAATTTTACTTATTTCAGTAGCTTATCACGTCTCAAAGATAGCACGCCGCATATCCCGTTTCAAGACTGCTTTCCCTGAAATCGCATGACGAGAATCGCACGATTTTGGTGAATCATTTTCAACTTCAACCTACTTACAACTTTTTACATTATTAATATGTCGAATTGACTGCAATATATTATGATAGATGGCGCCACTTTATTGACCATAGTCAGGAAACCGCATCAGTGTGACAACCGCTTTAGCCGGGAACGTCATTATTACAATGTATTTTAAATTTAGTTTGTAAATACTTATAATATTTACTTATAATATTTTTAAAACCTATTTACATTACTTTGTAAATAGGTTTTTAAAATATTTTATCTCATAAGTACTTATTTACTTACCTGAGGTAACCGTAACAACGCCATACTATAGTTCTAAAAATGCAATCATGTAGGACGCTATCAAAGGCGTGCTTTCATGTAATATTATATTCGTGCCTCCTTAGTTGGGTTATTTATTTAAACTTTATTGCACATTTAAAAAGTTACAAATGGCGGACTCAATGACTTAAGGAATTCTCTACCCAGTCAACCACTGGGCTAAAAATAAACATTTTTTCCCATTTGTCGTTTGTAGTAATTTGGTTATATTTCTTTTGTGGTATAATTTTATGGTAATTATATACCTAATATATTATTTTTTACAATAAAATAAAAGACATATATTCGGTTCAAAAATTTTATTAAAAAATTAATTCGTATTATCAGATAATTTTAATAAAATACAATTAACATAATCTATGACATTATCCTAAATTATTATAATTACGTATATAAATATATTTAATACGCAAATACTTATATAAGATCACACTGACTAGAATGCCACACCCCTTGTCTGCTTTTAGGTTTGGTTAATTTTCAAAACTTCTACTATGGTACTGATCGATATTTATTTCCATATATTTTTCCGCGATTCATTTTTCAAGTTCCAACCTGTTTATTTTTTTATATTTAAGAATGGAACAAGTTTTATGCACATGCCAGTTAAATGGTATTGTCATTGACTTGACTCTTTATACATTTTCTTACATAATCTTCCTATACATTTATGATTTAAAAAATATTTTATCGATCAGCTTCTACTTCACTACGGTAAAAATCCACTTCCCTTTTATTTCAAAAGTTTCAAACGAAAATAATATTATCGGATTTCTATCTTGCTTGTTTCAGAGATATTTAGGTATGACAAAACCTTTCATAATAAAAGAGAAATGTTTGTTAATTGTTAAATGAAAAAAAAAACATGCCTTGGAATTTTCGGAATTACTTTCGTTATTGTTGGAAATAAATAAGCATATTAGTTAGTTAAATAAATAGATATATGTAGTAAAATACACATTATAATGATAAAATATATACTTGAGTATACGAGTACACACCATAAAAAAATACAAATATATAATGTAAGACAACTACACAATTTAAAAACACAAAAATAATAAATATAAAAATATCATACCTATATTTTGGGATATGTTAGTGTGATATGTATATTACTTGTTTTATCGTGGTTAATCGACATTTGAAAATTGTGACAATTACTATCTAACGGTAACTTACACCAACATAGCTTGAATAATTTGTCTATCTATATATTTTAAATACAATACCTATACAATTTAAATTAAATTTTAATATTTATTTCGAGACAAAGCCACAAACGGGACTATTATCATTTGAATATGTTTTTTAGTGGTGGTAAGATTATTAAATATAAAATTAGTCACAAGCGAGCATCTGCTTGCACTAGGTGCCTTCCTATCAAACTTAACAATAAATAAACTTAACCACAAATAATATTATTTATTAAAATATTCTTTGGTAAGCTAGCCGTAGGCATTTCACGAGCATTAGTAGAATCACATTAAAAGCATCATTATACATTCGGTTTTTCGATTTATTTACACAGTTCTTAATACATAACGTAATATTACAAATAATTTATTAAAATATATTACTTGGTATTCATTTTATCCATCTAGTTTAGCGTACCGTGCTTACAACTACTAAATATTTAATTTTCACTTAAAATTTAGTTTAATTTGAAGTGTTATCAAGTCATTATTCCACTAGTAAAATGATTAAAAATATCAAATTATAATACTAAAGTTTTTATTAAAATTGGGCGCCCAAAGATAATAATTAAATTTATGCAAACATACACACAACTACCGAGCTCAGTGGAATAGTGACAAAGCCTGCTAAAACTTCAAAAAATAGATACTTTACTGTCTGTTCCCTAATGCAGAATATCAAAAGTGAGTTATTGCGAGTCATTGGGAGTTAAAATCAATTTACTATTTTCAAAAGATAGTTTTACTAATGTGTTTAATTCGGAAGTTAATGTTAATTAACTCACTGTCAATATAATGCATTTAAGTAAGTGTTTAATTTATTAATATCGTGCTATAGGTCAGTGAACCCATGTCGGTTCTCCATGTTCCGTATGCGGTCGGTATCTTCGGTCCCTGTGATCACCTGCAGCACCCTAAATGCCTTCGACTGCCGAGGGGGACCTTCTTGGAAGAACTTGTGGTAGAACACCCTAGAAACATGGCATCACCTTGTTACACATACAGCCCAAGTAGGTATTTCATTCCTCTCATAAGTTGTACAAGCCATAAGTAGTTGGTACAGGAACCCAAATATGAATTATTACTTATTTATTACTCAAAAATCCAATGTGAGATTATAAAATAATTAGGAATACGCTTTGAATGAATGGATTTCGTATTTGGGCTCATATTGTCGCTAAAATAAAAACACAAATTAAAATACCCATTTTACAAAGCGTTATGAAACTTGCCCATTAAATTGTTGTTTTCGCATCAACTATCGATGACAGTGATCATACTGTTTGATTTTCATAAGTCTAATTATGAATCTACATCTATATACATAAATAGAGATAAAACCTATTACCATAAATGAAGAATGTATAAGGTCAGATAAGAATCTAGATTAATTTTTCCACTTCATATACAAACAGCTATTTTTTTTATCAATCGAACGCAAGCTAAAAACGACTTAAGAGTCTGACTATAAGGTAGATTCTTCTTTGCGTTGATTTGACAGAATATGGCCTTACAATTTCGGAAGTACTATACAAAAAATTTATATGACATTTGGTCTAACGGATTTAAAAACTTTATAAATCCCGTTCTAAGAGTATTGAACGAATTTGAATTTTTCGTTTATGTCATATAGTTAATTTACTTAATTTTCGATAGCACGATACGAAGGGTTAAGTAATTATGATTTTTTGAGGTCCATATTATTTCTTCCGACCTTATATTATGCATATATATAATGTGTGTTTAACTAATGTAACACTTAAAGCAATAATGTGAAATCTTAAGGCACTAGTCCCACCGCCAGCGAGCATCCAGTACTCGTATCGTACTCTCATAGTAATCCTATTCGCTTGAGCGAGAAAAAGAGTAGAATTACTTCATAGTAATCGAGTACTCGCTGCTCGTCGGCGGTGGGACTAGTGCCTAATGTAGCATCAACGGTGTGTAATCGAAGATAATTAGCACCACCTATCCGCAGTTACAGCCAATTACGCGTTCAAGGAAACTTCGTTAGTAATTTAACAAAATTAGATGTTTGCAAGCGTAATGCTAAATTTAAAGCAAGCGCAACACTGATTCATTGTACAGACAGAGTCGTATATTAAAGAGGATGCTTGGCGCTGAATAATGCTTACCCAAAATAATATTGATACGGTCACGACAAGTTTTCTTTGAAACCGTGTTCCGGAGAGCATTACATCAAGAGCAATTAGAGCCAATAGTTATAGTAGAGAGGCCAATTCGTCGAAAGTGCCTTATTTACGATTTTCGTAGGACTGAAAAGGTATATACCGACAAGTGGTATCGTTGGAATCAGCATCGTTTACTGATTATCAAAATGCATGTTGTCGCTTCCTAAAGTGGTGGAATGAGTTTTTATGACGTCTTAAATACGTATGAAAAATAAACAATTTCTCTTCAAAAACCTATCGAGTGGGGTATCAAACGAAAGGGCTTCATGAGCTGATTCCAAAACTATACCACACGGCCAGTGGTGCCCTAAAAAATTTAGTTCATTTTCAAAACATACCAAGTTTGGTTTCTTCCTTACAGGAAACGGTTGAATGATTTTATTTTCAATATACGCTGAACGTCTTACTGTACCATTAATATCTAAACGCAATGAAAGAAGTTCGGAAAAAATCGCTATACGTCAACTGCAGTCAGCGGGGTAATCACGTAACTTTATGTACTACCGTTAGAGCATATTTAATGTCATTTTTCGACATTAGCTCATAGATTTATACGTCAAAATTGACATTAAATATGCTCTAACGGTAGTACACAACGTTACGTGATTACCCTGCGGGTCTACAAAATGCTAGTTTTACTGCTTTAAAATAATTAAATAAATGGTAGGCATTCATATTTTGCGAACTCCTTTAATTGCGTTTAGATATTCAGGATACAGTGAGTCGTTTAGCATAAATTTAAGAAAAATTCATTCAAGCATCTCCTGTTAGGAAGAGCCCAAACGTGGTGTGTTTTGAAAATGAATTTTATTTTTTACGTCACCAGTGGCCGAGATCTAAAGGTGTGGTATATTTTTGGAATCAGCTCATGATGCCCTTTCGTTTGATACCCCACTCGATAGGTTTTTGAAGAAAAATTTATTTTTCATACATAAAAATTTGTGACGTCATAAAAACTCACTCCACTACTTCAACAACATGCGTTTTGATAATCAGTAGAGCATGCTGATTCCAACGATACCACTTGTCGGTATAAACCTTTTCAGTCCTACGGAAATTGCGTTTTTTCAACTTGGCCTCTCTACTATTACGACTCGTCAATAGTATTCGAATAACATTGATATACAAAAATGCAACGAATGTTCCGTTGGATTATACGTATTAGTCCGCAAATCTTTGAAGCTACAGTATGAGTATAAACTCAACAAATACACATGATTGGTATATTCAAAAACTCTGTACACTCAAACCACCAAGTCCTCTTGAATATATTTAATCTCGACTGTACAAAAGCGGTGCATAAAATTATTCCGTTTACTTTGGACGAGTGCAAACAGCTCTTCAGTACCGCCCACCGAAGCTGAAAAATGAGCACATAAATATTCTGAAACCGGAAAATAAGTTCCTTCTCATTTATACTAGATTATACATATAGCCAGGAAAACTCAAGGGACGCTAATGTCAATATTTCGAAGAGTGAATATGAAACTCGGTACTTTAAAGACTTCTTGTGTTTTAAATAAGTGTATGTGTACTTAAATAAAGGAGAAGAGTACAGTGTTAAATGCACTTTTCTTTTGTTTGAAGTCCTTACTTTATGACAGCTGATAAATTCTTAAATTAAATACTTGGATAGCTAAAATGAAAAAGTCGTGTGTCGTGTCTCTTGAAAATACTCGTATTAAAAAATAATTGTGGATACTTGTTGCCTAAATAAATGTATTTTTTTTTACCTTTTGTTAGCTCCATTATTGCCACCTTCAATTTGAATAGGGATTATCCTCGTCTTCGGCTGACTTTCCTGGTTGCTCGTCAATTGCCGGCTAAGAGTCGGCAGTTCAGTCTGAGACTGCCCATCGTCCATCCTCACTAGCTGGGGTGACAGAACTCTCATAATACGCTGAGTAGGCTGAGAGTACGGAGCCGTTTGCGGCTGCGCATTGGGAGCATTCGGCTGCATACCGATCGTTATCCTCAGGTGTGGTGCTTGATTCCTCCCTTGGTCCCTAGTATCTGTACTTGATACCTCCATTTGAATCGGAACAACCCTACTGCCTGGCGATCCAGGAGCTGGTTCCCTTGGCAGACTTTTCCTATTCTCTGATGGACGAGTTGACCACGACGGCTGAGCAGTCTGCTGGTGCTTAGGAGGACTGATGACGTCACGAACACTTCTTTGCATTTCGTTGCTCTTTTTCACCCACTCTGGCTCCTGATTTGTGTCTCTTGGCGGTGTAACCAGTTCTCTAGGTGCACTCCTTCTATTATCCAGCGGTCGCTGGACCCATTCGGGGGGTGGGGTTTTCGTCTTTTCTTTCTGTGTCTTCACCCAGGGAGGTATAGATTTGGGACTTTCAGGGCAGAAGTATACTGGCTCCTGGTTAACATACACGACTTCTTTTTGCGGTGGAGTGCTGTTGTATTCTGCTGGAGGATTTTGCCGCCTCTGTGTCACGGGGATAGACATTGATGACTGATAACGGGGTTGCTCCTGGGGTTGGACAGGTTGAGGTGGAGATTGTGCGGCTCGGTTGTTATTGTTGTCTGACCTCCAGAGCGCATTGTTATTTTCTTGTACACCATTGTTTTTGGAATCCTGGGCCGTTACCCACGGTGGAGTGTACTGCTGTTGATTTGAATTTTGGTTTTTACCTGTCTGCAGCCACGGAGGAACATATGCGCTTTCATTGTTATTCGATTCATTAGCCTTCCATGGAGGGCTGTACGCCTGCTGGTTTGTATTTTGGTTATTGTAAATAGTGTTTTGACTTTCAGGCTCTCGTGGATGTCTGTTTAGAGTATTGGTTCGCCAAGGTGTGGGATCAGAGTCCACATACGGTTGCTGGGTTTGGTGGTTTTGTGGATTTTGAACCTCTTGGTTCCTCTGACCAACCCTAGGTAGAGTGTGGAAAGCGGGACTGGAATTAACCGGTGGGTTTTGGTTTTGGAAGTTAGGAGAGTATTGCTGATTTGGTGTGAAGGGGCTGCGGTTGATATGGGGGGACTGGGGACTGTTGCTCATAGGCTGAGCTGGTGATTCACGTCTCTCCGGCTGCCTCCAATTGTTGTTAGGACTAGGAGAATAAGGTGAACCATTGCTAACAGGCGACTGTCCCCCAAAAGGTTGAGGACTCTTGTTAAACTGAGAGTCCTGCCTTTGAAGTAGTTCTATTGTAGGTGTCTTTACATTTGGAGAGTTGGATTTCTGATGTGCATACAGGGCTTCTGGTCTGTGAAGTGGGCTTTCGGGTTGCTTATTTTGGTTGTATGAATAGTTTGTATTTTGAGATGGCGGCGTGTATGACTGGGGTGCTTGGTTCGAGAAGGAAGATGGGGGCATTTGAACCGTCAAAGGACTCGGAACTTTTTCAACAAACTTTGGTACTGGACCCATCCGCTGTGCTTCTGCCTTCTCTGACTCCCAGTGATACGGGCTGTTAGTTTTCCTAAGCATTCCAATCGGGTTTTCAGGGATAACAATTTCAGGTCGTTCTCCTAACGCTGGTGGTTTGGGTGATTTCGAATTCGGTACTTCGATGAGTAGTGGTGGAGGTGGAGGGGGAGCGGGAACTCCAGGTGGTGGGGGAGGGGGAGGCTTAGGAACTCCTTGCGGTTGATAGCCACCACCGTTGGTCTGAGGGGCATAGTTTTGTTGAGCGTAAGCTTGTTCTTGGTCCTCTTGTGACCTCTGCCTTGCCAGTCTTCGTGCCATGCTCGGGGTGCGTATCTGGGACAAGTCCAAGCCTCCTGGAGTGTAGGTAAAAGGTTTCTTGTCTTTCGTCATCATCGCGTTTTGTATGCAGGCTGGGGGCTCATTGTGTCCCATGGGCTGGAATTGAGAAATTACATCATACAATTATACTGAAAGTATTCAAACACGTTTATACGTATTATTTTTGAACATTGAACTATATGACAGGGTTTACGTATTTTCAAACAAAAGTAAGTTTGTTAGTAATAAATAAAAACATAATCAATATAATAAATTGTGTCAACTGCGGTATTTAAACGAGCAATCCCACAACTTCTCCGTACGAGTAGATAACGAACGAAAACAAGATGTCACTTACATTAACCTGAGTTTTCCCGAAGTTCGGGATCCTGCCGACGTGTCCGGCCATCGGTCCGTACCTGGAACCACGCCAAACGTTATTTTTAAATACTCGGCGGACAGTGGACACACCGCTAGGCCAATGTTCACCAATTTTAATTTATGCAATATATATACTGCGTTTCAAAATCCTTGGGAAAATGCAAGAATCTCTTTAATATTTCTAAGTCATGTCATTGTATTTCCGACTGTTACTAAGCTAAAATCCCTTATCGATTAATAGTCTATACAAGTGTCATTTCAGTACATTTTATATTTATACCCTACACGTACTTAAGTCAGTTTAAAAGTAATGAATGACTTGTCTTGTGTGTAAAATCTCCTGAGGGGTGATTGACCTAAATGTAATTTTTCATACTAAAATAACACTTAGATCTACCTAACGTAAGTTAGAGTGACAGTACCTAGCTGGATCATAAATATTACATAAAAACTGATACTATCCCTATGTCTTATTTATATATCTGGTCTAAATGGGATAGCAGTACTGCTTATCTAATGCTAGATAAATTCATGACCAAAAATAAGTAAATACCTACTGCCAACAATACGTGAATGGAAAATAAAGTAAGAAAAGATAAATAGAGTAGATTTGTCTTACCCGTTCTCCGCCATTTGAATCAGATGTTTACCATGCAGCGGCGGCGCCGACTAGTGAGATCACAGCTTATTCTTGCTTTTCAGAATCCGGTGAGAATACTCACACCAAGGTTGCCTGCAAACATTGGTAATTGATTAGCTAAGCGAAAAACTTTGCTGTAAAATATTTATCGACCATTTTCGAATGGCAAGTAATAATTTTTATAATGTAACCCCTGTGACACTGTTTCAAAACTACCTATCAATCTTCATCACTTTCAACCAGATCTCAATTCGTAGGTAACAATCGAGGTGGGGTGGACCTAGGTTTACTTATAACAATCTAAATTAAAATAAATAAATAAAATAATAAATATTTGTGGACAATCTTACACAAATCAACCTAGTCCCAAACTAAGCAAAGCTTGTACTATGGGTACTAAGCGACGATATACATACTTATATAGATAAATAAAGACTTAAATACATAGAAGACATCCAAGACCCAAGAACAAATATTCGTGTTCATCACACAAATAAATGCCCCGGCCGGGATTCGAACCCGGGACCTCCAGCTTCGTAGGCAGGGTCACTACCAACTAAGCTAAAGCGGTCGTCGAAATTGAAAACTAAATCCTATCATAACTTAAAATCAACGGTACATTTTTCAATATTTATTGATAGACACGATTCCAGTCCTCAGAGTTGCAAGTCGGAAAAAATACATATGTGGGATTTTGTACGTTTTGATGGCTGTGTAAGGTGCTTGGGTGCTTGATTATGAATAAGGAACGTTCGAATGAAGTTTGAATAGTTTTGGAATGGCGAATTAGTTGACGGATGACTCAGTAGTATGAAAGACGACGTGTACCCTTACCATGAGTTTGCAACGTTTGCATTACCGTACTCGCTAGTGACTGCGTAAACGATTTAGTATGGCGATTCTTAGTTCTATTGTGTAACCGCCAGAAGCACTGTATTGTTGTCCATACTAAATCGTTTACGCAATCAGGTAAGGGTAGGTACTGGACGAGCGAACATGTAATTAAAGCTATAAATAACCTAGATTTCCTAAAGAAAAGTTGTTATTTCAACGTGGACTCAGTCCGAGTCCTACATATACGTACTTATTTTTGAAATATTTCTCTATGAAACAACAATTTTTATCGACCCGAGATCTGTCTACTGCAGCGGACACGGCAGGCACTGTATCAAAAATTCGATGTTGTTCAGGTGTAGTACTTACAACTTGCTCCCAAATCGTATCTCGCACGACACTGTATTTCTGTCCCACTCAAAGTGTGCTTAGAAAGGATTGGGTAGATTTTTCTCTACTCGCGTCGCGTCGCAGTGACAGTTGTGCTAGCCCTACAGTAACGTTGGATGGCCGCTTGGATTGGTTACTAACTGAGCGCTTTAGAGCCTTGAAAGGGACGTTAAGCATCAAATTCTTAACGTGCCTGCCTTGACACATGTTGTCTAAATCATGTTGTGTAGCGATAAGACCGCCTTTTGTTACCATTGTTAATTAAACCAAATGGTGCAATAATAGTAGATTGTTTGACAAGGGTCTAAAGTAAGCCATATTACCACGAGATGGTTATTTTCCCGAACGTAGAGAGGGAAAATTGTTCGAGTGGTAATATGGCTTTTAGGCCCGAGTTATACACTCTACTTTTCACTTCGATTGCGAGAAAACACATAAACACAAATTATCCATCTTAAACGAATAATTTAACTCTTGGCGGGTGTGTCTAATTTGACAGCATGTTTTTTTTTCTAAGGCCAGCACCATGCCTCGCTATGCGTGTTTGCTTGGCGTATTCGCCTCCCTTTCTTTTGCTTTATCAAAGAAAGAGATGCATCATGCGCTTTTTTTTTTCTTTTAAGAGGAGTAATTGCTTTGACCATAGACACCGCTTAATCTTTAAAGAACTGAAAAACGTCTTTCCTGATTGGTCGATTTTAGTACAGCTGTGTTCTGGTTGGTTGATATTTTTACCAAATATGTTTTAATCTGTCAAATTACTTTTCTGTGATTGGTGGATTTCATCGGTGAAGTATTTTGATTGGTCAAATTAAAATGTTTTGTAAATCATAAATATGTGTACATATTTTCCCTAGGGCTTAAATGTACTGCTTTAGCCCCGCTTCACAAGTCTAATATGACACAATTTTCGAGCATGAGAAGTGAAATAGTTATTTACGATACAAGGGTTGTAAAACAAAGAAAGGCCGGTATCGCAGATGTTTGGGACCCGAGCCGCAGGCGAGGGTCTCAAATATGCGAGAGAGGGCTTTCTGTTTTACGATCCGTGTTTTGTACACAATTTTACGTCACCACTTGGCCAAAAAGTGGGTTTGTCTGATCGCGCAGCGTGCAGAAAAACGCGCTTTTTGGCAAGGTGTGGTGTAAAGTATATTACTAAGTACTACTACTACCTACAAACCCTGCACTATTAAGCCGAGTAACTCCAGGACTTCGGAACATCAAGTTGGTCCACTCACTGGTCCTTTTGAAGTATAATTTCTCCTCTGGATTAAAAGATCAGATATTCACAACGACTCAAAAACTCTGTACTAATGTGTTGGTTTAGGTTTGTGCCTTTTTGCTCAAATTAAATGTTTTGACTTTGACTATGTAGAAAGTAACAAATTCTGGTCCCCTCATGATGTGACCGGGTAATATTTATACTATATATATGACATACATTACAATTATCTTATTCGCATTTGGCGTCGAGACATTAGGCCCATGGGGCAGGGGCGCACGGGGGCTCCACAAGGAGCTCAGCACGCGGCTGAAGGAGGCGACGGGCGACCCTCGCGCGGGCAGCTTTCTCGCGCAAAGAATTGCCATCGCAATCCAGCGCGGGAATGCTGCCTGCGTGATGGGAACCATTCCAAGGGGCCTAATTTTGATTCCCTTTTTTAGCATATTTAGTTTAAGTTAGTTTAGTTTAGTTTTAATTTAGTTTAGTTTTATTTTACTTTTATACACAATCTTTGTTTATAATGTTTGTTTATGTATTATTTGTTACAAATGATCTCTTTAAGTTAATAGTTACCATAGTTTTAAGTTTAGTTTTAGCTGGATCCACTGAAAATCAGCGTCGTTGCACCCCGTGCCTCGACACATGCTGAGTGGACTCCATTTTTGTGACAACACTAGATTCCTGCTTTAGATGTATGCTTATGTAATGTTCTTTATTGTGGGTGTTCCAAAATATTCTATTCTATTCTATTCCACATGCACAGAGAATGCATAAAACATAGTCATGATGTTTAGTCACCCAGACTAAATAGCTGTAGCATGCCAGAGAAGGGATATACGGTACGGTAATAGAAATTTGGCACTGGCAGTATAATTATAGGCGGTGGCTGGAAGCCAGGTATAATTTTAACACTAACTACGACTTACCATTCCTGAGACATTATCCCACTTGGTTATGGTCATAAATCGTTGTGGCCAAGAAAAGACGCTTTTGGAACCATGAGAGGGATTAGAAGTTAGGTAATGTTATAATACCTGCATTTAAATATTGTATGTATGTAAGCACTTAATTGTACACAACTTTTCAAGGAGCTGGCGAAAAGCCTAGAAGATTCCATTGGGGACCGTAGAGCTGGCAGCTTCCTCGCTGAACGGATCAGCATAGCGATTCAGCGAGGAAATGCTGCCAGCATCTTAGAGACTATGCCCCGGGGACCTAATTTTTTAAACGTGTTTTAGTTTAGTATAGTTTATTTTAGTTTAGTTTTAATTTTTAGTTTTATAATTAGATTTTAGTTTGTAGGTTACCTTTAATTTTAATTAGATATATTTTAAGTTAATTTTTATTTGTGTAGGTTTTTCTTGTATGTGTAATTGTTTTTATCAATCTATCTATACATATAATAAAGCAGAAGAGGGTCGAAAATCTGTACATTGAAGATATTAGTAAAAAAATCGATGGAGGGGTCTAAGAATCGATAACAGAACACGTTTCAACTGTTTTTAGAATTCGTGTCTGTTTGTCTGTTTGTCTGTCTGTTTATTTGTCTAACTATCACGCGAAAACTAGCGAATGGATTTTAATACAGCCTTCACTAATATGTTTATTGGATCTTCGGCCAGGTTATAGGCTATAAAAATCATATAGGTTAGGGATGAAAGGGGGTGAAAAGAGGGGTTAAACTTTGTATGAGAAGTCATTCAGCTCATGATTTACAGGCTTGAAAATTGGTAAGTATATACATGGACGCAAAGTAAATAGAACCCCATTCAAACATTTTTATAATAAACAGATAGTATTTGAAAAAATGGGGGATGAAATAACAATACCTCTGCCTCTCAGGGCTAAAGACAAAAATACAAAAGTCCCTCAAACCATATTAACTGTTTGAAATGAGAGATCTAATTATGTTGGTCAGTCAGTCTCTATCAATATTCACAAACCTTACTACGAAACCTCGGTTGCATGCAGCACTTGCGACATGTACCTATATATTAGGTATGCGCATTTTTGTATAAAATATTGTTTTTTGAGGTGCTCATTACAAGAATGATATCCATTTTCAAATCGAAGATGGCGGACATTTACTTTTCTTAATAATCGTTATGGTTGTCATTGAGGTTCTTCGAGGTGCCGATTAGTTGCGTTTTCCGTCAGCAAAATGTATAAAATACGTTCAGCGCGTAACAGACATAAATTTAGGGTATATTGGTATTCGTTAGTAAAATATACCTACGTAACAATAAACATCAAGTATGACCAAATTCGAAAGTTATAGGCGGATAGGAAGCAAAAAAAAACAATTCTCAGAAAATCACATAACTCTTAGAAGCAACCAAGCAAGGGTGGGTGCGGTATCAACCTAGGCCTCTACTCCATCTTCGAAAGAGAAAGAACAGACCAAAGTAGGTATTCAGTTATACCTATGTTTTACAATAAACCACTTTGAACTTTGAAAGGTATTCCACTAATTTATGAACAAAAAATATCTATTCAACCATCTCTTTACAAAGCCATTTGATAGGTCAACAATTTCTTTTTGTTCAATCATCTACATTGCTTGATGCGTATGAAGTATTTTCCGTACCTGCATCATAATGTTCGAATCATTTCGCACTCGCTTTTTTATCTACATTACTTGGCGCGTAGGAATTATTTTCCGCACCTGCATCATAATGTTCAAAAACGTTAGCGCGCGCTACGCTCGCTTTTTCATCTACATTACTTGATGCGTTTGAAGTCTTTTCCGCACCTGCATCATAATGTTTGTAAAAATTTCGCGTTCGCTACGCTCGCGTTTTCATCTGCATGACTTGATGCGTTTGAATTATTTTCCGCACCGGCATCATAATGTTCGAAATATTTCGCGCTCGCTACGCTCGCGTTTTCATACACATTACTTGATGAGTATGAAGTATTTTCCGCACCTGCATCATAATGTTCGAAAAATTTCGCGCTCGCTGCGCTCGCGTTTTCTTCTACATTACTTGATGAGCATTTTCCGCACCTACATCATAATGTTCGAAAATTTTCGCGCGCCGTACGCTCGCGTTTTCATCTACATTATAGTTGATGCGTATGAAGTCTTTTAGGCACCTGCATCAGAATGTTCGAAAAAAGCGCTCGCGTTTTCATCTACATTACTTGATGAGTATTTTCCGCACCTACGTCATAATGTTCGAAAAATTTCGCGCTCGCTGCGTTCGCGTTTTCTTCTACATTACTTGATGAGCATTTTCCGCACCTACATCATAATGTCCAAAAACTTTAGGGCGCGCTACGCTCGCTTTTTCATCTACATTACTTGATGCGTTTGAAGTCTTTTCCGCACCTGCATCATAATGTTCGTAAAAATTTCGCGTTCGCTACGCTCGCGTTTTCATCTGCATGACTTGATGCGTATGAATTATTTTCCGCACCGGCATCATAATGTTCGAAATATTTCGCGCTCGCTATGCTCGCGTTTTCATACACATTACTTGATGAGTATGAAGTATTTTCCGCACCTGCATCATAATGTTCGAAAAATTTCGCGCTCGCTGCGCTCGCGTTTTCTTCTACATTACTTGATGAGCATTTTCCGCACCTACATCATAATATTCGAAAATTTTCGCGCGCCGTACGCTCGCGTTTTCATCTACATTATAGTTGATGCGTATGAAGTCTTTTCGGCACCTGCATCAGAATGTTCGAAAAATTTCGCGCTCGCTGCGCTTGCGTTTTCATCTACATTACTTGATGAGTATTTTCCGCACCTACGTCATAATGTTCGATAATTTTCGCGCGCCCTACGCTCGCGCTTTCATCGACATTATAGTTGAGGCGTATGAAGTATTTTCCTCACCTGCATCAAAACATTTCGCGCTCACTACGCTCGCGATTTTCTTCATTTCTTGATGCGTATGGAGTATTTTCCGCACCTGCATATTAATATTCAAAAATTTCGCGCTCGCTGCGCTCGCGTTTTCAACTACATTACTTGATGAGTATAAAGTATTTTCCGCGCCTACATCATAATGTCCGAAAATTTTCGCGCGCCCTACGCTCGCGTTTTCATCTACATTAGTTGATGCGTGTGAAATCTTTAACGTGCCTGCATCATAATGTTCGACACATTTCGCACTCACTACGCTCGCGTTTTTATCTTCATTTTCCGCACCTGCATCACAATGTTCTTTTTTTTTCATTTTGCGCTCGCTACGCTCGCGTTTTCATCTACGTTACTTGGTGCGTATGAAGTATTTTCCACACCCGTATCAGAATATCCGAAAAATTTCGCGCTCGCTCCGCTCGCGCGCGTTTTCATCTACTTCCTCCTTAATATATATTTTGTCCTCTGTCATGTGTTTTATGTGGACGCATTGAGCCGGCGTTCGCAATGTTTGGCGAGACAGCCGGTGTAGAAGTTGATATGGATATTCACGCCAATGAAGTCGCGGGAAAAAGCTTAGATAAATAAATTTAAATCATAAAAAATCCTCTCCCTGTGATCCTGATCTGTGTCCTTTAATTGAGGTGTGCAATAAAGAGTAGGTATTTGTTGTTGTATAAAACTGGACTACCCGTGCGAAACCGGGGCGGGTTATACATGCGAAAGTAACTCTGTCTGCCTGTTTCCCCTTAAAATGCTCAACCGATTTAGATGAAATTTGGTATGGATATAGTTTGAGTCCTAGGGAAGGACATAGGATACTTTTATCCCGGAAATCATCCCTTAACGGGGTTTAAGTTAGAATGGAAGAGGGATAACTAGGTAAGCGCAAGAAATAGAAGAATGAAATAACATTCTAACGTGATGACCGAGTTCTACGCAGACGAAGTCGCGGGCAAAAGCTAGTAAATAAATATAATTGTACACAATAACAAGTTGAAAAACGTACATGTCACAAAAGATTGAAGTATAAAGGCCAATTTATCGCTATGAGAAATCTCTTCCGGCTAACCTTTGAGCAATTGAGTGGAAGGTTGGTAGTAATGACATAGACAAACTTACATCGTGTACAGGAAAATAATATAGTACCTCTGTATCTAAAATGAATAAAAAACAACAAGCAATAGTACATTACTTAACAAGGGCGGTAAAACAAAGAATGTCTCAGATCGCAGGTATTTGACGCCCGAGCCGAAGACAAGGGCGATAAATATGCGATCTAAGGCTTTCTTTATTACCGCCCGTGTTAAGTACAAAATTTTATGTCACCCCCTAGCCAGGAAGTGGGATTTCCCGCGCGCGGAGCGTGCGGTTATTATCGCTTTATGGCCAGGTGTGACATAAAAGTGATTACTTAATTGCTATGCTAATAAAGTACTATTTCCTATTTATACATTTTCTATATTATGTACATAGGTTTTTAGTAATATTAATATTGGACTAATATATCTCTAATATAGGTACTCTTTGCTGAGCACTTTGGAAAACGATGGGAAGAAATAACTCCTGTCAAAATATATCGTATTATGATCATAACCCAGTCTGCTCATCTGATCAGAAGTAGGTCAAGTTCACATAAACACATTCCATTCCACTAGAAATAATGTATGTTGACCTATAGTGCGTGTCATGCACGAACGAAGGCGCGCCCCTCCACAGCCCAATCGTACAATTGCGCACAGATTAGTAGTGGAGGGGCGTGACGTCGTTGATGATAGTTAATTTTGTATAATTTGAGATTTCGTCACAATTTAGATTGGTTGCTCTGTAATTATTGTCTTCAAAGTATCGAAGTGAATTTGGGAGGAACATAATTTTCATTTATACTTTTTATTTATATTTATTTACATACAATGTTATTCCGTATTGTTATTTAGTCCTTTGCTACTTATATTATATTGGTACCTACCTATGTACATATACATAAATGCTAACAAGACCAAACTTTGTCGACACAACTCGATCCGACTCATCTTTATCTTTATATATATATATATTCTTCTGTACGTGTGTTTGTCACCTAACTCCTCCTAAACGGCTGGACCGATTTAGATGAAATTTTGTGTGTATATTTGAGTTGGTTCCTGAAAGGTTTAAAAATACAATTGGACCCGGTAGGTACGTTAACCCTATTTCGTTTAAAAACCACTCACTTAAAATAAATAGGTACCTACATGCATGCTGTAGCTATTCTCAAGAATATCGTAAACAGAAGCGGATATGGACTTTGCTTTATAGTACAGTCAGAAACAGGGAAAAGGTACCCCCCCTTCATAGAAGTTTTGTATGCACGGGGGGTCCCTTTTCTCTGTGTCTGACTGTACATGTATACAGCTTGTTTTCTCACATCCGTAAGACTATTACCAGCAGTGAGAAACACATAATAATGATTCGGACAGGTAATAAATGCTTAATTTCGTGGAAACAATTATAAACATTCCAAATTAGAGGAAAAATCGTAGAAAGGTCCACTGTTTGCAAAAACTATAAACAATATTATGTCGCCTTTCACGCTTAAGTAAAATATTAGCCGCTAGGTGTGCAAGACGCCAGCAGGCATCATCAATCACGCCCACGACGTCACCGCACCTGCACCTGGAAATGGGCCTCTAACTATTTGTCCACTGGTTTGCCTGTGCGCAACTAATGCGTTGGTCACACGCTATCTAGAAAACGGGCGAAGGGCATCCTTTGACCTATTCAGCGCTAATCATAACACATGCCGTTAAATGGAGTAAAATGGGACGTTCAAGTGTTCCTTCAGACACCTTCTTACCAGGAACTAGAATGTTTTTGTCTCCAGGAATAATTCCGACATTTAGCTAGCGTGTTGAATTGGGTAGATGACACATGTTACATGTTTAACATAAACATAGTGCGGTTATATGAATAGAAAACCATTAAATTATATAAATACACAATAAATAGTAAATTAACAAATTAATCAAAAACATAAAAAATTATGGGACTATGATTCGCAATGAATGAGAGGGAATGAGAGATGTTCTGTAGACATAACTAAAGCTAAGGGCTATAGAACCAAATTTTTGCCAGGCAAATTCGTTTTTTTTTTCAATATTTTACCTACAGTTACCTACTAAATAGCGTAGCACGTACGTAGACATTAAACACAAAGTACCTATTGGGCGCTTTTATACTTTACCGTGGACGTCCACAATACGATAAAACTCTATGGTTTCATTCATAATAAAAAAAAAACATAAACATATAAAGTATGAAAGCCTCCAGTCAAAGTTTGAATACCTATTATATTATGATTGCTCGTAATGGGTCGATTATCTGGGCATTTCTCATAACGTTTCAACCGCCGTTATTTCGGTGGTCTTATTATTAACGATGTCCTTAAGTTTTTGTAGTCCATTTTGAAAAGGATGATAGGCCTCTCCGTCTGCTACACTACAGTCTATGGTCTATGGTCTCCATTTCGGCAGTGATGTCTGCTATAATCATCACCACCCGATCGAAGATCCGACCGACCGATCGAAGTCACGGCGGTAGAAACGGTCTTAGAAATACCCTTATTGTCGAACATGAAATCCTAACCGTAGCGAGGCACAAGAAGTACCTACATGTATGCTTTCTTTCCGTTTTTCTTATGCGTCGTGTCGTCAACACTCATAGCAAAAACTAATATCTTCACTTCACATAACCCCGTTTACCTACTTAGAACAAGGACTTGTGGGGATTTTTTCAAGGCTTTCATCTTTGTCTGCCTAGGTACTCCGGGTGGCTAGCCAATCGCTAAATATATTTATGATATCCAGTCTCCGTCTAAAACTATCCTTGTGCACCTGTACGCAAAAATAAACAAAATATTGAGCAACGCATTCCTCACCTGACCACACACCTGGCCCAGATCTGGCGCTAACAATAGCCAGCTAACTTTGGCTACCTCTTATTCATATTCCACGCGTGGACGAAACTGAGCTTTACACGATAAGCCCAAGGTCGATTTCAGTATACTGTAAATCATATTCTGATCGTATACCTTGAAGCTCGAAGTGAAATTACCGTCTCTCCTATTTAATGAATATTATTAACTAGCGGCCCGTCCCGGCTTCGCATGGATAGTCTAGTTTTGCTACCTAATGTTTTGATCTACTTGTACCTGCTATATTACTACAGACGACATTTCTCTTCGAATAGTGCTCGTTTTCCATACAAACATTCAACCCCCTTTTTTACACCCTTAAGGGATGAATTTTCAAAAACGCTCAAATCACTTTTCTTATATTTTAACTGAGAGTCTCCCCAAGTGCCTATGAAGTCACTCACATTAAAAATTCAGGTTGCCCAAACAATGTTTTAATCCGCCTTTTCACCCCTTCAGAGGGTGAATTTCAAAAAACGCTGAAATTAGTTTTCTTTGTATTTAATTCTAGGTCTACAAACGAAGTTTCAAGTAGGGTTTGCTCCCGGGAAATACCGGTACCGAAAATACCGGGATTTCCCGGTTTTTTGAACCAAGGTAGGAACCGGTACTACGAAATCGAATTCCCGGGATTTTCGGGAAATGTAATTTGCAGCTTAAATTTAATACGCTAATCTATAAAAAATAAGAGATATATCGATAAAATAACGCAAGCGATGTTTATAAACGGAAACATCGCTCTAAGCAGCCAATTCACGACCACGGCTGGCCATTACTCCGTCCCGCTTATACAAATTCATCAGCGCCGTCACCTAACCAGTCCTCCACCCGCATACTTACCCCAACGTGCGTGTTCATTGTTCTACAGCTACACTATTAGTAGGTAGTCGACCAACTAGCACCCAACCAGCACGCTAGCGTTAAGAATACCTGTATATCATTCTTATATCGGTTCCATATGAGTATTAAAGTGTTAACACATGCCTGTATAAAGATGTTAGAGCATGCTATAACATCGTTATAACCCCGAAACAGGCCCACGCGATACAACAGGTAAAGATTACAGAAGGCCTGTAGAGCAGTGATCTTTATACCCGTAGTGTTAACCAACCCTCGACAACAGCAATAATACAGATGAAGTGTTAGCTGAGAGTGAATTAACACTCTTGTGCAGATACTATTACAGATACAGCAAGAGTGTTAATTCACCCTCAGCTAAAACTTCCACCGGTATCACTGTGGTTGTAGAGGGTTGGTTTTGGTTACCGCTATGAGTTATAGAAGTGCTTCGGCTGAGAACGATTTACCACTTTAGACTTTATTACACCTATTAAAATATTTCAAGTGAGAATCTTACTTCTTTCTTATTAATATTATCCTACACGGTTACAATAAAATTATGTGACAAACAGCTTACCAAATGACAAAGGAATATTTGACAGAAGGAGATAAGCAATAACTAATTATTGAAATGATTTTTGTTTGTGAAGTGTAAACAATCTGCCCTCGTAATTTTACGGTTATTTTATACGCTTTTTGAGATGCAAATACCTTTAGTCAAGAATATTGTACAGGATTTGTCTTCATTCATAACAATGTAACATAACGGTGTAATAATTACACTTACTATATTCTGGACAAACTCTGTACTACAACCTTAAGTTGTACAAGACACTCCACGGCAGCAATGATTATGACAGACTCTTGATTCAATTAAAGTTAAAATAATAATGAACAAATTGTAAGCATTTAGTAAACTCGTTGATATAATTTTGAGTCCGTTTTATAAAACGCTAAGATAAAATAAGCAAATTCATTGTGATTTATATAATTAATGTGTATTTTGATAACAAAACACGTGTATTTTCTTTTTGCATCCCTGATATTATTATCATATTGTCCAAAAAAGGTATTAGGCTAAAACTACTCACGTCTCAAAACCACCACAAGTAATTTCCCGAAAGTACCGAAAATACCGGGAAATCCCGGTTCCTCTACCGGCCAGTACCGAAAATCCCGGGACTGATAAATGGTACCGGTTCTGCATTCCCTAGTTTCAAGCTCCTCGTTTAATAAAAAAATGCTCCCCATACAAACTTTCAAAACCCGTTTTACCCCTTTAGAGGGCGAATTTCGAAAAACGCTGAAAACAATTTTCTTCCATTTTGATGCTTAGTCTTTTAGGGAAGTTTTAAGTTTCTATCTTAAAAATAATTTTGTTTCCCATACAAAATGACCACCCCCTTTTAACCCCCTTTAGGAATGAATTTTGAAATAAATATATGTCCTATTCTGATGTCTAAGCTACAACACTGGAAAGTTTCATAGAGATCCGTTCAGTACTTTTTGAGATTAAGTGGAACGTACATTCATACATCCGCACAAACTTTCACGTTTATAATATTAGTAGGATTTGACTTGCGTACCTACAGGATAATTTGTAGGAAAGTCCATATTAACAAGTTCACTTCCAGGAACTCAACTAGCTGGCGCTCTGCTTGTACTCATCATTCATTGATGCATAGAAATCGCAAATCCTCCAGAAATAATCAACTAATCACATTTCGAGAATTTAACCGCCTGCGCCCTTCGCGAAGACTGAATTCAAGTTGACATAGTATTAAAAAGGAAACTTGCTTCAAATTGTATACCAGAACCTTTTCCAGAATGTAACAAATGCTTTTCTGAAAACCGCATCAAAATCGGTTCAGCCAAATGCGTGATGATCGCGGACAAACATACATACAGGTGAAACTGAGAACCTCCTTATTTTTGAAGTCGATTAAGGCTGCGTTTCCACCAAAGATGTGCGAGGATGTGTTTTCATATATTTAACACCTCGCTCGGCGCGTTGCGAGGTGTCAAATGTATGAAAACGAATCCTCGCACATCTCTGGTGGAAACGCAGCCTTAAAGACGAGTAGCCGGTATCATGCATATCTCCGTAGGTACGTAGAGAAAATTGCGTGGTAGAGCTTGGCAGATAAAGTGTTAAGAGACAAGCTGAAAGTGCAGCAGTGAAATCTTATGCAAAGTCAATATTTTATAGCGTTTAATTAAAAGAGTTCTCACTGGTTAGTACTTACTTACTCTACTTAGTCAACATCAAAATGGCGTTGCAGAGAAGGTATCTGTGGGGGGCTAGCATAACATGAATCTCGTCTCTACTCGCGCGCGAGATAGGCTACCTGTCACTGTCTGATTAATGCTGTCAAAAAGTGACAGGTAGCTTATCTCGCGCGCGAGTAGATACGGAATGCATGTTGTGCTAGAGGGGATGGAACAACTTTAAAATTACGTCTGCATAAAGCCAGAGTGCTAATTAGGTGTTGTCTATTAATTTTGGTTAAAGGCTTTATTGGATCTGAAATGAACGTGAATTCCAGTTTTGCGTTTTATGAAATACACTAAACAGGTTTGAGGAGTGCGTAGAAAAGCTGTGTGCTGAAAAACATTAATAAAATGTTTTTATTGAAGCATGAGCATCAATCCGCATTTAGCTTATTTTATTTCGTGAAATTTTCTAATATTCCCGCTATTTTTGAATGTTGAAAGGCCGATTTATATATGCAAAAACGTGCATGCAATTTTCATTACATTGCATGGTTTGGTCGTACTCGGCCTGCCTCAGTAGCCCGAAACAAGCACTGTAATGAAAACTGCATGCATTTTCTTGAATATAAATATGCTGTATAAAACTAAGCATTCCAGAAAGAGTAATCCCTGGCGTAAAGAGCTCGTGAAAACCCCATTCTTGAAAGCTCTAAGCATGATTTTGTTTATGCGGCAACGTAACCGCACGCGCATGTATATCCGAGATTGAGTCAGCGGCGCGCTGACGTCGTTCGCACTTTAATGATTCTCTGACCGCTAAAACATGTAGCAAATAACATGATGTCGGATAAATAAGAGAGTCTGCGTAAGAGGCATTCTATTTTATAAGATACCTAGATAATTATGATCGAATCTAAGCTCAAAACATAGATAATAGTACATTACTTAACAAGGGCGGTAAAACAAAGAATGTCTCAGATCGCAGGTATTTGACGCCCGAGCCGAAGGCAAGGGCGATAAATATGCGATCTGAGGCTTTCTTTATTACCGCCCGTGTTAAGTACAAAATTTTATGTCACCCCCTGGCCAGGAAATGGGATTTCCCGCGCGCGGAGCGTGCGGTAATTCCCGCTTTATGGCCAGGTGTGACATAAAGTCATTTATTTGGTACAACCATATTTAGCGGAATTATCCAGTTTAATCCGTGATATGGTGGAGGGTATCAATAATCGAATATAGTTTTATCCTTAGTTTTATAAGTATTATATTATTATCTTATTGCGACCACAATGAATCATAAACAACCACTGAAAGATTCGCTCATTGTCCTCAAAGTATTTTTGGATTGTTTATTTTCGGCTACGATTCGATCTGGCACTTATAATAAGAAACTAAATGATCAGTAATATTTTTAACAGTGAATGATTAGTGTTGTGGCGTGTAGTCGAGACAGGGACGGAACACTGAGCGAAAAAAATACTAATTATTAGTAAGTTTTAGTTATCGCAAGACAAGGAGATTATATACTAACGGTTACAAGACAGTTTAGTTGTTACAAGGGCAAATTTTTTGGTATTAGTAAATAACTACTATTATCAAAAACTGGTTTGTAACCGTCAGTATATAATCTCCTTGTCCTGGGATTCACTAAAACTTACTAATAATTAGTATTTTTTTTCGCTCAGTGCGTCCGTTTTGGTTGACTACCTATACGCCTCATAGTTCTGGCGCTATACTTAGTGAGTGTTGTTGCAAGTGCCATACACATTTATAATTACACAGAAATGTGGTCATCGCACAAATATTTGCCCTTACCGAGGTTCGACACTCGCAGACAGGGTCGCGACGAATCAAGCGTACGGCGTAAAGTATGATTGTCTATATTTTGGCACGCTCTGTGGACTAATCGACTGAATGAGTCATTTGTTCCGACCCCGGTCGGGTCTAGCTGAATTTATTGCTGGACCTTTTTTCAGCAAGGCTAGGTTTGGTGAACAACTGACAACTCCCAGAAGCTCGATTTCACTGACACCTCAGATTCGGTTGAGCCGCTAAACCAATCTCACTGGAGCGCAAACTCTTAAAAGTATTCGCGTGGTCGTGTCGGACATTTCCCCTGGATTTCCCCAGGCCACCAGGGTTTTTCAATTGTTGAACGATCTTGGAATCGCTCTAGCCAACTGAGCTATAGGTGCAACTACCACCCGGCCCCAAATTCTGACGACGTTATAGTGCCGTTAATGAAGATTGAGTCTTCTGGTAGATGCCGCTGTACGCGTGCTGTTAATGAAGCCTGAGTCTTCTGGTAGATGCCGCTGTACGCTTCCCTTAAGGCGTTTGTATGAATGAAGGAACGGTTGAAGAATTTGGGGCTGGGTGGTAGTTGCACCCAGTTGGCTAGAGCAGCTGGCCGCGAGTGCCGGGAGGTCGCAGGTTCAAATCCTGCTCGGTGCCTAAATTTTTAAATTTTTCCATTATTTCTAAATTTGTAGTTTGCGTCAGCAGCGTTACTGCTTACGAGTATTACAAAATTAATAGAGTATAAAAGATAAAGCTATTTTTGTATTGGGTGCGCTTTAATCCCTCACTACACTCAGGACTCAGCCTAACGCCCTCACTTCATTCAGGAATAAAATTTGGAGTCCTTCGTTACGTTCAGGATTCAATACCGCACCCGTGACATAAAACAGTGTTTTATCCCCTTGGTGTATAACCTACTATTACTACATTACCTAGTGCATTTTTTTCTAAATTATAGGGTCAGCTATCAGCTATACAAATAATTCTGTAAATCAAACGCCAGAAGTATATGTACAGGAGTCTACTGTCACAGGCATAAAGACATGTAAAGAATGTCTTAAGTTTTGTATAGATTGTTGTTTCTAACTGTACCTTTAGCTAATAGTAAAGGTTATGCCCATTACATAAGCATCCATTTCTTTAATATTTTGTAAGTTTGTATTCTCTCGGTTATATTCGACTTGGCCTCGGCTCGGCCTCGCTTCGATGCTCGGTTGAAGCTTTTAAATTTACGTAAACTCGGCGATGAATAATCACGTGGGAATGTACAAGCTGGATATTGTGTTGATTTAAATATAGCGTTTGCTGAAAAGCTGATGATCGAATATTGAAATAAATATGCAGAGGCCGATTAATTTTCTGAACTTGAAGTAGGTAATATTAGTAAAATTAGATACTTAACTATTTTTTAGCATAGTTTTTTTTTAAAAAAAAAGGTCGTTGAATAATTTCCATAGGTATATTTTGAGGTAGTTGAGGTATGTAGTGACTCCATCACCTCACACCAAACTCCACTCCGTACTCTATGTCAAAAATTCAATTTATTTCTTAACTATAATAGCCATTTAACAACATACAGATATGAAAATGAAAAGACTCCGATATCATTAAAAGTCAATCTATTTACCTACTTTAACAATTCATGAAAGTCCCGGTCTATCAATAAATATTATAACAAAACTTTTAAAACACGATGTTATTTTACATTACGTTATCAAAACTAGTGACGCTTAAAAATACTTAACTGTCAGATAATTAAACTGAACTCAAAACAAAAGATTCAAAAACTCACCTTAAAATTCGCCAAAAATAATCCAAACTCGGGCACTGCACTTAGAAATAAATTCAAATTTGGAATAAAGTGTTCGAATTTCAAATGGTAAAGGTGCGTTCGTAAACACGGTCGCGTGTGGATGTAGCGTTCGTTCGTTCGGATGCGCTGCCGGGCGCCCGGGCAGTACGCGCCGCGCGGGACGCCGCGGGAACGGTAGGGATGTGCCGGGAATAAAAAGTATACCTGTTGTCGATGGTTGCGCGGATCTCAATGACGAACGAAAAAGTTGGGAACTTTTGGATCAGAGCTCGAAAATCGAAGTTCGTTTAACTCAGTGTATATGACTCTTGAGTCAAAGGTATAGAGTTATACAAAATTCGACCTACCCAACTAACAAATCCTTGATTTGGGGGCATAACTTCTATCTACTAAGTCCTTTAATATCCAACTGATTATGGTAGGTAGGGTAGCTAGGTCAGTTAGAGACCCGCTAATTTGATGCGCTGATTTGAGACCACTTTGATGAGTTGATGAACTGAAAGGATATTTACTCCTTTTTTTAGTATTCTAACTTAGTGTTTCTTTGGTTTCTGTAAAAATATTAATATCTTAATAGAATATAACCTTAGCCTAGTTATCCCACGCCTGATATTATGGTGATATAACAACATTGTGACTATAATGTGTATGTGCTATAACAACACATCACATCATCATAGAACGGCCGGTATTCCAATATAATATGGATTGCCAGTCAAGAACTGACTACATTAAATTTACAACAATCGACAATAAACTTCTAAAAGTCCCTACACTATTCGCTAATAGTTTCACTCGGGCGCAAGCCGCAAGCTTAAAAGCTCTCCGCGATAATTGTCTCCTACTCCGTGAAATGAGACGTGAAATGTTCTCCTAGGTATCTGCAGTAGCGGTTCAAATTAAATAATAAATGAAGTGTTGGGAAGTTTTCACTACCGATCTTTAGATTTAAGTAAATTCATTTTGCAATGATACGTGAAGAATTGAAATTGAAAACTGAATTTGCAAAATAAAGGTGGTATTCGATTGCAGATTTATGTAGCTTTCTAAGATGATGGATCATGTTCTCAGAACATTGTAATTAATAAAAATAATGCGCATTACAAGAGTCACAATAGGATTTATCTGACGTTATAGTTTTGAGTTCTTTCTGCTTGTCTACTGAAATTACTTTTGTGCAGTCAGTAGCACAAGTAGCTACGCGTTCGAAGAGGTCAAAATGATCTACACACATCTTTATTATAAGGGAATAAGAGCGTGTGTAGATAATTTTGAGCACCTCGCCCGCGTAGCTATTTTTGCGACTGTTTCTTCTACTAAAATACTGACTGCTGACAGGTGCGCTTTTTCGATACCTAGGCTTTAAGGCGCTACACTGAGAAATTTAGATACTTTGAAACGCTGTTCTGCTCAGACGAGGAAACAATAGGGACTGATTTTCAGATAGATATATAATTCTTGACTATATGATTGTGGTAATGACAACAGCGAAACATGATTGCTTAAAATTTTCTCGATTGAAAAGAAATCCAAAGTTGAGTCTATATTTTCCTTTTTTTACTCAGCCTACTTAAACAACACATTATTAAAAGACAGGATTAAGTTAATATGATGGTATTTTACCTCATCTAGGTACTGACAAGAGGAAATTTAATTTATCTGCACACAGTCAGATATTTATCGAGATTTGTCTAAAAAGCCATTCTCGGAGAGGGTTCCATCCCGTTTTATCGTGAGCGAAAAACATAGTGCATCTCTTTCAATCGATATATCGCCTTTACCACAGAGTGAATCCTCAAATGATATATAGGTAGGGTAGGCAACGCGCACGTGACTTTGGAGTTGCGAGCGTCTATAGGCTGCGGTGTCCGCTTACCATCAGGTGGACCCCACGATTTTTTTTCCACCGTCGTTGTATAAAAAAAAACCAAATGTGCGCAACCGAGAGCGCGCCAACCAATACGTCCCTTGCGGGTGCTTGCGGCTAATAATACCACATGCCATTATTACACTTCATTTGGATTCAAACTCTTCCAGATATTTGTTGAATAGTACATAACATACCAAGGGCGATAAAACAAAGAATGTCTCAGATCGCAGGTATTTTACGCCCGAGCCGAAGGCAAGGGCGATAAATATGCGATCTGAGGCTTTCTTTATTATCGCCCGTGGTAAGTACAAAATTTTATGTCACCCCCTGGCCAGGAAGTGGGTTTTTTCGCGCTTTATGGCCAGGTGTGATATAAAATAATGTTATAAACAAATGTGAGTCATTGTCCATAATTGCATCGGAAATGCCGACGCTCGCCGACACTTCTCACCAACCTTCACGTTACCTACTCGAAACATATGATATGCTTATGCATGATAGCATGATGCATGATTCACCTAGTGTGCATTCTACAGCCAACATTAAAAGGCCCGCAGACTGTCAAGTGCAATTGGCAATGTCTCCTCTTTAAAGATAGCTATACCTGCAAGATGGATTTTCTTTTTGGGTCAGTGAGGGCAGCTACCATATCCCGTGCTGCTACGCGTAAATGGGCTTAGAAGACCTTCCCTTGATTTCGAATTAATAAAGATTGGCGTTTATAGATTTTGGAAAAAACAAACAGGACGTGAGAAAAAAGTCATTTTTGACCAACTTTTTTTCGAGACAATGGGATCAGGATCAAAAGCTTGTGTATATGACCAAAAAAGTATTTCCGGCTAGAAAAAACACAAATCGAGGAAAACTGTTCAGGTCTTTTCTTTAAGAGAAGGGGTAGGGCAAGCTCTCTCCATACAAACTTTGTGCAGGATTTACTTCGTTTGTGTTTGCATTAAAGTTATGATTTTTGGTCAGTATGCTTATTTTTCTCATAGCTATTTTGTGATGTAATTTTTTTTTTAATTTTTTAATTTTGTTTTTTTTGAAATATTTGAAAATTTTCACATCACCATCTTCGCATATCTAATATTTACAACCAAAAAATATTATATTTGTTAGTGCCAAAACCGACGAATAAAACCTGCACAAAGTTTGTATGGGGAAGGCCTTGCCCTACCCTGCGCCTTAAGGTCAGATGCTTCCGTAAAAACCAGTGCCTACGTCAAATCATGGGATTAGGTAGCGGGCCCCAGGCATCCTTCAGGATCAACTGTACTGGAATAACGCTTAGGAGGATCATGAGTCGTAAAAAATAAGTTTAATAAAAACGCCAGAATGCGAATACACATAACCCACTTATGAAACCCACGGAATAAAGCAAAATAACGTCGGGTTAGACGTGAAATAACATGGTCGTAACCGAAAACATGTAAACAGGGACGGCCTCGCGCTAAAAATACCGCGTTTCGGAATATTCCAACACCGTTTCACCCGATTTATAAATATTTGAGACGAGGAATTAGCGAATTGCGGCTACATACATATGACTGTCTTGACCCTCGCTAGTTTATAGTTCTTAGGGTTCCGTACCCGAAGGGTCCAAACGGAACCCTACTGCTGTAACTCACGCGTCCGTCCGTTGTCTGTCACACAGCTTTACAGCCAAACGTTTGGAGCTAAAGTCTTTAAATGTTTACAATCTAAATCTAAAGCATCTTTGTTAGCCCAAAGCCATCAAACAGTCAACACTTATTTTTAAACGTTTTTAAGGGGCTCCCATACAGCTAAAGAGGCCGCAAATAATAAACCAACGTATTTTAGCGGTTGATTCGGAACCCTAAATGTGTGAAGTTTGACTCGAACTTGGCCGGTTTTTTATTACTTGTTGAATATCAACGGTTGATCGCCTCTGGTTCGTGAGTCATGAGAGCTACTGCCTATGTAAACGCATGAAGTTATATATTTTAGACCCCAATGATGATATCACAAGCCTCAATTTTGTCACGGTGGATAACACTTAGGCGACTTCCTGATTTGTCGATGCGGAGGCGGTACGATATGAGCAAACTCTCAAATGTCACTGTCAACTGTCAGTCGAGGCAGTCCCACTTTTTACTGCGCCCTTACATTTAAATGAGTGCTTCCTGACTGGCGCGGGATGCGCGGTAGCGGGGCGATGTGAAGGCAGTACTGCTTCGCTTCTGCGCATGATATTACTACTGCGCAAATGTAATACTGACAGTATTCCGTCAAGTGAGAATCTTTGCGACGTCAGTAAGTTTACGTCAAAGAAGAAAATGTCACATATCGAGCCCGCCCCGCCAGGTCAGTAAGTCACCTTAGGTTCCTACTTATACATCCCTCTGTGACTTACATACTTGTCCTATTCGAGCACAAGTATTAGGGCCGCTAGGCCTGTTAGGTACGCGGCCAGCGTCAGTTTGCGGCCAGGCGGCCACCTACCGAACGAGGTTTTTGCAATTAAAAATATTAGTAAGTAAGTAATGAGTTCTATGCACTTTATATTCCGAGGATGCACTGTGTTGAGTGTGTTGAGAGCGAGGGACCTAAATTTGTCCCTTCTGATGTCGACGTGACACAGTGTGGCTTAGGCTTCGCTCACACCGCCAGCCTTGCGGTTTCGTTTAAAGGCCGGTGCACATTGGTTGCGTGCGCGTTGTAAAGTATGAATCTCCATAGTCGATGTCACACCGCTTGCGTGACGTGTGCGTGCGCGTGCGCATACATTTCCAAATCAATGTTTGGTGAAATACACAGAAGTGCACACGAATGACTAAGGTGACCGTTATTAATGTGAAAACACTTTAAATATAGTGAAGGTCATCGATATGACTCGCGTTGAACAGACGTCACGGGTTTAAAAATATGTATACACACACGTACGTTGCCCCTTAAACCTAGGATAATAATAATAATAATTTTTCAACGTAAGGCAGCCTGTGGCGGGTTGTTAGGGAGTAGCGACCCTACGTACCTGAGTGCTCCTGGGGGTGGCCTGTGGGTTGGTGGTACAGGCCCCTCCGCCTCTGGCTTGCCTTAACCAGCTGTCCAGAGTGGAGTCGCAAGAGCTGTCGCTCGAGGATGGATGTGGTCACCTAAGTGGCGAGTTGGCTATATGTTTAAAGTCCAGTGCCACCTCTCCACCCCCAGCTCTCTGACCGGTGTTGCCCTTAGGCCATTTTATAATGTCGCTATTCTATGGGGGCCCATCTAGCAGAGAGCGAGTCACCGTCTGCCGGAAATAAAAATCTGAGACAGTTTTATTAGGCAGGCGTCCGTTGTCTCACCCAATAGCCCAGCCATTAGTCCATCATATTCACCCAATAGCCCAGTTTATTTAGACTCCATGAATCAGCAATAGTTCCTATACACCCTGGCGGGTGCTGTCTGTGTGTGCGTCCCATGACACGGGCAGGGACAGCATCCGCTCGGTGTATGTATGTATGTATGTATGTAATAACTTTATTGTACACAAAAAAAAACACAAAAAATACAAACAAATAAGGACATTTTGGTACAAAGGCGAACTTATCCCTAAAAGGGATCTCTTCCAGTTAACCTTTGAGCAATTGAGTGGAGACAGGAACCAGAAGATAGACAAACACGTGTACAAAGTCTATATATATATATATATCTACAAACTACCTAATATACTACAAACTACCAAATACAATACATATAATAATCATATATATTTAATACATAATAATATATATACATATATATATCCATATATATACAAATAATATATATAAAATGTATCCAATTAAATCACGTGTCATTGGAGAGCCACAACTTTTTCAACTTATCCTTGAATGATGCCACAGACTGGGACTGCCTAAGCGACAACGGTGTACCGTTCCACAACTTGACGGCTCGCACCGTGAAAGACCTCGAATAGGTGCGCGTCTTATTAGAGGGTATAGCCAGTGTGAGGTTAGCACTCGACCTCAAGCGGTGACCGCTGCCAACAGCCATAAACGTAAATCGGGAACGGGAAAGACATAATAATTTTAGTATGTCAAAAAGATACACACAAAGAACTAAAAAAATCAAACTTCGCTTCCTTGGGAATTATTATGACCCTCCCATACATTGATGTCGTAGAACTCCTCTACTATAATCCCGTGGGGATCTGACAGGGCTACTTAAACCGTAGTTCCGTTAACCCTAAGTACCTATATTATATGCGTCATATATGAAATGCCAATATCTCGAAAAGTAACGCTTTACTAACCTAAAATAACATAATTTTTCTAAGATGTCCGTCCACGGGTTCCTTGGGTTATGGGACACCCCTATGTAAGGTGTCAAGGTCCCCGTGAGTATACTAACCCATTATTCAAAGCCTTCGATCTTAATTTGTAGGCAGCAGATACTTAGAGATGATTACTGTGAAGTATTCTTAAAGACAGGACAGGGCTCCGTGGGGGTTCAACAAAGTTTATTGATCATATCTATAACTTTATTCAAGTTTACAATTTATTAATAAGAAACCGCAACCACAAGAGCCGAGCATAAATCTTTATGAAGCGCATCGTAAAGAAGATAAGCGAAATAAGGACGCCGAAATATGAATAGAATGCCGGCCAGTGTCGCAGGAATTACGACTCACAGAAATAGCGCGGCTCGGTCGCGACGTGGCGAGGTGCCGTGTCTATGTCAGGTTTTTATGAGAATATCCTACACATCATAGGTACGATGTCATCCTACAGAACGCAGCTCAGCGTTGACCGGAACGTCAAACCGTCGCGAAAGTCACTGACACTTGGTTTTTGATTTTTCAGATGGGCATTTTAACCACAATGGACCACACCAATCACCGTAGCGGTCCCCCTGGCTCACGTGCCATCTCTTTTTGTCAACAGCATCATCACCATTCCTAAAATGATGGTGTAGACACCGTCCCGCCACAATTCTAGAAAAATCGGCCAAGTGCGTGTCGGGCCACGCACAATGTAGGGTTCCGTAGTTGTCCACCCGTTACATTATGTGGACTAAAAAGTTTGCGAACTTACTTACTTGCTCATTTAGGTACTATGTTTTTGAGAGAATTAACAACATTACCTAAGGTGGAAATTGACGATGCACCACTACTTTAAATGAGGATGTTTTAGGGGAGGTAACCTAAAAAAAAGTATTTTAAGATTTTATTCTACCGTTTTGTCAGCGTCATTGATATATATACTCATGCCCAATTACAGCTTTCTAGTACTAACGATTATTGAGAAAAGCGGGGGACAGACGGACGGACGGACATGACGAAACTATAAGGGTTCCTTGTTTACTACGGAACCCTAAAAAGGCGCGTAGCTCGAGAAAAGCCGACATACTCTCGAGGCCATCATGTGCTACGCCTACTGGTGGTGTGAGACCGAGCTACTCTAATTATGCGACATCTAGTGGGGAAAAGCCAAACTATTTAGTGTGTTACTTGATCACTAGATGGCGCTAAAATGCATGTATAAGACCTGACATCAAGTGGTAAAAAGCGAAACTATGTAGTTTGTTTCTTGTTCACTAGATGGCGCTAAAATTTATGTACAAGACCTGACATCTAGCGATAAAAAGCTGAACTATATAGTTTGTCTTTGTGTCACTGGATGGCGCTAAAATTAATGAATGTGTCCTGACATCTAGCGGTAAAAAGTCAAACTATTTAGTGTGTTATTTGATCACTAGATGGAGCTAAAATTAATGTATAAGACCTGACATCTAGCGGTGAAGAGCCAAACTATGTAGTTTGTTTCTTGTTTACTAGAATAAAATAAAAAATGAAATGAATAAAATGAACTTTATTCTGTAAGTAGGCCGCAATGGCACTTTTACAAGTCAAACCCTACTAGCGTTTCACAGAGGCCACTGCCGAGAAGAAACGCCGAAAGAAACTCGACAGTCAGCGCGTAGAGGGCGCTAATATTAAGTTGTGTGCTGACATCCAGCGGTAAAACTCTTTGGGGAGGCCTATTTCCAGCAGTGGACATCTTTCTGCTAAAATGATGAAGATGAGGCATATGAAATAACAGATAAGATATTTTACCTATCTACATTATTTAGCAGATACGCGAATTTACACCGACATTAATAGGCTGTCCACTTGATTTGTGAAATCTATGGCATGTTAATTTTGAATCGGGCGCTAAGTGACACAGTGGGTAACTAGTTGGAAAACGGTCGTAATAAAGACGCCAACGCTCATTCGTTGGAATGGTGCCGTTCGGTGAATCGCCTGTATTTATAGAGCGGGCAGCAGCCACTTCACTAATATGTACGCATTTTTAGAACGTATTACCAAAGTGTAGAGTGCAATAATGTACATATATTAATGAAGCCTGATGATGATTATGATAAATAGCCTTTATTCGTTCATTATTACGCTACACTGAGAAATTTAGAAACTTTGAAATGCTGTTCTGCCCAGCCCAGACGAGGAAACAATAGGGACTGATTTTCAGATATATGATTGTGGTGCTGACAATAGCCGAAACATAATTGCATAAATTTTCTCTATAGAAAAGAAATCCAAAGTTGAGTCTATATTTTCCTTTTTTTACTCAGCCTACTGAAACAACGCATTATTAAAAGACACGATTAAGTTAATATGATGGTATTTTACCTCATCTAGGTACTGACAAGAGGAAATTTAATAAATCTGCACACAGTCACATATTTATCGAGATTTGTTTAAAAAGCCATTCCCGGAGTGTTGCATCCCGTTTTGTCGGGAACGAAAAACATACAACATACGCGCGTCTCTTTCAATCAATATATCACCTTAAACCTTTTGGGGGCAAACGACGGACCATCGGTTCAACGCCGACCGCCACGCCACGCCATTCAGTGCGATAACATCGTAAATACATGCTTTTCTATAGGGTTCTTCTTCGCGTTTGACATTCCCCGGCGATAAAGCCACAGTCAGGTTAAAAAAAATGCCGTGTGAGTGACAACCTTTATATTTGACGGCGTTGAAAAAGTTTGTGCAAGTACCAACCGAGAATAAGAATTTTAATAACCAACAATCCCGTTTTTAGCGGCAATTTACACTGCGTCGCTCACCTAATGCGGTCGCCGAATTCATTTTAAACTACTTAGGCCAACAAACGTCGTCTTTACACTAGTCTGTCCGCCTATACGGCGACTTGGTAGCTGTCGATCGCCGAAATCGCCGAATGCGGCCGACTAACGTGTTCTTTACACTTTTGATGTCGCCGCATGCAGCTTGCGGCGAACGACAAAGCGTAATATTTTGCCACCTAATGAACTCTTGATTTCATTTATTAATGAATTCATGAGCTCCCAAAAATTTCAATCGTAATAAATTATAAGAGATTACATTAAATCCAACGAGGCCTCTGTTCTCGTTTGCCATTAGGTGAAACTACGGCATCATACCGTTACGCAGTTTATGCATATAACACCGCCATCTAGCGGGGAACGAATTAACCCTTTCGACTCCTACAACGTATAAATGCGTAACATCGGCCCGACGCCAACGACGTCCAATATCATATTCAACCTTCATACATTTCTATATGGTTCAACTTCGCGTTTGACATTACAGTGTCATGGCGTGTGAGTCACTCACATATATTTGGTTTGGCAGGTTTTAAAGGGGTAGGGTATGCCCCAGATGCTAGATTTTGAAACGCTAAGGCTCTGAATTGATCCCGTGAAAAAATCTGAAAAAAGTATATATTATTTTTCAATCTTTCCTTTATAATCTAGAAGGTTGATTTTTCTCTAGAGCATTAAATACTATGTCAAAAAAAATCTTGAAATAAGGCTGTTTTCAGGATAAAATTTACTATTCCTCCTAAACTACAATTAATATTTACACGGTTCTTTCAACAAATGATTGGTAATTCATATACCTAAAATCTAGACGTTTGAAATCGCTCATTCTCGCTCCGGCCTTCGAACGGGGAGGCTGTGTCGCTTGCTGCCACGATCTGTTTCATCATCATCAGCCTATATATGTCCCACTGTTGGGCACAGGCCTCCTCTCATAGATGAGAGGGATTGGGCAGTAGTCCCCACGCTGGCCCAGAGCGGGTTGGGGACTTCACATACAACTTTGAATTTCTTCGCGGATGTATGCAGGTTTCCTCACGATGTTTTCCTTCGCCGAAAAGCTAACGGTAAATATCAAATGGTATTCCGTACATAAGTTCCGAAAAACTCATTGGTACGAGCTGGGATTCGAACCCACGACCGCCGCTTGACAGCCGCATGCTTGAACCACTGGGCTACCGTAGCTTAATAATTTAATTTAGCATAAAAACGGATTTCATTATTTCAACTTTGTATAGGTAAGTCATTCAGTTCTATAATAACAAACTTTATAATGACGATTAACATAATATCAAGACCCTAATGATCAATTGTCATAATTTCAATTTTCATAAAAACAAATAACATAATTTTGTATGGAATTATGCAATTTGTTGTTATGCAGTTTAAACGTTATTATGGTGCTCGCCGCTCCTCGGCTCGGCGGGCGCGCACCATGACGACATAAAAATATGAGATCGTACAACTTTAGTGCACAGGTGTTCTTGTTTAGGTCTAGCTATTGATAAGATGGTATATTGCGGTGCGAATATACCCGACATTTGTCTTGTTCGCTCGCTAGTGGTAGCTCGATATGCCGTGACTTCGCTCGCGCACAAAACACTGAAATAAAGTCCTTATTTTCAAAAAATAAATAAATAAAATTTAATTTTTATTTTCTTATTCTTAAATTCAAACATTCAGATCTCACATAAAATAATTACCTATTTTTTTAGGGTTCCGTACCCGAAGGGTCGAAACGGAACCCTACTGTTTTCACTCACGCGTCCGTTCATTCGTCCGTCGTCTGTCACAAAATTTTGTTCCCAAGAATTGTTTAACTTTCTATTGACCTATAAGAATGAAGGGGGAGTGGGGGTCCCTGGTAAGCCAGGGGCCGTCATGTTGTGGGTATAAACATTTTCGGACCCCTGGGGCCTATTGCATAATAAATTACAACTAATATTACAAGCGGAAGTCTCTTTCGAATGAAAGGGATTGAAAGGAGACTACCGCTTGTAATATTAGTTGTAATTTATTATGCAATAGGCCCCTGGTCGACGTCAGGACAATAAATCCATAGACAACAAATGAATTGTCAGTCAGCCATATTTGTTTACATCAAGAAGTTTAGATACGAGGTTGGGATTTTGATCGTCGCCGCGTTGGTGAGCACACGTGCCCGGGGCGACGACGAGCAGAATCCATTTACCGTACAAAACCTTATCTACTGTCATGGCGTCGTTACCGAACAACGTCATTGAACACGTGACATTGGCGAAATCATCATAAATTTGATAGAAGCCATTTTTAAAGAATTGAATTGATACGAGGTTGCGTGCCGAACATTCGCTTGAAGCCAGAAAATATGGCCTTGAATGACGTCACGTAATAAAATTCTACCGCGATGACCGAGCTCTACGCAGACGAAGTCGCGGGCAACAGCTAGTTCTCATATAAAATGGATCTAATGAAAGAGATGAAATATAAGTGACGTCATTCAAGGCCATATTTTCTAGCCTCAAACGAATGTTCGGCACGCAACCTCCAGGATGTATCTAAACTTCTTGATCTTCTTGTTTACATCTTTTCCCATTTCTATTGACCCGGACTTAGATATATTATGGGTCAATAAAACCAGTCCCAAAGGTAAATAAATAAAACAGATCGGATCGTGAGTGACACGTTATTTTATTGGATTCCCGACCACATTACCTTCAACAAGGCATCGGTTCGCATTATTTACAAAAGCGGCAAGTTACGTTCAAAATCTGAACAACATAATTATATTAGTTCACAACTTTGGACAACTTTAGTATAACTCGAATAACTGCAGTCAATGATTCTTAATAAATTGTACGACAGACTCCAAACAGCTCGGTAGCCCTCTTATAACTGTGGCATGTAGAATTTGATATTATTCAAAACTTCAACATCATTAAAAAACTTACCACATATTTTTAATATCATCTAAAACCCTTTGAATCCTTTTGATCACTATAAAGAGGTATTTTCGATAAACGATTTTGTGAAAGCCTTCTAAGAGCATTTAATGAATAATTGTAATTTCTAAGTAGCGACACGCTCTACCGTGCCTTCGCTTCGCGTTAGTAAAAAATATTTTTATATATTGTACTATTTACAACTCGAGTACTCCGATTCTGTACAACTTCATTGGTAACAAATAAATGTAAAATTCCGAGGCGAAACGAAAATATCCCCATAGCAATAACAAATTAATAAACATTGTGTGTTCATACGTAAATGATACATTAATTCGATCAACGAATCAAGCAGCGTCCGCTCGCCGCTAGTAAATTAAATCATAATTAATAAACAATACAAAATATCTAAAATCGATAAAATTAAACTTTGTCATAGACAAAAAGCTCAGTTTCTATATTATAATATTTACACAATATAAAAAAAGAAACCAAAAACACAAAACCAACAGTAACTAGTAAAATCATTCAAAACAAGATATCCTAAATCTGCCGAGTAAAAATAATTAAAGCAAAACTTAAGCCAACTATGACAATCTCAAAATACTTAAAAAAAGTTTCAAAAACACGTTACAAATTACTTAAAACTATTCATATCGTTTGCGATTCCGTACACAAAATATGTCATTTGTTAGTTCTATTTATTTGAAAATAGCTTACACACGTCGCGGGCGCCCTACGTTTACTTTACTCGTTACAACATCACAGATCCATTTTCATCGTCTTCAGGGGGGTTGCAGGCACTTCCATTGCACTTGTACAATAAGTTAATTTGTTACCTAGGGTGGTAAAACTCAGTGTCTCAGATTGCTGGTATTTGACGACCGAGCCGAAAGCAAGGGCGGTAAATATGCGATCTGAGGCCTTTATTGCCGCCCGTGGTAAGCAGTTAAGTACAAAATATTATTTCTCCTTCTGACCTAAAAGTTTGGGGTATTTGCGAGTTATGGCAATATTATAATATATTATGTGTGACATAAAATAAATTTTATCTTGACATTGTAGCCTCTGCATAATGGCAACAGAATCGCAGTACAGTCGTGTCGTAAAATAATTTTTACAACATAACTGTACTTCGAGTTTTTAATATAATCAAATAGTTAAATCAATTCTATCATAATGAAAAATATCTGTCATTTCCATTACTTGCTTACTGAACCATTTATTATACCACTACACAAAACGATAATTCCTTGGGCCATGGTCTAAGAAAATAAGGTCTGATTTTCGGGATCGTGACACAAGTGACGTCACTTTCAGCTTACGACCGCATACCATAGGCTGATAGGATAGCTTGTCACCCACACTACTAACCGATGTAGGTACTGGATTGCCAGTACCTGACGCAGTATACATATAATTGTATCATGTCCTAGGCTTAAAACCCCTTCCTATCCGTGTGGTTGATTTGGTCCATCCAGTAAGCTAAGTAAGCAAGATTGATCCTTATATCACTTTTGTAGAATACATCTGTTTTATAGGAGAACTTTGAACTATTTGAGGTTTATATGTATAAATAATGTAGAATTGTGTGTGCAACCCCACCAGCAGGCACATGCGCTAACCTACCCTAGCCCGCGCCCGCGCTCTATCTCTACTTATAAACATTTTAATGTATAACTATCATAAATTACTGTATAACTATAACTTACAACATTAACTTACCTTACCCTAAAGAAAGCTAATTCCCATTTGGCTTCTTTCAAGTTGAACCATAATTATGTCTTGAGATATTTAAACTTACACGACTAGTGTACTTTATATTTAAGAAAATGCCTTATTTTGGTATCGCTGTTAGTAAATTATTATATTTTCACTTTAAAATAAACTCGACAACACAGAATCGCTTGAGCAACCGGTTTCTGTCGAATCTTTATTATTAAATATCTACTTCATACAGGATTTGTGAAAAAATATTATACTGAGATCGCTTAGTGTTCTTTAGTTTAGTAGTGTTCGTCTCAATACTGTCACGTAACGTAAAACTATGTTAGCGTTATCCTACACTACACGTAAATAAATACAAGACATAAGTTAATAGTTCACCTTTCTTTAGACACGAGCGATGCACATCCTCCCAAATGTGCAATGTTTGTTTCGCAATACAAGAACAATTTTATCGCCATTATAAAAATGAAAATTTGGAAGACAGGGTCCTAAAATGTTGTACGATCACGTTCGTACGGGAAGAACAACTTAAATGCTATATGGCATAAGGTTTAAAGCTGCACGTGGCCCGGGTTCAGTTGACTCGGATCGGTGCGGGTGTGAAACAAACTTGCACATGCGTGGTGTCGTGAAGGCCTCAAAAGAAGCCGATCAACTCCTACTCGATGTTGTTCCGCGGCCCGTCGATCGGCATCGTGTGCAGCACCTCGTCGAGCAGTTGCAGGGCCCTACACACATCAAAACCTTGTTATATGTATGTACATATGTATGTAATTACATGATCAGCATGGGGACTACTGCCCAATCCCTCTCATCTATGAGAGGAGGCCTGTGCCCAGCAGTGGGACGTATTTAGGCTGATGATGATGATGTTGATGTAATTACTTTATTGTACACAAAAAACAGGTAAAAAACACAGACAAATTAGGACATTTTGGTACAAAGGCGAACTTATCCCTAAAAGGGATCTCTTCCAGTTAACCTTTGAGCAATTGAGTGGAGACCGGAACCAGAAGATTATTATTCCATTAAAATCTCCCTTTTTTGATATTTTGAATGCTGTTACGGTTATGTTTTCATACACTAGTATGGCATCCTTAAACGTAACAGGACTGATTGGCGAGACAGTAAAATGTAAATTAAATTTAACTTTTCTCCGTAGTAAATGTATGGAAAAAGTTTTCCTCAATTTGTAGTTTCTAGCCGGAAAAATTTTTTGGTCCCATACAAGCTTATGATTCTGGATATGCAAAAATATTTTGTCAAAAACGACCTTTTTCTCGCATCCTGTATGTTTTTTTCCAATATCTGTAAATGTCAATGTTCGTTAATTTAAAATCGGGGGAAGATCTTCTAAGACCATTTTCGCGTAGCATCACGGGATCTGAAGCTGCCCTCACTGACTCAAAAAGGAAATCCACCCTTTATAGGAAGCAGACCAAGATCTTGTGGTCACACCTGTGACAGTGGGTAAGTATGTGTGCGTGCGCTGTCGGTACACGCGTCAATTGTTTGCGCGGGTGCGTAGCGCGTGGCGCGGACGAATCGCGAGGCGCGACGGCACCAGGCGGATCTCTCAGGGTAACTGACCTCGGTGCGGGGGGTTCGTGGCCATTCTGTATGTAGTACTATTATACTATTCTGTGGCTAGGTTACCTGTGGAGGTGCACCTCGACCCAGCACGGCGTCTCCTTGATGGAGGTGCGCGGGTAGTCGGGCCCCCAGCCCTTCACGAACGACAGCCGCACGATGCACAGCCGCCTCAGGTCGTCCACACCGATGCCCGCCGCTGCCGTCAGACCTGCCAATTCAAACAAAAACTAGATTAATTTTGTATTAAGAGGAGGGGTAGGGCAAGCTCTCTCCATACAAACTTTGTGCAGGATTTACTTCGTTTGTGTTTGCATTAAAGTTATGATTTTCCGTCAGTATGCTTATTTTTCTGATAGCTATTTCGTGATGTATTTTTTTTTTTATTTGAATTTTTTTGAAATATTTGAAAATGTTCGTCCTCTGTTATATTTTTTATATTTTGAATAAAATGCTTCTTCTCTTTCTTCTGGGGCTTCATTATTCTTCCTGGCGTCATTTTCTTCTATTATTTTTATTTTTGATTTTCAAATATATCTTCCTGTTCTTGATCGTGATAATTTTCGTTTCACATCACGATCTTCGCATATCTAATATTTACAACCAAAAAAAAAATTATATTTGTTAGTGCCAAAACCGACGAATAAAACGAGCACAAAGTTTGTATGGGGAAGGCCTTGCCCTACCCTGCGCCTTAAGCAGTAACGCTGCTAACGCAAACTACAAATTTAGAAATAAAGGAAAAACAATTGCACTATAGCTCAGTTGGCTAGAGCGACTGGCCGCGAGTGCCGGGTGGTCGCAGGTTCGAATCCTGCTCGGTGCCTAAGTTTTTCAATTTTTCCTTTAGTTCTAAATTTGTAAAAACTAGATTGGTAGTTATTTATAAAAATCGCTCTCCTTTTCGACGTCAACGGCATTTTGAGAGACATTTTGGCAGCACAACATTTCCGAAATAAAAAAAACCAACTTCGCACATTTAGGGTTCCGAACCCACCGCAAAATTAAGTTGATTTGTTTTCGCGCCCCCTTTAGTTGTATGGAAGCCCCCCCCCCCCCCCCCCCCCTTACAACATTTAAAAATAAGGTTTGACTATTTTATGGCTTTAGGCCACCAAGATGCGTATACTGTGAAAATTTTAAGACTGTCGCGGCCTGAGACTGCATCTGTCGGTGACACTGTGCCTGTGTGAGTACTAACACTTGTTCATGCCGGGGTGCGCGGGCTGGATGTGTCCGGCCACGGCGGCCGCCTGCGCCGCGGCCGCCGCCTGCGCAGTCGCGGCCTGAGACTGCATCTGTCGGTGACACTGTGCCTGTGTGAGTACTAACACTTGTTCATGCCGGGGTGCGCGGGCTGGATGTGTCCGGCCACGGCGGCCGCCTGCGCCGCGGCCGCCGCCTGCGCAGTCGCGGCCTGAGACTGCATCTGTCGGTGACACTGTGCCTGTGTGAGTACTAACACTTGTTCATGCCGGGGTGCGCGGGCTGGATGTGTCCGGCCACGGCGGCCGCCTGCGCCGCGGCCGCCGCCTGCGCAGTCGCGGCCTGAGACTGCATCTGTCGGTGACACTGTGCCTGTGTGAGTACTAACACTTGTTCATGCCGGGGTGCGCGGGCTGGATGTGTCCGGCCACGGCGGCCGCCTGCGCCGCGGCCGCCGCCTGCGCAGTCGCGGCCTGAGACTGCATCTGTCGGTGACACTGTGCCTGTGTGAGTACTAACACTTGTTCATGCCGGGGTGCGCGGGCTGGATGTGTCCGGCCACGGCGGCCGCCTGCGCCGCGGCCGCCGCCTGCGCAGTCGCGGCCTGAGACTGCATCTGTCGGTGACACTGCCGGAGGTCGAACACCTGAGGGACAAACACGCCATGAGATTAATAAGGTTTATCGAACGTGAATCTAATAATAAGTGGTAAAGTATGATAAGATTGGTGCGAGCCGATTTTGGAACCTACGACCTCCGTATTGAAAGTCACGCTCCTAACTGCTCTTATTAATACAAAGATCAAAGTACAAAGACTCCATACATAACTAATACATATATATAAAAAGAAAATATAGACCTACCTTGATGCACGCGGAGGGGTATATCTTATGCACGGCATCGCCGGGCGCCCGGCCCGCCTCTCGGTCCAGGTAGTAGGACTGCACGAACACGGAGTGCTCCGACAGACAACGCAGCCACACGTCTCCCTCGCCGCGCAGGTCCAACTGCACGCCTTTACCGATGTGCAGTCTGTGGACAACACTCAGAGCCTCTAGTATTTATTTTTACCGAAAAATAAACACAAGTGAACACGTTTGCGTTTAGTCTCAATCTTTATGGCAACGCGAACAGCGCCTCTGGTGGTTTTTGGTGGTAACTATAATTGCCTAGACCAGGAAAGCACTGACCAGGGAAACATGGAAACAATTGGAGGAGGCCTTTGGCAAACAGACAAAGATAAACAAACTTCCTTTTAAGCAATATTATAAAGTGGAGAACACAAATGTAAAACGAACTGTCTGAATAAAGGCTATTATTATTTTAATTGCGATACAAATTGACACTAAACGCGAACGCGTTCGTTTGTGTTTATGTTTCGAAAAATATATACTAGAGTTACAGAGGCTATAAATGCTCAACCACGCCTTCGAGCGGCGATTTGACTTATGTTAGCCGTAAATTTCACGTGTTTTACCTTGCGCGTTCACTTTGTTCTGTTCTGTGCACGTTGCTCAAAGCGCCGAGGCAGAATCTATTCCCGCCTGATGGATCCACGTAACCGTCAACCTGTAATGAATTAGAGCATACGTTCACTTTATTGTGTATATAATCAAAATATTTAAAAAGAAGATAGTACGACCTTAAACCAGCATTCACAGTTTGACCCTATGAATTCCCAAGAAAGCCGTTCGGTTTGAAAACCACGTCAACTGCTTTCGAAAGCAAAATGCTTTTAGAGTTTGGTTCTTATGAATTATTCTAAAGAACGCCGTTCGGTTTGAAAACACGCAAATTACTTTCCAAAGAAAACTGCTTTCAGTACTCAGTTTGGTCCTAATCCTAATGAATTCCAAAAATGCCATTCGGTCTGAAAACCACGCCAATTACTTTCCAAAGAAAACTGCTTTCAGTACTCAGTGATGTTCTTATGGATTCCAAAGAATGCCACTCGGAAAACCACGCCAATTACTTTCTAAAGAAAACTGCTTTCGGTACTCGATTTGGTCCTTATGAATTCCAAAGAATGCCATTCGGTTTTAAAACCACGCTAATTACTTTCCAAAGAAAACTACTTTCAGAACTTAGTTAAGTCCTTATGAATTCCAAAGAATGCCGTTCGGTTTGAAAACCGCGCCTATTACATCCCAAAGTCAATGTATTTTCTAAGAACACTTGTACAATATCCTGTTTAGCATCAGCATACAAAAAATAAACAGGGAACTCACAGTGACGTTGGGTCTACTGGACGGTACTTTGAAGGTCTCTCCGACTTGCGTGTCCAACTCGAAGTACGCCACCGAACACCAGTACTCGGGTGCCGGCAGTTGTGACAGCAACCCGCCTGGGTTACCATTATCTACACAAAAAATACAACAGATTTTTATTAGCACATTATCAATATTTTTCGTTTTGCAGCAAACTACAAAAACACTGATTCATACTTATTACGATGTTCAGTAAAGTCCATTCTATAATCCAAGATTAGTCCGTACAGTTTTGACGTTTAGCCTCAGAATAAGTCCTTATTCCAGCTTGGTCCGGCTTCGAATGCCGAGAGATTGACTATTGACGGGTCGCGTGTCAGAGACCTCTGCCCTAGACTGTTCATTAATTCAACGGTTTTTTTTGTAATATTAAGCTAGTTTTACGGCCCAGCCACGACTTTGCGCGAATTGCGGCACATCAAGCGTTCTATCTGTTCATTGCATGGTCGAGACGCGCAACGCACTGCGGTTAGTTGGGAAAACGCGCGATGTATCAGGAAAACCGCCGCCGCTCGAAGCCGTGGCCGGGCCGTTAGATCCCTGTTTGGCTAGAATAGACGTACAATAGTGGTGATGCTGCGGCGGCGCGTCGAGCGGCGCCTGCGCGGGCGGCGCGAGGCTCTGCGTGTACGTCAGCGTGTTGCTGCCCGTCCACGTGCCTACAACAACACCAACGCTCAGGCCTTGCTCGTTTGACGTACACAGACATTATTAAGGTACAGAATATTATATCTCATTTGTGATGAACGACAATGCGCCGAATCAATTAGCGTCCGCAATTGATCCATTGGAAATTGGGTCTTTAATTGCATACCTCAATAAAAACACTACGCGCATTATAACTAGGAAGCGAAACTAAGGGTAAACTGAGAGAAGAGTATGTTTATTGTTTTAAATAACCAATAACAATACAAATAACCAATACGTGATCCTTAATCGCGGCTATGTTCTCATGATTAAGGACCACGTACTGGTCCGAAACATGTCGAGCGATATTCGACGTTAAAGACGTTAGTGACCCGTTTATTATATTTCAATAGTATGTTTGTTGCTTCCTCTGTCTAAGATTAAGGCAAAGTAAGTTAGCGCAATCTATTCAAGTATTTTTAGGGTTATGTATCTTAATACTTTACTATTTACTGTACACAAAACACAGGTAAAAACCTACCTTTAATCCCACGTTTTATTTTGACCCTAATATTCTATGCTATAAGGTAATCCTAGCTATGTTGCTCCCACACAGATTGGAAGTTACCTTGCTGGTGCTGCGTGCGTGGCAGCGGACTAGGCTGCGGCGCGGGACTGCCCGCTGAACCAAACCCATTCTGCTGAGAGCTCTCCGCAGAGCCGGACGACACCGACACAGGGCCCGCTACAGACAAGGAGAAATCATATGTTACATTAACCGGAAACAAGTGAATAAACCAAAATTATACAACTTGTCAAAATTTGAGCAGCAGATTAATAACTGTTCCACAGAGCCTTTTATCACACACATGCTCACCTGATATAGTTTGTGTCATCTGTGTTTCAGTGGTAGTCTGCTCCGCTGTGAAGAACGTCGTGTTCTGTCCGTCTATGAGAGGGGTGAGGGGCGTCGTACCGCCCGGTGACATACTGACGGGAAGGGCAGCTGCAAATCACAGAAAATAAAAAATTACACCTTATCCGTAAAATATAAGATCATGCCTTTAAAAACGCAATTTACAAGCACAATAAAGGTGATAAAAGCAAATTATAGGTGCAAAATAAATTAAAGCTTACAATGGTTCATTCTTTTCGGTAACCACATCGCCCGCGCGTCTATAGTGTCCGGCGGCTCCAACTTCGGCGCTATCGCCCTCTGCTGGCTCATGACCATCTGCTGCGGACTAGGTATGGACATGCCCTGGCTGATGTTGGGCATCTGGGGCGTCCCCGGAGACATCTGAGTGGGCGCGGGCGCCATCCGAGGGGACGTCATCTGAGGTGTGTTCGTAACCATCTGTGGTGTGCCGGGGCCCATCTGTGGCGTACCAGGGCACATTTGAGGTGTGCCAGGACACATTTGGGGCGTGCTCTGGCCCATTTGAGGGGTTCCGGGGCACATTTGAGGAGTGGTTCGGCCCATCTGAGGAGTGGTTCGGCCCATCTGAGGAGTTCCCGGGCCCATTTGAGGGGTACCAGGGCCGAGTTGGGGCGGGCCCGGCGTCATTTGTCCGGCGTGGTTTGAGATCATGGGGCCGGGGGAGAGGTGAGGCATCTGCGGGCCCGCCGCCAGCGGAGCGCCGGGCCGCACTGGCGGCCGGGGCGCGTGCGACGGCGAAAACATGTTCGGAACGCCCTCTGGCGCTAAAACGAAGCAAACAAAAATAATGCAAAATAAACAAAATAAAAGAATCCAGTAGACCTTCAAAAGACAAAATAAAAAACGGAAATAATAGGGAAATGCGTCAATTTTCTAATGGTTCAATATTCAAGTCTTGCCTGCAAGAATACCAAATCGCTTATACCTATGTACTTATTATTTTAAGAAAAATTGCCGAACAAGTATTTCAAGTTCAAAGATTTCTTTTCAAAACCGTAACTCTTTGTTACAATCGTCCTCCACTCGGTTACTGTCATACCTTACGCGTGGTTGATGTCAGCATCAACAGCTGTTCGAGGGACCAGTATTGGTCCCTCGTACTGTTGGTAAAGGTGGCGCAGACTGCCAGTCGCGTGGTGCTCGATAGTAACCAGTTGACCCGTATCCATATCCTTGCCGTACTAGCTGAAATTGTGTTTTTCTCGACTAAACGAGGCCAGTCAGTGTCTCTTGCCTTGCGACTGGTTAATGATGTTAGTCCCCTGGAACTGTTGATGGTGGTGAGGTAGCGGGTGGTGGTAGCGCGGGATGGCAGTCGCGTGGTGCTCGATGGTAACCAATTCACCCATGTCTATATCTTCGCCGTACTAGCTGAAATTGCGTTTTTCTCGACTAAACGAGGCCGATGAGTGAATCTTACCTTGCGACTGATTAATGATAATATTAGTCCCCTGGAACTGTTGATGGTGGTGAGGTAGCGGGTGGTGGTGACGCGGGCTGGCGGCCGCGTGGTGCTGAATGGTGACCAGCTCGCCCGTGTCCATATCCATTCCATTTCCGCTGAGGCCGGCTGTGTACTCGTCCTTGACTAGGCGGCTTGGACCTGACGTCAGTGTCAGCCCCGATAGATCTAGAATTAAACAGTTAGATTCGGTTTTTTAATTAAAGATGAGAATGCTTTTGGCTTGCATCTAGCCAGGGGGCAAAGATGAGGCCGGTGGTTAGGTTTTTTTTTTTATTTATAAAGTAACATTGTTCGCGCCTGAACGCGCCCTTAGCGGCGCGGCACAGCGCATGCTCCAATTTTGAATAAAGAAACGTCATTCACGGCCCCGCGGCCGCGGGCCGCGACAGATTCATTACGATTTCTCTACTCAATGTAATATTATCTAATATTTTGTAATTTATTCAACGTTATTAAATGTATTTCAAGAAGTAAAGTCTTTTACGAACCTGCGCCAACAAACATCAATCATTTAACGCAATGCTATGCTATGTATCATACAAAGAAATAAATACTGATGAATGCCAATGGTGACTGCATGTTTACTGCTTTTCTCCTTTTTGTAACGGTTTTAAATTTTGCGGATTTTATCGTAATCGTAATAGTACATTACTTAACAAGGGCGGTAAAACAAAGAATGTCTCAGATCGCAGGTATTTGACGCCCGAGCCGAAGGCAAGGGCGATAAATATGCGATCTGAGGCTTTCTTTATTACCGCCCGTGTTAGGTACAAAATAACGCGGAGCGTGCGATAATGGCCGCTTTATGGCCAGGTGTGACATAAAGAAATTTTTACGCACACAGATAAATATTCGAAAAGAATTACGGGAATTAATAGAAAGTAGACACAAAAACAATAATTTGTAAATGTAAATCTGTAGAATTGGGAACAACATATATAATATTGTAGTATAAAAACGGCTGGTTCTACAAAGAAATAAATAAATATTTACCCTTTACCGAGATCACAGCTATCACCCCATGATGAAGATCAACGATTTATATCGCATGTTTCTCGTCACCGTGGTCACCACCAATGGTGGTGGTGGTGGCTTAATGCATTACATATATAAGGGGTTTTACTACATTTCCATGCTCAGGGTTGTAACAAATACTAACCAATACCTGGTGATACCACCCTCTCGTAGTGGTAAGGGTTGACGCAGACCGAGTCGCACTTGAGGTCGAAGGCGAATTGGCAGAACTTGACGTGCTTCAGCTCGTTTTTATGCAGGTCCGGCCAGCGCCATATCCGCGCGTATATCACGTGCGGGAAGCCCTTGCGGCCGGCAACCTACAATGTTAATGAATGCTTACTTTATGTTGATGCTTAATCCTAATACTTAAGATTTAACCTCTTCGACGCTAACGACTTATATATGTGCACCATCGGTTCAACCCCAATGACTCATATATCCGTCACGGCGTCCAATACGATGTCAACCTACATGCGTTTCTATAGGGTTCAACTTAACATTTGACATTTCCATGTCATGGCGTCTGAGTGACAACTTTTGTATTTGACAGAGCACTGAAAAGGTTAAATATGCATTGTAAGGTTTTAGTCAGCTGTGCGACCAGTAATAGATGTAGATAGATTATCCCCACGCCAACGATCAATATAAAGCAACCTCCCATGAGTCCCTACGGATCGTTTGGAAGGTCAACTCTTCAGGAACTATAATAGGGTTATTATTGTATTACATATCCCCTAAAGAAGAGGAGTTAAAAGCATGCATAAGCTACAGTAAACACCTACCACCAAGCAGACCTTTGCTATTAAACATGGTATAAAAAATGTTTTTCGGAGTAGAAGGTACTGTAGATGTGGTAAGATACATCATTCAGGAAGGAGCTACCCCACTCAGCAAATAGATATGAGTAGGATATTTCTTCCTAAGATCTTTTTATTGTGTTTAACAATCTAGTAAATGGAAAAACTGATAAATTGTGCTAGTCTGTTTTAAAAACCATGCACTATTTTGTATACAACTTCCAAAGTCCTGTGCACTCTTGACATTTCAGGTACGGTACTCGGCGATAAATATTGCATGTCTGTGTTCGGAAAAAGACAATTGGCTGTTTGAATTGGCAATTGGAAATTTCATATCAAATAAATACTACACTTTATTGACTTTATTGCCCCTTTAATCCCTCTCATCTATGAGAGGAGGCCTGTGCCCAGCAGTGGGACGTATATAGGCTGATGATAATGATGAGTGACTTTATTAGTTTACATCAAATCGATGACATGTATACTTCGGATAAGTATAGTTTACTACAACTGACAAATGTCACATAGGTGAGTGTGCGACAACAACAACACTCTACAAAACCGAAATTATCCAAATCTCTTTCCAAAGACCGACGCATTATTTACTGCACTTTACATCCAAGATTGGATGGCAATGGATATAATCGGGTGAGCAGGAATGTGTATAGATGCCGAATGTATGACTTAATGGATATTATTACAGAAGTATTGCAGATCTGAATGTGTTAGAAACATATATTTAAATTTATAATGTAACCTGTAATCTGCCATCCAGAGTCCTCTGTATCGTGACACACTTGCTCGGATGAGCCCCATTTGTAGTGATAGCTGTGATCAGAGAGTCCAGTTCGTCCCTCTTTTCTTTAAGCTTCTTGACAAGAGATTCTATGGCACGTTTAGAGAAGCCCTCACTCTCACCACCCTGCCGGTGGCACATGAGAGAGTGCACAATGCTGAGACAGGCATCAGCTGATGTGGGCGCTGTGGTATTCATGGCTGGAAGATAATTGGAGTTTAGAATAAAATTGGATATTCATCAAGGGCTGATGAAAGCATACAAGCAATTAAATCATTAGGAGATAATATAAGATTAAAAGGAAAAGTGGCATTGCTATGTAACATGCTGCAAATATTGGCAAAGACCATAATATCTTCAAAATGAGATGATTTGAAAATACCTTTAATGATGAGTAAAGACTTAAGATTAGATATATAGAAGATAAGATTTAAATTATTGTCATTGTAACCAAAGTTATTTACTATATAAATGATCAAATCAATCGGGGATGATGATTACTAAAGAGCATTTCTCAGAACTTCTAGAATAGCCTATGGCAGTATTATAACAAGATTCAATATAGATTTGATTATGAATGAATGAATGAAAACATTTATTTCAGACGCAAGTCCATATTTGTTAGTAACATGTGTAGCTATTGTATTTGGTGTTGATCCAATCCATAAAATAAACAAGTGGGTATCCATGGTCTAACTGTTTAAGAAGTTTGAAGTATATTTTGTTTATTTATATAAACAAGATAGATGAAATATATTCATTACTACATACATCATTAATAAATAATATCAATTTATATACACCTGGTTTCACAAAAAAAATTGTGTAAACTGTAATCTGAGCAAATAATAGATTACTTTGTCTGCACCTGTATCATTTTTGGTAGTTGCAAATTAATGAGTCATAGCTTAACTATTCAGAAATTAATGGTCCATGTTCATTCTGACAAAATACTACTGAATCTAGTACTAAGAGTTATCCACATAATAAACAGAAATTTGCTGCTACAATTCCCTGGACACCGACAAATTACAGTTAAAATAAACTACGAGATATTACAGAATTGCTAAAAATAACAACAATTAAAAACTGTTCTGCCTAATAAAAACTAAAGATATCAAGCAGCCTTTAAAACTGTGGCTGTGATTAACATCTTATGACATAATTACACAATGGTAAATGAACACAAGGCATATAAGCAGTTCAAGTTCATGATTATAATCAAGGAAGTGATATAATTATACAAAATAGAGAAAATAATCGTTCAGCGAAATGCAGTTCTGTGATGCAATAACGGACACTGTAATGACTTACCTGCAAGCTTTCAATTAATTACACTAGAATTTGGTGTTTGTTTAGCGTTTACAATTATCACATAAGTCATCGATAAGTTATGAAAATTGATTTCCTTTATTGTGAGATGATACCAAAACAGAAAGCGACATTATGGCGGCGCATAGACTATATTGTCTATTGTAGAATTTGTAGAAATGAGTTAATATTGGTACCTATTACAAAAATCTATAATTATGGAAAAAATAAATAAAACGCATTACATTTCCTTTAAAATCCCAACCATATATTTATTACAATATCTTTTCTAACTACAGAACCTTCAATTTTAAATTCGTCGATTTGTATTTGTGAATGATTTGTGATAATGATAATGAAACGAAACGTCACTGTCGTGTTGGGTGGCTGTCAGCGACAGATTTTGACAGCCAACCAAAATCCAGTTTTTAATTCGTTCGTAAAAAAGAAATCAAAACGAGTTGATAATACTGAATTTTCCCTTAAAATAATTTGTTTATATAAAAACTAACACGTAGCAAGTTTGGTATCCATATGAGTGTCGTTGTTATTTATTAGAAGTAAAGTGGGTGGATTCCGACTCGTATGTAATTAGGCGGAATTTAGAATTTGTGTCATGCCCGCACAACCGAGGGATTTCACTGATAATGAAAAATGAAGGGGGTCGATAATTCGCCAGCTGATCGCGAAGGAATGACCAATAAACCTATTATAACATGTAAGTTTACCTCAACCAGTTCTTGTGAAGCAGAACTGTGTAAAGATACTACCATATTTACATATTTGTATATCATTTAGGTGCAGGGGATTGGAACTTGTTTTGCACGTTAGAAGCTCCTCTGGTGGCCGCGATCCCGCAGGATTCGTGTGAGTGGAGGCGGTCCTATGGCCGGGTGACGAAGTCTGTACACTTGGAAGCTTCTTTTATTAAATTCAACCAGGATAAAGTGCAATCTGAGCTTAATTTGTTAAACCGACCGATTTTACACGTTTATTGGACTGATTGTGTGGTAAGACAAAATTTTTAAATATGATACAAATATTTTTTATTGCTCAACTTAATAAAAACACAAAACAGTTCAGAAACAACATAGCAAGATATAAACAGAGGTAGACAACAGGCAGTCTTATTTCTAAAGAGTGGCCTAAACTACTCATTATTGCATGCAATATGCATCCATCTCATTTGGACTAGCTTCTGCATTGTCATCTCATTGCTACTGCAATGAAATATTTTTGTCCTGAATGATATAATTTGTTTGGCCAAATTTTTAATGATGATTTTCTGTTAAAAAAAAATTAATAACCTTAGTTTTTTTTTTATTTGATATGTATGAAACATTCAACCAGAGATTATTTGTTATGTACTTACCATTTTTTTTTACTCAACAGGATATAGAATATTACAAGACCACACTCAGAGAAGAAATCGAAACATGGCTCAAGCAATTAGAAAAAAAAGGAATCACAGACTGGATGATTATTCTTGTAGAAACTTATGATATTCGGAAAACCAACAAGTTATTACCTAGGACTACCGTTTTGGATAAAATAAAGGGTGATTTTGCCATAAAGCAGACGGAAGACCGGTTTCTGTCTGTGATTAATCCTATAAAGTCTGAAGCGAGGAGTGCGGAGTCATGGCGGGCGCTGGTGGCACGGATGAGGCATTTTGTATTGGTGGCGTACAACAAGGCGTTGTTGAAGTTTGAAGAGTATATGAGAGAGCAGAGGGAGAAGCGAAATGACCCAGAATGGGATTTTTGTAAATACTTCATTTTACAGGTAAACAATTGATTTTATTGTTTACATACATATACATGGATTGACAGTAAAATTCACTAATTAGTGACATGCAAGAAAAAACAGTAAAACAATCTTTCTAAAATAAACTTTTATTTGTCTGTGTTGTATAGTGCGCGCCATCCACGGCGACGCGCCCCTCCACCGCCCGTTCCGTACAATTGCGCATAGATTAAGTATGAGATGCGCTGTGGAGGGGCGCGTCGTCGTGGATGGCGCGCGCTATATTTACAGCTTATTTATAATGTATAAACAATATTTAATTAGAGAAAATTTACTCTTTGACCTCATTTTACTTACAAAATTAAGTGAAACAAATACTTGAATTATAACAAAAAAAAACTATTCTTGTTTGATAAAATAATGTTTATTTCCAGGAACAACTAGCATTTGTATTAGAAATGTTAGGTTTGTACGAAGAAGCGTTAGTCCAATATGATGAATTGGATGCATTGTTCTCGCAATTTGTGCTCAATTCCAATGTGACTGAGGGCCCAAAATGGCTTGACACATTCAAGCAGCCCATCACCTCGTGGCAGGCCGTCAGGCTGACAGCGCGAGTGCCACAGCATCTGAGGGAGCTTATTATTAAGAAGAAAGCTTCTCTGTTAGACTTTAGAAGCTATTTGTTTCAACGTCAAAGTGCCATGTTACTGCTTATGTTTAAACCGTGGGAGGTGAGTATATGCTTTTTTTCTTTAGACTATGTACAGTCAGCAGCAGAAATAATAGGGAACTTGCATTATTTAATTGATCTAGTCTATCTTTAAGATTCAAGGATTCCGTAAAAATACCGAACAATAAAAAGTTAAAATGGGCACAAATCAGTAAAAAGTTGAATTATTATTACTTAAGTGACTGATGGAGTGACGTCACTGTCACTGCGCGTTTTAAATTAAGTAAGTCCTAAAAAATATTTCACAAAAAATATAATTTCGGAATAAATTTTCATCATAATGGCTATCATTATTGGATTTCTCGAATTAATCGTAACGCAAGTTCCCCATTTCGCTAGCGTGTGACATACTGCTTTTCACACTGTTTATGAGACCTGCTACTAAAAACATGAAAAATATCTTAAGAATAATTTTGCTACCTACCTACTAGGTACACAATACTTACACTGCTTTTCACACGTTTTATGAGGAAAATAAGTTATTGTTGCCCTCAAATGAGAGAAGGAAAGTACGACTTTGATCCCTCATTCCAGGGCAACAATGACTCTTTTCTGAACAGGAGCTGTGAAAAAGTATTTTGAACCTTTTTCATAAATTTATCTGCTCGACTGTACTATACTATAATTGACGTTAGACGCACTGTTTCTGCCAATAACCTAGACATTGCCGTTTATTCCCGTTGGCTAGCCATCCGCGAAGCGTTATTACCCGACAATTATTGTGTGTAATCGCTTTGACATACGCACGATACTTTCGATGATCGGAATTGTGCCGTAAATCTTGATTGGCTACTCGAACGTTATGCGAAATTGAAATGCTATAAATCTGGAGCTTAGGCACTTGTCTCACCGCAGACTATCAGCGAGCAAATCTGAAAACTAGAAACGAGTAGCGGGAGGCGAGTAATAGTTTTGACGCCTCAACGGGGTTAGCCCAAAAATCTACCCTCCTCGTTCCAATTTGCACAGTTTGAGCGAGAAAGGAATTGCAGAGATGCGTGAGATAAGTACGACTTGGCAACAAGTTGTGCTAGCACACCTGATCCTATATTTATCGCCCTCATCTTCGGCTCGTGAGAGAAATAAATGTGTCGTTGTATAATCTCGATTTCTCTATGATTTATTTGCCTATAATTTTATTTTATATGTTTATGTACTAAAACATATTTCATTTAAAGTCGAATCGAGATTACTAATGCTCTAGTACCCTGTGTACTCTTAAAGTACTCCAGTGTTTAAACCGCCCGCGTGGTCGTGTCGGAGGTTTCCCCTGGATTTTCCCCAGGCCACTCTCCAACCGCGCTCTCCTGTCGCTTTATTGGGCCAAGCCTATAAAGCCACAGTCGGGTTAAAAAAAAAACATTTTTTGACCACGGTGACTGAAAAAAAAAAAATGTCGAATGAGAGCATTGATCGTGAGCTCTCATGTGACTGACGTAGCGTATCTTTGCAGCGAATGTGCGGGCACACTCCCCACAGCTCACCACCCCTCCGACATAATTTTAGTGGATGGCCTCAGGCGGCCGGGCTTTCAATTCCTCGCACTTAGCGTCGACTTCAATTCGTGTGCGTTTTTCGAAGGCCTTGCACATTAACCTTCACTGTATGCCTCCACTTTGACCGATCGTGAGAGCCAAAATAGGGCTCAGGTAACTAATATATGTTTTTAGAGGACGCAAATGTCAGATAGGGTAACTGAGACTAGTAAGATTTCAGATTAGAAGCAGGCACAGTGAAATTACCTGCACGAAAATAGCTTTCTGAAAAAAAATCCTACCCCCTAAAGACTGGCTTTTAACGTTCAAACACTCGCGCATTTTAATTAACTAAAAGGCAGATTAATTAGTGTTTCATGTCACATGGATAATTAACGGCGGTTTAACCGGCGCTCGAGAATTTTGTCGCATGTCGTTTAATAGTCCGTGTTATTATGACTGTCATTGGAAGCGACACGACGCCGACCGTGACAGCGGTCAGCTATGCGAATCACAACCAGTTTTGACTCTTCACTAACCCCTAGTCTAGTATATCTTGACCCTAGATTCGTAACAACTACGTGTTACCGGTCAAACTTAGGCTCTGATTACAGGCAGACCAAATAAAATGGTTACAATTTGCATCAAATTTTCTTACAAACTGACCCGTTTTAATAGCTCCCGAGCATGGTCTAAGAAAACAAAGTTTGCCACTCCGGATTGTGACACAAGTGACGTCACTGTCAATGTCACACACACGACCGTATACCATCAATAGGCTCAATAGCAAGCTTGTGTCACCCACACTATCAACCGATAAAGTCGATAAACCGATGTAATAGGGATGTTGACTCAAAATTTATTAATACTCCATACGAAAGAATACATATAACTATGCCAAAAAGTGAAAATCCTATTCAAATATCTCAAAAAATAACGAAACTACAACCGTTAGAATGTTTTTAGTTAGAGAGAGAAAACGCTACAGGTCAGTGACGTCACTCACCTCGAGCGCCATAGTAAATGACGATCGTTCAATACAACGGGGCGTTTTGCGGAAAAGGGACAGAAAATGCCCCCTCCTAAAACTTTGAAGACTTATAATTATGTAATTATTTATTCTTTTAGATTACTTTTTTCACTATTTGATAGAGAATTTGATCCTTTTTCCAGAAAATTCGGATTCATTGATTTTCTTATTTGGTGTCAACATCCCTATTGTATTATGGTCTCGAGTGTATGTCTCCCTCCACTGCAATCCAGATTCCGGGCTAGATGTTATTTTTGCATTATACTACCACCACGGTTATTTCGACAAGAACAGAGAAGGCCGGCGATCTCTCCACCAACAAGAGCGTAGCTCTTAAGTTTAATGATGAACGGTTATTTAATTTATTCCAAATTTATTATTGTTAAATAGTAGTTTATGCAACTGGTACATAATGAGGGGCATTAAAACACGAGTGTGTTTTATGAAACGAGCCGAAGGCGAGTTTCATAATAAGGTCATACGAGTGTTTTAATGCCTAATTATGTACAGTTGCATACATTACTTTATCTACACACATATTATAACTACTCTAAGATGGGTTCAGAAACCGTAGTAAATAAATACAATAATTGTGTTAATACAACCTTTTTTGCACGGTTGCGGAAATATCGAAATAAGAACTGGCAACCGATACCTGGATGTTATTTTAAAAAGTAAAGAGTCCCTATTCTGATGTGATCATGTCGTTCTAGCTCAAATTTCGTGCGATATATACTAAAAAAACATCGAGCTGACATTTCGCATCGACTGAATTTGAATTTTCAGTGATACTAGAATAGGGACATGTCAACTTTGACATTTAAATTTTGACAGTTTTGTTTGACGTTTAATATTTTAACATCATATATGAGATTAAAATGAAAAATTATATTACTGCTGTAGCCTTAGCCACAGATAAGACAATTGCCATAAATTCATTGAATGTTGAAATGAGAGTCATTTTCTACGGTTTCCGAACGCATATTAGAGGATTTATGATATGTGTGTAGATAAAGGATATTTAGTTATTTAGCTTGTATATTTGTATTCGTGAGTTCCCGATATTTCGGCACTATCGTAAGCGCCATTATCAACACATTAACTTATATTGACGGCCATGACGGCCCCTTTGGCCTAGTGACCCTGCTTACGAAACTAGCGCGGCGTCAAATTCAGGTAAAGGCATTTGTGGGATGACTTGAATGTTTACTATAATAGGATTTATTTATAAATTTGTATATTATTGTATAGTTCCTGCGGTAGATAGTAAGTACCTTGAAGCTTTGTTAGTTTAGGACTAGGTCGAGTTGTGTCAAATTATTCCGATATTTATTTTTATACTGGTCCATTTCAGTTATTGTCGGTAAGCATTTTGAATTCTCGTACCTGCGTTTACACGCAACAATAATCACGCATGAAGTCTGCAGTTCTTTGCGCTTTGTACTGCGATTGAACGTGCATTTAATAAGGAGAATTGGTCACACCAATATTTATGAGCTACCTTTATTCCATTCGTATTAATAATTTAAACATTGCCTCGGATTCGGATTTGGATTTGGAAATTCAATAAGTAATATTATTTATAAACAGAAAAATTACATTATTTATAAATAAGAAAACATCCTTTCCACTATATAACTGTGTAGGCCAGTAAATGTGAAAATTTTAAATTATTGTTTAGTACCTAATTTCTCATATGTACTGAAACCAGGACATGTTTAGATTTAGGTATGTATATAGAGTTCTTAAATAGTTCAGATAATATACCTATACGTTTTTAGTAGCACTCCTAGACTTTAACAAACGTGTTAATGTCTAGGACCGATAGATCCACAATCTACAATTTCTTCTTCTTCGTCGTTAGACTCTTGCCAGAGTCAGAGTGGTCGTCCTACAATAAAACAATGAAAATAACTAACTAATCGCTGTTTGAAACAAACTACCGTTAGTGTGACTCTTCATGTTACCTACATTCTGTCTTATTTATAGCGCGGTTTTACTGCAAATCGCCTAATCACACGTCGTGAGCGTTGACGCTTACAATTATGACCGGTTCCAGATCGCCTCCCGTTGTCTCAGCACCGTCCACAACACATTAGTAGAGCTCTCCCTCTTGGGTTGCGCGGGAGTGGAAGGCGCGGCGGCGTGCTGGGCGCAGCTCGCCTGCGCGGAGACACTCAGCGCCTGCGAGCGGCTCACCGCGTCCAACAGAGAGGACACTTGCACCACCATGCAGGCGCCTCTACTGCACAACGCTAAAGACAAGGTGTGTGACGTCACAATACGCTGGTGGAGATGGACAGTCAAATATATAGAGATGTATCCACGTTATTGCCTTATGCCATTGTAATATGCGGTTACCAACAAAAACAGTTGTACAAGTATGTTTGTCGCGTTTTTGTCCTTTAATAAATTTTGCTTAAAATATTTATTACCGTACAAATCTACAATATCCAGTGAGTAAAACCTTGTAACGAAGATCATGATCTTTATTATTTTTAGTAATTTCCTATATACAAACATTAATATTTTCAGCTCCACGAACTAGGCAAGCTATGCGGACTCCTGCCAGGCTCGCCTGACCCGACCTCCGAACAGTTGCACCTAGTAGTGATGCTGTCAGCCGGCATGGGGGACAGTGAGCCGAACAACCAGCACCCGACGCCCACGGATCGGCTGAAAGAGGCGTTGTGCAGCAAGACGAGCTTCCAGCAGTATTATCTGGAGCTCGCCGAGTTGGCTATGGGGACGTACAAACATATAGGAAGGTTAAGGTTAGTATCTCTAGTTATTCTACAGTTTAGGTACAGTTAGGTAAGCTCTTACCTCCGAACAGCTGGAGCTAGTAGTGATGCTGTCAGCTGGCATGGGGGACAGTGAGCCGATCAACCAGCACCCCACGCCCACCGACCGGCTGAACAAGACGAGCTTCCAGCAGCTTTATCTAGAGCTCGAGCCAGCACCCGACACCCGTACACTTTGTCAATAATTTATAGCTATTATAAATTACTCTTTTCTTGTAGATTTGCACGCCTCATCGGTCGGGACCTCGCCGCGTTTTACTCTGAGCTGGGTGAAACAAGCAAAGCGGTAGTGTTCCTGATGGACGCCCTACGCTCCTACGAGGAGCAGGGTTGGAAGGACCTAGCGGCACAGACCAGGCTCGAGTTGGTAGCTGCCGCTAAGAAAATGGAGGATGTCGACAGGTATAAAAACATGTTCTCAACAAACTCACCTGTAAATTTTTAAGCTAGTGGCTCTGTGAGCTGTAGACCTTGTGACTGTTATTTTTTGGATTTCCAAAACTATGTTAGATATTGAGCTCACACAATTTCACGAGAATCGGTTGAGAAATGTGACCTGTAGAGGAGAACAACCGGAAACCCGGACATACGAAAGCATTTTTGCCGAAGCTAAAACAGAGACCTTCGTTTCACTCGGACAATAAAGGTAAAATTGAAAAATTTTGGCTAAGAGCAGGATTCGAACCGCCGACCTTCTGGCATTCGCGGCCAGTCGCTCTATCCACTAACCTACGGGAGCAATTGAACTCGGCCCCCAAATCCCTCAACCGTTCCGTTATACAAACGCCTTACCTAGCAGAGTTACTGATTAATGCAAAATTAAACTCAACTGTCCCGAAAAAAAAACCCTGCAGGACAGTAGGCAGGTCAAGGGTGGTGTTGGGATGAAGACCATAGGCGCAGAAAGAAAGAGATGGAGACAGTAAATGACTTATATTTATTAATATTAAATACAAAGGTGTCGAACGTGTCGGTTCGGATTTTAGAAGAAGAGGGCGGGCCACAGTGCCGCATCCTTATATAGGTAGATTTAGCGACATCTGTTGGCAGAGCCATGAACTAATTACAATACTTGATAGTAAACTATAGCTAATTAAACAAGGTAGATGATTCTCTAAGAATCTGGTAGATGGCGTTACTAGACGCCATCTAATCCATTAAATTGGTATATAGTTATTAAAACATTATAGGATTAGCAGATGGCGCCGCGTAGGCCTATACCTAATCTTATGTTAGTACCTAACAGGTGGACAACAAATGTAATCGAAAGACTTCGTTTATAGATACGCAGCGTGTTCTGCGTAAAGCGCTGTAAGTTAAGTTAAACCATATGACTATGTATAATGTATGTATGTATGTATGTGTCGCTCTTTAGCGATAAGACCGCCTGTTGTTTGCCTCTACTTATTGTGTTTTTTTTTTGTATTGTACTGTGTCCTTTAATTGAGGTGTGCAATAAAGAGTATTTGTATTGTATAACTGCTGAAGCATACACATTTCACCATTCAGTAAAAAAGTAATTGTCGGTTGTCATTAAGGACGCTTTTAAATAAATGTATCATTTTGCTAATACCGACCAAATATTTACCACAAGAGAACACAAATGATTCCTGCATGCAATCATTTAATCAACTTGTAATACAATTTCATTTTTCAGATATACAAAGCTCTCTGCGACAATAGCGTGCACCGCCGAATTAGAAATCCTAGTCAGAAACTTCTACTTCGAGGAAATGATGAAATCAATAAGAGAAAACCTCTCGCAAAAACCTGAATCAGTGTTAACTGAGCTCAATGAGTGCTTCAAAATTGTCTCAGCAACCATAATGCCGTCCGACCGTGGTGTTTACATCACTGACAATAAGGTCCAATGTTGTTTGGTCGTGGAAAGCAATATGCCTAAAGATATTACTTGTACGCGGGCAGCGATTAGTATAGAGACGTTTAAATTGGATAAGCAGACGGAGAAACGGACGCCGGTTAAAAGTTATAAGACTGACTTAAGTGTTAATAATAATGTAGGATCACAGAATAATTCGCCCAGGAAGAGTGCGCCCGAAAGCGATAACGAATTACCTAATTTAATAACGAGGTAAGTCACATTATTTAATTAGATGATTTAGATGCTCATAGAAAATGTACAAAACTGTCATAAGATTTTAGTAACGGTGTCAACTCAGTACCTACCTAAAGAATAGTCTTAGGGTTGTCACCGTTCACACGTATTCGATTGCACGGTTGACAGCACACTATATAAGTAAAATGCGTTAAAGCTGGATGCGGGTGGCGCAGGAGCGGTCATTGTGGCACTATTTGGGGGAGACTTATGTCCAGCAGTGGACGTCTTTCGGCTGATATGATGTTAAGTTAAAAGGGCCCTTAGTGCCTGTGGCGTTTACTTCATTATCACGCCGGAATCTTTATTTTGGTATTAGTAACAGCCCCTTAGATACAAATGTTATACGCCAACAACACTCTTTTACCAAAGAATGACGTATATTTTCGCTAACGTTTTTTTAATGATTATTATATTATTAATGATGAATATCTTCTTTCAGTATAAGACTGGACGATTTAAAACCTAAGAATCCCCTGCTAAACCCATTACACATAACTTCCCAGCTTCACTACAAGGAAGACAAATCCTTACAAAAAGCGACAGTAGAATGCATCAATCCAAAAGTTACACTCAAGCGCTCAGACAGCAGCAAATATAGAAAACCGTCCGCCACTGTGAGAAGCAGTTACGAACATGCTTTAACGTGCGGTAATATTACTCTAAAACCAGGCACGAATGAAATAACCCTAGAATGTATTTCAAAAACACCCGGTACTTTTAAACTAGGCCAGATTTCTCTGCTAGTTGAAGAGAAGTTGGAGTTTTTATCCAACGCGCTGACGAGTCTCAAAGTGGGTTATGATGTGGTCACGCAAGGGGTCAGCGTGTATTTGAATAAGGTGGAACCTAAGAAGGACTTGGTGGCTGGCTTGGAACATGCTATGGAACTGGTTGTTACTAGTGGAAGTTTGCATATAGAGGAGGTAAGTTGTTGGTGGCATTTGTGGTTTACAGTACAACAGTAGTAGGAGAAAGGATGTGATACGGAATATTTGGCTTCATTGGCTTGTACTATCTATAGTATCTATACGGTGCTCATAGCTTACAGTAATGTTTTTCGTTGATATGCGATCGTAACTTGATACTAGCGAAAGCATTTCACTGTAGAGGAGTAGATTATACTGGCCCACTTCGCCTCATGTTAGCGAAGCATTTCATGTTAATGGAATAGACTATGTTGGACCACTACTGCTTAAAGTGGGTATAAAGTAGAGCGTGCATTCTCCCGAGATATCTCGGGAATTTTCATACAGACTGGCATCGGGACTGCAAGCCCCAAGCCCTGTTTTTTTAAACCCTGTTTTTATAAAGTACTGCCATAGTAAAATGTATGTCGTGTTCATTGGTTTCTTGCGATGTTTTGTATAGAACTTGTATAGACTAGTACAACTTTATAGATAAAAATAAACACAGTAGGTAGGTATAGTATAAAGTACGATCTTTATTTTACAATGGCAGTTCCCTATTCCTTTTCAAATTATGGCTAAGTGTAAAGAATTAAATGAAATAAGGACAAGATGATGATGATGATGAATCCATTGGGAATGTTGATAAATGAACTTATCAGAACTTTGACTTTGTCCAGAACGCAACAATCCTCCTTAAAACCTCCACGGGCCTACTGATCCGTCTTGCCGAAGACTCCACTATGGTGCGGGAACTCTCCATACCTGTTCCGGCCAGCAAGCCATTCGAGACCACTCGGGTGCCGCTTAAACTGTTCGCTAATCTGCAGGTCAAGAAAGAGAAGAGTGTGGAACATACTGTGAGTGGTAGATGTTTCTTTTCTACTTAAATTAATGTATAGTATAGTAGGACCGCAACTGTAAGAGCAAGACTTAGGCTGGGTTGCACCAAACCGTCTGTAATTGTAAGCGGCGTTCTACAAATCTGATTGTATGGAAAGTTTGACAACGGCGCCATATTTGACGACGACCAGTCTTCGTACGTTGGTGCAACTGGTACTTATACTCTGAGAAAATGTTTGCGTTTAGCTTGCGTTACCTGTACCCATCCTTGATATCTAATCTTGAAAAACAGGGTATAATGTCAAATTTATTCAAAATCTGTTCAGTAGTGTAACCGAAAATTAAAGAATCTAAATTTCCCATTCAAATATGCTTTACACCATTCCATAGCTATGGATTTAGAATATTCCGGCCATCTATTCAACGAGCTCTGCGTAGCTCTAACGCTGTGCCTTCCTTATCGGATTCAAAAGACCATCGTTTCATACTGAGTTGTACTGATCCGGTTCGAAAAACCATATCTTCACTCTGTGCATTCGCAGTACCATCTTTACATACCTGATGACATTTGTACAATATTTTAGGTGTGGCTCAACTGCCCCTGGTGGGAGGCGGCGATGGAAGTGCCCCTCCACTTCTCCCCACCCATGGTAGCCTCGTGGCGACTCCTGACCTCGAACACGAGGAAATTCGTCCACGTTACGCTCAAGTCGACGGTCGCCCATCTCATTCAGTTCCAACTGACTGAGCCCAAGTTGGAGTGTGACGGCAATACTACTGTGTCGGATTTGAATCCGAAGAATGCCAAAGATATGGTAAGTTACGTGGTCTGTTTGACCTGCTGTTATAGAATGAGGAGTTTTTGTTTATGACCATTCCTTTTATTACTAAATTCATATGTATAAGATAACTAGTTTTTTCCCGCGGCTTCGTCCGCGTGGAATTCGTTTATATCGTGATAAAATTTAATTGCTCCTGTTTTATAACAGGGGATCTACTAACCGCGAAACGAATTTTCAGCCTATCTGTCGCACTGGCATATTCGAGCGACAGAGAGGGAGGTTTTTAGGTTTGATGAACGTGTTTGAATAAGGGCATTAAATAGATAGCTAAAATGCCGTTTAAATTCGTTTGTTTTTATGTCACATTTGTGACAAAGGGGCAAAACAGGAATTGTAAAATTTTATGAATTGAGTGGTTAATATCTCAAACTTCCAGGTGGTAGCCTCTGACGGCACAACGGCTTCCTTCATGTGGGAGCTCCTGAAAGATCCCCTAGTAAAAGCGGGCCCCATGAAGGCCGTGTTCACTGTGCAATATCAGCCGACGGGAATGAACGAGCCTTCTAGAACGTTCTCGTGCCCGTTTGACATTCAGGACTGTACGACGCTGTTCGTTATTAGGACCAAACTGGAGCCCAGCAAGGGCTCGGACTTTTGCAGGGCGTCGCAGGTGTGCTGCTTGCAGCTCGGTGTGCAGAGGGTAAGATTTCAAGTTACATATTTATTTATTATATGGCAATTATTTCGAAAGAGAGCGCTCGTGGCCCAGCGGCGCCTGCGTACCGCTTGCGGTATCTAAGGTTAAGCAACGTGGGCAGCGATCAGGACTTGGATGGGTGACCGCTTTGAGTGGTTACTAACTGAGCGCTCCCGTGCTTTGGAAGGCACGTTAAGCCGTTGATCCCGGTTGCTGTCTATGGCAGCAGTCGTTAAGCCAAGTTGGAGGCCTTCGGGCGGTTTGAGAACTTCTAACAGTCAAGTTGCCCACTCACTTGTCAAAGCCTAATCCCAATTAGGCCTAGTTTCCTCTCGGGGTTGAAAGGTCAGATGGCAGTCGCTTTCGTAAAAACTAGTGCCTACGCCAAATCTTGGGATTAGGTAGCGGACCCCAGGCATCCTTCAGGATGCAACTGTACTGGGATAACGCTAGGAGGATGATGAATTATTTCGAACCGTGGGATCTTCGAGAAGACAGTACCGTTGCCTGTTTTGTTGCACTATTAGCACTATTAGGGGTCATATGTAGGGTAACGTCAAGTGGTTTATTTACTTACTTTCTCGGTGCAGTAACCTTTTTTTTAACCTGACCATAGCTTTATAAACCGGGCCAAATAAAGCGATAGGAGTGCGCGGTTGGAGAGTGGCCGGGGACAATCTAGGGACAACCGATATAACCACACGGGCGTTTTAAACACTGGAATACTCTAAGAGTTTGTGATCCAGTGAGATTGGTTGAGCGGCTTCGCAGTGACCCAAACAGGATCTTAGCCTCCGAAACGAGAACCCGCCACTTTTCCCAAACCTGGGGGCCGATTTTTGAGTGTCGAACGCTCGAATTTTCACTCGAGATCTGTCAAAAAACTATGATGATTTGACAGATGTCGAGTGAAAAGTCGAGCGTTCGACACTCAAAAATCTCAACAACACTCAAAAAAGCCCCCTGCGCCGCTTCCTGCCAGTTTTCGACCTGGATCTGCCTCAGATACGCCTTCACACTGTCTTCCCATTAATACCTGGGTCGACCCTAGTATGCTTTCTTAACGGCTCGATTCTGCACCGATCTCAGTTTTAGAAGATACGAGACATTTATTTATTTAAACCTTATTGTACAAAACACAGAATTGTACAAATGGCGGGCTTAATGCCATTCTCTACCAGCCAACCATTCATCATATCAGGCGAAAAACCCCACTGCTAGATATAAGCCTTCCCCAATGAGTGCCACAATGACCCGTATTGCGCGAACCGCGTCCAGCGGACTCCTGCGACCTTTACCAGGTCATCAGTCATCGGTCAGGCCGTCAAGATACGAGTATAAACAAATTAATGAGGGCGTATATCTATTCGCCTGAATGGATAGGCTAGTAGATTAAAAATGTGATGTTTTCAGGTAAACGAAACGGAGTTTACATCTCTCATGTATGAGGTTTTGGCCGACCAGACTATGTGGGCTGTATTAGGAAGAACTGCAGGTAAAGAAACCTTATTTTTTTTCATTTCAAAACACTTTTATTAGAAACATGAAACTTACTCATTTTAAAACCCTAATGCCCCCTATATGCTGGCCTAGGCTCGGCGTCCCTTCGTCTGACGCGAGCGTGTGGCGGATTGGCTGGAGTGGAATTGAAAATTGTGACAACTCGCAAGCTAGAGTCTGGCTACGTTAACTCTACCTAGCAAATGAACTGTCAAACAAATATAATTTGGCAACACTGTGCATTATACGTCATATTTCTATGGAAATGTCACGGAAATGTGACGTGTGAGGTAGTGTTGCCAAACCAAATATTTGTTTGACAGTTCATTTGCTTGGTAGAGTTAAAGTAGCCAAACTCTAGACCAACATGTAAGGGCGGAATGATATCTATGGATACATAACGCCTTACAGAGCTACAAAACTCTGTCACGGGCAGAAAATTTGGCCCAAAAACTTTTCGTGATTTCAAATTATAAATTGAATAAATTAAACAATGTTTAATATATCATCATCATCAGTCGTTCCCTCAATGCTGAGGACCGTGACACCATGTCCTATTCTTGCTGACCAGACTCCTCCATTGGCTCCTGTCACCCGCCTTAATATATAAAAATGCATTTTTCTAATTTGGGCCAAATTTTCTGCCGATGAGTATATATATTTATATTCTGGAATGTGATGAGATGGAGACAGTGCGCTAAAGGTTGACCCGCCATTAAGCTTTAATGTCTCCATACCCTCCATGGGATTATTTGTTAATGTCTAATTAAAAATGAGATTGCTCTTGGCCAGCATCTAGCCAGGGGGCAAAGATGAGGCCGACGGTGAAGCAAACTCACCCAGAAGATGCCTATTCACTAAATGAACTTTATTCTGTAAGTAGGCCGCAATGGCACTTTTACAAGTCAAACCCTACTAGCGTTTCACAGAGGCCACTGCCGAGAAGAAACGCCGAAAGAAACTCGACAGTCAGCCATTTTCTCACAAAAATATGCTTATTACAATGATAATACTTAACCTACGTAAGATCAAGAAATCTAAGACACATAGAATTCAAAATTCAGAATTCAAACATTTATTCTGCAAATTGGCCACAAGGGCACTTTCACATGTCATAATGTTAATGTACAATTTAAAAAAAGTCTTACAATATAAGCATATGATAGGTTTTTCATGAGAAAATATTAATTTACAATTTAAGAAATATATCAATAAGAATTTAATACATTTTTCATGTTAAAATATTAATTATCTATTACAAACATTACAATAATAGTAAAATTGAGAGATGTATAAGGTCTCAGTCTGAATAACAAAATATCTTAAAGATGTAAATGGTCTCTGAGCGTCACAATATTCTTAATAATGACTTTCTAACGTGCTTTGAGATGTACATGGTCTCAAAGCGTCAAAATAAAAATAATAAGTTTTAAATATAAAAGGAAACAAAAAAAAACAATTTAATATAGAGGTCTCTCTCAGAGTCAATGTCAACAAAAACTAATCCATAACAGGGTGATGTCTCTCGTCAATCTCCAAGAGAAGACACTAGTATTAAAGTAGTTACTATGTCCTTGCAAGCATGAACGACCGTGTGACACTCGTGCCTTAAAGAGGTCCAGGATATAATAAATAATAAACATTCTTTATTCAGACAACAGTGATCCATGATTTGTTGGTAGTTATATGGCACATTATTTTTTTGTGTAGGCGTAATATCGATGGAGTCGAGTGCGGAAGCGAGCGTTTCCCTCGACGTGATGCCGCTGGTCGCGGGATATCTGCCTCTGCCTGCGGTGCGGCTCTCCAAATACATAGCTCACAACACCAAAGGTAGGTCCATCCGTGTACAGTCAAGTGCAAAAACATGTATCGAGTGTATCCTCTCATAAATATGGCACTAAAACCTTAATTTACCGACATAGGAGCTATGGGACATATTTTTGGGCAAGTTGTATGCACCCATATTTTTGCACTTGACTGTACATGAACATGTCATTCATAAATTTACACTAATGTGAGACAAAATTACACTTAATAAGAAAATAAAGGAGGAGATTTGACACTCACTTGGAAAAGTCCTTTATCAGGTTGAGTGATGATACGATAATTGACCGCGCATCACTCCAGTCCGCGCATTTTCGCAGTCCGAAACATGACGCAAATAGTGACTTTTTCCAAGTGATTGTCAACCGTTATTCTCTTATTTTGTCATTCATATTTATTTATCGTATGGCAATTATTTCGATCCGTGAGATCTTCGAAAAGACAGTACGGTTGCCAATCATCCATATATTTTTTGGAACAGTGACGTCACAGAATACATTGTTTCCAGGCAGAAGTAACGCTTTGTTTGCAGTAAATAAATCTAACTGTGCCAATATACCTGCTTGATTTAAATATGATGTGTGTGCGTCCTCTAGATTGGGCAAACGGCATCCGATGTGACGATCATGTTTTGAACTTCTTATGAGTATAAAATTCAATCAAAAAACATTCTAATTGACAATCGACAAAGCGCCAAATTTTGCTTGGACAAAAGGCCCCTTAAACTTTTCAATCCAAAGCTATCCTCAATTTTAACACATATCAACAAGCTGGTATATAGCAATAACACCCATAAAGGTTCTTAAAATAACCTAGAGGTACTTCTCTAGTAGTCTAAAGTTTTTAACAAACGAACGCGTTTGCCTTTAGCCTAAATTTTAGCAAAAAATAGTTACCACCTAAGGCCACCAGAGGCGCTGCTCGCGTTGCCCTACAAAATGAGACTAAACGCAAACGCGTTCGTTTGTGTTTTGTTTCGAAAAAAACTAATACTAAAGGTTCAGTAACCTCCTCATTTTCTCGACAGATCCAAAAAAAGACATCACGGCTCACCCGCGCCTCGAGCCGTTCAGCCCAGGGCAAGTGTACCACGCGGGCAAAGCCAAGCAGGTCCATGTACTCCCGTCTATGCCCAAGGAACACCTAGAGCCGACACTATAAAGGTGTAAGTTCGTAGCCGACAGCAGACAGCAACCGTCGCACACGAAGTTGAACCGTAATCATTAGACTAAAAGTTCCAATTTGGAGTGAGCTGCACAAATGTCGTCGTGCGGTTGCGATACTTCTAAGAGCAGGAGGCCAATTCTCGGGCCGCTCGAGATGATGTCTATTCGAGATGATCTCGATTGACGCAATGTCTATCGAAAAATCTCACCAAAATGTCGAACACAGCTAAATTTCTTATTCTGGGGCACGATCGAGATTATGTCGAACGATGATCTCGATGTCTATTGCAATACGCGTTCCGTTTTTTTCGATTGAGTTAGTTTACAATCGAGTGTAAATCAATAAATTATTTTATAAGGTTTTCCAGTTAATTAAATATCTCTTATATCAAAAACAAAAGCGTTATTCATTTACAATAGTCTAATAAATAAATATGGTGATTTAACACATCAAATATATTTAAGTATATTTGCTCTTTTATATACTTACGTGAAATGGAACGCATAATAACGTTGACTACTTTCTTTCAATAGGTATATTTGTAAGCTGTCAATTCAATACAATATTTTCCGCCAACTTAATTCGGTAATTTAATTTAGAGTAAGGCCCTTGAAAGCCTGAAATTTTTTACAAGCGCGGTGTCCTGCGTTTCAAAGTTTCAAACGCGTTTTCGCGCCACTGTATGCCTCGCCTTGCACCCCGCGCTGCATCTTCGGCCGCTAAAACTTCTGCGACGTCCACAGCGTTGGCGATTAAATTATTTAAATAGATTGACATATTTTTCGTTAATTTTTGCTGCTTTAAACGCACTTAAAGTTGTCAATATTGTAGTTTAGTAAATCAAATTCCACATTTCTATACAATACCTGTATTACATTATCTGAAATAGTCGATCTTGTACAACAATTATACTTATTCTAATAATATTTACAACATTACAACAACCATTTTTTACCGATCGATAATTATGCCAACTGCTTCCTTAACTTTTTAATTTTCCCGTCAGACAGGAGGCCGCGGTAATAGATTAGTTACCCATATCGGCCACCACCGCGGCGCCACTGTCTACGTCATCGGTATCGCCATCGCTACAATTATAAAATGATCAAGGCTGGTTTTCCACTAGAGCTATGCTAAGCAGCTATGCTGCGAGGATGCGCTACGAGCTATGCGACCGTTTCCACTAAAGCTACGCTATGTAGCTGTGCGAGGAAGATGCGCTATGATGAAGATGTGCTATGCTACGTAGCTGTGCGAGGTAATGCCGGTTACACGCAATGACTATGATATGATGCCACTACGTACGGAGCGCAAGCGACATGCTTAGGACTCATCGAGCAACATGTTTCGGACTGACACGCGACATGTTTCGAACTCATCGAGTAACAGTTTCAGATTCACACGCGACATGTTTCGGATTCACACGCGACATGTTTCGGACATACACGCGACATGTTTCGGACTGACACGTGACATGTTTCGGACTGACACGCGACATGTTTCGGACTGACACGCGACATGTTTCGGACTGACACGCGACATGTTTCGGATTCACACCCGACTTGTTTCGGACTGCCACGCGACATGTTTCGGATTCACACCCGACTTGTTTCGGACTGCCACGCGACATGTTTCGGATTCACACCCGACTTGTTTCGGACTGCCACGCGACATGTTTCGGATTAACACCCGACTTGTTTCGGACTGACACGCGACATGTTTCGGACTCACACGCGACATGTTTCGGATTCACACCCGACTTGTTTCGGACTGACACGCGACATGTTTCGGATTCACACCCGACTTGTTTCGGACTCATCCAGCGACATGTTTCGGACACACACGCGACATGTTTCGGACTCATCGAGTAACAGTTTCGGATTCACACGTGACATGTTTTGGAATTCACACGCGACATGTTTCGGAATTCACACGCGACATGTTTCGGACTCGCACGCGACAATTTGTTCGTATATTGGGTTAATACCTCTTCAATTCTAACTAGCCCTATTTAACGTGACGCTAACAATATTTCCCGCCATTGACAGATCAAATGTGAAAAAAATAGTGATGAAACCATCTCGATCGCTACTGACCACTCGATGTATCTCGAACGCTGGGAGTAGACATATCTCGAGTGTGAGATTTCGAGAATACGCAAAATTGGTTTTCGATCGACATCCGCCATTTTTTTTCGAGATATCTCGAATAGACATCATCTCGAGCGAACCGAGAATTGGCCTCCAGACACTGAGTGTAAGTTCGTAGCCGACGGCAGACAACAACTGCACGTTCCGCTGCATACGAAATTGAACCGTAACCATACGACTAAAAGTCCCTATTAGGAGCGAGCTGCGTAAGTGTTGTCGTTCGGTTGCGACACTTCTATGAGCCGATTAAGACCGATTAAGACACTATAAAGCAACTGTACGTTCCGTCGCACACGAAGTTGAACCGTAATCATAACACTAAAAGTCCCAATTTGGAGTCGTGCGGTTGAGACACTTCTCCGCTCATTTCAAATTGAGCATTTTACAAATACCATTACGGTTCAATTTGAAATGCGGCACACGGCTGATCTTCTCGATTTGGTGTTGGCATTGAAATGTCACCATTTCTGACGTTTGAACCGATTGCACTCGACCACGGATGACTTCGTCACTACTTTTGAACAGGTACAGTCAGCAGCAAAGTAGCTGCGTATATGAAAGAGAAAATGATCTTCACCCGTTTCTAACACAGCTGGCTTAGATAATTTGAGCACTTGCCCTCAATGACGATTCTCGTCGATTAGTTCGGGCCGGAACGCATTCTACGAGATGCAAGGAATTTTAAACAATCTGCACAGTATCTACGGTTCATATTTCAACGGAGCCTGGGCCTCGCAACCGACGCGATTTCATTTAAATATGAACTGTATCCGACGGTCTAAATCCCTTGGTCAGTGGCAATCGTACTTTTCAATAATTCTGTTGCAGATTTTACCGAAAATAGAAACATTTTTATCCCGTATCGCTATTCTGACAGGAGCGAAAAAGATATGTGTTTCTCTTTGCATAACTTTATATTCTTGATATTTAAGCACCTGCAATAAAAAAATGTGATTAGACGCTATTTCATCACTTGTTGCTCAGGGAAAGGGATTCCCCTTTAGTTGAAGTCTAGGTAGAGAGAGATTACCGAGCGATAAGTGAGAAAATATCTACACCTTGGGGTAGCGTCCATCATAGGCCATAAATCAGAAACATCCTGATAAATTTCAGGTTTTGGCCGTAAGACCTATTTTACCTGCATTGTTAAAAAATAAATAAACATATTATAATTAATTTCAATAAGGAGACTTTGACATTATGTTGTATATTTTATCATTACAAAGCACGATCGTGATTATTTAGTAGGTTAATATAGCTGTTTTATTTCGCTTGGGGAAATAATACAACTGCAATACCTCTTTTGATTAAAGTTAAAGTAAATATACAGTGTTTTTCTAAATACATATACAAGAGATTTAACTCATGACGTGTAGATTTATGATAAATACATATGTATTCATTGTTAGAAATGTGTGATCGAAAATATAAATGTAATTTGTAGTTTAAGAGCCGGTGACACTGAACCTAGTATGATAAGATTCCCAGATGGCATATATATAATTAGGTGCGTCATTAGTCGGGGAACACGAAACGGCGATGCTGCAATGCGAAAAACCTGGCGAAGCCATTGAAAATTAAAATTGAAAAATGATGAAAAATCCGGTTTCTAGTATGATAAGATTCCCAAGTTTCGTTTGTTCCTCGAAACAGGGGAGGGGTAGGACTATACGATAGTGCAGTGCTGCAAGCCCTCCTGACTGGCCTTGTCAGTGGCAGCAGTATGATAAGCGACCACTTTTCTGAGGTATCTAGTATGATCGGATTCCTGAAAAAAACAGGGCTCATCTGAAAGATCAGCACTTTCTGTGTAAGAAAAACCACTGCTGCATTTTCCAAACAGTGGAGAAGGTGGTTGCTGCAGCGATTAAAGGAGCCGACAACACTGAACCTATTTCGATAGATTCCCAGATGATATATATATAATTAGTCGCGGCATTAATGGGGGTACACGAAATGGCGATGCTGCAAAGCAAATGAGCAGGCAAACGTATTAAAATTCAAATTTTAAAAAATAAAAAATAAACGGTTTCTAGTATGATAAGATTCCCAAGTTTCGTTTGTTCCTCGAAATAGGGGAGGGGTAGGACTATACGATAGTGCAGTGCTGCAAGCCCTCCTGACTGGCCTTGTCAGTGGCAGCAGTATGATAAGCGACCACTTTTCTGAGGTATCTAGTATGATCGGATTCCTGAAAAAAACAGGGCTCATCTGAAAGATCAGCTCTTTCTGTGTAAGAAAAACCACTGCTGCATTTTCCAAACAGTGGAGAAGGTGGTTGCTGCAGCGATTAAAGGAGCCGACAACACTGAACCTATTTCGATAGATTCCCAGATGATATATATATATATATAAACTGAAACTGACAAGGCCATTCAGGAGGGCTTGCAGCACTGCACTATGGTATAGTCCTATCCCTCCCCTGTTTCAAGGAACAAACGAAACTTGAGAATCTTATCATCCTAGAAACCAGTTTTTTTATGTATTAAAATTTTCTTTTTAATAGCTTTGTGTGCTTTTTTGCATTGCAGCATCGCCATTTCGTTTCCCCCATTAATGCCGCGACTAATTATATATATATATTATCTGGGAATCTATCGAAATAGGTTCAGTGTTGTCGGCTCCTTCAATCGCTGCACCAACCACCTTCTCCACTGTTTGGAAAATGCAGCAGTGGTTTTTCTTACACCGAAAGAGCTGATCTTTCAGATGAGCCCTGTTTTTTTCAGGAATCCGATCATACTAGATACCTCAGAAAAGTGGTCGCTTATCATACTGCTGCCACTGACAAGGCCAGTCAGGAGGGCTTGCAGCACTGCACTATCGTATAGTCCTACCCCTCCCCTATTTCGAGGAACAAACGAAACTTGGGAATCTTATCATACTAGAAACCGTTTATTTTTTATTTTTTAAAATTTGAATTTTATTACGTTTGCCTGCTCATTTGCTTTGCAGCATCGCCATTTCGTGTACCCCCATTAATGCCGCGACTAATTATATATATATATCATCTGGGAATCTATCGAAATAGGTTCAGTGTTGTCGGCTCCTTTAATCGCTGCAGCAACCACCTTCTCCACTGTTTGGAAAATGCAGCAGTGGTTTTTCTTACACAGAAAGTGCTGATCTTTCAGATGAGCCCTGTTTTTTTCAGGAATCCGATCATACTAGATACCTCAGAAAAGTGGTCGCTTATCATACTGCTGCCACTGACAAGGCCAGTCAGGAGGGCTTGCAGCACTGCACTATCGTATAGTCCTACCCCTCCCCTGTTTCGAGGAACAAACGAAACTTGGGAATCTTATCATACTAGAAACCGGATTTTTCATCATTTTTCAATTTTAATTTTCAATGGCTTCGCCAGGTTTTTCGCATTGCAGCATCGCCGTTTCGTGTTCCCCGACTAATGACGCACCTAATTATATATATGCCATCTGGGAATCTTATCATACTAGGTTCAGTGTCACCGGCTCTTCTACTATTGGATACGGAAACTGGCTTCATTGCTAGCTGATTTAAGCTTATTAGATCAATAAAGAAATGAATAAATATATTGATCGTTCATCGGTAAATAGTACCACTTTTGCCGTCAATAAAGACTTTCTAAATAAAAAATAATAAAATAATAAATATTTGTGGACAATCTTACACAAATCAACCTAGTCCCAAACTAAGCAAAGCTTGTACTATGGGTGCTAAGCGACGATATACATACTTATATAGATAAATAAATACTTAAATACATAGAAGACATCCAAGACCCAAGAACAAATATTCGTGCTCATCACACAAATAAATGCCCCGGCCGGGATTCGAACCCGAGACCTCCAGCTTCGTAGGCAGGGTCACCAACCAACCAAGCTAAAGCGGTCGTCAATGCATCTTTATAGTCCTTATTTCCTATTGAAAACCTACAAAGTGGTATCTTTTGTCCATGATACAATAGGATGACGACACTATAAAAGAAATCAATAAATCCAAATTTTCTACATAAAGGCTCAAATCCTCAATCAAATGGCGTAAAAAGTAATTCAAAAAAATAAATAATTACGTAATTATAAGTCTTCAAAGATTTAAGAGTGGGTATGTTCTGCCCCTTTTCCGCAAAACGCACCTTTGTATTGAACGATCGTCATTTACTATGGCGCTACTTAACAGTGACGTCACGGTTGAGTAGCACTTTCTCTCTCTAACTAACATTCTAACCGTTGTAGCTTCGTTATTTTTTGAGATATTTGAATAGGAATTTCACTATTTGGCATAGTTTTATGTCTTCTTTCTATTGAAGTAATAAAAAAAAATGAGTCGACATCCCTATAATATACTGCGGCAGGTATGCCGATCCGGTACCTCCATTAGTAGTGTGGGAGACACAAGCTGCGGCATCAGCCTATCGGTGGTATGCATACGTGAGTGTGAGTGTGTCGTTGACAGTGACGTCACTATTATCACGATCCGGATTGTCAGACCTTGTTTTCTTGCTTTTGCCCGCGAACACGTTTATAATTGTGTGTATGACACAATCATATAAAATGGCGTCTCGAAAACAAATACAATTTAAGTAATATAATGTAGAAAATAAATGGCTAATATGCCAAACCTTGCTCTCAGGATACATAAGTAATCGGACCACGGAATATATGTGATAATACGACGTCTCATATAGCTATATGTGGTTTATGGCATATACTATATAGGCATATACTTATTCGTCATAAACACAATGCTTTCATAAACTTCTAAGAAAATCATAGCTACTTAATATTTTTTGGTAAATATGTGGTCGCAATACAAAGTTGTTGTGATCACTGCATTGCATAGCTTCATATCACTTATTAAGCTTGAATAACCGATATAATTATGTAATTTATTAGTAATCAGACTTGTAATAATAGTTCTGAATTCCTAACTCTTCTAGTGCCATTGTATCACAATATATATTTTACACTACTCGCATTAATAAGGGGCCGGACACATGTGCACGGTACGGCACCGGGCACCGTCTACGGCCTTTGTTCTTTGTACGTAGCCGCGTACGGCGCGGCGCCGTACCGTGAACATGTGTCCGGGCTCTAATGCAAATAATTATATATCAACGGGGTTGCATAACATATTGCCTAATTCACAATGTGTGCGTGTTAAAGAGTCTGCTTATTATGCTGTTCTCATCTTGTTAGGTGTGTAAAACATCTGCTAATAAGACTTGCTGTGCGCGACTCAGCAGTTCGTGTCACTCAGACTGCGTAAATCATAAAGACTAGGGTAGATTCTCCCGACTTACGTCGCGTCGAGTTATCAGTTGTGCTAAGTAGCAGTACAGTCAAGGGCATAAATATGTATACATTTTTGGACCTTATTTTAATGGAGTAAGGTGAAAAAGTGTATACATATTGGTGCCCTTGACTGTACGTGCCACTCGGTCGCAAAATTACTTCCGTACTGGGCGTAAACACTTGAATCCCTCGTTACGCTCAAGATTCTACTTTAAGAATTCCTTGCTACGCTCGGAATTCTATTGTTGGATTTTTCGCTTAACTGAAGATTCATTATACCGGCTCGCCGTAAATACATCATTTTACTCCCTTGAGGCAGAATCTACTATTTCACCACACCTAGGTTACCCGGTTGATAATATCTTATCCTGCATCCATATTCTACTATGAATATTATAATCGATATTTTATCAAATTATCACACAGGATATGGTTGACAGGGTTTTTAGTATACGGTACTCACAATCTGCAATTATTTAAAAATGAGCTTTATCGTCGTGCGTAAGGGTTGATATTAGTACAGCTTACGTAGTCACGTGCTAGATATTGTATATTGATGTTATTGGGAGTAGTTGAGAATCTTGGTATGTGATGTAAAATACGAGTGTAACTGTAACTGACCAATCGTAGACTTTATTTAAATCTAATAAGGTTTATAATTGGCCGATTAATTGTTTTCATTGCTACTTAGGTACTGAGCTTAAAATGACATGTACATAGTAAGTATTTGTTTCACTAAGGCTATTGAAAAAGAGGGCTTAGCTGTGCAATACACACTCGAAATGTAATTTTAAATATAATTGATAATGAAAACGGCTTTCAAAAGTTAACGCTAGGTATATTCGTTATTAATATAAGGCTATAGGGTATTTTTTTGCATGTCGCGCCGCCACTTGTAACACCTCTTGCTTCAAAGGGTGGCCTTGATAGGAGACGATTGTAGCAACAGATATTGGATGAATTGATGTTAGATGTCTCTTGATTTGACAACTCCAGTTTAACTTATAGGCCAAATAGTGGCCTTCCTTTTCCGCATAGAGCATAACTGTTATGTTTACCTATACCATATTCGCTAACGGACATTTGTTTCAAAATACAAAAATACCTTTTGTTGATGTTTAATTTATCTAAATTGAAAGAGAAGTAAGTACGATATATGGTAGCTACAGTAGGTACAGTGTTGCTATTATCTCAAAGTTCTCGTCGTCGTTTTTGGCGACAAAAAGACTGTTAGACGCAAAAGCGAGTGTGAAGGCGATATATCGAAGCTTGTACGCATTATAAAGAAAAGACCTTTAGAAACGTAACAACTTATCACAACAACCGACAGACATGCTCGTGGTCGAGCTATAGTAGAGTAGGAATCAGTAGTTTTGTCTCTGTTATGCTGAATTGGAACATTTGTGTAGGCCATTTACTTCCTAAGGGAGCTGGGTTTTAAATTCGCGTGTATTTTGTAAAATTCCACCTTTAGATAATCTCAACGAAATGCCATTTAATTTGACAACGATTATTATTTTACCTAGTCCCAGGTTCTCGTCTTTTCTATTTTACTATTAAGTTGTAAATAGTTTAATTTGGTGCTGATAATTTACTGTATTACCTAATCGCCACAACTTCGTTTATTTAAAAATACTTCATGTTTAAGAAAATAAATTTATTGTTGTAATTGTAATAAAATGAAATGTAACTTTTGCATCGTCGCATCTTATAAACGTGTCGTTGTAAAATTAACATTATTAGGCCGCAATTAAGTTGTAAGTAGTTTTTGAGTTTCTGTATATCTTGTAATGTTTAGTCTACCCGAATATTGTTCAATATTTTCAAAATTCGTATTCAGAATATTAGGCCTTTATTATTTTAACCCTTTTTCCAGCATTATCAATAACTTACTACCTGTTATGATGAGTCTTAACCCTTTGTATGGCAAGGGCAAGAAAGTCCTGTGTACGGCGCCAATAACGACAATAGATATTTATGGTCACGTTATCAGCCAGTTTCATGCTTTCAACTGGAGTTCATATTACTTTTTTTATGAAATAAAATGAATTGGCGTACAGATAGCAATGGCGTATATGAAGAATTCCAAAGTGTATCTAAGGACGTAATTTGTATGAGTGTTATAAAATGCCTGTCAGAAAAAGGTTTAGAGCGTTCATCCTGCCTCTTTCATTTAAATAATTGATAATGCAGTCCTAATTATAAAATTTTATAGATAGTTTTATATCACAGATATAACATGTAAACATTTTGACATCATGAATACTCATTATGTTTAAATTAACATCCATATTAAAATAGGAACTATTGAATTTATTAAGTTAATTGTCTTATTACAATGGGAAATCTCAAGTCCATTCATTAAATGAAACACTACATATAATATTGAGTGCTTTATTTGGTGTTAATCTTATTATTAATACCTGTATTTATTTGTAGGGGTAGGCACTTTAAATACTAACAGAAATTGTATTATGCTATTATTTTAATTAATCCAAAGACAACACTGTACACATTTGTTTTCGTTTAATGAAGAATAAATAAAAACCTGTAAGTGTTAAAAATAAATAAGTATCTTTTTAGACATACAGAAAGTTGCATAAAATTTATCGCTTTTCTACGAAATCGTTATTCTGGAAGGCGGGAAGAATGTATATAGACGTATAATGTATAACTGGAGATGTATTTATGTTTCATACTATGGTAATAGCTTAGGTATATCAATATAATGTTTATTGTTATATTTTTGTTTCAATATTTTACCCCTTCCATACCCTTACCCTTTGACCTCTCCCCTCATGCGCCGCAGAATGCACCTTTTTTACCTCCGACACGAGCAGGCGGGCGGTTTAAACACTGGAATACTCTAAAGAGTTTGCGCTCCAGTGGTATTGGTTGATCGGATTCAACCGAATCTGAGGTGTGAATGGAATGGAATCGAGCTACTGGGAGTTTTGTGTGGTTCCCATTATGTATGTAAAAAGGCGAGCTTATCCCTATAAGGGTTTTCTCCTAGCTAACCTCAGGTTACATTTATCTCAAAATTGTTATAAGAATCCTACTAGGATAGTTGGTGCTACGTAACAGTCCAGTTCTTTCTAGACAGTGACAACAGACTTCAAAAGAACTAACTCTCTCTCGACTAATAACGGGGGTTAAGCGGGTATTACACTGTCCTGAATTCAGGACACTTAGAAGGGTTCCGACCTATACGTTAGAGCGAGATGCTTCAACTCCCCTCCACTAGCTAGGACGCCTGATTCAGGACAGTGTAATACCCGCTTTAACCCATGCTGAATCCCATTCCCTAAGCTTTTTAGCCCAAAATAGTTGATTGACACATGCAACCGACCTTAACAACTTCGGTAGCAGCTGGATTAAATTCGACACGATAGCATAATTTGAATAGACCGCCTTTGCTAAATAATAACGCTGATCGTGCGGTGCGCGCTGCTGAAAATGTAAATAAACCTTTCGTTTCGAGTTCCATAGACTACCTATCACGAATCGATTGCTGTGTAAAATCGATAAATATTAACCGATTTTACAATGGTAAATGAAAACAGACTCATTCCTTACCACCAACAACTAGTAAAGAATTTTACTATTCAGTGATTGGTTGTTTTCAAGTTGATGCACAATGTTGGCAACTTTGGTACCGAAGTGAAGTATACGTTCGATTGTGTGCGTGAGTAGCTGTCGACGAACCAAATTGATAAGTTTGTTTTGTCAAAAAAAATTATACCAATTTATAAATCCAACGGACCTCGAAACATGTGACAAGTGACAAATAAAAATGATAAACAGTTCAATAGTTAAATGATACCTTAGTCTACGCCACCATTTGGATAAGTTTTGGTGTTAAAAATGAAGTGTATTGTTAAGAGTCTCGGTGGATGTCACACGCGATCTCACTTCGAGGAGGTCTCAGGAATTGAGTAAATTTTCGTGGAGGAATCGTTACATGTACGCAGCGGGAATGACAATAATGGCAGTTTCTGTTGGCGAAATTTGCGAGAACACCAAGCTGGCTCGGGAGATGGCCCTCACGGGTAACTACGAGTCGGCTCTGGTGTACTACGAAGGGACGGTTCAGATGATACACAGATTGCTGGTGACCATCGCAGACCCCACACGCAAGTCCAAGTGGCAGTTGGTAAGTTTAAGCCTTGTTCTACATTAAAAAAATTGGTCGTTGCCGTTTGTGGTGTTGTGGTTTGCCTTGAAGTAGGTGACATTACCTTATACGATAAGCAGTGCTAATTAAAGTCGAGGAAGGCGGAAGGCCGACAAGTGGAATAATGTTTGTTTTTGTCTATTTTTATGGCAACCAAGACTAACAGGTGGCAAACCAACACTTAAACAGGTGTACATAATACTGGGGCATAATCTTAACTGCTCCATCTAAAATTGAATGTTAAGAATATCATATATTGTGTGTCTCACTAAGATCAAATTAAAAGTTGCCTGTGTGGTGTATAGTTAAGAAAAATTGCACTACCCCCTTTTCTATCAGTCCACACCACATTGATTTAATTGCATTGTTCCAACACAACACAATCAAACATGAGATTGTACCAAAACATATAACCCGCTCTTTGCTGGCATTTGTCCATGTGTGGGATCTTGATCTTCTCCATGGGGACCCTAATTCTATCAAGGACCATGTCCATACGTGACATATATATCCGTCTAAAATCACTAGCAGGTTTCCTCTTGTGAACTTAAGTTAAATAAATGCATAAGGTATATTCCACACTCCACTTTTTATTTTCAAACATGGTGTTTTGAATCAACGAAAAAAAACATGCTATTGAAAAGCATGTCATCTTGCTCGATTTTGGAGCAGCCCAACTGTGGAAGTACCTCAGCCTTGCAGTAGACCACAGCCATAATAACATTATTTACTGTACAAGTATGTAGTGTTGTGTTCCTGGAGGTGAGCAAGGTTGTCAGAGCTCCCAAGGGTGAACTGTTTTGAGAGTGAGGGTACTAAGTTTGTCTCTTCAGCTGACAGACACAGTGAATCCTCAAATTATATATAGGGTTGGCAACGCGCACGTGACTCCTTTGAAGTTGCGAGAAGAATAGGCTGCGGTGTCCTCTTATAGTGGTAATTTTCTAATATGTCCGAAAAGTCATAAAACGATTATCGTTAGCACTTCAAAACGAAAGGAAGTATGAAAAAATATTATCCGCACAAATAGCTACCTTCCGTTCTAAATGATAAGGTTAGGCCGACTACCTGCGCAAGCTCCAACCACCGACTGTTTTATTGCCAAGTTACCACAACTTGAACCTTATCATCTAGAACGGAAGGTAAGCTATTTGTGCGGATAATCTTTTTTCATACTTCCTTTCGTTTTGAAGTGTTAACGATAATCGTTTTATGGTTTTTCGGACGTATTACAAAATTACCACTATACCATCAGGTGGACCGCACGCTTGTTTGCCACCATCGTTTTATAAAAGCATGTCAACTTAATTGATTAAATATATGACTCATAATACAAATGATTAATACTTTTATCATTGGGATGCTCAGAGCTCACATAAACATAATCCGAGCTCTGAGTAAATGTCAATAACCAGTATTTACAAACTATCTCTCGATGAGTCTTTGATAAACTTGAAAACATCCTGTGTATCACTTTTATTGTGAAAGGTTACCTTACGAGACCATTTCTTGTTATATGCTGCGCCATTATAGCGAATGGTGGGATATCAAAGTGATATTTCATTAAGTTATGTTATACTGTATGAGTGAAATTTAATTTTGAACTGTCATCAGCTGTGTTATGTATTATGTATGCCGTATGAGAATCTCCAACAAATGATATGTTACAAAATGATGACTATGAATGATGATGATGATGTGTTGATGTGTGTTATCCTGCTCGGTGACTATGTTTTTCAATATTTCCTTTATTTCTAAATTTGTAGTTTGCGTTAGCAGCGTTACCGCTTAATACAAAATTAAATGATATGTTGTTGTTTTACTACCCTTGCGGCTCCACCCGCCTATTACAAGGAATGCACATGGAGCCGTAGTGAATAGCGCATCCCGAAAATTACTTCCATATGTGAGAGAGAGAAAGAAGTTTAGTAATCAGATGAATAGTTTCTGAGACCCCTTACATGCATAAATTTGCAAACTCATTTTAATATTACAGTGTTACATTGGTGCTATTACACATTCTACATGTGTTTTATGATGATTTTAGGTAGTAGAATGGTGTATATAGCACCTGCTACAACAAGTCTAGCGAAAAGTAGTTGTGTCCCCAGCACTTATGCAGTAGTATAAATATATGTTTATATATATGTATATATGTAACTATTATTAATATATTTATGTATATATTACTAAATAAGGAATGTATGTTTATCCTTTTGGTATTATTTAAGTTATCATGAATTAATTTTTTTCACTGCACCCACATCTGCAAGTTTCTGTTTGGCCCTACGGTTGACTGGTAGAGAATGCCTCATGGCATTAAGTCCGCCCTTTGTACTAATTTTTATGTGCAATAAAGTTTAAAATAAAATAAATAAATATTTAATTGCACCTAACTCAGTTATTTGCAAGAAAATGTATACAAGAATTTGACAATAACTTAAATAGTATTCAAGCTAACTTAAATCTAAAACGGGCCCTTGAGGCAATGTACCAAGGATGCTGGTGGCATACTCAGTTTATTCAAGTGAAAAGAATGTTTGTTACAGCTAGTGTGGCTACTTAAGTTCTAAATAAATGAGGGAAATTTCCCTTCAAATCTTGCATGTGCTTTGATTATGACTAATACATATTTTATTGATTTATTTATAACTATAATACTAATACATATGCAAGAATCACTATGTTATAAATATGTCAGAAGACCATCAGTTAAAAACAGTAAATTGAGGCTCATATTAATTAAGCCACTTGAAATTGAATATTTTGCAATGGAAATAATTGGTGCCAGGAATTGCCTGGGGTCATTGCTACTATTGAATCACTCATCTCTGCCAGCCCACACATGACATTCTCAGAATGTGTCGACATTGAGTACCTACAAGCTCGTTATTTAGTAGATAGTACATATTACAGGTAAATAACTCTTAAGTTCACCACTGATAAATGCTCTTATTACAGATCCAGTAGATGGATATTCTACTTTAATACTAATGTTATACATTTTCTATTACTTACAGTATATGTCTAACAACCATTTGTCTGTAATAAATACTTTATTATGTTGATGTTAAGGCAGAATATCATCTGCAAGTGTCAAAGTTTCAGTAATTCTCAGGTTTCTTACGGGTCGGCAACGCAACGCGCGAGTTACGCCTCTGGTGTTGTGAGCATCTATAGGCGACGGTTACCATCAGGTGGGCTGTCAGCTTATTTGCCACCGACGTGGTATAATTTTTTTTTGTACTGTATGCAGGACACGGAACCAGTTTTTCTATTTTTATGTACGTAGTAAAAAGTACTTCTCATATTTCCAATATTATTTTAAGATTAGTTTTAGTTAGCCTTCAACTGTGAAATAATTTATTTAAACTAATTGTGAGAATTTGAACGGGAATACATTTACAACTAATGAGTGAAAATTCTTATTTAATAGCCAAAAGATCAGTAATAGCTACATTTAACGTACTTAAGGTGTCTTCATTTTAAACACCGATACATCGTAACTAATATGATTGACACGCCAGAGTGGCTCATTAATTGTTTAAATAATACTTGACTGGAACCATGTAGGTACACATTAAATAAATAACACTTGACGAAGATATTTTATAGCTTAGTTTTTTATAGTTTTAGGAACATATTAGACTGACCAGTGTCTTTGATTGACTTTTTGAAAAGGTCAAGCACCTACTTAATTTGATAGTTAGGTATCGTGGTTTGTGTGGCATGTGGTCACCAATCAATCAATCAATCATCTTTATTGCAGACCAAAACGATCCATACCGCGCATGCTAAAAAATTCTTTCGCTGACCATACATACAAACTAAAAGGAAAAAAAGACATGAAGTCAAATTGAAAACCTCCTACCTCACACCTTTAGTTGAATTTCATTAAAAAACTACATCACTTCTATTTCCTCACAAGACGACGCTATTCTTCAGTCCACATGCCCAAACTTGTCATTAAAAAAATCTGCTTTATTGCATTATTCTTAATTATAACTTATAGCAGACTGGTGTATCCAAGAAATACGGTAACTAGTAGATCAGCATTACTCTTACTTTACTGACTATTCTTGAACATTATTGCCAACGAAATAAGGTCTACAAATGGTCAGCTAACTGCGATGCTGATAGTACTACATAAAGTGAGAAAAGTTATTTCTAAATCTTATGACATTGCCATAAGATTTAATTTTACCTGATCTGTGAACAAGGTTTTTACTTTAGGTACCGATATCTATTTATACTAAATAAGCCGCTAATCAGACTCCATTCTTTCACTTTAATGACTCAGACTGGCGGATCAAGATTGTATGAGTAAGATTTCATTGCACTGTGATTAGGTTTAGGTATTTGAACCTGAGTGACCTATTGTTAGTCGCACATCAACGGCTGCAGCCGATTTTAATCTACATAGTTCCACGGGACTTAAGGCTTGGTCACAAGCGACACGGCGCGTTTACTCATAATTATTTGAACTGGCTGAATTATATCAAAGAAACAAAACGACTTATGTAACTGACGTGAGTTTCCTATGAAGACACGACCTGAGGCATGTCGAATAACTTTCAAACCGTTCTAGAGTGCGTCTAGGATCACACACAATGAAGGGTTCCGTTCCGTACCACCACCTATTAGTTCACATTTAAAACCACTATCCAATAAATCGAAGCAAAAAAGGTAGTATCTTTATGGGAAACTGACGTCACTTAAGTAGTTTTGTTTGGGCAAGAAGTGTTTCAGCGATTACTCAAAAACCATTTGACGTATCTTATTCAAACCAAAAATATTTAAAGTATATATTTATTTACACCCTCAAAAAATTTTTTTTGAATTTTTGACCTCTTCTTTTTAAGGCTTTCACAGCGAATATCTCACCAACGGTTGACTTAAATGTAGAAGTTTCTTAGAAACCCATGGATACCCAACACGCCGATGTGCAATTTTTTTTTCTACCCATACAATGTGTAGGGGCTTGGCAGATGGGTTTTCCACCGCGATACAAGTGGAAGACGAATATATTTATTCATAATAGTCTATAAACTATCATCTGACAAAATTTCATGCGAGAGGAAATGACTGAAAAAAATTTTTTTTACATGGTCATGTGCTTGGCAGACGGGTATTCCACCACTCTACAACCAGAAGACGAATTTTATTACTTAAGGTATTGGCTTAACAATCATTTGACACTAGTTTCAGGCGAGAGGAAATTACTGTTTTTTTTTTACGTCTTTGTGAGGCTGCTGCTCCTCAACCCACCAACGGAATCGTGGCAGACGTCCACAGTCCTTCATAATAAAACTTTCTTAACCGCTGTACTTTTACTTATTCTGTGCCGCTGTACAAGTTTTCATGCGAGAGGAAATTGGTCATCGTGACCTGTTGTTGGTCTAAAATGATCGCACCGTACATTTTACCATGGTATGACTTTATAGATAAGAAAAAACCGGCCAAGTGCGTATCGGGCCACGCGCAAGGTAGGGTTCCGTAGTCGTCCACCCGTTACATTATATGGACTAAAAAGTTCGAAAACTTATATTTACTATGTTTTTGAAAGAATTAACAACATTATCTAAGGTATCAATGGAAACTGTACGAAAGTTTGCTTTTGCAAAGTACATTTCTGAAGTTCGACTATTACTCGTTAACTAGTAATGTCTACTTAGCTGTGATAGTTTTCCTTTTAAATTCATCGTATATACTACTACCATGATTTTTTTCACATGCCTAGTAGCCACCGTTTAGCTGGCAGGGGGGGGGGGGGGGGGGACACTTGACCATAGCAAAAATTATCACTTCAAAGCTTAATATCACGCTAACCAATTCTTTAATCAAAAAATGCTTTTAGAAACCTTATAATATTTTTAAAAGAGCTGTCCAACGATACCCCACACGATGGGGTTTGGCAGAAAAAAAAATTGAACCACCACTTTACATGTAGGGGAAGTACCCTAAAAAAAATTTTTTTTAAAGATTTTATTCTACCGTTTTGTCGGCGTCATTGATATGTATACTCATGCCAAATTACAGCTTTCTAGCACTAACGGCTACTGAGAAAAACGGGGGTCGGACGGACGGACGGACATGGCGAAACTATAAGGGTTCCTTGTTTACTACGGAACCCTAAAAAAACGATTATAGAACATAGGTCAGATTTCATATAGCAAGGAGAGGTGGTTAGTCAGAGCCTTTGACTCAGAGGCACGTTTCCGTCCTATTATTGATAAGTAGTCCAACGTGACAAACTGTGCTAGTACAGTTAGCAGGAGAATCTACTCGTATAAAGTACTCAAATTGATTTACATAAATATTGATTTCTAATTGAAATTAATACCAAAAGTGACAAAAGTTGTTTCATCGACTGTACCTTATTATTTTTGTTTACTTGTCCATTCTTCATTTTCCTAGCTAAGGAATAAAAACTATACACCTTTTTAACGATATTTTACTTATTTCGAAAATTGAGAATCCAAACTACTTGAAAAAGAAAAATCGCTCAAATGCATAATATCTGGGGGGTGGTGAAGGTTTTTTTTGTGTGTTTTTTTTAAAGGACAAAGACGTACGCCTAGAATTTGTGGAGATGGGCTAGTTGGAGACAGAACGTTAAATCAATTTTCCCGTCAAACAGTATTGAAATAAAGCAATAATACAAAAGCTGCCAGCATACACGCACGCCACGCCATATAAAGAGAATGTCTCTTACTGGCCTTTTTATGATAATGTTTCTTTAGGTTCATAGGGGCTATTCATAAATTACGTCATCTATTTTTGACGATTTTTGACCCCCCCCCCCCCTCTAAAATCATCCAACCATCATAATGCGAATGACCCCCCCCCCCCTATCAAATAAAATGATGTCATTTCTAAAAAATGCGTCCTTAGCTTAATTTTTCAATAAAAAACTATTTAAAATGATTTAGTTATTATTATTTCTTTAACCTTAAAACAATCAACAAAACAACAAATTAACAATCAACTCTAAATATCAAATAACAATTTTTATTCATTTCCCATGGGGACTTCACCCACTCCTCCAAGTTCTGAATTTATTGTTGATTCAAGTTTAGTAGGTAATTTTTTATAGCATTAACAGTTTATAGAAACACGAATTTCATTCCTTTTTTACTCATTAAAGCACTTTTTAAAGATGCGAGAGATGATGTCATCTTGGGATTGACCCCCCTCCCCTCCTACGTCATGCTACCATCATCCAATGTTATGACCCCCCCCCCCCCCCCCCAATTTGAAATGACGTAATTTATGAATAGCCCCATAGGATTGTTACAGTCGTTTCTTATTAACATGTGATCATATTGAATTACGATAATTTACCAAATAAATACCTAGTGTATACCGAAATTAATTACAAATTCTTGATAACAACCAGAAAAAATACGCCAGTAAGTAAGGCAATCAAAGTTTCCAAAGTTTAATCAAGGTTGAACATATGTACCTAAGATCCAGAGCCATAGCTAAAAATGTGCTCCGTAATCCGATGCCAATGTCGAATATTAATTTACAAAATACATGAACATGTATTGTATCATCGGTTCGTTTCACTGGAGTAATCAACGTTAGGTACAGCCGAGGGCATAAATATGTATACATTTGTGGACCTTATTTCAATGGAATAAGGTGAAAAAGTGTATACATATTGGTGCCTTTGACTGTACACTACAGTTGGCAGCAGAAGTATGAACATTGAGTACCATTCTTTTTTTATATACAACAACGGTGGCAAACAAGCGTACGGTCCAACTGATGGTAAGTCGACACCGCAGCCTAGAGACGCCCGCAACTCCAAAGCAGTCACGTGCGCGTTGCCGATCGACTTTATATTTTTTTTTTTTTACAAAAGTGGAGAGATAGTCTCCACTTCGTTCTTGTCTTTGTGTGCAGAAGGACGGAAATATTGTCACAAGATCAACCCGTTTAAAGTTTAAAAGTGAACGTTGCCGGACATACCCTAGTTAGCTTTAAACTGCTTGAAGCAATCTCGGTTGGATAAATTCATTTTGGATATGGAATTAAAGGAGGATTTATATTTGTCTGTCGTGACGCGATATAACGATATCTTCGTCAAATACTTATTTTGCGCTATGGCGTGGTGGTCCATACTGTCTCAAGCATCAGAGCGCATCAGAGACCTTCGCCGTCACGTTAAATTATTATGAATCCGGCTTTACGCTCGTCTTTGAACCGACAGTAATTATAATTAAGGCGCTACACTGAGAAATTTGGAGACTTTGAAACGCTGTCCTGCCCAGACTAGCAAACAGTAGGGGCTGATTTTCAGCTATATGATTCTTGACTATATGATTGTGGTACTGACAATAGCGAAACATGATTGCTTTAAAATTTTCTCGATAGAAAATCAATCCAAAGTCGAGTCTATATTTTCCTTTTTTTCCTCAGCCTACTAAAACAACGCATTATTAAGTTAATATGATGGTATTTTACCTCATCTAGGTACTGACAAGAGGAAATTTAATAAACCTGCACACAGTCAGATATTTAACGAGATTTGTCTAAAAAGCCATTCTCGGAGAGGGTTGCATCCCGTTTTGTCGTGAGCGAAAAACAAAAGGTGTCTCTTTCAATCGATATATCGCCTTAATGTTGATTAGAGTACGCTATCACATTTCTCTTCTTCTTCTTAGTCGTGCACTCTTATCAGAGTGGTCGTGGTTATCGGCTGGCTTCTGCTGTATGAATTGCTGCTTTATGCGAGTTTTCTCCACCTATCTCTATTTGTAGCATTGCGTGTACACTCAGTTTAGGTTAGGTCTCTATCACATTTGCGTTCTACCTTTGTTCTGGACAAGGACAATGCTCCTGCTACCCACACGATAACTACCACTAAGAACAAGGCAAAGCATCTATCGCGCTAAAGCCAGGGTCAAAAAAACGTTTATATAGATACTATAATTCGACCATGGAACCCATAATGAGCAGTTGATCAAAGTAAACGCTGATTGGTTTCGGCCCGAATATTGCCCTTACAAACAGTTGCGTAGCGTCCTTGCGATCGACATGTGTATATTAAAGCCACTGTTTTTGTAAAGGTGAAACCTGCCAAGAGTTTCACACTCGATCGGGTCGGGTGTAACGTAAGTCTTATAATCTACGCAGTTGTGAAACCTTTCCGGGATTCTCCGAGGTTTCCTATTAGGGGATTACATTAGTATAGAAGCCAGCTGGTGTTCGTCTTGTTAGAATGTTGTTTCCATTACACTTATCGCCGCCATTGACTTTATATAAAGTCAGGACATTAGGTGCGTGTGAACTTAGCATATCAAATTCCAGCATCTCACTAAATGATGGGAGTTCTAGTAGCATCCCAAATAGTTCTACAGTTCTAGATAGTTTTTTTTAATAGTTCAGCCCATTTTCGCGAAAAAAATGAAAATTTGAAAATGAGATGCTAACTTCGCAAATTGACTTCCAGCATCTCACCCGTTCTCGATTCCTAGACACAAAATAAGGATTGGGATTGAAAGTTCTGCTATTTCCAGGCATCCTGGCAATAGTTCTGGGCAAAAAACCAAAAAAAATTTTTTTCCATACATATGGCGGATTTGAAAGCGAAGTTGTCAGTGTACCAGCATACATAGGACGACTCAGAGAGGTTTGAGATGCGGCATCTCAGGCGTTTTGGGTGTAATAAGATACAGTGAGCATAGAACTGGACAAATCAAGAGGCTGGGAGCCGATTTAGGAGAGTTCTTTAAGAAAACTTACAAAAATTTAAGAAAAATCAAGGTTCTACGGTCGATACTGAAAAGCTACTTGTCGGTGGGTTTCAAAGTCCAGCATCTCAGGCGTTCTGGGTAGAAACGCATTCAGTTAGCTCATATCTCGACAAATAAGAAGACTGGATGCTGATTTGAGAGAGTTCCTGAAGGAAACTTAGCACAATGTGTCAAAAATCTATTTTCAACCATGACTACTAATATGCTATATTTTTGTGGGTCTCAACGTCCAGCATCTCAGGCGTTCTGGGTAAAATTAGACAGAATGAACACAGATCTAGATAAATCAAGAGGCGGGAAGCCTAATTGAGAAAGTTCCTTAAGAATACTTTGCTAAATTTGAGAAAAATCGAGGTTCTAGGGTCGGTACTGACAAGCTACGTGTTTGTGGGTTTAAAAGTTCAGCATCTCAGGCGTTCTGGGTTGAAACATATTGAGTAAGCTCATAGCACGATAGAAAAGTAGGCTGGATGCTGATTTGAGAGAGTTCATGAAGAAAACTTAGCAAAATTTGTGAAAAATTGGTTTTCTACGATGGTTACTGATATGCTGTTTTTGTGGGCTTTGAGGTCCAGCATCTCAGCTGTTCTGGGTATTATAAGATACAGTGAGCACAGAACTGGACAAATCAAGGGGCGGGCAGACGATTTAAGGCGGTTCCTTAAGAATACTTAACGATATTTAGGAAAAATCGAGGTTCCGCGGTCGGTACTGATAAGGTACGTGTTTATGGGTTTCCATGTCCAGCATCTCAGGCGTTCTGGGTAAAATAAGATACAATGAACACGGATCTAGATAAATCAAGAGGCGGGAAGCCTAATTGAGAGAGTTCCTTAAGAATACTTAGCTAAATTTGAGAAAAATCGAGGTTCTAGGGTCGGTACTGACAAGCTACGTGTTTGTGGGTTTAAAAGTCCAGCATCTCAAGCATTCTGGGTATAATTACATTGGATGTGTTCATAACATAACAGATAAGGTGGCTGGATGCTGATTAGAGAAAGTTCCTAATGAAAACTTAGCAGAATTTGCGAAAAATTTATTTTCTACGATGGTTACTGATATGCTATGTTTTTGTGGGCTTTGCGGTCCAGCATCTCAGCCGTTCTGGGTATTATAAGATACAGTGAGCACAGAACTGGACAAATCAAGGGGCGGGCAGACGATTTAAGGCGGTTCCTTAAGAATACTTAACGATATTTAGGAAAAATCGAGGTTCCACGGTCGGTACTGATAAGGTACGTGCTTGTGGGTTTCCATGTCCAGCATCTCAAGCGTTCTGGGTGAAATAAGATACAATGAACACAGATCTAGATAAATCAAGAGGCGGGAAGCCTAATTGAGAAAGTTCCTTAAGAATACTTAGCTAAATTTGTGAAAAATCGAGGTTCTAGGGTCGGTACTGAGAAGCTACGTGTTTGTGGGTTTAAAAGTTCAGCATCTCAGGCGTTCTGGGTAAAAACATATTGAGTAAGCTCATAACACGATAGGAAAGTAGGCTGGATGCTGATTTGAGAGAGTTCATGAAGAAAACTTAGCAAAATTTGTGAAAAATTGGTTTTCTACGATGGTTACTGATATGCTGTTTTTGTGGGCTTTGAGGTCCAGCATCTCAGCCGTTCTGGGTATTATAAGATACAGTGAGCACAGAACTGGACAAATCAAGGGGCGGGCAGACGATTTAAGGCGGTTCCTTAAGAATACTTAACGATATTTAGGAAAAATCGAGGTTCCACGGTCGGTACTGATAAGGTACGTGCTTGTGGGTTTCCATGTCCAGCATCTCAAGCGTTCTGGGTGAAATAAGATACAATGAACCCAGATCTAGATAAATCAAGAGGCGGGAAGCCTAATTGAGAAAGTTCCTTAAGAATACTTAGCTAAATTTGTGAAAAATCGAGGTTCTAGGGTCGGTACTGAGAAGCTACGTGTTTGTGGGTTTAAAAGTTCAGCATCTCAGGCGTTCTGGGTAGAAACATATTGAGTAAGCTCATAACACGATAGAAAAGTAGTCTGGATGCTGATTTGAGAGAGTTCATGAAGAAAACTTAGCAAAATTTGTGAAAAATTGGTTTTCTAAGATGGTTACTGATATGCTGTTTTTGTGGGCTTTGAGGTCCAGCATCTCAGCCGTTCTGGGTATTATAAGATACAGTGAGCACAGCACTGGACAAATCAAGGGGCGGGCAGACGATTTAAGGCGGTTCCTCAAGAATACTTAACGATATTTAGGAAAAATAGAGGTTCCACGGTCGGTACGGATAAGGTACGTGTTTGTGGGTTTCAAAGTCCAGCATCTCAGGCGTTCTGAGTAGAAACACATTCAGTTAGCTCATAACTCGACAAATAAGAAGGCTGGATGCTGACTTGAGAGAGTTCCTGAACGAAACTTAGCACAATGTGTCAAAAATCGATTTTCAACCATGACTACTAATATGCTATATTTTTGTGGGTCTCTACGTCCAGCATCTCAGGCGTTCTGGGTAAAATTAGATAGAATGAACACAGATCTAGATAAATCAAGAGGCGGGAAGCCTAATTGAGAAAGTTCCTTAAGAATACTTTGCTAAATTTGAGAAAAATCGAGGTTCTAGGGTCGGTACTGACAAGCTACGTGTTTGTGGGTTTAAAAGTTCGGCATCTCAGGCGTTCTGGGTAAAAAACATATTGAGTAAGCTCATAGCACGATAGAAAAGTAGGCTGGATGCTGATTTGAGAGAGTTCATGAAGAAAACTTAACAAAATTCTTGAAAAATTGGTTTTCTACGATGGTTACTGATATGCTGTTTTTGTGGGCTTTGAGGTCCAGCATCTCAGCCGTTCTGGGTATTATAAGATACAGTGAGCACAGAACTGGACAAATCAAGGGGCGGGCAGACGATTTAAGGCCGTTCCTTAAGAATACTTAACGATATTTAGGAAAAATCGAGGTTCCGCGGTCGGTACTGATAAGGTACGTGTTTATGGGTTTCCATGTCCAGCATCTCAGGCGTTCTGGGTAAAATAAGATACAATGAACACGGATCTAGATAAATCAAGAGGCGGGAAGCCTAATTGAGAGAGTTCCTTAAGAATACTTAGCTAAATTTGAGAAAAATCGAGGTTCTAGGGTCGGTACTGACAAGCTACGTGTTTGTGGGTTTAAAAGTCCAGCATCTCAAGCATTCTGGGTATAATTACATTGGATGTGTTTATAACATAGCAGATAAGGTGGCTGGATGCTGATTAGAGAAAGTTCCTAATGAAAACTTAGCAGAATTTGCGAAAAATTGGTTTTCTAAGATGGTTACTGATATGCTGTTTTTGTGGGCTTTGAGGTCCAGCATCTCAGCCGTTCTGGGTATTGTAAGATACAGTGAGCACAGAACTGGACAAATCAAGGGGCGGGCAGACGATTTAAGGCGGTTCCTCAAGAATACTTAACGATATTTAGGAAAAATCGAGGTTCCACGGTCGGTACGGATAAGGTACGTGTTTGTGGGTTTCCATGTCCAGCATCTCAGGCGTTCTGGGTGAAATAAGATACAATGAACCCAGATCTAGATAAATCAAGAGGCGGGAAGCCTAATTGAGAAAGTTCCTTAAGAATACTTAGCTAAATTTGTGAAAAATCGAGGTTCTAGGGTCGGTACTGAGAAGCTACGTGTTTGTGGGTTTAAAAGTTCAGCATCTCAGGCGTTCTGGGTAGAAACATATTGAGTAAGCTCATAACACGATAGAAAAGTAGTCTGGATGCTGATTTGAGAGAGTTCATGAAGAAAACTTAGCAAAATTTGTGAAAAATTGGTTTTCTAAGATGGTTACTGATATGCTGTTTTTGTGGGCTTTGAGGTCCAGCATCTCAGCCGTTCTGGGTATTATAAGATACAGTGAGCACAGCACTGGACAAATCAAGGGGCGGGCAGACGATTTAAGGCGGTTCCTCAAGAATACTTAACGATATTTAGGAAAAATAGAGGTTCCACGGTCGGTACGGATAAGGTACGTGTTTGTGGGTTTCAAAGTCCAGCATCTCAGGCGTTCTGAGTAGAAACACATTCAGTTAGCTCATAACTCGACAAATAAGAAGGCTGGATGCTGACTTGAGAGAGTTCCTGAACGAAACTTAGCACAATGTGTCAAAAATCGATTTTCAACCATGACTACTAATATGCTATATTTTTGTGGGTCTCTACGTCCAGCATCTCAGGCGTTCTGGGTAAAATTAGATAGAATGAACACAGATCTAGATAAATCAAGAGGCGGGAAGCCTAATTGAGAAAGTTCCTTAAGAATACTTTGCTAAATTTGAGAAAAATCGAGGTTCTAGGGTCGGTACTGACAAGCTACGTGTTTGTGGGTTTAAAAGTTCGGCATCTCAGGCGTTCTGGGTAAAAAACATATTGAGTAAGCTCATAGCACGATAGAAAAGTAGGCTGGATGCTGATTTGAGAGAGTTCATGAAGAAAACTTAGCAAAATTCTTGAAAAATTGGTTTTCTACGATGGTTACTGATATGCTGTTTTTGTGGGCTTTGAGGTCCAGCATCTCAGCCGTTCTGGGTATTATAAGATACAGTGAGCACAGAACTGGACAAATCAAGGGGCGGGCAGACGATTTAAGGCCGTTCCTTAAGAATACTTAACGATATTTAGGAAAAATCGAGGTTCCGCGGTCGGTACTGATAAGGTACGTGTTTATGGGTTTCCATGTCCAGCATCTCAGGCGTTCTGGGTAAAATAAGATACAATGAACACGGATCTAGATAAATCAAGAGGCGGGAAGCCTAATTGAGAGAGTTCCTTAAGAATACTTAGCTAAATTTGAGAAAAATCGAGGTTCTAGGGTCGGTACTGACAAGCTACGTGTTTGTGGGTTTAAAAGTCCAGCATCTCAAGCATTCTGGGTATAATTACATTGGATGTGTTCATAACATAGCAGATAAGGTGGCTGGATGCTGATTAGAGAAAGTTCCTAATGAAAACTTAGCAGAATTTGCGAAAAATTGGTTTTCTAAGATGGTTACTGATATGCTGTTTTTGTGGGCTTTGAGGTCCAGCATCTCAGCCGTTCTGGGTATTGTAAGATACAGTGAGCACAGAACTGGACAAATCAAGGGGCGGGCAGACGATTTAAGGCGGTTCCTCAAGAATACTTAACGATATTTAGGAAAAATCGAGGTTCCACGGTCGGTACGGATAAGGTACGTGTTTGTGGGTTTCAAAGTCCAGCATCTCAGGCGTTCTGAGTAGAAACACATTCAGTTAGCTCATAACTCGACAAAAAAGAAGGCTGGATGCTGACTTGAGAGAGTTCCTGAAGGAAACTTAGCACAATGTGTCAAAAATCGATTTTCAACCATGACTACTAATATGCTATATTTTTGTGGGTCTCTACGTCCAGCATCTCAGGCGTTCTGGGTAAAATTAGACAGAATGAACACAGATCTAGATAAATCAAGAGGCGGGAAGCCTAATTGAGAAAGTTCCTTAAAAATACTTTGCTAAATTTGAGAAAAATCGAGGTTCTAGGGTCGGTACTGACAAGCTACGTGTTTGTGGGTTTAAAAGTTCAGCATCTCAGGCGTTCTGGGTAGAAACATATTGAGTAAGCTCATAGCACGATAGAAAAGTAGGCTGGATGCTGATTTGAGAGAGTTCATGAAGAAAACTTAGCAAAATTTGTCAAAAATTGGTTTTCTAAGATGGTTACTAATATGCTGTTTTTGTGGGCTTTGAGGTCCAGCATCTCAGCCGTTCTGGGTATTATAAGATACAGTGAGCACAGAACTGGACAAATCAAGGGGCGGGCAGACGATTTAAGGCGGTTCCTCAAGAATACTTAACGATATTTAGGAAAAATAGAGGTTCCACGGTCGGTACGGATAAGGTACGTGTTTGTGGGTTTCAAAGTCCAGCATCTCAGGCGTTCTGAGTAGAAACACATTCAGTTAGCTCATAACTCGACAAATAAGAAGGCTGGATGCTGACTTGAGAGAGTTCCTGAACGAAACTTAGCACAATGTGTCAAAAATCGATTTTCAACCATGACTACTAATATGCTATATTTTTGTGGGTCTCTACGTCCAGCATCTCAGGCGTTCTGGGTAAAATTAGATAGAATGAACACAGATCTAGATAAATCAAGAGGCGGGAAGCCTAATTGAGAAAGTTCCTTAAGAATACTTTGCTAAATTTGAGAAAAATCGAGGTTCTAGGGTCGGTACTGACAAGCTACGTGTTTGTGGGTTTAAAAGTTCGGCATCTCAGGCGTTCTGGGTAAAAAACATATTGAGTAAGCTCATAGCACGATAGAAAAGTAGGCTGGATGCTGATTTGAGAGAGTTCATGAAGAAAACTTAGCAAAATTTGTGAAAAATTGGTTTTCTAAGATGGTTACTGATATGCTGTTTTTGTGGGCTTTGAGGTACAGCATCTCAGCCGTTCTGGGTATTATAAGATACAGTGAGTACAGAACTGGACAAATCAACGGGCGGGCAGACGATTTAAGGCAGTTCCTTAAGAATACTTAACGATATTTAGGAAAAATCGAGGTTGGAAAATTCTACCAAGTTTTCTTTAGTAACTTTCTGAAATCAGCATACAGCCTGCTTGTTTATCAAGTTATGTGCTCACTGTATGAGTTGCTACCCATAACACCTGAGATGCTGGACCTGAACGCCCACGAAAACATAGCATATCCTTAGTAATCGCAGAAAATCGATTATTCTCATATTACGCTTAGTATTCTCCAGGAACACTCTCAAATCGGCTTCTTACGTCTTGATTTGTATAGTTTTGTGCTCAATGTATCTAATTACACCCAGAACGCCTGAGATGCTGGACCTCGAAGTCCATAAAAACAGCATATCAGTAACCATCGTAGAAAATAAATTTATCGCAAATTCTGCTAAGTTTTCATTAGGAACTTTCTCTAATCAGCATCCAGCCACCTTATCTGTTATGTTATAAACTCATCCAATGTGTTTATACCCAGAATGCTTGAGATGCTGGACTTTGAAACCGACAAACACGTAGCTTATCAGTACCGACCGCAGAACCTCGATTTTTCTCAAATTTTGGAATTTAAAGGAACTTTCTGAATTCGGCTTTCCGCCTCTTGATTTGTCTAGATCTGTGATAAATGTATCTAATTATAGACAGAACGCCTGAGATGCTGGACCTCAAAGCCATTAAAAACACAGTATATCAGTAAACTTAGCATAAAATCGATTTTTCAAAAATTCTGCTAAGTTTTCTTGAGTAACTTCTGAAATCAGCATAAAGCCTGCTTGTTTATCAAGTTATGTGCTCACTGTATGAGTTGCTACCCATAACACCTGAGATGCTGGACCTGAACGCCCACGAAAACATAGCATATCCTTAGTAATCGCAGAAAATCGATTATTCTCATATTACGCTTAGTATTCTCCAGGAACACTCTCAAATCGGCTTCTTACGTCTTGATTTGTATAGTTTTGTGCTCAATGTATCGAATTACACCCGGAACGCCTGAGATGCTGGACCTCAAAGTCCACAAAAACATAGCATATCAGTAACCATCGTAGAAAATAAATTTATCGCAAACATATCAGTAACCATCGTAGAAAATAAATTTATCGCAAAATCTGCTAAGTTTTCATTAGGAACTTTCTCTAATCAGCATTCAGCCACCTTATCTGTTATGTTATGAACTCATCCAATGTGTTTATACCCAGAATGCTTGAGATGCTGGACTCTGAAACCGACAAACACGTAGCTTATCAGTACCGACCGCAGAACCTCGATTTTTCTCAAATTTTGCTAAGTATTCTAAAGGCACTTTCTCAATTCGGCTTTCCGCCTCTTGATTTGTATAGATCTGTGATAAATGTATCTAATTATACACAGAATGCCTGAGATGCTGGACCTCAAAGCCATTAAAAACACAGTATATCAGTAAACTTAGCATAAAATCGATTTTTCAAAAATTCTGCTAAGTTTTCTTTAGTAACTTTCTGAAATCAGCATTAAGCCTGCTTGTTTATCAAGTTATGTGCTCACTGTATGAGTTGCTACCCATAACACCTGAGATGCTGGACCTGAACGCCCACGAAAACATAGCATATCCTTAGTAATCGCAGAAAATCGATTATTCTCATATTACGCTTAGTATTCTCCAGGAACACTCTCAAATCGGCTTCTTACGTCTTGATTTGTATAGTTTTGTGCTCAATGTATCTAATTACACCCAGAACGCCTGAGATGCTGGACCTCAAAGTCCACAAAAACATAGCATATCAGTAACCATTGTAGAAAATAAATTTTTCGCAAATTCTGCTAAGTTTTCATTAGGAACTTTCTCTAATCAGCATCCAGCCACCTTATCTGTTATGTTATGAGCTCATGCAATGTGTTTCTACCCAGAATGCTTGAGATGCTGGACCTAGAATCTTAAATCGGCTTCTAGCCCCTTGATTTGTCCAGTCCTGTGCTCACTGTATCTTATAATACCCAGAACGCTTGAGATGCTGGACATAGTAGCCCAAAAACATAGTATATTAGTGGTCATCGTCTAAAATCGATTTATGACAAATTTTACTAAGTTTCCTTCAGGAATTCTCTCAAATCAGCAGCCAGCCTTCTTATGTGTCGAGTAATGAGCTAACTGAATGTGTTTCTACTCAGAACGCCTGAGATGCTGGACTTTGAAACCCACAAACACGTAGCTAATCAGTAGGTACCGACGGTAGAGCCTCAATTTGTCTCAAATTTAGTTAAGTATTTTTAAGGCAGTGTCTTCAATCGGCTTCCGGCTCCTTGATTTGCCCAGTCCTGTGCTCCTTGTATCTTATAATAATCAGAACGCTTGAGATGCTGGACCTCAAAGCCCACAAAAACATAGCAAATCAGTAACCATCATAGAAAATCGGTATTACTCAAATTCTGCAGAGTTTTCGTTAGGAACTTCCTCAAATCAACATCTAGCCTCCTTATCTGTCATGTTATGAGCTCATGCAATGTGTTTCTACCCAGAACGCTTGAGATGCTGGACCTAGAAACCCACAAATTCGCCGGTTATCAATACCGACCGTAGAACCTCGATTTTTCTCATATTTAGCTAAGTATTTTAAAGGAACTGGCTTAAATCGGCTTCTCGCCCCTTGATTTGTCCAGTCGTGTGCTCACTGTATCTTATAATACCCAGAACTCTTGAGATGCTGGACATAGTAGCCCAAAAAAACATAGTATATTAGTCAAGCACGTAGATATAGAAACTCTAAGGGGGGGGACGGGTCATAAATTCAGTACTTGTCTGCGACGAAAACGCGAGCGTAGCAAGCGCGAAATTTTTCGAACATTATGATGCAAAATGCGGAAAATACTTCATACGCATCAACATCAAGTCATAACATACATAGATGAAAAACGCGAGCGCAGCGAGCGCGAAATTTTTCGAACAGTATGATGCAAATGCGGAAAATACTTCATACTCATCAACATCAAGTCATAACATGCATAGATGAGGAATGCGAGCGTAGCGAGCGCGAAATTTTTCGAACATTATGATGCAGGTGCGGAAACGTCACACGCATCAAGTCATAACACATCTAGATGAAAACGCGAACGCGAACATTATGATGCAGGTGCGGAAAACTTCACACGCATCAAGTCATAACACATCTAGATGAAAATGCGAGTGCGAAATTTTCGAACATTATGATGCGGGTGCGGAAAAGACTTCATACGCATCAAGACGTCTAGGATGAAAACGCGAGCGCAGCGAGCGCAAAATTTTTCGGACATATAATGCAGGTGCGAAATATACCATACATAATTTCATGTAAAGATAAGCTTTTGATTCTCCGAAAAATAAATACCCTGTGGAAATCGACACTAAAAAACTAACATCCCAAAGCACAATGTAAGTCTGCTGTCTCTCATGTGTGCGTACAGACGCACAACTGACTGGACGGGCGCGTCGCCAGTCACAGGTTTTTCAGCCAAACTGTTGGAGCTTCCGTTTTCAAATTTTCATAGTATAAGCATGTTGTTGACCCAAAGTCATGCAATTTTTATTTTTATGTTTTAAGTGGGGAAAAAATTTACCCATCACATCGAGTGGGGTACCTATGGTTGTTTAGAACTCGTGGAATAAATGAATACCTACTGTATTTTTGTTTAAAAAATATTGGAAACCCATCGAGTTCGGTCGACTGGAGGCCTAGGTTGATAGCACACCGACCCTGGTTGCTCCTGAGAGGTGATTTTCTGTCAGGTAGGAGATAGTTAGTTAGAGAGATATACCGTCTTGTCTCGCTCTGAATGAGAAGCCACCATCCCAGCCAAAGACCAGCTGCCAAACTAAGTTTTTTTACAAAATTTTGTTTCGAATTTTTTTTTTTGCTTCCTATCGGCCTATGAACTTTTAATTTGGCCATACCTACTTAATGTTTAATATTAGGTATATTTTACTGACAAATACCCTAAATGTGCGAAGTCCGACACGCTCTAGGCCAGTTTTTCGGTTCCATGGATCAGTTAGGCTAGTTTAATGTTCATCCAAATTTGCAACTTCGAAAAACTTGACTTCGTTACGAAACACGAGAACATAAATTTGACCATTTTTGAATGGCAATAGCTAGGCGTATAGAGCTGCGGTTTTGCTTAAATTGTTTCAAATTAATTACATCAAAAAACGTATGTATTTTATACATTTTGCTGACGGAAAACGCAAAGTTTATGACTTTTAGAACAGTTGCTGTTGATACTGGCTATGGATAAACATATTTATTTTCTTGAAAGGGAAAAAAATTGGGATCACACTGATTTTTTTTTCTGGCTCTAGGAATGATCAGTGGACCATCGAGCCCTAAGGGGGGGGTTTGAACCCCCTAAACCCCCCCCACATATACGTCCCTGATATTAGTAGTCATCGTCTAAAATCGATTTATGTCAAATTTTACTAAGTTTCCTTCAGGAACTCTCTCAAATCAGCAGCCAGCCTTCTTATTTGTCGAGTAATGAGCTAACTGAATGTGTTTCTACTCAGAACGCCTGAGATGATAGACTTTGAAACCCACAAACACGTAGCTTATCAGTAGGCACCGACGGTAGAGCCTCAATTTGTCTCAAATTTAGTTAAGTATTTTTAAGGCAGTGGCTTCAATCGGCTTCCCGCTCCTTGATTTGTCCGGTCCTGTGCTCACTGTATCTTATAATACCCAGAACTCTTGAGATGCTGGACATAGTAGCCCAAAAAAACATAGTATATTAGTAGTCATTGTCTAAAATCGATTTATGTCAAATTTTACTAAGTTTCCTTCAGGAACTCTCTCAAATCAGCAGCCAGCCTTCTTATTTGTCGAGTAATGAGCTAACTGAATGTGTTTCTACTCAGAACGCCTGAGATGATGGACTTTGAAACCCACAAACACGTAGCTTATCAGTAGGCACCGACGGTAGAGCCTCAATTTGTCTCAAATTTAGTTAAGTATTTTTAAGGCAGTGGCTTCAATCGGCTTCCCGTTCCTTGATTTGTCCAGTCCTGTGCTCACTGTATCTTATAATACCCAGAACGCTTGAGATGCTGGACATCAAAGCCCACAAAAACATAATAAAATCAGTAACCATCATAGAAAATCGGTTTTACACAAATTCTGCAAAGTTTTCGTTAGGAACTTCCTCAAATCAACATCTAGCCTCCTTATCTGTCATGTTATGAGCTCATGCAATGTGTTTCTACCCAGAACGCTTGAGATGCTGGACCTAGAAACCCACAAATTCGCCGGTTATCAATACCGACCATAGAACCTCGATTTTTCTCATATTTAGCTAAGTATTTTAAAGGAACTGGCTTAAATCGGCTTCTCGCCCCTTGATTTGTCCAGTCGTGTGCTCACTATATCTTATTATACCCAGAACTCTTGAGATGCTGGACATAGTAGCCCAAAAAAACATAGTATATTAGTAGTCATCGTCTAAAATCGATTTATGTCAAATTTTACTAAGTTTCCTTCAGGAACTCTCTCAAATCAGCAGCCAGCCTTCTTATTTGTCGAGTAATGAGCTAACTGAATGTGTTTCTACTCAGAACGCCTGAGATGATGGACTTTGAAACCCACAAACACGTAGCTTATTAGTAGGCACCGACGGTAGAGCCTCAATTTGTCTCAAATTTAGTTAAGTATTTTTAAGGCAGTGGCTTCAATCGGCTTCCCGCTCCTTGATTTGTCCGGTCCTGTGCTCACTGTATCTTATAATACCCAGAACTCTTGAGATGCTGGACATAGTAGCCCAAAAAAACATAGTATATTAGTAGTCATCGTCTAAAATCGATTTATGTCAAATTTTACTAAGTTTCCTTCAGGAACTCTCTCAAATCAGCAGCCAGCCTTCTTATTTGTCGAGTAATGAGCTAACTGAATGTGTTTCTACTCAGAACGCCTGAGATGATGGACTTTGAAACCCACAAACACGTAGCTTATCAGTAGGCACCGACGGTAGAGCCTCAATTTGTCTCAAATTTAGTTAAGTATTTTTAAGGCAGTGGCTTCAATCGGCTTCCCGTTCCTTGATTTGTCCAGTCCTGTGCTCCCTGTATCTTATAATAACCAGAACGCTTGAGATGCTGGACATCAAAGCCCACAAAAACATAACAAAATCAGTAACCATCATAGAAAATCGGTTTTTCACAAATTCTGCAAAGTTTTCGTTAGGAACTTCCTCAAATCAACATCTAGCCTCCTTATCTGTCATGTTATGAGCTCATGCAATGTGTTTCTACCCAGAACGCTTGAGATGCTGGACCTAGAAACCCACAAACTCGCAGGTTATCAATACCGACCGTAGAACCTCGATTTTTCTCAAATTTAGTTAAGTATTTTAAAGGAACTGGCTTAAATCGGCTTCTCGCGCCTTGATTTGTTCAGTCGTGTGTTCACTGTATCTTATAATACCCAGAACGCCTGAGATGCTGCACTTTGAAATCCACAAACTCGTAGTTTATCGGTACCGACCGTAGACCCTCGATTTTTCTCAAAGTTTGCTAAGTATTATTAAGAAACATTCTCAATTAGGCTTCCCGCCTCTTGATTTATCTAGATCTGTCTTCATTCTATCTAATTTTACACAGAACGCCTGAGATGCTGGACGTAGAGACCCACAAAAATATAGCATATTAGTAGTCATGATTGAAAATCGATTTTTGACACATTGTGCTAAGTTTCCTTCAGGAACTCTCTCAAGTCAGCATCCAGCCTCTTATTTGTCGAGTTATGAGCTAACTGAATGTGTTTCTACTCAGAACGCCTGAGATGCTGGACTTTGAAACCCACAAACACGTACCTTATCAGTACCGACCGTGGAACCTCGATTTTTCCTAAATATCGTTAAGTATTCTTAAGGAACTGCGTTAAATCGTCTGCCCGCCCGTTGATTTGTCCAGTTCTGTACTCACTGTATCTTATAATACCCAGAACGGCTGAGATGCTGTACCTCAAAGCCCACAAAAACAGCATATCAGTAACCATCTTAGAAAACCAATTTTTCACAAATTTTGCTAAGTTTTCTTCTTGAACTCTCTCAAATCAGCATCCAGCCTACTTTTCTATCGTGTTATGAGCTTACTCAATATGTTTCTACCCAGAACGCCTGAGATGCTGAACTTTTAAACCCACAAACACGTAGCTTGTCAGTACCGACCCTAGAACCTCGATTTTTCACAAATTTAGCTAAGCATTCTTAAGGAACTTTCTCAATTAGGCTTCCCGCCTCTTGATTTATCTAGATCTGTGTTCATTGTATCTTATTTCACCCAGAACGCTTGAGATGCTGGACATGGAAACCCACAAACACCTTATCAGTACCGACCGTGGAACCTCGATTTTTCCTAAATATCGTTAAGTATTCTTAAGGAACCGCCTTAAATCGTCTGCCCGCCCCTTGATTTGTCCAGTTCTGTGCTCACTGTATCTTATAATACCCAGAACGGCTGAGATGCTGGACCGCAAAGCCCACAAAAACATAGCATATCAGTAACCATCGTAGAAAATAAATTTTTCGCAAATTCTGCTAAGTTTTCATTAGGAACTTTCTCTAATCAGCATCCAGCCACCTTATCTGTTATGTTATGAACATATCCAATGTAATTACACCCAGAATGCTTGAGATGCTGGACTTTTAAACCCACAAACACGTAGCTTGTCAGTACCGACCCTAGAACCTCGATTTTTCTCAAATTTAGCTAAGTATTCTTAAGGAACTCTCTCAATTAGCCTTCCCGCCTCTTGATTTATCTAGATCCGTGTTCATTGTATCTTATTTTACCCAGAACGCCTGAGATGCTGGACATGGAAACCCATAAACACGTACCTTATTAGTACCGACCGCGGAACCTCGATTTTTCCTAAATATCGTTAAGTATTCTTGAGGAACCGCCTTAAATCGTCTGCCCGCCCCTTGATTTGTCCAGTTCTGTGCTCACTGTATCTTATAATACCCAGAACAGCTGAGATGCTGGACCTCAAAGCCCACAAAAACAGCATATCAGTAACCATCGTAGAAAACCAATTTTTCACAAATTTTGCTAAGTTTTCTTCATGAACTCTCTCAAATCAGCATCCAGCCTACTTTTCTATCGTGTTATGAGCTTACTCAATATGTTTCTACCCAGAACGCCTGAGATGCTGAACTTTTAAACCCACAAACACGTAGCTTGTCAGTACCGACCCTAGAACCTCGATTTTTCACAAATTTAGCTAAGTATTCTTAAGGAACTTTCTCAATTAGGCTTCCCGCCTCTTGATTTATCTAGATCTGTGTTCATTGTATCTTATTTCACCCAGAACGCTTGAGATGCTGGACATGGAAACCCACAAACACGTACCTTATCAGTACCGACCGCGGAACCTCGATTTTTCCTAAATATCGTTAAGTATTCTTAAGGAACCGCCTTAAATCGTCTGCCCGCCCCTTGATTTGTCCAGTTCTGTGCTCACTGTATCTTATAATACCCAGAACGGCTGAGATGCTGGACCGCAAAGCCCACAAAAACATAGCATATCAGTCAGTAACCATCGTAGAAAATAAATTTTTCGCAAATTCTGCTAAGTTTTCATTAGGAACTTTCTCTAATCAGCATCCAGCCACCTTATCTGTTATGTTATGAACACATCCAATGTAATTATACCCAGAATGCTTGAGATGCTGTACTTTTAAACCCACAAACACGTAGCTTGTCAGTACCGACCCTAGAACCTCGATTTTTCTCAAATTTAGCTAAGTATTCTTAAGGAACTCTCTCAATTAGGCTTCCCGCCGCATGATTTATCTAGATCCGTGTTCATTGTATCTTATTTTACCCAGAACGCCTGAGATGCTGGACATGGAAACCCATAAACACGTACCTTATCAGTACCGACCGCGGAACCTCGATTTTTCCTAAATATCGTTAAGTATTCTAAAGGAACGCCCTTAAATCGTCTGCCCGTCCCTTGATTTGTCCAGTTCTGTGCTCACTGTATCTTATAATACCCAGAACGGCTGAGATGCTGGACCGCAAAGCCCACAAAAACATAGCATATCAGTAACCATCGTAGAAAATAAATTTTTCGCAAATTCTGCTAAGTTTTCATTAGGAACTTTCTCTAATCAGCATCCAGCCACCTTATCTGCTATGTTATGAACACATCCAATGTAATTATACCCAGAATGCTTGAGATGCTGGACTTTTAAACCCACAAACACGTAGCTTGTCAGTACCGACCCTAGAACCTCGATTTTTCTCAAATTTAGCTAAGTATTCTTAAGGAACTCTCTCAATTAGGCTTCCCGCCTCTTGATTTATCTAGATCCGTGTTCATTGTATCTTATTTTACCCAGAACGCCTGAGATGCTGGACTTTGAAACCCACAAACACGTACCTTATCCGTACCGACCGTGGAACCTCTATTTTTCCTAAATATCGTTAAGTATTCTTGAGGAACCGCCTTAAATCGTCTGCCCGCCCCTTGATTTGTCCAGTGCTGTGCTCACTGTATCTTATAATACCCAGAACGGCTGAGATGCTGGACCTCAAAGCCCACAAAAACAGCATATCAGTAACCATCTTAGAAAACCAATTTTTCACAAATTTTGCTAAGTTTTCTTCTTAAACTCTCTCAAATCAGCATCCAGCCTACTTTTCTATCGTGTTATGAGCTTACTCAATATGTTTCTACCCAGAACGCCTGAGATGCTGAACTTTTAAACCCACAAACACGTAGCTTGTCAGTATCGACCCTAGAACCTCGATTTTTCTCAAATTTAGCTAAGTATTCTTAAGGAACTTTCTCAATTAGGCTTCCCGCCTCTTGATTTATCTAGATCTGTGTTCATTGTATCTTATTTCACCCAGAACGCTTGAGATGCTGGACATGGAAACCCACAAACACGTACCTTATCAGTACCGACCGTGGAACCTCGATTTTTCCTAAATATCGTTAAGTATTCTTAAGGAACCGCCTTAAATCGTCTGCCCGCCCCTTGATTTGTCCAGTTCTGTGCTCACTGTATCTTATAATACCCAGAACGGCTGAGATGCTGGACCGCAAAGCCCACAAAAACATAGCATATCAGTAACCATCGTAGAAAATAAATTTTTCGCAAATTCTGCTAAGTTTTCATTAGGAACTTTCTCTAATCAGCATCCAGCCACCTTATCTGTTATGTTATGAACACATCCAATGTAATTATACCCAGAATGCTTGAGATGCTGGACTTTTAAACCCACAAACACGTAGCTTGTCAGTACCGACCCTAGAACCTCGATTTTTCTCAAATTTAGCTAAGTATTCTTAAGGAACTCTCTCAATTAGGCTTCCCGCCTCTTGATTTATCTAGATCCGTGTTCATTGTATCTTATTTTACCCAGAACGCCTGAGATGCTGGACATGGAAACCCATAAACACGTACCTTATCAGTACCGACCGCGGAACCTCGATTTTTCCTAAATATCGTTAAGTATTCTTAAGGAACCGCCTTAAATCGTCTGCCCGCCCCTTGATTTGTCCAGTTCTGTGCTCACTGTATATTATAATACCCAGAACGGCTGAGATGCTGGACCTCAAAGCCCACAAAAACAGCATATCAGTAACCATCGTAGAAAACCAATTTTTTAAGAATTTTGCTAAGTTTTCTTCATGAACTCTCTCAAATCAGCATCCAGCCTACTTTTCTATCGTGCTATGAGCTTACACAATATGTTTCTACCGAAAACACCTGAGATGCTGAACTTTTAAACCCACAAACACGTAGCTTGTCAGTACCGACCCTAGAACCTCGATATTTCTCAAATTTAGCAAAGTATTCTTAAGGAACTTTCTCAATTAGGCTTCCCGCCTCTTGATTTATCTAGATCTGTCTTCATTTTATCTAATTTTACACAGAACGCCTGAGATGCTGGACGTAGAGACCCACAAAAATATAGCATATTAGTAGTCATGGTTGAAAATCGATTTTTGACACATTGTGCTAAGTTTCCTTCAGGAACTCTCTCAAGTCAGCATCCAGCCTTCTTATTTGTCGAGTTATGAGCTAACTGAATGTGTTTCTACTCAGAACGCCTGAGATGCTGGACTTTAAAACCCACAAACACGTACCTTATCAGTACCGACCGTGGAACCTCGATTTTTCCTAAATATCGTTAAGTATTCTTGAGGAACTGCCTTAAATCGTCTGCCCGCCCGTTGATTTGTCCAGTTCTGTACTCACTGTATCTTATAATACCCAGAACGGCTGAGATGCTGTACCTCAAAGCCCACAAACACAGCATATCAGTAACCATCTTAGAAAACCAATTTTTCACAAATTTTGCTAAGTTTTCTTCATGAACTCTCTCAAATCAGCATCCAGCCTACTTTTCTATCGTGTTATGAGCTTACTCAATATGTTTCTACCCAGAACGCCTGAGATGCTGAACTTTTAAACCCACAAACACGTAGCTTGTCAGTACCGACCCTAGAACCTCGATTTTTCACAAATTTAGCTAAGTATTCTTAAGGAACTTTCTCAATTAGGCTTCCCGCCTCTTGATTTATCTAGATCTGTGTTCATTGTATCTTATTTCACCCAGAACGCTTGAGATGCTGGACATGGAAACCCACAAACACGTACCTTATCAGTACCGACCGCGGAACCTCGATTTTTCCTAAATATCGTTAAGTATTCTTAAGGAACCGCCTTAAATCGTCTGCCCGCCCCTTGATTTGTCCAGTTCTGTGCTCACTGTATCTTATAATACCCAGAACGGCTGAGATGCTGGACCGCAAAGCCCACAAAAACATAGCATATCAGTAACCATCGTAGAAAATAAATTTTTCGCAAATTCTGCTAAGTTTTCATTAGGAACTTTCTCTAATCAGCATCCAGCCACCTTATCTGTTATGTTATGAACACATCCAATGTAATTATACCCAGAATGCTTGAGATGCTGTACTTTTAAACCCACAAACACGTAGCTTGTCAGTACCGACCCTAGAACCTCGATTTTTCTCAAATTTAGCTAAGTATTCTTAAGGAACTCTCTCAATTAGGCTTCCCGCCGCTTGATTTATCTAGATCCGTGTTCATTGTATCTTATTTTACCCAGAACGCCTGAGATGCTGGACATGGAAACCCATAAACACGTACCTTATCAGTACCGACCGCGGAACCTCGATTTTTCCTAAATATCGTTAAGTATTCTAAAGGAACGCCCTTAAATCGTCTGCCCGTCCCTTGATTTGTCCAGTTCTGTGCTCACTGTATCTTATAATACCCAGAACGGCTGAGATGCTGGACCGCAAAGCCCACAAAAACATAGCATATCAGTAACCATCGTAGAAAATAAATTTTTCGCAAATTCTGCTAAGTTTTCATTAGGAACTTTCTCTAATCAGCATCCAGCCACCTTATCTGTTATGTTATGAACACATCCAATGTAATTATACCCAGAATGCTTGAGATGCTGGACTTTTAAACCCACAAACACGTAGCTTGTCAGTACCGACCCTAGAACCTCGATTTTTCTCAAATTTAGCTAAGTATTCTTAAGGAACTCTCTCAATTAGGCTTCCCGCCTCTTGATTTATCTAGATCCGTGTTCATTGTATCTTATTTTACCCAGAACGCCTGAGATGCTGGACGTTGAGACCCACAAAAATATAGCATATTAGTGGTCATGGTTGAAAATCGATTTTTGACACATTGTGCTAAGTTTCCTTCAGGAACTCTCTCAAGTCAGCATCCAGCCTTCTTATTTGTCGAGTTATGAGCTAACTGAATGTGTTTCTACTCAGAACGCCTGAGATGCTGGACTTTGAAACCCACAAACACGTACCTTATCCGTACCGACCGTGGAACCTCGATTTTTCCTAAATATCGTAAAGTATTCTTGAGGAACCGCCTTAAATCGTCTGCCCGCCCCTTGATTTGTCCAGTTCTGTGCTCACTGTATCTTATAATACCCAGAACGGCTGAGATGCTGGACCTCAAAGCCCACAAAAACAGCATATCAGTAACCATCGTAGAAAACCAATTTTTCACAAATTTTGCTAAGTTTTCTTCATGAACTCTCTCAAATCAGCATCCAGCCTACTTTTCTATCGTGCTATGAGCTTACTCAATATGTTTCTACCCAGAACGCCTGAGATGCTGCACTTTGAAATCCACAAACTCGTAGTTTATCGGTACCGACCGTAGACCCTCGATTTTTGTCAAAGTTTGCTAAGTATTATTAAGAAACATTCTCAATTAGGCTTCCCGCCTCTTGATTTATCTAGATCTGTCTTCATTCTATCTAATTTTACACAGAACGCCTGAGATGCTGGACGTAGAGACCCACAAAAATATAGCATATTAGTAGTCATGGTTGAAAATCGATTTTTGACACATTGTGCTAAGTTTCCTTCAGGAACTCTCTCAAATCAGCATCCAGTCTTCTTATTTGTCGAGTTATGAGCTAACTGAATGTGTTTCTACTCAGAACGCCTGAGATGCTGGACTTTAAAACCCACAAACACGTACCTTATCAGTACCGACCGTGGAACCTCGATTTTTCCTAAATATCGTTAAGTATTCTTGAGGAACTGCCTTAAATCGTCTGCCCGCCCGTTGATTTGTCCAGTTCTGTACTCACTGTATCTTATAATACCCAGAACGGCTGAGATGCTGTACCTCAAAGCCCACAAAAACAGCATATCAGTAACCATCTTAGAAAACCAATTTTTCACAAATTTTGCTAAGTTTTCTTCATGAACTCTCTCAAATCAGCATCCAGCCTACTTTTCTATCGTGTTATGAGCTTACTCAATATGTTTCTACCCAGAACGCCTGAGATGCTGAACTTTTAAACCCACAAACACGTAGCTTGTCAGTACCGACCCTAGAACCTCGATTTTTCACAAATTTAGCTAAGTATTCTTAAGGAACTTTCTCAATTAGGCTTCCCGCCTCTTGATTTATCTAGATCTGTGTTCATTGTATCTTATTTCACCCAGAACGCTTGAGATGCTGGACATGGAAACCCACAAACACGTACCTTATCAGTACCGACCGCGGAACCTCGATTTTTCCTAAATATCGTTAAGTATTCTTAAGGAACCGCCTTAAATCGTCTGCCCGCCCCTTGATTTGTCCAGTTCTGTGCTCACTGTATCTTATAATACCCAGAACGGCTGAGATGCTGGACCGCAAAGCCCACAAAAACATAGCATATCAGTCAGTAACCATCGTAGAAAATAAATTTTTCGCAAATTCTGCTAAGTTTTCATTAGGAACTTTCTCTAATCAGCATCCAGCCACCTTATCTGTTATGTTATGAACACATCCAATGTAATTATACCCAGAATGCTTGAGATGCTGTACTTTTAAACCCACAAACACGTAGCTTGTCAGTACCGACCCTAGAACCTCGATTTTTCTCAAATTTAGCTAAGTATTCTTAAGGAACTCTCTCAATTAGGCTTCCCGCCGCTTGATTTATCTAGATCCGTGTTCATTGTATCTTATTTTACCCAGAACGCCTGAGATGCTGGACATGGAAACCCATAAACACGTACCTTATCAGTACCGACCGCGGAACCTCGATTTTTCCTAAATATCGTTAAGTATTCTAAAGGAACGCCCTTAAATCGTCTGCCCGTCCCTTGATTTGTCCAGTTCTGTGCTCACTGTATCTTATAATACCCAGAACGGCTGAGATGCTGGACCGCAAAGCCCACAAAAACATAGCATATCAGTAACCATCGTAGAAAATAAATTTTTCGCAAATTCTGCTAAGTTTTCATTAGGAACTTTCTCTAATCAGCATCCAGCCACCTTATCTGCTATGTTATGAACACATCCAATGTAATTATACCCAGAATGCTTGAGATGCTGGACTTTTAAACCCACAAACACGTAGCTTGTCAGTACCGACCCTAGAACCTCGATTTTTCTCAAATTTAGCTAAGTATTCTTAAGGAACTCTCTCAATTAGGCTTCCCGCCTCTTGATTTATCTAGATCCGTGTTCATTGTATCTTATTTTACCCAGAACGCCTGAGATGCTGGACTTTGAAACCCACAAACACGTACCTTATCCGTACCGACCGTGGAACCTCTATTTTTCCTAAATATCGTTAAGTATTCTTGAGGAACCGCCTTAAATCGTCTGCCCGCCCCTTGATTTGTCCAGTGCTGTGCTCACTGTATCTTATAATACCCAGAACGGCTGAGATGCTGGACCTCAAAGCCCACAAAAACAGCATATCAGTAACCATCTTAGAAAACCAATTTTTCACAAATTTTGCTAAGTTTTCTTCTTGAACTCTCTCAAATCAGCATCCAGCCTACTTTTCTATCGTGTTATGAGCTTACTCAATATGTTTCTACCCAGAACGCCTGAGATGCTGAACTTTTAAACCCACAAACACGTAGCTTGTCAGTATCGACCCTAGAACCTCGATTTTTCACAAATTTAGCTAAGTATTCTTAAGGAACTTTCTCAATTAGGCTTCCCGCCTCTTGATTTATCTAGATCTGTGTTCATTGTATCTTATTTCACCCAGAACGCTTGAGATGCTGGACATGGAAACCCACAAACACGTACCTTATCAGTACCGACCGTGGAACCTCGATTTTTCCTAAATATCGTTAAGTATTCTTAAGGAACCGCCTTAAATCGTCTGCCCGCCCCTTGATTTGTCCAGTTCTGTGCTCACTGTATCTTATAATACCCAGAACGGCTGAGATGCTGGACCGCAAAGCCCACAAAAACATAGCATATCAGTAACCATCGTAGAAAATAAATTTATCGCAAATTCTGCTAAGTTTTCATTAGGAACTTTCTCTAATCAGCATCCAGCCACCTTATCTGTTATGTTATGAACACATCCAATGTAATTATACCCAGAATGCTTGAGATGCTGGACTTTTAAACCCACAAACACGTAGCTTGTCAGTACCGACCCTAGAACCTCGATTTTTCTCAAATTTAGCAAAGTATTCTTAAGGAACTTTCTCAATTAGGCTTCCCGCCTCTTGATTTATCTAGATCTGTGTTCATTCTATCTAATTTTACCCAGAACGCCTGAGATGCTGGACGTTGAGACCCACAAAAATATAGCATATTAGTAGTCATGGTTGAAAATAGATTTTTGACACATTGTGCTAAGTTTCCTTCAGGAACTCTCTCAAATCAGCATCCAGTCTTCTTATTTGTCGAGATATGAGCTAACTGAATGCGTTTCTACCCAGAACGCCTGAGATGCTGGACTTTGAAACCCACCGACACGTAGCTTTTCAGTATCGACCGTAGAACCTTGATTTTTCTTAAATTTCCGTAAGTTTTCTTAAAGAACTCTCCTAAATCGGCTTCCAGCCTCTTGATTTGTCCAGTTCTATGCTCACTGTATCTTATTACACCCAAAACGCCTGAGATGCCGCATCTCAAACCTCTCTGAGTCGTCCTATGTATGCTGGTACACTGACAACTTCGCTTTCAAATCCGCCATATGTATGGAAAAAAATTTTTTTTTGGTTTTTTGCCCAGAACTATTGCCAGGATGCCTGGAAATAGCAGAACTTTCAATCCCAATGCTTATTTTGTGTCTAGGAATCGAGAACGGGTGAGATGCTGGAAGTCAATTTGCGAAGTTAGCATCTCATTTTCAAATTTTCATTTTTTTCGCGAAAATGGGCTGAACTATTAAAAAAAACTATCTAGAACTGTAGAACTATTTGGGATGCTACTAGAACTCCCATCATTTAGTGAGATGCTGGAATTTGATATGCTAAGTTCACACGCACGGACATTAGGTGCCCCACATGCCAATGACTTCATATCGAGTCGATCAAGTCGATGTAAAATCAAGGTACGTGCTATCAAATAAGGTTCTTTTTTAGTTTGTTGCTACAAAGATTTTGGCGTGTGTTAAAAGTTGTATCTATTAACGCAATATGGTATTTTTTGAAACGCTTAATGATCCTTAATGCCTGAGAATAATTGTACAGCTAGTTACATGGGCATTGAATGTCCTAGCTAGGCTAATATCATATTTAAGTGCCCTACGCCTAGTACGCCTACTAGGTAATGTGTAAAATAATAAAAATTAGAAATTGCGCAGAATGAGTACTAGTTTACTAATTTGTACCTTATTACGATGCAGTAAATAGGATGAAGAGTGAAAGGCATAAATATATATGTACGTTCCCAAAGCGACAATAATAAGTATCTGTACTCTCTTTACGAACTTGTCATGTTCGCATATGTTGTCGCTGTATTGCGTATATTTTTGATGTTTACTGAACAACAAGAATTTCGGCTATTATTATAATGTTTACTAAATCGCCAATCTCCTAGCTAATCACTGAACAAATCTAGCCACGTTTCAATACAGTGATAGTCACTATCGTAAAAGAATACTGAAAAAACTCTCAATGTTTTTGGACAAAGAAAAACTTTTCACTTGATCTGTACCCCACGTGGGCTACCAAAACTTGCAGCCAAATCGCATTACGCGCGAGCGCGACTCAGCGATTGTATCACTCCCATTGAGCGAATTCGAAAGAGCAAGGTAGATTTTTTTCGTCTCGCGCGGTGTCGCAGCGACAGTTGTGCTAACCCCGATACACATTATCAGCGAAGCGGATTGACGAGAAACTTTTTCTAGGAAAATAACGGGATTTAAGTGGAGGCAGTCAGGTCAGTTCTTAGCACTGAATGACGTCCATACCTATCAGAAAAAGAGCCGTAGCTCATTCCCACCCAACCAAGAATCGACGTGCAAACAGAAAAGCTATATGTATATCAACCTATATGAGAGACCATTTATAATAGCGTCTGTAATGTATACATAAGTGGTTCACTTGTTTACCTGTCTCGCGAAATCGCAGCTGTGACATTAATGCGTTCGGTTGTGAAAGCAGGCTGAGTTATAGCACAAAGTAAATAGCGGCGGCGCGCGCCGGAGCAGAGAGTCCGCTCAGTACAAAGTGACATTTTCGCCGCACGCACACAGACGTAACATTTACAGGCATTCTCGGTTGATCTCAGCAATGCTTAGTCGCGACTGTCGCGAGTGCTAGTTGTGCGCGCGTTGATCACTTGACGTCCCCGCCGCTACGTAGGTACTTTGTGTCACGTACGTCAAAATGAATAACCGATATTATTACAGTTGGAATGTATTTTATTGTTTAAATACAACAAAAAACTGTGCCTACACTTTCTTCAAATTTTCAAACGATATTGAAAGGTAGTAAATAAAACGGTTTTCTCATTTTGGTAGTTACAATACCTAGGTAGGTAGGTAATTTTTTGAAACTAGCCGCTTTGATACCGACGATCAACCATTACACATTCATCTTATCGTTCGCTGGTAAAACACTAGTATTTAAGTACTATGGTTTAGTTAAGTAGGTACCTAATGAATTATGTATATTCTTTGTTGGCGCTCTCGACCGCCGCCGGTCACAAGTCACAACTCGCAGCGGGTCACGCATCAATTTATTAGGGTTCCGTACCCGAAGGGTCAAAACGAAACCCTTTGGTGTCGCCCAGACGTCCGTCCGTCCGTCCGTCGTCTGTCACAAAATTTGTTCCGAAGAATTTTTAGACTTCTCATTGACCTATGAACTTGAAATTTAGTGACAATGTTCAATATTACGTATTTTTTAACAACAAATACTAATATATTGATAACTCATATTTTTGAGGTTGATTCGGAATCCTAAATGTGCGAAGTCCGACTCGCACTTGGCCGGTTTTTTATCAAGATACGCTGGTTCATATTTAAATGTCATGTTGAAGAATGTTTAATATACTCCTACTCCTTTTTAAAATTCAGAATCAATACAGAAGCAACCCTTGTGAGTCGGGCAAGTTTAGGTATGTATTTTCAAGAACGGCGGGAACGGACCTTCTGTATATTTTTTATTTTGTGGTTATAGTGACATAATTAAACGGCCGTGTGGGAGTTCACCGGTTTGTGCCGCAACCGAATGAGTCCTCATTGAACTTTGGGGTCCGGACTTCAGAAATAAGAAAGCGTATATTAAACAATTAGCTTTTATGCCTGCTTAACCTCCTGAGAACGACCAAATAAAAATGCAATCAAATTTGAACCTAAGGCGACTTACTGACGTCGCAAAGATTCCCACTTGACGGAATACTGTCAGTATTACATTTGCGCAGTAGTAATATCATGCGCAGAAGTGGACCAGTACCGCCTTCGCATCGTCCCGCTACCGCGCATCCCGCGCCAGTCAGGAGTCACTCATTTAAATGTAGGGGCGCAGTAAAAAGCGCTACTGAATCGACTGACAGTTGACACTGACATTTGATAGTTTTCTCATATCGTACCGGCTCCGCACCGACAAATCAGGAAGTCGCCTAACAATTCTGATTTTAATTTTTTCTAATCAAACGAACCAAAACAAGTGCAAGTCTGTAATTTCCAAATTTGGCTTAATTTCCATTGAACATATTAATATCGCGGGGTGTCAGGAGGCTAAAGCAGTGTAAGGCAGGCTCTGTTTCCTCTCTCCTGCGTTTCTCCTGTCTGGCCTCATAGACGGCCTACCTTGACGGTACCTTGAATACTTACTGTCAACCAAACAAACTGACGATAAAAACCATAAAACTCGGGATAGGGGCAATGAAACCCGACCGTAATGATGGTACTATGGCGATACATTTTTTTAAAACGACGATGTATATCATATTATATTTGGTTTCACTCATTTTTAATGTTGATGGAAAAATCATCACTGTTTTATTTTAGACAACGCCTACCATACCAAACCAAAGTATTGAATCCAATACCTAATACTCGATTGCTCAAAAAGCCTCAGTCTTCAATTTGTTTCACGGTTTTTATAGGCAAACGTACTATATTTGATATTTTGAACCGTCACCTATTCTAATATTACATTGACGGTCTCATAAAGATCGTCAATGTAATATTAGAACGACCAATTCCGGTTTCATACCTTATCTCCTCCAGATTGAGTATTTGCGATAGCGATCGTCATCTAATGAAAAAGACAATTTATCTCACTTGGGATACGCATACGCGTCGCCATTATAAAGTCTATATTGTATTGGCCGTTTGTTTTATACCTTAAAGAATCCTGCATAAAGAGGCTTGTAAAGTTGCCGGTTTATGTTAGTGGCTTACGACGGCTATTATAGTAACTTGCTAGATACGAGTACGTTTAACTTTCACATGTCTGGAAAAGCAAGTTATAAGTGGAAATGTCTTTAACCCTTAAGGCTGGATTCGAGAAAACAAGAATAAAGGCTTACTGTACGGTTAACGTTGCATTTGAATGGATTAATCTTGAGTTATAGTCTATTCTTGTTTAGTGTATGAAGTTTTGCCTACTTGGATCTTGGATTTTGTTCATAAACTAGTTTTAGAACTGCATTCAGATATTGTGATGTTTTTCGATTTTATTTGATTATTAATCTTAAATACTACTACTATTCGAGAGGGTTTCAAAATGAAGGGATTTTCAAAAATAACGAAAAAAATTAACGTATTTGTATCATTATGTTAGTCCTTAAAGGGGCTACAATTGGTGAAAAGATATTCATTATCATGGTTTTATTAGGCTATTTCTTCAAATGCGTTGTAAAGTCGAGTTAAATACTTTCTTAACAACAAACATTCACGTTTATAATGAATACATACATAACTAAAGAATCCACGGCAGCGTAGCATGTCGTTAATTAGTTCTACATAGTGTACCTAGAAATATTTGACCTAATTACGTCGATCACGTATTTTAGTTTTTCCAACACCAATTCCACTTACGCTGGGCCGGTTGCATTAAATTTCCCCACAAACCACAGCGAGAACGCGAACATAAAACGGTTTTTTATTTGGACTATTAAGGTCTGAGAAATTACAGGGCTTCTCTCAATTTAAAACACCGGTTATCATTACGTTTCCGTTAAACCTTCGCCTTGGTACTGTAGTTCCGCTTATGGTACTTAAGTTCTCAAGTGGAGCCATTAATCATTTCAAAATTAAATAGATACAATGTATACAACTACTACATTAAGAAAGGCAATAAAAGCACCTTAAGAAACACGAACCCTTTTTTCGCTCAAAATTTCCATCCATCTCATTGATGTACTAGTAACATATTTCTTTGAGTAATTTGGAGTTATCGTTGTTGGTATCACAACTACCAAAACTGAAATGTAACATCTTGAGTGTACACTATTGTGATTACTGTTTGTTAACTTATAATAAATTTAATTTTTTTTTTTGTAAATTTACTTACTATGATAACAGCGAAGATGCTAAGATAAAGTGATCTTTTAGGAGGGTGATCCCTTATTTTGCAGAAAATTGTTTCATTGAATATAATTGTTTTGCAGAATTTTCATTTTATAGAAACTTTTATTTTTCATAAACGGTTTAGATACAGCTAAAATTATATTGTGTAGAACCCAATTAGATCTACCAGAAAAGTAGATTTTAGGTTGGAACTGCGACCCTTTTGAAATAACATGTTTTATATGAAATGAAGATTCTGCGAAACAATACACTATGAAACTTCTCTGTCTGCGAAAAAAGTACAACCCCATTAAAAGAGTTACGTAAGAATATTTGGCCGTGATTGTCATATTTGTGATAGCACAGTCGCATCCTGAAATTATTTCTTCAAAATATTCCTCCAAGTATCATGGATTTAGTTAAGTGACGTAGTAAAAGAAAGTCTTCAGTTGTGATTTTACGATTACGTGACTTATTCTCCCACACTTCTATATACAGTATGTACAAAAACTAATGTTTTTACCTGCCGCTATCAAGTCGCATCGTGAAATTTCCATCATCCACGCCAGCAATAATGAAGCGGCCCGCGACTAAACTCCAGAAACCTGTAATTAAAGCAGGGATCGGAACCGGTTTCCAAATACCGGTATTATTTTGTTCCTAAACCGGTTTGATTTCGTTCTTACATAATACCGGTTTATCAAAATACCTGTTAGTGAAAGAACGAATTATTTCGGTTATCAGTATTCTAAGAGAACGGAATTTTAACGTTCCGTGGAACTTTATTAAACCGGTTTAAAATGTCACGACTGTCACTTTCTCACTTTTGAAGGCTTTGTCGTCAGGTAATACCATCACCCGCGGGCCCCGCGGCGCGTGTGCGCTTATAATATTTAGATTAAAAGCTAATTTATATGATGCCGCCGGAACGGAAGACAGCCACGTCGAGGGTTTGATGATGCAGCCGGAAGAGAGTCACGAACTGCCTAACGGAAAGTGATAAAGTAGTCGAGTTTGGGCTTGTTTGTTTTGTTGTCTCGAGTACTTACCACTGGACCTGATTTCGAGGGTCTGATGATGCAGCCGGAAGAGAGTCACTGGAACTGCCTAACGGAAAGTGATAAAGTAGTCGAGTTTGGGCTTGTTTGTTTTGTTGTCTTGAGTACTTACCACTGGACCTGATGTCGAGGGTCTGATGATGCAGCCGGAAGCGAGTCACTGGAACTGCCTAACGGAAAGTGATAAAGTAGTCGAGTTTGGGCTTGTTTGTTTTATTGTCTTGAGTACTTACCACTGGACCGATGTCGAGGGTCTGATGATGCAGCCGGAAGAGAGCCAATGGAACTGCCAAACGGAAAGTGATAAAGTAGTCGAGTTTGGGCTTGTTTGTTTTGTTGTCTTGAGTACTTACCACTGGACCTGATGTCGAGGGTCTGATGATGCAGCCGGAAGCGAGTCACTGGAACTGCCTAACGGAAAGTGATAAAGTAGTCGAGTTTGGGCTTGTTTGTTTTATTGTCTTGAGTACTTACCACTGGACCGATGTCGAGGGTCTGATGATGCAGCCGGAAGCGAGTCACTGGAACTGCCTAACGGAAAGTGATAAAGTAGTCGAGTTTGGGCTTGTTTGTTTTATTGTCTTGAGTACTTACCACTGGACTGATGTCGAGGGTCTGATGATGCAGCCGGAAGCGAGTCACTGGAACTGCCTAACGGAAAGTGATAAAGTAGTCGAGTTTGGGCTTGTTTGTTTTATTGTCTTGAGTACTTACCACTGGACCGATGTCGAGGGTCTGATGATGCAGCCGGAAGAGAGGCAATGGAACTGCCAAACGGAAAGTGATAAAGTAATCGAGTTTGGGCTTGTTTGTTTTGTTGTCTTGAGTACTTACCACTGGACCTGATGTCGAGGGTCTGATGATGCAACCGGAAGAGAGCCACTGGAACTACCAAACGGAAAGTGATAAAGTAGTCGAGTTTGGGCTTGTTTGTTTTGTTCTCTTGAGTACTTACCACTGGACTGATGTCGAGGGTCTGATGATGCAGCCGGAAGCGAGTCACTGGAACTGCCTAACGGAAAGTGATAAAGTAGTCGAGTTTGGGCTTGTTTGTTTTATTGTCTTGAGTACTTACCACTGGACCGATGTCGAGGGTCTGATGATGCAGCCGGAAGAGAGCCAATGGAACTGCCAAACGGAAAGTGATAAAGTAGTCGAGTTTGGGCTTGTTTGTTTTGTTGTCTTGAGTACTTACCACTGGACCTGATGTCGAGGGTCTGATGATGCAGCCGGAAGCGAGTCACTGGAACTGCCTAACGGAAAGTGATAAAGTAGTCGAGTTTGGGCTTGTTTGTTTTATTGTCTTGAGTACTTACCACTGGACCGATGTCGAGGGTCTGATGATGCAGCCGGAAGCGAGTCACTGGAACTGCCTAACGGAAAGTGATAAAGTAGTCGAGTTTGGGCTTGTTTGTTTTATTGTCTTGAGTACTTACCACTGGACTGATGGCGAGGGTCTGATGATGCAGCCGGAAGCGAGTCACTGGAACTGCCTAACGGAAAGTGATAAAGTAGTCGAGTTTGGGCTTGTTTGTTTTATTGTCTTGAGTACTTACCACTGGACCGATGTCGAGGGTCTGATGATGCAGCCGGAAGAGAGGCAATGGAACTGCCAAACGGAAAGTGATAAAGTAATCGAGTTTGGGCTTGTTTGTTTTGTTGTCTTGAGTACTTACCACTGGACCTGATGTCGAGGGTCTGATGATGCAGCCGGAAGAGAGCCACTGGAACTACCAAACGGAAAGTGATAAAGTAGTTGAGTTTGGGCTTGTTTGTTTTGTTCTCTTGAGTACTTACCACTGGACCGATGTCGAGGGTCTGATGATGCAGCCGGAAGAGAGGCACTGGAACTGCCTAACGGAAAGTAATAAAGTAGTCGAGTATGGGCTTGTTTGTTTTGTTGTCTTGAGTACTTACCACTGGACCTGATGTCGAGGGTCTGATGATGCAGCCGGAAAAGAGCCACTGGAACTGCCTAACGGAAAGTGATAAAGTAGTGGAATTTGGGCCTGTTTGTTTTGTTGTCATGAGTACTTACTACTGGACCCGATGTCGAGGGTCTGATGATGCAGCCGGAAAAGAGCCACTGGAACTGCCTAACGGAGAGTAATAAAGTAGTCGAGTTTGGGCTTGTTTGTTTTGTTGTCTTGAGTACTTACCACTGGACCGATGTTGAGGGTCTGATGATGCAACCGGAAGAGAGGCACTGGAACTGCCTAACGGAAAGTGATAAAGGGGTCGAGTTTGGGCTTGTTTGTTTTGTTGTCTTGAGTACTTACCACTAGACCTGATTTCGAGGGTCTGCTGATGCAGCCGGAAGACAGCCACTCGAACTGCCAAACGGAATGTCATAAAGTAGTCGAGTTTGGGCTTGTTTGATTTGTTATTTTGAGTACTTATCACTGGACCTGATGTTGAGGGTCTGATGATGCAGCCGGAAGTGAGCCACTGGAACTGCCTAACGGAAAGTGATAAAGTAGTCGAGTATGGGCTTGTTTGTTTTGTTGTCTTGAGTACTTAGCACTAGACTTGATGTCGAGGGTCTGATGATGCAGCCGGAAGAGAGCCACCGAAACTGCCAAACGGAAAGTTCTACGGTAGTCGAGTTTAGGCTTGTTTGTTTTGTTATCTTGAGCACTTACCACTGGACCTGATGTTGAGGGTCTGATGATGCAGCCGGAAGAGAGCCACTGGAACTGCCTAACGGTAAGGGATAAAGTAGTCCGTTCCGTCCGTTTGGCAGTTCCGGTGGCTCTCTTCCGGCTGCATCATCAGACGCTCGACATCAGGTCTAGTGCTAAGTACTCAAGACAACAAAACAAACAAGCCCAAACTCGACTACTTTATCACTTTCCGTTAGGCAGTTCCAGTGCCTTTCTTCCGGCTGCATCATCAGACCCTCGACATCAGATCTAGTGGTGAGTACCCAAGGCAACAAAACAAACAAGCCCAAACTCGACTACTTTATCACTTTCCGTTAGGCAGTTCCAGTGCCTCTCTTCCCGCTGCATCATCAGACCCTCGACATCAGGTCCAGTGGTAAGTACTCAAGACAACAAAACAAACAAGCCCAAACTCGACTACTTTATCACTTTCCGTTAGGCAGTTCCAGTGCCTCTCTTCCCGCTGCATCATCAGACCCTCGACATCAGGTCCAGTGGTAAGTACTCAAGACAACAAAACAAACAAGCCCTAACTCGACTACTTTATCACTTTCCGTTAGACAGTTCCAGTGCCTCTCTTCCGGCTGCATCATCAGACCCTCGATATCAGGTCTAGTGGTAAGTACTCAAGACAACAAAACAAACAAGCCCAAACTCGATTACTTTATCACTTTCCGTTTGGCAGTTCCATTGCCTCTCTTCCGGCTGCATCATCAGACCCTCGACATCGGTCCAGTGGTAAGTACTCAAGACAATAAAACAAACAAGCCCAAACTCGACTACTTTATCACTTTCCGTTAGGCAGTTCCAGTGACTCGCTTCCGGCTGCATCATCAGACCCTCGCCATCAGTCCAGTGGTAAGTACTCAAGACAATAAAACAAACAAGCCCAAACTCGACTACTTTATCACTTTCCGTTAGGCAGTTCCAGTGACTCGCTTCCGGCTGCATCATCAGACCCTCGACATCGGTCCAGTGGTAAGTACTCAAGACAATAAAACAAACAAGCCCAAACTCGACTACTTTATCACTTTCCGTTAGGCAGTTCCAGTGACTCGCTTCCGGCTGCATCATCAGACCCTCGACATCAGGTCCAGTGGTAAGTACTCAAGACAACAAAACAAACAAGCCCAAACTCGACTACTTTATCACTTTCCGTTAGGCAGTTCCAGTGCCTCTCTTCCCGCTGCATCATCAGACCCTCGACATCAGGTCCAGTGGTAAGTACTCAAGACAACAAAACAAACAAGCCCTAACTCGACTACTTTATCACTTTCCGTTAGACAGTTCCAGTGCCTCTCTTCCGGCTGCATCATCAGACCCTCGATATCAGGTCTAGTGGTAAGTACTCAAGACAACAAAACAAACAAGCCCAATCTCGACTAGATTATCACTTTCTGTTAGACAGTTCCAATGCCTCTCTTCCGGCTGCATCATCAGACACTCAACATCAGGTCTAGTGGTAAGTACTCAAGACAACATGACCAACAAACCCAAACTCGACGACTTTATCACTTTCCTTTAGACAGTTCCAGTGCCTCTCTTCCGGCTGCATCATCAGACCCTCGATATCAGGTCTAGTGGTAAGTACTCAAGACAACAAAACAAACAAGCCTAAACTCGACTATCGTAGCACTTACCGTCAGGCAGTGCCAGTGCCTTTCTTCCGACTGCATCATCAGACCCTCGACATCAGGTCCAGTGGTAAGTACTCAAGACAATAAAACAAACAAGCCCAAACTCGACTACTTTATCACTTTCCGTTAGGCAGTTCCAGTGACTCGCTTCCGGCTGCATCATCAGACCCTCGACATCGGTCCAGTGGTAAGTACTCAAGACAATAAAACAAACAAGCCCAAACTCGACTACTTTATCACTTACCGTTAGGCAGTTCCAGTGACTCGCTTCCGGCTGCATCATCAGACCCTCGACATCAGGTCCAGTGGTAAGTACTCAAGACAACAAAACAAACAAGCCCAAACTCGACTACTTTATCACTTTCCGTTAGACAGTTCCAGTGCCTCTCTTCCGACTGCATCATCAGACCCTCGACATCAGGTCCAGTGGTAAGTACTCAAGACAACAAAACAAACAAGCCCAAACTCGACTACTTTATCACTTTCCGTTACACAGTTCCAGTGCCTCTCTTCCGGCTGCATCATCAGACCCTCGATATCAGGTCTAGTGGTAAGTACTCAAGACAACAAAACAAACAAGCCCAAACTTGACTATCGTAGCACTTTCCGTTAGGCAGTTCCAGTACCTCTCTTCCGACTGCATCATCAGACCCTCGACATCAGGTCCATTGGTAAGTACTCAAGACAACAAAACAAACAAGCCCAAACTCGACTACTTTATGACTTTCCGTTAGGCAGTTCCAGTGGCTCTCTTCCGGCTGCATCATCAGACCCTCGACATCGGGTCTAGTGGTAAAATTTAATATCAAATTATAAATTAGCTTTTAAATAAATTGTAAGCGCACTCCCGCTGCGGATAATAGTAACCCTTGGCGGCCTCTGTCAAAAATTCGAGTTAAGACTGGTTGTCTCCGTCGAAAACCGGTTAATTTCGTTCCACGGAAACGAAATTGGGCCCAGAACAGTTCCTTCACTAACCGGTTTTGAGTGCCGAAAACCAGAAACAAGAACGAAACCACAAACGCTATTCATTTCGGTTTGGCGTCAATGGCCGAAACCGGTTTGAAAATAATACCGGTATCCGATCCCTGAATTAAAGCGTTACACTTTTACTTGCCGGCGTTTTAAACGTTGCACGAGTTCTTTTACATTTGCATATTATCATAATGATCATCACGCGCAGCTGTTTTAACCATCCAGTTTCATCATTGGCTAATCATGTGGAACACGGAACAATTACAGGTTACAAGGAATGTCTGTAAAAACGCTGGCCAATTACCCGGGTCCGGCATGACTGTTCCATTTAGTTTGATTCCATATCAAGATAGTAAAGGAGTGGTGATCTATGGCTTGAGATGAGCCGCCTTTCAGATATTGAGGTCGCGTGATTATATAACCAGGCATTGCCGATCTATTAGGTACGATTTGCAATTTTTTCATTACTTATGTAACGCACTGTGTTGAGAGCGAGGGACCTAAATTTATCCTTTATGCTGTCAACACAGTGAATTCTCAAATTTTGTAAATGGTCGGCAACGCGCACTTGACTGCTTTGAAGTCGCGGTCGTCTATAGGCTGCGGTGTCCATTTACAGACATGTATCAAGAATTTTGTGACAGACGTCGGACGGACGGACGTGTGAGTGACAGCAATAGGGCAATACCATTATGACCCTTCGGGTACGGAAGCCTAAAAAGAAGAAAGCTTATCAAATAATGCTCCTCTCCATCAAAATTTTAATTTTAATTCCACATAGCGATAAATGTGAAACACTCCGTAGTAACTATTCACTAGTTATAGTATTTCAAGCGGAGGCCGGATGCTATTGGTTTGCAATGGCCATCGGATTTTTTTAAATTCCGTCTCGGTTCTTGCCTTAAAATTCATGCATGCTCAATACAGTATAATTATCAGAGTAATATTAATAACTTCTAATTAAATATGATCTGTGCGATTCAAACGGAGATGAAATGTCAGCATGAATACGTAAAATCTTTTACCTTAGCTACACGTGCTACATGTATAATATCTAAATCAGATGCATATATATAGCATCCAAAAACATATCCGCATATGAATTAACAAGTTCTGTGGATCGCTCATTAGTCAGCTTATTAGCATTTAGCCGACGAGTCAAGACGGTCTCGCGTCGCGAAGTTGCGACTCATACGCACAATATTGCTACTAAATTAGACCCATTTGTATGACACGCGCGATAAAATCCTTTACTTATGCTCCTTAAATTGGTCTCGCTTTAGCCTTAATTCACACGTCGCAGTTGATTATACGGCGGTAGGCTTTGAGTCGGTTTAGGTCACCTAGTCTAATTCAGTGGCTGGATGGTCGCCAAGCATTTGTTCTTTTGTCGTGCGTCCGTCACAGTCGTTTTGTATTGTCATGCGTGTTACCGTTCGGTTCTGAAGTGTTGATGCCGCGAGCCGGGTCGTTGAACCATCCTCGATAAATTGTATCGTTGCTGTGACGCATTCGGGGTGGTTGCTTCAGTGGTGAAATTACATGTGCACAACTTTTAACCTGTGTAGAACCTTGAAACCAAGGTTTACCTGATTCGGATTAAGAGAAAAGCCGTGAGTTAGATCCCACTTCGATATTCATATTGCACAACGGATGTAAGATTCGTGTGGGAACATTTTTATTGTTTGCCTTCGAGATCATTGTGTGCTAATAGTTGTGGGAGATCGAATTTCACTTTTGTGCGTGCTTGGTGAAGGTAGAAATTGACGTACCTATCTATTCGCAGCTCAGTGGTAATCTAAAGTTTTCTTATTTACTGTGTCTTGATAAGTATTAATAGCGAAATACTGTTTCCTAGTTAAATATCGTTAAGTTTTATTGCCTATTGTTTCTAGCTTTGCGGTAAAGTAGGTTACTTATGAATGAAAATGCTGTTGTCGCACGCTCATTAAATTATGTACGCACCGTTGTCATAAAACAATTTACAGTTCACTCCGGATTTTGTCGTATTGTTATTATAACTGTAGCTTTACTGGACCGGAAAATGTTAACTAATTCTTTCTTTTAAACTGAACCTTGCCATTCGCTTTAGTATCGGCTTTCGATTAGGTTTCACTTAGAGTTTGCCCAACAAGGACGTTATGCGAGTGTTGGGAAACTTTCCCCAGATCCCAAGATAGCCTTTTATAATCTATGCGGCCAAGTGCGTTTACATGACTATCTGAACACGTTTTAAGCATGTGATCCTATTGTCAGAGACTAATATACTTCTAAGATTTGAAGACAGGACTGTAAATCACCAAATCAACTTTCCAAAAGTGTCAAACAACTTATCAGTTTTAAATCTGTCAGTTCTTTCATTACATACTGCTTTCTCTCATGATTTATCGGATACATGTAAGATTTGACCAGTTTTAAGCAAACAAAATGTCTCGCCGTAAAGTCGTTGCTACCAACATCCTCGATGTTATAATACGCAGTGTTAAAAGAAGTATATTGATTCACTGCTTGACTAAAGTATTGTGTGTACGTGACGATTCCATAGTACGTGGCCACATGCCTATGTATGTTTGTAAGTTTGTGCCTTATTGCAATAGAATAAAATGCAATATGTAAACATTACTTCGATGTTACACTCTATCGAAATTAGTGAAAATAAAAGAATTAAATAACTTTCGTCAAAAAGCTTATCTAAGTTGACTTTGTTTATTTATCGTATGGCAATTATTTAGAAACGTGAGATCTTCGAGAAGACAGTATCTTCGGACTTTGTTTATTATAATGTTGCTTTTTCCGTTGTTCAGGTACAAAAACAGATGGCGCGCGAGTACGAGCAGCTAAAGTCGACGGTGGCGACGCTGCAGATGTTCCAGCACGAGGGCGAGAAGGCCATCACGCCCATGACTGGCAGTAAGTTTACACTAGTCTTAGGGTCGGTTCCGCCAAACCGTCTGTGTCGTCCGGTGTTCGTTAAAATCTGATTGGAAAGAACACCAAATAAACAAATGACAATTATTTGTCTTTTTTTTGTTCTCGAAATAAACAGTTCAAATTATTTTTTTTTTTACCGGTTTCCGTTGTATGGAAAGTTTGACAAGATTCTATGGGATGACAGCTGCCGGCGCCATCTGTAATCGAAAGTTTGCGCAACCTGCCCTTGTCTTGTCTTGTCTTATCTAGATGAGGGCCCTTGCGGATGCACTTCGACCCAATGGGATCTTGTGTGCAATTGCCCCCTCCTTTATATCTACTCCAAGCTGCTCTCCAATATTTCCACGAACTCCTTCAATGAAGAGCTTTGAGTCCCTGCCTCCTGCCCTGCCTGCCCTTAGGGTGGGTTGCACCAAACCATCTGTAATCGGTTAATCGTAAGCTCCATTCGATAAAATATAATTTTATGGAAACTGACAAGTTTCTATGGGATGACAGCTGTTGAGTATCGGCCTGGAATCGTAGGTAAGTTATTGCACGGTGGTAACAAACAAACGTACCTACAGCCGTATGTGGTTATCGTTATCGTAAACAATGGAGCTCGGCAGGTTCTGCTATGTGACGTTAAAGACTAGGACCATTTAAGAGTCCCTTATAGTTTAAGAGCCGGTGACACTGAACCTAGTATGATAAGATTCCCAGATGGCATATATATAATTAGGTGCGTCATTAGTCGGGGAACACGAAACGGCGATGCTGCAATGCGAAAAACCTGGCGAAGCCATTGAAAATTAAAATTGAAAAATGATGAAAAATCCGGTTTCTAGTATGATAAGATTCCCAAGTTTCGTGTGTTCCTCGAAACAGGGGAGGGGTAGGACTATACGATAGTGCAGTGCTGCAAGCCCTCCTGACTGGCCTTGTCAGTGGCAGCAGTATGATAAGCGAACAGTTTTCTGAGGTATCTAGTATGATCGGATTCCTGAAAAAAAACAGGGCTCATCTGAAAGATCAGCACTTTCTGTGTAAGAAAAACCACTGCTGCACTTTCCAAACAGTGGAGAAGGTGGTTGCTGCAGCGATTAAAGTAGCCGACAACACTGAACCTATTTCGATAGATTCCCAGATGATATATATATAATTAGTCGCGGCATTAATGGGGGTACACGAAATGGCGATGCTGCAAAGCAAATGAGCACGCAAACCTATTAAAAATCAAATTTAAAAAAATAAAAAATAAACGGTTTCTAGTATGATAAGATTCCCAAGTTTCGTTTGTTCCTCGAAATAGGGGAGGGGTAGGACTATACGATAGTGCAGTGCTGCAAGCCCTCCTGACTGGCCTTGTCAGTGGCAGCAGTATGATAAGCGACCACTTTTCTGAGGTATCTAGTATGATCGGATTCCTGAAAAAAACAGGGCTCATCTGAAAGATCAGCACTTTCTGTGTAAGAAAAACCACTGCTGCATTTTCCAAACAGTGGAGAAGGTGGTTGCTGCAGCGATTAAAGGAGCCGACAACACTGAACCTATTTCGATAGATTCCCAGATGATATATATATAATTAGTCGCGGCATTAATGGGGGACACGAAATGGCGATGCTGTAATGCAAAAAAGCAGAGAAACGATTAAAAAGAAATTTTGAAAACATAAAAAAACCGGTTTCTAGTATGATAAGATTCTCAAGTTTCGTTTGTTCCTCGAAACTGAAACTGACAAGGCCATTCAGGAGGGCTTGCAGCACTGCACTATCGTATAGTCCTACCCCTCCCCTGTTTCGAGGAACAAACGAAACTTGAGAATCTTATCATCCTAGAAACCAGTTTTTTAATGTATTAAAATTTTCTTTTTAATAGCTTTATCTGCTTTTTTGCTTTGCAGCATCGCCATTTCGTGTACCCCCATTAATGCCGCGACTAATTATATATATATCATCTGGGAATCTATCGAAATAGGTTCAGTGTTGTCGGCTCCTTTAATCGCTGCAGCAACCACCTTCTCCACTGTTTGGAAAATGCAGCAGTGGTTTTTCTTACACAGAAAGTGCTGATCTTTCAGATGAGCCCTGTTTTTTTCAGGAATCCGATCATACTAGATACCTCAGAAAAGTGGTCGCTTATCATACTGCTGCCACTGACAAGGCCAGTCAGGAGGGCTTGCAGCACTGCACTATCGTATAGTCCTACCCCTCCCCTATTTCGAGGAACAAACGAAACTTGGAAATCTTATCATACTAGAAACCGTTTATTTTTTATTTTTTTAAATTTGATTTTTAATAGGTTTGCGTGCTCATTTGCTTTGCAGCATCGCCATTTCGTGTACCCCCATTAATGCCGCGACTAATTATATATATATCATCTGGGAATCTATCGAAATAGGTTCAGTGTTGTCGGCTCCTTTAATCGCTGCAGCAACCACCTTCTCCACTGTTTGGAAAATGCAGCAGTGGTTTTTCTTACACAGAAAGTGCTGATCTTTCAGATGAGCCCTGTTTTTTTCAGGAATCCGATCATACTAGATACCTCAGAAAAGTGGTCGCTTATCATACTGCTGCCACTGACAAGGCCAGTCAGGAGGGCTTGCAGCACTGCACTATCGTATAGTCCTACCCCTCCCCTGTTTCGAGGAACAAACGAAACTTGGGAATCTTATCATACTAGAAACCGGATTTTTCATCATTTTTCAATTTTAATTTTCAATGGCTTCGCCAGGTTTTTCGCATTGCAGCATCGCCGTTTCGTGTTCCCCGACTAATGACGCACCTAATTATATATATGCCATCTGGGAATCTTATCATACTAGGTTCAGTGTCACCGGCTCTTCTACTATTAGGAAAACCTATCGGCACAATATAATACCTAGTTCAGACTCAGTATTCCAGACCAGGACATAAAGAGAAGTGACGGATGTGCCTTTAATCTCAAAATATGGGTTCAACGTGCGTTTAACCTTGTCCGCTTGTCACTACACGAGGTATAAAAACAGTGTTATCTTATCTTACTTAATAGGGGGCCTTCTTGGATGCACTCTCACCCAGTGGAATCCTTTGTACTATTGCCGCTTGCATCGAGTCAAGTGCTTCCATATTTTCACTGAACGAACAATACCACAAGAAACGCGATAGCGGGTAGGTATTCTGCGGTTAAAAGGTACGGTTGGCCTCGCAAGGGGCTTAACTCGTTTGTACGGTCAAACAATTTGATCTCTGGGCCACTTCGAGTTTGTACCTTGTCACAGTAAAAATCTATATGAAAGCCGCTAGAGATCTCATATTAATGTCACTGTGACACGGTAAGAAGTGGCCCAGAAATCTAATTATAACCTAATATTTTATATGTACTCCTTTATTACTGGTGTAATAAAGAATATTACTACTACTACTACTACTAATTGGTTGACTGTACCGTACCTGGTCGCTTTAAAGTCATGTTTGAACTGTCATGTACAACATTTCTTAACGGGTGAATGGGACAAAGTACCTTGTAAATAGTAAGTGTCCAGCTAGTTCTAAGGCCCTGTACCTAGTCCTTTTCTTTTCCACATTAAAAACCGTACAGTTAAATCTTGTATCGCATTGCTCAAACGCTACTTCATCTTTCATCATTTAGCTTTTACGGAAGTCAAAGGTCATAAAAAGCGTGATATAGTACATTTATCTCACGAGCGCGGGTTGGCCATTGTTGTAGTTGTGACATATACGAACACATAGATAACGTAAACTCATAGCTCCTACGCTGACGCACACATAGACAATGCGCATGTATAGCTGAAGCTGAACACACAACCATGGCTCACCCGCGCTCGTGAGATAAAAGTATCTGTTCCTTATTAGTGATTACTACTTTTTAGAGATGGCTACACACTCCATATCTTTTGCATAAAGCAGTTCAAAGTTTTTTTTTTATAACCAGACTGTGGCTTTATAGGTGTTTATAGACCGGGCCCAATAAAGCGATGGGTAGTTCAAAGTTCATTAAAGTTATGTTTAAAATAAATCTATGAATAATCACATATTGTATCATCAAGTTTTCAACGAATACTAGAAGCAATACAACACGTGGAATCACATAATGCAATCGATAGCCAAGTAACGATCGTGCGTAGAACAAACGCAACATTATCTCTCTGCGTTTGGTCAGTTTTGTAATCCATTTGCGTAATTTGATTTTATCGCGGTAACACAATCTGTGCGTATTGTTAACAAAATCTTGGTGCTAAATAAATACATTACCTATACAAATTTCCTCCTTAATGACGTATGGTGTAGCGGTGGGGAAAACGCACGAAAAAAACGGCAGTCACAGACATAAATATTGTTTATATTTTAATTTTACTAATTGAGGTGAAGCGGTGGGAAAACGCATTAATAAAACGACTGTCACAGATATACATTTTGTTTTACTAATTGAGGATCGTCAAAAGGCTAACAAATGCTGCTTCTTAATAAAGTACATTTTCAAACATATGATGATTATGATGATGAGTTACTGTTATCCCTCATTAGGGACATAGGGCTTGCAGAAAAGTTCTCCACTTGTCACGGTCTTGCACAGCTTCTTCCAGCACTTCGCTGCCGAGGCCACTTGAGCCAGCCTTAGAGCCTCTTGTATCAAATATGTTTATAAATGTCGCACGGAAAATTGTGATTAACTATATGGATAACTACAAGACCCTAAACAAAAATACTATCTGTATGTTGATAGATAAATGAAGAGAAAGAGATCAAAGATAAACCTCACTTCAAAGTTATATTGATTGTGCAGTAAACCACGCTTGGACTTTGAACAAATCTACAATTAAGAAAATATATGCATTCAAGATGTGGTTAATTGGTTATACAGACTAATATTAAAAATATCGTGGACAGATAAAATATCCAATGAAAGAGTTTTGAACAAAATGAATAAGAAAATGGGACTTGTAATTAACATAAAAAGAAAGAAAACAGCATAGCATATCTAGGCCATATTTACAGAAACACGAAATATGATATCATAAGAAACATTATAGAGGGGAAAAGAGGCAGAGGAAAACCTAGAACATCGTGGTTTGAAAATATCAGGGACTAGACCGGTACTGTTGACGCAGCTACTCTCGCCAGGACGGCGAAGAACAGAGAAGACTTTCGCATGATGATCGCTGACATCCGTTAGGATATAGAACCTTAAGAAGAAGAAGTAAACCACAAAAGCAGTTCTATAAAAAGCGGCATTTTTGTTGTCTATGTATACACGAAATATACTCGTTTTCATTACTTTTATGGACATAACAATGGACTATTATAGATAGACTATATTTAATTGTACACTGTCCACTAGACATGATCCTCTGGCAAAATTAATAAATTTTAATATTCAAACTAAACGGTTGAAGAATTTTCAGTCGGTGGCACGGACGTGACGCACTTAAATGTCGCTCAATGCATGCAAATTTTCCACTCATTACGAATATTTGCCAACTGAATCATGTAAATATACTATAAAATACCTACATGCATGTATTTGTCCCAAATAGTTTTCAACTGGGGCGCGCGGTATCGCGGCTGTTCTAATATTCTATATTTCCTCCCTTGCTACATTTTGCCCTACTTTACTCGGCAATACGTCATTGAGAAGTTTGTGTAGCGTATACTATAGTAGCGTAGGTGCCTTAATTACAGATGTCACGCTCCTACCATTCATTATTATTTATGATTTAATCGTTCCAAACCATTCATTGAAAACTCTGTCTAGATATATTTCCATCGAGAATACGCTGGCGTCGAATTAAGTTACATAGCGCTTGATATGAAACTCATATTACTTAATTTATATTTTCGCTTTATCGGGTCAACAGGACCTATGGTAACCGCTTACCGTCAGGCAGAACGTATACTTATTTGGCGTCGACAAAGTATAAAAAAAAAAACTAAAAACAGAGATTGATTAACATAGTAAAGGCCACGAAAGTATAATCCAAGTTAACACATGAAAGAACGCCTGCCATGATGCTATCCGCATGTCTGAAAACCTCAATGAAAATTAATTTCCGGTTTTTTGCTATATAACAACCGGTTGGCTGGCTGCGGTTCTTATGGAAATTGAATCAACCATAGCTAATTATCCATGCACGATTCCCACAGGTTAAATAGTTCCGTTTACATTCACTGCAAGCGAGTTTGATGTAAAACGTTATGGTAATAATGTCTTGTTTATCCACTCTATTTATCTCGTTGTAACCGACTCCCTGGTATTTGCCACATCGATGGGGCCCACCCAGTCGATGTGCGAATTTCGGATTATACAAATGTGTCGTTTTCCCGAAGAAAAATATCTATTCTAGTTGAAACGATTCTACTTTATCGCAACTACCTACACTAAGATTCAAATTTAAAACACATTGGCTAGACTAGAGTTTAAAAAAAAAATGTACTAGAGGTACAGTCAGCATCAAAAGTTGCTTGACATATGAAGATGTCAAAAGTTCTTCTTCTTATTTCTTTGTAATAAATACTTTTGACGCCTTCATATGTGTCGCTACTTTTGATGCTGACTGTACTGATACATTCACATTCACGCTAAACATTGCAATATTGCTACTACAATATTGGTAGCTAAATACTAAAATATGTAGGTAATACCTGGTAATGTAGTTGTCCATGTCCATTCATAATTAATTTCCTCCCACGCTAAGTTAGAGCAAGATTTCGTCATTACTTATACCTACAGGGTCCGAAACTGCGCTATTGATGTGTACAGCGCGCGTTGGCCTTACGAACGTTTTAGTATCGCTAAATCAATTTGTTCACGATACGAATGGGAATGGACTGTGTTTGGTTTTATTTAGTATTTTCACGTGTGATGCCTGGCTAGTAACTCGTAATTGCATCTAGCCATCTAGGGTCTAATGACTGAGTGAGATTGACAACATCGCTGGATTTTGCTCCGAACGATAACACTTAGCTCATGATAAATCAAGGGCGATAAGACATTGGGAGCTAAAGCTGTCTATATCATACAAAAATATGCCCTTTACTCTAAGTTACATCAGATTCTAGCTTTAAAATTGATCCTTTCTTCCATCAATGGCTCCAGACCTATAGAGGATTTCAGTTCGATATAAGTAACTTACAAAAAAACTCCTCAGAATTAATTGTAAAAAATCATTTCATTTCGGTTACGGTCTCGGAAACTGATCACTGATCAGCACGATATCGTGCAACGTGACATGATGCATTATACAAAATGGTGATCGTGATTCGATCGTGGTCGTGAGTTGACTGAAATGCATATGGATGGTCTGCGACCACCGTAGTTGACATGTACATCATGGGATACTTGAGGTAATATGCTTTAGTGCTTAGAATAATAACGCAAATACTAGATACTAACTCAGTATGCGTACGTGTACAAGTTAAAGTTTCCTTTGTTTATAAGATCTATTAAGGCGCTACACTGAGAAATTTGGAGACTTTGAAACGCTGTCCTGCCCAGACTAGCAAACAGTAGGGGCTGATTTTCAGATATATAATTCTCGACTATATGATTGTCGATTGTTGATTGTGGTACTGACAATAGCGAAACATGATTGCGTAAAATTTTCTCGATAGAAAATAAATCCAAAGTCGAGTCTATATTTTCCTTTTTTTCCTCAGCCTACTAAAACAACGCATTATTAAAAGACACGATTAAGTTAATATGATGGTATTTTACCTCATCTAGGTACTGACAAGAGGAAATTTAATAAACCTGCACACAGTCAAATATTTAACGAGATTTGTCTAAAAAGCCATTCTCGGAGAGGGTTGCATCCCGTTTTGTCGTGAGTGAAAAACAAAGGGTGTCTCTTTCAATCGATATATCGCCTTAAAGACGTTTAGTTATTATTAGATAAAAATATTTTGATATGTTCTTATAACCACTACAGTTAACATGTACAGAAGTAGAAACCATATAGGAAGATTTTCCTATACTGCATGAAAACCTTGGGAGTCAGATCGTGCACGCAATGGAATTGTCGTAGTGATCACTTAACTTCTCATCATTACTATAAACATGATATTAAAACGACTTGAGTTTGAATTACGACGTCCTTTTTACACCTCAAAACTAATATAAACTTTATCGCTATAATCACATAAGGTCCCCGTCTTCATGACAAAAAGTTACAAGTGTCGTTATTCCACTGTAGCTTTGAAATCCGATTGAAGCTATCGAACGGAACGAATATAGACAAAACCAATTAAGTCTCACCGCCTTAAAGATCGTACGCACGTCATGAGCGGGCCATTCTCTGCCATTTGAATCGACTGTCATGGTCGTCTTTGGAATTTAATAAAACAGATATATACTCTTTACACAAAACTTCAGGGGTATCACGTACCGTTGTTGATCCTTTGAAGGAAATCACTAAGATGACTTCACAGGACAATTCAGAACTTCAGACCCATCGCTATTAAAATACCATTTCCTTAGATCAAACGGCCTTGCTCATCCACCAAGTATACTGTATACTGACCAACTCAAATCTTAAATATGTATAGTATACGTATACATTGTATACCCTATTAGAAACCGATGTAGCGACCTACCTACAACGACCTACAGCCAGCGGACGGCCTAAAACGTAAATATAATAATTTTAACCCTAGCTCCTCCTAGATGATGGCATATCTTCGTCCCTGGGGATCATGGAAAAAATCTTAGTACCCAAAAGTTTTAGCAAATTTTGTGTTCTACAATATTGCCGAACCATGTTTAGCACTAAACGTTAAGGCGATATATCGATTGAAAGAGACACCCTTTGTTTTTCGCTCACGGCAAAACGGGATGCAACCCTCTCCGAGAATGGCTTTTTAGACAAATCTCGTTAAATATCTGACTGTGTGCAGGTTTATTAAATTTCCTCTTGTCAGTACCTAGATGAGGTAAAATACCATCATATTAACTTAATCTGGGGGCACGGCAGTGCCCCCGCAAGTCGAGCAAAAAGGTGCACGGCCGTACCATCCTTTTCTCGAAGCCATTCAGGCCATTTTCAACATCCTGTAATTTTTTCCTAGCTAAAGCTAGAACCCTGAATTTTCAGTAACATGTTGGGCATGATATGGGTATTGGGTTATCAATAACATTCAATTTGAACTTTTATTTTAAGAACTATTGCCCCTCAAAATTCCTTAGTTTTGTCACTGACTCACTGACTGACTGACAGATCATCAATCGTTTAAGGTACTTCTAGCAGACCCACAAGCTCCAAATTTTAAACATAATTAGTTTTTAGCCTATTAATTGCTAGAAAATTAGAAAATATTGCAATATCAGTCACGTATCTGAGATATACAAACTGCATAAGTAAGTTTGTAATCCTATACAAAATACATGCGATTACAAAGTTACTTTTACAGTTTGCATGTTCGTTACTAGAAGTCATACCTGAAAAGAAAAAAAGGGATGAGATCCCATCAAAAACATTACATGTAAAAAGATGCAAGCCTCGCAACAAAAAGTAATGATATGTAATCTTAAACCAAGTCTGTTATATTTTAGTCAATAGTACCGGAGGGGTGCCCACAGAACAAAATTTCCACCGACTTGCATCTGCATAACTTTATTTTTTTTAATATATATAATGACATGATCAAAAACATAAAGTACCTAATGCTGATGCAAGTCGGTGGAAATTTTGTTCTGTGGGCACCCCTCCTGTACTATTGACTAAAATATAACAGACTTGGTTTAAGATTACATATCATTACTTTTTGTTGCGAGGCTTGCATCTTTTTACATGTAATGTTTTTGATGGGATCGTGTCTTTTAATAATGCGTTGTTTTAGTAGCCTGAGGAAAAGAAGGAAAATGTAGACTCGACTTTGGATTTATTTTCTATCGAGAAAATTTTAAGCAATCATGTTTCGCTATTGTCAGTACCACAATCATATAGTCAAGAATCATATATCTGAAAATCAGCCCCTACTGTTTGCTAGTCTGGGCAGGACAGCGTTTCAAAGTCTCCAAATTTCTCAGTGTAGCGCCTTAACGACAGTGCAAGCAAAAAACTGAAAAAAGATTACAGATTTTTCCAAGATGGCGGAGAAAAATATAGAGCTGAAGGGTCGAAAAAATTGTGTTACCATGACTAATATTATCCTTTACAACATATCAAAAAACCATTACAATCGGCACTCTTTTACCTACCATTTCTATGGATGGCACGTTTTCCGGTAAGTATACCATATTTCCGGTTCAAATGTAATCAGGAGGGTCAAAACACCCTAAAAACGTTATCACCCCAACTATTACATGATTTGCATTCATGAATTCTACTTCTTCAAAAATGGTCCTAGTCAAAAGTCAGATTGCTCCAAATTTAAGCGAAGTGACATTTTATTATGTTTCGTGTCCGCCAATATTCATTCCACCATTGATATGTATGATGGTTCCACCATTATATAGTTTTCTATCATTATACCATCCTTGATGTTCATCATTCCATGTCGCCTTAATTACCAAGAAGCCAACAATGACGGCAAGAATGGCCCCGGCCCTAGGTTGAAATGTTAATCGGCTTTGACCTTCGATTGGCGGCGCGGTAATGGATGCATTATGTCAACCACGGTAACAATGGTTGGACAGGAAGGGAAAGGTTTATCGTCTCCATTAAAGGTTCGTTAAGGGGTTGTTGGCGTAAATTAAAGACATTGTCCTCCAGGGTTTTGGAAAAGAATTGATCGCAGGGCTGGTTCTTTGAGATTTTCAGGCGACGGCGAGATAAGAATCTCGTCTAGTCAAAATCGTATTCTGTTATATACACGACCTGATAAATTTCACTCGATAGAAAATAATCGCAAAGTTGCCCCTTTTTGGAATGTTTTTTTCAATATTACGGCTATATTACTGATATTTTACATTTAATTTTTGGACTCAATTAAAGGCTTAAGACTGCAGTAATTAAAGACGGACTACTAGTGGTCACGATCCTCAGCAATGAGGGAACGACTAAGAAGTCTAAGAACCTCTGGTACCTACTTTTAAAAAGCCTACAATTTTAAGCTGAGCGCAAACATCTTTTCAAGCCGTGCATGCACTTTAATTTTAACTATTAAATAGCTCGGTTAAAAAAAGAACGAGAAATATGAAGTCCTTCTTGCCTCTATGGCCTCCGTGGTAATTAAATTGTATATTTTTCTAGTATTTTATAATTACCGTGGTTCGATTGGTAGCTGAATAAGTACGTATACATATATCACAACCCGACCCTAGACCGATTCCAATAAACACAAAGAAACAATAGCTAAAAGGTACAAAAGGGCTTTGTGTAGTTGAATCCTTAAATTCTGAGGACTAGTCGATAGTTTGTTGACCCTTGCCCGTTATCTGTTACCCGTATACCTTTTTACTTCGTTTTTTGTAGCTGACAACTTTCCTTGGTATCCTTTGACGTCGCTTCAAAGTAACACGAACTGAGGTGAGCGATTCCAAGAACGCGAGGTTGTACGAGTAAATAGGTTGGCCTTCCATTTTCCTTAACAGGCCTACATGAAACTGGACATTGGGGATATCGAGCGTTACAATTTCCATCACCCTTAACCTAATTATTCCCGTCTGACGGATTATTCCTACCCGTTATCACCAATTTGATATCACTAATAACAGCTGTAAAGCAAACAGGAAAAAGTTCGTGGTCACAGCTGGGATATTTCCACTAGTACTTAGCATTGGTAACATACGGGGAAAAATCTCTGCTTTTAACAGCGGTAACAAATTGGTGGTAACAGGGATTATTTCCACCCCTTCTGTCTGACAACTTCGTTCACATATAAAAAAAGACCAGGGTTTTAGTCCTTAATATCTTATTGCTAGTGTTCGGAGTTTCGGTGGCAAATTTCACACAGTGGGTAATGGAGTCGTTTTTAGGATTAACTTTTTAAGATTTGAATAAATAAATTATTCATTTACCTGAAGTACTTAGTATGACATTAAATGGCGGCAGGTACAAACATTATACTGTCCCGACTGTTTAGGTGACATGTTTGTAAGTATGTAATAAGTAAAAATAAGTAAATTTATTCAACAATGTTTACCTACATACTTGTGTTATTAGTAGTCCTGTGTTATCGTGGTATAAGTAGGTAATGCTCGCAAGATAATTTATAAGGAGTGGAGTATTATGCAAAATAATCACTTAATCGTTGTTCGTTTAATCAAAAAAATGTTAGGCGACTCCATTTACCTCTGTGAAATTTGCCACCGAAACTCCGAACACTACTTATTGCCTAAAACCTTAAATTAAGTTCTTCAACATTTTGTGTAATAATTAGTAACGTTCAATATTTTTTAGGTATCAGTTCAGATGAATTTAAATGTGTCTCGTACAGTCAGCATCAGAAGTGTTTAGGTACGCATATGTAGAGATAAACAGTTCTTATTCCCATAAAAATTAAGACCCTTTTGTCTCTTCATATGTATTATTGCTTTAACGTCATGTTTAAACTGTCATACTAAATTTCCAACGGGTATAAGCGACAAAGTATCGTAGTTCCCAGTTACTTATGAGGCTGACTGTACTTGTCATATATTTTAAAGACATTCGCAAACGCTCTAGTACCACATGTTTCGATACTCGATTTCTTGGAAGTCGATGTAACTATAAAAAAAACTTTACGGAAGCATCTAATTAGATACTCGTATTTTTATCAATTTGGCCGTAAATTGATTGCAATTACAAGGTCACTCAATGCCGATTACCGTGCCGGTACTGTCGCGGTAAAAAATGTCTTAATGTGTTTTTATTTTTTGTGGCTTACGTTACGGAATATACAAGAAGTTTTATAATATGATTACTTCAATTAGGCTTTGCCCGTGCTTTGGCTGTTGTCGATAGCAGTCGTTAAGCCAAATTAGAGGCCTTCGGGACGCTTCAGAACTTCTAACAGTCAAGTTGGTCACTCACTTGACAAAGCCTAATCCCAATAACGTCTAGTTTCCCCTTGGGGTTGGAAGGTCAGATGGCAGTCGCTTCCGTAAAAACTAGTGCCTACGCCAAATCTTGGGATTAGGTAGCCGACCCCAGGCATCCTACAGGATGCAACTGTAAGACAAGCCTAATCCCAATAAAATCTAGTTTCCCCTCGGGTTGGAAGGTCAGATGGCAGTCGCTTCCGTAAAAACTAGTGCCTACCCCAAATCTTGGTATTAGGTAGCGATAGCTTGGGATGATGACGTCGACTAACGTTATAAGCCTCTTCAAAAGAAACAACAAATATTACCTACTTCTACTGGTCACTACCACTATTGTTATAATTTATAATCGTAGCCACTAAATGTTATAATCGTAGTCAGCGAGGTAAATGGACCGTATCGTTGTTTCTGAACCTCTCAAAACCTGATGTTAATAATAGTACATTACTTAACAAGGGCGGTAAAACAAAGAATGTCTCAGATCGCAGGTATTTGACGCCCGAGCCGAAGGCAAGGGCGATAAATATGCGATCTGAGGCTTTCTTTATTACCGCCCGTGTTAAGTACAAAATTTTATGTCACCCCCTGGCCAGGAAGTGGGTTTTTTCGCGCGCGGAGCGTGCGATAATGGCCGCTTTATGGCCAGGTGTGACATAATAGTACATTACTTAACAAGGGCGGTATAAACAAAGAATGTCTCAGATCGCAGGTATTTGACGCCCGAGCCGAAGGCAAGGGCGATAAATATGCGATCTGAGGCTTTCTTTGTTTTACCGCCCGTGTTAAGTACAAAATTTTATGTCACCCCCTGGCCAGGAAGTGGGTTTTTTCGCGCGCGGAGCGTGCGATAATGGCCGCTTTATGGCCAGGTGTGACATAAAAACTGTTATGCAATATGGGTTTATGTCACTTTCAATTTTGTTGGCGCAGGCTCTCAAACGAGGCGAGGTAATCGGCCATGACGGACAGATGAAATCGACTTTCCAATTTGCATTATAATCGTTATTAAATGATCCATGTTGTACGTTCAAACAGTTGTTGGAAGTTCGATACCGGCTCTCCGCTTGGCCACGTTCTAATTTTAGAGTATCTCTAGAGAATTAGTGTTATACAATATAAATACTCTTTATGTCACACCTGGCCATAAAGCGGTAATTACCGCACCTTGCCTTCGGCTCGGGCATCAAATACCAGCGATCTGAGACATTCTTTGTTTTACCGCCCTTGTTAAGTAATGTACTATTATTGTTACCAAAACTAATCAATCATGTAATGTTTAACTTGGTACCATACTGTTACCTTGTGTGTTGAAATATAGAACTTAAAACTTCAAAGGTAAATAGCGATCTCTTCCGGACAACCGCCGGGTAGCGGAGCTATTGTCAAATTGTGAGGGACAAAACCACCAGGCTAAGAAAATAACAAAAATAATTTGAACGTGCCGTACAACTAAAGACAAAACAAAAGTTTCATAGCAAACTGCTCTTAAGTAATTGATGCGTTTAAATACCACATGGGTAACTTTTGGCCTTAGCCTGCATTCAGACCTAAAATTTCGACACAAAACATTTCCTTTAATGGAAGCACAATCGTTTTGCCGCAACCCGTGAACAATGCAACACTCGATGTTACATATCTTGCGCCCGGGCATGCTCTCCGTGATATCTCAACCGTCCCTCTCTCACCATTGTTTAAAGATTGGAGAGTGAAAGGAACAATTTTAGAATGTAGCAGCCCTTCTCCCGTCCGAACTGGATTATCTGACTGAACAATCGCATCGGTTATTGAAGGCATATTTGTCACAGCTTTTAGACAAGCTCTTGCCTTTCACTAGCCTAGATTCTAAAAACCGGGAACCATTTTAAACCCACGTTACAATTTCAGCGAGCGGTCTGGGCTAAATGATTAAGGTTCACTGCACTCGTAAATTGTAATTGTAATGTACTCAACACAAAAAATATCTAATCGGGCTACGTGATAAAAATATGCAAACATGACTTTAATCTCAAGGACGTCGTAGCTTACGTATATTAGTATCGCTTAGGTAAGGCACTGCCGTGAATGCGTATTGAACTCCAGTGTAGGTATGACAAATAATAAACTTACGTAGTAGAAAACCTGTACCTCTATACATCATCATATAATAGTACATTACTTACCAAAGGCGATAAAACAAAGAATGTCTCAGATAGCAGGTATTTTACGCCCGAGCCGAAGGCAAGGGCGATAAATATGCGATCTGAGGCTTTCTTTATTATCGCCCGTGGTAAGTACAAAATTTTATGTCACCCCCTGGCCAGGAAGTGGGTTTTTTCGCGCGCGGAGCGTGCGATAATGGCCACTTTATGGCCAGGTGTGACATAAAACAATTATGTACATTGATCAAATCAATCACCCACAAATTACACGCAATTAAAAAATGTATGATGTCTACTGCGATAGATATAAGCGCTATCAGAATTATACATTTATCCAATCACTCTAAAACTATTTACACGCAATTAAAATCTGTATACCTATGTATATTATCTATCTACACAGCGATAAATATGGATAACTAGTGGAGGTAAATGTAGAAAATAATGTAGTAGGATGACTTGGACAAATGTCAAGGGGTCACTGAACGGTAGTGGAACTGATACCCGCTAAAAAAATTACTGTGTAATTTTTTTCTAAACAGTGCATTAATATCGTCCATACAATCTTTGCCGCCTTTTGTCATAGTGAGAAAATGATTAAGCAAATAAATGATTTGGAATTAGAGCTGTCTCACGGTTGTCGTTCACTGTAACGGTTATTAGCAACGATGTTTGTTGTGCGCGCGAGTCGCTGAAGGAAATGACGGGTCAGCTGCGCCATCAGGTACAAGAAAATGTAATTTTATGTCACACCTAGCCATAAAGTGGCCATTATCGCACGCTCCGCGCGCGAAAAAACCCACTTCCTGGCCAGGGGGTGACATAAAATTTTGTACTTACCACGGGCGATAATAAAGAAAGCCTCAGATCGCATATTTATCGCCCTTGCCTTCGGCTCGGGCGTAAAGTACCTGCGATCTGAGAAATTCTTTGTTTATCGCCCTTGGTAAGTAATGTACTATTCTTGACAATTAAGAACACGATCAACAAAGTGTTTGATAAAGTAGTTTTTGGCGTGGGAATTTCCCATAATTTCCGAACGTGGGTGATACGATTATCAAATGTATCCTATCGATCTACCTGCAAAGCGCTCTATTGAAATGTAACATCCCTAATAATTCACAAGTCATGCGTGAAACATTAAAGTTGAAAAAAAAGGAAATCGAACGGTATAATCTTATCCCCAACGCACAAGGTCGTGTTTCCTAAATCACGGGCAGCCAGATGAACTGTACCGGAGCGCATACTTCTTTTGTTTTGGCTATTAGCTGTTACCGTAAGTACGACGCAGAACGAATCGGCCCGCAGGGGCCGGGTTAACTGTACTTGTGAGTTGTCCTAGGATTGGTCTGATTGTAACGGCTTATCTTCTAAACAATAAAATTGATTGTATTGATTAGGATTATTAAATAATATAGGTAAACAATAAGGTACGCTGATCATAATTATAAATATGAGATGTATATTGGTTCCCAAGCTTCTACATCAAAATAATAAAATCTAATAGATAGCGTCAGAGACGTATAAGGTCTAAAGTAAATAATTAAATTAAATGAGAACAGACTGAAGTCTCTCATGTCAATTGCGCTGAACACAAGTACGAAGTTACTAACTACTTAATCCTTGCAAACATGAACAGACCGGTCCTCACTATCATTACCCGTTCACGAGTATAACGCGTAATAGGTACATACATGTCGCGCGCACAATTTTCTCTAACTCATCTAACTACGTACGTGAATATCTGAGGTAAAGATAAGATAAAACTGGGACAGATTAATGATTGTTCCAGTACATGTCGTCAGCTACCCGCTGCGATGTCACGATAACATATCTAACAGGAACCTTGTTATAGCGCATCAATAAAAGATAACTTAATTACGACTGATAACATGCGTGTGCTTAAACAGAGCACCTGATTACGGTGTTAAAGAGGCTCTGTTGCGTTATTGGACCAAGAGCTAATGAATAGGGATGTTGACACCAAATAAGAAAATCAATAAGTTGAACTTTTCTCGAAAAAGTGTAAAATTTTCAATCAAATGTCGAATAAAGTAACTCAAAAGAATAAATAATTACATAGTTACAAGGCTTCAAAGTTTTAGGAGGGGCATTTTCTGTCCCTTTTTCGCTACACGCACTTTCGTATGGGAACGATCGTCATTTACTATGGCGTTCGAGGTCAGTGACGTCACTGATCTGTAGCACTTTCTCTCTCTAACTAGAAACATTCGAACGGTTGTAGCTTCGTTATTATTTGAGATATTTGAATAGGATTTTCACTATTTGGTATAGTTTTATATCTTCTTTCTTTTCGAGTAATAATAAATTTTGAGTCAACATCCCTATTATATAATAAGCGCTGAAGGTCAATGGCGCATCCAGGATTTTGATTTGGGGAGGTCGACTTGGCTTGGCACCATTAAATGCTTGTATAGACCTGGAAGGTTTGGGGGTGGGGGACTTAAGGCCCGTTAGCGCCCCCCTTGGATCCGATAGGGCCAAAGGTGTATGCTGGTTTTTCGTACGTCGCATTGCGCATACCTGATCTTTGCTATTACGCAGGCGTGCTTGACAATGACTCCCATCTGACCGATCTTTGGGCTCTCTTGGGAAATCAACGTAATCTAATTTAATCTTACTTGTTGCAGACTATGATGACCTCCCAACGCGCGACCAGATGTGGGGCCCGGCGCCGCACGAGCTCGACCCGGACATCTGGCCGCCGCCGCCCGACCGAGACCCCAACGCGTGGCCTCCGCCCACCAGCGTCGAACACAAGTGAGTGCTCACCGACACTAGCTGAAGCAAGCTTGGCTGTAAACTAACCCCCTTATTCATAAACGTCCATCAAACCTCTATTAGTTAACAAGCCGGTAAAGTTCGTTTGTCCTTATCTGTCACTCTGAGATTTACGTTTGTGAGAAAGGGACAAACAACATTTTAGTTAGCAGAGGTTTGTTAATTTTTATGAATAAGGTGGTATGACTCCCCCAACGACCAGATGTGGGGCTCAGCGTCACACGAACTTGACCCAGACATTGGCCGCCGCCGCCCGACCGAGACCCTCGACGAGACACTAACGCAACCATTGCGTTGTACACCTGGTGCCCTCATGGGAAAGGGACTAGACTCCTGACCATATGCTTCCAATGTTTTGAAGGTTGATGACAACTTTCAAGGAAGAAGTTTACATTCTAAGTAGTATCAACACCTAAACTTGTTTTCCAGAGTTCCTGCACCGTTAAGGTCGGCACGTAATAACCCCCGCACCGCACAAACCAAGAAGCCAGCACCGAGCAAGCAAGCGACCACATCCCAACGGAAGACTTCAGACGTGCGCAATCCGAAGCTCGCACACAATAAGAATCACAGTCACAGTGGTAAGTCGTGTTTCTCTAATCCTACCTCCTCAACAGTCTCAGTCGACTGCAGGCCTGTCAGCCTCGGGACATCTTTAAGTGATTTATTCATATTTGGCAATTTCATTCGTCACTGTATTAGACTAATGGCTTGGTTCTTGGCAACGCGACCGCTGAGCGCCGGAATAAATGATAAGGTCCCATTGGAGTCGCGCAGCCTATCTGGCGTCGCTAACCTGGTACCGTAAAGTGAGTAGCGGTCGCACAAGCTTAGTAATCAGGCCTTAATATCTTCAATCGTAATTTACAATATTCACAACACAACTTTTATCAAATTGCAGCAAAATCAAAAGAGGCGAACAGCAAAGACCACGCCGGCGGCAAAGACAAGCAGGACCGGGACAACAACAACGGGGACACGGACGACGAGAAACACAACAAGGAGGACGAGAGACGGTTCGAGCCGGCCGCCGCCTGCGACGGGGACCTCGTGGACATGCTCGGTGAGTGACGTCACCACACACAAATTGCAGCAAAATCTAAAGAGGCGAACAGCAAAGACCACGCCGGCGGCAAAGACAAACAGGACCGGGACAACAACGGGGACACGGACGACGAGAAACACAACAAGGAGGACGAGAGACGGTTCGAGCCGGCCGCCGCCTGCGACGGGGACCTCGTGGACATGCTCGGTGAGTGACGTCATCACACACAAATTGCAGCAAAATCTAAAGAGGCGAACAGCAAAGACCACGCCGGCGGCAAAGACAAGCAGGACCGGGACAACAACAACGGGGACACGGACGACGAGAAACACAACAAGGAGGACGAGAGACGGTTCGAGCCGGCCGCCGCCTGCGACGGGGACCTCGTGGACATGCTCGGTGAGTGACGTCACCACACACAAATTGCAGCAAAATCTAAAGAGGCGAACAGCAAAGACCACGCCGGCGGCAAAGACAAACAGGACCGGGACAACAACGGGGACACGGACGACGAGAAACACAACAAGGAGGACGAGAGACGGTTCGAGCCGGCCGCCGCCTGCGACGGGGACCTCGTGGACATGCTCGGTGAGTGACGTCACCACACACAAATTGCAGCAAAATCTAAAGAGGCGAACAGCAAAGACCACGCCGGCGGCAAAGACAAACAGGACCGGGACAACAACGGGGACACGGACGACGAGAAACACAACAAGGAGGACGAGAGACGGTTCGAGCCGGCCGCCGCCTGCGACGGGGACCTCGTGGACATGCTCGGTGAGTGACGTCACCACACACAAATTGCAGCAAAATCTAAAGAGGCGAACAGTAAAGACCACGCCGGCGGCAAAGACTGTCCCGGGCAGGATTGTCCCGGGGGCAAAGACGACGAGAAACACCACTATGATCGTTTAATCCACGAAGACGCGGTCTCCTATAACCCTCCTATATATATGTTTATACCTTCAGTGTAGAGACTATAGACAAAACACGAACTAGTAAGCAATTAGGAGATTAGAAAGAGTGAGATCATGGTCGATAATGCGACCACCGAGATCAAACTCAGTTGACAACCTGTGTGATGTCGACGAGTAAACTCGAACAAGGGGCTATTCATAAATTACGTCATTTCAAATTTGGGGGGGGGGGGGGGGGGGGCATAACATTGGATGATGGTAGCATGACGTAGGAGGGGAGGGGGGTCAATCCCAAGATGACATCATCTCTCGCATCTTTAAAAAGTGCTTTAATGAGTAAAAAAGGAATGAAATTCGTGTTTCTATAAACTGTTAATGCTATAAAAAATTACCTACTAAACTTGAATCAACAATAAATTGTTATAAACACTAAATTAATAAAAATTGTTATTTGATATTTAGAGTTGATTGTTAATTTGTTGTTTTGTTGATTGTTTTAACTTTAAAGAAATAATATTAACTAAATCATTTTAAATAGTTTTTTATTGAAAAATTAAGCTAAGAACGCATTTCTAGGGTTCCGTAGTAAACAAGGAACCCTTATAGTTTCGCCATGTCCGTCCGTCCGTCCGTCCGACCCCCGTTTTTCTCAGTAACCGTTAGTACTAGAAAGCTGTAATTTGGCATGAGGATACATATCAATGACGCCGACAAAACGGTAGAATAAAATTAAAAAAAAAAATTTTTTTTAGGGTACCTCCCCATACATGTAAAGTGGTGGTGCAATTTTTTTTTCTTTCTAACCCCATCGTGTGGGGTTAGAAAGTATCGTTGTATAGCTCTTTCAAAAATATTATAAGGTTTCAAAAAGCATTTTTTGATTAAACAATTGGTTGGCGTGATATTAAGCTTTGAAGTGATAATTTTTGTTATGGTCAAGTGTCCCCCCCCCCCCCCCCCCTGCCAGCTAAACGGTGGCTACTAGGCATGTGAAAAAATCATGGTAATAGTAAATACGATGAATTTAAAAGGAAAATTATCACAGCTAAGTAGACATTACTAGTTAACGAGTAATAGTCGAACTTTAGAAATGTACTTTGCAAAAGCTAACTTTCGTACAATTTCCATTGATAACTTAGATAATGTTGTTAATTCTGTCAAAAACATAGTAAATATAAGTTTGCGAACTTTTTAGTCCACATAATGTAACGGGTGGACGACTACGGATACGGAACCCTACCTTGCGCGTGGCCCGACACGCACTTGGCCGGTTTTTTAGAAATGACATCATTTTATTTGATAGGAGGGGGGGGGGGGGGGGGGGGTCAAAAATCGTCAAAAATAGATGACGTAATTTATGAATAGCCCCCAAACAGTCTACGAATGAGATGTTTCGACAATTTATCAAACGATTTGTAATCGGATTTAAATAACCTCGAACTGTACGTTATTCAAGAGGGATTAACTTCAACTGGGCTTAAGTTGTCTGTCGATTGCAACTGGATTGATTTAAAACAGATATCGAATGGACCACACATGTTGATCTCCAAAGAAGAGGTTTTTATACTGGTATTGCATATAACTTGCGTGATCATGATCAATTAAAATGTAACTGTCCTGCTAACATTAATAATAAGAGTATTATATTTGGTGTTCTTATAGGGGACGCGCGCAACCGCCGCACAGTATATTATAAAGCGGGGTCTTATCTACGGTTTTTGAACTTATTAAAGAGGATTTACTATATGGGTGTAGATAAAGACACTAATTATCTTAGATTCTAAATGGTATATACTAACTTCATCACTTTTAGGTTGCTTTTTGTTTCCATCGAAGCCTGTCAAGCTAGTAATTAATTAAACTACATTAGCATGGTTAATTTTTGAAAAGCTGCCCTTTTCTTGTATGGGACTTTTTGTATACCCTAGGTGTTAAGAGCCTTTTAGCAGAAGCAGCTGCCATCAACATAAATTGTAGTAATAACATTTTTCATGTAGCCTATATTGTGTCCCGCTGCAGGGCAAAGGTCTCCCCTCTTTCCGCCAATACATATAAAATGTATCAAAGTCGTCCTGCCACCCTTTTTCTCTCTGCCTCTGTCTCGGTAGCCATCCTTTGGGATCCATTAGGTGGCTACATTGGTCCATCGCTCCGGGTGCATTCGGCAGACATATCCATCCCAGTTCCACTTCAGCTTTGCGGCCTTGACACTTACATAGTAGTAACATTAATGTTTTAATTTTCAGAGCGGGATATAGTACAAAAGAACCCCAACATCCGATGGGACGACATCGCAGATTTATCGGAGGCCAAGCGGTTGCTCGAGGAGGCCGTAGTCTTGCCTATGTGGATGCCTGACTTCTTCAAGGTACATATGTTGCTTTATTACAAACGAATTTGTGATGACAGTGTCGTCTGTAATGAATGAATACCGACTGTGGTAGGTAACTAATCCGAAAATTAATTACATTCCGTGTTTTGGTTGTTGTTGCTAGATATAATTTGTAAATTGTGAAACATACATTGTTGCGAAATAAATAAGGGTTGTTATTGAAAAGAAAACTCAGAATTGAAGAGTCAACATCGAAAATATATATAAGTCGTTTTGTTTTATAAAGCCACAGTCGACAAAGATTGTACAATAGAATACTGAGCGTAGCGAGGGATTCAAGTGTTTCCGTCCAAGACGGAAAGATTATTTGTATTGTATATTTCCAGGGTATCCGGCGGCCGTGGAAGGGCGTGCTGATGGTCGGTCCCCCGGGCACGGGCAAGACGATGCTGGCGAAGGCGGTGGCCACCGAGTGCGGGACCACGTTCTTCAACGTGTCCTCCTCCACGCTCACCTCCAAGTACCGCGGCGAGTCCGAGAAACTAGTGCGGCTACTGTTTGAAATGGTTAACATTCTTTTCATATTTTCTCTTGAGTTCATTTAGGCTAGGCGTCCACAGTTCCGCATCGTACGCAACAGATTGTACCGATCCGCACCGTACGGAGCTGCGGATCAGTGGACGCACTTGTGTGACGATCTATATAAAGAATACAATCCGTTACTTGCGATGTGTACGATGCGATGCGTGATGCGTGCGATGCGGAACTGTGCACGCCTAGCTTTATGGAAACGTGGCGTTGCGAACCATTTGAAACATATCGCACAGTAAATCGCACAGTAGTGAAATGTCATTCGCTTGCTCTTTTCCCATTTATTTGGGGTCCGCGCAGCATGTCGTTTCTTCCATACATCTCTGTCACTCTTCAACTTCTTATGTTGATGTCGACTGATGTTCCAGGCGCGGTTCTACGCGCCGTCGACGATCTTCATCGACGAGATCGACTCGCTGTGCTCGCGGCGCGGCTCGGACAGCGAGCACGAGGCCTCGCGCCGAGTCAAGTCGGAGCTGCTCGTGCAGATGGACGGGCTCGGCTCGGCCACCGACGAGGCGCACAAGGTACACTAATGTTATACTACATCGACGAGATCGACTCGGCTCGGACAGAGGTCTCGCGCCGAGTCAAGTCGGAGCTGCTCGTGCAGATGGACGGGCTCGGCTCGGCCACCGACGAGGCGCACAAGGTACACTAATGTTATACTACATCGACGAGATCGACTCGGCTCGGACAGAGGTCTCGCGCCGAGTCAAGTCGGAGCTGCTCGTGCAGATGGACGGGCTCGGCTCGGCCACCGACGAGGCGCACAAGGTACACTAATGTTATACTACATCGACGAGATCGACTCGGCTCGGACAGAGGTCTCGCGCCGAGTCAAGTCGGAGCTGCTCGTGCAGATGGACGGGCTCGGCTCGGCCACCGACGAGGCGCACAAGGTACACTAATGTTATACTACATCGACGAGATCGACTCGGCTCGGACAGAGGTCTCGCGCCGAGTCAAGTCGGAGCTGCTCGTGCAGATGGACGGGCTCGGCTCGGCCACCGACGAGGCGCACAAGGTACACTAATGTTATACTACATCGACGAGATCGACTCGGCTCGGACAGAGGTCTCGCGCCGAGTCAAGTCGGAGCTGCTCGTGCAGATGGACGGGCTCGGCTCGGCCACCGACGAGGCGCACAAGGTACACTAATGTTATACTACATCGACGAGATCGACTCGGCTCGGACAGAGGTCTCGCGCCGAGTCAAGTCGGAGCTGCTCGTGCAGATGGACGGGCTCGGCTCGGCCACCGACGAGGCGCACAAGGTACACTAATGTTATACTACATCGACGAGATCGACTCGGCTCGGACAGAGGCCTCGCGCCGAGTCAAGTCGGAGCTGCTCGTGCAGATGGACGGGCTCGGCTCGGCCACCGACGAGGCGCACAAGGTACACTAATGTTATACTACATCGACGAGATCGACTCGGCTCGGACAGAGGTCTCGCGCCGAGTCAAGTCGGAGCTGCTCGTGCAGATGGACGGGCTCGGCTCGGCCACCGACGAGGCGCACAAGGTACACTAATGTTATACTACATCGACGAGATCGACTCGGCTCGGACAGAGGTCTCGCGCCGAGTCAAGTCGGAGCTGCTCGTGCAGATGGACGGGCTCGGCTCGGCCACCGACGAGGCGCACAAGGTACACTAATGTTATACTACATCGACGAGATCGACTCGGCTCGGACAGAGGTCTCGCGCCGAGTCAAGTCGGAGCTGCTCGTGCAGATGGACGGGCTCGGCTCGGCCACCGACGAGGCGCACAAGGTACACTAATGTTATACTACATCGACGAGATCGACTCGGCTCGGACAGAGGTCTCGCGCCGAGTCAAGTCGGAGCTGCTCGTGCAGATGGACGGGCTCGGCTCGGCCACCGACGAGGCGCACAAGGTACACTAATGTTATACTACATCGACGAGATCGACTCGGCTCGGACAGAGGTCTCGCGCCGAGTCAAGTCGGAGCTGCTCGTGCAGATGGACGGGCTCGGCTCGGCCACCGACGAGGCGCACAAGGTACACTAATGTTATACTACATCGACGAGATCGACTCGGCTCGGACAGAGGTCTCGCGCCGAGTCAAGTCGGAGCTGCTCGTGCAGATGGACGGGCTCGGCTCGGCCACCGACGAGGCGCACAAGGTACACCAATAGGATCTTTCTTCTCCTCAATCAGCCTTCAAAGATCGTGACTCAGCCGATGTGGCATAGCCAGTATACTTCTGAGGAGTTTCGCTCGGTTGCCCGATGGAGCGCTGCATTTAACATTTTCCGCGCCGGCATCGTTCCGCCAAGCCCTTACGATGCCGGTAGAAATTATCGTGATGACGGATCGGTGTCACTGGCATAGGAGTTACAACATTGTTACGCTTATCACCAGCACTGGACGTGTTAACCTGCGTTTTAAGATGCTCCAACCATGATGATCTGGTACCTTGTATAGCCATTTAAAACTTGTGGAGCAAAATAGTTGAGCCAATTGTACAATATTTTAGGCAAATAAATTACGAATAGAATGACGATGTTGTTGCAAGCGTCTATAGCCGTCGCGTCGGTGACCACTTAGCATCAAGTGGGCTGTCAGCTTGTTTGCCACCACGCGGTATAATTAATTAAATTAAAACTTACAGGTGGTGATGGTGTTAGCGGCGACCAACTTCCCCTGGGACATCGACGAGGCGCTCCGGCGACGGCTCGAGAAACGCATCTACATCCCGCTCCCCACGCAGGAGGGCCGGGAGGCGCTGCTCGCCATCAACCTCAAGGAGGTCAAGGTGGACCCCGAGGTGGACCTCGCCGCCATCGCCAAGAAACTCGAGGGATACTCCGGCGCTGACATCACCAACGTGTGCAGGTTGGTATCTACATCCCGCTCCCCACGCAGGAGGGCCGGGAGGCGCTGCTCGCCATCAACCTCAAGGAGGTCAAGGTGGACCCCGAGGTGGACCTCGCCGCCATCGCCAAGAAACTCGAGGGATACTCCGGCGCTGACATCACCAACGTGTGCAGGTTGGTATCTACATCCCGCTCCCCACGCAGGAGGGCCGGGAGGCGCTGCTCGCCATCAACCTCAAGGAGGTCAAGGTGGACCCCGAGGTGGACCTCGCCGCCATCGCCAAGAAACTCGAGGGATACTCCGGCGCTGACATCACCAACGTGTGCAGGTTGGTATCTACATCCCGCTCCCCACGCAGGAGGGCCGGGAGGCGCTGCTCGCCATCAACCTCAAGGAGGTCAAGGTGGACCCCGAGGTGGACCTCGCCGCCATCGCCAAGAAACTCGAGGGATACTCCGGCGCTGACATCACCAACGTGTGCAGGTTGGTATCTACATCCCGCTCCCCACGCAGGAGGGCCGGGAGGCGCTGCTCGCCATCAACCTCAAGGAGGTCAAGGTGGACCCCGAGGTGGACCTCGCCGCCATCGCCAAGAAACTCGAGGGATACTCCGGCGCTGACATCACCAACGTGTGCAGGTTGGTATCTACATCCCGCTCCCCACGCAGGAGGGCCGGGAGGCGCTGCTCGCCATCAACCTCAAGGAGGTCAAGGTGGACCCCGAGGTGGACCTCGCCGCCATCGCCAAGAAACTCGAGGGATACTCCGGCGCTGACATCACCAACGTGTGCAGGTTGGTATCTACATCCCGCTCCCCACGCAGGAGGGCCGGGAGGCGCTGCTCGCCATCAACCTCAAGGAGGTCAAGGTGGACCCCGAGGTGGACCTCGCCGCCATCGCCAAGAAACTCGAGGGATACTCCGGCGCTGACATCACCAACGTGTGCAGGTTGGTGTCTCACTAACCTAACCAAACAAATAATTGTATGTTGTTGTTGTTGTTGATCCTACGGCACCCCGGAGACAAACAAATAGAGAAGCGAAACTGTAAAAAACTATTTTTTTTATTACAGAGATGCGTCAATGATGTCCATGCGACGCAAGATCGCCGGTCTCAAGCCCGAGCAGATCAAACAGCTCGCCAAGGAGGAACTCGACTTGCCCGTGACGAAGGCGGACTTCATGGACGCGCTACACAAGTGCAACAAGTCTGTATCGAAGGGCGACATACAGAAGTACTTGTCGTGGATGGACGAGTTTGGTTCCTCTTGATTGTTCTAGAACAGTGGGTGTCGCGGTGTGGAACGGCTTTAGAAAAGACATGATGGAATATTAATTGTGATTGATTTGTGTTCGCACTGATAGACCACAGAATAGTATAATAGTATTACATACAGAACGGACACGAACCCCCCGCGCCGAGGTCAGTTCCCTCGTCGCTGAGAGACCCACCTGCGCCCGTAGCACATGTTGCGCTCGAGAGTATCTCGACTTATCTCGAGCTACGCGTCTTTTTCCGATTGGCGCTGTTAGAAAGTTACTGATAGCTCGAAATACGCCGACACACTCTCGAGCGCAACACGTGCTAGGCCTACTGGTGTCGATCGGGTGCCGTCGCGTCTCGCCATTCGTCCGCGCCACGCGCTACGCACCCGCGCAAACAATTGATGCGTGTACCGACAGCGCACGCACACATACTTACCCACAGCGCTTACGTTCCTTCGCGTGTCACAGGTGTGGCTAGACTTAAATCTTGAATGTACCCCAGAATGTAACCTACCGATAGCGACAACCTGTCCTAGCGAGCGTTGGTAGACTGGCATCTGAGAAAAGTTATGCAGCGCCAGCACGGCGGGTTCCTAGCAGTGATAGTGTTAATGAAAACAAATAAAGGTTTAATTCCGCAGCCGACAGCTGACAGCAACTGCACCTTCCGCCGCACTTAGTTTCAGATTCCTTTACCGTACAAACTCCCAACCAAAGTCTGAACAGAGATCTATCACAATTTAATTATTCCTTGTGCTTGATCGGTGTATAAGTGTCGCGAGAATATATTAATTTTGAGCCATATCTACAGTGTGTCAAGTTGGGTTCCATTTCAAGACGGTTCTGAGTGTCCTAATCACTATAATCGGTAATCACAAGTGTTCTAATCACTAACATTAATAAGGGCCATTTTACGGAAAGTTGTACACTCGACTTTTTTTTTAAATTTGGATAAAATCGGGTTTTTTCTACTCAGAATCGAAAGCACTTTCGAACCTAATAGGAGAAAAAAAGTGTCTCAAATTTTTCATACAATTTTCAGTTTTTCCATTCCGTTACCACCATACAAGATTACAAACTTAGTATGAAAACGGTAACGGAAAGGAATAAAAAAAATTTGGGACACTTTTTTTCCCCTATATCATTCGAAAGTGCTTTCGATTCTGAGTAGAAAAAACCCAATTTTATCCAAATTAAAAAAAAAAGTCGAGTGTACAACTTTCCGTAAAATGGCCCATAACCTAATCACAATTACATCTAGTTTCTTCTTTTGTTTCAAAAAAAGTTTTCAAAAGTGGGTTAGCAGTCGCTGCTGAGTAAACGAAAGCTTTCGCCACTTGGGACTAGTAGATAGGGAAATCATGGGAAAATATAAAATTAGAAAGAACATTGCTAATGTCTAATATAGGTACATATAATACCTTACATTTTTGGTAACGATTTGACGAATAATAATGCTACCGAAGTACAGCGCTTTTAGTGGTGTCGCATTTAATAGTACATTTCTTACCAAGGGCGATAAAACAAAGAATGTCTCAGATCCCAGGTATTTTACGCCCGAGCCGAAGGCAAGGGCGATAAATATGCGATCTGAGGCTTTCTTTATTATCGCCCGTGGTAAGTACAAAATTTTATGTCACCCCATGGCCAGGAAGTGGGTTTTTTCGCGCGCGGAGCGTGCGATAATGGCCACTTTATGGCCAGGTGTGACATAAATATTGTTCCATTCAGAGAGACAAGACCTGCGAACTGTTTAACATTATGGCCCTCAGAACCACATGGAAACCTTCCATTGTCATTATCATTTAGTGTCTAACACAAGATAGATATTCTGTTACTGTTTTAAAATGTGAATCAATTGCAAAACTTTAAAATTAACTGGAGAGTGAATGTATTTCTGCCTTATTAATTCATAGACGTGTAAGCTATTGGAGCAACATTAGGACTGGTTCAGTATTAATAAATAAAAGTGTAACATTTTATAGTGGCATATCGAAATTGTTTAATAATAAGTGTCAGTGATGAAAATTAGGGATTTTCAATAATCAAGAGGAAAACATTCCGATTTCAAAATAATATAATAAATAAGATCTAACCTTTATTATAACAAATTGTGTATTACATATTTGGCATTTTAACTTGTGAATAAAAAAAATACACTATTTTTTCAAAATAAATCCATAGAGTAACATAGCACAAAGTATAATGAACTTACCAGTGTAAAATAATTTTGAAGTTTGTCTTCGTTCATAGAAAAATGTTCCCGCAATATATAGATCTGCTTGCTAGTTTATGGAGCCACAAATCCCGCGACCGCCTAGCGGTGGCGGGTGGCTTTTCTGCGCCCTAGGACTTATGCCTAATAATAATACAGGGTGCGAATCAAAACATTTAAAAAGAAACCGGTGGGTACTTCCTGTTCCTGTATAATATTTTGGAGGTAGAAATTGACAATATTTCATAATTTCCAAAAGTCTTAATTCGAAAACCATTTCGGTAAAAACGTGTGAAGTACACAAAAAACATTTTTTTAGATTTTTTTCTCCGTTAATTTTGGAAAAAATCGCAAATTACTGTAAACCGAAAGTTGACGTCATCTTCCTCGCTGTATTCAGGGAGACCTTAGTACAGAGTACAGACAATCGCTGCTCTGGAGTGGCTCTGGATTCTTGTTGGGAAGATGACGTCATATTTTACTTACGCCCTTTTGGAATGACCTACTTTTCAACGTGTTTTTTTTGTATGAAATAATGAGTTAAATTGAAAAAGAAAAAATACGGGTGGCTTAAATTTTTACCTATTTTCTAACTAGTTCATAAAATAAAGTAGTTAAAAATATGAATTATTGTCAATTGGCAGGTACAAATCGGTGTCTTTCAACGAACGAGCATCTATGATACAATTATTTGTTATTGTTTTAGGGCAGTGATCTTTGTATGTACTTATTAGGTTAAATTCGAGATTTGTTTATTGTTAAGAAATAATTATATGCCATAACTAATTTATGTGTACTTTTTTTATAGATTTATATTGAAAAAAATCGTAACTTTATTTTGATAAGAATGAAATATATATTTGGCATTTATTAATAATTTAGCTCAACTAAAATCTAGTATTGTGTTTTTGAGTTTTTTTTTTATAGAAGATTGTGAATAGTAAATACCTTTGTAATGCGACCCTATATGACCAAATCGGTTGTTTTGTACATAGACACAACAGATACTTCCCGCGGACACCGCATGCATGTGCCTAATGCTTTTAATCAATGACATGTTTTTTACGAAAGTAAATTTTAAATTGTTATTTTCAACAAAATGCAGTAGTTATTGTCAAAATCAGTGATAACATGTTTCGCCAGAATGCAATAAATTTAACACGTGGGCTCCCACGCCCCATACAAACTTCTTCGAGCTTTCGATCCCACCGGTGATGCTCATGGCCACACAGAGAAGATTACGTGATGCCACTGGTAATGGCTGCCAACGTGTTAAAAAATCGAGTTATTTGTATTAAATTTAGGGCTCCTAGTTTAAGAATATGATTGTTATTAGATATTACCCCTAAGATCTCTTAAAAAATACAATAGTAATAATATTCTTGAGCTTGTAAAGCCTAATGACCATTCATTATTATTAGTGATCCTCTAACTATATTAAGGGACGAAAAATAATATGTAACATAGGGCATCTGTCATTACACCACGTATAATGAACTGAAGTTACACCGTATCCATAAGGAAACGTATAATATAGTATTTATGTCATACCTGGCCATAAAGCGGCAATTACCGCACGCTCCGCGCGCGGGAAACCCCACTTCCTAGCCAGGGGGTGACATAAAATGTTGTACTTAACACGGGCGGTAATAAAGAAAGCCTCGGATCGCATATTTATCGCCCTTGCCTTCGGCTCGGCCGTCAAAATACCTGCGATCTGAGACATTCTTTGTTTTACCGCCCTTGTTAAGTAATGTACTATTTTAATGTAGCCCCATACAATTGCAGTATCGCTTCTGCATCGATGTGGCATCGATACAGACACGCGATTGATACAGGCGCCGGCGGGTAGAGGAAGGGTGGGCGGGGTGCTATATCGCGATAATATTGAAGCTGTATCGAGGCTACATTGCCATACGATGACGATTCTTTTACTGGATACATGCTGCATGAAAATAGTACATTACTTAACAAGGGCGGTAAAACAAAGAATGTCTCAGATCGCAGGTATTTGACGCCCGAGCCGAAGGCAAGGGCGATAAATATGCGATCTGAGGCTTTCTTTATTACCGCCCGTGTTAAGTACAAAATTTTATGTCACCCCCTGGCCAGGAAGTGGGATTTCCCGAGCGCGGAGCGTGCGGTAATTGCCGCTTTATGGCCAGGTGTGACATAAACACATTAAAGAGTCGTATGGTACCATTACTTAGTGATTGCCCGCGACTTCGTCTGCGTGGAACTCTTTTTGTCGCGATTGAATTAAGTAATTGGAGTTTGACACTTGTCTAAAAATCGTATTTCTGTAATAGAAACTCTTTTACATTACAGTTAAATAGACAATCCAATGGAGCATATGTCAGTGTCATACTTTGAGTAATTTGCCTGTACAGTCAGCGTCATATACTATGTAGCAGCCAAAGTAGCCAAAAATATTGTAACACTATACAAAATATATGGCATACCGAACTACTTGGCTGCTACACACTATGTGACGTTGACTGTACAAACTGTAAGGCTAAGTGCTGCCAAATTAACGCAAGCAAAAATCTGCCTTAAAGTTAGAGCTCTAAGTCTAGTTTCGCTTGCGTTGGTGTGACAGAATTTAGCCTTAGAGTTGTGTCCGAACTTATATAGGTGTCAATCAGTGTCAATAGAACATTAATTTCTGTTTAATCGTTTTGAAAATGCAATCATTAGTTAGAGGGTCGAAAGTCTATTTTTGCAACCTTGTTAACAAATCTTGCGTTAAAAAAAATAGATGAAATAAAACCGTTTTAATGATGATATTTTTTTATTTCATTTCATTCGCCCAAAAACCTAAAGCATTGGAGGAAACGTTCTTAGGTATGAAATAAGTATGAAATGTCTTCGAGCAGTATTTGCACACAATACGGATCACATGGATATTGATTATTGTGACATGTTATTGGCATCATAACAACAACGTTACCACCCCCAACAAACTATTTAGTTTGCAACAGATTTTCAAACGTGACTGACTGATTGATGACGTGACTGACGTCATTATCTCGGCTATCCCACTTGGGAGGTCTAGGGACTTTAGTGGGCGTCATCCTGAAAGTTGTCCGAACATATCCCAGAGGGTCCCAATTAGTAATTATCAATGTCCGGGTAAAACCTAATTTCCCCGTAGTAGTACTCATCGACTGAACTAATGGGACAAAGTCTCACTATTTTATTTATTATTTAAAAACAATTGACAAAAACTTATGTCTAAGTACATCGTCCCGCAAAACTGTTTGCACAGTGACAGCAGACTGTGTACAGAACTACAGCACAAAACTAGTGGGAACATAAGTTTCCGCATGCATAGTATTTTGGAATGCTTCGGCCTCACATGAAAAAATGGTATTACCACTATGCTAGCGTTTTACGGCAATAAATACATCTATGTTATACCAAGCAATCCCTTTTAAATGTTTAAGGCACTATTTCAAAACAATTTGTAGGTATGCTGTACCATGTTGATAGTAATTTTTTTTCGCAAAAGAAAATGTGCATAATTTGAGTGGAATGCAAAGACTACAGTCCCCCATTTAAAACATCTAGTGGTGTGAGAACGAGCTACGCTAATTATGCGACATCTAGTGAGGAAAAGCCAAATTATTTAGTGTGTTACTTGATCACTAGATGGCGCTAAAATTAATGCATAAGACCTGGACATCTAGCGGTAAAAAGCCAAACTATTTAGTGTGTAACTTGATCGCTAGATGGCGCTAAAATTAATGTATAAGACCTGACATCTAGCGGTGAAAAGCCAAACTATTTAGTGTGTGACTAGATGGCGCTAAAATTAATGTATAAGACCTGACATCTAGTGAGGAAAAGCCAAACTATTTAGTGTGTTACTTGATCACTAGATGGCGCTAAAATTAATGAATAAGACCTGACATCTAGCGGTGAAAAGCCAAACTATTTAGTGTGTTACTTGATCACTAGATGGCGCTAAAATTAATGTATAAGACCAGACATCTAGCGGTGAAAAGCCAAACTATGTAGTTTGTTTCTTGTTCACTAGATGGCGCTAAAATTAATGTATAAGACCTGACATCTAGCGGTGAAAAGCCAAACTATTTAGTGTGTTACTTGATCACTAGAAAAGCCGTACTAAATAATTGTTTTCACGGCCACTAGGTGGCGCTACTATTAAGTTATGTTTCGGCATTTAGCGCTGAAAAGTCATACTATATAATTTAATTATTTATCTACACCCATATAGTAAATCCTCTTTAATAAGTTCAAAAACCGTAGATAAGACCCCGCTTTATAATATACCGTGCTAGCTTCCCGGAGCTGAGCGCGCGCTGAGAAACGACACCAAATATAATACCATTACGAGGTCACGTACAACCTTAATGCCACAGCTGCGGGCTGGCGGCGGCGGGCGGGCCGGCCTGTCGAGGCAAACATGGCGTACGCCGGCTCAACGTGCTCCACACGAAACACGTTATGAAAGAGGATTTAATATGGGTGATCTTAGTGCTTGGGGAAAATTACAATGGAAACGACGAGACGCTTACAATAACGTCAGGATGCGGGTTTTTGTTGCTGTAAAGGCGTATCCCTACAGGGAGCATGGTAGTGGGGAGGCGAACCGAACGCGAACCACAAACGAAGTTTTCACTCTCTGTCGCTAGAGGTGAGACGTACTAGGCAAAACGCGTACTGAGTCTTGCGAGTACGCGTCCACAAAAAGACTAGATCCAAAGACTAGGTCCAAATACGCGCTAAACCGACCCCGACCCGAGGTGCCCCGAAAGAATCCGAACGCGCAGACGAATACGAATAGCGCGGAACATAAAGACTATAAAGACGTTTCGAGTCTTCAGAGTCGTCGTACGCCTAGTACTCGATACGCTAAAAGACGCGCAAGCGGGATCGCGTACTTACGCGTCCATGCCAAAACCTATTCCAAAAACCTGTTCCCGTAAATACGTCTCACCTCTATCTGTCGCACTTAGTACAGACTTGCAAGTGCTACAGAGAGTTTCTTTTTCAAACCTAACTGTGGCTTTGCGGCGCGGTTGGATCCGCATCCACATTATCCGATATCATCCCCGACACCGATTAAAAATGTATGAGAAATTTTAATTGAGAATGTGACCGATAATCGTGTCGTGTTGGCCCTCTGAGGGCCTACCGCGAGAAACTAAAACGAAATATCTCCCTCTCTGTCGCTCGTATAGTCAAGTGCGACAGAGACAAAAATGTCATTTTCGGTTGGCGGTAGGTAGATCCTCGGTATCGTAGGAGACAAAACAAAATATAGACCTTGGGCCAACGACAGGTCACGATTACCAATTTCCTCTCGCATGAAAACTCGTACAGTGATGAAAAAAGATGTATAAAAAAATACTGTGGACGTCTGCCACGATTCCGTTGGTGGGTTGAGGAGCATCAGCCTCCCAAAGAAGTAAAAAAAATAATTAAATTCAGTCATTTCCTCTCGACTGAAACTAGGTTTCAATGATAGTTAAGAAAATACCTTAACCAAAAAAATCGTCTTCCACTTGTAGCGCGGTGGAATACTCGTCTGCCAAGCACGTGAACATGTAAAAAAAATAAAAAAAATCAGTCATTTCCTCTCGCATGAAATTTTGTCAGGTAATAGTTTATGGACTATTATGAAGAAATACATTCGTCTTCCGCTTGTATTGTATCGCGGTGGAAAACCTGTCTGCCAAGGCCCTAAACATTGTATGCATCTATGGATAGGTCTTTGAAAATTATATAGGGGTTTCTAAAAAACTTTTCCATTTAAGTCAACCGTTGGTGAGCAGTTGGTGAGATATTCGCTGTGAAAGTCTGATTTTTTTTTACATGTTCACGTGCTTGGCAGACGAGTAATTCCACCGCGCTACAAGTGGAACACGATTTTTTTTCGTTAAGGTATTTTCTTAACTATCATTTAAACCTAATTCCAGTCGAGAGGAAATGACTGATTTTTTTTTACGTTTTCCGAGGCTGTTGCTCCTCAACCCACCAACGGAATGGTGGCAGACGTCCACAGTATTTTTTTATACATCTTTTTTAATCACTGTACAAGTTTTCGTGCGAGAGGAAATGACTGACGATTTTAGCGACTGGCCCACGGTCCAATAGGCAGCATAATAAAATATTTAATTAACAAGTTAAGAAATCGAAATAAAAACTGTAACGATTATTTCATTTAACATCGATCTGCCTCAACAAATAATAATCGAATCATTTTGTGTAGGTAATAGAAAACTAACTTGTTACATAGACAATCTGCCTTTTTCTAATTTTGGCATCAAGCGAAGGCGTCACACATTTCAGCCAAGATACATGAACTTTTCTAAAAAAAAAGTACTTTAGTAGAAAATAGAAATTGATTAAACAAATAAATTATAAATTAAACTAAACATTCTCTCAGATGATGACAGTCACCTAGAGCTAAAAATAATTTTGAGAATGAAGAATCAACTTCAAGCCATTCCAGTCAACCATTTCATATGCAACACTTATTACTAAATAACGATTATATATTATATAATAATGTAACTAATGATTTTGATGACTATTATTATAAATATTATAAAATAATATTATTGAACTTATTATGAAAAAAGTTTTATACCCTCATGTTAAGGAGTGAAGTGAGCTACAAGTATATTGGCGCCAGCGGAACTTGTCACAAGCTAAAGGCGGCGAAGTTGGCAATACTGCAGTAACTACGTGGTAGCAAGAGTACGAAAATGTAAACATGCACAAACAATTTTGATATATTTTCAATTATTGATGTTATAATAACCAATTTACACTCTAAATAACTATATTTAAGAAAAACAACTGAAGTGATGCACAAATGTTGAACTATTTAGGCAAACTTTCAACATCAATTTATTTTCTGTAACCGTAGTGAACATAGGTGGAAGCGTCGTCAAACGCTGTAGAAAACTCAAGTCCGTTTAATGGCGGACGCCAATAATTTGGAAGTTTCGTGATTCTATTGTTCTGTTTTCAAGTATTTCAATCGTTTATTGATTTGGGAATGAGTTTTGTTATTAGTGATCCCGCTCAAAGTGTTTCAATCGTGAAAGTGCTATGAAATGTTCTGTTTTAACGTGACAAAAGCGCCTGCTAGCTATGTAACCTTTTCCCTAACCTCGTTTACGCCAATGGAGTAGATATGTGATCGATGTGTGTGCGTCGGTGAACGATTTTTCGTCCGTTTCGCGTTATTTTGTGCGAAGTTAATCGGGTTATTAGTGATGGAAGTGTCCGCGTCGCGGTTTTGCAATCCGACGCCCGATTTCGACGTAACGTAAGCGAGCCGGTCGATCGCTAAAGCCGAGTGTAAGCAGGCGGCCGTCCGCCACCAGCCGACATGGCTGCAACGCAGGCGGAATCTCAGCGTAGCGATACGAACGTAGATCAGAGTCCATCGGAACAGCTCAGTGAATCTCGGAACGCTCTATTACAAAACGGCACCGACAAGTCCGTCGGGCGCGTTCCGCCCGATGGCGTCGTGAATACAAAGAGTAAATCGCCGATGTCAGGCGAGCCGGGGCCGCCGCGAGACGGCGGCGAAGCGCCCGGCCACGACCGGATCGCAGACCGGCCGCCGGGCGACCTGTATGGTCAATATAGATATCCGGACGGCGCAGATCCTTATTACGGGCAGCGGCCGGGATTCGGCGGGAAACCGCGAGGTCCGCCGCCGCAGCAGCGCTTCTTCCCGGGGCAACCGACGTCGCAGGCGCCGGGGCCGACGCCGACGCTCAACTCGTTGCTGCAGTCGAGCGGCGCGCCGCCGCACCGCTACCCCAACAGCTACGAGCAGCCGCCGGCGGGTTACGGGCCGGGCCCCGGCTGGCCACCGCCGCGGCCCATGCCACCCTACAATCCTCAAGCTAATCCTTATAGAAATTCAACGGTGAGTAAACAACACATACACCTTTGTTATGATAGTTCTCTTTAAAGCCAGCAGTGTATAAATGACAGCTATCTATATGAAAGGGTTATTAATTAATGCTTAACAAGTATGGGAAGATTATTTTAGATTCATAGTTCATATTTAACCCGTCCTCTCCCAGCAAAAAAAAACAAAACATTACATTCTTTTGTTACCCGGCCGGGGATCCCAGTCACCGGTAGCGGATGGCTAGTAAAAAGATCCTATAATCATCAGATTAAGTCAATTTTTCAACTACAAAATATTTTTTAACGTACAGCATCAATGAAATGTTAACATGCCCATTGTTTTAAGTGCCTCTTTCATTTCAATTAAAATGCTAGAATTAAGTCACAATTATATCAAATACCTATACCAACATTGTTATAAGTTTCTATGGGCTATTCTATGCATATATCATAAAAATGTTTCAAAAAGATTTTGATATATATGTAGTTATAACCCAAAAGTAATGTATGTATCATACAAAATTTCGTCAGATTCTCATTTGATAGAGCAAACCCATACCGTTACTACAAATATAAAAAAGTACAAGGTATCCTCCGGAGGGCCCTCTAGTGTTCATTTATAAATGGAGGAACCACAAAAAACTTATAGGTACACCAAAAAATTATATTCTCGTTAGGTCTACTAACTTTGAAGACCGCTTTAGCTTAGTTTGTAGCGACCTTGCCTAAGAAGCTGGAGGTCCCGGTTCGAATCTCGGCCAGGGCATTTATTTGTGTGATGAGCATGAATATTTGTTCCCGGGTGTTGGATGTTTTCTATGTATTTAAGTATCTATTTATCTATAAATAATAAAAAAAAATAAAAAAAAGTCTTTTATTTCTGGAAAAAATACAATACAATAGTTAAAAAAAAATACTTATGCTAGTGTGCACACCAGAACCCTCTTAAGAGGTAAAGGCCTCTTCCAGTGAATGCCAATGATCTCTATCTTGGGCCTATTTATCTATATAAGTATATATATTATATTGTCGCTTAGAACCCACAGTACAAGCTTTGCTTAGTTTGGGACTAGGTTAATTTGTGTAAGATTGTCCACAAATATTTATTTTTTATTATTATTATATTATTTATTTAACTCTTTTCATCAACTATTGTTTGGGCAAATTTGCTTACAGCTTGTGACATGTTCGCTACAAAAACCTATTTTTTTTTACTAAATTCCTCGGTATTCCCTTGATTAGCCTAAAAACTTTTTGCCTAATTTCAGTTTGTCTAACAACTTTTATTATAATGAATTGTTTGTCTAAAGTCAATTGGTACAATAAAATTTTTCATAGTAATTAGTTTATCAAAATATGTTTAGCATAAATGACTAATTTCATAACTGTTGTTTTGTTGAATATTATTTCATGTAAAAATTCTTTTGTGGTTCTTATGTTAACTAGTCATCACATAGTTGAATAACATTTTTACTTAGATTTTTTTGTCTAATACTGAATCATCATAATATTTACTCGTTTTAAAGACACATAAACACAAAATTAATAGAAAATTATGCCTAGGTCTTATTTAGGTTAGGGTATGTATTTGCTTTAAGTTAAAGAGTCAATAATATGTAGATTAAAATAAAAATAATCTTCAAAATCTTCTGGAGCAAAACCAACTCTAATTTTGTTAGGTTCAGAAGACTAAGGCGCCTTAGTCTTCTGTTTGTTTTTTTATGCACCTTGGAAAAATCATGTATGCTTGCTAGCTAATGTAGGTAGGATTAGAAATTGTCTGGCTAAACAATGATTGGAGTGAATAAAATTATGCGAAATGTATATTAGACACAATATAGTTATGTCAATTAGACAGTATACAAAATAAGATGATACAAACAAAAAATTTGGTGGCTTAAAATAAGGAGAAATGTAAGGATTATACAAAATTATTTTTATTCAAACAAAAATTTAATCGTAATTTTTTGTACAGTCAAGGGCATAAATATGTATACATTTGTGGACCTTATTTCAATGGAATAAGGTGAAAAAGTGTATACATATTGGTGCCCTTGACTGTACATAGTTAAGCACTTAAGGGTCCTTATCAGTTAAAAAAGGCTCCTCTATTCAGGCGATTTTACGTTTAATTGACACATCTGAAAATTTTATCAATGTTACTATCTAGAACAGGACTATTGCGATCTAATGACATACAATTTAAATGTATTTTTGGGGTTTTTCATTAAGAAATATCGTTTCAAACATCACTCCAAATCGACCATTTTCCGGCTGAAAACTGCTTTTTTCCCGCTTAAATTCTTTGATACACAATAAAATAAAAAAAGAGCAATGTTAATATCTAAAACTTTAATAAAATCACTGTATCCTTTAATCACTTTATTTATATTATCAATACTTTTGTCAAAAATTGAAATCAAAATATTTTAAAACTTGTAAGGCCTCTTAATTATGACTAAATTTTAATTGAGTCAAGTGTGTAACGAAAATTAGTCATACTCTTTATACAGGTAATTTTCGTTACACACTTGACTCAATTAAAATTTAGTCATAATTAAGTCCTTAACTATGTACAAAAAATTACGATTTAACCCTTATGCCAAATAATTTTAGTTTAACTAAAGGCAAAAAGTTATTATTCCAAACATCAGTAAATCAAATTCCTCACATTGATAAACATTTAAAATCCTGGAGCAGTTTGATACTACTGTTTGTTTGTTACAGCTGTATCACAGATAGCAGAAATACAAGAAATATTGACAGTCTTAACGCCTTGAGACACTTTCTACCAGTCAAATTTGTGGCTTTTTAGTAGATTACCATAAGTTGACCCCTAGGAAACTATTGATACTGGATAGGAATAGAATTGATTCATCATCATCATCATCAGCCTATATACCTACGTCCCACAGCTGGGCACAGACCTCCTTTCATAGATGAGAGGGATTGGGCAGTAGTCCCCACGCTGGCCCAGAGTGGGTTGGGGACTTCACATACAACTTTGAATTTCTTCGCGGATGTATGCAGGTTTCCTCACGATGTTTTCCTTCACCGAAAAGCTAACGGTAAATATCAAATGAAGAATTGATTGCCATAAAAAAATAGCATGTAAAAAATAAAAGTTTTCATTTTCATGCAAATTGTAGTTTTCCTCGATTTGTGGCTTTTCTACTTGGATTTTTTTTTTATCCTATATAAGCTTTTGATCCTGGATAGAATTGATCAACTGGCATAAAAAATTACCTTTTTATCGCACTATGTAAGTATTTTCCAAAATCTGAAAATACTAATCTTCATTAATTTGAAATCGAGGGAAGGTCTTCTGAGACCATTTTCGCGTAGCAGCACGTGATCTGGTAACTGTCACTGACCCATAAAGAAAATGCAGCCTGTATACTTCAATTAAGGCTTGGTCACACCGCTTGCGCGACGCAAGCGGGACGCTGCGCTGCGCGCCAAAATGTATGAAACCGTCCCGCTCGCGTCGCGCAACCGGTGTGACGTCGCTAACCTGTTAGTATACGTTCCGGCGTGCAGCGGTCGCGTCGCGCGGACGTCGCGCAACGCAGTGTGACCAAGCCTTTGGTCCATAATATGTAATAGATAATTGTTGTGGCAGAAATAGTATATTGAAAAATCAAAAAACCATGTCTGTTGTATGGGAGCCCCCTTAAATATTTATTTTATTCTGTTTTTTAGTATTTGTCGTCATAATGGGAACAGAAATACCTGACATCATCTGTATCCACATACAGCCTGGTGACAGACGGACGGATGAACAGCAGAGTCTTAGTAATACGGACCCAATAATGAGTACATAGTGTAGGTATATGTTTTCTATCATCATCATCATAATCAGCCGGAAGACGTCCACTACTGGACGTAGGCCTCCCCCGGCCATAATATGTTTTCCATACAAAATGTAATTTGCTTTTGAGAGTAATCACTGCAATATAAAACTATTCCTCATGACCATGACCTTCAAATTTTTGGACCAAAATTTAGTACCAAAACCAATGTGAGTTTTTGAAAAGAAAAAGAAAAGAAATAATTTATTGTTTACCATGTACAAATACGGTCTTAAATATAAACATGTGAGTCACAATGGCAACCCATTTCGGGCATACAATAATAGTTAAATATAAAAGAACACAGGTTCCATAATTTAAGAACTATTGAACTGGAACTATTCTTTGTTAATATTGGATCTTATTTTATTGTTATGGTTACTATGAGCGTAAGAGCATTCAAACTTAGTCATATTAATTTCACATGATAATGTGAACACGCTGGACAAACACACCAATTTTTGCCAGGCTCTCTAAAGTATACTTAAAATTATTTGAACTGTCCGAGTTGCATCTAATTAGGCCGTTCGAAAAGCGACTTTACTGTCCAAGCGTCAAGATTCAAAGTCCAATGACAAGTGTTATAAAATGTCGGACATTTTAAATAATTTCTACTATAGGTACATATGTAGCTTTATGTTTTTGATAGAAACCAACTCATTAGTCAGCCGTCTTAAATTTTATAGGGGTGGAAAGTATGTAACAATGGGTTTTAGCCAGAATGGCTAAAACGGAACCCTTTTTTTATAAGGTGCAAAGTAAAACGCATGAAAAAGTCTATTTAGAAAATTAAAACAAAAAAAAATTACGACCTATTCATAAACCAAAGAAAACTTACAAATATGGCAATAAAAATGTTTAAATAAATTAGTTGCAAGTACACTACATATAAACAAAACTAGCTAGGCAGCCTAGGCTAGGCTAGGCCTGTGGGTTGACGGCGAAAAAAACACAACAAAACAATGTTTTTGTTTACTTGACTTCTTTTCGAGTCACCGGTAGACATGAGGTTAAGTTCATAACACACACACAACAACGCAACACATTAACACGCAACAACATTGCAATCTCGAGTTTTCAAATGTGAAATAATATAATAAAAGCTTAATTACAGGAGAAGCTTTATTAAGTTCATTACTTATTCGTTCGGGTTTTTTTTACAGGAATAACCTAATTATTCCTGTAAAAAAAAACCGAACCCGTCATTTATTATTCCTTAGTACCTACTTTGTCAGTGCCTGCCTATCACCTATAAGAAGTATACGTGGGATTAGAGTTGACAAACAGATAGCTTTGGTAACAGCGACGGAAACCTAAATAGGGGGCGGTAGGGATTACGGGCGGACTTGAAATATCGTAACAGTGATTGAAGTAAAATTGAAGTTTCGCAAACTTGAGTGCGTGTGAACTTAGCATATCAAATTCCAGCATCTCACTAAATGATGGGAGTTCCAGTAGCATCCCAAATAGTTCTACAGTTCTAGATAGTTTTTTTAAATAGTTCAGCCCATTTTCGCGAAAAAAATTAAAATTTGAAAATGAGATGCTAACTTCGCAAATTGACTTCCAGCATCTCACCCGTTCTCGATTCCTAGACACAAAATAAGCATTGGGATTGAAAGTTCTGCTATTTCCAGGCATCCTGGCAATAGTTCTGGGCAAAAAACAAAAAAAAAAAAATTTTTTTTCATACATATGGCGGATTTGAAAGCGAAGTTGTCAGTGTACCAGCATACATAGGACGACTCAGAGAGGTTTGAGATGCGTCATCTCAGGCGTTTTGGGTGTAAAATGGGCTGAACTATAAAAAAAAACTATCTAGAACTGTAGAACTATTTGGGATGCTACTAGAACTCCCATCATTTAGTGAGATGCTGGAATTTGATATGCTAAGTTCACACGCACTGGGTACGTTCATTATTTTATGAACAAAATAGAAAACAAACTTTCATAAAAAAATATGCTAGTTTATAAAGCAACAAAAATTAGCAAGCCAAGTTTCATTGTGGAGTTACGAGTGTCACAAAGCTGATCTGGCGATTCTACCAAACGTAGAATGCCATAGAGTGAACCACCGAAGATCTCATTGAAGAAAAATATACTCAGTAAACCAAAGTTTGAGAGGTATTAACTTTTACTAAAAGTTATTTTCAGACTTTTGTGGGCGAAGTTGCGAACTGAATAAGGATTGAAAAGGAATCCTGCATCAGATATACCGCAAGTAGGTACAATTTCACTTTCAAAAAGAACAGTCTACTTATTGTTATATCTGGCAGTGACGGCGTGTCGAGGAGGAAGCAAACAAGAAAAACACCCTGGAGGAATAATAACGCGGGCCGTCGTCGCTGGTTGGTGAGATATAAAAACGAAAGCGCACGGCGATAGTGAAAGTTTGATGTGTAGGCAAATATTACCCGCTTCCAGGCGGAGATTTGTGCGTTCGCCTCTCGGTTCCGAAATGGGATATAGCTTACTAAAAAGCGAAAATTCGCCGCCGTTCCGCACTCTCCGCTTCGCACATACATTATGTAGAGGCAACGCCGGTGGGACGTGTGTTTGACGGAGCCAGGGTGAATGGAAGTGGAGGCCTTGACATCTGACACGTGTACCTATCCGGCTCGGCTTGGGAGATGAAAGGGATATCTTTTTTGTTTAGTGCCTCGTTGTAGCCTGCCATCGTCAGTTGTTGATTACCACATTATGGACTCTGAAATTTATGTTAGTTTTTTTGGCAGATAGATTATTTCAGGCACATAGCATAAGCTATGTGATTTAGTCCAAATGGCTTGTCACTTTCAGAATCTGCGGACCGTGAATTTGAGGAAGACGTTCGAAGATGAAGACGCATGATGTTTTTCCTAGATTCTTCCATCCGTAATAAGTATAGGATATTTAGGAATTCCTTACAAACAAGCGGTTAATACGTAAACAAAGTTGTATGGAAATTCGCAAAAGCTATTTCAAGTTTAAATCCTACGAGTTGGCATCGAACGCTATAACTGGCGGTCATAAAACAATGCATCGAGCACGTGTCTGTTTACACTTTCGAGTTCACATTCAAGGCCGTACGCATTTGTAAAGGATGTACTCGTGTAGGTTGGCCGGTGAACAAATACCGGTTACGTAACTTTGTCCCACTTCCCACGATAATGGATTATCTTCTGACACTCGCGCCTACCGCTATCGAACTCATTTGGTCTTAAAAGGGGATAGCTTGTTTTGTACTTTAATTTCACAATTTTAAAGTTGGTCATACAAAATTTAACCCAACCGACAGTGAACTACATCTTCGCGCAAGTCAATAGAGGACCGGCAACGCGCTACGGTGTCTCTTACCATCAGGCAGGTCGTAAGTAAGCCTGTTTGCCACACCGTTGGTTATTCATGACGAATTCATAGAAAGTTATTTACATAATTTAATGACCTATTTACTTACGTGGATAGCTAGATCAAATTAAATCGATGCGAAATTCTAAATGGAATTCCAGATAGCAATATTGCGGTTAAATGCGTTGCTGGTCTTGGGATAATGAATCGGTATGTATTTTGATACAGTTTGTAGCCAAAATTCTAAGACAAACGCAGAAGTCCTCAGCAGTACATACAACTCGTACGACGCATACATCTTGTACTTGTATTAAGGCTCTCAGCAACGGAGTTGCCTATGCCTAGTTATAATATATAGGTACCTAACCTACGTTGCTGAGTTTTACGTAGTTTGCTAGCTGAGGTCTCGTAGTGTTTAGGATTAAGCTTAAGCCACACAGAGAGCGGGCCGGCGGTGGCGGCGCGGGCGCGGGCGGCGGCGGCGCGGGCGCGGGCGGCGGCGGCGCGGGCGCGGGCGGCGGCGGCGCGGGCGCGGGCGGCAGCGGCCTTTGTCGGTGGCGGCTGCCGACAAAGGCCGCTGCCGCCCGCGCCCGCGCCGCTGCCGCCCGCGCCCGCGCCGCCGCCGCCCGCGCCCGCGCCGCCACCGCCCGCCCGCTCTCTGTGTGGCTTGAGCTTTAGAGTATTGATCCACATTTAGAGCCAAATACGGTATTAAACTCATAGTCAAATCAGCAACTTTTTATTAAATGTCAAAAACGATTTGTTAATATGAAGTTTGTAGGGAAATACTGTCTTAGTGACGTCACTAAGACAGTGTGAATTGGTTTGTTCAAATAAGCGTCCTTTTTAAATCTTTATGCTTATAAAATCTTTCAATTAGCTAAAATAAATTAATAATTGATGTTTTTCGAGTATTTTCGTTAGACCTTTTATTAGTCAAGTCAAAAATAATTTATTTTACTTTAGTATAATACCCTACTAGTTAATCTTTATTTTTATGTACAAAAAAATTATGTGACGGCTCATATTAGGTATTGCTGCTTTTACCATGATGAAATTGATGAAAACTGTGCACACTATCCTGTATGGGTATGGGATTCCAACGTGTCTCGGACTTACAGGCTTGCATTGTCATTGAAATCGCTATGACGTTACGCTGATTATTTATGAATGGGCAAGCATTGTGGAATTAGTCATTTATCTCGGCATGTCGTTTACTCACAATCGTGTTAGATAGTTGTCGATAAGGAGACACGTGGTTGCGAGGTCGACGACCTTACATACTCGTGTTCGCCGACAGCTCGGTAATAATAATAAAATGTTTCCGTGCGACTGGTTCAAGGGCGAGCCGCTGATATCGGCGCCCGCTATATTTAGATTTAGCTGTGTATTGTGGATATATATTGCTACACTTGTCTTATGTTTTACGTGCTTCACTCCTTAACCTATTTTAACTTGTTTCAATCCAACACGCGATTATACAATGGCTGCATATGTGGCGCACCTTTGAAGGTGTAAATAAAGTATTCGCACCTGTTTGCTACTTCACATGTCGTGCCAGCGCTGGCACGATATCATTCAACATTCACCGTACGTTTCTCGGCTCATCCAGTTAGAATTAGCCCGTCGCAGAAGTGATCGATTTCCTATTCTCTCCGTATTTAGGGCGAAACGTGGTTGTGCGTAGTGCAGCCGGAGTAAATTTCGCTCTCACTTTCGTATCGCAATAGAGGCGGTGTGTACATGAAAACGAGATGAATGGGCCGGAGTCCGTTCGTTCCGAGTCCGTGATGTGGATTTCGTAAAATCAATGCGAATCGTCTCGGGCCCGCGTGCCGCCCGATAATCGTGTCATTGTGTTGTGCTTGGATAATGGGGACGGCCCCGATCGTCTACCGCAACCGCACGGGGGTCACTGACCGTTTAACTGCTATAATGTGTTAAAATTTCACTTGTCTCATACCGAGACGAATCGAATGTTGCACGGTATCATAGAAGGATTCATTTTTGAGCAAGTGGACATCTCACGAAAAGAAAACATGATCTTTTGAGGTGTTTATGTTTTGACAGCATGTTCGCATAACACTGCGACGGCTCTTTCAACAATACCCGCATCCGATCGTTGAGTTGATTCTGCAATGACGTCGCTGCGGCTATGAATCTTAAAGTAGGTAACTGCTTAACATGAAGTACCTTGCATCATCGTGATCGTATCGGCGAAGTGAGACGTCACTGGCACGTCACACGGCCTGCATTCATTCATACAATATGTTGAATGTTGTAATGGGGTCGTTAAACCGACCTGACGTCACATAATTGCCGGCTCCCTTCGCCAGTTGCCAGTTGAAATCAAAACGACGGATTAATAACAAAACAACGAGGGAGGCCTTTGTAGGTCAAGCACATTATCATTACCCACTATTGTTTTAATTAATGCGATAAGAATAACTTGCTACGTCATGTCGATGACAAAACAGGAAAAGAGTTGATACAAAATTATGTTGTATATAAACAAATCATTATTATAAGTAGCGTTTACCTAGTTGCGCATTATGGAATGCACTTTAATGCCATGGCTTCTATCTGACGACAAGGTAGGTAACGTTAATTCTGTTTGCTAGCCGCGTAATCGGTGAGTTCTAAATACTATGCTATTAGATCATTCTTCTGTTATTATATTCTCGAATCGCGACTTATAAATTCAAGCAGTGAAATGACCACCAGTAGTCGTGCAAACACTGCGACTTATCTTTCTTCAAACGTAATACTTACCTTACCATATGCAGTCCAGCAATCTACGATTCCTATGAATCGCTCTACTTGCACTATCAGATATGCTCAATTCATATCTCTTGAGTGTCTTTCCAAAGTGTCTTGTATTGATAGTTTCTACTGGCCGTGACCAAAGAACAAACTGGTTTTAAGTTAAGTTGCCTCAACTTACTACAACTTGTAATCATATGTTTATAACTTGTACTCGTAATCTGTTACAACGTAAAATTGAGTTAATATGAAAAGTATAATATGGACTCATTAGCTTACGTTTGGTTTCGCGCAGAAATCAGACGTGGAAATAAGACGAATGGTGGCATACCGTATCCAGCGAGGGGTGAATATTTCTTTAATCCATGAGTTGTCGGTACATAACGGGGCGCGCGTCTATACATAGTGTACATCTACATTGAAAGGTCACGACCGCCACTCTTTATGTACTCCAGATAGTACGTACCTATAGGGAGTTCTTTATTGAACCGTCTTGGGTGAAAAGGGGTCGCTTTATTAGGTCAGTAACACTTGTTTGTTTACACTTGTGGCGTCTTTGTGGTTGTGGGACAACTAATTCAAGGTGCTAATAGAAAATTAGCTTTCCGTTATTGTGGGTCCGGCCTAGACCTTATCTCTGTTTCAACTCTTTTCGCCATCTTTTATAATGCGCACTGCTAAGGTTTGGAATTCCCTGCCGCCGTCTGTATTTCAGAGTTCCGATATAACCTGGACCTATTTAAGGCAAGAGTGAATAGGCATTTTCTGGGTGAGCTCGCCTTACCGTTGGCCTCATCTTTGCCTCCTAGCTAAATGCTGGTCAAGAGCCAGAATATAAAAAAAAAGAGCATTCTTGTAATAAATAAAATTTTCATAGCTGAGATTAGTACTAGTGCTTCATTTACTATGTAGACAAGCCGCAGAATGTGACACATTAGGTACAGTTAACAAATGGTAATCAATGCCTAATAATACCAATCGCTACACAATTAGGCCTCACCTTCACCCGCAAGTTAACAGAATCGTGGCATTACTTCCTACCTACTCGAATGTTACGTCATATCAAGATTTAGTAGGGCGTATAGATAGTAAACAAAGAATGTGTCGTGTAAGATGCGAGTGCAAGGCACCTGTTGCCCAACGGCCACAGCACCCAGTTACCGCGAGCTTGACATTCACGGGGCGCTCGTGACGGCACAGACCGAAATAACTTGCCGTAACCGACCGCATAACACGACGTAATGCTCTTTCTATTTATAGAGTCTTATAATTAAATACACAGACATTTGTATTTACTAACCGCTAGTCCGTGACGCCATCGCGGATTGCAATTCGAACGGGCGTCGTCGCTCGCCGACGGCCGGCCAGTGCTGCAAAAGTAATTGCTCGAAAAACGAGATCTTAAATGGCGAATACCTATTTAGACATATTTAATTAGAGGGTTTGTAAAGTTACGACAAAACACTGTAGACTGGTATAAAAAGCAGACAAAAGCAACTTGTCGTTCGAGCGCCGTTACTTAGGCACGCGTCGACGGAAGTCGGAACAGATGATTCGATGAATACGTTTTACGTCCCATTGTTGTAACTCAAACTCGTACAAAAAGTAAACCGGTCAGCAGACCTTTTATCGCTCCGCGCAGGAGCCGATGAAATTAAGTAATAATAGTAATAACAGTCAATCTCATTCATTTTCTCTTTTACTCGCACAATATATGGGTTCGACTTTTTTTGTTGTAGATACGCAAAGGGATACCCCGACGGCGTTTTATGTAAAGGAAGGCAAGGTTACACTCACACATTTACATAGTGGTGTGTCGGTGTAAGGTGCGTTTGTAGTGGAGGGAATCCCCAACTTTTTACAAACACAATCAAAGTTATGTAATGTTTGCTCGTATCCGCCGGCGCACACGGGCTGCTACCGTTGTTTGTACGAATGCCGATGTTACACATAACTTGCCTCTTGTATTAGTCATAGGTCATTAACATTACCGTTAAACGGTGTTTACAATTTTACATTCAGGGTAATAAATTGCTTTACCTCAACCGCGATATTTATTCATCAGTCATTTTTATTATGTTCTGTGTATACAAGTGCAGATCTGGTGCCAAACAGCGTCAGTTATCTATGCGTTGCTGTTTGGATATACAATATTTTATAGGTTCATAAAACATATTTCGAGAAGTTGAAAATTACCATTACAAAAGCAGCTGTTGTGTCAATCTGTTAATAATTCAAAATCTCCATTGTAAACGTCACACTCGCCGTTCAACGGGGCGAAGGTGTAATTGCTGGTTATTGTGTAATGTTTAGGCCGTCGGTTGGCAATGACATAATAGTGATGCAAAGTGGGTGAATGCTTCGCTCCTACCGCACTGGAATCCGGTCACATTCCTAACGGCCTGCACTTGCATTCTAGCGCTTGATGCAATTATATCACAACATATATCCTACTCTACACACTTTATTCACACATAGTGTTCGTTCTAACCCAGTTGTTTAGAATACTGTGAATTAAAGAATTAGAATAATAAGCAAAGTCCTTTTCAGTGGCGGCGCGTCAAAAATATTCTTAGGGAAGCCGGAAATAATTAGCCTTTCTTGTTCTTCATGAGCCGTAGTAAAAAAAACTGGACTGGCTGAAAATTAGGCAAGCTGGTGGGAATCCAGTTGTATGAGCGCTCCGCCACTGGTCCTTTTCCTTATTTAGGGCAATGTTTTAAGCTTAAGCCACACAGAGAGCGGGCCGGCGGTGGCGGTGGTCGGCAGCCGCCACCGACAAAGGCCGCTGCCGCCCGCGCCCGCGCCGCTGCCGCCCGCGCCCGCGCCGCCGCCGCCCGCGCCCGCGCCGCCGCCGCCCGCGCCCGCGCCGCCGCCGCCCGCGACCGCGCCGCCACCGCCGGCCCGCTCTCTGTGTGGCTTGAGCTTTAGACGTCGTTTTCTTTAATGATATATTAAAGTAAGCACTAGCGTTCATTTTAATTATTCTTAACATTCGCTTTGCACAACTGCTAGTATAAGGAGAAGAAGTAGTATAACAGATATTCTAAAGCCAAAAACGATTCCTGAGATCAATACCTATCTTAGGGCTTTTTCACACTTGAGCGATTTCTATACAAATTCGATCGCGGCGATCACGCCGGGAGATCGCCGCGTTCGAGTTTTGTATAGAAATCGCTGGCAAATCGCTTGCAAACCGCTCAAGTGTGAAAAGGCCCTTACATCGTAGACAAACAGGTAAAAAATGTCCTCTTGAAGCTAGCTAGAAGCAAAACGGCTGACACAGCAGCGCTATATAAAATTGGTAGAGGACATTACAAAAGCTCTGTTTGAACTTCTTGTGGTACTTCGTTTTATGCCTTATTTTACACACGTATGAGACTCGCATGCTAGTTTCATTACATCGATATTAATATTATGTTATGATAATCCGGGCATCATTTCTAAAGTATTGAAAATTTCACTGGATCCGATGAAATATCCAATTTTATTCCTGTTGTTCTGCTACTTCTAGTATAGTGCGTGTCATCCAAGACAAGACAACGCGCCCCTCCACAGCGAATCTCATACCTACTAATGCCAATAGAATTCTCATGTTTCGATAAAAAAAAATGTATGGCAACTATGTACAAGCGCAGTATTTTACGAGCAAAACGGTAAATTCCCCTTTTATACACGACTGGCTAAAAAAAGGAGTGTAATTCCATACAACGGTAGAACGAGGAAGCAGGTGTGACGTCACGTGTATCTGTCAATCAGTTAGGGCATTTCAGTTTTCGTCCGCTATCTCTACTTTTGCTCTAATTGTAGGTAGTCCGATACAACCATTTGAGCGTCCCTAAAAACTGGTTCGAATGGCACGAGAGAAAAAAATTGTCATCATGCCATACGGATTGGGCTACGGAGGGGCGCGCCTTCGTGATGACACGCACTATAATATCAAGCAGAATCCATTTCGTTACCAACCACATTCACTGCTCATTCTACACATCAGCATTGCTTGTTCAAAAGACTTACCTCTGTGTGCATTCACTGAATGAACCTTTGAACGTAAACGAAGTGTAGCAATGTAAAACAAAGCTCAAAAGCAAATGAGCTTTTAAAAGCGTTTCGCTTAGATAACATAAAAGGAATTAGAGCATTGCTTTTATATAGTCCTGTTTTGTCTCAATACCTACGTGCCATGACCGAAAGAAAAATGTCGTTTACGGAAACAATATGTTATATAGATGGTTTTAGAATATTACCCAAATATTCAGTGATGTATTTAAAGTATATACGTAAAATCGAATTACGTACTAAACATTTGGTTAGTCCTGAGAAAGTCCACAGAGGGAGAAAATTGGAAGACACCCATCTTTGGCTTCCTATATTCTTGGTAAATTGATAATTTTCCCACTTTCCACTCAATCGAAGGTAAGCTGGAAGTGATCCCTATTCATAGGGATAATTTCGCCTTTGAACTTTAATCTTATGTGGCATGTATATTACCTGTGTACCTACAATAAAGTGCTTACATACATACATAGATAATTAATAGGTATATTTCGATAAACACTGTTAACGCGCTTATCTAAGTTTTTCAAGTGGGATTATTTAAAAATGGAGACTAAATCTTGGCGTTGGGCGATTATCCGAAGGAATACGGTCTTCGTTAATTCCTCGTTCAAAAACCACATGAGCGATTACGGAACTTGTTCCTCTGGTTAGGCTTAAGTACTTGTGGTCCGGACAAGTGATCCTTTCCCCCCTGCCTTTCCGACAAATGCCTCCCTTTTCTGGTCTGACATTTATGAGGCAACGTTTGTGTTTTAAGGTCATTTAAGTAGATACATCTTTGGTAGCGGACTTGTAACTACTAGTTGAATATTAATAGTTTTTGCGTGGTATCTATGGATAGGCATGTTTGTTTGTAGGCATAAGAGGAGGATGCGTGGAGGGCGTAGATGCGCAGCCCGCGCATCGTCGGCCAATTACTCCATAAATCAATACGGATGTCGCCCTATGCGGTGTTCTTTGTTCCAGCAGACTGGAGATCCATGGCCCGTCTCAATGGCTCCAGATCCGGAAAACTCACAGAGGTATCGCGGGGCCGGATGATTACTTATTAACGTAGGTGGAGGCTGGCTGGCAAGCACGGGCGGGCCGAGCAGAGCTCGTCGCGCGATCGATGCCGTGTCGGCCAATAGCGCGCCGCCGCCCCCCGGCTTCGCGCCCTGCGCAACCCTCGCCGCACCCCCCGCGTACCGCACCTCCCCAACACCGCCCCCATAAATCATTGAATCCGCCATAAAACACCCCCGATGTTCGTAAAAATGAAACTAATTGCGGACACAATTCTCATATCTTCTAGTAAAATTACCTACATCCGAGAACCGGGCCGGAACGTAGTTGGAAGAGTAGCTGGCTCCATCTAAAACATTTACTGCGAACAAAGCGGACGCCGCTCCCCGTCACTATTTTGCCTCGTAGCGGGGCTTGTACGAATAATTGAATTTCCATCATAGAACAAAATGAAAACTGAAGTGGGGCGAGTTTGTTAGTACAACGAATTATTTCGGACGTCAATTTATATGACATGTTAACGGTGTTCCTAACATATTTTAAAGATAATCTATAGTTTGAGTAAGCGTATCGTAAAGCTTGCGAAGTTATTAAATAATAGGCACTTTATTAGACATTGACCGACGTACGCTTTTCAGACTTCGTATGAGTTAGTCCTTGTCCCTGGCGACAGTACTATTTATTCGTTTGCTCTTTTTATATTCGCGCCCTACGGAACCGTGGTTTTACTGGGAGGATAATATTGCTTTTCTTTGTCGTTCGTTTGGTTTACGCGTTAAAAGAGTTGAGCGCAGATAAAGATATATCTAGGTACCGTTCATAACTAAAAGCAATGAAAGTGGGTATAGTTAGTTTAGGGGTAGGATCACTATGCAATATAACAGGTATTATACCTAGGCATCTCAACACTTACCTACACACGCACGCAGTTTTAATTTATGATAATTTTTTTGATCTTTATTTATTAAAGAGGGTTTTACAAATGCCACCCTCATATAGTGGCTCTCTTATACCAATGACTTCTTATTCTAAAACGGTTTTAACTAATTTATAGGTACAATAGTTCTTATGAATCTTATGATAGATATAGCTCAGTGTGCGACGGGCTTCAATTTATAACAAATTCTTGATTTTATTTCCGTGTTTAATCTGATTTATTAGGTAATGTGACTAATGTGTTTGTTGTTTATAGCCACCGCGGGGCTTCGGCGGGCCTCCGTACGGCGCGGGCGGCCCCGGCGGCCCCCAGCAGCCCCCTGCCGGCTACGGGCCTCCAGGGTCCTATCCTCAGCGGTATCCACCGCCACCTGGTCCGCCGGGAGCGCCCAACTCAAGACCGCCTTTCTCCTCGCATCCGGTTAGTATCAAAAAGTTCCTAGGTTCCTTATCATTATCAGCCTTTATACACATCCCACTGCTGGGCACATGCCCCATGGACGAGAGAGAATCCTACTATATAATATTTATACAGACGTGAGAATTTGTAAGGAACGGCACATTCATTTATTACTTGGGTGCGTGACTTCGGAGAGCTACTTTCAAAACTCAAGTGGAGTTGTGCAGAACATATTGCCAGGCAGAGTGATGGCAGGTGGACAAAAATGCTAACAAGATTGGTGGCCACTTACAAGCACATTACAATGCAGCAAAATAATTAAAGCCTCGTTGGTAATAGGTGTCGGTACATCACAACTTAGCTTGGTCGGGTCATAGTAGTTGCAGGCTCCTCCCGGTTAAAATTATTTATGTACTATTCCGCCATAAATGCTTGAAAAAAAAAACGGGTTGCACTCCGGGAGTGCCGGCAGAAGTGAAAACTCAATAAAGAAAGTAAATAACAAAGATATTTATATCCGTATCCGTATTCATATTCATATTCATACTCATGTTCATATTCATATTCGCATAATCCATTTACACATATACATAATATGTCCCGAGTATCATTGTGACTTACGCATCTAAGACCAGCTGAGTTTAGCTGAGTTGACCACTCCTAAGCTCCTAACATCGCAATCACGATACTAGGAGGGGTCAACTGGCTGGTCTTAGAATCTGTCGCGAGTTTAACAATTTCTCCCCAGTACAAAAGTGCTCAGCGCCGCTAAAGAAGTTTTCACTTCAAAAATGCTATTTATAATTTGTGATCCTGGATTGTTCCCTGTAATAAGATGCGTTGTGCTATTAGAGGCACTAAATCTCATACAGACAGAAAATAAGGAAAGCATTCATATTTCTTCGTAAGTTCTGATAAATTTGAATTTAATGATATTATGACTACGAAGTAATTCTGACACTTTACATTACGTGTAGCGGCTAATCTAGCATCTGGACATTTGGTAATTTTATAACACTTGGATACTACGGCTAGAGATCATTCTAGCATCTGGACATTATGATAAATTATTAATTGTGAACAATTCGACATAATGGCAATCATTCTATGATCTGGATATTACAACTCCTTGGTAATTGACAATATTTCATAATTTCCAAAAGTCTTAATTCGAAAACCATTTCGGTAAAAACGTGTGAAGTACACAAAAAACATTTTTTTAGATTTTTGTCTCCGGTAATTTTGGAAAAAATCGCAAATTACTGTAAACCGAAAGTTGACGTCATCTTCCTCGCTGTGTTCAGGGAGACCTTAGTACAGAGTACAGACAATCGCTGCTCTGGAGTGGCTCTGGATTCTTGTTGGGAAGATGACGTCATATTTTACTTATGCCCTTTTGGAATGACCTACTTTTCAACGTGTTTTTTTGTATGAAATAATGAGTTAAATTGAAAAAGAAAAAATACGGGTGGCTTAAATTTTTACCTATTTTCTAACTAGTTCATAAAATAAAGTAGTTAAAAATATGAAATGTTGTCAATTCTGTCACTTGGATATTATACCCGCTTGGAAATTTTGAAACTTTGGTCCAAACGAAAAAGTATGAAAAAAAAGTCATATAGTAAAGTATGAAATTGAGGACATTTCTTTTGCTTTATCGTGATCAAGAGTTCTCAATTAGTAAGGGAAAAAGAAACATATTCTGGGAAAAACATAAATAGTACAATTTTGATTGAATACACCTTACTCTAAATTGTCTAGTATTTTTAATAATTAACTTCATACATGGGCCAATTTTTTTGGCGTTGTAGTTTTTTTTTATTTCTTAGAATTGCATGAAAATTGGTAGGTTGGAAGAGCTCCTGATTCTGAACAATATGTGCACGATTTCCTACACTGTCCCACAATTGTTTTCCATTGAGTGACAAAACGTATGGGATTTTCGTAACTCAGTGGAAAAAATGTATGGGGAAAAAAAATTTTTTCGACGCCATGTTGTCATATTTTTTTTACTTGTACAAAATCAGGAACTCTTCCAACCTACCAATTTTCATGCAATTCTAAGAAATAAAAAAAAACTACAACGCCAAAAAAATTGGCCCACATAATGAAGATAATCATGGTTTATCATGATGATTAATTTATCTGTTAAAAATAAACTATGTATTGTATTATGTAATTACATCTGTGACACCCAACATTGGATTGATTGAACGCACTGCACCGAATGTGCCTTTGATGCCATCAACTTTACCGATTAGCATCGCAATAGAGCATATGCAGATTGTAATGTTCCTCTATGTATTACATTATGTTCTGTATATGCAAGCCGCAGATTAATTCTGATTGATAGCGTAGATACATATGTGGGGATTAGGGTCAATAACCCGAGGACATGTGCGTGTTAGCATTAACATGTTACCTGTAATGTAACTCTATGCTTAATCGGCATCATCTTTATTTATATGAACTGTTTAGCATTCAATCATGCTTCAATCGAGTTATTGTCCTTTGGACGATATGTCTTGCATTTGTGAGCCTTTTACATACTATTCTTTTATTACACGTTTTCGAGATTCATTTGTTTTTATTCAGATACGTGATTAATTTCAATATACGCATATAGGATCTAATGAAGAAACGTGTCTGTATCGTCACTGTCGAGACGCATCTATTACACGAATCATATTTGAAGTCCCGGAGTAGAGAGCCGAGTCGAACATTTTCTCAGAATCGTTGAGCCGGCGGCGGCGGCGCGTCGGAGCCTCAACCACTCAAACGAACATAACGTTATATCATACTTAAGCTTCTCTTAACAGGGCTCTAAATCCCATAGGCGTAGGTTCTAAGTTGGCTCGGCAGCGCAAGATAGGTACGCTCGAATGACGTAAGCCGCTCCGCGCTCGCTGACGTAAGCTCGTTGTGCAACGGAGGTACGTTTTGAAGCAGGGCTCTTGGAGCGAATTCGTGTAGAAATCGGAGTTAAGAAACGGTCTCAATAGGCGGAAGGACAGCTCAGAGGCAAGGGCTAGTGCACGCTGTCATTAGATGTCTAAAAATACTTTACACACAAAATATGAAACTAGTATGAGGCGCATATCTTTCTCTGGGACATGATTGTCGGCGGAGCGGCATCGTCAATATAGCCATAACAAGTAATATTGTTGTGTGGATGTTACTCTTACGTTGTGTTGATTGCTAATCCGACTATTAATGCCGACGCATAAACCTTCTCCAGGCCGTCAATTCAAAAATGCCAATCGAACATGTTGAACATACATTTATTCATTTCACGCCTTTGTTGTACCCGAATGAGGATTACTTAGTTTCATCCCGAAATCCGTTTATAGCTTGCACCTTTATTGTTTTTGTACGAGTCCCTTTTTTAGTAATTCATAAAACCTCTATCAAGCTATATAACAAGGTATATGCATCTTGGTATTTAAACACATCCATCATGCAGCCTTCCACCAGAGCGAACCAATCTACCCAGCCATATTATCAGGTTATCACACTGATGCTTAACTTTTCCATGCAGTCTATCAAACATACCTAACATGCATTACATTATTCAGAAAGGATACTCCACTAGCAGTCCATAATATTTAACTGCCTGATTGGTGCTCAGCACCTACAACAGTAATTGCAATGGGGTAGGCGGCTGCAAACTTTGCCACTAGGTGGCGCCACTAGAGTTTGTCAATCTCAATTGATGCACATTAAAGCTGCCTACTCAAAGCCCTGCCTGCTGTTTTTTTATCTGTTAAATCGGCCCTGCATCACACACAATACGATTTGGCAGTTGCACTGCAAGCAGGGCCCTGCAGACAGGGCTTTGAGTAGGCAGCTTTAACTTGTATTAAACTTTGTATCTTAGGCCGAGACACTGTCGGTTAATATTTCAAAGCCATTTAAATACAAAAGGTTTTGTTTAGACATGAGGGTGTCAGTTATATTTTCGTAAACATATACTCGTCCGTTTAGCGCGATAAAATGTATCCAAATGAAAAATACGGACGTCTGACTCTGACACAGCTAAAAGCACTTTACGGCAATGCGAGCAATCAGTAAAAGGACCACAAAATTTAGGTGGTTGTAGTTGGAAAAAAAGGAAATTTCTGAAAAAAAGTGTCTCGGCCTAAGATACAAAGTTTAATACTTATTATTATTTATAACGGTATTTTAAACGTACAATATTTTTTAAAGTTTAATGTGCATCAATCGAGATGTGACAAACTCTAGTGGCGCCATCTATTCAGAGCTTTGCGCCGCCTACCCCATTGATTAATTGATTTGATTATGTGGTTAAGTAGCTGCTTTGACATTATTGAATCACTGTACTAAATAAGTAATGGTCTCATTCAACAAGAGTTCCAAGAAAGAAAAACTTGTGATAAACGAACGTTCCGGTAACACGCAAGGCTCTACGATTTATTGTCTGATTGTTTTATTTCTAATACTTATAATTGGTTTCACATTATTCATGCTGCCAATTATATTTACAATTGATTAAAATGCGAGATTTCTCCGGTCAGTTCCGACTTGACTGTTTGGTCGAAAATAGGGTTTGCAATCCGGATATCCGGATATCCGAAATATCCGGATATCCGCCGTTTTTTGGATCCGGATCCTAAGGCTTTCAGGATCCGGATATTTCGGATCTAACGGATCTTTCAAAATTTGATTAAAAATATGGTAATGAACTAAAAGAAAGCTTATATTATCTATACTTAAATGGTAAATGTATATTATTTAACAAAAATACAAAATAAATAAGTTTCTGGCACATATAAATTTCAGTTTCCGTGCGAGCCTTCATTAGCGATTGTACTTTTTTTTCCACAGTCATCAACTACTCGTTTTCGGTTAAAAGGAGCCCAAACACGACGTGTGTATCTTGTGTATAGTTTAGGAGTCGCTATGGCCTCCAGCATCAGATCAGCTCAGACTCGGTCGCCCTAATGTAAAATCAATCTGACGAAGTGTATATATGTTTGTGGTCTACGGTACTGAAGCCTTTCCTGAAACCGCCTTGTTCGAGAGGATGGAAGTCGTCAAACCTGCGTGTGAGATGGTTCGTAATGAATCGAAAATAACTGTAGACATGGCTCAAAAGTGAGATGGGCCTATAATTATTCAGCATGGTGATATCTCCCTTTTTGAAGAACAAGACCACCACACTCCTATTCTATGCTTTTGACTTTCTGCCTTTGAGTATGGCGCAATCGAGAGCTTTTCAGGCGCCCTAAGGATTGGCTTTACGCCCGCCTTCAGGAGTTCAAGCCGCTATTCCGTCATCGCCTGGTGCCTTGTTGTTTTTAACCTGTTTGAATGCCATTCTAATGTCGTACAGGCTAACGTCCGGTATATCTTCGGTAAGATGTCGGGTTAATCTAACTCGTCAGTCGTTAGCTAGATTAGGTATGGGTTTTCGTGTGGACGTGTACAGCTACATAACAGCTGTCCATAAAAACCCTCTACGAGTATCCCACTCAAGAGCCCAGCTTTGGACCAAACGATTCTACCATCCTCACTTCTCAGCTTTACAAGCTAACTCTGGCCGATAAACAACAGATCTCTTGCAAAACTTAGAGCTTTATTTCGCTCGTCCGATAAAACAAATATTGTTAACCTTTACATTATTCGTCTACCTGGAATATTGTCAGTGTTCCTGCGTGCGTTATTGTGATTTGGCTGATTGATTGATGATTATTTGTTGATTATTTCGTAAATATGGCAATTATTTAATTTGTAATTGCTAGTTACACTTTTTAAACATATATACAGCCGCTACTTACTTGAAAAAGCATTTGTTAATCGAAAAGTCGTTAATATTGAAATGGATCCGTTTTATCCGAAATATCCGGATATCCGGATCCTACAAATATGAAGATCCGAATTATCCGGATCCTTAAAATCAACGGATCTTGCAAACCCTAGTCGAAAATTATAAACAGCTTTCCTAGCATCGTCCTCATTTGCAAATAATGTTCACTGAATATGGCACAAACTATTGAATTTTTATAATACAAATAACGGCTTTATTGCTCTGTTAATTACTAAATCAATGTATATCTGTAACAACAAAGGCATACGCCCAAAGGCCATAACTATCGATTATTGGTGGAAACACATGGACACTCGGACAGATGGTTGGCAGCGTAGTAATTATTTAATGCTTGTATTGTGCCATAATGATCACTCAAGGCATATCTGCGCTGATGCCATTTGCATGTACCCATGTATTGTCGATCCGCGTAACATTCTTGTACATAAATGTAATTAGAAAGTGCAATTTGCTTTCACATAAGGTTCAATAATAGGAAGATTTAATAGATATTTATTTATTTAATTACCAAACTGTGGAGTTATGGTACTCCTTACATTCAAAGTCGCCAACAAAATATATCTAGGAATCCATAAAATTGGAGAACCGGTATGAGCAGTGTGTGTCGGTCGGTGACTATGCTAACAATAACCGACTGTCTCAGAAGCGGGTAGCCTCTTGCGGAAGTTATGTGAAAATACTTCCGTGTGTAATTATACCTAGTAATTTCTGCGAAATCTTTTGGAATTCCGGATAGTATATACTAATCTAAATATATATTTATCGCTGAGAAGTACCATAGGTCTGTGTTTGTCATAACAGTTCCATTTTACCAAATTTGTGAGTTAAGTGAATGCTCGAGTTATTAAGGCGCAGGGTAGGGCAAGGCCTTCCCCATACAAACTTTGTGCACGTTTTATTCGTCGGTTTTGGCACTAACAAATATAATATTTTTTTTGGTTGTAAATATTAGATATGCGAAGATCGTGATGTGAAAATTTTCAAATATTTCAAAAAAAAAAAAAAAAACATCACGAAATAGCTATCAGAAAAATAAGCATACTGACCAAAACTCATAACTTTAATGCAAACACAAACGAAGTAAATCCTGCACAAAGTTTGTATGGAGAGAGCTTGCCCTACCCCTCCTCTTAAGGAAATAGCCCAATTTTTATGTGCTTGCTTGTAAATCTTCCGATTTCTAGAGTTCTTTTTTGGTGACCAAATGTACCTATGTGCGATCACTCTGTCTTACAATTTATTACAGAATTATTAAGGACGTGCAATCATTAAAACGCTGTTCTGACCAGACCAGGTGAAGAAACAAAACGCCAAGGCGAGCCAAGCGAAGCGCCAGGGCACTGCCTACATGTTCTCGAAGTGCTTCGTCGTTTTTCTGAACCCTCATAACTTGGGTTTAGATTATATAGTGCTGGCGGCACGCCAAAAGATGCTGCAAATGGTGTTAAAAGCATGAAAATCGGCACGTTTGATCTTTAGGCCATATGAATCAATTTGACCTGTTGGACGAAAAAAAAAAACGAAAAGGAGAGGACTTATGACGACATCTTGTTTTTGTATGGAATTAAAAAAATATGTTTTGAACCCTATCGTGTGTGGTATCAAACGCAAGGGCTTTCTAAGCCGATTCTAAAAATATATCAAATCATGACATTTAAGTCACGTGTCTTAAAATAAAATAAAAATAATTTACCAAGTTTGGGCCAATTTTCCTTCGTTGATGTTGCTAGGTAAACTTTGTAATAATGAAAAATTATTAAACAATACTAAATGTCAATATTTTTAAAATTACTTTCTTGAGGTTAGATAGGAGGATATTAGGTACCAAATCAGGTATATTTTACAAAAAAATAATCCAACGGTATCGTACCAGGAGGACCCCAAACTTGGTATGTTTCGAAAATTATTTTTCTTTTAATTTAAGATAAGTGACTAAAATGTAATGATGTGATATATTTTTAGAACTGACTCACAAAGCCCTTTCGTTTGATACCACACACGATAGGTAACAGAACATTTTTTTTTTAAATTCCATACAATAAAAAGATGTCGTCATAACTCCTCTCCTTTTCGTCCAACGGGTCAAATTGATTCATAGGTATGGCCTAAAGATCAAACGTGCCGATTTTCATGCTTTTAACACCATTTGCAGCATTTTCCATATGTAGGCCTTGTGGGCCGCCAGCACTAATACCTGATAAACAAAATTCTCAGGATATGATGGCAATAGTGGACTTATGAAATGTATAAAGTTTCAGTTACTTAGCTCTTATAATTTAGATTTTATTAATATCTAGGTATTAATTAAGCCCTAGAAAGTTGAAATTTGGTATCTAAGCTAGTATTAGTACCTACACAATAAACAAGACGGTGTGACCCTTTGTCTTGGTAACATTTTATATGTTTTTTTTAGAGATGTTTGTTTCTCTGATTAGAGCTGAAACATTATTGCTTATTTTCTCGTTCTGGTCTTGGATATCTCGTGTCGTTTTGCTTATTCCTTTATCAGATTGCCTACAGAATCCCAAAAAGGTGGTAAAGGAACGCCTTTCTTGATTTCAATAGCCTCACATGACATCCTGGGGAGTGGGGACAAATAATCTCTTCTCTTTAGCGAGAACTTAAGGTTTGTCAAACTTAATTTAATGATTAGGCTTATCCATGAGTCATGGACCATGACGTGACTGCAGACTTCAGTCGATTGTGTTTCACATGGGCTATGGGTTCTTCACCGCGACAATCGATTTTTCCTCTACATCATCAGCCTTAAAGCTCAAGCCACACAGAGAGCGGGCGGCGCGGGCGGCAGCGGCGCGGGCGCGGGCGGCGGCGGCCTTTGGCGGCAGCCGCCACCGCCGAAAGCAGCTCCCGCGCCGCCGCCGCCCGCGCCCGCGCCGCCACCGCCCGCCCGCTCTCTGTGTGGCTTAAGCTTAACGCAGGTTATATTAGCAAGAACTTACATGCAAGTTTCTTTTATATTGCGGGGGTGCCGGGCTACCGAACTGAGTACTAAACCGCGCTTTATATATATGTCATACGTCGCACTGCTTGGCACAAGACTCATAGATGAGAGGGAAAGGCCAGTAGTGTCCACGCTGGCGGTGTGTGGGTTGGGGTCTTCACATACACCTTTGAAATTATTTTGTACACATGTTACATCACGATGTTTCACTTCACGGTAAAGCTAAAACGGTAAGTTTAAAAATATTCTGTACACACGTTCCAAAAAACTCATTGGAACGAGCCGCGATTCGAATCTACGAATGCTACTTGATTTTGTGTACTTTTTTTATTTCAAAAAACTGAAATATAAAAAAATGTAATAGATACAAAAAATATACCTATCTACAGGTTATGGCTAACAGAAAAATAAGCATACGGACCGAAAATCATAACTGTAGTTCAAACACAAACGAAGAAAAACTTGCACGAAGTTTGTATGGAGAGCCATAGCGTCTAGCTTGCCCTATTCCTCGCGTCTTGCCGAAGTGGCGTCCTATTCTGGTAATTCGGGCCTGGCCCCGGGATCGGGAGTGACTTTCCCATACAAGCTCACTACGTTTATGCCCTAAATTATTGATCTCCAACCCGTTCACATTGTCACCGTGAAATAAGTAGAGAGAATGAGGGTGTTGTTTTGTTATACATATACATATCCGCGCGAAAAAAAACTACCAGTTGCCTACGACTACGACTACGACTCAAAAGCCGTTTAGGCTGGGTCTATCCAAGTTAGGCTGAAAAGTTTATCAAGATCTATTGTAGCTATTATTTTCATTATAATTCCATCCAAATTGTTAGAGCAGTTTCTGAGATAACAATGATTGTTTTATTTATTTCAATTCAATAAGGTTCATATTTGGATACAATACCTATATGGCTGTGTATTTCATGTCGCGAGTATTAACTGCTTGTTTAAAATCTGAATGTTCCTAGTTTCATTGTAACACGTATTGAAATCACTTTGCACTTCCAAATGTTTGGCTCGGTGTTGGATGCATCGGAAGAAATCACTTTCTCTGTGTTAAGGAACTGGGTCGCGAGTATATTGTAGTAAGGAGTGCCGCGTGTCTTCGTACATAGGAAGGGTAGGTGGTATCTTGAGTGCGGGTATTGCGGGTTGTGAGATACGGCCCGCATCCGGGTGCAATGAATGCGACGGTTTCAAGGGCGCGCCTCAGGTGATGACGTACGGCACCCCCACCGCCACCCACCGCGGCTCCCGCGGGTGTTCCGGCACCCACCTAATAATGCACGTCTGCGCCCTGTCTGCCGCGTCCGCACCCGCTGCAGCCTTGAGTGCTCTTGGGGGCGCCCTTTGTCGCACCTAAACACAAACTTGAAAAAAAGACAATGTCTGGGACCATTGACGAACAAACCTTGCTCACTATACCTACTCGCGCATCTTCGTGAGATGGTGCCTTCAAGCTTTCAAGTCGGTGTCGTCGCTAAACCCTGCTCGAGTTGACACACGCATTCATTAAAAACTTAACAAATGCCTACAGTAAGCGATCGTATCTAAACAAGAACATCGATATTGATTGTAGCAGCTGACGGCGGCAACAACAGAGCCGCTCGTCAGCGACACTGCAATTAGACATTGCGTAGTGAATATCATGTTGATAGCTCTCTAATTATCATAATAATAGTGGAGTCGTGCGATGGGGGTGGCGGCCCCGTCAGCTGAGCGAAAACGAAAGTAAACAGAACTCGGTCAAAGGGTTTGTACTCACCTACCCGCAATATTTATGTGGGTACGGGGGGGTTGTACCCACACCCGATCCGGTCGCCTTCCTTTGATGGATTGGTTGGCGACTGGCGCGGATTATTCGACTGAAACTCACTTGAACTCCAGAGGCAGGCAATAGCCGCCATTTCCTGTTATGTTCTTCCCGGCAAACTTTACCCCGAAATTATTATATAATTCAACGAAAGTGGTCGTCATTCTTTTGTTTGCGGACCCTCTTTAAACAGCTCAGTTTATCTGTTGATAGGAATTTTTATTTTACTTTTTTTCGTCGCAGTGAGAAAGTGTATTCATAAAATTTGTATCCACTGTGAAAATATATCCATCCTAGCCTGTTTTTGATTTCCCTTTGAATCCGTCGATTTGATACAAATTGGCGAACGTACCTGCGATACCAATTAGAATGGCAACCGGCAGTCTATCGCCTGGTGCTTTTATTGAACAGGTTTCGGCTTTGCTGGAAAATGGGCCGCTGGATGTCCAATTACACGGAAGTAAGGGCGTACCGACTCTCCCTAAGCTGATTAAATCGTTGCCCTTTTGAACTTAATTTTAATGTCATTAAGGACGTTATAATAACTCAGACACTTTCAAATTGAAGTTTGAATAGTTGATGCCATCTACAATATCTACATAGAGCGAGCGAGCGCCTTAATTTACATAGGGCTATAAACTAAGCGTAGTATCTTGCATACCTATATGATAATGCTTTTGATGAGCAAAAGTAGTTGAATCAGTAAGACTGTGTCTTCACTAAATATGAATTCTGTTACGCTCTTTTCAGCTAGCTGTAGCTATCATAATCGTTAGTAAATAAAGGAAGTAAGTGAATGACTCCACTTGACCCGTGTCGCAAACATCAGGCCGGGCTTATCTCGCAGCCTTGAAACGTGACGCGGAAACTGGCTACGGAGTGAAAGCATTCACAGATTGATGGAATGACTGCCTGCAGTGAACCGTGTCGAGCACGCTTGGGTTAACCTGCGGGGTACTTCGCTGATAACATCGTAATTCCTATTCTTTGTTTTGACCTTCGTATAAACTTGGATGAAACTAAACACGATTTACTTAGATTCACGCATGACCTATTGCTGGTGGACACTATTAGTTATGTATGGTATGTTTATTGGTCGTTTTAAAGTGGCCAGTTCTTGATAATAATAATACCCCAACGTAAAAGCGTGTGCACTACAGCACAGCACAGGACGTAGAGAAATTGATATTTCATAATTTTGTACAGACTATGCAAAAAACATAATGTGCATAATAGATGCACGGTCAAGACCGTTTGTGATGCGAGTGATGCCCCGGGAAAATAGCATACTTCCCTATGAATTAAGTAACATCACAAAGCAATTACTACGTGTCACTCCAGTTCTCCATTCATGCTCGAATGACTGAAATGAAATGTTTTATACGCCCACCTCATCCAATATTTAGCGAGGCCTCGGCGTTAATTGCGGAGGCATTGTATAGACGATGTATACCTAGTATAGACATAGGTGCGTAGTGCACTCGTTCGCAAGTAAACGGGTGTGCATAATGGATGCACGGTCAAGGCCGCCGTGGCCGACGACCCTTGCACGTGCACGATTGTTTAATACCACATTATTGTTGACGTTGGATGCAGATTAACTTGGAGTTTGCTTCGGATCAAGTGCCGAATGAGACGCTGGCTGTCCGCGTATTCAAGATTCTGTAACGGACCTGATAGAGGAGGGATCAGAAAACTTCACTTGTGGTTATAGATATAGATAACTATCAAAACTATAAGTATGATATTCACCAACGTTATTATGATTAAAGTCAAGTGCGATGAATGCTTTAATAAATTTACTAACACCTGGAATCGTGCTGTGCTCGAGCTGATTAAGATTGCAAATTGTTGTAACACAGGGTTTTCCTAGCTCGGACACAGGGTCGTGGTTTATATTGTAGTGATGCCCTTATACAATAAACTTTTTTCCTTCTTTTTTTTCAATTTACACGAAAAAGCAGGTAATAAGACCACAACAAAAACTGCTACATACTCGAGTCATTGTATCAACTAACAATCCAACCACGCGTTATCGTAGGCTCGCAGTTTGGTTGCTTTCCCACAACAGAATCCGGTAGCGTGCTAACAAAGTGTATAGATTTGCGTCCGTCTCGGAAACGACCGTTGATTCGATCGCAGAGGGATTGTTTAAGTGAGTCATGGTCAAGGACGGCTAAGATGATTAATCGTACGATCTCGTACCGAATCCGAATAGATTGGTTACACATCTGTACGAAACATGTTTACGCGAAGCTGTTTTTCACATCTTGTTCATTTCAGTCTTTATGCATATTCTTTATAATCCTGTAAATGTTTCAATTCGGTGATTGTCAAAATAGTAGTTTACTATAAATTTTGCATTGCAAACTTTTAAACTGAAATAACTTTTTAAGTACTTGGCGACTTCAATCTCCCTAGTTTAGTCTGGCGTCAGAATAATTCTCATTTGGAACCCGATATAATTAACAGTAATATGAATGATCTATGTAATCGTCACCTGATAGACTTTGTATCCTCGTTAAATGCACACCAAGTAAACACAATAAAAAATAAAAATGGTAGACTTCTAGACCTATTTATTACTAATATTCTGGAATGCGGATCTTCCCTTGTACCTGTCCCCCTCGTTAACATAAATGAGCATCACCCGCCGTTCTTTGTTATGCTATCTCTTAATACAAATTTAAAATATATGAAATCTCCTCCCAAAAAGCAATTCAACTTCAAAAAAGCTGACTATTCTATGATAAATAATGAAATAGGCAGTGTTGATTGGGTGACATTATTGCAACATCGGTCAGCTGAAGACGCAGTTGCTGCGTTATATGAAAACATATATCTTATAGTTAAGAAATGTATTCCCACAAAAATAGTAAAAAATTCTAATTATCCTATTTGGTTCACAGCTGCTTTGGTTCATATTTTCAAAAACAAAAAACAAAGTTGGATCAAATGGAAAGTGTATAAAAATCAATCCGATTATGAGGTGTTCTCTATATTTAGGAAGAGATTTAAGATAGAATCTAGTAAATGCTATCAGAGATATATGGATAAGGTACAGGATAGTATATGTCACAATGTCAAGTATTTCTGGACTTATATTAAAAATCTTAAAAAAGGTAGTGATCTACCTAGTTCGATGTCATATAAAAATAATACTACTAGTGATCCCACGATGATCTGTAATTTATTCTCCGATTTCTTTTTATCTGTATTTGAGCCCACTGATGTGGATGACACACTTGATATCAACCAAATTCCAGACAATAACCCCAATTCTGAATTAATAATAAGTAATCTCTATATAACACAACAAGAAATATTGAAAGAACTTCGTATACTCGATACTACTAAAGGCCCCGGTGTTGATGGCATACCACCCATTTTCCTTAAAGAAACTGCTGAGACTATATATTTTCCATTGCACATTATTTTTAATTGTTGCCTAAAAGAAGGAAGTTTTCCTTCTATATGGAAATCTGCGCGGATAGTGCCCGTGCATAAAGGTAGTAACAAAAAAGATGTCGAGAACTATCGACCGATATCGATTCTGCCTACCCTGTCAAAACTTTTCGAAAGGTTAGTACATAACAAAATTTATCCAATATTACACAATACTATTATCGAACAGCAGCATGGCTTTGTCCAGCAACGTTCAACCGCAACTAACTTATTGATTTATGTAAGTCATTTATTTGAAGCGCTAGACAAAAACATTCAAACAGATAGTATCTATACTGACTTTCGAAAAGCATTTGACAGGGTGGACCACAAAATGCTGCTTGAGAAACTGGCATATAATGGTATTCGAGGGAATTTGTGGCGTTGGTTTAAATCATATATAACCAATCGTACGCAAAAAGTTATGATCAATGGTTACGAATCTAACTCTGTTCTTATTAGTTCTGGTGTACCGCAGGGGTCCATTCTTGGCCCCTTACTCTTTATCATCTTTGTCAACGATATTCACCAATGTTTTAAACATTGTAACTTCCTTTTATATGCGGATGATCTAAAAATATACCACAGTGTGAGAGATTCATCAGATAATCAAAAAATTCAAGAGGACCTTGATAGATTCTCTGACTATTGTATGAAAAACAAACTATCACTTAGTCTTAATAAATGCAAAGCTATAACATTTACAAAAAAAAAAAATGTATTTAAATTCTCATATAAATTGTGTGGTGAAATTCTTGATACTGTTGATAATATAAAAGACCTTGGCATTATTGTTGACAAAAAACTACACCTTGATAGACACATTGATAACATAATTAGCAAAGCGTACAAGCTATATGGATTTACTATGCGTACTTGTAAAAACTTTAGGCGACACACAACATTCCTTCATATATTTAAATCATTGATACGTCCCCAATTAGAATATGCCGTGTGTGTATGGAACCCTTACTACAATAAATATATTAATGCACTTGAAAATGTACAAAAGAAATATTTGCGTTCTATGCATTATAAATGTTATCATAATAGTATGTCTTATGATCAACTCCTAGATAAATATAAACTCCCAACCCTTAAATCCAGGCGAACATATCTTGAAATTATGATGTTATATGATTTATGTCATAATAGATATGATTGTATCCCCCTGCATAATAAGCTTTGCTATAAGATTCCCAGCAGAACCCATTGCCGCAGACAACATCGCCTATTTGCTACCACGTCTTGCCGTACAAATGCTGGTAAACGCTCGCCACTACACAGACTTGTTGATACTTACAATGATCGTTTTGCGTCTATTGACATCATGGTCATTAGTGCTGCCAAATTCAAAAAAGAAACACTAAAGTTACTTACTACAAGAATGTAACACTTAAACAGATAAGATCTATTCTTAGTACCTACGCATGTCTAATGTTGTTTAATTACTTTGCCTTATGTATTTTCTGATATGTCATTAACTTGTCCTTGTTATTTAAATTTACCTAACTTAGTACCTACCTACGCATGTCTAATGATGTTTGATTACTTTGCCTTTTGTATCTTCTGATATGTCATTAACTTGTCCTTGTTATTTAAATTATCCTAACTGTTCATTGAACGTCAAAATTGTTTTAATGTATTGTACAGACTTTTACTAGTTTGCTCCCCATCTCATTGATGTATTAGTAACACATTTATTTGAGTAATTTGGAGTTAACGTTGTTGGTATCACAATTACCAAAACTGAAATGTAACATTTTGAATATACACTACTGTGATTACTGTTTGTTAACTTATAATAAATTAAAAAAAAAAAAAAAAAAAGTATTCAATATTACTTTTTGTGTGACAATTGCAATAAAAAAATATTGATATGCTTTACATTTATTATCAATATATCACCTTTGTTTAAATTCCTTTTCATCTTATTCATTAATTCCATTTTAAATGTCATATGGACTCGCTAGGCATTTCGTCTGTTCGACATAATTATTGTTGAATCAAATACTCTAAAGAACGGCACACGATTCGACCCCACTAATCGTCATGTTATCAACTCCTTGAATAAGTTAAAATGTGCTGAATTCCCCATGTTGGCTCAGTGTTCAGTACATAATTGGTTCTTTGCTTATACATTATGATGAGTCATAATATTTTTTAGTTTTCCTACTCCGCCTATAAGCAAATGGTAAATGTCATAAGATATTCGAAATAGCACATTTCGTACCTATATGAGTTTCAAGGACCTGACGCATAGTTAAGTTAGGATTTGTATCCAAAGCTTTCTGTTAGTGTGTTCTGATAGTTCTAACCACTTTTACCCAATATGTAAAGTATTATTCTCAAAAAACTGAACGTTACTCGCTACATATTGGAAGGTTGAGTGTATGTATAGGCCGCCTGGAATGTTACATTATAAATCCCTTTATTTGTCATGTTTCTTCATGTCAAACAGGCATATAAAAGACGGCACGGTCGTATTCAGCCAATTCAACTCGTATTTTTCTGTTGGAAACGCGACGTTTTTGTGTCTCAAATAATTTGCCATTTTTCGGTGGAAAAAAAAAAACGAATTGTGGTGGCGGGAAAGTATGAAGTTTTAAGGTTACGTTTATCAAATCTTAATTCAAATTTCGTCTTATTTCCACTATTTTATGAGAAAAACGCTATATTAGCCTCGGCCGGCATGGCAATTGCAGGCTTCGTATTATAATTAAACGGACTCGCAAGATTTTCCGTTTAAACAAATACTCAGCCTGCAGTGGCGTCCTTCTCGGTCACGGCAATAATGTACTACTAGTTCCAAATATAACTGTTATGGTTGTTTGCAGGGCTACGAGAGAGGCGGTTCCCCACAGCCCCCTTCGCAGCCGCCGGGCGCGCCGAGCCCTGGCGCGCCGCCGAGCGCGCCCGGCGGGCACTCTCCGACGCAAGACTCGCAGCACCCGCCACATCTACCGCCCCACGGGGCGCAACCACCTCAGCATCAGGTAACTGTCACGACACGTCGCCCTAGGCTTCACAGAATTCCCCCTCTGCTGGCCCATCAGGCCGCAGAGCTTGTCCACAATCCTTATCTGTTGATAGCCGCCTAGCAGCCAAACAGGAGAAAAAAAATAGGCTTTACAGAACGTATCTAATCAGTACATTCAACCACTTCAATATTAGTGTCAAAAGGACTATCACTATCATTATCATTAACAAGTTATATTTTGACGTTTTATACAGATATTTTCGTTGATTGTACAATGGCAAGACAAAACTTACGATTGAGTTAGTAATTAGTTGCATAAATAAAAATGTGCTCGATCTAACCAAACCAAAGGGCAGCCAAACAAAAGTGTTTAGTCAGAGATCTAGTCCGAGTACTGCACTGTCTCATCATTGTAACCATTATGTATAACCAGGATAGATAAGATAGATATATTTACTGTATTAAGCATTTATAAATGCACCAGCGGGGCGGGCGCCCTGGCTTAACACGTGTAGTCCTGTTGTTTTAATGTTTTGATTTAAGTACTTACCGACTATGTTATTACTATAACGTAAATTTCTAGTCCCTTCAACTAAGAATTTTGCAAGTTTTCCATACAAACATTCAACCTCATTTTTTACCCCCTTAAAAGGTATTAATTTTGAAAAACGCTGAAATAACTCTTCTTACATTTTTAACTGATAGTCACCTGCTAAGTATGAACGCGCTCACTTTTAAAGATCAAGTTGCGCATACAAAGATTCAACCTCCTTTCCTCCGTTCAGGGGTGAATTTTCAAAAACGCTTTAATTAGGTCTATAAAAGAAATGTCAAGTTTCTCGTCCCCCTTCACAGAGTTAAATAAGAATAGAAAACAGTTTTCCACCATTTTAAAGCCTACTCTCTAATAAGGAAGTTTCAAGTTTGTTTCTTAGACATAATTTTGTTCCCCATACAAAATGTCCTCCGCCTTTAGACCGCTTAAATAGCCTGCCCTATTCCAATGTCTAAGCTATAATACTGGAAAGTTTCATAGAAATCAGTTCAGTAGTTTTTGAGATTAAGCGGAACGTACATACATCCGCACAAACTTTCACGTTTATTATATTATTGGGATTAGGAAAACTTTTGAACCAGACTCGCGCGAAATAGGGGCAAACTTTTGTTAAACTGTCATGAAACTATAAATATGTACTATCATTATTATTTATTTATTTAAACTTTATTGCACAGTAACAGGTTACAGATACAAAAGGTGAACTTAATGCCATAAGGCATTCTCTACCAGTCAACCTTCAGGTCAAACAGAGAATAATTCATAGTAGGTGCGAGGCATGAATACAACAATGAAATGTGGAGAAGAAATCTGCATAAATTATATGCAAAATTATTATTAGTTATAAATGTTATAATATGTATGATTTATATACTTAATATTACATAATACAACACAAGTACAATGAACTAAATAAATACATACAATATATATAAAATACATATACAAATACATATTATTAGTGGATTGTAACACGTGAGTTACTTATCATCAAATGTTCATAACTTAATTAGGCCGGCAACGCACTTGTGTCACCTCTGGTGTTGCAGGGCTCTATGGGCGACGGTGATCGCTTACCATCAGGCGATCCGTTTGCTCGTTTGCCCCCTATAACATAAAAAAAACTTGTATTCGCCTTGGCTTCATCTAATAACATTCTACAGGTACTCTGATAACAGCGCCAACATTAACAATCCCACATTATGTCTTAACCCTCGGTAAAATAACTATAAATAAGTCCGAATGTGATGAGAAACAGCAGGTTTAAAACAATCACGTACATTGCGTAGTGTGGCGATATAGCTGCATAGCCCACGAATTAAAGTGGAACTGTGCAATTGATAAGAAATCGCTGTTATCGATATACCGTTATCAAACATGACCGGTGTATGTCGGATACGGCGAAGAAGTTCCGCCGCTGATTACGTTTCGTATTGAAGAAACGAATAACCATCACATTGTTTTGAAAACTATCGGAACAGTGTTGACCGTTTTGTCGGAATGTAATGTAATGTAAGCCACATGCGGCGCGACGATGAGTAGCGCGAGCTAGCGACGGACGGACGTCATGTTTGCATTTCGTTTATCGCGCCGATATCGCGGCAAGGCGGCGTCGGCGGCGGAAATTTTCGATAATTTCGGCCGAGTCGACTGCTCCGACTGAAATACGTTTGGGCGACGAGATAGCGAAGCGAACCGGCAAGATAAACGGCTTTTCTCGATTCCGAATGCTCTGAAGTTGATTTCGTCGATGTTTATCTAGTTGCCGGCTTTAGTACAAAGTAATTTGATGTTTACTTCGCATCCTTTTCAACTTTATATAACACGTTGTCTGGAAATAGTATATGACATATTTAGTCATTATTATAAACAGTCATTACGGGCAAAATTGGCACGACTCATTATCACCACACCATTGAAGATGATGGTGCATTTGTCACACAGAAAGGAGTCATACGAAGAGAGCAATTACAAATTGCATCAGCTGTGTCGAATAGGTATCGTAAATGAACGAAGTTCAATGAATCCATAATCGTTTACCTATAGTAATAGTAAACAGCCTTTTCGTACAAATTACGACGTAGTCATGAAATACACTTTGCAGAGGTTTAATGAAAACCATCTGCCGTCGTTGTCCTAACGAAAATATTTCCCTCACGGATTGAAATCTCCGAAGAAAAGCTATTTTGGAGCTAGGTGAAACTTGGGTTATGAACTTAACTGTTATTGCATTGGACGCAACCCTCGTGGCGACCGGTTTTGTTTATTTCTTTCGGCCGGGGGCGGGGTGACAGTGGCTTTTGTTATAACCGCGCTAACTGTTTACTTTGTCTTCAATTACCCAACTTCCTTACTTCCTTCCACAAAGAACCTATCTTATACAGTATCCGCTAATTTTATATTACATTAATGCCTGAAACAATACTGATAATTATCCGAAGCTACCGATTTGTGTAACCAGATAACCTCTTGACGGACTTACAAGGAGTGTAAAATGTTACGTTATGAAAATCTCTCAGAAGGTTTTTGAGAAACTTAGTCAAATACGGCACGAAGGAGGAAGGTGATATTTTATCATCCAATGCTGCTGTATATACGAGTATGTTACTGCCACAAAAACTATTTGTACCTAATGGATAAAAAACACTTGATTCAATTAAAAATTCCTAAGCTTCTCCCCATTATAATAAACGTAGGCATGTGACAATACATGCCGTGCCGTGTTATGTGTATGCGTGACTGCATATCATCGGCCTGAGCTGAAACTACCTACTGCAGTGATCGAATAATTCATAGTGAAACGTGAGCGAAGGCTTTTTGGCACGCTCTGCTCCTGAGAGATTTACATATTTCTACTATGCGCTCCCGAGTTGTATGGTGTATGGGTCGCACGTGGCCGGCAAGCCTGCTGGCTACGATAAGACATGCTCCTTGCTCACATTGGCATAAACTAACTTCCTCAGGCATGTATGTCGCTTGTGGACATTATCAAAAGTGAGCTTTGTGCCCTATGGCGGAAGATTGTTTCTGCAATTTATTATACTGATTCTGAGTTCTAGTAGATACGACATTTGCTAACAGTGGCGTAGCTAGATGACTAAGGGCCCTGGGGCAAATAAAAAACTGGGCCCCCTAAACTTATTTCTCGCTAGTTCAAGAGGTTTGCTAATCAGGTTTTGGGGGCCCCCTGAGCTTGGGGGCCCCGGGGCACTGCCCCGCCTAGCCCTTCGGTAGCTACGCCACTGTTTGCTAAGTAACTAGTCCTTGCTAACATGCCACAATAATTTTTCACTCCTAGCGATAACATTGTTTATAAATTTATGCAAATGTGCCACGGGATTGAAATCGAATCTGGATTGGTGCTTATATGTATGTAGTGGTTGTCTTCGTAAAATCTTTCTTTATTTTATTACACGACTGCCCAAAAAAAGGAGTGTAATGTTTTCAGGTTTCATATATGTATGTATGTATGTGAACTTTTTTTGTTCCCCCAGAACTTCTCAACGTCTTAACCGATTTAGATGTGTGAGGTATCGTTGGAATCCTTACGTCATCCCGGGTGACATAGGATAGGTGACGTTGCAATAAAAACAATATGGCGGACTGTAGACTCCATTTTGAGTGGTCCGTAAAAAAAATTTTTTTTTCTATCCTAGCAAGTGAGGTATCAAAATGAAGCATTTGAAGAGACGATTCCAAAAATATGTATAATGTATGTGTTTCAAGCAAAAAAAGGTCGAAATAAAATAATAATTATAAAAAAATTAAAAACACGACTGCACTAAAAAGATAAAAACAAGTTTCCTAATAAAGAACTCAAGGAAATATATTTTGTTTGCAGTCGGGGGACCTACTACATACAAGTAAAACCAAAATATTAGGTCCCACGACTGCAAACAAAATATATTTCCTTGAGTTCTTTATTAGGAAACTTGTTTTTATCTTTTTAGTGCAGTCGAGTTTTTATTCTAATATGTTGTAACACTTTTTTTTGCTTAATACTTATTCGAAAGTGTTGTTTACGTTTATTTCTACGGATATATACTCGTACCTACCCCCGCAAGCATGCAACATGTTACCTTCACTTTTGGGCCTAAATTATTTTTATTTGTTCAGCCATTGACAGTTTCAATAGGTAAAACAAAGTGGAAGCAGGCATAACGGTTTATTTTTATTTCACCCTTCTTACATAAAAAAAATCATTTAAACCGTGCCATTCGAGCTTCAATACAGCCGTCCATAATTTCCAGAAAAAGACACTTCGTGGCAGCCGCGCCGTACAAAACTTAAACGTCATTCAGCTATCACATGATAGACGGAGCAGAACACTCCCACTGGGAGCCACGTCTTCTGTCGATTCTACTTTACCCCTCTCTAACTAAATGGTCCGTTAGGGTTACGAGAACTTCTCCTTCAATTTATGCTAACGTAACCGGAGCCGAGTTCGCCGATACCCCGTCTATTCAAATCTTTATTACACCTGTCCGACGCTGCAGTCACCATTGTAGCGCCGGCCGTCGGGAAAATAAAATAAAACCAAACACATCATTAATGTACCTAACCCAGCCCAATATTATCATTAATAAGCAATAAAGCGAACAGTGAAGTATGCGAAGAAGCTTAATTCGCATATCGATGTAATCTACGATGCCTACATAAATCTAAATTGTTTCTTAGAGACGGAGGCTTCACAAAAGTTCCAGCGACGCGCGGCTAATGCTCCACGATGTCAGTAGAATTTCGAGAGTCAAGGGCCATTCCAGCATCGTGATCGCTAGAGAGCCGTACCTACGCTCGAAATGAAACGTCGTATCTTATTTTATGATTAGCGGCTCGAAAGCGCTCCGTAATTTTGTTAGTTCCGCCTTTCTGGTGCTGGGGGCGAGCACAGCGAGTGTAGATCGATGCGAGCGTTGCGTGCAAGTGCAAGCGGGAGGGGACTAACTGACGCTAGCGCCGTCGCCGTCGCGCGCACCGCCTACTAGGCAGCCATGTTGCGCTCGACCTGCGCTCGCCCGACCGCCATTGTAGCTAGTGATGTTCTCCTACTAACTCCGACTCGATGTAACACGCTATTATACTAACTCGTGCCCAACTTCCTCGGCCTGCACCAATAACTGCCGAATTGCTTTTCACTCCTTTAAATCTACGCAAGGATTATTATAGCAATTGCTCTTGTATTTTCAGTTCATAATTTTATGTGTTCATTTTAGGTGTCTTCATCGCAAAAAGACACCTATTTTTTGTATTTGAAAATGTATCGTAACTATCGTAAGGTTTTAAATACTGAATTTAGTTGAAAACTTACAGAATTTTAGTCTGAGATCACGCAGAATGTAATATAAAATATACAAACTCCAGCAATTGGATGATAAAGAAAAGTTAAGTTGTAGGTAAACGTTAAATGGTATGGTAATTCACTTTTGAACGTATCGACAACAATCAACGAACTTTTACGAGCAAAGTTGTGAATTTGGGGTCATGTGAATATGTAAGGGGCCTCGTATTCAACGTCGAATTTTAGAGAAGTTTGAATGTCGATAAAATAATGTCGATAGAAAATGCTTGCGGTGAAACAGCCCCGGAATTAAAATGTCAGACGCGCGGCTCGGACGAGCGAGGGAGCGGCATGGGGGCGCGGGGCGGGGCGGGCCGGCCGGCGTTATTAATAACCATAAGCCGGTAGACGCACGAACGTCCAGAGGGGCCAGCGGCGGTAATGAGGAATCACTAATTATATTTTACTGGACTCCAGCATTAAACCAGCCTTAATTACACTGCGATGCTGTATTTTACATTCATAGCTGTGTTTTTTTATACTCCATCGAAACAATCCTATATATCCAAACTATATTGACCGAACAACATAGCTGACTTGCGATTTGAGCGTGGAAATAAGTATTCCTAATATGCCGGCTATAACAATACACGAACTGTCGTTTACTTAAGCTGCGTTATCTGAGGCGGTGCTCGCAGAATATAACCGGCCCAGAATGACAAGTTATAATAGTCTCTCGGAGTACGGTCCGTTTTAATATTCCCCCACAGTCGCCGTTTGCGCGCGACAGCTCTACGCGTCGCTAGCCCGCGCCAGTAAAAAACAGATAACACAGTATATTTTATTGTCAAGGAAATATATTGTCAAAGGCCGTGCGATTAATTGCTCGGCTCTTCTGAAGTGGGCCTCGGGGATTTTTCCCTTAAGGAATTTGACTGACATACTTACGATTGGGGGTTTTGTATATTATTGAATACCTATGTTATCAATGTTATCGTTTCAACGTTACATTAATTGATTGATCCTGCGTATGAAAAATATGAGGTTGTATGATTGACAGATTCCTTAATGAAGTTAATCCGGTAGGTAGCGTAGCGTCTAACATTTATGACAGTGTGTGATTGTTTATATGAAATAGCTTTCCATTTTTTTCGTGCTTCTATTCGAACCAGTTTTTAGAGATGATCTAATTGTCCATATCAACATCGAAAACTGCTTGTACCTACTGATTGTCATCCAATTATGACGTCACTATTTTATATTAGTTTTATGAAAAAAATATTTAAGTAATAGCCGTTTTGGTTCCAATACATTTTTTTATTGTAACCTACTCTTCAATCGACTCTTACTCGTATTACGAGTTCGATGATTGATTTTGATGGTTTTATCCAAAGTTATAAATTTTAACATGTCGAAAGTAAGCAATTAATAAAGTGAATCGGTAACTTACCGTTCTACATAGTAATATTCATGTAGTACAATGCAAGTAGGAAATAATCATATTAGGAATTTAACTCACGCTATAAACATGTTACATTTGAGCGAAACGACGTAAAAACTTCAACAAAATACGGAGTTCTTGTGCAGAGAAGCCCGGTCTCATAAACAAACTGCAAAATGCTACAGATTCTGCGAACTTTAGTGTGGCATGGCATATCGCCCTCGCTGGCAGGAAGCCTCTAAAGCGCTGACTGCGGAGCGCGCATTCTCGTGCGGCGGGCGGGCAGGGCTGCCGGAATGCCACGCTAGATAAATGGAGCCGGAGCGCCCCTGCAAGCAGCGCAGAATAATCATATTCTAGCGGAGCAAAAGGAAACGCTAGAATTAATATACCGCCCTTTATCTCACTTAGCTGCTTAAAATATGTTGTGATTACTGTTTAATGCAGGCTCCACAAGCGCTCCAAATTCGTGAATTATATAAAGAGGTTTTGCAAATCTCAAGCTTTTTAGTTCCTAATGATGATATCAGAGTAAGGGGTATTTATTAAAAATCTTTAGCTGAATGTAGTGCAGTCGACAATGTAGACAACCCTATTTGAAGTGACTCTCGGCACGGACGTCAAAGGTCTAGCTACTAGACCGACGATGGCACGATTTAGTGCGGGCGGTTGCAGTGCGAAGGCGGACTGGAGCGGCTGAAACCGCAAACTCTCATTTACACTGCACCCGGCACAATCGAGGTGCTCTTTCAGAGTCACTGGCACCACAAGCACCGTTGGTTAGTTTAGTTGGAAATCTAAATTCGGTATGCGAATTAGATACCGCAATCTTTGGTAGTCGTAGTCATTATCGCCCTCCGGCTACATATGGGGAGCACGTTTGAAAGATTAGAACTTGTAACGTCGTAGAGTCGTAGATACCATAATCGTACGACGCGGACGGCGCCTGAAACGTCAGTTCACGACGGCAAACGGTCCAATATTTAAGCTATTCTGCGAAAAATGCCCAATTTCGTGTTAACATCGTTCGACTAATATCTAATTTCGGGGCCGCCTTTTGACTTTGAGCAGAATCGTGATTATGATAAGCTATTTTCACTATAGGTACGAATAAGGACTATGACCGTCTAATTTAGTATGTTCGTTCGGCTCAGAATTAATATTAACGTCGACAAAAGCGGGGTAGTAGGGTATTTTTTACATTATGCAATACAACTCGTATATGTATTATATAAATACAACTCTACTTTAAAAAGAAACGTCTGGTTAAACATTATGTATTGATGCGCATTTGTTCCTTCTGTGTTAAGGTCGACACATTTGAAACGTTTATTCATTAACTCTGCAGGAAAAGCTATGATCAAGTTTTGACTCGCCAAGTCGCCACACAGACGGGGATAATGAGGGTTGCCTGTGGACGACAAAGTAAATTGTCGACAAAATAACTACGTTTCGCTTTAGCGCATTCGAGACTCATTTCTTTCTGTTCCTCCGATGTAAGCACGAACTTGTTTTTGTTATTCAATGTAACGGGAGAATTGAGTTTCGATTTAGTTTGGCTTTTCGTTAAAACGTTTAACATGAATCGAAGCGATTGGACACTTAAAATGTCTACAGTTTTATGTTGTCTACAGTTTTTATGTAAACATTTTCACAAGCCCGTGGACTTATTTTACAGAAATGATGCAAACGCGGTAAGCGTGTTTATTTTTAATTCAATTGCAACGTCCTTTATCTTCGTGCAATGTTACTCGGGAACGTAAAGTTATTCCTGGTGGCTTAGTATATCTCTTATAGTATTCACCGCGTCCGTTCCAAGAATTCTTGGGTCGAGAAAGATTTTAAAATATCTCTCATAAAGGCAGATGGAAGTGGAAAGGAATAGTTTCGTAGAAGCTCGCCGACGTTTTCAATTAGTCGCTTAACTGGCGCTGCCGACTACAATCTCCAAGATTGTATGCTGCCTGACACCGGCCTTGTAGGTATTTATAAATCTTATGATACATGGAAATTGCTCCACCGACAAGAGCTTGGCTCTTAAATTTATGATGATGATAGAAGTTGACATGACATCAAATCTCTGTTGAATACGTTCCATCGAGCTGTCTTGTTTTTGCTTGTAACTAATATATCGTTTAAAAAAACTGGTGCTTCTTACTAATTCTTGTTCTATTTAAATTTATGACAAAAAGAGTTTTTATTTTCATTTTCTTCAGTCGCGTCGAGTATAAACTTGACTGTTTATCACTTTATGACTCTCTTAAACTGTATTTTGCACAGTGAAGGAAGGTAAAACATAATTAACTTTGCATTCAATTTATTGAATGGCACATTACATTGACAATTAGGAACAAAATGGTCAATGTTTAAATTTTCTTTCGTTCAATGCACAGCTACTACTAAGACAACTCATATATATAAATATAAATTTGTTCTTTTCCCAGGGCTACCCACCTCCGCCGAGGCCACCTCAGCCGTCCACACCAAATGCACATGATCCGGATTCGGTAAATAATTAATTAATTGTATTTTAACAAGTGTTTTCCACTGGCCTAGTGGAAAACGTCCGGTTGGTCGTCCCAGATACCGCTGGAATGACGAAGCCCTCAAAGACCTAACCAACCTCGGTATACCCAACTGGCGTGAGGTGGCGCACAACAGGGAAGAGTGGCGTTCTCTTGTGTCAGAGGCCAAGATCCTCTTTGGGTCGTCTAGCCAGCGTAGTAAGTAAGTATTTTAACAAGTGTAACTTGTAGGAGCTAATTAGTATCCTATCAAGTGAAATCATTATGTCACGGAGGGTATTCTTAAAACATTTTCTATGACCTTGACTTAGTTACTATCAATCTTCAATCATGTTCGTTTACGTCAGTAATCGTGCATTTTAATTCAAAAATTATCCTCAACTAGCATAAGCGGTTTTGAATTTATCGGTACAGTACAGCGTGCGCTGTGTAAGACTTCTCCGCAATCAATCAACGACGACATGCGGCCGATGAGTCACGGAACCGCTTATTAAAAAGCTATCAGACGCGTGCTAATGTCGAATAAAATACCTTCCGCGTAAACACCAAGTCATTTTCAGATAATATTGTACAGAGAATCTTCGACTTAACTGATTAAACATCTTTTCTATTGTATTGGAATGCAAATAGCGAAGCATTTCTGTATTGAATTAGCAACGTTGGACTAGAGTGATGTACGCTAATGGCTAAGTAACGTACCGGCTAGAGTCACGTACACAAACAATCAAGTAAAGCGCTATACTTAGTGTACCACGTAAGTAGTTAATGTTGGAGTGGCACTAACATTCCGTGGACATTAACGTTGCCTCTTTATTATTTTGCACGTCATTATGAAATATAACGCGAAAATATTTGAATAAGATAAATTTTCAACTGAATATGATTAAGTTGCCGCATTAACTGATTAATGAGATCGCTATATGGGCGCAATATTCGTGGTATAGTGGTCGGTAATTACCACCGCCTCGCCGTCTCACATGTGCATGGTAGCCGGCGTACTCGAAACGGAACGGTTATGAATAAAAATAATCGTAAACGTGGCGTCTTCATTAGCGCACAGCACATGTGGGCCTGTGAATATGAGCGTGAGCTTCGCCGGGCTCTATTTGCGGACTGACACTCCATATTCCGAGTTAGCGAGCCGTCCGCCGACTCACTTGACAATAAGCTTGTTTGCTAAATTGTGCCCCGCTCGACGACGCGCTGTTGCTCAAAATGAAAATCTCATTCTTACGAAGACGTAAATAATATTATTTGCGTTACTTATAGGTACATTCTCTGTTGTTTTTATTCACAAAATGAAACAATTTCCTATCCCGACATTTCCGGGTGCCAGATGCCTGGAGGAAATGGAAGCACCTTTGTGCGTTAGTGGTAACACGAATGAAAGTTTGATTAAGTTAGGAGGAACTGAGTGGTTTTGTTGATCGGGTGTCTATTTGTGCTGCAGCTATTCATTTGGCCATTTTCATTTGGAGCGGATCAAAGTGATGGCTGTGTACGACGGGTGATGGGAGAGCGTGCAGTTCATTTAGCCGGCGGGCGCGCCCTCGGTGCCGCTGGCGTGCATTGCGTTTCGACCTATGCGATAAAAGTATTGCCGGCGACAGTGACATATTCGTCAAGGGTTGTCACACGCCCTAACTGATAATATGATAATCACAATGAACAGTTAGTGAGTTATTTACAACAATTGCAAACATTGTATTTTATGCAGAAAAATACAAGTCTATCGTATCGTAGCTTACTCCGAACTTTGTAGTTGCCGCCATTTCCATTTCTTAGTTAACGGCATATTTTTAGAATCAGCCTTGAACACAGATAATTTTTGGGGTCATTCTACAAATCGTATCACCTTATTCATAAGCGTTCATCAAACCTATTTCAGTTAAATTGCCGCTAAAATTCGTTTGTCTTTATCTGTAACTTTAACAATTTGTTTGCGAGAAAGCGACAGAACACATTTTAGTAAGCAGAGCTTTGTTAAGTTTTATGAATGAGGGGGTTATTTTACCATTGGTATGCATTAATGAAAATGGCTTCGAAATTCAAAAGCAAAAAATAGTTCATACATGTATTGATGTGACAGAACATTTTAACCAACAGTTGACCAAATCTTACAAAAGGTATCTGTTTTTTTATCAGTATTTTTTCAACCCTAAAGCTGGTGTGTGCGTAGTGTGCGAGTCTGTTTGATGTTGATTGATACCGTTAGGCGGGCGGCATTGTCTCGCGGGCCGGGGGAGCCCAAATGAGTGGAATTATTAAACCGGGCCCGTACGATGTGACGCTTTTTGTAATGACTGTACCGGCCGACCCGCCGAGGGGAATCCTATCTATTGTAACTTCGAACAACAGATCCTGTCTTTATTTTTTATTTCGCTCTATGAGTATTTCAAGTGCGATTTTTACTGTCTATATTAGAATTCTTTATGACCCTGTTTGGTATTTGATTAGCGCTTTATTATGTTAAGGGGGGTGTGGCTAAAGTTTCTACAAGCAAAAAAGATACTACGTAAACGTTATCATACGTCGTACCTATTCATACGGTGATAGACATGGGGAAAAGCGTTACTTTTCGATCACCGTTATTGTTATTCCCGTTCCAAAAAAATCACATTGAAAAATCACCGTGACTTTGTCACTTCGGTTATTTCGTGTCACGACATTTGCGTGTCGATCGTTCCCGGCAGTTACTGATATTTTTGTAACAACTGATGTTACTCTGTGACAGCGCACCGCAGTCATAGTCACAGTTAGTAACAGCTGTCACGAGGCACGACGCGACGCGTCGCTTACACACTGTTCCAGTGATATCGTCGCTAAGTAACAACGTTATTTTGTAACGTTGTTACTTCGTGACAAGTCACACTGTTACTTTTTAACGGCGGATCACCGTGATTTTTTCATCGTGAAGTTATTTATCACCCACCTCTATACGGTGAGTGGTGACGTGAAGGAATGAATTTATCTCTTTAATGCAAATCTTACCTGGGGAGCCAGTGAGCACAACGAATATTTCGTTTCTCGCTGCATACAAAATAATTTCACGAATTGTTATTCATTTGACATTTTTCATATTTATTTTGTGCGCAATAATCAACAAAAGCTAAGAAATTATTCACCGCCTCTACCTCGTCGTTCCCGCGCAAGGATCGCGAAGGGTTCTAATTCAAGTTATTTATTTATGCAACTCCAGGCTCTCTGAATGACGGGTCTAATGTGCCGGCTCAAGAGGAATAGGCGCCCGGCGCCGCGGAGGGTATATAGTGCTTTGTACTAATGTCCTTTTACAATATCATTCATAATCTCGTGCATTACCACGCCGCGCCGCCGGAATGGAAACAATATACAGCGATTATACAATACCTTAACTGTTGAAGTTAACAATGCAGTTTGCTTTGGGATTACCGTTGGTATAACCAGTCGTATGTTGAGGTAGCGTATGTTACTTTCTCGTCGGATTTAAATACTTTACCCTACTAATAATAATTTGTCTCACATTTCTTCAATTCTTCTCGTTTTTCCTTTTCTACTTAAAGTCAGTGATATTACTAGACACTACCACTACTAGTTTCCCGTCGCGTTGGAAGGTCAGATGGCATTCTCTTCCGTAAAAACTAGTGCCTGCGCCGAATCTTGGGATTAGGTAGCGGACCCTAGGCGTGCCCACGCCTGGGCGTCCTTCAGGATGCAACTGTACTGGTATAACGCTAGGAGGGTGATGATGAATTAAATTCAGTGATATGTTTATCTATTATTATGTTTTTGCAATACACTTAATTTATTATTTATTTATCGTATGGCAATTTTTTTTTAACCGTGAGACCTTGAGAATACAGTAGACTAATGCGCATCTTCGCGTCTGTACTATTAATCTGCGATCAGCTGTAAAGTAACTGTAATATGAGGTAGTATAAAAGCGTTTTTATAGCCTTAAGGCGAGGTTCTTCCATTGCAAATGTCCCGCTCTAACACGCGTGAGTTTGCAATTGACCATCCCACTCTCTACGGAACTGTGCGCGTAATTTTCGTAAATTTTTAGTACATTTTTGGGTGAGAAAAATACATGGCTTACTATATTAACAATATTAATCCCGACATCCCTCATACCATCAAATACGTTTATTTTAGTATTATTTTCTACTCATCATGTTACCTAAGATTGAAATAAAATGAGTTTTAAGATATAAAATAGAGGTATGTTTGGATTTTTTTTCTATCGAACAAAGTTTTGAAAATTGTGTAACGGACATCCGACGGCACTAGATAAAGGTCTCAAATATAACATCGTATTTTTTTTACATTTCTAATATGTAGTATTTCGAAATAAAACCGTTTACCAAATCAGATTTTTACTATAACCCGGCCTTAAAGAGAGCGAGAAGCGAGAGCCTTTCTTACATGCACAAGCATGATAATATTCTGCTGGAAACGTATCTTATGTAACATCGTATAAAAGTAATGCGTAATATTCAAATGTAAAAAGCGAACAGCAGGGCAGTCCGGTGCACGTTCATAAAAAACGAGATTGAGTGGGGCGGGTAGACGCAAATGAATGACGGCAGCAACCAACGAACGTAATCAGCCGTCGGCGCGATCCGGTCGCTCGGCAAACATGTTTCCATTACCAACGTTTCCAACAAAACAACACTATCCATTTCCATTGACATGCGAAACAAAATATAAGCCACTCGACAAACAATCGTGTTCCCTACTCGTGATTTTTGTATAGCCCTTAAACCTCTGAAACGCGCCATCGACAATTTGTGCCTCAAACAAAATATCTTTATCGAGTGAACCATCGTAGGCGTCGTCTGGCGGGTCCTCGAGCCGGCCCAACTTTCTGATGGAGACCTCTGTCTCTGTCTGCAAAATTGCTAAGGGTTGACACAAGGAGACGCGCCCTTATCTGTAGATTATTGTATATCGCGATGCGATGCTACGCAAAAACATTGCTGCGCAGTAAGTATCTACTTCCATTGTGTCCAAGTTGTTGGGTTGTTTAGTTACGAAAATGGCATCAGTTTTCTTTTACGAATTAATTAAGTGTTGAGTTATATTCAAAAGTTTCTCTCACTTTATTCCATTTAGGAAAACAAATACGAAAAATTAAAAAAATGAGAAAGGTCGGTTTAGACGATCCAAGATATTGCATGCAATTTTGATAACAGTGCGGGTCGCGGGCTACCGAAGTGAGACGAGGACGATCAAACCTGAAGTTCTTGCACCGTGTTAATGGGCTTTTAGAATCTATTTTCGCTCATGGTTATTTTTAAACTGGCAGCCGAAGTTGAGGATACTAAGACGATAGAATTATCCAGAACATTTGATTTCTCGCGAAATTTCCGAGCTGCGCCGAGGCTTACGACCGCCCCGAACACAAATTTCATTTGGGGAACATGAGCTCTTCGTACAAAATTGCGAATTGTCGAGCGCGCGAGTTCCGTTTTTAATTGAATAAGCTGAGGGTGCCATATAATCCGGGCCGGGTACGCCCCGGGCGAAACTCGCGTAAGTATCCTACGCAGCCGGTGTTTGTTTTTGATCTGAATTTTGTGCCTGCTTTCTGCGCTCGCGGTGTTGCCATTGCTAGAGTTAACTTTTACCTCTTGACGCGGTTAAATTGATTGCAGAGAAGTCAATTCCAACTTAGCCAAAAAAATACAATAGTATTAAACTTATTCATCTTCTACCATTATTTTGTCGGTCATTGGAGTACGTACTGTACAAACAATATGCCGATATTAATAAATAATTAGTTTGCGATTCGGAAAACTGTTCCATTATAAATTAAAATTGTGTATTGGATTTTCATAACTTACTATGTATTACCGTAAACCGTAATTAGTTTTGGTAATAAAAGGAATACATTAATGGATTCGTAATAACGTTATATAATAACTACTTTTTGAATACTACTGTAGTAACATATAGCGAGTGGAGCGAGAATCTGATCCCGTAGCCTTACTCTGCTCCTCCGGCCCTGCCGGCTGCAGCCCCTGCGAAAATAAACACGTTGCCCTACTTAATTCATTTGAGGATCCCCTGCATTGACAGCATGACTAGCATGAGACGAGGCAAGTTCCTCACTTTGAATGAACAGTCAACGGAGCGGTTGCTCTGTCCAACTTTTACATACCAATAGAGTAGTATGGACGCTAAGGTTGGTTTTCCACTAGAGCTATGCTATGTGAATAAAGGAATGTGATTGGTGGATTTCAAACGCATCCAAAGCAACGTAGCATAGCATAGCTCTAGTGGAAAACCAGCCTAAGGATTAACCATTTGTAATTAATTTGAAATATTTTTCGTGCCCATTTCGATACAGTCAGTATTTTATCATGCTGCAACAAAATTATTTATTCATAATTGGAATGAGCGTAGTAAATAACATTATGAATCCAATATACAACTGAGTTGATCAACATGATCTATTAATTAAACATGTTCAGAGCCACATTATAATGTATCGGTCGGGAAAATGCGGATACTTTTATATTAATGCAGTTTGGACAGATGGACGGAGCGGCCGCGTTCGGCCTGAATGTAATTATTGCGGTGAGATTTCGATAATGCGCCGCGAGGCCGCGCCCTCGAACGAAATGTGCCCAAAAACGCTCGAGTTTTAATAATGTATGCGGTTCACATGACAGGTAAAGCTTTTTCGTGTTTTTCATTTAATATATGTAAGTACATAAAGTGCGTCGAACAATACTTGTTGGAATAATGTTGGATAGCAGCTTGGAGTAGATATAAAGGAGGGGGCAATTGCACAAAAGATCCCACTGGGTCGAAGTGCCCTCATCTAAATAAGATAAGATAAGAACAATAGTTATTTTTGTTATTGCTCTGCTTGGTTGTCTGCGATGTCTGGGCCTAATAGTACCTATAGGTGTTCTATATAAAAAAAAACAGACTTAGGGTTAACGAGTACCTTGAAATCGACGTAATCGAAGTTAATGATAGTATTGTAAGAAAGTTTGAGCAAACAATAAGTCGTTTCTAAAATTATTTTGCTTCGAATAGGTACATGTAGGCGTAATAGAATCTTTTACACACGCTCGTCTAGTATGCGCATACGGTTTTCCTATGCAAAGAGGCGACGGTCCGTTTGCCAGTGGGGTTCACAATAAAAAGATTTACCCCAATTACTGGTCCGTAGTTGGGCCGGCGACGGGCGGTTTAATCGCGCCGTAAAAACGTTGTATCGCCGGTAACGAGGCCGTAAACCGGACCGTACGATACGACGGCTTACATCGAGCCTTCCCAGAATTGTGCGACGACTATAATATAATTTCTACTCAAATAGTACGTCATAAGTAACGAGCCGAGTTTGTAATTAATTGCTTTTGTAGAACAAGAAAAATACATCTGATAATACATATATATCTTGTACAGTACCAATAAATATTCCCATTGTCTATGCACAAAAAATATCATAGTTCTCAAAACAATTATATAACATACTTCAAGTTTGCTTTGTTCAAATAACAGGAAGTGTTTTGACAGACAACTAATTTATTTTACCCTCGCCGCGTACCTACTCTGTTTTTTGAGTTCCGAGTTTCCAAAATGCCAAATCGCCTTTTACTTTGTTTGCCTGTCTGTCCGTCCCTATCCCTACCCTACGTCACAGGCACTCAAAAACTATGGGATTTATTAGAATTAAATGAGATTTTTTTTCTAATTTACTAAAATAAAAGTAATAAAAACCTTTTAACGGAACTCTACACGGCACACCAATCACTAGTATAGGTATTACTCAAAAAAGTTGATTTAGTGAATTGTTTCGAATATAATTGCTCTGAAAGTCACAATGATTGTGTTCCCTCCCCTCTAACTTTCGAACGGTGGAATAAAAAAATATGAAAAAAATCATGGATACGTGTTGAATTATTTCAACCAAAAATGATTTGAACGAGATAGGTCAAACGATTTTTCAGTTATTCATTGAAAAACTGCCTGGACAAAATAAAACGACATAAGTGCCGTAGGTTTCCTATGATGATATTACTTTTTTAATTCACAGTAAATAGGATAGTGGTTTCAAATGTGGACTAGTAGCAGCTACGGAACCCTTCATTGTGCGTATTCCGACACGCATTTGACCGGCTTGTACTAATTTATAATACAACTGCTTTATGTTAGGTTGCGCGGAATATACATTAATTTTAGATATTTAATCGTTTTAGATCTGAGTTGTATATTAATAAAATGATTCCAAACCCTAAATTTAAAAAATTACGGAAAGTAAAATAGCGGACTGCAAAATGTTTTGCATTCAGATAGTCTGTTTCTCTACTCCGTAAGCCTCGCGTGCCGTCCGCCGCATTTACTTTTAACTGCATCGGACACCGCTGTAATTTCCAGCTAACTATATTAACATACTTTTCATTACAAGCTCTATAAATTTAAGCCCAAAATTGTGACTTTTACTACCACCTAATATTTTTTTTATTTTTTTAATATAAAGCGAATCCGAGCGTGCAATAAATACTTCACGACAGCCTTAAAATTCACGATCACGGGCACGATGTATCAGATATAAAGTTACGACTAAGTATATGACCAGATAAGGGACTTGGAATTAAATGTCAATCGGCTAAAATTACCGCTTTTCATCCGGTACCGATACTTAACTTTTTAAAGATATAGGTATATATATGAGTATTGCTTAACCGACGTGTTCCTTATAGGGAGTTATCTGTTACAGTTGGTTTGCAATATTGCAATGCAACTTACAGCAAACGTTTGCAGCAAATTATGCGTATTTTGTCTACCTACCGCCCTTAGTAATTCTAATTTATCAATAAGATGTACCCAAACAAAGTTTCTTGTGAAAGAGTACCGTAGTCGTTATTATTTCAGCGTCGAGTGCGGATGTCGAGGCGGCCGTCGTAAAGCGGCCGTGTCGTTTATGGCAGCGACCCGAGAACGGGGTCGAATGGCCACTGTTCCGGGCGGTCGTAACCGAGACCACCCCACCTTGTTTATGAATTTTCATAAACTGTAAACAGTAGTTACTGTAGAACAGCGACGTTCCTATCACAGCCATCTCACCCCCTGATGTATCCAAATTTCCGACGGATCAAGGTCGCCATAAAGATTGGTAATGTTAGGACTGGTTATAGGTTATTGTAATCGTGACTGACGGCAATGACCCCGCGACCCCAAGTGTGCCGTGACGCAACGACGAGTGTCGCTGCGACCATCAATCACCGGCTCGTTTGTGACGTTTCGCGACCTGTGACACCGATCCCTGTTGCTTACCTAATCCCAGCCTTTTGTTCGTCTCTGCTCCCATTACGTCCCATTTGTACGCACGTTCGGATATTTTTCCTCATCGGAGTCTGAAGACAATGGCTGTGGCGCCTGTGGCCATTGGGTGGTTAGCGTTCACATGTTTTTTTATTTTGTTTGATGCTTCATCTTCCGTCCCCGAAATTAATTCTAACTTATGGAATCCATACATCAGGGCAATGAAATTATCTTACTTGTTCGTTCGTACATAATGTAGCAGTCAATGTGGCTAAGTAGTTGGGTATACCATATGGTGTACCGAACTATTTGGCCACTTTGGCTGCTACATACTACTCGTATATGATGACGCTGAGGAGGTACCTATAACCTACATACTTTGGAACTTCAATTTCAATCTACATTTTAAAGTAAATAAATGTCTCCAAAAAGAAGGAAATTTTTGAGCATAAGAAATATAATCTGGATTTTCAGCCTCGGTATGCCCTGACAAAAGTCTGTAGGTACTTTGTAAATAAACCAATCTCTATTGCAATATTCCCGTCGAATGATGTCATGTGGTGTGGCTGGCACGGACACGCCTGGACTTACGGTCGCTTCGTGACCAAGACAGTAAACGACTCATGCATACCTAGTCTCAGTTCATGCCGAACAACCGTGCGCGTTCTGCGAAGCATCAAAACGAGCCGTTTTTATGCTGAGGCACGGGTGACTGCGAAGGCACGTCAGCTGAATCGGATTCATAAACAATCGCTAGGCGATGCCTTAACCTTACCTACTTGGTACTTGCCTATCTAATCATCTAATGCAAACTACGTTTGGAGTAATAAGAGCATGTGAAGAATTATTTATTATTCTCCCGTTCTTAATTTGAATGAACTGCTGTGGGATGACCATATCTCAGGTACCCATCTAATCGGTCAGCATGTATAACTCAAGTAGGTTTGTCTAGTGTTTTTTCATGTATGTTTACATAATAATTTATGGCACTAAAATGACGGATGAAAAATAATGGCTGAAAAGAAGTTAATCTAATTTCTAGGCAATTTTGTACTCATTATTATTCAGAATATATTTACAGATGGCCCCTTCCGGTTGGCTCTGATCCAACGGGGAAACCCCAACGTATAGCAGACGATTTGATAATTACGGTGTGGTGTGTTGCAATGTATAGGATGTTTATATGTATTACACGGATAGCTTCTTCCATTCAACACATTCCGATTTCATAGCCGTGTTTAGGTCAATGTCACGTCACACGGCATCCATCTTTGTTTTGTGTAAAGTTGTTGAGTATTTATATTGACGTTGTATAAGCACGTGCCTGTTAGCAAGCATCCAAGCGTTTCTTGCTCGAAAGTGAGAGTTCCAAGTTTCTCGAGATCGCTCTGCGTCTCGCATCGACCGATCCTCGCGGATTTATGTAGCTCGTGTAATTTGCATAAGTATGTATTACCTTACTAAAGCGTCAAAACAAATTTGTCTCGCAGTCGTCTGCTCTGTTTACATCACCAATATAATAATATACATTTGAATGCGTCAGAATTATTCACAGCCACAAGTAGCACGGAATGAGGGTTTTAGCTATTGTACCCAGAATATGCGAGTAGGTAGGCAAATCCTACCAAAGTAGGGCTATGAATAGACGTCGTGTCAGCTGTTCATCGGATGGCTGAGACGGTTGTTACGGCGGGTCGTTCCGATAGCGGCTCTTACTTTGTACTTGTTCGTACCTATGTATAAGTAAGTGCCGAGGGCCGGAGCCGTTCGTGAGTGGGGGATGCCGCCAGATAATAAATAAAGAGTGCAACGATTGCGGCCGCCGGCCCGGGGACAGGGGGGCCGGGAGGAGGCCGACCATTTTAATGTTCCGACGCCAGACTTTATATTAAACATTCGACCTTGGCAGTGGCCTACATCGACAGGGGGACACGCACTCCCATTTGCTTCCTAATATCACGAATACCTCATTTAACTTTTCGGCACTTTTCGACGCTATAAATAATTATCGGTCATTAAAGGGGAATTCTGAGGCATGGCATTGTATCAAATACCTTATCTATGTTACTGTTGTTGACACCGGCCAAGGTCTATGTCACGCGTGTTTTTGTCCTGTCTCGTTGTGCTTAGTCCTTATCTATCAAACTGTTGCAACGATATGATATCAACTATCACTAATACAGTAAATTACCTCCAACATAGGTCTACATTCGGGTATTTGTTTAGTTTTGTGATTCGAGACCACCCAGTGACGAGAATTATAAGTCTAAACCAAGTCAGCCAGTGCCTACGTCCTAATACTTCCGGGTATTGTAATCACGTATAATGGTCTAGTAATGTGGGTCAGTGGCGAGAGCAGACAGAGGGTCGAGATGCCATTGAACAGTGACGTGTCGGCGATTCAGTTTCGTTACTTACCTTACGTAAGAACCGTGCATTGTCTTGCGTATGTGAAGCCGCCCTACAGAAGGCATAAATGTGTGATGTCATTGAAGGAAAATTGCAATGCGTCATGCCAGTTCTAGTGGTTGTGTGTTCGTTAGTTTATATATCAAAATAGCCAAAACGAATATTATGTTTTTTTATTATTATAGCCTTTTCGACAGGTGCTTCTTTGTGTCAGTGTTGTAGTATGTCTTTTTTCCTGATTTTTGGTGCATCTGTTTGCCAGTCGGCGAAGGCCTCCTCCAGCCTTCTCCATTCGTGCCGGTCGCGTGCAACCCTGCTCCATGATGGTCCGGCGACTTGGCGGATGTCGTCATCCCATCTTTTCAGGGGCCTTCCTCTACTTCTCTTGCCTTCCCTTGGATACCATTGGGTTACACGCTTACTCAATTTATCATCTCCCCTGATCGTGTGGCCAGACCACTTCCACTTTTGTCGTTTTATTTTGGTTGTAATGTCCTCTGTTTTTGTTTTTGACTTAATAGTGGAGTTTCTCACTCTGTGTGCTTTCCGGATTCCCAACATACTTCTTTCCATTGCATGTTGACATGCTTCTAATTTGGCAGTGGTTTGTTTTGCTAGGGCCCAAGTGTGGCTTCCGTACATTAGGACGGATAGGACGCAGGTGTTGAATCATTTGCCTTTTGTTCTATTATGGACATTTTTGTCTGTAAATACTTCTTTCAGACTCCAATACCTCATCCAACCGTTTCCCACTCTTCTATCCAGTTCTTTTGAAAGAGTCTCCTTGGGTCATGGGTGATATGATTTGACCCAGATGTATTCCTCAACATATTCAATGGGTTGTCCTCCCACCATTTATTTCCGGTTTCGCATTGTTGGTCATTACTTTTGTTTTCTCTGAACCACAATATTATGTAATCAAATATTATTATTTTATACGACTGCGACTGATATTATGTGGTGTTTATGATCATCATAAATTTAAGAGTTAGACTCTTGTCGGTATAACTCTCTCCGTCTGACTCTATCTAGGAACGTCTCCTTGACCTCCTTATACGACACGACTGTTAATTTCCCTTTTATTTGTTTCATGTAGCTTATCCTCGGTCTTCCCCTTCCTCGCTTTCCTTAATTTTTGCCTTCTATGATGTTCTTTATAAAAGCGCCGTATAAAATTACCAATAATTTTCCCTCTTCTATTTTCTATAACTTTCAGCAGTTTACTTTTCTCCCCCAATCTCCTCAGCAGCACTTCTCCGTTTGTAATGTTTTCCGTCCGGTGTTTATGATGTTCTTTACAAATTTGGCAGACATTTCGAATAGAATACATTTTTCAACAAATCGTGTCGTGTGTTATATCATCTTGAATATCTTGATCAACAATAATCAAGCGCCTAAATTGTTCGCACGCCCTATCGAGTGAGTCCTTGTTGTGATTTGTGATACCTAAGAACGGTTATAGGTAGGTATATGTTAAAATATTCGGCCACTACTGTTTAACGCTAATTAAAAATACCTGTGTTTAAACTTGCGCCTCTAGAATATTTCATCCGAAGTCCTCTGACGTTTTTTCTTTAGTGGTTTAGCTTTATATTCTATAAAAAAATACATGTATGAATCTAAATTCAATAGTGTTGAGTGGTTAAAGTCATAATCACGTTATAAAACGGTCTCGAATTTCTCGTTTTATTTAACTCTGTGTTCTCCTCCGCGAAACGTGTGGAGATTGCCATTGTGGCTGCTATTTCCGGTCCGGACACGCAGACCATTTCCTTGAACGAATTAAATTAAATTTTTAATGACCAAACAGATTGTACACGGCCTGTTTCTCATGGAACACTTAACTTTAAAGATAAAAAGGTTTCTTAAATGAGGTATTTAGCTTTTGCGACATTTTCCAAGAAGATGCAACGTGTTTCATCAAAACAAATAAGCTGGTGCGGTGGTCGGTGGCGGTTGTGCAGGTGTTCGCTGTCACTAGGAAACTGGTCGGGCATCCGGTTAGAGCCGCGCCGGCCCGACAGATGGCGCTGCGCACCTCGCTCCCATACGAATTAAAGTTCCTTTTGAATGCCTTCCAAGTAAACAAATTCCGACATACAATTGACCATGTACTTGTGATACCGAGGGCCGTTGAAATGTTACTTCGATCTCACTCATTTAACTACTAAGTTTGGCTATTTTGCATTAGGTATTAGTCGTGTTAGAAAACCCCCAAAAATGTTAATTCTGTGACCTACCAAATTCGCTTTCATGAATCAAAACGTCAATTTTACTACCTAACCATGATTAGAGGTTTCGTTCTAATATTATTCCATGCCTGAGGGATATATCAATCCCTTTTTAGACCAGTTTATTTCTGAAGAAGCGCAACCTTCTTCTTATAGTTAAGTCCAGATCTCCGCAGTTGGTTATTAAGGGACAAGTTGCTATCTCGGAAAATAATTTTATGGCAATATCGATAATAAGACAAATGGTTTAATTACAACACGGGCCGGGCCGCTTATGTAACTAATGGCGGCATAATCGCTCCGGAGGAATCCGATCGTAAACAGGCTCGCTAACCCACTAAAACATATTTCTTTTATTTTGCGGTGGCGTCCTGGCCTGGCAGCACCAGCCGCTTTGAACAGGTTTCTATATAAATTTACGATAAAAGCCTGCGAGGTGCCGCCGCAGCCTCACCCTTTCTGCATATTTTCCTAATTCCATCTTAAATTTAAGCACGGCATTTATGTAACGCTTCGAAAATATTGTGTTGGTTTTTCTTGTAAAATACCTTCGTGACTTCGTGCTGGATAATATTGTTAAAAGTATAATCTGTATAATAAGTTTGAAAATTACCTCACTTGCAAGCACTTTTTTAACGTTCGTGCGAGCACGGAGTTCTCAAGTAAATCGGAATATCTTTATCTGCATGTTATAGTTTTTTTCTTGAATCATGAATTACTTTCATTCAAGCAATTAAGTTTTTTTAAGAAACACTCTTTTTCTCTCTTCCTTCTATTTTCATTCTAACAGAAAATGATTCCAATGGTGTGGAAAGTGCCCTTGCGCAGGCCGTTGGGCGTCTATTGTGAGTGCTATGTGGGTACGCAGGCGCCATAGGGGCTATTCATAAATTACGTCATTTCAAATTTGGGGGGGGGGGGGGGTCATAACATTGGATGATGGTAGTATGACGAAGGAGGGGAGGGGGGTCAATCCCAAGATGACATCATCTCTCGCATCTTTAAAAAGTGCTTTAATGAGTAAAAAAGGAATGAAATTCGTGTTTCTATAAACTGTTAAAGCTATAAAAAATTACCTACTAAACTTAAATCAACAATAAATTCAGAACTTGGAGGAGTGGGTGAAGTCCCCATGGGAAATGAATAAAAATTGTTATTTGATATTTAGAGTTGATTGTTAATTTGTTGTTTTGTTGATTGTTTTAACTTTAAAGAAATAATAATAACTAAATCATTTTAAATAGTTTTTTATTGAAAAATTAAGCTAAGAACGTATTTTTTAGAAATGACATCATTTTATTTGATAGGGGGGGGGGGTCATTCGAATTATGATGGTTGGATGATTTTAGGGGGGGGGGGGGGGGGGGTCAAAAATCGTCAAAAATAGATGACGTAATTTATGAATAGCCCCATAGCTGCGCCGAGCTTCATGCAAAGTAACTAAACCTATTACCTATGGTATATTCTTTATTGACCAGAGACCCGTTCTTTTTCGGAAAATCGCTGAGCAAATAGACTGCATATCCATTCGTGAAATTAATCACTCAATCATCATCCTCCTAGCGTTATCCCAGTACAGTTGCATCCTGAAGGATGCCTGGGGTCCGCTACCTAATCCAAAGATTTGGCGTAGGCACTAGTTTTTACGGAAGCGACTGCCATCTGACCTTTCAACCCCGAGGGGAAACTAGACCTTATTGGGATTAGGCTGTGTCAAGTGAGTGCTGGGCAACTTGACCGTTAGAAGTTCTCAAGCCGCCCGAATGCCTCCAACTTGGCTTAACGACTGCTGCTATAGACAGCAACCGGGATCAACGGCTTAACGTGCCTTCCAAAGCACGGGAGCGCTCAGTTAGTAACCACTCAAAGCGGTCACCCATCCAAGTCCTGACCGCTGCCCACGTTGCTTAACCTTAGATACCGCAAGCGGTACGCAGGCGCCGCTGGGCCACGAGCGCTCGAGAAATTAATCACTCAATCGTTCCGTAAATTTTGTGCTACGTTTTTTTTTTTCATTTATAACATATCTGTAGTTTGCGTATTGCATTCGTTGCTGCGTGTAACAAAATGTATTTGACTCTTAAATCATTTTGATATGATTCAAGTGAGATATTAATGCTCGTATGCATTACCTATAATACCTATGCACATAGATCAACATACATTTGACCCGCATCCCCAATAGGTAATATTGTTTGCAGTACGGGCGCGGTGATGTTCGAATTGTTCGATACACGCCGCTCACATTCACATGCAGATCAATATTGCCTAATTAAGCTTCGCGTACAATATTCATCTATCTATATCGCATTTGATCGCTTTACAACTGTATTTACTAAGTGCATTGTCTGTTTTGACATTACTTATACATTGATATTAAGGATGTTGTTATCACACGTGTACGTGAACGATTTCATGTTTATTGTGTTGTATGTTACCTCGGCATTATTCGCATACGAGAGCCGGCTTTTATTATTCATAATGCTCTTGACTGAGCACACGTTCGTAACCTTTCATAATAAAACCAAGCCCCGACTGCTTGTTCACATACTTTTTGCTTGAGGTATTCTGTTTAGATTTACCATTAACGATACAATCGCTTCTATCGTTTCTAATAACCACCTCGTGTCTATGTGAGCTCAGAACTCAGAATACAAACACAGCACAGCCCACAGCCATTATTTCTGTAGAGCTATTTCTTCTGAGTCATGTTCCACCTTCGTAATACAAAATATGGTTCGAGCGAACAAACAACTGGTCGAGTTGGAGACTTGGTCGGGTGCGTGCAGGCAATTGTGTGTTCTGTAGCGACCCCCCGCTCTAGGTTGGTGGTTCGGTTTGCCCTCGCTCGCTCGGAGCTATACATACGTACTTACATATGGGTCGCGGCGGCGGCGCGCGGCGTGCCGTCGCAATATCAGCCCGGTGAAATCGCTCGCCCGCCCGCTTCGCCGCACCGCATGCCTCGCCTGCGCCAGTCGCCGTGCGCCAACTGAAACGCGCGCACCGCTAGCGCAATCGAACGTTCAACAGACCCTCGCTCTCTCGCCGTCCACCTCCACCGCCCAACTCCCTGCGTGCACCCTGTACCCGCCAATATCGCTACCGGTCGACGATTACAAACGAGACGCGTCAAGGGAACGTTTTCGTCTTTACTAGCGCCCTTAATCGTGTACTGTGTTCTTGTGTGAGTGCATGTGCACCTCGACTGTTGCCTGCTAATCTGGAACCGCATAGTTAAAGTTTCGAGACGGCCCTCATCATAAGGCTGCCTGCAAACACAGTGAGTATTGTCGCTCTACGTCCACATGACAGTAAAATGGGACGATTCTTATCTACTGGCGATATAACGCTGTGCATGTGTGTGTGCGTCGTGAGCGTGCTACATCGAATGCGCCCGCTCGTGTTACGTACCCACCGCCTTCGTGTGCGTTGGCTCAATACTCAGTTCTATTTTGTAGCCGCTAAATGTTTGTTTTTATTATCATATGACCGGTGACTGCTCCAAGTTAATTTCAAACTATTGTCAACTGTATGAAAATGTGATAGGAGAACCTTATGATTATTTTTTTTATTTCTATCGATACCTAAATATGTATAATATGCTCATTTTTAGTACAGATATCAAAAAGTCTAAACTGTTTATTTTAAAATGTTTTTGAGAATCCTTCAATTAACAGTGTACATATAAATGATACCTACTCTAAGCTCCCATGATTCTTCCAGTTCTCGGCTCGAACAGTGCCGTCGGCAATGTTCGGTCTGGTTCAACGTTTATTTTACTGCTGTTCGTTCAGCTAGTATTTATTTAATCGCTACCAACTATCAAGCGTTTTAAATCAGCATAACGTTTGGATTTTCTCATGCCTTCAATAATCATAATTCATGCGAAATAAATACCTGTGTTATTTTCTTTTTATTTAAATGCGCAAAGCAAAGAGTAGAAGGTATTTCTAACTTTAATGAAACTACTGCACTAGGAAAATTACGGATTGATTAACCTATCTGTTTACTGTGCACAATTTCGTACAGCAACTGGCTGTTTATTTTTTTTAACGTGATGGACATGTCGCTGTAATGTTTATTTCTATACTAATAGGTAGATACTTGCCATTTGTTGTATAAAGGATTAATTCTACAGCCGACAGCAACTGCACGTTCCGCCGCACTTCAAATTGAACCGTAATCATGAGACTAAAAGTCCCAATTTAGAGTGAGCGGCATGTGCTGTTGCGACACTTCTCCGCTCATTTCAAATTGAGTTTTTTAGGCATACGATTACGGTTCAATTTGGAGTGCGGCAGCTCGTGCAGTTGCTGTATGCAGTCGGCAGCGGAATCATACCTTTCTCCTTAAAAAATGACACTTGTATACTCCTTTGTAATTATATAGGTATCATAGCCAATTTTTAGCTCTTTTCAGCATGCAATCTACAAAATTCGTTAATAGTTTCGGGTTTGTTACTATGCTAGTGTAGGTAGACTATTAGCACGTTTGCCGGCGGTAACGGCTATAGCCGTAGTTGCCATTAAAATTGGAACTTTACTATTTGGCAGTAAGGCCATCGCCGTTGATACCGCCGGCGAAGGTGCTAGTGTCGCGTCTTATGTGTAGATTTTTGTCTTATATTCGATTACAGCCCCATGCGAATCCTGCAAGTCATGCATGGCAGACCAGGCGCACAAAAATAAAACTCAACAAACTTATCTGGAGTCGTTAGAAGGTATCAGCCCCTCTAGAACAACATGCATTCCGTCTCTACTCGCGCGCGAGATAAGCTACCTGTCACTTTTGACAGCATTAATCAGACAGTGACAGGTAGCCTATCTCGCGGGCGAGTAGAGACGAGATGCATGTTATGCTAGCCCCACAGATTCTTCTTTGTAGGAGGTTCCTTCTCAGTAGGATGTAAATTTAATTGTTTGTAGTTTTAATGTATTTTTGAAATCATTGGTATGGTAAAATGCAACTTCTGGTACGTAACTGAATCGATGGCGTAGGCCTGCATTCTTTATATCAACGAGCTCAGTTATCGTCGCACGTGTGTTCATACTGGTTGTATGTATTTCTGATTATTTAATGCGATCTCACTTCGAACGCGACCGATCTAGAAAAGGCCTAACTGCATGTAAAGCGATTCGTTCACGGCTTTTATTATTCTTGTCGTAAAAACGATAATGCCGGAGAAAACGTCCGCGTATCGCACATTCCTCCGTCGGTGGCTCATACAAATTATACGATGTGTGTTACGTATAGCTAGGTAGGTGGGCCGTCATTATTTATGTTCTCTAACAGTCGGCTGTGTGGTGTGGGTTAAAATCGGAGCAGTCAGCTGATCTTCAATGTGTGCGTGCGTTCTTCGGGAAACACCTTTCGATGACGTGTGCGAGCTCCGCTTAATTGGACATTCACATTGTTCCCTCGTGTTTTTATGTACCTATCGTTGTAATGATTGATACGCTTGATAAACTTATTTCGTTGTGAATTAATAACTCGACGCCATTTATTTGTTGCTTAACTCATTCACGAATAACATTGTCGTGCTCTAGTTTGGCAAATCACATCTTTTCCCGCTTGGGTGCTCAATAAGCTTGATCGTTATTCTCTGCCAACTAAAGTGACTCCGTGGCTCTCGTCCGACGCATGGGTACCATCAACCATGCAAGGAACATGTCATTTGGCAAAAACACGCAGCAACATCGCTGCCACTGATTACACCCTCCGTATGTGAACCATAATTTCCCCGCTTCGGCTCGTCTCCACTGCTGTATTATTTCTGTTGTTTCTGTCGACTGCACTGACTGACACGCAATCCCAGAATAATGTGTCAACAATTACCTACGTCATTTTCTAATTTTCATGAACGGCATGCCATAATTGTATTATAATGAGTCACGAGGTCAATGTACTTCTATTATCTAATCACAAATTGCTAGTGTATATAAATAATACGCTTCTCGTCGTAGCTAAATCTAACTATACTTATAGTATAAGTTGCCAGCGAAAGTTGAACGGGGGCGTCCTCCACCCCTCCCCGCTCGTCACAAATAAATGAACCAAAGTCGGCATCCGACAACAATAATAATAATTCGCTCGGGCCCGATCAGCTGTTTAGTCGACACCGACCCGAGTAACAGGTGGCCTATAAAGACATTCAATAAAGTGTACCACTTGCCTTTCGCTTGGAACCTCTATTTTACCCAACGCTCCCGCTTCCTACGCATACACCCGTAGACCCCGGCTTGTCAGACTTTTTTACGGCCTTTTACTGGCCTTAATTACCTGATTGAGTATATACGACGGTGATAAATATTTGGTAATTAAAACGACGAAATGGATTAATGGATCACTTTAACCAAGTCAACTTAATACAACTAACATACAAATAAGTCGCTGTGATTGAGTGCTCAATCATGAATCATGATGATCGTCTGTTATTACCTATCTGAAACCTCATTTTATTGGATTATTAGACGGCCTATCCCGATATATCGACCCAGAAAGGTTTGCGGAGAAAAAAATTAGGATTTCTGTCCAATGGCGGCTATGGCGGATAGACTTGCAACCGTTTTATTTTATGGATTTGTTTCAAATTAGACCAAAATGCAACTGCGCGGGGTATAAGAAATAGGTACATTCTTATATTAACGCTGCCGCTTGAAATTTTAATATGCCAGTCGAGAGGTGGGTGAGCTTGAAAGAAAATGGGCGACCGACTCGAATACGGGGAGGCGACCTTTTGTCCCCCCAACACGTGGCAGTACATGAACCATATGATCACTATTATTCAGTACATAGCCTCGCCAGGTACCAATCGTTTGTAACCCGGTCGCCGCGAGCCGCCCCGAGCGCCCGCACTGTTTAGCTTTCATTTCCAAGTCAATCAAGGCCCCTCTCATCTTCTTGAAAGCTCTAGCTGTAATGTAAGCGAGAAATTTTGAAGTTTGCTTTCAATTTCGTGCTTTCATCTTTATATCGGGTTACTCAGTGTAAACTACCTTTCATGGAACTTAATAAATAACTTAGACGGAACATTAGGCTTTCAAAGAAATCACATTATATGGGTGACAGATTTATGTTAGTCGTCCTTTGGTTTCCTTCAAAACTTTCTTCAGGTCGTAGCTGAGTAGAATGTGAAATCTCAGCTCCACGACTGTTTTTAAAGGAAAATGGTTGAAAAATGTCAACTTCCACGGTACATGTTTATATACTGGTTTCTTGAGCGCCATGGCCGAATGAGCTGGTTGGTGCATCGGCAGTCGCAGTGCAGATATTTCTCAAGAGTCGGCATTTCGCTCTCGATCGCGCGGTCGTCAATGACGGCTCGGTTATGTAATGTAAATGTTTACGAACCTACACGTGCCGCCGCCACGTGCCCACCGAGAACACTAGCCTTGTGAATTATTTATTTACGAGGCAACATTTTCACACGCCGGTCGACGACCTCTATGATCTTGGAACGTATTTACTCTCATTAATCCAGCCATTTCTTGAATGACACCATTGCTCTACTTCCAAATGTTCTAGTCCACTATCGGGGGCACGTCTCAATGTCATGAAAGCTACAAGCCTTGCGCCATACGAAGTCATGCAACTGATTATACAGGGCTTCATCGTTGCTAAAACAAGATCCTTTGTACTACTGGTTTATTGGGTTTCTATTAGTCACTTTCTGCGCAGGGCGAAACTCTCCAACGTTTTAAAGGTTTCGCTAATGTAATCCACTCTCTACTCTTACAACACAAACCATAATAGCACCATAAAAACGGTAACCAAACATTTCAAAAGAAAAACGGCTACAAATAGCCGCAAGCTACAACTTTGTAACCGCCAGCCAGTGCAGCCGCTCTATGTAGGGGATATGCGGTTATTTCGATGAGCTGCGTCCATCAATGTCTATTTATAAAGAACGTTGTTCGTAGTCCTTACCCGTGCCACTGACCTAACTAACCGTGTCCAGATTTATCTAATTCGTTTCCTCTTGTCAATAACACGTGTTTCTTCTCACCCACCCACTTAACTGTTCAACCATCAATAATCTCAATGATAAGACGAGTAATCAAAATATTATCTGGTCAAAGCCAAAATTTATGTAATTAATCAACCTATGACTATGACTGATGAAAGATTTTTTCAGGTTTGAAATAATAAACGTGTTTCTTATTAAGATTTTGTATCAGAACAGCACAAATGAGTGAATAAGTTAAAGTGCATAAACAGCTGAGACGATACGATACCACGATGATGATTCCAACGTAAGGCCAGACCAGAGTTAATTACCCTGGCACCTTCAAGCTGTGTTTAAAACCGTTCGTAACACATTCGTTTCACTTTGTTCTAAGTTTCCAACGAATTCCTATATTATTTTTGGTAGTCTTTGATATTGTTATGAAATCCTCTTCCATTTCGTTATCATAGTTGCATTCTAATGCCTAGTTCGGACTACGTTAGTAGCTCAGTTCTGTAGTGAGTATTTAATTAATTAAACATGTCTGAACTGAACACCAAAAATTCTGTCCGTAGATTAGTTAGTAAAAATGGTTGAGTGGATATATTTTACTCTATTTTGTCTGGCCAGTAAAGCACCCTAAATCAATGCATGCATCATTATCATAAGTCGACCAAAAAACAAGTGCGACCCTCTCGATTTAGTCGAGTTCGTTAGTTTATTGCGAGGACTTCCTCGTTGGAGCGATGATGCCGATGATTCATGCTTTGTTTTTTATTGCGAAATATTTAGAAAAGATATTTACCAACTCCCTGAAAAGAATACTAGTACCTCCAACCAACCCCATTTTTACACGACTGCCCAAAAAAAGGAGTGTAATGTTTTTAAGGATAGAAATATTTTTGAAAAAACGCCTTCAAAGCGTACGCGCTCTTAAACTCTGCTCATCATCATAACATCAAACATCCATAACTACATCTGTATAAAGATCAGGGTCCTACGAGATTGAGTCCGTTCTATATTGTAGTTACTCCTGTCTGGCACAACATAATTACCTATAGAACAACAGTGCAAGTGCCACGAGAGAACACGTAAATATATTGTAAAACGGGTTCTAACTTTCGCTCGGAGCTCAATGGCGAAATTCGTGATTGTCGTCGCCTGGTTCCCGTTGTACATAGACTTAGATATCTCTATGTACCAGAGTTCCGCGTGCTTCTATTTACTGCGGTAGACATCCGTACAATGTGCCGTACCTAGGTATTAGGTAGACGTACCACGGGAGCGGTTCGGTGTTTATTTGCGTCGGGATTTGGGCCAAGTGCATTCGGTCGACGAATTTAAGCCGATGTCGTTCGTGCCGATATATCACAGAACATGCTCGAGCCGAACAGCTGATTGCCGAGTTGGATTAGTTGATGAGTGAATTCTGTGGAGATTATTTACGGGTTTGTTTTAAGACATGCGCGAAAGAGTAATCTTATATCTTTAAACGAGCAATTCTTGTTTATATCTATATATATTTCTATATTACCGGGATCTCGGAAACGACTCTAACGATTTTGATGAAATTTGGTATGTGGGGGTTTTCGGGGACGAGCAATCGATAGGTCTCATGCCCGGGATATTAGTATAGTATAGTATATTAGTATAGTAAAGATGAATAAATCAAATAAGATTACTTTTGTTATTCCCGGGTCCTATTTTAGTTTAATTTCCAGACGGTAGTACCTATCTGGTAAAGACTGGCGTTTACTAAAACGTATTTATATTTTATGTCACACCTGGCCATAAAGCGGCAATTACCGCACGCTCCGCGCGCGGGAATTCCCACTTCCTGGCCAGGGGGTGACATAAAACTTTGTACTTAACACGGGCGGTAATAAAGAAAGTCTCAGATCGCATATTTATCGCCCTTGCCTTCGGCTCGGGCGTCAAATACCTGCGATCTGAGACATTCTTTGTTTTACCGCCCTTGTTAAGTAATGTACTATTACATGTATTTGCTTTCATAATACTCCCATGGTTATTCGCCCATTAAAATTAAGTCTACTCATACTCATTTATTTGTAAAGCCAATTAACATGTCAACAGAATTATGAGGAATATAGATACCCTACCATTTACAGTACCTACCTATTCGTTATACTTAAGCATGGAACTTTGCTACAATGTATTTGGGGAGGATTTTATTTGATGGGAATGCTGTTGATAGTACAATTATTACGAAATTAAAAAAATCGACACTACAAACATTCTTGACAGAAGATACACGATAAAATAAAACAGGCTCAAATCAGTTCCTACTTTTGGGAGCTATATACGATACCACAGTCAGACACATACACAATTACACATGTTAACACACCTCGTTTGCGTCAGGGGTTAAAAACTTAAAATAGTAGTTTATGCAACTGGTACATAATGAGGGGCATTAAAACACGAGTGTGTTTTATGAAACGAGCCGAAGGCGAGTTTCATAATAAGGTCACACGAGTGTTTTAATGCCTAATTATGTACAGTTGCATACATTACTTTATCTACACACATATTATAACTACTCTAAGATGGGTTCAGAAACCGTTGTAAATAATTACAATAATTGTGTTAATACAACCTTTTTTGCACGGTTGCGGAAATATCGAAATCAGAACTGGCAACCGATACCTGAATGTTATTTTAAAAAGTAAAGAGTCCCTATTCTGATGTGATCATGTCGTTCTAGCTCAAATTTCGTGCGATATATACTAAAAAAACATCGAGCTGACATTTCGCATCGACTGAATTTGAATTTTCAGTGATACTAGAATAGGGACATGTCAACTTTGACATTTAAATTTTGACAGTTTTGTTTGACGTTTTTATATTTTAACATCATATATGAGATTAAAATTAAAAATTATATTACTGCTGTAGCCTTAGCCACAGATAAGAAAATTGCCATAAATTCATTGAATGTTGAAATGAGAGTCATTTTCTACGGTTTCCGAACGCATATTGGAGGATTTATGATATGTGTGTAGATAAAGGTTCCTTATTTGTGTTTGCTAGCTGATGTTACAAGCGTTGTCCGGTACAATTACTTACAATAATTTGGTTTGCGATTGCTGAATGAACAGTCATATCCGCCGTTTCAATCGTGAGGCGTTACTTCGTAAGCCATAGAAAAAAGAACCTTCCCTATGTTATTGTCTATTTTCCAAGCAAGCTTTCCAATAAATTGGATGCTAAAAGGAAAATTTTCCTCTTTACAAAAAAAGCGTAAACCGTCCTGTAGCGGCCTGCCGCCGTTCCGAGGTATTTTCTTTGTGTGTTTTCCTGCAACTCCTTATCTACTCTTAAATAATAACAGAATTTATTTTTTCACCGATTTGTAGATATTAGACATCTGCACCGGGTGAAATTATGTTGATGAATATATATACCTACCTACCTACTTTATATATCAATAAAATATAATAATATAATTCACTTTATTTCAGACACATGGTCCATAGTCGTTAGTAACAATGGTGCTTACATATCTACGAGTATGTTAGTTAATACCTAGCTGTTGGTTGGTTTTTTATGTGAGTTTATAGCTGATTGTACTGTAGCGAACCAAGTTTGGTTTTGAGTTGGGGGCTTGTTCTGAAATTGTAGGTACTAACGCAATCAGGGGCCCATGTTGTACAAAGGCGTGTGCACAAAAACATTAATGGTTCTTATCGACCTTATCTACCTTCAACTCTAATCCACCTTGAGTTCTATAACACCATATAAGGGTTTTCGATAATATACCGGTGCATAACAATGGTCATTTCTTTTCTCATTTGTCTGTTAAAAATATAAACATTCGTATTGGTACTCCAAAGTATTTCTCTATGTTTTCTTGTACTTACCTCCGTAGCGTTTTCCGGTCATGTTTGCAAATTGCATGGTTAGGTTAGGCGTAATGACAAACGAAGAATTGCAAAAAACTACCCGTCATGCATTTTTGTGGAATTACACAACACGTTGTTGTTTGTGGAAACATGATACCATTTTTTTAGGATACCTACCGGCTTCAAGGGCAGTGGGAATGTTCCTGTAGTAAATTCCTGAAATCATTCTCCATTATAAACGCTCGAGTAAACACGAAGCCATCGGCCGTCGGGTCTACAATGGCAGGGCTTCCTAATTTTACGACAATTCACGTCAAAAATACTACAGCAGTAACTATGTTCGTCAATTGCTTTTGATGCCATTAGTTTTTTTTTGCTGGTGATGGACGATCTTGAACGTAATTTTTTTAATCGTAATTACCTATCTCATCATTTTCAATCGTTTGGAGAGAGAGAGTATGAACTCAGTGTACTTTAAAAGTTGCCTTGATGTTCATCATATTATACAACGTATGCTGTAAATGAAAATGTCTACATAGACATATATTTGAAGCCATGTTACAGACAAACGGCAAAGAATTAGATGCGGCCCAGCACGTCCCGACAGCTTCCAACAATAATAATTAATTGACTCGTCCGTTCGTTATCGTGCTTTTATATTGACGTTCCCGAGCGAGCAGCCGAGCGAGCGAGGCGCGTTTGGAATGAAATTTCCATAAAAACTTTTGTACTCCGGCGGACGTTGCGAGCGCACGTTAAAATCGTCGGCCGGCAATAAAACAGCGGCCGGGTGCGGCGAGGCGCGACGACTCGCCGCGAGTGCGAGCGGGACGGCGCGAGAGATAATGGACTCTGTACGAAATGAAGAACGCGCTGGAGCGCCGAGCGAGCGAGCCAGTGTTGCCAGATTCCCCGCTTTTCCGCTTTTTTCACCGCCTTTTTGCCACTAGTCCCGCTTTCCGCGTTAAGCTAACGCGGATCCGTCCTTTTAAAATATCCCTGAACAATTTTAAAATGTTACCATTTGCTTGGTAAAAAAGGCGAAAAAGATCAACAAATCGAACTATTAGAACTAGCTGGAATTTTACTGCAAGTAGCATTCATTTGTAACTCCCCGAAAGTGTACTAAACACCAGACGGCGTAGAGTATTTTTTTATTTGGATCATAAAAATAAGGAAACTTATTATAGTTCGGACACAACTCTAAGGCTAAATTCTGTCAAGCGAACGCAAACAAAACTAGACTTGAGCTCTGACTGTTAGGTAGATTTTTGCTTGACAGCACTTGGCCTTACAGTTTTGTACGAACTATACCAATGAATGTATTCCGCGTTTTCAAATCGTAGCTTCCACTTTTTGTAATTCGGCATCTGGCAACACTGGGGCGAGCCGGCCGGAGCACGGCAAAAACATCGGCGCGGTTATCGCGGCCCCGCCGCCCGCGCCCCCCTGCCCGCTCCGCCCCGCCCCGCGGCGCTGCGCCCCTGGGACCGGACTCGTCTGATCGACGCCGGCCGAAGCCTCTCTGCGAGGCGGACTAACCTCGACTCGACGAGAACGCAGGCGGCGTGGGGTCGCGGCTCAACTCGACTCTACTTACTCGTGCGCCTCTATCACTTACAACGCGATTCGTATATTCGACGTTATAACTTCCCCAAGCATGTCTTACGCGCGTTTCTTGACATTTACCATAACTTTACTGCCGATCCTCATATCATAAATAGAACAAGAAATTTTGAATATACTGGAATCTCTGAGTGAGGTCAAAGACGCATACTGAGTTGACTAATTAATTAATTGTTCTACAATTATAAATTACAAATGAAACGAGTTGCAAGAAACCCTGTTCGCAGCTTACAAGATGAGCCGCAAAGACAACGTCGCCGTCAAGTTAGCCCTTGTGTCTTCTTTGTTTTTATTTCGACTGGTGGGTTGTAGAGGCATTGTTTGCATTTGCGGGATTCCGCGCGTTGTTTTATTGTGCGATTACCGCAAGTGCCCGTGCTCTATTGACACGGACTGCTATTGTGGGCTAAGTGCCGAGGTTGCAGTGTCAAGGCAACTTCCTTTAACTTGACTGTTTAATGTTTATGTATGCTAATTATTACTTGTGAAGTTTAAATTGTCGTAATCGAGCCGGTTCCTGCTGTAGACAGGTTTCCTAATAGGGTTATATGGTTCAGTTATATTACTTATATTTGATGCGGATGAAATAAACTTTGTACTTAGTAGTTAGTGTAGTGAGCGGATGGTTTCAGTTGGTATATTTCACGCGCTACCTTGGCTTCAAAAGGGGAGCCGGGTGAATAATCTCGCTTGATATCGTCTAGATATATATATATATAGAAGATGATAGCTTTTACGCATGCTATACTGGGTTTGTCCGTTGACTCAGTCGGAGATAAGTAGCTTTACTAGGAAGCATTTTCGTAGCGCTTAACACATTTAGTAATTTGAAGGAGGATTTCAAAATGATCTACACACGCTCTTCTTCCCTTATAATAAACATGTGTGAAGATCATTTTGAGCACCTCGCCCGCGTAGCAACCATTGCTGCTGACTGTACTATTACTTTCTTACACAAAAAGTTAACAGTTTAAAGGTCTAATTACATTTGCAAGAACTTGGATGCAATTTCATTACATTGGTGGGATTGATCGTACTCGGTTTTTACCTCGGTAATCGGCAGTCCCGCAATGTAATGAAAATTGCATGGAAGTTCTTGCAAATGTAAACCGGCCTTAAATTTTAAATAGGTAGGTGGGTAGGTAGGTCTAATGGACGCAAATACCATTTTCTTGGAAGATGGAAAGCGGAATGATGAAATTAATACCAGTGATGACAATGATACACTATATCTATGATACCCAAATAAGCCTTTAAAATCATATTCGACGAAGTCACAGGCAAACGCAGTGGTATAAGTAACATGTGTCCTATATTGTTCCAGGATCTGACCGGTCAGAACAGCAATGACTCGGGCGGCAGCGGAGGCGCGGGGCGCGCTTCGACGCCGCACCTGAGGCCGACGCCCAGCCCCACCGGCTCCAGCGGATCCCGCTCCATGTCACCGGCTGTCGGTCAGTACCTTAACTATCAGAACAGCAATGACTCGGGCGGCAGCGGAGGCGCGGGGCGCGCTTCGACGCCGCACCTGAGGCCGACGCCCAGCCCCACCGGCTCCAGCGGATCCCGCTCCATGTCACCGGCTGTCGGTCAGTACCTTAACTATCAGAACAGCAATGACTCGGGCGGCAGCGGAGGCGCGGGGCGCGCTTCGACGCCGCACCTGAGGCCGACGCCCAGCCCCACCGGCTCCAGCGGATCCCGCTCCATGTCACCGGCTGTCGGTCAGTACCTTAACTATCAGAACAGCAATGACTCGGGCGGCAGCGGAGGCGCGGGGCGCGCTTCGACGCCGCACCTGAGGCCGACGCCTCGCAAGGTTTGTAAGCTTAGAAGAGACGAATAACGAAAGAGACAATCAACCGTATGTGAAAGAAGACGACAGATAGGTTAGGTTAGGAGGGAATAACTTAAACGTATGTAGGAACTGTTTAAGAATCGAAGGAGATGAGTAAATAAATTCTTGAAAACGAAAGGGAGTACAAAAGATGATACCGAGACCAATCGAATAAGTACTTTATCTACACACATATCATAAATCCTCTAATATGCGTTCGGAAACCGTAGAAAATGACTCTCATTTCAACATTCAATGAATTTATGGCAATTTTCTTATCTGTGACTAAGGCTACAGCAGTAATAAAATATTTCATTTTAATCTCATATATGATGTTAAAATATTACGTCAAACAAAACTGTCAAAATTTAAATGTCAAAGTTGACATGTCCCTATTCTAGTATCACTGAAAATTCAAATTCAGTCGATGCGAAATGTCAGCTCGATGTTTTTTTAGTATATATCGCACGAAATTTGAGCTAGAACGACATGATCACATCAGAATAAGGACTCTTTACTTTTTAAAATAACATTCAGGTATCGGTTGCCAGTTCTGATTTCGATATTTCCGCAACCGTGCAAAAAAGGTTGTATTAAGACAAATATTGTATTTATTTACTACGGTTTCTGAACCCATCTTAGAGTAATTATAATATGTGTGTAGATAAAGTAATGTATGCAACTGTACATAATTAGGCATTAAAACAATGCCCCTCATTATGTACCAGTTGCATAAACTACTAATATTGTATTGTATTATAAATTTGACAGCTAAGGCGCAGTATTGTCTATGGAACATCAGTTCTTTAAAAACTCAAATGCATAGTGGGCAATTGCAGAGTTTTAAAGTGCCAGTGGACGTAACAAATCTGTAACGTAATCTATCGAAAAAGACCTTGTGTTATTTTTTTTTTAAATTTAAACAATTGTACACATGGATTTTGGTCGTCGCCGCGTTGGTGAACACACGTGCTCTCGGCGCGGCGACTAGCAGAATCCACTACCGAACAAAACCAGTTGCCTACTGTCATGGCGTCGTTACCGAACAACGTCTTTGTACACGTGGTTGGCGAAATCATCATAAATTGATGGAAAGCCATTTAAAAAAAATTGTAAACATGCGAACCTATCCCTTTTCCAACTAAGCTAATTTTATCCGTTCACGTAAGTTATGATGCTTTATCGATACTCTCAACAGGCATAAATCTGTTTAATTTGACAATATTTCAATTATCGTCATAACATTTTTCTTCCCGACTGTTAATAAGTTTCTCATCACTCTCGAGCGGTATTTAATAGTATCTCATTCATTAAAGCACAGCCATCCGGTTTTTACGCCGCGAGGCTATACATACGTCATACATACAAACAGCAACAATTGAAACTGAGCATTAGTAATCTTATCTCGTTGCAATAAAGTTTACAAATGGTCCGTTAACTGTGTTGCCGATGGTACACACGATAGAGCGGCGGAAACGAAAATAAAATTGCAATTTTAACGACATATAACATAATTTGCTTAAATCTACGTAGCTTATTGTCGCCGATTATACTAAAATTTTATTAGAGAAATTAGAATCATATTTGTAAGGGTTCCGTAGCCAAAATGGCAAAAACGAAACCCTGGAAACGAAAAAAGGCTTGGTCACAGACACCGCTTACGCCACGCAAGCGGGACGCTGCCTCTGCGCGACAAAATGTATGAAATCTGGAATCTGGATCATCAGAGTTGTTCTTGTCATATATATAATAATAAATAAAAAAGAAATCTTTTGAGTAGTATATATATGTACCCCAAAGGATGTTTAAAAATATCTGAATCTGCTCTTTAACGATTTGTGTCCCTGATTGACTTGTGAGCATCTTGTTTGCTGATGGCGACTGTACGAGATTTGTTTAGTCATTTTAAGATTTTCCATAAAGGTTAGTATTTCCTTGTTGCTCATGGGGTTTACTTACATAGCGCTGTATTTATTATTAAGACCGTGCGTTCAATTTGAACGGAATTTCTCCGTTGACCATTAAGGACTTGTTTACAGTGCATGGCAACGAATTTGTAACGCAATGTTATCAAAAGCGATTTTGATTTCAGAGTATGTTTTTACGACGTTGGAGGGCGGTGTGTTTAATTTGAACCTTACTTGTTGGTGATAAGGACCAAATTAAGTTTGGAGGATACTTTTTTTGGCTGATGGCGTGTTGATCAGATTCGTTGTGCATGCTTGCTTCGTCACCAGTAGACACGGGCTTTCCCGACATTGACCCACATAGAGCGGGCTCCCACAGTTACGCCGTATTTTGCCCCTTTTGCGGGCGCGAACCACCCCACCCGCCTACCTTATGTACGAGCCGGGGTGGTCGCGGTATATAGGGCCTCGTGAAAAACTTACACCCACTGTCGGGGCGAGCACGCAAAACAGGACCTTCCACCCCTGAGCCCCGACGCGTCGGTCTTATGTGCCGGACCGTCGGCACAATTATGCCAAGATCTCTGTAACGCCCTTGTCGGGTTTCCCTCAAAGTGTCCTTGACGAGTTCACCCGCCGCCACCTTATATACTTACCCACTGACACGAATTGCGAATACATACATAGGTACAAGTCTATCTGATTTCAGAGTATTTACTACTACTTCATTCATGTTACGGATACTGTTTTTCCTGATTCAATAACACGTGTCTACGAACGAACTAATTAATTCGTCTTAGTGATCCCAAGCAAAGATAATTATCATCCTATATCTTTGCTTTTATAGATTATATATTTTAATAATACTGCACGTGGAAAAAAGAACAAAAGTATTGTTTGCCCCGTCGAATGGACTCATGATTGCTTTTAAATCGGACATCGCTGACTTGTGTGTTTAATTTCACGCTAGATTTTTATGTAGGTACAGTCAGCATCATAAAATGTATACAGTTCTCGACCTTATATCTAAGCAATAAAGTCCTACAATGTATACCTATTTATGGTGTTGTACGAAATGAAAAACAAATGAGTTCGCTCCATTCCATGTCTATTTTATATGCCAGTACAGTTAAATTCTATTCCACTATTCAACGGTAAGTACTTATATCTTATGCCCGCGACTTAGTCCGCGTAAACTTCCACTCCCTATTTCATCCATTCGAGGGATAATTTTGGGATAAAAAAGTATCCTATATGTAAATCCAGGCTATAAACTCGTTGTATACCAAGTTTCATCAGAATCCGTTTAGCCGTTTTTGCGTGATTGAGTAACAAACTTCCAACCATCGAAATATCGAAACTTTCGTATTTATTATATTATAGTAGGATTCGTAGGATATCTTCTGCATTTAATTACAACGCTAATCCTCATGCTTATTTATTGGAGATATATAGATTGAGTTCGTTCTGTGCTGGCCGATATATGTAGAGCTGTAATTATATACACCTATAAAAACATCCACCAAAATTCAATCTTGTTTTGTTAACACGGACGATTGCCGAGCGTGGCTTTCTCAAAACATCGGATTGTAGACCGGGCGAGCGGCAACTGTGCCGTCGCACTCGAATACCGGTTATATGACCGCAATATACCTTCATTTCAATTCGTATGCGCTATCGAAATATTCCGCTATTTCTGATCCAATGCTCGGTTCGTTCAAGAGCATTACTAGGCTCGGTCCGCGCCCGCGCGGTGTACGCGGCCTCGTCCGCCTTCTTGGCCGCGAGCTGCTGAGGTGGTACAGGTTTTACATGACGGTATGACGTCAACTGTTCGGCTCGTGGGGCTTCTTGGCTCTCGACAAACACTTGGATAACGTGAAGTCTCGCATTAGAAAATTGTAGACCGAGCGCGCTTGAGGAAGTCGAAAAGAGACTTTTAATGGTTCCGAAATTATACTAAAAATATTCAACAACGTTTTATGGTCGGCTCATAAATCCTACGTTATTTTCCCAGCGTAATCATGGAATAGCATGTCTTGTACGAAAAAAAGTATATTTTTAGTCATTTCAAAAAGAAACCGGTTATTTTACATCTGCCTGCCCAACTTGGACGTCATTTCTCATTTTAGGTATTGACCGAATAGAGTGGCCAATTGTTATCGATTCTCAAAGTATCTACTATCGACAGCATTGTGCTCTTTTCCAATCCAAGTTCCATCGTTATTTGAACACAATGAAGCCGCAATACCGCAACCCGACGCGTTCGAAGGTGAATTGCGTATTGTTTGACGCCCGCATGCAACGTGACTTTCGAAAACGGCTTTAATTTTCGACCAATAAGGTTTCTTTTGCGCGCTAACTACATTTCCAGGTGGATATCGCATTATCAACCGTGCCGCCGGTTCCATTTAAGTCGATTTTCGTGTTGTTCTCTGGTTGTTGAAAAGTATACGGGCGCTAAAAGCGTTTCGCAGTCGTCCGTCGTGCGTATCGGCGGTCGAGCGCAGGAATGCCATCAACTAAGATAAGGCTGGCTCTGGGGAGCGGAGTCGAGCGCCGCGCCGCCGCGCCGTCCGCTGTCTCGCGAAATTTTAAGTCCTATAATAATAGTCCGTGAATATACCGCATTTCTTTTTCATGTTTTTTATACGTTTGCCGAATTACTAACAATATCTGGGCGACCGAGCTTTGCTCGTCGTTTTCCCCGGCATGAGACCTAGCTAGATCGATTGCTCGTCCCCGAAAACCCCCACATACCAAATTTCATCAAAATCGTTAGAGCCGTTTCCGAGATCCCCGAAATAAATATATAAATAAATAAATATACAAGAATTGCTCGTTTAAAGATATAAGGTAAATAATTAGTTATATGAGATAAACGACGAGTGACAAAAGCCGGCCAAGTTGCTAGTCGGACTTCGCCCATTTAGGGTTCAGAACCAACCGCAAAATTAAGTTGGTTTATATTATATTACTGTCCGCCCGAAACGTTTTTTACTGAAATCTAAACCAAAGGTTCGGTTTTGGCTCTAGTTTCGGCCGAAACCGAAATCTTTACAGACTTGTTAAAATCTTTGAATAAAACGTCAGCGGGCCGTTCTTTCTAGTCATATAAACGTTAGTTATAAAGATTTTAAATAAATATTCTATTTTATATTCTATATGAAAAACGAAAAGCCTATTATTCGTGTAAGTGGTATCAAATAAAACAATTTGAGTAACAAGATATGAAACAAGTGATAATTTTACCTGAATTGAAACGGAGACGCTTCGTTCGCTTGGTCAATAATATCAGATTCGGCATTGCCGAAAGGTTCGGACTTCGGCGGTATTTTGACCGAAACCGAACCTTCGGCCGAAACATGATTTTTATGCCGAAACCGAAACTTCGGTCGGACACTACTAGTTTATATAAAAATAAGTCGGAACAAAATTTTGTAAAAAAAACTCTTTTGTGGCTTGTCATTTTCTAAAACAACAAATACCAAATCTTTCTTTAGCTGTATGGGAGCCCCCCTTAAAAACATTTAATAATAAGTTTTGACAATTTGTTTGGGTTTAGGCCAACAAGATGCTTAGGTAATACTGTAGCTCCAACCGTTTGACTGTAAAACCTGTGTGACAAGCGACGTACGGACGGACGAACGGACGGACGCGTGACTGATAGTAGTAGGGTTCGGACCCTTCAGGTGCGCAACCCTAGAAATGTTTTCAGTATTTTCAATGTCATAGAAACGAAGCGAAGTTTACAAAAGCAATAGCTGACTACTGGCTGGACACCTTTAAGGTGTTTGTAGTTGTAACATCGTACCTCTGTCAACCAGTCTAGTCGGTCATGTTGCTTTTGTAAACATCCCTTCAGGTATTAGAAACATCTAACGAAAATGTCATCATCAAGCCAACAAATTTGACATTTCATCGAGTAAGTATCCGTCTCCTTTGTGATCCATTGTCGAGGGTCGGTTTACGACCCTTTGGAACTATTATAACGGTAATTGTGTGCCCGGTGTGTCAGTCATCGCATTAAATACTCCCATTCCGCCGGCCACGTGCCCCGGCGTCCTTGAAAGGGCAACGACCTCCCTAATCTAAATAAAAAAGAGAGTAACGTAAACCTTCCCATCTTGTTTGTTGTTCACGTCGACGCGCGCTCGTGAATCATGAAAGCTTTTTCCAACGGACGGATCTGCGGTTAATTGTATCCAGTCAAGTCGATTTATGATTTTCGTTATTGGTTTATCTGTTGTAAAACAAAGCTAAATCTTAAATCTTATGTTCAATCTTTCCTAGCTTAATTTCCGCTTGCCTGTCATAAACCTCTACTTCTATCTAATTCCAATTAAATTGTCCTTTTACGGGGTCTGACACTCGGTACTGTGAGCCTGCTCGTGAGCATATCCTTATTTATTTAATGTCATTCTTCGTGCAAAGACACGGCGTCGGCGACTGTACTGCACGACACGATTTAGCATAGACATTCGGAGTAGATGAGGATAATACCAGGGGCCTGTACCAGAAAACTTTACAAGCGTACAATTCGACAAATTGGTCAACTTTTTCTATGGAAAATCGTACAATTTTATCGAATTGTACACTTGTAAAGTTTTGTGGTATAGGGGCCAGATACGAATCATGACAACGGATCGCTATGTTATTCAAATTATAGAGGTTAATTGCAATCCTATAGTAGGTAATAAAAGTTCAATATTTTCGCAAGTGAAGTGAGTTCGAAGGATGAACAAAAAAAATGGGAACTTGTTGCGGACGCCGAACTGCCCCGCCCGTTCCCACTGCCCATCGCCTAATTGTATTCAGATTACCCCGGAAAAGTGATAAATCTCAGTGAGTCAAGGTCGCCGGAGGGTTCGACAGCCCATTCACCCCGTTCCGTCTGCCCCCTCTAATGGTGCGGACATTCTTTAACAGACCCTAGCCAGACTTACCCGGCCACTTATACATATCCCTATTTACTTTTGCCATCCCGTCCCTCGCCTGATAATTAGGAGGCTACCCCTCGCCGAAATCCCGATTCCATTCATGGTGTTCTTGAGAATTATGTATGACTACCACATAGTTTACCTTTAAAGGCCCCGTGTACTGAAACGCGTAACAAGTTTTTCTCGATTCTTAAGGCGCTACACTGAGAAATTTGGAGACTGAAACGCTGTCCTGCCCAGACTAGCAAACAGTAGGGGCTGATTTTCAGATATATGATTCTTGACTATATGATTGTGGTACTGACAATAGCGAAACATGATTATACATCTTATACATCTCTCAATTTTAATATTATTGTAATGTTTGTAATAGATAATTAATATTTTGACATGAAAAATGTATTAAATTCTTATTGATATATTTCTTAAATTGTAAATTAATATTTCTCACGAAAAATCTATCATATGCTTATATTGTAAGACTTTTTTAAATTGTACATTAACATTATGACATGTGAAAGTGCCCTTGTGGCCTATTTGCAGAATAAATGTTTGAATTTTGAATGATTGCTTAAATTTTTCTCGATAGAAAGTAAATCCAAAGTTGAGTCTACAACTACATTTTCCTTTTTTTCCTCAGCCTACTAAAACAACGCATTATTAAAAGACACGATTAAGTTAATGTGATGGTATTTTACCTCATCTAGGTACAGACAAGAGAAAATTTAATAAACCTGCACACAATCATATATTTAACGAGATTTGTCTAAAAAGCCATTCTTGGAGAGGGTTGCATGCCATTTTGTCGTTAGTGAAAAACAAAGGGTGTCTCTTTCAATCGATATATCGCCTTGCAGCTAAATAATAAACATATTGTCATTAGACATTAGTGTCATTTGACGCGCGCCGTTTGAGGCGAAACAACAGACTCTACCTTTAAGGGCCCCGTGTACTGAAAAGTGTAACAAGTTTTTCTCGATTCTTAAGTGGACGAGCCTTGTCTCTAGATGTGAAGCTAAATAATAAACATTGTCATTAGATATTAGTGTCATTTGACGCGGGCCGTTTGAGGCGAAACAACAGACTCTAATAGATTAGGAGAACAATTAGACAAACAAGATTCAGCGAGAAAAGCCAGTCGCGTTGATAAGGTACCTAGTCTCGCCGCCTGCGGGCGGCGCGCGGCGCCAGCGTTGGTGGTGATCAACTAAATGTGTCGACAAACACGGCGGTCGTCGTGACGCCACCATTTGTCTCAACTAGGCCGCTCTTGTTAACGCTATTGTCTATGCTCTGTTTACACTGACAGGGTAACTCGCTCGCGGACCTGTTTCTATTACAAGCCAAATCAACTAACTTTAAAGCTTTATTGTACAACAAGCAAGCAAGCAAGAACCCCCTTCATAGAAGTTTTGTATGCACGGGGGGGTCCCTTTTCTCTGTTGCTGACCGTACGAGCCCTGAAAACTTGCTTATCTAATTGCAATTTTTAGTAGGTATGTATGTTATTGTAGGCGGAATATAATTTGAATAATTCCACGAATAACCTATATGACGAATCGGTGCAAATTGATATCGTTTGCCATAATAGAATCTAGTCCAGTTCGAGTAGCGACATTTTATGAGCCATACTGCCAACGCTGCGGTTTATGGAAGTCTAAATACTATTATTTGGCTTTGTAGCGCTGTGTGGTGTGTTAGGGAATGTGTGCGGCGCTTTTGGTCAGGGTGTGATCGAATGCGCGGAATGTTCGGCGGCTTGTGTGCGGTGAACGGTTTGCTAGCCGCCTGCATGCAGCACATTGCTCCAACGGTACTTACTGCATACGTGCACGATACTCATATTCACTGCGCGCTATCAAGTTATTCCTTGTGGTCAAATGTATATAATATACCTAGCTTCATGCTAAAACAAGAGTCGCCCGGCCTTCCCTAAATGGTTTGCATTTGCAGAAGCGTTTCGAAATGCCATAAAATAACTTTTATTGACGTTATCATTCTGCGACATAAGTATTGCACCTAATCAGTTCAACAATTAGACTACGGACCGGATTGTATAATAATCGATTACATTATAATATAATATAAACATATAGTTGACATTAATATAATAATGGGCGAGGGGGAAACCGGTTATGTGATTATCATACTGACGACTATAAATAATCGAACCTTAATTGGTATAATTAATTAGACCACCAATTAAAGCCTTTTTATCTAAGTGCCCTGTCGAAAGTAAACCAGAATTCAATGAAAAACTGCTTAGTCTTTTGGTTATCTCAAGCCTATAAACTGGGACGCAGTTCAATAAAAAATTGTAGTTTCATTCATTCGCTGAGAAAAGTATGTCTTATTGTAATATGTGATAATGTGAAATTGAATTTTAAAGGTATCTGTCTACTATAGTTATGTCTCTAAAAGGAAAACATGAAAGAAACTGTTAAATTTCTAGCAGCGAGTTTGGTTTTACTATGAATTAATATATTAATTTTATTGTTCTTATTGAGATCGTGATCAATACATTAACTGTGCTTTATAATATATCAATGCCTTCTACCAAGAAGTCACGTCGTGTGTTTAAAACCGGCCGGCTTTTATCTCGTTCTAGTTGCCCCTCTCACCGTGCTATCGAAAGGGACAGAAGATCAGAATCGAGGCAAAGCTCAGATGGGAAAGTAAAGACCTCGGCAGCGTGGCCGCAGTGACGGGCTCTGCCCTTGACAGAGCTGGTTTTGTACTAATTCCAGTTTCAGAATTGCAACTCGACTATAACGAGAACGTACTTACTTTAATCATAGTTGCGTGAACGTTCTGTACTCGAGCAAAAGTGTTTTACTTGTATTTAAAGGTTAATGGTTAAAGGAGGTTGTTTTAGCGTACGATTACAGATTTAGCATGACATGAAGTATGTAGCTGCGGGGAGCGCTAGTCTCTAGAAATAAAAACGCTTACCGCGCAATAAGAAATAATTAGCGCTCTTTTGGAGTTGCGAGCGTCTATAGGCTGCGGCGTCCCAGATGGTCCGTACGCTTGTTTGCCACCGTCGTCGTATAAAAAAAGCGGTGACAAGACTGTTTTACTAGAATAATCCCGTACCTATGCGTTGGACACGACTCACACGACGCACGCCGAATCGCTGTTTCCCAACTAACAGAATTCGATTGAATGCAACCCAGTGAACTGCGATCCGTCGCCACAAATCTCGGTCGTGCCCAGCTCCGTGCAACATTGATACCGCTGACATTCACACCAGAATTAGCTTTTATACCCATAATTTACTGCGACACTAATAAATTCTAATCAGGCTCAAGTTTATACAACTGTAACCGCTTATCTTATTTATATGACTAGTTCCCAAGAACTTAAGCAGGATCTCGAAGTGTATTTAAATGTTTACCGAACTACTTGAATAATATGTAAGGAACTCTGTCAAACTAAATTCTAGGTATATGAGGGAAGTTTGCACTAGTAAGTTGGAATAAACTTTCTATCTGGAAGTTTACTCTCGTTGTCGAGTACTTACGGGCTTGTTAGCAAGGTCAACGTCTCCTTGGATTACCGGCGTTCAGGGCGGTATTTACTTATTCAAGAACAGAATTATGTAACTAAACGTAACTCTAACATTAGAACATTGCTTTACTTGGAGGTGAACAGTTTGTCAGACGTTGTTTTTTATTTAGTTTATTTCAACTTCGTATAGAGCGGGGAAGTTATTTACGTAGCCTATTTCTCGTTCGCTACGCGTGCGGAAAATCTTGCTTCCTGGCCAAGGGTAGACGTAAGTTTTTGTATTTTCCACGGACGGTAGTAAAGAAAGCCTCAAATGGCATATTTATCGCCCTTGCTTTTGGTTAATCTGCGAATCTGTATTGAAGACATTATTTCTTTTACCGCCTTAGGTAAGTAATGAACAACGTTTGCTCTTTTAAGGTACAGAATTGGCTACCGGTCCGCGGCGGTACCATTACCTCGTGGCAACAGTCGTTAAAGGTCGCGCTCATAAACAAATAGATACGCGGTGCATAGGTAGGCGCGTATGGCACCGCGTTATCTATGATTAAGCGGCGCCTTTCCGTCTGACGGCCGTCTGATCGTGCCCCACACTCGATAATGGCCCACTCCTGATGAGATTAAATTGACGACTAACACGTGCCTCTTTTTTACCTCTACGCCCATGCAAAGGGCGATTTAACAGTCCGATTGCATTTCGTCGTACACGCTCCCGTTATTTCGCCTGCCTGCTCTTGTTGCACTCATTTGCAATTAGAGCTCCCGATACACGTGTACACGTTGACACGGGTACCCGTGTTCTTAAGCCCGGCGGTGCTAAGAACCCGAACTACACGAACCCGCCGGGATCCGTGAAACGTGTACACGGGTACACGGGTACCCGTGTACACGGGTACACGAATACACGAAATCACGGATCTTATTTACACGCCGGTTCGACCCTTCGTTCACGTGTAGCGAAGATTCGTGCTATGCAGAGAAATGATTGAATATGTGATAGATTAGGAAGATACAATTATTTTGGTTTTTATTGATTGGTAATGTTAATAATAGGTAAGTAACACACTTTTGTTTCAATATATTTATATATTTTGAGATTAAATATGACACGAATATATTAAATATGACATTGATAGGTATAAGATGAAATTATTTAAGATGTCCGACTTTTTTTATAAAACTGCCATTAGATTCCCGCGTGCTGATTTACGGCGCTGTTGAACCTTCTTGCTTTTACAATAAAGTCGCTTTTTGAATGGACTAATTTGGTACAACTCGGACAGTTTAAATAATTTTAAGTTTATCATTGATGTAGTTTTTAGATACTAATGCTTAGTTAAATTACCACAAACGGCTAGGTATGTCATATTTTCCTTTGGAGCGCGCGTTGAACAAACCAGTATAATATCGAGACCTGAAGCATCTATGAGTAATCCGAAAACCCTCTATCATTGGGTAGCTTGATAGATCAATTCGCTACCGCTTCGATGTACTGACAATAGCGTTGATAAATAAACTGTGTGTTTTATTTAAATATTGAATAGCGTAAAGAAAATTTACAATAATTTATACTTAGAGTTCATAACAATATGGGTTTTAAATGGCCAAAAAAAACCTGACAATTAGGACATGACGTTAATAAACAAAGTGCAGCTGTTTCATTCAATAGAGCGTGTTATTTTTACAACATGCATTGGTGGTTTTGGCCTTATCTCTTTGTAATTAGCACAATACATCGGCAAAAATACAACAAACAATCTTGCAGGTAGGATTATCCCATTGTTTTGTTGCCGCGCGGCACTATAAAGTATTTTGACGATAAAAGATGAATAATATCTAAGCCTAAAATGTATAAAGTATCTCATAGAACTTTAGTTAGACTACAGTTCGCCACTTAGTCAGTTGGATACTAAAGTCTCTCTACGTTAATCGTACCGTTTTGTTTTATTAATAGTTTTTGTTGTGTTGTTTGCGTTCGTTTGTTGTTTGCTGTTAATTTATTTTTATAAACTTTATTGTTAAAAAATGAAAATGAGTTTGGAAGTTTGCCACGAGTTGGTGACAAAGGCTTTTGCTCTTTGTGCAATGACCGGGCAAATAACGAGTTGTCGTGCCATGGTGGGTCAACAGGAGCCATAGGAAGTCATTTGTTATCCATACATCAAAAATCACCCACCATGACGATTCCTGAGTAAGTACATTTCTTCCTACTACTGTACTTCGTATAGCCTCCTACATATTTTTTGCGTATTAACGTATGTTGGTTGTTTTGACGAATCCTATAAGCACCTACCTACTTTACACTTTCTGACGATGGTCTGATGATGTAGTCAGGAGTAGATAGTGGAACTCTTCATTGGCTACTGACTAAAGTTAGATACAGATACCGAATACTGTATATTTTTTTAGGTAATGATATTGATAACCAATACTTTCTTTTGTTTCCGAATTATCTTTGGTGCTTTCACTGTCCGGCGACACGGCGAGTCGCTTCCAACAGTCCCAACATTTATTACATAGTTAGAACATGGTATTTTCGATAACTTATTAGACGAGACGATAACGTAGGATAGGATACGTATTACGTATTCTAGATTGTTTAATGCACCGCCTGCGTCAGGTGTTTACAAAGAAATGAACCGCCACGACTTAATCCTATTGTTAATGTTATTGCACTTATTGCTAATGAATGGCGGTCTCAAACGCGGCAAACACGCCGGGACAACAAATACTATTCATGTTGAATTGCTGAGACTTACTAAGAATCTAGCGATAAGCGTAGTCAAGCCATGGTTTTTTTTTGCCAGCCATTATTTGCTATCTCTTTTGCCCTATTTAGCTTTTCCTAGGTGTAAAAAAGATAGTATGCTAAATACTAAAGCTCAAAACGCACTGATAGCGGTAGCGGAGCGAGGCGTTGCGGTGCGAAGGCGGTAGCGGTTGTAATATTCGAACTAATATGAAAGGGTCCGCACAGAGTACCGGCCGGGAAAAAAGCGTGGCGGTGGCGGCGCGGTACCGGTACCGGAGCGGAGGCGGCGAACCGCCTGCACCGCCCCGCCCCGCCACCGCGACGCGCTCGCCTGTCTGTGCAGGCGGTTCGCCACCTCCAAGCCGGTACCGGTACCGCGCCGCCACCGCCACGCTTTTTTCTCGGCCGGTATTCTGTGCGGACCCATTCATATTAGTTCAAATATTACAAGCGGTACCGCCTCCACACTGCGACGCCCCGCTCCGCTATCGCTGTCAGTGCGTTTCGAGCTTTAAGCTCGAAACGCAAAGAGCGCGGCGCGGCGCGGTCCGGGGCGGAGGCAGTACTGCGGTAAAGCGAAAAAAAACTTATCTTATCAAAACAAAGCAATGTGCTGTGCCCAAACGCGAGGGGTATACAATACAAGTAGCCATTCAAGAGTTCCGCAATCCACCATCTGGGTGCATCATCAGATGAGGTCAGCTCAATTGTACCAAATTATTATTTTGTATTTGTTCACTATCCAATTAAAAATAATTCGATTACCTAAATTATGTCATAGTTCATAAAGACCACTATGATAGTATATAGTAAGTTATAGTAAGATTTAATTAGATGTACGTCAAGTATAATGTAAAGCAGTTAGTACCTACTACCCTATACCTACCTTATAAGTCATATTTGCCCCGGGTACCTATACTGAATTCGTAGAATATTATTTAAAATAAAAAATCATGATTAAATTTATTTGACTAAGAATAATTTAACCCCACGTTCTCTCACGTAAGAATTATTCCCGTCAAAATTATTTGAATAATTTTGTCGGGAATAAAAACAATCTGATTTAATTCTTACGAATTCTTATTCAAATAATGATTTTATTCTTGAGCTAACCTAATGAGAACAATGGAGCTCACTATCGAAAAGAATTGACCAACATTAAGTGCAAACAATCCTATAATAAATACCATGCATGCTAGGCAGTTGGTCACTAAGGGCAATAAAGATTCGAACACCTGCATCTCGCAGTTGACGTTATGTTTCCGATTGTTTATTATTCTACCTTTTGTTATTATTTACCACTGGGTCCACGTTGACTATACTAGATGTGGCGGCGTTATCTTAAGTGTTATATGTAATAAGTAAAATTAATCCAATTTCGAGGTCGCGTATAAAGAAACGATAAATTCAGAAAATGTGAATTGTGCGTCTGTTAACTAATTTAACTGAATTAATACCACTCTTGACACCCAATTGAGCTGAATTTTAGTATAATATATATTTATATTTGGTCACAATAGGTTAGATGACTCATGTTACAATTTATTACACAGTGTGGCTTTATTTAGAAAATCATCAAGAAATTAATCAAAATCACAAAACAAATGGGACTACAAAAATTCGTAAAAAGTTTTTTTTTAAAGTCCGAAATGTAAATAAAAGGTTACCAATAGAATTCAATAGAAATGAAATTGTATGGCAACTTGGCAACTATGTACCTACATAAACGCAATATTTTACGACCAAAATGGCAAATTCCCCTTCTTTCCATACAACGGTAGTACGAGGCTACGAAAGTGTGACGTCACATTTTGCTGTCAGTCAGTACTCAGTACCTATGGAGCGTTTTCTGTGCTCGTCAGCTATGCTGTACTTTGTCATTTTTAGGGTTCCGTACCCGAAGGGTCAAAATGGAACCCTATTGCTGTCACTCACGCGTCCGTCCGTCCGTTAGTCCGTAGACTGTCACAGTGGTTTTACAGCTAAATCGTTGGAGCTACAGTCTTCCAATTTGATGATGATGATGAAGCATCTTGGTGGCCAAAAGCTATACAAATAATCAACAGTTATTGCTAAATGTTATAAGAGGAGATCCCATACGGTACTAGTGGGGCGCGAAAACAAATCCAATTTAATTATGCGGTTGGTACGGAACCCTAAATGTGCGAAATCTGACTCACACTTGACCGGTTTTTGTCGCTGTAATTGTAGTTGAAGGACGGGTTAGGCGCGCGTGTATTTAAGGTCCGTTCCGCCGTGTACACGGGTACACGGGTACACGGATACACGGATCTTAATTACACGTGTACACGACTACCCGTGTAGAACGGGTCAGAAACCCGTGTACGTGTAGTACGGAAACGGATACCGAACACGTGTACACGAAACCCGGACACGACCGCGAGCCCTATTTGCAATCAGGTTTTTTGGCCTTTCTTTTATCTACATATTGCCTTCACGAATGCGCCCAGAAACCGTCGGTGATTGTGATCAAAGTCACGGTCCCGACGGCAACGTGTGAAACCTCGGCGCCCAGCGCCGGTGACAGGTAGGGTTGCCAACCGTCCCGCCTCAGGCGGGACGTCCCGTTTCCAGCACCCTACAGGATGCGCCCCGCAAGGGATGCGTGCGGGACGCCGATTGTCCCGTTTTCAGGCCTCGGCAGAATTATAAGAACAGGGAGCCGATTTTTGAGTTTTGAACGGTCGACTTTTCACTCGACATTTGACAAAACGTCATAGTTTTTTGACACATCTCGAGTGAAAATTCGAGCGTTCGACACTGAAAAATCGGCCCCCTGGAGCGAACTTTTTGTTTGAAATCATCGAGTAAGAAGGTATATGTCGCGGGAATAAATCCTACATCACAATTGACATCAGGGATTGGTCGCTTTTATATTTTACCGTGGACGTGGACGTGCACGACAACGATATTCTCTATGGTTTCATTCATAATTACTCTAAAGTCTATAGTCCATGGTCTATTTATGAATGAAACCATAGAGAATATCGTGGACGTGCACGTCCACGGTAAAGTATGAAAGCGACCATAGAGTGCGCGAGTCCCGCATTTTTTAGCCTAGTCCCGCAATTCTATTACAAATGTCCCGCAAATCGGAGCACATAAGTTGGCAACCCTAGTGACAGGCGTTAGTGTAACCCTCACGTAACACTAACACGACCTCGCAATGCCAATTCGACCCACATAAAAGTTGCACTACCACTTTCGTCGTCGCAAATCACTGCCAGCCCGTATCTCTGCCTCGGTCAATGCGTTGCGTGCATGTCGTATGCACTTATACGGATGCAATAAAGTGCAGCGAGAATTCGCAGGCTAGCGGTGCATGCCGCTCACGTGCCGGCGGAAAACGAAAGTGAATCGGTGCGTCTCTCCGCCCTCGATTGATGTGCCCGGCTTAGGCGAGCCCTCGTTAACCGTATTATTCAAATACGAGCTCCGAGCCAGCCGACGATCGATCACACCCGATACTCGAAAACGTTGCCGCTTGCACTCTCGATACGCCTTAATCACACTAACGAACGACGAATTAAGTTTACATCCCTCTACGTCAAACTCGCTACGTGCTAATTGATGTGGTTAAATTCGACATCGATTCTGGTCCGTTGTTAGTCCCCAATTAGATCTAACGTTTGTTGACATTAAAGGAAACCTATCGACCATGCCACGTTAGACTTAAGATTAAGGTTTTGATGTATTGAACTTGTGATTAAGTGCCAGTTGCACCAACGTGCAACGTACGAACACAGACCGGTCATCGTCAAATATGGCGCTGGCAGCTGCCATCCCATAGAAACTTGTCAAACTTTCCATACAATCGTATTTGATGAACACCGCTTACGATTCGATTACAGACGGTTTGGTGCCGCCCCAGCCTAAGTGCCAGTTGCACCAACGTACGAACACACTGGTCATCGTCAAATATGGCGCCGGCAGCTGTCATCCCATAGAAACTTGTCAAACTTCCCATTCAATCAGATTTGACGAACACCGCTTACGATTACAGACGGTTTGGTGCCGCCCCAGCCTAAGTGTGTATTGTTAACTGTTGCAGGTACGCAGAACGTACCGATGCCGCCGCGGCCGTCGTCTTCCCTGTCGGACGGCAGCGGGCCGACGTCCCGCCCCGGCGGCGGCGCGGCGCCCGGCCCGGCGCCCAGCCCCGTGCCACCGCCCGGCGCCATGGTGGCGCAGCCCTACGGCCACCACGGCTACAAGCCCTACCCGCCGCAGCCCTATGGCTACCCGCCCAGGAACCACCACCCCTACCAGTACGGCTACCGGCCGCAGCCGCCGCACCCGCAGCATCCGCCGCCGCATCCACCGCAACACTACCCGCCACTCAAAGTAAGTGTACGACACTGAACGTAAGCCAGTGTTTAAACTGCCAGCGTGGTCGTGTTGGAAGTTTCCCCTGAATTTTCACTAGGCTAGTCTCCAACCGCGCGCTCCTATCGCTTTATTGGGCCTATAAATCCTTCAGTTAAAAAAAATCATGACAATGACAACCAGGAAGAAAATTGAGGTCGGCTCAGGTAAGCTATAGTTTCGTATATAAGTCAGGCGAGCTAAGCTACTTACAATGCATATTATTTTTTTGTCGGAGTATAATTCCGATGGACAAACAGCTTCGCATTAGCAATTGGATACATAAATACGACTCATCGTGACTTGCAGTTAATGCTCAACATGTTCATTTAGACGTGTGGCATTTAACAGGACAATTGTAGCCTCTCCTAGAATTATGTCACCTACGTAATGAACTATTCCTAATGCATGGTATGACCGTAAAACATCATTTACCTATGTTATTTCTATGCATAAAACGTGTTACGCAGTTGGTCAAACAAGTCTATTGAAGCTGATGGCCTACTGCGAACCGTTGTCGGTCTCCTGTGCTTTTCGTAAATAACCGAAAGACCGTCGGCGCCGAATGATTGGCGCTAGGCGTACCTTGTCAATACTGACTTCTCGGAGTTCTCGGCTTTATTCGTTTAGGGCCGATTTTTTCAATCGCCGGATAAAAGTATCTGTTAGGTAAAGGGTAGCTCTGTCTTTTTCTTTCATCTGAGTTCAGAAAAAAGAGCATAGTTATAACCGATGGATAATTTAACCTAGGGATTGAAAAATCGGCACGTAGTATCAACGCTGAGTGACCGGGGCTGGCGCACCGCGCGTATGGTCAATTGGTCATGCACAAGTCAGCGTTGATGTTCATCATCGTAGTTTTTAACTGTGCTACGCTAGGGCGGTATGCGCTTAGATCGCGGTCTGAACGCCAGCGGGCAGCGGGGCGGCGAGCGATCGTGTATACACATTCAACTCGCTCAAATGTATGAAAGCCCGCTGGCCGTTTTGCTACCCTAAGGCAGCGGAGTCAACGCCAGCGTGCAGCGGGGCGGCGAAAGAACGATCCCACTGTTGCATTGCGCCGCTGTCGTGAAGGACAAGTTCATTCAAGTCTATTATACATTTTGACCGCCTCACTGGCGTCAAGACCGCGGCCTAAAAGTTTACGGGTCGCTTCGGTCTCGTTTCGGGTTTAAGAAATAAAAAAAATAAAAAAATCTTTTATTTGGATAACTTAATTTGTTTGACAATAGTGGTTGAGGCCTCCTAGAAATGTTAGTCCAAAGTATTTAGAGATCCTACGGATTAAACGGTAAGGTAATTAATTGGTGTTGGTGTTGCAGCAGCAGCAGCCGCGGCACATGGGCCCGCCGGGCAGCGGCGCGGGCGACGCCATGCCGCCGCCCACGGCGCCCGGCGACGCGCACGACAACGGGCCCGCGCCGCCCGCCACCGCGCTCGTCACCACCGGGCCCGACGGCGCGCCGCTCGACGAGGGCAGCCAGCAGAGCACGCTCAGCAACGCCTCCGCGGGTAATACACGCCACCCCTACACGTACACACGCGACCATTACACGCGCACGACAACGGGCCCGCGCCGCCCGCCACCGCGCTCGTCACCACCGGGCCCGACGGCGCGCCGCTCGACGAGGGCAGCCAGCAGAGCACGCTCAGCAACGCCTCCGCTGGTAATACACGCCACCCCTACACGTACACACGCGACCATTACACGCGCACGACAACGGGCCCGCGCCGCCCGCCACCGCGCTCGTCACCACCGGGCCCGACGCAAACCCATTACGCAAACTTTTTCTTTGAATTTCTATACAGTTTGACAGAACTGTCAACCTTAAGGGGGTCCCAAATTAACATTCGTGACTGTACGTTTCCAGCGAGCGGCGAGGAGCCGATCGGCACGCCGAAGCCGCGCAAGGACTTCGGGCCGGGCAGCGCGGCGCCGTCGCCGTCGCCGGGCGGCGGCAGCCACTCCTCCGCCATCGACGACTACGACGCGTCGCCATCCTCGTGGCCGCGCCCGCCCTCCAGTCCCGTGAGTGTCGCCCGCCACCACCACCACCACCGCCACCACCACCGCCACCGCCACCGCCAGGAACCGATCATATTACAACAAATACAAATATTCTTTACTAGTTTTTTCCCGCGACTTCGTCCGCGTGGAACTCGTTTATCGCGATAGAATTTAATTGCTATCTTTTATATCAGGCGCTTACCTAGTCATCTCTCTTCCATACAAACTTCCACTCGCTTAAAGGATGATTTCCAGGATAAAAAATATCCCTTGTCCTTCCCCAGGATTCAAACTCATTTCATCTAAATGGGTTCAGTGGTTTAAGCGTGAAGAGGTAACAGACAGTCAGACAGACACACTTTCGCATTTATAACATTAGTATGGATTGTTGACCAAAAATAAATAAGACAATAATACCAAAAAGTTAAGCTCTAAAACGGTACACAATCGGCGGTGTTATCGCTAATGACCGATCTCTTCCAGAAAACCTTTGGGTAGTGGAAGTGATGCAAAAATAACTAAAATGTGGAGCTTCGATCACTTTCTGTAGATCAAATGAAGACTTCCATTATAAAACGCATCAATTAAAGGCTAAAGCCAAGGGGAAAGCTATTCAAGTAAAGGCACGTTTAATAAAAAAAAGCACAACTGAAATGTAAAACGAAAGAAAGTCTATTATACCATAGGAAAACTTACCGTATGTTTGTAATATCATTGGTTCTGAGTGTTTAAGGTATGATTCCGCTGCCGACTGCATACAGCAACTGCACGTGCCGCCGCACTCCAAATTGAACCGTAATCATGAGACTAAAAGTCCCAATTTAGAGCGAGCGGCATCTGCTGTTGCGACACTTCTCCGCTCATTTCAAATTGAGTTTTTTACGCATACCATCACGGTTCAATTTGGATTGTGGCGGCACGTGCAGTTGCTGTATGCAGTCGGCAGCGGAATCATACCTTTATTCTCATCTGGCAGTTTCTCAATGTCGGAAGATACATATTTGTTTTGTGTCCCTAACAGTGGCGGCGCGTCAAAAATATTCTTAGGGAAGCCGGAAATAATTTGCCTTTCTTATTCTTCATGAGCTGTAGTAAAAGAACAGGACTGGTTGAAAATTAGGCAAGCCGGTGGGAATCGAGTTGTATGGACGCTCCGCCACTGGTCCCTAAGTGTGTTGTTTGGGAATCTGTTTGTCATGTACATATTTTACTGTTTTCTACACTTTACTGAAAGAAAAAATATCGAGTTTGAACCCTAAAATTGAGCGTGTACACAAATTTAGTCGAAAGTCAAACAGCAAAATATTCCAATGTGTCATACATTTCAGGTGTTTAACAGTCACATACAGCCGGAGTCCTACAGATCAAAGGTTTATATCAAGTCAAAGATCATTAAGCATGTGTAGTAGTCAAGTTAGCACTCGTAACTTGTAGCTTGTGTTAGCAAATGCATGGTAGTCGAGTCCTTGCCGCGAGCGCGCTCTTTCTACTCGTAGACGCTCTCCGCGACCTTCAGCGTACCAACTAACTCCGAAGATACATTGACACTGAAAATGCATGATAATGCGTTTTATTACAAAACCTTATACTACCTACTTATACTATTGTGGTTGTGTGTCGATTAGTATTGTCTTGCTTTCTGCTATTTCTTTTCTATCTGGTGTTGGAATTTTAATGCCACTTCTATTTGTTTTCCAAATTTTCTTAGTATGTTACCATAGATTCTAAGGTGAACTTAGGTAGCTAGTACATTTGAATAAAACCGACATATAAATTTATATGGCTATGTGATGTGATGGATCTATTTTTTGCATTTGCCGTGTCGTATTGTCCATAATTGTATTTCTTTTCTTAATGCTGTGAATGAATGTGCATTAATTAGTAGGTATGTATCCCCTTCCGGTAGAGTTTAGTGTAATGTTTATAAATAGCGCTATGCCTACTTTGACCGCGGAAAATTCTTATTCTGAATATTCTGATATTGAATTTATAAATGTTTTTACTATCATATGTTTCAGAATATAAATTTTTCGTCGTTTTTATTCAGTACTTATTTAAATTCAATATGTACGTCATTATTTCAATAATAGAACGCGGTATACGAATGATTCAACTTTACATTAATTACATGGTTGTAAGATGACGTCACGGGGTTTTCCTAGTTGCTTGGATCTCATTAAATTCGAATGCTGCGGGCAGTGACACTGACTCATACGAAACCTCATTTGAATCGCAAATTCACTACAAGTTTTCTTATGTTAGCTGTGTTTGAATGGAATGATACCATCAAGGTAAAGGGGGGAATTTGACTTTTAAAAGGTCAGTTAATCATGAGATGTGGTCTACTTTCATAGAAAACCACCTTTAAACTGTATTGACGCGACATAGTCGGTCGCATACGTTGCAGTATGGTACATACATACATTACATACCTCAGCCTACTGATGTGCCGTCGGAAACTTTCCAAAATTGCGAATTTTTCCACATGGTTAAGTTTCTGAAATTTCTCAGATTTTTGTATGGGGTTTGAAACTTTCCGAAATGTAAAATGGAAATTTCTTATATTTCTATGAAATTCTCAAGAAATTTCCGAAAACTTTTCCAAATTTTTGGAAACTTTCCGCAACTTGCACATCTGTACCTGAGCCTAGACACTAGCCGTAAATGTTTCTCACTGCTTGGCAATTAGAACCAACTTGTTTACAACATCAAATTGTCGCGTCATCGTGATTTTACTTGCATTGTGGTCTGAAATTACAGCGTCTAGACATTTTACTTTTATTTAGCCATCAATCTTAATAAGAGCGTGCTGGGTATACAAGAAAGTTGAAATTGCACATAGCCATACTGTTCTTGACTGATTTAAATGTCTTGTAATGACAATCAAATAATTGAGAGATGGACCACCTACAGAAAAACGGGATCATGAAGTTTACTCTAGTTAATTAGCTGTCTATTGTAACCTTATTGTAGCTTGTCAAGTAGGGATTTTCTTTGTTTTCCAAAACTTGCTCCGTCACGCGACTAAGGCGAGCTGTCATTTTCGAAACACTATAATACAACCTTACTCTGATTTGAGTCATGTCTCCGAGTCATCTGATCCGAGTCTGATCTGACTATCAGATCTGTTAAATTAATTTCGAGGAATTTGAATACATTAGTTCTAGAGTCAAAGGATTTTAGGTGTAGTAAAAGCTTATGTCAACGTCACAGAGTCGTAGTTTTCCTCACATTAATTGTAATTCTAGGGAATGCACCGTTTTACTCCTCCTTAACTCTGTGTAAATGCGGAAGTCCACGGCGGCGCATACTAGGCACCGATGTAAACTGCATCGGTATATCGTAGGCCGGTAATCGGGGCCTTTAACAAGGTGATTATTATAACAAAACTAAGATGTCAATATTATCGCTGATTTCAAAATGGATTCACGTGATACGTATCGTGATAATCACCGGGTAAAGGGCCCCGTCGGGTCGGCGCCGCAGCGGGCTTCCGTGTGAAGTGCAGTCGTGTGATGAGTCGCACCTGTGCCAGAAGTCGGACTCGCTGGGCAAGCTGTACGAGATGGACGACGCGCCGGAGCGGCGCGGCTGGGTGGAGCGGCTGCTCGCCTTCATGGAGGAGCGGCGCACGCCCATCGCCGCCTGCCCCACCATCTCCAAGCAGCCGCTCGACCTCTACCGGCTGTACCTGCTCGTGCGTGACCGCGGCGGCTTCGTCGAGGTACTACATACACCACACACACTTCTATTATTTGCATGCAGGCTTGCTACACATGAAAACGGTCATCTCATCTCTTAGTGCCAGTTGCACCAACGTACGAACACAGACCGGTCATCGTCAAATATGGCGCCGGCAGCTGTCATCCCATAGAAACTTGTCAAACTTTCCATACAATCAGATTTGACGAACACCGCTTACGATTACAGACGGTTTGGTGCAACCCAGCCTTATACTACATTTACGTTCAGCCCCTATCGCTGGTCCTCGCGCTGCCGCCGCCTGCACCAGGATCGAGAGGAGTAATGTGTTTAAATACTGCCCTACTACTCACTTCAAGTTATCAGCAATAGCAGACGTCGAAATTTTATATGAGCGACGGAGCAGAATGTAACCACGCACTTTGACTTCCCCACAAAAAACCGCTCTCTTGGGGAGCGCCGGGCAGCGCGAGTGGCAATGGCAGTGGCATCAGAAATATCGTCCTTGCTCACTTCGGCTGAATGTAAACGTAGCATTATATTCTGATCAATGGCGAGTCAAAGTTGGCTCAGTTCGTTGCACAGGGCGGTTCGACAACACTTCGGGAGCTCAAATACCGCGAGCCACATCCGGTTGCCTCTCCGACGTTGATTCCTCTTGCCGATTCGGGTTAACTAGGATCTGACACACCTCTGTGGTGTCTAGATACGCTATCGTGTACGTATCGTGTACGGTATGAAAAAGGAGTAAATTTAATTTATATTGAGTTTCTTTTAATTGTTAGTTGCACCGCCACCAATTTTTCTGCTTCGCCTTAAGGTTGACTGGTAGAGAATGCCATATGGCATTAAGTCCGCCTTTAAATAAAGATAATAAAGATTAAATAAATCAATATCGCGCTAAGAACGAAATAGCGCATGCTATGCGGCAAGCGCGTGCGAGCGCGATGTCATGATTAGCTATCAAACGTCGGTTTTGTTAGAAGAAAACCTGTACGTAAATACTATTAATTATTCTGTGCAAAAAGTTTACGGTTTCTTCGCAAAAATTGCATACGTACTTAGTTGACAGTAGTCATTTGCACTAAGCCTTGATGAAAATAATTAATTGTTTTTACGGACATGTTCTACAAAAGTTTAGTGTAACTAATCTACTCGGTATAGTTTTTATATTTAGCATTTTGCGTATACGCAATACGCGTATTATGCACACCTATCCTAATTTATATTTATTTGTTTCTTCATAAACTCGTTCACTCGGTTCATAACCACAAGCGGCGCAAAGTACGAACGAATTGTAAAAATCCTCTTTTTACTTTTTTTAATATTTCAAGAATAATGCCATAATCGCTTGACGGCTGTGGAAAGAACTGATAAATGTGTGAAAGTCGATTCGAAATGGTAGAACCTACGAATTAGTTATAAAATAGTAGGCGATGTACAATCCAGCAACCAAATAAAACGAGCTATCTGGGATTAAATCAACAATCTACCCGCGACACTCTGATATATATCATTTAAATATCGCAAGTACTTGAAGTACTTGCATCTTCCTGCGTATTTTACCTTTCTTCAGTCAATTAACCGTATGGGCCGTAAATAACATCTACTAAAGTTCGCTGAAACGAGCCTTAAAACTAATCGCGTTAAGTACTGCACTAACAGGCCGTGGCTGTTTATCTGGTAGGCATAAAAGTAAAGCTTGAATAGATCACAATATATCAGCAATGATCGCAGTGGTACGAGGGCTGAGAAGCCCGGGAAAATAGCCACTACATCTAAATAATAAAGCTTCATCATCATCATCATAATCAGCCGAACGACGTCCACTGCTGGACATAGGCCTCCCCCAGAGAGCGCCACAACGATCGGTCACGGGCCGCCCGCATCCAGCGGATCCCCGCGACCTTAACCAGATCATCAGCCCACCTCGTGGGGGGTCTTCCAACACTGCGTCGTCCGGTACGTGGTCGCCACTCGAAATAATAAAGCTTGAATACCGTTATATCTAATGGTCATTCAGTTCCATGATGGTGGTTAAATTTCAAGGCACGGAACGAGGATGGGTTAGGTCAACTAAATACCGTCATAATACTATTATTTGTTCTCATGATTTTTGATTTGCGGTGTAATTACTGCCTATCACTAAAAACATTAGCCTAGTGCACGGTGGCCCAGTGGTTTGAGCATGCGGATGTCAGTCGCGGGTTCCAATCCCGGATCGTAAAAATCGGTTTCTCGAACGTATGTAATATCATTTGGTATTTACCGTTAGCTTTTCGGTGAGAGAACATATCGCGAGGAAACCGTCATACATCTGCGAAGAAATTCATAGGCGTATGTGAAGTACCTAACACGCACTCGACCAGCGTGGGGACCAATTTCCGTTCCCTCTTATCCATGGATAATTGCTTGGCACACTGGCTATATACGGCACAGGCCTCTCATTAGTGGCTGTGCCGTATATAGAATAGTGGGATGTATGTAAGTAGGTTGATAGCAAAAAAGTACTTTACACCACACCTTGCCAAAAAGCGCGTTTTTCTGCACGCTGCGCGATCAGAAAAACCCACTTTTTGGCCAAGTGGTGACGTAAAATTGTGTACAAATCACGGGTCGTAAAACAGAAAGCCCTCTCTCGCATATTTGAGACTCTCGCCTGCGGCTCGGGCCCCAAACATCTGCGATATCGGCCTTTCTTTGTTTTACAACCCTTGTATCGTAAATAACTATTGAGCTTTTCCGGCTTGAAGTAAAATAAACAGAATTATGCGTAATTATATTTGTATCGGGATTGATTTCGGAACGTGAACATTTGCAGTGCGGAATATCACTTAAGCGCCGCTAGTAAAACTTACGAGCGGCGCTCGTGATGCAACCGAGGCTAATGGGCTCCGTTCAGGATTTATGTTAGTGCATGTACCGGCTTTATGGAAATAGGCACCATAAACTCGCCGGGGCTTTAACGATAGTTAATAAATTTTTCTCATCGAAGCGTTCGCACAGAGCGCTCGAGCGCGAACATTGTTGCCGACACGGGCACAGTCGCAGCCGCGCCGTCGCCGGTCGCGAACACGCGCAAACTCCGCTCCTTCGTTAACATTCCGAATTATCGCCGCTCTAAACATTCGCACTTTATGGCCCGCCGTTTACGTCCAATCGTGCTCCAGCCGATCGGTAATAACCTCGAGCGCTCACGCGCCGCGTCGCGCCGCTTGACAATTTTACTTAGAAATATTTCATTCGAAGATGACCGACGCGAGGACTCGAGACAAAGATTTCTAGAATATAACTTCGCGCTAGTTTATTACCGCGCGCCAGTAAAACTCGCCGCCGTTTTACGACGGGAGGCGATTAGCTCTCTCCGGTTCGTCGTTCACTTTCGTTCGGTCGTCTCACCGCGCCGCCGGCTTCCAGGTGACGAAGAACAAGACGTGGAAGGACATCGCGGGCCTGCTGGGCATCGGCGCGTCGTCGTCGGCCGCCTACACGCTGCGCAAGCACTACACCAAGAACCTGCTCGCCTACGAGTGCCACTTCGACCGCGGCGGCATCGACCCGCAGCCCATCATCAACCAGGTCGAGGCCTCCACCAAGAAGAAGGGCGGCAAGTCCAACGCCACTCCTAGCGCAGGTTACTTTTATTCCTATATTATGAACACATCACTTATATTATTCTCTTAAAAAATAACCATTTGTTTTGTACTAGAGAAAACTGAGAATATAACACTATGTTCGTAAATGTATGCCATTCTAAATATCATGAACAATGCTAGTCCCGAGCAGGGTTATTATTTGTCTACATTATGTGTTTCGAACGTCATTTCACAAAGTTTACGGTTTTCTGGTCAATACTCCGGTATTTACAGAATTGTTTGTCTTACTCGACTGAGTTCTTGAAAGTGCAGTGAATGATTACATCTTATTGTTAAATTTCATTCAATATTTCTCATGTTATTATGGGCAATCTAAAAGTCACAATTGTTTCCGCTAACTCAAAGCAGGGCGGTAAAATTAATCATGTGACTGCTGACATCAAAAGTTATCAGTGTTCCATTTTGAGAGGGTTAGTTCAAAATTTTATCGGGTCTCGCAGTCTGTGAGCATTCCAGGTATAGATATTGCTCCTACAGCCCTTTCGCAATGCACCCCATGCAGGAGCAGATTCACCCTTTAGGCAAGGTAGGCCTAAGCAAAGGGCGGCTCGATATAAAGAGCGGGTATCGTGCCATGTGCCAAAACCTACTTAACAGGAGCCACGAACGCAGCGGCCGGTCCTACACCAGCTAGGGCGGCCGAGACTGCAAACTCACCACCGACTCCATGGATGTCCATGGACACGTGACTAATCTTCTCCGTCCGTAGCAGGGTCGTCGAACTCGCAAGAATCATTTCCGGGCGGCGGCGCGGGCGCGGGCGGCGCGCCCGCCATGGACGGGTACCCCGCCGCCTACCCGCCCTACCCGCCGCAGCCCAACACCTCGCAAGGTGAGCATGACCACCACCACCACCACCACACTCCGCACCTGCACGTCTGCACTACTCTACTCTACTCTACTCTACCTGAAGTGCACCCGACTCGACGCGATAGTAGTCTGCGTGTTTAATCTATTGTATTTGTACTCTTAACTGATGGGGTTTTGACCGGTAAATTGGTGCCGAAAGTAAATTTTGTGTCGGTTTTTGGAACTTGGAACTTTTGAAGTTGTACCTTATTTTTATGACCAGGCTACTATTGCACAGTGTGAGTCCCTTGTAATTCAGCATACAGGTTTATTAAGTAATGTAAATAATGTTACGTTGAAATAACCATTCTAAATTTCAATCGGCTCAGGTGTGTAGGCGATAGCGGCACCTTGTGACATGTTGGCACTTAAGTGATAACTCCGCTGTACAGACCTTAGCTCTATAGAAAAATGCGACGCAAAGAGTAACCAATTTTCACAACTCTCAATGCTATCTTTCTTTTTAAACAAGTCCTCACTCGATCCGTCCTAAAAGGTTACTCCTTCCGCGGCATTTGCCTTAGATAAGGCCGCACGCCCGAAAGCACCCTACTTGCGGCGTGCGGCGCTTGTTTTCTTTATTTACGCAATTTACTAACTCCATTTCTTAACCAGATAATCACAGCTAACCAATCATTTTGGCTCATGTGATCGCTTCTCACTAACCCCCAACCGTACGGCTCGTCCCGGAGGAATTCTACCGTCCGAATCGATTATCTCTTATTCATAAAAATTATACTTTTGATGTCCCCTTTCGGCTCTGTTCTCATCACTTAGCCACCAAACCTAGTGTTGGGGTCGGCTGGCGCGCATGGCGCGGGGGTAGGGTCCGGTATTCCTCGGGACGGGCGGGCGGTCCCGGTACAAGTTGTGTGGTTGTAGGCGGCGGGCCGGCCGGCGACAACCTCGCCGCCTCCAACCCGTTCGACGAGCCCCCGGGGCCCCGCAGACCCCCAGGTAACCACACACCACTCAGCGACCCAGGGCGCCAGCGAACAATACCATCTAACTCAGGGTGCGTTTCCACTGAGTGCACGCGGAGCGGCGATGTGCGGAATTGTTCAATCAAATAAATCGAAGTGGAGGAACTAATTTGATCGGCTAATTGTGCACGCTTCTGTGAAAACGCAACCTTAAACTGCGCCGGTACATCTGTAAGGCGCGAGCCAGATAGAAGGAATGTAAGAACCGCGTTCCGGATCTCTTCCCTTAAATAAATCTTCATCCAAAAAAAGTGGAGAAGTGTTGGACTCGTAACGAAACACTGGCGTTCTATGAGTACTCATGTTGCAGGTCTTCTGTTCGCTTGGCGCTGTTTTGCTCGATTTTTAAACCGATATGGGCTGGCGGTCTATTGAGATATTCGATCTTACATAAGTAAAACTTACAGATGTAAAGCCACGCTAGATTCAACACCTTGCACATTGTTTGAATTTTGCTCGCGGGCGCTCTGTCTATATTTTGTTGTCACAACCATGTACAAGTCACTATCTTCGCAGATATAGTAACCACTCGACGCGTGTTCATTGTACTATATTAGATCCATGTAGTTGCTAAAATGCTTTGTGCATATGTTTTTCACCATTCCAACAACTATAAGTTGTACTGTATTGGTGTAGCCCGTTTGAAGTAGTATTATTCTCTGTTTCGCTTTAAATAATTACTGTCTACTAATAATATAATAAAATTAATAGTAAATGTAATAAAGATGTCAATGCCGAATCGTTCGGCAAATACTATTTTATATGCTTTCCTCGAAAGCATGGTGTCAGTGGTTATTAGTTCTGCGACTCGCACAGGCATCGGTATAACTGACACCTTGTCGAGTCAGCTCGAATTTGAATCCTTTAGTAGTGGCTACAAGGTTCTCGTTTCTTGCCCATGTCTGTCTTGCACAAATTTCACAAAAATCGCCGATTAAGCGTACACACCAATTTATATCATATCACTGTCTATTTTGACGTATCGAACAGATTCGTATTGGCTATAATGGTCATTGAGTCACAATTGGACTATTTTAAATTTATTTTGTTGCGAGTTGATAAATTCCTTTCATAGTCACTACTATCACGTGGACTGAAATCAGAGGCACAATTCATCAGCTTTGGCTTGTTATTGTCTCTTTTCTTTTGCTAGTTTTCTTGTTAATATTATGGTTCATAGTCTCATCTTTTTTTACTACTTTTGCATGTTTCAATAACATTTTAACATCACATACATGTAGCATGCTAGTATGTATTTAGTGAACTATATTTTGTGCAGTATACGTAAGTTCGCACTGTGTTACTTTGCAGGTTACCAGCCTGGTTACGGGTACGAATACGGATCTCCCTACCAGTCCACGAGGCCAGTGTACCCGCCGTATGGCCCCGAAGGGGACAGGTGAGAATTTGTTACTATTTTTGTTACAAAGTTTATAAATATTATCTTTGACTGTCAACGTACGATATGCGCTGAGCTGGTAAACGTTAGCAATAGGAATGCCACTAATGCCGTCAAAAGACGTTGACTATGTTTCATCTTTGTTATCAGAATTGCAACTGATCTGTTGGAGTTAATTGAGCCTTGCGTGTCTAATTAATCGATATGTATTTTTTGAAATATTACGACATTTGATTTTAATGCAATCAGCATTAAGTCCACTTCGTAGATTCAATGAAAGTGTATGTTCATAACCCAGAAATTTAGATCGACACTGTCATGCGGGCTACCTTTCGGCCTCGCTTGGCGGGGTTAGGGTCGGAATATCCATTCTAAACGGAAATATCCGTGGTCAGTAAGCGAACGGAACGGCCCGGCTCGGAGTTAGCGGGTCGAGCCGGAGCCGTAGCGGGCATGACGTTGTGTGATGTTAATCAGAGGGTACGGTGCCGGCAGCGAGTACCGCTACGGCGGCTACGGGTACCGCGGCGCGGCGCCGACGCCGACGCCGGGGCCGGGGCCGGGGCCGGGGCCGGGGCCGGGCGGGCCGACGGGCGCGCCGGGCGCCGCCACGCCGCCGCCGCAGCCCTACCCCGACTACTACCGCGCGCCGCACCCGCAACACCCGCAACACCCACAACACCCGCACCCGCCGCACCCGCCGCACCCGCACCCGCCGCTGCAGCACTCGCAGCACCCGCAACACCCGCAGCCGCCGCCCGCCCAGCACGAGGTACCAACTCATATTTATTATTCCTCGTACTCTCTGTTCGTTATGAACCCGTTTGAAGTAGTCGCTTATCTAAAGCATCTTGTTGCGCTCACGAACAGTGTGAAAGAGTTGATGTTTCAAATTCGGCCAATAGTTCTGTCAGTGGAAGTCTGCCTTTTCCACTGTTCGTTGGCCATATTTTTTCTCATGTTGAACGCGACAATGTTAAAAAATACCTGGCGTCTGTTAAACAAACGCGACTAAGGACGATCATATGCTATAAGCACATAATGAATGAGATACCGATAATGTCCGAGACTCCTCTTGTGCTCTAATGGAGCAACTTTGTTTTAGAAATTGTCGTTGTCTCAGTCACGATTGTTAAATTGGCGCCTGTTATCTCCATAAATCTTAACTAGGCTTAAAATATAAAACTTTATTATTAATGCCACATTATCGTAACAGATTTCGGCCTAGTTATGACATTGGATTGATATATCTGGTCTGTCAGTGTCATCTCTGAATTATTATGATTTTTTTTTATAAATTGTTACATCGATGGAATGTGTATTTTGTAGTATTGGCCTGAGAATATTACTGCCCTGCATTGCATGCTTGGCATGTCAGGAGAACCCATTCCGTATGCGACATTGTCCCTTATTGTATTGTATTCTGTATCAAATATTATACTCTTTTAGTAATCGTTGAAGATGAAATTAGGTAACACAGAAGTTTAAGCTAGTCGGTTATTTTCCACTACAGATATTTAAAAAAGAAAACTTACGTGTTATCTTTACCTATCCGACGTATAGCGAACCTGTGACGTGTCGAGGCTCTCTGCCTGTGTCCTCGACTATTATGAAGTATTTTAGCTTAGCATGAATTTTATTTGTACTTTAAATATGCTCTTAAAATGATGGCATGTGTAATTGTAGGAAACCGTATTTACGTGTGAATGTTAAATATTCATAAAATAATGTTTAAAATACATGTTACATGAATGTCAGAATGTCCAATGCAATGTTAGAGGGAAAAAGTGACCAGGGCACTGGGTAATAGATGTTGAATGACACAAACGATAATATTCAAATGATCGAATAAATAATATATGTGGTTTGCTACATACAGTATGTTACCTATATAATATCTGCAATGGCTCTTATATGCCGAAGTGTCAGATTTATCTGTAGCTCACTATACTGTGATGGATTGTGGTTACACAGCTCAGCGACTAAAACAGAATCTCGATCGCTGCTAGGACTACGGTACATTCTGGGATGGGAACATCGAATTTTGTATATATTTATTCAATTCCTTAAAAGTTATTACGTTGCCTTAACCACATGTATCGTTTAGTCGAAGCATTAAATCGAGTCGAAACTCCTTTCAAATACGAAGTTCGAAATGATTCCGCAGACTTCGTGACAGCACAATCAATGAGGACGATTTGAGCAGCCCCGAATTATAATAGTGTACACCGAAAAAGAAAGCCCCATATCACATTTTTATCGCCCTCACTTTTGGCTCGGGCTCCGAGTACTTGCCATTTGAGACTCGTACTTGATATTCTTCTCGGTGCGGCAGAAGCCAAATATATCGTAATAAATCTTCAATAATGCAGTAAAAAGGAAGTTATGATATGTTTGCGTATCTCGGCCGTCGCCGACTATATGAAGGTCCTTGCGTCCTCATTGGTTGGCGCCTCGCGGACTTGTGTTGTGTGTGGAGTGTGGGCCGTCCCTGAGGATCTGCATCTGTTTGGTGTAGATGTCGGGCGGCGGCGGTAGCATAATGAACTCGCAGCTGGCGCGGCAGCTGGTGGCGCCGCTGCCGGCCGCGCCGCGCGCCTACGGACCCGTACGGACCGTTTGTACCACGCACTCGAACACGCTTCCGACCATTGGCGACCGGTCTCAATCTCATCCGCAGTCCGCACCCCACCTCGACCATGATCCGGACTGACTATGATCCGCTTCACCTCTTTTTCGTTGTTGTACTGGGGGGTATCTCGCGTCTTCTAATGTAAGCGGTACTGACAGATATAGCCCTGCCCCAATAATGGTGCCACCTACAGGGTCAAATTGTGAATCTTAAATCGTCGAGGGATCCACTTGAAGAGAAAAATTCAAGAAAATTCCTCTTGAGAGGTTTAGGAGGAGTTCAGTGATAAACTCACAGGAGAATAATATTTTTAAAAATTTCACGGGTCCATTATTTTCTGTCCGCAATTGGTCAATGCATCTGAAATATTCGACGCATTTATTACATTGAACCTACGATGTACCTACATGATGTGGGCTGGGGCGATAAATAGTACCGTTTGCGTCCCGGGGTAAAACTACGAACAAGGTGTTGAAGCGAAATTATACACGTCCGCCAAATTAAAGTATTTCTTCAGCCATATTGAATCGATTATAAATCGATTTGATACGCCGACGGGAATACTTTAACACGATCGATGTGAGACATAATCTCATCCGTGGTTTTGGCTTCATTTGTTTTATTCGATTAATACCACTAGCTAGTTTGACAAAATTCCAAGCCTCTCACTGTTCAATTATTCTTCTTTTTGTTCACTAAATTCAGCTTGCGGTGCAATTAATTGGCTTCCCAGTTTATCGAATCATCAGCGGCCAAAACCCGTCGGAAAATTGTTTCAAAATTTAACCAAAACGTAATAAAATATGGAAGTAAAGGTTTAGAGTGTGTGGTGGTGGCTTTTATGATAAACCTTTGGTCACTAAATCATCTGCATGCATTTTAATTACACGGATCATGTTAGCTTAGCCGTAAGTGAGCGGAGTAGCTTTGTACATAGCAGCGGCTCGGTGGAATGTCCGTCGCATTCTCAGTAGTTCTGTGGCCTGGTTTTGTACATAATCCAATATACAGGCGTGCAAAGCCATGTGCAGAACTACTGGGCATTATCAGAACAGCAGGCCGCCGCCTCGCTCATTCGACCGGCCACAGGCGTCATTTTTTTAAATTAAGCGTTCACTTTTGGGATCACGGCCAGAGTAATAACACCTATTGTCGCTTTTTATACGATTTCGCCGATACACTCGAATTAACCGTTTAGTCGTAGAAAACTTGTTTGGTGATGGAATGAGTTGGAGAAACTTTTATATGTATAAATATCAGTGTTTTGACGTAAGTTTTAAACGGTTGATTTGAATTAAGCGTTCGCGTTGCAAATAGCCACAATAGTTAATTATGCAGTCTGATATTTTTTATGTATAATATAAATATTTTGGCTATTCGGCTACTGGGGAGGCTTTTGAAATCGGACGTATCGTAACGAACGGGAAAAGATGGTTTTGATTCTTCGATTGAATTACAATTTTGTTTGTTTCTATTATGGGGGGTTAAAACCAAAATAAACACCAGTGTAAGAACGAAGATCCACTACTAGTGGTGTAATTTTGGCAATTACAAATCGATAGTATATCAATCTGAGATTATACTCTTATTTTAGTAACTTAACCATTGTATAACAAAAGAACGGCAGACCATTAATGGTTTTCAAGAACGGTCGAGCGTCCGCACCCTTGTAATTCGAAAAGAATAAAGAGTACCGGTCGTTTATTTGGTTTAAAACCTCCTTTACACTACACGGGGAACCGGAACCATCGGGGCCCGTCGGCGCGGCTCGACACCGGCGCGCACTAACTCTCGGGCTCGGTCGGTCCACAGTACTCCGGCGGCAAGCCGCTGGGCCCCGCGGGCGCGGCGGCGGCGGCGGGCGCGGGCGCGGGCGCGGGCGCGCCGCGGCGGCACCCGGACTTCACCAAGGCGGAGGCGGGCGGGTACGCGGGCTCCGCGGCGCCGCCGCAGCGCTTCCCCGGCCCCGGCCCCGGCCCCTGGCCCGCCGCCTTCCCGCCGCAGCGCCAGCCCGCGCCGCAGCCCGCCTGGCGCCCGCCGCAGCAGCAGCCCTGGCCCGCGCAGCCCTACCCGCCGCAGGTCAGCATCACCACACGTCCACCCGACCACCCGACCCCGGGGTCCACCGAAGATACTCACCAATATTCATTCTTTCATCATGAGTAGCCGATTTCGTGCCGAAAGATATTGGCACGAAATTGCATTGGCATTTACATGGATTATTGTGACCGGTAAATTGGTTTCAGCGCACACGTTCGTTCCAAAACTGTCATGACACATTTTCATTCCATGACCCGACCCATTAAAGCCTGAATAATTTTAGGTATCAGTAGAAAAGAAAATTCCTAGTATATTGTTCGAGAGGTAATTTTTGCTTTAATTTTTTTTTCATATAAAAAGAGCCCCGGTTTATTCTCATTTGTACAGTAGCCAAAATAGTCAAGTAGCCAATTCCGTTATCTCTTTGGGTTCGGTTGATGGTAAAAGTAAATATTGTTCATAGGGCCAGGCAGGGGCGGCGTGGGGCGGCGCGCCGCGGCCGCCGGCGGACTCCTACCCGCCCGGCGTCGCGCCCTCGCCCGTAAGTCGCCTCATCCATACTCATTCTGCACGAGTCGACTCATCGCTCCCATCATACACATCGCTATGTATTTTATATCTATAACAGATAACATTAAACTAATGCGAACGTAATTTTCGAACCAGGGTCCCCCCAACATGAGCCTGGGGGGCGGGCAGCTGAAGCGCGAGATGACTTTCCCCCCGGAGTGCGTGGAGGCGACCGCGCCCGCCGGCGACAAGCGGCGGCGGCTCACCAAGGCCGACGTGGCGCCCGTCGACGCGTGGCGGGTCGTCATGGCGCTCAAGTCGGGCCTGCTCGCCGAGACCTGCTGGGCGCTCGACATCCTCAACATTCTGCTGTTCGACGACAACTGCATAGGGTACTTCGGGCTGCAGCACATGCCCGGGCTGCTCGACCTGCTGCTGGAGCACTTCCACCGCGGGCTCGCGGAGGTGTTCGACGCGCCGCCGCCGGCCGCCGCGGCCTGGTACGCGGCGCCCGGCGCGCCCGCCGCGCCCGTCGCGCCCGCGCGCCCGCCCGCGCCGCCCGACCCCGCCGACCGCGTGCGCGTGCTCGCCGGCGAGAACTACACGCTGCAGGCGCGCCGGCGCCGCGCGCACGTCGCCTACCGCGCCGAGCCCGACGCCGCGGCCGCCGACCTCTTCGCGCCCGACCCGCCCGACGAGCCCGAGGACCGGCACGACGCGCTCGAGCCCTGGCAGCTGGCCGACCACCTGATGCCCTGCTTCCGCGCCGAGTTCCTGCCGCTGCCGTTCGTGCGCGTGCTGCCCGGCGAGCGCGCGCCCGACCCGCCGGCGCCGCCGCCGCCCGCGCCCGAGCCCGCGCCGCCGGAGCCCGCGGAGGAGCCGGCGCCGCCGCCCGCGCGCCCCGCCGAGGACCGCGACAACCTCGAGGCCGAGCCCATGGAGCTGGAGGTGGAGCGGCGCGTGACGCTCGCCGTGCGCGACCCCGCCGGCGTGCTCAAGCGGCGCCGCCTCGAGGACCACGAGGACGAGTGCTACACGCGCGACGAGCCCAGCCTGAACCTCGTCAGCGAGAGCCGGGACGCGCTCGCGAAGCGCTGCATCGCGCTCTCGAACATCCTGCGCGGGCTGACGTTCGTGCCGGGCAACGAGGCGGAGTTCTCGCGGTCGGGCGCGTTCCTCGCGCTCGCCGGCAAGCTGCTGCTGCTGCACCACGAGCACGCGCCGCGGGCCGCGCGCGCGCGCGCCTACGAGCGCGCCGCGCGCGACGACGGCGACCAGGACGCGTGCTGCTCGTCGCTGCGCGGCGAGGGCGAGTGGTGGTGGGACGCGCTGGCGCAGCTGCGCGAGGACGCGCTCGTGGCGTGCGCGAACATCGCCGGCTCGGTGGAGCTGCAGCACCAGCCGGAGGCGGTGGCGCGCCCGCTGCTGGACGGGCTGCTGCACTGGGCCGTGTGCCCGGCGGCCGTGGCGGGCGACGCGCCGCCGGCGGCCGCGCCCGGCTCGCCGCTGTCGCCGCGCCGGCTCGCGCTCGAGGCGCTGTGCAAGCTGTGCGTGACGGACGCGAACGTGGACCTGGTGCTGGCGACGCCGCCGCGCGGGCGCATCGCGCTGCTGTGCGCGGGGCTGGCGCGCGACCTGTGCCGGCCGGAGCGGCCGGTGGTGCGCGAGTTCGCGGTGAACCTGCTGCACTACCTGGCGGGCGCGGGCGGCGCGGCGGCGCGCGAGGTGGCGCTGCAGGCGCCGGCGGTGGCGCAGCTGGTGGCGTTCATCGAGCGCGCGGAGCAGACGGCGCTGGGCGTGGCGAACCAGCACGGCGTGGCGGCGCTGCGGGACAACCCGGACGCGATGGGCACGTCGCTGGACATGCTGCGGCGCGCGGCCGCCACGCTGCTGCGACTGGCGGAGCACGCGGAGAACCGGCCGCTGATCCGGCGGCACGAGCGACGGCTGCTGTCGCTCGTCATGTCGCAGATCCTCGACCAGAAGGTGGCGCACGAGCTGGCGGACGTGCTGTACCAGTGCAGCCAGCCGAGGCCCGACGCAGCGCCGGCGCCGCTCGAACAATAGACGCTGTGAGTGTAGTGACGCTGTGCAGTGAGCGGTGTGACGGACGCGACAGTCGCGCGGACCATGAGACTGAGTATACCTGTCGGTACGTGTACATATAGTGATACGGCGCAGACCGACGCGAGGCCGTCGGAGCGGTGTCTCGAGTGTTAGGCTGTACAATCCGATTTTGTTATTTATGTCCACGATGATTTATTTACAAGAATGTCAATGTGCTATAATCGATTTCTATTGTTCGATTGAGAAAAGATGTATTATAACTCGTAATTTTGATTTTTATAATAAAATGGGACTTGAATCTGTTTATTGGTTTTATGATGGAGATTTTTATACCGAGTACCTTTAGCGCCTTTGTCTATAAAAGAAATCTTAGTGGAGTGTGAGGAGCTTATGTGGGCTATAAGTTTAAATTAAGTCTAATGTGAATTATTACAATAATCTATAATATATTGAAATTGAATCTGAATTTTATTTATTTTTTGAATTGGCATTTTTATAACTCTGCTCACCTCAATTCAAAATTAAAACTTTTGATTAACTCAATCGAAATTCTAATTTAATTCATTTGTTCTCTCATTACGCATATTATGTCGGGCTATCTAAAGTCCAAAATGAATATTTACTTTTACAATTTACTAGATTATCAATATCACGTAAAGAAAAACAATATAAATACACTTCGCCTTATGAAACAAGGTACAAAAATCTTTGCTATTGATACAGAATGGACATTTTTAACGCAACCAGCCAAGATAACCGCGTATATGTCGGACAAATAGCATTCGTTCCTCTCGCACTTATATACTTTGACAGTAAGGAACGAAAGCTATATAATGTCCGACATAGAAATCTTAGCCGCCCTAGAGACATATTTTAAATGCAGTAGATAGGAAAATGTACAAACATCCGGGGAACGAACCGGACATAATAAAAAAAAAAAACACTAATTTATTTATTTAGTTTAAGGAGTACCAGCAGCTAATAAAATTAACATTATGGCATCAATCGTTAGCTTGAACAAATAATTATCAAACCAATATCAAACATTATTATTGAAATGAAAGGCAAACCATTAAAGCGAAGCGAAACTTATTCAAGCGTATAAAGTACTGATCATTTTTAAAAGTAAAGTATTTCATCCTTTGACTCACAGACCACCTCCTTGGTCTGTGCTTTGACTACAGTAAATTTCCCCACTACAGTATTTTTCTTGTACAGTATGTACAGATGTACAGTATACTATACAAATTATTTGACATGCAATTAATGAGGTACGTACTTGTCGATAAATAAAATGATCTGTATTACTGATACTGGTCTGAATTACCACTAAACAAAATGATTTAGAATAATAATTCTCTACGTATGTAATTGTTCGGAAACTGAGTGTGAGGACTTCAATTTTAGGAGAGGATAGGTAATTATTAACCATATTTACTCAATGTAAAGTTGTATAAAATAACAATATCAATCAAGAACGCTCACATTGAATAGAAAATTAAGACATAACCCTGTGTCTGCGAGCCTTTATCATCATCATCATATCAACCAAAAGACGTCCCCTGCTCGACATAGGCCTCCCCCAGAGTGCCACAATGACCGTTCCTGCGCCACCCGCATCCAGCGGACTCCCGCGACCTTTACCAGGTCATCGGTCCACCTTGGAGTCTACCCACGCTGCGCCTTTCGGTCCGTGGTCGCCACTCGAGAACCTTTCGGCCCCAACGGTCATCGGTTCTACGTGCAATGTGCCCCGCCCACTGCCACTTATGCTTTAGCGATTCGAAAGGCTATATCGGTTACTTTGGTTCTGCTACGGATGGCCTCATTTCTGATGCGATCACGCAGAGAATCTCCCAGCATAGCCTTCTCCACTGTCTGAGCCTTTATACTTATGCTGGCAAAATATCCACATTGTACTGCTCTACCCTGACGTTGCACTCTCTCTGCTTCCAAACATTTTGTACATTGGCTCGAAATTGAGACGCACGTGGACAAGTATGATTACTATTTGTAGCAATCCTTTCTATTATACTTATCATACCTACTTGTATATGGCCTGCGTGCAAGTGACGCTTGCCTGGGAGCGACGAATGATGAACCGCTTTGCTACAAGTAAGGATAGCAATGCTGGATCCAGCTGGAAGCAGCGCAATTTTCAGTGTGCTGGGTCCAACACCGGCTCCGCAGTGAAAATAATTAGAAAAAAATAAACAAATCCAGGAAAGATCCAGCTGGATTGCAAATTCCTGTCTACAAGAGAGCGTAAGTACATTATGAGAAAGCAAAACGCTACCTGTAGGTTATACTTACTCACTTATCTAGGCTCAAAATCAAATTTTTATTCTGTTCTTATATACGCCACACGTTACACAAACACGCAAGAATGCTAGATGGGCCAGAGTAAAGGTTCGATTCCGCAGCTGAGCCGACAGCATACGACAACTGCACGTACCACCGCACTCCAAATTGAACCGTAATCATAAGACTAAAAGTCCCAATTTAGAGTGAGCGGCATGTGTCGTTCCGACACTTGTCCGCTCATTTCAAATGGAGCTTTTTAGGCATACATTTACGGTTCAATTTGGAGTGCGGCGGTACGTGCAGTTGTCGTATGCTGCCGGCTGCGGAATCGAAGCTTTAACCATCAATTTTGAATTGTACGAATCATATCAATCCACTATCAGACCATTCATCAGTGTTAAGAAAAATGTGAACAGGACTTCATTATTGAAATATATAAACGTGTCACTCAAGTCTGGCAATTTAAGACAAGTGACTTAAATGTAATGACGTGATATATTTTTAGAACTGGCCCTGAACTGGCTCAGAAAGCCCTTTCGTTTGATACTACACACGATGGGTTTCAGAACATTTTTTTTAAATTCCATACAAAAAAGAAGTCGTCATAACTCCTCTTCGTTTTTTTTTCGTCCAACGGGTCAAATTATTTCATATGTCCTAAAGATCAATCAAAAATCAAATTCTCCATACAAAGCCCTTCTGTGCCGCCAGCACTACAAAGCGATAGTGTGTCGTCTAGCCCAGTACGCCAAGCACTGTTTTTTTGGTGTAGGTACAACTGTCTAAACCAATTCGATAAAAACAAATTAAAACTGTTCATAAATGTTTTTTTTTTCATGATCAAAGTACCTACACCTTCACTCCGACCTTTTTAGTGGTTGTTGGCGTGGTGGGCACGACACGATGACACACGACCAGTTTATAGGTTCTTGGGGTTCAAAGGGTTAAGGGTATAACGGTTGCTCAGATATGTTTGAACCTTGGGAACGTACCTACGTATATTTGAAAAGTGCACATCAATTAACCCTTTGACACACAACCACTTTATAGGTTCTTGGCGGTCAAAGGTGAACTAGAATTGAAAAGTGCAAGTATGATCCATGAAGACAGCCATGATGCAGCCCATAGATAAACTAATTGATGACCTACTTAACCCTTTGACCGCCAAGAACCTATAAAGTGGTTGTGTCGTCGTGCCCACCACGCCAACAACCACTTAAAAGGTCGGAGTGAAGGTGTACTTTGATCATGAATAAAATCATTTATGAACTGTTTTGATTTGTTTTTTTTTTTTTAAATTGGTTTAGACATTACACCAAAAAAACAGTGCTTGGCTTACTGGGCACGGCGACACACTATCGCTTTGGCGGTCAAAGGGTTAAGGTAGTGATAGACGGGCGAGTAAGTCTGGCGGTTTTACGGCTCGTCGACTTTACTCGCCAATGTAGCAGCCTAAGTAGGTACGCGAACTTAAAAACAGCCGAGTAAGTTCGCCGGCGATCCAACAGGTTTGATTTTGATTCGTAGCCCGCCTTTCTGGCACCGCCGCGAGCCGCGACTTTGTCTGTGCAGTCCGTGGGTGCGGTCGCTTTTGGCATGTTGCTGGCATGGTGGCAGTTGAGTTTGTACATCGTGCACACATCGTGGTTTACTTTCGTTCAGAAAACTTTATTAAAATATTAAATTAATTAAAAATTAAAGTTCGTGAACTTAAAAACCGCGGTTTTAAAAACATGTGTCTGTCACCTACGCGAGCGGAGTAAAACCGTGAACTTTAAAACCGCGGTTTTCAAAATAGTGTGTCTATCACGGGCTTTACACACTTTGGAACTGGCAGCTAAAAACACATGGATGACATGCCAATGAAATTCTTTATTCAACTTCTATCACTTAATTGTCATTATTAATCCGTTTTATCCGTGTATATTTGGTTAACATGTTAATAAAAATTACTTAATTGTAGTAACTCAGTATAAATGAATTCACAAAAAACTAAGGGATAGTTAAACTCCATGTCCAGTGTCCTTTAGACTGTAATGGAGTGTCAGGCCAGTGATAGTAAGAAATTGTTCGAAGTGTTTGATGCATCCAAACGCAAGCGAGGTAGGAAGAAAAGGGATGGAGCGCCTGTAGCCCGGTCCGTGGCGAGTGACGGTTCTGCTAGCGTAAGTAAATTATGAGCGCCTATGAGAGTTAACGAGCAACAACATGCACACTAACTGTTGCATACTTTCCAAGCAGGGTCAAATCCGGGTGGTGTCGGCTAAAGCTAGTCTACAGGAGACTCTTCCTTCGAAAACTGATGCTTTCCCAAGCAATGATGAAAGGTGACACAGATTATCTAATTATTTATTTCCCTTGGTCATGAATCATCATTTCATGTTACTTACTTACGTTACGAATTCTTTATATGATTAGGAACGCAGAAAGTAGCCCGTCGCCTTCGCGGTCTCAGAGCTCGCCGAGGCGCCACCGACGTCCTACGTATGTTAAAGTATTATTTTGGTGTTTTACTGGTTATTTACATTGGTTATGGAGCGAAACGCTGTGTCGTCGAACTCTAACAAATTTCGGCTTGTAGGTAAAGTCAAAAACATAAATGTATGTACCCAAGTCCTTCTCAGTAAAGTTATGTTCGCATAATTTTGTCACTGATTTCGTACTAGGGCTGCCATCTCGAATTTCGCCAAACCCGGACAAAGATTCAAAAAACCCGGACATTTGGCGTAAATCGCATTTTTTCCCCGGACGAGTCCGAAAACAATATTTTAAAAAAACAGGACGTTTAAATTCAATGAGGTGCTTCCTTACATGAAAAGTGTCCGGGTTTTCCCCGGACACTTCTTGACACCCCCCCCGGACGGCCCCCGGACAGCCACCAAACTAGGACAAATCCGGGAAAACCCGGACGGATGGCAGCCCTATTTCGTACCTATACATATTGTCGATGTTGACTGTACCTACTGACAAGTAACTTTGTACACCATCTGACTTTTAGGCATTTAAAAGATTGTAAACAAACGAAAGCAACGCGAGCATGCACAAAACAATGACGGTGGTCGTAGATATTTAATGATTGGAGCAAATTATAAACGATATAATTTTTCAATGGCAGGAGAGACAATATGTCCTTGGCTTTGAAGGCTGGTCGCGCCTCTACGCCCCTTTCGACGTCGCCGCAACGAGTAAGTTACATGTCATTTACGATACGGTAACGATTTACTAGTTTACAGTTTACCACATTCTCAACATCGACGATTTTTTAATACCTACCTATTATTATTTATCGTATGGCATTTATTTAGAACCGTGAGATCTTCGAGAAGATAGTACGGTTGCCAGTTTACCTATGCAAATACTTACCGGTCGGTTTAATTCATCACTGATTCACTTCCAGGAAGTGCCTAGCAAACGCTCTGCTCGTAGATCTCGTAACCGGTACATAGGTGTACCATATGTTTCCCCATAGATACCAAGGTTATGTAAGTTGGTAATAACCCTGCCTACGAATTAGGCTGGAGGTCCCGGCCCGGGTTCGAATCCCGGCCAGGGTATTTGTGTGATGAGCAGGAATATTTGTTCGTGGATCTTGGATGTTTTCTATGTATTTAAGTATCTATTTATCCACATAAGTATGTATATCGTCGCTTAGTATCCATAGTACACGCTTTGCTTAGTTTGGGACTAGGTTGATTTGTGTAAGATGGTCCGTAAAATATATTTTTTTAAATCGCGTAGCATTATTACGGAAAGCTTGGCAGCGACAAACATCCTTAAAAATTTTCGGACTTAGTAGGAAGTGGAATTCGCTAGGGAAACAAAATCATGTTCTTGGCGATAGGTAATTGGTGCCGCTCCAACAAAAAATGTTCCGTGTTTGTTTATGTTTATCCACGGACGCGTTCTGGTTTAATGCAGGAAGGCGACAGAACATTCGAGTCGGTGCCGAAGGACCAGGGATCCTTCATCTATGCCTTCCTGGAAGAAGCTATCAAAAGGGACAAGAAAAAGTGAGATATCCTCCTAAATAATTACTTACCTACATGTACTAAGTAGGGGCTGCACTAAACTATTAGCGGTGTAGGGTGTAGGTATATCTGTTTCATAAAGCGGCAATTACACTTCGTCGTTCACCTAATGGGGTCGCCGAGTTCATTTTAAACTACTTAGGCCAACAAACGTTGTCTTTACACTAGTCTGTCCGCCTACTACGGCGACTTGGCAGCTGTCGATCGCCGAATGCGGCCGACTAACGTGTTCTTTACACTTTTGCGGTCGCCGCATGCAGCAAGTGTAATTGCCGCTTTAGGTACTGTACAAACACAAAGTAGGGAAATTGCGCAATGTCGTCAATCGTAGATAGTATGGTAGGTACTGTAGGTAGCCGTTTGACAAGTTCCCTGTCCGAGTGCCCCCAATGTGGCGACATGAAAGTTTTTTTCAGGAGTACATGCATCGGATGCATCCACTGTGGGGTCACATACTCATACTGAATGCATAGTCCAACAGTCAGTTGGGGGGGGGGACACTTGACCATAGCTAAAATTATCACTTCAAAGCTTAATATCACACAAACCAATTCTTTAATCAAAAAATGCTTTTAGAAACCTAATCATATTTTTAAAAGAGCTATCCAACGATATCCCACACGATGGGGTTTGGCAGAAAAAAAAAATTGCACCACCACTTTACATGTAGGGGAGGTACCCTAAAAAAAATGTATTTTAAAGATTTTATTCTACCGTTTTGTCGGCGTAATTGATATGTATACTCACGCCAAATTACAGCTTTCTAGTACTAACGGTTACTGAGAAAAACGGGGGTCGGACGGACGGACGGACGGACGGACGGACGGACATGGCGAAACTATAAGGGTTCCTTGTTTACTACGGAACCCTAAAAATGTAGGGGTATTCACGTAGCTATAGCAGCGCTGTAACAATTTTTGAGAACAGTTGATGATATCCGCAGGCAACGTCACGCACGGCGTCACGAGGAGCGTGACAAAGGGAGCCGAGTGCGGGCCTCCTCGCCGAGCGAACGGCGGGACCACAGGGACCAACGGGACCAACGGGAGCACCGCGACCACAGGGATCACCGCCGCCACAGGCGACGCGACGACTCACCCAAGGAGCCTGAGAAGTAACCTTCCAGTTACATGCGTCCTTCGCCGCTATATAATGCGTGCGACGGCGGATATAATTTTTTTTTTAATAGCCTATTATGTGTCCCACTGCTGGGCAAAGGCCTCTCCCCATGTTGTCCAGACGTCCCTGTCCAGAGCCTCTTCCTCCCAGTTGGAGACAAATACGTCCAGATCATCCCGCCATCTCCGTCTGGGCCTGCCTCGTCTGCGTCGTCCGTCATGTGGCGCCCACTTGGTAGTTGCATTAGCCCACCTATCCGGGTGCATGCGACAGACGTGGCCGGCCCAGTCCCACTTGAGCCTGGCTGTTTTGGTACCCACGTCAGCTATGCGTATATAATACAAACAATAAAATGAATATAATACAAACACACTATATTGCACACTTCAATAAAAATACAAAACAGTTCAGAGCATAGCGATCCCAAAACATGAAACCATATTAGGTATCTTCCTAATTATTAGTACATTATACAAGACAATTCACCCAGGATATATAACCAATCTCAAGATCCAGACTGGATCTAATAGGAACTGGAACTGTTAGTTGCACGCATTGTCAGTTTAGATTAGTATGACTCTGTACAGGTCGGTACTTTATTATTAATATATTTCGGCAGGCCCACCAAGGTAGAGAAACCAGCACCGGCAATTGATCAAAGTGTTTTGATAGAAACATTCGCAAAATTATGCGCTACGTTTAACACGAAGGCGGAAAATTCTTCAAGCAAGACTGTCGTAAGTTCAATAGTATTGGATCCAAATGTGTCCTTGTAAAACAATACAAATGTAGCCATTGTGTATTCTTGAACGTGTTTCAGCAACGTTCGCTGAGCCACAAGTCTTTGCAATGCGAAAAGGTGTCGAGACAAATCTGTAACGATGTTGACCAACGCCCGGTGAAACTAACCAGCCATGAAACTTCTCAAGGTAGACATAAAACAAACAGGAAGGACGAATGTCGTCTTAATCTGTTCAGCCTTTTTTGCGTGATTGATTAACAAACATCCAAACACATTAACTTTCGCAATTATAATATTAGTAGGATTATTAGGATAAGTAGACGTAGTATTACGACCAACCCTGTCAAAGGGACTCGGCTGAAAACCAGCGCAAGGCCCCCGGCCCTGCACATGCTGAGACGAGCACCCATTGCCCAAAACTCCTCAATTTAAAATGTAGAAATATTTATTTTAAGGTATAAATATTAATTATGTTTAAGTCATTTTTAATGTAACTGTGTTTTTTGGCAATAAATGATTTGTATTTTGTATTTGTATTTGTATTTGTATTTAAGGTAACATTCCCGTTTCAATCGCCCGAAGTCAGGAGAACGATTGCGGGCGACTTCGAAGCCGAGAAAACGTCGCTGCGTCTCGCTCGCACGTAACACAAGGCAGAGAGAGAAGCACCTACTGCGTTCCGTATAACAATGAAAACACCGTCGTAGAACAGTCGCAGCAGAGAGAACAGTATAGAAGCAAACTTGACGTCACCGGGACGAACATCCAGAACGCAGCAGATCACAGACGACGCGAATATCCTCCCAAACCTACTGCCACCAGGAGTGTACTCAGCTACAGGGGTTCTAGAGAACACAATCCCAACATGGATCCTAGAGAGTGTGAATGTCGTAGAGAAACACGTAGGGAATATGATCCCGGCAGAGAACTCAACAGAGACTACGATCGCGTTATAGAACCTGATAGAGAAAGATGCTATGACGATGAAAAGAAAAGGTATTATAACCAAAAGAGTAGCAGGAGCTACGATGTGCATCGCGATGCGTATGTTGCGGATGACAGACCGCACAGAACTACCAGAAGTGACAATCCGAGAGACCGGCGGTATGACGAAAGACGATACGAAGACAGAGATCGAAATAGACTGCGCGAAGAGATGGAAAAAAGAGACAAGTATTTTGAAGATAAACCTATCGTATCTCGGGACCGCAACTATCACATGTATAAAGAAAGCAGGGATCGCAGGAGTAAAAAGAACCTGGAGCGTTTTGAAAGAGCCTCCGTGACGTCAAGAGATGAGGAATTTAAAGAGAGGCTTTCTGAAAGGGAGAGAGATTCTGGTCTTAGTGTAGTGGATATGGAGAGTAACGTTAGTGCCCGAAGTAATTATTTAAGAATAGTAAAGGTTGGTAACGGTTTTGGAGATGGAAAATTACGATATTTTTTATCTACCTAAGTACTAAAATAGTTCTTATTTCATGAAAATCTATTTTCAGCAAGAAATTTTGGAGCAAAGGGAAGCCATGGATAAGATGATGAACTTGTGGAAAGAGTTGATGCGATGTTTCAAGAGCTACTCGCAAACGTCGGGGGATAAGGCTGTTACGGTACTTATTTCATACATTAAATTGTAATTAGCAAAATTTGCATGCCCAGTAGTAGGCAGAATACACTGTACTAATTGTATTGTTATCAACATCCGCTTGACTGTATTCTAGCAAATAAAATATTTTGTATTTGTATTTGTATTTGTATTATTTTTTATTCCATAGAAACATTTACGAATTTACAAACAAACAGCTGCCGTATAAATTTAGTTTTTTTTTTTTATCTAAACCCTCGTGTAGGTACAGTCGGCCCATGAACATGAACCTTGTCGCATCGAAATCAAAGTTTCGTTTAGACAGAATTGTCGTAGTTAAGTATTTGAAACCGTTTAGGTATTCAAACTTTAAAAATGCTTTCAACAACCTTTTTGTCAGTTATATAAGACTTATATTATAAGGTGACTCAAGTTTCAAAAGATATCCTTTCATAATTTTCATAAATTTTTTGGCGCTACTGTCTAGAGGTAAAATATTAATGAGAAATGTATCAAAATCGCAGAACAGATATATTTATGCAATGACAAGTCCACACTCTTTTGCGTGAATGTCATAACAATCTGTTCTAAATTTAAATGGTTGACTCCACGGACTCTGCCTTATTCAGGTTTAATTTGACAAAGTACTAAAGTGCTCAACATTTTCGTGGGCCGACTGTACAGTATTGATAGAATAAAAAAAAACTACCTACATATCATAATTTATCCGGTTCACCTCCTTTACATTCCATTATATCATACTCGCTCTCGCTCGTACATAAACTTTAGCTGGGCAAATACGTTGAAATATTATAAAGGGATCGAAAACGACGGCCATAAGCCAACCTCTATTGTTTTTGGTTAGGAGTCGGCGGCGAATAGCGCGCGGGACTCTGCGGCGGCGCAGCTGCGGTTGTGGCGCGAGTGCATGCGCCGCTACGAGACCGTCGCGCGGGACGTCGGCGACACGGACGCACGCCTCATGGTATCCATCAATCCTCTTAGAACTACACACTCCCTTCTAACTCCCATGCCATCATACATCTTCCCTTGGGTGTCGTGGAAGTCCACAAAGGAAAAGGAAGTTGAAAGAAGAATTTAAGTATTTTATGGGTCATGGGCAATGAAATTGAAATCGATCCCCTATTTTTTCCCGTGGCTGGAGGAAATCCTCGTTGGATACTGTCGGCCCGTACCGATCGCATGCGACGCTTGCCCGGCCAGACTGATAATTGGCCCAGTCGCCTACGGACTAAAACCTCCACCCGGTGCAGAGTGAGATGTTGCCGGAGACGTAGCGCTATCGTATACGTTTTGTGCTATGGGTCACGTCGGCGAGACGGACGCGCGCCTCATGGTACGAGTCAACAGCAAAAGTAGTTGTTCATTTTAGTACCCTGTCACTTTCACTACTTCGATGCATCCCAGCTGCTATATAGTGTTGTTACGTTACCTAGTGTGACAAAGTACTAAAATGGTCATTTACATTTTCTGTTGACGGTACATTCGCCAATAATTGTATCTATACACATGAGAGCGCTCAAAAATCGAAAGCAGTAACGTTTGCTAACGCAAATTTATTTCCTGTATGGTATCAGGAAGAGATTAACAAGCAGCGCTCGGAGATGGCGGAGATGGCTACCATGTGGCAGGAGTGTCTGCAGCGCTACCGTGAGATGAGCAACGAATTTAACAACCTCAAACAGAAGGTACACGTTTTTTTAAACTAAATGAAATACTAATCACACTAAACTTGCTAGGTAGGTATGGAATGGATGGATCTTCGGGCGAAAGTGGATATCTCAAAATAAATGCAGGACACAGTCCTTATCAGATCATTTGAAAACCGCTTGTAAATATGCTTGGCAATATTTGGGGTCACAGATACAGTTTTGCTTGTGAAATGAGGAAGGGTGGCAAAAATGGGTACGCTTCGGTGGCTTACCATTCGGCAGGCCATATTCTAGGTTACCGATAAATATCCTTTTAGAAAAACACACTCCCTTCTTCGTCCCATCCCATTTTCCATCTTCCCTTAGTAGACTTTCACGACACCCACGTGAAAGTCCACTCAGGAAAAGGAAGTTGAAAGAAGAATTTTAGTGTGTTATGATGGGTCATGGGCAATGAAATTGCTATGCGACACGTTAGTCTGATTGATCTCCTATTTTGTCCCGGGCCCAGTCGCCTACGGACTAAAACCTCCACCCGGTGCAGTGTGAGATGTTGCGAATACGTATCGCTATCGTATAACTACGCTTTGTTTCCGGGTGTGTGAGTGTATTGTAATGTGTGTTCCGGGGAAATTAACCTGTGCTCACTGGGCAGTTGGCTGCGCCGGCTTCCGCGGGGCCCGCACTGGCGCCGCCGGTGTGTGCGGAGGGCGAGGGAGCGGTGCCGGTCCCCTCCTACTGCCATCCTGCATACCCTCCGCCGGTACGATATTGTATTACATTAGTCCATACACGACACACCTAGTTAGTGGTTTGAGAGGCAAGTAGACTAATCTCGCGTCGCAACGCGAGAAGAGAAAATATACCCCTTTCGTACTTTTTTTTTTACGACGACGGTGGCAGCAGACAAGTGTACAGTCCGCCTGATGGTAAGCGGACGCCGCAGCCTATAGACCGATAGATTTATTATACTCATGCCTGAGAGACGTGACGATTATGGGTGGCTCTCTCGACGACTGCTCTCCGGGCCGTTCGGTCTTGTCTTTAGTACAGTTGGCTGTAGTGCGGACAGCCGGGAACATCTTTCTCGGGTGTCGATGGAAGGAGGTGCAGAGGACGTGGAGATGGACAAATGCGATCCAAGAAGGGTCCACCTGGGTACCAATATCAAAATATACTTATGAAAATGAGTAATAAAGCCGGTATAGCGCACTTGGTCGTCGTGTATGTACATCCTTTACCATAAATCTTTGATAAAAATGCCCCACTTTAAGCGTGCCACAAACACTGCAGCAGCCTGCGGTGGCGGTCAGTTGTATGATACACTATGACACTCCCAACAATCATTTCGACTCTAGCGGTCTTGATTGTCATACTGCCAACTGGCCGCCACCGCAGGCCGCTGCTGTGCGTGATAGGCTTTACTCGCTCAACATACCTAGATGCCGACGGGCTACACGGGCGGGTCGCCGGTGCGCATGCGCGCGTCCGCGCCCGCGCCGCCCCCGTGGTGGTGGAGCGAGCAGGGGCAGGCGCGCGCGCCGCCCGCGCGCCGCTCGTCGCCCGAGTCGCGCGGCTCGTGCGACCGCGACCGCAACCGGGACCGGGACCGGGACCGAGAACGCCGACGACACAAGGACCGAGAGCGAGGTGTGTTTTTTGCTTTAATATCGCATGTTTTCGGGTCGTGTTTCAAGCTTTAGTGCAACATTACGCTGCACTGACGTGACGTGTCATGCCACTAGAACTACTTGCTAGCACTACCTCAATTTGGAGGATGCAACTACTTACTAGCACTACCTCAATTTGGAGGTTGCAACTACTTACTAGCACTACCTCAATTTGGAGGATGCAACTACTTACTAGCACTACCTCAATTTGGAGGTTGCAACTACTTACTAGCACTACCTCAATTTGGAGGTTGCAACTACTTACTAGCACTACCTCAATTTGGAGGATGCAACTACTTACTAGCACTACCTCAAATTGGAGGTTGCAACTACTTACTAGCACTACCTCAATTTGGAGGTTGCAACTACTTACTAGCACTACCTCAATTTGGAGGATGCAACTACTTACTAGCACTACCTCAATTTGGAGGTTGCAACTACTTACTAGCACTACCTCAATTTGGAGGTTGCAACTACTTACTAGCACTACCTCAATTTGGAGGTTGCAACTACTTACTAGCACTACCTCAAATTGGAGGTTGCAACTACTTACTAGCACTACCTCAATTTGGAGGTTGCAACTACTTACTAGCACTACCTCAATTTGGAGGTCGAGGAAGACGGGCATCATGGGCTTAGTTGTCAGAGGTGTGCCGGTCGGTTTCCAAGACACCATGCCATTAATGAGGTGGTTCGCCGGGCTTTAGTTTCGGCCAATGTGCCGTGTGTCCTGGAGCCTCCGGGGCTGTGCCGCACGGATGGGGAAAGGCCGGACGGTCTGACATTGGTTCCATGGCAGAAAGGTCGGTGTCTCTTGTGGGACGCCACGTGTGTGAGCACGTTTGCACCGTCCCATTTGAGTCACACCGTCAGGTCCGCCGGGGCGGCCGCAGAGTCGGCGGCCCGGGCCAAACACGCGAAGTACTCTGCCTTGGAACCGATGTACGACTTCGTGCCAGTAGCGGTGGAGACTGCGGGACCATGGGGCGCGGAGGCCAGGGACTTTGTTAGGGATTTGGGTCGACGACTGAGGGAAAGGGGGTGCGATCCTCGGTCCGGGTCGTTTGTGGCTCAACAGATCTCCCTGGCCATCCAGCGCGGCAACGCCGCCAGTATTATGGGAACTTTTGAGCCATCTTCGATCCGGGCCGGTCCTTTATGTTAAGTCCATTTGACGAAGCCTGTGGCGGATTTCATCTCTGGTGTCTCTGTGTTGTGATTGTTTGTTTTTGTACGCACCTGACGAAGCCTGTGTTGTGGATTAGATTTTGTGGACTGTTTGTGCCTAGGTAAGTTATTTTATGAATAAATGGATTTTTTATTTGGAGGTTGCAACTACTTACTAGCACTACCTCAATTTGGAGGTTGCAACTACTTACTAGCACTACCTCAATTTGGAGGTTGCAACTACTTACTAGCACTACCTCAATTTGGAGGTTGCAACTACTTACTAGCACTACCAAATTGCAAGGACAACTACAGTTACCACGAGAGCTGTTGGGGGTGCGAGGGAGTAGACTAAAATGTTTTGTGACTCTTTTTTCAACACAGTCTTATTTATGTCGATCCACACAATGGCAGAAGTCTCGAGCAGAAACCCTAGATATGAAGTTAAGTGTTAAAAGGAAGAAAGACATTTTCATTTCATTTCACCGCATAATTACGTCCTACGTTGAGTTCTCATAGCCCAGTGTCGATTTGACACTAAATACATAGTTACAAGTTATACCACTGGGATGAGAATGCTTATTGGTAGAGTACCTACTTATTTTATCTCACGAGCGCGGCTGATGATGGACGATGGCTCACCCATGGTTGTGTGTTGAGCTATACACGCACAATGTCCATGTATGCATCAGCGTAGATTCTATGAGTTGACGTTGTCACAACAACAACAATGGCCAACCCGCGCTCGTGAGATTAAAGTAATATACTTCTCTGATGTTTATTTTTACTCTACACTCTCACACGCCTAAACTCTCTTTCAGATGATTCAAAATACAAGGACAAGTCCAAACCCACTGCCGCGCGCTCCGAACACAGACGCAGAAAGAGGTGATACTCTTACCAGATAAACTTACGCAAAAATTCAAATAATTTACCTGTTAAATTTTTGTATGTCAAACACACAAATATTCGTATGAAAAATGACTTTTTAAATATATATCACCTTAATCTTTTTGGGAGTTAATTTACCATGTTTATAAATCTTCATGACCTGCGTTTTTTTATTAATATCTGTGTTGTTCCTAAATATACAGAGTAGTTATGTGGCGCACTTATGTTTAAAATTCTAGTATTTTACTTACAATGTAAAACAATTAAAGATTGCAAAATCCCAAAGCAGCCTTTTTTATTTTTGGCAATTCCTACCATACAAATGAAAAGGAAATAGTTACGTGATTTATGTAGGTATATACTTACAGTACCCGGCAATAAATATTGCTCGCCGGTCTTTGGAAAGAGACAATTAGCTGTTTACGACGATATCCGAACACGAGTGAACCGAAACATGTTTTATGGCCGAAACCGAAGGTTCGGTTTTGGCTCTAGTTTCGGCCGAAACAAACTTTTACAGACGTGTTAAAATCATTGATAATCTGAGAAAATTACGTCGAATGTGGGCAATCAGAGGAAATAATTCGTGTAGTTTTAAAAACTGGTACAGTTATACGTTGCGGTATCCAGATGAACATACTTAAAATTCCCCGAGGGTGGGGGGTGTGCTGAGACCACACACGATAGGTTTTAGGACAATTTTTGTTTTTCCCCATAAAAAAAAGTTGACGTCATAATCTCGGCTTTCCCACTTGGAGGTCTCTGGACTTTCGTGAGCATCATCCTGAACTATTCATAACTAGTCTATTTATGAAAAAAAAAACATAGTTTTTCCGTGCCCTGACCGTCGAAGATAAAGTATAAAAGCGCCCTTGCGGGAGTAGTATGTATTGGGCAGTATTGGGTGAGTGAGTAATAGAGCTGAGCGTTTTTTTCAATAAGCGTTTCGTAAAACGCTTTCGCTTACAGTAACGGAATAACAGTTTCTTATGAGAACAAAAAACAGTTTTTATAAAAACGACCACCAAAGCTGCAATGCAACGCAACAATGAAACTACACTACATGAAAATAGAAACGAAACTCAAAACTGACATAACTCAAACTATAACCTATAACTTTCATTGATGTAGCGATTGAAACGACGAAACGAAACAAAACTTAGCTTTGTTCGGGTGGGCGCACTTTGTGCCAAAAACGTTTTGTATTGATGATTGACAAAAATACGCTCTATTCGCAAGATGTTAATTAATTTTGAAAATTCATTCATAAATATTTCTTTCGTTCGTTTCGTTTTGTCGGGCGCCGCAGTGAAAAAAACTAGTTACTTTTGAAACTGTTTCGTGAAACTGTTTCCAGATAATGAAAAGCTGTTACGTTTCGTTACACTTAAAAGTCGCAACGACCCAGCTCTAGTGAGTAATTGAACATTGTTGTTAGGATCTGTGAATTGTAGGTACCTAGCTGGTGGAAAGGGAAACTGGAAAGTCGGCGGGAGTCTCGGGACTAGGGATGGTATAGATAGGGTGACCAAAGTGTACCTGCCTGTTAAGTTTTATTTATTAGGTATTTCGACTAAGTTACACATGAATCATGATATTCATGATGCAGATAGGTTAGGTTAGGTTAGGTTACCTACTTATTTTTGGTTGGTAATTTGATCTGATAACTCCCACAATTTATCTGCGAGTTCTTTATCTTCAGACCGACAGGAAGACGCCGTTTCAATGCAATCCACGAAGTATTTCCCTGTAACATTTTCCAGTTCCGGCGCCACAGCCAGGTGGATTGTGGTTTGAGCTCCTTCCTCGGGAGTTTTGATAACTAGGCTAATTAAAAATCGTAAAAGTGCGGGTTGGTGACGAAAAATATCGGTGCTGACGGCTCCTGGGTGAAGGCAATTTACGCTGACTCCCGTCCCCAGCAGATCTCGACTCAGTCTTTTAGTGAACATCACATTGGCCAGCTTCGAGTTTGAGTACACGCGAGAATGCTGCAACCAGCTTTTAGCCGGCTTGTCGATATTATCCAAGTCTATAGTTCCAAATCGATGCATCAGAGACGACACATTGATTATTCTACTTGGCGCTGAAGATTTTACAATCGGCAAAAGTAACTTCGTTAGTAGGAAAGGACCAAAATGGTTGACTTGCATTTCTACAGGAAGTTTATCTTCGGTCAGTGAATTATCGAGTTTTCCAGTGCCGGCGTTGTTAATGAGAATGTGGACATTTTGCTCGGATTCCAGGATTTGTGAAGCGAATGTCCGCACTGACTTGATGGAGGCTAGGTCCAGTTGTTTGTAAATAATGTTGTGATTGCCGGTGGCCCGTATAAGGTTATCTCTAGCTTTGATGCCTTTCGACTGATCTCTGCAAGCAAGTATAACCTTAGCTCCGCGGCGAGCGAGGTCTTTGGCCGTTTCAAATCCGATCCCCGTATTCGCGCCAGTGACGATGACCACCTTATCATCAAGCTTTGCGTCACATGTGCATTTTCCCGATGTCATTTTATAGTAAACTTTGTATGTTAAATATGTCATGGCGATGCCCGCCAAGTATACAAACATGGTGATCGTTTTCGTATAAGTTTATCGGGAGTTTAAAAGACTTCAGCCACTTAAGCCGCGAACCGTGAATCAATGAATACAAAGATTCTCGTCTTGCAAGAAAACAGGTTATTCGTACACCCACCACAGATAGAAAACTACTAGTGAAGTCAACCAACAGTCTGAAGTTTGTGCGTTGGTGCGTTGCATGTGCGTTGTGAATTGTGACAAGCACAGATAAGACTATAATCGATCTTGTCATTTAAAGGCACATTAAACACATAAGAATAATTGAATAATGGTTATCTCTTTCAACCTTATATTATGGCTTACGCTGACATATATTATTATACTCTTTGAGCTTACGTTTCTAGCTTGTTGTGATAAATTACAAGGTGTGGAATAATTGACAAACACCTTATCATCGACTCGAGCTGCACGGCGCGGGTTACGTCGCCTTTGAATCGATTTCGCGCGGACAACGGAGAATTTAGAATTCACATCACTAATTATTTGCTCCCGTGACGTGACGTACCAGTAGGTAGCAAAAAAGTTACACGATTGGTTCTCATACAGATTGTGCTTAGGTCATCTCGTTAAATTTATGGTCTGTGATTATAAGTTTCAATACTTAAGCGCATTTAGCGTTGGATTTATGTTATGAGTGAATTTAAACTTTCGTGAGACATGTTATAACCATGTTATAACACACACATGTTACATGTCGCCGTGTGTGTGTTATAACCGTTTAGTAAAATAAACTTATCAACGTTCACAGGTCAAAAGCTTTGTTTACTTATCCGGGCTGTAGTGGATAGTATGCTGTCATACATACTCTTATCTAGACAGTATGCTGTGCAATACGAAAACCATCATTTCTTTGCCCTTAACGTCATACTTTCACACATAGGTACATCCAGGGGGGGGGAAACTTAAAGAAAAGACCAATTTCGCGTGAATTTGGCGTAGAAAGTGCTGCCTCCTATTATATTTGATGTCGACATATTTTGTGTAATCCGTCTCAAGCAGGTTTCGTTTTCATTTCATCTATCCCAATACAATTAATCAAAGCTGAACGTGAAAAGAAACGTTACAATTTATCGTAAAATTAAATTTTCAACTCTATGGTCACAGATTTTATAATACTCTATGGTCGTATGGTTGCCATGGTTATTTTTAAATATTGAAATAACACGTGTGTCAATAACGTGTCAACATATTGAAAATAAAATAATGCTAATTATAAATTTTTCTGCATTATTCTTGTGAAAAGCAGTTAGTGATATAGATCTACAAAGTCAAGTTAATTTATCATTTTCTTAAAAGTGCATTTTTATGAACTTTTCGGAAACGCCTTTTCCCAGATCGAATACGATGTGTTATCGGATACGCCGAGTTAAGTAAGTATTTTTTAATTCTTTATTTACTATCCCTGTTCACACCGATGCGATGTTATATTTATATTCCAATCAATTGATTTATTTAGGTAGGTAGTCTGTTTTGCCGGGTGGTTATGCAGCTCATACATAAATGAATATCAATGAAAACAGTTGGTTACTTAGCAATATAAACGTTTGAGTATTGAATTACGTGAGCTATACGATAAACGAATATGAAGCCCACTTTCTTCTTGTTGTTGTCTTTGAAATTTGAAATAGGTATAGTAGATAATTAGAAACATAATTTCAAAAATACATACATACCTCCTACACTTTCATCTCATTATTTAATGTTATGTTTTGCAGATGCATAGTGCATACAATCATGCCACGTCCTCATGCTGAGAAAAAGTCAGGACAGAGGTATTTTCAACATGGATGTCAATTGTTGGAGAAAACAACAATTATCCTGGGCCAATACATGAAATCAGGAAGATACAGCGTGCATCCATTTCAAGGTGAAAAAAATGGATACATCTTTTTGTAGACGATCGTACTTCACCAATTCGTTTACCAGTTAGTGATTGAAGAAGTTAAACAAATCGCTACAAGTTATAGGTAATCGTATTTAATCCTCCTTTTAATATACTATTCATAAATAAGTTAGTCAAAAATAAATAAATGATATTATATATACAACTTAATTTTATTAGTCTCCTGACTGGAATAATTACTTGTGTACAAATCACTTAACCCTTTCAGTACGGCGTGATTATAATTTGTACTCAAATTGGACGAGTTAACTCGCCAATCCGAGAAAGATTTTTTATAGATAAAAGTAAACAATAAAATACTGTTCATGTACTATCTACCTACTGAGGCATCTTAACCTTCCCGTATAAACTTCCCCATTTTCATACTAAACAATGATAGTAAATTATGACTTCTGAAAAGAATAACTTTATTACCATTATTCAATTTAAAAAGTGGGAATTTGCCACGGGAAGTTTAAGATGTCACAGTGGGTGGATGGTACATGAACAATATTTAACGGATAATATTATGGGTGTGTGTGTGCACGCACACAGACACACGAAATTAGTCCACACCAAATCCGTGTGCGGCGCTTGTGCTCACGAGTATCCAAGTTTTCACGCGAGATGGCTCTCTTTACCTGATATATATTATTATACTCTTTGGGTACATCCCTCCATTCTATCCACATGCGCCAGAATAATTATTACGATTTCTAGTTTATATCGCTATTTTACAACCGATACGACGAAGATCGTTGCGTAGTTACCTACCTACTTTAGTTTATAAATTGTTCCTGCCGAGTGGAATCTGGCTAAGCGCTTTGTTTTCGAACTAGGGGTACCTACTTGTACTATTACTTATTCTGTGCTAGGGGTCAATTAGACTTGACGTTTATTCGACACGTGTAATGTAAGCGACTAAAACGTCAGTGATTATATTAATTAGCGACAAACGTTTTTTACTAAAATGGGAAACAGATGTGAAAGTGATGAACCTAACCTATAACTAAATGATGCAAATAAAACAAATGTATTCATAACTCTGAAACTTTTTTTCTTTTTCTTTTCATTAGGTATTGTACAAATCTACTATCGTTCAATTCAATATTTACCACAATAACACAATTATAACTATTTACTATATTATTGGAATATAACTTTGTCATTTTAACCCGAAAAGGACAAAATTATACTTAGTTACATTAGGATAAATATTTATGGACATTAAGCAACATTGCTTTTTAATTAATAGAGGTATAACTTTACGTATCAGTCTCCTTAAAAATCTCTTGATCCGGTCATTTCACTGCCCAAAAGTGTTCGGGCAAGAAGACGCAAAAGATTTTCAATCAACTTGGAATAGGTAGAGCAACTTTTTCTCATCTTGGAATACTAAAACCTAGAAATAGTGTGCCGGGACACTAATATATCTTTCCCACTCTATCTTATAGTGCCGTGCCGCTCTAATAGTCCGCCACATATTACCTCCTAGTTTCTGTAATCTGCGCGGTAATCACGTAACGTTTTCGACCGTTAGTACGATAGATTTTAATGTCAAATCCCATAGTAAAACTGACATTAAATACGTACCAACGTACCGTTAAAAAGAAAAGAAAAAGAAAAGAAAAGAAAACATTTATTCACTGCACGAAACGAAAGACACACATACAAAAAAAAACAATAATAATAAACACACCACATTGAACAAATAAATGATGTGTGTCTTCGCGGCAGTGAATCGGTTGCTGTCTCAGCATTATGCTCAGGTGTTGTTAGACACCTGGAGCGCTGGTTTTCAGACAGCACCGTACGTGACCCACGGAACGCAACGTTACGTGATTACCCCGCTGGAGTTATCTTAGTTCTGTAATCCGTTGACGCCAAACTAGACTTTTTTAATCCATGCATTGACGCCATTGCCAAAACATGAACACTTTAGACTGCTTGTGCTTGGGGACATTGCCAGATCCCATGCCCAAGTTATCAGAAGGATAGTCTCCATAGTCTGTATACTACAGTAGGTATTATTTATAGCATAAATATTCACGATACCTAATCAATTCTTCGACGTATCACCCATAGTTTAAGAGCCGGTGACACTGAACCTAGTATGATAAGATTCCCAGATGGCATATCTATAATTAGGTGTTTGGAAAATGCAGCAGTGGTTTTTCTTACACAGAAAGTGCTGATCTTTCAGATGAGCCCTGTTTTTTTCAGGAATCCGATCATACTAGATACTTCAGAAAAGTGGTCGCTTATCATACTGCTGCCACTGACAAGGCCAGTCAGGAGGGCTTGCAGCACTGCACTATCGTATAGTCCTACCCCTCCCCTGTTTCGAGGAACAAACGAAACTTGGGAATCTTATCATACTAGATTTTTCATCATTTTTCAATTTTAATTTTCAATGGCTTCGCCAGGTTTTTCGCATTGCAGCATCGCCGTTTCGTGTTCCCCGACTAATGACGCACCTAATTATATATATGCCATCTGGGAATCTTATCATACTAGGTTTAGTGTCCCCGGCTCTTCTACTACCATTTAATATACCATAAACATTTTTTTAAATTATAAATTGACTAAATTTTCTTAAAATACCTATTACGGCCAATTGAAAAGTAGGTAGTTATTCAAGCGATTGGGTTTAACTTTACTAAATCAGAGATCCATTACAAAATCGAATTTAAACTCTCATTGTCGGATGAAATAAAAATATTGATACCTAACTACCTTACATATTCCAAAACGATTAATTGTTCGATCACTCTCATTTTAAGTGTTTTGTAATTTTGTTAAAAGATTTACCTGGATTTTGGTAGTGGCCGCGTTGGTAAACACACGTGCTCTCGGCGCGACGACTAGCAGAATCTATTACCGAACAAAACCAGTTGCCTACTGTCATGGCGTCGTTACCGAACAACGTATTTGCACACGTGGTTGGCGAAATTATCATAAATTTGATGGAAAGCCATTTTTAAACAAAAAAAAAGATTTATCTAGATAAGAAAATAAATTATAGAAAAACCCAATACCCTATTGAAAAACTAATATTTAGATATGATGTGAACAGAGTGTATCCAAATAAAATTATTTTATGTCACACCTAGCCATAAAGTGGCCATTATCGCACGCTCCGCGCGCGAAAAAACCCACTTCCTGGCCAGGGGGGTGACATAAAATTTTGTACTTACCACGGGCGATAATAAAGAAAGCCTCAGTTCGCATATTTATTGCCCTTGCCTTCGGCTCGGGCGTGAAATTCCTGCGATCTCAGACATTATTTGTTTTATCGCCCTTGGTAAGTAATGTACTATTGAATCCACTGTATGTTTTAACTACCGGGCATTCGACCACTCAAACATTTTGGATATTTATAACAGCAACATACCTATTAACTGCAGTCAGATTAAGTATATTGGATAAATATATAGTAATCTAATTATAAGTGCAGTAATAGGTACCCTATGTGAAAACATTTTCGATTATGAAGTATATTAAACAACGAGTAATATAAAAATATACATATATAAAGGCAGTCACTGACGGAATAGGTACAGTCGAGGGCATACATATATATACATTTTTGGACTTTATTACAATGGAATAAGGTGAAAATATGTATACATATTGATGCCCTTGACTGTAAGTTACTTACAAATATTAGTGGATAACAATCAACACTACTTTGATTTCATAATTAATTAATAGGTACCTACTTTTACATATTATAACAATTTTACTTTATTCTGAAGTCACGAGTAGTTAAAGTTATATTGTTGTAACGGGTTGTAAAAGAAGCCTTAACACGTTCACTGTCCCCATACAAAATGATCTGACAATGTCTAAGTCCAACTGACAGTTGGACTGTGCATTCAGTTAGGGAATGTGACTACACAGTGCAAGTTCATGACAATCATGACCCCACATTGGGGGCACCCGGACAGTGAACGTGTTAACCAGAGGATTGTAAAAACAATATGGCCTCCAGCGAACGAAAGTGCGATAGTTTACTATTCCTAAATTGACCCAAAAAAAAATTGCAGGTAGGTACTACACCTAAAGACTATTGTCGAGTGACACTGCTCACTTCACTCTCGTTACACCTTTATTTTTTTTTACAATGTTTTGTGCATACAAGAGTTATCAAAATTAAATCATTTGGCTCAGAGGGTGTAAGGGCAGATTGTCCCAACTAATGATTTAGACAGATCAATATTTACACATGGCGCTGGTAGCTATCATGTCAGAAACTTGACAAACTTTCCATACAATCAGATTTTGAGGAACGGCCTACGATTACAGGTGATTTGGTGCAACCCATCCTTAATCTCATCTTATAACTGTTGAGTTTTATTACAGAAGCCATTTTACACGACAATAAAATAAGACTATAATAGTAGGGGACGTAGTGTCACCCAATGTATGGGAGGTGCACACTTTGGTATCGGATGAATTCACTTGGCACAGATGTAATATACGTATATACGTAAATATAAGTTAAGTTAGCCTGGTAGCCATCCGCCACCCCCTGGGGGGTAGGAAGGGGGGGGGGGGGGGGCTTGAAAGTCCCATTTTTCGGTTTTTCATGAAAAACTCCTAAACGGTGACCCATAGCGAAAAACGTTATTAGGCATAAGTAATCTAAATAAAATTATCTATATCTTGTTGTTGTTGTTGACCCAAAGCTATAAAAAAAATTCAGAAATATTTTTACAGCTTTTCAAGAAGGGCTCCTCCCATACAGCTAAAGGGGGGCGCGAAAAAAAAACCCATCAAGTGGGGTGAGTCAAATTTTTTCATTGAGTGCATAATTGTAGTATTTTTTGTTTTTAAATATATTGAAAAACAAAGGAATTAATAGCCACTTTTTTCATATAATTTTACATTCCCCCTTTAAAATCTCATTCAATATTATTTAGATAATTTTATTTAGATTACTTATGCCTAAGAACGTTTTTCGATATAGGTCACCTTTTATGAGTTTTTCATAAAATACCGAAAAATTGGATTTTCAACGCCCCCCCTTCCTACCTCACAGGGGGTGGCGGATGGCTACCGGGCTAAATTAACTTATATTTACCTATATTACATCTGTGCCAAGTGAATTCATCTGATACCAAAATGTGGACCTCATGACTAGGGTTGCCAACCGTCCCGCCTCAGGCGGGACGTCCCGTTTCCAGCACCCTAGGCGATGCGTCCCGCAAAGGATGCGTGCGGGACGCTAATTGTCCCGCTTTCAAGCCTCGGTAGAATTATAGGAACTGGAGCGAACATTTTGTTTCATTTCAGGAAAGAGTGCACAACTTCGATAAATGAAAATAAGTAATTTGAATCCCGCTCACTGAGGACCGTACTCGTAATAAGATAATTTTAGCTCGGAAATCATCCACTACGAACGTATATCTCGCGGGAATAAATAATGTATCCTATATCACAATTATACGTTAACAATATTGATACGAGTGCGCGAGTCCCGCATTTTTTAGCCAAGTCCCGCAATTCTACAACAAATGTCCCGCCAATCGGAGCACATAAGTTGGCAACCCTACTCATGACACTACTTCCCCTACTAATAAGGACTGGAAGGATATGAGAGGTCACGTAAAGTACATCCTAAAGAGTATAATCACTATATGTAAGTATGAGAATTAATAATATAATAGTAGGTACAGTCAGCATCGTATTGTTAGCAGCATCCAGAATTCCAGATCCATAGTAGCTAAATATATCGAAAAACATGACGTTATAAAAGTAAGGACGTGTTGCAATTTTGTAGTGGACTCAGGGAGTGAATACCGGTATTCTATTTATACAATTTAAACGGTATTTGGTTTCGGTATCTCGATTATATTGTTTTTTTTTTTGTATTTCCGTTCTAATACTTATAAAATACCTACATATTAGCGTTCTGTAAACATAATTAAGTATAATTGTAAATATCCATGAGACGTTGTGAATTGAGGCAGATATTCGAATACCGGACTACATGTAATATATATAAGTGGACTACATGTTATCTGGCAAGGTCCCAAGTTCCGAATATTATCGACACAATCTGCTTTACGAAATAAATTGAACCTGCGTTTTCGTTAAAATATAGGTTTAGTTCAGTGAAAATATAGGATAAAACCAGTCTTTCAATAAGTACAAAAGTTATCTATGATATATGAAATAATTCGAGTCTCCACTAGAATAACGGAAATCGTAGAGGTAACTTTAGAATTTCGAAAATGGCCTTTGTATGTACACAACAAAACACGTTACGAACTAAACACTTAGCGTACCTAACTGCGACAATAAATACGATAATAGTAAGATCATAACACGACAGTCACTCAGTCCTGGCACTAGAGACCGCACCGCGTCCTCAGTACGCCTGAAAAAAAAAGACAAAAAACGTCACTACAATGTATGCAAATAAAATTAGATGTAGGTATTAAGGGTCGTTTTAAAAAAATATATATATACTCGTAGTTAAGAGCTTTTAATTAAAACAAAATTAACATATTGATTCCTTTATGTAAAGATTAAACTTATATATTTTGTAGGTATTGCTGCGATTGCTCGTCCCCGAAAACCCCCACATACCAAATTTCATCAAAATCTTTAGAGCCGTTTCCGAGATCCCCGAAATAAATATATATACAAGACTTGCTCGTTTAAAGATATAAGATATTTATGTCTGTATTAATAAAACAGTAGGTCGAGCTCATTATCATTCGTACACTGGACTCCCACTTGCCCAAGAAGGCCCTGACTTGGCAGCATCATTTATTCATAATTAAAAAAAATACATGTCAACATTACCCGGCAAGTGGAAAAAAGGTCGCCCCAGAACAACTTGGCGGCGTTCCGTGGATTAAGAGTTGGGCTCTCTGGGAATGAAATGGGAAGAAGTAACCCAAATTGCCCAAGACCGAAGCAAATGGAGAAAGTTGATTAGAGCCCTACTACACACCTACACCCCACCAAAGTGTAACGGGATAAAGAAGAAGAAGATAAATAAATAAATAAATATTTGTGGACAATCTTACACAAATCAACCTAGTCCCAAACTAAGCAAAGCTTGTACTATGCGTACTAAGCGATGATATACATACTTATATAGGTAAATAAATAGTTAAATACATAGAAAACATCCAATACCCAAGAACAAATATTCGTGCTCATCACACAAATAAATGCCCCGGCCGGGATTCGAACCCGGGACCTCCAGCTTCGTAGGCAGGGTCACTACCAAACCAACTAAGCTAAAGCGGTCGTCGAAGATCGAGCTCACCTTGACTCCGTAGGCCACCTCGTAGCCGCCTTTGCTCTGCATCTGGTTCTGGATGGAGTGCAGCAGCGACGACGGCATGTCCACGTCCGTCGACCCTGGAACACGCCGGTACACACATTAATTCACAGCGGCAAAAAAAATTGTATGCATTTGGGTTGCCCTTGTTTATAACCATTCCACAAATCGATAGTATACGTAGTTCTCGTGATATTTGAGCAATATGGCAGACAGAGTCGCATCATAAGGTACGCTTTTGTTACGGAACCTTAAAAATATTACAGCCTAAAGGCGCTTGTTTACTGGTCATTCATTACAATCTGCCTACCGCATGCGACGAGGAGCTTGTGCTGCAATCCTTCGTCAATTCTTAGCTAAAGGAGGTACAAAGATGGATCTTTGTAATAATAATAATATAATAAAAGCCTTTATTCAGACAGTTACAATATGTTGAATATTCCAAATATACTGCACTATTGTTTTTCACTTTTGTTTTTTCTTCTTTTTGTTTTCTTATCCTAATTGTTGACAACCCTGTCCGTATGCCTTTTATACGCTTAACGGAACGGTTTACCGAATGTCCCAGTAGATGTCGCTGTTACGTGCGGATCGATTTGTACAACGCGCAAGCGTTTGTTTTCCGTAGTTTCATAAGTTCTTAAAGTATTTTTGATATAATTATTGAGATTTGTGTGGAGTGTTTTAGTAAGATTATACATACGTCGATTACGTCGTTTTGTTCTAAAACCGGTGTTTAATTCTTACGTTCCCTTTCGAGACCCTAGTGCAGTAGCTCTATTGTACATGGTCCATCGAATCGGATAGCCTTTTGGAGTGGCTTTTTGGTAGTTCAGTGTGAACTACACTCTTCGCCCCGTGCCAGCAGTGGTTCGCTGCTAAAAAGGCCGGGAAGTGTTGCAGCTAACAACACCGAGGTTGCCAGCGCCATCTAGCGTCGAGTAGCGGGAAGCTACCTTTTTGAAGCGGATACGAGAGCAAGGAGTTCAAGGCGCAAGTGGCGCCATCTCGGACATCAGTTAGCAGACGTCGCGAGTAGTCGGCGTAAGGAAGTTCAGCGAGGAGTGACGTCACGTATGTGAGTGAGTGAGACAAGTGCAAAACGTGAGTACATTTTCATTACAATCACAAGCGAGTTTCAACCTAGTGAACATACAGTAAATTGTGAATTTGCCACGGAATATTGAACTTTATTGAGAAGGAGACATTTACTTAAAGCGTTTGTTTACATCGACTTAGAAAAATCAGCATCAAGTTCTTCAGCGACTTAGAGAAATTTCATTGTTTACATTGAGTTAGTAAAATTTCATCAGGGAGTTTATGGACTTAGAATATTTTCGGTGTTCAATTCTTACGTTCCCTTTCGAGACCCTAGTGCAGTAGCTCTATTGTACACAAAGGCCTCCCCCAACTGTCGCCATTTCTCCCTATCTCTGGCAATTGTTGTCCAACCTCCACCAGCTGCAGCTTTTATTTCATCAACCCATCTTCTAAGAGGTCTGCCGCGTTTTCTTTTCCGGTTTCTGGTAAACCAGTACATTATTGTATTGGACCATTTCTCTTTCCCTCTTATTGTATGGCCTGCCCATTGCCATTTGAGCTTTCTGATAGTTACAGTTATATCTTTTGTTCTTGTATGTTTCTTTATAGTTGCAGTTTTAATTCTATCAGCCAATCTTTTTCCCATCATGCTCCGCTCCATTGAGTTCTGACAGACTTCCAGTTTTTTAATGTGCGATTTATTAGTTGCCCATGTTTGGCAACCATATGTTATTACAGGCAGTATGTATGTACTAGTAGGATCTTTGTACTAGTTAATATATACCTACAAAAATATTTTTTTTAGCATTGCGGATCGGAACATAAACAAAGATATCATACATAAGATATCTTTGTTTTTGCTAAAGGTGAAAACAAGATAACGCGCTGTTTTCAAATGGCCAGTATAAAAATGGACTCTAAGAGCGTCCATGTCGGAGAAGGCTCCAGAGAAAAATGAGAAAAACAGAGTAAAAACATGTACAGTCAGCATCAAAATTAGCTTGACATATAAAGAGGTCATAAGTTCCTATTCCCTTGTAATAAAGAATTGACGTTTTCATATATATGCCAAACTACTTTTGATGCTGACTGTACCTACCTAGCAGTGGCGGAGCGTCCATACAACTCGATTCCCACCGGCTTACCTTATTTTCAGCCAGTCCAGTTTTTTTACTACGGCTCATGAAGAATAAGATAGGCAAATCATTTCCGGCTTCCCTTAGAATATTTTTGATGCGCCGCCACTGCTACCTAGTGAGTATAGACTATATACATAGAATATAATATTTACCTACAATGGTCAGTAAAATAACGAAACTGTAGGCGCACGAGCACTCACCAATTCTTAACGCGCAAGCGCTGCTTAACAAAGTTTTAATGTATATCTACACCTGATTGTGATTATCCACCTGATTGTCATTTGTTTGCCTTCAAGTGGTGCAAACTTCTTTGTATTTTTAAGATTTTTTGCGAAAGCAATTTTTAATTGTTATTTGTTTAATTTTTACTTTGTATTATTTGTATTGTGTTATTTTTACTTTGTGTGTATTTACTTAGATAGTTTTAAGTTTACCAGCGTCTTGGCACATGCTGTAATGCTGTTAAATTTATTTTCCAAATAAATAAATAAATAGGTCAACAAATTCAAGGTTCTAAATAAGTATAAATAAAAGAATACGTGACAGAGATACATTAATTATTCCATTATTGGCTATTCATTTGATCGTTTAATAGATCACGCTATTCCTCCATCTAAAAGACGATTAGCAGGGCAGCAGACCTAATGACTAAACTAAAGTAATAAATAGATAAAACTAAATAAATAGTTGGAATATAACGCAATGTTTAGTGACCGACAGAAGGTCAGGTCGAAACAATGAGGAACCGCCGAGTGTTTTGTATGGTCAACAATCAATCAATACCTACGTGCGTGATTATCTTATCATTCACGTCTCAGTGTGATTCAATAATGATTACCTATTGTACCTTTGCCTGTGATTCCTGGGCAGATCTATTGAAATCTCTTCATTGAGATTGGCTTTTATAATATTTAATCCCCTTCTACAGATAGTTATTGGCGATATTATATTTAAAATTGGATAATGTACAATAGACGTTTATTTACGTCAACAACATTTACATTTTTTTGTATATTTAAGTGTAATTAAGATATCACAAGATAAGATACAAACATAATTAAGTGTTTTTGTTGGCTTTATTAAGTGTAATAACTACTACTATGTAGATGTACACATTTTTTAAAATTATAAATGGTATTGTTCTTGGCCAGCATCGAGCCAGGGGGCAAAGATGTGGACTATGGTGAAGCGAGCTCACCCAGAAAAGTATTCAGAGAGGCATATACATATATTCAGAGTATAAGTAATACCAAATTTGTAGACACATTTATTTAGTCTGGTAAAGGATGATTCACGCTAGACCGTTCCGTGTCCGGGCCGGCCCGTATTCTAGTACAAGAAATCGACGGCCGTTGCGCGTCCGTCGATTTCTTGTACTACAAAAACGGGCCAGCCCGGACACGGAACGGTCTAGCGTGAACCATCCTTAAAGAGGCCTTGAAATTAAATCGATTTACAATCCACACATTAACTTTCACATTTATAATGATAACGTACTTTGTATAATACTGATTCAATTAAGGCATAGTAGACACGATTATGAATGTAATTATAGATCCATTCGGCCATTTACTCCATGATCGTGACGGAGCTTAAACTTGGTTTGCAAAGATAATAACAACAAGAATTGCTCGTTTAAAGATATTAGATAAGATTACCTATATAGTTCTTTCTAAGAAGATTTAGTGTCAAATCGAACAAACGAGGTCATTTTAGAAGATTTTAGACGAGTCTGAGAAGACTAAGCCCTAACTTTAGTTTGGTCTTATCGGATGTAATTGCAAAAGTCTAATGCAGAGTTATTAGAGTTATGTTAACTACAAGTAGTTAGACTAAGGACCACCAAGGGTTTTATTAATTCTAAGGTATTTTTATTGTAACCTGTGTAATGTAGAGACCTTGAGGGATCAGTTTTTATACCAGAAAGACAAGATTCCCGGCGAGAAACCGGGAAAGTCACCAATGCCTTATGTCGCCTTTTAGCGCCATATTGAATTTCTCGTTCGATCTTTCTATTTTTTTGATAACCCTTCTCATGGTTAAAGTGGTTATGATTATGACCATAGATGGTTGAGGAAATTCTTAACAAGTTAAGTTAGACTCTTAGTTAAACTAGACTTTTGCATCTTGGAATCTAAGTGTAAGTGTTAGCTACAGTATATTAAGACCAAGAACCAAGTAGGATTTAAGTCACGCGGTTACTTGGCCAACTACTTATACGTAAACGTTTGGAACGCATATTAGGAAATTGTGTTCTTCTGTTCTGTACCTTTATAGTTAGGTAATTAGGTATATGTAGGCGAAGGTACATTTTATATCCTTCTTCTAAATATAATTTGAAATGTTGTGCGATCATGAATGCTATCTACCGCACCTTTAGACGCGACCCGTGTATCTGCGCGAGCTAGCTGACTGCCTAGAGTGTAGACTATTGCCGACATAACTGATGTAGTCCGACAGTCTTTAATTTTTTTGACAAGACAGTATCCTTGCAGCGCCAAATCTTTATAATATTCATTTAGGTCCATAAGTATCCATTCAGTTGCCTGAATGTATGCAGGAGCAATAAATAACGAAGTTTTTTTTCATCTTAGGTATACTCGTAGTCTGACATAAACTCTAGTCTACCATTCGACGGAACTCCGTCAAACAAGAACAACAACTGCAACTGCAACTGTTTGACAAGTCATAATGCACAAATGTTGCCACAGTACGGCCAGTGCTGTTCATATCGATAATATTTAAGGCCTCACTAGACGTACGGATCTTACGGACCAATTTATCGGGTACCCCTTGGTGCTTGCCGAGATCATCGCAAATCGAAATTCGTAGTGTTTCTCTCAATTTAAAATGCTCTCAATTTGACAAATTAAAATGATTTGTAAATTTCAGATTTCTTTTTTTCTTTTTTTCATATTTCTTCATATTTATTTCACCTTTGTCCCGCTTAATGAGCCTTTAGTTGCCGAAAAGTAGAAACTTTTGCATTTATTATAATAGGTAGTAAAGTAGTAGGACTAACTCGATCGGAAAAAAATCCTATCGAATAGTACATACATATATCGATTTGTATATTCCGAAAAATGCTGGCACATTTTTGTTTGGTTACTTATCGAAATGGTTTTATCGATATATGGATTATATTATTGGGACCGTGCGCGACGACAGCGCCACGGACAGGTGGCCATTATGGACACTTTGTCATAGCTGTCAAGCGAGAAATTAGTAAATATTGTGAAAAAAATTAATGAAATCTTGTGTTATTTTACTATATTAGACAATATTGGACGATGGTAGTCTGTAACATTATTGCCAATAACATTAAAATTGTTGTTTTCAGGTTAGGTGACTTACTTTTTTTTCTTACGGCAATTATCCACTTATTTCTTTGGTCTCGTTTCCACCACGGTCTTGAAAACTGGTAAAATTTACAGTCGCTATTCTGTGGTGTTTTTACAATTCACAATAACACATTTTACTAGAGCCATATTCAATTTATCTTTACTGCAATATGGATTTGACAGCTCAAGTCAATAGACCGCGGGCCAACGATAGGTCACGATTACCAATGTCCTCTCGCATGAAAACTACATAGAGTGGTTAAGAAAGATGAATAAAAAAATACTGTGGACGTCTGCCACGATTCCGTTGGTGGGTTGAGAAGAAGCAGCCTCCCAAAGACGTAAAAAAAAAATTAAATTCAATCATTTCCTCTCGACTGAAACTAGGTTTAAATGATACTTAGTTAAGAAAATACCTTAACGAAAAAAAATCGTCTGCCACTTGTAGGGCGGTGGAATACCCGTCTGCCAAGCACGTGAACATGTAAAAAAATAATTAAATTCAGTCATTTCCTCTCGCATGAAATTTTGTCCGATGATAGTTTATGGCCTATTATGAAGAAATAAATTCGTCTGCTACTTGTATCGCGGTGGAAAACCCGTCTGCCAAGGGCCTAAACATTGTATGGGATGAAAAGAAAAAAACAATGTACATCGGCGTGTGGGGTATCTATGGATAGGTCTTTAAAAATGATATAGGGGTTTCTAAAAAACTTTTCCATTTAATTCAACCGTTGGTGAAATATTCGCCGTGAAAGTCGTAAAAAGTTCATCCCCCTCTTTAATTTCTAAACTGTGAGATCAAAAATTCTGAAAAAATTGGGAGGGTGTAAATAAATAAAGACTCAAAAATATTCGGTTTGAATAAACTACGTCAAACGGTTTTTGAATAAACGCTGAAAAACTGTCTTGTTCAAACAAAACGACTTAAGCGACGTGAGTTCCCATACAGATACGACCATTTTCCGTCGACGTACGCGACCCGTGTCACGCGCTAACCGTGAGGAGAGCGCGTAACATCGAGGCGCGCGCACGTACGCCGCGGAATGACGATGAATCTCCCCGTTCGTTCATTCGAGTTTCGCAGGTTTACCCCTGAACGGTTTCACGTACTGTTGAACTCTCTCTTCAAAGTTCTTTTCAACTTTCCCTCACGGTACTTGTTCGCTATCGGTCTCGCGGTAATATTTAGCCTTAGATGGAGTTTACCACCCACTTAGGGCTGCACTCTCAAGCAACCCGACTCTGAGGAGTGTCCCTCTCGCCGCCGCCCCGCGTCGCTACGGGCCTGGCACCCTCTACGGGAAAACGGCCCCGTTCAAGACGAACTTGGACAGCGGTCGCGACGACGAGAAAGCGGAACCTCCCGAACACCACATCTCCCGCGACCAGTGACGACCGCGGGATTCAGTGCTGGGCATTTTCCTGTTCGCTCGCCGCTACTAAGGAAATCCTGGTTAGTTTCTTTTCCTCCGCTTACTAATATGCTTAAATTCGGCGGGTGATCCTCCCTGATCTGAGGCCAACGATAAAAAAATGGAGGCAGACACGATATCCGGTCAGCGCTACGACGACGACTACGGCGCTGAAGGCCGTGGACCAACCCCTATATCATTTTCAAATATCTATCCATAGATACCCCAAACGCCGATGTGCATTGTTTTTTCCTTTTCACCCCATACAATGTTTAGGCCCTTGGCAGACGGGTTTTCCACCGCGATACAAGTGGCAGACGAATTTATTTCTTCATAATAGTTCATAAACTATCATCTGACAAAATATCATGCGAGAGGAAATGACTGAATTTTTTTTTTACATGTTCACGTGCTTGGCAGACGGGTATTCCACCGCCCTACACGCCCTTTCTTAACTATCATTTAAACCTAGTTTCAGTCGAGAGGAAATGACTGAATTTAATTATTTTTTTTACGTCTTTGGGAGGCTGCTGCTCCTCAACCCACCAACGGAATCGTGGCAGACGTCCGCAGCAATTTTTTATTCATCTTTCTTAATCACTGTACAAGTTTTCGTGCGAGAGGAAATGACTGACGATTTTAACCTTCTGGCCCGCGGTCTACAACAACGAAATGTAAATTTTAGCCGTAGTGAGCGCTGTGATCGTTTAGGCTACCCCCTCCACCCGCTTTGCACCCTGCCAATACCGGTGACTATTTTTTTTTTTCTACTCCTGACAACATCTCATCTGTCAGTTTACTCCGCCGAATTATTCTTAGGTATATTATTATACTCTTTGCTCGTAGTTAACAGCAAAAGTCACAAACGTTAAAGCACTTTCACTACTTTGACGCATCCCAACTGTCGCAGTATTGGGGGCCGATTTTTGAGTGTCGAACGCTCGAATTTTCACTCGAGATCTGTCAAAAAACTATGACGTTTTGACAGATGTCGAGTGAAAAGTCGACCATTCGAAACTCAAAAATCGGTCCCTTGTAACTGCCCACAAAGTACTAAAATGATCATTTGGGTCGTTTGCAAAAAAATTGTATATAGTTATAGGCTTAATGAAAACAAAATTACGATCGCTTCCTTTGTGTAACGAAAGTCAGCCATACAAAATATATGAGTAATCGTTACACAAAGGAATCAGTAGTTAAGTTTTGTTTTAATTAAAGCCCTTAACTATGTAAAAAATTTTTGCAAACGACCCATTTACTTTAGCTGTTGACTGTACCTATAGATAAAGGACTGAGGCGAGGTTACCTAATGAAATGTATTTCTCGATTTATATTTACATTCATCTCTAATAGGTATTCTAAATTGTATTATTCTACATAACCACAATTTTAGAGTTTATATATTGTGTTAAAATTTGTATTTGTCTTTTCTTCTCCCTCTGACAGAAATGTTATATCGTACATAGTTATATCCGGAGTAATTATATTTATTTAACTATTCTTTCGTATGATAATTATTTAGAACCGTGACATCTTCAAGTAGACAGTAGGCACGGTTACGGAGAGTAAATATGATGTAGAGTTAAAGATGTCATATTTTTAGACACTCTGAAAGACTGAATAATTTCAACGAAGCTTGTTGACTATTGTTATTATTTTATTTATTTATTTAATAATCAGGGTATAAAAACATAAAATTAATTGACTTCTCTCGTGACATCATTTTCTAAGCAATTTGAAGCACAGTAAAAAAATCATTGTCAACATCCTGTTCATACACTTAAACATTATTAAGATTCCACTCAGATTAACATTTGATTGTCACATGATACAGCGATTCTATCTGCCTCATAATTATGCGAAAAAATCTCGCAATTTACGTAGCCATCGTGAGCCATCGGAAACGGCCAGAGCCTCAAAGTTTAAGGTCAACATATAATGATATTTAAGCTATTTTAAACGGTCTGACCTCCGCTCACATTCAATGGCAAGAGTGCGACATTTAAAGCCGGGGAAAAGTGCCTTTGGAGACAAAGTTATGAAGAATATTGCGTCATTTCTAGTCCTTCGTTTTACGGAGCCATCCGTCTTCCGTCTGCGATTTCTGGCTGGCGGCTTTTTTATAAACACTAGGTACTTACATTTAAGACGACGATATGAGAAAATTGGTTGCAGGGATTTGCATTTTTCTCAGCAACCAAGCAACTGATGAAACCGAAATTGACTCACATGATCAATCATACCTTTAGCTTTAATTTGGCCGTTGTATTTACAAGATTGGATAACTTTTGTAACAGACTTTTCTTCGTCAAAAACACCTCTGTTTTAACAGGAATTTGCATTTTACAGACAAACGGCACTTGTTAAAGCCTCTTAGTTTTCAATATAGATTCATCTAAACAAACACTTCAAATTGGCCGTCGCATTTTATAAAAATAGCTTATAATTATTATTTAAACCGATAAATACGATTTCGTCGTATACGACCTTATAGTTTAAGACAGCGCGCGCCGTGTTTTCTATACAAAAAGATGACAAGACGTCCCCCCTCTGTCAAGTCAATCGGCCGACGGCCGCTGTCAACGTTGGATCTATGCTCGTCGCGCTCCCGCAAAATTACGCAAATATATGTTTGAAATGTTATTTTATTCGCGTAAAAACACGAGGAAGTACTCAAGACGAAAAAGAAAAGTTTGTTTAATTGATTAATGTAAAAATATGGTTATAAAAGGTAAGTAAAAACGCAAATATGTTTATTTACCAATGTTCCTAAATGTCATTCAATGTTCTAGTTGGAAAAGAACATAATGGCATGGAGTCGTCTCCGGATTTAAACGAAAATGAAAATATGTCATGTTATATAAGTTTTGCGAATGAAATATATTATATGTATTTGAGACATAAAACCTACTTACCTATAATATAAACTGTTTTAAGTGTATTTTTAACCAATTTCAAAAAACCGGCATAGTGCGACTCGGACGTTTTAATTAACATTATTTTTTTTATATTTTGTACAACAGGCTTACAAAATGTGTTGCCAATGTTGGATTTTATAATTAATTTAATCAGAAGTTCGGGTATTTAACTCAAGTCCCGTGGTGCTCTCAAATTTTTGTCTTGCTCACTCGCTAGTGGCAACTCGATATGCAATGGGTTCTCTGTGGATTACCAGAATTTTATACAAATATATGGGCGGCCGAGCATCATCGGAGATCTGACGAATATTTTAATATTGAATATTTGGAATCAGATTTAGATGAATAGGTAATTATCATAGCTTAACATGTTAACTACGATTCTCTGAAGACAATGTTTTGACATTCTACAGTGTTAACATGAAGCCACACTGTACCGACTGTACATGACGTACGCACATTATTGCCATATGTTAGTTGTTTGTAGCGACTCAATTTCAGGGTCCAATACAATCTTGTCATGCTTTAACTGTAAACAAGTAGGTACAATATTGGATTTCTTACCTCCTTATCTGACATCGGTAATAATGTCGGCACGAATAGTTTTACATTTATATATTTTTTACCCTATACAATTCTTTTTATCAAATACATATATATCTCATTTATTAAGTACACGATCTTCCTTATCGGTATTATAGAATCACAAAAATATTAAAGAAATGTGGAAAGCATAAATGAATCCTCAAATTTGATAACCTCGGCATCGCGCATGGAATTGCGGGCGTCCCTATGCTGCGGTATCCGCTAACCATCGGGTAAACCATATGCTTGTTTGCCACCATCGTATTATAAATATATATATATACTGTATAATAAGTCTCCTTTGATGTCTCTGTTCCGTGCGGCGCTCTGTCTGTCAACTCTGTCATGCGCTACTCGATCCCGAGCCGTGTAAGAAATACCGGGGTGAATGAGGTGGGGGGATTTCGGCACACTATTTGAGTTTCATAGTTTATCAGAGCGTCGCCAGCTGATGCCATAAATTAAACTGTCTTGAACATAAAATCTGTAAATCCGGGAGCGTAACTAACCGTTCTCTATTTACCTAACTAATTACAATAAATCCTTTTGTGACTGACTTTCATACAACTAAGTCTGTCTGTTTATGGCAGCAGTCGTTAAGCCAAGTTGGAGGCCTTCGGGCGGCTTGAAAACTTCTAACAGTCAAGTTGCCCACTCACTTGACAAAGGGGGGTCGAAGTTGCACCACGTCCGTAGGGAAAGTACCCACCGCTACCCTACACGTGACCCCTGGGTGGTTCTAAAAGTGCAACAAAAACTGGCAACCGTACTGTCTTCTCGAAGATCTCACGGTTCGAAATAAATGCCATAAGATAAATAAAAAAATAAAAAATACAACTAAGTACTGAATGTGTGAAACCATATATTTGAGCCTAGCGAATAATAATGAGTCTTGGAGGTCTTCGCCGTCGGTTGATGCTGGTATCCTGATATCCAGAGGACTAGAAATCTTCCAATTAATCCGAAGTATGGAACAGGTCGGCAGTTAGCCGTTTAAAATAACTGTAATTATTGATGCAAAGCGTAAACTAAGCTTGAAATCGGTCATTTATAACTGTCGGGGTGTCCTGCATCTTCCTTTGAGTTATTCTAAGGAGTGGGTCGGTATAAATAGGTGTATCCGGCGGTAGGATAGGTGTCGCGTCACAAACTTGAACATGACGAGAGTTTGGTGATGAATATTACAAATACACTGTTCTTTCATTGTATATGTATCGAAAAACCGCGAAGGAATAACATTTTGTAGCTATTGCCTTAGAAAATCCGTACCATGGGTCACAAATTTGACAGACGCTATCGAAAAATACTGTACAGACTGTAGTTTATTCGCTAGCGAATGTGGTAAGGGTACCCAAAGAGAATATAATCACTGACGTTTTAAGAGACGGGACTCTCATACCTACTAGGAAATGAGCGCGAATTGACAGCAATTGCCATGTAAATCCAAATACTGCCGCCTGCCGCCATTATCCGCCTCGAATATTCCATACTATCCTCGGATATCATTCTTTTGTACTGAGCTGCGCGAGCCTGAGGCGACTTCCAGACTTGGCAGGGCGGGATCGATATGTGACATTTTCTTCTTTGACGTAAACTCACTGACGTCGCAAAGATTCTCACTTGACATAATACTGTCAGTATTACGTTTGCGCAGTAGTAATATCATGCGCAGAAGCGGAGCAGTACCGCCTTCGCATCGTCCCGCCACCGCGCATCCCGCGCCAGTCAGGAAGCACTCATTTAAATGTAGGGACGTAGTAAAAAATGGTACCGCGTCGACTGACAGCTGACACTGACATTTGACACTTTTCTCATATCGTACTGCCTCCGCACCGACAAATCAGGAAGTCGCCTAGGGTACGTTACCTACGGAACATTATAGGTATTGGTAAGATTGACTAATTAGGTACAAGTTACTATAAGAATCTAAGAATTCATTCGTGCGTTGGGTACAATTATAGGTAACATCAATTTCTCATTAGATAATACCACGGCACAAATATTTGCGTTTACCAGAATTCGAAACACTTGAATATTCGAAAAAATGTTATGTATGTGTATGTTATTGTAATGTTGTGTATTTCATTGCACATCGACGTCTGGTGTCAGTAATACAAGCTGGTTTGTAACAATGAACAAGATTCCTAAAACCAATAACACAGCTTGAATTACGCACATAATCATCAATTCTATTCGTTATTTATTCACTGTTTTGCTCATAAACTACTTATAATACTGCCGACATAGTTATTAATATGCATTACAGGAGGAAGTGGTCAGTTGTAACCAGAAACCCGGCTTGTTATTACCTACCTTGTGGGATCTTTTGTTGAACACTATACAAGCTATGAGATTCACAAACGATTTAGATTCGCTTCACCACTTAATCCTAGAAGTTTAACTTCGTGTTTACTAATAGATATAAATCCTTTTATGTCACACCTGGCCATAAAGTGGCCATTATCGCACGCTCCGCGCGCGAAAAAATCCACTTCCTGGCCAGGGGGTGACATAAAATGTTGTACTTACCACGGGCGATAATAAAGAAAGCCTCAGATCGCATATTTATCTAAAAAATACCTGCGATTTGAGACATTCTTTGGCTTATCGCCCTTGGTAAGTAATGTACTATTTTTCCAAATTGAAATTTCAACGGTCAAAGTGGGCTGCGTTTGTCGTTTGTCTAGGATATCAGAGGCAGCGCCGGCCCTATAGCCCTAGATCCGGGTGGGGCGAGATGGTCTTTGGGCGCCCTTTGGTTTGAAATTTTTCGACGTTGCCAGTTTGGCGCCCCTTGACATCCCGCGCTTGGCGCCCATTGACATCCGGCGCCTGGGGCTGCCGCCCCATCCGCCCCACCCTTAGGTCGGCCCTCATAAGAGGAAATTAGAAATATAATCTTCATTTACTTCTTTCGGTTAATTCAACCCAATAGGGATGATGACACTATAAAAGAAAATCAATAAATCCAAATTTTCTACATAATGACTCAAATTCTCAATCAAATGGCAAAAAAAGTAATTCAAAAAAATAAATAATTACGTAATTATAAGTCTTCAAAGTTTTAAAAGTGGGTATTTTCTGTCGCTTTTCCGCAAAACGCACCTTTGTATTGAACGATTGTCATTTACTATGGCGCTACTCAAAGGTGACGTCACGGTCGAGTAGCACTTTCTCTCTCTAACTACGAACATTCTAACCGTTGTTGCTTCGTTATTTTTTGAGATATTTGACTAGGATTTTCACTATTTGGCATAGTTTTATGTCTTCTTTCTATTGAAGTAATAATTTTTTTTGAGTCATCATGCCTATTATCAACACTTTCGCGGCAAACGATTTCGTACACTTGAGCCAATAACACGTTAAAAACAGCTTGTATCATTACATGTTATCATTACGAAAAGAAGGAAAACAAACAAACAATTTTAATGAAATATCGTAATTTTCATAGATTCTATTCGATCACGTAAAGCTTATGTCTATTTCACGCCTAAAATGGCTAAATCAATAAATTTCAGGTGTACCTACACGGACTTTCTCATGGCTGACTTCACGAGAAATAAGTAAAGAAATAAAGCTCAAGCCACACAGAGAGCGGGCGGGCGGTGGCGGCGCGGGCGCGGGCGGCGGCGGCGCGGGCGCGGGCGGCGGCGGCGCGGGCGCGGGCGGCGGCGGCGCGGGAGCTGCTTTTGGCGGTGGCGGCTGCCGCCAAAGGCCGCTGCCGCCCGCGCCCGCGCCGCTGCCGCCCGCGCCCGCGCCGCCGCCGCCCGCGCCCGCGCCGCCGCCGCCCGCGCCCGCGCCGCAACCGCCCGCCCGCTCTCTGTGTGGCTTAAGCTTAAACAAATATAATTGAATAAAGCATTGCATATATAATGTAGACGATCATTTAAGACTGTAGTGTCGTAAATAATGCAGACTTTTTGTGCATTTTCAGGTAAACATGGCTAAATTAATTATAAAAACTCCAATGACGTGCGCACTGCAAATCCTGTCATGTGGCTTTGGGTACCATGGCGATCGATCGGCACTGAAATAAAGCAACAAATAAATTACAACATACAAAATATAATATTAAAAATCATGCTTTATAGGTTAGCTTCCTTACTTGTTCCTCTTGACAACGATTATCCATTTCATTTGTTGTGCTCTTTTCCAACTTACTTGTGGGAATTTATAGAATTTATGATCACTGTTATGCCATTCTTCTTGCAGTTAACTACGCAGCTGGTTTCGTAACGCATGTTTATTCATAAAATGCACGGATACGTAAATTTCGCTAGTAAAAAGTGACAGTTGGTCCGCGGAAAGTTCCTTTTTTTGGCCACGGTGCGCGCTGCGATCGATTCGTGGTTCCCCCACCACCTACTTCGCACCCAGCGAATATCTCTTAGCACCCACCTAGCGGGCTCCTGACACTGAAAGGGTTGTGTCGTCATGGAAAGAAAATGTTGACGGATAGCGTCACGTTTAATGCGTATACGTAGAGATCAGACCGTGAGACTTCAAGTTCCGCCTAGGCGTCTACAGTGTCACTTGATCATATAAACTGGGTTTATAGTGCGTGTATTCCACTAAGACACGCCCCTTCACAGCGAACTCATACAAATTTATGCGCAATTGTATGCTGTGGAGGGGCGCGCCTTCGTAGATGACACCGTATAACACTGGTTTGCTTCAGGCGAGTGGGTAATTGTTGTGAATAACTGCCAATCAGTTTATATTTTGCTGTCTTGCAAGAAACTGTGAATTAATTTAGTCATGGTTTTGTGAAATACGGTAGCAAATTGATGACACTAAGCTAGTTAGTTACAATTTACCTAAAACTACTTAGACTAGGAATTGGCGGTCTTTTATTGTTTACTCGTAATAGTCGTAATTAGTAAAAAAAAACGGTAATCGAAATTACAAATTATGTAGTTCGTTTTCAAGAAGCTCTGGGCCACTTCAAGTGATCATACATACTTTGAAAAGTTTAAGTAGGTACTCGTACTTATATGAGGTATGTACCTGTACGGTCGCGCTCTTTAATTTATGGCCCATTTCGCAAACTTTTTCTTTGAATATCTATACAGTGTGTCAGGACTGTCAACCTTGAGGGGGTTTCAAATAAAAAATCGTGACTGCACATTTCCTTATTCGCGTCTAAAAGATTGGCTCGCTGTGTGACCACGCCTTTATTCTGCAACGTATACAATAACTAGAATTGTATTAGTTGACAATGCGCTTTCGCATCGTAGCAAAATATGTAGGTTAACCTACCTATATGAGAGCGCAGCTCAATAACAATCATATAGATCGAATTAAGAGGCTGTCAAAAAGACCTAATTTTGTTGAAATTGATGTTTTTTAAGCAGTCTTTTAAGACAAACTATTTGTTCTAGCACATCAAAAAAAAAATGTTAATATTCATCATATTTCAAAGACCTTGTACGGAGTCGATACGTAATTGGACGAAATCGGCTCGATAGAAAATAATTGCAAAGATTGGTCTTAAATTCATCATTAAACAGTTATATGTCTTTATTTTTATTACGTATGGGTCTGCAATTAAAAACCTAAATTCAACATATTCATACCTAAACCGCCAACGAGCCATATTTCACAAATAATCCACACTTTTTTTATTTCAATATTATTGTAGTATTTATTTACTATTTTACGCGCAGAGCTTCCGTAAAGAGCGGGATGGTTAATTGGAAACTCACGCGTGTTAGAGCGGGACTTTTTTTTAGGTCTTGTCAGCCTCTTAAGTTGGCTGCGAATTAAATTGTTGTTGACCCTGTCATTAATTAGGCATGTCATGAGTTGAGAGACGTAACGTAACCCGGTGTGGTAGGTTATGTTATACTTATCGTATTGTAAGTAAAATTCAAGTAGGATAAATTGTTTAGTTTCTTTTCTATATAACGTGTTTTTTGTATAATAAATTATATATTTATTAATTAATATTTCTAATTTGTTTTTTTTTTGCATATCATCATTATTTACAATAAATTGCAATACACATTATATATAAACAAAAAACACAAAACACGAACACGATTTACTCATATAATCCGCCCCTTGTCGTTCCCGTTGCAAAAGTGCCCCTTGCTTTGTATTTTGAGTTGAACTCTATTCCCTAGAAAATAAGGGTTATGCCTGGCAACCAGAGTTGCCAAAAGCAAGTGACTGGATAACGCTAGCAGCATTTCTACGTTGGATAGCCATGGACAACCTCTGCACCAGAAACGACTCGGAGCGGACGTCCTCTCCCTTTTGCCTGAGCCGATGGCCTATGTCGCGCACAAACTGTTTATTAATTAATTATAAATTAATGAGTAGGATAAAGTAGATACATAGTCGCTAAAGTGCTAACTGCTAACTACGCCAAACACTAACCTCGGATGTAGGCATCAATGATTACAAAAACTATTCGCGAACACATAAAGCATGTAAAACTTACACAAAATAGAACCATCTAAATAAATAAACAGCTCGACGCGCGTTTACATGACTCACTCGACTCCTCACTTGCCATTCGCACTTGTAAGTCTACCGTCCTACTTGTACCATGCGCATTAGAAAAGGACAGCTGGCTAATTGTGATACGGATTCGGATTACGATATGGGTGGCGGACGGCGAACTTTGCCAGTTATTTTTGACTTCATGTTAGAAGGATAACATGTACTCGTACGGTGACTTGCTGGTTGGAATTCCAATGCCTCGGCGATGTTGAAGCTTTGTCTGGTACGAGTATGCTTGGTCGAGATTGTTCAGAGATCAGGAAGTTGAGTTGGACGCTAATTATAAAGTCAGATTCAAGTGCATCTTCAGGGTATGATTGATGAATTTTAAGTAAATATTTACTTATCTTATTGTCACGTGTAATTTTCGGTATAAGTACATATACCCAGTTTAAAACTCCACCCATCGTTATTAATGTGTGCAGGTTCTTCTACCTACTTATGGTATCATTAAGAACACCTTCGCTATTATGTTAATGATTTTTTAAACAGTTCTGGATAACCTATAGTTACATTCATTTACTTCGGGTCATGCCTATCTAGGAACGTTTAACCGAATGACCCAGACTGCCATTACAATGTCATGATATGCATGACGATTAAATAAAATGATGTGACAAATGAAATGAAATTAGGAACGCAGACGTGGTTGTGTAACATTTTGTTTCAGAGATCTGTGGAACTGATCATGAGACACAGACGACGTTTGCTCCCGTCTGTCTAACTAACCTACATACTTTCGATTGATGCAACCGAGATTGGTCAAACCCAGATTGCAACAAGAATTTTTCTTTACTGGAATCAATTAGAAATCTTTGTACAAGTTCCCAGTTACGGGCGATGCTCAGTTGTTTTGCAAACCTGTCTCCATCGTAGTTGCTTGCTCGATCGCCTGTCAGCCATCTTATTGCCCGCAGATCAAGCGCTTGTTTTAAAACAATATTAGCGAGTAATGCCAGCAATTCAAATTGCTTTATTTATTGCTTAATTTTTAATAGTAACATTCGTAACTGTTCTCCCAACTAAAATGACCGGATGCAGTGACAGGTTTGATTAAATCAGCTTGCACGAGGCTGCCGAAAACACGTCTGCGGCTGGCTATCCTCGTAAATTAAACGAGACATAATTCCATTCGCGAAGACTTTCAACTGCCAGAACCGATTAATATATTAGCAATGAGTTATGTTCTGCTTCTGCGGCGTTATCGATATTCAACAAATAAATGTTATAGGATAAGACTTTGCATTGAAGTCGATTAGGTGTTTCTATCAATGTCTGCCAAGTCACGATATTGACTCGGTCGGAAGCCATTTAAATTCCTGCAGCAACTTATATTACTCTGAGATTTTCTGCCATTTATTAATTGAAATTATTAAGTTGCAGAATAGACAGCTGCGCGCCATACAGGGTGGTGGCTGCGCCCGCACAGCATTGCCGAGTAAAAAAGTAATAACTACCGTAATTGACTTAAGTACATACAGCTTTTTATTACAGCGCGGTAACATTTGCCTCCGAATTTGGAACGCACGTGTGTGGCCAGCATAGCATACTAACGAGACAAACAGTATTTAGCTACTGTCCGCTTAAATGCGCAATGCAATCGTCATAATCGTTATGTCAATTGCATAAAGCTGTGTTCATGTAATTAGACCCACATAGCGCTAGACGATGATGTAGACGCTGGAAACAGGACATCGTTAATTAAAAGTTTTAATGCTTTTTTTCATAATTTAAGCAAGACATAAGCCAGAGTTAAAACGTGAAGTTTCTTTTTAAGAATTTCTATGTCCACATTGAGTCAAAAAGTTTGTACAATGTCTTTTCCCCTTGGTTACTCGTGGTCACATGTCGCAGGTCGTTCACCTTGGCTTTGGGGAAGGTCACTCCGCTATCGACTGTATCAATTGATTGACGGGAACTTATCGACTACTCGATTGTGTCGTAGATTACATCGAGTGGTAAGTATTATGTAGATAAGCCGTATTGTGCAGATTATCTGTCAACTCTGGCAATATTTCGAACAAAGTACTACGTCATTGACATTATTAAGAGAGTAGGTAGGTATAGGTACTTACTATTTAACTAATAATCTCGTTCAAGTGTTCGACGGGAATGTTCTGTGACGGTATAGGTATCTCCATTCGGCCAGGTGTTATACATTTGCTTATCTATTGAAACAAATTATGAAGTGTGTTTGTTTATCTATATAACAGATGCTTTCAAATTTTAAAGATCCTCCGCGAGATGTGGCGAGACTAATTCACCTAAATTTGTGTAACTCGATGTATTTTCAATGTGTAGTTTCGCTAAAACTTGGATTATTACGCAGATAAGTGAGTCGGTAAGTATCGCAGTTTAACATAAAAACCAGAAAGTAAGCCTAACTATTGGAATTAGAGCACCCAGCAGTTTAATTTTGTTACAGCACGGTACGTGAGCCCACATTCGCCAGATGAGAAATATCAACGTTCTATAATAAAGTTTAACAGTTATTGCATGCTGCAAAAGGTAAATACAGCGGAACTTAACGATGTACCGAACTTACTTCAGTTACAATTTTGCAGTACCTATGCTAGTTAGTCGACCATTTCAACTTTAAACGAAACGTAGCATCCTTGTGAGGATCGTAAAGCAACAAAGTATTGGAATTGCAAGAGTGTTCAAACAATATGGTTTTAGTACACTGAACCCTCTTAAGCTGTATACGATGTATTAATCTAGCGGCTAAATTCTAGCTTAATACCTATATCAATCCAGAATAAAGACTACTTACCCTTAATTATTCCTATAGAATTAATCCGATCCTAGAATTGTGTATAACTAAAATCTTTTGCACAGAAACTGATGACATATGAAAAAGATTTAGTGTAAATGGTAAAATCCATACTAATCCATACTAAAATAATAAATGCGAAAGTGTGTCTGTCTGTCTCTCTGTCTGTCTGTCTGTTAACCCTTCACGCTTAAACCGCTGAACCGATTTAGATGAAATTTGGCATGGAGATAGTTTGAGTATCGGGAAAGGACATAGGATAATTTTTATACCGGAAATCATCCCTCAAGGGAGTGGAAGTTTGTTTGGAAGAGCGATAACTAGGTAAGCGCCTGATTTAAAAAATAGCAATTAAATTCTATCTCGATACACGAGTTCCACGCGGACGAAGTCGCGGGAAAAAACTAGTGAAAATTATATCTAATTAACTGGACCATACAATGTTCTTTTAGCAATTTGAGGTAATAAACTTAGGCCGTTTATCTTTATCTCTCTAAATACCTACCTACTTGTTGTATAGTTGTTTAGTCTATGGCCACTATGTGGGTCAGGCCGTAGATTTTGCCACTTTTTGTATAACCTAACTCTCCGCCTCTTTTTTCCTAACTATAATAATGACTATATATTAATCAACTACTGCATTTTATTCCCCAAGAAAAATGGTGAACCACGGTCACTAAACATATTTCAAAAAATTCATAAGCTTAGAAAGTTATGACGATATATTTGTCAAAAAACGGCGAAAATTTCATAAAAATCGCGTATCCGCCTTGGTAGTAGTGAACTTTGAGCGAGCATAAAATTGAAACAAAACATATTTCTGGTAATCTGTTTGATTTGACGTTATGATATAATTGTTACCTATCCCCCTTTTAAATATCGTTTCGTGTTTGCTAAGAAAGTATATTGCTTTTCGTACATTATAATAAAATGACCAACAGTCATTGTCTGTGCGTGATTTTTATTGCGAGATCATTATTTACATCTCCCCAATTTGTGGCGTTAAACAATGGGAAGTTTGTATTCTGAGTAGTCGTAACACCGAACTAACCTAATCTATGGTCAATTGGTCAATATAGCGGCAGAAGCCGTTATTTTTGTCAGTCCGATGTCGCAATGGTTCGGAGTGAAATGGGTCACATTTTTTGCGGAGCACATTTTTTGAGTTTTTTAAGTAAGTGTTGAATTAATATCTGTTATTGTTCTTGTGCACTATTAAGTAAGGTGAGCGTGATCTTTCAATGTTAAATTCACTTCAAAACATAGTCAATTTACTGAGTAATTGTCGATTTTAGTTGCGCTATGTCGCGCAAATATCGCGCAACGATCACGCAAATGTCGCGCAACGATCACGTAAAAATGGATGCGTTATCGTTTTGCGTCAATCTGCGCGACCATCTCGGAGAATATTTTACGCGACCGACTCGTAGTAAAGTGGCAAAATCTACGGCCTGACCCATATAGTAACGTTCAACCTATTTCGGAACTTACGCTTTAAGTACTTATAAATTAAGAACTTTTCTTCTGTGTTGTAGGTATTCGTAAAGAAGTAAAGATATGCCACGTATTAACAGCCCATAGCCAATTAAATGTTGGTTATAGAATTAATGATAGCGACTAATTATATTACGAGTATTGTAATGCATACCTATGTGTCCTGTGTGTTGGAAATTCGTGGGTGCTCCAATCATGGAGCGGTCTATTCTCCGGCGCGTCCTCTGCGCCTGCGCGGCGGGCTGGTAGCAGCACGCGAACCACTGCAGCCAGATCTCACCACCGGTGCCAGCCATTTTGAAAATTAACTAAACTGTCCAAACTCGCCCAAGCCACTTGCGCGTCACAACGCGGCTTTTATTTCTTAAATTGAAATTGTTTTTAGTGGTCTTGACTTGCAACGACGTTCAGAATAACACTTTTTTTTTCAAACTTAAATGTCGAATGTTGATAGTGCGTGGAATAGACAATGAGATATGTAACACGATAACACGAAACACTATAAAGAGCCGGCTTCAGATAGTGTTCTCCGTATGAATGTTTATATAACACACGATGATCTCCTCTCGGCCGATAACGCCCAGTGCATGATGGCTCCGATATCTGGAACGGAAAGAGATACTGTTAAAGTTATGCTTTCTCTTTTAAACGAAAGTATATATACCAATTTGGTAATAATAAATAAATAAAAATAAAATAAAAAGCCTTTTATTTCATGCACTATAACGAAAATGTAACAATTTAAAACTTAAACTAATTATTATAATTTGCAAGAACCCCTCCTCAAGTGAAGGTGAAGGCCTCCTCCAAAGAATTCCATTTTTCTCGGTCTTGAGCTGTATGCGACCAGCAGGGACCAGCTATTTTTATTAATTCGTCTGCCCATCTCGTGTGGGGTCTCCCTTTGGGACGTGTCCCTGTTGGGCCTTTCCAATTCGTTACCCTGCTCGTCCATCTCCCATCCTGTAGCCTCGCTACGTGTCCTGCCCACTTCCACTTTAGTTTTTTAGCATAGCTTAGGGCGTCTGTGGCTTTGGTTATATCTCTTATTTTTGTATGTCGAATTTTTTGAGTTTTTTTAATATTGAGCATACTTCTTTCAATTCCTCGTTGGCAGGTAATAATTTTGTTTTTTATTTTGGATGTGTATTTCCATGTCTGACTTGCGTAGGTAAGGCACGGTATGAGACATGATGTCATAACTTTTGTTTTTATATATGTTGGCAAGTTGCTTTTAAATATTTCGCTTAGCGACCAGTACTTATTCCAAGTCATTTGTGCTCTTCTCTCTACTTCAAGTTCGTTGTGTTTTCTATCAAAGCCAATTTGTTTTCCCAGGTAGATGTATTTTTCTGTATATTTCAGTGTTTCGTTTTCTACTGTTATTTTTCTGTGTATACTGTTTGTCATGACCATTGTTTTAGAAAGGTTCATTTCCAGGCCTACTTGTTTGCTAACTGCATTTAGCGAATCCAACATAGATTGTAGTTGTAGGCTAGATTCTGATAAAAGTACTAAATCGTCTGCGAAGCGTAGGTGACTTAAGTAGATGCCGTTGACGTTGATTCCTGTTTTTTCCCATTGTAATGGTTTTATTATTGACTCTAGAAGAGATATAAATAATTTTGGGGACAGTGGGTCTCCTTGTTTAACTCCCCTACCGATGGGGAATGTAGGGCCCGTTGTTTCAAGTTTTATCCTGCTGATGCTGTTCTTGTAAATATTTCTAATTATTTGTATGTATTGCTGTTCAACTTCCTGTGCCTCTAGAGCTTTCCAGATACTTGAGTGTGACACTGTATCGAATGCCTTTTTATAATCGATAAACGCGATGTAGAGTGTTCTTTGTTTTTCCTGGTATTTTTCCATTATTAGTTCCAGCGTATGTATATGATCGATTGTTGAAAAGCTCTTGCGAAAACCGGCTTGCTCTATTGATTGTTTAGCTTCAAGTGTAACACTTATTCTGTTGTTTATAATAGTGGAAAATAGTTTGTAGAGACAGGAAAGTAAGCTTATTGGTCTGTAATTCGTGATATCCGTTGGGTCTCCTTTTTTGTATAATAAAATTATTTCCGACTCCAACCATTGCGACGGTATTTCAGCAGTTTCTAAAATGTGGTTAAATAAATATGTTATGGGTAGAGTCAGTAATGAGTGAGCGACCTTTATGGCTTCATTCGTGATTCCGTCTGGGCCCGGACTTTTGTCTAGTTTTAACCCTTTTATTGCCTGCATGACTTCATTTTCCGATATTGGTATTATGATCCCTTGTTTGTTTTTGTTTATAGAGTTTACAACGCCATGTCCAGAGCTCTCTTGTGTCTTAAAGCTGTAAAGGGCTTTGTAGAAATTAGTTGCTGTCTCTATTATTTCTGTTCGATTAGATACGGCTCTACCTTCTCGGTTTAGACTATCTATCCAGCGTTTGTTTGTTCTTAACTCTTTAAGAGCTTTTTTTGAGCTTCCTGTCTGCTTCAGGTGTTTTTCAATAGTCCTCGATCTGTGAGCTTTATAGTCTTGCTTTATGTATTTACTTATTAATTTGTAGAGTGCCGATGTTTCGTTTTTTAAGGCCCGAGATTTGTTTTTAGTATGTTGTAGCTCTTGTCTTCTCTTGATAAGAGCTAATGTTCGCTCTGTTAAAATTTTATGGGTGTAGTTTGAAGTTTCATTAGGTTGTCGAGCGCTTTGTAAGCTCTGGGTAATAGCTTTTATCAGTTTGAAGTAATACTCTTGTACTGATGATTTTCCTTGACAGCCAAGTAAATCCGGCAAGTGAGATGAAACGTTTTGCTTGTAATTTATTATTTCTTGCTCCGTTCTCAGTGTTGGATGTCTATGGCCTTTGTATCCTGTGCGTTTTTTCTTTTGTTTCGCGGTCGTTAGGGTTGCCCTGATTGGTCTGTGGTCGGATGGAAAATTGAGGTTTAGGACTTCTATATTTTGAATAAGGTTAGGGTGATTTGACAATATGTAGTCTATTTCGTTTTTGTGTTTGCCGTTCGGTGATCGCCAAGTCCATCTTTGTTTGGGTTTCTTGTTGAAAAAAGTATTCATAATAGCAAGTTTGTGTTCAAGGGCAAAGTCAATTAGCCTCTGTCCTCGTTGGTTTCTTTCGCCGTAACCGTTTAGTTTTAATATTAAGCGCTCCTCTGCTCTTGGTTGTCCTATTTTAGCATTTAAATCTCCCATTACTAAATAATCTTTGTATGCTAAGTCGATGGCTTTGTTGACATTCGAGTAGAAGTCGTTAATCTCGTCCTCGCAGGCTGTTTCTGTAGGTGCGTAAACTTGTATAAGTGACATAACTTGACCATGGCAGTTTATATTTAATAGTGCTACTCTATCGCTAATACCTATGTAGCTTTCGATCCATTTCTTGCGGACTTTATTTATTATGAAGCCAACTCCATATTTTCCGGGTGTGAGGCCCGTGTGACATAGTATAAAGTTATCATACTCTTCTATTTTGGTGCCAATGCGTCTTGTTTCAGATAGACCGATTACGTCGTATTTTATCCTCTGAAGTGCTTCATCTAATTCAATTAAACGTTCGTGAGTTGATAATGTTCTGACGTTGTAAGTTAGTATGTATAGCTTGTCTCTTGGTGATCTGTTCGTGTAGTTAAATGTTTCTTGTGCTTGCGTCTTTCCTTGTACTTTTGGTAGAGTTTCGAGTCTCTTCTCTGGAGGGTTTTGGTCTTGATCTTCCACGGTGACCAGCCGGGTTGGAAGATGTATTTGGTTTTTTACTGATGCTTTTTGTAAATTCTCTGTGTTGGAGGGGGGCGGTAGTTGCTATAAGTTCATGGTTTCAGGGTTCTGCGTAGTAGGCAAGTTGTTTTGGTTTTTATTTACTAAGAAGTTAAGCATGCTTGGCTTTACAATTCCTTCTGACAGACTGGAAGTTCTTTTTATTGCTGTCTGGTGGGTATTTATCCTTTTAGCCTGTGCTCTTATCCCTTCATGTGAGGCGGAGCCTGTTTCTGGAGATATTGTTAGCGTTCTTTTTTTGTTGCCCGTGTTTTTATTTTTGCTTGTTATTACAAGTTTATCGTACTTTATTATTACTTTGTTACCTTTCTCTCTCTCAAGTCTGGCCGATTCTTGTAGCTCTTTTCTTTTTTCCAGTATTTGTTTTGGGTAATCTTCTGTTATGTAATATGTAGTTTCTTTTAGTGCCTCTTTTCTCTGTTTGAATATTTTTATTTTGGTGCCAAGTGTGGTAAATGTGACAATTATTGGCCGAGGTCTTTCACCTTTCTTTCCAATTCTCTTCACTTCTTGAATATCCCTGTGGTCCAGCTTTAGAGAGAAGTGTTTGTTTACAAAGTCGATAATGATGTTTTCCAACATTGAGTAGGACGTTTCGGATTCTTCAAGGCCGAAAAAGACGATATTATTTTTTCTTGCCTGTTTTTCTAGGAAGTAAATTCGTTTTTCTTGGTTTTCCAGTTTTTCTCTGAGGTTCTCATATTTTTCATCCCATATTTTGAACTTTTCTTCTAGGATGTAGTTTATATTTTGTGTTACTGCTTCTGTTACTTTTTCTCCGCTTTCTAATATTGTGGTTTTCTGTGAGTCGAGTTCGTTTTGGATTTTACGGAGTGCGTTCATAACTTCGTCCATGTTTGCGCAGTGTTATTTTGGTACTAGAAGTGTCCTCTCGTGTATTATCTCTGAACTAGGATAGTGTGATAAACGATAAGCCGTTAACTTGATCTAAGCTGGTTCGGTTCCTTGTTTTTCTAGTTCACGCGGTATCCAACAGGTGGCGTTAAGTTCTTCGTGTAATCTTGTTAAGTCATTTAATGGAGTTAAGTTAGGTTATAATTTCACTGTTTATGTTGAAAATATACTGTGGCTGTGTTATATTCCATGATTCGTCTACCTGTTATATGTATTTTGCTGTTTCCTGTCTTTTTCAACGCTGACTACGCGTCCAAATGCACTGCAGATCCAAATCTCTGTCCTGATATTTCACAGTTTTTTATTAATTTCCACTTCTTTTTGGGTTTTATCTACACAGTATGTTATGAATCAATTGTTTCTTTATCACTTTTTATCGTTTGCACTCTGTTTTTGTACATAATTTTATTTTTACGAACACAATTAAGACGGACTCGAAGTAAATATTAGCACACTAGCGCCGCCACTTAAACAAAGACTTTGACAACTTATTATAAATGTAAATTTAATGGTTTATTAAATTAAAAGCTTAGTACTAGCTTAGCTAGCTGAGTAGTAGTGGGAACTATTTCTAACTATCAGCATATAATTTATAAGGTTTGTTGTATACCGTGTTACATGTTAACAGTGTTTGTAATATTCAGTTATGAAAACTTAACATAGAGAAAAAATTGCAGTAAAGTAAACGGTTTGTCATGCAAGTATCAGAAACGCTTGGGTATTATCCTTGTAGGGTAGATACGCCGCTTACGCGACCAGCATAAGCGAATGAAGGTCTTTTTTCCATTAATTTAGTACCTTGCAACAGGGACTCATTTTTAATTCGATTTTAGTTCTATATTTGCTTTGTTTATATATATGTTTTAAGTTAGCTTTATTTAATTCGAATGAGTATTAAAAGATATTAAGATTTCTCTACAGGTCCTGAGAAAGCAGTCGTATACGGTTCATTTAGTATTTATTTCTTGCTCTCAGCTCTCCAATTCACCCAATGGGTCGCAAACTGTCACACATGTTAGCCGGTCACTTACCGACATTATATTATAACCCCACATCAAAAACAAAACGGACATATCGTCTTTGTGAATTTTGTATCATGAAATTCACGAAACGGGCGTCCACCTCTGGAAGTTGATTCGAAGTTTTAAGTGCATTTTGGGTTCGACCATAACATAATATTGTTGCGCTCAGCGCGAAGGATTTAAATAGTTATAAAATAGAAAACATTGTCGTAATCTAAAACTAGAAAAATCCCCATCTAAACTAACTTCAAAGCCAGTTGAAAATGAAAAGTCGTTGATTACGTGTTATTAAATACGACACTTTTACATCCGTTCTTAGAAAACAGCTCGGAAAAGCGTGTTCAAAGCGTGGAGCGGCCGTGAGCAGAATCTTATCCGAGGGATATGTCGCTATCAGATACAAAGTGAACCAATCACACGCGGACATTTACCGTATTGTAGCCTATAAGCTTATAGCAATTAGGAGTAAAATGGCATGGGTATATAAGTGGAGTTAAATTCTTCTCGACATGTTGTGGATACGGATCAGATATGGAACTGTGGACATCACATCGAATGACAGCTGCGGGATAGCTGTGATAACGTCGCGTGATGCGACGTGTGCTCTGAGGAGGAAATTGTAGAAGTCTTAAGCCGCGTATCCACTAGAGGCAGCCTCGGATCGAGCGGCTGCCTCGCTCCGAGGCTACGCAAGTGGAGACGCTGCCTCAAGGGTTGCTTGGGGGTTGAGGCAGCGTCTCCACTTGCGCGGCCTCGGAGCGAGGCAGCCGCTCGATCCGAGGCTGCCTCTAGTGGATACGCGGCTTTAGCTTAGATCAATAGACATCATCATGTGATATACTTTCTCTCACGCATACTCACGCGTGATCAGTGATCACTGATCACATGTGTGGCATATTTTGCCACCGGCAGCATGATACGTATTGATTGAACAGTGTCCAAAAGTTGTATTTTTAAATCGTACCTGAACCTAATTGAAATTTGACAACACGCCTCATCTCAATTTCTTGTTTCGAAATGAATTTCGAAATCAATCACACATACACACACACACACACACACACACACACACACACACACACACACACACATCACACACACACATCACATTGTCACATTTACTTGCTTAAAACGTGACAAAGGCGTTTATAAAAGGTTACGAAAATACCAGACATTAGTAAGTACAATATCATATTGGTCGCCAAGCGTGATAGCCGCTTCAAAACTTGCCAACTTGCCATCCCAGAAATGTACAGCGAGCCATTGTCAGGTAACATTTTTTCTCAACTACCAACCTAAGCGTAATAGGAGCCAGGTCGCACTTATCAATACATTGTTAGTAAGCGCACTCGCGCACGCGCAGTACGTAATGTATGTCGCTAACGCAGCCGTTGAATGAGGATTAGGAACGCAAGAGGTATTGGGACCGTGCACGACGACAGCGCCACGGACAGGTGGCCATTCAGTTGTTGTTGTCAGGTTAGGTGACTTACTTTTTTTTCTTACGGCTTTTACCACTTATTTCTTTGGTCTCGTTTCCACCACGGTCTTGAAAATTGGTAAAATTTACAGTCGCTATTCTGTGGTGTTTTTACAATTCACAATAACACATTTTACTAGGGCCATATTAAATTTATCTCAAAAACGATTAGAAAATGTTTACTGCAATATGGATTTGACAGCTCAAGTCACCGACAAAATGTAAATTTTAGCCGTAGCGAGCACTGTGATCGTTTAGGCTACCCCCTCCACCCGCTTTGCACCCTGCCAATACTGTAACAAATTGGAATACTCTGTTCGAACCAGAAGCTAGTAATTAACTAATTATAGAGATAAGACCGCCTGTTGTTGCATTAGTATTAGTCTAAGTTTTTTTTGTTATTTTTTCACTTTGTGGTGCACAATAAAGTATATTATTATTATATAGTCACAGGAACTAGGTATATAAGGCTCATAACCTGAGTGGCCTCAGCCACACGTATAAAACGTCATCTTGTAAAAATTTCTTATTAACCGCTTTAGAGTTTGAAATTACCTAGGCACATGAAAAATAATACTTGAAGCGATAAACTCGCAACGGAAACGATAAACGACGTGTTTGGAAACATTTCGTTTCAAATAAAGTGCATAATGCACATGTTGGTAAAGAATATAATAAAAGTAGGTAGATAAATGTCTGAGAGTACAGGTAGAACAAGTGTTCCAGTTGGATTAATGCGTGATCTATCGCTAACCTGATTATTCTAGCGCCAGTTTTTTACACGTCAGTGTCAAGTCTAGTTTTTAGACCGTGAAAAGGCGCAAGATGGTGGATATGCATAGTTTATAATGCAACACACTGGAGAAAATAACTATAGCAATAAAAAAACCCCACAAGTAGTGATAAAACGTGGGAGGGTGCAGTCCTATTCCCGTTGAGATTAGATTTTTGTACGGGATGATACTTCTGCCTCAGAACATAGACTAAAGATTCCGTCGTAAGACATAAAGAGGATTTTATAGCCGGAAAACCGTCTTTTCTAATATTGTTAAACTAAACCAGAAACTCGTACCTACCTTACCTGCTGTGTGCCTCGCGCCTTAACTACGATATGTATCCCAAACCGGTATATTGAAACAAACGCGTTAGTTAATATGAGACGCTAGTTCCACTTCTACTCGCGGTCAAGTTGGGCACATCCGATTAGCTTAATAACCCACATGTTTACTTCTGCACTAAACACTATGGGAACGTTTTGATTAATTTGGGGTCTGATCTGTATCAACTCTTAAAACTAATGATTTGAATAGAGAAAGTATAAATTTTATTGTTTCTTGACTTCAGTTTAGGAGTTTTACTGTTACAGATTTTTCCGAGAGACTTCGGCTTTTAACATAGTTGGCTCACTCACTCAGACAGCTGTCAGATTTATTTCTAAGTAGGTACGTAAAATAATACCAGACATTGCATTGGTTCAGAATTTTGTGAGGACTGTCACCACTATTACATAGATAAGTCAAATGTACCTACTCTGTTCCGACGTGCTTATATTCTAACCAACATCAATAGGAGGGTTTGACTGAAAATCAGCGTTGCAGTATATTTGCTGCAACATGTATGCTGAGTCAAGTCCTGTTAAACATTTTCATTATACCTTTTGTTAGTTTTAAGTCTTGAACATGTATACCATGACATGAATGTGATGTTTAATAAATATTTTCTATGTCTATGTCTATGTCTATTAGACACGTTTGGGGTATAGTTTTAGAATATCCCCTAACAAATCATAATCCTCAAGAGCTCACTACAAAATTAGCTGTTTTTTTATAAGTGGTCCATTCAAAACTTACGTTGCGCACAAATTATAAATGAGGAGTGGGTTATTCTTCCACCACCAAAAGCAGAATTGCAATTCCATGGGATACCATAAATACCTACAATTTCTTATGGGAAATTAATACAAAGCATACCCATTTTATTTGCTCTCATAGGTATGTATGTATGTGACAAATTGACAATTAATAACATTAACTAGGAGTATCAAACATGAGCCCTGCAAGGGCATCGCAATTCTTGCCTTATGGTTAAGTAATTAAGACCCAAGTTAAAGTAAACAAATATATTATTCCACTGTTAAGTAGATTACAAATTACACCTCATTGTGGTCAATGATTTTTTATGTACTTTACGACTCTGGAGTCAACCCCTCGTTATACTTTTCTTAAGCCAACAAGAAAGTTTTAAAACAAAGTGGTGCATTGTCGTACGCGTTGATAACGATGCGTTTCCCCTTATGTTATCAGCTACTAATTGGGCGAGTATACGATGACAAGTGAAAGTGTAGCGACGGGACGAGAGCGAAAGTAACCGGTCATGTCCGCTGCAATTTGACTGCATTACCATCAAAATCTTTTGTCGAGGCATTCAGTGCACGTAGGTTGCGTGGTTTAGCTAGGTGGTGAGGGTGGTACACCCTGCGTGATAGGACTATTTTTGGGGGTAACGCCCAGAGTTGTCACCATTGGGAACTCTACACACAATTAATCGTTAATCTCTGGTCACAGTTTACTTGCATGGATACTTTGACAACGTGCTCCTGTTTATTTGTTGTATATAGTTACAAAATATTACAGAAGTTTATAAAATAAACCTTAGGAAATACCGGTAATGTTCGCCACAAGCTCACTGACATTCGGTAAACGTGGACTCATACCTACTGGAATGTCTAGAATGTAAGTCCACGTCTCATCTTTCAACCTATTAATAGTCAACAAAATATTACCAACTCGTAAACAATCTACATTTAAGTACACCCACTTTATCATGTTTACATGCCGTAAAGTAGGCCTTTCCATATTCTTGTACTTACAGATACATAATAAGTACTCGTAACTTTACTCGTAATCACAAACAATAACAGCTAACATTTTATTAGTGAAGATATGTTTCTACATTCAAGATAATAATAAAAGCCCATATTGAATATTGAAAACTGAATTCGTATTATTGCTACTAATACCGGCATTTGAAACACCACGAAATGCAATCGAAATCTTATCGGAGTCAATAAGCATTCGAATTTCAAATACTTACTGCACTTTTTTTAGAGCGCCTCGAGAGACCGCCGTCACGACCTATTAAGCCGACCCTATTTTGTCGACGCCTTCGGTTTCACGCTAATTAATACAAATGATGTTATGTTTACAGTGTTTTTATGTTTAATTCGTTAATGTACTTCAATAATAATAATCCTTGGTTATTATTATTGAAGTTGAAAGATCAGAAGTAAAATAACAGTAGCAAGTGTACCTACCTATCCTTATTTATTTAGAATACAAATGGGAAACATCCAACTGTTTACTCGTAATTAAGAAAACAATTACATCAAGTTGAAGAGAAACTACACACCCCGGACCCGTTCTTTTTTTTTAACAGAGCCCCGCGTGTACATGTTTTAAGGATGTTATGACAACTAATGTAGGAAGACATTAAACAGCAAAGTTGGTAAGTCAACGCCTTCACCAGCACGTTACAAACTGGTAGTTATTTTAACCGCCACGCCGGGCTTCCGCAACGGCGACGTTTTAAACTTTTAACACGACTTTAACCGGAGTTTAACGCGAGTTTAACTGGTCCGGTTGTCCCGATTACTGCGATTAACATTAACACAGTTTCTTGTTGCACAACTGGCTAACATATTTCAACAACGTACGTGTTCTTAAAAATAGTTGGTGTGAGAAACGTGTGTCTGTTTCATGGCTAACATTGAGCTGAGTGGCCTAGGAGAAGGAGGGTAATGTAAGCGAAATTATCTAGATAGGCTAGCGAAAAAACATGGAGCATGGTAGTTGCAAGTGCAGCACCTTCTTTATTATATGTTGCACTTTAACTATAGTGCATGGTATGCTAGGATAGAAGCAGCCAATGGTCTAAACCTATTTGTACTTACCTATATAATTATTTTATGTCACACCTAGCCATAAAGTGGCCATTATCGCACGCTCCGCGCGCGAAAATACCCACTTCCTGGCCAGGGGGTGACATAAAATTTTGTACTTACCACGGGCGATAATAAAGAAAGCCTCAGATCGCATATTTATCGCCCTTGCCTTCGGCTCGGGCGTAAAATACCTGCGGTCTGAGACATTCTTTGTTTTATCGCCCTTGGTAAGTAATGTACTATTAAACGATGACCCATCTCGAAGAGAATGAATACTTAAACTGTTTAGAGTGTTAGGGTCCAGACAGTTCGATCTCATTCTTTACCCATTCCCAAATATCAGTCATGCCTCTACGAGCGAATTTCTCTACTAGGCGAAAAAATGCAAATTGAGTCCATATAATATACTTGAAAATAAGGGTGTGAAATGGGAAATAGAAGTTTGCGCAGGAGTGCGATTGTCCAACATAATAGCTGTAGTTGTTAGTACATAATATAACTAGTTACGTGTGCCGAATCAAGATCGAAAACGAGTTCGGGCAGGTAATCTTATCTTCAACTAGGTATGGAAACATCTTCTTTTGACACGTGTATGTCGTCTCGGAAATTACATAAATACGAGCGAGCCCCTACAGAAGTATACATAATAGATTAACTTCATAGACATAGACATAGATAGACATAATTTATTGGTAATAATAGGTATTACAAGTCAATTGTACATTCATTATAGATTATATTAATTCGATTATTCATTACATTGGAAAATTACATTACATTATTAGAACATTACATTATATATGGATACACCATATTTTGATAAAGGTATGCAAAAATATTTCTATACTGACCAAGTTGATTGACCAAGGTTGTCTGGAAGAGATCGCTCTTTAGCGATAAGACCGCCTTTTGTTCTACCTCTGTATCCCTGTTTCATTGTTTTTCTTTTGTATGTGTGCTTATGTGAGGTGTGCAATAAAGAGTATTTGTTGTTGTTGTTGTTGATTAAAGTATCATTAGAGATTTGGCATTTCCTTATTAATTTTTCTCAAAAGATGATGAATTGTTTAAATGAATTTCGCAAGCCATTTAGTAGTTTTACTTTCAGTAAGTATATATGTTTGTATAATGCTCGGTGTACTTACCTTACATTATTGAAATTCTAAAACATTTCTGGCTAGTTCTAAGATCGAAAAAGTATGCAAAATATGCATTTTAACGGGTAACTGTTTAGCTGCTAGCTTTTGGAGCGTGGGAATCGCAGCCCGTCTTTAAATTGTGGACTAAGTACCAGTTGCACCAACGTACGAACACAGACCGGTCATCGTCAAATATGGCGCCGGCAGCTGTTATCCCATAGAAACTTGTCAAACTTTCCAAACAATCAGATTTGACGAACACCGCTTACGATTACAGACGGCGGTTTGGTGCAAACCAGCCTTAGTCTTGTAGGTACGAGTATATGTGGAGATAATTGTGGTAAGTAGTTAATTGTAGTAAGGTAAAGCTTAAGCCACACAGAGAGCGGGCGGGCAGTATCGGCGCGGGAGCGGGCGGTAGCGGCGCGGGGGCGGGCGGTAGCGGGACGTGAGCGGGACGTGAGCGGGACGGTCCCACGTCCCGCTCACGTCCCGCTACCGCCCGCTCCCGCGCCGCTACCGCCCGCCCGCTCTTTGTGTGGCTAAAGCTTAAGTCTTGTTTGTCTCATTTGAAGAAATAATACAAGTACAGATTATTTTTTTATACTAATTTTGAATTAGGTATGTCTATAATTCTATATCAACGTTGAAAGTCGCCCTGCGAACCCGCCAGCGTAATCTGCTAGTCAATGGAGGATCGATCCAGAACTAGAAACCCAAAAAAAAAAACAATTTCTAAGGTTTGGAAATCTACATAAATAAATACCCTGCACTTATAGTTTAGGCTTTTATTATGTTTTGTTCTAGATATATTGTGATTTTAATAAAAAATATTACCAAACCCCTATTGGAGACATCAACTCTTTGCCTAGGTAGGTACAAAAAATTACTAAATTGTCAACTGGACCTAAGAATACTGGTGTGAACATAACTTACCTACCCACTACCCAGTGGTGTAAACCGCCTACGTCTGTCTAGTTCAAACACAAGTCCAAACAATAAGGGTATTTGTGTACACGGCGGGAGATCCGAGCGAGAATAGAATAGAACGCGACACTCTCAGCGTTTCGGTTAGGCGGCTTCCTGACTTGGCGGGGCGGCATCGATATGTGACATTTTCTTCTTTGACGTAAACTTACTGACGTCGAAAAGCTTCTCACTTGACATAATACTGTCAGTATTACGTTTGCGCAGTAGTAATATCATGCGCAGAAGTGGAGCAGTATACCGCCTTCGCATCGTCCCGCTACCGTGCATCCCGCGCCAGTCAGGAAGCACTCATTTAAATGTAGGGACGCAGTAAAAAATGGTACCGAGTCGACTGACAGCTGACACTGACATTTGACACTTTTCTCATATCCTACTGCCTCCGCACCGACAAATCAGGAAGTCGCCTTAGACTACAGACGCGGGAAATGCGTCTGCATGTAATTCGTTACTCGTTAATTCGTTATTGCCGTACGTAACTCGTAATTGCCAGCATTTAATTATGCACGGTCAGTGCGAGTTAATCATTGGCGCTCTTTTGCAGCTTTGTAGCAAATGTACCAAACCAACTAGCTCTAATCATTAACTATTCAAAGTCTAAAACAGACAAAAATAAAGAAGAGACCAGAATAAAAGAAGAAGTTGTACGACAAGCAATGTCGCTGTTCATGCTTGCCAACTGACAACAAAGATTACCGAAGTGGAGAACACAAGAAAACCTATCAACTTCAATGTATGGCACCGTAGCGCATTAATGAATAAATCATTCATTCATTCATTCATTCAAGGTCGGAAAGACCCTAGGCTCCGAAATACCAGCTGAGAATAAAACCGGGATGAACGCTCCGTTGACAGAAATAATAAATATGGTCCCGACTTTAGCGATAAGCGGCATGAATGACGACCCGATAGCGGGCGCTGACATACGGGTGTTACAAGATTTGTTTGGATCCCTCGATAATGTTCCCCTCTCGGTTCTTAGAATATTTGTACAATTAACAGATACATCATAAAAACTACTCGATAATGGAATATTGAGAGGAAGGTGTTAATGTAGTGACAATGACATGTATGGGTAGCCCAATCATGGCCTATAAATAACTACAATAGTCACATGTTGCCTGTTTGTAACACGTCCTTTTACTATGAGTTTTATATTATTTAGTACAAGCTTGATAAAATACTTATTAATACCAGGCAGCCATGGATATATAGGTACATCAGGGCGGTGACATCAAAAAGTGAACACGATATCCTCAAGAAAGCGGGAATGACAGAAAACAAGGAAATAGGTATATAAGTACGGACGGTAAAATAATTTAAAATTAATTTCCGCTAAAACAGTAGAATTGCAAATGTCGTTAATTCCACGTAAACGTTACATTACTTATCGATTAAGTGAAAAAAAGAAGAAAAGCTTGTTTGTAGTAATAGAAGTGTTGCTGTTGGTTTTTGCTTTATCGTGCGTTCTAAAAAGTACTAAAACACTAGGTATGTGTTTTGCATTGAAATGTTGTTGTTGCAACGAGCGATTTGAAATGTTTACCTCTGGTAGAGGTGACGTGAATTGACTAACAATATCCTAAGATTTGGTTTGGGCCCGCTCTAGACATATTTTGTAAGGTTTTCTCAAGTCACTGATCGATGCCTTTATGGAAAACCCTCTGGTATGAATTCAGGAGGAAAACTTTTTCCTTTGCGCTATTTTCATGCCGTATAAGGCAATGGCCTTTATTCGATGTAAATACGACTCTGGTGAGTCACCGCGAACACAGTTATAAGCATCGTAAGATCTGTAAGTATTTTGATCGTTACTGTTAATACCGTTTAGGTAATCTACAAGTTGAATAATATTTAAAAAAAAAATAATCAAAGTGAAAATTGAAAAATTCAACACCACAGGTGGGATTTGAACCCACGACCTCTGGAATCCGTCCATTGCTCTACCAATTGAGCCACCGTGCTAGCGGACGCATCCGCTTAACAAACATATTAAAGTTTGAATAATATTGTCGTAAAAATCGAACGGACCTTGTTTACTCCCCTTTTGAAGAGTCTTGGTACCTAACTAGGTAGAAGAAGAAGGAAAAAAGAAAGAAGAAAAACATTTAATCATGACGAGACAATCAAACACAAAATAATACAAATAAAAAAAAAACACACGGGGTCGTCATGAAAAGGTGTCGCCTCAGCATAATGCCGACTCAGGGAGCCGGCGCTGATCTTCCGGAACCTCGGAATAGTTCGGGAAATAAGAGTGCTTGTGACACAAGCTGCTATCGAGCCAATCGATGGACATGCGGTTGTTAGTGTGTCACGATACGGAGTAGCAGACCTTGTTTTCTTCGACCATGCGTAATTCTCGGCGTCGCCGCTGCTGCGATGCGACGCGAGTAAAGACAAATTAACTACACCTCCTATTTCTAATTCACTGCACAGTTCAAGTAAGACAGAAATGGCCGAGTCGCATGAGATGCGACTTGGCAGTAAGCAGGGACAGGGTTCTGAATATAAGTAGTGCGAGCATATCGAAAAACATCCCGTGGAGGGTGAGTGGAGTGGTGGCAGAAAACAACTGGATGTTATGTGTCACAATTTTTCCGTACGAAATTAATCTTATACTAATTAAGAGGCTCAAAACCACTTGTGTCGAATGAGAATGATTCTGTTACTGTACTGATGCTACATGCGCTGTGGTAAGTTGTCACCATTAGTCAGATGAGTCGCGACAGTGCCCCGGGTTCAGGGCGAGTATAAATAGCCGGTGCACAAGGATCTCTAATTTAAGACGACGTCTGCGTCCAGTACACTGAGAGGATTGGAGCAATGGCATACCAACTATGTAAACCTAACTAATGTACTTATGTTGCTAGGTTCGCGAACAAAGTATTATCTCGTGATATAAAATTTGTACGCCGTTTAATCAGCAAAAAGTGGAGATCTTTTCAATTGTGACATAACACCTGTTGTATAACATTACCTGCTTTTTGGACAAATAAACGATTGAATTGAATTGGATTGATACTTATGGCCCCCGATCCTTGTTAAAGACTATCGAACATGGCCAGGTCTATGAAGTTGAACCTAAACTAGACATTAGGTAACTACTACTAAACTATTGAATAAAAAAGTATTGAATACGTACTTCAGTCTCCAATTTCTTTTCTATGAAAGTAGGTATTATGTTATGGTTGGGTTTATCATGATGAACATAAGAGAAACATCTATTTGTTGTTAAGTGATAATAGTGACATGATGTCAAAAAGAAAGGAAAGCGTTATCTTGGGTAAAATGTAAACGCAACACCTAAGCCCACGGAAATCATGGAACCTTGGATAATTTGCCCATAATTTTACACTCTTCTCTTTCAATACCCGCCTGCTACCCAGAGAGCTACGGTTATCGAAAATTAGATAGATTTATTGTGTTCTAAAAAAACGAAATAAACTTTGCCAGAGGCTTTTAGCTTAGCTGTACAATAGCTTAAGATTTTTAAGCATTTCATTGTCACTTTTCGTGACATAAAGTGGTGGTGATCATTGGTGATTGTGCTATCTATACATATAATAAAGCAGAAGAGGGTCGAAAATCTGTACATTGAAGATATAAGAAAAAAAATCGATTGAGGGGTCTTAGAATCGATAACAGAACACATTTCAACGGTTTTTAGAATTCATGTCTGTTTGTCTGTCTGTTTATTTGTCTAACTATCACGCGAAAACTGGCGAATGGATTTTAATACAGCCTTCACTAATATGTTTATTGGATCTTCGGCCAGGTTATAGGCTATAAAAATCATATAGGTTAGGGATGAGAGGGGGTGAAAAGAGGGGTTAAACTTTGTATGAGAAGTCTTTCAGTTCATGATTTACAGGCTTGAAAATTGGTAAGTATATACATGGACGCAAAGTAAATAGAACCCCATTCAAACATTTTATAATAAACAGATAGTATTTGAAAAAATGGGGGGTGAAATAACAATACCTCTGCCTCAGGGCTAAAGACAAAAATACAAAAGTCCCTCAAACCATATTAACTGTTTGAAATGAGAGATCTAATTATGTTGGTCAGTCAGTCTCTATCAATATTCACAAACCTTACTACGAAACCTCGGTTTTTTTTTGTTTTCGATGGAGGGTACGAACTACGAGTACCTACGCAGAGCGGCGGGCTCTCGGTTGCATGGTAGCACTTGCGACATATACCTATATAATATTAGGTATGCGCATTTTTGTATAAAATATTGTTTTTTGAGGTGCTCATTACAAGAATGATATCCATTTTCGAATCGAAGATGGCGGATATTTACTTATTTACTTTTCTTAATAATCGATATGGGTGTCATTGAGGTGCTTCGAGGTGCGGATTAGTTGCGTTTTCCGTCAGCAAAATGAATAAAATACGTTCAGCGCGTAACAGACATCAATTTAGGGTATATTGGTATTCGTTAGTAAAATATACCTACGTAACAATAAACATCAAGTATGACCAAATTCGAAAGTTATAGGCGGATAGGAAGCAAAAAAAAACAATTCTCAGAAAATCACATAACTCTTAGAAGCAACCAGGGTGGGTGCGCTATCAACCTAGGCCTCTACTCCATCTTCGAAAGTGAAAGAACAGACCAAAGTAGGTATTCAGTTATACCTATGTTTTACAATAAAGCACTTTGAACTTAGAAAGGTATTCCACTAATTTATGAACAAAAAAATATCTATTCAACCGCCTCTTTACAAAGCCATTTGATAGGTCAACAATTTCTTTTTGTCCAATCATCTACATTGCTTGATGCGTAACATGAAGTATTTTCCGTACCTGCATCATAATGTTCAAATCATTTCGCACACGCTTTTTTATCTACATTACTTGACGCGTAGGAATTATTTTCCGCACCTGCATCATAATGTTCAAAAACGTTAGCGCGCGCTACGCTCGCTTTTTCATCTACATTACTTGATGCATTTGAAGTCTTTTCCGCACCTGCATCATAATGTTTGTAAAAATTTCACGTTCGCTACGCTCGCGTTTTCATCTGCATGACTTGATGCGTATGAATTATTTTCCGCACCGGCATCATAATGTTCGAAATATTTCGCGCTCGCTACGCTCGCGTTTTCATACACATTACTTGATGAGTATGAAGTATTTTCCGCACCTGCATCATAATGTTCGAAAAATTTCGCGCTCGCTGCGCTCGCGTTTTCTTCTACATTACTTGATGAGCATTTTTCGCATCTACATCATAATGTTCGATAATTTTCGCGCGCCCTACACTCGCGTTTTCATCTACATTATAGTTGATGCGTATGAAATATTTTCCGCACCTGCATCATAATGTTCGAAACATTTCGCGCTAACTACGCTCGCGTTTTCATACTCATTACTTGATGAGTATGAAGTATTTTCCGCAATTGCATCATAATGTTCGAAAAAATTTCGCGCTCGCTGCGTTCGCGTTTTCTTTTACTTGATGAGCATTTTCCGCACCTACATCATAATGTTCAAAAATGTTAGCGCGCGCTACACTCGCTTTTTCATCTACATTACCTACTTGATGCGTTTGAAGTCTTTTCCGCACCTGCATCATAATGTTCGTAAAAATTTCGCGTTCGCTACGCTCGCGTTTTCATCTGCATGACTTGATGCGTATGAATTATTTTCCGCACCGGCATCATAATGTTCGAAATATTTCGCGCTCGCTACGCTCGCGTTTTCATACACATTACTTGATGAGTATGAAGTATTTTCCGCACCTGCATCATAACGTTCGAAAAATTTCGAGCTCGCTGCGCTCGCGTTTTCATCTACATTATAGTTGATGCGTATGAAGTCTTTTCGGCACCTGCATCAGAATGTTCGAAAAATTTCGCGCTCGCTGCGCTCGCGTTTTCATCCACATTACTTGATGAGTATTTTCCGCATCTACGTCATAATGTTCGATAATTTTCGCGCGCCCTACGCTCGCGTTTTCATCGACATTATAGTTGCGTATGAAGTATTTTCCTCACCTGCATCAAAACATTTCGCGCTCACTACGCTCGCGATTTTCTTCATTTCTTGATGCGTATGAAGTATTTTCTGCACCTGCATATTAATGTTCAAAAATTTCGCGCTCGCTGCGCTCGCGTTTTCAACTACATTACTTGATGAGTATAAAGTATTTTCCGCACCTACATCATAATGTTCAAAAATTTTCGCGCGCCCTACGCTCGCGTTTTCATCTACATTAGTTGATGCGTGTGAAATCTTTTCCGTGCCTGCATCATAATGTTCGAAACATTTCGCACTCACTACGCTCGCGTTTTTATCTTCATTACTTGATGCGTATGAAGTATGTTCCACACCCGTATCAGAATATCCGAAAAATTTCGCGCTCGCTCCGCTCGCGCGTTTTCATCTTCTTCCTTCTTAATATATATTTTTTCCTCTGTCATGTGTTTCATGTGGGCGCATTGAGCCGGCGTGCGCAATGTTTGGCGAGACAGCCGGTGTAGAAGTTGATATGGATATTCACGCGAATGAAGTCGCGGGAAAAAGCTTAGATAAATAAATTTAAATCATAAAAAATCCTCTCCCTGTGATCCTGATCTGTGTCCTTTAATTGAGGTGTGCAATAAAGAGTAGGTATTTGTTGTTGTTTAAAACTGGACTACCCGTGCGAAACCGGGGCGGGTTATACATGCAAAAGTAACTCTGTCTGCCTGTTTCCCCTTAAAATGCTCAACCGATTTAGATGAAATTATGTATGGATATAGTTTGAGTCCTAGGGAAGGACATAGGATACTTTTATCCCGGAAATCATCCCTTAACGGGGTTTCAGTTAGAATGGAAGAGAGATAACTAGGTAAGCGCAAGAAATAGAAGAATGAAATAACATTCTAACGTGATGACCGCAGTTCTACGCAGACGAAGTCGCGGGCAAAAGCTAGTATGCAAATATTCTGCAGCAAAAACAAAAGTGGGGTGAAGCACCTGCCTGTCCATTCACTAAAGATCCTGCTCAACTCCGACCATGCCACATATAACCTGATCCGGAGATTCCTGACAACTAAGTGTAATCTGAGTTTCAACTTATAGTGGTTATGATATTATTCTGTGGTTGCGATTTGCGTATTATCATCAGGTGATATTGTGAAGAGGGCTGCACTGAGTCACGCGGTTTTATTATCGTGTAACATACCGTATCATATGAACTGCCTGGGTAAGAAAAATAAGTGTAATGTATTAACAAGATAAAGTAAACATGAACATGCAAGTAGGTAACAACAAAATCTTGATATTTATTTTATTTACAAGTAGTTGTAGGTGGTTGATTTGGGCACAACATCCTCCTTAGATGTGTTTGAATTTACAATAATTAGAATAGTCATCTAGAAAACGGCGAACTAATGCAGACCTCATGGGTTTGTTAACATAACACGAAATTCAGCCCTCGTTTTGGATGTCGGTTGAAATACGAACTAACAAAGTGTTTTCAACTTGGACGGACAGTGTTTGGCGGTACACTCAGACCGTAAAAGGCGACCGACACATTATGTGACAGGCAGTGACGGGTACTTAACCCTTACTTTCAAGTATCACTTAAGTGCATCGTCGCTTAAGTAACGCTGCGCCAGATGACCAGGGTTGCAATTCGAGAATGTTATTTACTTATATATGAATGTGATAAGTGAGTTGATAATATACAAATACAACCCTTCATGATTCTAATAATGCACTTCGAATATATTAATTTAACTAATCGCATTTTCCACATAAGTTGCAGCGGGGAAATCTGGACTGCGGGAAATTAAAACTAATCAAAAATATTTTCCGTGTTTTATATCATTTATACTAGAGCGCCCGAATAGCGAAAAAGCGCGCTTTCACAATTTCACAAATATGGCACTTTAGTAGTTAAATGATGGAACACGGAAAATATTTCGATTAGTTTTCATTTCCCGCAGTTCAGATAGCCCCGCTGCACCTTATTCGATCTATGTTGATGAAATTAGTTGGATTGCATTGCATATAAGGCATAATACTTCATGATTAGTGCTACAGCAGTCCGTTGGTGTTTCTTATATAACGGTGTTTCTAACGACGAGGGCGAATGATAATAATGAGACACCCGCAACCTATGTACTAAGTGAACTGCACCCCTGTAGTATAAGAAACTAGAAGATAATATAGAAACAATTATTTCTAACTAAAGGGTTGCATAAAGGTAGGTACTTATGTTCTCAACAACTTTACCTGAAATTTGCGTGTGGTCGATTTTTATGCGCCAGGAACTTTCGGACTTGAAAAGTGTGTTTATGGTTTGAAAAACACTATTAGATTCCATGACATGCAGAATATTTTAATCACTCACTATGATCCCCATAATTCTTTATACTTAGTAGGTAATGTATTCCACTACCGGTTCATTCTAAAATATGCCTTAAGTTTAGGGCAGTAGGTCACATAACCGGGGCATGGTTGTTTTGTTGGATAGGTAAATTTGCCTGAGTTATGGGCCTAGTCTACTGCTGTACCGTTTAACGGATATTGTAATTGTTAGGCGAGGAAAACCGGAGTTTCAATTATAAGTACATACCTACTTACCTAAATTAGATTTTGACATAACAAAAAAACAAACGGTGAAAGTTGCAAAGAATTGACAACATTTCATATTTTTAATTACTTTATTTTATGAACTAGTTAGAAAATAGGTAAAAATTTAAGCCACCCGTATTTTTTCTTTTTCAATTTAACTCATTATTTCATACAAAAAAAAACACGTTGAAAAGTAGGTCATTCCAAAAGGGCGTAAGTAAAATATGACGGTCATCTTCCCAACAAGAATCCAGAGCCACTCCAGAGCAGCGATTGTCTGTAGCTCTAGTATAAGTTTTTTTCGAAACATTAACTAATTCGAACGCGTTTGCGTTTTGTCTCAAAATGTATGAAAGTGGTATGAAAACGGGAAGCCGCCTCTGGTGGTCTCTAGTGGAAACTAAAACAGCGAGTATAACATTTGTTGCTAACCGATGAACGCGCGTATTTCAAACTCGGTGAGCGCGTTTTCATACATTTTGAGACAAAACGCAAACGCGTTCGAATTAGTTAATGTTTCGAAAAAACTTATACTAGAGCTACTGTACTCTGTACTAAGGTCTCCCTGAATACAGCGAGGAAGATGACGTCAACTTTCGGTTTACAGTAATTTGCGATTTTTTCCAAAATTAACGGAGAAAAAAATCTAAAAAAATGTTTTTGTGTACTTCACACGTTTTAACCGAAATGGTTTTCGAATTAAGACTTTTGGAAATTATGAAAGGGAACAAATAAAATGATCACCTAAATAACTTTTGATATCACCAAATTTTCGAACCCTAAAATAAGGCTGAACACTCAAAAAAATGTATCGACCATCAATTTCAGATCACCTAACCACTCATACCTATTATTCCAGCAGTAGCAGCTATTTTACTTATTGCGTTCCCTGAAATTTTATAATCGCATCAAAAAATTCTCAAGTACCACCAAAAATACTAAACTACCACCAAATCTCGTGCATCATTTGTTATTAGAATTACGTCCAAATATTATACACATTACAAGCTATATTGTAGTTAATACATTCAAATTAATTATTGAGCGACATGTTTCGGACTCACACGCGACGTTGTGGTTACCGAGTGACATGTTTTGGACTAACACGCGACATGTTCGGGCTCATCAAGCGACATGTTTCGGATCCAGCGACATGTCTCGGACCCATCGAGCGACATGTTGGGGTCATCGAGCGACATGTTTCGGACTCACACGCGACATGTTTCGGATCCAGCGACATGTCTCGGACCCATCGAGCGACATGTTGGGGTCATCGAGCGACATGTGTCGGACCGACACGCGACATGTTCGGGCTCATCGAGCGACATGTTTCGGACTCACACGCGACATGTTTCGGATCCAGCGACATGTCTCGGACCCATCGAGCGACATGTTGGGGTCATCGAGCGACATGTTTCGGACTCACACAACGACATGTTTCGGATCCAGCGACATGTCTCGGACCCATCGAGCGACATGTTGGAGTCATCGAGCGACATGTTTCGGACTAACACGCGACATGTTCGGGCTCGTCAAGCGACATGTTGGGATCATCGAGCGACATGTTTCGGACTCACACGCGACATGTTTCGGATCCAGCGACATGTCTCGGAGCCATCGAGCGACATGTTGGGGTCATCGAGCGACATGTTTCGGACTCAAACGCGACATGTTTCGGATCCAGCGACATGTCTCGGACCCATCGAGCGACATGTTGGGGTCATCGAGCGACATGTTTCGGACTCACACAACGACATGTTTCGGATCCAGCGACATGTCTCGGACCCATCGAGCGACATGTTGGAGTCATCGAGCGACATGTTTCGGACTAACACGCGACATGTTCGGGCTCGTCAAGCGACATGTTTCGGACGCATCCAGCGACATGTTTCGGATCCAGCGACATGTCTCGGACCCATCGAGTGACATGTTGGGGTCATCGAGCGACATGTTTCGGACTCTCACGCGACATGTTTCGGATCCAGCGACATGTCTCGGACCCATCGAGCGACATGTTGGGGTCATCGAGCGACATGTTTCGGACTCACACGCGACATGTTTCGGATCCAGCGACATGTCTCGGACCCATCGAGCGACATGTTGAGGTCATCGAGCGACATGTTTCGGACTCACACGCGACATGTTTCGGATCCAGCGACATGTCTCGGACCCATCGAGCGACATGTTGGGGTCATCGAGCGACATGTTTCGGACTCACACGCGACATGTTTCGGATCCAGCGACATGTCTCGGACCCATCGAGCGACATGTTGGAGTCATCGAGCGACATGTGTCGGACCGACACGCGACATGTTCGGGCTCATCGAGCGACATGTTTCGGACTCACACGCGACATGTTTCGGATCCAGCGACATGTCTCGGACCCATCGAGCGACATGTTGGGGTCATCGAGCGACATGTTTCGGACTCACACGCGACATGTTCGGGCTCGTCAAGCGACATGTTTCGGACGCATCCAGCGACATGTTTCGGATCCAGCGACATGTCTCGGACCCATCGAGTGACATGTTGGGGTCATCGAGCGACATGTTTCGGACTCTCACGCGACATGTTTCGGATCCAGCGACATGTTACGGACCCATCGAGCGACATGTTGGGGTCATCGAGCGACATGTTTCGGACTCACACGCGACATGTTTCGGATCCAGCGACATGTCTCGGACCCATCGAGCGACATGTTGAGGTCATCGAGCGACATGTTTCGGACTCACACGCGACATGTTTCGGATCCAGCGACATGTCTCGGACCCATCGAGCGACATGTTGGGGTCATCGAGCGACATGTGTCGGACCGACACGCGACATGTTCGGGCTCATCGAGCGACATGTTTCGGACTCACACGCGACATGTTTCGGATCCAGCGACATGTCTCGGACCCATCGAGCGACATGTTGGGGTCATCGAGCGACATGTTTCGGACTCACACGCGACATGTTCGGGCTCGTCAAGCGACATGTTTCGGACGCATCCAGCGACATGTTTCGGATCCAGCGACATGTCTCGGACCCATCGAGTGACATGTTGGGGTCATCGAGCGACATGTTTCGGACTCTCACGCGACATGTTTCGGATCCAGCGACATGTCTCGGACCCATCGAGCGACATGTTGAGGTCATCGAGCGACATGTTTCGGACTCACACGCGACATGTTTCGGATCCAGCGACATGTCTCGGACCCATCGAGCGACATGTTGAGGTCATCGAGCGACATGTTTCGGACTCACACGCGACATGTTTCGGATCCAGCGACATGTCTCGGACCCATCGAGCGACATGTTGGGGTCATCGAGCGACATGTTTCGGACTCACACGCGACATGTTTCGGATCCAGCGACATGTCTCGGACCCATCGAGCGACATGTTGGAGTCATCGAGCGACATGTGTCGGACCGACACGCGACATGTTCGGGCTCATCGAGCGACATGTTTCGGACTCACACGCGACATGTTTCGGATCCAGCGACATGTCTCGGACCCATCGAGCGACATGTTGGAGTCATTGAGCGACATGTGTCGGACCGACACGCGACATGTTCGGGCTCGTCAAGCGACATGTTTCGGACGCATCCAGCGACATGTTTCGGATCCAGCGACATGTCTCGGACCCATCGAGTGACATGTTGGGGTCATCGAGTGACATGTTTCGGACTCTCACGCGACATGTTTCGGATCCAGCGACATGTCTCGGACCCATCGAGCGACATGTTGGGGTCATCGAGCGACATGTTTCGGACTCACACGCGACATGTTTCGGATCCAGCGACATGTCTCGGACCCATCGAGCGACATGTTGAGGTCATCGAGCGACATGTTTCGGACTCACACGCGACATGTTTCGGATCCAGCGACATGTCTCAGACCCATCGAGCGACATGTTGGGGTCATCAAGCGACATGTTTCGGACTCACTCGTGACATGTTTCGGATCCAGCGACATGTCTCGAACCCATCGAGCGACATGTTGGGGTCATCGAGTGACATGTTTCGGACTCACACGCGACATGTTTCGGATCCAGCGACATGTCTCGGACCCATCGAGCGACATGTTGGGGTCATCGAGCGACATGTTTCGGACTCACACGCGACATGTTTCGGATCCAGCGACATGTCTCGGACCCATCGAGCGACATGTTGGAGTCATCGAGCGACATGTGTCGGACCGACACGCGACATGTTCGGGCTCATCGAGCGACATGTTTCGGACTCACACGCGACATGTTTCGGATCCAGCGACATGTCTCGGACCCATCGAGCGACATGTTGGGGTCATCGAGCGACATGTTTCGGACTCGCACGCGACATGTTTCGAATCCAGCGACATGTCTCGGACCCATCGAGCGACATGTTGGGGTCATCGAGCGACATGTTTCGGACTAACACGCGACATGTTTCGGATCCAGCGACATGTCTCGGACCCATCGAGCGACATGTTGGGGTCATCGAGCGACATGTTTCGGACTCACACAACGACATGTTTCGGATCCAGCGACATGTCTCGGACCCATCGAGCGACATGCTGGAGTCATCGAGCGACATGTTTCGGACTAACACGCGACATGTTCGGGCTCATCGAGCGACATGTTTCGGACTCACACGCGACATGTTTCGGATCCAGCGACATGTCTCGGACCCATCGAGCGACATGTTGGGGTCATCGAGCGACATGTTTCGGACTCACACGCGACATGTTTCGGATCCAGCTACATGTCTCGGACCCATCGAGCGACATGTTGTGGTCATCGAGCGACATGTTTCGGACTCACACGCGACATGTTTCGGATACAGCGACATGTCTCGGACCCATCGAGCGACATGTTGGGGTCATCGAGCGACATGTTTCGGACTCACACGCGACATGTTTCGGATCCAGCGACATGTCTCGGACCCATCGAGCGACATGTTGGGGTCATCGAGCGACATGTTGGGGTCATCGAGCGACATGTTGGGGTCATCGAGCGACATGTTTCGGACTCACACGCGACATGTTCGGGCTCATCAAGCGACATGTTTCGGACGCATCCAGCGACATGTTTCGGATCCAGCGACATGTCTCGGACCCATCGAGCGACATGTTTGGGTCATCGAGCGTCATGTTTCGGACTAACACGCGACATGTTCGGGCTCATCAAGCGACATATTTCGGACTCAAAATGTGTTATATATATGTATATATATATATATATACAACGCGCGAGCCGAGCGAGCGAAGCGAGCGTGCCGCGGTAGCGGCCGGCGAAGCGCCAGAACCACCACCTGTTGAGTCCGAAACATGTCGTTGGATGAGCCAGAACATGTCGCGTGTGAGTCCGAAACATGTCGCTCGATGACTCCAACATGTCGCTCGATGGGCCCGAGACATGTCGCTGGATCCGAAACATGTCGCTGGATGCGTCCGAAACATGTCGCTTGATGAGCCCGAACATGTCGCGTGTGAGTCCGAAACATGTCGCTCGATGACCCCAAAATGTCGCTCGATGACCCCAACATGTCGCTCGATGGGTCCGAGACATGTCGCTGGATCCGAAACATGTCGCTTGATGAGCCCGAACATGTCGCGTGTTAGTCCAAAACATGTCGCTCGGTAACCACAACGTCGCGTGTGAGTCCGAAACATGTCGCTCGATGACCCCAACATGTCGCTCGATGGGTCCGAGACATGTCGCTGGATCCGAAACATGTCGCTTGATGAGCCCGAACATGTCGCGTGTTAGTCCAAAACATGTCACTCGGTAACCACAACGTCGCGTGTGAGTCCGAAACATGTCGCTCGATGACCCCAACATGTCGCTCGATGGGTCAGAGACATGTCGCTGGATCCGAAACATGTCGCGTGTGAGTCCGAAACATGTCGCTCGATGACCCCAACATGTCGCTCGATGGGTCCGAGACATGTCGCTGGATCCGAAACATGTCGCTGGATGCGTCCGAAACATGTCGCTTGATGAGCCCGAACATGTCGCGTGTGAGTCCGAAACATGTCGCTCGATGACCCCAACATGTCGCTCGATGGGTCCGAGACATGTCGCTGGATCCGAAACATGTCGCGTGTGAGTCCGAAACATGTCGCTTGATGACCCCAACATGTCGCTCGATGGGTCCGAGACATGTCGCTGGATCCGAAACATGTCGCGTGTGAGTCCGAAACATGTCGCTCGATGAGCCCGAACATGTCGCTCGATGAGCCCGAACATGTCGCGTGTCGGTCCGACACATGTCGCTCGATGACTCCAACATGTCGCTTGATGGGTCCGAGACATGTCGCTGGATCCGAAACATGTCGCGTGTGAGTCCGAAACATGTCGCTCGATGACCCCAACATGTCGCTCGATGGGTCCGAGACATGTCGCTGGATCCGAAACATGTCGCGTGTGAGTCCGAAACATGTCGCTCGATGACCCCAACATGTCGCTCGATGGGTCCGAGACATGTCCCTGGATCCGAAACATGTCGCGTGTGAGCCCGAAACATGTCGCTCGATGACCCCAACATGTCGCTCGATGGGTCCGAGACATGTCGCTGGATCCGAAACATGTCGCGTGTGAGTCCGAAACATGTCGCTCGATGAGCCCGAACATGTCGCGTGTCGGTCCGACACATGTCGCTCGATGACTCCAACATGTCACTCGATGGGTCCAAGACATGTCGCTGGATCCGAAACATGTCGCGTGTGAGTCCGAAACATGTCGCTTGATGACCCCAACATGTCGCTCGATGGGTCCGACACATGTCGCTGGATCCGAAACATGTCGCGTGTGAGTCCGAAACATGTCGCTCGATGACACCCACATGTCGCTCGATGGGTCCGAGACATGTCGCTGGATCCGAAACATGTCGCGTGTGAGTCCGAAACATGTCGCTCGATGAGCCCGAACATGTCGCGTGTCGGTCCGACACATGTCGCTCGATGAATCCGAAACATGACGCTTGCGTTTCTTACATTGCGTAGATCCGGTATAATAGACTAGATATTAATTTGATGAAACAAATGACGCTTGAAATTAGGTGATCATGTAGTATTTCTGGGTATCGAAAGAATTATTTGGGTGTAATTAATTTTTATAGGATTACGATCCCAGTTATATTTGGATGCGAATTATATGAAATTTGGTGTTTGAAATTAGGTGATCATTAAGTATTTTTGGGTAGAGACTAATTTATTTGGTAACAATTTAATTTAATAGGTTATCGACATGTTACTTCTTCGAGTTGCACTTTATATTTAAATCGAGTTGAAAATTTGGTGCGAATGTAGTATTTTTGGTAATCAAATGTAATTTTTTAGGGCATCATTCGGCAATTAATTTGGTGGTTCGTTAAATGCTACCCATTATGAAATATTGTCAATTATCAAGTAGTAACTAGTTAATTCGTTAACATTAATATTACTTAAACATACTTATACACAACGTGATTTCTTACCTTATTTACTTACCTACTTATGAAGTAACGAACTATTAAGTATTGTATTGAAGCATCTCAATGTAAAGTTACCAGTATCAGAGAAAATCAGAACATAATAAGATGTTATCTAGTAACATAACCTTGGATTTGAAATCTTTATATCTTAGAACTTTAACTAAACAATAGTAGATAAGTATGTAGATATGGTCCGTGAGTAAAACGAATTTGAGTTGATGCACGTTCAATGACAAATAAGCCATTTTTATCTTGAAATGGTTTATAGTTAGGGCTTACAAATTCGTTTAATCGTAAAGGAGATAATTTAAAAGTGTTGTAATCAACACAATGGTAGCGTTAACGGCTTACTCTAAAATCTCTAAATGATTGCTGTTTTCTGACATTGCGACAGTGAGGTCAGACGGACATGCAACGTTTAGTGCGGTAATTGCATTTGGAAAATTAAATTGTAATTCTAAACTAGACCGTAAATTGTGCGGGGACATACATTCGCAAGATATTTGTCATTGATATGTTAATGTGTAAATCGGCGACGGTGCGGTAGAATACTGAGATATAGATAAACAGAGAGATACGTAGTATGTGCCTCAGGTCGTATATTATAATTAGGCGATAGGTTTGCCCACTTTGGCTGCTACATACTATATGACGCTGATTGTACTTATTCAAGATGCAAGTATTCTTACGTAGGTATAGGAACTGCTGCTGAACCAGTCAATTCGATTTAAAAACAGGGGTCATGGAAAATGTAACTAATCTAACAACTTACTTCTAGGTAGGTGTCTTTTCTACCCAACTAAGCACCAAAACATATGTATTTAAATAGTTATCAACTCGTAAGAATAAATAATGTAAGTAGAGAACATGTTTACTTACGAGTGACTCCTTATCTCTGCGTGCACTAATGCCACTAATGCTACGGACGAATGCACCATTCAAGTAAGGCAACTAATCGAATTTGTAATTTAATTTCCATTTTGCTGACCTTGCCACGGTAGGTACATTCGTGTTCACTTGACACATTACGAAGTGATATCTAGCAACAATAGGATTTATGTATGTATAAATAAGGTTTTAAATGTTGTGCATAGCTGATGTGCTGTTCTTGGGCATGGGGTTTCTTGCGCCACAGTGATTGAGCGGATTCCCATGGTGGATCTCACGGGTAAGTGGGTTTGGGTGTACTCAGTAGTATTGTAGAGGTGAGACGTACTAGGCAAAACGCGTACTGAGTCTTGCGAGTACGCGTCCACAAAAAGACTAGATCCAAAGACTAGGTCCAAATACGCGCTAAACCGACCCCGACCCGAAGTGCCCCGAAAGAATCCGAACGCGCAGACGAATACGAATAGCGCGGAACGTAAAGACTCTTAGACGTTTCGAGTCTTGAGAGTCGTCGTACGCCTAGTAGTTACTCGATACGCTAAAAGACGCGCGAGCGGGATCGCGTAGGTACTTACGCGTCCATGCCAAAACCTATTCCAAAAACCTGTTCCCGTAAATACGTCTCACCTCTATAGTATTGTTGAGTTCTGTACACTACAACTGTAACATTATAGTTGATCTTGCCTTCTAAAACAAATGTATAGTTTACCGACATAAAAAGTAGTTTGGTATCTACAAGCTACAACTAACAACTCTATAGGAGTGAGCGAATTCAAACTATTCAAAGTTACACACTTAGTATTATCATCAGTCATACTGCAACGACATAAATCCTATAATTTAGTATTATTTATTTATTTGTATCAGGCAACAATGCCCAAAAGTTAAAGTTTAGTTTAATATGTATATCCTTACAAGGGTAGGTTCTAATCTAAGCGCAGTATTCTTGCTCCAAATCTACAAATCTGTATTCCATTGTTCTTTTTGGCAAGAATAATATGTATATTTAATGAATGAGTCAAGCACACATTGTCCCGTATTCGTTGTGTTATATAAAGACGCAGCCTTCATGATGTCAGCTTAAACCAGCGACGCTGTCCTCATTTCTATTCATCTAGTTTGTTACCTAAACTGAGTCACTTTGCAAACAAGAGATAGCGCACGCACTCACCGCCCCCGCAATCAAGGCTGTTTCACCGTAAACACTAATATGATATATCAAAATAACTACACATTAATGACAACAAAAAGTCGAGGCCGAACTACAAGTCGCGTCTATAAAACATAAATCTTAGGTATCTATACCTACTTTATAAGGTAACATTTATAGTTCTCGAGGTTCCATACTAAGCTGAGGATGCATCCGGGATGCGGGACCAATGCAAAGGTAAGAAGAAATAAGAAAAAGGTTAATGAGGTAAGTAAATTTTAACCCTACCTATATACATTATCGTGAGGAAACCTGCATACATCCGCGAAAAAAATCAAAGTTGTATGTGAAGTCCCCAACCCGCTCTGGGCCAGCGTGGGGACTACTGCCCAATCCCTCTCATCTATAAGAGGAGGCCTGTGCCCAGCAGTGGGACGTATATAGGCTGATGATGATGATGATATACATTATCATTTAAAACCAGTAGTTAAACATTGCTGGTTAATGCTTTGAAATAATTCCAGTGTTTAGTTATCGTTAGCGAAGTACCAGAATAAGCAACTGCATGTTTGGTGCTGATAACATCTTAGATCCTTGTTTCGCTTGCAAAGCTGTAGATGCATCATCTTCATCATCATCAAACAAATATCATCAAATTCATTTAACTTGCTTTTGGCAACCTGAGTTACCACTTTGCTCACCCCCATAATCCGAAATCAAGTGAGCGGTCAAGTGATAAGTGATGCTTTTGTACAGGCACTGTAATGTAAAGAAGTATGACCAGCCTTTATTAGGTAACAATTAGGAAATATTTTTGCATATTTCTGCCAATTGAAAGCCTGAAATGGGAAAGAAGCAAACAAAAATCTGTTCGGACGAGATGCGATTGTGATGGCGGTGTATGTCGAAACGTGGATAATTCCGGAGGAATCTTGTTGCGAGATCAAAGCGCTCGAAATAGCGGGCAACCCAGGTCGCGCATGTACACGCACACGCTCGGCTGGCCTTTAAGGGAAGTCGGCGTAGCGAATATTCCTAAATAGGTTTAACAGGATTGAACTTTGGGTTTGAGGCCTTCGACGGACGGACGGACGGGTCGAGAACTTTCAATAGTTAAGCTCAATCTGACAAAGTCTAATTTGAAATGTGCAGTTTTCCTTTGGGTTGGGTTGGAATGGAAGGTACTCACAAAGGGCTGGCGACAGGAACCTTATAGATACCCGATGCATGATCGTGTGTTTATTGATCTTTTCTCCACCACGTAACAACAGCAACGTGTGAAAGCTACGGAGAGTAAATAACCGTCAATTTCCATGGGATAAATGGAACTTTCTTCTCGAGGGTGAAGCAAAAAGTTAAATCCACAGCCAAACAGATGATGCACAGATTTAAGGCGACTTGGGGCACGAAATTCTGACGTATAGACTTTTGAGTATTTTAGTTGCTGTACAGACTACTAGGTACGCTAGTAACCCAACCCAAGCGTGCGTCTCAAGATATATGTATTAATTAGGGAAAAGAATGCTATAGGCCAGACATAAAAGGCGTACAACGATTATGCTAGTTAATATGAGTCGTCTTGAGTCAACCTATCAGTGCTGGACGACGTCTCGTTCATCAAGAACTTGCCTGCGATTCTGCGATTACATCGCGGGGTTTGATCGTCCTCGTCTTACCTCGGTGTGTACCGCAGCCCGCAATGTAATCATAACATAAGTAGTTACACGTAGATACCAGTGTTATAATTATTTTTAGGGATTGACGAGAGACATCATTCTGTACTTGATTGGTTCTATTGTTTCTACGCTCAGACACCTTATACATCTCTGTTATGATTAAATTAGTGTTTTAATTGTTATTATTGTTTATTTCTTTTGATGCTCAGAGACCTAGTTTATCTCTGATACTATAGTGTCAGAGAGTAGTTAGTATTCTTCTTTTTTATCTTAAGTATGACGATCAGAGACCTTATACATTTCGGTGATATTTAAAATAAATTTCATATATATTCATGTTTGACAGAGACCATATAAATACATCTCTTTTTTCCTTTGTAACGATTTTCTTTTTGAAATAACATTCAGTTAATTAATTAAATTATAGCTTTGTAAATATTGTTAATTAATCATTACCGATACTGTGGCCTATTTGCAGAATAAATGTTTGAATTTTGAATTTTTGAATTTTGTAATCCAAATTGCATGCAAGTTCTAGCACCGTGTAAACCGGCCGGCCTTAGGCTGCGTTTCCACCAGAGATGTGCGAGGATGCGTTTTCATACATTTGACACCTCGCAACGCGCCGAGCGAGGTGTCAAATATATGAAAACACATCCTCGCACATCTCTGGTGGAAACGCAGCCCGATTCGACGTGACAAAAAAACAGATGCGATAACAGTCATTTTACATCGTGGCCACAACCAGCCACCATAACTGCGAATTGAACTGACCACTCCATCCCAACCTCTCGCCTCTGTTTCAAGTTATTCCTGATTGTCAACCTTATTTTATACACAGTCAGGTTGGTTTTAAGTTATTAGAGTTTCGTAAGATAAGAGCTTACGTAATTTAATATTAGATATAGCCTTAGCTGTTGCTTGTTCAGCATCGGTCATTAGAAAGTGTAAAAGTCACGGGTCACATCGTGGTGGATTGCGTCCATTTTTTACCGTAATCTACTTGTAATAATTGCAATCGCAGTACAGTTTATGGGTAAAAGGGAGTAACATTTTAAAAGTATCTTGTTTATATGCCAACGCTGCTGCTGAGACCCAGTAAAAGGCTCCGATAATGGGTAGGTGAACTTGCCCAGTCAGAACGCTCAAATTCAACCTTTACCTATAGTTAAGATGCTGCAAAGACTATTACTTACCTATTCCTACAGCTAAACAGATTAGTCAGCTACTATGTAAACATATTATGTTATGGATATGATCCTGCGCATAAAAACTATAAGAATTACCATAACAACCGTTGGACATCCTACTAGCATAAATACTAGCCGAATATAGCAACAAAACGACGACATGAAACAAGCGACGTACGGAATACGAAATTCAAACAAGATAATCTTGAAGAGCTTGTTTCATATGTCGACCAAGTACTTTAGACCCTTCACATCTCGCGCGTCCTCAACTGGTTCCGTAGTAATAAGAGCTATTATAAGAACATCACAAATCTTCATACGCTGGTTAGTGTTATGAGTCAGTGGGCAAAGGACGTCGTTTGTTGACAGTAGAGAGCACAGGACTATTGTAGAAATGTAGAAATTATGATTGAAATATATTGTGTGTAGCAAATTATTGGCTTCTATAACAGTATGTATCGTAAGTAGGAGTAGGTACTTTAGGATCATTTAGGATGTAACGATAATAACGTAAACTGATACTCATCTACATATGTTTAACTACCTTCTTCTCACTCTTCAGGCACAATATCGTGTGGATTAAGTACCTATAGTTTGACTTCACTTCCTGGGGGTCACGACAAGATAAAGTATCTGTCACTTTCTGATACCACTCGATAGAAAGTGAATTTGACAGATGCTTTATCTTGTCGTTTATCAGGCTATCGCGCGACTATAATCCTCCAGCTGAGCGCGGGCGCATCGCCACAGTACATACGATATGTGAAGCACATGATTATGGAGTAGGTCAGAGTAGTTACATTATGTTAAAACAGTTGTTAACATTCCTGAGGGGCAAAGATGATCGCGCATATGTCGGACATATAGCATTCGTCCCTCTCCTTATACTTGCCAGTAAATGACGAGTTATAAGCGATCATCTTATCTTAACCTAGCCCCGCTGGTGCATTATATTGACAACTACTGAATGCTAACTTAGGTGGGTAGGTAAATTGGCTGCATAAACTAGGTACTTAGGTACATTGTTTACTTTGATTAATTAAAGAGCTATGCAATGACCTCTTTCATGACGCATTTTTGATGCGGCCTGTATTAACGAACTGCTATAATACCTACTTACATAACTCAGAATGCACGAGAAACTGCCGTAACGACAATGTCACTGTTCAGTTCTGTCTTCTCACTCTTCAGGCACAATATCGTGTGGATTAAGTACCTATAGTTTGACTTCACTTCCTGGGGGTCACCACAAGATAAAGTATCTGTCACTTTCTGACACCACTCGATAGAAAGTGACAGATGCTTTATCTTGTCGTTTATCAGGCTATCGCGCGACTATAGTCCTCCAGCTGAGCGCGGGCGCATCGCCACTGGTATTCTGTAAATTTGACCTCCGATTACAAATAGTTGTTATGAATTTAGGAGTCGTTTTATACTAGTATAGGGTTGCGTTCAGAATCGAGCTCAAATGTTTTGAATAGAGAGGCGGTAGACAATGGTTGATAGTAACGTGCGTCACAAGCTGAAGCTATTGTCTCGTGATATAATATGTGGCTCTTTGTAGATGTAGAAAGATCGTGTGAGCTCGATTCAATAGTTATTGTGGGTGCCATATTGTTTACTTTCATTGTTTGATTAATTGGGTTTCTTTGTCACTCCGTTGACAATTTAGTTCTAAAGGCGAATAGACAATTGTAAAACAAATGCGCACTACTAATTAGTATGGACTGGTTGGCGGCGATTAGACTAAAATGTGGTTGTATATATTTATTTCTTTGTAAATTAAATCCATACTAATATTATAAATGCGAAAGTGTGTCTGTCTGTCTGTTTGTTACCTCATCACGCTTAAACCGCTGACCCGATTTAGGTGAAATTTGGTTTGGAGATAGTTTGAGTCCCGACGAAGGACATAGAATACTTTTTATCCCGGAAATCATCCTTTGAGGCGGTGGAAGTCTGTATGGAAGAGGGATGATTAGCTAAGCGCCTGGTACAAACAAATAGCACTTAAATTTTATCGCGATGAATGAGTTCCACGTTACTACTAAGTTACTTACTAGCTAATAGTTACTTACTAAGGGCGGTAAAATAGAGAATATCTCCGATCGCAGGTATTTGACGCCCGAGCCAAAGGCACAGGGCGATAAATATGTGATTTGAGCCTTTCTTTATTACCTTCCGTGGTAAGTATAAAATTGTGTATCCCCCTGTCCAGGAAGTGGGATTTTCCGCAAGAATAGCGTGCGGTTATTGCCACTTTATAGCCAGGTGTGAAATTAAATATTTTTTATTATAAATTTGAATCTATAACTAAGAATATAAAAAATACTTTTGAATAAAGATACCTACCTACCTACCAACTTTTATTTACTTAACGTATTTTTATATCCTACAAAAGCGTTTATAAATATTTACCTTTATTTTCACACATGTGTGGTAATTATCCTCTTCCGGAACTTTTGGGTGTATTACCTTGGAGAGGTCTTCTCTTGAAAAGGTAATCCTAATAATTCGTTGTCGTTATTTTTCAAGGTGAATATGAAAATACAACAGTTAATATAAATATGAAATGAGTTAATTCAGCACTAGGTATGTGTAAGAAGTCCGAGGCTCTATTCAATTAACTCCATTGGATTGGAATTGGCGTTATATTCAAATTCGTCAGTGAGCGCGTCAAGTATTTTTTAATGATTCGCGAGTCGCGAGTATTCTAACACGCGAGTCTTAAGATAATGAAATGCAGTCAATCACATAATTCGAATTAAATTCAGCTTTGATAAGCGTGTAAGTATCAATAATTTGCATACAAATTAGTAATTATTATTCAGTTCCCCGAATCTGTTGCCCGATGACAATTGCATTTAATGTTGTCCTTGTTAGTAAGGTTATGTTGCATACTAATTTCTACTATTGCATTCGGCTAGATTCTCGGACCTTGTCATTATTATTTGGCACTTTTAACTTGCATTGCAGTACCGCCATATTGTTATTTGTTACGTAACTCCACGAAAGTAATGATTGGCCTCGTTCATTTATTGTAAAGTTATAGTTAACACGCATTTAAATAAACCTAAAGCACTTACCTATATATAATCATCTAAAAAAAATGCCTTTATGCACATTTAATTCCAGTCCATTCTATATTTACTAAACTAAATATCACGAGTAGGTAGGTAAATAGCTTGTTAAACATTCTTGAATACTATTTAATTGTTGTATCAGCGGTTTTCAATCGCTCCGTATAATCGAAAAGGGCATTAAGAGACGGTGTATCATACGACTATATACTACCTTTTTCTTGAAAACGAAGAATAGTGGTCAGATTACTGTGAAACACTGCACTATTATACCTAGTTACCTACACATGTCATGCCGGCGTAATAGTTACGAAATAAACAATATCGATTGTCAAACACGCTCGAACAGGAGTGCTACCGCGAACTACAAACGAAGTTTTCTCTCTCAGTCGCACTTATGTGTAAACTTGCAAGTGCGACAGAGAGGGAAAATTTCGAATGCCTTTCGCGGTAGCAGCCAAGAAAAGAACTTTTTAACTAAATTACAAGTATGTAAAATTTCCTTACTGATTGACAGTTTGCAGAACTGTTTTGCTCTCATTAACAAACTTTGTGTCGTTATATTAATTCTTCCGCATTTTATCTAACAATTCAGTAAAATAAGTGCTACATTGGCTTTTGACTTTTCTATTTTTAAAGTACCAAAGGTAATCATGGTCTGGATTATTTGCAGCGTAACACGAAATTCTAAATCTAGATTATTATACTGTATTTTGGCAATTGGTCGATTCTTAAACACGCTAAAATAGACGGTTATGCGTTTGAGTACTAACAACAATAAATTTTTTATTTTATACATATTCGAAATGTATTCGAATGCGTGGTACTGAGAGCTGAGTTCAAAATACCCATGAGGCCACAATATATATATACCCATCTACCTATAAGTTAAAGCAACGTTGGCATGACTTATTGAAGTTTGGCAGAGGAAACATACGCATTGAATAGTTACCATGAATCACTTGTGTAGCGGACAATGAACCGCGGCAAAAAATGGGACCTCTTCGTGACTATGGGATGCGCACACACATCTTAGAAGTAGTCAAAAAGCTAGCTTGTCAAGTGGGGATAAATTTGAAAATAATTTGTCGCCTTTCCGGTAAATTTCTACTTAAAATCACTTAGTCTAGTTAGGTATTCCGTGTCGTTTAGATGCTAATTTACGTTACAGTTAGAAGTACTGAATTTGCATATTTTAAACGCGTTCCTAGGTAAAATTTTCTTCGTAAAGCAAACGTATGTTTTGAAGTATCAACAAGCATTCATTCCTTTCTTTTTAAATACTCACAATTAATTGATTTTAGAACGACGTAGGAAAATGGAAAATCCCCAAAATCGTTGGGTTCATCATTTTCTTTTTATCCAAGCCTTCTATGGGATTTTGGTAAACGCTTTGAATACTCGGTACATGTCTAACATACCTCTGCTGAATAATTCACGAGTAACTTAAAAAACAAAGCGTGTAACTCGACTACTTTATACAAGAATCTGTGGAAAAAATATGTAATGTACAAGTTTTCTACGTAGAATCCTTTATCGGGCCCGATAAGACGGCATTTTGCAATGCAGATGAAACTTAAATGTAGTACTGTTTTATCCACGAGGAGTATACCACTTGTCGGTATAAACCTTTTCAGTCCTACGGAAATTGCGTTTTTTCAACTTGACCTCTTTACTATTAGGTCCGCCTTTAGTACCTAAAGTGTTTTTTGTATGACATGTTGTTGTTAACTTGTATAATAGACTGGTTATTGTTTGAAAAATGTTTGAAATTGGCGGAGTAGGATACCACAAGGCCATCTATGACAATAAATAAATAAATAAATATTTGTGGACAATCTTATACAAATCAACCTAGTCCCAAACTAAGCAAAGCTATGGGTACTTAGCGACGATATACATACTTATATAGATAAATAGATACTTAAATACATAGAAAACATCCAAGACCTAAGAACAAATATTCGTGCTCATCACACAAATAAAGTCCCGGCCGGGATTCGAACCCGGGACCTCCAGCTTCGTAGGCAGGGTCACTACCAACTAAGCTAAAGCGGTCGTCAAATCAACAATATCAGTAAGGTGTACTGTCACCACCAGTATCGAGTTATTAGATCGTTTAGTGTGTCGTAATAAACTGGCAACTGCCAATGGCCGTGATTCTCGCTTAACAACCAAGCCACGTTTGGGACGGAGGATATCCTTATTATAATGTCTCCAATACAAATCTAATATAACACAATAATAGCAACTATTAGCTTACAAAAGCTTACCTATTTGCTTTTATCATGCTGATGTAAGTTGAGAACAAGGATATTTGTGGTCTTACTCAAGTTTGCAAGTGCTCAATAACTTTTCATATTTACCTTTGTATACATATATTCCTACTTTAGCAGTCTTGTCATCATCATAGGCCTTTACGTCTATTGGAGACGATTCGAGCATTGCTGTGTAGTTGCGTACATCGTTTTGGTGACTGTAAAGACCCCAATGCGGGAACGGACGATCTTCCACAGGTAATTACAGTGTAAGGACTGTAAGGTTGACGTCAGAAGCTCTAGTTCCGATTTGTTTGTTTTAAACTAGCTAATTCGTCAAACCTGGCTTCATCGTATAACTTTCTGCCGTCCACAACACGTTTGCGCCATCCGCCTCTATCAGCAAGTGATTCCCAGGCCTAATTGTCCATTCTAAAGCCCGCCATATTACGCTTAGCGCCACGTCTCCCAACGTTCCTTTTAGCGTTCGCTATAGCGCCAAGCAAGATACGACGAACTATTCGAGATGATTCCATCTGGTACACATGCGGCAGCCATCTCAGTCGTCTCTGCTTGAGAACATACAATACAAGCTGGGCATCGGAGCTTTGTCAAGAACCATCTGATTTGTGACTTTGTCCTTCCAAGTAATACCTAAGATGTTACGTAGACAGCGCATGTGGAAAGTGTTAAGTCGTCGCTCTTGTTTGGCATATGTGGTGCAGGTTTCGGCATCGTACAAGAGAATGCTCAGAACGCGACTGTCTTCTTGGCATTGATGGACATTGATAACAAGTTGAAGGACCGGGAAAATTGTCCATGATGCTCTGAAGTTCGAGAGCAGAGTTCGCCACAAAGGCTGCGTCATCGGCAAACAAAAGACTGTCGACGAAGAAGTCCTATCGATGCTTTTGTGATTTGAGGAGCGCGATGTTAAATAAGTTGCCGTCTACTCTTCTGTTAGATGCACTGCCTGTTGACTATCAGTCTCGTACGGTTACGGTAATAGAGGTTGGTAAACATTTTCTATATTCTAGTTATTTGTTTTATGTTTCGTTGATTGAATCTGAATAGCCCAGTAGCCAAGGCACGTTGAACTACATAATTAAGAAAAGATAAAACAGGCACTCGAAAACCATATTCTGCCGCTGGATTTTCAGACTTGTATTGAAGGAATTTCGTTTCAACAGAGAAATCTTTTCGAAAGATGAATACCTATTTCGGTAGATGAGTGAATGTTTAAGAAGAAAATACTTAGGGTTGTTATATCGTATCAGTTCAGGTATGTTTCTTCAGCCATTCGGGTTGGTCAGTGATGTGGTTAAACTGTCGACAAATAGCCTACAAGGTTGTGGTCAGTGCAAAGTATCGCAGGAAAATATGTATGTATTTATAGTTAAGAGCCTGTTCACACTAGCGATTCTTTTCGGCGATTTGCCAGCGATTTCTATACAAAACTCGAACGCGGCGATCTCGCGGCGTGATCGCCGCGATCGAATTTGTATAGAAATCGCTCAAGTGTGAAAAGGCCCTAAAGGCCTACCTGTATTACGATATTTACGATGCAGGTGTAAAATATATATGTATTACACAATTGATAGGGAAATATAAACACACATTTAAAGCAAAGATGACATACCTTACCTACGTAACACAATGATAAGGTAAAAGGAATTGTTATACGAGTATTAAAGTACTGAGGAAAACTTATCAACCAATTCAATTTTGTCTACTCAACAGCAACACACAAATGAATGCCCTGAGCGGGATTCGAACCCGGGACCACCAGCTTCGTAGGAAGAGTTACTACCAAGGCTCAGGTGACCGTATTAAACTATCCTTGGTTTCCAGATTTCATAGAACTTGTTTCGTGTTAGTTCGTGGTCCCTACTCCCAACCAGCTTGTTTTGTACATTACCTATATTGGTTATCATGTTATTTAAATGTCAAAGATAGCAAAAACAAGCATTTGGGTACCTACTGAGTTGATATACCTAAACTTATATGTTCCAACTTTTAGATAACAATAAATAACCTACGAGTAACTAGAAGCTTAAGCATCTTCATCTTCACCAGTTAATGTCCAAGTCTGGTCTTCTATCTAGTTTAACAACTTGTAAATTAGGTATAACCTTATAAATAACATTCCGGTATATTGGTATCTTGGGGTGACAATCGACAATGGTGCATGCTATTTGCTTCTTGGCCTGAAGATGTGCAGTCATTGTTAGTGACAAGGTTCTATCAATTGTTTGTCGCCCCAGAGATGTATGCCTACTGCGAATTGTCATTGATTGGGGTGCTAATGTAAACTACATTACTGTTACGTGATTATGAACTGTATCCCTCTATAACAAGGTCCAAAATCAAAACGTTTTCGTTGCCTGGTTAAGGATTTACGCCAGTATTTATTGAATAGGTTTTATAGTCGGGACCAGACAAGCCGCAGCCACTTATCAGTATCACTAACGTATTGCAATTTCAAATGTTTCCTGCTGTCGAGACTGTGGTTAAAACGAGGACATAGGTATCAATAAATGACTAAGTTGAACGGCAATTTAATACATATTCATGTGGAAAGAAAGAGTAGAAATTAAAAATGCTCCCGTCGGCTTCTGCGCATATGTTCGAGCCAGTCAGACGACTTGTAAAAACTATCGCACTAACATAACGGACCCGCGACCCAGGCTTTCCCATAACCCCAATCAAAGAAACAAACCGAACTAACTACTTAATATACACAGCCCGAGTTCTCAGCTTTAATAACTCTACAAGAAATAAACACAGTAAAGAAAATCAATATACATACTTACATATAGAACCACAAATCCACGCTTTAAACAAGAGTTAATCCAAAATATTAATCCACACTTTCAGCACTATTGTGTTCTTATGCACGTATATTTATTCAACAAATTTGTATTCGGTTTGAAAGTTGTGAGTTCAGTTAACTGCCGAGTTAACTGCGCGTGCTTTCTACTCGCGGTTCCCTCGGTGACTGACTTAACTGCGTGAAGTTGGCGCACGCACCGGTTGCCTTAACCAGCTGCCATGGGAGATATAAAGGTCTTATTATGCTTGATATAAATTCCAATATAGCTCTTCGCGCGTTCACGCTATGAGCGGTATTTACGCGGCGTTATGGAGATATTTGTTTCGCTCCACATGCGATATTGTGCATGTGCATCGGTTCCTTGGAGAAAATGCGAAAGGACACGTTGTCCGTTGCGAGGTTACAAAGACACGTCGGACGGAACGGGATGACATCATACATGATCCTCAAGTCCTTTAGATACATACGCGCTTGTCCAAACAATAGAGGAATACGGGCTCTAATGACAAGTTTCTTGGTATGTTGGTATTCCTAACCGGTTAACTAATGTTTGAGTTAGTTTTTTAAGTACCTACCTAACTTTCGGTTTCGTGTAAAATGTGTTATGGAATTGAATTGCTTTCAGTTTCGCTTTTAAGGGATCGATTGGTACTGTAATTCCGTAGTTTGATAATGTTCGTCTTATCGAGCGCCCTACCGCAAAGGATCTAGTATAAATCTGACCTCTGATTCTGATTACGCAGTGGTGACGAATGTAGGAATCAAATTAAATCATAGTCATTAACTCGTAGTTGAGTAAATTATGTTATTTTTCTATAGACTATCACGCAGCTACAGCTATTAGGAGCTGCTTGTACCTTTGGCCTTAGGCGGCTTAGTCACGATACACATTAATTAAATACACGAATTATGGGGCTTATTAACGGATGGTTTTGGGAGTGGGCCCTGTAGCCTATTAGGTACAGACACAATGTTATGACTACTTGTTGTTGTCTATACTAAATTGTTGATATGTTCATTTATATGCTTGTAAAGAAGCTACATAGGCAATTGGAAACGAGCGTACCTACTACGTTTCTGTAGCTACGATAATTACAGCAATAACACATAGTAACTATGTAAGTACATAAACCAATATAACAACAAGGCTGCTGTCCACCATTTGTACTCAAAGAGTTCTCAAATTCTTCGGACACAAAGTCAGGCGTGACAAGCAACACAAGACCAAGAACACAAGACCGAACGGCCTTAAGAGCAATGGTAGAAAGAGTCACCCATAGTCGTCACGTTTTGCAGATATGAGGATATGACCAAGAAGAAGAAAGAAGATTCAAAAACAAAGCCATAAGGCTATTAATTAGGCTATTAATTATTAGGGGAAATACCTCTTTAATAATAAATTCATCTGGGTTTTTCAAAGACGCTGGTATCGGCGCCTGCAGTGTATGACATAGCGGCTAGTTTTCGGTAAGCGTCATGAAAACCTTCTCAGCACACGCCTGCTCTACCGGATTCCCCTGCCCGCCTCAGCTGCGTATGTGAGATGACCATACTATTTTGAGTAAGAACACAACACTTAATTAATTAGGTCCAATAATTATTTATCTGAGCAAAAAAGGCCCTCTGACATGGAATTGGAAACTCAATATTGTCTAGGCGTTAAGTATAAGAGTAACATGAGATAATTTCAGTCAGTTGCCAGAATATCTATGCAAATTATTGCGACAGTAATTTCACATCGACTAGGTACATTCTGGCAAATGCGGCCAAACCGCAAATGTCGCAGTTTCGAATCCTGCTTGGAAACTTATTTTTTTTCCTTCAATTTAAAAATAGTTCGCGTTAGCATCGTGTAATGACGGAATTGACGGACAATGAACATGAAAATAAAGTTACGATTAGTAACGGGATATTTACCATGTATTTGTATTACCATACACCATATCTATGGCGTGTACAACATAACTAAAACTCACAGCACGTCTAGTCAGGTAATCCTTAATAATGGCGCTTGCAACAGTGCCGAAATATCAGGAACTCGCAAACAAAAATATACATGGTAAATATCCCGTTAGATACTAATCGTAATTGTAATGTAAATGACCATGTGAGATTGCTATTTTATATTAAGTATGATAATAAAGTGACCACCATAATTCCCAACAAGCTATCCGTAGGTAGGTACAGCTCAGCGGTCAGCCTCTCCCGCACGATTAGGCCGCGATGGGCATTCACGCGCACCGAGCGGCCACGCGGCCCACGCGACCACCCCGGGGTGGGCTTGTTAAGCTATGGCTAATCACGTGGAAGAGTTTGAAGTGTCTTAACCACGCACATTAACCACATAAAAATAAATATTACTTACATAAAATGGCTAAATTTCACGTATTTGTCACTCCGGGTGACATGTTTCGAACTCTTCGGGAGTTCTTCTTCAGGTTGATCGCGTTCGCGACGAATCCGTAACGCTGATTGACGCCGTTTAAGAGGAATGCCTAGCTGACCAACTTTTCAAAGGGAACAAATAAAATGATCACCTAAATAACTTTTGATATCACCAAATTTTCGAACCCTAAAATAAGGTTGAACACTCAAAAAAATTTATCGATCAGCAATTCCGAGTCACCAAAAAAATTCTACCTATTTTTGCAGCACTTGCACCTATTTTACTTATTGCGTTCCTATAAATTTATAATCGCATCAAAAAAAATATCAAGTACCACCAAAAACACTAAACTACCACCTAATCTCATGCACCTTTTTTCATTAGAATAACACGTATACTGCTATCTCACTCAATCAAATCAAATACAAAGAATTGTCTGAAGCATAAAACCTATTGATATGTCGTTAGAGTGAAAGGTACCTATTACTGTTTCATTCTAACTACCTATTGCTGATGGTTTACCAAACTGCAAGAAGTTTTTTTTTTTTTAATGCGTTGACGTTTGCGCGTTTGATTGAAAACTTTTATTTGAAAATGAGTTTTGTTGATTTATTAAATTGTTAGTTTGTTATGATTTTATGAAAATGGATAAAGGTCCTCAAATGAGTTTACTTTATTAATTTAGATAGACTTTCATGGAAAAATTAAAGGAAGTTAATAGGTAGAAATAGGTATAGGTAGGTTTAGGTTATGTTAGTTTTGCATCGGCCCGAAGGGCCAAAACAACTCAAAATAGGAGCTCCGCGCCAGCGGAGATCCGTCAATACTGTTCCAATGTCCACTAGTTTGAAATAAAAATAGATGTCATAGAAAAATACTACTACCTAGGCAAATTGACGATTATCAGCGAATAGAGTAGAGGCAAAAACATCTGATAACAAATAGCTGTATGCGACCAGTAAGGAAAGCACTGTTGAAAATATATTAAATTAAATTATGTTATGTACGTGTCTCATTAAAGTTACAGAAATTTTGAAGCTTCTATAAATAAAATCATTTAGCGCTGTCTTGCTCGCACGCGGTGCGACGTGCGAGCGAGACGGACCGTATGGAAAACCGCATCAGTGTGCTAGCAATGAGGTTAGACTAGATTGGAACTGCTTTGTGCGTCGGGCGTTAAAAAACAATTGCCGCGTGAAATTTGGTGATCATGTAGTATTTCTGGGTATCGAAAGAATTATTTGGGTGTAAATAATTTTAATAGGATTACGAGCCCTGTAATATTTGGATGTAAATTATATGAAATTTGGTGTTTGAAATTAGGTGATCATTAAGTATTTTTGGGTAGTGACTAATTTATTTGGTAACAATTTAATTTAATAGGTTATCGACATGTTACTTCTTTGAGTTGCACTTTATATTTAAAAGGAGTTGAAAATTTGGTGCGAATCTAGTATTTTCGGTAATCAATGTAATTTTTTAGAGCATCATTCGGCAACTAATTTGCTGGTTCGTTAAATGCTACCCCTTTTCAAATCTTGAATTTTTGACATAATGTTTCTGTCGCGCTGCTGGGAGCGGGAGCGGGCGCTGTCTATGTGTGAGCGCACGCACACAGGCGCGAGACGCGAGCCCGCGAATTTACTTACTGACCCAGCATACGATAAATTAGGCTGTAGGTACAGATCGCACCATAGAAAAAGTCCCCCCTTGAGCACTTTATGAAAACTGTACAATAATTTCGTCATCTAAAATGAATCCACTTTAGCTCAGACGTTAACATGGTCGACACGCAATCAAGAGGTTCATGGTTCAAATCCAGTGATTGACAGAACTTTTTGCTTTTTATTTTTCTTACCAAGTAAATTAATGTAATGCTTTTATAATAAATGTTTATTTACGTCAATATATTAATAGGAAAATGAAATAAAATAAGGCCTAAACTTTTTTTTACTTTATTAACTTGAAATACTTAGCAATATCATATTGAAAATAATAGCGTTTTATCTTGGCATAAAAATATGTATATCTCTCTTTATTTTACACATCTAAACAAAATAATAAACAGAAATAAGAACAAATAACAATATTGTTTTTTTTGGTTAGCTAAAATTATGGTATATTTATTTGGCTGCCCTGCCATAATATTATCTATACATATTATAAAACTTGCGTTACTTAGACAACTATTGACAGACAGTGCACAGCTTAAACCGCTGAAGATATAACCATGAAATTTGGAACATATATTCTTTAGGGTACGTAGACGTGTACTAAGAAAGGATTTTTCGAAATTCAACCCCTAATGGGGTGAAACAGGGGTTGAACCGTTGTATGGAAATCGTTCATTTGGAAAGTCTTAGACTTGAAACTTTGTACAAAGGTTACTTATTAAAAAACAAGATAAATGATATAGAGTTGGTATAAAAATTCATCCCCTAAAGGGTTCAAAAAAGGGATGAAAGTTTGTATGACAAAAATGGCTTCTTATGTATAGTGAAAAACATTGATTATGGCATTTTTTTTAAATTCATCCCCTAAAGGGTTTAAGCGAGGGTTGAAAGTTCACGTGCGCAATGTGTGATTCTTTTATAGTATGGGTTTCTTTTGAACCCATTTCAAGATTTCAAAAGAGGAGGTTCTCAATTCGGTTCATCAAAATGCAGATCTGATGATGGGATCCATGAGGAATCGAGGGAACTCCTCAAATCTTATAGGCAAACATACAGTGATTTTTGTGTTTATATCAACAAATCAAGCATTTTCATACAAGAATGTGACATTTGATGAAGTGGGACTGCTGATGATGTTCAAAACAGAACTCTTCAACGACGCATAGTTCACGTTTGGCGAATTGTCCTCTTTGCTGTGTTTGTTAAGCAAGTTAGATTTTCAAGAAAATCATTTGTCAAGCTCGAGTTCTGGTGATGGGATCCATGAGGAATCGAGGGAACTCCTCAAATGTTAAAGGCATACATAAGTTACATTACACATTTTAGTATTTTAACAAACAAATCAGGCATGTACATTTAAATAAATTGACATTTGATGAAGTAGAACTGTATGTATATGATGATCAGAATGGAACTCTTCAACCACGTATATTTTTGTTTTTTACAACAAACATATTTTTTTTATTGCCGTTTTTATAGATAATGGTACGGAACCCTTCGTGCGCAAGTCCGACTCGCACTTGGCCGGTTTTTATTTCATTGTATGGAATCCAAGAGTGCACCATCTAAGTATAATAATCTTTCACCGGTCTCCCCGATTGAAGTCGTTTTTTTTAAATTATATAATAATATGTAGATCTATAAAAAAAAAATTAGGTTTATTTCTATTACATGACATTTTTCTTACTCTTAATCGCCACGAGTTCTACGCGGACGAAGTCGCGGGCAAAAGCTAGTGGGTTATAAAAACCTATGATTCGTTAATAACTTTACCACTAACTAAGTAGCATTTATTCCTATATCAAAGACAAGGGTTCCCAGGTCACCTTTCTATTCAATATTCTTCCATTGAGACTCAGGGTTTATCTTGTGATTAATAACTTTTCTGGTAATAATGATTTATCGATAATTTTTCACCACTAGCGTATCGACAATATATGTCAACGACTGTTGCCCATCCCTATTCCTTCTGTGTACGTATATTTAGAAACTGACTCCGCCACGAATTCGTGCGATAAGGACAACTGCAGCTCGGACTAAAATTCCCTTGCAAAAAACTGAAAAATCGAGGTTTCGTTCTCGACTGTTTCCTCATCCAAAACGCAACCAATCATTATACAATTTTGGAAACTGCAAGAGCAAGAACTAATCTATGCCGCTACGTTTTGATTTTTTGGATATTTGTTGTCATATTTGTATACTGCGCCTTTTTATGGAGCCAATTCAACTAAGCCGTTTTTGCGATTTTTGGAGGGCTGTAACTTTCTTTAAAATAAAAATATCCAAAAAAACAAAACGTAGCGGCATAGATATTGATGATATTGATCTTATTTGAAAAAATCATTGCTCTAGGTTCAAAAACCAGGGAGGAAACAGTCGAGAGCGTTTGTATGGGAAAATCGCAGCTAGGCATTCCTCTCTCACGAAACTTAAATTTAAAAGTATATTTGTAAGTGTGCATTCCGCGTGAGTAGCAGACGCACTCATCCTGAGGAAGAACTCCCGAAGGGTTCGAAACATGTCGCGCGGAGTGACAATGAATAGGTGAGTATTACCCGTTTAGTAAAATATAGTTGTGACTCCCGAAAGTTTATTCAGATAAAAATAATCTAAGTTCCTGGCCGATTCGAGATAATGAAATATATTTTCTTGCAAGTCCTAGGGATACAACATTAGGCGACTTCCTGACTTGGCGGGGTGGGATCGATATTGTGATATTTTCTTCTTTGACGTAAACTCAGTGACGTCGCTAAGATTCTCACTTGACGGAATACTGTCAGTATTAAATACGTTTGCGCAGTAGTGTAGTAATATTATGCGCAGAAGCGGACCAGTACTGCCTTCGTATCTCCCCGCTACCGCGCATCCCGCGCCAGTCAGGAAGCATACATTTAACTAGTGGCTCTGTGAGCTGTAGACCTCGTGAGTGTTTTTTTTATTTCCAAAACTATGTTAGATATCGAACCTGTAGAGCAGGGGTCGGCAACCTTTTTGCACCCACGGGCCACATAGTAGCTAAAAAAATCTTCGCGGGCCGCAGATGATAATAATGATCACTGTCTGTTGATATCAACTCGAAACAAATTGGTACGTCGTACGCGACAGTAACGTAGTAAAAATTCGCACCCCTTTTTACGTGAAAAACGAGAAAGACGAAAGAACCGACTTTTCACAGATAAACCAGCTAGTTTCCTTACCAAACCCAGATAATTCGCATTTCAACCGCATCGTAATTTCGCGATTATATATCGCGATATAGAATAGCAGATATAGAAACTTTAAGGGGGAGACGGGTCATAAAGTCATAACACACCTAGATGAAAACGCGAGCGCGAAATTTTTCGAACACTGATGCAAATGCGGCAAATACTTCATACGCATCAAGTCATAACACATCTAGATGAAAATGCGAGCGTAGCGAGCGCGAAATTTTTCGAACATTATGATGCAGGTGCGGAAACTACTTCATACGCATCAAGTTATGTAGATGTAAACGCGAGCGCGAAATTTTTCGAACACTGATTCAAACGCGGCAAATACTTCATACGCATCAAGTCATAACAAATCTCGTTGAAAACGCGAGCGTAGCGAGCGCGAGATTTTGCGAACATTATTATGCAGGTCTGAAAAATACTTCATACGCATCAAGTCATGTAGACGCAAACGCGAGCGCACCGAGCGCGAAATTTTTCGAACATTATGATGCAGGTGCGTAAACTACTTCATACACATTAAGTTATGTAGATGTAAACGCGAGCGCGAAATTTTTCGAACACTGATTCAAACGCGGCAAATACTTCATACGCATCAAGTCATAACAAATGTCGTTGAAAACGCGAGCGTAGCGAGCGCGAAATTTTGCGAACATTATTATGCAGGTCTGGAAAATACTTCATACGCATCAAGTCATGTAGACGCAAACGCGAGCGCAGCGAGCGCGAAATTTTTTGAACATTAAGATGCAGGTGTGGAAAATACTTCATACTGTCTAACGCAAATGCGGCGAGCGCGAAATTTTTGAAAAAAGTTTAGATAGATTTAACTGTAAAATATACTTATAAACACATATCTCGTCCTGACCAACTGTGAAAATATTCGTGGTTGGCGATACAGACGCTTTCACGTATGTTAGGAATTTCAAATTTTACCTTTACAAACAATAAAGCCAGGGAGGCTCGCGGGCCGCACGGAAGGGGCTTGCGGGCCGCCTGTTGCCGACCGCTGCTGTAGAGGAGGACAAACCATAGATTTTTTTTATAGATTACTCGACAAAAATATTCGATGTAATCAAAGAACGTGCTCACAATACTTCACGAGAATCTGTTGTGAAATGCGACCCTAAGAGGTGAACATATCGAAATTCGGCCGCAGAAACACAAAATAATTGATAAAAAAATTGTTTTTTTAAATTTTGAAAAAGTGACTCGATAAAAAAATTCTATAGAATTACCGCACCTGCTCACAAAATTTCACGAAAATCGGTTGATAAATGCGACCTGTAGAGGAGAACAAACCAATGAATAAAATAAAAAAAAATTAAATTTACAAAAATTTACTTGCCCAAAAAATTCTATGTAATCATAAAACCTGCTCACAAAATTTCACGAGAATCGGTTGAGAAATGCGACCTATAGAGGAAAAAACGGCCGCAGAAAAATACGAAATCATTGATACAAAGTTAGTTTTTTCGAATTTCAAAAAAGTGACTCGACAAAAAAAATCTATATAGTTACCAAACATGCTCGCAAAATTTCACGAAAATCGGTTGATAAATGCGAACTGTAGAGGAGATCAGCCAACGATGTAAAAAAAATTTTTTAAAAATTTACAAAAATTTACTCTACAAATAAATTATATGTAGTCATGGAACCTGCTCACAAAATTTCACGAGAATCGGTTGAGAAATGCGACCTGTAGAGGAAAAAACGGCCGCAGAAAAACACGAAATCATTGATACAATGTTTGTTTTTTTGAATTTCCAAAAAGTGACTCGACAAAAAAATTCTATATAGTTACCGAACCTGCTCACAAAATTTCACGAAAATCGGTTGATAAATGCGACCTGTAGAGGAGGACATACAAAAATCCGGCCGGACATACGAAAGCATTTTTGTCGAAGCTAAAACAGAGACCTCGTTTTACTCGGTCAAATATAGAGGCGCAGTAAAAATCGGTATTGAGTTGACAGTGACATTTGACAGTTTTCTCATATCGTACCGCCTCCGCACCGACAAATCAGGAAGTCACCTTAGAATTAGTATTCTACGGATGTCTTTTGCTATCAATTAATACAAATGGAATCGCGGCCTCTTTCTTCCTAGAAGACTCTTTCTTAAAAATAATATGCTAAAAAGTCCTGAGCGTAAAAGAAAAGGAACGAAACGTAGAGGTGCCTAATAAGAGTGCGTAGAGGTAAATTCTGCTATTGAAGTATTTGATAGTTTATTTTATCAGGCTCTCTTAGCATAACGTTTGTGATAACGTTCTGAAGACTTACTGAAGATTTAAAAAAGGTAGTTTTTAGGGTTCCGTAGTAAACAAGGAACTCTCATAGTTTCCTAGTAGCTCCCCTACATGTAAAGTGGTGGTGCAACTTTTTTTTCTTTCAAAGCTCATCGTGTGGGGTATCGTTGGTATAGCTCTTTCAAAAATATTTTAAGGTTTCTTAAACCACTCTTCCAGCTAAACGGTGGCTACAAGGCATGTGAAAAAAATCATGGTAGTAGTCCATATAATGTAACAGGTGACTAAGGAACCCTACATTGCGCGTGGCCCGGGCCCGACACACACTTGACCGGTCTTTGTGTGTTTCATTGGATTCCCGAAATATAATGTTGGTAAGTAAGCTTTTTAATGCCATCAAATTCATTCAGGAATATCAGTCCGCATTTTAAACGTTGTCAACTATACATAGTAGGAATGCAACAATTCTACGACAGTAATAATATAATATAATATAATATAAGCCTTTTATTTCCCTTTTAAGTATTAAATATAAGTATATGTGATACAATTTCAGTTATTGGGTTGTCCATTGTTGGACAAAGGCCTCCTCCATCTGATGCCATCTTTCTCTGTCGGTGGCTATTCTGGTCCATGTAGGTCCTCCTATTTTGATGATATCATCACACCATCTGCGACGCGGGCGGCCCCGTTGGCGCTTATCCTCCCGTGGCCACCAGTGGAGCACCCGTTCGCTCCATCGGCCGTCTTGTGCTCGGGCCACGTGTCCTGCCCATCTCCACTTTGTCCTGCAGGCTACCTCTGTCACACACTTCAATTTCGTTCTCTGCCTTATCTCGCTGCTCCTTATTCTGTCTTTGAGTCTTAAACCCAGCATACTTCTTTCTACAGTAATAACGACAGTAATAATCCTTTTTAAATAATAATTACTTTAACGTATGAAATTCCCTGCCGGCATCTATGTATTTCCGAGTTCATATAACCTGGACGTATTTAAGGCAAGAGTGAATAGGCATTTCATCTGGGTGAGCTCGCTTCACCGTCGGCCTCATCTTTGCCCCCTGGCTAGATGCTGGCCAAGAGCAATCCCATTATTAATTTAAAAAAAAAACAACGCGCAATGGCTAAGATGTATGTTTATTTTATTATACCTATATAGTTATATGTACCCAATCAAACAAAATATAATTAGGCTCTAGGTTGGATTGTTTTTAAATACTTACTGATAAAGAAAGATGAGGTAACCAACCGGTAAACAAGATTTAAGGCGCTACACTGAGAAATTAATGAAAGATAGACGGGGAAACAATAGGGACTGATTTTCAGATATATCATTCTTGACTATACGATTGTGGTACTGACAATAGCCGAAACATGATTTCCAAAAATTTTCTCGATAGAAAATAAATCCAAAGTTGAGTCTATATTTTCCTTTTTTTACTCAGCCTACTAAAACAACACATTATTAAAAGACACGATTATGTTAACATGATGGTATTTTACCTCATCTAGGTAGGTACTGACAAGTGGAAATTTAATTTATCTGCACAAAGTCAGATATTTATCGAGATTTGTCTAAAAAGCCATTCTTGGAGAAGGTTCCATCCCGTTTTATCGTGAGCGAAAAACATAGTGCATCTCTTTCAATCAATATATCGCCTTAAGGCGGTTCCATGAGCCAGATATGCGAAAATACCCCAAGAATTATCCCATTTTTCTCAGAATTATTGATATTTGTAGATGTGGGAAAAATATATTATTCTTGATTATATTATCTTTAATAACACAGCATTCTATACACGATTCATAACACTTCGCTCGATACAATTAATTCCCAAAGTTACCTCCAATTTGATTTCTTTTTCCAAATTTACTTGTTTTTTTTTTAACTATGTGACACCAAGTGACACTATGAAACATAAAAAGGAGAAAAATCACTCATAAATAAAATAGTAATTTGACAGCTTCCGAAGTGAAGCTCCAGTGTTGAAGGGCCGGTTGCACCAACATAACTAGCAACCCAAAAATTACAATGTTGTATAATGCCAGAGCATTATGCTGAGTGGTGTCCAATTGCGGCCATTATAGCAGCACCACTGCTTTTCTTTGTAAAAATTTTATAGTTTTAAGTAGGTAATATTTAATATTGTAACTCCTAGGTTCTAAGTTTTAAATTGTAATGTGGTGTTATTTTGGTTTCAATAAATTTTTATCTATCTATCTTATTATACTAAAGTAGTGCAACCTAGCCTTAGTAGGTATTGTCTAGTAGACAGACAGCTCAAACAGAGACATAATAGTATGATTCTATTTACGTAGGTTCCGAAGTGTTATTATTATGCACAGGTTGAATATAAAGTACAGTTACAATTACAAACACCACGCACAAAGCTAAAAAATGCTCAAAGGTTAGCTGGAAGAGATAGGTATTTTAAAGGGATAGGCTTACCTTTGTGTTTGTACGGTAAATTGAGACGTGATACCTATAGGATTTAACTAATTGTGTTGTAAAATGAAGTGTTTACACACATCTAAATCTTCATGCGTCTGCCATCTGCCGAGTGCAACATACTTGTTCCGACGGAGGCTATAAACAGTTTCGTTGTCATGGTTAGGGCATGTCGCAAGGGATTTGAAAATTGGCCGTATAAGTGAGAAGTTGCCCAGTGGTACAGTGGTACCCCACGCTCGTTACAATATAAAACTTTTTGCTACATAACATACTGTATCACAAATAAAGTGTATAATAATATAATATGTTTCAATGGCATATTTATTTATGAACTAGATATGCTATTAATCACAATCATAATAACGCAAGTAAGTTGTAGTAGGTATTCTAATAATTACCTACCCATTTTCACGTGCTAGGTATTTCTGAATATGTTAGGTACCACTCGCGTCTAGTCTTCTAACAGTATGGATATCCAATACTAACATTAAAAAATCTCTTTATTGCACACCTCATACAAATGAACCAGTTACACACATAATCCGTACATAATGGATTTGTTATACCTACATACGTATAATATTAGTTGAGAAAAATAGTTTCACAGTTTACTCTGCTCTACACTGCTTGTCGGGATCTTGAAACAACGAATTACTTAAATATTAATCAATTTTTTACCCAGTTCACGAACTATAGTCCCCGCAAGATAAAAAGTCAATCCTGACACCTGTTATAAGTGTAGAAATGGCAGGTGTCAGGATTGACTTTTTAACTTGCGCGCACTATAGTTAATCGCCAATTTCATACATTATTGTGTATTGGAATTCAGAAAAACACTTCAAAGCTTGTGATAAAACATAAGAATCGATACCAATAAGATAAATGAACACAAGATCCGCAATGTCTCAGACAGTAGCCATATCGACACCCCCGAGCCTACAACGCTATCGAACGTTTCACTGGAATAAAGATAAGATTACAAAATAGAACAGATCTGGACAGAATGATGTAGGATTTGTATTTAATGTTATCGGTCTGCAAGGCTAGTGATTAGTTAAATGATTTAATTGAGTCAGTGGTGATTGTGGTGCGACATCATGCGAGTGTTTGCAGCACAGACGACCCCGCTGCTGGCACTTCTGCTAGCAGGTAATACCTATACATAATAAGAAAACATTTGTGAACTCACAATTCCAATTCCGATCAAAGGAATATCTCTTTTTATAGTGCTAGATATCGTAACTTGTACATTGCATGGTATTTACTTGGACATCGCTTTTCCAGCTCTAGGCGCAAGTGGATCTGACATTGAAACTAGAATTATCGAAAAAGGACGTTTTGTCGAAATTAGAGCGCCGACATTCCCCGACATAGCGTCAAAATGCTACCTCATTCCTCCATTGAGCAGTGAAATCGATATTTTGGATATACAAAGCCTTTCTGATAAGTATGAATACCTCAACAATACATTGTCCAGCTGCGGAGTAAAAGTCAACAATTTGAATAAAAATGACGAGGGTTTGTGGTCGTTGCGCGCTGTTTTACAGCCAGGAAACGGCTCGGTGTATGAGACTAAAGAACAAATTAATATACTAATTCTAGGAAGTGATTCATCTGAGAGTGTAAGTGTTGAAGAAAGTTCTAAACGGTCGGCAGAAGACACAGTCACTTCAGAAGAAAGTTCTAAACAGTCAGCAGAAGATACAGTCACTTCTGAAGAAACTTCAAAGCAGTCGGCAGAAGATTCAGTTGCTTCTGGAGAAAGTTCTAAACAGTCAACAGAAGACACAGTTTCTTCAGAAGAAAGTTCTAAAAAGTCAGCAGAAGACACAGTTTCTTCAGAAGAAAGTTCTAAAAAGTCAGCAGAAGACACAGTTTCTTCAGAAGAAAGTTCTAAAAAGTCCGCAGAAGACACAGTTTCTTCAGAAGAAAGTTCTAAAAAGTCAGCAGAAGACACAGTTTCTTCAGAAGAAAGTTCTAAAAAGTCAGCAGAAGACACAGTTTCTTCAGAAGAAAGTTCTAAAAAGTCAGCAGAAGACACAGTTTCTTCAGAAGAAAGTTCTAAAAAGTCCGCAGAAGACACAGTTTCTTCAGAAGAAAGTTCTAAAAAGTCCGCAGAAGACACAGTTTCTTCAGAAGAAAGTTCTAAAAAGTCAGCAGAAGACACAGTTTCTTCAGAAGAAAGTTCTAAAAAGTCCGCAGAAGGTATAAGCGTTTCTGATGAAACACCTGAATTGGACAACAGTCTATCCGCAGAACACCCGGCTACATCACTAGAGACTGAGTCTTTAGGTAGGTATACTTATACCTCTTCTAAATTTGATTGTGATGGATGTAGGAGCAGAGATAATTATAACCTGCCTATTATGGTCGTAGCTAATCTTATATTCAGTAAAACAATCTTATCACATTTTAGTCTCAGTAATATAAAGTTCCGGTAAAGATTGTATTGTATCCGATTAAAGATTCAAAATATTACATCCCCGGTATGTCGACCGATTTAGCTTAGTTGGTAGTGACCCTGCCAACGAAGCTGGAGGTCCCGGGTTCGAATCCCGGCCGGGGCATTTATTTGTGTGATGAGCACAAATATTTGTTCTTGGGTCTTGGATGTTTTCTATGTATTTAAGTATTTATTTATCTATATAAGTATGTATATCGTCGCTTAGTACCCATAGTACAAGCTTTGCTTCGTTTGGGACTAGGTTGATTTGTGTAAGATTGTCCACAAATATTTATTTACTTATTTTATTTATGTTATAAGGATATCGCCTTTTTCAAAATATATATTCTAGGGAAATTTGTCCTGTTATTGTAATCAGCTTATCTATCTATACATATAATAAAGCAGAAGAGGGTCGAAAATCTGTACATTGAAGATATTAGTAAAAAAATCGATGGAGGGGTCTAAGAATCGATAACAGAACACGTTTCAACTGTTTTTAGAATTCGTGTCTGTTTGTCTGTTTGTCTGTTTGTCTGTCTGTTTATATGTCTAACTATCACGCGAAAACTAGCGAATGGATTTTAATACAGCCTTCACTAATATGTTTATTGGATCTTCGGCCAGGTTATAGGCTATAAAAATCATATAGGTTAGGGATGAAAGGGGGTGAAAATCTATACATATAATAAAGCAGAAGAGGGTCGAAAATCTGTACATTGAAGATATTAGTAAAAAAATCGATGGAGGGGTCTAAGAATCGATAACAGAACACGTTTCAACTGTTTTTAGAATTCGTGTCTGTTTGTCTGTTTGTCTGTTTGTCTGTTTGTCTGTCTGTTTATATGTCTAACTATCACGCGAAAACTAGCGAATGGATTTTAATACAGCCTTCACTAATATGTTTATTGGATCTTCGGCCAGGTTATAGGCTATAAAAATCATATAGGTTAGGGATGAAAGGGGGTGAAAAGAGGGGTTAAACTTTGTATGAGAAGTCTTTCAGTTCATGATTTATAGGCTTGAAAATTGGTAAGTATATACATGGACGCAAAGTAAATAGAACCCCATTCAAACATTTTATAATATACAGATAGTATTTGAAAAAATGGGGGGTGAAATAACAATACATCTGCCTCTCAGGGCTAAAGACAAAAATACAAAAGTCCCTCAATCCATATTAACTGTTTGAAATTAGAGATCTAATTATGTTGGTCAGTCAGTCTCTATCAATATTCACAAACCTTACTACGAAACCTCGGTTTTTTTTGTCTTCGATGGAGGGTACCTACGCAGAGCGGCGGGCTCTCGGTTGCATGGTAGCACTTGCGACATGTACCTATATATTAGGTATGTGCATTTTTGTATAAAATATTGTTTTTTGAGGTGCTCATTACAATCCAATGATATCCATTTTCAAATCGAAGATGGCGGACATTTACTTATTTACTTTTCTTAATAATCGATATGGGTGTCATTGAGGTTCTTCGAGGTGCCGATTAGTTGCGTTTTCCGTCAGCAAAATGTATAAAATACGTTCAGCGCGTAACAGACATAAATTTAGGGTATATTGGTATTCGTTAGTAAAATATAGGTACCTACGTAACAATAAACATCAAGTATGACCAAATTCGAAAGTTATAGGAAGCAAAAAAAAACAATTCTCAGAAAATCATATACCTCTTAGAAGCAACCAGGGTGGGTGCGCTATCAACCTAGGCCTCTACTCCATCTTCGAAAGTGAAAGAACAGACCAAAGTAGGTATTCAGTTATACCTATGTTTTACAAGAAGGCACTTTGAACTTTGAAAGTTATTCCACTAATTTATGAACAAAAAAATATCTATCCAACCACCTCTTTACAAAGCCGTTTGATAGGTCAACAATTTCTTTTTGTTCAATCATGTACATTGCTTGATGCGTATTAAGTATTTTCCGTACCTGCATCATAATGTTCGAATCATTTCGCACTCGCTTTTTTATCTACATTACTTGACGCGTAGGAATTATTTTCCGCACCTGCATCATAATGTTCAAAAACGTTAGCGCGCGCTACGCTCGCTTTTTCATCTACATTACTTGACGCGTTTGAAGTCTTTTCCGCACCTGCATCATAATGTTTGTAAAAATTTCGCGCTCGCTACGCTCGCGTTTTCATCTGCATGACTTGATGCGTATGAATTATTTTCCACACCGGCATCATAATGTTCGAAATATTTCGCGCTCGCTACGCTCGCGTTTTCATACACATTACTTGATGAGTATGAAGTATTTTCCGCACCTGCATCATAATGTTCGAAAAATTTCGCGCTCGCTGCGCTCGCGTTTTTTTCTACATTACTTAATGAGCATTTTCCGCATCTACATCATATTGTTCGAAAATTTTCGAGCGCCGTACGCTCGCGTTATCATCTACATTATAGTTGATGCGTATGAAGTCTTTTCCGCACCTGCATCAGAATGTTCGAATCATTTCGCGCTCGCTGCGCTCGCGTTTTCATATACATTACTTAATGAGTGTGAAGTATTTTCCGCACCTGCATAATAATGTTCGAAAAATTTCGCGCTCGCTGCGCTCGCGTTTTCATCTACATCACTTGATGAGTATTTTCCGCATCTACGAGTACATCTTAATGTTCGATAATTTTCGCGCGCCCTACACTCGCGTTTTTATCTACATTATAGTTGATGCGTATGAAATATTTTCCGCACCTGCATCATAATGTTCGAAACATTTCGCGCTCGCTGCGCTCGCGTTTTCATACACATTACTTGATGAGTATGAAGTATTTTCCGTACCTGCATCATAATGTTCGAATCATTTCGCACTCGCTTTTTTATCTACATTACTTGACGCGTAGGGATTATTTTCCGCACCTTAATCATAATGTTCAAAAACCTTAGCGCGCGCTACGCTCGCTTTTTCATCTACATTACTTGATGCGTTTGAAGTCTTTTCCGCACCTGCATCATAATGTTTGTAAAAATTTCGCGTTCGCTACGCTCGCGTTTTCATCTGCATGACTTGATGCGTATGAATTATTTTCCGCACCGGCATCATAATGTTTGAAGTATTTCGCGCTCGCTACGCTCGCGTTTTCATACACATTACTTGATGAGTATGAAGTATTTTCCGCACCTGCATCATAATGTTCGAAAAATTTCGCGCTCGCTGCGCTCGCGTTTTCTTCTACATTACTTGATGAGCGTTTTCCGCACCTACATCATAATGTTCGAAATTTTTCGCGCGACGTACGCTCGCGTTTTCATCTACATTATAGTTGATGCGTATGAAGTATTTTCGGCACCTGCATCAGAATGTTCGAAAAATTTCGCGCTCGCTACGCTCGCGTTTTCATCTACATTACTTGATGAGTATTTTCCGCACCTACGTCATAATGTTCGATAATTTTCGCGCGCCCTACGCTCGCGTTTTCATCTACATTATAGTTGATGCGTATGAAGTATTTTCCTCACCTGCATCAAAACATTTCGCGCTCACTACGCTCGCGATTTTCTTCATTTCTTGATGCGTATGAAGTATTTTCCGCACCTGCATATTAATGTTCAAAAATTTCGCGCTAGCTGCGCTCGCGTTTTCAACTACATTACTTGATGAGTATAAAGTATTTTCCGCACCTACATGATAATGTTCGAAAATTTTCGCGCCCCCCACGCTCACGTTTTCACATTGTTTTCAGATACATTAGCTGATGCGTGTGAAATCTTTTCCGTGCCTGCATCATAATGTTCGAAACATTTCGCACTCACTACGCTCGCGTTTTTATCTTCATTACTTGATGCGTATGAAGTATGCATCACAATGTTCTTTTTTTTAATTTTGCGCTCGCTACGCTCGCGTTTTCATCTCCATTACTTGGTGCGTATGAAGTCTTTTGTACACCTGCATCATAATGTTCGAAACATTTCGCGATCGCTGCGCTCGCGTTTTCATCTACACTATTTGATGCGTATGAAGCATTTTCCGCACCTGCATCGTAATGTTTGAAAGAATTCGCGCTCGCTGCGCTCGCGTTTTCATCTTCATTACTTGATGCGTATGAAGTATTTTCCACACCCGTATCAGAATATCCGAAACATTTCATCTACTTCCTTCTTAATATATATTTTGTCCTCTGTCATGTGTTTCATGTGGGCGCATTGAGCCGGCGTGCGCAATGTTTGGCGAGACAGCCCGGCGAAATACAGTGTAGAAGTTGATATGGATATTCACGCGAATGAAGTCGCGGGCAAAAGCTTAGATAAATAAATTTAAATCATAGAAAATCCTCTCCCTGTGATCCTGATCTGTGTCCTTTAATTGAGGATTGAGGTGTGCAATAAAGAGTAGGTATTTGTTGTTGTTTAAAACTGGACTACCCGTGCGAAACCGGGGCGGGGTATACATGCGAAAGTAACTCTGTCTGCCTGTTTCCCCTTAAAATGCTCAACCGATTTCGATGAAATTTGGTATGGATATAGTTTGAGTCCTAGGGAAGGACATAGGATACTTTTATCCCGGAAATCATCCCTTAACGGGGTTTAAGTTAGAATGGAAGAGAGATAACTAGGTAAGTGCAAGAAATAGAAGAATGAAATAACATTCTAACGTGATGACCGAGTTCTACGCAGACGAAGTCGCGGGCAAAAGCTAGTACTTTAATAATCAATTAAATCAAATATAATAGCTCAACACATGTTTTGTTGTAAAAACAGTCCTAAATCTGTTAAATCGAAAATAACCACAACGAACATACTAAATATAGTTTTTTCGAACTTGGCGAATGTTGTCAAATAATATTAATACAAATTTCGTAAAATGATTATTAATTTATTTACGTAAGACGATTTTTGCCAGTTTTTAACCCCCTCCCATCCTCCAGTAATATAAAACAAGACTTGGTCGGGGAGGTCGACCCTAGAATCGTCTTACCTAAAAATCCTATTTCCATCATGTGATGCGTAATAAATTAATTCGCAGAGGCATCGAGTTCTGAAGAACATGGTGTTGAAATACAATGGCTGAGCGACCTGCAGTTTAAAACAAGAACTGATTTAAACGTGGACATAAATTTGCCACGTACCGTTAACATTGAAAAATGCACTTTGACGAAACCAGACGGCACCACCGTGGACATAAACAGTAATATTCCCGGAGTAACAGCCCACAGCGCAAGTGACTATGTCTCCTGTAGGGTCGTAGTGGGGCCAATGGAAGAGTCTCTGCTCGGAAAATGGACTTTGTGCGGGTCCTATGAAGATAACGACGTCGAGCACAGACGATGCCAGAACGCTGAAATTGTCTGGAGAAGTCAGTACATATTTCACGCTTATTTTAGTAAGGTTTTTAACTGTTTAAATTGTTGCTAATACGTTAGTATTTTAGGTCCATCGAACCCCGGCTCCATATGGCATACGACAATAAACCCCAAGTTTGATCACGTTGTCCACTTTGGAGGCACACTAAGCCCCGCCGTGCAGAGTTCCGGCTCCGTGGTCTCCTGCCACGTGGTAACCCCTAACGAGGAAGTCCTATCCGTTACCCGAGACAGGGAGTATCCCAACATCAGACTGGTGCAAGACACGGTCTCTACCTGCAGCATCGCTATCGGCCCGATAGCCGAGTCGCATTTGGGAGACTGGACTGTCTATGGAACGTTTGACTCCAGTTTGTGGGGGTACAATGAAGTGCGTCAGCCAATTAATATGGAACTATACGGTAAGTTAAGTACAGTACCTGGGAGACCGAGCCTTGCTCGGTGTTTTCCCGTAAACCAGGCAGACTATAGCTCTACAAAGATCTAAATAAAGATATTAAGTAGATAAACAGACCTATATAAAGCTGCATCCCGACACATTTCTATTGACATAATTGGGTCATAAACAGATTTAGGTTCGCGTCTTTCCTGTGGACATATCAAAAGTTAAGGGCTACAAAGCTTAATTGTGGATTGGTCTAGTAACCCGCATAAACGGCGTCTTCCGGTTCTATAAATCCATGTAATAAAATCATAACTCACATGCTCATATGCCGTTAACTATTGACCACAGGAGAGACGACTTTTGTTTTTTGACCCAAGTGTTTATGACCCAATTGTTCTCCTAGTGAGGTCCCTCAGGTCTAATACGATGTCTGGGAAAAGTGTAGGGGGTGGCTCCGTGACTACCAGAGAAATATACCTCTGAAAACCTCTGAATACCTCTTTTATATCTTCTAATGTACACCATGTTTTAATGTAAAAGTACCTGGGAGACCGAGCCTTGCTCGGTGTTTTCCCGTAAACCAGGCAGACTATAGCTCTACAAAGATCTAAATAAAGATATTAAGTAGATAAACAGACCTATATATACCAAAGTCCCGGAGCCCCACCCCGAGTGCCCAAGCGTCCCCCCCCCCCCCCCCCCCCAAGTAATTTTTGCGAGATCGATACGGGAGGAAAGGGTTGCCTAACTATTCATATGACCCATGTATCTTACAAGCGAACCTGAGGGCGGAAGGCCTGAAGGTGAGAGGCAAGGCTTCGCGAGGCCCAAGGCCGAGTGTCCCATCAGAGCACGCTCTCCATGCGAACCCGAGAGCCGCTTGCGGCCCGAAGGGCGAGCCCACGCAAACACTCACTATTCCTATCATTGTTACAATCGAACCTGAGGGCCGAAGGGCGAGCTTCAGGCCGCCAGGCCGCAGGCGTTCAAGTGGTCAGGTGCGTCCCCCCCCCCCCCTCCTCTCAAATGTTTGGCGAGGCCGAAGGCCGAGCTGCGGGAGTACCAAACAACCGAACATCCTATATAAATATACAAGGTTTCGCGAGCCCGAAGGGCGAGCTTCAGGCTGCTAGGCCGCAGGCCAAGCTCGGCGGAGGGCCGAAGGCCCGGAGCCCCATCCCGAGTGCACAGTATTTTTTGCGAGACCGATACGGGAGGAAAGGGTTGCCCAACTATTCATGTGCCCCATGTATGCCTCGCAGACCCGAAGGCCCGAAGCGTCCCTTAGAGCGCGCTCTCCACGCGAGCCGGAGAGCCGCTTGCGGCCAGGAGGGCGAGCCCACGCAGACACTCACTATTACTATCATTGTTACAATCGAACCTGAGGGCCGAAGGCCCGAAGGTGAGCGGCAAGGTTTAGCGAGGTCGAAAGCCGGGCTCACGCGGACACTCGAACCTGAGAGCCGAAGGCCCGAAGGTGAGCGGTAGGTAAAGCTAACGGAACCTGAGGGCCGCAGGACCAAAGGTGAGCGATAAGGCCGACCTCACGCGTACACTCGAAGTTTAGGGCCGAAGGGCAATAAAGGACAACTAAGGACAAATACACAACAACAACACAAATGTTTTTCCTCAGGTCTGCCTTGGATGCGTACATTAAACGTTTTTCTCAAAGGCTTCCTATGCATTTCAAAGTCCTCACGACACTTGCATATAGGTACACATTTTAAATAAACATTATTATTGAATTCCTGGCTACTCGACTAATTCCTTCTCCGATCTGTTTTAATAACGCATTCAGTAAATAAATGTCAGTGTGAAATAAAATGATAACAATTTCTTCATCGAGATTCAAAATACATTTTTTTTTAAACCGCGATCAAAATAAACTAAAAAAATCAAAATAAACATAAATAAACGTGAAACCCGACCACATAATGGGCTATGATGGTGCGAGAAAAGGACGCAGCTATGCGGTGGAACGAGACAAAATTGTAAGCATATAAGAACGATTTTAATACTCATTGCAAGAAGCTTAGGGTTGCGTGCCGAAAATTCGTTTGAAGCCAGAAAATATGGCTTTGAATGACGTCACGTTATATTGCATCTCTTTCATTCTAATATAAGATGGATCTAATGAAAGAGATTAAATATAACAGTGACGTCATTCAAAGTCATATTTTCTGGCTTCAAACGAATGTTCGGCACGCAACCTCCAGGATGTAGGTATCTAAACTTTTTGATTCATTGAGATTATTTGACACCGCAGAACGTGCCCATAGATATAATATATACTCTGTAGTTATAGATGCGCCAACGAGCGACCGGGGCTATTTCTTTCTCATACTTTTGCTCATATTCATATAAAATTTGTACTACGCAATTAGTCAGGTTTGCATGTCCAATGTATTGCTTATGGAAATTTGCATTTGCCTGTAACCCGACCATGAAGAAACGTCCGGTCGGTGATAGGGACAAAACATCTCCCCTCTCTCTCTCAGCCTCTTTTCTATTTCCTCTTATAGGAATCGCAATAAGACTATCTTTCTCTAGCAAAGCGTGTCAGCCCCTTGAACGTGAACCTCGTAAGTCGTTGTCATGTGTCATTCTTTATAAATGCTACAAATAACAAAATATAAACTCGTCTCACCATACGTCCTTATATATCTTGACCCTGAGATTCGTGACAACTATGTGCATATTCGTAGGTCAGGCTTATACTGGTTCTTCTGACACTAATTTTCCGTACGTCAGCAGCCATTGTAAATATCAATCACGAACAAATTTAAAAACATGAAAACTCGAAAACACGCATTTTCTCAAATATAAGACTAAGCTAGATCGATTGCTCGTCCCCGAAAACCCCCACATACCAAATTTCATCAAAATCGTTAGAGCCGTTTCCGAGATCCCCGAAATAAATATATATATAAATAAATAAATATACAAGAATTGCTCGTTTAAAGATATAAGATAAATAATTGATTGATTGATTGAAAACCAAAAAGTTGGCCAACGGCCTGGCTAAACGGTAGGTGGGGGGATGCTCGACCAAATGTCATAGAGAACTGCAAGCCATTTGGTGAGGTGACTTTTTTTGGCGATTATTTTTTGGCAAAAATTTCAAAATGGTCCTAGCGCGTTGAGATTTCGCATGCGGGGACTCAGGGGGCAAAACAACTTTTGAGTAATTTTTGCGAGCCCGAAGGGCGAGCTTCAGGCCGCCAGGCTGCAGGCATTCAAGTGGCCAGGTGCGCCCCCCCCCCCCCTCAAATGTTTGGCGAGGCCGAAGGCCGAGCCGCGGGAGTACCAAACCACCGAAAATCCTATATAAATACAAGGTTTCGCGAGCCCGAAGGGCGAGCTTCAGGCTGCGAGGCCGCAGGCCAAGCTCGGCGGAGGGCCGAAGGATTTTTGCGAGATCGATACGGGAGGAAAGGGTTGCCTAACTATTCATATGACCCATGTATCTTACAAGCGAACCTGAGGGCCGAAGGCCTGAAGGGGAGAGGCAAGGCTTCGCGAGGCCCAAGGCCGAGTGTCCCATCAGAGCGCGCTCTCCATGCGAGCCCGAGAGCCGCTTGCGGCCCGAAGGGCGAGCCCGCGCAAACACTCACTATTCCTATTAATGTTACAATCGAACCTGAGGGCCGAAGGGCGAGCTTCAGGCCGCCAGGCCACAGGCGTTCAAGTGGTCAGGTGCATCCACCCCCTCCTCTCAAATGTTTGGCGAGGCCGGAGGCCGAGCTGCGGGAGTACCAAACAACCGAAAATCCTATATAAATATACAAGGTTTCGCGAGCCCGAAGGGCGAGCTTCAGGCTGCGAGGCCGCAGGCCAAGCTCGGCGGAGGGCCGAAGGCCCGGAGCCCCATCCCGAGTGCCCAAACATCCCCTCCCCCCAGTATTTTTTGCGAGACCGATACGGCAGGAAAGGGTTGCCCAACTATTCATGTGCCCCATGTATGCCTCGCAGGCCCGAAGGCCCGAAGCGTCCCTTAGAGCGCGAGCGATAAGGCCGACCTCACGTGTACACTCGAAGTTTAGGGCCGAAGGGCAATAAAGGACAACTAAGGACAAATACACAACAACAACACAAATGTTTTTCCTCAGGTCTGCCTTGGATGCGTACATTAAACGTTTTTCTCAAAGGCTTCCTAGGCATTTCAAAGTCCTCACGACACTTGCATATAGGTACACATTTTAAATAAACATTATTATTGAATTCCTGGCTACTCGACTAATTCCTTCTCCGATCTGTTTTAATAACGCATTCAGTAAATAAATGTCAGTGCGAAATAAAATGATAACAATTTCTTCATCGAGATTCAAAATACATTTTTTTTAAACCGCGATCAAAATAAACTAAAAAAATCAAAATAAACATAAATACACGTGAAACCCGACCACATAATGGGCTATGATGGTGCGAGAAAAGGACGCAGCTATGCGGTGGAACGCGACAAAATTGTAAGCATATAAGAACGATTTTAATACTCATTGCAAGATTTTAATTATATTGCTTAGGGTTGCGTGTCGAACATTCGTTTGAAGCCAGAAAATATGGCTTTGAATGACGTCACGTTATATTGCATCTCTTTCATTCTAATATAAGATGGATCTAATGAAAGAGATTTATATTTATTTATTTTTTTTATTTTTTTAATACACATATAAGCTAACAGTATAATACCAAATCGCTTACACGGCAAAATATTACAAATTTAGAAACACAATAACACTAAATTTATCAACAAGGACAGAGAAACAACATAGAGAAAATTTATGAGAATTGTAACACAGTTTAGGTACTATCATTCATTTAGTTGAGCAAAGTTTAAGGCAGACACAGTGGCTTTCAAAAACTTGCTCAATCTGTCAGCAAAAATGTCAGCATCCGGAACCTGAATCAGTACATTATTTATGAGTGAGATGGCCCGGCAAGTGGGCGCGTTTGCGGCGTACGCCGTGCGTGTTACAGGATTTGCCAGTAGGCGTCGACGTCGCCGCGCGGGCCGCGCACCGCCAAAACTAGCACTCATCGGACAGTAGCTTGGCGGCGGAACCGCTAGCCCTACTCGACTTAGGACGTCTGGATTGTCGATGGCTCCGTGAAGCAGGGAGTAGTAATGAGCTACAAGAAGTAACTTTCGCCTAAGTTCCAAGGTGTCTAGGCCTACCATTCCCAAGACAAAACTCGAAGGGTAGAGATAAGGATAATATCCGTATGATCTTTTGTAAACAAATCTAGCGAATTTACGTTGCACTCTCTCAAGCATAAGGTTGTATTTTTCTTCGCGCGGGTCCCATACAACAGCGCCATACTCTAACCGGCTTCGAATATACGCATAGTAAAGAGTCAACGCTACTCTAGGACTTGAGAATTGGGAGGCCATTCTCATAATGAAGCCCAGAATTTTGCACGCATTTTTACACGTTACGGTCATGTGTTTTCGAAAATCCAGCTGTCGGTCGACAGTCAGTCCAAGGTCGCGCGTTTCATGGACTCTCTCGAGCTCGGATCCATTGAGATGGTAAGTCGTGAATGTGGGCTTCTTTGCCCTGGTGAGTGTGAGTACCTTGCATTTTGAAGTGTTAAAGAGAAGGCGGTTGTTTTCACTCCAATCTGCTACCGCATTTATATCCCGCTGTAATAGTTCGCAGTCGGATTCAGCTTTGATATTCAGACAAAGTTTTAAGTCGTCTGCAAACATTAGACATTTCGCAGTGCTAACAACCCGCGGCAGGTCGTTTATCATTATTAGGAACTGAGTAGGACCTAGTGTACTTCCCTGACTAACTCCTGAGCGGGTATAATAAGTCTGTGAGTTGTAGCCCGCTAGGCGAACAAACTGACTACGATTACGAAGGTAACTTGCAAAGAAACAGATTAGTTTAGGTGAAAACCCTATGGCTGCGAATTTTCCCAGTAAAATATCGTTGTCAACAACATCAAATATAACAGTGACGTCATTCAAAGTCATATTTTCTGGCTTCAAACGAATGTTCGGCACGCAACCTCCAGGATGTAGGTATCTAAACTTTTTGATTCATTGAGATTATTTGACACCGCAAAACGTGCCCATAGATATAATATATACTCTGTAGTTATAGATGCGCCAACGAGCGACCGGGGCTATTTCTTTCTCATACTTTTGCTCATATTCATATAAAATTTGTACTACGCAATTAGTCCGGTTTGCATGTCCAATGTATTGCTTATGGAAATTTGCATTTGCCTGTAACCCGACCATGAAAAAACGCCCGGTCGGTGATAGGGACAAAACATCTCCCCTCTCTCTCTCTCTCAGCCTCTTTTCTATTTCCTCTTATAGGAATCGCAATAAGACTATCTTTCTCTAGCAAAGCGTGTCAGCCGCTTGAACGTGAACCTCGTAAGTCGTTGTCATGTGTCATTCTTTATAAATGCTACAAATAACAAAATATAAACTCGCCTCACCATACGTCCTTATATATCTTGACCCTGAGATTCGTGACAACTATGTGCATATTCGTAGGTCAGGCTTATACTGGTTCTTCTGACACTAATTTTCCGTACGTCAGCAGCCATTGTAAATATCAATCACGAACAAATTTAAAAACATGAAAACTCGAAAACACGCATTTTCTCAAATATGAAACTGAGCTAGATCGATTGCTCGTCCCCGAAAACCCCCACATACCAAATTTCATCAAAATCGTTAGAGCCGTTTCCGAGATCCCCAAAATAAATATATTATATACATATATATAAATAAATAAATATACAAGAATTGCTCGTTTAAAGATATAAGATTAAGAACCTTAATAAATATTATTTGTAAACGGGACTCAATCGAGTACCATTGAAATGTCGGGAAAACCTCTAAAAAGGTAAATGATTGTCAATTGTACGCGATTAAGTCCCGTTTACCAACTGTAATGTGTGAAAATCGTCAAAAAAAAAAAACTCTTAAAAACACAAATTATTAAAGAGCAGCGTTACCGCGTCACCGCAGTACTACTAAATGAAGATCGATATGTTAACTTCCATGTAGGTATATTACATGGAAGAATTTTCCAATATAAAGATATTTAGGTAGGACAGAGACTGTAATATTTGTTCATTCAACAAAGTATCCATTTCTCACTTATAACAGCAAATCTTGTTGATGTTCGAACAATATTTGCAATGCATCACACTTATACGTGTAATATCTCTGCTACCTATTGTTTTACAGATAAAGACGATCCTTACGCCCAAGCCTACAACGTAACTACTTTGAATCCTGCTCAACATGTGGTGAATCTAGGCAGCACAATTCCCGTCGAAGTGACAAGCACAGGCGCCGTTGATGTGTGTCAATTCACCACGCCTTCGGGACAGACGTATCTCTCCACGGGAGCTATGCCGACTGGGGCCTCCTTTGTCAACAGCAATAGGGTAGCTTGTCAGCTGTCTGTTGGTCCTATAACTGAGGACATGCTCGGGGACTGGCAACTCGTTGGGAAATTCAGTCATCGCAACGTTTATAGAGAGAACAGGCTGACCTTTACAATTATACGAGAAGGTAGATTTAAAGATAAACTTAATTAAAAATAAAATAGTTATTAATTATTGCTATGACCGGCGTTATCACCATATCAAGCTCTATTTCTGAGTTAATGATAACTAGATAATAATGAATCATTGAATTGTCGAATCATTGAACAGAGGATTCAATGTACATTCTAATGTACAGTCGAGATCAAGAATGTAATTAGTTCCGAATTGAGTGGACTAAGATGAATAAATGACACCATTGTTGTGCATATATATTAAAGTAAATAATGGCGACAAACATACGACAATCTACGTTATTAATGCATAGTCTTCCAAATAATTCAAAATTTAAACACATAAACTCAAAAAATAGGAATGTATTTCAATACATAATGCAAAAAACATCTATAATATTCTGTGTTACAATATAAAATTTTCAGAGATAACTTAGTTTATTATCTTCTGTAATTTGGTCCTTCTTTGCAGACCCAAGTAACCCCATTGAAGAGGATAGAGCAGTACAATATCTGGACGAAAACTTCTATGATACCGCTATTGGAGCAAGCCACCGTGCTGTAATAGCTTCGGATTTCATAAGCACTTTCCAAAGCTGTCACATCAGAACGCCTGAAGGACTTCAGTACACGATCATGGAGGGCTTCCATATCCCTGGTGTCGAAGTGGAGACAGGGTCAAACGTATTCTGTGCAGTCACTCTCCATGTATCTGAAGACCTCATAGGGAACTGGACGCTCATTTCCCGAGAGATCAGAGGCTCCCAGGCCATTGAACGACGTCGACCTTTCGTGATTTACGTAGAAGGTATCTGATTAAAATTACACTAATAAAACGTGTATCAGCTCACGTATTGGTGATAAGATAGATTTTCATATCGATTGTCACCGAGTTAGATTAAGTACCTATTAGCATCTTTGGAATGGAGTCAATGCTTTAATTTGATTAGTTACGTAAAATAATTAAAATATGTAGGGTCGCTAGGCCAGTTACGCGGCCTGCGGCAGTTTGCGGCCCCCTGACCGACTAGGTTGCTTCAACTAAAGATAATAACAATTATAAACTAATTTAAGAAAAAGTGTAAACCGTAAGCTAAACTTGATTAGAAATGCTATAAGAATCTATATAATTTTGTAACTAAAAGATTGATCTTCAACAAGATAAAACGTTACAATTCCTGCATTGAATCCGTAGTGCGTACGAAGCGTGGAATTATAGTGAATCTGTACAAAAAATAAAGAGACAGCTGACATTGAAAGCTAATTAATGTTACTTAATTTTGGTTTCATTCATAAATTTCTTGTTTGATCAGTTAAATAATTAAGTTTTTGATATGATTTCATTAGATTTTGGCATTTTTGAAACTTACTTATCAAAAAATTGTGGTGGCCGGTATCTGGTATACACAATTACCGAAAAGGTCAGTTTGCGGCCCCACTATAAAGACCTGATTTTGAGATGTTACATAATGAAATGTGGAATAATAGTAGTTTATGCAACTGGTACATAATGAGGGGCATTAAAACACGAGTGTGTTTTATGAAACGAGCCGAAGGCGAGTTTCATAATAAGGTCACACGAGTGTTTTAATGCCTAATTATGTACAGTTGCATACACTACTTTATCTACATCCATATATTAAATTCTCATCATAATTCCCGTTTTTAGAAATAGAAATTGAAATATTTATTTGCTAGAATACGTTACATATAAGGTCTTAATAGTACATTACTTACCAAGGGCGATAAAACAAAGAATGTCTCAGATCGCAGGTATTTTACGCCCGAGCCGAAGGCAAGGGCGATAAATATGCGATCTGAGGCTTTCTTTATTATCGCCCGTGGTATGTACAAAATTTTATGTCATCCCCTGGCCAGGAAGTGGGTTTTTTCGCGCGCGGAGCGTGCGATAATGGCCACTTTATGGCTAGGTGTGACATAAAATAATTAAAGTATTCAGTAAGTTTCTTGATATTTTGAATGCTGTTACCGTATTTTTTTCTTATAGTATTATGTTCCAGTGGGTTGACGGCGAAAAAAACACAACAAAACAATGTTTTTGTTTACTTGACTTGTAATCGCGTCACCGGTAGACATGAGATTAAACGAAAACAGGACAGAACAGGAAGATAGAAAAATTAAAATTTCACTTTTTCTCCATAGTAATGTATGAGAAAAAATATTAATTATCTTTCCATACATTTATTTTGTGGCATTTTAGTACATTACCGGAAGTTGACCCCTAAGACCTATTGATAATGGATAGGATGGAATCCATTGGCATAAAAAAATAGCATGTGAAAAATAAGTTTTCTCAAACATCCAAGGAAATGTCGTCCTTATCTTCGTGATAATAGAACGCGAAGTACGTCTTTGCATTACACTTACTGAAGATTCGTTGTCAATTCAAATTAGCGGCCGTTTCATACAACTTTGAACTCTTTGAAGGCCATGGCCCGCAAAGAGACTGTCTTTTGTTTCAGTAGGTTTTATTTTTCATTGTCTATCTAGGGCATACTGCCATCTGCCAATAAAAAAAAGACATCGATTTAATTTCTCATTTAACTAATTCAGGGATAAGGTATTTCAAATTTTATATTTAATTTGAATTAAAAATTAAAAAAAAAATGTGAGAAATCGTCATTATACTCGATTTCGACTAATTCGGGGATGAGGATTTCAAATTTTATATCTATTTTGAATTTTGAGAAAAAAAAATTTTTTTTGCTGAAAATCGTCATTATACTCGATTTCGACTAATTCAGGGATGAGGATTTCAAATTTGATATTTATTTTGAATTTTAAGTAAATATTTTTTTTTGCTATAAATCGTCATTATACTCGATTTCGACTAATTCGGGGATGAGGATTTCAAATTTTATATCTATTTTGAAGATAAAGCTAACAAAAAATTTTTTTTTCGAAAAATCGTCATTATTATTTCCTTGGATTTATTTGAGAAAAGCACTATACAAGCCTCGGCGCGAACAGGGATTGTCGGTCGGTCCTCATTAACACTCGGCCATCTATAACTACTCGGCCGGCAATCCCCTATTTCGCGGCCTCTGCAGTAATGTACTATTTCATTTTCATACAATTTGTATGAGAAAATTTATCTTCGATTTTTTTTGGTAGCATACAAGCTTTTGATCCTAGACAGGAATGGGATCGATAGGCATCAAAAAAAAAGTTTGTCAGAAATGACCTTTTTCTCGCACCTGATGTATGTTTTTTTTCCAAAATCTATAAATGAGAATCTTCTTTAATTCCAAATTAAGGGAAGGTCTTCTAAGACCATTTTCGCGTAGCAGCACGGGACCTGGTAGCTGTCCTCACTGACCCAAAAAGAAAATCCACCCATACCTAGGTTTTGCCGAATAATTGTATACCTACCTTCCTCCAGCGTTTCCGGAACCGGAACAAATATTGAAAAATATTTCCACCACATAATTATGCGCCTTTGATATAAAAAACTTATTAAAAATTATATTATAATCATTCTAGTACCATATTTAAGGGGGCCGCAAACTAGCTCACAGGGGGCCGTAAACTGGCGCAGGCGGCCGCTATCTGCCGCATTCGCTATTTTGTCACATTTTCTACTTTTTTCCCAAGTTTACGGATGAAAGTACTTATTTTTATTGTTAAGTACGCATCTTGACAATACTCAAGACTTATTTATATGACTGCCATCCAATATGCATATAGGTTTTATAATTTTTTACTTGTCTAAAGTGCGCAACTCGGCTAAGAGGCCGCCAACTGGCCTAGGGACCCTACCTACCTATTAAATTGGCACTCGTAACGTGATAGGTATGTTGTCTCGATACTGACCAAAATGAAGGTGTATACGAGTTTCCAGCTTATTACCTCTCATTCCGAGGTTAACCCCCTTTTCATGCTTACTTACTTAATTGACTGGACCACTATACATTTCATCACTTTCATGTGCCTGCCTTTCAAAATTAGTTTCACACACAGTAACTCCAAAATCAGAAGAATGTCCCCTTCTACCAAATAAGTCATATGCATTTATTATGCAATTTTTTTGTAAATTTATACTTATTTACATTTGACTAATTCAACTTTGTCCTTAAGGCGCGGGGTAGGGCAAGGCATTCTCCATTCAAACTCTGTGCAAGTTTTATTCGTCGGTTTTGACACTCCTGAATATAATTTTTTGGATATACGAAGTATGTCATGAAACAAATCAAAAATTTCAAAAAAATTACATTAAAATAAAGTTTTCTTCAGGTTCTGGCTAACAAAAAAATAAGCTTACTTACTGACCAAAAATCATAAGTGTAATGCAAACACAAGCGAAGAAATCTTGCACAAAGTTTGTATGAAAAGAGCTTGTGGGCGCATGGCTCAAATACCGCGTATGTAATACAGGCCTTGTAAAACATTCCATCGTATTTTTTTCAGAGACTGTTGAGGCGCTACCGAATGAAATAACTATCACGGAAGGCAACTCTATGCATGTCCGTTTGGCCAACCCAACGGACCTGAACGACACTTGCAAGTTACACGACCCTAATGACCAGGAGGCTGGAAGTAGGCAGAATGACAACCAGAACACTTGCGGATTCGTGGTGTCTTCAGTAGACGCACTACATAGTGGCACTTGGAATATCGTTTACGGAACAAAGATAATCTACAAAGCACCTGTGCGCGTCAATGTTAATGGTAATTGCCATCTAAGTTTGAGTACAATACAACCATTGTTAGCACGTTTCAATATGCGAGTTTGCATGTATTGCGCGTATATGGCTTTTTAGTGATTTAATTGTATTGTAGCTGATTCGTGTCCCATTGAAGGAACGCGATTTCATGACGCGGATCTATTCTCTTCTACTCAAAAGAAGTGTGCAAAGAACCAAATTAGATTTTCCACTTTTGGAATATATATTTCATATATTAACTCCGAGAAGATTTTATTTCCGCGACGAGTTTCACGACTTAATGGTTTCGTATTTTTGGCAGCTAGAGAACAAGCATTCGTCCAAAAACTAACCTGGGTAGAACATGCGTCCGTCAACCAATTTGTTGGCCCCGAAGAAGCGGTGTACTGCAGAGCACTCAGTCCGATGAATGACGTAGTGTTTGACGGCTTCGGTAGATGCCACGTGGCTGTAGACAGGGTAATAAAGGACCAGCATGAGGCCACGTGGATCTTGGAGGTGGGGCTGCCTGGACGTATTGTGACGGAGACATATCAGTTGGTTGTGGAAGTGAGAGCGGCAGGTGAGTTTATTGAAATCAAGTCATGTTTGTTATGTAAAGGGCTTATTATATTAAGACTTACTTACTACTTAATTAAGACTTACCATTTGGCATTAAGTAAGCCCGTCATTTGTACAATTCTGTGTTTTTGTGCAATTTATTTATTTATCGTATGGCAAAGAAATAAATAAAGAAACAAATTTAAGGCGATTCCCACTAGACCGTTCCGTGTCCGGACCGGGTCGAAATCGTAACGTGCCGTTTCCGAGCTTATTTTGATATAGGTATCTACTAAGTGTAGGGATTCCAATATAATATACATATAGCATACAACAACCTACATATTTTTGATGCATATGCACGAACCGTCCCTGCCGAGACCGTACTGCCGGCCCGGACACGGAACAGTACTGTGAACCATCCTTTAGACGTGTCTTACCATGCAAACTTAAATGTTTGATTTGTATAAGATTATCTCCCTAATATTGACACGCATAAGATTCGTTTTTTAGAGCATGAGAGAAATGGGCTAAATACTACACTTTGAAACAGCTCAGTTTTATTCTCATATCGACAATGCAAAGTAAAGTTCTCTTAGGTAATCTTAATGTCCATATTTTAAAATTGTAGATCAAAAGCCAGAAGTATTGGCGACCGTTTCCATGAACACACCAACAGAGCTGACTTGCTCCGTAACTAGCTCGCGGCAGATGACAGGTTGTCTTTTCCGTAACCCCGGCGGCGAGTCGCTCGTCGCCAGCCAGGGCGTCAGCGAAGACCGCTACGTCTTCCACGTCAGCCAGACAAGGTAAGGTTGAAATTGTTTTTGATGACCGAATTAAGTCGTTCGTGAAATACACGTGCTGACATCAAGCCGCCTCGTGGGAAGCCAGTCCTGTCAAGCTGTTCTAATTAGACAGACATTCAGATGTACTCTTTGAATAATGATAACAAGGATAATACATGTCAAGTCAAGATTTATCATCCTAGCCCGCTGGTGCATTGCATTAGCACTACAGTAGCGCAATCACTGTGTGCTGACATTAAGCATAAACGCAGATACCAAATTTTTTAGATCAAGCTTAATGGAGCAACAGAGATCTACCAAGAATTTATTTCCTCTGCAAGGAGAAGCCCCTCGGCTTTTGAGTAGGGTCCGGAAAGATGCTACGTTGGCCAGTAGTCGATTGGTCCAGCTGGAAGTCATTGGCTCTTAGCTCTCCCGTAGACTTGTTGGCCGGCGAGATTTAAGTACCTAGTTGTGGCGATGGACTGTAGCCACTGTAGGGCAACAAACTCGCTATGAAACTACCAAGAATAACCACGATACTTTCAATTCCAGCCTCGACACCGACATGTACTACTACAGCTGCAGTCTCCAGATCACCGAGCCGCTGAGGTCTGATCTGGGCCTGTGGCGGTGTGACCTGCAGTCTGAAGAAGAGAACTACTACGGTTTCCTGACCGTGCTCGGCTCGCGGACTATGCAAGGTGGTTGTGGAAGTTGTTTGTTGCGCACCTAGGCTTTGAAATAAGTAGGACAAAGGGAACGCAGCTAATCACTAGTTAATGCTGACTGGACTGGTCTCTAAAATCATTCATGCATGCTCAAGTTAACCTCGGAACTCAGTCGCGCCATCCGCGTCAAATCAGGTAGGTCATTCATTTTGGACAGATACTTACCAAGAAGCTTACATCCTGGAGGTTGCGTGCCGAACATCATTTGAAGCTAGAAAATATGGCCTTGAATGACGTTACCGTTAACTTGCATCTCTTTCATTAGATCTATCTTATATTAGAATGAAAGAGATGCAAGTTAACAGTGACGTCATTTAAGGTCATATTTTCTAGCTTCAAATGAATGTTCGGCACACAACCTTCTATCTATACTTCTTGGTACTTACAATGCTTCTTTTTTCTTAATGTCCCTCGTTTTTACACTCCAAATAAAATGCCCGGTAAAAGAGCGAGTGTGACAGCGATAAACAGCCCATAGTTTTTATGAAGTTGGTAGTACTGTGAAGGGCCTGTTGCCACTATCCGAGACAATGTTATAGTGTGGGATTCGACGCCGATAAAAATGCATGGAAAATCGCTTCACGCTATCCGATCCAATGTCGGTCACATATGTATGGGAACACTTTTTTAAGGGTCGGTCGCGATATTGGATAATGTGGACACAGCCTGACACTGATATGTTTCCAGAGCCCGTACTGACGGCGGCAGTGAGGTCAGTGTCGGTGGAAGAGGGCGACCCAGCCACGCTGGCGTGCTCGGCGCGCGCGCCGTTGCGCTACTGCTACTTCAGGGCGCCTAACGGCACCATCTTCAACCTCCAACCTGGTAACGGAATTCATTCATTCTTTTGGCACCTTCTTTTAAATATATGTATGTTGACTTAATTTGGCCACCATTGCCACCAATAGATGCCGATGGAAGCAAGTCGTACTGTCCAAAAAGACACCAGATAATCACGATCTTCAGTCATGAAGGAAAGGAAAGGAAGGAAGGAAGGTTGATTTTTTCTGAGAGTATGGTCCTCAGTAAACTCGTATATTTGTCAGTGTCTCTCTAAGATTATTTAAGACTACTCAGAATTCTACTGATTAATAGAAGTAGATTAAGGTAAAGGATGATTCACAATAGACCGTTCCGTGCAATACAAGACGCGCGACGGCCGTCGATATCTTGTACTAGAAAACGGGCCGACCCGGACACAGAACGGTCTAGCGTGAATCACCTTTAAAACTTTAAGTACCCGATACTGCTCCATAACATGGTGCCTTCATTCTTATTTATTCGTAGCGATAAAGTTAAAAGCAGTGGCACATTCGACGGTTTTATACTTTGTCGTCGACGGCCACGCCACGGTAAAACTCTATGTATGGTTTCGTTCATAAATGAGCGATATTTCAGAACAGTTGCATAAACCTAATGCCGGCCGCACACGCACGGAATTCAGAACGGAATCGGATGGGAGGGGAGTTGAAGCCTCTCGCTCTTAGAGGGACAGGCGTCAACTCTCCTCTCTCTGAAAACTCATACGGAAAACGTGCGTCTGCGCCCAGCCTTAAGTAGATTAATCCGAGTGGAGACATTTTCGATAGAGTGCGCTTATTCATAAAATAAGACCTTTTGTAAACACATGTATCTACTATCTATACAATAAAGAATATGAATATGAACATTAGGCCGAGTTTAGGAACAGGTGTTGTAAAGCGCAACATCACACGTACACTACTCCAAAACCCGGCTTTAAAGCTACACTGTATCGTACTAAGAAATAAGAATTTGCTAACCGTATGTCTGCAGGCATGTCAGCCCCTGGAGTGGAGTACATAGGCGCAGGCTTGGATGCAGGGGAGTGTGGTGTGCGCATCAACAGTGTAATGAGCAGCGATAACGGCACGTGGTCGTGCCACGCTGGTGTCAACGGCCTGGAGCAGTCCCACCACATCGCGGTCTTCGCAGAAGGTACTGGGCATAATAATATTTACTCGGCAACTTATTTAATCCTTTTTTATTTTATTTATTGTATTAATTTAATTTAATTTATTTAATTTATTTAATTTTTTTTTTTTTTTATTTTTTTTTTTATTTTTTTTTTTATTATTTATTTTATTTATTTTATTTATTTTATTTATTTTATTTATTTTATTTATTTTATTTATTTTATTTATTTTATTTATTTTATTTATTTTATTTATTTTATTTATATTATTTATTTTAGTTATTTTAGTTATTTTATTTGTTTTATTTATTTAGACCTTCGACAATAAGGGCACTAATACATATTCGCAAGATCTTTATTAATAAAGCCAAGTCAAGTTATATCAACGATCTATCAATCACTAGTAGTTGTCGTCAAAAAGGTGTGTTTCAAAGAACGCGCCAAAAATGCGATCTGATTTCTGCTCTTTTTTCATTTAAGTTTGCAACCGTTTACTTTATCAATTTTCAGATCAGTTCCAACTATGGGCCTCACGCGAGCGTCAGTCGATCGAGGGCCAGGTCGCCGGACTGCGCCCTGTGGAGTACTGCCGGTTCGTGCGCGCCGACGGGCTCGGTGAGTGCACGAGTCATGTTAAAATGTAGACAACTATCGGCCTCGCACGAGCGTCATGTGATCGAAGCCAGGTCGCCATGTACCGCCCCGTGGACTACTGCCGGTTCGTACGCGCCGACGGGCTCGGTGAGTGCACGAGTCATGTTAAAATGTAGACAACTATCGGCCTCGCACGAGCGTCATGTGATCGAAGCCAGGTCGCCAACTCGCCATGTACCGCCCGGTGGAGTAACTGCCGGTTCGTGCGCGCCGACGGGCTCGGTGAGTGCACGAGTCATGTTAAAATGTAGACAACTTTCGGCCTCGCACGAGCGTCATGTGATCGAGGCCTAGTCGCCGTGGACCGCCCGGTGGAATACTGCCGGTTCATGCGCTCCGACGGGCTCGGTGAGTGCACGAGTCATACGAGTATTATATTACAATGTAGACAACTATGGGCCTCGCGCGAAAAATCACGGGATTTTGTAGTTTTTGTATCGTAAAATGTACTTACTTGATATAATTATAACGTTATTTTTTTATTAGATTACGTATACAGCTTTTGTAGGTAACTATTGCCTACGATGAATTCTTTAGCTATTATACCCCTTGCTCACAAAAGGAGCACCCTCTCCTAGCAAGGTACTGACCAATAACACGAAAACCATGCACTGAGACTGAGACTTACCCAAACTCAACTTCACGAACATACAAAGTATTGCAGTACTATTTTCTATGAACTGACACATAACCATGACAGGTTTCACGTCCGACAATGCGCCGCTCCCGTACATCGATGAGAGCCTCCTATCTCATGGCTACTGCGGGATTCGGATCCTGTCCAACTTGGACACGCAACCTTGGACCGTTGTCACCAAGATACAAGGCAGAGATGGCGAGATCTCCCGTGTCATTCAGTTCAGCAGCGGGGCTACACAGGTGTATTGTAAGTATATTGTGTGAAGTATAATGAATCTCTTAATTAGCGTCTTTCAAAAAGTGCATAGGTTACCTAACAGATTTTATTTCAGAGTTATTAAATTCCCAATGCAAATTTCAGATAACGCGTTCTACATGTGGCTGCCATTGCTGGTGATATTGACAGGCTGCCTGTTGATGGCGGCCGCGTTCGCCCCGGCCAACAACCGCCGCTGGGCCGCCGCGCGCGCGTCGAGCATGCGCGACAGCATGCGCGCGAGCATGCGCCGCTTCCCCAGCCTGCGCAAGAAACAGCTCACTGACACCACCCCCGCTGCGTAGTACCTTCTCGGGACTCCAATACATCTCCTACACCGGTGGTATTTACGACAGGAACTTTAGATTCCTTTTTTTTGCAAAGCGTGTCAGATGCCTATAATCGTGTAAAATGTATTACATTAGTCGTATTTCTATCTTCAACATTGTATTTCTTTTAATACGTGACATCATACATCATCAGGTGTTAAGAATTAGATGTTTTAACCAAAATGTGTTTTGTTTTAGTCAAAAGATTCATCTTCACGCAGCAACGGTGAGAGTATTACTTGCCCGAAACCAGGGTATTACTAAGTAGGTACTTAAAAGGCATAGCAACTTTGAGAAATCTCAAGGACTCTGCAGAAGGAAAAACGGATAACGCTTGATGGTAGATTTACTGAAATGGTCATGATAACTATAGCCTATTTTTACGGAACCTAGAAAAACATAGAACAAGAAATACGGTCAGTAGTTCTATATAAAGTCTACTCTTTCAAAAGGTCCTACTTCAAAGTTATCTAGCAGTGTTAACTATCCAGTTGGCGTAGTACGAGACCCTGGTGCTAAGACTAGGGTACCGCTTCTCCCCGCAACGGTAGCTGTACGAGGCCACGCCCACAAGAACGTTGTCGGCCGCTCGCACTACAGGCCCGCCGTAGTCCCCGGCGCAGAACTCGCCCGCAGCTCGCCCCGTGCACATCATACCATCGGTCACGTTTAACCCCTCGTAGCCAAGCAGGGCTCTGCAGTAGGCTTGGCTCACGACGTTCTGTTGGACGTAGCGGAGGGTGTCCCGGAGGCCTATGGCAACCTGAAAATGTGATGTGCTAAGAAATAGATGAAGTAACGGGGGAAGGTGAAAAACAACTGAGTTCTGAATTAGTAATAGTAAATCTCTAAACAATTCTATCATTTCCTCGATGCTTCAATTTGAACTTTCGTGAGTCATCTTGGTGACAATTAACACGTTACTTTTTTACCCGTTTAGTAAAGTATAGTTATATATCCTCGATGGTTAATCAAGCGAAAAGTACTACGGTAGTAGAGTAGAGTAGGTACTAAGTTGTACTGTAGGCACTCCATATTTTTAGGCTTGACATGAGTCAGTCCCTTGAATGTTACGAAGTTAAGGATGATGTCGCGCGTCCGTCGATTTCTTGTACTACAAAACGGGCCGGCCCGGACACGGAACGGTCTAGCGTGAATCATCCTTTAGAGTAATCAAGGTCCCAATAAAGGGCAAGGAGTAGCTGAACGAGATATAGTTCACTTACGCTTTGATTCTGCCCCCATCCTATCACAAACATCGTATCGTTGTCCGTCACGTTATAGTTTGCTCCAGCAATAGCGATGGGCTGGACGGCTGCCGAGTAAGTCAGGGTTGTCACTCGCAGCAGTGCGATGTCACCGCTCAGAGTCCGGTAGTTGTAGGAAGGATGCCGGATGGTCCGGAGCACTGATGCGACGGAACCGCCGGCGTTGGGTTGGGCCGACCCCACGCGAACGCGGTACTGGGATGCTGGGTTCGGTCTGGAACACCATGCGAATTTATTGATCTATCTCCTCGTTTCTGTATCGGGATAAAAAGTTAGGGTTTTGAAATTTACGTTGGCGGCGTCCTACCTCCCAGCCACTACCAAACGCGCCGGGGCGGCGGCGGACGCCCGGTAGATTTTCAAAGCGGGTAAATACATGTGTCTCGGCGCCCAATACGAATTTGTCGCATTTGGCGTCGAGACACTTGGCCCGTGGGGCAAGAGTGCGCGGGGGCTCCACAAGGTGCTCAGCAAACGGTTGAGGGACACAACAGGCGACCCTCGCGCAGGCAGCTTTCTCGCGCAAAGAATTGCTATCGCAATCCAGCGCGGGAATGCTGCCTGCGTAATGGGAACCATTCCCAGGGGGCCGAATTTTGATTGCCTTTTTTAATATATTTATAGTTTTAGTTTAGTTTAGTCCGCGAAGAAATTCAAAGTTGTATGTGAAGTCCCCAATCCGCTCTGGGCCAGCGTGGGGACTACTGCCCAATCCCTCTCATCTATGAGAGGAGGCCTGTGCCCAGCAGTGGGACGTATATAGGCTGATGATGACGATGATGATGAGTTTAGTATTAATTTAGTTTTACTTCTATACCTATCTTTGTTTATAATGTTTGTATTTACTATTTATTGAGTAATGATAGATACGTCAAACAATGTTAAATATAAACCCGCCTTTCACTTTCCCGACACGGTATCGAATGTCATACATTACGCATGTTGTGTTAGACAATGTGAACAGCTTATACATCCGTCCAACGGCAACGTACATTCAAGTCAGCTGCAGAGAAGAGAGGTCATCCCAGATACAGATTCAAAAGAATGTTTTATGTTGACATTTGCTGACAATACTCACTTCCCCTGGGTGTCCAGGCAGCTGGCAGCCGTCAGCACCGCCGTGGTGGTGAGCACCGACCCTCCGCAGACCTGTCGAAAGGTGCCGTTCGGTCCGTACAGAATGGCAGCTGTGAACGGAAAGCGCTGGATTGCCGCCGAGGAGTTGGATGCCACGCGTGGTTGGATGATGCCACCTAAAAATACAAACGCTCTAGATGTCACTGGGTTTTTATAATGCTCTGAAGAGATACTGCCTTTTATAATTATTGAAATGTGAAGTAGTAACTAAATATGGTGTAAAAAGCAAGTACAAAACATGGGCAGTAAAATTTCAAATGTGTCTTTCCAAGTAGATTTTACGCTGCATATACTTATAAATATTATAACAAGACCAATTTATGTATACATTATGGACACAGCAAACTGGTGCGACTTTGGGGCAAGAACCTCGGTTCGAAAATACCAGCCAAGGCGGCTTTAAGTGAGAGTTTACAGTTGTGAGTGTCACTTGTTTAGGGTGTAAGAAATATAAGGTATTACCAAAATAACGAGTACTTACCAGAGGACAATCCCAGGAAAAATGTCGTTAAAATAGCAGGCACCAACATTTCGTCCGTCGATCGTCGTAACCACAATGACTGGACGGTGCTCGTCTTCGGCTATATGTAGTTACTCGTATTACTATTTTCTATAATTGAAGTGTTTTCTTGAGTGTTCTTCAGAAATTCAGAATGAATTTTAATCTAACGTGTATACAGGATGATTTATGGGTCATGAGCAGGAATCAGGTAGATAATCAGGCCCATGAAAATAAACAACTTTCCCTAAGAAACCATGGGCCGAAATAATAAAATTTGAAATCAACTTTCATACAAAGTGGCTGGTCACGTCGTGACTAATTGACTATGTGAAGTGGGTTTTTATATCTTCAGATTTCGACCTATATTCCTAGGTGAAAGTTGTTCAGTTTCATAGGCCTGATTCACGTCTCCTGAATCACCCTGTAAAATGAATAATAACATAATGGGTTCGGTGATATGTATGTTCATGCACAGTATCTTCTTGCAGGCAAACGAGGAGTTCATTCTGCGTACAGTTAGCATCATGAACACATACAGTCTACATACTATTCTATTACCACGACCACTTATGCTTAGTTGGTAGTGACCCTGCCTACGAAGCTGGAGGTCCAAGGTTCGAATCCCGGCCAGGGCATTTATTTGTGTGATGAGCACGAATATTTATTCCTCGGTCTTGGATGTTTTCTATGTATTTAAAGTATCTATTTATCTACATAAGTATGTATATAGTCGCTTAGAACAAGCTTTGCTTCGTTTGATTTGCGTAAGATTGTCCACAAATATTTAATTTATTTTAATTTTTTATTTATATTAGACCATCTACTAATTATTCTCTTACAAGAATAAAACAATGAACGAACACTGAAAAATGAATGAACAATGAAAAAATTACAAATTAAATAAAAATCTAAAATATTTTATTTATTACTTATGGTAACTTGTTTATGATGATGACTAGGTAGTTAGGATATACTAAATATTAACAGTATTTAACAAATCTTTGTACTTCAATGACAATAAAAACTTATATTAGTTTCGTCCAAGTTTCGCCTAAGTATCCTCTAAGTCTAAAACAAATCTGTTGAAGGAAAGTCAGTAATTATAGCCACAGTAAATATGTAGATATTTATTTTAGTAGTGGTAGTAATGACGTAGTGAGAACTTTTAAAGTCCACAGTTTTCCAATTAAAGGACGATTCACAGTAGACCGTTCCGTGTCCGGCCCGGCCCGTTTTCTAATACAAGACGCGCGACGGCCGTCGATTTCTTGTACTAGAAAACGGGCCGGCCCGGACACGGAACTGTCTAGCGTGAATCATCTTTAATTCTCAAGTATCCGCCGTTATCGTTACAGAGCACTAGAGTTAAGGATATCGATAACAACGGGTTGTTTGATTTTCCTATAATCATCAACAAATATCTAGAAAACGATGTTATTCACCTGAAACGTCACCAATTTAAAATTCATGTTTCAAATAACGATAAGTAGGGTGTCCCAAAAAGGACGCAATATTTGAATTTAATAGAAAACACATTTTTTTTTTATTTACTGTATTTTTAAAATTTAACATTAACTACATAGGATAGGGTGAAATAGCACACCAGGCAAATACACACCACGACTTTGCTGGCACATACGAATTCGTTTGATGAAATTTTCCTTGACTATTTTGTACAAATGTGGCTGAATTTTGCGAATGCAACATTAAACCTCCACCTTTAATGCGTTAGGACTTTTGCCATTAGACCTTTGACTTCAAATAACCCCATAGAAAGAAATTTAATGGTGTTAAATCACATGACATAGGGGACCAAATCTGCTACCGAAACGAATCAGGGGGCCGATTTTTGAGTGTCGAACGCTCGACTTTTCACTCGAGATCTGTCAAAAAACTATGACGTTTTGACGTCGTGTGAAAAGTCGAGCGTTCGACACGCAAAAATCGGTCCCCTGTACACGAAATTTGTACGAAATTTGCGAGAATTCGTAGCCAAATTTTCATTTTTTCTTTTCAAGAATAAAAATGAAGTGTTCTCTCGTATAGTGTGCTACATTTTTAAAAATCCTATACTATCAGCTGTCAAATAGTATTTCTTTTAGGATTACTAAATTTAAATGTTGCGTCCTTTTTGGGACACCCTTTATGACGATGGTTGCGAGCAAAGAGTACATTATTAATACTGGTTGCGAGTATTAATTTGATTTAAACTTACACGATATTCTCTCATTATTATCTATTGAGAAACGGGACTTAATCGCGTACAATTATAACTTATTTCCATTTTTTAAGGTTTGCCAGACGTTTCGAAAGTATCACCACTAAAATAAGAAAGGGCTATGTTACTATCTAAAACTGTATAATAAAATCATCGTAACCTTAATTACTTTATTGGTATTTTCAATACTTTTGTCACAATTAGAAATCAAAATATTTTAAAACTTATACCTGCGTTTACAGTACACTATATCATGCTATGGCAACTTAGAAGAAAAGAAATGGAACGCTTTGATTGAGCTGCAATCTATATATTGGTGACAAAATAACGAGCTCTTCAGCTCTAAGTACTGCTTGTCTTCTTTTCCAAGCCAAGGACTTCGTCGTTTTTACTCATGCTGTTAGATGTCAGTACTGCACACAGTTATGTTAAGGTAATGTATACACTGTAAAAACTGTAACAAGTAACACAAACTTGTCTACTATGTATACATTAACCTTTACATTTACTTGTCTATGCTTTAATTTCGATGACGTATTTGCTACCTAAATTTATGGTACTAGGAGTTTTTTCCTTATCGTTCCAATTTACACAAAATATTTACTTTTTTAGGTAATGTACACAATTATGTGATAACAACACCGAGCTAATTGAGCCTCATCAATAGTTCATGCAAACAGAAAATTGATTAGAGTGCTAGTTAAATACCCCATAGACATGGATAAATATATGTTGTCAGCCTCTCTTACGTTATAAGTTACGAGCAAAATTTTATGGACTATGAGTGTATATCAGCTTATATTTGGGAGTAACGGAACGTTTATATTATAGATACGATGACATCTTTCATCTTTTGACAATTTTCAAAATAAAACTTCAATTCAAATATATTTATAAAACTGTTACTGACAAATCCATTTAATTTAATTTAAAATAGTTGTGTTTTCATTTAAATGCCACCATATTCGAAATAAAAAACATTGTAGTGTAATACGCATAGTTTGACAATGTGATAGTGAGCAAGGACTTGTAATCCAGGAATACCTAATACCTATGTCATTCAGGACACAGGACAGGAAATGTTGCGTTGTGTACGGTAGCCATTTTGTAAGGGTGGACACGGAAAAGGTAATTATTTGTATTTGAGTAATTGCTATGTTATAATAATAATATGCCTTATTGTCCACCACTAAGTAAAAACATAACAAAAAACTTAAACGAAGCAACCAAGTTATTTTTTTATTTTATTTATCGTATGGCATTTATTTCAAACCGTGAGATCTTCGAGAAGACACTACGGTTGCCAGATTTTGTTGCACTTTTAGAACCACCCAGGGGTCACGTGTAGGGTAGCGGTGGGTACTTTCCCTACGGACGTGGTGCAACTTCGACCCCCCTTTGTCGAGTGGGAACTTGACTGTTAGAAGTTCTCAAGCCGCCCGAAGGCCTCCAACTTGGCTTAACGACTGCTGCCATAGACAGCAGCCGGGATCAACGGCTTAACGTGCCTTCCAAAGCACGGGAGCGCTCAGTTAGTAACCACTCAAAGCAGTCACCCATGCATGTACTGACCCTGCCCGACATTGCTTAACCTTGCATACCGGTTGCGGTACGCAGGCGCCGCTGGGCCATTTAGTGCTCCTAGCAACTAAGTTATAGTAGATTAATAGGTAATAATGTCTAATCAAGTAAATTGTTTCATTTTTGGCATTTATTTTCCTTTCACAATTGCAGGTATCCCCTTACACAGATTTCCAAGTCCTAACCTAAAGATTCAAACAGGTTTAGGGCTGGGAAGCTCAGTTGCGGATTTGATTTTGAAGAGCAGTCATCACAGCACAAACAGGAGGGTTATAGAATGCATTTTACTGAAGTATACCACTACCCAGAAAATATGCTTGCGAGGTATGTATTTATTTTTATTAATCAATAAAAATAAATAAATCATCTAATCAGATGTGTTGATATTAGAGTGAAATGTGGGACGGAAAAATAAATGCATAGGTACAATTTTGACCACAGTCATATTCTCGGAGGGATATGGAGGAGTGCCTACTAAAAAAGAAAAAGATACAAGCGAATTGTTATCACTTGAAGGGTCTGACTGAGCAACAACTGGAGTAAACATATTGCTTGAATTTAAACTTTCGTGAGACATGTTATAACTTTATTTTACTAAACGGTTAAAACTCACGTATTGATTGTCACTTCGTGAGTTTTAACCGTTTAGTAAAATAAAGTTAAAAATATTGCAGCCATAATAACAGCAAAACTATGTCTGTTTGTACTAATTTGATGTTACAGTGGTCAGTATAGTCGCCAGAGTTCCCAATTATGCGCTGTGTTGAGAGAGGATCTGCATTTTTCTCTTTGTGTAATTGCAGTGAATCCTCAACTCACTTCGGGGTTGGCAACGCGCTTGTAATTCTTCGGGAGTTGCAAGCGTCAATATCTTATGGGGTCTGCTTACCGTTAGACAAGTTGCGTATAGGTACTTATATGTTGATTTGTTTGTTTCCAGCTCATTAAATATAAGGGCCTCGGCTGTGAGTACAATTTTGACCCTTTTGGCATCGAAAACTCGAGGTCCATGGGATCCCAGCGCACACAAGTTATTTACTGAAATCGTGAAATGTTTGAAGTAACTGATGACCGACGAACCTGGTGACTTCCTCGTACAACGTATCGGCATTTTTTTATATGTGCGGGCCACCTGATGGTAAGCGAACTCCAAAGGACTCAACGCGCGCGATCATTGCCATATAGCGAGAAAATATAGGTACCATGCCTCAAGGGGCCTGTTGTAGATTCAAGTTAGTTTTGATTTTATTTTGCCATGTATGTTATTTTTAGTAGATTGTTTGTTTATAATAATAACACACATAAACAAGGAAATGAAGTTTCACTTGATTTTTTATTTAATATTGATAATATATTATTCTATTTTTAAGGACCTATTCCAATTCTATCCTATTATAATCTCCAATATGGACTAGTGTGGCATATCTTAGAAGTTACGTAGAGAAATAAGTTTCTAAACAGGTACGCAATGAATTTCATAATCGCGTTAAGAAACTTATTTCTACGTAACTTCTAAGATGTGTCAAACTAATTGAATGAATGTTTTATATGTGTATGTATTACCTACTATGCATGTGTGTGTGCGTGTGTAAATCAATTTACACATCACGAGGGATAGATGGCAGCACTATCATCCAGTTTCCTAAAACGGTAGAGTTACCAGTCTATACTTTAGTATATATATTGTAGTCTTTGCACTATATTCGCGTATTTTGAGCAGAGGTGTGGGTGTGGCCCATAATTTATTCCCTCGAACTGCCTTTTCGGGTATGTTTACGCGGGTAGAGGCGGCTTCTTATCGTGGACGGGCTTCTTACTGAAACTGTCTCGGATACCGGTGGCGGTCTCGGCGGCCCAGCGGCGGGTGCACTTGAAGGCGAATGCGAGCAGCACGGCCAGCGCGGCCGCCGCCACCACCAGCCATATCCACCAGGTGGTGGGCGCAACTGAAACCGAAACGTTGACTAGATTAGGATAGTTGGGATTCTTTTTCTAGAACGGGTCTTATCTTAATGACCCATCGGTTCAATAAAGCCTTTGTTTAGCCACGTGCCACAAACACTTCGAAATTAATGCTTCATAAATACTTTACTCGAATAGTGACTCTAAACTTTATTTGTCGCTCTACGCTGCTCTATTGCTGTTTTAAATAAAAAGGTCAACACTGATAAGTCGTATTTTTTTAAATGTGAACCTTCTCTCCTTTTGAGTAAAGCCGCATTTTGGCCGAAAGTTTAACACTACACGTTTACTTCGTTTAGTTTACAGGTGTATCAATTAGCGGTTATTCTTGACAATGAAAGACAGGGCTTTTGTTTAGAAGGCAGAAAGAGAAGGGTAATTCGTTCAAGAAAAAGAATTCCAACCATACTAGATCTCGCGAATGATAATTTTTACCATTTCAAACCCCCTGGCTGCGCTATTTTGAAAAAATAAAAACAAAACTGAATCGAAAAAAAAATACAATTATTGCAGCTGCTCACAAAATGTCACGAGAAGCTGAAACGGAGACGCTTCGCTCAAGCTTCGCGGTCACTCAGCCAATTACTCAAGCCGTGAAGAGCCTCACTCCTACATAGTCAAAATCAGACGATTGGTCTATACCTACTCTATAGTTTAACTCAGATGTTCTCTGCCCATTGATGTCATCCCTAGAACCTGTTTTAGCCAAGACGTAGAGTTTGTCGAGCGGGACTGGTAGAAATAAGCTGCGGTGTTAGACTTGGCACTACTTTGCCGACGTCGGAGTTATTAGTTGGAAACGTTACCTGGTGGTGGAATCTCAAGAGTGTGGTCGGTGGACTTGGCCAGCTCGGCGTCCTGGTCGGTCACCTTGGCCACCACGGTCCAGGGGTGGCGGTCGAGGGTCGTGGGTGCCACCACCCGGAGCTTGCACTGGCCCTGACTCAGGAAGCTGCCGTCGAAGTAGCCGGCTGGCACGTTTTCTGACGTGAACCCTGGGGTTAATTTGAACGCACGAATTTAATTATTTTGCAACTGAAGCTGAAGGTCCTGTGGCCTTACAGTACAATTTAGGTAGTTTACCATTCGAGTATTAGGTAGTAGTAGGGGTTGGTACTTCCTATTAATACCTATATATTATATAATGCGAAAGTTTAGATGTTTATTACTCAATCACGCAAAAACGGTTTATGATGAACCGTATGTAGTCCGATTTATAGCCTGGATTAATATAGAGAATACTTTTTATCTCGAAAATCATCCCTTGAAGTGATGAAATAGAGACGGACTTACGCAGACGAAGGAAAAACATTATAAAGTTTAAAACAATATTTACTAAACGAAATTTGTGTCTCCGTCACAATATCTGATGTAAGCGCGATATACAGAAATCCACACATTGAAACAATGTCGTTTAGTAGAGGAGCGTTCATTTCAAGATTGTTTTTACTCTACTTTTGAAGCCTACAAACGTACCGTGTCCATCAATGCGTACGAATGTGCAGTAGTCGAGCGCAGGGTGTCCGTTGACTACTCCCGACACCACCAGCTCGTTTCCTTCGAAGTACTGGGTAGCGGAAATTGCTTCTGCAACCAATAACTATTTTAATACTTGTACCTAAAAAATATTGTTGTCAGTGGCTAACCTAGTGGCGATGGGCGGTCTCCGAATCGGGTGACAATGACACTCTACTGTGGTCTTGGGAAAATCACCCTCACCGATGTAAATTTCGAGCTTCATCACGCGAGGGGGATCTCTTAGCTGCGCCATTGGATGACGTCCACGACTTCCGCCCCGATTAGGGCTGCCATCTCGAATTTCGCCAAACCCGGACAAAGATTCAAAAAACCCCGGACATTTGGCGTAAATCGCATTTTTTCCCCGGACGAGTCCGTAAATAATATTTTTTAAAACACACTTCTTGACACCCCGCCCGGACGGCCCCCGGACGGCCTCCAAACTAGGACAAATCCGGGAAAACCCGGACGGATGGCAGCCCTAGCCCCGATGCCACGTATGCTAACAGTGCCATTGATTCTTGTTAATACACACATTTGGACTTTCAATCTAGTCTAGGTAGATACCTAGAAACAGATACACACAAAAAAATAAATTATATGGGGACTCCGAATGAGGAATGCCAATGTTGATCAATGGATTCCTCATTCGGAGTCCCGCCATTGCGTTCACTTGGGTTTTGAGCATAACAATGCGTCTCTGCCTGGTGCTGCCTACAATATAATCCTACCCAGTACTTGAATGGCGAACTGGACTCGCTGCTCAGGCTCGGCGCTGCTCGGGAGGCCGACGTGGCAGCTCCATGTACCGCCGTCGCTAGCCGCAAGCGAATGGAAGTGCACTCCGCATTCTCCAGCATCCAGGCCGGCTCCAACGTACTCCATGGAGGAAGAGGTCATACCTGAAATTACAAGATAACTCATCTTATTTAAGGCTTGGTAATAACGTCTCTAACTTGTTATCTTACGTTCCGGTGCACAACGGTCGCATTGGGCGGATCTTGAGCTCGCTATACCTATGACCAAGTCTTCATACGTTGTTGTATTTGAAACAAATATCGATCACAAATTCGAACATAGATTCGACACATCATCGCGCCCTATGAAAAAGTATAGGAAACCCAAAAACAATATTTAGGCTTTGTTTATTTAGTCAGACCACGGAGTGATGCAGTCATTATTTGTGGGAATCTGCTTTGCACAATCTATTTATTATATAGTATCCTGCATAATATAACGTAGGTTTAGGTTAGCGTCGCGTTGCGAGCCAGACTCGTACGGTAGGATTGTTTTATTTTTTAAATTACATAATATTTGGTATACAACTCATAAATTAAGTAATTTGGCATGAAAGTGTGTTGTTAAGTAGTTGATCAGCCACATTTGTTAGTTTAGTTGTTACTCACTAAGAATTTAACCCTAGCTATATTATTTAGCAAATCCATGGAATGATTTACTTACCGGGTCTCACGTTGAAGACGGTTCCGTTCCGTGCACGGAAGTAGCAGTAACGGATAGCGGACTGGATAGAGCAGGACATAGTCACGCTGTCTCCCTCGCTGACAACCTGATCTTTGGTCTGACTGGTGAGAGTGGGAACTGTAAACACCAAACAAAAGAAGTAGAGCTATGACAAATAAAACCCAGAAAAAAATTCATAGTAGGTGAGAACAATTGGGACAAATAATATATAGGTACAGGTGCAACCAGCAAGTGTCATTTTATTTGGGAACAAATAAAATGATCACCTAAATAACTTTTGATATCATCAAATTTTCGAACCCTAAAATAAGGTTGAACACTCAAAAAAAATTATCGATCAGCAATTCCGAGTCACCAAAAAACTTCTACCTATTTTTGCAGCACTTGCACCTATTTTACTTATTGCGTTCCTATAAATTTATAATCGCATCAAAAAAATTGTCAAGTACCACCAAAAACACTAAACTACCACCTAATCTCATGCACCTTTTTTCATTAGAATTACATCCAAATATTATACACATCGCATGCTACATTTTAGTAAACAGTTACAAATTAATTGTTTTTAGCACTATAAATATTTCAGTCATTTCCAAAATGTTATAAATTAGAAAGTAAAATTCTAATTTAATTTAAAAAGCAACGCGCAATGTGGCTGTGTGAAATAATAACACGCCACGTATACTGCTATCTCACTCAATCAAATACAAAGAATTGTCTGAAGCATAAAACCTATTGATATGTCGTTAGAGTGAAAGGTACCTATTGCTGTTTCATTCTAACTACCTATTGCTGATGGTTTACAAACTACAAGAAGTTTTTTTTTTTTTTTAATGCGTTGACGTGAGCGCGTTTGATTGAAACCTTTTATTTGAAAATGAGTTTTGTTGATTTATTAAATTGTTAGTTTGTTATGAAAATGGATAAAGGTCCTCAAATGAGTTTACTTTATTAATATAGATAGACTTTCATGGAAAAATTAAAGGAAATTAATAGGTAGAAATAGGTATAGGTAGGTTTAGGTTATGTTAGTTTTGCATCGGCCCGAAGGGCCAAAACAACTCAAAATAGGAGCTCCGCGCCAGCGGAGATCCGTCAATACTGTTCCAATGTCCACTAGTTTGAAATAAAAATAGCTATTTTTATTTCAAACTTCAACTTCTTAAAATCATTTAGCGCTGTCTTGCTCGCACGCGGTGCGACGTGCGAGCGAGACGGACCGTATGGAAAACCGCATCAGTGTGCTAGCAATGAGGTTAGACTAGATTGGAACTGCTTTGCGCGTCGGACATTAAAAAACAATTGCCGCGTGAAATTTGGTGATCATGTAGTATTTCTAGGTATCGAAAGAATTATTTGGGTGTAAATAATTTTAATAGGATTACGAGCCCTGTAATATTTGGATGTAAATTATATGAAATTTGGTGTTTGAAATTAGGTGATCATTAAGTATTTTTGGGTAGTGACTAATTTATTTGGTAACAATTTAATTTAATAGGTTATCGACATGTTACTTCTTTGAGTTGCACTTTATATTTAAAGGGAGTTGAAAATTTGGTGCGAATCTAGTATTTTTGGTAATCAATGTAATTTTTTAGAGCATCATTCGGCAACTAATTTGGTGGTTCGTTAAATGCTACCCATTTTATTTTATCCATAATTTACTCAACACCTTGTATGAGTTGTATGAAAGAGCCAATTCCTCCTAACACAAGTTTTTACTTAAAAGGAGGACTCGACAACCTTGTTAACGTTATTTGATAAAAAATAAATAATTATGTTTTTATTTTATTTTGAGGTGCATTACCATGTTTAGAAAGTGCAAGCGTGTTAAGGCCGTGTATTACCACTTTTGAGTTTTTAAAAACCATCTGAGACATAGAATATAGTGTCTGAAAATAAAAAAAAAATATATGTGTTACATAAGGATCTTGTCTAGTCAAAATCGCAGTCAGTTACAAGACCTGATGAATTTCACTCGATAGAAAAAAATCGCGAAGTTACCCCTTTTTGGAATGTATTTTCAATACTACGGCTATATTACTGATATTTAACATTTCATTTTTGTACTCAATTAAAGATCGTAAATAGTTATAGACAAATTCGCAGGGTTTGCTTTGATAAAATGATTGGCTTAAAGACTATAGCTAAATATTTACAAAACTGCGCGCAGAGCTTGCGTAGAGAGCGGGATGGTTAATTGTAAACTCACGCGTGTTAGAGCGGGACATTTGCGTTGGGGATACCTCCCCTTAACGAGTGGATATACTGTGTCTCAGAACCTAAAGTTAGTCGGCTCCCGGCCAAATGGGGATACGGCGTAACTAATAGTATGGATGGGTGTGAAAGGACTAATAAATGCGTACAATAGAGCAGTGGCTTTTGGGGCAGGCCTCGGAGAAGCCTAAGGCCAACAGCAGATTGATGATGAGAATCCGCTCGAGAGACTGACCTGAGACAACAGTCTCTGCGATCTCTGGTACTGACATAGCCCAGGGGCAAAGCACGGAGATATGGCCGTAATAAGTGTCCGAGGTAGTCTGGAGGTCACAGCGCCAGAGGCCCAGGTCTGAACGCTCAGGTCCATTGATCTGGATGCCGCAGCTTTGCACGCCGACTCTTACTCTGAAAATATTAATGCAATAGGGCGACACCACCAGTAATGGACAAGGCCCAATGATGTGCATTAACTCTTATGTAAAAGAAATTCATTCATTTTTCATATAACAATCAATTTAAAACTGTATGATCTTTGAATAAGGGTTGAAATGTCCATTATTGGTGCTTGTTCTTAAGCCGCGTACGGACTGCGCGACGGACTGCGCGTACATTGTACGCGTAGTCAGTTACGCGTGTCCTGGAACGCCATGTCCGTACTTGCAGCTACGCGTATAATATACGACGCGTACAATGTACGCGCAGTCCGACGCGCAGTCCGTACGCGGCTTTAAAGTGTCCATAATTTAAAGTGTCCTAATAGAACTAGAATGAAACTTGAAGCTTGTAGTTACAGTACATATTAGTGGCAAAATGCAATAGGTAAATGTTATTTTCAGACAACCTCTCTCTTTCTCTCTCTCTCTCTCTCACACACACATCACTCAAGTGCTTCACAGCTAACCCAATAAGTAGCTAGATTTTCGAAAATATTCACCCTTCAGACATCTCGTTCCTAGGTAAAAATACCTGTACCTCTACATGTCGATTATTAAGAGCTCTCGTGGTCCAGCGGCTCCCACGTCCCGCGTGCGGTATGCGAGATTAAGCAATGTCGGCTGCGGTCAGTTCTAGGATGGATGACCGATTTGAGTGGTTACCATAGATATATAAATACAAGAGATGGGAGCTGTGGGCGTGGCACATGTCGCCATTTCCTGATCGTGTGATCACGATTTGTTCGGAGACTTGATTTGTCGTGTCAGTCGCCGGACATCGATTGCGCAGTAAACAACTCGGTTTTTGTGGGTAAAATGCCGGTTTGTGCAGTTATAACGTGCAGAAATCGAAGCAATATTGTTAATTCAAGTAATAGCGGTGTCACTTATCACAAATAAGCCTGTTTTTAATACTTTTTAACTAAAAACGTGTAAATAATTAAGTGTGGCAATAAAACTGATATTTCTATTATAATGTTATTCATTGCCCGTTTTGTATATTGCCACCTTAGACGTTCACGTAACTAACGCGCAATGGGCAGCAAGTTTGCCGATCGACACAATGTTGTCGCAGTGTCTTTGTTAGTGGCACGATTTACGATGGTAGGTGGGGGCGCACTAGTGCGGTACATAAGCGATCATTCTATCGATAGTTTTAGTGGTTTGTAATTTATTTCTCGCAGTTCCCGTTTCGGGATATTGAGGTCTAAGTCTCGCGTACCTTGTCCACTGCTGGAGGTAGGCGGCTCTATTACTATACTATATTTTTCTTTCACTTAAGTTAGGGTTTCTACAATAAGTTTATAAAAGTAAAGTATATAAATACACATTTATGTTGTATACATCATATAAAAAATTAACAATTGCAGTCGAATTCGCCCACCGAGGGTTCCATACAAATTTTTAGTAACGTATTGTGGGGTCTCTACTTGCTACAGGTGATCATTATTGAAAGTCACTTATACAGTTATTTATTATGAGAATACACAATATGTAAACAATGATCGCGGTGTTTACCCTGGAGCTCGCGAGAGCATCGGATCTAGGGGCGAGTGACGTGGCCGTGCTCTAAGACTGTCTGGCTCGCACTGGCGATAGTGACGATGGCGAGGCGGTAGCGGTAGACCGCGCGCGTCGCTCGTAGATTCGCGGAGTGCTGCGACATGGCGGCGACTAGAGATGCCGTGCAGCATACGAGTCCGCCTCAATATTATAAATACCTACTTCAAGAATAGAGTCTCGGTGTTTTTTCCCAGTTTTTCTCGAAATACAATTTTCAGAAATTCAGTTGCGTTTTACTAAGTTGTGGTTATAAAAAATATATGGTCACCTATACAATTATGACCGTAGTAAAATGAAATATCTTGCCGAATTTCATAGTCCTAGGTTAGGTCCACCTCCAATGCAAAAAAGGATACAAATTTACATGTATATACATATAGACATCGTATCTCCCAAACAGATGAACCGATTTGAGTGCGGTTTTTTAATTGATAGCCTTGTTTGTTGGGATGGTCTTCAGAAATGTTCGATTATTACGACTTTTTTTTTCATTGATGTTACCTACTTTGTAATTTCCCATATTAATCATTTAAATATCGACAAAAATAAAAAAAAATGCTGTCCCATCTCTATTACGTTCACCGATGTTGATGTTTACGTGTAGTAGTGTGTATTTACAACCTTTGCGGCGTGTGTGCGCGCCAATCACAGCATTAGAATCCAAGTAGGGAGCATGAGCAATGTGTGCGTGAACCTAGTGTTTACAAGACTACATATGTTGTTGTAACACACACAAGTCAAACACTGGCGACACTGGTATTGGAATAATTAGTACGGCGACGGCCTATCTCCTGTATTTATATATCTATGGTGGTTACTAACTGAGCGCTCCCGTGCTTTGGAAGGTACTTTAAGCCGTTGAACCCGGCTGCTGTCTATGGCAGCAGGCGTTAAGCCACGTTGATGGAGGCCTTCGGGTGGCTTGAGAACTTCTAACACTCAAGTTGCCCACTCGCTTGACAAAGGGAGGTCGAAGTTGCACCAAGTCCGTAGGGTGTACCCACCGCTATCCGACACGTTACACCTGGGTGGGTGGTGCTAAAATTGCAACAAAACTGGCAACCGTGCTGTCTTCTCGAAGATCTCACGGTTCGAAATAATCATCATCATCATATCAGCCGAAAGACGTCCACTGCTCGACATAGGCCTCCCCCAAAGAGTGCCATAATGACCGGTCTTGCGCCACCCGCATCCAGCGGACTCCCGCGACCTTTACCAGGTCATCCACCACCACCACCACCACCACCACCACCACCACCACCACCACCACCACCACCCACCACCACCACCACCACCACCACCACCACCACCACCTTGTGGGGGGTCTACCCATGCTGCGCCTTCCGGTCCGTGGTCGCCACTCGAGAACCTTTCGGCCCCAACGGCCATCGGTTCTACGTGCAATGTGCCCCGCCCACTGCCACTTAAGTTTAGCGATTCGAAAGGCTATATCGGTTACTTTGGTTCTGCTACGGACGGCCTTATTTCTGATGCGATCACGCAGAGAAACTTCCAGCATAGCCCTCTCCATTGCCCTCTGAGTGACTTCGAAATAATTGCCATGCGATAAACAAAATAATACCTGTCATCGATGAAACTGTACCGGCCCTCGTCAGTGACGCCCTGGCGGGCTTGAAGCACCTGCCCGGAAGGGTCTCGGAACACACAGTTACTTATAGTGATCCTCTCAGAGCTAATTATCGAACAGCTCAGGTCCATGAGAGGTTTCTCTTGATCCACGTTTGTTATCACTGTAGCCTTTGAGTCTGCAAATGTAATGAGAAAATTGGAGCATAAGTTACATTTTTGGTACGCTATAGGTACTATAAGAATGGTTCCTCAATACTCAGCGACATGAAGTTCCTACTTATTCTTTAAGGCCGTGTATTACCACTTTTGAGTTTTTAAAAACCATCTGAGACATAGAATATAGTGTCTTAAAATCTAAAAAAAATATATGTGTTACATAAGGATATTGTCTAGTCAAAATCGCAGTCAGTTACATGACCTGATGAATTTCACTCGATAGAAAAAAATCGCGAAGTTACCCCTTTTTGGAATGTTTTTTCAATACTACGGCTATATTACTGATATATAACATTTAATTTTTGTACTCAATTAAAGATCGTAAATAGTTATAGACATTTTCGCAGGGTTTGCGTTGATAAAATGACTGGCTTGATGACTATAGCTAAATATTTACAAAACTGCGCGCAGAGCTTGCGTAGAGAGCGGGATGGTTAATTGTAAACTCACGCATGTTAGAGCGGGACAGTTGCGTTGGGGATACCTCCCCTTAAGTGACCATGAGTTAGCAAAAGAGTGCGCTCCAAAATATACGAAGCAGCTTGTCTGTGTTATACTTAGTGCAACATTGCAACAACCTGTTAACAATTACTAGGCTGTGTGGTGTTCAGGTTCCAATTACGTTTAGATACCAATATTTTTTAGTTATAGACCTAGTTAGTCTAGTTACGCCTTATTTCTACTAACCAGGGCTTGAAATACCGGTATTTTCAGGTACCGGTACCGTGACCTTGAAAGAGTGAGCGAATGAGAGAGAAAGAGAACACAATAAGTTATCGCGAGTTGCGACGTTGCGGTTGTGCGCGCAAGCAAGCGTGAGCGTCGGATGGATGAAAAATTATACCTAGGTCGCATACACGCGTAAGGAACTTTTATAAAGTACCGGTATTGTTCGGTAAATACCGGTATTTTGTACCGGTATTTTTGAGTACCGGTATTTTCGAGTACCGGTATTTTTCGAGTACCGGTACTCTGAGAACCTATAAAATACCGGTATTTTACCGGTATTTTTGGTACCGGTTCCAAGCCCTGCTACTAACCTGCAGAGGTAACCTGGGCAGTTAAAGTCTGCCGTACTGCCAACACATTATTAGGCTGTATGGCGCTCAGGGTCCAAACCCCACTATGTTGCGTAGTCACCCGGTCGATGTTGACTCGGCATGGGCCGAAGCCATCGAATGCAATAACGCCCAATGGGTTGGTCAGTTGGCAATGGATAGCGGCATCGGGTCCGACTGCTAAGTCGGTTACTGCGCTGTTTAGTCGCCACACCAGGTTTTGGCCGTAAGCTGAAAACAAATTAGTATTCAGACTATGATAAGTATAAATGCTTGTGTTCGTATGTAAATTTTCAAATTATTTTCTAATTCATTCACGAGACGCTTTAATTTTCTCATAACTAACGCTGTGGCGATAAATTCATGTTTGGACGCCGGTATAAAGTGTATAAATAAACCAACCATTGTTAAAGAGCGCAGCCGCAGACACGAGTAGTATGAACCACCGCATCTTGTTATAGTGATGAATGGTACGCGGAATTCAATGCTTGACAGTTTTAATACAAACAACTTCACCATAGCAAACAATCTTAGGGAGCGGCTTTAGTGCTGCGGAACCAGAGCTAAAGTACTATTGTTACAAATTCGTTACTTAGGATTACGACCTAACAGTAAACTGCCAAAAAATCGTCTGCAATTGTTGATGGTAAAAGGGTTTATCCAGAAATCACGCGAAGTTTTTTGGGCCACTTTTAGACCCCCCCTAGGTTATATTTGGTGAGGAAGACGAGCCCCCCCCCCCTCTCACGTGTATTTTTAGGGTTCCGTACCCAAAGAGTAAAACGGGTAAAACCCTACTAAGACTCCGCTGTCCTTCCGTCTGTCTGTCTGTCTGTCTGTCACCAGGCTGTATCTCATGAACCGTGATAGTAAGACCGTTGAAATTTGTACAGATGATGTATTTCTATTGCGCTATAACAACAAATAATAAAAAACAGAATAAAATAAATATTTAAGGAGGCTCCCATACCACACATGTTTAGCTTATTTTTTCCTTTGTCAATGTTCAGTATACATAATAATGTATACTTTAGATAGGAAGATCTCACGGTTCGAAATAATTGCCATACGATAAATAAATAATAAATGTCTGTGTAGTAATGTGCATACATCCAGTCTAACCTACGGTGCACAAACTTGGTCATTGACGGGAGCCCAGAAGTTAAGACTCAGGGTTTGCCAGCGAGCCATAATTTTTTATACATAATAATTTATAATATTTTTAAAAATAATTAGTTATTAATTTGAATACTGTTTTTGTATCGATTTTTATCACTATTGTTATGTTTCTAATTAAAAAATTATCTGCGTGAATAAAGCCCATCGACATTCGATAGATTATGAGTTTAGATAAGGATGATAACAGTTCTGCTGTTACCAGCCTTGTTGCTTTTCTGAAGGTGTGTTCTGTGTAGTAAAAATGATCTTATTCGTGTTTATAAGTTTCCTATTTATTGGTGCTGATGCCAGAGGTAAGTGAAAAGAGTTAGGTTATAACATATATTGTTACTCAATATTATAACTTCCCAAATAACAACCAGAAGGGAAGTTCCTACAAAAATATACATGCACATACATGCCAAATTGCCAATGGTTACGTTGGTTCATGTTGTTTACCAATAAGAAGTCACTTTACCGACTTTTCACGCGACATCTGTCAAAACATCATAGTTATATCACAGATTGTTACAAGTCGAGCGTTCGACACTCAAAAATCGCCCCCCTGGTACATTTTATGACATAGAATATAGGATATTTTTAGGTATTAAGTAATGGAATGAAAATGTTGCAATAAACCTTAGGTACTTAACTAGGTAGGTACTATTGTTATATTATTCGCTGAAACGACCACGATGATTTGTCACCTAATTATTTGACAATGTAAGGCGACTTCCTGACTTGGCGGGGCGGGTTCGATATGTGACATTTTCTTCTTTGACGTAAACTTACTGACGTCGCAAAGATTCCTACTTGACAGAATACTGTCAGTATTACATTTGCGCAGTAGTAATATCATGCGCAGAAGCGGACCAGTACTGCCTTCGCATCGTCCCGCTTCCGCGCATCCCGCGCCAGTCAGGAAGCACTCATTTAAATGTAGGGGCGCAGTAAAAAGTAGTACTGAGTTGACTGACAGTTGGCACTGACATTTGACAGTTTTGTCATATCGTACCGCCTCCGCACCGACAAATCAGGAAGTCGCCTTAGTTTGTTATCATACTCGTAGTTTACTCAATTGTAACACACTTGGCCCTACCTATCTAAATTATATTTTATTAACAAATTAAACTACATGCAGAATATATATACGCAGGTTTCGTCCAAATCATAACATTGTGAGAATCCGCAAACAAACTTCGTCAAAATTTCCAATCTAAATACATATGTCAAATTCATCGCCCTATCTACCTATCTCTCAATCTATCTCGAGCGGACTGCCAGTACGGGTAGTTTATACTTTAGCACCACCTTTTATCATGCACATTATTTTCTCCAGCGGGCAGGATCCCGCGGATAGCAGGCGGCGAAACGGTGACAATCGACCAATACCCGTTCGCGGCGTCACTGGTGACCAACGTCGGGGCGGGCACCTACGTGCACTCTTGCGGCGGAGCCGTGCTCACCAACAACGCCATACTGTCCGCCGCCTCCTGCTTCTACACCGTTGGAGAGTAAGTTCCTAGAGGCTTTAGGGACTGGTGACCAACATCACCGTCACAAGTGACCAACGTCGGGGCGGGCACCTACGTGCACTCTTGCGGCGGAGCCGTGCTCACCAACAACGCCATACTGTCCGCCGCCTCCTGCTTCTACACCGTTGGAGAGTAAGTTCCTAGAGGCTTTAGGGACTGGTGACCAACATCACCGTCACAAGTGACCAACGTCGGGGCGGGCACCTACGTGCACTCTTGCGGCGGAGCCGTGCTCACCAACAACGCCATACTGTCTGCCGCTTCCTGCTTCCACACCGTTGGAGAGTAAGTTCCTAGATGCTTTGGGGACTGGTGACCAACATCACTGTCACAAGTGACCAACGTTGGGGCGCGCACCTACGTGCACTCTTGCGGCGGAGCCGTGCTCACCAACAACGCCATACTGTCCGCCGCCTCCTGCTTCTACACCGTTGGAGAGTAAGTTCCTAGATGCTTTAGGGACTGGTGACCAACATCACCGTCACAAGTGACCAACGTCGGGGCGGGCACCTACGTGCACTCTTGCGGCGGAGCCGTGCTCACCAACAACGCCATACTGTCCGCCGCCTCCTGCTTCTACACCGTTGGAGAGTAAGTTCCTAGATGCTTTAGGGACTGGTGACCAACATCACCGTCACAAGTGACCAACGTCGGGGCGGGCACCTACGTGCACTCTTGCGGCGGAGCCGTGCTCACCAACAACGCCATACTGTCCGCCGCTTCCTGCTTCCACACCGTTGGAGAGTAAGTTCCTAGATGCTTTTGGGGACTGGTGACCAACATCACTGTCACAAGTGACCAACGTTGGGGCGCGCACCTACGTGCACTCTTGCGGCGGAGCCGTGCTCACCAACAACGCCATACTGTCCGCCGCCTCCTGCTTCTACACCGTTGGAGAGTAAGTTCCTAGATGCTTTAGGGACTGGTGACCAACATCACCGTCACAAGTGACCAACGTTGGGGCGGGCACCTACGTGCACTCTTGCGGCGGAGCCGTGCTCACCAACAATGCCATACTGTCCGCCGCCTCCTGCTTCTACACCGTTGGAGAGTAAGTTCCTAGAGGCTTTAGGGACTGGTGACCAACATCACCGTCACAAGTGAGCAACGTCGGGGCGGGCACCTACGTGCACTCTTGCGGCGGAGCCGTGCTCACCAACAACGCCATACTGTCCGCCGCCTCCTGCTTCTACACCGTTGGAGAGTAAGTTCCTAGGGACTGGTGACCAATATGACCGTCGCCAGTGCTGTGGTAGTAGTAGTAAACTTTGCTGCCAAGTTTTTCGTAGCGCTATGCTAAGCAATTTCATCTACACAGCTGTATGAGGAAACGCGTTTTATCGGCTTCATGTCTACGAGCAGAGAACTCTCTCCCTAGAGGAGTTCTAGGTGGCACTGAAAGTAATTAAAAGGTCTGAAAGCGTTAAGTTAAGACCCTATTTTTAGATCTTTTTTTTATAAAACTTGAGCCTTGCCTGACTACTTACTTAAGGAGAAAACTTATTTACATATTGAGAAAAACTGCACAGTCGTAGGGTTCACTTCACACATAACTTCACGTAAAGTAGTATGTAGTGTTGTGTTCCTATGGTGGTGAGCATGGTTGCCAGAGCTCCCGAGGTCGCACTGTGTTGAGAGCGAGGGACCTAAATTTGTCCCTTTTGATGTCAACATAGTAAATCCTCAAATTTAACAAAGGGTCTACAACGCGCACGTGACTTTTTTAGAGTTGCGAGCGTCTATAGGGTGCGGTGTCCGCTTAACATCAGGTGGATCTTACGCTTGTGTGCCACCGTCGTCGTATAAAAATCGTAAATAAAACTAACAATTGTATTTATTTCCCAGAGCAGACCCGGTCACTTGGTGGCGCGCTCGCGTCGGCTCAACATACAGCAACAGAGGCGGTCTCATCTACATCATCAGGAGCATCACAGCCAACCCCAACTTCTCCCCTACCACCCGAGACAATGATATCGCCGTGTTGAGGACCACCCTCAACATGCATATGACCCCAGGGGTTGTGGAAGCTGCGCGACTCGCCGGCGGTGCTTTTAGTTTGTCCGATAATCAGCAAGTTTGGGCTATTGGATGGGGAGCGTTCTCTGTAAGTGGCCGCTGTTATAAACCTGCGTGTGTGTGTGTTTACAGTATAATTTGTGGTCTAACCTACATTATCAACAATTCAACATTATAAGTCCGTGCTACAACTTGCGTGGTCTTACTACTGGTACTTGTATCCATGAACGAATACTGCATCGCTATACACAAAAATTATCGTTGGACTCGCCATGTTCTTGGCAAAAAACAGATAAGGTGTGAGTCACCATAACATTGCCTAAAGATGTTATATGTAAACGTCTTTAATTTATATCTCTTCGGTGGAATTTTCTTCCTAAAAAATTATGCTATAAAGAGCCAACACTATTTTCCCCAGAGCGCCGACGCGGAGACGATATCCTCGGAACTCCGCCACGTGCAAATCTGGACGGTGGCGCAACAGACCTGTGCCAACCGCTACAACGCGCTCGACTTTACCGTCACGAGTAACATGGTCTGCGTCGGCTGGCTTGACGTCGGCGTCAGGGGACAGTGCCAAGTAAGTCCGCATACCAGCACCAGCGTATAGAAAACATCATTAGAGCTCCTGTATTAGTAGACCTGGACGGTGGTGCAACGGATCTAGACAATAACGCAGTTTCCATATCAGCATCAACGTGAAGACAATATCATTAGAGTTCCGGTACCACTACCAGTAGATCAGGACGGTAACGCAGCAGATTTCCTTGCCCCGTCATCGCTAGAAACATGGTGTGCACCGGGTGAGTCAACGTCGGTGTCAGGGGATAATGCCAAGTAAGTGGCCATACCAATGCGGTCGTGGAGATAATAATCTTGAGAGCTCCGCGACGTGCAGATCTGGACGATTTCGCAGCAAACCTGCGGTAATGAATGGCTACGGCGGGCTCGGGCACATCTCTGACATGCGAAGGAACGTAAGCTGCAGTGTGGGTAAGTACATATGTGTGCGTGCTCTGTCGCTACATGTATCAATGTGTGCCCAGGGTGCCTATTCCGCGTTGCGCATCGGACTGAGCAGTCACCGAGCGGTCACTAGGCGGACACGCAGGGACGGGGTAACAGACCTCGGTGCGGGGCGGTTCGTGTCCGTTCTGTATGTATGTAATACTATTCTGTGGCTCGGGTATGCCGTCACCAGCAACATGGTGTGCGTCGGCTGGCTCGACTTCGGCGTCAGGAGACAGTATCAAGTAAGTTAGCTCCGCCACGCGCTCATCTGGACGGTGGCGATTGAACTGAAGAAGGTTCCGATTCCGCTCGACCAAGTTCCGTCAGAATTTTCGAATCCAGCTCAGCAAGAACCCGACAACAATAACATTTTTTTTGTACTTGCTTTATTATTCAACGTAACTTAAATCTAAAACAGGCGCTTGAGGCATTGTAGTCGGATTGTACCGAGGATGCTGGCGTCATCTCCTCGCTGTATCACAATGCTGATAAGTTGTGTGAGGAAGTCGCCAGCTCTTCGGTCACCTATCGATTTAATTTGAGATGAGACGCTTTTACATTTTTTCAAATCATGAATATGTTAGTAACGAGTATGTTGTTATCTTTCCAGGGTGACTCTGGCAGCCCTCTGCTGGTCGACGGATACATAGTAGGAGTGCACTCTTGGGTCGAAGGCTGTGCCCAGGGCTGGTATCCCAGTATCAACACGCGTGTGCCTCTCTACCTCAATTGGATCACTTCTGCCGCCACTGCGTAGGACACACTTAGCCTATTAAATAAATTTAATTTATCTCCTTGTTTTTGTCCGTTGATAACCTCCTCTTCATCGCAGCACATTGGCAATGCCTACTGGATAGAGGTGGGTGATAAATAACTTCACGATGAAAAAATCACGGTGATCCGCCGTTAAAAAGTAACAGTGTGACTTGTCACGAAGTAACAACGTTACAAAATAACGTTGTTACTTAGCGACGATATCACTGGAACAGTTTGTGAGCGACGCGTCGCGTCGTGCCTCGTGACCGTTGTTACTAACTGTGACTGTGACTGCGGTGCGCTGTCACAGAGTAACATCAGTTGTTACAAAAATATCAGTAACTGCCGGGAACGATCGACACGCAAATGTCGTGACACGAAATAACCGAAGTGACAAAGTCACGGTGATTTTTCAATGTGATTTTTTTGGAACGGGAATAACAATAACGGTGATCGAAAAGTAACGCTTTTCCCCATGTCTACTACTGGAAGGGCCCGCGGTTAGCTTGAGGTAGCAATCATGATATCACGACAGGTTTTTTAACTGTCAGAAATGTGAAGACGCTTAAAAAGCGCGTCCGTTTGTCCGTCCGTCGTCTGTCACACAGGTTTTATAGCCAAACAGTAGGAGGTACAGTCTTCAAATTTTCACAGTATAAGTATCTTGTTGACCCAAAGGCATACAAACTGTCGAAAGTTACTTTTAACTAACTGTTGTTACTTAATTGTTTTACCCATACAGATAAAAAGTGCAGCGAAAAATGTTTTATCTACACACATATCATAAATCCTCTAATATGCGTTCGGAAACCGTAGAAAACGATCTATCTCAGTAGATCCATTGAGTAGATCCACGGTGTATCTAGTGAGATTTTTTTTTCCCGCTAGATACATTGCAATTTATAATGGATCTATCGAGAAGTTTTTTTTCATTAGATACATTTTAGCACGGGTCGGTCAGGAATGGATCTAGTGAGAATTTATTTCTCATTAGATAATGTAAAATGGATCAGATGAGAATTGAATTCTCTCTAGATACATCTTACTGACAAAGTGTGGATCTTATGAGAATTTACTATCATTAGATACATCCATGTCAAAGTTAATGGATCTGACGAGAACTATATTTCCTATAGATCTATTTTCCTAGATCCATTAAATATTTTGTGAGAATATTACTGCTATATATCAGATGATATTTCATACATAAGTTTATTTAAAAACCGCTGGGTCGTATAAATAAGAGTTTTCGGGAAAATTACAAGGAGTGTGTAACAGTGGCGGCGCGTCAATAATATTCTTAGGGAAGCCGGAAATAATTTGCCTTTCTTATTCTTCATGAGCCGTAGTAGTAAAAGAACTGGAATGGCTGAAAATTAGGCAAGCCGGTGGGAATCGGGTTGTAGGTATGGACGCTCCGCCACTGGTGTGTAATGGTAAGTATAAAAATAAATAAATGTCTATTTTCAATAGATTTTGCCCGCAACTACATCTACGTGGAACTGATTCGGAACTTTAATACAATTTCTTTATTTTATGTAGAATATGAAACCCTACTTGAAAAAAAACCATAAAATTTATGTATTTCTTTACGGTACGGTATTTATTCAATATTAGAATTTCGTCTTACCTGATTATTTACTAGTCCATATTTGGCCTTTACAAAATACACAAGCTAGTATTAAAAAGACAACGTGGCACTTCATGTATGTCATTGAGAATTATGCAGTTGACGTATTATCATTTTGTCAATTGGCTTAAAATGAAATATAGATCTGTTTCGTTACATACAGGAAGGATCTAGTGAGCATTTAATCTCACTAGATCTATTTTCGGTGATACATTATCGTAGATCTAGTGACAGTTTTTAGGGTTCCGTAGTAAACAAGGAACCCTTATAGTTTCGCCATGTCCGTCCGTCCGTCCGTCCGCCCGTCCGTCGTCCGTCCGTCCGTCCGTCCGTCCGTCCGTCCGACCCCCGTTTTTCTCAGTAACCGTTAGTACTAAAAAGCTGTAATTTGGCATGAGTATACATATCAATGACGCCGACAAAACGGTAGAATAAAATCTTAAAAAAAATTTTTTTTTAGGTTACCTCCCCTATATGTAAAGTGGTGGTGCAATTTTTTTTTCTGCCAAACCCCATCGTGTGGGGTATCGTTGGATAGGTCTTTTAAAAATATTATAAGGTTTCTAAAAGCATTTTTTGATTAAAGAATTGGTTAGCGTGATATTAAGCTTTGAAGTGATAATTTTTGCTATGGTCAAGTGTCCCCCCCCCCCGCCCCTTTCCCAGCTAAACGGTGGCTACTAGGCATGTGAAAAAAATCATGGTAGTAGTAAATACGATGAATTTAAAAGGAAAACTATCACAGCTAAGTAGACATTACTAGTTAACGAGTAATAGTCGAACTTCAGAAATGTACTTTGCAAAAGCAAACTTTCGTACAATTTCCATTGATACCTTAGATAATGTTGTTAATTCAGTCAAAAACATAGTAAATATAAGTTTGCGAACTTTTTAGTCCATATAATGTAACGGGTAGACGACTACGGAACCCTATCTTGCGCGTGGCCCGACACGCACTTGGCCGGTTTTTCTCATTAGATACATTATTCCTAACGACTGAGGATCTAGTAAGAATTTATTCCCACTAGATCTATTTTTCGAAAAACATTATAGATCTTGTGATAGTTTTTTCTCATTAGATCCATTATTCCTAACGACTGAGGATCGAGTAAGAATTTATTCCCACTAGATCTATTTTTCGAAATACATTATAGATCTTGTAATAGTTTTTTCTCATTAGATCCATTTATAAATATTACCAATAACGGATCTGTCAAGATTTTTTTCTCATTAGATCTACTCTTCGAGATTGTTCCATTTTCCTAAGGTAAAGGGGCTTATATTTTATACTGTAAAAAATAACCATAAATCAAAAAACGAAGCAGAGAGTAGGTACGAAGTAGTCAAACTTATTTTTAATGGAATATGCAATTAAACACTTGTTCTGTGACCTCCCAATAAAAAGTTTTAGTCTTGTTTTAGTAACAATTTTATCTCTTTAGAGAATGATTTCCAATAAAAACATATGTAGCTACTACACATTACTCTAAATTAAACATCTACTGTTTTGCGTGATTGAGGATCAAATATCTATCATACTTAAATGTTTTCACAAATAAATATTAATGCATTAATAAAAAACAAAATATTTTTGTTAGTATCCCATTATTAATAAAAAAAAAAAAAAGTTCTCACTAGATCCATTTTAGGTTCCGATCTAATGAGAAATAAATTCTCACTAGATCCATTCCTGACCGACCCGTGCTAAAATGTATATTATGAATTGCAATGTATCTAGCGGGGAAAAAAAATCTCACTAGATACACCGTGGATCTACTTAATGGATCTACTGAGATAGATCGGTAGAAAATGACTCTCATTTCAACATTCAATGAATTTATGGCAATTTTCTTATCTGTGGCTAAGGCTACAGCAGTAATATAATTTTTAATTTTAATCTCATATATGATGTTAAAATATTAAACGTCAAACAAAACTGTCAAAATTTAAATGTCAAAGTTGACATGTCCCTATTCTAGTATCACTGAAAATTCAAATTCAGTTGATGCGAAATGTCAGCTCGATGTTTTTTAGTATATATCGCACGAAATTTGAGCTAGAACGACATGATCACATCAGAATAGGGACTCTTTACTTTTTAAAATAAGATTCAGGTATCGGTTGCCAGTTCTGATTTCGATATTTCGGCAACCGTGCAAAAAAGGTTGTATTAACACAATTATTGTATTTATTTACTACGGTTTCTGAACCCATCTTAGAGTAGTTATAATATGTGTGTAGATAAAGTAATGTATGCAACTGTACATAATTAGGCAAAACACTCGTGTGACCTTATTATGAAACTCGCCTTTGGCTCGTTTCATAAAACACACTCGTGTTTTAATACCCCTTATTATGTACCAGTTGCATAAACTACTATTTTGACTTACTCCAATTACTCCATCAAGTGGGGTACCGTCGTTTAAGAGCTCATTGATTAAACTAATACTATATTTTTTTTGTTTTGAAAAATATTGGAAATCTAAAGCTAGTCAGGATTTTTTATAAAATTTTGTTCCGAAGAATTTTTTAACTTCCCATTGACCTATATAAACTTGAAATTTGGTAATAATGTTTATTATTACGTATATTTTACCAACAAATACTTTACTATTGATAAATCAGAATTATTCGTTGAAATTTTCTTTATTTTTCCTATAAAAACCAACTTAATTTTGCGGTCGCTCAATGTGCGGAGTCCGACACGCACTTGGTCGGTTTTTTTGGGCAGTCGTGTAAAAAAAACTCTCACGTCTACAGCTCACAGAGATACTAGTCAGTAGTCAGTAATCTGCATATGATGAATAGGGCCGGCCCAAGGGTGGGGCTGATGGGGCGGCCGCCCCAGGCGCCGGATGTCAATGGGCGCCAAGCGCGGGATGTCAAGGGGCGCCAAACTGGCAACATCGAAAAATTGCAAACCAAAGAAGGGCGCCCAAAGACCATCTCGCCCCACCCGGATCTAGGGCTAGGGCCGGCGCTGATGAACATCCAGTTTCATAAATATGCTGTACTCAGGCTCAGAATAAAACCAAGATGATTGATGACGATGACGATGTACCGTCCCATTGACATATAGGGTCGCTAGACCAGTTACGGCCTGCGTCACTTTACGGCCGCCTGAAGAACGAAGTTTTTTCAATTCAAGATATTAAGACTGCACCGAGCAAATTTCTGAATAATTGCGATGGTTGAATCACTTGCTGTATTATTATTACTAAAGCTTGAATTCTGTAATTCCTATATATGATATTTAAGGATACACTCTACACGTCATGTGTTTCAGAAACACAGTTACTTATAGTTTTCTTCATAAAAATTCAATCCAAAGTTAGCTCTACTAAAGGAAATAAACGCAAACTACAACGTTAATACTTTATGAAAGGTCTTCAATTTTTGAATAGTAACAAAACTACATGTTATCTAGGTCGTATGTGTTTAACATTTGCAAAATGTGGAGATTTTTTTAACAATGCAAAGGAAATTCCGAAAATTTGACCGGCCGCCGTAGTTTTCTTGCCGGCAGATGGGCTCCGGCCCTCAATGGGAGCAGACGTATGCTGCTTTTCTCAGTTTGACATCTCATAAAAACACGCTTTTTGACAGCTTGCTCGTATACAAATACAAAATGTATACCACACACAAAGATTGCATTAATTGAAGTAGGGTAAATAAATGTTGACGTGTGGCTATTGAAGATTCTTTTAACATGGAATTTTTAGTATTAGCCATTCGTTATAACATAAAAATGCAATCTTTGGTCCCCAATGTTTACTAATGCAACTAAATTATAATGATTTCCTTTACGAAAAGGCATTTTAAACGTAAAAAGGTTACCGATGTATTTCAGTTCAAAGTAATTTACTTTTTATAAATTGGCCACCCAGAACGGAACGTTATGACATTTATGTCACTCATCATATTTCAAATTAAAATTTATAAACAAATTGTATTTTTATATTTCAATAATTTAACGAATCTAATGTTATATTTTATGTGTATATGTACGGCGCTTTCACGTCAAACAATGATTACCTAAATATATCGCAGAATCTGCATAAACAAAACATATCCCAGAATCTGTAAAAACAGGCACAATTATTATGGTGCTTTGAACAGAAGTTTATAAAATATCAGCGTTATACCAAGAAACAGATCTAGAGTGCTCTCTTGCAGCGGAAGCAGAAGAAAGAATATCGGAGTTTCTTCGCCAGTTTGAGTGATGTGGATTTAAATTGTGTAGTGTCTAAGCCGCCTGGTCATAATATAATTATACCTAGAATGAAAATAATAAACCTTTGTTTCATTTATAAATAATAAACCAAGTAGTTGTTGGGGATGTGGTGACAATGACGATGTCTAACAAACAAATATGCAGTAATTACTTATAATATTAAACTGCGCTAGTTTCTATCTAAAGCTTTCATGCGTTGGAAATCCCGTTGCTTTGATTTTGTACAAGTAAGTACTTATGTCGCATCGCAATAATTGTCTCGACGTTATAGTAAACGAATAGCAAATAATAATAATTGCTATTTATTATTGATGAAAATAGACGCAATGTTAACCATTATTGAACCTTATGTCGTTGCAATAAGGTTCACGGATGTTCAGTTAAGTGTCATCGACGGCACGATTGCTCACACTAGAAGAATATGTAAACGCATCCTGCTAATTATTCCTTTCAATTATGGACCTTATAAGAAGTGTATAAAAGTTAATTTGTCAGAGCTGATACAGTAGTGGTCCGGCCAAGTTCCACAATTGCAGACTGTTACAATGACTTTCTTGATGATATTTGTTATATCATTAGGTTTTATAGTGCTTGTCATTCACGATAACGACGATGCGCAGGGAATGTCATACTATTCTATGCGCAATTCTGCGGATTGGGTTACGACGGGAGGTCGTGAATAACAAGAACTACCTATAAGGTTAGGTACTGGTTCCTCAAATACAAAGTTGATTCACAATATTGCTGCAGTTATCCCGTGCCGTATAAATAGTTTCAGTAGTTATTATATATATTGTAATAAAACTACCGCTTCTTCTCTTAAAACTTGCATTAAATCATTGTCCATTTTAGAGTTAACCAACTGATAAACAGAAAATAATCAATTTATGAAAATAACCTATTTAATGTACAACATATACTCGTATCATGAAAATCACCAAGTAAACTCTCAAAATAAGTACCTAAGTCATAAACATAAAACAGTCATAACATGCACGAACCGATTAGGAAAATTCTTTCTCTGTTTTAAGTTGTATAAAAATGAGTCTGTGAGGAAAGGGCAAAACAAAATACATTTTACAAAACAGGGGTTTGACAAGTTTTATTTTATAAACAAGGAACTGAGTATTTTACTACCACAAATTCCAAATTCAAGACATTTTCAGATACAACTAATACTTGAGTTTTGGTTACAGATCAGAACTTGACGATTTTTGTTACACTTCTCTTATGCACCAAGAAACCTTTAAATATTCAAAATCTATATTGTCATAAGTTGACATAAACATGGGTCAATGACCCGACCCAGCAAAATGAGGTAGTGTGCGTGAATAATGCATGTGTTGGTTAATTGGGTAAATTATTAAAAAAATTGAAATTTGACAGGCGCTGAGAATTTACCCCGCACGATAGGCCCTTAACATTTTACAAGCCCTAAAGAAACAGTGAGTCGTAACATGCGTTTTAATTTCTAGCTATTGAATGGGAATACATTAAAAAAACAAGAAAATATCCTTTCAGTTCTTCAACTCATCCGAGTGGCCGTAAACTGGCGCATCAAATTAACAGGCCGTAAACCCATCTACCGACCCTACAAATGATGCAGATACCAGCCAGACCATAGAATAACAAACTTCCTTTTTATGATCTGAGATCGCGAGTCATTGCACCCGTCCACCATCCTTAAAACCCAAAACTCCTTTTTAGGGTTCCGTAGTAAACAAGGAACCCTTATAGTTTCGCCATGTCCGTCCGTCCGTCCCTCCGTCCGTCCGTCCGACCCCCGTTTTTCTCAGTAACCGTTAGTACTAGAAAGCTGTAATTTGGCATGACCTATACATATCAATGAGCTGACAGAACGGTAGAATAAAATCTTAAAAAAAAAATTTTTTTAGGGTATCTCCCCTACATGTAAAGTGGTGGTTCAATTTTTTTTTCTGCCAAACCCCATCGTGTGGGTTATCGTTGGATAGCTCTTTTAAAAATATTATTAGGTTTCTAAAAGCATTTTTTGATTAAAGAATTGGTTAGCGTGATATTAAGCTTTGAAGTGATAATTTTAGCTATGGTCAAGTGTCCCCCCCCCCCCCCTCTGTCAGCTAAACGGTGGCTACTAGGCATGTGAAAAAAATCATGGTAGTAGTATATACGATGAATTTTAAAGGAAAACTATCACAGCTAAGTAGACATTACTAGTTAACGAGTAATAGTCGAACTTCAGAAATGTACTTTGCAAAAGCAAACTTTCGTACAATTTCCATTGATACCTTAGATAATGTTGTTAATTCTGTCAAAAACATAGTAAATATAAGTTTGCGAACTTTTTAGTCAATATAATGTAACGGGTGGACGACTACGGAACCCTACCTTGCGCGTGGCCCGACACGCACTTGGCCGGTTTTTTTAAACCTGACTGTGGCTTTATTAGGCCGGTTCCAAAAAAAAAGCGATAGGATTGCGCGGTTAGGGAGAGGCCTGGGGAAAATCCAGGGGAAACCTCCGACACGACCACGCGGGCGGCTTAAACACTGGAATAATCTAAGAGTTTGCGCTCCAGTGAGATTGGTTGAGCGACTTCAACCGAATCTGGGTGTCAGTGGAATCGAGCTACTGAGAGATGTGTCGCTGGTTCATTAAACCTAGACTAGCTGAGAAGAGAAACAACATAGCTAGGTCCGACCTGGGTCGGACTGACTCTAGGTTTTTTTTTTTCAAAATAGATTTGCGATTGACCACAAATAACCTGATGGTAAGCGATATTGCTGTCTAGGATGGAGCGCGCTTACCTAGTAAATACCGATTCACTCTCGCCTTGAAGAGCGAAAGGTTGTAGTTTACAGGGAACAAGGAATCCGGCAAGGTATGCGTCCTGCGGCGGTACCGGGACGAATAGGGACTATATGTGTCTGTGTTCTCGCGATCGCGCGGTGGACGTCCACGCCGGCGAAAATACCAGAAACCCCACAAATGTCTCTGCGCACGCGCTGACGCCCCTTGATTACCGGCAGACAAGCGCGATTAACTCTACGTGACAAGGCGCAGCATTAGATAACGCGTCAGGGCAACCTTCCATCGTAGGTACTTACCTATATATAAAAAAAAAACAAAGAAAATAGTCAGCAATTTTTTGGACAAAGAAATTTCCGTTACGCAAAGATAAATTGGAACGTCATTTGATTTTTTTTTGTGGATGGAATATATACTATGTGAATGGGATATACATAAATCACAAATTATAATTAGTGGGCTATGTGCTACCATTCTGAGAATTTTCCAAAAACTGTCTCGCCAAAATAATTCATGTAATTCTTACAAAATGTCGAATCCGTTGAGAAATGCGACCTGTGAACCCGGACATACATAATCATTTTTGCCCAAGTTGAAAAGGAGTCCTTCGATCGCTTCGCTCACTCGGTCAACAGTGCGAATTGAGCCAATTATAATTATAAGTTATAATAATGAAATTGGAATCCTTTTCTTTGTCATTGTGTGAAACAGAAAAGTTTCAGGATTTAGGCGTAAAATGAGCTGACTGTCTTTGATAAAACTGTCATTTTCAGTAGATTTTTTTCAGACTTAGGTACCTATTCAATGAGCAGTGGCAGGAACACCTGTAAGCAACCATTGTAATTTAAAGTGAAAAATAAACGCATTTGTATTTGTAAACAGCGGGTAAACTAAGTGCTAAAGTACCTATTCAAAGCCCGGGCATTAAGGGGAGGTATCCCAAATGCAAATGTCCCGCTCTAACACGCGTGAGTTTGCAATTAACCATCCCGCTCTTTACGGAAGCCTTGCGCGTAGTTTTCGTAAATATTTAGCTATAGTCATTAAGCCAATCATTTTATCAAAGCAAACCCTGCGAATTTGACTACAACTATTTTCTTCTAAAGTACAAAAATTAAATGTAAAATATCAGTAATATAGCCGTAATATTGATAAAAACACTATATTCTATGTCTCAGATGCTTTTAAAAACTCGCAAGTGGTAATACCCAGCCTTAATTGATTCCAGAGGGCCTACCGCATTTAAACTAAAATGTTACTCATAACTATGTATATTTTAAACCTGAAACTAAATATCTGCCTCTCTATTAATTTTACTACCAGATAATACTATCATTCGAAAGCGATGACTTGCCGTAAGCTAGCAGCGCTTCTATATCACAGGCTTTAGATATAGCTTGCATAAATAGAGAAGTTTAGGGCGAAAGGAACTAGTTTGTGAAGTGGTTGTGAATGGTGATTTTTAAGTCGCCATGATGCGGTGGCTAGTCCTGTGCCTAGTGGTGGTGTGTTTTGCTAGTCATTGTGCTGGTTAGTGTCGCAGTTATAAAACTCAGTACTTCTAGATAATTCGACATGGAACACAACAACATGCCCTGTGTTGTAGAGATATCCTGATATCCTCACTTTCGTGTTTATCAAAAGCGATATTCTAGGCATGTTTTGTTCAGATAATAAGTACCTACAGATGGAATTGCGGCCCTTATATTTTTAGCTTTCCAGTAAAAGACTTTTCCTGACATAATGGATGTCAAACAGAGTTACCGTGGGAGTTCATGTGGGAATAGGATCCACCAATACAAACCTACGTGCACACTATTGATTTGGACTAATAATATAATAATTAATGAACATAATAATTTAAAATATTTAAAAATAATTCATCTGACTTATAGGATAGAAAAAACGCTAATTCTCTTACGCAAACTAAAATTCACACTCACTTATTTACGTTTCTAAACCGATATGTTAAGGGGTACTTACATCGTATTTTTTTTTGATATTGACCGAATCAAATATAATAGTGAAAATAATAATTTGGTATTTCGACAACAATATGTACAGACGTATATCGTAGCATGGCTGTTTCCACTGATTTTAATTAAGCTTTGAATAGTCTAGCTTAGTAATAAGACTAATAAGTTTTACTTCGAGCTAAAATGTAACCATACTTTTTATTAAAATTGCGATGAGCATACAAACATGCCAAACTAATTTAGTACTTATTTATGGGTAGCATTTAACGAACCACCAAATTAGTTGCCGAATGATGCTCTGAAAAATTACATTGATTACCAAAAATACTAGATTGACACCAAATTTTCAACTCCTTTTAAATATAAAGTGCAACTCAAAGAAGTAACATGTCGATAACCTATTAAATTAAATTGTTACCAAATAAATTAGTCACTACCCAAAAATACTTAATGATCACCTAATTTCAAACACCAAATTTCATATAATTTACATCCAAATATTACAGGGCTCGTAATCCTATTAAAATTATTTACACCCAAATAATTCTTTCGATACCCAGAAATACTACATGATCACCAAATTTCACGCTGCAATTGTTTTTTAACGCCCGACGCGCAAAGCAGTTCCAATCTAGTCTAACCTCATTGCTTGCACACTGATGCGGTTTTCCATACGGTCCGTCTCGCTCGCACGTCGCACCGCGTGCGAGCAAGACAGCGCTAAATGATTTTATTTTATAGAAGCTTCAAAATTTCTGTATTTTTAATGAGACGCGTACATTACATAATTTAATTTAATATATTTTCAACAGTGCTTTCCTTACTGGTCGCATACAGCTATTTGTTCTCAGATGTTTTTGCCTCTACTCTATTCGCTGATAATCGTCAATTTGCCTAGGTAGTAGTATTTTTCTATGACATCTATTTTTATTTCAGACTAGTGGACATTGGAACAGTATTAACGGATCTCCGCTGGCGCGGAGCTCCTATTTTGAGTTGTTTTGGCCCTTCGGGCCGATGCAAAACTAACATAACCTAAACCTACCTATACCTATTTCTACCTATTAACTTCCTTTAATTTTTCCATGAAAGTCTATCTAAATTAATAAAGTAAACTCATTTTAGGACCTTTATCCATTTTCATAACAAACTAACAATTTAATAAATCAACAAAACTCATTTTCAAAAAAAAGTTTTCAATCGTTTCAGTTGACGACCGCTTTAGCTTAGTTGGTAGTGACCCTGCCTACGAAGCTGGAGGTCCCGGGTTCGAATCCCGGCCGGGGCATATATTTGTGTGATGAGCACGAATATATGTTCTTGGGTCTTGGATGTTTTCTATGTATTTAAGTATCTATTTATCTATATAAGTATGTATATCGTCACTTAGTACCCATAGTTCAAGCTTTGCTTAGTTTGGGACTAGGTTGATTTGTGTAAGATTGTCCACAAATATTTATTTATTTATTTATTTATTTATTTATTTATTTAATCAAACGCGCTCACGTCAACGCATTATAATTAAACTTCTTGCAGTTCGTAAACCATCAGCAATAGGTAGTTAGAATGAAACAGCAATAGGTACCTTTCACTCTAACGACATATGAATAGGTTTTTTATACTCGTCGACTACAATATTACAATTACAACTTCATAGACCATTGCACAATATTATACATTTTAAGCTGAACTAAAAGTCTATGCTCTATGGAGTAATATAATATTTCATTGTACAACTGCGCGGAGAATCGAAATATCATTCAAAAATAGAACGCCGTAATTTGATGAAAAAAATTAAGTTTAAGGAGACTCATTTTATGAATATTTCAACATTGATAGTGCTTCCCGCGCTTCTGAACGTAAAAACGTCAATGCACTTGTCAAATGTCTACCTACTTAAACGGTCGTCTGGATACTGGCCATAATCATTAGAAAAAAAACTTAAATTCTCGTGCATCGTGATTGGTCGAAATTTGACATGATGCCAAAGGCGGCCATGGACTGATTTTTTTTTTCATCTTGACAGGGCACCGGCCCTGTGGGAATTGTTATTACAAATTTACAATACTTGTGATATTATCGTAAATTTCATAATTATTTAGACTTGTTTTCAATATTCATCAATACCCACGTGATACGTATTGTGATATGTGCAGACCACGTGCTATTAATCACCGTGTAACCCTCATGCACTAATGAGATCGTTTCAGTGGCAACTTTCTGTTATTTTGTTATTTTCGTGGACTCGTAGAAAAAGTATTGTATACAATAGTTATATAATTAGCTTTTTGAGTCTCGAACCTTACTTAGACCACTCGGCAAGCCTCGTGGTCTAAACGCGGTTCTCGACTAAAAAAGCATTCATTATATAACGATTGTATAAAATACTATTATGCTTCAGACAATTCTTGGTATTTGATTGAGTGAGATAGCAGTATACGTGTTATTATTTCACACAGCCACATTGCGCGTTGCTTTTTAAATTAATTTAGAATTTTACTTTCTAATTTATAACATTTTGGAAATGACTAAAATATTTATAATGCTAAAAACAATTAATTTGTAACTGTTTACTAAAATGTAGCATGCGATGTGTATAATATTTGGATGTAATTCTAATGAAAAAAGGTGCATGAGATTAGGTGGTAGTTTAGTGTTTTTGGTGGTACTTGACAATTTTTTGATGCGATTATAAATTTATAGGAACGCAATAAGTAAAATAGGTGCAAGTGCTGCAAAAATAGGTAGAATTTTTTTGGTGACTTGGAATTGCGGATCGATAAATTTTTTTGAGTGTTCAACCTTATTTTAGGGTTCGAAAATTTGATGATATCAAAAGTTATTTAGGTGATCATTTTATTTGTTCCCCTTATTTATTTGTGAAAGTATTACAAAATAGTTCTAAACCTAAATTGGCCTATATTCGAATTTAAATCAAAATAGATAATAGCACGAACCTACTTTCAAGCTTAGCAACGAATATAAAACGCATAGGCGTTTGCTTCAATAACAAAACCGCACACTGCATACTGCTTAGCGGAAGACATCTTACAACGGACAAAATGATTGTTCGCAGCCCAACAAAAATTGAGGACCATCAGCTTCTTCACCAACATCGGAGCCACTGTCGACATAAATCTCAGCAACACAGGGACCTCGGGAACATGCCGGCTGAAGCAACCGAGTGGAGTGGAAGTGGACCTGTCGACCCTCAACTTGGTTGGCGTCACAGTTCAACCGAGCAGCAAGTTCGTTTCTTGCCGAGTGACCATCGGACCGATGACACAAGCGCTGCTCGGCAACTGGGAGTTGATAGAGTCGGGAGTCACATCTCGTACTCAGCCTGCCACGATCGCGTGGGCTGGTAAGTCTGTCTTTCATCTGACACTCTCTGATAAGGATATTATCAGGATTTAATAGCCTCATTAAGTGCGAGTCGGACTCGCGCACGAAGGGTTCCGTCCCAAAGGAAGGTCTTTAAAAACGGCAAAAAAATCACGTTTGTTGTATGGGAGCCCCCTTAAATATTTATTCTATTCTGCTTTTAGTAGTTATTTGTTGTTATAGCGGCAACAGAAATACCTACATTATCTGTGAAAATTTCAACTGTCTAACTAACACGGTTTTTGAGATATAGCCTGTTGACAGACGGACTCATGGACAGACGGACAGCCGAGTCTTAGTAATAGGGTCCCGTTTACACTTTGGGTACGGAGCCCTAAAAACTACAAATAATTTCTCTCTTTCTGGGTATACCTAACCTTAACAGTCGCATTCTATAATCTGCTCAACATATTCAACTTAGGTATACGCCTGAGTTTGTAACAACAGCTAAGGTGGTAGCACTTAAAGATGAACATCTACAATATTACTACTAGTAAACGGAAATTTAGAGAACATTACTACAAAATATGTGTAGGAAAATGAATATGCTTATGGGTCATTTTCAAAACTCGATTTTTTTTGTGTCCGAGCTGAAAATCGTAGTGTAGCATGAGATAATACGTACCATTTATTTTTTTACATAAAGAATACATGTTTCCACGTTGAGGTCCACTCAAATTCACTGACTTATTTGTTTTTAAAATACATTAAAAAATACCTAAACGCTCAAATTAAGACTCCGTGCCCTGTCCGGCATCGAGTTTTGAATCAATCAAAAATTCCTATCAAAAACTGTACATTAGAATCACTGATTTCGTGTCAAAAACTTTAACTCGATTATATTTACTATCACTGAGCACAGACACTATTCACTTCACTGTGATGAATAACTTGTAATTGATGTTTAAAAATCGTCCGAGCGCGAGAGTTAAATTTTGTCGGCAAAATTCAAAGGTCCCTGCCAGCCATCGTTTACATTTGATCAGCTTCGCGTCCTGCTTCACATGTGCTTTCAAATGTCAGCTATTATATATAAAAAAATTATATATAGCAAACCGCATTAAGTTCGAGTAAACCACCTAAGTACTTCGGTTTCTGGGTGGGCGACAATTTTTTTGCTTTTGCTTGCAATTTCGGTGGCCCTTAGAAATTCAAATTCTTACATAAGTAATCATTAACATATGTATGCATTAGAAAGCACTTTGGTGTCTCTATATAAACGATAACTTAAAATATTATTAACATGTGATTTGATTTTTTTATGATTTTTTTATATCGATTTCCAATTCCCGTGTCCTAATTCCCATAGCTTGTTTACCCAAAACAGCTGATTTTGGGGCACGGAAATTGGGAAGGGTCACTTATTTTGTTAATAAACCGCATTTAATAACAATAATTATGGATGAAATGCATAAATAAATATAATTTGTACTAAGTATATCGATTAGAGTTGTAGTTTATGCGTTTATTTTAAAAAAAAAGGCCAACTGCTACAATTACACTTAGCTTCTTAAATATTTGAAAAGAATCAATAAACAAAGTCAATGAACATTATGTACATAAAATCATGTAGGTATATATCGATACATACATACGCATTTTATATACAACGACGGTGGCAAACAAGTAAGCAGACATCTCAAATTTTATAAAAGGTCAGCAACGTACCCGTGACGCTTTTGGAGTTGCGAGCGTCTATATGTACATCTGCATTTAGTGATAGTTTTAAATATTAATACTTGTATGATTTTCTGCAAAGAAGTTGCTATGTGATTGTATAAAGAGAAATTTAACTTAAAATATAGATTTTTGGTTAATATAATTTCCTCGGTTGAAACTTGAACCCATGATTGGTAAAATTAGGCTAAATAACTTCGATACAATTGAACTTTATAATTCTTGATAAATTAGATGGTAAATAATAATTTTAATACAATTTTTTCTAAGAAAAGGCAATTCCCATGGACAGATAAATTCCTGTGCCCTGGTAAAATTTTCAAATTGCAATAACTTCCGTAATTTTATATGTATAAGTACCCCGTAAGAAAATTTGTGTTTATTAGTTTTTTTATCAAATTATCAGCATAAAATTTTCTATATATTATTGGTATTTCAAAATTCCATGGGAATTTGACAAAAATGCCCGTTTGGTGAAATTGACTCTTATTACCTTTTAGACAACACAAATCCCTCAGCGACAGCTCGGCAAAGAGTCCTGAGTGGAGAGCAACATTACAGAGCGCGCATGGGCGGTTTAGTCGTCGCAAACTTACGCCGAGAAACCGGTACTTTCGAGGGCTGTTTCATCACCGCCCCAGACGGCGCCACCATGCCGTTGTCAGACACCACAAACTATCCTGGCATTCTGTGGACTTCGAGAGCCACTTCCGAGAACATTTGTCACGTGCAGCTGGGTCCTATCGATGCGGACATGGTTGGGAGATGGACAATGCTGGCGTGGTTCACCCATAATGGAAATAGAATTGAAGCTCAACAGCCTGTCTATGTTCACGAGGAAGGTAACAGTCAATTTAGATTAGAGTACATTTTAGTCTTGATAGGAAATCTCTCACTCTAGGTACATCCATATTATATTGTAATCCCAAAAGTAACTCTGTCTGTATGTTACTTCTTCACGCTTAAATCGCTGAATAGATTTTGAAGAAATTTGGCACGAAGACTGTTTATATCCCGGGGAAGGGCATGGTATAGTTTGTTCCTCGGAAATAATCCCCATCCTAACGGGTTAAATGGGGACGAAAATGTGTAAGGAGGTACCACAGAAACGAATTCCACGCGGACGTAGTCACTATGGCAAAAACTAGAGTATAAATAATACTACTAGCCCGTCCACATGTCTGTGTAAAAAAAACAGAAAGAGACCGCTTGAGTTTCTTTATGGAAAATTGGCACTGACACAGTGAAACAATTTTCGTTTTCAGATGGCATCGAGCACTTACCCGTATTGGAATATCTTACCCATACTGGAGAAACTTACGACATTAGCTTGAACCGAACAGTAAACTCCGCTGTTTGCGTTTTATTCGATCCCGAAGGCAATGAATACACCCTCAGCACAGCCTCTAGCATTGCCGGAGTCACTGTTTACAATGCCGACAAATACGTCATCTGCCGGGTCTCGATAGGGCCCATGGAACCGAGTTTAATAGGCGAATGGACGTTGGTTCAGCGAAACACAGATAACACAGAGCGTCGGCAGCATGTCATCTTACAGTGGGCAAGTAAGTCGAAACAGAGAGATAACTAATTAGTTGCAGACCATAAATCCGTAAACCTATTATACATAAGCATAACTTTTTAAATTTCAGATCCGTCCAACCCTGACGAAGAGTCCTATTTTGTTGTGCATGATATTCCAAGACAGGTTTTTAATACCACTGGATCCTATCCAGAGATAATGATCAGCAGAAGCCAGGGATCATTTGAGTTTTGCTACATCACTACGCCTGACGGCAGCCATTTGCCCATGTACGGAAGGAACTATCCAGGCATACATCACGTATTATCCAACAGAATATCGTCATGCGTTATTAGACTGGGCCCCTTAGATGCCCAGATGTGGGGTGATTGGACCCTGCATGCATTACATAATGTCAACGGGAGACTCATCGAATATGCACAAATTTTTCATGTTACTCAAGACAGTATGTACTAATTACTTAACCTTTCAACCTACAACGTCTGATATACCTATCAAAGAAAGTGACGATACAATGTAAATGAAACCTTATTAATTTAATACAGAGTTGAACATTGCGTGTAACACTTTTCACATTCGGCGGTCAAATTCCCTACACCTAAATACAACCCGTAACTATTTAGGTGTGGGGAATTTGTGTGCCAAAAAATGTAATAATTTTTTTTAGCTGGCATCAGGTCGTTGCCACGAATGAGGCAATTCACAAACATCGGGGCCTTTGTGGACATTAATCTGAACCAAACCGGAGTGACTTCTGCCTGTCGACTACAGGCACCGAACGGGGTCGAATACAGTATAACCCCCGGAACAACACCTCTGACCGGTGTTACAGTACGCAGTAGCTCCAAATATGTATCCTGTAGAGTTACCATCGGACCGATGACGGAAAATCTATTGGGAGAATGGGTACTGGTAGAGCTAAGAACTGGACAGCAGCGTAGACAACCTGTCATCATTCAATGGGCGCGTAAGTTTATCTACAGAGATCACAAACACAAAAAATATACCTCCAGGATCTAGAATAACCAAATTATACTCGTATTTATTATATAAACATATTTTTTAGATCCGGCACATCCAGAGAGGGAAGCGAGACAGCTAATTATAGCCCCCGAGATAGTGTTCCCGACTGATCTTGATGGTATAGTCGACGTAGAGGTCAGACGAGAGATGGGCACATTCGAAGGTTGCTTCTTGACCATCCCAGACGGGACTGTGATTCCAGTGACGCACAACACCGAGTATAATGGCATAAAGCTTGGCCAACCTACTAGGATTTCAAGCTGTCCCATAGAAATCGGTCCAGTGACCGCGGACATGCTCGGCCGGTATACGTTATCAGGAATGGGGCGCCATGTTGGGGTTAGGACTGAGACACAACAGACCGTCACTATTGTCGAAGACGGTAAGGATACATTTCTATTAATCATCAACAGCTCTATTATCATTCCAGCAATTAAGCCAAGTAGGTAAACCTACACTGTTCTGGAAATAAATTTTTCACTTCAACATTAATGAACTTTGTCAATTACAGATGGAATCACTAATTTGCCGCCACTTCACGCGCAAACGCACAGAGGAGGCATGGTCGACATCAATTTGAGCCAAAACGGTAGCATCGGCACATGTATGCTCAGAAACCCGGCTGGTCAGATCTTGGTCCTAGATTCCACGTTCAGTGCTTCTGGAATCACAATACATAATAGCAGCAAGTTCGTGTCCTGTAGAGTGACTCTCGGCCCGATGAGTGACGAGCTGCTGGGCGATTGGACTTTGATGCACCAAGTTGCTGGACAAAGAGAGCGGCGCATTCACGCCACTGTGTTATGGGCTAGTAAGTAGATTTATGTTTAATACTCATAAAATACTCGCAATTGACACTTAAAACGAACTACCTACCAGTGGCGGAGCGTCCATACAACTCGATTCCCACCGGCTTGCCTAATTTTCAGCGACAACAGTTCTTTTAGTATACGGCTAATGAAGAATAAGAAAGGCAAACTATTTCCGGCTTCCCTAAGAATATTTTTGACGCGCCGCCACTACTACCTACCTACCTGGTCAAACTGACATCTCGGGACCAGAAAGTGATATTTTTAATAATATTCGTAAAATACCTTATGTCATGAACAAAGTGATTAATGTTTCCGATATTATTCACAGATCCAATGGACCCTTCATCCACATACCAGGTTATAACAGCCCCAGAGCGAAACGTTGTCGGCGCGTTCGGAGATACCATCTCGGTCACTGTACCCTGGTCTCCAGGTCTCCATAGAGAATGTGTTATTATATCTCCCGATGGAACTGTAATGCCACACCGCCAAGGCCTCAACTATCCTGGGATCGGCTGGGCCAGAACCAACAGTGATGCTGCTTGTACCGCATTACTAGGTCCTCTCGACGATAGCATGCTGGGCAAATGGACATTGGCGGCGAGGTTTGACAATATCGAATCACTCGTGGAGTCACAGCAGTCCATTACATTAACACGCAACAGTAAGTACTTAATAAGGAAATTACAACTTTAATGATCGACAACACACTGGAATCGAGTTTATAAACATTTTTTCCATTTCAGCTGCCAACGAAATAGAATTACCAGCACTAGAGTATTTGACTAACATCGGTGCATCGGTTGATCTTAGTCTGGATAATATGCAAAATTCAGTGCAAAGCTGCACTCTGTTGACTCCTGATGGTCAATACCACGAGCTCGCCCAGGATTCAAATATACCTGGTGTTATAGTCCGCGGACCGAGCAAATTTGTATCATGCAGAGTCACCGTCGGGCCTATGACGGAACAACTTTTAGGTACATGGACGCTTGTTGAGAATAACGCCGGTGGATCACACAGGAGACAAGCAGCTGTATTCTCATGGGCAAGTGAGTCATCAATGAAATATTTTTTGTCTCTAAATTATTATTATTTTATTGTCTACTAATTGTATACTCTGTCTTTCACGTACACACACAGCTAAGCTCTTTAAGTATCTTTTTCCAGATCCTTCAAATCCCAACGCAGCGCCCAGATTGATGATCGCTTCCCAATACGAACTAAGAGCGGATACGGGAGAAATACGTGAAGTTTTCATATCTAGGGAAGAAGGTTTATTCGAGGGCTGTTATGTGACCACTCCCGATGGAGCAGTTTTGCCGTTGTTCCCCCACATGCACTACCCTGGCATCACCCACGCTGGTATTAATCGATTGACAGCTTGCTTTGTCAACCTTGGACCAATGGATAGAGATATGGTCGGGTCATGGATAGTAGCTGCTAGGTTCAACAATGCTGGAAGCAGAGTAGAATCACAGTTGCCTATAAACTTCCTTCTAGTCGGTGAGTAAATTAACATGTGGGCATTGGAATAAATTTATATAATGCATTCATTTCTTATACCTTATTCTTTATATCCGCCGTGTGCATTAACCAATACTCCGCGTGCTGGCTCTCTGAAAGCTGTGGTGTGCGGCTCACATTTAATCATCTTATTTTTGTTATAGACGGCACGCATATGCTTCCTCCTATTCACGAACTGACATATTTCGGTGGTTACGTGGACTTGAACCTGAACCAAACCGGAGTAGGTGGAGGCTGCAGTTTGACGACTCCTGACGGCGAAGAACATGTCTTAGGCACGCTTTCGAGTATCCAAGGAGTTGTTATACATCCAGCGAGTAAATTCGTCGCGTGCAGAGTTGTTATAGGACCGATGACTGAAGCGCTTTTAGGACAATGGGTTATTACGCATTTGGGATCAGATAATACTGAGAGGCATCAACCTATGACGATTGCTTGGGAAAGTAAGTAAGGGTAGTACCCTTCACGTTGTCATTTACAGCGAATGTAAATATGATTTCATTTTCTTTTTTTTTTCGTCCCATGTGAACCATTTTTTTCTCCATTCAGATCCAAGTGACCCATCGGCCCAACGGCAAGTAACAACGCAAGCGCAACAGTCCTACAACGTTCGACACGGTACTATCGTATCTACTTCAATCTCGCGTGAAGACGGCGTGTCCGAGGGCTGCTTCCTCACCACTCCGGATGGTACTGTCCTCCCCGTCATGCCCAACAACGCCTACCCCGGCACAATGTATGCGGGTACCAACAGAGTCACTGCCTGTTTCGTTCAGATTGGACCAGTGGATCCCGAGGAGGTCGGCACTTGGGTTCTCGTCGCCAAAAGCAACAATTATGGAGCCCGGAGGGAATTAAGGATACCTATACAAATATCGCTCATGGGTAAGTAAGATTGAATTACCGTCTTTGGTTTTGAATGATTCTACCTAATTGTAAAATACCTACGTCTGATTTGTGTGAAATGAGACAGGGCTTCATGATAATCGGCATCAAGCCTTACGTCGAAAAATGAACCGTAATATCCGAACCACTAATAGTAAATGAATTTGTAACATATTTTAGGCGAGCAACCCGTCTATGTCGAAAATTTCCCAAGACGTGAAATGTTCACGTACACCGGAGGCTTCGTGGATATTTCTCTTAACGAGACTGGGAACATCGCTGGCTCTTGCAGCCTAAGGAACCCCGCCGGGCAGACTTTCCTTCTTCAGAACACCGTAATGCTGACAGGAGTAGAGGTGCAGAACAGCAATCAATTTGTATCGTGCAGCGTCAGGATCGGACCCATGACTCAGCAGCTTCTCGGCACGTGGACTCTTGTTCAGCAAGACACTGTCACGACAGAAAGAACACAGGCTGTTCAAATTTCTTGGGCTCGTGAGTAGCGTTTTGTCGTATGTCGTATCATATAATGCTCCCAACCAAAATAACACTCACTAAAAGAATTGTTCAGCTTTCAATGAAGACTATGGTAAAAATCGTTACGCTTGACTGGCTTTGCCAGATATTATAGTTTACGATTTCCCTTTCTGGGTTAAACCTTTAAAAAATTAGTTGTATCTGTATTAAAAGAGATTCACATTCTATTTGTTTCATCGTCTCCTCGTCGGCTAAAATTTTCTAATCTATAAAGTTTGCTAGTTCCAGCTTGGTCGAATGGTTATGCTAAAATGATTAGTTATTTAGTACCTACTTATTCTCTACATGACCATGTTCAAATCCATTCAATAATATTACAGATCCAGCCAATCCCGAAGATCCTCCGACGTTAGTCAGGTCGCCTGTGCAAGAAATTGTTGTGGAAGAAAACGACGTTTTCACAATAGCCGCGCCTAGAAACTTCAACGATAGCTTCGTTGAAGGCTGCTACATCACGACTCCTGACCTCACGACTCTGCCAATCTTCTTGGACAACAAATACCCTGGCATTGTGAACGCTGGAGCCAACCGTCATACCGTATGCTTTGTAGACGTTGGCCCGATCACCCCGCAAATGGTGGGTCTATGGGTACTGTCGTCGATTGTCAATAGAGCTGGGGAGAGAATCATATCGCAGACACCAACCCATATAACCATTACCGGTAAGCGTTAACTAGATACTTACCCCAATTATGTATACTCAGGCTTCTCAGGAAACTATTATTTCGTCTGTATTTGATTCGCCAACTTAAAGTGAAGTTACAACAACAATTAATTTTCTAGAAAAGTTTGTAGCGAGTAGCATGTTAAAGAAGTGAAGCTTGAGTGTTGACGATAACGGAATTTCCGTTTCAGATGGAGTTGTAAGGTTGCCAGCGTATCAGCACATCGCCTATGAGGGACACTTTATCGATCTTGCTTTGAACCAGACTGGAAATACTGGCAACTGCCTCCTCAGGGTCCCAGCTGGACACGAGTATACCCTTGCCGCCACAGATGGCTTGGATGGTGTCACAGGACACCAGGAAAGCAAATTCGTGTCTTGCAGGGTGGTGATAGGCCCAATTACTCAAGCGTTGATCGGAGATTGGGTCTTGATTCAGCAGTTCAATGATCCACATTTGAGAGAACAGGCGGCTACTATTGCTTGGGCCAGTAAGTGGCATATGTCATATTATGTATCTTTATCACGACACAACAAATAATGGTTATTCATTCCATTCTAGCGATTATAGACATTTCAAGATTATAAACAAATTTAAACTCACTACATCTCTGAATATGAGCTCCAGTTAGCACCACCAGGAATACTACCATATTATTAAAGAATAACGATTTGTAAGAAGAAACACGTTACTTTCTAGATCCTGAAGATACGGTTTCGGATGTATGGGACATAAGAACTGAAGCTGACACCGACATTTACGGAGACTGGGGCGCCACTGTCCAGATCCAAATGCCCCGAGACAACCTGAACCATCTCTTCGAGGGCTGCTTTATCACGACTCCGGACGGAACCACCCTACCCATTTTCGCATCTAACGCGTAAGTTTCCTGAATTGTTAAAAATATTGATTGCTTTGAATATAATAATATAAGAAAAATATCATTTAACGTAACAAAAACGGCTTTGTTGAACAAGGTACCCCGGTATTTCTCACACGGGCGTAAACCGAGTTACGGTTTGCTTCGTGGAGCTGGGGCCGATCGACAGCGACATGGAAGGCACGTGGGTGCTGGCAGCCAGGTTCAATGACAACGGAGTCAGGCACGAGAACCGCCGGCCGTACAACTTGGCTATTGGAAGTAAGTACAATTCACATCTCCACGACAGAATGATGACCAACGTTTTGAGTCAATTTCACATTGTTTCTAGTTACTTCGCACTTTCAAGCTATTATCAAAGAAGCTTGTCTTTCAATTAAAAAGGAGCTTGACTATCATATAAGGATTTTAAAGTGAAGACATTATGATTTTGTGTTTCGAACCTAAAAGAGAAAATATCGTAGAAGATAATGTCTACCATTTTTCCTTTAAATCCACAGGCCCTCCATCATCATCGTCCTTCAACGCAACAGCACTCATCGTCAGCCTGACGGTGATCTTCGGCCTCGTGTTTGTGGTAGTCGGAGTGCTGTACTTCAAGAGGGCCAGGGCTTGGACCGCTGAGCGCTGGTCGAGGTCGAGGGAGTGGAGCACGAATCGGTTTCACCGGATGCGGTCCAGCATGAGGAGCGTGTCCAGCCGGCGCCCGGTCTTTAACGACCATGAGCTGGGGTCGAGGAACCTGTAGCTGTCTTAAATTATTGAATGGTGTTCTATAGTAACGGGTCCAGGGGGGAGGCGTATCTAAGGGTGGGTTGCAATGCAATCTTATAATTAAGGATGATTCACAGTAGACCGTTCCGTGTCCGGGCCGGCCCGTTTATAAAATTTTGTATAATTACTTAACACAGGACGCGCGACGGCCGTCGATTTCTTGACTGCGCAGTCGCGTGATTTGTACGTAAATCTCTGTTGATCTGATCGATCTGTAATCGTAAGTTGGTGCAATTAACCCACCCTAAGTGTCTCAATAAGCTCTAAATAAGTAAGACAAATGACTATGAAATTGATTGGACCCCGGACAAAACAGAAATCACTTCAAATCTAACGAAGTACGACAATATTCATAAGTACCTATACCTACATATTTTCGTTAAGCCGTTGATCCCGGTTGCTGCCTATGGCAGCAGTCGTTAAGCCATGTTGGAAGCCTTCGGGCGGCTTGAGAACTTCTAACAGTCAAGTTGCCCACTCACTTGACAAAGCCTAATCCCAATAAGGTCTAGTTTCCCCTCGGGGTTGGAAGGTCAGATGGCAGTCGCTTTCGTAAAAACTAGTGCCTACGCCAAATCTTGGGATTAGGTAGCGGACCCCAGGCATCCTTCAGGATGCAACTGTACTGGGATAACGCTAGGAGGATGATGACCTACATATTTTTGTCATGATATAACCATTAGGCACTTATTAGATAGTAGATTTAGCCCGTTATTATGAAATTGTTATACCACAACATAACCATTACCAACTGTGATATAGTTAACTGACACTCATGACTTTTGAACTGACTGATTCATGGCTTTTGAAAGTTGACATCGTACATTCGTAGACGGTTACCTAAAAATAGAAAATGTAATTTTAAAACTGTAAAGCTGAAAGGACAGTCGTAGATAAGGTTAAATATTTATTACTATTATAAAGTCACAAATCAAAAAGCTATAGGTATTGTACTTACCTACATAAACTATTGTTGTCAATATACCTCTTTGTAATTAATAGGTACTTTAATATTAGATTATCTATTGGATAAAAGGATCGTGGAAACGTTGATCTCAATTATTGTACATAAAATAATTAATCCTGATTGACTTGTTATCATTTATCATTACACCTTTCGTTTGGCACGTATCGTTTATCTTCAGACAGTATTTTATTTTTCTGATAAGATGGTAAGTAACGTCCACATCCATGTTGATGCATGTTTTGAAATTGATAGTACATGGTACACTTTACTATTTATTTTATCGTATGGCAATTAACCCTTTGAACGCCATTCTCAACGTATGGCGGTCACACCTACGCGACTCAACTCATCAGTGTAAGTATAGGGGATTGTCCTAATACAACGCGATGATCGCGCAATATTTCGCGCGAGTGAAATTCGCAAATATATTGAACTCGAATAGGTGTCCTAAAGGGATCGTCCTAAAACAAACGCGACTACGCAATTATCGCGCGAATTCGCGACTTTTACTACCTAGTAAATATTCTAAGTTAAAGTCGCGCGATCGCGCGATCATCGCGTAGTCGCGCGCCAATTAGGACGATCCCTAGCACGGTGGTTTTGATTTTTTAACATGGATTTTTAAATGAGACAAAACGCAAACGCGTTTGAATTAGTTAATGTTTCGAAAAAACTTATACTAGAGCTACTGGTCGGCCCAGACCCAGAACCGTTCTGCGGTATCACAAAACGGAAAGCATATAGGTAAGTATTTTCTGCTTAGCAGCGTAGAAAAGTCAACGGCAGTCGAGCTGTGGAAGTTCGCAAAAGAACAATAACACTCGAACGCATTGATATAGGCACTATGTAATACAGCAAGGCCGAGTGAGGAAAGTCCGTGATTTTGGTAAGGCTAAAACCAACGTTGGACTGACTTAAGGGTCCTTATTAGTTAAAAAAGGCGCATCTATTTAGGCGATTTTCTGTTTAGTTAACAAGTATTTTGACATTTTATCAATGTTACTATCTAGAACAGGACTGTTGCGATCTATTGACATATATTTTAAATGTATATTTTGGGTTTTTCATTAAGAAATATTGATTCAAACATCATTCCAAATCGACCATTTTCGAGCTAAAAACAGCTTTTTTCCGCTGAAATTCTACTACACACAATAAAATGAAAAAAGGCCGATGTTACTATCTAAAACTTTAATAAAACCATCGTATCCTTTAATCACCGTATTGGTATTATCAATACTTTTGTCAAAATGTTTGATCAAAAAATTTTACAACTTGTAAGGCCTCTTAATATGACTGACTGACTATACTAGTCTAAGAGCGAGCCCCAGTGAATAAGAGGGTAGTTTTCAGGTGGATAAAAAAGGTGGATAACCATCGGAAGACAACATAATTATATTAACTTTACTGTGTTGCGATTACTTATCACATTATTAGATAAGCTTACCTATAGATTATAATGCACTTTCCGTGGATAGGTAAGGTACTTAACGTATACGTATACCGACATAGTACTTATACGTAACGTATAGTGTACCTACCAACAAATGTCTAATAAAATTCAACAAGCTAAATAGGCTAAATAAGGATGTTAACTAACTCAAATGTCCTTCATCTGTGCTCTAAGAATTTTCAACTAAATTCGAGAGATGAAGTTTTTTTGTTGATGTGAAGGTATGTTCGGTTCGGCCTAAAACTAAACCTCGCTAGTTTTGAACTGCTTTGGAACTGCACTTCGTACAAAAAAATGTGAGTCACTAGAAAAACACAAATTACCATTATCTATGATCAGAATCAATTAAGATTAGTTAGGTACGTTTCTACTATACAGGTATTCCGTTTTTCTTTAAATCGGTGCTTTATTTTATTACCAAGTACCTACCTATGTAAAGCATATTGATATATACTACCAATGACTAAGTGATTACGATCACATTACTTGATCGAATCAACAACTCGACGATGTGCCATCAACATCACATCTACAAATATTATGACTACACCATCCTGAAAGACTTCACTTACAACGCAATGCTAACCTATTGAATGGCCTGTTTGTATACTATAAATGGGTATTCACCATAGCATATTTATATGTTTACTAGCTTTTGCCCGCGACTTCGTCTGCGTAGAACTCGGTCATCGAATTAGAATGTTATTGTTATTCTTTTATTTCAGGCGCTAACCTAGTTATCTCTCTTCCATACCATCATCCACCCCCTTGCGGTATGATTTCCTAGATTAAAGTTTCCCATGTCCTTCCCTATGTTTCGAACATTATGATGTAGGTGCGGAAAATACTTCATACGTATCAAGTAATATGTATAGGTGAAAACGCAAGCGTAGCGAGCGCGAAATGTTCCGAACATTATGATGCAGGTGCGGAAAATACTTCACGCGTATCAAGGAATATAAATGAAAACGCGAGCGTAGCGAGCGCGAAAATTTTCGGACATAATGATGCAGGTGAGGAAAAGTTTTTATACGCATCAAGTAATGTAATTAAAAAGGCGAGCGAAGCGAGCGCGAAATTTTTGTAACGTTATGATACAGGTCAGGTGCGGAAAATACTTCATACGCATTAAGTTATGTAGACGAAAACGCGAGTGCAGCGAGCGCGCAAATTTTCGGACGTTATGATGTAGGCGCGAAAAAGATTTCACACGCATCAAGTAATGTAGATGAAAACGCGAGCGTAGCGAGCGTGAAATCTTTTGAACATTATGATACAGGTGCGGAAAATACTTCATACGCATCAAGTATTGTAGAGAGCGTAGCGCGTGCGAAAATTTTCGAACATTACGATGCAGATGCGGACATAATGATGCAGGTGCGGAAAAGACTTCATATGCATCAAGTAATATACATAAGAACGCGAGCTTAGCGAGTGCGAAATGTTTCGAACATTATGATGCAGGTGCGAAATATACCTACTTCATACGCATCAAGTAATGTACATAGATGAAAACGCGAGCGCAGCGGGCGCGAAATGTTTGGAACATTATGATGCAGGTGCGGAAAAGACTTCATACGCATCAAGTAATATAAATGAATACGCGAGCACAGCGAGAGCGAAATGTTTCGAACATTATGGTGCAGGTGCAGAATATACTTCATACGCATCAAGTAGGTAATGTAGATGGAAATGCGAGCGCAGCGAGCGTGCAATATTTCGAACAATATGATACAGGTGCGGAAAATACTTAATACAAATTAAGTCGTCGAAATGAAAACGCGAGCGTAGCGAGCGCGAAAATTTTTGGACGTAATGATGCGGGTGCGGGAAAGATTCTATATGCATTAAGTAATGTTGATGTAAACGCGAGCGCAGCGAGCGCTAAATTTTGAACAAAATAAAGAGTTGTTGTTGGTGGTTGAATCTATTTTTTTGTTTAAAAATTATTGGAGAACCTTTCTAACTTTGTTTGTCCTTTCACATTCGAAGGTGTAGTAGAGGCCTAGGTTAATAGCGCACCCACCCTGGTTGTTCCTGGGAGATGTGTGATTTTCTGAGAGTTGATTTATTTTCCTATCGGCCTATGAATTCCGAATTTGGTCATACTTAATGTCTATTGTTACACACCTATTATTTTACTAACAAATACCTTTATACCCTAAATATGGAACATCTGACCCGGCCGGTCTTCGGTTTGTTGTATTGATCTGTTAGTTCATTCAAATTTGCAATTTCGTAAAACTTGACTTGACTTCGGTGCGAACCTCGAGAACATAAATAGGGCCATAGGCTTATAGATAGAGATGCGGTTATGCTTAATTTGTTTCGAAATAATTACATCAAAAAACGTATATAATGAATTTTGCTGACGCAAATCGCAAAGTTTACGTCTTGTGGAACAGGGGGGCTACCACGAACCACAAACGAAGTTTTCCCTCTCTGTCGCACTTGCAAGTCTGTATGTAAGTGCGACAGAGACGGAAAACTTGTTGTTCGCAGTAGCCCCCTGTTGATGTTGATACTGGCCATAGGGGAAAAACTCAGGATCACAATGATTTACACATTTTCTGGCATTGCAAATGGTCAGTGGACCATCGAGGCTTTAAATGTCCGCCACCTTGGATTTGAAAATGGATATCATTTTTGTAATCAGCACCTCAAAAAAAATATTTTATACAAAAATACAGTACATATTTAGTTTAAATTATTCACATACACATACATACATGTACATATTTAGTTTAAAATGGACATCATTTTTGTAATCGGCACCCCAAAAAAAATATTTTATACAAAAATACAGTACATATTTAGTTTAAATTATTTTCGTTGACCGAATTTCTATAAACATGTTATTAGATTTTGAACCTTATTATTTGAACAGTAAAATAGCTTTTTAAACTAATAAAGTTGATGTAACTCGGCCAACTCAAAGTATCTCAATCATACGCATTTACATTATATGCCGCAAGTGTTACTATGCAACCGAGATCTCGCTGCTCTGCGTAGGTACCCTCCATCGAAAACGAAAAAGGAAACACCGAGCTTGCATAGTAAGACTGGTATGTAACACCTAGGTTTGTGAATATTGATAGCGACTGACTGTCCAACATAATTAGATCTCTCATATCAAACAGTTTATATGGCTTAAGGGACTTTTGTTGTTTTGTCATTGGCCTCTCAAGTATATTTCGTCCCCCGTTTTTTCAAATAAGTACTAGGTATCTGTTTATTACACAATGTTTGAATGACGTTCTTTTTACTTTGCTTCCAAGTAGATGCTTACCAATTTTCAAGCCTTTAAATCACGAATTGAAGGACTTCCCATACAAAGTTCAACCCCTGTTTTCACCCCTTTTCGTCCCCAATCTGTATGATTTTTATAGCCTATAACCTCGCCGAAGGTCCAATAAACATATTATTGAAGGCTGTATTAAAATCCATTCGCTAGTTTTCACGTGATAGTTAGACAGATAAACAGACAGACAAACAGACATGAATTCTAAAAACTGTTGAAATGTGTTCTGTTATCGATTCTAAGACCCCTGCATCGATTTTTTTTCTAATATCTTCAATGTACAGATTTTCGACCCTCTTCTGCTTTATTATATGTACTAGCTTTTGCCCGCGACTTCGTCTGCGTAGAACTCGGTCATCACGTTAGAATGTTATTTCATTCTTCTATTTCTTGCGCTTACCTAGTTATCCCTCTTCCATTCTAACTTAAACCCCGTTAAGGGATGATTTCCGGGATAAAAGTATCCTATGTCCTTCCCTAGGACTCAAACTATATCCATACCAAATTTCATCTAAATCGGTTGAGCATTTTAAGGGGAAACAGGCAGACAGAGTTACTTTCGCATGTATAACCCGCCCCGGTTTCGCACGGGTAGTCCAGTTTTATACAACAACAAATACCTACTCTTTATTGCACACCTCAATTAAAGGACACAGATCAGGATCACAGGGAGAGGATTTTTTATGATTTAAATTTATTTATCTACTTAAGCTTTTTCCCGCGACTTCATTGGCGTGAATATCCATATCAACTTCTACACCGGCTGTCTCGCCAAACATTATGAACGCCGGCTCAATGCGTCCACATGAAACACATGACAGAGGACAAAATATATATTAAGGAGGAAGTAGATGAAAACGCGCGCGAGCGGAGCGAGCGCGAAATTTTTCGGATATTCTGATACGGGTGTGGAAAATACTTCATACGCACCAAGTAACGTAGATGAAAACGCGAGCGTAGCGAGCGCAAAATGAAAAAAAAAGAACATTGTGATGCAGGTGCGGAAAATGAAGATAAAAACGCGAGCGTAGTGAGTGCGAAATGTGTCGAACATTATGATGCAGGCACGGAAAAGATTTCACACGCATCAACTAATGTCGATGAAAACGCGAGCGTAGGGCGCGCGAAAATTTTCGAACATTATGATGTAGGCGCGGAAAATACTTTATACTCATCAAGTAATGTAGTTGAAAACGCGAGCGCAGCGAGCGCGAAATTTTTGAATATTAATATGCAGGTGCGGAAAATACTCCATACGCATCAAGAAATGAAGAAAATCGCGAGCGTAGTGAGCGCGAAATGTTTTGATGCAGGTGAGGAAAATACTTCATACGCCTCAACTATAATGTCGATGAAAGCGCGAGCGTAGGGCGCGCGAAAATTATCGAACATTATGACGTAGGTGCGGAAAATACTCATCAAGTAATGTAGATGAAAACGCAAGCGCAGCGAGCGCGAAATTTTTCGAACATTCTGATGCAGGTGCCGAAAAGACTTCATACGCATCAACTATAATGTAGATGAAAACGCGAGCGTACGGCGCGCGAAAATTTTCGAATATTATGATGTAGGTGCGGAAAATGCTCATCAAGTAATGTAAAAGAAAACGCGAGCGCAGCGAGCGCGAAATTTTTCGAACATTATGATGCAGGTGCGGAAAATACTTCATACTCATCAAGTAATGTGTATGAAAACGCGAGCATAGCGAGCGCGAAATATTTCGAACATTATGATGCCGGTGCGGAAAATAATTCATACGCATCAAGTCATGCAGATGAAAACGCGAGCGTAGCGAACGCGAAATTTTTACGAACATTATGATGCAGGTGCGGAAAAGACTTCAAACGCATCAAGTAATGTAGATGAAAAAGCGAGCGTAGCGCGCCCTAAAGTTTTTGGACATTATGATGTAGGTGCGGAAAATGCTCATCAAGTAATGTAGAAGAAAACGCGAACGCAGCGAGCGCGAAATTTTTCGAACATTATGACGTAGGTGCGGAAAATACTCATCAAGTAATGTAGATGAAAACGTGAGCGCTTTTTTCGAACATTCTGATGCAGGTGCCTAAAAGACTTCATACGCATCAACTATAATGTAGATGAAAACGCGAGCGTACGGCGCGCGAAAATTTTCGAACATTATGATGTAGGTGCGGAAAATGCTCATCAAGTAATGTAGAAGAAAATGCGAGCGCAGCGAGCGCGAAATTTTTCGAACATTATGATGCAGGTGCGGAAAATACTTCATACTCATCAAGTAATGTGTATGAAAACGCGAGCGTAGCGAGCGCGAAATATTTCGAACATTATGATGCCGGTGCGGAAAATAATTCAAACGCATCAAGTCATGCAGATGAAAACGCGAGCGTAGCGAACGCGAAATTTTTACAAACATTATGATGCAGGTGCGGAAAAGACTTCAAACGCATCAAGTAATGTAGATGAAAAAGCGAGCGTAGCGCGCGCTAACGTTTTTGAACATTATGATGCAGGTGCGGAAAATAATTCCTACGCGCCAAGTAATGTAGATAAAAAAGCGAGTGCGAAATGATTCGAACATTATGATGCAGGTACGGAAAATACTTCATACGCATCAAGCAATGTAGATGATTGAACAAAAAGAAATTGTTGACCTATCAAATGGCTTTGTAAAGAGATGGTTGAATAGATATTTTTTGTTCATAAATTAGTGGAATACCTTTCAAAGTTCAAAGTGCTTTATTGTAAAACATAGGTATAACTGAATACCTACTTTGGTCTGTTCTTTCTCTTTCGAAGATGGAGTAGAGGCCTAGGTTGATAGCGCACCCACCCTTGCTGGGTTGCTTCTAAGAGTTATGTGATTTTCTGAGAATTGTTTTTTTTTGCTTCCTATCCGCCTATAACTTTCGAATTTGGTCATACTTGATGTTTATTGTTACGTAGGTATATTTTACTAACGAATACCAATATACCCTAAATTTATGTCTGTTACGCGCTGAACGTATTTTATACATTTTGCTGACGGAAAACGCAACTAATCGGCACCTCGAAGAACCTCAATGACAACCATAACGATTATTAAGAAAAGTAAATGTCCGCCATCTTCGATTTGAAAATGGATATCATTCTTGTAATGAGCACCTCAAAAAGCAATATTTTATACAAAAATGCACATACCTAATATATAGGTACATGTCGCAAGTGCTGCATGCAACCGAGGTTTCGTAGTAAGGTTTGTGAATATTGATAGAGACTGACTGACCAACATAATTAGATCTCTCATTTCAAACAGTTAATATGGTTTGAGGGACTTTTGTATTTTTGTCTTTAGCCCTGAGAGGCAGAGGTATTGTTATTTCATCCCCCATTTTTTCAAATACTATCTGTTTATTATAAAATGTTTGAATGGGGTTCTATTTACTTTGCGTCCATGTATATACTTACCAATTTTCAAGCCTGTAAATCATGAGCTGAATGACTTCTCATACAAAGTTTAACCCCTCTTTTCACCCCCTTTCATCCCTAACCTATATGATTTTTATAGCCTATAACCTGGCCGAAGATCCAATAAACATATTAGTGAAGGCTGTATTAAAATCCATTCGCTAGTTTTCGCGTGATAGTTAGACAAATAAACAGACAGACAAACAGACAAACAGACACGAATTCTAAAAACAGTTGAAACGTGTTCTGTTATCGATTCTTAGACCCCTCCATCGATTTTTTTACTAATATCTTCAATGTACAGATTTTCGACCCTCTTCTGCTTTATTATATGTATAGATAGATTAGACCCCAAAAATAAAGACCTCTGCAATCATAGCATTTATTCGTTATTCGAGTTCAGAGTTACGCTGGCCCGCCTACATAGTAGCGGTTCGTTTTTATGAATTGTCTTGTCTCGTCTGCAAACGCTATCAGTCCGGCCACGCGCGCCGCTATGCTTGCGCGCGCGTTCATTGCTATAACCTGTGTCATCATAGCCCACTGTTTGACAATACATCAACACAGAAAGGAGCCAGACATAGGTACGTAACTTTATGTCTTCAGAGGCGGTTGAGCTATATCGATAAGAGCATTGTTTCATTGAAAATGTCCTACGAATTTTATTTGGTTAAGCATAGGAAAACGTGCGCACGATAACAAGTTAGTATGTATATTTATCTTAATACGAAAACAGACTGGTTTTCATAAGAATATTCTATTAATATGCTTAACACAGTCTGAGTTGAGAATTCAAGCAGCCATTCTAAACTTACAAGAATGTTATTGGTTTAAGCAAAATTGACGAATTTGTGACTCTTGTTAGTCAAAAACTGTCTGGTTTTCTCGGCGCCGGGTGAGTCAGCTGGACGCGACGAACGGAACGCCATCTGTTACGCCAGGGCAATGGTACCTAGTGTATGTTTTGTTTTGGTGCGCTCCCTATTCGAGCCTCTTACCCGCGAACATTAAATAACGGCACACATATTCTACCTTCCACGCTCTAAATGGTTCGTAAATTTATTCAAAATTACCACTATTTTTTAACAAAAATCTTGAAAGTTAAGGACCTAATAGCTTGATTTCCGATTTCGACCTCCATAACAACTTCTAGGAAATATCGACATAACAATTTTGCTCAACAAAATATACAAAGTATTGGTATACCTACCTATCTAAATGTCCTTAAATTATCATGTCATACCAATTCGCAAGTACCAAATGTATAAACTTCGCACTTGTACACGTGACCCTTGGGTGGTGCTAAAAGTGCATCAAAAACTGGCAACCGTTAGGTAGTCTTCTCGAAGATCTCACAGTTCGAAATAATTGCCATACGATAAATAATTATAAAATAACTTGCACTCGCAATGTGTAACAGGCCATACGATAAGTATATTTACTAGGTATTAATGGTGGTTTTACGTTCACTAGGTACCTACTTACTTTCTTCAAACTGAGTCTGACGGACCGCATGACTAATAAACGAGCGCTAAATTAATTTCATACAACCTCTAAACGTTAATTGAGCCATACAAGTAGATAAGAAATTGGGTAGGTACTTAAACAATACATGTAGGTAACAAATTAGGCTTGTCCCTCAGTGCCTTGACCTCGTACCTAACATAGTAGGTAGGTACAAATATTAAAATTCACCACGATTTTTTTCTTAACCTCTTGACCGCCACAATAAATAACGTAACTCTCACACGCCAAAGTCTTTGTAGCAAAAGTCGAAAAATGAACCTTACTTGATGATGACGTACCCGTGTTACTTTTACATGGTACGTTTTGTCATCTATAGGTACAGTCAGCATCATATAGTATGTAGCAGCTAAAGTGGCCAAATAGTTCGGTACACCATATATTTTGTATGGTGTTCCGAACTATTTGGCCACTTTGGCTGCTACACACTATATGACGCTGACTGTACATGACAACATATGGCGTTTTAGCCACGGCGGCTCTTGTCAGCTATGCGTGACTGTGGCGGTCAAGAGGTTAAAATAGTAAATAACTGATCAATCCTGTGTTTATTCTAGACTAGTTACTACCTAGACAGTAGTAGTAGTAGTTACCTAGGTTACTACGTCACAGGACAAATCAGCAATGTTGTGACACCTACAGTTAAATAAAAACTAATGCAATCTCAATTTAATTTCAGAAACGCATTCATTAGAAGAACTACCACCACTCTTCATAGTTTGCAATCTCACCGACATAGTAACCATCACCGTACCAGTCACACAAAACGATTCATTATACTACTTATACAACCCAGACAATGAAGTCAGAAAACTGGACATTACTTCACCGATAAAACTAACTCACGACAATGCAGCTATAAACGAAGTAACAGATACAAACAGTAATAATAAACTTATGAAAACAAAGTACAATGTAAAGAATGTTAATTTTGGACAGAAGATCGATTCAAAGACGAATGATTCGATTGGTGGGAAAGATAATGAGTTTGTCATTGGTCCAGTTGGAGAAGAGGATCATGGGAACTGGGTGCTCAGTATTTATTACAAGGACAAAGGCTCTTGGGTGGAGCAGTTCCAGGTTATTACAATACAGATAATTGGTAAGTACCTTAATAAGTAAACACAGTTTTACCTTGGTCAAGAATATTGAGAGAGGCTCTCCGTGGTCTCCTAAAAATTAGGGAGGCCCGTAGCGACATCTACCGCGAAGTTATTACAACTTCAGAAACGCACAGTGCAGGTTAGGTTGATGACAAGGGATACCCAAGGTAGCTCAACTAAGCTAACTGTTTAAGAGCAATGGGCAGATTCCAGAGATCGTGGGTTCAAAGTTCAAATTCCACCTATGGCGTTAAATTTTTCAATGTTTATTTATTTCAATGGTTGCCAGTTTTTGTTGCACTTTTAGACCCACCCAGGAGTCATACTTCCTTACGGACGTGGTGCAATTCGACCCCCCATTGTCAAGTGTGAAGTGAGTGGGCAACTTGGCTGTTAGGAGTTCTCAAGCCGCCCGAAGGCCTCCAACTTGGCTTAACTACTGCTGTCATAGACAGCAGCCGGGATCAACGGATTAACGTGCCTTCCAAAGCACGGGAATGTTTACTTTGATTTAAAATTATGTGTTTTTAAATTCCAGAGTATGTCCCCACGCGGCAGATCTCGCAGGGCTCTTCCTTGGAGCTAGGTTTCGCGTACCCTCTGCCTGATGTCGAGACCTGCGAGTTGGTACTACCCGACTCTGTCAACCGGCCTTTTGACAGGTACTTTAGGTAGGTAGGTATTATGATAATATCTGTGCCCGCGAACTATTTAGCACTTTCTATAACGTAGGATGAAAGCCTTCCTCTCCCGGCGAAAAAATAAACAATGACATGGTTTTGTTATGTGCCCTGGGATCCCAGGGCCTGGTAGACAGGTTAACCTTTTTGATACCGACAACGCATTAATCCGTTATGGCGTCCAATGTGATATCAACCTACATGCATTTCTATAGGGTTCAGCTTCGCCGTTGAGTAGCATTTGTATTAAGGATGATTCACGCTAGACCGTTCCGTGTCTGGGCCGGCCCATTTTGTTGTACAAGAAATCGACGGCCGTTCTACAAAACGGGCCTGCCCGGACACGGAATGATCTAGCGTAAATCATCCTTTAGAAAGAGCGCAGAAAAGATTAACCCTTTGACCGCCAAGAACCTATAAAGTGGTTGTGTGTCGTCGTGCCCACCACGCCAACAACCACTTAAAAGGTCGGAGTGAAGGTGTACTTTGATCATGAAAAAAATCATTTATGAACTGTTTTAGTTTGTTTTTATTGGTTTAGACATTACACCAAAAAAACAGTGCTTGGCGTACTGGGCACGACGACACACTAAAGCTTTGGCGGGCAAAGGGTTAACGAGAGTTTATATTTTACATACATGTCATACACACAATTTTTTGTCAGTGTGTAGGTAAATAGAAACTACAACATTAGCGTTAAAATACTGTGAGAGCATGTCAGTGTGAAACTCAAAGTACAGTTGGCCAACGAAAATGTTGAGCACTTTAGTACTTTGTCAAATTAAAGAGGTTTCAATTTTTATGACGTTTCTGTTGAGTCAAAATATTTCTTAGATTTCGATGTGACAAGGTTCTAAGTATGCTCAACATTTTCATGAGCTGACTGTACATATAGGTATTTAAAATTATTTAGAATTTCCAACATTTAAACTATTTTGAATCTTCTCTCCTGGACAATAAATTAGCTTTTTGCACGGACTAATTTGATACAACTCGGCCAGTTGAAATGACGTTTAGGTATACAGTCACAGATGGTATAATCGCACTGTTCCGTTTACAGAGAGTACAAGAGGACAGCGCTACACACATGTACTTACGTCCTACGGAACCTGACCGCGCGCGATGCTGGTGTGTGGACTATCATTGGCGTCGGGCATATCGTGTACCAGGGCCGCAGCAACGTAGAGATCAATTCGAGGAGTCTTCCCGCGTTAGAGCGTCTCGTGAGCTCCAGTGGAGGGGTTAACTACTTAACATTTAATTTTTTCCTGCCAGTTGGACTGATTATAAAAATATATTGTTTCTAATAAATAGTGTAGGTATTTATATTACTTTTATTTTACTTCTAATGAGACCAAACACGACGAGTGTTTCATGTGTAGTTTAGGAGTATCAGATCAACTCGGTGGTACCATAATATAATATTGCATTCACCGAACTTTTATGTAAAATTTCAGCTCAATGGGATACTGGCAAGTGAAATAATGATTGCAAATTTAGAGGACAACTTACAGATGAACTAAGTTAAATAAAAGCTTGTATAATAATATATACGGAGTAACCTAGTGAAGCTGTCAGAAACCAAGTCCAATAAGTAAACACACGTTCACTCACAGATATGCAAACAAAAACCAAGCCCAGAGCTTCAGTACGTGACGAGATGCTGTCAGTTAGGCACTTACGTGAGGTCTAACGGATATTTATGTAACCGAGCCTTAAAAAAACAGTTGAATTAATTGATCACGAAGCATAAACGTATCGAAATGGGCTACTACGATAACTACTGCTCGCTCATATTTATACACATAGCTAAATCCTACTAATATTATAAATGCGAAAGTTTAAAAGTTAAAAAGATGTTTGTTACTAAATTACGCAAAAACGGCTTAACCCTTTGACCGCCAAAGCGATAGTGTGTCGTCGTGGCCACTACGCCAAGCACTGTTTTTTGGTGTAATGTCTAAACCAATAAAAACAAATTATACAGTTCATAAATGATTTTATTCATGATCAAAGTACACCTTCACTCCGACCTTTTAAGTGGTTGTTGGCGTGGTGGGCACGACGACACACAACCACTTTATAGGTTCTTGGCGGTCAAAGGGTTAACGGATTATAATAAAACTTGGTCTGGATTAACATAATTTTTTATTTTTTTATCCTATATTTAAAATTATTTTTTTTATTTTATATTTAAAAATATTTTTTTATCCCAGAAATCATCCCTCGAAGCGATGAAATAGGTAGTGGAAGTAGCTAGCGGGCACAAGCTATTAGGAAATAAGAAAAGAAAAAAAATTGCATAGTTTAAATTTCACTATAATTATACAGAATTATTTACATGCTTACAATAAGTCACTTCTCAATATCGTAATGATCCGAGAAGCGTCACACTGGACCAAAAATGTCTGTCATCGGTCTGTCTATGCGGGGAAACCCTTACTTGCCAGAATTTCAGTTGCCCGAATTTTGACTGCCATACTATTCAACTGCCATAATATTGTTTCTTATTATTTCGTATGCCATACTCATTATTTACCATATTAATCAAATGCCAGAATCTTTATTTCCCATAATATCAATTTCAATAATATCTTTTTCCATAATCATTGTAATCCATAATTATCACATGCTATACTTTTATTTGCCATCTATCTCTACTGTTCGAATCGAATAGCTGAGAATGAAAATCCATAATTTTAATGAAATTTAAAAGAGCAGAATAACTTGTTTGAAAAGCTACTTTACTACTTAATCCGACTCGGGTCACGGATAGGTTAGAAGAGGATAGCGGGAGCTTAGCTCCCGCTATCCTCTTCGAGGTTATTTTTTTATAAAAGAGCAGAAAAACTTGCTTGAAAAGCTACTTTACTACTTAATCCGACTTGGATCACGGATAGGTTAGAAGAGGATAGCGGGAGCTTTGCTCCCGCTATCCTCTTCGAGGTTATTTTTTTATAAAAGAGCAGAAAAACTTGCTTGAAAAGCTACTTTACTACTTAATCCGACTCAAAATCCATAGTTTCAAAATCCGAAATTCATAGTTAGGACTGTTTCGGATAAACTATATTTAGTATGGCGTATAAATATTCTATCAAATAATATTATTGCACTTAATAATATGGATAACAATACGTATGGCATTCGTATCATTCTATCATGTAATATTCGGGAATACAAGAGTATGTCAAACGATTTTTCTAGTAAATAAACCATTCGGGCAAATGTTTATCGAGCAATTGAAATTATTCCATATGAATTTCGGGCAAACAATAGACACCCGTCTATGCGATTGAGCGCACAGTCTCACATTTAGTTACAATTACCAAAGTCACACTAACTGTGATTCGTTGTCACTATTGAGAGCGCGCCGCAGACATGTTCGTACATTGTTACGCCAATAAATACTATGAGTACCTCGTATAAGTTTTGTCGAAATAAAACACAAACGAACACGTTTGCGTTTAGTCTTTCATTTATATGACTAAAAATAGTTAACACCTAAGGCCACCAGAGGCGCTGCTCGCGTTGCCTTGCAAAATGAGACTAAACGCAAACGCGTTCGATTGTGTTTTCGTTTCAAAAAACTTATACTAGAGGTACAGTATGCGCGCCCAACCACAAGTGAAACATTCCCTATTGTCACTAAAGTCGGGTAATCATTAGCGAACTGTAACCGTTACTGAACGGATACTCAAGTGTGTACATGTACGTAACTGAGAGAGTGCCATTCATCGGCTTGTCGCAAGCCATTCCCGAACGGTTCGCGGACCACGTACACACTGGTTACTGTAAGGCTGGAAAGTGCTCGACCGACGGTCAGCGCGTACCGTCGGTCGGACGTAGCTATCGCTGTACGAAAGCATACGCGCGTTGAGGGCGATGCTCACCGTCAGCCGACCGACCATACGCGTTGACCGTCGGTCGTGCTCTGTTTCCAGCCATAGACTTGCATAGATATATCTACGCCGACCGAGCACTGTTTCCAACCTAACCGTTCGGTTACAGGGGGCCGAGTTTTGAGTGTCGAACGCCCGACTTTTCACTCGAGATCTGACTGACAGATGTCGAGTAAAAAAAATCGGCCCCCAGTTACTGCTCGCTAGTGAGTACCCGGCTTTAAGCGCAGTCTATTCCTCCCCGCTGCCGCTGCCGCTGCCGCTCCCGCTCCCGCTGCCGCTCCCGCTGCGGCTGTTGTTGGCGTCGTCCGCGGGCGCGGCATCACTGCCCTCGGAGTCGGAGTCCTTGAGCGCCTTCGCGCGGTCCAACCGTCGCGCGCGGCGCGTCTCCACGTCCGAGCCGTCCGACTCGCTCGAGTATATAGCCGCTCCTGCTGTCGCTGTTGAACAAAAAGGTATGTTGTTGACGACCGCTTTAGCTTAGTTGGTAGTAGGGGTCACAAAACCGGTTTCACCGAAACCGAAAAAACCGGAAAACCCGGGTTTTTCGTCGATTGAGAAAACCGGCTTTCAAATTTGCAAAAACCGGTTTTTCGAGTTTTTCGGTTTTACACTTAAATACTTGATAGTTGTAAGTATTACTTTGATTATCAGTTTATTACTACTTATAACTTCTTCTTTTATTTGTAATTTCTACTTTTTAGTTTATCAGTAAATATATAGAACATATAAGTAATTGAATTAATAAAAATTAGCTAATTGCCCTACCCTACGTATAGTTTGTTTTTCAATACAACATCTCTGGTCTTCCGTTGGAAACTTGGAATCGTTTCAGTGAAACCACAGCATGTAACATACACCAAACAGTGGCGGATTTACATATTTGCCGCCCCTAGGCTGTTCAAATTTCGCCGCCCCTGTTGACCTCCACAATTCAATACCCTAGTTCACAAACCTATCTTTTCTTCGTAAAAAAACTTCGACATCTTCGTCGTAAAAAAACGACTGTTTTTTGAAAAACTAAATTCTAAATGGTCGCAGAGAGCTGAATTTTGGCATGTGAGGCTGATGTGAGGAGATATGGGTCCTCTGATAATAAAAAAAATTAAAGTATCCAAAACGGCGGCCGTCAGAAACAAAACAATTTTCGAGTAATTTTTGCGAGGGCGAGCTTCAGGTCGCAAGCTGCGAGACCGCAGGCCGAAGGCTCGGGGAGCCTCCATTCGAGAGGCTATGCCAACTCTCCTCCCCAAGTAAATTTTGAGAGGCCGAAGGCGGGAGGAAGGTGTTGCCCAACTATTTATATGTCTCATGTATCTTACAAGCTAACCTGAAGGCCAGCGCAGGATCTAGAAATTTTTAGAGGAGGGACAAAAAGTTTACAAAATGCCGTCCTCGTCTGGATGAAAACGCGAGCAAAGCGAGCGCAAAAATTTTCGAACATCATGATGCAGATGCGGAAAAACTTCATACGCATCAAAACATAACAAATGTAGAAGAAAACTCGAGCGCAGCGAGCGCGAAAATTTTCTAACATTATAATGCAGATGCGGAAAATACTTCATAGGCATCAACTCGTAGCAAATCGAGAAATATATCAAGTCATAAAAAACGCGAGCGCGGCGAGCGCGGATTTTTTTGTCCTGACAAGACGTATTTTGGCCTGTCAAGAAGTTCGAATTTGCCGCCCCCCTGCCGCCCCTAAATTTGCCGCCCCCTAAACTTGCCGCCCGGGGCATGGGCCCCGGCTTGCCCTCCCCCCTAGATCCGGCTCTGCTGAAGGCCGAAGGCCCGAAGCGTCCCATCAGAGCGCGCTCTCCATGCGAGTCTGAGCGGCCCGAAGGGCGAGTGGCGAGCCCATGCGGTCATTGTTACAAGCGAACTTGAAACCCAAGGCCCGAAGGTGAGCGGCAATACCACGTGAAGCCGAAGGCTCGAAGTTTGCGGCCGGACGGGTGAGGCCACACGGACACTCGTCCTAATCTCAGACTCCCTCCTCCTTCCCTCCCATTCCTATATTCCCTCTCCCTCCTATACGACATAGAAGTCCAAAGTCAACTTAAGGGCAACCCAAGATCAACCCAAAGAATCCTTGCGCCCCGCGTATGGGGCAAAAAAGTAGTTTTTTTTTTTTTCGCCAAAATTTGCCGCCCCCTAAAATCTGCCGCCCTAGGCTTCAGCCTACTCAGCCTTGGGGTAAATCCGCCACTGACACCAAATGAATACACGGTAAATAAAAATAAAGAACAATATCTTAAAGTTAATTAACATGACAAAAGATTATTTTAAAACAAAGTGTAAACACATCAAAATGGCAACCATGATCGGGGTATTACTTGCCTAATCTGTAAACTGTAATCCTAGAAAATATCATTCACTTCACTCACTCGTTCCGTTCCGTTCTGAGTGTTCTGACACTTCTGACCGAATGAGCTGTGTAGTGTCGTTCATGACATTCACTTCTGATACTTGTGGCAGGCGTGTGTTAGTGTTCCTATTTTATCTTTTTTCGGTCTTTAAATCCGCCATTTCGCAGCCTAAATTTAATAGTTGACACGAACATTACATACTAACAGAAGCAAAAAAAGGTGGTCTTTCCAGAAGCATCCTTCGCCAACTAGGATTTAAGTGGGAAAAATTTTAGTTATTTTGTTTTTAATTTTTGTTCCTAATAATTATAAAAGATATAAAAAAGGTTTTATATCCATTCATTGTTAAATGACTGAATATTAAAGTTTAAATTCATAAAATGCAGTTTTTTTCACTTTTTATATGTAAAACCGAAAAATCACCGAAAAACCGGAAAACCCGGTTTTGTAATGTACAAAAACCGAAAAACCGGTTTTCAAAAATACTAGCGGTTTTGTGACCCCTAGTTGGTAGTGACCCTGACTACGAAGCTGGAGGTCCCGGGTTCGAATCCCGGCCGGGGCATTTATTTGTGTGAATAGTACGAATATTTGTTCTTGGGTCTTGGATGTTTTCTATGTATATATATATATATCTATATAAGTATTTATATCGTCACTTAGTACCCATAGTACAAGCTTTGCTTAGTTTGGGACTAGGTTGATTTGTGTAAGATTGTCCACAAAATATTATTATTATTATATTATTATGTTTTCACACCACCTGCTATTCAGAAAAGAGTCATTGGGATTCTCATTTGAGAGAAATGATGACTCTTTTCCTCATAGAAGAGAAGGTGTGAAAAACTGTAGGTGCCACTCGGTAGCAAAACTATATGGAAGACATTTAGCAGCGGACCTAATAGGCGGTGTGAAAAGCGGTATGTGTCACACGGTAGCAAAATCATTTCCGCCTTGAGCATAAACACTTGAATCCCTCGCTACGCTCAAGATTCTACTTTACAATCCCTCGCTACGATCAAGAATCTATTGCAGCACGTACCCTCCTGCCCCTGCTTGTACTTGTTCTTGATGGCCTGCAGGCTGACGCCGCCCTCTCTTTCGTTCCTGGGACGATACGGTAACAATCTACAAACCCCGGAGGTGAGCCAGAGCCGAGTTTAGCCGAAGTCCAAACATCGAAATTCGTATCCTGCCGTCCCCTATACTCTCGTGTTATATCACTATAAGAATGAAAGGGATGGCGCAGGTCTGTATTATCTCACGTACCCTTCTGCCCCTGCTTGTACTTGTTCTTGATGGCCTGCAGGCTGATGCCGCCTTCTCTTTCATTCCTAGCGCGATAGGAGGTGAGCCAGAGACGTAGACGAAGCGGCAAGAGCTGTTGCTGACACCTGACACAGATTGCCTGACTGCTGCGGCCTGACAAAGGTCAATATTGTGGCACGTACCCTTCTGCCCCTGCTTGTACTTGTTCTTGATGGCCTGCAGGCTGACGCCGCCCTCTTCCGTTCCTAGCGCGATAGTGTATCTAAAAATCTAGGAGGTGATTCAGAGACGTAGCCGAAGCGGCAAGATCTGTTGCTGATACCTGACATTGATTGCCTGACTGCTGCGGCCACAGAATAGCATAATAGTATTACATACTGAACGGACACGAACCCCCCGCACCGAGGTCAGTTACCTCGTCCCTGAGAGACCCGCCTGGTGTCGATCGGGTGCCGTCGCGCCTCGCGATTCGTCCGCGCCACGCGCTACGCACCCGCGCAAACAATTGACGCGGGTTCCGACGGCGCACGCACGCATACTTATCCACAGCGCTTACGTTCCTTCGCGTGTCACAGGTGCTGCGGCCTGGCAAAAGTCTGTATTATCTCACGTACCCTTCTGGCCCTGCTTGTACTTGTTCTTGATGGCCTGCAGACTGACGCCGCCCTCGTCGTCGGAGTCGTCCCGGCGCGCGGCCTGCGCGGCGCCGGCGCGACGCTTGGGCCGCGCGGACGGACGGGACCGCATCGCCGCGCGGAGCTCCATCTCCTCTTTCTGTCGACAAAATATGTACTACATTACAACGCGAAGGGCGGGAAGTCGGCCATTACTCGGCTTTGAATTAGAGAAACTGAACGCCAATATGCTGTTGGGAACCCAATGCACTGAACTGTCTTTAATCTATACTCACCGGCAGAAAATTTGGCCCAAAACAGAAATAGTACATTATTGCCGTGGCCGGGAAGGGAGCAATTGCAGGCTGAGTATTTGTTTAAACGGACGAGCTTGCGAGTCCGTTTAATTATAATACGAAGCCTGCAATTGCCATTCCGGCCGAGGCTAATATAGTGCTTTTCTCAAAAATGGGGAAAATACGACAAAAATTTAATTAAGATTTGATAAACATAACCTTAAAACGTTAAAAGCATCATGTTTTCCCGCCGTTTATTTTACACCGAAAAACGCAAATTATTCGAGACACATAAAAAAACGTCGCGTTTTCAACAGAAAAATACGAGCTGAATTGACTGAATACGACCTGTGCCTGCTTTTATATGACAGTTTCTACATTTTAAAAAGTTTATAACTCGACAAATAAAGGAATTTATATGTGACATTGCAGGCCATAATATGTGGCCTGCAATGTTTTTTACTTTTTAATTTGGATCTGACCTTAAACTATACACTTTACCTTCCAATATGTAGCGACTAAAGTCCAGTTTGCGGGCCATTTTTGAGAAAAATGCATTTTTATATATTCAATTTATAGTTTGGAATCGCGAAAAGTTTTTGGACCAAATTTTCTGCCGATGAGTATATAATAGTAGTTTATCCAACTGGTATATAATGAGGGGCAATAAAATACGAGCCGAAGGCGAGTTTCATAATAAGGTCACACGAGTGTTTTAATGCCTAAATATGTACAGTTGCATACATTACTTTATCTACACACATATTATAACTACTCTAAGATGGGTTCAGAAACCGTAGTAAATAAATACAATAATTGTGTTAATACAACCTTTTTTGCACGGTTGCGGAAATATCGAAATCAGAACTGGCAACCGATACCTGAATGTTATTTAAAAAAGTAAAGAGTCCCTATTCTGATGTAATCATGTCGTTCCAGCTCAAATTTTTCGTGCGGTATATACTAAAAAAACATCGAGCTGACATTTCGCATCGACTGAATTTGAATTTTCAGTGATACTAGAATAGGGACATGTCAACTTTGACATTTAAATTTTGACAGTTTTGTTTGACGTTTAATATTTTAACGTTTGAGATTAAAATGCAAAATTATGTTACTGCTGTAGCCTTAGCCACAGATAAGAAAATTGCCATAAATTCATTGAATGTTGAAATGAGAGTCATTTTCTACGGTTTCCGAACGCAAATTAGAGGATTTATGATATGTGTGTAGATAAAGGACTTTAAGGTCTCAGAGTAGATTTAGGAAGTAATTTAATCACAAAATTCGCTAATGAGGAAGATGGCTTAACTAATCCAGTTGTTATTCGTAACCTGCAAAGTTACTATTCATTTTCATAACGCGCCCGAAACAGTCTGTGGCTATTTATTTTGATAGGACGGACCAAGAACTTCGTTCAGGCTATGAAGTTCGTGAGTAAAGTATATTGACTTTAAGCTGGTATTACCTGTCGGCGGCCGACTTATCTTGATGAAGCTGGTCTTGGTGGCCCGATCAGCCAACGACAGGGTCATGTTCCATTGAGTAAGTGGAGAGCTTCGTTCAATAACACCTGTGAGTAAACCACACTGACCTTGAGTTGGTATTTCCTGTCGGCGTCGGGGTCCGCGCCGACCTGCGACAGTATCTTGATGGAGCTAGTTTTGGTCGACCGGTCGGCCAACGACAGGGTAATCTGTCATTGAGTGAGTGAGTGGAGAGCTTCGTTCAATAAGACCTGTGAGTAAACCACACTGACCTTGAGTTGGTATTTCCTGTCGGCGTCGGGGTCCGCGCCGACCTGCGACAGTATCTTGATGGAGCTAGTTTTGGTCGACCGGTCGGCTAACGACAAGGTCATCTTCCATTGAGTGAGTGGAGAGCTTCGTTCAATAAGACCTGTGAGTAGACCACACTGACCTTGAGCTGGTATTTCCTGTCGGCGTCGGGGTCCGCGCCGACCTGCGACAGTATCTTGATGGAGCTAGTTTTGGTCGACCGGTCGGCCAACGACAGGGTAATCTGTCATTGAGTGAGTGAGTGGAGAGCTTCGTTCAATAAGACCTGTGAGTAAACCACACTGACCTTGAGCTGGTATTTCCTGTCGGCGTCGGGGTCCGCGCCGACCTGTGACAGTATCTTGATGGAGCTGGTTTTGGTCGACCGGTCGGCCAACGACAGGGTCATCTTCCATTGAGTGAGTGGAGAGCTTCGTTCAATAAGACCTGTGAGTAGACCACACTGACCTTGAGCTGGTATTTCCTGTCGGCGTCGGGGTCCGCGCCGACCTGCGACAGTATCTTGATGGAGCTAGTTTTGGTCGACCGGTCGGCCAACGACAGGGTAATCTGTCATTGAGTGAGTGAGTGGAGAGCTTCGTTCAATAAGACCTGTGAGTAAACCACACTGACCTTGAGCTGGTATTTCCTGTCGGCGTCGGGGTCCGCGCCGACCTGTGACAGTATCTTGATGGAGCTGGTTTTGGTCGACCGGTCGGCCAACGACAGGGTCATCTTCCATTGAGTGAGTGGAGAGCTTCGTTCAATAAGACCTGTGAGTAGACCACACTGACCTTGAGCTGGTATTTCCTGTCGGCGTCGGGGTCCGCGCCGACCTGCGACAGTATCTTGATGGAGCTAGTTTTGGTCGACCGGTCGGCTAACGACAAGGTCATCTTCCATTGAGTGAGTGGAGAGCTTCGTTCAATAACACCTGTGAGTAAACCACACTGACCTTGAGTTGGTATTTCCTGTCGGCGTCGGGGTCCGCGCCGACCTGCGACAGTATCTTGATGGAGCTAGTTTTGGTCGACCGGTCGGCTAACGACAAGGTCATCTTCCATTGAGTGAGTGGAGAGCTTCGTTCAATAAGACCTGTGAGTAAACCACACTGACCTTGAGTTGGTATTTCCTGTCGGCGTCGGGGTCCGCGCCGACCTGCGACAGTATCTTGATGGAGCTAGTTTTGGTCGACCGGTCGGCCAACGACAGGGTCATCTTCCTGTGAGTAAACGACTCGGTGGAGTGCGGACGGAAGGAGAGCTTCGTCCGGAACACTGCTTGGCCTTGCAGACCGGTGCCTTGACGGACGAACAGATGGTTGTGATCACCCTGAAATTATACAAACATTCTTGGAAAAGTTCATTTCAGGCATGTCTATCAAGCATGTCAACAAGTTATGACTATGAGCAACAATGATGTGTAGTACAAAAATCTTTGTTTTAATCAAACGACGGATATTCATAATATTGTCACATTCCATAAGCATATTCTAAAACCAATTCGGAAATTACCTAAACCAATATAGTTATTAGCGTTTGAAGTTCATTCATCGAAGGAAATGAAAAAGGACAAATCTCCACTATCAGCAGAGTGTGACAATGTGTGTGCGCTATCTCGAATAATGAATGAATGAATGAATTTTTATTTGCTGAGTATAGGTAACATACATATCGGTGTTAATCTTAAAATTGAGATCTGCCATACTCTACTTAGGGTAGCATGCAAATTTTCAGTGAGAACTTAAAAAATAACATATATTAACAATGTCACATAAATTATTCTACATTTTAAGATTAGGTCAATAAATAAATAAAATTATTGTTAGTTCTAGATGTCAAGCCTGATTAAATTAATTTACATTGTTAAGTCCTGTAAATAAGTGTATATGTAAATATGTATATTGCAACATCGTCGAAGGTCAAATTTTGTACAGTCAACTACAAAGAGATGTATCCACTTTATTATCTTACGCCTTTGTAATAAGGTCCAATAATGTACATCTCATTATAGTCGACTGTGCCATGTGTATGCCGTAAAAGTCGCACTCACATGTAGCGGCTGCTTGTATACGTCGAATATCTCGGCGCCGAGGTGCAGCGACATGCTGCCGTCCGACCACTTGACCATGCGCGCGTTGGACTCCTTGATCGCGTTGCCGTCCTTGTCGAAGTTCGTGCGCCACCGCATGGTGTTCTCCACTTTCAGCTTCAGCCTGTAACAGATTCATTTAAGAGTTATACTCTTGTCGGTGTAGCTCTCTCCATCTGACTCTATCTAGGGCCGTCTCCTTGACCTCCTTATACGACACGACTCTTAATTTCCCTTTTATTTGTTTCATGTAGCTTATCCTCGGTCTTTCCCTTCCTCACTTTCCTAAATTTTGCCTTCTATGATGTTCTTTATAAAAACATCGTGTCGAATGAGATGACCATATTTTCTATAACTTTCAGCATATAACAGATGGTCATGATTAACACTTTCACTGCCCGATCGAAGCCGACTAGCGAGCACTGCGTAACTTTTCAGAGCTTGACAGCCTGCTAGCGCCCGCTGGGCGGGCTGTCGGTATAAGTAGGTCGTTAAATCTATTTCTGGGGTACATTCAACATTTAAATCTGGCAGTATGTTAACAATAGTAAGTTGAGCCGTCTCAACGGAGAGGTGCTCTTTGCTTAGCTGTGTCCAGACCCAAGTCTGTCAAGTCAAGTCATCCCAGAGATGTAGACATACCCAAGTATGTCTACATCTCTGGGATCCTACCTAGTCTCACCTGTATCGACCTTCTTCGTCCGTGGCCGGGTCTCGACGGAGAGGAAGTTGGGCAGCTTAACGAAGCGCAGTTCCTTGCCGAGCTTCCTCCAGATCTTGGGCATGACTACGTCTCTGGGGTCCTATCTACTCTCACCTGTATCGACCTTCCTCACCTAGGGTCTCCTCTTCGTCAATCTCATCCTCGTACGTGGCCGGATCGTACGGCCTGGTCTCCACGGAGAGGAAGTTGGGCAGCTTGACAAAGTGCAGCTCCTTGCCAAGCTCCCTCCAGATCTTGGGCATGTCCACGTCTCTGGGGTCCTATCTGCTCTCACCTGTATCGACCTTCCTCATCGAGGGTCTCCTCCTCGTCTATTTCATCCTCGTACGTGGCCGGGTCTCGACGGAGAGGAAGTTGGGCAGCTTAACGAAGCGCAGTTCCTTGCCAAGCTCCTTCCAGATCTTGGGCATGTCCACGTCTCTGGGGTCCTATCTGCTCTCACCTGTATCGACCTTCCTCGTCGAGGGTCTCCTCCTCGTCTATCTCGTCCTCGTACGTGGCCGGGTCGTACGGCCTGGTCTCCACGGAGAGGAAGTTGGGCAGCTTGACGAAGTGCAACTCCTTGCCGAGCTCCGTCCAGATCTTGGGCATGTCCACGTCTATCCGCGTCTCGGGGATTTCCACTTCCTCTTCCTCTTCAGGTTTGTCTCGGGCCTCCTGATGGAATTGGCATTGTTAGTATGTTAGTATAAGATTCCTTTTGTGTGTATTTAATATGAACATCTTACTTTTTGGATTGATTTTCCGAACATTTTGGATTGAGTTTACGTCTGATGATAATCACGGCAGGCACCACATACCTTGTATATGACCTTGACCTTGAAGGGAATAACCAAAGCTATACATTTTCTAGCCTACTTGTACCCGAAGTCTCCCGGCGAAAAAAATAAACAAAAGCATTGCTTTGTTAAGTGCCCAGAGATATCCGTCACCGGGAGATGACAGGTTAACCAAGAGTCCCTCATACCTTGTATATGACCTTGACCTTGAAGGGAATAACCAAAGCTATACACTTTCTAGCCTACTTGTACCCGAAGTCTCCCGGCGAAAAAAATAAACAAAAGCATTGCTTTGTTAAGTGCCCAGAGATATCCGTCACCGGGAGATGACAGCTTAACCAAGAGTCCCTCATACCTTGTATATGACCTTGACCTTGAAGGGAATAACCAAAGCTATACACTTTCTAGCCAACTTGTACCCGAAGTCTCCCGGCGAAAAAAATAAACAAAAGCATTGCTTTGTTAAGTGCCCAGAGATATCCGTCACCGGGAGATGACAGCTTAACCAAGAGTCATGGGTATGACCGTTGACTGACTGATTGTTGAACCTGCGAAGTCGGCCTTTACCAACACAATTAATAAATCTAGTATAACTAACTCACCTCATCCCCACTACCCCTGCGCGCCTTCGTCCCTCCGCTCGTCGTCCGACCTGCCGCGGCTGTTGCTACGTGACCTTGACCGCGACCTCGACCTCGACTGCCGGACGCCTTGTCACCCTCGTCCTCCGTACTGATGAACTAACTCACCTCATCCCCACTGCCCCTCCGCGCGTCATCTCCGTCCCTTCGCTCGTCGTCCGACCTGCCGCGGCTGTCGCTACGTGACCTTGACCGCGACCTCGACTGCCGGACGCCTTGTCACCCTCGTCCTCCGTACTGATGAACTAACTCACCTCATCCCCACTACTCCTCCGCGCGTCATCTCCGTCCCTCCGCTCATCGTCCGACCTGCCGCGGCTGCCGCTACGTGACCTTGACCGCGACCTCGACCTCGACCACCGGACGCCTTGTCGCCGTCGTCCTCCGTCCTGATGAACTAACTCACCTCATCCCCACTGCCCCTCCGCGCAGCATCTCCGTCCCTTCGCTCGTCGTCCGACCTGCCGCGGCTGCCGCTACGTGACCTTGACCGCGACCTCGACCTCGACCGCGACCTGGACCGCCCGGACGCTTTGTCGCCCTCGTCCTCCGTACTGATGTCGGACGCGTCGCCGAATAGAGCGTCCGCGGTAACTGTAATTATTTAGAATTTCACGTGAATCGGTTATTGACGCATTCGGGATCGTCCTAATACAACGCGATCACGCGATGATCGCGTTGTATTAGGACGATCCCTTCGTTAGCCATTAGATGTATCGTTTCATTGAGACCGCGCCTGTGACGGGTGAGGGGCAAAAGGGTAGCGAACGGGTAGCGGGCGGCGGGTCTTTGCCCCCCACTACTCTTCAACGTGGTCTCAGTTAAGCGGTCGACCTATAGACGCCGCTTCGGTACTGAGCATTTTTTATTTGTGAATTAAAAATTGTATTCTCAGGAATAATTTTAAAGTAACGTCCGTTGACTAAACTTTTTCAAGATCATGAGAATCATCGCGCGACAAAATATCCAGTAGCTATCGTTACATCCCCATTCAAACTTTCCACCCTAAATCCACGTTACCCAGATACCTACATTTAATTACCATTACATTGCGGGTCGGGGTGGTATAACGAGTTCACACGCTCTATACATCCGCGCGATGTAATTAAACTCGCATATGCGAATCTCGGACATGGGCAGCGCTTGAGCGATCGATCGTTGTGGCGCTCTCTGGGGGAGGCCTATATCCAGCAGTGGTCTTTCGTCTGATGATGATGATGATGCGAATCTCGTATGTGTCTTAGGTGTCTTAGAACCTTAAAGGTTACATGGGAATGATCCGTTACTCACCAGTGTCAGTCTTTTCCTTGTCCTCATTATCGTCATCGGAGTCCACCAGTTTCTGTGTCTTCCGGTTGGGTTTGCCGCTGGTGTCGGAGCCACTGTCCGAGCCTTTACGTTTCGGCGCGCTCTTCCCGCCGTCACTGTCCGAGTCGGATATCACGGCACGCTTCTTCTTGTCTTTCGCTGTTGAGTAAGTCGTTAAAAATTGTTGATTTCAGAAGAATTATTATTTTTTGTAATGTCTTTTATTTAGTCATGGTGCCTTTTATTCAATGATGGAAGGAAGGGTCGAAAGGGGGCGAACAAGGCGAGGGTGTCTTGTCTGTGATATTGAAAAAAGGCCAGGTCAGAAGTTCCCGCAACCGACGAGCTTCGAGCTGATATGATGTATGGATGTGATTGAAGGAAAAAACGTATGTAAGGACCGGAGTACTTGGCGTTCTTTGATTTCTGCCTACTCCAATGGGACACGGGCGTGAGTATATGAATGCGTAGTGAAATTAACAATTGACAAAGATTTATTTATTTAGGAATGTTTTTGTTGAAATTAGTTTTATATTGGGATATTCAGGGGCGAACAATCGACCTAGCTAGGTTTCATTTGGGGGAAATTTTCTTCAAAAACCATAGAGAAAATTATATAGACTGTTACTGACGCATGATCGTACTGTTACTGACGGTGATCATGTTCATTTCGCAATCACGCAACTTTTAATCCTACTTACCGGCAGTTTCCGATGCGTTAGATCCAGATCGGGAGCGACTTTTTGACTTGGATTTACTCCTGGACTTCGATCTGGACTGTCTTGATCCTGATCTGAAACATAATTTAATATTAACAAAACCAACATTACTAAATATCACACATGCATACAGCAAATAAGCGTAGGCCGCCACAAGGGCGCTAAGCGAGAAAAATCGTGACAAGGAAATATTTCGCTATTCGTGACGCACAGAAAAGTCTCGCTTGCCACGCCAGCGTGTACGTATGAGCTAGCTACAAAAAATAGACCAGAAACCAAATTACCTGGATCTGCTTTTAGCTTTAGCCTGGTCATCGTCTATCATGAGATTCGGCGAATTCGACCTACTGTCCTGCACATCCTGCCTTTCCACCGGGCTCTTGGACCTCGAAGACGCACTGCCAGACCTAGACCTCGACTTCCTACTCTTGGGACTACCGCTCACCGACTTCGACCGTGACCGACTCTTCGCTTGCGACTTCGGACTTTGGGATCGGGACTTCGACGAGTGGGACCGGGTTTTGGGGCTCTGGGACCTCGACTTTGGACTTTGGGACCGTGACTTTGGGCTGGCTGACCCCGATTTGGGACTTTGTGACCGGGATTTAGGACTTTGGGCGCCAGATTTCGGACTGGCTGATTTCGACTTGGCACTGCCTGATCGAGATCTGGCGCTGCCTGAGCCTGATCGTGACCTACGGGAACCGCTTCTAGACCTTGATTTAGAATCTCTTGGGCCTTTAGCGCTTCCGGATGCCGCTGATGAGGCGGATTTGTTGCTCTGAGCGGAGCCAGAACGAGATCTGTTGGAAGCTGCTGGAGAGTTGGATTTGCTTCGAGAGGCATTGGATGATTTTCTGGAGGCGGCGGAATGGTGGGACTGTGGGGAACCACTAGCTGATTTGGCTGGGCTGCGGGAGCCAGATCTGAAATAGAAAATGTGCAATTTATATTATCTACACAATTTTAGTGAGTAGTAGGGAGAGCTATAATATGAATGACCAGTCCAGCAAACAAACATTTAAGCCCTGATTTAAAACCAAGTTCTGCATGTGAGCATTAGGTAAATATTAAGGTGTTCATTTATGGTTTTTTTTTTAAATAGGTTTGAGAATCTAGACTCTAGAGACCCTAAATAGTCTGTATCAGGAGAGCAGCAGGTAGGGCATGCTCCCGGTTCTGATTTTGTATGGTGAGAACCGGGAATTCCCGGTTCCGGTACTAGATTTGTATAGAAAATGAGAACCGGGTGAACACGACTGTCAACAATATCATAGAGTCTTTAAGACCAAGTTTGGTCTTGCAAGCCATATTAGAGCTCACAGAAGGAGAATGCAGTACAATGGCTAGAGTCGCCGTCATCGAAACCGATATGGAGGACTATAATATATGTATCAGGTTCACAGGAGAGATTTTTTTTGTCATTTTCTTTCTTATTATTCATTGAAATATACTGTTGAATTGAGGAATACAGCTACTACTGGTATGGTATCTGTGTGCCTAGCTATTAATCTGTTGCTTATTACCTACTGTTATCATGTTTCAAACCACCATATGATTATTTCAAATGTGTAATGTGTTAGAAATAAACCATTGAGGCCTACTTACAGGATAAGCATTTTAGTTCTTTTTTTATTATTTAGAACACAAACAGCCACAAGACAAGTACATGTACTGTGCTAACAGACATAAGACATCAATGTTCATTTTTTGTACAAGCTGTTAACAAAATACAAAAAGCCATCCTAATCATCATCATCAAACTTAAGAGCTACGCTCTTGTCGGTGGAGAGATCACCAGTCTTCCCGGTTCTCAGCCAGCCTTTTAAAAGACATGCTAATAAAAGATTTAAATAAATTGTACAAACACAGTAGTACTAGTGGTTGACACAAGCACTCTTCAAATAAATGAGATAAGCTGGAAAAATAAAATTACATTTCGATTTGATTATGATAATTACTATATAATTTGGGTACCTGGATCGGCTTCCTTCTTTGCCCGATGGAGCGGGGCTAGGGCTCTTCTTGCTGCTGGCACTGGAGCCACTGTCTGAGTCAGACCCAGAGTCTGTATCTGTAACAGAATAATCGAGGGTGGAGCAGTTACAAAGGTTCTTTCAAAATGGAATTATCTAACAAATGTTGAGTTCTAATTTAAAAAAGAATTAATCTCAATTTATCGGGTTTTTATTTCACAGTCCTCGCATATTTTGTTGATTTTTCTACATCTTCTTCTTTTTGACCACCAGAGGAGCAGTTCTTCACCACCACTCTCCAACCCCTCTTTTTCTACATAAAGGTATGAAATTAATTATGAAATGTTTTCTTTCTATAACTTAAGCCTGAAACTTTTTTTTTACCTTGAATTATAACTAATACAGTGAGAAATGCAATGGGTGTCTCTTCAAACTAGTAAGCGGATGAAAGGGTATTGAGGTGCCCTTATTATGAATGGGCTATCCTTAATAAATTTGATAAGTATTTAAAAGGGTACCAGGATATATTTTAATCAAATAGGTAACACTTTTGACAAGGGCTTTAAAAGCAAATTGAATGGGTTTTGATGGGAGAGGATGGTTAGTTATGCCTTGTGAAAAACCCATACAAAACTCGTTGAAAGGGATAGCGAGCCGGTCCATGGGTTGAACCAAACTCTCTATTGTGTTAAGTTTGACAAGTTTCTATGTGATGACAGTTGCTAGCACCATATTTAACACTGATTAGCCTGTAATCGTATGTTGGTGCAACACACACTTGATAAAACTGGGTAGCAATAGCCCCAAAGTCCAATTGAAGAAAACAAAATTTAAAAAAAGACTGGGTTAATGCATAAGCAAAACAACTTCTAAGATTTGTTCTGGTTCCGATAAATAAATTAAAACAAAAACATCCTAAGTATAAATCGAGCATCATGTCGGAAAGTAGGTTTTATAAGGATACATAGCTCGAGGAAATTGCGTGCAACCGTAACTTCTAAATCAATACAGCCTTAACATTTGTCCGACGGAATACAAAATGGATGCAAAAATGCATCCACGACTTAATGAAACAAATGTGATGAAATAATTATAAAGTGGGTGATTTAGGTTAAGCATACCTATTCAATTCCAATGTTCAACATGAAAATGTATACTAAACATTCAACTTAACACTAACACTAGAGAATATTTATTGACACGGCACGTAAAGTAAAGCCAGAGACTTACCTTCTGAAACATTTTGCGCAATAGGCGCCATTGTATTTTATCAGTGATATATACTATTTTACTACCACTCACAAAAAGAAAGTCACTTTTATATTAAAACTATTCATTCACAAACAAACTCAAACGAATAAAATAAGTAATTTTGAGGTTATAAGTAAACGTCAAATATGACGCGGACAAACTATCTCGAATACGTTGATGCTCATTGATGCTAGTCTCGCTATTTACGTTAAAATCTAGTTACGCAAAACACAACTCTAAAGTTTCAAACTTATGATAGAAAATCAAGTATATCTTAGAGTATCTTTCTCTTTAGACTGGTTTATCTTATTTATCCCGGCGCTTAAGCGGGTATTACACTGTCCTGAATCAGGCGTCCTAACTAGTGGACGGGAGTTGAAGCATCTCGCTCTAACGTATAGGTCGGATCCCTTCTAAGTGTCCTGAATTCAGGACAGTGTAATACCCGCTTCAGGCGCGCACTGAACGACTTTTCCTCAGCAACTTTTTTGTCTCTGTCGCTTTTGCGCTTGCTGGACTCTTCTCAGCTAGGCTAGGTTTAGTGAACCAGCGACAAACCTCCCAGTAGCTCGATTCCACTGACACCTTAGATTCGGTTAAAACCGCTCAACCAATGTCACTGGAACGCAAACTCAGTATTCCAGTGCTTAAACCTCACGCGTGGTCGTATCGGAGGTTTTCATGGGATTTTCTCCGGGCCACTTTACTCCAACCCCCATTCCTGTCGAATTATTGGGCCCGGCCTATAAAGCCAAATGTTAAAAAAAGTTGGTTGGCAACTCTTGGCAGTTGGTTGGTCAAAGAAATTGTATAAACTTAACCAAACATGACCATTAACCATTAGCATTTTTGATCAAATTATCCAATTTCTTTGATTAAACGCACATTGATCCAACATATTGCACAAGAGTGGAATACCTACCACATCGGTCTAGAATATTTTTGAAAAGTGTTTTTGGCAGTGCTTACGCCAAGTTCAGAAAAAGAAAGCTACATAATACCTACCTATGACCTGTTTCGCGTAGAATTTTTATTAAGTATTTCAAGAGAGAGTGAGTAGATTACTTGTGAAATTGCGAAACAAATCGAATGCACGTCGTTAGTCTGTACGAAACCAATGCCCAATAAATACTTGCAAAAATTTTTTGTACGTAATGAATTTAATGTAAACGGATTGCTGTTACAGTGAGCCTCAACTTTAACCTGCGGGCATCAAATGACTAAAACCAAGTCATTTAGCTAAATTTCAAGACTTTCATTGTAGCTACCTAATCTACTTAGTTACTATGCTTCGGTAAGATCAAAACTAGCTTCTCAGACGCCGGGCCGGTCGGTGCCATTAGGTCCGGAGCATGCCCGACCCGGGGCACTTTGTGTCGAAACAAGAAACAAGGGTCGTGCTTGATAGTTGATAGCTACGTGACCCGTTTAAAGTGAACATAGCCGCGCACGCTTGCATCTGTTCCCACTTTGAATGGGCCGACTCAATGGCAACCTTTTTTTCACCGTCCGTTTGTTAGTAGAACGATGGCAGCGGCCGGCGACGTGTGTGCCGGTCTCATACGACACAAACTAACTTTACTCCGAGAGTTATGCGACACGCATATCTTAGATGTGCTCGTTAAAAAAGGAATCTTCAGTTTGAGTGACCATGAGTTAATAACCGGTGCGTCGGACACCGATAAGTGTAATTATTTCGTTGATGTTGTTAGTAAACAAAGTGGTGCAAAGTTGAATGAGTTGTGTTCGGTGCTTGAGCGGGAATGCCCAAAGTTGTCGAAGGAGCTTATGAATGACAGACAAAGATTTATAGTTAACGGTGAGTTATAAAAACTTATTTAGATCTGATTTCAACGATAAGCAATGAGCGCAAGAAGGGTATTGAAAAACACAGTAAACGCCTACTTACCTAAAGATACTGTAGTTAACGAAGTTGTTATAAATAAGTCACCACAGGGAAATTTAAAAGTAACGTTTAAAACTTTCAAATTTATTTTAGAGGGATTCACAAAATTAAAGGTACTGAGAGGCCCATCGGCGTATATCCAGTAATTATTCGATTTGTTTTTATTTTTGTATAAGTTGCCTGCGTTCAGTATTTTTGAAACTACGTAATAGAAAATATATATGTAGTTTAGGCGGTACTTACCTACCTACATTTTGCATCAATTATTCACTCCCGTCACATTCTAAATAGTAAAACACTTAACTACTAATATGTTAAATGAATAAAATGCTCTAAGGTTTTTACGGTTTATTGCAACCCGGAAAACTACTATCATTTTAAATGGATCTATATTTGATGCCACTAATTGTAAAGAATCACGAAACGTTTAGAACATGAATTTGATTGAAAAATTGCATGACAACGGGCCAAAAGAAGGGGAGCTTTAGTGTATGATCATCTAAACCATTCCTAAAAATATGTAATAACAGTATTATATACCATTTAACTTAGTGTGTAATCAGTGTCCATTTCATTTAGTTATAACTACAATCTACCTACCCACTTTTTATGTAGAAAATGAAAAGCCTAATCAAATATACCTGAGAATACTAAACAGGCAAAAAAAAGGTACAAGGTAAAATTCATGTGAAGGAAGTGCCACCAGCCAAGTTATTAAACTTCAGTAAAAATATCCATCATCATCTAGACTGAGGCTGCTGTCGGTTCGTCAAACGATTATGCGGGTACGTACGAGAATTGACCCCTCTGTCATCGTGGGAATAAATCGTTTGCCTATTTATTCAGTTGTCATTACTTAGGACTTCCTGGAAATGGATAACCATTAAAGACCAAAAACAAATTCAGACTTTGATCGTAACTACTAAAATTATTGTTCCTCATTTATGATCCCGTTTTAAATAAATCCCATTTATTTCTTAGTCAAGCACAAAATTGGTTAATATCCGAAAACATTGGAACCACTATGAAAGTCGCGATCATATATGCTTTGTACAAATACGATATTGATTATACTGTGCTTGGTCAGGTTTTCTTCATTATTATTATTATGTTATAAATGCATTAATGACTCCTAAATTGCTGAAATTCGCAATTGTTGTTGTTGGTTTCCGTGAGTGATGAAGGTCAAGACTTAAGTAACGAGCCTGATTGTCCCTACTGCGTAAATATACTGGTTGGAAACCGTATAAAGTACTTAAGTACATAACATAGGACGATCGATTTGATAACTGACACAACATAACATAGAAGCGATGTATGCAAATTTAGAGCTAGATATTCTGTCACACAAATCAAGCTGCAGGCTTCCTCGTGACAGAACTATATTGCTTACTGTTTACGTGCATTATTCTCAGAAGTTCTCGTAATACAATGTTCTCTTATTTCTGCGAAAGGGCCACTGTAATGTAGCAGATTTGCTGACACGATAACATAAACGTTATGGTTAGAATACACAACAAGACATTGTCGCAAGTTCCCCAGTTATAATGCTCATTTTGAGTAAAACTTGTCGAAGTACTACTTATATTTTTTTATATGTAGGTATGTTAGGTACTTGTTTCTATTTGCAACAGTGTAAAGATCCTTTTAAACCACTTGAAATGTGCCGAATTGATTTTAACTTATTATGGTAGGTACCATACCAAATTAGATTTAACAAAAGAGTTGCCATATATGTCTCTGAATCAGGCACCTAGTGCAATAATAGACGGTTAACAACTCATCTCGAGTCCCAACAGCTGCCTATAATATACAGGGCATTTGCAAAATTGTTCTTAACGCACGTGTTGCGCAGGTGCATTTGAGCACATGCTGTTCCACGTTTCTTATCTCGAACAATAATATTTATCCGATGAAATGAAATGCTTAATAAAGGTTAACTTCAGTTTGGTATGCTGCCAGGCATTTGATCAAAATACATTATATTACTTACATTAATATATCACGTTTAAGTACATCATACCTTGGGTGTTGACGTGGTATTGACAGTTGAATTAAGATCTACATAAATATTTTATTTTATTTTATATCGTACTACTAAAATCATGAGAAATAGGATAAATGAAATAAAATAAATGAACATTATTCTGTAAGTAGGCCGCAATGGCACTTTTACAAGTCAAACCCTACTAGCGTTTCACCGAGGCCACTGCCGAGAAGAAACGCCGAAAGAAACTCGACAGTCAGCCATTTTGATAGATATTATGATAGATATCAATAGACGACCTCTCATCCTCCAAACCCGGATATTTCAAACGATATTATCAATTATTGAAAGTTGATGACTGTGTTGATGACTCATATAAAATTTGTATACTTTTACAATGATCACCTGTAATTAAAAGCCATTTAAGTCTAATTCAGTCAATTCAAACCTTAGAATTTCATAGTCCACTAACTCTAAGACGGGTCAAAGGCCGCCCAACCCTAGCCAGGGCCATTTAAGAGCCTCTTATAACGCCATTGCTCACGGGGTGTGACGGCTCGTGTGAATACTCCATGGGAATATCTTTGATAATGAACCAGGGTTATTTATCAAGCTTCTTTGTTCCGTGCTTATGTCATAATGTTGAACTTGGAATTTCTTATCGTTAAGATAGCTTCGAGCATTATGACTTTTTTAGAGTCTGGAAGATACGAGACGTATTGTATAGTTGAGCACTTGGGTTTTTGTCTGACTCATGTTAGTGAGGAAGTCATGCATTTAGTCGCCTGTAGTGAAAACATTACGACATGCAATTTTCATGGACAAGTGAGCTTTCTATCACTTAACTTATTCCTGGGTTAGTACATCAAGTGTTTATCTAAGTGGAAAACATCACCGCTTCTAATTTAGTTGCGGTTGTGAAATGCCAGTGAAAACACTAGTGAAACCACAAATCTGAAAGGAGTTAGTGCTACTGGGGAGTAATGAGAAAGTGAAATGCTTGACTGCATTACTTTAAGAGCCTAAATGTTTATAGCTGTTAAAAATATAATTGCATGAGTTCTCGTATAATAGTTGCGCTAAGTTACATTTTTTCCGGTTTTATAATTGCTAATTATATTAGGAAATTGGACTTAACAAGTTAACACTTCATATACTTAACATTCCATATTTACCTAGTTTCGTAGCTCAGTGTCGCGTTTTTATTAATGCTTTATATTTTTGCTTGTTGTTTTAGTTAGATTAGCTTACCTCCGAAACCTACACCGAAATAATTGATACCAAAAATCTATAGTGTCTATATTCTAAAAGCAAATACTGGGTAACACTTCAACTCATCTCCCATCGTTATTACTTATAATAATTTCCCCCGAAAATAAACAAACTCGAATATTGTACACAAAAACACTTGACCTAATCCTATCAGAAACCACCATGAAGTATAAGTAGATCATAGATAGTATGATCAAGTAGGTGTAGTAAGTTTCTAGAGCTTCATTTGTCTCCAGCATTTTCTAACAGTTTTATTTTTCTTAGTTAGACTCAAACCTTAGTTAACCGGTACAATCCCAATACGTGCTCGAATGCGCAGCCAATATGCTATTAAGCTTGTTCCGCCACAACAACGTTTGCTTTATACCATAAAACACCATTTGACAAGGTGCTGATGCCATTACGTGCGCGAAAGTTCAATACCCTGGTCCCCGCCTGAGAAAATTAAAAATAATGTCCAATTACTTACCGATATTGGATCGGCTCTAAACGGTTGGTGGAGCATTTCATTTTAACAAGTTTGAATTGGGTGTTTTTTGTGATTAACAATTGCTTCTATTTGAGCGGAACATTCTCATAGGAATTTTTACATTGCTAAAGTTTGTCATTTAGGGCTTATCCAGAAATCACGCGAGGTTTTTTGGGTCCCTTTTAGACCCCCCCTCCCCCCTTGGTGATCTTTGGTGAGGTTTTGGACGACCCCCCTCCTCCTACTAACAAACGGAACAGTAGAAAAAGATCTTACTGAAGGGAAATATGATGACTTTCTCCAATTAATGTGATAAAGTTGCAGTCACCATCGTGTTTGATTGATGATTTTCATGCATAAAAAACTAAGAAGCCAGCTTTTACAAATGAATTAGATTTCTGATCCTTAAATCGGTTCAAACCGGAACAAACATAAGGGATCCTTTAAAAGATCAGATATTAAGGATCGTATAAGAATAGCCCTTCTATCACGGCTAATTAAATGAGATCACATACCGGCGTGACCATTAACAACCACAAATTGTAAATGAGTCCAATGAGCCGAGTGATTAGGTCATGCTCCTGATTAAATTAGCGAATCGTGGTGAGAATTCCATGTTAACTCCCAAGAATCTTCAGTCTTCACACCTTCCTCATCCATTTATTTATCAAATTAATCGTTACTTACCGACTGCTTAACATCTTCTCTTCATGTTTTAAATACTAACGAGCTACATAATTCGTCTTGCTTTATTGTGACTAAGGGGTGTTATAACACTTATAACTATTTTAAATAAATCTTGAAAGGTAGGTAGTGTAGCTGGTTCGATGTCCTGCATGATAAAATAGCTGAGTAGAATAAAATGCTAATAAAAACCATACACTTTTCTTAAGCACTATAAATACCTTGAACTTTCCACATTGTTACACAAATTGATTCGATTTAGAGTAGATTATTAAAAAAAAATATTTTACTAATTTTTTTGTGTATAACAAATATTTTACAACTAGGTATAGGTATCATTAAATTGATCGTATGATAAACCACGCGTACTAAATTATCTTAACTTTAATTACGTAGACCTCTTTTCTACAGATCAAATGTATGACACTTTCTGCTTTAATTTACTTTTAATTAATCCAGAGCAGCGGTACTGTTAATTTCGAGAAGCCATCAGACTCATATTGTCTATGGATGTGAAGTATTCTCATGAGCCTGATCCCACGTAGGTATAGGTTATAGGAAAAATTACAGTCTAGTTGGTAATTACTTTTTGTTTCGTTACCAGATTTCTGATTGATGAAGTTTTAAGACCGGGAAGATAATATTGTAAGATATCATAGTTATAAGTGAGAACTTAGTTAAATAATAATTTGAATAATACAGATTTATAGATAAGTGGAACGAAGTGCTAACAGTATGCATAACATGTTACGAGAAGGTAAGTTGTGTGTAAGTAACACAAAAGAGATCGGTTTATTAATCACACGTAGTTACCTACAACACTTTTATTTTTCGAAACTCTTGAGGAGTGGAATTCAGGATTTTTTTTTAGGAAAAACATGAATTACAACAAGGATGTATCTATGTCATTCACGTCATTCTAATTTAATGTGATAGAATGCGTGAACAGTCCGTCTTATGACTTGCACGTTTTTTAATTCCACTTTATTCACGGACATAAACACTAAAATTTTATGACACATCACGTTGCGGCCATATATGGATTTACTGTCACTCTGATCCTCGCCACGATAGCGTTATCACATTTCAGACGAACATAGTTAGAGCTTTCTTGTGTATCGCCGTTTGATGTTTAAACTCATAAATCTTTTGCTTTAGATAATAAATTACACTAGGTATAAACATTTTTTTTTCTTACTGGCTGGTTTTAGCTCAATAGCTCTTACTTCTATTTTTAATGTTTATAATATCCAATAAAAATACAATCAACATAACTAGGTACTTTCCAATCTTTCGTATGTAAACTGTAAACATCAAAAAAAATCTTTAAAATTTTCGCATCAGAACGTAAAAACTTGGCAGTACTCTACCGTGCACTTCAATAGCACACTCGTAGGTGTATGTAATCCTAGATATACTCGTAGTTACGTTATGGTTTACAGTTTGCTTACGTCTACGTATTTAATAATGGATCATTATCTTGTAACAATTTTATTCATTAGTTTCATTACACTAAGAAATATTACACTAGTAAACCAACATGATTTGTGAATTTGTGTAGCGATGACATAAGTGGTTGCATGCATTGTGCGTAACTTGCGCATAACTTAGCACATGGTCGATGATATTGAGTGCACTAAGCTTAAGCCACACAGAGAGCGGGCGGGCGGTAGCGGCGCGGGAGCGGGCGGTAGCGGCGCGGGAGCGGGCGGTAGCGGCGCGGGAGCGGGCGGTAGCGGCGCGGGAGGCGCGCGGGAGCTGGCGGTACACGCGGTGACACGCTCCCGCGCGGCTCCCTCCCGCTATAGTAGAGGTGAGACGTATTTACGGGAACAGATTTTTGGAATAGGTTTTGGCATGGACGCGTAAGTACGCGATCCCGCCCGCGCGTCTTTTAGCGTATCGAGTACTAGGCGTACGACGACTCTGAAGACTCGAAACGTCTAAGAGTCTTTATGTTCCGCGCTATTCGTATTCGTCTGCGCGTTCGTATTCTTTCGGGGCACCTCGGGTCGGGGTCGGTTTAGCGCGTATTTGGAGCTAGTCTTTGGATCTAGTCTTTTTGTGGACGCGTACTCGCAAGACTCAGTACGCGTTTTGCCTAGTACGTCTCACCTCTACGCTATAGCCCGCTCCGGCGCCGATACCGCCCGCTCCCGCGCCGCTACCGCCCGCTCCCGCGCCGCTACCGCCCGCTCACGCGCCGCTACCGCCCTCCCGCTCTCTGTGTGGCTTACGCTTAAGATGCTTTTACAATGCACTATAATGCTTCGAAGTAAGTAAAAGAAAAACAAATGCATTATAATTATGACCGCAAATCCTGCTGGGTCGAACACGGTAATCTGAGATTCTTTGATGTGATCCTTGTTACCGCAGCTTCCGTTTCCACTAGGGGCAAGCCATTAACTCCCAGGATGAAGTGTGGTCTTACGTCTTGCATATATGTAGTCGGAGATTGTTCCCATTCCCCAAGCTATACCTAGGTTTAAAAAAAGTTATGTTCTGGAACCCGAAACTCATAGCAATAGAGGTAATTTCACGGTAACTGTGTATCTGACTTTGGTCGTGAAATACCTTTTTTTATTCAATCAAAATCTGGCTTTTGAATTGATAAGCTTGTCAAGCTTTTGAATTACCTAATTTGGGACGAAATAAATTATAATACCTAAGTATATTATCTTTTCGAAACTTTTAAACTTCATGTTTGTATGATATTGACAAGTTATGTACCTATACTTATGAGTACTTATGTATTTATTTAATTAACACTTGTCTAAGATAGTTTACTTTGCTATCCAGCTACTCGCTTGCTTTGAGTTGAACCCTATTTCCTTGTAATAGGGGTGCGCCTGTCAACCAGTGTTGCCAACATCAAGTGAGCGGATATACCTAGCAGCACTAACTTCATTATAATTTATAACTACTCATAGTACCCAATACGCTATTTGACTATTTTTTTTATAATGCCAATCGAACCAGTTTTTAGAGACGATCAAATGTCTATATGGACCAACAACATTTAGAGCACAATAAAGGGCTAAAATTAGGGACAAACCTAGCTCGACGCTAGCGGCCCTCAAAAAGGCTCCTACAAATTGGCCCTGGCAAATGACGTCACTTGCACAGCATTCGACCAACCGTTGTATGGGAAAATTAGTATTTTGCTGTTTTAGTCGTAAAATAATAGAGGAGGAACAGAATTGGAAAAGGCGTCTCTAAACAATGCAAGCGGCAAGTCATGTAACAGTTGGGGTGACAACGTTATCAGAGGGTTTGGACCCTGCAGAATACGGATCTGCCTGTCGCCATCTCGAAATTTGAGCCGGAAGTACGGTATACCGGAAAAGGTGCAGCCCATACAAAAAATTTCGTAGTACATTTAGTAAATCGTTGCTCTGGTACTCTAAAAGAGGTCCGATTGATATGGTTTTTTGGTATGTTGTGAAGGACAATATTAGCCATGGTAACCTAAAAATTTCGGCTCTCCAGCTTCATAACTTTGGCCGCCATCTTGGAAATAGTGTCATTTTTTTCAGTTCTTTGCTTTTACTGTCGTCAAAGTTCATTCCAGTGCTAAACATAGTTCTACAATATTGTAGAATACAAAATTTGCTAAAACTTTTGGGTACAAAGATTTTTTCCATGACCCCTAGGGACGAAGATATGACAGGATATATCATTAAAAATTGCCACTTTTTTCTAGTTTTCCGTTCATGTTTACATTTTAAGTGCATTTTAGCACTAACTATAGTTCGGCAATATTGTAGATCACGAAATTTGCTACAACTTTTGTATTGAAATATTTTTTCCACGACCATTAGGAAAGAAGATATGAAGTCATCTATGGAGTAGCACCGTTGAAATTTGCTACTTTTGCAGTTTTCTTCACATATTTTCATTTTAGTGCATTTCTCATGGAAAAAATCTTTGTACCCAAAAGTTTCAGCAAATTTTGTGTTTTACAATATTGCCAAACCATGTTTAGCACTAAAATGAACTATAACGACAGTACAAGCAAAAAACTGAAAAAAGTGACAGATTATCCAAGTTGGCCGAGAAAGACGTGGAGCTGGAGTGTCAAAAATTTCGGGATACGATGACAAATATTGTTATTTACGGCATATCAAAAATCCATAACAATTGGACCATAGTTAGGGTACCGGAACAACGATTTACCAAATGTACAACGAAAAAATTTGTATGGGCTGCACCTTTTCCGATATAACATTCTTCCGGCTCAAATTTGGGGATGGAGACAGGCAGATCCGTATTCTGCAGGGTCTAAGCCCTCTGATTACGTTGTCACCCCAACTGTTACACGATTTGCTTCTTGTATTCTACTTCTTCAAAAATGGGCCTACTCTATAATGCTTTTAGGTACCTACATTGCCATACAATTTTTTTTTTTTTTTTATTACATAAGCATTCTATTGATACCTTTTATTTGAATTTTGGACGGTAAAAAAAATTACATAATTTTCTTAGTATTTGATGATTCATATATTTTAATGATTTTGGTAAAATTTTATAATTTACGATTTATTGTGATATTTTGATGGCTAACTATCCAAAAAGTGACACTGTGTTATACATTTTAATATGTGTCAAATACCGCATTGAACCTGCGTTCACACTGTTGTACAAATGTACTTACAATCAGAGCTAGAACTCGGTCTCTAATGATGTAAATGTAACACCTGAAAGTTCAACAAACTTTGCTCTACCAGCTAACGAGCCACGAAGGTAAACAAACAGAAACAAGACCAGGTATCGAGGGCATAAACATGTATACAATTTTGGACCTTATTTCAGGGGAATAAGGTGAAAAAAAATTGGTACACAATTCTTCTTAAAAAGTCATAAGTGCTACAGTTTTCCTATTCAAATAAAACGTTTTTGTGCTTGTGTAGGAAACGTAAGAAGTTGAGTATGTGCTACCTTTCTTTGTCATATTTCGTTTGCTTTTGGTAACGTGAGTTTGCGTTGAACTTGAATTTGTTGAAAGTTGGTGCTTAAAAATGAAAACTCCTCAAAGAGCCTTCAGGATCACATAACCAATATGGTTATGTAGACGTTCATTACAGGAAAACTATAACCATAATACCTACATCCAAGAAGTCTATAAAGGTCGGACCAACCCGATCCTCGTACCTGAACCAGATCACACAGTCGCTGTGGCCGAAATCAGCTATGAGAACATCATCATCATAAAAGTTCTACGGTTTGTGAGTTATCGCTGAAGAACCCAATGGTTTTAATATGTTTGTTAAGCGGATGCGTCCGCTGGCGAAAATCTCAATTTTTTAATCAAAGTGAAAATTGAAAAATTCAACACCACAGGTGGGATTTGAACCCACGACCTCTGGAATCCGTCCATTGCTCTACCAATTGAGCCACCGTGGTATCCCTTGTAATGGTGAATTTTTCAATCTTAACACTCATCTATTAAGCCTTATTAGGGAGGCTCGTAGCGACATCTACCGTGAAGCTGTTACAACTTCTGAAACGGCACCAACGTCCCAAGTTGCATTGGGAATCGTTGATAACAATGTGCTACACCCATACAAACTTTAATATGTTTGTTAAGCGGATGCGTCCGCTAGCGAAATAAGCTAATAAGGCTTAATAGGTGAATGTTAAGATTGAAAAATTCACCATTACAAGGGATACCACGGTGGCTCAATTGGTAGAGCAATGGACGGATTCCAGAGGTCGTGGGTTCAAATCCCACCTGTTGTGTTGATTTTTTCAATTTTCACTTTGATTAAAAAAATTGAAACCCAATGGTTTTCGAGTTATCGCTGAAAAACTGACTTTGACCTTAAATAGTTGCCGATATATTCCAATTCTACATAGATAAATAAAGCAATCTAAAAGACAATTCAACCGAAACCACTGAAATAGTGTACCTACCTATCGTGCACAAAAATCTAGAGATTGTGAGTGCAACTGCAGTTTTTGTTATTTGGCCTCGGACTGTGATCGTGACACGAATAGCACATTCACTAATCCGTGTTCCAGTCATAAACTTTTTCGTGGTAACTCCGACACGTGAGAGACACGACTAATTAGTCTAATTACAATACGAGTTTGTTAAGGGCCATTATCGCCGGTGGCGAATTATCAGATCGCTGTATGAATCTCAGGGTTAAGTTATAGTTAAGTATGGCTTGGATAATGTAATGTTTGATGGGTCCTGAATTTCTGACACTGCGAGATTGCATTTGTATTAGGAACACACATATTGACAATCGTACATACACCCGTACGAACGTACATACGTAATTAATTACGTACCTACATACATAGTCTACTGAGTTTAGCAACGCTAAAGTTTAGCATTCATCAGTCGGAGTATTATTGTACATATTTTCTTGTAAATAATTGATTTTTTACTTCTCATGCTCGAAAAGTGTGTCATATTAGACTTGTGAAGCGGGGCTAAAGTAGTACATTTAAGCCCTAGGGAAAATATGTATACATATTTAAGATTTACAAAACATTTTAATTTGACCAATCAAAATTCTTCACCTATTAAATCCACCAATCACAGAGCAGTAATTTGACAGATTTAAAAACATTTGGCAAAAATATCAACCAACCAGAACACAGCTGTACTAAAATCGACCAATCAGAAAGGAGATTAAGCGGTGTCTATGGTCAAAGCAATTACTCCTCTTAAAAGAAAAAAAACAAGCGCATGTTGCATCTCTTTCTTTAATATAGCAAAAGAAAGGGAGGCGGATACGCAAAGCGAACACGCATAGCGATTATAGCGAGGCATGGTGCTGGCCTTAGAAAAAAAATACATGCTGTCAAATTAGACATACGCCCGCCAAGAGTTAAATTATTCATTTAAGGTGGATAATTTGTGTTTATGTGTTTTCTCGCATTCGAAGTGAAAAGTAGAGTGTATAACTCGGGCCTAAAAGCCATATATTACCACTCGAACAATTTTCCCTCACTACGTTCGGGAAAATAACCATCTCGTGGTGATATGGCTTACTTTAGACCCTTGTCAAACAATCTACTATTATTGTTTGCGTTGTCACAGAATAAGTTTTAAGGACACCTAAGTATAACTACGCCTGCGGCTTGCGTGTCTGCAATCTGCATTGAACTAGCTCGGCTACCTACATTGAAGGATGTGCTTAATTAGCAGTAGTTATTTTTTATTATATATATAAACCAATCATTATACCGGCCAGTTCCTACACTAACACGACAAATTGCTCTCCACGGGACGAATTCCTTATCCAGAAGTTGCAGCAACGAGTAAAGGGTGATTCACAGTAGACCGATTCGTGTCCGGGCCGGCCCGTTTTCTAATACAGGAGGAGACGATCCTGGAATCATCATCATCATCATCATCATCATATCAGCCGAAAGACGTCCACTGCTGGACATAGGCCTCCCCCAAAGAGTGCCACAATGACCGGTCTTGCGCCACCCGCATCCAGCAGCCTCCCGCGACCTTTACCAGGTCATCAGTTCACCTTGTGGGGGGTCTACCCACGCTGCGCCTTCCGGTCCGTGGTCGCCACTCGAGAACCTTTCGGCCCCAACGGCCATCGGTTCTACGTGCAATGTGCCCCGCCCACTGCCACTTAAGTTTAGCAATTCGAAAGGCTATATCGGTTACTTTGGTTCTGCTACGGATGGCCTCATTTCTGATGCGATCACGCAGAGATCCTGGAATACCTAAAGTTTATTTGACATTGCTTAAGTCGTCGAGTTTATTTCAGTTTGTATTAGTTTTCGCGCGCGTATTTTAATTGTATCCAAAAAACCAGACTTGACCTGGGCTCATGTTTGAAGAGATTTGACCTTTGCGGCGTTATCATGTTAATTGGTGAGTGGCGAATTCATTGTGACCTAATTATTACAATAGTTAGCGAGTTTATTTATATTATAAGAGACTCCTACCTCGTACCGTCGTGCTCGTACCGACGTCAAACGAGCTCAGCCAGCGACCACCGTAGACCCCAGGGCGGATGCATAGCAAAATGTACAGGTAGCAAAATGTACACTAACGCGAATCGCAAAATGTGCAATTCGTAAAATGTGCAGGTCGCAAAATGTGCAATTCATAAAACGTGCAGGTCGCAAAATGTGCAATTCGTAAAACGTGCAGGTCGCAATATGTGCAGATCACACTATACTCGTACACGCGGGTCCGATCCGCCGTCGACGTGTACTGGCAATCCGATGGGTTGCCTTTAAGAGCTACGAGTGATAAATGAGAAGTCTTCTTGAATTCTCTTTACCCGGGCGGGTCACGGGTATTCAATACCCGAGCGGATAGTGCTACCGGTACACTAAAAGACTGGTACGATTGATCTTTAGGACATATGAATCAATTTGACCCGTTGAACTAAAAAATAAAACGAAAAGGAGAGGAGTTGTACGACATCTTTCTTTTGTATGGAATTAAAAAAAAATGTTCTGAAGCCTATCGTGTGTGGTATCAAACGAAAGGGATTTCTAAGCGGGTTCTAAAAATATATCACATCGTTACATTTAAGTCTTAAAATAAAATATAAATAATATTCAAAATATACCAAGTTTGGGGTCTTCCAGGTACGATACCGTTGAGTTCTTTTTTGTAAAATATACCGAATATGGTACCTAATATCCTCATATCTAAGATCAAGAAAGCAATTTTGAAAATATTTACATTTAGTATTTTAACTGCATGACAAACCGACCACCTGACAAATAGACCTACTGCTCAATATAAGATCTGCTTGCACATTTTGCGATCTGCCCATTGTGAGATCTGCACATTTTGCGATCTGCTCATTGTGAGATCTGCACATTTTGCGATCTGCTCATTGTGTGATCTGCACATTTTGCGATCTGCTCATTGTGAGATCTGCACATTTTGCGATCAGCTTATTGTGAGATCTGCACATTTTGCGATCTGCTCATTGTGAGATCTGCACATTTTGCGATCTGCCCATTATGAGACCTGCACATTTTGAGGTTTGCTCATTTTACGTAGCCTGCACATTTTACGACCTGTACATTTTGCTATGCATCCCCCAGGGCCCCGTATTAAGATATGATTGACAATGCTTTATCTTGTCGTCGTATCACGAATCACGCGATAAATGTGACCATCATAGATTCCTTTGTTTTTAACCTGAATGTGGCTTTATAGGCCGGGCCCAATGAAGCGATAGGAGTGCGCCGTTGGAGAGTGGCCTGGGGAAAATCCAGGGGAAACCTCCGACACGACCACGCGGGCGGTTCAAACACTGGAATACTTTAAGAGTGTGCGGTCCAGTGAGATTGAGCGGCTTGAACCGAATCTGAGGTTTCAGTGGAATCGAGCTACTGGGAGTTTTGTCGTTGGTTTACTAAACCTAGCCTAGCTGAGAAGAGTCCAGCAAGAAACTTAGCTAGGCCCGACCTGGGTCATAGATCTCCTGGTCATGACGTCGAGGCAATTTTGTCTCCGCGACTGTATATCGATCTCCGTCGCACCTATTGTAACTGCGATAGAGACGGACTTAACTTACTGTCGCGGAGACAGAGTTGCCTCGTGCGCGCCATATCTTCATAATAATCTCTGCAAATATCAAGTATGTACACGTACCAGTGGCGGAGCGTCCATACAACTCGATTCCCACCTGCTTACCTAATTTTCAGCCAGTGCAGTTCTTTTACTACGGCTCATGAAGTATAAGAAAGGCAAATTATTTCCGGCTTTCCAAAGAATATTTTTGACGCGCCGCCACTGGTAGGTACGTTCATGTTACATTTGGATACAAATCGAGAGACAGGTCGACTCAGACATCAAAAAACAAGGTGTAGCCGACCGTTAAATTTGCCTAACGAACGTAACAACCCATTATACACGTGCATTAACCACTTTACAAATCATTATCCACTGTCTATGCCCAACCCAGTCGCCGCGCCTAGTGCTAGCATGTCCCCTTAAAAACCACATAAAAACCTATAAATAGTAGGTAGAATGCGTGTCCTGTCCCTCATTTGTGGAAAAAATGGCAAAGAGTTGATAACTTCCGCCGCCATTAACATTGACTTAGGGGACTGCAGGCAAACTGCCCTTCTATATTTGTCTTTGTTTATTGTGGCAAGTTCAAGGGTTTGCGAAGACAAAGCTTTTCGTTTCAATTTCGCTTGAGCTATGATGAAAAAAAAAATTGCAGAAAAAAAAATTAAAAAAAAAATTGAAGCAAATATTTTTTTTTTTGTAGAATTGTAAAATTTGTAGAAATTATTTAAAATGTCCGACATTTTATAAAACTTGTCATTGGACTTTGAATCTTCACGCTTGGACAGTAAAGTCGCTTTTTGAACGGCCTAATTTGATACAACTCTGACAGTTCAAATAATTTTAAGTATACAGCAGACCTACTCGTGATGTGTAGGTACATAAGGCGGTAAGTCCACGATCTGTAGGGGATGGCGGGGTTCAACGTGCCGATATTTTACTAAAACGATATTACGAACTAGATATTTAGGTACCTACACACTGGAACTGAAAGTGGTACCTACAAATACTTTGGGGTTATCTATTATAAAATTTAATGTAGTTTATATAACCATATGCTATACCAAGGTTTATCCAATATTAATTAATTTATTGGCTATATTATACAAAAAGTCAGAGGGGAACAATAGTTAATTTTTGCAAAAATACGCACTATTTTTGTCACGGACTGGTTGTAACGAATACCAAGGTGTGAAAGTTTAGTTCTGGATTAAGTACCTAATAGGTGTACCTCATATTCGTAACAACGGTTCCTAGGTCCTAAGATATTGAAATCAACGTTGAAAACTTTAAATGTATATGAATGTGCTGCTAACAATTTCTATAGATCGTAGAAGTCGCGCTCCACTACTTCTTACATTCGGGACCAAGTGGTCTTTGGTGGGACCATTGATTTGAAAGGTTTAGTCGCTTGGTAATTGGTACCGAGTGGTGCCCAGGAAGGACCAGACAATGTGCGAAAATATCAAAATTGAAAAGTCTCCTTTTGAGTCACCTACTGAGAGAAAAAGTCTCTTTTCAGTACAAAGAAGTACTTAGTTACCTACACGATGTAGAATAGGTCGTGAACTCTGATCCTTCCATGTTTATTGAATGAACTAGGTATATTTTTAACCTACGCAGATGTTGTCACTGACACGTACTGGTGTAAGGTACCTATAGTGAAACAATGTTTTCCACAGGTCAGGTGAAAAGCAACCTTATGTTAATTATCAATAAGACTGCTACCTAGGTTTTTTTAAACTTCAGTGACCCGAAGACGTATGAGAAACTATGTTAATGAGTGACACGACGAAGTTGCATTGTTTAACTCTAGACCTGTCTCCGGCCGTATATAGAGTGACGAACGGACAACCTGCCAGACACATTGTATGCTGTTGACTGATAGATGAAGTGTTAAAACTAAATAACTTGAAAGATAAGAGTCAATTTCACCAAACGGGCATTTTTGTCAAATTCCCATGGAATTTTGAAATACCAATAATATATAGAAAATTTTATGCTGATAATTTGATAAAAAAATTAATAAACACAAATTTTCTTAAGGGGTACTTATACATATAAAATTACGAAAGTTCTTGCAATTTGAAAATTTGACCAGGGCACGGGAATTTATCTGTCCATGGGAATTGGCTTTTCTTAGAAAAAATTGTATTAAAATTATTATTTACCATCTAATTTATCAAGAATTATAAAGTTCAATTGTATCGAAGTTATTTAGCCTAATTTTACCAATCATGGGTTCAAGTTCCAACCGAGGAAAATTATATTAACCAAAAATCTATATTTTGAGTTAAATTTCTCTTTATACAATCACATAGCAACTTCTTTGCAAAAAATCATACAAGTATTAATATTTAAAACTATCACTAAATGCACATGTACATATAGACGCTCGCAACTCCAAAAGCGTCACGGGTACGTTGCTGACCTTTTATAAAATTTGAGATATCCGCTTACTTGTTTGCCACCGTCGTTGTATATAAAATGCGTATGTATCGATATATACCTACATGATTTTATGTACATAATGTTCATTGACTTTGTTTATTGATTCTTTTCAAATATTTAAGAAGCTAAGTGTAATTGTAGCAGTTGGCCTGTTTTTTTTAAATAAACGCATAAACTACAACTCTAATCGATATACTTAGTACAAATTATATTTATTTATGCATTTCATCCATAATTATTGTTATTAAACGTGGTTTATTAACAAAATAACCCTTCCCAATTCCCGTGCCCCAAAATCAGCTGTTTTGGGTAAACAAGCTACGGGAATTAGGACACGGGAATTGGAAATCGATGTAAAAAAATCATAAAAAAATCAAATCACATGTTAATAATATTTTAAGTTATCGTTTATATAGAGACACCAAAGTGCTTTATAATGCATACATATATTAATGATTACTTATGTAAGAATTTGAATTTCTAAGGGCCACCGAAATTGCAAGCAAAAGCAAAAAAATTGTCGCCCACCCAGAAACCGACGTACTTAGGTGGTTTACTCGAACTTAATGCGGTTTGCTATATATAATTTTTTTATATATAATAGCTGACATTTGAGAGCACATGTGAAGCAGGACGCGAAGCTGATCAAATGTAAACGATGGCTGCCAGGGACCTTTGAATTTTGCCGACAAAATTTAACTCTCGCGCTCGGACGATTTTTAAACATCAATTACAAGTTATTCACCACAGTGAAGTGAATAGTGTCTGTGCTCAGTGATAGTAAATATAATCGAGTTAAAGTTTTTGACACGAAATCAGTGATTCTAATGTACAGTTTTTGATAGGAATTTTTGATTGATTCAAAACTCGATGCCGGACAGGGCACGGAGTCTTAATTTGAGCGTTTAGGTATTTTTTAATGTATTTTAAAAACAAATAAGTCAGTGAATTTGAGTGGACCTCAACGTGGAAACATGAAATCTTTATGAAAAAAAATAAATGGTACGTATTATCTCATGCTACACTACGATTTTCAGCTCTGACACAAAAAAAATCGAGTTTAGAAAATGACCCATAAATGAATGAGCCGATTGACTCTTTTAAACAAGATTCTTATAGCCTTTTCGATGTGATCACGCAGGCCTGTGTACGTATCATACGTACGTACGTACCATAACCCGCTCAAGTAACGGAAACCCTAAATATACCTAGTATTAGGTACTCTACCTACATTAATGTTACATTGAATAACCAATCTCAGAACGTAGTCAAAACACGTGCACAAAGCCAACACTTTAAACAAACGCCAGAAACAAGTCTTCCAAAACGAATTGTAATTAAGCTAAAATTTAAACTTCAATTTTATGCTCAACTGATTTTTGTTACGATTTAAATTAGCTTGGTTTCATTTTCGACTTCAGACACTTTAGATGCAATGTCTTAATAATAGGTAGCATGGCAAATGACTCATGGTGCGTTGATCCAACATTACCTACGTTTTTTGTCGATACATACATTGGGGTCTATTTGGCTGAGATAAATTGAAATCGGTATGGCTTTCACTTTGTGCGTCCGACTATATTAACTTATCGTATTTCAAGTCTCACCATCACCGTCATCCCTAGTATACCTACATCGTACCGGATGATTTGTAAAATAAAGGGACACAGTAGTCAGTAGACCGTTTCGGGTCTAGGCCGGTAACGTTTACGAAACTATAAGGCGACTTCCTGACTTGGCGGGGCAGGATCAATATGTGACATTTACTTCTTTGACGTAAACTTACTGACGTCGCAAAGATTCTCACTTGTCATAATACTGTCAGTATTACGTTTGAGCAGTACCGCCTTCGCATCGTCCCGCTATCGCGCATCCCGCGCCAGTCAGGAAGCACTCATTGAAATGTAGGGGCGCAGTAAAAAATGGTACCGCGTCGACTGACAGCTGACACTGACATTTGACACTTTTCTCATATCGTACTGCCTCCGCACCGACAAATCAGGAAGTCGCCCAAGGGATCCAACAGAGCTGTGCTTTGCGACGTTGCTATGAATACGTTGATATCCACCAATCATATTCATTGGTTCACATAGTATAGCACTGGTGGAAACGGAAAGCTATCACATCCTCGCAGCATAGCTGCATAGCATAGCTGTGGTGGAAAGGCAGCTTTACGCCAGCCGTTGTGCCTTTTAACATGAATTCAGTTGCTTGCGAACTGCTAGCAGCTGGAACTGCCAGCTGGCGGCTGGCTGGCTCACTGGATAGACCTCACAAAACAGTTATAGCTTAAATTACGGCAGCCTGCCGACTGTGGAAGCGAGCGCGTGACCAATATCAAATAGTTTCAAACCAAAAGTGCAGTGAAATAGCCGTCGTGTCGTGTCACAGCCATATCATAGATGGACTGATGGAGTCAATCTGTATCAGATTATAGAACATGAGTGGCAATTTTGTATGGATATCTTTTTTGCTGGCCGACAGCCTTTGTATTTAATGGGGCTGCCTGTACGGTACATAATACAACTATATACCTATGGGTCTAGACTAGATTGCCCTGAGTTTATTGAGATTCTAGTCTACATAAATTTATTTATTAATGTAAATCAAGAAATATGTACTAGTTAATAGCGGACTTAATGCCCTAGGGCATTCTCTACCAGTCAACTATTGGGCGTTAAATTCTAATGTTGACGTTGATTTCCACTACTTATCAGCTTAAAACTGATTTGTATTTACTTAGGTTCCATCAATATTTTGAATGCTATGCTGCATGCTATGTTTTTCTTGCATGCTATAGATAATATCTTTACGATATCATCAATTCATCTATTTACAAATTGATTTTATTTTCGTTTCTCACGGGTGGTAACCGTTCTGGTTTGATTACATCCATCGAACCGCGTTACTTGATACTGTGTAATCAAACTAAATTAATAGACAAACCAGGCGCGTACGCACCCATGATTTTATCAGTGAGTCCATCTCTATCGTTCAGTGTGGGGTAGAGGGAGAGAAAGTACAGAGAATAAAATCTGAGATTGCAGTATTAGCCCTGGGACATGAAAAATGATCGATATTTTGATGATTAAAAACATGATATGGCTAACGAACCATGCCACAAAACTGACAGAAATCTTCCGATTTGGTACAGTCAACTGCAGAGAAGAGGTACCCCCCTGCATAGAAAGCAGCTTTCTCTGCAGCTGACCATACAAATACCGCAACTCATCATCCTCCTAGTGTTATCCCAGTACAGTTGCATCCTGAAGGATGCCTGGGGTCCGCTACCTAATCCCAAGATTAGGCATAAGTAGACACTAGTTTTAACGGAAGCGACTGGCATCTGACCTTCCAACCCGAGGGGAAGCTAGACTTACAAAAAACATACAAAGACCGCAACTATATCAAGCAAAAAGATGGGTGTATACTTCTTCTTCTTTTAAAAATGGCTTTCCTTCAAATTTATGATAATTGACAATATTTCATAATTTCCAAAAGACTTAATTCGAAAACCATTTCGGTAAAAACGTGTGAAGTACACAAAACATTTTTTTTGATTTTTTTCTCCGTTAATTTTGGAAAAAATCGCAAATTACTGTAAACCGAAAGTTGACGTCATCTTCGTCGCTGTATTCAGGGAGACCTTAGTACAGAGTACAGACAATCGCTGCTCTGGAGTGGCTCTGGATTCTTGTTGGGAAGATGACGTCATATTTTACTTACGCCCTTTTGGAATGACCTACTTTTCAACGTGTTTTTTTTTGTATGAAATAATGAGTTAAATTGAAAAAGAAAAAATACGGGTGGCTTAAATTTTTACCTATTTTCTAACTAGTTCATAATAGTAGATTATACACCAAGGGGATACAACACTGTTTTATGTCACGGGTGCGATATTGAATCCCGAACGTAACGAAGGACTCCAAATTTTACTCCCGAGCGGAGCGAGGGAGTAATGACTTAATTCCTGAGCGAAGCGAGGGAATTAAGACTGAGTCCTGAGTGTAGTGAGGGATTTAAGCGCTCCCAAGACAAAAACAGTTTTATCCCCGAGGAGTATACTCTACTTTTCTCACCTCTTGCGAGGCAATAAAAAAACTAAAAACAGAATTAAATCAATCAATCGCAGCAAATTTTAGTATCTATTTTAATAGAATCTGTTTTACTCCGTATAATTAAGCTTCTTGTAACTCACGCGGATCTTGTTTTTGGTATTTAATACCTAGTACAAAATATATGGTGTACCGAAATATTTGGCTACTTTGGCTGCTACATACTATATGACGCTAACTGTACATCGACGACTGCTTGCATTTATTTGTGTGGTGAGCACAAGTATTTTGTTCCAGAATCTTAGATGTTTTCTATGTATTTTAAGTATATATTTATCTTTATAGGTATATGTATATTGTCGACTAGTACCCATAGTACAAGCTTTGATTAGTTTGGGACTAGGTAGATTTGTGTAAGACTGTCCACAAAAAAGTAAGTATTTATTAACATTGCTGCAACTACTGCGAAGGGAGGAAGGCAAGCCCTAGCTACGTGCGAGGCACGGATATTACATAGTGATTCTATTTAAAAATGTAATAAAATATGAGAATAATGTATAAGAAAACTCCAAAATGTAATTCTACAAATATTCAGTACTAAAACCACGCGCCTGACGCGCTACAGGCGGCGGCCGACGACGCAGTCTTTTGTTTCGAACACGACGTTCCAAACAAAACACGGAGCTGGTGTGCCGCCTCCTCGCCGCTTAGTGGACTTCACGACATTAGACTTTAATGACAGAACTATAAGAACTATGAAAAGTGAAATCACATTATTACCCGGCGGGTTATAATGAGATTCAGTACGATATTACTACCCGGCTTAAGCCAAGGGTTATAATGATTTGCTTTCGGTAAGGTTTGCATGATATATAATTGGGCATTGACGAGCACGTGGTGTGAAAAATAAATTAGTTAAAAATATGAAATGTTGTCAATTTCGCCAATTAATACTTGTTCAGTGACGTTGTTCGGTAACGACGCATGACAGTAAGCAACAAAGACCGTGTACGGTAGTAGATTCTGCTCGTCGTCGCTCCGGGCACGTGTTTTCACCAACGCGGCGACGAGCAAAATCCGGGTGTATACTTCCAGCGGTTTCGTTAATGACAGAAAACGCGACATAATGTAACTGGACAGAGATTTATGATTTTCTCAGCTTATCAAAGTTTTTATTTTATTTTTTAATACTAAAATGATTTTTGTTTCAGGATACAGTGCAGCTGAAAGTGCCAAAGAAAACATGGTTATGAGCCATAACTTAAACAGGTCAGTAGATATTTATTGAGTTTCCAAAGTGATCACTTGACATATGTAATTCTGTTATTAGATGGTGATTACTCCACGGCAAAGAATATTTTTTTGGAATAATATCAAAGTCTTTCTCAGCGTTGGCTTGATAAAAAAATAAATGATATATATGTACCTACCTAATAGGATAGGTTAAATTTTGGAAGAAGAAACAGAGAGCCGAACCTCAATTTTGCAAATCCGTGTAATAAAGGGCAATATCTGTATTAAGGTCCGGTCTTCCTTATAGAGCAACCAGTTTAAGGATGATTCACGCTAGACCGTTCTGTGTCCGGGCCGGTCCGTTTTCTAGTACAAGAAATCGACGGCCGTCGCGCGTCCTGTATTAGAAAACGGGCCGGCCCGGACACGGATCGGTCTACTGTGAATCATCCTTGAAGGTTACTGTTATACAAGTGAAAATTAGATATTATGTTACAATTTTGCTATAGGTGGCCGCCATCTTTAATTTTTCACACGGTATTTTTCTTATTTTAATTAATGGTGTCAATACCAATCGATTGATACCCTTATTACTTAAATAGCAGATGCCGTTTTGAAATAATACACTTTTTAAAAAATGCGGCTCCCCCTTTGGTAAATGACCGCCATTTTGAATTCCCGTCGATGAAATTTTCATTTCGCCGGATGAAATCCTTTATATTGGTTCCTAGTATCACTGGAGAAAATGGATTGATTTCTGCATACGATGCAGTTTGATTTTGCTAAGCCTTTTGACTAACAGTGTTTTAACAAGAAACGCAATATTGAACACCATTTTTCTCATGAACTATTAGATATATCGAGAAAATGATAATAACCAAAGTTATAGATAAATTTATGCAAAACATAATTCTCATACAAAGTTTTTGTGTAGCACGAAGCATTTTTGAGTTCTAAAAAAAATAAAAAAATTTGGAAACTAAAATAGCCGCCATTTTGAATTTTTTGCGTGGATGTTTTGGCCTCGCTCAGTATAAGTTACAAGTAGCCTAAGGAACAGTTTCCATCGTGAGGCCAAACTTTATCATGACTTGTAACTCCCAAGATCCATTTATATGGGGATTCACACCTACTATTAAGATAACTCTGAAAAAGTGTACCACAAGTCCACAACCCGCCACACCTGCCTTGTAAGTACCGTCACGTACCGTCTAGTCATCAAGTCAAATCATCGGCCCATCTTTTGCGCACAATATGGTATTCTTATAATAATTTGTTTGTACTTAATACAGATTGTGCCCAGCTCACAATGAAGGTTTATCAAATAAAACCTTAAGAAGCTTGTTTCGTAAGATCGCTACACAATCTATCGTATTTACATCTACCACGCCGTTTGAAAGGCCCTATGTGTATTAAGTTTCTATTGTACAGTCAGGGCCATAAATATGTATATATTTTTGGACCTTATTTTAATGGTATAAGGTGCAAAAGTATAAATATATGTTTGACGTTGACTGTGCATACGTCCTTCTTGATCCGAGATGATCCTTGCACTCGGAGAGCGCACGTGCGCTCGCGCAGCTGAGGGACAGGGTTATTCCGCTCGAGATCCTCTGAAAATCTCCAGCTGAAAGAAATAAGCATACTGTCTTCCCGATAATAAGCACCTAGCCGTCCTCTCCCGGCGAAAAAAATATACAATGCCATTCTTTTGTTATCTGCCCTGGGATCCCAGGGACTGGTAGACGACGGGTTAACAGACTTGCACCGTGATCCTAATAATGTTACTTTTATTATATGACTAATTATACCATATTGTTGTTGTGTTTATATTTGAAAATAGATAGTCAAATAAGTATTTATAAGCACAACAACAACAAGTACCGTCAGATCTGATCTGGATGTACCTACTTAATATTTTTAAGTGGTGGATGATAAATTAATTTTGTGCAGTAACGCTGCTATCGCAAACTACAAATTTTTGAAATAAAGGAAAAATTGAAAAACTTGGTGGAGGATAACTTGTTTTTCTGCCGACAAACTGTAATGCAGTTTGGCAGATATTAGATATTTTGTTAGATGAATTAAATGAATCTTTGATGAATTGAATAAATTAAAAAAAACCTACCTACTCGAGAATAAGCAAAATCGCAAGCAAACCATGAGGATTCGTATGACTAATGAGAGATAAATGACATGACGACGACCGCTTTAGCTTAGTTGGTAGTGACCCTGCCTACGAAGCTGGAGGTCGGGACCTCCAGCTTCGTAGGCAGGGTTCGAATCCCGGTCGGGGCATTTATTTGTGTGATGAGCACGAATATTTGTTCTTGGATCTTGGATGTTTTCTATGTATTTAAGTATTTATTTATCTATATAAGTATGTATATCGTCGCTTAGTACCCATAGTACAAGCTTTGCTTAGTTTGGGACTAGGTTGATTTGTGTGAGATTGTCCACAAATATTTATTTATTTATTTTATTTATTTATATATTATGCGTTTATTGCCAGCTCTCGGGTGGGTCACCGGAATAACCCGAGCTGCAGGCGCAGTGCGCACGACCAAGTATTTTATTTTTATTCACATTTATGGGCTCAATCAAATCACTGATGCAAGCATGTAGATATCGCTAATTCAGACATTTCTGGGTGTCGAGCAATGGTACGTTTACGATAACTTACCTATCTTAAGGCTAAGTTGCCAGTTTTTGCCACTAGCCCATTGCATAGTATATAAACCTTCAATTTAGTTCTTCTTAGAGGTGAGCATCATTGGAATTACGCTAGTGGAATTTTTCGTTACTTACTAATAAACTATAAGAATGTAGGTATACCTATCGGAGATTGTCTGACTTAAATAGCGCTACTGTTCAATTACTTATTGGTTAGCAACTATTAACTGTTTAAACAATTGGCTACAATTAATATCTATAGTTGTTACGAACGAGTTACCGCCTACCATTTCCATAACCCCATTGGGGCTGTTTACACGTTGTTTATTATCACATTATACTATAGCGCATTTCAGATTTTCCCTCCTGCCATAATAATCAATATTCATAATGTACTGTGTTTCGCGGGATAATAATCGCCCTGTACATAGATGGCCCCAATGTAACCCGCTGATCACAAAGCTGGCCATTCACTATCAGACCGGATGATCGTGTTAGGACAATGATTAGGTACTATGGTTATTGTCTAATTATGTTTGTTTGCAGTTTCTATTTGTTGCAGTTTTTTGCCCTTGCCCTAAATTTTAATGAAAAACTAACTTGTATTTTAGACAAACATTTGATTTACTAGACCTGATATAAAGTAATTTAAAGTAAAATAAATAAGTATACATATAGACGGCACAACTGTATTCGTACCCTACATCAATAGCAATACAACGTCCGTCTTTCCTAATCAATGGAAAAAAAATCGCGCGGAACAAGGTGAAATTTAGATTTATGTGGTATTGATGTCTTTCCCGTTCACGGGACAATGGTGTCCCGGACCTTTAGGAGGCGTGCGCGTAGCCGAAGTACCGAGGTACCGAAGTGCCATCGAGTGGTATTGATTATTATTACCTACACCAAGTGGGTCCGGCTATACAAGTACTGAGTAAGACACAAAATCAGTCTGATTGCAGAACTGGTGGTCACGATGTTTCGACTAGGAAGAAGATACAAATCAGCTGTACGAGTATAGAGACCTGGTCGGTCGGCGCAGACCCGTTCAACCTCTTTGCCGGAGAGTCCCTTTGAAGTGTGTTCAACTCCAAATGACCACAAAACTTTACAAGCGTACAATTCGACAAAATTGTACGATTTTACATATAAAAAGTTGACAAATTTGTCGAATTGTACGCTTGTAAAGTTTTGTGGTACAGGGGGCTGGTCGGTCGGCGTAGACCCGTCCAACCTCTTTGCCGGAGAGTCCCTTTGAAGTGTGTTAAACTCCAAATCAAATGTAATGCAGCCGCAATGTAAACTTCCTGCTCGGGCGGATGTACTTATTGACAGGACGTGGTTCTGCTGGCGCAGTTTGTACCCATTTTTCTTTATTTATTTATTTAAACTTTATTGCACAAAAACACAAAATTATACAAATGGCGGGCTTAATGCCAAATGGCATCCTCTACTACCAGCCAACCATTTTTAAATGTTGCATTTTTTAGGAAGGTTTAAAACTTGCTACAATTAAAGTTAAGTGTTTATTTTTAACCTTCTCGTTTGAATGATGAAATTGATTAATAATCACCTCTCGACAACCTTCCAGCCGCTCAAAGGGATGTTGCCCCATTGTCGCACCGTGCGTGCGACTGTTTCGTGGGGCCCACTCAGCGAGCAGGCAAGTCACCGCCTGCCTTTTTACAATTTTGACAATTTTGTCAGGGCAGTGTTCGCTAGTCTCCCCCCATAACCCATTCCAGTCCATCCAATATTCATCTCCATAGCCCTATGACCTTAGCTTCCATCGCAGCCAAAAGGCTGCACTACAATAGGCTTTGCACCTGGCGGGGACCGTCTCCGGATGTATCATGTTGGGCGTTCGGAGACGGTATCCGCCATGTGTATCCCTTGCCTTTAGATTATTTTTGTCTTGAAGGGGCCTCTGCACTGTTGGCTTCGGCCCCACGCATGCCTTCCAAAGGTCCGGGACCCCATGGTCCCGAGATATGGTAAAGACTAATAATAAAATAATAATTTGTTTATATAACCTTTTTAACGTTTAACTTTTAGCAATTTTGAAATTGTTCTGAAAATCTTAATTAGAATAAAATACTAATCATTATTATTAGTCATGGATTCCAGGGAATCCCATAGAGGATCTATTTAAATAGAACATTCCCTTTATAATGCACTTAAGTCACGGTCGCGACCCATCAAATTATCTTTCCATTTCGAGCATTCGATTTCCCACGGGTGTCCCAACTTTCAGTGCGGCTAGCTCCAAAAATATTCTACACGATTTTAAACCTTATTCCTTACGCATAAACTACGAAATGTTTGTGACAAAATACAGCCATGCTTGGTCAGCGATATTGAACAATTAAATTATTCATTGATTTGGCACTAGAAAGCACATACTACTCAATAGGTACGAGGTACATATCAATTTTACGCTTGAATTTATTCTTCTTTTGCAGGGGAGTGCAAGGAAAAGTAATCTTTAATGGCAAAAGCATGTTTGAGACCAAAGACTACAACATGTCAAAAGACTGAACAAACTAGTAGCTACAAATTGGTCCATCCAAACCAACCAGTGATAAGTTTATTACTACAATCTTTCGGCAGTTTACAATCCCGCTAGTTAGATTATAATCTACCGGTTTTTACTTGATTGCGGTAACATATATATACCTATTCCACCGTATTTTACACAGTGCGTTACGGATTATTTACCGGAAAACTACTCCAATGTTTTTAGGTAACAAAATTAATTTATTTCGTGTACAACTCCCACCATACACCAACAAAAAATGCAGTTGAAAAACCTGAAAACATTACACTCCTTTTTTCGGGCAGTCGTGTAAAAATTGACCCATAAGTAACCGGACTGTACAGTATTTTCATCAAAGTCTCCAGAAAAATACTAAAACACAGTATTTTTGGCGAGTGCTGCAGCGTTCCACATCTAGGTCAACCTAGTTAGTGCCGATACCCATCTCGATGGCTCTTAATAGTGGGTACCTATTACCTAACTGCAGTTTTAGATGATTAGGTTTTATTTTGAGATAAATTACGCTTTTGATGTTGATTTTTTTATGAAAAACATTGAAATAACCTATTAGAAACATCATTGAAGAAATAAATCTGAAAAAAAAGTCATATCATGTTCGATTGGATTCGACGCGTAACTACTATTCTGAGTTGTTTAAATTCTCGAAAATTTCTGTTTTACAAATTGTTATTAACTATCTCGGGGTTGTCTACGTACCCGCTAATGTCCTTATGTTCTTTCGTGCGACGACCTCTCGCGATTAAGTCGTTTCGTTTCGGCTCTTGACATGTGCAGTTGTTTATTTTCCAAACCAAAAAAAAATCTAGATGGCAACAATGAACGCGCTGTGTGTGTAACCGTAATTTGGTTTGGTTTGGTTTATTGTTTTGCAACTCAGGTTCCAGCCAGTCTTTCTTTTATAAATACATATATCTAAAGTTAACAACCGATAAAGCTTATTTTGGTTGGACTTTAATCCGCATGTACAACCTTAGAGCATTTAAATGCTCTAAGTGTACAACCCGTTAATGCTCAAAAGGAAGAAAGGTAACAATAATGCTGATAAAAAAATATAGGAATGCGTATTCTAGAATATTTAGCATAATAGCCATACAAGCAAGTATAGTGCATGAATCAATGCTGGCTGCGGTCCCAATTTAAGTCTCCAGCTAAACCTAGATTAAGCCCAGGTCTGCCCCTATTCTGCGACCCACCCACGATGCTACCCTACCAGTACCAATTTGACCTTTATTACCGAGGCCTAAAGCTCGTGTCTGCTTGGCGAACCGAAATTAAAGTGCACAGAGCGTACCTTGGACAATAGCGGAGAATACGCAGTAGGTAAATTTTGAGCTGAAAAATAGATCACGCGTGTTTTCATGCAGTATGGTGAGAAATTAGTAGTTACGCAGTTTCGTTAAGAGCGAGTATGGCATTGAAAAAGTCCCGCTCTAACACGCGCGAGTTTTCAATTAACCATCCCGCTCTCTACGGAAGCTCAGCGCGTGTTTTTCGCAAATATTGATGTCTATTTCTAAACGTGTACATTTATAAGGATAATCTTTTTTATTAGGTTTGAGAACTTATCATTTTACAACTATTAAACCAAAAGTCATTGTTAAAGATGGGAGGGTTTTAAAGATCCAACCAAAACATCGAAAAAAAGGGTTATGTTTGAAAAATAAAAGTATCGAGAATTTTTTTGCAAATCGTGTTTTCACTTTTAACAGACTGGGGGAAAATAGTTCAAGATTAATATACTGAAAGGACCTTACCTACTACTTATGTACTGGATATGCATACCTACCTACTTAAATTATTCCACAGGATATTCACTGGGTCTGCTGGATTTTGTTGAGTCAGGCGTTCGAATGCAGTATGCGCCTGAACTTTTATTGCTATTCTATATAAATAACCTGCTATCTGGTCTGTTTCATTCTTCGCTATTACGCGTAGTCTTTCAAGTTCTTCTGTGAAATTGTTTCAGGTTTGTAGTTATGTACTAAATAAAGAATAAGCTTCATAATTAATCAGTTCCATATTTTGGTCTTAAGTTAAAATGTAGGTACTGGCGGAATAAACTTTTTCTGAAGAATCTTCTTCAGTTCTTCTTTTCTCAATTTCTTATTTTCTTGATTTTATTTTCTCAAATGATCTGACTATTTTTGTACGCAGGTTATACAGTGTTACCTTACTACCTTACAGGCAATGAAATAGGGTAATTTTATACCGAGTTGTTTTAGTTTGAAGTTACACAAAAAAGCCAGTCAAAGTATTATAACAATTCAGCCAAAGATAACCAGACCTTAATTACATTAGGTACTTAATAAGGTCTCGATTACATTTCATGATCGCGTTACAGTTACGCTGCACGAGATACGCACGCTACAAGTATCGTTAGCTTAAAATAAGCGCATTAAAGCGTACAGTTTATTAACAGATAACATTGCAGTTCTAAACTTCAAACTGAAATTATCTTTCTAATGCTAAAATAAATAGTCATAACTATATAAATAAATCGTTTTCTCCAAGCGTGGCTGGCAGACGGCCGAACGCCCAGTCGTTGAGGGCGGCCCGGCGCGTCGCGTCGGTCGCGGGCTGACTACGAAATAAAAAGTAAAGCATTCGGAAATCGAACGTATTTGAATTTGAAAATGTTCAAAGGTAGACTAGTGATGCGACTCGAACTATCGATTAGTGTAGTGCGAAAATTAAAGTGAAGTGAGAATTCGTAGGTATCTACAGGTGCTAAAGTGTGTGGATAGTCGGCGGGTAACCATAACCTAACCAAACATAGTTAATTGCCTTATTTAATAGATATGCATAGATCAGATGATCATTACAATGAATACGTGTGTATCACGAAATAACAGGTATACAAATAAACAAGTGCAAAAGATGCAGTAATTTTTCCGATGCGAAAATTTCCTGGAACAGTAAGAAGTATCATAAATGATCTTTAGTTTCAAGTATAGGTAGGTATTAAAGGTTTTTTTTTAAACTATAAAAACCATTTAAAAAAAATGTTGTTTTCTAAGAAACGAATATGTGACATCCAGTAAAACGGAGAATCATAGCAGAACCAGAATTAAGTCCTTATCCCTCCTAACCTTATCTTATATCTTTAAACGTGCAATTCTTGTATATTTATTCATATATTTCGGGAATCTCGGAAACGGCTCGGAAGATTTTGATGAAATTAGGTAATGTGGGGGTTTTCGGGGACGAGTAATCGTCTCATGTCCGAGAAAACGCCGAGCAAAGCTCGGTCGCCCAGATATTTACGTTAACGCGAGAACGTGACACATTTTGCTTTGACGTCTCTATTTATTACTTACCTGATTCATTTCTCTCTGATTTGAATTTGGGTTAGTAGCTCCTTCGCAAATACGATCTCATAATAACATTTGAGTGGCATAAAGACGCATAACACAGTAGTTATGTATAAAGAGAGAGAGAGAAAGTAGGTATCAGACATACATATTGACTAACATTACACAAACTGACTCAGTTTAGTACGAAAACAAATCAGTAAATATTTAGGTACATTTTCAGCCAAAGTTTAATTTAGGGCCTGCACAGTGGGAATCATAACTATGTATACATTCTAGATCTTTATTGTTTGTGGACACCTGAGATTGAAAAGTGTACACATTTCTATGATACTGTACACTGTACAGAATACTTTGCCTTAGAATACCAGGGCCCAGTCACACTAAAGTTCAGCCCAGTCACACTTTTAGTTACTTAAATAAACCGTACCTTCTGTCGTTACAATTTTCAGTTAACTATTGCCAAAAATCAATAAGATACGCGTCTGTGGGGGCCGATTTTTGAGTTTCGAACGCTCGACTTTTCACTCGACATCTGTCAAAACATCATAGTTTTTTGACAGATCTCTAGTGAAAATTCGAACTTTCGACACTCAAAAATCGGTCCCCAGGTCTGCAAAATCAAACCGCCATCGATTCCGCAAAAATCACTCCCTTTTTCGTATATAAGATGCAATCAGCAAAGATGAAGAGGAAGATGCATAATTTAGCATTATTCAGCTGTGATTACATTTGACGATTTCCTAATGTCCTAAAATTCATTTGTTTCAAATCTGTTTTAACATGATTCTCAAAACCGTATGTTAAACTTCAAAATAAAACGAAAGAAATTGGTACAAATGTAAATAAATAGGAGCAAATGTATAAATAAACGGAATACATTGACCCGCCAGCGCCGGATCCGGCAATAACACAACGAGGGTAATGTTTGTGCTAATTGTCTGATCTAACCTGCAAAAAATAGATTAATTAATGTATAGATGCGTTTTACCGTTATGCGCAGGAAAATTCGTTTCCTCATCAACTTAGTTACAATTACCCTACCCCAGACGTGATACCTACTAAAAAAAAAACAACGGGTTGCACTCCGGGAGTGCCGGCAGAAGTGAAAACTCAATAAAGATAGTAAATGGGTCATTGTCAGATTTAGGTGCGCGTCTTTTCGGTGGACAGGACATGCCAAAAGTTAAGGGCTACAAAGTTTAATTTTCGATTGATCTGATACCCCGCATAATCTGTAATTCCGTGTCTATAAATCCATATAATAAAAACGTAAATTACATGCACACAAGCCGTTAACTATTGTCCACCGAATGGACAACTTTTGTTTTTCCGACTGACAATGACCCAAATAACAAAGATATTCATATCGGTATCGGTATCGGTATCCGTATCTGTACTGTACTCATACTCATGTTCATATTCGCATAATCCATTTACATAATATGTCCCGAGTATCATTGTGTCTTACGCATCTAAGACCAGGAACCTGTACCACAATACTTTACAAGCGTACAATTCGACAAATTTGTGAACTTTTTCTATGGAAAATTGTGCAATTTTGTCAAATTGTAGACTTGTAAAGTTTTGTGGTATAGGGGCCAGCTGAGTTTAGCTGAGATGACACCTCCTAACATCGCCATCACGATTACTAGGAGCGGTCAACTAGCTGGTCTTAGAATCTTAGAATCTGTCGCGAGTTCAACAAATTTTCCCCAGTACAAAAGTGCTCAGAGCCGCTAAAAAGTTTTCACTTCAAAAATTGTAAGCAATACTACCTATTTCCCATTTTTATTTCTTTAGATTCGTTGAGTGTGCTCAGGAACTCCATGAGCTCATACCGCCTTCCCCCTTCTTCCATCAGATATCCAGACGACGTACGACTGGCTACTTTCATTACCTGGTCAAAATCATCTTTTTTTATAATGTTTAGGTACTGGTTTGGTATTCGAATGGCGTATGTAGGTACTTCCGAGTTCAAATAACCTGGACCTTTTTAAGGTACGAGTGAATCTTCTGGGTGAGCTCGCATAAGCGTCGGCCTCATTTTCAATTTAAAAAAATATATAATTATGACTGGTTAGAATTAGGCGTTTATTTAAGAAAATTTAATTTAGCTGTTTGCTCTAAGGAAGAACCCAAATTTGGTGTATTTTGAAAATTAATTTTATTTTTTAGGAAATATTATATTATTAATATCTATTCATTTAATGTGACTCGTTTACTTTCTTTGTCTATTCTAACAGAATCGTGCTCTATCAAGGTCATAGGGGCCCCATTACCCTAATGTGCCCAGGGCCTCAAATTGGTTAAAGACGGCCCGGCCCTGTGCGTTTCCGTTACTGTCACCCGGGGAGGTACCCTAAAAAAATTTTTTTTTAAAGATTTTATTCTACCGTTTTCTCCGCGTCATCGATATGTATACTCATGCCAAATTACAGCTTTCTAGTACTAACGGTTACTGAGAAAAACGGGGGTCGGACGGACGGACGGACGGACATGGCGAAACTATAAGGGTTCCTTGTTTACTACGGAACCCTAAAAACTGAAAAAATCAAATTACTTGAATTTCCCGAAACGTGGGGTAATCTTCAGGGGATTTTTTTATTATTTGTTGGTATCCCGAAATCGAATTATAAACCGACTGAATGATGGGACATCAATTCTAAGCTGGCTTCTATGGTAGATTTATACTACGCGATTTGATCGGTTTATATGTGAAATGTTTGGAGGTTATTTTTGAATTAATTTACATATTTTTCCTATTTCATCAAGTGTCTCATGATATAACTTATGATTTAGCTCAGTAACTTGGTACCGGTGAGATTTTAGAAATAAACACGGGTCCAAAATGCAAAGAAAATGTTCTTACGCAAATTACGCATGGAATGTAACATCCGCCTTTTTTCGGTCGAGTTTGCTTTTACAGCCCAACACTGAACACCCCACCATGTTTGCACTGAACACCCAAACACTACGGATCTGATAATTGGTAAATTATTATTTATTTAAACCAAACTTATCATTAATTCTCCATTTATAAAATGCACTACCAAATATTGCCAATTTGTTTTGCAATCTTCTTGACACAAAACTTTGACACAAATACAAATTTTTTCGATCGGTGATAAGGACAAAACATCGCACTATTATCTACTTCCTCTCTTAGGAATCGCAATAAGGCTATCTTTCTCTTACAAAGCGTGTCAGGCCCTTGGTATTTTATCCATCACTCTTGGCCACTAGGTATTTTGAAGGGAACTGTCACCGTATTTAGGGACAATAAGAACTACTTTCCATGAGAATTTATTTGAAATATGATCTTTACGGAAATCGGTCAGTCTGGCTATCCGATATTGGACTTTGGAAACGCTTTTTTAGGGACAATAAGAGCTACTTTCCATGAGAATTTATTTGAAATATGATCTTTATGGAAAATCTTAGGATTGTCTTAAAACAGTTAGAACCTTGGCTTTCTAAGAAGACCAGCTGGGGACCCCTCGTAACATAGCAATCACGATACTAGGAGGGGTCAACTAACCTGGTCTTGGAATTTATCGCGAGTTTATACATTTTTCCCCAGTACAAAAGTGCTCAGCGCCGCTAAAGAAGTTTTCACTTCAAAAACCGGCCAAGCGGGAGTCGGACTTCGCACTTTTAGGATTCCGAACCAACCTCAAAAATGTGATTTATCTATGTAAATATTTGTTGGTAAAATATACGTAGGTAATAGTAAACATTATCACCAAATTTCAAGTTCATAGGGCAAAGGGAAGTTGAAAAATTCTTCGGAACAAAATTTTGTCGGACGGACGGACGTATATAAGTGACAACAATAGGGTTCCGTTTGGACCCTTCGGGTACCGAACCCTAAGGCGACTTCCTGACTTGGCGGGGCGGGATCGATATGTGACATTTTCTTCTTTGACGTAAACTTACTGACGTCGCAAAGATTCCCACTTGTCGGAATACTGTCAGTATTACATTTGCGCAGTAGTAATTACTGATGATATTAATATCATGCGCAGAAGCGAAGCAGTACTGCATTGCCTTCGCATCGTCCCGCTACCGCGCATCCCGCGCCAGTCAGGAAGCACTCATGTAGAGGCGCAGTAATAAGTAGTACCGAGTTGACTGACATTTGACACTGACATTTGTCAGTTTTCTCATATCGTACCGCCTCCGCAACGACAAATCAGAAAGTCGCCTAAAAAGGAACATTTTACCGCATCTATAGCTGACGTGCATCTAACCTTTTAGCAACGCTCCAAAGTATTTAGACACAAGTACCTACTCGTACCTACAAAGTACAAGTAAGTAGTAAAAGTTCAGCACAAGCGTCACGAACGCTCAAAGCTCAAACACAAATAAGTTTCGCTCTATTTGTCTAACACAGATAAGATAAGAAATGCTGATTGATGGAAGACGAAGTTTTGCATAATTCTCCAGGCTCCAGTTTATTTTCCGAAATGTTCTTTATGAGATAAAGAGAGAATGTGAAGATATATTATGACTCTTCTTGGATTTAATTTAACACACGGTTTTATCTATATTTACAACTAATACTGACACATTTTTATCGAACATCTTACTAATAATATTCACATATACCCCGAATATCCTCAAGTACCTAAATCATGACTATGTATCAACAAAGAACAAACCAGTGATGTGACAATGACAACATACGAGTATAATCAAATCGAAAAACGTCGGACATATTAGGTGGTATTCGTCCCTCTCGCACTTACATACTTGTTAGTAAAGAGCTATATTTTCGACATAGGAGTAAGGAGCATGCGAGTAAGGCTGGATTAGCTATCCAACATCGCACATGTGAACGCAATATCGTGGCGAACTAGGTAGGTACTAGAGCTCCCGATACACGTGTACACGTTGACACGGGTACCCGTGTTCTTAAGCCCGGCGGTGCTAAGAACCCGAACTACACGAACCCGCCGGGATCCGTGAAACGTGTACACGGGTACACGGGTACCCGTGTACACGGGTACACGAATACACGAAATCACGGATCTTATTTACACGCCGGTTCGACCCTTCGTTCTCGTGTAGCGAAGATTCGTGCTATGCAGAGAAATGATTGAATATGTGACAGATTAGGAAGATACGATTATTTTGATTTAATTATTGATTGGTAATGTTAATAATAGGTAAGTAACACACTTTTGTTTCAATAAATTTATATATTTTGAGATTAAATTTAACACGAAAAATATCTTAGTAACCGTTGACTTCACTGATAGGTATAATCAAATTATTTAAGATGTCCGACTTTTTTTATAAAACTGCCATTAGATTCCCGCGCGCTAATATGCGGCGCTGTTGAACCTTCTTGCGTTTACAGTAAAGTCGCTTTTTGAATGGACTAATTTGGTACAACTCGGATAGTTTAAATAATTTTAAGTTTATCATTGATGTAGTTTTTAGATACTAATGCTTAGTTAAATTACCACAAACGGCTAGGTATGTCATATTTTCCTTTGGAGCGCGAAGGTGGGCAACTTTGTTGGTTGAACAAACCAGTATAATATCGAGACCTGAAGCATCTATGAGTAATAAACAAAGTGCAGGTATTTCATTCAATAGATCGTGTTATTTTTACAACATGCATTGGTGGTTTTGGCCGGCAAAAATACAACAAACAATCTTGCAGGTAGGATTATCCCATTGTTTTGTTGCCGTGCGGCTTTTGACGATAAAGGATGAATAATATCTAAGCCTAAAATGTATAAAGTATCTCATAGAACATTAGTTAGACTACAGTTCGCCACTTGGTCAGTTGGATACTAAAGTCTCTCTACGTTAATCGTACTGTTTTGTTTTATCAATAGTTTTTGTTGTGTTGTTTGCGTTCGTTTGTTGTTTGCTGTTAATTTATTTTTATAAACTTTATTGTTAAAAAATGAAAATGAAATTGGAAGTTTGCCACGAGTTGGTGACAAAGGCTTTTGCTCTTTGTGCAATGACCGGGCAAATAACGAGTTTTCGTGCCATAGTGGGTCAACAGGAGCCATAGGAAGACATTTGTTATCCATACATCAAAAATCACCCACCATGACGATTCCTGAGTAAGTACATTTCTTCTTACTACTGTACTTCGTATAGCCTCCTACATATTTTTTGCGTATTAACGTATGTTGATTGTTTTTGACGAATCCTATAAGCACCTACCTACATTACACTTTCTGACGATGATGTAGTCAGGAGTGGATAGTGGAACTCTTCATTGGCTACTGACTAAAGTTAGATACAGATACCGAATACTGTATATTTTTTTAGGTAATGATATTGATAACCAATACTTTCTTTTGTTTCCGAATTATCTTTGGTGCTTTCACTGTCCGGCGACTCGGCGAGTCGCTCCCAACAGTCCCAACATTTATTACATAGTCAGAACATGGTATTTTTGATAACTTATTAGACGAGACGATAACATAGGATAGGATACGTATTACGTATTCTAGATTGTTTAATGCACCGCCTGCTTCAGGTGTTTACAAAGGAATGAACCGCCACGACTTAATCCTATTGTTAATGTTATTGCACTTATTGCTAATGAATGGCGGTCTCAAACGCGGCAAACACGCCGGACAATAAATACTATTCATGCTGAATTGCTGAGACTTACTGAGAATTTAGCGATAAGCGTAGGCAAGCCATGGGTTTTTTTTTGCCTGCCATTATTTGCTATCTCTTTTGCCCTATTTAGCTTTACCTAGGTGTAAAAAAGATAGTATGCTAAATACTAAAGACTAAAGCTCAAAACGCACTGACAGCGGTAGCGGAGCGAGGCGGTAGCGGTTGTAATATTCGAACTAATATGAAAGGGGCCGCACAGAATACCGGCCGGGATAAAAGCGTGGCGGTGGCGGCGTGGTACCGGTACCGGAGCGGAGGCGGCGAACCGCCTGCACCGCCCCGCCCCGCCACCGCGACGCGCTCGCCTGTCTGTGCAGGCGGTTCGCCGCCTCCAAGCCGGTACAGGTACCGCGCCGCCACCGCCACCGCTACCCTTTTGTCTTTTTTTGTATTTGTTCACTATAAATTAAAAATAATTCGATTACCAAAATTATGTCATACGTAGTTCATAGTGGTCTTGTAAGATTTAATTGGATGTACGTCAAGTATAATGTAAAGCAGTTAGTACCTACTACCCTATACCTACCTAATAAGTCATATTTGCCCCGGGTACCTAGACTGCATTCGTAGAATATTATTTAAAATAAAAAATAATGATGAAATTTATTTGACTAAGAATAAGTTATCCCCACGTTCTCTCACGTAAGAATTATTCCCGTCAAAATTATTTGAATAATTTTGTCGGGAATAAAATCAATCTGATTTAATTCTTACGAATTCTTATTCAAATAATGATTTTATTCTTGAGTGCCCAACACTGGCACTAACAGAACGTAGCACTAAACGGACTGATTTTCTTTGAAAATGTATGGTATGATTCCTAACGGCAGGTGATTTAGCAGTCGTTAAAAGCTGTCAAATGTTATATGCGGAGTCGTTATAAGCGGATTCTACTCTACTTTATTTTTATTTCGATTTACTTTTATTACCTACTTGCACCTAATGAGAACAATGGAGCTCACTATCGAAAAGAATTGACCAACAGTAAGTGCAAACAATCCTATAATAAATACCATGCATGCTAGGCAGTTGGTCACTAAGGGCAATAAAGATTCGAACACCTGCATCTCGCAAGAATTGACCAACAGTAAGTGCAAACAATCCTATAATAAATACCATGCATGCTAGGCAGTTGGTCACTAAGGGCAATAAAGATTCGAACACCTGCATCTCGCAGTTGACTTTATGTTGCCGATTGTTTATTATTCTGCCTTTTGTTATTATGGACCCCGCGTTGACTATACTAGATGCGGCGGCGTTATCTTAAGTGTTATATTTAATAAGTAAAATTAATCAAATTTCTAGGTCGCGTATAAAGAAACGATAGATTCAGAAAATGTGAATAGTGCGTCTGTTGACTAATTTAACTGAATTAATACCACTCTTGACACCCAATTGAGCTGAATTTTAGTATAATATCTATTTATATTTGGTCACAATGGGTCAGATGACTCATGTTACAATTTATAACAGTGTGGCTTTATATAGAAAATCATCAAGAAATTAATCAAAATCACAAAACAAATGGGACTACAAAAATTCGTAAAAAGTTTTTTTTTAAAGTCTGAAATGTAAATAAAAGGTTACCAATAGAATTCAATAAAAATGAAATTGTATGGCAACTTAGCAACTATGTATATATATAAACGCAATATTTTACGACCAAAATAGCAAATTCCCCTTCTTTCCATACAACGGTAGTACGAGGCTACGAAAGTGTGACGTCACATTTTGCTGTCAGTCAGTACTCAGTATCTATGGAGCGTTTTCAGTGCTCGTCAGCTATGCTGTACTTTGTCATTTTTAGGGTTCCGTACCCGAAGGGTCAAACGGAACCCTATTGCTGTCACTCACGCGTCCGTCCGTCCGTTAGTCCGTAGTCTGTCACAGTGGTTTTACAGCTAAATCGTTGGAGCTACAGTCTTCCAATTTGATGATGATGATGAAGCATCTTGGTGGCCAAAAGCTATACAAATAGTCAACACTTATTGCTAAATGTTATAAGAGGAGATCACATACGGTACTAGTGGGGCGCGAAAACAAAACCAATTTAATTATGCGGTTGGTACGGAACCCTAAATGTGCGAAATCTGACTCACACTTGGCCGGTTTTTGTCGCTGTAATTGTAGTTGAAGAACGGACTTAGGCGAGCGTGTATTTAAGGTCCGTTCCGCCGTGTACACGGGTACACGGGTACACGGGTACACGGATACACGGATCTTAATTACACGTGTACACGACTACACGTGTAGAACGGGTCAGAAACCCGTGTACGTGTAGTACGGAAACGGATACCGAACACGTGTACACGAAACCCGGACACGACCGCGAGCCCTAGTAGGTACGCGCTCTTCGATCGAGATAAGAAAAATAGCGAGTGGCACTTCAAAGTTCAAACATCGGGGAATATTTAGGAATTGGACTCTAGGACTTATAAACAAAAAAAAACCTGTTCTGCATTTTGTGCCAACTTCTTCTCCTTAACACATTTCATCTTATTTAATTCAGCAGGTTTACCGCAAAAAGCTAAGCAGACATACATACACCTACGTTATAACATAAATCGTTTATTGACAAATGACGCCAGTTCCGTTTTCACAAGACAATGGTATTGCATGTAGAAGTAAGAGAAGGCGTAATGTTCGCAACTCGGGCCAATCGAATGGACAAAACTCTTAGTGACACGGAATACCGCAATTAGGTCAATTGGAACAGTTTTGTTTTTATGAACTCTGGGTCTATTCGCGTTAAATCGCATAGAAATCGAGTTTGTATCAACGCTAACGCGCGTAAAGTTTGACTGTCTCAAAACGTGCGCGCGCGACGTAATAATAACAGACAGATTCCTATTCAATACGATTTTCGAATGAAGGCTTGATGAGCATCATTAAATATTGTGCTCAAATTACGCTTGTTAAGTTGTTTCTTGTCGTGTATGGCAGACGTTTGGTGGGTATCATTCTTTTAAGATTATAATATACCGTATACAGAATTTGTAGATAGCTATCTAGTAGGTAGCCCACTAAGCCACTATTACTGGTCCCTAATATTTGTTTATAATGTTTGTATTTACTTTTTATTGAGTTATGCCGAAATAAATAAAATACAATTACTGGTCAGTCAAAGTTTATTTTGCATTAACCTGCAATACATTATAATTATGTGTATACTACAACCGGCAAATTACATACATACGAGTGAAATGACAAGATAGGCACAATTGCAAGTGTAGGGATTGTATTAGGGTTGCATTGCAAGTAGAGGTGGGTGATAAATAACTTCACGATGAAAAAATCACGGTGATCCGCCGTTAAATAGTAACAGTGTGACTTGTCGCGAAGTAACAACGTTACAAAATAACGTTGTTACTTGGCGACGATATCACTGGAACAGTGTGTATGCGACGCGTCGCGTCGTGCCTCGTGACCGCTACTTACTAACTGTGACTGTGACTGCGCCGCGCTGTCACAGAGTAACATCAGTTGTTACAAAAATATCAGTTACTGCCGGGAACGATCGACACGCAAATGTCGTGACACGAAATAACCGAAGTGACAAAATCACGGTGATTTTTCAATGTGATTTTTTTGGAACGGGAATAACAATAACGGTGATCGAAAAGTAACGCTTTTCCCCATGTCTAATTGCAAGTGCATATACTTAGCTCTAATCCTGCAAACCTGCAAAATAGCCTCTCGTTTTATGACTATGGTTGAAACTACGCAGAATTTTGGTTTTAATATGTAATTCTTGTTCTTGATCGTTATGGACAAGAAATCATCAAATATTACGTCGACAACCGTCGAGACCGCGTATTAATCAGATTCTGATTAATACCACACACTATCCTAGGGTCCTTAACTTTCGAGAGCAGCGGGGTAATCACGTAACGATATGTACTACCGTTGGTACGTATTTAATGTCAGTTTTAGTATAGGATTTGACATTTAAATCTATCGTACTAAGGCGACTTCCTGATTTGTCGGTGCGGAGGCAGTACGATATGAGAAAAGTGTCAAATGTCAGTGTCAGCTGTCAGTCGACGCGATACCATTTTTTACTACGCCCCTACATTTAAATGAGTGCTTCCTGACTGGCGCGGGATGCGCGGTAGCGGGACGATGCGAAGGCGGTACTGCTCCGCTTCTGCGCATGATATTACTACTGCGCAAACGTAACACTGGCAGTATTATGTCAAGTGAGAATCTTTGCAACGTCAGTAAGTTTACGTCAAAGAAGAAAATGTCACATATCGATCCCGCCCCGCCAAGTCAGGAAGTCGCCTAACGGTCGAAAACGTTACGTGATTACCGCACAGGAGAGACATTTTTCTTCTGCCAATATTAGAAGACACTGAGTAATCATTGCGTTATCTCATGTGCCACATTTGAAAGAAAAGTTCTTTTTGCAGTAACTCAGCAATGAACGGGCATTTTATCTCGTTTTAGTTCTTACAACAGTCGGAGTTAACGAGTTGGGACAATAGTTATTAATTTGTTAAAGTAACAGTTGGCTGTCGGCAGAGAGCGGGCCAATAACAATAAACCTGTCAATGAAGTCATGGAGTTGTTCTAACTGGCCGAAGTGGCCGACTATTACTATCATAGTTTGTAGAGTTAATAAAAATAATAAAAAGAAATGTAACTTGTATATCGGTCTACGAATGTACCTACCATTTTTTTTGTTTATAGTCCGTTTTCTATTGGGAATGCTTGTACAGTCAGCAGCAATGGTTGCGCAAACGCTCTTATTCCCTTATAATAAAGATGTGTGAAGATCATTTTGAGCACCTCGCCCGCGTAGCAACCATTGCTGCTGACTGTACGGAGAGGTATACAATTTTGAGTATAGCAATGCCGGGTATTATACATGTCAACATTGTCAACCTGAGCCCAAAACACCCGGTAGCCAGTTTGAACTACGCGACAGGTGGGAGGCAATTTGATTCTCTTTAGAGTGGCGAAATATACCTACATAAACGGCCGTATCTTTATTTTGTGTGTTTAACTTTGAAGTTGGATTTTTTCACAAGCATCATCTTGTTACCTGAAAACGACACCGTCCAAACTAATCCGCCAGAAAAAAATCTCTGAGCGTCGGGTGCTCTGTACTGTACTTTATCGCCCTTGCCTTCGGCTCGGGCGTCAAATACCTGTGATCTGAGAAATTCTTTGTTTTACCGCCCTTGGTAAGTAATGTACTATTACGACAAGATAGTTTAAAGTACATTACTACTGTAGTATATTACAATATTTGTTTTTATGTAATTAAATAGTATATTTTGCATCAACAAGACATTTTGTATGACATCAAGCAAATTAATCTGGTATGGGCGTAGAGCTACCAAAACTCAATCATGTCACAAACTTGCGCAATTTCCCACAAACGTCTACCCGATTTAACCACAAAATTAGTGGAAGTGTCTTTTCTTTTCAATTCCACTCAAATTCCACTAGACAGCCCGATTCGTTTTCAGCCAGCATTTTTCTTTTTTTTAATTCTTCGTTAGTTTCGGCCAGCCATACGCCAGTTGTCACAGAGTGAGACATCCGGATATAGAACTGTTGCGTAGACGTCTGCCCTAATTAACGGATTCAAGTGCAAATTACGACCGTTATAATATTCTTGGATTTGGAAATGTCATTGGCCTGGATTGACGGGGAAGTGTGTTTCTGGTTATAAGGACTGCGGATTATTTTTAGACATGAAATGCTGTTGACCTGAGTACGAAACTTACGTGTGATAGGTAACATGGTACTTATCTAATAAGTTTTCTTAGTAGTCTAAGGCGCTTGAGAGAAGTCAACTCTTCAATTGTCTTTTAGGACAAGACATCATTTCGAAAAATAGAAAAAATGCTACGCAACAGTTAATTATAGAGATAGTACTTAATTTCAATTTAACATCCTTTATGACTCTACCTCTATTCTGATAAAATCAGTAGCAACTAAAATGCCTTTTAACAACGTTTCCTCCTTAAAGATCAAGATACTAAAAACCACAGCCCAGGCGTAACATATTAGTTTAACAACATTATTGACTCAACTCAGAGTCAACATACATATTACTTACACAAATCTCTTATCCTACTCAGCGTAATGCCGTTAGTAAAGGACGGGAATAGCTGGTGGGACGTTCGGAAGTATTCTGAGTCATTAGGAAGATTACTGTTTGTTATCTAAATGATATTGTGGTGTTAGATTTTCCCACGATGTAGCTGTCGATTTTGAAGAACATTCACTGCGTAAAATGGGACCGCGTAAACAAAGGTAGAGAAATGGAATCATGGAATGACATGGTTATGACAACAGATAAAAAGTATATCTACTTCCTTGCTACCAAAAACTTCATTCATCATTTTCACTGTGTTTTTTCTTCATTTTTAATGTGAGTTGCATCAAACTGTCTCGAGTCCTATAATAAGTACCTACTACTGATAAAGATACGAAACAGCCAACGTTAACAGTCTCCTGTTTCCGAAAGTATTAAAGCCCCTATATCCTCTCCTGCAATCTATATGACCTCCTAATATTGAGACAAATGGATATCGGATGATACAAAAAAGTTTTCCTTATAGCAAGAAACTTTCGCCTATCACACTCTTCTCTCTCGTGATTATTCCTCGTCCTTGTACAATTTATTTCATACTGAATTAGGAATAATAATCAGGACAGAACTTCTAACTACCCATATGGATGTGAAAATGCCCCAACTTGGAATAAATGGCCAACTTGATAGTTCCGAACCATCACAGATGGTTTGACGAAGATAACGGAACAATAAAAGTTTATCGCCATCAAGATTTCAATGAATGGTTTCTCTGCGGCCGTAGAATACCAAATCAGGGAATCAACTGTGGAGATTTACTGTATGCGGGTAACTTGTCAATGAAAATAAATGGCGCAGGACACAGGATATAATTGTAGTTGATGTTTGCCGGGAAACAACTGAATATACTTAATTCACGTGTTTAAAAATTCATCGCTTCGACAAATTAAAATCTTCTTTGTATCTATACTGACGAGCAAAAATAACGGGTACACTTTCTATGGAACTTCCATACGTTGTGTGAACATGTGTTATAGTTCGGACACAACTCTAAGGCTAAATTCTGTCAAACGAACGCAAGTAGAACTAGACTTAGAGCTCTGACTGTAAGATAGATTTTTGCTTGCGTTAATTTGACAGCACTTGGCCTTACAGTTTTGTACGAACTATACCTACGTTGAATAGCGAACATGATAATTTTTCGAAAATAAGAAGAAGAAGAATGAAATAAATTGCTCCTTGTGAGAATAGTTTCCATACCCTCGATAATATTTATTGGGGAAAGCACTTATTTGATCTATACTTATTGCCCCTGACATGTGGGAAACTTATCGTATCTCTTCGTTCTTATTTATCCTCCATTGATTTTCGTTTATTATCGCTATCATTCTAATATTATTTGTTCTTGTCGTTCGATTCCCATTATTCTTATTGCTATTTAAGCCCTGGGGCCTGATTTTTGAGTGTCGAACGCTCGACTTTTCACTCGAGATCTGTCAAAACTTCATACTTTTTTGACAGATGTCGAGTGAAAAGTCGAGCGTTCGACACTCAAAAATCGGCCCCCTGTTTTCTAACAAAATGGGTTAAAAAGTCAATCCGACTTTTGGAATATAACTTGCATCTCAGTCCTGCTCTGAATCTCTGAAATAACAGTAGCTTTATTCACGATTTTTTATCCAAGTTTTATGGTGCATCTCAGAAAGTTATGTCTCCACCGTTCGTTTTGAACGAAATTATTTTAAGAAATCCGGAATCCTGTCGAGAAATGAAACACATTATACTTAATTATAACACCGATGTGTTTGGGGACAGAGCTAACGGAATGTACTAAAAATACCTAAATGACGATGTTGATGTCATTTAAAAAGAACATGGTGACTGAGACTTATGAACACTTTTGACTGTATGGAGCTCGGCGGAAATTTATGGAAGTTGTTAATTCTTTTTCGGTCAAAAATAGTTTTGGGTAATTTGTATGAAAGGAAGGGAAATTGAGCTGTCAACAGTCAGCTCGACTGAGTTATGATGTTTTAGTATTGTAATTATATACAGCAGTGAAATCGTACATTAAAATCGCAAAGCGAGATGTAAAGCTGCATTTTTGGTATGTTATTCGCACCCCTTAGGAGTATCTGAAACTACGTTTTGCAAGCAAAAAAAAGTTGTGCTACCTGTATGATACGTGAAAACCTACAAAATTTTCGGACTTTTTTCAGGTACTGTAGTTCAATTCAAAAACTATGGGTTTTTGACATTACTTGTCTATGGCATTTTTAAAGTACATTAAATTTGCAACAATTTGAGCCTACCTACAGCTCCGTATGTCTTATAGTTTTTGAGACATGATGTTTCAAAAATACTGCTTTATTGAGTTTTGCCTATAGTGCGTGTTGTTACGGGTTTCCGTCGAACAAACACTTCACCACCGGCCACTAGCGCCGGCTTTTAGTATGTTATCAGGCATATCTCCTGGACCCCGAAACTGCCGGGAGACAATCTCTCCAAGGTCGCTCTCCCGAGTAATGACGTCATGAAAATTGCCGCCTAAACGTTTGGAAAAGTGGCAATCACACCCAACCTATGCAACATACATACACGTGTATGGTATCAAATGAAAGCTGAATAAATATGCCATAACGTATACCTAAATTAAGTTTCAATACATTGAGACAATTCAAAACTATAAGCAAAATAATAAAAAGTAAGGAAAACATTTCCGGGTTTCCAGATTTAACAGAATAACTAGAACAAGTACCCGAGAATCATGTTGCACATAAATAGTACTTAATTAGTATGTCAGCTTTATATAACTATTTATTGTTTCTGGATATGACCAAAACTGTGAGAGAAATGCTGAAAAACCCAACAGGGCGGGGCCATTTTTCCGTATAAGATAAAAAAATGATGAAACGCCTATTTTCCATGAACCAGCTCAAGCGTTTTAGTATATTGTGAGATGATGATGGCATATTTATTCAGCTTTCATTTGATACCATACACGTGTATGTATGTTGCATAGGTTGGGTGTGATTGCCACTTTTCCAAACGTTTCGGCGGCAATTTTCATGACGTCATTACTCGGGAGAGCGACCTTGGAGAGATTGTCTCCCAGCAGTTTCGGGGTCCAGGAGATATGCCTGATAACATACTAAAAGCCGGCGCTGGTGGCCGGTGGTGAAGTGTTTGTTCGACGGAAACCCGTAACAACACGCACTATAGGCAAAACTCAATAAAGCAGTATTTTTGAAACATCATGTCTCAAAAACTATAAGACATACGGAGCTGTAGGTAGGCTCAAATTGTTGCAAATTTAAAGTACTTTAAAAATGCCATAGACAAGTAATGTCAAAAACCCATAGTTTTTGAATTGAACTACAATACCTGAAAAAAGTCCGAAAATTTTGCAGTTTTTCACGTATCCTACAGGTAGCACAACTTTTTTTTTGCTTGCAAAATGTAGTCACACATACTCCTAAGGGGTGCGAATAACATACCAAAAATGCAGCTTTACATCTCGCTTTGCGATTTTAGCTTTTTTATTTGTAAGATTTCACTGGCCTAATATAGGTACATTCGTTACAAAGATTATGACACTCATTGCTTTTTGCTCTTTCCTATAGTTAAGGACATGGGATAATTAAATTAGGTAATGTTTAGGGAGGTAGTGCACAGCCGTCCTATTTGGAGTAGGCTGGGAGAGGTACCTCCACATTACAGAATACTGCATAATCACACCACTAACTGCTGTTTTAAGATACAGTATCAATTTCAATCATACAACATAACAATTAAACCCACGTTCGACACTTCTCTAATCACAAAATAAAAACATTAATTTATTGAACCGTCAAACATGAAGAGAATCATACTTACGCCTACGTTAACCAGGGATCCCTAGAAAAGCTCTTTGTGAACTTCTGGTTTTATTTTTTGTTTGGTTTAAAACGGGCTGTGAAGGTCATGTTTATTTGGTGGAGGTAGCAGAGTCAAAGGACCGCAGCAAAAAAACGTGTAATGAACCATACACTGGGTAGTGGGTACGCTACGGGTCGCTTGGCTTTGGGAACCTCAAAATAGGAAAGGCGGAGATATTTTTATATCATATCATAGGTGATGTACGTAAAATTGCATTAGCTCTTTAGATTATTTGTGCGAAAAAAATCCTATCCAAATAAACAATTGTGCGTATTGATTAGGCACTAGCACTAACTTGTGTTGGTTCTATAAGCCATTATCTAAATCTTGATTTGTCTGTTTGGTAACGTTTTGTAAAGAACTACAATATTTTTTTCTCCTACAGCAATAGTGTCACGACTACCACTTAGCACTACGTACGTGAACGGAGCTTGTAAAATCGGTCGTCAGACTTAGTCGCTGATACCGACTGTGACTAAGTCGGTAATCATGGTGTAACTAACTCGTTTCGACGGCTGTGAAATAATTTGCTATTGAGCATAACAATATTAGTTGTGGTCGCTACCACAAAAAATATAGTGTCCGCCTTCAGCATAGACCAAAGCTTAAATTAAGATACGTAGAAGGAATGTATAATCCGTGGATGAAGTGAAGTGGACCAAAGCACGGTGGTTATAAAACTCGGAAATAAAGTAATGTACCATGTCATGTACCATAAAGTAATGTACCATGAACTATGCGATATCTTCTCGATTGATTTTCCTATAATTTTCCGGTCACTGGTTACTCAGTCAAATAAAAGAATATCTTACAAATTGGCAAAGTCCAAAACACGCTTTGAGTCAGTAATCACGACACTTGTCCTTGGATGTGTCATTAGACTGCGTATAAAAAATATACCCGTACCTACGCTTTCGCACGGTACAGACGCCGCTTCAGAACGCTTCTCGACAGCTAACTCTGGCAAACCAATATAAGTCTAACTAGATCTCCAATTAGGCATAGGTTTTAGAAAGGTACCTGTAGAGGATAGGGTAGGGTAGACAGGTCAACAACTAATGTTATCTTATGATCTTACTCATATTTCGAGCAGTGCCCTGCCCACCATGCAGGAGACCACAGCCTTATTAACACTACTAGGTACTTGATCCGAATGTCGTGCTGTGTTCCTAGTGCAGTTAAGTCGCCAGAGCTGCCGAGTGTTAGGGTAATACGACTTCCTCTGTAGGTGTGTGGTGTTGTGTTCCTGCCGAGTGTTAGGTGAGAAAACACACAAAGAAAATTTCAGAGTACAGTTCCTTGTTGGCTATCAGTTCCGTCCATATTGGAATAGAAAGTGGCAAAAGAAAAGAGTGGTGAAAGAAGCAAAGGAGTGGAACTTGCTCCCGTCTTCTGTATTTCCGGACAATTATAATCTGGGCCTCTTCAAGGCAAGAGTGAATAGGCTATTACTGAACCAATGAGCCACATCTTAGGCCTTGTCGTCGCTTTCCATCAGGTGAGACTAAGGTCAATCGCTGTTCAGTCATACATAAAAAAAAAGTGGAAAGTAGTGTTGCCACAACTTACATTAGAAGCATAGTGGCGGAGTCGTTATTTAGTGATGTACCTACCTAACACCGAGGGTGCGGTGCGTTTTCAAGATAAGAGTGACGGAATTAAATTAATCTCTAGCTGTCAACTTAACCAATCCACTCATCAAAGACTCCTCTGGCGTTGTAAAGGTATTTGGGCTACGGTATCTGCAATGTCTGCTTACCATCAGGGTATGCTTGTTTGTATCAATGCTGTGGGTCAAGTTGTATTGGGGCGGTGTGGTGAGACGAGTCGGGATAGACTGTGAATAGCATAGCAGCTGTAGGAGGATGGCCACGTATTCCCATGATGGATTAGTATACGTGATCTGTGTTCTAAGGACAATTGTTGTTGTCAAAATTTGTTTACCAGCAGTTTGGGGTCGATTTATTCGTTTTTCTTTGACGCGCTTCATATTATCGTCGGATTTACTTATAATTGAGTATGCTCGTGTATTCAAATGATATCGTACCGAAACCTTAATTCACAGACATAAGAGCCATGGGAGATATTTTTGAGGATCCATATTCTTGAAATTGACTCTAAATACGTGTCCCTTGTGTCTAATAGAGCTATGCATTTTCGAAAGATGAATAAGTTGGCCAGCGTGTAGAGGTTGTATAGCACATAATAAGTCAATGTTTTAGCATTCACTGTAAATATCGCACAAGTTACATGTGAATCAACACTAAGATACAAGATGTGTACCTGGACCAATTTTTCTGGCGTTGTAGTTCTTTTTTTATTTCTTAGAATTGCATGAAAATTGGTAGGTTGGAAGAGCTCCTGATTCTGTACAAGTAAAAAAAATATGACAACATGGCGTCGAAAAAAAAAAATTTTCCCATACATTTTTTCCACTGAGTTACGAAAATCCCATACGTTTTGTCACTCAATGGAAAAAAATTGTGGGACAGTGTAGGAAATCGTGCACATATTGGTCAGAATGAGGAGCTCTTCCAACCTACCAATTTTCATGCAAATCTAAAAAAAAAAAAAAAAAACTACAACGCCAAAAAAATTGGCCCACCTAGGAGTATTTGCAGTTATGTTCTGGGTTGGCTGAATTCAAATATATACTGGAGGGGATAGCCTTTCATCCCGATTGATCATCATAAACATTATTCTGTCTGCCCTAACACTTCGCTTTATTTTTATGTTCGCTTTAGGGTACTCTGCTTATTCGCAGACTTTCTCGCGTATATTTTTATATGCAAAATGTTTGTGATGTAGTATATTCTTGTATTCTATATACCTACTTAAGGATGATTCACAGTAAACCGTTCCGTGTCCGGGCCGGCCCGTTTTCTAATACAGGACGCGCGACGGCCGTCGATTGTTTGTACTAGAAAACGGGCCAGCCCGGACACGGAACGGTCTAGCGTGAATCATCCTTTATGCGTAAATGTGAAACATCTTTGGAGGATCAAACCGACTACTGTCTACTAGCAACTATTGATAACGGTTTAGTTTTCATAATGTGATTAAACTACATAAATATCTAACGAGATATAGGTACTTTTAAGGCCTTCGTGCGGCTTGAGAACTTCTAACAGTCAAGTTGCCCACTGACTTGACGAGCATCTCAATAAAGTCTAGTTTCCTCCTTGAGTTGGAAGGCCAGATGGCAGTCACTTTCGTAAAAACTAGTGCCTATGCCAAAATCTTGGGATTAAGTAGCGGACCCACTGTACTGGGACAACGCCAGGATGATGAGTTGTAAAAATTAAGTGAATATACCTATAATTACCGGGACCTTTAAGACTTGAATGAAATAGGGTACCTAATTTAGGTAGCCGTTTGTCAATTGCATACAATTTGTAAAATCGTTCATATAAGGTCGGCAACGCGCATGTGACATGATGTGACGCCCCTGAAGTTACAAACGTCTGTAGGGTGCGGTGATCACTTACCATCAGACGGCCTTTTTTTTAAATCCTTTGTTTTATAAGAAAACGGTCCCCGCGAAGGATACGGGCGGCTGAATTCACTATTCCTATTTATTAACGATTTCTAATGTATTTGTGACTCTATGCATGTAAGTAATTGAGGTTGATGATATTGATGCGGTGATGTGTGAACTGTGGGCCGTACGCATGTTTGCCACCGACGTGGTATAAAAATATATGTATTTAGGTTATGGAACTAAAAGACATGAAAGAGAAAAACAGTGTTTTCTATACCAAGCATTAAGGAAACAAGCATTATTCATGTGATAAAGTGGGGAACTGTTTCTTATTGTCTTGTCCCTATTCAACGCAGTCAGACCAAAGATTGCATGATTTCGCCACTAACATCTAAAACTAGAGCATTTCAACGAAACAATTAGCGAAAACCACATTTCGTCACATGAATGGCCAGAACTGGACCGACCTCTTGAAATCTTTCAAGTAGGTAGACGTTATTTATTGGAAAACAGACTTTATCCATAAGTAATAACGACTTCGGTAGCTGCATTACAGTTGCAATAACTAAACAATCGAGAATCGTACGCCGAGTCAATGGTCGATGATTCACCGTCTTGGTGTATAGAAGACTAAATATAAATGCTGGTAGGAGGGTTAAGTGCGCTGTAAAGGTAAAAATTAAACGTTTTTATGATATGTCAACAAAAATACAAGTCTCTTACACAGTAGACTTCTTTTTATAAATCGTCGGTTAATTTATTTTTGTACAATAAAGAGTTTTACTACTACTAGGTACTAGACTAGAGCTTGCAGGTAAATGGCTCATACGTAAACAGATTTAGGTTCGCGTCTTTCCTGTGGACATTTCAAAAGTTAAGGGCTACAAAGCCTAATTTTGGATTGGTCTCCGGTTCTATAAATCCATGTAATAAAATCATAACTCACATGCTCAATAAGCCGTTAACTATTGACCACAGGAGAGACGACTTTTGTTTTTGCAAGTGTTTATGACCCAAATGTCTGATTGCCATGGGATCCGTAAGAACTCCTTGTTGTTATGAATTTATATAATGTTCAAATTAAAAGGGATGTATACAGTCCGTATATAAATAAATAAAAATAAAAAAGCCTTTTATTCCCTGCAGTAAATGTACAGTGGCATCTTATTTGTAATATGTATGTTTTAGTATGTTAGTAGTAAGTTAATAAATAATAATAAATTTAAATTGTTAATTTTATTAGTTTATGTTGTTTTTTTTTACTAGTTTTAGTAGTTTCCTTCTGCAAGAACCCCTGGTTGGGTGAAGGCCTTCTCCAAAGCTGACCATGTGTCTCTGTCTTTAGCTACTTGGATCCAGTTGGAGCCAGCGGTTTTTTTAATCTCGTCATCTCAGCGTGTAAGTGGCCTGCCTCTGTTTGTTTTGCCTTGTGGCCCTGCCCACAGTGTTGCTTTTACAGTCCATCTTTGGTCGGTTAGACTCGCTACGTGGCCTGCCCACCACCATTTTTGTTTTTGTGCGTATGTCAAGGCATTTGTAGCTTTTGTGAAGTCCGTATATAAGCTCATACAATGACATTCGGGGTTTATTTTTATTTAAAATGGGGTTGCTCTTGGCCTGCATCTAGCCAGGGGGCAAAGATGAGGCCGACGGTGAAGCGAGCTCACCCAGAAAATGCCTAGGTATTCACTCGTGCCTTAAAAAGGTCTTGTTTATATGAACTCGGTAATTATAGAGATGATTCGGGTATGTTTAGATAAGTGTACGTGCGTGTGTGTGTGTAGTGATAGCTCCAATCTACTTATACATTACACTTAAGCCTACTTAAGTAAGAATAAGAACCCAATATCATCCTTGACCTTTATCCTAATAGGTATACGGCTAACACCTAATATCATACGCCCCCATATCGTCTATCTGCCCGTTTTCATCAAATCAAGCAACAATACATTTACTCTTAGCGATAAACCTACGGACCTTGTCGCGGTAACTCAAAAGATTTATTTAACTAACATCACATGGGCATGATAGTTAGTTAAGTGTGGAAAGGTTCCAAATGATTAAATCTAGTCTGCTGATTGTACGGACCACACAAAGCGGATTGAGCCATTGATCAAAGAGATACATCAATTATTATCTACGTCGATTATCCCTAGAGGATCATTACATTAAGTATGAACTGTGCTTTGAAGGAATTTAAATTAACGTTAGCGTATTTGTCTCAGCAGCATTTCGAATTGTACATACCACAACTGACCTTATCCTAAAGAACTAAGTTAAAATGTCCACTGGAACAGATATTTCTAATAAATTAACAAGGGTTGAGGCCTTAACGTCAAGCGTAACTAAGTATTTTGATTTATCCTATAAAGTGTAAGTACTGGGTTCATTTCTTTTTCTAAATGTTTAGAAGTAGGCACGTGTTACCTAGTAACAAACATTATACTTTAATTGGATTACTGCGGATACAATTATTAAATACACCAGCAAACACTTAAATACATTACAGTATTTGGCAGCTAGAAGGCACTCCAATGCCATAATCCATGTAAGTACGAAGCGTTACGAGTATGGGGCCCTTGGCACCGCCTACACTCTGGATGTTTTTTGGACCCCACACGGGGCATTGTGTCTGGACATGTGCCCTTGGGCACACTTCTCGGAAAATATAAATGTGGGCCGGTTAGTAACAATAGCATGAAAGTTAGAAGTTTTGACTGGAAGTTTTGATTAGGTAGATCATGAATTTGCGACAACTTATAACAGGCTAGAATTTTAGGTCGGCACACAGAAAATACGTCATACGCGTAGGTAGAATTTTGTTCGTATTTGCCTTCTTTGTGTCTTATAGTAATTTATGTAACATACAAACCTAGGCACAACGTTGAACGTGTAAGTACATTGGAGTGAGAATTTCCAACTGAGATTCTCCTAGTTATTAATTAGGATGATGGATTGTTGGCTCTCACAACCTAAATTATTGTTTGATGGGTTTTTGGCACAATTATAAGCTCGTAGTCAGGCAGTAAGATTTCATGCATTTTACCGACAGCAACTACCGAATCGAAGTTACCTGTTTCAAAAGATATTCTTCTGTTTAATAATCCAAAGACGCCAGAGGTGAGAAATATAGCCATTTTGTAAACAAACAGGTGGAACAGGTAAGGAATGGGATAGCCCTGGTCAGTTAAGGGTAGGATCGTCTAGACTGCTTCTAAAATAGCCATTCAATGCTTTCGTCAGGCGCCACAAAAGGAAGTTACGGACATTTACACTGATTTAAATGCGCTGTGACAACTATTCAAAATAGACGCCGTGGTCACCGCCGCATACGAATAGGTCTAGGCAAATAGTTTGTTGTTGGAAGAGCAACGAAACCCACCTCTATAACAAGCGCTATAAGAGCTACATTTATTTGTATGGTTCTAGGAATTCACTATTTTGTAACTCAAAATAAGTTGTTAGAGGGACTTAGCAGAAAGTACACGGCAGGATACATAATCAACTTGGTTAATTACAGCGCACAGACAGACTACTTAGTAGTGGCATTAGCGAACATTTAACTAGCTTCGTAAAAATTTCCTTTATGTTACTCGTACCTAATGAGAGTTAGTTTCCCCAATTCAATAACGGTGTTGATAAAATAAATACATAATTCAATCAATAGTTTTCAAACAAAAAGTTTTTAATTGGTTCTTGTGTGTTACGAAGTCATGTTACATTTATATGGATAATTTTCGTAACACGAAAGAACCAATTAAAAAGTAATCGAATTAAGGCCGTGTATTACCACTTTTGAGTTTTTAAAAACCATCTGAGACATAGAATATAGTGTCTTAAAATCTAAAAAAAATATATGTGTTACATGAGGATCTTGTCTAGTCAAAATCGCAGTCAGTTACATGATTTGATGAATTTCACTCGATAGAAAATAATCGCGAAGCTACCCCTTTTTGGAATGTATTTTCAATACTACGGCTATATTACTGATATTTAACATTTAATTTTTGTACTCAATTAAAGATCGTAAATAGTTATAGACAAATTCGCAGGATTTGCTTTGATAAAATGATTGGCTTAATAACTATAGCTAAATATTCACAAAACTGCGCGCAGAGCTTGCATAGAGAGCGGGATGGTTAATTGTAAACTCACGCATGTTAGAGCGGGACAGTTGCGTTGGGGATACCTCCCCTTAAAGTTAAGTATATTCAGACTGTCAAAAAGGGATAGGTACTGACAGCTATTCAAGGGTTAAAAAGTCTTTCAGATATAGAACCAATTGCATGATAAAAATACACGTGTGTGATAGGTATCAGAGGTACTCTACCAATTGAATCACCGACACCTATCGTCACCGCTACGTATACGTAATACTAACGCCTTAGGTACGCCTAAACTACGTAGGTATAAGTAGTTTCATACCCCGACGTAGCGCCATATACCTCATCATTTCAAATCAAGAAAAAACTTCATTCATAATCACATTATCGTCGGTCCCTTTGTGCGTCACAGGCGCCGTGAACCCTCAGGAATGCGCATTCCTTCACGACCTCCCGTTTTTTAACCAATTCGAACCCTTTAGGACTTTCTTCGGGATCAGGTAGCGGAGGCTTTCGTTTCACTATATCGGATACGATTGGAAGTAGGTAGTAAAAGTGCCAGTAAGACCCTCAATTCAAGTAAAATAGTAGATGAAGCTATGAATTGGAGTGGGCACTTTAAGTAAGAACTTTTATAATTTTCTATGTATTTGTAGAACATTAATATATCCAAATGATAGAAAACTTTTGACCGATAAGAATATTTTTATACATTTCCTAGGCGGTAATCACTTATCATAAAGAATTGAGTTACTAGTGCAATAGGTAGGTACCCATTCCATTTAAATGATAAGTATCGATAATTTAATTTAATCGAATAACCGATCTAACTACTTGTTATGTGTTAAACTGTGGAAATGTTGTATTATTTATAAAATGCAGCAATAGAATCGTGAGACAGTTACGCGATATTCACCGTTATTCGAATAAAAATATGGTACCTAAAACACAAAATTCAGCCATGCTTAGATTGTTAAGTTCTCCGTTATAAAGTGAATTGACAAACATTATATGATTATAGCTCTAGCTGGAAGTTTTTGGTCGCCGTCCAAAACAATAACTTGTTCCAAGCAAAGCTACATTTTATTTCGGAATAGGTACACAATATACTCTGAACACGTACGGAGTGTCAAAGAAAACTGTTTATGCTTGTGATTGCCATTCAAATCCGTCTGCCAACTGTAAAAAGCGTAATAAAATGTTACTCGTCTTGAATACATTGCATCATCGTAATTATTAACAAAAATACACCCATCTTTCATGGATCTTTACTGGTATCGATATTTTTATACCTGCCTTAATATTGGATAACTCATTGGAGTGAGCCCCAATTTCTACAGTATCTTATCTAATCTTCCTTAGAACTAATTGCCGGTAGACGCACCTGAAATATTTACTCATATCTCATTTGTTATGTTTGCGACCCAAACAGAATTGAGGCTAATACCGTCGCGAGTGCGCCAAGCACCAAACGTTAGTGTAAACTAAAAAAATGTGCAAAATAAGTGTGTTGGGTATTACCAACAAAAAAATAAAAAAACGTTAAAACGAAGTGGCCTGTGTTTCCCGCCAAAACCCAGACATTTTTTGTCTCGTCTAAAATGCCGGCGGTCATGGACGTTGAGCCGTTCAGCCAGCCAGAGTGGAGCGACTCCACGGACTCCGAGCCGGGCCCGCTGCCTCAGCTCGGGTATTTCGTGCCAGTACGATGCAGATGCGATCGAGCGACCAGCCATGTGTGTCGGAGAAGAAGAAGGTAAATACGAGGTGTTAGTTTTAAGGTGTCAGCAGCATACTGGCACCTTTAGTGCGTGCCATCCACGAAGACGCGCTCGTCCACAGCCCATTCTGTACAATTGCGCATAGATATATGAGATTTGCTGTGGAGGGGCGCGTCGTCGTGAACGACACGCACTTTAACCCGCGTGAGAGAAATTTGCCTGAGAAATCTACCTTCGTCCCGTCGTCTACCAGTCCCTGGTATACCAGGGCAGATAACAAAAGAATGGCATTGTATATTTTTTTCGCCGGGAGAGGACGGCTTAGGGCGGATCAATTTTCATTCTTGGCATACAACTATATCGGTTGTATTTCAATGTATCTGTCTACCTACATAATTATTGTATTTATTGTATTGGTAGCCATTTCTCAATAACTCACATTGCAAATGACGACTGCATTGGTGGTCTTGATAAGAAACATAACTATACACAGTAACAACCTTCTGAATGAGCGATTGTCACTTGTCCTTTGGTTTTCATTTTGAGCCATTTCACATGAGCCATTTCAGATTTCAGACGATAGGATACTTTGCCGAGGTTGAGGCCGTAGGTACCTACGGGATTCCTCAAGAAAGAAGCGTACAGGTTTTAAAAGGGTCGGCAAGGAGAATATTATTTCCCTATAATTGCAAAAACCCTCATATCTTATTTTATTTTCTGGGATAACATTCACACCTGTTTCGTTCAGCCTTGTTGTAATGGTAGTGTGCTTATTTAGGTAATTGTCTGCCATGTTGAGTTACAGTGATTATTTTCTGCGAAAAAATTGCAGATTGCATGTCATAGCATCTCGTCGTCGGCAGCATTCTAAAGTTATGTGGTACAGAGACTATTTGCTGCGTAAAAATAACGACAGCAATAAATAAATAAAATAAATATTTGTGGACAATCTTACACAAATCAACCTAGTCCCAAACTAAGCAAAGCTTGTACTATGGGTACTAAGCGACGATATACATACTTATATAGATAAATAAATACTTAAATACATAGAAAACATCCAAGACCCAAGAACAAATATTCATGCTCATCACACAAATAAATGCCCCGGCCGGGATTCGAACCCAGAACCTCCAGCTTTGTAGACAGGGTCACTACCAACTAAGCTAAAGAGGTCGTCAAAAAACAAACAACTAAACTGCAATACTGCAACTGGTCGGCAATAAACTGTCATGGCATGAATAGCGTTCTAAAGTTATATTCACCTTGTCTCCAGAGAATCTCCCCGCTCCCGTCGCTCCGTGTCGCAATGCTCGTGCAACTCCCGGCGCTCGTCGATGGCGGCGTCGCCGGCGCCCGCGCAGCTGCCGCCGCTCAACAACACCATGGAGATGTACCTCGAGCCCGTCGTCGAAGACGTAAGTCTTTATATTTGTCATAATCAGCATATTAATAAATAATAATAATAATAAATAATAAATATTTGTGAACAATGTTACACAAATCAACCTAGTCCCACACTAAGCAAAGCTTGTACTATGGGTACTAAGCGACGATATATATACTTATATAGATAAATAGATACTTAAATACATAGAAAACATCCAAGACCCGAGAACAAATATTCGTGCTCATCACACAAATAAATGCCCCGGCCGGGATTCGAACCCGGGACCTCCAGCTTCGTAGGCAGAGTCACTACCAACTAAGCTAAAGCGGTCGTCAAATATTAGCCGAAAGACGTCCACTGCTGGACGTAGGTATAGGAACATTATGCGTGTCAGCTTTCCGCGTGCCTCAGGAAGGTCCGGCACTTGGCTCGCTCCTTAGTTGTCTATCGGTCGTGTACGTAGTCTCAAAGACCCGTTGGGGTGGAGAGGTTCTTGAGTATCGACCACGTACCGGAAGATGCAGCGTGGGTATGGGTAGACCCCCCGCAAGGTGGACTGATGACCTGGTAAAGGTAGCGAGAGTAAGCTGGACGAGGGAGGCGCAGGATCGGTCATTGTGGCCCTTGTTATAGCCACTAGCATTTACTTAGTTACCTACATATCATAAGAAAGAGTCTTGAATTTTCGTCTTCATTACATAACTAACACAGGCCGAAGACTTATTGGCACAAAAACTTTGGCACTAAATAATAATTAATGGGTTAGTATCATCTCGTCTAAAACGCAACTGGTAGAAATAGCAACTCGTCTAAAACGCAGCTGGTCACTGCATCAAAACGCAGCTAAATACAAGTCGCCTGAAAAGCAAATGGTCTAAAATACATGTCGGTCTAAAATATATGTATTTTAGACTAATTTAGACCATTTGTTTTTCAGGCGACTTGTATTTAGCTGCGTTTTGATGCAGTGACCAGCTGCGTTTTAGACGAATTGCTATTTCTACCAGTTGCGTTTTAGACGAAGTGATACTAACCCATAATAATTGTCATCATATATTACAGTCGTAGTTATATTATGAGGTCAAATTTTTTTCATGAATTTCACTGTGAAACATAAATTGACCCCAAAGTAGGTAGTCGTTACAAGGACGTTCGTTTAATATACCTAATGGATATGATTCAATTTCGACGCTACTAGTTACTTCTTTTATATAAACTGTCCTAAATCTAACACGTTATATTTTGTAGTTGCAATATTCAAAAAAATTTTGGCAGTCTGGACTTAGATAGATTTTTTTTTTTCAAAAGTGGCTGGACCATGTCCTATCCTCTTATATATTTGCGCGCAGATGGCATCTGCTCTATTAGGTATTTCGCGTGATTTCGAAGAATAGGTAACACGCGTCATTTGGGTAATATGACGGATTTATCCCGATTGACGTAACCCACCGTGTCGGTAAGGTAAGTAAGTAAAAAAAAACCGGTCAAGTGCGAGTCCGACTCGCGCACCGAGGGTTCCGTACACAGTTCTTGAATATGTAGTTGTGTACCCGTCCCGACCCCATTAATTCAGGAACAGTCTTAAAAAACATGACAGCACCATCTATCGGCGCATTGTGTTACTAATTTGCGCGACTGAATAACTTAGTACGTATGTTGGTTTTTCAAGGATAATTCTTTATCACATCAACCGATTTCAATAATTGTTTTTTTATTTGAAAGAAGGTATTTTCAACGTAATTTTGTAAATTTAAATATAAAACAAAAATATATACAAAGGTGTTAAATTACAAACTTAGTATAGAAGAGTTTTTTGATGATTAAAAAAAAGAAAAACTAGATAGAGCTATGGCTATAATTTTCCTGTAAAATATACATGCATATTAATGTTGTGTAATAATTTCAAATTTTTTTCTTCGTAAACTTCGGAGATAAGGGGGGGAATGGTATTTTTTTTTACATTTTCCCTCGTAAATCGAAATTTCCCCAACGAAAAAAAAAAACTAAAAATTGTTTTGGAATGTACAAGTCAAGCCCTTTCATATGATACCCCACTTGACATAGTTGCCAGACTTTAAAATTTTGAACCCCCTTTTATCTGTCATTATTCACAGAAAATAAAATAAAATAATTTAAAAAACCATCTTCTATGTATCTGGGTTACCCTTGTTTATAACTATTCCAAATTTCAAATCGATAGGATAAGTAGTTCCTGAGATATTTAGCGATGTGACAGACAGACAGACAAAGTGAAACCAATAGGGTTCCTTTTTTACCTTTTTGGTACGGAACCCTAAAAAGTATTAACTTTCTCAAATCATGATCACATTGATCATGATCACATTTTCTCTCATAGTCTCTCGTGATACTTAATAGAAAAAAAACGCCTAGGAAGGAACATTAAAATAAGTCAACGCAAAATCACAATTCCGTTTCACTTAGTTTATTGATGCCAATGTCCCTTTCATTTAAAAAAAAATCAATAGGTGATTTTAGGCATAATCTGTAGCTATCTCCGAATTCGTCAGCGGGCTCACTGCTTCGCCGCCAAATCACTGAAAAGAGTTACATTTCCGTATTCGGAATTCACATCGTTAATACCAGTTAGTACCAGTTTCATAAGCGCATCATACATCAAACTTCTCGAGGTGGTACTTTTGAAGAACTTTTCTCATAGACTTGGCGATTTGCTCTGGCCGACTGTAGAAAAACCTGTGCTGGTTGCTTCCGTCTTCGTTGTAAATTTCATGGTCAATGTTTCCGTTCGGCGAAATGAAAAGGATCCTAGGTAGGACAAATATAACTAGGATCAGTATAGGTATGATTGTTTTTGACTACCTACGCTGTAATCTAGTCTTTAATTAACATTTATAAATATTAAGGTTATACAATGCGGTTTACTTTCAGCGGCTGAATATACTCACCGTCAGAAAATTTGGCCCAAATTAAAAAAATGCATTTTTATATATTAAACATTATTTAATTTATTCAATTTATAGTTTGAAATCACAAAAAGTTTTTGGGCCACATTTTCTGCCGGTGAGTGTAGTATGAACAACCGAATGCCACCTTAATTGAACTTCATAATATTTCTTAGTACATATATATATAACTTTAATTCACGCATACCTAAACTAAAAATTAATCCACCTCAAATTAAATTAGGTGGTTCAACCTTTTAGTTAAGTTATTGTTATTATATTATGCTTTAGTCAAGCTAACTGAAAATTGTAAAGCTTCAGAGGATCGTGCACTTTAAAGTAAATTTTAATAAACTAAATGTGAGGTATAAAAGATTGTGTCTCAAGGGAATGCTCCAACAAAATGATATTTTTACGGCGAGGACGATATTGATTCCAAAACGAAGCGAGTGATTGTACGATGGAGGAAAGTAGAATATTGAGCGTAAGTAATGATTCAAGTGCGTCCAAGACGGAAATAATTTGCTACCCCACTCGGTCCAGCTTATCACACTCTGCTTAATACGCTATTTGACTAAATTTTTTTTATAATGCCAATCGAACCAGTTTTTAGAGACCATCAAATGTCTATATGGGACCAACAACATTTAGAGTACAATAAAGGGCTAAAAATAGGGACAAACCTAGCTCGACGCTAGCGGGGCTCCTACAAATTGGCCCTGGCAAATGACGTCACTTGCACTGCATTCGACCAACCGTTGTATGGGAAAATTAGTATTTTGCTGTTTTAGTCGTAAAATAATGCGTTTAGGTACATAGTTGCTATACAATTTATTTTTTATTTTTACATAAGCATTCTATTGACACCTTTTATTTGAATTTTGGATGGTAAAAATTTTTACATAATTTTCTGAGTTTTTGATGATTCATATCTTTTTATGATTTTGGTAAAATTTTATTATTTACGATTTATTGTGATATTTTGATGGCTAACTATCCAAAAAGTGACACTGTGTTATAAATTTTAATATGTGTCAAATACCGTATTCAGAAAAGTCATTTTTGTCCTCAAATGAGGGAAGAAAAGGCAACAATGACGATTTTCTGAAAAGCACGTGCGAAAAAGTAATTCTATCAGCTCACCTGGGTATGTAAGTTCCGTCAGGCGCGTAAGCATTATTATCCGGCTCCTCATCATCACACAAGTTGACCATCACGAACTTTTTGCTCAGCGACTGAATCTCGGGGGAGTTTGCGAATTTCGGCTTCAGATTTTTGCAAGCTCTACACCAGGATTTGTGTATGATGACCATAACAGGCTTCTTGTGGTGGGAGGCCATTTGCATGCCCGACTCGAGGGAACTCGCCCATATGTAGTTGTTGCCAAAACCATGGTCCCGTCCCAACGGAGTGCTGCAGTAAACTTTGTTCGTTATCAGCGCGAAGAACGCCTTGACGAAACCAGTACCGGTCGGCATTTTTAACTGTATTTTGTTAAGTGACTGATAATGTTTCGGGTGAGATTGGCCAGACCGGATACTGGTAATATGCAGTTAGTTACATTTTATACGCTCCTATGCCCTTTTTTTCTTGCCCATGTTTGACATCAATGACATACATTATTTGACACGTGACATTTTCGTTAGTAATCACACGTGACATTTTCGTTAGTAATCCATAGAGCTTGTTGTTGATTTCCAAAGAAGCGGAATGGTCATGGACGGACATGGCGCGCCATCTATGGCGGTTGTATGGAAGCTTTTAGTAAGCTGGAGAGCGAATGAAGTGAATAATAGTGGAGAGCTCGATTGCGCGCGTTCGGATTCGTATTTTCGTAGTCAGGTGGCGCCACGTGAACTAAAGTCCGATGTACAGTTACAAGAACTTGCATGCAAGTTTCTTTACATTGCGGGCCTGCGGGCTACCGAGATGAATACGATCAAACCCTGCAAGTAATGAAAAAATCACTAAAAATTGCAAGCAAGTTCATGCTAGTCTAAACCGCACTTTAAATTAAAATGGCCACAAGTTCACCATAAACGTTATATACAGTCCTAAACCTGGGGGCCGGTTTTTGAGTGTCGAACGCTCGACTTTTCACTCGATATCTGTCAAAACATTAGTTTTTTTAACAGTTCTCGAGTGAAAATTCGAGCGTTCGACACTCAAGATTCTCGGCCCCCAGATTTTTCGCTATTTTATGTGTACCATGCGCCATGTGAGAAGGTGTCGGGCCTCCATTTAGCAGGCAAACGCGTGCAAATGAGAGCGTATGAACCAATAGTTTAGTTGTTAGTATACTTAGTATAGGTAGTAAAGTTCGAGAATATTGTCTTATACATATACCTTAAAATATTTTTGTCCTTCACAAGAGCTTATAAAAGATTAAGAATTTAGGAACCTTTAGAGATTAACTACCACTTGCTGCCATTTTGTATATTACATTACCTACCTACATAGGTCGGTTTACGCCCATAGTAGCCACGACATGATGAAATAGCAAGCAATGCAATCACCTGCAGCATGTCCCCATTACGGCGACAATGACAGTTGCATCCTCCAGTGCAAGCGACAAAACGCATTGACAAACTTTTTAAAATCGCTCATGTGTATCGGCGTGTGGAGATGCGTGTATGTTTTTTCACCCATTTTCAAGCACAGCAATGTCGATACGTCTCGCTCCACGTAGCCTATTGGAAAAAGCAGATAAACTATGATAATTAAATGTGCTGCGCGTGATTGTATCTCGCGGGGAGGATACACATTTCAGTTCAGCTTCTAAACAGAACGCCCGCTCGCAATGAAAGTCAGGGTCCTAATTAAAAATATTATCAAATATTTATTAGAAACCTTGCCAATCTAAATTAACTACAATAGTGGCTTATTTTTGTATAATAGAAAAAATAAGTTCTACATTGTCAACGCGGAAGCGCCATTTTGCATCTGCGCGCGCTTTTTTTTAAATCGTGGCGGTGCTTAGGTTGGTGGCTAGGCAGCCAGTGTTAGTGTTATGATGTACGGTCAGGGACGAAATCGGAGTATGTACGGGACTGTCCGGTCCTTGGTGCCATCGCGGACTACTCCGGTGGCTGGGCTTGAGGATGTGCTCTACACGCCACCTTACTTCTACCACATCCCTCCGCCGCCACCGCTTAACACCTATCCTGGAAGAAAAAGACGGAAAAGAGATAGGGTAAGTTTCAATGCTTAATTCAATACTTCATGCCCATGCGATAGGCATAAATTCCTCATCCGGTTTTACATAAGCGACTGCTATCTGACATCCAAATCATTGGGAAAACTAGACCTTATTAGGATAAGACCGCAAAGCCACATAGGCATTAATTCCTATTCAACTAAATAACTATGAGATAACTTTAAAGTTTTCCATGGTTTCCATATTCAGAAGTGTTCTAATTTCAACCTTCAATTATTTTAATACAAATTTTCATCCTTGTATAAAACTGTATTTAGTCTTAGAAGATGAATTGCCAAAATTAATTCCTTTTTCTAGGTTATAAGAGTAGTTTATAAGGGGATTAATTAAGGAGCCCCGTGCTAAAGTTTCTAAATCCATTGATTTAGGCTGTGCCTAATTTATCACAATAAATGTTACGGATGCGTGAGGCTTACCTTACTTCAAGACTCTCGTTTCAGCTTTTTCACAATTAAACTTTTAGGCCGGTCTTTTTTAAGCCAATAAGAGAAAAGATGGTAAGATGTGAAGAAAGATACAGAAAACACGGTAATATCAAAAAGAAACTTCGTCCCTCTACGCATTGTGATTTATTTTGCTTTCAACATCATGTTATCTAAGCTAGGCACCTACATTAGGTCATTTTCTATAATATTTATTCCATTCTTGCGTGCTTTCATGTGGGTCAGCTGTTATATTATTTAATTCAGTTTGTCTGTGCTGAAATTTGGCTGAAATGGGCAAGAAATTAGTTATGTTATGTCTTATGTCAAGGATTTGACAGGGTTTTCGGTTGGTATTCGAGGAAGTTAATTTTTTTATTAACCGATAATTTATCTGTCATTTCATAGATAATCCACGATCCGATCCTTAGAGCCTCATTGGCCGGTATAAATTGGTCATCATGAGGCATAAATGAGGCCGTCATATAAGGGATGATACCCATTCAATCTTTTCCGTGAGATAAGCTGATGAGAAAATCTATTTGATGATTGTACCTATGAAAGCAATAAACGACTGAATAACTGAATATATCGTTACTCTTGATATTGTGCAGAGTTAAATACATTAAAGATGTTACACGAATTTATGAATAATGAAGAAAGTCGCCATCAAATCATAAATAGGTATTTGAAAATCCACCGTAGCACCCTGAAAATAGGGTCGCGGAACGATATCTACTTACTTGTGAGTCTCATTCGCTTAGGGTGTATAATTTATAATTACTAGCAAGCTCGAAAAGAACGGACTAATAAGTATAGGTGACTTAGGTGTCTAGTTTTCTCTCTTATCAAACGTTAATTCCCGTTGTGTCCTTAGCTATTTTAACTCCTGGGGTCCGCTGCTTACATATGCCTTATTGAGTACCTACACACACAAGATGAGAATAAGGAAAATCCTCTTGCACAATGTAAAAAGGGAATTAAAAAAATATATTCATATTTCATCGACTAATTGCCTGAAGCCAGCTGACCGCTATCAGCTATGGAACAGACATCCCATTTGTTTTCTTATCGTAATGTGTCAGTATCCCAACATGATACCAACCTGCGTCAATGTGTTATTCCGTATATACATTACTTACGCGAATTCCGATAATGCCAGGATGGGTCATACATAGATTTAGGATCGTGTCTTTCCTGTGAACATACCTAAAGTTAAGGCGCCTGTATACGCAAGGCACTCCCCATACAAACTTTGTGCAAGTTTTTCTTCGCTTGTGTTTGCATTGCACTTATGATTTTTGGTCAGTACGCTTATTTTTTAGTTACTAGAACCTCAAGAAAAAAAAAATGCTTTTTAATTTTTTCAATTAACCTATTTGATTTTTTTTTTTGAATTTTTAGATTTTTTTTGCTTGACATTTTTTCGTATAACGTAGTGGCACCAGTAATGGACCTGGCTCCAGTAATGGACGCAAAAATCTTTCACGGTCGAAATTAAGCAACGGAAAAGTATTTTAGTCATGGCAACACTTTAAGCATAAAGAATAGGCTTCTACGTATCACATTGACAAATGACATACACCTCGGTCATTTTGTTTAAAAATGGCGCGGCGGCAAAAAGTGTGCTCCGGCATTTTTCACGAAAAACCTTATTTTCTTACAGAAATAACTAAGGAAGTAGGTTTACGTTTTTGATTGTAAACTTTATTTTCTCTAAACAATATTATTTTGATATGATTTCGTGAGAAGCGTTACATATTTAACAATACTTTTTTAAAGTGTTTATTGCATTAGAATCCAATTTGAATGATTTAGAGAGAATGTACATTACTGGTTCCTATTTTTTGTTAATCTCCAATTATGGACAATTTCTCCATGATTGGTTTTTCATACTGAATTCTGGTTACCCAATTATGGACACCCAATGTTGGACGGATTTATTGGCGAGGTAAATGTTTGAAAAATGCCACCCAGTTTTTTTTATAATAGTACATAGTTTATCTACACAAATATCATAATCCTCTAAAATGCGTTCAGAAACCGTAGGCAAATGACCTTCATTTTAACATCAATGTACTTATAAAAAAATTCTTACCTGTGGTGAAGGTTACCAGAAGTAATATAATATTCATTATAATTTCCTATTTAGTACCCTATTTAGTACTATAATGATTTTTATCTATCTATACCCATATCATAATCCTCTAAAATGCGTTCAGAAACCGTAGGCAAATGACCTTAATTTTAACATCAATGTACGAAAATTTTCTTACCTTTTGGTGAAGGTTACCAGCAGTAATATAATATTCATTAAAGTACTATATATAGTACTTTAATGTTTTTTTTAAATTTGGAACAGGAAAATTAAAATTCAGTCGATACGAAAGGTCAGCTCGATATAGGTTATTTTTTTGGGATAAGGATCCAGGGAGAAGAATTTCAAATTTTACATTTATTTTAAATTTTAATTAAAAAAAATTTTTTTTTTTTGAAAAATCGTCATTATATTCGATTTCGACTAATTCGGGGATAAGGATTTCAAATTTTATATTTATTTTAATTAAAACATTTTTTTTTTTAAATCGTCATTATACTTGATTTCGACTAATTCGGGGATGAGGATTTCAAATTTTATATTAATTTTGAATTTAAAGTTAAAAAAAAAAACAAAAATCGTCATTATACTCGATTTCGACTAATTCGGGGATAAGGATTTCAAATTTTATATTGATTTTGAGTTTTGAGTAAAAAAATTTTTTTTTCGAAAAATCTCCATTATACTCGAAATCGACTAATTAGGGGATGAGGATTTCAAATTTTATATAAATGTTGAATTTTATATTAAGTTGAAATCCTTATCCCCGAATTATAGTCGAAATCAAGTATAATGACGATTTTCCGCAAAAATTTTTTTTTTTTACTTAAAATTCAAAATTAATGTAAAATTTGAAATCCTTAACCCCGAATTAGTCGAAATCGAGTATAATGATGATTTTTCGTAAAAAAATTTTTTTTACTTAAAATTCAAAATAAATGTAAAATTTGAAATCCTTATCCCCGAATTAGTCGGAACCGAGTATAATGACGATATTTCGAAAAATATATATATTTTTTTACTTGAAATTCAAAATTAATATAAAATTTGAAATCGAGTATAATGACGATTTTTGTAAAAAAAATTTTTACTTAAAATTCTAAATAAATGTAAAATTTGAATTCCTCATCCATAAATCCTTATCCCGAAAAAAAAAATACATTATTGCCGTGGCCGGGGAAAAAAGCAATTGCAGGCTGATTATTTGTTTAAACGGACGAGCTTGCGAGTCCGTTTAATTATAATATGAACCCTGCCATTGCCATTCCGGCCGAGGCTAATATAGTACTTTTCTCAAAAATGGAGGAAATACGACAAAATTTGGATAAATATTTGATAATGATAAACATAACCTTAAAACGTCAAAAACATCATGCTCAACAAAAAATAAACAGCGGGATGTTTGATGGGGACGGGATGAATCGCAAGTGTATTGTTTTACCGAAAAACGCAAATTATTCAAGACTTAAAAAAAAGTAGAAACTGTCATATAAAAGGACAAAGACGTCGCGTTTCCAACAGAAAAATACGAGCTGAATTGGCTGAATACGACCTGTGCCTCCTTTTATATGACAGTTTCTACTTTTTTTTAAAGTTTGGAATTCAACAAATAAAGGAATTTATATGTAAAATTGCAGGCGGCCTACAATGTTTTTAGAACATAAGGTGTCCAAGATTGGGTGTCCATAATTGGAATTTGTCTGTCCATCATAGGATTTTCGAAGATTTTCGACTTTTTCAGATTTGGAGCAATTTTCTCGGAAATTACAAGTTTATCCAAAACTTTTGTATGTTAATTATAATTAGTGATTATTAAGCTACATTTTCTTTGAAATAACTAACATCAAACTTATAAAATAAGAGAGTTATAGCCAAAAGATGTCGACGGAGTTCTTAAGCCGTCCATAATTGGTGCCACTACGTTATTTAATATTAACAAGCAAAAAAATAATTATATGCGAGAGTGCCAAAACTGACGAATAAAACTTGCACAGGGTTTGTATGGAGAAGGCCTTGCGTATACAGGCGCCTTAAGGGCTAAAAATACTAGTTTTGGTAGTACCACGTAGGTCCGTTTCTAATTTACGTAATAAAAAAAAAACAATCACCTACATGCAAATAAGTTGTCAACTATTGAACACAAGAGAGACTTTTGTTTTTTAATCTGTGACTGTATATGAAATGGGGACATGTTTTGAAGTCCGTTATCTACAGGTACAGTCAAGTGCAAAAATATGGGTGCATACAACTTGCTCAAAAAGATTTCCCATAGTACATATTTATGAGAGGATTCATTCGATACATATTTTTGCACTTGACTGTACTGTCCTATGAATCCATGTAATCCTTATATGCGAAAGTCTAAGGCCAAAGTGTGTCTCTAGCTGGATTAATTGCAATCTAATTTGGTAACATAGATAGTAAATTTAGTCCCAGAAGAGTGGATAATAGAATTAAAATAACGAGTTTTTTATGGACAGGAATTGTGTCACAGCTTACGAGTATTACTTGTAAGACTAGCATGTTTTTATAAATACCACAACCCATTATGAAACAATCGTTCGTCATATTAGTTAAGTGATAATTTCTAGGCTTTGATAAAACAGCTAAACAATCATTAACCAATTTTTTTATAGAGTAAATTAAAATGATATAAGCTTTAAGAAAACAACATTTTACTTTATTTACATTAGGAAATATTCCGAGGCGAACATGTACATAAGAAAATAGTACGAATATGTAATTTCCATGTCGCGATTTCTTTCCTTCATAGCATTGAAGTATTTCAGTGCTTTCTAAGCATCATATATTTGACAATTCTTCAGGAAATATACCATTGCAACAATACCAACGCCTCTTTCAGGTCCATCAGGTGTCTTGGGAACTTTTTGAGTCACTTTTCATACAAACATTTCCCGTATCTACCTAAAGTTTCTTGTATAACCAATAAATAAAAAATGTCACACATTTCACAGGTACAATTTTCCCCCAAAAAACGTGTGTATGAAAAGTGCACCTTAATTTCTATTAGTTCTTTGGAATTATGCTTATACGCCAACGTTACAAGTTAAAAACTAACAATTCTAGTCTTTTGAGTGCTTTTTCATTATTTTACACAAAAAACAAATACTTAAACTTTACGTTAAATTGTATATTATCATAGAATTGGAACTGTGTTTACTTGTGCTGCAGATATCAATTCCTCGTCCCTCATTAGAATTTCGGAAGATTCAATAACGTTTGGCACACTTCTTTCTTCTCTTGTGTGCGTCTGAACTGACTGTACGGGAGTTTTCCGTTGTGACACTGCTATCCGGTGAGGTGTGGTCTTTGTGAAGGCACCGTATGACCATGCAATGCTAGCAGACATAGAAATCGCCAGACATATTAGTTTCAACTGCTCTTTCCTATCCATTTGTGATCAATTAACTATTCACTATCGTACTTTCTTTCCATTTGACTACAAAACGACGATAAATATTTTCAATAATAATTTTGTTTTACGATTTAAAAGTCCTTTTGACTTATCAAATATGTGTCAAAGTTGTAACGAAAATCACAGACAAACTGGGTTAGTTTTAGCTACGTCAATGAAATGTTGTCAATTTGACAACATATCAAATTTTCAACTTGGCCTTTTTATGTCCCAGATCGATAGAAAATGAAATTTTAAGGTCCACGTGTTTTTTTATTTCTCCCTAAATCCTAATTTTCATTCAAAAATATCTGATCTAAAAGTAGCGAATCGTAGTGAATTATGACGTATTTTTTTACGAATTACGTATGTTTGACAGCATTGCTCCTTAACAGTCGTAGGAATGACGTCACATTTCCGTTTCATACATTTTGACGATTTTCTTCAAATCTAGCGAAGAAAAAAATCTAAAAACTATTTTACGTTTAGGTAGCATACTTACCGAAATGGTTTGTCGATTTAGGCATCATTATACATTTTGAAATGTTGTCAATTGTTTGTCTGTTTCATCCCGACCGAAGAGAAGGCCTAAATTTACCTAATCGGCGAGTTTCTCACTTTATTGAGTGGCTATAAGTAATTTTGTACTCTTTTATATCGAGCGTAGCTTAGTACTGTAGATGTTCTCTCTGCAAAAGATCTACGCCGTTATTTATTTATTTATTGGCTACGCATATATGCGTTTAAGTTTGTTCCTAGTGGACGTACCCTAGCAGCGAATGAGTCAACCCTTTAACTGCCGAACGTCAAAAAAGTTACTACTTTCACCTGTCATAAATAAAGGTATCACAGTCTCATATATATATCAGACATACAGGTTAAAGTTTCCAACTAATTTACACTCGTGTTATTTGAAATGACAGCAGCAGCAGAATGGCTTTACAAAGTAAACAAAGTTCTTCGTATCAAAACTTTAATACATCTTAATAAAGTGCGTTTTTTTATCTATCAAAAACAATTGTACAGCTGTTAACCGAAAAGGATCCCAACCATGTCAAGTGTAAAGTGTATATTGCAATTTTGTGCTATCTGACTAGAACAAAAGATATCATTTCTTGTTGCTTGGGCCCTTGTCCGCGAACAACGCCTTTAATGGTCCATCTGGCTGGTCTTTGCACGGATCGTCCCGAGGACATGGCTGGACGTTACGACTGTCAGGGGTGCATTCCTTGCCCGGAGGTTTCGCTTTAGGGGAGAACTTCCCATATGAATATAATATTGCAGTAACTGAAGATAGTGCTAACCCTATTAGAGCAATCGCGTCTATGCGTATCTTAGGTGAAAAGTCGTGTTCAGCAGTTTTTAACCGATTTTTGAGGATGCCCCTAAAGTGTTTCTTGCCGGTCAAATACCATAGCCGTGTTGGCTTGAGCGTGTCCCATTTAAAGGGGTGCATTTTGGAGCTAGGTTACTCTAGGTAGGTTATTCCACTATTTTGAGGTTAGGTTATGGTAATAAATGAAGTCTATTTTCTTGACTCCATGATTCAAATCAGCGCGTTGTACGCTTCATAGTAGTTTGCTTGTGGCAGCAGTTGGTGAATCGGATGAATAGTTCTGAACCTGAAAAACAACGATATGTTAATTTTTGCTGTATGACTAATGAAAGGTACATAACCGTGGTCGCCTAAAACGAGCCTGCGGGCTATAGAGGGCTGTATTTCAGGTTGTAAAGACAAGAATATCTACTCATGTATACCTAGTTCGTAGTGTTCGTACACAACTGTAACTGTATACAAATTAACGCAAGCTAAAATCTACCTAACAGTCAGAGCTCTAAGTCGAGTTTTGCTTGCGTTCGTTTGACAGAATTTGGCCTTAGAGTTTTGTACGAACTATACTTGTGACGTCTGTCATTTTCGTCAGACATATCCTGTGTGCATATGCAAAGACGATGCGACGTAGAAACGAAACGAGTCATCATAATTCGCCTATAAAATTCCGACTGCTTGGCACAGACAGGTCTCTTCTCATGGATCAGAGGGAACGGACAGTAGTCTCTGTGCTATACTCCTGGTTCAATTATGATAAGTGTTAGAGTACCTATTGGATGGTTGTGCGAATTGCCAACATTCTGAGGGTGTTCAGGGTCCTGGGCGTTTACCGGAGCTGTCCAACATGGTGCCGATGCACGAGAAGGCTGCCGACACAGTTACTATGAAAATTAATTGGTTTCGGTTCATGACATTTTGTTGTATTTGACCATGTTTGACGTTTAGTATTTTATCGCATGAATTTAAATGGCGATGTCATGACAGCAAAAAGTTTTTCTATGTATTTTTAAATGGTAAATTCAAATCAAATTCTATTACTGATTAGTGATTACAAGGGGCTGACACGCTTTGCTAGAGAAAGATAGTCTTATTGCGATTCCTATAAAAGGAAATAGAAAAGAGTGGCATGTTTTGTCCCTATCACCGACCGAACATTTTTTCATGGTGGGGTTATAGGCAAAGGCAAACTTCCATAAGCAATACATTGGACATGCAAACCGGCCAAATTGCGTAGTACAAATTTTGTATGAATATGAGCAAGTATGAGAAAGACATAGCCCCGGTCGCTCGATGACGCATCTATAACTAAGTACAGAGTATATATTATATCTATGACTGATTATGTCTATGAAATATGTCTCATAATTTTTCTCATTAGTCGAAAATACTTAGGCCTAACAAGTTTCAAAATATTTTGATTTCAAATTTTGACCAAAGTATTGATAATAGGTACAGTCAAGGGCATAAAATGTATACATTTTTGGACCTTATTTCAATGGAGTAAGGTGAAAAAGTGTATACATATTGTTGCCCTTGACTGTACCAATAAAGTGATTAAAGGATTTTATTAAAGTTTTAGATAGTAACATAGCCCTTTTATGATTTTATTGTGTGTAGTAGAATTGTCGATTTCCATTGGAGTGATAGTATTTGAAACAATATTTCTTGATAAAAAAAAGTTATGTCATTAGGTGGAAATGATCCTGTTCTAGATAGCAACATTGAGAAAATGTCGAGATGGCCTAAATAGATGAACGTTTTTTTAGTTGATTAGGACCCTTAATCGCTTCTTTTTGCTTGATACTCCCGTAGCATAAAGTCACCCTGTTTTTTTTTTAACTTCACCGCTAGGTTACGGGTGGTATAGGAAACTACAATTAAGTGAACTTTATGGCTCATGTGATACCACCATCAATAAGGCACCCATTATTAAGTTACATGTCCACACCTGTTCAGCCCTTAACTCGTTAATTATGCACATTTATAGATAAAATGGCATCTTCACAAAAAAAATGGCAATTATATGAGGGCATTTGGTCCAGGTAACAAATCGTACCCATGTGCGCGTGCGGCTGACAGTTCTGAGTCTTTGTGTGAGTGTAAACGGGTATGTGTGTGTTCGTATCCCTGTGCGGGAGTGTCCCATGTAGAGGTTAAAATTCTCGCGGCCTTCACCAGAGATGCATTGGGACCGGTTTGATTAATCGGCTGGATCGATCGTTCCTATGACTGTGCGTCTACTTTTCTAGTTACCAAACTATTTAACCTCCTTCTTCGATAGTTATTATGTCCAATGTTGATACCTTAAAGCAAAGTCTACTCAGTAACTTCAAACAGGATTGTACTTAACTATTGTGTTGTATAGGAGTACCAATTTGGAAATCTCGTAAAATTTACACACATTATTTTTATATCATGTAGGCGTAATGACCGATATTAAATCATTATAGAGGCTCTCTAGATGGTCTCGATCGATATGATTCACAGAGATGACCACCTGAACCGAACCTTTTATCTCAACGTGCCTACGGTCGGGCTAAACGTAAAAAATCGCCGGTGTCTAGGAGCCGGCCGAGCGACTATGCAGCGCTTGTAGCCACCGTGGGGAAATCCGTTGGCGTACAAAAGGGTTATTTGCCTGAATTGCATTATTAAACAGAGTTGGACTATTATCACTTGTAACACAATGTACTTGAGCATCTGCTTCGCATTATTGTTAGGTACTTGGCATATAATATGTATGTATGTGTGTTAGTCATGGTAATAAACATATCTCATACCTTATAATGGAATCTGTGGTGATAGACTTCAACTCGTCTGCTGATGTACAAGAGATGACCATGAAGCTGCGGTGGTCAGCACATTCACCACCTGTTTTAAAAGGTACTTATGACTTCAAAGTCACTAGAGCCCATACAATACTACATCCAATCACAGATGTCTCAAGAATAAACCGCTTATAAGGATCATCCAAAACATACATGCACAGACCTTGTCTCTAGGAAATGTCAACATCGACCCAGGGTTCAATCAACCACATCATAGGCCAGGTCAAACTCAACATGACCTACATTCTATACATATTACATCACATGCGCATGGATACTTGAGGATTCTTTGTACTTCTCGTACCGGTGTGGTGTAACATCCATCCCTGGGAACATGCCACTTACGGGAAGGGGCCAACTGCCCGTTACCACCACCAATCGTGCTCCAACTAGGAGCTGCACTATACCTCGAGGGACACGTGTACTTATTGTCGAGCTCAACACAAGAACTCAACTCCTCGGAGGCTCCTCTTTACTGAAATTCTGACCAAGGTCTGTTCATGCTTAACTCTAGTTATATAGGTACTACAATCTTTTATGGGCTACGCTACTATACTACTTAGCTGTAGTTCAGCGACCCGGTCAGCACCGTTGTCTTCTGTTAAGGTTTGTGTACAACCTTACATATTGAATACTTTATTCCAGCATCAGCTTAGCAGTCAACTTTATCACATTTCTGGCTTACTCTGCATTAAACTATCATCTTTGTAATTACTGTATTTTAGCATTTATTTGACGTAAAAATTAGCTTTCATTAATAGAATCCAAATGACAGAAACTTTAAATATCTTACCATAAACAAATTAAAGTAAGTCAATCTTTTGTAAGGAGGTTGTCAGATTGTGTTTTCATCAGGGAATATAGGCTACATCGCGACCTCCGTCGCGACACTCCCAACAAGGCGAGTTAGTGATTGATAATTATTGTAGTCAACAAGTGGCAGGTCTATACTTTAATTTTACCAAGTCTTGGACCGCTAGAGTCCTCTTATGTCTCTCTTCCCCAGTAGCAATTTGTATAAGTTCGTCTTCGTACTGTTCGACTTCCCCAAATGTAATATTTACGACTTTATCTAATTTTCCTACGCTCTACTTCAACGTGTACTACTATATGTCTTGTCCATCCGATCAGTTTCATTGATGTTATTAACGTTATCAGTCACATCTATATAATCAGTTAATTGCATCCCTGTTATCGGCTGTATCTATGTTATCAGTTTACGGTGGAACCATGTATCCACAAAGGAATCGCATAGATCCACTTTCCTTCCAATGTAGTTAGTTTAACCATCTATTTTCTAGAATCAATAACAGATGATGGATATAACGTGAAATCTGTTTTGCGAAGTTTTTATCGATTGATGAACATACCCTTATATTTGTTAATGATAATATCACCACGTTTTCATCCTTGTATAAATGTAGTAGAATTGAATTCAAGAGTTTTATCCAACGATTTTAGAGTATGACGCTCTTGTGGTGATGAATTGTCGAGATGCAAGTGAACATTCTTCGTTAACCGCTTCAATATGAATAACTCGATACACCAAACATCTGCATAAACAAATCCATGTTTTTTTGTCCTTTACTAACATAAAATCGATTTAATTAGTTCGCACATATGTGTAACATTATTCATCTTTACTCTTTCTGACGGTAATGTAGGAGTTCATAGTAAGATATTTTGTCCCACATCATGCTTCCGACATTGTGGAATTTGCATATAATATTTTGTACTTGTGTTCAGACCATAAGGTATCCAAAGCGTCGACATAGATACTAAGTTGAGAATGTGAAGTAAGTACCCCAATACGAAAATTATCTTCAAGCGTCTTCTTTTGACGTTTTAAGTGAAATCACAATTTCGGAAAAATCATTGGATTCATATGACAGGTATACGTCAGTCGACAATCATATTTTATGTCTAACTCCCTCTGAGAAAGATCTTAAATTTCGAACAAGAGTTATTTTACCATTTATTTCATCCGAGAAGAACTGTCTTTAAAGACTTCTAAGTTCTTGTACTTCAGAGGTTTTTTCTCATCTCTATATATGTATCGTCGCATCGTACCTACTCACAGTATAAGCTTTGCTTAGTTTGGGTTGGGTCTAGGTTGATTTGTGTAAGATTGCCCCAAATATTTATTTATTTATCTCTATAACTACTGGTTCAGGTATATTATCTGAAAGATGACGCTTCAGGTTGTACATTATCTTTATCTAATGGAAGTCATTCCCTCTCATGGTGTGAATCTTGAACATCTTCTGAATGGGACCACATTTGTAAAGATCCATTCAGAAGACCTTCCCCCGCCAAAAGGGAAGTATAACTAACAGGATAAACTTGGTCAGCCGGTTAGATTTTGTAACAAAAAGCTAGGCCATTCAACCATCGTTGTAAATACTCATATGTATTTATGTATTACATGTATTTATTTCACCCGGTATGCTCCGGGGCGGGTTATTCAACTAGACATGTTTGTGTCAATTGTATACTAGTTAAGTAGTAAGATTCTATTGATATGACTTGTTATTGACTTTAGAAATTAATAATGTTACGGTATATTTGAACAAAAATTTATTATATATTTATTCCGTTATATTTCGATTTCATAATTCTTCGGGAAATTTTAGTTACAATTAGTCACACAATTTTGTCATTTGTACATGTTGTTCAGTATGTCTGCCATATAAAATGTCTTCACATTTTTCTCAAAGGTTGATTGTAGAGATCCCTTAAAGGGATAAGTTCGCCTTTGTACAAATGTCTACTTTTAAGTTTGTTTTTCCTTGTAAGTACTTGATTTGAGCAATAGTGTGTTTATTACTACTGCTACTACTCATTAGAATTGATCGATCTAGTTACGTCTATATCGAAAATCAAATTCGACGGAACATATTTTGATTTCTTCAATCCTTCGTAATACGAACGGTTCCAGTTTATTTGAGTTATACCAAATTAGTATTTGACTACCAGTCCACAGTATTTGTCAAATTATTCCATTTGTAGAGATTTAAAAACGTAATGGATCAGTCTACTATCGATAAGAAAGCTTAGAATTATTCGGCTATCTAGGTATACGTGAATTTTGCAATCTTGTTTTGACGCGTATGTTCCTCGGTAAGCAAATAGTTTTCATTGACTTGAAACTTTCTAGAATGGTTTTCCATTTGTCTGTGACTGTCTCTGGTAGACGATCATCCTATTTGCGTTTGTCTTTCACGAATATTGAAGTAGTAATTTAGCAGGTAAGAATTGCAAAGTCACATAGATCATCAATTAAAACTATTGTCATCAACACACACACCTCTTCTAGAGTTTACTTTGTTATTGTTTTTCACTTTTAATTGAAAAGTATCCTTGTTCAAATCTCAATTTAAACTTAAAATCTTTACTACCACATCTTAACATGTGTCAGGTATATGTTCCACAAATTCTTTGGAACTAGAACTCTATCACGTGTGTTAATCGAAATATTTTAAAAAGGCTTAAAGTTTATACACAAATGCATTGTTTCTTCAACGTTGTTGGATAACAGAACCAAAGAGTACCAATTTATATATCTATTTATAAGTATATAGTTTGTCACCTGATAAAGCGTTAAAACATTAACAAGTTTCATATTTTCTTCGGATACGAATATTTCTGGGCATAAAGCTCTATTATGACCTTTAGATTTAGACTTACAATACGTATGTAATATGTCAATGACATGTTGAAGCTAAATGTACAGTCTGAAAACATAGGTAGCATTTGTTACCTAATATCTTTTCTCCATCCTCCAATGTTTTATACACTGTGCATTGGTCATTATAATGATTATCTTGACAGAATATACACGGAAATTTACGTTGTTTATATTCACTTCCTTGGTGCAAAGGTTCCGGCGAATGCAGAAGTACTAGGACCAGGTCTATTCCTCTGGAAAATTCTTTCATTTCTAATAAATTTGGATATTGGTTTGTTAAACCTTGGTTCCCCTTTGTATCTTCACTGGTGAATAACATAATGTTCAGTTGTTTTCTCATTACTCTGTTAGAATCGGAATTAAGCTTTAACTTCATTTCATAAATAATATCTTCAGAAAACTTTCCATAATCAGAATACGTAGGTAGTTATGATTGACGTCATCCCTAAGGACTATAAAATACAAAGATGTCTTTCAAAGTCGTCCAAAGTTCTCCGACAATGTTCAAACTTCATTGCATGTTTCATTTTGTAAAGTGCGGCCTAATGAGCTTCCACAATCTGTACGTGTATGCGAAATCTTCCCTTAAAATACACGGCTATCTTATAGTTTTCGTTGACAGTCTTAAGGCCATCAACCATATTCTTTTGTTCGCTCTCCAAAGAGTATTTTATTTTAATTTAACTTTATGAATGTATTTGCATGTACATGTATTTATAGCAAATGAATGATCTGAATCTGAATCTGACACCCTTAAATATTAATATATCGACGTCTCGTAAACCTCTTTAACCGATATTCGAATTAAGAATAAGAAATTGAAAGTTTGTAGTTGTAACTCTGGCAGCTTACTTCGATTACTAGTGGAAACAGTTCCCATTGGCTTGGGTTCGTTCTAGTTGGATTATTGCGATGAGCTCCGCCAAAGCTTTTTCTCCTTCGAGTAGTAAAGTAGTAGATTAGAAACTCATCTGCGTTGGATATTGTAAATATGTTGAAATACTGATAAAGATCAGTGTTGACCGATTAAGTAAGGATTGCAAGTTTGATGCAGCAACTGCACTCAGTTCTAATTGGTCATTGCTCCACAAACGACATGCATTCAAAGTTTGGCGCTACTAGCTAACAATTTTATATTGGTCGTAAATGTTGTTAAACGTTTCAATAAAATATCTTCCATGTTTCCTGAAAGATACCTAGAAACCATTCCTTGTTTTATTATCCTTTTCCTTATAGTTGACAATTAAGTGAGATATTGTGCAATTTATTTGTATATATAATGTATTCTTCATTCAATACTAATTAATCTTTTCATAATGTTTGATAACAAATATTCTTATAAAATACTTCATAGCAGTTCAAATATGTAAAGTATAGTTCCAAATAAAATTGATCCTTATAGCAATAAGATGCGTACTGTGTAATAATAAACATCATTTATAATGCAAATAAGATTTCATGAACAATACGTTCTGTATACGTGTATTCTATAGAAAATGAGAGATCTGTCAAGTGCATCTAATTCAATTCTCGCGTAATCTATCATAGCATAACACGGTATGTAATATGCATTTGAACTTTTAGTTTGCATAAAAGGTCTCGGAACTAATAAATTTTATCATAGTAAGTACTCATTTCATACACCTGAAGAAAGAATTGACACTATTTCGTTTTCCTAACCCTTCCATTTTATTTAGGTATTTAACAGTACTCAAAGGTTAGTAGATACTAGATAGGTACGTATCTTTCCTGTTCAGTGTATTTTCATTAAATCCCCCTTATTTAACTTGAACAGTCAACTGCCACGTTCTAAAAGGGCGTATGTGTACGTATTTGGTACGAATAAGATTAGCACTCTGGACAAATATTGAACTATAAGTTAAAAGTTATACTGTATCTGTGTCACCTGCGTCAGTGACAGTGACAAATTTTAGAGGATCTATCCTGACCACCCAAAGATCGAAATTCTTAAGTTTCTTTCTCTATTGTTCGAAGGAAATGAGATAGAGACGGAGACGTTCGAAAGATTTAAACTCGATTACTTCACTTGACACTCACAACTAACAAGTGTCTTCTGCGTCGATGTCATAATTGTCAATGTCGTATCCACATACAGGTTTTATTGTTTTAATAGGATACATAAGTCAGGTCATTGATTATTCTTATTCAACTTAGTAATGGCTTCATATTTAGTATATGCAATTTTTCTAGAACTATCAGATATAAAAATCCACTATTTAATGTTATTATGATGTTGATGTTAAATAAACGTATTTTCTTTCTATTTCTATATAGCTCAGTAAGTTCACAACTCTAAATGGATTTTTGCTTCAAGCCGTTAGGGTAAAATGAAATGCGAAATGTTGTCATTTTTCTCCAACAATTTTGCTAATTCGCTGTACGACGTAAATCATGAACTCGTCGTTTAATAACCATTGCGTACGTCGAAATTTCATCCAAAATCAATGAGCCTACGTTTCAACCAAGAATACACAAAGACTTAGGATCTTGTGCAACAATGGCATTAATTATTAGTAGGTAATATGTTTGACCCACACTTATTTAATATTGTCTAATAATTTCTCGCAAATATGAACTTTAACTTAAAATACGTCACTCAACACAAACTTACGCGGTAATTCTAAATATTTGTTATAGGAACATAAATGCGCCATTGCGACGTGCGGTAATTGAAAATCATAACATTCATAACACTCACCCTCCTTTCGGCAAATTATTCTAATATTCCTGATATTGCCGCTTAGTATTTTATTGCACCTACTTGTATCACTTTATTTCACTTTTACGAAGGTAAAATTTATCAACATTCTGTCACTTCACAAATCATATTTGGATATTTCAATGTGATAATCTCATGGACAAATTGAAAAGCATTGTGAAATTTGTGAAATTAAGTTAATGTTTCAATTTCAATATAAAAGGAATCGATTTTGAGTTTGAGTTCTTATTACTTTTATAAAAGTTTTAATACAACCTCATAGATGTATTTAGACAGAAAGGTTCAAAGAGATATGTCCTTCTCTGTCACTCTTAATAGAATTTGTATCTTGTCATACTGAAACCTTAAGGTATGTTTACATTATCTGAACCAACACGGGTCACATTTCCATGAATATTAGAAAACATTTAAAGATTAATTCTTAATCAAATTATTATTTTTACTTGTGCTACGACAGTGGCAAACAAGCATACGGTCCATCTGTTTGTAAGCGGACACTGCAGCCTACAGACGCCCGCAACTCCAAAGGAATCACATGTACGTTGCCGACCCTCTATAGATACTGAGGATTCTCTTCTACATGTTATTATATCGTGTATATTTTCATAGATTAACTTCATTCTCCTTCCTCCTGAGAGACTAAGATCGCTTATTTATACCGTAATGTTTTATGTGACGTTTTCATACATTTTGGTCATATAACGTGACGGTATAGACTATCATGCTACCGGGGCTGATGAAACACAAACTGACTTCCCATATCTTTCCTTTTAATGTCTAATAGACTAGTAAATCGTTTTACGTAATTGGTAATTATTAATTATCTTTTTTTCTTAATAGCATTTCTTAGTATTGACTTAAGTTCTCAAATACTATCGGAATCTAGTACATTCTCATATAATTAGTCGGTAAGAATATAGTAATTAGCCACCTTGTACATTCAAAACTGGACACAGATATTGTATTAAATATATTCTGCTATTCGAACCATGATGGTGCATTTAAAGCGTTTTGCTTACTTCATAGTAACACGATTCTGTCGTTTCTATTATTCACTCATAGATGTCAACACAAGACATTGGTCGCTTTTATTATTCGATTGCAGAATATGAGTTATGTTAAACCAAACCAACACACTTCGTTTTATCACAAGATTTTAGTTCCATTGTGATACTCATGTAGAAAATAAACATTTTAATATTTATGTTTTTGAATAAAACCAGCGATACTAACGACATCTTCCCCAAAATGCCGTCAATATCCCAGCAAGCATCTCTACCAATTTTTGTAGCCACCGTGGGGAAATCCGTTGGCGTACAAAAGGGTTATTTGCCTGAATTGCATTATTAAACAGAGTTGGACTATTATCACTTGTAACACAATGTACTTGAGCATCTGCTTCGCATTATTGTTAGGTACTTGGCATATAATATGTATGTATGTGTGTTAGTCATGGTAATAAACATATCTCATACCTTATAATGGAATCTGTGGTGATAGACTTCAACTCGTCTGCTGATGTACAAGAGATGACCATGAAGCTGCGGTGGTCAGCACATTCACCACCTGTTTTAAAAGGTACTTATGACTTCAAAGTCACTAGAGCCCATACAATACTACATCCAATCACAGATGTCTCAAGAATAAACCGCTTATAAGGATCATCCAAAACATACATGCACAGACCTTGTCTCTAGGAAATGTCAACATCGACCCAGGGTTCAATCAACCACATCATAGGCCAGGTCAAACTCAACATGACCTACATTCTATACATATTACATCACATGCGCATGGATACTTGAGGATTCTTTGTACTTCTCGTACCGGTGTGGTGTAACATCCATCCCTGGGAACATGCCACTTACGGGAAGGGGCCAACTGCCCGTTACCACCACCAATCGTGCTCCAACTAGGAGCTGCACTATACCTCGAGGGACACGTGTACTTATTGTCGAGCTCAACACAAGAACTCAACTCCTCGGAGGCTCCTCTTTACTGAAATTCTGACCAAGGTCTGTTCATGCTTAACTCTAGTTATATAGGTACTACAATCTTTTATGGGCTACGCTACTATACTACTTAGCTGTAGTTCAGCGACCCGGTCAGCACCGTTGTCTTCTGTTAAGGTTTGTGTACAACCTTACATATTGAATACTTTATTCCAGCATCAGCTTAGCAGTCAACTTTATCACATTTCTGGCTTACTCTGCATTAAACTATCATCTTTGTAATTACTGTATTTTAGCATTTATTTGACGTAAAAATTAGCTTTCATTAATAGAATCCAAATGACAGAAACTTTAAATATCTTACCATAAACAAATTAAAGTAAGTCAATCTTTTGTAAGGAGGTTGTCAGATTGTGTTTTCATCAGGGAATATAGGCTACATCGCGACCTCCGTCGCGACAGCGCTTGTTATGTTTTTTTCAACAACAACTTTCAAGCTCCGAGGCTCTCCGAGTCCGCGCCATGCCTCCTTATAGTGGGAGAGCAAAACCTGTAGATACTGTTCGTCCACTTCGGTACGGAGTACCTGCGCGCCCGCCGTCCCTTTCCCGCGTGCTGCGAAACTCACCAAAACGAGAACGTCTATTTCACCGCACCACACTGGTATGCAAAGATTGATAGCTTATATGACCATTTGGTTTTGGGAGCGGTCAGAAATCACGCGCGGTTAAAACTTTTCGCCGCCTGGCGTCCTTAGGACCGGCCAGACGTCGCTCCGACGGAACTAAAGTTTACTTTTGTTAATAATTGTGCGTTCATAATGTCATTACTTGTATGGATTATCGATCAACGCGCGGTGGTGTAACTAGTTTGTTTAAAGTAAGCCAGTGAAGCCTTAGTGGAGAGGCAGTCTACGCTATTCACTATTTTCTGTGCCTAGAAGTTTAAACTCGTGTGGAATTGAAAGTGTTCCGTTCAAAGTTGGACAGAGATGTGTTTTGTATTTGGGACTGTGAGTGTATAATGCATGAAGAATGGATCCCATGGTAGCAGACAGCGGATTAGTGGTGAATAATCTGAACCACGTCCGGACTGAGTCTCAGGTAAGCCGGCTTGTAGGTATCGATGAGGCAAAACACGTTTGCCATTGCATACCTACCTACCCGTGATAAGTACAATGACTTCTCAATAATTTCAATCATTTGATACATTTAATGGGTTATTCGTTAAATTAGATAGAGAGTTACCAACTTCATCCGACAGTGGATAATTTCGCGTGATGATTCGTAAATCTCTTCAGATACTAAAAGTTAAGGACATTGGAAGTTTAGTTTCTGGTTAGTTATGAAGTTTAATCGGCGGATGGATGGAAGTAGCGTGTCTATGCGTCTTCTACATATTGTACTTTGGTGAGTGTGCTCAGGAGCTCCATGAGCTCATACCGCCTTCCCCCTTCTTCCATCGGACATCCAGACGTACGGCGGGTTACCATCCTTACCTAGTTGAAATTCCCCTTATACTCGAACCAAGCTCTTTTCGTCATCTTTTATAATGCGCACGGCTAAGGTTTTGATTTCCCTGCCGGCATCTGTATTTCCGTGTTCATATAACCTGGAACTATTTAAGGCAAGAGTGAAAGGCATTTTCTGGGTGAGCTCGCTTCATCGTCGGCCTCATCTTTGCCCCCTGGCTAGATACTGGCAAAGAGCCATCCCATTGTTAATTTAAAAAAAATGTTCTTTAATCAGTTTTGTCTTGTATTGAAATAAATTATAAATTACGATTTACCACGTTTTGCCCGGCCGCCGCATCTACCGGTTTCTATGATTATTAGTGCAGTTAAATGAGCATAACGACATAAGTATGAAAATCTGTTCTAATTGAAATGCAACAGCTACAACTAAATATAACATTAATAGCTCAACTTAACTATACCTAATCATCGAGATTAAATGGCAAAACGTTTTGCATTTAAGTAATAAATAGTACCTAACTTATCATGGTATCATAGGCATAGTATGTAAACAAAGTTATTCGTTATCTATGTTGATAGTCGGGTAGAATTCACACCCTAATACTATTTAAGTCTAACAAAGTTTATACCACAGAATAAGTACTACTATAACTAGTAGGTTAAACTTCTGCCTAAATATCCGTACAGACTGGTGAGCGCGTTTATGTCTTTTAAGATTCGACACTAAAACGAATGAAATTGATTAATTTTCACTAAAATATTCAGAAACTTAGAAATCTCAAATTCAATACGTTGACATTAGTTACATCAGAGAAAGTATACTACACAATAGGTACAAGTGTTATGTAGTGTCCCATTCGCTAGACCAATATTTTTGTGCGGAACGGCTATATCACCCCTTTCAAACGCAACCTCATTTTACAGTAAAAATGGCTGTTTACATTTGAATATCACAATCATAATTAAGAATCAGATTTACCTGTTATTTGCTTAGCTAATAGGTTCTTAGGTAATCCGGAAGCGAAGATCAATCGTGTACAGCATACTAAACAGCCACGGCCACTCTGGCAACTGAGAATCGAGAGAATAGGTTCTCTAGGTTTTAGTTTTAGTGTGGTATTAATCTTGATTAACCGCCTTTTTTCGTGAGCGAACCAATAATTAGTCATCCGGGTACGACAGGATTATACAGTGTTTCTATCCACTAAAAACTCCATGGGGATCTGCCATTCGTGCTCTTATGCGGAGACTCCAAGAAGTTCAGGATATGAGATCTCATAGGTACTGAACGCACTGGCTGGAGCAGACAACACAATAGCCTATCAAACAATTGAATTTTAAATAATTTCAATATCTAAGCTAGACATAACATAATAATAGGAGGACATAATAAGTGTACCTACCACCTACGAAACGCGAATGCAGCTGCGATGTCGAAATGTCATGACTTCTGTGGTAACTGAATTGTGAAGTGCCTAATTAGAGCGGAGGTCAAGACAACGCATTTTTGTGTGATGGACGTAACTGGATCATAGTCATACTCGTGCCTAGATAAAATTAATGACAATATATCTTAGTTTTTTTATTATAAAAACTTGATATAGGCGATAAGTACATATCTGTTAGGCCTGTTTTTCACAGCAAAACGTTTTAGGATCAAATTAGGCGAATCAGTTAGGTACTTCAGGCTTCAAGTTACTTCTATAATTAGTTGTTAATTACGAACTAAGAGGAGTCAATTCTAGGGATTGGCTGTAATTAGTTACTATTTCTCTTCACTTACAATTATTGCACCTGCCAAGTAAGCAAAACACAAGCGAAACCTGACGAAACTAACAAAAACCACCCGCAAAATGGCCCTAATTTTTTTCCCAACAACGATCAGAGACCACGTGACGTCACTATTGTTCCCTCCGAAAACCAGTTTCGCGCCAATTCGCAGCTGGCCAGCGGTTGCGAATAATTACTTTTTTTTTCTTTTTTTTTCTGCCCGAGGGCTCAGGCGTTCAGCCTCCGTGACACACCGTTAACCTTATGTATGCCAGTTTATGAAACTTATTGATAAAGTTCTGGTGCAATGCCACCATGCATGGTGGTTCTGGTGCCATTACAGTAGTTAAATTCGTTGTATCAATTTAAAGAACGGACCAAAATCAAAATGCTTCATTAATACCAAAATACTTATCACATTTCCTTCAATATTAAACTTTATGGTTCTCAAAGAATTAGATCATCGCTTTACCCACTAACTAATACGAGATTTGCATATCCAAGTCGTTCTTAAAATGAGTTACATTTACGCACCGGTAAGGTAAGCAATAAATTCAACCAAGTGCTAATTTTGTAACCAAATGTTTGACAGATTTAACTACCCAGTAAATATGGCAATACGCAAACAAATTGTTCGAACTTACGACCAAGGGTTAGGTTAAAAGGTCTGCTACCGTTTTACGATGTGGCTCTGCTGCTTGTTGTACTGTAGAGTATTTCAAGTGGGCTATAACGAAAACCTTGAGCAGGTTAACAATGTTAACATATGGCAGAAAGTAATGTACGGCCCGAGTTACTAGTATACCGGTTTGCTTGTATAGTGCGCGCCATCCACGACGACGCGCCCCTCCAAAGCGAATCTCATACCTACTAATCTGTGCGCAGTTGTACAGCTTGGGTTGTGGAGGGGCGCGCCTTCGTGGATGGCGCGCACTATAGATAGTGACGCGCTTAATTAACGTATTTAATAGTTCTGTAAAGTTAAACATCTTTCAAGTTCCAAAGTGGCTGTGCAAATAAAAAAAAACTTTAGTCTAAATCCGTTTAAAAAATTACTACACAAAACGGGCGATAGAACTGAATGCTCTAAGTCACCCCAATCCACGGTGCCACGGTAATCAGATTAGGTACCTCAATTCGTTACAGATCCGTCTGATAATTATGTACTCTCAATAGGTACTTATCACAGTTAAGTAGACTTTATCTCGCTGCAATAAGGCTCACCAATACCAGCAAACTTCCGTCCATTTTGATGATGTTTTTAATGTTTAAAACCTAATTTTAGCCATGAAATGACTCAGACACTGCTTAATTTATAAGCCCAAACCCGAAATTTACAAAGAAATTGCCGGCCAGATAAAAACTTAATTTTATAACTTAAAGGCGAATACTAAATTGTTCCCTCGGATAAGAATCTATTGTTGTCCTCTTAAAAGGCATTCCAAGTATTTTCTTTGTTTTTACGGCTAGTAAATATAATTCTTGAACTCCGAAATGAGTCATGCTGAAATAACTCTGCGAATCTCGCTCAGAGACGTAAGCATATATAATAAACGACCTTACGTTATCGATTTAAAGGTTACAATTTAAAAATCCGCATTTGCCAGATACGAGCTTGCAATTCTTGGATGGTACGCGTATGTTTTGTTCCCACGTCTGCCACTGCACAGGTCCTGTAGTTTCCGGTGATACCTGTTGCTTTTTCATAAAAAAGTTTATGTACAGCATTAATACAAAGTATTTTTCTCACGTCCGTCTAGGTTAAGTATAATTATCGGCCGTTTAAGCCTGGATGGAACTATGGGTTGGGTCCATGTCAATTACTGGTGTTACCCTATTTAAACATACGTCTGTGGCCTCTATGATAAATAAAACGCCATAGTCCAATTTAACAACCAGGATCTGTCAGTTCGGAATCGGCCTTTCGATTGTTTTCTAAGAAGTCGCTCAAAGGCGTTTGAACGTGCTTAGCCTGTGGCTGTGGCCTATAGTTCGACATTGCCAATCTATGACGTCATCGAGGAATTTATGCTCCATAGAATAGATAGCACTTGTGCAGTTGCAAGAGAACGTACTTGGTAGGTACCAGTGGCGGAGCGTCCATACAACTCGATTCCCACCGGCTTGCCTAATTTTCAGCCAGTCCAGTTCTTTTACTACGGCTCATGAAGAATAGGAAAAGCCAAGTATCTCCGGCTTCCCCAAGAATATTTTTGACGCGCCGCCACTGGTAGGTACTAACTGTCCACGGGTATGTATGTAGGTAGGTACCTACACTTTATAATGGTTCACTAGACCGAGCGAACGAAGTGTCTTCGCATAAGCGTGGGCACAAACGCTTTCGTATTTTATGCACGGTTGTTCAGATCGCATTCCTAAACCGATTGTCGTGAAATTTTGTGAACGAATTCGTTAATTTTACAGAATTTTATGGTCGAACTTAGTTTTTGGAAAAATTAAAAGAGCCGCGGTGTCTTCAGCTCACAGCACAGAGCCACTAGAAAATCAATTTATTGACATGACAACGTACGGTACTGAGGTATTAAAAGCAGGGGATCGTTCTCAAGACCCGGGTCCTTTCCGGGACAAATACAACATTAAAGTAAAATCGCTCCGTAGTGGAGTCGCGGTTTGTTACCTAAGTGGAATATTTTCCAGCCTAGTGCATGATGGCTTAATTTAGTACAGCCTAGTAGGTCGTCTGCGGTACTTCCTGTCTCATTCTGAAAATATCCAGTGCAATATCGCACGCCATCGCTAACTTGCACTACTTGTGTAATATTATCTCAGGTAATAAAGACATTAAATGTTATTACCCGTGAAATGTTCATGTTATTGAACTGTTTATTTCATTTGATCTTCATGACTAATTGCAGCTTTTTTACGTCTGTTTTTAACGTTAAAAAGTTGAATAAAAGATTGCGAGTTGATAACTACGCAGGTATTGTTTTCTTTTTCTGGACAAATGTGATTAAACTTTAAAAAATATTTTTATTATCATTATTAAACCGTATGCCTTCTTGTAAGTCTTTTAAAAACGATACACTCGTCTATGGTTGACCTTTTAATAAGTGTAGTAATAAATACCTGGTCTATAGTATGTCTAAGCAATATTTATTTTTATTTCTTAACTTATTTATTTCACATAAAATACCTACTTTTTGTACGTCCCTATTCATTAATTTAAAATTGTCTCCAACCATTACTATGTAGATACCTACTTTCATTATCCTACATTACATTGCTAATGTTTAAAGTTTAAGCACATGGTTCAGATTGTATCATACTCTCGTAAACTTCAAACTTTGCTCGCCAGCTCTCTGGTTAGACATCTCTCTGGGCGCATAGACACGCACTATAACATTGGCTGTAGGTAGTTAGGAATGGAACATTGCTAATGTTTAAACACACGGTTCCGATTGTATCACCACAATCACACTCTCGTAAACTTCAAACTTTTCCCGCCATCTCTCTGGTTAGGCAACATTTTCGCGCGTTTTCACTGACCATAAACATACTCATCCAGCCAATATATGTATGTACTGTAGTACCTGGCAACTCTCACCGTGGTCATAAATGGTCTTCATTGGCATGATCGGTAGGTAATGCTAGCACACGCAGGTTGTTTGGAATAAATTGCCGCATCATGAATTAATTACCTCGAACTAATTGCAATAAATGCTGGCGGTCAAGTGTAACCGTATTTACATGGCGGAGAATTCAAAAGCAGACATAATTAAATAACCGTTAGATTCGATTAAACATCCTCACATGAACTTGGACTGGGAAAATAATTTTCATAATCCAGTAAATCATATATTGTACAGTGTCGGAAATTGCAGTGAGGCAATAATATAGCACTGTAGACGGTACTCGCAAGTGTGTAATTTAGGTACCTATTACATAATGAAATGCAAGTAAAGTACCAAGTTTACAAGTTTTACCTCACAGTACCTGTTTTGTTGTTGGTTGTTGGTATTACTCGGCATACCTACCGTATGTTTCTTGCAGCGACCGGCTTTCTTCCTAATGGTATTGCATAGTATCCACTTTCAAGTGTTGGAACGTTCGCTGCAGAAGAAATATAGGTTTTTGATTTATATTCATGTTTCCATCATTAACCGCACTGCACTGGTAATGATTTTTATAACTTGCACAATTTAATATGGATCATGGGTCTGGCCGGGAGGCGATACGTAGCTAAGTATATAATATAACCGTACCATAACGTAGTTAATATCAACTCGACAACATTTAGGTTCGGTTTTAAAAAGATTCCGTTAGACCTTATGTTGGTAAGATGGCAAAAAAAATTAAGGTATCGAGTTACCTAACAAAATGTATTCCGTCATTTGAACTAACGAGTCTTTATAAAACTGCGTTAACAAGTTAGTACCTATGTCCTATTAAATATGAACGCCATCTCAATCAATCAATTATTTATTTTACATTAAAACATGGTGAATTAAAAAATGGAAGATATAACAGTAGTTCAACTACTGTAGGTTGGTCTTACATGTTTTGCTGCAGTGCAACACGTAAAATATAGGAGTTTTAATTAAAATATAAAACTTCATGGTAACTTTAAATGTCACTATTAAATCTCGCAAACTATACTATCCACAAACCATAATAAATTTCATATATTATAGTAGTGGCTCTTTGGAAAAGTTTGAAACTTAATCAAATAAATAACTTAAAGATTGGATAATTTGACATAACAGGTCGTGATCCTCCGAAAACTACACGTTACTGACGTTACTAACTTTTACTTTTCCCCGAACCGGTCAAACACACCTGGCCAAGAGGCCACGGAACCGGGGATGTAATGAATATTTATAAAAGATGTATTCATTTAACTCGCTTATAACATAAACTTTTATAAAAGGAAACATGAGACTGAATGCCTATTAACAGATTAATTTAGCAAATATGGAAGGAATAAAGTTGTAATGGAATGGAATAACTGTAAATCGCATCGTTAAGTTGAATTACACCCTGGTTTTCTTCAGTGCTAAGTTATAATATATGCCATAAAACTAATGTAATTCCCACAGATCTAGGTAAGTATGTAATACACATGTAATAGCCGAGTTTCCGTCCTATGAATCACGCTCTACGACTTGCGGTTCTTGAACTTTAATTAACAACGTAGGTACCTACCTACTGCACTGCAACTATTACGGATGGCCACCCTTAACACCTTAAGAACTACTTACCTATTAAATGTTAGGTATGCAACTTAAGCACTAGGTACTCTGATAGGTAATAGGCACGGGCAACCAATTTGATTCCTGGGCCACTTCGTACCTTATCATTAACACAGTGACAATAATATGAGATCTCGAGCGGCTTTCATATAAATTTTTAATGTGACAAGGTACGAAGTGGCCTAGAGAGATCAAATTGGTTGACTGTACCTAATCTAATGCTAAGTCCCTGCCTAGGTAACTTTTGTTCTTGTATCTTTTTCCCACCGTTCTTATTATCTGGTTTCGAAAACCGAAAAGTAACTAGGTACATCAATTTTGAACGTAACCGATTACGGGACCGGGTATCGTCATTGACTATGATAATCGTGAACTTAATTCAACGCATTACATTACACACGAAATACCTCATTATTTTAATAGCTGGATGCCAGGATCCCTGGTTCGCCTATTAACTAAGCCGACACTCCCTACCCATCAGCATCACGTTTTTAGCCCGTGACGAAAAAAGACAATCGTTTCATCCATCACGAACGATCTAAATCGTGCCGTAACAGGCGTGGCGTATTGACTCACTAGCGATTTAAACAAATACTCTCTTGAGAGGGAACTGTTGTGCTCTGAATGAATGCATAGATATATTTAGTTTGATTATTAAATTACTATATTTTTGAGTATATGAATTTATTTGAGTTTAAAATTCTCCTCTTAGTAAAACGTCACCTGTGTTGAAAGGAACGTAGCGACGAAGATCTTGTTGCTATTCCCACGTTTGTTTCGCAAAACGTTTCTTTACACATGCTAAAGTATCATTCAGCGGAGACAAAAATAAGTTACCTAGTCTTAAATAAAATTGTAACACCCGTTCGACATATTTTTTGCAACACATTATCGTGCTACAATCGAAAACGCGGGATTGCTTGTTTGAAATTACCAAATACAGATTGCGAGTTTGGAAATATCCAAACACGTAACTGGAGCGTGGAATGGAACGCAGCATGTACGTTCGAATAGCCTGAAGCCTCCGCTGTGATTGGTCCAACGACGCCATGTCTGCGTTCGACGGACGACGTTCGTGTTCGTCCATTTTGACATTTATCACGTTGTGAGATGTAGACGAAGTTGAAAAATATTTGAATAACCATGGCTATGTTAGCGGAACCTCGTCGTAAACAAAAAGTGATTAACCTGCGTGCCAAAAACAGTGCTTGGAGCAAAGATGCCAATAAATTCGGACAGCGTATGTTAGAGAAAATGGGTTGGAGCGCCGGGAAGGGGTTAGGTGCAAAGGAAAATGGAATTGTTGAACATGTTGTGGCAAGGTACAAAAACGATGAGAAAGGCTTGGGCTTTGAGGATCGTAATGATCAGTGGACCAAACACGAGGATGATTTTAATGCCCTTCTCGCGAATTTATCCAATGGTAAGTTTGTTTTAGTTATACTGATACTTGCTTTAAAAGTGTTATCCACAATGTAGGTACTAGGTAGGGTGACACCACCAGTAATGGACAAGGCCCAATGATGTACATTGATTCTTATGCAATAGAAAATAAGAGTCATGCATTTTTTATAGCATAATCAATTCTAATCCGTATACACTCTTTGAATTAGATTGAATTGTCCATTACTGGTGCTTGTCAGCTTAAAGTGTCCATTATTGGTGATGTTACCCTACATTGGTACAGAAGAAATCAATAATTTATTAAATTATAAAAATATATTCGTTATATATACTTATAATTTCATTTATTTTCTATGAATATTAATTCTACATTATTTTCAGGTGACCCAGGTGAAAAAGAACCCCAAACCCATAGTGGTGTGTCTTTAGAAGTAAAATCAAAGAAGAGCAAGGCCAGAGTTCACTTTCACAAGTTTACACGAGCTAAGGACTTGTCCCGCTACAGTGAAAAAGACCTCGCCAATATCTTTGGCAAGAAGGCACTAAAACCAGAAGGAAAGAAAGAAGAACTACTTAAAGATGATATAAAAACAACTGAACAAGTTTTCACAGAGAAAGGGAGTATGGAGGACTACTTTAAAAATAAGTTACAATCTTTAAATTCTAAAAATAAAGTGTCTTTACCCATCACTGACAACAAATATGAAGATATTGCTGATTGTGGTTTCCAAGGGTTTTCAGGGACTACCAATGATAATGATGAGTCTGAAAATACTAGCCCTGGGTTCGGGTTTTCATTTTACAGTTCTAGTGTATCAAATGGACATAAAGATGAACCTATTGCACAGAATGAAGAAGAAAAAAATCCCACTACTGAAGAGAATTTAGAAAATAAGAAGAAAAGTAAGAAAAAAAGGAAAAACAAAGAACTGGAGTCCTCGGTTGAGGTATTGGACACATCAAGTACATTGAATGTTGAAACAAGTTCATTAATTGGTCAAAGTGATAACTGTACACCTAATGACACTCTTGCGAGTGTAACTAAGAAAAAGAAAAAATCTAAAAAGAGGCAGTCTGTAGATGAAAATGTTGTAAAGGAAGATGAAAACCAAGAAGAAAATTATGTACCAAAAAAGAAGAAAAAAAAGAAAAATAAAAAATCTGATGAATAAATAATAGCCTTTGTTTGCTTTCAGGTTCATTGCGCATATTTATTTTTAAATACCTACATATAAATTATTTTATGTCACACCTGACCATAAAGCGGTAATTACCGCACGCTCCGCGCGCGGGAAATCCCACTTCCTGGCCAGGGGGTGACATAAAATTTTGTACTTAACACGGGCGGTAATAAAGAAAGCCTCAGATCGCATATTTATCGCCGTTGCCTTCGGCTCGGGCGTCAAATACCTGCAATCTGAGACATTCTTTGTTTTACCGCCCTTGTTAAGTAATGTACTATTCTTAATGTCTAAAGTCATCTCATGAGTCTCATGACGTGCTCATAACCGGTTCGTCTAAAAATCATTGAAGGAGCGTCATTCAATGAGATGAGATATCTGTGAAACGGAACGTACGGCGCGGGCCGCCATTTTGAAACGCATGCGCCCTCTGCCTCGCCTCCGCCATGATGCATAGTTTAGTGGTGTCCGTGTTACGAATTCGATTTGCAGTTTCGATTATTTCTTTGGTTTTAAAACTAAGTGAAAGTAAAACGCCCTGTATTGAATAGAAGATCATTATTAAAAAACTTGAAATCGAAGTGAATTTTCTGCAAGACTGAAAATGTGAGAAATAAATAACCTGATGTCTGGATTTAACTTCGTTTTGAAAACAAAATTAGTAAATCGACAAATAATGTGTAACGATTAAAAATGGTGCTGTCAGCTGTAATGTAAATGTCAAAACTGAAAATTGATGTCAAAATTGTCAAAACCCAAAGTTTACACGGCACGTGTTTTTATTTTACATTATCTCCATTCTTTTATCTGAATAGACATTGTAAACTGTTAAAAGACATGGTGATTCATGAAGAAAGCGAGTCGCCAGTAGAAATCGCGGTCATAAGAAAACCTGAAATTTTGGAACCGAAAAAGTATCTTATGATCAACAACCACATCCGAGAACTCCCCGATAACGGGGACAACCCGTCTGATACCTGCGCCAGCAAAGAGTTGCTACCTTCTGAAAATGAGTCCAGAAAAAGCAAGAACAACTCAAAAAAATCGAAGAAAAGGAAGATTGAGTCTGAAGAAGATAGCTCAAAACCTAGCCAAATCAGTGAAAGCGATTTATTAGAGCTTAGAACTGTTTACCAAAATTGTTTGACTGTTATCAATAAAATTGAATCGAAATATGGACATTTACTGAATATTGAATCACCTGGAAGTAGTTTTCGACGTGACCATAATGACGACAACGGTGAAGAGAAATACAGTTCGGTTTGCAACTGTAAAAGGAAAAAAATTGTATATGATGATGATGGACAAGAACATACACAAGAAATTGACGACCACATTTGTCCGAAAATGCCTAAGAGATTTGCAACACCAGCAGCCTGTAGCGTAACAACTGATAGTCAAGATTTCAGTTTGTCCTTGCCAGATGACCTGCCCAGCTTGGCAAAGTTGCTACGGGATCCAAATTTAGATCACAGGAACAAAGTCATTGACAAAATAAGGACTATTAGACAAGATCATATCAATGAGCTCAGATTTAACCGGCCAGCGTTGATACAGGCTTTAAAACGCGATCCGGAACAAGTGTTAGGGTTTACAGGAGTCAATCTAGCTTCACTGCCTGGTTATCATTAGTTCTTAGATAAGCTAAGACAATTTTATTAAAATATACTCTATTACTTTGTAAATTGCATTTTTATTTCATATCAGTATTACAAAAACATGCGCAATGGGAAAGTGGAAGCGAAAATCTAAAGAGTAAATTTAAATTCTGTCAAACTAACAAGCAAAAAATAACAGCCGGCACTCTAGCCCCTGATCCCATTAGAAGAGTTTATTCTACACCTACCATATTCAATTAGGCACCCCTAGGTTGCGTTGTTGTGAGTATTTAAAAGCTCAGCCGAGCCTTAAGGACTGGAGTTAATGAGATAAGACTAGCCTCTATTAGCATATTAACCAAATAACCATACTGAGAATGTGTTAGCCCTGATGGCTTGGTTCTTCAAGCCTCGGCAGAGTTCTAACTCGCAACAGTACCACACATCTGGTGCCTAGAGTGAACAGAATTCACTCTTACAGTTTTGCTATTGGTACGCCAAGACTGCTCAAGTTCAATAGAGTTGTACAGAGTTAGGAAATCCAAAAACTATATCCTAACAGTAATACTGGAGCGTAGTTGATAGTTGAGGTCTTCAAAGTATATATTTTAACATAACAAACGTGACATAACTGTGTAATAAAAGTAAAACAATACTAAACTGTGGCTCTAGTATAAGTTTTTTCGAAACATTAACTAATTCGAACGCGTTTGCGTTTTGTCTCAAAATGTATGAAAACGCTCTCACCGAGTTTGAAATACGCGCGTTCATCGGTTAGCAAAAAATGTTATACTTGCTGTTTTAGTTTCCACTAGTGACCACCAGAGGCGCTGTTCACGTTTTCATACCACTTTCATACATTTTGAGACAAAACGCAAACGCGTTCGAATTAGTTAATGTTTCGAACATATTTTTTTCGATTAAGTATTATACCTACAGCCATACTTGTAAAATGATTCAAAATAGAGGCTATTATTATCACTTTTAAAAGTTATTTTATCGGAAATGCTTATTCGGTAGGTACCTGTCATAGGCCTGTATGGCATCATAATGAGATTATTTGAATACCATTCTTTTTTTATAGGTACCTAAACCCACAAAACAAACATTACCACACAAAATTAAACTTTATGTCCATGCGGTGAAGGATTGTTAAGCACGCATTGAAATAGATAGTACTTCTGGCACCACAAAAGTATAGAATGACCATTGTCTGGTTCAATGATACCAAATTAGACATGTGTATGGCAAAATAGGCGTGCAATCGAATTAATACCTTACGCTTCAGTGATAAAGTACAGAAACTCTAACAGTTTAGTTGATGAACTCGTTTTGTTAAGTTGCATGTGGTCATATTGCAGACTGAATAATGATGTGGCCGCATACCGTATGCTTGGCACCTGACGGCTTTATGAAGTTACTGGAATTTGGTATCGAGAATCTGTTACCTACTTAATTATTCAGTTTGAGGGTGCGAAAAGCTCCAGATCAGTGTTAGACAACTGCAGAAATCGGTACACTTTGGTTAATGCCTTCGGTACTCAACTTTAAAACTAACTGATAGCATTCCCTCGTAGGTAAAAAGTACGACGTCTTAAATATGTTAAATTCATTCCATTAATGTGTTAATTAATTAATATGTTCACTATTCTCTCTTACTCAATTAGATTCCTACTTATTTCTAAAGCCTATTTAGGTCCTTCGAACCGGATATATTGAAGCAGAATGCAGATATGACGGCTGTGACCGGATGATTAATATTCAAGGGTTTCTTTATTGTATTCCTTTGCTGTGATGATAGTACATATTAGTAACAAAAGTAACTTTCCGCATTATCCAAGGTATAGGTACCTACCTATAACTAGGTTAGGTTTCTAATTGGTGTTCTTACTACAACAACTTACGTGCTTGCTTAAGCGATACGAGATAATGTGTTTGAAAACTTTTCATTTGGATGCATCATCATCATCATCAGCCTATATACGTCCCACTGCTGGGCACAGGCCTCCTCTCATAGATGAGAGGGATTGGGCAGTAGTCCCCACGCTGGCCCAGAGCGGACGCATACTTAACGTAATTCAGGTCACGGTGCTACTTTACGACTATCAGTTACGTTCAACTCCGTAACAGTTAAAGCTATTGTGCCGGCATTTGAAACCTTACGCACAAGTAAAGTCGATAACCGGCTACGTCAGGTAAGGGCTTATCGAATCGATACTCAAGACTTCTCCCCTGCTTTCCCAAGATGTTTAGTCAATACGGTCTTCACGATACCGCGCTACCGCTAACTTCTTAGTAAACACAACAGTGGGACATTTACATAGCCGTACGCTCCGTGCCGAATGCTCTTGTTTTTGTATGTTAACATTGCCAACCCGACCATTCGAGAAATAACCGAAGACCACAAGAAGTCTTAGAGCGCTGTACACATTTGAATTTGGCAATATAATACGTTTAGCGCCTTCTGATTTCAAACAAGGCAGTTCTGTAATCTCATACGGCGTTGGCCTGCGTCATCATTAGACGCCTACGACAGAACCTTCCGCATACAATTTAAATATAAAATTAAAAAGAAAAACAGACTTCGCGTTTAAGAACTAACTACGAAAATAGGTACCTATAATCCGTATAAAGTAGCTACCTACTGGCCGTTTATAAAATTTCCGGCGGTCGCGTGTTTAGTGAAATAAAAGTTTTAAAAAGTTTCCTTAACGTAAACCTTCTTAACATATATGTTAACAGTTAACAATTTCAAACAAATTGGTTATTTGATACGTAAATGTGTACCTAACAAGGAATGCGTGAAGTGATTGATATATATGTAACGTGATACGGTGATCGCATGATGAAACTGGATAACTTTGGATTTGAAAAACTACAGGTCCGTATTTTTTTAATAAGGTGCCATGCCACTTACTTAATACCTTACTTTTACTGCTTAGTTTAGGTACGACTTATAATACTTCCTACTTTACACCTCCAATCTTTTTAGGTTTCTAAAATACGTCTATGTGCCTAACAACATTGTGGGCTATGGCGAACTATGTTGGCCTTGTTTAGATTTTAACATGTAATGCGTTTATAAAATTAATAGTTTTTTTTTTACACACACATCAATGTACCTAAGTATATACTCACCTCACATCTTTTTATCTCTTAGTATAGAATGGTTGTTACGTTTTCATTGGTTTTAGGCAATTTTAAGAGGCTGTTAACGATTCGTTAAATTTTATTGGCGAACTATGGTTTATGATAGTGTGTAGTTTTTAAATCGTGGCCGATTGTATAATGTGCTATAATATAACATACATAATTAATTCATAAATCGTAATAATGAATTTAATGATAGAAACCGCAGATCGGGAGAAAGTGGTCATTAACCGTTATAAATTCGTGACGCCGAGAATCATGATGAATTAATCCATAATAATGAAAATATAATGCAGCCATTCCAATTAGGTACTGAGCCAATGAATCCTTAGAGTGATCTTCCACCGGTAAAATAACTAACCCGATAACTCTGTTCAAACATTCAAGTCGCCAAAGCTAAGTGACGGTATACGAGTAAGGTAGGTTACTCGTCGGTAGGTATGGTAACACCGTTTAGGTAGTCACGGGGGGTCCCACATCTTGCTACCAAGCCGCGTTGGAGTATAGGAGACGACTATGTAGAAGATAGGAGTCGCGACAATACCGCTCTAGCCTGAGTTTGCCCGGACGCGATTTCAGAGCCCACTGTACCTACTTAGACGTACCTACTGCTGTCCCTAATAGAGTACAGTCATCTTCCGAAGAAGAACTCCCGAAGAGTTCGAAACATGTCGCCCGGAGTGACAGTTGCAGTCGCTTCCGTAAAATAGTAGTGCCTACGCCAAATCTCAGGATTACGTAATGGACTCCAGGCATCCTTCAGGATGCAACTGTACTGAGATAACGCTAGGAGGATTAATGACTTGAAATTACCATTGGATTGGTTCTGCTAGCTAGTTTTTCCATTTAACGTCACGTAGGTATTCAAATTTAAAAGCAAATTAAGATTATCTCTGCATACATCTTTGGCTGATTCAAAGGAGAATAGATAGACACCGTCTCTATTGATGGCAGAGCACCTTATCATACGCAATAGCCACCCACTTTTGTGAGATCAGATCTCACAATGTGTCAAGAAACGAACCGATGAATCTACAATATCTACATAACATAATACCATGCACATCCCTAATAGGGATACCTGCCTACATTCGCCTATTGGCGCATCAGTAGGCAGGCATTTTGATTAGATACTTACTACTCGCTGGGTGAATCTGAATAGGTGGTCGAGGCTTCATTTTCTGCTAGAAACTTGCATTTGCATGAATATGTAGATAAGTAGGTAGGTGCCTAATGATTATTTGTCTAGCTGTTTTGCCTCGTACCTAATCGTTTCTGTTTTGTCTTCGGAACAGTTAGAAATTTTCGGTGTTTAAAAGACAAGCTACTCATAAAGAAAGACAAATTCCTTTTTGCACCTACTTATCTATAGTCTATCTCAACCATATCTTTGACATTCGAAAGTTTTTAGTTGTTAGAATATATTATTGTCTATTGATATATTTAACAGTTTAAATTGAATTCAGAATATAGTTGTCACTGAATGCGAATGTCGTTGTTTTAATAGGTTATGGGCCCTTGGTTTTTTGGAAGACATGGAATGATTAGATTCTTATTAATCTAATTTTAAATAATAGGCAAGTAAGTAAATATGTAAATAGGCCTTCCATACATTTATTTGTATTAAAACTAAACAGGTTTAAGTACCTTAATCGCCAGCTGCTTTTGCAAGCGCATTCCTTTCTTGGTCCTTAAAGGAAATAAAGTGCACGTATGCGAATTGCGATCTCCAGGATGACTCACTACGACGAAAGAAACATTATACAGTTTTTATTTATCAAACGTTACAGCTAATATGTGGGCGGATGCAATAAGTAAACATATCTGATTCCAAAATATGCTGCGTGGTGCAAGTGGGATGGACAATGATACAGGTATTCTCTATCTGTATACTAGATTCGCTAAGTCATGATACAACGGGACTTACCGGGAAAAGAGCTGCCAATGATAAAGTTTTATCCAAAGACTACAAAGATATATGGTTTTATGCCATCTTATCCTGACTGGGTCATAAACAGATTTAGGTTCGCGCCTATCCTGTGGACATATCAAAAGTTAAGGACTACAATGTTTAATTTCGGATTGGTTTAGTAACCCGCATAAACGGTATGTCCGTTTCTATAAGCCCATGTAATAAAAGCGTAACTTACATGCTTATAACCCGTTAACTATTGACTACCTAAGGGTTTATGACCCGACTAGGTATTTTAACCGTAGATAAATTAATAAGCAGTAATCATCTTTAATGAGGCGGCTGAAGATGTCTGTAACGAGATTTATTTGGTGGAGAGGCGACATTCTTTACAAGTCAGCTCGCCGTGACCCGTCAGTACCCTCAGGAAAAAATAGACTACTTAGTGGATGGATCAAGACTTCAACTTGGCCTTTAAAAGTTCCATTCCATCGCAAATTGCTATTAAAGTAAACAAATTGGTTTTGTAGTCCCAGTCAATTTACTTTCAAAAGGTGAAGCTACGGAATGGGCAGTTGTGCGCTATTTCTGGAATTCGAAATTAGCAAAACATGAGACAAGTCGTGACATGTGCGGCCGGACAAGCTGCCTTTGTAATGGTGTGAATGGTGTTCATTAAACGATGCGTCACATTGGGTTATTCAGACCCTTTGATAGGTCAGTAACGTAACACATCATATAAATGTCGTGTCACTCAGCCAACAAGAAAACGATAAGTATCCTACCACATTCACCTGCAAAAATATTTGACAGGACAAGGCCTGCAATAATATCTGATACCTAACCTAACTCTAGGTATTTGTAGCGCCTTTATAAATATAATAGTACATTACTTACCAAGGGCGATAAAACAAAGAATGTCTTAGATCGCAGGTATTTTACGCCCGAGCCGAAGGCAAGGGCGATAAATATGCGATCTGAGGCGTTCTTTATTATCGCCCGTGGTAAGTACAAAATTTTATGTCACCCCCTGGCCAGGAAGTGGGTTTTTTCGCGCGCGGAGCGTGCGATAATGACCGCTTTATGGCCAGGTGTTACATAAAATTATTGGGTAGCATTTAACGAACCACCAAATTAGTTGCCGAATGATGCTCTAAAAAATTACATTGATTACCAAAAATACTAGATTCGCACCAAATTTTCAACTCCTCTTAAATATAAAGTGCAACTCAAAGAAGTAACATGTCGATAACCTATTAAATTTAATTGTTACCAAATAAATTAGTCACTACCCAAAAATACTTAATGATCACCTAATTTCAAACACCAAATTTCATATAATTTACATCCAAATATTACAGGGCTCGTAATCCTATTAAAATTATTTACACCCAAATAATTCTTTCGATACCCAGAAATACTACATGATCACCAAATTTCACGCGGCAATTGTTTTTCAACGCCCCACGCGCAAAGCAGTTCCAATCTAGTCTAACCTCATTGCTAGCACACTGATGCGGTTTTCCATACGGTCCGTCTCGCTCGCACGTCGCACCGCGTGCGAGCAAGACAGCGCTAAATTATTTTATTTTATAGAAGCTTCAAAATTTCTGTAATTTTAATGAGACACGTACATAACATTAATTTAATTTAATATCTTTTCAACAGTGCTTTCCGTACTGGTCGCATACAGCTATTTGTTCTCAGATGTTTTTGCCTCTACTCTATTCGCTGATAATCGTCAATTTGCCTAGGTAGTAGTATTTTTCTATGACATCTATTTTTATTTCAAACTAGTGGACATTGGAACAGTATTGACGGATCTCCGCTGGCGCGGAGCTCCTATTTTGAGTTATTTTGGCCCTTCGGGCCGATGCAAAACTAACATAACCTAAACCTACCTATACCTATTTCTACCTATTAACTACCTTTAAATTTTAATTAATTAATAAAGTAAACTCATTTGAGGACCTTTATCCATTTTCATAACAAACTAACAATTTAATAAATCAACAAAACTCATTTTCAAATAAAAGTTTTCAATCAAACGCGCTCACGTCAACGCATTAAAAAATTAATAATAAAACTTTTTGCAGTTTGTAAACCATCAGCAATAGGTAGTTAGAATGAAACAGCAATAGGTACCTTTCACTCTAACGACAATTTGTATTTGATTGAGTGAGATAGCAGTATACGTGTTATTATTTCACACAGCCACATTGCGCGTTGTTTTTTAAATTAATTTAGAATTTTACTTTCTAATTTATAACATTTTGGAAATGACTAAAATATTTATAGTGAAACAATTAATTTGTAACTGTTTACTAAAATGTAGCATGCGATGTGTATAATATTTGAATGTAATTCTAATGAAAAAAGGTGCATGAGATTAGGTGGTAGTTTAGTGTTTTTGGTGGTACTTGACAATTTTTTTGATGCGGTTATAAATTTATAGGAACGCAATAAGTAAAATAGGTGCAAGTGCTGCAAAAATAGGTAGAATATTTTTGGTGACTCGGAATTGCTGATCGATACATTTTTTTGAGTGTTCAACCTTATTTTAGGGTTCGAAAATTTGATGATATCAAAAGTTATTTAGGTGATCATTTTATTTGTTCCCAAAATTATTTATTTGTAGGTACACAAAAAATTGTTACACAAAATTGCCATTTAATAATATCGTTGTACAAAAGTATTATATAGGTATTATGTCGGGACTTCCGTCCCCTAAACTAGGTGTGGACACTGTCTTAGGGGTTAGGGGATTTTGGAGCAAGTCGGATCAGATTTAGCCAAGTTCAAAAGAAGAGAACTGGCGACGCAGCGGCCGTGGGTTATATTATAGCTATTGAATGAACCATTTTGTAGTAGGTATATATAGGTAGGTACGCTGTATATGCGCGCTGTGTCTTGTAACATTATTATTGTAGGTGACTATACATACGACAATGAACGGTGTTGCAATCACCTTTAGTAGGTAAATAAGAAATGAGAAGTTTTTTTAAACTTTAACCCATGTTAGGAGAAGCTGAAGTCAAGGCTGCCTGTGGGCGTCAACCCACATGTCGCTACAACCGGTTACTTAATACTTACCATAATAACTTAAGCCAAATATGGAATAAAATATTACCGAAGTCATCTCATATTAATTGCAACAGTCTACGCTATTTTGTAAGTTGGAATCTGTTATGCAATTAATGAAATTCGACAATGTTGTGTTAAAGCGCAGAAAAGTTATGCATTTAAATGCATTGTTTAGTTATTCATGATTGTGTAAGTTCGGTGTTGGTTTCTTCACTGGCTGTTGTTTGTACCTATGGACGAGTAGAAGAAATGGGGTTGATATTTTCATATTTTTTTGGTCTCTAGGATCTGTATCAAATACTGCAAGAGTCACGCAGGTTGTCTCCATTTTATTCCAATTGATAAATTAACCGTACTTACGCATAAAATTGTCTGTGGATGAACAAACTAAGGTAGATACTTTTACCGGTCTACTCCTCTGACACTTTAATCGCAATAATCGTTGACGAGTACCTATTGAGACATTGAGGTCGATGTCGAGGATAGTCGATAGTATTGAAATATTTACTTTACTGACTTGTAAGTGAACTTTGTAAATCGTTACCTTTAAACTAAATTTAGATCTACTACGTAGTACAAAGGCACCTTATTCATCATAATTCATATAATACCTACCGACCTAGGCATCTACTAAACCAGTCAAACCACCTTACGCAAAGTGCGTGTTCTACGCAAAATTTTACGATCATTTATGCTTTTCACAACATTGCACAGAGCGTTAAAGTCCGAGTTAAGGCTAATAAATTCTAGACCTAGCTTTACATCTCGTATAGTTCAAGCAAGGAGTGTCACGCCACTCCTGCATCCCCGTGAGAACCAGTCTTTAGTTAATCGGTGTGCAATATTTGTTTATCGCAAGAATTTTCAAGAATATTTTTCACATAGTATTTAATGTTCTAGAGAAAAATCAAACGTCTAGATTATAAAGGAAAGATTGTAAAATAATATATATTTTTTTCAGATTTTTTCACTGGCTCAATTCAGAGCCTTAGCGTTTAAAATTCTAGCATCTGGGGCATACCCTACCCTTAATATTGAGTCGTGGCTTGTTCTATTTATAATCGTTTATTTATATTACTTAAGTGCGCTTGGGCTGTTTAGATGTTCTGGATTTTCTTGAGACAAAAACGACCCACACTTAGGTATCTGCGTGCAAGGGAAACTGCTTGTTATAATATCAGTATCTATCATAACACAAAGCTTCATTAAGGTTGCATGAATTGCATCTGGATTTAATCAAACTATCGCAATTGGCCCATAACGTCTATATTCCTAGCGTCGTTCATGGGGACAGTTTGATATGGATCTAACTAAATATACCTGAGTAATCTAAGTAAGGAACAATAAAAAATCATCTAACTATGTGAAAATATATCATCAATCGACCATGAAAAGTGCAGGATGTAAGTAGGCCAAGCTTACAGAAACCATTGCAATCCGAATATCAATATATTCCAGCTATTATCTTACTAGGTAGTACTTAGTCGTAGGTAATATGATATCCAAGCAAGTCGTCTTAAGTTTCAACATAATATCGTTCGCACCAAGTTGCGGATAATCAAGTTTCAATGTTTTGCATTGTCCATCTGGAAACAAAGCTATCGTGAAACGTGCTCGTCAATTTTATCACAGTCCATATCGATTTGCGAGGTTGTTTTGAATGGGAATGAGCTTGTACGTATGTGTACAATACCTAGTACAATAGTAGTTACTTGTACATAAGTACATCGATTGTTTATTATGTTAGTCAGATTGACTTTTCCTTCTCGATTAATGTTGCTGTATAAAGTGTAACTGTAAAGTAACAACAATAAGGCACTGCCATAGGTGCTTCATACTAGGCACTGTCAATTGTTTCAATTGCTTCCGTGACCTCAAGACTCTGGTGGTACTTGTACATACAATATTAAAGAATTTGCAACCTAAAATTGTCTACAGCAAATCAGTTTCGATTATAAAGGGATTTCTGTAGATGGGTGATTCTTATCGTTTTAGTTAATTGATGTCCACTCCGGCCCGAACGTTAAGTGAAAGTTAAGGAAATCAGAGTGCAATTTAAACTTATTGTTGACTTCAGTTTACTCTATACCTGGGTTCGTAACTGTTAAAATAGTGAATGTCAAAAATAATCACTCAAGAGTCGTTAACAATTGGGGCCCGTGTGGACAAATTAAGAAAATGTTAAATTATGCAATAGGAATCACCCACATATGGGGTCCTTCAAGAAAAAATAGAAAGGATTTAAACTAAGGAATGCTCATGTAATCCTTAGAATTGCAAACACCCATAAATAGCTTGTTCAGCTACCTGCTTCCCAATGTCATCAAACGGTGTTATAATACCTACGGGTCCCTGTTTCATTGGGTGGCCATAAAAATGGCGGAGCTGCAATTACCTGCATATCACACCACGAAAGACAGGGTGCCGTGTGTTAACCACCCTAGTAGGCTCTACAATTCAATTCAATTCTTTAAAAAATGGCTTCCATCAAATTTATGATGATTTCGCCAATGTCACGTGTTCAATGACGTTGTTCGGTAAAGACGCCGTGACAGGTAGATAAGGTTTTGTACGGTAAATGGATTCTACTCGTCGCCACCCCGGGCACGTGTGCTCACCAACGCGGCGACGAATGGGCGACGAACACAATCCTAGTAGGCTCTAGGGTTATTTATCGTTTTGACGTAAAAAGTAAAAATCTCTCGTTTTTTTTCAGACGGCAGAACGTAACAGTGGCTGGGAGACGCACCGAGTGCGTCTTAACCGCGTTCCCGGCTACGGCTTCGGAATCGCCGTGTCTGGGGGTAGGGACAACCCCCACTTCGCGAGTGGGGACCCCTCCATAGCCGTGTCGGATGTTCTGCGCGGGGGACCGGCGGAGGAGAAACTGCAGTAAGTTTTTTTATTTATCGTATGGCCGTTATTTCGAACCGTGAGATCTTCGAGAAGACAGTTACGGTTGCCAGTTTTTGTTGCACTTTTAGAACCACCCAGGGGTGGGTACTTTCCCTACGGACGTGGTGCAACTTCGACCCCCTTTGTCAAGCGAGTGGGCAACTTGACTGTTAGAAGTTTTCAAGCCGCCGAACGCCTCCAACTTGGCTTAACGACTGCTGCCATAGACAGCAGCCGGGATCAACGGCTTAACGTGCCTTCCAAAGCACGGGAGCGCTCGTTAGTAACCACTCAAAGCGGTCACCCATCCATGTACTGACCGCGGCCCACGTTGCTTAACTTTGCATAACGCTTGCGGCACGCAGGGCGCCGCTGGGCCACGAGCGCTCCACTGCAGTAAGTATAATCAATACTTATCCTTGTCCTCACTAGAATGTCACTGCTGGACACAGTCCTCCTCCCTTAAAGGAGAGGTCTATTTACTTACTCGTAATAGTTGTTAAGCCTAGTGACTTGAATTAATATCCTATGTCCCCTGGATAGGGCAGAGAGCGTCCACAGTGATTGTCCATCGCGTTCGGTCTTGAGCTTCGCGCTTTATCTTGCTCCACGTCTTCCCGATCTTCTTCGCCTCTTCTGCAACTGTGCGTCGCTACCTATACCTGTACCACAATCACGTGTATCCATACATTTAACATATACTTACATATTTAAAACTTCCCTTTCCTTTAATTCTTGCATACTTACTGATACTCGTAAGGAATGTTTTTTGTGGGATTTTAACCCGATTGTGCTAATACAGTTATTTAATAGTTACAGTAATCCACCCTTAATCTCCCAATGAACACATTAATTACAAGTGTCCTTGTGTAACCGCGTATAATACGCGATTACCCAGGATTACCGTGGCTACCATGACTGATTACTTAACCAGGGCGCGTGACATTCCACACTTTATTGCGAGTTCGTTGTACCGACTGTCTGTACCGTACACCGCTAAATATATACGCATAATTATAATGTAATGTGGAGCTGAGATACCTACCTGAAGGATTTTATACACGTCTTCTCTATAATTATCTCCCAGTCGCATTCTAGATATAAAAATATTTGTTTGCTCGATATTTCAGAGATTCTCTGAAGTAACGGGAAACACTACCCAATATTCTGATAGGTAGGGAAATTGGTTTTCTGTATCTGATTCTTCATTTGTTCAAACAAAACATCAGTGGTTTTAAACAGAACTCAGCACGAGTAGTTTTCGTCCATCTTTGTTTGCTGTTTCTTTTCAAATTAGAGAGAAACTGTGTCTCTAAATCATTATCTCAGAATATGAGTTTTTGTCACTGAAAACTATTCCATTTGGGTCAGCTCTGACCTCAATTTAATCCACTATCCACAAAAGAATTCAGACTTTTTCCTAATCTGACTCCGGGGTCCTACTTAGGTACCTATATCTGGACGGATACATACAACAATATCCTAACCTACCAACCTTTCGCAATCACAAGAAGCATTAAGTATAATGCTCCATTTACAACGGGCGTTCGGTTTTTTTGATCCTCATGGAATTTCATGAATTAAGTACAGAAGTGACATTATGTCGAGATAACCATTTGTACAGACATATATAAATAGCTTTTGTTCGAAGCGGAACACTTTTAAACTCCAACATACGTAGAGAGGTTCATTCCTCTAGCCACATGAACGAAGCTGTCACTTCGTCTTCTGTTGCGCTACTAGTTCCAACTCCATATGTATATGAATGTTCTTCGCATGGTTGGCGACGACTGGGTACTTTCGAATACAATTGAGAAGTGTTTTGACTTGATAATCCGGAATTATTTCATATCTTGTTACGATTAACAATTCAATTACATTTGGAATGTACATATTTGCTGCCTTGTAAGAACTTGATAACTTATATCGTTGCTTTGCTACACTTTGTATTTCGTTTAAGTAGATAATTTTACCGATTATTTAGACGACTACGTAACTGCAACTCCATGGCAAGTCTAAAAAATATTAAAAATTCTAATCTAGGTGAACAGCAATAAATTAGCAGCAATAGCAGCATCCATCACATTTTGTAAAATTCAATCGCAGTTTAATAAAAAATGGTAAAAGCTAAGCCTCATTTTTTATGGAGAGCGTCCGTTGTTTCATTGAAATTTTAACAGGGGTCCAATATATTCATGTTCTTATTTTGTTCTCCTAACGTAAATAAATAAATAAGCAAAAGTTTAAGAATCCCTGGTCTAAAGGGCCCCATATACGGAACGATTCGTCGTAGGTACGATCAAATCTGAAAGGATATCGTGATGATAAGTACATCGCTCTAAGCTTGCCGTTCACACTCGAAACATTCATTTACTTGTTTGAAACTTCACGACCTCTCTGGAATGGATCGTTACGATATTCAAGATTGCCTGGGTTTTTGTTGCAATTCCGATGTCGTCTGCGATCAAGTAAATCGCCAACGATCTTAACATACACTACAGATCTGTCGTTTCGATCAGTCTGAACCGACGGATCGTAACGATGAATTGTTTCGTATATGGGGCCCTTAACACGACACTTCGATATTTCCAGAGTAAACGACCGCATAGTGTCCGTGAACGGCGTCCCGTTAGAAAACGTGGAGTACGGCCGCGCGGTGCAGGTCCTGCGCGACTCCGGCGCAGCCGTGACGTTGGTGGTGCGCAGGCGCGCGCCCGCGCCGCCCCCCACCGCGCCCACCAACATCAAGCTAGCGCTCACCAGAAACGGGAAGAAGGAAGGTGAGGGTCTCGTCTTCTTAGTGTACAACCTGAGTGGACGCCCGAGTCGGGCGTCCAGGGTTGCGTCCAGCGGGGCGTGCATGTCAAACAATTGAAACTCATACTGGTGTCCTGAGTCGCCGCCGCACAAATGTCAAATAGTATGCACGCTCGCCCGCCCCGCTGGACGCGACGCCGAACGCTCCGCTCCGAGCTTCCACCCACACCCACATATACCCTTACACTTACACTTAGAGTAAGTAAGAGTGATTATGGGTTAGACATAGCTTCAAAGTACGTGGTCGAAGTGAGGAACTATTACATACAAAATACACTCAAGAGCAAAAATAACTGGTACACTTTCTATGGAAGTTCAATACAAAGTATGCATTATTTTTGCTCGTGGGTGTGTGTCTAGGGACTGATTTTTTCATGATTTCACTGATCTGATTGGGCGTCGGTAAGAAAGGACTAATTGTTCACGTGGAATGGCAAGAAGGGTAAGAAACATACTACACAGGCTATGAGGATATTGATTCCATAATCTTCACTCCAGATGGCAAAACAACATGAAGGAAATAAACGGTGAAGGTTTCTGAAATCCGATAACTAGACTTATCAAATTTATGAATAATTCCATCTTTCAGATTTTGGAATAGTCCTTGGGTGCAAACTCTACGTCAAAGAACTAACCCTGCGAGCCAGGGAACAGCTCAACCAAGCCGGGCAGGGACTCTGCGAAGGAGACGTGGTCACTAGAATCAACAATACTGCCATCACCGACGCCATAACCCTGAAAGAAGCGAGGAAGCTGATAGAATCCTGCAAGGACCGCCTCAACTTAGTGGTGACGAGGGAACTCATCAGAGAAGAGACTGTGACTAACGGGAATTATCAGAATAATTATAATAGTTTAGGTGAGTTTCTGAATGTACAATTTATTTGAAAAAGTCTCGTACTTAGATTAATGAAATGAACACTGTAAATTATATCCCATCAAAAACATTACATGTAAAAAGATGCCAGTCTCGCAACACAGTTCTTCTACAACAAAAAAGTAATGATATGTAATGTTAAACCAAGTCGGTTATATTTTAGTCAATAGCACCGGAGGGGTGTCCACAGAACAAGATTTCCACCGACTTGCATGGTCGGCATTACTTTATTTTTTTAAATATATAGAATGACTTGGCCATCGCACACAACGCTTTACTTATACATGTGTATCGCTCAAACTCGCTCAAGCTGCATGTCATTAGGGCGCTATGTTTAATTAGGAATGTTTTAATAATCAGCTGACGATTGTTCTTTTGCCATTATGTAGCCGTGCGATGGCCAAGCCATTTTATATATTTAAAAAAATAAAGTAATGCCGACGATGCAAGTCGGTGGAAATCTTGTTATGTGGACACCCCTCCGGTGCTATTGACTAAAATACGAGTATAACCGACTTGGTTTAACATTACATATCATTACTTTTTTGTTGTAGAAGAACTGTGTTGCGAGACTGGCATCTTTTTACATGTAATGTTTTTGATGGGATCTCATCTCTTTTTGTAGGCAGTCCTTCTTTTTTCTTTTCAGGTAAGACTTCTTGTAACGAACATTCAAACTGCAAAAGTAACTTTGTAATCACATGTATTTTGTATAGAATTACTAACTTACTTATGCAGTTCGTGTTTCTTGTCAGGGTCACCAGGTACTCCAGATTTTATAGTTTTCCATTTATGTGGCCATTAAACCCTAACTCTGGTCCAAATTTCAGCTCTCTGAGTTTATGGGAAGTACTAGTTCTATTCTTATGATTATGAGTGTGTGAGTTTCGAAAATGCGAAACTTTGCTTTCGCTTAACTTCGGAACTAAATGACCTACAGACTTGAAATTTTGGATTTTAAGTATGTGATTATAGCTTACTGGATGCCGAAAATTTCTGCGTTCTGGTCTTATCCAGAGGTTCTCAAATAGGGGCTTGAAAATGCGGCGAAATGGTTCCAGTAAAGGATGGTACGGCAGTGTTTGCTTCGCGCTCGACTTGGCGGGGGCACTGCCGTGCCCCCAGATTACCGTAATACATAACTGTTAATTAGAAATAGTTTCGTTCCCTTCACACACAGGCTACACGGAGAATTTGAAGAAACATAAAGACAAACGAACTTTAACGGCATTATAAGTAAAATAAAGGTCTGATTTGAATTAGAACTCTGTTAATGTCGTATGTAGTAATAATAAACTTAAGCCATCTAATAAGTAGTCTGGCTGTTTACTGTCTTGAGTAAATCATAAATCTACTTTCATAATAATTACCAACGTCATGATTCACGTAATGAAAATTAACTGGCAATGTTAATTAAGTCAATCATACAGCTCAGTCAACAAACAAGATTCATTAGGCCGAATACCTTGAAAATACCAGCTGATTACATGTTCACGTACATTGCATGGATTTTATAATAATAGTATTCTTTATTCGTCAGCCTAAATGAATATTATCTAGTTATTAACTAAAAGACGTCAACTTTTTAGGCCTTTTCAGAAATTAACTTTTAGTTAGAGGGTTACATCAAAAAATATATGCTGTAGGTAACGACTTTGACCCTATGACTATGAACCTACCAAGTAACTAGAACGTTGTCGTCATCGAAAAGGTGCTAGTCGTTAATTCGTCATGACGTCGAAAGAGTTTTGCGTTTTGAAATTCGTTAAAGCCATTGCACTGACTGACTGACTGACTCACTTGTTAAGGCCGACTTTGCGTGGACACTAAGGAACCAAAGTTCACTCGCTTCACCTACGTGTACCTATCAGGTGGGCTGGCACAACTTGCTGCCAAGTCGTGTCACGCGCGACATAGAGATTCTTATCTAACTGTGTGAATTAGAAAGAGGAACGTAGAATTTTCTTTTCTCGCGTCGCGTCGCAGGTGCAGTTGTGCCAGCCCCCCTGAACCCCTGCACTTTATCATTCTAGATGGATCCCACAACGTGTACGCGGGCGCGGAGCCGATGTCTTCAGTGTATTCCAGCAGCGGCCAGAATCTGTACGTGGCCGCGCCCGTGCGCGGCGGACCGGGGGGCCCGAGCGGCGCGGCGGGCCCCGGCGGGCCGGGGGGGCCGGGCGCGGGGGGCCCCGGGGTGCGCCACGAGGCCGAGCAGCCGCCGAGACCACCGCCGCCGAGGAACGATGGTATAATATGCTAGTAGCCTGAAGCCTGTACCTCTAGTATAAGTTTTTCCGAAACAAAACACAAACGAACGGGCTTGCGTTTAGTCTCATTTTGTAGGGCAACGCGACCAGCGCCTCTGGTGGCCTTAAATTGTAACTATGTTCGTTTGTGTTTTAAAAAAACTTACTTTTACTAGATGTCCTGATTGTCTAGTAACATAACCTCTGGACGCAACTCAGGTTCACTTGTATTTCTTTTCCACGCATCCAGCAGAATTCTTTATCATCCTAGCGTCATTCCGGTACAGTTCCTCTTGTAGGATGTCTGGGGTTCACTAGCTAATCTGCAGTAGTTTTTACGGAAGCGACTGCCATCTGAGTTCTGACCTTCCAACCCAAACGAGAGACTAAGTCTTTAATCGGATTAGGCATATATCTTATTAGTACCCTATAATATGAAATATGACTCGCATCCAGCAGTCTTCTTGATCCAAAATGGCTAAGTGTCGACATCGTTACTATACAGCGGTCTGAATCGTTTCAAAACGAGGTTCCTTTATTGAAGTTAAATTCGCCTTATAATACGCGAAGTCGGATAGCGAGCGTTAGGCGACTTCCTGGCTTGGCGGGGCGGGATCGATATGTGACATTTTCTTCTTTGACGTAAACTTACTGACGACACAAAGATTCTCACTTGACATAATACTGTCAGTATTACGTTTGCGCAGTAGTAATATCATGCGCAGAAGCGGAGCAGTACTGCCTTCGCATCGTCCCGCTACCGCGCATCCCGCGCCAGTCAGGAAGCACTCATTTAAATGTAGGGGCGTAGCCGGCGTAGTAAAAAATGGTATCGCGTCGACTGACAGCTGACACTGACATTTGACACTTTTCTCATATCGTACTGCGTCCGCACCGACAAATCAGGAAGTCGCCTTAGAATATCAAGTTATCTGTGAAGTAATGTCAATAAAACAAAAACAAACAAATTAATATGCATTTTTGTCATTTCAGATTATTATAGCAGCAGACGGCAACTGTACGAAGAAGACGGAATGACTAACCAGCGAAACAAACCACCGTAAGTTGTGTTTTTTAAATCCGAAATGATATCTCAGTACATTACCTAGATAGGTATGTACAGTCAGCGTCATATAGTACGTAGCAGCCAAAGTGTCCAAATACTTCGGCACACCGTAACAAAATATATGGTGTACCGAACTAGTTGGCCACTTTGGCTGCTACATACTATATGACGCTGACTGTACCTAAGCTATTAGATTACACGCACCTTTATCATCTATCTATATATATAAAGTTGATGGGTGACTGATTAATCACCGCCCCGCCGAAACTGCCGGTCCTAGAAATTTGAAATTTACACTATAGTTAGGTTATATAACGGAGGCAAGGGATAAGACGGGATTTTTGGAAATTCCACCCCTAAGGGGGTAATACAGGGGTGCAAAATTTGTATGGGGGGCAATAATTTTTTTAAAGTATAGACTTGAAACTTTGTACAAAGACTCCTTAAAATAAGACAATGAAAGTGATATCTGCGTTTTAAAAATTTTCGTCTCCTAAGGGGTTGAAAATAGGAGTGAAATATTGTATGGGGAGCATTTTTTTTTTAAAGTGAGAGTCTTCAAACTTTGTATGAAAGTTCCTTATAATAATACATAAAAAGTGATTTCAGCGTTTTTCGAAATTCATCCCCTAAAGGGGTTAAAAAGGGGTTCAAAGTTTGTATAAGGAGCAAATTTTTTTTTAAGTGAGGTACTTCAAATTTCTTACAGAGACTCTCTGTTTAAATAAAACGAAACTAATTTCTGCGTTTTTTGAAATTCAACCCCTAAAGGGGTTAAAAAGGGATTCAAAGTTTATATTGGAAGCAAAATTTTTTTGAGTGAATGACTTAAAATCTCTTACAGTAACTGTTTAAATTGAATACTACAAAACTAATTCCAGCGTTTTTTTAAATTTATCCCTTCAAGGGGTTAAAAAGGGGTTCAAAGTTTGTATGGGGAGCAACATTTTTTAAATAGAGAGACTTCAAATTTTTTACAGAGTCTCTGTTTAAATACAACAAAACAAATTTCGGCGTTTTTTTTTAATTCATCCCCTCAATGGGTTAAAAAGGGGTTCAAAGTTTGTATGGGGAGCAACATTATTTTAATTGAGAGACTTTCATTTCACAAAAAGACTGTTTAAATGATTTCAGGATTTGTGGATTTGGATAGATGTTTGAAACGAAATTTCTACAGGTCCATAATTAAATACGTACAGTAACGAAGAGAAAACGACAAGATACGTGTCAACTCACACAAAAAATAGCCTAAGTAAATGAGAGTTTTTAACCGATAAGTAGGTACCTAAAGGGATTTTTAGAGGGGTTGAGAATTTGGGTTGACCGATTTATATCTGTACAGCATATTAATAATTTGGTCTCACCGGGTAAAAGTACCACAATTATTATACCGTTTCCTGGATATTAAGATGTTTTAACTAAAAACCGAGCTCTACGCAGACGAAGTTGCGGGCAACCGCTAGTCATACAATAATCGTTTAAATAAGAATAGCTAATTAAACCAATGGCACGGTTACAGAATGAAGAGTCAATGTCCGGTGAGTTCCAAACTAGGCTAGGTCTGTATCTTAGAACCCACGGAGTTAGTTGCGACATTTCATTCGGAGCGGAGCGCTTTTGAGGCCAAAAGACATTACAATAAATTCTTAATGATGAGCAAACTCCGTAGCCTATAAACCAAACTTAAAACTAGGACAGACGCGTATTTTAACCTGAAGATTTCCCTAATTTCAGTGTTCTTTTTACAAAACCTTTTCAGCCTCTTTTGTTTTGTGACGATTTACGCAAAGAGGCTGAACTGAGCTGGTTGCGATTAATGGTGGATCGTGCGTCAGCAGCGCTCCATCATGAGCTTGATGATGATGAAATGGAACTTGTGTATTCCAGAAGCGAGCCGCGACTCATCAGCTTCCAGAAGGAGGGCTCGGTGGGCCTCCGGCTGTGTGGGGGGAACCGCTCCGGGGTGTTCGTGTCGGGGGTGCAACCCACCAGCCCCGCCGCTCTGCAAGGGTTACAGCCCGCTGATAAAATACTCAAAGTAAGTTGAAAATTACAGGGGAAAACTAATATATAATATAACGCGAAGACGCGAGTTCTACGCAGACGAAGTCGCGGGCAAAAGCTAGTATATAATAATGCTCCGATCAGGATTTGAACTTGCAAAATCCTCGTGGCCAATCGCTATAGCCAACTAAGCCACACTTTCAACCAGTTTCCTCTTAGAACGCCTTAGGATCAACGGTATCAAATTGGTATCCCCTTGTTTTATAGCAAAATATTTCATAGAATGAATTGTTTCGCACAATTTTTTTCATAGAGTTTTTTTTACTGAAGCCGTTAAGTTTTTATGTTTGTTTTTATGGAACGCAATTAGATCTACTACAAAAATAGGCTCTTGAATCAAGACCTAGGCCTACTGCGAACCGAAGACGCGTCTCCATCTCCGTTGCACTTGCATTTTCGAGCGACAGAGAGGGATAACTTGGCTGTCGATTATAGTCCATTACTTAACAAGGGCGGTAAAACAAAGAATGTCTCAGATCGCAGGTATTTGACGCCCGAGCCGAAGGCAAGGGCGATAAATATGCGATCTGAGGCTTTCTTTATTACCGCCCGTGTTAAGTACAAAAATTTATGTCACCCCCTGGCCAGGAAGTGGGATTTCCCGCGCGCGGAGCGTGCGGTAATTGCCGCTTTATGGCCATGTGTGACATAAATTCATAAAGCATTGTGTTTATTCAGGTAAACGATATGGAGATGAAAGGCGTGACGCGCGAGGAAGCTGTTCTGTTCTTACTTAGTCTTCAAGAAAGGATCGATCTCATCGTACAACACTCGCCGAGCGAATACAGCGCTGTTGCTGGTGGACAGATGCGTGAGTCTTTTACTTGTACAGTCAGCAAAGAAAGTCCTCTACCACTTTTGGACTCTAATGTACACATAATAGAATCGAAAAGTGGTTGACCACTTTTTTGGTCGACCTTCTAAAAGTAGTCTCATCATCCTCCTAGCTTTATCCCAGTACAGTTGCATCCTGAAGGATGACCGGGGTCCGCTATCTAATCCCAAGATAAGGCGTAATTTCTAAAAGTAGTCTGTCTTTTTAAAATAGGACTTGGTTTTGGCCAGCATCACCAAGGGGCAAAGATGAGGGCGCCAGTCAAGCGAGCTCACCCAGGAGATGCCTATTCACTGTGCTTCTAAGACTCAGTCTACACAAATCGGGAACTTTAAAATTATGCTTCAAATGGCCCACTTACTTGACAAATCCCAATGCGCATACTCGAATAAGACGGAAGTTACTTTCGTAAAAATTAGGTAATCAACTTAAATTACATCAACAGGGTATATGATGGTGTATATACATTGTAGTCTTTGATGATGGTTTCGTTTATCCTGCGATAAACGACCAGAGCAATTCCATTTTGGAATTTTTTAGTTAATTTTTAGTTTGGAATATGACATTACATCTTACGCTAGCTTGAAAACGTTATTTACTCACACCTCTGGTCAGATTAACGCAAACCGAACCTTTTCCTCGGTTTATTAACCCATTTGATAATTATTCCCAGCTGGCGACTCGTTCCACATAAAGACGCATTTCCACTACACGGAGCCGACGGACGGCGAGATGTCGTTCCGGTGCGGCGACGTGTTCCACGTAGTGGACACACTGCACAACGGCACTGTCGGCGCTTGGCAGGTCTACAGGATAGGTAACATTACAGAGTTGATTGTTCATTAACACATTCACTGCCAGAATCCTGCCTAGCGGGCGCTGCGTAACTTTTCTCAATTTGCCGGACAGCCCTCTATCCCCCTCTAGGCGGGCTGTCGCTAAAAGTAGGGTCCTGTCACGGTCGCCACAATGTTACAAATGAGAAATGCGTTTGTGCAAACGTACGGCAGTATTTTATCCGGGGAGGAAAATTTGTAGACTATACTTGACGTAGGTACAATTTTTCTGCCGCCGATGTCAGCATCGGTGTTCCATAGAACATTGTAAGGTAAATGTCCCAGTGTAATCGTAATTACCTCTGTCATCATGATATTCAATTTGAAAGTGCCATGTATTAGGTCGTAGAACAAGGGTCTTATTTATTGCGTGCGTGCGACCGACATCGGCGGCCGACGTCAGCGCAGCAGGAAATTAAGTCTGACGGGTCCACTCATAAATGTATCATCGATAAAATCAGCACATCACTATTGGGCATCGGTATCTACTATCGAATTATGCCAGCATTATTATGCCAAACTTGACAGTTACAGAGTGTGATACTAAAATTTACACTACAGTGGCGCCAAAAGAGCATATTTGAAAACATGACAAAAGTGACTATCGCATCTGTTGCGAAGTAACTAAGTATTAATCTGTGGTATCATCATAATCAGGTCGCAACAACCAGGAGGTCCAGAAGGGCACGATCCCGAACAAGGCGCGCGCGGAGGAGCTCGCCACTGCGCAGTTCAACGCCACCAAGAAGGAGATGTCGGGAAATGACGGCAAACATAACTTCTTCAGACGTCGCCGGTCCACGCACCGCAGGAGCAAGAGTCTTGGCAAGGTCAGATCACATTATAGTGCTATAGGTGTACCGTCTATCTCTTAGAGGTAAGAGGGAAGATGTCAAAGGGTAGCGGACGGGTAGTGGTAGCGGCTGGTCCCTGCCTTCCGCTACCCAGCCGCGTGGTCTCCGTTAGGCGGATGTAGGTATACAACACCATATTGTCTACTATTGGATATTTTCATTTTACTCGGAAGGTTTATTTTCTGCTCCCGATAGACCGCTTCCGTTCACATTTGTATTTTTGTACTTACGCTAGATAACTTCACGTGTATCGCTCGTCTAACGTTACCGTTTTGGTCAGCAGGAGCACTGGGACGAGGTGGTCCTATCAGACAGCATCAGCAAGTTCCCCGCGTACGAGCGCGTGGCTCTGAAGCAGCCCGGCTTCGTCCGCCCCGTCATCGTGCTGGGCGCCGTCACCGACCTCGCGCGCGAGCGCCTGCTCGCCGCAGACCCCGACAACTTCGCCTCGCCCAGTGAGTGACAGTCTTCCACGGCACCAGCAGTTCCCCTCCACTCGTGTGACAACATCTATTAACAATCTGATTTAATGCACCGAAAGAATGCCGCCTCCCGAATCGGAACGGTGACTCATCCAAAAACGACTCCACGATAGCAGGAGCTTTACCAATTCCGCTCGTATTCATCATCATCATCATCATCATCAGCCTATATACGTCCCACTGCTGGGCACAGGCCTCCTCTCATAGATGAGAGGGATTGGGCAGTAGTCCCCACGCTGGCCCAGAGCGGGTTGAGGACTTCACATACAACTTTGAATTTCTTCGCGGATGTATGCAGGTTTCCTCACGATGTTTTCCTTCACCGAAAAGCTAACGGTAAATATCAAATGATATTCCGTACATAAGTTCCGAAAAACCGCCGCCGCTCGTATTAAATGAGATCGAATATCAAAACAGCGATGATAACCAACTCTTTACATAATTACGACTAAAAATTCTCCTTTCAGAAATGGATAGCACCCTAGAAGACAGCAAAACCAAGTCAGCCGGCATCATCCGGCTATCCAGCATACGGTCCATCATGGAGCGAGGCAAGCACGCCCTGCTGGACATTACGCCCAATGCCGTGGACCGGCTCAACTACGCGCAGTTCTACCCCATAGTCATATTCCTCAAGGCTGACAACAAACACATCATCAAGCAGCTGAGGGCAGGGCTGCCAAAGTAAGTTAATTTACGCAGTATGTCCCAGTATAGAAAACTTCCGTGAGTCTCACCCGCCCCACTGACGCAACCAACACCGAGCAGCCGCGCGTGCCGCGCGCTCGCGCGCAGTGTTAAACGCGAGGGTGTCGCGACCACTCATGATTAAGGACCACGTATTGGCCCGAAACATGTCGAGCGATATTCGACGATAAAGACGTGACCCGTTTATTATATTTCAATATGTCCCAGTATGTCAACGTTGACGTCCAGCCGTTGAGGAATTTGGCTAAACTCCTCAACGGTGTTGATGCTTAAGTACTCCATAAAAGCAATCCACTTTTTGTGGTCTATTTCATCAGTTTCATCACCATCTGAGTGTTTCCCGATCGTATCATATACCAAAAGAAACCCGGGAACCGCTTCCAAGATTTGGGATAGGGAGTAGTTTTACGACTCAGAGGGAAAACTATACCTATTTGCCCTCATAATGTTTTCCATCGCCTTCACTGCATTGGTACCCCCGACCTCAGATTGATTGTTTTTTTTCTTGGAGTAAACTAGTGATCCAGTTGGACGAAATCTGGGTATGATTCCTACCCAACATTATATTCACGATTTCGTTCAATACCTTCAGATCGGCCCACAAGTCATCGAAGAAGCTTCTAGAACAGTCTCAACACATGGAGCGCGTGTGGGGCCACGTGTTCACGCACACCATCACACTGAGCGAGGCCAACCAGAGCACCTGGTTCAACAAGCTCACCGACCTCATCCAGCGGACGCAGCAGCAGCAGCTCTGGGTGTCCGAGACCAAGGTGATTGTTTTACATGGGAACTTCCTACAAAACTCCAAGGCCAAATTCTGACAAACAAACGCAAAGAGAAAACAACTAAGAGCTCTAACTGTAAGGTAGATTCTTGCTTGCGTTCATTTGACAGCGTTTGGCCTTACAGTTTTGAACGTACTACAGTCAACCAATTTGATTTCTGGGCCACTTAGTACCTTGTCACAGTGAAAATCAATATGAAAGCCGCTAGAGATCTCATATTGATGGCACTGTGACATATGGTATGAAGTGGCCTAATCAAATTGTTTGACCGTACTTATACATTTATAGTCGATTCGCGTGGCTAGCACAACTGCCGAGAAATATCTACCCCCTCTAATTCGCACAGTTCGAGTGAGACAGGGTCGCAGAGTCGCGCGAGTCGAAACTTGGCAGCAAGTTGTGTTAGCCTGCTTGTTCTTACTTGACTTATTTGGTAATCAAATTCTTAAGGGTCGTCACCACGTCGTTACTGATCCCTAAACGACTGATCAGTCTGTAAGGCACGTTAGGAATTTATGATAGTTTTTAAGGGAAGTAGATCAATTAATAATTTTATGTCACACCTGGCCATAAAGTGGCCATTATCGCACGCTCCGCGCGCGAAAAAACCCACTTCCTGGCCAGGGGGTGACATAAAATTTTGTACTTACCACGGGCGATAATAAAGAAAGCCGCAGATCGCATATTTATCGCCCTTGCCTTCGGCTCGGGCGTCAAATACCTGCGATCTGAGACATTCTTTGTTTTACCGCCCTTGTTAAGTAATGTACTATTATGTCACACCTAGCCATAAAGTGGCCATTATCGCACGCTCCGCGCGCGAAAAAACCCACTTCCTGGCCAGGGGGTGACATAAAATTTTGTACTTACCACGGGCGATAATAAAGAAAGCCTCTCAAGGGCGATAAAACAAAGAGACATTCTTTGATTTATCGCCCTTGGTAAGTAATGTACTATAATATGAATGGATGTTAAGGGCCGACGCTCTAGCTGACGCGGTTTGCACAGAGCGGGCGGCTCTATGCAAACCGCGTCAGCTAACGTCGTCCCTAAATGAATATTAGAGTTAAATTGTAAGATCCCAGTGCTCGACACTGGGCCAATACTAGACACTTTCAATTTTATGTCTCAGTAATAGTAGAGGTAAACAAGGTGTCACAATGGGACGGTTAATTTGTGTACCAAATAAATCAAGCAAAGACATGTACAAAAATTCTGAATACACTATTATAATTTAACACAAATTGGTTTCTTAGGTCGTGATTTTAAAGTATTTAGTTTGAAAGAGCATTTTTATATTTACAAAAATCCTTCCAAAAGATACTTCATTTATAAGTTGGTAGTGCCTCTTTTCAGCTAAATACTTCAGAACACATACCTATGCAGAGTACTTTTATCTCAAGAGCGCGGGTGCACCATCGTTGTCTGTTCAGCATGCACATTGTCGATGTGTGCGTCAGCAGCGTAAGAGCTATGAGTTTACGTTGTCTATGTGTTCGTATGTGTCATAACTACAACAACGCCGCGGTCTCGAGATAAAAGTAGGTAACTGTACTGAAATTAATGTAAAAACATTTCTATGTTTAGTATGGGAAAGGTGTCTTACGTATGTCTGTCTATTTACAACAGTTTGTCGCATCATGCTTCAAGATGGTTGCTTGGTAAAGGCAAAAAGGTGCATTTGGTAAATTATGTGCTTCAGATCTGTCTTAATTTTGATGGTGACCAAATAAATTAATCGCCTACAAGCGAAATATAATGTTTCTTATGCAGAATTGTTTTCTAACGAATTGAAAATCGCGTGATATTGAAATTTATTTGGTCATTTGAATATAGTAGCTTAATTTCAATCCAATCTCTATGAATACAAAACAATAGGGCGCAGTGGAGCAATCTAGACTGCGGGAAATTAAAACTAATCGAAAATATCTCCAGTGTTTAACATCATTTTACTAGAGTGCTATCTATGCCCGGATAGTGAAAAAGCCCTTCTACAGTTTCACCAAGACGGCACTCTAGGAAATAATGTAAAACACCGAAAATATTTCGATTAGTTTTAATTTCCCGCTGTCTAGATTGCCCCGCTGCACCTTAAACCAATTTATTTGCGATAAATAAACCCGAGATTGGGTTGAAATAGCGTTAAATGTATTAACCAATTTCATTTCTTCTGTCTCTGCGGCGGTGTAGCACGTTGAAATGGTGTCGGACATATACTTCCCTATCCCACCGTCCCCTTACCCCGCCTTCTACCCCATCTCCTACCCCATTAACAACTACCCCCAGGCCCGTTCACCCCAAACCCCTATGCACTCGCCACAAAACATACAATCTAACGCAATCGTTAAGCAATCAAAACGCCACAATCAACTGTATGATGCTAACAGAAATCACGTAGTGCCTTACTATTACGCAGAAACATTAACCCCTTGCATGGCTAACAACAACTTCAGCGTTCCTAATACTTTCTTGACCAACAAAAACAGACACACTTTAGCAAATTACCCATTTGAGAGGCAGTATTACTCCGGTCGAAATATAAGTCCAAGAAATGTCATTAGCCCAGAAATGTCACGGAATTTTGCCAAGAATATGTATCCTCAACATGGTTTTAGACCTTACAGTGTTCTCGAAACCTCTCAAAAATCTCCAGTCCCCAACGTGCAGAGACCTTCATCAGTTGTCCCGATGACCGAGCAATTTAGACCCGCTTCGGTGTTCTTCCAAAATAACGAAGTCGAAAGTAAAAATGAGGTCCCAGAATGGAAAGCTAAGTTGCAAAAAGAAATGCCTAGTCCCGTACTAAAGCGTTTTGATAAGCCATTGAGACAAATATGCCGTATTCCGAATTGTAAATGCAACAGTAAACCCGCTGTAGATCCCGGGAGGTTCAGCGAGGCACGAACACTTCCTACGTTCACAGAGAGATCACTTCACAAAATTAAAAATCTATCTTTGCCCACGCTAAAGTTACCAGAACACGTTAGTGACGAGAAATGTGAGCAGCCCGAAGCAGAACGGGATATCACCAGTGTTCTTAATAAACCAATTTCCGAGCTGCATTTAGGTTATGTTTAGGTTTAGTACGATATGATAAACCGATCCAAAGAGTTACCAAATTAGGTTAAAGACAAAACGACTCAACACATACCTTCTTTTGTTTATTTGGCTTAGTATGTATGTATATTTTGCTGCATGTAAATAATCTGCAATGTTTTGTATCGCTTTTTGCATTTATGTTTTAGTTTTGCTTATTGTAGATATTGTTTGTTTCGTATTTTAGTAATCAATATGCCAAAGATTTAATACCATGTTTAGTTGTTTTTTGTTAAACATTGTTATCGTTTACCAGTGTTAAATACCACTTTAGAAACAAATGAACATTCAACACAATAGAGCTCTATTTTGTTATTTAGTTAAATACTTAACTATATAGGTTTATACATCAGTTTAACTTGAATGTTAATTTGTCACGTGTGCCCCATTAATCATTCACAATCGCTAAAATCCGATTACGTAACGTTTTTATTGCAATCATTCATTCGTCTTGTCTTATCACCCCATTCCATACACCCACCCTACCGGACGCTGCGACTCAACAAAATGGCCGACTCACAAAATGGCGGATACAAAATGGCCGACTTACGAAATGGCGGAATAGAGGCCCGAGCCGTTGTCGGACGACTTTTTGTTCTCAATGTCTTCGAGCACTGAGAACCGGCTCTCGTACGCTTCGAGCCCCGAGAGCGACTTGGAAGTGAGTCCGCCGCCGGCGCCGCGGCTGGTCAAGTCCTCGTCAGACCCGTCCATAGCCACCACGCAGGACAACATGGACCGAGACGATGACCTGAACCACATGGTGGATGCTGTGCCGCCGCCTTATACGGTTCGTATTTCCCGTTGCTAACAATGTGTTGTGTTGAAGAAAAGATCATCATTCCACAACATGCTTATATATGTATCTTAACCATCAATGATTACATGTAGGTTACTTAGATAGGTATTGATTTGAAACCTAATCTATCTTCTTAAAGTTACTCATGCTGTCAATATCTGTAACAATAATAATGACTTGCTTTACCAACCCCATTCGATCAGGCAGTCTAATGAAGTCGAAGATTGTATGGATTATAGATGTCATACTCTTTCTCCGTAATTTCTGCTTTCTAGCTAAAACTATACCATGGCCCCGGACAGATCAAAACTTAATCTCGAATTCAACGATTTCAGTAAAATAACTTATAAGGTTGGCTTTTCTCTGCCGAAGACATACGTACGAATAGGCCATGATCTGACTCTGACTAAAAAGACAAATGAACCCAACAGCAAGGCGGGTACGGTGACAGCAAGTACGGGTTCTCGTCCAACGGCACCGGCACCAACGGCATGAGCCACCACAACGGGCAGGGCATGGGGCAGGAGGCGCCGCCGTACCAGTGCAATCCCATGGCGCATTCGCCGCCGCACTCCCCACTCTATGGGACCGGTGAGTGCCGACTATAATACTATAGCTCTGTGAGCTGTAGATCTCACGAGCATTTTTAAACTTTTAACCCTCATGACTCCGCCGCCATTTCGAAAAAAATCCAAAAATAGACTCGACAAAAATGCCATGTAATTATCGAATTTGTTCACAATATTTCACGAGAATCGATTGATAATAGCTGGGATGGACACCCGGATATCTGGACTCCCCCCCCCCCCCCTTTAGTGGCTTTTTACGGCAGCCGTGGGAGTCCGTAGACCTCTTGTCCGAGTCTACAGGGTTGGGAAATCTGGAGCTACTTATTACGAAACTATTTCAAAGATATATATTCTTGTGCCTTGACATTTTGCTCGTTCCGATGTATCTAACGGCGACTGTATACTCCTGATTTCAGCCTGTGTTACACAGTTGTCAATTAGCGTTCTAGATGAATACGGACTAACTGTTAAGTGTACCTAGTGTAAATTCATTTGAACCTGTAACGGCTTTAGCCAAACCACCGGGATTACCTGCCACAGTCAGGTTTAAAGCGGGTGTTACACGGTCCTGTATTCAGGCGTCCTAGGCAGTTCGTCCGGAACCACCTTGACGTCCTAATTAGATACTTTTTGGGATCCTTACTTCTTGAGTTAGATTACACGTTCCTGAATCTGCTTCATAACTCATTCAAGAATCTTAATTCAGGACAGTGTAATAGCCGCTTAAAAAAAGGCAGGGCCCAATGAAGCGATAGGAATGAACGTAAACTGTATGTTCATCCTGCAAATAGTGTGTGCACGGTCAGTTCCAGAGCTGCCGCCGCGCACGCCGGCCGCGCGCGCCGCCCCCGCCGGCGGCGTGCTGCTGCCCGCGCCGCCGCCCGCGCGCCCGCCCACGGTCCGCCACCCGCAGGTAACCAACCGTGTACCTACCAGTCCCGCTGCCATCTTCTGGCGGGTAGCCCCATAGTAGCGTACACCCCCAGATACTCACGAACTACAGCCTTCCGAACTTCGTTGGAAACTGCAGCGGAAAGACTGCTGAAAATGTTTGCTCATTGTACTTAACTTCACTATGTACATTTATTACGACCGACAACTTGTGGGACGTTTATGTTCACCTTTCTTACCATTTTACTGGAATTAAAACTTTAAGTACTTTGTCTTAATAATTTCTACACACACACATAGATCCTTTTTGATGTAATACATACTAAAGGAACATGCGCTTTTGCACAGAACTCCCGTCCCAGTGCACAAGAGCGCCTCTTCGGGCCGCCAAAGGAGGCGAACGGCGAAGACGCCGCCACCTACACCGCGCGCCCCACCAGCATGATCATACAGCCCACGCAAAACTCGCTCGACCGCCACCGGCATCCTGGGAACCCGGTAAATAACCTCATATACACATTACATCGCCACTTTAGCTCCTAATCTCAATAGACAATAACGGGCCTATACGGGCTTAACGGTTTTATTAAATCTCTGATTAGCACAATGATTGGCTGGTAGAGAATGTTAATTCTGTGTTTTGTACACTAAATATTAAATTAATAATTAACGGAAAAATAGGACTCGTTCTTCGCGTTAATAAACTGCGAAGTCCATCATCGCGAATTTATGGGTCGGTAATGGAATTTGTATAGGAAATTGCCGGCGAGTTCTGACATTGCCGGCGCGTCACCGCTCCATTAGTGAATATAATGCAGAATTTGTGTTATTTGAGATTGTATTGTCCGCAGCAGAACTCATACGACGGCACGTCATACGACTACGGGGGCTCTAATAACGGCTCCGCCTTGGGCTCGTGCAGACTCCCGCCTAACGCTCCCGATGATCTCAAAGTCGCACCGCCTTCGAAGTAAGTCCACTCATTCATCGTTCATTCATTTTTTTACAATGACTGTGGCAAACAAATCTGCGGGTGTATGATGGTAAGTAGACACCGTAGCCTATGGCGCTTACAAGTCTAGAACAATCACAAGCGCGTTTCGGACCATTTATTTAATTTACGTTTTTTTTTAATACTACGACGGTGGCAAACAAATAAACGGTCCACCAATGTACGGACACCCTTTATAAAATTTGAGGATTCACTGGGTTGACATTGACAGCAGAAGGGACAAATTTAGGTCCCTCGCTCTCAACACAGTGCATCCTCCGGAGCTCTAGCAACCTTGCTCACCTCCAGGAACACAACACTACATACCTGTATTGTATAGTAAATAATGTTATTATGGTTGTGGCCTTCTGCAAGGTGGAGATACTTCCTTGATTGTTTACCATATATGAATTGCTAAAACGCTTCAACATATCTGATGGCAAGGAATTAGACCGGCTCCCTGCCGACACCGGCTTACTGAGTAGCTACGGACCTCCCCACCTTCCCCAGTTCCTAATGTTTCCAACACTATACTATCAATTTTATCAGTAGGTGGGCTAGCACTTGCTCCCAAGTCGTTACTCCCGCGACTCAGTTATTGCTGTGAGATCGCTTTATCACTGGAACTGTATTAGAAATAGGAGGCTAGATGTTCTCTAACTCTCGTCGCGTCGCAGCGGCAGCTGTACTAGCCTCGCTGTGCTTAATTAAATTATTTTTTTCAGTAAAATAGAGCCGCCGCCACCTCCCAACCCGAACGCTATGTCGTCGCAGAGCCCGCAAAGAAACTCCACCTCCCACGAACATAACTCGCTCGAGTACAGAAATTCTGACAACTACAGGTAACTTGAGACTTAAGGCTGGGTTGCACCAAACCGTCTGTAATCGTAAGCGGTGTTCGTCAAATCTGATTGTATGGAAAGTTTGACAAGTTTCTATGGGATGACAGCTGCCGGCGCCATATTTGACGATGACCGGTCTGTGTTCGTACGTTGGTGCAACTGGCACTTAGTAGACCTAGTCATCGCTCTTCCATATTAATTTTCACCACCTTAAGGGATGATTTCCGGAATGAAAGTACGAGTATCTTTTTTTTTTTTTTTTTTTTATACCACGTCGGTGGCAAACAAGCATGCGGCCCGCCTGATGGTAAGCGGTCACCGCAGCCTATGGACGCTTGCAACCCCAAGGGAGTCACACGCGCGTTGCCGACCCTTTTAAAAATTTATACACTCCTTTCTTGAAGACCCCCATATTGTAGTCCCTCGGGAAAACCTCGGCAGGGAGCTCATTCCACAACCGGAGCGTGCGAGGGAGGAAATTCCTCTTAAACCGTACCGTACGCGACCATTTAGGTTCTAAGGTGTGAGGATGAATGCCCTGCCGACGGCGAGCGGTGCGATGGTAGAAAGCGGCCGTGGGCATCATGTCGAACAGTTCTTCGGAGCACAACCCATTATACAAGCGATAGAACACGCACAAGGAGGCGAAGTTTCTCCTTAAACTTAACGGTTCAATATCGCTTGTGAGTTTGGGATCGTCTACAATCCGCACAGCACGTCTCTGAAGCGAGTCAAAAAGGCCCAAGCTGGTATCCAGGTGCTCCCGCCCAGAGGTGACAGCAATACTCCATGTGGGGACGGACTTGTGACTTATATAATAGAAGTCTCTGTCCCGGGGTGAAGTACCGCTTCGCTCTATTGAGCACACCTAACTTTTTGGATGCCAACTTGGCTTTGCCTTCTAAATGGCTCCGAAATTGGACGTCGCTGGAGATCTCGACACCAAGGATCCCAATACTCTCGGAGATGGTAAGGGATGTGTCTTGGAACCGTGGGGCCACAGTGAATGGGGTTTTTTTAGCGGTGAACGCGCATGCTTGTGTCTTAGTGGGGTTGAACCGGACCAGATTATCCTGGCCCCACTCTGAGACTTTGGCTAGAACAGTCTCGATCTTGGACACAAGTTGTTCACGACTCTCAACCACAGAGGAACGAGGAATGTTGGCACGGCCCGTATAATAGGTATCCCCGGTGCTGTCATCAGCATAACAATGGATGCTGTCAATAGTCAGCATGTCATTGATATGCAGCAAAAACAGTGTCGGGGATAGCACGGAGCCTTGTGGGACACCAGCGTTAATGTCCATGCTTTCGGAGCAGCTGCCGTCTACTACGGCTTTTATGCGTCTGCCGGACAAAAAGCATCTTATGTTATATCTTTCTCTGGAACTCAAACTATCTCCATACCAAATTTCATTTAAATTGGTTCAGCGGTTTATGCGTGAAGAGGACAAACGGTCAGAACACTCGCATTTACGATGTTTTTTTATCAAAATGGGATTTTTCTCGGCCAGTATCTAACTAACTAACTAAACCTAACTGGGCTGGCACGACGATCCAAAATGAGTCTTGGCCTCCAACGCAAGAGCACGCCACTTTGCTCGGTCCCGCGCAATTTCTCGCCAGCTTGCACCAAGCTCCGAGCTCACGCAGGTCCGCTTCCACCACATCCTTCCAGCGATACTTGGAGCGACCCACAGGACGTCGTCCGGTCGGTCGGCGCAAGTATGCTCTCTTCACCTGTCGATCTTCTCCCATCCTCTCTAGGTGGCCAAGCCAGCGAAGACGATGTGCTTTGCATTCACCTATAATGTTTGGTTCGGCTACCAGCTCTTCTATTTCGGCATTATTAAGGATCCTCCAACTCTCATCGTCTCTTTTAACTGGTCCCAGGATTTTTTCGAACACCTTACGTATCTAGCCAGGATATTATTATGAATCGTGGTTCGCAGGTCTGGGGAGCAGTTCCGCAGCCCGGCGCGGGCCGTGAACGGCGCGCACGCGGCGCCGCTCGCCGCGCACGCGCGCGGGCCCTCGCTGCCCAGCGCGCCCACCAACGACCACGCCAAGTACAGGTATACTACCAATTGATTTTCTAGAACGGGTCCTTTCCTATTCAACATAGATCTGGATCTACCAACGACGACGCGCAGACGTGGAAAACCGCCCTCCAGGCAGTTTAAAGAGACCTAAAAGCTTTAAATTTAGACCAAAAATGGCACAAAATCGTGCAGATTGGAAAAAAACTGGCCAAGTGCGTGTCGGATCACGCACAACGAAGGGTTCCGTACCGACACCTAGCAGTTCACTTTTAAAACCACTATTTACACTATCTTCATAGGGAAGTCACGGCACTTACGTCCTTTTGTTTGGGCGAGACAGTTTTTCAGTGAAAACTCAAAAACCCTTAATTCCACCTTGTTCAAACCAAAATTCGTTGAAAGTATTTATTATTGTACACCACCTCAATTTTTTTTAGAATTTTAATCTTCATAGTTTGGAAATTAGAGGGGGGGGGGGAGGCACAATTCGTACAACTTTGAAAGCTAATCTCACCAACGATTGACTTAAATGGAAAACTTTCATAGTACTTAACCTCGATATTATTTTTAAATGCCTATCTAAAAATACCCCTCACAACTACTTGCATTGAAAATTTTGTTTCATCCTCCGGTTACATGTATTTTTTTCCTATTTTCACATCACTTTTATGTAGCGGTTTATAGAATACATGTTTCTACCAAATTTCATAATTGTAGTAACTACTTATAGTCTTTGAGTAAATCGGCTGTGACATACGGACAGACAGACAGACAGACAAACCGAAACTATAAGGGTTCCGTTTTAGCCATTCTGGCTACGGAACCCTAAAAAAGGACAGGGAAGGCCGAGCCTAAGTAGATGGAACAAGGTCCAGGAAAAGAAGAAGTTCTTCATTACTCATCGTCCAAAAAAAGCCATTGTGCCACAAACGCCTCGAAATGTGACTCTATTGTTGAAGTGCCAAGGTTCAAATTAAAACGAAAGGTATATCGGTATTATAATTAGAGTGCCTACTTATAAATAGGCTGCAATCAAGTCTAAATGCGCGCGCGCGCATGCATTCTGACTAGGTACGCGTTTTTACGTTCGTACGTAAACGTGGCCGTAGCCTTCTACGTATGTAGTCATCCAAGATCCACTATAATTGATAAAAGTCCGGCGTTTAAATAGTAACTAAATGAGCGCTGATTGTACCCGTTTGTTATAAGTGCAATGCTCGTCCAATGAAAGTTTTTGGGTCATAAAAGCCAGATAGCAGAGGATTTCGTATAAACTACTTAATGCCCACGTTCAATTCTTGGAACGATTAAACGGCAAGGCTCTTTTTAAACACCACTTCAGTGCAACTGACACGGAAAGCAGGGGCGAGCGTACGTCTCTCCGATAGTAAATCGGCTAAGGTGAGAAGGGGCCCGTTTTCACGTTGTAATGTTTGTTGCAGCAGCCGCACGAACTCGCTGTCGCAGGCGGACTACACGGCGCGCGGCGCGCCGCCCTACAAGCCGGTGCCGCCGCCCAAGCCCAAGCACTACCGCCCGCCCGCCGAACACCACCATCCCAGGAATGGGGTAAGTGGCACAATCTCCCCTTCGGGGTGTATTAGCTAAGGTCTCAGAATGTCCATGTCATAATATCCTAGCGGTCATAATGTCCCAGTGTCAAAATGTCAAGGGAATTATGGCCACTCACTCACTGCTTAGCTTGCTTCTTCTGGGCGATTATCACCCTAATACTCGTACTAAAAGCCTGGTAAAGGTCGCGGGAGTCCGCTGGATGCGGGTGGCGCAAGACCGGTCATTGTGGCACTCTTTGGGGGAGGCCTATGTCCAGCAGTGGACGTCTTTCGGCTGATATGATGATGATGATGATGACTCGTACTAAACGCTGGCACACCTGACGTCCCTCATTTTCCGGGATGTCCCGACTTTCAGCGTTTGTATTAATGATCATGTCCCGCAATTCGGTGAACCCAATCGGAACAGAATATTGTATTGTCCCGAATTTTTAGCAATCTGTACCTACCAAAAACCAATAAAAATTCCTTTTCAGCTCTCTGTCAGTAATAAAAATTTACTAGGCAATTAATATATCTACAAACTAACAATCAATGACGTAGACATAAAGATAGAGGTATTTTGAATATAAGGAAATAAAACATTAATTACATTTCCCGACATTTTCAAGTTACTGTCCCGAAAATTAGGAAATTGGATTGGAGCCTAGCCGCACACCCCAACTCACATCTGTCAACATTATTATGTTTTGTTAAATTCGCGTTAGACCGAACAAAATTATTATTCATTATACATATATTTAATAAAAATAAACACCCAGTGTATACCTTCTCAAAATGAGTGAACGATACAAAGTTCTCAGCAATGATACATTTTCAGAATATGGAGCCGCCGGCGCCCGGGGCGCCCGGAGTGGGCGCGTCCCCGCGCGCTCCCGCGCCTTACCCGCACTACTCGCACCAACACTCGCTGTCGCAGCCGCACCATCGCGTGCAGCACAACAGCTACCCCCAGGTCAGTGCCTAGCGACCATAGTGTGCGACCTATTGTAATGCCCTGAGGAACTTCTTAGCCAGATTTACTTTACGGTTATCTAATGAAAGTTTTATTGTGGTTCTTCAATACATTTAACAATATTTTTAATTAATTATATTCGCTGATTACTTCCATTTCAAGGTTTTACACTCGATTCGCGTACTTGTCAAATGTGAAATAATGTCCAAAGCTTTTCAAAAACCCATTTGACCAATTGATTTTGAAAAATAAATTACCATTTTATTTGCCTATAGCATCAACAGAACATGTCATACGGCGGTCAGATGCCTCCACAGTCTCCGCCGTACTCTGGACCGCCGTCCCACCACCGCGCCATCAACCTGCCACACAACCCCCATCTTATAGGTAACCAAATATATTGATAAAATACACCAAAAGTTACTGCGTATTTTAGTTCTAAATATTTATTAATATTTTATTCAGATTTAGCGGGCAGTCGAGAGCAACGCGGATCTGCCTTCGAGCTATATCGAAAGCCCCAACACATGCACAATATAAGGTAAGACCTCATCACACGACATAACTTTGTCATTCCACTACCAATCAGTCCCCACTTTACAAGTACATTCAAACTCTCGAATACTTTAAATTTTGTGTCAGTACATGTTTCTGTCAATTTGCATGTTCAATAAGTCATGTTTTCGAAAATCTCTATCCGTTTTCAGTCCCGTTTACATCAGCCCTGTACAATTTGCTCTAACATGCAAACACCAATCGCTTCACAAACGACTAACAATGTCTTGTCGGGCCACAGTATTAGTATCGGTCTTGTATGTGGTTATAAATATACGTAATACATATTTTGTAACATATACATATCTCTATATTGGGGTAAGTCTGTAAATTGTAATAACATTGTATATTAGAGTATTTAGAGTTGTTTGTTATGACAACTATTATTGGCAGTGCGTGTCTGCATTTTAGTGCAACTTGAAAGTTCTATTTGAAAGCATATTGAATTAATTTGTCTTTCTCGTGATTTAATACCGTACTTCAATGTCTGTGGTTGTCATTTGGCTGACTCTCCCCTGCTGAAATTAATGCTATTCTGTCATCTATTACGTTCGATATATTTTTTCTTTTCCGTTCCTTCATGCGGCATTTATTTCAATATGCTTTTTAAGGAATCTCTAAATTCACTTCTTAAAAATTGCCATTACATTTGGACATTTCAGAAATTGTATTATTTTTATTAAAGTTCAAATAATTACTCGCATTACAAATTTTCTATTTGATAAAATACATATTTTCTAAAGTGTCCAGATTACTTATCATAGCGTAACTAAGTGGGTGTTTGGTTGTGGGTTTCCGCAGTTCATCCGATGCCATGAACTCGAGCGTGGAGCGCGACGAATCATTCTCACCAAAAACAAAAAAGAAATTGTCCAAAAAGCCGTCGTTCATTAAAAACGCCGTGCTCGATCTGTTCCGATCAAAAACGAAAAATTCGCAAAAAGTGTCTCGGCAGAAGTCATTGTGTGAGACAGACTTGCAACCGAGACACCAAATGCATCAAATGCCGATGCTCAGGCGAGAAAAGTCTGATCTTACCGACTTGAATACCCACATGAGGAATACGCAAATCAGAAATCAAATGTTGCAGCGTAGCAACTCGTCCTCATGTGAAAAACCAGTTTTGAAACCTATTCTGAAACGACAAACCTCGTTTTGTGACGACGCAAGTGGCGTAGTTTGCACAGTTAGAGATTATGACGCCAAACCTGTAATGAAAAGTCTTAGACGACAAAATTCCATGTGTGAGATAGAAACAGAACCAAAAGTTACCCCACTGTTACGTAGGCAGAATTCCCTCATAGAGTATAATAGACGAGGCATATACGGCCAGTCGCCCAGCTTTAATATGATTACCAAAATAGATCCCATCTACCAAAGACAACAAATAAAACACGAACCATTCCACCCTTCGCAGCCACTACCTCCAGAGCCAGTTTACCAAACCAAAGAACATCTCGTTTACGATCCTATTCCTAAACCGAGGAGAACGTATGCTTCTCTTTATGACACGTCAAGTGAAAACCCGTATGCCAGCAGGTCTGAAGTTACTAATCAGAGTTTTGAAAGTCCTTATGCAAACCGGCAGTCTATGGGCATGCCACTCATAGACCCTTATGCAACGAGAGCTGAATGTATGAGAGAAAATCCCTACGCAACTAGATCTGAATGCGTTAGAGAGAGTCCCTACGGGACAAGAACCGATTCTGTTAAGGAGAGTCCTTACGGAACACGACCCGATTCTATTAGAGAAAGTCCTTATGGTACAAGGACGGATTTTGTTAGGGAAAGCCCTTATGCTACCAGAACAGAGTCCATTAGAGAAAGTCCTTACGCTACCAGGAGTGAAATAATAAATGATAACCCGTATGCTACTAAACTTGACGTTGTTAAGCAATCTGAATTGTACAGTGAATCGCCTTACTCGAGCAAAGAGCATATACTTAGACACAGAATTACCTCTGAAAGCCCATATTCTACTAAGGAAGACATGTTGCGCCAGAGATTTTCAGAATCACCTTATAATACAAAAGAAGAATTGCTTAAGCAAAGAATGGACGGGTCGTTTACTACTAAAGAACCTTTGTACGGTAGAAGGACATACGATCCTCCACCAAGCACGTCATGGTCAGAGAATCCCTACAGCGTGCGGCCTGACAGACGATTGCAAACGCCACCTGTGAATTATCCTGGAAGGTTATCGCCCATGACCAAATGTATGAGCGAACCACCATATTCTACTAGAACGGAAATGTTGTCGCGCATAGGCCAGGCGGAGTCACCATACGCGACTCGGTCAGAGATCAAATCCAGTTGCTCGGAATCGAATTATTGTACGAGAAGTGACATAGAAATAAAGCAGGATGTTAGACCAGCTTCAGCGGAGTGTACATATGTATCAAAACAAGAAATTCTATCTCAAAAGGCCGCAATGTTAGCAAGTAAAGAGTCTACTTATGGAATACGATTAGAAGAAAAACTGGAAATGATAAAACAAAGGAACCAAGCTAAAAAAGATTTGATTTATCAAACCAGAAAAGATGCAAACGACAGTGATGCGACTAAAATGAGAGAGCCTTTATATGTCTCTAAAAGAGAGTTAAAAGATAGTGTTATATACGAATCCCATCAGGAAACTAAAGAAGTATTACAAACTCAGGAAGGTAGCGCTAGAAGTAGCCCATATGAACTCAGTGATGCTAATCATTTATCTCGCCGCGAACCTATTTATCAAACAAAGACAGAAACACAAAGCAGTACTGAGAAAGATACATTCCAAGAAATAGATTTCTCTAAACTTAGATTAACAGAATCGAAGACCGATTCAGAAAAGGAGAGATCACTGAACATGGAAACGGCTGTACTCAAAGGTGAACCTATATTTGCACCTCGTTTACACGGCAAGACTGAACATATATCCAATGCTTTAAAAGCAACTGGCTCTCCTGTGCCGTATGAATCGACAACGTCTATGGAAACACACTATGCTTCTGAGTGCAGTATGAATTTTGAAAATAAGCCTCAAAGCACTCCTTATGCCTCCCAGGACTTAGAAGACCGAACTCCAAAACCGAATAGAACTGTAAAATTCTGCGAACAAATTGTAGAAAAAAGTCCAGAGAGCAGTCAAGAAAATTCAGAAAACATGTCTTCCAGCCAGAACGAAACTACTGTTATTAACAATCAGAACACAGTGGTGCAAGCATCGATGTCAGAAAGCGCATCAGAGAGTAAAGAAGAAGTGGAGCCTGATGGTCCACATACAACATGGGGAATATTTGACAGTGAGGGCGGCGTTTTAGAAGATAGACAGTGGGGGGTTTCCCTGATCATTCCGCCTAAAGCTATAGCTCCCGGTATCAAGCAAAAGATCTACTTTACGGTGTCAGACCCGAGGCTGAGCCAGCGCGTGGGGGGGCCACCAATCGATATGGACAACGGTAAAGCTTTTATAATGAAGCACGCGCCTGTAGTCTAGACCGCACTTACTAATTGGGCATTAACGTTTGCAAATATAGAGGAGCAAGAAATTTGATTTGTGATTGTACCAATGTTTAGTTAGTTATGTACAAAATGTTGATGTCTTATATTGCATGGATACTGGCATGAGGATTGTAGATACCTAGATGTTATTATTTAAGTATAACTACGTACATATAAAATATACTAATCTCTATCACATTTCCATTGCGTATCACATAAGACTATTCTTGTATTATATATTCATACGAAACATCTTGTTTATGTACAGCACATACCTAGGATTTGTAGTACTTTGTTTGCATCGTTTTCATTGGGTTTCAGTATATTTATTGTTTTATATACATTTATTAATCTAGTGAATCATATATAATTTATTTGTGCAGCTTCTACCACACAATACACTCGTACTTAGAGATTGAGGAGAGAAGACGACGCCTATGCTACGTACAACCGACCATATGATTGTATGTTTGACCAAAGTTCAATATAATTTCCACACTCTACAATATTCTTACTTTCCACAGCCAACAATTATTTAATCTATGTTAAATCTATGTTATTGTATACTTTATTATTTTCTTTATTAATTTTATTTCTACCTACTCTAGTGCGTCTTCAATTCTTAGTTTATTCTCATTGCCCGTCCTAACCTGCCTGGCTTGTTTAACATAATGCATTAAACGTGTTGCGATTTGTGTTTGTGTGTTACGTTGTACATTGTTATCTTTGATGTTGATCTAATTATCTAATACTATTGACAAATTGCCCACTTGCAAATATTCACTGTTTAGCATTCAGAAATTCAAAAGGATTTTCGCTCGAATTCCTGGCACATCTTATTCTTTTACTTTTCACTTAATCTAATTGTCTAATGAATAATCCTTAATTTAATAATAAAACGAACCGATACTAGAAATTAATTATCCTTATGCGGTTATCACTATCTTGAAGCCTCTTTTAAAAGTCCGTCTATTCATTAATGGTAGTATATACATATAGGTTGTCCACCAAATCAAAAACGTTACGCTTTTTTAAATGTAATTTCTATACAAAGCGAACCCGGTGTTGCTCTTAATTGTAATTATCGGTTCGCGAAATTTACCCAAACACCGACATTAACTGCTCTTCCATAACAGGTGAAGCGATGCTATCCCCACTAGTGATGTGCGGGCCGCAAGGGCTGGTGTTCCTAAGGCCCGTGACGCTGCGGCTGCCGCACTGCGCCAACGCAGTGCCCTCCCTCGGCCTCACCATCAAGGCCACCGACACCGAAGCCCACCTCAGCACCGACTGGGACCAAATACACCTCCCCGCTACGACCACACTCAACACTGTAGCTGTCAAAGTTGATCATTTTTAGTTGACAGAGGTGTTTCTCTCTTGTTGTGAAGTTAGAATTTTACTAAATTGAACTATTGACAATATAAATGAATTATTTGTACCTAAAGTTATCGAATATAAAATTGACAAATTTTAAGGTGCAAGATTTCTTCTAAATTGTATCTAATCCCACCTTTAGGCCATAGGCCCGTGTTCTCTTATTCGCACATTAAGAGATATTTTTTGTAAAAATTTAGGAATGTAATTTTAGGCTTTGAGAGCTTGGTTTGACACGGTAATATTGGTGGTGCTCTAGCTATGCAAATATTCATATATAAAATATTAAATATACGCCGAGAATGCAAATTTAGAAGTCAACACTGCGAAAGGAATATCCTTGCCGTTAGGTTGATCACTTCTTACACATACGGTAAGAATAGTTTTTCATGATAGGTAGTTATGAAAGCTTTCAAAGAGTATGGTTACAGACTAGATATTGGTGATATTGAAATGAATGAATTGGATGATTGGAATTGTGAAACATTTATAAAAAATATGATCTTGAATTTATCAATAACGTAAGATGCCTTACCATAACATAGAAATATTACTCTAGTTGTAATAATGTTGATATTGTAATGTTATTATTTAAATGTAATGCATCTGTATTTAGACATAGAAATATCGGAATGTTAGGATGTTTTTATCCAAATTGAATATTTTCGTATTTTGACATCTCAAGATATTAAGTGATTGTTGATTTTAAATGTTAATCACGGATAGGAAAATGGAGGCATTGTTACGCCAAAATGTATCAAATACGGGGTTTTTAAACGTTTATCACCGAAGGCTGCGTCAAATTGTGTCCATAATGCCGGGCAACATCATTTTCTGTTCATTTTCCGTCCTGTGATATTTCTCTCAGTTGCGTTACTCGCAACTTGCTGAAGGAATCTATACCTACCTTAGTTTTGTATAGAAGCGCTACTCGTAAAGTTATTTCCTATTATTCATCGCCTTCATTACCTGTATTGTATATTTTCTTGTTATTAACGATGAGTTTATCTTTGACTCTACAATAAAATTTTATATCTACTTTTTTTTTATTCTTACGTACCTGTTTATCCTTAGGTAACGCCCGTTTGATTCATTAATAAACACTTAAATTCCCTACCCACATAAACACCACGAACTCGTAAATAAAGACCACAAAATAATAATCAATAAGTTCAAAATTGGACCGAGTTATGTAATATAGAATCCCATCAAAAACATTACATGTAAAAAGATGCCAGTCTCGCAACACAGTTCTTCTACAACAAAAAAGTAATGATATGTAATGTTAAACCAAGTCGGTTATATTTTAGTCAATAGCACCGGAGGGGTGTCCACAGAACAAGATTTCCTTTTCCACCGACTTGCATCGGCATTACTTTATTTTTAAATATATAGAATGACTTGGCCATCGCACACAACGCTTTACTTATACATGTGTATCGCTCAAACTCGCTCAAGCTGCATGTCACTAGGGCTAGCGCTATGTTTAATTAGGAATATTTTAATCAGCTCACGATTGTTCTTTTGCCATTATGTAGCCGTGCGATGGCCAAGCCATTTTATATATTTAAAAAAATAAAGTAATGCCGATGCAAGTCGGTGGAAAAGGAAATCTTGTTCTGTAGACACCCCTCCGGTGCTATTGACTAAAATATAACCGACTTGGTTTAACATTACATATCATTACTTTTTTGTTGTAGAAGAACTGTGTTGCGAGACTGGCATCTTTTTACATGTAATGTTTTTGATGGGATCTCATCTCTTTTTGTAGGCAGTCCTTCTTTTTTCTTTTCAGGTACGACTTCTTGTAACGAACATTCAAACTGCAAAAGTAACTTTGTAATCGCATGTATTTTGTATAGAATTACAAACTTACTTATGCAGTTTGTGTTTCTTATCAGGGTCACCAGGTACTCCAGATTTTATAGTTTTCCATTTATGTGGCCATTAAACCCTAACTCTGTACCAAATTTCAGCTCTCTGAGTTTTTGGGAAGTACTAGTTCTATTCTTATGACTATGAGTGTGTAAGTTTCGAAAATGCGAAACTTTGCTTTCGCTTAACTTCGGAACTAAATGACCTGCAGACTTGAAATTTTGGATTTTAAGTATGTGATTATAGCTTACTGGATGTCGAAAATTTCTGCGTTCTGGTCTTATCCAAAGGTTCTCAAATAGGGGCTTGAAAATGCGGCGAAATGGTTCCAGTAAAGGATGGTACGGCAGTGTTTGCTTCGCGCTCGACTTGGCGGGGGCACTGCCGTGCCCCCAGATCAAGCGCTATGGAAATCCTATGGAGTTGATTCGATATTAGGTACATAACGTTGTTCAATTTTCAGTCTCACTTTGTGTTATGATTCAATGAAGACTGAGGCGTCATGTATCGCAGTTGTCCCATTTAAAATCATGTGACATTACACATGTTTTACAATTCTAAATAGGTATTTTCTTTATGGAAACTAAAAATGACATCAATTTGAGCAATAAAGCACATAGTGAATACCCGATGTTCACACGGCGATTATTCGAATACGTGCAATGATTCACATGTGTGCTAATGGTTATCTCCAGCGCGTGTGCAAATCAGATTCATTTATATTATTATACACTTTGTTGAGCTAATCTTTGGAGTGCGGAAAATGGCGCTTTTTATGCATGGAGTTTAAGAAGCCTTTTTCTTATAAATGTGTCGTTTTCAAGTAAAAGGTACCACATCGTCGTTTACCATAAGGACGCTCTGACAGGTTATTCGTATAGAGAAGCAAACATGTTTCGGCATTATGGTAAGCGACAATGTGGTACCTTTTACTTGAGAACGACACAAATACTCAAATTATGACCAAAGTGCATCATCGGCGATATAAAAGCACACAGTCTGAGTCTTCGCTGGTTCGGTCGTCTGCCTACTGAGAGTGGGAGAGGATCCGTCAAGAGAGCATCTTTGGGTCGACCGAGTGGTCGTCGCCTTTAGTATATATACATTGTAGTCTTTGGTCGTCGCCCGGTTGGCCGGCCCAGGTATCGCTGGGAAGACAGTGTGGAGGCGGATCTGCGGTAGCTTCAGGACGAAGACTGGCAGGAAGCTGCGCAGGATCGGGAAAGGTGGCGTGCTCTCGGAGGCCAAGATCCTCTTTGGGTCACTGCACCGTTAAAGTAAGTGAGTACGATGGTAATTTTATATTTTATGAATAAATGAGTATGAGTATAAGCGATCATCTTAGCCCCGTGGTGGAAAAACAGCATAATGCAATGCAGTGGAATCTTATCGGCTCGGGCATGTCGCAAGTGTCAAGCGATGAATGACGCGCAGTATCAATCGCAGTCACCGCTTTAATGGCGCGAGCATCTTCGCCGCGCCGTGCACTCGCCGACAAACGCGGTTCACTATTGCAGAACTAAAGCTAATTTTAAACTGCATAGTCATTTACAGTTGAGTTCTTAAATATATGTACGTTTGCAAAGGTTCTAAAATATCCGAGTAAAATTATGCCGTTAAGAATAAAGTCTCATATAATCTTTGATCAGCTCGTAGGCCCCGTATTATGGTCGGGGAATAGTGTGATAAAGGTGATAAACGACAAGATAAAGCATATCTGTCATTTTATATCGAGTGGTACAGATGCTTTATCTTGTCGTATATCACGCTATCGCGCAACCATCATAGCCTCGTTATCTTTAGATTATTTTATCGACCGAAATTAGGTAAAAAATAATGCTTTATATAATTTTTATAACTATCAATGTAGGCAATTTAATTTGTGAAAAAATGGTTTGATGTCCTCAATGAGGAGTACTGCAGAATTCTTTTAGGAGGAGAACCGTAGATTATTTCGCTTCTCTCAGACTTCAATATAATGCCCTAGCCGTAAATATACTATTTTGATCCCTTGAGACACATTAATCTACATTCTATGCCAGGTTATTCAATCCGCATATACCTGCTCCTTATCTTTTAATTATTTGTGTATACTTTCTATGATATCACATACTATAGGAGTGCATAATCACATAATTGTTGTAAATAAATGATTAAATAATAGGAGTGCATTTAATATGTGAGTTTTCTCCATATGATCCCTTCAGCACCACTGCACTCGATTGTACCATGGCATGATATGGGCATTACGGGCCTTTATTATTGAGGTAAAAGTTTATTCGTCCTGCATTTTGCAAGCTACAGCGATGATACACTTGTCGAGCAAATAAACGAGAAACTACTTAATATTGGGTAAGGCGATTAGGAAAGTACAGTCAACATCACAAATATCCAGTGACAAAATATGCAAACATGACTTTAGTGACATGGTTTTTGTATGATTTATGGACCCGTAAAAAAAATATATATGGGGACAATCTTACACAAATCAACCTAGTCCCAAACTAAGCAAAGCTTGTACTATGGGAACTAAGCGACGATATACATACTTATATAGATATGAAAAGATACTTAAATACATAGAAAACATCCAAGACCCGAGAACAAATATTCGTGTTCATCACACAAATAAATGCCCCGGCCGGGATTCGAACCCGGGACCTCCAGCTTCGCAGGCAGGTGCACTACCAACTAAGCTAAAGCGGTCGTCTAGATCTAAGTAGATATCTTAAGATCTTCAGTCCAATCTTCACTTAAGTACGTTAGGTACTTGTTTTGGTACTGAGTTATCTTTTCCGGAGCACTTCGTTGCTTTCCAAGGATGTGCAGCGCTCGTGAAAGGTCCGCTCTTGACTTTTACCATCATTATCTCTATTCGGGTCGTAAATCAGAACCAATGAGGTTGTGAACAAGGAAACGATATTCTCTTCGATGACGACTTCCTTTTTATAATCAAGCTTGTGCGTACATTTGCAAACTTTGAACAAGCTGCTGGTGAGCTGTGTTGTCTCTACTTCGCGAGTGTTCCAAAAACACTCAATAATAAAATTCTATTTAACCCTTAATTTGGCAGAGATAGATACATTAAGAAAACTTTCTTTTTGTGAGTCATTTCGTCTTATGAGTCATAAACTAAATTCTTACTCAAAAGGAATATTTAACCATCTCATAACTGTTTTGTACTCAAATTGTACCTAAATTAAATACATAGTAAGAGGATATCGATCCAGTTTTTAGAATAGACAATAGACAATAGACAATAACTTTATTCGCATTAAACATTACCATTAGATCTAACAATAAAACAACAATACAATTATCTTATCTTAACACTTATAATGTATTTTTGTCGTTGAGACTCTAGGAGCTACTTACTGTGCCTCATATATAAAGCTCCGAATGTTCTTAACTAAAAATACAAAATACAAATGCGTTTATTTTTCCTTTAAATTACAATGGTGTATCGGTTAGTAATATCTTATATCTAATTGACATGGAAAAATCGAAACTAATTCCAAATCGGAACTAATTGTTTTAAAATAATTAGTGGTGAACGGTGTTGGTCACACATATTGTAAAACTTACTGTCAACAAACTATACCTAAGCCTTTTTGTAGTGACTGTTTGTTTACACAAATAAATAAAAAAGTAAATAAAAAAGTAGCCCTGAAAAATGTATTTAAAAAATCTAGTGCTTTCAGTTTTTCAGGAAAATTGTGTACGCTGTGCCGGACCAATAATAGGGGAAAAGAAGGGTGAGATCATTTCATAAAAAAATATTGACAAACATACATTTTTGACATTAGAAATGTCTTTCCGTTCGCTCCAGTACAGGCATCGATTTCACGAAAAAGTGCGATCCCCTTATACTCGTATCTCGGAGAGTTGTGAAGATATGATATTCAAAAAAGGTTCAAAAACGCGTATTTATGAGAAAGGCGCAAAAATTGTTATTCGAGAAAATCAAAATCACAAAAGGTTATGGCTGAAATAGTATGTATGTATGTATGTAAGCACTTTATTGTACACAAAACAGGTTAAAACAATATACATGTCACATAAGATTAATGTACAAAGGCGAATAGTGAAGAAAAAAACATTTTTTTCCGAATTGTTGAGTTTGCTCGATATTTTGGAAACGAAGAATAATATAAAAAAATTGAGAAAAAATTCTCTGGACAATTTAGTCAGCTACAATTTGAGCCTAAAACAAAGACAATCGGGTTAAGGGTGTGCCCTGTAGCTTAAACTTTGTAAAATAAGTCAAAAAGTCAGAACGACATTTTTCACATGACATTTATGACTTCATGTTTCGTGAACGTAACGTAAGTGTTATGAGTTGAGATTTTCGATGATGACTGTACCTACATTTCCGTTAAGGGGCTGACAACACCTAGAAAAAGTTCCGCTCCAACACGCGTGAGTTTCCAATTAACCATCCCGCTCTTTACGGAAGCTCTACGCGTAGAATAGTAAATAAATACTACAATAATATTGAAATAAAGAAAAGTGTGGATTATTTGTGAAATATGGCTGGTTGGTGGTTTAGGTATGAATATGTTGAATTTATGTTTTTAATTGCAGACCCATACATAATAAAAATAAAGACATAGAACCGTTTAATGATGAATTTAAGACCAATCTTTACAATTATTTTCTATCGAGCCGATTTCGTCCAATTATGTATCGGTCTTTGAAATATGATGAATATTAACATTTTTTTTTTTGATGTTCTAGAACAAATAGATTTTCTTAAAAAACTGCTTGAATAACATCAATTTCAACAAAATTAGGTCTTGACAGCCTCTTAACTACTTTATAAAAAATATCTACGATTTATGGCATGCGATCGATTTGATATTTAATATCGCATAGAATAATTAAAGCGGTGATTGTTCAGTAAGCCGGCCTAAGTGATTCACATTATTCCGTCATTGTCCCCGTTTTTTTTCTGCATCAAAACCAAACTTTATACCACTAGAGAGCCTACTTAAAAAATAGAAAGCTAAATGTGAATTAGATAAGCTCTAAAGGCATAGCGGTAGGCCTATTAATGCCTGACAGCTTTTGATTACGGAAAGCTTTTAAATTACCTAAGCTTTGGAATTAAGTTGGAAGCCTCAAATATCCTTGTCTAATACGAAGTACAATTTTAGTTTTGTAAACCCAAGCAGATGTGTTCGCAATTATGTATTGCAAAGTTTATATAATCATTAATCGTACTCTTGCTTAGAACTCAACGATAACTATTATTTATATTATGTAGATTAATACAATATTGTGTATTATTATTATGTAGACGAGATAACTCCTTTAATATCACAACAAAATACCTAGGTAACGTAAAACCTCATTTTGTCGTAGATACCTACATAATTTCAGAGTTGAATTCACTAGACTTACTCATGGAGTTCAGTTATGGAGTGGAGTTATGGAGTTCCTACTCAACTTTTACAAAAATGTGCAGTTTGTAAATGAAAAGGCATGAGGCAGGTAAAAACTTCTAATTATGTCTTCGAAGGCAAATGTATAATTATGACAGCTGTCTAGCTATGAAATCCAATTCGTTGCGCTTTTTAAGGAATCTCACAATCAATTATAATGAGCTGAGTGCGCTATTAATGTACTTACTTTTACTCTAAGGTCAACTTGGGTCAGAGTTCTATAAATTATACATTTTCGAAATACGGATATATACATCAACATTGCAATGCAAGAATTGAGATAGAAGACAGTGTTAATAACTAAACGAAAGATAATTAGGGTAAATGCTTGTAACATCAATAAATAGTCTAGTGTTATACCGATGGTAGGTACACAAAAAGTTTCACTGATTTTGTACGCGATGCAAGGCAAAGCGCTGTTTATAACTATTGAATTAGTGCGTTTTATATGTAAATCTCTCTCTTCGCCGTAGTCGGCGACCGCGACTCCGTCAACGGTATCTATCTGGGAGTATGAAAAGCTCTGATATGGCTCGCAAATCCAAACTTCCTCTTGAAAATAAAAAAAACCGTCTCCAAAAAAATACACTAATAAAAAGACTTCTAATCAAAAGAAATTTCCTAAAGTTGACGAAAAAAACTACTTAGTTACAAAAATTACAATTCGTCTACATTTTTTCAATTTCAGTTTTGGATGGCCACCCGTGGCCTTCTTCATCAGTTCCCGTTCATCAAATGCTACTTTCTGAACGCAAATGCTCGATTTTTTACCGAAAATACTAAAATCGCTAAATGTTTCCCTTGAAATTTTGAGGAGTTCCCTTAATTAGTCATGGATCCATCATCAGAATCAAATTCTGGTAACAACGGGACCAACCTTGAAGCATATTCTTTCAAACAGAGAAAGAATTTTCCAAATCGGTCCATAAATGACTGAGTAAAATCAGTCCATAAATAACAAACATAAAAAAAACATACCTAACTACAACTGAATTGATAACCTAATCCTTTTTTTTTGAAGTCGGTTAAAAATACGGTCACACGGTTCACAATGTAGCTGGCCAGCTGAGTATATGTGGCTTTGGCCGATCTGGTCTTCTAAGCGTCTCTATGAGTGTACTATGGAACAGCGCAAGTTTTTTGAGCATGCGTAAGGTGGATACTGTATTTTTTTCATACCAAAAATCACAGTCAGATCTACGTAGTTATGTACGTTACATAGTAATCAACCAGCTAAGCTACAATAAGTGACGTTATTCGAAACACTCTAATATTAACTTCATGACGCATTGCACTCGTCACCCAAACTCAGTTAGGTACGCCTAGATTAGCGCACGAGCACTCATTACTGACCTATGAGCACAGCCTAAAGGGCTATGACTCATTGTGTCTAAACTGGAATTAATATTTTAATTTCTGATATTAGTATTAGCACGTTATGACATAGTCTCTAGACTGGTATTTCTAAAGTTTATCAACACAAGAACCTTGTGAGACTGAGCTTCGCCTTTATTCATAGTGTTACAAAATTAGGGTCAGGTTGTACTATATAGGGACGAGTGTTGACATATATGGAAATAACTTATGAATAACTTAGCAGAATTTTTTTATGATGTCTACTGAAAACCAAACTATTTTTATTATGGAATTTCAACAAATAAATTGTCCGTCATATTTACTTAAATTCGCTGATCTTATCCTCCCGTCATTTTCACAATTAAACAATAGATGCATATCGAGTGGAGCATCGGTTTTTTGCCGGCGGCCGCACAATCAAACGATAGTCAATGCTAGTGTGCCGCATTGTGGCGCATAATGGGTAATGAACTTAAGTAATGTGGGATTAACGTTGCATGCTATCCATACGTAACATTGACACCTATGTTATTTTAAGGCTGGCGTCCACTAGGCTCGCCGAGCCGAGTCGAATCGAATCGAAATAATTCGCCTTCATACATTAACTATGAAAGTGCGTCCATTCGGTCGATTCGATTCGGCTCTGCGTCAATCGACGCACTTTCATAGTTAATGTGTGGAGGCGAATTATTTTCGATTCGATTCGACTCGGCTAGGCGAGCCTAGTGGACGCCAGCCTTTACTGTCAGCAGCCAGGAACAAAGAGAACTCGGGAAAAATAGGAAGATAGGGTGACACCACCAGTAATGGACAAGGCACAATGATGTACATTAACTCTTATGCAAAAGAAAATAAGAGTCGTTAATTTTTTATAGAACAATCAATTTAAAACCGTATGATCTTTGAATAAAGGTTGACGTGTCCATTATTGGTGCTTGTTCTTAAAGTGTCCATAATTGGTGGTGTCACCCTAATACATATTTATTTATTCTGCAGTGATGATCAGTCGCATCGAAAGATGGACAACATTGCTACAGCCGGATTTAAATGATACGTATTAAATACTAATTAGCCAAGTTACATAGAACCGTTTTTAAACGATCTCTCCATGCCATGCCGAAATTACATCACGCACCTACAAATTTGAGCTCACCTATGACACATGGACGGACAGACGTAGGAAATCTCACATTAAAGTATCATTTGCGTTTGCGCATTACAATTATACGTTGCCAACGGTTACCGCGGAAAAATCAAGAGACGTTCAACGATTTGGGTTCGAAGGGTTCCGTACATCGAACGTTAACTGAGAGTCGACAAAAATTTCATCACCCGCAGGATTTAGAAAACATCATAGTATTTTGACAGATCTCGAGTGAAAATTCGAGCGTTCGACACTCAAAAATCGGCCCCCAGGACAAGGTATCTTAGGTGTACTTAACCTCCTATTCCTGCATTGACAAATAAGACCTGAGTGTCCGTTCAATCTATTTCATAGGTATTTTAAAAGGTCGGTAGCGCGTATGTCACACCCCTGGAGTGCAGGCGTACATAGGCTGCGGTGACCGCTTATCATCAGCCGTATATTAATTTTCAACATGCATTGAAAGTTTGCGTTGTATTAATTACCATTATTTTAGACGCCCCCTAAACCAACGCAACGGAACCATAAACACCTCTTCAGAATCAATGTGTGTAACCGTTTACAGTTAATTATTAACCTTAATCCGTCCTCTTAAGAGTCAAAGTCATTATCAACATCTTATACAAAGCGCTCACCGATTTGCGTAGGTCAGTTAAGTACAATCAGCGATGAAAGTGTTTTTTGTTTTTTGTGTGTTTTGTTCCTTCATGCACAAAAAATAGAGTCGATAAGTGGTACACCACTTATTGGGCTCTGACTACACAATCATCAAACTTTTGAATCGAAAGTCTTTGATAAAGAACAGAATTTTCAATGCCCTGAGACTATTCTAATACTTTGTTATTAGTATTCTAATACTTTGTTATTAGTATTCTAATACTTTGTTATTAATAGCTCCCGAATTCTTTTTGACACACACGCAAAGTTCAAAACATTTGTTTGTATGAGCAACCGTCATTAGGTGTAATTTTCTCAAGTCAATCAGATCAGATCAGTCATGTAGATAGATTTAATATAAATCAGCTATGTAGATACTACTTTGATACCTTGAGCTTCAAACGATAAACGAAATGAAATGGTATGCTATCTTCCTTCTTCAGCGTTTATTCATATTAGGGCACAATATCAATTTCATTCAATTTATTCCGAGTTACGGTAGACGACGACGATCGTTCCTAAAGACCTACCCTTTCCATGAGTTTGCAATGTTTGCGTTACCATAGGTACTCGCTAGCGACTGCGTAAACGATTCAGTATGGCGATTCTTAGTTCTATTGCGTAACCGCCAGAGGCGCTGTACTTTTTTTGTCCATACTAAATCGTTTACGCAGTCGCTAGCGAGTACGGTAATGCAAACATTGCAAACTCATGGTAAAGGTACAGTCCCTGAGACTCCTATTTCTTCTAATGAAATTGAAGAATATTATTTAGGGACAGTTTAGGGACTATGCCCACTGCCCAGTAGTCCCAATTTTTTAAATATATAATTGATTTAAACTTACCTACACGATTTTCACACATTATTATTGGAGAAAGGGACTTTCGAAACGTCGAGCAAACCTTAAAAAAGGTTAATTAGTTCGAATTGTAGGTACCTACGTGATTAAGTAAGTCCCGTTTCCCAATAATAATATTTTAGTTTAGTTTTAATATTTAGTCAGATATGTTATTTTCGTTTTGGTGCAAAGACATATTTCGAATACACTCATTCCTAATCTGCTATTTTCGGTACGGTTGACTTTAAAACAAATGGAATAATTCTATGGATAATGTCTATACATTATTCATTTTTTATGACCCTACCAAGCCATGGGCTACAAAAGGGCTATCGGCAAGGTATTTTTATTACATTTACGCATAATTATATGTTTTATCCTAGTGTTATGTCTCACATAAATACAGATCCACCGTGCCTGTAGGCGTAATTGTTACGGAGCCACATTCGCATGAAGCACCTAATGCAATCACCCTGTCATGACAGGTGTATCGTGACAGCGGACGGCCCGAATTAAAAAGTTTCAGGTCTATTCTGGTCCGGCGCATCCGATCCCAATCGTAATCTCTTTCGCGCATGCATCTGGGTCGATCTAACGCTACAGATTCAGCTTTACTTCATTCACAATACTTATACAGAAATATGAGATTAGATTCCATTATTTTATAAATATATAATGTTAATAATAATATTGGTACTTAAATAAATGTATCCAATTATGATAAACAACTTTAAAGGACTTTAAAAAACGAATAGACCTACAACAACTACTAAAAACTAATTAAGTACAAAAAATAAAAACACTCCCTCCAAAAGATCTGCCTGTGGCATGCCCCAAAATTAAACTAAACTAAAAGAAAAACAAAGACAATTAAATTAGAAAATACAAAGAAATACAAAAAACACATAGTTATAGAGATACCTAGAAATATAAATCATTAGTACTGTCCTCCTTGTCCTATCCTAAAACTGGTGCCTACGCCAAATCTTGGGATTAGGTCATATCATACAGTATCGTAATTATGCGGTTAAAACCACGAGAGAGAGCGAGAAAACATTGAAATGCAATTTGAATGCGAAATACATGAACAGAATGGGAGCCCTAGCAAATAACGCTCGAACTCTGACCCGCGGTGATCACTTACGGCCATGTTGCACAAAGCGTAGGTAATTAAACCTGATGGATTTGGATCCGAACAATTTTTGGCAATCTTCAGCAATAGGTACTTAATTGCCAAGTTTAGATCGTGTAAGTAAGTACACGCCTTACAGCTGTTAATAAAATATGGGATATGATATTATGGGAATCTTCATGGAACTCGCCTATGGGATCGTCCTAAAAGGCGCGCGACTACGCGATGATCGCGCGATCGCGCGACTTTAACTTAGAATATTTACTACTAAAAGTCGCGAATTCGCGTGATAATCGCGTAGTCGCGTTTGTTTTAGGACGATCCCTTTAGGACACCTATTCGAGTTCAATATATTCGCGTATTTCACTTATCATCGCGTTGTATTAGGACGATCCCACGTACCACGTAAGTAGAGAGTACTCACCGCTACCCAACACGTAACCCCTGGGTGGTGCTAAAAGAGCGACAAACTGGTAACCCTACTTTTCGAATATATCACTGTTCACAAATAGTAGATTGTTTGACAAGGGTCTAAAGTAAGCCATATTACCACGAGATGATTATTTTCCCGAACGTAGAGAGGGAAAATTGTTCGAGTGGTAATATGGCTTTTAGGCCCGAGTTATACACTCTACTTTTCACTTCGATTGCGAGAAAACACATAAACACAAATTATCCATCTTAAATGAATAATTTAACTCTTGGCGGGTGTATGTCTAATTTGACAGCATGTTTTTTTTTCTAAGGCCAGCACCATATGCCTCGATATGCGTGTTTGGTTTGCGTATTCGCCTCCCTTTCTTTTGCTATATTAAAGAAAGAGATGAACCATGCGCTTTTTTTCTTTTAAGAGGAGTAATTGCTTTGACCATAGACACCGCTTAATCTTTAAAGAACTGAAAAACGTCTTTCCGGATTGGTCGATTTTAGTACAGCTGTGTTCTGGTTGGTTAATATTTTTACCAAATATGTAATCTGTCAAATTACTTTTCTGTGATTGGTGGATTTAATCGGTAAAGTATTTTGATTGGTCAAATTAAAATGTTTTGTAAATCATTAATATGTATACATATTTTCCCTAGGGCTTAAATGTACTACTTTAGCCCCGCTTCACAAGTCTAATATGACACACTTTTAGAGCATGAGAAGTGAAAAATAATGTAAATACGACCTTTTTGCTTTAGTGTAATGGATATGTATGTAGGGGTGTTTAGGGTTCCGTACCAGGAGGGTCCAAACGGAACCCTATTGCCGTCACTCACGCGTCCGTCCGTCCATCGTCTGTTACACAGGTTTTAAAGCAAAACGGTTGGAGCTATACTTAATCTTCAAATCACAGTATAGGCATCTAGTTGACCCAAAGCCACACAAATTGTCAAAACTTATTTTTAAATGTTTTTAAGGGGTGCTCCCACTCGCATACAGCTAAAGGGGGGTGTGAGAATGCTACCCCATCGAGTGGTTGATCATCGTTTAGTTTAGAGCTCATTGAGTAAGATAAATATCCTTTCGTATCCTCCTTTGCCTTATACGACACCAATCCAAATGAAGTGTACTTAGCCCTGACTAACCTCAAATCTACAAGCGCGCCTGGTTGGGATAACATTCCCACCCAGTTCTTAAAATTAGCGAGTAAAATACTGGTTCCTATTCTAACACACTTGACTAACTTATGTTTTAAAAACGGTGTTTTTCCAGACTCTCTGAAAATTGCTATTGTCACTCCGGTTTATAAGGGTGGGAACAGAAAAGACGTATCTGACTATAGACCGATATCAGTCCTTCCAGCAATATCGAAAGTTTTGGAGAAACTCATTAATACAAGATTACTCAACTACTTTAATAAATTCGAAATTTTGTCATCTTCACAGTATGGATTCAGGCAGGGACGGTCTACTGAGGATGCAATTTCAGCCCTTTCATCTCTTATTGTCGATAAAGTAGATAATAACAAAAAATGTATTAGCGTATTTCTAGACCTCAGAAAAGCATTCGATACAGTTTCTGTTCCCACTCTAATAAACACCCTGGAGAGCATTGGTGTTAGAGGACTTCCTTTATCATTACTTAGCAGTTACCTACAAGGGCGTAAACAACGTGTAAAAATAAGTTCGTACGTTAGTGATGAGAGTGAAGTCACATTTGGTGTCCCACAGGGAAGCGTACTGGGCCCAACGTTGTTTCTTATTTATGTGAATCAACTTTTCAATTTGTCCATTGATAGGGGATCTATTTTTGCTTATGCAGATGATACAGCTGCCGTATTCTGGGGTGATAACTGGGAAGATGTTAGAAAGGCTGCTGAACGTGGTCTCGCGACGATCTACCGATGGTTGCTGACCAACCTTCTAACCCTAAATACCAATAAAACAAATTTCATATGTTTCACCAAATATCATAGAACCCAACCAGGTCCAGATTACACACTTAGGATACATACGTGTCAAAGAATGGGAACGCTAAGCTGTAATTGCTCAGCTATCAATCGGGTTGAGAGCACTAAATACCTAGGTATTATGATTGACCAGCGCCTAACATGGCATGTGCACAGTGAACTGATTATGGCCAGAACTCGTAAGCTGATTTACATTTTTAAAAACTTAAGACATATTGCCTCTAAAAATATACTCAATCAAATTTACGTAGCCCTGGCCCAGTCAGTCCTTGTGTACTGCATTCCAATATGGGGAGGAGCTTCCAAAACTAAGTTTCTTGAGTTGGAAAGAGCACAGAGAGCGCTACTTAAGGTGATTCACTCGAAACCCTACAGATTTCCTACAAAAGAACTGTACGAAACGTGTGAGGTATTGTCTGTCAGGAAATTGTATGTTCTACACGCGACCTTAAAGAGACACAAAACTACCGTATACAAACCTGACACTGTAACCAAAAGAAGAAGAAAGCCAAAAGTGATCCCGATACCGGCAGTCAAATCAGTGTACGCTAGGAGGCAATACGTGTTTCAGTCTGCAAATTTATATAACAATATCAATGTCTAATCTACAAATGTATATTACTAGGTTAATACTAAGTTAAAACTTTAAAAAACATTTTAAGATATAAGTTGTACTAACAATTTTATCTTTATCATCAATTTTTAAGTTCCTATAAACTTTCATTATTTGTAATTATTAGCTCTTAATTTTAAATTTAATTATTAACACACATTGTGCCATTAAAGCAACTAAGATAATGGAAGAGCGGTGTCTCTTGACACAGGTATCTCGATACTTAAAAAGAGGCACCAACCTGAATATTGTTAAACCGATTGTGTTACTGAATAAAACATTTTTATTTTATTATTTTATTTAAATATGTATATTGGAAAACAAAGCAATGAGAAACCATCGAAGTTAACTTTATTTACAAAATTATGTTCCTAAGAATTTATTGATTTTCTATTGACCTATAAAGTTGAATCTTGGTGATAATGTTTATTTTTTACCGATACTTTACCAACAAATACTAATATAGGTAGGTATTGATAAATCAGTTTTTTTTATACTTCCTTATTTTTCTTATAAAAACAAACTTAATTTTGCGGTTGGTTTGGAACCCTAAATGTGTGAAGTCCGACTCGCACTTGGCCGGTTTTTACAAAAAGGTGTCGGTACGGAACCCTTTATTGCCGACACTATGTAAATACAAAACGATTTTCTAATGTAAATTGAATAACATTTCTCTATATTTTTGCTAAAGATTTATTTAAAAAATCAGGTTACTATCACAAATACTCTAATAAAGTACTTACTTACTTTAACGGCGCAGCGACCCAAAGAGGATCTTGGCCTCCGGAACAAGAGCACGCCCCTTTTCCCGATCCTGTGCAGCCTCCTACCAGTTTTCGACCTAAAGCTGCCGCAGATCCGCCTCCACACTGTCTTCTCAGAGATACCTAGGTCGACCAACCGGGCGGCGATCACTCGGTCGCCCCAAGTATGCTTTCTTGGCGGTTCGATCCTCTCCCAATCTCAGCAGGTGACCGAACCAGCGAAGCGATAATATTAGGTTCGGCCACCAATTCTTCGATCTCGGCATTTCTTCTGATCCTCGAAGAGCCGTCATCGTTCTTGACAGGTCCCAGGAACTTCCGCAAAACAAAACCTTTCTTTCTGTTACCAGGTGTTGATTTTCCTCTTTTTGAGTTAGTGTCTAATAAAATAGTATTTCTATTTCCCACTTTAAAATGGTCGTGGTATAATAAACTCCACTCCACAATATTATACGTTAGTATCTCCTTAGTAGTTTGTAAATAATACCATATTAAATAACCACTTATTAAAGAAGATAAAGATGTGACTCTCGCCAAGATGGCGGCGAAAGTCCCATAAATGTAGTGATTTATATTATCCAAGTCGGATGACAAATGACAGATACCTATCAAAAATAATAGAGGTGGGTACTGTACCTACTCTCTCTACCTACTCCCATAAATTACTGGTTTTATGGTAATCTAAATTAATATTAATATCCACTTATTGTAAATTACTCACTATTTATTTACATCCAGCCAGAAAATCCAGTGAATTTTTGAACTTAACAATCATTTTGTTGCATCACATCGCATTTTAACTCTTTAGTTTTCTAACAGATGGCGTTAGCAGTAAGCCTTTGGTTCGTCTAGTTCATGAAGCTATTGGTTTCATAACTTGGCTCAACAGATGGCGTTGATATCGTAATATTTATTTCTCAAATTATAGTTAATAAATCGTTTTTTTCGTGTTTGATAACACATCTACACATCATTCTGAACTACTATGCAAAAATTCACATTCAAAAGCTTGATAGTTTTTTCGTAAAAGGGATTACAAAATGTATGGGAAGTGGCCTATAGAGAGGGCTCGCTTCGCTCGCCCTAATTATCTCCTATGAGTATGTCTAAAATTATTGATAATTTATATGTATTTTTCAGTCCAATACTTTTTGCTTAAAGTATATATGCAGGGTGGGAAAAAATTATGGGCCCTGATTTAAGGCAGTTTCCCTCCAGGGCCCATACATTTTTTCCACTCTGTATGTTAAACAAATGTGATCACCACTCTGTGTCCACGGTCGCCATGTGGACCTCTGGGTCCACGAAACGGACGCTTAAGGGCATTTTCACTTTAAAGTACACCCCCTACTTTTTTTTCGGATCTCGGTGATTTTGGGTATTCTGACTCAGAATCACGAGTACTATCCATTTCCGCGAAGAAAAAAAGTGTCCCGCCAAAAAAAGTCAGTTTTGTGACGCTTTTTTCATACAGTTTATATGGCTCGTCACAAAACTGACACAGAAAATTTGTATGGAAAATCAAGGACATTTTTTTTCTTCATCCGAATCAATAGTACTCGTGATTCTGAGTCAGAATACCCAAAATCACCGAGATCCGAAAAAAAAAGTAGGGGGTGTACTTTAAAGTGAAAATGCCCTTAAAGGCGGCGCGACGCGCGACACATGCTGAGTGGATGCCATTTTTGCTACCATTGTTAACTTTATTTTTTAAGTCTAGTGCCTAGTCCAAGTTTACCAGTGTAACAAGTGTTATGTGGTTTGCAAAATAGATGGCCTTGTAATCTTCGATTTTTTAAGTCTAGTGCCTAGTCCAAGTTTACCAGTGTAACAAGTGTTATGTGGTTTGCAAAATAGATGGCCTTGTAATCTTCGATTTCGATATATAATAACTGATAACATAGTGAACATATCATGATAACTTACCCACGTAGGTGAAGTAGAATAATGATATTATATGTAGGATCTCTGTAATAAAGTACTTAAGCAAGGATTATGGAAGCAAGGGTTGCTACAAATATGCGGTATTATTACATATTGTCCTTATTAAATTAAAGTCTCCTGTAACGAGGGTCATGAGATCATCGCGTGTTGGGCGAAACAAGGCGTACAACTCGATGTCGGCTGCCATACAATACGAATTATCCATATAACAATTCTTACAGCACCAGCAGAATAATAAATCTCATATCTATACTAATATTATAAATGCGAAAGTGTGTCCGTCCGGGCCGGCCCGCTTTGTAGTAGGAGAAATCGACAAACGAGCGACGGTCGTCGTTTCTTGTACTAGAAAACGGGCCTTCCCGGACACGAAACGGTCTACTGTCAATCATCCTTAAGACGAGATTACCTACTTGCCAAATTTCATAGTTCATAGTCAACGGGAAGTACCTTCTAATTTTTTGAGTCCCTTGATAGAGTCGAAATGTACCTACATTTTTTGCGGACGTTTGATTTTTTCACAGCTTCAAGGGACTGCAGACTTGAGTACTCATACGAGTATATGGTTTTAATTTGAACTCTGAGATACCTTCACGCGTTCCCGAGATAAAGGCTCTTGACAGACAGACAGACGGACAACAAAGTGATCCTATAATGGTTCCTTTTTTCCTTTTGAGGAACCCTAAAAACGAAAATATTTTTTTTTCATAGGACTTCAATCGACTAATCGTATGGAGATTCAGGTTTTTTATTGGCACGGACAGAGTTGGCCCCATAGTAACAGTCATTCATAATCATGTATAGAATCCAATTTTGTATCAGAATTTTGGAGTACAATGTAAATTCATGTCTACATTTGTGTGGACTAGCGTCGGAAAGCAAAGTTTCACTCTTATTTCATTTGCCATCTTAAGATAAAATTATAGTTGTTACTTTAAATGAGATTAATGGTATAATCGTGAAGTCATTACTATAAATTATATGAATATTGATATATGCGAAAGTGTATATGATGATACCTATTGTTTATTTAATATTTTTTCTAAATAACTAGTTACTAAACTTTTTCACGAACAATTGATACTTAAGTATTAGAGATTATGTAAGTTCGCACCTATTTGTTACCAAGTATTGCATGTTTTCGATGTAAATTATATAACATAGGTAGGTATTATATAGATTATATCGTCGTCTGATCTATCGATCCGCAAAAATCAGGAGCTGGAAGACATGGTGTTGGTGTCTGAGCCCAATATCAACGGAGAAATCAAGTCAGTGAGACTCCGTTGGCTTGGACACCTGTAAGGATGCCGGGGTGGATTTCAAAATCAGGCGAAAAGTTATGTTTCGGTCATTATAAAAAAAAGTTAACAAGTTTCAGGTATAGAAACTTTTTTATTCATTGGCTAGTACTTATATATTAATAGTGCTTCAATCAAAACCACCAATAATTAAACAGTTTTCTTGGAGGAAAATATTTTATATGTTCAAAATCATCACCGTCGTGTGAAAAAATCCAAGTCTTTATGTTTGTAGTGAAAAATATCGCGTACGCAACGTACGATTCCGAAATTTTCGTCAGTTACAGTTTTTCCATGTTGCCTTTTTACATATAAAAAAATATTAAATAATTCGTTCATCAAATAAGTACAAATAAAATTATTTAAAAATTTAGTACCGAAATTCGTCAACACCGTCAGCGTATTATCAAAGTCGAGGTAGTTTTGTATATCCGCGGTGAAACACATCGTGGGTGTCCCCTTCTGCTCCCTGAATTCGATTCGAACATCGAAAATGAGTGGACGTTTACATATAGGCGCACCGAACAGAAAAAATCAAAAAAGTGTTTTTGGGAGAAATGATTAGCCATGATTCGCGTCATAACCATCCAGGAGCCGTTAAAAGTAAGTACTTATATGATATTAAAACAAATTACCTAAGAAACCGTAACTCCAAATGAAGATTAATGACGTGACAGTGGCTTAGCAATAATACTTAGCGTTCAAGAATAATCTTCAAAAAGTTTGCAAATTGTCAACACCATACCCGTCATCACCGGTTTTCAAGCAATGGACGGTTATGATTCCATATGTATGGTGATGACGATTTCCTTTATTTATTTATTTGGTTTTGCGTATTATGCACTACGAGTTGTAAATATTTAACAAATTAATAAACTCCATGCTTATGTTTGGTGACGCGCGTTCGAAAAATATGTTATTATCCTGTTGGTGTTACGATTTTCACGTTTTAAATGATATTTTTGCCGCATTTTAGATTTGGACTCATAATATAGATTTTCTTCTTTTCAGATCGTCGGAGCGAAAATTAAATCAAATATGATACTAATATTAACGTCCTCAATAAAAAACCATACACACTTTGGCTGTCAAGTATTACAAAAATATAAGATTATTAAGAAGTGGTGTACTTATAAGAGATGCGCCGAATATTCGGTTTTCAGCATATTCTATTTGATATACGTCGAATTTTCGGTTATTTTTCGGTATTCAACGTATTCTATTAGAAATGCGCCGAATATTCGGTTATTATTCGGTATTTGGCATATTCTATTAGAAATACGCTGAATATTCGGTTATTCGGTATTCGGCATATAAAGAATAATAACCGATTCGGCATGTTTTGGAATGTTCGGTCTTCAGCCGAATTATTCGGTTTAATTGCCGAATATTTAACAAATATTTTTGAGTGGAATTTGATACAAGTTTCAAGAATATATGAAAAATGGCCTTGCTCACCGAGTGGGGTATATCGACGAGTAGAGCTCATTGAGTGAAAGAATATAGTATTTTTTGTTTTTAAAAATATTCAAAAACAAAGGAATGAGAAGCCACTTATATTATCATAAAATTTTACATTCCCCCTTTATTATCTCATTAAATGTTAATCCTAGCGGAAAAGTGTATAGAACCTTTTTTGTAGATAATTTTATGTAGATCATTTATGCCTCAGAAAGTTTTCTTGCTATGGGCCACCGTTGACAAGATTTTTATGAAAAACCGAAAAATTGAACCTTGAACGGCCGAGTATTCGTATTCGGTGAAAAACGTATTCGGTAGTACTAGTACTTATTATTGATTTATCAAATAAAAAATATGTTAATTTGCTTTTCTGTGGTTTATTTTATACCTACCTTTATACCAGCAACTAGTCATTACCATACAAGTGATATCATCACCGTCTATTAAAAAATCATCTCCGGACCACATTCGTCAACACCGTCTCATGGTTCAATGTTACGAATCTTATAACTTCGAAAATACGCATTAAATGCTTGGCTAAATACTATTAAATTACTCAGAAAACATTCCTACATCATTTAGAATAGTTTTTGTCCCATTTGAAAGAAATAAAATAAAAAATATTTTTTTGTATGGTGAAAAATTTCTCGTTGAAATCCACCCGCCGGCAGACAGGGCGGTGAAAAAGGCCTACGCGGGACGGCCGAGTGGTCGGCGACCGGTTGGCCGGCCTAAGTACCGTTGGAAGGACGAAGTGGAGAAAGACCTTCGCGCCCTACAAGCAGAAACCTGGGAGGAGATAGGAGATCACACAGAACAGGGCACGAATGCTGCCAACTCGTATCGGAGGCACAGAATAGTATAAATATAATAGTATTACATAGAGACAGAACGGACACGAACCCCCCGCACCGAGGTTAGTTACCTCGGCCCTGAGAGATCCGTCTGGTGTCGATCGGGTGCCGTCGCGCCTCACGATTCGTCCGCGCTACGCACCCGCGCAAACAATTGACGCGTGTACCGACAGCGCACGCACACATACTTACCCACAGCGCTTACGTTCCTTTGCGTGTCACAGGCGTATTGGAGTTTGGAGGCCAAGATCCACTTCGGGTCGCTGAGCCATCGAAGTACCTAAGTATATCGCTCTATTCTCCCCGGAGTTGTCTTTTCTCCTCCTACCTAGCAGACATTATTCTGATATTGTCGTCTCGATTTATCATCGCAATCCACTCGCTCACGAACGTATAAACCTGGTCATGTGGTCAATATGACCACATATTACATATGGCGTTATTGGGAACCTTAATTACTCCTAAATTGGTTATTTCGTGTCATGAATGGAGGTCAGTCCGATGTGTAGCCTGTGATGCGTACGCTCGTATTGCTCGTGACCTTCCATACATTGCGGAACTCCGTCAAAGTATTACGTAAATATCTAACTTTTTTGACTAGGTACCTATATAATTAAAGTACATAAAAGATTTGGATCTTGGCTTTTCCTACAGGTCTCCATTTCTGTAAAGCGTGGAAATGCCGCGAGCATTCTGGGGACCTTTGGATCAGATAGGATACAGAGCGACACCAATTTAAACAATACCTACATTCTATCCTATGAAAAATTTATATGCAAAACAACGGAATACCCGATTTACCATTAACTCAACTAAACCGACTCTTTCAAGGATGCGAAGTAATGATGAACGCCACGCCATTTTTCAAAGAAGTAGCCGGATTAGAACAAATTGTACATAATTGTGTATATTTCCCATAAGCGTTACTCTTAATAATGTAACTTGAATTGCCTTAGGCCGCAACTTCATAAACGATTGTGTACGTACTTTATCATGTTGTCTATTAAAATGCCAACTAAAATATTGTTTTCCTTATTGCTATTAATTTAATAATCGTGTTATTTCAATGATTACATACTCCTCAATTAGATCAAATATTTGTGTTGTTTCAATATAGAAATAGAAACTATCCACCTTGACCCCTGAAAGCTCTTGAACCGAAACACTGATATTGAAGCCCTTTGTACATGAATTGAAATAAAGTGCTTGTTCATTATCGGCTTTTGATGCCTTCAATCCGATACTTGACTCGTTGACTCCTGACCTGATGCAATTTTAATGGGTGTGTTCCCTATTGAATTAGTTATATTAAACGGGTCACTCACTCCTTTAAGGTTGAATATCGCTCGAAATATTTCGGGGTTCTCATAATAAAGGACCATGTATTGGTCCGAAACATGTCGAACGATATTCGAATAAAGTCGAAACCTTAAAGACATGAGTGACCCGTGTACATATCAATATGTCTGAGTGAGATATGTGTGAGGTGTGTTCCCTAATTTGAGTTCCTAATAGGTACTTTAAATACGTAATAATCTGATTTAGGTTATTTAAACCACATAATTAACTGAAGAATAAAAAAAAACCGGCTAAGTGCGTGTCGCACTTCACACATTTAGGGTTCGAACCAACCGCAAAATTTCAATGAATAGACCAGATTTATCGATATATTATTATTTGTTGATAAAATATACGTAATAATAAATATTATCACCAAATTTCAAGTTCATAGGTCAATGAGAAGTTAATAAATTCTTCGTGTGACAGACGACGGACGGCTGAGTAACAGCAATAGGGTTCCGATTCGACCCTTCGGGTTCGGAACCCTAAAAAACAAAGACACAGGAAAACAGGTAGAAAAACAGGCGGTCTTATCGCTAAAGAGCGAACTCTTCCAGACAACCTTTGGGTAGTGGTGGTATATATTTACACTTTTGCACATTTTTCCGTTGTACGATTAGATATATTACATATCTAAGGCACAAAATGTACAGCAGTTCTGTACCTCAAGTATAAGTTTTTACGAAACAAAACACAAACGAACACGTTTGCGTTTAGTTTATATGGCAAAAAACATTACACTCCTTTTTTGGGCAGTCCTGTAAAAATTGTGACCACCTAAGGCCACCAGAGGCGCTGCTCGCGTAGCCTTACAAAATGGGACTAAACGCAAACGCGTTCGTTTGTGTTTTGTTTTAAAAAAGCTTATACTAGAGTTACTGATTGTAGTGCTTAAGAAACGCGGGTTACCTAACCGGGGACGTGATGCGCCGGCGCCGTGGATGCCGTGATCGAGTGCGCCGCGCCACCCGAACTTTCTCACAACGTTAGAATGGTTTCTCATATAAATTCCTTATACAGCACGATTTAGGTTAATCCAAATATTTCAGCAAGGCCTTGTTCATGCACAGGCGACCAGTACAGTAACATTTCAGGCGACTACGCTGTTTTCATAGTTGCCGGAAGCAGGCGCGGAAAACTTCACTGAAAAGAACCTCGATACTGTAACTTTTGTACAGTCAAGTGCAAAAATATAGTGAAACCTAACTTATTTAACATACATTTAAAAAAAGTATCTACTTAATACAAAAATGTTACTATAGTTTGAGGGATTATTTTGAAGACAATTAGATTTGTTGTTGTAACTATTGTAAGTTATTAGAATATTTAAGCACTAGTATTTAGTTTTCCCTCTCATGTTTGCTATGCCCTAGCAGGGCGTCACATGTATGTAGGGTTGAATGTGTAAAGGCTTTATGAATGAGGAAGACTGAGTGATAGAAGAATGAATCAAACAGGATGAATGGGCGGTGATGCACTTTTGTTTTAGAAATAATAGAATAATGGCGTAGGAGAAAATTGCTAAGACTAATTTGTTAAAATAAAGTGTTTAAACGGTTAATAAACGATGGAAACTTAATCTGGGCTTGTTTTTAAACTCTACATTTGGGGGCTCGTCCGGGATATATATATTTATAAAAGACGAACGACGGATCGGCGCATGGGTGACGAGGCGGTCATTGCATGCGGCGTAAATTAAACGACGACGAAGACGGTTTTCGCATTAGCGAAAACAACAACGACGGGTTCTGTTCTGAGTGGCGTGAACCAAGAAGACGTAGAAGGGAAGATGTCAGGCGAATCAGATGACGAGTATCAGGAAGCAACGGTGGTGGCGGCTTTTAACAATATGATGTACGTGGACGACGTCATACAGAAATTCAACGGTCAGGACGATGCGTATTCAATTTCGAAATTTATTCAAGATATAGATGACAATGCGGGCGTATATAAATGGACGGAGATACAAAAACTCATTGTTGCGAGACGTAGCCTGACGGGCACGGCAGCACTGTGGCTTAAAGCTGAGCGCCCGTATAAGTCCTGGAAGGCCTTGAAACAAGCTTTATACAAGGAGTTTCCGGATACTCTTGATAGTAAGACGGTGCATGAAATCATGACAGCTAGGAAAAAGAAGAAGGACGAAAATTGCCTTGATTACCTACTTATTATGCGGGAGTTGGGTAAGCGAGGTAAGCTGCCGGATTACGTCGCTATTAAATACATCGTAGATGGGATTCAGGATGTAGAAACAAATAAAATGATGCTGTACGGAGTTACTACATATTCCGACTTGAAAGGAAAACTTAAGATCTACGAGACTATTAAGGAGAAAATGAAACCTATGCAGCCCTTACGGTGTAACGAGACGAGAAATCGTCAGAGGTCAGCTGATAATGTACCCAATAAAAAGTGCTACAGCTGTGGGGAGAGCAGTCATTTATCTAATGTATGCCCACACAAGCAACAAGGTGTAAAATGCTTTAGATGTAACCAGTTTGGGCACATTTCGTCGCAGTGTTCGTCAAGAGCGGTGCCTAATCATAACAAAATTGAAAATAACAAATGGCCGAGACAGCAAATGTGTATTCACACGAACGAATTGAATGAGTATGTACCATCGAATGAGTTGAATCAACAAGGAATGAACCAAATGTGCGGATGCGGTCACGCGATTGGATGTTCATCACGAAGTGAGCGGAACGAAACGAGCGGCGACCAATGCGGAGACCGGCAAGTGAATGAATGCAGCTTTATGTCAGATCGCGATCGTGGCAACAACTACAACATGGCGGACACGGCAAACGCAATGAATGTCAATCTCAATGAAAATAAAGATTATAAAGAAGTCGGGTCAAGTCGAAAACCTATGAAGATGATAAAAGTGTTCGGTGAAAACATAAATTCGCTGGTTGATTCTGGGAGTGACCTAAATTTAATCTCGGAGGATTGTTACTCGTCATTGCGTGTACCGGAGTTTGTTCGAAACGAAATATTGCTGACAGGTTTTGGGGCCGCGCGTGTTAAATCGCTGGGTTATGTGTCTACGAACATTGTGATTGACGAGGAGTGTTTTCATAACGTCACATTTCATGTGGTGCCTAAGGACGTTATGCCGTTTGCTATTATTTTAGGGCATGACTTTCTGCGCAACGTAACTCTGGTAATGGATGGCAATCGTGTGCTCTTGCTGAAACCTGACAAAAGTTGGTTTCGTTATTTTATGTGTGGCATGGGGGTGTCTTCTGCTGTTGTAGGTTTTATAGATGACCCGGACTTGAGGAAAGAGGTGGAGCGATTGGTGGACACCTACCGGCCGGAAAAGACGCGTGAAGCTCCGATTGAGTTACGTATATTCGTGAAAGATGATATTCCCGTGGCGCAGCGACCGCGGCGCTTAGCCATCGTAGAACAAAAGGAGGTGGAGCGGCAGATTAAGCAGTGGCTGGAGGACGGAGTTATACGGGTGAGTCATTCAGAATATGCAAGCCCTATTGTATTAGTTAAAAAAAAAGATGGTAGCACTAGGATTTGTGTAGATTACAGACGTCTTAATGAGAAAATTGTGAAGGATGAATTCCCATTGCCGATCATAGAAGATCATATTGATAAATTAGTTAATGCTAAAGTCTTTAGTACTTTAGACTTAAAGAATGGGTACTTCCACCTGAGTGTGCACGAGGACTCAGTTAAATATACCAGTTTTGTGACTCATCACGGTCAGTTTGAGTTCCTCAAGGCTCCGTTCGGAATCTCGATATGTCCAAAGGTTTTTACCCGGTTTATCACAATGATTTTTCGTGATTTGATTGAACAGAGGCACATTCTTGTGTTTATTGATGATATAATTATAATTTCAGAAAGTGAAGTCCAGGCTCTTGAGCGACTAAAGGAAGTGTTGGAGCGAGCATCACAATATGGACTGGAAATAAATTGGAAAAAATGTCGACTTATACAAAAGAGTGTGGAGTATCTAGGTCATGTTGTTGAGAATGGAACGGTGAGACCCTCTCCAGATAAAACAGAAGCAGTAGTGAGGTATCCACAACCTACAACATTAAAGCAATTGCACAGCTTCATCGGGCTCACATCATACTTTAGAAAATTTATACAGAATTATGCTTATATAGCTAGACCACTAACAGAACTATTGAAAATGAATATGCCTTTTGTGTTTGATGCCTCGCATAAGGAAGCATTTGAAGAGCTAAAGTTGAGACTGACAAGCAAGCCTGTGCTGAACATATATAACCCGGAGCTGGAAACCGAGCTACATACTGATGCTTCACTAGTGGCTTACGCCGCTATGCTTATGCAGCGAAGCACTGAAGATGGTCAACTGCATCCTGTTCATTACATGAGCAAGAAAACTACAGATCCAGAGAAAAAGTATACTAGCTATGAACTTGAGGCGTTGGCTATAATAGAGGGGCTCAAGAAGTTCAGACCATACTTGCTGGGTATATGTTTTAAGATAATCACCGATTGTCAAGCTTTTGAGATGACATTACAGAAAAAGGACTTGTCTACTCGTGTGGCTAGATGGGTGTTGGCTCTGAGTGAATTTACATATAAAATGGAACACCGGACTGGATCACTAATGCGGCATGTAGATGCACTGAGTCGTGCCCCTCATGTTGGGTTGGTTACTCGTGAACTACATGAGCAGATAAGAAGGGCTCAGGGGTCTGATGAAGGGTTAGTGGCCATCTGTGAAATTCTTAAGGACAGACCATATCTTGACTACTATGTTGATAGCGGGGTATTGTATAAAGGCTTGAAGCTTGTGATACCCAAAGGAATGGAAATGGACGTCATAAAAAGGGTGCATGCTAATGGCCATTTTGGTAAGAAGAAAATGATGGAAGCAATATCTAACGACTATCACATCTCAGACTTGGCTAAGAAAATTGATGAGTTTATTGTAACATGCATCCCATGCTTGCTGGCTACTAATAAGGCAGGGAAGCAGGAAGGATTCCTAAATTGTGTGGAGAAGGATATCATTCCAATGTACACACTACACTGTGATCATATTGGGCCACTATCAGAGACGAAAAAGCAATACAATTATATACTCACGATGGTAGATGGATTCACCAAATTTGTCTGGATATATCCTACCAAAGGAACAACAGCAAAGGAAACCTTAGACAAGTTGCGCATTCATCAGCAAGCATATGGTAACCCTGCTAGGATCATTAGTGACAAAGGAGCCGCATTTACAAGCAATGATTTTAAAGAATATTGTGATAAGGAAGGAATACAACATGTTACTATTACCACAGGTGTTGCGAGGGGAAATGGCCAAGTTGAACGGATTCATCGAACAATTGTTTCAGTATTGACTAAGCTGTGCGTTTCTGATCCTACGCAATGGTACAAGCATGTTGGCAGCTTGCAGATTGCACTGAATAGTACATACCAAAGAAGCATCAACATGACTCCCTTTGAGCTTATGCTAGGCACCAAGATGAGAACTAAAGATGACACAACTTTGCATGATCTGCTACTGCAGGAAGACCGAGATACTTACATGGAAAACAGAGATCAAATGAGGCTGTCAGCTAAAGTACAAATTTTGAAAGTGCAAGAGGAGAATAGACGCACATTTAATCAAAAGCGGAAGCCTAGTGTTCAGTACAAAGTAGGAGATTTGGTAGCTATCAAGAGGACGCAGTATGGGGTCTGCCTGAAGTTGAAACCCAGATTTCTGGGGCCGTACAGGATCGTCGCAGTGAACGGGAACGACCGTTATGATGTCGAAAAGGTAAATGCTTCTATTGTGGGACCCAATCGCACCTCAACGGCGGCAGATTTCATGAAGCCATGGCCTAGATTCACGTAAGTCAATTTCCATTGTTGAAAGTTTAAATTATTGGTCTACTTTGTCGGGTTCCTGTCAGGAGTCCGTGGTTGCCATACCAGTCCTATTGTTGCTTACGAATTCATATACTAATTTTGTTTATTAACTTTGTTTAAAATACGATTTTAATATTTTCTGTTTTATAGTAGAAGTTTAAGGCAAGTTGTGTGTTCAATTATGCGCTAAACTTTGAGCTAACCACATAATGAAGTATATTGTCAGTAAGGCCAAGCGGTTAAGGCCAAATGTTTTTGTTGAAGTGCGTTGTCAGTAAGGCCAAGCAGTTAAGGCCAAGTATGTTTTGTTTTGGGTAGTAGTATATTGCATTTAGTTATTTAATGTTCTGTTAATGTGTTACGAATATGCTGAACAGTCCCGGCCACTGTCATATTATTCATCTCTTAAATCTTAGGGTGTTTCTGTTTTTGTTTCTCTAAGAGTACTAGGCACTTTCATTTGGTACCATGCCAGAGGCCGGCATGGTGGTAGGTTGGCCGAGTGTAGGGTTGAATGTGTAAAGGCTTTATGAATGAGGAAGACTGAGTGATAGAAGAATGAATCAAACAGGATGAATGGGCGGTGATGCACTTTTGTTTTAGAAATAATAGAATAATGGCGTAGGAGAAAATTGCTAAGACTAATTTGTTAAAATAAAGTGTTTAAACGGTTAATAAACGATGGAAACTTAATCTGGGCTTGTTTTTAAACTCTACATGTATACCTGTATAATATATTGTTTCAACCACCAGTAAAATCCTGTAATGTGACACGCAATAAACAATTCTATTCTATTCTATGTATCGCATAAAAATGTGCCGAAACCTTAAGGGTCCTTATAAGGTAAAAAATGCTCATCTATTAAGGCCATTTTCTGTTTCTTTGACAATTTTCTTGAAATTTTATCAATGTTACTATCTAGAACAGGATTATTGCGACCTAATGACATAAATTTTAAATATATTTCTTGCGTTTTTCATTAAGATATTTCGTTTCAATCTTCACTCCAAATCGACTGTTTTCGAGCTAAAAACTGCTTTTTTCCGCTTAAATTCTACTACGCACAATAAAATCAAAAAAGGGCAATGTTACTATCTAAAACTTTTCTAATATCGTCGTATCCTATAATCTCTTTATTGGTATTATCAATACTTTTGTCACAATTTGAAATCAAAAAAAAATAAAACTTGTAAGGCCTCTTAACTCGCCGACAAAAAGCTACAGGACATATTTTTGAGTAAGTTGTATGCACCCATATTTTGGCACGTGACTGTATATGTTTGCCGAGCCACGTTACGCCGGTAAAGCGTAAATCAACCAGCGGTAAAGCGTAAATGGGTTAATTTGTAACCTGGAGATCTATTTGGTTCAGCACTTCGCATCGATGCTCATGCTCTATTCCAGTGCGCCGATCTATCTAATACAGTCAGATCGAGTGATATGCAATTATGCATACAACATATCGTAATGCATATGCAATGTGAATTGACGAATTAAAATATATCTCCAGTTAAGAGGCCTTACAAGTTTTAAAATATTTTGATTTCAAATTTTGACAAAAGTTTGGATAATACCCATAAAGTGATTATAGAATACGATGATTTTATTAAAGTTTTAGATAGTAACATTGCTCTTTTTTAATTTATTGTGTGTAGTAGAAATTAAGCAGGAAAAAGTAATTTTTAGCTCGAAAATTGTCGATTTGGAGTGATGTTTGAAACAATATTTCTTAATGATAAACCCAAAAAATACATTAAAAAGATATGTCATTAGGTCGCAATAATCCTGTTCTAGATAGTAACATTGAGAAAATGTTAAGGTACCTGTCAATTAAACAGAAAATCGCCTAAATAGATGACCCTTTTTAAACTAGTAAGTAACTTAAGGGTTACAATACAATTCAAATTCTCTTTACTGCACACCTCACATAAATGAATCAGTCGCATACAGAAACATAACAGCAACATGTAGGTAGAGGTAGACAACGGGCGGTCTCATCGCTGAAGAGCGATCTCTTCTAGACAACCTTTGGGTAGCGGAAAAAAGAACATTAATTATGCAGTGGTGGTGGTGGTGCAGTTACCAAAAGTACCTAAATATATGAGGGGCGCTTGAGCGAGAAAACGAGTAGACTTACTATGAGAGTAGGTATGTAGGTATGTATGGTGAGAGTAGATTGCTCAACGACTGTGGGATTAGTACCTAAATTTCAATCTACTCAAGATATTAAAGTAGGCTTTATGGAGTAATTACAACCATGACCTAACATAACCCATCATTGATTCTTTGACAAATGGTGACGTGTTACTTATGACCTCACGAGCCTGAGGTTTCAAATTAATAGTACTTACGTCAGAATAATCCAATGCTTGCCTTCAATACTCACGTGACTGACAGAATGACAGCTTCTGCCATAAGAATCAATAGACCCAAAAGGTATATTAAATGGCGATTTGTAAGCTTTAATATTGTAACACCGTAAACGACTGACTTAGTATACTTACCAAATTTAAGGTAATTAATATTTGTAACAATAGATTATGTTTTTTTTTTTTTTTTGTTCTTCTTAATTATCTGCGATCAGTCTCCAGACTATAATCAGATTGGTTGTACGGGAAATGGCGATTGTAGATTTAGAGGCCTGTGCCTCGTTCACTACTTAAAGGATGTGGTTGCGTTTTAGTCTCTTAACCACGCTGGCGTTATCTAATAATCCAGAAGCTAATGGATTGGAGTGGTGAGAAAGGCGAACTATGTGTTGTTCCTTATAGCGCCCCACTTCTGATGCTACTGTTGGCATTTTTACATATTCGTGGATTTCATTATTTGTCGCGAACCATGGAGCATTTGTGATGTTTCGCAGAATGTTATTTTGAACCCTCTGTAGGCATGCTATGTTGGTCTTACTGGCTACCCCGAATAGATTATGTAATTGATTTTTGTTATCAGTATGGAATATGTCCAGTCTGTGTAATGATGGTATGCTTAAAAGTATCAATCTCACGTCATACATTTTAATTTCATATAAACTTTTTTTTTTCAGAGACTGTTAATTTTTAATGTACATCTAGTCATTGTGTAGAAGAACGTATAAGGTCTACCAGAAAAGTGTGTTAGGGTAGGTTAAAACTCCGACCCTGTATAATACTTTGTGACAAAAAATTACATTTATGAAATAAAAAAACCGGCCAAGTGCGTGTCGGGCCACGCGCAAGGTAGGGTTCCGTAGTCGTCTACCCTTTACATTATGTGGACTAAAAAGTTCGAAAACTTATATTTACTATGTTTTTGAAAGAATTAACAACATTATCTAAGGTATCAATGGAAATTGTACGAACGTTTGCTTTTGCAAAGTACATTTCTGAAGTTCGACTATTACTCGTTAACTAGTAATGTCTTCTTAGCTGTGATAGTTTTCCTTTTAAATTCATCGTATATACTACTACCATGATTTTTTTCACATGCCTAGTAGCCACCGTTTAGCTGGCAGGGGGGGGGGGACACTTAGCAAAAATTAACGGACGGACGGACGGACATGGCGAAAGTATAAATAAGGGTTCCTTGTTTACTACGGAACCCTAAAAATCTACACAAAATAAATTTTGTGAAATTTTGTCTACAAAACTATATATGGTATATAATTTACCATTGGTGGGCCATCAAAAATACAAGCTGTTGTTACTAGCTCTATGACTACGTCAAATTTTACCAATCACCTCAGTACGATTTAACGAAACTTTTTACTACCGTCCAAATTAACTTATAATCCGGGTTCGAATCCCGGCCGGGGGCATTTATTTGTGTGATGAGCGCGAATATTTGTTCCTGGGTCTTGGATGTTTTCTATGTATTTAAGTATTTATTTATCTATATAAGTATGTATATCGTCGCTTAGTACCCATAGTACAAGCTTTGCTTAGTTTGGGACTAGGTTGATTTGTGTAAGATTGTCCACAAATATTTTTTTTTTTTTATTTACTGTCAGCCGAGTCTCACTCGACTCACTTACTACTTCGCAAATATAATACTGTCAGCGCGCTCGGTTATATCAGATATTGAGGTACAAAACAAACGTACAAACATCGAATCCAAGACCTAACGCACTTCGGCATTGTATTCAGTCACTAAGCCACAACTACAGCAGATAAAAACGGTTCAACCGATAATCATCGAGACGGCACCGAGATGTCACTGATTGCCGAGCACAGTCGATAATTCCACAGTCGGATGCCAGTCGCGGTATGCAGACTTTGACAGCGAAATTATCAATTAGAAGAACTTGCGCTGAAGAGTGCATTGTGACAGCGCAGAATCGAATGGTATCGCATCAAATCGGAGCATCCAATTTGCAACTATGTAGACGTAGATAGTGGGCTACCATGACTTGCTATCAAGTAACTTGACGCACGATTAAGCGATTCCTGTCTCACTCGCATGGTATTGAATAAGAAAGCAGAGGATATATTTTTCTCGTAGTATTTTTCGCTGCGGCAGTTTGTGCCACTGTGTAAGGGCACTGAAATGGCACTGAATTTTAATTTCAGGTAGTGGAGTATAATATCGCCATAATCACAGGTTTAAGCCTCTATCTATGCACCTAATGCACCATACAAAAGATATCAACGAAATTCATTACGATACTTGTGCCGTAGGTACTCTTGGTTAATTGTATTTTGAAACGATACGAACCATACGTAACAAATGTCAGTAAACGTCAGGATTTATTATATAACAATGAAATTCTAGCTGAAATCGTATTTTTTCATAATTTCCAAAAACGAACAGTCTACAATTTTTGCAAAAAAATATTTTTACAAAGAATGTGCTTGAAAAGTGCATTTTCTAAGCAAACTGTGCGGAAAATACTACATATTTTTCCGCACTAGTGCTTTTTACTTTAAATTTATTTTTATTTTTTAACTCCGTCGTCAGCCCGACGTAAAGAGTTTTCATTATTTGAGAAAAGTTTTACAAATTAGTAAATTATAGATTTACAATCTCTTAAAAGGGTACATAAATATAAATACTTCATTTAACGTATCCGTGATCATTTTAGATTTTATTTTTTTATCTAGAAATAAATTGTGAATTTTCACTATAGGTAAATGCTTGTCTGAATGCACAATTAGCCAGTCCCGCTTTAGCATTTTTCAAAGAAATGTGCACATGTGCAGTAGAGATGTTGAGCGCATGTATTTAGAAAAAGACCGACATTTTTCATTTTAAGAAAGACACTCGTCGAAAATCACTTACTTTCCACAACTGTATCATAAATAGCTATATTATGTCACTATTGGCTATAAAGCGGCAATTAAAATATCCCACTGCCTAGCCAGGGGAGACATAACATTTTGTATTTCTCCATGGGTCACGGGAGTAAAGAAAGTTTTTGATCGAATAGGGATGACGACACTATAAAAGAAAATCAATAAATCCAAATTTTCTACATAAAGGCTCAAATTCTCAATCAAATGGCGAAAAAAGTAATTCAAACAAATAAATAATTACGTAATTATAAGTCTTCAAAGTTTTAAGAGTCTGGTATGTTCTGTCCCTTTCCGCAAAACGCACCTTTGTATTGAACGATCGTCATTTACTATGGCGCTACTTAAAGTGACGTCACGGTTAGGTAGCACTTTCTCTCTCTAACTACGAACATTCTAACCCTTGTAGCTTCGTTATTTTTTGATATATTTTAATAGGATTTTCACTATTTGGCATAGTTTTATGTCTTCGTTCTATTGAAGTAATAATTTTTTTTGAGTCGACATCCCTATTCGATTTGGGCGTCAAATATACCTGCGATCTGGGGGCCGATTTTTGAGTGTCGAACGCTCGACTTTTCTTTTCACTCGGCATTTGTCAAATCATCATAGTTTTTTGACAGATCTCGAGTGAAAATGCGGGCCCCCTGAGACCTTATTTTCTTTACCGCCCTAGCTAAGTAATTTACTATTAGAATATACTATATGAATGTTGTTACAGTACGTAATTTTACACATTCTAAAAGCTGATAAAGGCTACTGAAAATATACTAAGCACCTTGTATCCTTCAAATAAATTAATATTTAAACAAATAATATAATTTCAATTTTGCAGCTGCGCAAATTTTCCTGAAAAACCGGCAACCAACTTGAATCTTCCTCTGAAAATCTCCCTTCATGGAAAACCCTCCCGCGGTGCCAGCGACCCTGTGGCACCCTCGTTGCCATGGCGACGCGCATATAAGCGAGCGCCCGCGCCGCTGCGCACAGTACGCCACGCTAGCGCCCCGTACGCACACGGTGAGTTCACACAATTCTACATTGTCCGCGTTTTTGGGTTTCAATGTGTTAATGCCATTACATATTCGTACTTACATTGGAGTAGGCCCCCGAAAAAAATCAGCAAATAGGTAATGGGTTCCAGTGGTATTATATGTGTGGTTTTTTTGTGATATTCTGGGTGTTGTTTTTGTTAAATAATCGTTAAAACTATCAGACTAAATACCTACCTAAGTGATAATAAAAGACAGGATTAAGTACTCATTTTTAAAGCTAATTAAATTTTATAAGATTACCATTGCGAAGTGAGATTCATCTAGATGGACTTGGGGGTGAGATCGATATCGAAGTTGCAAAAAAGTTCCAAAATTATGAAAACTATCAAGTTAAACACCACCACACAGTAAAAAAAGTGCATTTTGCATAATAAAAAAAATGTTTGTATACAGTTTTGGTTGGAGTACTTGAAAAATCTCCTTTGAAGAGCTTTCAAAGGTTTCAGTCCGCTCCTTCAACATGTAACAAAATTACACGAGAAAATTAATGTGCACCGGTAAAGTGAACTTATTGTTGGAATGGACAAAATAAATACTAGGTATGCAATAAAAAAAATCTTATACATTTTGGTTTGGCATGATTTTGGAGACTGACCCTGTCATGGCGCGGTTATTAGGTATATTGATTGAACTGTTTAACTGGTTAAACAATCAATCAATGCAAAACTTGTGATGTCACTCTTAAATCTCCCCAATTTTTTCTTAACTCTCGGCCTTTCATTCTTCTATGCAAGTTATTTATTAACTTACGGGTTTTTTTAAAGTTTCATGCGATTTCTAAAGTCTAGAGCTGCAAATTGCCAACGCTCTCGTTGCTCGACCCGTGGGGCGATAGTCGCTTGAACGTCTCGCGTTTATTTGTAAGAAGGTTCAGAGTTAGCCCGGTGCAGGGAACAAAGCAAAATTTTCTTAAGTGCAGAACCGAGAAGGCAGGAGCTTGTGCACTACATTGTACAATCTGAAAACGTCTACAGACAGACGCATATCTTGCAAATATAATCTGAACCTAATTAAAACGGTCGTTACGTTTGCTCTAGTCTACACATATGCGAGGTACTTAATATATTCACCTAATAATGTCATGCACTTCCTTGGGAACCTTGCGAGTTGGCCAAATTACATGTACAGTCAACATCAGAAGTACGTACGCACTTGAAGAGGCCAAAAGTCTTTATTACCAACGAATAAGAGTTTTTGAGCACCTCAACCACGTAGCTATTTTTGATGCTGAGCGGTCTGCGTAATCATTATTTTTGTTCCGCACATAAAATTATGAACGGTTTTAATTAACAAATTAAGCAATTCAGAATAAACTTATGTAAAAACTTAGTCAATTAGATAAAGAGAAAGGAAACTTCGAAAATATGTATGAACCTCGAAAATATGTATGTGACATTTATTGTGCTCTAATTGTAATTAATCCCGTACAGACATCCTCTTTAAAAACTGTTTGGAAAGGCATTATGAAAAAAGTTGCAAACTAACAACAGACACCAACAGACCCGTTAACAGAGCCGTGATGTTAATGTACAAGTAACTTAGAACAAAAAACTTTTTTCATTTTTTTTTTTAACTAACTAATTAGCTAATTATTTATGTAAGATTAGAAAGATGTGTTAAGATAGTCCACAAATATTTAGGTACCTATTGTTCAAAGTAGCAGTCAAACGTGGAACTGTTCGATGCAATTTTCATAAAATTAATAGAGCTTCTAATCTACTGTCACATTTTACGTATAACGCCACATTTTCCCGAAATAATCTAAGTACAAAAACTAGTAATTTACGGTTAGGGTAATATAAATTGCACAATATTATATACATTGTACTAATAATAAACCGTAGCAGAAGAAATAAATATAAACATCAAGAATCATAAGAATGAAATGAAAAATTAATGATGATATGAATGAAAAGGCTCTTCTGAAAAGCCTGGCTATTTAATTTCTCTCGTAACAACCTACAAGCAAACTTTGGAGCTTAATAAATAGCAATTTCCGGGATCCTATCATAATCATATCAATGTCCAAAAATGACGATTTTCGCGATATCTCGCTCCGTTAACGATTACTTTTGCAGTATAGATGTAAAATTAAATAAAGATACTGACATATTAAAAAAAAACTTACAACCTCTTTAGGAAATATGACTGTTTTTAGCGACCCGTATTCTTTGTCCGTGAGTATAATTATTGCAAAATACCGTTTGATCATGAGTTTTCGATAAGTTCGTAGGTAGGCCAAACTACGAATTTCACCAAAACAGTCAGTCGGCGACCGCCGAAGTCATGACGATCTTTTTGTGTGATCAATTTCTTAACATTGAATTTCCTTTTAAATAGTTCGATAGTCAGTAACGTCAGTAATCACAGAACAGAAAAAACAGCCAGTAAAGGTCTGGAGGTTAATCTAACCCGGCATTTCGCATTCCAATATCATATCACAGTGATGCGATGCGCTCATCGCTTTTTGCACGATAGCTCAGCGGCAGCTCACATCGATGTAATATATTTATTCTTATATATATATTTCAGTTTTTTTTTTATTATAGGGAGATTAGGGAGAAAACGGCGTCCAATTCTTCTCCTTGTGGCATGGACCCCAGGACGCTAGCGGCATTACCTCTTTTTTTTTAATAAGCATGTATGTTTGGGGCAAGGTCGATTTTTGTGATACTGTCCCCAAAATACTTAATTTATTTTTATTAATAAGCCTATTGTAATGTGAACCGCTGTGTAAAACTAACGCCAGTGACTATGATACCCTAGTCACGAGTCCATCTCGACTCTAGTTGATATGGAAATGCCCCGTGGCTGTAAACGCATCATTTACACGAGTATTTGGCCTAGATCTACCTGTATGGTACGTTATTAGTGTTCAATACAATATAATATTGGTACATCAAAGTAAATTACATGTAGAATATGTGTCTACAATGGGCTAATACACATTCGAATACCCTATGGCAGGTGTACTACCAAGTAGGTGTACGTTTATCGTCTTTAGTTCATAATTTAGGTTGTAGGTATTACTATTTTACTACACTATTACTTATTCTGTGATTTAGGTACTTATAATGAAATAGGGTAACTATTGTTGTATAGATTAAAAAACTTGAAAAAGGTAGTTTAAACACTTTTGGACTATGCATATAAGACGACAAGTTACATTAGTAAAACAGCATATCCTACCTACATAATATTATAAATGCGAAAGTTTAGATGTTTGGATATGTTATTCAATCGCGCTAAATAAAAACGACTGAACTAAAATTAAAAAACCGGCCAAGTGCGTGTCGGGCCACGCGCAAGGTAGGGTTCCGTAGTCGTCCACCCGTTACATTATGTTTTGACAGAATTAACAACATTATCTAAGGTATCAATGGAAATTGTACGAAGGTTTGCTTTTGCAAAGTACATTTCTGAAGTTCGACTATTACTCGTTAACTAGTAATGTCTACTTAGCTGTGATAGTTTTCCTTTTAAATTCATTGTATATACTACTACCATGATTTTTTTCACATGCCTAGTAGCCACCGTTTAGCTGGCAGGGGGGGGGGGGACACTTGACCATAACAAAAATTATCACTTCAAAGCTTAATATCACGCCAACCTATTCTTTAATCAAAAAATGTTTTTAGAAACCTTATAATATTTTTGAAAGAGCTATCCAACGATACCCCACACGATGGGGTTTGGAAGAAAAAAAAATTGCACCACCACTTTACATGTAGGGGAGGTACCCTGAAAAAAAATTTTTTTTCAGATTTTATTCTACCGTTTTGTCGGCGTCATTGATATGTATACTCATGCTAAATTACAGCTTTCTAGTACTAACGGTTACTGAGAAAAACGGGGGTCGGACGGACGGACGGACGGACGGACGGACGGACGGACATGGCGAAACTATAAGGGTTCCTTGTTTACTACGGAACCCTAAAAAGATACGGTGTTCCCTTGTTTTGCGGAAAAATGTTTTTTTAGAATGCATCGTTTCGCAGAATTTTCACTTCAGAGAAATATCATCATCATCAACCTATACCTATGCCTACGTCAAACTGCTGGGCACAGGCCTCCTCTCAATAGATGAGGGGGATTGGGCAGTAGTCCCCACGCTGGCCCAGAGCGGGTTGGGGACTTTACATATAAATATAAACATTATTTTCAGATCGTTAACTTTTTAGGTAATTATTAGGTACAGCTAAAATGCCATTATGTAGAACCCAATTAAATCTACTAGAAAAGTAGGTAGGTTAGATTAGAACAGCGACTTTTGTAAAAAAATGTTTTCTATGAAATGAAAATTCTTTCATAAAATACAACTATTATATACACGCTACAGTAATCGATATTACCCAAGTTACGAAAATAACTGTCGTGTTGCATTAATGCTCGTACCTACACTGACAGACTGCTCCACGATTAGACGCGCACGCGCATGTCAAAGATCAGCTACCATCATCCTACCATCACTGAAACACGAGAAAGCAATATCAGATAAACAACTTTATTACACTTACTACATTTTGATTTGGAAGGAAATATTGCGTATCACTTCTAAATTTGATTTTGGAAGCTTAATTTTAGTTGGTTAATTTTAATTGAATGAAAGCAATTACGGTTTATTAAGTGTCAAGCATTTTAATTATAGAAATAGAATCAAAAATACCGTATAACAAAATGTTTTGTTAAGTGTACTCGCGTAGTTTTAAAATTGTTCACACATTGCATCTCAGGTTAAGAGGGTTTGCATTAAGTAACGTTAACATTAAGTAAATTAATGTAACTGGGCTAACCCCAAAAAAAAACAACATAAGTTCATAACAATTCCGTTCGAAGTCTTCCCTTCAACATGCGAATATTTTTCGGAATTATCCCAATACATGTGCACCGCAAAGGCGGCAAAATTATCTCACACGTCTATTTAATACCTAATGCTGGCTGGTGACTGCACATTGTGACATTAACGCGTCTGAATACGCAAGGCCTTCACCATACAAACTCTGTGCAAGTTTTATTCGTCAGTTTTGGCACACCCGCATATATATATTTTTTTGCTTGTTAATATTAGATATACGAAGAATGTGAAGCAAAAAAATCTAAAAATTCAAAAAAAAAACTAAAAATTGAAATAATAGAAAAAACTAATTTATTTTTCTTGAGGTTCTAGCTAACTAAAAAATAAGCGTACTGACCAAAAATCATAAGTGTAATGCAAACACAAGCGAAGAAAAACTTGCACAAAGTTTGTATGGGGAGTGCCTTGCGTATACAGGCGCCTTAAGGGCTGCGTTTGCAATCCCCGCCTAAAAGTATCTGTCAGATAAATGCTAGCTCTGTCTTTTTCTTTCATATGACTTCAAAAAAGACACAAATAATTTTATGTCACACCTAGCCATAAAGTGGCCATTATCGCACGCTTCGCGCGCGAAAAAACCCACTTCCTGGCCAGGGGGTGACATAAAATTTTGTACTTACCACGGGCGATATTAAAGAAAGCCTCAGATCGCATATTAAAATACCTGCGATCTAAGACATTCTTTGTTTTATCGCCCTTGGTAAGTAATGTACTATTAAATGAAGGATAATTATATTATTGAAATATCGGCCCTAAGGCTACTTGCTATATTTCGACGGTATCAATATGATACAGTACTTTCAACAGTACTGAGTGACGGTATTGTATCGCAATTCGGGTATAAAAGTGATATTAATTATACACCAGACTTGGCTCGCATGACCGCCCGGGGTGCCGTCTCACTCGGGACATCTGCCCAGACTTTCTCTAATCTAGTTCACATAGTTACATAAAACGTATGAGAGGATCGGACCGGGCAGATTCTCAGAGCTAATGTATACAATTATAACGACCTAAGGGTAATCGGGTCTAAATAAAATGAATGGACTGACAGTGCAGTCGAGAAGTTGCACAAACTAAAGTTAGAGTCCAATTAGGTTTTTCAGTACCTATAGTATAAGTTTTTTCGACACAAAACACAAACGATTTGCACAGCGTTTGCGTTTAGTCTCTGGTGGCCTTATTAGGTAACTATTATTTGCCATATAAATTAAGACTAAACGCAAACGTATTCGTTTGTGTTTTGTTTCGAAAAAACGTATCTTAGGTACATTCAGCAAAAAAAATCCTCTAGCACTTTTGGACTCTTACGGACACATAATAGAATAGAAAATTGGTAGAACCACTTTTTTGGTCGACTTTACTAGAGGTACAGGCGTTATTAAGGCTGCGTTTCGTTTCTAGAGATGTGTGTGAAAGCTAGGTCTTGCAAGGTTCAAATGTATCGCAACGCATCCTTCCACATCTCTAGTGGAAACGCTGCCTAAGGGTCGGTACCTTGTTTCAAAGCGTAATCAATAATCAAACCTGCGTTACAAAATCTGATTGTACAGCAATTTGACAAGTTTCTATGGGATGTCGCATATCTGCGGGCGCCATACTTAACGTTGACCGGTCAGTAATTGTGATGCAACCTGCCTAAACCTATCTAATAAAGTGAACCGACTGACGACAACAATTAAATATATGATCTTTTCATGCAACTAAATAGCTTGATTTTTTTTTAAGCTGAATTATTGTCTTTATTTCCAATCGATTACAAAGTATATAATTATTATACAATTAAAATAACTACCTAAAGCTAAAAAAAGGCCGTGGTCTTGGGTTCAAATCCCGCCAATTTTTTCAATGAGCGATTTGGGGGGTTCCTCGCTTCTGTTACCACCTGGCGCAGGTTCCTAGTACACTGGCGGAGTTGCCTCGTTGTATGGAGAGGGATATCCTTTGCACCAGGTACTCACCAGAGCGGGGATCGCCTCCACGGTCTCTTAGGCGTCGTTTCATGCATAATTTGTTAAATATGTAATACTTTTATCCCAAAAAATAAGTATCTCCTAAAGGCATAAAATGGGGAGCGGGATTTTGTATGGGAAGAGGTTTGAAACTAGTACTTAAGTAAGAATCAGTTTGTAACCTTAGTGTTTGTTTACAGGTTCTTATAGCTTAAGCTTTGTGAAGCAGCACCAACATGATGCTACGTTTGTCAACTTTTATTGGTAAGTCCCTAAATTTACACTAAATTAGACACGGTATTAAATTTCGTAGATAATCGTGTCATCGTCAAAAGCATCAATAACATCGGCATGGGTCTAAGTAGGTATATGTCCCATTGGTCTCCATAGTCCCCACGCTGACTCTTCATCATTATCCTAGTGTTATCCCACTGCCACCCCAGTTGCATCCTGGAGGATGCCCGGGATTCGCTAATCGCTACCTATTCGTAAGGGCGAAACTAGACCTAATTGGGATTAGGCATGTCAAGTGAGTGGGCAACAAGCCGCCCGAACTACACTAAAAAAATATTCATCCTCCTTCTAGCGTTATCCCAGTACAGTTGCATCCTGAAGGATGCCTGGAGTCCGCTACCTAATCCCAAGATTTGGCGTAGGCACTAGTTTTTACGAAAGCGACTGCCATCTTTCCAACCCCGAGGGGAAACTAGACCTTATTGTCAAGTGAGTGGGCAACTTGACTGTTAGAAGTTCTCAAGGCGCCCGAAGGCCTCCAACTTGGCTTAACGACTGCTGCCATAAACAGCAACCGGGATCTACGGCTTAACGTGCCTTCCAAAGCACGGGAGCGCTCAGTAAGTACACTAAAAAAAATATTGATAAAGGAAAAATATTCCGACGAGTTGGAAGCTCGTTTATTTTAAGTCGGTTAAAGTTGGGTTGTTGTTGCATTTATTTTGACACACTAAACTTTTTATTTGCAATCTTTTACACGGCACACGGGTGACAAATAGTAGAAATCAAGCTACCTACCTACTAAAGATGAAAGTACTCAGTGAACGGCAATAGATTGTTTCAAAAAGCTTCGGTCAATGAATAAGTACCACGATAAAATATTGACAGCAGCAATGTAAGCAGTAGAATGACTTTAGGAAGTTTATTCTTTTAAGACAATTTCGTGCACCAGCTTTAAATACTCGTAGAGTTTGAAATCTTTTTAGGGTTCCGTACCCGAAGGGTCCAACGGAACCCTATTGTTGCCACTCATGCGTCCGTCCGTCGTCTGTCACAAAATTTTGTCCCGAAGAATTTTTCAACTTTTCCTTGACCTATAAACTTGAAATTTGGTGATAATGATTATTATTACGTATATTTTACCAACAAATACTAACATATTGATAAATCACATTTTTGAGGTTGGTTCGGAGCCCTAAAAGTGCGAAGTCCGACTCGCATTTGCCCGGTTTTTTTATAATATTCTTATTGAGAATCCTAAATCGTGTTCTTCTGTGCCAACAGTCGACTTGTTTTGACGACTATAATATATTTCTTTATTTATTTAATCGTAGGGCATTTTCCTACTCGTTACTTAATATCGATACCGACGACCGCTTTAGCTTAGTTGTTAGTGCCCCTGCCTAGGAAGCTGGAGGTCCCGGGTTCGAATCCCGGCCGGGGCATTTATTTGTGTGAAGAGCACGAATATTTGTTCTTGGGTCTTGGATGTTTTCTCTGTATTTAAGTATCTATTTATCTATATAAGTATGTATATCGTCGCTTAGTACCCATAGTACAAGCTTTGCTTAGTTTGGGACTAAGTTGATTTGTGTAAGATTCTCCACAAATTATTATTTATTATATACTCGTAGTATACAAAGTACAGGATATTACAACTATACTTTACTCTGTTGTGTATCTACCTTGAAAGTACTATCCTATACGAGTTCTATGCCAGAATTTGCAAGAAACAAATGAACGTGCCATACATTTTACTATGGCAGTACTTTATAGATAAAAATAACAGAGATATTAAATCTATCACGTATCACAAGTCAACATGCGCACTATGATATCGAAGTTGATATACTCGTTATATTTTGATTGTTGTAATAGCAGTATTAATTACTAGATCGGCTTACACGTCAGTCAAGCTTTATGTAGCCACAAGATACTTATGGGGCCGCGGCCGTATTCAGATTTTCATGATAATGATAGCTCATGACAAATCGGTCATGACACCAGTTTCATTTATTGTATTCGAGTGATGTCATCCTAATACGTACCTCTGGTGGACAAAGGCCTCATCTGGATTAGCGAAAGTAAGTAGGTAGGTATAGGTACAGACATGTTTAATCATGCAAATAATATTCGTATCTCTTCGTTAAGATTTTATTGAACATATCAGAAACAACTGTTTAATGAAGTCATAAAAAGTTCACTATAACAAAAACTGAAGATATAGATAGAAATAGCTGTCTGTTTATAGAAAAACTATTTCCTACCAAACTAATAGCAGTCACACATTTGTTGCGCTACGAATGCTTGATCATTCATCAGCGTTTCAGAATTTCCCCATATAATAATCCCATATCTTAAGGTTGATACTACATACCCGTGATAGGTAATTTAAGCGTTTTTGTGTGGATACTCTAACCAAACTTATCTACTTTTTACAGCCATCAGAGCCATAAAATGTATCCATAACCAAATATAATTAAAATCGGTTCATTGCTTCAACAGTGACAGCATAACAGACAAATGCACTTCTACATTTATAGCAGGTATTATATTAATATATATGGCTATGCCGTAATATAATTAAAATGAAATAGCTCATTTAATCATCCTATTATCGACAACACATAATCATTCGTGGGAGGAAAACCAATAAAATTCAAAACTAATTTATTGATTCCTTGTGAAATGACCGAGGAATCAATAAGCTTCATTGGGAAAGCAATACCCATAATTTTAATACACGAATGTATACAGAATGTCCCTTTAATATTGGAGACGTTTATTTTGCTCTATGGAAACAATATTTTATTTCAATAAATAAGGAAATACAAAACTGCTTGAAACCCAGGTGTTTCCAACCAACCGACCAAATGCTAACCAGAAGGGTAAATGATAAGAAAAAATCCCTCTTAAGTAACATGGCATTTTAAAATTAAAGGATTCGAATTTCATACTTGTTACCTCGGAGAGTAACAAAATATTGATTTAGTATAGAAAGTAATACTTAAAAAAATGTATCCATAGAGCAATAACTCCTATCTTCACTAGTTCTTTCTCTTCATGTCTCATAGTCGTGGGACACACTGTTGACACTGTATATAGCCGTCCCTCCAATCAATAATCGACCTTATTCCAACAGGCGCGTACGACGCACTAGTATTCTAGCAATACGTCAATAAAAGCGTGTGTGCCTATCTGCGTAAGGTCGCTATAGATTTATGGCCACATATGTAAATAATAATCTCGTCTCTATTACTCGTAATGACAGGCAGGTCAAAGGGCGACCGCACATCGATTTTATGCGTGATCTATGACCCGTATTATATTTTTTTTAAATATATATCACATACTCAGGACTCATAATTTGTGGACCATTCAATTCACAAATTGGTACTGGTTGGTTCTGCTCTAGAGCAGAACTGTACCACTTTCAGAACGCCATTTAGACGAAATATACACCACTTTCAGAGTATGAGAAATTAAAAATATTATTACATACCTACACGTAGCCTATGCCTACGTAAACGCGGCCTTAGGCGCCGATTCGAAGCGTATAATTCCGTTTTAAAATAAAGTAACTAGAAAAAGTTTTGTCTAGTCGACATCGATTTAATACATCGATGCTAATTGACGTTTAAGCCGTGGGCCGTGGGCGGTGTTCTAAGAATTGTACACTTTCTCGAAGTTATCAATTATGAGACATCTTGGTAAAGTGCTTCGCAATACTTTTTAATTAAATATTCCTATTATAGCAAAAGTAAGACTCGCTTATAATGATTTAAGTAGATGCTTATTTATTTTACGTGTTCTGCTGAACCGATAAATAATAGAAGTTAGGTTAGGTACATACCTAACCTAACGCGGGGTTGTATGCGGGATTTATATCATGTCATGTACCAATGCATCTTAGTTGAATAAATGTCTTTATTATTATTATACCTACTAGGTAGTGTTCTCTACATGTTGCTGTTTTGATTCTGTATGTAACTGTGATCATGTGTCAATGGGGCAGGCGGCGCAAAGCTCTGCATAGATGGCGCCACTAGAGTTTGTCATATCTCGATTGATGCAGATTTAACTTTAAAAAATATTGTACGTTTAAAATACCGTTATAAATAATAATAAGTATTAAACTTTGTATCTTAGGCCGAGACACTGTCGGTTAATGTTTCAAAGCCATTTAAATACAAAAGGTTTTGTTTAGACAGGAGCGTGTAAGTTATATTTTCGTAAAAATATACTCGTCCGTTTAGCGCGATAAAATTGATCCAAATGAAAAATACGGACGTCTGACTCTGACACAGCTAAAAGCACTTTACGGCAATGCGAGCAATCAGTAAAAGGATCGCAAAATTAAGGTGACTGTAGTGGGTAAGTATTTGTATTGTATTGTACAGTTTGTGTCCTGAAGAAGGATATAGGATTGGGCCATTTTCTTTAAAATCCCTAAAAAGGTTTGAAGAAGTCAACCAAGTTTCATGCGAATGTTAAAACTTAAAATATTCCCAATTCACACAGAGCCCTATTCAACATGTTCCACTTTACATCTCGAGATATCGCCGATTTTTGTGGATGGTTCTCAATGCTCATGTTACTGGCGGGCAAATTCTTCTATTCGAAGTGCATTCGAGAATGTCAATCATAGCCAAACGAAGTAATCCAGATATGTTTTACGGTCGCGTTTATGTGAAGTCTTTATAAAGCTCTCATCCATAAAATGTAACCATAAAACCTAAGTAGGTATTGTGCTAGCCAGGCGTGCGTGCCACATAATGAGATATTTAGAGAGAAAATGGATATTAGTGCCTTTTTTTGACGCAGAGGACCTGAGGCAGGCCCATGGTGGGGGGTATGTGGGACTCGCCCTTCCCTTCGTGGGAGAAGAGAACACCCACTAAAACTTCTGCGGCGTTAACCCTCGCTGCCGTTTAATGGCACGCATGGTTTAATGGTTTAGGGGCATCGTGGGGTCGCTGTCATTCTACCGTGATGACCCTTGGGATATTTTAGTGCCTAGTGCCTATGCCATTAACGATGTCCCAAACCAAATTACAAGCTTTGCCAGCTAACTGCCTGCCGCACTGAGTTGAATGAAAATACACCTGAGAATGGCACAATATCAATCGATATCGCACTATACTGCTGCACGAGCTGATAATAAATCGTCTCGAATACGCCCGACTTCTTCCTGCCTACTGTGAGGATCTGGCCTACAGCCCGCGGGCCTACACATCTCCTACCGCTACGTTTAAGTATGTACCAATGTTCAAACGCATCTCGCAATGTCGCCGTTTACTTAGAGAACCATACGGACATATGATGAGATATTGATATTTAGAAACGTATTTATGGAAAAATGTTCGTTACTTATTCCTCCATTGCATATTCTGCATCTTTGCATCATCATTATCTTTGATCTTAAGCTCCATCCATAAATTTGGACATCGCATATAAGACCTACCCTTTACCTCGGACGGTACCTGGGCGACATGCAGCGTACGAGAGGTGAAAGGGTAGCGAACACAGGAGAGACCCTTGCCGCCCTTTGAGGGATGCTCATAGATGGGATCTACATAATCTAATCAAAATATATACCATGTAAGTAGTATACTTTGGCACACCATATACAAAATCTATGGTGTACCGAACTATTTGGCCACTTTGGCTGCTACGTACTATATGACGCTGACTGTACATTGTTTCGGAAATATATTCTTCAGTTTTAATTCATAGTCCGGTAGCATGGTCGTAGACTGAATAGTTAACCCGTTAAACTAGAAATATATATTTTAATATATACGAATATATTTACTATATTTTGAATAATGTAATCGAACAAACGTAGACCACACGGTATTAGAAATCAAATACTATCCTACTACGTGTTCGTGTACGATTTTCCGTTATAAGCTGTAGTGTTCTAGGAATGCAAGCTTGCATCTAGTAGAGGTCTAAAACAAATAATACTATTTGGTCCTTCGAATAATCAACGGCTCATTGCTACGACAATCCATCGATTAAGGTTAAGTATAGTACTAAGATTAGGGTACAGCGCTTTTGACTATGCTGGGTTCTGTAGCACTACTATGAGTTTACTGTGTCCGTACTTGCTAGCGACTGCGTAAACGATTTGTATGAACAATAGTACAGTGCCCCTGGCGGTCACTCATTGTACTAAAAATCGGTAGTACTTATGAGTCCAAGGTAAGTTACCTGTCGAAAACAAATCGCTAGCGAGTGAAGTATATCTCTCATGTAGCGGTTTCTGGAGTCAGCAGCGGCTTAGCAGTTGGTAGACCGTACGCTCATTTGCCAACGTCATGGTATCGAGTTATATTAATTAAAGTGATTAATGAATTTCCCTTGGATTTAATCGAAACGTGGACTCGATCGTGGATTGTGTCGCTTAATTTATATGAGCCTGTGATACATTGAGAAACAATACGGTAAATTAACCATGACACAAGTTTTACCCGGTCTTAACAATACTTGCGTGTAATATACCTGTACCTTATTAGGGAATACGTTTAATGCTCTATTGTATAAGGTTGTGTGTTTAATTGATTAGCTTCACTCTCATAAAATGTGCACACTTCCAATAACATTGATCTATAAGGTCGAATAGCACCTACAATAGGTACCTATATCCTACGTAACGGTACTTTGGTACAAGGTTTTTTTTTTATTCGACCGACGGTTGCAATTCTCATTCAAATATACAGCCAGCTTGTTCCTAATCGAACACAGAAGTCTCTAGAGCAGTCATAATTGTACTTTATTCGTGGGGTAACATTAATGGCTGGAGCACACTGACTAACTTACGCAGCGATGGTGGAGCGCGTGCGCGTGCCAGCAGTGTGTTCCGGCCTTAAACTCTATAGAAAAGACACAGATCTTTGTCTGTCTTTCAATCAAGATGAGATAAGCTTAATTTCTAACATTATCAAACAGAAAACTAATATCAAATTATTCTTCTCTTAAATTACCGGTTGTATCCCAGAGCCCGGCAACCGCTTTGCCATGCTTTGGCGTAACACTCGGTATACGAAAGCGACTGCCATCTGATCTTCTATTCTATTTCTTCTTCTCTTAACCCGTCCTCTTCCAGCGAAAAAAAAACAAAACAATCTTTTGTTATCCAGCCGGGGATCCCAGTCATCGTTAGCGGACGGCTATTTGTACCTGAATTTGTCACTATCAAATATGATACTTCTTGCGCAGAATGCTGGCCGCACAGGCTTTTTCCTGCAATGTCACCCCATTAGAATTCTTGGGAATGGAATGGTAATGTTCGCAACGGTACATCAGTACCCATGCTCACAAGCACCGTGAAAATATCTGCGTCAATATCATTAACCTAGAGTGCATCGGTTGCAACCACTACTTTACTCGTCTTGTTATCTGCCAGTCTATTCACATAATAGTTTATACTCATCCTTTCATCTCCAGTGTTAGTTGAACCCGGGACTCTTAACAACTACATATTTTTTTGTATACCACGGTTGCAAACAAGCATACAGTATGTCTGATAGAACGGACTGAGTGCGGAAAAAGGAGTCCATAAACATAACTATAACCATATGTCTGATAGAAAAACGGACACCGTCGTGTCTATGGCTTTTATGGCTCCGGAACGTCGCACAAAACGGACGTTTATTTTACTGATTTATTTGAGAATTTATGGTATGAAACCTAACGTGAGGTTCGAAGTCATTAAAAGCGGTAAAATGTTATAGGTACCTACTTATGTGGAGTCGTTATAAACGAATTCTAGTGTACAACTTGCCCAGATGGACTCTGAACAGTCTGAACTCTGAAAGTGCCCTACTTATCTCAAAAACTGAACACGAATACGTAGATTATGCTGCTGGTTTGCCTGCAGCGATGCGTTAGGTAATCGTGGTGAATAAGCTCAGGTTATAGGTATACGAGCGTCGTGCGATGGGTAATCCAAAGCTGATTAATGAATATAGTTTCGCGACCTCGATACGAGTAGGTAATCTGCTATCCGCCACGCTCATACTTCCTGAAAATTATGTAAGGAATTGAAATGGATTATTCAATAGATTTTTTGCGATGAACAGTTGCGAAGGCGATTATAATCCCGAAAAAAAAGAAGTCGACCGCTTTAGCTTAGTTGGTAGTGACCCTGTCTACGAAGCTGGAGGTCCCGGGTTCGAATCCCGGCCAGGGCATTTATTTGTGTGATGAGCACGAATATTTGTTCTTGGGTCTTGGATGTTTTATATGTATTTAAGTATCTATTTATCTATATAAGTTTGTATATCGTCGCTTAAATAGTACCCATAGGTACAAGCTTTGCTTAGTTTGGAACTAGGTTGATTTGTGTTAGATTGTCCACAAATATTTATATCAATTTTTTAATCAATGTGAAAATTTAAAAATTCAACACCACAGGTGGGATTTGAAACGTCGACCTCTGGAATCCGTCCATTGCTCTACCAATTGAGCCACCGTGGTATCTGACTGGTGATTTTAATTGATAGCATACCAAACTCTTCTTTCAAATCCCGTCATTTTTTAACTGTGTCAGATGTTTCCTTCTGATTGATGAAATATTTTCTCTTAAAGAAATTTAATCAGTGAGTGTTGTAAAGCTTAATCACGTGGTTCCGGTAACATACGTGCCTCTAATAAATCCTCCAATAAATGCCGTCCGTGCCATGCGATGATTTATTGGAGCCCGTCAAAATTTACGGAAACATAGTTAACATATTGCTCATGTGTCTATTAAATACAGAAATGTGCTATATGGACAGTCGACATCAAATGTACATGTATACATCTATTGCCTTAACACAATGGAATAAGCTCCAAAATTGTAAACATATGTTGGCGCCGACCGTACATAATCATGTTCTCAAAACTTATCTTATTTTTTAAAAGGTATTTAGTTTACGTAATCGAATATATCTGTGACATGTTCTCCAGGCAGCTATTCGACTTCCAAAATTAAACGTAGGTAACATCACTTTCTTCTCTCTCGTTCAAAATCGAAGTGACAGGCACATGATAAGGGGATGTCCATATAACACGCCGGGTCGAGTCACATTTAGAACATCGTTTTTAGCTCCTATGTACCTTTCACAATATATTAGGCATCTGTATCGAGACAACTAGCAAATGATCATTGATGATGTACAAAAGATTGAAATTTGAGAAGATATGAATACTATATTGTACCTAAATAGTATAAGTATACTGCCAATTACCTACCTACTAGTAGTATATCTATAATAGCATTAATAACCACCATTACGTAAATTCACTTTTAGTCTTCCAAATTCAAACTTAAGCCACCAAACGGCACAATGATACTCGTAGGTTGTTATTCCAAATGTCAGGACGGTCCCAATAATTTGTTTTCACTTGATTGCCTTAAAGGTCACCAAACAATGTCCAGTTAATCATTAGGGCTAATTTAGAGTTTGTGGATAAGCGTTATTAGCCTAAGAGCCTAACTACATTTTTGTTTTTTGGTTCGTGAATCGATTAGTACAGTCAACCAATTTGATCTCTGGGCCAATTCGTTCCTTGTCACAGTGACATTTAATAAGAGACCTCTAGCGGCTTTCATATAGATTTTCACATTGACAAGGTACGAAGTGGCCCAGAAATCAATTAGTTGACCGTACCTACGAGTATTACAATCGATGGGAAATATATTTGAAAATGGCAAATAAGTAGGTACAACCAATGTTATTTTCTCTGATAGACATATTCCAGTTGGTACCACCATTTTATAGGATTGAAAAACGGAACCCATATAGAAGCACTTAGTTGTCCGTCTGTCTGTCTGACAAGACTCTTTATCTCGAGAACGTGTAGAGGTATCAAGTAGAAATTAAAACCATATATAGGTAACTTCTACAGTCTACATAAGTTAACGTGTAAATAAAAAGATACGGCCGTTTATGGTGCTAAAAAGATATATTTCTAGTTAAAACTTGATTTCTGGAAAAGCTCAGAAAAACTGCGTGACTCGATTCCTGAACAATTTATAATATGTACCTACAAACTTGTACGGAACCCTCGGTGGGCGAGTCCGACTTGCACGTGTCTGGTTTTTGTTTTCACTGGTCCTTTTCTTTGCAACAATCACTGTAGCGAATTTCATTTCGTCTCCATTGTTCAATCAGTGTACATGGAATATAGGTTTGTATGTTGATACAATAGCGTTATGTCTCATTAAAGGAAGTGGAGCCCTTCATTACAATTATCAACGCATTATTGTAAAAACTTACCTATCAAAAATAATGGCGGGATGTGATTCTTTAAAAAGTTAATAATCATTTCCGCCATTATAAGGTTAGATAACTTTAACCATTCGCAACGGTGTCTAGAAATAACGTACCTAATACTTCATTTGAAATACCTTATAAGTAGCATGTGGAAATGTCTATCTAATACTAATACCCCTCTGAAAACTGTCATTTTTACCGTCCGTCGTCACAAAATTTTCTTCCGTAGATTTTTTTTTCTTCCCGTTAACCTAATGAACTTGAAATTTGGTGATATTAATATTTATTATCACGATTATATTGATAAATTAGATCTCTTCTTTGAAATCACATTATTTTTCCTATTTTAACCAACTTAATTTTGCGATTTGTTCGGAATCTTAAATGAGCTAAGTCCGACACGCACTCGGCCGGTTTTTAAATGTATTTAGGTATAAATTTATCCATAACTATGCGATGCGTACGCAGAGGTTTGAAAATTGATGCATTTTTAGAACAAAGCCTTAGAATACATTCGAAATTTTGTATGAAACCTTATTTCAGTCCTGTACTAAGTACCTACGTGTTATATTACTGATAGGCGACTGTACTTACTCACTATAGTTTCGTTGTTATTCCACTAAATCCTAAAGCTAAACATTTAATCACCCAATTATGTTCAATTCCTCACAATTTACATGCGGCAGGCATCCTCGTGACCAATTTGAGCACCAACAAATAACATGAGGGTCTGCACTAGTGTCTGCAGTTTCACAATAATTTGTACAGTCAATATAAGTTTGAGAATGAAAATATTAAAATACATATATATGATGCTGATTGTACTGCAGCATTCTCAGGCGGCGAACATCAAGATTTCGGTGCCCCTGCGGAAGCGAAGTAGACCGGTTCGGACACCACGGACTTTCCTGCCAGAAGAGTGCTGGCCGCTTCTCCAGGCATGCTGCCCTTAATGACATCATCCGTCGGTCTCTTGCGTCGGCTAATGTGCCAGCCGTCTTGGAGCCGTCAGGCATATTAGAAACGACGGCAAGAGGCCCGACGGGATGTCATTAATCCCGTGGAGTATGGGACGGGTCCTGTAGCTCTAGTATAAGTTTTTCGAAACATTAACTAATTCGAAGGCGTTTGCGTTTTGTCTCAAAATGTATGAAAACGCTCTCACCGAGTTTGAAATACGCGCGTTCATCGGTTAGCAACAAATGTTATGCTCGCTGTTTTAGTTTCCACCAGTGACCACCAGAGGCGCTGTTCACGTTTTCATACCACTTTCATACATTTTGAGACAAAACGCGAACGCAAAACTTATACTAGAGCTACTGGTGTGGGATGCGAAGTGTATATGTAGACACACTAGCCCCGTCGCATCACCACCGAACCTCCTTTAGGGCGGCAGCCGCAGCGGAGGCGGCCGAGCATATGAAGGTGGGAAATTTATCCCGAAAATCATCCCTTTTACTCGGACGAATTCGCTGGCAAAAGCTAGTTAGAAATAAATGAAGTCATAGTGTGGATAGAAAAATTTACTTTAGTATGCCAAAAACACATTTCATTTATTTCCCAAGAAGCTAGCAGCCGCACTATCTTCCTTCTCCGCGTGTAGGTCCTACATATGAGTGGGAGTTAGGCATATAACTAGGGAAGCACCAACGCATTGGATAGTGGAGATATGGCCACTGTACGTACGGATGCTCCCGCCGTACAAATCCCACTCACTTTTCCTACCTCTTTGCGGTCACTCGACGTTTAGAATGTGTCACAATATCCTTGGTCGCGAGCAGACTGCTATTTTATCGGTAATTTCCGCTTACAATTCTATACAAATTTCACTTATTTCAGTAGCTTATCACGTCTCGAAGTCGCACGCTGCATATTTTCCCGGTTCAAGATTGTTTTCCCCGAAATCGCAAGACGACAATCGCACGATTTTTCTATCCTGAAAAAAAACGGAGTATATAGTGTGTAAAAATCGTTCAAATTTAAAATAAATGCACTATGTACTTGGTACATACTTAGTTAAATTGATTCAATACCGTAACATACTGATGAAGCTCTGATTGTGATACTAACGATCATCGTGAGCTGCTAGCATGTACATAGCTAATTAAACTTATACGTTACGCACAAACTCATCACACATATTCCCACCCAGCCCTATCTCGCTTCCCATTGCATACCATTTACAAAATCAAATTACACAACAATGACATAAACTGTAGCGGCAACTTCGCACGTTATCTTCGTGGACGTAACCCACCAACTGTAGTTGCCAATTAAAACTGATCTTTATAGTTTTAGTGACAAAGGTATATGAAATCGGGTTTGGTTGTTTACGAACTGCAGAAGTAAGCTTGTGGTTGGCTGGCTTCCTAGTTTCGTTGTTCTATTTCGTGACGATCCACCACGACACGCCTTCAGCGTGTTAATTTAAAAAGCTAAAGAAAGATAAACAGCTCTCGCTTAACTAGTAGGTTTTCGGCACTTCTGATGCAGTACGTTTCCCCATAGTTGCCGAAATAGGTTTAGTTTTCTCCTGCAATCTGCAATGAAGTAAGGTGGAATAAAATTCATGCAAAATGTCCGTACGAACATAGATTGCGAAAAAATAGTGCTTAACTTATGTAGTAACATTGCTAACGCAAACTACAAATTTCTAATTAAAGGAAAATTTAATTGGAAAGGTCGCAGGTTCGAATCGTGCTCGGTGCCTAATTTTTTCAATTTTTCCTTTAGACATAGGGCATGTTTGCGAGAGACATATGATTAGTGCAAATGAAGACTTATACGAGTAAATACCATAAGTAGAACTTTGAACACATGGTAATGAGCTACCTAATAAGGCAAACAAATAAGTACTTGGACAAGTTTTTGTAGGTACAGTCTGCAGCGAATGAACCTAGCAACGTTTAAAAAAGCTAATAATATATCGACACTACCTAATTATCTAGGAAACAACATGTTACAGAGCATTTCCAAGATAGGCTTCTTCTTATGCTACCCTTATCTCCTTAATTTACTAAAAATATTATTATATATTATGTACATTAAGGCACCTCTTAATTCTAAATATATATTTCAAAATCAACCTATAGGTATTCCTTCGTAAATAGTCGTTAGGAAAGTACTAACTAGAATTAGCAATCCTTTCCAGTATGACAATATTACCCTTCACAAGATCTATTCGAGCGATTCATCTCATCTTATTAATTTTAATGATTTTCCAAAGCTAGACCATTAACCGGCATTTCTAGACGTTATGAAACTAAATAACATATCTCCTGCGCCGAGCTAGAATCATTAATCGTTGCTTAAGGAAAACCATCTTTAACACCATGTGATAGGAGCCATCAAAGTTATTAAAGATTCACACTTATAGTTTCGTCACCGATGTGATTGTAAGAAATCTGTGAAAATCACTACCTTAGAACGTTTGTCGAATGATCTTAATATTGCAATAGTATCTTTAGATAATTGAGCACCATGAGTATCAGGTTACTCAACTATTGACCCCGTGTACTGGTGTTAACGGGTATTTAAATTGTGGTTATTAGTTGGTGTCTGGCCTCGACTTGATGGGCATACTATGGACTAAAACAGTCAAAAACAATGGTATAGTCATTGATGACCCTTTCACAATAGTGACATAGTAACAATTAATAATACGCATACGTCAGATTTTATGAGAGTTTTAATTGTTCAAAATGAAGTTCACAATGAAACAGTGAATTATAAATAGGTAACTAACACATTAACTTTTTTTTTCAACTTTGGTTTGGACGTTGCTTTGATCTAGCCGCGTTACTAACCTCTTTAAAGCCAGGGGAAATTGTAATGGATTGCATTTTAGTAAGAAAGGAAGGATAGATAAGGATCAACTAGGAAACAACTACCCCTTAACTCGTAGTGAAGAAAAGGACTAGGTAAAAGTGGATTGCTAAGGCACGGTAAGGTTTGGAATTCCCTGCCGGCATCCGTATTTCCGAGTCTATCTCAACACCGCTCACTATTACAGACGGTTTGGTGCAACCCACCCTCAATCATTATCATTATTTTTTGAGCATTTCAATACCTCCTTATAAATTTCTCAAAAAACTTTGAGTTGCTTTAGGTGCCGTTCAAATAACGTATAGTTACTTTTATCTCACGAGCACGGGTAGGCCATTGCTGTAATTGTGACACATACGAACATATAGACAACGTGAACTCATAGCTCCTACGCTGACGCACACATAGACAATGTGCATGTATAGCTCAACACACAACCATGGCTCACCCGCGCTTGTGAGATAAAAGTACTCTACTAAGTTACGGATTGTGATATACCGGTAATGAAGGAAGTAAGACCCTAAGGAATTATTATAATAACGCATTTAGTGGCTTGCGGTAATAAAGCTCTGCCTACGACACGCGAACACGTCAATTTGACAAATTGTTCATCTTCAAGGGCATCAAAATCATTCAGCCTCATCCACATTAATATTGTTATTTTTATTCGAATATATATAAGTGCGCGACAAACATGGCTAAATATTAAACTAGGTTATGTGGTCTGTTTATTAAACTTACCTACTGTGCGATTGCAGGTTGATATCCCTCCCAAGTAAATATAAATAAAATAATAAAATAAATAAATATTTGTGGACAATCTTACACAAATCAACCTAGTCCCAAACTAAGCACAGCTTGTATTATGGGTACTAAGCGACGATATACAATACTTATATATAGATAAATAGATACTTAAATACATAGAAAACATCCAAGACCCAAGAACAAATATTCGTGCCGATCACACAAATAAATGCCTCGGCCGGGATTCGAACCCGGAACCTCCAGCTTCGTAGGCAGGGTCACTACCAACTAAGCTAAAGCGGTCGTCAAACCGTCAACCGTCGTCGTATTTAACCTGTATTGAAAGTATTCATATCATTCATAAGAATCTTGGGATTATAGCTACCGAAGTAGCTCCGGTAGAGTGGATCAGGCGGGGATACTACTGAGGCAGGCCTTCTTCTTATACTGTGCTCCGCGATACTCGGGTGCCGGATGTCTTCTGTCGATTAGTGTCAAAAAGTGAATAAAAATTACATTGTATTCAGTTTTAACAACATAGTATATATCCCAACCCTCCTCGTTCCTCGTCTGATTTGAATCCGAAAAATCTAGGCCTGGCTTCCGAAAACCGATTTTCCCTAAGAAATGTTTGACACTTTTCTAAGGGAGTGTAAATTGGCAGTACGTTTGGTTAGGGATGCGATAGGTACATGAACGTATAATGTAACAACGACTATGTATGGACGAGCAGTTTAATAAAATAAGTGATTATCGTGACATTGCGCAACAGCCAATGTCAAGTTTCCCAGCGAGCTGGGAGCGCCGCGCGGCAATCAGCGGATCGCTCCCAGCTGCAAATTGCCGTCACGTGAGACTGAGGCCGACTCCACGAATTGCAAATACACTAAACGTCATAGCCATGATTGTGTCTTGATATAAGACCCTATATAAGACCCTAAATTCTCCTATTTACTTCTTGCCTACAATAAGAAGGTACTTTCTAGTCTCTCATCCTAAAATAATTATACCAATAGTACCTACATTACTTACCAAGGGCGATAAAACAAAGAATGTCTCAGATCGCAGATATTTTACGCCCGAGCCGAAGGCAAGGGCGATAAATATGCGATCTGAGGCTTTCTTTATTATCGCCCGTGGTAAGTATAAAATTTTATGTTACCCCCTGGCCAGGAAGTGGGTTTTTTCGCGCGCGGAGCGTGCGATATTGGCCACTTTATGGCCAGGTGACATAAAATATATTAAAGATAAAGATAAGATAAAAGATAAAAAGTATTTATTGCACAGAAAAGAAAGAGATACAAAAAGAATTACAAAACAGGCATTTGGTGCATGACATTCTGTTTATACAGAGATTCCAGGAGTCCCCGCACTAGGCTAGGCCTGTATCGCGGGAGACCAGCTAAATATTTAAATGTCATGCGCAAGTTTAATACAAAGTTAACTTAGTAACTATGATTAACAATTCTAGTTATAATGTAATTATTGGAAGCGTATCTTAAAGAACTAACTTTAAATTTTTGGTACAATTACTAATCTTATACTAATTTTAAGAGTAAGGTCTCAGTCTCTATGTAACTCAGCGAGGTTAGCCACTTATAGATTAACTTTTTGGTCTCACTAACTGAGCTATGTATAATTGTATGTTGTTGCCTTACAGCAATGTTATAAAGTGTGATACCAAGGACATCGCCAAAGCGTCTGCCGAAAGTAGTATTAACTCTAGGTTTAGGAAGCACAAAAACTCTCTTCGTTAACAGGTTGGCGTAATTTTCCATTTTTAAGCTATTTCTGTGAACCGTAATGCAAACTTTATAAATGAAAAGCTGACGAACTGTGAGGACAAGAGCTTCTGCATAAAGGCTGTTTGTTGGGTACCTGTATGGTTTCCTCAGCATCACCTTTAGAACAGAGCGTTGAGCTCTTTCGGCAACCAAGATAGAAGTCTTTGCGGCGCTACCCCACACCGAAATTCCGTACGTAATGATCGACTGACATAAAGCTATATATATCATTCTTAGGAGAGTCACATCCGCAGAATGTCGTAGTCTTTTCATTATATAAATCGTTTTTCTTATTCTTTTGGAAAGACACGTAATATGGGCTTTAAAGTTTAAATTCTCATCTATGAGGATGCCGAGATATTTGATCACATCTATACGGTCGATCACTTCACATGGACAAGATGCATAACAGCTATTGTCACAAGAGTGAATTTTGATAGGGGCCGAGTGTTTAGGTCTAGATGCAGCAGTCTTATGAAAGCAGATAAACTTAGTCTTCTTGCTATTAAGTGTAAGTAGGTTTTTACGTAACCACCGAGCAGCATCACTCATACCTTTTTCAGCAGCTTTAAAAGTATTTTTCCATGTATTTCCATTGAAAAGAATCACTGTGTCATCCGCGTAGCAAATGATTTCAGCGTTAGGGATATTAAGGTCATGGATGTCATTTATGTAAATTATGAATAAACTAGGACCAAGAACGCTCCCCTGAGGTACCCCAAAATTAATGATATCTGAGTCACTCTTGTGTGAATCCACTTTAACAAGCTGGCTTCTATCAGAAAGGTAACTGTCAAACCAGGCCAATGGCACTCCTCTAATCCCCATTCTCTCAAGTTTACGCAAAAGAATTGGTTTCGAAACTGTGTCAAAGACCTTGGCTAGGTCCAAAAAGACACCTATGCAATTTACATTATTGTCTAAATAGGTAGCGATGAAATTTGTCACAAGTGAAATGGCATCTTCAGTCGATTTGTGAGCTCTGAATCCAAATTGCCTCTCTGACAAAAGACCATGCTTGTTCAGGAACCCAACAAGCCTGTTATTCACAAGCTTTTCTAGTATTTTCGAGAATACACTGAGTAAAGATATGGGCCTGTAGTTCCCAGATACGTTCTTTGGGCCGTCTTTGTGTATAGGCGTAACAGATGCTATTTTCCACTGCTCGGGGAATTTACTGGTACTTAAGCTTAGATTAAATATATGAGTTAACGGATCCACGATAGTATGACTAATAGATTTTACTAGGTCGCTACCTATGCCATCTCCTAACCTATTGATCTCCAAATTTCATTCCTGATTCTTTTTAATTGAGGTGTTTATTAAAGAGTATTTGTATTGTATTGTATCTCCGAATTGTAATTCTAAGATATCCAGAATGTTATGAATCGACAATGCTTTCAAGTACACGTCCACTTACAACAGATTTGATCACATCGGTCCATCGCATTGATGAAATTCCGCGTAATTACTCCTACTCTCACTCTCTCACTCACTCTAATTACTCAATTACTTCTCTCAATTACTCTCACTCACTCTAATTACTCCTACTCCACGCCTTTACTAAATAAGTCCTAAAATATTCCATTCCAACACGTTGCTTGCGATTCCAAAGTTTATAGGTTATATATTTATATGACTTACGCGCAGGTCAAGTAGAAGCCAGGATAGTTTCTTACACCCACAGTAATGTGTGTTGCCTCACTGAAAATCGTTTCATTTGGATACACGAAACTACCATCAACTGATTCTATCAGTTAATAGAATGATTTGCCGGATAAAGAAATTACCAGGACAGCTACTTTTAGCTGTTTGAAACAAATTAGTTTCAAAATGAGTTATTCAAGGTGTGAGTAAACTACCCACTTATACTGCCACGTTTAATGGAGGCTTAAAATAAAGAGTAGCGTAGGTAGACTATGCAAATCGCTACCCATCAAATCGATAAGGTAATCGATAATCCTGTTGATCTTTGTGGAAGGCCTTTGTCCAGCAGCGGACGTCTTTCTTCTCATTTAATGTTTAACCAAAAATGTTTCATGTTTGTAAACAAAATATAAACACGCGCTGGACGCGCAAAATTTAAGATTCAAGCAGAGCACCCATAGAAGTACTCAACAATGTAACGTTATTTTAGCTCTTAGGTAATGGAAATCCAAAACAAGCACCTGCCAATTGCATCTCTTAATTTGGGCAACAACATACAGGTGCGATGCAAATCATGATCTCTTCTTTACGAAATCTGGGTCATAGGATTGGTGGGAATCGAAACTGTAGCAGCTAATAAAAGGATTTCTTAATACTTAACTTAAAATTCGAGCCTATTGAATTAGCATAATAACGTTTCCAAGGGCAAAACCGTAGAGTCGAAGCTCACACGCCAAAATCCAGATCATATTTCAGTCTACTTAATTAAAATTTAAATTCAGTGCGTCAAAAATTCACAAATCCTTCAAACTTTATCCGACAATATACCTTATGCAATACTGCTCTGGGCCGATAATTGAATGCAGCAAATTGGGGCTTATCAAACTGGATCGTTAGTACAATTAATGATGCGCCTGTTCCCCGGAGCTTCGGCAATTTCCCTCGATTTGCGTAACAGTCTCACGCGATGCCATCTCCTAGAGGTCCTATTGTCCGAACAACTTCTAGAGTCAAACCAACTTTCAACCCTGTGTCCATGGGTTTACAGTTGAATGTCATAAAGGAAATCCTATAGTATCACGGCTTTGTGGTGCTATTGTCTAAAGAAAACTGTTGTAAAGGAAATTGTACTTTATCTTTTTATGTTTCGGTTGATTTTTGTATGTTTGCGCTTGCGGTACACGTGCTTATCGAGGTCGGTGGTGTAAAAATAATGCGTTTGAGAAACAATCTGTATTAGTAATTAGATGCGGGGACGAATTGCCTAGATTCTTGTTTAAGTATAACAAGAAATCCAATTTCGTTCAAACTAAGTAGTTTCAATGGTTTTGTATCTAAGACTCTATGTCCTGGTGTATCCTAACTATATTAATTTATCTTTATTTAAATTTATCTTTTTAAATAAGTATCATTTCAATTTATATATATATGCTTGAAACGCCTACGATTATAAATTATGGTATCAATTGGGGTTGTGCATGATGAGTACTCGTTAAAGGATTCTTTGTCTATTATAGATACAACTTTTCGAATAACCACTGAATTGATCGTAAAAATTCACCATTTTCATTTCATTCAAGGCCGACCTTCATCGCATGGTGTAACGTAACATATACGATTGTAAAATAAAACAATAGTTAGGTTTGCACTAAAAATCCCAATGATGAATGCAGCATCGCATCGTTAACATTTCATAACACAATGAACGGAGATAGTAGCAATTAAAATCTACCATTGATATCACTGGATTACAAGCTGCTCTTAAGCTTTCTACAGCACACTTCATTTTTGCTAATTAGGCATCAGATTTTTGTGATATGTTTTGGAATCTTAACTAATTTGTTTCCACCAAGATTAAAACCGGCTCAGACCTCGCACATTTAGGGTTCCGAGCCAACCGCAAAATTAACTTGGTTTTAATATGAAAAATTAGAAAATTTCAAAGATTTTTTTTTGTTTTATCAATATACTAGCGACCTGCTCCGGTTTCGCACGGGTGCAATGTATACATATAAACCTTCCTCTTGAATCACTCTAAGATCTATTAAAAAAAGCTCATCAAAATCCGTTACGTAATCAGAAATCAGAAATCAGAATTGTTTTATTTGCCAGAATACCTAAGATATATGGTACAGGATGTTAGTGCACAGTGGTAAAGTATTCAGTCGTTGAACGACATGCAAGCTCGTAGGTATAGTTTTAAAGACATACAACGGGACAGACAGGAGAGCGACTTTGTTTTATACTTTGACGACCGCTTTAGCTTAGTTGGTAGTGACCCTGCCTACGAAGCTGGACTGGAGGTCCTGGGTTCGAATCCCGGCCAGGGCATTTATTTGTGTGATGAGCACGAATATTTGTTCTTGGGTCTTGGATGTTTCTATGTATTTAAGTATCTATTTATCTATATAAGTATGTATATCGTCGCTTAATACCCATAGTACAAGCGTTGCTTAGTTTGGTTATTTTTTTATACCATGTACCTAGTGATGAGTATTTGTTGGTAATAGTAATGTCATGCGCAGAAACAGAACAGTAGGTACCTACTGCCATCGCATCGCCCCGCTACAGCGCATCCCCCGAGCCAGTCAGGTAGCACTCATTTAAATGTAGGCGCGCAGTAAGAACTTAAGAAGCGGTGCTGACTCGAATGATAGTTGACACTGACATTTGAAAGTATGCTCATTAGACATGGGGAAAAACGTTACTTTTCGATCACCGTTATTGTTATTCCCGTTCCAAAAAAATCACATTGAAAAATCACCGTGACTTTGTCACTTCGGTTATTTCGTGTCACGACATTTGCGTGTCGATCGTTCCCGGCAGTTACTGATATTTTTGTAACAACTGATGTTACTCTGTGACAGCGCACCGCAGTCACAGTCACAGTTAGTAACAGCGGTCACGAGCATAAATAAGAGTGTAATGGTCACGAGGCACGACGCGACGCGTCGCTTACACACTGTTCCAGTGATATCGTCGCTAAGTAACAACGTTATTTTGTAACGTTGTTACTTCGTGACAAGTCACACTGTTACTTTTTAACGGCGGATCACCGTGATTTTTTCATCGTGAAGTTATTTATCACCCACCTCTAATGCTCATCTCGTATCGCCTCCGCACCGACAAATCAAGAAGTCGCCGTCGAATCTTTTACAGCGCAATTTTAATTTTCCTGAACTAAATGGAAATTAAGCTACTTTGCTCATGTGACACGGGTCATTTACTGACACGGCGGACAATATACGAGCGGAAACCATTAAACAACTATATTAGACAAATATGCAAGACGATCTTATTGTTACATTAAGCACAATAGCCATATTAAAGTTATATCGGCAAAAACGTGCGATCCCGAAGTGCATTGTAATGCGAAGCGACTAATTCGTGGGAGATTACGACAATAGTTTAGTTTTAATTGTGCGGGCTGGGTACCGAACCGTTTAAAATTAATATTTTTAGATCAAGGCTTAGTCTAAAAATGTTAATGAGGTTTCTGTCAAAACTGTAATAGTGGTCTTCTTAAAGATTTCATTACACGCACACTTTATACACTCACTCAAGGGCTTGCAAGCGCGCAGTGATTCTCATCGTTGGTTTCCGCACAATCCCATGAATTTTATCTCTTAGATTGACAAAACATTTTTGGGGTGTAAAACAATTAACTGACAATTTGATTTAATATTTAACCGTCATTTCAATTTTTAAACTCAAACTTATATTCATTGAATTGAGATCTGACAAGGACAGAACTGGGTTTGAATTTGTTTTAACGTGACTTATGACCTAGTGGGACATACTATAATAAGCTGATGGTTATAATTATCATTTACCGGATTTCTGCATAAATTATAGATTTCACTTATCAATTACGCCCTGTAATTTTTCGTGATTTTCTGCCAACTTCAATTAACAATTCATTTTTAATGCCTAAAAATTAATCGCAGCAACAATATGTCAAAATCCATCTGTGGAAATACCCATAACTTTGAAAAAATACTCAAATGTCTGAAACGTATAATTTTCTAAGATTGCCATCTTATGACTTTGCACATGACCCATAGATTCTTAAATAACATTATGTATTACATTGTCTCCAGCTAGATGGAGAGATTAGCTTTATCTGCCGACAAAACGTGTCTTTTTACCGGCCCATTGAACCTAGACTGTGAATTGAATGAACCTATTGTGCTTAAATCTATTTTTTCTCGTTCCAGCGTTACTGGCTGTTACATTGGCCCAGAGTGGCTACGAGTACAACAAACCGAATCAACCGTTCGGGCAGGGCACGACGCCGAACCGACCTAGCTTCCCGGGGACCGGCGGGACCTCTGGCGGCTACCCCAGCTCTCCGACTGCACCGTCTTCTCCGACCGCGCCTCAGCGCGATGAATACCCCAGCACTGGAAGCGGTTCTACCGCAGGTTACCCTTCAGGAGCCCCCAGCTACCCTACTGGCCCCAGCCAAGGCTTTCCAGGCTCTAGCCAACGACCTGGACAAACCGGTCCCCAAGGCGGCAGCGGATTTCAACCCCGTCCCGATTACCCGTCAGGGCCGCAGAATATCCCGGGACAGCCTGGCTCAGGACCCTCTGGGGCCGGTTTTGGATCTGACACCGGCGCCTACGAGGGTGGAGACTACTCTGCTATCCCCGGCGAACCAGACAGGGACTACCCGATCCTTACCGAGATCCCTCAGACGTCCTTCAGATGCGATGCTCAAGCTTATCCGGGGTACTACGCCGATGTCGAGACCCGCTGCCAGGTCTTCCATGTGTGCGCCAACAACAGAACGTATGATTTCCTCTGCCCGAACGGGACCATCTTCTCCCAGCAAGTCTTTGTCTGCGTCTGGTGGAATCAGTTCGACTGCAACTCCGCGCCTAGCTTATACGAGTTGAACGCCAATCTCTACCAGGAATCCGCAAGTGGCTCGGGACCAGGTTCTGCACAGCAAGACTATGCTCCACAAGGCCCTTCAGCTTCGTACCCCGGTAGCACTGGCCCTCAAGGTCCTTCAGCTTCTTATCCTGGTAGCAACACCCCACAAGGTCCTTCATCATCTTATCCTGGTTCTAATACTCCTCAAGGCCCTTCATCTTATCCTGGTAGCAACGCTCCGCAAGGAACTCCTTCCTACCCTGGCAGTACTCCTCAAAGGCCCTCCTCATCCTTCCCCGGCTCCAACGTCCCACAGGGGCCTTCACCAACATACCCTGGTAGTTCAGGACCACAAGGCCCTTCGGCCTCTTATCCCGGGAGCACGGGTCCATCTTCTGGTTACCCAGGCTCTAGCAGTCCGCAAGGACCCACGGCATCCTACCCTGGCTCGCAAACTCCGTCAGGTTACCCTGGCTCTTCTCCTGGTGCCTTCCAGGGCTATCCGTCAGGAACACCTACTGGGCCGAGCTTCCCCACCGGCGGTAACACCGGCAGACCACAGGGCCCTTCTAACGACAACTACCCACAGAAACCTAACAGAGAGTACCTGCCACCGAGAAATTGAGCCATCCCCATCTAATGATAATTCAACTACATATGTACCTATCAGAATAGAAAGACTTGGAGCTAGTAAGTTACTTTTAAATACTATAGTCGCGTTGTGAAAACTATGTAAGTAGTAGTTGCCATAATGTTGTATTTGTAGCCAGCCAGTATTTGTATTAAGTTACCTACCTACATGTACAAGTAAATTAGTAAGTAGGTACTTTTTCAGAATTAAGCTACTAGGTAATAAATACCTGTTATTATTCTGGTTTCCATCTAAGTGCAAGTATGTGTCAGATTAGGGCACTAAAGTAGACAAACGATAAAGTTGGTGCTGCCCAATGTTTTAGCTTAAGCTCATAGATTATAAGTATATCTTTAAGGATATTTTTTCTACCAATACCAATTTTCTTTTCCTTTTCTTTTTTCAAATATTATAATAGAACAACTATCCTAACTATTTCCTTATTAGTCTTATTACTCTTGTATTTTAAAATAAAATTATTGTAACAAGGTGCAATCGATGTGCCTAAACTAAAGTTACCAAATCTAGTGTTCGTATAATTATTTAAGATAACCATTAATTTTAATTAAAAATTACCCGACCCTTCCTATGAACACTATTTTATACGTACAGTCACCACCAGATAAACCATAGTGAGCACATCATGATCACATATATCTAAAATTGAACACGGCTTCATTTTCAAGGCATTTTCAGATACATATTTTAGCACCCTGAAGTGTTGTTACATTGTTTGTATCCTAAATGCATAGCAGTATTTTTGGTGAAGTATGCCTTTTCTACATATAAAAAAACTTTACTCTACGTATGCAATAAATCAACTACTTATATCTTGTATCATCCAATATCATCATACATTTTTAAATGGCTCCATTTTCTAGCAAACCTTATCAAGTCAAGCCTCTGTGAATATGAAAGAGTGAAAGATGAATAAATTTATCTTAGCGTCGGGTTTAGTAAAAACAATATACCTAGATTAATATTAAATAGTGTATGATGTACCGATACCATGTGTAATATTCAGAGATCTAATAAAACGTTATGTGAGCAAAATGTTTTTTTTTCGTGTTCCTTTCTGTCTTTGAACCACAATCAATAAAGAACTGACTATTGAAAGTACAGATTTCAATTATAAGAGCGGTCTCAATAAGGGTGAGAGGCTCGAGAAGACATATAAAGCTTAAGCCACACGGGCGCGGGCGGCAGCGGCCTTTGGCGGCAGCCGCCACCGCCAAAAGCAGCTCCCGCGCCGCCGCCGCCCGCGCCCGCGCCGCTACCGCCCGCCCGCTCTCTGTGTGGCTTGAGCTTAAGACCATTTGGATGTGAAGATGGAGCAGGAATCCTATGAAGACCGGATCCTCTAAACGCCAACGCCAGAGCAGCAAATGTTTTACAATCAGCTAAGGAGCAACTAAAATGGTCGCTGCTGAAATGAAAAACGAGAAACATTGTATAAATTTATTTTGATCTACGTAAGTTCAATTACTGACTATTGAAATGTAATAAACGGGTTACTCACGTCTGTCTGTATCGTCGAATACCGCTCGACATGTCCCGTGTGTCGCATGACCTGTTTATTAGATTTCAATATGTCTGTGAGACTCACAGAAGTTTTCTATTTAAAAGACTTGACTTACTTGACTTAATATCCTATGTCCCCTGGATGGGGCAGAGGGCGTCCACAGTGATCCTCCATCTTTCGGTCTTGAGCTTCGCGCTTTATCTCGCTCCACGTCTTCCCGGTCTTCTTTAAAAAAAACTATTCTATATCTATTTAAAAGAACTGACTACCTAATAGCGTCAGGCAGACTCTCAATTTGATTTATCATATCAAATCCCAATCCCATGTCAATGTGTTTCGAGCGAGAAAAGAAAGTCTCTGTATATCAATTATAAGAAGCGACGAAAAATAGGCCTCCGGAATTTTTACAGTAAGTAGCTGAATAGTGTTTCCGGTCCGGTGCGACATGCGAGCTTTTCTACGTCGTTTCTTTACTTTGTTGCTTTCCTTACCTCCTTTATTATAAAACTTAGCAACTTCATAAAAAAGACAGTTGCTAGACTGTTGTTTTTAACTCTACTGCTCATAGTCAAATGTATGGCGCGATCATTTGTTTCTTGCATAGAACTTGTATACCTAGCATCAAAATGTAGGTACTATATTACATAACGAAACTTATAGTAATACTATTTTGTTCAATTTAACAAACTGTATTTGTATATTAGTGGTAATATTTACAAACTTTTATTTCGAATGAGTAGGTACCTATTAGAAGCATACCTACTTCTTGTCGAAGCCGATTGGCGACTAACAACTATTTCAACAAATTTCAAATCATCATGCATGTTTGTAAATAAATGTCCAATTTAGTTTTCAAGTATTTCCCGCTCCTCACGCTTCTATGAAAGATTTCGTTATATGTTAGAGAATTCTATAAACACCGCAACTAAACTAAAAGCCGGGACTATTTAACTAAGCACATTGATTTGGAGTCTGTTTGGTATTTGTTGCGCGCTCGCTTCCAAAGTAAAACAGCGTATCTTGTATAATGCACATTATTTAGAGAATCTGCATTTTTAAGGAAGTTCTTTTTTGTTCTATAGAGCGCCACCGACGATAAACACACGATTATGTGTTGAACGCCCGTTTTATTTGTAGAACAATGTTTCAATATGGAGTCTTGTGTCAGTTTGGAGCCGGATACACTGGAGGGGCGTTAAATTTTTACTCTACTATTAAGACAAGTATCAGTAGCAATGACGTGAATGTAACACGTTTCGGGTTCTGTGCGTGGTTTAGTTAGCATAATATGTGCGTTAGCGTGTAATTACATTTCAATACAAAAAAATACTTCCATGAAAAACAAAACAAATCAAATACTTCCATCATTCAGTCAAATACTTCCATCGGATTGCGTTGCGGTTGCCTAGATTTAAACACCACAATGTTGTATTTGTTCTAAACGCTTGTGCTAAGCTATTCGCTTTGTCCGTCTTGCGGTTGCGAAATAGATTTTCAGAATATTAAATTATTTGTGGCTAGACTTATTGAAGCCAAGATTTCTCATTGATTTTGTTTCTGACTCTGGTAGCACCTGCGTACGAGAAATGTGGCCTAATAATTGGTAGGTACCTATTTAAGTAACAGGAACATGACGAACACGAGAACTTCGAAAAGTGTTGTTGCAGTTGTTTGTTATACCTAGGTTCCTACCTAGTTACTTATTCGTAATTCAAGAATTCATATTCGGATAGAGACAAAAATTAACAGACAGTAACTAGTTTACAACAACTTTATTTTACTAAACGGTTAAAACTCACGTATTAATTGTCACTTCGGGCGACATGTTTCGAACTCTTCGGGAGTTCTTCATCAGGATGAGTGCGTCTGCTGTAGCTCCCCCCTCTCTACCCCGTCTAAACATTATATTCCCCATACTTTAAATAAAATACCCGTGACAATAACTTAATTTGATTTTGATTTGGCCATGTGATCGTCTAGTGATAAACTACGTTGTGTACCGAATAACCTCGACTCTTTTATGTGAATCGAATCAGACTTGAACTCTTCACTATTTGTCCTAAGACCCTAAAATGCCTACTAATTTTTCCTACCAAATCTACCACGTATTTTTCTACTAAGTAGTATTATTTCTACCAAATTTCCATACATTTGCAATAGCTTTCCTAACATATTTTACCTACTCAAAATTTAGATTTTAAATACATAATAATAATATTATTATTGGTAATCTATCTCCAACAAGATCTACGTGTTCAGTTACGTTATTAACAGCTGGAGGTTTCCAATGGGCGGCAAATACCCTTGAAAGCCTTACTTTTTTCCCCTAAGTCAAAATCATCCTGCTACCATAAATATGCAGTAGAAAATAGAATCGTTGATACCCAATTTTAAGCTACAGCTAAAAAGGATAATTTTGACTGTTGTATGGTATGTCTTTCATATCTCATACAATGCTGTTAACACGCCAAGATGGAGATGGAACGTATTCTATACCAGAACTAGACATATTAATGAATATAAATCCATACTAATGAAAATAAATTCATTAATAAATCTTTAGATGAGAAGCATCTTTAACTACCAGTTCCCTCTACCCTAAACACTTCCCAATGTTTCCTAACCATTTACAAAAGTATATCTCTACTCTTTTCCAGCAATGAGTATTCTTTCACTCATGATATTGGAAAATAATACTAGTAGACTGCTCCGCCTGCTACTTTCAGAGTTGGTTCCATCTTTCTGAACCAGCCCTGCTATCCTAATCATGATTGGAAGAATTGGACCTTTACAACACATAATACCGATAAAAATCTATGAAACCCAGTATTTTTAGAAAATATTTAAAGAAATTATTAGATACCTCTTATTTATTACATAATACACCTATAATCGCGTGAATACCTAATACCTAAACCTAGATCCCTAAACCCTCTTTCCTAACGTCCTAATCCTACACATGACTTTAATCCTAATCTACTTACATCCCCATATAGCTCTAATTCCTACTCTAGTGTATGCAAACCTCAACCGTGAGGTATTTACTATAGTGTAGTGAGGCCCTACTTTTACCTATATACCTAAACAGTTCCCTACTAGAATGTTCAAGTGGCTAGCTTGAGAAATTCAACCTAAAGCCTGTGTATTGTGTCATATCACAACTGACCGAAGTCTAAAGGGATCTGTGATATGAAACGCCCTAGCATATAATAGATTATATAAATATACATAATAAAGACCGAATTCCATATACTAGTGAGCCCTCTCAAGCGAAGAACCCTTCTATACCTCCTTCAATCGCGGAGGTCATGATCAGACTACACCAGTTGGACAATGGAACTCGCTAAGGGTAAAATACGTCCCATGTTGATAAATAGGAACGCCCAGACTCCCTAAACAGTCTGGTAATCTAAATGACTCCGGAATAAGCTTGTTTGACAAACCGTTAGGTTAAACGTATTCCGTCAAGCTAACTGTATGCCTGGAATGTGATCTGGCCCTCTTAAAATAAATAGCAATAAATTTTAACCCCGTAAAATAATAATGAAATTGAAAGTAAAGAAGATTCCCTTACTATGCGGAACATTTCCACATAACAACGGAATCTCAAACAAAAATGACGAGAAACCCACCAAAAATAATCTATAGAACCAGTGTCACAGACAGTCGAACAATAATAATCCCCCGCCTCAAGCGCGCGCTCCTTTTATACGCGGAATTATCGTATTAAGCGTGTCGAGGAGAAACAGTACCGTCCGTTGCGCTAGCCGATTAGGTACTGACGGCCGATCGGGCTTATCAAACCGAATTGTCCGCACTAGTCTTTTTCTCAAGCGCGTCTACTCCTTACTTGCACGCATTTAAGGTCGCAATTTACTTACGCTCACTCGAAATAGGCTCTTATTGAAATATGTTTTAGTCGCCATCGGCGCCGGCCATTTTTGTGATTATTAATAGATTTTGCGTCGTAATTTGTAAAGCGTTTATTTAATTGTGTATATAACTTTGATTAGTTTTTAATGAAATACTTAAGATAAAATTACCGATCTTTGTTTAGCATTCGGTAAAGGACAGGCGTTCATTGTAAGCGTCTAGTTACACTGCGACCCGCGCCGATTGCACACTGTCGAACTACCCGCCGCCCGCCGCAAGGCACGTGACGCACGCGCAGACAGCGCGGGGGCGGGGGCGGGGGGGCAGCTCGGCGCTGAAGGTGTTGTATGAGGTCGTGGTGAGGGATCGTCCCCCCCGATCAATGGTAGGCACACTGAACTCACTATGTCCACTCGATTGTCATAACGCACTTCCCGCTCTATGATCGGGATCACAGGTTTCCATGCCGGCGGCAACACCCAGCCAGCGTCACGATTAAAGTTAGGGCGGCGCCCTATTTCAACCGTTTTAACCGTTTAGTAAAATAAAGTTATAACATGTCTCACGAAAGTTTAAATTCAAGTAGTTTACAACAGTTTTATTTAATTTTGTTTTACAATTCATATTAAAACATTAAGGTAAATGTCCAAATACTGGACACCTATTCACACACACATCTATTTTTTCTGTGATTATGACATAAAATAGATTGAAAATGCCGGGTATTATTGGGTCTATTGGGTCAGTGTCGAGCACTAGAACATTTAGCTTATTTTTCTATAATAGTTTGATATTTACGGTGTATTTACCTCATTTTTGGCTCTATCGGACGAAATTGCTGTTTGGTCAACAACGGATGAACTAGAAATGGGATTATTGTCCTTTATACTACGTCGCAATTTTCGTGAATCGGAGGACTTTCTGCTTTTTCTAAAAGACCGCGATCCGGTATTCAGCATGGCCAATAAAGTTTCTATTTTGCTATATTCCTCACAGTTAATCGGCAAATTGTTACCTTGAACGACAATCCTCAGTAAACCCGTTCGCTTTGGATCTGTGTTGTGATCTTTTTGATACGATAGTACTTCGACTATCTTTAACAAAGACGTATAATCCAAGTCATTGTATGCGAGATTCAATGAACATAATGTTAAATTACCGGTAGAATACCAACATCCATTTCTATAAACTGTATTAGAAGGCCCAAAGACATGATCTTCTGCCAACTTCACCAACTTGACATCAACCCCGCAATTACTCATACTCGTTCTAGACGCAATTGGAGAATGCACTATCTTTAAATTCTTGTTCTTCTCGATTCCCGTTGAGCTGTTTAAATCAGTGGTTGTATCTTTTGAAGGTTGGTGTATTGGTATAACCACAGCATTCTCTTTCATATATTCTCTCCGTATTCGAATCTTTTCTCTAACCTCCTCTTTAGTCAGAGGGAACTCAGATAAAGGATCCAGAAGATGTCCCGCACCATCGCTAGTAATTCTGTTACCGCATAGATTCAAATGAACAATATGACGATTAGTTCTTAGTGACTGCCCCAGTGCATGAGCGCCTAAGTCGGTAATAAAATTACAGGATAAACAAAGAACACGCAGATATTTGGACGCTGGGCCGCTAGCTAGGCGTTTAGCTATTTCCCGGCATACAACGTCATTAATTCTACATTTGCTCAAAGACAAGCACTTTAACGTAGAAACTTGATCTAGGAGAATATAATAATTTCCTTGTGGTACAAACGTATGGTCGAGGCATATATCTGTTAAATTAGAAAGCGGTAGAATTCTCGCAATTTGATCTATGACGCTATAATCTAAACCTTTTCCTATACACGTGAATTTGGTGAGCAAAGTATGAAACGGCAGACAAAGTGAAATGATTTCAATTAATTTAGGGTTTACCGGAAAGGGACAATCGTTGATACCAATCTCTACCACTTTTCTAGCTCGATTATAATATACTGTCAGTAGTATGCAATTTTCTGTGGTAGGTACGGGAGCAGTTGTGGGCATAAATGGCACCATAGTGGTAAAAGAATCCGTTTGGCAACTTGAAATGGATACCCTTGAATTACGTCCACCACTTGTTGTGTACCGCTTTCGTGGTTTTATTTCCTCTGAAAAGTAAATGGCAATTTATAGTACTTAGCTAAGTTAGATACTTAATAAAATCACGAAAACAATTCAAATTCAATTCCCTGAGCTAGCGTGGGGTGTAGAATTCACATACTCGCCTACTTTCTTTCACCCTAGTGTCCCTACCTAGCCATATGTTTAGTATAATGTTAATGTTAATTAATAATTATTTATATGTATATAATCATAAAGATTTATGAGTATACTACACCTAGTTGTTTTATTTAACTTGTACAATTTCAAAGAAGGTAACAAAAGGTAATCTTGAAAAACAGGGTTGCTACCACGAACCAAAAACAAAGTTTTCCCTCTCTGTCGCTCTTAACTCTCTTAAGTAAAGACTTGTAAGTGCGACAGAGACGGAAGGAGCTACTGCGAACCGAAAAAGAAGTATCTCCATCTCTATCACTCGAATACGCAAGTGCGGTAGAAAGACACATATTTCGTTTTCAGTCCACGGTAGACCCTCAGATCTATTTACCCTGGTATACTTTGTTAACGATCACAGTTTGGACGGACTGCAATTCCTTAAACTTCCATGGAACAAAGCGCTCCAGTTCCAGTGGGCTGGGATCTTCAGACAGTGACTTGGGAGTTTTCTCAATAGAAGTAGCGCTTCTTGGAGCGGCTTTATTCGACTTACGTTTATCCATAATCTGAAGGCGACAAGTGCATATTGTGAAACACGATGAGTATTCAAAGCCTTATCACACTACCCTATTGGTAGGGCCCTAACTGGGGGAGGAGAGTTAGGGCCCTACCGAAAGGGTAGTGTGATAAGGCTTTTAATTTTTACTGACAGAAACTGGCAACTCCGACCGACGGTACAATCCCGTTGGGAAACAAGTGTTGCCGCAACCTATATATATGCTATAGCCGTGTTCCGAATCACGTTTACAGCGTATAAACGCGTTTACGATCGGACCGAATCACGCTCATAGCGTTTACATGAGATGTCGTGACGTCATTGATGATGTCATGGACGGCGCCATGTTGGCGTTTACAGTGCCCACACTCCAAGGCGTAAGCACCTTAAACCAAACGTCAAGTTGACGTTTGATATATGAACATGACAGTAAACACAACATGCCCGGTCCGAATCAAAACACCACTCACGCGGCCTTGAGCGCGCTTACTGATTCGGACCGGCCGTCAGCACTGTAAACGCTGTGGTCGTTGTTGGCGTGATTCGGAACACGGCTTATGTGTCAATATTGTACCTTATTTAAATGTACATAAATGGCTTGTAACTGTCTATGTTATCAATAAAAAATTGAATTGAATAAGTATAGATGGTACCTACTGACTATATTCATAATGAAAAGCATGTATTTATTTACTGTTTTATTCCAACCACATCCACTTTTCTTTCGATTACCGTGACAAATTGCTAGGTGTGTAATGGCCTTAACAAAAAATATGTAAGTACAATACAATACAAATTCTCTGTATTGCACACTTCAATTAAAGGACACAGTATACAGTACAAATACACAATAAGTAGAAGTATTTACGTGTATTACTTGCTTGCGTACGCTTACTCCGTCAAGTAGGTATTGAAACACATTTTCTAAATTGCAGATTGTAAGTTGATACTTCGGTTCTAATAATAATATATTAAATTATGAGATTCATAAATAAGTATTATTAAAATTCTCCTGATATTCACTTTTCCATCGTCTTCAATCTATAGATATTTATTCGTACACCAATCAAAACCATATAGTTTTTGTGCTCGAAATTTAAAATTTCCTAAAAAGATTACCATAAGTGCGAGAGACTACGCCATCTATCATATTATGTTAGAACTATGAAGCTGCCTTACGCTACTTAGATTATGCTAGTATGAAACCACTATGAAACACTTTCAAAAGAAGATTTTTGTGAATAATATTGCAGCAACAGTTTTTACTCGAATATGGATATTTTACAAGTACAAATTACAATATTTATAATTTTAATATCAGTAAGTACACCGGATTGCTGTTTTCAATCTTTCAAGTGGCAAGTCACAATAGACATGGCAACACATGTATCTAATCTGTTAAGTGCTGTCATGGGCTGATGTGTATTTTGTTGCATTCCTTTTTCTACGAATTGAAGATATTAATCGTTTTGAATATTTTTAAATGAAACACAGCGTTAAACAATTGGACAGTGTTTGCTAGTGTATTAGTGTTGTTAAACAGTGATTTAAACAAGCCACCTTGTAGTGGCGGGTGACATAATTTTCGTATTGCGTATCATGTAGTTATTGTGGTTTATTTTGTGGATGGCTGCATCTATTTTCGACTCGAGAATCGTCCCTAAGGTTTGTATAATTATGTCATTTACGCTGTGTCCGCCGGGTGGAGCGCCGTCTTAATGAAGTCCAGGAAGAGTCACATTTTCCCTTGTAAAGTTATTGGTAAAGACAACTTGTAATGCCAAGGTCCACCAGTAGTCATGCTTACCCTTGATGTTTATTATTCGTAAATATAACATGAGACTTTAGAAAATAATATGAATTGAGGGAAAGAGTCGGTATAATTTCATTAGCGCATTGGTTTGAAGGGAAATTTCTTATAATATTCTTTTAAACACAACCAAATAACAGCTTATATGCATGCAGATGCAGTAGAAATTCCATATGAAGTTATTCCATGGTTTTGTGGCATCATTGTTGTGTTCACAGTTCACACAGACAATCAGATTTCCCCTACACTATTGTGGCAGATAGTGAAAGTTGTGCTCTGTAATTACAGTATATTTCGCAATTCATTAGGCTGTTGGTGATATGGCTTCCTGTTCAGCCAGCACTGACGCTGTCTAGATAAATGCTGAACTATAGTTGAAGTAGTTATAGTTACTGTATATCATGGAACTAATACAATTTGTGTTAAGAAATAGCATGTGTTGTGTTGTGGTTTAAATTCAGGCATCAGGCATTATAATGGATTTTAGACAAATCTATATTCAAACTGTTATATTTCTAGTTTAAATTATTTAGGTATTTTATTTTATTGGTATATTTACTGGCCTGTAATATTTATTTTTAAACTAGCTTTTGCCCCCAACTTTGTTGGTCTGTACTCCAATACCAACTTCAATCACCAATATCATCCGTTTAGATATTTTGATGGTTTGACCTCTCGAGACCTTTTTGAGATCATAAACTACCAAATTTCATAAAAAGCCTTTTCACTACAAACTTTCTTCATAATATTTTGGAAGGTTCCGGGTTAGATGAATGGACCATAGGGTACCGAACTTTTGGGAGGCATGCATCTTGCCACAGCCAAGTGTGCAGAGGCACTTTAAGACAGGTTTATATAAAACTCTCATTTTATTAATTTATCCTATTAAACTTAAATTTAATACAATGGGCAATGATTTTAATCATTGCCTCACTGACAATACATCTAAATAAGAAAAACAAACATCGTTTAACACTTGTTTACTAACAACTAGACAGAACAGTTTGAATTAGCCTACAACAAGCTCCTCTCCCTACAAAATAAAATATATGACCAATTGTATTGTTCACAGAATATTGTTCCTAATACCACTTTATTGGTTGTCAGTAATATTTTTTATTTTATTACTGAGTACAGATAAGCAGGCAGTTGATGACTGATATAGCCTAGTTGGTAGTAGTGACCCTGCCTATGAGCCTGGAGGTCCCGGGTTCGAATCACAGTCAGGGCATTTATTTGTGTGATAAGCACAAATATTAGTTCAAGAGTCTTGTATGTCTTCTAATGTATTTAATTATCTATTTGACAATATAAGTATATATATTGTTGCCAAGTACTAGTAGAAGCTTTGCTTAGTTTGGGACTAGGTAATTTTGTGTATTTTTGTTTATATAGATGGTATCTTTATTTATACTATCTCAATAAACAAAAAAGAACCTAAATGTATTGTGTCGTGCAGGAGCCCAAATGACGTGAGCCACGATGAGCTGGCTGCGACCCCAGTCGTTCGCGCGGCAACTCTCGCGCAGCCTCGACCCGCGGCACGACTACGAGCCGCAAGCCTGCTACAGTTCCTTCTGCAAGCATTGGCAGCAAGCACACGAGATCATACTCAAGTCGCAGGTGAATAAGGTTCAAATTGCTTTAACACGACTACGAGATCATACTCAAGTCGCGGGTGAATAAGGTTCAAATTGCTTTAACACAACTACGAGCCCCAAGCACGCTGTAGTTTCTTCTGCAAGTACTAGCAGCAAGCATACGAGATCATACTCTAGTCGCAGGTGAATACGGTTCAAATTGCTTTAACACGACTACGAGCCGCAAGCCTGCTACAGTTTCTTCTGCAAGCACTGGCAGCAAGCACACAAGATCATAATCAAGTCGCAGTTGAATACGGTTCAAATTGCTTTAACACGACTGGCAGTAAGCACACTAGACATAGACGACCCTATCTATTGCAGATTCCAGGAACTCATAATGAAGCGAAAAGTCCTATTTCTGGAACTATCGAAAAGAGAACACAACTAACGAACTAATAGGTACCTGGTACACTGGCAACCTTAAATGCCCCCCTTCAGTCACCTTTTAAGCCCGAAACGCACTGACAGCGGTAGCGGGGCGGGGCGTCGCGGTGCGGAGGCGGTACCGGTTGTAATATTCGAACTAATATGAAAGGGCACAGAAAGCCGGCCGGGAAAAAAGCGTTCTGTGCGGACCCTTTCATATTAGTTCGAACATTACAACCGGTACCGCCTCCGCACCGCACCGCCACCGCTGGCTGTGCGTTTCCAGCTTTACGACAGTCTGGGAGGACCGAGAGAGTAGAATGGGATACAATTTTTTTTGGATTATCTATACTAATATTATAAATGCGAAATTGTGTCTATGTCTATCTGTCTGTTACCTCTTCACGCTTAAACCGCTTAACCCATTTACATCAAATTTGGTATGAAGATAGATTTAGTCCCGGGAAAGAGCATAGGATACTTTTTATCCCGGAAATCATCCCTTAAGGGGGTAGAAGTTTGTATGACAGAGCGATGAGTAGGTAACCGCCTGATATAAGTAAATAGCAATTACTTCAATTCTATCGCGATAAACGAGTTCCAAACGGACGAAGTCGCGTGCAATAACTAGTATTTTATTTTTTTGACACAGCCACGGCAGCTTCACGACGATGTGCTGGCCGTCGCCAATCACCTAGAACAGCTGGCGACCCTTCTCGAGCTCGAGGCGAGGGCACGGGAGGTCAACGCCATGGCCACCGCGGCGTGCCTCGAACACCTACTCACGGAGAACCTTCTCGACAAGCTGTTTGAATGGGGCAACTCTACTGGCATGTGAGTACATGTAACTACTAGATTAGTTGACAACCCTGCCATAGAGATCAACGCCAGCGCCACCCAGTGTTGCCAGATACCCCGCGTTTTTGCCACTGGCCCCGTTATCTGCGTTAAGCCTGCCACACACTGGAGCGGCCTGCGGTGACGGTGGCGGTGGCGGCCAGTTGTAGACTATGACTATCCTAACATTCATTCAGACACACGCGGCCTTGATTGTCATACTGTCAACTGGCCGCCACCGCAGGCCGCTCCAGTGTGTGGCACGCTTTAAACTTACGCGGAACCGCTTTTTTAAAATTCTACAATTTGTTTGGTTTAAATGGCGATAACTTCAAAATATAGAACTAATACAACTAGCTAGAAACTGCAAGTAACATTTATAACTTCGCTGATAGTGCATGTGATGGCGTAGAGCACTTTTTTCAGTTGGTACATAAAAATAAAGAACATTATTAACAATGAATGTCACCGCAATTTCATTCAAAAATCCGCGTTTTAAATACGCACCTTCCGCTTTTTGTATTTCGCCATCTGGCCGCCACCGCTCCGAGTGCATCGGGAGATGACGAGGCGGTAGATCGTTATATCCAAAGTTGTAATACACTAACTATACTGTCATCATCATCATCAATTTAAGAGCCAAGCTCTTGTCGGTGGAGCAATTTCCATGTATCTCTTTCTTGAGCCTTTCGTTTGACCGCCTGATACGACACGACGTTTACTTTTTCCTTAAGTTGGTCCATGTACGTTCTTCTTGGTCTCCCTCTCTTCCGCCTTCCTTCTACCTTCCCTTCCACAATATGCTTTATGAATTCGTCGTGTCGTAACAGGTGCCCAGACATCTTTCCTCTTCTGTTCTCAATAGTCTGCAACAGGGACCTCCTTTCCTGCACAATGTTGAGAACTTCCTCGTTAGATTTTCTCTCGGTCCAACTGATCTTCTCCATCCGCCGCCAGCACCACATTTCAAAGGCTTCAAGTCGTTCTCTGTCCCTCTGTGTCATTGTCCACGTTTCGCACCCGTATAATGCTATGCTCCAGATGTACACTTTTATAAGCCTTTTCCTGATTTGGCCGGATATTCTGGCTTTAAATAGGCATAGACTATACTGTACTCAAGTTTAAATAGGTTTCTAATGTGTACACAAGTACATAGAATGATTTCTGGAAACACAATCACAATCGCCCTCTGTAGCGTTGTTAAGAGTCATAGTTCATGTCATCATTACACGATTATGCATATGTGTCCGCGCTTTATCACGCTATGAGTCAGGTTTTAACAATAATTACAATGATATTGTCATACGAATTATAGTACCTAAACAGCCATTAACTATGTTAACGTTTTGTGCTTTATTTTTTTCCATTCTAGTAATTATAACTGCATTGCGATGTATTATAGTAAATTTAATAAATGTAAACTCGATAGGTTAGATGAGATGACTCATGTATGTTACAATTTATAACATATTGTGCCTAAATGGATAGTGTGTTAGGGTCGGCAACGGCCATTTGACATCCCTGGAGTTGCAAGCGTCCATAGGCTGCGGACGCTGCGGTGACCCTGACCGCATACCATAATGCGGGCCTTACGCTTGTTTGCCACCGACGTGATTTTAAGAAGTAGGTATTACACTTGAAAGTTTCGTAACGTTAACATTAAAAAGCTGCCATCAGGATTCTTACGTTTGAATACGAGTAAACAAGTAAACAACCTAAACGCTTTATAGAAGATTAAAGACGAGCGAAGCGAGGAGGAGTGTTAGGAAGAACTGCGACCCTGCACCGAATTTTTTTTTACTAATACTTACTAGTGGCTCTGTGAGCTGTAGACCTCGTGAGTGTTTTTTTTTAATTTCCAAAACTATGTTAGATATATCGAACCTGTAGAGCAGGGGTCGGCAACCTTATAGCACCCACGGGCCACATAGTAGCTAAAAAAATCTTCGCGGGCCGCAGATGATAATAATGATCACTGTCTGTTGATATCAACTCGAAAGAAATTGGTATTACGCCGTACGCGACAGTAACGTAGTAAAAATTCGCACCCCTTTTTACGTGAAAAACGAGAAAGACGAAAAAACCGACTTTTCACAGATAAACCAGCTAGTTTCCTTACCAAACCCAGATAATTCGCATTTCAACCGCATCGTAATTTCGCGATTCATTCGATCAATGCAAGCATATACTCGTAGAATAGCAGATATAGAAACTTTAAGGGGGGGACGGGTCATAAAGTCATAACACACCTAGATGAAAACGCGGGCGCGAAATTTTTCGAACACTGATGCAAATGCGGCAAATACTTCATACGCATCAAGTCATAACACATCTAGATGAAAATGCGAGCGTAGCGAGCGCGAAATTTTTCGAACATTATGATGCAGGTGCGGAAAATACTTCATACGCATACGCATCAAGTTATGTAGATGTAAACGCGAGCGCGAAATTTTTCGAACACTGATTCAAATGCGGCAAATACTTCATACGCATCAAGTCATAACAAATCTCGTTGAAAACGCGAGCGTAGCGAGCGCGAAAATTTGCGAACATTATTATGCAGGTCTGAAAAATACTTCATACGCATCAAGTCATGTAGACGCAAACGCGAGCGCAGCGAGCGCGGAATTTTTTGAACATTAAGATGCAGGTGTGGAAAATACGTCATACTGTCTAACGCAAACGCGGCAAGCGCGAAATTTTTGAAAAAAATTTTAGATAGATTTAACTGTAAAATATACTTACAAACACATATCTCGTCCTGACCAACTGTGAAAATATTCGTGGTTGGCGATACAGACGCTTTCACGATGTTAAGAATTTCAAATTTTACCTTTACAAACAATAAAGCCAGGGAGGCTCGCGGGCCGCCTGTTGCCGACCGCTGCTGTAGAGGAGGACAAACCATAGAATTTTTTTTAGATTACTCGACAAAAATATTCCATGTAATCAAAGAACGTGCTCACAATACTTCACGAGAATCTGTTGTGAAATGCGACCCTTAGAGGTGAACAAATCGAAATTCGGCCGCAGAATACTTGATACACAAAATAATTGATAAAAAAATTGTTTTTTTAAATTTTGAAAAAGTGACTCGATAAAAAAATTCTATAGAATTACCGCACCTGCTCACAAAATTTCACGAAAATCGGTTGATAAATGCGACCTGTAGAGGAGAACAAACCAATGAATAAAATAAAAAAAAATTAAATTTACAAAAATTTACTTGCCTAAAAAATTATATGTAATCATAAAACCTGCTCTCAAAACTTCACGAGAATCGGTTGAGAAATGCGACGTGCAGAGGAAAAAACGGCCGCTGAAAAATACGAAATCATTGATACAAAGTTTGTTTTTTCGAATTTCAAAAAAGTGACTCGACAAAAAAATTCTATATAGTTACCAAACCTGCTCGCAAAATTTCACGAAAATCGGTTGATAAATGCGACCTGTAAAGGAGATCAGCCAACGAAGTAAAAAAAATTTTTTAAAAATTTACAAAAAATTACTCTACAAATAAATTATATGTAGCCATGGAACCTGCTCACAAAATTTCACGAGAATCGGTTGAGAAATGCGACCTGTAGAGGAAAAAACGGCCGCAGAAAAACACGAAATCATTGATACAATGTTTGTTTTTTTGAATTTCCAAAAAGTGACTCGACAAAAACATTCTATATAGTTACCGAACCTGCTCACAAAATTTCACGAAAATCGGTTGATAAATGCGACCTGTAAAGGAGATCAGCCAACGAAGTAAAAAAAAATTTTAAAAAATTTACAAAAAATTACTCTACAAATAAATTATATGTAGCCATGGAACCTGCTCACAAAATTTCACGAGAATCGGTTGAGAAATGCGACCTGTAGAGGAAAAAACGGCTGCAGAAAAACACGAAATCATTGATACAATGTTTGTTTTTTTGAATTTCCAAAAAGTGACTCGACAAAAAAATTCTATATAGTTACCGAACCTGCTCACAAAATTTCACGAAAATCGGTTGATAAATGCGACCTGTAGAGGAGGACATACAAAAATCCGGCCGGACATACGAAAGCATTTTTGTCGAAGCTAAAACAGAGACCTCGTTTTACTCGGTCAACTATTATACACTTGTCTCTAAAATTTTCCAAAAATGTCTTTAGTACACACCGTCCCATAATAATAAATGTGTCATTTCACCTATATAACAGCTTCTTCTCTAGATAGCCTTCTTCTACAGCCTGAAATAAACTTGGTTGTTTATCACATGCCATGACATGTGTACCCAGACAGACATACCTTTAATACAGTTACATAATGATGTATACACAGATATGTGTCGTGACCCTGGACATAATTTGCAGCAGTCTATATCGGCTACGTCACAGTCACGTTCGTGAATTATGTTTAATTATAGCAAATGTCGAAGGATAGATAGACGTGTATGAAAACCAGACCCGTGCTTTTGTCAGAGGATTTTGAATTACATTGCGATAGGCATAGAGGCATTGCACGTAGAACCGATGGCCGTTGGGGCCGAAAGGTTCTCGAGTGGCGACCACGGACCGGAAGGCGCAGCGTGGGTAGACCCCCCACAAGGTGGACTGATGACCTGGTAAAGGTCGAGGGAGTCCGCTGGATGCGGGTGGCGCAAGACCGGTCATTGTGGCACTCTTTGGGGGAGGCCTATGTCCAGCAGTGGACGTCTTTCGGCTGATATGATGATGATGAGGCATAGAGTTGGTTTTAGTTCAAAATGCCCAACGATAAAGCAAAATGCAACTGTTTTTTCCTTGAACATTCTTCTTGGCTAGTTATGATAAAAAATCGTAAAATCAAGCCTCGTTTACGGCGTACACAGCAAGATATACTAAAACGAAATGGAAAAAGAGCGTCAAAATCAAAACATGTGATATAGTACTTTTCTCTCGCGAGCAGTAGTGACACATACGAACTCATCGACAACCTGAACATAGCTCCTACGCTGACGCACACATAGACAATGTGCATGTATAGCTCAACACACAACCATGGCTTTCCCACGCTCGTGAGATAACAGTATACATACCTACATCGTCATATTTTAAAGACACTCGAGCTCATATCGGTGGTACCATGTCATTCTTGGCTATATGTTCAACTCCTGGGGTCCTTTTCATGTTGGTGAATCTACAAGTTACAAACTCACAAGTCAATGCTCCTTTCTTTACTTCTTCCTCCTCTTCCTCCTTCCTTCCTTTAGCTTTTTTTCTATTTTTAGTGTTCCGTGCCCAAAGGGTAAACCGGGACCCTATTACTATAAGGCTCCGCTGTCCGTCTGCCCGTCTGTCACGGCTGTATCTCAAAAACCGTGATAGTTAGAATGTTGAAATTTTCACAGATGGTGTATTTCTGTTGCCGTTATAACGACAAATACTAAAAAACAGAATAAAGTCAATATTTAAAAGGGCTCCCATACAACAAAAGCAATCCAATCTCCAATACAATACAAACGAATTTTTAAAGATAATGGGACGGAATCCTTCGTTCGCGAGTCCTACTCGCACTCGGCCTGATTTTTTACTCCTTTTTTTCTTCCTTTGAAGTTGCGAGCGTTTATAGGCTGCGTTGTCCGCTACCATTAGGTGGACCGTGCGCATGTTTGCCATCGTCCATGTATAAAATAAAAAGTAAATTTTTACAAGTCTTACGAAACAAACGTCGCAAGACACAGTCCATATCACTGATACCACAAAAACCTGTTACAATGTTAACATTATGTGTCGTATTCCGCTACCGTTTTCCTGTTCGCAACATAACTACGGAATGGCATATTACCATACAGGTTTTCCTGATGTGTTGGAATCTAAAATGAGATCGGGTTGTTTACGAAGCATTTATTATGTTGACCATATTCCTAATTGTTTTAACATACTAATATTATAAATACGAAAATAATTTTGTCCGTCTGTTAGCTTTTCACGCTTAAACCGTTAAAATAATAAATAAATTAACTTTATGTCACACCTGGCCATAAAGTGGCCATTATCGCACGCTCCGCGCGCGAAAAAACCCACTTTCTGGCCAGGGGGTGACATAAAATTTTGTACTTACCACGGGCGATAATAAAGAAAGCCTCAGATCGCATATTTATCGCCCTTGCCTTCGGCTCGGGCGTAAAATACCTGCGATCTGAGACATTCTTTGTTTTATCGCCCTTGGTAAGTAATGTACTATTATTCCGGAATTGAGCTGCATGCAACGGCACTAAGTCAAAATCTACTAGCATTTCTAAAAAGAAGACCACTGCCGTGTCAGAAACTATGAAAGAAGTTATATTTGGCACAGAGATAGTTTTGATAATTCGGGAAGGAAGTTCTTATCCCGAAAATCATTTCTTAAAGAGGGTGGGGGTGGAAAGGGGGATGAAACTTTGAGTGGGAGAACGATAATCAGGCATTTTTCAGTAGGTATTCAGAAATTATGAAAGAAAATATTGTAAATTATGGTAGAATAAAGGCTTTTTTTTTATTCAGAAATTAGCGTACATAAGGCAACAAACGCTTCTCCTTTGGCCGTTTATTCTCCAAGTGTCACATATCGGATATAATGACACAAATGCAAAAACCGCGAAATGATCTCGCCTCGTTGTTTACTAACAGACCGTAGTGGAGTATTATTTACGATGTAATTGATATGCAACGAGCGATCAATAATTGCACGCCATCAAAGGCACATGTAAGACATGCATGTATGTTTGTGCTATATAAATACGGTCTTCATTAGCGCACGGAAGAATCAATTTAAAACAATAAGTCTGAAGGTGCAAAGTTATAAAAACGATTTACCGCTATTACTAATATTAAAAGTCTGCGCGTATTCTCGCCGTTTTATGCAAATTAAAACTCAAAGTGAAAGTGTTTAAAGCACATATTTCTTTGAGAAGTAAGTAGACATGAGTTTAGGCGGTGATTATCCATAGTATATGATTAGCCTCACGTATTCGCAATCGGGTGTCTCATTATCGCCTAAGCCGCTTCTTATCTCGTTGTTATGTTAAAATTTTATTGGTATTGTTTGTCTAATAGCCTATTTAGACTTAATGTTTAAGGTTAAATCACACCACAGATGAACAGCACAGAATAAGTTTCTGAAAAAAATTTCGTCTTTGTTACAAGCTTCTATTGCCGACTGTACTTTTTTCCACAGTCATCAACTACTCGTGGAGATGGTTTCAATGAGCCCAAACACGGTGGATTTACCTTGTGTAGTTTAGGAGTTGCTGTGGCCACCTTCTGTCTCCATCATCAGATTAGCTCGATAGTAGCATAGCATGGCATTGTCACTGAACTTACATAAGTATGCCATATTTCAGGTCAATCAGATACCGGCAAGTGGTTGAAAATTGAGTTGCAAGATTCCACCCGAACAAACATACATAAATACATTTGCAAGGCTTTTATAATTCGTACAAAACTGTAAGGCAAATTAACGCAAGCTAAAATCTACCTTATAGTCAGAGCTCTAAGTCTAGTTTTGCTTGCGTTCGCTTGACAGAATTTAGCCTTAGAGTTGTGTCCGAACTATAATAAATAATAGTACTTATACCCGTCCTCTGTGTAACAAAACCGATGTATGACTAATTGAATTATACAAATTATGGCATCCTATTTTATCGTCCATAGGTGCACACGAACTTTAATTTGGACCCCCTCTAAACTGCATAGAAAGAAAATCGCGAAATGAGTCATAGAATAAAATATTTGTCTTTTATTTAAATGTGTGTCAATAAGAGATATGGTTTCCCAGGAACAATGGAATTCTCTACGTGCCTACTAAGTCAGCTGTGCACGGCATGAATAACACGTTAGGTAAAGAACAGGAAAACATATTTGTCTCTAGATAATTGGAATTAAGTAGGTACTAAACTACTAAGTGAGATCCGCTTCGTCCATGAAAACGAGCTCGTGTTCAGCTATGGGACGTTTCTTTTCTTTGGTCTAATGTTGACAAATCACATACTAATCATAGTTTAATCCATAAGTAGGTACTAATATTATAAACCGTTTCGTTACCGCTCAACCGATTTAGATAAAGTTTGATTCCCGGGAAAGGACATATTATGATACTTTTCATTCCTGGCATCATTCCTGGGGGCCAATTTTTGAGTGTCGAACGCTCGACTTTTCACTCGATGACAGATCTCGAGTGAAAAGTCGAAGTCGACACTCAAAAATCGCCCCCCTGGTATTTGTATATTTTATTTTTCTGTAAACATCTAGAACGCGATGAGAATGTGATTTACAACAAAGTGTATTGCGTCGATTAAAAAAAAAACAATTTTGTTTGGATCTTTTAAACACACAGAAAGCTCGCGTCTAACAGAGAACCAACGATTGAAGTTGATTAAGTATGAAATGAAGGCCCTACTTTATTAATATTATCATGGCAAATAATGTTACTTTATCATATGAACGAAGTGCTATCGTTTATTGATACCAATTAATTATTTAGTACTTCAGTATCTTATCAAATCAATGGGGTCCCTTGTATTCTTGAATGAAGGTTATCATGAATTCATATAAAATTACTATATTTAGTTAAAGTTGGTATGTACCAGTGACGGAGCGTCCATACAACTCGATTCCCACCGGCTTGCCTAATTTCCAGCCAGTCCAGTTCTTTTACTACGGCTCATGAAGAATAGGAAAAGCCAAGTATTTCCGGCTTCCCTAAGAATATTTTTGACGCGCCGCCACTGGTATGACATATTTTTGCATTTATAATGAAAAGGTATACGTTAGTGGTGGTCGTAGATTCGAACCTCGGCTTGTGCCACTGGATTTTGCAAACAAACGTATAACTTACTCATAAGTTATATCATTTAATATTCGACAGTAGCTTTTGTTTGAAGCAACATTAGGTAACTGGTGTAATCCCAACGTGTAGATCTTCTAGGTTAGGGGTGTTCGGTTCCAGGGTCCCAACTAGAAGTACATATACTTAAAATTATTTGAACTGGCCGAGTTGTATCAAATATGTCCGTTCAAACAGCGACTTTATTATTGTATCGATAATAACATTGAAAGTCCATTGACAGTTTTTTTTAATGTTTTACAATTTTAATAATTTCAACTATTTGTTACAGGTACAAAAACGCTGTGCGGTCTGAGGAACTGAAATTGTTCGGGTGTCTCATCATTCACTATAGTACACAGGTACAATACATCTATTTAAAACAAACTTACCTGCCTACCGAAGTTGGAAAAGTTATTTTGGTACATGCCATGGATTGCCAGAAAATCTTATATGACTCAGTGACCCATGGGACTGTCAATTAAACTCCGAGAGATGACTCCCATTACTAGCGTGTGTGATGTAATTGACTTTTTGATCTTTGCCACAGTTTTACGCTTCGACATCTAGTGTAAATTATTGTCTTCTCATCTATGAATAATAATAAAAACACAAGACATACTTTTGTGGTCTTTGTCTATGTTTCCGACATCGATTGCTTCTCATAATCTTCAGCAATCATTCATCAACTATTCACTTATCAAAAAGTTTACTGTACTGAAATTATCCCATGAGGCCAGCTAACGTTAGGGTTTGTTGTCATATTTTTTGTGACCTTTCAGAACATTTCGGCCGTAAAACGTGACCGTAAAATATTTCGTGTGCGCGCAATGATTTCTTATTATGAAGCACACTTTCCAATTCGCCAGACAATTCCACGTTGCAAGCTCTAAAGTGCAGACCTCTCGCTAACGCGCACTGTTTTTGTATCCGCAGGTGTTAGCAGCAGAGCCATTCCTGAGGCCACTTCTGAAACTCTTCAGTGGGTTGAGGAACGAAATAATACCGCTTGATCAGGAAAGTAAGTAATAAAGTCAAGACACATCATCATCCTTCTATAGTGCGCGCCATCCACGAAGACGCGCCCCTCCACAGCCCAAGCCGTTCAACTGCGCAGATTAGTATGAGATTCGCTGTGGAGGGGCGCGTCATGGTGGATAGCGCGCACTATAGCGTTATAACAGAAGATTCAGTTGCATTCGGAAGGATGCCCGTAATCCGCTACCTAATCCCAAGATTAGGCGTAGGCACTAGTTTTTACTTAACTGCCATCTGACCCTCCAACCCGAGGGAAACCGGACCTTATTGGAATTAGGCTTGTCAAGGCACATGTTAAGTTTAAATAAAATCGAGTTATGCTGCTCTCAGGTAAAAGATAACTTACTGCTTTGGAATATGGCATTATTGAGTCGCGAATCGACACATTTTATTAAAGAACTAGTTTTTCCCCGCGACTTCATCCGCGTGGAACTCGTTTATCGCGATAGAATTGAATTGCTATTCAATTTCATTTATTTAATTTTTTTTCAGGCGCTTACCTAGTTATCGCTCTTTAGGGTACATTGCCGGGATAAAAAGTATCCTATGTCCTTCCCCGGGACTCAAACTATCTCCATGCGAAATTTTATCTAAATCGGTTCAGCGTTTTAAGCGTGAAGAGGTAATAGACAGACAGACACACTTTCGCATTTATAATATTAGTATGGGATGAGGAATAATGGCAAAGAATGATGACAAATAATGTGTACACTGTTATACCGCTTTAGCTTAGTTGGTAGTGACCCTGCCTACGAAGCTGGAGGTCCCGGGTTCGAATCCCGGCCGGGGCATTTATTTGTGTGACGAGCACGAATATTTGTTCTTGGGTCTTGGATGTTTTCTATGTATTTAAGTATCTATTTATCTATATAAGTATGTATATCGTCGCTTAGTACCCATAGTACAAGCTTTGCTTAGTTTGGGACTAGGTTGATTTGTGTAAGATTGTCCACAAATATTTATTTATTTATTTATACGTTAATTACGTCATAGATCTCGGCAAATAAGAGGTAAATCAATCCTGACACTAAAATTAGTTTTTAGCGTGCAATCGCTTCGACTTCGTGATCCCGGATTCGAATCCTGGTCATGGAATTTAGGGCGCGTACACATAGCGATCCGTTTTACAGGTCAGTTATTTGATGGCGTATATAGTTGTATGAGAAAGTTCACACACAAAACAGTATTACGGATCCAGTAAGTGGTAGTAGCGCTATCCGTTAAAAAGGTTCCTTCGAAAACGGACGCTCTATTGTTCCTGAGTCTTAGATGTTTTCTATGTATTTATCTATCTATATGCATATGCATATAAATAAATATTTGTGGACAATCTTACACTTAAATCCAGCGAACAAAAGACACTGAGCGACGATATACATACTTACATAGATAAATAGATACTTAAATACATAGAAAACATCCAAGACCCATGAACAAATATTCGTGCTCATCACACAAATAAATGCCCCGGCCGGGATTCGAACCCGGGACCTCCAGCTTCATAGGTTCATTGCCAACTAAGCTAAAGCGGTCGTCAATATCGTCGCTTAGTACTCATATTACAAGCTTAGTTAGGGCTAGATCGATTTATGTAAGATTGTTCACAAATATTTGGATCATAAAGACTTGAAAAAACAAAAGTCGTCCCTTCTGTGGTCAATAGTTAATGGCTTATGTGCATGTAAGCTATGCTTTTATCACGTAGATTAATAGAAACGGAGACGCTGTTGATGCGGGTTACTAGTCCAATCTAAAATTAAGCTTTGTAGCCCTTAACTTTTAATATGTCCACAGGAAAGACGCGAACCTAAATCTCTTTATGACCCATTTATATATTTTATTTAATTGCAGCCCAATTGGTGATGGTATTGAACCACCTCTGCGTCGCCCTGATGCAGAACATCGAGTTTATCGACCTGTTCTTCTTGACGAATCACACGCAAACCGAAGCCAAGCCCGAGTAAGTGTGATACGCAAATGTGAAACAGTAAATCGCGGGCCGCGAGTAGCATACGACTCTTCGAAATCCCCCTAAAAAAGGTGCAAATTATTGACCGGCGTAATCGTCTGCGTCGTGTCTTTAAATAACACTGACTGCACCAACAAATTGTCCAAGTCGACCGACGAAAAACACACCGAAATAACAACGTCCACACGTTCATCGTTATCGTTACGTTTAGTCCAGGAATAACAGGTTTCCTCGCTAGCGGCAAAACCCAGCCCTAGTCTCTGTTAAAATTAGAGCGTCGTCCAATTTCAATAGCCTCTCCGATCTTGCGTGTTGCCTGGCACAAAAGTTCAGTTGTTTTATTTCAAACAAGCTGGACAGTCAATCATTTTCTCCCAAAAATACGCTTATTACAATTAAAATCCTTAACCTACTTTAGTGAATCTGAGTTTGTAAACAAGAAAAAAAAACATTTGGGCATCGAAGTATATAAACTAGTGCGTACTCATACTAATCTATGCGTAGTATACGTGATGGGCTGTGGAGGGGCGCGCCTTCGTGGATGACACGCACTATACCTAGGGCTGCCATCTCGAATTTCGCCAAACCCGGACAAAGATTTAAAAAACCCGGACATTTGGCGTAAATCGCATTTTTTCCCCGGACGAGTCCGAAAATAATATTTTTAAAAAACAAGACCTTTAAATTCAATGAGGTGCTTCCTTACATGCAAAGTGTCCGGGTTTTCCCCGGACACTTCTTGACACCCCGCCCGGACGCCCCCCGGACGGCCTCCAAACTAGGACAAATCCGGAAAAACCCGGACGGATGGCAGCCCTAACTATACCTTATATTTGAATGAATACTTGGAAACAACACTGCACAACATGTCTTCAGGAAACTAGTTCATTGTTATGGTCACGTGAAATGATGTCACGCGGCCATCTGCAGCTCTATTAATACTTAACTATGAGAACGTGCCGATAGCCTCTTAATAATATAACCTACATCTGTTAATCCTTATGTAATTGAAAATAAAGTGTATAATGCCTTGTATTTTATTGATAACCTGTTACGCGTTGTAGGTCAGTGATAATGACAGTTTAATTTCTACGCTTGTATATGTATATGACAATGACGATTGCATGATGTGATATTGTATGTTTATTGTTCTCCAACCATTGTAACAGTTTATACGGTGACATCAATGCAGTTCTGTTAACGGTGCTGTCATAAAAATGACTAAAGGATTACCAACCAAACTCCAAACTCAACTAGGATGCAGATTATTACTTAGTGCCAGTAGCACCAACGTACGAACACAGACCGGTCATCGTCAAATATGGCGCCGGCAGCTGTCATCCCATAGAAACTTGTCAAACTTTCCATACAATCAGATTTGACGAACACCGCTTACGATTACAGACGGTTTGGTGCAACCCAGCCAGTCGTTCTCTCTACTTTATAGTACATTACTTACCAAGGGCAATAAAACAAAGAATGTCTCAGATCGCAGGTATTTTACGCCCGAGCCGAAGGCAAGGGCGATAAATATGCGATCTGAGGCTTTCTTTATTATCGCCCGTGGTAAGTACAAAATTTTATGTCACCCCCTGGCCAGGAAGTGGGTTTTTTCGCGCGCGGAGCGTGCGATAATAGCCACTTTATGGCCAGGTGTGACATAAAATAAGTTATAGTACTTTTATCCCACGAGCGCGTGTTAATCATGGTTGTGTGTTGAGCAATACATGCACATTGTAGATGTGTGCGTCACCGTAGGAGCTATGAGTTCACGTTTACTATGTGTTCGTATGTGTCATAACTATAACCATGGCAAAGGCGCGACACGGGCCTATCGGTGTGAACCGAGTGTCGGTGACCTTGGAACGCTACGATTCTATACTGTGCCCGTCCGAGGAGTGATTTCCACACACCGCGCCACCCTCGCGCGCCCCCGCTCGCGTCCGGAAACGCACACATAGCCGCGAGACAGGTTTACAGCACACATGCTTCGGTGTCGCTTCTTGTTACGTTAGTATATATCTTTGACCATGGCTAACCGGCGCTCGTGAGATAAAAGTACTATACTGCATACCTACTTAAATTTAAACTTTCATGAGACATGTGACAATTAAAACGTAAGTTTTAACCGTTTAGTAAAATATAATAGGGATGTTGACTCAAAATTTATTATTACTCCAAAAGAAAGAAGAACTATGCCAAATGATGAAAATCCTATTCCAATATCTCAAAAAATAACGAAGCTACAACCGTTATGATTATATTTTATATATTATACAATGTTTTTAGTTAGAGAAAGAAACCGCTACAGATCAGTGACGTCACTGACCTACAGCGCCATTGTAAATGACGATCGTTCAATACAGAGATGCATTTTGCGGAAAAGGGACAGATAATGCCCCCTCTTAGAACTTTGAAGACTTATAATTATGTAATTATTCATTGTTTTGAGTTACTTTTTTCGCCGTTTGATCAAGGGGCTTGCAGTGGGCGGCGCGCGTCGCTTTAAATGCCTACCGCTCGCTCGGCCCGGGGCCGGCCGTCAGTCGAGGGCCGCCCGCCGCCGCGCGAACGCGTCTATATGCACGTTACCTTACAGCTGCCGCCGCTGACTAGAACGCGACGAGCGACGAGTCGATAGCCCTAGCGCTACACGTGCCGCGTGTGAATGAATACAAGTTATACGATAGACAGAGATGCACAGAGTAGGCATGTTTTTTATGCATAAACGCCGTTTTTGTTAGAAAATGAAGCTTCTGTACTTGTATTATTACTTATTCTGTGGTTTGATTGAGAATTTGTTCCTTTTTCAAGAAAATTCGGACTTATTGATTTTCTTATTTGGTTTCAACATCCCTATTGTGCCTTATTATTTTGACCTATAGTTTCTTGTTTTGTACGACATTGATCACCCCTATTACAGATTCATAATCGCCCGCCTACTCCTAAAGTTCGTCCACCGCGAGGGCGGCAAGGGTTCCGCCGCGCGCGACGCGCTGCTGCTGTGCGCCAACATGTCCGCGCGCTGCCCGCAGCTGGCGCGGTGCATGCTGGAGGGGGACACCTGTCCCGTGCTCGCCACAGGTCAGTGGAGTGCACCTTATGTCGATGGTAACATGGTTGATATTCGACCACCGCGAGGGCGGGAAGTCGCGCGCCTTAACGCTCTGCTACCAGTGGCTCAATGATTATGTAATTAGGGTAAGCTGTAGTAATGTTGGCCCCAGAGTGTAGTAAAAAAAGAAAAATATGAAATTTATTTTCTATCTTGTATTACAGGGTAGGAAGCTACGGTAGCCCAGTGGTTCAAGCATGCGGCTGCCAAGCGGCGGTCGTGGGTTCGAATCCCAGCTCGTACCAATGAGTTTTTCGGAACTTATGTACGGAATATCATTTGATATTTACCGTTAGCTTTTCGGTGAAGGAAAACATCGTGAGGAAACCTGCATACATCCGCGAAGAAATTCAAAGTTGTATGTGAAGTCCCCAACTCGCTCTGGGCCAGCGTGGGGACTACTGCCCAATCCCTCTCATCTATGAGAGGAGGCCTGTGCCCAGCAGTGGGGACATATATAGGCTGATGATGATGATGATGATGATTACAGGATTGCGCTTAATAGGTACATTGAATTATCATTCAAGAGACCAATTGATTGGGTGAGAGGGGGGGCAACATTACTACAGCTTATTACCCTCAATGAATAATGTTTGTGGGCAGGTCTGAGCGGTCTGTACTCGCTGCTGCCGCGCACGCTGGCCGACACCGTGTACCGGCTGACGGCCGACGACGTGAACCACGCACACAAGCTCACGCTCTTCACAGACTCGCTCGAGTTCTGCAACGCTGTAGCGCAGGTAAAGCCGAGAGCATTAGCTTAGCTAAATACCGATTTTCTATTCTCCGGCCCGGATTGACAAGGTTGTCACGTCACAAGCAAATAATGGAGAATGTCAATAGGTCTGCAAAATCACTTGAAAGTTTGTTACGATAAAGCTTTGGTTCATACAAATACATTAGTTTTTGTTTAATTCAAAAATACCAAGTCGTTTTGATTTTACAGGCATTTAAAGCGAGTCCCGCTAACCGCGTGTGACGTCATTTTGCAACGCTAGTCTAGTACGGAAGCGCGCGAACGGAGTGAGCACGTGTATGGCGAGTCTTGCACTATGATGTCACGAGGGCGGGTCGTCGCGCGTCACTTTAAAATTCAATATCTTGAAAACTAATGGACGTATCGAAATAATTCTTTCACATATATTTTTTATTTTCAACAGAGAATACAGAAAAATGGAATTCTAAATTAGTTAACATTCTCCATTGCAAATACTCGTCATTACAGTCAAGTGCAAATACTCGTCATGAAAGTACTCGATCGAAAAAGTTACGCGAATCTATTTTATCTTGCGATCACGATTTTATTATGATCAATTTCTATAAATGGCGAAGGTTTTTAACGCTTTCACTGCCAGGACTCTCACTCGCCTAGCGGGCGCTGAGTAACTTTTCTCAGACCTCAGGCCGGACAGCCCGCTATCGGTAGGGGAATAACACGTATAGAACTATTTTATTGACTGCGAGAGGTAAAATTACAGGAGTTGCGTGGCCCAGAGCCGAAAACTCGAGAGCGACTGCTTGATTTCTTCTAAACGTCTTTTATTTATAATTATCTTTTCAAGACCGCTTTAGCTTAGTTGGTAGTGACCCTGCCTACGAAGCATAAGCTACGATGATGAGCAAGAATATTTGTTCTTGGGTCTTGGATGTTTTCTATTTATCTATAAAAGTATGTATATTGTCACTTAGTACCCATAGTACAAGCTTTGCTTAGTTTGGGACTAAGTTGATTTGTGTAAGATTGTCCAGAAATATTTATTTTTTATCATCATCCTCCTAGCGTTATCCCAGTACAGTTGCATCCTGAAGGATGCCTGGGGTCCGCTACCTAATCCCAAGATTTAGCGTAGGCATTCGTTTTTACGGAAGCGAATGCCATCTGACCTGCCCACCCCGAGGGGAAACTAGACCTTATTGGGATTAGGCTTTGTCAAGTGAGTGGGCAACTTGACTGTTAGAAATTCTCAAACCGCCCGAAGGCCTCCAACTTGGCTGAACGACTGCTGCCATAGACAGCAACCGGGATCAACGGCTTAACGTGCCTTCCAAAGCGCTCAGTTAGTAACCACTCGAAGCGGTCACCCATCCAAGTCCTGGCCGCTGCCCACGTTGCTTAACCTTAGATACCGCAAGCGGTACGCAGGCGCCGCTCACCGTACTTGGTTTTGCAGGTCGCTCATCCGTCCATCAAAAAGCAACTCCTGGACTTGCTGTACCAAGGCTTCCTGGTCCCCGTGATGGGGCCCGCACTACTCCAGGTGAGCTGAACAACGAGGGGGTTCGGGTTGAGTGACTCATCGCTTGTGGATGTCATGGAAAGAGATGAGAAGATGGTTGTTCATTTAGTGCCAGTTGCACCAACGTACGAACACAGACCGGTCATCGTCAAATATGTCGTCTGCCAGCGCCATATTTGACGATGACCGGCCTGTGTTCGTATGTTGGTGCAACCGACCCTTAGGCTGGGTTGCACCAAACCGTCTGTAATCGTAAGCGGTGTTCGTCAAATCTGATTGTATGGATAGTTTGACAAGTTTCTATGGGATGACAGCTGCCAGCGCCATATTTGACGATGACCGGCCTGTGTTCGTATGTTGGTGCAACCGACCCTTAGTGTCACATAGGCTAACTTTCACATCACCGCCCAAAGAATCTGGAAATTCCTGGAATCAACGGGTCTCGGCGGTGTACTCTAAAGGGCTGCCACAATAGATCACGCGCTGGTCGAAGCGGCATACAAACACGCAAAGGCACCCAAAACAAACAATAATAATAATAGGCTAACTTTTGTGTGGTGAGTTAGAGCTCGGCCGTAACTTAAAGCCTCGAGTTGTTAGGGTTTTTCTTTAATTTAATAATCACTAGTTACATACTTAATACTTTAGAACATCGCCCCACAAAACTGTGATAACTGATAACAGTTTGACTGTGGGATCGGCAGTCCCATATTAACGTATTTATTCTAAATATTAAGTAGTTATTATATAATATAATGGAAGAGTATGGAGGAGGCCTTTACTCGCGAAGAGGTCCTTAGAAAATATGAAACTTAACAAAAAAAAATGCATGTTAAATCTACAGTACAATATTTTTCATTTCATTATTATTAATTATTAAATAATATTTGTTAAATCTAATTATGTCAAAACTATGTTAAGTTAAAATGAAAATGTATTTAGTTTTACTTTATAAGGAAATAAAGAGGCTATAATAATAATAATAATAATATAATATAATATTATGTGTAGTCAGTTCGAAAGCCTACGAGTACTAATGAAGTATTATTAAGTACGATAAAAGGCTAGATTTAGCTTTCAAGGCTCGGCCATACTGTAACTCACAATACTACAAGTTGGGTCAAGATTGGGCTATAAAAATTGATTAAGCTTGGATTAAATGCTTATTCCAGTTTAGTCAACTGTTCTGGTTTGGAAAGATTAATGAACGGTCTTCAAAATGAATGAATAATCATCTTCTTTTCCATGGATTTTATGTCATGTGTTTTTAAAACTGACTTCAGAAAAATAAGGAAGCTTTTATTGAAGGTTAATACTTATATACGTTTATTGTTTTTATAATGTGTTCGTATTAAAAACTCCTTTATTGAAGTTGGTTTGGTTACTTATGTTTTATGTTATACCATACTTATTATACTCTTTGGTTATACCTGTCTCAATTGGAAAACATAAATATTTAATAATATTTTTTTGATTTTATTTACTATATGTATCAACTTTATTGATGTGTCCTGGGAGTGATAAAGCATTAAGTACGTATATTATTTATTGTTATGTTTAACAGGGATATAAACTATCAGCACACAACTGTTTGCACACATTGTAACAATATCAGAGTTATACTAACGATCAAGTGTTTCTTTCAGTAGGACCAGGTGATATTTCTTATGGATATCAGCAATAGCTGAACAGTGTTGCCATTGGTTTGATTATTGAGGCCCTTCTCCCACGAAACGGTTTACATGCTATTCAAGTTTCGTAGGTTTTTGCAGGGCAGTAAGTGCAAATTGTAGCAACAGCGTCATTGTCAGTTGAAAAAACAAGTTATTTGTGTATATTAACCCGGTGGTCAATAGTTAACGACTTATGTCCTAATCCTCTCATAAATATGTACCAAAACCTTAATTCACCGACATAAGAGCTACCGGACATACTTTTGAGCAAGTTGTATGCACCCATATTTTTGCACTTGACTGTACGTTATGTCTTTATTAAATGGATTTATAGCAAGGGAGAGGAAAACCCACACCTAAATCTGTCAATGACCCAAAAACGTTAAGCGGCTTCTTACTATCAAATACAGATGTAAATCATCTGTATATATATAGAAGTATATAATATATCAGTACGCTTTTATGTCCTTGGCATTCTGGTCAATAGCATCGAGTTCTTATGTTTAGCGAATTCTGTTCACAATATAAAAATCGATATCGATACAAATGTACGAGCTTTAAAATCATACGTTTTACGAGCGAATCTCGTGTATTTCCGTCCATCAACTCGTCTATCACCACCTTAAATTCGCGTACTTAACCGCCCGTGTGCCATGGGCTTTATTTTGACAACTGTCAAATGAACCGTCTATGCTTATATATTTTTTTAATCAGAGCTGTGGTGACTAAAGCAATGGGTCGATTCGGGTGTAGTAGGTCTAGTTATGAGATTACAGAATTCAAAAAAAGATATTTAATAAAATACGAGGCTCATGAAAGATTTAAAACGGTTGACGTGTTCCTTTTTTCAAGCAGAATACAGGGAAGTAATAAAATTGTAGGCTTAAAAAAAAAGAAATGTTGTCAATTTAAATGTACAAGAATCTACATAATAGGGAACAAGTCGCATGTAAAACGAATCTGTGGGGGGTGGGCCTAAGGTGTGTTTTGTCGCACAGTTGTTAATTTTTAATAAATCTACAACTTGTTATTTGGGTATAATTTTTAATCTGTCATAATATATCTAAGCTAAAACTAAGAAAAAACGAGTACACTTTTTGCTAGAGATAACCGACAAAAGCCGAAAGCCGACTATCCTACTACTCGGCTAAAGAGGCCGACTAATCGGCACATTATGACTTACTGGAAATCACCTTCAACATCGTCAAAAAATTTCCACACTCGCCATTTCCTTTTCGACATTATTCTAAAGAAGAGCACTAGTTGTTTGTTTAACACAACAATTCGATAATTTCACTGTTTTGTCTTTTTATTTTGCTATATGAAACTCCGGCCGGTGAAGCAAATAAATCGCTAAAATTGAAACACGAACGCATGGCGCGTGGCGCGACGAGCGGGCTAAAACGAACATTCCCGATTGCGCCCGAACTCAGCCGAAAGCAATGATCGGCCGATTAGTCGGCCATCTCGGCGCCGCAGTGTATACATATACCTTGGCTAAGATATATTATGACTATGGGCTGGTATCACGAGTGGGCTTTCATTACTCGCACGGGATTGGAGCACGGTGTGGTCGCCGGTTCACGACGGTTGAGTGACGGTACGCTAGACCTTATGCTTTGAGTGATAAGACTTGTTTTCGCTTGCTTTTGTGTGTACAAGTATCCAGTAATATGCTTCTTATTCTGTCTTTCATCGTATTTAATTCAGTGAATTGGAAAGAATGGTTTGATACTCCTGAAAAAGTGGTTTTAGTTAATAAATAAACTATGTAAGTATGCACATATTTGGCCTTGTCTAAAATATGTCTCTTTATGCTTAAAATGCAATAAAGTTACGTTCATTTGTAGCATCAAAAAGATTCGATATTTTCAGAAATCCGTACACTTATGCCAACAAATTAGAAAATACGCTATTCTATGAAGTTCTCATACGATTTTCGAAACACATAAAAACTCCACTGTCCTTTCATCAAAAGCGCATTTAACTTGCAAGTCATGTACCATCACTCAATCTTTCACACGAGTACCCGAAGCCCTAGTCTACTAACGCCCACCACGATCGTAGACGAAACCCGGGCCCTTGCAGAGTGGCGCGCCGGAGCAGGCGGCAGCTATGGCGTACCTCGAACTCGTGCTGAGGTGCTCGACGCAGCGTGGCTTGCTGAGGGCGGTGCTGCACTTCCTCTTCACTTACGAGTACGACGGGGTTAGACTGATCGATGTGATGCTCAGAAGACTGGACGGGAATACTCAGGTTAGTGGTCAAATGGTCAACTGCTTCGAAGAAGGGGGCACCTTGATCGCGTGCTCACATGCTCAACGAAGCGGGGCTTGCTTAGGGCCGTACTGCACCTCTTCGCGTCTGATCTGAATATGATGGAGCTATACAAACCAATACCAAAAATGCTCAACACATGCTATGTTGCCCAGAGCAGAACTATAATATTTTTTATGTCACACCTGGCCATAAAGCGGCAATTACCGCACGCTCCACGCGCGGGAAATCCCACTTCCTGGCCAGGGGGTGACATAAAATTTTGTACTTAACACGGGCGGTAATAAAGAAAGCCTCAGATCGCATATTTATCGCCCTTGCCTTCGGCTCGGGCGTCAAATACCTGCGATCTGAGACATTCTTTGTTTTACCGCCCTTGTTAAGTAATGTACTATTGTCACACCTGGCCATAAAGCGGCAATTACCGCACGCTCCACGCGCGGGAAATCCCACTTCCTGGCCAGGGGGTGACATACAATTTTGTACTTAACACGGGCGGTAATAAAGAAAACCTCAAATCGCATATTTATCGCCCTTGCCTTCGGCTCGGGCGTCAAATACCTGCGATCTGAGACATTCTTTGTTTTACCGCCCTTGTTAAGTAATGTACTATTGTCACACCTGGCCATAAAGCGGTAATTACCGTACGCTCCGCGCGCGGGAAATCCCACTTCCTGGCCAGGGGGTGACATAAAATTTTGTACTTAACACGGGCGGTAATAAAGAAAGCCTCAGATCGCATATTTATCGCCCTTGCCTTCGGCTCGGGCGTCAAATACCTGCGATCTGAGACATTCTTTGTTTTACCGCCCTTGTTAAGTAATGTACTATTGTCACACCTGGCCATAAAGCGGTAATTACCGTACGCTCCGCGCGCGGGAAATCCCACTTCCTGGCCAGGGGGTGACATACAATTTTGTACTTAACACGGGCGGTAATAAAGAAAACCTCAAATCGCATATTTATCGCCCTTGCCTTCGGCTCGGGCGTCAAATACCTGCGATCTGAGACATTCTTTGTTTTACCGCCCTTGTTAAGTAATGTACTATTGTGGACACACACCTAGATTAAATTCAAACTCAGACCATTACTTATTTGAGATGTTATTACACAGCTCACAGTTGACAAACAAAAAATAAGGCCTAGGCCGAAACGACTTCTCATTATTTACCTTTTGTTTTTCTTATTGTTCCGTTTACATAAATATGGGTTCTAACCTCACACTATATTTCAGCTCTCCCTGGTCTCCCTGTCACTAATGGAGACGCTAATCGACCTGAACTGCGAGGACGTGATGCTGGAGCTAGTGTACAAGCACCTCCTGAAGGGCCATCACCTGCTCACCCACCGCTACACCCCACCAGACCCGGACTCCTACCGGGACGCCGCTGTCTCCTTCCTCAGGTTAACTATTATCATTGTAATATAGTCTGGCTAAAATATCTTTGCCCCAGCAATTTTTATTTTTGAAGTGAAGACTTCTTTAGCGGCGCTGAGCACTTTTTGTGATGGGGGAAAATTGTTAAATTCGCGACGATGCGTAAGTCCAACTAGTTGACCCCTCCCAGTATCGTGATTGCGATGTTAGGAGGGGTCAACTCAGCTGGTCACCTAGCTGTCCGACGATACGACAACTGCACTCCAAATTGAACCGTAATCATAAGACTAAAAGTCCCAATTTAGAGTGAGCGGTATGTGTCGTTGCGACACCCGTCCGCTCATTTCAAATTGAGCCTTTAACGCATTTTACGGTTCAACTAAGTCCAATATCGGATAGCCACTCTGACCGGTTTCCATAAAGATCACATTTCAAACAAATTCTCATGGAAAGTAGTTCTTATTGTCCCTAAATACCAAGGTATATATGTAGATGGATTATTCGAATATGAATATCTTTGTTATTTACTTTCTTTATCATGTCATTGAATTTTCACTTCTGACGGCACTCCCGGAGTGCAACCCGTAGTTTTTTTTTATCTATGAATTTGTACATGCCAGCACCGAAGATAGGGCAACTTGACAACCATCAACAGGGGTATGACAGCTTAGCTCCCGAGTGTGCCGACCTGGCGCTACTATCGGGCCGCCATCTTACAACGAATTAGGGCCGGTTCCTTCCTACTATCCGACCGACACAATATCCATACAGTGGTGCCAAGGCGGAACATTTGAAAACAGGACAAAACTTACGAAGTAGCTAAGTATGGCTGGGTTGCACCAAACCGTCTGTAATCGTAAGCGGTGTTCGTCAAATCTGATTGTATGGAAAGTTTGACAAGTTTCTATGGGATGACAGCTGCCGGCGCCATATTTGTTTTTATTTGTTTGACAGTTCATTTGCTTGGAAGACTTAAATTAGCCTGACTCTAAGCATTTTTGGGAGAAAATGGCTGACTGTCGAGTTTCTTTCGGCGTTTCTTCTCGGCAGTGGTCTTTGAGAAACGCTAGTACTTGTAACAGTGCCATTGCGGCTTAAGGCTTGGTCACACCGCTTGCGCGACGGAAGCGGGACGCTGCGCTGCGCGTCAAAATATATGAAACCGTCCCGCTCGCGTCGCGCAGCCTGTGTGACGTCGCTAACCTGTTAGCATACGTTCCGGCGCGCAGCGCGAGCTTCGCGTGGACGTCGCGCAACGCTGTGTGACCAACCATTTACTGACTGAATAAAGTTCATTATATTTATTTTTATTTTAGCCTCAGCCCCCAGTGCTGCTTCAGGCCGTTGGCGAAGACGAGGGCGTGGGTGGACGAGCTGCCGGCGAGTGGACGGATGGTGCTGGATTTAAAGAGGGACGAGGAGAGGGTTAATGGTGTTCACGATGGGATAGCTATGAATAGTTTAGTGCAGGAAGTCAGGTTTAATTATGGGGTAAGTCTTTTTTTTAAATATGTATAATAAACGGGTCACTCACGTCTGTATCGTCGAATATCGCTCGACATGTTTCGGGCCAATACGTGGTCCTTAATCATGAGTGGTCGCGACGGCCTCGCGTTTAACACTGCGCGCGAGCAAAAAAAGTCATATACATTTTTACATTAATATATCGTTCGCCAATCACAACGTTTATTAGCGAGTAATGCACTCATGTTCTTAACAAATTAATGTACCTATCAACCTTAAACCTAAAATAAAAAATATGTTCAGAGGGATTGGGGGGTATTTTTTGATTTTGTATGGTATGTTTTGTTTCATACTGACCTGTGGTTTACAATACAATATTTTTAAATACAATATTTTGTACGACGGCTGAAGATTAAAGATAGATCGTCAGACGTAAAGACGATTGATTAGCAAATGGCATCATTGTTTAATTGAATGAAATAAAATATGGCTACTTTCATCGGATATTCAGTATGGTTAATTAATTTTAAGAGAACTCTTACCCTTATTGCTTAATTTATATACGAACCTAACTACAGTGTGTTATAATTGTTTTTTATCTTTAAATATAAACAAGAAACAACAAGACACAATATTGATTGGTTTACATAAGGATCTGATTAAAATTAATGACGACCGCTTTAGCCTAGTTGGTAGTGACCTTGCTTACGAAGCTGGAGGTCCCAGGTTTGAATCCCAATTAGGGCATTTATTTGTGTGATGAACACGAATATTTGCTAGTGCTTTGAAATAGGTCGATTTGTGTACGATTGTCCACAAATATTTATTTAATCAAATTATATTTCAGAACCCAAACGACACTCTATTCGGCAACTACCACGCGTACCTGTGCGACGCTCGCTTCGAGATCGTCTCGCGCTCGCTCGCGTGCGCCCACTGGAGCGGCAAGTACGACACTGTCGCGCCGCCCAAACGGGAACCCAACAACAACACGAAAGAGACCAGAGACGACCCAATCCCCACGAAAGAACAGGACAGCCTCATTTCTAACTGCACCTCCGGCTACGATACTTTAAAAACTAGCGACACCTCTGAAAAGGAACCGCACAGCTTAACGTCGCTAACAGATGAACAGCAAGATCAGAATGGCGATGGAAAAGACAGGGACAGCTTGATATCGACGGGCAGTGATAGTGATAAGCACGAGGAGTTTGTCGAGGACTCGTTTAGGATGTGTTTCCTGAAGATGGACCGGGATTATGAAGATGTCCCCGTGATGAAGAATTGGGTGGCCGGCGGGCGGGTCAGTACGGCCTCGCTTATCGGTGAGTGACATGAAATTGACATTTGTTTTCGGTTGAAGAATACAAAACGCATTTGTATTTTGTATTTAAGAATAACCATTTACTAAAATATTGTTTGTCCCTTTCCCACAAATGTAAATATCAAAGTGACAGATAGGGCCAAACGAACTTTAGCGGCTTGTTAAATAAAATAGGTTTGATGGACGTTTATGCATAAGGGGGTTAATTATTTGGTTAATCAATATAGAAGAAAACGGTGTTCAAAAAGGAAGATTTTTTTTTAAATATTTGTGGACAATCTTACACAAATCAACCTAGTCCCAAACTAAGCAAAGCTTGTACTATGGGTACTGAGCGACGATATACATACTTATATAGATAAATATATACTTAAATACATAGAAAACATCCAAGACCCAAAGAACAAATATTCGTGCCCATCACACAAATAATTTCGAACCCGGGACCTCCAGCTTCGCAGGCAGGGTCACTGCCAACTAAGCTAAAGCGGTCGTCAATGTTCGTTTGCAGGCCCTCTATTAGCCAGCCTGCTGAAGAAAACCGCCGCCCTGCTGGAGTCGGACGTGCTGAGCAACTGCCTGGTGACGGCGCTCGTCACCAAGCTGTGCGCCGCACCCGGGGCCCTGCTGCCGGGCCTGCTGCTGCCGCAACAACACACGCAGCCCAACGTGCCCTCGCTCTACCAGGTACAGTCGACATCGAAAAATATCTGTATTGAATACAGTGACAAAATATGCGAACGTGACTTTAAATGACAAGGCGCGCCTATAGGAGCGTACAGATATTTTTGTCCATTCGAGAACGTACATTTATTTATGCTTTAGACTGTACTCATTTCTTCTTCTACTGTCTTAATTTGACCACTGCAAGACGAGATTTCTAGCTCGTAGCTTATGCTACGCTTTCTTTCGTCCAATCACTGAATAGTCTTCAATTAAGTCACAGGATCTCCCATACTTTCAGTCGTCACGTCAAACAACTTCAATAGGCTCTCCTGCTAAACTGAAAGTGGATCTCGTTCATGTTATAGTGCGCGACATCCACTATGGCGCGCCCCTCCACAGCCCAAGCCGTACAACTGCGCACAGATTAGTATGAGATTCGCTGTGGAGGGGCGCGTCGTCGTGGATGGCGCGCACTATACGTCATAATATTCACTCGGCTATCCCCTCAATTTTCACCTTAATTGTTTCAAACCGTCTATTGTTAAGGTCAGCTCCTACCGACTGCGCCAGTATAGTAATAATTATTGTATATGTTAAACTATAACGTACTGGAAATCGCAGCGTGGGTAGACGGCACAAGGTGGACTGGATAAACCTAATAAAGGTCGCGGGAGTCCGCTGGATGCGGGTGGCGCAGGACCGGGCATTGTGGCACTCTTTGGGGGAGGCCTGTGTCATTACTCAAAGAGTACATCTGAATGTCTGTCAAATTAGAGCAGCTTGACAGGACTGGCTCCGCACGAGGCGGCTTGACCCATGTCCAGCAATAGACGTTTAACGGCTGATAAGATGATAATGATGGTGATTTAACTCCACAGATACTGAGCAAACTTCGCGACGAGCTGGACGAGTTGACCAGCGGGCTGGACAACACGGCGGAGCTGGTGGACAAGGCGCGCGTGTTCCTCGTGCAACGAGAGCTCGTGCTGGTGAAGAGAGCGGGGGCCGGCGAGGAAGGTCAGTATCATACTGAGCAAGCTTTCATTAATTTGAAATCGAGGGAAGGTTTTCTAAGGCCATTTTCGCGTAGCAGCACGGGATCTGGTAGCTGCCCTTACTGACCCAAAAAGAAAATTCACCCATGTATAGAACAGGTAACCATTTGATTTTGCATATGAAAACGTCAAAATTCTTTCACTTTAAAAAAAATGGCCTTCCATTAAATTTATGATGATTTCGCCAACCACGTGTACATTAGACGTTGTTCGGTAACGACGCCATGACAGTAGGCAACTGGTTTTGTACGGTAGTGGATTCAGTCCGTCGTCGCGAAGAGCACGTGCGTTCACCAACGCGGCGACGGGCGAAATCCGTCAAAATTCTTTATTACAAGGGAATAGCAACTTTTGACATCTTCATATGTCAAACTACTTTTGATGCCGACTGTACATGTATAGAACAGGTAACCATTCGACTGTGCCTAGATGATGGTACCTGTTCAAATGTTGCACGGAAAAAGTTGAAGTTGAATGCCAGTAATGCCACGTTTTTTCAGGGCCCAACATCAACAACGTGAGCATCAGCCCCCGCCCGGAGGAGCCGCTCCGGCGCGGCGACAACAAGCGGCGCAGCATCAGCTCGAGCATCTCCAACATGTTCGCCCGCCGGCTCTCCGGACACTCAGGTCAGTACCAGTACCACAACCCTTTGTATACCGACTGGTTACATTTTCAAAACCCGTCGTCTACCAGTCCCTGGAATCCCAGGGATTTATAATGGCTCCTCGACTTGACATAGTGATTTTTACAACTTTCTGTGAGGGTCGGGGGGGGGGGGGGTCCCTGTGATCCCAGGGACTGTCAAGTAGTGGGTATGAAAATTTTCAGATCCTGGTAGACGTCGAGTTAAAATTAAAATAATAGCAATGATGACAAATTTTTGACATGAGGACCACCTACAATTGACAACATTTCATTTTACCTTAGCGGCTTGAAGCAAAAATCCATTTAGAGATATGGGTTTGCTGAGCACATATAAAAAATATTGGATTTTTATATTCGATAGTTCTCGCAAAAACTGCAAAATACTATTAAGAAGCCATTTTCAGGCTGAATAAGATTATTCAGAGACAAGACTTATGTATCCTATTAAAACAAAATAAATTCTCTATGAAGCGAGTGGCGCTAGTGGGCTCGCTCGTAATTGTGCATACCCTCTTCGGGCTTGCACACATGCGACTTGCGCGCGACTTGGAAGCGAGGCGAGCGCGCAACGATTTCGCGGCTAGTACGCGACGATTTCGCCGCGAGCGCGCAGCGAAATCGTTGCGCACTAGCCATAGAGTATAGAGATTTTCCCGCGAGTACACAGCGACTTCGTTGTGCGCTCGCCTCGCTTCCAAGTCGCAAGTGTGATAAGGCCCTTAAATTTTCTTTATGTCACACCTAGCCATAAAGCGGCAAATACCGCACGCTGCGCGCGCGGGAAATCCCACTTCCTAGCCAGTGGGTGACATAAAATGTTGTACTTAACACGGGCGGTAATAAAGAAAGCCTCAGATCGCATATTTATCGCCCTTGCCATCGGCTCAGGCGTCAAATACCTGCGATCTGAGACATTCTTTGTTTTACCGCCCTTGTTAAGTAATGTACTATTCTCCCTTAGTGTCCCCATCGCAACCGCACAGCATCCAGCACACCCCGACCCCGGTCAAGAGGCCCGTGTTCACCCAGGAGGCCTACTGGAACCAGTCCATAGCTCTGCGCTCCATACTCAACGCCGTCCTACTCGACGAATGGCTGAAGGAACTCGCCGCGTTATGCGAGGAGCACGCCTTGAGACTCGCGGCGGTCAACTACGAGGACGATATCTATTTGAGGACGGTGGGGTTATGACTGTTGGCTAAGCGGGGGAAGACGCGGGATACTGCTGTATGATAAGAGCTTTAGCCATGTTTCCATGCTAGTAATAAATGTTGGTGGAGGCGTGCTGGGACCTGACCGTACCGCCGCGCTTCATACTCAATGTCGTCTTACTGGACGAATGGCTCAAGGAAATGACCGCTTCATATAAGGAAAACGCGTTGATAAGTCTCATCTCGAAGCAGTTAATTATAAGGATAGTTGAGGACGGTGACTAGGCTAAAGGAGGGAAGGATGTTACAACAAGAGATAATTCTGTATGATAAGTTAATAACTCCCTTAGCATTAGTTTCCCGTTCCACTGAAGGAATGCTTAAGGAATTGGCGGCGTTTTGTGAAGAACATGCGCTAAGAGAGAGAGAACTATGGAAGTAAGGTATTCTAAGCATACAAAGCTAGGAAAGGGGGAAGTTAGCAGTGGCGGAGCGTCCATACAACTCGATTCCCACCGGCTTGCCTAATTTCCAGCCAGTCCAGTTCTTTTACTACGGCTCATGAAGAACAGGAAAAGCCAAGTATTTCCGGCTTCCCTAAGAATATTTTTGACGCGCCGCCACTGGAAGTTAGTGGTATTTTAGAATGAAAGGATAATGAGCACCAGAGACTAGGAATTATATAGACTGCCAATGCCTATACATTGTGGCGTAATTTTAAAATAATGGGCCTGCTGTAGCTAGTTTCACTATGGAGAGATCACTTTACCATTTAATTCGTATGCCACTAAGACCTCTGCTTAAAACATAGCGCCATCTATGAACACAATGAAGAAGCTCCCAACAGATGGCGCTATGTTTTAAGCAGAGGTCTTAGTGGCATACGAATTAAACGGTAAACTGATCTCTCCATAGTGAAACTAGCTACAGCATGCCCATTATTTTAAAATTACGCGACAATGTATAGGCATTGGCAGTCTATATAATTCCTAGTCTCTGATGAGCACTAAAAACTGCGATGACGCTACAGAATTAAGGGCACACTAAGCGAAATGGATTCAAATTTTGGCGGCAATAGGTCGAGAACTGGGTGATGGTTGTAAAAGAGAGAGACGACATATCAGCAACGTTTATACTCCAGTTACATGTTAAATGTGCCTTCTGTCAATTTGATAATAGCTTACATGACTGTAAGAACACATATCACGCAGCCCGGTTATGTCATCATAGGCTACCGAACTTAGTAGAAAAACAATCTTACTTCGTGAGAAATAAAGTTGTGTTTTCGAGCGCGCCCTAAAACGACACTTTAAGAGCCGTGTTCCGAATCACGCTTGCAACGCTATAAACGCGTTTACGATCGGACCGAATCACGCTCATAGCGTTTACATGAGATAGTAGCCGTGTTCCGAATCACGCTTAAAACGTATAAACGCGTTTACGATCGGACCGAATCACGCTCATAGCGTTTACATGAGATGTCGTGACGTCATTGATGACGTCATGGACGGCGCCATATTGGCGTTTACAGTGCTCACACTCCGAGGCGTCAGCACCGTAAACCAAACGTCAAGTTGACGTTTGATATATGAACATGACAGTAAACACATCATGCCCGGTCCGAATCAAAACACCACTCACGCGGCCTTGAGCGCGCTTACTGATTCGGACCGGCCGTCAGCACTGTAAACGCTGTGATCGTTGTTGGCGTGATTCGGAACACGGCTTAGAAAAGAAACTATCAAATGCGTACTCCGATGTTATGTAAATTTCTGCAGGGGAAAAACTTGAACCTACCTTAAAATTTGGGAGGCATTTGGATTCCATGACCATATATATGTTTTGTTTGATGGCATGATTATCGAATTTATCGCTGTGCGTGCTCAAACGGAAAATGTGAATTATTAGGGATAAATTAAAGTTAAGGTGATTGAAATTAAGGGTTATCAAGATAAAAAAGGGATGGGTTGTTGACAACACAGTCTGATTTTGTATATAGTTAGACTTACTGTCCAGTGATCTTACAAACCATAAATGTGGTCATTTGCCTTTATCTACACGGTACATAACACTAGCGAAATATTAGAACGTAATTGTACATACATTAAATTGGATCGACGTCGCTTTAAATTGTTTATGTTTAATTTTGTAACGATCAAATGTTTTATTTTTTAACATTCAGTGATAATGATTACTGTGTTTTTAATTAAATAATAATAGTAATACGTAATAATCACACTTAATTATAAGAACCTACTTTTAACGAGTAGTAAATGCCATGAAAGTAATTTTGAACTGTGATTTTGTGATGTTCAAAACTGGATAATTTATTGTACATATAATCAGTATTTCATAAATAACTTTAATGCAGTAGCCGCGTGTGTTTTTAACACTTAACAATTATCAATAAGATTTAATGATTCTTGAAACCTTTACAAATATCCATAATTATTTCCATGCTTTCTATTTTATCTACTTGTTTTGAATTTGAACTTTTAAAATATTGACTTTCTTAGTTTTAGTATAATTATTATGTTTTATTATTATCACATGTAATTGATTGGTTATTTTCGTGAAACGAACATTTTTATTGTGTGTTTTATTTTGTTTCTTTTATTTTATAGTTTGACAGTATTTGTTGCGCAAATTTAATATTAAACCAGGACTTATTGGGACTTGAGCCCTTATCTTACGACACGTCCTCTGCCGTCCAACGGATACCAAGATCTTTATTATAATGTTATGTAAGCGCAAATTTATAAAAATGAGTATATATAAACTTGTGTGGGTGTTGATGGTCAGTTTATTTTTATAAGATTATAAGTAGTCATGAACACAAATTTGATATCTAATTCTTAACACAAAAATCATACTCTTATCAATTCTTCATTGTCTTTGTTACAACCAGCATCACAAATAATGTTAAGTACCTACATCACAGCCAAATCACATCACACTCTTATTGCATAAAGTTAAGACCTTTTTACAAAAGTTATTAAATTCCGGGATAGGGGGTATAGAAATACAACAAATCAAACTGGGAAGAAAATTGGCGACATTAAATTGGAACACTCAATGGAAGTGTCATTTTTTTTGTCTTAATCACTAGGAAGTCTCAACCTTACAATCATATTATGTAATGAGGAAAAAAGAAATAAATAGTTTTCATTTTCAATCACATGTGATGCTGACTGTAACTGTGAGTTGAATCAGGGGCGCGGAATACCGGTATTAATCCCAGACAAATCAACTGGTATACAATTTTGGTATCTCGCTTATTATTGTTTTTGTATAAAAACTTCGCGAAATGGGAATACCGGTAGCGGTCCCTGCTCTGAGGTAGGTAAGCTTTTCAATCTATAACCGTTAATGATACTACCCTGCATTCATTTTTTTCAATAATTGATTTGAATCAATAGTCCTGGACGAAACTGATGTCAATAAAATTATTTTAAAATACCTACATATATTTTTGTTTTATTCCAACAACTCAACGCTATAGATGGCATTCGTCCCATAGAAACACGGAAACATGTGATACTGCCTGGCCAGCAAAGATAATACCACTATGTTTTACATCTCGGTATTACCACATACTAGAGCGGCCTGCGGTGGCGGCCAGTTGTAAAGCGGATATTACACTGTCCTGACTAGAGGAGGGGAGTTGAAGCATCTCGCTCTAACATATAGGTACGTACCGCTCTGAATTCAGGACAGTGTAATACCCGCTTAATGCACACATCACACTACCTATCGGCACAGATTATATAATAGTTCTTCGAAACCTTGGTGGGATCAGTGCCTTATTTCAGTTACACGGTGGTTACACGTATTTACCTATTTATCACTGGGTATCTGGGTAATGTCTGGGTATGATATACAATACAGTATAGGGTGTTAAAAAAAACGCACCCAAACGACAAGCAATACATTTGAAACAGCTACAACCTGTCAGGTTGTAGCGCGATTGCATTCAGCCTCACCCTTCCGAGTTGTTTCCGAGCATTTTCCGAGTGTGTCTTTTCTTTAGTTCAATGCTGCGCAAGCAGTGATTCAGTGAATGAATGAGAACAATACGGACTACTTATTTGTCAAAGGTGTCATGTTGACAACTCACTGACAGACGTCAGTGGTCTCGTCAATCAAACAAAACGCTTATCAGTGTTGCCAGATCTCCTGTTTTTACAAGAGATCTACTGTTTTCGGGGTGTGTCTACTGTTCTACTGTTTTTCCTGAAAAATCTACTGTACCTATTTTAGAAAAGTCTACTGTTTTTTCTAAAAAATCTACTGGATTTTAGAATTTCACTTGTCCAAATTCAATTATCAAGAAAAAAATAGTAACATACATATAACTTGTCAAATTTCTTGAAGCGAGTGTAAGGGTAGTGGGAGGAAAGTGCGCAGCGTCGAACGGAATGGCGGAACGGATCTACTGTCCATACAAAAGTAAACTTTTTTTAAAAACAGCGGCGTTTGGAAAACCTGGACGCGAAGCGGCATATCCGTACACGTATACCTACAACTTCGCGGGACAGCTCCCATGCGCAGTGGCGCATCCTGTAACCGCACATTCAAAATTAATTTTGGATTTGCGAGCCACATTAGGGCATTCCATAATCCTAATAACTGACGGAGTCGCTGTCGCCGGACACGGCGAGGAGGACTATAGCTATACATGACATGAGCAAGCAAACAGCAGCCATGGTCTCCACGACAATGGTCATTTTCTGATGGGCCACCATGATCCTTGGTGTGGATCCGACCGGCATTCCTCGGTTACGGTTAGTTGAAGTTGAAGAGACAGATGAAATGAGATTTTCTTAGTAATTATGAAACTTCTCGGAGTGTGGCAGTTAGTACTTATTTTTATATTATCACTTAAAACACTATGAAACACGCATTTGAGACGGTCCATAACAAAAGGGCCCTTATGGCACTTTCTAGTTTCGTAGATATCAGCGTTTTAGTAAAATACTGTAAAATCGCATATTTTTTGTTTCTTGCATATTGATAAAGTATAAGACTAGATGTGTATTTCTAGCTTGGTTTCACACGTATAAGTTAGGTATTTCTACCTTAAAATTAGTTGTAAAGTTTAGTAAAAAAGGGCCCTTATGGCAGAGCGCAGATAATAATGATATAAAATAGGTTAATAACTTATTCTAATTACTTCTAACCATTTTCTGTATTATTTATCCCATCAAAAACATCACATATAAAAAGATGCCAGTCTCGCAACACAGTTCTTCTACAACAAAAAAGTAATGATATGTAATGTTAAACCAAGTCGGTTATATTTTAGTCAATAGTACCGGAGAGGTGTCCACAGAACAAGATTTCCACCGACTTGCATCGGAATTATTTTATTTTTTTAAATATATAGAATGACTTGGCCATCGCACGGCTACATAATGGCAGAAGAACACACTTACTTATGCAGTTTGTGTTTCTAAACAGGGTCACCAGGTACTCCAGATTTTATAGCTTTCCCTTAAGACTGCGTCGTGCAGGGTAAATTATCAGCGCCTGTCAAATTTCTATTTTTTTAAATTATTTTCCCCAGTAACTCACACATACATATTTCACACACACTACTTCATTTTGTTGGCCCGGGTCATTGACTTACATTTTTTTTAATAGGTATTTTCGGTTGTGTATTGCCACCAGTTAATCAGAGTTAAAAACTCCTTAGAGAAATCGAAATTGTCATAACTTGTCACTGTACAATGACAATGCTCTGTCAATTTCTGTAAGGAATACAAAGTTTTGATTTACAATATTTGATGATTTATTAAGGCATGACAAAAATTTAAAAATAAAAGTCAAGTACTGATCTGTCACCAAAACCTTACTTCTGAAAATTGGGATTAGATTTTAGTAAAACACTCCTAATTATTCATATACAAATAGATTAAAATACCTATATTTAAGTGTATCAATGCCATGGCTTAAGCTGTTATGTTGTTAAATTATATTTAATTGAATAAATGGTGAATAAAACTTAAGAATGTGTAATCCTTCTGCAGGCAGGGTCACTACCAACTAAGCTTAAGCGGCTTTTATAGGTAATGCGAGTTTTAAGCGAAGATGCGGTTGTTTTATTTCGATATATATTATGTAATGAAACTTAATGAAAATTAATGGCAGTATTTTGAAATAAGTTTGTTAAGTATTCTTAAAACCTAATGATAATGAAATAAGTAGGACAAATATGATCAAGTAGGATTTAGTAAATCATTGTCACTATCTGTAATTGGAACTTGGCCGGCCGGACGCGCTTTCGTGTGCATGGTTGAATGTACGAGTCCATAGTTATGTTATGACAAATTAGCTCTCATGTTCCTTCTTATAAGAACGATAATTGAATAGAATAATTAGTGGAGTAAATTTTACTGAACTTTTAACACTACTTGGACAATGGTTGCGTATAGCTAAATCCATGTACATGCTGCATACATGCTGTAATGTAACAGTTATAATACTTATAATATACGCAATTGAAATTGCAATCTTACTATTATTTACTACGTTTACGTAACGTCCAAACAATTATTGCGACGTACTTTTTTTGTTTTTTCAACCTGATTGTGGCCTTATAGGTCGGGCCCAATAAATCGATAGGAGTGCGCGGTTGGAAAGTGGCCTGGGGAAAATCGAGGGGAAACCTCCGACATGACCACGCGGGAGGTTTAAACACTGGGATACTCTTAAGAGTTTGCGCTCCAGTGAGATTGGTTACGCGGCTTCTACCGAATCAGAGTTGTGAGTGGAATCGAGCTACTTACTGGGAGTTTTGTCGCTGGTTCACTAAACTCTACTAGGCCCGACCTGGGCCGGACTGACTCTACCCGGTGTGACGTACTTACGTATATCCAAAGACTACAATGTATATACTAAAGTACGTATATCCGGATATCCAAAATCAAAGCAGTGAACCAAATAATTTCAAACCATAAAAAACAATCACATAGAAATTAGAAACCGCACTTACAGACCTGCAGAAATAAGTAGGACTACATACATATATTTTGTATAAGACTCAGATTATACGTCGTCGTTAGAGATATAACTAAGATAAAAAAAAACACATTTATATTTTTATTCTATAATTAGTATGACCATGCGGCTTCGACAGTACAATCTTCTGCTGCTTATTACTTTCTTTGTTGTGTGACACTGCAGATTGATAATCCACGATTCCTGAAGTTATATCACGACATCTGAGATATATTTAGCCATTAAATGTATTCCTATTTGACGAGAAAGCGTGAATATCCACACAAATTTCAATAAGTATTCCAATCCAATCAATCCAATCAGTGGGTTCTTCAATGCTGAGGATCGTGACCGCTATGTCTCTGGCAGGGAGTGCAGATGGCTCGCCAGTGGTTCCGATGATGCGCTGCATGCAGCGCCTGGTGTTCTCGGAGTCCGGCGAATTTGGAGATTTTTTCAATCCACCTGGCTGGCCCGAGCTCGTCTATCCTCCACCTTTCCCGTCATCATGATGTACTCGAGGCTAATAGGGACGACGCGCGATATGTCCAAAAAATGCCAGTAGATAAGTATGCGTTGTTGGCAAACTGTCGAGAGGCGTGTGTGTATGCGTATTTGGTGTTCGATGTCAACATTAGATACGTAAAATTATTAAAATATAAAGAAAGAAAAATGTACACAAATTTTCATTTGAAGTAAGTGACAAATGTCATTACGTTATAAAGATGTTCCGTCAGGGTGACCATTCATTGAAATTAATTTCCATCGTAATGAAACGCATCGGCAACCTTTTTGCGTCTAGAATGCGTTTTCGGGAAGGAAAACATTATAATTTGAACGCATAAGTAAACTTTCGGGACCAAACACTGTATGTTCTCTAAAAAATAAAAGGCTAATACCAAAAATTCCATGTTAAAAGGTTCTTAAAACGCCACACGTCAATATTTATTTACCCTACTTCAATTAATACAATCTTTGTGTGTGGTATACATATTGTATTCGTATACGGGCAAAATGTCAAAAACAGAGCTGTCAAAGCGAAAAAAGGAGCATGCGTCTGCTCTCACCGAGGGCCAATGCCCATCTGTCGATTTTTCGAAAGTATGGTGGCAGGGAAAATGTATGGAAAAGTCACTAAAATTTAGATTTACGTTTGAAATTCTCATTGGTCTTTGCGAGGAAAAATGTGAAAAGTGTGATAACTTATAGTGAATACTTTTGAGATTTGTTTGAGTGTGATTTTGAAACGAAATAATAGATTTTTCAATTCAATTTTGCCTAAACGCCGACACGCGTTCTTCTCATTTTTAGTGCAACTTTACGGTATTGTATTTATTAAAGTGTAATTTATTATAGATTACTAATAGTGATAACTTGTAAACACACTCTTTGTGATAATAATTACATATATTTTATATATTTTTGTAGAGAATCGTGACCTCCACAGATTGAGAGGTGAAGGCTGTTTTTGCTAAATATGCTCGGCGCCCTCTTAATGTGGCCATTAAACCCTAACTCTGTACCAAATTTCAGCTCTCCGAGTTGATGGGAAGTACTAGTTCTATTTTTATGATTATGAGTGAGTGAGTGTCATAAATGCGAAACTTTGCTTTCGCTCAACTTCGGAACTAAATGACCTACAGACTTGAAATTTTGAATTTTAAATATGTGATTATAGCTTACTGGATAACGAAAATGTCTGCGTTCTGGTCTTATCCAGAGGTTCTCAAATAGGGGCCTGAAAATGCGGCGAAATGGTTCCAGTAAAGGATGGTACGGCAGTGTTTGCTTCGCGCTCGACTTGGCGGGGGCACTACCGTGCCCCCAGATTTGCCTTTTCTCTTTACTGGATTAGGTGGTACACGTTACAAATACCTATTTCTAGTGTCAAGTTTGTAGGGCCATAAGGACGGGTCTGATATAAATTCCGCTTTTGTTATAGCAGATATTGATGCTGGTGACTGTACATTAATAAATACTTACGACGATTTTTGGTTTGATAAAAATACGGCTACTGGTTTTTGAGTAATTGCTAAAAAACTGTTTTGCTCAAACAAAAGGACGTAAGTGCCGTGCGTTTACTATGAAGATACGACCTTTTTCGATTCCATGTATCGGATAGTGCCGATACTGGGTTTATTATGTGGACTAGTAGGTGTCGGTACGGAACCCTTTATTGTGCGTGGTCCGACACGTACTTGGTCGGTTTTTTTTAAATAGAGTTAAAAAATAATTATTACTATGAGAAATTGCTTTTTCGTATAATTAAAAAATTACGCAAAATTCTAAAAACTTGTAATGAAAAGATTTGTTCAGAATTACGTTCTAATACAAGATTGCTACTTAGATAATGTAAATTATTATTATTTACTTACATTTTTATTACATTCGTCCATAAGGGCCCTTTTCTCAAATGTATGGAAGTAAACCTTGATTTTCATGTAACTTTAATCGGTCATAAAACTGAAACTAATTGACATAGAAAAAAAATAAAACCTGTGTAATGCTTGTCTAGACTTATTACAGGTAAGTATGGTGTACTACACGGAAATTATTACATTTATTCGTGACGAGATAGAAAAAATATCATTTTCTATATTTATTAAAAGAAATATATCACGTTAGGATTTTGTTTTTATTTTCCATTCGAGGTGTTAAGTAAACTATTTTCTAGCATACACTATGACAAAGATCACAAAATACGAAATAATAATTCACCTATTACAAATTTCCAAATTTTTTTACGATCGGCGCCTTGTACAGATCACAGGCCATTTTTTCTCAACGGGGTAGCGAAATTGAAAAATCTTTGATTGTTTTCTATAGAAGAGAACCTCAGGATTCAGAATCTACCATCATCTATGTAACTTCCCACGGGAACATACTTTAAATGAGTTTTAAACTTCTCTTAGTTATTTCTCAAAAATGCATTTTTGGGTTGCGTAACTTTGACGATTTTTTTTAAAAAAAGTATAGCATTAGGGACATGGTTTTTATTGTTTTTGGTAGCCTATGTATTGTAGATTATAGATCCGTGCGTAACTCAATACCGACCATAAGGGCCCCAATGAGCTGGACCAGCACATTTAGGTAAATTTTATGGAATAAATTTTGTCTACTGTTTTTATTTCAAATCTCCTGTTTTTAGGGCATGAAGCTACTGTTTTATTCAGATTGGACCTGGCAACACTGCAGTGTTGTTCCTGTTTTTACAGGAGATCTACTGTTTTTGGGGTGTGTCTACTGTTCTACTGTTTTTCCCAAAAAATCTACTGTATTTTAGAAATTTCTACTGGATTTCCCAAAAATTCTACTGGATTTTATAATTTCACTTATTCAACTTCAATTATCAAGAAGAAAACAATAACATACATATAACTTGTCAAGTTTCTTAAAGCGAGTGTAGGGGTAGTGGGAGTAAATGCGCAGCGTCAAACAGAATGGCGCTCTACTGTTCATACAAAAGTGAACTTTTTTTGAACAGCAGCGTTTTTTAAAACCCGGATGCGAAGCTGCATATCCGCAAAACTCGGCCAAATATCTCCTACACGTATACCTACAACTCCACTAATAACTGACGGAGTCGCTATCGCCGGACACGGCGAGGAGGACTATATATCTATAGTGAGCAAGCAAATGGCAGCCATGGTCATCAAATAGTCATTATTTGATGTGAAGTTGAAGTGACAGATGAGATGAGATTGTCTTTTATGAAATGGCTCTGTGGAGTGTGGCAGTTAATACTTACTATTATATTATCACTGAAATCACTATGAAATATGCATTTAGGTAAATTTTATGGAATAAATTTTGTCTACTGTTTTTTTTTCGAATCTCCTGTTTTTAAGGGCATGTAGCTACTGTTTTTTTCAAATTGGACCTGGCAACACTGCTCGGAAGTCCCTCGTTCATTGCGTCACACTCACACGAAATGTGAAAACAAAATAATTATTCAAATTGTAAAGCGTACAAAACTCAGTGACACGACGCAATAGTGCAACGAATATGTCTTCATTCGTAAATCACAGAAACGAGGCGTCGGTGAGCGTTGACGAGACGAGTTCAAAAGAAACAGTGACTTACTACAGAATCACTGTTAGAGTGGGCCCTGTGCACTGGAACGTGTTGCATCGCTACAATGACTTTGTGGAACTCCACGACAAGCTCGTCTCGAGCCATGGAGTCGCCAAGGAACTGTTACCACCTAAAAAAGTTATACGAAACAAAACACCAAAGTTCGTGGAACAAAGAAGAGAGGCTTTGGACGCGTATTTGAAGAATGTTTTCAACTATTTAAAGTTGTCCATGCCGCCCGAATTCGCCCACTTTCTAGACATGCATTTGTATGATATATTTTTCCTGTTGCAAGACTTGGCGAAGACATTGTTTTTGGAAGGAGACAAGTTGTTGGAAAATGAAAAGTCGCATAAATTCAGTCCAATGGAGGTTTGTTTACTTTTATAATTTTAGTGACTCATTTTGGGAAAACAACTTGGTAACTACCTGTCAGCTGAAGTAATTGTATAATTTTCCAGTCTGAATATAATGTATAACAGATAAATGAAGCTACATGGCTGGGGTTTATATCAGCTGACTCAGTAAGGTTAGTCATCCATTCCGCAGTTCAGTTGCATATTGTTTAAGAAACAGAAAAACATCATAACAAAAAGTGTAGTTACCCACTTACATTGTTTTGTATTAAATACTATACACACATATAACATTAAACACATTTAGTGTTGTGGAAAAATTTCAAGCCAGAATAATTAGTTAACCATAAGAAGGATAATATATAGGTGGTATGCAAATAAGTAATTTACATAATTGTGTTGTTTTTTCCTTCCAGTTGCATGCAATAAGTGAACGTTTAAAAATGGCCTGCCCACCAACGGAAAAACTAGATCAAATGTATGACTTCAGCCACATCCTGGACTACTGCTCCCAGCTCCGGGCCCTGAACATTGAAGGCAGCTATGAGAAGCTCGGCACCAGTAACATAGTCCCGAATGATCTGCAGTTTGATCTGATACCGTTCAAGTCGCTTCAGGAGCTGGTCATACTTGGTGTTCCTATGGGCTGTATTCAGAGTGTTGGTAAGTTGAAGAATTATTATTTAAAAAAATAGTAATTGTTAGCATTGCGGCCATGTAATGAGACAACCTGATGACCATGTAGTGAAAAAGTGCCTTTCAATGGCTGTGCGTAAAAGAGGGAGAGGTAGACTGGCAACTACCTGGATGACAAACATCCAGAGCGACATGAAGAAGCTCAGTCTAACCGCCAACGATGCTTACCTGTGGAACAAATGGCGCCTCAAGGTTAAGAAAGCTGACCCCGCATAACGGGACATGGCGAGGACAAAGAAAGTAACTTTTAGCTCTCGAAAGCTGTAATTTGGCATACTATTGGTGACTCCGACAAATGGTAGAGTAAAATATTGATAAAAAAAAAGATTTGGGTACCTGCTATACACGTAAAGGCAGTTTTTTTTCTTCCAAACCTCATTGTGTGGGGTGGAGACAGGTGATATTACTAGTTAAGGAGTAATAGCCGAAATTAAGAAATGTCCTTTGAAAAGCAAACTTTCGAACAATTTCCATTGAGACCTTAGATAATGTTGTTTATTGTGTCAAAAACATAGTAAATATAAGTTTGCGAGCTTTTTAGTCTACGTAATGTAATGAATGAGTGGACAGCTACGGAAACCTACATCGCGCGTATCCTGACACGCACTGAGCTGTTTTAAAAAAACAACAAAATATATCCATCAACAATGACATTTCCTGAATACCAATTTGTAACTGCTTGACAGGTACCCTCCGGGACACCCTGGTGAGCCTGTCAGTGCTTGTGGCGAGTGTGGTGTCCATGAATGAGTTCTTGCTTGTGGACATACTTCATAAGGACCCTTCCAGCATAGCCGACACTGTGGTAAGCCTTATATAATTAATTTGTGGTACAATGGACAAGTATGTGTGGTCACATATTTTAATTGGAAACTGTTGTGGGGTATGATTTCGAAATGCCAATGATGAGTGTAGATTGGTTCTAGTCCCTAGGCATTCCTTAAGTGATGTAGCGGATTTTGATCGTCGCCGCGTTGGTGAGCACACGTGCCCGGGGCGACGACGAGCAGAATCCATTTACCATACAAAACCTTATCTACTGTCATGGCGTCGTTACCGAACAACGTCATTGAACACGTGACATTGGCGAAATCATCATAAATTTGATGGAAGCCATTTTTTTAAAGAATTGATTGATTAAGTGATTCAAAGATTTTTTTTTTTTTTTCAAAGATTCAAAGCGTTTATTGCCAGAACATAGTAAATAAACATGTGCTTGTGTTCTACCAATCTTGGCATGCAATATTACAAATTCATTGTCATTTATTAAAATTTGTTTAACATACATTATTATTAATACGAGTCATTTATACTGTCATCGATTTTAATTATTATTATTTCTTATGGTTCCTAATTGTAGTAATTTATGTCAAAAATATGTTAACTAATTATATTTCATTATTCTATAGATTTGTTTAAAAAGTCCTTTACAGAGTAAAAACATTCTTCCAGTAGGTAGTCAGTGACTTTCTTTTTAAATTGGCTAGGTGGACAATTTTTGATGTCACTTGGTAACTTATTATAAATTTGTATAGCCATGCAAAACGCATTATTCCTATAAATTTGCGTTTTAGCAAGAGGCAAATGAAGTTTATGTCGATATCGAGTAGACCTTGGAAAAATCTCAGCATGGGTCGGGAAAAAATTCGGATGCTTATGTACAAACAGTGATATCTCTTTAATATACATGCAAGGTAATGGCAATACTCTAGTAGATTGGAACAAGGGTTGACATGGTTCCAGGTAGTGGCTGTTACACACCGCCCTTATACATTTTTTTTGGACCAAAAATGCCCTAATCATATCTACGGAGTTGCCCCAGATTAGTAACCCATATCTTAGAATAGAGGATACGTAGCCGTGGTATGCTACGAGTGCGACATCTTTCGAGCACGTGCTACTTAGCCTTCTTAGGGCGTAGACGTACTTTTGCAGTTTGTCGCATATTTCTGAAATATGAGCTTTCCAATCGCAGAATTGGTCTATACAAAAGCCGAGAAACTTTGTAGTTTCGACTTCAGCAACTGTGTCCTTATCGCAATTCACATTTAGGTTTATTGCTCGGCTTCTATGGGTCTTAAATTGTATCACATGAGTCTTATTTACATTTATTCTTAAATTATTTTTTGTCAGCCAATTTAGTACATTTTCCAAAGCAATATTTATGTCATTATTAAAACTATCTATATCATCACCCTTTACTATTAATGTAGTGTCGTCGGCAAACATGATACAATTGATATTACTATGTCCAAGATGATTTGGCAAGTCATTTATATACAACAGGAAAAGTAGTGGGCCGAGAATACTCCCCTGCGGTACTCCATTTCGGTTAAAACTAAATTTAGATCGTATTTCTATCTGTTCTCCTCTAACAGTATCCATATATTGTAGTTCCGTACACTGTTGCCTATCAGATAAATAACTTGTAATCCAATCGTTGGCTTTGCCTCTGATTCCATAACCATCCAATTTGCGTAGCAGAATGGAATGGTTTACGAAATCAAAAGCCTTGCTTAGGTCTAAAAATATTGCTGCTACTGGTACTTTTTGGTTTAAGGATTCTGTCACTAACTTCACCAGGTTAAAACACGCCAAAGTAGTCGAACTACCCTTCCGGAAACCATATTGGTTATTTGTTAATATATCGTTGCAATTCAGAAAAGACAACAAGCGATTTTGCATTGCTTTTTCTAAAATTTTTGAAAGTATGGGTATAAGGGCAATCGGTCTATAGTTATCCATGCATTCTTGATCGCCTTTTTTAAAAATAGGTTTTACTATAGACCTTTTTAAACTATCGGGAAAGCGACCTTCTGTAAACGACAAGTTGATAATGTGTGTAAGTGGCTTAACAATATATTTTGCACATAGCTTAAGAATTTTAGTGTTTATATTGTCAATACCAGTCGCATTGCTAGCGTTGAGAGACAAAATAATTTTATGTGTATCTTCCAAAGTAACTGGGGTAAGGTATATAGTTTTTTGATGGAAGGTATTTAGACTAGGATAATTTACGTCTATACTATTAACTGGGTGATCTTTGGTTATATCAGTGAAGAAATCGTTGAAATGGTTTGCAATGTCAGATGGATTAAAATACTTTACCTTGTCTTTTTCTATGCAATCTATACTATTAACTTCAGCAGGAGTCGGGTCGTTAATGATTTGCCAGATTGCTTTAGGTTTACATTTTGCTGATGTAATCATTTTCATATTATGTAGTTGTTGTGCCTTATTTATGCATCGCCTTAAAACCTTTGTATATTTATTATAAACAGACTTATTTGTGGCTTTGTGTGACTTTTCCTGTATATATTTCAAATATAATTTTTTCTTGTTTAAACAAGCTCGACGTAAGCCTTTTGTGAGCCATTTGTTATTAAGTTGCCTGTTTTTTATTTTGACTTTAATGATGGGGAAACAGAGCTCATTAAACATACAAAACAAGTTGCTGAATTCGTTGAAGGCTGAGTTAGTGTCTTCTTTACACAAAACATCAGAGTAAGACAAAGAACCCATACACTCCACAAATTTTCGCAAGTTATCATGACTATAATCTCTTTTACTAATGTACCTCAATTTATTTGAGGATGAGCTTTTCACTTTAAACGTAATGAATTGTGAGGTCTCATGGTCGGAAAGGGCCAATGGGAGTATAAAGGAGTTAACATTCTTTATGTTACTTGCTATTATGTCTAAGCAAGATTTGCCACGTGTGGGCATATTGATATGATTACGAAAATTATAGTTTTTAAGTATGTTTATCATTTCAAGAACATTTTTGTCCTGTTTCATAATATTGAGATTCCAATCTCCGGTAAGTACTATTTTATAGTTACGCTTTTTAAAATTCAAATGATATAAAAGTGCCTCTAAATGTAGTAGAAATTGTTTTTCATATAAATATTTCGGTACACGATACATATTTATTATTAATAGTTTGTGTTCAGTAACTTCTATACCTGAACATTCAAAAATCTTGGGGACACTTAGGTCCTTACAAATTTGTAGCGGTTTAAAATGAATTCCATTAGCTACAAGAATGCATGACCCTCCTCTTTTCTGGTTGGAGCGGGAATAAAAAGAGGCTAGTTTGTATTTTTTTAGTTTTAAGTTATTTTCGGTACCTTTTTGAATAAAAGTTTCACTCAAGCATAGAACATTAATGCATTTTTTTTTATTAGATCGTCTATTGTTATTTCGAGGAAGTCTAGTTTATTCAGAACTCCTTGTATATTCTGATGCATTACCGTAAAGTTTCCCGAGTTCACGAAAAAAAGTATCGGTTGGGTGGGTGTTAGTATCAGCATCAGTTTCGGCACATTTATATTGATCCTCAATCCCGTTTATGAGGTAAGACACATCCTTATATATCGTTAAAAGTCCGCGGGCGTTAACGTTTCCTGAACCTTTGGAGAATGCAGTGTAAGTGTTCAACAAATTCTTATTTGAATCAAGGATATATGCGTATTCATGATATAAGTTATCCATATATAACAATTTGTTGAAATGTCCTACTCTTGCGTTGAATACAGCGTGGTTCAATGAAAATGTTGGTAGACATACAATAACATTAGTGTGTTGCACAAGTAGTAGTTTTTCTCTTATAAAGGTAACTAATGTGCAATAGTCCGATGTTACAGTAAAATCTGATTTTCCAATGTGTATAATACAGTAGTCCTTATAAGTAAAGTCTTTAAGTTTTCCGTACAGACCGTGGAACAGTTGTAGAACTCCTCCGTTCGGTATTAGGTAGTGGCAAAGGCTGTGTCCATTTAGAGTCCGTCGTGTAATATTTATCATCCCGGAAGTATTGCTGCTGATGATGCATATTTTTGATTGTCCTAGGTCATTTCCTGTTGCTTCCTGGGTTTTCACAGATCTAGGATTCGAGTGTTGTTTGCTTGGGTTATGGTCAGTAGTTTGAACCGGAGGTGGTGGTGTTAGTCCTTCTTCTTGTATTTCATCAAGGGTCGCAGTGGTTGATTGTTCTAAGTTAAGCTTTTTCTTTCTTTTATATGAGCTCGGTTTCTTTGTGGTCCCAAACCTGGTAGTAGGGGTGGTATCAGGGGAAGTGCAGATCGTTGTTAATTGTTTTATTCTGTGCTCACATTCCTGCAGCTTTTTTTTTAAGCCATCGTTTTCACTTAGAAGAGCTTCGATTTCGCTCTCAGCAGAGTCATACTTTTGCTGGAGGGCAAAGAGCTTATCCTGGAGATGTTCAACATCAAAATTACTCTTTGTCATCAAATCAGGGTAGCTTCTATGTAGGACATTTATCCTTGCTGTGCGAGTAGTTCGTTGAGTCGCGTCACCTGGGCATTCCTCATCTGAAGAATGACCGCCAGTTGATTCTTCCATTTCGGACAACGAGTCAAAGGAGTTCCTAGTCGACACATTAATTCTAGTAGATTCCATAGGAGTTTTATTAGGATCTACTGGTGAGGTTTGTGGGGATAGCACATAGTTACTGGTGCTTGTGAGATTACTAGGCTCCGCTGTGGTCAATTCATGTGGTGTAAAGAAGACCTGGACGTTCCGGGTGAAAAGTGATGAGAGAGTGAGTTTGGTATTTCCTGCTGGATTTTATTTTTAATTTTTTTCTCAGAAAGGCATCGTTTACACATCCAACTCTTTCTATTTTCCGTATTCATAGTTCGAAAAACTGTGAAAGTTACGTTTACGCATTCTATGTGATATGGTCCTGTACACATACTGCACTTGAGGTTTTTGCGGGATGTTATTGATAGCTTGCATTTAGTGCATTTTACGATTTTGTCCGCCATTGCTGTTTTTTTTTTTTTTTTTTTCTGGAAGCGCTTTGGAGCGAACTGCAGGGACTTTTCCGAATTCAACAGCTATCTTTACAAACACGCATTTTTTCGGCCTGGCAGCACTACGACTTTCGTTTGTGATGTAGCGAATTTTTATTTTAAGCCTTTATTAAACGATAATTTACAAATATAGTACTTATTTTATTATATTGTAGACATCGACATCATCGTCTTGCCTCCCGGCGTAGGCCTCCTCCAAGTTTCGCCAAATTTTTCTATCTTTGGCTTTGTTTCGCCAAGTGGCTCCTGCCACTTGTTTCAAGTCGTCTTCCCATCTTCAAACCTGTCCTCCTCTTCTACCCTTCCCATCTCTTGGGTACCATTCTACTATTTCTTTGCTCCATTTTTCTACTTTGCTTCTCATCAAGTGGCCTGTCCATTTTCATTTTTGTGTTTTTATTGTTTTCATAATATCATTAATTTTGTTTTTTTTTCTTATGTGTTGTAATCTTATTTTTTCTATGTGATGTAGCGGATGTAGCGAATACTTAAATGTAAATAATAAATATACTACTAACTACTCAGATGTCAACTTAGACTAGTACCTACATGTATAACAATGCAACTTAGTTGAATAAATGTCTTTATTATTATTATTATTATTATTATTACATGTCAGTGGCGGAGCGTCCATACAACTCGATTCCCACCGGCTTGCCTAATTTTCAGTCAGTCCACTTCTTTTACTACGGTTCATGATGATTAAGAACGGCTAATTATTTCCGGCTTCCCTAAGAATATTTTTGACGCACCGCCACTGCTACATGTACACATACTGAGCAGTTAGCCTGTAAAAGAGTGATATTCGATATGGACATCTGACCAACCTTGTGTCTATTGCTCATGCGAGTTAAAAATGTTAAAATCAAATGTTACAACACAACTACAACTTATAACATTATTAAGTTTACGTTCCTCAATTTTGAGAACTTTAAACATAATGTTATTGTTTTGTACTTATCAAGCTTTAATTTGAGTTCTGTTGAATAAAACGAAACGATTTAAACGGATTTTATCGTGCCTAGTTTCGATTGCTGTAAATGACTACCTAGCGGGGCTAAGATGGTCGCTTATATGTCGGACATATAGCATTCGTCCCTTACTGTCAAGTATATAAGTGCGAGAAGGACGAATGCATGCCGACATATACGCGATAATAATAGCCCCATCTTATAGCTGTAACAGACGATGGAACATGGTGCGCTCCGCACCGCGACCTTGGTCCGCTCCAACCATATTCGATGGTGTGTACAGCGGTCCGCCGGACATTATATATCAATACTATTGGTTTAATTTGCTCTCGCCTCGTATAATGAGATTGCAATGATTATACGGATACTGTTATTTAGGCGCGCGGTTGTTTTATGCGTCAAACGCAGCGTTTCCATATAAATACATTGCGTTGATGGCGGTCAACGCTGCGTTTGACGCATAAAACAACAGCGCGCCTTAAGTGCAACAGATAAAACGCAGTTATGACGTAAGTAGACAATAAGTAATGATAGCATGGCACGCGTCCGTGAGTCCGTTTATCAAGGCCGAAGGCCCGGTATAAATGGGTCATACGGGTACTACGCAGATTGTGTTATCAGGGTATTGTGGTCGGCCTGGCCACAGTGCAATGATACAGTAAGTTTAACTGCGCAACGTCAAATGCGATTAGCGGATTATTTGTTCGAGATTAGGGAGTTTATCCCTTATTGTTCAGTTCTTAAGAATTTGCTACAATGTAACAAACATTAGCAATTTTAACAGATGCTGAAATAAATAAATATTTTGGCCAGTCTGGATTCTGAGTTTTGATTGTAACTTATTGTGTGTAACTTAGAACGAAAACTTTATCAGACACTTCATCGTGATAAAAATATTTACTATCAAACAAATGAGTACCTTATACCCTGTTTTTTTTATATATAAAGTACTGCCATACTAAAATGTATAGTATAGCGCATTCTTCGTAGTATATAACTTGTATAGGCTAGTTCTTCATAGATAAAAAAAACAGAGCATATATACCTTATGCGATCATTAATTGGGCAATTAGGTATGTAATAATTACTAGCCTGTGCTTGCAAGGTTTTCTTCGTGCCAAATACATTTAAATCTGTTAGGTGGATCTTGAGTTTTAAACGAACATACATGCATATTATTCAGACTTGTGTAAATATAAATAAAATCTATTTTGCCCTTTACAGAAATGGAAGAAACTCTCAATGGTGAATTTCGCGAGTAACAACATAAAGAACATGGATTGGGCGATCAAGCTAGTGCCAAAGTTGCAGCACTTGAGCCTGTCGTCGAACAAGCTCGGCGAGCTGTGCGACGTCTCCTGCCTTCACGAACTCAGGGTCCTCAACTTGTCCATGAACAACTTCCAAGTTTGCGAGAGCTGGCACGCCAAGATAGGTAACATAGTTAAGATAGACCTCTCACAAAACAAAGTGGAGTCCCTTCAAGGATTCTCCAGGCTGTACTCTCTGGAGAGTCTAGATTTGAGCTGCAACTGTGTCACTGACGTTGAGGAGGTACAGCATATTTGCAAACTTCCTTGTTTAGAGTATCTATGGCTCACCGCGAACCCTGTGGCGTCTACCGTAGACTATAGAGTTAAGGTGTTGGAGCAGTTCAATACTAGGATGGAGGAGATATGCTTGGATAATGAGAAGGCTTCTGTGAAAGAGCTGGACACAGCTAGGGTGCTGCAAGCCCTGAGGGTGGTGAAGGAGGGGAAAACTCCCAGTTTCTTGCAAAACAACAACACTACACATTGTTTTAATAGGAGTTGACAATGATGTTTTTAAGTAGACGAATTGTTTTTGTATTGAAATCTTGCTGGAAGTGATAGCTGCTTGCTTCCATCTCAATTAGGATATTTCTTTTTAATGAAACTGAAAATGTTTACATTGACATTTAATTGATTTTCGATTATTATTTGACTTTCGATGTTATTGATATGACCTTTAAAAGAAATACTACTCAAATTCAATATTTAAAAATTAGATAAGTTATTTGATTAAATTTAAACCTAGGACTTGGTATTTGGGGACTGTGTTATTATTTTATGTTTTAACGTCACTCTTACCCTGACGCTAAATCGGTGTAAATATTGTAATCTCGTTGTAATGTGCGTGATAATAAATAAGCATAATATTATAATCTTAGGCACTTATATAAATATAAGTATAATATACTAGTATAGCAATACGATTTGTGACTGTTACAAGGCCTTGTCGAAGTTTTACTTTATAATAAATTGTATGTCACCCCTGGCCATAAAGTGGCAATTACCGCACGCTACGCACGCGGAATATCCCACTTCCAGGCCATGGGGAGACATAATAGTACATTACTTAACAAGGGCGGTAAAACAAAGAATGTCTCAGATCGCAGGTATTTGACGCCCGAGCCGAAGGCAAGGGCGATAAATATGCGCTCTGTGGGGCTAGCATAACATGCATCTCGTCTCTAATCGCGCGCGAGATAGGCTACCTGTCACTGTCTGATTAATGCTGTCAAAAAGTGACAGGTAGCTTATCTCGCGCGCGAGTAGATACGGAATGCATGTTGTGCTAGAGGGGCAGAGGCTTTCTTTATTACCGCCCGTGTTAAGTACAAAATTTTATGTCATCCCCTGGCCAGGAAGTGGGATTTCCCGCGCGCGGGGCGTGCGGTAATTGCCGCTTTATGGCCAGGTGTGACATAAAACTTTTTACCTAGGGCTAAGAAAGCCTCAGATCATATACTTATCGCCCTTGCCTTCCGCTGGTGCTGCGATCTAAAACATTATTTGTTGGTAAAAAATGTACTAATAACAAATATTACAAGCGGAAGTCTCTTTTCGACCTCTTTCATTCGAAAGGGACTTGTAAATCTTGTAATATTAGTTACAAGTCATTATGCAATGGCCCAGGTTGTTGGTCATGTGTGGATTGAAGGTGAAAGCGACCAATGGTAAATTAACTTTAGTAGGTACCTGCCGCTTGAAAAGTGGCGTTCCTAACCTATATGAAAATGTAGAATCGTTTGATATGCGTATTTGAATATTTTGAATGTCGCATATATCTTGTGTAAACATTGCTTTGACTTGTATTGTGTAAGAAAAGGGTCAAATATTGCCTTATCTTATATCTTTAAACGAGCAATTCTTGTATATTTATTTATTTATATATTTATTTCGGGGATCCCGGAAACGGCTCTAACGATTTTGATGAAATTTGGTATGTGGGGGTTTTCGGGGACGAGCAATCGATCTAGCTAGGTCTCATGCCCGGGAAAACGCCGAGCAAAGCTCGGCCGCCCAGATATTAAATTACTTATTAGACCAATTTCATCCAAATCTTAAAATATCTTAAACTTACTGAAAACCGTAATATCGTCTCGAGTAATGACTGTAAAAGTTTCAGTTACGGAAAACACAACTTTTTTTTCTAGTGTAATACCGTCCCTACGTACCAGTGGCGGAGCGTTCATACAACTCGATTCCCATCGTTTTGCCTAATTTTCATCAAGTCCAGTTCATTAATACGGCTTATGCATAAGAAAATTATTTCCGGCTTCCCTAAGAATATTTTTGACACGTCGCCACTGCTAATTACTAAAACTTGACTGGCGTGGATGCGTTTTTTGGGAGAGTTATACTATTTTTGGATAAAAAAATACAACTTCGATAGTTTATATATATATTTTTTTTAAGATGCTAGAAATCTAGAAAAACAGTTGTTGACTTGAAACTGACTATATAATGGAGTCTGATTTTTCTTGCTTTTGTATCTATTAAAAATGTGGTACTTGTATGTAACTCGATCGCATAAAGCCTATGACACACTGCAGCAGCCTGACAGTACGACAATCAAGGCCGCTAGTGTCTGAATGCTTGCTAGGTGTGTCATAGTATACAACTGACAGCCACCGCGCCCGCAACCGCAGGCCGCTCCAGTGTGTGACGGGATTAAAGGTAAAAAGAGAATAAGGCGTATTTACATTAGTCGACAGCGCCTACCTCCCCGCGCGGGGAGCTCATAAATATTATATAATTTTTATTCGAAAAGAAAAATTATGCAGCACGTGTAGCCTGGCCTTATCGAAGAATGTAAATGACCATTTAGGTATGTTTTATACCGAGCAAGCGAGCTTGAAGAAATTACCACATAATCTAAGAATAAGAAGTATTAATTCGTAAGTATTATACTTGTGATTAAAATGTGTAATGTATATAATGGCACGATATATTTTGTGAAGAAGTGTTTAATTTATTATTAAAATTGTTTTAATGTTGTCGTGAAGTTTTATTTAATTCACTTAAGACGATATGCACATCAACATGTTCATGGCGATATCAACATGTTTAATTTTAAGCTGGATTTCTATGTAATTTTTGGTGAACAATAAAGAATATATATTGTATACTGCTTCAAAAAACGGGCACTTAACTACCAAAAATGAGAATTACATATAGTATTTGTTAATTTGGGGTATCTTAACCGTATCTTAAATATTTAAATTTCTAATTATTATTTTATAATAAACAAATGTATCTATGGCATCGACCCTACTGGATCACACAGACAAACTGTTCCGACGGTTTTGTGAGACCCCGTTAATTTTATGTTTTTATACCCTGATTATTAAATAAATAAATAATAATAATAAATGTCGCTATTTTATGGGGGCCCATCTAGCAGAGAGCGAGTCACCGTCTGCCGGAAATAAAAATCTGAGACAGTTTTATTAGGCAGGCGTCCGTTGTCTCACCCAATAGCCCAGCCATTAGTCCATCAGATTCACCCAATAGCCCAGTTCATTTAGACTCCATCAATCAGCAATAGTTCCTATACACCCTGGCGGGAGCTGTCTCTGTCGTGCGTCCCATGACACGGGCAGGGACAGCATCCGCTCGGTGTATCCCTTGCATTTCATTAAATTGTCAAAAGGGCCTCTACGTGTTGGCTATGTGGTACTCGATGGTACTTCGGTGCCTCGGTACTTCGGCTCCGCGCACGCCTCCCAAAGGTTCGGGACACCATTGTCCCGTGAACGGGAAAGACATAATAAATGTAACATAGTAATAGTTATTCAACTACTTGTTTAAAATAAGAGTAAATATATATAAAAACCTATATACTGCTGATAACTTAGTGAAAAAAATCATGATTTTATGAATGTTCACTGGCAACACCATTTTGACAGTTGTCTGTTGTCTTGCAACCTACCAACTGAATAGTGACCCGTCAAAGTCCCTATCCCCATTGCAATAAAGTTAACTTTTGCTAGAAATAATACTATGATGAATTTGTTGTCAATGTTTTGATAAAGAAAGCAAACACGCGAACCGTTTTATTTTATTAATATAAATATTACGATAACGGTTTCCTCGTAATGCGAGGTTTAATTTCCTCATTAGGTTAAACTATTCCATTTCAGTTGTGGTTTATCAACATGATAGTTCGTTGTGTTTTTGTATTCTTGGCGATCGTGGTGTTCTGCCAAGCTATTGTGCCGGGTCCAAAGTATCCCCCCACGAAAGGTGAAATATGGCCAAAGCCCCAGTATGAGAAAAAGGGCAAGACTATTTATTTGGTGGATAAAGATATGTTGGAGTTCAAGGTAAGATAGACCAAGTTCAGTATTAGTAGATAAATAAGTATTTTTCATTTAAAAATAGGTAAATGCTTACCTAATTCTAATACTTACAGCGTCCGGTCACTAATTGTTAGGTATTTCCCCCGTTTTTATGATAATGTTTCCTGCTGTATATTTTTGTTGTTTGTATCGATTTTTCTACCGTTGGTGGTAGTGCAAAAGGGTACGTTTGGAAGTGTATTATTTCTTTTGGCGTAGCTAAAACACATCTATAACAAAATCGATGTTGTAATTACATTTGACATAAATTCCTATTGACATAAATTCTCGCTTATTCCTCAATTAGGTAGGTATCAATAAAAAAATTAGCTAGCCCAAAATTTGTATGCTTACATATTTACATACCTATCTTTTATATTCACAAGACTAAAAAATGTAGGTACCACAGGCGTTTTAAAATTCCATGTTTCAACGATATAGATACGAAAATTGTAAGTACATAATAGGTATTTGTAATGAATTCCCAATACCTGTACCTATGTATGGGTTGGACTACACATACCAATACTATATCAATGTTTTTTGAGTGCTTAGTTCTGGAGCTATATTGTCCTTTTACTAGTCTTACGCATAACGCATATACCTACTCTGGGATGTCTCGAACATTTTTCCCACACAAGCAGGCATTTCTTTTTTACAGGTAATCAAAAACACATGTCAAATTCTAACGGACGCCATCGACCGAGCCAAGAAAACGCTTCGAAAGTTGTCCCGAATCGCGAAACGTTACCACAACGGACAAAGTCGGCACCTGGACTCGGCAACTTTGGGCACGGTTAATGTGGAGCTGACCCAGCCTTGCGAGAACTACCCTTACCATGGGATGGACGAAAGTTGTAAGTTGAGGGTAGTTGTAAGTTAGAGCTCGGGCGAGCCGTGAAGACTCGAGCTGAGGGCCCCATATACGAAACGATTCATCGTTACGATCCGTCGGTTCAGACCGATCGAAACAACAGATCTGTAGTGTATGTTATGTTAAGATCGTTGGCGATTTACTTGATCGCAGACGACATCGGAATCGCAACAAAAACCCAGGCAATCTTACGGCGTAACGATCCAGCCCAGAGAGGTCGTCCAGTCCAGTTTCACACAAGTAAATGATCGATAACAACCACCCCATATCGTTTGCCCGCAAATGGCATATCGGAATCGTTTGTTCATCGTTAGTTCACGTTTGTTCAGTAGGTAAAATCGGTAGGACCCGATTCTAACATCGGTTTTTTTAAAAAACAAAATGGGGTGGTCAACTTCACGCTAACCCACCCCAAACCAAAATTGTTGTTTTTTTTTAGTGCCTATAGCAAGATAATCGTTAGTTCACGTTTGTTCAGTAGGTAAAATCGTTAGGACCCAACTCTTTCATACTTTTTTTAAAACTTAAAGTGGGGTGGCTGTCTTCACGCTAACCACCCCACCCCGAAATCACCAAAACCAAATATGTCGAGTCATCGGGCGTCGTTAGTTCACGTTTGTTCAGACATTAAAATCGTTAGGACCTCAATTCAATAGTTTAGACACAAAAAAATAAAAACGAAATTTCATACTGAAGGTCTTGTTGACTGGGGTATATCATTCAGAAGTGCAATAAACTCAGTTTCATTTCGTTTGCCCGCAAATGGCTTATCAGAATCGTTTGTTCATCGTTAGTTCACGTTTGTTCAGTAGGTTAAATCGTTAGGACCCGATTCTGATAGAAACAAACAGGTTAATGTTACGAACACTTTATTATTCCCACCATAATCTTTGAGGCTACAATTTCACACAATACAGATGATATTATATTAGATGTTGCACATATTACATGCGAATAATACAGGTACACTCCTCGATAGCAAATCTGATAATAATCTTAGTCAGTTACGGCAAAGTTACTTACAAAGCTGATCTGCATTATTAATTATGATTGTTAATATTTACAATCATAATTAATAACGATACCTAATAAATACAAGTACGATACTTAGGTTGACACTTTATCCACTTCTTGTCACCTTCACGGCTGCTTGGCAAGAGAGAGCTCCGTGGAAGGTGTCCGGCTATTTATGAACTCTGCTTTGTGACGTCACCGGAAAGACTGGATTGGTTCCGTCAGTGTTGCCAGCGCCACCAAGTGATGGTGTTGCCACCCAAAATTACCCGGGCGACAACATCCGGCCGTCCTGCTAACGGGGTCGTCCTCGACTCCCGTCATGGGCTGATGTTGGAGCTGCGAACATGACAAAAATATCTTTCAAATATCTGTTTACTGGTATACACTTGTGTTGGCATATACTCTTATGCTTACGCCCTTCAGCAGTTATTTGTACGTAATCGGAACCAGGAATCGGGCGTGTATCGGCTTGAACTTTGTGATGTTATTCGATCACATAGTTGTGTATCGCCTTAACCCCATGCAGCAGTGTTCACCCTCGGATTTCTGCTACATGTTCACATTCCTTATACATACAATGTACATGTTCGAAGCGTAAACATTAGGCCAGCGAAATTGCCATTGCTATTCATACAACAAGTTTTTATGTATGCCATCTTAAAATACCATATGGAAAATTATAAATATGTAACTGCATGATATACAAATAAATATGAGAAATATGTACAATTATCTTGATTTCTCCTGACAACATCCGGTTATTACTATATTATCAGCAGTCCTTTTTATTTTGGCATCTACCCGTTGCCTCAAGTAGGTAACACAACCAAGTGTTGTGTATTATCATCGTCAGTGATTGATTCCATCATTGTAAACGGGTTTTTTTTTTACCTATAGAAGACTTCATTCAATACTGCGACAGTGGTTGGTTTATTTTTCTAATTATTAATACCCTGATGAATTCTAGTCTCATGCAATATCCACCCTAAGCTACGCAAAGCTTTTAAAACTGTCATATGACCTGCATATTCGATCTAGGTACTGCTATCGCGATAACATGTCGCCTGATATTACGGTCATTACACAAGTTCGTAAAGAGCTATGATGCATGCACTACCATTAGGCATTCAGCCCGCCATTTCTACAATTCTGTATCTTTTTTAAATGTCGTGTCGTTGCTGGTGCGTAATCTTTCTATGGTCTTGTCTACAGCTAAATTACCTATGGCACATTTACAAATAAAATGCAAGTACATAAAGCGTTTCATTTGGGTGGAGTTCGTTATCCCATCGCCGGCCAACTCGCTCCCACATACCCAAATAAGTAAACAGTGGCGCTCACTACGGATGCCCACTGCTCTACTCTTTCAACCACTTTAAGTACCTACACTACATTCCTCGGACGAAATTTATGCAATGCAAGTACATAAAGCGTTTCATTTGGGTGGAGTTCGTTATCCCATCGCCGGCCAACTCGCTCCCACATACCCAAATAAGTAAACAGTGGCGCTCACTACGGATGCCTACTGTTCTACTCTTTCAACCACTTTAAGTACCTACACTACATTCCTCGGACGTAATTTATGCAATGCAAGTACATAAAGCGTTTCATTTGGGTGGAGTTCGTTATCCCATCGCCGGCCAACTCGCTCCCACATACCCAAATAAGTAAACAGTGACGCTCACTACGGATGCCCACTGCTCTACTCTTTCAACCACTTTAAGTACCTACACTACATTCCTCGGACGAAATTTATTTCATTTGGGTGGAGTTCGTTATCCCATCGCCGGCCAACTCGCTCCCACATACCCAAATAAGTAAACAGTGGCGCTCACTACGGATGCCCACTGCTCTAGATCAAATACAAGATTCACAGTAAGTAATTATCAGTTTAAATCACAAAACCATTTCATTTAACCTTATAAGTACTACTTGAGTCAATTATAGGAACAATGTCATATACGTTTGTTCGCTTCGGCCTCGCCTGACAACACAATTTCACGAATACTAATTATACTGGGATCTCGCAACTGAACTGATTTACTGATAGCAACCAATCACCCTCGATATTGAACATCACAGATTCGACATTGACTTTGTTGTCACAAATCTGGTTTCAACTCAAGACATCCACTAGCTGCATTTGGGCTCAGTGTTATCAATTAAGGGACTTATCAATTTATTTACAACTTGTTCATGTTCGTGATTGCAAATCTAATTGTTGATATGATTCAAATACTAATATTATAATCCGCAACGCCAGCCTCGTCGGGGGCAACAACAAATCATGCAGCAACATGTTTTATGATCTGATTTACAAACGCTTCTAGGTGGCCATCTTTGCTAATTGAATTGCAACGTTTATGTATAAAAGGTTTCTTTTGTGACCGCTCTCACTACAACAAAATAACGTTGGAAGTAGGTGTGTAGATACGTTGCTGCGCACGGATCGGTTCGGTTTTAAGGGGAGGTATCCCCAACGCAAATGTCCCGCTCTAACACGCGTGAGTATACAATTAACCATCCCGCTCTCTACGCAAGCTCTGCGCGTGGTTTCGTAAATATTTAGCTATAGTCATTAAGCTAATCATTTTATCAAAGCAAAGTCAGCGAAATTGTCTATAACTATTTAGGATCTTTACTTAATTGAGTACAAAATTTAATGTTCAATATCAGTAATATAGCCGTAACACCGAAAATACATTCCAAAAAGGGGTAACTTCGCGTTTTTTTTTTTCTACCGAGTGAAATTCATCAAGTCATGTAACTGACTGCGATTTTGACTAGACAAGATCCTTATGTAACACATTTTTTTATTTTTATTTTAAGACACTATATTCTATGTCTCAGATGGTTTTTACAAATTCACAAGTAGCCTATCATTGCTAAAGTACCTAGCCGCGTTAGACTGTCGGACACTTGGTTTCTTTAATACGCTGTTTATCTATCATAATTATACTGTATTCACATTACCATGCAAAAAAAAATGCTTATTCGTCACAGTCAACTGTTTCAACAATTATCGAAATAAGGCAACTGAAGTTTATCTATTCTACCCTCTTGTTCGAGAAAGGACTAGAAAATTCCTACAAGTCCTCAATTAGCCACTTTATTAACGTTCCTATATAGACAAACACAATTCTGGTCAACTTGAAATGTTAAAATGTGACAACGTAAACATCACGCAATTGGATCCATTCCCACTTGGTCCAATTCGTTTCATTGTTTAGTAAAAAGAAATCTAAGCACATTTTGACGGTATTCCGTAATTATTGCAAAACCTGATTTCATCCTATTATCAGCTCATCCAAAGCACATGAATTAGCATCAACCACGTTAACCCTAATCAATATTATCAACAAGACTTTCAAAGTCAGTAATCACTGGCGGTACTTAATATAACATTTTAACTCACAGTTTATGGTTGTTTACGTCTATTTTACTTCCCACTTCTCCACCTCCGATCCCTGCTGATGTCACTGCTCGCGGATCGTGATTGTGGCGATGTCGGTGATGAAGTAGATGTCACTCTTGCTCGTAGCCTCGTTTTCTTGCGCTTGCGACCACGTGGCCTGCTGTGAACGTGTTTTCGAGCACTTCTGATGATAGAAACAAACAGGTTAATGTTACGAACACTTTATTATTCCCACCATAATAATCTTTGAGGCTACAATTTCACACAATACAGATGATATTATATTAGATGTTGCACATATTACATGCGAATAATACAGGTACACTCCTCGATAGCAAATCTGATAATAATCTTAGTCAGTTACGGCAAAGTTACTTACAAAGCTGATCTGCATTATTAATTATGATTGTTAATATTTACAATCATAATTAATAACGATACCTAATAAATACAAGTACGATACTTAGGTTGACACTTTATCCACTTCTTGTCACCTTCACGGCTGCTTGGCAAGAGAGAGCTCCGTGGAAGGTGTCCGGCTATTTATGAACTCTGCTTTGTGACGTCACCGGAAAGACTGGATTGGTTCCGTCAGTGTTGCCAGCGCCACCAAGTGATGGTGTTGCCACCCAAAATTACCCGGGCGACAACAATTCTAACATCGGTTTTTTTTAAATAACAAAATGGGGTGGTCATCTTCACGCTAACCACCCCAAACCAAAATTGTTGTTTTTGTGTGAACGGCAAGCTTCGACCGATGTATCATCAGGATATCCTTTCAGATTTGATCGTACGACGAATCGTTCCGTATATGGGGCCGTTAAGATCGTTGTTACTACAGTAGCTCTAGTATAAGTTTTTTCGATACATTAACTAATTCGAACGCGTTTGCGTTTTGTCTCAAAATGTATGAAAACGCTCTCACCGAATTTGAAATACGCGCGTTCATCGGTTGGCAACAAATGTTATACTCGCTGTTTTAGTTTCCACTAGTGACCACCAGAGGGGCTGTTCACGTTTTCATACCACTTTCATACATTTTGAGATAAAACGCAAACGCGTTCGAATTAGTTAATGTTTCGAAAAAACTTATAGGTACTAGAGCTACTGATCTGTCGTTTCGATCAGTCTGAACCGACGGATCGTAACGATGAATCGTTTCGTATATGGGGCCGTTAAGATCGTTGTTACTAGAGGTATAGTTGATACTACAGATCAGTCGTTTCGATCAGTCTGAACCGACGGATCGTAACGAATGAATCGTTTATTATATGGGGCCTTTTAGGCCGCGGTCTCGACGGAATCGCGCCGCTGTTGTCCCGAACAGGTTCTTTCAAGTTTATACATTATGCTCTCGCCGCTGGTCTCTGGTCGCGCCGCTCGCCGCACCGCTGGTCGCTGGCGTCGAGAACGCGACCTTAGTCGTCATCTACCGATCTCGCAGATCTACGTCCACATGGTATTGTTATGGTAGGTATTGTTTCTTTGTAGCTGGTAGACAATAGGTAACACTCGCGTTAGCCGCGTGGCTCCATGCAGGCTCGAGGTCAACACTAGTTGAGGGTAGTTTAATGATTAAGCGTTCTACATACCTGCTAATTTATCGCGACAATAGAATAATAGTACATTACTTACGAAGGGCGGTAAAACAAAGAATGTCTCAGATCGCAGGTATTTGACGCTCGAGCCGAAGGCAAGGGCGATAAATATGCGATCTGAGGCTTTCTTTATTACCGCCCGTGGTAAGTACAACATTTTATGTCACCCCCTGGCCGTAATTGCCTTGCGGTAATTGCCACTTTATGGCCAGGTGTAACATAAATGTACCTATCATTAGTTGATATTGCGGATCTTCTGCTGTAGGTAGTTGGGTAAGGCTGCCTTTCCACCGAAACTATGCTGCGAGGATGTGATAGCTTACCGTTTCCACCGGTGCTATGTTATGTGAACCAATGAATATGATTTGTGGATATCAACGCATCCATGGCAACGTAGCATAGCTCAGCTCTGATGGAAAGGCACCCTAATGCTGAACTTTCTGATAATTTCAGACAACCTCACGGTGTCTGCTACGTCCAGTTTGACCAGCGCTTCGATATGGGGCATCTTGCACGGGATCGAGAGCTTTCTGCATCTGGTTTACCAGTCTGATGATTATGAGGTAGGTACGATCGTCACCTACTATACTATAATACTAAGATCAAAGTAGGATCAAAGAAAATTTGAAATGATTTTGCTGACAAGGCAGACAGGGAACTGAGCCGTACTTCGAACAACGAAATACGACCGTCGTATAGTGCCGTCCCTTTCACTCTTATGGTATATAACACGAGACGAGAGTGAAGGGGACGACACGATACGAATTTCGGATTTCGATGTTCTGAGTAGAGCCTCTGAACCGTCTCTTCGGTTTACGGATACCGGTCCGTTCCTTTATTTACGTTGTTTTTTTCTATATATGCATTGAAATTAGAACTAGACGTCACAAAATACGGTTCTACTAAGTTGTCGTCGTAAGTACCTGCCTTATTTACTTGTTATCAACAAAGCCATAAATAAAACTTATCATAAAGACGCACAGCAGAAGGCATTCAAAGACTTTAACGGACATTCTTAAATACCTGACCACTTTTATGTGACAATTATCTATTACTTATTCTTCGTCATTAATGTAATGCATAAAATATAATATGGAAATGTCTATAAATCCAAATTATTAGGTTTAGAAATCTAAGTCATCGAACCTAATGCACTGGCCATAGGAAAAGTTACAAGCAATACCTACGCTTTGAACCCAGGATTACTTCTTCCCTTCTGTATTGTTTTGCCGTTATTTTGTCGTCCTATAAATCCTCTCTCACCTCTGAGCTCATCATCATCATCATCAGCCGAATGACGTCCACATCTGGGATGTAGGGACATAGGCTTCCCACAGAGAATGCCACAACGATCGGTCTGGATCCAGCTGATCCATCCATCCAAAACTGACGATTCACGAACACCTTTCCAGACCCTCCTCATTGGAAATACAGAGATACATGACTACCCGCGGCACCCGCACCGCGGGCTCCTACTTGACACCTCGCGCCACTATCTGTCCGTGAGCAAACTGCTCACGACCCTGGACGCCATGGCTATGAACAAGATGAACGTGTTCCACTGGCACATCGTGGACGACCACTCGTTTCCGTATCAGAGCGAAAAGTTCCCAGAGTTGAGGTAAATATTAGGAACAGCTGGCTCCCGCATTGCGGGCTATTCCTTGTCAGCTCGCGCCACTATCTGTCCGTGAGCAAACTGCTCACGACCCTGGACGCCATGGCTATGAACAAGATGAACGTACTGTTACGCTTGTGAGTGACCACTCCGGAATTAGGCACGGTAAGTATTAGGGAATACGGGCTCCCACATAGCGGGATACAAGTACGTATTGCTTAGGATGGGTACCTCGCGCTATGCGGTACTTCGTGAGTGACTGAACATACATGGCGATGAACAAATTGAAACTGTCCATATTAGGAATTTGAGATAAATAAATGAGTATGAGTATGAGGCTGCTGAATTAGATACATATATTTCAATGCCATGCTGAACCCCTCGAAACAATCATAATATACTAGAAGATCCGCTTAAGCAGGACTCCGAAAGAAAAATATAACGCTCAGACGTAAGAGAAGGGAAATTGAATATCACATAGATACATTGTTTTTTTTTTTGTTTTAGCGAAAAAGGAGCGTACCATCCGTCTATGGTGTACACAAAAGCAAACATCCAGAAGATAGTGGAATACGCTAGAAACCGCGGAATTCGAGTTATACCGGAGATAGATGTCCCTGGTGGGTTTTTCCCGAATTTTGGCTTATAAATGCTAATTGATATTATATAGTTACCCGTCCTAGCTAAAGTTTAGCTACCGCTCAAGAGGAGAGGTAGGGCAAGCTCTCTCCATACAAACTTTGTGCAGGATTTTCTTCGTTTGTATTTGCATTAAGGCGCGTAGAGCCGTGAACGACCTTGAGCAACGACCTTGAGCGTGGCTTGGCTTCCCCGTCACAACACCCATCAATTATCTTATTTATTAATTGACGTTTCATGTCAAAAAATACCGCACTTCATGGACTTTATTAGTGCGAGACGACGCTCTATATGTGGCTCGTTAAAAAGGTATTCAAAAATTCGATCGTTAATGTCATCTCACACGGGGCCCTGTGGTACAGCATACTGCCTTCAGAGTCAAACTCAATGTATTCGGGTTCCATCCCCGCGGCGGGTGCACTTTTTGTATGTTTTTTCACATGACATGTGTCCAAGATAATAGTTACTAACCGCTTTCAAATCAAAATCATCATTCGCTTACCCTTTTCCCATTTATTTCGGGTCGGCGCAGCACGTAAGTACCTATTTTTCTTCCATACATCTCTGTCACTCGTCATCTCCTTATATATATCATCTCTCACACAATCCATCGACCTTTTCTTTGGCCTACCTCGTTCCAGTACTCTTCTTGTTACATGGCTTTCATCCCTCCTCATTAAGTACATGGCCGTACCATGCCAGGCGATTGCCTCTTAGTTTTTCGGTAATCGGCGCTGCTATCAGGCTTTCCCTTATATTCCTCATTCTGTCCATTTTTGTCACACCACACATCCATCTCAACATTCTCATCTCTGTAACATGCATTCTCGTTTCATCCGTCACCTTTGAGGGCCAACATTCCAATCCATATACATGACGACGTCTAATTATGGTCTTATAGATTTCAAATCCAAAGCAAAATCAATTTTTATTTTACTTTTCAAATTTTGGTATTGTTTTATTGTTTTTTTTCTTACATTTTACGCATTTTTACGTATTTGTTGTTCACGATATTTTTTGTAAAGGAAAAAGCGCCTGATCATTATTTGCGGGCAAATATTTGATTACACGTATCAACGTACTTTTCGTAGGCGAAAGTGGTACGTAAGCCTAAAAGCCTCATTTGACTACTAATTGAAAAAAAAAGTGCTTGAGGGTCTAGATAAACACTTTGAAAGTAACCTTACCGAGTTAGGTAGTTAACAAATTTGATTCACCCGAGAAAAATCTGTCCAAAATAATTTCAAGGGTCTTGCAGTAATCCAATTTCTGGACTAACTATGAAGAAAACTAATAGTTTTTCTTCTTGAAGGTCAACTTCAAGATATGTTTTACATAATGTGTTATTATTCGAGACTCCGCAATGTGTATTGTTGCCATAAAAATTGCTCAAAAACAACAGATTTTACGTCGTTGCCTCTACAGGCGCCTTAAAGTTATGATTTTTGGTCAGTATGCTTATTTTTCTGTTAGCTATTTCGTGGTGTATTTTTTTCATTGATATTATTATTATTTATTTTTTTGAAATATTTGAAAATTTCCACATCACTTTGTTCGCATATCTAATATTTACATCCAAAAAAATATTACATTCGTTAGTGCCAAAACCTATAGTTTAAGAGCCGGTGACACTGAACCTAGTATGATAAGATTCCCAGATGGCATATATATAATTAGGTGCGTCATTAGTCGGGGAACACGAAACGGCGATGCTGCAATGCGAAAAACCTGGCGAAGCCATTGAAAATTAAAATTGAAAAATGATGAAAAATCCGGTTTCTAGTATGATAAGATTCCCAAGTTTCGTTTGTTCCTCGAAATAGGGGAGGGGTAGGACTATACGATAGTGCAGTGCTGCAAGCCCTCCTGACTGGCCTTGTCAGTGGCAGCAGTATGATAAGCGACCACTTTTCTGAGGTATCTAGTATGATCGGATTCCTGAAAAAAACAGGGCTCATCTGAAAGATCAGCACTTTCTGTGTAAGAAAAACCACTGCTGCATTTTCCAAACAGTGGAGAAGGTGGTTGCTGCAGCGATTAAAGGAGCCGAAAACACTGAACCTATTTCGATAGATTCCCAGATGATATATATATAATTAGTCGCGGCATTAATGGGGGTACACGAAATGGCGATGCTGCAAAGCAAATGAGCAGGCAAACCTATTAAAATTCAAATTTAAAAAAATAAAAAATAAACGGTTTCTAGTATGATAAGATTCCCAAGTTTCGTTTGTTCCTCGAAATAGGGGAGGGGTAGGACTATACGACAGTGCAGTGCTGCAAGCCCTCCTGACTGGCCTTGTCAGTGGCAGCAGTATGATAAGCGACCACTTTTCTGAGGTATCTAGTATGATAGGATTCCTGAAAAAAACAGGGCTCATCTGAAAGATCAGCACTTTCTGAGTAAGAAAAACCACTGCTGCATTTTCCAAACAGTGGAGAAGGTGGTTGCTGCAGCGATTAAAGGAGCCGAAAACACTGAACCTATTTCGATAGATTCCCAGATAATATATATATATATAATTAGTCGCGGCATTAATGGGGGACACGAAATAACTATTAAAAAGAAATTTCGAAAACATAAAAAAAACGGTTTCTAATATGATAAGATTCTCAAGTTTCGTTTGTTCCTCGAAACTGAAACTGACAAGGCCATTCAGGAGGGCTTGCAGCACTGCACTATCGTATAGTCCTACCCCTCCCCTGTTTCGAGGAACAAACGAAACTTGAGAATCTTATCATCCTAGTGTAATAAAACTCCTTCTCACGTGGCAATAGCTATTTATTTCCTCCAAACACTTTAGTAGATCCACCTCACAATCTCTCACACTTTTACTTCTAGACATCTGATCACAACCAATGCTCCCAAACGACTGTCCTGTCATCCGCCATGCCAGTGTTCTTATACCCTCGTTTTAACAGTTATAAATTTCAATCACACTACTCTTTTATTTCTCAATCCAAATAATTGGATTGAGAAATAAAGGAGTAAACTTACCTTTAATAAAAATAAACTCATTAATTAATCTTACACTCGTCCATCCTGACATTGTGCATGCCCTCATGCACATTTAAATATGTGGACATATTAAATCTTACACTCGGCATGATAGATGACAAGGCAATCCAAATCAAATTCATAGACAAATTATCATGTATATCATCATCTTTTTTTTCAAATAACTTATTCAATACATACAATACACATAAAATCATGTATGTTAAACAATTTTCCATTTTTTTTATCAGTTTTTTTTTAATCATAAATACTCATTCCATATATATCAGTTTTTTATTTCATCATAAATATTCATGCCATATATATCAGTTTTTTTTTTTTTATTTCATCATAAATATATTTATTCAAATATATATCAGTTTTTTTTATTTCATCATAAATATATTTATCAAATATATATCAGTTTTTTGTTTCATCATAAATATTCATATTTCATCAATTTTTTTTCTTCATTCATGTAGCATTTGTATATCAGTTTTTTGACTCAGTTTGTTTCCTTTTTTTTTTGTTTCCGTTATGTGCTACATGCTTAATAACATTAATAGTTACATATATATATTATTCCTCGTCATAACACTACGATATATTCTTAAGCTATTACATGATATGCATTCTTACTCTTAACAATCAGAACTGTGTAATCAACCTATTGATTATCATCCTTTACATCTTTATTCTGTAGAACAATAATATTTCTACATAATGAATTTATTTTGAAACATTTAACTAATCTACAACTTTTCCCTTAAAATAAATTCCTAATTGTACGATAACAAGTATATATTTTGCATTACATACACTTTTTAATCATTGTTCTCACTATCTATTGAATCGTGGTCCGACTCTGAATCAGATTCATTGACTTCTAGCGCAGCTACATGTACCCAGGGTAACATACGGTCAGCGGCTACTGTGGTATGTCGTTTAGACTTTGAACCTGTCAAACCCGGTATGCTTGCAACTTGGTAACGATCATTACCTAACACGCTCACGATTTTGTAAGGTCCTACGTATGAAGGAAGTAATTTCTTACTTTTACCGTCATTTTTAAAGCTAGTTTTCGTAATCTTAACTAAGTCACCCTCTACATATAGACGAGCCGGACGCTTGCCAATATCATGTCTCTGTTTCTGCTTTTCTTGCTCTTCGTCAATCTTTCCTTTAACTTGCTCTCGTATGTCTGTTAAATCAATTGTTTCGCGAGTTTCCTGTCGTACCACATTTAGATTTGGGTTTATTTCTGAATTCATTGGGGTACCGAACATGATTTCGGCAGGCGTCCGTCCCGTTGTCTTTTGACAAGTATTATTCAGTCCCCATTGGACCTTTCCAACCGCATCATCCCAATCCCTTTCATCATTATTAAGATTTTGTGCTGTTAATGAGTCAAGGATGGTGCGGTTGTACCTTTCCACTTGTCCATTAGAACGTGGGCTTGCTACCGAATTCAATACGTGCTTTATTCCCTTATTTTCGCAAAATCGTTTAAATTCGTGCGATGTAAAACATGAACCTCTATCGCTAATAATTCGATCAGGGTTCCTGAACGTGTTAAAGATATCTTCTAATACCTTAATAGCACTCATAGTTTTAGTATTTCGGACTGGTTTAGCAAAAACAAATTTTGTGAAACCGTCTACAATAACTAGGAGGTAAGTATTTCCACGTTTCGATCGTACAAAGGGCCCAAGGTGGTCTATATGTAAAGTGTGGAATGGAATTGGTTTCTTTTCGATCATATGTAGGTGGCCTTCATTAGTGTGTTTAGATTTCTTAGAGTAAGCGCATTCAATGCATGCACTAACGTATTTTTTTATAAACCTTGACATTTTTGGGAACCAATAAGACTTCTTAATTCGTTCCAGCGTCTTTTCATATCCTAAGTGGCCAATCTCGTCATGGTTCATTTTACAAAGTTGCCACCTTGCTCCCTTTGGTACGACCCATCTAATCGTTGCCCTATCATTATCTAGATACCTATACAGTTGGTTATCTTTAATCAAAAAGTTGTCTTTTATATATTTAAGTTTATCAGCGTCGAGATCAGAGGTAAGAATGGCTCTAGTTCTGTTCAGTTCTGAATCGCCAAGCTGAAGAGTCTGCAGCCAGTCTTCACTACTTATTGACATTATAGATGGATAGTTATCTAGCATATTTGAAGTCTCTGGATCCTCAATAGCGTTACGAGACAGGGCATCTACATGAGCCATTCTTGCGCCTGATCGGTATTCAACATTACATTGAAATTCCTGCAAAAGGAGCCACCAACGTGCCACTCGTGGAATAATGTCACGTTTCGTGAATGTGGATCGGAGGGCACTGCAGTCTGTCACAACCTTAAATGTCTGACCAAGTAAATATACTCTAAATTTTTTTAAAGAGCATACTACTGCTAACGTTTCAAGTTCATACGCGTGAAACTGTTTTTCTTCGGGAGACGTTTTTCTGCTATAGAACGCGATGGGCCGAAACACGTTATTATCTAAAGACTTCTGCAAGAGCACTCCACCCACGCCATATTTGCTGGCGTCGGTGTGGAGCTCCGTCTCAGCTGTTGGGTCATAAATCGCAAGAACAGGTCTGTCCACCAACTTCTGTTTTAGAACCATAAACGCTTCCTCCTGATGACTAGTCCATTCCCATGACACATCTTTTGCAAGTAATTTTGTAAGAGGATGGGCTAGCGATGCAAAATTCCTGACAAACTTTCGGAAATACCCTACTAGTCCAAGAAATTGACGCACAGAATGCTGATCTGTAGGTCGAGGAAAGTCCAAAACACATTGGATTTTCTTAGGGCCAGGTCGCACACCCTCAGCACTAATTTCATATCCTAAGTAATCTATTCGGTTGCAAAGGAACTTACATTTAGCCAAGTTTAATGTCAATTTAGCCTCTTCCAGTAACCTCAAAATTTTCTCCAACCTACTCAAACATTGTTCGATATCCTTTCCGTAAATTAGCACATCATCAATGTATGCCGTCGCATCGGTAAAACGAGCTGACCCTAAAACCTTATTCATCATCCGCTGAAAAATCGCGGGGGCGTTCGCCAGGCCGAACGGCATACGATTAAATTCGTACTGTCCGTCCGGCGTGACGAACGACGTAAGAGGTCTCGACTTTTCTGAAATCGGGACCTGATAATATCCTGAGGCCAAGTCGAGCGTGACAAAGTATGCCTGGCCTGATAACCGTGCTATCTCATCTTCGATGTTTGGCATTGGATATCTTTCTTTTATAGTTATAGCATTTAACATTCTGTAATCAACGCACATTCTAAATTTTCCATCACTTTTGCGGACTAGAATTATCGGGCTAGCATACTCTGACACTGACTCGCGTATGACCCCAGCCTCTAACATCTCATTAATCATCTCTCGAACATTTTCTCGCTCTTTGTGTGATAGGCGGTAAGGCCGATATACTACAGGTCGACTAGTATTCACCTCAATTGTCATTTCGGCTTTGTCTGTACAACCTAATTCTTGCAACGTTGACGCAAAACAATGTGGATATCTATTCAGCAATTCTAGTAACTGAAGTTTATGTGTGTCGTCCACTGTATCACCTACTTGAACTTTGTTTTCATCTATTTTGTTAAAGCTTACTGGAATATGCTCTGTTGAAATTCGGTTCACTACTTGGATTTTTACTCCCCGACTAATAATAATCCCTTCTCTCAAATAGCAAAAATCTGACTCTGGGATAACCGTGACGTATATGATCCCCTTTTTAACTTTGTAAACACCACCAACAACGGTAAACTGTTGTTTTGGTTTTCCAACAATTTTGTCATTTAAAAGCACATGGCCTTCGTCACATGACTCTACAGTGGCTCGAACAGAAATTGGTCCAAGGGCTTTAATATCAGAGGTAGTAATTAGCTTAACCATTTCATTGTTTTGCGTCGAAGTCTCAGAGAACGGCATTTCCCTATTAATGTTCAGAAAACTTAGTTTATCCGCGCTTTTAATTACAACCACATTTGGCAGTTCGGTGAAAGACTGTCCTACAAGGAGCGGCACTTCTAAATATTTGTCTTCAACTATGTGACATAGGACATTAGAGGCAACATCGTCAAGTACTAGGTCCACATTAATGCTTCCTAAAGACTGAATCATTTTATTGCCAAAACCTTTGAGAGTTGTTGAAAATGCTTCCCTATTCAGGTTCAGTTTTGTTGCGTCGGATTGTCTCAACAAGGTTACTTCGCTTCCAAAGTCAACAAAAGCTTTCACTGTGTTACCATTAACTTTAGCATCTTTATAAAATTTGGAACTTGGTTTTGAATTTGTTATGCACATGGTATTTTTCACAGTGTCCGCTTTGCTAACCTTGTTATCCCATTTAAACGTACAATTATCTACCATATGACCAACTCTTTGACAACGCGTGCACTTGAGAAGCGGCTTCGGACATTTTGTGTAAGGATGGCCTTTTTCTTTACAATTGAAGCAAAATATATGACTGCTCTGATTGTTTGTACTGGCGTTACCTACCCCTTTATTGACAAAGTTACGTTGACTAAAATCCGGGCCTAGCTTATTCCTATAACCTTGCCTGTCAGAACTCTGTGGTTGGGTATTATTATCTTTGTTACTTAAGAGGAACTGCAAAAGTTGGTCAGGGTTTGAACAACGCAATGCTCGGGCGCTTGATCGGGTAGTTTTATCACTTAATCCATGTATAATACACTCAGTAGCTCGCTTACCGTATATGTCGCATTGATTTAATAAAGCTAATTTTTCATAATAATAAATTTCTATGGGCTCGTTATACCTACTCTTGCGCTTCAGCATATCCTCCAGAGTTTGGCCATAACATTGTTCATGAGGAAATGCGTTCGTCAATTTTTCTTGCCACTCAGTCCAACTATAAAGTATACTCGGCAAACTTTCATACCAGGTTTTTGCCAAACCCTGGAGTTTCTGCATAGCGAAATGGATCACGGTTCTGTCGTCCCAGCCATAAACGGTAGCGCACTCATTCACTTTCTTTAACCATGTATCTATACGGTGGTTTTTAGAAGAGGGATCAAATTCAGGTAAAATATTTTTGTGGTGACCACTAGTGTGAAAGGGTGTCGTCGACGTTGATGGCTGTGACTGAGTATTTTTCAGAGAGTTGAGCAAATCAGCTACCTCATTAGCAGAAAAAACAGTATTATTGGATTTGTTGGTCGGCGGCGTCGTGCGGTGGCGCTTTCGGGGATGTTCCGGCGATTGCTCACGGTATCTTTTCTTTGAACGGGTTTCAACGTCCCTTGGACTACGATCACGACGTCGTGAGCATCGCGCCTCAACATCCCCGGACGCACCCCGTCGGTCATTACAAGGTGAATCATTAAGTTGCTTACTTGCAGTACGTCTTAAACGTACATTTTCTTCGTCCAGCTGACGTTCGAGAGCTCGGAGACGTCGGCGCTCACGTTCTAGTTGTTTCTCTCGTTCGTCCAGACGTTCTTGCCGAATGGCGACTGGATCAAAAAGCCGGCTGAAGCTTCGTCCGCTGCGACTTCGTCTGCCCCTGCTTCGTCTGCTCCGGCTTCGACTGTTACGGCTGCTGTGTGTCGACGACTGGCGCCGACTGTGACTTCGGCTACGACGACCTCTGACATCATCGGCAGCGCGCTCTGGGGTTTCTAGGCGCCGCCTGGATGCCCTCCCGTCAGGCTCCATTACCTGGAACTCGAAAATAAACAGAAGGAATGTAGGTGTCCCCTTTATTTATTTTTTATTATTATTTATTTTATTTTTTATTTTATTTTTTTATATTATTTATTTTTATTTATTTATTTTTATTATTTATTTTTATTTATTTATATTATTTATTTTTATTTATTTATTTTTATTTATTTTTATTATTTATTTTTATTTATTTATATTATTTATTTTTATTTATTTTTATTATTTATTTTTATTTATTTTTATTATTTATTTTTATTTATTTATATTATTTATTTTTATTTATTTATATTATTTATTTATATTATTTATTTTATTTATTTATTTATTTTATTTATTTATTTTTATTTATTTATTTTTATTTATTTATTTTATTTATTTGTTTTTATTTAACTAATTATGCAAAATTATGTTAAATATATCTATATACTATAAATAAAACAGTAGGCATAGCTCGTACGATTAGAACAATATTTTCATAGTGCCACCAGATAAAGTATGCATTAAGACATGATTTTATAAGATTTTAGGCTCACGTGGTCATTTACCTTAGAGTTACGATACAAACATACGTGGTAAACATCCCGTTATTAATCGTAATTCTAAGAAATGATTTAAGTAAGTATTGTACGTACTTGAGGGAGTTGAGGGTAGCTATGACTAGTATTACGGATATTTAAATAATATTTTTATGCCAAATGAACAATACCAGTAATTAACATAATCAATTTAATAGGTTTGGCAGTGTGTGTGTTGCATATTTAAATGCAAATGTTCCACACATCCGAATTTAAAACGACCACGTGTTTTATGTAATCCGTTACCGCAAAGGTACTTGATGCCATACTTGGCAGATATTATTGAAGACATTATTACATTACCGTTACATCGTTGGTCAGTGGTTACATTTTAAACGAATACTTTTCTTTGTTATGCGGCAAAAGATTAAAGGCAAATGGTAACATGCTGTGTATGTATGTTTGCGGAATACGAAATTAAATCCTTTCTGGAAGTTATTACTTTTATATATAAAAATTGCAGGTACTTACCACTTCTGATCTGTAATAAAACTCCTTCTCACGTGGCAATAGCTATTTATTTCCTCCAAACACTTTAGTAGATCCACCTCACAATCTCTCACACTTTTACTTCTAGACATCTGATCACAACCAATGCTCCCAAACGACTGTCCTGTCATCCGCCATGCCAGTGTTCTTATACCCTCGTTTTAACAGTTATAAATTTCAATCACACTACTCTTTTATTTCTCAATCCAAATAATTGGATTGAGAAATAAAGGAGTAAACTTACCTTTAATAAAAATAAACTCATTAATTAATCTTACACTAGAAACCAGTTTTTTTATGTATTAAAATTTTCTTTTTAATAGCTTTGTCTGCTTTTTTGCTTTGCAGCATCGCCATTTCGTGTACCCCCATTAATGCCGCGACTAATTATATATATATCATCTGGGAATCTATCAAAATAGGTTCAGTGTTGTCGGCTCCTTTAATCGCTGCAGCAACCACCTTCTCCACTGTTTGGAAAATGCAGCAGTGGTTTTTCTTACACAGAAAGTGCTGATCTTTCAGATGAGCCCTGTTTTTTTCAGGAATCCAATCATACTAGATACCTCAGAAAAGTGGTCGCTTATCATACTGCTGCCACTGACAAGGCCAGTCAGGAGGGCTTGCAGCACTGCACTATCGTATAGTCCTACCCCTCCCCTGTTTCGAGGAACAAACGAAACTTGGGAATCTTATCATACTAGAAACCGGATTTTTCATCATTTTTCAATTTTAATTTTCAATGGCTTCGCCAGGTTTTTCGCATTGCAGCATCGCCGTTTCGTGTTCCCCGACTAATGACGCACCTAATTATATATATGCCATCTGGGAATCTTATCATACTAGGTTCAGTGTCACCGGCTCTTCTACTACTACGAATAAAAAGTGCACAGAGTTTGTATGAGAAGTGACTACGAACAGATTCCTCCTTGATATTATCTCTTGATACAAAACACTAGGTATCATGCTTTTATCTTTATCACCTGATAGGTTATATAGGTTATAGGTTTACGCGGGCTAGTTTTCCGCAACTCGACGTCGAATGCGCCTATTCTACCAGAAAGCCTAGCAGACCCTTGACGTTGCCGACGACTTCTGATAGGGACCTCGGTGATCCGAGGTGTTTTGCCCGGTATGCTGCCACCCCAGGGCATGTCAGGATGACGTGGGCGGCTGTCTCTCTTGACCCTCCATACAAGCTCTGCAGAGAGGGTTATCTGTAACACCTAAAGTGAAGAGGTGCTTGTTTAGTAAGGCGTGACCAGTAATGGCCCCAGTTAGGAGACGGAGTGCTGGCCTCCTTAGCTGCATCAGCTGATGTCTACTATTTTATTCTATTAGGACACGTCCGCTCCTGGGGCGAAGCGTACCCTCAAATCCTCACCCAGTGCTACACTGGGAACAAGGTGACGTCACTCGGCCCACTCGACCCGACCAACAACCAAACGTACAAGTTACTCGACCAATTACTGCAGGAGGTGGGGGAATGGTTCCCGGATAAGTACTTGCATCTGGGGGGAGATGAAGTCGACTCCAAGTGCTGGTAAGTTCGTGATAACAAGAATGTGACGTCACTCGGTCCACTCGACCCGACCAACGACCACACGTACAGGTTACTCCGGCAAATACTCCAGGAGGAGGAAGTGGTTCCCGGATAAGTACTTGCATCTGGGGGGAGACTAGGTGCTTGTAAGGCCTTGATAAGTAGGTGACGTCACTCGGTCCACTCGACCCGACCAACAACCAAACGTACAAGTTACTCGACCAATTACTCCAGGAGGTGGGGGAATGGTTCCCGGATAAGTACTTGCATCTGGGGGGAGATGAAGTCGACTCCAAGTGCTGGTAAGTCCTTCATAAGGCGGTGACGTCATTCAACCCGACTAACGACCAGAAGTTTGGGTCTAGTTCCCGCGGAAAACGAGTTTTCCCCGGGAACTAGATCCGAACCGAACCTATGTGATTGCTAGAGGTGTGCTGACTGCACTTTTCCATCTCCGTCCAATCGTTTATGCGCCCTTAGTTTATACATTTTGATTCTACTGAACTAAACTGATGGACATGGTCCTTGAATCCCGATAAAAGCAACATTTATATTACCCAAGTATATGTGTTGTTGTGCACATATATATTTTTTCCATTAAGGCGCAGGGGTGGGCAAGGCGTTCTCCATACAAACTCTGTGCACGTTTTATTCGTAGGTTTTGGCATTAACGAATGTAATGTTTTTTTTTTAAATATAAATATTAGATGTGGAAATTTTCAAATATTTCAAAAAAAATTAAAAATAATATCAATAAAAAAAAATTACATCACGAAATAGCTAACAGAAAAATAAGCATACTGACTAAAAATCATAACTTTAATGCAAATACAAACGAAGAAAATCCTGCACAAAGTTTATATGGAGAGAGCTTGCCCTACCCCTCCTCTTAAGAGGTTACGAACAATTACAATCTAGCAACGTAAAAACTAGTTTGATGTATTCAAAAGGTAGGTACTTAAATACAAAATACAGCAGGTACATAGCATTCGCCTTTTTGAAATATCTATCGTTAAATTTAAATAATCACAATTATTAACGAGTGGCGCTAGTTGTCTCGCATGTAATTGTTCGTACCCTCTTGACTATAGGTCGAGATCGCTCTTTAGCGATAAGACCGCCTGTTGTTTACCTCTAGGTTTAAATATACATACTCTGTAATAGTTCTATTTATTGAGGTGTGCAATAAAGAGTATTTGTATTGTATTGTATAGGTATATTCATAGGCCTTAATGATATGTTCTTATTTTATTCAGGATTTCAAATCCGTCACTTCTGCATTACATGCTGCAGCACAATATGTCGTCTTGGACCAAGCTGCACAGTTTGTTCATGAAGCGGGCCACGCCACTCGTCGGTGACAGGAAGATCATCGTTTGGGAGGCAAGATAAGCTTTACTACATAGCAATAGGGATTAGATTTGTTTGACCTTAATTAATAAATATTGGAGACAATCTTTCACAAATCGATCTAGTCCCAAACGAAGCTGCTGGGCATCTGCTTGCCTCGTATGATCGCTTTAATATGTCGTACATACCTACGTAAAGGATTCTACCTTCACCAGTTTGTTATTGCGAAAGGGACTCAAAGGAAAAGTTTGTATTTAAATGAGCTTCAAATTGGGCGACTAAAACAGTAAGTCAGCTACTGTTTCCTGTATTAATTTTTTTTGTCGATTGGTTCACTTATTATTTCCCCAAAATAAATAATGCTATCCCAGGTAGCATATATATATATATATATATATATATATATATATATATATTATATTACACGTCATTATGACGTCCGTTTACGGTACTACTCGACGTAAGAGACGTCAATTCCTGACGTCTGGTCATCCCAGCAGATGACGTCAATTTGTCATAGCCTCAAGACGTCAGTTTACAGACGTTAGAGAGACGTCATCATTTATACGTCATTATGTCGTCCGTTTATGCGACGTAAGAGACGTCATGTCCTGACGTCTGGGGGTCCCAGCAGATGACGTCAATTTGTCACAGCCTCAAGATGTCAGTTTACAGACGTTAGAGAGACGTCATTATTTATACGTCATTATGTCGTCCTAAAGGCAATTTCTCTCATTTCAGGAGGTGTTTGATGAGAAAGTGCCCCTGTCAAATGATACTGTAGTACAAATCTGGTTAAGTTCATGGAAGTCAAAAATTAATGAGGTAAGATATGAAATACTTTTGACCTCTTAAGGTAAATATTGGTAAGGAGCTACTAGGTTTGACTGGCGTCCGTGCTACCTGGCTCCCTGACGGGGATAAATTCCATTTCTTTAATACACTTTAGATCGCATATTTTTTTACGTGCCAAACTATTTACGCAACATTGTTTGATGTCTAGGGAATCGAACTACCGAGAATAGACCGTCATACAAACATTCCAATAGCTAACTACATCTATATATTTTTTCAACGTGTGATCTTAGATTCGGTAATACCTAAGTGTATAAAGTCGCAAGCGTCTTAACTTCAAAAATGGAATCGCAAAATCTCCTAACGTTTTTTTAAACGTTAATAATGGAGTTACGATATTTTCGACTATAATCGACGCTATTTTATTATTTAATTATTATTCCAAAAAATACACAGTTTTTACAGGACTTAAGCCTAAGACACTGCGAAATTAATAAAATTAAATCAATAAAATAAAGAAGACGGTCGCTTATCCGTCACCTCACAGAACTTCATGCACTCTACACACATATATTCATCCAAGTACTTGCAAAAATATGACACTCCGGCGCTGATGCGAGCATCTCGTTGATGTACCGGAGACCGCGTACAAGTGGGGACATCCTATGGGACACAGTGCTTGTCTTAGGCTAGTCTATGTGATGTGTCTATCAGGTGGTGGAAGCTGGCAAGCTGGCCCTCTTCTCCTCCGAATGGTACCTCTCGGTGCTCGACTGGGGCGGTGACTGGGAGAAGTTCTACAACGTGGACCCACGTGCAGGCATCACCGACAGAACTCTGGTGCACAAGATGGTGGGCGGAGAGGCGTGTATGTGGGGGGAGTATGTTGACAGCACTAACTTCCTGCAAAGGTTCGTATAGCTTTAGCTAAAGCTACCTACTGAATTTATCGAGCTGCGAGTTAGGAGAGCAAGAGAAGAGATAAGAGATAGACGTAAAGTAAAGCGGCAGTTACACTTCGTCGTTCGCCGCATGCTGCATGCGGCGACCGCAAAAATGTAAAGAACACGTTAGTCGGCCGCATTCGGCGATCGACAGCTGAGAAGTGCCAGACTAGTGTAAAGACGACGTTTGTTGGCCTAAGTAGTAAAATGAATTCGGCGACCGCATTAGGTGAACGACGCAGTGTAATTGCCGCTTTACCCCTTACGTTCAATATCCCTTGTTTTCTTCTTTTTAGTTTGCTTGTTTATTTTGTCGCATCCCACCATAATTCACCATTTAGTTAGGATTATCGCCATAATATCTGGGCGGCCGAGCTTTGCTCGGCGTTTTCCCGGGCATGAGACCTAGCTAGATCGATTGCTCGTCCCCGAAAACCCCCACATACCAAATTTCATCGAAATCGTTAGAGCCATTACCGAGATCCTCGAAATAAATAAATATATAAATAAATAAATATACAAGAATTGACAATATTTCATAATTTCCAAAAGTCTTAATTCGAAAACCATTTCGGTAAAAACGTGTGAAGTACACAAAAAACATTTTTTTACATTTTTTCTCCGTTAATTTTGGAAAAATCGCAAATTACTGTAAACCGAAAGTTGACGTCATCTTCCTCGCTGTATTCAGGGAGACCTTAGTACAGAGTACAGACAATCGCTGCTCTGGAGTGGCTCTGGATTCTTGTTGGGAAAATGACGTCATATTTTACTTACGCCCTTTTGGAATGACCTACTTTTCAACGTGTTTTTTTTTGTATGAAATAATGAGTTAAATTGAAAAAGAAAAAATACGGGTGGCTTAAATTTTTACCTATTTTCTAACTAGTTCATAAAATAAAGTAGTTAAAAAATATGAAATGTTGTCAATTGCTCGTTTAAGGATATAAGATTTATTTAGACTGCTGGCATAAGTTTTTCGTATAAGTAACTGGACACTCCGAAGTACCCATGGAGTTCATATATGTCCGAAAACTGTGTTTATGACTGTGGTTAAAAATAAAATATATATAAATAAATATTTGTGGATTCTTTAGAACACACAGCTACCCTTGTAACTTGTCTTTGCAATGACTTGTAATGTTTATTTTACGAACAGGGTATGGCCGCGAGCCTGCGGCATCGCCGAGCGTCTCTGGTCCGAGGCGTCTCGCGACAACGCCACCGAGCCAATAGGAGCCACGGGCCGTGATCTAGCATATGAAGAACAATTAGCAGACACTATGAACTATGCTTTAGAGTACGGGGAGCGAGATACCATGAGCCGTATTCTAGAGTACGTAGAGGCGATGAGGGTTCTAGAGTACGAAGAGATGTGGCATATTCGTAGCCGTATAGAGGAGCAGGCGTGCCGCATGCGGCGTCGTGGGGTGCCCGCGCAGCCTCCCAACGGACCTGGCTTCTGTGTGCTCTAAAGAGACTTTATCTACACCCATATAGTAAATCCTCTTTTATAAGTTCAAATACCGTAGATAAGACCCCGCTTTATAATATACTGTGCGGCTGTTGCGTGCGTCCCCTATTAGATCACGAAATATAACACTTTAACGAGATCACGTACAAAATTATATAAGGACACAGCTGCGAGCGCGGGCCGGCCTGTCGACGCAAACATGGCGCACGCCGGCGAGACGTGCCCACACGAAACACATGAAAGAGGATTTAATATATGGATGTAGATAAAGTAGTGTATGCAACTGTACATAATTAGGCATTAAAACACTCGTGTGACCTTATTATGAAACTCGCCTTCGGCTCGTTTCATAAAACACACTCGTGTTTTAATGCCCCTCATTATGTACCAGTTGCATAAACTACTATTATATTACGGGTGGGTTGCACCAATTTACGTTTACAGACCGATCAACGGTTAACCCTTCGAACGCCAAGATCACCTAAAGTACTATACATACATAAGAGCATATATCAATGCCAAACTCAAAGTACAGTAATCGTACCTACTGTATGCAGTTTGACCATAGAAAATTGTGACGTCATCAAGCATGTTTCCTTACAAACTTCATACTAACCGAACGTTAAACGTTGATGCCTCATCAGCAATATACCGTATTGCGCTACGGAGAAAACAAACTTCCTTGTGGATTGAATGAATTATTGACATTGTGGAAGCATTGCCATGACAATAAAGTACTTAATTAAAATTTTCTCATATTTTATTGGTTAACCTATCCCGGGACGTGGTCGACTTAGTCCAAGGAAATGTACCAGGAATTTGTAAACCATAAAGAGGTTTTTTAGGAGTGAAATACCTACTTGGTATATATGCAAGGTATTCCACAAAACCCATACAATAAAACACGGTTTCGTCAACGATACTTTATTAATATGACTCGCACAAAATTATGCCGAAATGAATGCACATGACATGAATAAATGATTTATCATTTGTTATCATTTAAAATTACAATAAACTTCTAAAACTAAACATTGCATGTGATGCTACGTAATCAATCTTAACAAGTGTTTCACTTAACTAATATATGTAATAATAGTACATTACTTAACAAGGGCGGTAAAACAAAGAATGTCTCAGATCGCAGGTATTTGACGCCCGAGCCGAAGGCAAGGGCGATAAATATGCCATCTGAGGCTTTCTTTATTACCGCCCGTGTTAAGTACAAAATTTTATGGCACCCACTGGCCAGGAAGTGGGTTTTTTCGCGCGCGGAGCGTGCGATAATGGCCGCTTTATGGCCAGGTGTGACATAAAATGTATTCCTAAACTAATTCCGTTTATACAAGGACATATCAAAAATACCAACATTCATTCATAATTCATAATACCGGAGGCAGTCTTTCATTTTAAATACACACTTATTGCTTTAGTCTTAAAGTATACTTGGTGAAATCTAACGGGTGTCAATGAGCATGAAATTTTAAACAAGCTGTTTAGTAAATAGGCTCGAATTTCTTTTGTTCTACGATACAGCGAAACAAAAGAATTTTAGCAGGTTTAGTTTTTCCATTTTTTAACAGAAAAATCTCTAGTCTAGAAATATTTCATATAAATTTAGCTACACTAACACAGCTAAAATTACTCAAACTGTGACCATAATAGGGTGACACCACCAGTAATGGACAAGGCCCAATGATGTACATTAACTCCTATGTAAAAGAAAATAAGAGTCATTCATTTTTTATAGAACAATCAATTTAAGACCGTATGATCTTTGAAGGGTTGAAGAGTCCATAATTGGTGGTGTCATCCTATATACAAATATGTACACCCATGGACTTTAATATTTTTTATGACTTTAAATAATTGATTAATCTTGATATTTTAATAGTTAAGTTATGAAGCGTCCAGTATTAAATGAGCTATAAATGGCTCAATCTACGTACCTATTTAATTCAAGCAGCAGAAATAACTAGGTGGTCGAAGTTCCGAACACCATGGTCAAAAGAAGAAAAAATGTTCAGATAGTTATGAACACTTCGTTCGCATAGCTACTTTTGCCGCTAATCCTGCCAGTGTTTTGGTATTGAGTTGAGACACCCGTGTATTCTCACTAACGTAAATCGAAGCCTCGCTACAGTCATAGAGCTCTTGTGTTGAACCCTCTTATTAAAATTTCATTTGATTGTCTAATATTTAACTGCATTACATTTACGAAGTGATTAATTGAAACGCGAACATAAATAGAGCCGAGTAGTCATCTAACAGTCACTCACTTATCAACAGAACAGAACACTCACTTAATAAGCCTAAACCCAATAACTAGTTTCCCCTTGGGTAAAAAGGCCGGATGGCAGTCGCTTCTGTAAAAACTAGTGCCTACGCCAAACCTTGGGATTAGGACCCAAATAACTAAGAACACTAACACTGGGACCATTTTTAGAGTCCTACATCAGGCGTTGACTATTAAGGCTCCATTTCACAAAACTTGTAAAATAGGCCCATTTTTAGGGTTCCGTACCCAAAGGGTAAAACGGAACCCTATTAGTAAGGCTTTCCGTCTGTCTGTCCGTCTGTCACCAGGCTATATCTCGAGAACCGTGATAGACAGTTGAAATTTTCACAGATGTATTTCTGTTGCCGCTATAACAACAAATACTAAAAACAAAATAAAAGTAAATATTTAAGAGGGTCTCCCATACAACAAACGTGATTTTTTTTGCAGTTTTTAAAGATAATGGGACGGAACCCTTCGTGCGCTAGTCCGACTCGCACTTGGCCGGTTTTTATTGTGAAAATAACATGCCTTGGCTATACCAATTTACCATCGTAGCACTAAACAATCCTATCACTGCAACTGGGACAACACAAAATTATTAAACTAGATCGTTTCTCGTCTTTCGCCCCTTTCTTCGTCAGAAGTAAGAATAAGCCCGACTAAGTGCCAGTTGCACCAACGTACGAACACAAACCGGTCATCGTCAAATATGGCGCCGGCAGCTGTCATCCCATAGAAACTTGTCAAACTTTCTATACAATCAGATTTGACGAACACCGCTTACGATTACAGACGGTTTGGTGCAACCCAGCCTAAGTGTAAACCAATCGGTAACGATACGAAATGCATCACACATACTTCTACAGTTCTATACACTTACATCTAAACATCTGAATTATTCTTTGCAATTCTCGAATGTAAATTAAACCTTATAGAGTAAGAGATAAAGTCATAAGTAAAAATTTATCTTTCACAAATCTAAGGTTAGGTTTCTTTCTTATTATCTTATAATCTTTGCCGTTTGACTTTTCTAAATTTAAGTGATAAGAACTTTCCGAATATATTTTCAAACTCTTAACAACTAAAATGAAGTATAGAGCCGCCTTTTAGTATTTTGCTTACTACATTTTCACCAGCGATGAGAGGTGGAGAGTGATTCTTCATTTTTAGAATAAGCACCGTTGAATAGCAACGCAATTGCAAAACTTGTTAATTGTAATTATACATGCAACCCGGTGATTACGCTACACTAATTCAGTATTATTAAAAAAAAAATATAAACACTGACTTGCGTTCAAAATTCAACCTTAGGTTGATAAACACATGGTTGAAAATGGGTTACGCGACCGCGGGGGAGGGGAGGGTGAAGTGGTACGCGTCATCCGTGGGCTGGTAGAGGGGAGCGCGCGCGCGCACGCCGCTGGCCGTGGGCCGGCGGGACGGCTCCTCACTCAGCATCAGCTCTAGGACTTCCATCTGAAATGAGGACATGGTTTCTTGTTCATTTTCATTTCATTTCATTTATTGCTACCATTGTATTATAGGTACAGATGTTAATAGTACATTATTGCCGTGGCCGGGAAGGGAGCAATTGCAGGCTGAGTATTTGTTTAAACGGACGAGCTTGCGAGTCCGTTTAATTATAATACGAAGCCTGCAATTGTCATTCCGGCCGAGGCTAATATAGTGCTTTTCTCAAAAATGGGGAAAATACGACAAAAATTTAATTAAGATTTGATAAACATAACCTTAAAACGTCACAAACATCATGTTTTCCCGCCGTTTATTTTTTTTTAACAGAATCGCAAGTGTATTTTTCCACCGAAAAACGCAAATTATTCGAGACACATAAAAAAACGTCGCGTTTTCAACAGAAAAATACGAGCTGAATTGGCTGAATACGACCTGTGCCTCCTTTTATATGACAGTTTCTACATTTTAAAAAGTTTATAACTCTACAAATAAAGGAATTTATATGTGACATTGCAGGCCATATATGTGGCCTGCAATGTTTTTTACTTTTTAATTTGGATCTGACCTTAAACTATACACTTTACCTTCCAATATGTAGCGACTAAAGTCCAGTTTGCGGGCCATTTTTGAGAAAAAGTATTTACAGTCTCACATGGGCCCTGTTAGGGCATAGCATTAATATAAATATTTTGTCTGATTAGATCACGCCTAGCGAGTAGATGTCCACCTTGTAGCTATGTCCCGGACTCACCTCGCGGGGACACTCTTGCCCGAAGCCGGCGGGGTACCGCGCGGCGCGGAGAGCAGTGAGCTTGCCGACGCGCTCCGCCTCCGTGTCGAACGGCACGAGCAGCTCGAACAGGATCACGCCTAGCGAGTAGATGTCCACCTTGTAGCTATGTCCCGGACTCACCTCGCGGGGACACTCTTGCCCGAAGCCGGCGGGGTACCGCGCGGCGCGGAGAGCAGTGAGCTTGCCGACGCGCTCCGCCTCCGTGTCGAACGGCACGAGCAGCTCGAACAGGATCACGCCTAGCGAGTAGATGTCCACCTTGTAGCTATGTCCCGGACTCACCTCGCGGGGACACTCTTGCCCGAAGCCGGCGGGGTACCGCGCGGCGCGGAGAGCAGTGAGCTTGCCGACGCGCTCCGCCTCCGTGTCGAACGGCACGAGCAGCTCGAACAGGATCACGCCTAGCGAGTAGATGTCCACCTTGTAGCTATGTCCCGGACTCACCTCGCGGGGACACTCTTGCCCGAAGCCGGCGGGGTACCGCGCGGCGCGGAGAGCAGTGAGCTTGCCGACGCGCTCCGCCTCCGTGTCGAACGGCACGAGCAGCTCGAACAGGATCACGCCTAGCGAGTAGATGTCCACCTTGTAGCTATGTCCCGGACTCACCTCGCGGGGACACTCTTGCCCGAAGCCGGCGGGGTACCGCGCGGCGCGGAGAGCAGTGAGCTTGCCGACGCGCTCCGCCTCCGTGTCGAACGGCACGAGCAGCTCGAACAGGATCACGCCTAGCGAGTAGATGTCCACCTTGTAGCTATGTCCCGGACTCACCTCGCGGGGACACTCTTGCCCGAAGCCGGCGGGGTACCGCGCGGCGCGGAGAGCAGTGAGCTTGCCGACGCGCTCCGCCTCCGTGTCGAACGGCACGAGCAGCTCGAACAGGATCACGCCTAGCGAGTAGATGTCCACCTTGTAGCTATGTCCCGGACTCACCTCGCGGGGACACTCTTGCCCGAAGCCGGCGGGGTACCGCGCGGCGCGGAGAGCAGTGAGCTTGCCGACGCGCTCCGCCTCCGTGTCGAACGGCACGAGCAGCTCGAACAGGATCACGCCGAGCGAGTAGATGTCCACCTTGTAGCTATGTCCCGGACTCACCTCGCGGGGACACTCTTGCCCGAAGCCGGCGGGGGTACCGCGCGGCGCGGAGAGCAGTGAGCTTGCCGACGCGCTCCGCCTCCGTGTCGAACGGCACGAGCAGCTCGAACAGGATCACGCCGAGCGAGTAGATGTCCACCTTGTAGCTATGTCCCGGACTCACCTCGCGGGGACACTCTTGCCCGAAGCCGGCGGGGTACCGCGCGGCGCGGAGAGCAGTGAGCTTGCCGACGCGCTCCGCCTCCGTGTCGAACGGCACGAGCAGCTCGAACAGGATCACGCCTAGCGAGTAGATGTCCACCTTGTAGCTATGTCCCGGACTCACCTCGCGGGGACACTCTTGCCCGAAGCCGGCGGGGTACCGCGCGGCGCGGAGAGCAGTGAGCTTGCCGACGCGCTCCGCCTCCGTGTCGAACGGCACGAGCAGCTCGAACAGGATCACGCCTAGCGAGTAGATGTCCACCTTGTAGCTATGTCCCGGACTCACCTCGCGGGGACACTCTTGCCCGAAGCCGGCGGGGTACCGCGCGGCGCGGAGAGCAGTGAGCTTGCCGACGCGCTCCGCCTCCGTGTCGAACGGCACGAGCAGCTCGAACAGGATCACGCCTAGCGAGTAGATGTCCACCTTGTAGCTATGTCCCGGACTCACCTCGCGGGGACACTCTTGCCCGAAGCCGGCGGGGTACCGCGCGGCGCGGAGAGCAGTGAGCTTGCCGACGCGCTCCGCCTCCGTGTCGAACGGCACGAGCAGCTCGAACAGGATCACGCCTAGCGAGTAGATGTCCACCTTGTAGCTATGTCCCGGACTCACCTCGCGGGGACACTCTTGCCCGAAGCCGGCGGGGTACCGCGCGGCGCGGAGAGCAGTGAGCTTGCCGACGCGCTCCGCCTCCGTGTCGAACGGCACGAGCAGCTCGAACAGGATCACGCCTAGCGAGTAGATGTCCACCTTGTAGCTATGTCCCGGACTCACCTCGCGGGGACACTCTTGCCCGAAGCCGGCGGGGTACCGCGCGGCGCGGAGAGCAGTGAGCTTGCCGACGCGCTCCGCCTCCGTGTCGAACGGCACGAGCAGCTCGAACAGGATCACGCCTAGCGAGTAGATGTCCACCTTGTAGCTATGTCCCGGACTCACCTCGCGGGGACACTCTTGCCCGAAGCCGGCGGGGTACCGCGCGGCGCGGAGAGCAGTGAGCTTGCCGACGCGCTCCGCCTCCGTGTCGAACGGCACGAGCAGCTCGAACAGGATCACGCCTAGCGAGTAGATGTCCACCTTGTAGCTATGTCCCGGACTCACCTCGCGGGGACACTCTTGCCCGAAGCCGGCGGGGTACCGCGCGGCGCGGAGAGCAGTGAGCTTGCCGACGCGCTCCGCCTCCGTGTCGAACGGCACGAGCAGCTCGAACAGGATCACGCCTAGCGAGTAGATGTCCACCTTGTAGCTATGTCCCGGACTCACCTCGCGGGGACACTCTTGCCCGAAGCCGGCGGGGTACCGCGCGGCGCGGAGAGCAGTGAGCTTGCCGACGCGCTCCGCCTCCGTGTCGAACGGCACGAGCAGCTCGAACAGGATCACGCCTAGCGAGTAGATGTCCACCTTGTAGCTATGTCCCGGACTCACCTCGCGGGGACACTCTTGCCCGAAGCCGGCGGGGTACCGCGCGGCGCGGAGAGCAGTGAGCTTGCCGACGCGCTCCGCCTCCGTGTCGAACGGCACGAGCAGCTCGAACAGGATCACGCCTAGCGAGTAGATGTCCACCTTGTAGCTATGTCCCGGACTCACCTCGCGGGGACACTCTTGCCCGAAGCCGGCGGGGTACCGCGCGGCGCGGAGAGCAGTGAGCTTGCCGACGCGCTCCGCCTCCGTGTCGAACGGCACGAGCAGCTCGAACAGGATCACGCCGAGCGAGTAGATGTCCACCTTGTAGCTGTACGGACGCCCCGCCAACTGCTCCGGGGACATGTATAGGTGGGTGCCTGGAAGTCAACATTAGAACCGTGAGATCACTAGGACAGTACAGTTACCAAGGTTTATTGGCTGCGCTTTTAGCACCACCCAGGGGTCATGTGTAGAGGCGGTGGGTAGTATCCTGCGGACGTGACGCAATGTCGACCCCCCCCCCCCCCCCCCTTTTTCCCACTCAAACTCAAAATATTCTTTATTCAAATAGGCCTAGCAACAAGCACTTTTAAATCGTCAGTTTTATATTACGTTTGAATCGAATTATTCAGAGCAATTTATTGATGCAATTATAATTTTGAAAAAAGTTGAATTGCTGTAATCTATGTCAAACAGAATATAAAAACACTAAAACCACAACGTCGTTTCCCGCTTTGCCGTTGACGGGAGCGTCATGGGATCGCTTACATTCTACCATGACACCCCCGGTATGTCGACCGGGATTTTAAGTATGACTTACCGACTTTATAAGTGTGCCTAGCGTACGCATCCATAGGCTCGGGTGGCGAGCCGTCTTGTGAGCTGTCTCCCATGGTGGTGACGAGGCCGAAGTCCCCGACCTTCACGCGGCCGTCGGGCGCGAACAATATGTTGCTCGGCTTGAGGTCGCGGTGTATGAGACCCGCTAGGTGCACGTATTCCACCGCTGACACTATTTGGCTGAAGAGTGTTTTTATCTGTAACAAAAAATGGAGTCATTCAAGGATCAAATTTGTTGAAATAAAAATTACACATATTTAGCGAACTGTGGAACCGAAATGCTAACAATAAAATTTCCTGCAAATTTAAGTTTTGTGAAGTGTCAAGTGCGAGCTATACCTTATCTATTTGTACAAGTAAAAAGCTTACCCTACAGCGTTAAGGATAGTTTTACCTTAACAGCCTCACCCTATCCTGCTTCAAATGCTTAGTGAAAACAACGTTCGTTACTCAAAACGGCCATTATGAATTAAATAGCATGCCTTTCGGAAGCAGTGAGGAATGCGATGCGATACTAATGTTCATGAGCCTCATAATAAGGCTCAAAATCACTCAGAGGGCAATGGAGAGGGCTATGCTGGGAGTTTATCTGCGTGATCGCATCAGAAATGAGGCCATCCGTAACAGAACCAAAGTAACCGATATAACCTTTCGAATCGCTAAACTTAAGTGGCAGTGGGCGGGGCACATTGCACGTAGAACCGATGGCCGTTGGGGCCGAAAGGTGCTCGAGTGGCGACCACGGACCGGAATGCGCAGCGTGGGTAGACTCCCATAAGGTGGACTGATGACCTGGTAAAGGTCACGGGAGTCCGCTGGATGCGGGTGGCGCAGAACCGGGCATTGTGGCACTCTTTGGGGGAGGCCTATGTCCGGCAGTGGACGTCTTGCGGCTGATATGATGATGATGACTAATGTCCAATGGAGCTTACCTTGTCAACCATAAACTCCTTCGTCCTGTTCTACCTCAGCCAACTGTACAGGCTATCTCTCTTTCCCTCACAACACCAAGTTTAGCGCGTGGGTCTACAGCACTGGTGTTTACTTGTTTAGTATAGCTTACCTTGTCAGCCCTCGACTCTTTCGTCCTATTCTGCCGCAGCCAGTCGTGCAGGCTGTCCCTCATGCACAACTGCATCTGTATGTACAGGTACATCTTGGACGTTGTTGGCGTCTCGCTCTCTCGCACTACCATATCGAGAGACCAGTGACGGGTGTGGCCCTTCTGTGGGCAAATAAAAAAAATCCTATGGTTACGACTCTTTTACAGAAATAGTCTTTCTTGTCGCATTTTATTTATATGGAAGACAAACGTCTATTTTTACACGACTGCCCAAAAAAAGGAGTGTAATGTTTTCAGGTTTCATGTATGTATGTATGTATGTATGTGAACTTTATTTGTTCCCCCAGAACTTCTCAACGCCTTAACCGATTTAGATGTGCGAGGTATCGTTGGAATCCTTAGGTCATCCCAGGTAACATAGGATATGTGACGTTGCAATAAAAACAAAATGGCGGACTGTAGAATCCATTTTGAGTGTTCCGCAAAAAAAAAATCTATCCTAGCAAGTGGGGTATCAAAATGAAGCATTTGAAGAGACGATTCCAAAAATGTATATAATGTATGTGTTGCAAGCAAAAAAAGTTCGAAATAAAATAATAATTATAAAAATTAAAAACACGACTGCATTAAAAAGATAAAAACAAGTTTCCTAATAAAGAGCTCAAGGAAATATATTTTGTTTGCAGTCGGGGGACCTACTACGTACATACAAGTAAAACCAAAATATTAGGTCCCCCGACTGCAAACAAAATATATTTCCTTGAGCTCTTTATTAGGAAACTTGTTTTTATCTTTTTAATGCAGTCGTGTTTTTAATTACTACGAATGTTTGGCGATATCGTCAGCATGTTCTTTGAATGGAACATTTTGCAGTATAAAAATAGTTGTAGAGTACTTTTATCTCACGAGCGCGAGTGAACCATGGTTGTGTGTTTAGCTATACATGCATTGTCCATATGTGCGTCAGCGTAGAAGCTAGCGTAGTTCACGGTGCCTATATGTTCATATCACAGATACAACAATGGCACGGGGGTGACACGCGAAAGAAAGTAAGCGCTGTGAGTAAGTATGTGTGCGTGCGCTGTCGGTACACGCGTCAATTGTTTGCGCGGGTGCGTGGCGCGTGGCGCGGACGAATCGCGAGCCGCGACGGTAACCCGATCGTAACCCGGCCTGTCATCCTGGGCCTCTCATGGACGAGGTAACTGACCTCGGTGCGGGGGGTTCGTGTCCGTTCTGTATGTAATACTATTATACTATTCTGTGACAATGGCCAACCCGCGCTCTGTAATTGACATAAGCACAATATAGTCTCACCTTCTTCTTCTTCCCCGTACCACTCTTCGTAAAGCTGTCACACTCTTTAACCCTCTCCAATCTCTTGTCTATGGAGCTGTCCTTCCTCGCCTCAGAGGCCTGACTGCATTCGTCTTCGTTCGCGAACACTATGAACGAGTCCTCTTTGGATTTGGGGGGAGTGTGGGGTAGAGTCGGTGTCTGGCCCGTGTGGGATAATGTAGGAGTCTGGCCCGTGTGGGGTAGAGTGGGCGTCTGACCCGTATGGTGGTCGTCGAAGATTATGCTGAATGAGTCGTTGCAGCTTAGAGATCTGAGGGAGAATTATCATTTATTATTATTTATTTTTAAAGAAAAAGAGAGACGTCGTGTCGTATAGAGAAGTCAAAGAACTGGCGTTAAGTAGAACGGACTGGAGAGAACTGCACCGACAAGAGTGAAACTCTTAAATAATGATGATGATGATTATTTATTTATTCCGCAGTACAAAAAGGTATTACCATATATCGCTCCATAAAACTATTTATAAATTTGACTGAAGAGTCGGACATATAAATAAATAAGTATTTGTGGACAATCTTACACAAACCAACCTAGTCCCAAACTAAGCAAAGCTTGTACTATGGGTACTAATACTAAGCGACGATATACATACTTTGTATAGATAGATAGATTCTTAAATACATAGAAAACGTCCAAGACCCAAGAACAAATATTCGTGCTCATCACACAAATAAATGGCCCGGCCGGGATTCGAACCCGGGACCTCCAGCTTCGTAGGCAGGGTCACTACCAACTAAGCTAAACCGGTCGTCATATAAACATTATGGTACAACCGAAAAGGGAGTATCTCGTAAACTGAACTAGGTAACTGTCCTCACAATATCAGTAATTAATCTGAAACACTCAGAAACTGCCGTTTCTAGTGAGCCCATCGACGTGGAAAACGATCAATTAACTACGTTTGTTACGCTATGCTACGGCCATTATTAATTTTTCGGATGCCGTTTGGTTTGAAAAATGCTCTTGTATCATTCCATCTCGATGTGTTTAAAAAAATCGGCCAAGTGCGAGTCAGACTTCGCACATTTAGGGTTCCGAACCAACCTCTAAAATATGATTTGTCAATATATTAGTATTTGTTGTTAAAATATACGTAATAATGAACATTGTCACCAAATTTCAAGTTCATAGGTCAGTGGGAAGTCATAAAATTCTTCGGAACAAATTTTGTGACAGACGACGGACGGACGGACGCCTGGGCGACACCGATAGGGTTCCGTTTTGACCCTTCGGGTTCGGAACCCTAAAAAACGAGTTTATATTGACATATTGCTGCAACGTATTAAGACTTAATAAATTCATGAAATTTACCTGTTCCTCTTGGCGGAGAGCTGCTTCTCAAAGTCGAGCGCATCGACGCAGTCATCAATGGTCTTGTGCAGGTTGAGGCGAACGCTATCCTCCCGCCGCTTGACCGGCGTGGGCGATTCCACTGTGTAGTCTTCTGACATGTCCACTGACACATTCAGTTCACTGGTGTCAAGAAAGATAATAAGTCTATTAATCTGACTAGACTTCATCGTTTTCGTTAAAGGTTGACATGAGTCAAGTATTTTATCATAAAATTCACACGAGTTGGAGAAAAATCTCTTGTTTATTCTATTACTAGTCTAGTAGCAGTAGTAGCGTCTTTAAAATAATTTAAAATGAGAATATTCTTTTTAAGCTTTGTCGACTATTTGATTTTAAATTAACTTATTCTCAATACTCTATACTCTGCCCGCACAACTTCATCTGCGTAGAATACGAGTAAGTCATTAAACAGAGGTAAAAATAATTTATTTTAGCTACTTTAAAGGTTTTTTACACACAAAGATTCAAAAAAGGACGCTGTTTGATCATAGTAATTCGTGATGTCACTAAGACATTATTAACACAGCGTTTTTAACGTTTCATAAAAAGTTGCTGATTTCACTATCAGTAAAATATCGTATTAGACGACCCACGAGTTGAAGTAGCGCACGATGTTCTCGTGCTGCAGCTTCTACTGTCTGCGGAACAACAGTAATGGTGGAACAACATACCGTTTCCAGACAGCGTCCCTCTGCTCCTGCCAGTGCGGCGGCGGCTCCTCGACCCACGAGTTGAAGTAGCGCACGATGTTCTCGTGCTGCAGCTTCGACTGTCTGTGGAACAAGAGTAATGGTGGAACAACATACCGTTTCCAGACAGCGTCCCTCTGCTCCTGCCAGTGCGGCGGCGGCTCCTCGACCCACGAGTTGAAGTAGCGCACGATGTTCTCGTGCTCTAACTTTGCAAGCGCGCGCACTTCGCGTAGCACGCGCTCGCGCTTCGACTCTCTGCAACAATGGTAGATTGTGTACACACTCAAATTCTTCGCTACGCTCAACATTCAATATACCGCCCTCACTATAAATATAGCAAAATGATTCGCTTCCATGCGGATCCAGCGACTTATAATTAACTTACTATAATATTAAAATAGATGACTCACACAGCAGTGGTCGAAGTCGGTCGAGTAGCGGCCGCTATACTCGCCGCTAGTAGTGAAGTTAGTTACAATAGAGGGCTCACCTCCGGGGCAGCGTGATCCTCTTGACCGCGTACGAGCAGTGGTCGATGTTGTTCCTCGCCTCGAACACGACGCCGAAGCCGCCCTGGCCCAGGCAGCGCAGCGGCGTGAAGTCGGTCGAGTAGCGGCCGCTATACTCGCCGGTGGACGGCGGACGGTCGTAGTGACGCTCCACTACTATTACTTCCTGGAAATTACTAGTTTTTAACACTATCACTCGCTACATCGATTTCTGGTGTACATAAAATTTTAGTGTGGCAGAGTATTAACCGATTTCAAAATTAGGAGGAGTTTCCTAATTTGTGGAATAAATATATTTCTTGATATAGGAAACTGTTTACTGATTACTCGGAGATTAGGTATTACATCGATTAGGAATTTTGTTTTTTTTTATCTTTATTTGTGTATATATCTTGATATAAGAAACTGTTTACTGATTACTCGGAGATTAGGTATTACATCGATTAGGAATTTTGTTTGAAAGGATGAACCTCCAAGTTTGTCCAATCCACTCCAATTTTGGTGAAAATCTGGTGACGGGATCCATTAGGAATCGAAATAACAAACGCAATAGGCACATATATGGCGATTGCTCTCTGTCGTAACCAACGCATTAGCTTTCGGAGTGGTTTGGCGAAAACTAAATTAAAGCTTTTTTAAATAATATAAATATACATATTACATAGCCTCTTTGATAATGAATGGTTGTGTGAGTCACCTGGTCTACGGGCATGGGCGTGGGCGGCCTGAACTTGGGCGCGAAGAACCTCGGCCAGATCATCAGGTTCATCAACAACGCGGAGCTCACCGCTATCAGCAATACCTTGAGGATTAACAATAGTACATTATTGCCGTGGCCGGGAAGGGAGCAATTGCAGGCTGAGTATTTGTTTAATTATAATACGAAGCCTGCAATTGCCATTCCGGCCGAGGCTAATATAGTGCTTTTCTCAAAAATGGGGGAAATACCTTAAAACTTCAAAAACATCATGCTTTCCCGCCGTTTATTTTTTTTAACTGAATCGCAAGTGTATTTTTCCACCGAAAAACGCAAATTATTCGAGACACATAAAAAAACGTCGCGTTTCTAACAGAAAAATACGAGCTGACTTGGCTGAATACGACCTGTGCCTCCTTTTATATGACAGTTTCTACTTTTTAAAAAGTTTATAACTCGACAAATAAAGGAATTTATATGTGACATTGCAGGCGGCCTGCAACACGCCTGCAATGTTTTTTACTTTTTAATTTGGATCTGATCTTAAACTATACACTTTACCTTCCAATATGTAGCGACTAAAGTCCAGTTTGCGGGCCATTTTTGAGAATAGTACATTATTGCCGTGGCCGGGAAGGGAGCAATTGCAGGCTGAGTATTTGTTTAAACGGACGAGCTTGCGAGTCCGTTTAATTATAATACGAAGCCTGCAATTGCCATTCCGGCCGAGGCTAATATAGTGCTTTTCTCAAAAATGGGGAAAATACGACAAAAATTTAATTAAGATTTGATAAACATAACCTTAAAACGTTAAAAACATCATGTTTTCCCGCCGTTTATTTTATTTAACAGAATCGCAAGTGTATTTTTCCACCGAAAAACGCAAATTATTCGAGACACATAAAAAAACGTCGCGTTTTCAACAGAAAAATACGAGCTGAATTGGCTGAATACGACCTGTGCCTCCTTTTATATGACAGTTTCTACATTTTAAAAAGTTTATAACTCGACAAATAAAGGAATTTATATGTGACATTGCAGGCGGCCTGCAACACGCCTGCAATGTTTTTTACTTTTTAATTTGAATCTGATCTTAAACTATACACTTTACCTTCCAATATGTAGCGACTAAAGTCCAGTTTGCGGGCCATTTTTGAGAAAAAGTATTATAAGCACTGGGAACTGGGCCAACGGACATGCCCGCCGGGACGACCGCGGGTGAATGCCAAGAGCGATCCTATGACGACCCAATTTATACTATTTCGCGACAATCTACTCGTTCTTACAGTACGGTGCGGAGATGTGGGGGCGCGCCGTCGACTGTCCCAACAGCATCCTGTACGTCTAATAAAAGTTTATTCAAAACAAAACACAAACGAACACGTTGGCTCTTAGCCTTAATATGGCAAAAAATAGTGACCACCTAAGGCCACCAGAGGCGCTGCTCGCGTTGTCCTACAAAATGAGACTAAACGCTTGTGTTTTGTTCCCAAAAACATATACTAGAGGTTCTGAATGCATTGTAATGGATAGCATACCTCCTTCCACCAGAACCAGAGCGAGGAGACGTGCACGTGTATGTGGTGGTGGTCGGCGTCGCTGGCGCGGGGTGGGGGTGTGGGTGGGGGTGGGGGCAGCGCCTCCTCCGACACCTGCACCGCCTGGTCACAGGTCTCCTGCATGTACAGGAAGAAGCCGTGGTTCGCTGGAAACGAACAAGGCCGTCACAGCATAATGTCATCTCTTGCTCGAATTTGGAGCAGCCCAACTGGGGAAGTACCTCCGCCTTGCAGAAGACCACAGCCATAATAACCTATTTACTATACCAGTATGTAGTGTTGTGTTCCTGGAGGTGAGCAAGGTTGCCAGAGCTCCCGAGGATGCACTGTGTTGAGAGCGAGGGAGCTTTTGGCCCTTCTGTTGTCAACACAGTGAATCCTCAAATTTTATATAGGGTCGGCAACGCGCACGTAACTCTTTTGGAGTTGCGAGCGTCTATAGGCTGCGTTGTCCGCTTACCATCAGGTGGACCGTCCGCTTGTTTGCCACCGACGTAGTATAAAAAAAAAAACATCAAAAAACACTAACAAAAAGCCCACCTTTCTCCCCAAACCGAATGAAAATCTCTCGTCCGAAACGCATTATTTCCAAAGATTAACTGCACAAGCATTCGAAAAAAAAAGTGGCAAAGAATAGTACCTGACTCCGCGCACCGCAACGCACGATATTCGGACTAGTGTAAAGCAGGGGGTTCGGTTGATTCGCAATAGACTCTAAATAAAGTATCAAACATAAAGTCACATGTGTACATACGGTGTGAAGATATTGAAAAAACTGAGCCCGGAGACCAAAGAGCTTTCTTTTTATGAGCTACACATTAAAAAGTTAAAACAAGTTAAAATTCATAAAAAAAATTACAGTGACAACATTTATTTAAAAATGAATAAATTCAATCTGGGGCGGGGGCCAAGTCAGCAAAACAAAAGAATTTTAAAAATGAATAAATTCAATCTGGGCCTGGCTCCAAGTCGAGCAAAACAAAAAGTGAACGCCCGTACCATCTTTTCCTCGAAGCCATAGCCCCCTATACTACTGCCTAAAATATAACCAACTTGGTTTAACATTACATATCAAAACTTTTTTGTTGTAGAAGAACTGTGTTCCGAGTCTTGCATCTTTTTACATGTAATGATTTGATGGGATTTAACCCTTAAATGCATGGTGTGACATATATACATCATAACAAATAATTTAAGATTTATTAAACTGTAGGTATATTTATAACAATATTGGGGCTTATTTCACAAGAGAATTTAATATATTTTCATTTTAGTTCTTAAAATGTTAACCGTTCTATAAATATTAAATAAAAATGGCTGCCATTTTTTTATGGTCTCGAAAAATGAGGATTTTTAATCGGTGTTTTTGGCTGTTTTATAGTTTAGTAAGTAGTTATTTCCTACCTAGAATGTATTTCTACACATCATAAATATTATCTGAGTAATAAGTTTAGTAAAATATTTCGCATAAATATAAGCAATATTTGTACTTATTGATAAGGTATGAAAAAAATCTTTTTTCTTTAATTTATAAATATTGTATGAATAACTTACAAGAGAATTTTTATATTAATTTTTCCCGTAATCAGTACACCTTAAATCACCATATATCGCGTTTTTATTGAAAAAGAAAAAATCATGCATTTAAGTGTTAATTCATTAGGCACCATCTCCACCATCACCGACGTCTCCAACTTCTTTACATACCGGTCTGCGCGGCTCCGTACAGGGTGATGAGCGACAGCGTGTTAGCTGACGGCTCTTGTAGTTGCAGCGCCGTGTCAGAGGCCAGCAGCGGACGGGACTGCTTCAGCTTCCACGGCAGAGGCGCGGCTGCCACTGACGTCTCTAACTTCTGCGCGTACAGCGGGCTCTCTTGAATGTATAGCTGCAGACAAACGATATGTGATGATGATGATGATGTTCATAGCCGATTTCGGCCACAGCGACTGTGTGATCTGGTTTAGGTATGAGTATTAGGTTGGTCCGCTCTCTGGTGCGCTCGCAAGTGGCTCACGCACCCTATCTTGTTAACAAAGGTACGAGCGCACCTTGGGCAGGTTAACACCCCACCGAGGTAGTTATACCTCACGGCTGCAGGTGGACGGGCCTTGAGTTCGTCTCGCTTTCTGTCAAGCTCGTTACGACGCTCAGTTTCAAATGTGTTAACCTGCTCGTGGATGTGCCGTCGCCATTCGGGCCGCTGCGCTGCCATCTCTTCCCACTTAGAGGGCTCAATATTGCATCTCTTCATATGTCTTTTCAGAACGTCTTTGTAGCGTAGGTATTGGCCACCACATTTACGTTTGCCATACGATATGTATGATATACAATAAGAGAACTATGCACACAGGAGTCGAGTTAGTTGAATTTGAAATACTGTAGAATTGACGGGACTATTTCAACCGTATATGTTTCTAGAGCGAATATTGAGCGTTTTACCTGTGTGTGGTGCACGCCGATGTAGAGGTCGGGCGATGCCGTCCCGCCGTCGTCGGTGAGGGCGCGCGCGCACTCCCACACCACGTCCACACTCCGCAGCGCGCCCGCCTGCAGCCGCCACATGCCCGCCACCGGCGCGTCCAGCTGTAACACAACAATACTAGGTATAGACGTTACGAAGCCGGCAAGCCCTTTTCAAGGCCAGTCATGTATAGAGCTTTTCTCAAACATTTGCAAAGAAATAAAAAAAAGACTCCAAAAAATTATAATAGGGATGTCGACTCAAAAATTTTTAGTACTTCAATAGAAAGAAGACATAAAGCTATGCCAAATAGTGAAAATCCTATTCAAATATCTCAAAAAATAACGAAGCTACAACGGTTAGAATGTTCGTAGTTAGAGAGAGAAAGTGCTACATAACCGTGACGTCACTGTTAAGTAGCGCCATAGTAAATGACGATCGTTCAATACAAAGGTGCGTTTTGCGGAGAAGGGACAGAACATACCCACTCTTAAAACTTTGAAGACTTATAATTACGTAATTATTTATTTTTTTGAATTACTTTATTCGCCATTTGATTGAGAATTTGAGCCTTTATGTAGAAAATTTGGATTTATTGATTTTCTTTTATAGTGTCGTCATCCCTATTCAGCTGCCAACACACAGCACCACAAGAAAATGAAATAATACAAACGGTAAACGTACTCGTGCTCGACACTGACCCAAAACATGGCACTTTTATGCTCAGGGTAATGATTCCCACACGACGCCTCACCTACTGTTGGTGTCGCCTGGTCACTAGTGGATTGTAGGTATTGCACTGCAGTTACATGACAGTCTCACCTGCTGCTGCCACAGTAAATCAGTCTCTCCCGGCCTCGCGACGGCCACGGTGCCCTCCGGCATGGCCACGCGCACCGCCACGGGGCCCGCGCCCGCGCCCGCGCCCGCGCCGCCGCTCGCCGGGCCCAGGCACTCCGGGCTCGCGGACAGAGCTAGCTGGTGCTCGGCCACGCTGAAGTTCCATCTTTAAACAGAACATGTGTGAGCCCGCCTATTGCTACTAAAACATTGAATCAGCTGTAAAAATTTTCAGTCATAAGAACTTGTAAAATGTCACTAAAATAATTGTGATCCGCTCCAATTACGAATAGCAATCGCAATTGTTTTTTGTCTAATTTGACGAATTTATTTACGTAAAAAATGGTACAGAAAGCTATCTACTTAAGCCCTCCAATTTTAACGGACACTACATAGATAGCGTAAAACGAGGTGCCTTCTCAAGAAAAATAACGTAATTTTGTCGAAAGAAAAACGTTACGTGTTGCATCGCAATCGCAGCCTAGGACGTGCAAAGTCAGGATGGCCGATTAAGACCTTGACCAAGTAAGACTTACTTCTCCTGTTGTTGGCGTGTCTCCGCAGCACTAGCACGTGTCTCCCGGCGCCGGTCGCCTGCTACTCGCTGTTGCAGGTTGCAGCCATTAGAGCCACATTCGTAAAGCAAGTTGCCTGTAAAAGTGTCTATAGTACCTTGACAGTACGACTTACTTCTCCTGCCCGGAGCGCGGGTCGAGCGCTCGCACGGTGTTGGCGTGTCTCCGCAGCACTAGCACGTGTCTCCCAGCGCCGGTCGCCTGCTGCTCGCTGTTGCAGCCATTGGAGCTACACTCGTACAGCACGCTGCCTGTAGTTGTGTCTATGCCTTGCCAGAGTGTTTCCTTTGCGCCTGAATGCGAAAATACAAATTGGGAAATTTGCGAATCTTTCATTCGTTTGGTTCGCACGAATGGTTTCAAGAACCAAATCAGCAGCATCTTTCCCGTTTAGTTTTTTTTTGGTACTAATCAAATCCTTTTCCCACAGAACACAAAGAAAAAGTTTGAGGGAATTTCTTTCGGTTGAGAACTGGACACGATGCAAACTTTTCATTTCAGAAACTACATATTCGGTCTATTAGGTTCACAATTTTCATGAATTAAACTATCTACCTACATACATACAAGCATGATCAAATAGTATGCTATATGTAAATGTATTCTACAAGCGAAACCTTTTACAAGATTAATTCATTACAAGTCAATGAACCTACTTTACGCTACGCTACGCGCTACTTTAAGCTACGGTAGCCCAGTGGTTCAAGAAGCTACGGTAGCCCAGTGGTTCAAGCATGCGGCTGTCAAGCGGCGATCGTGGGTCCGAATCCCAGCTCGTATCAATGAGTTTTTCGGAACTTATGTACGGAATATCATTTGATATTTACCGTTAGCTTTTCGGTGAAGGAAAACATCGTGAGGAAACCTGCATACATCCGCGAAGAAATTCAAAGTTGTATGTGAAGTCCCCAACCCGCTCTGGGCCAGCGTGGGGACTACTGCCCAATCCCTCTCATCTATGAGAGGAGGCCTGTGCCCAGCAGTGGGACGTATATAGGCTGATGATGATGAAGATGATGAACCTACTTTTGGATTCTATGTCAATTTATAAACAAATAGACAAGAATATAAAAAAACAAGTTCTTTTGAACTGTTTTTTAATAGTCTCTAAGTATAGTAAGCCTATTAAACACTACAAATAAGACTTCAACGCATATTATTACCTTGAACTGAACCTTAACTTTTCGTTCTTCTATGAGTCACTCTATTGAACCTACCTATACTTTGCTTTACACATATCTATTCCCAGTATTAGTCACTGCGCGGCTGAAAACTCGTTTACGCACGATCGTTGTTTGTTTCCAACCGAAACAACGACCTTAACTCATAGTGTTACGGCTTATTTTCCAATGACACTGTCTAATGTCGTTTTTTTATTATTTAATTGTGCTTGCATAACAGTTATAGCTGAATATCTACATAATAACTGTTCCGAAACCTTAGTAAATCAATCTTCTAACATTTAATTGTAATCGGATAATCTTCACTATGCACTTAACCTTGAAAACTTTTACACTAATACTTTACCCATTAGAGAGATGTCTTATGTTTAACATGCATAAGTGTGTATTTGCCTGTAGCCCAAAGGGACAAAAGGATTTGGTTGAGTATGTATACTTAGAATAACAACTCTGATCTTAAGATAATTATATGTCTAATTAGGAATGTAAGATATTAATACCATTGAAGAGGAGGATAACTTTTTAAAGATATTTGGGCGGCTAGTGGATATATTCAAATTATATCAATTCATCCCTTCCAACCCCATGTGGTGTCAGGGTAGAATCTATCCCCTTACCTTCCCAAGTCGACTGTGGGAATAAAGTAGAAGTGTGTTAACATCCGATCAACTATTATCAAATTATCTACAACAGTATTTAAGTGCTACAAATTGATTATGATGTGTTCTGCCACCGGTTTTAGAAATTCAGTCCTGTGTCTACGTATTTCTCTGGAATCATCAATCAACATAATCAGATTCAATTTATGAAGATTTTCTATTAAGAAGTAACTCTGCTGACGCAAACTACAAATTTCTAAATAGGAGAAAAAATTAAAAAGTTAGTCTCCAAGCAGGATTCGTACCTGCGATCATCTGGCATTCACGGCCAGTCGATCTAGCCACAGAGCCTAAATTTTTAAATGTATCCTTTATTTAGAATTTTGTAGGATCAGATTATTTTTATTTTGTATCACCCAATATCTAAATGTTGACAGATGTATGGTTAAAATTATTTTTGTTGAACGTATTTGTATTAAAATGTTATTGTATTTTGAACCTTATTGTTTGAACAGTAATATAGCTTTTTGAAGGAATTGCTTTCGAGCAATTCGTTCAACTGTAATGATTTTAAGTATAAAATACGTTGTACTGTGTTGAACTCGATCTTATCTAGCTGAATCACGCCACGCGACCTGTCCACATTTGATAAACAATTAAAACTCGCGTGGATTATTGCCCTTATCACAAGGACTTTTGATAACAATTACACTGTTTGTGTTTGTCTCTGTAGATCTGGCTCCTTGTATGCATCAGGTATACCCTTGGGTTGACGGCGAAAAAAACAAAACAATCTTTTGTTATGAAATCGTACATGGCAAAAGTCTTCCCCAATAAATAAAAAATTACATTATATCTCACTACTTTTGGATTTACTTTGTAACCAATGGGTCACTTTGTAACCAACGGATAACTTTGTAACCAATGGATAACTTTGTAACCAATGGATAACTTTGTAACCAATGGATAACTATTATTGGCCTCCTGCTATGTAATCAAACTCTTGTAAAATTGCATATTTACGGCTGTTGTTGTCCTGAATAAATAAAATAAAAATAAAGCTACTTTTCATCCTACATACTCGAACATGTTACCTTTCTGTTTAGTAATCTGTATTTATATTTACACACTACACACATGTGACAGACAGGAGTGACAAGGGTATATAATTTTTTTTTGTTACAAGCTTGCCTGACAATAGTTGAGCTGGGCACCAAAGTTGATGGTCGCTTGCAACTCTGGGTCTTCTATCTGGGGTGTCTATCATTAGGGTAGTTACAATCAAGGACATTTAAAAATGTATTAAAGATTTTACCTTGTCACTATAATAATATGGTATAAATTAGTGCATAAATTGAGGTCCATCCTTGACAGATTAACTTGGCAACTAATGATGTTAATACATTGTTTTTTAATTAAACCCGTCAATTATAATCCATTTTGTTACATCACCATATGTAATCTATTTGTATGAATGTCTACCCTACTATAGCCTTTCTATCAGTAACCTAATCCAACCTAACAAAATGACAATCAAGTTACATAACTTGAAATGATCTACATACCAGCTATAACCAGGTCATCAGAGTACTTGAAAGAGGATGAGAGCAGTTGGTCTGCATCAAACGGCAATGGCTCAATATTGTCTCCACTGAGGCTGTACAGGGTCCCCCGGAGCGATGGGACCAGGCGCACCCATTTGCCACCGGCAGTGAGCTAAAAAGGTGTATTCAAGTCTCATTTGGTATTCAAGTCTCAATGGTAAAAAAAAACTGGAGGACCAAATCCATTGAATTACAAAAGCAGTATAATAAAATAGTAGATTTTTTATTGATTGTTAACAAAGTAATAATTATGCACTAAAGAAATAGTGGACCATCTGATTTCACCTTGCGTGACTGCACCACTATATAACAAAACTCGCCCAGAAGTATGATGGTGGTATAAGTGTGAATGCACAAAAAATTGAAAGCATTGTTTAAATTAAGGTTCCTTATTAGTTAAAACATGCTCATCTCCTTAGGTTCTTTTCAAAATAAATGAGTATTTATTAAATAGAGTACAGGCCTATTGCAGCCAGGTATCATAGATTTTAGGTTTCATTGGATTTTTAGTAAGAAATGTTGGTTTAAAACCACTCCAACTTGACAAATTTCAAGCTAAAAACCATTTTATTCTACAAACAATAAAAGAGCAAAAATGTCTCCACAATCTAAAACTTTACTAAAGGCATCATAGTCTTAAAGCGGTTATTACACTGTCCTGAATTCAGGACGTTTAGAAGAGTTTGACCTATATGTCATAGTGAGATGGTTCAACTCCCCTCCACTAGTCAGGATTCTGAATTCAGGACAGACACCCGCGTCAAAATATTTATAATTTGTAAGTTTCAAGTAATACAAAATATTTCTCACTTCAACATGATGTAGATTAGAGGACAAGAGAGGCTGTGTCTCAATTTCCCAAGCCTTGGCTCCATCAACTGTTGAGAAAGCTGTCAGTTTGCCGTCCAAAGTGCTCACTATCATCAAGCTGCAAAAAATAAATCAATTACAAAATAGTAATGGTAATAAGTAGTACCTCCTGGAGAAAAAAGCAATCAATCTGAATTCTGTATTAAATGAATACATAATGGAGGATAAAGAATAACAAGCAACTAAAAATATTTAACAGCTATGGTATGATGATTAATTAAGGAAACGAAAAAAATAGTGTATATTCCAAGTAAAATACTTCACAATCCATATTATACGAAAAATAAATTTTAAATGAATTAATTAAAAGAGGTAAACTTAAAAACAAATGTATTCCTGTCTGAATTTATTAAAAATAAACATAAATGAATGATTCCCAAAGTTTGTTTACAAAATTTGAACAGCTATTTATCCCCCTAGTTTACATATAACTACAGGTTTCAACATGTCTAGTAGATGGTAAGCTAGGTAAATAGATACCACTTACTCGTTTTTGTCTGTATTTACATTGTGAGGGTTACAAAAAGGTAATTCATGAACAGTGTCTTCGGCTCGAAATGAACTTACAAAGCATGTAAGAACGAATGCGGCCTTCAAAGCAATAACCTTCCAATACCAATCCGACATTTTACAACTGTAAAACTATTTTCGGACATCTCAGACTAGAAAGCTTGTTATTTTTTATTATTACGAAACTTTAAATTATATTGCAGCCCTCGCTTCAAGGCTCTCGCAAAAACTATGTCCTTTTCACACTGAAAGAAAATACTTCATCTATGCTATTTTGAGTAAAATTCTCCAATCAACAACACATTTACTTCGCCGTGATTGGTAGAAATTAATTACGGTATGTCAACTTATATTGAAAAACACGTAAAAGCAAGTCCGGGCACGTCCACGTAATTGACGTAAACTGTCATAGAAGTTGTCAAATTGGATGCTAATAGCGCTAACATCTTTCACTGGTTATGGAAATTGTGGTGTAAAGTATACTGTAATACATTAAAATAAGGTTTTGATTTAAACACTTATGCATGTTGACTGTTATCGAACAATGGTGTCTATTTAGACAGGAAATACATAAATTTAAATCGTTCGGGAACACTTCCGTGACAAGTAATAAAAAAAATCAAACTAATAAATTTGTGTAATTTGGTTTTAAAACAGGAATAAATATGAAAGATTATTTCTTATTTATGATTGTGATGCAAATTCAAACTCAGATTGGTGTTGCTTTCTCTAGATGTATTTTATTGGTCATTAGAAATCCGGAAATTAACCAGCGTATCTTGTTTATGACCAAAGAGAATATTTCAGAACGTAAATATTTTGACATAGAGAAGTTGTCGTACGTTTTCCACGCTCGACTATTTTTGTGAAGATTTGTAATCATTATTGTTTTGGGAGCCACGAGGACCGGTGCCTTGAAAAGAACAGCTGGCTTTTATTAATTTACAACTACCTACATAGAAATTAACGGGCTTTTCATTTGAATCTCTTAGCTTCTTCAGCATATCAAGATGACTCTGGGGCCGTACAACAGACACCAATCCGATAGGAAGAAGTAAGTTTTCTCCTTAATTATTAATGGCGTAATTTAATGTGTCTATTACAGGGTATTAACATATTTTTTAATTACAGGCAAGCAGCATTGGCCGCGGCATTTCCACAAGGCATCAAATGCCAGAAGTGCCTTGAGTATGGTCACTGGAGCTACGAGTGCAAAGGAAAACGCAAGATCCTCGTTCGCCCGTCGCGTACCCAGGTTCTCAAGAAAAACTTGAAGGCGAAGGAAAAGGGAGAGGGACAATGCAGGCAAGTATTTGTTGGCAATAGTTTTTCAGGTCATGTACTCTCTCCTATGCTTTCTAATATTAGGTACCTTAAATTCACAGTGGAATAAAGTCCCAGTTATTAAAAATAAAACTGTTTAGTTTGCATTAATTTTAGTTAAAACTACCTGTTAGTCATTCATTCATTTAAATTAATTCAAAACTACCCTAACTATTTTTGCAACTGCCATTATATTTAAATTTGGATCCAGTATTGCTGCAATCTTTTTTTGTTAGAAATGATTAGAATGATAGTGCCAATGGTGTATAACCAAATTATTTATTCTTTTTATCATTTTCTTTTTTCATTAGTGGAGGCAAATGTAAAATCCCTAACAAGAAAAAGAAGCGTGATGAATCTAGCTGCTCAGACTGCTCGGACAACAGCTCCTCAGACAATTCAGACTCCTCTGGTTCCGGCTCCAGCTCCAGTTCTTCAGACAGTGACAGCAGCAGCGACTCTGAGAGTGACAGTGGAGACAGCAGCAACTCTGGCTCAGGTAGCGACTAAATGAGCTTACAGTACTTACAACCTCTCAAAATAAAAGGAAGGATTCTGGTTTTTTTTGTATCATTCAATTTTCTTTGTGTGTGTGGGGTGCAATGCTCCTCCGCATTGTCTATACTTTGCAATGCCCTGTAACCTTGTTTCAAATACTGTTAAAATAAATTGTTTTTTTTTTTAATTCTCTTGTTCAAAACTTTATATGATAGCAATTTGTGTAAGAGCCTGGAAGAGAAGAGGGTTCATAAGTTTTTTTTTTACCAAATGAATACTATGTCAATTGCCACCCTATGCTATTTTTTATGACCTTACGAAGGTTACATTCATTGCATTATAAATAAACTAGAATATACATGTATTGTGAGAGGAGGCTAAGGAGCAGAGAACAATGCTGGTCATTTTATTAAAAAGATTAGTTTTTTGCATATTTAATTAATAACTTTGTGTGATTTGTTTTTTATTTAATTATTTACAATGCTAGAGTTAGGCTCATGAATGTGTACCTAGTTTCTTACTTGTGATGTCTGTTACCTAATTGCTAATAAACAATAAAATTGTGACTTCAGTGAGTTAGTGTGTGTAGTGCAGAAATTGTTGAAACATAATTTGTTTATTGGTGATGAGGGTAATTTTATAAAAAGGATTTTAAATTATTAGAGTAAGATTAGAAAATATGCTAAACTTAAAGATCATTGAAATTGCATGGATAATTTTAAAGGTTTCAATCTTGTTTAAGGCCAAGCGGTAATAAACTATATAGACAACTGAATTACACAAGTCTATTATATTTAGAATTACCCGTGCATATAGTAGATGGATATAAAGCTGTTAATACTCTTGGTGTCTGAACATCTTAAATGGCATAGAATATGGTAGAATAAAATATAATCTTATTTTCTGTGTAATTCTGTACCTATCAAGTTAGTTAAGATTTTACGATACTACTCATGACATTTAATGTTGGTGTACTATTGTTTCCATGCTTTGTACTATACTTGCAGTGAACTTGACGTAAGATAGGTGTAGTGCCACCGGAGTAGAGTAGATATGTGTTTAGAATATTTGTATGTATGCATATTTTATAAGACTTGTATGATCAAATAAATGTCTACAAGTTATAATTATAAATTTATTTTAATTTATTTCTATAGTCATCTCATGAATTTTGATAAAAAAGTAAATTAAATAATTGATGGACAGTATTATGTGGTTTCATTGCAACTTAATTGAGATTTCATAGTAAAGACATCCGAAAATCACCCTATTCTCGAACTCTGCGACAAGTACTAATATAATATGACATATGTTTTACTTGGTCTTATACTAATTTTATAAGTGGGTCAAGCCACCTCGTGGGAAGCAAGTCCTGTCAAGCTGGTCTAATTTGACAGACATTCATATGTACTCCTGTTCGCTCAAGAGTAATTGGATTGCAAGGATAATACAACTACAACTAATTTTATAAGTATGTTGCCTGCTTCGAGTAGGCCGCTCCCAAGAGTACAATATATACTCACGGGCAAAAATAACGGATACACTTTCTATGGAAATTCAATACGAAGTGTACCCGTTATTTTTATTCGTTAGTGTATATATTATATTGTTCCCTCGTGATGTAGGTATTTGCCTCCGCCCCTAAATGACCAATTCTGAGTGAACGGGCAATTAATCATCGGATTTCAAAGAATTTTGACTTTATAGACTTGCCGGAAGGACATAAGCTACATTTTGTTAGGTTAGGTTAGGTTAAGGTTGTGCTTGGTTAGGTAAACTGGAGACTCCAACCGACGGCGTCGCGCTACCTACGCTGGCGATTCTGTATGCCACAGCTCCGATAACCCATCTTCACTATAAGACTTTCGAACTTCCCATATAGGAAAATACCAATATTCTTGTTTACCGCTCGGCTTCATATAGTTGTGGGTAGTTTAGATCCGTTGGTATTATTACAATATCATTGACACGAAAACAGGAAGGGTATATTTAACTAAACTATAGTGCGCGCCATCCACGACGACGCGCCCCTCCACCGCCCGTTCCGTACAATAGGGATGTCGACTCAATTTTTTTTATTACTTCAATAGAAAGAAGACATAAAACTATGCCAAATAGTGAAAATCCTATTCAAATATCTCAAAAAATAACGAAGCTACAACGGTTACAATGTTCGTAGTTGGAGAGAAAAAGTGCTACCTAACCGTGACGTCACTGCATGGTAGCGCCATAGTAAATGACGATCGTTCAATACAAAGGTGCGTTTTGCGGAAAAGGGACAGAACATACCCACTCTTAAAACTTTGAAGACTTATAATTACGTAATTATTTATTTTTTTGAATTACTTTTTTCGCCATTTGATTGAGAATTTGAGCCTTTATGTAGAAAATTTGGATTTATTGATTTTCTTTTATAGTGTCGTCATCCCTATGGCGCATAGATTAGTATGAGATGCGCTGTGAAGTGGCGCGTCGTCGTGGATGGCGCGCACTATACCTCCATTCTGTTTTATCAATTTAGAGGCCAAATAAAATGTGATTTCAGAAGACAAAAAGTTTATTTAACAAAATGGTCAAAAAGTAAAACAGATTCGTTTTGTAATATAAAGTAAGGCACTTAAAACTACTTATTTCAAAGCAATACAGTATACTTATCATTACATAAGGTGGGTAGTTTAATCATTATGCCCCGCATAAGTAAACGTTAATATACATGACTTGCAACAATTATTTAAAAAAAATAATGTGATGACATCAAATCTTACATTGTTCTGTGATTTCTTTAATGATCTAATTTCACCAGAACTTTATTACTGGTATTTTATGGTGGTGTTTAAAAAATAAGTATTCGAGCACTAAAACACTGGCAAAATCACTTTGGTGCATCAACATGCGCAGCGGCCGAATGTCGCCGTTTTCACATTTTTTATTAAATTAAAAAAAGGAATAGTTTACTTTTACCAGAGACCCAATGTATTCACGACGGTTTGAGGGCAGTCGTGTTGATCTGCCAGGCTTGTTCAAAGAGCTCCGATATCTCAATAGTGGCTTGCGATTGGGTACATGTATGTTGTACAGTCAGCGTCATATAGTATGTAGCAGCCACAGTGGCCAAATAGTTCGGTACACCATATATTTTGTATGGTGTACCAAACTATTTGGCCACTTTGACTGCTACATACTATATGACGCTGACTGTACAGTCAGTATCAAAAGTAAATTGGCATATGAAAGATGTCAAGTTCCTATTCCCTTGTACATAATAAAGACTTGATGTGTTCATATGCCAAGCTACTTTTGATGCTTTGTTTGCAGTAGTGGTTTCAGCTGTTCGGTAGTTCGAAGGAAACAACATAATTTGACACGAGAGCCTTACAAAGCTTCACGCCTCAGCGGGCGCTTCAGGCAGCGTATGCACAATCACTTTCCTCTTCTGATCGTAACTGAAGCTGTTCATTTTGAATATACGACTGTCGTAAAACGGCTTGAGGTCGGTGATGTTGATCTGTCTGGCGCGCTCGAGCAGGTCCCGTTCGGAGATCTCGATGGTAGATTGGGAGTGGTTGTGGAGGCCGCGCATGTACGCTAACTGGTCCATGGTGAGTTGCCGGAGTATGTAGTAGAGGAGCTCGCTGTGGTCCTTCTTGTAGGACAGGTATTTTTGGAATGTCTGGAATATATTAAATTGGTTAAATATGGGTATCGGTTTGTTGTGGGCTTTTTGTATGTCAATTCGACCTAGTGCTGTGAATTCGCTCGGCCAAGCCTTAAGCTTGTCACAGACGGATATATATTTTCGTATATTAATATATTACAGCCAGGCATCTTACGATATATTTCGGTATATTTGGCCTACTTGTGTATGTACATGTCGCAGGCAAATCGTATAATCCGCCGTATTACATTATGCCTAGGCGTTTTACAAAACAGAGCCGTTTTGTATTACGGCGGGTCAACGATTAGGCGGATTGAATACGGCTGAATCAAAGTCCACCGTAATGTGTTCGGCGATTTGCGTTCAATTCGCCTAGCCGTAATGCAAAAAAGCGGTTCAGTCAGATTGTAATTCGCCGTAATACATTACGGCTAGCCTTTTCGCAAAATAGCGTCGTTTTAGCTGTCACCTCTTTGACAGCTTTTAGTTCCCATTTCTAACACTGGCAGCGCTGTTTAGCAATGACAATCCGGCCATTTTGTAAAATGGCGGATTATGAAATCCGGCAAATACAATCCGGCTAAACGTGAGCCGCCATATTGTAGAACGTATTGCGATGACGATCCGGCTAAACGTTAACCCGCCGTATTACAAAACGGCTCTGTTTTGTAAAACGACTAGCCGTAATGTAAAACGGCGGTTTAAACAATCCGGCTGCGACATATATACTATATCTACGTATATTGGTGTACTATTTGACAGAGGACACACACGTTCAGCTATAAGTTAAGCGTTAAGCTTTACGCAAGAGAGGGAAGCGTCTATCCGCGTGGTAGTATAGTGTACCTGTCTCATGGCCCGCATGACGCTGTACTTCTGCGTCTCGACGAAGCTCTCGAGCATGGTCCGGATGGCCATGTTCACGTCCTCCTCGTTCACCTGCGCGCGCAGGTGCATGCGCGCGTGCGCCTCGCTCATGCGGATCACTGCCACAAACAATTTAGACTTTAATGTCATTGGAATAAAGTACATATCAGCATCATCGCTTTGTAGGCCAGGCAATGAAAAGAATATGTATATGAACATGAAATGCCCGGAATTTTTGCCAGAATTTTTGACTTCGTAACTTTGTTTGTTTGGACTAGTTAGAAGAACTTGCACCAACTTACGATTACAGATCGATCAGCGTTAAATATGGCGCCGCCGCCGGCAGAAACTTGTCAAACTTCCCATACAATATGATTTTGACGAACACCGGTTACGATTACAGACGGTTTCGTGCAACTCACCCTTAAAGTCTGCCTTTACAACTAATAAATTTACGAATTATATAATGACTGATGGTAGGTAGGAATTATTTAAAGTGATATCACGTATCCGATGTATTTATCGTATGACATTTATTTCGAACCGTGAGATCTTCGAGAAGACAGTATGGTTGCCAGTTTCTTTTTGTTGCACTTTTAGAACCACCCAGGGGTCACGTGTAGGGTAGCGGTAGGTACTTTCCCTACGGACGTGGTGCAACTTCGACCCCCCTTTGTCAAGTGAGTGGGCAACTGGACTGTTAGAAGTTCTCAAGCCGCCCGAAGGCCTCCAACTTGGCTTGGCTGCTGTCATAGACAGCAGCCGGGATTAACGGCTTAACCCCATGTCGACCGGTGACGCGAATACAAGTCAAGTAAACAAAAACATTGTTTTGTTTTGTTTTTTTCGCCGTCAACCCACAGGAGTGCCTTCCAAAGCACGGGAGCGCTCAGTTAGTAACCACTCAAAGCGGTCACCCATCCATGTACTGACCCCGAACGACATTGCTTAACCTTGCATACCAGTTGCGGTACGCATGCGCCGCTGGGCCACGAACGCTCCTTGAGGATAGATAAAAAGCGAAGGAGGAGAGGAGAGCTACGGAAAGCTGACCCCACCACCATGTGGGATTTATAGCTAGGAAAGAGAGGGAGATTGTATGTACTCACCAGATTCAATGTGCCTCACGGTTATAGGCAAGCTGCCCGTAGCGAGGGATTCTTGACGCAGCTGACTGTACATCTTCGCCACTTTGTCTTGGTCCATGTTCTGTGAAAACATTACGTTTTTGTTTAACAAACTTCGGTCGCCTACCACATTTTTGAAGTGAAAACTTCTTTAGCGGCGCTGAGCACTTTTGTACTGGGGAAAAATTGTTAAACTCGCGATAGATTCTAAGATTCAGAGACCAGCTAGTTGACCCCTCCTAGTATCGTGATTGCGATGTTAGGAGGGGTCAAACTCAGCTGGTCTTAGATGCGTAAGACACAATGATACTCGGGACATATTAACATGGATTATGCGAATATGAACATGAGTATGAATATGAATACGGATACCGCTACCGATACGGATATGAATATCTTTGTTATTTACTTTCGTTTATTGAGTTTTCACTTCTGCCGGCACTCCCGGAGTGCAACCCGTTGTTTTTTTTATACAACGGCAGTGGCAAAGAGGCTTACGGTAAGCGGATACCGCAGCCTATAAATGCTATTTTTTATGAAAAAAAAAAACGCTAGACTAAAATATAATATAAATTAAATCTTGTACGAATTTTTTTATTTTTGATAGAAACTTAATCAGAATCAGAATCTTTATTGATAAAATGTCATTTTACATGTCAACAAATATTAAAGTTAATCATTAAGTTAAGTTCTAAAATATTGTTATCTTATTTTATAAATTTGAACCGAAAACAGTCATTTTTAGTTATGATACATAAATTATCTATACTTAGGTACTATTATGTGTTGGTCAATGATACATTGTTTATAGTCATCAATGCTGTAACAAGCCATAGCAACTAAAACCTGTTTCAGTTTATTTATAAATATGTTGTCCGTCGTGGAGTTCTTTATACTAGCTGGAAGAGCATTGTACAGTTTCGGGCCTAGTACACCGAGTGATGTTCGAGCTCGGGCTAACCTCCGCGTCGGCGCCACCAGTAGGTGCTGAGCGCGCGTGACTCGTCCCGGCGCGGGACGGGTTAATATTGTAACAAACTTAATATTATGGCCGCGGTCTTCTGTGAGGTTGAGTTGCTCCAAATATGAGCGAAACGAGTTCCGCTTCACACAATTTCACAACTTTCACAGGTCAAGTAAACTTCGCTCGGTCGGTACCTGTAGTTTGGGTCGCACGTTCTCCCTCGCGTACACGATGTACTTCTTGAGCAAGTCCTGTGACAGAGCGAAGTCGGGGTCGGCGACCTCGCTGTCCTCTATGGCGGCGCCGCGCTGCGTCGGGTGGTGGCGTATGTGGGACGACACCACGAATCTAAACACAAATATAAGTGTGTTAGTGATATGGGCAATATTGTGTTAAGTCGTTGACGGGCCAATTTTTTCCGCGTTGTAGTTTTTTTTTTCGTTAGAATTGCATGAAAATTGGTACGTTGGAAGAGCTCCTGATTCTGTACAAGTAAAAAAAATTACAATATGGCGCCGAAAAAATTTTTTTCCCCATACATTTTATCCACTGAGTTACGAAAATCCCATACGTTTTGACACTCAATAAATAGACACACAATGCCGAACAAAAATGACGGAAAATGTGGCACTGATTGACACTGTCAGTTGCATACACGCTTTGTCACTGTCACTGTCTGCCGTCAACCCGAAAGTTGAGGGTGCCATTTTTTTCACCTGACTGTGTATCTAGTTCTTTTATAGTACATCTATGCACTCAATGGAAAAAAATTGTGGGACACTGTAGGACATCGTGCACATATTGTTCAGAATTAGGAGCTTTTGCAAACTACCAATTTCATTGCAATTCTAAAAAAATATAACAACAACGCCAAAAAAAAATTGACCCTGATCAAGGATTTTCGCAACATATATTTAATCAATTGATCAAGCTAGGTGTAATTCCTGGGAAAACGCTTTTTTTAAATTTGACTTATAGGCCGGGCCCGGGCCCAATAAAGCCTCGCACGAGAGGACAAAACTTTAAACTAACAGCTAACAAATCTTAAACAAATATCGGCAAAAACTTAATCTCCAATCGAATAGTAAGGGCATGGAACAAATTACCCAAAGAAGTAGTGAACGCTGACAGTGTTAATCAGCTTAAAAACAAACTTGACAAACTAAGAACTAAATAAGCAGTGTTAGCCTGTGCCAAGTGAACCAGGATTTAGACGTTTTAGCGCCAGCTGCCTGTCTACAATACAGCATAATAATAAAAATAATAACCTGCGACACGACCACGCTGGCGTTTTTAACACTGGAATACTCTAAGAGTGTGGGCTCCAGTGAAATAGGGAAGTCGACTCAAAAAAAATCATTACTTCAATACAACGAAGACATAAAACTATGCCAAATAGTGAAAATCCTATTCAAATATCTCAAAAAATAACGAAGCTACAACGGTTAGAATGTTCGTAGTTAGAGAGAGAAAGTGCAACCTAACCGTGACGTCACTTTTGAATAGCGCCATAGTAAATGACGATCGTTCAATACAAAGGTGCGTTTTGCGGAAAAGGGACAGAACATACCCACTCTTAAAACTTCGAAGACTTATAATTACGTAATTATTTATTTGTTTGAATTACTTTTTTCGCCATTTGATTGAGAATTTGAGCCTTTATGTAGAAAATTTGGATTTATTGATTTTCTTTTATAGTGTCGTCATCCCTATTGGTTGAGCGACTTCAACCGGATCTCAGATGTCAGTGGAATCGATCTACTGAATTCTACTGGGGGTTTTGTTGCTCCGGGAAAACGCCTAGCAAAGCTCGAAACTCAAAACATTTATTCTGCAAATAGGCTTCAAGGGCACTTTTACAAGTCAAAATCTATCTGTATAACAAAAAATATTACAATGTTCAAAATAAAACTAATTACATGTCATAAATAAGATTAAGCTAATAACAATCCAGATTTTTTAGTGATGTATAAGGTCTCTAAGCGTCACAATAAAAATAAAAAGGTACAATAATCATCATAGAACATTATGAGATGTAAGTCTGAGAAGCTAATAACAACACAGATTTGTTAGAGATGTATAAGGTCTCTTAAGCGTCAGTATGAAAATAATAAAATCTAATAATAAATGTTCTCAGAGATGTATAAGGTCTCGACCTCCAGTGACCTAAATTATTTGTTCACTAGATGGAAAACCACAATGTGTATACTCACTTGGCGAGGTGTGCGTCCCGCATGGGCTCAGGCTCGTCCCGCACCACGCACAGCACGTCGAAACGCGACAGGATCGGCTCCGACAGGTTCACGTTCTCGGTGAAGGTCAGCGACGCGTCGTAGCGGCCGCCGATGGGGTTGGCCGCCGCTATTATTGAACACCTGAAGATAATATAATGAATCCATTAATTATCGATGTCTCATCAAGGATAGTGAGCTTCATTGAGCAATATCGATGTATTACGGTATTGTAACGTTCGGTTGTTTATGTCCTATAAGTAAGCCTCTGTATACTCGTATATAATAATGAAAACTGGCGTTTCAGGTTGCGAAAAGGGAGATAGCGATGCCAGTCTTGCAGATGGAGTACTTTTAAACTGAGCTGCCTTTACTTATTCATCACGTATTAATTGATAAGTAAAGGTTTTGTATGTTATTTTTTTATGGCGTTACGTATTGGTCTGCTGTTCCATTGCCTCATGGATGGAGACTCGTTCCTTCATCTTGTAAATCTCATTAATGTACGAGTATATCTCACCTGGCGTGGAGGGAGGTGACAATGCCAGCCTTCGAGATGCTGCTCCATTGCCTCATGGATGGAGACTCGTTCCTTCATCTTGTAAAACTCATTAATGTAAGAGTATATCTCACCTGGCGTGGAGGGAGGTGACAATGCCAGCCTTGGAGATGGAGATGGTCTGCTGCTCCATGGCCTCGTGTATGGAGGTCCGGTCCTGGTCGTTCATCTTGTCGAACTCGTCGATGAGACACACGCCGCGGTCCGCGAGGACTAGAGCGCCCGCTTCTAGTGTCCAGTCTCTGACGGACATAGATAAAGTTCAGTTTAAGTAAGAGGGTGGAAAGGCTTTGTAGCTCCATGCAGAGTTCATCTTAGTGGAACATTACCTCCCAGATCCAGTGGTAGTCGAGTTATTTCATATGTACGTATATTCTCAACAATAAAGCCCGAAACGCACTGACAGCGGTAGCGGGGCAGGGCGTCGCTGTCTGTGTGTTTCCAGCTTAAAATCTAAGGCTGCAATTTTAAGCAAATTGTAACATGGATGGAATGGAACTATGTGTTGTTTTACAAAACAAGTCAATCTGTGATGTATTGTAACAAAATCACAACACTTAATCTGCCATTATAATCTACCTGATCTAACTTACCTTGTTGTTGGATTCTTCCTGACGTAAGCGGTTAAACCGACAGCACTGGCGCCTTGACCGGTTGTGAACACTGCTCTAGGAGCAATCTGAAACAAAAACCACCTTGTTGAATGGAAACACAGTTGATTTTTATAAGCATTATAGTTGGGTTACCGTATGTTTAATAGAAATATAAGGCTTAAATGAATTTATTGAGGTACCTTTTCTGTGTATTTAAGGAACTGAGATTTGGCTGTGCCAGGATCGCCGCAAATCAGGATGTTGATGTCGCCTCTCACTTTGTGCTTTTCACCTGTTTGAAAAAAAAATTACACAACTGCTACAAGAAATGATAGAAAAATCTCCACGAGAAAATCTTTGTCTGATTGTGTGGGTCTAATTGTCGTACAGATGTCTCGCCTGAGGAAATGTTGGAAATATGGTTACAGAGAATGTTGGCGACGTCCTATTAGGTCAGTCCTTCACTACATGTAGTATGTTACATACCTGGATTCTTGGACTCTCCTCCGAACAAAGCCAGCGCCAGCCCCCTCTTGATATAATCGTGTCCGTATATACTGGGCGCCATGCTCTGCACGATCCGCTCGCCGATCCGAGGGTCCTTGGATAGCTTCACGATATTCGCGACATCTTCGTCGGTCAGCGACTCCACTATGTGCTTGCAGTCTTTCACCACTATGTAGTTGGCTATGATCACTGTTGCGAACACCGGGAAACCCTGAAATAAAGCAGTGGCAAGGTTAGGTGCGAGGAAACTGGAATTATGACGTATGTATAAAATGTATGTGAGAAACAAATAGAGTATTGGCATTATTAGACACAGAGAACCATGGGCATTGCTAAAAAATTTCATTTATTTGGGGTTGGCGCAGCATGTCTTTTTCTTCCATACATCTCTGTCGGCCGTCATCTCTACATTCACATTCTTCTTATTCCTACCATCTCTCACTAAATCCATCCACATTTTCTTTGTCCTACCTCGTTTCTTGCATCCATCCACACACACTTTTGAAGCTCACCTGTTCAGTGTTGAGCGAGCCATCATAGTTGTTGGTGTATATCCCGGTGAGATCCACTTCGTCCCCGGGCTTGCAGCGGTCGCAGAGGTCCGCGAGGAGCACGCACTCCTTGGAGCGCGGGATGCGGCCCGCGGGGATGCGCCCGGGGGACTCCTGGATGGTCACCTTCTGGTAGTTCCTGTATACCGTCTGCTCCATGTTCACCTGCGGACGGATTTTTATTTGAATTAATGATTTATTCACCAGAACATACAGTATACAATAGGTGTTAACATTGCAATTTCAGTCCAGTATATTCAGCTGGGGCGCTACCGCGAACAACAAACGAAGGTTTCCCTCTCTGTCGCACTTACGTACATACTCGCGAGTGTGACAGAGACGGAAAATTTCGTTTGTGGTTGGCGGTAGCCCCTCTGTTTCTGGCACGAACGGGCCCAGGTATGGGGGCCCAACGTACAGTCAACCAATTTGATTTCTAGGCCACTTCGTACCTTGTCACTGTGAAAATCAATATGAAAGCCGCTAGAGATCTTATATCAATGTCACTGTGACAAGGTACGAAGTGGCCCAGAAATCAAATTGGTTGACCGTACCCGCAGCAGTTGCAGTTTTACTTCATGTTTATATTTAAAGCAAAGAGTTCTCACCATGAACGGCCCAGCGCTCTGACACTCCGGGCATGAGCCGGGCTTCACTTCAGAGTTCTGCGACTGCACGAACGGGCCCAGGATGTACCCGCAGCGGTTGCAGTCGTACTTCACCACGGACAGCTGCGGCAGGACTCCGGTCGTCGCCGTGATCACGCCCACCGTGCGGACTAGCTGGTTCAGGTGGAGCTTGCGGAATGTTCGGAGCTCCTCTGAAAGATAATTTATCATCATCATCAGCCGAAAGACGTCCACTGCTGCACATTGGATTCCCCCACAGAGTCAGGGGGGTCTCACTCGGTAAGTTCGCCGCGCCGCTGCAAGGACATCCGTAGGTACCGTAGGTATCCGTACCATTCAGTGGCTGATGAGCATAGTTGGGGATTTGTTAACAGTGGAACTTCTGTTTCTGTACGTAGTACCATTACTTATTCTGTGACAGAGTGCCATAACTAAAACTCGTTCTAAAAGGTATCATCCCCCAATGGCACTCAAAAATGCATCTTCCAAATATAGACAGAATAGCTTCTTAATGCGCGCCAGTCGTAACCTAAATGAGTTGTCTAAGGAACTTGATATTGATATATTCAACTGTAAAATTTCTAGCGTGAGACGTAACATAGTGCAGCAGTATTTTGAGTGAGTGTGTTAGCATCTCATTTATTATTATTATTTTTGTCCTTGTCACCATTGGGTTAGTATCCTTGTCACGGCCCAACTATGCTCGTTATGTACCTTGTTATACCTACATTGTACTTTTAAATTAGTTAGTTAGTGAGAACTTCTGTTTCAGCAAAACTTCAAGTCTTGCATTTGTATTAGTTTTATTTTCTTTGTAATACTATTTTCTTTGTTCGCATGTGTGGTTACGTTAGTGCGTAACATTAGTTAGTACCTACTAGTTAAGTATCATGGCACTACCTGTGAGTTCCTATAATTGGCTCTCTGTATCTACTTTCATGTTTAATATATTAACATAGCTGTTGGTTCTCCAAATAATAAAAATAAATAAAATAAAAATAAATAAAATAAACTACCGGTCCTGCGCCTGCACATCCAGACATACACACACAGCAAACTCCCTCGATCATTGCTGTCTTCTTCTTTATCCCATTCCCACCATCCCTCTACTGTGTAGGGCTCGTTGTTATAATTGCTACGTGCGGGACTTTTTAAACATAGTTACAATTTACCATTTGTTTAACAAATTTAAATATACAATGTTTACAAACCTATGAGTGGCAGATCGGATATCCGCACGTGTATCTCCGACGTAACTCGTTCGTAACTCGGGAACATCTGCAGCACGACATCTTTGGCCACTTCATCAAAGATCTGGAAGATTACAATTCAAATATTTATTCGGCAAAAACTCTATCTCTTCGCTACGAATGCCACATGGTGGTGGTGGGGTTAGGTTTCTGGGCTCATCTTCACCACTTTACCACAGAATAAGTAATAGTACAAGTACAGAAGCTTCACTTTCTAACAAAAACGGCGTTTAGGCATAAAAAACATGCCTACTCTATGCATCTCTGTCTATCGTATAACTTGTATTCATTCACACGCGGCACGTGTAGCGCTAGGGCTGTACGTACTTAAATAAAATGATCGACTCGTCGCTCGTCGCGTTCTAGTGTGCGGCGGCAGCGGTAACGTGCACGTAGCTACGCGTTCGCGCGGCGGCGGGCGGGGGGCGGGCGGGGGGGCGGCCCTCGACTGACGGCCGGCCCCGGGCCGAGCGAGCGGTAGGCATTTAAAGCGACGCGCGCCACCCACTGCAAGCCCCTTGACTTTACTACATCCTCGCCATAATTTTCTGATGCCTGACACTCTATCATGTCTTTTAGCACATCTTTCCATCTTGTTTTGGGTCTACCCCAGGGCCCGGGTGGGACCGGGGATTGAAAGTTGTAGTGCTAAGTTTCCAACAACGTCAGATGGTCTCATTTTGACATGGCCATTGACGGTACGTACCATCACAGCAGACGCTCCTGCATCTTATCAGCGATGTCGCGCATCATCAGTTTGGTATAAATATAAAAGAATAGGGCTATGTTGGGAGTTTCTCTGCGCGATCAGAAATGCGGCTATCCCCCGCAGGCCAGCGAGGGCAGTATATTGAATCCCGAGTGAAGCGAAAGATCCTACAATAAAATCCTGAGCGTAGCGAGGGATTCTAAAGTAGAATATTGAGCGTAGCGACGGATTCAAGTTTTTACGCCCAAGACGGAAATAATTTTGCTACCCAGTGGCACATACTGCTTTTCACACCTATAAAGAAAAGAGTCATTGTTGCCCTCAAGTGAGGGAAGAAAAGTACGACTTTGATCCCTCATTCGAAGGCAAGAATATGGTATTTTACTCATAGTCAAATCAGCAACTTTTTATTAAATGTCAAAAACGCTCTGTTAGTATGAAGTTTGTAGGGAAATACTGTCTTAGTGACGTCACTAAGACAGTATGGATTGGTATGTTCAAATCAGCGTCCTTTTTAAACCTTTATGCTTATTGGCTCTTTAAATTAGCTAAAATAAATTAATAATTGATGTTTTCCGAGTATTTTCGTTAGATCTTTTATTAGTCAAGTAAAAAATAATTAATTTTTACCTAGTTTAATAGTTTTAATACCCTATTGCTCTTATCTGTTTCTGTATAGCAGGTGTGAAAAGAACTCTTTGACGTACTGGCCCTGGTTTCGCCGGAAGATCAGCGCCGGCTCCCTGAGTAAGCATTATGCTGAGGCGAGACCTTTTTGTGACGTTTTTTTGTAATGATTGTTTTTTGTAACGTTTTGTTTTTGTTTGTTTGTTTCGTCACAAATAAATGTTTTTCTTCTTCTTCTTATAAAACCATATACCTGTAACATCTGGAATGGCGCCTCGGGCAGGAAGTAGGCGAGCACCTGCTCCCGGCGCGCGAGCACGTCGAACTCCACGTGGAACGAAGCCTGGTTGTGCTCGCACATGCGCCGTGCGCGCTCCGCCACGTACTGGCCGTTATAAAACCATATACCTGTAACATCTGGAATGGCGCCTCGGGCAGGAAGTAGGCGAGCACCTGCTCCCGGCGCGCGAGCACGTCGAACTCCACGTGGAACGAAGCCTGGTTGTGCTCGCACATGCGCCGTGCGCGCTCCGCCACGTACTGGCCGTTATAAAACCATATACCTGTAACATCTGGAATGGCGCCTCGGGCAGGAAGTAGGCGAGCACCTGCTCCCGGCGCGCGAGCACGTCGAACTCCACGTGGAACGAGGCCTGGTTGTGCTCGCACATGCGCCGTATGCGCTCCTTGTACACGTACTGGCCCTTGCTGTTCGTGAATGTGCGGAGGAAATTCTTGAATCTGGAAGCATATTAGCACCTGATTAACACAAGTCATGATGACGGCCGGTCCAAATCAAATAGCGCGCTCAAGGCCGCGTGAGTAGTGTTTTGTTTCGGACCGGTATTCGCTTGAGCGCGCTCACGATCGGACCGATTCACGCTCATAGCCCGTGTTTACTGTCATGTTCATATATCAAACGTCAACTTGACGTTTGGCTCAAGGTGCTTACGCCTGGGAGTGTGAGCACCGTGAGCGCCGTCCATGACATCATCAGTGACGTCACGACATCTCATGTAAATGCTATGAGCGTGATTCGGTCCGATCGTAAACGCGTTTTTAGCGCTGTAAGCGTGATTCGGAACATGCCTATTGTGTCAGGGGCGACTCACTCGCGTGTCGTCATCGCGCCGCTCAAAGGTCATCCTTAGGGTGACTTTCAATGCGATAGAAAGTGATACGCGTGCGATAGAAGGAGATTGCCAAGCTTAGGCACGTTTCGCTTGCCTCGCGGGGATTTGTTAACAGTGAGGCTTCTGTACGTTGTACTATTACTTAGGCTGGGTTGCACCAAACCATCTGTAATCGTAAGCGGTGTTCGTCAAATCTGATTGTATGGAAAGTTTGACAAGTTTCTATGGGATGACAGCTGCAGGCGCCATATTTGACGATGACCGGTCTGTGTTCGCACGTGGGTGCAACTAGCACTTATTCTGTGATTGTGTTGAGATTTTAATCTATTTATCGTATCTATTTTACGCCCCACCCTCACCTCACCTCACCTGTTAGCAATTTCAGTCCTGGGCCCCAACATGGACACCCACTCCTTGGTGGTGTATCCCTTGGTGTCCTCCAGGTTCTCGATACTCTCGATGCCCTCTTCGACCTGCTCGTCGGCGCCGGTGGCCGCCTTCTCGGCCGCGCGGCGCCGCTTCGCACGCGGGGCGTCTCCGCTCTCCTCGTCAGATTCATCTGGACATTTTTAAATGGTTTGTTTTTAGGGTTCCGCACCCAAAGGGTAAAACGGGACCCTATGGCTGGTTTTCCACTAGAGCTATGCTATGCTATGTTTTCACACATTTCACACGTAGCTCGAGCTGGAGCTATGTGTCAAATGTATGGAAACATAGCATAGCATAACTCTAATGGAAAACCAGCCTATTACTAAGGCTCCTCTGTCCGTCTGTCACCAGGCTGTATCTCAAAAACCGTGATAGCTAGACAGTTGAAATATTCACAGATGATGTATTTCTGTTGCCGCTATAACAACAAATACTAAAAAGCAGAATAAAATAAATATTTAAGGGGGCTCCCATACAACAAACGTGATTTTTTTGCCGTTTTTAAAGATAATGGGACGGAACCCTTCGTGCGCGAGTCCGACTCGCATTTGGCCGGTTTTTATACAATAATCTCATTTATCAAATAAGAGGCACATTGAATATATGTGTTAAGCTGGAACGCTCTCGTCTGATGAAGTCCACGCTCCGACCAGTAGCAGCCCAACTCCAAAACCCCGAGAGCTTTCAGCTGGAACTCCAGAACCTTTTCGATTGCCTAGGCGGCGATGTGGACGAATTCAACGACGGGTTTGTGGAAGCTGTCCATACCACAGGGTCTAAGTTCTTCAAGGCCCAACGGACCAACAGAACCAATAGGCTCTCTAACTCCACTCAGAGGCTCTTCGAGGAAAGGAGTAAGATGCTTCTACAGTCATCAGTCGATGCGACATTATATCGGCAGCTTAATAGACAGATCTCCAAATCCCTGACCCGTGATCTGCGCCAATTCAATACAAAACGTATTGAAGAGGCCATCGAGCGGAATAAGGGCTCAAAAGTTTTCGCAAGAGATCTGTCTATTGGGCAGAGCCAGCTCGCCAAGTTAAAAACTGAGGATGGTAGAACAGTCTCATCCAGACCTGAGCTTCTGAGCGAGATAGAGCGCTTCTATGGACAGCTCTACACGTCAACTAGCAGACCCGAAGTTGGTCTAGTGGAAGATCCTAGAGCTAGACTAACCCGGCACTATACCGACGACATCCCGGACATCAGCCTGTACGAGATTAGAATGGCTCTTAAACAGCTCAAAAACAACAGGGCACCCGGTGAAGACGGAATTACAGCCGAACTCCTGAAGGCGGGTGGAAAACCGGTCCTTACGGCCCTTCAGAAGTTGTTCGACTCCGTCTTACTGGAAGGGAGAACGCCAAAGGCATGGAACACAGGCGTGGTGGTGCTGTTCTTTAAGAAGGGTGACACCACTCTTCTGAAGAACTATCGACCCATCACGCTTTTGAGCCATGTCTACAAGCTGTTTTCAAGAGTCATTACGAACCGTCTCGCACGCAGGCTAGATGACTTCCAGCCTCCTGAACAAGCCGGTTTCCGAAGAGGCTTTAGTACCATAGACCACATCCACACGCTCCGACAGGTTATACAGAAGACTGAAGAGTACAACCTGCCCCTCTGTTTAGCGTTTGTGGACTATGAGAAAGCCTTCGATTCGATCGAAACCTGGGCGGTACTACAATCTCTACAGCGGTGCCAAGTAGACTACCGCTATATCGAAGTACTGAAGTGTTTGTACGAAAACGCCACTATGTCAGTCCGACTCCAGGACCGGAACTCGAAACCTGTTCCGCTGCAGCGGGGAGTCAGGCAAGGAGATGTTATTTCTCCTAAACTGTTCTCCGCTGCACTGGAGGATGTTTTCAAGAATCTGGACTGGAGAAGGCTAGGCATCAACATAAACGGCGAGTATATCACTCATCTTCGATTTGCTGATGACATAGTAGTCTTGGCTGAAACCATGGAGGATTTAAGTACAATGCTCGATGACCTCAGTAAAGCCTCCGAGCGAGTTGGTCTAAGGATGAACATGGATAAGACGAAGATCATGTCAAATGGCCATGTAGCACCAACTCCCGTTACAATCGGACGCTTTACGCTCGAAGTTGTAGACGATTATGTATACCTAGGACAGACTGTCCAGCTAGGTAGGTCCAACTTTGAGAAAGAGGTCAATCGTCGAATCCGACTCGGCTGGGCAGCGTTCGGGAAGCTACGGCATATCTTTTCGTCCAATATTCCGCAGTGTCTCAAGACGAGAGTCTTTGACCAGTGTGTGTTGCCAGTGATGACATATGGTACGGAAACGTGGTCGCTCACCATGGGCCTCATAAGAAGGCTCAAAGTCACTCAGAGGGCAATGGAGAGGGCTATGCTGGGAGTTTCTCTGCGTGATCGCATCAGAAATGAGGCCATCCGTAGCAGAACCAAAGTAACCGATATAGCCTTTCGAATCGCTAAACTTAAGTGGCAGTGGGCGGGGCACATTGCACGTAGAACCGATGGCCGTTGGGGCCGAAAGGTTCTCGAGTGGCGACCACGGACCGGAAGGCGCAGCGTGGGTAGACCCCCCACAAGGTGGACTGATGACCTGGTAAAGGTCGCGGGAGTCCGCTGGATGCGGGTGGCGCAAGACCGGTCATTGTGGCACTCTTTGGGGGAGGCCTATGTCCAGCAGTGGACGTCTTTCGGCTGATATGATGATGATGATGATGATGATGATATAAATGTATCAGTGTCAGCTGCTTGTCTTAAATATTCGGTACATGCGGTAGCAGAATGTATTATGTTGTATGCTAAATCTCACGGAAGTTTTCTATTCAGTTCAATATATTCGGCAGTGATATGCTAGAGGAGAATGAATTGAGGGATGTCAACCTTAAATATGTCATTTTGTTCTACAGGAGAATTGGAAGAATGGAAGCTGATGTGGGACGGCTGCCGGGACAGTAACCTTAAACTCCGACTTCAAGGGAAGTGGGGCTGAAAGATCCTGACCTATGATCAACTGCCCGCCTGTTTCTGGCCGGGCATCCCTACACTACATCTAGTTATGTAGCTCTAAGCTGTTCCTTTGGTTTCGTTTTGGCTATAACCAAATATTTGTAGTTATTTTTGCATTCAAAAATCACCTTGATGCCCATGTGGTGAAAAAGAAAAGGATATGTTTTAGTGTATGTTTAGAGTCTCAAAATTGATTAGTGAAAATCTAATGAATCACCCTTACTTCTTGTAGGGGTAGTTAACTGATCTGACATTTCTACACATATCATACACTATCTGACATTTTTAAGTCACATTTAAAGTTGTACCAGATGCCTATAAATTGTCAATAAAAAACACTATGACAATTTATTGTCTTTCTTTTATTCTAACAACAATTATGTACTCACATAAAATCCATATTCCAATCCAGTTAGACCTTTGAATATATGAGAAGTTAGTGTTTTCTGATCAAGAATAAATAAAATAATAAGAAATGATTTGGTTTTCATTCAATCAGATATTGAGTTTTATAGTGAACCTTTTTCCTTGTCCATTCTGTGATTTTCAGATCATGTCTTGCAAATGTTACTATGTGAATTTAAATAGTACAGTACTTTTATCACACAAGCGCACTGTCTGTGTGTGCGGCAGCGTAGTAGCTATGAGTTCACATGACTATAGTCTTTCATGTGTCACAACTACAAACAGTGGCCAACCTGTTCTCGTGAGATAAAAGTTCTGTAAGTGAAAATATATATGTTATTAACATGATATTTGGACACAGAAACTCACCATAAAGCAGCCCACGATCATCCCTCCTTCTTCCTTCATCCCTGTCTCTTCTCCTGAGCTCCTGCTCGGCAGCCCTCCGGTCCTCAATGGACATGGGGTCATAGTTGTCATCATCCAGGTCGGCAGCGTCGTAGCGATCCAACCCTGGCATGGGGCGGTAGTCTCTGAAATAATGGTGAACATAATCAAATAGTAATTTTAGATATAACATCACTAGGACGTGAAAAAGCAACAACAACAACAACAACAACAACAACAACAACATCAAATACTCTTTATTGCATAACCTCAACAAAAGTAACACATAACAGTACATAATGACAATGAGTAGAGGCAAACAACAGGCGGCAAGCAGTTATAAAAGTTTTCTTCTGAAGGACAAAAGGACCTTGATCACCATTTACTATGTAGTAATAGTATGCAAAGCTCATGATCGGAAACTATGGAGAAGCCTGGGGATGCCTATGCGGAAAAGCAAGACAGTCTTAACCAGTTGTCTACCCGTCCCTGGGATCCCAGGGCAGATAACAAAAGAATGGCAATGTATATTTTTTTCGCCGGGAGAGGATGGCTTAAATAAAAATAAATATACTTGATTAAAACTTTAATGTCAAACCTTTGCAAGATTGTCAATAAAGGCTATTTGAAATTGAATAATTACGATTAATAACGGGATATTTACCATGTATATTTGTATATGTGAATTTCCGATATTTCGGCACTGTTGCAAGCGCCATTATCATGTAGTAACTGATGTGCTGTGAGTTTTAGTTGTGGTCTCACACACCATAGTGATCTACCCTCTTCTTGGTTCGTTATTAATCGTAATTCTAATGTAAATGACCATGTGAGGTTAAAATCTTATATTAACTTTAATGTTACGCAACTACTTTAGAAGTGAGTTCTTGTTGGGTTACTTGCAGTGCAGCCAGTCATGTCCACTATTGCTTAGGCTCACTCTATAAAACATTGCACATTACATAGGCATTGCACATATACTACCTATAGCAGGTTTTTAACGTGTGATGATAGGTTAGTCAGTGATAAACTGCTGCTTTATGATACACCTGGTAGTTTATTCTCAAAAATACGAACAGAAGTAATTTAACTCACGCCTCCATGTTGTCGTTGAACAGTTCCTCTCCATCTTCCTCTTCCTCCTCGAGCGGGTTGTCGCCAAGTATGGCGCTCTCGTCTTCGAACATTTCGTAGTCGCGCGCGGGTGACGTCATGCGAGACCGGGCTCCGTCACGGTCCGACGGCGTCTCTGGGGCCGGGGAACTCTGCACAAACATACAATCGCCATCAAACACCAGTTAATCCGAGCACCCAAGACTTTGTCTCATGACAAACGACTGCAAAATTGCTACCCATTTTGAAGAGATATAATGTGAATAACTGAACTTACCATTGTCACTTAAGCGTTATAGATAACAATTGAACGTTTAACAATGATACTTAAGACAAATTGAACGCAATTATAACAAAATAACATTAAAACACGATGCGACTCAACAACAAACAGGTTAAACATCAACTGTCAAAAAGCGCGCGAACACCAGTTTGTTTGTTCGAGGCACCTATTATATCCGTCTGTTGTCGAAGAGTTTTCGTTGAATACATCGGTTTTAGGAGTAACTGAAACAGTTTACAGCTACAAAAAGATACGTTCATAAATAAAAATTGCCTTAAGTTTTTAGTGAAATTATAATTGCTAAAACATTTTTACTTCTAAATATTCGTAAATTGATAAATAATAATCCATTTTGCTAATATGTTGAAATTTATAATCAACCTAAATAAAAAACGAATGAACCCTAACCTGAAAATTTGGCATATTATTCCATCCATCATCTTTCAAAATCATTTCAACTCTTTATGTCGTAATAGTAGTATAATCAGTGAAATTCCATATATATTATGGATCTTATTTAGTTTAAAAGGAGAAACTAACGTAGGTAACCTAGCAATAAATATGGCGAAATATATAGCGCAAATTATAGTACTCGGCGCCCAAGTTGTTGGGCGGGCATTTGCTAGAGCATTGAAACAAGAAATAGCGGCGTCTCAAGAAGCAGCCAAGAGAGCTGGTGGCGGAGAAGCGGGCGCCCGAAGAGCTGCAGCTAACGCATCTACGGGACTCTCATTAGAAGAAGCTATGCAAATTTTGAACATAGAAAAATTAGATCCAGAACAAGTGAAAAAGAGCTATGAACATTTGTTTTTAGTTAACGATAAAGCGAAAGGAGGTTCCTTCTACTTACAATCCAAAATTGTGAGAGCCAAGGAGAGGATAGATACAGAATTGAAACAAAAGCAGCCTGGCCCGGATCAGAGTAATCCCAAAGACACATCCTGAGGATTTGTAGAGTAGTTGTCTATATACGCGTATATAGATTAGTTTAGAGCAATTGTTTTGTAAAATATTTTATTGAATATAAATGGATACCACAATAGTGACTAGAACTAGAGTACATCAGTCTTCATTACAATGCTGATTATGTTATAAGTTATACAAAATTCATGTTCATTCTCATAATGCTGCTCACAAACAACTATAGCAACAACTATAGGAATCAATAAATTTTCCTAAGCATACAATTAAAATGTTTCACTTGCTTCATTTACCTAGACCTTAACTAATAGATATGTAAAAATATTACCTAAACATTTCCATGGATAATACATTACTTAATGTAATTTGTATAAGAAAATATTCATAAATAAATAAAATGTGACTAGAAAATTTATATAAAGTTAAAATGGAAGATAATTGAGTAAAGGAAGATTCTATGACTCCACATTAAAACCTAAAATAATAATAATTTGAACATTGTTCATTGCTGCTAACACATACAGTGCCAGAGACACAAAATCATGACATTTTTGTATGCTTCACTGCCTTGCTGGCACTGAATGTGTTACAAATAAAGTATTTGTAAATATTGCCTAAAACTAGAATACATCAGTCAACTTACATGCTATGAGACAAAGTTATGGCAGTATATATCTATTGGCAACTTCATAGCAATGTTTCATAATCCTCAAATCCTAACTACACACCTTAGAGCCACATAAAGCCTATTTAAACTTCTTCAGCCTATTTTCTTTCAAATAATCCGGCTTCTGGACTATATGGCACAAGCATGCCTAAAGCCTTTTAGTGACAAGCACATTTAGTTGAAACATATTTATTATTTGTTTCAACAAATATAGTCCAGGGAGTCACTTTTGGTCTGATTTACATTGTTCAGTAAAAGTTCATACACTTTCTACTTGCAAAAATGAAATTATGAACTTGACACTATATAAACTGTAAATTATTTAGAAATCTGAACAGGGTCTCTTTAATCTATGGTTTAACATCCATAAGTATGACAACCTCATAAGGGCTACACTCTGACATACCCAAAAAATTACAGAGCCAGCCATAAAATCCCTTTTCGAAATCACAGACATCCTTCCACCAGTTAGCTCCACTAAACGTCAGCTGCACAATACCCGCATATAAGCCAAGACCTACAGTAAAAATTACTATCAAAAATGGATAAGACAATATCACAATCGGAGCAAACATAGCCTTCTTAACCCAATTCAGATCTTCAGTTACATGAGTAAAGATATTGTACCAAGTCATTGTGCCCATGTAGAATGAATACAATGCTGACACACAAGCCACAACAGGTATACATATGAGACTGAAGAGAAAAATGTGTGGACCATTGTAAACTGAGCATTTGGATACATCCATCTTGTTGTATTCTTCAGCAACAATTGCAGCTTCAATGATTTCAAGCTCTTCTCTTGAAATATTGAGTTTCACATCAACATTTTGACCTTTCTTCTTTCCTCTCTTTATTGTGCCTGTCATGGTTAAGTATGATTCTTTGGAATAGTCTGTCAACGAGCAGTCTGGTGTAGATCCTTCAGACTCAATCCTCAAAGCTGTGATTTCTGTGTCAGTATTTTCAGTTTCAATGATTTCTTGGACAATGTTGACTCGTTTTTTCCTTTTGGCACTGTTTTTGAGACTATCTGTCAAAGGGCCCATTTCAAAGCTATTTTCTGATTGTGTTTGAGACATGCTGTTTGGTGTGGCCGATGAGCTTTCGTTGAGTTCATTCAGAAATTTACAACTTTTCTGCATCTCATCATTCACCTCCCTAAGATCATCGTGACTTGAACATGCATCAGAAGAATTCTCATAAATTGGAGACAAGTCAATGATGTCTCGGCCGTTCATCATTGAGAGAGCTTGGTATCCATTTTTTTGTGATGTCTGAGACTTGTGTGGCTCAGTTTCCATATTAGAATCATTTATATCTTCATCATTGACATCAGTAATGATTGGCAGATTAATCTTCATGTTGGACTTGAGCCCCTCCATGGTGGAGTGGATGATGCCATTGACAACATGCTCTGTAACTGGAGAGAGGCCATTCTTGTATTTAGTTTGCAACTCACTCTCAGCTCCCTATAAAAAATGGAGTTAAATATTAAACAGTGTCAAATAACAGTAAACATTGATTATTATTACTTGCATAGTTATTACAAACAGTAAATATTTTGATTTGGTGATGCTGTTGATAATTCTTACTATAAAATAAACCGTTGCTAATATGATTCAATAACTATCAGATGGCAGATGTCCAGTCAGATGGCAGTCGCTTCCGTAAAAACTAGTGCCTACGCCAAATCTTGGGATTAGGTAGCGGACCCCAGGCATCCTACAGGATGCAACTGTACTGGGATAACGCTAGGAGGATGATGAACTATTAAAGTCCACTTCAAAGGCTTCTATGAATATTGGTCTACTTGGTGGAAAATAAGGTTCCTGTTAGGTAAACAATAAGATAAGATAAGATTATTTATTTGCAAAAATGTAGTGATGAGTACAGTTGGAATCATGTCATTTTAAGTACGTACATTTTACTTAAAGAAGCATGCAAATTTTTACTTATAACTTGAATACTAACCTTAACCGTAATTATGTGGTCTACATGACCGGTTATCGAATTTTGCTTTTTGCCATTACGTTTCTTCGGCAAGATAAATATCGGTTGCTCCACTTGAGCCATTGCTACTTTTAGTATACTTCACTATTGTCGTTGTTATACAGTAATATTTAACCCGTAAAAATCAAACAAAATCAAAATCACACAAACAAACAACACTATTGCTTTCAGAGTTGAAATACTTGAAATGAAATGAAAACTTGAAGAAAAGCACTAGCAGAAATATTGAATTCTACTTTGGCTTGGGCTAGTTGAGCTACACTCATTTCTGATTGTTGATGTTGAGATGTCATCAGTTGTGTTTACCAGTTTTTACTTATTAGATACAGAAATGGTTAGCAGAAGACTTATATTTAAAATAGCATAATAATTATTTATGATTTATGTAATACTATATTAATTAATAACTTTATATATTAATAATAAACCCGATTTGTTAACACATTACCGTATATGATCGTTATTTTCAATGCCTCAAACTAACAAAGATTGTTTTGACTTTTCTTTTGACATTTATGCAATGAAACTTTGTCAAATTTGTTAATGCCGATTTTCGCAACAAATTTGAGAAATTGGTTGCCTTATTACTTATTTTTTCACAGAAACTAATACCGAAATACAATGCTCAAGGTAGGGAAATATCTTAGTACTGTCCTATGTAAAGTTACACGTAATGAATAGAGAAACTAAGTCCTAACCTCACTTTGAATGATTTCAGGGTATGGTCAGTTTAGTTACCGGTGGAGCTTCAGGTCTAGGTAAGGCCACGGTGGAGCGATTCATAAACCATGGCGGACGAGTGGTGATTCTCGATATTCAAGCCTCGAGGGCAGAGCAAGTGGCGAAACAATTTGGCAGTGAAGTTATAGCGTCTCCAGGTTGTGTAAGTACTTTATTAATCACTAGCTGCGCCCACAGGTATTACACAGCCTCTTTTAATTTTTATTTCATTTCCAGAACTGTTGCACCCATCAATAACAATACCAACTATAATGTACCACATTTTATGCAATACTAGCTTTTGCCTGCGACTGTGTCCGCATATAACTCGTTCATCACGTTATTTACTTACTGTTCTTTTATTTCAGGCTCGTACGTAGCTATCACTTCTCAGATATATAATATTTGACCGTTTTTAACAACTGCTAAATCACCTGACTTTAGAATTTATACTTCATACCATACATTATCAAAGAAAACCAGTCCGTTTTGTGTGACATTCGGTTAGTGCGACGTAATTTCGCCGGTCCCTTGACGGTTGCTGTATCCGGATTCTACTCTACATGTAAACGCATTTCAGATCACATCAGAGGATGATGTAAAGAAAGCTCTCCAGTTGGCCAAGGATAAGTTTGGAAGGCTAGACACACTGATCAACTGTGCAGGACATGTTGCCACACACCAGATATACAACTTCAATAAAGACACACCTTGTCGTTTGGAAGGGTTCCAGAAATGTGTTCATGTAAGTTTAACTTAAACTTTTTAACTGGTGAATCACAGGTGTTCAACTTAGAAGAAAGCTGACGGAATTAATAATAGCGTCACCTAGTCTTAAGGTTATTAAACTTGCACGAATTGTCTTCTAAATGTGGCCTGTTAAAAAGGTATTCAAAAATTCAATGTGTACCAGCAACGTGGCCCTGTGGTAAAGCATACTGCCTATGGAGTCAATGTACCCGAGTTCCAACCCCAGCGGCAGGTGCACTTTTTGTATGTTTTTCACATGTATCCAAGATAATATTACTAACTTAGGCACTTGGTGGTGCTTTAGTTGGGATCACAATATGCGTGAAGTTGGCTATATATTTCCAGTCATTACACTCTTATCTAGGTGGTGAATTGAGAGAGCTAAGAGGTACTCAAAGACAGATTTCAGAGAGGGGGCCTGTTGTTTATCTCTACCCACATGTTATTGTTTCCCTTTGTAACTGGTTAATTTGTGTGAGGTGTGCAATAAAGGGTATACACATTGTATCAAAAGAGTTAACACCTATATAACTTAGAACATTTTGATATTGATAAAATTATTCCTCACAGTGCGCCCACCTAATTCTGGAAACTGCCACAAATACAAACTGACCAGTGATTAGCCCTAGTCTCATCTGATTTCTATCTCTGGCACAGAATAAGTTAGAAACTGCTGTTACAATTTCTCCAATCACACCACATCTCGAGATCAGCTGTGTTAGCCCTCTCAATAAAGATTAGAGATATTTACCCTCACCTTGAATAAATATTCAAGCAAGTAACCCCTGTTGCTGCTGTTACTTGAAATAAAATATCTGATTACAGGTAAATACCGTAGGAACATTTAACGTGACCCGCCTAGCCGTCGGTCTGATGGGCCAAAATAAACCTAACGAGCAAGGGCAGAGAGGCGTTGTAGTGAACACAGCATCCACAATAGCGTACGAAGGGGACATAGGGCAGGCGGCCATTGCCGCATCCACTGCCGGTATCGTGGGCATGACGCTTCCTCTGGCTAGGGATCTGGCGCCCAGAGGGATCAGAGTGGTCACTATAGCTGCTGGTGAGTTGTTAACATATTTTCTTTCATTGAAGAGTTGCACTGCCTTTGTTAGAGTAACATCGATATAACTCTTGATACAAGGTCATATATCAAGGTGACAATGTAAATGACTACCCCGCATTACCCCGTGATATATTGACAAAGTTGAAAACTACGAGTAACTATTTTGACATTCAGCGGTTGAAAAACTAAAGGCTTGGTCACACTGCGTTGCGCGATGTCCGCGCGACGCGACCGCTGCGCGCCGGAACGTATGCTAACAGGTTAGCGACGTCACACAGGTTGCGCGACGCGAGCAGGACGGTTTCATACATTTTAGCGCGCAGCGCAGCGTCCCGCTTGCGTAAGGCTTGGTCACACAACCGACTGCTGCGTGCCGGAACGTACGGTATCTTACTGATTAGCGACGCCACACAGGCTGCGCGACGCGAGCGGGACGGTTCATACATTTTGGCGCGCAGCGCAGCGTCCCGCTTACGTGTGATGTGACCGTGTGGTGTGGCTAAGTCAGTGCTGGAAAAGCCCAATGTAAAATTTTAAGCTCACTTGGTCATTTACATTAGAATTACGATGTTGCAAGCCTTTCACTTCACTTCTTTTTAAAAAAATGGCTTTCCATCAAATTTATGGTGATTTCGCCAACCACGTGTTCAAAGACGTTGTTCGGTAACGACGCCATGACAGTAGGCAACAATGACAGTGTACGGTAGTGGATTCCGCTCGTCGTCGCTCCGGGCGCGTGCGCTCACCAACGCGGCGACGAGCCAAATGCCCGTTGCAAGCGCCATTATCACGGAGTAACTGACGTGCTGCGAGTTTTAGTTGTGGTCTACCCACACACCATAGCGATCTGCCCTCTTCCTGGTTCGCTTTTTCCGTAGTGTCACCGTCACTACTATTGTCCGCCTTCTCACCTTCTCACTTGAAACTCGAACACGATCACGACACACCACACTAACAGTATCAACACGCTCTCGTCTCTTTTTGATTTGCGAACTGTTGAAAACTCACATATACAAATATACATGGTAAATATCCCGTTACGAATCGTTATTCTAATAAAAGCCCAATAAACTACGAAATGTTGAAATCGGATGTCAATTAATAAAAAGCTTTCCTGGCATTAACATGAGATATTAGGTCAAGCTAAAAATAAGGAAATAAGCTGCAGAGCCTAAGCACATAGACGCAAAGTAGCATGTATGTGGGTCTTCTACAAATTGTACTTCGGTGAGTGTGCTCAGGAGCTCCATGAGCTCATACCGCCTTCCCCCTTCTTCTATCGGACATCCAGACGTACGGCGGGTTACCATCCTTACTTGGTCGAAATTCATAGGTTTCAACCAAGCGCTTTGTATCATCTTTTATAATGCGCACTGCTAAGGTTTGGAATTATCTGCCGGCGTTAGTGAATATCTTCTGGGTGAGCTCGCTTCATCGTCGGCCTCATCTTTGCCCCCTGGCTAGATGCTGGCAAAGAGCGATCCCATTTTTAATTATTTAAAAAAAGAAGAAGAAAGAAGAAGAAGAAAAACATTTATTCGTGGCACAAAATACAGTACAAATATAAACATAACACCACAATACAGAACATAGCCACGAAATGGCCCCAAATCAGCATAGTGCTAGCCATTGGCTAGCGCTAGTCTTTAAAAAGCTTTTAGTGCCCGAAATACGGTATTTGACACATTAAAATTTATAACACAGTGTCACTTTTTGGATAGTTAGCCATCAAAATATTACAATAAATCGTAAATTATAAAATTTTACCAAAATCATAAAAAGATATGAATCATCAAAAACTCAGAAAATTACGTAAATTTTTTTACCGTCCAAAATTCAAATAAAAGGTATCAATAGAATGCTTATGTAAAAATAAAAAATAAATTGTATGGCAACTATGTACCTAAACGCATTATTTTACGACTATAACAGCAAAATACTAATTTTCCCATACAACGGTTGGTCGAATGCAGTGCAAGTGACGTCATTTGCCAGGGCCAATTTGTAGGAGCTTTTTTGAGACCCGCTAGCGTCGAGCTAGGTTTGTCCCTAATTTTAGCCCTTTATTGTGCTCTAAATGTTGTTGGTCCCATATAGACATTTGATGGTCTCTAAAAACTGGTTTGATTGGCATTATAAAAAAAATTTAGTCAAATAGTGTATTGCCTTCAGAGTTTTTCATACTTTCTCTTTTGTTCACAGGCATTTTCGACACTCCCCTAGTATCATATTTGCCAGAAAAAATGCTAGAGTTTCTCAAACGTATGACGCCATTTCCCTCCAGACTGGGCAGGCCCGAAGAGTTCGCGCACCTCGTGTCGAGTATCGTGGAGAACCCCATGTTGAACGGCGAGGTGATACGGTTAGATGGGGCGCAGCGGTGGTTCCCCTTATAACGTAGCTTAGGGCAAATAGTGTAAGTTTGTAGAATAAATGTGGTAGATGTTAGCCTTTTGTTTTTCTAGGTAGTATTACCGGAATCCCTTCCATTCCTGCCTGAGGTATAAAAACGAATGGTAAATAGTAAATACCTCTGTACCACCACCCTCGGTGCCTCTAAAGTGCTACTATAGTGAAATTAGTGAACAAGCTACATCAGGCTCATTATTTCAAAGGAACGGACGCAAAATTGTATTGACATACGCTTTTGTGGTATAGCGGCCTGGTGTTTTAGGTAAGTTTGTTTAATCATTAGTGTTAACGTGATAACTATGTGATATATTTATGTCAAGGGCAACGACTATGCTTAAAATGATTTGAACTGGCCGAATTGTATCAAATAAGTTCGTTCAAAAAGGGACCTTAGCGGCCAGGCATAAGGTACAAAATATATTGACAGTTTTATAAAATATTGGTCATTTTAAATAATTTCAACTACCTATACACTGTAGTACATACTGCGGCCTACCACGAACCAATACCGAAATATTTTCCTATATGTAGCGCGACTTGCACTTGATCTTGATAATTAGGTTTCGCATTTCTCTGGTTCGTTCACTCAGTTGTAGGGTTGCCAATACTTACGTACTTTACTCTTTGGGGTTGCCACACGTCACATTTATCCTGACATGTCTTTGTCAGGATTGCGACCGCGCGGACTTTGCAAGTGTCAAGAATTTTGAGAATTAAGGTAAATTATTTAAAAAAATAACACGTTTATATGATTAATTTATTACAAGTAAACAAAAAATACGTATTTGTTGTTTACTTGTAATAAATTAATATTAATAATAAGATATTTCGTAAAATGTTTTAATCACTAGTATCACTACCTACTAAATACTAGGTATAATCTAAAGACCCTTCCTAAAGAGATTCCAATCAGCTAATAACCTACTTATGTCGCTATAACGTGCCAGACTGGACATGAACGATTGCGCTATCGAAAGATAAAGATAGTTTAGTCAAATTGTTAATTTCATTTATCCGTGTACTCCAAATATTGTACAATGATTTAACACTAAATAAAATATTTTCTTCTTCTTCTTCTTCTTAAAGAGATGCGATGGATGCGGGGGCGTTGTGCGGACCGACGTAGCGTATAAGGGTAGAAACTGGACTAACGTGATATTTTAAACTGCGAAAATGTTATAATAGCAAAATGGAATTTTGAACATTCAGGACTAATCAGGAAATTGTTTTTTTTTTCATATGGCAACCCTACTCAGCTGTAGCTCTTCTTATGTCCACGCAACGCACCACATTACCCCAGGCGGCCAGTGTAAGCTTGACCCCCATTACGCGTTGTTATTGCTTACTTTTTTAAAATTTATTACACCTCTCTGTCACACTTGCATATACGAGTGATAGACAGGGCCGATACTTCGTTTTCAGTTCGTGGTAGGCCCTGCGCCCTGCCCCACTCAGTCAGGTCGAAATTAAATATATCCACAAAATTCCGTACAACGTATTTTTGGGCCATCCTGTACTATACAACTAATTTATGATGACAATGCAGTCCACTATTGTAGGCCAAATAATAAGCCATGATTACATTGACTACCGATTGTGATAAATAGTAGGTAGATATAGTTCGTACAGAACTCTAAGGCCAAATTCTGTCAAACGAACGCAAGCAAAACTCTACTTAGAGCTCTGACTGTTAGGTAGATTTTTGTTTGCGTTAATTTGACAGCACTTGGCCTTACAGTTGTGTACGAACTATTATTACTTATAAACAATCTCGAGGCTACTGTTAATAGAGCCGTAATAGCCGTAAGTGCAGCAAAAGTGGCATGGCAACCGTCCTGTCACCTCGAAGATCTCACGGTTCGAAATAAATTGCCATACAATAAATAATAATAGCCTACCATATACCTCTAGGTAATTAGGTATATCTCGGCAAACAACTGGTTCAAGTAATGAAGGAAAACTTGGCGGAAATAATTCGTGTATAAGCAAATTTTGGCATAGTTGTAGGTAAATATTATTTATTATTATTTTTATTATTTATTAAAAAAAAAATATATATCACATTACAGAGAATCCAATTCGTGACATACAAATATAAATTATTTACAATATACAACATACATAACAGTGGCGGCGCGTCAAAAATATTCTTAGGGAAGCCGGAAATAATTTGCCTTTCTTATTCTTCGTGAGCCGTAGTAGAAGAATTGGACTGGCTTAAAATTAGGCAAGCCGGTGGGAATCCAGTTGTATGGACGCTCCGCCACTGATACAGAAACAGAGTAAGAATATATACCTAGGCCTTAATAACATACTACAAGTCCTGGGGGATGGGGGTGGAGATAACGGGTAGAAGGGGGTTAAAAAGGTTTTTTTTTTAGTTTTTTGTAAAAAGCTATTAAATGGTGGCCCATAGCAAAAAATGTTCTTAGACATAACTAGAATGAGATAAAACAAACATCTGACAGAACAACTAAATCACGAAGCTTTACTTAGCTGTAACACCATGGTTGGCATTTGAATAAATGAATTGAATTGAAGTAAGGACTTGATAATACAAGGAATTGACGAGTCTAATTGGACAAAACTGGCACCTAGCGAAATAAGGATTTGCCACAGCAAGGATTTGTCCAAACAAGGATTTGACAAGCGTCTGTGCTACCGAGTAATCTACATAAAATTCTCTACAACAAAGGTACAGCGCACTTTTTCGCTAGGATGAATATTTAATGAGATTCTAAATGGGGAAAGTTAATATAAGTGACCTCGTGGATGGCTCTCATTACTTTGTTTCTCAATATTCTTAAAAACTAAAAATACAGTATTTATGCACTCAACGAGTTCTAAACAACGAGACCCTCGATGGGGTAAGTAATTTTTTTTTCGCGCCCCTTTTAGAGGTATATACCTATCCATAACGGATTATCCCCCCGTACAAAAAAAGGGCAGTTCTTAAATCTTTTTGTCTACTATATATATTACTAAAAACGACATTTCTAGTACCTCACTTCGAATGTATTACTTACTATTTTTCCATGCTAACAATCAACCCCCTTTTCAACCCTTGGGTGAATTTTGAAAAAACGCTGAATGAAATTTTCTTATAATTTAATGCTAAATCTAAACTATGTTTCAAGATTCTCGTTTAAAAAAATGCTGGCCATACAAATTTCCAATCCCCTTTTCACCCCTTCAGAGGGTGAATTTCCAAAAACGCCTATAAAATAAAATAGCCTATGTCCTATTCTGGTGTATTAAGCTACAATACTGGTAAGTTTCATAACATACATCCCGCTCGGGGTGATGAGTCAGTCATCACTGATGACCTTCCCGCGCGAGAGCGTAGGTGTATGACATGATGGCACCATTTAGTCTAGTGACAGTGAAAAATACGTAAAGCTTGGTATAGCTCATACGTATGGTACAAATTATTGTCAATTTTATTGAATTCAACAGAAATCTAAATTATGTCTTTTTTTGCCTCCATAATAATATTTTTTACAAAAATAGGGTATGTTTAATTTATTACGAAGTAAAAGTGACTCGATCTTCAAGATTACCGTCTCAGATGTTTCACTCGATACCTGTAACGCCATCTATTGACACATTTTAGTATTAATTATACTTTGTATGAGTTGGGGGGTGACGTCATTGCGACAAATTTCCGGGTCTATTTATGATATGTGTGTAGATAAACTTTTTGAACTTGTCATCGTGTGTTGAAGGTTGAAGAGTATAATTTAAGAGTGTGTGCCGGTCATATGCATTCTCGCTGCGTAGCTTAGCTTGGCGTGTGTTGAATTGGACGTAAACCAGTAAGTGTCATATCTTTTTTTTTAAGAAAATACATTTTGATAAAGTACAATTCGTTGCAGAAGTGGTGCAGTCAAAGTAGGTACTGAGTACCGCGAACCGAAAACGAAATATCTGCCTCTCTGTCGCACTTGCCCATTGGAGCAACAAAGAGGGAGATACTTCGTTTTCGGGTCCCGGTAGGCCCCCCTGTATTAGTGATGTCATGATGTGTTACGATTTAGTATTTGGCAATCCTGGCTGTCACTATGTCTGTAACTTACGTAATTGCATAATAATTTGTTATATAATGATGCTGATTATTATACCGGTGTAGGTAATATACGTATAGTTAGCCAAGAAATTGATCTACCACTCTTCGACCATGATAACCAAATCAAATTTTAATATGAGTTTTCCATAAAAATGTGTGTGTGATGGTTGTCAGAGACTACGTAATGACTACGTACTCATTTAATTCCTAAAAAAATCATCGTATGTCATAAGTAGGTACCTTTTCTATTTCTATCCTATAGATCCTCATGCGGTTTAAAAAAGTTTCAATACTTATCATTACTGGTTTTTATTTTATGATTATATATCGTGCATTGATCTACGGTCTATGGGAGCTGAGATGTGTCAAAAGGACGTCCATGAATTACGTGAAGTGTTTATGGGCGTGAGGTGTGAGGGAGTTGACAAATATGAATGACGTATTTTTGTCCACAAGAATTGTAAAATTTAAGAGGGGACACTTTTTACACGACTTCCCGAAAAAGGAGTGTAAAATTTTTACGGCTTTGGCAGCTAATATGTCACCAACGGTCGACTTAAAAATGGAAAAGTTTTTTTAGAAATCTGTATATCATTTTACTAAAGGCCTATCCATAAATGCCCCACACACCTCTGTGTTGCATTAATATTATATCAACTAGTTAGTACTGGTTTAGAATAAAACCAATATGATCTTTTTTTCCAAGTTTTTCCAAAAGATATTTTGCAAATAATACTCGTATTGTTAAACGTTATTGCTCATTCCGATAAGCAGTTAGTATATTTATCAGTGTGTATTCTGATAAGATTATTATCCCAGGTTAATTAGGTTAACTTCATTACTCAATAAGTTAAATAAATTGCTAGAAATTTAGGTTAATACGTATAGTGCCTATTTAAACAAAAATAAATTTTGTTAATGATATCGTATCGCGACACTCCCATCAACCAAAAGAAATTAAATAATCGCGAGTCGCTAACAGTCTTTGTGAATATCTAATAATAATTATTCTAAGTAACCTACATGTAAGTGCAATGTATTTAGAAAATTTACAGAAATTTAGATTTTTTTCAGAAACATGAGAGCGCTAGCGGCACTGACGCTCCTAGCGGTATGTGACGCGTATCGGTTCCTCTTAGTGTTCCCGGTCCCAAGCCGCAGCCATGTAAACCTGGGCGAGGGCTACGTCAGGCACCTGCTGGCGGCTGGACACCAGGTGGGATATCTTACAGACAACGTGTCAAATAACATATTTTGTAAAATAAATAACAAATAAGGTATTCAAGATTCAAGACAACACACAAGTTTCCCCTACCTTAAATTATACAGGTGACTTTGAAAACGTCATAGTCTGTAGTGGCTTTGACTGTGAGAGAGCTGAGTGCATCAATATTTTATATTTTCAGTTGACTTACATAACCGCAATTCCAATGAAGAATCCACCCAAGGCTTTGCGACAAATCGACGTATCGTCAAACTTCGCCCTTTTTCCAGCAAGTGAGTTGCACGATCTCATAAAATCTATGTAGGCCCCACTGTAACACGTCTTGCACTATGGTGGTGGTGGTAGTATGGTCACAGAATAGGTATGGTGTAGCTATGGGGTAGCTATTCCTAGCTGGCATACCGTCTAAAGACATCATAAGAATAGGCTACCTGCATTTACCTATGGACTGGTGACGTGTGCAGCAACACGAAACATGGCCAGTCAGGCGAGTATGGATGGAGTATGGAGCCTGTAACATATCCAATGTGCATGATTTCATTCAAATAAGAAACGCAACTACTGAGCATACAGTTCACAGCAATGCTCTTCGTCTCGGCGCACTCGATAAATAAACCTACCACACGAGGCCCGTGCAAAATCATCCGAATGAGCTTCTTCATTAAGTTCCTAATGTGCTGACGATTACACGACCTTGTCACCTCGTCCACCCGGGCGCCTGTGGCATTTTGTCCGCCCTGTCTCCCCATAGCTATTAACTACGCGACATTCCTTCTTGCTTCGCAGCATAATATTCATCATAGGGAGATAGGTTTTCGTCTCTGTTTATCAGTAAGCAATTGTTATTTTCAGACGACGTCCTAGACCTAGACAAGATGATAAAGAAAGAGTTACCGGCTATGACAACAGAGGTGGCGCTACAGATGATGTTCAGCAACAGTAATGGCACCCTGTTCAACGACGAGGTTCGTCGATTGATCCACGATCCCAACGAGGAATATGACGTCGTTATAGCGGAGTGGATGTTCAACGAGGTGTACAGTGGGTAAGCAATTACCTTTTACTCCTTTAACTCAGGTTGAAGATACGGTTGAAGTAATGAGAAGTTTATGTTAGGCTAGTGCCTAATACGCCTCGTGGGATTAAATGCCAAAGCGTACACAACCGGGAAAATTCTAGGAGGATGATGACGTAAGGTTAAGCTGAAATCTATGTGCCATACAAAATGAATGGTCAGATAATCAGAGATCTCTCTATAGTGAAACTAGCCACAGTCCCATAGCAGTTTTACTATTATTGAGGACATTGTATAGACATTGGCGGTTCCCTTGATTAAGTATACGTAAGAAGGTAATGTTATATAGGTCTTGCAAGAATGTCCCTTGTATAGATCGTCAATTCACGTAGAGCACTCCACGACGTCCAACTACATACGCAATGGCCAAAACACTATAACTATGGTCTAACATCACAACTGTTATTGAGGAAATTGTATAGACATTGGCGGTTCCCTTGATTAAGTATACGTAAGAAGGTAATGTTATATAGGTCTTGCAAGAATGTCCCTTGTATAGATCGTCAATTCACGTAGAGCACTCCACGACGTCCAACTACATACGCAATGGCCAAAACACTATAACTATGGTCTAACATCACAACTGTTATTGAGGAAATTGTATAGACATTGGCGGTTCCCTTGATTAAGTATACGTAAGAAGGTAATGTTATATAGGTCTTGCAAGAATGTCCCTTGTATAGATCGTCAATTCATGTAGACCACTCCACGTCCAACTACATACGCAATGGCCAAAACACTATAACTGTGGTCTAACATCACAACTGTGAGTGAAACGCTTTCTCATGCCGTGATCAACCTAATAACAGTCTTCATAACCTTCCCTTCCAGGTTCGCAGCGATCTTCGGCTGCCCATTAATCTGGTCATCTTCTATGGAGCCTCACGCGCTAGTCCTGTCGCTAATCGGTGAGGATCCGAACCCTGCTTATGTCACCGACTACAGCTCAGTCAAGACTTCACCGTTCAATTTCCAAGAGCGCGTGGGAGGGCTGTGGACGTTTTTGTCAACTAAATATTATAAATGGTAAGAGAATTATCAGCGTCTTTATCCCCATAATCGCCATATTCCGTGTTTATTTAGAGCCAGATAAATTGAAGAAACGATTAGGTAATTGCGAAAGAGGAAGTTATCTGAATCTTACATTTGAACGATTAAGAGATCAACGTAATCATCTCATTTAATCTCTTATTCATAAAAGACGTGCATTATCCGTTATCTACCACTCCTATTTTTTTCCAATCACTGGACAACGATAAAGCCACATTCACAGGCCCCTCCCTGATGATTGGCCAGTTTCTTTAAAGTAAGACAGACTTGTTTTGTCTTGGGAGGATGCTCTAAAATCACCAGCGCTTACTATGTTTCCAACCAACAGCTGTACTTATCTCCGTATGTGTATTTCAAAAACACAACTTTTTGCTCGATATCTGTATATCGGGGAAATTGAATGTATGTCACTTTTAGACTCAATTTCTAATCCTCGTTTGTTCATATGTTCTAGGTTAAATTCTCCGCGCGAGGCCTCGCTCTACGAGGAGGTGTTCTCTTCAGCGGCGGCGGCAAGGGGTCGTCAACTGCCCTCGTACTACGAGGCTAAATACAACGCGTCCCTAATGCTCGGCAACTCGCACGTGTCCACCGGGAGCGCGATCAATTTGCCGCAGAGCTATGTGCCCATCGCTGGCTACCACATTGACGAAACTGTTAAACCTTTACCGAAGGTTAGTAATGTTAGTATAGGTAGGCCTGTCTCCAAAACGTTTGCCAGTAGCGTGGCGTCAGGCAAGCTGTAGCTAATGGTAATTTAGCATTCCTCTTCTGGAAGTAGAAGGTGTTCAAACTGCTCAATAATTATAAATCCGGAACAGAAGCATCATTCGGTACAAGGCATGGTCGATGAGTCTTCTCTCAGAAGAAACAACAATGGCACTCTGCTGATCGCATTGAATACAATAGTTAGGTGTCTAAGAACACAGAAATGTACAATTAAAATATGACTTATATTCTTATATCTTTAAACGAGCAATTCTTGTATATATATTTATTTATTTATTTCGGGGATCTCGGAAACGGCTCTTAACGATTTTGATGAAATTTGGTATGTAGGGGTTTTCGGGGACGAGCAATCGATATAGCTAGGTCTCATGCCCGGGAAAACGCCGAGCAAAGCTCGGTCGCCCAGATATTTTACTTTATTCATTCAATACAGAATATGTGGATTCTGGTTTTATTTGTCAACAACTGGTTATATTTGTGTAACAATACAATATTTTATCTAAATCTGGTTAATCGTAAATTTCTAAAACCTCAGTCAAGCCCAATAATTTCCAGGATCTCCAAAGCATAATGGACAACGCTAAACACGGCGTGATCTACTTCAGTATGGGCTCTGTACTGAACAGCAAATCCATGTCTGCGGGAATGAAGCAAGGCCTCCTGGACATGTTCGGCCAGCTGAAGCAAACAGTCATATGGAAACTGGAGGAGACTCCGGAAAAACTGCCGAAGAATGTCCATTTAATAGGATATGCTCCACAACAGAGTATATTAAGTAAGGCCTGTGTATTGTCTTCGTTACGTGTGGTGACAAGAACTCGTCTTAATATCGTCGCCTAATTGGGATAGCATGATAGCATGTTTGTTTCCTTGTAGACATTTGTACCTCTCATGTTATTTTTGAGTAAAATCGTCAGTCAAAATAAATTTTGGGTTAAATTAAATGAGAATGAGAACCGTCCAGAGAAACGCACCCAGGTATTTTATGTCTCCTAAATGGTATTACAAATTGCAAGCCAGTAATCATGCTCTCTTAAGAGATGTGGTACAAATGAGAGATAGATAACCTAACGTACACTGACTTTGACTGCCGTTTAGGAATAAGCACAGGCAATATTTGTTGGTATTTTTATTTTATCTTCACACTACCTTACGCGACAGGGCAGGAGTGGGGCATATGGCGCCATTCATTTATTACGTAAGACGATTTAGGGCGGGAGGGAGGTGGACCGTATCTTATTTTTTCTTACAGGGGGTTGGGACCGGAGGGAGTCTTGCGTAAGATCATAAAAATGCGCAAAGTTAAGATGATGGGTTAAAAAGTTGATTATTAACATAATAAAAATAAAAATTATTAGTACCTGTACCTACGAAACAAACAAAACGAACGTATTTCAAAAAATAAAATTTGTATGGAAAATAAAAATTAAAAACAATCGTGTTTAATTTTTTTCTTCTATTTCTACGTAGTTTTAGATTCAGGGGGTTCGCGTTTATCAGGGGCGAGGCGGTCAGATGATTCTTATTTTTGAGCGGATCAAAAACACAACATTCGTCTTACGTAATAAATGGACGACGCCTATGCGGTGTGATGTGGGCTGACGGATGAGACAATCTGAATTTCTATTATGCCCTGTCTCATATCGGTACTTCTGGTACTTTCGAAGTACCTTTTTTTTACTTAGACGAAGGCGTCCACGTCAAGTCCTGATGGATGAAATTTTAATACATTTGCAGACCATTCAAACTGCGTTCTCTTCATAACCCACGGCGGCCTGCTATCCAATACCGAAGCCATCCATTTCGGCGTGCCCATCATCGGGATCCCGGTGTTCGCAGACCAGTTCCTCAACATCGACAGGGCCGTGCAGAAGGGCTATGCGAAGAGAGTGGACCTGGACTATAATATTCCGAGCACGTTGAAACAGGCTATTGCAGATATCCTCGGAAACCCACGGTGGGTAAATTACATTTTTAAAATTCGAGCGTTCCTTTATTCTTTTTTTAAGCAAAACCTATCCGAGAAACGAGAAAAGAACTAGAAAATAAGTGAAAATAAGTAGAATTTGTTTTATAAGACTGCTGTTAGGATATAATATCTAAACTCTAAACCAATCAGGTTTAATTAGTGTTTCTTTAATTTATGATTAAACGTGAAAGCTACTTTAAAAGGGTGTTAAAAGGTATCCTCTAATTAAAAAAAAAAGTTTCATGGAATGTATTGCTTTGCAGAGTTTTCGTTTCATACACTTTTTCTCTTTTCGAAAACTTTTGACTTTTAGAGACAGCTAAAAGATCATTGTGTAGAACCCATTAGGCTACCAGAAAAGTAGATTACTTAGGTTAGAACTGCGAACCTTTGTGAAAAAAAATGTTTCCTATGAAGTGAAAATTCAACACTTTAAAAACTTACCCAATACTTAGTGGGGTCGTTTCGTTTCAATATAACCTGCGTTTGTTTAGGAGGTATCTTTATCCAAAAAATGTATTATGTGCTTTGGATATTGACCAACATTCAACTGATGTGTTGTCTTCATCATCCTAGCGTACTAACTGCACAGTTCCACCCCGAAAAATAGCCGGAGTCCGCTACTTAATCCCAAGATTTGCCGTGGTCACGGGCACTAAGTATTGTTGTCTTCATAAGAGTGTTTGACTCGTTTATCAGGTACCGTGAAACGATGAAGGCCCTCTCCTTCGTGTACCACGACCGGCCGGTCCGCCCAGGCCAGCAACTGGTGCACTGGGTGCAGCACGTGGTGCGCACGCGCGGCGCCCCGCACCTCCGCTCCCCGGCGCTGCTGTTGCCCTGGTACCAGAAGATGTATTTCGACTTGTTGGCACTCGTTTTGGTAACGGTTTTATTGGGTTTTGCTGCTCTGAAACAAGTGTCAAATGGAAAGGTTGATGTAAATAAAAAGAATAGATAATTTTTTGATGTTTTTTTTGCTATGTTATTAATGGGGTTACCATTAAGTGATGCGCACGCGCGGCGCCCCGCACCTGCGCTCCCCGGCGCTGCTACTGCCCTGGTACCAGAAGATGTATCTCGACTTGTTAGCACTCGTTTTGGTAGTGTTTTCATTGGGTTTTGCTGCTCTGAAACAAGTGTCAAATGGAAAGGTTGACAATGTCAATAAAAAGAATAGATAATGTTTTGGTGTTGTTTTAGTACTTCATTCAAGGGCTTGCCATCATGCAATTATACATACATATCAGCACTAGCTACGCCGTGGCTTGCTAAGGGGACATCATCATGTTACGTCTCAGCGATAGGGGGAAGGGAGTTTTACCGAACTTGACAGTTGTGGCAAGCGTGACTAAAGGGAGGGGCTTAAAATCTGGAAATTTTGCGTGACGTAATTTATGGACAGCCCCTAATCCTCTACTACCAATACCCGGCGTTACTCAGAATCCACGTGTGGTGTGGCCATTCAATATTTATAAGCAGCATGACTTCAACAGCAACTTAAAAACTTACCAAAATAAATTCAAAAGTGTTTGACTTCCGATGAATTGAAAAGTGCTGAAATGTAAATTTGAATGACTGAGAAGTTGTACGAGTTGGAAGAAATACGGTAGGTATCAATTAATTAATACCTTTTTAGAGTAACTAGAACATACTATTTTTACGTCACCAATAAACAAGATTTACTAAAATACTTCCACGAAGGCGCACCCCTCCACAGCCCTATCCGTACAATTGTGCATATTAGTATGAGATTCGCTGTGGAGAACCGCCTCGGCGTGGATGATACGCACTATACATACCTATATATACATACAAAGATATGCTACCTAACTTAATTCAATAAATCTGAGGCTAATCCGCCTAATCAATTTAGATTATTTTCCTCATCCGTATAATTGTATTTACTTTAATAACCTAGATTATATGGAATATACTTAGATAAGAATGGATAAGCGTCCTAATTAAAATTATGCCACTTCAATCCTGTATAAAAGCACGGGAGTTGATAGAACTACCATTCAGTAGCTAAAATATTTATTTGAATCAAGAAATATATAGTTATAAAGAAAAACAAAATGAAAGTATTTTTGCTGACCTGTCTTCTTACTACAGTTTACGCAAGGTCGCTATTGAGTAATCAGCTGGCTAGTAAAATCCACCATAAATGTAAGTAATAAAAAAATAGATACTTAAGTAATTATCTAATTATATTAAAACCTCGCAAATTAAGGACCATATAATCATCAGCCTATATACGTCCCACTGCTGGGCACAGGCCTCCTCTCATAGATGAGAGGGATAGGGCAGTAGTCCCCACGCTGGCCCAGAGCGGGTTGGGGACTTCACATACAACTTTGAATTTCTTCGTGGATGTATGCAGGTTTCCTCACGATGTTTTCCTTCACCGAAAAGCTAACGGTAAATATCTACCGATATTCCGTACATAAGTTCCGAAAAGCTCATTGGTACGAGCTGGGATTCGAACCCACGACCGCCGCTTGACAGTCGCATGCTTAAACCACTGGGCTACCGTAGCTTGAAGGACCATACGCACCATTTAATTAGGGCTATATGTTTTGGGTTACTAGAAGTGTCACTAAATTAATTTCATGTACTCTGCCGACCTCTTTTAGGAATAATGAATAAAAAGTCAATGTTTCTCTAGGGTCTGTACTGTAATTAATGTTAAAATCCTTTTACCGGAACTTACTGGAACCTCCCTCTCCCCAAAGTAGCTATCCAAAGTAAATTAAGATTGGCTCGACCCCCTCCCCCCCCCCCCCCTGAACGTCTCACGTAATTTATGGACGGCCCCTACCTACCTACCTACCTCTATGAATAATGTTGTATTTCTGTATCCATTTATATACTATTCAGATGGGAACGGCTTGAAACGCTGCGTTAACATGTGGGATGAGGGCTGCATCAACGGACAACTTGGCGGCTCAGGTATACTTAAAATTATTTGAACTGTCCGAGTTGTATCAAATTAGGCCGTTCAAAAAGCGACTTTACTGTCCAAGCGTGAAGATTCAAAGTCCAATGACAAGTTTTATAAAATGTCGGACATTTTAAATAATTTCTACTATACGATCGTGGAAAGAGTTGGCTTCTTTTTTTTTGAACCTGACTGTGGCTTTATAGGCCGAGCCCAATAAAACGATAGGAGTGCGCGGTTGGAGAGTGGCCTGGGGAAAATCCAGGGGAAACCTCCGACACGACCACGCGGGTGGTTTAACCCTTTGAACGCCAGAGTGGCAGTGTGTCGTCGTGCCCACCACGCCAAGCACTGTTGAATTGATTTCACGTTGAAACCAATAAAAACAATTCATAATAGATTTTATGTCACACCTGGCCATAAAGCGGCAATTACTGCACGCTCCGCGCGCGGGAAATCCCACTTCCTGGCCAGGGGATGACATAAAATTTTGTACTTAACACGGGCGGTAATAAAGAAAGCCTCAGATCGCATATTTATCGCCCTTGCCTTCGGCTCGGGCGTCAAATACCTGCGATCTGAGACATTCTTTGTTTTACCGCCCTTGTTAAGTAATGTACTATTATTCATGATCAAAGTACACCTTCAATCCGACCTTTTTAGTGGTTGTTGGCGTGGTGGGCACGACCACTTTATAGGTTCTTGGCGTTCAAAGGGTTAAACACTGGAATAATCTAAGAGTTTGCGCTCCAGTGAGATTGGTTTAGTTTAGCCGAATCTGACTTTCAGTAGAGTCGACGGTTATTTCTATTAGTACGTGAAAATCTCTCACACCTTGTCGGTGGCAAACAAGCGTACGGCTCGCCTGAGCTTAGCTATCACTGCAGCCTATGGACGTTTGCAACTCCAGGGGTATCACATGCGCGCTGCCGACCCTTTACAAATGTACACACTCCTTTATTGAAGAACCCCATACTGTAGTCTCTCGGGAAAACCTCGGCAGGGAAGTTACCACGGGAGCTAAAAAGAAAAGGTAATAATCTCATATTTATCGCCCTTGCCTTCGGCTCGGGCAAACACCACAACTACCTACGCTCTGAGACATTCTTTGTAAATAAACATTTCATTTTTACCGCCCTAGGTATCATCGGTTACCACTCATTCTGGCGTCAGTTCAGTGCATCAGTCTGGACCACGTCTGGACTGAACTGACCATGGTTTTTCACCTTAGTCTGGCCGCAGACGCACGGTTTTCCGATACTGTTTCAGAGAGAGGGGAGTTAAAGCATCTCGCTCTAAGATGCTTCAACTCCCCTCCCCTCCGTTTCCGTTCGGAAAACCGTGCGTCTCTCTCTGAAACCATATCGGAATTAGGGCTTCCATTCCGTAATTACGTAATTACGGAATTACGTAATTACGGACAGATATTTGCCTTCTTATAATTACGTAATTCAAAGGTTAAATTCCGTAATTACGGAATTATGTATTACAACTTATTTCTTTAAAATATGCCTACTATTTCAGTCCAAAAATGGAAAAAAGTTTTACGAAATTGTAAATTAACGTTTTATTAAATAACATAAAAGATTATGGGATATTATTTGGAGTTAGTACCTAGGTACCTCGACACATCACTAGCGAGAATGGACAGGATTGCGTTGTAACCCTTTCGACTAGGTTACTCTGATGTCTGTGGACTAAATACAAGAAGGAGGTCCGACAGGGGCCAGGGGTGCAATATTTTACCGGGTGGGTGTTCGATGTGGTGGCTGGAATGGCGGAACAGATCAAAAACCTATTAATATCATATTACTATTTGGGGGTTGTGGCTATCATTGCGACCATTGCTGAACTATTGGGATCCTAAAAGTGGGTAAAGTCCTGCAAACTTAAAGAATGGCAGGATTTTGCTGAACTCGAGAAACTTAGTCTCTTCAGGGCACATGACGTGTTTGCCTAAGAAAGATCTACGGCTGTGCATTAGGCTAGGGCAGTCAGTTAGGATGTGTGCAAACGTCTCCTCCACTTCAATGCAGCGTCTGCACCTCCTTGTGTCACTCAATCCTAACGTGTGCATGTGATTATTTAGTAAGCAACTTTACAAACATGCGTAGTCGGTCCCTGCTTAGCAATAGGCATCAGGGGACCCCTTTTTGTTAAAGGCCTTAAATAGCGCCTTGGAATGGTTCAGACCTGGGAACTCTCTCCAGGCCTGAATCGTTTTGTAGAAACAGTAGATTTCCATGGTGAGCTTGGTTAGACGTATGGGAATGCCACAAAACGATTCTGGCCCACAATGCATCCCCTTCGCCTCCGCTCGTGCAAGCTCGTCAGCTCTTTCATTTCCCGCGATACCTGCATGCCCTGGGGCTCACCGTAAAATAACCTTGTTTTTCGCTCCAAGGTTATTTAATGCTTCCCGCCAATTCAAGAGCACCGCCTGGCTATACGATTGAATATAAATTATTTTTTGATATTGTTGAGATAATTGCTTTGCCGATTGGTTGTCGCACACTCTAAGATGGCGTATACCTCTACTTGGAAAATAGAGGAGTCCTTTCCCAGATTCCAGCTGATAGCAACTAGATTCAGTGCTAGAAGTAAATGTGTGGCATACCTACTTAGAAATGGATATCGTACCAATTCATCGATTTTAGACTAGCACAATATTCGAATCAGACTGTCCACCGCACTACCATACTTGATTTATAACAACTGGTTGCCAATAATACAAATAAAACTTAAAGACGACCGTATTAGTGGGAGAAATTCCTCAAGCTGGACTGACCATATACGTTCAGCTCTTTGTTCTGAAAATTACACGTGGATGCTGCGATTTATTTAAATAATGGTGTTAAAAATAGTTTCCCTTAATTATAATTAATAATTATAACAAATACAAATTATTTAGAGATTTTTAATTTGAACTCCGGGTCAGTTACGTAATTACGTAATTACGTAATTCAACGTTCTAATTTCGTAATCAATTACGTAATTGACAAATCCGTAATTTTGGAAGCCCTAATCGGAATTCCGTGCGTCTGCGGCCAGGCTAAGAAATATGCTATTTTATCTGTTATTTTATGTCACACCTGGCCATAAAGCGGCAATTACCGCACGCTCCGCGCGCGGGAAATCTCACTTCCTGGCCATGGGGTGACATAAAATTTTGTACTTAACACGGGCGGTAATAAAAAAAGCCTCAGATCGCATATTTATCGCCCTTGCCTTCGGCTCGGGCGTCAAATACCTGCGATCTGAGACATTCTTTGTTTTACCGCCCTTGTTAAGTAATGTACTATTGTAGGCAGTGACGATTTTTATCTCGGAGGCAGCTTTAACCCGGGCAAGCGGTGCGTGAACATGTGGGATGAGGGCTGTATTAACGGCCAGCTGGGCGGGTCAGGTAAGGCTAAAAAGGTCGTCCTAAGGTTAGCAGTGTAGTGTTAGCAGCACAGCACAGCTAGCACAAGATGTCGCGCAAGCTATCTTCGCGGGATAAACACTTGATAAATTTCATAGATAATCATCAACGATCCATTGGCCAGTATAAATTGGTCATCATGAGTTCATGAGGCCCAAATGAGTCCGTCATATAAGGGCTGACGATACCCATTCAATCTTGTGTCCGTGAGATGAGCTGATATGCCCAACAGTCTTTGCCGACAGTATTTAGTCATAGAATATCTATTTGATGATTATCATCATCATCAGTCGCTCCCCCAATGCTGAGGATCGTGACATCATGTCCCATTCTTGCTGACCGGACTCCTCCATAGGCTCCTGTCACCCGCCTTATGGATGGCCTCGTGCAGATGTAGTTGCAGGGGTGCAGTGACTTGGGTGCTCCATTAATGATTATATCGTTACTCTTATTTTAATTTTCCTTATTATAAAAAACTTAAAAAAAGATACTTATACGAAATAATATATACAAAAATACTTAACAACTAAATAAATAAACTAACACTGTCTAAAAGAAAATAATACCCCAATCATAAAAAGAACACCCCGTCCAGTCCAGCAACTCTGCTCGCGGCATGGTGCCCAGTGCCCACTGCCCAGCACGCTGCGATCTAAGACATTCTACCTATTACTTATACCTGTTTTTTTACAGGCAGTGACGATTACTACCTCGGGGGCGGTTTCAACCCCGGTAAACGTTGTGTGAACATGTGGGACGAGGGCTGCATCAACGGTCAGCTCGGCGGATCAGGTAATAACCACACTTTTTACACGCGACTGCCCAAAAAAATAAGGTGTAATGTTTTCAAGTTTTTTTTTTTTAATTTATTTCCTGACCATGGATACAAGTCCTTCAGTCGTAATAACCATACGGCCAAACGGGCCAAAGGGGAAGGTCACGGGAAGGTTGACCACAGAAAAGATTAATGCGCTTATTAACCGACTTTAAAAAAAGAGGAGGATCTTACTGAGTGCCATCAGCGCAGCGCTGACAGGGTACTGGCGCAATGTCAATATTTTTCCATGCCAGTCTAGCGGGCCCGGGTTTGTAGTCATGGGTATTTATATCTACACGCGATTTCTGATATTCTATGCTTCTTTGATTGCAGGTGGCGACGATTATTACTTGAACGGAGGTTTCACTCCGGGCCGTATGCGCATGTAATGGAGCATTACCTAGATCCAAGTTCTTCGCAAGTTCCCAACAATGCCCTCCACTTCAGCTTCATTTTAGCAAATGTTTCTTTTAGTAGTTATTTTGTGTTGCCTTAGTTTTTTTTGACAATTATTTAAAAATAAAAACAAGATAGAAAACCTTTCTTATTATTTTATCCCTTTGAATTTTATTTGGTTAACGTATGGCTGGACAGGACAGATCTGTTATGGCAGAGTAGTATGTATGTCCTATAGTGTACACAGTAATAAAGTCCGGTTCGAAGGACTTACACCCGTTAAAGTAAGTCTTTATCGATATTAGGTACCTACCTACACAGTACACACACACAGTACCGGCCGCCAACAACCCCTAGGTCCGGAAGGGTGGTGCGACTTCCGTCACACGTGTCGCGACGCCCGCCACACGGGCCAAATTAAAGTAACTCTAGTGGTAGCAGTATCCAAGCAAGTATGGCAGACGACGCGATGTGAATAAGACCACGGTGTATGAACCTTACCTTAGTCTCATCTATGTCTGCTGGCCCGTTACTCCCGCTACTTCTCTTCTCGCCTCGCACCCCGCCTGACCTGCACTCGAGGCAGTCGGCGCCGTCTGCGAGGCCCCCTCGTACCGCCTGTAGTTGTTAAAGGTATTCTATGACATCACCATTGCCACCAAGCATCCCAAACACCCAGAAGGCCACGCCATAGGCCACCGTTAAGGAATCTCAAGGGAAAGTTACTATAAGTATCAATGAAGGTAAAGTCAGTCTGTGCAGTGAAAGTTCCCCCCTTAGCCTGTATCCCTCTCATCTGTCCACGAGTCCACCGGTGCCTTCACGTTGGCTACCGATGGATCCGAGTTGTCTTCCCCAGTGAAGACAAGGAGACCGGTCATCCCTATGTACTAGGTACTCTCGGTGGCGTGGGCGACCGGAGTATCGTAACGGGTTTCCTAAGCGCTAGAGTCCAGAGCTGACCGTTATACAGATGAAGCAACTAACGCAGCCGAAGCGACAGCTTGACGGCTTGACGGCTTTGGGTTTGTGCTAGTTTCCCTCTGACCGCCCCACAGAGGGAAGCGACCATTCGCTCACTCACTAGCACGGGCAAGCGCACCCTCCACGCGCCGCAGCCGTGGAGGCAAGCCCCAGTGGTCGCATCCTCAGATGCTTCCGCGCTCAAACCTCCCCAGGCTCTAGATCCCAGGAAACAACATGCCACTCAAAGATAGGGAGGAAGGATAGTATAGATCGTTAACAACGGATTACTCATTAATGCAACTATCTTAGTCAGTAGTATAAAAGGTTAATCATAGGGTAGATGACATTTAACACGTGAAACACAAAGGGCTGAGACTCAGATGTTGAAGTACTTAGATAGTGAGATCTAGATATTTGAGACACTTAGCTTCAGGGAAACCAGCTCTCGTGGTTTCCTGCCATCCATGAGATGAGGCTCGGTGCTCACGAACACCACTCACTTAATCACATGTAAAGGCGGCAAAGTCACAATTGAAAATGGCTGCCGCCAGGAAGCACAGAGCGAACGGCAAGGCGCATACCATAGAGTATGATCATGGACAAAACAATTCACTCACCATAGAGAATCTACCATTCGGTTAGGGCTGCCAGTGGAATGGATGTCGTACGTCATCGTGATGGTCCGGCATTCACGACACTCCCGACGGCCGGCAGAAATGACATAAGGGAGCGCGTCCACTGAAGAATCTTCTCCCTGGCTCTGACGGCTGCATCCCTGGTCTGCCGCGGTCGAGGAGAGGCGCCAATAGTGTCATCAGCATTTTTACCATCTGTGTCAATGTTATTAGGCGAGGTTGCTCCCTCTGGAGTAATCTCTTCAAGGATACTTTCCGTATCGTAAAAAGGATTCTGTTCCCCATCATTATGTAACGGCATATCGCTTATTTCTTCGACCTCCATGTCGATGTTTAAATCCTGTGGATCTTCAAAGGCTCCTCTTGAGTCTTCCTTATTCACAGGCGATGAAGTAGTTTCTTCACCTCCCACGTCTTCCACTTCCAGTGGATAAAGTTGTGCTATTGATCGAGTAAATACCTTATTACCTACTTTAACTTGAGCAACACGACACATATCGTCGGCTCCCCTTTTAAGTGATATGATTTTACCTACTTTCCAATCTTCCCTATTCTTATTATCTCCTTTGATCTGCACCACTTGTCGTTCAGACGGTTCTAGTTTAGACGTACACCTCGGTTGTTTGTGAGAGTGCGAGTACCTTTCCCTTAAACTCAATAGGTATCGATTTATGAACATCTTCTTAAATTCTTCCAGTATGGTGATACCTTTCTTCCAACTCTTCACTAGGTCGCACTTTGCCTGTGTTCCTACAGGTAAGGGTCCGTCATCCTTGGCCTCTATGGCTATGGTTCTGCCCATAGCAATGAAGTCTGAAGGTCTCAGAATGTGGTCCATCTCATCGTCGACGTAGGTTAAAGGTCGAGAGTTTATAACCGCTTCAATCTCTTTGACAATAGTACTCAGCTGGTTGTCCGCCAATAAATGCTTCTGTAAGGTCGTCCTCATGCACACCTTGACCATACCCACGAGTCTCTCATAAAATCCTCCAAACCACGGTGCGAGTTGGGGTATGAAACGCCACTTAATCTTCTTGTCGATACAATAAGGTTGTGTCATGATTTCCGACATCAACTTCAGATTAGTGGCATTGTCAGATGTTATTACCGTAGGTACATTCCTGGTGGCTATAAATCTCCTTAAAGCCAGAAGTCCTTCTTCTGCGGTCAAGTCGCGCACGATTTCCAAGTGTACTGCACGTACAGCTAAGCACGTAAATAGACAAATCCATCTCTTCTCTGTACCTGTTTTCGTGTTGACTAATACAGGTCCAAGGTAATCTACTCCTGTGAAAGTATAAGGGTCCGTATAATTAACCCGTTCAGGTGGTAATGCCGGTGTAGGCGGTAACCTAAAAGGTCCACCTCGTTGTTTAACGCATTGAGCGCAATTGCTAATGACATGAAGTACTCGCTTTCTTCCTTGGGGTATCCAAAAGTTCTGGCGAATGATACTGAGAGTATGACTAGCCCCTACATGATAGTTGTCCGTATGAGTTTTCATAATGATCCGATCTGTATATGGGCTATCATGAGGTATCAATATTGGATATCGTTTGTCATACGTCCAATTAGCGTATTGAAATCTTCCCTTGCTTCTCAGTATCCCATCCTCATCTATAAAAAGGCCTAGATTCCTTTTTAAGCTAGTTTCTTTCCCTGCCAGTTCCTCAGGAAAGTGTTCCGCTTGAATCTCCTTTATTTCGGATACTTTCGTATACACGATACCAATGTCCTCTTGCGTTACTTCCTTTGGTTCAATACCTAAGCTGCTGGTTTCATCCTGATGTCCTCTGTCGATCATGTCTTCAACTTCATCCATCGGAGTATTCGACAGACCCTCCCCGGCCAAAAGAGAACTGTTACTTGGTGGACTGACAGGCCACTCTGCTGAATCTTTCGATAAGAATTCGGGTCCTGCCAACCATTTCTCCTTTTCTTCTTTTGGCTGAGCGGGCCTAGTGGCAACATCCGCCGGATTCAATTCCGTTGGAACGTATCGTACCTTAAGTTCTTTGTTTCTTTTCATTTCTTGGATTCGTCTCGATACGAAAGGTGTCAGAAGTTTATCAGAGTGGTACCAACTAATCAAAATCTGACTATCCGACCAGAGAATTTGTTCTGTTATGTTGCCTTGTAGAAACTTCTTGATGTATTGAATCAGGCGGCAGCCTATAAGTGCCGCAATCAGCTCTAATCTCGGGATCTTTAAGTCGTCCTGGTCCTTGATTGGAACTAAGCGTGACTTTCCTATAATAAAGCTCCTTGTGTTATCCTGTACTATGTAGTCTACCGCTGCGTACACTTTGGTTGATGAATCAGTAAAGCAATGGATGGAATAACTTTTACACCTCTGGTTTTCCACACAGCATCGGGAAACATAGGTTTCCTTCAAGGTCTTGAGTTCTTTCTGGACTTCTTTCCATCTGTCCGCTAAGTCTCCAGACAGAGGAGAGTCCCATTTCACTTTTAGCTTCCACAGGTCCTGAAGAAGAAGTTTTGCCGTTTCCTTGCCTTGACAAAATGATGAGGAAGATACGATACAGGGTGATTAGTGTTGTCGATCTCATCGTTCGGTACTACTTCTACAATACCTAAGTTCCTTTGTTCCTTAATCAACTGGTCATAAGCAGTCAGCGTATCAGACTCTAGTCGTTTCATTAAACCTACCAAACGTCCTAGAGCCAAACCAAAGTTAGAATCTATCTCTGGAGGGTATTCTATCCATGGCCACGATACCTGATATCTTCCATCCTCAAATCGAGTCGTTTCGTTGAAGTGGCATATGGCCTCTTCTTCTCGGCTTTCTTTAGGGGAATCTGTTATACCTAAAGATTCGAGTTTCCATAGTTCTTTGATGTTGACTCCATTTAAGGGTAAGTCCGGCTGGGTTAGTCCGACGTCCAAGCTGGTCTGGAAATATGTGACCACTTCCAGTTGATTGGCAGGCTTCAGGTTCGCCATCCCGCTGATAATCCATCCTAGTTCAGATTTAATCATAAACAGATTCTCTTGGATCTCGATCTTCTCTGGTAGAAGGATCCCGAAGTAGTAATCGTTACCTATGAGGATATCTATCTTGTCGCCTAAAGATCCATCGTCCGCTAGTTCAAACTTAGACTTCCAAGATTCCCGGTCAGGTCCTGTATAAGGCACACCCTGAGTTATCATAGGAACTACATTTGCCATAACTGTAATCACCTTCCCTGATCGTGTCACAATCTGGAAACTGACTCTTGGACTATCAATTTCCTGCGGTACCTTAGAACCGAAAGTGAATATTGTCAGCCGACTCTCTTCAATGGTCGCAAGTCCAAGTTCCTTAGCCAAGCTTTGGGTAATGTAGGTCCGCATACTCCCAGAGTCAAGTAATGCTCTTCCTTTGAGTTGGTCACAGTCATTGTCACTCCTTAAGTTAATGACAGCTGTTTGGAGTATAGTGAATCCTAAGTCATTCACATGACATTGTACAGTAGGTTCAATCTGCTCATCCTTCCTTTCCTCTCTGCCATTCCTAGGAGGATTTGATGAGTCCGTGGACTTCTTTGGATTTACTTTCGGACACAAAGCCGTATGGTGACTAGGATTCCTGCATGACGCACAAACAATGCTTCCTCGGCATCTGGACGCTAAGTGACCCTTCTTAAGACATCTATAACATCGATCTCTCACTCGTTCCTTCCTCTGGTTTACTGATGTGTATCGATTACATTCTTGAGACGGGTGATCCCATAGCAGAACACACACGCATGTGAAATCTTGCGTTTTTTCCCAAATGGTTCCACTGGGAATCTCCTGTTGCTACTGTCGTGACGGCGATCTTCCTGAAAACGATTGAACTTCCTCTTGAATTCTTGGTTCCTTGAAGTTGAGGTAGAAGCATATGAATTCCTTCTATTATTGGCTCTATAGTTACTTGGTCCTCTCTCGGATCTAAATATTTTGGGTCTTTCATTAATATGTAGAGCCTCGGTAGTATAGTTGTCTGCGGTACTCTCCTTTAAAAGAGATTTAAATCTAATAGAGTCTTCCTTCGCAGCTATCAAAGCTTCCAGTTCGTCACGAAGCTCCTGTACGGATCCATTTCTTACAGTCTTCCTCAGCTCGTAGAGTATGTCTGATGGGAACTTTTCCAATATTTGAAACCGAATGTAATTTTGTGATGTATCCTCGCCCAAGGAACTCAATACCTTCAGATGTGTCTCGATCTCATTCAGGACGTCACGGCAACTATTAATCGAGTCCTCTGCCGGCTTTAGTTTACTCAAAGCAGAGTAGTGGGCGTCCGTCACCAGCTCGACCCGACCATACCTTGCCTTAAGAGCAGTAACAGCAAAACTATAATTGGCATTGGTTGCTTCTAATCCTGCGATCAGCTTCTTGGCTTCGCCCCTCAAGGCTGAACTCAAGTACAAAAACTTGTCGACTTCGCTCAATCTTCGGCTATCCACGAGAGACTGGTATCGGTCCCAAAATTGGTTCCACTGCAAGACGTCACCGTGAAATTCGGGCAGGCTTAACTTAGGTAGTTTCCCCGAGGCTGGTAAAACACTGTCCCTCGATGACGTAGTCCTAGCTCGTTTAAGTCGAACTTGCAGCTCACACAAATTTTCTTCAGCTTCAAGTTGAACGGTAGCTATTCTGGATACTTCGTCGACTGCTGGATCATTGACGAATCGAAAGTAGTTGTTGAGATCAGACTTGAGTCGATTCAAACCGCTTTCTAATTTGGAAATACAAATTTCCATCTCATGAATTACCGCGTCGCTTGGGGTATCAGGTAAATTAATAATCTCCCTCGCCTTAACAATTAAACTTTCCAGATGGGTGGAAACAATTCCAAGACTGGCCATTAAACTTTCTTCCATATTGATAGGTTAGGTGATTGACCTGCAATAGACACACACAAAAAATAGTACCAGTGTACACTCCCTTGTGTGCACTATACCGCATAAAGCATTCAAAGAAATAAGAATTGAAAGCACTAGCATATTTTTATATTGTCTGGCCATATGTGTTTCGTAATATATTAGGCGATCATGATTTGTAAAACTTCATAAACATTGCTATAACAAAGGCACATGCACCAAAGAATAGCTTTATGAATTAATCCCGCAAGCGTCAGGAAGATCCATCATAACTTGAACCTTCAAGTCAATCAATCGCATAGCATATAGGGTTCAATATTAAATTGGTCGAAAGTGGATCCTTGTTGCTGGTGAACAACCAACCATGGCATCGTATAATTGTAAATCTTTAGTAAGCTTGTATGATATTGAATGCAACAATGAATAAATGTGACAAGTTATTATTGTAAGCAAATAATCAAAACAATAGGTATCGTTCATATTAGCTAACTGTACAGTTAAATTACCTATGTCCATTTGAGTGAATGTGTCTTTATTATACCACTAATCATTAGACAATGAATGTATCTAAATACTTTCCTATATTGAAAAGTAAAAATAATAATAATAATAGAAAGTAGGTAGTTTCTTTAATGAAGTTTCACTTTAACCTATAATCCATGTACTTATATAACGTATTGAATGAATGAATTTAATTTAATTAAATGTGTATAACCACTTTGTCTGTATTCATCCTGACGGCAAAAAGGTTAAATGCTTAATTCAAAGTTAGGTAACTTTATTCAAAGTAAGTTAAAAATACAAAAGATAAACTTCTCATAAGTAAATATGTAAGGAATAAGTTCACTTGAAAGGAGTTGAACGATTATTTGTTTATGTAAATTAATCTGTTGTCTACTAAAATAGGTTTAAGAAATTCAATCTCATTAAATTTATATCAGCGCTCCAATAATTATGAAAGTATACTAATAATCCATCCGTGTAAAATCTCTCCGTGTTGGTGAAATCCGAAATTTAAGTAAGTGTGATAATTAGTAACTTTGTTTTATTAACACTTCAATTTGGTTTTGCATATGACCAGACGGTACAATAACACAAATATAGTATCAACATTTCACACAATCACGAACAATCACCATTAGAAATCAGTTATAATGTAAAATAAACATCACAAAATAAATCACACATCCTGTAAAGATCTTTTTGATAGGTATAGTTATCATTAATTTTACTTACAATCCATGTAAGCGAGAACACAGGTATAAACAAAGGAAATGTATCGAGAAGATGTAATAAATCAGTATTAAATGATATTTCATTTCAGTTCATTTCAAGAATAAAAATTTATATTTGAATGCCTACTCATAATCAGTGTTTTGTCAAAGAAATGTTATAACTCATCAACTAAACAATAGAGAGATCATAGTCATAAATGCAATAGTTACCAAGATAATTTTGCTTTACTATTTTCCAATTTATTTATGATAGGTATACCGCACCACTAACTTAACGCAAACGCTGCCAAAAGGAAACCAAATTATCTAACCCTTTTAACACCTGGGCAAAGTCGTAGGTAACCGACTACCACTATAACTTTAAATTAATTACAATTTATATTTATACTATCAATTATGAAACCAATATAAATCATGTTCATACTGGTCGGTGGTCTCGGAGTAACTTAGCGATTCATATTTCCATCACATATTCTAACTGATCCTAAAGTATGTAGTTATCTAGTCGAACCTTTTGTAAATTTTAACTAGACAATTATAAAATCAGACGCACAATCAAAAGGTAAAGAAAATATGTACTCGACCTAAATTATGCACTATGAGAATAAATCATTCCAAATTTATTATTCATATCTCCGGTCTATCATACCAAATTATCAAGTCATAATGAAAGGTAAACTCTTGGTTCATAATGAAATCCTTTAAAATGTGTATATACTCCCTAATGATCTCATTTGATATGATTACTTATGATAAAAGTTTTATGTTGCTCAGCAATAATTACCCTTACTTTTTTCATACATTACTAGGAATGAAGATGACATAAGCCTTAAAAAGAATAAGCAGAGACAAGGCTTCAGGCAGAATACGCAGCGTAGGTTCGCAAAAGAAAGAGTAAGCATTATCCAGAACATGGGTTCAACCACGGTTCAACGCATACAGTACCAACCCGCTATCATTGTGTTCATGAAATTAGATAATGAATGCGCTAATCCGCTAGACTTTAAATTCGTCCAATTAAGGTCGTACTTACAATTAGCAGATGGTATTTCGCCTCTGACACTATCGGGCCGACGTACTGGCAGAAGACTTCAAGTGGTAGATCTCATATGGCGGCTAGGGGTCTAGACAAGAGACACAGAACGTTAAAACAAGAATACATCCAGGCCAAACGTAGAAAAGTACACGTACGTATGTACGTAAGGAACTCGGTGTAATACTGCAACTCGTTAAAATATGTTCCAACTAAAGAAGAAGTGAATTTTGAAAATGGAACTAGTCGGCACGCTACACTTTCAATGGCGTCATTAGCTCTCTCTACTTTGAAACAAATTCTAGTACGATCCTCTCACAAATATTAATTGATCTTACTCCTGTACCTATGGGACATTACTAAAAACCTCCAGTACTAGTCTAAATCACTCACCTCGCAGCAAAAACGATTTTCTTTCTTAGAACAGCAGTTGAAACGAAACGATGGCCGGCAGCTTAACTTTCATTCCAATATACCGGAAAAAACAAGTGGCGGAAACCAAACGTAACAATTCGCCGACATCCTACATGACATTGTAAACTAAACCTTAACTCAATACTAATACAATTGATGCCCTACGAATAGAATTAATTTTGAAGATAAAATAAATTAAATATCTAGTTGGAACGGAAGAATCTAAATAATTAATTAATTTATTAATTATAATTGTTTATTTATAACACAACAATTAAAAGTCATTGTATTTACTTCGTAAAACAGATATATCGATACGCCATGATTGACAAATCACATATCGCTTAGGGCACGCTCTCAGAAACCCGCGAGATTTCAACTTATGTACTAAATTATAAAATTAACTTAACTAACACATAGTATCATAAGTTCTACTTATAATTAACTTTAATCCAACGCGTAAGACTCCATATATTGCATAATTCGTAAATAAACATCCTTTTAGTGAAGCTGAAAAATATTTTTCTTGATCGTAAACTGCTTCCGAACGCCATCTATCGGCAGACTTACGTACTATTGATTAGTCTGTTTGAAGGATGTGGTAATAGATGGTGCTCTCAGCTCGATCCGTTCCGTGCTGTAAAATTAAAATCTAACTTCGCCTGACGTGGCGTTAATTTTAAGTTAGATGGCTATAATGATGGGTTTACAACCTCGCCCTTGACTTCAATTTTCTTCTCAATGAAATTAATGTCTCTTCCGAACGACACCACTCAAATATCTTAGTATCTGAGGCAACCTTGTATTTCTTATATGATATTGCAATTTCCTAGAATTCTGTTTGAGATATAAGACACTCTTTTCTCCTATATTTGTATGACCTATACATAGGCGTTACATAGTGCTTCGCAATCGCTGAATTAGGCACAGATTCACACATCCAAGCCAATCTCCACCATGTCGCGACGCCCGCCACACGGGCCAAATTAAAGTAACTCTAGTGGTAGCAGTATCCAAGCAAGTATGGCAGACGACGCGATGTGAATAAGACCACGGTGTATGAACCTTACCTTAGTCTCATCTATGTCTGCTGGCCCGTTACTCCCGCTACTTCTCTTCTCGCCTCGCACCCCGCCTGACCTGCACTCGAGGCAGTCGGCGCCGTCTGCGAGGCCCCCTCGTACCGCCTGTAGTTGTTAAAGGTATTCTATGACATCACCATTGCCACCAAGCATCCCAAACACCCAGAAGGCCACGCCATAGGCCACCGTTAAGGAATCTCAAGGGAAAGTTACTATAAGTATCAATGAAGGTAAAGTCAGTCTGTGCAGTGAAAGTTCCCCCCTTAGCCTGTATCCCTCTCATCTGTCCACGAGTCCACCGGTGCCTTCACGTTGGCTACCGATGGATCCGAGTTGTCTTCCCCAGTGAAGACAAGGAGACCGGTCATCCCTATGTACTAGGTACTCTCGGTGGCGTGGGCGACCGGAGTATCGTAACGGGTTTCCTAAGCGCTAGAGTCCAGAGCTGACCGTTATACAGATGAAGCAACTAACGCAGCCGAAGCGACAGCTTGACGGCTTGACGGCTTTGGGTTTGTGCTAGTTTCCCTCTGACCGCCCCACAGAGGGAAGCGACCATTCGCTCACTCACTAGCACGGGCAAGCGCACCCTCCACGCGCCGCAGCCGTGGAGGCAAGCCCCAGTGGTCGCATCCTCAGATGCTTCCGCGCTCAAACCTCCCCAGGCTCTAGATCCCAGGAAACAACATGCCACTCAAAGATAGGGAGGAAGGATAGTATAGATCGTTAACAACGGATTACTCATTAATGCAACTATCTTAGTCAGTAGTATAAAAGGTTAATCATAGGGTAGATGACATTTAACACGTGAAACACAAAGGGCTGAGACTCAGATGTTGAAGTACTTAGATAGTGAGATCTAGATATTTGAGACACTTAGCTTCAGGGAAACCAGCTCTCGTGGTTTCCTGCCATCCATGAGATGAGGCTCGGTGCTCACGAACACCACTCACTTAATCACATGTAAAGGCGGCAAAGTCACAATTGAAAATGGCTGCCGCCAGGAAGCACAGAGCGAACGGCAAGGCGCATACCATAGAGTATGATCATGGACAAAACAATTCACTCACCATAGAGAATCTACCATTCGGTTAGGGCTGCCAGTGGAATGGATGTCGTACGTCATCGTGATGGTCCGGCATTCACGACAACACGTGTTCTCAGTAAGTGTTAACGGTTATCCAACGAACCGTAAACCACGAATGGGCTATTGCGGGTGCTTTTCCATAATATAAGTCGTTTACTAATAGTTATACGACCATGCCATAGAAAACGGCAAAGTTACGAATATGTCATTTGTATAAGCAAACGTAACTCAATTAAATCGTATGAAAAGCGGCCAAGTGCGTGTCGGGCCACGCACAATGTAGGGTTCCGTAATTGTCCACCCGTTACATTATGTGGACTAAAAAGTTTATGAACTTATATATACTATGTTTTTGACAGAATGGGACATTCTTTGTTTTATCGCCCTTGGTAAGTAATGTACTATTTTTCAAGATTTTATTCTACCGTTTTGTCGGCGTCATTGATATGTATACTCATGCCAAATTACAGCTTTCTAATACTAACGGTTACTGAGAAAAACGGGCGACAGACGGACGGACGGACGGACATGGCGAAACTATAAGGGTTCCTTGTTTACTACGGAACCCTAAAAAGCAAACTAGGCCAGAACGTGCTACGTTTCTAAATGACCATTTGTTATTTTATATTATTATGACTTAAATGAGTCATAATGGTGACAAATAAGCATACGTTCTGCCAATTTTAAGCTGGCACTGTATTTTATCGACGCTAGTGATTCGCGAGGGGTCACGTCTCGTTGCCCACCCTTTAGTGATTTGAGGATTCGTTGTGTTGATAGCTGCTACCCGGTCACAACAATATCTACGCAAGTGGTTTAATAACTATTTATTAAACCACTTTACTATTAAAGTAAGGCGTATTCCGCGCATCTGAACAACGGAACCTACAACCATTAGTATTACGAGTATAAGGATCATTAAATAAAAATATACAACTGCTAATCAGTATTTATTAGTTACACTATACTTTCGTGCCTTTAGCACATATTTTACATAAACAACATAGAAAAATATATATAATTTGCTTAATAATCTTGTAGCACAATTTGCAATTTGATTGCTACAATAATCGGTAATTCTATAATGTAATGATTATATCTATTCTTTAGGAATAATGCTTATTTTGATTGGACGTTCGTGTATCGTTATTTGTTTGGCAAGTATTAATAATGGCCATGATTAAGTAATATGTAAAAGTTCTATTTAGGTTTGATAAATTATTCAAATCATAAATTGTGATCGATTAAATTTCAAGTTTATTTAGTGATTTTTCTTTCATTTTAATTAAAATTTATTCGCATTTCTCTTTTTAGTTTTTAATTGAGTGTACAGAGTGTAGACTATAGAGGAAAAACAGTAAAGTCACGGATTTTTTGCAAGTTTACGAAAATCCGAAAACGGAAGACAATAAAAAGATGTGCAGTAATACAGTCTCACTAGACAATGAGACAAATGAGTTATTATATATTAATTATTAGCCATAATTAACGCGAAAGGCTAGTTATAAGAGTACACTGGAATAAAAACATACTGGAGAAGTGATAACAATGTTAGTCTACTTACAGCAAGATGTACGGACCAAAATCACAGTTTTCACAGTATGCTGTACAGGCGACCAGACAAATACCATTTACAAGAACGGGGGACCGTACACAGTCGATATTTTCCTCTGGAAGATTAGTGCTGTCATAGGCTAAAGGCTAAATATCTTAATTGATTCCAGGTGAGATCTATGCAAATCACTGTATCTATACAAAAATATATATATCTAGGTACAGTTCCCTGGTCTTTTAAGTATATAATATACGTAATACGTATACAAGTTTAAACAATATGAAATGAGCTCATGAAAGGGACAATAGATACAAAAGCCATTGTATTTATACAAAGCCTTTCATCTGTTTTAGTTCAAGTAGCCGCTAATTAGTTACCTCACAAAAAAAGGTTGGAACTACATTTCATGTATAAAGAATTTTCAACCTTATACCTTGATGAGTCGGTTTAAAATGGCCTAAGAGGAAAATAGTACTTTTAACACGTGTATGTTTTAAGAAAGAGATAAGCCCACGCGCCACGCCAGGTATCTGTAAATGCAAAACGTGAGAAATGTTTTTCTTTGAATGTATTTTTATTCTTATGTCAATGCTATAGAGTTAATAATCCGACGAAATCACTTGGTATACCATAGTCCTTTTTCTAGTGATTACATTCTTGTTGGGTGGCGGGCGACTGGCGGCGGTTGTAAAATCCAAGTGCCATTATTCTTTTGTTGAGCTAATTTGTGGTCTTAAATAGACAAGCTCAGTTGATATTGTTTCAACTGTACATACAAGAGTGTGTCATATTATGAATGATTTATAAGTTTACTTTATCACATGTTAAGGCAATTTCAATTATTCTCATAATTATTCTTCATAAGCGGTGGGCTTTGACATTGCACATGTTATAAATACAGTAGTTTGAAAGAAGCATATTATAATATTTTAAACAATGACATGATTTATCGTTGACTATCTTATCAACAACCATGTGGGATTACCACAACAATGTATATGCAATCTAATAATCAACTAGGATAGAAACATGACATTATTAGATATTTATTACATAAACTTACATAATGTGACAAATGAATGAATACAATAACATAATACACAAATATTCCATTATCTTATCAAATTTATTGTCCTTATGTATGAATCAATTCAAATATTGCTATCACAGTCCCTTCCATCAATATTATATAGACTGATAAAAATGCTTCCTTTGTACATAACATCTTCAGTCTCATTTCTTTTTGATATCTCTATGTGTAAATGTGCTATAAAAAGTACTGTCATATACATAATGTAATGTTATACCTTTTCTTCTTCTTACCATTATCCCGTTTGCTTCCTTAAATAAGCCAGATAAGTAAGTATGTTATCAAAGTGACAAAATATTATAAATTATTTCAGTGCCACTTTTTGTTATTGACTGTACAAGAGTGCATTCAGCTGCAGAGAAAAACGTGATGCCCCACATTGAAATTTGCATGTGTGGAGTCAGGTTTCTCTGTAGCTGACTGTGCTGTGCACACATAGAACTTGCAATTTCTGCCATGAACATTCTGATATGTTACAAACTACAAATGATTGTGTTTGTATTCTAATAAGGTTCCAGGCAATTCTAATGACAATATTCTGGGCAGATCAAAAAAATAAGATGTCCAGACACCTGAAATATCTAAGCTGCTATTTACAGAGATCCGAGTCATTTACCTATTGGCATAGCTTAATGTTACTCTTTTATAAGTACATACTAAGAAACTAAAATAACTCCCACTGAGTGAACACATTCCATTCTAAAATTATATCATTTAAATTCAATAGATTATAAAGTAATTATATGACAAGATATTAAAACCTAATACTCAAATAGACAAACTAAAATAAATAATGCAAGCCAGTATCTGCAGTATCACAATCAGAAGTCAGCATATCTGATTGCCTATTGAAAAACGAACGCAGCAGCGTAACACAACACAATACAACACATGGATTTAGTTGCTTTGTCCCTGCCATTGCTCCTGTGCGTACTGCGGTAACTCCATTGGCAACTTATTGTACCCTGAATGCATGGGCGCAGGCTGCGCCTTTGGAGCCGCTTGCCGAAACTTGGTAGAGTATTTGTAAAAGTCAGACATTTCAAAAGGCTTTGTCTCTTCCCTGTATGGTATGCATTTACCCTGTTCAATAACTGTTAAGTTCTTTGGGGATTCCACATTTGAACTAGTTGGTGATAAGATAGAGGGACTGTGGGACTGGTTTGGGCTCTGCATGGCAGAATGGCGACCTGTGGATATCATTATTTCATAAGTTTGTGAGTTACCTATACTTGACGTCCGTTTGAGGCTGGAGCTCTTCTTGAGCAAGGGTGCCTCTGCTTTTGTTGGGGAATCCAATGAGGTTTCATACCATTGCTTCTCTCGTACTTTAGAATCTTGAGATAGTGGGGAGAACTTATTCATACTGACAGAGTCGAAGTTTCCTTGCGAGAATCCTGATAACTGACTGACAGGGCTCAATGCATCTGGATAGCCTCTTCTTTCATGGATATATTCATCTGTAGATACTTGCAGAGGCATGTGCATTGGTCTAGCATTCCGTTCACGCAATGGCAATGTGTTTGGCACGGCAGGCCTCGCTGTCGGCACATGTATCCTATCCGTAGGTTGCTCTTGAATGTCAGGCTGAGATCGGTGCTGGTACATTGGCAAGGGAGGCCGGTGAGTATCCATAATGTTCTCTAAGTGCTGATTGTAATCACTGTGCGAGGTTAAATGGTAGGTTTGTGTCCTCTGCAAAGTATTTCTCCTGGAGCCCTCCTGTCTTCTTTTAGGTTGAACTTGCATTTGGTGGTGATGTGCAAGAGCTCCCAAGTGTTGACTTTGTGCCTTGAGATGGGATGCATACTGATATAAGAGAGCATTGTTTCTCATGCCGTTCTGTTGCGGCAATGGCTGTGGGGCTGCTGAGGTGTGGGTGTAGTGGGTAGTAATATCAGGATGGCTTGAGCTAAAGTGTGTTTCTCTTAGGCGGGTCACATTATGAGCCTCGGGAGCATTGCTATAATAAATTTTGTTCATATACTCAGTGTTCATTGTGTGGTGCCTGTACACAGGAGGTTGATTAATATCATTATGCATGTTTTCAGTCATCGGTTCATGCCGTCCTGCTAACGCAGGATATGTTTGAGAGGTGTGTATAGAAAATGTTTCTGGATTTCTTTCCTGAGGCGGGGATGGAAAGAAATTAGAACAGCTAGTCTCCGGACGGCGGATATGTCTCGGATGTGCACTTTTCGTCGACATACCAGATATCGAAGGCGTAGAAAGTCTGTGAGTGAGGTTTTTGCGCAGATTCTGGTCAGACTCGTGCAAGCGCTCTCCTGGAGCCGCTCTAAGACGTCGGGAAGTGTTATCGGAGCCGTCTTGGACGTCATTGCCGTCAGTAGACCTATCAGTACTACGTACGCTGTTAAGTCTTTCTCTAGGTACCTCGGGGCTTAAAGGCGCCTCGGGTGGCATTATTCCCGTCAGTTGAACTTCTTGAACACATAACTTATACAATTCTTCGTTCTTTGTGGCTAAAAGCTGCTCCAATTCTTTCTTTCTGGCTTGCAGTTTCAACAACTTGTCCTGCTTATCTGAGTGTAGGTCGCTACCCATCGTGCTTGTACCCATATTCAAAACGAAAATTCACCAACACAAAACATTAGTGGAGGTATATTTCAACACAAAAATTAACTAAAATCGCTGATTAAAGTAAAATAAACAAAGAAAAACGTAAATTCTAACGCAATGACACAACACGCGTAGCCATGTTGACCCACAGACAAAAAAATTAAACAGTAAACACAATTCTTACTTGAATGTTAAAATGGGTCAAAAATATATCTAATACATAATAATAAGACGTGTTAGTTCAATAATAAGAACAATGTGTGTTAAATCTATAATTTCTTCAAAACATTTATTTTGGAATTAATTATAAATTGGTTGCTTAGTGTTTCACCCTTTTGCCCAAAACTAAACGCGTAGAACTGACAGATTGACAGGTAGGCCAGGAAACGTCATCCTTATCAATTCCGAGCCCCAAGGTTGCTCCACGGCCGATTGGAGTGATCATGTAAATTCCTTCCCAGTACAAAATAGAACGTAATTTCCCGACCCCGTTCCCTCCCCACACTCCCAAATCTGATAGAAATTAAATTGTAAGAAATAAACAATCGGCCAAAATGTCCAAGCTCTACAAAACCATTATCACTGCGTGCGACAGACATGTTCCGAACAATTTGCGTCCGTTGTGGAACCACGAAGCTGGTGAGTTTTAACATAATTTCAACGTGAAAATTAACATATATCGTAAAGATACAGTAACTTTATACTGCGTTCTACTTTCTAGGGCCAAAAACAGTCTTCTTCTGGGCCCCTTTCTTCAAATGGGTAAGTGATGCGGATATAATTCAAGGTTGATCTATTATTATTTCGTAACCTTGTATAGGGGCAGATAACCTATATCCACCATAACTAAATATATTGGTTTAAGTGTAATAAACAATAACACCATATTGTACGAGATCTCAAGCTTGGTGATCATACATAGTATGAAGCTATATCCAGATGTTATTGTTATATGTAGTAAATCTCTAGTATATTTCCTCTTAATGAGCTTATTATGTAACTTCTCGTATTTGTCATTCACAGATCATTGAATTTTTTACTAAATCATCACCAGATATTTATGTCTGGTTTGTTTTGTTTTATCCTATTAATATTTTTCTGTCATCATACAACTTTTTTGTTGTTTCCAGTATTTTCCAAAAAAATCTTGCTTGAATATCTAAAAAAATACTTTTTTTATTATTATATTATCTTGCTTGAATATCTAAAAAAAATACTTTTTTTATTATTATATTATCTTGTGGATAAAATATGGAAAAATTGCAATTTGGAAATATGATTTTTATTTTGTTCTACCTATATTATAATATTTTTCTTCACAATAGGTTTACTAGAAATTACTCCCCCAATTCCCTGTCCTTAAGTTTCACAAAATATTTATATATATAGTAATTTTATGATTGGTAATCATTTTCTACATTGCCTGCCTAAATCAGTCAACCATTACTAATTTATTAAATATTATATTTTATTTTTCCAAAAAAAATACCTATATAGCAGGGAGCACTCTTGTACCTGATGTTTATGAACTACAAACAAATTATTATTATTATATGTATTTTACAATGTGGCTCCTAATTACTAGATTATTTACCAACCGCGGACTCAATAGCATTTTATCTGCATTCTTGTGTAAACTACTAATAATTGCCATTCTGTGAGTCTGTTTTCAAAAGTTAAACTCATATATGTCACAACTAACTCACCATGTCTGTTTGTCAATGAGATCGTCATCAAAATACCTTTTACTCAATAATCAGATTTATATGTAAATCATTTTAAAGAAAATCATCAGACTAACCTATATCAAATTTATGCCTGGGGATTTCAAAAATCACAATCAACTTTTCACTCCTGGAAGAACTCATTCCATGGTCTTGTCTCATACCTAATCATCCTTACAGGGTTTGGTGATAGCTGGATTGGGTGACCTCACTCGGCCCGTGGAGACCTTGTCCATCCCTCAGTCAGTGTCCCTCGCGGCCACCGGCCTCATCTGGTCGCGGTACTCACTCGTCATCATCCCTAAGAACTACAGCTTGTTCTCTGTCAATGTGTTTGTGGCCTGCACCAGTCTTTACCAACTCAGTAGGGCTCTCAGACATGCACAGGAGCAGAAACAGTTAAAGGAAAACTAACTGGAATAGTCACCAATAGCTTCCTATCAATGACAAGTAGTTACTATAGATATTTAATCAAAAACAGGGACTTGTAAACTCATAATCTGTAAAAACTACAGTACTGTAGTTGAAGTTAAATGATATTTGTAGAAAGTTAAAGTTTGAAAAGCTTACTACATAGCATTCAGTCCCTGATTTGAAACTGGTGGGAACGGGGATGCAAAATTATCCCAGTAATATTTTATTTTCAGACGCCATACACTACACGGGTGTTAAGGGGTAGGTTGCACCATTCATTACTGTGAAATCGTTGCCCAACCTGTGTCAGCTATAATTGTTCTCCATGATTCTATTTCGTTCAACATTCGTCTGACCTTGACTGATAATGTGATAAACCTTGCTCATCAATTCATCATGAATTACCTACATGGTCTGCACGATTGTTAACCTTGTAGGTATTATATAGTTTGACGCGTTGCAAATCAGACTGGTGAATATGAAAATTTGCTACAGCCATTTTTCGGTGTTGCATTACAACACTCCTTTTATAGTTTATCTAAATAATTTTACTGAAAATACAATTTACAGAATTGAATGGTGCATCTTTATTTAGTTAGAGAATCATTTATTTCTCAGTGGGTAATTATTAAGCTATTTATTTATTTTTGTTAAGAATGTATATTTACTCTCAAGTTCTTTTTCTTGAGATGTAAATATTAGCCGAAACAAATTGTCTACAAAATTGAGTGAAATTTGGTGACCTTATTATATTTAGGTGCTTTTACCTAGAATTATACCTGACACATTGTTAAACCCTTTAAAACACATGTTATTAATAAAATAAAATTTATATCAACAGGGTTTCACTAAAAACAAAAAAAAATAGGAATTATTTGACGACGAAATACATGAAAATACGAGATAAAAACGAATGGTTATTTACCCAAACGACTTCTTGTACCTGTTCCATTTAGTTATGCGAGTATCAATATTCACTTGGTGGAATAGTTCTGTTCATGATCATGTCTATGTTTCTAGGTATACATACCGATTTAATTGTTATTGTTTACCTTATTGATTTTTAATGTGAAGTCAAAATTATTATTACCTATAAATTCAAGGGGTTATATGAACCTGTGATAAAGGTATGTATGCTGTGTTGTACATTCTATATACAATGTTGAAATACATATCATTACTTGTAGTCTATACTATATGAATCATTAAATCAGAGTTTTGTAAAATGTGTATTTTTGTAACGCCTTTTCTGGACAATATAAAGTTTTGTTTCTACTATTCTTCTTTTTGTCTTGTCGACTGTTTTTCATAACTAACCTTGACATACACCTATCAGTGGCTGTATTTACAGTAGTTTCCTTTATTCAGCTTCGACGCTAACCCCTGATCAGGGGGAGAGGCAAAAGGTATTAATAATGTACTCTTTGGGCAAAAGGCACTGCCAAATATTTTTCCGACTGTTAATGTTACACTAGATAGCGCTGTATAAACGAAAATTAGGTTTTAGAACCATTCGAAATAGTATAAATGTGCAACTGTCACTTCAATTGTGCTACTTTTTTTCTGTTAGCTATTTCGTGATGTAATTTTTTTTTCATTTATAAGATTTTTATTTTTTTTGAAATATTTGCAGAAGCAAATTTTCGTACAATTTCCATTGATACCTTAGATAATGTTGTTAATTCTGTCAAAAACATAGTAAATATAAGTTTGCGAACTTTTAGTCTGACGACTACGGAACCCTACCTTGCGCGTGGCCCGACACGCACTTGGCCGGTTTTGGACAGTGCAATAGAAACTATTACATTAGTGTTAAATAGAATACCCAATGGAATAAGTGCATAAGGTATGCCAGTCTAATGTCATTAACCTGTATAGTGTATTGTGACGACCGCTTTGGCTTAGTTGGTAGTGACCCTGCCTACGAAGCTGGAGGTCCCGGGTTCGAATCCCGGCCGGGGCATTTATTTGTGTGATGAGCACGAATATTTGTTCTTGGGTCTTGGATGTTTTCTATGTATTTAAGTATTTATTTTATCTATATAAGTATTATATCGTCGCTTAGTACCCATAGTACAAGCTTTGCTTAGTTTGGGACTAGGTTGATTTGTGTAAGATTGTCCACAAATATTTATTTTATATATTTTTATTGTATACCTTGTGTTAAGTTACAGGTTACTTGTTGTTTTCAGTAAGTAGGTAGTTATGTTATGTGTTTACACACCCTAGAAATAAGCATCTGAAGACCTGACCAAGGAAGGACGCCAGTAAGTACCTAAACTGCATTTACTACGCATGCTTGCATATTGATGAAGTCATGCATGACGCATGAGGGGTTGACCAGCAATGGCACCAATACCACCATGCACCAAGGTTGTGGTCGAAGTATTTATTTTATTTATGTTTATGTTGCACCTTAAAACACCCAGACGAATTGGTGATAATCTGATAATAACGCCAAATTATATTGGTTTATTTGCACAGATTAAAGTGGAAAATTGGAACGGTCGGTAAGATCCTACCCTGTAGGAACCAGGGATCGAAACCGGTATTTTTAAAAATCCCAGAAACAGTCCAATATTTTGAATTATTGTATTGTCTTTACGTAGGACTGAATCATGTATTTACTTTACAACTTCGTATTATTAGAATGTCCCATTAAAAATGAAATTATAAACCAAAGAACGATATAAATACCGGTATTTTGTATGGAGCAAATACCGGTATCCGATCCCTGGTAGGAACTGCTTTTGGTTGCCGTTTTACATAGATTCTTGTAGTTTAATTTAGTTTAGTGTTAAAACTTAGTGTAGTTGATTTAAACCCCTTGGCGACCCGCCAGCTTGTTCAATGTGCTTTGAAAGAAATTGGATAAGTAGATGAATGGGCCTGTCATCAAATTTTCATAGAAATTAATTGGATCAAAGACTGGATAAAGGTCTAAGTGGAATACCACCTTTAGTACCTAGGTAAGGTACAGTAGTTTTATGTCACGAGCGCGGGTGAGCCATGGTTGAGTGTTGAGCTATAAATGCACATCGTTTATGTGTGCGTCAGCGTAGGAGCTATGAGTTCACATTGTCTATGTGGTCAGTAATATGTCAGTATGTGTTACAACTATACGAGTAGCTAGCCCGCGCTCGCGGGATAAAAGTTACTGTAACGTAATAGTACATTACTTAACAAGGGTGGTAAAACAAAGAATGTCTCAGATCGCAGGTATTTGATTATTACCCTTGCCTTCGGCTCGGGCGATAAATATGCGATCTGAGGCTTTCTTTATTACCGCCCGTGTTGAGCCCTGGCCAGGTGTGACATAATAGTACATTACTTAACAAGGGTGGTAAAACAAAAAATGTCTCAGATCGCAGGTATTTGACGCCCAAGCCGAAGGCAAGGGCGATAAATGCGATCTGAGGCTTTCTTTATTACCGCCCGTGTTAAGTACAAAGTTTTATGTCACCCCCTGGCCAGGAAGTGGGATTTCCCGCGCGCGAAGCGTGCGGTAATTGCCGCTTTATGGCCAGGTGTGACATGAATGCATTTTTTTACTGATATTTAACGCATTCACTGCCACCCTCTTTTCCTGGACATTCGGCAGGTGCCGCACTTTGCTGTGTGCCCCAAACGCACATGTGAGTTCAACCGACTATTCTAAGTCTAAGGCACAGGGTACAAGTGTCAAATATTATGACTGTGCGTCGAAGGCACTGCGTGAAAGTCACGGTGACGCATATATGCGGCGGTGGCAGTGAATGCGTTAACCAACCATATTCTTGCAGGGTCTAGTCCTGACGTCGCTCGACGAGTTCCGGCGTCCGATCGAGACAGTGTCCCCGTCCACGGCGGCATCTCTCTCCGTCACTGGCCTCATCTGGACGCGTTACTGCTTCGTCATCAAGCCGGTGGCTCACTCCCTCGCGCTGTGCAACTTCCTGCTGGGCATCGCTAATGCCGGCATGTGCTTGAGGGCTATTAAGTACCAGTACGAGAGTAACAGAAAGCAGGGCGTTCCCGGTACTACCACTGAGTAGATCGGATACAAGTATGGTTGAAATTCTTTTTGTTGAACGTATTGTTTGAACGGTAAAGTAGTTTTTTAAAGGAATTGCTTTGGAGCAATTCGTTCAACTGAAATGATTTTAAGTATACGATTACTTCGAGTTTGAAACTGACATATGCTCCTATTTAATTGGATATCCTACTTTAAAGGGAGGTAGCCCCTTTGAAAATGTCCCGCTCTTACACGTGCGAGTTTGCAAACCATCCCGCTCTCATGACATGAGACATGTTTCGGACCAATACGTGGTCCTTAATAATGAGGTGTAATCGCGATGGCCTTGTGACATTGTGAGTGTTGCGTGTAACCCGACATTGAACAATAGTAACGAAAATGAGGGTGGATTCTCGCCACCGCCGCCGTCGCCGACCGGCCGCGCGTGTCGCGCGCTCGCGCGCAGTGTGAGACGCGAGGCCGTCGCGATTACACCTCATGATTAAGGACCACGTATTGCTCCGAAACATGTCGAGCGATATTCGACGTTAAAGACGTGAGTGACCCGTTTATTATATTTCAAAACGTGGCCACACTACGTCTCTGCCTACTTCCCATACCACTCGACGAGTGTGTGGCCGAGGTATTCAATATTTAGAACTAGGGACTGACGGCGGTTGAAACTCCCGTGAAATCATCCTTGTAGGGAAATTCGATACAAAGTGTATCAGAGTGTACTTATATTATTTACTCTTGATCATATTTCACTACGGCGCACTTCGGTCGCTGGCAGTACCTAATTGAAGACAAATTATCTGACGATTTTGAAGCAATTTTTCTATGAGTCCTATCCCATGGAAAATATATAGGAGTATTTTTTTTGCTTTGGCACTTGTTATCTTTTACGTACCTACTTAAAAGTTGTAATTATAGGGATCAGAATACACCACGGTTTCTGTTATCTTTGGAGATAAGTATGTCTGAAGATTATTGTCTCATAAAAGCATAATAAAAAATAATGAAATTATTTAAACCTGAATTTAAGATCCACCGTATCAGGACGATAATGAGCGTTATTTGCTATGGGATAAAGATCTAGATCAACATAATGAATGGATAGGTACATAAGCAAGCACATCGAATAATAATCTGCTTATACTAACTTCATCGAATATTTTACTCCACTATACGTAAGAATTTATTATACCGAATTTATTACTTAAATCTTAATAAAATATAGGTTTTAACTGAGACTTGGTATATGTTTGTAATACTCAAATCTAAAGAGACTCGTTTTTTTTAATTGTAACTTTATAAAACAAAACACAAATTGTAGCTATCGCCACCTAATGTACCAGTAGTATTTTTAGTCACAACTTCCACGTATTACCAAATTCGCAACCAGTGAGTATTTTTGCCAGTAATTTATTAGAACCTATGTCACGAAACGAGTGAGAGCCGCACATACTATAAGATAAATGTTTGAACAAATGTAAAGATAGTTAACTTAACTGACGCCGTCACTTCTAGCCATTCCTACTGCAGACTCGATAACTGATTAAAGTGATAACTCAATATGGAATAACGAGGCCTGGAAACTTTTGTATTCGTATGTACTAACAGTATAAATAATTGTTATTTTCTGTCACGGCTGCATAAAAAGGTAAGTATATCTTATAAACTTACAATATAGTCAATTTACGAACGAATTTATTTTTAGTAGTTTTACTGCCTGTGTTCAAATATTTTGTGTTAATTATTTTTAGATATCTAATCGTAGTACTCCACTTATAATCTGTAGACTTATTTGTTGCCATGTTATTTTAGTCAAATTTAATTAGTAAATATTGTGTTGCATTTGGTCGTTCATTATTTTTACCTTCTTATCCTTTTTCCTTCTAGGTAGAAGTTTGCGGATTCAATCCATGAGATCACCCGGGGAAAAAGTATGAATAATAATAAAACAGTCATACTTATTGCTAAAATATTATTATTCACTTAAATTACCTATGTCATAATCAAGTACAATAGTCCATTTACTGCATTAGGGGTATTTATGTACGTTTATAAATAGAATTCGCATTGGTTTTCAAATCCTAGATATTTTATTGATTCAGTCACGTTCACTGTGTTTTCATTTCTTTCGATACTTCGCCAATATTGAGTAAGAGACTCCAAAGCCAAGTAATAATTTGACACAGGCCAAGCGAAAATGAATCTTATGTCAATGCCACGAAGTCATTTGCATATAGGTAAATATCTTTAAGTTAGGGTTGCCCATAAATTAGTAATTACCGCAACCGAAAATCCCGCTTCCTGGCCAGGGGGATACGTAAATTTTGTACTCACCACGGGCGGTAATTTAAAAAGCCTCGGATCGCATATTTATCGCCATCAAACACTTGCGTTCTGAGACATTTTTTGTTTTACCGCCTTCTGGCTGGCCACGACTTCGAGCGACGGCGGCAACTGTTTTCCCAATACATTGCGTGTGATCCCAACTAACCGCACAAACAACAACGCTAACGAAGAAATAAAACGCTTGAAGTCTAGGCTTGGCTGTTAGGTAAGTAATGTACTACTTCTCACTTTCTTCACCAGCGTCCTCATTCCTCGGCCATCCCCAGCAGCCGGTCCAGCCCGACGGGCTCGAAGCTCCGGCCGCTATCGCGCGAGTACATGATCACGTTCCGTATCACGTAACACTGCATGTCGCTGCCGATCTTGTACAGCGGCCGACCTTCCCGCGTCTTGCCCGCGAGCGGCACGAACGTAATACCTGTGAAGAATGGACAATTGACAATATTTCATAATTTCCAAAAGTCTTAATTCGAAAACCATTTCGGTAAAAACGTGTGAAGTACACAAAAAACATTTCTTAGATTTTTTTCTCCGTTAATTTTGGAAAAAATCGCAAATTACTGTAAACCGAAAGTTGACGTCATCTTCCTCGCTGTATTCAGGGAGACCTTAGTACAGAGTACAGACAATCGCTGCTCTGGAGTGGCTCTGGATTCTTGTTGGGAAGATGACGTCATATTTTACTTACGCCCTTTTGGAATGACCTACTTTTCAACGTGTTTTTTTTTGTATGAAATAATGAGTTAAATTGAAAAAGAAAAAATACGGGTGGCTTAAATTTTTACCTATTTTCTAACTAGTTCATAAAATAAAGTAGTTAAAAATATGAAATGTTGTCAATTTAAATCGATAATTCAATAAGCGATTCACTGCTCTAGTGTATTGATCTTTATTTAGCTCCGTAAGTCTTACCAATCTTTGGTCAATTCTAACTACACCTCAGTATAACCACAAATAAACTAGTGGTATATACTGTGAGCTGTAGACCTCGCAAATGTTTTTTTTTTAATTTCCAAAAACTGACTAGGTAGATACCAGAAGAAATCGATATAATTATCGAACCTGCTCACAAAATCTCAAGAGAATCGGTTGAGAAATGCAACCTGTAGAAGAGAACAAGCAGAAATGTGCCCGCAGAAACATACGAAATCATTAAACAAAAAATTGCTCACAAAATTTCATAAAAATCGGTTGTGAAATGCGCGACATGAGAACAGCCGGACCTGCTAAAGCGGAAACCTTCGTTTCACTCGGTCTGGTGACTGGGATCCCCGGCCGGATAACAAAAGAAGAAAAATGATTTTTTTTCCGCTGGGAGAGGACGGGTTTAGTAAGTAAGTAAAGGTACAGTCGGCCCATGAAAATGTTGAGCATACTAAGAACCTTGTCACATCGAAATCTAAGAAATATTTAGACTGAAACGTCATAAAATTTTAAACCTCTTTAATTTGACAAAGTACTAAAGTGCTCAACATTTTCGTTGGCCCACCCTACAGAAGCCCATTTGTCAAATTCTAACAATAAGCGAGGACTATAGACAGATCAAATCAACATTCAATGAGAACGGGCCATTTCGTGAAGAAATTCGATGCAAAGTGTACCCATCTTATTGGCTCTTGACTTGACCATATAATAGTACATTACTTACCCAGGGCGATAAAACAAAGAATGTCTCAGATCGCAGGTATTTTACGCCCGAGCCGAAGGCAAGGGCGATAAATATGCGATCTGAGGCTTTCTTTATTATCGCCCGTGGTAAGTACAAAATTTTATGTCACCCCCTGGCCAGGAAGTGGGTTTTTTCGCGCGCGGAGCGTGCGATAATGGTCACTTTATGGCCAGGTGTGACATAAATACCTCTTTCTACACACCGCGACTCGAGCAGTTCCGGGAAGCTCTTCTGCTACTTAATGGAAGCCAGGACATCAGCGATCTTAGAGGTTTCCTTCTCGGAGGTGAAGCGGGGTGGGGGAGGGGTCTCCACCGAGTCGATGTCCCCGGTTCATATGTCCACTGTCTAGCGGGATGTTCTAGAATCTAGACTATATAAATACCTCTTTCTATACACCGCGACTCGAGCAGCTCCGAAAAACTCTTCTGCTGCGTAGTGGAAGCCAGGACATCGGCGATCTTAGACGTCTCCTTCTAGGTGGTGAGCGCGGTGAAGCGCGGCGGGGGCTCCACCGAGTCGATGTCTCCGGTTCATATGTCCAGGGCCTAGCGGAATGGTCTAGGATCTTGACTATAAATACCTCTTTCTGTACACCGCGACTCGAGCAGCTCTGAGAAGCTCTTCTGCTGTGTTGTCGAAGCCAGGACATCGGCGATCTTAGAGGTTTCCTTCTCGGAGGTGAGCGCGGTGAAGCGCGGCGGGGGAGGGGGCTCCACCGAGTCGATGTCGGCGCTGCGGTTCATCATGTCCAGGGCTTTGCGGAAGGCGTCGCGGACGCCGGGCTCCTTTAGCACCTCTTCCGGGAAGATTTTCTGTAAGTGAGGGTATTTATTATTATTGTTTGTTTTGGGCCTATAGATGCCGCTTCGACCAGCGCGTGATCTATTGTGGCAGCCCTTTAGAGTACACCGCCGAGACCCGTTGATTCCAGGAATTTCCAGATTCTTTGGGCGGTGATGTGTTGTACCTCTTCTGGTTGCACGATGAGCTGCCCTAGGTAGGTACTTCTTTTGCGCATCAGTGGTCCGCAGGAGGGTAAGTTACTTTTGCGATGTTAGAAAATATTATTATAATATACAGTTTTAGTACGCATAATGTTTACAGTGGGCATTGCATAATGAAAACGATTGGTCCTGAAATTGTGATTGTGACAGATTCGTGTTTGCAGTACTCGCAGAGTACATCAAATCTAATTTCGGGACTTTCCATTTAATAACTTAATTTTGGGTCCACTCAAAGTGGACCTAAGGATCAAATCCTTAGTTCGTTTTTAGAGATGGAGATCACACTGAAATAAATGTGCCTACTACCTACTTACTAGGCGACTTAGCAAGATCAATTCACAGACGATCTTTTTGGCTTTTCCGCCGTCGGGTAAATATGGCTACTTACAACACTGATTGGCGCCTAATTCGGAGAGTACGATTTCGGAAGCAATCAGTCTAGTACTCAGTGGCGTAGCTAGATGACTAAGGGCCCTGGGGCAAAAAAAAACTGGGCCCCCTAAACTGTTTAGGTTTTATCAATATATATACTTATTTCTCGCTCGGTCAAGAGGTTTGCTTATCAGGTTCAGGGCCGGACTTACAACAGACCCAGGGCCCCTAGGCCCTTGGCATCTAGGGGCCCCCTCCAATCACAAAAAAATCCATTTTAGATATTTAGCAAATGAAATGTACGGACGCAACGCAACATTTAATTTTTAATCACCACTGTTAATTCTACTATTTGACCGAGTGAAACGAAGGGAGCTTCAGGTTCGACAAAAATGATTCCGTTTGTTCTGTAGACGACTACAGGTCGCATTTCTCAACCGATTCTCGTGAAATTCTGTGGCCAGATTTGAAAATTAAACAGTTTTTTGTCGAGTCAGATTTTGAACATTTAATTTTTTTTTATCAATGTTTTGTATGCGTGAAATTTTTTGAGCAGGTTCTATGATTACATAGATTTTTTTAAATGAAAACGCGAGCGTAGTAAGCGCGAAATTTTTGGAACAGTATGCAGGTGCGGAAAATACTTCATAGTTCATATGCATTATCAATTAAGTAATGTAGACGAAAACGCGCGCTTAACGAGCCCAAAATTTTTTGAGCCTTATGTGCAGGAGTTGAAAATACTTCATACACATTTACACATCAAGTGATGTAGATGAAAACGCGAGCGTAGCGAGCGCGAAAATTTTCAAACATTATTTGCAGGTGCGGGAAATACTTCATACACATCAAGTAATGTAGATGAAAACGCGAGCGTAGCTAGCGCGTAATTTTTCGGACATTACGTGCAGGTTGTAGGTGCGAAAAATCCTTCATTAGCATCAAGCAATGCGGATGAATAAAACGCGAGCGTAGCGAGCGCGAAACTTTTCGATAAAAAAAATATATGTGAAGGCTCAGTCACGGGGGGCCCCTAGGCCGGCGGGGCCCCTCAGCCCGGGCCTTGTGGGCCTAGGGGGAAATACGGGCCTGATCAGGTTTTGGGGGCCCCCTGAGCTTGGGGGCCCCGGGGCACTGCCCTGCCTAGCCCTTCGGTAGCTACGCCACTGCTAGTACTCAACACGTCGATATCTTTTCTGACCTTGAGCTACGTGGCCCGTGGGCGGCAGGAACTCTGTTTAGCGCCTGAGAACGATTTTGAAAACGATCGGTGTACTAAACCGTCCATAACCCTGACCTTGAACTGCGTGTAGCTGTTGAGCACGCTGGCGTGCGGCGGCGCGGTGTTGAGCCACGCGGCCAGCGCGCCCAGCCAGCGCGGGAGCAGCGCGCGCGCCGCCACCGCGCCCAGCGTCGGGGCCCCCAGCAACTCCAGCCAGTCCACGCACCACAGCCACGCCGCTGCACACACACACACACACACTATTATATTACAAAACGAGAATCTTCATTGATGGCAAATAAATAACTAATCGGTAATATGAAACATTGTAATGTAAGTACAAATTAATAAATATTGAAACACGAAGAAAATTAAAATGAATCTTGTGGGGGGACAACATCCTGGTCACGGTACCAAATGTAACGTTCCACGAGGTGAGCTCGTTAAATTCGTTGAGATTCAGTGTTTCATTATGGACCGCGTAACTCTTCATAGCACCTACCCTTTTTTTAGTCCCTAAAGATATAAATACAAAAAACATACTGTTCTCTCGGCCGACGAGATGCACGGGCGCGGTCTGCAGACAGTGCTCCAGCTTGGGCACGATGTGCTGGTGCAGCATGGCGGTGAGCGCGGCGCCCCACGCGGCGCGCCACGCCGCCAGTAGCGGGCGCGCCGACCCGTCCGCCGGGTGCCACGCCGACAGCGCCGCCGCCAGGCGCGACCGGATCAGAGGGTACACGGCCGTCGACAGCGCCGAACCTGTCGGTAACGGTCCCACATTTGTACCCTAGTCTCGACACCGAATGTAACGCATTCACACATACATGTATATTGGTGACGCTCCCAAGTGTAACACGTCACGATTGCACAATATCCTGGTCCCGGCACCAAATGTAACGCACCACCATTATATTTTGACATGTATTGTTTATTCTTGCTTAGCACTATTACAGACATTAGGTACAGTTACATAATAAGGTACTGTAATAGTAATAATATATGCATATGAAGGCTGTGTGGTCAAACCCGATAAATCGAGATGATATAGGTTTTTGAAATGAGAACTCAACAGCCATTGCGCATAGTTCTATTTTCAAAGAACCTCTTACACAACTAATCGAGTTTCGCCACTCACCCATCTATATTCCGGTTTCGGCACCTAGTGTAACGATCCATCATTATACATATCCTGGTCACGGCACCAAAAGTATTAATCTAGCATTACGTCATGACACTGGATGTAACAACTGTACTGTTATAGTGTATTGTGCATTTAGGGAGGTAAGCAGGTCATTACTAACGAAAGTCATAGAAGGCTTTTATTGACTTGAGTTTGTAATACTAATAACCCTTACCATCCGTGATACACACAATGTTTTACAAACAAATATCTACAAGCAATCAAAAGTTGTCGAACTTGACAACTTCACCTCCAGTATCACTGCGAGAGGAGCGCGCAACTTCAATATTTCAACCAATAGCCTTTAAATTATCTAATAACACATTGGCACATTAAAAAGGTACTCGAAAGAAAAAAATTGGGCGGGAGATTTTGAAAAAAATATTGCGCTGCGGCAGTTTCGGCATAACCAACTAATTATAAAAATGGATTTTATTTCCTCGCAGTAGACGTGAAAAACAGTATGTTAAGCCTCGACCGAAAGTGGAAAAGATAGATGGACTCGTACTAACTCGTCCATCTATTGCTTACTTTCTAGCCTCTACAACAATGTACTATACTTCCTGGACACTTCTGGTAATTGTCCAGGATGAGCCACTTTCGGATACTATCTTCACAGATGTAATGAGAACATTTCATACAATTTTTGAGAAAAATAATGGTTTACCAGCTATCGGATGCCACGGTAGCACCCAATGGTGCAGGGGCTGGGTGTCGTGCGTGGGGTCCCAGCCCCGCACGGCCTCCAGGAGCCGGGGCGCCACCACGTTGGCGGCCACGGACGCCGACACCCACGGCGGGCACGCCTCCGACCACTCCGTCAGGGACGCCAGCATTGGCTCGGGGATGCGGGGGTTCCATACACTATAATAAATATTTGGTTATTGTTATTTACACATACACATACATAAACTCACGCCTGTACTCCCAAAAAGGGTAGGCAGACCACATGGAATTTAACTATTATTGGAATTTGTTTATTATTATTTATTTAACTAAACTTTATTGCTCAATCAAGAGTTTCGTAATGCATTCTTTACCAGTCAACCATCCGGCTAAAGCTAAACAGAAAGATTTATTTGAAGAACTCAACATTAGTAGCTGGCGATTGAAAAATTGAAAAGAGGCGAGTGAAGTTTGTCTGCAAATTCAATCCTGATGATAATTGAATCACATTAATCACATAGTACACCACGTGAATGTACGTGTGCTCCCACTTGTGACAGTCACAGTACTCACGCGGCGGCAGCCTTGATCTGTGGCGCGTAGTGCTGCCACAGCAGGCTGTTGTAGGCCTCCTCGCTGAGCAGCGCGCGCCACTTGCGGAACACGGGCACGGGCGCGGCGGGCGCCTGCAGCGGCTCCCACTTGTGACAGTCACAGTACTCACGCGGCGGCAGCCTTGATCTGTGGCGCGTAGTGCTGCCACAGCAGGCTGTTGTAGGCCTCCTCGCTGAGCAGCGCGCGCCACTTGCGGAACACGGGCACGGGCGCGGCGGGCGCCTGCAGCGGCTCCCACTTGTGACAGTCACAGTACTCACGCGGCGGCAGCCTTGATCTGTGGCGCGTAGTGCTGCCACAGCAGGCTGTTGTAGGCCTCCTCGCTGAGCAGCGCGCGCCACTTGCGGAACACGGGCACGGGCGCGGCGGGCGCCTGCAGCGGCTCCCACTTGTGACAGTCACAGTACTCACGCGGCGGCAGCCTTGATCTGTGGCGCGTAGTGCTGCCACAGCAGGCTGTTGTAGGCCTCCTCGCTGAGCAGCGCGCGCCACTTGCGGAACACGGGCACGGGCGCGGCGGGCGCCTGCAGCGGCTCCCACTTGTGACAGTCACAGTACTCACGCGGCGGCAGCCTTGATCTGTGGCGCGTAGTGCTGCCACAGCAGGCTGTTGTAGGCCTCCTCGCTGAGCAGCGCGCGCCACTTGCGGAACACGGGCACGGGCGCGGCGGGCGCCTGCAGCGGCTCCCACTTGTGACAGTCACAGTACTCACGCGGCGGCAGCCTTGATCTGTGGCGCGTAGTGCTGCCACAGCAGGCTGTTGTAGGCCTCCTCGCTGAGCAGCGCGCGCCACTTGCGGAACACGGGCACGGGCGCGGCGGGCGCCTGCAGCGGCTCCCACTTGTGACAGTCACAGTACTCACGCGGCGGCAGCCTTGATCTGTGGCGCGTAGTGCTGCCACAGCAGGCTGTTGTAGGCCTCCTCGCTGAGCAGCGCGCGCCACTTGCGGAACACGGGCACGGGCGCGGCGGGCGCCTGCAGCGGCTCCCACTTGTGACAGTCACAGTACTCACGCGGCGGCAGCCTTGATCTGTGGCGCGTAGTGCTGCCACAGCAGGCTGTTGTAGGCCTCCTCGCTGAGCAGCGCGCGCCACTTGCGGAACACGGGCACGGGCGCGGCGGGCGCCTGCAGCGGCTCCCACGACGCCATGAGAGCGCTGAACAGCGGGCTCACGATGTTGCCCGCTATCGCACCGATGCCGAACATCTCGTATTCGAGCGGGTGCGATTCCTGACAAAGAAAACTGAATGTTTTTGTCGAGTAGGTTTATGTAAAATTTTGCAAAAACATTTATTTTCCGAAACAAAAATTATAAAAAACAGCTCACAGAGCCACTAGTTACACTTATGTTCTATAGGGGAACTTGTTTCCGCGTAACATGACATGCCTCCTTGAGCCATTTAACGTACAGGAGACTCACCTTCAGATCGGAGACGACCTCGTACGCGGTCTCGAGCGAGAGGTCCGGCTCGCTCAGCCTCGCCACCCTCTCGCGGATGTCGCGCACTTTGTCTATGATCTCGTCCTGCTCCTTGAGTTTCTCGTCGCACTCATTCAGGTCTCGCTCGAGAACGACTATCTCGTCCTCTGCCTGTTGGAGCTCGCGCGCGTTTTGGATTATATCCTGGAGGAAAATTCAATAATTAAAAATTAATTGAGAGACGGTTTTTTTTTGTTTGAGCTCTAAATGGTCATGGGCTTTTAAGGCTGCGTCGTGCAGGGTAAAATATCAGCGCCTGTCAAATTTCTATTTTTTTAAATTATTTTCCCCAGTAACTCACACATACATATTTCACACACACTACTTCATTTTGTTGGCCCGGGTCATTGACTTACATTTTTTTTAATAGGTGTTTTCGGTTGTGTATTGCCACCAGTTAAGAGGCCGTCAAATTTTGCGCTTTCATCATTTTCATGAAATATTACTCGATAGATGGCGTTGGCGAGCTATTTACAATAGTCAAGCATCGATCACCTCACTAGTTACCCCTAGTATATCTTGACACTAGGACACGTAATGACTACACGCAATCGGAGGTCTGACGCATTGGTTCTCCAACGGTGAGGTCAAAGCGTTGCAGAATATTACTTAATTACCTAAGTAACCTACTGCCTGGCGTAAAAATCTTGATCGTTTTGTTTAGTACTTAAAAATGAATATTACTTTGTATGCAATAATAGTTGTTGTCAATGTAATTATTAAAGAACATTTCAAAGAAGTTCACATATAATACAAGTAAATAAAATGCCCATTTTGATTCGAAAATATGTATACATATGGTACAATCATATGCCGTACGTTTTATTAAAAAAAAAATGTAGTTTGATTTATTTATATCTGTGATGAATATACAAAAATATTAAAAAAATAATCCCTATAGTTATTCATTTGTGACTCAGCATCACAGCATTCAACTATGAAGAAAACTATAAGCAATAATTTATTTTTAGTTCGTTAAAAACATTCTGCCACTACGATTATTTAAAAAATAACAATTTCTCAAAAATAAGACGGAACGGAAATGAGACGGTTAGATAATAAGACGGAATTTGAATTAGGGTTTGATAATTACATAACCAAAAGTATTGAAACGACAAAAAGTTCATACTTTCCCACCGTTCATTTTTTTAACAGAATCGTGAGTGTATTTTTCCACCGAAAAACGCAAATTATTTAAGACGTATACAAAAGCGTAGCGTTTCCAACAGAAAAATACTCGTTGAATTGGCTGAATACGACCGGGCCTGTACTCTGAAATTCGAAAATCGTGCTTGGTATTAGTGGCTTCCCTTTCACGCGAGAGTGAAAAGGACGGCATGTGCAAAGTATAGATTTCGGAGTAGACACTCTGTGCCTTCTTTTATACGCCTGTTTCTACTTTAATAAAGTTTAGAAGTCGACAAATAAATAGTAAATTTCTGGGCGGCCGAGCCTTGCTCGGCGTTTTCCCGCGCATGAAACCTAGCTAGATCGATTGTTTGTCCCCGAAAACCCCCACATACCAAATTTCATCAAAATCGTTTGAGCAGTTTCCGAGATCCCCGAAATAAATAAATAAATATACAAGAATTGCTCGTTTAAAGATATAAGATCAGGGGCCTATTGCATAATAAATTACAACTAATATTACAAGCGGAAGTCTCTTTCGAATGAAAGGAATTGAAAGAAGACTACCGCTTGTAATATTAGTTGTAATTTGTTATGCAATAGGCCCCAGGTAATTTTTTCCTAGTTTACTTTCAGTTTCTATAGAGATTAAAGTTTGATTTCTAGGAGCTTTTTAGGGTTCCGTAGTAAACAAGGAACCCTTATAGTTTCGCTATGTCCGTCCGTCCGTCCGTCCGTCCGACCCCCGTTTTTCTCAGTAACCGTTTGTACTAGAAAGCTGTAAAACGGTAGAATAAAATCTTAAAAGAAATTTTTTTTTAGGGTACCTCCCCAACATGTAAAGTGGTGGTGCATTTTTCTGCCAAACCCCATCGTGTGGGGTATCGTTGGATAGCTCTTTTATAAAATATTATAAGGTTTCTAAAAGCATTTTTTGATTAAAGAATTGCTTAGCGTGATATTAAGCTTTGAAGTGATAATTTTTGTTATGGTCAAGTGTCCCCCCCCTGCCAGTTAAACGGTGGCTACTAGGCATGTGAAAAAAATCATGATAGTAGTATATACGATGAATTTAAAAGGAAAACTATCACAGCTAAGTAGACATTATACTAGTTAACGAGTAATAGTCGAACTTCAGAAATGTACTTTGCAAAAGCAAACTTTCGTACAATTTCCATTGATACCTTAGATAATGTTGTTAATTCTGTCAAAAACATAGTAAATATAAGTTTGCGAACTTTTTAGTCCACATAATGTAACGGGTGGATGACTACGGAACCCTACCTTGCGCGTGGACCGACACGCACTTGGCCGGTTTTTTTGATTTATTTCATTGCATGTTTGAGAAAAGCACTATACATACCTCGGTGTGAAAAGGGGTTGCCAGCCTCGTAACTATCCGGCCTCGCTACGCTTGGCTGTCTATATGTACTCGGCCTATTCTCAAACGGTACTATTTCTCAAACGTACAATAAACTGTCGTCATTACGTGCGTTTTATAACAGGATTCAAAGTATTACGTTTCAGACGGAATAACCCGAGAGAACTGTAAAGAAATTTCGTACAAAATTGAAGGCCTCGGCCGGGAAGTATTTCTTTTTTGACCGGGTGAAACGAAGGTCTCTGTTTTAGCTTCCAGATAAATGCTTTCGTATGTCCGGATTTCCGGTTGTCCGCCTCTACAGGTCGCGTTTTTAACCGATTCTCGTGAAATTTGGTGAACAGGTTCGTAAATAAAAATAAATTTATTTGTCGAGTCAGTTTTTGTGTTTTTCTGCGGCCGAATTTTGGTGGATAGAATCGTGCGACTACATTTTGAGAATCTCCGTACTTTATCAGATGCTTATTGTAGCATTCTGAGAGACAATATTGTCTAGTTGCTAAATTATTACCTTCCAGTAGCTCTAGTATAAGTTTTTTCGAAACATTAACTAAATCGAACGCGTTTGCGTTTTGTCTCAAAATGTATGAAAACGCTCTCGCCGAGTACGAAATACGCGCGTTCATCGGTTAGCAACAAATGTTATACTCGCTGTTTTAGAGGCGCTGTTCACGTTTTCATACCACTTTCATACATTTTGAGACAAAATTCGAATTAGTTAATGTTCCGAAAAAACTTATACTAGAGCTACAGGTTTAACCACTAGATGCTGATCGCTGACTTTAATCATAATGAAATGCTCATCAAAATAAAGCATTTTTCTAAATATAAAAAAAGTCACGAGTAGACAAATAAATTAAATCCACCAAGTATCAAGGACAGTACTTGAAAATCAAATGACAACTGCGTTATCAGCTATGTGATTCATAAGTTGTCTCGATTTAGTTCACAATTACGTTCCTAGTATACTTTGACTGCGACTTTCATAGTAAATACACATAATGGGAGGTCACAATTTGTATTGGTTTGTTTGAGGGGGTTGTGGTAAGCTTTGTGAATAGCCACAAAAAAACGGTATATACGTCCTCCTCCGACGGCCGCTCGGCCGGTACTGAGTCACCATGACCGTGTCAATGAAAATGTCGTAAAAAAGGCATGTTGTAAATCATTTAGAAATAATATATTTATATCTAAGTTGCTACTTTTTATTATCTCAAGCCATAAAATAGAAGTTATTTTATCATAATCATATGCTCAAAAACCTTTTTATTACCTTTAATATTACTAAAAGATGCAATGAACTTTGAAGTTTTTCAGAAAATTTACCAATTTTAATATTCTTTTTTTATAACATTTTTGTATGAAACTTGTAAAAACCCTTCCACTCATCCCTAAGAGGAGTATCTATTGCACATGTGCATATTTTTTTCAAGCCGGTTTGGCACCAATTTATAGCCTAACTAGGTCGTTTTGAAAGCCTCTTCAAGCGCAAATCGAGGAAACAGCTGTTAGGTTAAGCAAGATTATTCGAAACTAAATAAGAAAATTTAAAAAGTAGCACACTTATTCCATTCAGAATGAAATGATCTTTCATAATCTGTAATAAAATGTATATAAATACTAATAGATTATGAGATACGACCTCATCAATCTTAGCCAAATCGTCAGAATATGTTATACGGAGCCTTAATCAGAGTTAAAAACTCCTTAGAGAAATCGAAATTGTCATAACTTGTCACTGTACAATGACAATGCTCTGTCAATTTCTGTAAGGAATACAAAGTTTTGATTTACAATATTTGATGATTTATTAAGGCATGACAAAAATGTAAAAATAAAAGTCAAGTTCTGAATTCTGATCTGTCACCAAAACCTTACTTCTGAAAATTGGGATTTGATTTTAGTAAAACGCTCCTAATTATTCATATACAAATAGATTAAATTACCTATATTTAAGTGTATCAATGCCATGGCTTAAGCTGTTATGTTGTTAAATTATATTTAATTGAATATATGGTGAATAAAACTTAAGAATGTGTAATCTTTCTGCAGGCAGGGTCACTACCAACTAAGTTAAAGCGGCTTTTATAGGTAATGCGAGTTTTAAGCGAAGATGCGGTTGTTTTATTTCGATATGTATTATGTAATGAAACTTAATGAAAATTAATGGCAGTATTTTCAAATAAGTTTGTTAAGTATTCTTAAAACCTAATGATAATGAAATAAGTAGGACAAATATGATCAAGTAGGATTTAGTAAATCATTGTCACTATCTGTAATTGGAACTTGGCCGGCCGGACGCGCTATCGTGTGCATGGTTGAATGTACGAGTCCATAGTTATGTTATGACAAATTAGCTCTCATGTTCCTTCTTATAAGAACGATAATTGAATAGAATAATTATTGGAGTAAATTTTACTGAACTTTTAACACTACTTGGACAATGGTTGCGTATAGCTAAATCCATGTACATGCTGCATACATGCTGTAATGTAACAGTTATAATACTTATAATATACGCAATTGAAATTGCAATCTTACTATTATTTACTACGTTTACGTAACGTCCAAACAATTATTGCGACGTACTTTTTTTGTTTTTTTTTTCAACCTGATTGTGGCCTTATAGGTCGGGCCCAATAAATCGATAGGAGTGCGCGGTTGGAAAGTGGCCTGGGGAAAATCGAGGGGAAACCTCCGACATGACCACGCGGGAGGTTTAAACACTGGGATACTCTAAGAGTTTGCGCTCCAGTGAGATTGGTTACGCGGCTTCTACCGAATCTGAGTTGTGAGTGGAATCGAGCTACTTACTGGGAGTTTTGTCGCTGGTTCACTAAACTCTACTAGGCCCGACCTGGGTCGGACTAGTTGACTCTACCCGGTGTGACGTACTTACGTATATCCAAAGACTACAATGTATATACTAAAGTACGTATATCCGTATATCCAAAATCAAAGCAGTGAACCAAATAATTTCAAACCATAAAAAACAATCAAATAGAAATTAGAAACCGTACTTACAGACCTGCAGAAATAAGTAGAAAGAACTACATACATATATTTTGTATAAGACTCAGATTATACGTCGTCGTTAGAGATATAACTAAGATAAAAAAAACACATTTATATTTTCATTCTATAATTAGTATGACCATGCGGCTTCGACAGTACAATCTTCTGCTGCTTATTACTTTCTTTGTTGTGTGACACTGCAGATTGATAATCCACGATTCCTGAAGTTATATCACGACATCTGGGATATATTTAGCCATTAAATGTATTCCTATTTGACGAGAAAGCGTGAATATCCACACAAATTTCAATAAGTATTCCAATCCAATCAATCCAATCAGTGGGTTCTTCAATGCTGAGGATCGTGACCGCTATGTCTCTGGCGGGGAGTGCAGATGGCTCGCCAGTGGTTCCGATGATGCGCTGCATGCAGCGCCTGGTGTTCCCGGAGTCCGGCGAATTTGGAGATTTTTTCAATCCACCTGGCTAGCCCGAGCTCGTCTATCCTCCACCTTTCCCGTCATCATGATGTACTCGAGGCTAATAGGGACGACGCGCGATATGTCCAAAAAATGCCAGTAGATAAGTATGCGTTGTTGGCAAACTGTCGAGAGACGTGTGTGTATGCGTATTTGGTGTTCGATATCAACATTAGATACGTAAAATTATTGAAACATAAAGAAAGAAAAATGTACACAAATTTTCATTTGAAGTAAGTGACAAATGTCATTACGTTATAAAGATGTTCCGTCAGGGTGACCATTCATTGAAATTAATTTCCATTGTAATGAAACGCATCGGCAACCTTTTTGCGTCTAGAATGCGTTTTCGGGAAGGAAAACATTATAATTTGAACGCATAAGTAAACTTTCGGGACCAAACACTGTATGTTCTCTAAAAAATAAAAGGCTAATACCAAAAATTCCATGTTAAAAGGTTCTTAAAACGCCACACGTCAATATTTATTTACCCTACTTCAATTAATACAATCTTTGTGTGTGGTATACATATTGTATTCGTATACGGGCAAAATGTCAAAAACAGAGCTGTCAAAGCGAAAAAAGGAGCATGCGTCTGCTCTCACCGAGGGCCAATGCCCATCTGTCGATTTTTCGAAAGTATGGTGGCAGGGAAAATGTATGGAAAAGTCACTAAAGTTTAGATTTACGTTTGAAATTCTCATTGGTCTTTGCGAGGAAAAATGTGAAAAGTGTGATAACTTATAGTGAATACTTTTGAGATTTGTTTGAGTGTGATTTTGAAACGAAATAATAGATTTTTCAATTCAATTTTGCCTAAACGCCGACACGCGTTCTTCTCACTTTTAGTGCAACTTTACGGTACTGTATTTATTAAAGTGTAATTTATTATAGATTACTAATAGTGATAACTTGTAAACACACTCTTTGTGATAATAATTACATATATTTTATATATTTTTGTAGAGAATCGTGACCTCCACAGATTGAGAAGTGAAGGCTGTTTTTGCTAAATATGCTCGGCGCCCTCTTAAGATTCTCCTCCAACTTCGGCTTCATGGAATTAAGACTTTTTGATATCGATATAAAGATTAATTTCGCTCTATCAGCGCTAAAGGTCAATCAATGATCGTTGATGTTAAACAAATGAGTAGACCATATAATGCGTGTCATGCGCGACGACGCGACGCGCCCTTTCACAGCGAATCTCATATCATACTAATCTATGCGCAATTGGGCTGTGGATGCGCGCGCCTTCAGTAATGACCGACACGCACTATACCACACCTGTGACACGCGAGGGAACGTAAGCGCTGTGGGTAACAGTGGCGACGCGTCAAAAATATTCTTAGGTAAGCCGGAAATAATTTGCCTTTCTTATTCTTCATGAGCCGTAGTAAAAGAACTGGACTGGCTGAAAATTAGGCAAGCCGGTGGGAATCGAGTTGTATGGACGCTCCGCCACTGGTGGGTAAGTATGTGTGCGTGCGCTGTCGGTACACGCGTCCATTGTTTGCGCGGGTGCGTAGCGCGGACGAATCGCGAGGCGTGACGGCACCCGATCGTAACCAGGCGGGCGTCTCAGGGACGAGGTAACTGACCTCGGTGCGGGGGGTTCGTGGCCATTCTGTATGTGATACTATTATGTGACTGTACAGTGGTACTAGATAGGTATTGCGCTCCCCATCTTAAGGGGAGGTATCCCCAACGCAGCTGTCCCGCTCTAACATGCGTGAGTTTACAATTAACCATCCCGCTCTCTACGCAAGCTCTGCGCGCAGTTTTGTAAATATTTAGCTATAGTCATCAAGCCAGTCATTTTATCAAAGCAAACCCTGCGAAAATGTCTATAACTATTTACGATCTTTAATTGAGTACAAAAATTAAATGTTAAATATCAGTAATATAGCCGTGGTATTGAAAATACATTCCAAAAAGGGGTAACTTCGCGATTTTTTTCTATCGAGTGAAATTCATCAGATCATGTAACTGACTGCGATTTTGACTAGACAAGATCCTCATGTAACACATATATTTTTTTTTAGATTTTAAGACACTATATTCTATGTCTCAGATGGTTTTTAAAAACTCAAAAGTGGTAATACCCGGCCTTAATATATTGTACGCATTGACCAGCGGATTTTTACCGCTTGAAGCGCATTCCACCTATTCAACATTACATGATACACACTTATTGAAAAGGCAAATCGCGGTTCGCGAGAGCCCCTTGAGGTCTCCTCCAAAATATAGGGAAAAACCTGAAACAGTAATTTTTTGGCTCTATGAGGTACCCAAAAATTGATGTTTTTACCCAATTTGGCTCTATGGCTAAAGTTTGCCGACGCCTGATGGTCTATCCCAAGTGCTGCAACGTGCGCTATGTAACTCTCTGCTCACTAACCTGCTCACAGCACTCGACCATCACCTCCAGGTTATGTACCAGCTGCGGCGCCAAGAAGTTGGTACATTTCCGTCTCGGCTCGTGCTCGAAGCGGGGAGCGACTGCGCGCAGCGCGTGGTACCCGCTCAGCACTCGCTGCTCCTTGCCCGTCATGTCGATCACCACACTCAATAATCTGCCTGCTCAACGCACTCGCTACACTCACTAACCTGTTCACAGCACTCGACCATCACCTCCAGGTTATGTACCAGCTGCGGCGCCGAGAAGTTGGTACATTTCCGTCTCGGCTCGTGCTCGAAGCGTGGAGCGACCGCGCGCAGCGCGTGGTACCCGCTCAGCACTCGCTTCTCCTTGCCCGTCATGTCGATCACCGGCACGCGAGATAACTCGCTACTGCAAGAGAAAAGAGGCAGATTACAATCGACTGTCTACAGTTAAATGTTATCAAAGAAGAGTCGAACAGGCCCGGCAGACGGCTCGCTATTGTACAAGAGGTATTTTACAATCGACAATCTGTACCTTTTTTTAATGGGATCGCTCTTGGCCAGCATCTAGCCAGGGGGCAAAGACGAGGCCGACGGTGAAGCGAGCTCACCCAGAAAATGCCTATCTAGCCAAAATTTATAAAAGAAGAGCCGTATCAGGCACGCTAGACAACTCGTTACTTTAAGAGAAAAGATGTATTTTACAATCGACAATCTACAGCCAAATTCATCAATGAAGAGCCGTATCCGGCACTCTAGCTATACAGTTCCTAATGTTCCTATATAAACGATTAAACATTATAGTCTTTATCTTGTCCCATGACTTCCGTAAAATCATAAAAAATTGAAATTATATATACTTTAAACTCCATTCTTACCTATTATATTTGATTTAAGTTCTTATCTCTATATTCGACACAATGTATATCGTTCAGAATTAAATTAAATAAATAAATTCATGTTCATATTTGTATCCCAATTTGACGAACGAAATCTCTATGACAATTTTTTCAGTCTAGTGCATCAGGTAATACTGTAATGACACACAGACTAAAATGGCACTTATTATCATACTAGTATACATAAAGTCCTCACAGACAGACTCAAACAAAACCGGTCCTTATCCCAATACGTTTAAAGTCCAATCTGGCATGAATACCTGCTGATAGTGTGCATGGTAGGTTTACCCTCTTGTATGACGTCAGCCGCGTCGCGGTAGAAGTAGCGGCCCTTGTGCGACTTCTTCCAGTGGTACGACTTCTCCGGACCTTTCTCGTCTTCCTTCTCTTTCAGACGACGCTCCTCCTCTCTCTTCGCTTTTTGCTGTGATACAAAAAAAAAAAAAAAAAATATTTTATTACAAAAGGCACACTTAACAGATATCACACAGTAAGAGTTAGTTGAGAGTTTACACATAATAGTTCAAAGACCAGCATGACATCCCATGCAAGTGCACACAGCATGATCAATATGTAAGCGCGTATATGTACATGTACTGACAAAGTGCACAATACATCACCGGTATCAAGTCGACCACAACAGAGCAGGGTTCATTAATGGTTTGTTACGTGGACAAATACTGGTTCGACATTCTATAATCACAGATTTACACTACTCTATTCCGGTCAAGTTGAACCAAAGATGTAACTACATTAACACTAGTAACAAGACTTTAATTAATGCTAATAAAAGTAATATCCCGCACGGCCCGCACCTACTATGATTATTCTGTTTGGCCTGAGGGTGACTGGTAGAGAATGGCTTACGGCATTAAGTTCGCCTTTTGTACATGTTATTTGTTACTGTGCGATAAAGTTTAAATAAATAAACAGTAAATGTAATTGATCATTTTAGTACTTTGTCGCACTGACGTAACAATACTGCGACAGTTGGGATGCTTCAAAGTAGTGAAAGTGACAGGGTACTAATATGATCATCTTCTTTTGCTGTTGACTGTAGGTACATCGTGTTTTTAGAAACACCAAGAGAATATTATATATCAGATGAAAAGTGACAGTTATTGCTGCCTGTTATTTACATATACATATAAAATCTGTAATATGTACCATGGTTGTAATAAATTATGAAATAAAAGAATCTTAAAAACAAAGATTGATAATTGCAATCCCTACTCTTTAATCAGGGAAGAAAAGTACAAGTTTGATCCATCATTTAATTGCAACAATGACTGTATCCCGAATAGCAGGTGTGAAAACTATATTAAATCCAAGTTAACTTACAGCGGCTTTCTCGGGACCGTACGCGCCAATGGCGCCCCTTCCCTTCCTGACTGTGGCTTCAACGGGCGCCGATATACCCTGCAGGTCCTTGCCCAGACCGCGGCCAGGTTGGTAACCCATCTGGAAACAATATCATCATCATATCAGCCGAAAGACGGCCACTGCTCGACATATTATTATTTGGGGTATAGGCCCTCGTATCGCTGCGCCCGGTAAATTCCGATTCATCCCATCACTATTGATGCAAAACTACCTTCTTCATCCTATTATCCCTACTGCATATATTCGTATACCTCAGTGGTTCTTAACCGGTGGTCCACGGACCACTGGTGGTCCCTGGAAGCACCATGGAAGCGCTATGAGGGACCCGAGCCGTCGCCGGACCGGTAAATAAGAGGTGGTCCATGGCAAGACAAAAAAAAGTCGAATGGTCCCTCATCACTAAAAGGTTAAGAACCACTGGTATACCTGATTAGGGGTAGAATACAAAAACTATGACATTTCTTCTTCTACTGCGCGCGTCGGATCGAGCACACACTCCCTTCGATAAAAACTCCATTGAATTGAATTTGTCCTAGTATTATCACTTTGAACCTCAGGAGATTAGATACCTGCAAGAGCAGCTTGGCCCCTATGCCCTTAGTGTGCTTCTCCCACGTGCCCATGCTCCCGCCGAGGTTGGCCGAGCGCATGCCCTGCCCCTGCCGCCGGATGCCCGCCGTCTCCGACTCGTCCGGCACTACTGTTGGCTCCTCGTCCGAGCTGTCCACTATTTGTGGCCGGGATGGTTTCTCGGATGGTTCCAGCTCTGTTAAGAAAATAGAGAATGTGAGAAAATCTGGTTATAGGTTGGTTATAAATAAGGGAAATTGTCTATGGGCCTTCATTCCCTGAAAGCTTTTTTTTTTATAAAGCATCCAATGTTTGGAACCATACGACTTTTTCAATTAGCAATTCAGTATTACTGTGCTAGTAGCTCCCTCATCATTTGGGCCAGCTATGATATGAAGATGATTTTAACTAAAATGGGTATGTCAGATGACACCTTTAAATATATCACTACTCAGACATATTTAAATATAATAAACGGGCCCCTGACGTCTTTAACAGCTTGACATGTTTCTGACCAATAAGTGGTCCTTAATCATGAGAACAAGTCGCAACGGCCTCATGTCTAACACTGTTCCACTTCAAAGATGTGAGTGCCTTGTTTATTATATTTAAATGTGTTTATGACTTTGTATGGGTGTAGGCCACACCCAAAGAGGGGTTCATATCTAAGGCAGAAATATATAAATACAATGTAAAGTTGAAATGTAACAACTAGATATGAATAAATGGCTTTATTTTATTATATGACTTTGTAAGTTTGTGTTCTTTGTAATTTGCAGGCAGCTAGAAGCATACATGTATGTTTTACCTTGTTTAGGTTCCTTCTTTTTCCCCGCCTGCTGCACTCCACCCGCCACAAACCCAATTGGCGCCGCATAATCTTTTTGCTTGCGGGTCCTCTGTCGAACGTTGTCCTCATTGTCGTCCTCATCACTGTCTTTCGCCCACACACCTGAAACCGCCAGGTTACAGTAAGTAAAACTGATATAAAAAATTGTTTTATAAATTGCTATGTCCCAACAGATATTTTTGCCAAGCATACTTATCAAAAGATGTTGGGTGCCTTTTATGGTATTTATCCCTTACAACTTTTTCTGATGATCATATACATGTACAGTAGAATCCGCTTATAACATTTGACCGCTTTTAACAATTGCTTAATCACCAACGTTAGGATTCATACCAAACATTTTCAAAGAAGTTTTGTACGACGTCTTGTTAGTGCGACGTAATATCGCCGGTCCCTTGACGGTCGCTGTATCCGGATTCTACTGTATCTGGTTATTTTGCTTGTCCTTGATTTGGACATTTTGGAAATTAAAATTCTCTTGATAAAGATGCTTGTATAATATTGTGAGGTCTAATCTCAAAAAGGTCCAGTTTACCCTGTGGGTGGGAAGATCAGATGGCAGGTGTTTTCATTAAACTCTTGTGCCTAATCCAAATTTTCTGATTAGGTACAGTCGAGGGCAAAAATATGTATACATTTTTGGATCTTATTTCAATGGAACAAGGTGAAAAAGTGTATACATATTGGTGCCCTTGACTGTACCTACCTACCTAAGTGGACAGAGTATGTCCGGAATAACACGAGAAAACGCTTGGAGGATGAGACATGCTAGTCAGACATGATGGAGGAACATCTTATAATAATAAGGCATTTATTCAACTAAATTTGCATTGGTACAGTCAAGGGCATAAATATGTATACATTTTTGGACCTTATTTCAATGGAATAAGGTGAAAAATGTATACATATTGGTGCCCTTGACTGTACATGGTATCAGTTCAGCATAACAATTATGGTAAAACGTAAAATACGGTACGGTGCGGTGTGCTTATAAATATGGTGTGAGCAAGGGATTTCATCTCATTGTGAAAGTTACAAACCATAAATTTGTTGTTCCTTCTTGGCTCTCCCTCTTCTGTTTGGATTGAACTCGTTGTCCAAATCATAATCTGTGATCTCGAAGCGTATCACCTCGTCGTCTGACATATTTGTGAGTTAGATCAGAAGATACTTTCTTAATAATCCGAAAAGTGGAACCGGAATGGTCTATATCTTGGTGTTATTTGAAGGCGTACATGACATACACTGTTACTCGTTATTTTAATATGTAGTTCTATTGAATTTCACTCAATTAAATAGAAAATCACAGCAAAATTAATTCTTTCAACATAATAATCTCCTCACAAATCCACTGCATAAACTGCATTCATGCTGCATTCGTTCGACATTTTTGACAAGAGAATAGTGACAGTGACAAAGGAGTGATATTCTGTTTGAGACAATCGCATAGCTGTGTTCTTTGTCTGCGCCATCATGGCCCATTTCACCAATATAATTACATTTGTAAGTATAGCTGGCTTCATTCGATACGATAAACAAAATGGTATCGCATCCTCTCACAAAGCGGTGGAATGCGTATTTCTCCCTTTGCATAACTGCGCTGCACGCATGCACCAGGTATGCACGTTGGGCCATCATGGCTCATAGTGGTCCGGTAATGAAAGTAACTGACAGTCTGAAATTGACACTATACTTCAAACAAATCTATCTTGTCGATACTTTTGTCCCAATTCTCCTCACATTACGGATTTCAGCGATTTTCAGTGTTTACAATGAGCATTAAATGGAAAACTAATTAAATTGCCTAATTACAAGTGAATTAAGTGATATGTGATGTTTGGCTGTGTTCAGTGTGCAATGTTTTAACTGTTATCATCAGTGTGATAGTTGTTTAGTACGATGTTAAGCAGATTTTCCGATGTCCTGCAAACAGCAGCGGACGTCGTAAGTATTAAAATCGGCATTAAAATTCAAACGAAGGCCAAAGCCATTTGATGTTACAATTCTAAGCCTAGTACTTAACAGGTTTGTTAACTTATTTAAAGCATAATTTGCATAATAAGTGTGTAAATCGTTTCAGTGGATGATTTTACTGACACATCTACTAATCTTAACTGAGTAGGTAGTAGGTACTATTTTCTTTCACTAATTTATGATATTTATTTTCACATCCAGTTGGCACCACCAGCCACCCGCTTGGAGGACTTTGAGTATCATTGGAAAATGATAATAAACTTCTACCAGAACTATGATGATAACTCCAAAGTGCACATTGAAGACACCAGGATTCCACACCACCTACATCAAATGTTGCAGGTTTTTCTTTTCAAGTAGCCCTCTTAATTTTTTTCTTAATGTATCATCTACCGGTATTATTTTTAATGAATAGATATTATTTGATCCCCGTCACCGGGAGACGATGGCTTAAACAAACAAGCTTATGGTTTGCTTGATGATAAGCATATACCATAGACTGCAAACTTTTTGAGGACGATCCGTCAGTTTAGTCTAAATTGCAAAGCCTGAAACACTGCCGTCGAGTCGCTTGCCTAGCAGTATTTTATCGGATAGATTTTGGGGAGTGTGCACAGGAATTACACGATTTAATTCCGCCCTCTCCATTCCATCAGCGGACGACCAGATGAGGGGAGCGGTGTCATCCTTATGTTATTAATTATTTCCGGACAATTATAATCTGGGCCTCTTCAAGGCAAGAGTGAATAGGCTAATACTGAACCAGTGAGCTACATCTTAGGCCTTGTCGTCGCTTTCCATCAGGTGAGACTAAGGTCAATCGCTGTTCAGTCATACATAAAAAAAAAAAAAAAAGGCTGTAGACAATTCAATTCTGAGCTAATTAAGTATAGTTGTTGCATAAAACTGTTTTTTATTTTATTGTATGGCAAATATTTCAAACCATGAGATCTTCTAGAAGACAGTATCATTGCCAGTTTGTTGCACTGTTTTAAAAATAAAACACAACATACAGACTTGAGGTTTTTTATTACATTACAATTGTAAGCAGTTAATCCAAAGTTATGCCTTATCAATAACATAGATAAGCAACTGTTATATGACCTATTTCACTATGTAGTATTTTTTAAGTTACACTGTTTATCCAAGTACAAAACGGATAAAAAAGAATTAGTAGGTATAAAATTATAGCAAAAAATGTTGCCATGCATATGAAGGGAAAGTTGAATTGATCTTCTCCCGCCTGAGGCGGGACGGTTGGCAACCCTAGGGGTGGCCTATGCTGTAAAGTAAACCAAGACCATTTGGAAACAGAAGATATGTAAAAGAAAATGAATATATATAAATGAAAATGTATATATATATATATATATAATATATTAAAGTAAATTGAAATGCTTTGGTCTAATAAAAGGCTTTATTATATGTGATTGCAGCTCATTGTAGATGAAGAAAAAGAGCAGCAAGGCGGCACAGTAGGCCCGTGCCTCGAGGCGATAGTGCAGCGCTCCATCTGTCTGCTAGACGCGCTCGCGGCGTTGGCGGCGGTGGACCGGCCGCCCGGAGCGCGCGCGCTGGCGCTCGGCGCGGCGTCCGCGCTGCTGCGCCGCACACGACAGCCCTGCGTCAACAGCGTGCATGTGTACCGCCCGCTACAGGTAAGGCACATCTTGCTACGGCCGAGGAATGAAGGTTACCGTTTTTGCGCTCACCAGTTGGCGCCACTGCGCTCCCAGTCCAGCTGTCAAACTTTGTTATTGGTAAGTATAGGAGTAAAATCTCAATCTCAAGATGTTGGCTGCAACTACATCTGCACGAGGCCATTCATAAGGCGGGTGACAGGAGCCAATGGAGGGGTCTGGTCAGCAAGTGACATGATGTCATGATCCTCAGCATTGGGGGAGCGACTGAGGGTGATGAGGAGTAAAAACCAAATTTACGTTGAAATCGTATTTAATACATTAAAACCTTACCGTAAATAATATTATCGAACATCCCGTATAATATATGCTGTAGCGCAGTCCCGTTTTGTTCGGAGAAAAGTATGAAATAAGTTTACGAACGACAAAATCGTCTCAAATCACTCAAATTCGGTGACCCGTAACTCATTTGCCATAATCTCTGGTATTGCAAAATAGTCACCATATTAATCTAATTAGAAATAAACCCGCGTAACCCACCCACAAACTATGAATTTTGACATTTGGAAGGACTGACATCACACTAGCGCCTCTAGCGGCGAATCCATACGCGGTAGCTCCCATTGCGCAGACACAGCCTTGTAGCTAAAATTGTGTATCAGTAAGTTGTGTCGTGCTTTGATATAGTTTTGTAGGTAGGTACAAATATCACCCGTATGCCAGTGCTGCTTAGTCTTGCGTGCTGCTGTAGCAGTCATCACTTATTTGTTTTTCTTTCAATTTAATGTGAATGAATTTTATATTTCCGTTTCAGCGTATGCTAGTACAATGCAACGAGAGCCCTGCTTCCCCAACGGAGAAAGAAGAGGTAGAATTACTCCTAACACTTTGCGGCCTAGTCCGCAAAGAGCCTGGCTTAGCCAACATCTTCACGACCCCCTTCGTCGAAGACAAATCCAGTCTCCTAAGCATACCCGAGGATATACAGAAGTTGATACCGATTAAAAGCAAAATTCAAACGCCAAAGAAGAACCCTTTGTTCGAAGTGGAGTTGCCCCCGAACCCTTTAAGGAACGTGTCGATTATAAGGGCGAGTGGGGACTGCAACAGCAGTGGTTCGGACGACAACGCCTCCAGCAAGAGCCACAAGACGGTGTATGATGACAACGATAAGTTCCTGCTGATTGATCTGTTGCTGTCGTATTTGAATAGTGCTGTAAGTATCATCTATAATGAATTGAGCTTTTATATGTAGTCAATGATACCCCGATGTTTTACATAACTGGATGGATTGGATCGACTATTATTTGTTGCTCGTTACCATGGCTATCTAACATGGCTAACATCTCTACAACTTGGGAATCACCGAGAGCCCCTTGTGCAGAGCATGCATGGCGGCAGAAGAGACTGCTAGACACATTCTACTAGACTGTAAGCAGGTAGAAGTATACAGGAAGAAACACCTAGGAAAACCCGAACACACTGCAGGAAGCAGTAAACAATATAAAGACACTGATAGGTTTCATACAGGAGCTAGGATGGTTAGAGTAGCGCTACCCCCTTTTTCACGCAAAATAGGCGCGTTGGATGTCGACTTGCGGAAAATGCCCAGTATAACTAACTAACTAACCATGGCTATGTCTCCTGAGTCACTCTTTGAAACTGTGATTTTATAGGGTTTAGATCTACTAAACCTGAGTTTTTGCATGAATATAGATCCATTTGGACGTGGATCATCTCTTGAGCATGTTTTAAGTCCATTTTATAAACACTTTTCTCAGAAACTCAGTTACTGTTGTCTATTCGCTGACGGGACAGAATAACAACAAGAAAAAGTTGATTGACCCAGCTACACTCGTATTAGCGGATTTTTCAAATATTAAATGACATCAAGTAATAATAGTACATTACTTAACAAGGGCGGTAAAACAAAGAATGTCTCAGATCTCAGGTATTTGACGCCCGAGCCGAAGGCAAGGGCGATAAATATGCGATCTGAGGCTTTCTTTATTACCGCCCGTGTCAAGTACAAAATTTTACGTCACTCCCTGGCCAGGAAGAGGGATTTCCCGCGCGCGGAGCGTGCGGTAATTGCCGCTTTATGGCCAGGTGTGACATAATAGTACATTACTTACCAAGGGCGATAAAACAAAGAATGTCTCAGATCGCAGGTATTTTTCGCCCGAGCCGAAGGCAAGCGCGCGAAAAAACCCACTTCCTGGGCCAGGGGGGTGACATAAAATTTTGTACTTACCACGGGCGATAATAAAGAAAGCCTCAGATCGCATATTTATCGCCCTTACCTTCGGCTCGGGCGTCAAATACCTGCGATCTGAGACATTCTTTGTTTTATCGCCCTTGGTAAGTAATGTACTATTAAGCTCACATAGTCGTTTACATTAGAATTACGATTAATAACGGGATATTTACCATGTTTATTTGTATAGGAATGTGTCTTTACTCCGTGATAATGGCGCTTGCAAACAGTGCCGAAATATCGGAAACTCGCATATACAAATACATGGTAAATATCCCGTTATTAATCATAATTCTGACATCAAACACAGGTTTCGCCGGAAGATCAGCGCCGGCTCCCTGAGTCGGCATTATGCTGAGGCGAGACCTTTTTGTGACGTTTACTTGTAATGATCGTTTTTTGTAACTGTTTTATGTTTGTTCCGTCATAAATAAATGTTTTTCTTCTTTTCTTCTTAAAATAAAATTTGAAACATGTAATGTTCAGCACCATAACGCGGTACAATACAAATACTCTTTATTGCACACCTCAACACATTATCACCTCGGTACATTAGTTATAGAATTGTAATTCGTAAGAACAGACAGACAATACAGTGAGGTTTTCTGATTATGAGTCCTTTTGATTCAGAGATTTAAATACCGGATTGGTAATAATTCAATAGCTCGATTATGTTTTCATCAGGATAACCAAGTGGTTCTCAGAGCGTGCGAAGGCATCATGATAGTGTCGTCGCTGCCCGACGACGACATCGCGCACCTCGTGACGACGTGCAGCCCCGCCTGCGAGCTCATCGTCGACAAGCTCGCCGACAAGTACAAGGCGATACCGGCCGACGTGGACCCGAGCGACGTCGACCACTTGAACATTACCTGGGCGTACGTATAGCATTGACTATAACCACAAGTGATAGATACTAAGGGTATGATTCCGCTGCCGACTGCATACGGCAACTGCACGTGCCGCCGCACTCCAAATTGAACCGTAATCATGAGACTAAAAGTCCCAATTTAGAGTGAGCGGCATGTGCTGTTGCGACACCTCCGCTCATTTCAAATTGAGTTTTTTACGCATATCATGACGGTTCAATTTGGAGTGCGGCGGCTCGTGCAGTTGCTGTATGCAGTCGGCAGCGGAATCATACCTTAAGGCGGTCGGTTATACGATAAGAGATATTACGATCACCCAGAAAAAATAAGAGAACAATTGAAAAAGTAAGATATTTTCATTGTATGGTCATAACGAAAAAGTACAAATTTTCGAAATAAAATGGCCCATATCTTAGAAACTAGAAGAATTATAGTAAGTGTGGTCTAAAATGACCTTGTCTGTGTAAAAGTCTTTACATCTATCTATCTAATCTACCAAACATTCTGTATAATATGTACACATTTCAAGAGTTGTCCGCAAATTAAGTACGTATTCCGTTAAGTTTCGTCCCCCGGCCCGAACTTATAATATAAAATGTGTTACAGATACGTGGCGCAGGACTTTGGCGACAAGGACTACAACAAGTTTCATGGCTACAGAGAGCTGACGAGTTTCTTCTCTTGGCTGGATTACTGTGATACTTTGATGAAGGTGAGCTCGGTGGATTTCATTTGGTTTGTTTAAGGTGTAGATTGTATGCGTAATTTCTATTATGATACTTTTTTTGGCCTGTTAAACGTTTATATAAGTCATCGTCTATATAAGTATGTATATCGTCGCTTAGTATCCATAGTACAAGCTTTGCTTAGTTTGGGACTAGGTTGATTTGTGTAAGATTGTCCACAAATATTTATTTTATTTATTTTTATTATTTTTCGCGGTTCGTCATTTATGCTGCCTGTCGAATTCCGATTTGTGTAATTGGTCCAGTCACTAAAAAGTTCAAAATGGCGGCCATGTCTAAATCTGATAATAGGCGCGTAGTTAGCAAACGATGTTCTGTTTTAATTGGAATATAGTACATGTTCTCTCATACAATATGTTTTATTGTTCATAGCCAGTGCGGATTTGAATACTTCAAATCAAAATTCTAATTATGACTGTCCTTACATAAGTTCCTAATTACGAACTTATCTCTCCAGGAATGCCACCCCACGATATCAGCGCACCTGTCGCGCACGTTCCGCCAGAACTTTCTAGAAGGAGCGGCGGAGGCGGGCCTGTCCGACGCGCTCAGGGCGCTGCGGGTCACGGCCGTGCTCAGCAAGTGTCTCAAGCTCGTCGACTCCACCGACTTGGCGCTAGGTAACATAGATATGCTGTATGGTATCCAAAATGTCAGCCTTTCTGCACACTCCTTCCGTCAGAATTTTTTTGAAGGCCTCCAGCTGACTCAAGAAGTTCTGACGCCCAGCACGTGCGTCATGCTCGTCGACTCCACCGACCTAGCGCTAGGTAACGGAAATATCTTGTTTAGATGAGGGCCCTTGCGGATGCACTTCGACCCAGTAGGATCTTCTATGCAATTGGCCGCCTCCTTAATACCTACTCCAAACTCCTCTCCAACTTTTCCACAAACCGGAGTTCAGCAGGAGTAGGTACTCTGAATTCCTTTGGTTCAGGGTAACCATTGCCGAAGTCATTCATTCCTGTCTGGCAAGGGCGTGACATTCACACAATAAGTGTTCCATTGTCTCGCCATCCTCGCTACACATCCTACGTTCTAGAGGTATGTCATCTGCTAGTCCCATCTTGGCCAATAACATAACAAAGTAATGCTGTATAGTAACCGAAATGTCAGCCTTTCTGCACACTCCTCCCGTCAGAACTTTTTAAATGAACGCCACCTGACTCAAGATGTTCTGCCGTTCAGTAATCTCCTCAATCCCCTATCTCATCGACTCCACCGTCCTGGCGCTAGGTGTTCCTACAAAACTGTAAGGCCAAATGCTGTCAAATGAACGCAAGCAAGAATCTACCTTACAGTCAAGAGCTCTTAGTCGTTTTTTGCTTGGGTTCGCTTGACAGAATTTGGCCTTAGAGTTTTTTACGAACTATAATCTAGATATGCTGATATGTACTCACAATCAGCTAGGTAACTTCAGGAAGTTCTGAAGCTCACCAAAAGCCTGAGTGTCCGTCGTCTAAGCGCTGGGTAAAATGATGTAGATTATCTGCTAATATTATGGAAGTAATCGGTTCGGCCACTTTTATAAACCTATTAACAGGATCGTATTCAGTGTTCGTGTGTCGGTCCAATCTCAAATTAACTGTCATTTAGGAGTTACAGTTATTAGTTACATTGTTATTTTTTATTTTTTTTTAATCTTATTTATTTTATAAGCCATACATCATATGATTAAGTCGGCTTAAAAAATAGTTACATTGTTACTTAAACTTTAGGTGTTACTTTAAACATTGGGATTGGTACTTAAGGATTATTTTTATAGTATTCAAATCTTAGGTTCGATGAGTGTTTAATGAAACTCAGAAATGTACCACTGTGTTCGTTAGTGAACTCTGAGCTTAAGATTTGATGGAAGAAGAAGAGGAGATCCCCCGCAGAGCACCCAGTTTCTTTTAAGAGGTCCCACCTAGGTTGTTCGTTGATTTTACACTCTAGAACTAAGTGGAGGAGGTCCTCTTCTTTGTCACATTGTATACAATTTGGATCGTCTCTTTTTTTCATGATGTAGTTAAATTTGTTGAGTGGGATGTGATAAGTTCGGGTTCGGAAGCAAATAACTAATTCTTATCTGTTGAGATTTCGTGAGGTAAACCAAGGTACGCGTGGTGGTTCGTCTACAATGGTTCTGTACCAAATACCTTTGTTTTGAGAGCACTCATTGAAATAGGATTTAAATTTAATGTAATTGTCGGTTTTCACTTTTGGAAGATGATCAGTATAGTGCGGTACCGTGTCGAGGGGTATGCCGTTCTGTAGAGCCTCGGACGCGAGTGAGTCTGCCACCTCGTTACCCCTGACGCCCACATGTGAAGGGATCCATTGTAGACGAACTTCAACCCCGTTACGTATCAATCTATGGATACATTTAATAATGAGGTAAGCTTCATATCTACCGACACTGCCGCCCTTAGCACTTCCCAACAAATGTTGTAGACTGCTCTTAGAGTCTGAAAAGATTACAATTTTATGGTATGGTGTCGATTCTAAGTAGTGTACTGCTTCATTAATTGCTGTTAGTTCGACTCCCATTATGGGTATACATGGATTTTCAATAATGAATTTAGCTCCAAAATCCGCAGCTTCATCGTAAAAGGCGCAACTAGAACCGTGTTTTGTTTTGGACCCGTCAGTGTAAATATGAATGTGATCTAGGAACTGAACTTGTATCATATCTTCACAACGTTGTTGTAGATCGTGAGTGGGTAGTTTAGCTTTAGGCTCATTGATAGTGTGCACTTTATCCATTATGATTTTATCCCAAGGAAGTGTTTTAATGTCTCGGGAAAGTAAAAATAGGGGCAAAATCTCAAATTGTGACGTAGGTAGATTGGAGTACTTTCTGAAACTTTCAAGCAAAAGTGGAACTTGATTGCTGCGCCAATATCTTGCGCCCGAGTTTAATGTGTTGTCTAATGCATCTATTTGTTTTCTCAGATAGTCGGATGTTCTGGAAGAAAGTTTCAGGAAGTATTTGTCGCTTAAATAGGTTCTTCTAAGATTTAGGGGTGGAATACAAAGCTCGCTTTCCATTGTAAAAATTGGGGTGTCGCGAATAAAGCTTCCACAGAGCCGGAGACATTGGTTTTGTATAGCGTCCAACCTCTGGAGCAGCCTAGAGTTGGCGTTGCCGAAAAAGATACACCCGTAATCCAGTCGAGATCGCACCAATGTTATATAAAGTCTCCTTAAATGAATTGGGTGGACACCCCACTTTGAACTACTTATGGAACTAAGGATATTGACGTATGAAATACATTTTTGGGCGGTTTCTAAGACATGTCGAGTCCAATTCAGGCGGTTGTCCACCCAAACACCCAGAAACTTTGTACAATTTATGACCTCGATATCAATGTTATTTATTCGTAAACCAATAACTGGCACTTTGTATTTTCTAGTGAAAATGCAGAGTTTAGTCTTTGAGAGAGAAATTTCTAATCCAATTTCTTCTAACATTGATGTGAATGTGTTAAGACTTGATTGAATAACATTAGTACAAAAATCAATACTTTGGTTAATACAATACAAAGCGAAGTCGTCGGCATATTGTGAGACCTTAACCGTCTTAACAAGTGTGTTGCATAACTTAATAGTAACTACGTTAAATAAAATAGGTGACATTGGGTCACCTTGAGCTAAACCCTGTCTGCATATTCTTGTAATTTCCCTACCATCCCGTAGCCTATATACCAGAAATCTTTCTTTTAGAAATTCTCTTATATATCCACATAGGAGCGGGTCCACATCAAATTCAACTAAAGTGGATATAAGAGGTTCAATTGCCACATTGTTATAGGCGTTACTTATGTCTACATAAGCGCATAGAACGTATTCTTTGTTTATAAACGCAGTTTCTGTGTCTACAATAAACCTACCAAGATTGTCCTGACATGAAAGTCCACGGCGGAAACCTAGAGTACTATTATTAAATAATTTGTTGCTTTCGAAATGATATTCAAGGCGCCGGGTTATCATTAAATTAAAAATTTTACAAAGGCAATTAATAAGTGAGATAGGACGATACTTGGGAGTGGCAGTATTTCTTTTTGGTATGGCAATAAGTTTGATTCTACGCCATTGCTCTGGTATCTCACCTTTTTTATAAATTATGTTAAATATATGTAGGAGGAATTCTTTTGCATTATGCGGTAAATGGCTAATCATAGAGTAAGTAATAGTATCTAAACCAGCCGAAGTATCTACTCTTTTGAGAATCAGATTTAGTTCTGACAGTGTAAAAAATTGGGGGTTGGAATCATTAGTATTAAAATCTAGGGGTCGTAAGGAAACACTATCAGGAGTGAGTTCTGTAACAAAGGAAACCGCGGTGCTTTCTGGTAAATGTTCTTTAGGACTACGGTAACCTTTTAGCCATCTAAGTTTCTTCCAAACCTCACTGCTGGGCGTATTGCAGTCTATGCTGTCATAAAACTGTTGCCAGGAATTCCTTTTGGCAAGTTTTATTAGTTTTCGAGCAATAACTACTTTTTCTCTGTAAATCAAGTAATTTTCAACCGTGCGTGATTTTCTAAAGTATTTAAGAGCTAATCTTCGTTCCGCTACAGCCTTTGACAGATCAGGGTTCCACCAAGGTTTTGGCTTGAATTTGTTAGGGTTACTACTGATTTTAATATACGGAATGTTCTTGTTAGCACTTTCCTCAATTACCGCTATAAGTTTATTGTAGTTACTTTGTACATTGTCTCCGCAATCTAATCCCTCACATGCAGATTCTATATGTTGTGTATACTCTACCCAGTTCGCCTTTTTGATGTTTCTTTTCAATTCGGGGCTAGTTTGAATACTGTCTAAAGTTTTAATAGAAATGAGAAGGTGGTCACTGCCAAAAGATTCGTTAGTGACGTTCCAGTCAAAGTCAAGTGAGAGGTCAGCGCTACAAAAGGAGATATCAGGTGATGTGCACACAATACGGTCATTTAGCTTAGCGCACCGGGTAAAGTTTCGATTGTTAAGAAAAACGTAATTATGTTTTAAGCTAGTGTCTGATAAAAGTCTACCCCGTGTGTCAGTTGTGTATGACCATGCGCTGTGGTGTGCATTAAAATCGCCGACTATTAGAGTTTTCTCAGAAAAGTGGCTGAAAAGTTCCTGATAGTCGCTAACGCTCACTGTGACATTTGAAGGAGAGTAGATACCTATGATATGTTGAAGTTTGTTGCTATTAAGTACTTCAAGGCACAAAAGGTCAATATTATTATGATTTCTGAGAAGAGTTTTGAAGGTACAGTTTATAGATTGATGGACCAGGATCGCTAAACCTCCATATCCATCTATTCGATCCTTTCTAAACACGGAGTAGCCTGTACAATTAATTTGGTTATCGCATTTTAGCCAAGTTTCGGAAAGAAAGCATATATGTATTTTTTCATTATGCAAATATGAAACCAAGTCATTTAATTTTGGTAATAGACTTTGACAGTTCCATTGAATAATATTAAGCTTGAAACTTTTAGTCAAATCCATTGAGAAAGAAAAAATAAATAAATAAGTTCTTTATAAATATATATATATATATATAAATATGTATTATGTACCTACCTAAAAGTGTCTTATATGTCATGGGATTTGTCCTTACCAGGTAAGCGCTTTAGTTTACTTACAATACGTGAGAGTCTGTTCTTAACACTACGATATGAGATGTTAGGTATCAAGTCCGTAAACATTTCAATCAGGGCATCAATTTCTTGCGTGTAACTGTAAGTGATTTCCGATATGTCCTTAACTCCATATGTGCGTCCGAGATATTCTTTAACTTGTATAGCAGACAGTGGGTACGTTTTGCAGGGGTCGGTTATAAAGTTTTCCAGGTCATCCCAATTAATTGAATCCAGATCACTATGCGGCGTTATCTTGGGTTTCTTTCCACTCTTGGGTATGTAAACCTCCTCTGAGCTGGACCGCGAGGAATTATCAAAGTCGTCATCACTATTTTCGTTGCTACTAGGTATGCAGTCTTCTTTTGTAGTTTCGGATTCCATGAAATCATTAGTAGTCGAAGATTCAGTGGGTGGATGTGGACGTTTGAATATTTGTGTCTCCGTAGACTCCTGTGTATTTTGGTTCAAAGAGTTTATGTTGTTGGTGTTATCTGGGCATTTAGATGCTACGTGACCGTCTTTTTTGCATATGAAACAAGTCATTGTATCCGATGAGAAATAAATCCAGTAATTCGTGTCTTCAAAATCGATAGATATTTTTTCTGGAAGTCGGGTGAAATCCTCAGGCGTTACGTACACTTGTCTTCGGAAACTTAAAATGTGATTGTAGCCTGTTTCATTGAGACCGGCACGCAAGAAAGAGATGGGTGACATTGGCGTGATATTCATTTCTGTAAGTTTCTTTTCTATTTCGGTGTGCGGTATAATAGGGCACACGTTAGATATAATGATACGTTTGTTTCTGCTGATCAATGGTCGGATGGGTAGTTTTTGATTTTGAATTGTGACATACTTTTTGTTGTCAATTAGCCTAAGAAAGATACGTTTTTTTTGGAAAAAAATCTCTAACAGGCTAATTTTTTTTATACGGTTCTTTTAAGTGATTTTAAGAATCAATATTTTTTAAATTTGCGAATCTACCACCGGAAGTTGGATAGAAAAAATGGTGCCCAAAAACTGTTGATTTTTCACAGCAAATATGGTATAAGTAGTTTTATTGAGAATGCTTCTATCTTTAGGTCTGTTTTGATGCTGACGACCCGAATCGAAACATATATGCAACGGGAAATAAGAGAAATTTAATCAAACAGGTATTTTCAGTTTTTCTCAAATTTATTAAAAAGGAAATTATATATAAGCTTTTTATAGCAACACATGAAAAACAAGGACTGTTTCTCAGAATTATCATTGAAAATGAAACTAGTTAAATATTTGGTAAATAGTTTTTTACAAATCGCCTATTTAACATTAGTAGAAAAAATATATCAGTTCCAATTTTTCCGTGGACTTTTAATTTAAGCCCTGAGAATGTCAATGGAATAGGAATGAACCCCATGTTATTTGTTTTCGTTGATTTGCTTAATTACAGCACACACGTGCAATCTGATTTGGACTTTATTGCCTTACTATCAGGGATTATTTTAGAACGCACAACGAGATGGAAGTAGGCATGTCGATACTCAAGCGCGCGGTGCGTGCGGCCCCCGCCGCCTAGCTCCGATGTCTGTTTATTATTATTACTTACTATGACTCTGATATGAATAACGAATGCATTGATGACGGTGCCCAAATACAAATACAAAGTCCGTGATTGCAATTTTCCCGTTGGCTTTAAAGCTCAGAATATCAACGAAATAGGAATAAAGCGAATTTTATTTATATTCATTAATGTACAGCATACGTTTGCAATCGGATTTGGACTTTATTGACTTACTATCATGGATTATTTTAGAACGCACAACGAGATGGAAGTAGGCATGTCGATACTCAAGCGCGCGGCGCGTGCGGCCCCCGCCGCCTAGCTCCGATGTCTGTTTATTATTATTACTTACTATGACTCTGATATGAATAACGAATGCATTGATGACGGTGCCCAAATACAAATACAAAGTCCGTGATTGCAATTTTCCCGTTGGCTTTAAAGCTCAGAATATCAACGAAATAGGAATAAAGCGAATTTTATTTATATTCATTAATGTACAGCATACGTTTGCAATCGGATTTGGACTTTATTGACTTACTGTTAAGGATTATTTGAGATGAGAATGTAGGGATTGAGTAGGCAGGTTCAAACTTAAAACACGCGTGCTTGAGGCCGCCGCTCGGCCCAGCCCCTCTAGCACAACATGTATTCCGTATCTACTCGCGCGCGAGATAAGCTACCTGTCACATTTTGACAGCATTAATCAGACAGTGACAGGTAGCCTATCTCGCGCGGACGAGATGCATGTTATGCTAGCCGCACAGTGCGACATTTTATTATTATTTACCTACTCATTCATTACCTTTAAAATGATATTGAGTTTGAGTAACTATGTAAAATTTGTTTGCGGCGTAGGAAATTTTGTTTATTTGCGTAGTTTATGATGTTTACGTATAATCTTAATCTTAAATATATAAAAGAAGAAACTGACTGACTGATTGATTGACTGACTGACTGACATATCAACGCACAGCCCAAACCGCTGGTTCTGGAGATTCCAAATTTGGCACGTAGGTTCCTTATAAGCTTTAGGGGTGCACTAAGGAAGGATTTTTCAAAATTCATCCCCTAAGGGGGTGAAATGGGGCTCCGAAGTTTGTATGGAGAAACAAGATTAGTTTGATTATTTTATTCGAAACTTCACAGGAGTACTCCTAATAATAAATGAGTAAACACGGTTTCAGGTTTTCTGAAAATTCAACCCCTAAAAGGGGGAAATGGGGTGTCAAAGTCTGAAAATCGACAATGGGCATTGTTTCTGTGGTTTATCGGGTCGCTGATTACGAAAACAACACTGATTTTAAAATCCAACGTGGCGGACGTGAAATACCATCTCCCCTGTCGGGGTGAAATGGGGTTGAAATGTCTACATATCAATATGGGTATCGTTTTCATGGTTTTTTGGGACGTCAATTACGAAAATGGCATCGATTTTAAGATTTAATATTGTGGACATAAACATTTCTAAATATGTAAAAGATGAAACTGACTGACTGATTGATTGACTGGCTGACTGACTGACATATCAACGTACAACCCAAACCGCTGGTTCTAGAGATTCCAAATTTGGCACGTAGGTTCCTTATAAAGTCTAGGGGTGCACTAAGGAAGGATTTTTCAAAATTCATCCCCTAAGGGGGTGAAATGGGGCTCAGAAGTTTGTATGGAGAAACAAGATTAGTTTAATTATTTTATTCGAAACTTCACAGGAGTACTCGTAGCAATAAATGAGTAAACACATGTTTCAGGTTTTTTGAAAATTCAACTCCTAAAAGGGGGAAATGGGGTGTCAAATTCTAAAAATCGACTATGGGTATTATTTCTATGGTTTATCGGGTCGCTGATTACGAAAACAACAATGATTTTAACGAAAATTGGCGGACGTGAAATACCAATTTTCCCAGTCGGGGTTAAATGGGGTTGAAATGTCTACATATCAATATGGGTGTCGTTTTCATGGTTTTTTTGGGACGTTAATTACGAAAATGGCATCGATTTTAAGATTTAATATTGTGGACATGAACATTTTCTAAATATGTTAAAGAAGAAACTGACTGACTCACATATCAACACACAGCCCAAACCGCTGGTTCTAGATTATATTCCAAATTTGGCAAGTAGGTTCCTTATAAGGTCTAGGGGCGCACTATGAAAATATTTTCCAAAATTCACATGCTAAGGGGTGAAACGATGCCAAAAATTTGTATGGGAAAACAAGATTAGTTAAGACTATTTTATTCGAAACTTTAAAGGAGTATTCCTAATGATAAATGAGTAAACAAGTTTTTCAGGTTTTTGAGAATTCAACCCTTAAAAGGAGGAAATGTGGTCACAAAGTCTGAAAATAATACCCATATTGATTTTCAGACTTTGAGGCCAGATTTCCTTCTTTTAAGGGAGACAGATATGTACTTTTATTCAAGAGTAGTAATTATAATCTCTTAGTAGTAGTAAGTCGATGGCGGCATAAAATATCGTATACCGAAACCTCCAGAATGTAATAAAAAGTTTTCCGACCCGGACCTAAATCGGTTCAGCCAAACGCGTGATAATCGCGGACAAACACATACCTCTGGTTGGGTCAAATTCAAACTGAGATCATCCTTTTCTTGTAGACTGTTTAAAGTTACGTTTAGTACGCGGGCGAAGCCGGGAGAAAAAGATAGTGTGGTATATATCTTTAAGAGTACGGTACGGCTTTCACACTTTGTCACCCGATTTCCTCCTTTTAGGGGTTGAATTTTCAAAAAACCGGAAACACGTGTTTTTATTTATTGTTAGGAGTACTCCTGTTAAGTTTCGAATAAAAAAGTCTGACTAATCTTGTTTCCCCATACAAACTTTGGACCCCCATTTCACCCCTTAGAGGATGAATTTTGAAAAATCCTTCCTTAGTGTGTGTGTCCTAGCTAGAACTTATAAGGAACCTACGTGCTAAATTTGGAATCTCTAGAACCAGCGATTTGGGCTGTGCGTTGATATGTCAGTCAGTCAGTTAGTTTATTTTTTTATATATTTAGATAAAGAATGTTCATTTTCTAAATATTAAATCTTAAAATCGATACCGTTTTCGTAATTGACGTCCGAAAAAAACAAAACTACACCCATATTGATATTTAGTTATTTCAATTTCAACCCCATTTCACCCCGACAGGGGAGATGGTATTTCATGTCCGCCACGTTGGATTTGAAAATCATAGTAGTTTTCGTAATCAGCGCCCTGATAAACCACAGAATCAATACCCCTTGTCATTTTCACACTTTGTCACTCGATTTCCTCCTTTTAGGGGTTGAATTTTCAAAAAACCGGAAACACGTGTTTACTTATTTATTGTTAGGAGTACTCCTGTGAAGTTGCGAATAAAATAGTCTGACTAATCTTGTTTCCCCATACAAACTTTGGACCCCATTTCACCCCCTTAGAGGATGAATTTTGAAAAATCCTTCCTTAGTGTACCCCCAGCTAGACATTATAAGGAACCTACGTGCCAAATTTGGAATCTCTAGAACCAGCGATTTGGGCTATGCGTTGATATGTCAGTCAGTCAGACAGTTTCTTTTTTTATATATTTAGATAAAGAATGTTCATTTCCACAATATTAAATCTTAAAATAGATACCGTTTTCGTAATTGACGTCCGAAAAAAAAACATAAAACTACACCCATATTGATATTTAGTTATTTAAATTTTAACCCCATTTCACCCCGACAAGGGAGATGGCATTTCATGTCCGCCACGTTGGATATTAAAATCATTATAGTTTTCGTAATTAGCGACCCGATAAACCACAGAAACATACCCATTGTCGATTTTCATACTTTGTCACCCCATTCCCCCCTTTTAGGGGTTGAATTTTCAAAAAACTGGAGACACGTGTTTACTTATTTAGAAGGTGAAATTTTGAATAAAATAGTCTTACTAATCTTGTTTCCCCATACAAACTTTAGACCCCCATTTCACCCCCTTAGGGGACGAATTTTGAAAAATCCTTCCTTAGTGCACCCCTAGACCTTATAAGGAATCTACGTGCCAAATTTGGAATCTCTAGAACCAGCGGTTTGGGCTGTGCGTTGATATGTACTGACAGAAACGAACAAACCAGTTTTGTCTATTTAAAAAAATTGATCCCCATACAATATTTTACTGGCAACATCGGCCAGGATTTATGTAAACAAACAGCTCTACGCTATTTTATTTGCTAAATTAGGCTGGAGAAGATAAAAGTGGCAAAGGCAGTGTTGGTGCAAAAGCTACAGACCTGTATTAGGTTATCCTCCATATAAAACGGCGAAGATAAACGAGAACATCATTAAACACTTCGGTAAGATACACAAACTTAACCGTTAACATTAACTTTGGTTTAAAAAACCCGAAATTAACGGGATTCAGCTAACACAACTGGACCAGCATCAACAGCTGATTGGACGTATCGTCAACTGACAGTTGACACATGTACGCGTTACCAACTATATAAGCCGAATTAATGTTGCCAGGCTAATTAAAACTTACGTTACGTTCCGATATACTCAGAATCAGATTTAACAAAATGACTTTAAGCTGTGCTGGTTGTTTGAGTCCAATCGAAGATCGTTTATCGATGAAGTGCAAAGCTTGCCAAGCTGAGTACGACCTGCTATGTGCCAACATACCTACAGAAACTTTTCCGACACTATCTGCAGAATTTTTGGACACTTGGGTCTGCTTTGGATGCCGCAGCAAACTACCGAAAGGGGATAACACCCACTCACCCCTGCGCGTCTTCGGGTGCAATAACAGTCAAAACGCTAGCCTCAATGACACGGCCCCAACAGCTAGAAAGTGTGACGAGCCGGTTTCATACACTGCAAATGCTAATTCGGATTTTAGTAAAGTTACGGGCCGTACAAAAGAAAGGCTTAAGCAAATGAATAGTGCCCCAGACGGTCTCTCAACTGACATGATTCGGGCTATAATACTTGAAGAGTTTCAGGAAAAAATTAATGACTCAATTACTATAATAGCAAAAAAGCTCATAGCTGACCTAAACGTAGTCACGCTCGTGCAGAGTGAAAGTCTTTTGCTACCGATTAAGAGAGAAGTTGCCGAGCTTAAAAAGAAAGTTTCCATGCTTGAAGGAAAACTGGAGGAATATGACTGTCGGTTCAGGGAGCTCTCAAACCAGCAGCATAGGCCTCCTCAAAACATCGACCTGCTCCCACCCGACGTTCATGTTGGTGCCTCGATTGCTTTGACTAGCACACCAAAGGTGCCTACTCAGATCAAGAAACGATCGCAAACTACTAAAGTGGCCAAAAGGACAGATGTCATGCCGCTACCAGATCAGCGCACCTCTAAGGTGAGAGAAACCGACTCAGAATCTAACAGAAAAACATCGCTGCCAGCGGTGCCAGCAGTGTCAGCTTCGCCCAATAAGATTGGCTTGGACAAAACTGAGCCCTTGGAACCTGACTATGCCGAGAGCAGCAAGGCTAAGGAAGAACAACTAGGTGGAACCGGGAATCAGATCATTTCTAGTCGACAGCGAGAAACGGGTACTGCATCGACTGAAGATGTTGAAGTCTCTGTCGCGCCACTGGCGGGCTTGCCCTCGTACGCTCAAATGGCACAGCGTAAGAATACCACTCAATCGCAAACACAAGCCTCGACTGGGAGTGCCACTCGACAGGAAGCTCACAAGCGCAAATCTCTACCCCTGCGGCATGTGGTTAAAGGTATCGGTCTGAATCATAAGTTGCAAACTATTGAACCGAATAGGAGGATACATGCTTGCTTCTTTAAGCCTGACACTACGCCTGAACTTATTAAGTGTCATATGGAAGAACTAAGTCAGGTAACCAACATCAAGGTTGAAAAATTAAAATTACGGCATGAAAGCTACGCTTCATTCTTAATAACTGTTCCTGAGAGTCTTTATGAACTCTTCATGTCTGCGGAAGCTTGGCCCGTCGGGACTCGAGTGAGCGAGTGGTTTCAGCGATCCGCCGGGGGCGCAAATAGAGTTCGCCGCCACCCCGCTCCCGGCCGGAGAACAAACCAGAAGGGTGATGCGGCCTACCGCGCGCCGTCACAATAATGGTAACGGCGCCTCTACGCTAAATATAGTCTACCAGAACGTTCGCGGCTTAAAGACCAAGCTGAAATTCTGGCGACAAAATGCTGCGCTTCTACAGGTGGACCTTATTGCTGTTACGGAGACCAACCTAGACTCGTCGATCGACGACCCCGAGGTGGTTCCCTACGGTTGGACTTTGCTCAGACGGGACCGGGGCGCTAGAGGAGGTGGTGTGCTCTTAGCTGCGAGACCTGGCATCAATTTACGTAGGCGCTCGGATTTGGAAACCTCCAGTGGAGAAGACCTGTGGGCCTCTGTCACACTCAACGGCTGTGACTTTTTAGTTTGTGTGATATATATTAAACCAAGTGCTGTTGACTTAGACTACATGACGTGGTTCTGCAAAGTCGAGGACAATTGTGCAGCGATTCGTAACCCAAATTTTATAATCTTAGGCGACCTGAACTTAAATAGTGCTAGTTTGAATGTAAATAATTATCTCAATTACTTTTTGACATTTTGTAAACTATCTGATTATAACGACATTGTGAATGACAAGGGAAGTAAGTTAGACGTTGTGTTAGTATCTGAATATGTGGGTGCAGTGGGAGTATGTACAGCGTCCGAAGGCTTAGTGCAACACGCTGATGTATACCATCCGCCTTTGGATGTAACGGTGACTTTGAATCGAATCGGAAAGGCTTCTGTGGTTGAGCCAAGCAACATCGACCGGACCGTAGACTGGAATTTCGGTAAAGCAGACTTTCCTTCCTTATATGATCTAGTCACTAAAGTGGATTGGAGTCCAGTTTTGGCAGAAAGATGCGTGAATGAGGCAGTAAAGCGTCTATATTCCCTTTTGTATAGCTGTTTCGATTCCTGTGTTCCAAAAAAGAATCGTAGTAGGAAAGTCAGCAGAATGTACCCAATCTGGTTCCCCATGGATGTCATTAAAGACTTAACACTCAAAGGTGACCTGCATAAGCAGTGGAAAGTCTCTCGTGATCCTAACGTGTACAATCGCTTTAGTCTGCTCCGTGCCAGCATTAAAACCAGGATCGAGAGCGCATATGCAAACTACATAGATGACATCCAGCGGCACATCAAAACGAACCCGAAGTCGTTTTGGAAGCATGTCTCTAACCTGCGGGCGAAAGGTGGTTTTGAAACGAATATTGCTTACAAGGGCCAAACGTTCCATGGAAAAGCAGCTACAGGGGCTTTCGCGGATTATTTCGGTAGCGTGTTCCTCCCATCTGCTCCGCAGCTATGTGCGGAGCGGGCAGGCTCGGCAGCTAGTTGTCAATTGATTAGCATTACGAGTTTTATGCACCATGAAGTTGAGAGTGGGATTGATAAATTGAAACCAAATTCTTCGGTTGGACCTGACAATGTCCCTCCGTTTATAATCAAAGCCTTTAAGGCTCAACTGGTATCTCCTTTGGTACATATATTTAACCTTGCCCTCAAAACCGGCCTCTATCCCGATCACTGGAAACTATCAAGAGTGACCCCAATCTTGAAATCCGGAGATAGATCTCAGGCTGTTAACTACCGTCCTATCGCTATTTTGAATTCTTTTGCCAAGGTATTTGAGAGTGTTCTGCACTCTAAGTTATACAAACAAGTTGATCCATACTTAGATGACGCACAGCACGGATTTAGGAAAGGTCGTTCCGTTAACACCAATCTTCTTTCACTAGTGGACCACATCTCCAAACAATTAGATGAGGGTGGTCAAGTTGACGTGGTGTACCTGGATTTTAGTAAAGCCTTTGATCAGGTCGTAACGATGTCCTATTGCAGAAGCTCTCCTCAATAGGCTTTGCTCCTCCACTCTTGCGACTTTTTGCCAGTTACCTAAAGGATCGAAGGCAATTCGTTCGCCTTGGATGTTTTGAATCAGATCCATACCACACAAGATCTGGTGTAAGTCAGGGTTCCCTCCTCGGCCCCTTTCTTTTCACGATCATGGTGAACGATCTTACCAGGTGTCTCGAGGTTGGAAGATCCCTACTCTATGCCGATGACATCAAAGTTGTGGTTAACATCAAAACTCCATCTGATTGCCAGAGCATGCAGTGTAACTTGGATGCGATCCACAGGTGGAGTGTTGAAAATCGCCTCTATCTTAACACTTCCAAGTGCTACATCATGAGTTTTACTCGATCCAGGCGGGGTATACTCGCAAATTATTTTATTGATAATGTACCTCTCTCTCGTACTTACTCTGTGAAGGATCTCGGAGTTCTGTTCGATCCTGAACTCACGTTTCATAGCCATATAAGCTCACTGGTGGGAGAGGGTTTTAAGCGTCTGGGTTTTGTCTTGCGTAACTGTAAAGATTTTACACATATTGGTGTCCTAAAATTACTGTATTCGGCACTTGTAAGATCTAAATTAGAGACAGCTTCATGTGTTTGGAATCCACACGAGTCAACATATGCACTTATGCTTGAGAAAGTGCAGAAGTGTTTTCTGCGCTATCTTTATAAAAGGGCGTATGGTTATTACCCCTTAATCTATCCTACTGCTTATCTGCAGGGTGTTCTAGGATACAACTCGCTGGCAACGCGCAGATTGAAAGACCAGCTTATCACAACACTTCGTATCCTGCGGGGTCGTCTCGATTGTCCCCGCTTGCTCAATGAGGTCTGTCGCCTCTTTGTACCTGATGGACGTGCGCGGTTCCGTGCAGATCGGCTACGGCTCTTCGCTGCCCCTCTTTGCCGTACGGTCTCGCGTCGTAACTCTCCTCTCTGCCGTTCCTTACATGCGCTCAATAAGCTCGAAGCAATGCAACTCCCCTGCGATCTGTTTGCGGATGGCTGGTCGGAGGTTGAAAGAGTGTGCTTGAAATTGTGCGAGACTCTTAATTAGTATTTATATAATTCTTACATGTAATTAATTTGTGACCATTGTATAGTGTAAGCAATTTGAGTCAAGTTAAAAAAAATGTAATGACTTAGGATATTTCCTGTAATGTTACTTTTTTTCGTGTTAAATAAATAAATAATAAATAAATAAATAATAAATAAATAATAAATATTTAACCCCTATTTTCAACCCTTTGAGAGACGAAAATTTTTAAAACACCTAGTTAACTTTCCTTGTTATATCTGCGTTTTCAAAATTTTGGATGGCGGCCACCCGCCTGTAGCCCTTATTATCTCTGGTTGGTGACTTTTGCCGTGATATGATCTTTATGAAACATGCGTGTTCCGCGTATCTATTCTATACTACTTATATAAAATAATTATGACGATGTAATATTTTAAAAAACGAATACATTTGTCATCCTATTTACTTGTTGGATCAAGACATACTTATTTACGCAATCTCGGTGTTGCGTCTATGTAATTCAAGGTCGCGAAGGGCTTCGACCTGCGCGGCGTGCGAAGTGACGAATACCTGCTTCTAAGCGTCCCTGTAAGGCATAATTTAGCGTGGCATCATCTTTCTAAGAATTTATGCCGATACGTATACATGTTCTACTTTTTATGTATACCTAATTTATGTCTTCAACTGTACTGTTAATAAAGTGTGTGCAAAGTACAATCACGAATATATGGTCTCAATATACCTACCGTCCGGCCGACAACGTAGTTGTTCATTACCTACCTACACCTACGAATGCACCGGATGAGAGGGCTTTTATTATAGGCGTATAGGTTAGGTACACAAAGTCCGTGATTTCTTAATCGATAAATTATATATATTTAAAAATCATTTTGGCGGTTTTGAGTCGTTTTAGATGTCAGATTATATACAAAATTTAAAGTTACTAAATGACTTAGTTTTAACTTTTAATCCATACTTCATAGCTACTATTGAACCTAATAATAAGTTGTCTAAAATACACTATTAACATATACCTAATAGAACATAAAGCTTAGGGCCGCACCGAAGCCACCGATAAAAGTAAAGTACCTACACACACTCTTGTCACCCACCCGCGCGCCTCTCGCTGTGCTGCACACCTCCGCTCACCCCGCGTATTCCCCTCTCGCGCCCACTATTAATGAAAATGCATTTGAAATCACTTAATAGGTATTTATAGGGTTCATTAGCATTACACCTTCTTCAATGTGGCCTTCATGAAAAGTCAACGTAGTGAGTTTGGCTTATATATTAATTTCACAAGACTTTTTCAAATAAAATAAAGCTCCAGGTATTTTGGGTAGCTTCAGTATAAAAAGGGTCAATACATATGAGAAAGATATATATAAACCATAACTGTAATGTTAGCTTATATACCATAGCCGTAATTGAATTTTATATTTTTCTGTATTAAAAATTATTATATTACGATGTTGCCTTAACAAAAATCGGTTGATTTTTCATGTATCACAAAGAATATAAATATATATAGTATGTCATAAAGTAAGTAAATGCTTATACCATTTTCGCCCGATTTTTAAGGATTTTTTATAGATTATTTTTTAATATTTTCTACAGTCACGTTGGTGGACTATGTGTTTTATTAAAGAATACCTAATCTAATTGCTTTAACAAATTTTTTGGTGCAAAAAAAGTAGCTGTTATGAATTAATGTTCAAAATTCATACAGCGCAACCGTACCGCTCTTAGGCTAAATGAGCTCATCAACAATTAACTTCGAGGACACGTAGATACAGATTCTATTGTTTGATATTCTCGACAAAAAGCGGATTTGAGATGGATCGATTATTTTTCCTAAAGCTTGAGCATAATGTTTGATTTGTACGTTTTCTAAAGCATCGATAACAATTGCTTGGTCCTTTTTAGGGAACGTGGTGGTTTGTGTTACACTAGCGTAACTAGGGTTGTTGGTTATCGTTTGGGAGTTCATTTTGTTCCTGTAGTCAGAAACGATTGTAAAGTTGCTATAAAGCCACTTACAGGAAAATCAAAAAGTCCGATTCCATCATTAGGCACTTTACACAATGTGGGTAGAAATCAAACTCGTGAAAATATAGTTCACTAGCGCGCGCAAGTAATGACCGGTCACGGTGACGGCTCAACGCGGTATGAACATTGTTATTTTGTCTGCAGAGTTTTCCAACTGGCTGGTGGGTGATGGCGAGCTGTCGGAGTGGCCGCTGCTTCACACGCTCATCACAAACTGCCTCACAGACAACCACGACCTCACACTGGAAACTTTGAGGTTCTTTGAGGTCAGCTTTTAACGCCTATTAAACCTAGCCAAGACCAATAAACATCAGACACCGAGTTGGATCCATTTCGCCCATATCATTATAGTTGCCGGCAAACATCTTGAACCTAACCTTGTCTGCGCAGTAGCCGATTTACGTACAAATCACGCTACTGCGCAGGTCAATCAGGTTCAAGATGTTTGCCGGCAACTGTACAAACAAATAGATATAAAATAACTTGTAATACAAGCGGAAGCCCTTTTTCGACTTATTTTTCATTTTAAATTAAGAAAAGACTTCCGCTTGAGTTACAAAGTGTTGTGAAACGAGGTCCTGGTATGTTTGCAAGCGAACGCAATTCGGTTTCACTCTCTTCAATGTGTTTTTATCGGATAACCTGTAATCTATTTTTTCTTCCATAGACTATAGTAGAGAAGGGCACAGAGCACAGCATCCACCGACTAGTGTTGTCCCGCGTGTGCTCGCGCGGGTACGTGGCCCCGCCACCGCCGGACGAAGACGAGCGGGACAGACTCAACGACGTCTCGCTGTGGCAGGAGCGAGAGAGGAATAGGTCAGTCATACAACATTGTTTCTAATTGAAACAGCAATAAGCCTGTACTCTCTTAAATAGAACATCAAAAAGATATGCTATTAGCCTAGTATGTGTCGACTTCTTTGAAGCATTTGACTGGGTGGACATAACAAATAACTTATTCCCTAACGAAAAACTATTCTATTGGCGTAGGTAGAAGACCGAACCATTTTTTACCTCCATTTTTTTATAAGGCAATGTAGTTGACATGCCATCAAGAGAGTTGAGTGCAAACTTTAAGTTGGGAGTGCCACAGGGTCTAATACTGAGACCTCTTCTCTTTCTGATATGAATCAACGATCTACGCATTATGCTGAATTCGAAGAAGAATCCAGGTACATATTTCATTGTTTAAATTGAAAAAAAAAGACTACGTCTTTGCCTGATCCCGACAAGTTTTAGTTTTCCCTTTGCGTTGGAAGGTCAGATGGAGGCCGCTATCGTAAACCTAACGTAAAACTGTACTTGTACAAGCTTTACTTAGTTTGTGATTCGGTTGATTTGTGTAAGATTGTCCACAATAATTTATTTATGTAACTAACTTTGACTTTTACTTTGACTTTGGCAGGGAAGCGATGAAGCAGCTGCAGCACGAGGAGCACGTGAGCGAGCAGATCAACGGCATCCTCTCGCACGAGGGGCTCGTGGCCTCGCCCGCCGACGGCGAGAACATACACAGGATCATCAACAGGTACCAAGCATACGCTGACATACGCTTAACACTTTCATTTTTTATTAATACTACGTCGGAGGCAAACAATCTGACAGCCCACATGATGGTAAGTGGTTACTGCCGCCTATAGACGCTTGCAACACCAGAGGCGTCACTCACGCGTTGCCGACCCACAAGAACCCTTTTCACGCCTTTTTTGAAGAGCCCCATGCTGTAGCCCATTGGGAACCTCGGCAGGAAGCTCATTGACAGACTTCAATCTCGAATATACCCCAGAAACCGATGTAGCGACCTGCTTCTAGCGACAGCCCGCCTAGCGGGCGTTAATGCTAGCCATCGATTTAATATTATAGTGTTATATTGAGTCTATTGTGTCCCACTGCTGGGCAAAGGCCTCCCCCTCTTTTTCAATTCCTCGCGGTCTTGTGCAATATCTGGCCAGTCTTTTAAAAAGTAGTCCAAGTTATCACGCCACTGCCGGCGAGGTCTACCGCGTTTCCGTTTTGTGTACCCGGGTATATTAAATCGATTGCTAACACCATCGATTTAATATACACGCTCCGACATCTGAGAAAAGTTAAGCTGCGCTTGCTAGGCGGATTCCTGACGCTGAACTGCTGGCCTTGAAGGAAATAGCAAACAGAAACAAGGCCTTGCTGTAAAAATGTATTGGGTCTGAGGAAATTATTAGGCCCATCATTTGGAAATGAAATATAACTTCAGTTTATTACAGAACAAATATAAATTAACCGTATCAGTTGTATCAGGAGCAGCTACGCATATCAAGAAGTCTAAAATTTATCAGCGGCCACTCTGAAAGATTTCTGTCTCATGTCCTTGATTTTTTCTAAACAACTTAAAACTTCCAATGTCGACCCATTGCGAAGAGCCTTGTTCGGACAAAATACAGAAGTTGCTCACATTTTTATTAATATCCATAAGACCATTTCTTCTTACTGAAGGCTACTGATGCTTCCACATATTGTCTGTTCAGGGAAGGTGTGTTTGACAACTGTCAATAACACGGAACTATGAGGAGAAAAACTGCTTTTTTATCACGCCTGATGTCACATAATCGACTGAGGCTAACCCAATCAGTTAGCGTGCTAAATATCGTAAGGTGTAAAGCCCACTTTTTCACAGCCAACACTGTCGCCATCTACGCAGAGCTTTAATTCTAATTTTCTACTCATTGCGCACTAGTTCTATGATATTGACAGTTGCCAAATACAACTTTGCACCCTGAACATGATAGTAATGCTTCCGCGAAGTTAACTGACTTAACCGCTTGCTTTTTAGGCGGCTCAAACTACTCAGAGCACAGGTAGAGGAGGCGATGGCGAGCGAAAACATTCCCATACCCGGCACCACGCCGTCATAACTTTAACTATTTACTTATAGAGACGGGGCTTGTACTCCGAACATCGAAATCCGAACTTCGTATAGTGCGGTCCCTTTCAAAATTCAAACATTTATTCTGCAAGTTGGCCTCAAGGGCTCTTTTACATGTCACAAAATTACAATACAGTTACAATACGGTATTAAACCCCTAGTCAAATCAGCAACTTTTTATTAAATGTCAAAAACGATTTGTTAATATGAAGTTTGTAGGGAAATACTGTCTTAGTGACGTCACTAAGACAGTGTGAGTAGGTTTGTTCAAATCAGCGTCCTTTTTAAATCTTTATGCTTATAAAATCTTTCAATCAGCTAAAATAAATTAATAATTGATGTTTTTCGAGTATGTTCGTTAGATCTTTTATTAGTCAAGTAAAGAATAATTTATTTTTACCTTAGTTTAATAGACGCGTTTTACCTACCAATAAAACGCATATTAATTTACTTACCTTATTCGAAACTTATTTAATTGAGAGAGGCACGTCGTTTCCCGCCATGTTATTGCTATCTCTTTCTTTTACCCCCACCATCGAGGGACCCCCACCACCTGGCAGGAGTGGGGATGAGTCTGAGCTTAGACGATATCCCACTTAGGTTCGTCATTGGATCGAAATTAATTCCACCAGGCAGAGTTTACTCATAAGTTTCGAATAAGGTAAGTAAATTAATATGCGTTTTATTGGTAGGTAAAACGCGTCTATTAATTTGACTTGACCGTTATTCGAAACTTATTTAATTGAGACCTGTTTGTTATCGCCTGGTGGTGGTGGAAAAGAAGATGCCAATGTGATCTATGTTAAATAGTAAGTATGGTGTATAAAGAATGTAAAAGACATATATTAAACCAAAAAGCATTTGTTGGGAACAAAGGGATTATTTATTTCCAATAGATTAGGATCAGTTCAATTATTTACACATATTCAATATGGTAACATAATCATTATTCAATTGCTTTAAACAAGTGTGAAACATTCGCTGAAACATTATCAGAGGACACAGGCATCACCTCGCGCCTGTAGAAGCGACTGAAAGTATTTTCTGAGCGCCAATTACCACGCGCAAGAATGTCATCTATGGGGAAATTGTCAACCCAATCTCTTGAAGCGACAGCTGAACGGACGCTGCCCGGTGTCGCTGTAATGCCTGCTTCCTTAAACACAGTTTTCACCCATCCCGACATTATTGTTCGGGAGGCAGATTTCACTTCACCTCTTAAAGTGACAAATAGATTATTATTATTGACCGAATCTCGCCTATTCTTTAAAATAGAAATAGTGTGATTCACCCAAAATACAGGATTTAAGTTTTGACAAGTAGGATTGTATAACAATTTCCATCCAGACTGTCGATAATTAGCACAGTCTGTCTTAGACCCAAATTCAGGCCAAAAAGTAACAGAATCATCTGACTGCACAAAATGTTCACTATCAATTTTTAATAAAGTTAAATCATGGATTCTCCTTCCGGAGCAAAGGAGCAGTAACATTGCAGTATGCCTAGACGACTCAAAACTGCTTTCTAAATTCACACTGCTCTTCGTTAAATGATTAAGAAGAGTCTCAACATTCCAAATAGGAGGGTTCTTATTATTGGGTTTCTGCAAGGCTATTGATTTAAGCACTTGTTTTACAAGAATGTGAGAGCTTAGCTGACCTGAACCCTCGACGTTACATAATGTAGATACAACTGATTTATAAAGTAAAATGGTCCTGTAGGACAGATTATGTACCAAATAAAGATCTGACAGATATTTTGCTACGTCTGAACCTGACGGTTTCCTAAAATCAACATTTTGACCAGTAGCCCAAAGGACCCACTTCTTCCATGCTATGTCATAGGTTTTCCGCGTCGAAGCTCGCCAAGACTGCTCAAGAAGCTTTATTTGATCTGGAGTCCAATCGTTTAAGCTTTCTGACCACCCCCACACTTCCAGACCTCTAGTACCATTTCCTGTACTCGTGGAGGGGGCAACCCTGTCGTTACATCGATCAGGAATTTGTCTAGACACCGTACTGTGAAAGGGGCTGCTAGAGCGCGCGCCTTGATGTCCGCGCGCCAAAAAACGCGATTCCATCGTGGTACTACAAGCAGATATACACCCTTGGACCGGTTGAGATGACACAATACTTTCGGAATTAGGTAAGGAGGTGGAAACACCCAGGCTAGATCGAACATCCATACTCGGGAAAAGGCATCGTGAAACAACGCTTCCTTGTCGTTTTGATCTATCGAGGAATAGTTGAGGACTACATGAGCCCTGTGAGACGCGAATAAGTCTATTTGGGGAATACCCCACTTCGCAAAGACCTTTTCTGTTGCTGGTGGCAGGAGATGCCACTCTGGAGGCTGGCGCAGCCTTGAAAGATGATCTGCGTGGCTGTTGTATTTTCCCGGAATATGGAACAAGTTCAGGTGAATTTGATATTGATCTAGTATACGAAATGCTTTGTATGTTAGTTCCAGAAGGGAGTTCGATTTTGTTCCACCCTGATTGCGTAGGTACGCTAGTACCGTTTTGTTGTCGCATTGGACGAGCACTGAAGAGTTGCTCAGGTACCGACAATGATCTTCTAAGACCTTTAAAACAGCAAGCATTTCCTTTTGATTGCAGTGTAACTTTTGTTCTGACCTGGTCCAAAACCCAGTCAGAGCTTGATCGTCTAATTGGGCTCCCCAGGCATGGTCTGACGCGTCTGTCGTTAGAAAATGAGACGATGGAGGCAGGTGGATCGGCGAGGCGTAGTGGCAATTGCGTAACCACCATGTCAGATTTTCTCTCGCTTTGTTGGGAATGGCGTAAGTCAATTTTGAGAACCTTGGTATCGCATTGAGGAAATTCAGGAGTGCTCGATAGTTTAATCTCCCTCGTGGAACTGTAAAACTCGCGAAGTTGAGAAGTCCCACTAACTTCTCCAAGTCTTTTCTGTTGGTTCTCTTGACAAGTAGCATCCGGTGGATCTTTTCTATCAATACAGGGACTTTTTCGTCTGGTAGACATTTTTGATTTTGCCATGGATCCCACCAAACGCCCAAGTATGCCAGTGCCTTTTGAGGGATCAATAGAGACTTCTCGTAATTGATAAGCCAACCCAATATCTCCAATTTCTCCACTACTATCTCCACGTGTTTGGCAAGCGTGATCTTGTCTTGGTGCGCTATTAGAAAATCGTCCAGGTATACTATTATGCGTATGTTCAAGTCCCTTAGTACCTGCGTCACCCAGTTTGTGAAGGACGCGAAAGTCTTCGGTGCCGTGCTGAGCCCAAAAGGCAAGCAGGTCATCTGAAGGAGCTCTTGCCCATAAAAAAGGCGCAGGAACCTCCTGTGGGAATGGCTTATGGGCAAATGAAAATACGCTTGAGACAGGTCGATCTTGCACATCCAATCTTGTGGTTGGATGAAGTTCGGCACGCGGTGCACGTTTATCAATCCAAAATTTTCGGTCATTACATACCGATTTAAAGCCTTGAGGTTGAAAATAGGCCGGAGGGAGCCGTCGCTCTTCGGTACTAAAAACATTGTCGATAGAAAACTTGGAGATGGCTTCGCTGCCTCTAGAACACCCTGCTTTTTCATTTGTTTGATAATATTGGTCATTTCCTGAGACTGGGGGCATTCTAAATTGTTGCCGCCACTTTTTGGATAAACTAAAGGTGGTTTTTGCATGAAGGGTATGCGATACCCTTTTAATATCTGTAGCAGGTGGTTTGGTGCGCCCATAATCTCCCATATATTGTAATATTGCTCCAGCCGACCTGCCTTGAAACTCTTGTCAATACTTACCTCGTTTATTGGTCTTATACCCCACGGGGGAGGCAGCTCGCTTACGTGCGCTTCGGTATTGTGGCCTTGGCTGATATTGTCTATTCTGGCGTCCTCGAAAGGAACTGCTGGGGCCAGCCCTCACTGTATTGTTGTATCCTTGCGAAGGATAGTTGTGTCTGTATGGATTATAACTTCCTCGCGGAGGAGGAGCTTGCAGCACTGGGACTGGAACATTTCCCTGGTAAGCGTGATTAAAACACATATAAGTGTTGTTGTCTGGTTGTGCGTGGTTATGGTAACCCTGCGAGGGCACCTTATGGGTCGCTGTTCCCTGCGAGGGAGTAGCTGTGATGCCTTTAGACTCATCTGTTTGCGAAACAGTAGTCTTTTTGAGGGGCCAGAAACACTTACGAACACCACCATGGTTTTCAATTTTAGTTGTGAACGCTTCACTGTTAAAAAGCGATGAGCTTGATGGAGGAATCTTCCGAATAGCTGCCTTGACCAAAGGATCTTTAATATGTTTCGTGATTCCATTTCGCCTCATGTTTATAACCTCTGCTCGGTGACCGCAGACTAGCTGTAACATATCCTCCGAGACCTTAAAAAGGTCCCCACCTAAAAGGACGCTTTTTACCTTATCACAGAAGGATTCATACGAAAATTCCCCTCCTGACCTGGTGTAATCTAGTATTTCTGCCACTGCAGCGTGCAGGGCTTCCTGTTGTTTTATCAAACAAAAGGTCATAGCGCCATATGCCTTGTCAGAATGAACTAAATGAGGGTATGTATCATATTGTTTAACTTCCTCATTAACCTCCAAATCAGTGTACCCTGGGGTGCGACTGTAAACCTTTTGCGTTTCCGCATAACGGATATCATTCCAGCCCTTAGTATCGAGGCGCTGCACATCACACAAAAGTTTTACTTGTTCCTCCGTAGCCTCCGGGATTGTGGGTTCTTTTAATTTAGTTTCAAGACCCAGAACAAAGGGTTTAGATGGCCCCGGCTGGGGCTCTGTTTCTACGTAAAGATCTCGGCTCACATTGTCAGAGACTACGGAGTATGCATCAAAGTCATCGTCATGATTACGATAGTTATTTTGGGTAACAAGAGCTCGTAGCTCGTTTACCTGTTGTGTTAATTTGTGTACTTGGTGAGAGGCCTTTTTCCTGCCCCCCCTTTTCTTGTTGCGACGCCTGCGCTTGTGGTTTGAACACGAACTAGAATCATCCGAGGAGCTGGAGTCACTACCGTCACTACCACTTGATTCGCTGGGTTTACGCGTCTGCTTATTTGCAACGCCTGCTTTATCCTCCTGCACTTCTTCACTCTCCATAATTCTACAAATCAATTTATATATAAATATCGAACGGTAAAACCGTTATTCTAAAATTTTCAATTAAAATTTTTATGATTGAGGGTAGATAAATAATCTACACCCTTTTGTGCAACCGACTAAAGGTTCAAAGTCATAAAAATAAGTTACTTACGTGAATTCGTTGTCACAAATCACTTACGAATGCACTTGCAAGTACTAAATTGTCTACAAGAAATGAAACCGACACAGCGTATTAATATTTTCGGTTTCAAATATACTTTTTAAACGAACAAATTTCAGTTCGTTTTTAATCAGAGCCGTACTTTGCTAGCACGACTTATCGCGGCGGGAAACAAGACGCCAATGACGAACCTAAGTGGGATATCGTCTAAGCTCAGACTCATCCCCACTCCTGCCAGGTGGTGGGGGTCCCTCGATGGTGGGGGTAAAAGAAAGAGATAGCAATAACATGGCGGGAAACGACGTGCCTCTCTCAATTAAATAAGTTTCGAATAACGGTCAAGTCAAATTAATACCCTATTATGTCACAAAATTACAATACAGTACCAACAGATAAATACCTGGGCACATATTTACTGGACTTATCCTATAATACAGAGATGTAAAGAGTCTCTGTGGTCAAAATATACATATAAGCGGAGATGTAAAGGCCCCATAGTCAATTAATTTCAGAGGTGTAAAAGGCCTCTAAATGTCAAAAAAAAAACTATATGAAATAAGAATTTCGGGTCAAGAGACTGTTAAACTAACTTTCACTAGCTAACAAACACGAGAGTGAAGGGGACGGCACGATACGAATTTCGGATTTCGATGTTCGGAGTAGACCCTCAGTTTCGCTACCAATCGTGTCAATAGCAGAGAAGCTTAAAATATCCATAACTTTCGGATAATAACCTTGGTAGAGGGGATAAATCTGAGCTACTCTGTAATAACGTGAATGGTAGACTAGACTGTATTTATGCTAAGAAACTAATATAATTTTATTTCGTGGGTGATAAATAACTGGCGAAGCCAATCGAATAATCGCAACTCTTTTGCCAGTATTTCACGGTGGAATCGTAATTTTAGTTTTATACTATAGACGAATTACTAAAATGGTAATTATTCGAGCGTTCCGACGGCGTCACTTCCGTAGCCGCGTTTTTAACGAATAGGCATGTTGTCACCAAATAAGAACATCAAAAAGTTCTAATTTTCTCGAAAAAGGAACAAATTCTCAGTCAAACGGCGGAAAACTCAAAATTATAAATACCTCATTACAAAATCTTCAAAGTTTAAAGTGGGGGCATGTTCTGTCCCTTTTCCGCAAAACGCACCTTTGTGTTGGAGCGATCGTCATTTACTATGGCGCTCGAGATCAGTGACGTCACTGATCTTTGGCCCGTTCTCTGTCTAACTAGCAACATTAAAACGGTTGTAGTTACGTTATATTTTGAGACATTTGAATAAGATATTCACTATTTGGCATATTTTTTCTCTTGTTTCTTTTGGAGTCGTCAAATTTTGAGTCAGTATCCCTACTGGATGCTTTTAATTTTAACGTCGACGCACTACACATGCACGCTATGGCACAGTAAAACTCTATGGTTCCATTCATAAATAGACCATAGGTTAATAGTCTTTAGACTAATTATTTTGACGACCGCTTTAGCTTAGTTGGTAGTGATCCTGCCTACGAAGCTGGAAGTCCCGAGTTCGAATCCCAGCCAGGGCATTTTTTGTGTGATGAGCACGAATTTTTGTTCTTGGGTCTTGGATGTTTTCTATGTGTTTAAGTCCATATCTATTTATAGCCCATAGTACAAGCTTTTGCTTAGTTTGGGACTAGGTTGATTTGTGTAAGATTGTCCACAAATATTATTTTTTTAATGAAACCATTTTTATTGTGCCGTGGACGTCCACGGTAAAGTATAAAAGCGGCCATTGGCTGTAGATTTTCGTGGCATTTATGAGTTATTTGATGGCGGATGCATATTTCTACCAAATAACCGAACCACGGACGCGACTCGGTTGAAACCCTCGAATAATCACACAAAAAGGTCTAATTAATGTAACTTTTTCTATAATACTTTTTGTAAATAGTTTTAATGTACTATTTGTATATAAGAAGATTGTAAATAAGGATTTTAAAAAGGGTTTCTCTATTTAAGTTTTATTTTAATTCGTCACGTACACAATCCTTGTAGTAGTTAAGTTTCGTTCAAAGGAATGAAAATTTATTGCCTGTATGTGCTTCGTAGCTTGACGAAACTCGATGTAGTCGGCATTCTAGTAGTAGCATATGATATGATATGATACTTCCTAGTATAGATTATTGGGGGTACATGAGATCTCCCTATATGTACATCTATACATACATCAGATAATGAGATAATGGAATAGTAAAAAAAACAAGCTTAGATCTGAATGGCTTCGTGTGGTTTGTGTAACATGAAAATTCCGTTTTATTGGAATATTTGAAAACACATGTTATTCATTTTGAAATAACTATGAATTAATTAAATATTTCAAATTATACGACATTATATAGTGTCAGATCATCCAGGACCAGAAAGTTAAATTCTTAAAATGTTGGGTTTGCAACAAGTTGAATTTGCAGCATGTTTACTATTATATTGTCTTAATACTTTGAGGGTTGTGTACTCGGCCGGTAAACAAAAGTGTGCCTTTTAGTTATGAATTTATCATTTAAATTTATGTGTCTTAGTGAATTTTATACCAAGAGCGCCATTATTGCCCGACATATTCATTAAGTGAGTTTATTCACAGATACTTTATTTTATTACCATTCGTAAGTAACGTCATATACAATTTATTTTATTTGCAACAGATCTGTGATTGAATGTTCTTGAAATTAACTCTAAAGAGATTTATATTTTGATTTATTACAAAGCATTTTGTATAATTAGGCCAGTCAGTCACCCTGAAATAAGATTAATCTAATTTTATACTAAAATTCTACGCTATACCTATTATAAGTAACCTATATCTAACATGGAGTTACCAATGTATAATTCGTATAACACCAATGATATTCGTATAGTATAATGATCGGCGGACATATCTCAGATCACCACCACTTAAATCACGAAAGCATCTGCAATTTTCATTTGTAAAGTATCGCGGCGACTAATATTTTATAAAGTGGTGACGTAACAGTACATGTAACTTCTAGATATAAACAATTGTAAATACAATCGGCATCAAATGCATTGAAGAAATATACACACACTATCGGCTCCTAAATAAGTAAATCCGTGCACCGCGGCAGACTTCAAAAAATGTTAATTCACAACACTACTTGCATAAAATATGTATCTAGCTTCTCGATGCTTCGGCTTTGTTACTGTATTATTATGCCCCACAAACCTATAGTTACATGGCGCGAATGGATTGAATCGTATAGTTTCACATAAGATGGCCACACTCACACAAGGATAAATTACACTAGTCCCATTCAATCCATCGTATAAGCTTTTCTAAATTCACATATGCAGGATTATAATGCTTAATATACTCGTAGCTTGCGTACGGTGGCACTTGTCGTTTGCCTGTCACAGTCCAAAGTATAACCTTAAAAAGTCAAACCTGACTATTTGTACTGTCACCGTACCTAAAAGCTATATTAAAAGTATAATAATTGACAATATTTCATAATTTCCAAAAGTCTTAATTCGAAAACCATTTCGGTAAAAACGTGTGAAGTACACAAAAAACATTTTTTTAGATTTTTTTCTCCGTTAATTTTGGAAAAAATCGCAAATTACTGTAAACCGAAAGTTGACGTCATCTTCCTCGCTTCCCCTTAGTACAGAGTACAGACAATCGCTGCTTTGGAGTGGCTCTGGATTCTTGTTGGGAAGATGACGTCATATTTTACTTACGCCCTTTTGGAATGACCTACTTTTCAACGTGTTTTTTTTTGTATGAAATAATGAGTTAAATTGAAAAAGAAAAAATACGGGTGGCTCAAATTTTTACCTATTTTCTAACTAGTTCATAAAATAAAGTAGTTAAAAATATGAAATGTTGTCAATTCTAGAAACAGTATTCTAACATACCAATTTTTTGATGTACGAGTAGCTTCGATATATTTGGTGCCGACTTGAAACCAAAGGGTGACAGCAAAATCTCCCGTCGATCTGTGATTAATTTAAGCCATATTTTGTTTTATTTTGATTAAATCGTTGTTCCCGAGTGGTTGTTTTATTTGTCCCATTTCTTGCAGCTACCTGTTGCTGCTGCCGCGCGCCATCCTCTCTGACCCGGTGGGCGCCGACTATCAACACTACATACACGATGCGCATACGCATTATCAGGTAAATATACTATGCGCGTAGGCATTGCGTGACCCCGGCCGGGTCATTATCCCGAGCGTCTCAACCGCTTCACCTTCAGTGGACAAGTTTTGGACGGATTGATCGTAGATTTTGGTGGCATTTATGAGTCAGTGGTAGAGGTACGGGACCGCTACCAACTGACTCATAATGCCACCAAAATCTACAATCATTTCGTCATAAAAGCGATCACCGAAATGAAGCGGTTGAAGCGCTGTTGTAATTGACCCGGCCAACCTCGGTACACCTGATCTTTGCCCTTATTTGGGTCGTTGCTATCCTGAAATCTCAGAATCGGTTGAAGCCGCTCAACCAATCTCACTGGAGCGCAAACTCCTAGAGTATTCCAGTGTTTAAACCGCCCGCGTGGCCGTGTCGGAGGTTTCCCCTGGATTTCATCCAGGACACTCCAACCACGCACTCCTTTCGCTTTATTGGGCCCGGCCTATAAAGCCGTAGACAGGTTAAAAAAAAGAATAAGATGACAGTAGACATTGTGAGAGAACACTATCTAAGCTCGTACCAGATAAGCGATAATTACTTATTTATTCAAACTTATTTGCAAAAATAAACAAACCAAAAGTAGCAATTGAATATATAAGGTAGGCAGTTCTGTACCAGTCAACCACATTTTTGACCGTCGTATTCATGATAGTTACTTATATGACAAACATTTTAGGTCTGACCATTAGTCCAGCAAACCATTCACACATCTAGTACCTACTTAGTTTTGAAGAATACTTAAATTATACGTAATAATAGTTGCAAAATTTTAACACGAAAGAACATGTGATTTGGCATTATCAACGATATGCCTTGCCTAGTTATAATTACTTCATTATCTAAATACACCTACAGTCAAAGGCAAAAATATGTATACATTTTTGGACCTTATTTCAATGGAGTAAGGTGAAATAATGTAATTTATTGGTGCCCTTGACTGTACATATTATTAAAGTATTAATTGCTCGGCATTGTAAAAGTAAACTGAAGTTAGAGTCTAATAGTAATAGCGAACACCTAATGAAATGACGATACAACTAGGTATATGTATACATATACAAAATATTTCTGGCCTTCATATAATCAGTTAGATTCTTCTAAATTTGCAGTTCGATTCGTTATATTTTATCGCCTTCCTGTAGGTTAAGTATCCTCACGACAAACATTCCTTTACAATGAATCAATAAACAATACAATTGTTACAGCCGAGGTCGTGCATTTTTGGACCTTATTTCAATGGTTTGTACAGTCAAAGGCATCAATATGTATACATTTTTTCACCTTACTATAGCTTGTTAAAGTACCTACTGAAAACCATTTCAGTTCTGGCTGGACGTAACTTCGACGTTCAACTGGCCGACGGAAACCTTCGTAGACACCACAGCTTCCTCCACCCACAGCTACGACAGCCGTCCCGAGGCGGACTTACACCTCGACGACGTCTTCCACAAAGACCCATGCAAGTGCGAATCCAAAACACATAACACAGAATTCACGCAAAGACTTATCTTACGAAGCCAAGACTTGATACTAAACGAGGAGGAAGAATTCGACGAAGGCCCGTTCTTCAGAATGCTCTTTAAACTTCTCTCGAATATGCATAACCAGCCGTACCAAGTGAACTTGCACCTTACGTCTATAATCTCTAAGTTGGCTTTGCTGCCGCACCCGAATTTGCACGAGTACTTACTGAATCCTATGCTGCCGACGTCGAAAAAGACTGTGACGTTGTTCAAGACGCTACAAGAGTTAGCCAAGCGGCTGACGATGGAGATACCGCGTCTTAGGAATTATAAGCAGGTGATAGAGAATACGAGACAGCATCTGATGAGTGAGGATCCGATTTTTGATGAAAGGTAAGAAAATTCCGAGTAGGTACACATACGTAAAGTCATTGACTTCAAGTGTTTACGGCCAAAACAAAAATAATTTTGCTACCGTGTGACACATACTGCTTTCACAACGCCTGTTAGGCCCGCTGCTAAAAACATGAAATGTCTCACAAATATTTTTTCTACCGAGTGGCACATACTGCTCTTCACACCGTCTACGAGGAAAAGAGTCATTGTTGCCCTCAAATAAGGGAAGAAAAGTACGAGTTTGATCCTTCATTCGCAACAATGACTCTTCTGAATAGCAGGTGTGAAAATAAACTACTACTCAACTACTCGAGCTGAACGAAAACTGGTTCTCAAATTACCATAGTTTATCATTGGCTAACTCATACGTGTTTCTTTCAGCTGGGATCATAACCAACTGGTGGAGAGCCTGATTGTTCTAGAAGAGTTCTGCAAGGAGCTAGCAGCTATCGCCTTCGTGAAGTACCAACACGCTCACTTGAACAGATAAAACGTTCGAGCCTTTGGTTCGATAACCATTTTATAGTCATATATTCTTCAAACTAGCGTAGCGTCTAGTCTTATTAATCTGTGAGACTCGAGAGATTTGAAGCTGATTGAAAATGATTCATTTCTAACATGCAATTCAAGGACCGCTAAGGATAGGGGGTCGAGAAATAAGATTCCATCGCGCCATGAAAAAGGTTTAAAGCCTTATCACACTACCCTATCGGTAGGGCCCTAACTCGGGGAGGGGAGTTAAACTATCTCGCTCTAATGAGTGAGATGCTTTTACTCGCCTCCCCGAGTTAGGGCCCTACCGATAGGATAGTGTGATAAAGCCTTTAAAGCTACTAAACTAGACGAAAGTATTTGGATGAAACCTATCGATATGAGTAACCAGCGGAATAATCGGTCTCGCTCACGCTTAACGCTCTGCGCACTCGTCAGAAAGAGACGATCCTAGCGACTGCGAGAAATCGAATGAAGATGTCCTTATATGTCTGAGGATTTGTTAAGTATTGGTACTAGATATTATTTATTTTGTTAAATGAAGTCAGTTAGTTTTATTAAAGTTAAGTTTGGCTTTTACGCTTATACATAATTTATATTTAATTTAAATGATGCAATATATTTTATTAGTTCACTAGTTGTAGCTATGAATTGAATAATTTCGCTCTAGCTCCGTATACTACGTTTCATTTTGATACCATGACGACATAGCTGTATATATAGTGATACAGTTAACTTAATAAATATATGTACGTTCCCAATAAAGGTTCAAAAATATCAGACCAATCTTATGCCCTAAACCAGGGGTCGGCAAGGCCTTCTCCATACAAACTTTGTGCAAGTTTTATTCGTCAGTTTTGGCACTCCCGCATATAATGTTTTTTTGCTTGTTAATATTGGACATACGAAGAATGTCAAGAAAAAAAAATTTAAAGTTTCAAAAAACGAATATTAAAAAATGCAAGCAAATGCAAAGAAAAACTTGCACAAAGTTTGTATGGAGAGTGCTTGACTCTACAGGCGCCTTAATACGATACGATACAATAAATTCGAGTTCGAATATATTTTATTACTTTGTCGGTGCACATATTTATTAATTCGACTGTACCTACCAAATTAATGGTGTAATTAGCGTGATGGACTTTATGAATAACATGTACTAATGAAGCAGGGTTATTATTTTAACAGTTGACAGTGGTGTTTGTCTATCTTGTTTTAAGTGAGAAATGTACTCAACAAAAGGATTTAGGTGTGTTCTTTCAATCATTTGGATATATCAAAATAAACTTCGTTGAACTGTGTTACACCTAGTGTAATTTTGTAGCACTTTCGACTTCTATTTATTTTCTTTACAAATGTATGTTGATATTTCTCACCAACTTATTATTTGCCCAAGTCCAAGAAGTGTCAAACTACAACGATTAATGGCTTAAATGTATTAAACTCAAATCATGTAATTTTCTGGTCAATATAATTAATTATATTTCATATTATTTATTACATTCCGCATTTACCATCGGTTTAAGGTTTAGGCGCACATTAACGCGCTAATTTTCAATGCACAACACTGTTACCTGTTTCGGCTGTTGAATAAAACGCATTGGATAACATTTCTGGAGTTTTTATTAACCTTTTCGATGCTAATGACATGTGTATGCGCACCATCGGGCCACGCCAACGATGCATATTTCCGTCACGGTGTCCAATGCTGAATAACTAAGACGTTTTAATCTAATCGTGATTTTGTTAACTATATGTATGTAGGTATTAAATTAGTACACATTTATATCATAATTGGGAGGACATCGGATGTTTTGTGTTTGCCCGCTAATATTTACTAAGAGATTCAGATTCTCAATAATTAAAAACCTACTTGTCAGTTAAAATGGGGAGATTATTCTTTTGTGGTAACCCCAGAAAAAACTGTCACTATCTCCGTCCCTGTGTGTGATTCGCTAACCCTCCTTCTATAGGATCCTCTTTCTACGTGTGCTACACCTACTGGTGTGAGAACGAGCTACTCAAATTATGCGACATCTAGTGGCGAAAAGCCAAACTATTAAGTTTGTTTTTTGTTCACTAGATGGCGGTAAAATTAATGTACAAGTCCTGCCATCTAGCGTTGAAAAGCCAAACTATTTAGTGTGTTACTAGATGGCGCTAAAATTAATGCAATAAGACCTGACATCTAGCGGTGAATAGCCAACCTATTTAGTGTGTTACTTGATCACTAGATGGCGCTAAAATTAATGTATAAACCCTGACATCTAGCGATAAAAAGCTGAACTATATAGTTTGTCTTTAAGTCACTGGATGGCGTTAAAATTAATGGAGGTGTCCTGACATCTAGCGGTGAAAAGCCAAACTATTTAGTGTGTTACTTGATCACTAGATGGCGTCAAACTATGTAGTGGCGCTAATATTAAGTTATGTTTCGACATCTAGCGCTGAAAAGCCATACTATATAATTGTTTTATTAGTCACTAGATGGCGCTAATATTAAGTTATGTGCTTACAGTCTGTAGTGAAAGATACTATGTAGTTGGTATATTATACACTAGATGGCGTCAATTAATGTAAAATATATACTATGTACCCTATGTATGTATAGTACATGATGGCAACGTCAGTTTGTCGGCTTTGCTTAGTTTGGGACTAGGTTGATTTGTGTAAGATTGTCCACAAATATTTATATTTATTTATTATTTTATCTAGAGCTATCCGTCACTTTCTAACAGTACCTATCAAAAACGACGCATCGCTCGAGATACTCTCGAGGCCATTGTAGTTTTTTCGTAGGTATATTCTTCCGTAGCTCGTCCAGCAATACTTAAACATTTTAGCCTTTTTTAATTCCCGGGCTAAAAAGTACAGCCTGGAGGCTTGGGGGGTGATTTGCTCAGCAACGTAGATAGGCGTGTCCGGATTGGCTGTAAGTCCTTCCTAGGTGTTTCGCACAAAGGCTTTCTGATTTCCTCATGTTGAAATCTTTGCACTTTTTAAATGTCGTTTCTGAGCAATGTCGATGTGGTTTCAATTATGACCTGTTTTGCAGTCTACTTTTATATTTTTTTTTCTATAAATGTCTTTAATATCCGATTTTTGTATGGGGCAATTAATAGTACTTCCTAATTGATAAACTAGGCCAATTAAGTTTTCTTTAGTTTCCGTTTTTTGCTGCGGGACGTTTTTGATCTCTAGTGATGTATTTTCTGTCTTCAATGGCATCCGCCTCCAATTTTTTAATATTGTATTTTTGACCGAGCGAGCGGTCTCCGCTTTGGCTTTGGCAAAAATGAATTTGTCGATTCTATTTCTGGAAGTTTCTCAAAATGGCGGTGCCATTATGGGGATAGAAAACTAACTCGTGAGGTCTACAGCTCACAGAGACTAGTTAATGCCATAGTAGATTGAAGACCGGTTGCAACAACTTAGGATTACAAACCGATCATAACATACATAGAAACTTGTCAAATGTTTCATACAATCAGAATTTAACGAACACCGATTACGGTTACAGACGGTTTGGTGCAACCCACCCTAATTCGGAGTAAGTACCACTCGGTTACGAGATCGTAACAAAACTGACGGGCACTGACAAATATGTTATGCCCGCTCTACATGTTGGCCCAACGTCTGCCAATCTCCGGGACGCAGCTATACGATAGAGGGAGCACGGTGTATTACCATCTCCTTCTATCGTATAGCTGCGTCCCGCAGATTGGCAGACGTTGGGCCAACATGTAGAGCGGGCTTGAAATGTTCGGTTACATTTCATCATTGAGTGACGGTACCTCGACCTTAACAAGTAGGACCACGCCAAATAAAACAAAAATATTAAAATGCAATGGTGATTATATTTTTCTCCAAAATTAAATAATGCATATAAACATGAAATAACCATGGAACAAAAACGTTAAAACTATTTACAAGTGATATCTATACAAGCTTTGTATGGGAAGATAACAATTTACTTAAAAACTCGCGAACAAGGACCAGCCTCAGTCGCCAATGATTTTTCGTCTATTTTTTTACTTAACCTGACTTGTGTTTAGTCCAGAGTCAGCGGGTCAAAATATACACTTAATAATCTTAACACGTTCACTGTCCCCACACAAAACGATCTGACAATGTCACAAGTCCAGGACTGTGCATTCAATATGGGGATGTGACCCCATAGTGGAAGCATGGACCCATGAAAAACAGGTTCATGACCCCACATTTGGGCCACCCGGACAGGGAACGTGTTAACACTGGATGGTTCATTGACAATATGTGATAATCCACATTGAATGGGACCTTATGGCGTCCGGCACTTACGCCTTTATTGCCGCAGTTCGAATACAATCGTGAATCGGTGCGACGTAAGCGCCTGCCGCCATAACAGCCCTTTCAATGTAGACCGAGAAGTTTAGATACATCCTGGAGTTTGCGTGCCAAACATTCGTTTGAAGCTAGAAAATATGGCTTTGAATGACGTCACTGTTAAGTGTTAACTTGCATCTCTTTCATTAGATCCATCTTATATTAGAATGAAAGAGATGCAAGTTAACAGTGACGTCATTAAATTTAAGGTCATATTTTCTAGCTTCAAACGAATGTTCGGCACGCAACCTCCAGTATGTATCTAAACTTCTTGACGTAGACTATCACATATATTCAGTGGTATATTTTAAGTTGGTTTGTAGTGTAGATAATTCGGCTGCCGACCGTACATCCCAACGAAACACTATCAGGGGGCCGATTTTTGAGTGTCGAACGCTCGACTTTTCACTCGAAAGCTGTCAAAACATCATAGTTTTTTGACAGATCTCGAGTGAAAAGTCGAGCGTTCGACACTCAAAAATCGGCCCCCAGGTGTGTACTTCACTATTTTGATGAAAATAAATTTACTTCCCAACACATAGCTAAAGGTAACGTATATTTCCATTTAGTTTACAATTGAAGAGCAGATTTTTAGTACACCTATTTATTCTCGTTTGTTCCCAAAGTGCCATACTTCCGAACTATTATCGTTGAGATCTTTGCTTTGGAGCTGGACAATATTTTATAAAACTGTTATTGTATTCTGAACCTTATAATATGAAACATTAAGTCGCATTTTGTACGAATTACTTTTACGCAATTCTTCTTTACTTTCTATAATGGCGTTCTGGCCAACAGAATTAGCACAAACTTGCCAGTATCAAGTAGATCAAGAGCTGCTCACGACCTGTGAACAAATGCCAACTCAAATTGCCGAAAGTAAAAACTTCACAACCAACAACGATTTAGTTCCTAAACTATCCGCTAGATGTTGCAATCTTATATTTTTGTATGAGTGGGGCGAGAGTTTATCATATAGTTCAGAAATATAATATTTTAGGAAGGCACGTTATTATGACATGTTCTGACGTTACCATGTTTGTCAACTCGCAAACTAAATGTCACCACACGTTACCACAGACACGCATCTCAACACCGGCTACACATAACATATTTATATTTATTCTCCATCTAACTAATCGATTATTTTATAAATAGTTTGTATGAACAGTGCGCGCACACAACACCAAGAGTTACCAGCGCACTCATAACACTGTCTAGCTATATCTTCAAGTGTTATTGCTTTATGGACCCTAGGTTTTCATAAATAAGGTCTAATTTTGAAGAGCTGCCAAACTATATTAATTGTGATTTTAATACGGGTTATGAAATATTTGAGACTCAAATAACAGTTAAGGCTCTAGGTATTGTGTGTTCGCCCTACTAACGTTACTAGCTAGACCTTATCAGTTGATCTCAACGCCCTTCCCTTGTACAAAACGTCTACTGGTTCCGAGCAAGCTTGGACAGCCCTGACAATATATACGTTCTCAAGGCTTGGTCACGGCGCGCAACACAAGCTACACGCCGCGTAACACAAGTGACACGGCGCGCAACACAAGCGACACGGCTCGCAACACAAGTGACACGGCTCCCAACGCTCGCGCTGCGCGTCCTAATATATGATGTAGTCCCGCTCGCGTCGCGCAGCCCGTGTGGCTTTTAGACGAATTCAATTGCTGGCACCAATTTCGCTGGATGCCAGCGCTGGCTAGATTTTTGTGCCAGTGTGCCAGTCTAGCGACTGGGTCGATATAACCGTTACAGAGCCAGTACAGCCACCTATCGCCGCCAGCAACTGGACTCGTCTATAACCGCCTTAATACTTGGCTTCTGATGTATTGGTAAATGAGGGCGACTGTCCAAGCTCTTAAAAGTTGTACCTACTAATATAATAGAATTTGTAACAAATCATGATTCACAATGCGAGAGGCACTTGATCTCTTTACCAAGCAAATTGAACTACTGAACTGAAGGGTGCCTTAAGAAAGATTTTCACCTACTATTCTCTAGATAACTATTGGCAAATATATGTGAGCACTGAGATTATATTACTGAGGTATTTTTTTAATTTTAGAAAGAAATACAAAGGCCCGAATCCTCTTTCATTCGTTAAAACATATTTTTTTATTTTACATGAAATTACATGAAAGCAAAGTAATCAAACAAAAAAAAATACAAGTAACTTCAGTGCTCACTTAATTCTGCCAAAGCAATTACAACGTTGTAACAAAAAAAATAGAGTCGTATATTGAATAACACATTTTGTACTATGAGTTATGAATGTTATGATTATGACCGATCGGATATAAATAAATAGGCAAGCCATAGACAAACGTTAACAAATCCTTACGCTAAACCTAAATCTCGACAAACTATGGTATAATACAAGCAATGATTCTCTCTAACATCATACGCGTATCATACATATAATATACACGTATAGTGCGTGGCATCCACGAAGGCGCGCCCCTCCACAGCCCTATACGTACTAAATTAGTATGAGATTCGCTGTGGAGGAGCGCGTCGTCGTGGATCATCCACGCACTATCGCTTCATCTTACTTTGACAGATACTTAGTACTATCGCTATAACACGCGTTGGTTTAGAAGTGTAGACATAATGACGTTATAATAAAGAGAATAGAAATAAAATGAAGAGTTTGATTTAGGAGTCATACATCACGTTTACCTGTTTTTGTGTATAATAAAGTGCTTACAATTACATACCAGTGACAGCGCCTCAAAAATATTCTTAGGGAAGCAGGAAATAATTTGCCTTTCTTATTCTTCATGAGTCGTAATAAAAGAACTGCGGTGGCTGAAAATTTAGCAAGCCAGTGGGAATCGAGTTGTATGGACGTTCCGCCACTGTTACATACATAAATACGTTACGAAAGAACTGAAAATGACGAGTAACTGTTTTGACGTTCAGCTGTTAAAATGTTAAATACAAAAACCCTTATTCAAATGTTCATCAAAGGTTTGCTTTTCTTCATCCGTCACTCTGACATTTATTTGTGAGAAACGAACAAACCACATTTTATTTTACAAGGGTTTGTATTTTTTAAAGAATTAGTGCCAGTTGCACCAACGTACGAACACAGACCGGTCATCGTCAAATATGGCGCCGGCAGCTGTCATCCCATAGGAACTTGTCAAACTTTCCATACAATCAGATTTGACGAACACCCGTTACAATTACAGACCGTTTGGTGCAACCCAGCCTTAGGCTGGGGGGTTGACCAGCCTGTGTTCGTATGTTGGTGCAACTGACCCTAAGAGTTAAATATCTCTACCACTTGCTTGTATTGCATCATAGTCAGTAAACTAAATAAATTTTGCAGTATGGTATAAGATTTGATTACATAACTGATCTAATAGTCAAATAATTTACATGTTCCTTATCTAAATTGTAATGCGGGTAGTTATTATCATGAAGTCTGGATATCATGCCAGTTATAATACAAGAGATAACTTTTACAAATCCACTGATTTCAAGTACAGTTTATGATATTGATTAATCTGAGGTAAAAAGTTTATAAGTACTATGAGCTTTTCGGTTCACGTGTCATAAATTTTTTCGGGAAAAGCCAGAATACACTTGGTCTGAAATATCAGTATTATCAGTATTAGAATTGTCGAAAAAATGAATTTGCAAAAGTCATCCCTCTTACAGAATGGTTTGGATAATGAATAGTATTTAGTTTTAATACGAAAGTTGAATATAAAAAAGTATTCCAGAATAAAAGATCGACTAGTTTTAATCTGAGCGTGACCTTAACTCGCGTACAGTGGGCTTCATAAGTAGCTACACACTTTGGCACTTTGTCGCTTGCACCAGTTGGATATTTAGTAAGACAGATAAAGCGACAGAGTACAGAAGTGTTAATCCCCTTGTGAGGCCGACCGTACCGTCGCGTCATTAATGAGTATACAATTGTTCACTTCATTTTGTACCCCAGGCAAAAGGTACCTTTATTGGAGTCTAAGGTTTTTTTAAATTCAAAATGGGATTGTTTATTATTGCTCTTCGCCAGCACCTAGCCAGGGGGCAAGGATAAGGCGCACGGTGAATCGAGCTCACCCAGAAGATGCCTTTCATCACTCGGGCCTTGATAAAAAACGTCTTTGAAGTCGAATATCACTCGACATGTTTAGAATTTTTACGCGTTTCTCAATCTTGACCATAGGGGATCGTCCTAATACCAACGCGACTACGCGATGATCGCGCGATCGCGCGACTTTTACTTAGAATATTTACTAGTAAAAGTCGCGAGTTCGCGCGATAATCGCGTAGTCGCGTTTGTTTTAGGACGATCCCTAAGACATAAGTGTACACTTTCACTATTATTGAGAATATGTCTGAAAGTCACGGATGTTTTCATTAAGGATAATTATATCGGTTTCGTCACAGGGTCTTTGATTACGATTACCGACATATAGGTACCTTTTACATCCAGAAGGGAATAGAAATCCATGGAAGAGGCATATGTGCAGCAGTGGACGCAAATATACTGAACGAGAGAGACAGAGATACCTTTTGTCTGAGAAGGTCACATTTCAATGTGTTACAATACACTTTTATGTCACATCTGGCCATAAAGCGGCAATTACCGCACGCTCCGTAATAAAATTTTGTACTTAACACGGACGGTAATAAATAAAGCCTCAGATCGCATATTTATCGCCCTTGCCTTCGGCTCGGGCGTCAAATACCTGCGATCTGTGACATTCTTTGTTTTATTGCCCTTGTTAAGTAATGTACTATTATGACTGCGACGATACCCTTGAATTAAAAACAAATGTTTTAACTTAGTACTGCTGATTAAAACGAATGCCCTTCAAATCTCGCGCATTTTGTACTAAACTGTCTGTGAAGATAATTTACACAATACATTTTATGCTGAAATTGGCGATATAAGTAATAGATTTTTCATGTAGATTCATGTTTATTAAATTTCATTCAACCAATCCCGTCAGTTAACGTTTATCAAAATAAAGTAAAAAATATATCAATAAAATATAATGTCTTATCTAATATACAAAATGAATTAAAATGACAAGACTGCTTGAACAAAACATTATGACAACATGAAATATTCGTAAGCAAATTACAAAGGCAAGGAATTTAAAGTGCATAAGCACTGGCCAAATAACACATTTTTTTACGAATAAGGATAATAACTTCGTAGAAAGTATACTCCAATATTCGACTCGGCGTCGAATAAATAGTAGCATGACTAAATAACATTGGAAAACGAAACAATATCCGAATATTGTTTCTCCTAAGTTACATAAGCTTTGCCTTCAATTCATCTGTTCAAAGGCAATGTATTGGATTTAAAATATTTAAATACAGAAATACAAAATTAGAGTAGAATCCTATGATTGTGTTATAAAACAACAGGGAAATAATACTTCAGTCTCGCGATAAGTAACTGTAACACGCCAATTTAACTTGTATATGTTTAAGTAGATTAAAAATTAAAGCATTAAATTAAGCTAAATAAATCCAGCAGTACTTAATTAATATTAATATGCGCTAATTTACATTAATATACATACAATTGGTTTACTATCAGCTTTACCGCGTACTATCAACATGTAGGTCTGAAACAAAAAAAGTCTAATGAATACTAATGAAAGGGTATAGTCAACATTAATGTTTTCACTAAATTTATTTTACTAGCTCTTGACTTTGTCCGCGTAGAACTCCTTCATCATCTTACAATTTAATTGCTATTCTTTTATATCAGGCGCTTACTTATCGCCCTTCCATACAAACTTCCGCCACCTTAAGGAACGATTTCCGGGATGAAAAGTATTCTATGTCCTACCCCGGGACTTAAACTATCTCCATACCAAATTTCATCTAAATTTGCCCAGCTGTTTAAGTGTAAATGGGTAAGGAGCACGTGCGTTTGACCCGCTGCACCGTTCGTAACGATTTTAATCAAATAAAGTTGCTATAATCCATAAAGTTGGAATGTAAATAGGAAGATCGAATGTATATCTTCCTATTTGCATTCAAACTTTATGGATTATCGCAACTATATTTGAATAAATTCGTTACATAACAGTGCAGCGGGTCAAACGCTCGTGGTCCTTACCCAATTAGGTATAGTAGAAATTATTTAATGTAAAATGATGAAATGTCCGACATTTTATTAAACTTGTCATTGGACTTTCAATCTTCACGCTTGGACAGTCAAGTCGCTTTTTGAACGGCCTAATTTGAGACAACTCGGACAGTTCTAATAATTATAAGTATAACAGACAGGTCAATCGTCGAATCCGACTCGGCTGGGCAGCGTTCGGGAAGCTACGGCATATCTTTTCGTCCAATATTCCGCAGTGTCTCAAGACGAGAGTCTTTGACCAGTGTGTGTTGCCAGTGATGACATATGGTACGGAAACGTGGTCGCTCACCATGGGCCTCATAAGAAGGCTCAAAGTCACTCAGAGGGCAATGGAGAGGGCTATGCTGGGAGTTTCTCTGCGTGATCGCATCAGAAATGAGGCCATCCGTAGCAGAACCAAAGTAACCGATATAGCCTTTCGAATCGCTAAACTTAAGTGGCAGTGGGCGGGGCACATTGCACGTAGAACCGATGGCCGTTGGGGCCGAAAGGTTCTCGAGTGGCGACCACGGACCGGAAGGCGCAGCGTGGGTAGACCCCCCACAAGGTGGACTGATGACCTGGTAAAGGTCACGGGAGTCCGCTGGATGCGGGTGGCGCAAGACCGGTCATTGTGGCACTCTTTGGGGGAGGCCTATGTCCAGCAGTGGACGTCTTTCGGCTGATATGATGATGATGATGATGATAACAGACAGACAGACACACTTTCGCAGTTATAATATTAGTATGGATGGTAGTAGTAAGTGGGGATGGTACTGACCGCTACCACCAGGAGAAGAACGGCGACTTGTGCTGGAAGCGCTGCTGGAACGAGTCGAAGAAACGAGACGACGTAGAACCGCTCTTCGACCTGCACACACAAACAAATAATCTCTTTTATAAATAATGAAGTCTACACCTGCAAGAAATTAAAAGAGTGATCTCTTAGTTAATTTCGCGGTTATTATCTTAAGGGTAAATGTTTGTGGGTCAGTTACGCGGGCTTATTTCTAATTAGAATAATATGGTGACTATTTTGACCTAACATTAATTATGACAAATATGATAAGACCTCTTTTGATTCAGTAAATTAAGGAAAACTTGGCAGAAATAATTCGTGTATAAGCGGATTTTGGCATAGTTGTAGGGAAAGATGTCCTTAACAATATACTAAAAATCCTGACGGATGGGGATGGAGCTTCTTCTTAAAAAACTCGTAAACGGTGGCCCATAGCAAAAAATATTCTTAGACAAGAATAGTCTACATAAAATTCTCTGCAAGAAAGGTTCTACGCACTTTTTCGCTAGGATGAATATTTAATGAGATTTGGAGGGTGGCCTGGGGAAAGCCGATGACGTGTAACTGTAGTAACTGTACGATGTACGTACCTCTCGACGATGACGGCGGGCATCTGCACGAGTTGCACGGGGCTCTTGTTGTCCTTGAGCGCCTGCGTCAGGTTCAGCACCTGCCCGCGCATCACCGACATCTGCCGCTCGAACAGACCTTTGTCGAAGCCCTTGTCCTGCTGTAAGCAATATTACTGGTTACTCCTTCATCCCACATACAGTTTCAAAAACTTATGAATGTTGAAGTCTGATACACTTGTCATTTGTTCAAGCTAACATGCTTATGTATTATTTGCCTAGCTAATATGAATGCCATGCGATTATTTAAATAAATTGAATGTTCTACAATCGAACATTTTCATTTACGTCACTGGCCGTAAAGTGACAGTGACCAGGGGGAGAAATATAATTTTATGTCACACCTAGCCATAAAGTGGCCATTATCGCACGCTCCTCGCGCGAAAAAACCCACTTCCTGGCTAGGGGGGTGACATAAAATATTGTACTTACCACGGGCGCTAATAAAGAAAGCCTCAGATCGCATATTTATCGCCCTTGCCTTCGGCTCGGGCGTAAAATACCTGCGATCTGAGACATTCTTTGTTTTATCGCCCTTGGTAAGTAATGTACTATTGTACTTACCACGGGAGGTAATACTTAAAGTAAGTCTCAGATCGCATATTTGTGGCCCTTGCCTTCGGCTCGGGCGTCAAATACCCGCGATCCGAGACATTCTTTGTTTTACCGTGCTAGGTAAGTAATAATACTGTCCTGGGATTTAATTTTTTTTTTTTTTTTTTTATTAAATCCTACTGGGACCGCTAACCACACTCGTATAGTAATAAAATATCTCGTAAAATATGTAAACAAAATAAAAACTTATGGTTGGCAAAACAAAAACAGTACATTTTAAAGATAAACATAAATTATAATACCTATACGATAAAGAATGGTATATGTAACTTACTTTGAATAATAAACGTAAATCATCACATAATTCCTGGACGAAGTTCATGTCCGATAATAACGGAAGTACTAGCTCTCTGAAACAATTAGACGAACAATAGGTTAGCACCGTTCGAAAAAGAAAACACCCATAAGATTTACAAATATACAATACTATATTTTGTTTATAAATTACTGTTTCCTAGCATAATATATGGAAGTTTTCTATGCTAGTGTTTATTTAATTATGTTATGGGTTATGGCATTTGTGGCCGGTGCTTAACAAACTAAAATAATAACAATCGTGCTTGGTCACAAATTTTTAATTTATTATTATTTACTTGGTCTCCTGCGTGAAGGGCAGCTTGGCCTGTGGAAGCCACGCCCAGTGGTAGGGGTATGCGCGCCACGAGTCGGGGTGTTTGAAGGGGAACGCGAGCCCGTTGTCGATGGCCGCTATCTGCACCTCCGGCGACTGATGCCACTCCTGGTGTACAAACAACATGTTGTAATACACACACGTTACAACCAGCGGCGGGACAAGACCAACTTTAATGGTGCGCCATTGCGCAAGAAGCAAAGTTATACATTTTAAAAAAAGTTAAGAAATGAGGCGCGAGGCTCCTCAGATCGCGAGGCCAGAGACGGTGGCCCGTGTGACCCGTGTCGCCGTGTCGCCGTGTCGCCCACGCCTAACGCCGCCTCTGCCCTGCGCGCCACTTTACTAAGTTTTTAGGGTTTCGTACATGAAAGCATCTTGGTGGCCCAAAACCACACAAATAGTCAAAGCTTATCTTATCTTTTAAGGCGCAGGGGTGGGCAAGGCATTCTCCATAATAACTCTGTGCACATTTTATTCGTAGGTTTTGGCACTAACGAATGTAATATTTTTTTTGGATGTAAATATTAGATATGTGAAGAAAGTGATGTGGAAATTTTCAAATATTTCAAAAAAATTAAAAATTAAATATAATATGTATAATAAATACTGCCCAAAGATGCATACTGACCAAAAATCATAACTTTAATGCAAACACAAACGAAGAAAATCCTGCACAAAGTTTGTATGGAGAGAGCTTGCCCTACCCCTCCTCTAAGCGGGCCTGCCATACAGCTGAAGTGGGCGCGAAAGCAAATCAACTTAATTTTGCGGTTGGTTCGGAACTCTAAATGTGTGAAGTGTAACTAGCACTTGTTCGGTTTTTCTTTATGAGTATGTGGGTAAAGCATGTGCTCACGCTGGGGTCGGTCATGTCGATGGCGTCGCCGCGCTGGGCCGGCGCCGGCGCGTCGTACTTGATGAGCCAGTTGTCGTTCCCGCGGTCCGTGTTCCGGATTATGTAGTCCAGCACTACCAGCCGCTCGAACTGGAGCTGGAATCTGGAAATACGATACAATATCGCTTAGTTTTATAGCTTGATTTTTTTTTATACTACGTCGGAGGCAAACAAGCTGACAGCCCACATGATAGTAAGTGGTTACTGCCACTCACGCGTTGCCGGCCCATAAGAACCCTTTTCACGCCTTTTTTGAAGAGCCCCATGCTGTAGTATTTATAATTCTATTTTAATTATAATTGTATATTTAAGCTGATTTGCAACGTTGATCGTTGATATTTATTATTTTTCAGTTTATTTTAAATGTTAGTGCTAATATATACTGTATTTAACTTTGACTTGTAAAGACATTTTTATTTTTTACCAATAAAAGTGAACTGAACTGTAGCCCATTGGGAATACCTCGGCAGGAAGCTCATTCCACAACTTCTCGTATAAAGCAGTGTTCTCGGTATAAAGCACCTGTTGAATCGCACTGTACGAGAACGCAGTGGCTCTAAGGTGTGGGGATGAGCTCGCTGCCGATGGCGAGCGGTGCGGTGATGAAAGGTGGCCGTGGGCGTCATGTCAAACAGTTCCTCTGAGCAATTATAAGGCTGATTTTGATGCTGTAAACGAGCGATCACGCCACTGCTTAACGGGAGCGACGAGAGGGGTAGACTTGAGGTCCCGGGTTCGAATCCCAGCCGGGGCATTTATTTGTGCGATGAGCACGAATATTTGTTCTTGGGTCTTGGATGTTTTCTATGTATTTAAGTATTTATTTATCTATTTTTTTTATTATGTATATCGTCGCTTAGTACCCATAGTACAAGCTTTGCTTAGTTTGGGACTAGGTTGATTTGTGTAAGATTGTCCACAAATATTTATTTATTTATTTTACTTATGAGTTAAAAACGTCACACCAGGTGTAGTGTTAACTCGATCGAGTCGCACATATTCTGTCAGGATAAATTGGTAAGAAGCGACTTTAGCTCTGAGGTAAAACGGTTGACTCGCAATCGAGTGGAACATGGTTCAAATCCACACATTATCATAAACTTTTTGCACGCGGTCGAATGCCAATAGTGATCCTGCGGCGTCCCACTTAACAAGGCGTAGCCGGCATTCGTTGGGGTTTAGACGGGTTTTAGAGTCCAACGCGTTTGCCGCGGTTAGTCCGTCATACCCGCTCTGGTCACATAACCAGGCGGGATGCGTAAACGCATTTCCCCAACGTACAGATTTATTTATTCACAATATACGATTACATTATAAATTACATGTCAATTTACAAGAATCTCTATAGTGATCGTCAATAACATTAAATACAAATAGGGTAAGTGTGCCCGTCTGTGTACATACTTCCTCATGACGTGCGCCGGCGGCGGCTCCTGGTCGAAGCGCCGCAGCCAGTAGTCCGCGTCCTTGTAGCCCTCCACGAACAACTGGAACGAGCCCACCTGCACCACATTACCATACATCAATTATTTCATAGTAGGCTTTAAACGAGCTAGCGAGTTCTTCTCCCTTGGGTTGACGGCGAAAAAAACAAAAAAATACAATCTTTTGTTATGAAATCGTACATCGGCGACACCGGTAGCCAACGAGTTAATCATCATTCTTTATTCAATTCAAAAAATTCAAAATTCAAACATTTATTCTGCAAATAGGCCACAAGGGCACTTTCACATGTCATAATGTTAATGTACAATTTAAAAAAGTCTGACAATTTTCATGAGAAAATATTAATTTACAATTTAAGAAATTTTATTTTACTAAACGGTTAAAACTCACGTATTAATTGTCACTTCGGGCGACATGTTTGCAAAATAAAGTTATAACATGTCTCGCGAAAGTTTAAATTCAAATTTAAGAAATATATCGATAAGAATTTAATAAATTTTTCATGTCAAAATATTAATTATCTATTTATTGCACATCTAATTAAACAAATGCGAACTCCTTTTCGCACACTCTACTCCGGTCCGCATTAGGTATCATTGCAGACCCGATCACATATAGCGTAAAGCATTAGTTTCACGAAAACGACTGATGACTGAATCGATCATCGGCCCTTACAACCCAGAGGGAGAAGTAAGTAAACCCCAACAAGGTAACGGTTTAGGTTAGGTACTGTTAATTAGCCCCCCGCCCCTGGATCAGATGGTGTCATTTTGCTCCGGCCGTTAGTTACCTTCGGCGGGAGCCCCATCCTGTTGAACCGCAGGTTGGGGAACTGCTCGGTGATGGCCCGCTTGAGCCGCGACCGTTCCCGGTCTATCCGCATGTAGTTGAACGTTTCAGACACTAGTTTCACCACCTGTCGAATACAAAATAATATTAACCACTAGCTATTATCCAGGCTGAAAACTCGTTGTATATTTCATCATAATCCGTTCAGCCGTTTTTGCGTGATTGCATAACAAACATCCAAACATCTAAAGTTTCGCATTTAAAATATTAGTGGGTAAGAAGTAGGATTTGTGATCTGCGCAAAAGAGGCGAAGTATTTGCCGTAAGCATTTGTTCACAAACACATCTCGTTAATAATATCGTATCGAAGTGTCGTATCTTCATAATTTGTTGTTTATCTCACGTTAAAAGTATTTTATTGGAATTACCATAATGCAAAACGATAATCAAGACGTTAATGGCTTATTTATTAATCAGAATTTAATAGCAATAATATTCTACAGACTTCCCCATTGTGAACCATTCAGAATGTCAATCTTACACTTGACTAAACGCAAACGCGTTCGTTTGTGTTTTGTTTCGGAAAAACTTATACTAGAGGTACTGATTTCAATAAAGTATTTTTCAATTCAATTTCAATTCAATTTATTTATCCTTGAATATAGTACGTATTACATTTAGGTTGCTTAGTTGCTAGGGTAATTAACAAAACAGATGTTGAATTTACGGCATGAAAAGCACAAGTAGGCAAGGATTCCTCCGTACTAGTTACAATAAAGTATATATTTCTAGCACAGATATTAACACTACAACAATCTGCCTTAGTCATCAAAATAGCCCATACAACAAGTGACTCTTTAAGCCTTAAAATAAAAACAGGTATTACATTCGTCTCATGCAGTAGTCTTGATTACCGCTATCAGCCACGTTAACCGATAAGAGATATAAACAATGCATGTATCGATCTATTGATTCGAGCGATAAAGCGTCATGACGCAACTTGTGCGTCATCTACTAATTTCTAAACTCACTTATCAATTGCATGGAACTAGTTAGACTTTTCTTTTTATTATTAAAAATGGGTTAGCTCTTGGCCAGCATCTAGAATACTAGATCTAGCACAAGTTAATGACGAGACCGAAGATGTAGCGAGCTCACCTAGAAGATGCCCATTCACTCAAGCCTCACGAGCCAATTTTTAAGACATAAGGGATCGTCCTAATACAACGCGACTACGCGATGATCGCGCAATCGCGCGAGTGAAATTCTCGAATATATTGAACTCGAATAGGTGTCCTAAAGGGATCGTCCTAAAACAAACGCGACGACGCGATTATCGCGCGAACTCGCGACTTTTATTAGTAAATATTAAAGAGTAAAAGTATCAATGGAAATTAACAATGGCATCCACGTAATGCTGAGCCTTGACGATGAAGCAATATCAGCTACAACATACTATATGATGCTGACTGTATACCAGTGGCGGCGCGTCAAAAATATTCTTAGGGAAGCCGGAAATGCTTGGCTTTTCCTATTCTTCATGAGCCGTAGTAAAAGAACTGGACTGGCTGGAAATTAGGCAAGCCGGTGGGAATCGAGTTGTATGAACGCTCCGCCACTGCTGTATACCAATTATATACGTATTAAAGCCATATTTTAAAGCAAACATGACTGACCTAGAATGGCTATAATCAACTAGAAAGCCTGAGCTTACATAAAAGGAACTCACTCGATCATAAACCGCAGGCGGTCTACGACACAGCACTACAAGTGCCAGCCAGGTCACTTCGCAAATGTACCGCCAGGAAGAGTTCCCTTCTGACCTTAACCAAACGAGGAGCCGCCATAACTGACCGCTCAAACTTGTGTCGAGCGAGAAAAAGTATCCCCCTATGGTACGTAGCGCAATGCGACTCGAATACAACAGGTATTTATGTAGATTCAGAGTTAGGTATATGATAATAGCTATAACATAAATTGATGTTTATTCTCATTATTATTAAATATTTAATCTCGTAATTACCTAACTAGGCTATGGGCCAGCTAGCCAAATTTTAGAAAATGGTATAATTTGGGGGTACTAAGTTTCCTTCTTACAGTAGTTAGACAGGCTTATTATGATGTGAAAGAACCATGATTGCCATCTCAAAGTAGTAGCTAATAGAAATGGCGGCCAATCCAAGATGGCGGATGTCGAGTTTTAAAAATCAATGAATAACTCGAGAACTATTCGTCTGAGTTTGTTACTGTTTTTTTTAAACTAAAGATCCATATGTCTGCTTTAATTTGTGTCATATAAACTGTTTCGATAAAGTCAAGCATTCATTAGTAATTAAAAGAAATATCGATTTTTCAATATATTTTTTTTACTTCTTTTTTTTTAAATAAGTTTTTACAGAATATCTTGTACATCACAAAAAAAAGCTTCAGACAAAATATGTAATGTAATAAATTATCTTTAATTTGATGTATTACATGTATGGATCAGAGGCTGAAAACACATGCAAAACCTGAAGTTGTATTTACTTCCGTTGAAATCTACCGTTAACTAATTAACTGCATATAAAAGAAATAGCTTCAAATACATTGTTTATGGAATAATCTAATGTTTACCGATGTTCCTGTGATTTTGAGGGTGCCGTACCTCGAAAGGAAAAAACGGAACCCTTATAAGATCACTTTGTTGTCCGTCCGTCTGTCTGTCTGTCAAGACCCTTTTTCTCAGGATCGCGTAGAGGTATCAAGCTGGAATTTATATCAAATACTCAAGTCTACTGCCCCTTGGAGCTGTGAAAAAATCAAACTTCTAAGCCAACGTAATGAAAAGATACAGACGTTTATGCCTCAAATTTCCGCAAATTTTCGATACTCGCAAGGGTACTGTGGAGGTTGTTATGATATGTCGCTGGCCATGTGGTTCCAGAATCATATCATATACAATTTTGAATACATGTCAAGCGACATTCTTTGGAAAACACTTGGTTCTCGGGGGGACTTCAGCTTAGACTCCGTCAGGGTCGGACCTGCTTAAGATTTTATTGGCTCTAATGTGGAACAGTATACATTATAGCAAGGAAGTAATATCGTAAAAGTTTTTCATTTCAGCGAATAAATAGAAAAACCCGCTTAGAATCCCCCTCAACCCGTACCTCTGAGCTGCTACCCTCCACAGTACGAAGCTACGTCTTATAGCACAGATAAAGGAAAAATTCCGAAAATCGTAAATTTTTAGTTACATCATATAATAAAAATATTTTTAATAACTTAATTTTTTTTTACTTGGACCATAACTATGACTCGATTGTCGTGATAGGTGAACTTTTACTTATATACCTACCGGTTTGTACGGAACCCTCGGTGCGCGAGTCCGACTCGCACTTGGCTGGTTTATTAGCATTACAGATACTTAGGGTACCTACGATTCCGTAAGGGCGCAAGTGGCGCAACACTGTCATGACATCGACAACACTTCTTTGTATGAAAGTGCTACGTCATCACCCTGCTGATGCGACAGTGTCACGTGCTACGAAATCCTTCCTACCCTAAGTATCCGTAATGCTGAACTTCACAAGAAAACTGGAAAATATTCGATATTTCCATTCATCATCATCATCTTATTCAGCCTGTAATCGCCCACTGCTGAGCATAGGCCTCTCTTCTAGTACGCCACTCATCCCGGTCCGTTGCTCATCTCATCCAGGAGTAACTCGCAGTCTTTTTAATGTCATCGGCCCTTCGTGCTGGTGGACGACCGACGCTTCTTTTGCCTGTAAGTGGCCACTAATCTGAGCGTTTTTGTCCACCTGCCATCACTCTGTCTGGCAACATGTCCTGCCCAACTCCACTTGAGGTTTGAAATGACTTCTCCGACGCCACGCACCTTAGTGCGACGTCGGATTTCATCATTCCTCACTCGGTCTTGTAGCCTAATGCCGAGCATGGTGCGCTCCATGGGTCTCTGTGCTACCCACATACTTTATGCACAGCCTAATTTGTGAGCACCCATGTCTCGGCACCATATGCCATGGTGAGCAGGAAGCAATGATTATAGAGACGAGTTTTCAGGCATTGCGGAACGTGAACAGATTTGAGGATGGAGCCGAACCTGCATTGTTGCCGAACTATAGAGCTCCCGAAGCACCTTGACATATCGAGCATCAATTCAGCAGCGTTGGAGAGAGTCAAACACGGCCCAGCCCTCTACACTGTCGAATGCCTTCTCGTAATCGACGATATTTCCATTAACACCTATTAAATAGAATTCCGAATCCGATTAGTAACGGGATATTTACCATATATATTTGCGTTTGTAAATTCCCAATATTTTGGCCCTGTTGCAAGCGCCATTATCAAGAATTCCCTGCACTCACAAATACAAATATACCATGTTAAATATCCCGTTACTAATTGCCAGTGTACTGAAGATGTGTAAAACTGTCTTATCCACGGCCTGAGCGCTTGATGGACTACTATACACGTTAACTAGCAGACCTGAAGTTAATCTGGTGGAAGATCGTAGCTAGCTTTACGATGACACTATAACCAACGAACGAACACTATACCGATGACATCCCAGCCAGACATCGGCCTGTACGAGATTAGAACGGCTGTTTAAAAGCTCAAAAACAAAAGGGCACCCAGGCAAAACCGACCCTTGGGCCGTTCGAGAACTCCAAAGGCATGGAACACAAACGAGGTGGTGCTGTTCTTCAAGAAGAGTTAAAACACCCTACTGAAGAAATTCCGACCCGCACGCACGCGCCAAAGGTCTTGAGTGGCGGCAACGGAAGGCACAGCGTGAGTAGACCCCCCACAAGGTGGACTGATGACCTGGTTAAGGTCGGGGAGCCCGCTGGATGTGGGTGGCGCAGGAGAAGGCCTTTTCTCTCTCTTTGGGGGAGGCCTATGTGGCTGTGGATGTCTTTCGGCTGATATGATGATCAAATAACACCGTCGTTAGATTGTCTATCTTTATAAGGGTGCACTGTTACTAAATAGTCCTATCTCTCCACATATTATACACATAACAATCTAGTTTAGTTTGGCACATATTTACAATAATATTTTTTACCCACGACGGAACGGAGAAGGTATATGCGTTTAGGGTGAGAGATTGTTTGTTTGTTTGTTTGTTTGTTTGTTTGTTTGTGTGTGCACACCAATATCTCCAAAACGGCTTGACCGATTTAGATACGGTTTTCTGCAATAGGTTTGTAGTTCAGTCGGGAAGAATTTTAGATAGATTTTACGAGGATAACTCGCCAGGGGGCGCTGCAGTAAACATTTTTCACTTGCTAAAGTGCGTTTAAGCGCGTTTTCTTTGAAAATACTCAGCCAGCGCTTATGATTTCGATACGACTTGAAGAGTACTGCATGCATTTGAAGTCTGAGGATCTGATGATGAAGCAGAAAAACATGGTAGAGTACTAAGCAAAGGTAGATATCCCTACGTTTGTTTTTGGTCTCTTTTGTTTATGTTGTATTAACACACGTTGTACATGACATTCAGAAGGTCTGATGATGAAGTAGAAACATATCGCAGAGAACTTTGCGACGGCATATAGCGTCTTGATCGTGATTGGGTTCTTTGGATTGTGTTTGGTGAGCAGCTTCTGTACATGATCCGCTAATGATCTGATGATGGATCAGAACAATATTTGAGGGTATAAAGGTAGGTATTTAGTTAGTGAATCATGTTAAGACTGTTTTGATAGTATTTATTGAGAAGCCTCTGTAAATGAACATTAGAAGACCTGATGATGAAGCAAAATCATCATAGGGAACGATGCGAGGGTACATAGGTGGATTACCGTGTTTCGACTGCTTTAAATATTTTGCGATTAAGTAGTTGGATAGGAGAAGCCTAAAATCCGTGGCCCATGTAACTGAAAATGTCATTTGCTATTGTACATACATGGTTATTTATTTATGGTATGGCATTTATTACGAACCGTGAGATGTTCGAGAAGACAGTACGGTTGTTAGTTTTTGTTGCACTTTTAGAACCACCCAGGGGTCACGTGTAGGGTAGCGGTGGCTACTTTCCCTACGGACGTGGTGCAACTTCGACCCCCCTTTGTCAAGTGAGTGGGCAACTTGACTGTTAGAAGTTCTCAAGCCGCCCGAAGGCCTCCAACTTGGCTTAACGACTGCTGTCATAGACAACAGCCGGGATCAACGGCTTAACGTGCCTTCCAAAGCACGGGAGCGCTCAGTTAGTAACCACTCAAAGCGGTCACCCATCCATCTACTGACCCCGCCCGACATTGCTTAACCTTGCAACCGGTTGCGGCACGCAGGCGCCGCTGGGCCATGAGCGCTCCAGCATATATGGTAAACATCATGTAAGTGAATTTCATGTATTTTTTTGAGAATAAAGTTCTTTAAACCTCTTGAAAGAGGGGTAAATGTGAGTTAGGGAGAAAGTTAGCCACGTGAGGTTGCCCGTCGGGTCTTCGGCCCTTAGGTTGGCTTGTAAGACATTCGGGGCTCGAAAGTATTAAATTAGCTCGCCCTTCGGGCCTTCGGCTATTGGGCTCGCATAGCGAGCGTTCCAAGTAGAAGCTTCGGGCCTTCGGCCTTACAGGTTACGCCTTCCGACCTCGTATGCCTCGCTCCTTACCTTTGGGATTTAGGCCCTCAAGTTCGCTTGTATGGCACTCTAGCCTTGAAAGTCTTGACTTGGGCTCACCCTTCGGACCTTCAGCCCTCGGGCTCCTATAGTGAATGCGCTCCAATAAGAAGCTACGGGCCTTTGGCCTTACGTGGGACGGCTTCTGTGCTTGACACGCCTCTCACCTTCGGGCTTTCGGCCCTCAAGTTCCCTTATAAGACACTCGGGGCTAGTAAATGTCGACTTGGGCTCGCCCTTCGGACCTTCCACCCTCAAGCTCGAACAGCGAGCGCACTCCAAGGAGAAGCTTCGTGCCTTCGGCCCTACGCGATACGCCTTCTGACCTCGTATGCCTTACCCCTCACCATCGGAGCTTCGGCCCTAAGGTTCGATTGTAAGACACTCGGGGATAGAAAGTGGCCACTTGGCACCTATTTTTGTAGTTCCTTAGGAAAACCTCAAGCAAAAATCAGGTAGCTTAGGTAGGAAGCTGATTCTACAACCGGCGCGTTCGAGGGTTCATATATATACTTAGACGGCTCTTTCTCTAAAAAGAATAAAATAAAAACAAAATTAAAAATTTTGAAAATACCCCCGACGGATGTAGCTAATTGAAAAACAATTAAATAATTAATTTGGAAATCCCCCGACTGTATAGGAAATAAGTACATAAAGACATCTTTTTTTTCAATACGGTTAATTGGTTGAGAGTTTATTTACAAGCCCAGAAAAATCCGTCGGGGGCTGCCATTGCCATGTCTGTTCCCATTTGTATTAAAAAAGTAATATAAGTAATTCGAGGTTACTTAAACGAATGTATAAGATAAACTGCAACACGCTAGGTACAACATGCTACGTAGTTTCAAGGCAGGCAATGGCAGCTCCCGACGGATTTTTCTGGGCTTGTAAATAAACTCTCAACCAATTAACCGTATTGAAAAAAAATATGTCTTTATGTACTTATTTCCTATACAGTCGGGGGATTTCCAAATTAATTATTTAATTGTTTTTCAATTAGCTACATCCGTCGGGGGTATTTTCAAAATTTTTAATTTTGTTTTTATTTTATTTAAACCGAATAATAGTTTTTACCTAGTATAACAATTCAAAATTAATATATTCGATAAGTTGCGCGCCGGATTGCGACCATTTGGAGCAGTTGAGGAACTGAATGTGTTGGTCAAAATGACACCGGTCGGGTAACCGGCCTAGCGACCCTATTAGTATCGTATTATTATTATTCTGAATAATTGCTAAAATTAAAACAATTTTTATACGCTACAACTTCTATCTGAAGCTTTTTGTTCTGTATACGTGGTAATTTAGTCAAAGATGAATTTCAACAGAAGTAAAATCAAATTCATATTTATTTGTGTTTCTAGCCATCCGACCCATACATATTAAGCATCACATTAAAGATAATTCAATACACTACCTTGCCTCATTTAAAGCTTTTTTGTAATGTACAAGATATTTTGTAATAAACATGATTTTAAAAAAAAGTATCAGAAAAAAAGGGAAAATTTTCAATATTTTCTAAATTACTAATTAACATTTGACTTTACCGATAGAATATGTTTACAAAATTTTAAGAATATATATAGAGCTATGGTTTAAAAAAAAGAGCAATGAAATCGGACGAATACTTTTTGAATTATAATTGATTTTGTAAAACTCAATATCCGCCATCTTGGATTGGCGGCCATTTTTGTTAGCTACCATCTTGAGATGGCAATCATGGTTTTTTAACATCATAATAAACCTATCTAACTCCTGTAAAAAGGAAACTTAGTACCCCCAAATTATACCGATTTCTTGGGTGGCCCATGGACTAAACTAAATATTTAATCTCATAATTGAATAACATTCAATTAACAATAGATTATAACAAAATATATTTTTAACAAACAAAACCGTTAATTAATTGGACGCTTTTATACTTTATCGTCAACGATAATTAGTCTAAAGTCTGTCTATCTGTCTATGAATGAAACCATAGTTTTTACCGTGCTGTTGACGTCGACGGTAAAGTATAAAAGCGACCATTATCGCACCTGCCTAGAGCATAACGCTACTTATAATCACAAATGTAGTTCAGCCAGAGACTTAACATTAACAATATAAGGATAAGAAACGCTCAAAATATGTCACGCTAAGTGATACCGCTGTTACTCCGCATTAAGGTATGCTATTGTAATATAATCAGGTCAAATTGAGATTCCGTATCAGTTGCGTGCCCGGTATTGAATTGTCGCGGCATAAATAAAGCGACAAACGACATAAATATAACAATAACAAATAAGGCTACTTTGTAACACCTCGAGGATTTTGCGGGGGATAGGAAGCCATGGAAGATTAGAATCTAAGGTCAGAATCTCCGGCCCGTAGCCGATCGGGTTTACGTCTCTATCAGTGTCACTAATTCATTTAGCCTGGCCTTTCAGACCAGTAGAATTGTACACTGCAGCATACTGCATACTGATACACACACACGATCAATTTTACTTGACGCCGCTTCAAGCGTCAAGCAAACTTGACAGTAGAATTGATCGTGGGTGGCTGGCTTTACACTACCGAGATCACTACACCATCAAGCGAATCTTTGCCTTGCATTCTTAAGTCACTACTAGCGACCTCTCTGTATTTTCTTCAAAGGCTCACAGCCTTTCGCCACTCTAATGGGTAAGTATTAGCTTAACCTCATTCCAATTTGACCACATCTGGTAGTCTCTAATGGAGAATGTTAACTAATTTAGAATTCCATTTTTCTGTATTCTCTGTTGAAAATAAAAAATATATGTGAAAGAATTATTTCGTTACGTCCATTAGTTTCCAAGATATTGAATTTTAAAGTGACGCGCGACGACCCGCCCTCGTGACGTCATAGTGCAACACTCGCCATACACGCGCTCACTCCGTTCGCGCGCTTCCGTACTAGAATAGCGTTGCAAAAAGACGTCACACGCGGTTAGCGGGACTCACTTTAAATGCCTGTAAAATCAAAACTACTTGGTAATTTTGAATGAAACAAAAACTAGTGTATTTGTATGAATCAAAGCTTTACCGTAACAAAGTCAACTTTCAAGTGATTTTGCAGACCTATTGACATTCTCCATTGGCGAGAGAGACTTTACAGGTAAACAGCAGCAGGCAATATAAACCAGAGTCAACTCACCCTCGTCTTTGGCACGATCTTGAGTCCAATCTTGGAGTCGACGAGGCTCGCCCCCGCCTCCGAGAGGTACCCCTGGTTGGGGATGAGGCACGAGCGCCCGAAGCAGCACGGACAGCACAGCTTGTGCATCCATTTCGTCCATTTTGGATTCAGCCGCCCGTACGGCTCTTCGTCTTTGGGTTTGAATACGCCTATTATTTTCTGTAAACGGAGGGAAAGGGGGTTATTAAAGTGTGTTGTGGCTATCCGTAAAGGGGGAATAATTTACGCAACATGGAATATGTAGCCCATAGTCCAGTCCCTGGCTAGTGCCCTGTAGGAAAGTCCGCGTATGGAGATTTTTTTTGGGGAAACGGGTCTTAGTAAGTTTCTTAGCCTACTCAGTCTACTCAGCGTTCCCGAAAAAAAAAATCTCCATACGCGAACTTCCCTACAGCCTACAGGACACTAGCCAGGTACTACGAGTAGTCTACCATTGGTGATGCATTTATAGAAATGTATTGTCACTGGGATAACTCATTTATTACAATTGAGGAACCTTATTAATACAGTTTTTCGAACAATACCAGGCAAATCAGCTTCGGTGCGTCTAATGTATGTTAGACGCTACACCACTAATGTAGCTGCAATATCACATTGTAATTATAGCTGTAATATTGTAACAGAAGTTACATTAAATCGGTCCCTCAATGCTGAGGATCGTGACCACTGTCACTCACTATGGGGGAGTGCAGGTGGCTCGCTTATGAATCCCGTGGGATTTTGCCCGTCGCCGCGTTGGTGAACGCACGTGCTCTTCGCGACGACGGGCTGAATCCACTACCGAACAAAACCAGTTGCCTACTGTCAACTGTCATGGCGTCGTTAGCGAACAACGTCTTTGTACAAGTATTGATTGGCGAAATCATCATAAATTTGATGGAAAGCCTTTTTTAAAGAGTGAAGTGATGAATCCCGTGCTATTTACGAGCTTGTCCCTCCACCTTTCCCAATTATCACAGTACAGTTGTATCGTGAAGGATGCCTGGGGTCCGCTACCTAATCCCAAAATTTGGCGTAGGCACTAGTTTTTACGGAACCGACTGCTATCAGTTAACTAACACTCAAAGTGGTCACTCATCCAAGAACTGACCTGGGCCGATGTTGCTTAACCTCGCATACCGCCCGGGCGGCACTGGGCCACGAGCGCTCCCAAACTAAAGTTAATAGACACCTTTTTATCGTCACCGGATTTGTTCGGAATTAGACGTAATTTTAAAAGCAATAAAAGTTCAATAAACAATGTGGGCATCATTTCGAATAAACTAGAAATCTAAATGAAACTAGTTAGTATAATAAATTAGGTAAATAACGAGGTATTGCGTATTAAGAACGCACAGATGACGCATTTAGTTATGAATTATCAGAAGAGGTCAAGACGCGACACCTCTGTTCGCACGAGACTACACATTCCGTATGGTTTTCCTACAGAATCATCTTATCATTATTATGTGTGTTAGTGTGTTAACCAAAAATCAGCGCTGCCCCTCAAAAACAACAAGGAATCCAGCACTGTATCTTACAAATCTGGGCATTTCCCATAGCATTTCTGCTGCCGTGACTTTGGTGGTACCATTACTGCAGAGCGGGAGACCATATCACGCCGTAGTACAGGCGGGGAAGGCTCTAACATCCTTTGTCAAATGAACCACAGAAACCTAAGGACATCGTAAATAATACGACCACCGACGGTCACGGTGGTTGAAACAGGAAACACTCTGAGAAATACCCATCCAGCCAAATCCAGTCTCATTTAAAGGTTACAAATACCTAAATAGAGAGAGGTTTTCGGATGGGAGCAATTTTTTCCGGCAACTGGCATTCTAGAAACCCTTCTTGCATAGCAAATACAAAAAAAAAACATTAAATAATGTAGGTAATACTTTGTATGCAAACAGTGACTATGTGTGATTAATGAAATCTAACAAATATGTATGTTACCGACACACCAAATAAGGGAACCAAATCTCGAAGTCCCCTCAACCCCGCGTAGGATTATTTCTGTGCGCTCTCGTTCACTGCAGAATCTAGCATTAACCAGATCTACAAAATTAGAACATGAGCAGATAGTACAAATTCAACATCATTGATAGATAAAACTACACCCAAATATAATCACATAATTGTAAATAATACGAATAATAGTAGTTTATGCCACACCTGGCCATAAAGTGGCAATTAGCGCACGCTCGGCACGCGGGAAATCCCACTTCCTGGCCGGGGGGTGACATAAAATTGTACTTAACACGGGCGGTAAAAAAGAAAGCCTCAGATCGCATATTTATCGCCCTTGCCTTCGGCTCGAGCGTCAAATACCTGCGATCTGAGACATTCTTCGTTTTACCGCCCTTGTTAAGTAATGTACTAATTATGCAACTGGTACATAATGAGGGGCATTAAAACACGAGTGTGTTTTATGAAACGAGCCGAAGGCGAGAGGCGAGGCGAGGGGTTTAAGTACTTATGTGGCTGTTAAACGGCGGTTGTGGATTTGAATCCCGGTGATTAGGTACCGTATTACGGAATATAATTTCATGTATAGTACCATTAGTAAGTAGGAAAACTTGGGGAAAACTAAACTCAAAGGTCCAACTGATACAGCAAGTCTAAAACTCTATCACTATTAGGAGGCCTACGGATTGATAAACGTTTGCTACGCAACCTTGAGCTCTATCGCTAGGACTATAAAGTTCTTAATTACTTTGTAGGCTCAATTAAGCAACCTAGATGCGATAGCAGCCTTGGACGCGTCATTTGTTTTAATTAATCATTGTCGAGATGAATATCGATGGGCAATTTCAGCGAAAACGTATAATTCTTATTCGTGGTACGGAACTTGAACTTTAGATCAACTGAGTAGAGTTGTTTTTGCAACGGATAAAACTCACATTTCGATAGTACACTGAAGATTTCCTTGCCATGCAAAAAGTGCTATTCGAAGGTAACAGTTTAAGAGGTCTCTGAAGAGTAAGACAACCAACACAACAAAATGTGGCCAGTCAACCGTGTTGGCTGTTGGTAATAAACTAGTTGAGTGCCTCCAATCATCACTTTCTTATATATTTTGAGGCATTAATTTACTGATGCGACTGGTCAGTGATATTACTGTTGATTGAATTGAATACTACACTTTTTCATTTCATTTATTTATTTGCTCACAGAAAATTCCATGCAAAAGATGTCTATTACAGTACTTAGTTGACAGTAGTTACAGAACTAGTTAGTACCTATACAGAACTAGTAATATTACAATCATATTTATTTGTGAAGTCAATTTACAGTAAAATAGGTCATTAAAAAAAAAAAAAAAAAAGGTCATAATTATATATAAGCAGTCAAGTTCCAATACAATGAAATGTCATAAATGATAAAAAAAGGTATTCAAAAATATGTCAAAGGGCAAAATGTAAAATATAAATAAAATGTGCATGCAGTAATAAAATCAATCGAACAATTTTCCTATAAATTCATTGAGACTGTAAAAAGGCCTTTGATTTAAATAATTCTTTAGTTTTCTCGTAAATTCATTAAGTCGATTGGAATCCTTTATATCATTTGGAAGATGGTTATATATTTTAATAGCTATATAGTTTATACTCTTTTTAAATTGGACAAAATTCGAATTTGGTAGTGCTAGTTCGTGGTTTCGCCTTAACGCATAATTTTGGGCTAGGTTAACCGTCTTATAAGAGCTTTTGTTTTTAAAGACATAAATGGCTATTTGATATATATACATTCCAATGACTGTGCGAATACAATGTTTCGTGAAAAGATCTCTATGTGTGACAGGAAAGCATTTTTCTATCAATCTTAGGCATTTTTTTTGTATTAAAAGGATTTTATTTACGCTAGTGCTGTTGCCCCAAACTTCTATGCCATACCTAATTAGGCTTTCTACATATGAAAAATAAATAATCTTAAGGGTATTAGTGTCTACAATTTTCGCCATTGTTTTTAATGAATAACAAGCTTTAGCTAGTTTTTTAGAAATATATTCTATATGACCATGCCATCTGAGAAATGGGTCTAGTTCAATGCCTAGAAAACGTGTGGAATTAGTTTTGCTTATAGGTAGATTCAGAACACAGTCCTCGGAATTAACAGCTCGCCTAAATATCATGTAGAAGCTTTTGTCACAGTTTAACTTTAAGCCATTCGCATCAAACCAATTACATAGCTGATTCCAACCTTGTATTGTTAACTGCCGTAATTTGTTACATGATTGAGCTTTAAATATAATGCTAGTATCATCCGCATATAGGTATGGGGATCCACAGGTGATATTGTCTGGCAAGTCGTTGATGAATATAATAAATAACAAAGGCCCAAGTACAGATCCCTGTGGAACTCCACACCTCACTATGCCTTCATCAGAATTAGTAGTAATTTGATTTCCCGCATTATCTGAATGTTTAAGTTCGACATATTGTCTGCGGTTACATAAGTATGAAGACAGTAATGTGTTAACTACACCGCGGATTCCGTAATAATCTAGTTTGCGTAACAATATTTCGTGGTCTACACAATCAAAAGCTTTACTGAGATCACAGAATATACCAGCACACTTCATTCCGTCATTAAGATTATTCATTATTTCAGTGACTAGCCCCGTTACCGCCACAACTGTGTCTCTATGTCTACGAAATCCAAATTGAGTGGGTGATAGATAATTATTATCATTTAGATATTTTTCAATCCTTACAGCTAAACACTTTTCATAAATTTTTGCTATAACCGATAGTAACGAAATAGGTCTATAATTATTAATATCTAAGACACTCCCCTTTTTGTGTACAGGTATTACCTTTGCGTGCTTCAAAATATCAGGGAAAACTCCAGCATCGATATGCTCATTAAATATTCTACATAATGGTATGCATAGTAAATCTATATTATTTTTTATTAAAGAGGTGTTTATGTCATCCGGACCACATGAATTGCTATTTTTTAGACTTTTTGCAATTGATATAATTTCGTATTCTAAGATTGGTGAAAGGAACATTGACTTATTATTTTCTACTCGTTTCTTTTTAAGAAACGAATTAAAATCTAGCGTTGGATTTCTTTTGTTCGATCTTCCAACATTTATGAAAAAGTTGTTAAAAGAATTACTTACACATTTAGGGTCTGTAACAACATTATCACCAATTTTTATTTTCCAGTTTATTTGTTTATGTGATTTAGATTTACCAGTATTCTCATTTACAAGTTTCCATACCGCTTTTGATTTACATTTTGCGTTTTTAATAGTAGTTCTTGTATAAATTATCTTCGCTGTTACTAGCGTTTTTTTAAGTATACCTTTATACAGCTTGTAATACGCGTAGAGCTCATCGTCGTGACGATATCGAAGATCTATGAGCATTTTTCTTTTCTTTCTGCATGACTTCTTAATATTTCGAGTAATCCATTTTTTCGCAATATTAGATTTAACGACAATGTTTTTCACCGGATAAAATTCATTTATGAGTGTTTTTACCAGTTCATAGAACTTTATTAATTGTTGGTCATAGTCTAAATTGTAGAAAATATCATCCCATTTAACAGATTTAAGTGCATTTCTAAAGTTTGCATTTGCCGCCTTAGTATATTGCCTTCTTTTAATTATTTTATTCACTTGTTTGCTGTTTAAGTTACAATCTAAAGATATAATTTGTATATCATGATCCGAGAATGAGCACGGTAAGATCATAGTTTTTGTTAAGTGGTTAATATCAGTAAATATATTATCAATGGTTGTGGCAGTAGTTCGGGTGATTCTAGTTGGCCCCATGATAGTAGGCTTTAGATTATGTTCGAGTAAGGTCTGTAAAAATACTTTGGTGTTCTGGGATGAAGTGTCTGATATATTAACGTTAAAATCACCACATAGAAGGATATTATGCTTATTAAAGTTATTTAAAAACATATCTAAGTTGTCTATAAATGATTTGAAATTCGATTGTGGACATCTGTATATAACAATAATAAAAAATTTCTTCATAATTACACTTTATAATTATGAAAAGCTTAATAGACCCAGTTTAAGTTTAAATTCTATACTAAAGTCTAAGCCGGTTGTCACACTGATGCGGTTGACGGACGGTTAACGCGTGCGAGCGGGATATCGCTATGCAAGTCTATAGTGGCCGCTCGCACTGCGGAAACCGTCCGGAAACCGCAGCAGTGTAATAACCGCCTAATTAAGCTCGGTGTCGCACGCGGCGAAACTTTACCGGAACGAATGTGGTTGACATTGACAATGAGGTATCAGTGACGCTCGTCGCACCGCGGCTGGCGTTAGTGCCACAGTTGCACGCAAACATGACCCCAAACTATAGGAAAGAGCACGTGCTTTACGATAAAACGGGATGCCAAGATTTAAGTATTTCTAGCGGTCAGAGATTTCAGACAGAGGACTTTTCAAAAAAAAAATTAAATGACCACTAGCAAATTAAAATTTAATATATAAAACACTAGTATAAAACCCAGTTTCAGACGACCATGACCCAAGGTAACTTAAGTTATTTAATCACATATTCTGGATATTATATAAGGTAGGTAAAAGAAATCCATATCAATATTATAAATGTAAAAGTAATAATCTGCCCATTTGTTTATTTTCTTTTCACGTTTAAACCACTGAACCAATTTAGATAAGATTTGGTACATTAAATTGGTTTGGTACAAAAACATTCTCATACTCATTTATTCATAATATTATTGGAATATTACATGTCAGTTGAGATATTATTACAATGTCAGTTTCATTTTCGATGGTACAATATATAATAAAAAAAAAATTAAATGGAATTTTATTTTTGTTTGTAAACTGGTTTACTAAAAATGTTGCATTTTTTTTAATCAAATAGGACACTTTTTTCGTAATTTCGTAGCTTAAAAGAGTAACATGGAGGTTTGTATGCGATTCTTAAAGAAATAATTACAGTAAATTCAAGAGATTAATTTCCAACTTATGTAATGTCAGTAGATGTACTCACCCCACCAGGATTCTTAACGAAGTAAGACCCGCTGGAGCCCTGGTATATCCTCTCCGGGAAGATGTTGTTGTCGATAGCCACCTCCGCCTGCCACACCAGCTCACTGAACTGTGGGTCATCTGGAACAAAAATGCCATCATGAGGTGTATGTTCATGTGTACTGGTTACGCAATTACTAAATGTTTGCTACATAGAAAATGGAAGCAAATGTTCCACAATAAAATAAGTAAATATTTGTCTTCTGGCAAAATTATACAATATGTACTAGTTTGATTTTTTTTTTTTAATAATCAGCTTAAAAAAATTTTTAAGCCGTTTTTAATTTGATATATACATTTGATCTTAAAAATCAAATACAAACTAGTTTGAAATGCAAATCAAGTCAATCCTAATGCAATTATAACTACCTACGTCAAGGGCTTTAATTGCCTAAAAATGTAAATCCATTCTGTTGCCACACTTCCTATTATGAATTTTAATTATAAGAGTTACTTTACAAGTTGCACTAATTCTACGAAACCAGTTAGTCAACACTGGTGACATTTGCATATTTATCTGCTATGATATGTTGGATAAGAGCAAGTCTGTCTACTTTTTCTAACTGCCTAGTTGACACCTGTTTTATGGAATGACTGCTATCATAATTATGCTGCAGAGCTGGCTAATTGACAATTAGAGAACTGTGATGTAAACACATTAATCAAATAATTTGTGTTTCGTATGAGGTGAGTACTGCGAAGGCAATCAAAACATGTCTTCTTCAATTTTCACTCTTGTCACATTGACAATAAAGGATGAAAGGTATAAAAGGGTATGGTATTGAATGCTCGTTGCCATCTTGGCGAGAGTCCTATCTCTTAGTTTTTACTAATGTTTTAATTCCTTATTTCATTGTTAATATATCCCTTCACTGACTCTGGCAAAGGCCCTTGGGGCTGCCATTTCCCTATTATAATAATATGTTTCCTTTAAAGTAAATATTGTGCAACTGATTTAATGCCTTACAGATTAAGTTAAAAATAAATGTAGTATATCCTAGTGTGTATAGATGTATTAGTATGTTGTCAGTTACATTTTAGCATTCACACGAATTCTTAATATGAATATCTTATCCTGGTATATAATATCAGTGAATAAATGATGTTTTTAATGTTGCAAATTACCTGTATCCAATATTTAGATCCAATATTTACAATTCAGCAGAAAAATTATGAAAGCTGAATATGCCTTCACTCAGGTAAGAGTAAGTGCTCTAGTGACTCTATATGTAAATATGTAAATAACTAGGACTTTCACTTAGCATGATAAATAAAATTGAGAAAAAACATTAATAAGACTAAAGAAAATAATTGATTATGAATAACTTTATTAAAAATTGTAATAAATAAATGGTATTTATACCAAATAACAATGGAAGACGAACAGTAACAATACTCATGCAACACAATTCAATTATTTCAGTAAGGCCTTTACAGCTAGCATATGGATGTCTTTCTGAATATAAAATATAAACTAATCATTACTCTATGATAAATATACCGAGATACCCAAAAACATATAAATTAATCAACTTACCACAGTGAAAGGGTTGATCCATGTTAAAGAAATTAAAAAAACAATGCCAAAAAACAGCACACAATCTACAGTTGTTACAGTTGGCTGAAATTTGACATTGTACTTTTCCTGTAGCTATATTCACTCAAGTTACCTGAGTAAACATTATTTTCCAAATGAATCCAGTAGCATGAAGTTGAAGACATTATTATGCAAAAGTAAGTATCAAAACAATGCCAAATTATAATCACCTTGTAGTCAGGGATGTACGCAGAATACCAAGGTCAATTTTACTATCTATACATCAATGTCATTGGATTATAAAATAAACTGGTTGACTGGAAGCCTTACAAGTCATACAGGGAAGTCAGACAAGTCTTTTTAGAAAAAAACCCCGAGCGTAAACGATTTAAATTGAGCTTGATTGTTTGCCATATGTTCTGTGGGCGCAAACTTATGTTTTTCATAAATAAATAGGCGTATACACGACTCAATGATAATAGCACGTAATTACCTGGGAAATGGTTGTAGGATACTTCAAAGTCGCCACGGCCGCCCAGGAGCGGCTGCGACTCCCTGTTGACCCCCGGGGAATCCACGTTGCCGTCAAATCCGACCTCTGGCACTAAACAAATCTCCTCAGCACTACTGGAGAGAGACACCACGCCGTCATCCGGCAGCGTAATTGGATTGTGCGGCTTGTCGAAGTCGAGGTTCAACAGAGTCTCTTCCGTACTCATGAGTAATGTTAAACAGCGGATCTCTGCCGAGCCTCATTTAATTCGTCTTGAAAATTCTTTGTCTCACAATCATTTACACAAACACGACCACTTCATTCATTGTAGCCAACCAGAGACTATAGAGCAGTGACAATTTGTTTGACAAATTCGCGACTGACAGATGACGAAATTGGCATAGACTAAAGTTTTTTTTTCTAGCTAGTGCAGTGAAGCGAATCGGTATTGAAATATCTGAATTGAACCTTTGGAACGTTAAAATTATAAACTAGATTTAAGGTAGTGACAGACGGGCGAGTAAGTCTGGCGGTTTTACGGCTCGTCGACTTTACCTGCCAATGTAGCACCCTAAGTACGCGAACTTAAAAACCGCCAAGTAAGTTCGCTGGCGATCCAACAGGTTTGATTTTTGCTCGTAGCCCGCCTTGGCTTGTGTGTCTGTGCCTGTCACTGCCGCGAGCCGCAAGCACAAAGTAAATAGCGGCGGCGCGCGCCGGAGCAGAGAGTCCGCTCAGTACAAAGTGCCATTTTCGCCGCACGCACACAGACGTAACATTTACAGGCATTCTCGGTTGATTTCGGACGAGCTTAGTCGCGACTGTCACTGTCGCGTCGCGAGTGCTAGTTGTGCGACTTGTGCGCGCGTTGATCACTTGACGTCCCCGCCGCTACGTAGGTACTTTGTGTCACGTACTTACGTGAAAATGAATAACCGATATTATTACAGTTGGAATGTATTTTATTGTTTAAATACAACAAAAAACTGTGCCTACACTTTCTTCAAATTTTCAAACGATATTGAAAGGTAAATAAAACGGTTTTCTCATTTTGGTAGTTACAATACATAGGTAGGTAGGTAATTTTACGAAACTAGCCGCTTTGATAACGACGATCAACCATTACACATTCATCTTATCGTTACTATGTTTTAGTTAAGTAGGTACCTAATTAATTAGGTACTTATATTCTTTGCTGGCGCTCTCGACCGCCGCCGGTCACAAGTCACAACTCGCAGCGGGTCACGCATCAATTCATTAGGGTTCCGTACCCGAAGGGTCAAAACGGAACCCTATTGGTGTCGCCCAGACGTCCGTCCGTCCGTCCGTCGTCTGTCACAAAATCTGTTCCGAAGAATTTTTAGACTTCTCATTGACCTATGAACTTGAAATTTGGTGACAATGTTCAATCTTACGTATATTTCAACAACAAATACTAATATATTGATAAATCATATTTTTGAGGTTGATTCGGAACCCTAAATGTGCGAAGTCCGACTCGCACTTGGCCGGTTTTTTACCAAGATATGCTGGTTCATATTTAAATGTCATGTTGAAGAATTTTTATTATACCTACTCCTTGTTAAAATTCAGAATCAATACAGAAGCAACCCTGTGAGTCGGGCAAGTTTAGGTATGTATTTTCAAGAACGGCGGGAACGGACCTTCTGTATATTTTTTATTTTGTGCTGTGGGTGAGGATAACTTGTGGCATTTCGTATTTGTTTGTGTTTATTTTGGTTCAAATATACCGTAACATTATTAATACATTCAAGTGATTTTCAAATGTATTCACATTTAACATCGCGTGGAGTGAGCAAGTTTTCACGTGTGTCATCGACGTCGAGTTTCGATTTTTAAGTTTGCGAGTTTAAAATCGTACGTCTCGATGCCGAGCCGAGTAAAACCGTGAACTTTAAAACCGCGGTTTTAAAAATCGTGTGTCTACCACCCCCTTTGCACAGGCGAAATCTACTGTCTGTCTTTGTCTTTATATTATCTCAATGTGGATCGTTAAATTTGAATTAACTTAAACTAAATTCGAAGTTAAACTTAATAAGAAATAGGTAATGTGAATGCAATGGGGCATGCGGCTGCAAACATGGCCACTAGGTGGCGCCACTAGAGTATGCCACATCTCGATTGATGCACATTTAACTTTAAAAAATATTGTACGTTTAAAATGCCGTTATAAATAATAATTATTATTAAACTTTGTATCTTAGGCTGAGACACTGTCGGTTAATATTTCAAAGCCATTTAAATATAAAAGGTTTTGTTTAGACAGAAGGGTGTCAGTTATATTTCCGTAAACATATACTCGGCCGTTTAGCGCGATAAAATGGATCCAAATGAAAAATACGGACGTCTGACTCTGACACAGCTAAAAGCACTTTTACGGCAACGCGAGCAATCAGTAAACGGACCGCAAAATTAAGGTGGATGTAATGGGAAAAATGAGGAAATTTCTGAAAAAAAAAACTAATTATTAATATATTAGTATGTGTTTCGTAACATATACGTAATAATAAACATTATCAGCAAATATCAAGTTCATAGGTCTCATCCCAAAGAGAATAATAATCACGAACGAATGTCTTGGCACAAACTCAGTGGCGCCACCTAGTGGCAAAGTTTGGCAGCCGCCAACCCCATTATATTCTGCAATTAAATTAAATTCCCATTAAATTCAGGGACTATTATCAGACACGAATATATACAAGCCGGTCAAATATAATCCGACTGCCAGGGTTACCCGCCGTCTGAGAAACCTCATCAAAGACCACGAGGGTTTGTTTACGGAGGATGAGTTTAATAGCCTGTACAGGCCAAGACCTGTCCAACCACCTCGGTTATATGGATTGCCTAAAGTGCACAAAACCAATGTGCCGTTAAGACCTATTGTTAGTCAGATTGACTCACCTTCATATTATCTGGCGAAACATGTGGCAGGTGTGTTACAAACAATGGTGGGGAAAACTTCGTCCTACGTGAAAGACTCGCGTCATTTTATTGACATTATTCGAGAAGTACAACTGGAACCGGATGAGATTATGGTGAGTTTCGACGTCGAATCGTTATTCACCAATGTTCCACTAGCGGAGTGCCTGGACATTGTCAAAGTCAAATTAGAGGAAAACGAGATATCCGAAAAGTATGCCACTCTACTGAAACACTGTCTGGAGGGAAATTATTTCCTTTTCCAGGACCAGTTTTACCTTCAGGTCGATGGAGTAGCAATGGGTAGTCCGGTTGCCCCAGTAATTGCCAATATTTGGATGGAGAACTTCGAGGAATTGGCATTACGGACAGGACCTTCCATCATCACTTTGTGGAAGAGGTACGTGGACGATGTCTTCAGCATCCTGAAGGGAGACGGAGACACAGTGAAACTTTTCGTGGATCATTTGAACTCCATTCATCCTAAGATTAGATTCACATATGAAATGGAGTCTAATAGATCACTACCTTTTCTGGATGTCAAGTTAATGGTTAGATCGGATGGTACCTTGGCACACTCTGTGTACAGAAAGCCTACGCACACTGATAGGTACTTACAGGCATCTTCTCATCATCACCCGAGGCAGCTGCAGTCCGTCGTTACGTCGCTGGTTAACAGAGCACACGACCTATGTGACCCTGATCACATAGATGAGGAACTAACCCATGTCCGGGACGTACTTAAAAGGAATGGGTATGGTGGGATGATGCAACGCACAACCAAGAGGAGGGAAAGACATCCGGAGGTTAGTAGACAACCAGCGTATTTACCATATGTGAAAGGGATAACGGACAAAGTTGGAACATTACTCAAGAAATTCTCCATTAAGACTGTATATACGCCGTTATCTAAAGTAGCGAATCAGCTGCGTAGTCCAAAAGATGTCATTCCATACCAGAATCCCGGTGTCTATAAAGTGGAGTGCAGTTGCGGGAGCGTTTATATTGGCCAGACTAAGCGAAGTGTACAGGAGAGGGTTAAGGAACACATAGCAGCAGTCAAAAATCGCCAAATAAATAAATCCGCCATAGCCGAACACTTATTAACGACTGGATCGAATCACTGGATTGAGTTACATAAACCCAAAATCCTCTCCACCGAACGCCATTATTACCCGCGGGTAGTACGAGAAGCCATTGAAATCAAGAAACACCCAAGAAATTTCAATAGGGGAGACGGTTTCAATCTATCGGCGACTTGGGGACCAGTGATACAAAACATAAAATCTCATGGTAAATCTTCGGATCTGTGTGCGGATACTGTGAGTGCTGTGTGCCGTGCCTTAGACAATTAGAAACAAAGTGGACGGGTAGTGAACATTTTTCGAGTCTACCCCTCACATTTTTGTTAACTTTTGTAGGGTAGTCAAATGTTGTGTACCCATATCTCCGTTGACAACTTGCTGAGACGACAGTCATATCCGCGACCACGGCCGGTGAAACCCGTGTCGAAACGTCGGTAAAAAAGGTAAATAGATAAATATCGCGTTAGACCCGTTAAAACAAACCTTTTAATAATTATTATTATTTATAACGGCATTTTAAACGTACAATATTTTTAGGGTTCCGTACCAAAAAGGTAAAAAAGGAACCCTATTGGTTTCACTTTGTCTGTCTGTCTGTCTGTCTGTCACATCGCTAAATATCTCAGGAACTACTTATCCTATCGATTTGAAATTTGGAATAGTTATAAACAAGGGTAACCCAGATACATAGAAGATGGTTTTTTAAATTATTTTATTTTATTTTCTATGAATAATGACAAATAAAAGGGGGTTCAAAATTTTAAAGTCTGGCAACTATGTCAAGTGGGGTATCATATGAAAGGGCTTGAGTTGTACATTCTGAAACAATTTTTAGTTTTTTTTTTCGTTGGGGAAATTTCGATTTACGAGGGAAAATGTAAAAAAAAATACCATTCCCCCCCCTTATCTCCGAAGTTTACGGAGAAAAAAATTTGATATTATTACACAACATTAATATACATGTATATTTTACAGGAAAAATATAGCCATAGCCCTATCTAGTTTTTCTTTTTTTTAATCATCAAAAAACTCTTCTATACTAAGTTTGTAATTTAATCACCTTTGTATATATTTTTGTTTTATATTTAAATTTACAAAATTACGTTGAAAATACCTTCTTTCAAATAAAAAAACAATTATTGAAATCGGTTGATGTGATAAGGAATTATCCTTGAAAAACCAACATACGTACTAAGTTATTCAGTCGCGCAAATTAGTAACACAATGCGCCGATAGATGGTGCTGTCATGTTTTTTTAAGATTGTTCCTGAATTAATGGGGTCGGGACGGGTACACAACTACATATACAAGAACTGTGTACGGAACCCTCGGTGCGCGAGTCGGACTCGCACTTGACCGGTTTTATTTTTTAAAGTTAAATGTGCATCAATCGAGATGTGGCATACTCTAGTGGCGCCATCTATGCAGAGCTTTGCGCCGCCTGCCCCATTTGTGCGCTAGATAAATTCTTGAATTGTTTTAACCTTAAAGTTAAGTTCATAATTTCGACAAGCTTGAAAATAAATACCGTTTGTAAACTCCTGCTTAATACCATGTTTGTACGTTTGTACAATAAATTTTATCCACTACGAACATTGCCGTTAATATAAACGCAGGCGCACTCAATGATACAAACATAGCCATTCCCCTTGGTACTATAGTGGGTTATAAGTACCTACCTATATCTCTATCTATTTGAGTACCTAGGTAACAGGAGGTACAGCTACAGAAATTTCCCGGTTAAGAATAAAACAATAAATTAGTAGGTATTATTATAATTTATACCACTTTTATAATATTATTTGTAAGAAACAGAAGAGTTAACATAAGTAGGTAACAATAATTGCATAGAGAGATATCTAAGTTTGAACACTATAAAACATAAAAACTTAAAAAGGAAACAAGTTTCTGCCCTATGAATGAAGATGAGATTATCAGCTAGCGAAAAAGCCTGGGCATTGCAAATCCGCTGACTAATTTAGCGTCTTAGGTAAGGCAAGAGCTTCTCTATCCTTATGAAGCCCTCTCTACATCAGCTATCGCTAGAATATTTCCTATCAAAGCCTTGGGAATCCCCATATCCTTCAAATTCTTTATCAAAAGTTCCCTTATCAGAATACCCTTGTTTCCCATACACGCCCTTCTTCCGGTTATGGTGAATATGTCCTTTATTAAACCCCTTTCCTCCAATCACACTGTACCCTCGACCTTTAGCACCAACTTTGTTTATGGATCCCTTCGTTTCATCATCTTCATAGAATATCTTGTCTTTCTTGTACTCATCCTTGTGATGGACACGATGGAAGCCTCTTGATTTCGTTCCCTTTCGGTATTTCCTGTCTTCTTGGCCTTTCACGCCGACTGCTTCACCGGCTGCCGCTTCAGCCAACGCGTAAGCAGCATCATCATCGTATTCGCCTTCGTCTCGTGCCCCTACACCTTTGAAGAACTTCTTCAAATCGTTGACTTCCTTTTTTCCTTTCACGCCTTGGTTAACCTTGTTCTTCTTTTCGTACCCTGTCGTTTTCGCGGTCTTTTTCTCATCCTCGGCATCCAGGAGCTGCGAATAGTCGTCCAAGTCTTCCTCTTCCACCTCGTATTTCAAATCGGTGAGGTCAGTGTCAAGGTTGTCAAATTCTAAAGAGCCTAAACTCACCGGCGAAGAATCCGCGATGCAAAAAACCAGTATCAATGGCAGAAATTTTCGCATTGTCACGTTTTTGTGTTGCGCAATGGAACTGGGTTGCGACACTGACATACATGGATGCCGGCGGCGTTTTATAGTGATTTTAAGCCAAGGATGGTTTTTTTCCTGAGATGGACTATGTTGCGGACGATTAGAGTCGTAATCGATATGGCGAATGGATGCAGCGGTTCGGATCGGTCAAGGCTTCATGTGATTATTTTTTTACGGTCGAGCACGCGCTCTGCCCTAGCTTAGGAGCAGATTGGAGAAAGATCTGGAATGGTTCCGTAATACCTTTTTTAATACAAATTAGTTACGTTTTCTGAGCCGGCTTATCGAGTAAGTCGTAGAGGTACAGTGCAGTGGCGGAGCGTCCATACAACTCGATTCCCACCGGCTTGCCTCATTTTCAGCCAGTCCAGTTCTTTTACTACGGCTCATGAAGAATAAGAAAGGCAAATTATTTCCGGCTTCACTAAGAATATTTTTGACGCACCACCACTGAGAGGTAGATACATTATTTATTAATGCCGGGCCTGGGGTAAAGTGTGGCAGCCGCTCCAGGGGCGCTTGAATGCGGTGTGAGAAATTAATCAAGGGAATATAACATTTTGGAGGCTTTTTTGAGTCGCGCAAAATAAATCGCTCCACCCTGGCTGGCGCTGGTTACTAACAGCGTTAAAGCATGATATAATACATTTATGTACTGCGTCAGGTATGGCATTCCGGTACATCGGTTAGTAGTGTGGGTGACACTAGTTGCTATCGAGCCAATCTATGCTATGTATACGGTTGCAAGTGTGAGTGTGGCGTCGACAGCAAGTCGACAGTGCCGACACTTGTGTCACGATACTCACGATCCGGAGTGGCAGATCTTTACCCTTACCTACCATGAGTTTGCAATGTTTGCATTTCCGTACTCGCTAGCGACAGCATGAACGATTTAGTATGGACAAAAGTACCTACTTACAGCGCCTCTGGCAATATAACTAAGAATACTAAATCGACGCAGTCGCTAGCGAGTACGGTAATGCAAACATTGCAAACTCATGATAAGGGTACTGTTTTCTTAGATCATGACGTTAAAGTAGGTAATCGGAATAGGTACACTCAGATACTTAACGCTCTTTTGGGTTATTAGTACTTTACTTAACAAGGGCGGTAAAACAAAGAATGTCTCAGATCGCAGGTATTTGACGCCCGAGCCGAAGGCAAGGGCGATAAATATGCGATCTGAGGCTTTCTTTATTACCGCCCGTGTTAAGTACAAAATTTTATGTCACCCCCTGGCCAGGAAGTGGGATATCCCGCGCGCGGAGCGTGCGGTAATTACCGCTTTATGGCCAGGTGTGACATAAATTATTTTACGAACGTGGATCGGAAATGCTTCTGAACTCCCGTGCTTGCAGACAGGATTGGTGAATCAGATTTATGCTTCGCCTAGTCAGATTAACTAGGCACCAGTTAAGGCTGCGTTTGCACCAGAGATGTGCGAGGATGCGTTGCGAGGGATCTGTTTGTCATGAACCAATAGAAACACTTCATTTACCTATCCTCGCTTAGCTTAGCTGTTTCGATTGGTTCATGACAAACACATCCCTCGCAACGCATCCTCGCACATCTCTCGTGGAAACGCAGCCTAAGGCTGCCATTCCATTAGAGCTATGCTATGCAGTTATGCTGCGAGGATGCGAAAGCTACGCTACGAAACTATGTGACCGTTTCCACTAATGCTATGCTAGGTACGTAGCTGTGCGAGGAAGATCCGCTATGAAGGTGCGCAGCCGCGAGGTAGCTGTGCGAGGACGAGGAATGTGTCGACAGTGGGCGCGGGGAGCGGCAGCGCGGTGAGGTGGGACGCGCTCACACATCCGTAGCACGCATCCGTAGCACGCATCCACAGCACGCATCCATCCATAGCACGCAATCCATAGCACGCAATCCACAGCACGCATCATTCCATATAAAAAACAGCTTTTAGCTGAACCCGTTTCCACCAGAGCTATGCTATGTGAACCAACGAATGTGCAGATTGGTGGTTTTCCATACCATCCATACCATACCATACCAACCATACCAACGTAGCATAAGCATCTAATGGAAAGGTACACATTACGTGAGTGCATATTCCATTACATTGCGGGCTGTCTCTGACTCGGTAGCCCCGAGTTAAGTTAAGACGTATCGGTGTAATGAAAATCGCATTCAAGTTCTTGCACCGAGTAAACCGGCCTTTAGGCATAGGATACTCGAAATAAATGTTTTTTTTTTAATAGGCTTAAGCAAATTTCTTTGCTATGAATTTTCTCTTCACATACTTTCCCGATCTCGTAAATTCCAATAGGGTTTTCTTCATCAACGAGTTATTCAATAGAATGTGGAACTTTTTCGTAATACCTAAGTGGGTAATTGTACACTCCAAATTGAACCGTAACCATGAGACTAAAAGTCCCAATTTAGAGTGAGCGGCATGTGCTGTTGCGACACTTCTCCGCTCATTATAAATTGAGTTTTTTACGCATACCATTACGGTTCAATTTGGAGTGCAGCGGCACGTGCAGTTGCTGTATCCAGTCGGCAGCGGAATCATAACTTTATGGATGTTTGCCTTTGCATATAACCCGACCATAAAAAAATGTTCGGTCGGTGATAGGGACAAAACATGCCACTCTTTTCTATTTCCTCTTATAGGAATCGCAATAAGTCAGTGTCTTGCCTAACTGATTATCTCTTTTTCAAAAAGTGAAGTTACTTACCCCACGAAAAGATACATGTTCAAAGTACCTTACAATGTACTCTGTTTTTTTGACATTGAATAAATAAATTTAAGTTTAAATCAAAGTGCAAATTGAATAATTACCACAGGTATCATTTGAATCCACGGCCTCTGGAATCCGTCCCATTCTTTCTCGTAACCAACTGAGCTACCGTGGGTATCCCTAGTACAACTACTTGGCACTTTCAATCTTAATTTAACACGGCGAAACTATAAGGGTTCCTTGTTTACTACGGAACCCTAAACAGTAAAGGCAGTTACTCTCGCATTTAGGATGTTAGTAACTCGGGATTTCTAAGAACAAATTTCCGCATAGGTACTTAAGAGCAGATTTTCCCTCATTGGTCCTGGGTAGTGGAATTAAAAACCAGCCAAGTCGGACATGCTCACGAAGGGTTCCGTGCCATTATAGTTACCACGGCAAAAAATCATGTCTGTTGTATGGGAGCCCCCTTAAATATTTATTTTATTCTGTTTTTTAGTGTTTGTTGTTATAACGGCAACAGAAATACGTCATCTGTGAAAATCAACTAACTATCACGGTTCATGAGATACAGCCTGGTGACAGACGGACAGACAGACGGACGGACAGCGGAGTCTTTATCCGCCAGGAACCCTAAAAACCTACCCATCGTACCATTTTCTACACCCAAGAGCAATGAAAACTAACTACTTACCTACTAGTATGTCTGGGAGTTCGATACAAAGTGTGCCCGTTTCCAGTGCATGCAATCGTAACGTAACTATATTTATTTTTCAACTCATCTTTACGCAAAGTTCGATTCTCATGTGTGCCGGGTGGAAAACGGCTTTTCCGACCTTAGGGTAGAAAGTATTTTCTTTAAATAGTTTATATCCGGGCGGCCGAGCTTTGCTCGGCGTTTTCCCGGACATGAGACCTAGCTAGATCGATTGCTCGTCCCCGAAAACCCCCACATACCAAATTTCATTAAAAATCAATAAATATTTTATTATTATAGCTTTATTTCCACAGTTATATAGGTATATATACATTACTTAATCTTAATATATTGTTATTTAATCTTGTGTGGTCCCTGATAGGGTAAAAGCCTCCTCCATCTTATGCCATGTTGGTTTGTCCTGAGCGATATCAATCCAATTGTTGCCAGCTGTTTCTGTGATGTCATCTAAATAAATATATAAATAAGTAAATAAATAAATATACAAGAATTGCTCGTTTAAAGATATAAGAGCGGGGGCCGCTGAAGGCTGCTGACGCCGCGCGCTTTATTACTGAATCCTTATTTACGCATTTACCTACTATTATACTTCTATTTTAATTTCTTCATAGTCAAAATGAAAAATAGAATGTACTTAAAAGGTTTGTTTTATCGGGTCTAACGTGATATGTATGTATATAGCGTTAGACCCGTTAAAACAAACCTTTTAAGTATGTTTACAAAGCGCGAGAGTTTAGTTATATTGAAAAGTATAGTGTTTTTTAATTAAAACTCGGGTGTAAACCCCCATTTCACCTTTGAACTATTGGCGCTCTTAATTCGCTCGAGCGTCAAAATATCTCGGGTGAAATAGGTCACTTTCAGCCTAATAACTTATTGCGGCATATTAAATTGATGTATAGAGAATATAAACACACGCCTCAGTCATAATACCTACTCATAATTTAATTTTGAGTTACTTAGGATAACCCAAATAGTTTGGATAGGAAAAAAAAAGAAAAAAAAATTAGCTTTCACTTGTTTATATCGGCGTTACAAAAATATTTACAGCATCGTTCGTACAAACATAACAATTTAAACGGACAATTAGTTAACAAATATTTACACATCATCAGTTTGTTCACTCGTGGTCATCGTCATCCGCATCATCCTCGTCTACGAAGTGGTACTCTTTCTCGTGTCCGCTTCCGCCCTTCTTTCCGTGCTCCTCGCTGTTCTGGTAATGACTCTCCTTGCCTTCCTCGGCGGAATGGCTGTCGTCGCTTTCGTCATTGTGCCTTTTAGCGTGGGAACCTTCTTTACCAAACTCGCCCTTATCAAAACCGGAATCAGCATGCCCGCCCTCCTTATGGCCGCCCTCTTCGGAACCGTGGTGGCCCTTCTCATTGCCGTACTTGTTGAAGTGACCGCTGTTGTCGGCAACGTCGTAGAAATCATGGTCCTTCTTGAACTCGTCCTTGTGGAACACTTTATGGTATCCGGTCACGTCCTCGCCTTTGCTGAAGTGTTTCTTGTGACCATTGTCTCCGCCCTCGTAACTCGAGCCTGCTTCGTGGTGCTTCCCGTGAGCATCAGCTTCGTCATGGTGAGCGCCTTTCTCTCCTTCGGCTTCTCCGTAATAACCCTCCTTGTGTTCCTTGCCGTAGTGTCCAGATTCGCCTGCAGCGTGGTGGTCTTTCGAGCTGTAGCCCTTGCTACCCTTTTCGCCATGGGCGGAATGGTGTTCCTCGCCGTAGTCGCTGCCTGCTCCCTTTTCGTGCGCATGGCCGTGTCCGACATCGATTAAATCTCCGTACAGTTCCGGCTCAGAGTGTTCCTCGTCTTCGTCATCATCATCCTCGTCATCTTCCTCGTCGATGTGCTTGGCGAGGGGTTGAGCTTCGCCGTGGAACGTTAGAGGTGACTCGTTCAGTTCGTAAACCTCAGGTTCCGCTAGGGGAATGCTTAAAGGCTGCGCTATAGGAAGAGGAGGCGCGAAGGCGGCCGGCTGGTGATATTCCTGGGCGCCCAGTTGGATGAGACTGGCCGGACCGCCGTTGTCGCTCCTGTAGATGTACCCGGTGGGCACGGGAGCCACGTAGGACACGTGGACCGCCGACGCCGCCGCCACCGCCAGTAGAACACAGAAAGCCTTCGCCATGGTTGAGATGTTCACGCTGCAGTGACCTGTGCTGTAATAATTTGATAAGCCTATTGCTCAATATTTATATCTTAGACAAAGGAAGGACTCATGTACCTTTCTAGTAGCCATGTAACAATTTGCTTATCATAGCGAGGTTGTGTGACAAAGACATTGGCAATGAAAAAGCGTTGTGCAATGATTTGCGGTCGATGGCATGACGAATTGCCGTTAAATGTTTGGAGCCCACCGGCGCGGCGGCAAAAAAAGATTTCATTCACTGACTAAGGAGCGTGCGTAGGGCGCCTTGGGTCTATTGTTTTTATTTACATAATTAGTTCGTACCTACTTAGTACTTAAATTGCTCGGTACATAGGATTAGAGTTTTCTTTACTTGTGCACCCTTGTGTACCGTGCCGTGCCGTAGGTTTAGGCTGCGTTTCCACCAGAGATGTTGTGCGAGGATGCGTTTTCATACATTTGACACCTCGCAACGCGCCGAGCGAGGTGTCAAATATATGAAAACACATCCTCGCACATCTCTGGTGGAAACGCAGCCGTAAGTGGGTATTACACTGTCCTGAATCAGGCGCCCTAACTAGTGGAGGGGAGTTGAAGCATCTCGCTCTAACGTATAGGTCCGAACTCCGAACCCTTCTAGTGTCCTGAATTCAGGACAGTGTAATACCCGCTTTAGAGTGAAGTGCTCAAAATCAATACAGGATCGTTGCGCATACCTACTGTACCTACTAAGCTACTTACGGTGTTCGCTTACTGTTAATAGATTATGTACTAGATTTACTAGTATAATTAGGTACATACAATAAGGTAAGTCGTACGCTTGTCTACCACCTTCACGTTACAAATTATGTTTTAACTTGGGATACCTAACAACCAAACCACGAGGTAGATAAAAGAAAAACCGGCCAAGTGCGTGTCGGATCGCGTACAATGAAGGGTTCTACCTAAAAGCATGCAAAAAATGTGGGCTTTTTCTAAGCTAACATATAAAGAAATTTGTTGCTATACCTTAAGTGTAAATTATTAATTATCGAATTTAAAAAAAATATGTAAAAGACCGTGTTAAAAAGTTTAAAATGAGCGCATTAACTCACTAAACTGTTTCAAGTCATGATTTTACTTTCTAGGATTTAAATGTACACTAGATAAGTAACTATTGTAAGTTTCATGATTAATAAAGACATTTATAAAGAAGAAAGAATGAAGGGTTCTGTACCGACACCTACTAGTCTTCATTTAAAACCACTATCGGCACTGTCTGATGCGCTCGTGGCCCAGCGGCGCCTGGCGTACCGCAACCGGTATACAAGGTTAAGCAATGTCGGGCGGGGTCAGTACATGGATGGGTGACCGCTTTGAGTGGTTAGGTTAGGTTACTACTCTGAGCGCTCCCGCACGGCACGTTAAGCCGTTGATCCCGGCTGCTGTTTATGACAGCAGTCGTTAAGCCAAGATGGAGGCCTTCGGGCGGCTTGAGAACTTCTAACAGTCAAGTTGCCCACTCACTTGACAAAGGGGGGTCGAAGTTGCACCACATCCAACAAAACAACACGTCCAACAAAGTACCCACCGCCACCCTACACGTGACCCCTGGGTGGTTCTAAAAGTGCCACAAAAACTTGCAACCGTACAGTCTTCTCGAAGATCTCACGGTTCGAAATAAATGCCATACGATAACTAAATAAAAAACCACTATCTGATAAATTGAATTAAAAAAGTCGTGTCTTTTTTTAGAACTAACGGGACTTACGTCCTTTTGCTTGGGCTAGACAATTTTTCCGCGATAACTTATATGAACCGTTAGACCTATCTTGTTAAGAGGGCATTGCAAATGTCCCACTCTAATGCGTGAGTTTGCAATTAACCATCCCGCTCTCTACGGAACCTCAGCGCGAACTTTTCGTAAATATTGATGTTTATTCTAAACGTGTACATTATAAGGATAATCTTTTTTCTTAGGTTTTAGAACTTATCATTGTACAACTATTAAACCAAACATCATTGTTAAAGATGGGAGCGTTTTAAAGATCCAACCAAAAACACCGAAAAGAAGGGTTATGTTTGAAAAATAAAAGTATAGAGAATTTTTTTTGCAAATCGGGATTTCACTTTTAGCAGACTGGAGGAAAATAGTTCAAGATTAATATACTGAAAGGACAGATATTTAATCACTATTCATGTTGAGATTTTACTTACCTATATGCCGCTCGGTATAACTATGTTAAGGGTGTAATTAAAAACAAAGTTTTATATAGGTACATAGACAGTTTAAAAAATTATATTTGTTTATGAATAAGGTACATTACAACATTTTCAATTGAAACAATACAAATAGTCATTACAATTGTTAAGTATACCTAGATATGTATATGCCTAATTTTTTTTACAAAATATTATTTTATGTCACATTCACAAGCGTAGTCAGGAGAAAACTAATTTAAAAAATACTGTTTACCAGACTGACAGTGAAATTGTAACATGAAAGGATCAATACTGGTAATGTCAGTGTCACATGCCGGCAACATGTCGAAAAAAAGGTTTTGCCTGGGTATCCTTGTTTATCACTAGTCCTATTGTTTACACCTAATGATAATGACGGTCTCGAGTGGAATCGGGCCTTGCTATTTGAAATGCAGTATACTATTTTAAAAGGTTCTGTATGGGAGCGATGCAGTAGATCTCCCACTAACAGAAGAATCCGAGACTGAAAATCTCTTGGGAAAACTTCTGGTCCCTATAATAGGTATGCTCACTCACTCACTACCATCCTCCTAGCGATTTTTCGGCTAAGCGCTAAGGAAAACGACCTAACCTACCCTACCCTAGCGGGGAAACTATACCTTGTTGGGATAAGACAGATCACGATGTTTTCCTTCACCGGAAAGCCACTGTTAAATATCAAATATAACCCACGGCCGGTGCCTCGCCTTTTTTGCTTCGCGAACTTGGCTGCCTTTTGTTCAGAATTCTAGATATGTATAGTGCGTGTCACCCACGAAGGCGCGCCCCTCCACCGCCCATTCCGTACAATTGCGCATAAATTAGTATGAGATTCGCTGTGGAGGGGCGCGTCGTCGTGGATGCCACGCACTATATGATAGATATGAATTATTTACCGTACTCACAGACATAACGAAGCCCACTGAAACATCACCAACAAGGGAGCGTATGCGAGTGCGTCATATTATTAATTCAGCCAGTAAGAACGCAAGCTTCCTCTTTCGTGTGAAAACATTTTTCTAGCTCATAGAAATATCAGCCTAATAAAAACGGCAGTAAGATCTGAAATCTTATGCTCATTCATGTAAAAATATTATAAGTACATTCAATCCCAAGTAGTTATTTTGTAACTTCATTCATTCGTGTACGAGTAAGTACCTATTCAGTTGAGAATGTATTGTTCAGGGTGGTATTCAACATTCTCAGCCTACCTATTTATAACTCTTGATTCTGAGTCGAACCACTTTGGGGCCGAAAGGTTCTTAAGTGGCAACCACGGACCGGAAGGCGTAGCGTGGGTAGACCCCCCACAAGGTGGACTGATGACCTGGTAAAGGTCGCGGGAGTCCGCTGGATGCGGGTGGCGCAGGACCGGACATTGTGGCACTCTTTGGGGGAGATTTTTACTGAGATTGGCTCGGAAGATAAATTGGAGATGTAATCAGAAGTAAAATTTACCGACTACGATTACTACGAATGATCGCTTCTTCAACGCAATAAAACAACTTTAAAGTTTACTTTCTCAAAATATTGACCGAGTAAAACGAAGGTCTCTGCTTCAGGTTCGCCAAAAATTCTTTCGTATATATAGCTACCCTAGAGTCTAGGGTTCAGTTTATCAGTCATCACGTTACGATCGAAGTTGTGTTCGTTAAAAAGTATTTGTATCTTTAACAAGTTAATATATATTATATGGGATGACAGCTCTATCTCTATCTATTTATTATCCTTTTAACGTAGCTTAGGTACAGTGACACCTGTCATTTAGCTGTCATCCAGTACAGTACATAATAAAGCCCATCAGCATCACACACTGCAGCGGCCTGCGGTGGCGGTGGCCAGTTGACAGTATGACAATCAAGGCCGCTAGTGTCTGACTGAATGAATGTTAGGAGTGTCCATAGTATACAACTGACGGTCACCGCGGGCCTCCGGCCACCGCAGGCCGCTGTATGGCTTTCTAACCAACTTCAAAATAAAAACCGGCCAAGTGCGAGTGGGACTCACGCACGAAGGGTTCCGTACCATTAACTATAAAAAAGCCAAAAAAATCATGGCTGTTGTATGGGAGCCCCCTTAAATAGGTATTTATTATATTCTGTTTATTAATATTCCCCTAAGCCTAATCCCAATAAGTTCTAGTTTCCCCTCGGGGTTGGAAGGCCAGACTAGTGCCTACGCCAAATCTTGGGATTAGATAGCTTACCCCAGGCATCCTTCAGGATGCAACTATACTAGGATAACGCTAGGAGGATGATGATGTTTATTAATATTTGTTGTTACAGCGGCAACAGAAATACATCATCTGTGAAAATTTCAACCGTCTATATATTAACTATCACGGTTCATGAGATACAGGCTGGTGACAGACGGACAGACGGACAGCGGAGTCTTAGTAATAGGGTCCCGTTTTACCCTTTGGGTACGGAACCCTAAAAAGGAGGAGGTTCTCAATTCGGTAGTCTAAGCAAATACCACGTAATTTTTATTCGCAACTTTTATAACATGATTTAAGTTTAGGTACTTATCCTCTATTGGTACCTAATTCTAAACTTGCAATATTTTTATGGATACCTAAGGGTGTATTTGGTTTACAGAAGTGAACAGTTTTCTAGGAAAATTCAATTTCTCCTGGTCGCCACGACCAAAGCCACGACGTCGCAATACTATATGTATTAAGTAATGAAATAACCCCTGACATAAACTAGTTATCACATACTAGTTGAATAAAACATGGGGTTGGTTAGAAATATGGCTTATGTTTATCTTACAAAATATACATATTTACAAAAATCAACAAAACAATAACAATCTTTAACAGTCCCTCAGTGTTTGACGTCGTAGCCGTAGACCTTCCCGCCGCGCCCGTCCCCTGCAGCCCCTCCTTCCTCTGAGTGGTAGTGAGAGGAGGCTCCGCCCTCTTCTGAGGAATGGGAGGCTCCGTGTTCGTCAGCAGACTGCTTTTCTTCAGAACCACCTTGTCCTGCATGTGTCTCGTCATGCCCTGAGTCGTGAGAACCTCCTTCTTTGAATGCTCCGGCATCTGCCCCGTGATGTTCGTGTCCGTTTCCGTACTTATCAAATCCACCAGTAACGCCTTCTGAGTCAAAGAAGTCATGGTCTTTTTTGTACTCGTTTTTGTCGAGAAGCTTGTGGTAGCCGTCGAGCGCTGCTTCCTTGCTGTGGGCGAGCTTGTGCCCGTGGTCTCCTCCTGAGTACTTATTGCCTTCATCATAATGCTTTCCGAAGGCGTCGGCGTCCCCATAATGGTTTTTGTGACCTCCCTCTTTAGAGATTGAGTAGCTCGCATATTTCTCCGTATGATAGTCCCCTTCTCCCCCTTTCCCGTACGCGTGGCTGGAGGCATACCCTTTCTGCCCTTTGTCGCCGTGTTCATGATGCCCTTCGGATCCATAATCACTCCCTCCCCCATCGCCGTGGTAGATCCCTACATCGTAGTGTCCTAAACTGTGCAAGTAGTCAGCAAAATCGCTGTTATGATTGCCGAGGTCTGCCGCATAGTCCTTAAAGAAGTTTGCATAGTCTTCCTCGTCAGCAATGCCATCGACATCATCTTTGTCTTCATGTTCATCAGTCTTCTCGACTACTGGAATGGCGTATGCTTCGCTGGCGTGCGAGGCCGCTTTGCTCTCATCTTCTTTGGCGTAGAAAGGTCCAGCTGCGATCGGGAGTGGCGCAGCAAACGCTTTAGGCTGCTCGTAAACCGGCAACTTTGATAAATGCTCCATTACATCACTTGCTTCCATTTTGATAACGCTGGCAGGTCCGTCGTTGTCTTTTTTGTAAATGAATCCCGTAGCAGCCGGGTGAAGGTCGGAGCCAGTGGTTCGGACCATGACCATCCTTTCCACCGATTCTCGCATCTCCATGCAAGAGCAGCACACGGCTAGGAGTAGAAAAGCGAGTCTCCGTGCCATCATTCCGACGTTATGCTTAGCAATGACGAGAAAGGTCAAATCGTACAGTTATATAGGGTCGTTATGCTGGAACATTGACATTCATAACGCCCCGATTTGCGCTAGATTGGCCAATGCACTTCTGTGTCAATGATAATAAAAACGGTTTAATTTATTCGGTGCATAGCTGCGCGTTCGGCGTGAAAAAGGCGCGCTCCCGCCGACGAGCGAAGGACGCCGCCACGAGATACGTGTTTGTGAAAAGCGTGTGCAGAAACTATACGAGTATTTAGTATATAACATTGGCCACTAGTTTCTTTTTCTTTTTTTTATATTATTTATTTATTAGTCTTAAAATACTTTACTAATAATTTATTTATAACAAGAGCAATAGGGTGAACGACAGTATTAAATGTACCTAATTATTTTTTTAGTCAAATTACAGCAACTTGACAAACTATCTAGGCATTTTATACTTTGTCACCTGACTCTGGTCATTAGCAGTAGGTATGCAGCATTTTTGTTTATAATTCCAAGTATAACCAAATCATATGAGTTTCAACTAGGTACAGTCAACCAATTTGATTTCTGGATCACTTCGTATCTTGTTACAGTGAAAATCCATATATATGAAAGCCGATAGAGAGATCTCATACTCGTTGGCTACCGGTGTCGCCGATGTACGATTTCATAACAAAAATTTTTTTTTGTCACACCTGGCCATAAAGTGGCTATTATCGCACGCTCCGCGCGCGAAAAAACCCACTTCCTGGCCAGGGTGTGACATAAAATTTTGTATTTACCACAGGCGATAATAAAGAAAGCCTCAGATCGCATATTTATCGACCTTGCCTTCGGCTCGGGCGTAAAATACCTGCGATCTGAGACATTCTTTGTTTTATCGCCCTTGGTAAGTAATGTACGTTTCCTTCGTACTTTATCCGAAAAGTTCGTATTTATCGTTCGTGCTCTCTCAATTAGCTTCAGTACCCATCTTACAGACGTAGGAGTAATTTTGACACTTTGACATTTGACACAACAATAAAGTTCCATAATAAAGAATATGAAAACGTCACTCATTTAATACAATCATTGATTGACAGTTCGGGTGCCATCGTATTCCGATTGAGATCCGAGTTTTCCCGAAGGAAAATCATTTTGCAATACCTCTCTATATATATTTTGCTGACACCTCGAAGTTGCGTAACACATCGCAGTAAAGTTGTAGTGTGTTTATTTGTGCATAGTTTTTAAGTACCTATTTTATAGATATGTATGTTAGTCTGTAAGGTATATGTAAATATATGGGCCTTGTTGCCTGATTCAAATAAATAAATAAAATACATCTGTACCTGATTGGCAAAACTGTCACCTCTAATTCCATTCTACTAATGACTCGCGTGGTCGTGTCGGAGGTATCCCCTGGATTTTCCCCAGGCCACTCTCCAAAAGGGGTCCCAATGAAGTATAAATATATAAATAAATGTGTGTGCAAATGGACACATCTATGTTAATATAGCTCACATAATTTTAAGTAATAAATTTAGTTTAAGCATATTTCATGTTATTACTGTATGTTTTTCTTGGGAAATAAAAAGGCTTTATTATTATTATTATTATATTTAATAAAAATGCATTACACTTGAACAAATGACGTCAATTAAGTAGGTAAGTACGGGAAAGAAAATTGAAATAGGTACTAAGGTACATTTTAATCCTGATTGTCATTGTGACAAGTGTGAAAAAGATACGATCAATTTTCTTGTCTGTACGTACAAAATTAGAGTACATACGTCAATTCCAATAAAGAGAGTAGAGTATTTAGGGTATTTAGCCTCGTAAGTCCCCGCGTACTTGTGCATTTGTGCAAGTACAAATTCAAAGCAAGTTTCCAACTAAAAAAAAAATAAGATTCAAAAATAAATCAACTTACGACGGGAACTGGGACTTACGACGCTACTCCGGTTTCAGAGAGTGCTCATTTCGGGTGATGCTAAAAGCGGATCCCCATCTTCCTTCTTTCCCGGAACTCCTCGCTGGTCCTCGCCGGCCAGCCACCCGCGCCTTTCCGCACGCGCCCCACCACAATAATTGGTCTCTTCACGAGTTTTGACGGCTCTATGTCCAGGTCTTTAAGAGCCTCGGTCTTCTCATTGGGAATGTTCGCCCGGGGGGTTTGTTGATCAAACGACGCTCGTTGCAAGCGACCTACATATTCCATATGCATTTTCCTCTCCTTCCTAGTCAAGGAGGGGGTCGGCTGGATAGAAGTGAGCTTCGGGGATGCGTTGTCTGCGGCCGGTGACTGGGCCGGTATATCAGAATACGACCCAATTTTGAAGTAAGAGTTCAGGAGATCGTTGGCTTCTCCCATCAACGTTTTCTGAGCAATACCGGTGTAACGCTTTCTGTTCATTTTCGATACAAGCGAGTGGTCACTGCCTGGCTTGTTAAAAGAACCGCTGATCAGCTTGGGGCCCTTATCGAATCCATTGAGTACGTACGAGTTGACACAGTTTAGGTAGATCACTACGCCGAATATTTGGGGGACCTTCATACTGGCACGTAATACCCCTGACTGAATATCCGCCGGCGTCGCAGATCCTACTTATAAACCGGTTGTTTGTTTTATTCTTCGATCTGCAATGTTTAAAATATCCATTAGGAAAACATACATCATCCCACGACAATGATGCGGCATCTTGTTTGTATTAATTTCAGTGTAAACATACATACATACTTAATGGATACAAATAGTTCATTTACAACATAGCTCTATATTGGTTACCAGTTACCTCTCCAGTCAGATGAGTGACATTAATTGCTACTGATTCGATGAGACTGTTTTTTTTTGTAAGTAGGGTTAGTTACTTCCACCGTAATATATCCAGTAATATAATCTGAGCAGCCTGCAGATAAAATGTTAATGCCTGCAGTTATAATGACTACTATTAATGTTTTAAATTTCAATCGTTAGAAATATTCCTAACAGACATAATAGTTACAAAACATTTCGGTCACACGCACTGTCAGTGGGAGCACCGGTCAATAGATGTTTAACCTTTAGCTAGACAATTAGAAATAACATTAGTGTTTGCATTATGGGCTAAACGAAGAATAGTCGTGTAGTCAGCCGCAGGACACCATGAGCATGGCACGTAAAATGAAATTAAGTCTGATTTTTGTACTTGGCAGCTGCTTCGTTATGTCTGAAGCTCGTTCGCTAATATGGAAACGGTCGAGAATTGACACCGATGCCACTGCACACGTCTCTGTGAAGACCGATCAAGACACGAGGCAGGCAGAGAAATCGGATATCACCGCGGCTAAGCCCGAAACAGGTACGGATCTCGAAAATAACGTTCAATATTACCCCGTCTCAAGCCAGGTCAAAGAAAAGTCAGATATCAAAGAGAAATCGTCTGTTATCCCACTCGAACAAAATTGGAGACAGCAACTCGCCACTAGAAGGATTCTACCCCGAGATCTTAGCGGTTCCGGAAGCACTATGCCCGATGTAAACGAAGATGCCGAGGAAAATAGCCACACCAAGCAAGTTCTAGTAAAGGCACCTACACCGAGATACTACGAATTAGGTTACGACAATGATTTTGAGATGCACCAGGAAAATATAAATGCAAGACATGCCCACCTGGACTCGGGTAATGACCACGAGGACGAAGACTTCAACTTGGACGACTATGATTTCGATGTAAAACATGACGAATTCCTCGGACGAGGTAAGCCATTAGAACCAAAATTAATGGTGCACCCAGAAGTTAAGGAATCAGGTAACACTGAACAACTTACAGTCCGACCACCTGTTGGGGCAGAAAAACCGGTGGTTAAGGAGTTTCCAACCGTAACCTACAAGCCTAATTTGGAAGCAGAATAAAGGTATTTACAGATACCAGGCATTCCGGAAAAAGACAAAACGGCAACCACGGTCGCATCGGTAAAGCAGTATTAAAACATTTTTTTATCAAAGTAGCATACTTACTCGTAATTTATTCGGCACGTTAAGCGCATAAATTTATACGTGGCTTTGACATATAGGTACTTACATATTACGTTATTTTTATACAACGACGGTGGCAAACAAGCGTACGGTCCACCTGATGGTAAGCGGACACCGCAGCCTATAGACGCTGGCAACTCCAGAGGAGTCACGTGCGCGTTTATAAAGATTGAGGATTCACCTGGTATGTATTTCTTCAATTCCAATAATTTCGGCATATCGTTTAGGACATTCGCTGATTATCGATTAAAATTTAATATCGAATAACTTCGAAATAGTATAGGTAAATTAGACGTCCCTGTGCTGAACACTGCCCCAATACACGGCACTTTCAATCTTGACAGGATGACAGAGAGGTCTCAATCTATTAACCACTAACTGGGGTTGGGCACTAAGGTGTCGAGCACTGGGGTAGTTACCAAGCGTCTACAAGAAAATACCTTTTTTTAACCAAAGGAATCCTTAGAAATTATCGGAAATGAATACCTAACTACTGGTTGTAATTTAGCTAACCTATATACCGGTTGTGTAATGAGCTCCCTGCCGAGGTGCCGAGGTTTTCCCGAGGGACTACAGTATGGGGCTCTTCAAGAAAGGAGTGTATATGTCGCAGTCAAAAGTGTGAACTGGTCAAAAGGACTTTTAACCGACAAAAACAGGCAAAACTACTTTTGACCAATCTGTCAAGGTTGACGTTTGTCACATAGGTACTGTCAAATTTCGGTTAGGTTAAGGTTCGCTTGTGTCCCTCATAGCGGAATAGGCACCCCGCGACAGCGGGGTGCCCTCGACATGCTGGCGAGTTAAATCTGACAGTACCTATGTGACAAACGTCAACCTTGACAGATTGGTCAAAAGTAGTTTTGCCTGTTTTGGTCGGTTAAAAGTCCTTTTGACCAGTTCACACTTTTGACTGCAACATATACATTTTTTAAGTGTCGGCAATGCGCATGTGGCACCTCTGGAGTTGCAAGCGACGATGGGCTCCGGTGACCGCTTACCATCAGGCGGGCCGCATGCTAGTTTGCCACCAACATGGTACATAAAAAAATACCTAATAAGTCTGAATGTATACTGAAATATGTGACCTGATATTATACTTTTCTCTGATGATTTACATGCAAATCATTGGCGCCCTAAACTAAGAGAAATGCACCCAGTAATGGAGGATGAGAGCTGTGGAAAAGAATACCATTTTTAGATATCATATTATATTTTTAGGTAGTTCGTGTCTATAATTTAAATATTGTTTGTTTGTATTTTATACCGACGTGTGAATGGATATTTATAAAGATGGCTGTAGACACCAGTGGCGGAGCGTCCATACAACTCGCTTCCCACCGGCTTGCCTAATTTTCAGCCACACCAGTTCTTTTAGTACGGCTCATGAAGAATAAGAAAGGCAAACTATTTCCGGCTTCCCTAAGAATATTTTTGACGCGCCGCCACTGGTAGACACAGGCACTACCTAAAAGCCTTGCAGCTCTTGTTAAAGTTAAGGGATAATAAAGCGGGTATTACACTGTCCTGAATTCAGGACACTTAGAAGGGTTCCGACCTATACGTTAGAGCGAGATGCTTCAACTCCCCTCCACTAGTTAGGCAGCCTGATTCAGGACAGTGTGATACCCGCTTTAGGCAGGTAGGTAGGTGTATATATATGTTACAGTTTTTTTTTGTATGAAATATCAAATAAGTTGTAATACTTTTGTAGATAAATAAAATGCTAATTGAAAGGTAAATAAAACTTCGTTTTATTTTATTTACAATTTATTAAAAAAAGATAAATAAAAAAACAATAATACCGAAGTCAAACATTTCACCTTATACTCCATATAGGTTACTATTACTTACCTACTTAAAATCTAAGTTTACTTATAAAATTCTATTGTGAAGTTTGCGTTTTATCGTACAGTCATCACACATGGATGCAGAAAATAGTCGAAACGCTTTGACAATATGATCGTGTTCAGACGTCGCATTTTGTGCTAAGTAGGTAATACAATGAATGTGATGGCCACTGTATTAAAACAAATCTCTATTTACAAAATTATACTAGTTTTCAACAATAACTCTGATATTTAACTACTACATCGACATATCCTTTCTTTTTGACAGCATAATCCTTGTTTCTATCTCAGCGAATACTTGCATTCCGGATTCCCATAGGTACAAAGAAATTCCATAAATCTAATTAAAATAATATACAGGTTGGCTTTTGACAAACTGTACATATTAATGAAGTTGACGGCCAATTTTTATATTTTTTTAAAATAGATTTTTTGGTTCTTGTTTCAAAAGTTTTTGTAGTACCTAACTTAACCTAATTGAGATTAATAAGTTTAAAAATGTATAAAAAATAATAGTCTACTACTTGGGGCATTAAACAGATTCAGATTCGGGACTTTCCTGTGGACATATCGAAAGTTAAGGGCTAGACTTAGTAACCCGCCTAAATTGCGTCTCGGTCTCTATAAATCCATGCGACAAAAGCATTAACTTACATGCACATAAGCCATTAACTTTTGACCACAGGACGGACGACTTTTGTTTTTTCAAGTGTTTACGACCCACTTACAAAAAAATCTGAAGAATGGGTAAGTAAGTTCTGTAAGCCCTGTAGGTTCTCACGTTCTTTAGTGGGTTTGACACAAATCAAATGTGTTCTCCAAATTCCTAAAACAAGCCAACAACCGTGAGGATGTCTGTCACTTTCAATGTTCGAACAATTATTCGCATACCTAATTTCTCAAACGATGAGACCGGCTTTTAAAACAATCATCAACATAATGAAGCCCATATTAGGTCATGAGGGTTTGTTTTGCAACAATCGTGAAAGATATAGGTACGATTTCAGGATAATAGATTGTTAACCAAGGGTTGAAAGTGACCCATTTCACCCGAGATATTTAAGCGCTCGAACGAAATGAAAAATGCGAAGAGTTAAAGGGTGAAATGGGTGCTTTCACCCTAATAGTTAAACAGTCTACTGTTCATTTAGACTATGAGGAGAGTAGAAAAGAAGTAAAAGTAAATGATCTAAGGATTCAGTAATAAAAAAACGCACTTGACGCGCTGCAGCAGACCGCGCGCAACCGGCGATCGGCCCCGGGCTGTAGAACTATTTAAAAAAATACCTACCTAATTTCCACCCTAGGGTCGGAAAAACGATTTTCAACCTGACTATCTCATGAAAATCAAACGTTCCTAATAGGAGAAATGAAAAAATAATTATAACCGAAATGTTAAAACAGTAATAAACTGATTATGAGTATGAGACTTACGAGGAATGTTACAGTTACCTATTATCTCATTGAGGCCGGTCCACTTAACCATTCTTAAAGAAATCTCTTATGGATAATAATATGTATAGTCACCATCAGCATTCGTTTGAGCGATATCCCTGTATCGATTGGAATCTCGCTCTAATCCTTTTTTCGCGTCGTGTCCTTTGTGATTGTTTTCAAACTGGTTTTTCTTTGTATTTTCAATCTCATTAAAAGCATTAGCTTTATTTCCGGCAGCAGCCGCTGCATGCGAATGAATGGCAGCAGTAGAGCCACCTAAATGGGCAACGGAACTTCCACTGTCCTCAGCGTTAGCACTATTGTTAGTATTATCGAAGAATTCTTTATCCTCCTGATATTCATCCTTATGATACACTCGACGAAATCCTTTTCTTTTTTCACCATTATCACTATTCCTTTTTAATGAATAACTTGAATGTCTCTTATGATCTTCACCGCCGTATCTATTCGCAAATTGATCAACAACGTCTTTGAAGCCTGATGCATTGTTCTCAGATTCGGCACGATCTTTATGATAATTATGGTTTTTCGAATCACCACTTTCATGCTTATTGAATTCATGTTTCTTTTCGTATGCTTTCTCGGTGCTTGAATCTCCTAATGTCGCTCTGGACGCATCCACTTTGGTGTTTTTGTGGTCATCAAAATCACTGTGGGTATCGAGGCGCCTATTTCTTTTACCTGCACTTTGTATGTCGTCGTTTGTATCAAAAGCATTTCCAAAAGAGAGTTCCAAGGGATCGCTTTCATAATTACTGAAATCATTGATCGTATAAGAGATGTATCCGTCGTCTCTCGCTGTTGGCATCTCGCCTACGCCAGTCATGGGTGCACTGCTGTCGTATTGAGGTGGTACGTGATTTGGCTCGTACAAGTGTGAATAGTCTTCCACATGTTCGTGTACAGGTATTATTCTATCTGCTGACGAAATTGCGTATCGCTTTTCTTTGATTTTTTGTTCCATCTTCATATTCTCATATTCGTATGGGCTGTGCAGGAAATACGGCCACCATTCTAAAGTATGTCCTGATAAGCTCTTCACGTCATCGTCATCTATGTGGAATACTCTATTAAAATCGTATTCAGGCTTGACGTCTACGGTATCGAGAGGGGCACTGTACTCCATTTTCGTCACACTGTCTTTCATATAATCTTTATCTGCCTTGATAGATATTGACGGATCTAGGCCGTATTTTGATTTAGCTTTCGCGATTTCGTAATCAATAGCATGCTTGGTCCACGGCTTTGTTGTGAACGGTAAAATACTTTCAGTTGCGCCTGTAAACATGCTCGTAACAGTCGACATCATTTTGAAAGGTGATTCTTTATGCATTGCTGTAAACTTACGTGATAAAGACCTACTGTAATTATCCGAATCGCTATGAGCGGGGATATCACTGTGTATTTTCACTGACTCACTAAGCACACTAGGATGATTTGCCAAAGTTTGATAAGAAAGTGGTTCATTGTCCATCTTACTGAAGACATATCCAGTTTGGAGCGGTGCAGCGTTATCTCTAGATTGCCTGGAGATGTAGTATTCGTGTTGGTAAGTTTTAGGTTCAGTTTTTACACGGACCACGAGTAAGAGTAGTATAATTGACCACATTGTTTACATTTACTTCGGGTTATCGACTGCCTGGTTGAATGGCTACTGACAGGGCCCGTCGATAATCCTGTTTATATGAGTGTTTATTATTTGGACAACAATGCTGGGCCAGTGGTCCCGATGTTGAAATATCCCGGCATTGTACTGGCGCGCGGCTATATCGAATATTTTCATTGTTTTAGACGATTCAAGGGCGGTCATCGGACACTGTTAAATCAGATTCATAGGTTCCAATAGTAGGAAGGACTAAATAAATCAAGGAAGAAGATAAATTCTATCAAGAGTAGGTAACTAATTGCAAAAAATGATTCAGGCGTTTAAATAGAAGGAATGTAGGGGTTTAAATAGAAGGGCGTAGGAACCCGATCTGCGAGTGTGTAAAGTGTGTTCCAAAATTGGAATGTGTTCCAAGATCGTGATCGGGATAGGTATAGGTATCAACTTGAAATAATTTGAGTTGGCCGAATTGCATCCAAGAAATTCGTTAAAAAAGTTATTTTACCGTTTAACCAATATGATTCAAAATTCAATCACATTTTTATAGAAGTTCGGCCAACAACTTCCCCCCAAAAGGTACAATCGAGTTCCAAAATATGTGCACGTGCACGGAGAAAATGATCAGAAATATGTGAACAGGACTATATAATATTGTTAGGGGCATAAGGTTGCTCGAATATTTTAGAACCTTTGCTTTGGGAACATTATAGGTATGTATAGGTACTTATGAACTTGACTGTACCGAACTCGCAAGCCTCCGCGAAATAAAGTATAAATATAGTAATAGGTACTTAAGATTAACTTTGTTAAAACTTTGAAAAAAATATTACACTCCTTTTTTTGGGCAGTCGTGTAATAAAAACAAATAAAATTAAAATCGATCTAACTATCTGCGAGACTCATGTTTTGAACTTTTGTTTGCATTTGAGACATTTCGGATTAACCGTCGGTCGAGCACTGTTATAGTGCGCGCCATCCACGAAGGCGCGCCCCTCCACAGCCCAATCCGTACAACTGCGCACAGATTAGGCTGCGTTTCCACCAGAGATGTGCGAGGATGTGTTTTCATATATTTGACACCTCGCTCGGCGCGTTGCGAGGTGTCAAATGTATGAAAACGCATCCTCGCACATCTCTGGTGAAAACGCAGCCTTAGTATGAGATTAGCTGTGGAGGGGCGCGTCGTCGTGGATGGCGCGCACTATACCAGCCTTAAGGGGCCCGGCCAAAAAGCCACAATCAGAAAAACAAAAACATATTCACCGTCTACCGTTAACCTGTGCATGATCGTAGGGTAACATATCTGTGTCACCTTGGATCGGTCGCGGCCGCTGTCCCATGTCGCAAGTGTCGCAACCCTTTGTCCGGCGATTCATTTCTGACCGCTATTGTTGTCGCTAATGAAAAACGTCTGCGTCTCAATAAAGAACATTGTCAAAAGCAGGTTTATAGGTTTTATTTAAACACAGCAGTCTATCTAGGTACATTAACAACGGCGAATACAGTCAGCTGCATTTTAAATGCCTTTACTAGGAATGCGCTCAAAAATATCTCGACGTCTCTATTACAATTTGACGACTGCTTTAACTTAGTCGGTAGTGACCCTGCCTACGAAGCTGGAGGTCCCGGGTTCGAATCCCGGCCAGGGCATTTATTTGTGTGATCAGCACGAATATTTTTTCTTGGGTCTTGGACGTTTTCTATGTATCTGTTTATCTATATAAGTATGTATATCGTCACTTAGCACCCATAGTATACAAGCTTTGCTTAGTTCAGGACTAGGATGATTTGTGTAAGATTGTCCACAAATATTAATGACATTACAGTCGGTGCCACGTCCCCTAGGAACAAAATTGTATAGACGTGAACGCACGTAACTACATATTTTTATAGGTATGCGTTGCCAGCAGTGAATGTATTACTCTGAAGGGTGTTCCAAAATTTTTAAACATGCACAGTGCACACTATAGGTACCTATACTCTTAAAAATCGCTTTTCTTGTGAAAACAGCCAAGCTACAGCTCCTTGCCGGAATCCTTGTTCCTCGTGAACTACAACCTACTTATTGGCATTCAAATCGAGTCAATGAATGCTTTTATAGTAACGGAAAACTCTATGGTTTCATTCATAAATAGACCATACACCATAGGCATAGACTTTAGACTAAAGCTGATATTACACTGTCCTGAATTTAGGACACTTAGAAGGGTTCCGACTATGGCTGCCATCCGTCCGGGTTTCCCCAGATTTGTCCTAGTTTGGAGGCCGTCCGGGGGCCGTCCGGGCGGGGTGTCAAGAAGTGTCCGGGGAAAACCCGGACACTTTTCATGTAAGGAAGCACCTCATTGAATTTAAAGGTCTTGTTTTTTAAAAATATTATTTTCTGACTCGTCCGGGGGAAAAATGCGATTTACGCCAAATGTCCGGGTTTTTTTGAATCGTTGTCCGGGTTTGGCGAAATTGGAGATGGCAGCCCTAGTTCCGACCTATACGTTAGGGCGAGATGCTTCAATTCCCCTCCACTAGTTAGGACGCCTGATTCAGGACAGTGTAATACCCGCTTAAGTAATTATGAATGAAACCATACCTAGAGTTTTATCGTGCCGTGGACGCCCACGGTAAAGTAAATCACCATCAGGTGATTTGTGGTCAAGCGCAAACCTGTCTAGAATTAAAAAAAAATGTAGACAGTAGCCGTGTTCAGATATTTGTGAACACCTTGTCGCGTCGGTATTTGTGATGGCGGCTGTAGACGGTACATACCTACCAAAAACATTAATTATCAACCGTAATCAGTTCAGACTATAGCATATTTTATTTAGAATTTTAGGAGTAAATCTAGGGTCTAACCAAAGACTACAATATATATGGTCTAACCATATATGTCGGTACCTAAACTTTGTATAGAACCCTGCCTGTAGGTTAATAAAATTATGGATACATTTGGTGAAGGACATAGGATACTTTTTATCCAGGAAATCATCCCTTAAACCTTTGACCGCCAAGAACCTATAAAGTGGTTGTGTGTCGTCGTGCCCACCACGCCAACAATCACTTAAAAGGTTGGAGTGAAGGTGTACTTTGATCATGAATAAAATCATTTATGAACTGTTTTAATTTGTTTTTATTGGTTAAGACATTACACCAATTCAACAGTGTTTGGCGTAGTGGCCACGACGACACACTATCGCTTTGGCGGTCAAAGAGTTAAAGGGGTGAAAGTTTGTATGGAAGAGAGATAACCAGATAAGCGCCTGAAATAAAAGAACAGCAATTAAATTCAAACGATTTAACGAGTTCCACGGGGTTTCGCGGGCAATAGTTAGTTTGAAATAAAACAATAAATTTGGTCAATCAGACAATATTTATTATACGTAATAATATCATTTAAGAATAACTTTTCGTTATTACAAAAATATCGTTTCTGCCTTTGTACATACAGATCGCGCATCGATGTAGGTACCATAAATAACTCCATTCTCATATTTAACATTTCACTGTGGGTTTGTAAGGCTCCATCGGTTCCTATGAGTAACAGAATAAGGAAGAGGTTTCCACGGAAAGGGCCGAGCTTGTTTGTATCAATTAAAACTTTTAGTTCAACAAGTTCTTTACGACCGCTTTAGCTTAGTTGGTAGTGACCCTGCCTACGAAGCTGGAGGTCCCGGGTTCGAGTCCCGGCGGGGCATTTATTTGTGTGATGAGCACGCATATTTGTTCCTGGGTCTTGGATGTTTTCTATGTATTTAAGTATCTATTTATCTATATAAGTATGTATATCGTCGCTTAGTACCCATAGTACAAGCTTTGCTTAGTTTGGGACTAGGTTGATTTGTGTAAAATTGACCAGAAATATTTATTTTATTTATTTATTCAAAAAGTTTATGTTACTGGTACCATTTGATAGGTTTTAAATTGTAACAAATTATAGATGCCAAAAGCAGACTTACCTACTAACATTTAGAAAAAGTCGGAATGAGTTCTGTACGAATTTAACATTCCGTGTGTTATGAAACTGACACTGCTGAAAGAATTTGACTTTTTCCTTTCTTAGTGTTTGATGATAATGATGATACTGATCCTTATCAAAGGCAAAAGGTTAATTATCCATTTAGTATTTTAGCGGCATTCCTTAGGCAGGATCCCATAAATATTTTCTGAGTCGTAAACAGTATTGTAATGAATGACTAATACCAGATTCTATTCTTATTTGCCAAGGACTAGTCATCATGTATGTTCATGTGTCAGTTATATAAAAAAAAATGTTTAATTATCGACAACAAATAAACACGCTCAACGTTTTCCGTGAAATTCTACACATACCTACTATTACATTGATCGCAAAAATGTAAAAATACAAGAATAATAAGTAGGACGGCGGATTGAGAAGGAAAAATGTAAGTTAAGAAATGCATATTGTATTGCACATAATTTCAAGTGTAGGTATGTACTCCATATTATAGTGGTAACATTTGTGGACGACAGTTTAATACTAAAAACAAAAAGGTCGGCTTTATTGTCTGAAAGGTAAGTACTTCTTCATAATTTTACATACACAAGGAGATTTCCTTATAATTGTCTTCAAATAAGAAACCTGCCCCTCTAGCACAACATGCAATCCGTATCTACTCGCGCGCGAGATAAGCTACCTGTCACTTTTTGACAGCATTAATCAGACAGTGACAGGTAGCCTATCTCGCGCGCGAGTAGAGACGAGTTGCATGTTATGCTAGCCGCACTGTATTGTCGCATACTAAATCTTTTTTCTATATTTTGTACTTAGAAAGCAGGCATTTCATTTAGACAATACAATTCAAAATTAGCAGGTAGTTGACATTAAACAAAATAAGAGTATTTCATACGGCGGCGCTGCAAATTTTATTCAATAAGGATGGTTGAAACACTGGTATATTTACGATATTTAATATGGTCTGGTCATATTGCAGATGCATGGTCAGTTAAAACGAATTATAATAATTAATTATCAATCGATAGCACATTTCATCGAATCAATTATTCAATTAGATAAATGTTATTGTAAATCAATTATTATCAGATCTTTGGTCATGAATGCTGGTAACCATTTTATGTTTATTGATTGTGACAATTTGATATAGAAAGATTATTTAAAAAAACTAGGAGATCATGATATTCACAACATTTAAAATATAATTTGGACCTGAGTTTAGTTGTGTAGGTACTGCGACGTATAAATGTGGGTATCTATTACCTCAGACAGATCCGATCCACAAAACAACTCACAACTCCATAGATTTCGAACAAATGTTTGTCATAGAAACAAGAAGAGTGTAAAAATATGTATATTTGACTGACACGGGGTGTTCTATACCAGCTTAATCTAATTTAAAATGAGACATTGATCTTTAACAGTAGTAAATCACGCTTCAACTTTTAAACTACGATATGACTATTTTATTACTAATAGCAGAACAACGAATGTTCACCATATTTATATCGACAGCTCTTCCAGTGCTCCTCGCTTAGCGGAACATAATAATCAATATATTCAAATCCTCCAAGCGATTCAACTTCTCTTTTTCAGACCAACTACAATTTTACACTTAGAAACAGTGCTTGTATTCGTTATCCCGCTATAATAATAGCAATTTTTACAAATATTCTCTAATATATCTATTAATGGAACGCCAAGAGGTTTAAGCCTTTTTTACATACAAACAGACTAGATACGAAAGGCACGAAACTCACAACAAAATATTAAGTGGCTCAGTCCCCATCCCACGATAGTTGAGAAATAGTTGAGACTATAAACGTGTTAAGACTTGAGGTAACAATATATTATGCAAATATAAATTCCACATACGAGTAGCTAATTACACTTGATCATCTTTGCTGAAAATATAATAACTTTTGTATAGATTCTTATTCTGATGTGGACTGGTGGATTTAATTACATTTCCAATAGTTCATTACCTTATCGTATTACATTGCTGCACTAAAATAGAAATACATAGGTACCAGTGGCGGAGCGTCCATACAACTCGATTCCCACCGGCTTATCTAGTTTTCAGCCAGTGCAGTTCTTTTACTACGGGCTCATGAAGAATAAGAAAGGCCAATTATTTCCGGCTTCCCTAAGAATATTTTTGACGCGCCGCCATTGATAGGTACTCAACAAAATTTTATGTTTCAGCTAAAAATTTAGTTTTGCGAGATGGCCACGGAACCAATAAAACGAATCTTAATTACGTTAAATCTAAAAGTCAATAATTATTATGCTAATAAACTTAATAGATACTAATATTTGGCGTAAACAATACTATACAATATAGAATATTTGTATAAAGTAGGTTATCATATTGCATATGGCATATATGCCATATGCATATCGACGAGTGTGAGAATATAAGAGTTTTAAAGAACTCTAACCGAGTTTAGGTAAAGAAATTTGATAAATTTCATAAAATGTATTGTAGATTTATGTATAACACAATATTTTTTTTTTGAATCATTAATACACAAATTAAATGATTATATAGTAGATTTTAGTGGATAGAAATACCACATAACCCATTCATCCCCCGATCTCTGGGTAACTAGCCCGCAGATTTCTCCAAGAAAAAAGTTACCTGCCGCCTAGAGCTATCCACCACTCTGCCCTAGACACATGTCCACGGTACGGCACCGGGCGCCGTCTACGGTGCGGTTTGGGTGCTTCTGTCCAGCGTGTCCAACATTCACGACCATTTGTTCTAGCAATCCGTCGTAGCAAGCCGTCCGCCGGTGCACCATACACGGCAACGTGCACCGTACACGGCGTCGTACGCGGCACCGTGCCACGGCACGACGCCGTGCCGTCGCACCGTACCGTGCCACCGTACGGTGCTGTACCGTGGACATGTGTCCGGGCCCTTAGATCTGCGACCGAAGCTAGTATATTATATTCCCAGTTTCTTGTTCAATGTTCCTTTCCTTTTCCTTTATGTATTTTTTTGTGCTCCAGTTTTTATATAATGGTTCAATAGAAAAAAATGTGTAAAACGTTACCTTAATCAAATTTAAAGCTGACACTTTACAGTAAAGTACATAAAATACAGCAAACAATATATAAATAACACATAAGATACGTACGTCACATAGGAAGCTCACGACATTGAGATAGAAGTTAACATTACGCGATTATAAATCGTATGACACATACATTAAGGCTAAAACCTCTTGAGCGTGGATCTATAATCTCTAACATCGTTATAAAAAAATATCTATGTCTATATACTAGTAACAGCAGAAAGAATTTATCTAATGGAGAGCTCGTCTTCTAAGTAGAGGAAGTGTTTGGATACTGACGCCACTCGCCACCTGAAATGTACAAATAATTGTTTTTTTAATTCTGTACAAATAACTAGCCGTGTTCCGAATCACGCTTACAACGCTATAAACGCGTTTACGATCGGACCGAACCACGCTCATAGCGTTTACATGAGATGTCGTGACGTCATTGATGACGTCATGGACGGCGCCATATTGGCGTTTACAATGCTCACACTCCCAGGCGTCAGCACCTTATACCAAACGTCAAGTTGACGTTTGATATATAGTAGGTATGAATCCTTAAGTGGGAGTTACAAGTCGTGATAAAGTTTGGCCTCACGATGGAAACTGTTCCTTAGGCTACTTGTAACTTATACTGAGCGAGGCCAAACTATCCACGCAAAAAATTCAAAATGGCGGCTGTTTTAGTTTCCAAATTTTTTAATTTTTTTTAGAATTTAAAAAATGCTTCGTTCTACACAAAAACTTTGTATGAGAATTATGTTTTGCATAAATTTAGCTATAACTTTGGTTATTATCATTTTCTCGATATATCTAATAGTTCATGAGAAAAATGGTGTTCAATACTGCGTTTCTTGTTAAAACACTGTTAGTCAAAAGGCTTAGCAAAATCAAACTGCATCGTATGCAAAAATCAATCCATTTTCTCCAGTGATACTAGGAACAAATATATAGGATTTCATCCGACGAAATGAAAATTTCATCGACGGGAATTCAAAATGGCGATCGTTTACCAAAGGGGGAGCCGCATTTTTTAAAAAGTGTATAATTTCAAAACGGCATCTGCTATTTAAGTAATATGGGTATCAATCGATTGGTATTGACACCATTAATTAAAATAAGAAAAATACCATGTAAAAAATTAAAGATAGCGGCCAACTTATATCAAAATTGTAAAATTTTCATTCTTCTTTTTTTCGTTATATTAAAAATAACAACTAAATGTCCAACGATATAGTCAATTTATATATTTACATAAATTCTCATTGTATTATCTACGCGACAAAACAAAAATTATGACAATCCGTCGATTCGTTTTTGAACTATACGAATTACAAACGAGCCTCGGCGACTGTGTCATAGTAGTTATAGAAACAAACTGCACTTTTGTAATGAAAGCAAGTCGCTTTTGCACAATGGTATTAGTGAAGAGACCAAACTTGATTATTTTTTCGATAATATCTAATTTTCACCCGTCAGTAACCGAGACTACGCCACTTCAAAATTATAAGTCTAAAACGTTCTACTAAGTTAAAAGGTAGACAGATTTGGACAGTAAATGTGGCAATCGATAGAGAAAAATGTTGCTCAACTTTAAATAAAATACGCTTTTTATTACAAAACTTAAGAATTTTTTTTTTCTGTGTTTAGCAATAATATTTTTATTCTATTTTTATTTTTTTGATATTTATACTCTGTAAAATCCTACACCTTGTTTTTTCTGCGTTTAAGAACATTTTAATCTATAGTACATTGTGCATGTGCATTGTGTGTCATAGTAGTTTTTTTTTTTTATATTGGGGAAACTTTCTGTAGTGTGATTGTTTTTGAAAAAAAATATTCTTTTAAGGTTCAAAAATATATAAGGTATGAATATAAGTACTTATAGGGTATGAATATCAAAAGTTTATTGCAAAAAAAAGATTTTTTTTTCTTAAATTATGTTAAAAAAAATTACAGCGTTATTTTTAATGTTGAACAACATTTTCCTGTATCGATTGCCACATTTATTGTCCAAATTTGGCCACCTTTTAACTTAGTAGAACGTTTTAGACTTATAATTTCGAAGTGGCGTAGTCTCGGTTACTGACGGGTGAAAATTAGATATTATTGAAAAAAGTAATCAAGTTTAGTCTCTTCACTAATACGATTATGCAAAAGCGACTTGCTTTCATTACAAAAGTGCATTTTTTTTCCATAACTACTATGACACAGTCACCAAGGCTCGTTTGTAATTCGTATAGTCCAAAAACTACTCGACGGATTGTCATAATTTTTGTTTTATCGCGTAGATAATACTATGAGAATTTATGTAAATATATAAGTTGACTATATAATTGGACATTTAGTTGTTATTTTTAATATAACCAAAAAAAGAAGAATGAAAATTTTACAATTTTGGTATTAGTTGGCCGCTATCTTTAATTTTTTTACATGGTATTTTTCTTATTTTAATTAATGGTGTCAATACCAATCGATTGATACCCATATTACTTAAATAGCAGATGCCGTTTTGAAATTATACACTTTTTAAAAAATGCGGCTCTCCCTTTGGTAAATGACCGCCATTTTGAATTCCCTACGATGAAATTTTCATTTAGTCGGATGAAATCCTTTATATTGGTTCCTAGTATCACTGGAGAAAATGAATTGCTTTCTGCATACGATGCAGTTCGATTTTGCTAAGCCTTTTGACTAACAGTGTTTTAACAAGAAACGCAATATTGAACACCATTTTTCTCATGAACTAATAGATATATCGAGAAAATGATAATAACCAAAGTTATAGATAAATTTATGCATAACATAATTGTCATACAAAGTTTTTGTGTAGCACGAAGCATTTTTGAGTTCTAAAAAAAATAAAAAAAATTGGAAACTAAAATAGCCGCCATTTTGAATGTTTCGCGTGGATTGTTTGGCCTCGCTCAGTATAAGTTACAAGTAGCCTAAGGAACAGTTTCCATCGTGAGGCCAAACTTTATCATGACTTGTAACTCCCAATGTCCATTTATATGGGGATTCACACCTACTAATATGAACATGACAGTAAACACAACATGCCCGGTCCGAACCAAAACACCACTCACGCGGCCTTGAGCGCGCTTACTGATTCGGACCGGCCGTCAGCACTGTAAACGCGGTGGTCGTTGTTGGCGTGATTCGGAACACGGCTACTGTATAATAAAAAAAATACTTCTGTAGAAACTTCTATAATAAAACCGGCCAAGTAGTGCGAGTCGGACTCGCACACGAAGGGTTCCGTACCATTATCTACTAAAACGGCAAGAAAATCATGTCTGTTGTATGGGAGCCCCCTTCAATATTTATTTTATTCTGTTATTTATTATTTGTTGTTATAGCGGCAACAGAAATACATCATCTGTGAGGTTCATGAGATACAGCCTGGTGACAGACGGACAGCGGAGTCTTAGTAATAGGGTCCCGTTTTACTCTTTGGGTACGGAACCCTAATAATCGTAAAAGCACTCGACATTTTAATTTCGGTTCAAAGGATTAATATGATTAATGGATTGAGGATTAAATGGATGGTAAAATTGGTAAGTTAAGTAAAAGGTAAAATAAACTTCCCAGTTACTATCCCCAGATTCACGGAGATATACTGCAATTTGCCGGCTAATCTTCTATCTTGGTGAGTGATCGCCTGCCGGCCATTAGGACACTTTTCGTAACAGCAGGACTTTTCAGACGACCGCCTTATTACCGCCCATCAGCATCACAGTGAACTGACCATCCGTGAACCTTACTGCAACGAGATAAGGTCTACCAATGGTCAGTTAACTGTGACGCTGATTGTACATGACATTTATAACATAAGCGGGTTTATTTTTAGTCGAAACGATCACTTTTATTTTAATAAAATTATTATTGTTAACGTTCAAAGATTCCCCTGCATGCTAATGTAATAAATAATGTTAAATAAAAAACTATAACTTATATTTCTCATCTGAGTGAATTGTCATATTCTGTTCAAGAAATAAATATCTTAAACCGTTATTTTATCCAAATAAGACCATTTATTATACGACAAACGATTTTTACCAAAGAAATTGGTATTATTGGGGTGTAAGCGGGTTGCGGTGGGGACCGGGACGGGAAGTGACGACCACCTCGAAGCGAACGCGTAGTAAGTACAGTCGACGTCAGAGATATTTTTACACTTTTGGGGGCATTATACATTCATAGTCTTATTACCATGGCATAAGGACTTATGCTTTATACATCCTTCCTTTGCCTTCAACTGTTGTTACAGTACCCGGCAATAAATATTGTACGTCGGTCTTTGGAAAGAGACAATTGGCTGTTTACGACGATTTACGAACACTGGCGACCGTCCATCAATCATGTTATTTATTAATTGACGTTTCATATTAAATAGTGCACTTTCATCCTCCTAGCGTTATCCCAGTACAGTTGCACCCTGCACGCATCCTACCGCTGCCCACGTTGCTTAACCTTAGATACCGCAAGCGGTACGCAGGCGCCGCTGGGCCACGAGCATATAGAGGTGACACGTATATACGGGAATAGGTTTTGGCATGGACGCGTAAGTACGCGATCCCGCTCGCGCGTCTTTTAGCGTATCGAGTACTAGGCGTACGACGACTCTGAAGACTCGAAACGTCTAAGGGTCTGTTCCGCGCTATTCGTATTCGTCTGCGCGTTTGGATTCTTTCGGGGCACCTCGGGTCGGGGTCGGTTTAGCGCGTCTTTGGATCTAGTCTTTTTGTGGACGCGTACTCGCAAGACTCAGTACGCGTTTTGCCTAGTACGTCTCACCTCTACGAGCATAATGCACTTTATGGAAATTAGAATTAATTAACGTCAAATTGATGACATGAAAACTGTGGATATCTGTAACTTCTGACAAATGTCACATAGGTAGTGTGAGACAACGCTCCACGGAACCGCCACCGCCTCCAGGAACAAGACCATCAAGGTACCAGGTGAAAGCAAAGTGGCCGCCATTTTGATTTTTCTACTTGAATTTAAACTTTCGTGAGACATGTTATAATTATATTTTATTAAACGGTTCTTTAATCGCATCCGGAACACCACGCTGCGCTCCAAAACACGCATAGCTGATGTAGGCGAAAAGACTGCTAGGCTCAAATGGAACTGGGCGGGTCACGTCTGTCGCATGCATCCGGACAGGTGGGCTAATATAGCCACCAAGTGGATGCCACAAGGGCGACGCAGACGGGGCCGGCCTAAACGGAGATGGCGGGACGACTTGGACGACTTCCTCATCAACTGGCAGGAGGAGGCACTGATGCGCGAATCGTGGCATGCATGGGGAGAGGCCTTTGCCCAGCAGTGGGACACCCAAATAGGCTAACGAAAAAAAAAACCTAAACGGTTAAAACTCACGTATTAATAGGGATGATGACACTAAAAAAGAAAATCAATAAATCCAAATTACATGGCTCAAATTCTCAATCAAATGGCGGAAAAAGTAATTCAAAAAATAAATAATTACGTAATTATAAGTCTTCAAAGTTTTAAGAGTGGGTATTTTCTGTCGCTTTTCCGCAAAACACACCTTTGTATTGAATGATCGTCATTTACTATGCAACAACAGTGACGTCACTGTTGAGTAGCACTTTCTCTCTCTAACTACGAACATTCTAACCGTTGTAGCTTCGTTATTTTTGAAGATATTTGAATAGAATTTTCACATGAATTTAAACTTTCGTGAGACATGTTATAACTTTATTTTACTAAACAAAGCAAGTGCAAAGTTGCTAAGTGTGCAATCGGCGCGGGTCGCAGACGCACTCATTCTGAGGAAGAACTCCCGACGAGTTCGAAACATGTCGCCCGAAGTGACAATTAATACGTGAGTTTTAACCGTTTAGTAAAATAAAGAATTTTCACTATTTGGCATAGTTTTATGTCTTCTTTCTATTGAAGTAATTATTTTTTTTGAGTCAACATCCCTATTGTCACTTCGTTCGTTTTGTTTGTGGATTTTTTTAGTTACTGCGCGTAACTAAAAAGTAGGAAATTAGCCGAGTCTCTTTCGAAAGGTCGATGTGCCATAGTGATCGGCGGGTAGTGTAGTGTAGTGTAGCCTTGGTCGCAAGTGCACTATTACCTCAAGTGTCGGCGACGGAGTGGTTGTGGTTGGCGAGCGAGCCGTCCCACGCCGCCTCCTTGTGCAGCGCCGCCTGCCGCTTCTTCTCTGTAACACCACAACACAACACAACACCCTTCATTTCTAGATATTGGCAGGGTGCAAAGCGGGTGGAGGGAGGGGGTAGCCTAAACGATCGCAGCGCTCGCTACGGCTAAAATTCACATTTTTGTCGCTGACTTGAGCTGTCAAATCCATATTGCAGTAAACATTTTCTAATCGTTTTAGAGATACATTTAATATGGTCCTAGTAAGATGTGTTATTGTGAATTGTAATAACACCAAGAAGAATAGCGACTGTAACTTTTACCAATTTTCAAGACCGTGGTGGAAACGAGACCAAAGAAATAAGTGGATAATTGCCGTAAGAAAAAAAAAGTAAGTCAAGTTACTGACTACCATCATCCTAATAATAAAATCGTGTCTAATATAGTAAAATAACACAAGATTTCATTATTTTTTTTCACAATATTTACTTACTTCTCGCTTGACAGCTGTGACAATATTGTCCATAATGGCCACCTGTCCGTGGCGCTGTCGTCGCGCACGGTCCCAATACTACACATTACACAGCAGGGGTAAGGGTAACCAACCGATGGAAACATTTACATTTGTACAAAATCTTGATAAAACATGTCCATTATTGCTCGGTTTTGCTATTTCTACTTGCATGTATAATTTTAATGATATGCGAATAATTCCTAATCCTCCTAGCGTTATCCCGGTACAGTTGCATCCTGAAATCCTGAAGGATGTCTGATGGATGGGGTCCGCTATCTAATCCCAAGATTTGCCGTTGGCACTAGTTTTACGCGAATAAGTCCCGATCATTAAAAGCAATAATAATCGTTAAAGCCTGAATTATCTTTGAAACATAATTTTTACATGTGGCGGCAACGTCGTCAGGTGAAATCGGCAGCCTTCACTTGACATGTCTGGCAATAACACGCGATTTCAAGGCTCCGCGTTGCACGAGTCGCACAACTTCTTGACAAAAAGAGACTTGCGCGCCAGCTTACATGACAGAGTAAAAGAAGATGGACAAAAAAACCAAATGTGCCCCATTTTCTGTCTAACAAGACCGATGTTTGACAGCTAATAATTGCATCCCACTCGCACGAGGTTGCCACATAGTAAGTGCTCTTTCGTTCCTAGCGCGATAAGGTATCTGGAAATCACGGAGGCGTGGCAGAGCCGGGTTTTGCCGAAGCAGCAAGAGGAAGAGGCCTACCCAGCGTGTGGAGGTCAGTGTCTTTCAATTAAGGGTGAGTTGTGTGTTGTACACCCGCTGTCTGTAACATGTTACCTCTGGCGATGGTGATGAGGCGGCGCTCCTCGGCGCGTTCCTGGCGCGCGGTGCTGAGCTTGACGCCGAGCGCGCCCGACACCAGCCGCCGCGCCAGCGCCGTGCACGTCTCCGGCCGTTGTCTGGAACATGTTAAGCCGTATGTTAAGTCAACCATTCTTCTTTATTGAAAGTCTACACAGCTGTCAAAGTAATCGTACTATGCTAGTATAGTGCGCGCCATCCACGAAGGCGCGCCCCTCCACAGCCCAAGCCGTACAACTGCGCACAGATTAGTATGAGATACGCTGTGGAGGGGCGCGTCGTCGTGGATGGCGCGCACTATATACAAAAGATGAATGACCTTTGTTCCCAACGACTTAAGCAACCTGCACACGTCAGTCAAGAGCTCACGCTCAGTCACGGGTGAAATTTATGGCATAAGAATAAGAGTAAGTTAACACTTTCACTGACAGACTTAAACCTTGAATGTACCCCAGAAACCGATGTAGCGACCTACCTATAGCGACCGCCCGTGCTGGCGAGCCGTCCGGCATCTGAAAAAAGTTACGCAGCGCCCGTCAGGCGGGTTCCTGCCAGTGGAAGTGGTAACAGTCTCTGAAGACAATCGAAACCGTTCTTACCTATAAGGCTGCAGGAATTCTGCGCATTTCTTGGCTTTGTTCCGGGATTCGAGCGTGGCCTCCTGCAGGGGACGGCACCGGACTAGCTGCCTCTGCGTCCTGAGCACCTCGGCAGCTGGAATGGACGAACAAGTAATGTGAGTACAGGTATGAGAATTTGTACAAAGTTTAATTTTCGAGTTATTAATCAGCCCCTCTAGCACAACATGCATTCCGTCTCTTCTCGCGCGCGAGATAAGCTACCTGTCACTTTTTGACAGCATTAATCAGACAGTGACAGGTAGCCTATCTCGCGCGCGAGTAGAGACGAGATGCATGTTATGCTAGCCCCACAGGGGGGCTAACACTAATGATACTGTGAGGGATCGTCGACTACGCGATTATCGCAAGTTTGCGCGAATATTACTTGTACAAACGCGCGAATAAACATAATTGAACTCGAATAGGTGTCCTACTTGAGTTCAGTATGTGCGTTAGTATGCGATATTCTCGTATTCGCATTGTATTAGGACGACCCCTGACGTGACACGAGACGACAAAACCTACCCTTCTAATTTTGCAAAGTGTGAGTGACTTGACTCGGCAACAAGCTGCTCTGGACTACCAGAACGTGCTATGATTAGGCGTACAAACCAACATGTGCATTAAAACCAACGAATGACGTTACAATACTTACAATAGCGGGATACTTAATATTATGCTTCACTAATTGACCTCGTAAGAGCGTACAACCGGCCTTTGAAATAGCAACGGAACGATTCGTTAATCGTAGTTAATTTTGACAATTTTGAACGCGGATGGACGGATATATCATCAGTTATACACGGAAGAAGGGCAGGATTAACGAGGTAAAACTATGGCTTATCAATACGAACTTACGAACGTAACTCTTGTCTGTCTATTGGATACTTTTACCGCGGGGTTAGCCAACTAAGGATGGGTTGCATTGCACGGCATAGGATGATAGCTGCGGGCTCCACATTTAAGGCGAGGTTCTTCCATTGCAAATGTCCCGGTCTAACACGCGTGAGTTTGCAATTGACCATCCCACTCTCTACGGAACTGTGCGCGTAATTTTCGTAAATTTTTAGTACATTTTGGGTGAGAAAAATACATGGCTTACTATATTAACAATATTAATCCCGACATCCCTCATACCATCAAATACGTTTATTTTAGTATTATTTTCTACTCATCATGTTACCTAAGATTGAAATAAAATGAGTTTTAAGATATAAAATAGAGGTATGTTTGGATTTTTTTTCTATCGAACAAAGTTTTGAAAATTGTGTAACGGACATCCGACGGCACTAGATAAAGGTCTCAAATATAACATCGTATTTTTTTTACATTTTTAATATGTAGTATTTCGAAATAAAACCGTTTACCAAATCAGATTTTTACTATAACCCGGCCTTAACGATGATCGGTCTGAAAGGTCTATGGCAGCCAAAAGTCACTAAGCACTAAGCTTAAAACTATCGATAATATTATCTATATTTTTTTCTTCGTGTATCGGCCATGTCTAAATACTCAAATAAATACGTTTTATTTAATTTTGATTACAAAGAAATTTATTAAATCCAATAATAATTAAAACACGTTTTTCTCGGTTGTGTCAATTTGGTACTTAATGAGTTTTGGTTGTCACTCGACGATATACGCGAGCAAAGCCGAGGAATCTGCTAATACAACGCTAGAGGCAAACACATTTTTTCCAAACGTTAGTTATGTATCCGGTACAAATCGATACATAACACGTATTCGCCTATAACGGTACTATTCTGGAACACTCGCTACATATTCATGAGAGTATGGCATGCGAGCAAATTGTATAAATAACGTATGCTCGTCAAACCAACCGGGGGCAATGAACGGTGTTGACAGATTAAAAAACGTCTAGTGAGGTAAACATGTTTTGTTCACACCAATAATGCAGTCTATACATCTGCCGTCCCATTGATTTTCACCCTTGCAGAGTTCCTACTTAAAAGATAAATAAACAGACATCGAAAGCTCATTAATGTCTCAAGTTTAGTATATCGTGCCTATCAGTGGTGCAGGCGCGTCAAAAATATTCTTACGGAAGCCGGAAATAGTTTGCCTTTCTTATTCTTCGTGAGCCGTAGTAAAACTAAAAATTAGGCAAGCCGGTGGGAATAGAGTTGTATCGACGCTCCGAAAAGAAAGAAAACAAGAATTCTTATATTCACCTAGGGGATCAAGTGTTTTTTGGACCGTACATATGTTTCGTAGGAATAAGAAATATGTTGGCTGGTATATACTTAATATTACATAAAACGACTCGTGTTACATTTTAACGTTCTTAATGACACAATGATGTGATGACTAAAGATGATTTTATATCTAGATGTTAGCCATTAATACCGAAAGGTCAAAGGTCATCATAACTGGACATTGCCCGCTCAACAAACATTTAATGTTCTAGGTATGACCGACAGCCCCCTATGCAGGGGATGCCTGTCGGTCGATGAAACAGCTCCCCACGTCATCCTGAAATGCGAAGGTGTAGCTGCACAACGGACTCAAATCCTCACGCACCGAGGTCACTCCGCGAAGCGTCCGGTGATACCAGGAGGATCCTGCGCTTCTGGTCGGAGTTAGGCTGGCTAGAGTGGCTAGACCCTAGCTAGCGAACAAATCAAGCCAATGGTCCGACATACACGGACTAAGTGCGGAAAAAGGAGTCCATAACCATAACTATGATATCGAAAGGTTTTTTGGGAATCGAACGAAATCGCAGTTAATTGATATTCTTAGACCATTTAGCCCATAACCAAGCTATTTAAGCCTGCAGTTTCCGTTGACAATTTCTGAGCCGAATAAGAATAAGTTGCGACGAATAAACCTCAAACAGGTAGCCAAAATAACATATTTTATAGCTGAAATTTAATGCACATAACTAATTTATAACTCTTTGAGACAGAACTGGCAAGGAATCAAAAGATCTATTACATCAAAATTACTAGTATTCGAATTACAGACAGAATGTCAGGTTTACTGATGGAAAAACAGCGATCGACATTGGCACACGTCCACAGTGAATTGGGCGGTTAATATATCGTTTAGTGTCTTTGTAAAGCTCGTAAAACTGTAGCCACTCATGTGAAACGAATATACTGGAAAAGGACTGTATGTCCTTAGTGCAAAGTTTACTTTCCTAGTGTCATAGTATGAGAGATCCTATGTAACTGCTTGTATTCTAATTTCCCATGTCCATTGACGATTTTTTCAGTAATTTGGTATATCTAATATTGGATTTCTGGCAATCGTGGGCGGACTGAGGTGAGTCATGACGTCATGAGAAGTCAATGAGAATGAGTCATTCTGTAATAAAATTGTTAAATGAAAATAGTCGTATTCATAGACTCCGTAGATTTGCGTATGTTTGCTATAAACTAAGAAATTAATAATGAAATAATTATGAAATTAATAAGAAACGTGAGGTTTTGGCCTTCTTAATTTTACACATTATTATTGGGGAACGGGGCATTATTATTGGGTTCTAAAACCATTTTCACGTAGCAGCACGGGATCTGGTAGCTGCCCTCACTGACCCAAAAAGAAAATCCAGCCTGTCGAAGGCGCGCCCCTCCACAGCCCAATCCATACAATTGCGCATAGATTAGTATGAGATTCGGTGTGGAGAGGCGCGTCGTTGAGGATGACACGCACAATAATTTCGATACGGAACATTGTAGGTACGGGTTGTAGAGGTGTACTGTACCACGGTTGACCGGCCGGCGTGAGCGCCGCGCCGCGCCGCTCGTTGCGTCACTGGGCCATCGAACCTCCTTGGCGAGGTTGCGCGCAAGTAGGCTGGGCATTTTATTGTTGTTGCTAAGGCACTAGAAACAACGAGCAATGCCGGCCTTCCTGACTACCCCTGGTCTTCAATGTTAATGGAATTGGCTATACTAAAGTGGTTTGTAATTTGTAAGGCTACACGGGCTGTTCACATGCCCACATTGCTTCGAACGAAGCCTATTTCTTTCCAAATAACGTTTCCAAAGGGAAATCACATAAATATAGTCAAAAATAAATTATTTTCGAATAAAGGTTAATTGGGCCATTTACAATCTAGACTAGAACAAGAAAAAGAAGAAACATTTATTCACAAGACACAGAAGACACACATATCTAACAAAAATGGTAACAGAAGATCTAAAGTTAATTTTCGGTACAAATTTAATAATGCTATAGATTCCTAGATAGTTCGTTTCGTATTTGTCCCAGCGTAGCTCCAGGTTATGTTCTAAAGGTTTACCACAACATAACCTGGAGCTACGCTGTACTGGAACAAATACGAAACGAACCATCTAGGAATCTATAGCATAGTAAATTTTGTACCGAACTGGCCGTAGTCTAAGGTTGGGTTGCACCAAACCGTCTGTAATCGTTAGCGGTGTTCGTCAAATCTGATTGTATGGAAAGTTTGACAAGTTCCTATGGGATGACAGCTGCCGGCGCCATATTTGACGATGACCGGTCTGTGCTCGTACGTTGGTGCAACTGGCACTAAGACGTCACATAAAAAAACATGACCATATAACCTATCGAATATAACCTATGGGGCCGAAAGGTTCTCGAGTGGCGACCACGGACCGGAAGGCGCAGCGTGGGTAGACCCCCCACAAGGTGGACTGATGACCTGGTAAAGGTCGCGGGAGTCCGCTGGATGCGGGTGGCGCAAGACCGGTCATTGTGGCACTCTTTGGGGGAGGCCTATGTCCAGCAGTGGACGTCTTTCGGCTGATATGATGATGATGATGATATAACCTATCGTGCTAGCTCGGCGGATGTGGGACACTATAAACTATAACAATATCGGTTACTACGATGCTAAATAAAAACGCACTATAGTTCGGAAATTATTTCCGTCTTTCCTAATACTTCTTAATAAGATTGCGGAGATTGCATTGTGCTCGTGGGATATTGCGGAGAAATAATAGAAGCGTTATGTGTTTAATAACGCGTTTTGTCTGTCTCTTTGTTTCCGGAGTTATTACGTTGTTAACTGTTTTATATTACACTACACGTAATTACGCGTTGATCTAACACAATCGGTTATTTTCAGTATTGCCAGAGACTAGGAATTATATAGACTGCTAATGCCTATACATTGTGGCGTAACTTTAAAATAATGAGCCTGCTGTAACTAGTTTCACTATGGAGAGGTCATTGTACCATTCAATTCGTATGCCACTAAGACCTCTGCTTAACACAATAGCGCCATCTATGAACACAACGAAGAAGCTCCTAACAGATGGCGCTATTCTGTTAAGCAGAGGTCTTAGTTGCATACGAATTGAATGGTACAGTGACCTCTCCATAGTGAAACTAGCTACTACAGCAGGCTCATTATTTTAAAGTTACGCCACAATGTATAGGCATTAGCAGTCTATATAATTCCTAGTCTCTGGTATTACCTACAACCTAGACAACGAGACGTGTAAACCATAACCATATTGAAGTGCAAATAGATCTACGACATATAAATGTTACAGACATTATTGTATTCCATTAAATTTGCTACGACAAGGCCCTTTTAAGTACTAATGGGCGGCTTGTAATAATAATAAATTTGGGCGGCTTGTATATTCTATTATACCCATCAAATATGCCTTCGATAGTCATACAACGTTAATTCCAAACATGAAGAAAATTCGAGTAAAAGAGTTTTGAATCGTGAAACAGCCAGTTTGCAAAATAAAACAATAATTTCCGTTACACGCGATTCGTCGACAGCGACGGCGCTGAAAGGAACCCAAGTTCAAGGCGCGGCCCGTGCGCAGAATGAAGACGCTTTGTTGAAAAATGGAACCGCCAATGAAATCGAAAGTGGCGTGGGGCGCAGACACAAGGAATTAGCGGTTTTTAATTTTCAACCCGTTTTGATTGAGTTTTCTTCTTTATTACATGTAACTACCGAGCGAGCGAGTGAGTTTGAGTTAAGAACCCAATTTGACATTTTCCCTCGCAGAGTTAATTTCCCAGTAGTCCAATGCAATGCCGAAGAGTGCAATAGTTCTCCAATGGGCGTGGGTGGTAGTTTTCGTGGTTATGAAAAAAAATGTGATAAGTGTTATTTGTGGTGGAATATAATTGACTTACAAAACAATTTTTAACTCGATTAGTCTAGGAACTTAAAATATTAAAATGGCGGCTTGTTACGATTATAAATTACTGCTAGCACTGATCGCAATGTTGATCATGCGACTCATACGTCACAAACTATATTTGGGTTGTTTTACAAACTAGAGACGAAACCGAGTCTGATTTCGACCGGCTTTTTTGGGGACAGGTTCACTAAAGAACACGCAAAGTGAAACAAGATATGTGGTATTGTAACTCAACTGAACGACAATGTCGCTCATCGAAAAGGAGTTTGAATATTCCCGTATTAATTTTCATTTCCCGTAATATGTTTCTGTTCCTGTTTCTGGTATTTTAAGATCAACCGCCGAGATTCCATAGTTTGTAGCAGTTCCTTGATAACATTTAGGATTCGGAGTTTTAAAGCCTCTCGTAATATATATATTTGTCATTATTATTAAGTAACATGAACAATTATTAACTTCATTAATATCATTATTTTATTATGATAAAAAAAAACCTAACGCTGTCTCCCATCACTCGCGTCCAACGACAGAGTCTTGAACCGTGTGTACGTGACTTGCAATACCACGACCCGATCGCAAACTAGATCAAACAATCTTGCCTTTTATTTATTACATCAGGTTGTGTACAATCGTACCCGAGATGCAACCGGTTGCCAAACTAGTCTAGTTTTATAACTTAACCGGTGCTTAAGCAACGCTAAGTAGAGCGTACTTAGAGCATACCGAGGTGCGCGCGGTTTAATTAATGAATGATGATGAGATAGTAGTAGTAGTAGGCAATTAATTTGTCGCATTGTCTAATCCTGACACAAAGAGATCGAGAGAGACTGGAAGCATTTGAGATGTGGTGCTGGAGACGAATGGAAGGAATCAGTTGGACCGAGAGAGTAACAAATGAGGAGGTATTACATAGAGTAAAAGAGAAAAGAACGTTGTTAAACACTATTAACAATAGAAGGGGAAAAATGATTGGACATTTGATACGACACGACAACTTCTTCAAGACCATTTTGGAAGGAAAGATAGAAGGAAGGCGAGGCAGGGGAAGACCAAGGCGCAGTTACATGGACCAAATAAGAGAAACACAAGGGCAAAATATCGATCTAGCTAGGTCTCGTTTCCAGAAAAATGGTTTTCTACGGGTTTGGACCCCAATCCAGGGTTAATACCAATAAGTTCGTATATAAATCTTTAGTTTCCTTCTCTAATTATTAAACTAGGAGAAAAATGCGCCGTATCGCCAGCGACCAGCGAACGTCAGACAAAATCGCACTTCTGACTTTTTACTTCGCAAGTTAACATATCGCGCGACACAAACTACGAGAAATCTCGTATCGTGCGCTATTTCTAGACATGTCAATTGCGAGTTTCGCCTGACGTCTCTTGACATATGTTATTATTCATTATTGACATCTTGGGCATTTTTGTCACGTAGTCCTTCTTATTGTCATTCTGAGTTCTGACGTTGTTTTGTTAGTGAACCATAACATGTTTCGTTTAACTTTATCAAGTGAAATAGGTATATATATATATACATATTCTATTTGGTTCTTTGCGTCACTCAAGTATTACGTATTATTATCCGATACTTATCGACTAATCCGAACGAAGTGGCTAATGGATTCGACAGCGAGATAACCGAGCGCGAGCGAAAGCGGAGATTAGTGGGTCGAAGATCAACGAAGGTCTTAAGCAAATTAATGTAAGAACAAAGACGAGGTGACGGCTCTATTATTTTAGTTCAGTATGCATTCACTTAGACTTAGTGTAATCACTATCATATATCATAAAGGAAGCTTAAAATTAATAAATGTTAATAGTACATTACTTACCAAGGGCGATAAAACAAAGAATGTCTCAGATCGGAGGTATTTGACGCCCGAGCCGAAGGCAAGGGCGATAAATGTGCGATCTGAGGCTTTCTTTATTATCGCCCGTGGTAAGTACAAAATTTTATGTCACCCCCCGGCCAGGAAGTGGATTTTTTCGCGCGCGGAGCGTGCGATAATGGCCACTTTATGGCCAGGTGTGACATAAAAATATTAACTCAACACGCTTAATTGAAACCTGATCGTGTTCAAAGTCCATTGCGTGACCTTTCTCACAAGTGCAAACACGACTATGATACGGTACTCCATCATGGAATGCCAGTGCCTATCTTCCGGCTTCATCATCAGACCTTGAAACCTAATCGTGGTCAAATTTCATTACAAGACTTTTCTAACTAATCCAAACACAGCTATGATACGATGTTCCATCATGAAGTTCCAGTTCATATCTTCCGGCTCCATCATCAGATCAGTTCGACAGTACCATATTATTGTATTGTCATCAGAACTACTCGTACATATAGCTGCCAATTTTTATGACGCTACGATCCTTGGAAGATGGTTAAATTAGTTACCTTAGATTCCATTACATGGTTAGTTATATACAGGTCGAAGTTCCAGTTCATATCTTCCGGCTCCATCATCGGATCAGTTCCACAGTACCATATTATTGTATTGTCATTGGAACTACATATAACTGCCAATTTTCATGACGCTGCGATCCTTGGAAGATGGTTAAATTAGTTACCATAGATTCCATTACGCCATTACATAGTTACATACAAGTCGACCTAATAAAAGCGTGTTAATATCGTCACTATACTTGTAGTTTAAGCTGTAACAACAAAATAAATAAAATTGAATCTAATCTAGGCACTCTGGGTCTTTTTCCAAGTTATAAAAATCAGCAACTTCTTACATTTTGGTTGCTTATATACGTTTAGATAAGCTTTTCCTATTACTAATGCAGTCAACATCTTTTCGCGCAGACAAGCTTTCGTCGAATTACGAATAGTAAAAGTGTGTTTTGGTGTGTTTTGAAAATATATATTATTGGCGAAAGAATGTACGTAAGTAAATAATTTACTGCTAATTTTAAATACAACATTTAAATGCTTAGTTTAACATCTGTCCTGTCCTGTAGGTGTTAACCCGAATCTTTGTCAAGTACAAGGGGCAGGGTAGTTGCCTCAGCACTATAGTGTATAGGTACTTTAATACTTTTGCAACTTCAATTCACACGTTGCTGTCGATCTGCATGAGCGTGTTAGCGGTTGTTACATAACGGATATTTGTGTCACGGCTAATTTGTGACCGCTAATGTGTGACATTATGAACATTAGAAGTCAAAGGTGAATGAGGAACTTCTCAAAAACATTAAATAATAATTTACAGACAACCCAGGCATGTTGATGGAAAATAGTTATACTTCAACACTTCAAGTGGATAATTAAATTAAGCTAAATATATGATTACTTCAGAGACAAATATTTAAATACTATTGATTATCACGGAGATTTCCAAAATTTTTTTTAGTTAAGAGAAATGTAGGTTAAACGATTGACGGTTTTTTCAGAATATGCTCGACTTTTCATTTTTTTCTCAAGACTTCGCCCGCTGAAACGGGATTAAGATAACTTTTTCACCCAGCTTTCCTCCGTACATAATGCAGTAGAGTTTACTCACCCGTTTCCTAGATGTTTCTACAGGCAACGTAACCGCCATTCGTGTTGCATTCGTGTTTGTAAGCAGACTGGTTCAAGTGGTTCGGTAACCGATATGTCTGCTTAACCGAATTCGCTGTATCGTGTCGCCATTATTAACTCTAATTGATTTCCGATTGTAATTGCGAAAGGCTAAGTGAATTAATGTTTTTGTAAAGTAGGCTAGGAAACCAAATACAAAAATATAGTCTTGTTGCGTATATAACATGTGATTTGACAACATTTTGACGAGTATCAGTAAACCGACGGTATGCTTCCCGCAATTATAAGAGTTAGGTTAGGCCTTGGTCGTTCTGACGCCGTCACCGGCTGCGTGCAGCGGCCCGTCGCACGCGGCGTCTGAATGGTACCTATGTTGGACAATGTTCGGGCGCGGTCGTTCTCGCCCGTCGCGAGCGACGTCCAAACGCGAACATTTTTCAGACGTCGCGTGCGACGGGTCGCTGCACGCAGCCGGCGACGGCGTCAGAACGACCAAGGCCTTAGTGACTCATTTTCGCTCGTGACTTCGTCACGCATTGGTGATTTTTTGAATAACATATAAAACACATAGGTGTAGGTTAGGATTGTGCCCGGGATAAAATCATTATAGCCTTCTTCGGGACTTCATACTAAATTCATTCTGGAGAGAGACCCCATTAATCTTGTTTTTATACTTTATTTATTAAATAAAAAAAAAATCCTCCAGCAAGCAATCTTAAGCATGATAGTGAAAAAGGCTGACAGATTTACTTTCGAATATTTCTATAAAACTGCTTTCAACTTTCAAATTTTTATAAATCTCCGGTTAAGTTATAATTCCTATTTGTATTGTGCACATTTCAAACACGCGTTCAACAAATATTGACGATCACGCCAATCGCGCCTTACTGTGTACTAAGCATACAGTACACAACAAACATGGCGAATTCGTTTGACATACCGTGTGATATGAAACCTACTAACGAAAATATCTTCTATCTTATCATTTTAAGGATTTAAGGGCATAAGAGTGTAAATAAATATAAACGCGGAATTGTATAATTCGATGATAAATCGTTAAATATATGAATAAAATGCTATACCTACATGAACAGAAAATAGGGTTCAGTTCAAAGATTTTAAATGTCTGAAATGGAATGCATATGTATATATATAAAATAACGCTGGGTCACATTAAAGAAAGGAAATGAAGGATAGCTAGAGCCTAATTACTGGTTCGGTATTATTTAGCACTCATTCTTACTTGGCCAGTACTATCTACAACTCAACTGTCACGAACAGGAAACACTCGTGTGTGTGATTGATTGAGCGGTTTCTTAGGCCATTCTAAAGTCTAGGAACAGGCCCTTCCTAGGTATGTCGTTAGCCAGCCGCGCCTCGTGACTTACGTGTCGGTTGCGTAACGGTTTATGAAACGTTTCAGGTTTCTGTTCTGTTATTAACCGTATTTGAGGGGTTTTCCAATATTTCCACGTTGCGCAACTAGCGTGCTCGTGCTCGTCCCTCATCGTGCACCGGTCAAATACCACTGCAATAACGCCAATAACTACTGGTTTACTAACCAACCACGCCAACTAGACAAACGAAGTGTACAGCGTCCGTGCCAGTTCTCTATTTTTAACGGACTTTAAAAAAGGAAGAGGTTCTATGTTCCACTGCATGCATTTTTTTACGTATTTTCACCGATCTCTCTGTCAATTATGGACCGATTATCATTTTACATATATTCAAAAGAGTATATTTTTGTGATGGTCCCATTGTTTCATGGAAATCGATTGATAAGATTTGCGCCCTTCTAGATTTCTTATGGTCCCAGCCTATTTGAGCCTAGCAGTTTTTTAATGGCTACATAAGCTATACGTGTAGTTTTTACAAAACATTTTTTTTTATCTAGAGATATTTCTTAAAACTGCCTCTCTACTATATATATTCGTACCACTCTCGAAGAAGAGGCTAGTATGACAACTAAACGCAATAAAGGAGGTAAAACAGACATAATATAATTAGATACCACTTACCAATTTTCGCGCTGCTGAAGACAATCAACGCATGTGTATCGTCCACCCACTTGATCTCAAACCCTGTGTCCTTGTACTCACTGAACACTGAGAACAGATCGTTCGTCTTAAATTCACTAGGAAAGTCATACACTTCCACCACGTGGCCGAACGCCTCGTCGTACGGGCCGTTGAACAAAGCCTGACCCCGCGTCTGGTATTGTTCGTAACTGTTCTTCGCTTTACTTATGTGAACCTTCCCCACTGTTGAGGTCAGTTCTTCTAGCAGTGAAGGGTCGAGGCATTCCCCGCTGTCGTCGAACACAGCATCCCAATCGTTTTCCTCGCGTTTCAGTGACACTTTAGCTTCCAATTGCGGCTTGAGCTTTTTCGGTTCAGGCTCCTTTTTCTCTTCTTCGCTTATGGGTTCGGTCGCGGTTCGTTCATTCTCATCAACTTTTTCTACGGGATCGGATATAACCAGCACGTCAGAATCAAAACTTTGTTTGATTATCCTCTTGTTGCTCCTGTTAATCTCCTGCGAGGCTCGCTTCAACTCTATGGCCTCGACATCCTCGTCCTTATCATATAAATAACCATTATCTATAATATTGCTCTGGTTCGTTTCAGGTACGGCCATGTTTACATCGGACTCATTAGTCCTCCAGTCGTTGTCGTCGGTCGGGTACGCTCTGACAAAATCTTTATAATAGTCGGGCGCGTACAGCCCGAGTTGTCCGTTGGCAAAATAATCTCCTATATAAAAACTACTATCGTCTATCTCGTTAAAACTATTATCACTGTATGATATTGCACTATCACTATTTGGCACTTGGCAGACTGAAGGCACGGTTTCGGTCGGCGCGGCTCGGTCTATGCTGGGTGCCGTGGAACGGGAGCTGCGGAGGTGCGGGGGGGTGTAGACGTTGCAGTAGGTCTTGTCTATGGACCGCCGGGGGGTGGTGGGCTGGGACTTGTCTTTGGGCGGCGGCGACTTAGACGCCTTGGCGGGTGTTTGGGCGCGCTTGGGGTCGGGCTTGTCCTCGGAGCCGCTGTCGGCGTTTCGCAGCGCGCGAGGTACGTATACCGCGCGGTCGGGGCGGCGGGGCTTCGTTGGGCCAGATCTGTTCAAGCAAAGTATTATATTGTATTGTCTCTGACGAGCACCTACATAAACGGTCGCTAGGATTAAGAATAACATCCATCTCGATTTATCTTTTTCTCGCCAATTAAATCTCTTATGCGTTACCAATAACATTTCATCGTCATGCAAGTTTTCCTCTTTGGCATACAACCACTCTAAATCGTAATTTCATTCAACCTCAACACAATAAATCCATAAACAAATACCCGATCAACCACATGGCGGCGCCGGTGCCGGTGTCACGTCCCCGGGCGGTTACATTACATTGGAGAAACGCTCACGTAACGCAACCGGGGCAAGGTCGGAATATTTCGACGGCGGCACACTTTTCGCTTGCAGCACCGTTTCGCTCCGCGAGTTTGTTTTGTTTGCGTTCAGCGCGGTCAATAGGGTGAATGGATTATGCTAAGTTATTGGTTAGGCTTCGAGTTAATCTTTTCATAGGAATTTTGTTGGATGGATTTGGTTTTTTGAAACGAGCATTAGAAGCTTAACAAAAGTTTAATTATACCAGTATAAATGAATGTTATGTTGTTATTTTGGTATTTACAGTAGAATCCGGATACAGCGACCGTCAAGGGACCGGCGATATTACGCCGCACTAACAGGAAGTCGTACAAAACGGACTGATTTTCTTTGAAAATGTTTTGGTATGAATCCTAACGTCGGTGATTTAGCAGTCGTTAAAAGCGGTCAAATGTTATAAGCGGAGACGTTATAAGCGGATTCTACTGCTTTCATAAGGTTTATTTTTTTAAATGTAGGTATAATATGTCTGCATTCTTGGTCATTAGGTACAGTCAGCGTCATATAGTATGTAGCAGCCAAACTGGCCAAATAGTTCAGAACACCATATATTTTGTACGGTGCGGTGCGTACGGTAAAGTATTAAGTATATTCATGTAGTAAGTAGTTTTATGGACGAACCTTGAGGTTTGTCTAAATCTGTGGTTCCTGTGAGCAAACCGCATGCAATTGTCCGCAGTGGTTTCTAACGTAGACAAAAGGCTCTTTGCGAGAGAGAGAGAAGGCGTTATAATTGCATACAATTAATAGCATGAGAGTGAGCGAAATGTACTGGAAAATTCGAAATTTTATAAACTTAAGCGTGAACGACTGTCGGGAATTTTGGAGACATGGAGAGCCCCCAGGAATTATGTCAATTCTATTGTAATATATTTATCGAAAACTTTGACGGATGCCAAATTTTTAACTATTTTTTGGGCGTTTTGTCTAAACATACGGTCTTACTGTGATTGGATCTGGCCATGCGTTTAACATAGGTGATTATTTTCTTCAAGGTTTACCCATAGATACAAGATAAAGCTGAAACATGTTCTTTGGAAATTTTGAGTACCTAATACTTTGCAATGAGTAATTCAATTCTGATTATAGCAATGCGAATCAGACGCAAATTAGCAACGCTATGACCTATCGCCAGCGTACCATTTGTTATCTCGTCTTGGCATTTAAACGATTAAAAGCGTTCATAGCGATCTGAATTAACTAACAATTAATTGTCTGATGACTGACCTAGTTATTATATTTTAAGCAAATAGCCAGTTCGACGGATGCACATTACAATGCGTCTGAAGCATTTTCTTACATAAGTATACGTGTCTCAAAATAATGCCCGTGTGAATCTAAAGTACAATTAACAATCTGCATAGTTTCTGAATGAAACTTATACTTACCTATAACCTTTTTAAAGGGGAACCGACTTCAATTTATTTTCTAAACCTGCTCCAGAATGTTACAAAAGCGATATAGTCGCGGACAAACATACATACAGTATACAAACATACTGGTCAAACTGAGAACCTCCTTCTTTGCAGTCGGTTAAAAAGGTTTATTTACTGTTTCCCGTAACCTTTATGTATACCTACTAATGGCTTGACTAACAGTTAAATTGTAATGAAAAAAAAAAAAACAATTTAATAATAAACTAAAGACGCTCTTCCAAAAACGAATAAACAATAAAAAAAAATGAATAAAAATGAATAAAATGAACTTTATTCTGTAAGTAGGCCGCAATGGCACTTTTACAAGTCAAACCCTACTAGCGTTTCACAGAGGCCACTGCCGAGAAGAAACGCCGAAAGAAACTCGACAGTCAGCCATTTTCTCACAAAAATATGCTTATTACAATGATAAATGATAATACTTAACCTACTTAAGATCAAGAAATCTAAGTATCTATATAAAGCAACACAAAAACAAAGAATAAAATGAGGAAAAAAACCAGTTATGACAGTGTGTAATTCTGCAAGAAAACATTTCGAAACTGTATACCTTAGCATTATCAAATTCTATTTAGGAAAAAAAAAAATTGAATCCTTTAGACTATAAATTTAGTTATAAATCTTTTGATATGTTTTCTTGCAAGAACTGCGTCAACTAGATAAAATTAAAAAATACACAATATATGAATCTTTACTCTATTTAAGTATCTGGTTTGGGCCATGCTTTTCTGTCTGTTAGATAGTCCTCAACCTTGTAATAAGCCTTCGACATCAATGATTTTTTCAAGTACTTTTTAAGAGCTGGAAAAGGTAAATTCAAAACTTCATCAGGTAACTTATTATAAAAACGGACACATTGACCTACAAAAGATTTGTATACTTTACGGACACGAAATTTTTTAGTGGCAATTTTATTTTTATTTCTAGTATTAAAATTATGTATATCAGAATTTTTACAGAAGGAGTCTATGTTCTTAAGGACATAAACAATATTCTCATAGATGTACTGGGACGCTACAGTTAAAATGTTGATTTCTTTAAAGAGTTCTCTTAAAGATTCACGTGAGCCTAGGTTATATATGGAGCGAATGGCTCTTTTTTGTAACACAAAAATTGTCTGTATGTCAGCTGCTTTACCCCAAACCAGGATACCATACGACATAACACTATGAAAATAGCTATGATAAACTAGGCGAGCTGTTTCTACATTGGTAAGTTGCCTGATTTTTCCATAATTACTTTAAAGCAATCACACATCGCAAATTCGCATCTGTCTCAATTTTGCAATGAATGGCCGCCGGCCGGGGTCAGCAATAGACAATCACTTAGCATTTAGACAACCGGCTAACTTTAACTCCTTTCTTACTCCACAAAGTTATTGCAAAAGCAAACTTGCCCTAACCAAATAAAGTTCACATTTAAATACAATGCAAAAGCAAGATATGATGATGAAATGAGCAATGGAGTTACTGTGTGGCTGTCATTCTGGCTGGCTATCGAGGCCGCGAGGTCAAATTACTGTCATTATGTCATTGGTGTTGACAAGCCTGCAATGGATCGAAACGGTTGCTATCAATGGTTATCACGGTGTTACTAATAAAATATTTATTTACTTGTTTCGCGGCAGTAGGGTTTTGTTCGGGACAGTACTGACTGACTGACTGACAAATCCAGACGAGGATGCACGATATCACCGAAAGAATTTCAAGACTTGAAAGAATATATTGTTGTCCGTCGTGATCTTCGCGACTGGCTTCGTGGTAATTGAAGAAAATTGAAACTAAGACATTTTGTAAGTTTATTGACCGAAAATATACTTGGCCTAGTGAGTTTTAAGCCTGTAACATTATTTTTTGATTTAAGTAGGTAAACGTTGTTTCAAGAATATGTTACACTCGAAAAGTACCTAGGTCAAACAAGGTGAGATATCCCATAGTAACGGTGGAACACCCCCATTGGGAACTTTGGAGGTTTGGTGAAGATTGAGGACATTTGCAAGACCAAAAGGCATTCATTCAGAAACCGAGTTGTGTAGATCAATATCGTAACGGCTACAAAACTTTATCTATCTGGCATTGTTGTAAAAATAAAAATGACGTAGGTACCAATTAATTGACTTATCAATCATTTTAGCGGCTTATAACAATATTAAAACGAAGTAGGTAAACAGTCTTATGACAAGCAAGCAAAAGTGTGACAAGATAAAAGCGTTTCGATTTTCAATGCCAATGAACGGGACACCAATAAAAGAGCACCAAATAGGGTATTAAACTAAGGTAAAAATAAATTCTTTTTTACTTGACTAATAAAAGATCTAACGAAAATACTCGAAAAACATCAATTATTAATTTATTTTAGCTAATTTAAAGATTTTATAAGCATAAAGATTTAAAAAGGACGCTGATTTGAACAAACCAATTCACACTGTTTTAGTGACGTCACTAAGACAGTATTTCCCTACAAACTTCATATTACCAAATCGTTTTTGACATTTAATAAAAAGTTGCTGATTTGACTATGAGTTTAATACCGTATTATATATGCCAGGAAATGACATGAACCAACTTACTTGACAGAAAGAACTATTAGTATGACTCACTACACTAGGTATGCCTTTTCCCTGTCCTTCAGACCTTTCGAAGTGAGCAGATAATACGTCCGCACGAATGGTCAAGCACACTCGACTGACAGTCAGTTGCCATTATTATTGTGAAATAATTGCTGTGTGAACTAAAATGCTCGTTTTTCCTTTCCGGCGACGTATATTTGACGTTGTCAAGACTAATGTCTGCGTAAACAATTGTACTAAGTTATTTTATAAAACGAACTAGACGCGCGTGAAAAAGGACGCCGACCCAGAAACAATAGTGGGTTCCATTCGCAGTGAAATAAAGCATAGCGTAAAAAAATATTGATTACGTTTCTAGTAAATAATAGCATGCGTTATTGACATAATATACTAAATACTCATTGTCTGCGTATTGATTACCTCCGTATTAATTATCGACGTTTTGCAGTTGAAAAGGTAGCGTGGTTTACTTACACAACTGCGCACGACCGCACGTGTTAACAAAAACAACCCCGCTTTATACCGTATCCGTCATATTCTAAGGTTGTTAACATGAATCAAACAATGGAATGACGAAAGGTCACTTAACCTTAAACTAACAAGGAAGCAGCATTAACATTTACAAAATTAGTTCAAGACTTGACACACATTATCTTTCCCCAGCTATTCCAAATCCAGTCACTCTTCAAAATTAGAAACAGGGTCTAAACGACACTATGACTCACAGAGCTTCAAACAATCCAAAAGAACGCATCCAGTGTGAAAAAGCACAAAAACAAACCACGATCTCCACTAGCACACACGTATACGCATTTATTACAATCAGTTCTGACTGAATCATTCGATACACAAATCTGTAATGGCGGCAACGTATCAAAACAACTCACAGTACGCTACAATCGATCGGCAAGGCCGTCATGCGTAATCTCTAGCGATAAGACACGCACGTCCGCGCTCGGCGCCGTGCACAGTACAATTGAAGGAAGTACCTGATCTTTCCCTGAGGCTGCGCCGGCGCCGGCTTGCACCCCACCGCTGCATCTGCGAACGTACCATAAAGTTACCATCTGTTGGACAATGGGACTGTTACTAATTTGCTGGGTTAAAATGACCTTTCGTCCTTAGCAAACATATAAATCGAATGATGATGGTCTATGTTTAAATATGTACAAAAAACAGATATATTCATTGCATATTTAGTCTGGCTAATTTAATGAAAGTTGATAATAGAAACTAGACGCCAATTTCAAAAATCTACGTGTTGCAATGCAACACTGTGTATAATGTGACAAAACAATAATGATACTTTATATACAGAATAGACAAAAAAAAATCGCTTCAATAGCTACTGCCATAAGTATTCAGATTCAGAATATTTAAGTACCTATCATCAAGCTTGTGTCTGGTACCTAATGCTACCGCATAGTATGTACATGCTGAGGTTATGTGCGTACAGTCAAACAAATAGAAACACGTACCTTTTTTCGCTCTTACCTCAATGATAATAAGGGTTAAAAACGAACGTGTTTACATTTCCTCTACTATACATACTATGCGGTAGCATTGTTGCAGTCGACAGCTGCAATGCAGACGGCATCTTTAGCTTAAGAACCCCACATATTAACATGGATCCTAGCTATAAGAATTTTAAGATATATAATCGTTCTTAAGTGGCGTTTTTTTTAAATTAATAAGGCTAGCACGCTGTCTCTTCGGAGGGAATGTGGCTATTTGGTTCCTTTATTATTAACAAATTAATTATTAACAAACTATAGTTACCAATACCTCGTATACCGAAAAGCTACCAAGTAAATGGAAACCCGTTTTCACGTTCAATCAATGCTTTAATTACCTACGATATTGGATTGGATCGTGCCGTGCCTTGTGCCAAGCACTCTCGAGGCCTCAAGACCTCGCACAAAGAAGATATTAATCGAATGATTTATTTGGTTCAATTGTTCGAAACATTGTTTAAGAGCCTTGTATCTTTCCTATGACCTTCGTGTCATTTACAGCTATAAGGTATTTATCTATGGGCCCTTGTTGCCTGAAATAAATTAATTAATAAAATAAATTAGGTACAACATTAAACGAGTGTAATGATTTTGGTACAAACACTTTTGTTTCTCGGGAAAACTTTGACTTCGCCTGTGATAGTACTACATTAGTTAAACTTGCGACATAAATATATATATATATATATATATATATGTCGGAGCGGTCGAGCTTTGTGTGTCGAGCAAGAGCCTCTACAACGGCATCAGAAGGATCAGGAGTCGAATTCATATTAAGTGGGCGGAACAGTGGGTACACTCACGCACACGAGTCTTACATGGGCACGGTAATCATAATTAATTAAAGTCACAAATCAATGTCAATAAATCACAATCACACGAGGTGGAAATCAAATCACAAACTATTTCAGACCAATAATTATTAAACACGGAGAACACGACAACAATGTTGAAACGGTAACGAATCCGTGGGTCACAAGTGGTACTTCACACGGCGCGGTCACGGTCGGGAATACGTCCCGTCTCAATCATAGATCCAAACAGAATGCCCGCTCGGCATCCAAACCAAAGCTTCGGAACAAAGAACAGATATCATATTTCATTCCCAGACCCACGGCTACGTTCGGCAATGCGATCTTATAAAAACAACTCACACATTGCCCCGTCTCAAAGCACAAAGACTTCCTCTGTGTCAAAATACAATTACGTTTAAATGCTGTTAATATAAACATTGAACTAGGAAGGAATGCGTGTCCCCTGCGCGGGCCTCATTAGCTATCATGAGCTTTTAACCCGCCCGCGCCGACACGGCGATCCTGACTGTCACACGTCCTCGTGTGCCAAACAATATCACAGAGCCTTTAATGAGACATATTTCATACAGTACCAATCGCTCGGCTATCCTGCCACCAAGGCACAGCCATAACAAAATAGTTTCCAAAAACATGATTTATCGTCAAGTCATCAACTGTCATAAAACATTTCTCAGGACACAGATCAGGTACAGCCCAAAACTAGTTCCATAATATCACATAGGTAACTCAAATCCATATAGGCACAACAATTTGGCTCAACCATCATCACACAAGAGATGGTAACACAACAAATGGTCTCACATAGACCACACCCCAATGCAAGGTCCCACAGACCATATTGCATCCAACGCACAGTCATATCTCAATGACCAACACAAGGTCCCACAGACCACAAATGCAACCAAAACAAGGTCCCACAGACCACACGCAACCGTAATCCTCCTGCTTGCCACCGAACCGCGCAGTCTCCGTACCAGCTAAACTGGGTTTGGAATGTGACCTACGGCTAGTGAACAAGTCAGTAGACCACGTTGCAAGAGCCAAATGGATGTATCAAACAAACAATACAAAATCTGTACCTTACGTGTATCAACAACACATCGCCGACAGGGCTGATCCTGACTGTTCCCCATAAACGTTAAACCATAGCTTTTTAAACTCAGTGGGAATACAGTAATTTAGCATCCATACCCACATACTTGTAATATAGTTTACAAAAAAAAAAATGCGGTCACCTTCAACAAATGTGATTCACTGACCGATAACTTCGGGATAAACTAAATTTAATTTCCACTCGTATGATTTATTATAATCGGTACAAAAAAATTGGCTTTTCAGTGACTTAAACTTTTAACGTCTCACCCTTAAACATAGAATTCACCACCCGATCGCCGATGCCAACCATATCAGTTTCATCAGTAACTCTAATGGCTAACTCCATTTATCCTTTTGACATCTTGTCATGTTATCTTCTGTCATTATTTTAATTCCAACAAAGAACCAATTCTTTAGTTGCTTACAGAAAAGACGTTACCATAAAATAAAAAATCCTGACATGTTGTGTTCTATTCAGTATGTAACCGGGTTATTTTTTTTTTTGTTTTGTGTTATGTAACAAATCTAACAATTCTATTTTGCTTATAAAATCTATTTATCAATCAATCAATAATAATTTATTTCGGAAATGTCCATATCGTATACGTTATGACCCATTCGTTTACCGTTTCTATAAAAATATCAAAATCAATTTATAACAAGAAAATTTGGTGGGTTTTTAAATTGTATGTATCACAAATACTTAAGGCTTTAATATAACTGCGAACAGTCTACATTGCAAAAATTAAGAAAGTGCTTTACTCCATCAACAACCGTGGAATTTTCTTGCTCATTAAAATAGTAACGAGATTTTAGAACGAAGATACCCGTTTTGCCATAACATTCAACAAGAGGGACTTGACATTCGTTTTGTACAAAATCACATCTAGTAGTCTAAACAGCCTCCTTATGCTGTCGTTAGCTTCAGATGTTAAGCATGGCTTCGTAGCCCTAATGTAGTACTCGATTTCCCGAAACATCAGTTTTTAGTAATCAATTTTTCAAACTGCATTAACGATTTTGCCATAGTCGCACCATGACTACCATGATCTTATCATGATCACCATAAATTAATCATGACCACAATCTCGTCATGACCACCATGTTAAATTTTATCATAATCACCATAGAGTCACTGTCCATCACAAAGTCATGTTATGACCGTCGTAATAGTCATAACCACCAACAACATCATCATTATCACGATTATAATAATCATCATCAATCATGAGCAATACCGACACCAGGCATAGGCCCTTCCGGCCCAGCGCTGGCCAGAAACCACACGTAGCATCAGACTTTCTCCTAGATGCAACCTGCATGCGTCGAAGACACGCAGCTTATTTTTCTTTTTCTATCGCATTGTGCAAAAATTGTTTTATAGTCACTAATATTCGTAGGTATCACCACACATCAGATTAAGACGCATTGGTACACGTCACGTGATAGAAACTTTGAATCTGTCAGCCACAGTACAAAATTGCTATTTAGTTATCTTTGTATAAACAAAACAAAATCTCAAAGGGCTCGCATACAATAAGCAGCTCATTCATCAAAACACATTTTTTTAATCTAGTAACGAGCTCATCTCTTACCAGGAACCAGTCTACAACTACAATGTAGAACTGTAGAAAAATTAAGATCATACGCAATGATCACCCCTCTTAAATCTGCATCTAAAATCCTTAAGTCAATAAGTTAACGTTGGCTTACCGACTTTTCATAAGTTGAAACACAACTGAAAAACATGGGTAGTTAAAACCCTTGGCTGGGTCAAGCCAGTATAATGCCATAAATATTGCATTATCAGAAACGAACAACATGCAACAGAGATTCTGAACTGATATCATCTTCTCTTCAGATTTCAGAGATTACCTGGCAAATACTGTTCACATAGGCATCATCCATGCCGTACAACGTAACAAAAGGCTAAAAACTTTGCCCTCCAAGGTAAATTGCTCAAAAGCTTCTATAAAATCAGATATCATTCAGAATCAAAACAATAATTGGAACGACTGACCGGATATATAAAGCTGAAACAACACAGGCTTCCCGCTTCAGCCGTCGTCTCGCTGCTGTATCGCAGTTCACTATTCCCTCGCACTGGACGACTGTGACGAAGATGTTCGATGAGTACCACATTAGGAGCAATGTATCCGGCCAACCACGTTCGAAGTAAATCGTATCGTTATCCACATTCATTGGATGTATGACCAATCTGTCCATATGTACAGCACTGTGCAAATAATGACAATCATATACGCCAGAGTTCTCTTCAGACATAACAGGCGTAAAGGTCGAAAGAAAAAAAATCGCCCATCGATTTCCACCTGCTTCTCGTGGCGCGAATCCCACTTCTGATGTCGGAGCGGTCGAGCTTTGTGTGTCGAGCAAGAGCCTCTACAACGGCATCAGAAGGATCAGGAGTCGAATTCATATTAAGTGGGCGGAACAGTGGGTACACTCACGCACACGAGTCTTACATGGGCACGGTAATCATAATTAATTAAAGTCACAAATCAATGTCAATAAATCACAATCACACGAGGTGGAAATCAAATCACAAACTATTTCAGACCAATAATTATTAAACACGGAGAACACGACAACAATGTTGAAACGGTAACGAATCCGTGGGTCACAAGTGGTACTTCACACGGCGCGGTCACGGTCGGGAATACGTCCCGTCTCAATCATAGATCCAAACAGAATGCCCGCTCGGCATCCAAACCAAAGCTTCGGAACAAAGAACAGATATCATATTTCATTCCCAGACCCACGGCTACGTTCGGCAATGCGATCTTATAAAAACAACTCACACATTGCCCCGTCTCAAAGCACAAAGACTTCCTCTGTGTCAAAATACAATTACGTTTAAATGCTGTTAATATAAACATTGAACTAGGAAGGAATGCGTGTCCCCTGCGCGGGCCTCATTAGCTATCATGAGCTTTTAACCCGCCCGCGCCGACATATATATATATTTAGATTCACTATAGAGTAGCTAGAGAAGAGAAAGAGTGGAATTATATTTATTTTTTACTTTTATTGGTCACGGACTCACAACATCTGTTGCCAAACTACTTCAAAGTAGTAGAGGAAGCGAAGTCGTCCGAGTCCACTGGAACAAAGCGGCGTTTGTATACATGTATGTATGTTTGTATAATTTATTTTTTATGTGTGTATAATTGTTTTGATTGAGAATACATAGTTCGAATATCGTCAAACGAAACGTCGTGAAATTGGTTGGAAAATTAATGACAAAAAGTTTTATAAGAGGGGGTCGTAAAATAATATTAGATATGTATAAGTATTTAAAACTAATAGGTACATCGCGTGTACACAGTACCGGGCGAACCACTAAGTTCGGAATAGTTCGGTATACAAGTTAGTATGCAATTTCTTCTCCCGTTTACACAGACGATAGTGAGAAAAGTCTAGCATCGTGACTAGGAAGGCGTGAGCACACAAGTATTACATCAATGCAGCGCGCTCCCAGGCCGTGGCTGCAATCGCGGGTTGCATTAGGTAGACCGACTCACGACGGTGTTGTAATCTCGGCGGGTTATAAAACAACAGATACTATCCGAAAAGCTAAGAGACTATGAGGTGATTGAAAGCATTATTTGGAAGTTGAGTTTGTAATATTTTTACTTTTACCTACGAAACGAGGACAACGGGACAAACTTGGATTTAATCTACCCCCTCGAGACCAAACATCTCCATTAAATTTACAATCATCTTTCAGTGAATTTTAAATTATATCTGCAATGTATGTGAATTAACTCCAGATACGTATCAGTAGCAAACTTCTTATTGACAAAACGAAAGAAATGTTCCGTTTTAGCTGCGTAAGCGCATACTTACAACAACAACAACAAATACTCTTTATTGCACACCTCAATTACCTTACCTTTGTTCTCCTTCCATCCCACCCGATTGTCATGTATCATGTAATACCGAGATTCATTTCCGTGCGTATATAATGGGAGCGAATCCATCGAACTGCTAAATCCGTTATCTTTCCTTTTTATGGTTAGACTAGCTGTGACCGTGGATCGTGGATCCAACGGCTTTTAAGAAAGACACATTTAATTAATTGATATAGTCGGATATTCTTAAATAATCAACTTCGCATTGGGATTCTGTTCGAAATATTAGTGATGTCAAAAATCGGAGGAAAAGTTTAGATTTTTTTTTTTTGGTTCTGTGCAGGAAACATAGAACCAAAGTTTTCCCTTGCTGTCCATATGTTTTTTTAACGCATTCACTGCCACCCTCTTTTCCTGGACATTCGGCAGGTGCCGCACTTTGCTGTGTGCCACAAACGCACATGTGAGTTCAACCGACTATTTTAAGTCTAAGGCACTAAGGCACAGTGTACAAGTGTCAAATATTATGAACGCGTCTGTGCGTCGAAGGCACTGCGTGAAAGTCACGGTGACGCATATATGCGGCGGTGGCAGTGAATGCGTTAAACATAATTTCAATGCCGAAGTAATCACTAAACGCTACTGCTACTTTAGTAGGTGTGAATCCCCATATAAATGGATCTTGGGAGTTACAAGTCATGATAAAGTTTGGCCTCACGATGGAAACTGTTCCTTAGGCTACTTGTAACTTATACTGAGCGAGGCCAAAAAATCCACGCAAAAAATTCAAAATGGCGGCTATTTTAGTTTCCAATTTTTTTTATTTTTTTTAGAACTCAAAAATGCTTCGTGCTACACAAAAACTTTGTATGAGAATTATGTTTTGCATAAATTTATCTATAACTTTGGTTATTATCATTTTCTCGATATATCTAATAGTTCATGAGAAAAATGGTGTTCAATATTGCGTTTCTTGTTAAAACACTGTTAGTCAAAAGGCTTAGCAAAATCAAACTGCATCGTATGCAGAAATCAATCCATTTTCTCCAGTGATACTAGGAACCAATATAAAGGATTTCATCCGGCGAAATGAAAATTTCATCGACGGGAATTCAAAATGGCGGTCATTTACCAAAGGGGGAGCCGCATTTTTTAAAAAGTGTATAATTTCAAAACGGCATCTGCTATTTAAGTAATATGGGTATCAATCGATTGGTATTGACACCATTAATTAAAATAAGAAAAATACCATGTAAAAAATTAAAGATGGCGGCCACCTATAACAAAATTGTAAAAATTTCATTCTTCTTTTTTCCGTTATATTAAAAATAACAACTAAATGTCCAATGATATAGTCAATTTATATATTTACATAAATTCTCATAGTATTATCTACGCGACAAAACAAAAATTATGACAATCCGTCGATTAGTTTTTGAACTATACGAATTACAAACGAGCCTCGGCGAGTGTGTCATAGTAGTTATGGAAACAAACTGCACTTTTGTAATGAAAGCAAGTCGCTTTTGCACAATGGTATTAGTGAAGAGACCAAACTTGATTATTTTTTCGATAATATCTAATTTTCACGCGTCAGTAACCGAGACTACGCCACTTCGAAATTATAAGTCTAAAACGTTCTACTAAGTTAAAAGGTGGCCAGATTTGGACAATAAATGTGGCAATCGATACAGGAAAATGTTGTTCAACATAAAAAATAACGCTGTGATTTTATTTAACATAACTTAAGAAAAAAATTCCTTTTTTTGCAATAAACTTTTGATATTCATACCCTATAAGTACTTATATTCATAACTTATATATTTTTTGAACCTTAAAAGAATATTTTTTTCCAAAAACAATCACACTACAGAAAGTTTCCCCAATATAAAAAAACAACTATGAGAGTTATAAGCCATGATAAAGTGTAAGTAATATAATATATTTGTATCACGGGTGGTAAGGGTTCCCGCAACCGACGAGATTGTATGAGGAGATGTATGGATGTGACTGCAGCAAGAGATGTATGTAAGGACCGGTACTTGGCGTTCTTTGGTCTCTGCCTACCCCAATGGGATACGGTCGTGAGTATATGATGTGTGTAAGTATGTATGTATAGTAAGGGTTATTACAACTCAAGTCAATAAAAGTAATTCCATTAGACTTTCGTTAGTAATAACCTCCTTACCTCTCTAAATGCACAATGTACTATATATTAAAATGTTCTTAAACGCAGAAAAAACAAAGTGTAGGATTTTACTGAGTATTCATATTAAAAAAATAAAAAAAAAGTTTATTGCTAAACACAGTAAAAAAAAATTTCTTACAAAAAGCGTATTTTTTTTAAGTTGAACAACATTTTTCTCTATCGATTGCCACATTTATTGTCCAAATCTGGCCACCTTTTAACTTAGTAGAACGTTTTAGACTTATAATTTCGAAGTGGCGTAGTCTCGGTTACTGACGGGTGAAAATTAGATATTATCGTAAAAATAATCAAGTTTGGTCTCTTCACTAATTCCATTGTGCAAAAGCGACTTGCTTTCATTACAAAAGTGCAGTTTGTTTCTATAACTACTATGACACAGTCGCCGAGGCTCGTTTGTAATTCGTATAGTTCAAAAACTAATCGACGGATTGTCATAATTTTTGTTTTGTCGCGTAGATAATACTATGAGAATTTATGTAAATATATAAATTGACTATATCATTGGACATTTAGTTGTTATTTTTAATATAACGGAAAAAATAAGAATGAAAAATTTTACAATTTTGTTATAGGTGGCCGCCATCTTTAATTTTTCACATGGTATTTTTCTTATTTTAATTAATGGTGTCAATACCAATCGATTGATACCCATATTACTTAAATAGCAGATGCCGTTTTGAAATTATACACTTTTTTTTTTTTAAATAATAATAATAATATCATTTATTTGCCAAAAAAGGGTATGTTTACATGTCTTAGTGTAAATACAGAATTGTTCGCCTTCTTTAGCTGTTACAAACAGCATGCAAATATATCTACACCATATAAAGGGTGTTTGTATGGAATACACGTTAATTATTAATTACTTAGGTATTTATTTATATTAGGTAGTTATTATTAGGTAGACATTTTTATTTAGGAATTTAAAACTCTTAATTATATATATCCTTACACTATAACTTTACAACAAAATAAAAATAGATTAGGTTAAACTTAAAATTAAACATATTACACTTTGTGATTCAAATATTCACTGATGCTGTAAAAGCATTGATTAAGAAGCCAAGTTCTTAATATTCGTTTAAACTTATTGCCCTCTAGTGTTTTTATTTCAACCGGCAGCTTATTGTAAATTGTGATGCTCATCTTAAATGCATTTCTTTTATATATATCAGTCCTAACCCGGGGTTGAAATAATAGATCTTTATATTGCTGTCTAGGATTACCAGAACACATGTCAGAACGCTTTGTGAAATATTTTGGGAAGGTTTTAGTGAAGCAGCAAATTTTCAAAATGTAGATACATGCCAAGGGCAATATGTTGAGCTGTTTGAATATGGGCCTACAACTACTATCCATTCTAGCGTTTACTATTGCACGCACACATTTCTTTTGTATCTTAAAAACCCTTTCTACGTCTACTGAGTTACCCCATAGGATAAGGCCATAACTGAGGATGGATGATACATGACCGTGGTAAGCCGTGAGTGCAGCGTCATAAGAGACGCACTGTCTTAGTTTTTTTAGTGCAAAAATGAACCTGTCTAATCTAGAACATAACGAATTAATGTGTTCTTTCCAGTTTAAGTGTGAGTCAATATGTAAACCTAAAAATTTAATTGTTTTTGTATCCTGTAGCGTAATATTGTTAATTTTGATATTTAGCTGGCGAGGCACTGCTCCATATGATTGGAATTGCATATACTGCGTTTTATTAAGATTAATGAGAAGGTTATTATTATTTATCCAGGTATTCATATCTGTTAGGGCTACATTAATGTCGGATTCATATGTGTATTGATTATTTCCTGTGACTATTAAAAAATGTTTTAAAAAATGCGGCTCCCCCTTTGGTAAATGACCGCCATTTTGAATTCCCGTCGATGAAATTTTCATTTCGCCGAATGAAATCCTTTATATTGGTTCCTAGTATCACTGGAGAAAATGGATTGATTTCTGCATACGATGCAGTTTGATTTTGCTAAGCCTTTTGACTAACAGTGTTTTAACAAGAAACGCAATATTGAACACCATTTTTCTCATGAACTATTAGATATATCGAGAAAATGATAATAACCAAAGTTATAGATAAATTTATGCAAAACATAATTCTCATACAAAGTTTTTGTGCAGCACGAAGCATTTTTGAGTTCTAAAAAAAATAAAAAAATTTGGAATTTAAAATAGCCGCCATTTTGAATTTTTTGCGTGTATTTTTTGGCCTCGCTCAGTATAAGTTACAAGTAGCCTAAGGAACAGTTTCCATCGTGAGGCCAAACTTTATCATGACTTGTAACTCCCACTTAAGGATTCATACCTACTACTTACGGGTACATAAAACAGCATCTACTCTAATAAACTGCCTGTCGTAGATTGCAAGCATTGATTGACTGTGACGCAACAATAATATGCATTTCCTGTACTGTAAACGACCTTGCAAATTAAACCAGTCCAATAATTGATACAAGATACAAGAGAACCTGGTTGTTAACTATTGCTGATAATACATAGTTTAGTAGTTCACGGTGACCCAGGCAAACGAGTAGATAATTTGAGAAAGACAATAAATATACCGTTACTTTCGATTTCCTAGGGGAATTTATTAGGTGCGATTTTTCATTTATTTGTCCTTTGCGAAGCTCTCAGAATGCAACATTGAGTCAAAAATAAAACACATTGATTGTAAATGTAAAATGAAGACGAATTGATGTTGATGGCTGTTATCAGCATTGCACAATGCAAGCAATAACATGCAAGTAGATAAGAAAACCAGCCGTCAGAGATCATTCAATTACAAAAATAACGATCATTGGTCGATCGCCGTCGTCATAACTACTAGTCTTGCGCTAGATCATGAAAATAACCTGAATAATAAATCCGGCAGTGTACAGTCTTAAATGTGTGCACCCTGCCCGGCGCACAGTACGAAAAGTTGTCTGAATCGGTTCCTTATACGCCATATACGATATCTGGTTTCATATTAGACGGAACAATCTAGAAAGTTCGTCTGTATCCAACACGGCACCAGGAAAACGTCACATATATAGAAAAACCAGGCTCAAGCTATCCGCGACACACAATTTATTGCAAGCGAAATTGGTCTTAAATGAGAACAGATAAGGATAATTTCTTGTTAGGGACTTATATTACGAAAACATTTCGACGGAAGCGTTAAAGAATTAAGTGGAAATGGTATCGAGTTCTTATGGAACATGCTGTAATATAGAGTTAATTATGAGGTTTTTTTTAATTTAATAGGGTTCACTGTGTTGTGTGCGAGGGACATAACTTGGTCCCTTCTGCTGTCAACAGAGTGAATCCTCAAATTTTATAAAGGGTCGGCAGCGCACAAGTGAGCATACAGTGCAACTTAAGACTAAACTTCTATTTCAGAGCTAGTAACCAAATCACGTAAGCCCCATTACACCGGCAGAAAGCCTATAAAATCGGGTTTGAATTGCACCGAGCGTATTTATGGCGATGTCATCGGAGGTGAGCGGGTTCTATTGCTTAGTACTTCCGCACTTGCAACACTTGCAGCCATGATTGGAAAGGAATTCAAGGTTTACTTACATCCTGGACAGGTTTGCTAATAAAAAGTGGTTTAGACGTGTGCCTTAAACACATGAGGTTGAGAGAATTACTGCTGACTTGTACCAATATATCTTGGAACATAACCATGTCGGCAGTTCTTCTCGCTAATTTAATTTCCGGCAATCTCGATGATGGAAATGCATAGGCATATTCTTAGATCTTGCCAAGGCGTTTGATACCATCGCGGGGACTTTACTAATAAATAAATTGGAATATATGTATAGTTGCGAGAGGAGTTGCCCTCGATATGTTCACGAGCTACCTCACCGGGTGCCTCCAGAAGGCCTAAATGGGCAAAACAGCAGAGATCCGCTTCCCGTGCTGTGTGGAGCCCCGCAGGTTAGTATTATTGGACCTAAGCTATTCATTCTGTACATAAGTGACACATTAGACATGTCTTTTCCTAATACTGAGCTTATTTGCTAAGCTGATGAAACCGCGATACTTGTGAATGGTAAGGTAAAACGGAAAGACAAAAAGTCGCCGCATAGCTAAATAATAATCTGCTCACATTCAACGTAGACAAAACTATGTGGCATTCTCAAAAACTATCATCTCCCCTTCCAGACAGAACTATTAAGTTTCACCGGTGTTTTCCAGCCTCTGCCCCCTCGCCTACCAGGTCAATTCAACCTTGTTTATGTATGCGAGTATGTTAAATACCTGGGACTTCTCATCGCTCAGAATCTTTCGTTCAAACAGCATATTGTCAAGCAAAAGTCAAGAAGCTAACATACGTTATGAAAAGATTACTTGACTGCGCTTCCTAATATGTACTTAGTCTTTTTTACCATGCACTAAGTCTTTCTGTACTGAAATACGGAGTATTACGGAGTGGCAGTCTGGGGCAATGCTGGCAGAAGCCACCCGATCACAGCTGAACGTAGACTACGAGCAATAACAAAGTTATTTATAAAAAAAATGCAAATCTTTTCTCTGCGGACCTATTGTATAATGAAACCCAATTGCTAAGAGTGCGGCAGCTCTTTTTATTTTAAAAGCAGTCACTTGCACACACATCTTCACGCTAAAACCGACAGATATAAGAAATGATAAGAAAACCTAATTTCAGAGCCCCTATGTTCCTTTCTTTTCAGCACTTTTTTCTACGAGGAAACAGAAGACCTCGTAACGAAGACTGCATAAAAGGCCTATGATAAGACTGCTTTTCTGCGAGACCTTGCATAAAAATCAGTCATAATAAACTATGAGTATATGGAATGGAGGCTTAGCTTAAATCTGGTCTGGTGTCTGGTAGAATCAAATCAAAAATTCAAATACAACTTTTTATTTTTATTTTGTCACAGTACGAAATAGTTCCCATGCGTTCCAAAATGACCAGAGATCAGAGACCCATGTTATGAGATTGTTTAACCTACGCTATGTTACTATGAGCCGTTGCAACTCGCAACCTTTATCCGACCACTTTGTAACCAATAGAGTTTAGCAAGTATCTCAAATCTAGCCGGCCGCACTACTTTCACTTTCCGCGTCCCACATTTGCGGCCCGATCATTCCACTTTACCGACCTCGGTTGCATCACGGTTATGTCATTGGAATTTAGTATGGACCGCCCGTTTGGTACCAATTTAATGATGCGCTTTGAAGGACGCTGGACTGTTGCAATTTGGGATTATGGCTTCATCCCGCGTCAATTATTTACATGTATGTATGCGTCTATCGTGAGCAGTACCTTACTTTTTTTCCTATTTTTTTTTATATCAAAAATGGGATTGCTTTTGGTCAGCAGGGAATTCCAAACCTTAGCAGTGCGCATTATAAAAGATGATGAAAAGTGCTCGGTTCGAGTAAGAGGAATTTCAACCAGGTAAGGATGGTAACCAGCCGCACGTCTGGATGTCCGATCTGGATGTCTGGAAGAAGGGGGAAGGCGGTATGAGCTCATACTCTATTCATGTATCAATTCTCCTATTTCATATGTCAATTCAAGTCAAAAAGCAGTGATAGCAGAATGCCGAACTTCCCCATCTGCACAGCGCCAGTGAAGGTTATGAAGGTACTGTAGCACATATGTGACCTGTGGAGAGGATATCCTCTGGTCTATGGAAGCAGGCGCGGGGATACGAGTGGGGAGAATAGGGACAACTGTCCTAGATGGTCTTTTTTAAACACTAAAAAAATAGTGCACGATTTCATGCCAGTCGACGTTCATAATGTAGTTAACAGTCACGAAGAACCGCACAAGTCGTATTGTACCAATTTAATGATGCGTTTGAAGGACGAGTGTCGCAATTTGAAAGGCGTCTGGCGACCTTTATTGCGACAGGGACCAAAGCGATCTTTGTTGGATCACCTCACCAGCTAGGAAGTCTGTAGTCTTCGGAGTTGCGAGATAATGGATGCGTGGCCGGACGAACGTGACTATGAATAAATACCATTTATTGACGTGCACGAAAAACAGTATGTGTTTCAATAGAGAGTAGTATGTTCCAAGTACTTAATGTAGGATAAGTACTTAATCCTACTAATATTATAAAGCTGGAAACGCACAGACAGCGGTGGCGGCGCGGTGCGGAGGCGGTACCGGTTGTAATGTTCGAACTATTATGAAAGGGTCCCGCACAGAACGCTTTTTCCCGGCCGGTTTTCTGTGCGGACCCTTTCATATTAGTTCGAATATTACAACCGGTACCGCTTCCGCACCGCGACGCCCCGCCCCGCTACCGCTGTCAGTGCGTTTCGGGCTTAAATGCGAAAGTAAGGATGTTTGTGAGGATGTTTATGAGGATGTTTATGAGGATTTTTGTTACTCAATCACGCAAAAACGGCTGAACGGATAAGGACGAAAATTGGTACCTACACAACGAGTATATAGCCTGTAGATTAACATATAGGATACTTTTTATCCCTGAAATCATCCCTCAAATACAACGTCACGCGGACGAAGTCGCGGGCAAAAGCTAGTGTAGGAGTAGGATATGTTCCACCTTGCTTTAATGAGTTCCTGATTAGCCTGACTTTTTTCCATCATCTTTGAGCCTACAAACATTTTTTAAATTGTTTAGTTCCATTGCAAACTCAAGCCAATAATTACTAAAAATCAAATTCAATCTAAGAAAACACAGACAGTGAAATTGCATGTAATGTTGACATCAATCATGGATCAATCAGCAGATGAACATAAATACGTCAATCTTAGGAAGACGCATTGAATAACATTCCTGAGCAAATCCCCATTATTACGTAAGATTTCACTAAACAAATGAGACAAGAACTTTAATAACGGCGTAGTAAGACACTGTCTCGGAAGATTCTCAGAGTTGCACAAGAGTGGATTTGCGGCGCTTCATTTGCGCATATTTTCAAGTCGGTCATGGTCATTTCGCGCTTTTTGGCTTATTTGATAAAATAAAATCCAGTTACAAAACTTTGGGGTTACTGTAAATGCGTGTAGGCAGCAGGTTTTAGGTATAAAACGTCCAAACCCTTAAGGCCATTAGTTTTATGGTAAAGGAACAAATCGTGAGGAAGAGGAAGCCTGCTTACATCTGCGAAGAAATTCAAATGAGTATATAAATTCCCCAACCAGATTGCTCTCGCGTCGGAGCTACTGTCCGTTGCTGACCAATACGGTATTAAACTCATAGTCAAATCAGCAACTTTTTATTAAATGTCAAAAACGATTTGTTAATATGAAGTTTATAGGGAAATACTGTCTTAGTGACGTCACTAAGACAATGTCAGTAGATTTGTTCAATACAGCGTCCTTTTTAAATCTTTATGCTTATAAAATCTTTCAATTAGCTAAAATAAATTAATAATTGATGTTCTTCGAGTATTTTCGTTACTTAGATCTTTTATTAGTCAAGTAAAAAATAATTTATTTTTACCTTAGTTTAATACCTTATTGTCAATCACAATTAAAAGCGATACCGCATCGTCTTGACGTAAAATTTATATTTTCTTTTTATATGTAAACAACCACTAGTTCCCATGACGAATGTTTGAACAGTCAACGTTCTAGACACCATAATGGCGGCAATTCGCAACCCACAACAAACGACAATCGCACGCAACAAAAGAACTCTATATAAGCCGTGAACACGCCAACAAGTTAATTTTCTAAACCGCGTATCTCTCAGTACTGTCATATTGAAATGAAAGTTAAATTTTGGAGGCTAAAGTAGATTTTTAAGTGTGAGATTGTTCAAGATACGAGATTCAGTAAATAAGTAACGTATTTGCATAATCATTGCACTGAATTTGTGTAACATTAACGTTCCGTTCTTTTGAATTATGTGTTGCGATTAGCTAATAGGTGGATAATTTTCGAAATATGACTAGGTGTAAGGTGTACTTTGTTATAAGATTTATTATTCAAAATGCATAACCTTACTTTTTTTTTTCAATAGCCTATTTAGTGTCCCACTGCTTGGCAAAGGCCTCCCCTCTTTTTCATTAACATTAACCTTACATTAACCTATGTAGAATTGTATTTAGAGATGTTTACATTATTTATAGCAGTATTGTTGAAATGACGCAAAACCTGCAACATTAACGGCTTTAATGCGTACTTTAAATGTTGCAATGACGCAGATCCAGTACCTACTGCAATTCTGGACCATAAATATGGTGAAATTAGGTCAATGAAGAAATTGTACCGAGGACGTTGATTAATAAAATAAGAAAAACCGTGTAACCATCACGGTATGTGAGATACAGCCTGGTGACAGACAGACGGACAGCCAGCGGAGTCTTAGTAATAGGGTCCCGGTTTATCCTTTGGGTACGGAACCCAAAAAAAATTTGATTCGAAGTTTTAAAATATTGATATTTTGTTACGCACCTTTCCTGTGGCGATAGCCAAGTTAACAGTGGTAAAGCCTAAATTATTTGTTGCAGGAGACAGAACCGGCATAAACATCGTCTCCGGTCTTATTAAGCTATGTAATAAAAGGGCCTTGAAATCAGCTTTAACATAAAAAGCAACCTAAAAGTATATGTTACCGACTAACAAGTTAAAAAAAAACTTATTTGCCTATAATCCTGACCACAAGAGGGACGTTTGAGTTTTCAACTGTTTATACGTTCTATACTCGAGTAAAATACAAGAAACAAGATGTATATAAAAACAGTATCTCCGATTCGTTATCCTTGAGTAACACTACCTCAGAAAACACTTCGTAAGATAATAGGATGCTCAAGTTTATATAGGAGTGTATTTAACCAATATTACGAGTGTAAATTCGAGGGCAAATTTTGATAGTCCATCGGCTATATAAAAGTACGCCCGCGGTTAATTAATATTAAAAACATGGTGTAATATTAAAGACTATAATGATGCCGCGTCTAATACCGGAGTGCATTTGTGTGCGAATAATTTCAATGGCTGAGTAATCTCCGCGTGGGGGCTGCCCTCCGTAAAGAGAACTGGTGACGACATGATCTGTATTGCGATGTGAGATTTTTAAGGAGACATGTTATTTCGGTCGCGAAAGATTAACCAAGAAAGGTCACGAAACAAACTAACACGTTTTTGTACTATTCGGATTACAATCGAATGGCAAACGAAATTCATCCACGTGATATGGAATATTCTATTATTTAAGAATATGATCATTTGGAGGGTTCTAGTTAAGCTTTCCCTTAAAAAAAAGCCATAGTGACAAACTTATGAGATATTATGTAAAACGCAAAAAAAATTGCACCTCATCTTTACATGTAGGGGAGGTACCCTAAAAAAACTTTTTTTTTCAAGATTTTATTCTACCGTTTTGTCGGCGTCATTAATATGTATACTCATGCCAAATTACAGCTTTCTAGTACTAACGGTTACTGAGAAAAGCGGGGGACGGACGGACGGACGGACGGACATGGTGAAACTATAAGGGCTCCTTGTTTACTACGGAACCCTAAAAAGATTAAAACACAGTCCAATTGAGAACCTCCTTCTATTACTAAAAAATTTAATATAAAAACTTCCAAGATAATAAATAAAATTATTGCTAAGTAATTCATTCAAATGTCAACCCAACAATCTAAGAAAGAAATAACAAATTGCAATGACTGAAGGTTTCAGTTAATTTCAACCATGTAACGACGTGACTTACCGGAGTGTGATATGTTGGCATCTTCGCGATCAGTTTGTGTTAATCCCATGGCCGGCAGAGCACAAGCTTCATCCCTGGAAACAACAAAATATGTTAGTTAAAGCACAGTAATGTATTGTCCTTTCACACCAACGATAGGCGTTCTACACATACATCAGTTTACCACTAACAACCTAGAGATGCAGCTATAAGGTGGAAATAGTTGCAATTTAATTAATGAATATTTATTTATCAAGCCACACTGGGGTCCTAGAGACGGCAAAAGGAACAGGGGAACACAATAAAAAAGACGGGAAGACAAACTCAAACTGACTGCTGGTCCAATCTAGAGAACAGTCGCAAATGATAGAAAGCAATGGAATAGGATAGAGGCCTTCGGCAGGAGGCACACTGAACTTAGAGATCTAGTATAATATAAATGATAAAAAAAAAACTATATGCATACAAAAAAAGGGTTCAGGATAAGGGGCTTATATACAGGTGGCCCAAAAATACGTTGACACGGAATTTTTAGGATATTTTTTATTACGACACGACTACACGACTTTTATAAAAAAACGTTAAAAATACTATCTTTAAACTAAACAAAACACTAGTTATATGCAAAATATTCCCCTTTGGCTTTGATACACAATTGCAAACGTAAGTTAAACTGACGTTAACTTACGTTTACTACGCCAAAGGGGAATATTTTGCATATAACTAGTGTTTTGTTTAGTTTATTAATAGTATGTTAACGCTTTTTTTATAAAAGTCGTGTCGTCCTGTCGTAAAAAAATATCCACAAAATTCCGTGTCAACGTATATTTGGGCCACCTTGTAGATATTTATTAAGCATTTAGCTAAATTTGTTGGTTTTAGTCTAAAATTCCTTAATAAAAAGGTGTTGTATTCAGGTTTCTTTATATGCATGCGTATATTACGTACTTCAGTACCAACTGGGTGGAATAAGCTAGTAAATAAATCCGAAATTTTCAAAACAATAATGCAACTCACCGGAGTATCTTCTCCCTATAACAGAGCACAGTCCTACGCTCGTCTCTGACCCCGATGGAGAAGGTGGCTAGCTCCGGGCAGCCAAGCTCCTCCACGCAGCGGTGGATCAAGAAGCGGCGGTAGTTGCTCACCGGTGGGAACACAAGCACACTGGAATTCAACAGGGCATTAGTTTAAATCATTCACATAAATGCATGATAGATTTCTTTTTATTAGGGTTCCGTACCCGAAGGGTGAAAACGGAACCCTATTGGTGACGCCCAGACGTCCGTCCGTCGTCTGTCACACAGGTTTTACAGCCAAACGGTTGGAGCTACAGGCTTCAAATTTACACAGTATAAGCATCTTATTGGCCCGAAGCCATACAAATAGTCAAAACTTATTTTCAAATGTTTTTAAGGGGGGCTCCCATACAGCTAAAGGGGGGCGCGAAAATTTTTTTTTATCCTACCATATCAAGTGGGCTATCATTGTTTAGAGCTCATTGAGTAGATACTTACTATATTTTTAATTTAAAAAAATATTGGAAAACAAAGGAATGAGAAGCCACAAGACAACAAACACAACAACAACAAGACAAGTGGAGAGTTTTTTCTAGTTTTTGTTTTGTACTTAAAACACATGTCTCTATGACACATGTCTATATGATATCATTTTTTTTTATTTAAAACAAAAAATGATTCATATCAGACCTCTTCAAATAAGATTTTTAGTAGGACATATTTGTATCAAACAACATAATATTTAGAGCTCTACCTCTGGCACACAAAGCCTAAAATAACTACTATGGAAATATTTAAAGTAACACCACTTACTCTTTGAATGATAAAAGGAAAACAAGATTAAAAGTAATGCAATTGGACTAATTAGACATGAATTGGACTAATTTAGAAGTCTCCCAAATCCCTTGACCTCATTCTCGAGGAAGCTGTTGTTAACTGGAGCAGTTATTTATAGCAGATATAGCAGACAAATACAGGCTACATTATAAACTTCTGTGACAATTTATGCATTTTAACTAAACAATATGTTTAGTTAGTTTAATAAATAAATTAAGTAATAAATAAATATGTACTTTATAAAATTAAGGTTCAATCTTGCAATAAATAGCTGATGTTTTTTTGTCAATAAATCAATAATTGAAGTGAAAAAAAGTAAATTTGCTAGCCAGCCAGTGCGAAAATCTTCAAATTATATATGAATAAAAAATCGGAAAGTGCCGGCATAAAATATTGACCATGACGTAAAAAAAGCTACTAATTTATATTGCATAAAGCAGTGGTTCTTGGTCCGCGGACCACTGGTGGTCCCTGGAAGCACCCAAAATCCGCAAAGCCATCAGAAAAATATTTAATAAACCAAGGACTCCATGGCAAGACAAAATAAAACCCTCATCACTAAAAAGTTAAGAACCACTGGCATAAAGTATCCGATAATTAGGTGTTAAGTTTTTATTTTAGTAATTAATACATATCTGTTTGAAATCTAGCGAAGCGCTAAAAGAAGTCATTATGAAGAAACGTGACGTTCATTGTGAAGAAAAAAATGCGTGCTAGCGTGTCTGCACGGAATCCCGTAAATGATGAACCGAGCAATTTTATAGATCATTTATGAATATTTATTAGCGTCCGCTCCTCTGTCTCGCTCCATATAATCCACGACCTACGTATATCTTTGACGGATTTTAACCTTGAAAATAATAACCGAATAACGAAATGTACAACCACGGAAAGGAGATGAGATAAACATTTCTAATAACCCAACCCATTCCACATACAAATGTACTATAATTTTGAGATATAGAGAAAATAGACTATATATAATAACGATAAAATAACAATAAAGTTAAAATTGTTTACCTGTCAACTCTTTTTTCGGCTATAAAACATTTTAGATCGTCTTTTACATCTTCGACAAAATTATCGTCCGCTAGGCTCAGAAACCTGTCCACCGTTTTGGCACCCAGCTTGACGGAGGCTTGTTTATTCCAACGAAAATAAAAAGTAAACGATCTAATTCACGTGCCAAACGAGAAAATTTCAGCCGACCATTTTCAATTTTTTGTTTGGTTGCTACCTTTTTAATTTGCCTCCCACATTGATAAGGCAGTGGTAATTGGCCATTCAGCCACAATAATATAAAGTGGGTTTTACAGTTTTATTATGGTGCGCTCCGCACCGCGACCTTGGTCCGCTCCGAACCATATTCGATGGTGTGTACAAAGAGAATATAACCATTACGTTCTGGGTGTGTACAGCGGTCCGCCGGACATTATTATTATTGACGGTGCGTTCGGTGCGATGATTCTCCCACTGAATTTGGTGCGGTCCGCACCAAGTTCGAACGTGTGGACGGATCTGCCATACAAATATCGTCGGAGCACACCAAGGTCACGGTGCGAGCGTACCATATTCGAACGTCTGTTCATGTGTCACACGACACGGTGCGGTGGTGTGGCGTGTTGAGCGCACCGCACAGTCCGTCGGTGCGGAGCGCACCATATTCGATCGTCTGTTATAGCTGTAACAGACGATCGAACATGGTGCGCTCCGCACCGCAACCTTGGTCCGCTCCGTACCATATTCGATAGTGTGTACAGCGGTCCGCCGGACAATATTATAGCTATTAAAGTTCACGGTTTTACTCGGCTCGGCATACAGACATCGGAGACAGATATACAATTTTAAAACTCACACACTTAAACATCAAGGTAGTGATAGACGGGCGAGTAAGGGTCGGTTTCCACTAAACGGATCGCATCGCATCGGATCGGAACGGATTAAAAGCCTTATCACACTACACCAGGGCCCTACCGATAGGGTAGTGTGATAAGGCTTTAAGTGGAGTGTAAGGCGTCATGTCATGGCGTTTAGTTTAGTGATTTATTCGGTTCACTTTGGTTATCAGTTGGCTATGCTATAGGTAGTAATGTTTTGTTGTGTAGAAAATAATTAATATCTGAGTAATTAAGTTATACATTTTTTAAATAAACTTGATTATTTTGTGTTTTTTATGTTTCAAAACTATCAGTTTTACAGTCATCATCAGATTACAGAAAACAAAACGCAAGTGAAGTGTGTTGAGTTGACTGATCGAGGAATTCGCGTTTATGTTCTAATTTTTTTGTTTTCGATTAATTTAAGTTAGTTTAATAAATGTTTTTAGCACAGTAGTAGTCTTAGGATGACCATGGAAAGGAGGATCAAGCTAAAAACCCTTAACAGCCACATAACTTGCAAGATTTGCCGCGGATACTTCATAGATGCTACCACAGTCACCGAATGCTTACATACGTGTTAGTATTTTCTCGAATTAACACTAATATAACGGTGTTCTTTGTATACAAATTGACAATGAATCTCCTCCTACGTTCATTTCCCTTATTTTGACTTTCGTGAGACACGAACTTGATCTGGAGCTCACAGTTTCATATCTTAATAATTTTAGTCTGCAAGAGCTGCCTAGTGAAACACTTGGAGGAGAACAACACGTGCCCAACATGCGACATCGTGATTCACCAGTCGCACCCGCTGCAGTACATCAGCTTCGACCGCACCATGCAGGACATTGTCTACAAATTAGTACCCGACTTACAAGACAGTGAGTACACACCATAAACTGTCAATTATTGTATATAGTACTGTTATCTCACGAGTGTGGGTTGGCCATTGTTGTAGTTGTGATACATATGAACACATAGACAGTGTGAAATCACAACTCCTACTCTGACGCACACACAGACAATGTGCATGTATAGCTCAACACACAACCATGGCTCACCTGTGCTTGTGAGATAAAAGTACTCTATCAAAATAATCCACTGAACATTGTTAGGGAAGATATTCCTGTCTTTTTAAACCTTGAAATTAATTACTGAAACATGATTTAGCTAGGATGATTTTTTTGTTTGACACAAACATTCCACTCATACAGGCTAGTATATATAATGGTGAGAGGAATGAATTATTATTATACACTAGCAGCTACAAGCTTGCTTTACATTAGACATATATGTGATTAGAGGTGAATTTTGTATGGAAGGTTCAAACACCCCTAATTCCCTCCTGGTTTTGTAAATGAGTTTTGGTTCAACAATTAACAATGGGGATGGCAGAATAACAGGGTCTTGTGGCCTTGTTGGTGCTGGAACAAGCTGAGCCATCTTCCCTTTTAGCTATTTATATTGCACCACATTTTATGTTTTACTATAATTGTAAAATGAATAAAAAAAAAATGAACTTTATTCTGTAAGTAGGCCCCAATGGCACTTTTACAAGTCAAACCCTACTAGCGTTTCACAGAGGCCACTGCCGAGAAGAAACACCGAAAGAAACTCGACAGTCAGCCATTTTCTCACAAAAATATGCTTATTACAATGATAATACTTAACCTACTTAAGATAAAGAAATCTAAGTATCTATATAAAGCAACACAAAAACAAAAAATAAAATGAGGAAAAAAAACCAGTTATGTACAGTGTGTAATTCTGCAAGAACATTTGTTAAGTAATTGCAAACATCTTTTCAAATCACTCAATATTGTAGTCCGTTCGATTGTCCATTGTGCAATACAGATAATTTAAGGGAAACCTGTAATTGGCCGTACTACTGTGTTATATAGTAATAAGTTATACATTTGTATGGCTGTTGGTTTTCTGAATAAATAAATAATAATCAATAATAATAATAATAAAACATTTTGAAACTATATAACCTAGTTATGCTGAACCCATGTATATTTAGTTGAATAAATGTCTTATCATTACTATTAAATCCAAAGGTCCGTCCGAAGCAAATGCAGAGAGTTGATTCGAGCCCTACACCCCAGCAGAGGGTCATGGGATAAAGAAGAGAAGAGATAGGTCGCCCCCTTTACTGAGACCGCATGGAAGGGCCCTACCCATCTGCTATACTTTTACGTGTCCCCTCTTATCTCTGTCCCTTCACAGGCGAGCCCTCATTAAGCCATCCGCTACCGTGACTGGGATCCTCGGCCGGATAACAAAAGATTGCTTTGTTTTTTTCACTGTGAGAGGACGGTTAGGAGGGTTAGGACGGTCGATCTATCGCCAACTTCAGCTTTGTTGTGAATCCCACACTATTGTAGTAAAAGATTCACAACAAAGCTGAAGTTGACCACAAGGCCTACACATTAAGTGTACTGTGTTCAGATGAGCTGAAGCGCGAGCGCGACTTCTACCGCGTGCGCAACCTGCCGTGCCCGAAGGACGCGGCGCTCGCGCTCGGGGACAAGGGCGGCGCCGGCGAGGAGCCCGAGCAGCCCGACAACACGGACAACCACCGCAAGGATGAACAGGTACGCACAAGTTTATCCTACCCAAGTTACAAAGTCATGCTGAATAAAGTTTGAGTAATAGCAATCGTGGAAACAATTGGAGGAGGCCTTTGTCAATGGACAAACAGACGAAGATAAACATAGCAATATTATAACAAAATTGTAAAACGAAACGTCTGAATAATGGCTATTATTATATTATAATAGCAATACGCAAAAGCTATAATTTCCATCACGCATGAGAAAGGCTATTAAAATAGCCAAATTCTGAATAATGTTCTCTTTTTGTTCCTTTAATGTTCTGTTCCTTTATACCTCGTTAAGTTTAGTAAAAGTTGTATGAAGTTGAGTATTTCCTAGATACATTTCAAACATTTTATGTTGTGAGTTAGTTGCTTTATGTACCTATCTATGAAATATGCACTCCTGTATGGTTAAAGGCCTCCTCAAGCTCGTTCCATGATTCCCTATCCTTGTCTAACTCAATTTATTATTTAATAGCTGAAATTCCCTTATGCACAAATCATAAAGATTTACTCTAAAATTTTCCAAGTAATTAGTACGAAGTGTCAAATAAATGGTAATGTCAACTTCAATCCTAGTACTCCCGTGGAAGAAGTTCCGTGACGGAAATAGCGAGATTCTTTTTCCCAATAGTTCCGTCAACGGTACAAGGAGTAGTTAGGTACGACGACGAGCGTAGCGAAGAGGAGTGTTAGTAGAGCTGTAACACTACAGCGGGCGAGTCGAGCGAGCGAAGCGACCGCTACCAGAACTGCTAGTTCCGCCACAGAACTTCTTCCACGGGCCTACTGGGAATAAACAATTCTATTAATCATCCCCAAATTTGCCCTTATTTTCGTTTTCATTTCACTTTTAATACTTGCGTTCGAAAAAAGTTATATAAAATGGTTGATATACTCAGCACATGCCCAACCCGCTCTGGGCCAGCGTGGGGACTACTGCCCAATCCCTCTCATCTATGAGAGGAGGCCTGTGCCCAACAGTGGGACGTATATAGGCTAATGATGATGATGATGATGATGACTCAGCACATCCCACATTGTCCAATAACTGCCTTGTGCCGCTTGTGGCGCAGGACCGGTCATTGTGGCACTCTTTGGGGGAGGCCTATGTCCAGCAGTGGATGTCTTTCGTCTGATATGATGATGATGATGATGATGCCTTACTCCAGGTGAACGTGTGCCTGGAGTGTATATCGACGTCGCTGCGCACGCTCAAGCGCAGCTTCATCCGCTGCTCCGCGCAGGCCACCATCACGCATCTCAAGAAGTTCGTCGCCAAGAAAGTGCTCAACGGCATGGAGAAGTATAGAGAAGTGAGTGTCAACTATTACTGTTAGCCCTTATTGATAATTATCTTATATCTTTAAACGAGCAATTCTTGTATATTTATTTATTTCGGGGATCTCGGAAACGGCTCTAACGATTTTGATGAAATTTGGTATGTGGGGGTTTTCGGGGACGAGCATCGATCTAGCTAGGTCTCATGCCTGGGAAAACGCCGAGCAAAGCTCGTTCGCCCAAATATCTTATATCTATAAACGAGCAATTCTTGTATATTTATTTATTTATATATATATATTTATTTATTTCGGGGATCTCGGCTCTAACGATTTTGATGAAATTTGGTATTTGGGGGTTTTCGTGGGCGAGTAATCGATTTAGCTAGGTCTCATGCCCGGGAAAACGCTGAACAAAGCTCGGCCGCCCAGATATTGCTTATTGATATGCGACTTATGACCGTTTTATCATTAGCCTAGCTAGGGGCTTTCATTAATTGCGTGAGAGTTCCGAAGAGGGGATTTTAAAATAGGGTCAAGAAATGCCACTATCTGCACGAGAGAGCCTGTAGCCGATACACTGGCCTAGTGCAGATTAAGTATTTTATACTCTTTGGAGATGTATACTGGTTGGTTGTTGTATATTATTTTAATTTATGGCCCTTTATATAATGTTGGTGATTAAATTACTTGATAACTACAAACTTTGTCTCTTAATTTTGACTGCTGAATTAGTTATCAAAGATGGCGTGCAGTTTGGAGTCACAACACAACACGATATCAGTTTTTCATCTCAACTATTTATTGAATTCTAAATATTTGCAATATTTGACAACCACTTTAACCTAGTCTAGTTGGTAATGACCCTACGATGCAAGTATCTATTTATCTGTACCCATAGTACAAGCGTTGCTTAGTTTGGGACTAGGTAGATTTGTGTAAGATTGTCCACAAATATTTATTTATTTATTATTATTTATACTTTGCAGATTGACATACTATGCAACGACGAGCTACTAGGCAAGGACCACACACTCAAGTTCGTGTACGTAACGCGCTGGCGGTTCAGAGATCCGCCGCTTCGGTTGCAGTATCGGCCCAAGATAGACCTGTAACCGGCATAACATGGTCCGTCCGACGCTGGAGGCTAGGCAGGTACCGCGCAGGGCTCGGAACCGGTTTTTTTAAATTAATAATGGGATTGCTGTTGACCAGCATCTAGCCAGGGGGCACAGATGAGGCCGACGGTGGAGCGAGCTCACCCAGAAAATTATTATTCACTTTTGCCTTAAATAGGCAAAATAGGGGGTTTTTACTATTTTTGAAATATCTCCTATAGTACTTTTCATATCTCCATTTTCATTTTAAGATTTATTTTTGTTAGCCTTCATCTATCTATGATATAAATGATTTAAAGTACGAATAAATATCGTAAAATGCAATTAACCTAAATTTTTAACTGGTTAATTGTATGAACACGAAAACGGTTACCGAGCCCTGCTACCGGGCCAAAATAGATACACAGCCAGTGTAAAGTGATCCATCATACCATACCACGCTTAAAGACTGGGGACCTAGCACAACTGGACATTACTACGACACTTAGGCCCAAAAAGACAGCCGGTTTAAAATGATCCGTCATACCATACTACTTTGGAGGACTGGGGAACTTCGGTAGCTGCCCAGTGTAGCGAGATTCTTCACATCAGAATAGGACAGTCTTGAATATCGAATATATAACCTACAACGTTAGTGAAGTTTAGGAAATTCACAATACAGGGACCTACAGATGTATTGCAAAATCATTTTTTTTTCGGGAAAATTCGGATCTCAATCGGAATACGATGGCACCCGAACTTTCAATCAATGATTGTATTAAGGCCAGGCCAGTTCACGAATAGTCGAAAATATTAAAGTTTGAGGTTAGAATGTGAAGAAATAGAATTACACTACACTTAAATTACTGTATATTGAGAAAGAATGAAAGTAACACAATAACCGAACAAAATATTGAAAAAAAATCTAAATATCATCGTAAAAATAAACTTACATGCTGATTATTTTGTAATTGTCATCGGCAGTGATACGTTTTTCTTTACAAAAAGGGTAGCTTTTTTATTGTTCTAACATAATAACCGGATAGATTTTTGATAAATGATCCAGTATTTAAAAAATCAATCAAAATGTACTGAATATTCACGAAAATTGCGCGCAGATTTCCGTAGAGAGCGGGATGGTTAATTGTAAACTCATTCGTGTTAGAGCAGGACGTCTGCAGTGGGACTGCCTTGCCTTTAATGAGTGACTTTTTATATCCATTATTATGCAACTTTATTGTTTAGTGTCAAAGTTACCCCTACGTCTGTAAGATGGGTACTGAAGCTAATTGAGAGAGCACGATAAATACGAACTTTTCCGATAAAGTACGAAGGAAAATAATTTTGCACTACATCTGTAACATACATGTTTGGAGATGGTGTGATGTGAGCTTAGTTATCAACAAGGATCATGCTATTTACTATTACCATACCTACTTGTAAGTAATAATAGAATTTGTACTTTGAAAATTGCACTCGCTACAAAATGATCGTATTTTTTTACGGATCTATGATAGTGCTCCGTAGATTGTCAATTTTTAATGGTTTGCAAATGAATGTGATTATTTTATGAACAAATCTAAATAATATTCTAGATTAATTAAAGATTTTATGAATTGGTACATGATTAAACAAATTTTATTATTTAAATATAAGGGAAGCAATTGGTGTAATTTTAAATTAGTTACCCTAACAGTTTATGACAAAGAATATGAAATATCTGAATTGTTTTAGTAGTACACCTTATTTCGTATATGTGTAATAGCATTGCATTTTTAATTTAAATGTGAATTCGTGTATTAGGATATGAAATACGATACATGTTTTTATATTAGGTTGTTGACTATGTTTTAGTTAATTTGTTATGATTTTAGTTTTTTTTCCTTTGTGGCATGGGTAGAGTTATTTTTTAACTAAAAACCGCTAACTCAGCTTTTACTCATCCTACAATTAGGTTTTATTCTACAGTTGACTGGAGAAAATTAGACTTATTTGAAATCTTCCTTTTAGATTAATTTAACTAATTAAACGATTTATTTAAAACGCGAAGCAAGTTCAAGTGGATTAATTGAAATATATTTAGTTTGATAATGTTTAATTTTGTTTCATTTAACTATTCATCTTGAAGTTAAACCTAACAAAAATACCCTTTTAACCTTACTAATATTATAGATGTGAAAGTTTAGATGTTTGCAACTCAATCACGCAAAACAAACACGATTATGATGAAACTTGGTACGTAACGAGTTTATAGTCTGGATTAACATATAGGATACTTTTTATCCCGGTAATCACCCCTCGAAGGGATGAAATAGGGAGTGGAAGTTTACGCGGACAATGTCGCGGCCAAAAGTTAGTCATTTATAGACTAATTTCAATGCGGTTGCGCAACCTGTATGTCGACTTATGATATTATAGTTGTATTGTAATTTCCTACACTGTAAATATATGCCATACGATTAAATAAATAAATGCGAAAACGTCTCGTTACATGTGTTGTTAATAAAGGCAGTATTACATATAGTTTGGTGATTAACTGCGCTCGTATTAGCGGAGCGCTCGTGGCCCAGCGGCGCCTGCGTGCCGCAAGCGATACGCAAGGTTAAGCAATGTCGGGCGCGGTCAGTACATGAATGGGTGCGCTTAGAGTGGTTACTAACTGAGCACTCCCGTGCTTTGGAAGGCACGTTAAACCCTTGATCCCGGCTGCTGTCTATGACAGCAGTCGTTAAGCCAAGTTGGAGGCCTTCGGGCGTTTTGAGAACTTCTAACAGTCAAGTTGCCCACTCACTTGACAAAGGGGGGTCGAAGTTGCACCACGTCCGTAGGGAAAGTACCCACCGCTACCCTACACGTGACCCCTGGGTGGTTCTAAAAGTGCAACAAAAACTGGTAACCGTACTATCTTCTCGAAGATCTCACAGTTCGAAATAAATGCCATACGATAAATAAATAAATTAACCCTTTGACCGCCACAGCCATAGTGTGTCGTCGTGCCCAGTACGCCAAGCACTGTTTTTTTGGTGTAATGTCTAAACCATTAAAAACAAATTAAAACAGTTGATAAATGATTTTGCAATAGGTGTTTCGACGAATCTCCATTTTGACAAACGTAATTTGACCAAAAGCACTTTTGACGAATCGCACTTTTGACAAACAAAATTTGACCAAAAGCACCTTTGACAACATGGGTAATTTGACGAATCGCACTTTTGACAAAACGTAATTTGACCAAAGGCACCATTGACTAACAGGGTATTTTGACGAATCGCACCCTTGACCATAGGCGGAAAACCCTTTTTCAGATCAAAGTACACCTTCACTCCGACCTTTTAAGTGGTTGTTGGCGTGGTGGGTACGACGACACACAATTGTGTTAACCACTTTATAGGTTTTTGGCGGTCAAAGGGTTAACTATATGTGTAAAACCTGAGTGGACGCTACTGGTGTCCTGAGTCGCCGTTGCACAAATAATATGCACGCTCGTCCGCCGCGCTGCACGCCCCGCCGAACGCTCCGCTCCGAGCATGCACTCAGGCCTTAAACTATGTATTACGGCCGCTATCCTAGGAAACCCGACATTAATAAGAGACGTTTAAACTTTTGCTGTACTCAACTTGTCCGATATTCATTCAACCTTTTGATCGCCATTTTTCATGTACAGCAGTGACACATACGACAACTAATTATTTTTCCATAAGTGATTGAATATGATCATTGTACGAAGGTGATTTTGGCAATGTACGCCATAATAGCATTGGCGCCGCAGGCCCCACAACACACATATAAAGGTGTCATGTGTTCTTGGCATTCTTAGGGTTAAACTCTGTATTTACTGTACAGTCGACGCCATGGATACGTTTGCGCTTCTGCACCTTATTGCAATGGCATAGGATACAAATCGTTCACTGGATACAGAAGTGTAAATGTAACTATGGCATCGACCCTACTGGATCACACAGACAAACTGTTCCGACAGTTTTGTGAGACCCCGTTAATTTTATGTTTTTATACCCTGATTATTAAATAAAAAAATAATAAAAAAATAGTTATGGTAATAAAGTCTGTTTCTAGACCTCTCTGAGCCCGTCAGTAGGCAAGATGTGTTTGCGACTGAATGTGGGAACTCAAGTAAATGAGGCGAACATTCAAAATTCATCAATTTATTCACATTTGTTGTATAACAATGTTAGTGGTAACTTAAGCTAGGTAAATTAACTCGCATATAAACTAGGGTAAAATGATTGATTTCATAAATAATTGTACTTTTATAAATTATATCGATCGCAAGAAAACATTCATGCGATAAAGAGGTTATTTTAGACATTTTAAATCACATTTACTGATAAACAGAATAATGTTTTTGCTTCTGACAGTCTTTGTGACATTGACATAAGATTGAATTTCATTTGGCTAGATAAAAAAAACATATATAGGTTTGTATGTAGACGTAATAGTGTATACGGCATTTTATTTTGAATTGTTGACATTTTGCTTATGATCTTCAAGATAACATTTCAATAAATATGTTTTTTATTGTGTCTCCATCAGATATATCGTAACGAACAAAGTGTTCAAAATATCTGAACATGGCGCTATTGTCAAGTGTCCGTTAGAGACTTACATATAAGTTTAATAACCCGCATGAAAAATTGTAACAAAAATGCATTCGATAATAGCCCATATGTCAACTTTGTATAAGAGTAAAAGAGGCTTAAAATGACCAAAATCATCTCTCCCTCCCGTCCTTGCAGAAAGTTCCAAACAACCTGTAAACCTGTGTAAAACATACTATAATTATACGTACCAAAATAAAATGACACATCGTAAAAACTGGACACATTATATAAGCGTCATTATCGTGGTAATCTACATTGTGTGACTATATTAGAATTGAGGTAGCTGACATATTAGTTATGTTATGACATTTTGTGCGGCAATGTAGCGAACAGTAGAGTAATGGGGTAGTAGATGACATCATAATGACCCGGGAAGGCTCGTCTGTAGGCAGTAGCCCCGCCGTTGGTGGGGCAAGTGTCTTAGGAGCAACACTTTGCAGAATCAATATTAACACATTCACTGCTCGGCTCTTATACGTGTAGCCAATACCATTTCCCCGTATGTAGAAGAAAGTGTGTAGCGCTACGAAAAGCTTGTCAGAGACAGTGTTAAGTTCTCTGCATGCCATACAAAACAGTACCACCGTTGTCACCTATACAATAAGTTTTTTTAAATATAATGACTACGTCCCTTCACACTTCACATCCTGATTCGCGTTCGCCGAACTAAACATGTTGAAAGACTTATTATCATGCGTTATAACCAACTTATAATGGTCCGAGGACGGCAAAGGCATGTTCGGTTTCGCGTGGTCCCTCTTAAAATGTCTACTCAAATGGCTGGTCTGTGAGAATTTCCTCTCGCATATTTTACATTGGTATTTCTTCTCGCCCGTGTGGACTACTTTGTGTTGTTTGAGAGCTGAGGACGTGTAGAAAGTTTTGCCGCACTCGCAGTGGTAGTCTCTCTGGCCCTTGTGTCGTTTTAGGTGGACGTTGTAGGCGCTACAAGTGACGAAACCGCGCTGGCATTCTTTGCAGTGGTACCTGGAAACCAATTGATGAATATTCTTTCAATATTTAAAAATAAGTTTCTGACAAAAAATGGTATAAGCTTTTATTGCCATCTGTAACTTTTTTCGACAACCATCAACTACTCGTTCAGACGGTTCCAAGGAGCCCAAACACTATTTACTTGTGTAGTGTCTGCCTCCTTCAGCAGATCAGCTCGGTGGTACCATAATATTGATTTGTCACCAAACTTACCCAAATAAAGTAAGCCAAACTTGAGCTCAATCGGTTGCGGATAAACTGGTTTAAAATTCATCTGCAATAATTTCCCCGAACACACATACTCGTACATACATAAAAACTTTGCAAGTAAAAAGCTTGTAAAAATTGTACGTCAACTGATCCACTCTGTAGGTATTGATGAATGATGCCAATTGGTATAGTCTGTGCGCTGGTCTATGGCCAGTCATAAAGATAAGCTAATTAGTATTACAAAGGAGCTTACTATTACAAAAGAGCATAGATGATTTCTTACACACAGCATAAGCTAACTTAATAGTTCGCACTAAAGTTCAATGTGAAATGACACCAATAAAAATTGTACTACGACAAAAAATATTTGACGGTAGTTGTTGAGATAATCTCTGTTTATGGAACACACCACGTATTTAAAGCTTTAAAGAAACTAGGCGTAGGTCCAAATTCAAAAGTTCGTGTTACGTACGACTTGTGACTATTCGAAATAGGAAGTGCTATTGTTGCACAATTAGTTTTATTGCTTCAAGTTTTATGGCTATTTGGCCTTACGTGGCTGTCCAAGCTATACAGTGAAGGTACCGAAAGAAGTGTTTAACTGGCAGATGCTTTCCAAAAGTATCAAATATAACTTACCTGACTTCTTTATTGTGTATCCGGATGTGTATGGACAGGTTGCCAGAAGTGGCAAACGTCTTGGCGCAGAGATGGCAGGAATAAGGCTTTTCGCCGTTGTGGATCCTCTGGTGGACCTTCAGATCAGCTTTTATAGGGAACCCTGAAGTGTAAACAGTTCAAAGTTGGATAGCACTATTATTATTTAAATTAAAAATGCCAAATTAGAATACAATAAACGGGTCACTCACGTCTTTAACGTCGAATTCCGCTTGACATGTTTCGGACCAATACGTCCTGACACCCGTTTGAGTGACCCGTTTTAGTACATTACTTAACAAGGGCGGCAAAACAAAGAATGTCCTTGCCTTCGGCTCGGGCGTCAAATACCTGCGATCTGAGGCTTTCTTTATTACCGCCCGTGTTAAGTACAAAATTTTATGTCACCCCCTGGCCAGGAAGTGGGATTTCCCGCGCGCGGAGCGTGCGGTAATTGCCGCTTTATGGCCAGGTGTGACATAAATTATATTTCAATATACAACCGCTTTAGCTTAGTTGGTAGTTTGGTAGTGACCCTGCCTACGAAGCTGGAGGTCCCGGGTTCGAATCCCGGCCGGGGCATTTAATTGTGTGATGAGCACGAATATTTCTTCTTGGGTCTTGGATGTTTTCTATGTATTTAATTATCTATATATATATATATATATATATATAATAAGTATGTATATTGTCGCTTAGTACCCATAGTACAAGCTTTGCTTAGTTTGGGACTAGGTTGATTTGTGTAAAATTGTCCACGAATATTTATTTATTTATATGTGTGAGACTCACGGGAGTTTTCTATTTAAAAATGCCAAAGTTTAGATTTTTGGATATTTAGATGTCTTACTCAATCACGCAAAAACGGCTAAACAGATTATGATGAAACTTGGTATACAAGGCGTTTATATCCTGGATTAAAATATAGAATACATTTATCCCGTAAATGGATGAAATAGGGAGTGGAAGTTAACGCAGGATCGCGGTCAAAAAAGTTAGTAATTCATATGCCCTTGCAGGTAGATTCAGAGTTGTTACAGAGCCATTGGGATTAGGATAATCTATCCTGTTTCATAATCTAACCTTTCCCGCAATCCTGGCACAGGTAAGTCTTGTCGCCCTTGTGCCTCTTCATGTGTATGGAGAGCTGCGCGCTTTGCACGAAGGTTTTGAAACACACATCGCAGCTGTATAGTTTTTCACCTGAAAAAAATATATTGGTATTTGACTTAAACATATCGAACTGAAACCGTACAAACCGTACCGTGAAAACTAGCAACCGTACTGTCTTCTCGAAAATCTCACAGTATGAAAAAAAAAGCCATACGATAAATAAATAAATAATTGAAAAACTGTGCACCACTGGGTTTTTAAAAACAAAAACGTGTACGAAAATATCTCCTGACTTTTAACAGTGTCTTTTCGATGAAAGAAAACATCGTGAGAAAGCCAACAAAGGTCTAAGAAGAAGAAATGAGAGAAATGTCGTATGTACCTGTTTGCTTTTATTTTTTTTACCTGAATGAGGCTTTCTAGGCCTGGCCGAAGAAAGCGATAGGAGAGCACCTGTGGGGAAAATCCAGGAGGACCCTCCGCCACGGCCACGCGGGCGTTAAGCACTGGAATACTCAGAGTTTGCGCTAAAGTGAGATTGGCAGCCGAATCTGAGGTGTCAGTGGCATCAAGCTACTGGGAGTTTTGTCGCTGGTTCACTAAACCTAGCCTAGCTACTAGCTAAGAAGATTCTAGCAAGAAACTCAGCTAGGCCCGACCTGGGTCGGTCGGACTACCCGGTATGCGCCGACCGAAAACCGCCTGTTGTTGCCTTATCATAAGTCATAAGTTTTGTTTGTTGTTGTTAGTCGTAAGTCTTAGTCATAAGTTTTGTTTGTAATATTTCCACTTTGTAGTGTGCAATAAAGAGTATATCTATCTATCTATCTATACGGCGGTACCGGGTCGAATAGGGACTATATGTACCTGTGTGCATCCGGATGTGGTTGACGAGGCCGGTGCGCCGGCTGAACTGTTTCGGACAGTACTCGCAGTGGTAAGGGGTTTCCCGAGTATGAACCTTTTTGTGCTGGAACAACGCGCTGTATCCTCTGGAAAATCCGTACTGATATTATAAATGCGAAAGTGTGTCTGTCTGTCTGTTACCTCTTCAAGGATAAGCCTCTGAACCGATTTACATGAAATTTGGCATGGAGATAGATTGAATCCTGGGAAGGGAGTGGAAGTTTGAATGGATATAACTAACTAATGGCGATAACTAAGTAAGCGCCTGATATAAATAACACCCCTCTTTTTGCGTCGGGGGTAAAAAATAATAGCAATTACATTCTTCCCCTACAATCAATAAATTCAGTTTTACACTCACTTCTTCTTAATTTGCCTCATTTCTGGAGGTTGGGAGTCAGCTTTTTAAATTCTCCATGTCACGTGACATTGGTCGCTTTTATACTTTATCGTCATGTGTCATATTTTCTAGCTTCAAACGAATATTTGGCACGCAACCTCCAGTATATATGTATGTATGTAATAACTTGCCCAAACACCCTGGCCCGAGTCCAGGGGCACATTGAAAATCAGCGCTGGTGGCACATTTATGGGCCACCAGCAATCGCTGAATGTGCTCCTTTTGCCTTCGCTTTTTAATTTTAGTTATTATACATTACATTCTGTTTATTAATGGTCTGGTTTTTCACATGAATCATATAATTGTATAATTGTATTTTTGTTCTTTGTTTGGCAATAAATTCTATCTTATCTTATCTTCTTATCTTAACTTTATTGTACACACAAAAACACAAAAAATACAAACAAATAAGGACATTTATCATGTATCTAAACATCTTGAATGAAACCATAGACTTTTACCATGCCGTGGCCGTCGACGATAAAATATAGAAGCGTTCCATCTGAACAGTTGCTCAATGGTCTTAATCCCTGTCCAATCCCGATATTACGGAGCCAAGATACAACGACTAGACTAGACCCTACCTGAAGGTGGCAGAGCAATCTCCGCACTCGTAAGGTCTCAGGTCCGTGTGGCAGATCTTGTGCGCTTTCAGGTTGCTTTTGGTGCTGAGGAACTTGCCGCACACGTCGCACTGGTGGGGAAGCTTACTCTCTGGCAGCGGCGGCTCTATATCCTCTGTAACTTGGATACAGGTAAGTTATAAATATTTTTTGTGGACAATCCTACACAAATCAACCTGGTCCCAAACTAAGCAAAGCTTGTACTATGGGTACTAAGCGACGATATACATACTTATACAGATAAATAAATACTTAAATACATAGAAAACATCCGAGACCCAAGAACAAATATTCGTGCTCATCACACAAATAAATGCCCCGGCCGGGATTCGAACCCGGGACCTCCAGCTTCGTAGGCAGGGTCACTACCAACTAAGCTAAAGCGGTCGTCATTTTTAGTTACTTTAAAATATAAGATTTTAAGCTCACATGGTCATTTACATTAGAATTGCGATTACGGTTTGTTAATCCGTGATAATGGCGCTTGCAAACAGTGCCGAAATATCGGAAACTCATATACAAATATACATACAACATATAGCCAACTCGTATATGTACCTAGCTATAGTAACTTTGGTAATGCGTATTGTACAAACCTACCCATCATTCAATGTAAGGGAGCCCCTCTGCCAACAAACTGTCCTGCAGTTTGGCAGAAGATAAAAATTGTTAACCAAGGATGGTTTCGTAATTTTTATTTAAATTTTTTTTATTTTATTTTTCATGGTAAATATCCCGTTATTAATCGTAATTCTAAGTTTCTTTAATGTAACTCCGTCGTACGTACAGTGGGCCAACGAAAATGTTGAGCACTTTAGTACTTTGTCAAATTAAAGAGGTTTCAAATTTTATGACATTTCAGTCTAAATATTTCTTAGATTTCGATGTGACAAGGTTCTAAGTATGCTCAACATTTTCATGGGCTGACTGTACGCTGACATATGCTCTTATTTCATGGGATGTTCCTAATATAATAGTTACATACAAACTGCTAAAAAATCGTATGCTTGTAATAAAACCTCTAACTCTATTACATTAGGGTTAAAGCTGAATATCCCGTGCAATAAGAGGATATGTAAATTTCAAACTCTAAGTATTAATTGTGCTGGGGGGCCACCGCGAATCACAAACGAAGTTTTCCCTCTCTGTCGCACTTACGTACGAATTTGCAAGTGCGACAGAGAGGGAAATCTTCGTTTGTAGTTCGCGGTAGCGCCTCTGTAATAACAATAGTAAGTAAGACCCAATTCACACACACATAACAGTGATACAATTCACACACAGTTTAAAATGAAAATGGGAATACAACTGGACATATTCACAAAAATTGACTTTCCAGCCTAGAGGGCACAGATTTTTTAAATCTAAAATTAAGTAGATAAATAAATGAAAAAGTTAATTTATGATTAGAAAAGATTATATTTATTATATATGTCAAATATAATATTAAGATTAGGCTTTTTACATGTTAAACATAGCATATTTTAAAGTCAATAATAATAAGAGACAACTTACCTCTTTTTTTGCGGCCTCTTTTCTTTTTGGGTTTTTCTTCTATGTGAAATTCTATGTAATCAGATAAATATTGTTTTATTAGTTTTTTAGTATACAAGATTTACATAAAGAAATTACGTAATTTTATACTCAAAATATAATAATAAATAAAAATAAAAAAGCCTTTATTTCTGGAAAATTATATACAATAGTAAAAAAAAATTATTGGTGCGCACACCAGAACCCTCTTAAGAGGTGAAGGCCTCTTCCAGTGAATGCCACTGATCTCTATCTTGGGCCTTGCTGCTGAAGCTGATGAAGCTGAAGCATGAAGAAATAAATAATACCTTTGCTCTTCTTTTTCAGCTGTATCTCTCCGAGAAAGATGTTGTCGTCATCAGCATCCCAACCACTGTCATTGCCGTTGTCATAATCATTACTGGTCACCTCTGTAATGACAAATTGTCAGTTGCAGCTCTGAGATTCGTGGATATCTAGGCCTTTGTAGTGGGACACTCAATAGACTCAGAAAAAAATGTTCTTACTGGTAACACATCTCAAATTTAACTCTAACTCTTGGCGATAGCTACATATTTGCGGCGTTTGCAGTGGAGACCCTGGGTCCGTGGGGACCGGATGCAATTAAACTTTTTAAAAGATTAAGTTATTTGCTTATCCGGTCCTCAGGTGACCGTAGGGCTGGCTCGTTCCTCGCTCAGCGAATCGGAATTGCCATTCAGCGAGGCAACGCAGCCAGCCTTATGGGAACCCTTCCCAGTGGCAGCGACTTGGGTGATGCATGCCCTTACAATTTAAGTATTTAGTTTAGGTTAGGTTTAATCAGTTGTTAGATCTATTCTTGTTTTGTTTCTTTTCTATATTATGTGTTTTTTGTGTAACAAACACAAGGTCCAGTTCAATAATGGATAATATTGTACTCTAAGTTGGGTTCTAATAAGATAAGATTTTTTTAAAGATTCAGCATATTTTAATGCATTAATCTAAATCTGTTCCTGTAAGTAACATAACTGTGCCATTTTTAATGATATTTCAGACAACTATTATCCGGATTAACAATATTCATACACAATTCAAGCATGCGGCTGTCAAGCGGCGGTCGTGGGTTCGAATCCCAGCTCGTACCAATGAGTTTTTCGGAACTTATGTACGGAATACCATTTGATATTTACCGTTAGCTTTTCGGTAAAGGAAAACATCGTGAGGAAACCTGCATACATCCGTGAAGAAATTCAAAGTTGTATGTGAAGTCCCCAACCCGCTCTGGGCCAGCGTGGGGACTACTGCCCAATCCCTCTCATCTATGAGAGGAGGCCTGTGCCCAGCAGTGGGACGTATATAGGCTGATGATGATACACAACCCAATCAATTAATCACTTTATAACAATAAGACTGCTTGTTTGGTTTGTATTATTTACAATGCCAAATTGTTGTTTGACTTTTTTTTATGTTGCAAAAAAAAATACCATTTATATTTTTTATACTATACCTACAAATAAGAAATAGTACTAAGAATTGCGCAACACTAGTAATAATGATTCATAAAATGATATAGGGTTAAAGATTTGAAATTTATTGATTTATGTTTAAAATGGAATAGTTTATAATGATTATGAATACACACCAAGCTTAATGTCATCCTTTATGTCATTGTCTGTGTCACCTTTGATTTCATTATTTCCGTTTACCAATGTCTCCAATTCTTCATCTTTGACATCCGGATTACCTTCACTTTTCACTTCATCTGCTTCAGTTTTAAGATCTAGATTTTCTTCACCTTTATTTGCATTATGTTTATTATCATCATCATCTTTTATCACAATATTAATGCCCTCCAAATAGTTCCTAAGCTTCAAGTCACTCTCTTCACATTTCAGGTTGAAGGCATAAGAACGCTTCAACTGGCGGCTGCAATCTTTACAGATTGTGCTGGGTAGACCATCATCTTTGGTGGGCTGAGAAACAAAATAATTTCTGGACTTGGTTATATAAGTCATGAATTGTTTACAATGTTGGTCGGAGTAGCATAAATTTAGGAGCAGGGATATATATATATATATATATATATATATATATATATATATATATACATATATATATATATATATATATATAAGTAATAATCAGCTAAGCGGTTCAGCGATTCCGTGGCACAGATGTTGATAACAAGAGTAAGTATATGGTATAAAACGTTTATTTGATGAATCCTTCTGGTATAAAAAATACACTATGCCTCACCTTAAGTTTAGTGCAATTAGAAAGCATTTCGCAGTACAGAGTGCGTCGTTTAGCGTAGAAGCTCGTGTAAATATCGTATGATATTTTGTTTGATTCAAGGCAAATTCGACACATATTTTCAAAGTTCATTGCTATATAGTTAATCCGAGTTTGATAAGTGTGGCTGTGGATTACAATTCTGCTGAATTTATTTATTTATTAGGTGTGGTGAAATATAATGTTCTCCTGTAGGTAATTGATGTTTATTATCTGTTCTGTTTACTTATTTTTTATGTTGTGTAATGGCAAATAAAGAATTTCTTATTTCTTATTTCTTATTTCTTATTTCAATGTTATATTTATAATAATAATAAATAATACTTTTTTTTCAGAAACAAACAATATTCCTTGATTGACACCTAGATGACAATGACACTTGGTTGTTTGCTTTTGACAGTTCTAGTGCTTGAATCGATACACAAGATTCCGGTTTTTCTTTTTGTTTGAGCCCCGTTACAATCGATAGTGATTACATGGAGACGTGCATCGATTTTACGTACGACACTTGCTTGACAGTCCATTATAAAAAAATGAATTGAATTGAGTATATTGAGTGTGTTGTGTGTTATTATTTTGGTTGAAATAAAATAATAAATAAGGATTTGCTAATATTATAAGCTATTCAATAATATTAGTATTATAGAAAATATGTCAGCATTACAGAAAAGCATAATGAAGAGTAAATTGCCGCCACGATGCCCGAAATCAGCCAGTGGAAAGTAATCTATTTTTCATATATCTTAAATTACATTCACACTAATAAAATTGTTTTTAATAGTGCATAGAAATAACATTATCTGAGGACAACAGGATATTTATTACAATAGTTATTAAGATATATTTAAGGCTAGTTATTTTCTGTTAAAACACTTTATTTTATTAGTGACATGACATGATATGCACCGGTATTGTAGATTTAATTTAAAATAAAAAGCTATAGCTTTGAATTTTGTCGTTTTCCTTCTCTCTTCATTCTGTTATTAATGCAGTTTAATACCCATAATATTCCCTGTAGTTTTTGTTTTGTTAAATGGGAAATTTAATTTAACAATGGCAATAGATTACACACTTAAATGACTGCATCACAAAACCGACCTATATTTCTATGAATCATAGTAGGAAACCATAGTTAAGCTACTCTAAATGCTCAGTTTACTGCAGTAAGCGTATCTTTAACAATGGTTACTCACACATCAGAATATTTATTGAAAAAACCTATTATTTTGTATATTTTTAAGATGCTTCATGTACCATTTCAGACTAGCCCCATTCGGAATGGCCCGACGCAAGGACTACAGCCCTGTGCCATGGCAACAGTATTTTGAGAAGTATGTGGATGTGGAGACGGACGGGGGCCAGTTCAGGGTGTACCTGTCGCCGGAGCCAGACCATTCAACCAGGCCGAGGCTCGTCACACTGCATGGAGGAGGGTACTCTGGGCTGAGTTGGGCTCTTTTTACAGTGAGTGTCATATCATGTAAGAATCTATATATTTATGTACACCTACCTTGTCATTTATTAGATTGATTGGAAAATGGGCATTATAATAGACATATTAGGTCAAATAAGATCACCAGCCTATAAGTCTCATAAAGAAATTGTTAACAGACTATGCCTGTTATGGGAAAGAATACTGGGCATTAAAAGAAATCAAGAAAGAACCCTGATATCCACCTAACATGCAAATAATCATAATAATTTATTTATTAATACAAAACCTTTAAAGACATAGACATACACATAGACTTTAAAACCATTGCAGTGTCCACATATACGTACACCCCTTGTAAGACCATCAAGATCTGGTCACAAAAAACAGGTTGTACTAGAGAAATTTCATGATTCTTCAGACATAACTATGATACATTATAATTATAACTATACTACTGTCTTCTCGAAGATCTCACGGTTCGAAAATAAATGCCATACGATAAATAAATAACTATGATACCAGTACCGTCTTCCATTTGGCCTTTAATGAATATGTGAAATTCAGAATCTCAATGCTGGCAACTTGGTATTGGCTAGTGTTACCTATATAACTTTGTTCGCAGGAAGAAATAACGAACATGATCCACTGTCAAGTGATCTCAATGGACGTCAGGGGGCATGGGGAGACCCAGGCTAATGACCCAGATGACCTAAGCGCAGACACATTGGTCAGGTACGACTTCTTCTTTTCGTCGCTGTTCCTGTTATTGGGGGTCGCCGGGTCGGGTGTCCTCACTTTTCTGTTCCAAGACATGTCTTGGGTTGTCGGTTCCGGCAATTTGGCTAGAGCGCTCGCGACGACCAGAAAGAATTTCGTAGCTTGAGGTCTCTTCTATCTTAGACCACCAGGTCAATGGTGGGCGGCCCCTACCTCTCTTCTGCGCCGGTAGGTTTAGGCCAGGTAGGACTTCAAAAATTTTCTGAAAAAATATTCCTTTCTTAAATAAATTTTGGTTATATATTCATTAGGATTATGTCATATCAACTAGTCAGACCAAAATACGAGTTTCTTGTTTACTCGGTATTGTCATAGATGAGCCTTTTATTTGTTTACTTTCAACAACAATAGCAAGTAATTGGTACCCGTTATTGAATTCAAAACATCAACATCTTTAGAAACATATCAGTAACATTCCATCCACACATTGTTTTCTAAAACTGGAACTTAACTTTTTTTGTGGGTAGGTAAATTTTCATTTTTAGACACTGCTTGTTTTCGATTCATATAGAAATAGAAATAGAATTTTTTTTTATTGCCAATAAAAAAACAGATTTTACACTTTTTACAGACAAAATGATAAAAATAAAAGTTTACAATATACAAGTTTACAAATTAAAAGAATACAAATTAAAATAAAGCTAAACTAACAATACACTTAATACTAAAAAACATTTTGGGCAATGGGTCCCAGTCTCAGCATGTGCTGAACAGATAGTCCAGCGCTGGTTTTCAGCCTGGGCCCTGTGGCTCAGTCGGTAGCCAATGAAGTTCTGAGCAACGGATGTTATGCTACCGGGTTCTCATTGCTTTAGCTGCATAATTAAAAAAGTAATACAAATGGAAATAATAACACAAAAAATAAAAAAAAGAACGTAATAAATGACCATAAAAATTAAAACCGGTAAAGTGTCATTTAGTACGATATGTGTGGGTGTGGGTGTAAATTGGCATGTAAATTCGTTTTACGAATAAATGAGTATGTATCATGTGAGTGTTTCTGGTGTTAATGTATTATCTCTTGAAAATATGTTTTTTTTTGGATTTGTTTCAATAATGTTTTTTAATTCCTTTTTTTTTCAAACTGTATGCTAGTTACAGCATGCAGCTGTATCTCGAGATATGGAAATGAAGACACCTCATCGCTACTATTATAAACTCACCTTTTAGGGAAGCTATGTGCTGGTTTGGTAATCCGACGTTTTTCAATCTACCTGCCATTATCTTCAGACTTGTCACAAATCTACCCACTTTGCTTATGAAAGTTTGCAAACATATAAACCTGTTACACGGCGAAAAAAAAAACTATAACATTTTTTTGTTATGGGCCCGGCGATATCAGTTTCGGGAAGATGACGGCTTGTTGGAAGCTCATATTAAAATTGAAGTGAACAATACCTACACAAAACATTTATTCTGCAGAAAACCTTCTATATATAATTTATATGGATTATTGTGTGCTAATGATGAGATGTCACAATCGTGCTAAAGGATTTCCAGTCATTACACTCTTATCTAGGATTGTATCAGTCTTCCGAATTCCGATACTTCTTAATTTAGTCAGCTTACCATAATTCCCTTTCGGTCGTCTAAGTGTAAGCGCTGAGTGGACGCTCGGAGCGGAGTGTTCGGCGGGGCGTCCAGCGGGGCGGGCGAGCGTCCATACTATTTGTGCGGCGGCGACTCAGGACACCAGTATGATTTTCAATTGTTTGACATGCACGCCCCGCTGGACGCCCGACTCGAGCGTCCACTCAGGTTTTACACTAATATACTTCTTCCATAGCATTCTCTTTCTCGTTTGACCAGGGACGTGGAGCAGGTGCTCCACAAGTTGTTCGGCGAGGAGCTGCCGCCGCTGGTGCTGGTGGGGCACTCGATGGGCGGCGCGGTGGCGGTGCGCGCCGCGCTGCTGCCCTCGCTCGAGCCCTACGTGCAGGGCATCGCGGTCATCGACGTCGTTGAGGGTGAGTCGCGTCACGACTAGGTAGGTATTTCCTTTTTGTCGACAAGGAAATACCTACCCTACCCCCTTAAACATAAAACGTAACTCTGCTAACTATAGTCGTTCATGACGCATTGGTTTTTGTACTGTAATGTCATGTTAACAATGTTTTAAATAAATAAATAAATAATAGTCCCCGGAAGATAAGAAGTAAATATAACAAGATAAGAAGTGACTTTTAGGTTAAAAAGTGCGGTTAAAATACAACTTTGGACATAACAATAGTAGATTGTGTCACGAGGGAGCAAAATGGCATGTATACGGCGTGGGCGTAAATTGAATTCTGAACGAAGCGAAAGATCATATAATAGAATCCCGAGCGTAGAGAGGGATTCTAAAGTAGAATCCTGAGCGTAGAGAGGGATTCTAAAGTAGAATCCTGAGCGTAGTGAGGGATTCAAGAATTAACGCCCAAGGTGGAAATAATTTTGCTTCCATGTGACATATACTGCTTTTCACATCTTCTATTGAGGATACCTAATGAAAGATCTAAAATGACAATGGTTGTGCATTTATTTTATCTAAATCGATTCAATAACTTATTACACGTTACAGAAAAGTGCCACTGTGATACCTCACACAAATCACGCAAATGTTTGTTATACTGTAATTCTTATACATACTGTTGTTATTTGTGCCGCTCTGGCCTTAGCTGTTAAGGTGCAAATTGTAATTAATACCCTATTGCCGGTTGGTTTGGTTTGGTGCAGGCACGGCGATGGACGCGCTCGCGAGCATGCAGAGCTTCCTCCGCGGCCGCCCCACGCACTTCCGAAGCATCGAGCACGCCATCGAGTGGTGGTGCGTAACATACTAAAGCTTGGCGTCCACTAGGCTCGCCGAGCCGAGTCGAATCGAATCGAAAATAATTCGCCTCCATACATTAACTATGAAAGTGCGTCCATTCGGTCGATTCGATTCGGCTCTGCGTCAATCGACGCACTTAGCATTGTAAACGCCATATTGGCGTTTACAATGCTCACACTCCCAGGCGTCAGCACCTTAAACCAAACGTCAAGTTGACGTTTGATATATGAACATGACAGTAAACACAACATGCCCGGTCCGAATCAAAACACCACTCACGCGGCCTTGAGCGCACTTACTGACTCGGACCGGCCGTCAGCACTGTAAATAAATAAAATAAATATTTGTGGACAATCTTACACAAATCAACCTAGTCCCAAACTAAGCAAAGCTTGTACTATGGGTACTAAGCGACGATATACATACTTATATAGATATAAATAGATACTTAAATACATAGAAAACATCCAAGACCCGAGAACAAATATTCGTGCTCATCACACAAATTTTTCAATTTTCACTTTGATTAAAAAATTGAAAAGTCACGCACACGCCATGACATGGGAATGTCAAACACGAAGTTGAAATCTATAGAAATGTAGGTAGGTTGATATCGCATTGCACGCCGTGACGAATATATCCGAGATTGGCTATGAACCGATGGTGCGGATATATCCGTCGATGGCGCCAATAAGGTTTAGGGTTCCGGGGTGAATTTTCTCTGATTGTTTGTGACAATACTAACATGACTTTATTTTTCAGTGTAAGAAGTGGACAAGTGAGGAATGTGGATTCTGCTAAAGTGTCAATGCCCAGCCAAATTGTCAAGTAAGTGATATTATTGTAAAACTATATGCATGAGCTAGATGGCGCTTTCAAAGAAAAATCCCCGAGTTATTGGTCCAACTTACTTTGAACACCTGCCTGCCGATCTGAGAAACGAACCCTGTGACGAAACATTTAGGCGTAAACTGAGAAATCTTTTGTTGGATAACCCTCTGTACTCAGTTAAGGAGTTCATGGTAATAATATTTTAAGTAATTCGTTAGATTCCTTGACATTATTATTTATCTGATTTGTTTTATAATTATTATTTTTTATATCGATACTGATTATTTTTACCGACTTCCATTATATGTTATTGACGATCCCTTGAGGGAGATACCTATTCATTCAATGTATTGACAGTTTACACTTCATTTTTATTATTAATTATTTTGTTGACGATCATGATAAGGATTCTTATAATTTTGACATTGTATGCAAATTTATATTGTAATTTTTCTCATGAAATAAATAAATCTAAATCTAAATCATACCACCGCCGCCGTTTGACGACCGCTTTAGCTTAGTTGGTAGTGACTCTGCCTATGAAGCTGGAGGTCCCGGGTTCGAATCCCGGCCGGGGCATTTATTTGTGTGATGAGCACGAATATTTGTTCATGGATCTTGAATGTTTTCTTTGTATTTAAGTATCTATTTATCTCTATATAAGTATGTATATCGTCGCTTAGTACCCATAGTACAATCTTTGCTTAGTTAGAGAGATTTGTGTAAGATTGTCCACAAATATATATATATATATATTTAATTTATATATGTACAATGTATATTATTGTTAAGCCTTTGATCAGCGCCGGCCCTAGCCATAAATCCGGGTGGTGCGAGATGGTCTTTGGACGCCCTTTGGTTTAATTTTTTTCCACGTTGCCAGTTTGGCGCCCCTTGACATCCGGTGCCTGGCGCGTACGCTTGGATAAAGATGATTTTTATTAAGTTTCTAAATCAACGAAAGGCAAAGCGGCTCTCTCAACGCAGGGTTTTTGAATCAAAATTTTTGATACTCCAAAAGAAACGAGTTGTATTGAATTTTTCGTTTGTCGAGTAGTTTTTTGGAAATAGAAATAAATAAAGTGTGTGTTTCGTCGCTCAGTACCCATAGAACAAGCTTTGCTTAGTTTGGGACTAGGTTGATTTCTGTAAAATTGTCTACAAATATTTATTTATTTTATTTTATTTAAACACACAAAGGTTTACAAATGGATCGCTTTGTTGTAGTTGTCAAACGAACCAGTTAGCCACTCGCGAGCTGGAGTCCCACACGCCGGCCGAGGTGGAGCCCGCGCCGATGCTGGCGCCGCCGCGCGCCGGGACCATCGCCGAGGAGCCGGAGGACGCCGACGCCGACGCCGACGCCGACGCCGACGCCGACACCGTCGCGACAGACTTCACCCCCCCGCCGCCCAGGGGCGAGGGGGATACCAACATGAAGTGAGACACTATACTTCGTTATTATTGCTTTCATTCACGCGTCCGTCCGTCCGTCGTCTGTCACACAGCTTTATAGCCAAACGGTTGGAGCTCCAGTCTTAAAATTTTCACAGTATAAGCATCTTGGTGGCCCAAAGCCATACAAATAGTCAAAACTTATTTTTAAATGTTTTAAGGGGACTAAAGGGGGCGCGAGAAAGAACCGACTTAATTTTGCGGTTGGTTCGAAACCCTATATGTGCGAAGTCTAACTCGCACTCGGTCGTTTTTAGGGTTCCGTACCCGAAGGGTCAAAACGGAACCGTATTGGTGACGCCCAGGCGTGCGTCCGTCCGTCCGTCGTCTGTCACACAGGTTTTACAGCCAAACGGTTGAAGCTACAGGCTTCAAATTTACACAGTATAAGCATCTTGTTGGCCCAAAGCCATACAAATAGTCAACTTAACTTTGCCGTTGGTTCGAAACCCTGAATGTGCGAAGTCCGACTCGCACTTGGCCGTTTTTTTTTCAGATTATTAAAATCGTGTGTCATCTATCATGCGATTTCAATGATAATAATCTCGAAACGGAACATATGCAGCGCTCTATCTTTGAAATGTGATAAGCTGAAATAAGTGAAATTTGTACCTACAATATTATCCGCTGATATCATAAGGATATTATAATTTTTATGTCACACCTGGCCATAAAGCGGCAATTACCGCACGCTTCGCGCGCGGGAAATCCCACTTTCTGGCCAGGGGGTGACATAAAATTTTGTACTTAACACGGGCGGTAATAAAGAAAGCCCCAGATCGCATATTTATCGCCCTTGCCTTCGGCTCGGGCGTCAAATACCTGCGATCTGAGACATTCTTTGTTTTACCGCCCTTGTTAAGTAATGTACTATAAAGAAACTAGTGTTGCAATTACAAACAAAGCAGACACAGAGTGGTGCGAATATTTTGATATATATGTATGTTGCAGACGATACCTGATTACTGATTTATTGGGTGTACTATACAATTGGGTTATGCCAGTACAGCGCACAAACATATTGGACAGTTTCAATTTTAGAAATTAGGAGATAAGCTGTGTTTTTATCACGGCAGATGTCGCATAATCGACTGTGCCTAACCTCACCTGTTATCTGTACTTATCCTAAATCCTATACTTATCCTGTGCCAGTAAAAGCCGCTTTACACCTTACGATCACTCAATAGAGCGAGATAGTTTAACTCCCCTCCCCCAGTAAGCGTGCTAAATATCGTAATGTGTAAAGCTCGCTTAAGCGGGTATTACACTGTCCCGAATTCAGGACACTTAGAAGGGTTCGGCCCTAAACGTTAGAGCGAGATGCTTCAACTCCCCTCCACTAGTTAGGACGCCTGATTCAGGACAGTGTAATAGCCGCATAACGCACAGTCGACGCTGTCGCCCTTTAAGGCCGGGTATTACCACTTTTGAGTTTTTAAAAACCATCTGAGACATAGAATATAGTGTCTTAAAATCTAAAAAAATAGATGTGTTACATAAGGATCTTGTCTAGTCAAAATCGCTGTCAGTTACATGACCTGATGAATTTCACTCGATAGAAAAAAATCGCGAAGTTACTCCTTTTAGGAATGATTTTTCAATACTACGGCTATATTACTGATATTTAACATTTGATTTTTGTACTCAATTAAAGATCCTAAATAGTTATAGAAAAATTCGCAGGGTTTGCTTTGATAAAATGATTGGCTTAATGACTATAGCTAAATATTTACGAAACTACGCGCAGAGCTTGCGTGGAGAGCGGGATGGTTAAGTGTAAACTCACGCGTGTTAGAGCGGGACATTTGCGTTGGGGATACCTCCCTTAAGTTTTTCTCCTCATTGTTATGTTTTAGATACAAATGGCGCATCGACCTGTCGAAAACGGAGCGCTACTGGTCGGGCTGGTTCCAAGGCCTCTCCGCGCGGTTCCTGTCCGTGCGCGCGCCGCGGCTCCTACTGCTCGCCTCCATCGACGGTCTAGACCGAGAGCTTACCGTCGGACAGATGCAAGGTGAGGCCACAGACACAGGGCGGGTGTCCCGGGGCCTGGGCCTGCTGCTGCTCGCCTCCATCGACGGTCTAGACCGAGAGCTTACCGTCGGACAGATGCAAGGTGAGGCCACAGACACAGGGCGGGTGTCCCGGGGCCTGGGCCTGCTGCTGCTCGCCTCCATCGACGGTCTAGACCGAGAGCTTACCGTCGGACAGATGCAAGGTGAGGCCACAGACACAGGGCGGGTGTCCCGGGGCCTGGGCCTGCTGCTGCTCGCCTCCATCGACGGTCTAGACCGAGAGCTTACCGTCGGACAGATGCAAGGTGAGGCCACAGACACAGGGCGGGTGTCCCGGGGCCTGGGCCTGCTGCTGCTCGCCTCCATCGACGGTCTAGACCGAGAGCTTACCGTCGGACAGATGCAAGGTGAGGCCACAGACACAGGGCGGGTGTCCCGGGGCCTGGGCCTGCTGCTGCTCGCCTCCATCGACGGTCTAGACCGAGAGCTTACCGTCGGACAGATGCAAGGTGAGGCCACAGACACAGGGCGGGTGTCCCGGGGCCTGGGCCTGCTGCTGCTCGCCTCCATCGACGGTCTAGACCGAGAGCTTACCGTCGGACAGATGCAAGGTGAGGCCACAGACACAGGGCGGGTGTCCCGGGGCCTGGGCCTGCTGCTGCTCGCCTCCATCGACGGTCTAGACCGAGAGCTTACCGTCGGACAGATGCAAGGTGAGGCCACAGACACAGGGCGGGTGTCCCGGGGCCTGGGCCTGCTGCTGCTCGCCTCCATCGACGGTCTAGACCGAGAGCTTACCGTCGGACAGATGCAAGGTGAGGCCACAGACACAGGGCGGGTGTCCCGGGGCCTGGGCCTGCTGCTGCTCGCCTCCATCGACGGTCTAGACCGAGAGCTTACCGTCGGACAGATGCAAGGTGAGGCCACAGACACAGGGCGGGTGTCCCGGGGCCTGGGCCTGCTGCTGCTCGCCTCCATCGACGGTCTAGACCGAGAGCTTACCGTCGGACAGATGCAAGGTGAGGCCACAGACACAGGGCGGGTGTCCCGGGGCCTGGGCCTGCTGCTGCTCGCCTCCATCGACGGTCTAGACCGAGAGCTTACCGTCGGACAGATGCAAGGTGAGGCCACAGACACAGGGCGGGTGTCCCGGGGCCTGGGCCTGCTGCTGCTCGCCTCCATCGACGGTCTAGACCGAGAGCCAGAGCTGAGGCCAGGCTCGCCAACTCAGTACAAAAAAAAGATATCCGAGGGTAGTATCGAATATTCGAGGCGGATAATGGCGCCGGTATTGTATTTGCACGGCAATTGGTGTCAATTCGCGTTGAGAGTCCCGTCTCAACCCGTCGTCTACCAGTCCCTGGGATCCCAGGGCAGATAACAAAAGAATGGCATTGTATATTTTTTTCGCCGGGAGAGGACGGCTTAAAACGTCAGTGATTATATTCCCTTTGGGTGAGGCCATAGACTTAATAGCGATGTCGACTCAAAAAAATGTATTACTTCAATAGAAAGAAGACATAAAACTATGCCAAATAGTGAAAATCCTATTCAAATATCTCAAAAAATAACGAAGCTACAACGGTTAGAATGTTCGTAGTTAGAGAGAGAAAGTGCTACCTAACCGTGACGTCACTGTTAAGTAGCGCCATAGTAAATGACGATCGTTCAATACAAAGGTGCGTTTTGCGGAAAAGGGACAGAACATACCCACTCTTAAAACTTTGAAGACTTATAATTACGTAATTATTTATTTTTTTGAATTACTTTTTTCGCCATTTGATTGAGAATTTGAGCCTTTATATAGAAAATGTGGATTTATTGATTTTCTTTTATAGTGTCGTCATCCCTATTGCCACGCTGATATCGGTCGCTCGCACGAATAAATAAAATATTCTGTAGGACAACGCACAGTGATGCTAACGCGCGCGGCAGATTTCTGGTATATTCGTGGCGATGGATAGGAAATCATGCCTAAATACAAGCAACCTTCAGGAGTGAGAGGACTTAAGGAGCCGAATGGTTTATCTTAACATTGCTTCACGATATGTAATGTAACCATCGTAATAACTACATGCTGAATTAAGGATCAATTCAACCCCTCATCTCCCGAGTCAGGAAATTCCCGTCAACATAGACCTTGTTATTTAATGAGTTAAAAATCTACTCTGGTGTTTTAAATTATACCCAATTTTGAACGAAGGCCGATAGCCATTCTCGTGGAATAGGGTATTAAACTAAGGTAAAAATAAATTATTTTTTACTTGACTAATAAAAAAATCTAACGAAAATACTCGGAAAACATCAATAATTAATTTATTTTAGCTAATTGAAAGATTTTATAAACATAAAGATTTAAAAAGGACACACTACACTGTCTTAGTGACGTCACTGAGACAGTATTTCCCTACAAACTTCATATTAACAAATCGTTTTTGACATTTAATAAAAAGTTGCTGATTTGACTAGGGGTTTAATACCGTATTGTTGTGCCAAATAGAGAGATGCATGGAGCCAGAAACGTGATTCATGTTCGTCAGTAGCCTGGTGATGTTTATCGACATTATAAAATTTCGCATATATTTCAGGTAAATTCCAAATGCAAGTGTTGGCGCGGTGCGGCCATGCGGTGCACGAGGACACTCCGGAAGAGGTATGACCAGTTACATAATATATTTTATCTACACACATATCATAAATCCTCTAATATGCGTTCGGAAACCGTAGAAAATGACTCTCATTTCAACATTCAATGAATTTATGGCAATTTTCTTATCAGTGGCTAAGTCTACAGCAGTAATATAATTTTCATTTTAATCTCATATATTATGTTAAAATATTAAACGTCAAACAAAACTGTCAAAATTTAAATGTCAAAGTTGACATGTCCCTATTATAGTATCACTGAAAATTCAAATTCAGTCGATTCGAAATGTCAGCTCGATGTTTTTTTAGTATATATCGCACGAAATTTGAGCTAGAACGACATGATCACATCAGAATAGGGACTCTTTACTTTTTTAAATAACATTCAGGTATCGGTTGCCAGTTCTGATTTCGATATTTCCGCAACCGTGCAAAAAAGATTGTATTAACACAATTATTGTATTTATTTACAACGGTAACTGAACCCATCATAGAGTAGTTATAATATGTGTGTAGATAAACTCGCCTTCGGCTCGTTTCATAAAACACACTCAGAATCAGAATCAGAATTATTTATTCGTGACAATACACAATAAAAGGCAAAAATAAAAATAAAAAATGATAAAACAGTAAAACAAGGCAAGGTATTGTGGTTACACTCGTGTTTTAATGCCCCTCATTATGTACCAGTTGCATAAACTACTATTAAGCTCTGTTACGGTACTTTTATTTCACGACTGCGGGAGCTATGGTTGTAGTTGTGACACGTACGCACACAAGACAATGTGCATGTATAGCTCAACACACAACCATCTCACCGCGCTCACCCGCGTTCGTGAGACAAAAGTCTCTCTCTCACTCACGTATAGCTTGGACAGCCGCGTAAGGCTAAATACATGGTTGTTCATCTTAGAAGAAAGCTGACGGAATTAATAATAGCGCCACCTATTTTCATGGTTATTAAACTTGCTCGAATAGTCAGCTAAAAAGTAAAAGTAGGTAGACTGTTAACAAGGTATTCAAAAATTCGATGCGTACCAGCATCACACACGTGGCCCTGTGGTAAAGTATATTGTCTTTAGAGACGATGTACCCGGGTTCGATCCCCAGCGGCGGATGCACTTTTTGTATGTTTTTTCACATGTATCCAAGATAATGCTTACTAACTTTAGCACTTGGTGGCGCTTTAGTCGGGATCACAATATGCGTGAAGTTGGCTATCTATTTCCAGTCACTACACTCTTATTTATGGCTAAATAGCCATAAAACTTGAAGCAATAAAACTAATTGTGCAACAATAGGACTTCTTATTTCGAATAGTCACAAGTCGTAACACGAACTTTTGAATTGGGACCTACGCCCAGTTTCTTTAAAGCTTAAAATACGTGGTGTGTCTCGGAAACAGACATTATCTCAACTACCGTCAAAAAATTTTTGTCGTAGTACAATTTTTAATGGTGTCATTTCACATTGAACTTTAGTGCGAACTATTACGTTAGCTTATGCCGTGTGTAAGAAATCACCTATGCTCTTTTGTAATAGTAAGCTGCTTTGTAGTACTAATTAGCTATCTTTATGACTGTTTGGCCTTAAATCAGTGTCTGGGCTATACCTACACCTAAACTCTGGTCCACCATTCGGCGGAGTTGTTTGACAAGTCAAAATGCACAAATGTTGCCACAGTACGGCCAGTGCTGTTCATATCGATATTATTTAAGGCCTCGGAGCCTAGACGTATGGATCTTACGGACCTATTTATCGGGTACCCCTTGGTGCTTGCCGAGATCATGGAAAATCGAAATTAGTAGTGTTTCTCTCAATCTAAAATGCTCTCAATTTGACAAATTAAAATGATTTGCAAATTTTATGATTTTTTCATATTTCTTCATATTTATTTTACTTTTGTCCGCTTATTGAGCCTTTAGTTGCCGAAAAGTAGAAACTTTTACATTTATTAAATTAGGTAGTAAAGTAGTAGGACTTAAATCTTGATCGAAAAAACTTCCCATCGAATATATATATATATAGATTTTAGTATTCCGAAAAATGCTGGCACATTTTTGTTCGTGAATAAGAGGGTATAGTTAGTTACTTTATATTTATCGACATATTTTTATCGATATACACAAGTCACTATTTATTTTTTTCTACTCCTGGCAACATCTCATTTGCCAGTTTACTCCGCCGAATTATGGACTTGACCTTAAATGATACATCAACATATTGTAAACTGAAGAACTAATATAGTGTAAAGGTCAATTTGTATTGTTAAGAATATCCCCATCCTCCAGTACTATTTGGTATTTTTGTTAATACATCTTTACCTACAACTATGCCAAAATTATTTTCGCCAAGTTCTCCTTCGTTGTTGTTCATGTAATAAAATAAAAAATAAAACTATTTGTAAATTAATAAAATAAAATAATATTTGGAGATTACATTACACAAATCGATTACATAGTCTCAAACTAAACAAAGCTTGCACTATGGGACTCAAACGATTTACATATAATATTACCTAATACAAACATCCAACACTCATCACACATAATAAATGCTCTTACCGGTTCGAAACCCAGGACCGCTTGGTTAAAACGCAGGCTAAATTGGTCGTTTGTAATGTCGCAGGTGGCGCGCGTAATCGCAGCGTTCGCGCTGCGGCACCGTCTCACGGAGCCCACGGAGAACGGAGAGGACATGAACCTCGTCTCGGCGCCCGGCTGTTAGTCCCTCGCCGCGCTCGCGCTCCCTTTATGGACCCTCGGCATCAAGACTTCCTTATTGTAACTATTTCGCTCAGTTTATGTATCTATTTATTGTATTGTAAAAAATATAAAAATATAATTTTTATCAATTCTTTTACTTTGAGGTGATGGGTGAGGTTTTGGAAAGTTAAACAATACGATTTCTAAATAAAACTTAAGATATGTCAACACATGACAAAGAGCGAAATTAGTTTAGATTTGAAGATGAATTCGAAACAAGTAGAAGAATCTTATTTTAGTATTTTTCTTAGAATCTAAAATATCTACTTTTTGTCATTCCTTGAATAGGAATTGCGTGAGATTTTTATCAGTCATTGGATGGAATTGAATGTTGGACCAAAGGCGGATGAGGGTTAAGTCTGGTCGATTGATGCTGCCTTGAACTCCTAACTTTTGACTTAATATAAGATACTACGACTTTAGCTACAAATACAAAACGTCATGTTTGTTATACGTTAAGGTACGTCTGCTGAAGATGAAGAGAAGACAAGCAGAAAATACATTTCATTTTACATTGACTTTTAACGAATGTTTAACGAATGAAAAACCTAACATCCTAAAACTGCTGATCTGCACAGCTTAAATACAGATTGCATATCAACTGCGTTTTAATGTGCAATCAGTATTTTTTTGAAGCGCAGTCAGTGTTTTCACATGCGATTTAATAATTAATATATAAATATATTTCTTTATTTTCGATGTTAAGGTGCAGAACACCCCGCGCAACGCCGTGTGTTATGTTGGCCGACGTATGTGTACCTATGTGTTGAATTATCACGTTCACTGTCCCCATACAAAACGATCTGACAATGTCACAAGTCTACCTGACAGTTGGAGTGTGCATTCAGTATGGAGATGTGACTCTACAGTGGAAGCATGGACTCCTCAAAAAAGGTTCATGACCCCACATTCGGGGCACCCGGACTGGGAACGTGTTAAAACGTCAAAAATCTTAACAATAAAATAGAATATACATCGCGCCATGTTCTGCGCCTGAATTACAATGTTGTATGTATGTATGTATGTAATAACTTTATTGTACACAAAAAAAAACACAAAAAATACAAACAAATAAGGACATTTTGGTACAAAGGCGAACTTATCCCTAAAAGGGATCTCTTCCTGTTGTAACCCAGTTTCAAATTTTATAGAACGCTAAGATCTTTAAGTATGAATTTATGGATGTATATATAGATGGCATTATATAATGCATACCGTTATTTGTGTGTCACACCTGGCCAAAAAGTGGCGCGGAAAATCCCACTTCCTGGCTAGAGGGTGACATAACACTTTTTATGTCACACTTGGCTATAAAGCGGCAATTACCGCACGCTCCGCGCGCGGGTAATCCCACTTCCTGGCCAGGGGGTTATATAAATTTTTGTACTTAACACGGGCGGTAATAAGGAAGGCCTCAGATCGCATATTTATCACCCTTGCCTTCGGCTCGGGCGTCAAATACCTGCGATCTGAGACATTCTTTGTTTTACCGCCTTTGTTAAGTAATGTACAATTACTTACCACGGGCGGTAATATTTATTTAAAGAAAGCCTCAGATCGCATATTTATCGCCCTTCCCTTCGGCTCGGACATCAAATATCTACGATCTGAGACATACTTTGTTTTACCTCTCTTGGTAAGTAATGTATTATTACTTCATGCGAGTTTCTAAAGTACGTATTTATTTTGACTTTATGGTCCACAGTGTAGCGTCCAAAAAGAGATTTGTAATTAAAATAAAAAAAAACGTTATATTCAAAATATAAAAGAACAAAAGTAATAGCTGTATTTAACTATATTGTGTTTTTGCATTGAACGTGTCTTAGCGATTTATCGAAAACATTTTCAGTATTTTGGGAATAATTTATGTCATTGTTTTAGAATAAGTACGTGAAACATTGATCAATAAATGAACTTTGTAAATAGCCGTTTCTTATTATACAAATAATGTGGGCAAATAAATAGAGTTCAATTTTCAATAATTTATTACAATGTTTAAATGAGTTTCAAGTACAAAAACGAAGCACAAATGATCAACATGGCAGCGAGCGGATTTCTAAGGCCCTGGTCTCCTATAAACGCCATCGGCCGCTTACAGTATCACGCCGTACGCTGCGCCACAATGCTTACTATAGAGATGTACTTGTTAGGCCCTGACAGACCTGTGAGAACATAACAGTACATCTCTATAGTAAGCGTTGTGACGCAGCGTACGGCGTGACGCTGTAAGCGGCCGATGGCGTTTATAAGAGACCAGGGCCTAAGGCCTTGGTGGTTCTGACGCCGTCGCCGGCTGCGTGCAGCGGCCCGTCGCACGCGACGTCTGAAAAATGTTCGCGTTTGGACGTCGCTCGCGACGGGCGAGAACGACCGCGCCCGAACATTGTCGAACATAGGTACCATTCAGACGTCGCGTGCGACGGGCCGCTGCACGCAGCCGGCGACGGCGTCAGAACGATCAAGGCCTAAAGCGATTTAACTAGAACCTATTAATATTTAATCAACAGTGGAAAATCGCATGGTGTTCTAACCCTTTACCGCATACGAAGCCATACATGTCAGATGGCGTTGTTGACCTTATTGCATCCTATTAAGGCTTGGTCACATTGCGTTGCGCGACGTCCGCGCGACGCGACCGCTGCGCGCCGGAACGTATGCTAACAGGTTAGCGACGTCACACAGGTTGCGCGACGCGAGCGGGACGGTTTCATACATTTTGGCGCGCAGCGCAGCGTCCCGCTTGCGTCGCGCAAGCGGTGTGACCAAGCCTTTAAGGTTCAAATTTAGAATATTTTTACGTCATGCGGCAAAGGGCTAAAGCCCCATTTACACATAAGAATATACAAAACGGATTTTTTCGTTCGCTGAGAACAGCTGAGGAAGATTACAATAATTATTATTTCGTCTAAAGCACCTAACTACAAAAGCTTCATGTTTTTTTTCTATTATTTCGATTTGCAAATGTACATTATTATATTATTACTAGATAATTCTTGCATTGCTACTTCAATAACTGTTCAGTGTTCATGCCAGTCAAGAATACAAACGCAAATTATTAATTTGTGCTATAAGATGTCCTATTAATAAAGGTAACAATAAAAATATTAACCATTTTGTACACTTATTCGAGTGACTAGTAAAAATTATTCATATTACAATTTTAGTCGTCAAAAATCGTAGGCCACAATATTTGCCAAATAAATTGGCTCAAAAAATTATGCTACTACCTAATGGCCAAGGCAAGGAATCAATTTTGACTAATTAAAAAAAAATAGACACACAAGGGTCAAACTTAAAACTAAATGAGGCGACAAATACTTAAACTCAACGACTAGAGAGTCATAATGGTCTATAATGACTCTATAATCGTTGATTTTTTTCACTGGTGTCTATTTACCTCAAAATGTCCTATCTAATCTAGGGTTTTTAATGTTATTAGTTATTATTGATCGAGTATACAATGAAGGCAGTTAAATTAAGAATACAGATAATGACATCTACTAGTCTTCTTCATATATTAAGTTATGACTTCTAGGAGTTATTTTCCCTCCAATCCGTTAACCCTTTGACCGCCAAAGCGGTAGTGTGTCGTCGTTCCTACCACGCCAAGTACTGTTGAATTGGTGTAATGTCTAATCCAATAAAAACAAATTAAAACAGTTCATAATAGTACATTACTTAACAAGGGCGGTAAAACAAAGAATGTCTCAGATCGCAGGTATTTGACGCCCGAGCCGAAGGCAAGGGCGATAAATATGCGATCTGAGGCTTTCTTTATTACCGCCCGTGTTAAGTACAAAATTTTATGTCACCCCCTGGCCAGGAAGTGGGATTTCCCGCGCGCGGAGCGTGCGGTAATTGCCGCTTTATGGCCAGGTGTGACATAAATGATTTTATTCATGATCAAAGTACACCTTCACTCCGACATTTTAAGTGGTTGTTGGCGTGGTGGGCACGACGACACACAACCACTTTATAGGTTCTTGGCGGTCAAAGGGTTCATAATGAAAGTATTAGTCTGAAAAAAAAAAACGCATCATAGAGTAAACCTACCAATTGTCGGATCTTTCTATATAGGCATTTTAAAACTATAACTAATATGTGAAAGAGACAGTAGTGCCGTGCCAGTTCTGCCCATCAGGCTGATATTGATTACATATTTTTGTATGACATAATCACATTGTATCACTATTCTGTTAAATCGAAGTTAATAGTACTTACCCTAGGACGGTAAAACAACAACAATTTTCAGATAGTTAGCAGGTTTTTTTTTAACCTCACTGTGACTTTATAGGCCGGGCCCATTAATGCGATAGGAGTGCGCGGTTGGAGGGTGGCCTGGGGAAATCCAGCGGAAACCTCCGATACGACCACGCGGGCGGTTTTAAAACTGGAATACTCTAAGAGTTTGCGCTCCAGTGAGATTGGTTGAGCGGTTTCCACCGAATCTGAAGTATCTCAGTGGAATCGAATCGAGCTACTGGGAGTTTTGTCGCTGGTTCACTAAACCTAGCCTAGCCGAGAAGAGTCCAGCGAGAAACTCAGCTAGACACGACCTGGGTCGGACTGATTCTACCCGGTATGCGGCGGTACCGAGACGAATAGGGACTATATGTGTCCGTGTTGTCGCGATCACGCGGTAGACGTCCCCGCCCAGATAGCATATTTTGCCCGAACCGAAGGCAAGGGCGATAAATATGCGATCCGAGGCTTCCTTTATTACCGCCCGTGGTAAGTATAAAAAAATTGGTCTCCCCCTGGCCAGGAAGCGGGATTTTCCGCACGCGTAGCGGTAATTGCCACTTTATGGCCAGGTGTGACATAATAAACTCTTATTGTTAATCGTCAAAACTATAAATTATTTAGAAACTTGAATAAACCATCACTAAAACAAATCTCACTGTTAATGACAACCACTTATAAAAAGATTAAAGTATTCATAAATATCCTAACCCACCTGGCAAAGAAAATTATCGATTGACAAAGTATAACAAACTAGTAGTTTATGCAACTGGTACATAATGAGGGGCATTAAAACACGAGTGTGTTTTATGAAACGAGCCGAAGGCGAGTTTCATAATAAGGTCACACGACGAGTGTGTTAATGCCTAATTATGTACAGTTGCATACATTACTTTATCTACACACCGGATCAGAAACCGTAGTAAATAAATACAATAATTGTGTTAATACAGCCTTTTTTGCACGGTTGCGGAAATATCGAAATCAGAACTGGCAACCGATACCTGAATGTTATTTTAAAAAGTAAAGAGTCCCTATTCTGATGTGATCATGTCGTTCTAGCTCGAATTTTGTGCGATATATACTAAAAAAACTTCGAGCTGACATTTCGCATCGACTGAATTTGAATTTTCAGTGATACTAGAATAGGGACATGTCAACTTTGACATTTAAATTTTGACAGTTTTGTTTGACGTTTAATATTTTAACATCATATATGAGATTAAAATGCAAAATTATATTACTGCTGTAGCCTTAGCCACAGATAAGAAAATTGCCATAAATTCATTGAATGTTGAAATGAGAGTCATTTTCTACGGTTTCCGAACGCATATTAGAGGATTTATGAAATGTGTGTAGATAAAATTCTTATTGTAATACTTTCTGTAAATATACTCACCGGCAGAAAATTTGGCCCAAATTAGAAAAATGCATTTGTATATATTAAACATGATTTAATTTATTCAATTTATAGTTTGAAATCACGAAAAGTTGTTGGACCAAATTTTCTGCCGGTGAGTGTATGTAGGTACATAAAGACTTCATTTTCACGGTTTCCCTAAATCATAAGTATTGTGTGTGTGTGTGTGTGTTGTGTATTGTGTAATCATAAGTATAATACACACAATGATAAGTAAATATAGAGCTCCTTTTTGTGGTACGGAGAAGTAACAATTGAGTAGTATGAATAAATAAGTTTTAACAATTATTTTGATTACTCAAGATCTTGAATTTAAACTTTCGTGAGTCATGTTAAAACTATATTACACTAAACGGTCGTCAGTCAGCGTTGTGAATTCGTCGCGAACGTGCTCAACCTGAAGAAGAACTCCCGAAGAGTTCGATACATGTCGCCCGGAGTGTTTTAACCGTTTAGTGTAACATACTCAAGATCTGTACATATGTATGTTAAGAGATCTCAATAAATATGGCATGAATTTGACTAAGTACTCAACTAAACGGCGCTCTTCATCTCTTGTTTGACGCAGGTTTTGAACGCCTCCCAGCCCTCGTTTTTGGCATAAGACTGTAAAGAAAGATAACATTTTAATACGATACATTATTACTTTACAGTTAGAGATGGAAATGTTCTTTTATGTCACACCTGGCCATAAAGCGACAATTACCGCACGCTCCGCGCGCGGAATATCCCACTTCCTGGCCAGGGGGTGACATAAAATTTTGTACTTAACACGGGCGGTAATAAAGAAAGCCTCAGATCGCATATTTATCGCCTTTGCGTTCGGCTCGGGCGTCAAATACCTGCGATCTGAGACATTCTTTGTTTTACCGCCCTTGTTAAGTAATGTAGGTACTATTTTCCTCAGTCCCTCATTACTGAGGATCGCGGCCACGTACGGTCAACCAATTTGATTTCTGGGCCACTTCGTACCTTGTCACAGTGACATTGATATAAGATCTTTAGCGGCTTTCATATTGATTTTCACTGTGACAAGGTACGAAGTGGCCTAGAAATCAAATTAGTTGACTGTACCTAGGACTGTCTACATTAAGTAGAGTGCGCTCATAAAGGTATGATTCCGTTGCCGACTGCATACAGCAACAGCACGTTCCGCCGCACTCCAAATTGAACCGTAATGGTATGCGTAAAAAGCTCAATTTGAAATGAGCGGAGAAGTGTCGGAACAGCACACGCCGCTCACTCTAAATTGGAACTTTTAGTCTTATGATTACGGTTTAATTTGGAGTGCGGCGGCACGTGCTGTTGCTGTATGCAGTCGGCAACGGAATCATACCTTAAGCATGACTTAAGGTATGATTCCGCAGCATACTGCCGCGAGCCAACTTCTTCACTGCGTCAGTCTATCTCGTGGGTGCTCTGCTGCTCATTCGACTTAAGGCGCATAGTATGGTGAAATATACCATTTTGATCGCGTTTAAAGGCCGAAAACTAAAAATTGGCAAAATATTATAGGTCTCAAAAAATATTTTTGAAGAATTGATATGTCCTCTTCAATTTCAGCGGCGGAAATTGCGATGCGCCCAGATTGTCCTTACATAAAAAAAAAAATCGAGTAAGGCATTTTTCAACCCCTTAAGAGGCCGTCAAATTTTGAGCTTTCATCATTTTCACGAAATATTACTCGATAGATGGCGTTAGCGAGCTATTTACAATAGTCAAGCATCGATCACCTCACTAGTTACCCCTAGTATATCTTGACACTAGGACACGTAATGACTACACGCAATCGGAGGTCTGACGCATTGGTTCTCCAACGGTGAGGTCAAAGCGTTGCAGAATATTACTTAATTACCTAAGTAACCTACTGCCTGGTGTAAAAATCTTGATCGTTTTGTTTAGTGCTTCAAAATTAATATTACTTTGTATGAAATAATAGTTGTTGTCAATGTAATTATTAAAGAACATTTCAAAGAAGTTCACATATAATACAAGTAAATAGAATGCCCATTTTGATTCGAAAATATGTATACATATGGTACAATCATATGCCGTACGTTTTATTTAAAAAATATATGTAGTTTGATTTATTTATATCTGTGATGAATATACAAAAATATTAAAAAAATAATCCCTATAATATTCATTTGTGACGCAGCATCACGGCATTCAGCTATGAAGAAAACTATAAGCAATAATTTATTTTTAGTTCGTTAAGACATTCTGCCACTACGATTATTAAAAAAAAATCAATTTCTCAAAAATAAGATGGAACGAAAATGAGACGGTTAGATAATAAGACGGATTTTGAATTAAGATTTGATAATTACATAACCAAAAGTATTGAAACGTCAAAAAGTTCATACTTTCCCACCGTTCATTTTTTTTAACAGAATCGTGAGTGTATTTTTCCACCGAAAAACGCAAATTATTTAAGACGCATACAAAAACGTAGCGTTTCCAACAGAAAAATACACGTTGAATTGGCTAAATACGACCGGTCCTGTACTCTGAAATTCGAAATCCGTACTTGGTATTAGTGGCTTCCCTTTCACGCGAGAGTGAAAGGAACGGCATGTGCAAAGTATATATTTCGGAGAAGACACTCTGTGCCTTCTTTTATACGCCTGTTTCTACTTTAATAAAGTTTAGAAGTCGACAAATAAATAGTAAATATCTGGGCGGCCGAGCTTTGCTCGGCGTTTTCCCGGGCATGAAACCTAGCTAGATCGATTGCTTGTCCCCGAAAACCCCCACTTACCAAATTTCATCAAAATCGTTTGAGCAGTTTCCGAGATCCCCGAAATAAATATATAAATATACAAGAATTGCTCGTTTAAAGATATAAGATATACCTATGTGTCAGTCATGTAATTTTTTCCTAGTTTACTTTCAGTTTCTATAGAGATTAAAGTTTGATTTCTAGGAGCTTTTTAGGGTTCCGTAGTAAACAAGGAACCCTTATAGTTTCGCTATGTCCGTCCATCCGTCCGTCCGTCCGACCACCGTTTTTCTCAATAACCGTTAGTACTAGAAAGCTGTAATTTGGCATGAGTATACATATTAATGACGCCGACAAAACGGTAGAATAAAATCTGAAAATTTTTTTTTTGAAGTGAAAACTTCTTTAGCGGCGCTGAGCACTTTTGTACTGGGGAAAAATGTATAAACTCGCGATAAATTCCAAGACCAGGTTAGTTGACCCCTCCTAGTATCGTGATTGCTATGTTACGAGGGGTCCCCAGCTGGTCTTCTTAGAAAGCCAAGGTTCTAACTGTTTTAAGACAATCCTAAGATTTTCCATAAAGATCATATTTCAAATAAATTCTCATGGAAAGTAGCTCTTATTGTCCCTAAAAAAGCGTTTCCAAAGTCCAATATCGGATAGCCAGACTAACCGATTTCCGTAAAGATCATATTTCAAATAAATTCTCATGGAAAGTAGTTCTTATTGTCCCTAAATACGGTGACAGTTCCCTTCAAAATACCTAGTGGCCAAGAGTGATGGATAAAATACCAAGGGCCTGACACGCTTTGTAAGAGAAAGATAGCCTTATTGCGATTCCTATGAGAGGAAGTAGAAAATAGTGCGATGTTTTGTCCTTATCACCGATCGAAAATTTTTATATTTGTGTCAAAGTTTTGTGTCAAGAAGATTGCAAAACAAATTGGCAATATTTGGTAGTGCATTTTATAAATGGAGAATTAATGATAAGTTTGTTTTAAATGAATAATAATTTACCAATTATCAGATCCGTAGTGTTTGGGTGTTCAGTGCAAACATGGTGGGGTGTTCAGTGTTGGGCTGTAAAAGCAAACTCGACCGAAAAAAGGCGGATGTTACATTCCATGCGTAATTTGCGTAAGTACATTTTCTTTGCATTTTGGACCCGTGTTTATTTCTAAAATCTCACCGGTACCAAGTTACTGAGCTAAATCATGAGACACTTGATGAAATAGGAAAAATATGTAAATTAATTTAAAAATAACCTCCAAACATTTCACATATAAACCGATCAAATCGCGTAGTATAAACTCGTAGTACAAATCTACCATAGAAGCCAGCTTAGAATTGATGTCCCATCATTCAGTCGGTTTATAATTCGATTTCGGGATACCAACAAATAATAAAAAAATCCCCTGAAGATTACCCCACGTTTCGGGAAATTCAAGTAATTTGATTTTTTCAGTTTTTAGGGTTCCGTAGTAAACAAGGAACCCTTATAGTTTCGCCATGTCCGTCCGTCCGTCCGTCCGACCCCCGTTTTTCTCAGTAACCGTTAGTACTAGAAAGCTGTAATTTGGCATGAGTATACATATCGATGACGCGGAGAAAACGGTAGAATAAAATCTTTAAAAAAATTTTTTTTAGCGTACCTCCCCGGGTGACAGTAACGGAAACGCACAGGGCCGGGCCGTCTTTAACCAATTTGAGGCCCTGGGCACATTAGGGTAATGGGGCCCCTATGACCTTGATAGAGCACGATTCTGTTAGAATAGACAAAGAAAGTAAACGAGTCACATTAAATGAATAGATATTAATAATATAATATTTCCTAAAAAATAAAATTAATTTTCAAAATACACCAAATTTGGGTTCTTCCTTAGAGCAAACAGCTAAATTAAATTTTCTTAAATAAACGCCTAATTCTAACCAGTCATATATACGAGGGGTGATCCAAAAGTAATGATAATGAAATACTTTCAGTGGCTGAAAAAAGCAAAAAGAGGTTTTATTTTTTAAGGCAGTTCTTGGCCAGTAAATTAAAAAAAAATATGTAAAAAAAATTGATATCTGTCACTGAAATAAATTTATTTATTCGTGAGTTGTCGGAATAAATGCGTGGAAATGGAAAAATCTGAAGTGAGAGCCGTTATTAAGTACTTCTGTTTGAAAAAAATGTGTACTAAAGATATACATGTTGAATTGGTGGGAACATTAGGGGACTCTGCTCCTCCGTATTCTACAGTTGCACACTGGTGCAAGGAGTTTAACTTGGGTAGAACATCTTGTAAAGACGAACACCGCGAGGGCTGGCCTTCCATCGTCCGCACTGAGAAGAATGTCAAAAAAATAGAAGATTTAGTTTAACTGATAGAAGAGTGACAATCAGACATTTAAATGAGGTCACAGGGATCTCGTATGGCAGCATTCAAAGAATCTTAACCCAAGAATTGCACATGAATAAAGTATCCGCTTGTTGGGTGCCTAGAATGTTCCACCCAGACAACAACGGACCTCCTCATAAGGCCAGGTGTTGCAATGGCTGCAATCCGGGATGCGGGTTTCGAATTGGTGGAACACCCCCCTATTCGCCAGACCTAACCCCCAGCTACTTTTATCTGTTTCCACGGCTGAAGGAAAATCTCCGAGTCAAATTTTTTTGAATAACAGTGAGGTTATGGCCGCTGTGGAGGCTTATTTGGAGAGTCCAAACAAAGATTTTTTTTTAAATGGAATTCGTAGTCTGGAGAAAAGATGGCATAGGTGTGTAGACTTGTTAGGAGACTACGTTAAGAAATAAATTTAGTTTTTGAACACATGTGTTGTTTTACATACTCGTTATCATTACTTTTGGATTACCCCTCGTATTTTTTTAAATTGAAAATGAGGCCGACGCTTATGCGAGCTCACCCAGAAGATTCACTCGTACCTTAAAAAGGTCCAGGTTATTTGAACTCGGAAGTACCTACATACGCCATTCGAATACCAAACCAGTAAACATTATAAAAAAAGATGATTTTGACCAGGTAATGAAAGTAGCCAGTCGTACGTCGTCTGGATATCTGATGGAAGAAGAGGGAAGGCGGTATGAGCTCATGGAGTTCCTGAGCACACTCAACGAATCTAAAGAAATAAAAATGGGAAATAGGTAGTATTGCTTACAATTTTTGAAGTGAAAACTTCTTTAGCGGCTCTGAGCACTTTTGTACTGGGGAAAATTTGTTGAACTCGCGACAGATTCTAAGATTCTAAGACCAGCTAGTTGACCGCTCCTAGTAATCGTGATTGCGATGTTAGGAGGTGTCAACTCAGCTAAACTCAGCTGGCCCCTATACCACAAAACTTTACAAGTCTACAATTTGACAAAATTGCACAATTTTCCATAGAAAAAGTTCACAAATTTGTCGAATTGTACGCTTGTAAAGTATTGTGGTACAGGTTCCTGGTCTTAGATGCGTAAGACACAATGATACTCGGGACATATTATGTAAATGGATTATGCGAATATGAACATGAGTATGAGTACAGTACAGATACGGATACCGATACGGATACCGATACCGATATGAATATCTTTGTTATTTGGGTCATTGTCAGTCGGAAAAACAAAAGTTGTCCATTCGGTGGACAATAGTTAACGGCTTGTGTGCATGTAATTTACGTTTTTATTATATTGATTTATAGACACGGAATTACAGATTATGCGGGTTATCAGATCAATCGAAAATTAAGCTTTGTAGCCCTTAACTTTTGGCATGTCCTGTCCACCGAAAAGACGCGCACCTAAATCTGACAATGACTCATTTACTATCTTTATTGAGTTTTCACTTCTGCCGGCACTCCCGGAGTGCAACCCGTTGTTTTTTTTATGTTACCTCCCCAACATGTAAACTGGTGGTGCATTTTTTTTCTGCCAAACCCCATCGTGTGGGGTATCGTATGGGTGGGGTATAGCTCTTAAAAATATTATAAGGTTTCTAAAAGCATTTTTTGATTTAAGAATTGGTTAGCGTGATATTAAGCTTTGAAGTGTTAATTTTTGTTATGGTCAAGTGTCCCCCCCCCCCCCCCCCCTGCCAGTTAAACGGTGGCTACTAGGCATGTGAAAAAAATCATGGTAGACTATATACGATGAATTTAAAAGGAAAACTATCACAGCTAAGTAGACATTACTAGTTAACGAGTAATAGTCGAACTTCAGAAATGTACTTTCGTACAATTTCCATTTATACCTTAGATAATGTTGTTAATTCTGTCAAAAACATAGTAAATATAAGTTTGCGAACTTTTTAATCCACATAATGTAACGGGTGGATGACTACGGAACCCTACCTTGCGCGTGGACCGACACGCACTTGGCCGGTTTTTTTTATTTATTTCATTGCATGTTTGAGAAAAGCACTATACATACCTCGGTGTGAAAAGGGGTTGCCAGCCTCGTAACTATCCGGCCTCGCTACGCTTGGCTGTCTATATGTACTCGGCCTATTCTCAAACGGTACTATTTCTCAAACGTGCAATAAACTGTCGTCATTACGTGCGTTTTATAACAGGATTCAAAGTATTACGTTTCAGGCGGAATAACCCGAGAACTGTAAAGAAATTTCGTACAAAATTGAAGGCCTCGGCCGGGAAGTATTTCTTTTTTGACCGGGTGAAACGAAGGTCTCTGTTTTAGCTTCCAGATAAATGCTTTCGTATGTCCGGATTTCCGGTTGTCCGCCTCTACAGGTCGCATTTTTAACCGATTCTCGTGAAATTTGGAAAACAGGTTCGAAAATAAAAATCAATTTATTTGTCGAGTCAGTTTTTGTGCTTTTCTGCGGCCGAATTTTGGTGGATAGAATCGTGCGACTACATTTTGAGAATCTCCGTACTTTATCAGATGCTTATTGTAGCATTCTGAGAGACAATATGTATTTCGCAGATCTACATAGTACTACCAAGGTACATACTTTGACAAATGTCTAGTTGCTAAATGATTACCTTCCAGTAGCTCTAGTATAAGTTTTTTCGAAACATTAACTAAATCGAACGCGTTTGCGTTTTGTCTCAAAATGTATGAAAATGCTCTCGCCGAGTACGAAATACGCGCGTTCATCAGTTAGCAACAAATGTTATACTCGCTGTTTTAGTTTCCACTAGTGACCACCAGAGGCGCTGTTCACGTTTTCATACCACTTTCATACATTTTGTTAGTTCGAAAGTAGTTTGTTCGAATTAGTTAATGTTCCGAAAAAACTTATACTAGAGCTACAGGTTAAACCACTAGATGCTGATCGCTAACTTTAATCATAATGAAATGCTCATCAAAATAAAGCATTTTTCTAAATATAAAAAAAATCACGAGTAGACAAATAAATTAAATCCACCAAGTATCAAGGACAGTACTTAAAAATCAAATGACAACTGCGTTATCAGCTATGTGATTCATAAGTTGTCTCGATTTAGTTCACAATTACCATCCTAGTATACTTTGACTGCGACTTTCATAGTAAATACACATAATGGGAGGTTACAATTTGTATTGGTTTGTTTGAGGGGGTTGTGGTAAGCTTTGTGAATAGCCACAAAAAAACGGTATATACGTCCTCCTCCGACGGCCGCTCGGCCGGTACTGAGTCGCCATGACCGTGTCAATGAAAATGTCGTAAAAAAGGCATGTTGTAAATCATTTAGAATTAATATATTTCTATCGAAGTTGCTACTTTTTATTATCTCAAGTCATAAAATAGAAGTTATTTTATCATAGTCATATGCTCAAAAACCTTTTTATTAGCTTTAATATTACTAAAAGATGCAATGAACTTTGAAGTTTTTCAGAAAAATTACAAATTTTAATATTCTTTTTTTATAACATTTTTGTATGAAACTTGTAAAAACCCTTCCACTCATCCCTAAGAGGAGTATCTATTGCACATGTGCATATTTTTTTCAAGCCGGTTTGGCACCAATATATAGCTTAACTAGGTCGTTTTTAAAGCCTCTTCAAGCGCAAATCGAGGAAACAGCTGTTAGGTTAAGCAAGATTATTCGAAACTAAATAAGAAAATTTAAAAAGTAGCACACTTATTCCATTCAGAATGAAATGATCTTTCATAATCTGTAATAAAATGTATATAAATACTAATAGATTATGAGATACGACCTCATCAATCTTAGCCAAATCGTCAGAATATGTTATACGGAGCCTTAAATCGCCACTGCTCAATATCTACACATGTTCTTGAAACGGCATGTCCAGAAAATTAAAATCTATTCAGTTTTTCATAATCTGAGCTCTGGATATTGTAAAATAATCATTACTTTTATCATGAACCTAGAAATACCTACCATACCGTCATAAATGTTTGGTTGGATGGATACGTGCGCGGGCGACGGGCGGCAGTCAGTCTGCCACCGGCTGTCGGGCGGGAAGGCTGTGTCGCTTTGCGCGCGCGCCCATCGTTTGGGTAACTCTCTAAATCCCTACTAACGATTGTCCTAAAGTCATATGCCATAACAGTTTTGCCCTATTGGACTTTGTCATAACGTTTAATACTCATAACACTCATTTTCCATACCATATTATTTATCCTAAAGTATGTTAGTTCTAGGTATTTATATTTATGCCATAATGACTAAGAGTCCTAAATTTATCAAAATATCGATTATCCTACTTTTAACTTTAGGCTACAAAAGTTAGACAATTTTTCAATCCATATTGGGACCTTCAGGATGCAACTGTACTGGGATAACGCTAGGAGGATGATGATTGGGTACCAAATTTGAATCAGAGCACCCCACTATCCACGTGGTCTTGTCTGCCCAACCCCTAGAGTGTATATGAAGTGAAGACCCGGAGGCGCGGAGCGAGAGCAGCCTCGCCCTTGCGTGCCGGCGCCGGCGCGCGGCCGCGGGAGCCGGGCGACGTGCGGAGCGGAGCGGCTGAGGCTGAGGCTGGCGACCAACTAGCCGAAGCTGTGGAGCGGAGCACGTGCGACCGTGCGCCTGCGCCGGCACGCTAGGGCGGGCGGAAGGGCTGGTCTTCCCGCAGCGCCGGAGCTAAGGCGGAGTGCGACTGCATTTCTTAGGGCTACTGAGTGTTAGGATGAATGACACTGGGTCAATCGCAATTAGGCGCATTAAACGTTAGGACAAATAATATTAGGGAAACCACCAGTAGGACAATTAAATTTCGGTCAAAATGTTTAGGTGAATCATTCATAGTAGGGCTAAAAAATAAACATTTTGTATTTGTTAAAACGTTAGGACATATGATCAGCATGACAAACGATACGCGGGAAAACAAAAATAGGACAAAACACTTTAGGGATTCCAATATAGACCCGTTTAAAGACACTGTTCTAGGTGATATTTACGTATATTAAGTAGTTAATTGGAAGTGTGATGTGGTACATTTATATGCGAAAAACGCTTATTGTTTTTTTTTTTTTAATACGACGTCGGTGGCAAACAAGCGTACGGTCCACCTGATGGTAAGCGGACGCCGCAGCCTATAGACGCTCGCAACTCCAAAAGTCATGTGCGCGTTGCCGACCCGTTGCGCTGCGTTGTTTACGTTGAATTAGTTCTAGTTATTTGATTATTCTGTTTTGCGGAAAGAGCGGGGGGGAGCGCGGGTATTGCGACGGGAAAGGCTATGCCACGCCCCGACGCACAAGGTCGTTGGCGTATATGCGCGCCTTAAGATCATCAGCTTGTCTAGGTCATGTTTTTCAGATCGCATGATGTGACCAAAAAAGCTGATGAGGTTTCAAAAGGGACAACCCCCTCATCTGAAGCAGGCCTTTTCAAACAATAAAAAGTAGTATTTACCCGATGAAGTACAACAGACTTGCAACCAAAGATGTCACGGTTTGAAATAATTTCCATACGATGAAATAAATTTGCCCGCTTCCGAGATCCTCGCCCTCCTCGCTCCTCTGATTACCTTGAACCCTCGGTGAAGGCGGTCCTTCATGATGGCGATGAACTCCTTGTAGCTGAGCAGGCCGTCGCCGTCCGCGTCGAAGATCGCGAACACCGTGCTCACCAGGTGCTCCGACTGAGAGATGCCCGTGCATATCTTCACCGCGCGATGGAACTCGTCTGGAACATTGAGAGAGCATCTTATTATTCCGTCCGTACCGAGAACCTAATACTAAAACGCGCTGTCTTACTCGTCGTGCTTACATTTTGTAGTTAGCGAATGAAATTAGCACAGGAAGTACGGTGGTACCCTGTCGCTTTGACGTCATGTATAAACTCATGATACATTTCCAACGGGTTGAAGCGACAAGGTACCGAAGTGTCCAACTACTTATGAGAGTTATGAGATACTATACAAGACTACTACAAGAACTAGGAATGATCCTGATGTGTGGAAAGATCCAAGTCCCGTGTGCAATTCTCTAGAAACATAAACTCACAACCTCACCATTGCAGATGAGATCAGCGAGAAAGTACATCCTCATAGTAAGACTGAAGTCCTCCAGAGACACACCTCGAAGGTGCAGATGCCGCGCGCAACAGCCTGTCGAAATAGTAGTTTACCTTTGGAGATCGGATGGTCAGCGAGCGTATACATCCTCATAGCAATGGTGAAGTCCTCCAAATTGTTGAGGAACTGGCAGAAGGTCTTGAACTCCTCGAAGGTGATGCCGCGCTCGAGCCGCATGCGGTCCAGCAGCCGGTCGAGGTACATGTCGTATTCGTCTGTGTCCAGGTACGTGTAGCGGAGGAGGATCTTCGCGAAGTCCACTTCGGAGATGGTCTCGTGGCCTGAAATTGTCAGTGGCTTATATTTTAGTACCAATGGCCCACGCCCAGGCGGCTGGGAATTCAAGCTGGGATGGGCTGGGATGTTGAGGAGTATAAAATTAGGGGAGAGGGTACACTTGAATTCGAACGAATCAAGGATTTGACTGATCGTCTACTCATCATACTAATGGTTCGTGCGAGAAAACGCACAGGCACGCTTGCTAGTAAGGGACGGATGGTATATGTCCGTCATAAACGAGATCATGTTCCGTATAACAAACCTTACCTTACCAAACGCAAACGTTACCTTTAGCAAATTCCTGAAATTCGAGTTCGAGCACTTCCGTTTGCAAGTTCTCCATGAACTGCTTGAACCCTTCAAACCTCAGGTCGCTCGTGCCCTTTTTGCCGAAGAAATGGACCTGTAGAAGTGAAGATTTACGTGTTAAAAACGGACTATATAAAGTTACTTTACGCAAAGTTTAGGACTGATTGATGAATCTGGCGCAAATAAGGAATACAATACAATACAAATACTCTTTATTGCACACCTCAATTAAAGGATACAGTACAATACAAAATCACAGTAAGTAGAGGCAAACAACAGGCGGTCTTATCGCTAAAGAGCGATTTCTTCCAGACAACCTTAGGGTAGCGGAAATTAAGTCTAATCATAACGATTGATAGTAGGTGGTGCAGAGATAATATATGAAACCTCTTAATAATTACAACAATTCAACTAAATTAAGAATAATATACATACATAAATACAATATAAGGATAAACATACATAAACATATATGTTGTGTGTATGTTTTTTGAAGACAGGAAGATTTTTAGCACGCCTCAAATCAGTAGATAAAGAATTCCAGAGCCGAACAGCTTGGAAAGTAAAGGAAGAATTATAGAATTTTGTTGAGGAACAAGGGACCGAAAGAAGCAAATTTTGTGAGGACCTGACAGAACGGAGATAACTGAAACGCTCTTTGAGGTAGCATGGAGATGCCGGGTTAATGAGAATGGAATACAAAAGAGATAGGACATGAGAGTTACGACGAAACCGGATAGGGAGCCACTTGAGCTGAGAGCGGAAACAGGATACATGGTCATATTTGCGTAAGCCAAATATGAACCGAATGCAGACATTTTGAAGGCGCTCAAGTTTATTAAGTTGCTCCTCATTCAGGTCAATATAGGAAACATCTGCATAATCTTAGATGGGGAGGAGTAATGTTGGAATATAAATTAAACTGGGCTCTTCTCACTCTTGGCCCTGTTTTATCAGTAAACTCCTTGACGAACCCCATTATCGTCAAAATAGGTAATCCCAACCGCCATCCGACGCACCTGTAGGCCTAACACGTGTTGCGCTCGAGATAGTATGTCGGCTATCCGTCACTTTCTAACAGCGCGTGAGCTAGTGGCGTATCTCGAGCTATCCGTCACTTTCTAACAGCGCCAATCAGAAAAAGACGCGTAAGCTCGAGATAAGTCGAGATACTCTCGAGCGCAACATGTGCTACGGGCGCTGGAGACTTTTTTATGACTATTTCTCTACGTCTCTACGACGTTGTGTCGCCGCTGCAGCCCCTGCTCGTCGTTCACGTACGAGTCCTGTGGTTTGTCTCCTGGCTGTCTACCGCTTGTCTCCACTGGAGCTGAAGGTCGACAGAGCCGGCACTGACCTGCAGCAGCGTGTCGACGTTGTGTCGCCGCTGCAGCCCCTGCTCGTCGTTCACGTACGAGTCCTGTGGTTTGTCTCCTGGCTGTCTACCGCTTGTCTCCACTGGAGCTGAAGGTCGACAGAGCCGGCACTGACCTGCAGCAGCGTGTCGACGTTGTGTCGCCGCTGCAGCCCCTGCTCGTCGTTCACGTACGAGTCCTGTGGTTTGTCTCCTGGCTGTCTACCGCTTGTCTCCACTGGAGCTGAAGGTCGACAGAGCCGGCACTGACCTGCAGCAGCGTGTCGACGTTGTGTCGCCGCTGCAGCCCCTGCTCGTCGTTCACGTACGAGTCCTGTGGTTTGTCTCCTGGCTGTCTACCGCTTGTCTCCACTGGAGCTGAAGGTCGACAGAGCCGGCACTGACCTGCAGCAGCGTGTCGACGTTGTGTCGCCGCTGCAGCTCCTGCTCGTCGTTCACGTACGAGTCCTGTGGTTTGTCTCCTGGCTGTCTACCGCTTGTCTCCACTGGAGCTGAAGGTCGACAGAGCCGGCACTGACCTGCAGCAGCGTGTCGACGTTGTGTCGCCGCTGCAGCCCCTGCTCGTCGTTCACGTACGAGTCCTGTGGTTTGTCTCCTGGCTGTCTACCGCTTGTCTCCACTGGAGCTGAAGGTCGACAGAGCCGGCACTGACCTGCAGCAGCGTGTCGACGTTGTGTCGCCGCTGCAGCCCCTGCTCGTCGTTCACGTACGAGTCCTGTGGCTTGTCTCCCGGCTTGTTCGCGTCGCCGCCCTCCTGACTGTCGAGGCCGCGCTTGCCGCGCCACGCGAAGCTGAAGATTTTCTCCATCTACCAGTGTTGACATGTTAGAAAATACTTGTAAAAACGGGATAATCAGAAGTTAAGGTGTATAACAGATCGCGAAATAAACAAAACGCCTAACAGCACTAAGGCCTTGGTCTCCTATAAACGCCATCGGCCGCTTACAGCGTCACGCCGTACGCTGCGTCACAATGCTTACTATAGAGATGTACTGTTATGTTCTCACAGGTCTGTCAGGGCCTAACAGTACATCTCTATTCATTGTAAGCGGTAAGCGGCCGATGGCGTTTATAGGAGACCACGGCCTTAGGCAGCATTGGGTTGCGCCAAACCTTATATAATCGTACGCTTTGTTCAATAAAATCTGATTGACAGGTTTATACGGGATGATTAGCCAGCGCCATATTTAACGTTGATCGGCCTGTGCAACTCGCCCGAAATGCGAAGGGATCGTCCTAATTCGCGCGCGACTACGCGATTATCGCGCGATCGCGCGACTTTAACTTAGAATATATTTACTAGTAAAAATCGCGAATACGCGCGATAATCGCGTAGTCGCGTTTGTTTTAGGACGATCCCTGTAGGACACCTATTCGAGTTCAATATATTCGCGAATTTCACTCGCGCGATCATCGCGTTGTATTAGGACGATAGGACGATACCGAAAAAAAAATTTTTTATTAGCGCCATTGCAACTCGATCTCTGATAGCATACAATTTTTTCACATCAGTAGGTATCTATCAGACACCAATCGAACAGTCTAACAAATGAGTTGAAATGAGAGACAATGCAAACTTATTAAATAAACAAATACTTCTAAACACTTAAGACGACACGAAAACGATGTCACAAATACAAACATTAAGATGAGAACTATTACTTCGTCGAAATATTGACAAAAAGTACGTACACTCAGTTATATAATCATAGCAATAAAAATATATACATGTTAACTGAAGACGATGATCATTCCGTATTTTAAATTTTACTTGAATATTTTATTAGTCGACCATTACAAATTAAATAGAATATATTATAATTATGCTACATGTAATTATACTAAAATATTTGAGCATGTTACAAATAATTCAAGAAATGTACTACCTGTAAGGGCAATTTGATTAATTTGATTATTGTTCAAAACAAACGACATAAGTATATATGTAGTTGAAACGTTAATATGTATCAAGGATATACAGAATGAATATTTAACAAAAATATTATTAAAGCCATCAATCACACAATTTGTTTGTTATTTGCTAATAATTAATTTTTAATCATGCACACATCGTAGATTTATTTTTAAGGTTTTAAAACACAAAAGAGGCTAAAGAATTATAATACAAGGTTAGTAGGTACGTGTTTTAAATAAAATATGAGATAGGTATCAGACATTAGGTAGATACACCCATGTCATTCCATGCAGTCAGCTGCAACATTCAAACGAATATCACAAAGTAGAAAGTGTTTGTATACAGTTCACATTCAAAGGGACAAAGATAACTTTCAAACTTCATCTTTAAAGTAGGTGCATGTGGAGACAGAGAAAGGGGTACCCATCGATGTAATTAAATATCCTGGTCCATTAGAAGATCCTCGTTTTATTCACAAGGGGGAATATAAAGTTACCGAATATTCTGAACACTGAACATCCTAGATTACTGTGAAACGCTCGTGGTTACAGACATGTATAATACACTTGGCACACATACGATTTCCCAATGCACAAACTACGAAAATTTAGGGAATCCAGTAAAATGACGGCACAAGAAAACAAATTTCATTCGTTTGTGCCATTCCAATTTGGACTTACTGTCGAAGGCTTTTCGGTCGGTTTCCCCTCCAACTTGTTCTTGATCGCATTGGCCGACACTAACTCAAGCAGCTAACATAATTATAGATAAGAATACATATTAATAAACATAAATATACATTACCAAGCTATTTATTATGCTTCGATAACAAACGTTTTTTAAAATGTAGAAATGTTAAAATTTGGTATTCTGTGCCGCTCTTATATTGGGTTATTTACAATTAAGGCTCATTTTATTTAATTAAAATTTTAGAATGTTACTAAGCTATTTACACTTAGTATACTAGTTATGCCAAAACAGTTCCTAAATCTTCGTAAGTGCCATATAGGTACTTAGTCAAACTATGTTTTCAGTAACATTCATTAAAAAAAAATAGTAATGTATTATTACTATTTCACGAACACAAACATATACAGAATTATTTAGCACTTTAATTGTACACTGCACTTATATTATTGTATACCTATCGCAGACAGAATGTAATATGTACCTCCGTTCTGAAAAAAATTGGTATAGTACTTTCTAACAAGCAAGGGTGAGCCATGGTTGTGTGTTGAGCCATACATGCACATTGTCTATATGTGCGTCAGCGTAGGCGCTATGAGTCCATGTTGTCTATGTGTTTGTATGTGTCACAACAACAACTATGGCCAACCCGCGCTCGTGAGATACAAGTACTGTATGATCAGATCATCAATTTCACCAATAGGCCAAACCTAACTTTCGAGCAAAAGATTTAAAACTCGGACTACATTCGTATTGGCATCCAATGCAGGTATTCGAGCCTAATATTGAAGACTCTTAGTTGCATTGTCGAGCACTGTTCGCTAGCGTCGTGGGAGTCGAATTAGTCGAACTTAAGCTTTAAGTGCTAAACATTTTAGGGATTTTTAGGGCCTAAGGCCTGGTATACACATTGATTAGTGTTTAGTGCGAGTCCATATAAATGCTACTCGCAATAAAATAGAACACTCTTCTATTCTATGAACTCTAAACACTAATCAATGTGTATACCGGCCATTAGGGCGCGGTGAGGAATCCAGCGGGCAGCGAGGCAGTGCTCAATAGTTATTTGTTATACAAGGGTGCAAAGTTGTATTTTAACCGCGAGTGTGGAATTGGAACACGAGTTAGCGAATGGATTCTAGGGTTGAACCACGAGCTAGCGAATGGATTCTATGGTTGAACCACGAGCGCAGCGAGTGGTTCGAAAATAGAATCCTGAGCGAAGCGAGTGGTTCAAAATTAGAATCCTGAGCATAGCGAGTGTTGCAACACACGAGACGTAAAATGACTTTGCAGCCGTGTGTAACACAAATCTTTTCACCTCACTAAAGCGAGGAAATAGAAAAAGGAAAACAAAAGTAAAACAATAAAAAAAATTGGGTTTCTTCCAAAAACTAAATTTGAAGAAAACAACGCAAGAAAAAATTAAGCAAAATTGAAAAACAAATGCTAAAGTAAATAAATAAAGCAAAATTGCTTAAAATTCAAAATAAATATAAAACTTGAAATCCTTATCCTTGAATTAGTCGAAATCGAGTATAATGATGATATTTTCGCAAAAAAAAATTTTTTTTAGCTCAAAATTCAAAATAGTTATAAAATTTGAAATCCTTATCCTTGAGTTAGTCGAAATCGAGTATAATGACGATTTTTTGCAAAAAAATATTTTTTTCGACTTAAAACTCAAAATAAATGTAAAATTTGAAATCCTTATCCTTGAATTAGTCGAAATTGAGTATAATGACGTTTTTTTTGCAAAAAAAAATTTTTTTAGCTCAAAATTAAAAATAGTTGTGAAATTTGAAATTCTTTTCCTTGAATTAGTCGAAATCGAGTATAATGACGATTTTTTGCAAAAAAAATATGTTTTTTGCTTAAAATTCAAAATAATGATAAAGTTTGAAATCCTTATCCCTGAATTAGTCGAAATCGAGTATAATGACGACTTTTTGCAAAAAAATATTTTTTTCGACTTTAAACTCAAAATAAATGTAAAATTTGAAATCCCTGTCCCTAAATTAGTCGAAATGGAGTATAATGACAATTTTTTGCAAAAAGAATATTTTTTTGCTTAAAATTCAAAATAATTATTTAAAAAAAAATTAATTCAAAATAAATATAAAATCTGAAACCCAAGGACTGATTTTTTTCACACCACCTGAAAAAAATCAGATGGGCGAAAATTGTCCTGGCTGTTTTGTATCCACCCACACTAACCGATATCGGATCCGATACGAATCTGACCGATATCGTACCGATCGGATTGGTGTGAGCACTAAGCAGTTTTCCATACATTTTTATCGGTAACGAATCCTACACCGATATTGTATCGGATAGTGGGAACACGGCCTTACATGTTATTAGGTTAAAAAAGTAACTAAGAACGCGTTCGGATTTCAAAATTACTTTGCACACATGTGGATAAAATGCAGTTTTGCTATCTGTTTTTAAAGAATAAAAAAGGGCTTTCCGAGCTAGTGAGGTGAAAATGGTTAAGCGGCAACTTGCCGCCTCGCTACAGTCGCTACACGCTGGCGTCAAAACCACGCTTAGCCCTGAAGATATAAAAAAAATGGCATGAAATGATTTATTTAACTTTTTCAAATAGGCCACGCGCTCAGGGTTTGGGGCAAAAAAAATGTTCCTAGCCTCAGTATGAAATCTTCAAAAATCTTTTCTCGAAAAAAAAAATCACGTTTTAATAGTACATTACTTAACAAGGGCGGTAAAACAAAGAATGTCTCAGATCGTAGGTATTTGACGCCCGAGCCGAAGGCAAGGGCGATAAATATGCGATCTGAGGCTTTCTTTATTACCGCCCGTGTTAAGTACAAAATTTTATGTCACCCCCTGGCTAGGAAGCGGGATTTCCTGCGCGCGGAGCGTGCGGTAATTGCCATTTTATGGCCAGGTGTGACATAATAGTACATTACTCACCAAGGGCGATAAAACAAAGAATGTCTCAGATCGCAGGTATTTTACGCCCGAGCCGAAGGCAATGGCGATAAATATGCGATCTGAGGCTTTCTTTATTATCGCCCGTGGTAAGTACAAAATTTTATGTCACACCTGGCCATAAAGTGGCCATTATCGTACGCTCCGCGCGCGAAAAATCCCACTTCCTGGCCAGGGGGTGACATAAAATTTTGTACTTACCACGGGCGATAATAAAGAAAGTCTCAGATCGCATATTTATCGCCCTTGCCTTCGGCTCGGGCGTAATATACCTGCGATCTGAGACATTCTTTGTTTTATCGCCCTTGGTAAGTAATGTACTATTATTTTTACCTTAGTTTAATACCCTATTGTACAACTATCTTCGTTCGCATTAGCTCTACAGAGGATCTACTCCGACCATCGAAATCTGAAATTCGTATCGTGCCTTCCTCTTCACTCTCGTGATATACACTATAAGAGTGAAAGGGAAGGCACAGAGTACAGGCCCTGGCCTGATGTCCATTCTGGCAGTCATATATAAACTCTATTATAATGCAATTAAAGTGCTAAACGGCGAGCGGCACAGCCCCACAAGCATCACGAAACTCACTGCCTCCTTGCTCTTGTCGTCCAAGTCCTTTCGCTCCCTGAACGACCCCCCGAGCAACCGCTGGATCTAGTACATTTAGCAACAGAACATGCTAAGGCCCGTGACAGACCGTCGAAAACAGGCCACAAAACCGGGCGACCTTGGTCCGGACGGACCGTGTCAGGCAGTTGTTTCCAGCAAGATTTAAGCTGCCTACACAAAGCCCTGCCTGCAGGGCCCTGCTTGCAGTGCCACTGCCAAATCGTATTGTGTGTAGGCATGCAGGGCCGATTTTACCTCCACACAATACTTACGATTTGGCAGTGGCACTGCAAGCAGGGCCCTGCAGGCAGGGCTTTGTGTAGGCAGCTTTACTTTGAAAATGGGTCTGCGAACCAAGGTCGCTCCGTCTTAGGGACTTGTCGGCGACCGTCTGGCAGGCGCTTAAGAATAAATAAATAAAATATAATATAATACTACATGCTACATAAATAAAATAGACTACTCATAGATAGTACCAATTGCATCAACCAAATTTAAAAAAATACATATACCGTTTAGAATAAAATGTCTGTGTGATTTCGTCAGCATTGCACAACGTCCATAACTTGAGTTGATACTGACATATGCTCTTTTTACATTGGATAATCGACGTTAACACTAATGTAATATGAATCTAAGAGTATTGCAGTGTTTAAACCGCCCGCGTGGTCGTGTCGGAGGTTTCACCTGGATTTTCCCCAGGCCACTCTCCAACCCCGCACCTTTATCGCTTCATTGGGCTCGGTCTATGCAGCCACAGTCAGGTTAAAAAAAGTAATATGAAAGAAAAACTTTATTGCAGTAGTGTTAAAGTTGAAAATACCATGGAATAAGAGCACATATGTCAGCGTCATAATAAAGTTATCTATCTGTAACTTTAGTTAGATAATCGCACGGCTAATAGATTTTAATTCAAATCGATAGAATGTAGGTATGAACCCTTCCCAAAAAAACAACCCATAACTTGAAATTAAAAACCCCGCCATTCCTCCCAGGTTAGTGACAGTTTAAATGGAATAAATATATATTTGTTATGTGTAGGTAAATAGAAAATGTGATCTTGGAAGGTTCTAAAGTGCAATACCGTTCAATCCATAATGTAACTAATTTTAACAGTTGTTAAGGCAAAACCGTTTCATTACATGAAGTGCATGAAGTTCTGTGAGGTGATGGATAAGCGACCGTCTTCTGTATTTAATTGATTTAATATTATTAATTTCGCAGTGTCTTAGACTTAAGTCCTGTAAAACTGTGTAATTCTTTGGAATAAAATAAATAAATTACGTATTAATTAGGCTACACAGTTTATCGTCCAGTTCTTTTATGTTATGAATGAACCATTCTTTAAATTACATTGGTTTTTATAATTTCAAATAGTATGAAGATATTGCCTCAACAAACTGTTCTCATTGTGCATGTCATGAACACTAGCTAACATCGACTACGGGTTCTACAAACGTCTAAAATCCATTCAGGAATAGCTACAAACATGCTTGCCACGATGCGTGGTCAATGTAAATTGTCCCAGAATTTTATCAGGCATTAATGTTCGTGTTTAAATTATGCTGATTTAATCTTCAAGTTTTGAATCATCAGGTCAATTGCAATGTACGAGTAAATAAATATGTACCTACGGCCAATAAGTTTTATTTCTGGGCCACTTTTTACCTTGTCACAGTGAAAATCTATATGAAAGCCGCTAGAGATCTCATACTGTGACAAGGTACGAAGTGGCCCAGAATAAAATTGTTTGACTGTGCGCGACCACACCCACCCACTAAGTAAGGGACTTAACTGCAGTTCTTTGCTTTTCTAAAAGTATTTCTTCTAATTTTAAAATACTAAAGCTAACGTTTTCTACAATACTTTCTGACATAAACTGTAAGAGAGAGATATACTTACGACTAGAAATTCATTCTTATCTACTCTTTGGTTGCCGTCCGTGTCAAACATATTGAAGGCTATCTGGAAACCGGACGCGGGCTCTGAAAAATATAACAATTGTACTCAGAAAGGATATTACTCACCCGCACAATACCAATACACACTCCCGGATAAAACATTACAACACACTCACACACCCGGAGACAAAGCATATATACCGATAGCGCTGCGTCGCCGGCAACATCTTACACTACACAGGGTGGAGGTTTTAGTCCATAGGTGACTGAGCTAATTCGCAGTCGGAACCGGGCCGGCAGTATCCAAAGAGGATTTCCTCCACCCAAGGGAAAAAAAACCGGCTAAGTGCGGGTCGGACTCGCGCACGAAGCGCTCCGTACCATTATCTATAAAAACGCTAAAATAATCATGTCTGTCGTATCGTATGGGAGCCCCCTAAATATTTATTTTATTCTGTTTTTTAGTATTTGTTGTTATAGCGGCAACATAAATACCTACATCATTTGTGAGAATTTCTACTAACTATCACGGTTCATGACTTTCATGAGATACAGCCTGGTGACAGACGGACGGACGGAAGGACAGCGGAGTCTTAGTAATAGGGTCCCGTTTAACCTTTGGGTATGGAACCTTAAAGAGACACGCAAGGAAGTGATCACCAACCAACCACCACCACACCACCAACTTACGATTACATGCCGATCAGCTGACATCCCATAAACTTTCAATTTACTTACCGTCAATTTTAACGAACACCTCTTTAAGATAAGATGATTTGGTGCGAACCGCTCTTAATGTCAGTCAAATAGCAGCTTTCCAATTAGGTACTTACTCGTTAAAAAAAAAGGTACTTACTCGTTAATATTGATAGAAGGAACAGGTACTCTGTGTATGAAATGATTCCTGAAAAGAAAAACCTCATCAATACGACAGAAGAATCACTAACATGATATGTATTCCCAATGGGCTACAGCATGGGGCTCTTCAAAAAAGGCGTGAAAAGGGTTCTTATGGGTCGGCAACGCGTGAGTGACGCCTCTGGTGTTGCAAGCGTCTATAGGCGGCAGTAACCACTTACCATCAGGTGGGCTGTCAGCTTGTTTGCCTCCGACGTAGTATAAAAAAAAATGTATTGTAGGTCCGAACACTGGATGAGTGTAATGGGGTCGATAGGTTGATTAGCGACCCGTAGCTCTAGTATAAGTTTTTTCGAAACATAATTAATTCGAACGCGTTTGCGTTTTGTCTCAAAATGTATGAAAGTGGTATGAAAACGTGAACAGCGCCTCTGGTGGTCACTACTGGAAACTAAAACAGCGAGTATAACATTTGTTGCTAACCGATCATCATCATCCTCCTAGCGTTATCCCAGTACAGTTGCATCCTGAAGGATGCCTGGGGTCCGCTACCTAATCCCAAGATTTGGCGTAGGCACTAGTTTTTACGAAAGCGACTGCCATCTGACCTTCCAACCCCAAGGGGAAACTAGACCTTATTGGGATTAGGCTTTGTCAAGTGAGTGGGCAACTTGACTGTTAGAAGTTCTCAAACCGCCCGAAGGCCTCCAACTCGGCTTAACGACTGCTGCCATAGACAGCAACCGGGATCAACGGCTTAACGTGCCTTCCAAAGCACGGGAGCGCTCAGTTAGTAACCACTCAAAGCGGTCACCCATCCAAGTCCTGACCGCTGCCCACGTTGCTTAACCTTAGCAAGCGCTAGCGGTTCGCAAGCGCCGCTGGGCCACGAGCGCTCCTAACTAACATTTGTTGCTTACCGATGAACGCGCGTATTTCAAACTCAGTGAGGGCGTTTTCATACATTTTGAGACAAAACGCAAACGCGTTCGAATTAGTTAATGTTTCGAAAAAACTTATACTAATAGAGCTATAGCTAATTTGGTGAGCCGGTTTGGTTAACACTGGTAGAGTTGATGAACTGAAAGCATATTTTCTTGTTTTTATAATAGATTCCCATTCAATATACTCCTAAATACAAGTTATTGGTTTTTTGGGGTCTGTAAAAATACAAATATTTTTAATTGATAGAACCTCGTTCTTCAGGTGGTCGCAAACTAATGCCGGTCGCGTAACCGGCCTAGCGTCTACAGAAACTTGGCATTAAGCCCGTCATTTGTAAAATTCTGTGTTTTGTGCAATAAAGTTGATATAAATAAACAACTCCAATCACCTTAACCCCTTATTAACGCATTCACTGCCACCCTCTTTTGCTGGAAATTCGGCAGGTGCCGCACTTTGCTGTGTGCCCCAAACGCACATGTGAGTTCAACCGACTATTCTAAGTCTAAGGCCTTAAGGCACAGGGTGAAAGCCACTAAATATTATGAACGCGTCTGTGCGTTCAAGGCACTGGGTGAAAGTAACGGAAACGCATATTTTTGCTTGCGTTAATTTGATAGCGCTTGGCCTTACAGTTGTGTACGAACTATACCTCTGCTAACTTAAATGTAATGCAAGGGACAAACCTTGCTTACAAACGTAAATATCAAAGTGACAGATAAGGACCAACGAACTTTAGCGGCTGGTTAACTACAATAGGTTTTCTTTAATTTTATAGGGGGCAAACGAGCAAACGGATCGCCTGATGGTAAAAAGCGATTATAGTGCGTGTGATCCACGAAGGCGCGCCCCTCCACAGCCCAATCCGTACAATTGCGCATAGATTAGTATGAGATTCGCTGTGGAGGGGCGCGTCGTTGTGGATGACACACACTATACCGTCGCCCATAGACACCCCCGCAACTCCAGAGGAGACGCAACACAAGTGCATTGCCGGCTTTTCAGATGGGAATGGGAGTATAGTTAAAAAAAATTAAACTGTCCGAGTTGTATCAAATTAAGCCGTTCAAAAAGCGACTTTACTGTCCAAGCGTGAAGATTCAAAGTCCAATGACAAGTTTTATTAAAATGTCGGACATTTTAAATAATTTCTACTATACCTACGCTCTTTTATGGACGTTTGATGGAGGTTTATGAATAGGGTTAGAATTTTGACCCTTACCCCTGTCCCGTAAGTTGCGGAACATTTGCGGGGATCCCTTTTTAAGCGCGGGCGTGCTGTCCCGCAGCTGTTCTATCTCCTTCGCGGTCAGCACTCGCCGCTTCAGTCGCGCTGAAAAAAAAAAAACAGAACGAAACGTCAAAAAAAAAATTCAAACATCTACATATAACTATACAAAAGGTAAGTTCTAAACTTAAATTTAGAAATAGAAATAGAAATATTTATTCCGGAACAAAAACAACTTATAAAACAACACATCAAAATAAAAAATAAATATAAACCAAAAAAGTTGTGTTGTCACGAAACGGTTCCATCTCAGCATAATGCGGGCAATCGCCAGCGCTGGTCTTCCGATGGAACCGTCGAGTGATTTCACGGTGTGGAACACTAAAAACAGGAAAAAGAATATAAATAAATAATAACTAACATGAAACAAAGAAAAAGAAAGAAAAAATAAAATAAAAATACAATTCACTTAAAATTAAACAAGACTGTCATTAAACATAAAGATTGTTTTTTTTTTCTTTTAAAACCGCGGAATGATAACTAAACTAAACGCAGCATATTTTATTTCACAGCAATTTCGTTCATTAGTAACACACGTGTAACTCAGACCGGTCATCGTCAAATATGGCGCCGCCCGGCAGCTAGCTGTCATCCCATGGAAACTTGTCAAACTTTCCATACAATATACCTACAATCTGATTTGACGAACACCGCTTACGATTGCAGACGGTTTGGTGCAACCCAGCCTTAAGGCGATATATCGATTGAAAGAGACACCCTTTGTTTATCGCTCACGCGACAAAACGGGATGCAACCCTCTTCGAGAATGGCTTTTTAGACAAATCTCGTTAAATATCTGACTGTGTGCAGGTTTAGTAAATTTCCTCTTGTCAGTACCTAGATGAGGTAAAATACCATCATATTAACTTAATCGTGTCTTTTAATAATGCGTTGTTTTAGTAGGTTGAGGAAAAAAAGGAAAATATAGACTCAACTTTGGATTTATTTTCTATCGAGAAAATTTTAAGCAATCATGTTTCGCTATTGTCAGTACTACAATCATATAGTCAAGAATCATATATCTGAAAATCAGCCCCTACTGTTTGCTAGTCTGGGCAGGACAGCGTTTCAAAGTCTCCAAATTTCTCAGTGTAGCGCCTTAATCGCTCAACGGATATTTTACTGTCTCTAATCACATTCACTATCATCATTGACCACATATTGCGACTATGTCAGTTCTGGCTGGAATGTCTGGTTGACACGAAACCATGAGTGCCTATACATATACAAATATACATGGACGGTAGGTAAATGTAAGTTACTTTTTGAAATTTGTGTAAATATCCAGATCCACCCAGACATGCTCGAAGATGCGTATTCATGTTTTCATGTACTTCACACCGAGCTGATACTTGCGAGGTGTCAAATAGATATAAAAAACATAAAGGTCACCACCCACAGCATGACGGCTACGAACACTCTGGGAAGAGTGTAAGGACAAAGAAGTTACTCAAGAGAAAAGAGAGAGGAAGAGGAAGCGAGGTGGAAGAGGAAGCAGGAGGAAGAGTAAGTAAGATACGGTTGTCTGGAAGAGATCGGTCTTAAGGTAAGACCGCCTGTTGTCCACCTCTACATGTTGCGATCTAGATTCTATTTGCAACTGATTAATTTGTGTGAAGTGTGCCTGTGTGCAGTAATAGTTATTTATGATACAAGTAGGCCTTTTCTCAACGAATATCGGTGATCTTAAAACACAAACGTAGTGAGTGTTTGAAACCGAGATGAGTTGGGAAACAGCCTACATTTCAACATGAGTATCATACAACATTTTACAATGCATTATGCGAGGAATTAGTACATTACTTAACAAGGGCGGTAAAACAAAGAATGTCTCAGATCGCAGGTATTTTACGCCCGAGCCGAAGGCAAGGGCGATAAATATGCGAACTGAGGCTTTCTTTATTATCGCCCGTGGTAAGTATAAAATTTTATGTCACCCCCTGGCCAGGAAGTGGTTTTTTTCGCGCGCGGAGCGTGCGATAATGACCACTTTATGGCCAGGTGTGACATAATAGTACATTACTTAACAAGGGCGGTAAAACAAAGAATGTCTCAGATCGCAGGTATTTGACGCCCGAGCCAAAGGCAAGGGCGGTAAATATGCGATCTGAGGCTTTCTTTATTGCCGCCCGTGTTAAGTACAAAATTTTATGTCACCCCCTGGCCAGGAAGTGGGATTTCCCGCGCGCGGAGCGTGCGGTAATTGCCGCTTTATGGCCAGGTGTGACATAATAGTACATTACTTAACAAGGGCGGTAAAACAAAGAATGTCTCAGATCGCAGGTATTTTACGCCCGAGCCGAAGGCAAGGGCGATAAATATGCGAACTGAGGCTTTCTTTATTATCGCCCGTGGTAAGTATAAAATTTTATGTCACCCCCTGGCCAGGAAGAGGGTGTTTTCGCGCGCGGAGCGTGCGATAATGGCCACTTTATGGCCAGGTGTGACATAAAATTTATTAATATTTGTCTACAAATATTTATTGTAAGAGTATATTTGTATAGTTTTGTATAGTATTGTACTCACGCCTCGGCTCCTGTTCCACGACGGACTCGAGGAAGTCCTGCGGAGTCATGTACAGTTGCCCGTTGTGCTCCACCGAGGCGAACTTGATGAAGCGCCGCTCTCGAGACGTCAGCTTCACCGATTTGGCCAGCTCGTCCGGCTGCAACACAACAATAAGTATTTTTAGGGTTCCGTACCCAAAGGGTAAAACGGGACCCTATTACTAAGATACCGCTGTCCGTCCGTCCGTCCGTCACCAGGCTGTATTTCATGCATCGTTATAGTTAGACAGTTGGAATTTTCACAGATGATGTATTTCGGTTGCCGCTATAACAACAAATACTAAAAAACCGGCCAAGTACGAGTCGGACTCGCGCACGAAGGGTTCCGTCCCATTATCTTTAAAAACGGTAAAAAAATCACGTTTGTTGTATCGGAGCCCCCTTAACTATTTATTTTATTCTGTTTTTTAGTATTTGTTGTTATAGCGGCCACAGAAATACATCATCTGTGAAAATTTCAACTGTCTAACTATCACGGTTCATGAGATACAGCCAGGTGAAAGACGGACGGACAGCAGTCTTAGTAATAGGGTCCCGTTTTACCATTTGCGTACGGAACCCTAAAAATTAAAAAAAAAGAGTGTCAGTACCTAATCAGTATATTATAGGTACAGATATACCTTCTTCTGTGTTAATTTTAAACATGTTTATTATGGTAGGTTTATATGTGTCGACTAAAATGTCTTTAAGAAATGTTGTTATTGTTTTGGTACACTAAATAATTCAAGTGTGTGTCGTAACAGGGGAGAAAGATAATATTTATTTCACTAGTGCATTCTCGTTTACAAAGCCCATTTGTATTTCATTTTACCCAAAAAACTAATTTGACCCCAGCGCCGTTTAAGCCTTTCCAAGATTTATAACACCTTTTAGGGGTGGCACTCGCCAGTAATTTATCGGCATATTTGTGACAAAACGGCTATTAAGCAGAGGACAATGCGGTTCCACTGCCATTTTATTACACAACTCTGATTTACGAGGGTGATAAAAGACGTATTTCTTTTAATTTTAAAGTTAGGGTTGTACTTTGAGCCGCCGCCGCCAACCCTATTTTGGCTTTTATTGACTTGACGTGTTTGCGTTGGGTTGTTGTGTTCGAATGAACTGTGATAATTCAAATGACAGCATATATATTAGTGTGATAATTCGTTTTTATTATGTGATTACTGAAATTTTGTGAGGGATATATTAGGATGAAAATTAAGTTAAATTGAATTCTATCTCTCGAGCGCGGGTGAGCCATGGTTGTGTGTCTATGTGTGCGTAAGCGTAGAGGCTATGACTTCACGTTGTCTGTGTATTCGTATGTGTCATAATTCCAACGATAATACACATTTTTACACTTTAACTAGTTATTATTATTATTTATTATACACTAGTGCCATCTATTCCATCCAGTGGCTTCACTGAAAATCAGCGTCGCGGAGCGTGTCTGTGACTCGCTTCGTGACACCAAGCTGAGTGAAGACCATTTGGCGCAATTATATTTTAATGTTATAAATGTATTAAGTTTCGTTTGTAAGTGTTTTTTGCGCTAATAAACAATATTTCATTTCATTTCATTTCATTTCATTTCACTAGCAGCTACAAGCTGATGCGTGTATATCACTGCACTTATTTTTTTTTATTGTCCTGTGGTTTTGTGTTTAAAATGTTTATCTAGTCTATTTTTGAAACTGTTCACTGAAGGGGCACTTATCACTGACTCTGGTAGTTTATTCCACTCACGTACTACGCGATTCGATAAAAAGTGCTTCCTAGGATTGCTTGTGCTGGATCCCCGAGTAATCTTTAAGCTGTGGCCTCTCAGACGATGATTCTTACTCATTGTAAACAAATTCTTTAAGTCAGGTAAGTCATAATAATCATGCAGAATCTTGTAAGTTTCAATGAGATCGCCACGCTGTCTTCTTCGCTCCAGGGTAGTCAGTCCAAGAACGGTAAGCCTTTCTTCATATGGCGTATTACGCAAACCATACACCATCTTGGTTGCCCTGCGTTGCACCCTTTCAAGCATATTGATATCTTTCTGAAAGTATGGACTCCAGATTTGGTAAGCATATTCAAGAAGAGGTCTAATATAGGTTTTGTAAAGTTTCAGAAATAAACTTTTTAGTTAGTTAGTTAGTTAGTTAGCTGTAGTTTTGGTGTTGATCCCGGCTGCTGTCTACGATAGCAGTCGTTAAGCCTAGTTAGAGGTCTTCGGGCGGCTTGAGAACAGTCCAGTTGCCCGCTCACTTGACAAGCCAATTTTTTTTTATACTACGACGGTGGCAAACAAGCTTACGGTCCACCTGATGGTAAGCGGATACCGCAGCCTATAGACGCTCGCAACTCCAAAGGAGTCAAGTGCGCGTTGCCGACCCTTTATAAAATTTGAGGATGCACTACTGCTAATCCCAATTAGGTCTAGTTTCCCCTCGGGTTGGAAGGTCAGATGGCAGTCGGTTCCGTAAAAACTAGTGCCTATGGCAAATCTTGGGATTAGGTTGCGGATCCCGGGCATCCTTCAGGATGCAACTGAACTGAGATAACGTTAATAATATGAGTATGAGGTAAATACAATCTTGTAAAAAGTATTGGCATTTACTTTTTGCAGGATTCTCTTCACCACGATTAACTAATTAAGGTTAGATATTATAGGAAGGTGGCCAAAAAGGGCAATCAACGGGCAATTAATTAATTAATGCACAAACTTAGTTCAGGAAACAATCCTTAAAAGGTCTGTGTTATGGGAACTAGATGACGATTGCATATTTAAATTTGTATCCATATAAATACATAGAAACCACCACTAGACGTCAAATGTGTCACGTATGGAAAACACCCGTGACAGATAGACAGACAGATGACCCGAACTTGGTCGTGTTCAGTTATTCAATGCCGCCTGGACGCCGATGCGAATGGTTCCGGGTTCCCGAAAATAAACTGTAGCTCTAGTATAAGTTTTTTCGAAACATTAACTAATTCGAACGCGTTTGCGTTTTGTCTCAAAATGTATGAAAGTGGTATGAAAACGTGAACAGCGCCTCTGGTGGTCACTAGTGGAAACTAAAACAGCGAGTATACCATTTGTTGCTAACCGATGAACGCGCGTATTTCAAACTCGGTGAGAGCGTTTTCATACATTTTGAGACAAAACGCAAACGCGTTCGAATTAGTTAATGTTTCGAAAAAACTTATACTAGAGCTACTGTTCGGAAGGAAAGTACCCACCGCACCGAACTAATTCACTCCGTAGAATAGGTATTAAGACCTGTGGGTATCTCAAATGGGAGAAAAAGGACAAGCAAGGCCGACACCAAGTAAATGGGAAAATGGTTAAGGGGAGGTATCCCCAACGCAATTGTCTCGCTCTAACACGCGTGGATTACAATTAACCATCCCGGTCTCTACGCAAGCTCTGCGCGCAGTTTTGTAAATATTTAGCTATAGTCATTAAGCCAATCATTCTATCAAAGCAAACCCTGCGAATTTGTCTATAACTATTTACGATCTTTAATTGAGTACAAAAATTAAATGTTAAATATCAGTAATATAGCCGTAGTATTGAAAATACATTCCAAAAAGGGGTAACTTCGCGATTTTTTTCTATCGAGTGAAATTCATCAGATCATGTAACTAACTGCGATTTTGACTAGACAAGATCCTCATGTAACACATATATTTTTTTTAGATTTTAGACACTATATTCTATGTCTCAGATGGTTTTTAAAAACTCAAAATTGGTAATACCCGGCCTTAAGGCTAAGACATAGAAGGGCCATTTTACGAAAAGTTGTACACTCGATTTTTTTTTTTAATTTGGATAAAATCGGGGTTTTTCAACTCGGAATCGAAAACACTTTCGAACCTAATAGGAGAAAAAAATGTCCCAAAATTTTCATACAATTTCCAGTTTTTCCATTCCGTTACCACCATACAAGCGTTGTAGATTAGTATGAAAACGGTAACGGAATGGAATAAAAGCTTCCCTAAGGCGTTTTGTAATAGGGAACTGGTAAATGGATCTGGGGGCCGAGCTTAGTTGTTCCGGTAGCTCAGTTGGCTTGGTCGCAGGTGCGAATCCTGCTCGGAGGTTACATATTTCAATTTTTACTTTCTATTCGAAGTTTATAACACATAGTCGTATGTAATCCAAGACTCACCATTTCGGAAAGGATGGATGGACTCCAAATAGCGGAGCGCCACGGGGTGCCGGCGGAAGCGTTTAAAAACTGGGCGTTTTATTTCAGTTGGGCGTGTTTTGTTTTGTCTGCTATTCTATTGGGCTTAATGACTGGTTGCATCATTCTTGTCACGACTTAAACCGCTGAACCGATTTTACTAACCGATACTTTTTATCCCGGATATCATTCCTGTTAGTATAGGGAATGGAAGTACATCGACTTTCGAACTTATTCTTCGTATAAGTCCCCGCGTACTTCTACAAGTACAAAATCAGATCGACTTTCGAACTCAAACGAAATGAACTGATATTCCGAATTTAATATAACAAAAATCTACCTGGTCTAGGTTTAGCAAGAAGTACGGTCAACATCATATAGTATGTAGCAGCGAAAGTGGCCAAATAGTTCGGTACACTATATATTTTATGTTGTACCGAACTATTTCGCCACATTGGGTACTAACGTACTATATGACGCTGGCTGAACTCCTCACCAATGTTATGTTTATAAGAAGCATAGCTGTTTCATATGTTAATACCTACGGAAACATGAGCTTTCTGGGTATCATTAATAAGTTTTAATCACCCAATTAATTAAACGTACATACTGGTGAATGGCATTAAAGACGAGATTTTAAAGCGTTTCTTCAGTGTTTTAAATCACACATACCATAGAATGCAAATGGAAACCAACCGGATGTGTTACTCAATAAAAATCTATCGGTAATATGAATTAACTTAAATCATAGGTGTGTTAATATCATATCATATCATAGGATAAATCATAGTGGTGAAAAGTGTGGTAGGTAAATTGATTGATCGCACCTCGTGACCCGTAGCACAGTGCGATAAAAGTCGAATCTAGCTGGACAATATTATTTGAGGCTCAAAATTGGTTGTAAACGTAATATTATGATGTCAAAATAGAAAAAAAAAAACAAATACCGCGCCATATTTACAGTAAAAACATAACCAGGTTACGTTGACCTCCCGGTATAGGAATTCATTATGCGTGCCGGGGTTAGTTTATATTGGTCTTTTTTATGAGCTGTGTAAAGGTTGTTTACACACTAATTTGAAATTAATACTATTTTGACATATGTTTTCTACAATATTAAGGGGTAAATGAAATAAAATATATAATTTATATGTTTTTATAAGCAAAAAATACACCAAAATCACTCGGACTCACTACCATCAAAACTAGGCAAACTCACATTACCTAAACTTTCTTCATTTCGTACCTTTCGAATGTAATCTAATATTTTAGAGTACGTCATGATACGTTTTTCAATTGGCACACGATCCTATTCAAAAGCTACCAATTTTGAGAACTCTGTATTCCTCGGGTCTAATGGTTCCTCAGCTTTTTTTCATTTCATTGGCCAGTGCAGGTGTTTCAGTGACTGCTTTTATTATGGTTGCTGCATCACGATTACCAGATAAACGCGTAGATACCTCGGCTGCAGTTCCTAATTCTTGAGTATTACAAGACTGCAATAAGTGGTCCACTCGTCTTTTTTGTCGTTTTTGTTTTAAATGAAGCTTCTCTAAAGTCTATTCTTGGGTGACCAGGTCCAGGAGCAGAGTGTCCCGATGAAGACGTAAATGGTTGCAATTCGTATTGTAACGTGAAGTCTTCACTATTCAACCAATCAACACCTTTTGGTGATGCCTCGAATAGATCCCGTTTTCTTCCGCATATAGTCCACTTTTCGGTTAATTTTTAGGAAATCCGAGAAATATTAATTTTCAAAATCATTGGAGACTCCTCCGTAGCTCTGTTAAAGTCGAATTTGATAGAAAAATAGTCAAGACCCTTGTTTGTATCGTTTTTGTGGTGTTTTAGCCATTCTTCGTAAAATTCCCTATTAGGTATGGACAGTTCGTATTCCAAAAAAAAGTCGGCAATACGCATCAGTACGCAGTTTCTTATAAACATCAAATTAAAGATTATAAACATAGCTATCGTTAAAAAAAAAAATCAGCCCGGGGAAAACAGGGGAAATTATTTTCCTTGTCTCTGATACACAAAATTTACCTCAAAAAACACGAATCCATCATACTCGACTCGATTTTTCTCGGCAATGGAATAGCCGTATTTAATGATTAATATATTAAAAAGTACTCCTTACCATGTACTTCGATCCATTACTAAAAGTAACACAATCCTTTTTGTATTAGTTATGAAATAGTAACAAATGAAGCGCAAAAAACCGAATGATTTCACTATCAGTCACAGTGTTTACGCACGCTTCGTCATAGTTTATAAGTTATATGAGGGTAGATAGACAAAAATATTATTGGAATCCTACCTTCGGGGATGTTAGCTATCGTTTTAGCCAACACCGCGGAGGAAATGACGTGACCCTTTTTGTCCAGCTAGATTCGACTTTTATCGCACTGTGCGTAGGTGAGTAATATTGGGATCAGAAGGAGATTTAATTCCGCACAGCGCGCTATGCAACAAGTTGTGTTGATTTTTCACGCGAATGGACGTGAAGTCTGCAAGTCTGCTAAATTTTGTATGACACTGACATACACCCGGCCGGCTTTTGATTTGTCTGAATAGCGCGCTGTGAATCTGTACGTTACTCGTATCAGGATGCGATCATAAAATGTTGAAGATAATGAATGAGGCATATCGAATAGAAGAAATCGAGATATTGAACTGTGTTGTCATAAATTAACACAAACGCTCAGACTAATATTCATAGTAAATATATAGTAATAACTTGATTCATGGCCCACGGTTCCTATTAACTAGTTTTATTGAGTAGTTGAACTTCTGAATAACCAAGCTCAACCTAGCTTTTATGTCTTATGATTATGACTACTAGTTTAACACCAGCATTAACCACGTCTGCGGAGTCATAACTTATCTTTTATCAGTTTTATCGTCTTGTCACGGTGTTTATACAATTATACAAGCATAAATAAAGTTAATTAAAACCATATTGAGTTTCACAATTTCCTGGAAATGAAATAGGTAGCTGGTTTTTAAATGATTTACACGATGCATGATGCCTGCGTTCTGTGGTGGCGTTCGGCTGTTTTACAATAGTTTTGGCACCTACATAAAAAGGCACAGACGGCAATATTTATGAATATCGTAATAAATTATTCTCTCATTATTAATAAACAAATACTCGTAAAACATCATCGCGGTTCAACTTATTTTTGTTATATCAAGATATTTACCGCGCCAGGCACCTGCCTCGCGCCCACGTCTTTTGATTCTGAAGATAAGGCAAGCGCTGATGATGTTCATACGAATTTTCCGCTTTTTATCTCTACCTACACTACATTTTCTTTAATTGTCCCCATAATTATGGCAACCCTAGTATAATAGTAAGTCTCAATCTTGCAGTTTTGTTTAATGTTGAATACCCTTGCATTGGTTTGATTAATTGCAAACCAAATCCAGTTGTTACCGACGCATCTACTTTTAATTCACAAGATAAAGCTAATAAGTAAAACAAAAACACTTTGATAACAAAACATCAATGACACTAAATAACGTCTGCGAGATATCATTTGCAGTATTTGCATTGCACCCAGTCGTGATTTAGTACCTACAGTGAAACGTCTGCTACTTATAGCTGCGTAAAGCGTTTAATAATCCGCATAATGATTGTTATATCCGTAACGTTTGTGGTGATAATAGTCATACTGTGTTTTCTTGACATGCGGAAATATAATTATTGGGCACTCAGAGGTGTAAAGTATGAGAACGGTATTCCTTTGTTTGGAAGCATTTGGCGGATACTCGCTCTAAAAATTAGCTTGTCTGAATACCTCATGGAATTATATCAGAAGTATCCTAATGAAAAGTTAGTCGGATTTTTCGTCAGTGGAATGAACGCCCTCGTTGTGAGAGACCCCGAACTCATCAAGCAAGTGTTAGTGACCGACTTCCAGCACTTCTATCCAAGAGCTCTGAACACACACAAGACGGTAATAGAGCCGATGCTGAAGAACCTGTTCTTCGCGGACGGGGATCTGTGGAAGCTGCTGCGGCAGAGGATGACCCCCGCCTTCACGTCCGGGAAGCTAAAGGCGATGTTCCCTCTGATCGTGGAGCGGACCGAGCGGCTGCAGCGCACCGCCACCGCTGCCGCCGCCACTGGCACGGAGGTGGACGTGCGCGACCTGATGGCGCGCTACACCACCGACTTCATCGGCGCCTGCGGCTTCGGCATCGACACCGATTCCATCAACGACGACACTTCCCACTTCAGAGATCTAGGCAAGCGCATATTCACTACAACTCCTAAGCAAGCACTTTACGGTTGTCTAAAGCGGACCTTTCCAGAAACATTTAAATATCTGAAATTTATTACTGCTGATGTCGAGAGGGATACGATTGCATTGGTGAAACACATTATGCGGGAAAGGAATTATAAGCCATCAGGTAGAAATGATTTTATAGATTTGCTTTTCGAGTTGAAAGCGAAGGGCGTTATAGTGGGAGAGTCGGTAGAGAAGAGAAACGCCGACGGCACGCCGCAGACAGTAGAGCTGGAACTGGACGAGCTGCTGATGGCAGCGCAGGTGTTTGTGTTCTTCGCGGCGGGCTTCGAGACGTCGTCGTCGGCGACCAGCTACACGCTGCACCAGCTCGCGTTGCACCCCGAGGCGCAGGCCAAGTGCCAGCGGGAGATCGACCAGGTGCTCGCTCGGTACGAAGGGAAATTGTGCTACGATGCCGTCAAGGAAATGAAATATTTGCACATGTGTTTTAAGTAAGTTTATTGTTTATTTCTAGTTTGCTGTAGCAAATTCGTTATTTCCGAACATATACAATTTGCCTCAGCTTAAACGTGCAACTGCTAGACTACATTTTTTTTTTTACCAGACTGTGGCTTTACAGGTCAGGCCCAATAAAACAATATGAGTGCGCGGTTGGACAGTAGCTTGGGGAGAAATCTTTGACAACTGGAATACGTACTCTAAAAATTTGCGCTCCAGTGAAATTGGTTGTGTGGCTTCAACCGAATCTGAGGCGTGAGTGGAAGTTGAGTGGGAGTTTTGTCTCTTGTTCACTAAACCTAGTCTTTTCTCATTTATGTAAATAAATACTGAGAGGCGAGAGCTGATTAGCCTTGAAAGACTTTATTATAATAGGGTGATAATTTAATTCAACAAAACTTCGTTCCAGAGAGGGCATGCGAATGTTCCCATCCCTGGGTTTCCTGATCCGACAGTGCGTGCGTCCGTACACGTTTCCCGGCACGGACGTCCGCATCGACGGCGGCGTGTACGTGCTGGTCTCCGTGCACGGACTTCACCACGACGAGCGGTACTTCGCGGCGCCGGAGCAGTTCCGCCCGGAGCGCTTCGCTGATGGGGCCAGCATCCCTAACCACGTGTATCTGCCCTTTGGAGAGGGGCCTCGCGCTTGTATAGGTAATGTTCCCCGGCTCAGAGTCGGCATCGACAGTGAGAACTGGTCTCCGTGCAGGGTCTTCACCACGACGAGCTTGTATAGGTACCTCCACCTCAGACTCGTTCGAATAACTCAGATTCGGTTAAAGGCGCTCAGTCAATATCACTGGAGCGCAAACTCTTAGATTATTCCGGTGTTTAAACCTCCCGCGTGGCCGTGTCTGAGGTTTCGCCTGAATTTTCCCCAGGCCATTCTCCAACCGCGCACTCCTATCGCTTTATTGGGCCTGGTCAATAAAGCCACAGTCAAGTTAAAAAAAAAAAACTTGTATATAGGTAAATAAAGACAAGCACGGGTACGGGTTCCTACAAGCAGAAAACTGGGAGGAGATCGCACAGAACAGGGCGCGGTGGCGCCAACTCGTATCGGAGGCCAAGATCCACTTCGGGTCGCTGAGCCATTGGAGTAAGTAAGTAAGTAAGTGTATATAGGTAAAGTAATACTTCGATTATGTGATTATACAAATTAAGATTATTCCTTAAGGTCGATTTGTGTAATAGTCCGCCTATTTTTATTTGTTCAGGATTATCATCATCATCAAGTCTTGTGTTGTGTACAGGCGAACGGCTGGGACTGATGCAGTCACTGGCAGGGTTGGCAGCGTTGCTAGCGAGGTGCTCAGTGGCCCCCTCCCCCCGCACGCGCAAGCCCCGCGTCCACCCCGCCTCCTTCATAGTGCAGAATATAGACGGAGGACTACCCCTCCGGTTGATACCAAGAAAGAGGATGGATTAAGATAGATTTAACTACAAAAGTCGGTTTGGAGCTAGATTCTCATTATCACACGGTTCATTTCGCAATAGTCTGTGTGTGTCAGGACTACTTGGGACCACAAATTTTGATATATTTCTGTGCTTGGGACGCAACTTCTTAGACTGAAGGATCGATAATTGAATCTGTTTTAGTCTGCGAGTTTTCCATCACTCATTATCATTACTACGTCATGCTGACATAAGACTGTCCAGGAAACTCAAGAGTTGTCATTTAAGCAATCAGATCATCACCAATTCACGTTTCATGCATGAATTACATTAGACATTCCAAAGAAGGGTATTATTTAACTTCAAGCATGAGCAAACGCAGTCGCAAACATGTCAAAGGTAGCGTGTACGCATAAATCACTCCTACTCAAAGCTATAAGGCCTTATGCCCCATAATTTCCGAAGCATTCAGGACTTTTTAAACCTAAAGGTATTAGTTACCGTTCAGAATCAAAAAGGTCGTAATTATGTATGTTTTTCATAAGTTTTGTGTGGTTTTGCGCGGTGCGGTAAAGTAGCCATTAAGAACTTCATGTGACGGCTAATGCGGTACAAATGTGTACAAATTGTACAATGCCAGTGTTTCGGTGTCGCGCGGGATTTATTGGGATAGACCGGCCAGGGATGGGTTTGGGAAGCGATTCATAAAGTGACATATAAAAAAATACGAGACTTTAAATAATAGCCATAGGACGACGAATAGGATAAACTATTGACCGACTTGACCGTGTTCGCCAATTATACTACTAATTAAAGGGGTTTGTAGTATCATAGCGTGTTTAAAAAATAAGGTAAGTACAACACAAGTAAAAATAATAATGAAATAATAAAATAATAATGAACAAAAAATATGTTGTGTTGTTTTTTTTCCAACTTCCAAAAAAGGAAGAGGTTTTTATTGAACTGTATATTCAATATTTTTTATAAGGACCTCAGAATTTTATCCCGATTAGTAGACCTGTTTTGAACGTTTGTCAAGTACAACAATTTAAGTGAACCTCAGAACTCTCATTTCTTCTTCCATAACTAGAATGTCTAAACAGAACCAGAAGACGACTAGACGTCTGGGTAAGCCCGCTCCATTTTCGTCCTCGTTTTTACTCTTGGGCTGGATAAGGGCAAACTCATTCGCAAATACATTACACTCCTTTTTTGGGCAGTCGTGTGAATATAGTAATTTGTCTATGTTATTAATGAATAATCCGACCCTGTGCCTCCCACAAATCTATCACGATCTCGTCAGGCGGCGCCGGCGTTCCAACCAGCGTGTTTATGCAAATTCTACTGATTCCATATTGCACTACTGTTTCTAGACTATATTTAACGATTACGAACTTAGTAATAGAATAGAATAGAAAGATATTTATTCAAATAACACAAACACAAAGTTACAGGAAAGAAAATTACACCTTAAAAACAAACTAACAAACATGAATGTGCTACCGAAAAGGTCTCCACTCAGCAATGCAGTGGACACAGCAGTGTCAACGGCGCTGGTCTTCCGTGGCATTGTCATTTATTGTGAGTCTATTTATTCGCGCGAGCGTTGGAGTAAGCAAAGCGTTGATAAGCACCAAAAATTAAAAAAAATCTTTGAGTAGACTGAGTGATTTGGGCGCCAGAAGAATGCCAATTGGGCAACAGTGCAGTAGCATGTAGATGCAGCCTGAATCTCGGTTAACAGACACATATCACTCTGATCCAACGTCGTTATTAAACATCTAGAGACCAGTAGCTCTAGTATAAGTTTTTTCGAAACATTAACTAATTCGAACGCGTTTGCGTTTTGTCTCAAAATGTATGAAAGCGGTATAAAAACGTGAATAGCGCCTCTGGTGGTCACTAGTGGAAACTAAAATAGCGAGTATAACATTTGTTGCTAACCGATGAACGCGCGTATTTCAAACTCGGTGAGAGCGTTTTCATACATTTTGAGACAAAACGCAAACGCGTTCGAATTAGTTAATGTTTCGAAAAAACTTATACTAGAGCTACAGTAAGTTATTCGAAAGATAGACCGAAGTATAAATATAAAATCAGAGAACCCGATCGTCTCCAGACATCACAAACGATTATGATAGTTGATAGCTATAATTGTAGTCCCAAATTGCGTGTTACTAGACGAATCATGTTGACATCGCAGTTCCACTCTAAAACCAAAAGATATGCCATTTAAAATAAATTGTATAGTAAGTTTTCCATTATAAACAAATGAAAAGCTTAGAAAGTTACATAACAATGTTTATGTCACACCTGGCCATAAAGCGGTAATTACCGCACGCTCCGCGCGCGGGAAATCCCACTTCCTGGCCAGGGGGTAACATAAAATTTTGTACTTAACACGGGCGGTAATAAAGAAAGCCTGAGATCGCATATTTATCGCCCTTGCCTTCGGCTCGGGCGTCAAATACCTGCGATCTGAGACATTCTTTGTTTTACCGCCCTTGTTAAGTAATGTACTATAGTAATATGCAAGAAGCCGATCGATACTGATCGATACATAACCATTACGCCCACGCCAACAACGTGCGGCGATGAAAATCCCTAGTAATCGTCGGTAAATCATCCTCTATGAAGTATTTCACACTTACGCTTTCGATAAAGATGCGATTTGTCGAACAAATTACGGGCTCGTGTGATCTCCTATTAAGCTTCTTCGTCAGAAGAAAAATAGATCTAGGTACTTATAGCAATAAAAAGGGAACACTTTTTATAATTATTTTTTTTACGTTATTGGGAAGTAGTTACAATATGTAATTCTCGCGTTTTGTTTTCCAGAAGCATACTAAAACCCTTATGCTTTACTACCGTTTTTAAACAATTGCACTAATTAGAATTACATACGAGTACTGTGCTTATAGGTAGTTAGGTCTATTGGTCATCTTAAACTAGAAACATTGATTTCCTAATGTTTTGTGGCTAACATTATCCTAACTGGTACATTTTAACACCAAACACGGGTCGTAGCAGCTCGATCATTAGGCTCTCAAAACGTTCCATAGACCAGATGAATGACAGGCTCAAGAAATAGGAAAGATGTCTCACTTCCACCTACATTAACCTTCCAACTCCTAAACATGCCGCTATCCAAGAATGGCTAGATTTATGTACCCGTCATATTTTATGTCTAACGGTGCGACGAGAACAGTTCGACGTATTAGACAACTGCTGATGTCGAGTGGAGTAACGAGACTATTTATAAATGACTAGTTTAATGTCGGGGCTTTCCACGCGTGTATTACATTATATGGGACTCCAATGAAAGCATGTTAAGGAAAATCTAGTACAATCGGCAAAATACATGATAGCAGGAGGAGTTCTTTAAGAGTGTTACTTACTAGCCCTTTGAGACACATGAAAATGTATGATACACCATTGAAATTTATTCATGACGTGGAATAAACCATCATATACTACAGTATAAACCATCCATGGTTTACAAACCATCTTTGATTTCTAATGTGGAAATGGAAGTCCTCTAGCTTTTTGAACGGTAGTAAGTATATACTGGTTAGTACAGTCACGTACAGTATAATGAACCATTTGTATGTCTGTATGCCTGCGGGAACCATTACAACTTCATATCATGGTTGATAATATTTGTGGACAATCTTACACAAATCCACGTAGTCCCAAACTAAGCAAAACTTGTACTTTGGGAACCAGGCGATGATAAACGTACTAAAAAAAAAAGATAAGAAAAGGGACGGGGTTTTTTTTAAGATAGATAAATATATACTAATACATAGAGAACATCCAAGACCCAGGAACATATATTCGTGCACATCACTCAAACAAATGTCCTGACCGGGATTTGAACCCGGGACCGCCAGCTTTGTAGGCAGGGTCTGCACTACCAACTAGGCTAAATCGGTCGTCAAGTTACCCTCCACAAGCTCTCAAATATTGGTATTTGCGTTTAAATCGCAATCTTGTCTGTCATGTCATACTACAATAAAATTGCACACGAATTAGTTAAGATTTTCGAAAATGGTCCGGCTTAATCGAGTGTTTTATGGCTAAGTGCAGTAAGTGCGTACGAAACCCTTGTAGTTGCAGCGTTAGGTCTACGGAGCATATCCGTTGCCTGCATTATAACTCTATCAATATGCTTTACGGGGCGTTTATCACATTGAAGCGTTTATGGGTTCATACGTAATTTTGTCCAGGGGTTAATTTGTTTAAAGGTTCAAGTGGAAAGGATAGCGGCGGAGGAGACTGGTGAAAAAGATTAAATTTGAGAGATCATATCAAATTCATCCTAATCCGAAGTGAAAGTTTTTGATTCGATGGCAAAAGGTATTTCCCAATCCCAATCTGTTCAGACTTTGGGTTTTTCGTATTTCGCTCCTTCTATTAGCGTCGTACAATTTTTAGAATTTTCTGAACCGATCAAAATTTGATTTGCAATAACGAGAACTACACTGAGAAAGATTTTTCTTTTTCTTCCAACTTGGGTTTGTTAGACGCTCGTATATTACCTACAAAACAATCAAATTAGCTATTGGTAATCTGGTTGTCTAGAACAAACCGCTCTTTAACGATAAGATTGCATGTTATTTTCCTAGCGAAAAGTTGTGCAGACAACAAATTGGAACTAGAGCTTCTGAAGAGAACCTTCACTGTAATATGTACAGTCAGCCAGAGAAAAGGGACCCCCCTTGCATACAAAACTTCTATGAAGGGGGGGGAGAAAAGGTTTCTCTGTTGCTGACTGTATCTGTGGAAGATCGTGCCGTTCTCGCATTGGTATTTACAGTCACCAAAAACGGTATCCATAGCAATGCTTGAAACATCTGCAATAGACGTAAAGGCTTATGATGATTGTATATTCTTTTGGGAGTGCTGAATTTATTACAGTTGTATAATAAAAAGTACTAGCGACCCACCCCGGCTTCGCACGGGTGCAAATTATACATATAAACCTTCCTCTTGAACTACTCTATCTATTACAAAAAACCGCATCACAATCCGTTGCGTAGTTTTAAAGATCTAAGCATACAACGGGACAGACAGCAGGAAGCGACTTTGTTTTATACTATTTAGTGATAGTGATTAGGTAAGGTATTAGCAGACACTAGGAATTATATAGACTACCAATAGAAATAGAAATAGAAATGGAACACAACGAAGAAGCTCCCAACAGATGGCGCTATGTGTTAAGCAGAGGTCTTAGTGGCATACGAATTAAACGGTAAAGTGATCTCTCCATAGTGAAACTAGCTACAGCAGGCCCATTATTTTAAAATTACGCCACAATGTATATACCTATACATTGGCAGTCTATATAATTCCTAGTCTCTGGTATTAGTAAACGGTGGTATCTTCTGTCTACTCCGTTACGATCTGCGCTGCATGGTCTCCGTAAATAAATATGGCCGCCGGCGCCAATAAACCCGGCTCAGCCGTAATGCCTGTCCGCTAATCGCTTCATCACTTCTACCGTGAAACAATAGCTTTATACATTCTGTATAATAGCTTTCTTTAAGACGCTATATGGCAATAATCCCTGACTGTAGCAATCCCTTAGGTGACTTACTGACTTGGCGGGGCGGGATCGATATGTGTCATTTTCTTCTTTGACGTAAACTTACTGACGTCGCAAAGATTCCCACTTGACGGAATACTGTTAGTATTACATTTGTGCACTAATAATATTATGCGCAGAAGTGGACCAGTACTGCCATCGCATCGTCCCGCTTCCGCGCATCCCGCACCAGTCAGGAAGTTGACAATGACATTTGACAGTTTTCTCATATCGTACCGCCCCCGCATCGACAAATCAGGAATAGAGCAAGAACAGAATTGGAAAAGGCGTCTCTAAACAATGCAAGCGGCAAATCATGTAACAGTTGGGGTGACAACGTTATCAGAGGGTTTGGACCCTGCAGAATACGGATCTGTCTGTCGCCATCTCGAAATTTGAGCCGGAAGTACGGTATACCGGAAAAGGTGCAGCCCATACTAAAAATTTCGTAGTACATTTAGTAAATTGTTGCTCTGGTACTCTAAAAGAGGTCCAATTGATATGGTTTTTTGGTATGTTGTGAAGGACAATATAAGCCATGGTAACCTAAAAATTTCGGCCCTCCAGCTCCATAACTTTGGCCGCCATCTTGTAAATATTGTCACTTTTTTCAGTTCTTTGCTTTTACTGTCGTCAAAGTTCATTCCAGTGCTAAACATAGTTCTGCAATATTGTAGAATACAAAATTTGCTAAAACTTTTGGGTACAAAGCTTTTTTCCATGACCCCTAGGGACAAATATATGACAGGATATATCATTAAAAATTGCCACTTTTTTCTGGTTTTCCGTTCATGTTTACATTTTAAGTGCATTTTAGCGCCAACTATAGTTCGGCAATATTGTAGATCACGAAATTTGCTACAACTTTTGTATTGAAATATTTTTTCCACGACCATTAGGAAAGAAGATATGAAGTCATCTATGAAGTAGCACCGTCGAAATTAGATACTTTTGCAGTTTTCTTCTCATATTTAGGTTTGAGTGCAATTAATCGCAATCTGTAGGGGATCTATGATGGTCGAGTGATAGCGGGATAGACGACAAGATAAAGCATCTGTCACTTTCCGATCTATACCACTTCAATCCCTCAAAAGACAAAATCGTCTGTTTCCACGATACCTAGTAAGATCGTAGGTACTTTGAATTTGCATATAATTTTGTCTTCTGTAATATTACAGACCTAGAACTTGAGCTAAAATACACTAAAACGCGAATATGGGACGAAAACTGTAAAAAGAAGCAAATATCGACGGTAGTACTCCATAGATGACTTCGTATCTTCTTTCCTGATGATCGTGGAAAAAATATTTCAATAGAAGAGTTGTAGCACATTTGCTGATCTACAATATTGCAGAACTATACTTAGCGCTAAAATGCACTTAAAACGCAAATATGGGAGGAATACTAAAAAAAAATTGCAGTTTTAAAAATATCTCCTGTCATACCTTCTTCCTTAGGGGTCATACAAAAAATCTTTGTAGCCAAAAGTTTAAGCAAATTTTGTCTTCTACAATATTGCCGAACCATGTTTAGCACTAAAATGAACTTTAGCGACAGTACAAGGAAAACACTGAAAAAGTGACAGATTTTCCAAGATGGCGGAGAAAGATATGGAGCTGGAGGGTCGAAAATTTCGGCATACAATGACAAATATTGTCCTTTATGGCATATCAAAAACCTATAACAATCGGACCATAGTTAGGGTACCGAAACCACGATTTACCAAATGTACAACGAAAAAATTTGTATGGGCTGCACATTATCCGGTAGAACAGACTTCCGGCTCAAATTTGGGTATGGAGACAGGCAGAACCGTATTCTACAGGGTCTAAGCCCTCTGATAACGTTGTCACCCCAACTGTTACATGACTTGCTTCTTGTATGCTACTTCTTCAAAAATGGGCCTACTCTAGAAGTCGCCTTATTCTACGTTTTTCCAAAACATTTTTGCTATTGCTACTAGCTCGAAGAGCGGTTCCTTTTATGAATTGGATACGGCCCGTATTCCATTGGGATAGGCAGTGCAATAATGGCGTGAGTATATGTACCCTTGTATGTATGTATGTCATTTATGATGAAGTTTGATGGTATTCTCCGTAGTTAAAAAGAGGTCCCGAGCTTCTACTAAATAACAGGAAATATCATAAAACCTTACATAATCCTCAAAACGAACGATGCCAAAGAACGTAGGCGTTTGAAATGCACTGATATTCACCCTGGTGCAGTATTTTTAAATCCGGACTAGCGCCACGCGAATCCCCCGGGACCAAAGACATTGCGTGACGCGCTCAAAGTCAAAGTGCAGTCCCTAATAAACTTCCATTGTTATAACTTCTATCAACTAGTTAAAAGTAACTTGCCGAATGAAGTATTTTGGGACGCCAGTTGTCCAAATCACTCTAGAATTGCTCACCAAGAATTGTAGAACTAAGACGGTGGCAAATACGCATGCGTCCTGCCAGATGTAACCACACACCGCAGCCTGGCAGTGGGAAAAATAATTGTTATTGTTGGGAATTCATAAAGCTTAAATTAATAATAATAAATATTTGTGGACAACCTTACACAACAAACTAAGCAGAGGCATGGGTATTAAGCGACGACATAAATATATACATAGACACTTAAATACATAGAAAACACCCAATAAAATCTTAAAAATTGTCATACCTATTACAAACACCATTCCACAGAAAATTGTAAATGTGAATAATATTTTGAATAAGTATACTTCACAACAGGGAGTTACTTTTTAGTAATTTTCATTGGGTTTTTTATAGCAATATACTCAAAAATATACTACAACATTACAAGAACCGATCATACATAACACCGGCAAACGACGCTTATTACACATTTAATTATAAAATCTACATCGAAAAGCCATATGCACATTTCCACATCGAGTTAACATTGCCGGTTTATAAAATTTATAACACACACCGTTTCGCTATCATACCCGGGCATAATCATCATTTAGCGGGCAGTTATCGTTAACACACGTTTAGTACACCATGCAACATGTATTTGCATGTTACAATCTTTTAGGGGCTATCTGGCTAGCTGAGTTTCTCGCTAGACTCTTCTCAGCTAGGCTAGGTTTAGTGAACCAGCGCCAAAGCTCCACGCAGCTCGATTCCACCGCAGATTCGGTTGAATCCGCTCAACTAATCTCACTGGAGCGCAAACTCAGAGTGTTCCAGTGTTTAAACTTACGTGGTCGTGTCGAAGGTGTCCCGTGGATTTTCCCCAGGCCACTCTCCAACCGCGCACTCCTATCGCTTTGTTGGAGCCGGCCTACACTGAGAAAACAGTGATTTGTCACTTTGATCCCCTCTTTATGTGAATCACCTAAATTATTGATGAACTGTTTTCTCAGTGTATAAAGCGACAGTCAGGTTCAAAACAATAAAAGCCTGGGCCAGTAAATACACTCCCGACTAAAAATGGGGTGCTCCAAACCATCTGTGTTTGTTAAAATTATTTGGATAGTTTGCCATGTTTCTTTGGGACGACTTCATGATTTCCATACTTACAAACAGATTTTCACGAGCACCGCTTTACGATTCCAGACGGTTTAGTGCAACCTACCCTTTATCGACAAGCAGCGAAGAAGTCAAACCTGTTGGTCTATGATATGATGGTCTCATTTAACGCGCGATAAACGACAAGATGAAAATCTATCACTTTCTGTCACAATTTGATAGAAAGTGACGGATGCTACAAGGACGAGCATAATACGTGGCCAGATACTACATTACTTTTGTTTTTTACTGCTGTATTGGCAATGATAGGCTTGACTTTTATTCCCTAGGGCCGTTGCAGTATGCAGTCTCGTGGACGACCGTACAGGTGGCGTTAACTAGGCTGTAATATATGGACGTATCACTTGTCAGCCGTGTAACGAGCTCCTTGACACACTTGCAGGTGATCTAGGGCCGCACTGGGGCGCATTTGTCAAACGCCGCGCCGCGAGAGTACTCAACAGTCGACAATCGCAAAGCGAAGTGACTTTGAGTGCATTGCTGCATTGACATGGAAAAAAATTGTTTTGTACAACGACGGTGGCAAACAAGCGCACGGTTATCTTACGACAGCCTATGGACACTTGCTTGATGTTTATTGGAGAAGAGAAAAAGAAAACATTAACGGTTCATTATAAAATTATGCATAGTAAGCCTAAAGACGACTATTACGGGACCCAAAACAAATAGTAAATTTATATATCAACAATTAGGCAAGTTACCTATTTATTCAAGAAACAATATATGTAGTGTACAATCGAGTTCATAAATATATGTACGTTCCCAAAGGTTCTAAAATATCTGAGCAACTTAACAATAAAGTCGTTTACACATATTTTGAACACGATTTTACAGTCGCGGAATGAAATGTTCGTCACTTTTTGGACCTTAATCTCATTAAAATAAAGTCGATAATTCGCGAACGTTTTTATTTCTCGGCTGTACACAAACTTAGCCAAAAATTTCATAGTCGCGGAGTCCACCTGTCTCTGTGGCGTACCCGTACCAAATGGCATTGCTGTACTCAAAATTTAATACCTCTCCATACCAGTATTCCCAAAAGAAAACGGACTATAGTGGTGTTTGACCTGTAAGAAGCGAACCTTTAATCTAGTCTATAGGTAGACGCCAACAAAGCATCGCGAGCGTGTAATGACTCAATATGTTTGTGATCCTTTTAAGTCCGATTAGCACCCGTCTCGCGTAACGGATAACCAAACAGGATTGCTTTTTTGCTAGCAACAATACTCTATTGTGCTGAAGTCGTACAAGGCTGTCGAAATGTTCAACTTTATGCGAATTAAAGGTGTTAATAAGAGAATAGATGAGGAGTGGGCAGTAATCCCCGATGGGACATTGCGGGCTGCTTACTTATAATGATTGTTTTTTTCAGCTTCAAGGGACTGCACACCTTAACTTTATTTTACTAAACGGTTAAAACTCACACACCACACGCACACGGTTACACACGGGTACGGTGGACGGTGGTGTCACGGTTAGGACTGCACACCTGCGTAATATAGTTTTAATTTCCACTCGATACCTCCACGCGTTCCCGAGATAAAGGTTCTTGACAGACAGACAGACAGACGGACAACAAAGTGATCCTATACCCAAGGGTACCGGTTTTTCATTTTGAGGTACGGAAGAGCGATTCCACGCAGCGCTCATTTTTAGGTGACTTGAGATAACTTCATTTTTTAATCTCATAAGTATGATTTCATGTGCAAAACTGATAACGCAAATTCTATCTCAGCCTTTTTAATTTGTACCCACTATAAAGAGTTATTGGCGAACAACATGCAAAAAGAGTTGATCCTTTGGGGGCGATTAGCCTGTAACCCTAAAAATGGGATGATCCTGCGGGGGCGAATAGCCTGTAACCCTAAAATTGGGATGATCCTGCGGGGGCGAATAGCCTGTAACCCTAAAAATGGGATGATCCTGCGGGGGCGATCAGCCTGTAACCCTAAAAATGGGATGATCCTGCGGGGGCGAATAGCCTGTAACCCTAAAAATGGGATGATCCTGCGGGGGCGATTAGCCTGTAACCCTAAAAATGGGATGATCCTGCTGGGGCGAATAGCCTGTAACCCTAAAAATGGGATGATCCTGCGGGGGCGAATAGCCTGTAACCCTAAAAATGGGATGATCCTGCGGGGGCGAATAGCCTGTAACCCTAAAAATGGGATGATCCTGCGGGGGCGATCAGCCTGTAACCCTAAAAATGGGATGATCCTGCGGGGGCGAATAGCCTGTAACCCTAAAAATGGGATGATCCTGCGAGGGCGATCAGCTTGTAACCCTAAAAATGGGATGATCCTGCGGGGGCGAATAGCCTGTAACCCTAAAAATGGGATGATCCTGCGGGGGCGATTAGCCTGTAACCCTAAAAATGGGATGATCCTGCGGGGGCGATTAGCCTGTAACCCTAAAAATGGGATGATCATGCGGGTGCGATCAGCCTGTAACCCTAAAAATGGGATGATCCTGCGGGGGCGAATAGCCTGTAACCCTAAAAATGGGATGATCTTGCGGGGGCGAATAGCCTGTAACCCTAAAAATGGGATGATCCTGCGGGGGCGATCAGCCTGTAACCCTAAAAATGGGATGATCCTGCGGGGGCGAATAGCCTGTAACCCTAAAAATGGGATGATCCTGCGGGGGCGAATAGCCTGTAACCCTAAAAATGGGATGATCCTGCGGGGGCGATTAGCCTGTAACCCTAAAAATGGGATGATCCTGCGGGGGCGATCAGCCTGTAACCCTAAAAATGGGATGATCCTGCGGGGGCGAATAGCCTGTAACCCTAAAAATGGGATGATCCTGCGGGGGCGAATAGCCTGTAACCCTAAAAATGGGATGATCCTGCGGGGGCGATCAGCCTGTAACCCTAAAAATGGGATGATCCTGCGGGGGCGAATAGCCTGTAACCCTAAAAATGGGATGATCCTGCGGGGGCGATTAGCCTGTAACCCTAAAAAATGGGATTGCTCTTGACCAGCATCTAGCCAGGGGGCAAAGATGAGGCCTTTTTAAGGCACAATAGGCATCTTCTGGGTGAGCTCACTTCACCGTCAGCCTCATCTTTGCCCCCTTGCTATATGTTGGCCAAAAGCAATACAATTTTGAATAACATTGACATGATCAAATCTCGGTTTTCGATAACTTCCCTGTGACATATATATATATTGAACATAATAATATCTCTATTACTCCAATAATTCAAGTGGGACAAATATGGAGCTATTCGAGATATGATCACTTTATTATAGACCATCCCGCAGCTATTTTGACGAGTTTGCTTGCGTGCGCGCATTCTTAGTCACCTGTCATCTCGGCACCAATCGCGCGCGACTGATTTATGCGATTAACGCATCGTGCATCGTTAATTGTTGTGTACGCGTAAATTAATTGAGAAAGCTATGACATTCTCCATACGATATTCTAGTATGTGTTTAAATTATGTCCATATAGATAAACCTGTAGGGATATAGTTCATTAGCTACCAAGACAGCTGAGAGCTGTAATATATTTTGGTATGTTTAAGTTTAGGCTTCAAGTTTGTGTGTTACATAAAGACGAACGTGCAGACAAGAAAGAGCTTCTAATAAATAAAATGCTTCTGTTTTAGTAATTTTGCTCGAAAAAGTGAATATAAACAAACCCGTATAAGACAGGCGATGATAAGACAAACAGTTCTGTATTCAAAGTAAGATTACCATGTCCAAACATCTTGATCCCGGTTTTGATATGCTTATACGATGAAGCCCGGTAAGATTATCTGTTTAAGCAAAATTAAAATAGAATAAGCAAAAGATTTATCACATTAATTGTTATTACATTGGGTCAAACCTGCACCAACACCAATAAATATTCATCTTGTATTCAAACCTAGGTTGATTGATCCAGTAACTTTATACATTCAGAGCGTGCGTCAAATCCGGTAGTTCTGATTTTTTGTAGACTTGTTTATGTGCATTTTGTTTTGTTAGTATGATTATACCAAGTTTGTGACCTCGAGCGCCAAACGCAACTATCTCATATAACGCAACATCATATTTTTTTCGACATTCTCAAACCTTGAATGGATTTATCTCGGAAACTATTGAGTCTACAGAAACAATTCTAGTCTCATATAATAGCAAATTAAGTCTACTTTAAGAACATAAAGGTACCTACTATCAGGAACTAGCACTGTAGTGGTAGTACAAATACAAAAATACAAATACAAATGCGTTTATTTTTCCTTTAAATATAATAAAATTAATAAAAAAAATAATTTAATTTAAATATAGTAATATTTTTTTTTAGTTTTTTGAGATAGGTGCGTTTGGCGCTCGAGGTCACAAACTTGGTTTATTCATTGGGCCAACATCATAAACAAGTCTGCAAAAAATCAGAACTACTGGATTTGACGCACACTGCCCCGTGCTTTCAGACGACAAAGTTACTGGATTATATTCTTGTTCATGGCTTATATTCCACCCATCGTCTCAGCTCCCGTTCACGCATAGCGCGCCCGTCACACGTCACAACTTCTGTCCGCACTTTCAACAAGTTTGTAATTAATATGCATTATATTTAACTTATTCCACTCGCAGGAATTCTGCCACTCAAACGCTGAAGCGTAATTTCAAAACAAGATACCTTTGAGAATATGGCGCAATAAATTAGGGAAATGTTTGACTTCTTGACAACAATATGTGACAAGAGTTTAATACTTTTTGCTTTCCTTGATCCTGATAGAAAAGGAAATGAAAACATGATATATCAGGTTGGATAAAATCTGTGGGGCCTGGATCGAAATTGGAAACTACCTTAAATACATTGATTTCAAGGAAACATTCTTTTATTTTTAAAAACAACAAAACTGCATTATAAGATTTTCTAAAATCCACTTATAACACCCGGGAATCAAACCAGATTACAATTACTTTTTTAAGGCTCATACCAAAGTGGTCTCAATGCAAGGAGTCGAAGTCCCACCGCATGGAGGTGTTACTTTTAAAAATCCTGTCATTTTAATAACCGTGCCATACACCCAAATAAATCCCAAATGCCATATACAGCGTGTCAAATAAAACGAAAATGTTAAATATCTCGATTATCTCGAGGGTCCCTGTAATTTGTCTTCCCGTTATCTCGGTTTTAAAACTGTCTTAATTACCGGTGTGGAGATAACGAATCGGCTCTGCCACCTGCCTTGTACTCGTAGTATTGTCAACCTGCTTTCACTTCCTATGCTTCAGTGTAAGACTTGGCTGGTGCCTTCTTGCCGCAGAACGGACCTCTAAGGCCGATTTACATAAGCAAGAACGTGCATGTAAGGTTCTTTGCGGGGTTTAGGTTTAGACTAGCTAGAACATGCGTGCAATTTTCGATGAATTTTCATTACATTGCAGTGTCTGATCGTGCTCATCTTATTACCTCGGTAACCCGCAGTCCCGGAATGTAATGAAACTTGCACGCGAGTCTTACTAATGTAAATTGAACTTTAGGATTTTTTTTATTCTATTTCGTTGGAGTCACCGTAGCCGAGTGGTATAAGGCAAGCGACTTTTATCTGAATTCGCTAGTTGGAAACCCAGCTAGTATAAATACCACTACGTATTTCAAAAAACTTATGGCTCATTATTCTAGCTTTTCAACCGCATCATTTTGCTGGACTCATGTAACTAATTGGCTGCAGATTTTGGTAGCATTTCTGAGTTTTGTTGGTAGCGGTCCCGTACTTCTACCAAATAACCGAAAGAAAACGTCCTTTAAAATTTTATCCACTTCCACAAAATAGTGACCACGAAAGTGAACAAACACCCAAACATCATTTGATATTTAGGTAACGGCTTGGCTTTTCGTTGAAGGAAAACATCATGAGGAACCCGGCCTGGGGCCTGTACCACAAAACTTTTACAAGCGTACAATTCAACAAACTTGTCAACTTTTTCTATGGAAAATTGTACAATTTTGTCAAATTGTAAAGTTTTGTGGTACAGGGGCCTGATCCCAACAAGGTTGTTAATTAGTTCAATTTAAGTCATGGGAAACAATGAAACAGTACTCTATGTGTTCATACGATTCGGCGGTGCTACCGCGCTGTTGCGCACGAGTGTCGGTTTCAATGCGGCGCGTTTAATCCGGCAATAGCGGCGCCGCTGTGTGATGCTATCTGTCAGTGTCGTTAATGTTGTGTAATGCTGACACTTACATATTTGAGATAGTTTACAGTTATTGTATAGTTCGAGAAAACTTTCATAGAATGTTTTTAAGTCATGTCATAGATTATCTCTCAAATAGTTAACTTTTGCATTATGCTCCACGTTGCATGCATTTATATTAGAGGTCGTTAAATAGAAAGTTATAAATTATGGTTATAATTAGTTTTAATAGAATAACAAAAGGTAAATCTGCAACTTCTGCAAGCATTAAATAAAAAAAATTAAAACCGGCCAAGTGCGAGTCGGACTCGCGCACGAAGAGTTCCGTAGGTACCATCTATAAAAACGGCAAAAAATCATGTCTGCCGTATGGGAGCCCCCCGAAATATTTATTTTATTCTGGTTTTTAGTATTTGTTGTTATAGCGGCAACAGAAACACATCATCTGTGAAAATTTCAACGTCTATCACGGTTCATGGGATACAGCCTGGTGACAGACGGACAGATGGACAGCGGAGTCTTAGTAATAGGGTCCCGTTTTACCCTTTGGGTACGGAACCCTTAAAAGGGACACCCAAGCTGTAAATAGGTAGTATAAACCGCCCGCTGCTAACACCCAAACGCCGAAGAAGGCCGCATTTTTATCACTGTAAATTTTTTCCCATTCTTTATTTTACAGTTCTAATTACTTAGAGATTACGTTTCACATAAACTTTATTCTATGTAACATAACAGATCAATATCAGTATCATATTGTTAAGTCTGCATTCTAGGTATATTTTATTCCTTATACGCTACTATATCCATATCGTAGTCCACTCAGATGTTCTTCCCCGCGACAACGGCACTTGAACATTTCGTACATCACAAAGAACAGTTAATCCCATTGTTATTCACATTCTAATAACGATCCAGTTGTCCCATGTAAGACACCCACGATGCACCCTTGCAATTTCAAAAGGTCCTTTTATTAGTTGGTAGTGTTTTAGAGTTAGGCCTTTTTAAATGAGCACGGTTACGCTTCCACAACGCTGCTTTACTGATCAGACTTGTTACTTGGCTGTTGATGGTGTTACAAGTTAAGCATCTCTTGAACTTGGAATGTAAGCCTATTAAGAGCGTAAACATGACGATACAGTTGATCGAAGCTTTTCGGTCTCCTAGCTTCGAATCTGATTCACCGATGCAATCCTGTCGAAATTGATAAGAAATGAAAACCAATTTAAAATAAATCCTATTGGGAAATTAATACGTTTAAGATAATTTTAACCTAATATCATGAATGCGAAAATGTGAGAAACATATATAAAAGTGTAACTTAGTATATGTGGATTAGAAAAAAATTGGTACTTATAAAGATACAGTCACGAGTTTTAATTTCGGACCCACTTAAGGTCCTGTCAAACTGTATAGAAAGTCAAAGAAAAAGTTTGCGAAATGGGTCATAAATTAATGCGCGTGACCGTACCTAGTTCGAGTTCCAGGTATGCACATTCATTTACACTTATTATGTGTGTGTTTTAGTGTGTCAACCCCTTAAGGGCAGGGAAATCAAAATAAAGTGCACAAGCGACACATTATTGCATAACAGTGTCCATTTATGGGAGTGCGGATAACGCGATTCATGCGGGCGAAACCGCGAGCATAACTAGTCCATAATAAACATGCGAAATGTTGTTCCCTACAGTATATTCATACTTACGTGTCCTATCATGTAAATAAACTCTTCTTGAAGACATTAACCAGTATACCCCTTTTCTCTAGGATTACACAATAATCATCACTTAAAATTTTGATGTAGCTCACAAAGTATTTTAGAGAAAAGATAGCACACGTCAGTAGAAGCACACGAAAGGATGAATAGACTGTATCCCATAATTCATAATGATCTGACTAAAGCAGTCAGATTTCCCGCCTCATTAAATGGAACAGAAACCCTCTCGTGCGCAAGCCGGACAAAATTATGGAAATTCCATGTAATTTTGAACACTTTGACATACATTTTGGAAACATTACAAGTGAAATTTATGGAAATTATCAATGTAATGGAGAATTAAAAGCATGATTTACATTTTATATTGATTCTTATTAACATAACAAGGGTTGCGAAATTGATTGAACCATGATCACTAATCATGAGTAGTGATGTGCCATGGCATATTCCCGGGATTTATCATGACTACATCCATTGGTGCATCACAGCGGCGTGAACATGAGTTTTATTAAAAAAATACACAACAGGTGCAACAGGTGCAATCTTGGGATTAGGTAGCGGACCCCAGGCATCCTTCAGGATGCAACTGTACCTACTGGGATAACGCTAGGAGGATGATGTTGATGACACAACAGGTGCAAATCTAAGTAAGTCTCAAACAATCAAACTAACAAGTGCACTTTACGAGTAGCTTAGCAAGGCACCCTAGATGGTTCCTAAGGAGTCTCGCCTCGACATCATCTATAACTTCAATGTCCACTGCTTATAGCACTCTTAAATCATTGCCAATGTAAACTGCTTATAGCACTCTTAAATACTATTCAGAAGCTAACATGGCAACAGTTCTCGGCAAAAATACTTTAGTCTGTGTCCATCAGCATAATAGCATAACGAGTACATAATACTACTCGTTTAGTGCTTGGTGCTTTTGACCAAAACAAATAAATAAACCAAATCAATACTGTCACAACGACGCTTTTATTTCGTAAATTGCAAGAATCATGAACGAAACAGAAGCTCACAATATCCATTCGTTTCGTCCGATGTGTGGTCAACTTTCTTCCTGTATTATCGTTCGCCCTCATCTCACACTAGCACGGTGGCTTGAGGTCTCTTACATAATAAACGTCACGGCACCCGATCTGTTATTACCGGGTAATTGGTGATCGGCCCCGAGATAGCATCTCGAAAGTGTTTACATTTCTGGAACGTCGGGCGCCGCTTCTGACTCGGTTGGTAACAACTTGAAAATATGATGGAGCACAGTGCCGGAACGCTAAGTTTATATTTTTAATATTAGAAGCCTATAGTGTCCCACTGCTGGGCAAAGGTCTCCCTTCTTGATTTCCACTCGTCGCGGTGCCGAGCAATTTCTGGACAATCGTTGCGATATGCGTCCGTAATTGATGTGATATTTTAATCCTATTGGTTCATATATTCTAAATTCAAAAAAATTGTTATTGAGATAAAATTGAAATGCGGTTTTGTAAAAATATCATAGGGTTGTTTTCTCATGCTATACTACAAACATTGAACAACGATTTATTACAACTGAAAGTAAATAACATTTATGTATGATCACATGATCAGGACTATCAGGAGCGCTCGTGGCCCAGTGGCGCCTGCGTACCGCTTGCGGTATCTAAGGTTAAGCAACGTGGGCAACGGTCAGGACTTGGATGGGTGACCGCTTTGAGTGGTTACTAACTGAGCGCTCCCGTGCTTTGGAAGGCACGTTAAGCTGTTGATCCCGGTTGCTGTCTATGGCAGCAGTCGTTAAGCCAAGTTGGAGGCCTTCGGGCGGCTTGAGAACTTCTAACAGTCAAGTTGCCCACTCACTTGACAAAGCCTAATCCCAATAAGGTCTAGTTTTCCCTCGGGGTTGGAAGGTCAGATGGCAGTCGCTTTCGTAAAAACTAGTGCCTACGCCAAATCATGGGGTTAGGTAGCGAACCCCAGGCATCCTTTAGGAATCAGGATGCAACTGTACTGGGATAACGCTAGGAGGATGATGTGTAATTTTTTGAAGCATGGATTTTATTCTTCAGTAAAAGAACTGGACTGGCTGAAAATTAGGCAAGCCGGTGGGAATCGAGTTGTATGGACGTTCCGCCTCTGCTGTACAGGCTATTCATAGTATTCATTCCGCAATCATTGTCTTACTACTCTCTTTTGTAAAAAACTGTCTATTTCTTATTTAGTTGAAAATGTATATATATTTTGTATGTGTTCGTGCAAATTGCGCTAAGTATTTTCTAAGCGTGTCCAACGACGCTACATAAAAATCTATATTCCTATTTCTGATACATTCCCACACTTAAAATGGCTATATTCTGTTCAATTGAATTTGTAATGAACTGAAGATGTAAATTATAGAAATTATATAAATGTAACTGTGGTTTAACGGTGCCGTTGTAAGTATTTACTGACTTAGGTACGAGTATGTTTAAAAAAGGTTAGGTAAAAAAACGAAACGTTCATAAATTATGTTATTATATTATTGCAGATAAGAGCATATAATTTTTGAAAAAAAAACCCTTGAATTGTTAATTTGATTTGATTGCAACTGACAACAACTTTTAGTATGAAAAATGAAATTTAGATGAACCTTTCGAACGCACAAAAGCGTTACGTAATCACCCCTTTAGTTCAAAATATGTCAATGGAAATTAGACCTACTGTCAAGTTAGGTTCAAGGTTAGCTTATCATCATCATCATATCAGCCGAAAGACGGTACGTCCACTGCTAGACATAGGCCTACCCCAAAGAGTGCCACAATGACCGGTCCTGCGCCACCCGCATCCAGCGGACTCCCGCGACCTTTACCAGGTCATCAGTCCACCTTGTGGGGGGTCTACCCACGCTGCGCCTTCCGGTCCGAGGTCGCCACTCGAGAACCATAATATAGGTAAAGTAATAGAAAGTGTCTAGAGAATGAGAAGTGAGAATTCAAAATAAAGCTACTGTCTAATACAAGGACGTTAGCCTCTCCTATACGCAGGATCGGATCGCACCAGAATATCGCCCCGCATCCTTAGCCCTGGACAAATGCAATCGTTAACAACTGACAACAACTCCTCCGAGATCGTAACTCGCGCGATACCATCACGCGTGCGTGGGCGCCGGTGGGGGACGTATTGCGGGCAGGGTTGACACTTTTACAAAATGACTAAATACATAACACATAATTCTACTCGTACGTGCGTGGTCCTACCAAGACTAAATAAATAGACCGAATCAACACTGTCAACATTCTACAATGTCGATTTTTAAATTGCAAGAATCATAAACGAACCCGCAGCTCACAATATCCATTCCTTTCGTCCGATGTTTTGAGAGTGTTTGTGTCTTTTGTTTTGCGGGACTATTGTGTCGTTTTTAGACAATAATAGAGGTCGGATAATGGCTCCAGGGAGCGTCCGCTCTCTACCGTGGTCCAAACGAGACTCCCATTTCTTTCGTCCGGTGTCTTAGTGTTTATTGGTATTTTCATATGACAGTGGTTGTTTGTTTAGGGGTCACTGTAGCGCAATGGTAAGGCATGCGACTTACAATTTGGAGGTAGCGGTTTCGAAACTCAGATCGTACCTCCTACCTACCACTGAGTTAAAAAAAAAACCTAATTACGAAATATTAAAATAATTTGGTTACAAGCAGCAACGTCTGCTAATGAAAATTATAAATTTCGACTTAAGAAAGAACTGCTTGAATTCGAGCATGATTTTTCCGAGAGCTCAGTTGGTTAGAACGATTGGCCGAGTAGGCCAAGATGTCACAGGTTCGTATCCCGCTCTATGGTAATTGAATAAGAGCGCTGATAATCTCAAACTGTAAATTTTCTTGGTCATCAAACGGTTGTAGGTACAAGACATTTTTTAACTACTTACCTAGTTGAAATTAAACTTTCGTGAGTCATGTTATATTATACTAAACGGTTAAATAAACAACAAAACGGGTTAATTTTGTAGTGATGCGTTAAAATCATTTGTTTATGCACACTATATGTCGCAGTGTGCAACCCTAGACCATGCGCACGAGCACGTGAATTGAGGTGTTAGCATCATGTTCAGTGGTTCCGTCGACAGCGACACGGACATTCAGGGAGTTATGACGGAGCATGGGGAGCGTCCGCCATCATGTGGTGGTATACTGCTCTAGGAAGTACCTCGATGAATCACGAACGGAGGCAGTAGCATACTACAGTAGCTGGGAGAAAAAGGCTGGGGAATTAGAGTTTTGTTTTCCCGTGATTCGCGCAAGTTATGCCCATCTTGTACAGTTATTTATGAAGGTGCGCCGTAAGGTAAGTAAACTCTCGGGTCAGTAGCTCTAGTATAAGTTTTTTCGAATCATTAACTAATTCGAACGAGTTTGCGTTTTGTCTCAAAATGTACGAAAACGCTCTCACCGAGTTTGAAATACGCGCGTTCATCGGTTAGCAACAAATGTTAAACTCGCTGTTTTAGTTTCCACTAGTTACCACCAGAGGCGCTGTTCACGTTTTCATACCACTTTCATACATTTTGAGACAAAACGCAAACGCGTTCGAATTAGTTAATGTTTCAAAAAACTTATACTAGAGCTTCAGGTCAGGTCACTCAAGTAAACATAGATATGTCCTAGAAATATTTTTTTATAAAGCCTGCTCGAGGAAGTACCTCGGTGAATCACAAACGAGGAGTTATGTTTATGCTACAGTAGCTGGGAGAAAAAGGGGATTAGAGTTTTGTATTCCCGTGATTCGCGCAGGTTATGCCCATCTTGTACAGTTATTTATGAAGGTACGCCGTAAGGAAAGTAAACCAAGTCTCTCAAGCCAAAGTAGACTAAATAAGTTCGACTAGAAATATTTTTTATAAAGCCAAACAATATTTTTTATAAAGCCAAATAATATTTTTTATAAAGTCCCACTGCTGGACTATCGTTGCGAAATGCGTCCAGGCCATCTTCATGCCATTTAAATAAAATACAGACCTTTAGCTAATAACCAGAGTAGATGTGTACAATGAAAACTTCTAGAACAATTGCATAATGCGTAATAAAATAAAATTCTACAACAACACGGCAAAGCACGTAAATCGTGCAAAACGGCATACGTAACAAGACAGCGCCAGGGTTAGGTGAAATTTACTCGGGAATATTGGATATGGAAGGTTATCGGGTGCCCCCTTTAGAGTAAGGAATGGCAGCGTGGGGCAACGGTGCCTTAACTCCTAAAAGATACTTCGGCCACGGAGCACTGATAATCGAAGAAACTTATCGCATAAAGGATGCGAAACGCGGGAGAAATCCCGTAGCAGGGGCAACGGTGCCTTTAAACTTCAAGAACTCATAAAATATACATCGGCTCACGGAGCACTGTTAAACGAAGAGACTTATCGTGTAAAGGAAGGACACTGTGGCGAACGCTACGCATGTGACTTCTAGCCGAACCCACAGGGTAAAACGGGATCCTATTACTAAGGCTCCGCTGTCCGTCTGTCACCAGGCTGTATCTCAAAAACGGTGATAGTTAGACAGTTGAAATTTTCACAGGTGATGTATTTCTGTTGCCGCTACAACAACAAATACTAACATGTATATACAAAGAAATCTCCACAATTTTATCACCTCCGCCCTTCTCAATGCTACCATACCAAACTGCACTACACAGTAAGTTGTGCGAACTCATTTGAATTGTTTTAGTTAATGTCCTGGATTTATTCGCCCATAACCGTAACTGTTCACGGGTTTATGAGCTATGTGGACTTGGGGAACATTTACAGTGTGTGTTAGTAGCGCACTGGTACAATGTTCGCACGATTTCAAAATTTATGAAAACAGATATTGATGACGGATCTGAAATCCGTTACCTACTAAACGACTAGGGCCGTAATACCTTTTTAAGATCCTTACCTAAATATATTCACTAATAGAGAACTTAAGCCATAGGTATTCGGTATCATTCGGCGACAGAAGGGTGTTTTTGTGTAGCAGACTTACCTACAGGTTCAGCCAACCAAAGATTCACTTGATACACACGTGTGGACAATTAATACCAACTGTTTTTTTGTATTCCTTTTTTATAGAGCATGAGAGGAAAACTAGAAAAAAGTGGCAATTTATAGTGATATCTGCTGTCATATCTTCGTCCCTAAGGGTCATGGAAAAAATCTTTGTAGCCAAAAGTTTTAGCAAATTTTGTGTTTTACAATATTGCCAAACCATGTACGCACCATGCACTAAAATGAACTATAACGACAGTACAAGCAAAAACCTGAAAAAAGTGACAGATTTTCCAAGATGGCGGAGAAAGACGTGGAGCTGCAGTGTCAAAAATTTCGGGATACGATGACAAATATTGTTCTTTACGGCATATCATAAATCCATAACAATCGGAGCATAGTTAGAGTACCGGAACAACGATTTACCAAATGTACAACGAAAAAATTTGTATGGGCTGTACATTTTCCGATATTACAATACAATACAATACAAATACTCTTTATTGCACACCTCAATAAATAGAACTATTACAGAGTATGTATATTTAAATCTAGAGGTAAACAACAGGCGGTCTTATCGCTAAAGAGCGATCTCTTCCAGACAACCTTTGGGTAGCGGAAATATAGCGAGAAATGAATTATAATGGGTGGCAAACTAAAACTCCACAAAAATAAACATACACACATAACCACATTTATAAACATACACATATACCTACACACACACATATATATATATATATATATTTATATACATTAATATATAACTACAATAACAGCCATAGAGTTGAAAGAAGCACAAAGTAGGATGAAAGAATCATGGGAGGGACAGATAGTATTCCTTTAGATGTGTCTTGAATGAAGCAATGGATTTGGCACGCCTTATTTCTACGGGAAGAGCGTTCCAAAGTCGAGTAGCTTGAAATGTGAAAGAACAGTTATAAAATTTTGAAGAGGAGGACGGGACAGCGAGAAGCAGATTTTGGGAAGATCTAACGGAATTAAGAAAACTAAATCGTGCTTTGAGGTAGCGGGGAGTTGCGGGGTTAAAAAGAATTGAGTACAGAAGGGATAAAACATGTGAGTTACGACGATAGCGAATAGGAAGCCACTTAAGCTGAGAGCGGAAACTGGAGACATGATCATACTTGCGTAACCCAAATATGAATCGTATGCAGACGTTTTGAATGCGCTCAAGCTTATTAAGTATATAACATTCTCCTTAGATATTATAACATTCTTCCGGCTCAAATTTGGGGATGGAGACAGGCAGATCCGTATTCTGCAGGGTCTAAACCCTCTGATAACGTTGTCACCCCAACTGTTACACGACTTGCTTCTTGCATTCTACTTCTTCAAAAATGGGCCTACTCTATTTATTTTATTTATTATTTTTTTTATTTATTATTAAAAACATAAGAAATTATACAAAACATGACTAAACGACACCGTTAAACCACAGCTTGGCTTGATTCTGCAAATTGTACTTTTCTTTCAACTAATTTCTCGTCCCGTCGGAAGAACGTGCGTGTGCGTGGTAACACATACATACACACACACACACACGATACATAATATATATGATATTATGTATATGTTAGAAAGATAAATCTAATACCATATTGCGTTGTTGCAAAACAAGAAGGCTCAAAACGACAACGCGTAAATAATTTTCACAATTAAACAGTAGTTAACTGACACTGCATAGGTAAGTTGCATTGTTTCCTTACAATAATGTACCTATTACGCCTATAAATTTATGACCAGTAAACCTATGTATGTACGTCTATTGTTCGTTGTTTCCAAACCTTTATTCCTAATAACATCAAAACGTGATAGTACAATACTTACATTCGCCGTTAAATCTAACTTGTTAATTACATTACCCGGTTGCTATTCCAGATTGATTTTTGACAGCTTACAACATCGCTAAAGATATGGCCGTCATATTAGATGTCAATTAACCTCTTCAAATTTACATAATTTACTAGATTTAGCATGAGACGCCCGCGTAGAACTCGATTTAGTCGATCATCGCCTTAGATTTTAATTGCTATTTTAGGCGCTGATCTAGATATCGTCCTGGGACTCGAGTATATCTCCATACCAACCATACCAAATTTCATCTAAATCGGTTCAGCGGTTTAAGCGATAAGAAATAACAAACAGACAGACCGACAGACAGAGAGACACACTTTCGCATTTTATTCCGTGGTATGGATGCACTGACGTGGCATGCGTGATATCAAGATTGGTCCTTAAAACAAGTCGAATTGTAACTCAGCGAAGGTACTGTCATATGCATCCGGTATTGCCGTTCGACAATTAAGCGATGACATTTGATAGGACGAGCGTGGTCAAGCAATAACGCTGAACATGTGGGCTGTGTCGTATAAAATTATTGTTGCAGTTACGAAACACTTTCGCTTGAATTTGAATACATTTTCTTGTATAGTTTCTTCGGTTGAAGGTCTCTAATGTCCAATTCGCCCAATCGTCCAGTCCCCGTTCAATCGAATACTTTGACGTATATAGGTGGAGCCTATATATTTTGATTTCTGAATTTTTTTTTAAAGGGTCCCGGGTTTTCTACAACATTTTCTGTTTTGCCAAACTAAACTAGTAAATACTGAACCAAAAGAATTCAAAAATAAATCATCATTCAAAACTAGGGCTGCACAAAAATCGGTATAAAATTACAACCTCGAGGGCCGTCATTATATCGATAGCCGTACGATTAACCGATTATCGAGAAACGTCTCAATTAGTCGACTAAAGCGTTGTGAGTTATTGTACATGTGTAAATTGCCGGTTTATTGTGACTAATGGGGTAAGATGGTGAGCGGATTTTAAAAAGAGAAATTTTAATTTAATTAGTTGAAGCCTGAAGGAGAGAGTTTCTTGCTACATCAACAGTGACGCCGTTAACATTTTAACGCTAAATTCGTTCTTACTTATAAAAAGTAGGTGCATGTGCTAGCCGTGTTGTTCAGAAGAGCTTAACTCGCGCGCGATATAAACTATCAGTTTCTTTTTAGAAAGATCGCTAGTGTTCTAATAAGAAACCGTCTACTACTCGTACCTAGTCTCCTCCGCAAGACAGTTCGCGCGCAGTCGTGTGCTAGTCGTGCAGTTGAGTTCGAATTAGTACATATACACTTATATACAAGTATGCTTAACATTTTCTTGGATCTTTTCACCTTCCAAATTTTTTCACCTTTTTGCGCTGAATAGCTGAAGTCATATTACCAATACCAATCTGCCGTCGACCATGATTGATTTTAGAAAAAACAATGCTACCGATCGAGTACACAAGCCACGAAATACAATTATATTAAAAACAATCAGGCTCTAGATCATCCCATCACTATTACGTAACACACGTATAAAATACACATTTCTTGTTGCTGCTCGCAGCGTTGCTGCTGTCCAAATGTTAGCATGAAGTTCATATGAAAATTTAGTTCTTCATTTGCCCAGCAGCAAAATTAACTTTGTTAAGAACTAGTGAAGTTATTATCTGTCGCCGCCCACATTTATCGATATAAATCTGACGATAAATTTATACCCAGCGCGACTAAATGACCAGCTATTAACATAATTAGAAATTGAATTTGAATTGCATTTGTTTGGAGTGTTTTGTAATAATATTTATTGTCAGTGTCACATTAATGTTCCAAGTTATGAATTAAGTTAACACATTACCTGCTTGTTCAACCAGTACAACATACCATAATATATGCGAAGATCACACCTTCTAAGAGTCCCAGTAAGGTCTTATGATCAACTAAGTGATGCAGGAATAACACAGAAAAACCTGTCACTTTATGCCATTGATTTAATTAAAATAACAGAAGACCACAGGATGTAAATGGTTTCCCAAACAAAAGATTTTGTATTGGGTTTACAACTACCGACGCGGCCGAGAGTTGGTACCTCTGAAAAGACCACCGTATTCGGTAAAAAAAAATCGACAAAACACATCGCATTATTTAGTAGTATTGGCCAGACGGCTGCCCTTAAATTTAACAAGTATACTCGTACTGAAATGACAAAACCATTCAAGATTCTGGCCTAGTAATAAAATTGCCTATTAGGTCGAATTTTTGACTAAAGTTAAATTATTCTGGATCTACGTTCAGTACGTACGAGTACCTTCTATGTTTAGTTTAGTACAAGAATACGCACCAATATGAATATCTAAAAGCTGCCGGCGACCAGGGGGTCGATTTTTGAGGTAGGTACAGTAATAGGGATTTGGCTGTGGAGGGGCGCGCCTTCGTGGATGACACGCACTATATACCTACCGTCGTCGAGTCCACAGATATGTACATTCCACTAGTTTTTTTTAAGATTCATTTTACTCTACCTGTGTCTGAGTACTCTTAGTATAACAAAAATGCTTAAGTACGGTCAGCTGCAGAGAAACCAGACCCCCGTGAATACAAACTTCTATAGGGGGTACCATTTCTCTGCAGCTGACTGTACCTACATTGCGAAAAAATACTTTATCAGAGGCCATTTCATTTTACGTACTTACAGAGAAAGCGATTAATTTAATTATCAATCAAAACGAATGTTTCCCCAAGTACAGAGCAACAAGCATTTTACGACTGAATCGAAATACTATATTAAAAAACATAGGTTAATTAAAAAGTAATAAAGGCTAGTTTTATTATCATGTCGACAACAGGCGTTGCGTTGCCGACTGTACATAGTGAGAAACACAAATAAACAAGTGACGATGTCTAACGCACAATTTGAATTCCATTTCATAACAAGTTCATATCAAACGGAGATGCTGAGTTAGGGGGTTGTGTTGCAGTGGATACAATTCACAGTAGGTTAGTTTGTATATCAACCAGTCTGTATTGTATAACTCCGGATGGGAGGAGCGGCTTTACCAAACACAAGTATTGTCATACTTACCTGGAGGGGTCGGCCACATTCATATGTTACCTACAACCAACACGATACCAAATAAATATTTTTGAATTTTTGAGTTTGAATAGTTTGTAGATTTATTATATTATTCATATTTCACTGAAGTTATTGACTGAGGTTTTCCTATTGTTTTTTTTTTAAAAACGATTGGATTTAACATTCTTTTGTTCTATATGTGGTCATAACTTTGAAATGAAAATAAATTGTTTAATTGTCATACTTGCGTGTGAGGTGAAGAAGGCTCTTTGAGTTTTTAAGTCTAGGTAAACTAATATAATATATTTTTTATACCACGTCGGTGGCAAACCGGCCCGCCTGATGGTAAGCGGTCACCGCAGCCTAATATGGACGCTTGCAACTACAGGGGTGTCAGATGCTGTTGCCGACCCTTTAAACTTTTTATTTTGTATATATATACTAAGCTATTGGTATTTCAATAAGTATCTATATATTTCAAAGCGATTCATATTCTCAAAACGAACAATTACTTCGAAATTTTAAACTTTTAGATTTCAGATTTGAAATTAATTAAGTACCTCTTAAAAAAATGTCAAGGGGATGCGTCCGCTAACGAAATTATAATTTTCAATCAAAGTGAAAAGTTAATCGCTACAGGTGCAGGTTCAATTCTTAACTTTGGAAAAGAATAAATTACTAATATTTAACATAAAAAAGAGATTATCACTTGTGCTTTAAAATCAGTAGGAAATTTAAAGTAAAAAATGCCCTGAGATCAAGATGTTTACATAATATTTTATGATTTACAAGCAATTCAAACGTTTAGAGTACTAAGTAATGAGAAATATAATATTTACCATGAGCCGATAAATATTTCTGAAAAAAAAATGTCTCGTCGTATTAGATACATGCCCATCTGACGTTAGGTACCTACTACTACTACTCCTCTTTATACGAAATGAAGTTGTCAGAAACACTGCTGGCGTGCTGTATACTTGCTCCTTTGCGTGCCCTCGCAGTAAGACTGCCATAACGGTACTAAAATATGTATATTATTTCCATTATTATTAAAGGGATAGCTATATTATTTTATTAAAATGTAAATCGTTGACAAGTGATGCCTCGCCCGCAGCGACTTCATATTAAAACAGTTTTAGTGTTGTTTAAGATAAGTGTTAAGTAGTGTGTTTGCTTTGGAACTACGCTCATTACTGATAATAGGTACATGAGTATTTAATTGAATTAACTTTTGAACACCTATTCTTTTACACATTCCTGATAATGTACTCTTTCAATATAGACATGTTTTAATTTGTCGAAATGTTTTTTAAAAAGTTCGAGTAATCGAGACTACAGTAGCTCTAGTATAAGTTTTTTCGAAACATTAACTAATTCGAACGCGTTTGCGTTTTGTCTCAAAATGTATGAAAGTGGTATGAAAACGTGAACAGCGCCTCTGGTGGTCACTATTGGAAACTAAAACAGCGAGTATAACATTTGTTGCTAACCGATGAACGCGCGTATTTCAAACTCGGTGAGAGCGTTTACATACATTTTGACACAAAACGCAAACGCGTTCTAATTAGTTAATGTTTCGAAAAAACTTATACTAGAGCTAATGTTTTAATTTATCGAAATGTTTTTTTTAAGTTCGAGTAATCGAGACTACAGTACGTTTTTTCGAAACATTAACTAATTCGAACGCGTTTGCGTTTTGTCTCAAAATGTATGAAAGTGGTATGAAAACGGGAAGCCGCCTCTGGTGGTCACTAGTGGAAACTAAAACAGCGAGTATAACATTTGTTGCTAACCGATGAACGCGCGTATTTCAAACTCGGTGAGCGCGTTTTCACACATTTTGAGACAAAACGCAAACGCGTTCGAATTAGTTAATGTTTCGAAAAAACTTATACTAGAGCTACAGTATAGCTCTAGTATAAGTTTTTTCGAAACATTAACTAATTCGAACGCGTTTGCGTTTTGTCTCAAAATGTATGAAAACGTGAACAGCGCCTCTGGTGGTCACTAGTGGAAACTAAAACAGCTAGTATAACATTTGTTGCTAACCGATGAACGCGCGTATTTCAAAGTCGGTGAGAGCGTTTTCATACATTTTGAGACAAAACGGAAACGCGTTCGAATTAGTTAATGTTTCGAAAAAACTTATACTAGAGCTACTGAATGTATCGTCGGACTCGAACATAAACATAAGTGCAGAATTTTGTCACGAGCGCGGGTGAGCCATGGTTGTGTGTTGAGTTACAAGTACACGCACATTGTCTCTATGTGCGTCAGCGTATGAGCTATGAGTTCACATTGTCTATGTGTTCGTATGTGTCACAATTACAACTAAAAGTACTATACAGTGAGCTGTATAGACCTCGCATATTTTTTATTGTATTTCCAAAACTAATTTCCATAAATGTACCTATGAAAGCGAAGCAATAAATAACTGAAAATAATTCTATACAATTATTGGCAGGGTGCAAAGCGGGTGGAGGGGGTAGCCTAAACGATCACAGCGCTCACTACGGCTAAAATTTACATTTTGTCGTTGACTTGAGCTGTCAAATCCATATTGCAGTAAACATTTTCTAATCGTTTTTGAGATAAATTTAATATGGCCCTAGTAAAATGTGTTATTGTGAATTGTAAAAACACCACAGAATAGCGACTGTAAATTTTACCAATTTTCAAGACCGTGGTGGAAACGAGACCAAAGAAATAAGTGGATAATTGCCGTAAGAAAAAAAAGTAAGTCACCTAACCTGACAACAACAACTGAAAACAACAATTTTAATGTTATTGGCAATAATGTTACAGACTACCATCGTCCAATATTGTCTAATATAGTAAAATAACACAAGATTTCATAAATTTTTTTCACAATATTTACTTACTTCTCGCTTGACAGCTATGACAAAATGTCCATAATGGCCACCTGTCCGTGGCGCTGTCGTCGTGCACGGTCCCAATAGAAATTGCACAGAAAATTTTGCCAGTTTCGGTTGAGGAATGCGATCTGCAGAGGAGAATAGCCGGACATACGAAAGCATTTTACCAAGTTAAAACGTACACGCTATGCTCGCTCGGTCAATTATATGTACTTACTAACAGAGTCTTTCTTAATACGACACAAGCCAAAGGTGAACTATTTTCAAGAATAACAAGGGACAAAACTACCTAGCAAAATAACCAAAACAACCCTCATATACAGTACAAGATTATAGGGGTTCGTGCAATAATAGCTCTTCTTCGCACCTCTTTATCCCCGCGGCACCTATTACCCTGGAGACCCGTATTACTGCACTTACACGGTCGCTCCATTACAGACTATTTATATCTGTCAGACGTCTTTAGCCGGATAACCATCTGCTGTAGACATGTTAGAGAAACTTGTGGCTGTAGTGAAAAGGGGTACAAGTTTTAAAGAAGTGTGTACTGTGTTAAAGAAGTGTCTTCTGTCTCTCATCTTCGTATATTCTTTTGCACAGTCAGCATCATGCAAAGCGACTACGTACCGTCTGACTTTCCAACCCAAAAGGAAAACTAGACCTTATTCGGATTAGACCGGTTCCGCCTCGGCCTCACGATGTTTTCCTACACCGAAAACCGACTGTTAAATATCCAATGATAAGTTTATTTTGTATTTAATCAACATGATAGGTGGGTCATTGTCAGATTTAGGCGCGCGTCTTTTCGGTGGACATGTCAAAAGTTAAGGGCTACAAAGCTTAATTTTCGATTGATCTGATAACCCGCATAATCTGTAATTCCGTGTCTATAAATCCATGTAAAAAAACGTAAATTACATGCACACAAGCAGTTAACTATTGACCACCGAATGGACAACTTTTGTTTTTCCGACTGACACTGACCCAGGTAGGTCATTACTGCCAGCTTTGTAAGGTTACGAGTGACTGCCACACCATTTAACGTTCCGTTGACGCCGCTACCACCTAGAGGTGAGACGTACTAGGCAAAACGCGTACTGAGTCTTGCGAGTACGCGTCCACAAAAAGACTAGATCCAAAGACTAGGTCCAAATACGCGCTAAACCGACCCCGACCCGAGGTGCCCCGAAAGAATCCGAACGCACAAACGAATACGAATAGCGCGGAACGTAAAGACTCTTAGACGTTTCGAGTCTTCAGAGTTTCAGAGTCGTCGTACGCCTAGTACTCGATACGCTAAAAGACGCGCGAGCGGGATCGCGTACTTACGCGTCCATGCCAAAACCTATTCCAAAAACCTGTTCCCGTAAATACGTCTCACCTCTACTACCACCCTGGTCGCTCATAATTCATGCTCAGAACCTAGACTAGGCACAGGCAGATCACGTTTTCGCTGACCAAAACCATCCCAACCCGCTACACAGATAATTCATTTGTGTAGAATAATGAGGCTTGCACGCAAAAGGCCAATCAAGGCTTTGGCGGTATATTAAATCATCAGGCGTCGAGCGGTGGGCGGCGACCGCCCGGGTTACGGTTAATGAGGGATTATTTAAATCTGTTAACAAGTTTGCCGAACGTAGTACAAACTCGTATATACAAATATAGGTACATTGTAAATATCCCGTTAATAATCGTAATTCTAATGTAAATCATAAGTAATAAAATTGTAGGTTAAATAAATAAAAAAAAAAGCCTTTATTATTCCTTAAAACCAAGAGTTGCTTAAAAGATAATATTACATCCAAAACATGAAACGTTTTAACTTTTTTTTAGTATGTAGGAATTTATAATAAACTATTTTTTTTTTACCTAATTAATTAATATTTGTTTTAAAGACCCCTCTTAGGGTGAAGGCCTCCTCCAGTTGGTTCCATTTGATTCTGTCCTGTGCCTTCTTGTCCCCATTTCTTTCCAGCTTTTTAGGTTACCATGGCCAATATTGTCCTTTACAACATACCAAAAAACCATATCAATCGGACCTCCTTTACAGTGCCAGAGCAACGATTTACTAAATGTATGTACTACGAAAAATTTTGTATGGGCTGCACCTTTTCCGGTATACCGTACTTCCGACTCAAATTTCGAGATGGCGACAGGCAGATCCGTATTCTGCAGGGTCCAAAGCCTCTGATAACGTTGTCACCCCAACTGTTACATGATTTGCCGCTTGCATTGTTTAGACGCCTTTTCCAATTCTGTTCCTGCTCTAATAGAGGTTAAATTATCATTTTACTTGAAATTTTATATCGTTAGTACAAAGTTTTGACGCCCACGTTGGCATAGTAGGCAGGACTACCAGTCCTGCGTACGAACGACTTCGTACTACGAATATAGTTCCGAATATTTGTTCCTAAGTCCTGTATTATTACTGTATATTGTATTTACTGAATATGTATGAATATCGTCATGTAGCAAGCTGGCTAAGTATTGCTTACTTTGGGACCTGGGGGGCGATTTTTGAGTTTCGAATGTTCGACTTTTCACTCGACTTCTGTCAAAACATCATAGTTTTTTGACAGATCTCGAGTGAAAAATCGAGCGCTCGACACTCAAAAATCGGCCCCCAGATCGATTTGTGTACGATTATTTGTCCCAAATATTATTAGTAAAAGTCAACATTGCTTTCTGGTCGTCAGGGTTCTAGAGACTAGCTAAGCGTATAATAATGTACCGGGTGCTAATTAATACCTACCTTTAGGCCCTACTGGCACTCTTTAATCTCACCCCTCTTAGATCGCGCGCCACTATAAGGCGACGTCTAAATAGACCTAAATAATTATCTTATCTGACGAACGTCAGATTTTCCAGACCTATTGGTTCTTGGTCCTATAATGTTTTGTTGACCCTGATAGTGCTATGTAGACAGTACCAGGGTCAACAAATCATTTTAATATGATTGTGGGGTGTAGGGTTGCCAACTTTTACTGAGCAAAAGTACCTATAATATTTTATATAAAAATATTTATAATACATATGAAATTTTTCTGTTGTCTCCATCAGAAGTGGAAGACTTCGTTGTCTGGAAGAGATCGCTTTTTATCGATAACACCGCTTGTTGTCTACCATCAACATGTTTAATTTTAATCTTGTTTTCTTTTGTATTTTTTGGTGAGTTCTTTTATATTATTTGTTATATTTGTATTGTATTATGAAAACTACAGTTTAATATGAAAAAAAGGATGCTTGGGGTCCGCTACCTAATCCCAAGATTTGGCGTAGGCACTAGTTTTTACGAAAGCGACTGCCATCTGACCTTCCAACCCCAAGGGGAAACTAGACCTTATTGGGATTAGGCTTTGTCAAGTAAGTGGGCAACTTGACTGTTAGAAGTTCTCAAACCGCCCGAAGGCCTCCAACTCGGCATGAAAAAAAGGGCTTATAATTGGTAAAATAGGGGTTGCCTTCTGTTTATCAAATAGATGAGGTTTTGTATTACTTCATTCGCTTCTATTTTAAACCTGGCAATCGCATAGTAACATAGTAAACCCTATTTGTTCCAATTATTTTTGTCATATTCTTTCCCATACTACTTACTTGATTTTTACGAATGACCGAAAAAAGTTGGTACTAGTAAATTACTTTAAGCATTAGTGTCAGGGACAAACTCGAAGTATTCGTACTTGCCTTTTTTTAACGGTGCAGTCCAGGTTTTGGATAGGCAAGTCAACCCCTGAGCGATTTATCAATCTATTTATATGTTATCTAAAATGTAATGTTTGTCATCTCAGTAGCCCGATTCTACTGCCAGTACTGCCACCTCACATTCGGTTGAAGCCGGTCCACTAATCTCTCTGGAGCGCAACTTTTAGAGAATTAAGTATTCCACTGGATTTTCTCGGGCTACTTTCCAACCGCGCATTCCACTTTATTGGGCCTGGCCCGATGGTCACTGGTCAGGTAAAAAAATTGTGATTATGAATACAGATGAGGATATATTTTCGTTTATACCGGTTATTAGACCATATTTTTGAACTTTCTAGCACTAAACAAGTCTCATAGCCAATGTCGTTTGATTGGAGGAGTCATTTATTTTGATACTAGTTAGCTTTGTTTTTAATTCCTCATCTACTGATACCAGCGCAGAGAGCGCGTAGCTAGACCGACTGTGCTAAATTAAACCAATTAATGAACAATATACCAGGAATTTCTTTGTGGTGATCGTTCTCCAGAAAAATGTGTGACCGCGCTAAGTCCGTGCGTGTGGAGGATGTGTTGACGGCCTGCGAACTGGATCAGATCGTGAGGAGATGCGTCGGCGACGGCCGCTGGCACCTGGTCGGCTGCGAGCTCCGGCCGGCCGTCGACGGCCTAGCCGGCTTCGGCGCCGACCACTTCAGGCTGAACATCCAGGTCCAGGTCAACGGACAGCTGCGAACCCTGCAGCTGTTCTTGAAAACCGTGCCGATCCACAACGACACCTTGCTCAACTTCATCAAAGAGAACGATTTGTTTACGAGGGAGGTGACGATTTTCAAGTTGATAGAAGAAATGGAAGCAGGTACGAAACATTTTAGTGCGTTCAATTTATTTACAACAAATGTTTCACATGTTTTTCCTCATATTGGCTGTCTAGTGTGTCTGTGTTCGTGTTGGTATTGGTTATCCCTATACTCGTACAAACACATACATACGATATAGCCACTACAAAATACAATTTAAAGGTGTTTTCTTTTTACGCACTTATAAAGTTTTCCTGAAGGAGATTTTTCCAGAAAAGGTTACGATCCTTATTAGGAGAATATGTTCAATTAATTATCTCATTATTATTATTATTTATATCTAACTTGACGATCATAATGTGAATTCTTATATTTTTGACATCAATGCGAACTTATATTGTAATTTACATTAATGAAATAAATGAATCTGAATCTGGTTATCTGACACGTCTTTCAAAATCAATTTGAAAGTGCCCGTAGAAAAAAGTGCCCCATGGTGTCAAATGTGGCTGGGAAACCGGTCCCGCATGAATATATTACAATTTTATATTGACATTCAATTTGTCACAGTTTCAGGTGAAGACATAATACCAGCTCCAAAGGCGTTATTCTACAGTGAGTCCGTGATAGTGATGCCTGACCTGGTGTATGAAGGTTACTCCATCCGCAACAAGTTGGCCACGTTCGACCTACCGCACCTATTGACTGCGCTGGCTTCTGTAGCACGTTTCCACGCCGCCTTCGCTAACCATGACACCAGGAAAGCCCTTGCCCTCCAGCGATCTTACTCCCAGGACCACTACCAGCTAAACGTCGAGAGCATCTTCAAGGACACGCCCTGGGTCCGCGCGGGTGCTAAACTCACCGCTAAAATCATCCAACTGTCAAAGTACAGAGACTGCACACCCAACTTGGAAGCCAATGTTTTGAGACAGTTTCTGGCGGGGTTCGAGGACCTGACGGAGAGCATGTACAGCTTGAACGTCGTGCTGCACAAGGATATGTGGGTGAACAATATCATGTTTAAGTACGAGGGCGACGCGCCAGCCTCTGCGGTGCTGCTCGACTTCCAATGCACGCGCTATGGCCCACCCGCCTTCGACGTCATGATGCTATTGTATCTAAACACTTGGCGCAGCTTTCGCCGGCTACACGAGAATACAGCCCTCCGGCATTACTTTGAGATCTTCACGAAATCACTGGATGCGGACACGAAGTTCAGACTCAAGGGTTTAGGGTACGATTATGAAGAGTTCCTGCGCTGGGTGGGCGTCGCTCGGAGGTTCGGTATGGTGGCGGGTCTGATGATATTCCCGTCCACGTTGATGGACCAAGCGACGGCGGGTGAGTTGTTCGGGGACCCGGAGACGGCTGGCAGGCTGATGAACGAAGACCGGACGGAGGCGGTGCTGGCGTACGCGCGCCGATGTCCCGCGTACGGCCGCCGGCAGCTCGAACTCACCGAGGAATTCGTTGAAAACTATTTGCTGTCCTAGGGACGTAGCGGTCCCAAAAGGCGTCGTGGTTTTTATAAAAACAGGTATACTGTTATTTCGGCGAAATCTTTTTCGTCAAATTTCACTTCCCAACTAACTTATTGCAGTAGTTTTAGTTGGCAACCCCACCATTGGCACATTTACATTAGGCAAATTTTCAACTTAGTCGAATTCTTATTTGGCAAAATATTATTTCACCAATTAAAAAATAAAAATATTATGAAAGTAGTAAATTAACACAAAAACCTGTCTACCGGGCGAGCGAGCAAAGCGAGCGAGCAAAACATTTCAGAACTATAATTTTGGTTTAACGAAGGTTTTAGTTCCTTCCTAAAATTCAGACGAACAGTTCCAACATTCTTAGAATTCTGTTAACTATAATTGGCCAATTCAGAGTTCTAAAACAAACAAATTAGCAAAGCCTACAGGGCTAAAATTGATTTAATGGGGTTTAATTTTTTTTAAATTCTTAGTAGGTAAACTAGTAAGGAATAAGCAGAAAAATCAAAACTAATTCTTATATTATTTAGAAGAGCTATAACAATTTGGTTGTCTGCCTTTTCCTTGGTGTACTCGTCTTGAGATTATTAACATAAAATCCAAACTAGAAAAAAAGTACTGTTGTTTACTAGTCTCTAGTATAGGGTTCATATGCTAGTATCTCTACCAAAAATCTAATAAACAAACATTGTTCGTTTTCCAATCGCGTAATTTGACATAAACTAAAGAACACCCAAGTCGGGTCGTTATAATTTAGCACCCGGCCAGGGCGGGCAACACACCACCCAATACACACCCAATCAGCCAAATTTATGGCAGCAACTACACAAATCAGGCGTCAGCAACTTGAAAACTAATGATGCTTAATTTATTTGAGAATTATTATGGTAATTGGTTGAACATGGAAGTTTTAATACTATTTCACCTGTGTGATTGATAAACGTCGTGTCATATCAGGCGGTCAAACGAAAGGCTCAGGAAAGAGATACGTGGAAATTGCTCCACCGATAAGAGCTTGGCTCTTAAATTAATTGATTGATAAACAGAAAGAGCTTTACCTTTAAGAAAGGACGATTAGGTTTTTAAAGGATCCTCAACTCAGTAAAGGGTGCGCAATGCGCTTGTGATGCTTCTGGAGTCGCAGGCGACCATAGGCTGTGGTGTCTGCTTACCATCAAGCAGGCCGTAAACATGTTTGCAACTGTCGTCGTATTGTTTCGACGTCTATATATTATAATCCATACCAATAGGAGCCTAGGAGGGTTTGACTGAAAATCAGCGTTGCAGTATATTTGCTGCTGCAACATATATGCTGAGTCAAGCCCTTTTAAACATTTCATTTTTACCTTTTGTTAGTTTTAAGTTTTTAACATGTAACTATAATTGTGATGTTTAATAAAATGTTTCTATGTCTAAGTCTATGTCTTTCAATTCTAGCAAGCAAGTTTAGCTAAGATTAGCCCATACAATGTACACGTATAATCGCAGATTAAATGCAAAACGGTCTAGATGGTTAATATTATAGGGTTAGTATTATAGGGTTTTTTGTACATAAATATATTGTACGGATACAAAAAAAAAAGTGAGTTATAGTAAATTAGCAAACATTCTCATTTCAAAGCCGCTGTACTGCCGCGGGCGCATCATTTGAATATGCTTATTACGTTTTTGCTCCAAATTGTTCCACACTCACATTTTTGGACAAGCTACTAACGAAGACATAATTAGCTGGTCAATTGTCAACCTTATTGTAAGGAGATAAGCTTTAGAAGGGGTCACTTAGCTTTGTAAAGTAAATATTTTAACTGTTTTCAATTATCTACGGTGTACTTGGAAGAAGATATATTTCTATCGTAACAGCTGACATAAAATTAGAGCGTCCATATACCTATTGTATAATGATGGCTTGTAACTTGTAAATCGTGTAATAATACAAGCGGGAACCCCTTTTCTACCCTTTAATTGGAAAGGGAAGAGAACACGTTTAGTAGTTACCCATATTTGATGCTGCTTTCTCATCTTCACTCGGCTTACCTGGAAAAGAAAAAACATATATAAATACATCGAAAAATTATACACATGTATATTAGGTACGTATACAAAGGTGGACCACACATGCCTACACAAAAACGAATTGCATAAAACAAACAAATAATTATAGAGATTAGGCAAAAAGCTCCGTTAGGCGATGTTAGACCACCGGTAACATATAGAGCCCATTCAGGTAATAACTATATTAACATAATGTTACCCCATTATAGTTATCTGCAAGGTATAATTTTAGGCTAGTTTTGTATACATAATGCGAATTCGTATAAATGCGACACTGACGGGCGAATCTACAGAGTTGTGTATGATATTTGGGGGGTGTAACTCTATAAATAAATAAATATTTGTGGACAATCTTACACAAATCAACCTGGTCCCAAACTAAGCAAAGCTTGTACTATGGGTACTACGAGTAAGCCGAAAATATACATACTTATATAGATAATTAAATACTTGAATTTAAACTTTCGTGAGACATGTTATAACTTCAGTACAAACACTTCAGTTCGAAACGTGTCGCCCGAAGTGACCGTGAGTTTTAACCGTTTAGTAAATTAAAGATAATTAAAAACTTAAATACATAGAAGACATCCAAGACCCAATAAAAAATATTCGTGCTCATCACACAAATAAATGTCCCGGCCAGGATTCGAACCCGGGACCTCCAGCTTCGTAGGCAGGGTCACTAGTGTCACTACCAAGTCTACCAACTAAGCTAAAGCGGTCGTCAATATACAATATCTTTGGTTAGTAAAAGGGAGAGTAATCTTGTCGTAGCTTTATTTATACTTGTCAGTATCATGGCGGTACGGTCGTCATGAGGAATGGCGACACATGACACCAAAGACTAAATTCTCTTCGTTTGGCGACAGTCCTATAAAGGTCTAACTTTTAGAGGCCACTCTGGACAAAAATCAAACCGTCGTAGGTTCGAGCATCATCATCATCAGCCTATATACGTCCCATGCTGGGCACAGGCCTCCTCTCATAGATAAGAGGGATTGGGCAGTAGTCCCCACCCACGCTGGGCCAGACCGCGTAGGGGACTTCACATACAACTTTGAATTTCTTCGCGGATGTATGCAGGTTTCCTCACGATGTGTTCCTTCACCGTAAAGCTAACGGTAAATATCAAATGATATTCCGAACATAAGTTCCGAAAAACTCATTGGTACGAGCTGGGATTCGAACCCACGACCGCCACTTGACAGCCTCATGCTTGAACCACTGCGCTACCGTAGCTCTAAACCTACCAAATTAGGTACGATAGCAGATAGATCAACGTTAAATATGTCGCCAGTAGCTGCCACCGTCATCCCATTAAAACTTGTGTAACTTGCCATAAAAAACAGATTTCAACGCCCGCTTTAAGTAACTCAAAAGTTTGAAGATTCACCCAGCACGGCGTGTATATAAAGCGAATTTAATTTTAAATGAAGCTTTACGTTCGGTTAGTAGGTACTGGGCGCGGCGATAAGACCTAGCATTAGGTGCGGGCCTTAACGATTATTTGCGCAATTAACAGGTAACGATCTCGAAAAAAATGCCTAACAGGATACTGAATGCAAATGAACGAGCTAGATTTGATAGCCACCATTTAATATTTACATACATAAATTAACGGAATAGAAATTTAGTTGTGATAATTTTAGGGTCGTCACCGGGTATGTTACAACATCCCTGGAATTGCCAGCTACTATAGGCTATGGTGACAGCACCGACAGCTAATTATCAGACTGTCCGTATGCTTGTGTACCACCGACATGGTTTAAAAAAAAATAGCACAGAGGACTGTAGTCACACACAAACAAACATCAGCTGTACAGGTAAATAAAAAGATCTACCGTAAGTATAAGCTCGTCAAAGAAATAACAAACAAATATCTATCTCATCGTATATTAATTTCGTGTATTGTGGTGTTCTGTTTATTTGTACTGTATTTTTGCTACGAATAAATGTTTCTTCTTTCTATCTCGCCCCAAGTCAGGGAGTCAACTTAGATAAGTTATGAGCACTTAACGGTTATATTGATCATCAGCTAGTAGACAAGGGTAGGGTAGGGTATTGAGGTGTGCAATAATAGTACATTACTTACCAAGGGCGATAAAACAAAGAATGTCTCAGATCGCAGGTATTTTACGCCCGAGCCGAAGGCAAGGGCGATAAATACGCGATCTGAGGCTTTCTTTATTATCGCCCGTGGTAAGTACAAAATTTTATGTCACCCCCTGGCCAGGAAGTGGGTTTTTTCGCGCGCGGAGCGTGCGATAATGGCCACTTTATGGCCAGGTGTGACATAAAGAGTATTTGTTGTTGTTGTTGTAGACAACGCCTCAAACGTATGGAGAATTTAAACCGCCCATAAGCTTCCACCGCGAAAACTGCCATTTCAATGAACGGAACTTTTGCCTCCACATTAACAAACAGTCATTAGTATTAGTTGTGTATTAAATTTAATGAGCCGACCCAGTTCGTTGACTGAGCTCGTAAATCCAATTATCAGTGACGTGGATAATCAGCCGTCTGATCCGGAGCCGTGAGTTCTCTTGATTTACACTTTTGAAGTACTAGTTCTTTGAGTAAAGTATGTCGGATCTACTTGATTTACAGGTTCTATCCATGTTCTATCGTGTCACAATAAGATTATATGGATATCGGATTCGGAAAATGTACCGGGCCTATTATATCACCTTAATGTCTGAATATAGAAATTCTCCGACAAAAACTTGACTGTCTTACCTCTTACACGGAGTCTAAATTCATCGCACCAACTAATGTTGTAATAAAAAATTATGTCATCAACATGAATATAGCTACCGTAACGAAGTATAAGAGTTTTGTTGGAAAATTAAAGAAATAACTATTGTCTAAATCCTTTTACCCACTTCAAAAATATTTCAGTACCTAAGTAAGTAACTTCACATTTTCATAAAAAAACACGTTTAAATTTATTTCGTTAAAAACGTTGTAAAATATCTTATTTATAAATCTTAGGTTAAGTAGTTTTAAGTTCTTGCTACACCCTAGCAGGGCCCATGCTGTACTTTATATACCTGTAACTACAACACCATGGTTGGCATATGAATAAATGAAATGAAATGAAGGCGATAATTATGTTATTGACAGGTAGTTACTTGTTCATAGTTTTAATAGGTAATTTATTTATATAGGTACCTCATCACGTGTAATATAGGTTGGTTCAAATTATGGCTTTAGATAACAGTCTCTCTTGTTACTAAACTTCCGGGCTAAGTCATTCCTGATGCCTTAATATACCTACAGTCATGATAATGAACACTTGCACAGCTCCAATCAGGTACAGTCATCAGTACATGGGGAATTTGGGATGCACAATCGAAACCATTTGACCGAGCGTCGGCCTCATCTTTGGCCCCTGGCTAGATGCTGGCCAAGAGCAATCCAATTTTTAATAAAAAAAAAGCGTTATCACTCTGAGTAATTGGTTCCGAATCCTGATTGTGATTACCTATCTAAACTAAAAGGAGCACCTCACCCGATTCACTTAATCGTAAAAACAGTGAACCACTTAGAATTTAGAATATAAGCCAATCCAATTGCGAAGGAACAAGCGACTCATGGAATAAATCTTGTACGGCATTGTTTCCTTTCGTATTAATTTAAACTTTTAGAAGGGTCACGCTATCTATCTAATATTCGACGTCTCAGTGTGCCTTTAGGAGTTGACTCGAAACTTTTCACGGAGAATTAAATATTTAAAACCGTTAGAATCAATGGAAGTATAGTTAAATCTCATTGTGTTTACTGTAGTTGTGGACTACTGAAGTGGACAGCAGTGGGACGTATATGACTTAAATGTCCCCTGGATGGGGCAGAGGGCGTCCACAGTGATCCTCCATCCTGTTCGGTCTTGAGCTTCGCGCTTTATCTCGCTCCACGTCTTCCCGATCTTCTTCGCCTCTTCTACAACTGTTCGCCGCCAGGTCTGTTTGGGTTGGCCACGCTTGCGCTTTCCTTGTAGATTCCAATCGAGCGCTTGCTTTGGAATGTGATCGGAATCTCGTTGGAGGGTGTGGCCAATCCAGTTCCATTTGCGTCGCTTGATCTGCTGGTCGATCGGAGTTTCACGGCAGCGGTCTAAGAGATTTTCGTTGGAGATTTTATTGGGCTAGTAGATACCAAGGATTCGGCGGAGACAGCGGTTGACGAAGACCTGGAGCTGGTGCGAGATGAATTTGGTGACCTTCCACGTCTACGACGTATATGATACTGATGAATTGATGATGATGTAAATGTAATTAGAAATAGTAGATTGTGTCACAAGGGAGCAAAATGACATTTACGGCGTGGGCGTAAATTGAATCCTGAGCGTAGTGAGGGATTCAAGACATTAACGCCCAAGGTGGAAATAATTTTGCTTTCATGTGACACATACTGCTTTTCACATCACCTATTTAGGATAATGAAACATCTGAAATAACAATCGTTGTGCATTTATTTTATCAAAATCGATACAATAACTTATAACATGTTACAGAAAAGTGCCACTTTGATCCCTCCTAGCAGGGAAGAAAAGTACCACTTTGATCCCTCCTAGGGGCTATTCATAAATTACGTCATTTCAAATTTGGGGGGGGGGGGGGGTCATAACATTGGATGATGGTAGTGTGACGTAGGAGGGGAGGGGGGTCAATCCCAAGATGACATCATCTCTCGCATCTTTAAAAAGTGCTTTAATGAGTAAAAAAGGAATGAAATTCGTGTTTCTATAAACTGTTAATGCTATAAAAAATTACCTACTAAACTTGAATCAACAATAAATTCAGAACTTGGAGGAGTGGGTGAAGTCCCCATGGGAAATGAATAAAAATTGTTATTTGATATGTAGAGTTGATTGTTAATTTGTTGTTTTGTTGATTGTTTTAACTTTAAAGAAATAATAATAACTAAATCAATTTAAATAGTTTTTTATTGAAAAATTAAGCTAAGAACGCATTTTTTAGAAATGACATCATTTTATTTGATAGGGGGGGGGGGGGGTCATTCGAATTATGATGGTTGGATGATTTTAGGGGGGGGGGGGGGGGTCAAAAATCGTCAAAAATAGATGACGTAATTTATGAATAGCCCCCTAGCAGGGAAGAAAAAGCCCTTATCCGAATAGGTGATGTGAAAAGTAGAATTTGATACACAAGCTAGCTATATATACAATGAAGATTTTTGCGTGAACGATATAACGTAACATAACTGAACTATTGTACAACGTGCTCGTTGAACAATTTAAACGGTAAACTCCAGTCAAAATAAACTCCCTATCTATATCCATCTAACTGGGCGCGCTTCTTATAAATAAATTAGACATTGTCCCTCTTTTTGGTCCTCGCCGGGACACATCGGGAATGTCGACGCCGATTCACTAATTCATTTCGGCAAGTCGTACCCTTACAAGTCACGACACGATTTTATTACGGACATTGTGGTAATATTTTAACTCTATAATAAATTTATTAAAAAAGAGATAGTTCACACAAATTTGGTTCCAATGTACTGACTGAATGTGCAGTCTGTCAAACTTTATAATTATATTTCTCCATACATTTTTATTTCATTGCCCAATTCAAGAAATATGGACAAATCGCGGACTTAAATGTCATAAGCCATCTACTAGTCAACCATTGGGCAAAACAGAAACATTTGGTGCAGTCATTTAACTTGAATAGAAAGCTCTACTGATATCAACTCGATTACAAAAATACATACAGATAGTTTATGTATCTCATGAAAACTATTACGGTAAGTAACAATTATTCTGTGAGCTTATAAGAGAGAGATGCAATTGTGAATTAAAAGCTAAAGTAACCTTGGGAAAGCTCCTCTGAAAACTAGGAACTGAAGCTCAGGATTTCAGCTTGAGTCATGTTCAGGTTTGAAAATGGTACGGCTTAACACAACGGTTGTACTACCAAATTTTTACCACTATCATCCATTACCAAATCGCCAACCTACATCATAGGTTTAAGTTCCAACTGCATTAACAAATTTACGACTCACGCAATATTTATAGGTAATGCCAAAATAATAATTAAGCACCCACAACCGATCATCAAGTTAAAAGACTGATTTTGTTACATGTCGAACGTTTGCAGTCGCTTATAAAAGGCACCCCTTCTCGGTATCTAACGGTAATTGGATCTTTTGTTTTATATTTAAGTAGGTACGCACTACTGCACTGGATCGCGAGGACGTTGCTTTTTCTCGAACCAGAATTGTGTCTTTGGGTTGAGATGACACATGAGTTTACTCTTCTTCGTCAGTCTACAATTTGTTCCACTGCTGGACATAAGAATTCATCCCACAGAAGAGAAAAACTATCAATCTGCGTACGAGTGCATCACATTGATAAAGGCTTGTAGTACTTACTGAGTATTTTTATGACCTAATAACGTTTTGCAAACATCCCGAATTTTTATGAATTTGTTGTTTTAAAAACGGATATGTTTTTTTTAATACCACGTCGGTGGCAAACAAAAGTGTGGCCCACCTGATGGTCAGCGGTCGTCGCAGCCTATGGACGCTTGCAACCCCAGGGGCGTCACATGCGCGTTGCCGACCCCTTATTCATATCATAATCATTCATGAAACCCATTACCCAGTTTAGCTAAAACGCCGTTAAATATAGTGTCTTTATTTGTCACGTGTGTTTCTAAAAATCATAGAAGTATCTTGTTCACTTGTGAAAATTTGAAGGCTATAGCTCCAACGGTTTGGCTGTATCACATGTGTCACAGGCGACGGACGGACGGACGGACGCGCGAGTGGCAGCAATAGGGTCTATTTGGACGCTTGCTTCGAGTACGGAATAAAATATTTTTTAGTCAGCAGAGGTTTGCTAAAAGTTTTGTGTGATGATTCCGACAGTGCAAGGACACAATAGCATTGACAACCAGATTGGATTTGTATCATTGATAATCAAACCACCAATTAACCATGATTGAGCGTTGTTCACACAAACATCCTCGGATTTGTACCGAATAATGTGTTCAAGAATATACCCCACATCCGAATCTGATACAGTCACAAGCTCCGTTGTCAACAAGCCATTTTCCCATCGAGCCACTTCCCGCCACCTCCAGGCGGTTCAAGGCCCGCTATCAACCTGTGATGCCTTTTGTTGTAGCCGTCTCAATTTATTTTGTCGCGATGATTTACAAATTGCCGGTGCATTGGACGGGGGGCTCTTGATTTATGCGATGGGGGCGATCGGGAACAGAATTCGGGAATCATAATTTTATTGAAGTAAGTTTGTAGTAATAGTTTTTAATTTTAATATTTAGTAATTTTTCCAATTTTGTAACACCTAATTGTTATGTTTCTCAATAATTATTTCTTCATATGACGGACTATGTACTCCATTTTGTGTCATCTGAAGAAAAAAATGTTTTCGATCTTATGAAGTACATGAAATTAGTTGTTGATGAAGTTAATAGGTTAAATTAAAATAGATTTCATACAGACGATTATAAGTTGCACAATATATGTTATAGAGCAACATATGCGACTTTCAGCCTTTTGGGTTTTGTATAGGTATGAACAATTATTATAGGTTTCATATACAAATTATAAAGGCGAAATTATACATATAAAGGACTTCTTGCATCTGACTGATCTGACCTATTGGGTTTTGTATAAGAGAATGATTTACACGAGTCATTATTACAATACAAACCTATAATGAAGTAGACACACAAAACGTCATATGTTTATTTGTGAAAATGATTTACATTTATGTGTTTTCTGTTAATTATTAAATGGCGCTACGTTGAGTAGACAGGAAAATAATAGTTTCCATGCGCGTGCGGCTCATGTTCAAAGAACAGGCACTGATGTGGCTTTTTGAAAGCAAATTAAATACCTTTATCTGTAAATTAGAATAATAATATTATGCATGATATCAATAGAAAGGACACAAAATCAAAACGCCAGTTAAATTTGATATTGATCGATTACAAAGTAAAGAATATCCTCATTGACAATAACAAACACAGGAATCCTCATCAAAAACACATTGCAAAAGACACCCGCGGCGAAATGTCTCGTATCAAAACATCTCCATAGATACAACGGGAGACAAAATGGCGGTGGCTTTTGTTTTGCTGTCGGACAAAAGACGATCGATCACAAAACCGACTGTCACAATGATTGAAAGTGAATTCTGCGCGTGCGACCGTGGGGTTCACCGCGACGCTTGTCAAACATCTAACTCTTGTGGTCGAGATTTCTTGTACACGAGAATGGGTATCAATGATTCGCCGTAAATCTACAAGTCTAATCAAATTAGCCAGGCCAATGGGCGTTTTTACTATACCGTGGACGTCCACGGTACGATGCAACTCTATGGTCTCATTCATAATTAAATTGTATAGTCTATTTATGACTGAAACCATAGAGTTGTACCGTGCCGTGGCCGTCGACGGTAAGGTATAAAAGCCTCAGATTTACAAAAAATTAAAACAAGATTTGAATTATGTTGTTGTTCAATTGCGATTTCTGGGCCAATTTTTTTGGCGTTGTAGTTTTTTTTTATTTCTTAGAATTGTATGAAAATTGGTAGGTTGGAAGAGCTCCTGGGGGCCAATTTTTGAGTGTCGAACGCTCGAATTTTCACTCGAGATCTGTCAAATAACTATGATGTTTTGACAGATGTCGAGTGAAAAGTCGAGCGTCGACACTCAAAAATCGGCCCCCTGATTTTGAACAATATGTGCACGATTTCCTAGACTGTCCCACAATTTTTTTCTATTGAGTGACAAAACGTATTGGATTTTCTTAACTCAGTGGAAAAAACATATGGGAAAAAAATTTTTTTCGACGCCATGTTGTCATATTTTTTTTACTTGTACCGAATCAGGAGCTCTTCCAACCTACCAATTTTCATGCAATTCTAAGAAATAAAAAAAACTACAACGCCAGAAAAATTGGCCCTTCTAGGTCATTAATTTCACGAAATATTTAAACTATACACTTGTTAATGAGCTTTCCGAATATTAAGTCGTCTACTGCCTATAGATAAACATAATTTGATATTTCACGATAAATTATGACTATCAACGTATCGGAATTTATCAATGTATCAATGCAAACTTGCAAAACATAATTCTTGACATCAATTCTCCTCTTCATCAACATTATCTACGTACACGTCCGTCTCTATACCTTACGAAAGGGACCTACAGCTACTTCAGTATCAAAACCTATTCTTACATCAATTAAAGTTACTTACATTAAAATGACACCACCAAATACATGTCGACCAATTACGAGTAAGTACTTCTTCACTTGAGGTTGTCACACTCAATGTGATTTGTGTGCCCGCTCAACAAAACCATTTGCTGTGAGCGGGAATTTTTTACGTGTCTGAAATCATAAAAGTCAAAACAGGTAACGGAGGCGTTTCTTCTGATGAATTCGCGGCTGTTTCAGACACCGAATTGAAACGTAACGTTAAATATCCGGTTATAATTGGCTGAATGTATGGTGTACTCGTACAAAGTTGGGAAAAAATAATTGGTGTTTAGGCATTATGTGTAGCTCCTATGAAACTGTTAGTCTCTTGATGGTTATTTATGTCTGTAGGACTTTTAAGTTCTTGATCTGAGAAAAATTAGAGTATTTTACATAATTACAGAAAACAAGAAGTATGCTTCGTTTGTGTGATCACTCAAACCTCATCCAAGAGTAAACCAATACTACTATAGGTACGTAAATGAGTACATTACGTGCATGTTTAGTGTTATATGAAATGGACCGCTCTCAGCGAGAAAAACAATGGTGGCCACATGCATCAGTCATGTGCGCTTCATTAAACCGGTGCAATTTGGCCAGTGCTTACAAACAGGACCGCGTTAAATTGATCTCAACCATAACAATTGCTTCCGATTGATTTAAGTTTTTTCATAGAGAAAACAGATTATGGTTTTATGTCACCCCCTGACCAGGAAGTAGGATTTTCCGCGCGCTGAGCTTGTTGTTATTGCCACTTTATAGCGAGGCGTGACATAAATTACCTAATAATTGGATCAATGCGAATATGCGCTTTCATTCTTGAAATATATAGATGCCTACTGTTAAACATATAGGTATATAATTATATATAATTGTCCTTATTTTATAGCTTGTATAAAATAACCCTTGAGGCGTACTTACCGAGTAAACTCTTGATTACGTATACAATATTTAGATACGTCATGACGCGTCACTCACATTTTAATGTGCTACTTCATAACTATTTGCTTTTAGTGTTTATTCAAAAAGTCGTATCTTGGCAAAAAGAGCATGTTAGTTAAACCCTTTTCAAGCGAAGGCAAGTCTAGACAACGCAGATATTACCAAATCTGTCCTTGAAGAATCAAAGGATTATTATAATCGTTCGAATGTTTTGGCTATCGCCCGCCTTTGGCAATTTACGTCAGAATTTGATTGATCGATATTTTCATCTTGTATATAAATTATGCCAAATTGAAACTCTATTAATATAACAATAAGGATGTATTTGAATGCAGTTTGGTCGATGGTGAACAAATAAACGAGGTCATTGTGAAGATCACTGTGGAAGGATTAGTTGGACAAGCTCAGGGCCAGTGATTGCGTAATTTGTTCATAATAAAACTTTATTTTGACTATTCCTGTAATATTGTCGTTTTTATCCTACTTCAAAATTGAAAGTTAAGAATAACTTGGGCGAGTCGACGTACAGAGATAGCCCTTGCCAGTGCGTTCACAGTCTAGAGGAGGTTCTCATATGTTTATATAACAAGATAATGTTGAGTTCCTTCAAAGTACCTACGTAGGCATTCATTCAATAAGTTTCTGTCAATAATTTAATATTTGTTACAAGCCTTTATTGCCGACTGTACTTTTTTCACAGTCATCGCCTATTTGTGGAGATGGTTCCAATGAGGCCACGAGTATATCTTGTCTTGTTTAGGAGTTGCTATGGCCACCTTTTGTCTCCATCATCAGATCAGCTCGATGGTACCATAATATTGGATTGTCATCTAAATTAAACGTGTATTTCAGCTCAATCGGTTGAAGATATCTCTGCTTCAAATTTGAGTTGCAAGATTCCACCCGAACAAACATAAATATACTCGTACATTGCAAGTTATATAAAAGTATGTATAATGATATGAAACCCTTCGATATAATGATACTCTTCTCTGAGATGATACTAGCTTATTTCTTCCATGACGCATTATTAAAATAGTTCCAAATTCAACGCAACGACTAACTGCTGTGAATGGAAATAAATTATAAATTGACAACATTTCATATTTTTAACTACTTTATTTTATGAACTAGTTAGAAAATAGGTAAAAATTTAAGCCACCCGTATTTTTTCTTTTTCAATTTAACTCATTATTTCATACAAAAGAAACACGTTGAAAAGTAGGTCATTCCAAAAGGGCGTAAGTAAAATATGACGTCATCTTCCCAACAAGAATCCAGAGCCACTCCACTACTCCAGAGCAGCGATTGTCTGTACTCTGTACTAAGGACTCCCTGAATACAGCGAGGAAGATGACGTCAACTTTCGGTTTACAGTAATTTGCGATTTTTTCCAAAATTATCGGAGGAAAAAATCTAAAAAAATGTTTTTTGTGTACTTCACACGTTTTTACCGAAATGGTTTTCGAATTAAGACTTTTGGAAATTATGAAATATTGTCAATTATGTAGAGCCAAATATTGTTTGTTCTACACAAATGGGAACCATTCACTCAATAAGGTAATTTGAGATCGTGAAAATAAATTTGACGCACTGCATATTACTACGCGTGAATCACAATTACTATAACGACCTTATTATGTAGTTAATTCGGCATAGGTACGTGTACCACTCAAATGGTTGTCGCAACTTTGTGAACCTTTTTATTATACGTAGCCTATCACGCGGATGACAATAACTAACTACGTAAGAAGTGAATATGCTTTCGATTCAGAGTAGAAAAAACCCGATTTTATATATATATATATAAAAAAGTCGGTGTAAATGTAATACTTTTCGTAAAATGGCCCAGCTATGCGAAAATGTGTCACACAAGTGATGCGTCAAAGAAAACATAGCTTCGCACATCTCTGATGAATAGTAATTTAATCACCCTTAGCCCGTCTTCTCATTCTCATCTCATTACAATACCGGGGGAGACCGGACTTAGCGCACTTAAAAGAGTCAGTGCCAGTGCCAGCCAGTATGAGAAAACAGACCCCGCGAAGGATATATACCTACGCTACGGGCGGCAGAATTCACTATTCTTATTAAGTTATGAATGACTTCTAATGTATGCCTGATTCTATACATCCAGTGTAACACAGAAAGGAGAGGCACGATTCTGATTCTGATTCTGAAAATGATTCTGATTCTGATCCAGATTTATTTTTAATCATTGGTCCTTAATAACTCTAAACATAATAACTGACAAACGAATCTTTGTCTCAAGTTTGCAATAAAATCTAAATAGACTTTCACTCTCGGCCCTACATCAGTAGTTTTATTCTTTTAAAATAGACGCTCGTGTTCCGAGCGGACTCCTTTTTTCATGTCCGAGAAACATTATACTGACAGTCGCAGAGTCCGTACCATAGTTACGTTGCGTTGCAATAGTAGAATCTTAACCAAGGGTTAAAAGCTATGCAATTCTGACGAGATATTTTAGCGCTCAAATGAAGTGAGAGCGCCAATAATTCGACACTGAAATTGGAGGTTTCACCCAAGATACAGCGGGTATTACACTGTCCTGGATTCAGGACACTTAGAAGGGTTCCGACCTATACGTTAGAGCGAGATGCTTCAACTCCCCTCCACTAGTTAGGACGCCTGATTCAGGACAGTGTAATACCCGCTTAAACACTTCTGCTTTACATTTTGAATCTAAACTCATTTCCAAACGTAAAAAAATGCCAAATGTGCAAAAACATTTTCTGAATCAGTCAAATCCTATAGAATCCATTATAAAATTGATTGTGTATGGACTATTTTGGTGGGAACTGTTGACTGATGTGTGCGCGAAGTGCTTGTTTATGGAAATTCTTATTATGTTGAACAAATAAATGCTTACCCTCAAACTTATTTTATGCTTATACATAAAATAGGTTTGATGGACATTTATAAATAAGCAGGTTATTATTTATCCACTTCAGACAAAACTTTAATCCAACTCGATCGTTTATCACTCCAATCTCGATCGAGCCTAAAACCACGCGTACAGAAAACGCCCTCGTAACAAAACACTCAATGGCTCGCGATAATATCGGACTCACGATTAAAAGTAAATCAGTCGTCTATTCAAGAGTTAACCCTAAATTGCTAACCCCCCTAATAAACGCGGTCGCATTGTCCCCCGTATTCATTAACAGGTTTCTAAGAACGGACCACCTACGACGAGCATTGATCCCATTCTGACCAATATGACTGGCCTTTTGTCCGAAACACATATTTATGGACCTCATAATTTGGTGGCTAAATGAAATAATTTGTTGTCAATGTATTGTGGTGCAACAATTGGGGGTTGGAAAAAAGAGAGGGTTATTTCGTAAATTATGTGAGGAACTTTGTCACGAGGCTATCGGGGTTTTATTTTGACCGGTCACATGATAGCTCTCTAAATGATTGCTGTAAAAAGTTCGTGGGATTTAATTTAAGCTATGTAAATTCCTCTGGACAGGAAGGCAACTAGAATGTGCTTTAAGACAAATGTATGAGTGATTGATAATGATCACCAAAATATAAACAAAACTCATCTGGAAATCTGAAAAGCCCTTGGAATAGCATCGGAATTTCGTTTTTCACCTTTCAATCATAATATTAGCAAATATTTTGTAACAATGTACGAGGTGTCTACCTACACCTAGCGTTATAGTACATCCATCAGCTAGTTGATTATGTAACTTATCAAGCCTACATTGAAACTGTCATTTATATTGGGAAAATATACGAAGAAGAAGAATTTTTATACGAAGAACGTTACGAATTCAGAATTCATCCTTTTGGATCATGGTTATCTTCATATCAATGCAAGCTTCATACAACAGCAATTTAGATGGAGGTAGTATCGTAACTTTCTGCTGTCAGGCCTGACCCCTCAATGCTGCCCAATAGTTCACGTAATTTCAAAAAATAACCTCATTCTGTGTTAAATCTGCAACAAACCGCTTCAATCCGGTAATCGTCCATATTGTTAACTGGTATTGAGGGAACATGTTCCCCGAAAGAAAGTCAAATGGTTTTAGGGTAAGATAGGTTACCCCATAACAAAGCCATCGTTCCCGAACCATTTAACACCCGATCAACGTCGCTGTCACTCCCCCGGCCCATTACAGCTACTGTAATGAATTAGTCCTTCCCCTTTTGTTTAGCAACACGGGAAAGCGGATACGGATAAATCCTGTTTCGTTTGCGATTTACGTCGAGTGTATCTGGACGTAGCTCTTAATTACAAGGATTGGCTTTTGTTGCAAAAGATTAACTGTTAACGATGTTCATTTTATTCGCGTTAAATTATTTATTCTGTTACACTTCCTCTTCATTCGCTAGCCCTTAAATTACCTTAAAGCACTTCATTGTATATCGTTTTATGTGGAATTTACCTAAATTTATTATACCTGTTAAAGACCATAACAGTCAAAATGGACATAATTAACCTTAAATATTAAATAATTGAAGCATTGCATTGGAAAATCTCGAAATTGATTCACTTAACCGCTACTTATGTGAAATTAACGATGTGACAAAAAACAGACACACATTTTTGGGGTGGGCTTCGTGATTATTAGTGGTGATTGTACTCAACAGAACGCAAACATTCCACCAAACTATTTCCAAAATCCCAAAATAGCAGCGAACCTCACATAAATCGCAAAGCAACCCCTCCAAACGTCACTCACAATCACAACACAACCAGAATCCTCGGAACCTCTCCCTAAAGGAATTTTTCAATCAAACCCGTACATATGACTTCATAATTCGTTTCACAGCTCAACCGCACGAGAACTCTTACGATAAAGATCTCTAAAAGCTAAATAAGACTTTAAATTTACAAGAGTATGGTAGAGTTTAGGTTGCAAGTAGAAAAACGTCAAATGGCATGTACAATATTGGTTAGGCTGGTCATTGAAACAAATCACTTAGGGGCGTTCCTAGGGGTACAGTAACACGTTAAGATTAAAAGCATGCTAGATGACTGAATTTTCAGAATAAACTAGTTCTTGCGCCGGGAGTGAAATTTTTTATGTGCGATAATTTCAGTCTTTAGAAATAATTACATTATTTTTTCATAATAGTTTTCTACTTTCGCCCGTTGATGTCGGTCAACGCTCTACTGTCGATTGTACACTTAAGGAATAAGTAAATTCAAAATCGAAAGTAAACCTTCGGCTAGCGAGACCCGATTTAAAAATAGTAATACATCCTTCGGCCGTCTGTTTTGAAGATAAACACACAAATAAAAAACGAAACAATACGTAACACGTTGACAATGAACTATCGACAAATGATGTATTCGACGATGCAATCGAAGCGGGATAAATCACCAAGGAGCAACTCGGTACTGTCTTTCCTGCCAACCACCTTTAGAAAAAACTATATTCTGATACTTCATACACGCGAGTTACGCCCTTTTGCAATAAGCATAAAAAGTAATGTGCCCTGACTATTATCTGCCTTATCATACGCTCTGACCCTCGAGACTTCAAAAAGGATGTATCAAAGCCTTTATTTCAAAGGATTAAAGACTATACGAATGGACACGGTGTATGGTGTTGGGTGTTAATAAATTATTTATGGGGTCAATGGGACAAAGGGATGAACGCAGTGATAAGCCAGTGGTGGCTGGCGACAAATGTCGAGATTAGTTTGAAGATTTTTCATAGTGTCTACATTTTTGGAGAACATTACTTGCTAATAAACTATAACATTAACTGACTGGCAGAGAGCGCAGACTAAATACACCAATCGAAATTCGAAAGCAGGATGCAGTACTAAAACTATTTTAAGTATTAAAGATGATGAAGATCCTATCCAATGATCCTATCGAAGTTCTTCAAAAATTAGATGCTAAAGATGGGAATGCCCCTCGGACAGCCCTCCAGAGTCCAGATGCTCTCAAACCGAAACATTTCTCACAAAAGTCACAAAGACCAGCGAACTTCTCAGCACCGGGCCCAGTAGTAAACTGTTGGTTATCAGCACACACCCAACTCTTCTGATTTATCTACGTCATAAACTAAACATCCACTTAACATAAGTAAGTGTTTAAGTTAATAAGTATTGGTTCAAGGGTGCATCGAGACGAGATGTTTATCAACCTTACAATACGCAGACGCATCATCTGTGCTTGTGTAGTTCTGAAAAGACTTACATCCATTCTAGTTACTATGCATACGACCTTTCTTTACTACTTCAGAGGGTCCTTAAGGAACAATGGGACGTCGAAGAAAAAGATAGGTAAGATACAATACACAGTTTGTTTATTAACTAGCTTATTTTGTAGCTTCACTTAGAATCTTATTGGTGTCTATTATAATTGGAAGTGCTACTGCCGAGAAAGGCATCTAAGTGTAAAGAAAGGAAAATAAATAATTATCACTAGCTTTCTGAATGATAGGAGGGAGGAAAATACAAACAATTAGATTTACTTAATTACAGATACCGCTGGGCTGACGTTGTGAAGGCTGACCTACGTGAGCTTCAAGCTGAGTCGTGGAAAGATCTAGTACAAGACCGGGATCAATGACGTGCACTCTTATTGGAGGCCAAGACACACTTTGGGTCGCTGAGCCAGCGGGGTAAGTAAGTAAGATTTACTTCGATCACAGAATAGTATAATAACTTCGATCCTTAGGGACTGTTCGTGTTCAAGTACCTCCATTGTGTGTGGCAACGGCGTTGCTTTAGACCTTTAGAGTTTAGAATCATAACCCAAGAGAACCATAGAGACTTCCAGACACAGACGGAACGATGACTGAGAATTTTAACATATTTGCATATCACGAGGCGAAAATTAAGTTGATATTGATAGTAACTTTCAATCTGCCTAAATGATTATTTATGCTAATACTAGCCGCTTATTCCCTCGTACGTGGAAAGTTTCTTAATTTTTGAGGTTAAGAAGACCAGACATCGGCACAAACTTTCAAGTTACATAATATTAGTTTTTTTTTTCTGTGGAGCCTTGCGCTGCTTCTGGGAGTTGGAAACCCTTCCTGAAATGATTTTTAAGATAAAATTAGGTATGTTTCCAGAGATGCAGTCCTAACGTCTCATACCGCCAGCATCACGACCACGGCGAGCTATTAAGAGTAAAACAATGACAAAATATTTAACAACGTCAATTCTCAGACGAGATAAAGGGTCCAAAATAAGAAGATCACCTCATTACCACGCAAATCTAGTAATCTAGTTATCGACCTTAATTAGTAGCGTTATATCTCCGATTTCTTGTCCATTCCAATTTCAGGTTAACTGCCTTAGGATTAAAGTCGGTTATTTGTAGTTAATTCTTATTGCAGTTGATGCGTTTTTGTTTTGAATAGTCGTTATGTAACCGTATCTGTATCTGGACGGCGCCGACAGAAAGACGACCAATCATATCCGTATCTACGATCTTGATTGAGATTTATTAGACGGATCGAATGAGTCGCTCCGATCTACATAAATCAGTCTTTTAATACTGCTCACTGTCCTACAGTCTTCAAAGTTGCAGCTCGATCTTAAGTGTATTTAAATTAAGCTGAAACTCCTTTGTTTTCCAGTTTCCGAAATTCCGTTTATGTCTCATATAATTGTCTGCATTTTACAGTCCAAAAATATTCAGCTAGGTCTTCTGTAATTGAGAATAAAGTTCAGATTCCCATGTTTGCGTATAGTTTGGCTGTCGTTTTATATTTTGGTAACTGTGCTGGCTGGTTGAGGATCAGGCGATGATTTGTTTTGACCACTCGTTAACGCTTCTTGTTTGTTGAAAAAGTGCAATTTATTGACAGGGATCCCTTAACAAGTGTGTTCAGTCATGTTTTAACTGGAGAACTAGCTCACTGGACTTGAATTATGAGAGGTTCGATTCCATACTTCAATGGGATGAATGTCTTGAATGTAGATTACAAGAAGTCTGTTAAGGCCTGACCTTGGGTTAGATTAAATGTTGCTACACCTTAGTACACCGCTGAAAATGAGTTTTCCCCGCTAATAGAGTTAGGTAGATAGATTATACAGCCCCGAAAACCTCTTCAGCAAGATTTCTCGAAAATATCGAAAACAAGAATAGCTCGTTTAAAGATATGTTTGCGTGTTTGTTGACGCAACAAGGCCTATGACACATTGAGGATGCAGTAAAATCTCGTGTCGGGAAAACTCAATGCCGTGCCGTATACGTGTTGCGCATCAGGTCACACCACAAACTGCCGTCGTTGTACTGTTTATGTTGTACTTATACAATACATACATATGTAGTGTGAATCCTAAGCAAATGTCCCTGTTGGACGATGTCAATATTGTCAATATCAACTATTTCTAACTAATGGTATCATTCATTTATGGTACCTTTGAGTATGACATTCATTTTATAATTTCTTTATTAACTTCATGTTTGTGTTTGTTTGTTGCAGATGTAGGTGTCAAGACCGCCAGACTGACTGAAGTCGGACTGGGCCGGACACGTCTGCCGTATCCATCCGGAAAGATGGACAAAAATAAGTACGCAGTGGACCCCGCAAGATGGCTACCGGAGCAGAGGCAGACTAAGGCTGGGTTGCACCAAACCTTCTGTAATCGTAAGCGGTGTTCGTCAAATCTGATTGTATGGAAAATTTGACAAGTTTCTATGGGATGACAGCTGCCAGCGCCATATTTGACGATGACCGGTCTGTATTCGTAATTTCGTACGTTGGTGCAACTGGCACTAAGGCTGGGTTGCACCAAACCGTCTGTAATCGTAAGCGGTGTTCGTCAAATCTGATTGTATGGAAAGTTTGACAAGATTCTATGGGATGACAGCTGCCGGCGCCATATTTGACGATGACCGGCCTGTGTTCGTATGTTGGTGCAACTGACCCTTAACCGGAGATGGCGGGATGACTTGGACGCATTCTGCTCGACTTGGCAGGCACAAACTAACAACAGGGCCGAATAGAGGAAAAGAGTGGAGGTCTTTGCCCAGCAGTGGGACACCCAAACAGGCTAATAAAAAAATGTTTGTGATAGAAACTATCCCGTGGTGTATCTTATACGCAAATAACATGGTTCTCATTCAAGCGAAGCGCAAGACCTTCAAGAAACCCTAAATGGTTGGAAACAAGCCCTAGAAAACAACGGCTTACGCATCAGCAGAGACAAAACAGAATATCTTGAATGCAACTATAACTACTATTGTCAAAAGGGGACCAGAAAAGGACGGTACTGTGCTCCCAATACGAATTTATATCACAGCAAAAATATCAGTCTGCATTTGAAGAGCTGAACTTGAGAATCCCATATCAGGATGATAGACTCCATCGGCTATACAATGACGTGACGACCGCAAATGACGCATATATGACGGTATTGACGGTAGTATTACAATTCACAATCCGAGTGCTAATCGAAGTCAACGTGCCTTTTATCACGAATCTAGATTGTTGCTATTGATCATGTTGATTCACGGTGTGACCTCATTGAATTTAAATTGATTTATGGCACCACAAACTTATTTGACCTGATGTCATCTGTGCTGTGGTAGTTACGGCCTGTATTCCTTGATGCCTATACTTCAACAGTGGAACATGTGTACGTTATTATAATAAAAACGATAACTGCTAACTTAAAATTTCCCAAACGACATCCAAAATCTGATTTAATCAGTAGTATAAGGTGTTCCTAAAGTAAATACTAAACTAAAGTCACTTCAGATAAAATCCAAATCCTTATGAATGTACAAAATGTCAACATTTAAGGATATTGGTCCGCCAATTCACTCATTTTCATCTGCTGATGCATTTTCATCTTCTGGTCCAAAAAGGAGTCTTTATTAGGGGGTCCAATTTTCAAGAACAGACAAAAATAACAACGTCTAAAATACAGTCTAATCGAAACCCTTCTCTTTCATAAAGTCGGTTAAGGAAATAAGGAAAGAAAATGCACGTATTTACTGTTACAACATTCCGAAATTAGGTAATACAAATATTGACATAAAGGGCGTCGAACAAGATCCCTTCAGCATAATGCTCGGCGAACCATGAAAAGCTATACAAATTTGACAATGACGAGTATATTTACTTATTTCTTTGTGAAAGCAAGGAAACATTTCTTTAGAGACTAGAGATTGAATAAGAAAGAAGTATATTATTTAATCGCTTATCAAGAAATACTGACAGCGCATCAAAAAACTGCTAATACCAATTGCACATTAAAACCGAGTTTTGATGTGCAATTGGTAAATATTTTAGCTGTGTTAATCAGCAGTTTTAAGACGTTACATGCCAATAAGAAACCTCACAACATTATAGGCATTCACCCGTATTGATTGGGTTGGGGGCCAAGCTTTGGGCCGCAGCGCCAGAAGAGTAAATATGTCGTATGGCTACCGTGAATGAATGAACGACCGACCACATTAACCGCTCGCGTAGTCGTGTCGGAGGTTTACCCTGGATTTCCTCCAGGCCACTCTCCAACCGCGCATTCCTATCGCTTTATTGACCCGGCCTATAAAGCCAAAGTCAGGTTAAAAAGAAAAAGACCGACCACACACATCCATATCGATACCCCTCACATGAAACCGAAAGCAATTAGCAAAAATCATCACGCAATAGACGAGTGCGCCAACAATTGACTCATATCTAGTTTCGGTATTGTCCAATCAATTTGTAAGTAACGCGACACCTTTTTCTAGGACGATAGACCGCAAGCGTGCCGATGAATTATTTATAAGAACATATGATATGACACATTGTAGTTTCTGAGCAGATACGTGATCGGCAAAATGTTTTTGAGGAAAACGAAAGGAATGTTTGCATAATTTAGATTTACGTTGGAAAGAGTTGTATCATCGCGCGTATGCTACCATTGGCATCTGTGGTATGTCGCCATCGTTATGTACAGTCACAGTATTAAAATTTTAGGTACATACCTACCTTACCATATCTCAGATTTGATATGAATGTTGACTGTACAATCGATCTCCAAAACATGTGTGTTACCTAAATTTACCGCCTTATATAAAAGAGAAAGCTACTGAAGGGTCAACATTTCTTTGAAGTCGCCTCTACGAGTAACACTAAAAAAAATAACAATTTTCTAAAACAATATTCTTAAAAAAATACATAACCGGAAGAATTCTAAAATCTTCTTTTTATATCTGCCAGCAATAAGCATGCATTGTATATTTTTAATTTTTGTTTATCAATATTAGTCCTTAAGTTAATTCTAGTAGCTAGAAATATCGCCATGGTTTGTAAAATTTTCTAATAAAGAAAAAATTATGGCTTATTCAATAAAATGAAATAAAATGTCGTCGTAGGTCGTAGACACATGTGTATGGAAATTAAGAAACGTGTATATATATATATATATATATATATATATATATATATATTATCAATATTATATAGTCCTTATCCTTAAGTTGATTCTAGTACCCAGAATTACCATGCATGCGGTTTGCATATTTTTCTAATAAAGACAAAATGTATGGAAATTAAGAAACGTATATTTTTAATTTTTTTTAATCAATATTATATAGTCTTTATCCTTAAGTTGATTCTAGTAGCTAGAATTACCATGCGGTTTGCATATTTTTCTCAGAAAGACAAAATGAAGGCTCATTCAATTTTAGGAAGGTAAATCACTTAGTCCATAAACTGACAAACCGGCTGTAAAACGGTGGCGGTGTGATTGAAAAACGCCGGGCGCTTCGGTAAATCAAATCTGCACAGGTAGCTGTTAATTTCGCTGAATGAGTTCTTTCATAGGTGAGACGGTAAAAGAAATGAGGTCCTTCAAATGCTTATAGGCAGGAACCTGTTCACAAAGGTAGAGAATTCATGTGAATCGTTTTATAATATTTGTAGGGTTAGTAGAGTCGCTACGTATATAAATATGAAGTATATGAACAGGTCGAAAGGCGTTAAGACGATTTTGCACGCTCGACATGAGTCTTAGATGGTATAGAATTTTCGAACTCCACCCACCACCTTCGGGATCCTTACCTAATTGATGAATAGTCCAAGTTTATAAGGGACTCGAAACAACAAGGCCTTTTTCCGATAAACGAAATGAAAAGTCCCTTTGGCAATACATAAAAAGACGACTATTAAAGTATTAAGAATCAGATTACACCCCGTCCCACCAACACCGATTGAAACAAAGAGCCACTATTTATAACAAATAATATAATATTTACAACTGCTTAAGTCCTTTAATTAACCCAATCCAATTTCAATCATGACACTGGTACATAAAGGCTACAATCGAGTGGCGTGATGGTATTGTTTGATCCTCACTTGTTTGATGTAGGGTAATGGTAGCCCAGTGAGCAGACCAGACGGTAAGCCTAGCTTATAAGACGACGGCGCCAGGACGCCACCAAAGGACTCGCAATTCAACGCAGCACCGGTTTATAGTGATGGGCATACGATATATCGACCGATTAACTTACAAGTTAGACATAAACATGATAACTGATTAGCTATTCATATAACCTAGACCTTTTTAAGGCACGAGTGAATAGGCATCTTCTGGGTGAGCTCGCTTCAACGTCGGCCTCATCTTTGCCCCCTGGCTAGATGCTGGCCAAGAGCAATCCCATTTTTAAATTAAAAAAAAACTCTTCAAATGAATTTCACAGTCAGATGCAGAAACGTTCGTGGTACTAGTATTAACGAGAGTCCGACCAATGTTTTGGCTTCGGCCTGTTTCGGAAAAAAAATTCGTTCTGGTAGAAAAAGCAAAAGCCGAGTTTCGGTTTGTTTCAAAATTGTCTTTCAGTTAGACCCAATTAACTACTACGTCAACTATATGTTCACACTGACTCAATTTCGATAATAGTGGACTAGTAGGCAGAGGCACCATTGTTATTTTGTATGTTTATTATGCAATAGTTTTATTTCCAGTATTATTCCCTCTAACTACTTTTATTATTATTTATTATAGCCTCTTATTCAGAAATATAAATATATTATATATCTGTGTGCCTTCTGGCAAAGGCCTCCCCCAGTCTCCTCCATTCATTCCTGTCTGTGGCCACTCTGGTCCACGTCCTGCCGGCCATCTCTACAATCTCGTCATCCCATCGTTTATATTGTCTGCCTCTCTTTCGTTTGCAGCCTCGTGGATACCATGTAGTCAATATTTTGCTCCATTTCTCTGGACCTCTTATTATATGCCCTGCCCACTTCCATTTAAGACGTTTGATCTTGTAAGCTACATCCTCAAGTTTTGTCGTGTCTCTTAGTTCTGAATTTCTTATTTTGTCTATTCTTCTCTTCTTGAGTATGCTTCTTTCCGTGGCTCTCTGATTTACTTTTAATTTCTTGCATTGCAACTTAGTCAGTGTCAGTGCCCACGTTTGGCAGCAATATGTAAAAATTGGCAGAATGCATGTAGGTAACATGTATTAAAAAGCTTTCGTTTTATATTGATACTCACTTGGGCATTTTTCATAATCTCTTTTAGAGACCAGTATCTTTTCCATGCATTCCCGACTCTTCGGTCTATTTCTTTGGTTAACTCATGTGGCGAGATTATTTGGCCTAGGTATATATACTCAGGGACATAATCGATTATATTGTTATTTAGAATAATTATTTTGTTGTTGTTATTCACATTGGACATTGCTTTTGACCTTCTAACTACTATACAAGAGTAAATAAACACCTATAGCGGTAATTTCCCTATTACCTGATAACTTACGGTAATTACATTACGTCGTTTTGTCGAGCCAGCTGTCGCAGTAAGCCGACTAAGCTAGTCTAGCCAGCGACTTCCGACGTACTCGCGGATCCACGGGATTTAGTAACGATTGCGAAATGAAAGATGTCACTTACCGTGGAAAAACGTAATCTGTGTGTAGAACATGTTCAATTTCCGACATGATTCTTACTAAAACCTTGTCAAGGTATTGCATATTGCATCGTAGTTTCATCGAGTGGCTCCTGTGTCCGCTCACATCTGACATAAACGTAGGTATAGGTGTAATCAGAGACCATAAATTTAATTAGACTAAGATCTGTTAGGTGTGTGTAATACACAGAAACTGAGACCTTTTTATTAAAAATGGGATTGCTCTTGGCCAAGGGGCCAAAGATGAGGCCCACGCTGAAGCGAGCTCACCCAGAAGATACCCACCTATATACACTCGTGCCTTAAAGAGGATGACAGATGCTGGCAGACAGATATTTTGTATGTATATTTGTAGATTCAGGGGCGTCCTTAAATATCACTATAAGGAAGATCGTCTCACACGCATAATATCACAAACCAATATAGGTAAGCAATTTAAACGTTGCCAAGCGGTCCGCTAACGTAGTACGTCCGGAAAATAAGCACAAATAAGAACCTATTTATTATCGCATGTTGTATGACATTAGTATGGACAATTTTATTTTTAAGAATATTGTACGCCTTAATGGCAGGTTATAATGGACATAATTACTTCCTGTAACATCTTGTATTACTTACATATAACCAACAATAAACAGTTTGAGCTTGAAGCAATATCGTAATTTACATACATAGTTAAGTTTAATTGTAGTTCATCTGTCGGACGTTAAAACAAGACTAAAGAATCCTATAGGCAACATGACGGTTCTAGATAATGTCAGTCGAGCGTGCTCGTAGATGCGGCCGCTGATATCGCGAACCGATTATAACATCGTTAAACAAATAATAATTATCGGCATTAATATCGGAGATCATTGCTATTTTATATCGATTCTCTGAAAATCGTTTTTTTTATTTATGTTATTAACCTCATGTCGACCGGTGACTCGAAAACAAGTCAAGTAAACAAAAACATTGTTTTGTTGTGTTTTTTCGCCGTCAACCCACAGGTTTCGCAGCGCTGTATACGAGCGGTTAGGCAAGCGATTCATAGATTCTATGGCGTTCGTATCTTCGGCGGACAGCAGGGTTCGAATCCGCGACCTCCGGTTTGAATCGCTTGCCTAACCGCTCGTATACAGCGCTGCGAAACCTGTGGGTTGACGGCGAAAAAAACACAACAAAACAATGTTTTTGTTTACTCCATTGTAATAAGGTGCAAAAGTGTAAATGTATGTATGCCGTCGACTGTACCACTGACCGCCGGCGCCGGGGTTTTCGACACCTTATGTACGAAATATCATTCGATATTTAAACGGTAGCTTTTCTGTTAAGGAAAACATAACGAGGTAATTGGTATAATATAATCTCAAGTTCTCAACATAAGTAGTCTATTTTTACACATGAGGTGCAAGATCAATTGGCGCTCGGTTAAAAACTAGTGCCTACGTCAAATCACGCGATTAGATGTCAAAGCGGACTCCGGGCTCCTTAGGGTACAACCAGGAATACGCTAGGAGGATGAAACAGAAGGTGACCATACCATAAAAATTCCTAAACTAGGTTCGCTAAGCCAGTTACGAGGCCTGCGCCTGAAGAACGAAGTTTTTGTCAATTAAAGATATTTATTTTGTACATGCCCTAAAGCAGCGGTCGGCAACAGGCGGCTCGCGGGCCCTCTACAACTTGCGGCCCGCGAGTAGCCGCGAGCTTCCTTATTGACAACCGACAATGTGGAACCTTTCGTCTGACAGTCACAAATTATTGACACGTGCGGCCCGCGACACCTTTTTTAGCCACTATTATGTGGTCTTTGGCTGCTAAAAGTTTGCCGACCCCTGCCCTAAAGAAACCGTGAGTCGTATGCATTTTTATTGGTAGCTATTGAATATATTTAAAAAACAAGAAAATATCCTTTCAGTTCATCCAAGTGGCCGCAAGCTAGCGGCCCTATATTCAATAACTACATCGTTAAATTCGTTAATAGAATCGACTCGATTTATACAAAAATAAGTAAAAACAAGTTGTTGACTTGAAATTTGCAACACAGAGTTACTATATTGTATGTATGTATGTATGTATGTATGTAATAACTTTATTGTACACAAAAAAAAACACAAAAAATACAAACAAATAAGGACATTTGTAATTATTAGAGTGGGGATACAGCATCGATGCAAATCTATATTTCAAGTTGACATTTCGGAATTTAATTCTCGGTTAAGATTGATCACCGTGGAAACATTTATTATTATCAGGTAATTCATTATCGTATTTTAATTAAATAAAGGAGTCGGGTAAAGTTGTATTGCAATAGGGTTGAAATATAATTAATTTTTAATAATTAGTTGGTGTGTGTGAGAGGATGGGGGACGATCGTGCAATGAAGGCGTATCTGGGGCGGCCCAGTGGAAAACGTCCGGTTGGTCGTCCCAGATACCGCTGGAATGACGAAGCCTTCAAGGACCTGGCCAGCCTCGGTATACCCAACTGGCGTGAGGTGGCGCACAACAGGGAAGAGTGGCGTTCTCTTGTGTCAGAGGCCAAGAGGCCTCTTTGGGTCGTCTAGCCAGCGTAGTAAGTAAGTAAGTAATTAGTTGGTGTTCGTTTCACCTCTCAAAAGTCACAAACACAAATTGCTTAGTTTGCAAACCAATTCTATTAATCCAAAGGTTCTGATCTGACGAGTATATACACTCATAAGATGCGCAGTAGCTTCTTTTATACGATAATCCTCGTAAATGATACCTGTATACCCTATATATCTTTTTAAAAATACAGAAAAGAAATTTCTCTTTCACAAACCAAGCGCTTTCATCATTTATAGATAATGCGTAGGTAGGTACTGCTTAGGTTTACAATTCCTTGCCGGCGTGTTTATTTATTTCCGAGTTCCTTTAACCTCAACTTTTTAAGGCACGGGTGAATAGGCATATTCTGGGTAAGCTCGCTTCATCGTGGGCCTCATCTTTGCGCCTAGCTTGATGCTAAAGGCAATTCCATTTTTAATAAAAAAAAAGGAAGCCACGCTAAAGAACTTGAGACTATTGTCAACAACTTAACACTTCGTATCTTTACTGGCACAAGGTCCTCTCTACTTACTGCCATCATATTAAATTCGTCTATGTTTCACCACAAACCAACTTACTCCTGTCCAAGTGAAGGTACAAAAATAGCCTTTATCACTTCAACTTAAGACTCACGATTGTCATGGAGTACGGGGTTGGTGAATTAATGACGAGCATTACTCTCCTGTCTTATTAACCCAGGATCATTAACTCGTTAAACACGTGTTAAGTGGGAATAAGTGGTATAAAAAGGATAAAAATTGGAATCCTTTCTCAGACGAATCTTTTGAAGTTAGGGTTGTCAAAAAGCGGTTTGTAAAATGTAATGCACTTTCTGTTTCTCTACGGTCTTCGAATTCGCTACATATAACGGCGTAGGTACCTATATATACCGGAAATATGTAGATCCTAAGATACCCATAGGCACAGAGTCATATATGTCGATATACTATATATAGTATGCAGCAGCCAACTTGGCCAAAAAATGTAACACCATACAAAATATATGGTGTACCGAACTATTTAGCCACTTTGGTTGCTACATGCACGGAGCGAAAAAATACTAATTATTAGTAAGTTTTAGTGAATCCCAAGACAAGGAGATTATAATATACTAGTTAACGGTTACAAAACAGTTTAGTTGTTAAAAGGGAAAATTTTTTGGTATTAGTAAATAACTACTATTATCAAAAACTGGTTTGTAACCGTTAGTATATAAGTTTCTCCTTGTCCTGGGATTCACTAAAACTTACTAATAATTAGTCTTTTTTTCGCTCAGTGTACTATATATGACGCTGAATGTACTCAGACGAAGATCCGTAAATGATTTATTGAAAAATAACCAGAGTGTGACCAGCTATAGTACGTGTCATCTCCGAAATCGCGCATCTCCACAGCCTAAACCGTACAATTGCGCAGAGATTCGCTGTGGAGGGGCGCGTCGTCGTGGATGAGACTTACTATACATGTTATCAGGGACATATGTTTTTTGAAAAACCCACCGATGCCCACGAGCTGGGGCGAATCAGCGACCTCCAGCCTCCAGATCCGCCTTGCGTGTACTCTGCTCGTAGGCGTATCCGTAGCTCTAGTAGGTATAAGTTTTTTCGAAACATTAACTAATTCGAACGCGTTTGCGTTTTGTCTCAAAATGTATGAAAAGGCTCTCACCGAGTTTGAAATACGCGCGTTCATCGGTTACCAACAAATGGTACCTATACTCGCTGTTTTAGTTTCCACTAGTGACCACCAGAGGCGCTGTTCACGTTTTCATACCACTTTCATACATTTTGAGACAAAACGCAAACGCGTTCGAATTAGTTAAGGTTTCGAAAAAACTTATACTAGAGCTACTGCTCGTAGGCGTATCCGATATAGTGCGTGTCATCCACGAAGCCGCGCCCCTCCACGGCCCAATCCATACAATAAAATAAAATGAACTTTATTTTGTAAGTAGGCCGCAATGGCACTTTTACAAGTCAAACCCTACTAGATTATTATCAGATTAGCTGTGGCGGGGCGCGTTCGTCGCTGATGACAAGCACTATACCATGCCTTTTCCCGTATGTACCTACGAGTATTGGGAAATTGCGTAGCGCTACGAAGAAATTGGCAGCAAATTAACTGTTAACCCTCGGCTGCAGTGGCTGTTTCTTACCGCACGGTTAGAGTGCAGTGTGTAACCCTATCGGAGCGTATACAATTAATCGACACCATTAGTTTAGTAGAGTAACTATCGTGCTGTCACGTTCGCGGGTGGCACTGGCCAGAAGAATAATGACGTCACAAAAAAACTAAATTGGGGAGACCCATGTGAACATTACGGGAGGTGAACTTAACAGTGTACATGCATTACATGTAAGTTTTAAATAAATATATATATTTTGTGGACAATCTTACACAAATCAAACTAGTCCCAAACTACGCAAAGCTTGTACTATGGGTACTAAGCGACGATATACATACTTATATAGAGAAATATATACTTAAATACATAGAAAACATCCAAGACCCAAGAACAAATATTTGTGCTCATCACACAAACAAAATCCCCTGGCTGGGATTCGAACCCGGGACCTCCAGCTTCGTAGGCAGGATCACTACCAACTAAGCTAAAGCGGTCGTCTTTACACGAAGTATCTTCCTCTCTGTCGCCCGAATATACAAGTGCGACAGAGAGGCAAGATTTCGTTTTTGCTTTGCTGTAGGCAATTGTGTTACAAATTTCAAAGTTCAAACTGATCAAATTACTAAAAAGGCCAAGCATATGACAACAGTGTTACCAACACGTAATATATTCTGCTAAATTTAGCATATTTCCGACTTATTTACCAGTGAAATTTAACATTTAGTATTTTTATAGCACATTTTTCTCAAGTCATGAATCAGTTAAAAAATCTATCCTACAGATCTTATATCTTTAAACGAGCAATTCTTGTATATATATATATTTATTTATTTCGGGTATCTCGGAAACGGCTCTAACGATTTTGATGAAATTTGGTATGTGGGGGTTTTAAGGGACGAGTAAACGATCTAGATAGGTCTCATGCGCGGGAATTCGATTTTAAGTGTGCAAATTGAATGGAAATTGATGTCTAAGAGTTTTTGGCAAGAGATGGTAGAAATTGGACTATTACTATTGCAGAGGGACTACAATATGGGGGTCTTCAAGAAAGGAGTGTATAATTTTTTAAAAGCTAGAGTGACTAGCCGCGAATGCCAGGAGGTCGCAGGTTCGAATCCTGCTCTATGCCAAAATTTTTCAATTTTTCCGTTTTTTCTAAAATTTCAGTTTGTGTTAGCAGCATTACTGCTGAATACAAAATTAATTGTAGGTATTTGGAGATTAATTAAATTCATGACGAAGATGTATCTGTCTCAAGAGTGTGGTACAAAAAGAATTCAAATCTTGCAATACAATTAAATATATCATAAAGCATCCTAAAATAATAAATATGTAATTGAAACTCAATACTTTAATTCAAGTAACTTGACGCTGCATTTCAATTCAGTGTGATAAAAATTATAACTATAGTCAACCTACTTATAGGTAGTTACCAGCGGCGGCGCGTCAAAAAATTTCTTAGGGAAGCCGTAAATAATTTGCCTGTCTTATTCTTCATGAGCCATACTAAAAGAACTGGTGTGGCTGAAAATTAGGCGAGCTGGTGGGAATCGAGTTGTATGGACGCTCCGCTACTGGTAGTTAGAGTTACTTCATTCAGTTACTTCATAGTCATGAGATTTTAAGGAAAACACTCAGCTAAAAATTATGGGCGAGCTATCTCATGCTATCATGTGATAAAATCCTAAAAGGCTTATCACACTACCCTATCGGTAGGTCCCTAACTGGGGGAGGGGAGTTAAAGCATTTCACTCATTAGAGCGAAATAGTTTAACTCCCCTCCCCGAGCTAGGGCCCTACCGATAGGGTAGTGTGATAAGGCTTTAAGTAGATAATAATCCGTTGATAATATCCTCCTGGATGTAGGGAATTGAAGTAATGTGGTCGAAAAGAAGCCAAATCACTTTTAAAATTCTAATTTAAAAAGATCGAGGTCAATACAATTATAGAGATATAGTCGGGGTTACTAACCACGTCAGTAGCAGTGTAACATCATCCACTCGTTACTTTCTCATGCTAACACCATATAATCCCAAAGGAGCCTGAGTTAATATTTACAGGTATTTCAGTACTCACATCATTAGCGGTAGATTTTTTACCTTGCAATAACAATATATATTCTATTTAATAAAATTAATTGTTATCCTTAATTTAGCAGTAACGAAACGCATTCATCTGTCAAAATGTTATCACACTTCATTCAACGCTATTTATAAACAACCTCTGCGCATGCGTAATATACTCGAATTTCCAGACTATTTATACTTGCTACGGCGAAGCTTTAACAGGGAATATTATTGTAGAATGCGCCGACGTCTATTTTCCTCATGAGATAACACGTTAATCAAATAAGAACAGTAGTTTACCTTAGCTTTGAGAGCGTAGACGGTGTTACTTCTTGAAAACGATTTAGCGGCGTAAAACAGTACACTGCCTCCAAGCAAACACGCACATGTTTTAAACACATTTCTATACGTATTATTTATCTTTACGTTACTAAAATTTCGTGTAAAAACTGGTGAAAACTGCACTTTTTTAATTAATTTGCTAGAAGTACGGCTTAACGTGGCCATGTTGGCAGAACAGCTGATTGACAGTTGTGTGCGAGCGAGAGCGAGCCAAGCGATGCATTCGAATGTTAGAAAGAGGGAGTAGATACCGCGCATCGCGCATGTGCCAAAGTATAATGCGATGAAATTAAATAGTGTATAATCATATTGACCATTTTTTTTGTTGGCTTAAGCAAATTAATTGCTTTTCTGAATGGTATTTAAATTCGTGTGATTTTATATAGACTTCTCCAGATACTAAAGCCATTATAACAATTTTTAATTATCAATATCAACAATCGTGCCATGGCAAATGAAATCTGTTTTAGAAATTAATTTTTTATTGTAAATAATTTGTAACAATATTAATAATCATTAACCTACTTAGCATGAATTCTCAACTGGCACTACATATTCTTCTCCAACTTCATTACTTTGGTTAGGCTCCTGCTCAATGACTACAATGTTCTCATCACCCTTGTCCTCGACTTTGTATGCCAGTACCCGTTTCACAGCTTCAGCACTATCATACATCCCATACTCTGCCTGCCACAGTACTGTGGTTATGAGCTGCTGCAGATTCCCTCTAGTCTTTGGTAACTTGACTTTGCGTAACTTATTAGCTACATATTCACCGAACACTGAATATTCATCTTTACTAGGCACCTGATAAATTGGTCGTTCGGGTTCATAGTGCAATCTTTCTCTTGGTTTGTATGATAGTCGTCGAGGTGGAGACTCTATTTCTCTTTTGATTTTTTTGAATGACATCTTCTTTCTTTTCAGTAATGGTTTTGCACTGTGGTAGGGTTCCTCTTCCAGCCACTCCTCGTCTGTGGCTTGGCTGTCTCTCATCTGCCGCACCAAGTGTATGCCAGCGTCAGTGTCTTCTTGGTGGTCTATGTCGGATTCATACGTTTCTGAGGCATCTACCTGCAAAACAATGTGTAATAATATGTTATACAATTCTTTGCTTAATCACTTTACTGACTTTTTGTTCGAAAATGATTAAAGTATGTGGTTTGTTATATTTCATAAAGATTCGTTAACTTAAAACATTATCAAGACCAACTTTTTATTAGTACTAATGATATGACAGTGAATCTACATGAAAAAAATATTGTTTCAAACCTCGTCAAATTCAAATATTTACTTTGTTTACATACACTCGTAATCCCGATTACGATACGATGACGTTTACAACGAAAGGAATCGATTGATAAGATATTGATTGATTCTAATTAATCGATTAAAAGAGAATGGAAAATGACATCCCTATACCAAAAATCGATCATTTGATTCGAAACAAACTGATAAGGTGACAACTTGATAATGATAACACAACATAACCTAAACATAAATACCGTTTGTATTTCGATATGGGGCAATGATTCCTCTCCAATGTTGTTAGATTCGTTGTTAACGTCTACTGAGATGGAATAACGTACATTTTTATCCTTGTAAATCTTTCTCGGTTGGACGGAAATCGTAGATTCTTCAGTATCTTCGGTGAAACGTATAGAAGATTCATCTAGCGTACCATTTTGAAGTAGCTCCCATTGCAAAGGATGTTTGCATGTTAAATGAGATCTCATGTTAGTAGTGTTTCCGAAAAACTTGTATTGTTGATCACACAATTTGCACAGCACTCCAACACATCTTTTATTCTCTTCAAGCCGATCGAAGAATCGCCAGGCGATTGAGGAGCGTTTCTTCATTTTAATACAATATCGTTCTAAACATTTACCGCGAAAACCAAAACAAAACCTCACAAGCGATTACTAAAATCTCGATGGTATCGAAACCACTTCCGATCACGAGTACAATTTTCTGCAAGTAACAAAATGGCGATTACTGGGATGCATCGAATCGACTCAGACTCAACTCGGGGACAAACAACGGGCAAGCGCGAATGTGGGAGTCTCATTCTATCACACTATCAACGCGCTTACTCTCTCTTTCGCTCGCTGTGTTTTCGATATCCGAATTGTGAGTGTTGCCTACATCACAATCTTATTGACTTGCGTTTACGAAGAACGCTAAAATGCACCTTGAAAATGTAATTGAAATGTTGCCAATAATAAAAATAAATTAGTCTTACAATACCAACAGACAAAACTCGCGAAAATACTCGCATTTTACGTTTTAAATATTTTCTGCTATTTGAAATATTTTTAAATGTGTACAAACGTTTAAATGAGTTATATTGGACCATAAAAAATCGTGACGTCCATAGTTACAAGTACTTATAGCTTATAGAATGTCTTCTCGAAGAAAGTTTGTATGAGAATATCTTCTCGAAGATCTCACGGCTCGAAATAATTTTTTGACATACGATCATAGATATAATATATATACTCTGTTAAATAAATAAAACAGATGCGCCACCGAGCGACCTTCATAGAAAATATAAAATCATATATAACACATTTTGATCGGGTTGCATTGACCATAACAAAAATTATCTCTTTACGTGTAGAGGATGTAGGTACTTAGGTAGGTACCTACCCTAAAAAAAGTTTTTCTGCAAGATTTTATTCGGGTAGCATTTAACGAACCACCAAATTAGTTGCCGAATGATGCTCTAAAAAATTACATTGATTACCAAAAATACTAGATTCGCACCAAATTTTCAACTCCTTTTAAATATAAAGTGCAACTCAAAGAAGTAACATGTCGATAACCTATTAAATTAAATTGTTACCAAATAAATTAGTCACTACCCAAAAATACTTAATGATCACCTAATTTCAAACACCAAATTTCATATAATTTACATCCAAATATTACAGGGCTCGTAATCCTATTAAAATTATTTACACCCAAATAATTCATTCGATACCCAGAAATACTACATGATCACCAAATTTCACGCGGCAATTGTTTTTTAATGTCCGACGCGCAAAGCAGTTCCAATCTAGTCTAACCTCATTGCTAGCACACTGATGCGGTTTTCCATACGGTCCGTCTCGCTCGCACCTCGCACCGCGTGCGAGCAAGACAGCGCTAAATGATTTTAAGAAGTTGAAGTTTGAAATAAAAATAGCTATTTTAATTTCAAACTAGTGGAGATTGGAACAGTATTGACGGATCTCCGCTGGCGCGGAGCTCCTATTTTGAGTTGTTTTGGCCCTTCGGGCCGATGCAAAACTAACATAACCTAAACCTACCTATACCTATTTCTACCTATTAACTTCCTTTAATTTTTCCATGAAAGTCTATCTATATTAATAAAGTAAACTCATTTGAGGACCTTTATCCATTTTCATAACAAACTAACAATTTAATAAATCAACAAAACTCATTTTCAAATAAAAGGTTTCAATCAAACGCGCTCACGTCAACGCATTAAAAAATAAAAAATAAAACTTCTTGCAGTTTGTAAACCATCAGCAATAGGTAGTTAGAATGAAACAGCAATAGGTACCTTTCACTCTAACGACATATCAATAGGTTTTATGCTTCAGACAATTCTTTGTATTTGATTGAGTGAGATAGCAGTATACGTGTTATTATTTCACACAGCCACATTGCGCGTTGCTTTTTAAATTAATTTTAAATTTTACTTTCTAATTTATAACATTTTGGAAATAACTGAAATATTTATAGTGCTAAAAACAATTAATTTGTAACTGTTTACTAAAATGTAGCATGCGATGTATATAATATTTGGATGTAATTCTAATGAAAAAAGGTGCATGAGATTAGGTGGTAGTTTAGTGTTTTTGGTGGTACTTGACAATTTTTTTGATGCGATTATAAATTTATAGGAACGCAATAAGTAAAATAGGTGCAAGTGCTGCAAAAATAGGTAGAATTTTTTTGGTGACTCGGAATTGCTGATCGATAAATTTTTTTGAGTGTTCAACCTTATTTTAGGGTTCGAAAATTTGATGATATCAAAAGTTATTTAGGTGATCATTTTATTTGTTCCCATTTTATTCTACCGTTTTGTCGGCGTCATTAATTTAATACTCATGCCAAATTACACCTTTCTAGTCATTTTCTAGTACCTACTAACGTAACGTAACGGTTACTGAACAAAGCCGGGGACGGACGGACAGACGCACTGACGGGTGGACGGATATGGCGATACTACATGGTTGGATTACTACGGAACCCTAAAAATGGTTAAAACAGTAGAAAAAAATTTAGTGCGAAGTTTTGCGAGTATTTTCGTGAGTGTGATAGTTATGATTTATTGGTATTATCGTATTGTAAGACTAATTTATTTTTATTATTGTCAACATCCCAACTTCTCAATGTGAGATATATTATATAAGATACTCAAGATACTGTATGTGTTTATTGTCCCTATACTTACCTAGGTATACCTACCTATCTCGTGTGAGCGGAACCCACGGAACCCATGCGGAAAACTGGTCGCGGATCATGTAAGTAGGTACATGATGTAATTGACCCAGAAAATATATTATGGAAAGGGCGGCCTGAATATCTGTTTGAGAAGCTTAGATGGTCCAAGGATGTACATAATGTTAATACGCGGTCGAAATTTACAAATTGTTTAAGCATGCCTCGAAGTAACTCAGCTGGTTTTAGAGGCTCTTTCAAATATCGTGCTTCAAAGATATGGAATAATTTACCACCACCTTTAAGAAACAAAATCGGCTGCCAGTCATTTAAAATAAAATTTAAGCAAGTATTGCATGAGAGGCAGAGGCGCGATTTTGAAACAGCCTTTAAATAAATAATATAAATTACCAACATAGAACACACACACACACACACACACACACACACACACACACACACACACACACACACACACACACACACACACACACACACACACACACACACACAATTCAGTAATGGGATATTATTGTAATTAGATATTATTAGTTAAATATTAATATTAGTTTGGTTATTGCTACCCTCATCCAACACTCTTTCTTCTCGGCAAACACCCTGGCCCGAGTCCAGGGGCACATTGAAAATCACTGAATGTGCTCCTTTTGCCTTCGCTTTTTAATTTTTAGTTATTATACATTAGTTACATTCTGTTTATTAATGGTCTGGTTTTTCACATTGTCATGAATTGTATAATTGTATTTTTGTTCTTTGTTTGGCAATAAATTCTTTCTTATCTTATCTTATCTTATCTTAATTAAGTTATACATTCCCATATAAAGAGGGCGTCGCGACAACACTGACTGTATATATATGCGTTCTGTTTTTATTTTAGGTACTCAAATTTCTTCTCTTGTCGTAGAGTTTGTCATCAGGCTTTTCTTTATTATATAATAGATATCTAGAGTATTGGCCATTATCGCAAGAAGAAATCTGTTAAGGCGCAGGGGTGAGCAAGGCATTCTCCATACAAACTCTGTGCACGTTTTATTCGTAGGTTTTGGCACTAACGAATGTAATGTTTTTTTTTTGGATGTAAATAATAGATATGCGAAGAAAGATATGTGGAAATTTTCAAATATTTAAAAAAAAATGAAAAATAAAAATAAAATAAAAATAATATCAATAAAAAAAATACATCACGAAATAGTTAGCAGAAAATTAAGCATACTGACCAAAAGTCATAACTTTAATGCAAACACAAACGAAGAAAATCCTGCACAAAGTTTGTATGGAGAGAGCTTGCCCTATTACCCTTCCTCTTAAGTCCATCTCTCTGACTTTAGACGCAATTTTTATCGCGAAGATGGTCAATTGGATCTAAGTAGTAAAACCAGGTAAAACATAAAAAGGGTGGTATGAGTAAGCCCTGTCATATAGAAAATAAAACATCATGTTGTTTATAGAATCATTTTTATTTATTTGTCGGTATAAGTGACTGTAAAATGTTATTGTCTAAAAGTTTCGATCAATCTTTTGGTTGAAATACGTATAAAGGTTAAAAATTCTACCGAAACATTCTATTTATCCCACATTGAATTTATATAAATTATATTTCCGTACAACATTATCATTTCCATGATTTTAAATGCACTTTGCAAATATGAATTCTCATTAATAATTATTGTAAAGTTATCGAAATTAATTAAGTAATACTGTTTGACTCCTCTTGTCCTTATAGGTAAGTAATTTCATATTGCATTGTTTGAAATAAATAGTGAATTATTTATAACTGTCTTAGTTTCGTCGATAGATGCCACGACTAACCTGGTTACTCAACAGCGCCATCTAGGTATTATAACTAGTAACTTTTATTGTTATAAATATTGTCTATGGATCGGTAGGAATTGCCCAATCGGGCTTTTTTATGGCACATCTGCGCAGTTTATAAACTCAGTAAACATTTAATCATTTTGTAAACTGCTTACAAACTATACAGGCTGAAGAATAATACAAATAGTTTTGTAGTTCATTCACTTTATGATTTTGTTCTATTTATTTTATGAGACGTCCAAGTTTTATAGAAAAATATTATTATTCGTCCTGTATAAAGATAAATAAATAACCCAGTGATACAAGGATGTGATCACTATTTAGAATTCTTACAATGAAATTTACATACAAAGACTACGAAGCTACATATACCTACTGCAATTCAATAGAGCCATTTTCACAATACCAAAATACTGTTTCTACACTAACATAAAGATCGATTGGTACTAAGGTGATTCACAATACAGCAACGAGTCGGTTTAACACCCGATAATCGAATAATTTAATATCGAAAAGGACAAGAAATCGAGACAAGTGCAACACTAGTAGAGTATTTTTTTAAATGTCGAGTGCCTAAATGCTTTGTTTAGTTCCAGATTTAATGTCGTTTTCGCTGTCACTTCAAATATTAAACAATACATAAATAATTTCAAAATATCATTTGAACATACGTACAGACATAAAGCTTGCAAATATATTCACATAACTCTTGTGTGAACGTCGTTCACGATATATATAACTTAAACATAACTATGTACAGTAACTAGTCAATTAAAGTTAAAAACATAGGTTGGTTTAGCGGTAGGTTTGTTTCAGCAGAGAGAGGGGCTAAGATGATCGCGTGTATGTCGGACATATAGCATTCGTCCCTTACTGTCCAGTATGTAAGTGCGAGTATGCTGGTCGAATAATATTTACAAACAAGAATCGATGTAATTTACTTACATTGAAGCATATACAAGTCTACAATACCAAAAATACTGAATCGATTTTTGTTGGCATAAAATAACCGAATGCCATGCAAGATTTCACCGCATGACTGCGTCCTGTACGTTGGGCCTTCATGGCCCATCGTGTGCATAAGACTAAGGCTGGGTTGCACCAAACCGTCTGTAATCGTAAGCGGTGTTCGTCAAATCTGATTGTATGGAAAGATTGACAAGTTTCTATGGGATGACAGCTGCCGGCGCCATATTTGACGATGACCGGCCTGTGTTCGTACGTTGGTGCAACTGACCCTAAGGGCGAGTTGCACTGCACCAACAAACGATTACAGACCGATCAACGTTAAATATGGCGCCGGCTGTCATTGCAAAGAAACTTCTCAAACTTACCATACAGTCAGATTTTGACGAACACTGCTTAATGATTACAGACGGTTTGGTGCAACCCACCCCAAGTCCGCTAAGTCGTTACCATCTGCGTCCCGCCCGCGAAGAGTTTAGAGATACTTATGTTGTTTTCCTCCTTTAATAAAAAACAAGGATGTCACAAGATACCTGTATGCGGGATGCGGACTCTGGCCACCTACGACAAATGTACCCTTAAGGCCCGGCCACGACTTCGAGCGGCGGCGGGAGCGGCAGCGGTAGCGTCAGCGGTTTTCCCAATACATTGCGCGTGATCCCATCCCATCTAATCGCAGTGCGTTAATGCGTCTAAACAGTGCAATGAACAGATAAAACTCTAGCCGCGCCGCAATTCGCGCAAAGTCTTAAGCCGCCTACTCAAAGCCCTGCCTGCAGGGCCCTGCTTGCAGTGCCACTGCCAAATCGTATGGGCCGATTTTTTTATCTGTTAAATCGGCCCTGCATGCATACACACAATACGATTTGGCAGTGGCACTGCAAGCAGGGTCCTGCAGGCAGGGCTTTGAGTAGCCAGGTTTAGCCAGCTTGTTTGCCTCCGACGTAGTATTAAAAAAAAACTTAGGTTCTTTTATGCCACAATGCAAATTACTTATAAAAAGAGGCAGTGATTTTAATGTCGACGTCATAGCATTGATGATCTCCAATTATCAATTAACAAAACACGATCGTGGACGACGTTCAATGGTTATATTTTGATTCACCTATATGAATCACCTGAATGACACGCACCATGCTAAGTTTATCACCCTACCTACACATATCTTTCTAGCAAGAGTATACTTAGAGGAAAAAAAACAAAATCAACTGAAATTACAAGTCAAAATCTGCATCTATCAATAAAATAATACAATGAAGTGTTACATGTCAGAAAACGAAAAGAAAATAAGTGAAAATAATAGAAAGAAGTAGCTTAGTATTACAGCGATTGTGTTTTTATACGGCGATAAACAATATCGTGCTGCTATAATTAACGTTAAAAATATTAGGTACACTCCTTTTTTGGGCAGTCATGAGAAAAGAAAATAAAAAAAAAACGAAACGAGTTTATTAACCATTCATAATTGTTTGTCTTTATAATCCTAAGTATCCTTACGCGATATACTTAACATGGTAGCATTTCCATTGGTCTGCGCTAAGGAAAGAAGACGTATAATAGAAGCGAGTCATAGTGCCAGTTGCACCAACGTACGAACACAGACCGGTCATCGTCAAATATGGCGCCGGCAGCTGTCATCCCATGGAAACTTGTCAAACTTTCCATACAATCAGATTTGACGAACACCGCTTACGATTACAGACAGTTTGGTGCAACCCAGCCATAGTAGCGATAATGATTTACGTACCATCGAACATTCAACTGACCGTTGCAATAAAATTAACGAATGGTCAGTTAAATCTAGGTATCATCTATATTCTATGGTACAGTAGGTACTTTAATCTCACGAGCGCGGGTCAGCCATAGTTGTAGTTGTGACCTTGTGAGACATACTTACGAACACATAAACAATGTGAACTCATAGCTCCTAGGCTGATGCACACATAGACAATCTGCTTGTATAGCTCACTACTCAACATACTACCATGGCTTACCCGCGCTCGTGACATAAAAGTACTAGTAGTAGTACTTAACTATGATTCTGCTGCTATATCAATACTTTGCCCACGACGAACGTTAGTAATTTAGTAGAAGAACGATAAGTATGTTGCCATTCTTCATTTTGTCTTCATTATCAAATTGGTGAGACTAAAGTAAATGCATAATTAAAGCCATTAAAGGCATATTTATTATTTTCAAGTTGTTAATAAATCATTGTGTTTAACTGTTTATAAAACGGCGTTCAATATCGTGACTGTCTTTCCTTGCTTTGTATATCCATTATCACATGACTCGTTTCAACAATACGTCAGTATCGCGTATTACAATCCATTTAATCACAATATTTGCGTCCACACATCATACAAAGAACGTATTGTCACAAACCGACTTAAATATAATACAAGTAAAATTGGCTCACTAAAATACAAGCGTATGAAATCCTACATATCTACATCGGTTGGAACTAAGGGAGAGAATAAAAAACATCAACTAAAACGTTAACAAAATACGACTTTCTCTATGAAAAATAAAATAAATAATTTACAAATTAGATACAAATTTTATAACTACTAATAGTCACATTTTTCGTTAATGTTTATCACTACATGGATGGTTGAGGCGAGCGACGGTGCGACAAAAAAGGTAAGCTCACTAGCATATAATTTAGACGACATAAATAATTTGACAGTTGTAAACAACATGCAAATGCCATATGTATGCGTTAGAAATATTATGCTAGAGATAATGTTGCAATATTACATACTCTATGGTCTAAATGCAGACTAGAGAAACTAGTCTATCGACTCATATTGGCCAACATTACGAGGTGACAATCCACTTCCGCCGGCCATAATTAAGCGTAGCACACACTGGAGCGGCCTGCGGTGGCGGCCAGTTGACAGTATGACAATCAAGTATATCTGATTGTTAGGAGTGTCATAGTAACCAAACGACCGCCACCGCAGGCCGCGGCAGTGTGTGATAGCCTTTATTATGTGTTATCTCGAGGTATTTTACAGTGCGCATGCAGCGAGCCCGCTCGCCTCAGCCGATCCGACTTATCGTTACGCTGCATCCACATATGTGTCATTGTGTCCTGAGATTTATTGTACCGTTATCGAATTGAAATGCTAATAAAATGCTGAATCAAAGCACACCGAATTGCGCTTCAACAGCTACATATTATGTATCTGATACGGATTTCATTTTGGCACAGTAACATATATGTGGAGCCAGCTTTAGAAGCAAGCCGTCCGGTCGCACGTCTATCCTACCATAGCCTAGGCCGTCACCTACTTTACTCAGTCCAAAATTTCAGTCAATTTCTTATGAAATTACACCATCACCACGACCGTCTAAATACAAATACCTTAAACTCGTGCTGGTGGATATTTACTTAAATAGTCTAAGCCCGGGGTCAGACGGCCTTCGTTCAGGAGTTCGTTCGTGTTTCTCCTATTCTAAGGGCCTACCGCCAACGAAACGAAATCTGTCGCTCGAATTAAGCGGACCACACACTGTAGCGGCCTGCAGTGGCGGCCAGTTGACACTACAATCTAGGCCCCGCGTGTCTGAATGAATGTTAGGATAGTCATAGTGTACAACTACCACCACCACAGACCGCAGCAGTGTGTGATAGGCTTTAATAAGTGCGACAGGGAGGGATATACTTTGTTTCAGCAAGTGCTATAGATAGGTGGCATTCAGATACATATATTTTCGAGTTATTGTTCATAAAACCTCCTGTAATTAATTTCTGTTTAGATATTGCACTCTAAATGCCTACAATTTGACCTAAAAATATACACTGTTTGTAGCGTCACTTTCACTACTAAATTTACAAATCTATTGAACCACAATTTACTCCACAGACATGCAAATTTATTGAAAACTCGCTTTAAAAAAAACACTAATTCTGTTAAAAGCCGTATTATTACACGGTTCTGAATTAAAATGATTATTGCTTAATTTGAATACGGTAACGAAAGCACTTTGTAAAACTGGCCGATTAGTGATTACGAGCGTTTAAAATCCACTATTAAGTGTGTTTTCGTATGTAACGGAACACTGTAGTGTCCATTAACGAATCGCTTCGGCTTAATTAAATAGAAATCTTCGAGGCTCGGAAGATATAGCATGACAAACTTATTTTTACCGACGAATTATTCTCAGCCTAACGTCCGCATACAACTTTCATACATACCATTCCACCGTGGCGCTATAGTCAGGTGTTTTGGTAAATTTGTTTTAGTAAACGAATAAACAGAGTATTTTTCGTGTCCATTTGGCTTATAAAGTTTAAAGAACCCGATTAAAACTTAGCGGGTACTTAAAAGGTATAATTTGGAGGGCACTAGATCACGATAACTACATTAGACACTCTAAATTCTAATAGCTCGAAAGACAAAGAGCCCTAGCGAAGCACGCTTGTGATTAATGAGCCTTATGCGACCATAGGCTACGGCAGAAAACGTAGCTTAGTATTCGGTAGGCCGCATGGCCTTTTGCCACCGTCGTAGCAATAGCACCGTATAACAAATTAAAAAAAAACTTGGTCTCGCCTCTGACTACCCCTTAAAGGCTGAGTCTTCAATTAATTAGATAGATGACATATATATTATGTAAATACCACCAGCAAAAGTCACTTACTGCCCAGCACGGTTCCTAGCCCTGATTGCCTCGATTCAGGTTTCAACTCATTGTCGAATTAAATTAAAATACATTAATAATTTCACGATAACAGTAACTAAGACAATTGGAATCTTGCCGATAAACCTAAGTGTTAAAGCGAACTAGGAATATAAATTGAGATAGATAATTTCAGTAGCTTTGGTAAACATCTTATTAAAGTTCAACATTTAGGCCATTAAAATACGACTCCTAATTGAGTATTTAAGTTACACTACACTAAAGAAAGTTAAGAATCGCACAAAAACGGCTACCTAAACAACGAGTAACTGGTATTAAATTTTATTATAATTCAAAGATTTCCAAAGCAGGACATTTTATCTAAGAGAGCAATTCTAACTTGTCTCCAATAACTCGGTGTTCCGAAGAGATTCTCTACGGAGAGGCAGCGGCGCCTTCAGCGGACTTCGGCAAAAACGGCCTAATGAATGAGCATTCCTCAGAAATTAGACGCTGGATCTCTCTCGTTTTTGCGCCGCAGTGAAGGTGCGTGCCTGAGAAGGAATGATACAGATAGGGTGAAAAACCAAGGATTACGCATCACCAAAACCAATCGCTGACAGAGTATGACGAGATAAAGGCTTGCCCTTTATCTCGTCATACTCTGTACGCTACACCATTTAAAGGAGGCATATAGCTACCCTATTTATCGCTTAATCGCGGAATTCGTGTAACAGTCGGAGAAGAGAACGGGAGTATGGAAGTATGCAAAATTATTTGTACGAGTTAGACATTGGTTTTGTCGTTGCGTTGTCGTCGGCACTACCCCCGGGCGGGCGTGGAACCGTGCTAGCGTGCGATCGCGACGGCTGCCCCCACCGCGAGCAGCGAGCGGCTCACGCTCGAGCGACCGCCTACTGCGCGGTCTGCGACCGAAAAAACTCGCCATCGGCCGTCGTGGACATCGTCGACATCGTCGACTCGTCGTAGCTCTCCGTCGTCGTCGTGGACGTGGTGCCGTCGTGTTTTCTCCGCGCCTTCGGATGCCGATGTTTCTTTTTGGGATGTGTCACTTTCTTGTGCTTCCGCTTTTGTTTCAGCATCTGTTTTTGGACTCTGAGTTGGCATCGCTGCTCGGTGCGGAAGGGCGGGGGCCGCTTGAGCTTGCCGCGGTGGCGCCGCACGGGGCACTGGGTCTGCTTGGGGCCGTCCCACCGCCTGGTGAGGGTCAGCGCGTACACCGAGAGGTTGCCAAGCGGCCGGTTGAGCGCGATCTGCGTCCGCCTCGACTTCCCGTTGTTCCCTAACGCTAGGTATGTCTTCTTGCCGCCGCGTATCCTCGAGTAGGTGTTGTAGTTGTTCTCTTCTATGTTTTCCTCGAACATGCAGTCGTCCGAGAGATCCTTCTGAAACAAACGAGAAAGGCTAGTCAGTCGGAGGCGAGGCTGTGTTATCTGACATCACAAGACAGATCGGCCGCTGGAGATATATCTATGATAATTCGTTTTACAAACAAGTTAATTTTACAAACACGAGAACAACGACTTGGCCTAGAATCTGGGATATATTATCACGAGTATTTTACTGAGACCTCGCATTATTTTGACACCGTAAATTATTTGTCACCATATCAGGCTATTTAGATAAAATCGTAGCCCTTTGGCACAGCGTGATTGGTGTGAATAAAACGTGTTGCATATTCATAAATAAGTTGAGTATCTGTTAAACAATAAAAGGTGTTTGGCTGGCCAACACCTGTGTGGGTCACCTAACTGGGAAACTTTAACATTTTTAACTCTTAAATTAAATTCCTCGGAATTTTCCGCTTTTACCAAAATAAGCTTCTTCTTTAAATATCATAGTTACATCGCCATAGGTTCCTAAGATTTTACGACAACATCGTTGTCTAACTCGTTTACAACGAGATCATAAAGATTATTTTCCGGTTTGTACTAGAAGTTAAAGCTTAAAAGAAGTAGGTACGAAATTATGTTATACTTCCGACATTCCCACGCAGTCAATCATCATTACTTGTACCATTTAAATTTATCCCTTTTAGATTTAAATATGCAAATTTTGGTAGCCGGTAATTAATTTGTTGATCCTATTATCTGTTTGGACATTGTGCTTATAAGTAAAGTACTCCACATTCTATTGTCAACCAGCATCAATGGTCAGCACATACTCTAAGTAGTCCGTTGGGGTCCGCTTCTGTCAAAACACCATAGTTTTTTGACAGATCTGGAGTGAAAAGTCGAGCGTTCGACACTCAAAAATCGGCCCCCTAATCCCAAGATTTAGCAGAACTGGGGCTCGATTTTTGAGTGTCGAACGCTCGACTTTTCACTCGAGATCTGTCAAAAAACTATGAAGTTTTGACAGATGTCGAATGAAAATTCGAGCGGTCGACACTCAAAAATCGGTCCCCTGGGGGCCGATTTTTGAGTTTCGAACGCTCGAATTCAAAAGCGAGTGGTAGAAAATAGTCACACGCGGCAAATTGTCACGATTATTGTCGCGTGAACCTAATAAGAGCTATTTTTGAGAGTCACCACTCGAAAGCTTGACTATCGATATTTTGCATATTGTTACCGGTTATTGAAAATCATATTTAAAATAGGTAGTTACAAAAAAGGGAAGTAATAATAATATTGAATTGCACTAAAATACGTGACGAAATGACTAGTCTCCTCATTCCGCTTCTTTACAACTGACACGGTTGGTGGCCGAACTAAACAAAAATTCTTAATTTAAAAATAAGTACAATATTATACATTTTTTTTTTTTTTTTTGGCAATGGCATGTTTAAAAAAAAGCGGCCAAATTTTTTTTTTTGCGATATATCGTCTTTATACTCGATTTCGACTAATTCAGGGATAACGTTTTCAAATACTATATTTATTTTGAATTACAATGACGATTGTTCACAAAATACATGTTTTTGTACTTATAACTCAAAATAAATATTAAATTTTAAATCCTTATCTCTGAATTAGTCGAAATCGAGTATAAAGACGATATATCGCAAAAAAAAAATTTGGCCGCTTTTTTTTAAACATGCCATTTGAACAAACCATGAATATACCTACTAGCTAGATTGACATGGTAGATTTTGTTTTTTTTAATGTGCAAGTATGGTTAAAGAGTCTAGTGTTGGTTGGCATTGGCAGTATGTAATTTTTCCTTTGTCAGTTTAATAATGTAAGCAAATTAAAAAAGTTAGAGTAGCGGCCAATAATCTTTTTTCTTAGGGTTTTCATAGGTAGTGTAGGTAGGGCCAAAGTAAGAAACTTCATGTCTTCATTTCGTGCCATTAACACACACATACATGTCCGAGCATGTTTGAGAAAATTTATATTATTAGCATAATATTAAATTCAAGTATAAAGTAAATAGATTCGGGATGAATTACTTTGTGGGTACTAAATTCTACTGATAGAATTGGGAATGGATGAAAATCTCAGAAGTGCTTGATTTTTTTTCTGGTGATAGGAATAACCTCTCTTAGCACCAGAAAAAAGTTTCAGATTTTTTGGCTGCGCCACTGATTTTTGAAAAATAAAAATATTTTCCTCTCTCGCATTCTGGGCCTCGTTCGGCAGTATTACACTATCCTCGGTCCATCATATATTATAAAAAAACATCTGTGGCAAACTGACAATGACAATGACATTGACAGATCTCTTCATCACAAACATAACCTTGTTTGCTTTCGCCGTTATTTCTGTGCTCTATACGATTCATAATTTTCACGAACAGTTTCTGCCCCTGGACTTTGATTATTGCCTGCCTGAACGACGAATTTTGCTTTTCGACCCTGGACTTGAGTTTGATAGCTTGTACGTAGACCACTGCAACTCTACTGGATTTTGAAATTTGCCAACATGAACACCGCTGCTTTTGTAAAAGCAGACTCCTCAAACTTGCCGGCAGTAGATATTTACATGCTAATGGAGTTTATGAAGAACAGCGACAAACATAATGTCGCTGAAATACGAGGTGCCAAAGCGTTATCGTAAGTGTAAACTTTAGCATTTTTCGTTAGTCTCTCGCGGAAGTCTCATATCGAAATTCACTGTGTAAAATGATGGACTGGTGGAAAAATGGGTCAGCAGTGGTTTGAACTATGTAGGTATGTCGGATACTGATGGTAAGATATTTTTAAAGAAAATCGATATGAAATTCATAAACAGATCATCTTTCTTGTAGCCTTTTTCCGGTTGGGCTCTGAGAAGCCCAGGGTCCGCTCCAAAACGGATTTGCCGTAGGAACTAGTTTTACGTAAGCAGCTACCATTTGACCTCCCAACCCAGAGGCAGAAAACTAGACCTTGTCGGGATTAAAGTCCATATCATTCATCATTTAATATTTATCTATAATTTAATAACTCTTAGGTACATCTTTCTGCTATACTGATAATGAAAGTTCTTGAACATATTATTTTTGTTAATTTAAGGTCTTCACGTGATTCATATGTAGAAAGTGCCATCGGATACATGGAAATTAATAGAACGGGTGGCATATGCACTGTGCGTGCTAAGGTGGTACCAGAACATAGATTGTCAAACAAATATTATGTTGTGATGGTCCATATAGATGAGGCAGGAGAAGCTATCACAGATACATCATGTGATGGCTGTGCGGCTGCAGCTGGTAAGTTTTCTTGCAAATATCTGAATAAATCTATTAAGTAACACATACATGTTGCAATAGGTCATGTAAATGTTTCTTTGTAATGACATATTATTTAGTACCTACTCATTGTCCAGCTATGCAAACTGATCCCCAATACCCAACACTGGCAGGGCAGGTCACCAGGTGTATGACACAAATATGAGAAACATGACATCATTTTGTTTTACCTAAGACAACTCGACCTAACCACGACCGCCACAGTAGACTCTGTAAGTTGTGCCTCACACGCCAAAGTCTTCATAGCAAAAGACTGAAAATGAACCTTATTTGACAGCATGTAGCTTGCATTAACTAACATCAACTTTATCGACTCAATATGAAATCATTGGCGTGCGTGTGGCACCTAATGTCCTGACTTTATATCAAGTCAATGGCGGTGAAAAGGTTAAATCACTTTCAATAAATTGTAAACTGGTTGTTGCATTGGTGGCATGTACATGTTGTATTGTAGCAATAAAAGTCATAATCGTGGTAAAACAATTAATAACACAGAGTGGTTAGTTTTTTGTTTCTTATTCTTTTTATGTTTTTCAGGAGGGTGCAAACATACTGTTGTGGTATTGCGGTGGCTACAAAAACGAAGCGATGAACCTGCACCAACCAGTGTTCAGTGCTACTGGACCAAACCCAACTTAAAGCGGGCTCGAGATGAACCACTATTGTGTGAAGATCTGAACAAAGGGAAGGTTGTCAAAAGAGGACCACGAGATACTGCTGTATTAGAAGAATTAAGACGAGAAGCAAAAAAACATGCTTGTGGAAAAAGTCTTCTTATGTTACACGATCCCACAAACAACGAAGACAAACTGACAAATTATTGTGTATTTGACCTAATGGTTGATTTTATTGTGAAAGAAAGTGACCACAGTTATGATAATTTTAGGGTGTTTAGTGACAAACTTGTAAAACATAAAACAGATGTAATAAATAAAGAAACCGTGAGTCAAGTTAATTCTAAACTGTGGCATTACATAAGGCAAGCCCGAATAACTGGCTCTAGAATATATGAAATTGCCCATTGTAAGACGCCTCAAGGTAGCCTTGTTGAAGAATTATTAGGTGGTCAAAAAGTAATTGAGACCAAAGCGATGAAAAGGGGGAAACTTCTTGAAAAACAAGTGTTAAAGAAACTTAAGAAAGATTTAAATATAGAAGTAGAAGATTCGGGGTTCATTCTTATGAATGGAATTTTTGGAGCTTCACCCGATGGTATTGGTGATGACTTTGTAGTTGAAATAAAATGTCCTACATCTGAAAAAACCAAAAGAAATTACATAAAGGATGGGAAAATTTGCAGCAAATATATGGGCCAAGTCCAGTTGGAGATGCTGGCAACTAAGAAAAAAAAATGCATATTTTGTGTAGCAGACCCTAAATTTGAAAACAATGGCAATATCGAAAATATTTCTATAGATTTTAATGAGGAGTATGTGGAAAATTTAATGAGCTCTGCGGAAGAGTTTTGGAAAGTTAATGTATTTCCAATAATTTTAAACAGCGCTATGATATGAGCTATTGTTTTAACTATGGTTAAATGGTTATTTTCTTTTAAGGCCTCCACACACCGGAGCGCTGGGCGTCGGCAGCGCGGGTTGCGCGCTTGACACGCGCGGGCGTTGCGCGGTCTGAAACACACTGCACCGCCCGCGGCGCGCATGCCGCTGGCCCGTCGCGGCCCCGCGGCATGCGCGCCGCGCTACCGCGATGCTTATATTTCTAAGTTTAGCGGCACCGCGAAACTTATGACCAGGGATCGGATATTCGGATGCATACTTTTGCAGTTTTTGGCAACTTCATTTATTAAAAACGATTATTTATACGTCGATTTTAATAAATTAAATAAAAACTGCGCTCCGCGCCCAGCCCGCGCCGCTCCGCGCACGCCCCGCCACCGCGCTGTTGTGATCGGGCGCGCGGCGAGCGCGGCGCCCGCCGTCGGTGTGCGTCACCGTATACGCGCTGCGCCCGTTCCGCCGCCGCCCCGCGCTTCGGTGTGTGGAAGGCTTTAGGATATATACAATCTTTGTTAATGCCATATGTACTATAATATGTATAATTTATGTAAAATAAAACACAAAGCTTGTCAATAATCTTTTATTATTGGATCCTGAAGATTAATCAAACCGCATGCAATAGTAACTAATTCATTTAAATATTTTGTATGTTTGTTATTGACTACAGCATGGGGTTTTAACATATGAAACTCCCTTATTTTCCTTATCACCCTTTCTACGTGTACTCTCAAACTAGCTATTACTTTGGTTTTTATTACCTCTTCTTTAGTCAACGTTTTGTTTGAGAATACACTCGGGGGTCGCAAGAGTTTAATATTTTTTGTGCTTAAAGCAGCTTCTATTTCTTTAAACCCTCGATCTGCCATTATAACTGCATTAACGGGAAGAATATCGATAAACCCGCACTTCTCAGTTATTGCTTTATCTGACGTTCTTCCCCCATAACCTTGCGATACATACGCTATATAGCCAGCTGGTGTGCAAGCAATCAAATATTTCATCGTATTGCACGACTTATATGATGGCCATGATTGTGCTTGTGCATTTGGATCCGATGGTTTTTCTATTTGTATTTCGAAACAGTCTATTATACATTGCACATTGGAGTACCTAATTTTAAAAACCAAAGGTAAATTTTTTTTTATCATTAAAAGAGGTGGTAAGTAAATACAGTTTTGCATGTATGTTGACAATGCTACCACATTCTTTTCAAAGACTAATCTAATGGTAGACCTCGCCATTTCAAATTCATCACTCATCCTCGCGAAGGAATCATTATTTTTTAATTTAAACAAAGTCACAATGATGTATAGCGCAACACTGGACGACTTCTGCGCTACAAATTCTATTATCCACCAGTAGTTTTTCGGTAAACCTAAATACATTTTAGGTTTATTGTATATCTTTTCTAATAATTGTTGTCTCCCACATTTGTCATCCTCATTTTTTGCACTAGATGATCCGGAGTCAACGTTGGATGACCCAAATAATGACGGTGATTGGTGGGGCGACTCTTCACAATCCAGTAAATTTGAAACCTGTGAAGGCATAACTTTATTTATCTTCCGAGCACGAAAGTTTGTGCTTTTGTCCTTTGTCTGAGGTTTTGCCATAGTTGATTTATTAGGCATGGCTATACCTCTGCATTGTACACCAGCATTAACCTGAAACAATTACTTTATAATAAAATATATGTACATTTTCTACTTCAATATTTACTGAAAGCATTGAATGATATAATGAAATAAGCAAGATGCGGCCCTGCCCTCAGGTTTGGTTGAAACCGCTCACCCAATCTCACTGGAGGGCAAACTTTTAGAGTATTCCAGTGTTTAACCCGCCCGCATGGTCGTTTTGGAGGTTTCCCCTAAATTTTCCCTAAGCCACTCTCCAACTGCGCACTCCTAACGCTTTAATGGGCCCAGCCTATAAAGCCACAGTCGGGTCCAAAAAAATCTATTTATCTATATAATATAAGTATGTAAATCGTTGCTTAGTACCCATAGTTTGGGATTTGTATTTGCTTTATAAGATAAAACACTTACGGTGTAAATGGTTTTCACAACAGCACTTGAAGTAGATGCCTGTGTGAGAACTCCTACATTCTCTTCCCTTGTGGTCAAATAATTCTTGAGTGTGGCATTTAACTTGAGCTTTGGTTTGGCACCAGCAATCCATTTGTTATAATTTTCCAAATCTTCTTCAAACTGTAAGTAATCATCATAAATATCATAATCATTTATGTAAACCTTATTACCTATATGTATACATAACACAAACATTGGTCATTACATTTACATTAAATTTCTGAACTGGCTTCTGGATGAGCCAGTATCTGAGGCTCGGGCATTGATGATAACTAGTGCATGAATGAAAGGTATTTAAATAGAGTAACACTATTTTAATACTAGTTAACTGGTTTAAACTGTCATCATCATCCTCCTAGCGTAATCCCAAGATTTGGTGTAGGCACTGGTTATTACGAAAGCGCCTGCCATCTGACTGTTAGAAGTTCTCAAGCCGCCCGAAGGTCACCCATTTTTTTTTGCCTCCAACTTGGCTTAACGACTGCTGCCATAGACAGCAGCCAGAATCAAGGGTTTAACATAACCATTCAAAACAGTCACCCTTCCAAGTCCAGACCGGTGCCCACGTTGCTTAACTGTAGATACCGCACGCGGTACGCAGGCACCGCTGGACCACGAGCGCTCCTAGTTTAAAGTGTAACAGTATTAAGATATTTTACTTACATCAAATTTAATCATCTTTCAATCTACATTTATCTCTTTGTTTACTAGTGAGATAGTGAAAATATATTTATTTATTTAATGCAGAACAATATGCAGAAAACTTACGTTTAAATGGTCTTCACAGCAGAAAATTCGCCGTTTTGGACAGCTCCTTCCAGCTAATTGACACCAGTTTTCTTTCAACTCTTCTCTGACAGCAAAAAACCTTAATCCAGGGTTCTTTTTATCACTCTTAGAGCACGTTGGTACAAAGCATGTCTTTGGATCTCTGTACAGTTGGTATTTGCGGTCGTGAGCATCCATTGTGAAGACCTCGTAACAAAATCAACACGCCGGCAAAAATAGTCCAGTTTGGGTTGCAAGGGTCGTCGTTTAAGGTATCGAAATCAAGTCCAGGGTCAAAAAGCAAAATTCGTCGTTCAGGCAGGCAATAATCAAAGTCCAAGGGCAAAAACAGTTAGAGAAATTATGAATCGTATAGAGCACAGAAATAACAGCGAAAGCAAACAAGGTTATGTTTGTGATGAAGAGATCTGTCAATGTCATTGTCATTGTCAGTTTGCCACAGATGTTTTTTATAATATATGATGGACCGAGGATAGTGTAATACTGCCGAACGAGGCCCAGAATGCGAGAGAGGAAAATATTTTCATTTTTCAAAAATCACTGGCGCAGCCAAAAAATCTGGAACTTTTTTCTGGTACTAAGGGAGGTTATTCCTATCACCAGAAAAAAAATCAAGCACTTCTGAGATTTTCATCCATTCCCAATTGAATACGAGTGGTCAGTACCACTCGACTTCGAATTTTCTATCGCTCGAATGTCAAAAATAGCATCTCATCGTTTTTTGTCAGATCTCGAGTGAAAAGTCGACCGTTCGAAACTCAAAAATCGGCCCCCTGGTTTTAAGAAAGCGACCGTCATCTGACCATCCAATCCAGATGGTATAACTAGACCTTGGGGTCTACCGGGAACCGAAAACGAAGTATCTCCAGGGCTCTCTTGCTCCAATATGCAAGTGCGACAGAGTTTTCAGTTCGCGGTAGGCCCTCTTGTTGGGATTAGGTCGGTTTCCTTACAATATTTTCCTTCATGTTCCCTTCAATTTCTTAATTAACTACAACCGTTAATCTACACACAGCCCCGCCCGTACACAGAGCCTCATCACCGGTTATCCTAGCGTCCTGGCCACCCAGCTTCAAACCCAACCAATTGGCAATATTCATAAATATTCATAAATATGTATAAGTCCCCGTTGGGTGCTAATGTCTCTTAAATTGTCCTATGACGCGGACATAGGCAATTGAAGGCCATTAAATTCGAAGTATGATTGCTGAGGTGGGTGTCTGTATGAAGTAACTAGATAGATTTATGGCATTAGTTGGTTGTCCTATAGGAAGTACCGTAGACAGGATTGGTCGATTAACAATTAGCTTTACAAGATTGGCCTAGAATAGGCCATGAATAATGCATGGTGTTTGGTCAAAAGGTTTGAAGGTATGTATAGGAGTGGTTGTTTTGCATTACTTCAGAGTAGGTTTAGGACTAGGCCAAGATTAGGTCAATGATCATAGTTTAGTTTCTTGTCAGTGCAGTGTTGTTGCTAGTAGGTACCTGCTAGCTAGACCTGGTTTACTAAAGGAAACCGAAACCACGAATTATGGAAAATAATATTGATGTTAGAACTTGAAAATTCTTTTAAGTCGTTCAACCAATAACTCATTTAGGCTCAATCAGCTGACATATATGGAAAATACTTATTTGTACAGTCAGATCAAAAATATATAATACAGGTCCATTGTTCATAAATATCTTTGCTAGACTATATTTACCATAAATAGAGAGATGATATTTTTGATCGGACCTGTTGCGTATTTTTGTAGATGACTGACTAGGTATACCTACTTATCGTTACTCAGGAAAGCGGTCAAGTCAAGATTGTCACTGTCAATAATGACGGTTAAACTCGTAAATCCTAAAGATAATTTTCGCATGTTGAATCCTTATAAGTAGGTACTTATCAATAATTCTTACATTATATTGAATCGTCGCGTACGTATGCAAATAGGAATATCAAACAACAATAGTAGGTTTAAGAACGAGCAAATAGTAGTCTATTAATTCCTATGCCATACTTAAACTTGACCTATGCCACAAACTTCCTACTTGACATAAGCTTCAAATAATCTCCTGCACAATAACACAACAAATCGTCCTAATAAGTATACTAGAGATTCCCTGCGTCCAAATTTAAACCTTAGCCTTTTTCCTTATGTTTCATTTTACAAAAACATATGGGTCAAGATACGAGGTAGCCCCTATGTCAAGGAAGTGGTAGCTTGAGCAACGGCGTCGGTCCAACCGTACGTCAGTACTATTTATATAGCTGGTACTATTTATAGGGATACTATTTATATCGCGGTACATCATACGGAAGGTACCACCCGCAGAGAGCCGCGGGGCGTATTAGTGTTGCGTCTTGCGATTTAATAATCGCATATAGGGTTGTGACTCGGAACACGAACGGTAGTGTTTTGTTTGGTTTATGTCTGTCTGTTAGCTCGAGCTTTATGCACTTGTTCGGTTTGCGCAGTTAATAGGAAATATGTCTCTTTTATAATGTTTCACCTTGCTTTGTTGTCTTTTTAGTCTGTGCCAGATACCCAGGTAAATACCTCATTGGGCACCATGCAGGGACTGAAATATGACAATAACTATAAGTATCTAAGTATTTTCGTTAACTATCTATATGCATTTCTTGAGAGATGTCTAAATCTATAAGAAGTAACATAGAGGTACCCACAAGGTTTATAGGTACTAGGTATTTGTTGACCCTATAAACTGCTTCTCGGATATTCACAAAAATTATGTACCTACTTTTGATATGAAAATAACAAATAGGCAATTAGTTAAATGTTATTGATTTTCATAAAATCTTGCTAGAAACAACGGTTTACAACTTTAATTATTTTGCTTGAATAGCCTATGTAACTTTCAGCTATCGCGTAAAAAATATTGAATGGTCATAGGCAACCCTGTGTTTACATTAGGCCGCGAGCGGAATTAATTTCTTATAATAATTATAGGACTAATACGTGCTTATAACTGTCTACTGTTAATTGTAGTACTGGGTAATTGGGGCTCGGTAATTACAGTATCCAAATTAGGTTATTGTAATGGCAATAGCATCGAGCCGATAACATAGGTTTGCTTTTAGGTACTGTTAGGGTTAACTGTTCATTGTAGGTACTCTATTGTAATATAGAAATAAATTCTAATCGTAGTTCTGACTAAGTGGTGAGGCGTTTGTACAAAGAAATGTGAATGGGGTTTAAGGTGCACCTTAAACCCCATTCACATTTCTTAATAATTAATAAGACATTTATCGATTATACGGTATTTTACTCATAGTCAAATCAGCAACTTTTTATTAAATGTCAAAAACGATTTGTTAATATGAAGTTTGTTGGGTAATACTGTCTTAGTGACGTCACTACGACAGTGTGAATTGGTATGTTCAAATCAGCGTCATTTTTAAATCTTTATGTTTATAAAATCTTTCAAATAGCTAAATTAAATTAATAATTGATGTTTTCCGAATATTTTCGTTAGTTTAATACCCTAACAATGTATATGTAGAGTTCCTAAGCACGTCACTGATTTGCAGTAGGTACACTGTTAATACTTAGTAGGTCGCTGTAGTCATAATCACGTTGGTCGCAGTACCGAAAACCGGTGGATAATGTGAATTTCAGAGTGGAGACCGCCCTGTGCTGTGACCCGCTGGGCTGATGACCATGGTCTAAGAAAACAAGGTCTGTCACTCCGGATCGTGACACAAGTGACGTCACTTACGACCACATAACCGATGGGCTCGATACCAGCTTGTGTCACCCACACTACTAACAAATGTATATCAATGCCGTATCTGGCGCAGTATATAATTGTATCATGGCTGATGACCTTAAGAGGAGTACTGGCTTGGCAATGTCCGGATGAGGAAAGCTAAGGATGGATTACCAAATGCGTTCCATGTAGAAAACCAACAAGATGGTAGTTGAATAAAAATTAATTAACAATGAGCTCTGAAAGTGTAACGTTGTCTACGGATCTATTAAAAGTGACAAAAACAAACGAACACCACTGAAAACAACACAACCACCGTTGCGGTAGGAACTGTCGGTAAGTGTCATAATATATTAGCCAATAAAGCAGCGCCCACGCTTATCTTATCAGCCAGTCCTAAACTGAACCAATTTGACTGCTTAGTAAGTGTGAGAATCGATAGGGGTGGGTATCGATAGTTAAACGGTTGGTGTGATGTCGATAAAATAGCGCTGCGCTTTTGACGGGATTTTTTCCTATACATAGTCTATTAAAAAAATGTGTACCTAACATTTGCGTAAATATCTTTCCCACAATTACGAAACTCTATATTTTCGGGGGTTATTAAAAAAATCATAACAATTTATGTCGCCTGTCAGTTCTTCCTTGGTTTATGTAGAAACATACTTACCTATTATTTTAAAAGTTTTTCGTAATGACTCCAGCTATTAAAAGACAATAGACTTTGTGATTCATTGCTCAAATCTAGTGAACGCTGCAAAGGACTTGATGTTTAGGGACGGAAAAATTAAATGATATAAGTAGGATAAATTCCAATTCGCTTAAATATTCACACAATGTTAGAGAAATTAATCTAATATTGTTCATATTTAGTGCCAAACCTAGACACGGAAAAAAACTAGTTCAGCAGTAACATAATGAACTCATTTCATCACACTTATGTTATTATAATACTTATGTAGTCCCTCTATAAAAAATATTTAAAAAATCCAGCCCAGTGAATTCAATAAAATACTCAATTCAATATTAAATTTATCCGCATTACGCATAAATAAATTTGCTGTCATACCACTACATTAATGCGCAATCCACCCTGTCACTACGGGCGCCTGACATTACCATAGCAATGCATTTAGGTGCCCGCCGTGATGCATGTGCATTCTACTTTCTAACCAATTTCCCACAACATGCTGAACTAGCTACACAGGAGCATAATACACTTGATATTTGAGATCGGCGGTCGGCGGTCGTTCGCGCGCGCAAATACCTTTACGAGAAATCTGTCCAGGACGTCAGCGTCGCTGTGCGGTGTGCTTTAGAACTTTGTTATGACCAGGAGGTCTATGATGGTCGCATGATAGCGTGATAGACGACAAGATAAACAATATATCACTTGTTCATACCACTCGATAGAAAGTGACAGATGCTTTATCTTGTCGTCTATCACGCTATCACACGACCATCATAGGCCCCCAGATCAGTGCCAATCCATACATTATCCTTGTTACTACTGGTTACGATTAAATATGGAAACATACGGATTGTTCTATATATTACCTTGTACACTCCAAGTCATAAATATGTGTACGTTCCTACATTGACAAAAATAACTGTACGCTCCTACTAAACATTCTACTCATGAAATGTCATCTTCGTATATTTTGTTACCAAATGCGTATAAATATTTTCGATGCTGACTGTACCTGGAAATGTTGAATGCAAATAAAGATTATAATTATTACTCAAGTATCAAGTGCTTTCTAGTTACATCCTATATATTTTCAATCGTGCCAACCTCACGGGTCAAATATCGATTATCGATACATCTCCGCCGTTATCGGCCCATCTTTATTGGAAAGGACAATCGATATTAGCCGATCGGTTGTCCTTGTTAAGGACTCTGAATGATGGAATTAAATTTAACTGTCTTCAAGACGGCGGTATAAAGTTGGTTACAAGTTCCTTGATGGGATTTTATGGAAATATCCTAGAGTCCTTAAAGAATAGCGTCTTAGAAACATGTTTGACAAGCGGCAATCAGGATAGCTGTTAAAACAGTTCCATGTACCTATATACATATGTGTTTATATTGCTAGACTTAGGCCGACGACTTCTTGGGACAACAGCGGACACTGTAGCCTATTATTGCTACTGACAAGTCCAGGTATATTTTATTTCGCCGATAGTCACAAAGCACACTAAATAGAAATTGTGTGTTATTTAAATACTGGGGGCCGATTTTTGAGTATCGAACGCTCGAATTTTCACTTGACATCTGTCAAAACTGAAGTTTTGAAAAACTATGAATAGTTTTTTGACAGATCTCGAGTGAAAAGTCGAGCGTTCAACACTCAAAAATCGGCCCCCAGGTCTTACATTCCTTCTTGTGATAAATACATTTTTTGCCGTACCTAACCCCTCATTCCAATTCTCGAGCTTATTTTTTTCTTCATATTATTAAATTATAACTAAGCCTTTTTAATGAAATATGTACGTATGAGCTATGTACCTACGCAAGAATTTAAAGTAGGTACAAAGTAGAACTTATGAATACTTCGTACTTACCTCCTTTATTGCCAGTATGTGGCGTGAATATCTTCTGAAAGGATATTTCCTTTGCTAAACACCTGCTAAAACACAAGTTAGCATGATTATCCACTCTAAGAGCAGTAAAACCTATGCATTCAAACAATTACAACCCTTAGTGACAGTAACATTAGTAACATTACAGTGTTGCATAGTTTCCTATAATCATGATCATAACCAGGATATTAGCATATAAAACGAAATTGCATTCAAGCTGTAATTTCTGTATTTTACTTATATGAGGCTGTTCACATGGTCATTATTATCAGAACAATGTAATGTCAATATTATTGCGTATTTTTCAAATTGCTTCGATAATACGATAATACTTCAATCATAATCAATATTGAAATATAATAAACGGGCCACTCACGTCTTGAACGTCGAATATCGCTCGACATGTTCAATGCATGTTCATGTGCATAATCAATATTATTTACGTGATACGTATTGTGATAATATCAATAATCACCATGTAACCGGCCCTTAATAGGGAGAGCTTGGTAAGTAAATGCTAAGCTTTCTAAGCTTTGAACTCTAATTTACGCGCTTCGTAGGTTATTTATTCTGTAATAAATATGTCAATTACTGTTCTCCAACCGTGACAGATTTACCGGCGTCACAATTAGTTGTATGGTGAAAAATATGTTCATAGAAACGACTCGTCCTCATTTGTTTGAGGATATCTGTTATACGATCCCTTGGGGCTTTCTAAAACCTATTTTCAGACTAAGATAGAATAGCTTTTCTCAAAATTATGTTAGTTTTGTTAAAGTACAAGTATAATCGATTACAATGGACGCGTTTATAGTTTACCTTGGACGTGCACGTCCACGATAAACTCTATGGTTTCATTCATAAATAAACCACAGACTTTAGATTGATTATGAATGAAACCATTTAGTTTAACGTGGACCTGCACGTCCACGATAAAGTATAAAAGCGGGTGTCCCCTTGTTTTGCAGAAAAATGTTTCATAGAATGTATTATTTCGCTGAATTTTCATTTCACAGTAACCTTTTTTTCAGAAACCGTCAACTTTTTAGGTACAGCTAAAATGCCACTGTGTAGAACCCAATTAGATCTAGCAGAAAAGTAGGTTAGGTTAGGACTGCGACCCAATTAAAAAAAATGTTTTCTATAAAAAAATCTGCGAAACAATACATCCATGAAACTTCTGTCTGCGAAACAAAGTACAACCGTACCGACCGAATTAGTAGCGATCATTGATTTATAATATCTGGGCGACCGAGCTTTGCTCGGCGTTGTCCCGTGCATGAGACCGAGCTAGATCGATTGCTCGTCCCCGAAAGCCCCCACATACCAAATTTCATCAAAATCGTTAGAGCCGTTTCCGAGATCCCCGAAATAAATAAATATATATACAAGAATTGCTCGTTTAAAAATATAAGATATTGATTACTTACTAAAGTTTCTACACGGTAAAATGCGATTGCTCAATTGCTATTTAGATAAACTAGTAAAGTATTGCATTTTCTCTCATTTCATTTTATACCACGGGTTGGCGCACAACAAGCATTTTGTGCTTACAAATTTAAAAAAAAAACAACAAAAAATGTCTGTGGCAGTTTGCTTCCTAACGTTCGAAAAAAAACAATGAATGACGTTTGGCGTGCGTAGGGCTGCCAAGGTCCAATTTTATTTCCGAGAAACTTGATCGGTTAAAAAAGATCGATGTGATCAAAGTGCACCACTTCCAAGTATTTTGATGGGATTCCGTCAACGCTATCGATAATCGGGCCGATTGTGGTTTCGGATATTTGAGCTAGAGCTGTCGTCTGTGAATCCGGTGTTAATTTATGCAAAAGCGGCGCCTCTAGTCAAAGACTAACGATGTGAAACCGATCAAACAACCATGTTTTTTAATACTGTTTATATTGGCTATTGGCTAAGTTATGCTCCCAGCATGGAATTAAGCATTTTAACGGCCATTACATTGGAAAACTAATATTTATTCGTTCGCCATTCTATATTTAATGATAGGTTTTGTTCAATGTTTTAGCGTTTTGCGGGTCGCTTTGTTAGTTAAGTATTAGCGAAACTATTGAATAATTCATTCGTGTTTTAATTCAGAATGCGCGTTGATTTTGCTGTTTCCAGATCCTGAATTTAAATCACCAATTTTCGTGCGATACCTATTAAAAACTTTATGGCCAGTTTTTTGGTGACAGGTAGAATAGAATGGGGGATTTCGTGGTTTTAAGGTTTTTTTCGATGCTAGAACAAAAGGTGTAAAGGGAAATAAAAGGAAATGAAGAGATAAAATGTTTACGACCCGATATGGTGTCAGTGTCGTCACTAACGTTCTAAGTTTATGGGAATTTAAAGCCTCTAATATTAGGTTGCGTAGAACAGAAAATCTAAGGATACGTCGCTTTTTAAATGACGGGTACATTTTGAACACAATACCGAGATGATACCGAGTTACATTTTGGACACAACTACCTAAAATATTTTTTTTTACAACATTTCGATTAATTATATAGGAATAATTTATTTTTTAATACCTGCTACTATATCAAAATGATAGTTACAAGGCATGGAAACTGTTAATTAGAATGACGAAGAAAATTATATTACTTCTATTTATGCCTTAAATTAAAACTATAATATTTTCGTAATTTAATTAGACAGCGACTCCACAATTTCAATCTCGAGCAGCTTGCGTAGCCTATCCATTCGATATTCAAATCCGATATCATTATTTAATAATTAATAAATCTATATCGAGTCACCGACCCATCGTCGCTTCCTTAGTCCTTCTAAATTCTAGCAATAAAATGTCTATAAAATGTTATGGCATCCATATTTATTTATAAAGTACTGGATTATTATATTTCACCTATTTGATGTTCGTGTAGCGTATAGGATAGCCGCTGTGGTCATATTCGTTTGGTTAAAAAGCTTGATGTCTCATATGGTTAGTTTGGCTTTTAAAACCTTTCTACCCCGAGTCTTTTGATACAATAAGTTGCCACCACTTCAATCTAGGATATGAGAATAATTTTAAAAGTTTACTGTGCAATGAAACCCTACTTAATTAACTCAGGTCCTTTTTTACATCTTACTTTAGTGCTAAGACTTAATTCGAATGTATCTTGATCCCAATAAGAATGCGTATCTAATTTAATGCCACGTAATCCTTAAATTATAAACTGTATTATTTTCCTTGACCCATGTTAGCAGATTTTATCAAGCACTTCAGCCAATTAACGATTCAAAATAAGAACAAGCGGCATTTGGTAAGGTAATTTAGGAATTCCGCAAGCCATAAACAATCCACGCGTGTCTATGGCCGACCACGAAACAGGTGGGCCGTCACCTTAATCAAAATAAAATTTATTCTACATGTAGTATGAAAATGTCAATATTAATAGACCTATAAATTAACCAACCCCTAACTTAAAAATGTAAGAATCAAACAACCATAAATATTCCCATATTAAAACATAAAATAGGGTAAACAATCGTAAATAAAAATTACAACGAAAACACACAATGCGATCGTTAATTCAAGTATAAATTATGTCTATTTTGGAGGCTGTTTTTACACTTTTTTGTCCCATTCGTTTTTAACCGATTGTAAAAAACGAGGTTCTCAATCTGTATCTTTTTTGTGACTGTTTTAGCGGCGCCTGTGGCGCGGCGAAACCCTTTAGTCCGAATTTAAAACTAAACTTTTTACTTTTTTTCCTAATTCAAGGCAATTCTGTTTTGTCGCCGGCGTAGTGGCCAGAATTATTAATCCTTTCCCATCACTATCTGAAATCGTTTTATATTGTCGAAACTATTTTGTCCTTTGTTCAAGTAGCCAGTGTTTTTAATCGGTTATCTTTGAATTCCACAGATAAAATGAGCAGCTAGCTGTATTTTCTCAGCTTAGTCGCTTTTGAAGAGATTTTAGAATTCACTGGTAAATTTATTTAAATCTGTAGGTTATTGACGTAGTTATTGACGTAGTTATAATTTCACGCAGCTTGACAAGTATTCGTGGAATTAATTCTAAAAGCTTTACCCTCGGATTCGGGCCTTTTGTGTAGACTTTCAATTTAAATACAGACAAAGCGTGTATGTACGTAATATTATTCAGGTATTCGAACAATTTGAGAATTAAATTCGTTGTATTGTCATAAAATAATCCCTTATTTATGTTTTAAGATTGTCTAACGGTTTTAGGTAGCACCGTTATATAAATCGTTGCTGGCTTTTTACAAAATTTACCTGAAGTTAAAATATTTTATGTCACACCTGGCCAAAAAGTGGCCATTATCGCACGCTCCGCGCGCGAAAAAACCCACTTCCCGGCCAGGGGGTGACATAAAATTTTGTACTTACCACGGGCGATAATAAAGAAAGCCTCAGATCGCATATTTATCGCCCTTGCCTTCGGCTCGGGCGTAAAATATCTGCGATCTGAGACATTCTTTGTTTTATCGCCCTTGGTAAGTAATGTACTATTAAAAATGAACAATCCTGTCAAAGTCGAAACTATTATTACTGTTCAGCCAGTGACTTTGACTGATGGATTTGACTCAAGATCCAAGATACACAGTATACTCTTTATTGCACACTTTAAAGAGAACACACTACAAAACATAGGCTTAAAGTGGACGTAAACAACAGGCAGTCTACATACATATAGGTAATAATGTATTTTAAATTTATATATATTAGGATCTCCACGTCTCTTTTAAAAAGAAAAATAGTTCGGGGTGCATAAAACTACTTAAATGTATAGAGAGACGCGGATTGTCTGTGAATAGTGCTAAAATCTCATTAAACCTGTACAACGAAGGGGTGAAATCGTGTAGAATGTAGCCACAATACAAATTCCTTGTTGGATGCCTCACATTCCGAGGGTTGGAGGGCTAGTGAGAGGTATTTTTATGAAACATCAAGGAATGTTTTGGAATAGAAAACTTTACTTGTAATAATATTACCTACATTGACAATTTACACTTTAATTCTTGACTTGGGAATTTTAATAATATCATTTGCTTGTTGTATACCGCGGTTGACTGTGTTTGGCCCTTGTTTACTAATTAAATAATATAATTTAATTAATTAATAGGTCCTTGACATGTAATTGTATTTTTATTTATTATGTAACTAGCTATGAATTATTGTTGTATGTGGTTCTTGACTTGTTGTATGTGATTATTATTGTATACCGTAAAACGGTTGATTGTGACACTCGCAACACTTTTGTAACAGCTTCTCTGTACTCGCACAGTTTCACAATAAATGCTTTCAATTTCAATTTTGTAGGTAGTAAAAATCGAAGAAACTTGAAACGATGGACCTAAGTACGTTGTGCAAGTAAGAATATTTATTATTATTGTATGCATTTTCTATAGGCTCGGTCGGGACCATTGGTTAGATATGTTAGGGCGGATCTTTGAAAGACGTGCGTGGGGCCGAAGCCAACAAACAGCGCAGACGCAGCGGCCCTTTAAGACACCGGGTAGAGTCAGTCCGACCCAGTTCGAGCCTAGCTGAGTTTCTAGCTGGATTCTTCTCAGCTAGGCTAGGTTTAGTAACCCGCGACAAAACTCCCAGTATCGCCGCTTCTGTTCGCTCACGTAGGACACTTCAATGGGTATCGACTGTTTGTTTCGCTTCGCGCCGCGCCGCGCCGCTTCGCCGTCGCGTCTAATTCGTCCACGTAGGACAACGCGTTAACGGCATGTTAAAAATGTGTATACCTATTGAAAAACTTCGTTCTTCAGGCGGACGCAAACTGGCGTCGGTCGCGTTAACCGGCCTAGAGAATACTCAAAGTAGATTAAACAGAATATATCATGAAAGTTAAAAAAAAAAAACAGTATACTGTTTCTAAACTGTGCGCTGTGGGGCGAGGGTAGGTACTTTGATTATCGATAACTCAATTTCGACCCCTCAGTTTCCGACACGCTAATGACGTTGTTTTTGTTTCGCACGCGCTTGTCAGATAGTGTACTTGCGACTGTCATGAGTGAAGATCATTGTCATTTCTTCGAGGATTTACACTTGGAAAAAATACACTAAGTATTTAGTAGGAAGTAGATACTATTATAGGTCTTACGTATGTAGGTCTTCTTCTTCTTTTCGTGTGAAGGGATCAAATAACTTAAATTTAAATTATATTAAAAAAAAAATTGCCATTATTTTGCCACTTCTATCCCACTGGGTACGTATGTAGGTATGGTATATTTTATAGATACCCTTTTTTGATTAAATTGTTATTTTGTGCTTTTCATTAATATTTTCGTAATCAACTTAAATTTTATGTCTGAAGAAGTGTTAAATTTAGTGTCGAATAAACCGTAAAATGTTATCAATATCACAAAGCTATTTGTATAATTACTTGATAGATTAACTTGACACTTAACGTCCTTTTATCACAGTGCCCGCCTTTAAATTAGAAAAAAGAACAAATTTGAAAAATGGGACACATTCAAATTTTTAATCGTAACGGCGGACGCTTAACCGCACTAATGTAAAGCGCTCTATACATTATCCAAAACAATACAAGGCTCATTATCCAAATTACAGTCCGTGGTCAATTTTCCGATTTGTTTTTCGTGGTCCGTGTTTTTTTCGTGTTTAATTTTGGCATTTGGTGTTATGTTAGAGCAGACGAGTGAGAATTATATCCTAAAGACCGATTTACATTGACAAGAACTTGCATGCAAGTTTCATTGCCTTACGGGGCTGCGGGCTACCGAGATAAGATGACTCTAACCTTGCATTTTTCAATGTACATTGTACCTACTTAATGAAAAATCACTGAAAATTTTACGCAAGTTCTTGCTAGTCTAATTCGTGCTGAAGATTGTTTTTAGAGCTCATGCTACGGGCGATTTGATTAACTATTAACTAAGCCATTGGTCATTAGGACACAAATATAAAAAAAATGCTACACTAGGATGGTATAATACTACAATAGTTTCCTATGAAGAACATTTTTATTTTCGTGATGTTGTAGGAAAAGGAGTTCTTAAAAAATATGTACAAATATTTACTATCGTAATAAATGTCTACTTCGTCTCTGGACATCCTCCGAACTTAATTTTGATCATGTAATAAGTTTTAAAATTTAATACTCTATAGTTTGGCCAACCAACCAGTCCAGTAAAATGCAGTCAGAAAGTAATAGTAATAAGAGACTTACTTTTTAGTGGCACATTTGGTTGGCCCTGCTGTGCCTACGACAAACGTAATTATAATGGGGTTAATTACTGTTGAATTAATTAATTGGCTATGTCGACCACATAATTGATTCAGCACAGGATAGGTTAACCAGTGACCTGGCATCCCGCCAGTCGGATAGTGAATGGGCTACTTAAATAGAGCTGGGCTTAGAGTGAACGAATAATCGAGTGCATTCGTTCACCGGCCACAGACTATCGGGGTGATCCCATTAGGCAGGCGCTACACTACAGGACCGATAAGGGTGGAGTGACACCATTAATCATGGATTCCCGATTCATTAGCGCGGGCGGCCGACAATTTGTCATACGTGTGGCCGTGGCCTTAGGAGGAACTGTTTGGTTTGGTAATGTGTGTAACTTAACTAAGGGTAACAATAACAACTTGTAATACAAGTAGAAATATCGTTACTTACGAGTTGTTTATGCAATAGATCTTCCAGACAATTTCCAGTCAAGTTCGAACAATCAGGTTATTTTAAAGTAGGTATACCTTCTAGTTGGTACCTAAAATCGGTTAATATTGATTGATTTGTGAGTTGAACATTGATTTCAAACTTTATTTCGCTTAATCTTGCGGAACAAAAGTAGAAATTTATTCATAAGATCATTTAAGATTTGATTCGTTTACTGAACGAACGGAAGTAGTTAGATTCTAATACTGATTAATTGTGAAAATTACATTCCTGCAAGACATGATTTTTATTAGTCTAAGTAAGTATATAACTTTAGATGTATTTTGCCATAATCAAAGTTTCCCTTGCCTTACCTACTGTTTTCAATCTTCCTACTACATTGCTACAGAGGGTGTAAATGAAAATCCGCTGACGAAGACAAACGACGCAAAACGCCCCACCAGTTTTCACTTACGACCGTATACGTCCACGGCGCTACATGAGCTTCAATGTACTCACATGTCATTTGTTTTACTTTTGAACAATCATCTTTATTCCTAAAGCTACAGGGTTGTTTTTGGAAGAACAAAATATTGTGAGGTACGGTGACGAATTGTGTTATGACATAACTGATATTTATTTGTTTTGATTTGTAAAGCAAATCGCTTAAGTGAGGGCTGTCAGGAGTCGTTAAGGTCAGGAGGGTTGTAATGGGGAGTATAACTGGCGCCATCGTTTAGGTGCGAGGAAAGAAACGTTTATCACCGTTTGGTGAAATGAGTAGGTAACCGTAAACTGACGTAAAAAAAATGTTTTTCACTTCTCATGCCCGAAAAGTGTGTCATATTAGACTTGTGAAGCGGGGCTAAAGAAGTACATTTAAGCCCTAGGGAAAATATGTATACATATTTATGATTTACAAAACATTTTAATTTGACCAATCAAAATACTTCACCGATTAAATCCACCAATCACAGAAAAGTAATTTGACAGATTAAAACATATTTGGTAAAAATACCAACCAACCAGAACACAGTTGTATTAAAATCGACCAATCAGGAAAGACGTTTTTCAGTTCTTTAAAGAGTAAGCGGTGTCTATGGTCAAAGCAATTACTCCTCTTAAAAGAAAAAAAAAGCGCATGATGCACCTCTTTCTTTGATATAGCAAAAGAAAGGGAGGCGAATACGCCAAGCAAACACGCATAGCGAGGCATATGGTGCTGGCCTTAGAAAAAAAAACATGCTGTCAAATTAGACATACACCCGCCAAGAGTTAAATTATTCATTTAATGTGTTTTCTCGCAATCGAAGTGAAAAGTAGAGTGTATAACTCGGGCCTAAAAGCCATATTACCACTCGAACAATTTTCCCTCTCTACGTTTGGGAAAATAACCATCTCGTGGTAATATGGCTTACTTTAGACCCTTGTCAAACAATCTACTATTGAAAACTGCAGTTTTGTTATAGCATCTCTCTTATAACATGTATATGTGCTATTTAAGGCGGGCTCATTGTAAAATATGTGATTCTAAATACGGTTTTATTTTGAAACACCACTTATTAAAAATCCAAAAAAAATATAGGGTTATATTCGAGACCTTCAACTAGTACAGTCGGGACTCCGTCACGTAATTGGACAAACTTTGTTCGATAGAAAAAAATGCCAAACATACCTCTATTCTTGATCTTAAAATTCATTTTATTTCAATCTTACGTAACTTTATGAATTGGAAATTACACCAAAATAAACGTCTTTGATGGTGTGAGGACACTCGGGACTAAAATTTTTAATATACTTATTTTTGTATTTTTTCACCCAATAACAACGAAATTTATGGTACATTCACGCCCGCTCCGCGCTTGCTCCACCGCGTCAGTCCCGCGCGGAGCGCATTGGAGGTCGGACGTACGCAATTTTTTTTCAGCGCCACGAGCAAGAAAAATATGTTTGCAACCGAAATAAAAAGAAGATATCGTCTCTGAGGGTCTGGAGATTGAATAAACAGAAAAGGTTAGTATCTAGAAAATCTACATTCCTCTATTTAATACATCAAACACAAACAGTAGGTACCTATACACGGCACATCGTACAGTTCCACAGTATAGAGTAAAACAGTACAAGCACTACCTACTAAAAGTATTTTATGTCACACCTAGCCATAAAGTGGCCATTATCGCACGCTCCGCGCGCGAAATAAACCCACTTCCTGCCCAGGGGGTGACATAAAATTTTGTACTTACCACGGGCGATAATAAAGAAAGCCTCAGATCGCATTTTATCGCCCTTGCCTTCGGCTCGGGCGTAAAATACCTGCGATCTGAGACATTCTTTGTTTTATCGCCCTTGGTAAGTAATATACTATTTCACTTCTCATGCTCGAAAAGTGTATCATATTTAGACTTGTGAAGCGTGTATACATATTTATGATTTACAAAACATTTTAATTTGACCAATAAAAAAAATCACCTATTAAATCCACTAATCACAGAACAGTATTTGACTGATTAAAAAAAAACAACGGGTTGCACTCCGGGAGTGCCGGCAGAAGTAAAAACTTAATGACATGATAAAAAACGTAAATAACAAAGATGTTCATATTCATATTCGCAATATTCGAATAATCCATCTACATACATACATATATGTCCCGAGTATCATTGTGTCCACAATACTTTACAATGACCAGCCAAGTTGACCCCTCCCAACATGGTAACCACGACACTAGGAGGGGTCAACTCAACTGGTCTGTCGATCTGTCGCGAGTTTAACAATTTATCCTCATCACAAAAAGTGCTCAGCGCCGCTAAAGAAGTTTTCACTTCAAAAATATTTGGTATTGGGTACCAAGAAGTTTGATACATCTTGGAGATTGCGTGCCGAACATTCGTTTGAAGCTAGAAAATATGGCCTTGAATGACGTCACTGTTGTATTGCATCTCTTTCATTAGATCCATCTTATATTAGAATGAAAGAGATGCCATATAACAGTGACGTCATTCAAGGCCATATTTTTAACAGACTTCAAGATTTCAAAAGAGGTACTCAATTCGGATTCGGTCGTATGTTTTTTATTTTACCGACTTCAAGATTTAAAAAGGGGAGGTTTGTATGTTTTTGAAGTGAAAACTTCTTTAGCGGCGCTGAGCACTTTTTGTGATGGGGAAAAATGTTTAAACTTGCGACAGATCGACAGACCAGCTAGGTCGACCCCTCCTAATATCATGATTGCGATGTTAGGAGGGGACTTTTCCTAGTGTCGTGGTTACGATGTTGGGACGGGTCAACTTGGCTGGTCATTGTAAAGTATTGTGGACACAATGATACTCGGGACAAATGTATATATGTAGATGGATTATTCGAATATGAATATGAATATGAGTATGAATATATTTTACGAAAATTCGTCATTATACTCGATTTCGACTGATTCGGGGATAAGAATTTCAAATTTTATATATATTTTGAATTTTAAGTGAATAAAAACGAAAATTTCAAACGAACGAACGAGGATTTAAAATTTCATATTTATTCTATATTTTAAGTAAAAAAAATATTTCTTTTCCAAAAATCAGCATACTCGATTTTGACTAATTCAGGGATACCTAAATGTCATTGAGTTTTCACTTCTGCCGGCACTCCCGGAGTGCAACCCGTTGTTTTTTTAAATGTTTGTTACTCCAGAACTCGGGCATCTCTGAACCGATTTTGAAAATTCTTTTTTAGATTGTAAGTATACAAGTTGGTCCCGTTTTTGTCAAAACGCAGTTCTCATGGATCTGAGGAATCGAGGGAACTCCTCAAATCTTAAAGGCAAACACATAGTGATTTTTGTATTTTTATCTACAAATCAAGCATTTTCATTCAAAAATGTGACATTTGATGAAGTGGAACTGCTGATGATGATCAGAACAGAACTCTTCAACGACGAAAAGTTCACGTTTGGCGATTTGTCCTCCTAGCTGTGTTTGTTAAGCAAGTTCTATTTTCGCGGGTAATTTTTTTCATGCTCGAGTTTTGATGATGGGATCCATAAGGAATCGAGGGAACTCCTCAAATGTGAAAGGCATACATATAGTGACTTTAGTATTTTCAAACAAATCAAGCATTTACATTTAAATAAGTGACATTTGATGAAGTGGAACTGCTGATGATGATCAGAATTGAACTCTTCAAAGACGCATAGTTCACGTTTGGCGATTTGTTCTCTTCGTTATGTTTGTCAAGAAAGGTACTAGGTAGGTACAATATGGGGGTCTTCAAGAAAGGAGTGTATAAATATTTAAAAGGGTCGGCAACGCGCATGTGACGCCCCTGGGGTTGCAAACGTCCATAGGATGCAGTGACTGCTTACCATCAGGCGGGCCGCAAGCTTGTTTGCCACCGACGTGGTATAAAAAATATGCATTTTTTTGAAGTTCAAAGTACAAAGTCATTTATTTCTTTCAAATAGACATATAAATAAGCACTTTCAAAATGTCAAGTAGGTACACATGTAAAAAAAATATAAATCACATATTTATACCATGTTAGTGGCAAACAAGCGTACGGCCCGCCTGATAGTAAGTAGTCACCGCAGATTATAGACGCTTGGAACTCCAGGGTGTCACGTGCGCATTACCGACCCTTTAGAAATGTAGATATACACTTCATTCTTGTAGGGCCTTATACTCGTACATACCTAAACAAATTAAACTAAACATGTAAATTAAAATAACTCCTTTTGCAATTACGTTAAATTTTATCAAATGTTAATAGAATATAAATATATATTATGTACTACAAACATACACGTATGTATTTGATTGATTGGACTTGAATTCAACGTATGTAACTAACTAAATTCGCGCACTATTTTCTGTGACGTGACGACTTGCACTAGTTGCGCTACTGTAATTACTACACTATGGTAGACGCACCGGCATGTGACCTCCGTCCTTGTATAGGACGGAGCGCTCGGACAAAGTGTTGTCTCTGTCGCACACGATGCGGGGTGCGGGGGTGAAATTTAGCATTGCGCGGTACAAGAACCTCGCCTTAAGGCCACTATTCCACGGTTTTCTGCAGTTTCTGTTTGGGATATGTAATTTTCGTTATCATTACATTCTGATTCTCGAAACGCTCTGCATAAAGTATGAAGTTCATGTGATTTGTAAACCGACTCGGTGGGTCCCAAGATACAGGCTCAGCCTAGTTTGGGGCTCAACGGATATTCGTATCATTTGTAATTTCTTTTCATGTCTTTTTGGATAATAAAGAATTTATTTATTACCATGCTTTGTTGTTGTGTTGAGAGTGTATATCAGTGGCGGCGCGTCAAAAATATTCTAAGGGAAGCCGGAAATAATTTGCCTATCTTATTCTTCATAAGCCGCAGTAAAAGAACTGGACTGGCTGAAAATAAGGCAAGCCGGTGGGAATCGAGTTGTACGGACGCGCCGCCACTGGTGTATATAGAGTATTTTAAGGCTACTTGAATATTTCAACGGTTTGACTCAATCGTTTGTGTCAAGAATATAATAGAATATTAACAAATGTATCAGTAGAAAGTGCCTAACAATACCACTGTATAAAGAAACCACAATAGCTATGCACATATGTCAAGCAATAGTAAACCTATTTTCAATGTATTTAGGACCTGAAAGATAACAATACTTTCGTGGTTCAATTGTACCACCCACAGTAACAAGTATCGAACTAAATAGATCACTTGTCAAACAATTCAATTAACAATAGCCCTTACAATTGATATGAAAAAATACTTCATAGCACCACGCTCCCACATGAACCACAGCAACTAAAAACATGGGAAAATCACACTTAAAGCCTAAGCTCTAAAGATTACATAAAACTTGAGCTTTTAGCCTGAGAAAGATACGTTTTTTTTGGAAAAAATTCTCTAACAGGCTAATTTTTTTTATACGGTTCTTTTAAGTGATTTTAAGAATCAATATTTTTAAAATTTGCGAATCTACCACCGGAAGTTGGATAAAAAAAATGGTGCCCAAAAACTGTTGATTTTTCACAGCAAATATAGTATAAGTAGTTTTATTGAGAATGCTTCTATCTTTAGGTCTGTTTTGATGCTTACGATCCGAATCGAAACATATATGCAACGGGAAATAAGAGAAATTTAATCAAACAGGTATTTTCAGTTTTTCTGAATCTTATTAAAAAGAAAATTATATATAAGCAACACATGAAAAACAAGGACTGTTTCTCAGAATTATCATTGAAAATGAAACTATTTAAATATTTGGTAAATAGTTTTTTACAAATCGCGTATTTAACATAAGTAGAAAAAATATATCAGTTCCAATTTTTCCGTGGACTTTTAATTTAAGCCCTGAGAATGTCAATGGAATAGGAATGAACCCCATATGTTATTTGTTTTCGTTGATTTGCTTAATTACAGCACACACGTGGAATCTGATTTGGACTTTATTGCCTTACTATCAGGGATTATTTTAGAACGCACAACGAGATGGAAGTAGCCATGTCGAAACAAGCGCGCGGCGCGTGCGGCCGGCCACCGCCGCCTCGCTCCGATGTCTGTTTATTATTATTACTTACTATGACTTTGATATGAATAACGAATGCATTGATGACGGTGCCCAAATACAAATACAAAGTCCGTGATTGCAATTTTACCGTTGGCTTTAAAGCTCAGAATATCAACGGAATATGAATCAAGCGAATATTATTTATATTCGTTAATGTACAGCATACGTTTGCAATCGGATTTGGACTTTATTGACTTATTGTTAAGGATTATCTGAGATGAGAATGTAGGGATTGAGTAGGCAGGTTAAAACTTAAAACACGCGTGCTTGACGCCGCTCGGCCCAGTGCGACATTTTATTATTATTTACCTACTCATTCATTACCTTTAAAATGATATTGAGTTTGAGTAACTATGTAAAATTTGTTTGCGGCGTAGGAAATTTTGTTTATTTGCGTAGTATATGATGTTTACGTATAATCTTCTTCTTCTAAATATATAAAAGAAGAAACTGACTGACTGATTGATTGACTGACTGACATATCAACGCTCAGCCCAAACCGCTGGTTCTAGAGATTCCAAATTTGGCACGTAACCTAGGTAACGTAACGTAGGTTATAAGGTCTAGGGGTGCAATAAGGAAGGATTTTTCAAAATTCATCCCCTAAGGGGGTAAAATGGGGCTCCAAAGTTTGTATGGAGAAACAAGATTATTTTGATTATTTTATTCGAAACTTCACAGGGGTACTCCTAACAATAAATGAGGGAAGACGTGTTTCAGGTTTTTTGAAAATTCAACCCCTAAAAGAGGGAAATGGGGTGTCAAAGTCTGAAAATCGACAGTGGGTATTATTTCTGTGGTTTATCAAGTCGCTGATTACGAAAACAACAATGATTTTAAAATCCAACGTGGCGGACGTGAAATACCAATTTCCCCAGTCGGGGTGAAATGGGGTTGAAATGTCTACATATCAATATGGGTGTCGTTTTCATGGTTTTTTTGGAACGTTAATTACGAAAATGGCATCGATTTTAAGATTTAATATTGTGGACATGAACATTTCTAAATATGTTAAGGAAGAAACTGACTGACTACCACAGACTGACGGATCAACGCACAGCCCAAACCGCTGGTTCTAGATTATATTCCAAATTTGGCAAGTAGGTTCCTTATAAGGTCAAGGGGCGCACTATGAAAATATTTTTCAAAATTAACACCCGAAGGGGTGAAACGATGTAAAAATTTGTATGGGAAAACAAGATTAGTTAATGAGTAAACAAATTTTTCAGGTTTTTGATAATTCAACCCTTAAAAGGAGGAAATGTGGTCACAAAGTCTGAAAATAATACCCATATTGATTTTCAGACTTTGAGACCACATTTCCTTCTTTTAAGGGAGACAGATATGTACTTTTATTCAAGAGTAGTAATTATAATCTCTTAGTAGTAGTAAGTCGATGGCGGCATAAAAATTCGTATACCGAAACCTCCAGAACGTAACAAATAGTTTTCCGACCCGCACCTAAATCGGTTCAGCAAAACGCGTGATAATCGCGGACAAATACATACCTCTGGTTGGGTCAAATTCAAACTGAATATTTTTTGTCGGCTGTTTAAAGTTACGTTTAGTACGCGGGCGAAGCCGCGGGAAAAAGCTAGTGTGGTATATATCTTTAATAGTACGGTACGGCTTTCACACTTTCAAAAAAATTTCAAAAAACCGGGAACACGTGTTTACTTATTTATTGTTAGGAGTACTCCAGTGAAGTTTCGAATAAAATAGTCTGACTAATCTTGTTTCCCCATACAAACTTTGGACCCCCATTTCACCCCTTAGAGGATGAATTTTGAAAAATCCTTCCTTAGTGTACCCCTAGCTAGACCTTATAAGGAACCTACGTGCCAAATTTAGAACCAGCGATTTGGGCTGTGCGTTGATATGTCAGTCAGTCAGTCATTTTCTCCTTTTATATATTTAGATAAAGAATGTTCATTTCTACAATATTAAATCTTAAAATCGATACCGTTTTCGTAATTGACGTCCGAAAAAAAAACATAAAACTACACCTATATTGATATTTATTTATTTCAATTTCAACCCCATTTCACCCCGACAGGGGAGATGGTATTTCATGTCCGCCACGTTGGATTTTAAAATCATTGTAGTTTTCGTAATTAGCGACCCGATAAACCACAGAAACAATACCCATTGTCGATTTTCACACTTTGTCACCCCATTTCCCCCTTTTAGGGGTTGAATTTTCAAAAAAACGGAGACACGTGTTTACTTATTTATTGTTAGGAGTACTCCTGTGAAGTTTTGAATAAAATAGTCTGACTAATCTTGTTTCCCCATACAAACTTTGGACCCCCATTTCACCCCCTTAGGGGACGAATTTTGAAAAATTCTTCCTTAGTGCACCCCTAGACCATATAAGGAACCTACGTGCCAAATTTGGAATCTCTAGAACCAGCGATTTGGGCTGTTAATTGATAAGTCAGTCAGTCAGTTTCTTTTTTTAGGGTTCCGCAGTGAACAAGGAACCCTTATAGTTTCGCCATGTCCGTCCGTCCGTCCGTCCGTCCGACCGACCCCCGTTTTTCTCAGTAACCGTTAGTACTAGAAAGCTGTGGAATAAAATCTTTAAAAAAAAAATTTTTTTAGGGTTCCTCCCGTATATGTAAAGTGGTGGTGAAATTTTTTTTCTGCCAAACCCTATCGTGTGGGGTATCGTTGGATAGCTCTTTTAAAAATATTATAAGGTTTCTATAAGCATTTTTGATTAAAGAATTGTTAAGCGTGATATTAAGCTTTGAAGTGATAATTTTTGTTATGGTCAAATGTCCCCCCCCCCCCCCGCCAGTTAAACGGTGACTACTAGGCATGTGAATAAAATCATGGTAGTAGTATATATGATGAATTTAAAAGAAAAAATATCACAGCTAAGTAGACATTACTAGTTAACGAGTAATAGTCGAACTTCAGAAATGTACTTTGCAAAAGCAAACTTTCGTACAATTTCCATTGATACCTTAGATAATGTTGTTAATTCTGTCAAAAATATAGTAAATATAAGTTTGCAAACTTTTTAGTCCACATAATGTAACGGGTGGACGACTACGGAACCCTACCTTGCGCGTGGCCCGGCACGCACTTGGCCTGGTTTTTATATATTTAGATAAAGAATGTTCATTTAGATAAAGAATATTAAAATCGATACCGAAAAAAAAACATAAAACTACACCCATATTGATATTTAGTTATTTCAATTTCAACCCCATTTCACCCCGACAGGGGAGATGGTATGTCATGTCCGCCACGTTGGATTTTAAAATCATTGTAGTTTTCGTAATCAGCGCCCTGATAAACCACAGAAACAATTCCCATGTCATGTTCACACTTTGTCACCCGATTTCCTCCTTTTAGGGGTTGAATTTTCAAAAAACTGGAAACACGTGTTTACTTATTTATTGTTAGGAGTACTCCTAAGAAGTTTCGAATAAAATAGTCTGACTAATCTTGTTTCCCCATACAAACTTTGGACCCCCATTTCACCCCCTTAGAGGATGAATTTTGAAAAATCCTTCCTTAGTGTACCCCTAGCTATACCTTACCTATACCGTACCTTATGAGGAACCTACGTGCCAAATTTGGAATCTCTAAAACCAGCGATTTGGGCTATGCGTTGATATGTCAGTCAGTCAGTCAGTTTCTTTTTTTATATATTTAGATAAAGAATGTTCATTTCGACAATATTACATCTTAAAATCGATACCGTTTTCGTATATGACGTCCGAAAATTCAGTGTAAACCAAATTTAATTGTGTTTATGGTAAATAAATGAATTGAATTGAAAAAAAAACATAAAACTACACCCATATTGATATTTAGTTATTTCAATTTCAACCCCATTTCACCCCGACAGGGGAGATGGTATTTCATGTCCGCGACGTTGGATTTTAAAATCATTGTAGTTTTCGTAATTAGCGACCCGATAAACCACAGAAACAATACCCATTGTCGATTTTCACACTTTGTCACCCCATTTCCCCCTTTTAGGGGTTGAATTTTCAAAAAACTGGAGACACGTGTTTACTTATTTTGTTAGGAGTACTCCTGTGAAGTTTTGAATAAAATAGTCTGACTAATCTTGTTTCCCCATACAAACTTTGGACCCCCATTTTATCCCCTTAGGGGACGAATTTTGAAAATTCCTTCCTTAGTGCATCCCTAGACCATATAAGGAATCTCTAGAACCAGCGGTTTGGGCTGTGCGTTGATATGTACTGACAGAAATGACTGCAGAAACGAACAAACCAGTTTTGTCTATTTAAAAAAAATTGATCCCTATACAATATTTAACCCCTATTTTCAACCCTTTGGGAGACGAAAATTTTTAAAACACCTAGTTAACTTTCCTTGTTACGGTCACCCGCCTGTAGCCCTTATTATCTCTGGTTGGTGACTTTTGCCGTGATATGAGCTTTATAAAACATGCGTGTGCCGCGTATCTATTCTATACTACTTATATAAAATAATTATCACGATGTAATATTTTAAAAAACGAATACATTTGTCATCCTATTTACTTGTTGGTTGAATCAAGACATACTTATTTACGCAACACCGAGCCGTATATGTAATTCAAGATCGCGAAGGGCTTCGACCTGCGCGGCGTGCGAAGTAACGAATACCTACTTCTAAGCGTCCCTATAAGGCATAATTTAGCGTGGCATCATCTTTCTAAGAATTTATGTCGATACGTATACATGTTCTACTTTTTATGTATACCTAATTTATGTCTTCAACTGTACTGTTAATAAAGTGTGTGCAAAGTACGAGTCACGAATATATGGTCTCAATATACCTACCGTCCGGCCGACAGCGTAGTTGTTCAGTACCTACCTACACCTACGAATGCACCGGATGAGCGGACTTTTATTATAGGCGTATAGGTTAGGTTGTACACAAAGTCCGTGATTTCTTAATCGATAAATTATATCTATTTGAAAATCATTTTGGCGGTTTTGAGTCGTTTTAGATGTCAGATTATATACACAATTTAAAGTTATTAAATGACTTAGTTTTAACTTTTAATTCATACTTCATAGCTACTATTGAACCTAATAATAAGTTGTTTAAATTACAGTATTTACATATACCTAATAGAACATTAAGCTTAGGGCCGCACCGAAAAGTAAAGTACCTACACACACACTTGCTTGTCACCCACCCACGCGCCTCTCGCTGTGCTGCACACCTCCGCTCACCCCGCGTATTCCCCTCTCGCGCCTACTATTAATGAAGATGCATTTGAAATCACTTAATAGGTATTTATAGGGTTCATTAGCATTACACCTTCTTCAATGTGGCCTTCATGAAAAGTCAACGTAGTGAGTTTGGCTTATATATTAATTTCACAAGACTTTTTCAAAGAAAATAAAGCTCCAGATATTTTGGGTAGCTTCAGTATAAAAAGGGTTAATACATATAAGAAAGATATATATAAACCATAACTGTAATGTTAGCTTATATACCATAGCCGTAATTGAATTTTATATATTTTTGTATTAAAAATTATTATATTACGAGGTTGCCTTAACAAAAATCGGTTGATTTTTCATGTATCACAAAGAATATAAATATATATAGTATGTCATAAAGTAAGTAAATGCTTATACCATTTTCGCCCGATTTTTAAGGATTTTTTATAGATTATTTTTTAATATTTTCTACAGTCACGTTGGTGGACTACGTGTTTTATTAAAGAATACCTAATCTAATTGCTTTAACAAATTTTTTGGTGCAAAAAAAGTAGCTGTTATGAATTAATGTTCAAAATTCATACAGCGCAACCGTACCGCTCTTAGGCTATTTGGTAAAATTTTAATTGCTAAAACGAACTAGTAGAAGCAGCGCATGAATTAAAAATCAGTCAAAATGTGACCGTCCATCACACAGAGGCCCTTATGGTCGGTATTGAGTTACGCACGGATCTATAATCTACAATACATAAGCTACCAAAAACAATAAAAACCATGACCCTAGGTGCCATACTTTTTTTTAAAAAGTCATCAAAGTTACGCAACCCAAAAATGCACTTTAGAGAAATAACTAAGAGAAGTTTAAAACTCATTTAAAGTATGTTCCCGTGGGAAGTTACATAGATGATGATGATGATGATTCTGAATCCTGAGGTTCTCTTCTATAGGAAACAATCAAAGATTTTTCAATTCCACTATCCCGTTGAGAAAAAATGGCCTTTGATCAGTGCAAGGCGCCGTTCTTAAAAAAATAAGGAAATTTGTAATATGTGAATTATTATTTCGTATTTTGTGATCTTTGTTATAGTGTATGCTAGAAAATAGTTTCCTTTACACCTCGAATGGAAAATAAAAACGAAACCCTAACGTGATATATTTTTTTAAATAAATATAGAAAATTATATTTTTTCTATCTCGTCACGAATAAATTTAACAATTTCCGTGTAGTACACCATACTTACCTGTAATAAGTCTAGACAAGCATTACACAGGTTTTAATTTTTTTTTATGTCAATTAGTTTCAGTTTGATGACCGATTAAAGTTACATGAAAATCAAGGTTTACTTCCATACATTTGAGAAAAGGGCCCTTATGGACGAATGTAACCAAAAATGTAAGTAAATAATAATATTTACATAATCTAAGTAGCAATCTTGTATTAGAACGTAATTCTGAATAAATCTTTTCATTACAAGTTTTTTTGAATTTTGCGTAATTTTTAAATTATACGAAAAAGCAATTTCGCATAGTAATAATTATTTTTTAACTCTATTAATAAAAAAACCGACCAAGTACGTGTCGGACCACGCACAATAAAGAGTTCCGTACCGACACCTACTAGTCCATATTTAAACCCACTATCTAATACGTCAAATCGAAAAAGGTCGTATCTTCATAGTAAACTCACTGCACTTACGCCCTTTTGTTTGGGCAAAACAGTTTTTCAGCAATTACTCAAAAACCAGTAGCCGTATTTTTATCAAACCAAAAATCGTCGTAAGTATTTATTAATGTACAGTCACCAGCATCAATATCTGCTATAACAAAGGCGGCATAAATATCTGACCCGTCCTTACGGCCCTACAAATGGAGCTGTGTCGGATATTTAAATGCCACCATTGTTTTGGCAGATATTAATGCTAGTGACTGTACACCACCTCATTTATTTTTCAGAATTTTCATACATATGGAAATTAGAGGGTGGGAGGGGGGGAGGGGCACTACCTATTTTTTTTTAAGTTTACGTTACTATTATATTATGTAGCAATTCATAGAATAATACTTTCCTACCATATGTTGTGACATACGGACGGACGGAAGCACGGACGGACGGACGCACGGACGGACTGACACACGGACGGACGGACGGACTGACGCACGGATGGACGGACGCACGGACGGACGGACGCACGGACGGACGGACGGGCAGACATGATGAAACTATAAGGGTTCCGTTTTCACCATTTTGGCTACGGAACTCTAAAAATACAATTCAATAGGAAATGTAATAAGAAACAACAATTTTTGCAACGGTCATGCACGACTAGAACTTCCTTGACTTGAGACTAGAAATAGGTATTTGTAACGTGTACCACCTAATCCAGTAAACAGAAAAGGCAAATAAATAATACAGAAAATGGTTAGAAGTAATTAGAATAAGTTATTAACCTATTTTATATCATTATTATCTGCGCTCTGCCATAAGGGCCCTTTTTTACTAAACTTTACAACTAATTTTAAGGTAGAAATACTTAAGTTATACGTGTGAAACCAAGCTAGAAATACACATCTAGTCTTATACTTTATCAATATGCAAAAAACAAAAAATATGTGATTTTACCGTATTTTACTAAAACGCTGATATCTACGAAACTAGAAAGTGCCATAAGGGCCCTTTTGTTATGGACGGTCTCAAATTAATCCTTAAACTTTGCAACATAAGGTTTATAAATATTTTAATCAGCAGTAAAACAAATTAGCTAAAATTATTAGTAGGTGTTTATCCATGAGAAACATTAGGTTCTTTATTGTCGAAGCTACAATGCGACGTTCATGAAGGTATTTTATCGGGAGATCGCGCGGCGATCGATCAAGACTGATGGATCGTTATCCTGTGAGGTGAAAGTGCCTTGTTATTATAATAGGGCTTTGGGCTACTTAACTGTTGTACCATTTTAACACTTCTCATATCAAATTGTATCAATCAGTTGGGAAATGTGTATTGGAAACAGAGGGATAATTACATAGGTACAGTTAAAGAAATTGATTTGGCCAATTCGTACCTTGTCACAGTGAAAATCTATATCAATTTAATGACAAGGTACGAAGTGGCCCAGAAACTAAATTGGTTGATTGTACAGTCAATGGCACCAATATGTATACACTTTTTCACCTTATTCCATTGAAATAAGGTCCAAAAGTGTATACATATTTATGCCCTTGACTGTACATAACGTTTTTGAGCCTGGATTGAGGTGTTGTTTTTTCACACAAAAATGTCAAATTTACATAGCATAACTTTGCAAAGTTATGATATCAACTAGCAGTTATACATCATTGGATCAATTCGTTTCTTTGACAGGCAACTATAATTGTTAAATTTACCAATCGACGAACTTTACTAACTTTTAGTAAATTTTGCGACATCTCAGCCATGTCAGCAGCCATCAAAAAATACTATCGATTGCACCCCTGAAAAACGAGAATTACTAAAAATGAAATACCTACATTTTGTGGATGTATCATTGATTATAAGTTCAGATAAGGTAGTGGCCTAAGTTCAACAAGTATTTATAAATTAACGCCCATTTTCATTTTTCTCAATAAAATTCTGTCCATATGTTCATAAGTTTTTCATGCTATGCCATAAGGGATGAAAAGGGGGTTGAAATATAGACAGGAGAAGCCACGAGCACAGATAGTCTTACAATATTCTTATCGGACACTTAACAGTGCTTAGTTAGTATAGATGGATAGTCGTTACTCAACGAAATTATCCCGCATCATATGTGTAATGGCGATATAAAAACAAACAAGTTGGAACAGCCTGCTCACTAACCGTCATCGCGACATGATGCAACAAGCTAGGGTTGGCTCAACCATTTTAATTAGAACAGTAGTACCTATATTAAAGTTATTAATTAATCTTTTTTCCCCATATTTTTCATCGACTTTATGTATCGTAGGTATTATTGTTCTTACTTGTTGTTACGTTTGTTTAGTACCTTTGCATGTATTATTTAATGATTTAAAATAGATTCCTAGCACAATCACTGTATGTGATTGTGCTAGGAAGTATGATGATGAAATATATCCTACAAAGACGAAGACATTATCACGAGAATATAAGTCTATGGTTGGTTAAAAAATAAATACAATTATTGTATTCTAATTATTATAATTATTGTATTCGGAGACAATAGCAGATCCAGCGGCCGTAGGTTATCCAAAATTTTACCGCCTCTACCGATCTTTTCAAATACTAATTTATGTAAGACAAAAGAAATTCTGCTGACAAATTTGCCTCCCTTAAAATTAGGCGGCCCAAGCTTAAGCCTAATTGTAAATCCGCCAATTAGAGGCAGTATAATAAGTAGAACGACAGGAAAGCTCTCTACAGACCAGATTTTCTAAATTTATTAGGTATTTGACGATGGTGTTGCGAATTCTTATAGGTACAGTCAACCAATTTGATTTCTATGCTACTTCGTACCTTGTCACAGTGACATAATATGAGATCTCTAGCGGCTTTCATATAGATTTTCACTGTGACAAGGTACGAAGTGGCCCAGAAATCAAACTGGTTGAGCGTGCCTACTGCCTGTAATTCATATTATGACGTTTAATCGATATACGATCAAAATTGATCTCACCATTTTAGTTTTCAGAGTAGTGGCAACCCTACTGTCCCCAGAAGCCGGCATCGTAAACTGAAACGCCGCGCACGCAGGTTATCTCTTAATTGCTGATCCGGCGCACAATTATGTGCCGTAATTCTGTTTCCGTGTAATGGAACGATTCGCTTGTTTTATTGATTTGAGACAAGGTTAATAACATAATAACACTTTACAAATAGTTTATGATATTTTTAACATTCTACAAAACAGGAGGTGAAATGAGATGGCGAATTGTATACGAATAGTAGCGAGGAATATATTAGGGGAATCGAAAGGAAAACGTATGATAGAGAAGGAAACGTGGTGGTGGAATGAAGAAGTGCAAGTAAAGCTGAAACAAAAGAAGCAAGCGTTTAAAGAATGGCAAAGTGTTGAAAATGGAAATGAAAGTGAGAAGGAAGTGAAGAAAAATGTATATAAGGAGTGCAAAAAAGGCGCTAAGCGAGCGGTTGCAATTGCAAGAGCAGTAGCACAGGACACATTATACGATTCACTGGACAGTCCAAAAGGTGAAAAACAGCTGTATCGCTTAGCGAAAATGAGAGAGAAGAATGCAAGGGACATTGGTCATATTAAATGTGTAAAAGACGATGCAGGAAAGGTATTGGTGAAAGATGATGCTATAAAAGAGCGCTGGAAAGGTTACTTTGAAAGGTTGATGAATGAAGAAAATCCCTGGAATACGGAGCTCGAAAACCACCCCGCAAACATGGGTGGAGTAAGGGAAATAGGTATGGATGAAGTAAGAAAGGCTGTGAGAAGTATGAAAAGTGGCAAGTCTGTAGGGCCAGATGGTATACCAGTAGAAGTGTGGAAGTTATTGAGTGAGGATGGATGCAAGTGGCTGACTTTATTCTTCAATAAGTTGTTGCATGAAGAAACTATCCCCGAGGAATGGTGCGACAGTTTACTGGTGCCCATTTTTAAAAATAAAGGAGATATCCAGGACTGCAACAACTACCGCGGAATAAAGCTCATGTCACACAGTATGAAAGTATGGGAGAAAGTGATAGAGAGACGAATGAGAGAAGAGAGTGTTATAACGCAAAACCAATTCGGTTTTATGCCTGGTCGGGGTACTACGGACGCCATTTTTGCTCTTCGCCAACTGTGCGAAAAATACAGAAATGCACATAAAAACTTGCACATGGTGTTCGTGGATCTCGAAAAGGCATATGACCGTGTTCCGCGGGAGGTTTTGTGGTGGGCCTTGAAAGGGAAAAGTATGCCTGGAAAGTATGTGGAGCTAATTCGGTCTATGTATAACAGATGTTGTACTCGCGTCCGGTCAGCGGCTGGCACTACCGACAGGTTCAGCGTCACGGTGGGCTTACACCAGGGTTCGGCACTAAGTCCCTACCTCTTCGTCTTAATTATGGACGCGTTGACGTCGGACATACAGGAGGAGGCACCCTGGTGTATGCTCTTCGCCGACGACATTGTTCTTGTCGGTGAAGACGGTTACGAGGTACAGAGCAGGCTGGAGAAGTGGCGAAGTAGACTGGAGAATGTTGGCCTGAAGATCAGCAGATCCAAGACAGAGCATTTGTTCTGCGATTTCGGCGGTCTCTCCAGTTTTACGCCCATACAACTGGACGGCGTTACGCTCCCGGTCTGCTCCGACTTTAAGTACCTCGGTTCGCTAATACAATGCGATGGCGATATCGACCGCGACGTGAAGAACCGAATTAGCGCTGGGTGGATGAAGTGGCGACAGGTCTCGGGGACAACTTGTGATGCCCGAATGCCCCTTAAATTGAAAGGTAAAATCTACAAGACCGTAATAAGACCTGTCGTCATGTATGGATCGGAATGTTGGGCCTCAAAGGTGACGGATGAAACGAGAATGCATGTTACAGAGATGAGGATGTTGAGATGGATGTGTGGTGTGACAAGAATGGACCGGATTAGAAATGAGTATATAAGAGGAAGCCTGAAAGTTGCACCCATTACGGAAAAACTAAGAGCCAATCGCCTGGCGTGGTACGGCCATGTAATGAGGAGGGATGAAAGGCATGTAACAAGAAGAGTGTTAGATATGAGTGTGGATGGACGCAAGAAACGAGGTAGGCCAAAGAAAAGGTGGATGGATTGTGTGAAAGACGATATGAATAAGAAGGATGTGAATGTAGAGATGACGGACGACAGAGATGTATGGAAGAAAAAGACATGCTGCGCCGACCCCAAATAAATGGGAAAAGGGCAAGCGAATGATGATGAAAACAGGAGGTCTATTCTTGTTCATCTCTTTCGATCCACGTCGTGTTTCAAGCTAGGTCAAATCGTGGGATATACCTAATTAACAGTCATTATGTTATAGGTATATGATGATTGATGACCCAACTCGGTAAAATATGGAAAGATAGAAACATCTCGACCCGGAGTAAGATACACTTGGTCCGTGCACTCGTTTTCTCCATATTTCTTTACGGGGCCGAGACCTGGACACTCAAAGCCGCTGACAGGCAGAGGATCGATGCTTTCGAGATGTGGTATTGGCGCCGCCTGCTAAGGATTCCCTGGACAGCCCACCGCACGAACGTCTCGGTTCTTAAGGAACTTAAAATAGAAAAATGCCAACGTCTTTCCGCCATATGCCTACACCGTGTTGTGAGTTATTTTGGCCATATTGCACGTAGAGAAGCCAACAACCTAGAAAAACTCGTTGTGACCGGAAAGGTTGAAGGCAAAAGACCTAGAGGTCGAAGCCCGAAGAGATGGACTGACCAAATCTCCGAACAACTGGAGTTATCTGTCAGCACCGCCCTACATCGGGCGGCGGACCGAACCATTTTGAGACAAACCACTAACTGTCTAAGAAGGAGTCACGATCCTCAGCAATGGTGGAACGATTGAGAAGAGATGTTATAGGTACAAATAGTGGATGTCCACGGCTACTTACATGTGCGTAATGAAACCCGCAGGCATCCATGCAGAGGTAGAGGCAGGTTGCGACCCCCTGGATCGTCAGGAGGCCAACCTTGTAGGTGGCGCGCTGTAGTATCGCTGAAACAACGGAAAAATACACATTCAGTTCATTATTTTTTTTTTTTGAAAATTTAGTCAGAAGAAAGAAAGAGGTGCATTGGCGAGTAAGTTGGTGCGCGCAGCAGTACCTACGCGCGAGTAGGCGCGCAGCGGACGCCGCGCCGCCGCGGCCCGCGCGACTCCTGCCCTGCATACTAGGCTTATGCACTTATGCAGCTTGCCAGCTTACCCTAAATATATATGTGACCAGTGTAACATTTCTCCTTACCTCTAACTTAACGTACCCTACCATACCTAATAGGTACATAAAATTTGAATTTAAAGTCAAAGACAAACCTTTATTTGTGGAATTGCGATACATAATTTAAGTGTCATGATCACGTTATGATATTTAGACAAAATACTATGAATATCATATTTTTGCGACACTTGCCGTCTTTTATAGCTAATCAATGTAATGTGTCATTGGAAAAAACAACAGCTTATTGAGAATTCATTTATCATTATTATAATTTAAAAAAAAATACAATTAGCTTCTGTCCCACAAAACGCTTTACATAGTTTGACTGTGGGATCCGAGTCTCTTCGGTAACTAAATTCACATATATGACTATTACCTACTAGCACTACACTCAAATGGTTCTAAAACCTACTTTTGCTCGCGAATTGTACTTAGAATTAGAACAGTGGTTCTCACCTTTTAGTGATGAGACTTTTAGAGAGAGATTTCCATGGACCACGGTCTCCTAATTCCCGCTAATTCCCGGTCCAGCGACGGCACGGCTCCCTCATAGCGCAACTCTCGCAAGCCGTTGTTAATTCGTTATCACTTATTCAATATTTTTCTGATGGCTTCGCGGACCATTTTGGGTGCTTCCAGGGGCCACCAGTAGTCCGCGGACCATCGGTTATGAACGACTGGTTTAGAGGTTACCTATAATTTAAAGTGACAATTTGCAGCTACGACGCGGCAACGTCCTACTCCTAAGATTTAGTTTCTACATCGAAGAATTCGCGTACCGTAACGTAGGCGGCGCCGGTCGTTAAGATTAGGAAGTTAGGATACAAACCCCCATTAGGAAGTGAATTCCAGCATTTAGTCAACTACACCGCTACAGTACAGGTTTACGATGGGTCTCTCATGCCGACTCAGGCTATAAGTAATCTAAAACGGTACACATTAGCATAACAAGGCTATTCATGGTTAACACGATTAGTTAGATCCTTTAGGAGTGGCCGTTGAGTTAAGGGGGAGTCAGGAATGTTAGGAATACGATCCCGTTGTCCCGTGCAATTTTGCATTTGGGTCATAAATAGATTTAGGTTCGCGTCTTTCCTGTGGACATATCAAAAGTTAAGGGCTACAAAGCTTAATTTTGGATGGTTCTAGTAACCCGCATAAACGGCGTCTCCGGTTCTATAAATCCATGTAAGTAATAAAATCATAACTCACATGCTCATAAGCCGTTAACTATTGACCACAGGAGAGACGACTTTTGTTTTTGCAAGTGTTTATGACCCATTTGCACTAGTTGCATAAGCCTTAGTTATGCCATAAAACTGAATTAAACGATTTTTTAATCAGGTATCTTTACACTTACTTAGTTTTTAATATTTGTATTTTTTGTGGTTTGTAATGGAGCGTAAAATATCCATTTTATGATAGTCGGGATTGCAATTTGCAGATAACTTTCAAATAACTGTTAACTATTTGCATTCTTCAATAGTTCACTAACATGATGGGGCCCTTCTTAATGAAACACGGAACCCAATAAACAGTAATCAATAGCCAAGAATCTTCATTAATGTATTTCGCTTCGTAACTTTCCAAGGTAATATTTTAATGTGATAAAACAACCGAAACAATTTATGAATGAAGAATTCATACGATAAATAATTCAATACATTTGGTTTGCAAACTCGGCCTCGATTCGATTAATTTATGTCGCCAGTGCGATTGTTTATTGTCAATATTTAATTGATATTGATTTATGTGTTTGTTTCAGATTTTCAATCTAATGCTTAGTACTTTAAACATTGTAAGTTCAACCTCTAAAATGATAAACAGAATTGTTCCTAGTTCGAATTTTCGAATCAAGCTGTCTGGAAGATTACAAATAGATGAAAATCTGGAGACGTCAAACAGTTGCCCTCGAGGCTTTGGCCCCAGGGCCACGAAACGCTGTTCCTGAAATAAAGTCTGTATAAGTCTGCTGGTCTTCGTCATTCCTCACCCTCTGACCTGCGCCGCTTAGTACAATACCCTTACCATGAGTTTGCAATGTTTGCATTACTGTACTCGCTAGCGACTGGCGTAAACGATTTAGTATGGACAAAAGTACAGCGCCTGTGGCGGTTACGCAATAGAACTAAGAATCGCCATACTAAATCGTTTACGCAGTCGCTATCGAGTACTTACGGTAATGCAACCATTGCAAACTCATGGTAAGGGTACCGCTACTGGACTGTTTTGTATGACGTTTTAGTTTCCGTGACGTACATACATAGAGCTGACATTTAAAATCTAATGGGCTGAGTTTTATTTTTTGTCATTGCAGTCATTTTGAGTTGTCAATAAACATAGAATATCTTGTACCTATATTTCAAGTCAATGAAAAAAAGTTTAAAAAACAATAAACCAGTTTGTTAACGCGGAATGTCGTTCAAATTATAAAATTAGAGAAAAAAATGCGATCACTATTTACATGCAAGATAATACGTTTTTTTAAGCAAATATAACATGAAATAACATCCCCTTATCGAACGCGTCCGTTTAAAATAAGTAATCTGTTTACAGCCGCGTCCATAGATGGCGCCACTTACTATAAGCTGTATTAGCAACAACGTGTGCAATATGCAAAGCCATTCATCATGTTTCAAAAGCGACGAGTACTATCAACAAGGGTGTATCAAACTTGAACCTAAACTACACTCACGCAGGGTTCAAATTAATATATAAAGCTTATGTCTATATTCTCTTTTGTTATGAGTAACTGTTCTATTAAGGCATTTACACACAGGATTATCCGCAATACAGGCATTAATGTTGGATAGAATGGTTCGAACTCCATATTGGACGTGACAGATCACTTTCACTTTTGTGTTCCGTGCCTTATTTAGGAAATTAAAATGTTCATTGATGTTCGTTCCTACGCTTTTATAGTGGTTTCTGAGTCACCAACGCGCTTTGAAAACAATAATCGTTGAATGGGTTACTCACAGTATTACTTTCGCCATGTGAATCGTTTACCGTTTTACCCAGGATTTGTTTACAAGAAGCTTAGTGAATATATGTTTCACTTAAAACACATTTTCGGTACAAGTTTTTATTGGTGACTCAACTTATTTTTCCAAAGTCATCAAGTACAGGTGGACGGTTCCAATGATCCGAAACAGGACGGGTTTATCTTGTTTATTTTAGGAGTTGCTATGGCTATCTTCTATCTCCGTCATCAGATCAGCTCGATACCATACCATACAATTGTATTGTCACCCAACTTACAAAAGTATGTCAAATTTCAGCTCAGTCGGATTACGGATACCCACAAGTAGCTGAGAAAAGGATTGCACATTTTGATGACAACTTCATACTTACGAACGAACATTACGAACGAACAGTGCAAGTCAAATACTTAGGCGACTTCCTGATTTGTCGGTGCGGAGGCAGTACGATATGAGAAAAGTGTCAAATGTCAGTGTCAGCTGTCAGTCGACTCGGTACCATTTTTTACTGCGCCCCTACATTTAAATGAGTGCTTCCTGACTGGCGCGGGATGCGCGGTAGCGGGACGATGCGAAGGCGGTACTGCTCCGCTTCTGCGCATGATATTACTACTGCGCAAAAGTAATACTGACAGTGTTCCATCAAGTGAGAATCGTTGCCCGTCAGTAAATTTACGTCAAAGAAGAAAATGTCACATAATTATCGATCCCACCCCGCCAAGTCAGGAAGTCACCTCACTTAAAAATACATACAGTAAAACACAGAACCTCCACCTTTTTTCAAGTCGGTTAAAACAGGGTAATAAAATGGTCCTACTTCTGGTAAAATAGTCACGGGGTACAGCGAGTACTCTTATCTCATGAGCGCGCGTAAGCCATGTTGGTGTGTTGAGCTATAATTGTCTTGTATATAATGGGTGCGTCCGCCGTAGGAGCCATGAGTTCACATTGTCTATGTGTTCGTATATGTCCCAACTACAACCATGGCTAAACCGCGCTTGTGTGATAAAAGTACTGTAAAGTGTAAATCAATTCTAATTCCCTACATCTAGTTACTCCTAATAGCCACCCAACTCGATAGAAAACGATCGGACACCGGGAGGTACTTTCTTGCATCGCGCAGGAAATAAAGCAATTAGTAACCCGAGCCGCGCGCGCGCAGATCGCGCCGATACCGAGTCGATGGACCATTTGAGACAATCACCAGCGCTGGGGCACTTTGAAGCTCACTGAACAACGCTGAAGAAATACCAGAGACAAGAATGTAGGTAAGTAAAGATAACGCGATAAAAAAATGAGAAATAATAAACCGGCAGACAGAAAAACTAATCGTACCTACTGTCTAAAGTTTGTTAAACTTAGGCGACTTCCTGACTTGGCGGGGCGGGATCGATATGTGACATTTTCTTCTTTGACGTAAACTTACTGACGTCGCAAAGATTCCCACTTGACAGAATACTGTCAGTATTACATTTGCGCAGTAGTAATATTATGCGCAGAAGCGGACCAGTACTGCCTTCGCATCGTCCCGCTTCCGCGCATCCCGCGCCAGTCAGGAAGCACTCACTTAAATGTAGGGGCGCAGTAAGGCTGCGTTTCCACCAGAGATGCGCGAGGATGTGTTTTCATATATTTGACACCTCGCTCGGCGCGTTGCGAGGTGTCAAATGTATGAAAACGCATCCTCGCACATCTCTGGTGGAAACGCAGCCTAAAAAGTAGTACTGAGTTGACTGACAGTTGGCACTGACATTTGACAGTTTTCTCATATCGTACCGCCTCCGCACCGACAAATCAGGAAGTCGCCTTAATTACAGCTCTAGCATGCTACATCACATTTTGCAACTTCCTCCTTCCTAGTAAAACGCATTTATAACATTTTATTATTTACAATCTACACACCCACTCATTAACTAATCGCAATTTATAATTTTTACAAACACGATTCTTATTAATGGATGATTAGTGATTATGATAAGACAAGATTAGGGGGCGTGGATGGTCTAGACCGAACATTAGCTAAGTTATAACTAGACCCGTAATTATATCATTAATGCGAGACTTGTTTATGGCTAGGCTAGTAATAAAGCAATTAGTTTATAAAAAAATTTATGTTTATTGTTACGAGGCAAGTTTTGAACCACTAGTATCAGATACTTATTATTATGAGGCTGTTTTTTTTTCATTTAAAACTCATTTACGGATAAGTACATAAAATAGAATATATTTATGTACTTATCCGTAAATGAGTTTTAAATGAAAAAAAAAACAGCCTCATAATGAACTAAATACGTATGAAGGATGAAAGTAAATACACTAATCGGCAGAAAATTTGGCCCAAAATATTTCGTGATTTCAAACTAAAAATTGAATAAATGAAATAATGTTTAATATATAACAATGCATTTCTGCCGCTGAGTATATTTAACTAAATATGTTGTTAATAAGTATAAACGGAATATACAATTTACAAACTAAATACGTGCGCAAGTTTGACACTACTTATTACTATTTAAATTATACTAATTTAATAAACTTCCTTTTTTGAACTCTGTTCAAAATGTTCGTCAACGAGAAAACGTACACATAAATGTGATATGGGTATTCATTGCTTCAAGCGACACTACAGTTACTTAAAAATACATACAGTAAAACACAGAACCTCCACCTTTTTTCAAGTCGGTTAAAACAGGGTAATAAAATGGTCCCTACGTCTGGTATCTCGTACTTAAACTCCAAACCCCCGGCGGCAGCCCCCACGGCGTTTGCGCATCGGCGCTGCTTCGGCGCACTTTCAGTTTCGCGCTTATTACAGGCGCTGGCGGTGACCATAAAGAAATACAAGGTTAAGGACAGTCTCACCCAATTGTGAGTGTGTTGATAATAGTAAAAATAAATGATTCGTAAAAGTTGTAACGTCATTTGCAATATCCCTGCAAGCTTCATGCTTGACAGAAACTTTTAACGTTTTTAACATCTGACGTAAATATCCGTTAACATTGCCATTAGAATAACTGACACAAGTGACTCGTCTCGTTATAAATATTTTAATATCGTCATGTCATCTCCGTCACGATTGAGTTGTTGCACTTTTTGATTAGGACCACTATCCAAAACATTACAACATCTACATCAACATCATGCAAAATAATATAGACTTTACAGAATATTTTAAAACTGTCCCCTATAATCTAAATAGTTACGCACCATAGTCGATAACTATAGAGTATCGACAACTAGCGCTAATTCGCGTTAAGAAGCTGTGAATGAAGCTTCTCGTACAATTGCCGACGCGAGACGCCCGGTAATGAGCCGCCATTCAACAATAGTGATGCGCAAACTCGCTTCAATTATACTGTAGTCGATAAACATTAAAAAAACTTGATACAACAAAAATTAAACGAAAATGAGATTGAGAAATATATATTTACCTAACTGATTTTGACCTAACATACTTACCTAACTGATTTTGTAAATCTAGATAAATTGTTGAAATTGATAAGTTTGACGACCTTCTAGTTGGTAGTGACCCTGCCTCTGGAGGTCCCGGGTTCGGATTCTGGTCAGGGATTTGTGTGATGAACGATGAACACGAATATTTGTTCCTGAGTTTTGGATATTTTCTATGTATATTATATAAATCGTCGCTTAATAATCGTACTAAAAGTTTTGCTTAGTTTATGACTAGGTCGATCTGTGTAAGATTGTCCACAAACGTTTATTTTATGTCCACAAATATCAAAATAATGTTAGGATACAATGATCTTACTGTATTAGTTAAGAATGAGTGTTTAATGCGTCATCTACCAAGCCAAGTAACTACCGTCCACATGTTATTGTTATGTCTCTTTCTCTCTCTTCCTATCCTAGCTATTAATCCCACATGGTGGTGGGGTCAGCTTTCCGCACTAATCCTCGCCACTTCGCTCTATCTTCGACATCTTCTTCGAATGCCTGACACTCTATCATGTCTTTTAGCACTACATCTTTCCACCTTGTTTTGGGTCTGCCCCTGGATCTTCGACCGGGGATGGAAAGCTGTAGTGCTAAGTTTCCTACGTAGTCGGGTGGTCTTCTTTTTATATGGCCATACCATCGCAGCCGACTCTCCTGCATTTTATCGGCGATGTCGCGCACCCCCAGGCTTCCTCGCACGTACTCGTTGCGGATTTTGTCGAGCCGGGTAACGCCGCACATCCACCGTAGCATCTTCATTTCGGCGACTTGAATAGTATGCACATGCTTTTGGGTTACAGCTAGGGTTGCCAACCGTCCCGCCTCAGGCGGGACGTCCCGTTTCCAGCACCCTGAACGATGCGTCCCGCAAGGGATGCGTGCGGGACGCCAATTGTCCCGCTTTCAAGCCTCGGCAGAATTATAAGAACTGGAGCGAACATTTCAGGAAAGAGTGCACAACTTCGATCAATGGAAATAAGTAATTTTTATCCCGCTCCCGGAGGACCGTACTCGTAATAGGATCATTTTAGCTCGGAAATTATCCACTAAGAACGTATATCTCGCGGGAATGAATAATTTATCCTACATCACAATTATTGAGTTACTGGTACGAAAACCAAGTAAACACGGTCCGATGGGGAGGAGAAAGATCGCAACATTATAAGCTCAACTGTGGTGTTAGACAGGGAGGGCTGACTTCCCCGGTTCTGTTTAATATATATGTGAACGAGCTCATAGAGGAGCTCAGTAGCGCTAGTGTCGGGTGTCACATTGCGGGCGAGTGCGCTAATAACTTTAGCTACGCCGACGACATGGCGCTGTTGAGCCCCTCTGTGGGTGGTATGAATAAGCTGCTTGACATTTGTCAACGGTATGCTGCGTCACACGGTCTCAAGTATAATGTCAGTAAAACTAAAGTCATGGTCTTCAGGTATGGAAAAGGACCGGAGTTCATCCCTCCAATGGTATTGGACGGGGTGGATTTGGAGTTAGTGTCCTCCTTTAAGTACCTCGGCCATATTCTCACTAACAACCTTAAAGATGACGATGACATGGAAAGACAGAGAAGGTCTATATCAGTAAAAAGTAACATGTTAGCTCGTCGCTTTACGTATTGTTCAACCGAAGCTAAAATAACCTTGTTTAGGGCATACTGTCAGGCGTTTTACGCAAGCCAGTTGTGGTACAACTTCACAAAACGTTCCTTTAGTGCACTAAGAGTGCAATATAATAATGCATTTCGTCTCATGTTGAAGCTGCCATGGCGCTGTAGTGCGTCTGGCATGTTTGCCTTAAACAGGGTGGATGATTTTTTCGCCTTGATGCGAAAGCGACAGTGGTCCTTTCTGAATAGGCTGAGTAACTCAGGTAACACAATTGTATCTAACATATTCACCAGCTGTTACCTGGATATTGTATCCTCCACTCCAAATATATAAAGGACCGGACGAAGTAGTAATTAAATAGATACTGACTTACCTACTTTGTACTTGTTAGATTTAAGCAATTTACTACTACTACTACTACTTAGTTAATTATTTTTAATTTTTGAACATGTGTCTAATGTAATGTAATGTAATGTAATGTGATATTGATGGGATTATTGCCTGAATAAATAATTTTTTTTTTTTTTTTTTTTATTTATACGTTAACAATATTGATACGAGTGCGCGAGTCCCGCATTTTTTAGCCAAGTCCCGCAATTCTTCAATAAATGTCCCGCAAATCGGAGCACATAAGTTGGCAACCCTAGTTACAGCCCACGTCTCGCTGCCATACATAAGAACCGGCCTTATGATGGTCTCAACCCTACTACAACTCACTACAACAAACTATGTTAGTTTGACCGGCATTCTTTTGTCATATGTTATTGTTCGTTTTTTTATCGGTAGACGAGAACACTAATCTGAGTTGAATATAAACGGATGCACGGTTTTGAATCAATCACCTAGTAATTGGATGAGGTTTTGCATAATAGATACGACAATTAAGATGCAATTAAGTTTATTTCCGTGTGTTGCATCCTTTTTTGCAGAAGTACACCCACAAACGAAATATAGCTTGTAATGTAGTATAGTGTTTCATTAAAATTATCGACATTCTAGCCTGCTCTCCACCCGCCGCTAAACCCGCAAATTGATTTCAAACCAGCACCATCGGCAGCCGGCAAATAACACACATTTGCACGACTTAAGTGAAATTAAACGTAGTTTAAAACTCGATTTAATACTAGACCCTTGCGCCCGGCCCTATTCTGTTTGCTCTAAAGGAAAATCTACTTTAGGTTTGGGAGATAAGATTGGTTTTTTGTTAACTGTGTGCGGAGGATCTGATTTCCTAGCGATTAAATTGAATGCTTACAATGATAGCGTGAATATTGCTTACTTTTGATATGTTTGTGTGGGCTATTAGCGCATTCCGATGAGGATGAGGGAATGCGGTCTCGCATATACTAAGTACATACTTTTACAGTTTATCTGCAATAAGTTTAAGTTGGTAACGGCAACGCTCACGTGACTCCTTTAGTGTTGCGGGCGGCACGGCAGATTGTAAAACACGAAAATTTAAACTACCTACACTTTTGTTAAATTACTATATAATTTTCAGAAGCTTAGTTATATATATTCTAAAAGAATAGTCATACGATGTAGAACATTAATTAAATAAAGCTTGCTAGGCCTTTACCAGCTTGATCTAGGTAGGTAGGTACTAAATACCTAGGTTTTAAATTCATGTAGCTATCTATATTTTATTAATGACTAAAGTAGGAAGATTGTTTTATTATCTGTCACAAGGTTACAACCGGGGCATTTTTATCTTAAACGTACCTACTATTTTTAAGAAAAAAACACGTGTCATAAATTGAATCTTAATTAAATGTAATCAGTTAAAAAAATATATATCTGCACTTAACCTCAGAAATATTACGCATGTGAAATTATCGGTCATTCGCTTGCGCAATATACGATCATCTTCATTACATATTCGTCAGTACTGTTAATGACATGACGACAGAAGCATTAAAACTAGGTGGGTCATTCTAACTAAATAGATAGATATAATGTGCCTAATAGTCCTAGCCCGAAGCACTTTTCGGTACTTTGATCCGCCATAACATACACTATTAATTAAAACATTACTGCCTCATTTGACTACGAAAGTTGATTTGATACTAAACCCGGGCCTCCGACCATAAAGATCGTGTCGACACTTGTTTTTGATATTATTTTTACGAGCTCTAAAAATAATGTACAATCACCGCAGCATCTACTCATTTCAAATTCGTTTAAATTAGACTTTACAGTAATGGAATAGGAACGACGCTACAGCGATATCTGCGTTGAAGGCTGTACAGGGTCGACTAATGAAATTATATCTACGAGATAAAGTACGGATAAGTCAAGACACGGTTGTCTTTAATAATAATTACGGAGAAAGTCGGTAGCTGTCAAAAACGGGTCCGTCCACTTAGATTATGAACTAAAATATTTGGTCAGTTTCTTAACGTTGCGCGTGGATTTCGAATCCAATAATGGCTTAGTTGTAAATTATGGATGGTAATTTAAAAACGTCAGTTAAAAGTTCACTAGGCTAATCTGGACAGAGGCAATATGATTGTGTTTAACTGTGTAGCGAATAGGTGAGCCGTAAAAGTGACGTTCATTCCAAAATAAACATGATTTGTCGAGAAAAAGGGACAATGACCACTCTAAGCCATTTTCTTACAACATTTTACGATAGTCGTAAAGAAGTGCTTATTGGTTGAAGGCCGAGTAAAACTTGGGAGTGGGCGCTTGTAGGTAGAGTAACATTACATACTCGTAGGTAGGTATCAGAAGGAAAATGCGGGGCAGCAAGCCGAGTATTCGACATTGTAAGTACCTACGCTTCGGATATTTGTTGACATATCTAATTAACGACCAATGTTGTTGTTGTTTAAACCACGAGTAAGGCGACTTCCTGATTTGTCGGTGCGGAGGCAGTACCATATGAGGAAAGTGTCAAATGTCAGTGTCACCTGTCAGACGACTCAGTACCATTTTTTACTGCGCCCCTACATTTAAATGAGTGCTTCCTGACAGGCGCGGGATGCGCGGTAGCGGGACGATGTGAATGCTCCGCTTCTGCGCATGATATTACTACTGCGCAAACGTAATACTGACAGTATTATGTCAAGTGAGAACCTTTGCGACGTCAGTATGTTTACGTCAAAGAAGAAAATGTGACATATCGATCCCGCCCCGCCAAGTCAGGAAGTCGCCTAAGTTTACGATTCAGTAATGCCTCCTGTATTGGTTGGTGTCATGACTTAGGTCCGATTTGTGTTAATGATTCAACTATCTCCCATTTAAGTTGACGTTACGACGACATATCGATATTTGACGGGAAATTCTTGATTGACAACATTGCCTTTAATGAATGTTTGATTAGTGATTACAGATAAACTGAGATACTTATACTTATAGGTAAACTTTTTATTTTATTTAGCTTAGGCAAAAGGTTCTCTCACTAAACCTGTAGCTGGAAGATTTATTCAGTCCATATTTAGAAAGGGATATTTTAGCGGCTGTTTTACATTTAGTCTATTTAAGTCAGTGGCTACGCGCGCAATCATATGACTACGAGGTTTACGGAGTCACATGGTTTCACGGATACTACTAAACCTGGCTACGCGCGCAATCATATGACTACGAAATTTACGGAGTCACGTGGTTTCAGGCATAGTACTAAACCACGTGTTTCGTCAGTCATCTCATTCAATGCCAAAACCCATAAACTGTTTTTGGAATAATACATGACGGTAATTGAGTGCCAGGTTTTATGCATTTGTCTAATAACTAATAGTGGGTTGTTTAAACCGAGCAAACATTCAGGTGTGAACCGGCTGATCGCAAGGATGGTTTTTTTTTATGATTAAAGCCTGTCACACACTGCAGCGGCCTGCGGTGGCGGTCATTTGTACACTGTTACTATCCGAACATTCATTCAGAATTTCAGACACACGCGGCCTAGATTGTCATAGCGTCAACTAGCCGCCACTACAGCGTATATCTGTATCTGATCTTTATAATTATAACTAACTACACAGTTTTATACAATAAATGTTGATTTTCCTATTCCACATCTCCAAAACGTCTACCAATGTTTAGCAACGTAGTATACGTCTACCTAAATATGTAGTGTTTTAAGGCAGTCTTTAATAAACAATTACTTAGTGCCTACTATACTGTACTGTGCTGTACCTAACTGTATTTGTGCCACGAATAGGTAAATGTTTTTTTTTTTCAAGTGTTTTTTCACAAACCATTTGAGACACTTAGGTTGGTATGTTATACTTTTATTTAATTTATTATAATTATTATCTATAGAAAAATTTATTGCTAGTACAATAAATCACTCACATCACATGGTCCGAATGAGAGTTGACGACTCTGAAGATTTTAATAAAGTCGTAAACCAACTCTCAACCAAATACACGAAGTCTCCGGCAAAAACTTATTACAACATGACCAGTAACTACACATTATCATCCTTATGCCTTAGACAATAAGAAAGCTATTGAGATGCACGGAGATCAGTGTTACCTCGTGACACCGCGGCTAGCGTTGCGAATGAGTTCTAGTTTAAGTATTGACAAAGTGATTTGTTCCCGGTTTTTTGTTGGGGCAGTAGCAATCGGCTTGACCCTATGAACGGCCGCAGAACGGACGCAATTTGTATAGACAGATTAGACAGGCCGATAAATAAAGTACAGCAGGCGAATACGGTGTCAAACAACAGTAAAAATAATTGTACGTTAACAAATAAGACAAAAGTTACGAAAATACTTGGAAAACATCAAACTGCAACCAATTTTTCAATAAGGTGCAGCGGGGCAATCTAGAGTATCTAGACTGCGGGAAATTAAAACTAACCGATAATATCTTCCGTGTTTTACATCATTTACTAGAGTTCTATCTAGGCCCGGATAGCGGAAAAGCGTTTTCACAATCTCACTAATCTGGCACTCTAGTAAATGATGTAAAACACGGAAAATATTTCGATTAGTTTTAATTTCCCGCAGTCTAGATTGCGCCGCTGCACCTTACATGAAAATGAAAGGACGCAGTTTGAACATAAAATGAGGAAGGGGGTCGGCTTTGGCACCTTATTATAAGATTTGACGTAGGCACTAGATTTACGAACGCGACTACCATTTGACCGTCCAACCCAGAGGGAAAAACTCTTGTCGTGAAGGCCGGTTTCCTCACGATAGTCACGATGTTTCCTTTCACTATAAAGCCGTTAAGTATATTTTTTTCGTATTTTTCACACGTTACACGACTATTTCAATGACTGGATATTTAAAGTGGCGATTGTGTGAGAAATGTGCATCACTGCGAACACCCGCGGTGGTGACCAATGACCACAATTTGTATATTAACGCGGTGCGATTGACCAATTGGTCTCACTGCCTATTTGACAGTATAATTAAGCAGATTGAAACGAATGACTGAGGACTATGACTATGATTTCCCCTTAAACAAAACTAGTACATAAGCCAATGATTTATAAAGTACGATTAGGTTCGCCCCAACATTTACCGCCGCCGACCGACGTTGCGTAGGTAAGTTGGTGCAGATTTCGAACCAAAGTTCTTGCTCCAAAACCCACTCTTTTGGGTCTGTCTTTAATATATAAGTCAATGACAAACAAATTACATAGTTTTTCTCATAAAAGGCCCGCAAAGTGAACGTTACTCATAACATATTGGAAGATAAAATGTATATAGTCAACCTGAAATGTAGTACATACCAGTGGCGGCGCGTCAAAAATATTCTTAAGGAAGCCGAAAATAGTTTGCCTTTCTTATTCTTCATGAGCCGTACTAAAAGAACTGGTGTGGCGAGTTCGAGTTGTATGGACGCTCCGCCACTGGTACATACAGTCTATTCATCCTTACGTGTCTTATCATGTAAACAAACTATCTTGAAGAGATTAATCATTATCACCCTTTTCTCTAGGATTACACATTAATCATCATTTAAAATGTTGATATGTGTATGTGTATGTAAGCACTTTATTGTACACATAAACAGGTTAAAACAATATCTACATGTCACATAAGATTAAAGTACAAAGGCGGTATATGATGAATGAAAATACTTAAGGCGCTACACTGAGATATTTGGAGTCTTGAAACGCTGTCCTGCCCAGACTAGCAAACAGTAGGGGCTGATTTTCAGATATATGATTCTTGACTATATGATTGTGGTACTGACAATAGCGAAACATGATTGCTTAAAATTTTCTCGATAGAAAATAAATCCAAAGTCGAGTCTATATTTTCCTTTTTTTCCTCAGCCTACTAAAACAACGCATTATTAAAAGACACGATTAAGTTAATATGATGGTATTTTACCTCATCTAGGTACTGACAAGAAGAAATTTAATAAACCTGAACACAGTCAGATATTTAACGAGATTTGTCTAAAAAGCCATTCTCGGAGAGGGTTGCATCCCGTTATGTCGTGAGCGAAAAACAAAGGGTGTCTCTTTCAATCGATATATCGTCTTAAGCTTAAGCCACACAGAGAGCGGGCGGGCGGTAGCGGGCGGTAGCGTCGCGGGAGCGGGCAGTAGCGGCGCGGGAGCGGGCGGTAGCTCCCGCGCGGCTCCCGCCCACTCCCGCGCGCCTCCCGCGCCGCTAACCGCCCGCCCGCTCTCTGTGTGGCTTAAGCTTTAAAGAAGCTCACAAAGTAAATATTGCAATCCTAGAGAAAAGTGTGATAATTGTTAACGTCTTCAAAAATTGTTTACATGATAGGACACACGTAAGGATGAATATACTGTATATATAAATTCCATTAAAAGTCCGGTTCCAAACTTTTTAAAAATGTAATGTCGCCATGTAAAGAGAGGGAACAAGTTATATATACAGCAGATTCAAATGCGAAAATCGTTTAAAAATTATACTAGCGATTTTGTTTAGAAAAATAAACGTATAGATGCCATTAAGTTTTTATAAGGTTATTAGGCATTAAGTTTCGTCTTGTTTACAACTAAATTAGCCTCGGCCGGAATGGTAATTGCAGGCTTCGTATTATAATTAAACTGACTCGCAATACACGCATGAGTATTTGATACAAACTTCATTACGTAAACCGCGTCAGTAAAACGTTGAAAAATTGCCTCCATGATTCGCTGCCAAAACCGGGCGATTAAGCGGGCGGTGCTGGCATACCTATTAGTCAGTTATTTGGCGTCCAGGGAAGATTAATAGTGTGAAATTAGTCGGTGCTGTGACTAAGCACTTAATATACTTTCAACAGTAGCAGGTCCGTGACGTTTACATACATAATTTGCAACAATATCAACACTTATCTCGGGATTTTTATATTAGAAAAAAAAAACCGTTTTAGTCATTCTGGCTTCGGAGTTCGGAACCCCAAAAAACTGAAGACACAGAAACGTTTTTCATTTAACGACGGTTGCAAACAAGACAACGGTTGTAAAATCTTTACAATTTAAGATTAAGAGTTATTTTAAGTCAATAATTGTAAAATTAAGAGAAATAAACAGTTTAAATTTTTCATTTTTTTTAAGCGTTAAGCAGACACCGAGCCCAATGAAAGTTTGCGACTGCATAATAATCATATAGGTATGTATTTGGAAACCATTGACCGCTTTGAGTGGTTATAAACTGAGCGCTCCCGTGCTTGGGAAGGCACGTTAAGCCGTTGATCCCGGCTGCTGTCTATGAAAGCAGTCGTTAAGCCAGCCTTCGGGCGGCTTGAGAACTTCTAACAGTCAAGTTGCCCACTCACTTGACAAAGCCTTAATCCCAATAAGGTCTGGTTTCCCCTCGGGTTGAAAGGTCAGATGGCAGTCGCTTCCGTAAAAATAGTGCCTACGCCGCTACCTAATCTTGAGATTAGATAGCGGGACCCCAGGCATCCCTCAGGATGCGACTGTACTGGGATAACGCTAGGAGGATGAATGATAATTTGGAAACCAACCTTCTTTGGTAGTCGGGTAATAATAGAGCAGTTGACGTATTGACGCAAGGTTGACGCGCCGTCTTGTCGACAACCTAATTTCTAAAACTGTAACTGTAACAAGTGAGTAACCGAATTCCACTCATGCGCACCGCGTTTGAAACGCAACGAGAATTGTTTTGAAAATATATAACGCGTGTTAGATCGAGTAAAACAGGTACAGTCGGTGTAAAAAGTTTAACAAACTGAATTATTGAGGACTTAGGCGACTTCCTGACTTGGCGGGGTGGGATCGATATGTGACATTGTCTTCTTTGACGTAAATTTACTGACGTCGCAAAGATTCTCACTTGACGGAACACTATCAGTATTACTTTTGCGCAATGCGCAGTAGTAATATCATGCGCAGAAGCGGAGCAGTACCGCCTTCGCATCGTCCCGCTACCGCGCATCCCGCGCCAGTCAGGAAGCACTCATTTAAATGTAGGGGCGCAGTAAAAAATGGTACCGCGTCGACTGACAGCTGACACTGACATTCATATCGTATTGCCTCCACACCGACAAATCAGGAAGTCGCCTTAAGCGATAGGTAGAGCTTACCGCTTAATTCTTTTACAAGTAGGTATACCTATGGGCGCCTATAGTAGCATGTCCTGGACGCTTTCAATCATGATATTTGCTACCATTGCCTTATTAAAATTAGTGGCGGCCTTAGGGGGTGGTAATGGTAACTAGCGCCCGGGGCCTGACGCAACGGCGCTAACAACGCAACAACCCTAGTATCCAAGTGTACCTTTCCACCAGAGACAGATGAGTGAAAGGTTACCGTTTCCACCAATGCTATACGCTACGTGGACCAATGATTATGATTTGTGGATATCAACGTAATAGTAACGCAGTATAGCACATCTCTGGTGCAAAGGCTGCCGCCACTGTTAAACCCCCATTTAATCACACCATAGCCGATGCGCGTGACCCGCGCCGTGGCAACGCGGTCGTCGCTCGGCCTTGCTCGGAGATTTTCGCGCGCTGTGACGTCAGCGGGCGACGTGCTCTCGCGCACGTAATGCACAGGGATAGTGACGCGACACCAACATCGATAGCTACGATTTTATGGGGTAATAAAAATTCGCGATGTTTATAGGTTTATTTCGGTTAGTTGGTTTTGATAGTTAGATTTTATGAGACGTGTATTTGTTTCGCGAAAATTAAATTAAGAATCTGTTAGTTATGACAATGCCTGGTTTTACCTAATTTGAGAACAAAAGACAGATTAAACGACAAAATTGTGAGGACGACCTCGGGTAAAATAATGTAAACTGTAGTTTCACCTTTGTACTTTCTCTATTTTAAAATTTTGTTTTTGCAATACTCGTACATACATACACCTATTTTATTTGTTTAAATTGACACAAGCATGAAAACTATTCTATTCTTCATTCATCAACCAATAAATTTATATCTAAATGATAGAACGTTTAAGTTCAATGCTCCTATGTTAAAACGAGATATATTACTAATATGTCCACCTGTTTGATAAGGCTAATGTGTTCGTCCATCTAATGTGATACATCGCAAATGCTTGATTGACAACTAGTTTAGTGCGAGTTTTATGTATATTTGAGTTATGAACCCGTCATGTTTAATGCTGTCAATATGTTTAATATAAATTAATATTATTCCGGTTTATTCAAAGTTATGTAGAAAATGCAGACGTCGGGCCATTTGTTATGATTATGACATATTCAGAACAAGTTTTGGCGTACAAGGTTTTTATCGATATTGACATATTCATCGATAGTTTTCTCATTTCTCTTTGGTAAGTCAATAAATTACAAGCCGTTCCGCGTGTATTATTTAAATTGTTTCATATCTGTTTTGGAATATGTATCACGCTATGATATGGAAACAGGTATTCGTCTGAATTTATTTGGAAGCTTGAATAAGTAGATTATGCAAATCGCATATAATCGGGGCACATATGGTTACACCGGCTTCATATTAGTCGCCATATTCACACTTAATCTTTTATAATGCCAGTGTTTTGAAAATAGGAATGCTGCCGAACCAAACTCGTTGACATTAGATTATTCATAAATCTCATAATTATCAATAGGGTAATCCAGGTGGGAAATAAAAATGAAAAATATGGCGAAGCAAAGCAACAGTGTACTTTTTATCGATATTAAAAATAACGATTGCAGCTCTATTCGCCATTTGGAGTTATCGACATAGTGCTGACCTTCCACCTCATATCAACCCTGTTCCGTAATCTGTTTATCGTTTATCGCACTATTACTACATTGCATACTTGCGTGAACTCTGCTTTACGACGTATAAAGGGCATGGACATTTTTAAATGTCTTTATGTCACACCGTCATAAAGTGGCAATTATCGCACGCTATACGAGTACGGAAAATCCCACTTCCTGGGCGGGGGATTTGTACTTACAACGGGCAGTAATAAAGAAACCCTCACATTCTTTGTTTTGCGGCCCGCCCTGGGTGAATCAATTATTTGCGTATTTCCGAGAAAATACCAATCGTGTCCTTACACGATGACATCGCATAGTAATCTGTGTTTCAACATTTTATTACCGAGGTAACATTTATCTCATTTCTAGGTAGGTAAGTATGTCAGGCAGGGGTACCCTCTTTAGACTTTTCACTCACTTCGTTAGTGATTAACTCATTACTCGTAAACACATAGTTTTTTTAGTTTTATATAAATATTAAGGGTCGGTTGCACCAACATACGAACACAGGCCGGTCATCGTCAAATATGGCGCCGGCAGCTGTCATCCCATAGAAACTTGTCAAACTTTACATACAATAAGATTTGACGAACACCGCTTACGATTACAGACGGTTTGGTGCAACCCAGCCTAAATTTCTCAAGCCACTTTTAAACAGTTTCCAAAGTGTAACTAACGACCTCTTCTATCTTTGTCTTTATTATCAATAACGGCATACCGAATTTTATAAGGTTTTCAGGAACACTTCCTAGACGATTATTTTTATGACTTTTCGTTTTTATGAATGTGTTTATCGCTTGTTTTATGACATCCAAGAGAAAGACACGTGCATTGATTTTTTTTTAATTTATCTACTGTACGAATGTTGTTAATAATTTGTTACTCATTGAAATATCTGTAAAGAAAAAAAAACGACAGGGCAAACATAAGGATGATTCACGCTAGACCGTTCCGTGTCCGGGCCGGCCCGTTTTCTAGTATAAGAAATCAACGGCCGTGAACGGTCTAGCGTAAATCACATCCTTTAATCTCAAAGTATTTACCTATGTCTGATATTTAGGGAAACCATTGCGTAGTTAGGTACTTTATAAAGTAGACTAGCATAAAACCTACTACCTATTGTACCTATGAAAGCAATAAATGACTGAATAACTGATTAAAACAAAATTCCTCAAAATATATCTACCATTCTTAAAATTCTACAACCTGTAGCTCTAGTATTAGTTTTTTCGAAACATTAACTAATTCGAACGCGTTTGCGTTTTGTCTCAAAATGTATGAAAACGCTCTCACCGAGTTTGAAATACGCGCGTTCATCGGTTAGCAACAAATGTTATACTCGCTGTTTTAGTTTCCACTAGTGACCACCAGAGGCGCTGTTCACGTTTTCATACCACTTTCATACATTTTGAGACAAAACGCAAACGCGTTCGAATTAGTTAATGTTTCGAAAAAACTTATACTAGAGCTACTGGGACAAGTACAGCCAATTTCCTTGAACATTAGAGGACTGTGTGCTCCGCCGAAGCCTAATAAACGATAACGATAAAAAAAATATTGTACACACCAAACTGTTCATGGCATAAAACTTCTTGACTTCGTTATTAACGCTATAATTAACAATAAATTCCCCATTGATATGTCAATTCAAGGTCAAGAATTCCAGGAACCAACGCATCTTTAAACAATTTACCAGTGTGCCGAATCAAAGGGAAAACTGTCCCGTAACTTCCTTGTTAGACAACGAGGGCAGTAAGTAGGTTTTTATTTCATTAACAGTTGATAAAAGCCAATTGAGATAGCTTTGTCGGCCGGTTGAAGGTTGTGATTATGCTAGCACGTTTTCATCTTCTTCGGGTCATTGTTTGTATGACCTTGTGGCTGAATGGGTGGACTGTAGGCCTAACACACGTTTTTAGTGTTTTGGCTTATTACCTACTATTAGAGGTAAAATTTTAAATAACACTCGGAGTACGGATAGATGTTTATTCTTCCACTTTTACCAACGGAAAGAGAGCTATTTGAATGCTGCCGCCACTTTAATAACATCGTGAACGAACTTTTTACTGAACGAATGATTGAATGATGTCACTAACGCAGTGTTTCCATTATAGGTAGAAGCATAGACTAAAAGACGTTTTACACTTTTTGAAATAATTTAAATATGGCAACACTGGCGTCAAGTAACATCATTCAAAAACATTTGAAGTTTATTTATATAACTTAACTGTAACAATCTTATAACTAACACTACGTATGAACGCGAATAGGTAGGTAAAGCTATATTTCATATGTTTATTGTATTGTATGTGATATTGTATGTTCTACGTTGTAAAAGCCTTGTACTAATTCGATTGTTGCTCAGCGTCAATAGCCAATAATGATTTACGTCTGCTTAAATCGCATTCTTGTTATGGGAATTTTCATAGTTTTTCCACGACCGCCCGGAAACGAAGTGTACCTACCTACCTATCTAATGTTTTGGTGGCGTCGAAGCCCAATCTGGTTTTTATACTTTCATCTGTCTGAGTGTCCACCTGTAAGTAATTCAAGTAAGGTATTACGTACCTCCCTGTAATTGTCTTAAATACGTAGAACTGGTCGTGAGGCTATATATAACGCCAAAATAACAAAACCTTTTCACTGGGATCGATAAAATCGAAATATGTGATAATTGTCGCCATCAAGCCTTATTTCAAAACAATAGTGATGCTGCAAAATCTTGTTCCGAATGCTGTTTTATTTTATGTCAAATCATATTTTTTGGCACAGTCCTGTATTTCCTGTAACACTAAAATTTTTGTTAGTGAAAACTAATCTAACTACCGAAGTTTTACCAACCTTCGCTAGGTTAAAGTTAAGGTAAAGTTTTTAACTCTTTTTCAGAACATCGAATGTCAGCTTTCCACTCGTTTAATCTAAGATACATGTTTGACTTGTACTGATCGCTTTAACGCCTACGTCTGAAAAAGGGGTAAAACGATAGCCCATTTGCGTCTCCAGTTTAAACTCTTATCACAAACTAAGAGCAGATTAGATATCACTAACTACTGACATAGAAGGGAAACCTCTGCATTAGTCACTCGATAGATCGACTAATAACTTTATCGACTTCTCGCACCTAATTAAAGAAAGTCGATATCGGATCTAAGGAAAATATTAAACGTCCCCTGTAACTGTCTCTTCGGGGAATCTGTCGAAAGATAGACAAAACGTACTACATGTATTTCCTGCGATTTGGCCCTTAATTCAAAGGGTTCCTTAAGTAGCTGTTTAACTAAATTTAACGAGGCAGGTCCTCCGCTGTTTCTACATTATTTATTATTTTATGCCAATAATTAAATTTCATGGTGTCCAATAAAATACAACTAAGTAAAATTAAGCAAAATCTATTCTGAGTATTTTAACAACAAGTCGACTTTATCTGTTAAATGCCTGATAAATTATAAGATAGTGGTAGAATTAGTGTTAATGTTGCATTATTTAAGTAAATTGTTTTTGCATGCATAATATAGGTACCTACTGACGTTTTATGTCAATACATATTTACAAACATGCAATCTCTAATACTCGGAGTTTTACATGAAATTACTTAAGGGATTATAATCAGTTAAGTTCAGTTTTCATAGTTATGAACAGTTGTTTATGTTCAGATTCATAAATGCAAGTATAGTTGAGATTAATGACCAACTTTTTAGTGAAACTACTAACGAATGATACCTCTTTATTTTATGAAGTAAATTATTACGTATAGGTAGTTATGTATGTTGACTCCCGGGCCTCCCGGCCAGTTACAGTGAATGCATAACCGCTGACATTGCGGTAAGGATGTTATGCCCAGAGCGCCCGCGCACAGGTGGCGAGTACCGGGAATCAAGCCCACCGCTGTGTATGAGATAGTTCTTACATAGAATAAGTTAGTTACAGTTTAAGCTTCAAGCTGTTCACTCATCTTATATTTTAATCATTAAAGTTAAGTCCAAGTAACCTGAGTTTTACCTTGAAACGTCCTCATGAGCTCCCAACTTTAACTGGCGCAGCCTTGAAGGATATTCGTGAAAATAGTGCGTATAGTCGCGTCGCGTGATAAAGGACACTACTATTGGTTCTCACGCGTAACTCGAATATCTTCGAACCAAATAAATAAGTTAAATTGTGGACATTAATTGAATTACAACGTGAGGTACGTGATAAAAGGTGTCATCAGCGGCGGAAGTCATGGCAATCGGCGGTTTGTGAGTAGACCTTTTTGCATTCCTTGCTTATTCCTGATTTTTCCTGAAAGCTGGTGAAAACTCGTGTTACTAGTAGGTTTAGTAGTAGTTGTTAATAGTAGATTTTCGGATAAACTTCACTGGAAACTCTAGCAAATAGTGTTTAAGTTATCGTGCTCTGCTCTCCATCGATAGAGTGGCGTAAATTATAAGAAACTGATATAGGAATAAGTGCTAAAAGTGTTTTGTGCTAATTTTTCGAAAAAAAAAAAAAAAAAAAATATAATAAATAAATTTGTGTTTTTTTTTGAGCCAGTAAATAGAAATTCGTGATTTCACATTGATCATAAATTTTATTAAAATAAAATGGCTCAAGTACAATTACAAGTAATTCCCAAAGAGATGATTGATATCATCCCTAGATTTGAGGGTGACAATAAACAATTAAATTTATTCATCCGTAAAGCTGAATATGTAATTCAGAGATTTAGAGGTGTAGATGAAAATGTTATTCAAGATGAATATGTATTTCATGCTGTAACGAGCAGACTTATTGGTAGGGCTGCGACCCTCCTGAGTGAACGAGGAGATTTGGTGTCATGGGATCAATTAAAAAGTGTATTACGCCAACATTTCGGTGATCCTCGTTCAGAGCAATGTATTGCTATTGAATTAGAAAATTTAAAAATTAAACAAGGAGAATCTTACACCGATTTTTGCAATAGAATTCAGCACGTAAGAAGTACTTTATTTGCTAAGGTCAATGAAACTGACGACGAACAATTACGAAATGCTAAGACGACAATATATAATAATACCGCATTAAACTCGTTTTTGTATAACCTTCCCGAGCACATGCTTAGGATAGTGCGTCTGAAGGGTTGCTCCACTTTGGAGAGTGCGTTAAGTGTGGTAACTGAGGAAGTGAATTTTCAACTCCAGTACAATTCTAAAAACGGCACGCGTCCAGTGCAACAGCAGCAAAACTCACAGCCACGTCTGACCTTCCAACAACCACCACAAAATCGTTATTTTAGCGTTCCTCAACAAAACAATTTTAGATTTGGCATTCCTCAAAATTCGACACCGAGACCAAATGGTTTCCAACCCAATTCAACGCCGAATCGGGGTTTCAGATTTGGTATCCCAAATCAGCCACAGCTAGGTTTTAGGCCTACTTCTAATCAAGTATTTGGGTATGGTGCACCCCAACAATATAATGGATTTAGATTTGGCACTCCTGCTCAACAAGGCTACAGGCCTTTGCCCAATCACGGTTTCAACCAACAAACAGCATCTCCAGGCTTTCGGTTTGGTGACCCACGGGTTCAGCCAAACCTAAGAGCCCTTGACAATTCTGACGTCACCATGCGCACAGTTAGACAGAACAACTTGGTCGTGCCATGCGAAAATGATAACCTGTTTTACAGTGACACCCCGCAGTATTTAGACAACGAATATTACTATGAACAAGAGCCTGTTGAACCGACTCAAATCGAAGAAATACCTGAAGAAAACGCGAATGATGAACAAAACGTAATCGAAACTGAAAAAACAGTTAACGGCCTCGAAAAACCCAAAGCCTTAGTGATCAAATTAAATTGCGACAAAATTTCGGAATTACCGTGTATAGAGTTACCGGAAATCGGTGCACGCTTTATGGTCGACACGGGAAGCACCCGATCTTTCATAAATACTACACTGGCCAATCGCTATTTTTCGGAATTTAAATACACAGAGCCCTTTGAGGTGATCAGCACCCACGCAAGAAGCATGCATAACGAAATTATATATATACCACTTCTAGAAACCTTTAAAAGTACGGAATATCACAAATTTTATGTATATGATGTCGCCCAAGGTTATGACGGACTGATTGGTTCTGACTTACTCCAACAATTAGACGCTACAGTGAACATGAAAGATCTTATGTTACACACACGGAATACAAGCATACCAATTATATACAAACCTCCTTGCGAAAGAATGCCATCTGTACTAGAGAATGACGACATTGTTGACCAAAGTTCAATGAGTGTAAACATCGATCCAAACGAATGGAATAAACCTGATACGGAAACAGCACATTCACATACGTCAAGTACCTTAGCGGCTTTAGAAAATGATGACATTGTTGACCAAAGTTCAATGAGTGTAAACATCGACCCAAACGAATGGAATAATCCCGTTACGGAAGCAGAACATTCATTTACGTCAAGCACTTTAACGGCTTTAGAGAAACATAGTAAACCCAGTACAGATGCTGTGCACTCCGCAAAGTTTGTAGACACCATTAGCATACCAATTCTTCACAATGCCATCGACACAAAACCTAATCAGAGACTGACATATGATTGGAACAGAAATCAAAAAACGCAATACCTCTTGAAACAAAAAGATAGAGTTAGAAAAAAACGGGGCGGCGAAGCCGAATTTGATGTTACAAAAGGAGATACAGTATTCGTAAAAGGAGTCAATGTAAGACGTAGAAATGTACCTCGCTACCAAAAAGCAAAAGTTAAGGGCGAAGTCGCTAGAAACATTGTACCCATAGAAATTCGCGGCAGAAAAACTAAAACTCCAATTAAGGATATCAAACGTCTTCCGCAGGGTTGCCACCCACGTACTGATCCAGGGGGCACAGGGCCAGGTCCTCCTTCAACAAATGGAAAATGACAGAGGTATTCTTCCGATCAGATACGACAAATGGGCTATAGTTAAGGTTTTAGATTTAAATTTGCTTTGTGAAAACTATAACAATACAAAAAAAAAAAAAAAAAAAATTTTGTCCAAATACTCCCATCGCGTAGAGTTAAACGTGGAATTCTAAACCCCCTTGGCTCTTTAGTTAAGGCTATAACTGGTAATCTAGATCACCAAGACGCCCTTAGGTATGATAGATTGATAAACGAATTAAAGTCGAGCCAGGATGCAACTAACAAAAGGTTCACCTTGGTTAGAAAAATGGCGGATTCATTCATAAATGCCACCAATTCCTCTCGATCTAACTTCATTCAGCTGGACAAGGAAATATGGGAATTAAGAAAAATGTTTAACCAAACTGCAAGTAATCAGACCGTCAACAAAATCATTCTTACATTTAATTTGTTTTTACATAATTTTATGACGCTGTATGTCCGCCTGGATGAAATAGAAACAGCCATAACATTTAGTAAGTTAAGAACCCTACACCAAACCATTGTGGATAGCGATGAATTGTTAACTATGCTAAGAACTATTGAATCAAAGAACATTTTAGTGTACCCTGTTAACTTAGAGAACTTATTAAAACTTGAACAATGTATAGAATTAAAAGCTTACACTAAAGGAAGTACAATAACATTTTTGCTAGACATTCCAGTTATTCGAAAGGAAACTTATTCCTACTATAAAATCTTACCCTTACCAACCGTAAATATCCATAACCAAATAACCGTTATCATACCTGTACATCCTTATATCCTCGTAAAAGGGTCGAAAACCGAGCCGGTTGCTACACCGTGTATGGAGATTGAAGAAGGCTATTTCCTCTGCCAAGAAAATGAAATACTCCCGTTAACCCCTGACCGCTGCGTAGCAGATTTGATGAAATTTAACACAAATACCAGCTCTTGCCATCCTGTGGTTGCTAACATACAAGGGCTAAAAATAGAAACCCTGCAACTAAATCAATGGCTAATTTTTACAAAAGAGCCCCTCACACTGAAGAGGTTCTGCGAAACAGGAGTCACTCAGCACATGATCCGAGGCACTTACATACTTACCTTGGAAGACAATTGTGAAGTAAGGATCACAGACATCTTTTTGAGCCAACATTTAATAAAAGGGAAGGATGTACCAGTAACAAAATTACCAATTATAAACCTACCAGAGATCGATATGCCGACACCGCTACCAGAGAGGAAGCCTCTGAATTTGAACGGAGTTAACCTGGCGGATTTGCAGTTCATACAATATGCGTTACAGAAAAGTGATAGTGAAATAGTGGAAAGTAGTAATGAAAGCATAGTGAAAGTGAAAGGTATCAGTGTCTGGACATTGGGGCTATATATAATCCTAGTTTTAGGCACATGTATAACCATTTTTGCTAAATATAAGAAACTTTTATGTTTTCAAAATCATCAGTCGCAAAATCGTCCGACTGAGGATTTTGAACTTGCGGAGGGAAGAGTTATGTATGTTGACTCCCGGGCCTCCCGGCCAGTTACAGTGAATGCATAACCGCTGACATTGCGGTAAGGATGTTATGCCCAGAGCGCCCGCGCACAGGTGGCGAGTACCGGGAATCAAGCCCACCGCTGTGTATGAGATAGTTCTTACATAGAATAAGTTAGTTACAGTTTAAGCTTCAAGCTGTTCACTCATCTTATATTTTAATCATTAAAGTTAAGTCCAAGTAACCTGAGTTTTACCTTGAAACGTCCTCATGAGCTCCCAACTTTAACTAGGTACATACACTTCATCAATAATACTTATCGTTCTAATTTTGATAAGTATTGCTTAATTTTAAATAAACTATAGGTATAAGTAATTATTAAGTCAACCCAAACACTATACCTCCTCAACAACACTATTAAACAAAAAAGTATCAATGAACCCAGTGAAGGGCCAATTACTGCGGCGTGACAGTGAGTTGACAGGCGTGACAGCTCCGTCAGTCGGGATCAGGCCCCCCGCGGCGCTTTGACAGGTTCCCCTGACCTGTCATCAATACATCCTATTCAACAATATTTTCCACAGTAATTTGAGTCGTATAAACCTTTGTATTCGGTTGAAAATCCTTTTGATTTTTAAGTGTAGATACGTTGTTTTTATTCTTAGGCGGAGTCTGCGCTTGCGCCTCGTTGCGGGTGTCAAAATGTTTACACTGATTATTTACGTGTGTTTTGAGCTGCTTTATAATACTTTCTGCTTGAAGGTTGTAAGTGATTTTTGATGTCGTGATTTACGGTCCTATAAATGGTGTCATTATGCAACCTACTGTAGATACTGATTGACATAGAATAAGTTTTAATGCTTATATTAAATAATGATGATTATAGATAGATAGAGATATTTATTGATAAAATTTTAAATTATTTTACATGCCATTTGTACATACAATACAATACAAATACTCTTTATTGCACACCTCAAAAAGATCAAAGTACAAAAACATAATTATCCTTTATCATTTATATAGTATAAGACTATTAAAACTATTACTACTATTCCCTTACTACTATTATTATTATTGACTTAATTTAAGTAGGTACATTTTACAAAAAAGGGTCAGTTCTGGATGACCCCTTTGATTGGTTATTAACTGAGCGTTCCTATGATTTGTAAGGCACGTCAAGCCATTGTCTATGACAGCAGTCGTTAAGCCGAGTTATACGTAGGACGTTATTTGAAGATCCCTATGACATTTGCAGTGACAGTTCATTTATATAACCTTGGAAGAGCGTCGATTTCACATCGAAATGTTAATAAGCATCTTTTGGGAATGTAGCTAATTAATTTATGTAGGATTGTAACATTTACATTATAACAATATGAAAGAAACTTGAATTGTCCCTTATTTCCCAGAAATATGCTTAACCAAAACGGAATATACACGGTGACGTACTGCAAATGTTATATCGTTGGTCTGTATCGACTAAGGAAGCGGTGCTGTCGATAACAGATGTCGATAATTGAAGTGATAATAATAAAACGTGTCTTATATTTCATTTTAATTGTTACGTGACTGTGTAAAAATAAAACAACGTTAAATAACATATTTATTTATTATTTAACACGTTCACTGCGGCACAGGTCATTTTTGACCTGTAGGTACTGGTCTTTCTTCTGGTGCGGTGTAAGAATACGTTATGTCCAAATTTTATGTCAATAGGTCAAAGGGAAGTTGAAAACATCTTCGAAAAATATTTTTGTGACAGACGACCGACGGAAGCACGCATGAGTGACAACAATAGGGTTCCGTTTGGACGATTCGGAAACGGAACCCTAAAAATGGAGGTTTAGTAGCCAGAAACGTCTTTTACACGATAACCGCATTTGAGGTTTAAATTAATGTACGTGAGAGGACGCTGATAAGAACCGCCACAGATAAAAAAACAATTGAAGTATCGACACATGTACATCACTATATGGTATGTCACTGTCAGTGTCATAGGGATCTTCGTATAACGTCCCTCGTATAGATGCCTTCGGGCGGCTTGAGAACTTCTAACAGTCAAGTTGCCCACTCACTTGACAAAGCCTAATCGGCGTTGAGTTGATGGTAAAGTAATCAGCATTAACACATTTATTGCCCACGATTGCTATGCGCTACGCTCGTAGCCGATCACATGGTTTTTCAGTTTTGTAGCGTCTACGAACGGGGTTCCCGACTATCGGGTCCTCGGCGCTAAATGTGTTAATGTCTGTCAAAAAACGCGGAAAATATGTGAAATGTCCTACAAATCGGGTCGTGTCAGATATTTATCCGCGCTCTGTATATAAGAGCAGAGCTATTCCATAATACATTACATGCTATTCGCAAAACATGCTTCTTACAAGAATATAAACAATTTAATTCACTTCCTTTCATGTTAAAGCTTTTTAAGTGAAATATAATATGCGCGGTTGAATAAAAATGAATGGGTTGGCGTAGTTTATTTGACATTTTCATTGCTTGTGCTCAAAGGTGGTAATTCTGTAATTCTGTATGAGTCGCGGTAGTTTTTACTGCCCATCTTTTATTGTAGGTATTGCCTACCAACAAAACAACACTATCCAAGATATTTCAATGCAACAAAAGTATTCTTACTTTGAACCTTTATTTTTTGTTCTTAATTCGAATCTCTTGGAATCCTGTTGATGACCTTCTGGTCTTAAAATTCAGTTGATAGAGCATACCGATTAACCTTATTGAAATAAAGTCACGAGAAAATGAAAAGGAATGACTGGTTAAAAATTAAAGACATTTATTAAAGTTTACCTATCTCAAATAAAAATAAAAGCTATTATGTTATGATTTTGACACAACACAACACTTAGGTATATTTCCTGTGACGAACGAAGATAAGGTGTCAATTATTCGCAAATTCATTACAATTTTACAATGCCGACATAAACCCTTGTTAATTTTTTAGATTGTAATCTATAATGAATTTTACACGATATTGACATGTTTATTGTATTCAAGTACTTACATGCAGTTTATTTTATATACATTTTACTGACCAAGGAGCCGATTTTTGAGTGTCGAGCGCTCGTCTTTTCACTCGAGATCTGTCAAAAATCTATGATGTTTTGACAGATGTCGAGTGAAAAGTCGAGCGTTCGACACTCAAAAATCGGCCCCCAAGTGTGGCTCTAATGACAATGTATTCTTAGTACATATAACCAAGCCGTAGACAATGTACCTATCTTACTAGAATTTTACTTTCAATAGATCTATATCCCAGATCCATTAAATAGTTAGGTAGTCCGTAGAATCCATTTTGTGATCTGACAACACAACACATTCAGGGCCAATTACTTTTAAGCTTCTATAAATGATAACAATACCTTAATTCAAGTATTAAAATGAAAACTAATAAGACTCGCACTTTACCGGTTTTTATGATTATGTGGTGCCATACTACTTATATCGTGAATAATTTAAATACCTACCGCTGGCAATAAAGTCCATGTTTACTTTATCAAACTGATCTAAATAATCAGGCATGCTTATTGCTCGTTATTTTACGAGTTTACAAGTATTTAGACCGAACAGGTATTTTCAATTATATTAAGCTGAATTTAAAAGGCAAATTAGTCTCTAAGTTAAACGTAGGTCTATCTTTCCGAATATAGGTACTTAGTCGAATCTGATCTAACGGTAGTAAAGCGCACTTTTATAGAATAAACCTTATCGTCAATGACGTATACTGTATAAGAACATTATAAATAACAATAGTTACAGTTTCACTTTGATTTATTAAGAAGTTAATCCGCCTGTTTGATAGAAAACAGCGTAAATATTTGATTATTTTGTTTGAATCCTTGTACTCACTATTAATTTGTAAAACAAGAAATAAACACTTCTGGTTTAGTGAAAATTAAGGGTTACGTGAGTTTCTAAACGAAATTTAATTTAAACGCAATAAACGTATGCTTACCTACTATAGTAAAAATAAATGAAATGACCGAGGCAGTCCTATTAAGAATTGTCTGTTAATTAATAATTTCCACACGAAATCGTTATTTTATGTTTTTCCGGCGTAAAGGTACTTGTAAAAATATACCTAACGGAATCTTGAACATTCCAGCCCCAGTAATAAACATTGTATACACACTGTTATACAAGTATTTAGCAGTTAAGCTAGTTCATTCTAAGCTCCATGTTCTTAATTGATTGACTAACATGAATAAGCCGAAAATGATAAAATGCTTCAATTCAGAAAGCAGGCATGTCCTGCGGGGTAATCACGTAGGTATCTATTTGAACGTACGGCAGGCATATTTTAATGTCATTTTTAGTATGGGATTTGACATTTAGATCGACAGTAGGTACCGTACGTTCGAAATGTTACGTGATTACCCCGCTGTCCAAGTAACTGTTTTTTAGGGTTCCGTATTTTTAGTTCTAGACTCTTTACAAACTGCCATCGCAAATCTAGGGACCAAACTGTTTTTAAGGGTTCCGTATTTTTAGTTCTAGACTCTTTACAAACTGCCGTCGCAAATCTAGGGACCAAATGTAAACACGATTTATACCATGTTTTAAATTTTGTACACTAATGTCAACTATTAACGCCAAACACGTATTTGACTGTAAACTGCTTATTTACATCATTTAACACAGTAGAGGCAACCCTGTTCCAAATAAGTCATCATACTTACAATAGGGTTGTACACACCCATTGAAAAAAAAAACTTTATCCACAATCATTATCAAAATAATAACCGGTGGTGGCATTTCATAAATTCCTTATATCATTGCTTACATCTTAATAAATTAAGATCGGGAGATACATACAATATTTTGAGGTTATTTATTGGCCACTCCCGCCTTTGTGGTCGCCGAAGTTATCAGATTTTTAAAGGATACCATTTTATGTGTGTCCCGTCGCCTCGTGTGTGTGTTAATTTGGTTGTACCATTTAAACTGGTAATGCTTAGATGTCCTGCTGGGAGTATCACCTAGATAACTATAATGCTGAGGTGTCAACAAAATAAGATAGGTTCGAAATTGAGGATAATCAACACAGTTTTGTCGTTCGCTCGGGTTTTGTTCGACTGTGGCATGAATTATATTATCATCATCATCATCATTTATTCATTGTATACATGTACAGTTTGATGCATATAAATACATGGTGTTACAATAATTTGGTATCGTACATGCTACCCTGTACAAGGGCATTACAATGTCATCTTAATAACTAGATCATATTTTAACATTTTCATAGGGTTAATTATTTGGTAGTGAATTACTTGAAGCTACGGTAGCCCAGTGGTTCAAGCATGCGGCTGTCAAGCGGCGGTCGTGGGTTCGAATCCCAGCTCGTACCAATGAGTTTTTCGGAACTTATGTACGGAATATCATTTGATATTTACCGTTAGCTTTTCGGTGAAGGAAAACATCGTGAGGAAACCTGCATACATCCGCGAAGAAATTCAAAGTTGTATGTGAAGTCCCCAACCCGCTCTGGGCCAGCGTGCGGACTACTGCCCAATCCCTCTCATCTATGAGAGGAGGCCTGTGCCCAGCAGTGGGGCGTATATAGGCTGATGATGATGATGAATTACTTACTTAGTATAATTTGTATCATAATTGACTTCGAAAAAAGGAGGTTCTCAGTTTGGCCTGTATGTATGTATGTTTGTCCGCAATTATCTCGCGTTAGGCTAGACCGATTTTGATGCGGTTGTCAGAAAAGCATTTGTTACATTCTGGAGAAGGTTTTAATATACATTTAGAAGACGGTTCCATTTTTTGAAAAGTTATAGAAACTATGTTTATCTATAGTACTAGTATCGTACTTTTTTAAACAATTTATAATTGAAACAGGTTTTGAAGTATTGTCAATATTAACGACGGTAAAATACATGAAAAAGAAACAAAAACAAATGTTATAACATGATTATAATGTCATAAATCATAATAAAGCCTGCTGGTTACATTGTCATCTTTATTTCTTTTCAGATTATTTTTGGCATTCGCCCAACACTACACGTGCACCTAATTAAGTGCAAATAAGATAATTTACTACCTCATAAAACTTGTAATGTCTTAAATCTTTATGATTTATCAAGCATTACTTAATTTACTGATATTTATTTTATGTGCGATTGATATCACTATAGCACTTATATATAATATTCGATACCTAATTGTGTTAAGAAGTCAAAACGATGATGTACTAATAGAGTCTGCAGTGTTACTGCAGTAATTCAGTTAATGAAACTTAACAAACGTCGACTAACCAAAATGCGTTTTGCCCATAGATAGGGTAAGCTGTAATAATGTTGGCCCCCTCCAATCATTGGCCTCTTGAGTGCTAATTATTGTAATGAATGAATGTATTTTTTTCAATTCCTGTCAAGTTTGAGAACTATCTATTAGGGACATAACTTGATCTTATTGGGTATTGGACATTAGTATGGCAGGTGGCCTAGTAATTTCACCCGGTATAATTAGAAAACTCCTTTAAATCCAACTAAATAGAATAAATTAATACAGGCAACTTTCCTAGGCTACCCAACAGGAAAGCCCTGTCTAGAAAGATAACTCACTCTTTGTTGCGACCCGTTGGCATCCGCTGCATTGACCCATATTCCTTAATTGTGCATACATTTCCGTTAAATGTATTTAGATATTAATGGGCGATGGCTGTGATTTCTCTGGAGTACTTAGTACGGAGTTTAATTGAGAGTTTCGTCTATTTTCACATTGAAACAGCATTTTCCGTATTTAGAAACCAGATACCTAAGGTCTTTTTCCGGTATGATCTATTTCGTGGTTGGTAAGCTATTTTTGATAGTGTAAAGTTCTAGATTATGTCAGAATGAATTCATAGTTCACAAATAGTTTGAAGTTTGATGTTTTCGAAGATTGACCGCGGTGTCTCGCTTCGCTCGCGTTAACTACACCGACCCACAAAATAAAAAATATACAGAAGGTCCGTTCCCGCCGTTCTTGAAAATACATACCTAAACTTGCCTGACTCACAGGGTTGCTTCTGTATTGATACTGAATTTTAAAAAGGAGTAGGTATAATAAAAATTCTTCAACATGACATTTAAATATGAACCAGCGTATCTTGGTAAAAAACCGGCCAAGTGCGAGTCGGACTTCGCACATTTAGGGTTCCGAATCAACCTCAAAAATATGATTTATCAATATATTAGTATTTGTTGTAAAAATATACGTAATATTGAACATTGTCACCAAATTTCAAGTTCATAGGTCAATGAGAAGTCTAAAAATTCTTCGGAACAAATAATGTGACAGACGACGGACGGACGGACGGACGTCTGGGCGACACCAATAGGGTTCCGTTTTGACCCTTCGGGTACGGAACCCTAATAAATTGATGCGTGACCCGCTGCGAGTTGTGACTTGTGACCGGCGGCGGTCGAGAGCGCCAACAAAGAATATTTATTTTATTTATTTATTTATATTCAAAAACAAACTTAGGTGGTAGGTATACAGTAAATTTCGCCAAACTGAGGGCAGTTTGTTGGCGAATAGTGCGCTCACATATTAAACAATGTTTTTGTTATACCTACTTATATTCTTAAACTTCTTATATAAGTACCTAATTCATTAGGTACCTACTTAACTAAACCATGGTACTTAAATACTGGCGTTTTACCAGCGAACGATAAGATGAATGTGTAATGGTTGATCGTCGTTATCAAAGCGGCTAGTTTCAAAAAATTACCTACCTACCTATGTATTGTAACTACCAAAATGAGAAAACCGTTTTATTTACCTTTCAATATCGTTTGAAAATTTGAAGAAAGTGTAGGCACAGTTTTTTGTTGTATTTAAACAATAAAATACATTCCAACTGTAATAATATCGGTTATTCATTTTGACGTACGTGACACAAAGTACCTACGTAGCGGCGGGGACGTCAAGTGATAAACGCGCGCATAACTAGCACTCGCGACAGTCGCGACTAAGCATTGCCGAGATCAACCAAGAATGCCTGTAAATGTTACGTCTGTGTGCGTGCGGCGAAAATGGCACTTTGTACTGAGCGGACTCTCTGCTCCGGCGCGCGCCGCCGCTATTTACTTTGTGACCGACCGACCTGCCTAAGGGTAACCCTCGCAGATAATTTCTTTAATAAGTACCATACAGTAAAGCATCGAATTTTTTTCTAAGTCCTGGGTACCCCCTACACCCTAACCGAATTATCGAAAAGTTTTGCTTTTTGGTAGCATAAAATGAATATTTTTTTAGTGTTGTTTAATACCATATTATTATTTAGCAGAGGTTTCTTTTACGATTCGTCCAATTTTGATCGAATATGTCACCTCTCACACTACATCACTTCTTTTAAAAAAATGGCTTTCCATCATGATGATTTCGCCAACCACGTGTTCAAAGACGTTGTTCGGTAACGACGCCATGACAGTAGGCAACAAAGACAGTGTACGGTAGTGGATTCCGCTCGTCGTCGCTCCGGGCGCGTGCGCTCACCAACAACGCGGCGACGAGCAAAATCCCATCTCTCACACCACACTAAATTTCGTAAGAAAGATGACATATACCGGTTCCTCATTTAAAAAACTACCTATTTAAAGAAGCAAGTATCAAGTAATTTACAGTAAACATCAGATTTTATGAGCAACACCCTGCGGCCCAGATCCATTATTATTAATAGGAGTATTTAGTGTGAAGTGCCGCGGCAACTAATTGCAACGTGTTTAGTTGTTATAATTAAATAAGTAGCGGGTAGTTTACAGTGGAGGCACGCGCGCGCAGTGAGGACGACTCAAGCAACTTGATACTTGGACCAACTGATACTGGTAGGTACTAACTGACTTGGCGGGGCGGGATCGATATATGTGAATCAGTTTTTTTGACATAATACTTATAAACATAGTATAGGGTATTGAGGTACAAAAGTGCAGCATGATTCAGACGATGAACGACATACAAATAATACACATATTAAACGCGTTCTTGCGATATACTTGGTTTTCTTGCTTAGTTTTAATACAAGACCGAATACAGTAAAAGAACCCTTGAGGCGTACTTGCAGAATAAATGTTTGAATTTTGAATACATACAGGGTACAAGAATATTCAGCTTTTTAAAGAATGGCATGCAGCTGTCTTTAACTGAAAGGAGTTATAGCACGAATGCACTTTTTTTTTCTAAATTTGTGTGTTATTTTCTATATTGACGTAAGCATATTGATGAATGAGAATTCACTTAATTTGAATACGTAAGTACCTGTAATACAAACTAATATTTTAGTATCGGAAATGTACCTACTTATTACAACTTAAATTCTAAAAAAATGTGTCAAATGACATTGTGCAAACTAATGGCAGAACCAACGTTTTTTCTTGAATCGTTAAGTGTGATGTGTCGGTTTAATACTGTCTCTGTCTCCCATGTCATGGACATATAAATAAACACAAACCGAATTTAACCTAATACGATTACTTCATTTTGTTTTGTAGATAATGTACTTCAGTAATTTAAATGAAGATAATATATGAAGAAGAAAACAAAATGAAGTGATCGTAGGTTGAATTCGGTTTGTGTTAATTCATATGACCATATAGTTAGTGTAAACAAAGTATCAAGTTGCTTAGAACTGCCGTGCGCGTGCGTCTGGAGTGGAGATTAATTTAACCTCTTGAATGGCGCCCTGAAAGCCCTGTTAGCGATATTGAGCCGTCAACCCCTGCCGGTTATTGGCAGTAGATTAAGTAATTAGTAGATTTGGATAGAAACGTGACCGTTTTTAAAACATTGGCACATCTGACGGTCTTCGTCAATAGCGGCAGTTATAGTTGATTATGTAACGTGTAAAACTTGCGTCAGGTATATCTGTCATTTTTAGTATGGAAGACGCACGCGCGAATACGTTTCAAAATCAAACTTCTGTTTTGTCATTAGCGTCAAGTAGTCAGAGAGAATTTGTAATTTCATTGAAGTTCCAGAATAGGTAACCTTCACATAATGTGGCCTAGAAACCTGGCATTAATCACTTGAAATGACGACTGTAAAACAGTTTCTTTCGATAACATGTAGCCCGCCTAGCCTAGCCGTAAGTACTCTTAGAACACCAAACTGTCTGTGGTAACCATGAGTGGTCTTTAAAAAACGTGGGAAGGAAAGTTTGACGAGTTTCTATGCGATGACAGCTGTTTGTAATCGTAAGTTTCAATCCGCCCTGAAACTGGGAATATTCCACTAAAATCTACGAAAACATCCCTATAAATGTTACAAACCGCAAATTTAGCAACAAACTTGTGACTTCAGCATGATTTAGCACTATTGTATGTATTATTCATAGTAATTGTTTATGCATTCTTCGGCAGGTCTGGCGCGCGTCTGCTTTTACGAGAGTTTCTTACACTTGTACATTATTCAGGCATTACGTCTAAAAATGTATTTGAAGATACACTGTTTAAAGGTTAATGACCTACGATAATAGACTATTCGGAAAATTTCAAGGTTGGAATGGTACAGTTTATTTTAAAACAATAATAATGTCACACCTGGCCATAAAGTGGCACAATTACTGCACGCTCCGCGCGCGGAAATTCCCGCTTTCTGGCCAGGGGGGTGACATAAAATGTTGTACCTTTTCTCTGCAGCTGACTGTACTTACCACGGGCAGTAATAAAGAAAGCCTCAGATCGCATATTTATCGCCCTTGCCTTCGGCTCGGGCGTCAAATACCTGCGATCTGAGACATTATTTGTTTTGCCGCCCTTGGTATGTAATGTACCACTAATAAAGGAGTATATATTCTACTTATAAAGCATACTTACAAAAATGTAAAAGTACTTATTTTAAAGAAGATTTTTTCTGCGGTTGTTAAGGGAACTCATTTCTTTATTTTTCTCGTTTGTTAAACTTAATGATCTTGTAAGTCGCTTTAACTTACTAAAAAGATACTTTTGTGGTTTGTATTTGCGTTGAGAAACGTGCTACGATACATTTTAATCATTATTGAATCGCATTTATCGGATAATAGAGTCTTAATTTAAAATTATTCTATATTCCGCTACACACTACATTAGGTACGCTATAAAATAAAACACACAGTTCAACATCCCAATATACCTACGGGACTTTTCCGCTGAACAGTTTTAGTGAAAAACCGCAAAGTGGTCCATTATTTGCCGAAGTGCGTCACATGGTGTTCCTAAAATAATTATATTTAGATTGTTATGATAATGGCTATTTTATCGAGGAATTTTCCTTGGAAAATCTATAATTCGCTATGTCGAATCTTCGTATTTCGTAGTTTTTAACAACAGTAGTCGCTAATGTGGGTTTTGTCTGCCTGACTCTGACGACGTTATTGACATGCACCTATGATTTTTTTTATACAACGACGGTGGCAAACAAGCGTACAGTCCACCTGATGGTAAGTGGACACCGCAGCCTATAGACGCCCGCTTCTCCAAAGCAGTCATGTGCGCGTTGCCGACCTTTAATGTCAATAAACTACCACTGGTTCGCATAAATAAACCTACGAGTATGTATGCCACGAGAAGAACCGGCGCAAAATACACGGCGAGGTATCATTTTTAGAAGCAATATAGGTACCTATAATGTCTGCAAATGTACACTATCACAATTTTAATGCGTAGACAACTTATTTTTGCATTAGATACCCGCGCAGCACTGCCAATCCCTATCCATAATGATTTCAGTTATTAAGGTGTTTGTTTTGACGACGGATTCAGAATCCATAGACCGTAGCTTATTGAAGATTGTGACTCTAGAGGAGACAATAGTATGTTGCTGGCCTATTCATTCTTGGAGGCACTTCTTCGAGTACCTAATCTTTTAATAAGGAACTATTAATGGGTCATAAACAGATTTAGGTTCGCGTCTTTCCTGTGGACATATCAAAAGGCTACAAAGCTTAATTTTGGATTGGTCTCGTAACCCGCATAAACGGAGTCTCCGTTTCTATAAATCCATGTGATAAACAAACACATAAAATACATGCTCGTAAGCCGTTAACTATTGACCACAGCAGGGACGACTTTTGGTTTTTCAAGCGTTTATGACACAAATACACAAATATAAATGTAAACTAAGCAATCTTATTTATATGCACTTACTGCATCACAAGATTACCTATTCAAATAGCTATACTCAGTACGTAGCACGGTAGCCTTCCAATAGGCTTAGGTTTACATTTTAGAATGCCTAAGCTGCGCAAAACTGCGTAAGCTTTGGGTACATCGACAACATCTTCATCTATAGATAGTGTTGTAACCTAGCCATATTCATACTCGTCTCCAGAACGTTGAACTTTTGTAACTTCATTTCAAATTTCAGTTTTAATAAGGAATGAGATTAGAATGTGGAAATCTAGGAGGGAGGCCTTCGACCAGCAGTGGGACACGGGAGTGGCAGTCGTTATCGAATAAGATGGGTTATGAATCTCGGTTTCTATCTAAATTAATTTAAAGGACGCACCACAATAGAACTTGACGCCGCGTCATAAGTAGTGTAGCGTCTAATGCATGCTAGCGTCGGCCCTTAAACTTATATTTTCTTTTTAGTACATTTTCCTTCTATTCAGGTAAATAAACTAACTATACCTACTCAATATTCGTACGTACACACAACATATGCTCAGTGATCATAGATTTGGGTCATTGTAAGTCGGAAAAACAAAAGTTGTCCATTCGGTGGTCAATCAATAGTTAACGGCTTGTGTGCATGTAATTTACGTTTTTATTACATGGATTTATAGACACGGAATTACAGATTATGCGGGTTATCAGATCAATCGAAAATTAAGCTTTGTAGCCCTTAACTTTTGGCATGTCCACCGAAAAGACGCGCACCTAACCTAACCTAACCTAACCTGACAATGACCCATTTACAGCTTGGGAGAAAACTTTACGTTACGTACCTGTATATACCTACTCTTATAAGTGTTCCATTTATACTAATCCGTATACGCGTGCCCAAGCAATTAACACAGTGTTGTTAAAAACATGTGTACGTGCTGTTTTTCAGTCATACTCATCCGCATACTCACGTCCAAATGCTCTATACTATAGGTACTCTATAACTCTTGCTTCAAGCACTTCCTATAAACTTAAGACTCACTTAACGCAAGGACAGCACAACTGATTGCCTCCATAAGTTAGTCATAATGCGACGTGCGAGGCTCAGGCTTAGCTGGAAGGGATAAGTCTCTAACACTTGTGTACTAAGTGAAGCCATTCGTAATGTACTAGAGGGAAAAGATGGCATTGTCTTTAAGTTTGTGAATTATTGGAGCGCTTATTATTTGCTCATGTGAATTATAGAGTTCATGACATAGGCGGGTTAGGATTTAATCCCGGCAAATGCAACTATTTATGGGATGAGTATGAATATTTATTGTTTTTGACTTTACACAACAATAATATTTAGAAATAAAGGAAAAATTTGGGCTCTGAGCAATTTGTAGTTTGTGTTAGCAGCGTTACTGCTTATACAACATTAATTTACACAACAATATCCAATAGTATAGGAACTGTCCCAGGAAAACTAAAACCACATAAAGTGGGTCAGTTATATTTGGGGAAAAATTCTGATGAGACGAAAAAAACCGTTTGCTTTGAGTAGGTATGACAATTCTTACAAAATACGTGATTCTTCCTAATCACATCGGTAGCTCTAGTATAAGTTTTTTCGAAACATTAACTAATTCGAACGCGTTTGCGTTTTGTCCCAAAATTTATGAAAACGCTCTCACCGAGTTTGAAATACGCGCGTTCATCGGTTAGCAACAAATGTTATACTCGCTGTTTTAGTTTCCACTAGTGACCACCAGAGGCGCTGTTCACGTTTTCATACCACTTTCATACATTTTGAGAACAAACGCAAACGCGTTCGAATTAGTTAATGTTTCGAAAAAACTTATATACTAGAGCTACGGAAACAAAATCTCTTTGCAGTGCAAAACGGATTTGATCCTTGTAAAATTTCCATAAAATAAACGATCCTGCTTAGCAATAACGCTATGATTGACTACTTATGAGTCCATAATACGTGTTAGCCTGCAGACAGGCTTACCTGTTGTAAGATATGACGCTTATTTTTCTCGCATATTACTTCATGAGCGGTCCGTTTGTGCTTTGATATTAGATTGGACTTAGCGCCCAAGGGAACGCGCTATTTAGTTTTTACTGCATCAGTTCGAGGTAAAATGGAGTTGCGGATGAGTCCTTTTAAAGGCTATCAAATTAAGTTATATGTTGCCTTGAAAAAATATCTGTTTATTTCTAATAATTTAGCATAAAAGGTACAAATGGCTTACCACGGCCTTAACCTTAATATTAAAGATTTTGCCTTTTGTTATGCCAATTACCTAGCATTAGAATATGATTAGAGGTGACAGGTTTTCCATATACCTACTTACGTCAGAGTATGATAAATGACAGATATTCTGATCGTAAACTAATCCCGTTCTTGTAATGTTTGGGCACCTGTTACGACACGACGAATTCATAAAGCAGATTGTGGAAGGGAAGGTAGAAGGAAGGCGGAAGAGAAGGAGACCAAGAAACCAACTTAAGGAAAAAGTAAACGTCGTGTCGTATCAGGCGGTCAAACGAAAGGCTCAAGAAAGAGATACATGGAAATTGCTCCACCGACAAGAGCTTGGCTCTTAAATTGATGATGATGATGAGTGAATGACACGGAATTTCGTGGAGGGCGTGTCAAATGTGGTACAGTCAAGTGCAAAAATATGGGTGCATACAACTTGCTCCAAAATATGTCCCATAGCTCTCATGTCGGTGAATTAAGGTTTTAGTACGGTTACATATTAAAATACCTAAATTTGATATACCTATTGTCAAAATTTTTAAAATACCTAACAGTTATTTAACCTACAGTTTAGAAATGAACTTTTTAAATAATTTAACTGTAGGTATTGTCGACTATAGGTATCTGGACTGTAGGTATTACGACCGTAGTTTTAATGACATATAGGCATTCTAAAAATAGGGATTTCGTACATAGGTATTTTGATAGTAGTTATTACAGTTTAGGTTAATCGTTTAATAGGTATTTCGTCCAATAGGTATTATGAAAATAGATTAAATAAGTGATAGGTGTTTAAAAAAATAGGTATTTCGTACATAGGTATTTTGAAAATAGGTATATAAATTTTAGGTATATTAATATGTAGCCTTTTAGTACCATATTTATGAGAGGATACACACGATACATATTTTTGCACTTGGCTGTACTATAAAAACAAGGTAAAAATTATTTTCGTAATTTTTAAAATACCTTTATTCGTAAGTATGATTTCACCTATTGCAATGAAAGAAGATTAAAACAATGTCAAGCGTTTATTTTGGTATAAATGTGATGTTTTATCAAAAAAAGTCTATTTTGTGGCAGAATGGAGATGCCGGAACATTTAAAATCGCTGCATTTCTTCAACAGGTTATCTCACCACAACATTCGATACACCTTGCCCAGTGAAGTGGCTACGATCAATAATTGGCTCCCAATCCGTTGCTTGAGGCGCCATCGGTTAATCGGCTTAATGAATTGGTACCGTTGGAGTGTCGTAACAGTGCGATTGTGGTATCAAAGATATGGGAATATTTTATAATTCGATATTTACTTGGAACAGTCGATCTATTAAACCGCATAAGGTAGTGAAAGTCGCGCAGGTCTCGTATGAGTGTAAACGAGGCTTAATTTGATAACCGAGCTTTAATTATCGACCTCTAAACAAAACCATGTCGAAGGAACACAGGGGCAGTTATCCTCATTACCGAGGCTCATTGAAACACCCACTTGAGCTAAGCACCCATTACTAAACAAGGAAGAGCACGTGGGTGCAATCTAATTTGTGCATCCTAATGAACATTATAATTATGCACTTTGTTACGTGCCAAGTTCTGGAGCAATTAGATCTGCCGATTGGAGGATTTATGAGTTGTTGGCGACGAGCCAAGTTCGTGCGATCAATATTTATCAGGATAATGTTTTTTGTTTTGCTTTGATTGAAGGTGATTATGGAGGCTAGTGACGTATTTATGGAAAACTCTTGAATAAGTTTCAAGTAAAATTAAGATGATCGAATGATGAAATTGGGATCATGAAACTTACTACTTTGTATCAAGTAGATAAATCATTAATTTAGTACGCGTATCACTCCTTTTCAATAAAAACAAACGCACGTCTCTACGTATAACTCACCAATGAAGGAGAGCGTATTTGGATTTTCGACCAAGTATAAGAAAAAGTAAACGTCGTGTTGTATGAAATAAATACCGGCCAAGTGCGAGTCGGACTTCGCAAATTTAGGTTTCCGAACCAACCTCAAAAAATCTGATTTATCAATATATTAGTATTTGTTGGTAAAATATTTATACGTAATAATAAACATTATCACCAAATTTCAAGTAATTTGGTCAATGGGAAGTTGATAGGGTCCCGTAATAAATAGTCGCCCTAAATAGGAGGGTAAAGATACATACATACGTAAAAGTAATTCTATATAAAAGGGATTTGGTGCCATAACTGTAAGCTTATACGTGTAGAAATAAACGAATTGAATTGAAATGTAAGATGCTGACGAAGAAGAGTTTACTGAAGTTTTGCATATATTTTTTCCATATGATTCGTTTCGGACAATTTTTCATAGGCATTTTTTCTTCTGAGCGCACAAATATTTTACGTTTGTTTCTAGATAATAAGCAGTAGGTTAGTGCCTACAGGTATTATTAACCTCATGCGAAAAAAGAAATAGACGACCGCTTTAGCTTAGTTGGTAGTGACCCTGCCTACGAAGCTGGAGGTCCCGGGTTCGATTCCCGGCCGGGGCATTTATTTGTGTGATGAGCACGAATATTTGTTCTTGGGTCTTGGATGTTTTCTATGTATTAAAGTATATATTTATCTATATAAGTATGTATATCGTCGCTTAGTACCCATAGTACAAGCTTTGCTTAGTTTGGGACTAGGTTGTATTGTGTAAGATTGTCCACAAATATTTATTTTATTTAAATATTTATAGATATGAGTTTTTTGCTCATATGAATGGCTCCTGATGACGGGGACGGAACGATGAAGCACCTTTCGTTACGATCGGTTACGACGGTACAATCTCCCAACTATAGCAAATTGTCGGCCATTGCACTTGAATTTTGAATGAGAACCATTCATCATTCTATTTACTCAAGTGGGCGACTAAAATTACAATGAAAACGCTGCTAAAACCCCATCTTCCCACTTCATTATTTAATTTCACAAATTGGCACTAATAACTTCAACCGGGGAAGTCTCTCATCCTTATAACAATCCCAGTCTAGCTGTTTATATAAATCAAAATATTATTTTTTCGCAATTTTACACTGCTTCCTGCTTCCCCAAAGTAATTCGGCTCGACCCCCCCTTGAACGTCTCATGCACGCAATTAATGAACGCTCCCTTGGTCTCAAGACTCGCAAGCTTCCATAAGTCTACGGTTCACGCTTATCATTATTATACAAAGACGGTGGCAAACAAGCGTACGAACCTACCGATGGTAAGCGAACATCGCATCCTACAATAGACGCTCGCAACTCCTTTGGTGCGTGTTTTCGACCTATCATAAAATTTGAGGACTAACTGTGTTGACCATTAAGTCGTATGGTTGTTTTCCGTCATAGTATATAAAAACTACTATAACTACCTAGTACCTAATCATTTGTAACGACTCGTCCACTAATAGGACGTCACTTACGTACGACCTATGGGTTTTTCGTGCGGTGGCAGCAATGTTAACTGTACAGATAAATTTGTCGTGCCATATAGAAGCTAGAGGCCATAAAATTAACATTATTAGCATACTACAACCGACTTCCATCTTATATCTTATCAGCTTCCAACAAATTGTCAATGAATCTTTGGAATTGGCTACTTCGGATTCCGAGGTATTTTCACGTATTCTAAAGCTATTCTAGCTATGTCGATAAATTTTCAATTCATGAAAGTAGCTTAACTGTATAGCTTCCCGGGTGATTAAATTAAGTTTAATTAAAGGAACTAAATACAATTAACAAACGTATGAAGGAATACATTATGCAAATACAGCTATCAGATAGTCTAGATTGTTCGCCGGTGCATAAAACAGACCATTGCGCTATCGATGCGACATCTATGCAAGAATGCACAAAGTAATGATGAAGTTATACGTTCTAAAATGCACAGAATATGCGATTAGTTGGTTTACTTTTTTGGATAAACGCAGTACGTAATACAGTCAAGAGCCGAAATATGGGTGCATACAACTTATTCAAAATTATTGACTAAATTACAGTGGCGGCGCGTCAAAAATATATTTGGGAAAGCCGGAAATAATTTGCCTTCATGAGCCGTAGTAAAAGAACTGGACTGGCTGAAAATTAGGCAAGCCGGTGGGAATCGAGTTGTATGGACGCTCCGCCACTGCTAAATTAACACAAAATATGATCCATAGCTCTATTATGTCGAGGTGACTATAAATCCGGTAGCGGTTGACATTTTCAAAGTTGCGCGGTCGTCATTGTGTCACGATGCCACGAATGCCATGATTTGAGGTTTCTAGCTGTCAAACCTCAGTTTTGTTATGCAGTGGACCTTCTGTAAGTGCTTTGATTCAGCGAGACGACTTAATTGATATTTCGCGCGAGATTACAGTTTGGGGCGAATTTCTATTTAAATTGTGTCCACTAAAAGGACCTGTTAAGCGCGTTTATTTGCCTCACTGTCCACTTTGCCCTAATCTGCGGCAATGAAACTCAGTCAAGGAATAAAACTGGTCCCGATGTCATGTCCAGATAGCGTATATAAGCGATAGAACGCTATTCCAGCACTGTTATGTTTAATAACTTAATCTGAATTAGACGATGTCCGGGGTCCAATTAAACTGTCTTGTCTTACATAATTCTATCTCACATCTTGTTGTGATTGATTTTCCGTCGTTGTTCATCCATTCATGGATCTAACTAGTGCGTATTTTTTGTTTTAGTAGAAACTTATATCAACTTTGATTCGAAATAATTTGTTACGACAAGATTTAGATGTACAATTACCCATTGTTTAGTACTACGTTATCGGCGCGAATATTTGCTGTACATTTGATACTAAAAATACTTTATGTCACACCTGACCATAAAGCGGCAATTACCGCACGCTCCGCGCGCGGGAAATCCCACTTCCTGGCCAGGGGGTGACATAAAATTTTGTACTTAACACGGGCGGTAATAAAGAAAGCCCTTCGGCTCGGGCGTCAAATACCTGCGATGTGAGACATTCTTTGTTTTACCGCCCTTGTTAAGTAATGTACTATTCTAACGACTCCAATAACGATTTTTTTAAAATCTATTCGTAGTATTCGTAACGTAAATGTAATGATAGTTACTAATACATACTATTTAGTATAGATCGACTCCAGTGCCCATCAACACAGTCATGAAAAGTCAATCCTGCCATCTGTCATTTCCATACATTTTATAACCTAAAAATTGGTTATAAAATGTATGGAAGTGGCTTTTAGGTTATAAATGACAGGTGTCAGGTTTGACTTCTTATCTACCAGTGACTGTAGTTTAGCATACGCGTTGTTTATCTGTCAGTAACTCCTAATCCCCAAAGATATGCCTAACAGAGTTCTAGATCAATATTCAGACAGCGCAAACATTCCATACAATACAGGACACCACCTATTCCCACAATGGCTTATCTAATTGCGTATTATAAACTACATTGCCACTAAATCAAGTGCACAAATTATCCACATTGTTATTTGTTAGTCGCGCTAAAAGTTGTCCCACAGGCCAAATTTATTGGACTAAAATATTGTTATACAGGGTCACATAGAGATGAGGCAGTGTTCCATTTCGGTTGATGAATAATGACAAATAATGAAAAGACAATTAAAGTACGTTGCTTAAAATGACATGTATATTGTTTTAACCTGTTTGTGTACAATAAAGTGCTTACACACATACATACATAAAATTTTCACCATTATAGCCAGTGTGTCGTTCATTGCACTTTTAAAAAGACTAGAAAAAACGTATAAGTTTAATTTTAAATCGAGGTTTATAAAAAAGCCTGGCGCAAAGTATATATACCTAAACTATTTCTTGTACCTACTCCTTAGTTTCTCTCAGTTTTTTCTTAATTTAGTTAACCTAATTTGAACTTTTTAATTTTTAGTTTTATAATTAGATTTTAGTTTGTAGTTTACATTTAATTTTAATTAGATATATTTTAAGTTAATTTTATATTTAATTTATATCTTTGTCAGTTATTGTTAGTTTGTAACTTAGTTTATTTTTGTATTTTTGTTAAATAATAAAAATGAAGATTTGAACTTTACATTGTTGTTTTAACATAGACAAGAGAAACAAAAAATATATATGTGAGCTAGTTTCGTTAGAAATACATTAATTTAAAAAATCTGTATCGAAATTCACCCTGTATCCTCGAATTAATTCCTGCTCTATGTCCTTGATAGAGCCGGCTCATTGCCCTACATGTGCACAACGGTGAGGTTTGATTTAAACTGCTCACAGCCAGATAACTAGGCCGAGAGTTATGGTGCCATAAAGGGTATTTGCATGCTTGTCATCGCCATTTGCTTAAGGTACTGCCTTGTAGTCTAGGGCACGAGACACACAGGGGGTCCTTGGTTGAACATTTTGAGTTGTAATGTGTATAAATGTGTTGTGTTAAACGCGTGCGCAAGTGCGAAGCCGTGTTAAAACGAAAGCGGACATCTGATTGAGGCATCCACCTTCCTAGCTTTATCCCAGTACAGTTGCATCCTGCAGGATGCTCGGGGTCCGCTACCTAATACCTAGATTTGGCGTAGGCATTTACGGAACTTTTACGGAAGCGACTGCCAAATGAATATTTAATTTCAATAAATTACTAAATTAGCTACGGAAAGCTACGGTAGCCCAGTGGTTCAAGCATGCGGCTGTCAAGCGGCGGTCGTGGGTTCGAAACCCAGCTCGTACCAATGAGTTTTTCGGAACTTACGTACGGAATATCATTTGATATTTACCGTGAGCTTTTCGGTGAAGGAAAACATCGTGAGGAAACCTGCATACATCCGCGAAGAAATTCAAAGTTGTATGTGAAGTCCCCAACCCGCTCTGGGCCAGCGTGGGGACTACTGCCCAATCTCTTTCATGTATGAGAGGAGGCCTGTGTGATGATGACTAAATTAGCACATTCGCTGCCAGGAACCAGCCTAGCGGGCGTTCTGCTCGTAGACGCGTAGCCGATACCATGTGTTTCCCCGTATATATATAGAGGAATTTGTGTAGCGCTCGTGGCTCGGAGCGCTCGTGGCCCAGCGGCGCCTGCGTACCGCTTGCGGTATCTAAGGTTAAGCAACGTGGACAGCGGTCAAGACTTGGATGGGTGACCGCTTTGAGTGGTTACTAACTGATCGCTCCCGTACTTTGGAAGGCACGTTAAGCCGTTGATCCCGGTTGCTGTCTATGGCACCAGTCGTTAAGCCAAGTTGGAGGTCTTCGGGCGGTTTGAGAACTTCTAACAGTCAAGTTGCCCACTCACTTGACAAAGCCTAATCCCAATAAGGTCTAGTTTCCCCTCGGGGTTGGAAGGTCAGATGGCAGTCACTTCCGTAAAAACTAGTGCCTACGCCAAATCTTGGGATTAGGTAGCGGACCCCAGGCATCCTTCAGGATGCAACTGTACTGGGATAACGCTAGGGGGATGATGATGATGAACTGTCTTTTTTGATAGTGAAAAGCGGTGGAAACGACAACTGAAATGTCCTACAGCGCTCGTAAAAAAAGTTTCTCAACTACTTTACTGAAGCCCTTCTTGGTTTTGGGCTTGGATGTGACTAGTCTCGACAGGCAACCATAACCTTCACATTTATGGAACGCCGCGATGTCAAGGGAATTTTGCTTCAGTTATGACGTATAACCTCTTGACCGCCACATTCACGTATAAATGACAAAGCCTACAACGCCATTGCAATGAGTAGATGACAACACGTGCAATGTAAAGGTAACTTACGTACTATTATTTAAGGTTCTTTTTCGGTAATTTACTAGAAAGACTTTGGTTTGGCGTGATGAGACACGACTTACGTAATTTGCTGTGGCGGTGAAGAGGTTAAATGTACCGTACTCGTCGCGGCTAGACGCATATTGAAAATGCGGCTCCAAATAATTCATCATCATCATCATCAGCCTATCTACGTCCCACTGCTGGGCACAGGCCTCCTCTCATAGATGAGAGGGATTGGGCAGTAGTCCCCACGCTGGCCCAGAGCGGGTTGGGGACTTCACATACATCTTTGAATTTCTTTCGCGGATGTATGCAGGTTTCCTCACGATGTTTTCCTTCACCGAAAAGCTAACGGTAAATATCAAATGATATTCCGTACATAAGTTCCGAAAAACTCATTGGTACGAGCTGGGATTCGAACCCACGACCGCCGCTTGACAGCCGCACGCTTGAACCACTGGGCTACCGTAGCTTTAAATAATTACATAGGCCAATTTATTGATATGCATTATAATTATACAAAACTCCCGCGCAACCGAATAAAAACTTAAAGCCGATTTACAATAGCAAGATTTGCATGCAAGTTTCAACCGATTATACGATCAAACCCTGCAATTAATGAAAATTCACCGAAAATTGTACGCAAGTTTTTGCTAGTCTAACCGCGCTTTAGACATTGATAGACAGATTCGGATGCGTCGCCTATGGTATTATCGAGAGAGAAACCCAATTACAACACGGGGTTATTATAACTGAGCCAGTCCTTTCGAGTTATTGATAAAATTATACATAACCTAACGATTGGATCGACATTAACAGTCAGCCTTCAACCAATATAACCTTTATGACTTAATTAAACCAATAAAACTGAGATTGTTTAATTACTGAGATAGCCCTTCTGTAACGGTTAGATTGGTTCGGATCTAGTATTTGCGGTTCGTTCCATAGTGGTTGTAAATTAAATGCCTAGATTATCTGGCCTTTATTAAGCACCCATTAGATTGGACTGGGAAGTGTTAAGAGCGCAGTTATACGGTGTGAGCACAGTGTATGGGTTAACAACAGTAATTAAGTGATCGTAAAAAATGTTGAGACATGATCATATGACAGACAACAGGTGGATTTATTTGATTGTATAAGAAATATTATGAATATATTAAGATTTTAAATGAACAGTATCCCGTCTTGTGACGAAATTTGTGCAACATGAGTCTACATAACAACAAAATAAACAACACGAGAAAATACTCTTGCGAATAAAAATTAAATTATTTCAAATAAGGGGTCCCCTTACCCTATTATATTAGGTTTAAGTGTACAAATTCAGTCACTTGGCCTAGGTTTTAGTGGTATTGTGAGCAGTAGACCTCGGGAGTGTATTTTTTTTATAAATTCCCAAAGTCAGACGTGACCAAAAAATTCTATATATCCGAATTATCGAACTTACTCACACATTTTTATTACCGGTAGATGATGAGACCTGTAGATAGGGCTTGCATTCCGGAATTCCGGAATCTCGAAATTCCGGAATCTCGGCCAATTTTTCCGATATTACAATTCCGGAATTGGTACACTCAAAATATCGGAAATTCCGGAATTGGATTTGATTAATTTAGAGAGAGAAAATAGAGTGTTTTGTATGTTTATTCTTAACTTTCACAATGTAAAACTGAGGAATAGTTCGCCTATCACCAGATTCATAAACATTTTGTGAATAGATTTCAAACTGGTATTGGTATTCCATCACGTATATTCCTCCTATCCGTATTTTGGATACGACGATCACTAAACTCCGCCGTTAGCTGCGTTCGTGTGCTCTAGTGTGGCTTAGGGGCTATTCATAAATTACGTCATCTATTTTTGACGATTTTTGACCCCCCCCCCCCCCCTAAAATCATCCAACCATCATAATTCGAATGACCCCCCCCCCCGTATCAAATAAAATGATGTCATTTCTAAAAAATGCGTTCTTAGCTTAATTTTTCAATAAAAAACCATTTAAATTGATTTAGTTATTATTATTTCTTTAAAGTTAAAACAATCAACAAAACAACAAATTAACAATCAACTCTAAATATCAAATAACAATTTTTATTCATTTCCCATGGGGACTTCACCCACTCCTCCAAGTTCTAAATTTATTGTTGATTCAAGTTTAGTAGGTAATTTTTTATAGCATTAACAGTTTATAGAAACACGAATTTCATTCCTTTTTTACTCATTAAAGCACTTTTTAAAGATGCGAGAGATGATGTCATCTTGGGATTGACCCCCCTCCCCTCCTACGTCATACTACCATCATCCAATGTTATGAGCCCCCCCCCCCCAAATTTGAAATGACGTAATTTATGAATAGCCCCTTACGTACCTAACCGTTCTTATCCACGAAGACCCGTGCACTGCACGGACTACGGAGTGGTACGTGAGCACACCATAAACATAATGACATAAAAGTTTTGTAGTAACACCGAGGTTTCGATCGAATCACCCACAAACAATAAACAGAGGAACAAGTGGTAATCTTCAGTCTTCTGTATAACTTAACGGAGCCTATGGATGGTACTAAAGCCTCTTCGGAAACCGGCTTTTTCGGGAGGCTGGAATTCATCTAGCCTGCGTGCGAGATGGCTCGTAATGACAATGACTCTTGGAAACAGCTTGTAGACATGGCTCAAAAGCGTGATGGTTCGGTTCGAAAATCACGAGTTTAGTGCTGATAATGAATTAATGACCATATATGACTAGTATGACTACTCACATTTAGCACTCAGCTTTTTTGATCCCGGAAAGCCGTTAATTCAGTAGGTAAAGTGAAAAAGTAAATTGAAAGTAAGAAATATCTTAATATTTATACTAAAATTTAAAATACAGGCTACCCTTTCTGGATATTGCCTATAAAACGATAATGATTATATTTTTAGTACATTTTTGTGACATTAATTTAGTTGAAATAGGTAAAATCCCAATTCCGGAACCAGTTCCGGAATTCCGGAATTGGAGCCCAATATCGGATACGATTCCGGAATTGGAAAACCGTCCGATATTGCAACCCCTACCTGTAGAGGAGAGTAGATCGAAATCCGCCCGCAGAAACGCCAGAAACATACGAAATCATAGAAGAAATAGGTAACTGTCTTTGAAAATTTCCAAGAACTGACTTGTGAGTTATTTGTGAGATCTCCGAGAAGCCAGTACGGTTGCCAGTTTGTCGGAAATGAACAGAGAAGAGTGACTGTTACACCACGGAAAAGTACAATCGTTCTTAACTTTGTTGCTGCTTCTTTTAAACCTGACTATGGCTTTTATTTACAGGCTGGGCCCAGTAAAGCGATTGGACTACGAATATTTCTGTGATTACGTCGTCCGGGTCCGTGAGTGTTTTCCGGTTGAGTTAGTTTACTGTTAGAGTCTCACTGTGGCCGCCTTAAGTTATTGTAGTACCGCGGCGGAGGTGAAGATTTATGTAAATGTAATTATCTGCCATGAAACGCAATTTAAACGCGCTTACATTACAATAAATAAATCGCACTGCTTATATTATAATTAACTAGATTTTCCCTGCGATTTCACTCGGATTTTCTCGATGTTTAAACTTCAAAAAATGAGAGGGAATTCAGTTCAGCTCACTACTCATTTTCACACCTACATGTATAGGATTAAGATAGGATACCTACATGTTTACAATAAAAACGTTTTACAAATATTAAAATAAGTAATTAAGTAATAAATAATTTAAAATAAGCCTACAGACAAACATGATTTCAGCCAGTAATTTGTTAAGTGACTACAAATGTGATCAATGATTGTTGATCATATAGGTAGGTAGCCATCATAAACGGTCGCATCACGAATAACATATGAGATGTGATCATATAGCAGTCATATACGACATACGGTCACATCACAAATAACAAATACATTTCTATGCGATCTTATACATAGCAGCAGTTATATATCGCGTATTGCAGTGACCAGACGAATTTATTTTTTCAACTCCAATACGACAGACAAACAAACGGAAACATTTGCTTAATTTTAGTTATTTATTGACGTAGAGGGAAATATTAATATCATATCAATATCGCATAATGGATCAACAAACTAGTTGAAACAGTATAGGTACTTGGTTATATTATATTCTACACATTACAACTAACTTTACGAGTTTTTAAATATTGTACTAGTAAAGTCGTCATCCTATCTAAGCATTGACGATTGAAATATAGAATGTATTTATTGAAGATTAAGTAGTTGATAATAGTTTATAATTATTGTAAACTTTCATCCAGTTTACATCTCAGGTCCTTCACCGTTAAATCCACTACAAATATTTATGACAAAATGATCCACCGGCATGCAGCGTTCAATCAAGCTCATAATGCATCGTTTACACCTGGCTGCGCTAGAGTGGCTTCCGCGACGGCTGCTGAGCGATTGTGCATCTTATAATGAGGAGATAAAGTCGGAACCACGGGTGGAACACGATCGCTTGCACGCGATGGGGCCATAGAAACCGAGTTATGTATCCCGTACAGCACTTGTACTTATCTACCTACTGAAAGCATAGCCGCACAACTTTGCGTTACGTAGCTGACAAAATGGTATAATCGATGTCGGTCCATTTTGTCTAGAAGTTGGCTGCAAGTTAGTTTCACAGTATAAACATCACATAGATATTACAAAAAGTGGCAAAAACTTATCTTATACCAATTCATTTATTTTATATTATCCAGCATAAAACCGTACAACCGCCTTCTTCATGGCCCCTTTCACACTTGATTGACCGCGCCTTATTTGACACGAGAGGGCGGAAAATTTGCAGTTCACGAGTACTTCACTGATACATCTTGATGTCGTTAATCGTGAATTATCCGGCATATTCATTATTATACTTTACTCCTTAACATTTAAGTCTATATTCCTAAGAAATTTATAAAGTAATTACGACGTTTTATTGTGAAATCGCTGATTAAAACCAGAGGCAAAACAAAAGACAAGTCGGTAAGCGGTCATAAACGTTGCATTAAATACTTTTTTGGAAATGGAAATGAAGAGATTTGATCGTCAATTATTTTTCGTAAATTGAGTCACTTATTGGAAGTGATTGAGTACTTACTTACGATGTTACTTTGTAGTGGGGCATTTTATAGTCGGAAATATTTTCCATACTTACCTGAAACAAAAAAAAAATAGTCAATGTTATTTTTCAACCTCTGAAAATCAAAACAGATACGATAAAAGTAATAGTAATCGGCGATAAATATATTGATATATCAGAGATTTTCTTTTTTTCCTATGCTAACCAACTTAATATTGCGGATGTGCGAAGTCCGACACGCACTTAGCCGGTTTTTCACAGGTGGCTGTGAAATTATTTATTTCTTTCAACAAGTAATAAGTATTAAAAGGACATTGCAATAAAAAAACTTAAAACTAAAAGATACCTATAAATAAAAAATATCCTATTACCTATATCTTTAGGACATCACAACACAAGATTGCAGCAAGGACTTTTCATGTCATTAATCATTATGTTCCCACACTAAACTAGATCGTGAGGAAAATTCACATTCCTTCCACTAACTTTGTGACAAGTTACTATTAATGCAAGGTGACTATTGACTCGTGACTCTACCATTATTGAACATTTTTGTACAAATATAATAGAGTTGAAAAGTGGTAGAGCACATTGTTGGCGTACTCTATGTCTATAATATTCATTGTTTTACATAGAGTAACTGCTATATACAAAAATATATATAGGCCATGTAAATAGGCGCAACTTGTATGAAAATATAATGTTGTTGAATTGTTTGAAAATATAACTCATCCCTTTAAAAAGGTTGCCAGAGCTCTCGAGGACACAAACACTTAGGTGCTTTTAATAAATATACCTAAAATCTAAATTGAAGAATTAAATGAATTTGATGCACTATGTTGAGAGCGAGGGCCCTAAATTTGTCCCTTCTGCTGTAAATAAAAGGTTGGCAACGCGCACGTGACTACTTTAAAGTTGCGAGCATCTATAGGCTGTGGTGTTCGCTTATCAAATAGCTAACAACATTTTTGTCACTTTAACATATTTCAAACTAAAAGCGTTGAGAAGTTTGTATTTTGTAACACTATACGGGTTTTTATTTTAGTTTTCAGCGGAAAGAACCCTTAAATGTAGCAAAAGCTACGCGAGACAAAACACGCATTAAAATGTTGTTCTCTGTCGAAAGAGTTAAATGCTTGTTTTTAAAAGCTCGGGTGACACAGGACGCAGCGGGGCCCGACCGATTGTTGCGACATTGTAACCCTTTCAAAACAGTTATTTTCCAAAAAAGAAAGCTTTTGAACATCTAAGTAATGTGGTCAAAGGAGTAGCGCGTGTATTTTCGGGATACCTGTCTACTATTTAATGCATTCTTTACAATCGGATCATATCTCAAGTTAATTGATAAAGGTTGTCGCACATAGGTATAAAGGCTCGGCACCAGACCGGTGCCGCTTCACCTCACCGGTTTACCACCCAGGCTTCAACCCAGCGCAAGCATGGAACAGCTTCGCGTCAGCAGCCCTGAGGTGGCCGCGCGGTGGCTCCACGCTTGCCGCGAGGTGCCCACTGGTTAACAGCTTTGTTACGTCGGAAGTAGCCGTTTCGCCCGCGTGCCGTAAGCGTGGCGACCACGCGCGCACCTCTCGCCGGCAGCGAGCTGCAGGCGCGGCGTTCAACCTGCGAAGTCGAGCTGTCCATCCACCATTGGCTGTTCCCGAGCTAGGGCGATGCCGTTATGGAGTGGATAAGTCTGCGTTGCAGTGTAAAGTTTCTAACATAGAATACTGGACGATTCGAGTATGCTAAGCAAAAGATAAGTACGGCGTTTTATGACCCTACGAACATATAAACAAGTACTAATTCCATCACAATAATTACGTTGTGACACTTTACATGAGATGTTAGATGGAAATGAGTGGATAATTGTACGCGAATCACAATAATTACATAATAATTATTATGTATCATTAATTACATGTATAGTTTGCATACTTTGATCGATACAACTGGCGCCATGTAGTAATCGATTAGGCTTCCCAATAAGGATTGCTCTTGTTTTAATCGATTTATTTTAATTGAAATAAGCCGTATTTAAATTATGCATTTATCTTTATCGTATGTTAAACTAGTATGATTGATCGTGCTAGATAATACAGCCGAGACAAATTTTCATTTATCGTTCCAAGGCGTGTGGTTGAAAATGAAAATCAATCATAATCTGAAGGTTAGGCAAGAGCCAAAAATTGATATTTAACTCACTGAGCGAAAATAATAAATTTAACCTTAATACGGATGTATCATTCCCCTTGCATTATTGTTTATAAATGTTACACCTGGCCATAAAGTTTGTTCCGCGCGCGGAAAAACTCACTTAGTGGCCAGGGAGTGACATACAATTTCGTAGGTACTTACCATGGGCGGTAATAAAGAAAGCCTCAGATAGCATATTTATCGTAATATACCTGCGATCTGAGACATTCTTTGTTTTACCGCCCTCGGTAAGTAATGTACTAAAACTGAGGCCTACAAAAACTTTGTGTGATCCTTGTACTGTAATGTAAACTGCTGATTACAATAGGTAGGTAATCTATTAGTTACACGCTACTCCGCGGAAACCATAGCGTCACAAATGGGCGTCGCCATTTAACGCACATAGACAACTCCCCACCCCTATTATTTATCAATATCGCTAGATTGGCGCCGATCGTATCGCAATAATGACTGGAATTACCGCCTCATGAATTGTTGATGTGACTTATCGATGTGGATCCTCAGACCATAAATTACAAGCGGATTATGTATTTGCATAGAATTATGCATAGCCGTGCATAAATACTAGCTAAGTGGGTCCATTTTCAGCGCATGTTTGTGGATGCATAGTGGCCATTTCAGAAAATGATGACGGATTTCATAAACTAATTTCTGACGCATTTGGTAGAATCTATTGCATTGCCGTATACATACCTACCTGAAACCGTATTACTCTTTGTTTTTTCATTAGTGCGAGTAAATTCAGAAGAATAAATACCTATTCATCATCATCATCATCATCATATCAGCCGAAAGACGTCCACTGCTGGACATAGGCCTCCCCCAAAGAGTGCCACAATGACCGGTCTTGCGCCACCCGCATCCAGCGGACTCCCGCCTAACCCCTAATACCTATTCACTTACTGTAATTAATACTAGTACCTGTAATAATGTACTTATTCACGGTTAATCCTATCCTTTAAAGGCATGTAGTAATTTATTGTTTTAATTACTGAAAATCTGAATAATCTATTATGTATGTACGAGATATGATAAGGTATTTAATCACCACCACAATTCATTCATCTCCCATCGAGGTATTTTTCAAGCAATACCTACCCCTATACATATACAGCACTTCCGCATACTTTTAAACCCGTATTTCTCTAATGTAGACGTAGTGCTAATGTATTTAAATGTTACGAATATGGACAATGTTTACACTACATCTAGTAAGTAGGATTTATGCGGTTTTAACACGCAAGCATAAAAGTTGATTTGCGGGATTCTTGGTACAGTTTTGGCTCCGGGCCGTTTGCTTATTTATGCTAAAATAACTACAAATTAAGTTTGATGTTAAGTTAAGGCCGGGTATTACCACTTTTGAGTTTTTAAAAACCATCTGAGACATAGAATATAGTGTCTTAAAATCTAAAAAATATATATGTGTTACATGAGGATCTTGTCTAGTCAAAACCGCAGTCAGTTACATGATCTGATGAATTTCACTCGATAGAAAAAAATCGCGAAGTTACCCCTTTTTGGAATGTATTTTCAATACTACGGCTATATTACTAATATTTAACATTTAATTTTTGTACTCAATTAAAGATCGTAAATAGTTATAGACATTTTCGCAGGGTTTGCTTTGATAAAATGACTGGCTTGATGACTATAGCTGAATATTTACAAAACTGCGCGCAGAGCTTGCGTAGAGAGCGGGATGGTTAATTGTAAACTCACGCATGTTAGAGCGGGACAGTTGCGTTGGGGATACCTCCCCTTAATAAGGATATCTAAATCGGTCGTGCCTTGAATGATCTATTGAAGTTTCACTTTGAATAATATTATTGCAATTTCTATTTAAATTATAGCTTTATCAAGTTTATACGATATGATATGGCGAGGAATGCAATGATTAGACACTTGAGACATTCATTTATTTCTTCTCGATTGTCGTCTCTCTAAATATTGTTAAATCAGGATGATGACCAAAGTTTACGTGTGTTATATTATAATCGTAAACCAACACTTAGCTGATGCCAATATATGACGTAGTTGATCAAAGTTCTTTGTGTTGATAATCATGTTTTTTCTGATTAGAAACGAGCGTTCCAAAACGCCGTAGATTCATTCCAACGAAGAAGAAGTATATCGAACGAAGAAGACATGCGTAATTAAAACGAACACCCTCTCATTAAGATTTAAGACGCTTCGTTATTCAGGAAACGAATCTATGCAAAATGGCGTCCATCTCCATAATACTTAGCACCCGAATGCGTATTAATGAAGTTGCGTGAGAACTGGGAATCGAACCGGGGACTGTTAATGACTGGATTGATGGACTGCTGGCAGGGACGTCGCATCGTTATTTATTTACACTTTATATCACCTAATAAACGTTTTATCCCTTCTCTACTGAATCATCCATACATTAGTTTTTATAATTATATGTAATACTTAATTACTTACGCTCTGATATTTGTACGTTTTGGTCAGCCGCACAGTAACGACAAAGTACAATCAACAACAAAAGCGTGATTTTAAGGCGTTAAAGGCCTTGAATATGAAGTGGTCTTGATTTGTTGGTGATACGTCGCTTTTCATTCGGATAAGAATATGTATGACGGTATCTAACCTTACTAGAGGTATTCATAATACCAGTAGTCTACGCATTACTGTTACTCTAGAGTCCATTATAGATTCCGGGAACACAAATGATGATTTACGGCCGGGGCTGGACTCAAACCGCCTCTCGTCGGCTAATCCACAATTAGCCGGGCTAGGATTAGACCGAGCCGACAGGATTCGACTTCGACTCCTGATTTATTTCAGAGTTGATAGCGGCCGCGACAAGACTTCCTATAGACACGCACACTGCTAAGTTTTGGAATTCCCTGCCGGCATCTGTTTTTTCGAGTTCTTTTAACCTGAACCTTTTTAGAGCACGAGTGAACAGACATATTCTGTGTGAGCACGCTCCGTCTTCGGCCTCATCGTTACCCTTGGGCTAGGCTAGATAAGGTCCAACAGTGGCAGAGCGTCCATACAACGCGATTCCCATCAGCTTGCCTAATTTTCTGGCTCATGAAGAATAAGAAAGGCAAATTATTTCCGGCTTCCCTAAGAATATTTTTGACGCGCCGCCACTGCTGTCCAAGAGCACAAGAGTTAGGTAACTTGGTTTCATACCTTTTTGAAATAATGATCCGTTTTGACAGAAAACTTGTTTTATGCGTCGTATCAAGCTAGCACTAGCGAACGAGACAAAACTTTGCCAACGGTCGAAAATTAGTAAGACAAAAATATATATTTTTTTAATATTTTGAACTTGAACCATATCAGCCATGATATACTTACGAGTAGTTGTTGTTGTCGTCTTGTCAATGACATGTGGTGTCGAGACGAGAGGTTACGATTTAGTGCATTATGGTTAAGGTCTCTGTTAATATATAATCAAATTATTATGCCTGAAAATCCACGCAGCGCTCTGAGCGAGCGTCAATAGGTTACTTCTGGTCGAGTGATACAAAGATTAACGCAGAAGCCGCGGGCGCACCACTAGTCAAACACCACTGCAATGCTCACAATAATAAACACTATATTGACATTCTTCATAATTGTTATTTATGTGCCGCTTGTCATCTCACTCCTGCACTATTCCAGACATACAAATTTGATTACAATTTGATTTTGATCTGTCCTGCGCACTCGCTTTCACGCGTTTCATGTGTAGTAGACATCACGTTATGACATATTTGATGTTTCACCTATCGGGATAACGGCTGTCAAAAGAACAATGAGAACTTTAGTCAAGGAGTCTTAATAAAGCGGACCCGGTATTTTTACGGAACAATAGGGAAAAGAATAGAGGATAATGAAGACAGTATAAGGCATGATTGCAATGCGCACACGACTCCACACACGAAACAACTGCAATCAAATTAGAATGCATATCGCAAGTCTGGAATCGACCCTCTAATGTTTATTAGGTGACAAGTAAAGTCAAATGCAGACAACCGCGACGACCTGGTTGTGTCGTTATGGGTAGGTTGAGTAATGGTGACCATGTGAGGCTGAGGAGACGCGCAAGGTCCCAGGATTCTGTGGGAACCGGAAGGTGAGCTAGGATTTAGATCTACTTCAACGTAGTAATCACGCACGTATCATGAACGTTGAAATAAAATTAAGATGCTTACCGAATGGGAAAGTACTATCATAGTAGTGGCGAAGGAAATACAAAGGGGTCGCTAGTAGCGGCTTTAGAATGCAAGGTAAAGAATCGCTGTGATGACAGTGGTATGGACTGGATATCCTAGGGAGTAAAGCGGGTATTACACTGTCTTGAATCAGGCGGACCGGAAGGCGCAGCGTGGGTAGACCCCCCACAAGGTGGACTGATGACCTGGTAAAGGTCGCGGGCGTCCGCTGGATGCGGGTGGCGCAAGACCGGTCATTGTGGCACTCTTTGGGGGAGGCCTATGTCCAGCAGTGGACGTCTTTCGGCTGATATGATGATGATGATGATGATGAATCAGGCGTCCTAACTAGTAGAGGGGAGTTGAAGCATCTCGCTCTAACGTATAGGTCGGAACCCTTCTATAAGTGTCCTGAATTCAGGACAGTGTAATACCCGCTTAAGGGCGCTGGTCCGGCAAACCAGAGGCGCGGGTCGAGCCCCGTCCCGTCTCAGGCTGCGTGCGAGTTCACGGTTCATTCATAAATTTTAGAAGTAAAGGAAAAATTGTTTTTTTTTTTCCTTTATTTCTAAGATTTGTAGTTTGCGTTAGCAGCTGTACTACGCAATAAAAAATTAGTTCACGGTTATTTTTTTTGTATTTGTTTGTGTAATTGAAAATTTAACGTGGAAAATACAATTTAACATAGGTAATAATTTGATTCGTGAAAAATGAGTACCTATTACTTATCGTACGAGTATGTCACGATTCGACACTGATATTTATTAGGTGATGAGATAAGTAAAGCCAGATGCTATAGTAACGACCTGGTTGTGTCGTCAGGTCGTTTGAGCAATGGGAACCATGTGAGTAAACCGCTTAAGGTCCTAAGATTCTGTGGGAATCAGAATGTGAGCCAATAATTAGGATTTCATAATTTTTTCGACATTCTCAAACTTTGAATGGATTTACCTCGGAAACTATTGAGTCTACAGAAACAATTCTAGTCTCATATAATAGCAAATTCTTTAAGAACATAAAGTTACTATCAGGAACTAGCACCTGAGGGTTGTAATCTTTTTTTTTTCGACTTTTGAGATAGTTGCGTTTGGCGCTCGAGGTCACAAACTTGGTATATTTATTGGGCCAACATCATAAAAAAGGCTGCAAAAAATCAGAACTACCGGATTTGACGCACACTGCCCCGTGCTTTCAGACGACAAAATTACTGGATTATTAGTTGCAGTGCTCGAGTCTTCTACAGATGTAGCTTCCTTACTACCCTTGGATTCGAAAAATCCAGCAGAGACTAGTAAAATACATTTAATTTTAGATCAAACTAATTTTAATCTTGTTTTTCAAAGTCTTAAATAAGTCTTAAATAATATTTGTATTGTATTGTATTATCAAGACTTTCAAGATTTTCATTATATGACATTGTACATAATCGAGATCACAGTTTCATAATATGTTTTATGTCACACCTGGCCATAAAGCGGCAATTATCGCACGCTCCGCGCGCGGGAAATCCCACTTCCTGGCCAGGGGGTGACATAAAATTTTGTACTTAACACGGGCGGTAATAAAGAAAGCCTCAGATCGCATATTTATCGCCCTTGCCTTCGGCTCGGGCGTCAAATACCTGCGATCTGAGACATTCGTTGTTTTACCGCCTTTGTTAAGTAATGTACTATTGTATTACGTATATAATTCGAATGTCATTGACTGGAAGCTGAATTTTGTTGCACAAATGGACGTTATTTTTATGCAGCTTAAAGTTACGCCTGCTTCGAATATCCATCATGACACTATTGACACGGGCGGAAACCCCGATCCTAATCTATTGACTACTGAGTGCTGATTAAATTTGATTGGCGTTAGAATCCGGTCGTAAGTAAAGAGGGCGCTAGTGCCCCACATACCGTCTAAACTCGGCATTATTTACTAAGTGTATAATAACAATTGGACTAATACGATAACATCGTTGCGAAACAAGCCATGTGTGCGGAAAGTTTTGGTATTGTGGAATTCTAAATGTAGGCTTCGTTGTTCTATTTCTGTATCAGAAAGTTAGGTTTTAAATAGAGCTTCCTCCTTCCTAACATTGTGGTACAGACACTGTGATTGTGGTACTCTGTTTACACAGGCTGTACCTCTGAAGGGAGGGTAATTCATAAATAAATATTATTTATCTACTGAATTCCGAATTAACGCTAATATGAAAGACTCTAGTATTCGGTGAGTGTCCATTCCTCTTCCTCTTCCCAAAATATAAAAATTGCTTCAGTACCCTAAGTTACCATGAGTTTGCAATGTTTGCATTACCGTACTCGCTAGCGACTGCGTAAAGCTCAAGCCACACAGAGAGCGGGCGGGCGGTGGCGGCGCGGGCGCGGGCGGCGGCGGCGCGGGCGCGGGCGGCAGCGGCGCGGGCGCGGGCGGCAGCGGCCTTTGGCGGCAGCCGCCACCGCCAAAAGCAGCTCCCGCGCCGCCGCCGCCCGCGCCCGCGCCGCCGCCGCCCGCGCCCGCGCCGCCACCGCCCGCCCGCACTCTGTGTGGCTTAAGCTTAAACGATTTAGTATGGTGATTCTTAGTTCTATTACGTAAACGCCAGAGGCGCTATACTTTTGCCTACCCCTATATTAAATTGTTTACGCAGTCGCTAGCGAGTACGGTAATGCAAACATTGCAAACTAATGGTAAGGGTACAGTAATTAATGATATATCGCGTATCATATGTGTATTAAAGTCGTTTGCAATGTAACCTCAAACATCCTGACAAGCAATAATAATAATACGACTACAAAAGTGCAACACTTACGTTAACAAGCCCCCAGTAATTTCCCCATACACATGGTTAATAAACATAATGCACCAGTTTACACACTACTACGCACTTACTCACTTAATAGGGTCCAATTATCGTGTCTTTAGCGAATGATAGCGCCTGTCATTATGCAAAAATCGCACCACTAACGGCTTAGCACCGGATGTGTATTTAGGTTAACTTTTAGCTGTTTTGAGTGTTATTTTTATAACCGTTTAGTTTGAAAAACTATGTTGTTTTAAATAGATGGAAAATCGGTGTCTGTTGTCAAATTAATACGTCGTGGCGTTTCTGGTTCATAGACAGACTGAACAAAAAGAAATCCTCCTGCTTCCCGTGTTAAGATGCTTGCACCAGAGACTAATTTTGATTCTTTGATCTCCGGGTTTTGGTTTACCTATATAAAAGCTATGCATACCAATATAGCCATAACTAAGCCCTTAATTATCAGCCACAAGAAGAAATAGGACCGAATTTCCCCTGGATTTTCCCTAGGCCACTTTACCAACCGCGCAAACATATCGCTTTATTGAACCCGGCATATAAAGCCTAAGTCAGGTAAAATTATGACCTAATTAGTTATGTGTACCTGAGCTTTCTTTTATGAATGATCCACGATAGACCGTTCCGTGTCCGGGCCGGCCCGTTTTCTAGTACAAGAATTCGACAAGCCCGGACAAGGAACGGCCTAGTGTGAATCATCCTTTAATATGATTGTAGGTATTTTACCAACGTAATTAAATGAACATCTATTTGTAGTCTTCACTTGAATGCTAGCTACAGCTAGTTTCTCAATAAGAGTTCAAAGACTCGGTTTTTGCTAATGATTCAGCATTTTATTGAGATCTACACGTTCCATGTCTAATGAAGCAGCTCCCTGCTTTTTCTATCTGTTTTTGTGTCAAACTAGATTCTAGGAACAAAAGTTAAATCCATTTTTGTGGCTAGTTTAACACTTTCGCTGCGGCAGCGCTAAAACCAAACTTACGGGCCACATACTTCCCGTATAATGAATGCCAAGTTTGCGGCACGACCTCTATTTTCCCGTATATCCCATATCCTATTCCCATATCATGACTTTAAAGGTCCCCAAAGACATGGAGATTGACTAATTTGAATAATAAAATTGAATAATAAAAAACCATTGTGCTCAATCAATAGTCTATATCCTTGTGTATACAGCTGGCGTCGCCCCGGGATTTGTGTAATATTCCGAAAAATACAGAAGTTTTTCAAAACCCTTAGTTTTACGGGAACATATTTCCGTAGCCGCACAGCTCAGGACACACATACTGCTAGCGATGGGATAATAAAGGATCGATAACAATTTATTTAAGTACTACATATAATATTTGTCATCATCATGCACTTAACATAAATAAGTACTATTAATTATTTAATGGATTCCCTTCAGCACAACACCTAAAGAGTTTTCGTAATTTCTAGTAGTTTGGCTCCCAAGAACATTTTGAACATTTTTTGATTATCACTAAATCCAAAATTACATATACACTAAACCTAAATGTACCTACTTACATTTTCATAATCTTAATAGCGTCCCCCTTGTTTTGCAGAAAAGGGTTTCATTGAATATAAAAAAATAAAAAAATAAATAAAAATGTTTTATTCAGTAACACAATCGGTTTAACAATATTCAGGTTGGTGCCTCTTTTTAAGTATCGAGATACCTGTGTCAAGAGACACCGCTCTTCCATTATCTTAGTTGCTTTAATGGCACAATGTGTGTTAATAATTAAATTTAAAAATTAAGAGCTAATAAGTACAAATATTGAAAGTTTATAGGAACTTAAAAATTGATGATAAAGATAAAATTGTTAGTACAACTTATATCTTAAAATGTTTTTAAAGTTTTAACTTAGTATTAACATAGTAATATAAATTTGTAGAGAAGATTGAATGTAGGTATGTTTATTTTTTCGCAGAATTGCATTCACTTTCTGTTATAATTATAACTTAACCATACCTACGCAAACCCCACGAAAACGATGTCCCAAGTGATATAACAAGCTCTAAATCATACCATAAACTAACTTGCAACACTTTGCAAAAAAAGTATGTAACAAGTAACTACTGAGAAGCAGAAATATATCACCAACTTGGTCGTTTTATTTTTCAGCAACCGTGCGGCTCGGATCACTTAATCGAATATGTCCAGTATCAATAGACCTGCGACTAGCACATGTTTGTTTGAACTTGAGGGTCTTTAAGTTCTGGTGGGTAATTGAAGACGTCCAGAGTGGAAGAGCCGTGGGCCGTATGGGCTTGTTGGGAGGTAAGGGTTTACATGATCTGGTCGGATTGAAAGACCACCGACAGAGTTAATTTAAGATCGGTATTATATGTTTTGCGTTGTAACATAATTTATGATTCTACGTGCTTTTTGTTGGATATGTGACACTTTTTTAGTGTTCAGTATATCATATATTTAAAATAACAACTTTTATATTAAATGTATAATAACCTAAACTAAACTAAACTAAAAACTAAATAAATAGATTTATAGGTAAAAAATGGGCTCAAGCTCGGAGCTCGGCGGTAGGGTGCCCAGAAGGCTGGCCGCATTGCCGCGTTGAATAGCAATGCTGAGGCGCTGAGCAAGGTACGCACCAGCCTTCTGGTCACCCGTGGCGTCCACGAGACGCTTCGCAAGCTCTTTATAGATGCAGTGAGCAGCAGGTCCCCACGGCCCTACAGTTTCCACCCCAAACGGCTCAAACATGCAGTGCATGTTCAGTATTGATATACTTTTTTCGTTTGTATAAACATGAGTTTCTGGACATGGTTAAAAAAGGTTATGTGATATTCTTTTTTTACTGAAAAATTAATTTAATGTCCCTTAGGTACGGCCCTAAATAAGTAAATGATGTTATTACGGTATTTAATCCTACTAATAACTGCTGACATGATATTTTCACCACTCTTTCTAGCACAAAATAAAATCACGACGTATTTTGTTAACTTATAGTTTTCATAAAAAAACTTGTCTCCTTCGACGTTACTTTTACTTTTTTAAGGCCATAAACTGTTCTGATGACAGCTGTCAAACGCATTAACCTTCAGTGAAAACAGTGTAATGAAGTTCCATTTCTAAATGCTTTTCCTTAAATGAAGACTACCAGCCGAATCGCCACGGCCCATTACCACCCAATCTAGCTGTCTTCCGTCTTTGTCAGCGCGCTCGTTTTGCACGAGACGGATATAACTATTTATTTATATAATACGACGAGATGATGTATGGACGTGACAACTCAGTTGTTTTTGAATATTTTCAACCATTGGTCTACATATAAATATGCGTCCCACAGTTACATCAATGAATGGGTTAGGTAATAGTCTCAACTCTTTTCGTTTCTATATTGATTTAAACTTACACGATTTTCACACATTTAAAAAACATCGAAATTTCAACCGGGACGACGACGGTTTCAAAATCTCATCTTCGTGGAATCCAGTTATTAGTAAACTAGTGCAAGCGTGGAAATACATCGTTCATTACATCAACGGACATTGTTAGTGTTGTGTGTCGTGCGGGTGACAACCCTAGTGAGAATGTAATTTAAAGACCAAGTGCGGGTAGTTTGGAAAACCCGTGCGGCTAGAAGATGTTGATACCCGCTCACGCCAGTCAGCTCGCGACCACGGTTGTTGTGATACATTCGAATCGTCGGGCAAAACCTTAAAAAAGGTAAATTATTTTTTTTTTTTTTTACATATATTAGGTAAATTAGAATAGAATATACAATTAATTACGCTTAATTTAGTGAACCAGCGACGAAACTCCCAGTAGCTCGATTCCATTGACACCTTAGATTCGGTTAAAGCCACTCAACCAAGCTCTCAGAGTATTTCAGTGTTTAAACCACTCGCGTGGTCCTGTCGGAGGTTTCCTGGATTTTCCCCGGGTCACTCTCCAACCGCGCACTCCTATCGGTTTATTCAGCCCCATATAAAGCCACAATCAGGCTATAAAAAAAGTAGTTTTACGCAGCTCTCATGTGCTTTAAATCTATTTTTACAAATGTATCGGCAGCAGACATTAAGCGCCCTGCAGACGGCGCGCAAAAACCCTGATCGGTGGGATTGAGACGTCACGCTTTGATCTGTCGGCTGTCCGCGCGTGTGTTATTAACGCTTTTTGCGAGTTTTGTGCGTGATTAGCAACAGTTTTTGTAACGCAAGTTACAACATGAAGCGGTAACAAGTAGCAAGACCTGAGGGCCTGCCGCAAAACGAAAACAAATGAAATTCGACATGTATAGTTTGTTTTCGGTTCGCAGTTTCGGTTTCGGTATTCCAACCGGTTTATTTGATAAAGGGACATATATGTTTCCGCTCTCTCTATCGTGCAAAAACATAATAAAAGATTATCAACGTGCGGACATGTATCTTTCTGTAATAAACAGACAGACGGATGATAATACTCGCTGATGAAATACTGACTGCACTAGTAGGTACTAAGGTATATATTCACAGATACAATGTCAATTAGAAGACAGATTAGGCATAGGTATATTTGCTTAGAACTTGTTTAACTTCGTCAACATAAAATGTTGTCCGTTGGTGGTACATCTCATTATACCGCGTCTGAACAGAAGAACAGACGAACTCATGGCAGACTACCAGCCAAATGGGGTGATCAGATCATCAAAATCAAACTCACTGTACTCCGAAAAATCCAGGCATTGTATGAAACGTGCCACTGGATCCAACGCGAGCCATCTATTTATTAATTTAAACTTTATTGCACAGTAACAAATAACTTGTACAAAAGGCGAACTTAATGCCTTCTCTACCAGACTACCGCCTACTCGGACACTTCCCTATTGTAACATAATGTAGCAATTACGATCCTTTACCTACATTAGAATATGGACTGACTGATTACATTAGAATATGTATAATAAAGTATAGCCACAAAACAGACATTTTTAGAATTCCTATACGTCCTAAGTATCATTTGCGGTGATGGCTACATTTATAAACACGTAATAAACTTCGACCTAAGCCGAAGTTAATCAAACGTGTCTAGAAAATATGTCGCGTGTTAATAAACTTGATTAATTAATATACTTGAAACGTTTAATAAATCACAATGTTAATAAAGTAATTTCAATATCGCCTCGCGCCTGTAACCCACATCCTAGTCATCATAAGCATATGCCGTGTTTTGATTAACAAATGCCAACTGGTTATTAAAGATACACGGTAATACTAATGTATTACTTTTGTAATTATCACTATAATATGTATAACTGCGTATTATAGAGTGATATAGAAATGAAAAGTTAATCTAGTGGTAATGTCTTGTTGATTAACGCGAGATTTCTTGCTTTTCTGATAAAATATTGGTTCTAAATATTATTACTCTTAGGCGACTTCCTGATTTGTAGGTGCGGAGGCAGTACGATATGAGAAAAGTGTCAAATGTCAGTGTCAACTGTCAGTCGACTCGGTACCATATTTTACTGTGTCTCTACATTTAAATGAGTGCTTCCTGACTGGCGCGGGATGCGCGGTAGCGGGACGATGCGAAGGCGGTACTGCTCCGCTTCTGCGCATGATATTACTACTGCGCAAACGTAATACTGACAGTATTATGTCAAGTGAGAATCTTTGCGACGTCAGTAAGTTTACGTCAAAGAAGAAAATGTCACATATCGATCCCGCCTCGCCAAGTCAGGAAGTCACCTTAACCTGTACGCAAGTAAGTAAATCTCAGTCAATATCATTGGGAGATCTGCACATTATTTTACTAGCGGAATAGCAAAAGATATTTATTAAAAGCGTTTCTTAGTCGACAATTTCTATTGATTGGTCCTTTGCGCGAAATTTTTCATTAAAAAGAAGAAAATCCCGGAGAATTTATGAAACCAAATTTATACAGGTTGAAACGTTTGCATTACCTATCTGAGTCAACGATAGAGTAGAATACCTAATAGGCATTGTATCAATGTATGATGTAAATCATGTGATTCCGCTCATACTGGACTTGGAGGCGCAATCAGTTTACTTAGGTAAAAGTTTTTAGTCTAACCAGACCAGGTACTTATACGATTCACAAAACGACTCAAACTCATCTGTCACTTCACCTTTCACCCGTTTTTATATGGAAACTGTCAAATGCCATTTGTTACTTTTTGGCAGTTTTGGCAGGACAACATAGTCTGTGAATAACCGTCCAGAATGAAATCACGGACCAAATCTTGACTTGAAATGTATTATCCTTGTTATCATTACTCAAAGAGTACATCTGAATGTCTGTCAAATTAGACCAGCTTGACAGGCTGGCTTCCCACGAGGTGGCTTGACCAATGCCTGACATTACTAAAAACAGCATTCTAACAAGCCCAAACCCCGAATTATGACAAGATTAACTAAAAAACTGTGTCACCCGACATTTCCTTTAAAGGGGTTATGGTTAACCGGCTATTTTCACACCTCTGAGCAATTTCCGACCGTTTATATGCAAAGCGGTGCTTAGTGAGGTTGCAATATTAATCGATTTACGATTACTGGGTAATTTTGTTGTCTTGACAAAAGTAATTATCTCCATTTCGTTAGTTATTGGAAAACGAACCATGTCCGCGGAAACATACAGTTGAATTTTGAAGCTGAAGTAAATATATTAAGCCGTTTAAAAGTGCGGTATTTTAGTATGATTCGCCGGGATGTTAAAATTGGTAGGAGATTAAACAACACCTTGGCTGTAATTAGGTATAAAGGTGGCATGATTATATTTTCCCTTAATCAGTGTTTAATTTTTAGTTCGGTACGTCTGTATATCAATCAATATTTGTGTTTATGGCTCCATCGTATCCCGATGATTCCGCCAACGTCAAGGTTAAAAAACGCACGGTTTTTTTTTTAAATATGACCGGTGACTTCAGATTGCCAGTACGTCTGTATAGTACGATTACTTTAAATTTGACACATAACATGACATTGATTGTCCCCTTTAAGGCGACTTGCTGACTTGGCGGGGCGAGATCGATATGTGTCATTTTTTTCTTTGACGTAAACTTACTGACGTCGAAAAGAGTCCTGCTTGACGGAATACTGTCAGTATTACATTTGTGCAGTAGTAATATTATGCGCAGAAGCGGACCAGTATCGCCTTCGCATCATCCCGCTACCGCGCATCCCGCGCCGGTCAGGAAGCACTCATTTAAATGTAGGGGCGCAGTAAAAAATGGTACCGAGTCGAATGACAGCTGACACTGACATTTGACACTTTTCTCATATCATACTGCCTCCGCACCGACAAATTAGGAAGTCGACTAACACTGATGTGAAAGAGCTACATTTTTAAATTAAAATGGGATTGCTCTTGGCCAGCATCTAGCCTGGAGGCAAAGATGAGGCCGACGGTGAAGCGAGCTCACCCAGAAGATGCTTATTCACTCGTGCCTTCAAAAGGTTTGGGTTATATGAAATCGGAAATACAGACACCGGCAGGTAATTTTAAACCTTAGCAATGCGCATTATAAATGATGAAGCGCTTGGAAAGAGGAATTTTCAAGTAAGGATGGCAGCCAGCCGTAGGTCTGGATGTACGATGGAAGAAGGGGAAAGCAGTACCTATGATCTCATGGAGTACAACTTGTAGAAGACACACAGACAAGCCCGAAAAGGGTAAAAACTGTTGAAACGCATAAAAATATCTGTATACCTAACCTTTATAACTACACAGTTTTATACAATAAATTTTCTGTTTCTGTGACAGTAGGAAACTTTGCGTCTATGTGTGCAGGGATTAATAAATAATTAATGATCTACTTCTTGTACTTGTTCATGTATATACAGCTTTCCAGTCCAGTCGGGGCAGTATTCGATTGCTAGCTTACACGCAGCATTCGATTAGTCCAGTTATTGCCTATTTCTGTGAGAGTAACTTTATTATGTATACTTTCCACATGTTAACATTTATGACATGATGTTGTTATGTGGATACAGTGGTATACTCGTGTGGCACAGGGGAACGTCCGCCCAACTGGGGAAGTATGGCACAGCGGAACGTCCGCCCAACTGGGAAAGTACCTACCTTCCAGAGCGTATGAATTGTCTAAAAAAAAACCTTCACTTTACGGAAGACCGAAACTATAATAAATCTGGGTTGAAAATTTAAATAGGTTAAAATTAGTTCCTAATAAGCCAAAACTCTGCATTTACCACCAAAAACTACAAACAACGCAATACGGTATTAAACCCATTAGTCAAATCAGCAACTTTTTATTAAATGTCAAAAACGATTTGTTAATAATGAAGTTTGTAGGGAAATACTGTCTTAGTGACGTCACTAAGACAGTGTGAGTAGCACAGAAATATATCAAGATAGAAGGAAAGAGTTCAGCAAGTTGTAGGGAGACCGAGCGTGTAACATTTTGCGTAGGTACTTTGACGTCACGAGCGTAATTTAGTGATGAGAAACATAAGCCGCGCGAAAACGATTCAAAAGGATCGATTAGAAGTATTAGAACTCGGCACCGATTCTATGCATCGATTTAAAATATCGATACGAGTAAGAACCGACAGAGGAAATGATTATTATTTTCGACAGAAGAAATGTTTTGACAGAGGAAATGAGTAAGCTCAGAATTTAAAACGAAAAATATAAATGTAGGTAGGTACCTACCTAATAACCAATAAATTGCGTTACATTTTAGTAATTTGTACATATTAGCCGCTCCACTTATTAACTAAGTACCTATAAACGTGTACCATTTTCAGGGTTCCGTACCCTAAGGGTAAAACGGGACCATATTACTAAGACTCCGCTGTCCGTCCGTTTGTCACCAGACTGTATCTCATGAAAAGTGATAGACAGTTGAAATTTTCACAGATGATGTTTTTCTGATGCCGCTATAACAACAAATGCATATTAATATAATATGCATAAGAATAAAATAAATATTTAAGGGGGCTCCCATACAAAAGATATAATTTTTATTGCCGTTTTTATAGATAATGGTACGGAACCCTTCGTGCGCGAGTCTGACCCGCACTTGGCCGGTTTTTTATGTATTCTTTGTTACAGACCATGGAAGTCCCGCGAAAAAATATTAGAAGCTAAGAGGAAAGCGATTAATAATATTTGTTTTGCACTACGTACATTATATAGCTGCATAATAATATAAGAACGTAATTATTATTTCGTCTGTTTTCAAATTCGATTTTAATAATCGAGTAAGAAAATCGCAGTGCACAGCACTATTCTTTAGTTTTGACAGAAAAAATGACTATCGACCTTGAACGTGACTCGACAGTTTGAATAGCTTATTTTTACATTGCTGGTTTTGAACGCACGCCAAGTCTGGCTCGTCAAATTAAAGCCGCAATGGAAAGCTAGCGTCGACACACAATCGCCCGCTACCGTTATGATGAAAATAATAAAATATTTCGTTTTTTAATTATTAACAGATATTTCAGAACAAATTGTACTTACCAATGAAAGGAAATACCTCGATTAACAGCTCCAACTTTCTTGGAAGTGTTTGAACAATTAATTATTGCGCAACGAACCATTTTGTTTTTAAAACCTGGCGTCGCACGCATAACGCGATCGGGAGCACACTGAAGTTTGCGGCGAGCAGTTGTGTCTCCGGGACGTAATTTCGCCACGCGAGGTACATACACTCGTTCCTTCTATCTTGATATATTTCTGTGGTGAGTAGGTTTGTTCAAATCAGCGTCCTTTTTAAATCTGTATGCTTATAAAATCTTTCAATTAGCTAAAATAAATTAATAATTGATGTTTTTCGAGTATTTTCGTTACATCTTTTATTAGTCAAGTAAAAAATAATTTATTTTTACCTTAGTTTAATACCCTATTATAAAAAACAAAATAACAATCTAGTCACATAACCTGCCCCTTATCGTTCCCGGTGCAATTTCGGGATTAGCTATGCGATTCACTAAGCACCGTATCTGTCACCCTCACCCCTCACTCGTTTTTATATGGAAACTGTGAAATAAAATTTGTCACCTTTTGTACAGCTTCAACATTAAATCGGGTGAAGGGTAAGGTGACTGGTGAGAACGAGTCGGTTTGTGAATACATAAAACCGGCCAATTGCGAGTCGGACTCGCGCACGAAGGGTTCCATTCAATTATCTTTAAAAACGGCAAAAAAATCACGTTTGTTGTATGGGAGCCCACTTAAATATTCATTTAATTCTGTTTTTTAGTAGTTGTTGTTACAGCGGCAACAGAAATACAGTCATCTGTGAAAATTTCAACTGTCTAACTATCACTGTTTTTGAGATACAGCCTGGTGACAGACGGACAGACGGACAGCGGAGCCTTAGTAATAGGGTCCCATTTTACCCTTTGGGTACGGAACCCTAAAAATCATCTGGACAAGATTAGTAATCACATCCCTCCTATGCGCGCGCAGGCTAATTATAAAATGACAAGTATTTTATGAACTCGGCGCGACCGCAGTGCAATAGTGTCACCTAATTGTCCAAGATGCCGTATGAGAACAGAGTCAGCTGTGGAGAGGCCACGAAAAAAAAATAAAGCTATTATTTAACTGATTAACTAAACAAGCATTAATTTTAATCAGAGTGGAAGATTGATTGGAAATTATAGTTTCGTTGTCGTACGTTTCCGTTTGGCAAACATTTTAAAGTTCAACAAACATTGTTTTATATTTTGAGGTAATACTTATTTTTGATCTGCCGTAACAGTGCTTCATGGACCATACTACTATTTAGAGCTTACCAATGATAATTAGTGTAGTCAGGTCTTAGTGTGTCTATTTCACTATGTTTTGTAAAGTGTAGAGTAAATCACTAGTTAAGTAGGTTGACTGGTAGAGAATGTCTTATCATGAGCCACCCGCAGCCAGGTTCGCAAGATGGCTTATCGCAAGCCATTTTCTACCAGTCAACCATTGGGTTAAACATAAACATTTAATGTAGGCATTTAAGTTTAGGTACTTACTAGAAAGCTCTAATTATATTAAATCGATATAAGTAAAGTAGTACCTAATATTAACCGATGTAAGTATGAGGAAAATAAAATAAAATAAGATAAACACGACCCCACAGCCGCGCAGTTCGGGTGATTTGTCGCCGTCTCGACCGCATGTTTGCGGGCACCCTAATAACAATATGCAGAAACACTATACCCCACTGTTTGTGATTAATTAGCCTTTTACTGACCGCTGTCAAAACGTTAACGAATCACAATGACTAATGACAGGTTTGATTTTTGAGTACTGTAGAAATATAACAACGGACTAGATTTTATAGTCCAGTCGCGGATTTCCGCAATATTTAGTCGCCTGCTGGGTATCCAGTGATCCAATAAACCGCCTCTGTGGCGATTGTCACACTTGATGCGGTTTCCGGACGGTTTTCGCAGTGCGAGCGAGACACTATAAACTTGCATAGCGATATTCCGCTCGCACTGCGCAAACCGTCTGGAAATCGTAGCAGTATGACAACCGCCTATGTTCGGTACCACTAATTGACCGAGAGAGGGCGAAGCGTCCCCGCTCTCTTCTACATGTCACATTTCCCAACCGTCTCTTGTGAAATTTTGTGAGCAGTGTCTAAAATAATAGGGCTCTTTTTATCTACACGAATAGGCAATTATAAAATAATAAATTGACAAAACAAAAGCAAAAATGTAATACTAATTTATGATAAAATTTTCACATACATCTACGTTCTTCAATTGACTCGCACACAAACCAAAATATAAATAATAGTACGAATCATTCACATTCATAAAATCTCGCACTACACCAACAGTTAGGTATTCAAACACTTAAAAACTACTCAATAACCTAACCGTGCGTCATCAACGGACGCAGGTTTACGATAGCTAGTAGAAAAACCTAGAGTGCTAAAAAATGTTAGTAGTACTATTTTTTGCCGCCAGTGTACTATACAAGCACTATAAATCTTCACAGTCATTCCGCCATTCATAAATATGCACTTTCGATTGTAGCGTTGTTTCTGGCGCATTGACTTTATTTGTTTATGTTTTTTCTGTGTAGTTTTTTGGCAAGTGCATGAAGAATAATTGCTGCAAGAAATTACATGTGTTCTGTTAATGGATTTCTGTCAACAGATACAAGAGCATCATACAGACAGTTACATTCGCATTTATAATATTAACTAGTACGGATTTCAATTATGATCATATAATGCCAAGCTTTGCGGGTAAACATTGCAATAAAAAAGTTAAAAAGCACTTCGCATTCTGTTCCCAGAAATTATGAATACTTATCAATACGATGTTGTTTTGTCTCGAGTGGCCAAAGTAATGAAGGTTTCGGCACATGAAGCAAATAGCGATGTTATTTGTTAAGCACGCGCGCATGAGCCAATAACCATTTACCATTTTGTGCACGAAAATGCAACACTTTGACAAGTTCACGCGTTGGAATAACTATTTTATAACGACTGCATTGGATCTAAAATCGAAATAGAATGTTTCTTAACATGATGCTTTTGTTGTGATTGGTTTTGTTTAAGGCTTTGGTTATATATGCAAAGCAGGACGCGGCAGCGAGTATGCTGTCTGTCACACAAATCTGCTAAGACAAGCGTTTGCCATGCTGTTATTCATTAAAGCATTGAAGTATCTATGATACATTTATTTTTGGAACGTAATGAAGATTAGAGGTAGGTTAAAGCAATTAAACAAAATTCGGAGTTTATTTTCGCTCACGTATCCGCAAATTCTGTGATAAGTAGTTGTAATTTCTAGTACAGGTGCAATGTTGTATTGTGTTGTTAGCAGACGCTGCCCGGAACATATTTAATATTTTACTGAGTGAAATTGACACATTTCGCTCAAAAATACCTGAACACCTAACGATGACAAGTACCTACGTAGTTTAAATTATAAATAGCCGATTACCTACAAACTTTCGTTCCGATTTGACTGCTTATAGTTACAATGCATTGTGTAACTAAAATCCTGATAAATAGTTTTGTATCTGTTCAATAATAATTTCTGCATCACCCACTGCATAAATGCTACCCAAAGGTTTTCTGGAAGAGATCGCTCTTTAGCGATAAGAGCGTCTGTTGTCTACCTCTACCTACATGTTGTTGTTTTGATTATGTATGCACAGTGGGCCAACGAAAATGTTGAGCACTTTAGTACTTTGTCAATTTAAAGAGGTGTCAAATTTTATGACGTTTCAGTCTAAATATTTCTTAGATTTCGATGTGACAAGGTTTTAAGTATGCTCAACATTTTCATGGGCTGACTGTAACTGTTCAATAAATAGTATTTGTATTGTATTGTAGTCAAACGGATCTATATAGAACCCGGCCTAAGTGTCTATGTGACCGGCGCTTAACACGTTAAATGCTCGTCCGCAGACGGCCATCACCGTAAAGTGTCTCACGCCGACACGTTGATTCGCGCGACCACTCAATTTTTCTCCCGCTTTATTAGTCGGACCCCTGGCTTCGTGCCAGATGAGACAGCTGACGATGTAAGGCAACGTACGTTTTCTAACGTTTATATTTTTATTAAAAATCATTGTCATACACGTCTACACGTGGGGCTAGTCAGCAATACAAAAAACATGTATACATAGCAGAAATGTGAGAAATAAAGTCGAAACTTGTATGTTTTAGATACGAGTACAAGTGGGCGTTATGGCGATATCGATTACCATCCGAGTTTCGCACAGTTAGTGGTATATTTGAATGACTGCTGTAATAGGGTATTAAACTAAGGTAAAAATAAATTATTTTTTACTTGACTAATAAAAGATCTAACGAAAATACTCGAAAAACATTAGTTATTAATTTATTTTAGCTAATTGAAAGATTTTATAAGCATAAAGATTTAAAAAGGACGCTGATTTGAACAAACCTACTCACACTGTCTTAGTGACGTCACTAAGACAGTATTTACCTACAAACTTCATATTAACAAATCGTTTTTGACATTTAATAAAAAGTTGCTGATTTGACTAGGGGTTTAATACCGTATTAGATCCACTAAATGAGTATGGAACTTGTCATATTATATTTACATTAGGTAGATCTAACATTCATTTTGGGTGTGGAAAACTAACCTTACGCCCGCTCGAATTTACGTTAGAGTACTTTTATATCACGAGCACGGGTGAGCCATGGTTGTGTGTTAAGCTATTGCACATTTGTCTATGCGTGCGTCAGCGTAGGAGCTATGAGTTCACGTTGTCTATGTGTTCGTAGGTATAGGTATGTGTCATAATTACAACAATGGCCAACCTAAATCGTTAAATAAAAATACTATAACCCTCTTAGCTATATCTAACGCCGTATTATGTTCATGTTAACACGTAATAAGCTATATGTCAAAAGGTAGAGTTAAAAAAATGAAACATGTGTTAAGTTGTGTTTGTTTTCACATAAAAAGAACTTCTCCTTAACCTAAAACGCGGGCTATACTAGTTGTGTGGTCGCGTCATTCAAAGGAATTTATATTCGCTCGAATTATTATAATTGGGCGTTAAGATTAGCTGTAACTTAGTTGCGCGCGCGCTTGGTGGAGAAATCCGGGGATTTCCGACAAGCACGGGATTTAGGAGATTCTTTGGATATCTGGTAAAAGTTACGAGATGCGGGAAATTTTAATTAGGCTTACATTTAATAAAATAGAACGAGTCATATAAATATTAATGAGTGATTAGAATAACAACTCATTTCAAGAGTAAAGTTCCATTTACGAATATGGCGTGCACACATTACGAATATCTCATGTTTTTACGAATATGGCGTGCACACATTACGAATATCTCATGTTTTTACGAATATGGCATGCACACATTACGAATATCTCATGTTTCTAAACTTGCATTTTGTATGTGTGTACCTAAATTGGACTTTAAAATATACAATTGACAAAACGATAAATTTAACGAACGTTGCCGGCAATGTCACACAATCTAACCCAAAGAAACTCAACATTTGATCTCTACGTATGAATATTGGAACAATAATAGTGTTTCACAGTAATAAAATGTAAATTCACCTAGCTTTCATGCTATAATATATACAAAGCTGTCTGTCAGCACCCGTTAACCAATGATACAGTCGTAAATAAAGGCGACTTCCTGATTTGTCGGTGCGGAGGCAGTACGATATGAGAAAAGTGTCAAATGTCAGTGTCGGCTGTCAGTCGACGCGATACCAGTTTTTACTACGCCCCTACATTTAAATGAGTACTTCCTGACTGGCGCGGGATGCGCGGTAGCGGGACGATGCGAAGGCGGTACTGCTTCGCTTCTGCGCATGATATTACTACTGCGCAAACGTAATACTGACAGTATTATGTCAAGTGAGAATCTTTGCGGCGTCAGTAAGAAAACGTCAAAGAAGAAAATGTCACATATCGATTCCGCCCCGCCAAGTCAGGAAGTCGCCTAAGACGTCACCAGACTTCGGTCCGATTGACGTATTAACACGACACTGACACTTGCCACTGCCGGAAGTTTGCTGACAATACTTTTAGACCCCATGGTTACATTTCTAATGATTGGATAGTCACTGCTTTCTGTTTTTATTTTTGTACAATAATTTTGTGAGACAGTACTTACCTACTTACGGTTACCGCTTCAGAATTCCAACTAATGGTATGATGCTTGTTACGACAACTGTGGCCAATGTTTCTAATACTTACCTGAAACAACAAACACTATTATTAGAATATTAAATTATTAGTATACCTATGCTATATAACATCTTTTATTCATTAAAAGCAGGTACAGGTAAATTACTTTCAAGACGTTTTTACATTTGTAGTAGTATTTGTATATTTACAGGGAATCTATATTTAAATTTACACACTAACTAACTGGGCTGGCACGACGACCCAAAATGAGTTTTGGCCTCCGACACAAGAGCACGCCACTTTGCTCGGTCCCGCGCAATTTCTCGCCAGCTTGCACCAGCTCCGAGCTCACGCAGGTCCGCTTCCACCACATCCCTCCAGCGATACTTGGGGCGACCCACAGGACGTCGTCCGGTCGGTCGGCCCAAGTATGCTCTCTTCACCTGTCGATCTTCTCCCATCCTCTCTAGGTGGCCAAGCCAGCGAAGACGATTTGCTTTGGATTCACCTATAATGTTTGGTTCGGCTACCAGCTCTTCTATTTCGGCATTCTATTGCCGAAATAGAAATTTACACACACTTAAAAAATAATTTACACACATTTTAATTGTGTCCATACACAACTACAAATGCAAAAACGTCTCGAAAGTAATTTACATGTAGTAGACATGTTTATTGTAAAATCTAAACATACTCGGCCTTGAACGGTCAATGTTGATGGATAAACGGTTTCTATTTCATCTACTTGACTTAAAATAGACAGACAAACAGACGTCTGGCATGTAAATCATGATCAACACCTGACGCACGCGCCACCCGCAAAAGGCCGAAACTGAAACATTAAACGCCCTTTAGGAATCAATATACTCAATTACAATCCTTGTAATAAAGTAAACTTTTTTTTGCTGGCCTAAATAGGACTGTTGGGCAAAGGCCTCCCCCCTGGATTTTCACACATCTCTGGTCAATTATTTGCAAAAAAGAAACAATAAAATATTGTAAAAATATACTAATTATTTGACTAATGCATTTTAATGGATTTAATTGTCACTTAAACCAGTTAGTAACAATATTTGTTATTTATGTACAATAGCGTAGTGCCAAAATCTACTCTATAAAAAACTTCTGATCTGTTGACTAGATTTAATTAAAAATAACCTCGACTTACACGAGCACACACCTCATCGTAAGAGCTAACCAGCTTTTTAATAAAATATGCCATATTTAAATCTACAGTCCTAAGAATATTCTAAACTTAAAGCAAACAAAACACTACCTAGAATTCAACCAAGGTCAAAGAATATTAGAAAGCTAAGAACGCTAACTCTTTGGAAGTATCATAGTAGGTCAGAAAGCACTAGCGAGATGACGCTACCAGGCTGAAAATGAAAAACGTATTGTTGATTTCGCCAAAATGTTGCATTTTAACATTCTAAATCGACATATTTAGACATTATAAAGCATAAAATATAATTTGATACAGTGTGTCACAATATAACACGAAAATAATAAAATAAAAAATAGCCCTTTTCTAACAGTTGATTTGCTTCAACTGATCGTAAGTTTTCGTGAACTACATGGCCAAGTGTCTGTATTGTATTCCGGCAGATGGCGCACATTTTAACAATCATGTAATGAAGTTGCCAGGCTATTGAAAAAGGGTAAACTTCTGGGATAAACTACATTCATGATGAAAGAATAAATTGCGTTTAGATTTACGTTATTAATAGTATAACTTATTTTACTTAGAAGTGGTTACTATTCCAAGATATTCCTATTTGTGTTATACTTTAACTATGAATTTAAATAATACTAAACTTGTTTGTTTGTTCTATTACTTTTATGTATGAATTGGCAACACTGGTGAATGACACATACCAGCCACTCCAGCCAGTGGTGGATCAAATATATTATATTAGTTTTTAGGGTTCCGTAGCCATCATGGCTAAAACAGAAACCTTATATTATAATTTCATCATGTCTGTCTGTCCGTCCGTATGTCACAATCAATTTAGTCTGAGAAGTAAGTATGAGTAGTACAATTATGAAATTTGGTAGGACATTATATTATGAACCACTACAAAGGTGATGTAAAAGTACGAAAAAATTATATATTAGGGGGCACTCCACATAATTTCAAATATTACAATGCACATTGTCGTGTTGAATATTTATCGATTAACCTTTAAAAATGAAATAGAGGTTATTAAACAAGATTTCGATCCAAGTCAATTATTGGTGAAATATTAGCTGTCAAAGTCGTAAATAAATAAAAATTGTTTATTTAAAAAGTGTGCCCATTAATTAATACTTTCAACGATTTTTGGTTTGAACAAGATGGATGTAAGGATGTTTGAGAACTGTCTTGCTCAAATAAAAGGACGTAAGTGCCGTAAGGCCCCTATGAAGATACGACTTTTTTTTATTCAAGTTGTTGGATAGTGTGCTTTAAAAGCGGAGGTGAGACGTATTTACGGGATTGGTTTTTGGAATAGGTTTGGGCATGGACGCGTAAGTACGCGATCCCGCCCGCGCGTCTTTTAGCGTATCGAGTACTAGGCGTACGACGACTCTGAAGACTCGAAACGTCTAAGGGTCTTAATCTTAATGTTCCGCGCTATTCGTATTCGGTCGGGGTCGGTTTAGCGCGTCTTTGGACCTAGTCTTTGGATCTAATCTTTTTGTGGACGCGTACTTGCAAAACTCAGTACGCGTTTTGCCTAGTACGTCTCACCTCTAAAGCGGATTTCGACTAATTCAGGGGTAAGGATTTCAAATTTGACATTTAATTTGAAGTTTAAGCCAAAAAAATTTTTTTGCGAAAAATTGTCATTATACTCGATTTCGACTAATTCCCCCTGAATTAGTCAAAATCGAGTAAAATGACGTTTTTCGCAAAAAAAATTTTTTTTTGTCTTGAAATTCAAAATAAATGTCAAATTTGAAATTCTTACCCCTGAATTAGTTGTAATCGAGTATAATGACGATTTTTCGCAAAAAAAATTTTTTTTTTTTGCTTTAAATTTAAAATAAATGTCAGATTTGACATCCTTATCCCTGAATTAGTCAAAATCGAGTAAAATGACGTTTTTTCGCAAAAAAAAATTTTTTTTGGCTTAAAATTCAAAATAAATGTCAAATTTGAAATCCTTACCCCTGAATTAGTTGAAATCGAGTATAATGACGATTTTTCGCAAAAAAATATTTTTTTTGCTTTAAATTCAATATAAATGTCAGATTTGAAATCCTTATCCCTGAATTAGTTGAAATCCAGTATAATGACGATTTTTTGAAAAAATATATATTTTTTTTGCTTAAAATGTTAAAATGTCAGATTTGAAATCCTTATCCCTGAATTAGTCGAAATCGAGTATAATGTGTATTGACATGTTTATCTTTTAGTCACCCTAACCCTAGTATATAAGTAGTTATGTAAGACATGCTAACAAACTATGGATCGTTTTGGTCTGCAATAAAGATGATTGATTGAATTATAGTGACGTTTTTTTCGCAAAAAAAAAACTTTTTTTGGCTTAAAATTCTAAATAAATGTCAAATTTGAAATTCTTACCCCTGAATTAGTCGAAATCGAGTATAAGGACTATTTTACGCAAAAAAAAAAAAATTTTGGCTTAAAATTCAAAATAAATGTCAAATTTGAAATCCTTACCCCTGAATTAGTTGAAATCGAGTATAATGACGATTTTTCACAAAAAAATATTTTTTTGGCTTAAAATTCAAAATAAATGTCAAATTTGAAATTCTTACCCCTGAATTAGTCGAAATCGAGTCTAATGACGATTTTTCGCAAAAAAAATTTTTTTTTGCTTTAAATTTAAAATAAACGTCAGATTTGACATCCTTATCCCTGAATTAGTCAAAATCGAGTAAAATGACGTTTTTTCGCAAAAAAAAAAATTTTTTTGGCTTAAAATTCAAAATAAATGTCAAATTTGAAATCCTTACCCCTGAATTAGTTGTAATCGAGTATAATGACGATTTTTCGCAAAATTTTTTTTTTTGCTTTAAATTTAAAATAAATGTCAGATTTGACATCCTTATCCCTGAATTAGTCAAAATCGAGTAAAATGACGTTTTTTCGCAAAAAAAAACTTTTTTGGCTTAAAATTCAAAATAAATGCCAAATTTGAAATTCTTACCCCTGAATTAGTACAGTCGTCCAGCAATCCCTTACTTCACGGCCTCTGCAGTAATGTACTATTAGGGCCAATTTTTATGGCGTTGTAGTTTTTTTTATTTCTTAGAATTGCATGAAAATTGGTATGTTGGAACAGCTCCTGATTTTGTACAAGTAAAAAAAATATGACAACAAGGCGTCAAAAAAATTTTTTTCCCATCCATTTTTTCCCATACATTTTTCCACTGAGTTACGAAAATCTCATACGTTTTGTCACTCAATGGAAAAAAATTGTGGGACAGTGTAGGAAATCGCGCACATATTGTTCAGAATCAGGAGCTCTCCCAACCTACCAATTTTCATGCAATTCTAAGAAATAAAAAAAAACTACAACGCCAAAAAAATTGGCCCATTAATGAATGCTAGGTAATTACTCGTAGGTACTCGTATCGTAGTATCTAAAGTAATCTCTCAAAAATGGGGGAAATACGACAAAAATTTAATTAAGATTTGAAAAACATAACCTTAAAACGTCAAAAACATCATGCTTTCCCGCCGTTTATTTTTTTTTAACGCAAATTATTCGAGACAAAAAAACGTCGCGTTTCTTACAGAAAAATACGAGCTGAATTGGCTGAATACGACCTGTGCCTCCTTTTATATGACAGTTTCTACTTTTTAAAAAGTTCATAACTCGACAAATAAAGGAATTTATATGTGACATTGCAGGCCGACTGCAACTCGCCTGCAATGCTTTTTACTTTTTAATTTGGATCTGACCTTAAACTATACACTTTACCTTCCAATATGTAGCGAAGCGACTAAAATCCAGTTTGCGGGCCATTTTTGAGAAAAGTAATATGCGTATTGCGCGCGTAAACATATAAATGTGGAATGAATTAGACGACCGCAACGCGTGCGCGGCAGGCGGGAGGCGAGGTACCGCTCGCTTAGTTCCCGTTCCCGTGCGCCGTGCGCCGGCGGCGCGGCGCGCGGCGCCTCGACGGCCCGGGAGGGCGGCGTAGTTATGAATTTCGCGCCTTTTTTAATGTTTATTCTGTTAAAACACAATCTATACATGTCTTACTTTTTGTAATATGACTGCATAACCTTTTTATATTTGTAGACTTATCTAATTACATACTAATTATAATTAGGTACTTATATTAGATCATTCACGACGAAAAATGCACGCTTATGATTTTAAAATTGTGGCTTGACTATTAATTAATTAATTTAGAATTATCGAAAGCTTCAGGTCGATAATTCGGTCCCACTACATACCTAACTTATATTGGTACTTTTGGTACTCGTATAGTGTACTCGTGTCGTGAGTACATGAGGCTTCCTAGCAAATAAATTTTTGAAGGGGTTTACCTACGAAATTATTAAAAACTACTTACTCATTTTAAAACACTAACCATAACCAGTAATAGTAACTAAAAAAAAGAAGCACACTTCGTACCTACAGAAAAAATAAAAATCCAAAAGTCTGGAGACAGGGTTTGAACCCGAGTACTCAGGATTTGAAATCAACTACTCGAACCACTCGACCAAAACAAAATGGACTCGCGCGCCGAAATTTGGTGTATACTAAGAACAAACTACTGATAGCACCTGCGCCGCAGCGCTGCTGCGTCTGTTTCGCCGCTAGAACACGAGTTTAGATTGAAAACAACGCCATCTGTAATAATAAGTTGAACTACGAGGTACCAGCGACGATAATAAGTTTTAAGCGAGATAACTAGCAATGTACAGAGTTAGCGTTCTTAGTTTTCTATATTCTTTGACCAAGGTCTACTATTTTCACTTACTCCATTTTCCAGCGCAAATCCGGTTGTATCTTTCATCACTACGTCACGCTTCGGTATCCGTCCTTATCTGACGCATTTCTAAAGATATTTACCGTCTCTATCAACAGCCTTGCCAAAAAGGTGAATAGCCCGGCTAGTACGAAATTTGCTATGAAAATATACTTTACGATTGTTTCGGCTCGGATGTTTAAATTAGATTAGACAGACTAATTTTTCTCTTGCGTAATTGTTGTTTTAAGCCGGCGAAATTTCCTAGACGTTACTGTCGACAAACAGTCTGATGGTATTAGGAATTTCATATTTTTCTGTGTTTCAGAAACTTAATATATGAGGTAAAATACCATCGTATTAACTTAATCGTGTCTTTTAATAATGCGTTTAGTAGGATGGGTTAAAAAATGGAAAATATAGACTCAAATTTGGATTTTTTTTCAATCGAGAAAATTTTAAGCAATCATGTTTCGGCTATTGTCAGTACCACAATCATATAGTCAAGAATCATATATCTGAAAAGCAGCCCCTACTGTTTGCTAGTCTGGGCAGGACAGCGTTTCAAAGTTTCTAAATTTCTCGTTGTAGCGCCTTTATAACCCGCTTCTAGCGGTGGTATGTTTAGTAAAATTAAGACGGTCCACGAAATACAAATACATATCCCACACTCGCAAGAGTCGCAAGCGTTCTCTATAATCATCATCAAATTCTGATAACTGTGCAAGTGTATGTACAAAAGTGACCGTCATAGTCCTGCTGGTTACAGTGGTTACGTATTTATGTCTGGTCATTAGTCGATGTTAGCAGCTAGACTGCAGTTTCATGTGATAACAGGCCAATGACCCCACCAAACCGACGCCACTTGTAATCGCGATTGTTGATTAAAAAAATTGCCAACCAGATCACCAGTTTGTTTATTATAACAATAACCTGAAAAATATGCTGTTTAATCTGAATCTACAAATACTTTGACAACCTTACTAACAAGGTATATTTTCGTAGGGCTGCCACCCTCCGCACAAAATTCTAAACTTTGTGAATTTATTTGCCGAGAAAAAAATAGAAGTACAGTCAACCAATTTGATTTCTAGGCCACTTCGTACCTTGTCACAGTGAGAATCAATACAAAAGCCGCTAGAGATCTTATATCAATGTCACTGTGACAAGGTACGAAGTGGGCCCGAAATCAATTTGGTTGACCGTACAAAAAAAACATTAACATGTGGTTGGGTAGGTTTAAATATGTACGGCATTTATAGACGTGTTCATGTTCATTTTGTGGATACAGGCATGGGGTATGTAGGTAAGAATATAAACAAATTACCTTAGCTTTGATGTTACATTTGTGAACTTACCTACTGAAATAAAGTAACGTGCCAAAGTAAGAATAGTTTGTGTTCGTAAGTTTTGGTCGTAAAGGAGCTACAATTCCGTGCGTTAATTACTGGCATTGTTAGAATGGTTTTAGTACCAAATGACGTAAGATCTATTTACGTCACGTTCTGTCAACGTCTCACTATATTGCAACATTGGTCGCGGTCGTGAAACCATGAAACAGTCAAGATGTGTATGCATTTCCTGGTTCGTTGACTTCAACCGTATACCCTTTGGGTTAATAACGCACCAATCCACTTTTCTGCATACGTAGAAAGCAAAATAAATGATTATCAATAATAATATACTTTGACAAGAAATCAATCAATCAACAATCAGAACCGCCGCGGAAAAAGATTTAATTGAGTACGGGAGCTGCTGTCCAAAATACATGAAATACATCTCTGTAAATTCGCACGCGGTTACGTATCTGCGCATCTTTTGGTTTTGGGAGCTCAGTGATCTTATCTTGTGTAGTATATTTTACTGCTAAAACTATTACTTAAAACTTAAAGGTATTCAAATTTTCCAAATACCACCGCTTATAATTTGACATTCGTCTCTCGTTGATGCTGCATGCTGCGTAGTGTTAAATTTACAATATTAATCTCTATACAGCACGACTATGTACACAGCACCTTAAACCCAGAAATATTTTTATTACCTATCTAATATCTCTAACTATTTAACTTAGGTACCTACATATTTCAATCAGTAATAATGTCTGTGTAGTACAAGTTCAACCTACATCACTAATGTTACAAGTGCGAAACAAGCAGCCTTATCAACCGGTTATCGTGACTTTCGGACGTATTGCGCCCTCTGCTACCAATTAACCTTCCCGTATTACGTCACGACGTTTACTCCCGTGTCAAGTTACATTGCTGGCTAACTTAGATAAGAGGATTGAGTCCGGTGGGAGAGAGGTATTGGACGACGTGGGTGGTGGAGACGCAGATGGTGATACATGATTAAATGTTCGGTGTGAATCTCCATCTTAAAAAGGTTGAAAGGGAAATTACATTATTCGACGAATTTAAATGCAAAATATAGCCTTTAAAACTTTATTTTGTAATTTTAAATAGTTCAAACAGTTCGAAGTAGTCTATCGTAGTTAAGGCGATATATCGATTGACAGAGACGCCCTTATGTTTTTCGCTCACGACAAAACGGGGTGCAACACTCTTTGAGAATGGTTTTTTTAGACAAATCTCGATAAATATCTGACTGTCTGCAGGTTTATTAAATTTCCCCTTGACAGAGTTTAGATGAGGTAAAATACCATCATATGAACTTAATCGTGTCTTTTAATAATGCGTTGTTGAGTAAAAAAAGGAAAGTATAGACTCAACTTTGGATTTTTTTTCTATGGAGAAAATTTTAAGCGATCATGTTTCGGCTATTGTCAGAAACACAATCATATAGTCAAGAATCATATATCTGAAAATCAGTCCCTATTGGTTCCTCGTCTGGGCAGAACAGCGTTTCAAAGTTTGTAAATTTCTCGTTGTAGCGCCGTAATGATATTCTAACTTTGAAATAACAAACAATAACATATTTGCGTATGTACGTTTTATTACTTTCCACCAGTACACCTACACAAAGGTTATCATATCATAGAACATCTTTTATATGGTAATTACTTGCGTTATGATCTTTTAATGAGATTCGGTATCAATCAGTGACAAAATGTGGACTATTTATAGATAACAAGATGTCAAAGTAACCATTAAATTCGTTGTTTGCGTAATGATTACGCAAAGTGGGTGGTCTTTATCGCCACTATTTGCCATACATTTCGACGTTAAAAATAATTTGATATTTTTTCTGTCTCAATTCATATAACATTAGATCGTCGTAAAAAAAAGAGAGAAGACAGTAAGAAAGGTTTAAGCGAAAAGCGAAAGTTAAAAGTGTTTCAGTTTCATCGCACCCGGTAAATGTCCCTTTAGTAGAATGCCCGGGGCCCCGCTTTTATATTCATGAGCCGCCCCAACCCATTACCCTGCTGATAAAATATTCAATTACACGGTCAAGTACTTTCACCAAAAGTTCAGTGACATCTAAAAGGCTAACGCTGCAAAAAAATCTGGTGAATTCTGCGTCGCCAATTAGGCAAATTACTGACCAAATTACGTGTAAACATACGTCTGCACGCGCGCTCGGCCGGCGCGCGTTTGAAACAAAGCCTTCCAAATTCAAACGCGTCTGTTTAAATGCGCGTACGTGATTGGTTGGTGGCAATTTGCGTTCGGAAACCGTGATTAAATCGAGATGAAGTCATCAAATTTTGAAACAGAAAATTGTGGGTTTCGGAACTCTCGCTTTCGTATGTTTACTTTTCTTGTGCGCCTGAGGCGAGATCATTTCGGCTGATTGGTGGTTATTTAGGTTGTTTGCTTAGTTTATTATAACTAAGCATTACTAAGAAATTAATATGATTATCAGTTATTATGGCATCTTTTGATTGTCCGAGATGATTAAGTCATCGAGTCTACCTTTTTGAAATCTATTTTGCAAACTTTTCATTCTAAAATTATAGCTTACTAAATGTTTTTTAGTCCTAATCATAAGTTCTCGTGGCCTCACAAGAAGTATTTGGGTGATTTAAATAAACCATACGAAGTTTAAGGTCAATATATAAGGTAAACATCCCAATGGTCGACACCATAAAACCCATAGTTGACAGCTATTGATCACCTCTATTACCATGACATAAGATTGAAAGTGCCATGTATTGGGTCAGTGTCGAGCACTGGGATATTTACCACATACATTTAAGTATACAGAGGTTGTTAATTCTTAGGAAATAACATATGTCACAAAAATACGCAGGCAAGCGCCTCCCAAATCTCAGATTGAAGATACTCCCGGTGGCTAATTGTGGCATCTTAACTGCTAATTTATTCACAAGCAACGGTTATATTTTTAACAGTCCAATTTGTATTTAATCTGATAATTAGATATGTTTATTACACGGGTAAGAAGAATTTTTAACTCGATGAGATCAACGAAAAAAAACCGGGAAAGAACAGAACCGACCGAAAAACCGAAGAAAAGACCGGGAAACTTGATAGATAAGTCAAGATAGGTGATATAGTGGAACGCTCTTTGAGGTATGAATATAGCGTTATGTTTATAACAAGCTTCAACAAAACAAACTGGAGCTCAATACGGATATAGACTGATCTCTAATTAATGAGCAACATACGAAACCTTAGAAATGCTCTGTTAGTGTAAATTTTGCGGGGAAATTGCAATAAGCGAGGTCACGTACTTTCTATAGTCAAACAGCATCTTTTAATACACCAATATTAATTACAAAATGACGTCTAAAAATTAGAAATGTGGGGTAAGGTTAAAACTGCGTCCGAAATGGATTGGCAAGCAGGTTCAAACTACAATTGGAACTGTGACCTCAACAAAAACGATTTGCTACAATCACAGAAATCTATTTTCTGTGGCTACAATAGTAAAATTATCAATGATTTGAAGATGCATAAGTGTGGAAATTAAAAACAATTGTCACTTGAAATTTACTGTAGATAATTTTATTTGAGAGTACCTACTTAATTTTGATAGGTTTTTGGTGCAAATCTACAAATCAAAGTAACAAAATAATTAAAATAGCTGCAACCATTGCAAAAGTAGTTAATTTTTGGGCGATCAACCTAATTTTTTGATTCGAAATGTTGGTGATATTTTATTGGCAATTCTAATTGCTCCTATTAAGAATTGTAGCGTCCGGAACTTTGCGTGCTTAACAATCTTTTGGAAATTGTGATAGGAGAAAATACTCCGCCTTCATGGTCTAGAAAGCCACGTTAGATCGAGAGCCGAGGAGGGCCGCATTCATTCACAAAGCGAACGGCAGCTAATATCAATAAACTATGCGTGATTGGAAATCTGTTTGTTCTACACAGGTTGTTTCAACTGTTGGTACTATTTTAGTTTTAAACATCGATATGTTTCGAGATTGGGTCAGCGCTGCGCACTTTGAAGTGATTCTGTGTACGGCTAGAAAATTTGTAAGAGAGCTAATTATAATAAAGAAATCTATGAATGATGAGCGGTGCGAATAGCCTAAATTTGACTTTAGTTAATACTTGACTTAATTAACCCTAATATATACTATTACTTTATATATATGCAGTGTCATTTTTGATAATGACTACGGTTGCCAAAACCTTTGATCGTTAACATGTTTTATTAGTATTTGTTCGTTTTTCTTATGTGATCGAGTATTTCTTTTGTATCTGTGTCTTTTGTGCAGTGAATTAACGTTTTATTTCTTTTTTTCTTGGATCAAAACTTATAAGGATAGGCTGTTGCCTACTGCTACTGCGAGGAATCTATTATGCCCCAATAATCGACCGAATAAATTATAAAAATTAAAAACACGACTGCATTAAAAAGATAAATACAAGTTTCCTAATAAAGAACTCAAGGAAATATATTTTGTTTGCAGTCGTGGGACCTAATATTTTGGTTTTACTTGTATGTAGTAGGTCCCCCGACTGCAAACAAAATATATTTCCTTGAGTTCTTTATTAGGAAACTTGTATTTATCTTTTTAATGCAGTCGTGTTTTTAATTTTTATAATTATTATTTTATTTCGATTTTTTTGCTTGAAACATATACATTATATATATTTTTGGAATTGTCTCTTCAAATGCTTCATTTAGATACCTCACTTGATAGGATAGATTTTTTTTTAACGGAACACTCATAATGGAGTCTACAGTCCGCCATATTGTTTTTATTGCAACGTCACATATCCTATGTCACCCGGGGTGACGTAAGGATTCCAACGATACCTCACACATCTAAATCGGTTAAGGCGTTGAGAAGTTTTGGGGGAACAAAAAAGTTCACATACATATACATACATACGAGTACATCACATGAAACCTGAAAACATTACACTCCTTTTTTTGGGCAGTCGTGTAACAAGAAAAGTATTAATTTCAAGATTCATCCCCACCAGACTCGACATAGCGACTCCTTAAATGCCTTACAGACTAAATATCACATAGGGGATTAGAAATTCTTGAATTTTCCTTATATTTGTGTAAAGTAAACACCCTAACGGGCGGTTAATCGATGAGCGGTCGGTCGCACTAACGGCGCGCGCGCATCTTCCCATAAACATCCTTAAACTGATCCTAATTCCTTCCTGCGCGAGACTTGCGTTGATACGGCGGCGGATTAACTGTTCCGCCTGCGCGTTGGTAAGGTGTTAAAACAGTAGGTACGTACTCTTAAATGAGAACGAAAAAAATACTATAATCATGAGCATTGGTATTACTAAATAGATATACATACGTATAAAAATAAATTATTTTTCTGGATTTTGACGAACTTCCTAATGTACCTACATATCAAAGTCATAATTGTAAACCTATCCCGGATATACGTTCAGAAAGCAACAAGAATAACTGGGAAGTCTCTTGTCATTAAAGTCATTTCATTTGTGTATGTTTTGTCACGCATTGCGAAGATATTTATAAGCGCAATTTCGCCCCTACATTTTTTGTGACATTTGTGGAGTTATCAACACATTAATATCTTGAAAGTGTAGGTAGGTACATATTTCAGTAATACTATGACATTAAAAGGTATCACAGTATTAAACTGGCCATTTTTAGGGTTCCGTAGTAAACAAGGAACCCTTATAGTTTCGCCATGTCCGTCCGTCCGTCCGTCCGACTCCTGTTTTTCTCAGTAACCGTTAGTACTAGAAAGCTGTAATTTGGCATGAGTATACATATCAATGACGCCGATAAAACGGTAGAATAAAATATTAAAAAAAAATTTTTTTTAGGGTACCTCCCCTACATGTAAAGTGGTGGTGCAATTTTTTTTTCTGCCAAACCCCATCGTGTGGGGTATCGTTGGATAGCTCTTTTAAAAATATTATTAGGTTTCTAAAAGCATTTTTTGATTAAACAATTGGTTAGCGTGATATTAAGCTTTGAAGTGATAATTTTAGCTATGGTCAAGTGTCCCCCCCCCCTGCCAGCTAAACGGTGGCTACTAGGCATGTGAAAAAAATCATGGTAGTAGTGTATACGATGAATTTTAAAGGAAAACTATCACAGCTAAGTAGACATTACTAGTTAACGAGTAATAGTCGAACTTCAGAAATGTACTTTGCAAAAGCAAACTTTCGTACAATTTCCATTGATACCTTAGATAATGTTGTTAATTCTGTCAAAAACATAGTAAATTATAAGTTTGCGAACTTTTTAGTCCACATAATGTAACGGGTGGACGACTACGGAACCCTACCTTGCGCGTGGCCCGACACGCACTTGGCCGGTTTTTTTATAGATTGCTGTCGTATCCACACTAACCTGCACCGGAGCCCCATTAAATCACATCAAACGAAAATATTTATATTTATTAGGACGATGTTATTATCTGGGGTGAATTATATTGTTAATGCCCCATAAACCCTTGTATGTTTGTCTGTATCTACGTTTGGTCCCGGGCCACCCGGAACTTAAAAAAAAGGATTTATTGATTCAATGTTACTGTTATTGATATTGGATTTTAGATTAATCTTTGAAATATAATTGGATCAGTTTTATTTGGATAGCGGTAGTTTAAGGACCAACTAAGTAACCTATCCAGTTAAAAATTAAAGCTCTATCTCACGTAAGTTTGACATTATTAAGAAATCAATTAACAATGTTTAGAGATAGGTTCTGAAGAAAGTTACAACTGATAGGTATAGATAGATAGATATCATTTATTGTATTGATCATACATTGTCAAGAACATTATACGTATAAGACAACGAAATGTTAAATCACAAAGCGCCGACTCCTTATTACAGTTCTGGGGCCCGATTTTTGAGTGTCGAACATCTTTTCACTCGAGATCTGTCAAAACACCATAGTTTTTTGACGGATTTCGAGTGAAAAGTCGAACGTTCGACACTCAAATATCGGCCCCCTGTTCAAAGGTAAAGAAAATGTCGTCGAACGTAAGCTCAATTTATGTGAAATCAGACCGTAGAACAACACACTGTCGGCCTCTCCTGAAAAATCGTATTTTGTCCGTTACATTATTTGAACTTTTAAACCTACGGCCGAAGCTTAAGTTTTATTATAGCTGAAATATAGGATGTCCTAACATTAACTGCACGCATGAGAAATTAACGCAGCGTAAGCTAAATCTTGTTTGCACAAGTTGACAGCTGTGCCGAATTTCGCGAGCTGCTGAATTCATCAAGTACCTAAAATGTTTGTTCAGGCTTTGCTGACTAGGACGACAACAGATGTCTGTACTGGCTGACAAATCTGTCTGGGTTTTGATCAAATGGAGATTATACTTATAAAATGCATTTTAACAAGGCGATGCTATGGATTTACCACATCGAACTTTTCATTCGGGTGTAACGTCTAAGCTAAGTATGTAGATCAAAGCGGTAAGGCACCGGACCTTAGTTCTGGAGGTCGGGTAAGTAGCATTGGGTGTAAAAAAAAGATAATATGTACGAAACATCATTCGATAATAGTAACTTTTCGATGAAAGAAATCATTTTGGGGAAACAGGTCTAATCCGAACAAAGTTTATTTTTCTCTCTTGGGTTCGAAGGTCAGATGGCAGTTAGTTTTGTAAAATTAGTGCTTAAGAAAAATCCTGGGATAAGGTACCGACCATAGCAGAAACCGACCTCCTATTTAAATACAACTGGACCTAGGAAAATGATGTATGGTCTACGCTTAAATAGAGACGGAGGGAAATGTTATAAGCCTTATGTCGTGGCATAATTGTTTGAAACTCTCAATCAAATATGTATTGAATAGTGACAAGTATCTAGTAAGAAAGACATGTCAATTACATGGGCTTGACATTACGGCGCCTTGCCGTTGCATTGTAATCAACTACTTAGATCAGATTGTATCGAAGATTAGGTTGTTATGCAATGCTAGAGTGACAATCAGTAGTAGTTTCATTTAATAAGGATCAGGATATCGATTCGACTATAATACTTATAATACATAAACTCACAGCAGTACCAATTCCGTAAAGGGGTAGACACAAAACACATAACATTTCAAACCGAAGAAAGGAGGAAGAGTAGGAGAAATCACCATTAAGGTACCCAATCATCAAAGTAAAAAAATATTCGCCCGGAGTAGGATTTAAATCCCCGACCTCTGTATCTCTCTGAACCAACTGAGCTACCATGGGTATCCCTCAACTCAAACCATATATAAAAGACAAATTACACTGCATGAATATGTATACCATGCAAACGGCCCAACAATTATTTCAAATTGACTGTCAACGAGTAACTTCGAAAGCTCCACAGCTAATAAATCTACATCTAAGCCCAGATCGTATCAGCAGTTTCACCGAGTATGTGTATGTTGCTTAGATCGTAAATTATGCCGCATGAGTTGTTGGCACAGCGTAACATATTCACTCACACGACATGGCGTATCGTTCTACTGTGATAAGCATGGGAGCACATGAGCCAAAATGGCCAAAACATGAAATCAAGGAGTCACTCAATACGCCGGCTGACTCAAACTCACGCACTTCTGTTTGCACAGTATTCCTCCCCTGTGACTGGCCGTGGAAGACACTGATAGCAGGCCATCTAAATGTATTTTTCATAGTGAAATAAAGAACTATTGTATTAAATTGAGTTCGTCAGTTGACCGAAAAAAAATTGGCCTTATGTAAGGTTTTCAGAGAACAGTAATATTTTTGTAGAGGGATGTAAGAGAAGTGGTCGGCCAAAAAAAGTCGGATGGACTGTGAGAGAGAAGATGATGTGAACAGGCAAGACTCGAATGATAAAGAGTCACAAACATTTTACAGAGCTTGTTAGTCTGTCCTTAGCCTAAGGCCTGGCAACACTTAATGAGCGGTCCCTTTGCGTTGACCGCAGATAATATTTGTTAATGGTTACAGCCCTTGCAGATAGACCGCTAAAAAGCCGAACGTCTACGTTTTAAACAAATCTATATTAATAACTGAAAAAAAATTTGCAAGTAAAAGTAAAAAAAAAATATTACGTAAATGTTATTTACTTACAAACTATGGTGAAAAACCATTTAATTTTATAACTAATGAGAGATATTTCATAGTACATGTCATGTATGTTTATTATATAAAATCTAACTAATGCATCTGTACCTACTACCTACCTATGCACGATGCACTATAATTTAGGCAGGCAGCATAAAAATTAAGTGTGAATTATCGAAATATCTTACGACATCCTTCGATCGCCGAACACTGATAAAATTGTCACAAAATTCTCAACAAGTGCCCATCACTAATCTATTTAATTTTCTTCAAATAAAATACCCATAAAACGATATCAATTTCCTAGTAACCTATAAACTAGTTATGGGAAAACATTCGATAGCGTGCTCTAAATTTGTCGATGGTCCTTTATTTCGACCTCTATAAAATATTTAATGCCTGTAAAGCTAGCTATTGAAGTGCCGACATGAGTATGCGATTGGGACTCGTGATTATTGCTCTCCAAAAGTGATGCAAGGTGATAAAAAATGCTAATGTTTTTCCATAGATGACCTAGTTAGACTTAGCAAAGCAACTAGAATATTTCTATACTTTTATGCCCATGCGCTTATTGCTTTAAGAAAAGGATATGATTTGACGATCGGTTTAGCTTAGCCGAGTGATTAGTGACCCCAGCCTACAAAGCTGACAGTCCTGGATTAGAATCCCGGTCAGGGCTAATATTAAACATACTGTCATCTAGTATCCATAACATAAGCTTACCACAGGACAAGTTCGATTTTTGTTACAAGTATATTGGTATTTTTGCCTGCACAAAAAAAAACAGATTTAATATCCATCCAAAATGTACCCTACAAATAAACAAATTAAAAATAAAACAATTAACACATATCGCCACCAATGTCGTTCCCAACAAATTTTATAGCCTCTTAAGCTTTAATCGACCATTGAATGGCGGGTCCTTAGAATTAAAAGCGAATCCAGGCGAAATTTTAGATTAGGCGGTAGTAAAAATTTAACGAGCTCCTTTCGATTGACCCTCCGTGTTTGGGAATGTTGTGTGTAAATAACTAATAAAACTTATCTTGCCGGTGTTTGTCCTGTGTGATATTGTTTAATGGCGGTGCCATGGGTTTTATAGGGTTGTCAGTTTGCTAGTTGTTTTGCTTGTTTTACAGAGAAAAACGTAAACAAGTGTCGAGTAAGTTATTCACGACTGTAAGTACAGCTGACAAGATTTGTGAAATTTATCTGGCCTTTTAGTTCAGTCAAATCAGATTTTCAATCATCAACATCATTCATCCAGATGGCAGGGTATTAATTTGGAACATACTTAGTTATGATAGCGAAATCCAATTCTTTGACTTAGCTAACTTTTGGTTACTATCTTTTATAGAGTGTGGTTTGTACCTTGTTACATTGGATTTATAATATGTAGGTGCATTTTTTAACGAAGCATGTTGCAGATATATCAATGCATTGGTAAAACCTGTACCTGGTAAAATATGTATAACAATGGTATCACTTTTGTCATAATAAACTACATCCAATTGTAATCTTTTGGTGAGTTTGTCGAAGAGACCATCATCTTTTCTTACTTGCCTACTAAAAATTGCAATGTTAACACTAGCGGCAGGCAAAGATAAACCGTCAGTCTATTAAAGTTCAATAACACCAGGGATTCAGGATATCCGGATTTAGTGCTAATGGTGAACACTAAACATGACCTAATTCCGTCACTCTGTGGAATGGCGCGTCTTCCGCAAACTGGTGAGTGTTCGCTATCATTTAAAACTAGTTAACGTAAATAGAAGTCGAATCTGTCGATAATGTTTACGTATCCGTGATGGATACTGTAGGATTGCTTTTTTTAGTATCGTTGAATGCTGCAACATTGGCTATGAAGCCAAACTGTGGCTACCCAAAAAAACTGTAATTTACATTAAATGATTATATATTTTTCTAAACGCGATTGCCCGTGCCCGTATGCTTCTCTCGTTATTTAATGTGAAAAAACAGCTGTTTCATGGTAAATAATATTCACAGTTTTTTATGGTAGCCAAAATTGGTCTTTATAAGGTATATATGTTGCAGCATAAGGCGACTTCCTGACTTGGCGGGGCGGGATCGATATGTGACATTTTCTTCTTTGACGTAAACTTACTGACGTCGCAAACATTCCCACTTGACGGAATACTGTCAGTATTACATTTGCGCAGTAGTAATATCATGCGCAGAAGTGGACCAGTACTGCCTTCGTATCGTCCCGCTACCGCGCATCCCGCACCAGTCAGGAAGCACTCATTTAAAATGTAGAGGCGTAGTAAAAAGCGGTACTTACTCGACTGACAGTTGCCACTGACATTTGACAGTTTTCTCATATCGTACCGCCTCCGCACCGACAAATCAGGAAGTCGCTTTAATTACATTTAAAGTACATTTATTTGAAGCTTGTACTCGTATATTGATAAGAACGGATAGTTCCTGTAGCTTACTTTTAATTTATGCTACTAGCGAATTGTCGAGTGTTGTCACTCCCGTTTCGTTGTCGGAACGGGAGGAGCAGAAATTTTGCATGGTGCATATTCCAGATGCATGTAGTCTGAGCCTTATATTTGATCTAACCTTCATCCTCACACTTCATCAGGACGCAGGTGCTTGTCACCAATTCGGAGTAAGATCGCCCAGCTCTTCCCTTTCAAACTGAAGATATGTTAGAAATATTACTGGTGATATCTTTCATAGTTCAATTGTATTCAATCTTACACCGCAACGTAACGAGTTTTATTTAAGTTCAATAAACAACGTGAACTTCATTGTAAAGACTTTGCGAGGGTGCGAGTCGTCAGCAGGTGGAACGGAGGAGTGGAGGAAGAAAATGCAGGAGAGGGCAGGAGGTATTTATTATATATAAATTAAGGCACCTGGAACAACCAGATACTGCGTTTAGCCTATTATTCTAATTGGTAACTGAAGAATATACAATTAGATTTAAAAATATAGGAACTTACAATAATGTGCCTTGGAAAACTGTATGATTAAACTGCACTGAAGAACACAATTTACTGGTAAACTACAACGTGCACTGCTAAGAATTCACACACAGTTATGAATAAAATAAAAATATTTAAATTTGATTTGGTATTGATCAGCAGATCTGTTTATCGATCACCCAGTAAGATCGAACTGAACTGAACTGAACTGCCAGAAAATGGCTGCGCAGTGTCACGTGGAATTGGAAATCGAAGTTCAAATTCAAAATTTAAAATTTAGAATACTTAAAGTAGCCAGAAAGTTTATGTGTAACGTTCCGTTTCACGCACCGTTACACTACCGGGGCTGCCCTGGCAGGGGAAATCCTGGGGCTTATGGCCACATGGATTTCTCCGTATTATTAAAAAAAATAATTAAAGTGGGGTATGGGTTGTGATGAAAAGGAATTTAGAAGGTGAGGATGTTATTTACAATGTTTATATTACAAGAGGCGCGATTTAGACACACTAACCATCCACTAATTCCATTCATCCATCATTCTTGCAGTATTTTGGTTAATCTATATTCAACCAAAATGCCTTTTAATAGAGTATTCCTGTGTATGAGGACATACTCGTTAAATCGCCCTCCAATGGTATAAGGCTTTTGAGTCAGTTACCATCCGCTGAATAAGTATGAAATATGAATAAATATTTACAAGTATATAAACAAGTAATGAATATATAAGTTGAATAATATTCATCACAATTTGTAGGAAATACTACAAATTATAAGGTATAATCCATTTTAGGATAAACATACTTTAGCAGTATGTATGTAAGTATTGTAAGTGCATAACTACACATACATGTAGTATTGAAAAGAAAATACGTAGGTATGTATCTAGTTTCATTGTAGAAACTCGTTAGGTAATTAATAATTATAAATATTATAATATTCACTTCAGCATCTTACGCTGAAGAAGCGTTCGAAAATGTGAATGTTATAAAAATAAACAATTGCAATTGACTTAATGGATCCGAATAGATGATGAGGTGATATAATATTATTAAATTAATTAAGTGTACATAATATATACAATAACATTAATTAACGAATTCGGAGAAAAGTAACTCGTAAGTAGTAAGTAGATTTGTGAATAAATATATGTGTCTAATAAATTGCTAAATAAATAAAAGACGAGTTTATTTTTGAATTTTGGGGAGGGGTTTAAGGTCTCTAATATGCCATCGACCCAATATCTTGCCGTTCATGTCTTGTAGGACATAAACGAGTGGTGATATCTTTTTGGTAATTAAGCATTTAACAAACTTGGGTGCAAGTTTCACTGAGTAATGCTTAGGGGCATTACTAATGGTGTAGTTACGTTTCCAGACAATGTCACCTTCATTAAATTCATAATGTTGGTGGTGTTTATTATATGAAGACGAATTGACTTGGTGTGCTCTCCAAAGACGGGCTTGAACTTCAGAGAAAACAGGCTGAAGAAGACCAATATTATCAGCGTATTCGTCTCTGGGCGCGAATATAATGTCATCTGTGAGGTCAGAATTATTGTATACCGATCCACATGTGACCAATTCGTGTCCAAATACAAGGAATGCTGGAGTGTATTTGGTAGTTTCATTTACTGATGTATTAATAGCGAATTGTATTTTATGTAAATTGACGTCCCAATTCCTGTGGTCATCTTCTACGAATGATGATATAGCTACAGTAATTAATTTGTTGTATCTTTCCACAGGATTTGGCTGAGCGCATTTAATTGGGCAATAATGTATTTTGGGTATTTGGTATGAATGGAAGAGATCACTTATTTCTTGGCTAATAAATTGAGGTCCGTTGTCAAGAATGATTGTTTGTGGGATACCGTACACTAAAAAGACAAGATTTTCAAGAATGTGAACAATAACAGATGACGTGGCGCGTTTTATTGCAAAGAGTAGGCAATATTTTGTAAAACAACATGTTACAACGAAAATGAATTTATTATGTTTAAGTGTTGTTGGTAATGCTCCGATTAGGTCGATTGAAATGCATTGAAATGGTTGGGAGCATTGCTTAGGCTTACCCATAAGACCAAGTTTAAGTTGAGTTTGGTGCTTGTAAGCTAAGCAAGTCTCACATTTAGCAATGAAATTTGAAATATCTTTGTACATACCTGGCCAAAAATATTTCAATTTTATTCTATGGTATGTTTTATATGTTCCAAAATGAGCGCAAGTAGGGGTGGAATGGTTTTCAGTGATGATGGGAATCCGGTATTCTAAAGGTATAACTTCTTTCCAATTGTATTCTGATTGAAGTAATGAGGTTGTTTTAGAGTATCTATATAATTTATTATTATGTATAATATAATCGGGAGTTGTATTTGGGTTTAAGCTACATTTTGAATAAATGTTATTATACCAATCGTCGTTTGTTTGAGAACTATTATAATTAATGACATTTATTGGTAGGGATCGTGATAATGCGTCAGGAATTATGTTTTCTTTACCGCGTTTGTGTTTTATTTCAAAATTAAATGTTGAAAGACGTATACTCCAGCGGGCTAGACGTCCACTAGGGTTGTCAAGATGGAGAAACCATTGTAAAGCAGAGTGGTCGGTATAAATGGTGAACTTTAAACCATTGTCTAAATAACAACGCCAATGTTCTAAGGCAAGAATGACACTTAAAAGTTCTCTTTCAGTAATAGAATAATTCTTTTGAGGACCGGTAAGTGACTTGCTCATATAAGCTATGGGTTTCTCAATTCCATCGAACTCTTGGGTGAGCATAGCTCCAATCCCAAAGCTTGAAGCATCGCAATGTACAGCAAAAGGTTTAGAAAAGTCTGGACAAGCAAGGATTGGGGTGGAAACCAGTGCTTCCTTTATAGTTTTGAAGGCTTGGTCTGCTGATGTTGACCATTTGAATGGTGGTGCTTTTTTGGAAGTAGAAGTAAGTTTGGTGAGAGGTGCAACCTTGGTGCTGAAATCAGGAATGAAACGTCTATACCAACTAGCCGTTCCTAAAAACTTTTTAACTTCTCGTGGGGTCGTAGGGGTGGGAATATCTAGAATAGCTTTGACTTTGTCAGGGTCAGTTTGTAAACCATGTTCATTTACTATGTAGCCAAGATATTTAAGTTCTTTTTTGAAAAATGAGCATTTGGGGAAGTTAATTGTAATGTTGGCTTGGGATAATCTCTGGTAAACTTTATTTAGTAACTCTATATGTTCGTCAAAAGTGTTACTAATGATAATAATGTCGTCTAAGTAAGTAAATACAGAATTGTCAAGGTTTTCTGATGGGAATAGGGTATCCATAAAGCGCTGTTGAGTAGCAGGAGCGTTGGTCAAGCCAAACGGCATAACACGGAACATATAGGTCCCTTTTGAAGGTACGTGGAAGCTAGTCTTAGGTCTGTCAGAGGGGTGTAAGGGTATTTCCCAAAAAGCCTTGGCTATGTCGATAGAAGAAAGGTATTTAGCATTTTTTAGTTTGTCAAGAATGTCAGAGATAAATGGGAGCTTGTAGGCATCTTTTTTAGTGATTGAATTCAATTTACGACTATCAATGCAAAAACGCCATGTTCCATCCTTTTTGGGTGTAATTATGACAGGATTAAGCCATGGACTTTCGCTGGGTTCTATAACGTTAAGTTTAAGCATTTCATCAACTTCTTTGCATAAGGCTTTCTGTTTCTCAGGTGAAAGTCGGTAACAGCGTTGTCTAATTGGTGGGTGATCACCAGTATCGATATGGTGTTCAACGAGATGAGTTTTGCCCAAAGGTCTGGATTCAGTTGAAATATTTTTAAACTTTTCTATTATAGTATCAGAAATGAGACGTTGAGTGTCTGAAAGGTTATCGTAGTGAGTGACGTGATTGGAAGGAGTATCAATAACTAATGTATCGATATTTTTATCTGTAAATGACGTTAAAGTTTGGAGGATGTCTGGGGCTAACTTGAATAACTTCCAGAAGTCAATTCCTAAGATCAAGGGTTGCTTGACAGAGGGTATAACATGAGCTGTTATTATGGCCACTTTTCCTTTAAATAAAATAGGGATTTGTATTGTACCTACGGAATGAATAGATTGGCCATTGGCTACGGTACCGGTAATTGTATGTTTGGGGTTTAATTTGTAACCGTGGGATAAAAGTATTGTATGGGAATTATTGCCAAGGATGCTAATAGCACTACCACTATCCAGGAGACCGCATAAAGTTAAGTTGTTTGATTGTACCTGGACATAGGGACGTTCGTCATTAGGGTTTCTATTAAAAAGTGCAGAAGTAGTTTTATAAGATGACATGAATAAACGTAAAGTGTCTAACCAAAGGTTCCATTCTGTAGCAGTAGTTTTGTTTAAGTTACTTTTCTCCTTTACGCGTTTTTTGAAAAATTATGACAATTAGTGCATTTCGGATATGTGACATTTTGTTTACCACAGCGGAAACATACTATGTTTTTACTAGTGCAGGTTTCTAATGTATGTTCATTAGTTCTGCAACGAGGACAGGAGAATCGTAACGACGTTGATGGTTTAGCTGTTACAGTATGGATCGATGATTTATATGGAAATGGTGGTATATGGGGTTGTATGGGTTGATCATGTTTGTAATTTGGTTGATCAATGGTGTTTGGGTTATAATAAGAATCAGTATTACAACTTTCGTACCATTTGCACGTTTTGAATAACTGATCTATTGTTGTGACATCTGTGGGACGTAGTTTAGAACTGTAATACGGACTCATATTTCTTCGTAAAATGTTGATTTTAGTATTGTCCGAAAGGGGTTCATGTAGTTTTGAAAAGAGTGCCTCCATAGCTGAGAAAAATATAACTACACGTTCATTAGGCTTCTGTTTACGTGACTGAATGTTTTGCATTAAATTAAAATCATGGTTGTGAAGTTCAAAGTCTTCAAAGAAATGTTCCTTGAATGTTTTCCAATCAGTCAAGATAGATTTCTTTGACCTATACCAATCTAGAGCTGTTCCTGATAAGAAATCGTATATGTAGTTGTATAAACGTTTATCGTCAATGTTACGTGCTATTGCGAACTCTTCTAAGTTTCGTATGAAATCGCGCGGACAACTATCGCCTTTATAGTTATATTTCTTTAAATCAACCGGTTTTGTTTCACAGAGGTTGGTTAACTTCTGAGTAAGTAAGTGAAAATTAGTACTTGGCTCTACCAAAGAGGTCGCAGATGCATAATGACTTGACGTTGGTGTAAATGATGACGTTTGTGGAAAATTGAATTTTCTTTGACATTCTGTCAATTGTTCACAAATGTCTTTGTAAGTTTGTACGATTTCGGAAGATAATTCTGTCGAAACCTCTAGACGAGTAATTCTGCCTGATAAATGATTTAAATTAGTGCTTATTTTATCGTGATTCGCAGAAGTGGTGGTTGTTAAAAGAATTTGTGAAGAAACTAGTGCTAAACACTTTTTGATCTCTTTGAGGTCAATTTCAATTGAGTAAGGACTGGAATGAGAGGCACAAGGATCGGCTAACAAGTCAGGAGTCAACAATTGTCGTAGTTCGTCAGCCTGTGTAGAGCTTGGGAATGGGATGTTTCTGAGCTTGAGTTCGTAGATCAGCTCAGGTTTATTCAAGAGTGTTGGATTCATTGTTACCTGTCTGGAGTATAGAGACTATAAGTGAAGTGCAATTGGTTTTATGAAAAGAAGTGCTTGTTGAGATTATAATTAAAAGTTTATGAATATGTAAGTGTTGATTTATTTTATTAAAGTCAAGGGTTAATATTGGTTTTAAAAGAATAATTTAAATAAGGCTTAAGTGTTGTTACTATCGGTGTAGGATACACTGGAGGATATGCTCCAACAGCACTGCCGTATAGTGAGTATTGATTTACGGTTCGGTGACTCGAGTTGAGTTTTAAAAACACCAAAGGCAAATCAATATTGTGTTGATTTCAGTGGAAATCTTGGATGGTGTTATTGTATGTAGGTGGGTATGTATTATTAGTTGTACTGTGTTTTGTTTAGTATCGCGGCAATCTACTAGGCAAGATGGCAAATTAAAGATCTTAGCGAGAGAGATAAGTGATACCTAATTAATTATAATAAATATGGTATGAGGCGAGAGTAGGGTTAGATTTTAGTTGGGATGGTTAAAGTCACGTTGACATTTGTATTTTGATTTAACGGAAGCAATTTGACTAGAAGCGGTGTCGAATTATTATAGTGTTGTTAAATCGATGTTATATAGTTCGAGGGACTAATAAGAAAATTATTTTAGGCCGAGAGAGGGATGTCAAATTTGGGTTCGGTAGACTACGTACCTTTTGGAATTTTGAAAATGTAATCGTAATATAATTAACTATTACAAGGATGTATAAAAAGAGATATAGAAAACTATTGTGGTCTTGCTGTGGTTCTTGTTGTAGTTTCCAGGTAAGGGTAGGGTAGACTGGTAGGCTTGTCGGCTGCTGTTGTGGAGTAGGTAGCTCAGCGGTGTAGATCCGGAATGGGGTGGGTTTGACACGTTGAGGGCGCCAGTGCGAGGGTGCGAGTCGTCAGCAGGTGGAACGGAGGAGTGGAGGAAGAAAATGCAGGAGAGGGCAGGAGGTATTTATTATATATAAATTAAGGCACCTGGAACAACCAGATACTGCGTTTAGCCTATTATTCTAATTGGTAACTGAAGAATATACAATTAGATTTAAAAATATAGGAACTTACAATAATGTGCCTTGGAAAACTGTATGATTAAACTGCACTGAAGAACACAATTTACTGGTAAACTACAACGTGCACTGCTAAGAATTCACACACAGTTATGAATAAAATAAAAATATTTAAATTTGATTTGGTATTGATCAGCAGATCTGTTTATCGATCACCCAGTAAGATCGAACTGAACTGAACTGAACTGCCAGAAAATGGCTGCGCAGTGTCACGTGGAATTGGAAATCGAAGTTCAAATTCAAAATTTAAAATTTAGAATACTTAAAGTAGCCAGAAAGTTTATGTGTAACGTTCCGTTTCACGCACCGTTACAGACTTAATGTAAAAAAGACTTTTTTTTAAATAATGTTTAATGTGACAAATGGCTCATAGGTATTCGTTCCAAGTGCAGGTGTATCGGTAATAAAATATATTTTACAATATTGATAATGAATAACAGAGAACGCGTGACTTTGCACCACATTACTTTTGTAAGTCTGTTTATAAACACAAGTGAAATCAATCAGAGAATCAGATCCTTTAACCAACAGTTTAAAACAATTTAAATCTTAATTGACATTAACTACCGAAATAATCACTAGCGGATCGTTGTTAATATTGTTAATGCTCGAGCGAGCGCGGTAAAAACGGGCCAAGTCCAAACAAATGCCGGGAATAGACGCGTATTTACCGCCCGATGATGCTAGGAGAACACTCCTTTTCTGCTCGCGACAGTAAACAGCTGTTAGATAGTGTCGATTAAAGGCAATCATAATAATACGTGGAGTTACTGTTAGGTGACTTATTTATTATTATTATTTATTTATTTTATTTATTTATATTCAAAAACAAACTTAGGTGGTAGGTATACATTAAATTTCGCCAAACTGAGGGCAGTTTGTTGGCGAATAGTGCGCTTACATATTAAACAATTAATATTATTATTATTTAATTGTGTACTTAACACATAATTGGAACATTTTTGTAAGACATAATTGGGAACATCTTACTATTTTTGCATTTTTAGGGTTCCGTACCAAAACGGTAAAAAAGGAACCCTACCTATTGGTTTCACTTTGTCTGTCTGTCTGTCTGTCTGTCTGTCTGTCATTTTTATTGTAAAATCTTCAATGGATATGTATCTACGTAATTTTAGGTAAATAAAAAAGTTATCCCTTAACCTATTCGTCTATTATACCAAATCATTATCATTAGTGACGTAGGTAACGTTTTTAAGTAATCATAAATGCAAATAAAAAATATAATAGTAAAACATTGAGCTGTATTAAACCAGTTCCTTTAATTATTACGAAAACTGAATAAGTAAACGTCATCAAATATAAACAATCATAAATTAATTCACGGTATTTTGTTTTGATTAAATACATCAAAGCTTTCAATTACATATTCAAAAAGTATAATTAATATTCATTAGACTCTAATTGTACATAAAACCGAATTAACCAAAGGTCATAAATAAAAATTATTTGAATGCGGTAAGGTAAGGCCGATGAGTAATAATGCAATCAATGGAGAAAGGTGAGAGTGCTTTAATATGCCGTTTAATTTAATAAAATAGATTTTTACAGCTCTAGTAATTAACTTTAATCTATCTAGTTGCTCAAATATTTCTGGTTGAAAGTGTAATCTTTAGAACCTTTACTTAAAAAGTACCTGATAAAAAAGTTTATAAAATCGTAAGGACTCAATTAAGTGAGTATATATTTTGTATTTATAGCTACTGATCAACAAAAAAAAACGTTTTTACCTTTATTTTTCACCCCATCGCGTGATAAAAAGCCGTAAAATGAAACAGTAAATCAATGTAATTTTGACAAATACCCGAAGAGGATACATTATCCTAATATATTTGTTTAATCCCACCGAAAGGGGGCGGTGAATCAATTCATTTCATACAAATTAATGAATTATGATGTACGGCTGTTAGATTCCTTTCCGTAATTTGTTTTTCGAATTAAGGGCCTTATCACACTAGCGACTTGCGAGCGACCTGGAAGCGAGGCGAGCCTGCAGCGAGCTCGCTGCGTGCGCGCAACGACCTCGCCGCGAGCGCGCAACGATTTCGCAGATAGGTCGCCGCATCTAGAGTAGGTACTTATAGAGATTTTCTAGCGAGTAGGCAGCGATTTCCTTGCGCGCTCGCCTCGCTTCCAAGTCGCCCGCAAGTCGCTAGTGTGATAAGGCCCTAAAAGACGCTTCGGACCGGAATCGACAGATAATTTAAAAAAAAAGTAACCTCAAGCATTCGCGGCGATCGACAAACGATCAAAAATAAACGCACTGATGTTTTAAACGGCGCGTTTTATTTGAGTTCGATCTTTAAATTTAGGAAATTGTCATTAGCATTCCTTGGAACATAAACGACATACACGTACTATTACCTATTTTTACTTATTCGAAATAGGTATTTAAGTCATTAGGTTAAGTTTGCTTTTGGTTCGTAAATAGCTGGTGATTTATGCCTGCAGTATCGGATGATGAATCACCTTGATCGAGTTTTGACGCAGTTGCTTATGCAACAAGTGCATTGAACCTGTCCGCTTGTTTTAAGCTAGTCTGCTAACTCACAAATATTTACTTTTCAAGCGTAGGGCGAGATTGCCAGTAACTGAACACTTGCATTCACAGCATTAAAATTCATCAATACGGTTGTTTAATTCGCCAGTAGGTATTCATCAATAAGAAACAATTCATTAAATACCTAAATAAATAATAAATAAATATTTGTTGACAAACTTAAACAAATTACAACCTAGTCCCAAACTAAGCATTAAAGCTTGTACTATGGGTACTAAATAAATACTTAAACACATATAGGAAACATCCAAGACCCAGGAACATATATTCGTGCTCATCACACAAATAAATGCCCCGGCCGGGATTCGAACCCGGGACCTCCAGCTTCGTAGACAGGGTCACTCACTACCAACTTAGCCAAAGCGGTCGTCAAATTTGTTCATATATTGTATTTACAAGTTTTGGTAGCTTCTAAAATACTTATTATCATTAAAATTATAATAAGTTATGTTTCACTTTTCAAGTTAATCTATTTACACCGAGGAAACTATTTTTACCGCTGTTTGGTAACCCTAACAAATGAGTAACTTTCCAAACATTTAAATTATATTTTTCATCAAGCGCCCCTGGTTGTGTATCTTACCCTACCTCGGTTTCGCGGTCATATTGTATGGTAATGCGTTTCAGAACGCTTTTACGAGTGTCAATTGAATCCGTAAGTTGTTTGTTTGCTACTTAAACGGTGTTAGGTCCATTGAGACCCGTACCCGAACCGAGTATGGCAATTGCAACTGATTATATTGTCACAGGAAACATTTCAAGTCAGAGACGTATGTAGGTAAGTCGTTTTAGTAGTTTTAGAACAAAAACAATGAAATATGTGTAACAAAAGTATTAGGTTTTTTTTTCTAAGGAGATCATTCTATCGCTTGACCATAAAAAGACCAAAGACGTGGCTCACTGGTTTAGTAATAGTCTGTCATTTTGAAGCCTGCCTTGAAAAAAGCTATAATATTACCACTAATTGACAGGGAATACAGAGGACTACTATACTATTACTAATGAGCGCTCGTGGCCCAGCGGCGCTGGGTACCGCTTGCGGTATCTAAGGTTAAGCAACGTGGGCAGCGGTCAGGACTTGGATGGGTGACCGCTTTGAGTGGTTACTAACTGAGCGCTCCCGTGCTTTGGAAGGCACGTTAAGCCGTTGATCCCGGTTGCTGTCTATGGCAGCAGTCGTTAAGCCAAGTTGGAGGCCTTCGGGCGGCTTGAGAACTTCTAACAGTCAAGTTGCCCACTAACTTGACAAAGCCTAATCCCAATAAGGTCTAGTTTCCCCTCGGGGTTGGAAGGTCAGATGGCAGTCGCTTCCGTAAAAACTAGTGCCTACGCTAAATCTTGGGATTGGGTAGTGGACCCCAGGCATCCTTCAGGATGCAACTGTACTGGGATAACGCTAGTAGGATGATGCACTGCTTTATTACTTGTAAGGCTTGTTCACTACGAAAAACTAGGTATAAGAAAAACAGCATCCACTAACGTAATAAAACAATGAAGGAATTATTCCAGTCATGCAATCCAACTAAGATTAGCCAAAAATTTATTATGAAAAATTATTTGGCTGCACACCAATCGTGAAAAAATTGAATGGTACAATAAATCAGCGGCGAAAACCCAAAACGCATTATTGTACAAGATGCGAGCGCGGATAAAAAGCGAGATGGCGTGATAAAATGCATTATGATGTCTTGTTATGCCACTTCGAGTTTATTGCCATCGAGATTATGGCTAAATTGAGATGTTATTTAATAAAAATAATTTTATTACGTAATCAGCGGCAATGTTAAAGAGATACAATGAATGGGTACTTGGCTGGCGCTCTACCGAGCTAGCAACAGCTAGCGAGCTCACTTTTATTTGACGTTTGATATCTAGGGTATTTGAATTTCTACCTAAGCTGTAATCAATTAAAGTATATAATTCAAGAAAGGTCTCACTGTCAAGTAAATGGTCCCCCTTTGTCAGTGTGAATAACCTCTGGCAGCCTAAAGGCATATTAAAAGGTATCCTCATCTTCAATGGAATGTATCATAATAATTGAAATATGTATTTGAATGAAGTATTTCCTAGCTTTGTTGTATTGTCATAAAATATGTGTCATTTATGCTGTATTACTTACAAATACGTATTTCCTTTCAGATCCCGGGCTGATTAGACTTGGTTTAATACGAGATCGCGCATTTTAAATGTGTTTTCTTCTCAACTTACCTGAAACAAAACATTATCTGTTAAGAGGAATGCCTAGCTGCGATTTTCCCATACAAACGCTCTCGACTGTTTCCTCCCTGGTTTTTGAACCTAGAGCAATGATTTTTTCAAATAAGATCAATATCATCAATATCTATGCCGCTACGTTTTGTTTTTTTGGATATTTTTATTTTAAAGAAAGTTACAGCCCTCCAAAAATCGCAAAAACGGCTTAGTTGAATTGGTTCCATAAAAAGGCGCAGTATACAAATATGACAACAAATATCCAAAAAATCAAAACGTAGCGGCATAGATTAGTTCTTGCTCTTGCAGTTTCCAAAATTTTATAATGATTGGTTGCGTTTTGGATGAGGAAACAGTCGAGAACGAAACGTCGATTTTTCAGTTTTTTGCAAGGGAATTTTAGTCCGAGCTGCAGTTGTCCTTATCGCACGAATTCGTGGTGGAGACAGTTTCTAAATATACGTACACAGAAGGAATAGGGATGGGCAACAGTCGTTGACATATATTGTCGATACGCTAGTGGTGAAAAATTATCGATAAATCATTATTACCAGAAAAGTTATTAATCAGAAGAAGAACCCTGAGTCATAATGGAAGAATATTGAATAGAAAGGTGACCTGGGAACCCTTGTCTTTGATATAGGAATAAATGCTACTTAGTTAGTGGTAAAGTTATTAACGAATCATAGGTTTTTATAACCCACTAGCTTTTGCCCGCGACTTCGTCCGCGTAGATCTCGTGGCGATTAAGAGTAAGAAAAATGACATGTAATAGAAATAAACCTAATTTTTTTTTATAGATCTACAATTTATATAATAAAAAAAACTGACTTCAATGGGGGAGACCGGTGAAAGATGATTATACTTAGATGGTGCACTCTTAAATTCCATACAATGAAATAAAAATCTACATATTACCTATTATAATGAAAAATAAAAAAAAACCGACTTCAATCGGGGAGACCGGTGAAAGATTATTATACTTAGATGGTGCACTCTTGGATTCCATACAATGAAACAAAAACCGGCCAGGTGCGAGTCGGACTTGCGCACGAAGGGTTCCGTACCATTATCTATAAAAACGGCAATAAAAAAAATATGTTTGTTGTATGGGAGCCCCCTTAAATATTTATTCTATTCTGTTTTTTAGTATTTGTTGTTATAGCGGCAACAGAAATACATCATCTGTGAAAATTTCAACTGTCTAACTAATACGGCTCTCGAGATATAGCCTGGTGACAGACGGAGAGCGGAGCATTAGTAATAGGGTCCCGTTTTATCCTTTGGGTACGGAACCCTAAAAATGGCTATAAGTATGTTTATAATGGTAGAAGAGTAAGTATACGCTCAATTCATCATGGAATCTAACACCAGAACTCAAGTTTGACAAAAATGTAAAAAACAAAAATATACGTGGTTGAAGAGTTCCATTCTGATCATCATATACATACAGTTCTACTTCATCAAATGTCAATTTATTTAAATGTACATGCCTGATTTGTTTGTTAAAATACTAAAATGTGTAATGTAACTTATGTATGCCTTTAACATTTGAGGAGTTCCCTCGATTCCTCATGGATCCCATCATCAGAACTCGAGCTTGACAAATGATTGTCTTGAAAATCTAACTTGCTTAACAAACACAGCAAAGAGGACAATTCGCCAAACGTGAACTATGCGTCGTTGAAGAGTTCTGTTCTGAACATCATCAGCAGTCCCACTTCATCAAATGTCACATTCTTGTATGAAAATGCTTGATTTGTTGATAAAAACACAATACTTTTTATACCAACCCTATATCATTTATCTTGTTTTTTAATAAGTAACCTTTGTACAAAGTTTCAAGTCTAAGACTTTCCAAATGAACGATTTCCATACAACGGTTCAACCCCGGGATGTGTAAAATAAAGAGAGATATACATATTTTTATGCCAAGATAAAACGCTATTATTTTCAATATGATATTGCTAAATATTTCAAGTTAATAAAGTAAAAAAAAGTTTAGGCGTTATTTTATTTCATTTTCCTCTTAATATATTGACGTAAATAAACGTTTATTATAAAAGCATTACATTAATTTACTTGGTAAGAAAAATAAAAAGCAAAAAGTTCTGTCAATCTCTGGATTTGAACCATGAACCTCTTGATTGCGTGTCAACCATGTTAACGTCTAAGCTAAAGTGGATTCATTTTAGTTGACGAAATTATTGTACAGTTTTCATAAAGTGCTCAAGGGGGGACTTTTTCTATGGTGCGATCTGTACCTACAGCCTAATTCAAGCCTAATTTATCGTATGCTGGGTCAGTAAGTAAATTCGCGGGCTCGCGTCTCGCGCCTGTGTGCGTGCGCTCACACATAGACAGCGCCCGCTCCCGCTCCCAGCAGCGCGACAGAAACATTATGTCAAAAATTCAAGATTTGAAAAGTTGGTCAGCTAGGCATTCCTCTTAAGACATCATGTATGATAAAATGTTAACAAAAAAACAAAAACAAATTGTCATAAAACATGTCGCACGCAGTGACTATTAATGTATGTAAGTTTAACCCATTTAGTAGAATATAGTAAAAACTAATTGATTCTAAAATACATATTTTTCAGTTTTGAGGATCTATAAATATGCGTTAAATTCTACTACACACAATAAAAGCCAAAAATAGCTGTTTCTATCCAAAACTTTATGACGGACACCATATTATTTAATCAATATTAATATGAATTGATACTACAATCATAATTGGAATTTAAAACATTAAAAAAATTGTAAGGCAATTTAATTTGAAGCTCAATTATTCTAAACAGTTATTTATTATTTCAAATTAACTATAATTGCAGTATTCATAACACCTATTGTATCCAGTGCTCTTATTACAAGCGGTTAAAGGTGAAAATGAGCTAGCAGGCTCATCGTGTTAGCAAAATGGTCGTAATGACCAGTAATTAGTATCTTTTGTACCGTTTTAATTGTAATTGATGTTTTGTTCGATCGTATTAAGGTAAGATGGTTATGTCGCAATTATGACGATGTACGAGCAGCTTAGTTTGATTGAGCTTGATGTAACAGTAAAGGCTCAATTACACGGTGCAAGAAGTTGCATTCGATTTTCGCAGCGCCGGCCCTAGCCTTAGATCCGGATGGGGCGAGATTGTCTTTAAGCGCCCTTTGGTTTGAAATTTTTCGTCGTTGCCAGTTTGGCGCCCCTTCACATCCCGCGCTTGGCGACCATTGACAATATTGACATGTGGCGCCTGGGGCGGCCGGCCCTGGATTTTTGTTAGCGCCCGCGTTAACGTAACGTTAGTGTCGGAGGTTACCCCTGGATTTTCCCCAGGCCACTCTCCAACCGCGCACTCCTATCGCTTTATTGGGTCCGGAATATAAAGCCACAGCAAAAAAAAAAACGATTTTCATTACATTGCAGAGTTTGATCAACCTCGTCTTACCTCGGTAGCTCACAGCCCCGCAATGTAATCAAAATCACATGCCAGCTCTTATACCATGCAAATCGGCCTTAAAGGTTGAATTGGCCTGTCGGAGAAAAATAGCGTGGATTAAATTGACGTTGTTTTACTAATGAATATATTTAAGGCCAATTTTAATGAGTAAGTATCACCTAAGATTACACAATTTCACATAATGCTTACGTTATAAGTGTAAAATAGGTATGTCATTTAAGTTAGGTACAGTCAGCGTCATATAGTATGTAGCAGCCACAGTGGGCAAATAGTTCGGTACACCATACATAAATATGTTTTGAATGGTGTACCGAACTATTTGGCCACTTTGACTGCTACATAGTACATACTATATGACGCTGACTATACGTTCCCATATGGGCTATGACCGCCATAATCATGAGAAATCGTTTGTTTATTTCAAAATAAACGATCCAAGCTATTTCGATAGTCAGACGGGAAATCCGATGACAAATAAAACGGTTGCAAAATTGTAAAGTTTATTTCTATGTCCCAGCATTTCGTGTCTAACTAAGCGGAGACCTATTTGATGTTTTTTATCCAATAAAAAGTACAGTATTGAGATGTACGAGTACACAGTCGCGGACGATGTTCAAAGGAACGAGCGATTTTGCGAAACAGTACTGAACGTAAACAATGTGATGCAAAATAAACGACCTCTTACTGGGAGGCCGGGTTGGAGGGACGAGCGGCCAGCGAGTCTCCTTATTGAACGATTGGTTCAACTCTTACCTTTGATTTAGTAATTACTTTAGTAAAAAATAACGAGAGGATATCATCTATTGTTATTATTGCTAAAGTCAAAGCTAAAGTTATTTATTCTTCAATTTAGGTATTAGATGCACACCATTAACAATCCTTGTTTATTCAAGATGAATCAGCGATAGTAAATGGCAAGGTTTTAAAATTTTTAAGTTAGGTACATGGCTTTAAAATGAGGTCGTGTTTGCTATATAAAAACAATATACCTCTACATGAAAAACATAAGCAGAATATATGCTATCAACGATCAGATTTACTGATAATTGATAATAATGAGTTAAGTTTTAAAATGAATGAAGAGATTGAGTTACTGTAAGGTGTATCCCTTGCATTTCATTAAATTGTCAAAAGGGCCTCTACGTGTTGGCTATGTGGTGCTCGATGGTACTTCGGTACCTCGGTACTTGGGCTCCGCGCACGCCTCCCAAAGGTCCGGGACACCACTGTCCCGTGAACGGGAAAGTTACTGTAATGGTTTTAGTCATTGTGTTTGTGTTGTAAATAAAAATGTTTATTGATAATATGGGTATGAGTTACACTAAAACAAATTCTTGACTAATTTTCTAAATTGATTTTTTTTTTACTGCAGACTGTTTCCATTAAACGCTGTAGAAAGCATTTTATCCACCTCGAGTCGAAGCGATCGGTGCGCTAAGGAAGGCACGCTAAGCCTACTCGCTTGCAGCCAGTGACTCGCGCCAGTACTAGCGCAGCAAGTCGGACAGAAGACTTACTTAAGCCAGCGGGGCGCTGACAACAGCCTCTATTACATGGTTTCTGCGACGCTAGCGTGCGTGCCCATTATCGGAACACATCCGGCATTTCAATACTGACGGAGGTTCGTAAATACTATGTTATTGTTGTTTCAGGTCGACGTAGTTACCCAGCTACTGATAGAATATATATCATATCTAAGACACAACCGGTTGCCAAAGGTAAACATTAGTGACGTGAGCTGATTTTTCAGGGTCAGAAATAGGTAGAGCAAATTTTTATACTACTAAGACAAGGCGTCAATATTGATGTAGCACCTAAGTTCATGTCTCGTATTTTAACCCTAAAAATGGTATTGGCCAGCATAATGTGACCAGCAATCTGTAAGGGTTTTTTTAGGGTTCCGTACCTCGAAAGGAAAAAACGGAACCCTTGTAGGATCAGTATGTTGTCCGTCCGTCTGTCTGTCTGTCAAGACCCTTTTTCTCAGGAACGCATGGAGGTATCAAGCTGGAATTTATATCATATACTCAGGTCTAATGTCCCTTGGAGCTGTGAAAAAATCAAACTTCTAAGCCAACGCAATCAAAAGATACAATCGTTTATGCTGCAAATTATCGACACTCGCAAGGGAATCAAAACCTACAGGGTACTTCCCGTGAACTTAGAATCTTGAAATTTGGTACGGAGCAACGTCTTATAGCACAAGATAAAGGAAAAATTGCGAAAACTGTAAATTTTTAGGTTTTTTTTTATTCAAAATGCATGTTAAGCTCACAAAATGTGTTAAACACTTTTCGATACCACAATATGCCGTTATTTATCGTATCGTAGTACGTCAATGCAAACACGCAACCTGACAAACGTCTAAATGTTTGTCAGGCGACGCAAACGTCTTCATTAGAGAGCGGCATTCAGACGCTCCAGGAAGACTCCGTATTGCACGTTGATTCAATATTTAGGAGTTCTCTTGAGTTGTTGACGTCTTTCTTGTTGTGCGGAGGCGGTACGATATGAGATAACTGACAAATGTCAGTGTCAAGTGTCAGTCAACTCAGTACTACTTTTTACTGCGCCCCTACATTTAAATGAGTGCTTCCTGACTGGCGCGGGATGCGCGGAAGCGGGACGATGCGAACGCAGTACTGGTCCGCTTCTGCGCATAATATTACTACTATTTACTACTGCGCAAATGTAATACTGACAGTAATATGTCAAGTGGGAATCTTTGCGACGTCAGTAAGATCACGTCAAAGAAGAAAATGTCACATATCAAATTATCGATCCCGCTCCGCCAAGTCAGGAAGTCGCCTTACATCGACAAAAGTATGTAAAACTAACCGGCGGTGAAATTACGGAATGTTTTCGACCGAGCGTAATAAGATAGCTATAAATGTCATCTCCCATAGTGAAAATGGCATTAAAATATACCTATCGTACGTTCTAATATTCTAAAAGTTACCTGATTAATCCGCGGGTCAAAGGCGGCAATGGGTGAAAAGCGTCTTTTGAAGATTTAACACAAACACAGTAGTTTGGAACTACTTTAGCTTTCTATTTTAGGAAACGTAGTTCCATTCCAAACTGTTAAAATAGGGGCCTAAAGTAGTCCTAAAGTTGTTTTTGTGTTAAATCTTTAAAAGACGCATTTCACCCATTGACGCCTTGACCTACTCGACCTTACGTCAACAAAAGACGTCAACAACTGTTTTGTTTCTTCTTTCGTGAGGTTCTTTTGTTTGGTGAACTTAGTTACCATTCAGTTATTCGCCATTATCATCATATCAGTCGAAACCACTGATGGTAAATGTTACGATAATAATATTTAGGGATTCCGGTATTGTAGAAAAGGTTCATAGAAGTTTTGTATGCACGCTCCCTTTTCTCTGTTGCCGACTGTACAGTCAAGTGCAACAAAACAGTTTGTTTTACAAAATAAATGTGCATACAACTTGCTCAAAAAGATGTCCCATAGCTCTTATGTCGGTGAATTAAGGTTTTGGTACATAACTACATATTTATGAGAGGATTCATTCGATACATATTTGTGCACTTGACCGTACACAGACCACAGGGTGGTTGCATGGAACCTGATAGTGTCAATTGACAACATTTCATATTTTTAACTACTTTATTTTATGAACTACGAGTTAGAAAATAGGTAAAAATTTAAGCCACCCGTATTTTTTCTTTTTCAATTTAACTCATTATTTCATACAAAAAAACCACGTTGAAATGTAGGTCATTCCAAAAGGGCGTAAGTAAAATATAACGTCATCTTCCCAACAAGAATCCAGAGCCACTCCAGAGCAGCGATTGTCTGTACTCTGTACTAAGGTCTCCCTGAATACAGCCAGGAAGATGACGTCAACTTTCGGTTTACAGTAATTTGCGATTTTATTCAAAATTAACGGAGAAAAAAATCAAAAAAAATGTTTTTTGTGTACTTCACACGTTTTTACCGAAATGGTTTTCGAATTAAGACTTTTGGAAATTATAAAATATTGTCAATTGTTGAATTAGTTTTGTTATAAGTAAGCAAAATTACCAGCAAATGCTCGCTAATGTTTGCTTTATCACGCGGAAATACGATTTCACGCGCACCTTAGGATTAAGGTACTTACTCAATGTGTGCTCAAGTGGGCATATTCAAATATTGAACCGCTTTTGTATTAAATGCCGTGTAGGTTTCCCCATTATCGTCTTCAAGGTATTTCGTTCCGCCATTTGTATTTGGGACGGCGGAACGGTTGGTTATGCGTCGTTGTGTTAATGGGTTAGTCAAAGACATTGTGCCTTATTGGTACTTATTTATGATAGATTTTGTCGGTTTTTTCAAATTATTGGTACTTAGTGGAGAGGCAGGGATTTTTTTTATTAAAAATGGGATTACTCTCTAATATCTTTGCTCCCCACCTAGATGCTAGCTAGGTAAGAACATTAAGAGTGAATAGGCATTTTCCGGTTGAGCCCGCTTCATCGTCGGCCTCATGTTTGGCCAAGAGCAATCCCATTATTAATAAAAATCACTGTGACAAGCTACGAAGTGGCCCAGAAATCAAATTGGTCAAGTGTGCATATACATTCGAATTGAGTTATTTATTTATTTAATCTTTATTGAACAAAAGTAAAACTTATGGTATAAAAGGCGGACTTAATGCCATTTTCATCGATTACTGTGTAGATAAGGCGACGTGATTTTCTAAATAAGCTTTCTTAATCTTTTTAGAGTCTGATTACAATTATCATTTTGAGTGTTTGAAGATTAACTTGTGCGTAAACATACGTAAAAAAAAAACTATAGTCTAAAAAAATTACAAAAATCTTTTCTTCGTTAGTAGTAAATAAAAGGGAAGTTATTTTAACTATTTCGTTCTTATTATAAATGTGATACCTATATAAAAGTAGTCTTTCTATGCGGGATCCCGCGCAAACCGAGATCCCGCGGGATTGAAAATGTACAGTCCCGCAAATACCGAGATTGAAGATAGGCTGCGGGATTGGAAGCCCTAAGCTGACAGTCTTTACATCTGAAGAGCACCAACACTTTTAGCGAGAGAGACGGCAGTTCCTTGCCTGGCAATGGGACTGAGCGCGCCGGCGCGGCGCAGACAACCTTTTTGCGCACGCGCGGAATAATACAACTAAATTTACCACCTTCTGCATTTTATAAGTATCATTTTTAGTCAAAACCGTAACTATGCATCATGTTTCTTACAGATAAACATACTAGCGTGTGTGGCATAATAGCACCCTGTCAAACAAGGTCCATGACCCACTAACCTTGACAGCATCCCGGCACAATGTTGAGATAGGCCTGAATAGCCCCCATAAAGCTACGGCTAGTGTCATATAACATGATACGCGTGAAACGCCATTATATCAACAATACAGGCTGATGCGCTCCGAACACACAAATTTCGTGAAAACTGTTATTTCTGAAATATATTTAGGTAATCGCAGCATATCAAAAAAAACTAACTGCACATTAAAAAAATACTGATTTGCGCAGCTGACATACTATATCATATCGCGCGATTTGATTTGATGTGCAATTAGTATTTTGGCTGTTCAAATTAGCAGTTGTAGGTTGGTTTTTTTATGTGCCTTTAATGGGAGGTATCCCCAACGCAACTGTCCCGCTCTAACATGCGTGAGTTTACAATTAACCATCCCGCTCTCTACGCAAGCTCTGCGCACAGTTTTGTGAATATTTAGCTATAGTCATCAAGCCAGTCATTTTATCAAAGCAAACCCTGCGAAAATGTCTATAACTATTTACGATCTTTAATTGAGTACAAAAATTAAATGTTAAATATCAGTAATATAGCCGTAGTATTGAAAAAACATTCCAAAAAGGGGTAACTTCGCGATTTTTTTCTATCGAGTGAAATTCATCAGGTCATGTAACTGACTGCGATTTTGACTAGACAATATCCTTATGTAACACATATATTTTTTTTAGATTTTAAGACACTATATTCTATGTCTCAGATGGTTTTTAAAAACTCAAAAGTGGTAATACACGGCCTTAAAGCCTTTCAGATAGCGGACCGAAGGCATCCTTCAGGATGCAACTGTACTGGGACTGGGATAACGTCAGCAGGACTATGAATTACTACCCTTTCTTAAAATACTTACTACGCTGGCTCGATGAGGCCTGTTCTTATATTTTTGATAGTAGACCGCAAAATTCTACGGTACCAGCGCTTATAAAGTGCAAATTCGTGAGGATTTGCAGCAAAGTGCGAGCATAGTGAGTTAGGACCCATAACATATTTACAGACGTACAACATTAGACTGAATTAGTAATTAAGTAGTATCGCTAATGAAAATGGGTCATTGTCAGATTTAGGTGCGCGTCTTTTCGGTGGACATGCCAAAAGTTAAGGGCTACAAAGCTTAATTTTCGATTGATCTGATAACCCGCATAATCTATAATTCCGTGTCTATAAATCCATGTAATAAAAACGTAAATTACATGCACACAAGCCGTTAACTATTGTCCACCGAATGGACAACTTTTGTTTTTCCGCCTGACAATGACCCAAATATAAGCGCTAGTCGTGAAATGTTTAGCTGTCAAACATCGGTTTCGCTGTAACTCAGCGCACGTAAGTACCTACGCGACAAGAATGTAAGTATCCTGTATATGGATGACACTCAAAGACAATAATCCTGTTTAAAGGGCAAAGGTTCATACAGTTGTTAATTACAAAGATGACATCTTCAATTTACTAAACTGATTACACGGAAACGGGCAATCACGACACCATCGACTGTCGGCGAGCTTACGTTACTAACTTACCAAGTTACCAAAATCGTGAAGCGTTTATCACCTTGATATAAGTTTCATTATTGCGTGGGAAATGATAAAGGCTCAGTTTCATCGAGATGAATTCATTAACATTTTTGGTGACAGTTAATGTCTACATTTTATGCGCGCGCATGCCTGATGAAATATGAAACATGTGGGAAAATGATAAATTGCACAAAAAACAGTTTGATCTATTTTTTCGGTTTGATTATACTTTGGTCCTCACAGAGCCCTGCAGTTAGGCGACTTCCTGACTTGGCGGGGCGGGATCGATATGTGACATTTTCTTCTTTGACGTAAACTTACTGACGTCGCAAAGATTCTCATTTGACATAGTACTGTCAGTATAACGTTTGCGCAGTAGTAATATCATGCGCAGAAGCGGAGCAGTACCGCCTTCGCATCGTCCCGCTTCCACGCATCCCGCGCCAGTCAGGAAGCACTCATTTGGCGACTTCCTGACTTGGCGGGGCGGGATCGATATGTTACATTTTCTTCTTTGACGTAAACTTACTGACGTCGCAAAGATTCCCACTTGACATAATATACTGTCAGTGTCAGTGTTACATTTGCGCAGTAGTAATATCATGCGCAGAAGCGGAGCAGTACCGCCTTCGCATCGTCCCGCTTCCGCGCATCCCGCGCCAGTCAGGAAGCACTCATTTAAATGTAGGGGCGCAGTAAAAAATGGTACTGAGTCGACTGTCAGCTGACACTGACATTTGACACTTTTCTTATATCGTACTGCTAAATGTGGAATATCCTATGGAACAAGACCATGTCAGTGTCATAATTGAAAGTTATTTACATATAATTATTCTGTGGCAGCTCCCAGGGGGCCAGACCCGTGTTTCCAGTAGCTATTTCTATTTTATAATTAATTATTTTCCAACCGATTTCGCAAGTATTAAGATATTAATTTAATAAATTTAATTACTCATTACCATATCAATGCAAGTTGTATTGAATTCAACATGCATAAAATTAACCAGCGACGTTTATTTCCCTTAGATTAAGATTTGCATGTTTTAATAATAAATTTATTAGACAGATATCGTGTTAATATTTCAAGTCTTCGTAAATCAATTCGTAACACTGTTTAGACGCAGAGCGATGGTTATCTTAAAGGAATTGTGGTAGCCGCACAGATTATATAACCGGGTAAAAAAATTATAAAAATGAAAATATTAGACGTCTTAATTTACGGGGTATAAGTACCTACATAAAATTTATCTTGCTTTTAAGGCGACTTTCTGACTTGGCGGGGCGGGATCGATATGTGACATTTTCTTCTTTGGCGTAAACATACTGACGTCGCAAAGATTCCCACTTGACGGAATACTGTCAGTATTACATTTGCGCAGTAGTAATATAATGCGCAGAAGCGGACCAGTACTGCCTTCGTATCGTCCCGCTTCCGCGCATCCCGCGCCAGTCAGGAAGCACTCATTTAAATGTAGGGGCGCAGTAAAAAGTAGTACTGAGTTGACTGACATTTGACACTGACATTTGACACTTTTCTCATATCGTACTGCCTCCGCCCCGACAAATCAGGAAGTCGCCTTAGTCTTACAAATTTCTACTTTCGTATTATACGCGTATAGATTACGTATATATGTATAGTCTAGCTAGTACATAGCATTTTTATAACTATATATAAGAGACAAATTCATGGAAATTTTAAATCGTTTTTAAAATCTTACGTGAAACATCAAAATATTCCTAAACATTCACGTTACTATAGTGGTATTTGTAGACGTAGTTGTTTGATACAGATAAACACCTATAAACACCTACGAACACAAAACGGCTTGTTTTATCTAGTAATGACTAATCCAGGCCTACTCAGGAAGTCTAGCTAGGGTTAGATTACCGGACTAAAGCTAGTGTTATCTTTATGACTTTACCTACTCGCGACACCACTTGGCCACAGAAAAAGGAATTTAACAGTAACTCAACTTGAACATATTAAGGATCCTAAATGCAAGATGTCTCGGAAGGAATCCCAATAATTCTACTAGCGTATTCCTGTCTGAACCCGAGCGTATTTAGAAAATATAATTTCATAAAGTAAACTGAATTCAGTTTGTGTTTTTTATGTATTTTGAATTTTGTCTCTTCTAATAAAAAGAGATAACAATAATAACAAACGGTAAATAGTAATATTTAGGCCTAGATCTATATGCACTACACATTTGTGCAATAAATCTAAACAACTCTAGGTAAGTTCAGTTCAGAGCACGTTAAGGCGACTTCCTGACTTTGCGGGGCGGGATCGATATGTGACATTTTTTTCTTTGACGTAAACTTACCCTATTTCCTTTTGTATTTTTCATAATTGTTTTATGTACAATAAAGAGTTTTACTACTACTACTACTACTACTACTTACTGCCGTCGCAAAGATTCCAACTTGATGGAATACTGTCAGTATTACAATTGCGCAGTAGTAATATCATGCGCAGAAATGGACCAGTACTGCGTTCGTATCGTCCCGCTACCGCGCAATCCGCGCCAGTCAGGAAGCACACATTTAAATGTAGGGGCGTAGTAAAAAGCGGTACTGAGTTGACTGACAGTTGACACTGACATTTGACAGTTTTCTCATATCGTACCGCCTCCACACCGACAAATCAGGAAGTCGCCTAAGTCACTAAGCCGTCACCATTTTTGTAAACGTAGGTACTACGCTGTCACCTGTTATTTGGCCTACGACCCATACCTTATTTTGTTTAAACTAAACATTTACTAATGTCGATGCCTGACGAATGCGAAAATGAAATATCGCTGATTTTGTTTGACGACCGCTTTAGCTTAGTTGGTAGTGAACATGCCTACGAAGCTGGAGGTTCCGGGTTCGAATCCCGGCCGGGGCATTTATTTGTGTGATGAGCACGAATATTTGTTCTTGGGTCTTGGATGTCTTCTATGTATTTAAGTATTTATTTATCTATATAAGTATATTTATCGTCGCTTAGTACCCATAGTACAAGCTTTGCTTAGTTTGGGACTAGGTTGATTTGTGTAAGATTGTCCACAAAAATATTTATTTGTCACATAAACAGTTAAAACTCTGCATGTTTACATTTTCTGTGGCTCGGTGTAAAGCTTATCATTATGGACAATATACACCCACTGACTAAAAAGCTTCGCCAAAACGCGGGAATCCTACACATTTGCAATTTTAGCGTGCTCGTAAAGTAGGGTAAAATACACAATCGTGTATACTTAGGATTACTAAGTTTAACATGGCATCAAAACATTACAGCGAGGGTACAATACATAAGAGCGATAGGCGGGTTTATACCTAACCTTATTTATAGAGTGCTTAAATAAGTAATGATGGCCGCACACAAAACCACGTCCGTATAATTTTAAGAGCCTGTACACACGGTTATTTTGTTGGTTAGCCCTCGTTTATACATAATCCTAATAATATTATACATAAATATGAAAGATTATATGCTTGGATGTTTGAATTTTTGTTCCATGTGTTCTTCAGGAATGAAATAGTGAGTAGAATTTTACGTAGAAAAAGTCGGGCAAATGCTAGTTACATTATAGACAAATTTTCCCTTCGGTTTGAAAGGTCAGATGGCAGTCACTTTCCTAAAACTAGTGTCTACGCGAAATCTTGGGATTACGTGTCAAAGCGGATCAATGGCTTTAGGCCACAACCAGGAAAAACGCTAGAAGGACGAAGGTGAAAATGTATGTTTGTTTAGTTGACTGTCCATGCGTGCGCAGTAAACCTAAGTAGGTCAACATTCTAGGACACTTCATTTTATTGGTATTTTCTGGCTAAACGGTCGTTTGTTACCGCTTACAAAACATATTGACAATATCTGATACACGAAGTTCGCCATTCGATGTTAATGCGAATGTAAGCTCAAAGGTTAAAATTTATAACATAGTGTGGCGATATATAGAAAAACGTCTAATTATCACAAGAAATAAGAAATTCGATTTTTCATATATAATAAAATAAATTCATTTATTTCAAGCATCAATAAAAGGCTCATACAAATGGATTACAAATATACAATTAAAATTATTATAAATACAAAAAATGACATTAGACTTTACATTATTATTTTAAAAGATTTTTACTATAGTCATGTTTCTAGAAGTACCTATGTAGATTAAACATAATAAGTACCCTCTACCGTATCCTACCGATTTTTACCGTTTGTTATTAATAGATTAGATTTGATTTATTTATTTCTTATTGAAAATTAACGTCATTTTACAAAATTAAAATAGCATGAATTCACAAAAAGATCGTCAGAGTGTATATAAATAATAAACAATAATAAAAATTAAAATTAAACACAAATCAATCATTAAAAAAAAATTACAAATTTTACAATGTCAAAATTTCAAAATGCGTATAAATGACAAAATTATCAATAATAGCTAGGGCGTCCTAGATATAAAATGTCAAAAAGTCAATCTTATATCTTTAAACGAGCAATTCTTGTATATTTATTTATTTATTTCGGGGAACTCGGAAACGGCTCTAACGATTTTGATGAAATATGGTATGTGGGGGTTTTCGGGGACGAGCAATCGATCTAGCTATGTATCATGCCCCGTAAAACGCCGAGCAAAGCTCGGCCGCCCAGATATTAGTAATAATAACTCTATCTATAGATCATGAATGATTAGTTGACAACGACAAGTTTAGCCAATAATGCATTTATTAGACCTAATAAATAAGGAATAAAAGAATAAGGAATAGGAATTAATGAAATTGGCATCCAACGCCTACTACACACTTAATGCCTTTTTCGAGAGCTAAACTAGGTTTCACCTTTAAAGTGAATAATAACAATAAACAACAACAACAACAACAACAACAACACAACAAAACAAACAACAAAAACAAAAACAACACAAACAACAAACAAACAACAATAACAACAATAACAAAACAAAAACAATACAACACAACACAACAAACAATAACAATCAATAACAACAACAACAACAACAAAACAACAATGAACAATAACAATAAACAATACAACAATGAACAATATTATAAATAAAGAGTATGAGTATGAGTAATATTATCGGTTCGCTTGCACTATATGATATTAAATGTATTTAAATATAAGTTAATTTAATTAATAATGTAACAATGACATGTAAAATGCAATATTTTATTAATAAATAATTGAATTGAATTGAATATGGATCTGTATATGTATGTATGTATGTAAGCACTTTATTGTACAATAACAGGTTTAATACATATATGTTGTATGTATATAATATAATCTTGCACAACACTATATACCGAGTTTTAGGGATATGCGTCTCGTTAGAGTCCGGAAGAGGCGCGCTGTCGCGATCAACAATAATCTAGGGTGGCCTGGAGTCCTTAAATCTCCCGTATCGGAGCCGCTGTCGCTCAATGCGCCTACGCATGTGGACAAAGTTACAAGCGGGAGCGGGCTAGCTAGCGTTTATGTCGGACATAGAGCATTCCCTCTCGCACTGACAATACTTGCTAGTAAGGGATGAAAGCTATCATCGTGTATATGTCCGACATACACGGCGATATTACATGATAATTAGCCAACTGGAGTATAATGATAAAAAATAAGTCAAACAAGATAGATATAGGCACTGTGACAATTAACTATCTTTTAAGTAATTGTAAGCCCTTCTTTGCCTGAAACACAGGGTTTTCTAGCTCAGCCACGTACTATTTAATTAGCATCTAATTGTAAGCTCCTAGCCTATAGTTATTATTATTGTACTACATGTTTTTCAATAAATTATTCTTATTCTTATTCTTTTGATTTAAACTTACTCTATTTCACCAAATTATATATTGCAAATACAAATCAAATATAAATTACAAATATCAATATTACAAATATAATCTTTACTGACGCTACAATCAAGAATGTTAAGAATTGTTACTGTACAAATAATTTGGAATTTCTGCTGTTATTTCAAATTGAATTTTCATAAATGTGATATCACAGAATTTCAATTATTTTTTGCCAGTATAGTGATAATTGTGAGGTTTCATTCTTATTAACCATTACTGCCGTATGAATCAAGATAGGGCATGTAGTATTGTTCCACGAGTATCGCCTTGCGCTTGTAACTTGCACGGCGAAGAACAACTTCGCCCTGACGGAACCCAGCGTGAGCAGATTAGTGAATGGACCAGCTTCCAAGGAAGCCACTCATCCTAACTGTCGCCTGGCTTTGTTTACCTACCTTAAACGTGCTCGGCGCGACGACGAGCAGAATCCACTACCGAACAAAACCAGTTGCTGTCATGGCGTCGTTACCGAACAACGTCTTTGAACAAGTATTGATTGGCGAAATCATCATAAATTTGATGGAAAGCCTTTTTTTTTAAAGAAGAAGAAGAAGAACGAATGATATTTTTACGCTTTCAACCCCAAAAACTAAATCTACAAATAAATTCTATATAATTATCGAATTGCCTCCAATATTTCACGAGAATCGGTTGAGGAATGCGATTTGTAGAGAAGAATAGCCGGAGAACCTAAGGAAAGAAGTACGAAAGCATTTTTGCCCAAGGTGAAACTGAGACGCTTCGCGCTCGCTCGGTTAACTAATCCGATAATACCTAAGGGCTGTGGCTGGACAAGCAATCAGAATCAATTGGTATTAATCATCATCGATTGATTATAAAGTTGAGCTTCATTCATAATTCCATTTCAATTTCAATCCAATTACATCTCAAATAAGAATGATCCATCACCAAGTAACAGATCGAATGATAGTTGCTCTGATTCATGTTGTCATAGCAGTATTATAAAGTCAGGTAATCTAAACTTAATATAAAAATGTTGTCATCATCATCATCCTCCTAGCGTTATCCCAGTACAGTTGCATCCTGAAGGATGCCTGGGGTCCGCTACCTAATCCCAAGATTTGGCGTAGGCACTAGTTTTTACGAAAGCGACTGCCATCTGACCTTCCAACCCCAAGGGGAAACTAGACCTTATTGGGATTAGGCTTTGTCAAGTGAGTGGGCAACTTGACTGTTAGATGTTCTCAAACCGCCCGAAGGCCTCCAACTCGGCTTAACGACTGCTGCCATAGACAGCAACCGGGATCAACGGCTTAACGTGCCTTCCAAAGCACGGGAGCGCTCAGTTAGTAACCACTCAAAGCGGTCACCCATCCAAGTCCTGACCGCTGCCCACGTTGCTTAAAAATGTTGTCAATATCAATATCGTAAAACAATTATGCTGTAAGTAAGTATACTTATATTCCCAAAAGATCCTTCTGGAACGGATAAGATAGCATTACAAATACTCCCGGTGATTCGTAATCCTACCATTCACATTCTTCTCAGTCGTAACACTCTTGTCAGAGTGGTCGTGGCTATTTGGATGCTGTACACGGCTGATCTTCACATCCGGATTTGTTTTTGGCATTGGACTTTAAGACTTTCCTTTGCGATATCTCTCCATATCTCTGACGGCTACTAGCATTTCGTGTGCACTCGACTACGGATGACCATTCACATTAAAATGTAGCAAAATGTTTTCTTGTCGCTCCTAACGAACCTTTGTTAAGGGCGATGTCAATTCCCTCAACTAGTGTCGTCTGGCCGTCACGGCTGTCTGCGAGGCTGTGACACTTGACAGTTGTTTGCACATTGGACAGGGTCTTGTTCCGTTGATCGTTTCGGTGTAATATTTCAATAAAACTCTACTAAAAGGTGTTGTTTGTTATATTTTGATGGTCCTGTTTTGTGGATTTCAAGCGAAAAACAGTTTTTCTTTTTGCTTAAATTCTACCTAAAATACGCCTAGAAAACAAAACAGAATGGCTCCGTTACTAAGGCTGGGTTGCACCAAACCGTCTGTAATCGTAAGCGGTGTTCGTCAAATCTGATTGTATGGAAAGTTTGACAAGTTTCTATGGGATGACAGCTGCCGGCGCCATATTTGACGATGACCGGTCTGTGTTCGTATATTGGTGCAACTGGCAAGTCTTTAATAAAAGTATCGTACCCTTTAACCAGTTTTTTTGGCATAATTAATCAACACTGTTCTCGTAATTCGTGTTCAAAACATTTCCAAAATTAGTAAAGGCCTCTTAAAGAAACACGTACATGACCGGTACAACCCATGTCGAAACGTCGATAAAAAAGGTAAAAATACATAAATATGGCATTAGACGCGTTAAAACAAATCTTTTGAGTATGTTCTTAAAGAAAGTCCACTCTTCTCTAACCTAATTAGCTACTTTAAGAATAGAATTTCACAACTTGTACCGTTCGTGTACGAAAAAAGTGATCAAAAATGTGAACACCACTTTATTATCAATGACATAAGGTTGCTCAGAAATTGACAACATTTCATATTTTTAACTACTTTATTTTATGAACTAGTTAGAAAATAGGTAAAAATTTAAGCCACCCGTATTTTTTCTTTTTCAATTTAACTCATTATTTCATACAAAAAAAACACGTTGAAAAGTAGGTCATTCCAAAAGGGCGTAAGTAAAATATGACGTCATCTTCCCAACAAGAATCCAGAGCCACTCCAGAGCAGCGATTGTCTGTACTCTGTACTAAGGTCTCCCTGAATACAGCGAGGAAGCTGACGTCAACTTTCGGTTTACAGTAATTTGCGATTTTTTCCAAAATTAACGGAGAAAAAAAACTAAAAAAATGTTTTTTGTGTACTTCACACGTTTTTACCGAAATGGTTTTCGAATTAAGACTTTTGGAAATTACTTATGAAATATTGTCAATTTCTGGAGCTTTGGGGAGGTACATCTATTTATCAACTCGACTGTCTCAGTTTTTAAAGTACCTAGTCCTGAATATACCTATGCAGTAGGGCCAGTAGGTAATCTATCTTCAAGTAATGACTTTACCTTCACACTGACAGCGTAACAAACACTATAAGCCACGCTTCGAACGCCTCCGTACTTAAACGAAGCGACAGCCAGCGACCACTATACGCGTCCTCCAGTGTCGAATGACACGTGACAGACAGACGGCAGACCGATTCTTACACTCAACGACATAGCAGAACAAACAGATAATTGTCGTTGAAAAAGTAACCGTAAGCTTTGGTAATTCAGTTTAAAGTTTGGTCCGGGTTCTTTTAGAAGGTTATGGGAATTAAGGTTTTGTTGTCCTTAATGCGTCTCGATATTGGAGCTTGAATGCAGCATGCAATTATGATTGCAACGAGACACGGGCTATTAAGAGGCGTATTTTGAAGGTATGTTTGGCATGTTTTAATATGTGTGAACAGAAATACAATCGAACCATTAGCATTATAATTTATAATGCGCACTGCTAAAGTTTGGAATCCCCTGCCATCTGTATTTCCGTCGAGTTCATATGACCTTAACCTCTTTAAGGCACGAGTAGGAATTTTCTGGGTGAGCTCGCTTTACCGTCGACCTCATCTTTGCCCCCTGGCTAGATGCTGGCCAAGAGCAATTCAATTTTTAATAAAAAATAAGCGACTAAAACTATCAAATATATGTATATATCTAAACGAGCTCTACGTGCTTATTAACTAATAAACACGGCATTTAAAATAATCTGTTAAGATGATTACGATTACTTGATTGATGACTACTTTACGAATAGTAAAAAAAAAAATAGACCAGACCTCTTTGCATCACAATGTTAATTGCTGAAAATGGCATGGCTGAAAATTCCTGTTTCCTTGATAGCAAGATCATGTAATTACTTTGAGAAGTAAAATATCTACAGACTACGTGCCAGACGTTTACATACATACATATATCTTTCTGCAAATCTGTACCCGCCTACTCAAATAACTCAATCGTCACGTTTGCCCGCAAAGGGTCGCATAAGTCCAATTTATGATATCACCCACAAACAACGCTACAGTCATAAACACTCGTAAATGTCCACGTTTTAGGCGTAGCACAAAAATCGTGAATAACATAAATAAATATCACTAATTCTCTGGCGATACAAATATTCGAACATTCACCGACTTAAATACAATGTAACCAAATTATTCGGATCGTGAAAAAGAATAGTTCGCCGACTTTTTCTTGACAATTGGTGTGGATGACTACCTCTTATTTATAAATACGTTGGACATGTCACGTTGGCGAGAGTTTGTAGTTTGGCTAATAAACTTCTTGCTCGTTACCGTTTGTTCGCGTTTTGTATTTTTTTAACCGTCCGGTTAGTAGCAATTACCAACCGCTTCGCGTGCGGAAAATCCCTCCTGGCCGGGGAAATGTAAAATAGCGGAATCACCACGGGCAGTCAGGAACAAAGCCTCAGATCACATATTTACGAATATTTGCTATCTGAGGTATTCCGTGGTAGGTAAGTAATGTACTATTATGATCACTTATATCCTGGGCTTACTGGTATTCCTTTTTTCATAGTTCTGTAGAATCGCCTGTCCATATTTTAAGATAAAAAACACAGTAGCACACGCAACCTGGCTTCCCAAGCCTTCCCTTTTGCCACAGGCTCATCAATCACCTTATCTTTGAGATAACAGATACAACTGACTGTATGACTGACGTAACAGGTGCTTACTAAACAAGCTACTTGGTTACACACTTTTACTTACAATGTTTTATCCCGGTTAGATTTCTTGGTTATAAATCTATGTCAACGTTTATATCTCTGCTTTTGTTACAAATACTTGAGGAAATACAAAAACTACAATCATTATTTAACACTAATTACAGATGTAGAGCAACGTGACAATATAGATACTGACAAATTTACCTTACCTATAGAAGCTTTTCTTCATTCTGACACAATTACGCCCTCACAGCGGTAACGAGCATCAAGGAAAAAGCACTGTCTAGCGGCCCTAAGCAGTACTGTTTCTGATAATAAACGGTCACCTGAGCAACTAGGGGGTTTTCGTGGTCATGTCGCTTTAGGGATCGTCCTAATACAACGCGATCACGCGATGATCGCAAGCATCTGCTCGCGCGACCGCGCGATCAAACATATTGAACGCGAGCAGGGGGGCTAGCATAACATGCATCTCGTCTCTACTCGCGCGCGAGATAGGCTACCTGTCACTGTCTGATTAATACTGTCAAAAAGTGACAGGTAGCTTATCTCGCGCGCGAGTAGATACGGAATGCATGTTGTGCTAGAGGGGCAGGTGTCCTAACTGACAATCGTGTCGCGCGACCGCGATCCCGATATCCGCGTCCTAATACAACGCGTTGTATTAGGACGATCCCTTATTGGGCCCGGCCTATAAAGCAACAGTCAGGTAAAAAAAGAGCAATGACTGGGGTCAGCAACGCGCGTATAACACCTATGAAGGTACAAGCGTGACCTAACTGACAGGTAGACTGTTCGCTTGTTTGCCACGCTGCTATGATTAGCTACGTGACGTGCATCTTGGGTCTTCCAAGCTATGCAAAATCAGGCCGAATAACGCAAGATAACGCTTATCAGTGCCACAATGTTATCTGCAAGCAGTTGCCGGCAGCGACAGCCTGGGAAATGCATGCTTCCACAACAATCACAATCAATTACCTACCCTAACGTGTAAAGTATTAAGTCTCAATTCGCTTAACATGTAACTGCAAATTGAAAATCAGTTGCGTGTATTCGTAAACTCGTTTGATCAAATGTTTGTTACTGGCCAGTGTTGGTGGCCAAGTGATAATGAGTGAAGAACGGTTTGAAAGCGAACGTTGGGCGGTCTTGTGAAAATGTTGTGTACACATTCGGGCTAAAAGAGTTATTTGCGATTATCGTTACGTTATTAAGAATCTGGATGTGGTATTTAAATATGTCTTTATACAGTGTGACATTTGCACTTATATTCATATGTTTTTATACAGTAATGAATATAAGTGCAAATGTCACACTTATTTACATTTTTAAATGTTAGAGAACGTTAAAAATAAAAACCAGCATGTAAATACCAATGAATACATGTTGTTGTATTTTTCCATGGTGCAACTTTTATTTCAACAAAAGTATGAATCACTGGCAGGTTTTTTTGAGGTGATTTTTGTCTCTAGCTGAAAGCCTATAATGCTGGTTCCTCGCTCTCAACAAAACTCCTCCTCTGGCGACCAAACTTCATATAACCTGATATCACTTCCACTGATAGGGCTGCTCCAAAAAACGATAACAACCCACTATGACCTATATCTTTTAAATCTAACTTTTCCACGATTTTAGGCAATTTCGGGCCACGATCACCCGTTATGGTACACTTTGAACCAGAGCATGCCTTGGTAATTCTCCATACCACCCTAACTAGGCTCCCGGGCGCCGCGCGCACGTTCTGGTCCTAATATGGCGGCGAAAAGGCGGGAAAATTGACGCGTGACGTTTTAACGCCTGGACAGAACCATAGACGATAATTTATTAACTGGCGGTTATCAATGGGTCAGTTATTAGACTTTTTTTTAGAAAGTTAAAAGCTTAACTTAATGAAAGCTAAATTGGGGGCATGTTTAAATGGCTAGAGGCGTATTATTATTTATACACCTCCTTAACTTGGGCTATTCCTTAGCTTGGGATACTCGTTTATTTTCCCCAAAGTCCATCAAATACGTACATTCGTCCATCCATAGAGATACATATCTGGGCGGCCGAGCTTTGCTGGGCATTTTCCCGGACATGAGACCTAGCTAGATCGAGTAGATCGATTGCTCGTCCCCGAAAACCCCCACTCAAAATCGTTAGAGCCGTTTCCGAGATCCCCGAAATAAATAAATAAATACCTATACAAGAATTAGACATGTGTAGTTCACGAATGAATGATTCAAATGAAGTACTTCACTTGGTGTCCTTCATTCATTCACTAGTTCAGTTCGGATCTATATACTTCAATAGTTCACTTAGTTCAGTACTTCAGTTCATGTGTCATCGTTTCAATCATCTATCTCATGACGGTTCTTACAAAAAAAAAAATATTTTCTTAAAATTCAAAATAAATGTAAAATTTGAAATCCTTATCCCCGAATTAGTCGAAATAGAGTATAATGACAAATTTTTCGTAAAAAGAATATTTTTACTTAAATTATTCAAAATATATATAAAATTTGATATCATTATCCCCGAATTAGCCTTAGAATGAGAGAAACGCGACGCGACGAATGACTGATCAATATGATTTGTTGAATCGGTTGAGCTACTGAACTAGTGAACTAAACTGAACTAGTGAACTAAATGAGTGATATACTTCACAGTGAAGGATTGAAGTATATCACTCTTTTCTTTTTAGTGACATCTTTTGCGCATGTCTAGAATTGCTCGTTTAAAGATATAAGATATTCTCATGCAGAGTGGCAGACGGATTACACTGGTAATTTAAAGGCCGTATAAGGTTATTCTATTCAATCCAGCTAACCGGTAGCCGGGTTTTCAGCGCACGGTAATATTACAAGTGGAGATGAACGAATGTCGGCTGTAAAGCATAACTTTACTCTCCGATTCAGTAAAGTTATTAGATACTTAGGTTTATTTAGTGAATCTATGATCGAATGAAAACCATATGATAGACGAGTAGAAAACGACCATTTTAAAATTAACATAGATCAGAAAATATTTAAGTACCTTATAAAATAATATGATTCGTGGAAGCGCTGTAGGAAACTGCTTAAATATGACGTATTTTTCTTGTTTTTCCATTGAGTCTAATTTTAAGTTTTAAAGATCGAATGGATACATGGATTTTAGGTAGGATTTCACTGCTATTCATTTATTCATTACATATTTAAACGATTTTAGTGGACACTGTCTGGATTTCAAAAGCACTAAGGACGAATTGCCATATTTAGCCAGTTCACTGTACCTACAATCAAAATTAAATTCGCCAATACTAATTCATTCATAAGATAAGTTACATCCATTAACGTATCTCGGCGACTGTATTTCTAAATAATTAAAATGTCGTTATCATACGAACGGGAAATTAATGACAAAAACTTGCTAATGACATGTACGATTTTTTTGTATGATAATTTCGTCACCTCGCAATTATAGTGAGCCCAATACTTTTTTTTTTTTACTTGACATTTCGTATGACATGTAGTGAGTTATTGTGATATTTTAATTATCATGCTACCTAATTCGCAGATTTCTTACTTGGGATAGATCAGATTCAATTTGGCGTTAATCTGGCAAATGTCACTAGTAATAATACCTGACGTAATAGGCTAACAGGTGTAACAATAAAACAATACAATACGATTTGGTATGGTTTACATATAAATGTGTATGCTTATTGCGAGATCGTACATACATAGTAGATATAAGTTTTTGAAATTTACAATGGGGTACTGGAATATAAATATGACACAATACTCATACTCATTTATTCGTAAAATATAAAAAAATACATGTCATTCGTATAATATGATATGCTAATTATAATTTATGTCACACCTGGCCATAAAGCGGCCATTATCGCACGCTCCGCGCGCGAAAAAACCCTCTTCCTGGCCAGGGGGTGACATAAAATTTTGTACTTAACACGGGCGGTAATAAAGAAAGCCTCAGATCGCATATTTATCGCCCTTGCCTTCGGCTCGGGCGTCAAATACCTGCGATCTAAGACATTCTTTGTTTTACCGCCCTTGTTAAGTAATGTACTATAAGAACATTATTATGGATTTATTATTATGTCAATACAAATTAAAAAGAAATGTCAGTCATATTATGTCAATACGCATCAAATAATAATAATTCCTCACGAACGCGTGTTGGCCATTGTTGTAGTTGTGACACATACGAACACATAGACACCGTGAACTCAGGGATCATCCTAATACAACGCGACTACGCGATGATCGCAAGTTCGCGCGAACTTGCGACGCGGTCGCGCGACGCGATTGTCAATTAGGACACCTGTTCGCGTTCAATATGTTTGATCGCGTACTTAGTCGCGTTGTATTAGGACGATCCCTTAGGACGATCCCTTAGGACGATCCCTTAGGACGATCCCTCATAGCTCCTACGCTGACGCACACATAGACTATGTGCATGGATAGCTCTACACACAACCATGGCTCACCCGCGCTCGTGAGATGAAAGCACTCTACTGATAACGCCACGGGTTCCAAGATATAGGTAGCTAGGCCCAGTTTGGGACTCGCCGGATATCGTCATTTTAGTAACAGTTTGTGTGCAAAAATAAATTATCCTTATTCTTGATAGTAAATCATCTTCACATGTCCCTATCCCGCTGCCCTGATGTCTTCATACAGAGCATCCTACTTACCCGATGATTAATCCAGTGAATTAGTTACTGTCAAGTGTCAGCGATGATGACGTTATAACTACCGTACGGCGTTTCAATTTGCCCCACTCAACGTTTATTTACATTATTTTTAAATTATAGGTGTAATTTACATGTTTTAAATTCAGACCCGTCTATAAAGACGGCGTTAAGAGTGTATTTTACAAGTTGAGAATGTAATTAGTAATTTTGGATCATCAAGTGAAACGTTTTCGTAATGTGTAAGCATTATAAATCAAACAACATTACAAGTTGAGGAATACAAAATATAACATAAGTTACGTATATCTTACAAAATACAAGTCAGTCCTTATCGATGATTACATATTGATTTAAGAAAGCTGATAAAGATGAAACTTCTAAAACGAGCGATATTTTTTAAGTTTTCAACCCCCCTGACTCCACCATTATGATTTTTTTCCCAAAAACACAATCGAAAACAAATTGCATTGAATTATCGATCCTTCTCAAGAAATTTGGCTATACTGTGCACGAAAAATGCTTCCCGGTCCGCTACCCTATGACGTCAACCCTCTCGCGCCGTGCATTACGCGATAGCTCTACAGTCTACAGTCTACGAGTATATTTAAATCGCATATTTTATATTCTTTACTATAGTCCTTTTATCACATAGACAACGTGAACTCATAGCTCCTACGCTGACGCACACATAGACAATGTGATGTATAGCTTAACACACAGCCTTGGCTCACCCGCGCTCGTGAGATAAAAGTACTCTTACTATTAGTTCTCATATAAATATGAAATATTCTTAACTCCACATGAGAACCGCCGAAGCAGGAAGGCCTCAGCGAATGAGAGACCATATATAGCGCATCGCGTACCGGCTGGGTGTCAAGGCAACTACTGGAACCTAATCAGGGCACGTCTGCACTTAATTACACTGTGATTAATGAGCATCGATTGTGAAAGTGGAATTGGAACAGCTTACTTGGTCCTGCATAGACGATATGAGAACATTCAGATAAAGATGAAATACAAGTTACGAGTACTATGTAACAGATGCTGCACAAGCCTTGGAACCGGGCATGGCGGCGCATCAGGTTAAGGAACCATGTCTTAAAATGTTGCGATCTTTCATTAACAATATTAGATAGTTACTCCAGGAAGTTTCTTAAAAGGTGATTTTAATAACTATACAATTGGTCCGTAGCCGGTATATATGATGATATTGGTGAATTTCTTGCGTATTAAGTGATTGTCTTGCCTGTTGTGTCAAATGAGCATAAATATTAAAAGAACAGCATTCCGCCGCCCCCGCCGCTCAAGACTATTTCCAACAACACTACACATGTCGGCGAGGATTGTCAATCGGAATTAGCATAAAAAGTCCGACGTCATCATTGCCTCTGTATTTTGGATTCACTCGCCGAGCTGTACGTTCGCTGGGTGATGGAGAGTCGTAAAATACTAAATCACCAGCAAAGTATAGACTTCCTTATTCAACTCGTTTACGGAACGAACAGCCCAAAGAAACGATTGTCAATTAAACTGAAATAGCGGTTTCGGGGCTACTTTAGCAACATCAAGCGGACCACTGCTAAGATCGATAAAAAGCCATTGAGCTGAGAGAACTTAGCGTACAACTGAGGCGTACTTCGTTCCAGATTAGATGACGAAAAGTTCTCATACTATTCTATTAGAACTTTTCGCTATTTTAATAATTGTCTTGTAAACCAGGAAACGCACACATTCTTCGAGTGAATGAGATATAAAGCTCACTTGTCGTTCAACAAAAGAGTGTTGCTTTCACTCGGACAATGGGGTATCGACAGTCGTTCAATGATTGTGTTAACTGCATAACAATGCAATTCAACGCAACGAAATGCAATCACTGGTAGGGCACTGCTGCTGTTGAGTATTTTATTTCGGATATAGGTCGTAAATAAATTATTAAATTATTTGAAAAGTTAGCAACGGGCTCGCATCGATCTGGATATTCGCTTTTAAAACTTTTTTTTACACAACTACAGTGGCACACTAGCGTACGGTCCACCTGATGGTAAGCAGACACCGCAGCCTATAAACGCACGCAAGTCCAAAGGAGTCACAGTGCGCATTGCTGATCTTTTATAGAAGTTGGGACTGTTGGGAGGTGCGTAGTGCGTTTTTTCAGAATGAATTTATTTACGATCGTTGGTGGACCGGTTTTATTAAAATCCGTTACACCTTATTTCGATAAGCTAAGTCAAAAAATGTACTGAGTTACCAAAATTTTATCAGGCAATTTTTGCATGATCCAAGATTCATAATTAGAAATAGAAATAGAAATAGAAAAACATTTATTGATAGACCAACATACACAGCACCAAAAGAAAATGAAATAATACAAACAAAAGAACTTAAAATAAAAGAAAAAATTATTTAAAGTAAAACAATATGGAGAAGAAATAACTTAATACTAGGTGCTGTCATGGTGGCTACAAATGGACACCACTCAGCATATGCTGTGGCATAGATATACCACAGCGCTGGTCTTCCGTGGGGCCCAGGGCCGGAAGATAGCTCAGAACAGAAGCACTAGTGAGGAGCATGTAATTTTGCGACTTAAGAGTAGGCACTATAATTAAACATTTCTTAGACAACTATAAAGGTTTAGCTAATTATATAACGGGGGATGAAAAGGTTTACAAAGGGAGGGGTAGGTGTACAGAGAGAGGATGTTGGGATAGCAATCTTAGCATGTGTAAATATTAAAACCAATTATCTCAAAAACATTTTCACTATGGACACGGCACTTGCAAGCTAAAAAGATATTTTTTGAACTTGAGTTTAAAAGTAAATAGAGTATTGGAGTTACGAATAGGAGGAGGTATGTTATTCCAGCATTTCGTAGCAGAGTGAATTCAATAAGTGTGTTAAAATATCGGCCAGCAAAAGAGATCTCAACTATACCAGCGCCAACCCTGCGCCCACGACAATGCACCGATCATGCAAATGCACCTTATTTGAATTTACACGTGTTACAGGTTAATTTTCGTGTAGTCTGTAACATGTCGTCGTGTCGCAATAAATAACTGCATCCGTTACACTACACGTTCCCACAGGCCTTATGAGAACCTTAAGAGAGCATTGGTAATTCGTTGATTGTCGTTCCTATTAAAATTAACGGCTGATGAATATTCCCGTTTTGACTGGCCACTAATGAACTAAAATCTTTTGTAATTAGCTATATTTTGGGTAACGTCTTCATTTAATCATTTGAAGGTAATTTAAAATTACTACTACGCTGGCTCAGCGACCCGACGAAGTGGATCTTGGCCTCTAAGACACGCGAACTGTGCTCTGTCATGGGCAGCTTGTCGCCAATCAAAGTTCGGCATTTGAAGCTGGCACAGATATTTTTGACTTCGTCGATCCAGCGATATCTTTTAAAATTAGTACTCACATTTGATATTCGAAAATGCAAAGAAGGTTATGTCAAACAGCAACAGTTCTTTGTCGTCTGAAACGAACCAAATATATTGCAAATTGGTCATACTAAAATAGCCATTATAGTTGTATAATATTGCTGTGAACAAAACTAAATCATTGATAATCAGAACTCTCACGGTTAATGAATATTGAAGAGCCCAAGAGTTATTAATTCACCCGTGTTTTATGAGGTATATAACTATACCGCCCGAAGATTACCAAAACGCTTGAAACATGATACTGAGCGACAATGGCTAGTAGAAAACCTAAAGCAGTACCGTTTCAAATCAAAACAAATGAGCCATCAAAGTCAGTCTTCCTGATTGACATTTCCTTGTAAAGAAACCGCTATGCCCTTTCAAACACCTCGACTGTTACGTACATTATTGTCATAAATCCATAAAATTCATCGTTTTGTTACAGCCAACAGAGCTGTAAAACCTCGTGTTATTACGAGAACATTTACAAGGGCCTTGTATAAATTAAGCCATTCATTTGTGGTGATTTTAGATTTTTATGAGGCTAATAGGAAGCGGTGTTGGGCAGTCTCGTTAGGTTGGGAGATTTGTAGCTCTCATTTGAACGTTATAAATCTTATGATGGCTTCGAACAGTCACACAAGATACAACAACAATGTTGATTACGAATATTATTATAATACCTACGTAATATCTAAGGAAAAAGCCGTCAGCTTCACCCAGGGTCTGAATATAGGCACATCAGTACTATTAATAATTCGAATTATTTCACTGACTAAATACTTTATGACATCGTATTGCTTTATGATTAATTAGTACACAGGTTTCTTTTTGAAGAACATGGAAACAATCTCCTTTTTCGAACTTTATATTAAAGCTGTACCAATTAGTACACGAAATTCCTTCATAAATCAAGGACAAGTTCAAGATTGATTGCCATGGATCTAAGGAAGCATTACTCTTTTTACAAATACAATAAATTCAACTAATTAAGTGGTCAGCAATAAAAATATATTGTATGAGGATATCCGAGCTGACTAGCTATCATTAGGTACACTCAGAAATTTGACGTACGTTTCTTCAAATGTCTATTAGACGAACACTGAACAGTGGTAAAAAACCATTTACAATCTTCCAAGGCTCAGTATTCGAATTTTATAAAACCCTGTCTAAATCGTTTTGCTCGTGATGCTTATATATATTGTGGCTCGTTTACAGAAGAATTCGACGATCAACTGTCGACCCAAAATAAACCAAGCCTTACCCATAGACAGTTTAGAGCCTTCCACCGCGTGGACCTTGTAACAGATAACGCTCTCCTTGTCACGCGTAATTAAATACGTGTAACGCTATCGCACATTGTCTTGCACATCTAACATTAGTCAGGAACCCATTCCTTAACCAAGAGTTAACGGTGCAGGCGGTGCAGCAGGGCTAGCACAACTTGCTCTCAAGTTGTATCTCGCGCGACTCAGCGATTCCTGTCTCGCTCGAACAGTGCGAATTAGAAAGAGGAGGATACATTTTTCTCTGCTCGCGTCGCGTCGCAGCGGCACTTATGCTAGCCCCACTGAAGTGCATGTTTTCAAGAAATACAGGATTACCTTTATCAATTGATAATTTCATGTCGACAGATTAGGTACTACCAGTTTCTTCTAATCTATTACATTAAAAAGACATACCATACATTATTTTCAGCTGTACAGTCAATTGCAAAAATATAGGTGCATACAACTTGCTCAACAATTGCCAAAGACATATATTTGAAATAGCTTCATGAAAACAGTATTAAATTTACATTTCAATGACAACCAAGCACAGCATGCTAATAACAAGTTATGAAATGGAAAATGCACATTTTCATAGGATTTCAAGCTTTGTTGCCGTTCATATAGCAAAACGCGTCACCTCCCTCCAATCACGAGACATAAAACAGCAATATTAACTCGACACCTGCGTAAGGCGACTTCCTGACTTGGCGGGGCGGGATCGATATGTGACATTTTCTTCTTTGACGTAAACTTACTGACGTCGCAAAGATTCTCACTTGACATAATACTGTCAGTATTACGTTTGCGCAGTAGTAGTATCATGCGCAGAAGCGGAGCAGTACCGCCTTCGGATCGTCCCGTTACCGCGCATCCCGCGCCAGTCAGGAAGCACTCATTTAAATGTAGGGGCGTAGTAAAAATTGGTATCGCGTCGACTGACAGCTGACACTGACATTTAACACTTTTCTCATATCGTACTGCCTCCGCACCGACAAATCAGGAAGTCGCCTTAATCAACGTTGCCATATAGGCGCGTCGCCCGGAGCGAGCAAATCGACTAAACGCATACCTAATACATTGGCGTGCTTTATGATCAGCGCCGCCGACAAAGGTGTTTCATGCACGTTAAGCTGGCTCCACACTGTTTTGTCAAAAATTTCATTTTTGGTACAAGCTTTCATTGCCGACTGTACTTTTTTTTCACAGTCATCACTCGTGGAGAGACGGCCCCAATTAATGAGCCCAAACACGATGCATCTTTTGTAGTTTAGGAGTTGCTATGGCCACCTTCTTTCTCCATCATCAGATCAGTTCGATGTTACCATAATATTGCATTGTCACCCAACTTACAAAAGTATACCAAATTTCAGCTCAATCGGTTTAGGAGAACTGGGGGCCGATTGTCAAAAAACTATGATGTTGATGTCAGATGTCAAGTGAACATTCGAGCGTTCGATACTCAAAAATCGGCCCCCAGGTCTTAAATTCAGTTGCAAGATTTGTCCCACTAACAGGGGAAATCAAATAAAAGCTTGTAATAATACTTAGTAGATTGTGTCTGAAGGTAGTAAAATGATATATTTACGACGAGGGCGGTATATTGAATTGAATATATTGAATCCCGAGTGAAGCGAAAGATTCTACAGTACCTAGTATAATGTAGGACCTAGATGCCGATCTCCTTCACTCTCGTGTTATATACACTGGGACGGCACTATACGAAGTTCGGATTTCGATGTTCGGAGTAGACCCCCTGAGCTGTTGTTGCTACGTTGCTATGGATGCGTTGACATTTCACTAATCATATTCATTGGTTCACATAGCATAGCACTGGTGGAAAGGAAGACTTAGTGTAAAACCTGAGTGGACGCACGAGTCGGGCGTCCTGTGGGGCGTGCATGTTAAACAATTGAAACTCATCCTGGTGTCCTGAGTCGCCGCTGCACAAATAGTATGTTTAATCGTTTTTGCGATATTGAGTAGGTACCTAACATATAAACATCCAATGATCTAAACGTTCGAATTTATAATATTACCTCTATAGAAGGATAATTTTATTATATTTGTAGGATAGCCCACTGCCCAGTACTTGTCATAAAGAAAAGGTCGAAAAATATATGAACATCTCTAATGGCTCTGCAAATGGAATCATGTGAAGCATCCATATCCATACTAATATTATAAATGCGAAAGTGTGTCCGTCTGGCTATCTGTTACCTCTTCACGCTTAAACCGCTGAACCGATGTACATGAAATTTGGTATAGAAATAGATCGAGTCCCGGGGAAGGATATAGGATACTTTTTATTACGGAAATCATCCCTTAAGCGGGTGGAAGTTTGTGTGAAAGAGCGATGACTAGGAAAGCGCCTGATATATAAAAAAAAGCCTTTATTATTGACTTAAATTAACATTTGTTTGTGTGTTTGCTAATATATTTTATTTGGTCAAGCTGTCTTTGACATAGGCCTCCTCCAGGCTGCGCCACTCATCTCGGTTTTTCGAGAGTCTTCTCCAATTTTTTGGGAAGTCATCCTCCGATCTTTTATGTGGTCTATCTCTATTTCTTTTCTCGTCCCGTGGGTACCACTCTGTGACTTCCCGGGTCCATTTCTCCTTTTTAGACCGCATCATATGCCCAGTCCATCTCCATTTGAGGGTCCTGACTTTCTTTGTAATATCCACCACCTTGGTTAGTTTTCTGATGTCCGTAAGCTTGCATTGCATCTGTCTCTTAGTTTTATATTTAACATACTTCGTTCCATGCTCTGTTGACATACTTTGATTTTATTATGATTTTGTTTTGTTAAGGCCCATGTCTCGCAACCGTAAGTTAATACTGGAAGTATACACGAGTTGTAGATCTTTCTTTTTCCAGCCATTGGTATGGACTCAGATTTCATTACCTCTTTTAGAGACCAGTACCCTGATATAAGTTACTAGCAATTACATGAATTCTGTATTACATTCATTATGTAACAATTTCGACGAAAACCGCTAGGTACATCGTTAAGAACGGGTTGCACCACTTGCGATTACTGATCGATCAACGTTAAATATGGCGCCGGCACCTGTCATGTCATAGAACGTGTAGTACCTACCTGGGCCAGTACTCCGGACATCGAAATCCGAACTTCGTATAGTGCCGGCCCTTTCACCCTTATAGAACACGAGAGTGAAGGGGATGGACGGCACGGATTTCGATGTTCTAAGTTGACCCTCTGGTAGTGTGCACGTGTGTAGTGATGACTATTTTTATACTACTACGGTGGCAAACAAGCGTACGGTCCACCTGATGGTAAGCGGACGCCGCTGCCTATAGACGCTCGCAACTCCAAAAGAGTCACGTGCGCGTTGCCGACCCTATATAAAATTAGTATGACTAATGATGAGCTCTTGTTTGGACCTAGCTTTATGCTTGCTTCACATTGCATTGTGATTTAGCACTGGCGCCACTATTTTAGTGCGGTGTGCGATGTGCTGGCAATGACTGACTTTCATACATAAATCTCGAATCGCGAAAGGAAATGTAGGTATGAATTCTTAAGCGCCCTTTAAGATTTCCTCTTAGGCGACTTACTGACTTGGCGGGGCGGGATCGATGTGTGTCATTTTCTTCTTTGACGTAAACTTACTGACGTCGCAAAGATTCCCACTTGACAGAATACTGTCAGTATTACATTTGCGCAGTAGTAATATTATGCGCAGAAGTGGACCAGTACTGCCTTCGCATCGTCCTGCTAAGTCCGCTAAGACTTCCTGATTTGTCGGTGCGGAGGCGGTACGATATGAGAAAAGTGTCAAATGTCAGTGTCAGCTGTCAGTCGACTCAGTACCATTTTTACTACGCCCCTACATTTAAATGAGTGCTTCCTGACTGGCGCGGGATGCGCGGTAGCGGGACGATGCGAAGGCGGTACTGCTCCGCTTCTGCGCATGATATGACTACTGCGCAAACGTAATACTGACAGTATTATGTCAAGTGAGAATCTTTGCGACGTCAGTAAGTTTAAGTCAAAGAAGAAAATGTCACATATATCGATCCCGCCCCGCCAAGTCAGGAAGTCGCCTTAGGTATACACGAGTGTCACGTACCTAAAGAAAATAAACGGTATAAAAATAATGTTTAATGTAAATAATATTAAATAATTGAAAACTTGCTTAGCTGACGTTTCGTCCATACAAATGCTTCAATTTTTAATCCCGGTGTTGGTCCTGCATTTTGCAGTCATTTTTCTCTCTCCCCTTCTTCCTAGCTATGAATCCCACACGGTAGTGGGATCAGCTTTTCGAGCTAATAATCTCCACTTCCACCTCGACATCGTCTTCGTCTTAAGTAATATAGTCAATAGTAATTTACAGTTCAATTTTTAAACATATGTAAACACAGAAAGGAGTTGCTCATTATCTTATTCGAAGGTAAGTAAACGTCTCCTAAATAATTGTCGTCAGTGACGTCACACATGTCAATATACGCACGTAGCCAGACCGGGCGATTAAACGGGTTGCTTCAACGTTTATTTTTAAAGTTCTCTGTAGGTATGTGACGTTGTTTATGGTGGCGATTTTAGGCGACTTCCTGATTTGTCGGTGCGGAGGCAGTACGATATGAGAAAAGTGTCAAATGTCAGTGTCAGCTGTCAGTCGACGCGATACCATTTTTTACTACGCCCCTACATTTAAATGAGTGCTTCCTGACTGGCGCGGGAAGCGCGGTAGCGGGACGATGCGAAGGCGGTACTGCTACGCTTCTGCGCATGATATTACTACTGCGCAAACGTAATACTGACAGTATTATGTCAAGTGAGAATCTTTGCGACGTCAGTAAGTTTACGTCAAAGAAGAAAATGTCACATATTGATCCCGCCCCGCCAAGTCAGGAAGTCGCCTAAGGTAGCTCCCGTGGATGCTTGTGTTGAGAATTGGGCTGCATTGGTCTGCTGTCAATAGCTGATCCTCATATAAAAAGATTCGGATATATACTTGTGATAATTCCATAGTCGCAATATATTACCAATATGGATTCATTAACTATTCATGAAAAAATTTGACTTATAACTATGGTATTATCAATTAATTATTGTATTGTATTGCAAGCGTCCATAGGCTACGGTGTCCGCTTACCATCAAGCAGGTCGCATGCTTGTTTGCCACCATCGCAGTGTAAGTCGTAGTATACAAAACAGGGGCATCAATGGGCACAAACCCTATTCGTCGCCCACACCTGTTCATCCCTTTAGTTATAAGCGACGAATAAGCGATTTGCTACCGAATAATACTAAGATGTCTGACAACCAGGCTCGTAAATTTGTCTGACTTTTTTCGGAATCCGTAGGTTAGGTGTTATGAAAATTTGTTAGAAGTTATGTCAAAAAATGTAGGTAATGAGCTGCCAGCATCTTATAGGGACCATGCCCCGCGGACCCAATTTTTTAAATATGTTTTAGTTTAGTATAGTTTATTTTAGTTTAGTTTTAATTTTTATTAGTTTTATAATTAGATTTTAGTTTCTAGGTTACCTTTAATTTTAATTAGATATATTTTAAGTTTATTTTTATTTCATTTAGGTATATCTTATATGTAATTGTTTTAATCAATAAATTTCTACAAAGATAAAATAAGGTAATGAGTTGCCGAATTTGATGTGACATGAATAGTCATAAACTGCAGTGAGTTAAGCTCAGCTCAGTCGCATATAAACTAACCACAAACCGTGCTTCCTAGCTCTTTTTAGAACAGAAAACTGCTATAGGAATTGTAAAAAAAAACATGTAATTAACAATATTTTCAAATCTATACATGTAAAGTCTGTTCATCTTTACGTGTCCTATTACGTAAACAAACATTTTCCTCTAGGATTACATAATAATCATCACTTAAAATGTTTGTTAAGAGCACAAAGTATTGAAATCAAACAAGTTAACACTGAAAAAAAAAATCTATTAGACTCTTCAATCTTTGACGAGACGTTTATTTACATGATGATAGGACATGTAAAAATCAGTAGATTATACGCTATACGATATGAATACCAATACGCAATAGTTTATCGTGAGAAGCCGAATGTCGTAATACCCTCAAAATAGACAAATTAACATTTAAATTTAACGGAAGCCGCCATACAAACGGAGGTTAACGAATTGATAACTATTCCACTTATCAGTTATAATTAATTATACTGATAACGAGTTATCTAATCTAGGCAATTCATAATCAGTTGATAGATGAAACTGGGAAGCTATTTGAGATGATTGGAGTAATATTTTTAAGTAACTGTGATAATTAAGCATTTTAACAGACCATACAAATTCTCCAAAAAGTAGCCAGCGATATCGACTTTTCGCCCTCTTAAACTTGAGATCGTTGAGCAATAAAAGTCTACCTATTGTTTATGTCTATATACTCTAATCTAAGGGTGTCCTTCTGGGGCAAATCTTACATTAAACAAAAAGTTTTTATTCGATAACAATATTTTTTTAATTGTCTATTATTTTAATTTCATATTTGAGTTATGTTATGTATGGATTTTTTGCGTGAACATAAATGCCTGACTACTTTAAACATCTGATTTCTCATGCCTGTGGTTATCAGTGTTATTAACGCGATGGAAAGAAAGAAGTTATTTCTCTTAATTGCATTAATTGTGATGAATAAAACATGGCACCGAACCCGAATCGTCTCAAGGACGGACCAAGTCCAAAATTTTAGGGATGCTACAAGTGGCAAGGTAACTTTGACGTACATTTAAAACGCGTAATAAGTATGGGTCCGTTTTATAAGAAGCAATAATAGCGTGTAGATCGCTTGAAAAGATTTCTTATTTTATAAAATATTTTTATGCTAAACAGGAGCATTTGTTAATACAATGACGGTGGCAAACAACTGGACGGTCAAGCATGAAGCGATTATCATTAAAATCACGCTAGAAATATAACCCGCATCAAACGCAGAAAAATACGCTTTATCAGTAAAGAAAAGATCTCAGTAGAAAATTCAGTTTCTAATTACACAATTTATTATAAAGCAAATTAATATATTTATATTGCAAATATCTTTAAAGTACCTACCTAGAGACATTTCATTGCATTACTGTATCTAAGAGCAAAACATTACAATCACAAATTGATTTTCTAAATTAAATGTTGTGCATTCACTATTCATACATAACATAACACATTTGAAAACACGGTGGTCATTTAGCAAAATTACTTCTTGTACAAGTTTTAGGCAGCCTTGCGAAAAGAATGCGTTGCATGAGATGCATAAAATAAACCTAAAACATAGGCATTATATCCATTCACACAATTAATAAAATGACGATAATCTTAGGGTGGGTTGCACCAAACCGTCTGTAATCATAAGCGGCGTCCGTTAAAGTCGAAGAGTATGAAAAATTTGGCAAATATCTATGGGATGGAAGCTGCCGACGCCACATTTAACGTTGATCACTTTGCAATCGTAAGTTGGTGCAACCCGCCCATAATCTCCCACAGTATTTTCCGTTCCTTACTAAACAATTGACATTTCATTATTAACAGGATTTATTGTGTGATTGTGACAACCCTATTGCATTACTGGGAAAAAAGACAGTAGTGATTTGGACGTGTCTTTCCTGAAAACCGTACCACGATAAGTCGAATCAAAAAATGGTTTGTATATATTTTGAAACGTACTCTACGATATACCGTTCTTTTACATACACACTTGTTTAAGATTTCTGAAGACATAGCTCCACGAATTTCGTTATTTTTTAAGATATCTGGATAATATGATACAATTGAAGAAAATAAAATGGCACTTAGCTCAAACGCTCTATCAGACTACGAGTTATTATTACATCCTTAGAGTCAAATTAGAGTAGATACGTATCTTGGGTGTCCGACTATTGTTATTTTCTTTTTTTCTATTCGGATTGGACGAGAACCTGTGGTAACGCCAGGTATTTTGGTACACAATTTGGCGGTACATCATTTCGTTAAGTGAGTCGAACCGACACCAACCCGTTTGCGCGTGCGCCGGCCGCTGACAGACTACAGACAGACTGTCAGGTAATACTACAGATTGTATAAAGGCTGTTACAGACAAGATACAGGTAAAGTCTGAATTGGGCGTCTCAATTTGTGTCCTTCATTCAATGACAGACTAACTATTGGAACAGTAATGCGGCTACAGCTTTAACCCCACGAATTATATTTCAATTTCGCAATGGCCTGATCAATAACTCATGTCACAAAAGGCGTCGAATATGTACAAGGTAACACGGCCTACAAAGCTACATAGATACATAATAAATATACTCATAATTTGATAAGTAAAACTATTAGCATATAAAAAATTAATACCTTACTCCAAAGAAGTAGCTCACTGGTTCAATAAAAGCTTTATAATGCGGTAAGTATAAAAAAGGTTCAAAAAGGTTTGTACAAATAATAACACTATCATATTATCTTTTCTTTAATTAAAAAAAAGAAAACATTCGTGCTTTGTTATTTTGCCGGCGATAAGCGAATGTAAGTGATTTAGGCGACTTCCTGATTTGTCGGTGCGGAGGCGGTACGATATAAGAAAAGTGTCAAATGTCAGTGTCAGCTGTCAGTCGACTCGGTACCATTTTTTACTGCGCTGCGCCCCTATATTTAAATGAGTGCTTCCTGACTGGCGCGGGATGCGCGGAAGCGGGACGATATGAAGACAGTACTGGTCCGCTTCTGCGCATAATATTACTACTGCGCAAATGTTATACTGACAGTAATAATCTGTCAAGTGGGAATTTTTGCGACGTCAGTAAGTTTACGTCAAATAAGAAAATATCACATATCGATCCCGCCCCGCCAAGTCAGGAAGTCGCCTTAGTGATGCCACAAGCAGTATCATTCGATCGTTGAACCCAAATGCAAAGCTATTCGATGCTGATAACCCACTAAAGATGTTATCAGGTCTCAGGTGAAATTTATATTAGTACAATACATCTAGCGTATCCGGGTAAGGCCGTAGATTTTGCCCCTTAGTAACGTTGATACTTCAACGTTATGGTAACGTTGAAGTAACACGAAAGTAACAAGTTTTAAGCAGTTAACTTATTGTTCCTGGCGTGTACGAGATTGTAACAGTTTCGTAACTACTGTTTTATTTACACAACATAAAACCACCGAAATTATAATACGCTAGTTTGCACGATATTGTACAAATCCTAACAATACCTTACAATACAGTGAACGTTACCGGTAACGTTAAAGTAACGTGGAAGTAACGTTGAAGCGAGATTTTTCAAGTTATAATTGACCATAAATCGTTAGTTTGAGCTAAATTACACACCAAAACGCACGTTGTGCATTGCTTATTCACTTATCTATAGCTATACATAAAATAAGTGTAATAAAAACTGTTATTTACCTTTGAAATCGTCCAAATTTACTATTTCAATTTTTGGAACAGTTTTTTTTTCAAAAAGTGGCAAAATCTACGGCCTTACCCATCCAGGTTATGCCCTTAGGAGAGCCAGGGGTCCGCTAGAAACGTAGTCCCAGGATTTGGCGTAATAGGAACTAGCTTTACAAGTCTTTATGAAATTGTGGAAGGTGCAGTTTGTATGGAAGTACGAGATACTGAGTATACTGACACGAGTTCCACGCGGACGAAGTCGCGGGTAAAAACTTGTAGTACTTAGTAGGTTTAGTAGGGTAACTAACAAAGAAGTAAATAAATAAATAAACAATTCACCCACCCAGACATTGATGTCAGAATAATCAAATCAGCATGTTTAATCAATATTTATCGATTAATTTTATTCCAGATCATTTGATTGACATGATTCTAAATGTATAATCATACGGTCGAAGTTTTATATGTTATCTGATAGCATTATCTGTCCGATCGATTAATAAACAAAAACTTGCATTGATCGATATTTGCACCAGTCGTTTTGTTATTTTTGTTCATAGCATTTTATAGGCCTTGTTCACTCTTGAAATTGAATAAAATAGTACATTACTTACCAAGGGCGATAAAACAAAGAATGTCTCAAATCGCAGGTATTTTACGCCCGAGCCGAAGGCAAGGGCGATAAATATGCGATCTGATGCTTTCTTTATTATCGCCCGTGGTAAGTACAAAATTTTATATCACCCCCTGGCCAGGAAGTGGGTTTTTTCGCGCGCGGAGCGTGCGATAATGGCCACTTTATGGCTAGGTGTGACATAAAGGATATATTGGCATTGCCTGCTAATAATATAACTTTGGTCTTTGGCGGTGATTTCCACTTAACCAAGTTTATTATTGAGGTAAAACTTTGTATGGGCATAAATGTTCACGCAGACGAAGCTACAGCTAAGAAGCAAGTTTAACATTAAAATAAAGTCACGCCTGGCAACCTAAGAAATGCTTCAAAAAAGACCGCGAGATCAAGCCACAGCTTAGATTCCCGCAAAAATACCTCTTAACCCACACTCCCTTGTTCGGCCCACCCGAGATGCCAGATTAAACCCATAAAGTGCAATCGCTGTGCCCATCTGTGACGATGACGGATTTATTGTATACAGCAACCACATAAATTGTACGATGGTGCTTGAAGATATGCGATGTGCTATCATATTTTAAAAGGGTGTTGTGTTGTGGCAGTGGCGAAGATTGACTCGTATACACGCGACATCAATATACTAGTGGCTCTGTGAGCTGTAGACCTCGTGAGTGTTTTTGCTCCTGCTCCTGCAACCTGCTCACAAAACTTCACGAGAATCGGTTGAGAAATGCGACGTGTAGAGGAAAAAACGGCCGCAGAAAAATACGAAATCATTGATACAACGTTTGTTTTTTCGTATTTCAAAAAAGTGACTCGACAAAAAAATTCTATATAGTTACCAAACCTGCTCGCAAAATTTCACGAAAATCGGTTGATAAATGCGACCTGTAGAGGAGGACATACAAAAATCCGGCCGGACATACGAAAGCATTTTTGTCGAAGCTAAAACAGAGACCTCGTTTTACTCGGTCAATTATTTTTGCAGCAAAAGGGACACTGGTGACTGCTTGCCATCGCTTTGGTAGAATAAGCATTTATATAGACAATAACAGAGAGAAGTTAGTACCTAACCTAGATACATCTCAAAAAAAAATTGTTCTTTTTTTATTAAGACGGCCGCTTTAGCTTAGTTGGTAGTGACCCTGCCTCGAAGCTGGAGGTCCCGGGTTCGAATCCCGGCCGGGGCATTTATTTGTGTGATGAGCACGAATATTTGTTCTTGGGTCTTGGATGTTTTCTATGTATTTAAGTATTTATTTATCTATATAAGTATGTATATCGTCGCTTAGTTTAGTACCCATAGTACAAGCTTTGCTTAGTTTGGGACTAGGTTGATTTGTGTAAGATTGTCCACAAATATTTATTTTTTTATATTTAATTTATCTCATAAAATAAGGTTGTCTGGAAGAGATCGCTCTTTAGCGATAAGACCGCCTTTTGTTCTACCTCTGTATCCCTGTTTCTTTGTTTTTCTTTTGTATGTGTGCTTATGTCAGTATCCCTGTTTCTTTGTTTTTCTTTTGTATGTGTGCTTATGTGAGGTGTGCAATAAAGAGTATTTGTATTGTATTGTATTGTAATTTTGAATTTGAATTCAACATGATGTGGAATAACGATCGCCAATTTTGCGATGGGATTGTCAGGTGTCTTCATGGTGACAGTGTACCCTATAGTAGGAGGTAGTGTAGTGTGACCTATAAAAACTGAAATACACGAGCCAATTTGGTTGTGGTCGGATCAACGACTGATTGCGCGATTCCCAGTAACAAATCACTACTCCATCCAAACTTATCTGTACTGATGCCTTGTTAATTGTACCCTTACGTCACCTACAGGATTCACCAAAGGCGTAAATTGAGTGACATTACTCCGCACAACCTACCACACTCGCAAACCTGACCTGAACGCTATTTCACCCTCAACAAGGTTAACTTTGCAATCACGTAATTACTGATGAGCCGATGAGAATCTAGTTGAAAGAAAGGGCTTTAGCGACGTACATGCTTAAGTATGATTCTACATTGTTAATTCCGCGTATATGCCCAGGATTGCCAAAAATTGCGCACCGGACAAACCGGCCCAACTTAAGCCGCTTACAAAATACCTGTCAACTCCGTGATAGGAAGACCAGTATAAGCCTGACCTCCTATTACGCGTGGTTATTATGAATTCAGAGGTTATAGTTATAACAGTGAGGAGCTTATAGTCAAGAGGCTTTTTTGGGTCTGTTCCACCTGTCTCACATTATGCTCCTGCGTTGATGCCTTGTGTGATACACTGGTTTAAGTAAGTTGTAAAACGCCTTTAAGGAAATGACTTGAGGTTCATTGCGAGACTGATATTACGAGATATACCTAATCTTACCACATTGACGTCTGTCAAATAACCTGACCTCTTGTCGGGGTTCTCGGGTTTACTATAATACGTCCACCGTTCAACTATGGCAACGTGATAGGGATGCGGACAGCAGGGACCTAGCTTTGATTTCTTTGACTTCTGTCTTAAGGCCGGGTATTACCACTTTTGAGTTTTTAAAAACCATCTGAGACATAGAATATAGTGTCTTAAAATCTAAAAAAAATATATGTGTTACATGAGGATCTTGTCTAGTCAAAATCGCAGTCAGATATATGATCTGATGAATTTCACTCGATAGAAAAAAATCGCGAAGTTACCCCTTTTTGGAATGTATTTTCAATACTACGGCTATATTACTGATATTTAACATTTAATTTTTGTACTCAATTAAAGATCGTAAATAGTTATAGACAAATTCGCAGGGTTTGCTTTGATAAAATGATTGGCTTAATGACTATAGCTAAATATTTACAAAACTGCGCGCAGAGCTTGCGTAGAGAGCGGGATGCTTAATTGTAAACTCACGCGTGTTAGAGCGGGACAGTTGCGTTGGGGATACCTCCCCTTAACCTGTCCCGTTACAGACTCCGTCGGTTTTAAACGGAAGGCCTATACATTTACTTCCTGCGATATACTAATGATCGGTCAGCGAACGCCATTGCTAATTGGTCTTATCGGATGGCACACTTGTGCATGTACGTCGTGTACGTTATTTATATCGTGAACCAATTCCCTAGCCCTGTTAATTATGATATTGAAGTCGTGGGAAACTGTCTTAACCGTTTATTGGAATATAACATTAACCTTTCTTTAAAATATTTCGTCAATTTAATTTTACATAACCTTTTACTCTTAGATTAAAGAATATACCATCATATCTTTCTATTTCGTTTTCGTTGAGCCTTGACATAAAGAAAAGAATATAATTATTCTCAAGCAAACTAAAATAAATAAATATTTGTGGACAATTTACACAAATCAACCTAGTCCCAAACTAACTACTAACTACTAATCGACGATATACATACTTATATATATAAATAGATACTTAATACATAGGAAACAGCCAAGACCCAAGAACAAATATTCGTGTTCATCACACAAATATTTAAAAAAATAAAAGTAATAATTATATAAGTAAAAATAATTTACAGTAGGCACGAGTCACAACAAGTGTGTTAAGTACATTATTTTGAGAAGATACCAAGCCAAACTATGTTGGAAACCCGGGTGTCCAAAACAAACGTTTGCGCTTATCTGCAAGTACCTTGTACCTAAGTGCGAGAGTGACGAATGCTATATGTCCGACATAAACGCGATCATTCTAGGCTTATCAACGTTTAACACGGCAATCAATTCGCACCTGTTTGTTAGCGAAACAATTTGCAGACGTAACACGTGTTACAAGGCGTTTCAGCAATAACAAGACTCTAATAGTATAAATTGACATAAATATTCAAAGTGTCACAAATACGAGTTCTGTGGCCTTTGCTCGGGTCTTTAGAGATTTTTTTAACAATTGCTTAGTGAGGTAACGTTGTAAACGTGACGAATAAAAAGATCAAAAGAAAATAAATAGATGAAATTAAAATGAGAAGCTTAAAAAGGGAAGGAATAGAAGATAATTTAAGTATACATACGGACTAGTCATTTCTCGCAAATACCTACAATATTAATGCTATCTCAGTAGGTTAAACGTATCAGTATCTGAATAGGTTCCAAGCCCTAAGGACTATTAATAAGAACTCTGTAGCACAATGGCAATCGATTTAAGTGATTTAGTCGTAAATGCTATAAACGGAAGGCGAACCATTTGCGTTTTTCTAAGGTCAACACCCGAAACACGTGGCGCTAATTGTTCCGCGTTGATTGCCGATTGCATAACGATTGTGACGACTGATGACGTGGCTAACAACGCGTCAATATGCTTGTCTTCTCTTTTCGCTTCTGTACTCTTTCTATTTTCAAAAGCCCAACCTGTGAGTTTGTCCACCTCAGATAAGTACTGGCCCCGCTGGAGGCCAATCTTAAAATTCATATAGAATTTTAAAAAATGCGTCGATATAGTCATTGCTGTAAACGTTGAACTTGTTCCAGTGTTCCAAATTGAGCATTGAGAGTCAAGGAAAGAAAGAGATACATTTGAAGATATAATGAATGTATCGAACAAGCGAGCGATAAACAATTAATGAAGGTATCGAGCGGGTTGTATCTACAATATTAATACTTATACACGAAGTCTTCAAAGCAATATAGGTGGCGAAAACCTGAGTTTCATCAAAATGGAGTAGGTGATGAATAAAAATCTGATAAACAAGCCTAAATAAAACGTATCTTAAAAATATTAGTCATAAGTACCTATTTCTGTTAGGTCCATTAATTTGATAATGATCTTAATTGATTCTAATCGTATTATATCACGATATTGTAAACATTGTTAGTATCGCTAAGAATAGTAAATCTGTAGTTAAAAGTCGTGAGTTCATTGACAACAATCGTATTTAGCGGAAAATTGCCTTCAAATTCGTGAGTAGTGTTACTGATAAGCCGAAATGAACAAAGACTGTAATTGATATAATCAGAGCACAAGATTACAAGACAACAAGTGCGATGTACCAACTAAAGAATGCACTTGGAATATCCTTATTTTCATATGTATACAGTTCAAATTTGATGGCGTTATATGAAATGATTATTTGGAATAAACTGCCAATTGTAGCGAATACCTGCAGTTTGAAAAGCCCTAAGCATGTTAAGATACGGTCGTTAATTTGTGTTTTCGAGAGAAGGTTATGTGATGGTTAAATGACAAGAGCAGTGAAAAAATGGAAGGAAATTAGTACCGGGAAGCGGAGAAAGGTAAATTGGCTAGCAACAACTCGATCGGCTTTTATGAAGTCGTTAAAATTTTACACGATATTAAAAGGGATCCGTTCTGTGTGCTTGCTCTGTTTACGAAAATAATATTCTTGTGCAGAACAGTTTTATCAATACAATAAAAATATGAATTCAACCTCATGAATACCAGACAAAATATAATAACAATACTTACGAGGTACATAGCTACCTCGGCTGTGACGGTGGGCGCAATCTGTACATTACTTACAATGTAAATACTCTTTATTGCAATAATATGTTTGATTTATTTATTTGATTGTATATTTGCTCGATATATTTGATTGCAAACCTCAATTAAAAGACACAGTATAAAATAACATTAAGTAGAGGCAAGCAACAGGCGATTTTATCGCCTTATTTGGTGTAATTTGTACGGTAAGGTGAGTAACGCATTACATGAATTTACGTGTCAGCCGGAAACATCCATGATAGCCCGAAACTGGTAGCCGAATTTTTCAAAAATATGGTTTTATGACTAGAAAATATTAAAAAACCCTGGGTTCTATCATTTTCTAAATTAAATACCTATTCAACTGTGTTCAGTTTAAAGAACACTACAATTTAAGTGCATGTGATCGCGCGATTTAATAGATTTTTTATCATAAATGTTACTCAACATTTAGAAGCTTCAATAATCTAATCTAATAATTCGTTATTATTACAATCTCCGCGCCAATTTACGCATGTAATACAACAATGCAATGCTGCAGACGCCGTCGTTCCGATGTTATTTTGGTCAAAGTAAATGTCAAGCGACGAGATACCCAATTCCTCTTTAATGACGATTCAAGTACTACAAAACATCTGTAGTATAAATATTCCAAATTATCGTTGATGCATTTTTCTAATAATTTGACTTTTTTTAAAGATTTAACACTAGAGCACTGCATTATCGGAAATCAGAGATGTAAGCGTTCTATCAATGGACGAATAAGACAGTTACTCTGTATGAGAAAACATTAAATTGACACTACTTTAGTCATTGTGGGCATAATCACTTAGTTGCTTAAACGCATGGCATCGTCTACACTTCGCTAACTGTAAGTACTTACATGTCTAATATTCGTGTTTCCTTATGGAGCGTGTTAACATTTCCTTAATGGCAAACATGGGACCGAAGAGATCAAGACGTCATTCCATCAACGTCGATGAAGCACGATAAATACACATATGCTGTAGTTGATAATTTTAGTGTTGAAATACTTGAAATGTGGAAGGAAAATGGAGTGTTGAATTATATTAAGTTCTCAGACCAATCAAATAAATCAGTTAAGTCGAAGCGGAGAAGAGCGGCCTATTCTACACGGCCTCCGCTCCGCTTCAGTGGAAACGTTGCCTTAGGTTCTAATTTGTCTTTTCATTTTCATGAGCTTATGGGATAAAAAAAGAAAAAAGTTGGAGTGTCGTATCAGGAAGTAAAAAGGCTGGCGTACGAGAGAGAACTATCGAAAATACTACACCGACAAGATGACAAATATTAAATTTGTACTGTCACTCCTCATGTTTTACTCAATTGAACATTTTATACTGATTACTTATTGCTTAAATCCGCACGAGAGAAATCCTATAATAATATCATTTACTGAACACGTGTAAGCTAGCCATTACAATCCACATTCATTTGTTTTTTCTCCAATCCTAAGTAGGCTCTCACATTCCGTATCACTCGGACCACCTCGCTCGCGGCGTAATCATTCTATAGAGTCATTATCGCAATTCAGACCGAATATAATTATACTTATTATGTACTTGCACGCCGATTTTGACAGCATTGTTATTACTGGGCCATTAAATGCCTAGTTCAAATGTGTTATTGCTATTAGCGTTTTTGGGCGAGTCAAATAAAGAGTAGTAAGACAGATGTTGCTATGTCGAATTTGGGTCTGGTGTTAAGAGCCGATTCTCGATAATATTATTGATTAAATGGAGTAATTTATTGTTATTGTTTTTATGGTGTGACCACAGGTCAGATTATATAGGTAAATACAGGCTGTTTCAAAATAAACAACGATATTTAAAAAAATTAGGCTGTTCAGCTAATGTGTTAAAGTTGGATATTTAAAATAAAAACTTGTTAGAGTCTAATTACAAGAGAATTTTTTTACTGAAACTCTATATCTGTAACTTAACCAAACAAGATTAACTGTTCTTTTGACAGTTACCATCAATATTATGGCATATTTGACGTGGCCCGTACCGAGATGACAGCTGTCAAAAAGAACTCTCATTAACTGGAGTATCTGCCACGTGACCTAAATTCTTATTTTCAAGAATGTTCTACGAGTAAGATGTTTTCACCACCTTACACGTGACTACGCGGTAGCGATATCGCGAGCCATCTTTAAACCAAGTCGAATGTGCACCTCAGACACGATTATCGAGTTTTTATAACAGCAGTGAGATTAATTATGTCACTTGCAGCTATTATTGAAAAAACACGTCTAGGCCTTGTCTACTCATAAATAATGAGGAAGCTTAAAAGGTTTAACTAAAACAGTTCAAACAATATATTCAATACGAATTTCAACGAGAAACAATTTCCAGCTACCAGAATTATATGTTGAAACATTTTAATCTATGCCATTACAAAAGAAGATATCATGTAAATGTAAAACTGTGTTATTAACTTTTTGTCGCTAATACGCGGTATTGTTGCAATTTAGTGTTAGATAAACGATCTAAATGTGTTCCTAATAATCGTTATTCAAAAGTGACGGTTATGGTCTTTCATTAAAATAGCTGTAGCATTCCTAAAACAGTCAGTGATTTTTAATATTCAGAAAATGGAAATATATCAAGACCAGAATGTAAAGTTAGTCAACCAACATATTAAATGTGTTTCTGTGTAAGGTGTGATGATTAATATTATAAGTTATTGCTTTTTTGACACAAAACCTCTGTAATTGTCCTGTACGTTTGCATAATGCCTGAACGTTTAAAAACATAGGTATGTACAATTGTACATATTGCAATAAAAAAAAGCATTTAATTGCAAATAGTTTCAAAGCTACCAAAGTACCAATGATCAGATTACTGGTTTAAAATCATGCAAGTACTTACTGTGAACGCTGTTGACGTCTGTGGTACCGTTGACAGTGCCATCTGGCAGCAGCTGCAGATATCGATTCTTGAGGAACATCTGTATATTCCTCGACGTGCCGGTAATGTGGCTGAGGTTGGCCGAACGCTGCGCGCGCGCCTCCGGCGCGGGGGCCGCGGCGCACGACGCCAGCGCCAGCGCCGCCAACAGCAGCCGCAGCGTGCGCGGACGCATCGCACGCCGCGCCCATGGCAGCCGCCCGGGCGCCGTCACTGCTCAACACCTCGCATAACCCGTACACTCAGTCACGTTACAATCTCCCCCCAACGTTTAACTGGCGCCCAACGTGGGGCCGGCTTAACTGCAATCCCTGATCCGCTTTCGATTTCGGTTGTGACATGTGAATGCACTCATATTTAATAACGTTGCCACAGTGTTGTGATACTTTCGGCGTCTCGGTTTACTCGCCACCGCAAACGTGCCAGCTTGCGGCCGTTCACACGATCTGAAACAAACATATTTATGTATAAAATAATGTCTTGTTCGTTGTTAAACTGTAGCCTTTAGTTATATACTGAAATATCTACTTTCTAATGAAAAACGACACCATGTCAAGCTATACGGATGACTATGACTACATTCCATTGTTACGGTATTCCCATTAAGGCCCTTGATGTTACGATCGAGGGCCACTATCTAAGCAAATAAAAACACCTTACCTATGTTTGAAACGCGTTAGTCGATTGCCATATAATATGTTAAAAGTAGCGCTCTTTCGAGAACTTATTTCAGTGTAATCATAAAAATTCAAAACATCATTGTACGTATGTCGCTCCTTAGTCCGTTAATTTAAGGATAAATTACTTTATACATTCAGATAAACCCAAATCGAGCATGATATTTCGAGGTGAAAATGAAATTGATACAGATGTTTACGTCTAACAGTAATTGATTTGGAATTATTTCATCATTAACGCCTCATGCCTATTCAGTCTGATATAGCTATTTCAACATTGTTTCCAACTAAATGAATATAGCTGTTACTGAACCGATCGATATGACAGCATGTTATGATTTACTGTCGAGAAAGCCCTTATCCGCGACACATTGAGTATGGGATATTAATAGCTTTTAAATCGATATAAAAATTATAATTAAGTGTTATCTTAGAGCTGACCTGCTGCTGTAACCCTCGCTTTAAATCAGTTATTGATTTATAATAGAAAATAATACATTATTTATTAACTTATCTCCAGCTCTTCTTCAAATAAAAGAAGTTTATGAATTATAATTTTTTTCTGAAAGAAAGAATATTTGCTGTGTCCAATTAAATCAAAAAATTTAAAAATTCAAGGCCACAGGTGGGTTTAATTGTAGGTAATTTCGTTAGCGGACGCATCCGCTTGACAACATTAATTTGCATTTTTGCTGTATTAAAACAAAACTGGTCAGCTATGTATATGTATATCCGCCTGTTGTTTGCCTCTACTCATTGTCATTATGTACTGTTATGTGTTACTTTTGTTGAGGTTATGCAATAAAGAGTATTTCTATTGTATTGTATATCCAGAAGTTGAAGAGAATACACAATTTAACACATGTTAAAATTTGTAACATGGTGTCACTTTATGGAAACCATCAAAATATCACATTGAATTGAAAATTATAAACTTTTACCAAAATAGAAAAAAGATATTTAACATCGAAAATTCGGAAAATTATGTTTTTTATGTCCTCCAAAAGTCAAACAAAAGGTATTAATAGAATGCTTAAGAAAAAATAAATATAAAATGTACGGCACCTGTGTACCTAAACGCATTATTTTACGACCAAAACCAGGAGGGGCTTACTACCGTGACGTCATCGCGCCGCGCAAAGTACATGCGGCCGCCGGCTCACACATTGTGTGACTATTCAATGGCTGCGGAGCAGCGTTACGGACCGCACGCGCACGCGCTTGTACGATCATAAAAAATAATTCTTTTCGTGTAGTTTCGTGTTAAATAATAATGTCAAAACCACAGCATTATTGTATTGCAGCAGGTTGCACCAATAATAATAAGAACGTAGACGTAAGAACGGTCATTAAGTTTAGTATTCACCAACGGTTGACATAAAAGAAAACGAAAATGAAAACGTTGGTTCTAAGAAACCTCTTTTAGTTTTTAAAGTGATGCCTTTAAAAAATATATAAAACTTTGTATCCTGGTTACATGTATGGAGTGCCCCCTCCCCTACTTTAATATTTTTTCGTTATTTCACATCACTTTTACGTAGCGGTTCATACGAGCAGAACACACCTTCCTTCTAAATATTTTAATTGTATTTGTAGTGCTTATGGTCTCCGACCGAGTACATCGGCTGTCACATACAGACGAAAAGACGGACGGACGGACGGGTTCCGTTTTCACCATTTTGGCTACGGAACCTTAAAAGTACTATTCGTAATTGTATTGTATTGTATTGTATTGTACACTACTAATAATAATAAAGTACATATATTAAAATAGGTTCTCGCTGGTGGTAACCCTAGCGCTGAGGGCGGGGCCTCGAAAGAGCGCGTTGCATGCGATAGAAAGAGATGGCCACGTTTAGGCACGTTTGGCATACCTAAACGGGGAATTTGTTAGCAGAGAAACTTCTGTACTTGTACTATTACTTATTCTGTGCCAAAACAGCAAAATATGTACTTATTTTCCCATACAAAAGTTGGTTCGATACCAGGCGTGTGACGTCATTTGCCCGTGCCAATTTGTAGGAGCCGTTTGGGCGGGCACTAGCGGCGACCTAGGTTCATCTATATTTTTTGCCCTTTATTGTGATCTGATTGTAGTTGGTCCCATATAGACATTTGATCGTCTATAAAAACTGGTTCGAATGGCACTATAAATTTTTTTTTGTCAAATAGCGTATTCTATGGATTCACAGAGCCCAATTTCGTTCAAAACCATGTTAAGGTCATGCAAGTTTAAAACCAGTAGTCCTATCATTTCCAAACTTTCTTCACTCGCTTTTGAAACGCGTTAATAATAGGTAATCAGGCCAAGTGACGAAGGTCACACCAGCCTCAACATCTCACGTATTGTCAACGCATTTAACGCAGCCCTATAATTACCGTCATTCATAAATCTATTGTGCTAACTCTATAAGCCGCAGTGTATGCCAATTATAACCTTAATATAAAAAGCATTAAGTTGGTTATTCCGGTGATTCAAATTTCATTTATTCCATTTTGTTCTAAGGATACCTACCATATTTGTCGAAACCAAACGCATTGTTTGACAAAGCATGTGTGAAACACAAACACTACTGCCGACGTAAAAAAACGATTAGCAGTCCCATTTAATTTTAGACTATATTCCTTTGAAATAGGGTCATGATTGGAAAGGTGTGTGTTAGAAATAATCAAAAACCATAAAAGTTTGAAACTGCTGATAGATAAGAACCGTTCGGAAGCGTAAACGTTCTTACATTGTGTTGTGTAAGTAACACGTTTATCAAGAAAACTTTAGCAAGTAATTCGTAAAATGAATCATGCTTTGACGTATACCTTGATTTATTTTTAAAAGATGCCATACGATAAAGCAATTGGTATTGTTTAGAAGTTAATTTAAATGTCAAACTGGTGTCCAATGGTGATTTAAAATTAAAGTCACAAATTCCATTTGCATTAATTGTATCTTGCATTTTTGTTACTAAACGAAGCTTAAGTAATTTCCAATATATTTGCCTCATTGAATCACTCATGTTTCGGATGTGGCATAAGCATAAAGTACTAAGCGTTAAGGGGAGGTATCCCCAACGCAAATGTCCCTCTCTAACACGCGTGAGTTTATAATTAACCATCCCGCTCTCTGCGCAAGTTCTGCGCGCAGTTTTGTAAATATTTAGCTATAGTCATTAAGCCAATCATTATATCAAAGCAAACCCTGCGAATTTGTCTATAACTATTTACGATCTTTAATTGAGTACAAAAATAAAACGTTAAATATCAGTAATATAGCCGTAGTATTGAAAATACATTCCAAAAAGGGGTAACTTCGCGATTTTTTTCTATCGAGTGAAATTCATCAGGTCGTGTAACTGACTGCGATTTTGACTAGACAAGATCCTTATGTAACACATATATTTTTTTTAGATTTTAAGACACTATATTCTATGTCTCAGATGGTTTATAAAAACTCAAAAGTGGTAATACACGGCCTTAAGTTCAATTCTACCAGTAACGATGTGGATATCACAGGTGCCTTGTAGCTTCTACCTTCTTTCCGTGGATCGTCTTTGAATCATCATCGTAGTTTAGTTGAAAAAGTTGTTATCATAATTAATACCAATTCAATATTTAAATGAATTGAAATAAACGGACCATTACAAAATCTGAGAACGCTCGTACTATTTAAGATAGAAATGTCTTTTAAAATTCCGTTATTTGACTTTATTGACCGCTAACGGTTCAACCACTAATTTGTAAGCCTCAGTCAATTTGTTCGGATTGTAAACTAAATTTCATTAAGGTGAGGCCAGTTCATGAATCGACGAAATTAACGTTTGAGTAGTAGAGTGTGAAGAAATAATGAAGAATTACACTACACAAAATTTACTGTAGATTGAAAAAGAAAGAAAGTATCAAAATAACCGAACAAAATATTGAAAAATACTTTGGTAACTAAGTTAAGAAACTTTAATTAATTCATAAATCGACGAATATCGCGAGAACATCATTTGACTAATTAATGTTCCATCAGAACACGTGGATGACACATAAATAAATAAAAAATAAACGAAATCCCAAGCCAATAACATCGAAGAATAATGGAAATGTTTAAAACCGACTGCATAATATCATTACAAGCTATAAACGGTCGTTTTCGATACTCGTTTACGGAACGAGTCGATTCAAAATCGATATTAAATTGAGCTTAACTATCCGCCGAATCGAGAAATGAATCGTTCTTTTATGCTTATGCAGTTGTTTAAATAAGGAAAATTCAACGGTACATGAAATCTTGAAACAATAGCAGGTGTAGTGAATTTGTACGAAAAGAAGTTTAGTGTTTTCCTTATTTTATTGTACATTCTAGAGCAAAAAAATTGTATGAATTATATTGATTATTAAAACATATTATTTGTTTAAAAACGGGTATAACGCGATATTTTTTGTACTTATTTACCTTTTTTAGCGACTATACCGATACTGTGAGTGTTGTACTGTGCCGAGCCCTTGACAATTAAAAACGTAGTGGATGGGTAAAAAACTTTTTTCGAGTCTACCCTTCATATTTTTTATCAACTTGGGGTAGTCAAATGTTGTGTATCCGTATCTCTGTTAAGGCGAAACTATTAAAGTTTGAGGTTAGAGTGTGAAGAAATAATGAAGAATTACACTCCACAAAAATTACTGTAGACTGTAAAAGAAAGAAAGTAACAAAATAACCGAACAAAATATATAAAAATGCTTTGGTAACTCTGTGAAAAAATCCTTAATATCATCGTAAAAGTAAACTGTCATGCTGATTATTTCATAATTGTCAAAGGCAGTGAGTAGAGAGCGGGATTGTTAATTGTAAACTCACGCGCGTTAGAGCGGGACGTTTGTTTGACGGGACTGCCTGGCCTTAACAACTTGCTGAGATGACAGTTCTGCCGCGAACATTACCGGTGCAACCCTTGTCGAAACGTCGGTAAAAATGGTAAATATTTTACCCCTTGAAACAAATATTTTAATTATGATGAGCCACTATTACAATGATATGCACGTATTTCCAAGATTTATGTCTGTCTATGCTAATGAGATGGTAACACGTTCCAAACGACTTTTGAAGCGTTTTGGAATAAAATATCGTTAGGTAATAAGAAAAACCCGTATTTAAATAGGGTCAAGGTTGAACAGACAATAGATTATTGTTAAACGTTAATTATTGTTTATATTGAAATAAATTATTAACTCAAAGAAACAAATTAAACTCTTGTATTGTTAGTCACGACCAATGGTTCTTAATAAGGTCTTTCCACTCGTTTTTCGAAGAATGTTGCCATACGTAAATGGTCAATAAATTGTACAGATTATTGATTCTTAAGAAACTAATTTAAATGCGAAATTGTTGTGTAGGTATTAATGACGATAAACAAAACATCGAGGTAGTTAAAGTTGACGAGTGATTATAGAAAATGTGAAAAATGTTGGGGTAAAAGAACAATAAGGTAAACGGCCCACTAATCGACAATTCGACACTATAATATACTAATAGTTGACAACTATTGTTTACCTCTATTATTATGACATAAAAATCATTGAAAGTATTGACTTAATTGAGTCAGAGTCGAGTTTTTTTTATACCTGACTGTGGTTTTATAGCCGGCCCAATATGACGTTCATAGCCGACTTCGGCCACAGCGACTGTGTGATCTGGTTTAGGTATGAGTATTGGGTTGGTCCGCTCTCTGGTGCGCTCGCAAGTGGCTCACGTACCGGCCCAATAAAGCGATAGGAGAGTGATTCTTATCGTTAAAGTTAATTGATGTCCACTCCGGCCCGAACGTTAAGTGAAAGTTAAGGAAATTAGAGTGCACATTAAACTTATTGTTGACTTCAGTTTACTCTATACCTGGGTCCCTAATTGTTAAAATAGTTAAAGTCAAAAATAATCACTCAAGAGTCGTTAACAATGTGTGGACAAAACAGAAAATGTTAAATTTTGCAATAGGAATCACCCAGGAGTGCACGGTTGGAGAGTGACCTGGGGAAAGGGCGGTTTAAAGACTGGAATACTCACAGTGTCAAGCACTGGAACATTTACCTTACACGTCACTTTAGCCTAAGTAGTCGGTAGTGACCCTGACTTGAGCCGAGACAACACATGCATGGACTGTATTTAATCCTTCACATTCTCCTTCATCCATACTTTATTTTTCCACCGTCACAAACTGGTAAGGTTTGGAATTCCCTGCCGGCATTTGTATTTCCGAGTTCATATAACCTGGACCTCTTTAAGGCACGAGTGAATAGGCACCTTCTGGGTGAGCTCGCTTCACCGTCGGCCTCATCTTTGCCCCCTGGCTAGATGCTGGCACAGAGCAATCCCATTTTTAATATAAAAAAAACGGTATGTTAGCACGTGCGCACGCACAAAAATCGTTCTTTCAAAAGAACAGTTAAAGCTGGAAACGCACAGACAGCGGTGGCGGCGCGGTGCGGAGGCGGTACCGGTTGTAATGTTCGAACTAATATGAAAGGGTCCGCACAGAACGCTTTTTTCCCGGCCGGTTTTCTGTGCGGACCCTTTCATATTAGTTCGAATATTACAACCGGTACCGCCTCCGCACCGCGACGCCCCGCCCCGCTACCGCTGTCAGTCCACGTGAATCAAGATTACCGGCCATCAAGTCAACTTCGCGTAATAGACGTACGTATTCCCAAATTAATCCAAGACAAATTCCAGCAATAAAATACTAAACGCCCTTTGATCCAAGAATATGAATTGGCGTATAAATCACACATCGTGATAGACACGTCACAGGAAATTTTGTTTACGATGCCCACGAGTAACTTTCGCGCTATCTCATCTTGGTTTACTAGCTCTTCAAATAAGGGACCTTATGACTCTGTTTTCAAATTCTATTTTCAATTACAACATATAACTGTGATACGTGCTTCCCATATCGCGCCATATGTGAGGTAAATTTGCAGATGTGAGGTTTAATTAATTGAGCTGTTGACAGTCTTTTGTTAATAGGATTGTTATGTTCAGATGTATTTTAAGTTTGAGCTTATTCGAATAGTTATTTTAAAAAGTGTTCTAGATATGTTGGATGATTAATTTTTAAAATTCATTAATGTTATTCTATGATCTAACCATTTGGCACATGGTATTTATCTTCGTCTTGGGTACCGTCAATAAAAAGTGTTGTAGTTGGTAAGATAGACAGTTATTGTTAAAAATATTATCAGATATGTGTTAATAAAACGTGGTAGAGTATTTTTATCTCACGAGTGCGAGTGAGGTATGGTTGTGTGTTGAGCTATACATGCACAATGTCTATGCGTCGTCATGCGTCAGCGTAGGGGACATGAGTTCACGTTGTCTATGTGTTCGTATGTTCCATAATTACAACTATGGATAACCCGCGCTCGTCAATTCTGTATCTTGACAAATTGTGTAAGGTCAACTCAGCGAAGACCGTCTATCGGCGAAGACCGTCTGTCGGCGAAGCTCGTATAGCAACAATTACAGCAAATTCTGCAAAGCTACGAGGGTGGCAACACAATCTACTAAATGATAAAACAGTTCTAGTTGTTACAAATTTACACAGATAGCGCTACGTCTAGCATAAAGAGGAAAACCGGCCGATGAATGGCGATGTATGCCGGTCTTACCCGACAAACATTTCTTTTGACGAAATTAGACATTATGAACCTTATTCTTGAGAGCTGAGGCCACACAATCAGTTGTTATCGTAATCCTCACACGTACAAAATATCTGTAATTACGTACAAGCTGCCTATGTGTAGGTAAATTCGCTCTTAGACGATCTTAACCGACATTGGCGTTAAGTTCGTCCATTGCGCCGTGTTTTAAAAACAAAATAAAATGAATAAAATGAATAAAATGAACTTTATTCTGTAAGTAGGCCGCAATGGCACTTTTACAAGTCAAACCCTACTAGCGTTTCACAGAGGCCACTGCCGAGAAGAAACGCCGAAAGAAACTCGACAGTCAGCCATTTTCTCACAAAAATATGCTTATTACAATGATAAATGATAATACTTAACCTACTTAAGATCAAGAAATCTAAGTATCTATATAAAGCAACACAAAAACAAAGAATAATATGAGGAAAAAAACCAGTTATGTACAGTGTGTAATTCTGCAAGAAAACATTTCGAAACTGTATACCTTAGCATTATCAAATTCTATTTAGGAAAAAAAAAAATTGAATCCTTTAGACTATAAATTTAGTTATAAATCTTTTGATATGTTTTCTTGCAAGAACTGCGTCAACTAGATAAAATTAAAAAATACACAATATATGAATCTTTACTCTATTTAAGTATCTGGTTTGGGCCATGCTTTTCTGTCTGTTAGATAGTCCTCAACCTTGTAATAAGCCTTCGACATCAATGATTTTTTCAAGTACTTTTTAAGAGCTGGAAAAGGTAAATTCAAAACTTCATCAGGTAACTTATTATAAAAACGGACACATTGACCTACAAAAGATTTGTATACTTTACGGACACGAAATTTTTTAGTGGCAATTTTATTTTTATTTCTAGTATTAAAATTATGTATATCAGAATTTTTACAGAAGGAGTCTATGTTCTTAAGGACATAAACAATATTCTCATAGATGTACTGGGACGCTACAGTTAAAATGTTGATTTCTTTAAAGAGTTCTCTTAAAGATTCACGTGAGCCTAGGTTATATATGGAGCGAATGGCTCTTTTTTGTAACACAAAAATTGTCTGTATGTCAGCTGCTTTACCCCAAACCAGGATACCATACGACATAACACTATGAAAATAGCTATGATAAACTAGGCGAGCTGTTTCTACATTGGTAAGTTGCCTGATTTTTCTGATAGCATATGCGGCTGAACTTAATTTACGCGCCATAACGGCTATGTGGGGACTCCATTGTAGATTTTTGTCTAATGTTATACCTAAGAATATTGCTTTATCTACTATTTCTAAGCACTCGTTATTTAAGAGTATACTAGTTTCCACCGGTCTAACATTAGGCAAAGAAAATCTGACACATTTAGTTTTCTTAGCATTAAGTAACAGATTGTTAACGGTAAACCAGTCAAGTACTTTGTCCAGTGTGCCATTAACTCTACTATAGTCAACTGATTTTCGGTCAACCTTAAAGATTAAAGATGTATCATCCGCGAATAAAACTATATCACAAAGATTACTTACTATAGACGGCAAGTCATTTATATAAACCAAAAATAAAAATGGACCTAAGATAGAGCCCTGAGGCACTCCTAACGTTACTATTGCCCCACTAGACTGGGTTCCATTTACAACAACTGCTTGAGTTCTATTGGTGAGATATGAAGACATAAGACTTAACGCATTAGCAGACAAACCATAATGTTTAAGTTTCAAAACGAGCGTCCCATGATCCACGCAATCGAAAGCTTTAGAAAGGTCACAAAAAATACCTATCGCATCACAGGAATTCTCCCAAATATCGTAAATATGTTTAATAAGCACAGATGCAGCGTCAGTCGTGGAGCGCCCTCTTGTGAAACCGAACTGTTTACTTGTAAGCAGTTTATTTCTATTAAAGTGCATTAGCATATCGTTTAACATTAATTTTTCAAAAACCTTACTTAATACAGGTAGTATCGATATGGGACGGTAGTTGGTTAGGTCGTTTAAATCACCCGATTTAAATAGAGGTATGACTTTACTAAACTTCATAAGATCAGGAAAAATACCCTCTGATATGCAGTTATTGTAAATCAAAGCTAATTGGGGCGCAATGACATCTATGATATGATTAATAACTTTTACTGATGTTCCCCATAAATCCTCGGTTTTCTTTAAATTGAGCGATTTAAATGTTTTAACAACCTTGATTGAATCTACTTGACTAAAATTAAACGTTACATCACATTTACTAATGTTAGCACAAAGCAAAGCTTTAGCTTGGGTTTTAGATGACTGCAGACATTTTGTAGTACTACTTGCTATATTTGAAAAATAGTTCTCGAATGCCAAGGCAACATCGTTATTTGACATGACCTGTTGGTCTTCCGTGAGAATGTTGACTTGATAATCGCGAGTTTTAAATTTACCAGATTCTCTATTTATAATATTCCAAACAGTTTTCACCTTGTTGACAGATACTTTAAGTTTAGAACTAATATAATTTGCTTTAGCAGCAAAACACACTCTCTTGAAGATGTTTGAGTAACTCTTGACATAGTCCAGGAAAACACTGTTCTTGTTCACCTCCCTCTCACCATAAAGTTCATAAAGCCTATTTCTACTTCTATGTATACCTACGGTAGCCCAATCACTAAATTTTATCTTATTATTTTTATTTTTTGACCCAGAAATAGTTTTTAATGAAAAATTTTCATTGAAGCAATTAATAATTAAGCCGAATAAATCTTTATACATGCTATTCGAATTACTTTGTGAAAGTGATAACATACAAATATTATGGTTAATTTCATTTTTAAATAATTCCAAACGAGAACTAGTTATGGGTCGGTATGTTATAGTTTGGGGTTGTTCTTCTTGATTAATCATAGAGAAAGATGCCATTTGACCACTGTGGTCAGAGTTAAAACGATTTAAAATTTTCTTATCCAAACATTCACAGTTACAAAAAATATTATCTAAACAGGTCGCACTAGTAGCACCTACCCGGGTAGGCTCAAGGAACAAATTTATCAAATTAAAAGATTTAAATAAACTTAACAACTTGACAGTATTATTAGATGGTTCAAGTAAATTAACATTGAAATCACCACAAACTATAACATTTTTTTGGCTCTTAGTTACTAACCTCAACACATTTTCCATAGTGGATTCAAATGTGCAGAAGTCAGATGCAGGAGGCCTGTATACACATATGATTATATAGCTTTCTAGTTCTGTACAAGCAATTTCTACAATCCTCTCAATTGATAACTTTACTATATCCTTCCGTTCTTTGCATTTAAAAGAGCTTTTTACAATTATGAGAGAACCGCCATGAATGGCAGATTTTCTGGCATAGAAACTCACTAATTTAAAATTTACAAAGTCAAATATCATCTGTTCTTGTCTAAGCGAGTGCTTATTTAATTAACCAATGCCTTTTATACGAGTTTCGCAAGTTTAGACAGCAACCAACTAAATATTTGATCAACCAGTTTCAGAAAACTGGTCTTTCGGGCAATAAGATAGGCAAAATTTGTCAATCAGTCATTTTTTAAATGAAGTATGCCGGTCTTTACCGAGTTGACCTCATCGATTTTTTTCAAAAAAACTATATAGCTTACTATTTGAACCTTAATCAATAAATAATATAAAATTTCCTGGGTTACTGTAGGTACCTACCGTCTATAGTTGTCTCGTTACCCAAGCAAAACTTCCATTCCCTAACTTATATAGCAATTTCGTTTGTTATATCGTTTCCATAACTGAGGGGTAACAATATTGAATTTTCGTCGCACATTTTAAGTTTCTTTACTCGTCAAGCGGATAAAAATCTAATATGATATATTCTTATACGACACGTTGTACGAGATTGACACCCTTAGTGTCAAAACCAACTGTCGCGGATTACATCGTTAGGTATTAAATATTAGGAAAAAAACAGAGGGGTGCAAAAGTAAGACGGAATAACTACAATGTGTTACGAAGATAATTTCGAGGAGATTGTGTGTGTAAAAATAACATCTCATGTCAAGAATATTTAATGTCTCTAAAGTGCCAAACGTACGTTTACTAACCTGCTTGACTTGGCGGGGCGGGATCGATATGTGACATTTTCTTCTTTGACGTAAACTTACTGACGTCGCAAAGATTCTCACTTGACATAATACTGTCAGTATTACGTTTGCGCAGTAGTAATATCATGCGCAGAAGCGGAGCAGTACCGCCTTCGCATCGTCCCGCTACCGCGCATCCCGCGCCAGTCAGGAAGCACTCATTTAAATGTAGGGGCGTAGTAAAAATTGGTATCGCGTCGACTGACAGCTGACACTGACATTTGACACTTTTCTCATATCGTACTGCCTCCGCACCGACAAATCAGGAAGTCGCCTATGTGAGTGTTGAATAAGTTCGCATATTTAGGATTCCGAACCAACCGCAATATTAAGTTGGTTTTAAAAGGAAAGAATTGGGAAACTGATGTATTAATATAATAGTATTTGTTGATAACATATGCCTAATAATAAATGATTACAGGTTTAAAAACTTTTCGTAAAAAATTGTGACAGGCGACGGACGGACGCCGGAATAACAGCAATAGGGTTCAGTTTGCTATCCTTTTAAAAGCCTTTTGCTTTCATTCGGATGGAAAACACACGCTCTGCTGTACTGTACCTATTAAGTATAGTATTACAATCATACAAGAACCTTAATTGTGTTTGTATGGCGCAAGTCTGTGAACTTGACCCCTTTAATAATCTGTATAGGTACCGTACTGCGCATTTATATCATTTGTTGTACATTCGTTCCACTAGTTTTTTTTTTTTGAAGTGAAAACTTCTTTAGCGGCGCTGAGCACTTTTGTACTGGGGAAAAATGTATAAACTCGCGATAAATTCTATGACCAGGTTAGTTGACCCCTCCTAGTATCGTGATTGCTATGTTACGAGGGGTCCCCAGCTGGTCTTCTTAGAAAGCCAAGGTTCTAACTGTTTTAAGACAATCCTAAGATTTTCCATAAAGATCATATTTCAAATAAATTCTCATGGAAAGTAGCTCTTATTGTCCCTAAAAAAGCGTTTCCAAAGTCCAATATCGGATAGCCAGACTGACCGATTTCCGTAAAGATCATATTTCAAATAAATTCTCATGGAAAGTAGTTCTTATTGTCCCTAAATACGGTGACAGTTTACTTCAAAATACCTAATGGCCAAGAGTGGTGGACAGGGGGAGGAAACTTAAAGAAAAGACCAGTTTCGCGTGAATTTGGCGTAGAAAGTGCTGCCTCCTATTATATTTGGTGTCGACATATTTTGTGTAATCCGTCTCAAGCAGGTTTCGTTTTTATTTCATCTTTCCCAATACAATTAATCAAAGCTGAACGTGAAAAGGAACGTTACAATTTATCGTAAAAATTTAATTTTCAACTCTATGGTCACAGATTTTATAATACTCTATGGTCGTATGGTTGCCATGGTTATTTTTAAATATGGAAATAACACGTGTGTCAATAACGTGTCAACATATTGAAAATAAAACAATCGTAATTATAAGATTTTCTGCATTATTCTTGTGAAAAGCAGTTATCAGATACGCCGCCGAGTAAAGTAAGTATTTTTTAATTCATTATTTACTATCCCTGTTTACACCGATGCGATGTTATATTTATATTCAAATCAATTGATTTATTTAGGTAGGTAGTCTGTTTTGCCGGGTGGTTATGCAGCTCATACATAAATGAATATCAACGAAAACAGTTGATTACTTAGCAATATAAACGTTTGAGTATTGAACTACGTGAGCTATACGATAAACGAATATGAAGCCCACTTTCTTCTTCGTGTTGTCTTTGAAGTAGGTATAGTAGATAATTAGGGACATAATTTCTAAAATACACACATACCTCCTACGCTCTCATCTCATTATTTAATGTTATGTTTTGCAGGTACATAGTGCATACAATCGTGCCACGTCCTCATGCTGAGAAAAAGTCAGGACAGAGGTATTTTCAACATGGATGTCAATTGTTGGAGAAAACAACACTTAGCCTGGGCCAATACATGAAATCAGGAAGATATCTACAACGTGCATCCATTTCAAGGTGAAAAAAATGGATACATCTTTTTGTAGACGATTGTACTTCACTAATTCGTTTACCAGTTAGTGATTGAAGAAGTTAAACAAATCGCTATCAAGTTATAGGTAACCGTATTTAATCCTTCTTTTAATATACTACTCATAAATAAGTTAGTCAAAAATAAATAAATGATATTATATATACAACTTAATTTTATTAGTCTCCTGACTGGAATAATTATTTGTGTACAAATCACTTAACCCTTTCAGTACGGCGTGATTATAATTTGTACTCAAATTTGACGAGTTAACACGCCAATCCGAGAAAGATTTTTTATAGATAAAAGTAAACAATAAAATACTGTTCATGTACTATCTACCTACTGTGGCATCTTAACCTTCCCGTATAAACTTCCCCATTGTCATACTAAAAAAATATAGTAAATTATGACTTCTGAAAAGAATAACTTTATTACCATTATTCAATTTAAAATGTGGGAAATTGCCACGGGAAGTTTAAGATGTCACAGTAGGTAGATGGTACAGTCGAGATCAAAAATATCTTTATCTACACACATATCATAAATCCTCTAATATGCGTTCGGAAACCGTAGAAAATGACTCTCATATCAACATTCAATGAATTTATGGCAATTTTCTTATCTGTGGCTAAGGCTACAGCAGTAATAAAATATTTCATTTTAATCTCATATATGATGTTAAAATATTACGTCAAACAAAACTGTCAAAATTTAAATGTCAAAGTTGACATGTCCCTATTCTAGTATCACTGAAAATTCAAATTCAGTCGATGCGAAATGTCAGCTCGATGTTTTTTTAGTATATATCGCACGAAATTTGAGCTAGAACGACATGATCACATCAGAATAAGGACTCTTTACTTTTTAAAATAACATTCAGGTATCTGTTGCCAGTTCTGATTTCGATATTTCCGCAACCGTGCAAAAAAGGTTGTATTAACACAATTATTGTATTTATTTACTACGGTTTCTGAACCCATCTTAGAGTAATTATAATATGTGTGTAGATAAAGTAATGTATGCAACTGTACATAATTAGGCATTAAAACACTCGTGTGACCTTATTATGAAACTCGCCTTCGGCTCGTTTCATAAAACACACTCGTGTTTTAATGCCCCTCATTATGTACCAGTTGCATAAACTACTATTACAATTGAGTGTGACAAAAATATCTTTACATTTAAATAAGTTTACACACTACATGACGAAAAACATGCTTACAACGTATATGACAGTTTCATCTTTTCACTTATTGCACCAAAGTTCTGTTTACAATTTGTCTTCCATAAAATCATTTACACACATTGTGATATAATAGGTTTACATTGCATGTTACAGAATAAGATTTACTGTCAATGTGCCATAAATAGGTTTACTTTCAGTATGGCACTTGGAACTTTACGTTCAAGCGTACATTGTTTTGCTTACAACTCTTGTTACGTAAATATCTTTACAGTTTGACACAAACCACCGTTCTTCTTTCAATTATGAAAATGTGAGACAAACATATGCACTGACAAGTCTGCACTGTTTTCGTGAATTGTCAGTTCATTTTATTCAAGTTTGTTTCATATAGCAAGAACATAAAGTAGCTTATTGGAGATTTACATGTTGTATACCTACATATTTTGCAGCTGTTAGGAACTGATTACATATTTAATGGTTTTATATAACGGGAACAAATAAAATGATCACCTAAATAACTTTTGATATCACCAAATTTTCGAAACCTAAAATAAGGCTCAACACTCAAAAAAATGTATCGATCATCAATCTCGGGTCACCTAAACAGTCATACCTATTATTCCAGCAGTTAAAGCTATTTTATTTACTTATTGTGTTCCCAGAAATTTTATAATCGCATCAAAAAATTGTCATTGTATACATACCACCAAAAATACTAAACTTACACCTAATCTAAGGCGCTGAGCACTTTTTGTGATGGGGGAAAATTGTTAAACTCGCGACGATTCGTAAGACCAGCTAGTTGACCCCTCCTAGTATCATGATTGCGATGTTAGGAGGGGTAAACTCAGCTAGTCTTACGATTTACGATGCGTAAGACACAATGATACTCTGGGACATATTATGTATATATGTGAATGGATTATGCGAATATGAATATGAACATGAGTATGAATATAAATACGGATACGGATTTACGGATACCGATACCGATACGGAGACGGATATGAATATCTTTGTTATTTACTTTATTGAGTTTTCACTTCTGCCTGCACTCCCGGAGTGCAACCCGTTGTTTTTTTTTTTTTAATTTATTGCCACAATATACAAAAACAAGTAATTTACATATTTTCGCCAAACTGCGCAGCAGTTTGTTGGCGAAGTTAGCACTCTTTTTTTACATTTACTTGATTAAACTACTTAGGCTATTACACTAAAAACTAATACATATATTATACCTACTCGCATTAAATGTCCCACAGCCCGTCACCGCACAAGCAGATGGCACCATAATCCTAATTCTTAGTATTAAACAGGAGTGGCCAACATTTTAGTGTCACCTAAAAGAGCAGCGCCAAGCATTGGGGCCAGTTACTGGCCCTGATAACCTAACAACGTAATAAGCGCCATGCGTAAGTTTATTTCATGCAATCAGATAAAACGAAGTCAACGACCTGACAAATAAAAATAACAAAACACAAACGCATTAGCGGCTAGAAATTATGAGACTATTCTAAGATGACGTTTCGCCAAGTTTTGGCAGCGGCCAACAACAAATATAGAATAGCTGTAGGTTCTTTGATCTATAGATACCCTACTCAAGTTCGGTTCCTGTCGAGAATTGGCTCTCGAGGTTAACATATCGACAGTAGTCTCTATTGGAGACGCGTAGACGTGTCGAATAAATGCCGACATATCGTCATATCTTCCATCGGACATCCAGACGTACGGCTGGATACCATCCTTACCTGGTCGAAATTCCTCTTATTCGAACCAAGCGCTTTGCATCTTTTATAATGCGCACTTCTAAGGTTTGGAATTCTCTGGCGGCGCGGCGTTTGTTTGTACAGAGTTCATATAACGTATACCTTTTTAAGGCACGAGTGAATAGGCATCTTCTGGGTGAGTTCGCTTCATCGTCGACCTCATCTTTGCCCAAGAGCAATCGCATCTTTAATTTAAAAAAAAATTATGGCACCGTGTACTGATTGTCGATATCCGCCTGCAATTCTTAAATTCTCATTTACATATGCAATAATCGCGCATTCCGTGCTATGATCGATTTAACTCCCTATATAAGTACATCGGTAACCTATACAAAGTAATTGTCCCGTGGACTCCTATTCGACATGATGCGCTAATCGGACAAGGCGTGATGTCTCTCGATAGCTTCGTTTATGAATGTACATGACCACACACACACACACATGACATGTTGACGACCGCTTTAGCTTAGTTGGTAGTGACCCTGCCTACGAAGCTGGAGGTCCCGGGTTCGAATCCCGGCCGGGGCATTTATTTGTGTGATGAGCACGAATATTTTTTCTTGGGTCTTGGATGTTTTCTATGTATTTAAGTATTTATTTATCTATATAAGTATGTATATCGTCGCTTAGTACCCATAGTACAAGCTTTGCTTAGTTCGGGACTAGGTTGATTTGTGTAAGATTGTCTACAAATATTTTTTTTTTTTTTTTACATACAAACCAAGACAATCAATTAGGTAAAGGATTTTTTGAGACACTTCTGATACGCAAATGAAACTGAACCCCTAAATATATCCTCTATGGGGATTATCAGGGACACATAGGTACCAAACAACTTTGCTGACTGCACAATCCTATCTTGTATCAATCATTCAGATACTTAACTGAAGACGACATGATCTCTCGTCAAACATACAAAAGAACGATTCATTCCAAACCCATCACTTCTCACTTAATCCCTAAAAGGGCTCCTAAAACAGGTTACGCGTTAAAAATAGCCGTTCGTTAGTCCCAAAACCAGAAGCGGTAGTGACATCTGACAATACATAACTCATCAGGTCAGTGGAAAAATGGCTTGTGTCACTATAGGTCTTGTATGCGCTTGCGTCGTTGTTTTTCGCGGTGAGTTCTAGTCTGCGCGGTACGGATTTAGCATCGATATTTGCGCGCACGCTGAGTCTAGATCACGCAACCGTGCTCTGTAGATCATTTCGGCTTAGTCAATGGAAACTATGTTTTTATTGAAGGGGTCAACGGAGTGGAAAGGCAAATGTTGAATTCGTAATCACTGCTAAATAATACAGAAACTGTGCTAGGATAACCAAAAAATTCAAATAAATGTGTTCCAGAATTAAACGTTTTGACTAGATTTACCCATAGTACAAGCTTTGCTTAGTTTGGGACTAGGTTGATTTGTGTAAGATTGTCCACAAATATTAATTATTATTAATTTTTTAATTATTATTTATAATTGTGAATTGTGATCGACAAGTGACTAAAATACTTAACCACTTTTGAGAAACCTCATGTGTTATATTCAAACGCAAGGCAAGCCTGAAACATTTCTCGTGTTTGTTATAAAATAAGATAGTTAATAAGCCTAGCTTATTTTGTTAACTATCTGACCACTTCTGCACAAATCGCATCACGTGTTTGACAGTACTACAAGTTACGTGTACTTGCCTACATATTTAACTACAAAATTTGTAATTTTAGAACTTTCGTAGACACAGTTAATTTTATTTAACATTATCCGCCGTCCATTTTGAACGACGGAAAATGCGTGCGTGGGCGGATTTGGAAAAAAAAACGCATTTTGTGATAATATCACTAGTTAGGTAGATTTCTTAGACGCATTTCCTAATATATATTTTTTCTTGTAGAAAAATCCGTTTGACGTCTTCTCTGATCGTAATATTTACTGATAGGTACATTAACGTGTTAAAAGTTTGAGTCTACTTTTTCCTGGATTTTCGTAAAGAGCGAGGTAAGTATTGTACTCAAAGTAAGATGCCAAATGTCACACGTCTGCCACACAAACATATTTTTCTAGCATTCTAGGCGACTAATTTTCTAAATTGTCTCAACTATTACTAATTCGCGACCACGTAGAAACCTGCACAAGTTGATTCGCGCGACGTTTTTATGACGTCTACATTGGTATTGGTACAAACGATTATTTATTGCTGCGCAATTTCGGGAACTAATTGTCTTTTTAATAGAGCTGATTGTGTTTTATAAGGACATTGCACTTTATCTAGTTTACGTTAGCTTTGAGTGCCGCTTTAATTGCCTCCAAAAGTATTTGATTTTGAGCTGTCAACTCCTTACTCGGACTAGTTTTCGGTAGACCATGTGACTCAGGAAGTTTCCTCGAAAATGTCCATTATTGGCTTAATGAGTATTTTCCCTGAAACAGACTTCTCAGATAGTATAGATAGATCGGCGTTCGATGGTTCAGGGTAATTACGTAACTTTACGAACGCGCGTTAGGACAAATGGGCAAAAAATCATTGTCATTTTCACGTTCTACAAATATAACAATTGAATTTTCCGGAAAAGAACGTTTGAAAAGTTACGCGATTAGGTAACCAACGTCGATAGTTCTAACGCATACGCACACACGCACGCATTTAAAGAACAGTTCATTTTAACCACAAGTTTTTCAGTACCGATACGGATCGTGAGAAAACCCATGTAGACCACGTGAACCACGTCTAAAACACGTTTTAACCCTGTCAACGAATTCGTAAACCTTCACACGCATCTGGTGTTGGCATGTCAATTATTAGGCCTGGTTTTTAGAGAATGACATCATGGTGACATAGTTGACACGTTTAATGAAGCCGCCTGACAGTTGGGTTTACGAGGTTCAATCCCGTGACCTCCGTCTGGAAACTACATTGATGACAATGACAACTATATATTACATTACTTATACATATTATCAACTCATAAGGAAATGTTTATAATGATAACTAATCATACTTATTTTAACTGAGGCACGTGCCAAAGATTTTCGGAAAAAGAATCTCTACCTATTTGGTGTGGACAAATGAGTGATAATTTATGAGTACCTAATGACAAGCAAGAACTTTCATGAAACAGTAAACACAATAAATTCACATCCTTAACTGACAATATTGAACAAATAGCGTGAAGTAAACGCTGTGATACATAATTATTTCATAGTAGGGCAGAACACTTGATCTAAATATTGACATCTAAGTGTCGATGACTGGTACATTTACCTTAATAGTCAATAGACGAATGGCTGACTGATTTACGCGTGTCAATGGCTCTAATTGAAACGTATTCAACGTGTCAAATGGTATATTGCTACGTGAGGGTCGAGGTTCGAATTCACACTTGCACGAATGCGGACAATGCATCATTGAAATGATCTAAGTATTCAATAGCTATGAATATTAAGCTTGTTTTAACAGTGAATACAAAGTGCAAATCGTGAACCGCGGTAGTGAAAAGTTGAGAACGCAATCAGGAAAGCAGATCCTGTGAAAAGCCAGGACAACCCTATGAGAAGAACAGAGAATAGGCAGAAAGTTGACAGTTGTGTAGGAATAATTAATTAAATGTTCGTGTCTCAACCGACTCAATAGATAGCATCTAAAAAAATATAATATTCACTAATCTTACCTTACCTAAGTTATTTCTTAAAAAAATGGCTAAGTGCGTGTGGGGCCACGCACAATGTAGGGTCCGTAGTTGTCCAAATATTCGTGTTCATCACTCAAATAAACCCGGGACCTCCAGCTTCGTAGGCAGGGTCACTACCACTAAGCTAAAGCGGTCGTCAAGATTTTATTCTCTAGTTTTGTCGGCGTGCCCAATATGTATACTCGCGTCAAATTACGCTTTCTAGTATTAACGGTTACTAAGAGACCGGAGACGAACAAACGGACGACCTGACGGACGGACAGACATGGCGAAACCTAAAAACACGACTTACGACTTTGTCGAAAAAAATCAGTTAAGCAAGCAAAGTGTTCGTAAAGTGAAAAAGCTGTTCGTCGCAGATAATCGATCTGGCTGCGGTACGGTTCGGTAAATAGAGCGAAATATTTGAACACCGTAGGAAATCGAGAATTGAGCAGTACCGCCCGAAACGGGGAAAGCGGCCGGTAAAAAAAACCGCGAGGAAACGGTTCGCTTACAATTTGGACTTGAATGTGCCAGTTTATTGCGTTAATAATGAAGTTCCTTGACTGATAAGATAACCGAACTAAGTCTACAGTCAGCCTCATAATTAAACATAAAAACGACAGGGTACAAAAGGTGCTAAGCCCCTTGTGAGGGTGACCGTACGTAATTCGATTTTGAGTAGCAAGAATTTTCGTTTAACGTTTGAGTAAGAGTAGAGTGAATCCTGCAAAACAATAAGCGTAACTTTTCAAAGGTATGCCCACCATCAAAAACTAGTAGCTTAAATAGACGAACAGGTATTTTTTACACGGAAAATCGATATTTTTTACATTTTCAACCCCCCTTTCGAAATATTTCCAAAAACTGTATCGCCCAAACAAATCCATATACATATAATTCTCGAACCTGGGGGATTTTTGAGTTTTGAATGCTCGACTTTTCACTCGCGATCTGTCAAAAAACTATGATGTTTTGACAGATGTCGAGTGAAAAGTCGAGCGTTCGACACTCAAAAATCGGCCCCCTGCTTTTGCTTACAAGATTTCACGAGAATCGGTTTAAAAATGCGACGTGTAGAAGAATAGCCGGACAGACATTTTTGAAGAATAGCCGGACAGATATTTTTGAAGAATAGCGGAACAGACATTTTTCTGCCTAAGTTGAAACAGAGTCGCTTCGCGCTCACTCATCCAATTACATTTTGTCCTAACCAAATGTACTTTAACCGTACTCTTTAAGTTATAAATTGCATTAAAACGAAAGTTGACAAACCTCGAAGATATCATTTTATGCACTAAATCTATATTTAGTAATCTACATACACGGCCCATAAATTACCTGTTTGTCTTCTCATAAAACTCTGCAGGGGATCAGTTAGATAGTCCGATTAAGCCCCTCATCTATCAAACTGAAGCAAATCTCTGATAAACTGCACCTGTGCAGGATACCTTAAGAACAGAGACATTTTATCAGAATTTACCGCTTTTCTTGTTCTACGTTTTTACTTTGATATTTTTTTCAAAACGAAATCTGGAAAAATGTGTCAACTGAATTATGAAAGTCATTATCCTACTAGTGTTTTCTCGGTAACCTAAAGGAGCCGGGCACGCTTTATCACGTAATCCCAAAATTTGGGAAATTCGCTATCTGAACAACTTCCAACTCATAGTGGAAGGAAACCAGTCTTCTCACGATGTTTGTCCTTACGTAAAAGCTACAGTCATATGTCGCATAAGTTATTTGTTTTTCATTTTAAGGTCCAATAACCGTAATCCCAGTAAAAATTAGTAAAAATGGTCTCCGAACAACACTACGTCAGTCCCTAACTATAGATGTCATTAAACAATTAGTAAATAATTAAGATAATCTATGAGTAAATGGTTGTTGGAAACACCAAACTAAAATAAATATAACACAACCATATTTTCGACACACACAAGACAGTTTGACAGTAGATAATAGACGATCCATAAATTTTCCAATTACCGTAGTCTCGGCCCTAGTCTAGTCTATGGCGCTGTTGCCATTCATAAGCTGTCTCGACTCGCCTCACGACTCACCCCTAGTTTATTCTTAATTTTTTTAATTAACTACCAAGACCATAGAAAACATGCATACTGCCAGCTTGACGTAAAACTCTAGCATATAGATAGACGCTTAAGACTAAAGAAGAATTACATGCCCATTACCGACTATTCTTAGATTTTAAGATTTTCTGTCTCAGTAGCAACTGTCACTCATTAACCCATCATCGGAAGCTCTGGTGACCTTCATCACCATACTCACTTCACTCATACCACGTCCCTATTTCACTTTGGCATTTTGAAGTGACAATGACAATTTTCCGCTATTGGTTCCACAAGTAAAGATAGCTGGATATTGGTAATTTGGTACATGGTAATACTTTTAGTATGGTTAGACTTACTTTAATCTAAGATGCGCTGATGTGCTCTGTGTCAGACGTCAGAGTGCGTCAGAGATCATCACGTCAGATAAGTATGACCTTGCTTAAGGTACTACGGGTACTAAAGAATCGACCTGGTGATTCCAGTGGTTAAGCCTGCGTGGAGTCGTGTCGGGGGTTTCTCCTGGATTTTCCCTAGGCTACTCTGCAACGAATATCCGGCCAAATCAGGAAAAGGCTTATAAAAGTGTACATGTGGAGCATAGCATTATACGGGTGCGAAACGTGGACAATGACACAGAGGGACAGAGAACAACTTGAAGCCTTTGAAATGTGGTGCTGGCGGCGGATGGAGAAGATCAGTTGGACCGAGAGAAAATCTAACGAGGAAGTTCTCAACATTGTCCTAAATACAACAAATTGGCACAAATTGGCCTAAATAAGTATTACTTTTTCTCTTTGCCTGAGATACAGGATAACCTAGTTCAGGCGCTTGTAATAATGTATGAACTGTGTATTAATATGTAAGGACTGTGTAAACACTAGCAATAAGGTTTTTAATTCAATAAATATTATCTTATCTTATCTTATCTTATTGTGCAGGAAAGGAGGTCCCTGTTGCAGACTATTGAGAACAGAAGAGGAAAGATGTTTGGGCACCTGTTACGACACGACGAATTCATAAAGCATATTGTGGAAGGGAAGGTGGAAGGAAGGCGGAAGAGAGGGAGACCAAGAAGAACGTACAAGGACCAACTTAAGGAACAAGTAAACGTCGTGTCGTAGGTATCAGGCGGTCAAACGAAAGGCTCAAGAAAGAGATACATGGAAATTGCTCCACCGACAAGAGCTTGGCTCTTAAATTGATGATGATGATGATGATGATGACTCTCCAACGACCCGGCCTATAAAGCCACGGTCATCATCCTCCTAGCGTTATCCCAGTACAGTTGCATCCTGAAGGATGCCTGGGGTCCGCTACCTAATCCCAAGATTTTGCGTAGGCACTAGTTTTTACGGAAGCGACAGCCATCTGACCTTCCAATCCAACCCCGAGGAGAAACTAGACCTTATTGGGATTAGGCTTTGTCAAGTGAGTGGGCAACTTGACTGTTAGAAGTTCTCAAGCCGCCCGAAGGCCTCCAATTTGGCTTAACGACTGCTGCCGTAGACAGCAACCGGGATCAACGGCTTAACGTGCCTTCCAAAGCACGGGGTCATGTTAAAAAAAAAGATGCCGATAGTACACTGGTTCGCCCGACACCAATCATTGACAAGCGTTGTGAACGCTAATAGATTGCGTCATGGATTAGTCAGCTGGCACTTGGCAGTGGTGGTCCACTATTTCAGTGGTTTACGTCGAGTCACGTGGCCGGCCCTTACGTTAACGGTGGCATCGGCCTGCCAGGCCGGAGGCATCGTCATCGGAACTAGTCTGTCGACCCTATCCAAGTCTGTCCCAAACTAAGCAAAGCTTGTACTATAGGCGCTACAACGAGAAATATCATGTTCTTTGAAACGCTATTCTGATCAGACGAGGAAACAATAGGGATTGATTTTTAGATATATGAATCTTGACTATATGATTGTGTTTTTGAAACATGTTGCTTAAAATTTTCTCGGTAGAAAAAAAAACAAATGTGTGTCTTTATTTCCCTTTTTTACTAAACGATACAAATAAGTTAATATTACCACGTTATTTTACCACGTCTAAACTCTGTCAAGAAAACTGCTCACAGTTACATATTTATCGAGATTTGTCAAATAATGTCACTCCTGAAGAGTGTTGTATCCCGTTTTGCCTTGCGCAAAAGACATTAAGCGTGTCTCTTTCACTGGGGGCGTGGTTTACCGAATCGATATATCCCCTTAAGGCCTTTACACGGTTCAAGAACTTTCATGGAATTTTCATTACATCGCGGGGTTTGATCGTCCTCGTCTTTCGTCGGTAGCCCGCAACCCGAAATGTAATCAAAATTGCATGCAGGTTTTTGCACCATGTAAATCGCTCATTATATAGATCGACAACGTTTGTGTTTTCAAAAGATGAAAGATGATTATATCGCGATTATTAAATCATTTAATCCCATCTATTTCCCAAAGACACTCAGCTGAGACTACTCATAATTTCATATATGATACTCAAAATAATGAGATATATACATATAATGAGATACTCTAATAGCTAGACTATACCTACAGGTAGGTATACAGATACCTATTAATTCTTTAGTACCTATTTTTCTAAGCTCTCGAAAACATTAAATAAGTAACTGCTGCTGTATACTGATTAAAATACTGTTTCGTTTCATTTAGTCTAATCCAAATTGCTGACCCGTCAACCTTTGTATGTAAAAAATACTCAGTGGCTCGGCTGAGGAGCGGACCAAACAATAGAACCTCTGTGACTAGAGAGAGTCCTAAGTATTCATTAGCGGGGAGCGAAAAGTCAAAGACAAGTAGCCATTTGAAAATGAATGACCCTTACGCAACGCGTCAAACAACTTACTGTGCAAACGTATCACCTGTTTACATTCGCAAGCTCGCATTAGCATGTTTAGTAAACTAAACTCTACTGTAATACAAATGAAGTTCAAATTGTAAAACCCTGAACCAACCCTGAACGATACGAGGTCGCGGTTATCGCTGTACTGAACGTTTAAAACACCTAAAAGGTTCGCGAGTATACTATAAAAAGAACCTATTTAAAAAATCATTCACACCGAAGCGAGAATGTTTGGGTCAACAGTCCCGTTCAGGTGTCGTTCTATATTTGAAAAAGCAACGGGCGGCGCTTTTTTCTTAAAATTTGGCATTGTGGTCTGCCAGTATTAGTTTCTTAAACGTGGTGACAGCAGGAAAAGAGGTTAGTTTTTTTTAATGTCGTGTTGGGGGGTGCAATATTTACAGAGCTGTTTTATATCATTTGAATTTAGAATCCCTAAATTCAAATGATATAAAACAGCTCTGTAAATATTGCACCCCCCAGTCATTTCACATCACTTTTACGGAGCAGTTCATACGAGTAGAACACACCTTCCTGCCAAATGTTTTAATTGTATTTGTAGTGCTTATAGTCTCCGAGTATATCGGCTGTCACATACAGACGTAAAGACGGACGGACGGGTTCCGTTTTCACCATTTTGGCTACGGAACCTTGAAAGTACTATTCGTAATTGTATTGTAAACAACACTACTAATAATAAAGGAAATAAATTTATTAATAATGAAAACTATAGAAAAACATATTACCTAACAAAAATAAAACTAAATACAGCTAAATTAAAATCTAAATATAAAACTAAATTAAATCTAAAAAAGGCCCCCGCGGCATTGTGCCGAAGATACTGGCAGCATTTCCTCTTTGAATGGCCAAACTTATTCGTTGGCCGAGGTAGCTGCCAGCTCTTCGGTCAATAATAAAGTACATATATTAAAATAGGTTCTCGCTGGTGGTAACCCTAGCGCTGAGGGCGGGGCCTCGAAAGAGCGCGTTGCGTGCGATAGAAAGAGATGGCCACGTTTAGGCACATTTGGCATACATAAACGGAGAATTTGGTAACAGATAATCTTCTGTACTTGTACTATTACTTATTCTGTGCCAATACCTAAGTAGATTCTATGAAACGTCTGTCTGCAAAACGAAGTACAACCTAAAAATAACTGTAGTTTATAATACTTAACCTAAAACAATTAAATGCTTAACTTCCAACTAGTAATGTATGTATAATACTCTTACTCGTGCTATTTTCTACAGTGTTGGCATTCAAGGAGCATAAATTCGCATTGATATAAATTTTACGAGTCGCGAGTCGGCAGCCGAAATATATGCCTCCAGTCCAGTGATATCTTCCGCTAACTTTATGGTGCTAATGTACGAATCTGACTTTAATTACGTTTGATGATACGGATGATATACTACTGTGTTTATGGTTTAAAAACACAAGTTTTATAATTTGTGGGCACTGGGTTGATCCTGTGTCGAGCGAAGGTGAATTCACGTAATTTGGCGAATATTTGTGGCGGTATGAATTGGAAACACAAAGGTTAAAAAAAACCGGCCAAGTGCGAGTCGGACTCGCACACGAAGGGTTCCGTACCATTATCTATAAAAACCGGCCAAGTGCGAGTCGAACTCGCGCATGAAGGGTTCCGTCCCATTATCTTTAAAAACAGCAAAAAATCACGTTGGTTGTATGGGAGCCCCCTTAAATATTTATTTTATTGTTTTATAGTATTTGGTGTTATAGCGGCAACAGAAATACATCATCTGTGAAAATTTCAACTGTCTAACTATCACGGTTTTTGACATACAGCCTGGTGACAGACGGACAGCGGAGTCTTAGTAATAGGGTCCCGTTTTACCCTTTGGATACGGAACCCTAAAAATGTATAAAGGGTCTGCAACGCGTACGTGACTCCTTTGGATTTGCGGGCGTCCATAGGCTGCGGTATCCGCTTACCACCAGGTGAACCGTACGCTTGTTTACCACCGTTATTTTTAAAAAATGGTACCAAGTGTTTTTTCCTCGGGAGGGTGCTCCATATTGAGAGTGAGGGGCCTGCATAAAGCCCTTAAGCCAATAAATCGTCGGCAACCCGCTTGTAATTCTTCTGGAGTCGCTAGTGTCCATAGGCTATGGTGTCTGCTTCCCATCAGGCCGGCCGTAAGCTTGTTTGCCACCGTCGTTGTATAAAATTACGGTTTGCATCAAACTGCTTCTTTGCCCGACGAAATAACTCGTCTTGAACTTTCAGCTTAAGTCTGCGTTTCCATTCCACCAGAGATGTGCGAGGATGCTCTTTCATACATTTGACAACTCGCAACGCGCCGAGCGAGGTGTCAAATATATGAAAACACATCCTCGCACATCTCTGGTGGAAACGCAGCCTAAGTGTTTGCTATAATTACACATCGCAACAGCTATCGAAAATGACTAACCACCGTAGCTAAATTAGGTTTTTTATACAGCGAGCTTCGAGAAATTAGGTTTTTTACGGGTCAATAATTGCTCGCCGTTTGTCGGTGCTCCAAATACGTTTAATTATCTGTGCTTAATCGTTGGCAATTTCCGATGCGATTCTACGAGTGCCAAATTAACTCCTAAACAATTGAATGCTTTCTCATTTTGTTGTTAGTATTAATTAAAGTGACTCTACTAAAATCAGAAAGTACTTACAAAATCTCACTATGTACAAAACTTGGAATACGCGAGCATACGCGAAGTGTCAATCATGTACTCACGTCAACCAATTTGATTTCGAGGCCACCCGAAAATCTATATGAAAGCCGCTACAGATTTCATAATATGTAATACGAGTATGTGTAATACGAGGCCACTTCTTGCCTAGAAATAAAATTAGTTGACCGTAGGTACCTACTGTATTAAGTGACTGAATTATTTAGTGACTGGGTTGCGCTAACGTACGATTACAGAGCTTTTGCTGTAAGAAGTCACTTTTGCGACAATGTGAAATGGAATCGATTTATATGATGATGAAAAATGGCCGCAAAACTACGGCGAACTGCGCGTTTATATTTAACTTTTTTAATGCCAAATATCGTATCGTTCGGAAACCTTTTTCTCAAATAGACCGATTACCGATTCAATCGCAATTTTTTTCTTGCTACTTAGGATCCAAATCGCCATCTCAATTAGAATAGAATAGAATCACATTTAATTCAAAACATCATAAATAAAAAGAAAAACACATTAACAAAGACATCGAGGAAAAAATTACTTAATTAACTATGTGAAAGTTAACTTCAATTTAACGCGATTCTTTTTTTCGATTAAAATCCAATTCAAACGCGGTTTTGCAACTTAAATTGTAATCGATTACAATCAACTCGTTAATTAATAGAGATGATAATTGGCAAGGTACATAATTAAAAATTCAACTTGTTTAGTACAACATTGTTTTAAGTGAACTCGTAATAAAAAGTTTCAAAGATACTTAAATCAAAAAATTGCTTCAAAAAAAATATTACCAATATACAAAGAAAGTGTTTTCTGTAGGATTTTTATCATACAAGAACACTATTCATATAGGTATGGTATAGGCTACTGAACTGATTTCATATAAAACTGTCTGTTGTCGTAATTTATAACGTACCTAAACTTATCGAACTCACTCATTTCATAATTACCTATTGATTGTCTGGTAGAGATCTGTGCCCACAGTGAAAGTCATGAATATAAGTACGTCCCCAAAGTAAAAATATCTACTAAGCCCTTGTCATGTTCGGATATTTTATCATTGAGTGTGTAATTCCACTCACACCTCAGATTCGATTGAAGTCGCTCAACCAATGTCACTGGACCTGGAGACTATTCCAGTGTTTAAACCTTCGCGTGGTCGTCTCGGAGCTTTACCCTAGATTCTCCCCAAGCCACTCTCCCAACCGCGCACTCCCTATAAAGCCAGGTTAAAAAAATAATGCGTATATGTATTTATACTGACTGTTCTTAAATGCAAGTTTGTACTATATTGTGCAATAGACAAATGAAGTAATTATCCATGTCTACATACACAGAACAAGGCTTAATTGGCTATGTGTACCCGTCTAAACACGTGGCACTACTTCTCGGCGATACATGTATTACCACATTCGGACAATCTAGAATTTACTCAGCTGCGCGCTATAGGGCTATAGTGTGCGGAATGTAACACTGTTGGAATTTACAAACGTATTGAAAATCTCTTTTAATGCAAACTATAGAAAACGTCGCGATGAAACCGCCATAATCACAATAGCAGTCATTTTCATAAAACTCCTGCCTACGCCAAATCTTGGGATTAGTTACAAAGCGTTTCCCCCGCCAGCCCCTAGTTTCCAGGTTCCCTCAGCAGGGAGTTAGGAGGAAAATGAGGAGAAGATCTTACAGAAATCGACCTACACCCGCTCTTAAAAGGTATGTGGTAAAGAGATGACGATTTACATGACAAAGATGAGATGCCAGAGATTAATATTAACATGATAAAATAAAGAGATGCTAGAGATGAAGATTTAAATGATAAGGAGATGCCAGAGATGAAGATTATGTTAATCACTCATTTATGGTGCAATAAAGAATATTTATTGTTATTATTTGTATGTCTTTCCCGTTCACGGGACAATGGTGTCCCGGGCCTTTGGGAGGCGTGCGCGGAGCCGAAGTATCGAGGTACCGAAGTGCCATCGAGTACCACATAGCCAACACGTAGAGGCCCATTTGACAATTTCATGAAATGCAACGGATACACCGAGCGGATGCCGTCCCTGCCCGTGTCATGGGACGCACACAGAGACAGCACCCGCCAGGGTGTATAGGGACTATTGTTGGTTGATGGAATCTAAATGAACCGGGTTATTAGGTGAAGATGATGGACTAATGGCTGGGCTATTGGGTGAGACATCGGACGCCTGCCTAATAAAACAGTCTCTCATTTTAATTCTGGCAGACGGTGACTTGCTCCCTGCTAGATGGGCCCCTATTAAACAGCGACATTAAAAAATGGCCTAGGGGCAACACCGGTCAGAGAGCTGGGGGGTAGAGAGGTGGCACTGGACTTTAAACATATAGCCAACTCGCCACTTAGGTGACCACATCTACCCTCGAGCAACAGCTCTTGCGACTCCACTCTGGACGGCCGGTTAAGAGATGCTAAAGATGAAGATTTACATGATAAGGAGATGCCAGAGATGAAGATTTACATGATAAAGAGATGCTAAAGATGAAGATTTACATGATAAAGAGATGCCAGAGATGAAGATTTACGTGATAAAGAGATGCCAGAGATGAAGATTTACATGATAAAGATATTTTTTATATAATTTTAAGGCATTAATAGATTTTAAAGTACCTAGACAAATCGGTGAGAATCATGTTTTACCTTGTTATTCATAGTTAATGCCACATCAGACAGCTACCTACCATTGCCACCATATACCTAATTGTATAAAAAAATCACCACTGCCAATTTCTCGTCGATAAGTATGTTCCTTACATCATCAAAGTAATTCACGTCGAAAACCCAATCAATGGCGGCCCTAAACATCGGTCGTAAACAAAAGTCAGGTGCGCTAAGTATAGTTCGTTATTCAATTGTTATGTAACGCTGCGCTGACGACCTAAAATCGGATGTGGCTTGCTGCGCGCCCGACACGAACGTTCCTAGTAGATAAGACTAAGGATGCACTAGGGATTTTTTACTAGAAGTATGGGTTTTGCACACATCTTATATGTAAGCATAACATATAGGGGCCAAACGCAACAACAAGTTAATAGAAAAAAAAAGCAACACAGATAAAAAAAATGTATTTAACATGCATCGTCGAAAAGGGAAATTTTGACAAAAGTATTATTAATTCCTTAAACTGATTAAGATACCATGTTTTCATTGAAACTTGTCATTTTTGCTTTGGTTTTACAGAAAAACGTAAGCGGGAAAAGGCCATTCTAATTCGAATTGGAGTAATACTATAATGCATGAAAGATATTTTACTTATAATAAAAAAAAACATAAAATTAATGTAAAATGTATGCTATTCTAAAAAAGCCTTAACAATAAGTAACAAGCAAGCATATCGTCACTGTCACTGGTAAATAACAAATCCATTACACGTCATGACAGAGTTTTTTTTTTGTAGAGGCCAATATAATTTAAAAGTGAAGTGCAGAAAGTACGGAATTAATGAATGAACTCTCTCACCACTATCGCCGGCTCGCCGCATACCGATAATTATAGATTACACACATAATAGGTATATATATATATAGGTTTAGTAGACTGTTGAACTGTCTAGGTCCGCTACATTCTAGATCTCACGGCTAGCTTTAGACCTTACTCATCAGGTTTATGACGTGAACGTGACAGAATAAGTACCTGATGTTAATCGGATTAGCGATTACAACATCACATTACAATAAACCTCATTTGATTTTAATGAGGGCTACCGTTTTTGTGCTCACTAGTTGGCGCCACAAGTTTGTTATTGGTTATTATGGGTGTAAAATCTAAATTTACGTTGAAATCGCAGCGTAAATATTTTTATGTCACACCTGGCCAAAAAGTGGCCATTATCGCACGCTCCGCGCGCGAAAAAACCCACTTCCTGGCCAGGGGGTGACATAAAATTTTGTACTTACCACGGGCGATAATAAAGAAAGCCTCAGATCGCATATTTATCGCCCTTGCCTTCGATCTGAGACATTCTTTGTTTTATCGCCCTTGGTAAGTAATGTACTATTATCGAACAACCCATGTTGTAGCGCAGTTCCGTTTTGTTCGAAAAAGCGCCCCTAGCGGCGAATCCATACGCGATAGCCCTCATTATAACATCCGTATGTGGAAAGTTTTTAATTTTAATATTGATTTGCGTGGGGTTGTCGTCGTATTTATTTTGATTTATTTTCTATTACAGTCATTACAGTACAGACGTCTCGGTTAACTCAGGCGGTGGCTGTGCGGCGAGCAGCGTAACAGCGGGGTTGGTCTCTAAAGGCAGTGCCCTGTATTTATAAAGTAGTTTGCCAGACTCAATCCCCATCTACTTTAATCTATTCTAGGTAGACAGAGAAAGGAATTGAAAGAGGAGTCTATCCACATCATAAAAACTTTCAAAGCGAACTGTAGGTCCTTCTTCGAAAACCATCTATACATTTTCAAAGTATATAGCCCAAAGTTCTCTCTGACTCATGATTAGGGCTAGCAGTACTGTGGGGCTAGCATAACATGCATCTCGTCTCTACTCGCGCGCGAGATAGGCTACCTATCACTGTCTGATTAATGCTGTCAAAAAGTGACAGGTAGCTTATCTCGCGCGCGAGTAGATACGGCATGCATGTTGTGCTAGAGGGGCTGGTACCGGTACCATACAAAATCCCGGGAATTTCCGGGAAATTGCATGCCCTACTCATGATTGTTGGGTACACTAGCAGGATAAGCTAAGGCGGGATGAGCCCCTTAGCTCTCACCAAACATCCGAGTCCATATAACTTCAGCTGGGTCGAGACACCCAATCCAAAATCCGGGACCCACCACAGAAGGTAGAATTTACAATATTAAGGCTCATGACAAACTACAGGCCTTCAACATAAGAGGCAAACAAGTATGTAATACGCACATTGTACGTGCATTCAACACATGCGAGGCATAGGTTAGGAGCACACGTGCACCGAAGCGTGGCTGGTCCAGATAATAACGGATACTGACCATTGATTTATAACACTATTCAATATAGTGTGTACAGTGTGTACTAGGAGTACTAAGGGCACTAAAATTGAGAAGCGAGCATGCACCCTGCGCAAATAAAATGTATGATGTATGAAAACGAAAATTCCTGAGTTAGTTTTACCTATTGGGTTTGTTTTTATAGCATGTAACATATACAAGACGCATTTAAGTACTTACATACGTACATACTTATATCTCGCGCGCGCGGAATACTCACAGTTGTAGTTGTGACACATACGAACACATAGACATGTAAACTTCTGTAATGCGCCCGCCGGACATACGAAAGCATTTTTTCCCAAACTTAAACGGAGACCTTCGATCGTTTCGCCACGTTTCGCTCGGGCCCTATTTCACCACGTCGACAATTAAATAGTCAGTGACAAATGTCGAGTGACAATTGTCAAGCGACAGGTGACATTCGATTGACATTGCCGGGCTGGTTTTTTTACACATAGGCAACGTGAACGTCGTGAACTCATAGCGCCTAATACCTACTAACATAGACTATAGATTATATATATTGTTGTATTTTTTTTCTTTTTATATTTAAAACTTATTATTTTTATTTTGACGCTTTGAGACCATGTACATCTCAAAGCACGTTAGAATAGTCATTATTAAGAATATTTTGACGCTCAGAGACCATTTACATCTCTGAGATATTATATTAAATTTTGTTATTCAGACTGAGACCTTATACATCTCTCAATTTTACTATTATTGTAATACTTGAATTTAAACTTTCATGAGACATGTTATAACTTTATTTTACTAAACGGTTAAAACTCACGTATTAATTGTCACTTCGGGCGACATGTTTCGAACTCTTCGGGAGTAAACGTCACGTCGACGACGTCGTCGTCGTAATTAATACGTGAGTTTTAACCGTTTAGTAAAATAAAGTTATTATTGTAATGTTTGTAATAGATAATTAATATTTTGACATGAAAAATGTATTAAATTCTTATTGATATATTTCTTAAATTGTAAATTAATATTTTCTCATGAAAAATCTATCATATGCTTATATTGTAAGACTTTTTTTAAATTGTACGTTAACATTATGACATGTGAAAGTGCCCTTTTGTAGCCTGTTTCCAGAATAAGTGTTTGAATTCTGAATTTTGAATTTTGAATTCTATGTGTCTTAGATTTCTTGATCTTAAGTAGGTTAAGTATTATCATTGTAATAAGCATATTTTTGTGAGAAAATGGCTGACTGTCGAGTTTCTTTCGGCGTTTCTTCTCGGCAGTGGCCTCTGTGAAACGCTAGTAGGGTTTGACTTGTAAAAGTGCCATTGCGGCCTACTTACAGAATAAAGTTCATTTATTTCATTTATTTATTTCATTTATAGCTCAACATACAATCATGGCTCACCAGCGTTCGTGAGATAAAAGTTTCTACTGTAAAGCGGGTATTACACTGTCCTGAATTCAGGACACTTAGAAGGGTTCCGACCTATACGTTAGAGCGAGATGCTTCAACTCGCCTCCACTAGTTAGGACGCCTGATTCAGGACAGTGTAATACCCGCTTAAGCAATAATTGGAAACCCACTGCGGCGTTTATACTAACGCTACGAGCATAATGTAAGTACTTGAAATAAATACAGATAAGCAATTTGGTCTTTGGTGTTGTACACTGTGATTTGTAAAAATTATTGACTGTAACATATAGGTACACATACAACTACTTAGGTAGTTCTGTGCCTACCACAATGACTTTCACCTCTAATAGCTACCGAGGTTGGGCGGAATATGAGATTCCGTAATGGAAAATGTCTAATATCTAATTATTTCATGAATAACGGCCGCGGGAAAGATGGCACATGTATTTACAAGATTGGTTGGTCGAGTAATATGTGTAAAATTATGTTATTCCATTTAATCTATTTCCATATAAAGTGAGAGGTAATAGGTACCCACAGAATAGGTTCTTTAACATTAAATCTGCCTATTTCTTAACGTGTGGCTTCTCTCGGTTCCATGTGTTGAAACTTGATATACATTATTACCTACATTACTTTGATAGAATTGGTATCATATTTTTTCGAATATAGACGACACAAGGAGTAAGCATATCAGTTACTCGATACCAACAATTAAATATTAAATGGGAGGTCATGACTTGTATTCATCTTGCATGAATTTTGACTGCTAGGAATATGAGTTATTTCACGTCACATTGCCGTTTACTTTCACTAAAGCCCGAAACGCACTGAGAGCAGTAGCGGGACGGGGCGTCGCGGTGCGGAGGCGGTACCGGTTGTAATATTCGAACTCGAAATCGGCCGGGAAAAAAGCGTTCTGTGCGGACCCTTTCATAGTAGTTCGAACATTACAACCGGTACCGCCTCCGCACCGCGCCGCCACCGCTGTCTGTGCGTTTCCAGCTTAATTGACATACATATAGGTAAAGTATTGTTATTCTCATTTCAACTAATAGGTATTACGTATCATTGGAGTGATCATTGCATGACGTATCACTCTGCAGGCGTTATCTAGTATTTTGTTGGGGATAGGGGGGAGCACTAAATATAAGGCAATGGTGAGGATTTTTACTGTTGGAAGAAACCCCCTTGTTCCTGCGCCAGGGAGGGATCATATTTAACATTTATTATACTGATATTAAGTTCCTAAAAATTGACAGGGTAAGGAAGGGACGTTCCGTAGAAGAAGTACAGACCGTCGGTAGAAGAAGGCACCCTTCGTAGAAGGAAGTGACCCTTCGTAGAAGAAGAGACCCTCCGTAAGTAGAAGAAATGGACTTTCCGTAGAAGAAAGGGGCTCTCTGTAGAAGGAAGAGGCCCTCTGAGAAAACGACCCTCAGGGACCTGCTCCCCTCCCCCGTCCGCTACCATTTAACCTCTCCCTCTTACACACTCGCCCCGCATGCACCGCCCGACTGAATCGGTAGACTTATACTAAAATACAAACTAACATGCATCGTTTTATGTATTGTTTTAGCTATCTACATAAAACTAACAATCATTAATTTTCAAAAACGCGGTGTTTGATTTTTAAATTATTATATTAAACACCGCTTTAAGCATGCATAAAATATTAATATCGTAATAAAACCAATATAACAGTATCCCAAGGCTATACGGACATGAGAGATAGCAGCATAACTTGAAATTGTACAAAAAAACCCGCTTATCTAAACTTCGTATCGGCACTTTACATACCAAGGTGCACCGAAAACTTGTGTAATTTAACGTGTAAGTAAGTCACGAAATTTTTATGAGTATTAAAATGTCTACAATCTGGGACCCCTTATACATACCTACTTGCAATTTATTTTCTCAATTGGATGGATAGTTCTTTTGAATAGACCTCCGGCCATGGCTTTGCGCGAATTGCGGCGCGGCAAGCATTTTAACTGTCCATTGCACGGTCGAGACGCGCAATGCACTGCGGTAAGTTTGAAGCACACGCAATGTATTAGGAAAACTGCTGTCGCCGCCGCTCGAAGTCGTGGCCGTTCTGTAAAGTTGATAAAGCGATCTCTCCAAATGCCTAAGCTCAAATGCAAGGTGAAATAAAAAACCGCGAACAATATCCCTCTCTTTCTCTTCTCAAATATCATCGATCCATCAGGCACAAATAATGATTTAGTCATTTACCATAGTAAACCATTGCATTTCATGCATCTTATGTGATGGAGTGAAAATATGAGAACATGTGGTAATAATTTGAAATCTTTCGTCAAACTGTTATAATTCATTTAGTTAGTCATTAACCATAGTAAATCATTGCATTTCATACATCTTATGTGATGGGGTGAAAATATGAGAACCATGTGGTAATAATTTGAAATCTTCCGTCAAACTGTTATAATTCATTTAGTCATTAACCATAGTAAACCATTGCATTTCATGCATCTTATGTGATGGAGTGAAAATATGAGAACCATGTGGTAATAATTTGAAATCTTCCGTCAAACTGTTATAATTCATTTAGTCATTAACCATAGTAAACCATTGCATTTCATGCATCTTATGTGATGGAGTGAAAATATGAGAACCATGTGGTAATAATTTGAAATCTTCCGTCAAACTGTTATAATTCATTTAGTCATTAACCATAGTAAACCATTGCATTTCATGCATCTTATGTGATGGAGTGAAAATATGAGAGCCATGTGGTAATAATTTGAAATCTTCCGTCAAACTGTTATAATTCATACTATAGGTAGTACAGATAAATGTCACTGCATAGAGTGTATTCACTGTTTTCTCAATCAATTACATTCCCCTCGAATTCCATTTCCATACAAGTCCAAACAAGACATCCAACTTCACACCTGCCTAATATGGCATTCAGTTATTTTAACAAACATTTGGAAATCAATAACGCTAGAGAAGTCAATTAACCTTAATGTTGGAAGCGGTACTAGAGAGATGCCCTTTAAAGCATGTAGCTCAGCTAAAGCAGTTGCTAAGCGAGTACAGAAGCGAGGAGAGATGGTCGAGGGAGACGATGGCTGAGATACGCGTCATACTCGTGATCGGGTGCTGTTTGTGGAGTCCGGTCGTTCATGCTTGAAGGACATAGTAACTACTTTAATACTAGTGTCTTCTCTTGGAGATTGACGAGAGACATCACCCTGTTATGGATTAGTTTTTGTTGACATTGACTCTGAGAGAGACCTCTACATTAAATTGTTTTTTTTTTTCGTTTTATATTTAAAACTTATTATTTTTATTTTGACGCTTTGAGACCATGTACATCTCAAAGCACGTTAGAATAGTCATTATTAAGAATATTTTGACGCTCAGAGACCATTTACATCTTTGAGATATTATATTAAATTTTGTTATTCAGACTGAGACCTTATTTATACATCTCTCAATTTTACTATTATTGTAATGTTTGTAATAGATAATTAATATTTTGACATGAAAAATGAATTAAATTCTTATTGATATATTTCTTAAATTGTAATTAATATTTTCTCATGAAAAATCTATCATATGCTTATATTGTAAGACTTTTTTTAAATTGTACATTAACATTATGACATGTGAAAGTGCCCTTGTGGCCTATTTGCAGAATAAATGTTTGAATTCTGAATTTTGAATTCTATGTGTCTTAGATTTCTTGATCTTAAGTAGGTTAAGTATTATCACTTTATTTTACTAAACGGTTAAAACTCACGTATTAATTGTCACTTCGGGCGACATGTTTCGAACTCTTCGGGAGTTCTTCATCAGGATGAGTGCGTCTGCGACCCGCGCCGATTGCACACTGTCGAACTACCCGCCGCCCGCCGCAAGGCACGTGACGCACGCGCAGACAGCGCGGGGGCGGGGGCGGGGGGGCAGCTCGGCGCTGAAGGTGTTGTATGAGGTCGTGGTGAGGGATCGTCCCCCCCGATCAATGGTAGGCACACTGAACTCACTATGTCCACTCGATTGTCCGTTTAGTAAAATAAAGTTATAACATGTCTCGCGAAAGTTTAAATTTAAGTATTATCATTGTAATAAGCATATTTTTGTGAGAAAATGGCTGACTGTCGAGTTTCTTTCGGCGTTTCTTCTCGGCAGTGGCCTCTGTGAAACGCTAGTAGGGTTTGACTTGTAAAAGTGCCATTGCGGCCTACTTACAGAATAAAGTTCATTTATTTCATTTACAAACCGGCATCAGCGCGTATATTCATAGTAATTCTACACGTTTTGTTGCTCGAGCGAGTAGAATTACTATGAGAGTACTCGCTACTCGCCGGCGGTGGGACCAGTGCCTTAGATTGATTTCTACCGAGAAATATACTCCTACTTATCGCATCTCTGCCATGTGTAGCAAGCTTGAGACCTTATACATCTCTCAATTTTACTATTATTGTAATGTTTGTAATAGATAATTAATATTTTGACATGAAAAATGTATTAAATTCTTATTGATATATTGCTTAAATTGTAAATTAATATTTACTCATGAAAAATCTATCATATGCTTATAATGTAAGACTTTTTTTAAATTGTACATTAACATTATGACATGTGATGTGCCCTTGTGGCCTATTTGCAGAATAAATGTTTGAATTCTGAATTTTGAATTCTATGTGTCTTAGATTTCTTGATCTTAAGTAGGTTAAGTATTATCATTGTAATAAGCATATTTTTGTGAGAAAATGGCTGACTGTCGAGTTTCTTTCGGCGTTTCTTCTCGGCAGTGGCCTCTGTGAAACGCTAGTAGGGTTTGACTTGTAAAAGTGCCATTGCGGTCTACTTACAGAATAAAGTTCATTTATTCATTTATTCATTTATTCTTTAACTCCTTAGTTTGAATTGCATTAGTGAAAAGCAGAATCAATACTAAATCAACATTACCGAGAATCAGTTTTAACATTAATTATGACATTATCAAAATAAAATAAACCATGTCAAAATAGCCGGTATCTTCCGAATCAAGTTCTACCAGTAAAAGTCACTCCAACAAAACCAGCTATTTAGACGCAATTAACAACATTTGTAATCTATATCGTTTATAATTTGACCTCTGAGTTCATAGCAACTGTGCATAATCCGAGGTCAGGTTTATACTGGGTGCACCCCGGATTATGTATTATAGCGGAAAAGCTTTGGAATGCGCAAACGCATCCGAGTAGGAAAGTTACGCGAATGACGGTCATAAATTAGAGGGTCGTTGACTTGTTAAACTTGATGTTGGAAATTGAGGAAAATTTTCGTTGCTACTCTACATGGCTATCAGTGCTATCACTGTGTCACTCGAATCCTCTCGTGTTACGGCGCAGGGTAGGGCAAGGCCTTCTCCATACAAACTCTGTGCACGTTTTACTCGTCGGTTTTGACATAGTATTTTTTTTTGTTGTTAATATAGAACGTCAAGAATAAAAATTAAAATAAATAAAATACAAAAAAAAAACTCCAGGTTCTGGCTAATAGAAAAATAAGCATACTGACCAAAAATCATAAGTGTAGTGCAAACACAAGCGAAAAAAACTTGCACAAAGTTTGTATGTAGAGAGCTTGCGCACCCCTGCGCCTTAAGAGGAGTAGGAACGATAGCTGATAGTTTTTGAAACGCTAAGGTTCTTGAGAAGTTGAGACCGATTTACATTGACAAGAACTTGCATGCAAGTTTCTTTACATTGCGGGGCTGCGGGCTACCGAGGTAAGATGAAAACGAGCAAACCCTGCAATGTAATGAAAATTCACTGAAAATTTCACGCAAGTTCATGCTAGTTTAACCGCGCATTGGGACCTACAGGCGCCTCTGACTGTCTCCACTACAGGTTTCTCAAACGATTCTCGTGAAATTTAGTGAGCACGTTCGAGAATTATAAGTTTAATGAAATGTCCGAGCCATGGGCGCCGAAAACGCAATCTACCAATTGCGAAGTCTACCAGCTCACAGAGTCACATAGTATTTACAATTGTGTTAAATATTTTACCCTTATACCTTTCGTATGACTAGGTATTAAAATATGTCAAAAAATAAACAGAAAGAAACACTGGGTGGCATTGCATATAATTATAAAGATATCTCACATAACAATTAACTCGTTCGTAACCCCGTTATCGCCAACTTATTTATTTAATGCGACCTTTCTGAGAAATTCCGCTATTTGCTCACTCGAGGAAACAGAAAGCAAATAGGATCAGACCACTGTGGCACACAAAGACATGATATCATTTAATAAGCCCTAATTTATACGTCCTTAATAATAAGTATTTGTGTATATTTATATATAACTATATATATTTCTATAATTATATAATATAGATGAGAAATTTAACTAGTAGTAAATGTGTGTATCTATTTGTCTTTACGTTTTTATCCTGCACCCAACAAATGTTTCTTTTTGGCCCAGTGGTTGACTGGTAGAGAATGCCTTTTAAGGCATTAAGGCCGCCATTTGTACCTTTTTAATGTGCAATAAAGTTTAAAATAAATAAATAAATAGACTTTGATAACAATTATCGGTTACAAATTATTGTGTAAGTACTTAATTGGATTTTAGAAGTATCTAAATCTGGTCTGATATTTGAAAAGGACGCAAACGAGACACGACTTTCAACTCACCAACCCGCACTGGACTAGCGTAGGACATACGTATTGGTGTGTGGGTGATGTGTGTAACTATAAATATTAATTATGTTTAAGTCATTTTTAATGTAACTGTGTTTTTTTGGCAATAAATGATTTGTATTTGTATTTGTGTGCGTGTGTGCGTAAGTATGTTTGTGTGCGTTAGTGTAATAGTCAGCTTGATGGCCATTTTTTTTTGGAACTGCGCAAGAGATGGCGCGGCAACCATAAAGCTTGTCTGATAACTGTATTCTCAGTATATATTTAATTTTCTCTATGCGTAGGACTACGGCCCTCTCCTCTCCATCACGTATACCATAATTTTTCAATTTACTTTACTCTTCAGGAATGTTACTCCGCCTCTTCCGCTACATTTCGGTAGCGATAACGCGGTATCTTATCGCTTATCGTACGTTGTATACTTTCTAGTTATCGCTGGAATCAAATCAGTGCGATATAGCGGTAGGCGCGTTAAGATTACTTCATCGCGGTAATCAAATCGTAAATCGGGGTTAGAGACAGACATATGTCAAGAAACTGAAGTCCTATTTCAATAACTTTGTTAGCAATTGTCCCCTAAGGCGACTTCCTGACTTGGCGGGGCGGGATCGATATGTGACATTTTCTTCTTTGACGTAAATTTACTGATGTCGCAAAGATTCTCACTTGATACAATACTGTCAGTATTACGTTTGCGCAGTAGTAATATCATGCGCAGAAGCGTAGCAGTACCGCCTTCGCATCGTCCCGCTACCGCGCATCCCGCGCCAGTCAGGAAGCACTCATTTAAATGTAGGGGCGTAGTAAAAAATAGTATCGCGTCGACTGACAGCTGACACTGACATTTGACACTTTTCTCATATTGTACTGCCTCCGCACCGACAAATCAGGAAGTCGCCTAACGGTGACATAATCATTACGATACTTACAGTATTTAACAACGGTAATATTGCATTAGATCATATATTTATCGCCCTTGCCTTCGGCTCGGGCATCAGATATCTGCGTTCTGAGACATTCTTTATTTTACCGTCCGTGGTAAGTAGTAAGTACAAAATTTTATGTCTCTCCCAGGCCAGGAAGTTGGACTTTCCGCGCGCGTAGCGTATGGTAATTGCTACTTTATGGCCAAGTGTGTCATAACAAAAATTTCGTAACGAATAAACGGAAAACACGAAAATATTTTGAAACAGTTAACTTCAGCTTATTTATAATAATAATTGAAGGTCGCAGTTTATCCACAAAAAAGATGTGAAATCATAAAGTTTAATATTACAAGCAAACGTTTTTTAGACGGTCGGTTAAAAACTATATATACCTTGTCGAATATACATACAGTAGCTCTAGTATAAGTTTTTTCGAAACATTAACTAATTCGAACGCGTTTGCGTTTTGTCTCAAAATGTATGAAAACGCTCTCACCGAGTTTGAAATACGCGCGTTCATCGGTTAGCAACAAATGTTATACTCGCTGTTTTAGTTGCCACTAGTGACCACCAGAGGCTCTGTTCACGTTTTCATACCACTTTCATACATTTTGGGACAAAACGCAAACGCGTTCGAATTAGTTAATGTTTCGAAAAAACTTATACTAGAGCTACGGGTGACAATGAACACCTAAAAATCGCAGACAGCGACTTAGAACTTTAAATTCTGACATGGCCTCCCTTTGGTAAATTTTCTCGCATGTTTTCAGTAACTTTCACAATTATTAGGTAATTAGCTCTCACGCACGCTGTCTGGGACGACCTCGCGCAGAATATGTTGTCACTATTAATAGGCGACCCTGAAGTAACGACGAATACAAGAATGTCTAAAGAATAGAGTCAGACACACTGGCATGCCGATTTTCCTATATTTCGGAACGTTGTGATTGTCATTATACATAACGGAAGTTTGTGTAAGTGATGCTAAAATATCTACGTGGCTGATGCATTCAAAAAATATCTGAACTTGATTCCACTTACACGTAAACGTTAGGTGAATCACTCATTTACGAGTAGAATTAGCAATTTTCATTACATTGCGGAGCTTTGGGCTACTGAGGTACGAGGAGAATGATCAAATGCTGCAATGTAATGAAAATCGCATGCAATTTCTTGCCACCATTAAAATGGAGCTTAACGTAGTCGCGGTTCGGTATCAATTTGTAGTGTGACTCTGTCCACTCTTTTTTTCTACCCGACTGTGTCTTTATAGGCCGAGCCCAATATATAGCGATAGGAGTGCGCGGTTGGAGAATGGCCTGGGGAAAATCCAGGGGGAGCCTCCGACATGACCACGCGGGCGGTTTAAACACTGGATATGGGCAATACTCTAAGAGTTTGCGCTCCAGTGAAATTGGTTGAGCGGCTGAACGAATCTGAGGTGTCAGTGGAATCGAGCTACTGGGAGTTTTGTCGCTGGTTCACTAAACCTAGACTAGCTGAGAAGAACCTCTGTCCTCTCTATAGTTTCATATCACTTACATCGACAACTTACACGCTGATGATCAGATTAATACTTATCATCAGTATCTTGTATCTTAATCAATATAATATCCAAAGCGCCGGTAGCTATGTGATCCGCCATGATAATCTCTAGGATCAATAGTTAAACAGAAAGTGACGGCACAAAAACTGTTACCTGTGTCAACGACATCATACATTGGTCTACTTATTTATAATCGTATTACATTTCATGTATCAGTATATCTTCATGCTAATGGGCAGATTTAATAGAAACGTAACACGTAGGCGTGTAAGCCGTTTGAGTAGCTGTCATAAAACTGAATTAGTGTCTAACGTAGCTATATGTTATAAAACAAATTGATACGGTTGGCACTAATCATAAAAACTACTATCGCACACCCCCGAGGTGAAAATTTCACTCGAACACGGCTGAGTGGTCTGGTTCCACTACAATGAGATATATTTATTTATTTAATCATTTATTTCAGGCATCTGTGGCCCATAATACAAATACTTTAAAGACTAACATACATCATCACCATCATCATCAGCCTATATACGTCCCACTGCTGGGCACAGGCCTCCTCTCATAGATGAGAGGGATTGGGCAGTAGTCCCCACGCTGGCCCAGAGCGGGTTGGGGACTTCACATACAACTTTGAATTTCTTCGCGGATGTATGCAGGTAGGTGTGTGCTAACATACATATTATATCATTATATTATTATATGTATAGTGCGTGTAATCCACGATGACACGCCCCTCCATAGCCCAATCCGTGCACTCGTGCAGTTGAGATTGTCGATTTAGTTTTGGAAATTTAAAAAAACTCGCGATGTCTACCCAGCACACAAGTGTTGAGTGATGGACAAATAAAGTATACGAAACGTAAAAGCACCTACCAAGCCAATGGAGTTTACTATGGTAACGCGTAAAGAGCTATGGACAATCATAAGAAATCTGAAAACTAAAAAGTCCAAAGACGTGACACAAATGGATACAAGATTCCTTAAAATATTAAGCTTCAATGACAATGCAATGGAATTACTCTTGGACTGTATAAACTGCTGCATACGAGAAGGAGTGTTCCCAGATAGGTTAAAAGTTGGTAGGGTAGTGCCTATATACAAAAAAGGAAGCTCATCAGATCCAAATAACTATAGGCCAGTTTGCATTCTACCTGTGTTCTCGAAAGTACTAGAAACGGCTCTTAAAACAAGAATAGTGGCGTTTTTTGAAGAAAACGAGATCTTTGCCTCCTGTCAATTTGGGTTCAGAGCAGAAAAATGTACGGGTATGGCAATCAGAAAAGTAGTAGATTTCGTTCTCGAATCCTTGGACACGTCACAACAATGTGCGAGCATGTTTTGTGACCTGTCTAAGGCATTCGATTGTCTGCGACATGTTATCTTGCTAAAAAAACTGGAGTACTACAGATTCAACGAGACCGCCTTAAAAATGATGACCTCTTATCTGGGAAATCGTAGTCAGATTGTACAGGTGGGGCCATGCAAATCCAACATCAAAAATAACGATGTAGGAGTACCCCAGGGTTCAATTTTGGGCCCTGTGCTATTTCTAATTTACGTTAATGATCTGCCAAATAACATTCCGGGGTGGGCACACATTAGCCTGTTTGCTGACGACACACATGTTGGAATAAGACACAAAAATATAAATATGATGGAAGCCCAGCTAAAACAAGTCCAGAATATCCTTCAGCAGTGGTTTGAATCAAACGGTATTGTATTAAATACGGATAAAACGATTACCATGAAATATAAATCAGGTTTTCGAATTGATGTCAATACTTCACAACAAGGATATGAAAACTCAACTAAATTCTTAGGTTATATAATTGATAACAAATTGACACATAGAGAACATTTAGAGAAACTTAGTAAAAAGATATCCTCAGCTAACTTTGCACTACTAAAACTAAAACCTTTGGTCAACCTGGAAACTTTAAAAACAGTGTATTACGCATACATTCAATCTCTGTTAAATTACGCTATAACGGTCTGGGGAAATGCATCAGATATAAATAAAATACTAGTGCTTCAGAAACGTTCAATCAGACTCATGTGTGGCGTCAACAGGCTTGAATCAGCCAAACCCCATTTTGAAAAACTTGGTATAATGACTGTGATAGCGTTATATATATATAACTCACTATTAGAAATACATAAACAGGCGGGACAACTTCTTAAACTGTCTGATGTGAATAATTACAACACACGATATAAACATAGATTATTATTACCAAAATCACGGCTTAAGAAAACTCAAAAACAGGGAACTTTTCTAAAAATTAAGTTATATAATAAACTGCCCTATCAAATTACGAGCCTACCATTTAACATTTTTAAGAAAAAAATATGTATGTATTTCAGGAGACATGCCTTTTACTCCGTTACAGAATTTCTTGCCACCAACCTCGATAATGAGGATTTTAAATAAATTCAAAATATGTATAAATTGCGAGTATTTACACTATGACTATTGTTATTGACATGATTTGACTATTGTTATTGTACAAATGGAAATATTGTACTAGGATTATTATATTGACAAATTTAATTATTATGTTATTATATTGATAAATTTAATTGATATTGTATTGTAAATGACATACCATGTAATGCACATATTACTTTTATTATTACTGTATTGACAAATTTAATTATTATGTTGTTATATTAATAAATTTAATTGTTATTGTAAATGACATACCATGTAATGCACATATTACTTTATGGTGAATAAATGAATACTGAATACTGAATACTAAAAACGCTCGCTTAGTTAGTATAAAATCTCTAAGAAAATATGTTACAGTAAGGCGACTTCCTGACTTGGCGGGGCGGGATCGATATGTGACATTTTCTTCTTTGACATAAACTTACTGACGTCGCAAAGATTCCCACTTGATTATAATACTGTCAGTATTACGTTTGCGCAGTAGTAATATCATGCGCAGAAGCGAAGCAGTACCGCCTTCGCATCGTCCCGCTACCGCGCATCCCGCGCCAATCAGGAAGCACTCATTTAAATGTAGGGGCGTAGTAAAAAATGGTATCGCGTCGACTGACAGCTGACACTTTTCTGATATCGTACTGCCTCCACACCGACAAATCAGGAAGTCGCCTTACAGTACATCACTGAAAAATACACATTGAACAAACAGTCATCGTCTAGGCTCTGTCTAAAGGTCATTAGCACGATTGTTCAGCGAGTCTTATCTAGAACTAAGCCGCTGAAAATGATGGATTTGGTATTTTCAGGTTAGCTGAAATGTCAAAAAAGTGGGTCATATCGATATGCTGTGCCTACGTGAGCTACTGAAAATTACAGTGTTAGGCGACTTCCTGATTTGTCGGTGCGGAGGGGCGGTACGATATGAGAAAACCGTCAAATGTCAGTGTCAACTGTCAGTCAACTCAGTAACGCTTTTTACTACGCACCTAGGATTTTGATCGTCGCCGCGTTGGTGAGCACACGTGCCCGGGGCGACGACGAGCAGAATCCACCGTACAAAACCATTGACTTATAATATAGAAATAGACACACAATGCCGAACAAAAATGACGGAAAATGTGGCACTGATTGACACTGTCAGTTGCATACACGCTTTGTCACTGTCACTGTCTGCCGTCAACACGAAAGTACCGCAACGCGGTACATTTGAGGGTGCCATTTTTTTCGCCTGACTGTGTATCTAGTTCTTTTATAGTACATCTATGTACAAAACCTTATCTTCATGGCGTCGTTACCGAACAACGTCATTGAACACGTGACAGTGGCGAAATCATCATAAATTTGATGGAAGCCATTTTTTAAAGAATTGATTGAATTTTACTACGCACCTACATTTAAATGTGTGCTTCCTGACTGGCGCGGGATGTGCGGTAGCGGGACGATACGAAGACAGTACTGGCCCACTTCTGCGCATGATATTAGTACTGCGCAAACGTAATACTGACAGTATTCCGTCAAGTGAGAATCTTTGCGACGTCAGTAAGTTTACGTCAAAGAAGAAAATGTCACATATCGATCCCGCCCCGCCAAGTCAGGAAGTCGCCTATACAGTCAACATGGAAAATATCCAGACTAAGTGCCAAAAACTGTGGCTTATAGGCCAAGCCCAATTAAGGCTGCGTTTCCACCAGAGATGTGCGAGGATGTGTTTTCATATATTTGACACCTCGCTTGGCGCGTTGCTAGGTGTCAAATTTATGAAAACGCATCCTCGCACATCTCTGGTGGAAACGCAGCCTAAGCGATAGGAGTGCGCGGTGTAGAGCAGCCTGGGGAAAATGTAGGGGAAACCTCCGATACGGCCACGCGGGCAGTTTAAACACTGGAGTATTCTAAGAGTTTGCGCTCCAGTGAGATTGAGCGGCTTTAACCGAATGGAATCGAAGGGAATTTTGTCGCTGGTTCACTAAACCTAGCCTGGCTAAGTAGGTAGCCTCCACCAAGATACTCAGCTAGGCCCGACCTGGGTCGGACTGACTCTACCCGGTACGCGGCGGTACTCGTATCGGGACGAATAGGGACCAGCGGCGGAGCGTCCATACAACTCGATTCCCGGCTTGCCTAATTTTCAGCCAGTCCTGTTCTTTTACTACGGCTCATGAAGAATAAGAAAGGCAAATTATTTCCGGCTTCCCTAAGAATATTTTTGACGCGCCGCCACTGATAGGGACCATAATGTAGTGTTAGATAGAGATTGTTGTTTTATCGAAGCCGTTGCGTTTGCGCATGATACAATAATATACTTCGCCAAATCGCCAGGTATGGCCATCCGGTACATCGGTTATACGTGGTGTACTAAATGGATACGCTATATTTGTGAGTATATATGTAGTTCCCGACTCCCGTGTATCCAGTGAGTACTTTATTAAGTATATTCATGTTGAACTTGATTTATTTTATGTGTTTACACAAGTAAATGACAATTTTAATGCGTAAATAATTTATTTTGCATGATGGCGGCAGAAAATCTTTCCTTCATTTTTGTTATGTTACTATGAAGCGGCAACTTTACTTCGTATCACGATCCTGATTGTCAGACTTTGTTTTCTTAGACCATGCGTACCTACTCGTATAAGCAACGAGCACAATGCGTTGACCTTCACAGATTCCCAATTTATTTAATCAACTGGTTAATCTCACTGGAAATAATGAACTTCTTTCGTTGATACGAGACTTTTAATACTCCATGTTATAACATTTTTGTAACACGCACATTGGTATTTTGTTTAAGGTTTAAATGATTTTTAATACAAAAATATATTCATTAAGCCGATTAAAATATAAATGTATTCTAAAAAAATTATGGCGAGGGGTGCGCCGTAAGAAACTAGTCAGTCAAATCACCAGGTTTTAATGGCTAAGGCACTTACACAACGTACCAACTCAATACTTGTATCTGATAGTTGAGAAAAAAATCGTAACCAATTAAATTTGATTTATAATCACTTTACACCAATAAATACTGCAAACACAAATTCATACATGAGGCCGTAACGCCTGTAACCCTGAAACTCAATCAGAGAAAGACACACATTCACTTTCACTCTAGTATAATTTGGTTGAATTTAAAATTAAAAGATATCCCTCGCCTATCTTTTCTTTTTAAGGGAGGCATGAAACTTCGTTTATTTTTAATTTCTACGAAATCGACAACATTTTAATTTGCTACTTAAAACATGCGCCAAGTTTGAGTGGTACGTTGAAATTGTTTCATAAAAAGTAAAGTAGGTAAAAGACACGTATAAATGTAGGCCTCAATAAACGTCGACATGTAAGTCAATCTAGATCTAGATACTATTTATTTTATTACTACTTACTACTAGATATTATTTATTTTATTTATTTATTATTATTTATTCATACCAATTTGGAAAGAGTGTTTCCGCACATGTCGTATTTTGCTGGTAACTGTTCAAAAATTAAACTCTACCTACCAGCATATAACTTAAGACGCATTTTTATTATAAGACTGATTTACTAAAATCATTAAAATAAGAGTGAATTAAAAATTTCGGCAGGCTCAGTAGAGCTTCGGCCAAGTTCCTAACTTTATTAAGAAATTGCTTAATTGCTATCTCACCTGTATCAATAGTCCGTTAGGGTCAGCAGAAACCGTACACTTTCGAATGTCCACACACTAGGTATTTTTCAAAACCGCGGTGTTTCCTCACACCGTATACTCTCGTACTGTCACCGAGATCGGGTTCACTTGTGGTTAGTATCTAACACTGCATCGGCAAAACGAAATCGCACAGGGAAGTAATGGATACTAGTAACATTTCTCAGCGACCACCCAGCTGAAATACACAATATTAATGACACTTACACTTGGACACTTTAGCTCGAAAATATCACAGCGCAACCGATTAGGACGTCAATCTATTACGTCGAAACTTAAACTCTAAGCCGAAAACTGACCGACAATTAGCACGGCGGAAACTTTTTTTCGCAAACTTTTTGCCTGGAGCGTTTCGTAACAGGCCGGCGCACAAGTCATTGCACTGAAATCGGCCCAAATCTGCCATCGTGTGCCAACTTTGAGAAAAAAAATTTTCACCGTGTCAACTTTTCTCTAACTGCAGCGTTATGCAACGAAACAAACTGGTGGAAGTGCCGCCAAAAATTCTAACCTCGAAAAAAAATTTTTTGACGTTTTGGTTGCACTGTGATATTTTTTGTTTGGTTGTCACGTGTTTACCTATTTTATTGGTTCGTTAGCGAGTTTAGCGCGCGTGGGGTCGCATGGCGTGACCGGTCGGGCCGGGGTCTCGCGCGATACTGCCGCGCGGCGACACCGGCTCGGGCTATCTGGAGCGACCGATACAGTTTAAACGTCTTCGGACGTAGAACGTCTCCGCAGCGTCAGCGCGCGTAGGGTCAGAATATTCATGGATTCTAAACTTGAGGCCTGTTAGCGAGTCTATAGGCCGATTAACATGATGTAAGAACTTGCATGCAATTTTTATTAGGTAGATTGCCTGCGGGCTACCTAGGTAAGAAGAGGACGATCAAACCCTGCAATGTAACACACATTCGCCTTAAATTTAAATGGGTCTTAATGTTTGATAGGTACCGCACTTGCACATTCCGGAAGTTTGTTCGTTTGCGGCAAAATTGTGTTAAGTAATTAACTATAATTCAATTATAAATTACAGTTAATAAAAAATATGTACCTATTTGTTTTTTTTCAGCAATTCATGTCAGAAATGGCAATCACGAGTTATTTTAAGAGCAATTAATAGAGGTGGTGTACTAGCTGCAATATTAACAATTGTTTTTGAAAACATGAAGCAAAAAATAATAAAAGGCATAAAGTTTGGTCACCTTATATACTCACCGGCAGAAAATTTGGCCCAAATTAGAAAAATGCATTTTTATATATTCAATTTATAGTTTGAAATCACGAAAAGTTTTTGGGCCTAATTGTCTGCCGGTGAGTGTATAATATACGGCGTTATATTATTCCCGATACAGCACGTGTCACTGTCAAGTGATAGGTTTATCATGATTTAACATGTTCCCTGCCCGCGTACCCCCAATGTGGGGGCAGGAAAGGTTTTTTCATCAGTCCATGCTTCCATTGTGGGGTCACATCCCCATACTGTAGCTCTAGTATAAGTTTTTTCGAAACATTAACTAATTCGAACGCGTTTGCGTTTTGTCTCAAAATGTATGAAAACGCTCTCACCGAGTTTGAAATACGCGCGTTCATCGGTTAGCAACAAATGTTATACTCGCTGTTCTAGTTTCCACTAGTGACCACCAGAGGCGCTGTTCACGTTTTCATACCACTTTCATACATTTTGAGACAAAACGCATACGCGTTCGAATTAGTTAATGTTTCTAAAAAACTTATACTAGAGCTACTGAATGCATAGTCTAGCTAGTCCAACTGTCAGTTGGACTTGTGACATTGTCAAATCGTTCAGTGAACGTGTTAAGTACCTACTGTTTTCTCTGGCGTGAATCGTAATTGCCAAATGGAGCCCCTGCGCAGTGCCTATGCTACTCATGATGCAATCTTGGCTAGTCACTACCGTGCCCCTCCCCTTATCCGAATTTGACGTACCTATAACACGTGAAATGTAATATTAAATTAGATTATTTGTGGTGTTTCACTTGTTATGTCTTTTGATGAGACAAAAATGTTCATTGATATTTTATATTAAGTTATTAACACATTCGCAGTCCAGTGCCCCATACATGGGTCTCGACGAACTATCCCCACAAGTCCGTGCCCCGTACATGGGTCACTATAGCCGACCAAGTAAGTACGCACTCAAATCACTATAAATCACTATAACTTCATTCGATACAAGGCTTATAAAGACAATTCTGATTTATCAATTCATATATATTTTAGTTAGATATGTAATAGCATTCTATATTGTAATAATCCGAGTGCGTACCTGGTCGTTTCATGTGACCCAAACGTGGAGCACGGATGTGTGATGGAAGTAATTTGCTTGGACGTCCAAGAAAATTGAAACATTTTGTATGGGGCTGTGAACGTGATAAGTTTAAGTCAAGTGAAATTAATGCGGAATTAGGAACTGCAACATGATTATGATTAAGCACGCCTGGAAATATTGTAAAGGAGACCTAACTTATGATACATTTGGGTTTTTTTAGTGGATAACACGTGCATGACACACGGGTACAGTTGACTGTACCCGTGTGTCATGCACTGCACCGTGTGTTTGCACTTGAGTGCAAAAATATGTATCGAATGAATCCTCTCATCAATACCGAAACCTTAAATCACCGACGTAAGAGCTATGGGATATATTTTTGAGCAAGTTGTATGCACCACATATTTTTGCACTTGACTGTACAATTAACCAGAAATGTGATGCAATAGCTTTTGACTATTTTTTATACCACGACGGTGGCAAACAAGCGTACGGTCCGCCTGATGGTAAGCGGTCGCCGCAGCCTATAGACGCTTGTAACTCCAGGGGTGTCACATGCGCGTTGCCGACCCTTTAAAAACGTATACACTCCTTTGTTTTTTGACGACCGCTTTAGCTTAGTTGGTAGTGACCCTGCCTACGAAGCTGGAGGTCCCGGGTTCGAATCCCGGCCGGGGCATTTATTTGTGTGATGAGCATGAATATTTGTTCTTGGGTCTTGGATGTCTACTATGTATTTAAGTATTCATTTATCTATATAAGTATGTATATCGTCGCTTAGTACCCATAGTACAAGCTTTGCTTAGTTTGGGACTAGGTTGATTTGTGTAAGATTGTCCTCAAATATTTTTTTTTTTATTTTTTTTTTTTTGTTAAAGAGCCCCATACTGTAGTCCCTCGGGAAATGCTCAGGGGGCTTATTCCACAACCGGTGCGTCTCAAGGAGGAAACTCATCTAAAACCGTACCGTACCACAGAATAAAGAATAAAGTAGGTACGACGTACAGAAGACTCACTGTTAACAAATCCCCGCGAGGCAAGCCAAACGTGCCTACGCTTGGCCATCTCTAGGGAATGCAATCTCGATCACGATCTCGCGAGATCTCGCGCTAATTTTCGAGATTCAATCTCGTTGGTGAGAAATCTCGACTTCCGATATCTCGGTCGAGATCTCGACTAATAATTTCGAGATCTCGAACGAGATTACAAGACTGATTTTATTGTTGACCGCTACTTGGAACAAACTCTAAACGATGATAAGGGCGCAGCGTGCAGCACAGTTGTTTGCACGTTGTTTGGTGCGGCGCGGTTAGCGTAACTATAACTACCTACAATTATTTACATGATATTTACTCGCTTACCCTACATTTTTTAATTAAACGTTGATTTTTGTTTCAGTATTCTAATAATGTAGCTTTTTTGAATACCAGTACTACCCTAAGTAGGGACTGTCCATTGAATTAACGTATTTTTATAGAAAAAGCGTATATTTATAAAAATATGTTGAATCTCGATATCGACATTAAATGAGATCTCGTCTGTTTTTCTGACGAGATCTCGTATTCCAAATCTCGACCTCGGATTTCTTACGCGAGATCTCGAATCGCCAATCTTGGTGCGAGATTGCATTCCCTAGCCATCTCCTTCTATCGCACGCGCATCACTCGCTACATCACTTTCCATCGCATTGAAAGTCACCCGACGGGGGAACTTTGAGTGGCGCGATGACGTGACGTCACGAGAGTGAGTCGCCCCTGACCGTACGCGATGTAGTTAAACTTGTATACGAGTCTCGTTCGTGTGTATTTGGGCCATAGATTAGGGCCTTCGGTGTAGACACCTATTATTGACAGATTTCACACAAAATGAAATGGAAGCAAAGTGCCCGTTTTAATATTCATACTAATCCATAGGTACTAATATTATAAATGCGAAAGTGTGTCCGTCTGTCTGTTACCTCTTCACGCTTAAACCGCAGAACCGATTTACATGAAATTTGGTATGGGGATAGATTGAGTCCCGGGGAAGGACATAGGATACCTTTTATCCCGGAAATCATGCATTAAGGGGTGAAAGTTGGTATGAAAGAGCCATGAGTAGATAAGCGCCTGATATAAGTAAATAGCAATTACTTCAATTCTATCGCGATAAACGAGTTCCACGCGGACGAAGACGCGGGCAATAACTAGTACGTATAAAATTAAAAAATAGCCCGACACAAAACATAACTTACAACCTTTTCCGACATCAAGAGTTTCGATTGAAAAAGGCCGCATTCAAATCGTTCCGACCTTTAGACAGACGATACTACAGACAGACGCTCAATATACTTACCTATAACATTCTTAGAACACCCTTAGCAATGTATTATAACTGTAATAAGACTTGTTGGCTTACATAAGTCAGATATTATTGTGAGATTGTCATATCGTATTGTGAGATTGATTGAAAGGCTGTGTTACATAGTTGCTGGCTACCGGTACAGCCGAGGGCATAAATATGTATACAAGTTTGTACCTTATATATATAAGGTGAATATGTGTATAGATATTGGTGCCCGTGACTGTATTAGCAACCGAGCAGGATCCTGACATGGTTCAGTTCAGTATACGGGATGGTTTCAGACATGTAATCAGAACACGATAACGGATTGAAGGAAAAAGTTACTTAGATTAGAGAAGTTACTTAGATTCGTTTGTAGCCGTCATAGAGATGAGATGAATGGGAACGGGTATTTGTCACCACGCAAAATAAAAATTCTGTACGAAATATTATTTGATATTTAGGTAACAGTGGCTTTTCAGTGAAGCAAAACATCGTGTGGAAACCGATCCAATTCTAATAAGGTCTAGTTTTCCCTCTTGGTTGGAAGGACAGATGTTAGTCACGCAAAATAGGCACGTTGGATGTCGACTTGCGGAAAATGCCCAGTAAGACTAACTAACTAACTAACTAGTCGCTTTCGTAAAAGAAGTGCCCACGCCAAATCTAGGGATAAGATACCAAACAAATAGAGTAGGCCCATTTTTGAAGAAGTAGAATACAAGAAGCAAATCGTGTAACAGTTGGGGTGACAACGTAATCAGAGGGTTTAGACCCTGCAGAATACGGATCTGCCTGTCTCCATCCCCAAATTTGAGCCGGAAGAATGTTATATCGGAAAAGGTGCAGCCTATTCAAATTTTTTCGTTGTACATTTGGTAAATCGTTGTTCCGGTACCCTAACTATGGTCCAATTGTTATGGATTTTTGATATGCCGTAAAGAACAATATTTGTCATCGTATCCCGAAATTTTTGACACTCCAGCTCCACGTCTTTCTCCGCCATCTTGGAAAATCTGTCACTTTTTCAGTTTTTTGCTTGTACTGTCGTTATAGTTCATTTTAGTGCTAAACATGGTTTGGCAATATTGTAAAACACAAAATTTACTGAAACTTTTGGGTACAAAGATTTTTTCCATGACCCCTAGGGACGAAGATATGACATGAGATATCATTATAAATTACCACTTTTTTCTAGTTTTCCTCTCATGTTTACGTTTAAAATGCATTTTAGCGTTAACTATAGTTCAGCAATATTGTAGATTACAAAATTGTCTACAACTCTTGTATTGAAATATTTATTCCACGAACATCAGGAAAGAAGATACGATGTCACCTATGGGGTACTACCGTCGATATTTACTACTTTTCCAATTTTCTTCACATATTTTCGTTTTAGTGCATTTCTCGGTCAGCAATATTATACTCGTAGAAGACAAAATTATATGCAAATTCAAAGTACCTACGATCTTCTAGGTATCGTGGAAACAGACGATTTTGTCTTCTGAGGGATTGAAGTGGTATAGATCGGAAAGTGACAGATGCTTTATCTTGTCGTCTATCCCGCTATCACTCGACCATCATAGATCCCCTACAGATTGCGATTAAATGCACTCAAACCTAAATATGAGAAGAAAACTGCAAAAGTAGCAAATTTCAACGGTGCTACTCCATAGATGACTTCATATCTTCTTTCCTAATGGTCGTGGAAAAAATATTTCAATACAAAAGTTGTAGCAAATTTTGTGATCTACAATATTGCCGAACTATAGTTAGTGCTAAAATGCACTTAAAATGTAAACATGAACGGAAAACTAGAAAAAAGTGGCAATTTTTAATGATATATCCTGTCATATCTTCGTCCCTAGGGGTCATAGAAAAAATCTTTGTACCCAAAAGTTTTAGCAAATTTTGTATTCTACGATATTGTAGAACTATGTTTAGCACTGGAATGAACTTTGACGACAGTAAAAGCAAAGAACTGAAAAAAATGACACTATTTCCAAGATGGCGGCCAAAGTTATGGAGCTGGAGGGCCGAAATTTTTAGGTTACCATGGTTAATATTGTCCTTCACAACATACCAAAAAACCATATCAATCGGACCTCTTTTAGAGTACCAGAGCAACAATTTACTAAATGTACTACGAAATTTTTTGTATGGGCTGCACCTTTTCCGGTATACCGTACTTCCGGCTCAAATTTCGAGATGGCGACAGGCAGATCCGTATTCTGCAGGGTCCAAACCCTCTGAAAACGTTGTCACCCCAACTGTTACATGACTTGCCGCTTGCATTGTTTAGAGACGCCTTTTCCAATTCTGTTCCTGCTCTAAAAGCGGACGCCGAGTTCTAGGACACAACCTAATCAACTCTAGGAGGGTTAAGTGTAATGGGTTAAGTGTAAAGGGTTAAGTGTAATGGGTTAAGTGTAATGACCATGATTAAATTTATATTATAGGAATTATTTTGTTTTTCACTATAAATAAACTAGACTTGTTAAAAATCAGAATCAATTGCTGGTGAAAAAAAAACCGACCAAGTGCAAGTCGGACCCGCGCACACCCTTCGTGCATTATCTATAAAAAATCATGTGTTGCTCCCCCCTTAAATATTTATTATATTCTCTTTTTTTTTTCATGCCCGTTGCATTTTTCCCTGCTAACTTTTATCCGCGTAGCTAGGTATAGTGCTAGCGGTACGCCAAAAGATGCCGCAAATGGTGTTAAAAGCATGAAAATCGGTACGATTGATCTTTAGGACATATATGAATCAATTTGACCCGTTGGACGAAATTGCTTTCTTGAGGTTAGATATGACGATATTAGGTACCAATTGTACCATATTATGTACATTTTACAAAAAATAATTCATCGGTACCGTACTTGGAGGAGCCCAAACTAGGTATGATTTGAAAATTATTTTTATTTTACTTAAATTACTTAAATGTAAATTACAAGTGACTTAAATGTAAATATATTTTTAGAACTAGCTCAGAAAGCCCTATCGTTTGATACCACACACGATAGGTTTCATAATATTTTTTTTAATTCCATAAAAAAAAAGATGTGGTCATAACTTCTCTCCTTTTCGTTTTTTTTTCGTCCAACGGGTCAAAAGATCAACCGTGCCGATTTTCATGCTTTTCCATATGTTATGTAGCCCTAGTGTACCGCTAGCACTACTAGTGATCGTGTGTATATCGGGCGTACATGTCCCTCTCGCACTCTCATACTTTGCTAGAAAGGGACGAATGCTATATGTCTGACATAGATGCACGATCATGCTAGCAAGTCTGGCAATAACAAAACTCAGCTAGTCATACGTTGCGATATACTTTATTTATCGAATAAGTATGATATAGATTTAATATCAACAAGTTTTAATAATCTTCTGAAGTATCTGAGAGACCGAGCATTTTTCCCGGATCTTCCGATTTTTGAGTGTCGGACGCTCGACTTTTCACTCGCCAACTGTCAAAACATCATAGATTTTTGACAGATCGCAAGTGAAAAGTCGAGCGTTCGACACTCAAAAATCGGCCCCCAGATCTGAAGGACCTAGCTAGATCGATTGTTCGCCTCCGAAAACCCCCACACACCAGATTTCATCAAAATCGTTAGCCGTCTCCAACATGTTTCCAAGATCATCCAAAGGATAAATACCTACATAAAATTAATATACAAAAATTACGCGTCGTTGTTGTAATCGTATTGTAATTTATCACGTATTAAGAGCCTTTGAAGCCTACTTGCAGAATAAATGTTTGGTTTTGATAAGTTGTTTTGTTTTGTCATCTACTTTCGGAAACAGCCTCGGATCGTTTAAGAACACTACTACTAGCGCCATCTATCCCCAGTCACCACACAACTCGTATTACAAACAATCACCGCGAGAGCGCGCTGGATTTTAGATGCCTTTAGATTTGATTTATGTGATTCTAGCTAGTTCATGTTTTTTTAATAAGAATTACTGAACAGCAATTGGCCTTAGTCTGACCCTGTTGGAAATCGATGTCGAAACCTAAGATATTAGCTCGCTGGTTCAGTTTAATACCTTTTATTTCGCTCAAACTAAATTTTCCTTACCAATATCGTATATTAGTGTATTAAAAGTTACAATAAAATACAATTATACTCTTTATTGCATAACCTCACAAAAAATAACACAGTTTGTTAATTGTTTGTATGTTTTATATCAGTTGTTTTTCTTGTACCTTTGTTGTACCAGGTTGAGTTTGTCTAGGTACCACAGTTCAGGGGGCCGATTTTTGAGTGTCGAACGCTCCACTTTTCACTCGAGATCTGTCAAAAAACTATGATGTTTTGACAGATGCCGAGTGAAAAGTCGAGCGTTCGAGACTCAAAAATCGGCCCCCAGTTCTTCTCCCATTTTCTCAAAAGTTAACTGGAAGAAAGAAGTTCACCTTAATTACTGGAAGAAGTTCCTTGAAGTTCTCCTTTATTACTGGTGCAATAAAGAATATTGTATGTATGTATGTAAGTATGTATGTATGACACTTTATTGCACATAAGAAAACATTTACAAAAACAAAAATTATAAAATAAAATAAGTAAGTACAAAGGCGAACTTATCCCTCTAAGGGATCTCTTCCAGTTAACCTTCGAGAAAATGAGAAAAGTGAAAGCAACAGTGAATATTACTACTACTACTACTACTACTTAGTACCCCTTGCTTTCGTATTTTTCTCTTATGTTATGGTGTAAAATAAAGAGTTTTACTACTTTGCACATAACATAAATGCATTGGCTTGTGTAGCTAGCGCAACATAACAGTAGCCATAGCCAGTGCCAGTACAGTATCGAATATTAAAGCAGTAAGATAAAGGGATTACATACGTGTGCTCACAAACTCAATCTCTGAGCACAAGCCCATAGCCCGGAGTCCGGACTGTAATTCGCTATTTGACAGTTGTAAAGATAATAGTACATTACTTACCAAGGGCGATAAAACAAAGAATGTCTCAGATCGCAGGTATCTTACGCCCGAGCCGAAGGCAAGGGCGATAAATATGCGATCTGAGGCTTTCTTTATTATCGCCCGTGGTAAGTACAAAATTTTATGTCACCCCCTGGCCAGGAAGTGGTTTTTTTCGCGCGCGGAGCGTGCGGTAATGGCCACTTTATGGCCTGGTGTGACATAAAATAATTAATGTGTTGGATACAGTAGCTTATAGGTTTACAATACTCATACAATAGGTTTTGTGCTTTAAAATTAATTGAAAACATTTTATTTTTGAAAAAAAAATTAAGTTTTTTTTATCTGTGGATTACAAAAACCGAAACGCCGTGAGACGCGTGTGACGTCACATTTCAAAGTTAAGGTTTCATTCCGCAACAGACCGCGACTGCACTTACTGCACGTTATGTTTCTCCGCACTCCAAATTGAACCGTAACGGTATTCGTAAAAGCTCTATTTAAAATGAGCGGAGAAGTGTCGCACCGCAACAGCACAAGTTACTGTACAATTTGGAGTGCGGTGTAACATGCAGTTGCCGTCTGCTGTCGGCTGCGGAAGTAAACCTTTAGTTGTTTATCAAGTGCGACGTCACAGTACTCAAAGTCACGTGATCGGCTGTTTTCGCGCGAAATTGAAATTACTTAAAGAAAAAATTTTTTTTTGAAAGTAATTAAGCTCTTTGGGGGAAAAAGACAATTGTTACAGGTATAAAATAAACCTACGTATAATTTAAAATACATTTCCGAAAACTGTCAAGTAGCCAATTCCATTTTAAATAGTTTTGCGATACAGTGAGTAAAAGCCGCCAGCATCCTCGGTATTTATGACAGATTCTAGTTTTTAAGCGACTTTGTATTTTTCCTATAACTTGAAATAGGTACCTAGTTACCTACAAGTGGAAGCCTAAATTACAAGTTGTGAAAATGTAGTGAAATGGGTCCCTAGACTGAAGGTTTAATAAAGATCTACAATTTAACATAACATGATGGTTTGAAGAGGGTACGAACGAACATTTCGCTCCAACTCATCCTAGCCGCGATCTCCCTGCGAGCGGCCATGTTTAGCTACACACTAAAACGATTACTGTGTGCGTGCGGTTCGAGTGCTGCCGGTTGAACTGACAAGTCTTGATCATTGTTATAGAGTTAGGGTGAGGTAGGAAAAAATTTGGTGAGTTTTAAATGTTTTTATTTTATTAACATTACGTACCTACGCACTTATTAAGGTGGTTCGATTTTCATACAAAAAACGATCGACATTTATTATCTCATTACACATTATTAATACTTAAATATGTGTTAATCTATTTACTTCTGACTATTCATTTTCGCGAAATTAATAAAAAACCTGTGTTTCATACAGAAATTACGCAAAAAACAGCGTTAATTTTTTATAAATTTTACGTTTGGGAGCGTGATAACTGTCATGTAGATTGTGACGTTCGGCCTGGTACTTTAAATTACTTTCCACAGAAACTACTTGGCCTAAAAATTTGAAATTGCACATACATATAATTCGATAACTACTTCAAACAACGCAATCATAAATTATCGGGCGCTCGTTAAGAATAAAAAAATATAAATGCATATGAATATGAATATGAGAGTAAATTTACACAAAAGATAACCAGTAAACATATGTTGGGAGACTATACAAACGATTTTTAGAGGTGCATGAACACGAATTGATCATCAAAATTGGAATAAGTTTGTCAGGAAAAAAGTCAAATTTGGAATGATTTCGGGGACTAGTTTTACTTTAAATTACTTTCCACAGAAACTACTTGGCTTAAAAATTTGAAATTGCACATAGATATAATTCGATAACTAGTTCAAACAACGCAATCATAAATTATCGGGCGCTCGTTAAGAATAAAAAAATATTAGAGTTTGAATTTTACAATTAAAGGAAAGATCCGAAATGTTCACAGAACGTCAAGAACATAGAAGCACATATCCAGACATAGAAATATCACTAGCAGCAATAGGTAATAGGTAACATGGTGCCTTAAGGTATGATTCCGCTGCCGACTGCATACAACAACTGCACCTTCCGCCGCACTCCAAATTGAACTGTAATCATAAGACTAAAAGTCCCAATTTAGAGTGAGCGGCGTGTGCTGTTCCGACACTTCTCCGCTCATTTCAAATTGAGCTTTTTACGCATACCATTACGGTTCAATTTGGAGTGCGGCGGAACGTGCAGTTGCTGTATGCAGTCGGCAGCGGAATCATACCTTTACCTTTTAACTTGTGTGGCCGTAGTACTGTTGGATTTTTTCGTCCCAAACAATTTACGTTTATTGCCCATTTCTGTAAAAAATCATATCACTTTAGTGCTTTGAGAAGAAATAAAATAAATAAATTTAGCATGTTAACTTACTTACCAAGTATCAAATTATTAATCTGTAGCGGACGCGCTACATCTACAGAATAGCAGTGTCGGTGTGAGCTTGGTCACCGACCCTAACGCACCGAGGAGAGCGACACGTGCGTTCGTTGGGAAGGCCCGGCGCGTAATGAATCGAACAACATTGTCGCGCGCTGTTATATTGTGAATTATAGTGGTTTTTAAAAATTCGTCTAAATTAAGTGGGTTATCCATAAGCGTTAAAAAAAATAAGAAATATCAAGCAAAACCTGTAGTTTTATAATAATAAGTTTTTTTCCCAAAATATTATAAAACATGTGAGGAAAAAAATGTTTAAACAAACCGATTTAGACATTTTGTAGTATTTTTTTTAGATAGTAAAAACCAATATTTCAGAACTAGTGCGATCGCTATGTACTAAAAGACTATACATCCTATTGTAAAAGATAAACATCCAATCGTTTTTGACAATTTAAAATGGAAATATTGTACCTGAAAGATAGCTCTGACGCGTATTTTTGCAAAACACTCCGACGAAAACCTGACTGTTTTAAATAATCGTACAAAGAAATAAAAGTTTAGCAACGCTATGGTCTAGAATAAGAGTTTATCTATACAAAACAGAAGTTTCCTTTAACAATGTAGTCACTTGAACAAAGATATGACGTTAGAAAAAACCGTATATTTTCTAAAATACCAACTTTTTGTTCGTACAGTCTTAAGCGGCCTACACAGAGCCCTAAAATCAGAGGCAATATCGGGAGAGTGGTGGGCAGGGCTGCCATCTCGAATTTCGCCAAACCCGGACAAAGATTCAAAAAAACCCGGACATATGGCGTAAATCGCATTTTGTCCCCGGACGAGTCCGAAAATAATATTTTTAAAAAACAAGACCTTTAAATTCAATGAGGTGCTTCCTTACATGAAAAGTAAACACTTCTTGACACCCGCCCCGGACGGCCCCCGGACGGCCTCCAAACTAGGACAAATCCGGGAAAACCCCGACGGATGGCAGCCCTAGTGGTGGGGACCGTGGGGAGCACCCTAGTGCTAGACGGTCGAAGACAAGCCCAGAGACCGGGCGACCTTGGTCTACACTACAAAGACCGCTAATCAAAGGTGATCGCTGGTCGCGTTTAACCTTTTTCCAGGCCGCGCCAACTGTGGCGCCAACCTATACGTGGTTTTGCAAGAAACAAAATATAATTATATTCAAAATAGTTTTCGCTGAAATTCAATTCGATCGGACATATGGCATTCGTCCCACTCGCACTTACATACTTGCTAGTAAGGGACGAATGCTATGTCCGACACGCGAACGTCCTAGCTCGGTGGGTGGCTAACCGTATCAGTAGCAATGTAGAGCCACGGAGAATAGAGTACTTAATAGATAGAAAGCGATGAATAAATGAAGGAATTAAAATACGATTTTTAACCTTCAGAGACGAAATGATTAACAACAATATATGTTTGATTTATTAACAATATATTATATAAAACAAATATTATTTATAAATTTAAAAAATTTGAAGACAATCTAACAATCGATTAGGATCACATCGATTATTTCACTTTACCGGTTTTGATACTATGTTGCACAGCACTAACGAAAAGTGATAGCTATTTTTTCATTCATTCATAGACAATTGACATTCGTTTCGTTGGGTTGGTTTGGTTTTGTTTCGTTCAGTTCAGTTCATTAGTATCTGTATCTACTTGTATCCATGGTCAAGAAATAAATTAAAAAAAAAACCTTAGTTAGTACTGTTAGTAGTTTGTGGTTCAGTTCCAAAATGGCGTCAGCGGCATGAATTTGCTGACGACTACTGACCATTTTTTATTGTAAGTACTAAGTTAAGTAGTGTAGTTAGCTTGTTTAACCACGAGTTCCAGCATTAGTTTTATGTATAAATGCATTTATTGTAATGTTAAAGACATCATTTAAACTTTTGCATCCCATTTTTTGTGACAGTCTCCTTAAGTCCTCCAAATTTCCTATTGCTCGTTCATTTCATAGTAAATTACAATTTAAAAACATGAAGGTTAGTAATCACATTGTTTATTTCTTTATAAGTTTAAGTACGACTCTCACAAATTCCAAATTGTAGTTAACAATTTCGCCTCGACGCCATATTTAAATTCTAAATGAATTTCGCCAGATCGGAACTCACGATGGCGTGTTCCACTGCGATGAAGTCCTCGCTTGCTTCATGCTCAGGCAGCTGCCTCAGTACAAGGACGCCGAGATTGTGCGGACTAGAGATACCGAAAAGCTGAAGACATGCGACATAGTGGTTGATGTGGGTGCGGTATTCGACCATGAGGCGAAGCGGTATGATCACCATCAGAGGGAATTCAATGAGACCTTGAGCTCGTTGCGGCCCGAGCTTGGCGATAAATATAAAATCAAGTAAGTTTGTTACTTTATTTCATAAATTGACTTACATGCTATATTTGTCAAACTAAGCACATAGAATATACCTACTAAAACACCATAACGTTCACGATAAATAAGTAAATTGATAGTGTAAAATTTAGTCAATAATGACAGCAAATGTTCAATCTTTGTCATAATGAAAATAGCAATAAGCCTCGCTTCACAGCTAATTCACGCCAGGTTTTTAAAAATGTGTTGGAAGTGAATAAAAAATACTTTTATATTTACATATTGTAACAAAACTGATTTAAGTGTAAACAAAATAAAAGTCAGTGATAAATATACTTTGCTGGAGCAGGAACTGTCCATCGGCATGTGTTGTTTGCTTACCATCAGATGGAGTGTATGTCTGTTTACCATCACAGTGTAAATCATTTATAGTAATTTTATCTCATGAGATCTCCAAACAACAACTTGGAAAGGACCAACGAGCTAGAAAGAGGGGTCGACCACTAGCATGGTGGTCTGACGAGATTGCAGAGCTAGCGGGGCCTGACTGGGTGTGGAAGGCTCAAGATTGAGATCATTGGCATTCACTGGAAGAGGCCTTTACCTCTTAGGAGGGTTCTGGTGTGCACACTAGCATTAAGTAATTCAACTCATCGTCCTAGCGTTATCCCAGTACAGTTGGATCCTGAAGGATGCCTGGGGTCCACTACCTAATCCCAAGACTTGGCGTAGGCACTAGTTTTTACGAAAGCGACTGCCATCTGGCCTTCCAACCCCGAGGGGATACTAGACCTTATTGGGATTAGGCTTTGTCAAGTGAGTGGGCAACTTGACTGTTAGAAGTTCTCAAGCCACCCAAAAGCCTCCAACTTGGCTTAACGACTGCTGCCATAGACAGCAACCGGGATCAACGGCTTAATGTGCCTTCCAAAGCACGGGAGCGCTCACTCAAAGTGGTCACCGATCCAAGTCCTGACCACTGCCCACATTGCTTAACCTTAGATACCGCAAGCGGTACGCAGGCGCCGCTGGGCCACGAGCGCTCTATAAGTAATTCAACTATTGTATATTATTAGTTTCCAGAAATAAAAGGCTTATTTATTTATTATCTCATGAGCGCGGGTTGGCCATTGTTGTATTCGTGAGACATACCTACAAACACAATCATAGACAATGTGAACTCATAGCTCCTGCGCTGACTCACACATAGACAATGTGCATGTATAGCTTAATGCACAACCATGGCTCACCCGCGCTCGTGAAATAAAAGTACTCTAAGACTGGTTCATAGCAATCTTGAAAAGGTTTCTCTTACTACAATAATTTAATATTTCAGACTTAGTTCAGCAGGGCTGGTTTATGCATACTATGGTGAGGATGTAATTCAAACGATTGCTCCCAAAGAAGTCCCTCTTCAAAAAGATGACTTGAGAATAATATATAAGAAGGTATATGAGAACTTCATAGAAGAAATTGATGCTATTGACAATGGAGTACCAATGACAACTGAAGAGCCGAAATATAAGATAAGAACACATTTGAGTGCTAGAGTGGGAAGACTGAACCCTGAATGGAACTCTAGTGCCACAATAGATCTAGATGAAGTGTTCAGAAAAGCTATGAAACTTGTTAGTGAGGAATTTCTTTACACTACCAACTATTTTATATCAGTCTGGCTGCCTGCGAGGGATTATGTGAAGTCTGCTTTGGAATCTAGGTTGGAAGTTCACAAGTCTGGCCAGATTTTGGAATTTACAGAGAGGTATTTCTGTTTTATAATGTATTTAACCAACAAATAGTTTAAATACCTGTTTAACCAAAATCCATGACCATCGCTGAATGCCAGCGATGGCCAACTCAACTAGTATAAGAATGAACTCCCCTCGTGAGTGGTATGGCATGTGAACAAAGTTATTGAGAACTTGCTAGTGGAATTCTTGGCACTGAAAGTAGTATATTAAAATGAATAAAAATGAATAAAATGAACTTTATTCTGTAAGTAGGCCGCAATGGCACTTTTACAAGTCAAACCCTACTAGCGTTTCACAGAGGCCACTGCCGAGAAGAAACGCCGAAAGAAACTCGACAGTCAGCCATTTTCTCACAAAAATATGCTTATTACAATGATAAATGATAATACTTAACCTACTTAAGATCAAGAAATCTAAGTATCTATATAAAGCAACACAAAAACAAAGAATAAAATGAGGAAAAAAAACCAGTTATGACAGTGTGTAATTCTGCAAGAAAACATTTCGAAACTGTATACCTTAGCATTATCAAATTCTATTTAGGAAAAAAAAAATTGAATCCTTTAGACTATAAATTTAGTTATAAATCTTTTGATATGTTTTCTTGCAAGAACTGCGTCAACTAGATAAAATTAAAAAATACACAATATATGAATCTTTACTCTATTTAAGTATCTGGTTTGGGCCATGCTTTTCTGTCTGTTAGATAGTCCTCAACCTTGTAATAAGCCTTCGACATCAATGATTTTTTCAAGTACTTTTTAAGAGCTGGAAAAGGTAAATTCAAAACTTCATCAGGTAACTTATTATAAAAACGGACACATTGACCTACAAAAGATTTGTATACTTTACGGACACGAAATTTTTTAGTGGCAATTTTATTTTTATTTCTAGTATTAAAATTATGTATATCAGAATTTTTACAGAAGGAGTCTATGTTCTTAAGGACATAAACAATATTCTCATAGATGTACTGGGACGCTACAGTTAAAATGTTGATTTCTTTAAAGAGTTCTCTTAAAGATTCACGTGAGCCTAGGTTATATATGGAGCGAATGGCTCTTTTTTGTAACACAAAAATTGTCTGTATGTCAGCTGCTTTACCCCAAACCAGGATACCATACGACATAACACTATGAAAATAGCTATGATAAACTAGGCGAGCTGTTTCTACATTGGTAAGTTGCCTGATTTTTCTGATAGCATATGCGGCTGAACTTAATTTACGCGCCATAACGGCTATGTGGGGACTCCATTGTAGATTTTTGTCTAATGTTATACCTAAGAATATTGCTTTATCTACTATTTCTAAGCACTCGTTATTTAAGAGTATACTAGTTTCCACCGGTCTAACATTAGGCAAAGAAAATCTGACACATTTAGTTTTCTTAGCATTAAGTAACAGATTGTTAACGGTAAACCAGTCAAGTACTTTGTCCAGTGTGCCATTAACTCTACTATAGTCAACTGATTTTCGGTCAACCTTAAAGATTAAAGATGTATCATCCGCGAATAAAACTATATCACAAAGATTACTTACTATAGACGGCAAGTCATTTATATAAACCAAAAATAAAAATGGACCTAAGATAGAGCCCTGAGGCACTCCTAACGTTACTAATGCCCCACTAGACTGGGTTCCATTTACAACAACTGCTTGAGTTCTATTGCTGAGATATGAAGACATAAGACTTAACGCATTAGCAGACAAACCATAATGTTTAAGTTTCAAAACGAGCGTCCCATGATCCACGCAATCGAAAGCTTTAGAAAGGTCACAAAAAATACCTATCGCATCACAGGAATTCTCCCAAATATCGTAAATATGTTTAATAAGCACAGATGCAGCGTCAGTCGTGGAGCGCCCTCTTGTGAAACCGAACTGTTTACTTGTAAGCAGTTTATTTCTATTAAAGTGCATTAGCATATCGTTTAACATTAATTTTTCAAAAACCTTACTTAATACAGGCAATAAAATTTTGATATTGTTCTACAAATTATGTTTCAAGAATGTATGTTTTTTTCACTCCCACCTTTGCATATAGTGTGGTTGAGGTTAGGTTGATTTTTCTATATATATATATGTTTAGTTTTTATGCCATTTCTAGGTTCCCGTGGAAGGAGCATCTATTTGACCTGGAGACGGAGATGGGCATTGGTCACGAGATCAAGTATGTGCTGTTCAATGACAAACCAAAGTCTTGGAGAGTGCAGGCGGTGCCTCAAAACCCTACTAGCTTTATTACCAGGTAAAATACTATGTCTCTTCATACTATTATGTATAGTCTTTGACATATGTAGGTTTTGATGGTGGCAAGCCTAGCCATTACTGATTTTTTCGTCTGTGAGCTCTAATATGACTTGCTAGGCCAAATTTGTTCTTAAAGACCCTATATTCCTGGCAGTCAAGTTGCCCTGCTGGGTTGTTTGTATATGAATGAAGGGTTTGGTCTCTGCGTAATTGGCGATTTATGTCCAAAGTAACAAGAAATAATAACAAGCCATGGACTTCAATATGACTTTTCCATTCCAACAATGTTTTGTCATGTGACTGGATTAAGAGTTTAAGGCGCAGGGTAGGGCAAGGCCTTCCCCATACAAACTTTGTGCACGTTTTATTCGTCGGTTTTGGCACTAACAAATATAATAATTTTTTTGGTTGTAAATATTAGATATGCGAAGATCGTGATGTGAAAACTTTCAAATATTTCAAAAAAAATTCAAAATAAAAAATTTAAAAAAATATTTCATAAAAAAAATTACATCACGAAATAGCTATCAGAAAAATAAGCATACTGACCAAAAATCATAACTTTAATGCGAATACAAACGAAGTAAATCCTGCACAAAGTTTGTATGGAGAGAGCTTGCCCTACCCCTCCTCTTAAAGCGGCAATTACACTGCGTCGTTCACCTAATGCGGTCGCCGAATTCATTTTAAACTACTTAGGCCAACAAACGTCGTCTTTACACTAGTCTGTCCGCATACTACGGCGACTTTGCAGCTGTCGATCGCCGAATGCGGCCGACTAACGTGTTCTTTACACTTTTGCGGTCGCCTCATGCAGCATGCGGCGAACGACGAAGTGTAATTGCCGCTCTAGGTCCCTTTCGTGTTTTGGTAAGGAAAAAGCGTAACTTGATTCGTGAAAGAAGTTGCATTTTCTTCCTGACTGGAAAATAACACGCCTCTCTAAGTTGAAGTTGATGACGCTCACATTTTTGCCCAGCATCGCCACTGATTTTTTTGTTATACCTTAATTCTGATTCTTACTTCTTTGCATCAGTTCCTCATTTTATGACTAGTGCCCTCAAATTAACTAAAAAAATAACCAAGTACAGAGTACAGTACGGACAGTACGTTTCAGAAGAGCGCGTTATTAAGTTTGAACCGTTAAAACTTACGATGTTATTATGGTTGAAATTATTTTTGTTGAACGTATTTCTATTAAAATTTGATGAACCTTATTGTTTGAACGGTAAAGTAGCTTTTTGAAGGAATTGCTTTGGTGCAATTCGTTCAACAGAAATGATTTCAAGTATAGCTTTAGTCTTCGACTTCGAGTAACCTTCCACTCCCTATTTTATCCCGTCGAGGTATGATTTTCGGGATAAATAGTATCCTAATTAAAATATCCTATATTAACATATGCCAGCCTATAAACCCATTGTACATATCAAGTTTCAATCATAATCCGTTCGCGTTCAGCCGTTTTTGCGTGATTGGGTAACAAACATATTAACTTTCGCATTTATAATATTAGTAGGATATAATATCCCAGTTGTTTAAATGTTTGTTCACACCATAACATATACTTTTGGGTATTTTAGTATTGACACAATGCATGCAAAAGGTGAATTGGTACCCATTAATTTTTTTTTTCTCCAGGAAACCTCTCCACAAGGACTGGTGGGGTGTCCGCGATGAGCTACTGAGTGATGTCGCCGGGATCAAAGATTGTATATTCTGCCACAGCACCGGCTTCATTGGCGGCAACGCCACGCGCGAAGGAGCTCTAAAAATGGCCGTCGCTAGCTTAGAGGCTGAATAGTGTATACTTTGTCTTTTATTATATGTGACAGATTGCTGGACAATTTTACAAGAGTATGTCCAGGGTAAGTCTGCATTGATATATATTGGCAACATTTTTATGTACTTTGTTGGTGGCTAACAGGCGTGCGGCCCGCCTGATTGTAAGCGGTACAGTGGTCGCCTGCAATTCAGAGGAAATTACATGCGCGTTGCCCACCCTTTATAGTAGAGGAGTTCTACGAAATCAATGTATGGGAGGGTCATAATAATTCCCAAGGAAGCGAAGTTTGATTTTTTTAGTTCTTTGTGTGTATCTTTTTGACATACTAAAAATCTTCCAAAATCTGACCTTGCAAAATACGTTTTTTGACCCCCTAAAAAAATTTGATTTTTTTTTTATTACTCAATAATGCTTAGTTCTACACAAAAACTTTGTATTAGAAATATGTTTAGCATAAAATTATCTATAACTTTGCTTCTTATCACTTTATTGATAAATCTAATAGTTCACGAGAAAAATGCTTTACGACATTGCGTTTCTTGTTAAAAACCTGTTAGTTAAAAGGCTTACTAAAATTAAACTGTACTTTATGCAGAAGGCAAGACACTTTACCCTGTGATACTTGGGACCAATAAGAATGATTTCATCTGTGGAAATGAAAATTTCATCCACTGGATTTCAAGATGGCGGTCCTTTTCTAAATTGTGGTTTGTTACAAAACGGCAGCTGCCATTTTATTAATACTGGTATCAATCGATTGGTACTGACACCACTAATCAAAATAAGAAACATGTTATTTAAAAATTAAAGATGGCGGCAGGCAGCTGCCATTTTATTAATACTGGTATCAATCGATTGGTATTGACGCCACTAATCAAAATAAGAAACATGTTATTAACAAAAATGTAAGTTTTTTATTGTTCTTTTTTTCATTATATTAAAAATAACAACTAAATGTCCAATTATATCGTCACTTTATTTCTAAACTATATGAATTACAAACGGGCCCCGGCAAGTATCGCGGTAGATATGGAAACAAACTGCACTTTTGTAATGAAAATAAGACGCGTTGTACAGTCGTAGTAGTGAAGAGACCGAACTTAGTGATTGTTTTTGGTGCTATCTAATTTTCATCCGCCAGAAACCGAGATTACGCCACTTTAAAATAATATATTTATAATAATCTACTAAGTGAAAGACTGGACAAATTTGGAAATTCAATATATGACAATCGAAGCAAAGTTATAGATCATTTTATGCTAAACATATTTCTAATACAAAGTTTTTATGTAGCACTAAGCATTATTGAGTAATAAAAAAAATCCAATTTTTTTTGGGTGGTCAAAAAACGCATTTTGCACGGTCAGATTTAGGAAGATTTTTAGTATGTCAAAAAGATACAAAGAACTAAAAAAATCAAATTTCGCTTCCTTGGGAATTATTATTATCTAAGGCTTGATCTCTTCTACTATTAGCGGTCATTCTCCATTTTTAGGGTTCCGTACCAAAAAGGTATAAAAGGAACCCTTATGGTTTCACTTTGTCTGTCTGTTTATTTTTGCCTCTTAACTCCGTCAAACGAACTTCTTCGTAAAATTGACGGAGTTAGATTGACGACAGACATACTAGTTGAGATTGCACGTTAGAAAACTAGCAGCATTTTAACAGTTGCATCTCGTGTGGTGTTGCCTGATTATTTTATGCAGACTTAGCGTGGACGCACTCTAGGTTTATTTTATTGACTGCTTAGAGAGACCTAGGCAGTCTCGACCTACCTATCTACCAGTGGCGGCGCGTCAAAAATATTCTTAGGGAAGCCTGAAATACTTGGCTTTTCCTATTCTTCATGAGCCGTAGTAAAAGAACTGGACTGGCTGGAAATTAGGCAAGCCGGTGGGAATCGAGTTGTATGGACGCTCCGCCACTGCTGTCTACTTACTAAAGGATCACATCACAGATCGTTGACCATTGGTAGACCTTATATCTCATGCAATAATGTTCACGAATGGTCAACTGTGATACTGATGACATGGCGAAACACCGTGTTTAATAGTATCCTGAAAACGCGTTTAGTAGTATAGACATTTATTTCTCTAAATATTTTTAAATAATTAGAAATATGCGTTCGAAATTAATTGTAACGAGATATCGCTATATGAATAGTAAACCATCAAATGATCACAAAAAAGTTGATAAATACGAATCTTGAAAAAATATATACTCACCTGAGTGGCATTGGCATTTTTGATCACCTTCGGTTTGCAGCAATCGGTTTCACGGCTGGTAAATATATACTTGAAAGTATCGATATTTAAACTGTGTAATGTTTTATAGAAAATAACATTTAAAAAAATTAAACAATAATCCGCTTGGCATATTAAAAACTTTTATTTCGGCATAACTAATAATACATAAACAAACATTATAAACAAAGATTGGGTATAAAAGTAAATTAAACTAAATTAAAACTAAACTAAACCATCACGCAGGCAGCATTCCCGCGCTGGATTGCGATGGCAATTCTTTGCGCGAGAAAGCTGCCCGCGCGAGGGTCCCCGTCGCCTCCTTCAGCCGCTTGCTGAGCTCCTTGTGGAGCCCCCGGGCGCCCCTGCCCCATGGGCCTAATGTCTCGACGGCAAATGCGACAAAGTCATATTGGGCGCCGAGACAGTTGTATTTGCTAGCCTTTGAATTCTCCCGGGTGTCTGCCGCCGCCCCGGCACGCCTGCTGGTCGATGAGAGGTAGGACGCAGCCAGCGTATGGGCGCAAGTTGCGTCCCACACTAGCGCACGACCCCTCTTCCAAGGGATTAACGACATCCCATCAGGGCGCTTACCATCGCTCCGCACAATCTGGGGCTCCAGAGCGGCGGGAACGTTGGCACTGACAAGCGCCCTTCTGATGATGTCGTTGATAGCAGCATGGCGGGACAGACGGCCGGCGCCCGAGGAGCAGGCAAGCCCGTGGTGGCCGAAGCGGTCTACGGGGGCCCCGCATGAGACAGCTGTGGTCCACACAAACCTCAACCCCGAGCCGGAGACCGACGGCTACACGGAGTCACAGAATAAGAAGTGCCAATATTAGGTGAGGGATAAGCATGAAGCCAATGACCTGACTCTGGTTTAGACACGGCCAGGAGCCTGGCCCGATGCGTGCCTATAGCGTCGTCAATTAAGGACTTCAAAGTGGAAACGGAGGCTATGGAGTCCCAGGCCCTTTGATTTTTGGGTCGCGAAGGTAAATTTGGGCTAGGTGTGATGCTATACAGCACGTCCACGGAGGATTTTGTAATTTCTTTTGCGGTACATATTCACGAAATGAAATGTACTTTTATGTACTCTTAATAAAAAAAATGTACTCGTGCGGTTTCGGCGTTACGACACAGAGCTCGTGGTCATGCTAGGTTGATACTATGTGGCACGACCACGGAGAATTTTGATAATTCTTTTGTGGTAGGTATTCACGAGAAAATGTACTTTTATGTACTTCTATTGAAATCATTGTACTCGTACGATAATCCACAATGTAGATAGACCATTTACATCTTTGAGATATTATATTAAATTTTGTTATTCAGACTGAGACCTTATACATCTCTCAATTTTACTATTATTGTAATGTTTGTAATAGATAATTAATATTTTGACATGAAAAATGTATTAAATTCTTATTGATATATTTCTTAAATTGTAAATTAATATTTTCTCATGAAAAATCTATCATATGCTTATATTGTAAGACTTTTTTAAAATTGTACATTAACATTATGACATGTGATGTGCCCTTGTGGCCTATTTGCAGAATAAATGTTTGAATTCTGAATTTTGAATTCTATGTGTCTTAGATTTCTTGATCTTAAGTAGGTTAAGTATTATCATTGTAATAAGCATATTTTTGTGAGAAAATGGCTGACTGTCGAGTTTCTTTCGGCGTTTCTTCTCGGCAGTGGCCTCTGTGAAACGCTAGTAGGGTTTGACTTGTAAAAGTGCCATTGCGTCCTACTTACAGAATAATGTTCATTTATTTCATTTATTATTTTTGATCAGGCGCTTAAAATTATGAAAGAAGTTAATGAAGTAATAGAAGTGTAAGATTCAGCTAACTTATCCAATGATAGAAACAGTAATACAATTTTTTTTGACCTCCTGTTTGCTGCCAGTGGCTGTCGTAGGCCGCGTAGGTTTTTCTTGCTTAGGCCAGCTTTGGTACATGCCTCGGAGGCCCTCCGGCCCTGCCAACCACAATCAACGATCCGGCGGGCTAGTCTTATTTTTAAAGAAAAAACAGACCGCATGAATCAGCCCCTAAATACCTACTCGTACCTAATACTTTTAGTGTTGCAGTAAAACCTACTTAGGTATTTAGTCTATGCTTAGGCCGATACCTAATGTCTTGTCGTTGTCAGATTTAAAATATACTGTTAAAAAATAAGACTTGTTGATTTAATGAAAATACTTTAATATATCAAATAACTAATAAAACGTTTCGTGAACAGTGTGTGAATGCACAGCTGCCCACATTTAGCGCCTGATCAAAAATGAATGCAAAGTGTGGAGGGTATGTATTTTTCGCGTTCGTAGGGGCGACAATTTAGTAATTCAACTGCCTATCGCTAACTCGTTCAACCGTAAATACGGCAGTACAATTATTTTTGGGTCTCCTAACGCTGAAAACGTAGTATCTGTGTAAGGGGCGGTAGCAATGTGTCAGGCGCTAAAGCCACACAGAGAGCGGTGGCGGCGCGGGCGCGGGCGCGGGCGGCGGCGGCGCGGGAGCTGCTTTTGGCGGTGGCGGCTGCCGCCAAAGGCCGCTGCCGCCCGCGCCCGCTCCGCCACCGCCCGCCCGCTCTCTGTGTGGCTTGAGCTTAAAAGTATTAGGTACGAGTAGGTATTTAGGGGCTGATTCATGCAGCAAACAGGTCAAAAAAAAATTGTATTACTGTTTCTATCGTTGAATAAGTTAGCTGAATCTTACACTTCTATTACTTCATTAACTTCTTTTATAATTTTAAGCGCCTGATCAAAAATAATAGCAAGATATAGAGTACATTATGGATTACCGAGAATACACTGATTTCAATAGATGTACAAAAAAGTACATTTTCTCGTGAATACCTACCATAGAAGAAATATCAAAATTTCTCCGTGGTCGTGCCACAAAGTACCTATCTAGCACGACCACGAGCTCTATGTCGCGACGCCGAAATCGCACGAGTACATTTTTTTTAATTAAGAGTACATTAAAGTACATTTAATTTCGTGAATATGTACCGCAACAGAAATTACGAAATCTTCCGTGGACGTGCTGTATTGCATCACACGATGAATTATGATGTGAGGTGGAGAGTGAGCGTTCGCATATTTGAGCGTGTTCCAAGTATGAATGGCCACTACTGCCCGGTAGGTTCAATAATATTTTGTTACGTAGATAGTCAAATTTATTCATTAATATACATATAAAATACATACATATTGTAATATTTTTTCCTTAGTCCATTAAAAATGTAATATTATATTATACACTATTATGAACATCTAAAATTCTAAACCAACTTAGTCTCATGACTGTGTAATTTAATAACATCACTGTGTTTACACAATGTTTAAGCGGGTATTACACTGTCCTGAATTCAGGACACTTAAAAGGGTTCCGACCTATACGTTAGAGCGAGATGCTTTAACTCCCCTCCACTAGTTAGGACGCCTGATTCAGGACAGTGTAATACCCGCTTTAGTCGAAAACACGTACTCGGTTTAGTTACTACAGAGTTGCAATTACTTGACTTTTTTCTTTACTAACTTCATCTTTTTTATCTTCTTTCAATTTTCCACTTTTTTCTTCAGTTAGGGCTGTTTTATCTTCACTAACTTCCTCACTTTTTTCGTCACTAACATCTTTACTTTCGCTGACTTTTTCATCTGCCGCTACATCATCATCAATTTCATCATCGGTGTCATCTCCCTTCTCCGCATCTTTCTCCACTGGAACGTCATCAGACGGCTCATATGAATGGCCTTTCAGTTTTTCCAACCAAATGCCCATGTTTTCATCTTCTATTTCGCCCTTTATTATGTTGGGAAATATCTGTTCATGCGTGAACTTTTGAACGGTGTCCTCCACTTCGGTCCACGTTAGGCTGTCGTGGCTCTCTTTGAATTTTGCATCATACCTGTCGTAATGTACCTGTTAAATATTAAGGGATTAAAAATGATACAATATTTATTTGTGAATGTGTAGTTTTTTACCGACCGAATAATATTATGGCGATAAAAGACTGAACGGTTTTCAATTATCTGATGTTTACTGTATATTTGGGTTGAATTGAATGATACTTATTACATTTATAAATATTTATCACACTTGAAGAATGTAGCAAACAAGAAAGTATGAGCTTTGTATGTGAGAGGAAGTAAACAGATTATCTTATACCCTATAGAGCGGACGTTGTACGAAGATCCCTATGACACTGACAGTGACATACCATATAGTGATGTGCATGTGTCGATACTTCAATTGTTTTTTTATCTGTGGCAGTTCTTATCAGCGTCCTCTCATGTACATTAAACCAATTTTCAACTTCCCTTTGACCTATTGACATGAAATTTGGACATAACGTATTCTTACGCCGCACCAGAAGAAAGACCAGTACCTACAGGTCAAAAATGACCTGTGCCGCAGTGAACGTGTTAAATAATAAATAAATATGTAATTTAACGTTGTTTTATTTTTACACAGTCACGTAACAATTAAAATGAAATATAAGACACGTGTTATTATTATCACTTCAATTATCGACATCTGTTATCGATAGCACCGCTTCCTTAGTCGATACAGACCAACGATATAACATTTGCAGTACGTCACCGTGTATAATCCGTTAAGCATATTTCTGGGAAATAAGGGACAATTCAAGTTTCTTTCATATTGTTATTATGTAACTGTTACAATCCTACATAAATTAATTAGCTACATTCCCAAAAGATGCTTATTAACATTTCGATGTGACATCGACGCTGTTCCAAGGTTATATAAATGAACTGTCACTGCAAGTGTCATAGGGATCTTCAAATAACGTCCTACGTTATAATACGACACTGAGATCGCGAAACAGTAATGAAATCCTGTTTCCGAGAAAGTATAATAAGCACATTGTGGCATTATGATACGGAAACAATAAATATGTAATTCCATGCTTTTTTAGGGTTCCGTAGTAAACAAGGAACCCTTATAGTTTCGCCATGTCCGTCCGTCCGTCCGTCCGTCCGACCCCCGTTTTTCCCAGTAACCCTTAGTACTAGAAAGCTGTAATTTGGCATGAGTATACATATCAATGACGCCAACAAAACGGTAGAATAAAATCTTATAAAAAAATTTTTTTTAGGGTACCTCCCCTACATGTAAAGTGGTGGTGCAATTTTTTTTTCTGCCAAACCCCATCGTGTGGGGTATCGTTGGATAGCTCTTTTAAAAATATTATTAGGTTTCTAAAACCATTTTGTGATTAAAGAATTGGTTAGCGTGATATTAAGCTTTGAAGTGATATTTTTAGCTATGGTCAAGTATCCCCCCCCCCCCCCTGCCAGCTAAACGGTGGCTACTAGGCATGTGAAAAAAATCATGGTAGTAGTAAATACGATGAATTTAAAAGGAAAACTATCACAGCTAAGTAGACATTACTAGTTAACGAGTAATAGTCGAACTTCAGAAATGTACTTTGCAAAAGCAAACTTTCGTACAATTTCCATTGATACCTTAGATAATGTTGTTAATTCTGTCAAAAACATAGTAAATATAAGTTTGCGAACTTTTTAGTCCATATAATGTAACGGGTAGACGACTACGGAACCCTACCTTGCGCGTGGCCCGACACGCACTTGGCCGGTTTTTATTACTGTCCGTGGCGTGGTGGCTACATAATTTTACGTCTCTCCCTGTATGGGCTATAGACATGAGTAGTTCGCGAATGAATGATTCAAATGAAGTACTTCACCTCGAGTAACTCTTTCATTCACTAGTTCAGTTCGGATTCATATACTTCAATACTTCAGTTTGTTCAGTTCATGATTCATATCTTTTACCTACTCATTCGCTCCGAGAGTGACATAGACGGCATGATTGAATGAATGACAGATATTTTTACCCAATCTATATCGTAGATGGATCTGTTGAGCTACTGAACGAAACTGAACTAGTGAACTAAATGAGTGATATACTTTACAGTGAAGGAATGAAGTATATCACTCTTTTCTTTTTAGTGACACATTTTGCGCATGTCTAATGGGCTAGCACATGATGGCAACGTCAGGTTGTCGGCTTATCTCGAGCTATCCGTCTTTTTTTGATAGGTGCTGTTAGAATTAATTAGTGGTAAACGGTGTTGGTCACACATATTGTAAAAATGTATTATCAACAAACTATACCTAAGCCTTTTTGTAGTGACTGTTTGTTTACCCAAATAAATTAAAAAAAAAAAAAAAAAAAAGGACGGATAGCTCGAGATAAGCCGACAAACTGACGTTGCCATCATGTGCTAGCCATATGGTCAGTAAGAGGACTTCCCGCACTCGAAGTGGGCGGCGATAGTCACTTTAAGAGGAGGGGTAGGGCAAGCTCTCTGCATACAAAGTTTGTGCAGGATTTTCTTCGTTTGTGTTTGCATTAAAGTTATGATTTTTGGTCAATATGCTTATTTTTCTGTTAGCTATTTCGTGATGTAATTTTTTTTATTATAGATATTATTTTTAATTTTTCATTTTTTTGAAATATTTGAAAATTTCCACATCACTTTCTTCACATATCTAATATTTATATCCTAAAAAAATATTACATTCGTTAGTGCCAAAACCTACGAATAAAACGTGCCCAGAGTTTGTATGGAAAATGCCTTGCCAACCCCTGCGCCTTAAGGCACCTGGGTGACGTAAAGAAAATTATTATTGTTCCATTCTTACAGGAGACTACAAAGGGTACTGGGACCGACTCACCTTGTCCAGAACAAGACCCAAGCCTGGGGCAGTGGGTATCATGACCTTCTCTTTGCTGAACACCTTGTCCATTATGGACATGTCGACTAGACCGCGACACACGGCTATCGTCAGACCGACCATTTTTCGAATTTGGTGCAGCATGAAACTTTGACCCTGTAATAATGCGATTTTAACTTATAAAGATTGAATTATTAATAATAATAATAATTTGTGGACGTCGAAGTGCCGTACTATAAGTACACACCTGCGCCAGTTCTCGAAAATGGTCGTGCCACGCTCTATTGGGATCGATCTGTCATCACGGACAGGACTATTGTAGCCAATAAGCCTGATATCGTGCTGATAGATCGATCGAAATGCCAGGCAGTGCTCGTTGACATCACCATTCCCCATGACGAGAACCTCGTGAAGGCCGAGAAGGACAAACTCAGCAAGTACCTAGACTTGGCCCACGAGGTAACCGCCATGTGGGATGTTGATTCAACGACCATTGTCCCGATAGTCGTTTCTGCGAACGGTCTAATAGCGAAGAGTCTCGACCAACACCTCAAGAGACTCTCGCTAGATGGCTGGGTCAAGGGTCAGATTCAGAAGGCGGTACTCCTGGACACGGCGCGGATAGTCAGGAGGTTCCTCTCTCTGTCGCCCGACACCACCGGTAGCTTAGGCCCTGCCTCGCTGCCGGCGGCACTCTAGGCTAGGTTTTTATAACGTTTTTATGTTTTGTAAGTGTATTTTTATATTTTACTTTTTATAGAAATGTTATACAAACCTAGGCTAAGAAAAGAAATAAATAAAGAGAAATAATAATTTGACGACCGCTTTGGCTTAGTTGGTAGTGACCCTGCCTACAAAGCTGTAGGTCCCGGGTTCGTATCCCGGCCGGGGCATTTATTTGTGTGATGAGCACGATTTATTTATTTTGTTAATAATAATAAAATAAATAAATAAATATTTTGTTGACAATCTTACACAAATCAATCTAGTCCCAAACTAAGCAAAGCTTGTACTATGGGTACTAAGCCGACGATATACATACTTATATAGATAAATAAATACTTAAATACATAGAAAACATCCAAGACCCAAGAACAAATATTCGTGCTCATCGCACAAATAAATGCCCCGCCCGGGATTCGAACCCGGGACCTCCAGCTTCGTGGGCAGGGTCACTACCAACTAAGCTAAAGCGGCCGTCAATTTTCATCCAAACATGCAGCTTGGTGCCTTCAAATCCCTTTCACCTGTACCGCCTTTATTCGTTTGAAGTACGTTGAAAATTGGCGCGTCGTAGGCGAAAATAGGCATCATAGACGAAGTTACGAGTTTGAACGATACGTAAATGAAAGAGTGTAATATTCTCACCTTAACTAATAAAACGGCGAATTCCATATCACACTCTACAAAAACTTTGTCTATGTTAAACCCCATCATGTATCTTGACGAGGAAGGGTCTTGGAAATGTCTGAAAATATAAAAAACAAATGTTAATATAGGGCACAGTGGGCCAACGAAAATGTTGAGCACTTTAGTACTTTGTCAAATTAAAGAGGTTTCAAATTTTATGACGTTTCAGTCTAAATATTTCTTAGATTTCGATGTGACAAGGTTCTAAGTATGCTCAACATTTTCACGGGCTGGCTGTACAGTCAAGCAATTTGATTTCTAGGCTACTTCGTACCTTGTCACAGTGAAAGTCAATATGAAAGCCGCTAGAGATCTGATATCAATGTCACTGTGACAAGGTACGAAGTGGCCTAGAAATCAAATTGGTTGACCGAAAGATACGTCTGTAACAACACCCTTAATGTCAGGATTAAATACTAGATTATCCACCTAATATTTATTACTAGGTGTTAAAGGATATAATATTTATTGAAAGGTGTAAGTATAAAATTTCCGTCTATAGTATGGAGCATTCTAAGAAATCAATTATATAATTAATAGATTAGGAAAGGCAACTGGCAAGTATGTTCCCAATAATTTCAAAGCAACATCTTCTATGCATTATTATCAGTAATAGTACATTACTTACCAAGGGCGATCAAACAAAGAATGTCTCAGATCGCAGGTATTTTACGCCCGAGCCGAAGGCAAGGGCGATAAATATGCGATCTGAGGCTTTCTTTATTATCGCCCGTGGTAAGTACAAAATTTTATGTCACCCCCTGGCCAGGAAGTGGGTTTTCTCGCGCGCGGAGCGTGCGAAAATGGCCACTTTATGGCCAGGTGTGACATAAACTTACTTTTTCTCTGTAAAGTTATGATAGCACTTAGTCCCTTTATAGTAACCAAGAACGTTATTGACTTGTGTCATTTTCTCTGCACTTATTCTGTATTTCCTTCTCGCTTCCCCACTCTCTATACTGAGGCTTGGTTCAAAGGTGTAGGTTGGAAGAGTGTAGCTATATGTTCGCGCGTTGCACTTGCATTTAGAGTTGAATTTGTTTGTTACTCGCTTCACGTCAAAAACTCTAATGCATTCTGGAAGCCCTTTATTTATTTCTTCTACGCTAATTTCTAAAGCTGAAATAAAACAAAATATGTTAGTCACCATAACTGTTTTTTTTTTACCAAGAGCTCACACTGGCTAAGAATCCGGTGGTCCTGGGTTCAAATCCCGGTCGTGACATTTATTTATGCGATGAGCATGAAAAAATTCTATGTATTTAGTGGGTATTATATTTATCTATGTATGTATATATGTATTTCGTCATCTAGTACCCATAGTACAAGCTTTGCTTAGTTTGTTTTTTTTTTACCCTGACTGTGGCCTCATAGACCAGGCCCAATAAAGCGATAGGAGTACGCGGTTGGAGTGGCCTGGGGAAAATCCAGGGTAAATTACCGACACGACCGCGCGGGCGGTAACACTGGAATACTCTATAGTTTGCGCTCCAGTGAGATTAGCTGAGCGGCTTCAACCGAATTTAAAGGTGTCAGTAGAATCGAGCTACTGGGAGTATTGTCGCTGGTTCACTAAACCTAGCCTAGCCGAGAAGAGTCCAGCAAGAAGCTAGGCCGAACCTGGGTCGGACTGACTCTACCCTGTATGCGGCGGTACCGTGTCAACGCGCTGCAGTGTGAAACTCCCGCCCGCCTATCGCCCGCCCGCCCGCTCTGTGTGTGGCTTAAGCTTTACTTATTCTGATATACGATACAGATAACTCACGTAATTTGAGCGACACAACCTGCCGCGATGCAGACACCCCCTTGTCAGTGCGGGAGCTTCGCTGGAACTGCGTGTTCTGTTGCGTTGTGAAATCCTCCTCGTTTATATACTTCGCTTCCAACAGGGCCTTCAGTAAGTCCTCCTCTATAGTTCTCACACCGGGGTTTCTGTGAACATTTGAAATAGACAACTAATTACACACTTTATGTGAACTACTATTAATTAGGGTTCCGTACCCGAAGGGTCAAAACGGAACCCTTGACGCCCAGATGTCCGTCCGTCGTCTGTCACACAGGTTTTACAGCCAAACGGTTGAAGCTACAGGCTTCAAATTTACACAGTATAAGCATCTTGTTGGCCCGAAGCCATACAAATAGTCAAAACTTATTTTTAAATGTTTTTAAGGGGGCTCCCATAGAGCTAAAGGGGGCGCGAAAAATTTTTTTTATCCTACCCTATCGAGTGGGGTATCGTTGTTTAGAGCTCATTGAGTAGACACTTACTATATTTTAAATTAAAAAAAAAAATGTAAAACAAAGGAATGAGAAGCCACCAAGGTCAATTTTTTTTACGAAATTTTGTTCCGAAGAATTTTTTAACTTCCCAAATGCCTATAAACTTAAAATTTGCTAATAATGTTTGTTATTACGTATATTTTACCAACAAATACTAATATATTAATAAATTAGATTTTTTCTTTAAAATTTCCTTATATTTCCTATAAAAACCAACTTTGCGGTCAGTTCGGAACCCTAAATGTGCGAAGACCGACTCGCACTTGGCCGGTTTTTATTTTTTACATCGCATGGGTTGGATCATCATAGCAGCACTGCATCCAATTAAGGTTTATTATACTAATCCAGCTGTTTATCAATATCCGAGCAGTTGCCCTCAAACAAGGTTAGAAAACGACTACGACTTTGATACCTCATTCGGGGCCAATGCCTTTTTTTCTGAATAGAATGTGAAAAATATGTTCCTGTGCTAGTAAGTTATTCTTCCCCATACAACGGCCGCCGCGGCAAAGGTCCCATGTATAAATATAATTAATAAAGAAAAAAAAAATTGTGGACAATCTTACACAAATTGACCTAGTCCCAAACTAAGCAAAGCTTGTACTATGGGTACTAGGCGACGATATAATTTTTTTTTTTTTATTTATTTAATTATGATCTATGTAACTACGATCCCAGTTGGTCGAAATAAATGATTTTTTTCTTATTCTTATTTAGAACAAGCAGTTACAAACACATAGTCCTATCTTATATCTTTAAACGAGCAATTCTTGTATATTTATTTATTTATATGTTTATTTATATATTTATTTCGGGGATCTCGGAAACGGCTCTAACGATTTTGATGAAATTTGGTATGTGTAGGTTTTCGGGGACGAGCAATCGATCTAGGTAGGTCTCATGCCTAGGAAAACGCCAAACGAAGCTCGGTCGCCCAGATATTCTTATATCTTTAAACGAGCAATTCTTGTATATTTATTTATTTATATGTATATATATTTATTTCGGGGATCTCGGAAACGGCTCTAACGATTTTGATGAAATTTGGTATGTGGGGGTTTTCGGGGACGAGCAATCGATCTAGCTTAGTCTTATATTTGAGAAAATGCGTGTTTTCGAGTTTTCATGTTTTTAAATTTGTTCGTGATTGATATTTACAATGGCTGCTGACGTACGGAAAATTATTGTCAGAAGAACCAGTATAAGCCTGACCTACGAATATGCACATAGTTGTCACGAATCTCAGGGTCAAGATATATAAGGAAGTATGGTGAGGCGAGTTTATATTTTGTTATTTGTAGCATTTATTAAGAATGACACATGACAACGACTTACGAGGTTCACGTTCAAGGGGCTGACACGCTTTGCTAGAGAAAGATAGTCTTATTGCGATTCCTATAAGAGGAAATAGAAAGAGGCTGAGAGAGAGAGAGAGAGAGGGGAGATGTTTTGTCCCCATCACCGACCGGACGTTTTTTCATGGTCGGGTTACAGGCAAATGCGAATTTCCATAAGCAATACATTGGACATGCAAACCGGACTAATTGCGTAGTACAAATTTTATATGAATATGAGTAAAAGTATGAGAAAGAAATAGCCCCGGTCGCTCGTTGGCGCATCTATAACTACAGAGTATATATTATATCTATGGGCACGTTCTGCGGTGTCAAATAATCTCAATGAATCAAAAAGTTTAGATACCTACATCCTGGAGGTTGCGTGTCGAACATTCGTTTGAAGCCAGAAAATATGACTTTGAATGACGTCACTGTTATATTTAATCTCTTTCATTAGATCCATCTTATATTAGAATGAAAGAGATGCAATATAACGTGATGTCATTCAAAGCCATATTTTCTGGCTTCAAACGAATGTTCGGCACGCAACCCTAAGCTTCTTGCAATGAGTATTAAAATCGTTCTTATATGCTTACAATTTTGTCTCGTTCCACCGCATAGCTGCGTCCTTTTCTCGCACCATCATAGCCCATTATGTGGTCGGGTTTCACGTTTATTTATGTTTATTTTGATTTTATTAGTTTATTTTGATCGCGGTTTAAAAAAAATGTATTTTGAATCTCGATGAAGAAATTGTTATCATTTTATTTCGCACTGACATTTATTTACTGAATGCGTTATTAAAACAGATCGGAGAAGGAATTAGTCGAGTAGCCAGGAATTCAATAATAATGTTTATTTAAAATGTGTACCTATATGCAAGTGTCGTGAGGACTTTAAAATGCCTAGGAAGCCTTTGAGAAAAACGTTTAATGTACGCATCCAAGGCAGACCTGAGGAAAAACATTTGTGTTGTTGTTGTGTATTTGTCCTTAGTTGTCCTTTATTGCCCTTCGGCCCTAAACTTCGAGTGTACTCGTGAGGTCGGCCTTATTGCTCACCTTTGGTCCTTCGGCCCTCAGGTTCCGCGTGTACGCGTGAGCTTGGCCTTCAGGCCTCGCTTAGCTTTACCTACCGCTCACCTTCGGGCCTTCGGCTCTCAGGTTCGAGTGTCCGCGTCAGCCCGGCTTTCGACCTCGCTAAACCTCACCGCTCACCTTCGGGCCTTTGGCCCTCAGGTTCGATTGTAACAATGATAGTAATAGTGAGTGTCTGCGTGGGCTCGCCCTTCTGGCCGCAAGCGGCTCTCCGGCTCGCGTGGAGAGCGCGCTCTAAGGGACGCTTCGGGCCTTCGGGCCTGCGAGGCATACATGGGGCACATGAATAGTTGGGCAACCCTTTCCTCCCGTATCGGTCTCGCAAAAAATACTGGGGGGAGGGGATGCTTGGGCACTCGGGATGGGGCTCCGGGCCTTCGGCCCTCCGCCGAGCTTGGCCTGCGGCCTCGCAGCCTGAAGCTCGCCCTTCGGGCTCGCGAAACCTTGTATATTTATATAGGATTTTCGGTTGTTTGGTACTCCCGCAGCTCGGCCTTCGGCCTCGCCAAACATTTGAGAGGAGGGGGGGGGGGGGGGGGGGACGCACCTGACCACTTGAACGCCTGCGGCCTGGCGGCCTGAAGCTCGCCCTTCGGCCCTCAGGTTCGATTGTAACAATGATAGAAATAGTGAGTGTTTGCGTGGGCTCGCCCTTCGGGCCGCAAGCGGCTCTCGGGCTCGCATGGAGAGCGCGCATGGAGAGCGCGCTCTGATGGGACACTCGGCCTTGGGCCTCGCGAAGCCTTGCCTCTCACCTTTAGGCCTTCGGCCCTCAGGTTCGCTTGTAAGATCCATGGGTCATATGAATAGTTAGGCAACCCTTTCCTCCCGTATCGATCTCGCAAAAATTACTTGGGGGGGGGGGGACGCTTGGGCACTCGGGTTGGGATTCCGGGACTTTGGCCCTCGACCGAGCTCGGCCTGCGGCCTCGCAGCCTAAAGCTCGCCCTTCGGGCTCGCGAAACCTTGTATTTATATAGGATTTTCGGTGGTTTGGTACTCCCGCGGCTCGGCCTTCGGCCTCGCCAAACATTTGAGGGAGGGGTGCGCACCTGTCCACTTGAATGCCTGCAGCCTGGCGGCCTGAAGCTCGCCCTTCGGGCTCGCAAAAATTACTCAAAAGTTGTTTTGCCCCCTGAGTCCCCGCATGCGAAATCTCAACGCGCTAGGACCATTTTGAAATTTTTGCCAAAAAATAATCGCCAAAAAAAGTCACCTCACCAAATGGCTTGCAGTTCTCTATGACATTTATCCCCCCACCTACCGTTTAGCCAGGCCGTTGGCCAACTTTTTGGTTTTCAATCAATCAATCAATTATTTATTTTACATTAAAACATGGTGTACATTAGAAGATATAAAAGAGGTATTCAGAGGTTTTCAGAGGTATTTATCTGGTAGTCACGGAGCCACCCCCTACACTTTTCCCAGACATCGTATTAGACCTGAGGGACCTCACTAGGAGAACAATTGGGTCATAAACACTCGCAAAAAACAAAAGTCGTCTCTCCTGTGGTCAATAGTTAACGGCATATGAGCATGTGAGTTATGATTTTATTACATGGATTTATAGAACCGGAAGACGCCGTTTATGCGGGTTACTAGACCAATCCAAAATTAAGCTTTGTAGCCCTTAACTTTTGATATGTCCACAGGAAAGACTCGAACCTAAATCTGTTTATGACCCGATTATGTCAATAGAAATGTGTCGGGATGCAGCTTTATATAGGTCTGTTTATCTACTTAATATCTTTATTAATTCTTTGTAGAGCTATAGTCTGCCTGGTTTACGGGAAAACACCGAGCAAGGCTCGGTCTCCCAGGTACTATCTTTAAACGAGCAATTCTCGTATATTTATTTATTTATTTATATGTATATTTATTTCGGGGATCTCGGAAACGGCTCTAACGATTTTGATGAAATTTGGTATGTGGGGGATTTCGGGGACGAGCAATCGATCTAGCTAGGTCTCATGCCCGGGAAAACGCCGAGCAAGGCTCGGTCGTCCAGATATTTAATGTTTAAATGCGGTCCTCCTGATGGTAAGCAGACCCCGCAGCCTATAGACGCGCCTGTAGTCTTATTTATATTCTTGTTCCGTATCTACATCCATGCATAACATTACCTCTGCATACCGTAATAATCAACGCCACAGTAACCCAATAGCATTGCCATTTTCTTCCTCTTGATCCTCTCAAACGGTTTGTCCCTCTTTTCCTCAGGAGCTCCATTTCTTCTGCTATTGTCCTCCCATTGTCTCTTCCTAAACCGAGTCCTATTTTTGTTCGGTACTATGGTTTCTGACTCTGGTTCTTGGGTCACGTCCATGGCTGTTAAGTGTCTGAGTTGGATGCCTAAAAAATATAATTATATTGATACTCGTAATCAATAGTACTTACGTCATACATACAATGATTATAATAAAACATCTGAAACATAAAATTTATGACACAGAAGAATGAGTAAAATGTTAAAATAATGTAAATCAATAATGTATGTGTGTGTGTGTGTGTGTGTATGTATGTGTGTGTGTTTGTGTGTGTGTTTGTTTGTTTGATTGATTGATTAATAAGGTAGGTAGGCATTAATCTTTAAATATTAACCATCTTAATAGATTTAGGGGCTAATCCGCCTACCCCTCACGCGTGTATTATTTATGTATTTAGGAATGTACATTGTAATTACTTATTAGCATTGTTTTCATCAATAAGATAGGTATAATTGTCATATGGGTTATGAAAATAATCCTAAGTGAAGTAAAACATAGTAACTATGCTAAGAAACACATGAAAAAAATAATGCTAATGAACAACCTCAATCCGATAGATAATTTAGTTTAAAGCAAAGAGAGATATTTTTTTTATCTGGAATATGAAGTCTAAACTGAAATATAGCCACATTTGAATATTACCTATTTGTTAATTCAAATAAATAAATAAATATATTTAAGGACAATCTTACAAATCAACCTAGTCCCAAACTTAGCAAAGCTTGTACTATGGGTACTAAGCAATGATATACATACTTATATAGATAGATAGATACTTAAATACATAGAAAGCGTCCAAGACCCAAGAACAAATATTCGTGCTCATCACACAAATAAATGACCTGGCCGGGATTCGAACCCGGGACCTCCAGCTTCATAGGCAGGGTCACTACCAACTAAGCTAAAGCGGTCGTCATGTGGCCATATTTGGACACGACTCAGCCCATTTGTCATTTTTTCAATATATACATATGCATTTTATACATTTTGTATGCAACCAGTCCAAAACTAGTTAACTTCTTCCCCCACTTTCTCTAAATAATTAAACATCAACATAATTTTTTTAGAAACAATATAAGAAAATGTGCATTGTAGAATTTCACAGCATAGGGAGATCCTAATCACATGCATCACAGCCAAAAAAAATTTAAAATCAAGATTTTTAAGACAGCAAAGACTAACAAATCCAAAGATTGACTGACCTGCACTGGTAAAGCGAGAACTTACTAAAAAACTTAATGAATATTATAGGTTTATGGTCATGCTTTAAGTGATGTTTGGGCCATTTCAGTCGCAGTAAAACGTGACCACAAAACCTATCTATGCAGTACTGACTGGGCTGGGCAGGTATATAATTAGATACCGAAACTTAAAACAATATCATGCGGGACAGAGACGAAAAAGATTGAGATTACTTACATTACAGTTTGTTTTTGCATTTAAGACATAGGTTATAGGAATCTTTCATTTCAAATAAGAGTATCTAATAACAAGTGATATAGCGATGGCGATCTAAAACCATATCGGTTTCAAACAAATAGCATTAAGATTATCAACACAAATAACGATGGGAACGTTTCATAATTTTAACAAACAAATATAACCATGTGCACAAAACGATAATCATAAAGTTCTACCTGATTTATCAGGAAGCCGTGGCAGGTTTTGTCTTAAAGTATTTACAAATAATTTAAACAATGTCATACCTACACTGAATATGTCAATGTATTTCTAAAATTAATTATTAAAATCTTATCGTATAACGGAATTTAATACCGGTTACTTATTCACTGTTGGCTCGCTGCCATGCATCTGCCATGTTTGATTTAAAAAATTTAAAATACGTAGTATCTCTTATTAGTCTGTGGATTTAAATTTAATTCAATTCATTCAGTTCAAAATTCATTCGTTGACCACAGATTATTAAGTAAAGCCAGCCACCCACGATCAATTCTACTGTCAAGTTTGCTTGACGCTTGCATACAAATCTACTTAAAATTAAGCGGCCTACACACAGCCCTAAAATCAGAGGCGATATCGGGAGAGTGGTGGGGAGCACCCTAGATCGCTCCCTAAATCGCCTCGTGTGTAGGCAAATCGTACACGATAATATACGATTTACCTGGGCTGGGCTTGTCTTCGACCGTCTGGCACGGGCTTTAAGAAATAAGAAATTAGGGATGCGGCACCATGGCCCATAAAGAGTGATTAAAAATCGAATCCGTATTCGATTATTTTCGACTACTTTGCGTGTTGTCGTGACTGTTGCGAATAAATGTGTTCTGAACTTCTAAGACTTATGTTATTCTTATGAATCCATACTAATATTGTAAATGTGTATTGTTGTAAATTGTAAAAACGAAAGTGTGTCTGTCTGCGTGTTACTTTTTCACGCTTAAACCGCTGAACCGATTTAGATGAAATTTGGTGTGTAGATAGTTTGAGTCCCGGGGAAGGACATACTTAGGGCACTTTTATTCCGGAGATCATTCCATAAGTTTGTATGAAAGGAAGTCAACAACAGGAAGTTGCGGGCAAAAGCTAGTCAGATATACCTAAAGTAGACTACCTAAACATAAAACCTATGTAGGCAAACACTATCTAGACTGCTTATACTATGTATACCCTTGTATTATTTACATGTGCACCGAGTTACTGAGATAATAAATGCGAAATAACATATCAGTTAGCAATCCAGTACCTACTTATTTATATAATATTTGGTCTTAGGTACTGAGTTAATATTCAAAGACAAATTGGGCACCTACGTACCGCAATAAGTAGTAGTTAATTACGACCCCTAATTTGGCGGGCAAAATAATCGCCCGTTCCTTTTAATAATTCAGTGTCGTACCACAACCAGACATGAAAATGAATTACGGAGCATAATTAAGTTCAATTATTTAGCACGGCGCAGGACCGGTTTCGGCGCATGCGTGGTTTGCAACGACTGCATTTAGGACACCAGGTATTCAGTTCAACATGGGTTGACGCAGTGAGCAAAAATGAGGGGTGGGAGCTCCGAACGTTTGGTCGTGCGACCTACAAAGCGCAGAGACAACACGCGCGCGAAACTTACACGGTATATCACTGTTGTTCTCGCCGCTTTGCTCGGTGGCGGTGCCTCAGCCCTCCTCTTCCTCGTGCCCCTATACGCGGACCCCGCTCTGAGCGCTCTAGCTGCAGACTTCGACCCCGTGCCTGCAGAATGCGTAACGGAACGTCGCGACGACCGCTTAGGCCTCGATAACTGCACTTGGGCTTCGTGCAGAGAAGGCTGCACGAGTGACGCATACAAGTGCACACAGCTACACGTGAAATATAAAGCCCGGGGTGAAGACTGGCGTCCAGCGGTGCTGTTCGTGAATATAAAGGGCTGCGGTTACCCCCCTGTTGTGGACTGCGAGAACTTCACGATCAGCTACGGGTACGTGGGAGCGAGGTACAGTTGTTTTTGGTCGCGGGCTGACACGAGCGTGGTGATTCCTCGCTGGTCGAGAGGGGAGCAGGTAGCGACGGTGACGAGGACCCTGGCTCTGCCGCTGTTTCTGTCGGGCTGTGCTGGCATTGGGCTCTGTGCGTTGCACTGCGAGTGCCGTCCGAGGCGCCGGCGGCGCCCCCCGCGCCGCCCGCCCCGCTTACCTCTGTCTCCAGATGACACATCGGTCTACCGGCTTGCCTAGCTTTAGGTGCAAACGAACATGGCACAAGCATAGCCATATTTTTAGAGGATGTAAATAAAATTTGTAAATATACATATTAATCTAGTGATGTTGTTTTATTTATGTTTACCATTTCACAATTAACGCTTTACAACGGGTCCCGAAAATGTTCATATTATAAGTGATATCGTGACTGAATACTCAAGGTCATGACTTTTTTTTTATCACAGACGAGAAATATTACTGCTGATTTTTGTTGATAAACTGCATTGCAGCGCCACTTCATTAATACAATACTATTAGCACGTAGCACGCAACTCGAAATACGTACTGTAAATATATTATATGTACTGCGAATCGATAAGCGCATCCATTGCACATCACTACAATTAGTCGCGACGAATATTCAAATCAATAAATGAAAATTTCATGATTTCGTTTAGCTTTCAATCTATGTGAAAAAGGAATCGCGGGGCCGTGTCTAGGTTCAACTGTTTACACAAAAAAAGTTCTGCCTGAAAACTGACCCGTCAGACAATTTTCATTCCGGCCCCGAACGTTAAAATTTTGAAGTGCCTCCACTGATTTAATTCCACGGACATCCTTCAGGATGCTACTGTACAGGTATAACACTAGGAGGATGAAGATGAGTACATGGGGCCGATTTTTGGGTGTCGAACGCTCGACTTTTCATTCGACACCTGTCAAATCATCATAGTTTTTTGACAGATCTCGAGTGAAAAGTCGAGCGTTCGACACTCAAAAATCGGCCCCCAGTATGGTGTGCCAGAGCTGAATTTAGCCGAAGTGGCAAGAGCCTGGTTAGGGTGAAATAAAAAAATACATACGGAAGTATATATTTATTTAAAGGTTTATATAGTTCGTTTTCATTATCAATTTAATGGTACAAAATATAGTTTCTCAGTACAATGCCAAGCATAGTTACATCAGTCTTCAAACAAGTTCTCACACGTTTGTGTACATCATTACATTATACACATTATATAACTATTATACTATACATTTGAACGATTTGTAAGCTACTTCAGTATAATATTGTAGAGTTCATAAACATAAGTACAGTCAGCCAAGTGGTCTACCAATTTTTGAACTAATAATAGTCGAAAAGTGGTAAAACAATTTCTCGGGTTACTTTCACAAAGATTTCGAAATATCCTGAGCACCCTTAAAAATAAGGTCGTAATTACATTTTTTGTTCACTTTCTCTGTGCACATGTTTTTGAACTCGATTGTACAAGTTGAAAGCAGATTAGGTTTTGCTATTTGGTAGATATTTAATGTATTTCTAAGTTCTATCATAAATCAATCAAATCTATTGCATTAGGCTGGTTTTCCACTAGAGCTATGCTATGCCACGTTTCAATACATTTGATAGCTCCAGCTCGAGCTGCGTGTCATATGTATGAAAACATAGCATAGCATAGCTCTAGTGGAAAACCAGCCTTAGGCTAATACCTACGCATACTGTTGTCTAACGCATATATCTCTCAATATATCTGTATAGAAATTGGCAAGTGGATTTTCTTCATATTTTTACATTAATTCTTACCAGGAAACAAAACCTATTCAATCACATTAAATAGGGAAGCACAAGTGTAGCGATTACTATCAACAGGACTATTGCTAAATATTAGGTAAGTACATATATAATTTGGCAGTACATCATAATTATTCAACATCGGAAAATGCAATTTGGTCTATCTCTAGTTAAAAACAGAAAATCTGGAAATAACAATCTAACTTGTCAATTAACACTTGACAGTGATAATCGGTGTGATAGGAGTCCGAACGAATGTACACTAATGTACGAAAACAGCAGTTCAAGTAATACTGGGTAGTTTTGTAATGACATAAAAACGCGGCATAAAATATTAACAGCCTTTAAATGGACAACAAAAACCAATAGCGGCGATTAAAATAGTCCAACCTTTTGATTGATGTTACACACAAAAATTTACAAAACTATGATTTGTAATGACTTAGGCGGTTGTCACACTGGTGCGGTTTCCGCACGACGATGCGGTGCCGATGTGCCAGCGAGACGTCTCTATATTCCTGTCTAGCGCTGCCTCGCCCACACACCGCACCGCCTTGCGGAAACCTCACTAGCGTAACACTGACAACCGCCTTATGGTTCGGCAACCAAAAGGTAGAACAGATATCTAAAATAGTAGAAACACTACACGAACGTCTAATATTGAGACGAAACACTATTTTCTGCTATTTTAGGGATACACAACAACGTTAACAAATATTAATCATCATCATCATCATCATCATTTTCAGCCTGTAATCGCCCACTGCTGAGCATAGGCCTCTCTTCGAGTACGCCACTCGTCCCGGTCTTGAGCCAGTCTTATCCAAGAGTGACCCGCGATCTTCCTAATGTCATCGACCCATCTAGCCGGTGGACGGCCGACGCTCCTTTTGCCATGAATTGGCCACCAGTCTGACACTTTCTTGGTCCACCTGCCATCACTCTGCCTAGCAATGTGTCCTGCCCAACTCCACTTGAGTTTGGTAATGACATCTCCGACGTCACGCACTTTCGTGCGGCGTCGGATCTCGTCATTCCTCACTCGGTCTTGCAATCTAATGCCGAGCATGGCACGCTCCATTGCTCTCTGTGCTACACGTATTTTGTGCACAGCCTCATTCGTAAGCGTCCATGTCACGGCTCCGTACGTCATGGCGGGCAGGACACATTGGTTAAAGAGGCGAGTCTTCAGGCATTGTGGAACGTCGGTGGATTTAAGGAAGTCGTTCAGTTTATTGAACGCGGCCCACCCGAGCTGGACTATTAATCAACATATATCTAAAACAGGTCTTTTAAAAAAGTAAGAAAATAACGTATAAAAACCCGCTTCAACATTACATTTTGTTGTACAACAATTTTCAATAATACCAGACTGGACAATTAGACGAAGTACAGTATAGTTCTTGCATAATTTACTTGTGATAGGTATGGGACACTTAAGGGTTCTACACAGCTACCAAATACCAATTTGTCATTTACAACCTACAAGATCGAAAGAGACAGTATTATTTCATTTTATTCACTTCCAAAGCGGTTGTCATGACAAAGTGATACGCACCTGCGTAGTACGCTTTAGCAAGTGATATATATATAAAACGGTGTGGCCACACCGGTGCCTAAATCGTAGTAAAGATCGCTCTCGTCACTGCGTTTACGGTGCGTTACTGCGTTTCGAGCAGCGCTGTGGCCAATCCTTAAAAGCCCCAATCACACAGAGTGCGCAACGCCCACTCAACGCTACCGTTGCGCGCTGCAACGTATGGTAACAGGTTAGCGAGGCCACACAGCCGGCGGCGTCAGCGGGACGTTATTATACATTCCGGTGCGCAGCGGTGGCGTTGCGGTCGCGTCCCGGTTGTGTGACCAAGCCTTAACCTTGTCATATCGATTAAACGCATTAAAACCAGTCACTATGATAATTTATGGTTATGACAAGATTACATCATCCCCCAGTATTGCAAACCCACAAATTACAGTGAAGATATTTTTGAGAGTCTTGCCAACTCAGCTATTATTGAATCAGTACTACCTGACTTGGCAATCACTAAAGGAAAATCAGATCATTTAATGATAATTTTAATCTATTTTGTCTGTATTGTTTCTTTCTCTTGTCTTGTGTACAATAAAGTATTTACATACATACATACATAAATATTTAGAATTCATAAACAGCATAAAATAACTTATTCCCCGATATATATTTTATTACGAGGGTCATGTCAATAATATAATGTTCATATTACATTATATTATTGACTTTATTCTTCTACTATTTCGATATGCACATGTATTATTGAAACTGTCTGTTAAATATTATTTCAGTAATCACCTAGCCAAGGAAACTATATTATATAATGTGACAATGGACATTGGTAAAAAAAAAACATAAAACAATTTCGACTACAAATATTGAGCGTCAAACACTCAAGATCAATGAAAATGAGTATTTTTCGTAAATACATTCAACAAAAACTACACATTTACAATGGTCTTGACAAATATTTCTTCGAACCACCAACAGAACGTTTTTTAAATAAATAAATTAAAACAAACACTTTCTTTGATCACAACCTCACACATCCAAAACATCAATTAATAGTACATTACTTACCAAGGGCGATAAAACAAAGAATGTCTTAGATCGCAGGTATTTTACGCCCGAGCCGAAGGCAAGGGCGATAAATATGCGATCTGAGGCTTTCTTTATTATCGCCCGTGGTAAGTACAAAATTTTATGTCACCCCCTGGCCAGGAAGTGGGTTTTTTCGCGCGCGGAGCGTGCGATAATGGCCACTTTATGGCTAGGTGTGACATAAAATTAATTAATCAAAAAGGGAAGGCGAACTAAGCTTTATAATTTTAACAGAAAAGAAATTACTGTTATTTCGTCCAGTGACCGTAATAATCGAATGTTATGCCGGGTCCACAACACAGTGGGCCATGATGGACCAACGTACAGAGTACAGGAAGCAGTCTTGGGAGGGAGAAAGACAATATGTGTTATTACAATAATATTGTCATCTCATTCCACCGCATAGCTGCGTTCTGGCCCCTATAGGTACCACTAAACTCTACAAGTCTACAATTGGACAAAATTGTACAATTTTCAACAGAAAAGTTGACAAACTTGTTAAATTGTAGGTACGCTTGTAAAGTTTACTGGAATTGGCCCCTGGCCCCTATACTACAAAACTTTACAAGCGTACAATTCGACAAAATTGTACGAATTTCCATAGAAAAGGTTGACAAATTTGTCGAATTGTACGCTTGTAAAGTTTTGTGGTACAGGCCCCTGGTCCTGCGTCATTGTGGCCACTCAATGGGTCTGACATTCAAGCTTTACTGCCCACCAATACCTTTATTGTCAACTTAATTAGTACCTCATGTTTTGGATACATTAAATCAAGAATTAACTAGCATAAACATTAAGGTGACCTGAGGTATTACATATGATTAAGAACTTGTTTTTACATCATTACAAAATGATACAATAACATCATAATCATAATTGATATAAGTGGTGGAATAACATTCCACTAACAAAAAAAACACGGTCGTTTAACATAAAAAGAAACAGTATAAAAATACGTTAAAATAAAATCACCTCAGTGTTTCACGTAAAATTTAACTAAAGTAAATATATAAGACTGTCTACTTTGGAATTTGTCAAATTCAACGACATACAAAGTAACATAAATAAGCCTTTATCCTTCGAACTAAAGTTGCGAAATTACTTTTACAAGTGATCCGCCATTTTGAAAATTGTTCTAAATTATAATTTGCACATACTACTATGGGTCATTGGTCTGGGGCACTTTGCATATTTTAACATTGATAAATCCCTTACGTCACCGATTGGCCAAATGGGCACAATTACCCTGACCCTGAAAATACTCCAATATACCCATCATAAATATTGCAAGTTATAATGAATGCCATACAAACTAGCTATAGATAATATAGAATTTTAAATTATGGAACCGATGACAATTTAATAAGCGGTATTTTAACTATAATGTCATCGTAATTATGTTCTAGCACTTCTAGCCGAAGGAATAAAGATAGGGTAACTTTATACTTGACCATATAACATTGTCTTCGCGTCAAGAATAATAGAAAAGTATGAAAAGTTAATTTTAAATATTTATATGGCCAATAACAATTATTAACCCTATATCACATTTCGTTTCCGTCTATATCTATTACCTACAGTCAATGAGGCTTCAGAAAATTTGACAACTTTTTAAGACAGGATTCATAAGAAGAATAAATTTGCAAAATAATAATGTGGAAAATATTTCTAAACATAAGCGGTTTTTATATTACTCGTTCCGGGAGTACTATATCAAAAAATGAACAAACGGTTAAACTCTTTCAAGAGTTTCAAGCAAAAATGTAACAACCCTATAAAAATTATGTCTAGAAATAATGTCCCTCTTTATATATATTTTTCAAAGTTATGTTTTGTCTGTGAAATTGTCGAAATTTCCTCAAGGTCCGCATATTACCTAGCTGCACTCGACCACGCCTCGTTCGTATACAATACACCACCAAGTATTAAGGATAAGAGAAGGAATAAGAATAACATTCCACTTTTTTGGAATGGATGTTTGTGGCCCATTGTTACTATTGAATTCATCTCACAAACTATCGTTTTCCGACCAGTGACAAAATTAGTAATATAGGTATTTATTAATTATTAAATTTACACAATGATAGTTTCTCAATTCGTACGTTATTTAGCAGGAAATAGTAAAAGAGGTGCGAATATTGAAATAATGAGCATGTGTACAAACTCCTTATTCCTTCTAGGTATAAACTTACTAAGGTTTAATTAAGCATAAAATATTGGTGCTAGCTTATACAAATTTCAGCATGATAGAAATTAGACTAATTGATTGCATACGCTTTTACAAATTTTTATATGCATATCAAATGCTACTGTTAAGCATATGCAATCATGTAAATGTCCACATTTATGAAGTTCCGGCAGTACATTACTTTTTGATCAAATGGAAGATTCAATTTGATAAATGAGACTCGAGTTACTCAGAAGTCAGAAAAAGTATGTGCTTACAAATTTGAAAGATTCAGGCGTTACTTTGCGGAATTTCGAACTTACTAGAATAACAGTCATTTTGTTAGTCCGCTAAAGATGAATTAATCACTTATCCCAAGGATTTGATCCCTGTACAAGGATAAAATTGGGAAATGAAGTGAATTTTGTAACATATACAACCGAAAAAAAAAACCCTTAAGAATCGCCGAAAGGTACTATGCAACAAATAAAAACTATTCTCTGTTACAAGTTGTAACAGAGAATATGGCAAGGCCCTAGTAACAGGTAATGATTTTAGATCAGAGTGCGAAAGGAACCTTAGGCTGGAAACAGTGCTCGACCGACGGTCAGCGCTGACCGTCGGTCGGCGTAGATATATCTATGCAAGTCTATGGCTGGAAACAGCGCACGACCGACGGTCAACGCGTATGGTCGGTCGGCTGACGGTGAGCATCGCTCTGAACGCATGTATGCTTTCGTACAGCGACAGCTACGCCCGACCGACGGTACGCACTGACCGTCGGTCGAGCACTGTTTCCAGTCTTAGGCTGGGTTGCACCAAACCGTCTGTAATCGTAAGCGGTGTTCGTCAAATCTGATTGTATGGAAAGTTTGACAAGTTTCTATGGGATGACAGCTGCCGGCGCCATATTTGACGATGACCGGTCTGTGTTCGTACGTTGGTGCAACTGGCACTTAGTCTCATTTATCGGTCATCTCGATCTAAAGAAAAAGCAAACCCACAAACATGGACAGACTAGATAACTCATTGAACGACTTGCGACATCTGGGCGAGCCGGTACCTCTTCCGATCCATCTCCACCGTGCTGTCCAGACCTCGCTTCACAGCCATACTGGTCGACCCGCCGTCTAAGCTAGCCTCGATTAACCTACGCGATTTAAAATACCTGTAATCGTTAGGGTTATCCACCCGTAAAGTCATGTCGACCGCTGTCGGCAAGTAGTAGTTATCTATATTGGTTGTCGTGTTCGCATTCAAGTCTAGAACAGAGTACATTTGTATAGGTTTTTGGCGGTAGGAGGCGTCCACGTTGATGTAGCTTCGAGTGGAAGTGCTGCAAGTGGACGAGGCCGGACTTACTTGGTGAGGGGAAGTGCTTGGGGTTTGGTTCGGCGTGGTTTTTGCGCTGCTGTAGCCTTGGTCGATTTCCGCTTCCGCTGGCGATTCGCGTGACTTCAGAATTCGCATCATCCTGCAAACAATTGAATCAAATTTAGATCTCATTCCGGTTGGTATAAAGGGGATTTTAGCTTGTAACGGTCAGTGGTTTCGCTTCGTAGTTCTAACCATTAGAAGGGAATCGCCAATTGGGATATCGACTGTGAAGGATATCAACCGTTTGGGACGTCGACCTTCTGTGATTTGAGTCTTTTCGGCCTTTGTTTCATCATAAATGTATAATTTTTAGTAAATGACATGGAAGACCACGGTTCAGCCCGCTATAGCGGGTCGGATTAAGTCTTGCGGGCCGTAGTTTAGCAACCCTGTCAGTGGCGGCGCGTCAAAAATATTCTTAGGGAAGCCGGAAATAGTTTGCCTTTCTTATTCTTCATGAGCCGTACTAAAAGAATCGAGTTGTATGGACGCTCCGCCACTAGACCCTGTACTAGTACATGGAATGGACAGATTATCCCACAGCTCCGTCTGCGTTCCATGTAACAAGGGGTCCGCAGGCAAAGGGTTGTTTTCAGCGTGCTTGTGATTATTTGGCAATCCCAACCCAAGCGTCCATTAAGCTACGGTCCCCGCTTAACATCAGAAAGGCGGTATGATTCCCACCGTCGTATTAAAAAACGAACATATTAGAGATGTGCCGACTATGGATTTGGCCGACTAGCCGACTAGTCGGCAAGGCCAATCATAGGTTTCGGCTGAGTTCGGGCGCAATCGGGAATGTTAGTTTCGGTCCGCTCGTCGCGCCACTCGCCATGCGTTCGTGTTTGTTTTGTTTACGTTTTAGTGATTTACTCGCTTCACCGGCCGGCGTGTTTCATATAGCAAAAAAAAAGGCAAGCAGTTAAATTATCTAATTGTTGTGTTAAACAAACAACTAGCGCTCTTCTTTTGCATAATGTCGAAAAGGAAATCGCGAGTGTGTACAAGTTTTGACGATTTTGAAGGTGATTTCCAGGGGGTCATAATGAGCCGATTAGTATGCCTTTTTAGCCGGCTAGTCGCCGACTAGAAATGTGGCCGGATAGTCGGCTTTCCCGACTAGTCGGTACATCTCTGCATGTTCATATGTAATCTAGGGTTTTGAATTGTTTTACGTGCCTTTTTCCTCTATTTCTTCTCAGAATAAATAAACTTACCGGTGTAACAAACGGGCAACGGGCGCGATACGGGACGCTTGCCGTGCCGTGACAGTGGCCAGCCATGCCGGCCACGCGGTCAGCCCGAGCTCAGCGCGGGCGCAGGCCACGCACGCGCACCCCACCTCCACGCCCTCTACCACCTTCAGACGGACGTCTGCAACAAACAGGCACATGGCAATGTGAGATAGAGAAATTGTAACGGCTATAAGCTGCGGTCACCTCTTACCATTAGGCATATCGCATCATAACTATTAGATTAGGTCTGGCCAATGGCCATCCAAAGGGGTAACGCTGCCAGCCTTCTGGGCACCATAACTCACGAAGAGACTTGGGGAGCATTTTCTATCTATATTTACAAGTTTATCTATAAGTTTTTTAAAGTTTATTCATAAGTTTATTTTAAGTTTATGTTAGTAGTTTTATTTTAGTAGTAGTAGTAAACAATTTATTGCACAAATCAAGTACATATACAAGGAAAATAAACTCAACAGTAGACATTTGTACAAAGGCGAACTTATCCCTTTAAGGGATCTCTTCCAGCTAACTTTTAAGAAAATGAGAGGATATTTTATATGGCAGACATACTGATCAACACGTACAAGTGACAAAATTGTGTGACTAAAATTTCTCGAAGAATTATGAAATCGAAATTTTATAACTGAATAAATATATATAATAAATACATATACCGCGTAAATAAATATATATTTATACAATATAGAAGTTATACTATATAAATAAATAAAATAAAATAAGTTTCTATTTGGGTATGTTAATAAATGTCTTACTATGTGTCATGTGCGTACATTTTGACTAAAAGTGACCCATGATAAATTGACTAACACACTTATAAAACACTAATTGCTTACCGACGTGGCAGGCCGAAGTGGATGGCAGATCTAAACAACTAGCCCAAAACTGCACAGAGCCGGGACAAGTGGAATTCAACGGGGGAGGGCCTTTATCGTTCTAAACCGGTTAATAACGAACAAACCTTTATATAAAGCTCTTCCGTAAACCGGTTTAAATAAACCGGTTTTTGTATCTAAAAAGGTTTTGCCGCAAGTACATCATAACGGTTTGAAAAATTAACCGGTTTCCGAGCCCTGCCTTACAGGTTAAAAAAATGCTAACCTGACAAAGTCAAATCCAGATACGCATCGAGCAGCTTCGCCCCGTCCCTTTTGAAACGCCTCACAAACTTCGGATGCCTCGTCGTCAGGTCTCCATCGGTGACCACATACTGCGCCAGCAGTGCCGCGAACGTGACGGGTGTTGGCGCTAACAGACGCCACCTCGCGTGCTGGCCGACCATCCACTCTAACTGACGGAATGTCTTGCCGCAGAGCTGGACGCTGCTGATCTTGGATAGGGTCTTCAGGGTTGGCGCTCGGCTGAATTTCTCCTCGCTTTTAGCTGGAAATAAATTTGAGATTTTAGCTTTATTGTCTGCGAGTAGCCGTGGTTTCGATAAAATTTAATATCATCTGATTTGGGATTATTTCCAGGATTTTAATTATTTTAGTTCATCTATGCTATATAACCTATTAAAGTACATATGTAGGTATGTATTTAAACTTGAAATTCCAGGTTTTGCCAAATTCTAAATTGTGTAGGTAACCAAAAATTTGATTCAAAGTGTGTTCCGGTTTTCGACTCATGCAATGATTACATTGGCATACTTATGATTCATTTTCATCTTGTTTATTTGTATATTGCGTCGAAAACCGGTTCTACCTAGTTTAGTTCTTATTAGTAGTACGTTTTTGTTAACAATTTGTATTGATAAATGAACCTCCAGGTCTTTGTACTAACGTTATTTAGTACACTACGTGTACAACATTTGTTATTTGTATATGCGACTGTTTGTGTTCTTAAATAAATTAAAAATTAAAAAAAAGGATGTAAAAGTATCCCATATCTGATTCAGTTCCGTCGTCTATCATTTATTAAGAATAGATATATGGAATCGCATTTATTTACGAATCTCAGCTCTGGATATGAGTGGGACGATCTCTGATTTAATAGTGAAAACATCGATACACGGCATTTTTACCCCATTAGTTCTAGAAGTTTGGTTAGTTCTAAAATCGGGTCTATCGACCTGATTGCTGCATTGAGTGCTAATTCTTTTTCTAGATATAATTTATTTTACATAAAACCCGTTTTTCTAAATTGTCCCGTATTCGGAGTAGTGGTATGCAGTTTTTTGTGAAACTTGGCAAGGACTCGTAACATTTAAAGCTGATTGGTTCGTTATTTTTTGTTGATTCCACTCGCACGATTCATTTAATAGCTTTTTTACGATATAGATTAGTTCCTATGAGCGCATAGCAACTGTTAGCGCTGTTGCAAGTTAACTCAAAGTCGTATGTATCTACACATAATAAAACTTCCGAAGTAGTATTGCAGATACGTAATCGTCGTGGTCGTAAAAAGATTAGATACATTATAAAATTATAATAACTATCCATGACGTATAGTATGCTTTATTTAATCAGTTCGGTAACGATCCAGAATCCCATATCTGCAAATTAAGAACCTTGCTATTGGGGTACTATATTGATAACGCCAATAATGTTTTAGTATTGCCACCGCAAAACCACTACAATAACTTATCAGTAACACATTTAAAGTGTGCTATTTACGTTACGTAATAATCCAACCAGACAGTTAATTATTATGCCGTACGAGTTTTGAATACCAGCTGCTTAATAGCACAAAGTAAATAGCGGCGGCGCGCGCCGGAGCAGAGAGTCCGCTCAGTACAAAGTGCCATTTTCGCCGCACGCACACAGACGTAACATTTACAGGCATTCTCGGTTGATTTCGGACGAGCTTAGTCGCGACTGTCACTGTCGCGTCGAGAGTGCTAGTAGTGCGCGCGTTGATCACTTGACGTCCGCGCCGCTACGTAGGTACTTTGTGTCACGTACGTCAAAATGAATAACAGATATTATTACAGTTGGAATGTATTTTATTGTTTAAATACAACAAAAAACTGTGCCTAGACTTTCTTCAAATTTTCAAACGATATTGAAATGTAAATAAAACGGTTTTCTCATTTTGGTAGTTACAATACCTAGGTAGGTAGGTAATTTTTTGAAACTAGCCGCGTTGATATCGACGCGATCAACCATTACACATTCATCTTATCGTTCGCTGGTAAAACGCCAGTATTTGAGTACTATGGTTTAGTTAAGTAGGTACCCAATTAATTAGATACTTATATTCTTTGTTGGCGCTCTCGACCGCCGCCGGTCACAAGTCACAACTCGCACCGGGTCACGCATCAATTTATTAGGGTTCCGTACCCGAAGGGTCAAAACGGAACCCAATTGGTGTCGCCCAGACGTCCGTCCGTCCGTCCGCGTCTGTCACAAAATTTGTTCCGAAGAATTTTTAGACTTCTCATTGACCTATGAACTTGAAATTTGGTGACAATGTTCAATATTACGTATATTTTAACAACAAATACTAATATTATTATTGGGGAACGGGACTTAATCGCGTACAAAGTCAGTTAAGTCCCGTTCCCCAATAATAATGTGTGAAAATCGTGTAAGTTTAAATCAATATAAATACTAATATATTGATAAATCATATTTTTGAGGTTGATTCGGAACCCTAAATGTGCGAAGTCCGACTCGCACTTGGCCGGTTTTTTACCAAGATACGCTGGTTCATATTTAAATGTCATGTTGAAGAATTTTTAATAAACTCCTTTTTAAAATTCAGAATCAATACAGAAGCAACCCTGTGAGTCGGGCAAGTTTAGGTATGTATTTTCAAGAACGGCGGGAACGGACCTTCTGTATATTTTTTATTTTGTGTTAATAGGCTAAATCTGTCTATGGTAAGTTATAATAGTAGAAGAGCCGGTGACACTGAACCTAGTATGATAAGATTCCCAGATGGCATATATATAATTAGGTGCGTCATTAGTCGGGGAACACGAAACGGCGAAGCTGCAGCTTTGCCTGCTCATTTGCTTTGCAGCATCGCCATTTCGTGTACCCCCATTAATGCCACGACTAATTATATATATATCATCTGAGAATCTATCGAAATAGGTTCATTGTTGTCGGCTCCTTTAATCGCTGCAGCAACCACCTTCTCCACTGTTTGGAAAATGCAGCAGTGGTTTTTCTTACACAGAAAGTGCTGATCTTTCAGATGAGCCCTGTTTTTTTCAGGAATCCGATCATACTAGATACCTCAGAAAAGTGGTCGCTTATCATACTGCTGCCACTGACAAGGCCAGCCAGGAGGGCTTGCAGCACTACACTATCGTATAGTCCTACCCCTCCCCTGTTTCGAGGAACAAACGAAACTTGGGAATCTTATCATACTAGAAACCGGATTTTTCATCATTTTTCAATTTTAATTTTCAATGGCTTCGCCAGGTTTTTCGCATTGCAGCTTCGCCGTTTCGTGTTCCCCGACTAATGACGCACCTAATTATATATATATGCCATCTGGGAATCTTATCATACTAGGTTCAGTGTCACCGGCTCTTAAACTATAACATTACTTTTTGAAACTGTCAGCAGCCCCAGTAAATTCGAATGAGCACGAATAGAGAAGGGCAAAGAAAAATCGCTCGTCGTTATCTCGGGCTCGTTATAGACTCGATAGAGAGAGATTATGGAGAGTTTTGAGCCTGTGTCTTAGGGATTATTCAGACATGATGATGATGAGTTCCTGTTATCCCTCATTAGGGACATAGGGCTCGTAGAACAGTTCTCCACTTGTCACGGACGGTTATTCAGACATGACCTAGATAAAAAGACTCTAAAAGGTGTATCTAACTAGTACTCACCCGCAAGGCTCAAGCAGGCCAGAGCGACGTGCGTCAGCCGGTCCGCTCGCAGCCTGTGGGCGTCCATGAACAGGTCCAGGAGTGCTGCCGCCGAGTGGAGCGTGGCGATGCTGAGCCCTAGCTTCTTGCTGATGTCGCGGAGCTGCTGGATCAGGGCGCCACGGAATTCTAGCTGTAAGGGGGAAGTATTGTTAGGATAGAAGGTATATTACATAGTGCCTTAAAGCCGACCTACATATTCGGTGGCAAGCACGCGTACGGGCCACCTGATGGTAAGCGGACACCGCTCGCTCGCTCGGACAGACGCTCGCAACTCCAAGAGTAACGTACGCGTTGCCGACTATTTATAAAATTTGAGGGTTCACTGTGCTGACAGCAGGAGGGACATAAGGTCCCTCGCTCTCAACCAGTGCATCCTCGGGAGCTCTGGCAACCTTGCTCACCTCCAGGAACACAACACTACATACCTGAGTATATAATGTTATTATGGCTGTGGTCTTCTGCAAGGTGGAGGTACTTCCCCAGTTGGGGTGCTCCAAATTCGAGAAAGAGATGACATTATGCTGTGCCCTACCTCTCTCACATCCTTTAGATATTTTCTTCTGTCTTAAGAGCTATATGCGTACTTGCAGTTACATTATATATGCTAAAAACTACTAGGTGTATGTCAAAGTATTCCTGACTTAAATCTCATCGCAGTCACCTTCAGAATGCCATTTTGACTTTCCCTTACGACCTATAAATGACGTTGCATTGCATGGCATTAAAGTAACATTGCATACAATATTTATTTATTTAACATTCTATTGTTAGTCAGGCAGCTGACGCAGATGTGTCTAAATCATGGAATGTTGAATTAATGTGCATAATGTGCCAACTGTTAATATTGTTGCCGTAATTTTGCACAGTCAAGTGCAAAAATATAAATATCGAGTGTATCCCCTCATAAATATGGTACTAAAACCTTAATTCACCGACATAAGAGCTATGGGACATTTTTGAGCAAGTTGTATGCACTTGACTGTACCTATCCAACATGTCTCACAAATTTTCAGTAAAGACAGCTGATTTTCGAATTGTTTTATTTTGTGTTAGTAAGCAATTTTTGTACAGGTTGCGTTCTAAGTGATGATCTGATGATGGTGTGAGTCTTAAAAGAACAATTTAATGTAAACATTTAAGTCTTGACACTGACCATTAGGTCTTAATTACTAACTTGGTGCCTTCAACCTTATTAGTATATCAACCATTGGAATATGGTGTTAAACATTGGAGAATTTTTCTTAAACAAATTCAGAAAAGCCTGAAACTCTGATTTAACTACTATAGTGCACACCATCCCGCACACCACATCCCACAGCCCAAGCCAAACAACTGCGCATAGATTAGTATGAGATTCGCTGTGGAGGAGCGCGTCGTCATGGATGGTTCGCAGTATACTTGTCTTTTGTATTTTGATATTTATAGTGATGAAGTATATGAAACAAAACATTTCATTTCATCATGCATTGCATTTCATAATATTATGAAATACTTGCATATGTAATGTTTCACATTGACCAACTATGACCAAATCAAGTTTAAGTTGTATAAAAAAATGCTAATTGAGTCAAAACAAATGTGAGAATAATATTGGAATAAATAGTATACATACTTACTTAATTGAAAATAAGGATTCAAATTAAATTATTAATTAATGTAAGATGTATGAATGATGAATGTTGGTTATCATGATAAATATATTTTGGTGTTTATTTTTGATAGAAACATTATAATCTTACAGCTTTTATTTTTCATTTCAACATGAATCCTGGTTGCAGTTACTTGCTTTATAGAATCACACAGCTACTGTTATAAAGGATTCTTATGCAACAAATTTATGCATGTTGTCATCCTTCTAAATGACAGCCACTACTAGGAAGTATTTATTTTTATAAATAATTCCCATTAACTAAATATTCCTGTTTTTTTAAAGCCCTAGCATGAGTATAACATGAAATGTTAAAAACCTACATTTACCATGACCACCATATTGTTTGTTATCAAACAAAGTATCTAGTACCTACCATGATGCAAGGTAACATTACGAAAATATAATCTTACCTGAGGGGATTGCAGATGAATCACAGGTTTCTGGGCCTCCTGTTCCAACAGATGCTTCCAAATGTCCTCCCTGTACTCACAGTGATGCTCATCCTCAGGATCTCGGATAGTCTACAAAATACCCATTTATCAATGTTGTGTAACAAAGAAAATTACAAGAAAATTGCTCTTCATTCAAATCATTCATCTACCCAATTTTATAATGAGTTTCATTTATGTTTAAGTTATATTTTAGCGTAAACGATTGATTTATTTAAACAAATGAGGGCATATCACTTACGATAGCATCAAGTTTTGCCTCCGCTTCTGAAACGCTCCCAGTCCCACTTTCGTGGGCAACTTGGCTTCGTACGTGAGATAGGTTCGATTTAGACATATTCAAGGATTCCATGGTTCAATAAATAAGCTGAGGAGGTGGATTTGGGAACAGAAACGGCAATTACTTTAACACGTCGACTGAGATGATATGTGACAGTCACCACGTGGAAACAAGTGTCAAATAAAATCCTTGAAAAATGCCACTAATTCGCTAATACTGCAGACGCCTACTGTTTCTTCCACGAACATAACTCTTTATAGTTCTAATAGAGCACAATCGTTGAATAAAAACACAAGCGATGCAGCGTTTTTAGTGATTTTCCTTCACATGATGCGGTAGACTCGTTTCAAGCAAGACAAGACTGGACTGCGACCAAACTGCGACTGACAGTGACACGCACGGTGACACGGAGCGAATTTGAAGAGAATTGACACTGACACGAGGGAAAATAAAATGAGTAAAGGCTGTGGTAAAGGCCGCACTGCATTTGCCATAGACAAAATTTGATTGAAGACAATGAATGAATTTATAATCGATGAAAGTAAAAAAAAATCGATACTTTCTTATTTTCATCTATATTATACGAAAAATAATTTGAATAAATGCGTGTCAAATAGGTGAAATTCCCGCAATATTTGAAATATGTTCGGATAATGTTATTACCGGTTTAACATAGGCTTGTTTCATCACTGGTCCATGCCCATATATGGGCAATAAAATGAGCGACAAGATTGCCAACATTCCCAAAAAATATTGTACGTCACTTTTCAGAAGGCTATGGATTAGCGGCTGATAGTGTTTTCTAAAATTGAAAAGTATTTATTTTACTGTAGGTTTAGCTTAGTTCTTGTAGTTATAAACTAATAAATTTTAGGAAAAACATGTCATACTCGAATAGTAAGTTCTAATTGGAATTTTACGTGAAGCCGGAAGCATGTGCCGTGTCAATTATGTTGCAGAAATCCTGTGGTTCTATTAATTTTCATAGTTATTTATGTGTCACACTGTGTGATTTAGTTATGATGTGCCCACAGAATATGTTTTCGCGGCCCTGCCGAGGACCCAGCGGGGAACGCCGCTTGTTTTGGGCGGTGATCCGAAGGGCAAAAATTTCCTGTATACGAACGGGAATTCGGTTATTATTCGCGATATTGAGGACCCGGCAATCGCGGATGTATACACAGAGCACTCCTGCCAGGTTAACGTGGCCAAATATTCTCCCAGCGGCTTCTACATCGCTTCAGGAGGTAAGGTTATCACCTAGTTTTATCACTGAACTTGATTGGGCTATGAATCATTGTTTATCTCTTCGCGAACTATTTATTTACTCGGTTTATTTGTATTTATGACTCATGTCTCGGTGCGGTTATGGTGATATGTTTCACTTTATATGGCATTCCATTATGATAGCTGGCTGACCTAGAAATAATACAGATGTAGCTTGTCTTGTATTCTAAATAAGTCTGTTAAGTCTTATTGCAATAGCCTTAAAGCTTATATTTTCTGCCCTTGTTGCTTCTCAACAAATGAAACCTGTAGCAAATAGAAATATAGTAAACTATTGTTATTATTGTATGTATCGTACATACTTTATTGTATATAATTTTAATCTATCTATCTATCTAATAACAAGTTAAAACATGTATGCTGCTACAAATTTAGAAATAAAGGTTTTTCCTGAAGAAGTTTTAATATAAGTTTGATATCGTGAGACACTTTCTTCTGGTGAACAGCACTAGTGAAAGTAGTAATTTTCATTTGCATATTCTTATGACTAAAATATATTATAAAATGAAACTTATTGTATATGCTATTTTTTTATCAAGTTGTGTAGTGGCAAAGTTGAATCCACTTGGTCTTGAAGATGCATCTATATTATTCTATGGTACAATAACCCTGGGCGCAGATGCACGGTTTCCTGATACGGTTTCCGGAAGAGGGGAGTTGAAGCATCTCACTCTTAGAGTGAGACTGTGTGTCTGCGCCCAGGGTAATGAGTATTAATGACTGAGACATACCAAGTTTTGATACTAAAAGTTTTAATTTTTCCATTACTAATTAAATAAAAATGGAAATCTGTCCATCAATTTTGTCACACAAACATCATGCTTTTTTGTCCTAGATTTGATTGCCTCATGAGATTTGCATTTTAATTCTCTCATGAGAATTTTGATTTTGCAGCAATATCTCGTCCTATTACTGCAAATACCGGTTAAGTCTAAAAAACGCGTTTTGAGATAAAGCCATTTGAATGTTTGGATGTTCTTTTCTATATAAAATAATAAACAAAATTACACTGCATTGGTATATTCCTAAGTGTAATTTTATCTAGTTTACTACATTGTCATGCAAAGGATCCAGGCTGTATGTTATTGACGTTAAAAATACAATTCAAACGAAAGAGCCGCGTACTTAATCGGTTTTTCCTGTACAAACACACTTTTGTATAAATCCTTCAGAAAAGCATTTGATGGCTATACATCTATCTATTTAGCTTTAACTTACATATAATTTACTTAAAAACCACAAACTAACAGTAAATACCTCTTAGATTTCGAGTTTTTTCGACTTTACCAAAATTTGATCCAAGTATAAGCGGTTTTACATGTACAAAATATTGGAAATTCTCACTTAAGTCTAAATATTTTCACTAAATATTACTGATTACCGTGTGATGACTAAAAAAGTAGTTTTTAGAAGTAAAGGATTCATGTAATAGCCTGCAATTAATAATTTGTTCGTGTTTGAAATTAATAAACTGAAATTTAATCACTTTATTAATATTTATTCATTCATTAAAAAGGTTACAAAAGAGGTGAAAAATCAAAGACAAACTTACGAATACTCTTTGACAGCAAATCAGTGCTTCAGGCTCTGAGCAGCGACAACTTCACGTCAGGCCTAACCTAATATACGAATGTCACCAAACACTCGCAGAGGTATGCGGAGACAAGAACAAGGTAAAAAGTTACCTCAGGTTAGGTTAGGTTAGGTTATTGTAAAGACAATGGGTAAAGGGACACAGCGGCTCGAGAGGAAACGATGCAGCGGATGAACTAGCCAGGAAAGGCTCAGAAACACCGGCATACGGGCCAGACCCAATTGTGCCCCTGCCACAAAAATACATACAGAATGAACTAAATCGATACATAAAACACCTGCATCAAAGGCATTGGGAAGACCTAGACACATGCAGGCAGACAAAAGAAATAATATTAAAACAAAATCCCAAACTCACAACCAGACTACTGAGAACACACAGAAACCAACCCAACTACGTAAAGTAGTAGGCATCATAACAGGACACAACACACTAAACAAACATCTCTACAACTTGGGAATCACCGACAGTCCCTTGTGCAGAGCAGGCATGGGGGCAGAAGAGACTGCTAGACACATTCTACTAGACTGTAAGCAGGTAGAAGTATACAGGAAGAAACACATAGGAAATCCGAACACAATGCAGGAAGCAGTAAACAATATAAAGACACTAATAGGTTTCATACAGGAACTAGGGTGGTTAGTGTAGTGCTACCCCTTTTTCACGCAAAATAGGCACGTTGGATGTCGACTTGCCGTAGAACCAATAAAGAAAGACCGATGCCCGTTGGGGCCGAAAGGTTCTCGAGTGGCGACCACGGACCGGAAGGCGCAGCGTGGGTAGACCGTAGACCCCCCACAAGGTGGACTGATGACCTCCTCTAAACCTACCTAAAGGTCGCGGGAGTCCGCTGGATACGGGTGGCGCAAGACCGGTCATTGTGGCACTCTTTGGGGGAGGCCTATGTCCAGCAGTGGACGTCTTTCGGCTGATATGATGATGACTCAGACACTGTAAACTAACTTACACTTTCAACCGGCCGGCATGGAGCTATAGAGCTTGTTTACTACGGCACGGAGCGATCGCGTTATGACCTTTTGACCTTATATTAATCTACCTACTCAAATACCCGAAATAAATGTATCTACTCCCTTTGCAGAACTGTTCTAGTACATTCTTTATTAAAATCTGTAGTACTACTGCATCCTTCCCCGTGGCCATTCTAACCAGTCTTCTGCTCCTAGCACTCATTTTAGAACACACATTAGCATTAATTTGAGCTGGTAAACAATTAATCAAAGACCAAATTGCAAAACTCAACCGTTGTATTGGCGCGTCAGTCGCAACTGAGTGAAGTTAGCTACAGTGTGAAGCAGATAAGCGCACTTAGCTGGTTTTGCCTGTACAGATACACGGTAAGACTGGAATAAAGTTTCATGCAAAAACCTCTGGTAAACGCACTTTGATGGTTCTACCTGTACAGCTACTCCTTAAAACTGGAATATAGTTTCATACAAAACCTAGTAAGTCTATATATAGGTTTTTGGCTGTACAATATTGCAGTTTGACGAATAAGACGATTTTCAGGAAAAACACTATAAACATGTTTAATATATTTAGCTTGACTTAAAGTAAATAATTTTACTAGATAATCTTCTACGCAAATACCAAATAAGTATACTTAGTACTTACTTTCAGAACAAAAAAATACTATAATTTCATTAAATAAGTATGCAAAAATACGTTAAAACGCGATAGCAGTTTTTACTTGGAGGAGAAATTATAAATATTTGTGTTATCATAGACATATGTCATTCTTCCAGTACATAATGCTAAAAAATCATCATTAAGCCGGTTTATGCTATAAGCTATCTTCGGAACGAAGGGTTGTATCAAAAAATGGTATTGAAAAATTAATTCTAATGGTCTAAAAAACTGATTTTCGACTTAAACTCACTTAACCGGTATTTGCAGTAATAGGACGATCTGAAAAAACATTTTTATAAAACTAATATTGAAATTAAATCATTTAATAAACAAAATATTAATTAAACTCTGTGGTGCCTATCTCTGTCTGGTTATTTTTTTTTTAAGATCCTATATGGTGTCCCACTGCTGGGCAAAGGTCTCCCCTCTTAATCTCCACTCGTCACGATCTTGAGTAATCTCTGGCCAATCGTTATGAAATGCGTCTAGGTCGTCCTGCCATCTCCGTCTTGGCCTGCCACGTCGTCTGTCTGGTTTTATTTTCATTAAATTGCTGCACCAAGCCTTTAAATCCCATTTTTACTTCACATGTACTGCCTATCTTCCTTGATGTTGTGTTGAATTGAAAGTTGGCACATACAGCCTTGGCCAAAAGTGTTGACCACCCCTTATTTTCCTTTGTAACTTATAAAAAAACTATTATTTTTTAATTACAAAAATGCACATTGACGTAAAATATGAAAAGGCATATACTAAAGAACATCTAGAAAACTTTAGATAATATCATTTCGAAGTAGCTATTGCTAACTGAAGACTAAAAATAGACGGATTTGCAATAAAATATCTTTAATGTCAACGAAAGTAGCTAGTTTTTGAAAGATATTTAATTTTCTTTAATAAAAGGATGTGAACTGCCTGATTGAAAGTTTAACTTTTATATGGAAAACATGTGAGTGCTCAACACTTTTGGCCAATGCTGTAGGCAAAGATAGACATCATTGGCGAAGTAACAAGTAGCAACAGTATGAAATAACTAAGTAATATACAAAATAATTGAAAACTCACACTGGTCACTGTATTTGAATGCAAATTTTGCAGATTATCTCTGAACAGCTTTCACTTGCATTATGTTAATGTTGACACAATTTTCTCCTCACATTCTTATTGGCCACATTTAATTACGCGTGGGTAAACTTCCATGTGTAAAATAAACAGAATAAATTGATTGGTAGACAATTAGGTGGTTAATTGGATTGAAAAATCAGAGTAAAAATATATACGCAATATTGAGCCTTATATATAAAAAATAACTATTTTATTAGGTGTATAAGAATCCATCCGCATTTGTTAGGCAAGTCTTTCAATTCTACTGAAGACTGCAAGAAATTGAAACCAAAATGATCTTTGGTTGGAGACGGAAATGCACACTTCTTATTTATAAACCTAACACCATTGCAAACTGTTTATACAGCTCATTAATAATGCCTTGTATCATTAAGATGCCGCTTACCAACAAAATACTTTTGTGGCAAATAAATAGCTCGCAAAAGTTGGATGACTGCCAATTCTATTCCAGAATTAAACTAGGTTTACGTAGGGACGGTTGGATAACGGAAATTATTATTTTTGTTTACTAGTTCTGTTATTTTGAGTGAGAAGAGTTGTTTAATCGTTTTTAATAACTTCTAACGAAGCCTGCCAAGAAATGAATAAGTAGCTATATTTTACTAAGCAGTTAAAACTGACGTATTATTGTCGCGGGCTCGTCGCAAAATCACGTCATCCGGAAGAAGAACTCCAGAGTTTGAAACATGTCGCCCGGAGTGAAAATTAATATGTGAGTTTTAACCGTTTAGTAAAATTTTCTTTTTTAAATGACTCACGAAAGTTTAAAGTTTTAAATAAGTGCCTGCCTCAACATCGTTTATATCCGATTTTCGTATTCATCTCTGTCTTGATGTTATTAGTATCAATATCCGAAAGGAAATATAAATATGATGTATCTGGTTGGGGAAACATGGGGAGATATAGGTATTTGTCATGTAAATAGAATGTGTAACTTCCTCATTTCAATGTGATGATGTTATGTTGATTACCCTTCCTTTTAATAACCTTGTTACGTGGTGATGATGGAATTATGACGTTTATTATGCGTTTAATGCACGATTAGATATCTCTGTTTCTGATACTTAAAAAAAATGCCATTTTCACTATTTGTCATGCATGTATGTATCATGTTATAAAAAAATCTTTAGCTAAAAACATAAATAAGTAAAATGATTTTCCGAAATTTTGTACTATGTATTATGTATCATGTATCGTGTATGTATTATCTATGTGTGTTCTAACGAATTGGAGCACTAGCGAGTTAAGCCCCTCTGACGGGCGACCCTTGATGCAAAGACCGCGTAGACTTGTTTCCAGCAAAATTTCCTTTGAACACGGTCCGCGCCAACCAAGGTCGCTCCGTCGTAGGGGTTTGTCGGCGACCGTCTAGCACGCGCTTAAAAGTTTTGTATCTAGGCGTAGCGAGGAGAAACGCAGAACAACTATCACACTCTGACGCGCCATCAAATATATCTGTACTCTTCAGGAAGCTCAAATATACATGAGTTCTATACGTTTAATAGGGTATTAAACTAAGGTAAAAATAAATTATTTTTTACTTGACTAATAAAAGATCTAACGAAAATACTCGAAAAACATCAATTATTAACTTATTTTAGCTAATTGAAAGATTTTATAAGCATAAAGATTTAAAAAGGACGCTGATTTGAACAAACCTACTCACACTGTCTTAGTGACGTCACTAAGACAGTATTTCCCTACAAACTTCATATTAACAAATCGTTTGTGACATTTAATAAAAAGTAGCTGATTTGACTAGGGGTTTAATACCGTATGTGAGCACCTTCTTCAATCCGATTTATCTGATGACGACCAGACGAGACCGTCATTCTAATGACTACTTTCCATCACTCCATCATTATGTTTAAAAATAACAATGTTGTATATCTTTCGTAGACGCCTCGGGCAAGATCCGCATCTGGGACACTGTGAACAAGGAGCACATCCTCAAGAACGAGTTCCAGCCGATCGGCGGGCCCATCAAGGACATCGCGTGGAGCGCCGACAGCCAGCGGATGGTCGCCGTCGGCGAGGGCAGGGAGAGGTAAACACACCACCGCCCTCTTGCGTTCACCAGTTTTATCATATGGGTCAATCAATAGGCATGGGCGGGGCACATTTCACGTAGAACCGATGGCCGTTGGGGCCGAAAGGTTCTCGAGTGGCGACCACGGACCGGAAGGCGCAGCGTGGGTAGACCCCCCACAAGGTGGACTGATGACCTGGTAAAGGTCGCGGGAGTCCGCTGGATGCGGGTGGCGCAGGACCGGTCATTGTGGCACTCTTTGGGGGAGGCCTATGTCCAGCAGTGGACGTCTTTCGGCTGATATGATGATGATGATGATGATGAATAGGCATGTTGACTCAAAATTTATTATTACTCCATACAAAAGAATACATAAAACTATGGCAAATGGTGAAAATCCTAGTCAAATATATCAAAAAATAACGAAACTACAACCGTTAGAATATTTTTAGTTTGAGAGAGATAGTGCTACAGATCAGTGACGTGACTGACCTCGAGCGCCATAGTAAATGACGATCGTTCAATACAGAGGTGTGTTTTGCGGAAAAGGGACAGGTAATGCCCCCTCTTAAAACTTTGAAGATATAATTATTTATTCTTTTGAATTACTTTTTTCGCTATTTGATTGAGATTTTGATCCTTTTTCGAGAAAATTCGGATTCATTGATTTTCTTATTGGGTGTCAATATGCCTATTATTTTATTATTGCGTCATGTCAGCCAGGAGGAAATCTGACATAGTTTTTTTTAGAAATAATGGTACAACTTGGAATTCTAACATGCTTAGAAAATGGTTCATATCACCTCTCGCTTATCATCAGGGAGTCCGTATCGTTTTTAGGTTTCCGTAACCAACGGGTAAAACGGGACCCAATTACTGAGGCTCCGCTGTCCGTCTGTCTGTCTGTCCGTCTGTCACTAGGCTATATCTCGAGCTATAACTGTGATAGTTGAAATTTTCACAGATGGTGTACTTTTGTTGCCGCTATAACAACAAATACTAAAAAACAGAACTTTTTATTTATTTATTAAACAAGAACGGTTCACCAATTACACTTGTTTATGACTAGGTACGAGTATAATGTAGTAATTTACTGATTACACAAGAAAATAAATATAACTGATGCATTCATCCATCAATTCTCATACATCTCACAATAAGCGAGGCATCGAGACATTAGTTTAGGCCAGCGATCATCATCGATCATCAGCGATCATCATCATCAACGATCAGTGAAGATCCCATACCCATACAACAAACATGATTTTTTTGCCATTTTTATAGATAAAAAATAAATAAAATAAATAAATAAATATTTGTGGACAATCTTACACAAATCAACCTAGTCCCAAACTAAGCAAAGCTTGTACTATGGGTACTAAGCGACGATATACATACTTATATAGATAAATAAATACTTAAATACATAGAAAACATCCAAGACCCAAGAACAAATATTCGCGCTCATCACACAAATAAATGCCCCGGCCGGGATGAGATAATGGTACGGAACCCTTCGTGCGCGAGTCCGACTCACACTTTGCCGGGTTTTTTCCCACCGTCACCCGTATTAAGCCTAAGTATTCTGTGTACACCTGTTCTGTCCCTTTCTTCCAGATTCGGCCATGTATTCATGGCCGAAACCGGCACTTCGGTCGGCGAGATCAGCGGCCAGTCCAAGCCGATCAACTCTGTCGACTTCAGACCGGCGCGCCCGTTCCGCATCGTCACGGCTTCCGAGGACAACACGCTGGCCGTGTTCGAGGGGCCGCCGTTCAAGTTCAAGTGCACTAAGCAGGTCAGTGCTACTATTAACTGGAGAGAGAACTCAGTCCGAACCGGTCAACTCCGTGAACTTTAGAGAGCAAGTCGTTCCGCATCGTCACGGCTTCCGAGGACAACACGCTGGCCGTTTTCGAGGGGCCGCCGTTCAAGTTCAAGTGCACTAAGCAGGTCAGTGCTACTATTAACTGGAGAGAGAACTCAGTCCGAACCGGTCAACTCCGTGAACTTTAGAGAGCAAGTCGTTCCGCATCGTCACGGCTTCCGAAGACAACACGCTGGCCGTGTTCGAGGGGCCGCCGTTCAAGTTCAAGTGCACTAAGCAGGTCAGTGCTACCATAAAATGGAGAGAGAACTCAGTCCGAACCGGTCAACTCCGTGAACTTTAGAAAGCAAGTCGTTCCGCATCGTCACGGCTTCCGAAGACAACACGCTGGCCGTGTTCGAGGGGCCGCCGTTCAAGTTCAAGTGCACTAAGCAGGTCAGTGCTACTATTAACTGGAGAGAGAACTCAGTCCGAACCGGTCAACTCCGTGAACTTTAGAGAGCAAGTCGTTCCGCATCGTCACGGCTTCCGAGGACAACACGCTGGCCGTTTTCGAGGGGCCGCCGTTCAAGTTCAAGTGCACTAAGCAGGTCAGTGCTACTATTAACTGGAGAGAGAACTCAGTCCGAACCGTTCAACTCCGTGAACTTTAGAAAGCAAGTCGTTCCGCATCGTCACGGCTTCCGAAGACAACACGCTGGCCGTGTTCGAGGGGCCGCCGTTCAAGTTCAAGTGCACTAAGCAGGTCAGTGCTACTATTAACTGGAGAGAGAACTCAGTCCGAACCGGTCAACTCCGTGAACTTTAGAGAGCAAGTCGTTCCGCATCGTCACGGCTTCCGATGACAACACGCTGGCCGTTTTCGAGGGGCCGCCGTTCAAGTTCAAGTGCACTAAGCAGGTCAGTGCTACTATTAACTGGAGAGAGAACTCGGTCCGAGCAGGTCAACTCCGTGAACTTTAGAAAGCAAGTCGTTCCGCATCGTCACGGCTTCCGAGGACAACACGCTGGCCGTGTTCGAGGGGCCGCCGTTCAAGTTCAAGTGCACTAAGCAGGTCAGTGCTACTATAGGGATGTTGACACCAAATAAGAAAATCAATGAATCCGAATTTTCTCGAAAAAGGATCAAATTCTCAATCAAATAGCGAAAACAGTAATTCAAAAGAATAAATAATTACATAATTATAAGTCTTCAAAGTTTTAGGAGGGGGCATTTTCTGTCCCTGTTCCGCAAAACGCACCTCTGTATTGAACGTTCGTCATTTACTATGGCGCTCGAGGTCAGTGACGTCACTGATCTGTAGCGCTTTCTCTCTCGAACTAAAGACATTCTAACGGTTGTAGTTTCGTTATTTTTTGACATATTTGAATAGGATTTTCACTATTTGGCATAGTTTTATGTATTCTTTCGTATGGAGTAATAATAAATTTTGAGTCAACATCCCTATTAACTGGAGAGAGAACTCAGTCCAAGCCGATCAAGGTCAGTCAGTCAACTAAGAGTCAATTCAAGCCGATTAACTCGGTAGACTTTAGACCGGCGAGTCAGTTCTGCATCGTCACGGCTTCACAGAACACGCTGGCCGTGTTCGATGGCCCGTGGTGTACATGTTCAAGGGCACTTCTAAAGGTTTTATGCGGATTTATCCCACACTCCACATAACCACTTATGACCTTATAGCATCAATCTAACTGATTTATTTAATCGTATGGCATATATTTACAGTGTAGGAAATTACAATACAACTATAATATCATAAGTCGACATCCAGGTTGCGCAACCAGTTAACAGCGTCAGGTGTTACATTTATATAGAGGTCCTCCGGGTTGCCCTGGTAGCACCGTATTGGGCATCGCTCAACAATATGCTGTGCAGTTTGGGCCTCAAGGCTGCAGTCACATAACGGGCTTTCGTTCCATCCCTACTTGTACTTGAAAGCGTTGCACCTTCCGTGGCCTGTGCGGATTCTGTTGAGGCGACACCAGTGTTTCCTCTGCAAAGAGAAACCCCTCGGCTTTTGAGTAGGGTCCGGAAAGATGTTACGTTGGCCAGGCTTCGTCCATTCATCCACACTGATAAAAGTGGTATACAATACAGCAATCTATTTCTGTTCTTTTCCTATTTGCTCTACAGCGGTTATGAGTGTTATGACTTTTTAATAACGACTAAAGAAAAACTAGTCTCTTAAGTTGCTTATTAAGTTTAGTTAGTAACTTTTTATGAATGTAAGAATTATTAATTTTTAAGAATTCTGATTATTCTTTAATAGTGTTTTTAACTTAAAATTCAAACATTTATTCCGCAAATAGGCCACAGGGGCACTTTTACATGTCAATATTTCGGTAGTTATTAAGTAACAATATTCACAAAGCTATAATGTAGGTAATTAATTAACAAACTGAATGTCATTACAAAATTAAAATCGTTACAAAGGAAAAAAGAGATGTATATGGTCTCTGTCAAACATGAATATATGAAATTTATTTAAAATATCACCGAGATGTATTAAGGTCTCTGATCGTCAGAATTGAAAAAAATAAAAAAATAAATAAATATTTGTGGACAATCTTACACAAATCAACCTAGTCCCAAACTAAGCAAAGCTTGTACTATGGGTACTAAGCGACGATATACATACTTATATAGATAAATAAATACTTAAATACATAGAAGACATCCAAGACCCAAGAACAAATATTCGTGCTCATCACACAAATAAATGCCCCGGCCGGGATTCGAACCCGGGACCTCCAGCTTCGTAGGCAGGGTCACTACCAACAGTACCAACTAAGCTAAAGCGGTCGGCGGTTGAGATTTAAAAATTTGACATACTATATTACAATATTCAAATTTATGAATTGAATATTGATATGTCATCGCTTGGGAGGCAAAGGGTAAGGGTAGCCCATCTAACTTATCTACCGACTATCTTAAGAGGAGGGGTAGGGCAAGCTTTCTCCATACAAAATTTGTGCAGGATTTTCTTCGTTTGTGTTTGCATTAAAGTTATGATTTTTGGTCAGAATGCTTATTTTTCTGTTAGCTATTTCGTGATGTAATTTTGTTTCATTAATATTAAAATAAATAAATAAATATTTGTGGACAATCTTACACAAATCAACCTAGTCCCAAACTAAGCAAAGCTTGTACTATGGGTACTAAGCGACGATATACATACTTATATAGATAAATAAATACTTAAATACATAGAAGACATCCAAGACCCAAGAACAAATATTCGTGTTCATCACACAAATAAATGCACCGGCCGGGATTCGAACCCGGGACCACCAGCTTCGTAGGCAGGGTCACTACCAACTAAGCTAAAGCGGTCGTATTATTTTTATTTATTTTTTCATTTTTTTGAAATATTTGAAAATTTCCACATCACTTTCCTCGCATATCTAATATTTACATCCAAAAAAAATATTACATTCGTTAGTGCCAAAACCTACGAATAAAACGTGCACAGAGTTTGTATGGAGAATGTCTTGCCCACCCCTCTTTTAGCGTGCGAAGCGTTGAGTTTCGTGCAACTATAATATAATATGTTTTTGTCCATGTACAGGAGCACACTCGTTTCGCGCAAGCTGTTCGCTACAGCCCCGACGGCAGTTTGTTCGCGTCGGGCGGTTTCGACGGAAAGATTTACCTGTTCGACGGCGCCACTTCCGAGCTTAAAGGCGAGGTGAGTTTTCGAGGATTTCCTAAAAAGCCTTACTTACACACGTTAAAGAGCTCAATCGCAAATGAAGTTAAACTCACATTGCGAGTCTCATACATGTGTATTATGAAATATGAAATATATTTATTACATATACAGAATTTCAGAAACAAAATAGCAATGGTCCCACACTAGGCTAGGCCTGTCCCGTGGAAACCAAAACAGATACAGAGTAACAGGTCATGCGACTAGGAATGAAGAAAACACTAGGTAAAATAAACTATTAAGAATACACTATAGTATTAGGGCTTTACTTAGAAATTGTAAAGCCCTTTCTCAATTTCTAAGTAATCTAAGATTCGCCGATGACATTATACTCTTTGCAGAAAACTCATTGCAGTTAGAGTCAATGATAAATGAAATTAATTATGTCAGCAATGAAATTGGCCTAGAACTAAATACATCGAAAACTAAAATTATGACAAACAGCAAAAAGTCACCAATACACATAAACAGCGTCTTACTAGAATATGTCCAAGAGTACACATATCTTGGCAAACAAGTGTCATTTAAAAAATCTAGTCACTATGATGAGTTAATGAGACGTGTAAACATGGCTTGGAGTAAATTTTGGAGTTTCAAAGAAATTCTAAAATCAAATACATCAATGAAATTAAAGAAAATCATATTAGACTCTTGCATCTTACCTTCCCTTACGTATGCATCCCAAACATGGATTTTCAACAAAAAAACCAGAAACAAAATATTAACAACCCAAAGAGCCATGGAACGGAGCATTTTGAACCTAAAATTGAGACACAGAAAAAGAAACACAGACATAAGAAAAACAACAAAACTGATTGATGCTCTGGAACACAGCAAAAGATTAAAATGGAAGTGGGCCGGCCATATTGCACGTATGAACGACGACAGATGGGCTAAAAAGATAACTTCATGGAAGGGACCAGTAGGCAAGAGAACGAGAGGTAGACCGGCGGAAAGATGGCTAGATGAAATCCAAAAAGCAACAGGAAAAAATTGGACTGAAAAAGCGAAAGACAGATGTATGTGGAGAAAAATGGAGGAGGCCTTTACTCTATGAAGAGGTCCTTAATAAAAATAAATCGAAATTATGTATATTAAAATTAATTATCAATTGTAATTGCATGCTATTTAAATATTATTGTAAATTGTAAATTGAAAATATTAAGGAAATAAAAAAAGGCTTAAATAATAATAATAATAGTATTAGGGCTTTAAAAGTGTGAAAAGTCCTGAAAATAACACTGATGACTATCAACTGAACGAACAAAATACTGAGAAATATGCAAACACGATGTAATCTATAGAGCACTTTCATAATTCGTGAATTTAGTTTAGCAAATACCTCTAAGGTTCGATTTTATAAAAATCCGTTAGACCTTATGTCGGCAAGCTATACTGAAATACCAAGCTGATGCCGCCATGTAGGACCGCATTATTTAAGAAAAATTGTTTCATTATGAGTATTCAAGTATATAATAAGATACCAGACGAAATAAGATTGTTACCTGACAAACATTTTGCAACACAATTGAAAAAATGGTTAAAAGACAAATGTTTTTATACTCTGACTGAATTTTTAAATCATTAAGAAATTGTTGTTATTTTATTTTTATTTTTTGACATTTCATGTAAACATAATTTTTTGACATTTCATATTAAACATTACTTTTTGACATTTTATATAAAATATAACATTAATTTTTGCATGCCATATTGGTTAAACATGTGATACTTAATAAATAACATATGATAACAACTGTAACAACCATGTTTATGCAAATAAAATTTCTATTTCTATATTTCTATTTCAAGACTAGTAGACTAGACTAGAAAAGTAGCTTGGCATATGAAAACTTCAAGTCTTTATTACAAGGGAATAGAAACTTTAGACCTCTTTCATATGCCAAGCTACTTTTGATGCTGACTGTACTAACCATTTAATCGTCAGCGTCTGATTTATCAAAGTGACTGACACTACGTGTAAATGACACCTTTTTAATATAACCAGCGGCAAAAAATTTGGCCCAAATTAAAAAAATGCATTATTATAATTTATTCAATGTATAGTTTGAAATCAGAAAAGTTTTTGAGCCAAATTTTCTGCCGGTGAGTGTATGTGACAGAGTTGAAAATTGCGTATGACTTTGACGTTCGCCTTTTCAATTTTTATTGCATTTTTATTTAAAATGGATCTGTATCTTCCAGTTCGGGTCTCCGGCGCACAAAGGCGGAGTATACGGCATTGCGTGGTCCCCCGATGGCAAGAAGCTCCTCTCCTGCTCCGGAGACAAGACCTGCGCGGTCTGGGACGTGGAGACCATGGAGAGGAGCATCCTCTTCAACATGGGCAATGCTGTGGAGAACCAACAGGTAGGCTAGTCTCCAGTCCTCAAGGCGGAGTATACGGCATTGCGTGGTCCCTCGATGGCAAGAAGCTCCTCTCCTGCTCCGGAGACAAGACCTGAGCGGTCTGGGACGTGGAGACCATGGAGAGGAGCATCCTCTTCAACATGTGCAATGCTGTGGAGAACCAACAGGTTGATTCTTGAGAAAATATCTCTCACCAAGACCAAGCATATGAAGGCATGTTTACAAAAACAACATAACTGCTTAGACTGGTTGACACTCTGTCAAGAACAATTGAAATGACAGAAGATGTGGACCAGTCTAGTCAGTTATGTTGTTTTTGTAAACATCCCTTCCTAGACCTTTTTAAGGCATGAGTGAATAGGCATCTTCTGGGTGAGTTGCTGGCCAAGAGCAATCCCATTTTTTATTAAAAAAATGATTCTTCTGGAGTCGCAGATGTTAATAGTATGGACATGACGTTCCAGAACACACGTAACCGACTACGCGTATTAATGTACGCACTGTCCGTACGCGGTTTTACATAGTTTTTAGTAAAACTTGATCGTTAATGATAATGATAATAACCATACCTTTAAACACTTCTAACTAACACAACTAACTAACTTAACAACTTTAAATACTTCTTCTTCTTTATCCCGTCAACCTCTGCTGGGGTGTAGGGCTCGAATCCATTCTCTCCATTTGCCCTCCTCCTTTGCCCAAATTGCCCTCTTCCGAAAAGAGGGCAATTTGGGTTACTTTTGACGACCTCTTTAGCTTAGTTGGTAGTGACCCTGCCTACGAAGCTGGAGGTCCCGGGTTCGAATCCCGGCCGGGGCATTTATTTGTGTGATGAGCACGAATATTTGTTCTTGGGTCTTGGATGTTTAAATACATAGAGTATTTAAGTATTTATTTATCTATATAAGTATGTATATCGTCGCTTAGTACCCATAGTACAAGCTTTGCTTAGTTTGGGACTAGGTTGATTTGTGTAAGATTGTCCACAAATATTTATTTTCTCAGAGTTTTTTTGGTTAGTATTTGGGCAACTTTAAATACTACCCAAATAAAATTATGATCACATTCTAAAGGGCTAACTTTGTTTTTAGGTATCATGCCTTTGGCAAGGCAAGCACCTAATCACTGTCTCCCTCTCCGGGGATATCAGCTACCTGGACCCGGAGAACCCTGACAAGCCTCTCCGGGTGCTGACCGGCCACAACAAGCCCATCACCTGTCTGGCGCTACACCCTGACAAGCACACTGTGTACACGGCTAGCCATGACGGTAATGTTACCGCCTGGAACGTTGCTACTGGTGAGTATTATAGGAATTTTATAGTTTAACATTATTTCAAGATCTTATATTGGTCACGGCACCAAATTGTAATATCATCATCATATCAGTTGTAAAACGTTCACTGCTGGACATAGACCTGTCAAACTGTCAAAGAGTGTCAATGACTGGTACTGCGTCACCCGTGTCCAGAGGTTATTCATTGATAAAACACAATTTAAAATGTATTTTTTTTTCTATAGTTATTCAAAATTTAAATTTAGGATTTTACATTTACATATCGACAGGCATAACTTTGACTGTATTATTTCAATATATTATTTAATTTATTGGGTAACAAACCAGTTGAGTCGATCTGATAATGACTCATAATCCTTGAGTGGCCATAACACAAGAAACCCAATAATGTAGATCGTTTTTAGAGTTCCGTACTAAAAGGGTAAAACGGGACCCTATTACTGAGACTCCGCTGTCCGTCTGTCTTTCTGTCCGTCTGTCACCAGGCTGTATCTCATGAACCGTGATAGTTAGACAGTTGAAATTTTCACAGAACAAATAGTAAAAAACAGAATAAAATAAATATTTAAGGGTCCCATACAACAGACATGATTTATTTGCCGTTTTTATAGATAATGGTACGGTACCCTTCGTGCGCGAGTCCGACTCGCACTTGGCCGGTTTTTGGAGTTTAAATACTCCTTTCCATTCCGCTGCCATACCCCAAATTTCCAGCCCGTATTACATTACCGAGTGGGAGAGTGCATAGTAACTGTATTTACGTTGCTGGTTAAAATACATACTAGCCTGCCTAGAGCACAACATCTGTTTGACTTTTTTTTCTCCAATTCCAGGCGAAGGCCAACACATCCAAGGTCAAGGTCACGGCAACCAGATCAACGGCATGCGCGCCGGCAAGGACGGCTCGCTGCTCACCTGCGGCATCGACGACTCGCTGCGCCGCGCCGTGCCCAAAGCAGAAGGTACGTCGTATCGAGAAGCTATATGCGTACCGTTTAAGACGAGGGGTAGGGCAAGCTCTCTCCATACAAACTTTGTGCAGGATTTACTTCGTTTGTGTTTGCATTAAAGTTATGATTTTTGGTCAGTATGCTTATTTTTCTCATAGCTATTTCGTGATGTAAATTTTTTTTATTAAGTTTAATTTTGAATTTTTAATTTTGAATTTTTTTGAAATATTTGAAAATTTTCACATCACGATCTTTGCATATCTAATATTTACAACCAAAAAAAATATTATATTTGTAAGTGCCAAAATCGTCGAATAAAACCTGCACAAAGTTTGTATGGGGAAGGGCTTGCCCTACCCTGCGCCTTAACTGAGACCGCGCCTGCGAAGATTGGGAAGGCCAACACGTCCAAGGTCAAGGGCACGGCAATGTTGCCATCGATTGTACCACATTTGTATTTGATCAACGGCATTATTTTACTCTTTTTCACTAATCATACAATTTGTATTTTTATTTATTATTGCATTTAAGTTAACTAATTGAATAAGTGAGCGCCACTCATCTGAACACCTGTAGCTCTAGTATAAGTTTTTTCGAAACATTAACTAATTCGAACGCGTTTGCGTTTTGTCTCAAAATGTATGAAAGTGGTATGAAAACGTGAACAGCGCCTCTGGTGGTCACTAGTGGAAACTAAACCGGCGAGTATAACATTTGTTGCTAACTTGACTTGTAAAATGTATTTATACTTTAGCAATAAAATTATCTGAATCTGAATCTAACCGATAAACGCGCGTATTTCAAACTCGGTGAGAGCGTATTCATACATTTTGTTACAAAACGCAAACGCGTTCGAATTAGTTAATGTTTCGAAAAAACTTATACTAGAGCTACTGTAACAAAGGCTACCGTTTTTGTGCTCACCAGTTGGCGCCACTACGCCAGTTGGTCTAGATGTCAGTTTGTTATTGATTATTGCTTTGTTATGGGCGTGAAAATAATGTTCACGTTGAAATATATTTAATACATTAAAACCACACCGTAAAAATATCGAACATTCCGTATGTAGCGCAGTCCCGATCGAAAAAAATAGGAAGTAAGTTTACGGACATGTCTCAAAGCACTGAAATACGTTAACCCATTACTCATGCCATAAGGTAGATCATAGTTGAACATTGTTATGTATGTAATGTAATATGTAACCTATGTTTCACAAATAAAACATTCTGATTCTGACTCATATTTGCCATAATCTATCTAAGGTACTTATTGCAAGATAGTCACCATATTATTCTTATTAAAATTAAACCCGCATAATCCACCCATGGCCATTGGGGCCGAAAGGTTCTCTAGTGGCGATCACGGACCGGAAGGCGCAGCGTGGGTAGACCCCCCACTATAGCCGTGTTCCGAATCACGCTAAAAATGCTCGCAACGCTTACAGTGCTGACGGCCGGTCCAAATCAAATAGCGCGCTCAAGGCCGCGTGAGTAGTGTTTTGTTTCGGACCGGTTTTCGCTTGAGCGCGCTCACGATCGGACCGATTCACGCTCATAGCCCGTGTTTACTGTCATGTTCATATATCAAACGTCAACTTGACGTGGTGCTTACGCCTGGGAGTGTGAGCACCGTGAGCGCCGTCCATGACATCATCAGTGACGTCACGACATCTCATGTAATCGCTATGAGCGTGAATCGGTCCGATCGTAAGCGGGCCTTGAGCGCAGTGAGCGTGATTCGGAACATGCTTAAGGTGTACTGATGACCTGGTAAAGGTCGCGAGAGTCCGCTGCCTAGATAAGAGTGTAATGACTGGAAATAGATAACCAACTTGACGCATATTGTGATCCCGACTAAAGCGCCACCAAGTGCTAAAGTTAGTAAATATTATCTTGGATACATGTGAAAAAACATACAAAAAGTGCATCCGCCGCTGGGGACCGAACCACAAAATAAAGAATATACAGAAGGTCCGTTCCCGCCGTTCTTGAAAATACATACCTAAACTACAGGGTTGCTTCTGTATTGATTCTGAATTTTAAAAAGGAGCAGATAAATTAAAAATTCTTCAACATGACATTTAAATATGAACCAGCGTATCTTGGTAAAAAACCGGCCAAGTGCGAGTCGGACTTCGCACATTTAGGGTTCCGAATCAACCTCAAAAATATGATTTATTCATATATTAGTATTTGTTGTTAAAATATACGTAATATTGAACATTGTCACCAAATTTCAAGTTCATAGGTCAATGAGAAGTCTAAAAATTCTTCGGAACAAATTTTGTGACATACGACGGACGGACGGACGGACGTCTGGGCGACACCAATAGGGTTCCGTTTTGACCCTTCGGGTACGGAACCCTAATAAATTGATGCGTGACCCGCTGCGAGTTGTGACTTGTGACCGGCGGCGGTCGAGAGCGCCAACAAAAATATACCTAATTAATTAGGTGCCTACTTAACTAAACCATAGTACTACTTAAATACTGGCGTTTTACCAGCGAACGATAAGATGAATGTGTAATGGTTGATCGTCGTTATCAAAGCGGCAAGTTTCAAAAAATTACCTACCTACCTAGGTATTGTAACTACCAAAATGAGAAAACCGTTTTATTTACCTTTCAATATCGTTTGAAAATTTGAAGAAAGTGTAGGCACCGTTTTTTGTTGTATTTAAGTGTATTTAAACAATAAAATACATTCCAACTGTAATAATATCGGTTATTCATTTTGACGTACGTGACATAAACTATCTACGTAGCGGCGAGGACGTCAAGTGATCAACGCGCGCACAACTAGCACTCGCGACGCGACAGTGACAGTCGCGACTAAGCTCGTCCGAAATCAACCGAGAATGCCTGTAAATGTTACGTCATTGTGCGTGCGGCGAAAATGGCACTTTGTACTGAGCGGACTCTCTGCTCCGGCGCGCGCCGCCGCTATTTACTTTGTGACCGAACCCGGGTACACTAGTCAGCAGTGGCGGAGCGTCCATACAACTCGATTCCCACCGGCTTACCTAATTTTCAGCCAGTGCAGTTCTTTTACTACGGCTCATGAAGTATAAGAAAGGCAAATTATTTTCCGCCTTTCCTAAGAACATTTTTGACGCGCCGCCACTGCTAAGTCAGTGTAGTTATATAGTAGGCAGTATACTTTACCACAGGGCCACGTGTGTGATGCTAGGAGCAGGAGGCATCGAATTTTTGAATACCTTTTTAACAGGCTACTTAATTTTACTTTTTAGCTGACTATTCGAGCAAGTTTAATAACCTTAAGACTAGGTGGCGCTATTATTAATTCCGTCAGCTTTCTTCTAAGATGAACAACCATGGTCCGCTGGGATGCGGGTGGCGCAGGACCGGTCATTGTGGCAATCATTGGGGGACCTATGTCCAGTAGTGGACGTCTTTCGGATGATATGATGATGACTGCTTTCGAGTCCTGGCTCTGATGATGTTAATTCATTAATTCGTTTGTAGGTGAAGTACCGACGTACACGGACAGTGTGGTCCCGCTCGGCTCACAGCCGCGCGGCATGGACCACATCATCGATGATGACACCACCATCATCGCCACTGTTAAGGAGGTGAGTCGCTAATTCTTTTTGAGGGTTCCGCATGCAAAATGGCGAAAACGGAACCCTTAGGGCCGACGCTAGCTTACGCAGGTGCACGGAGCGGGTCATACTAAACTGCCCGCCGCGGGCGCAGTTTAGTATGACCCGTTCCGTGCACCCGCGTAAGCTAGCGTCGGCCCTTATAGTTTCGTCATGTCTGTCCGTCCGTATGTCACAGCCGATTTACTCGGAAACTATAAGCAGTACAGTTATGAAATTTGGCAGGAAGGTGTATTCTCTTAACCGCTACATAAAAGTGGTGTACAATTACAAAAAAAATATAAATTGACAACATTTCATATTTTTAACTACTTTATTTTATGAACTAGTTAGAAAATAGGTAAAAATGTAAGCCACCCGTATTTTTTCTTTTTCAATTTAACTCATTATTTCATACAAAAAAAACACGTTGACAAGTAGGTCATTCCAAAAGGGCGTAAGTAAAATATGACGTCATCTTCCCAACAAGAATCCAGAGCCACTCCAGAGCAGCGATTGTCTGTACTCTGTACTAAGGTCTCCCTCAATACAGCGAGGAAGATGACGTCAACTTTCGGTTTACAGTAATTTGCGATTTTTTCCAAAATTAACGGAGAAAAAAATCTAAAAAAATGTTTTTTGTGTACTTCACACGTTTTTGCCGAAATGGTTTTCGAATTAAGACTTTTGGAAATTATGAAATATTGTCAATTAGGGGCGCACTCCATGCACTCCCATGAGAAAGATCGGTAACGCACTTGTGACTTCCTCTGGTGTTGCGGGGTGTATGGGCGACGGTTATCGCTTACCATCAGATGAAGATACGACCATTTCTAATTCGGTGTATGGGATAGTGGTTTTAAATGTTAATGTAATGTGTTTAAATATACCTATCCGCCAACAAACTGCACCGCAGTTTGGTGAAGTTCTGCAGTAATTATTATTTATGAGCAAAAAAAGCGGATTAGTAAGTGCCGGTACGGAATCCTTCAAGAAGCGTGCTGGTCACGTTACGCCCAATGTAGGGTTCAAATAAATTCATACGTATTAATATATATATTATAAATTCGTACATTTTTCAGCTATTTGTGTATTAACAGTAACATGTGAATTTGTAATTTCAGCTGTGCGTGGTTATCGGCGGCAGTAAGCAGTCCTCCGTGCCGCTGAACTTCGAGCCCACCTGCGTAGCCATCGACCCTAAGAGCCGACACGTCGCCGTTGGAGGCAAGTTCTAACGTGTTATGTTCAAGACCAAAAATTATTTGATAGTGTTATACTTAAAATTATTTGAACTGTCCGAGTTGTATGAAATTAGGCCGTTCAAAAAGCGACTTTACTGTCCAAGCGTGAAGATTCAAAGTCCAATGACAAGTTTTATAAAAAGTCGGACATTTTAAATAATTGCTATACCAGGGGGTGTCTCACTCCGTCAGTTCGCGGCGCCGCTGCAAGTTTATCCATAGGTGGTACTATACAGTGGCTGCCGCGCGTTGTTACCAGACTGTCGCTTCGTCGCATCATTTGCTTGGTGTGCTCAAAGTTTATTATTTACCTATTATAATTTGGGGTTGTAAATTGGGGATTTGTTAATAGTGGGACTTCTGTACCTACTGCTACTTATTACTAGTCATCATCATCATCATCATATCAGCCGAAAGACGTCCACTGCTGGACACAGGCCTCCCCCAAAGAGTGGCACAATGCCCGGTCCTGCGCCACCCGCATCCAGCGGACTCCCGCGACCTTTACCAGCGGAAGGCGCAGCGTGGGTAGACCCCCACAAGGTGGACTGATGACCTGGTATTACTACAGTACTATTACTTATTCTGTGATGTTACACAGATCGACCTAGTTCCAAACTATGCAAAGCTTGTTCTGTGGGTACCAGACGATTTACGTAACATATATGCAGGACTCGGGACCGAGTCCACGTAAAAATAAACAACAATCTTCTAAGAAAATTCTTCTATTTCCAGAACTGTATAAAATACAATGTTTACTCATCCAGCTAGTCTTTCATACTGATTCATACGTCACTCATGCGCCATTCCAAACTCCATTCGAACTATCCTTATTCATCATCAAGCAGCCAGCATCTTACACAGCTATCAAAAAGTACCAATCCCACATATATAGATCATTAAAACACCTATGACGACCAAGAAATCAGTTTTTAACCCCCGACGCGCAATGCATGAGATTGGGTGTTATAAGTTTAACATTGTGTATTGTGTGTCTGTCTGTGGCATTGCCTTAACGGATGAACCGATTTAAGTGTGGTTTTTTTTATTGATTTAAACTTACACGATTTTTCACACATTATTATTGAGGAACGGGACTTAATCGCGTACAATTATAACTAATTTACCTTTTTTAAGGTTTTGCCCGACGTTTCGAATGTATCACAACATCCGTGGTCGCGTGGTGCGTGGTGGTTTAAGTCCTGTTCCCCAATAATAATGTGTTTTTTTTGTCGGTTCTTAGATACGTTTTGGGTCCGGTTTTTTAATATTTTTTATGCTCATAAGGGCTCGTAGAGTACTTTTATCTCACAAGCGCGGTTGCGCCATGGTTGTGTGTTGAGCTATACATGCACATTGTCTATGTGTGCGTCCGCGTAGGAGCTATGAGTTCACGTTGTCTACGTGTTTTTATGTGACAACTACAACAATGGCATACCCGCGCACCTGAAAATTTACTGATGTGCCGACGGAAACTTTCCAAAATTGCGAATTTTTCCACTTGGGTAAATTTCTGCAATTTCTCACATTTTTGTATGGGGTTTGAAACTTTCCGAAATGTAACATTGAAATTTCTTATATTTCTATGAAATTCTCAAGAAATTTCCGAGAACTTTTCCAACTTGCACATCTATACCACAGAATAAGTAATAGTACAAGTACAGAAGCATCACTTTCTAACAAAAACGGCGTTTAGGCATAAAAACATGCCTACTCTGTGCATCTTTGTCTATCGTATAACTTGTATTCATTCACACGCTGCACGTGTAGCGCTAGGGCTATCGACTCGTCGCTCGTCGCGTTCTAGTCTGCGGCGGCAGCACCAGCGGTAATGTGCATATAGACGCGTTCGCGCGGCGGCGGGCGGCCCTCGACTGACGGCCGGCCCCGGGCCGAGCGAGCGGTAGGCATTTAAAGCGACGCGCGCCTCCCACTGCAAGCCCCTTGTCTGTACCTGAGATAAAAGTACTATAATACTATTTGTACCTTACAGGAGCGGACAACAAAGTACGCCTGTACACGCTGGACGTACGCACACTGACCCCGAGCGTGATCCTGGAACATCTCGGCCCCATCACGGACGTCCGTTTCAGCCCCGACTCCGCCTACCTGGCGGCTAGCGACGTCAATAGGAAAGTCATACTTTACAGCACTGATGAGTACAAGGTGAGAGAATTACTGAGGGATAATTTCAAACAAGTGTTGGGACAAATCAACTGTCATTTCTCCCTACAAAAATGGCATTTAGATTAACCTAGCTTTTACATACGACCTGACGGTCGCCATGTATTGCAGCCGCGGAATTTATATTTGAATACGGTATTCAATAATAGTATTATTTATTTTTTACCAATTAACAAAACCTACGAAAGTACATCTATCTATTCATGCTATTCATTTTTAAATAAATAAAGAAGGAAAAAGAACGCAGTTGTACCATAAAACATTCTGACGTCATATTTCCATACACAGCTTGCTAAATGCTTATTTGAAGTCGTCCTCTCTCGGTGACGGGGATCCCCGGCCACATAACAAAACAATGTTTTCTTTTGTTTTTTCGCTGAGAGAGGACAGGTTAAAACATCATATTTTGTTTCCAGTTGGCGCACAACAAGGAATGGGGCTTCCATACGGCGCGCGTCAACTGCGTAGCCTTCAGTCCGGATTCGAAACGCGTCGCCTCCGGTTCGCTCGACACCAATATCATCGTGTGGAGCGTGGAGCAGCCCGGGAAACACGTCACCATCAAGAGTGAGTGTCTGGGCGGGTCCTTACGATTTCTATAAGTAGCACTTATAATTTAATTTCATGTGTTTTGCCTAGATTAAAAGCAAATTAGGCTGTAGTAATTAAAATTCTGCGAAATATGTTTCTGGTAATTTTTTAATGCAACCAATTCAATTCATTTATTTTGTTCACAGAAAATTCCATGCATGTCTACCTTTCTGCCTACCCGCCTTACTCGGAACGAAGGCTGTATGTATCTGTTTATTAACTGTAATGTACGTTTGTCCACAGACGCGCACCCTCAGAGCCAGATCACGGGAGTAGCGTGGCTCGACGATGAGACCATAGTGTCTGTGGGCCAGGACGCCAACACTCGCGTCTGGACCGTGCCTAAAGCATGAACACGTTACACACACGGGGAGACAGTGCGTACTCAACAAACAAACTTATTCATAACACTTCACTGCCATGCTTAAATCTCCAAAAAAACGTTAGTATGAGATCTCAGGCGGCTTTCATATTGATTTTCACTGTGACCCGGAAATCAAATTTGTTGAATGTTTCCCAGAAACCGCTTTTCCATCCTTTCTTCCCGATAAAAATGGATAATGGAGGAAGCAACAAATATAACATTACGATTATATAATTGATGAATTTAAATAAAATGTCCAAATTGTCTCCCCAAACAACGATATATATATATACCCCAGATAATTTTCTACATACTATTAATAACTAACATATTTATTTTGCTTATTTTAAGTTGTAAACTTAATCAGATGCTCAGTTATGATATAATTTATTTTTACTAACTGCGTCTATTTAATTTATATGGGACTGGTTGTTAATGTAATGATTATTATGATCTCAAAGATTGTATATAACATGAACTTGTTATGGTGCGTGACATCCACGAAGGCCGAAGGAGTATTCAAATAATAAATACTTTCACAACTACATTTTTGGAGGGGCAGGACATGTTATTGTAGTTTATCTCTAACTGTATTTGTCTGTCTTGTATTGACGAGAGGCAATTTTTAATGCATGTTTATTTTAAGAACTTTAAATTCTTAGAATTTATTTCATTAACAGCCAGTCCTTCGGAGTATTTAAATAATATCTTATAGATTAGATCTAAGAGATCGCCAATCGCTACTAACTAGTGTGACTGCATTTATACCAGTTTTCCTGAATTGTGAACAAAATGTACTCGTGTCTAAACAGTATTTTTATACTAATTTCTAAAATATTTTTCTCGATTTTTTACGTGATTTCTACTGAACTAAAATGAAGTATGTATGTAACTAGGTTAAGTAATAAATTGTATACACTTGTACCTTCTGTTTTATTTACTTTTTCCTGTGTTCATACTTAGCACACCGCTATAGCCGTGGTTCCGAATCACGCCAACAATGATCACAGCGTTTACAGTGCTGACGGCCGGTCCGAATCAGTAAGCGCGCTCAAGGCCGCGTGAGTGGTGTTTTGATTCGGACCGGGCATGTTGTGTTTACTGTCATGTTCATATATCAAACGTCAACTGGACGCTTGGCTCAAGGTGCGTACGCCTGGGAGTGTGAGCATCGTAAACGCCAATATGGCGCCGTCCATGACATCATCAATGACGTCACGACATTTCATGTAAACGCTATGAGCGTGATTCGGTTCGGTCGTCCGTCGCGTTTTTAGCGCGGTAAGCGTGATTCGGAACATGCCTAAAGTGAAATTGCGTAATTGTTATTCAAAAAGTTACCTTATGTTGTCAATAAAACGACCATTTAATAAAAAAGTTTATTATAAATATTGTCTTTTAAATATTGTTTTTTAACAGTTACACTATAAATATGACTAGATTCAAATATAAAATAAGTAATGTGAATAGAAGTGTGTACTTTAGTGTAAAAAAAGAACAATTAGGGTTAACAATCCTATTGGTGGCACTCTTCACTTCAAATTTTATTTGAAGGCAAGTAGTCCTGCAAAATTCTAGACTGTCGTGCCGATAGTAAAAGTAGAAACGTAGCTGAGAATTGCGACCTTGTTATTCTCGTTAAATAGAGTCATTGGTGTATCCCTCACGCAGAGAATTCGTTTGCGGTGAGCTTTCTGAAATAACTTTTACTGCCAGGACAGACAGTCTAATCTAAACCATTTGTTGCTAGAATGCTTACTCGACTACAGATTTATTGCAAAATGGCTTTCCTTTGGGAAAACTCGGATCTCAATCAGAATACGATGGCACCCGAACTGTCAATCAATGATTGTATTAAATGAGTGACGTTCTCATATCCATTTTTATGGAACTTTATTGTTTAGTGTCAAATGTCAAGCTAATTGTCAAATGTCAGTTGACATTTGACACTTGACACACAAATAGCTCCCTCTATGAGAGGAGGCCTGTGCCCAGCAGTGGGACGTATATAGGCTGATGATGATGATGATGATGATGTCACAAATAGCTTGACATTTCATACAAAACAAGAAAGTTCCATAATAATGGATATATATGAAAACGTCACTCATTTAATACAATCATTGATTGTCAGTTCGGGTGCCATAGTATTCTGATTGAGATCCGAGTTTTCCCGAAGGAAAGCCATTTTGCAATACATCTGTAGCATAATATACCTACTAACAATAATTTTATACAACGTGAGCAATGGTTTTGACTAGTAGTTACATATCATTTTAAGAAATTAATTAAAAAAAGAATATTACATAAAATCACGTTTAAAAAAAGTTACAGACCGATCAACGTTAAATATGGCGCCGGCAACTGTCATGCCGTTGGCCATTGTGGGATCCCATCCCATTGCCGAAGTTCATGGAGTTTACCCTTTTGTAAGTAAGCTGTGTTCGTTAAAATCTGATTGTTATAAATATTCATAAGTTTCTAGTTGACGACTGTTGTCTGCGCCATATTTAACGTTGATCGGTCTGTAACAGTCGTGAGGCGGTACACAGACTAAGGCTGGGTTGCACCAAACCGTCTGTAATCGTAAGCGGTGTTCGTCAAATCTGATTGTATGGAAAGTTTGACAAGTTTCTATGGGATGACAGCTGCCGGCGCCATATTTAACGATGACCGGCCTGTGTTCGTATGTTGGTGCAACCGACCCTAAGACTATAGTTTAAGCTATGGAGTGTCCAATATAAAATGAACTCTAAATGGCTCAATAATTAAAGACCTTGTCCGTACAACCCGCTCTTAGTAAATATATAGGTGTAAGTACATAACAGTCCAGTTGAAATATGTATTGTAATTTTAACGTTTCGGTGGGTATCGTATATAATAAATAAAAAGGATTATAATGAATGTCTGGGTATTTTACATATAAAAATATTGCAATAAATTAGTTAAATAGTATTTATGTCACACCTGGCCATAAAGCGGCAATTACCGCACGCTCCGCGCGCGGGAAATCCCACTTCTTGGCCAGGGGTGACATAAAATTTTGTACTTAACACGGGCGGTAATTAAGAAAGCCTCAGATCGCATATTTATCGCCCTTGCCTTCGGCTCGGGCGTCAAATACCTGCGATATGAGACATTCTTTGTTTTACCGCCCTTGTTAAGGAATGTACTATTAAAAACATGTCTTATAATATAACGTTAGTTTGCCCGGTCTTTGTTCCCGCTGTGTCGGTACGCGACATATGACTGAGTTAGAGTGGGAAAGAGCTGTGCGTGTAGAGCGGGAGAAACCTCTGCGTGTAATGGAGACGGAGATAGACTGAAGGAAAGAGTGAAGACTAAATAATGTCATATAATTAGATAGCCCGGTCCCTGTAGGCCAGGTGTTTCCGCAGCGCGTCCCTCGACCGTGACACGTGGCTGCACGCGCGGCACGCGTGCCGCCGCCCCGCATGCGTCTCCATGTGTACGCGCAGGTTGTACTGGTTCCAGAGTTGGATTGGGAGAGAGCTTCCATTTGGTCCTTTGCTGCATTTCAGAGAGGTACTCTCGTTGCCACCGTTGCCAGAAATGCTGCTGAATTTTCTCTAGACGTTCCTAGCGTTGATGATGGCTTTCTTTTGTATCGCCCAGGTATTGCGCTAGCGGAGCAGTCAACGGTCTCCCGATTAGAAAGTGTGCAGGTGAGAGGGAGACGAGGTCATTGGGACACGACCACTGGGGTCATGAGGAGCGACTATTCAGAATCATCTCCACTTGTGTAAACAAAGTAGAAATCTCTTCGAAAGTGAGATGGCTGTGACAGAGGGAAGAGAGAAGACTAATAATGTCATATTACGTTAGATAGCCCGATCCCTGTTCCCGTTGTGTCTGTAGGCCACGTGTTTCCGCAGCGCGTCCCTCGACCGTGACACGTGGCTGCACGCGCGGCACGCGTGCCGCCGCCCCGCATGCGTCTCCATGTGTACGCGCAGGTTGTACTGGTTCCAGAGTTAGAGTGGGAGAGAGCTTCCATTTGGTCCTTTGCTGAATTTCAGAGCGGTATTCTCGTTGCCAGAAATGCTGCTGAATTTTCTCTAGACGTTCGTAGCGTTGAAGATGGATTTCTTTTGTATCGCCCAGGTATTGCGCTGGCGGAGCAATCAACGGTCTCCCGATTAGAAAGTGTGCAGGTGAGAGGGGGACGAGGTCATTGGGACACGACGATTGGGGGCATAAGGGGCGACTATTCAGAATCATCTCCACTTGTGTAAACAAAGTAGAAATCTCTTCGAAAGTGAGATGGCTGTGATATAGGGAAGAGAGAAGACTAATAATGTCATGTTACGTTAGATAGCCCGGTCCCTGTTCCCGTTGTGTCTGTAGGCCACGTGTTTCCGCAGCGCGTCCCTCGACCGCGACACGTGGCTGCACGCGCGGCACGCGTGCCGCCGCCCCGCGTGCGTCTCCATGTGTACGCGCAGGTTGTACTGGTTGCTGAGACGCTTGTGGCAGATGGTGCATACTGAGCTGTGGGTGCGCCATTTACGGTCGAAGGGTTCCGGTGGGTCTGGAAAATGTAAATTGGTATTTATATAAGAAGAAGAATAATTTATTAAATATACATTTTACAATTATGTTCTTATAGTCGACTTATCGATAGAGAACATATATCACATGCCTGAACTAGGATGTTTCCCGTGTTTCAGGCAAATGGGCAATAAATTAATTACTATGTATCTACAAAATATAAAACATTTTATCTATAGTATGTATATTGGCATCTAGTACCCATAGTACAAGCTTTGCTTAGTTTGGGACTATTTCGATTTGGGAAGGATTCCACAAAATATTATTTACCACAAAGTAATATTTTACCAATTTTCTGGGGTACTTTATGCCCAGCAGTGGACGTCTTTCGACTGATGATGATTATTCGCATAATCTATTTTTTAACGCTCTCAGGTTAGGTTACAATAATTATACAAAACTATCCCTAAACCTAACCTAACTTAGGCCCACCCTATAGTCCCTCTATAGTAGTTTGTTAAGTAATTCGCTATCTTGAGCACTTGCTATAACCGGAAATAAAGCACGTGAACTCTGTGTCTGCGTGTCATTTAGTTATTTACTTGGTGTTAGCTAAGAACCTGTTAGGTACTCAGGGCTCATGCGACCGATCTAATTTAGTGCAGAGGCCTATCGCGAAAACCGAGTTTCCTCTCATTTTCACTTGGTGACAGCGGAGAGGCCGAAGTCGCCCCTCTAACACGTACCGTATGTCAGCATGCGCGTACACTGTATCATATATTGACTCTCATTCGAATCGCATTTCAATATGTTTCAGCATTCGTTCTGATGGGTTGCTCGGTGTGAATCGGAAGCAGATGAACATGAATATACCTCTAGTTTGCTAAATCACTTTTGGCCTAGGTACGTATCGCAAGATTCACTCAACATTTTCATTAATTCTAATCTTAAACAATAGGTAACAAGAACAATACTGGATACCTATTCTAAAATTTTCGTAATTTTTTTTTTTTTTTACAATATACGATTACATTATAAATTACATGTCAATTTACAAGAATCTCTATTGTGATCGTCAATAAAAATAAATACAAATAAAATCAATGAATACAATAGCAAATAAATAATACAGTGATGTCCGCTTAATCTAAAAAAGTGGACGCAGTATGTTAAAATTCACCTGAGAGGATCGTCATGGTCATACAACAATTTAATAATAATATAATGTCAATACAAGAAATGAAGTCAGAATTAAAATTAATGTTCCAATATAATTACAATTATGCGGTTATGTCAAAAAATTCACTCACAGAATACAAAGGATTTTCCAGTAGAAAGTTAAATGAGAATATTTTGACAAATGTGCCTGCCGTATTTCAGATGTAGGTGAGCCCTGTTTTCGTCAGGTTCAGAGACGTATCAAGGCAATGTTAGAAAAACACTCAGTCAGCGTCGCTTGCGTGAAATTAGATTTTCTTGACAAATGGCTGAGGAATAAAACAAAACATGGATTTGTGATAGGCATATTTATGATATTCTGGCGATCATACCTACTGATGCATATACGTATACAAATGTGATAACAATTCTTAAGAGATGGATAGTTCTTAGGTAACTAGGTAGGTATAATATTAAGGCTGGAAACGGTACTCGTCCGACGACGGTCAGCGCGTATGGTCGGGGGTAAGCTATCGCTGTATTAAAGCTACGTGCGTTCAGTGCAAACCGATGCTCACCGTCAGCGCGTATGTGGCCATACGTCCCATTACCAACGACCGGACTCCCAATCTTATTGATTACTACTGTACTGTATAGATTCTGCACAATTTAGCCCAGTTGGCGCAGTCCGTCATCTTTTCTGCTATTACATACAACTAAGCAACATCTCTCGCCTGCTAAATTCGGCATAATCGGAGACGTCACATTCCCAACCCCCGGACTCCCAATCTTATGCGTGTTGTATAGATTCTGCACAATCTAGCCCAGTTGGCTATTACATACGTAGATTAAGCAACATCTCTCACCTGTCAAATTCGGCATAATCGGAGGCGTCACATTTCCAACCCCCGGACTCCCAATCTTATGCGTGTTGTATAGATTCTGCACAATCTAGCCCAGTTGGCTATTACATACGTAGATTAAGCAACATCTCTCACCTGTCAAGTTCGGCATAATCGGAGACGTCACATTCCCAACCCCCGGACTCCCAATCTTATGCGTGTTGTATAGATTCTGCACAATCTAGCCCAGTTGGCTATTACATACGTAGATTAAGCAACATCTCTCACCTGTCAAATTCGGCATAATCGGAGGCGTCACATTTCCAACCCCCGGACTCCCAATCTTATGCGTGTTGTATAGATTCTGCACAATCTAGCCCAGTTGGCTATTACATACGTAGATTAAGCAACATCTCTCACCTGTCAAGTTCGGCATAATCGGAGGCGTCACATTCCCAACCCCCGGACTCCCAATCTTATGCGTGTTGTATAGATTCTGCACAATCTAGCCCAGTTGGCTATTACATACGTAGATTAAGCAACATCTCTCACCTGTCAAGTTCGGCATAATCGGAGGCGTCACATTCCCAACTCCCGGACTCCAATCTTATGCGTGTTGTATAGATTCTGCACATTCTAGCCCAGTTGGCTATTACATACGTAGATTAAGCAACATCTCTCACCTGTCAAGTTCGGCATAATCGGAGGCGTCACATTCCCAACTCCCGGACTCCCAATCTTATGCGTGTTGTATAGATTCTGCACATTCTAGCCCAGTTGGCTATTACATACGTAGATTAAGCAACATCTCTCACCTGTCAAGTTCGGCATAATCGGAGGCGTCACATTCCCAACCCCCGGACTCCCAATCTTATGCGTGTTGTATAGATTCTGCACATTCTAGCCCAGTTGACTATCTACATACGTAGATTAAGCAACATCTCTCACCTGTCAAATTCGGCATAATCGGAGACGTCACATTTCCAACTCCCGGACTCCCAATCTTATGCGTGTTGTATAGATTCTGCACATTCTAGCCCAGTTGGCTATTACAATACAGATAAAGCAGCATATCTCACCTGTCAAATTCGGCATAATCGCAGGCGTCACATTCCCAACCCCCGGACCTCCAATCTTATGCGTACTGTATAGATTCTGCACAATCTGGTCGAGCTTGCTCAGTCTGTCCTTTTCGTTTCTGATCCCATCGTTCATTCCCGTGTATTCCTTGTCCGTTGGCAGGTCGAATTTGGGCTCGCTGAAGTCTGGTTTAGTTTCGAAGATTGGGGAGTCTGGTTGGGGCTCGGGTTCAGGCTCGGCTGCTTGTGGCGTTGGGTTCTGCAATGTAATTAAAAAGAAGTTTAAGGACCCATACTTCTGCTAGCGTCTTCTTGGTTTGGGCCAAGGGAATATTCCGGGTCTATTTCCATACACATTACGTGCTTGCTTGCATAGAATCTTAGTCCTCGTTCACGTAGGTACATGCTGCGCTACACGACATGCGACCTGTCAGGTGGCTGTGACCAGCGGTGGCGGAGGCGGGAAATGGTGTAAGTTGGCAAGTAAGCAATTTTACACTGATTCTAGTAGCCCTCATTTTGACTATGTTAATGTGTATAAAGGCGCAGCGTGGGTAGACCCCCCACAAGGTGGACTGATGACCTGGTAAAGGTCGCGGGAGTCCGCTGGATGCGGGTGGCGCAAGACCGGTCATTGTGGCACTCTTTGGGGGAGGCCTATGTCCAGCAGTGGACGTCTTTCGGCTGATATGATGATGATGATGATGATGTGTATAAACGTGCGTCTTTGTATAAATGATATAAAATGGGTATGTGATCAAGAGGCGAAGGCAGACGCAGAGGCAGATATAGTTCGGACACAACTCTAAGGCTAAATTCTGTCAAACGAACGCAAGCAAAACTAGACTTAGAGCTCTGACCTGTGGCTCTGACTGTAAGGTAGGTTTTTGCTTGCGTTAATTTGACAGCACTTGGCCTTACAGTTTTGTACGAACTATACAATCGGAGGAACCAGTTTAATAAATTAGGTATTTGAATCTCTGGAATAAGTACAGTCAAGGGCACCAATATGTATACACTTCTTCACTTTATTCCATTGAAATAAGGTCCAAAAATGTATACATATATATGCCCTTGACTGTACCTACGTGTTATCGAGATTTGTTGCAACAAAAGCGCGACAAGTAAAAAATCGTTGAACATAGCCTTATACGGTTCAGGCGCTACACTGAGAAATTTGGAGACTGAAACGCGGTCCTGCCCAGTCTAGCAAACAGTAGGGGCTGATTTTCAGATATATGATTCTTGACTATATGATTGTGGTACTGACAATAGCGAAACATGATTGCTTAAAATTTTCTCGATAGAAAATAAATTCAAAGTTGAGTCTATATTTTCCTTTTTTTCCTCAGCCTACTAAAACAACGCATTATTAAAAGACACGATTAAGTTAATATGATGGTATTTTACCTCATCTAAATACTGACAAGAGGAAATTTAATAAACCTGCACACAGTCAGATATTTAACGAGATTTGTCTAAAAAGCCATTCTCGGAGAGGGTTGCATCCCGATTTGTCGTGAGCGAAAAACAAAGGGTGTCTCTTTCAATCGATATATCGCCTTAACATTTTATTCCTGAATAATATGACGAAAAACGGATAAATATTTATGAGGTGGTACTTTATTTATAACACGTCTTTACTCGTATCCAAAGTAACCAACCAACAAACTCACTCATTAAGTACATACATTGTACAGTCAACTCCGATGAGATATATCCATTTTTGGCGCCTATTACAATGGCATTTTAGGTAATATAATAAAGTGCAGTAGGTGTATGTACAAAGTACATGCACATTGCCTGTGTATGCGTTAGCGTCAGGACCTATAAGTAGGGCTGCCATCTCGAATTTCGCCAAACCCGGACAAAGATTCAAAAAAACCCGGACATTTGGTGTAAATCGCATTTTTTCCCCGGACGAGTCCGAAAATAATACTTTTAAAAAACAAAACCTTTAAATTCAATGAGGTACTTCCTTACATGAAAAGTTTCCGTGTTTTCCCCGGACACTTCTTGAGAACTCCCCCGGACGGCCCCCGGACGGCCTCCAAACTAGGACAAATCCGGGAAAACCCGGACGGATGGCAGCCCTACCTATAAGTTCACGTTGTCTATGTGTTCGTATGTGTCACAACTACAACAATGGGTAACCCGCGCTCGTGAGATAAAAGTACTGTAGCAGAGGTTTGTTAATATTTATGAATAATTGGGTAAGAGGATACATCTCATTATGGTTGACTGTACTGAACGTCTCCAACTCTAAAGCTTGAGCCACACAGAGAGCTGGGCGGTAGCGGCGCGGGAGTGGGCGGTAGCGGGACGTGAGCGGGACGGGAGCGGGCGGTAGCGGCGCGGGATAGGTAGGCGCTACCGTCCGCTCCCGTCCTGCTCACGTCCCGCTCACGTCCCGCTACCGCCCGCTCCCGCGCCGCTACCGCCCTCCCGCTCTCTGTGTGGCTTAAGCTTAACCCCGAATATTAGAATAATGTATAGGTATTTTAGCTACTAAGTACCCATATAAATGGCGGCCTAGTTAGCTGTCGGCACAAAAAGCACTGTGATGGATGGCAGCGAGATACGGAACAGTATTTTTTTTAATTTACGGAACTTTGGGCGGATCTTGAATGATAATGTGGCTTCATTTAGCTTTGTCGAGAATAATACAGGATGACATCGAAAACGTGATCAGAAATTGACATAATGATGTATTGAAAGACGAACTGAATGAAGACGGTAGCAAAGTTTCTACTCGAAATATTGACTTATTAATAATAAGTTATTATTCAAAATATTAACAAAAACTTGGACAACCTACACCATGCCACGTGTTGTCATCCCCTATAACGCCTATGACACACTGCAGCGGCCTGCGGTGGCGGCCGCGGTGGCGGCCAGTTTGACAGTATGAAATCCAGGCCGCGTGTGTCTGAACGAATGTTAGGAAAGTCATAATACACAACTGCAGTGCGTGGCACGCTTTAAACGTGTGTCACAAGTAATAGGGTGACCATGAATTATATTTCTCTGATAAAATAATATAAAAAAACTTGTGTTATTCGATGTAAGAATTATTGCATTGAAAGGCGATCTTTTGTCTTCGATTTCAGCCTGTAAGGCCTACCTTAAACTGAGAGAATAACATTTAACTGTGCGCAGATGTAAGATGAGTCAAAGAATAGCCTTTGACGCCAGAGGGGGAAGAGGTCCACATACTACCTACACACTAGTTGCCGGCAAACATCTTGACATGACCTAGAGTGCGCAGTAGCGTGGTTTGTACGTAAATCGGCTACTGCGCACTTATGTTCATGTGGAGATGTTTGCCGACAAATGTTACTAGTGTGTCACATAAGTCACACTCGTTACTATGTCAAGCGACTCACAGTATCCGCGTCAGTGAGCCCGGACACCTTCAGTGTCTGCGCTAGCCTCAGCAGGGAGGGGAGCACCTCCTTGGAGGCCGTGACCTCCCCCGTGTACATGAAGGTCAGGAGCAGTCGCAGTTCCGTGGCCTCGCAGCTCAGGACCACGACCAGTGTGTTCTCAGCCTCCACTTCCTGAAAAAAAAAAGTTATTTTTTAAGTCAATCTGAGCTGAATATTGAGAACAGCGTTGTTATAATATATTTAAACAATTTCATTGATAAATTAAATGAAGGGAATGGTTCCTTTTCAGCATGTAACTTCACAAATAGAAAGTAAACAATTTCAGCTTAATCGGATACTACCGTCATGTAGTAATAATGACTTACTACTGACCTTGAAAAGTTGTGCAAAGTACTGGCTGCATGATGCCAGTACCAATCTGTGGGCCCTCAGCGAAGTCCCGCTCGCGTTCAATGTCACATCCGTCAGGGCTCCAGTGCTCAGCATACGCCCTAGGGCGCCAATTACGCTGCTCTGTTTCAAACGTTCCTTAGTTTAAAAAAGTAACTAAGCATTTTAAAGCCTATCACACACTGCAATGCAGCGGCCTGCGGTGGCGGCCGGTTGTGTTGTATTGTATACTATGACACTCCTAACTAGGGTTGCCAACTTGTGAGCCCAGATTTGCGGGACATTCGTGGTAGATTTGCGGGACGTGGCTAAAACATGCGGGACTCACTCAGCCGACCTTACCCAGATGCAAATGATTAAATGCAGACCTACTGTCTGTAATCGGGGAAATCAAGTTTTAAATAATTGAGTGCTACCCAAATTTGAAACCGCTAATTTCAATACAAGGAACAGAATATTTTTGTTTGGTAAGAAACATTTCTTAAAATACAACATCAAAAATCCTTTCTGACCTTTCTTATTTACCACGAACAAAAAAAAAAAACATGGAAATTCTGACCACACCTGAAAACGGGACAATCAGCGTCCCGCACGTACTCTGTGCGGGACGCATCCTCTAGGGTGCTGTGAACGGGACATCCCGCCTGAGGCGGGACGGTCGGCAACCCTACTCCTAACAGTCCTAACCAAAGAATATAATATTAAAGGAGCTCCTAACAATCATTTAGACACTAGCGGCCTTGATTGTCATACTGTCAACTGGCAGCCACCGCGGCCGCCACCGGAGACCGCTCCGTGTGTGTTACGCCTTTAATCGTTAAACTGCATGTACCTATTAGTTTTTTTAATATTATAACTGAGGTTTATTACAGCTTACAGATGCGAATTTTGCCTTGAGATTACTACAGTATTTACGACAGTATTATTATTTACAACAAAATTTTACATACGTTTATATTATTATGCTAGCGTGCTGCTTGCAACAACAAGTAAAACATTTAAATGATTACAATACGGTATTATTTGACTAATAAGTCAAATGGGCCATTTTACGGAAACTTGTACACTCGACTTTTTTTTTAATTTGGATAAAATCGGGTTTTTTTCTACTCTGAATCGAAAGCACATTGGTGCACAAAAGTGTCCCAAATTTTTCATACAAAATTCCAGATTTTCTATTCCGTTACCACCATACAAGCTGGTATGAGAACGGTAACGGAATGGAATAAAAAAATCTTGGGACACTTATTTTCCTCTAAGTATGTCATGCGAAAGTGCTTTCAATTCTAAGTAAAATTTAAAAAAAGTCGAGTGTACAACATTCCGTAAAATGGCCCAAATAAGCATTGTCTATGAAACGTCAAAAACGCTCTCTTAGAATGTTTTTGAAGTGAAAACTTCTTTAGCGGCGCTGAGCACTTTTTGTGATGGGGGAAAATTGTTAAACTCGCGACGATTCGTAAGACCAGCTGAGTTCAGACCCCTCCTAGAGGTAGTGTCGTTCGTGGTTACAATGTTGGGCGGGGTCAACTTGGCTGGTCATTGTAAAGTATTGTGGATACCATTCTTAATATCAGATAATTCATTCAATGTATATTACAGGATGGATTTTCTTTTTGGGTCAGTGAGCTGCCCACCAGATCCCGTGCTGCTACGTGAAAATGGTTTTAGAAGACCTTCCTTTGATTTTGAATTAATGAAAAATGGCGTTTTCAGATTTTGGAAAAAACACAGGGTGCGAGAAAAAGGTCATTTTTGACAAACTTTTTTTTTGATGCCCCCGTAAAGTATTAGTAAAACATTCCTACAATAAATTGCAGTGCTGACAATGTTACAAATGATTGAATTAATTCTTCTCTTTTTAACATGTGCGTATGCCATAAGCATGAAAAGTAATACTACGCTAAGTGCTATGCTTATTTCTTATTGAGTACCTATCTAAAGATAGGTAAAATGTAACATTATATAGTAGGTATGAATCCTTAAGTGGGAATTACAAGTCATGATAAAGTTTGGACTCATGATGGAATCTATTCCTTATAGGCTATTTGTAAGTAATACTGAGCGAGGCCAAATTATCCATGCGAAAATTTCAAAATGGCGGCTATTTTAGTTTTCAAAAATTCTTATTTTTTTTAGAACTCAAAAATGCTTAGTGCTACACAAAAACTTTGTACCGGCAATATGTTTAGCATAGATTTATCTACAATTTTGATTCTTACCATTTTATTGATAAATCTAATAGTTCATGAGAAAAATGCTTTTCAATGTTGCGTTTCTTGTTAAAAGCCTTACAAGAAACGCAATATTGAAGAGCATTTTTCTCATGAACTATTAGATTTATCAATAAAGTGATAAGAAACAAAATTGTAGATAAATTTATTTTTCCCATACAAAGTTTTTGTGTAGCACTAAGTATTTTTGAGTTCTAATAAAAATACGAATTTTTGAAAACTAAATTTAGTCGCCATTTTGAAAATTTTGCATGGCTAGTTGGCCTCGCTCAGTATTACTTACAAATAGCCTATAAGGAATAGATTCCATCATGAGTCCAAACTTTATCATGACATGTAACTCCCGTGATCTATTTATATGGGGATTCACACCTACTAATATGTTAACAAGCTTAAAAGTTGCTCCATTGAAAACCGTTCGCTAGGCGTCAATGTGCGAGGTTGAGGTAAAGCTAAAGGGAAAACAAAACGGTCCATTTTGTTTCACCGGCACAACTTAATGTGTCCTTTATAAACGTGTAACTGATTAAAAACATTAATTTACATCTAGTGTTAGGTGTGTCAAGAGCAGAAGCAAAAGTGTGCACTGTGCAGGATTTTCTGTTAGGGAAAATATATTGACAAAGCGGCAAAACAAGTAGGTACTTAATATGTATATCTTTTTTTTCGTTTCTTAATCGATTCAATAAGGGGAAAATTATGTTTCACTTTGTTTTTACTATTACTCATTTTAAAAATGTCATATTAGTTTAAGTATATTTACCACGTTATACAATAATACACGTTATACATAACCATCAATAATTGGTTCATATACCTACGAATTACAAGAAATTCGATGATTAATATTTTTTTCCTATAAAACACTTAATTGGAAAGCGGCTGGCTGGTCGCCTTCATATGATTAATTAAAAAAAAATAAGTGACGTATTTCAATATTTAAATGTGTTACTTTTTAATTTATCGAATTCAAAACTCAAGCAAAAGCGTGAGGCGTTCTGCCTGCGTGTGGTTGATTATTAAATTGTCCGTGTTAAGAAAATGTTTGTATACCTATGTGTCGGTGCTCGCTGTGGAGTGTCGGATCATAAAAACTACTTACCTACCTGGTGGTTATGCCAGCGCAAAGAAAACTGTTGCATTTCATCCTCATCCATAGCGACACAGATAAAAATAATATGAAAGCAAAAGCGAAAGCAGAGAGACTCACTTTTGTCGGTCGACGCGTACGCTCAAGACAATAATATTGTTAACCGAATCCAGGCTACTTTATTTTAGTCGGTACGCCTGGAAAACCTGTAGCCACCTATTTCTGGAGCTGATCGTATTTATAAATCCAATGACATTCAGTCAGTGACGCGCCTCACATACCAAAACTCATCCAAAAACAGATTTAGTACGGGCTCGATGATTGGCATCATTGTTCGACTGTTTGTACTAATTATACGGGAATAAAACGTATTCGGAGCGAATTTTTCCCACGTCCAACGCGATGGCTGTTTGACTACTGGCTGAATGGAATGCTTGACCTAATTTTGTTTTTTAAAAAAGGTTACGCGCTCCCGCCTTTTTATTTCCGACCGGACGGACAGTCAGTCATTTGTCTAATTGTTGAGCAAACACAATTAAAATTAATAAACGCGATTTTTCGTAGGCAATGAATTCGTTTGACTCGTTCAGAAGGGAACATTGTAAACATTGTTGACGGTTCATTAGAGGCGAGACGCTGTTATTGGGAAATACAATGGAAAAGTCAAATAAATTGACAGATTTGTCTCACGACCCCGGTTTTTTCGAGCGCGTGAAGGCGTCTATTGATAAGGATTTGTCGACTATGAAGAAAATTGTCGATAACGTCAACCAAATGCGAGGTGTGTAAAAACACTTTGAGACAGCTCATTAAAATAAGTCAAGCACCCTACTAAAGTTTACTTTTCAAGAAGGAAATTTTCTTTCTATTCTCAGTTTGTTTGATCAGTAAATTCCCGTAGGTGTCGATAAGTTGGTTAGCGACCGGCTAATATGGTGTGCCGGTTTTAGCCCACTTGAATGAGTTGATGAACTGAAATTATATTTTCTAGTTTTTATAATGGGTGCCTATTAAATAATTACCAAACGAAATTCATGAAAGTATTGCAAGTTACTGTTTCTAGGTCTGTAAAAATGTAAAACAGAACGCCTCGTCCTTTAGAGGGACTAAGATGATCGCGTAATATGTCGGACATTTAGCATTCGTCCCTCTCGCACTTGACAGTAAGTGTAAGGCCTGAGTGGACGCTCGGAGCGAAGCGTTCGGCGGGGTGTGCAGCGGGGCGGGCGAGCGTGCATACTATTTGTGCAGCGGCGACTCAGGGCACCAGTATGAGTTTCAATTGCTTAACATGCATGCCCCGCTGCACGCCCGACTCGAGCGACCACTCAGGCCTTACACAAAAGGGACGAATGCTACCTATACGTCCGACATATAATGCGATTATCTTAGCCCCTCAGGTGGTCGTAAACTGACGCTGGTATGCTACCGCGAACCACAAACGAAGTTTTCCGTCTCTGTCACACTTACGTACAGACTTGCAAGTGCGACAGAGAGAGAAATTTCGTTTGTGGCTCGCGGTAGCACCCCTGGTCACGTAACCAGCCTAGCGACTAGCGACCCGATGTTCACTAATTCGCTCGATAAAGTTCGAGTAGTACTGTAGGTATGCTTTAAATCACTAGGTGCTAAAAGCTGTAGAGCGCAGCGATCCACGCTACTTAAGAGCGCGCAAACGGGTCTACTATTAGGGTCACTCGTGAATGTGATTATTTAAATTTAACGATAAATATTTAAAAGAGGGGAATACTATGTACAGTTTTTTATATTTAAGTACCTTTTGAATACTTACATCAAAATAGTTTTTACGTTGCTAGATTCGTCGATCTATAAGCTCAAAAATAAAACGGCCGTTTTAAGGCGCTACACTGAGAAATTTGGAGACTTTGAAACGCTGTCCTGCCCAGACAAGCAAACAGTAGGGGCTGATTTTCAGATATATGATTCTTGACTATATGATTGTGGTACTGACAACAGCGAAACATCATCATCATCATCATCAGCCCATATACGTCCCACTGCTGGGCACAGGCCTCCTCTCATTGATGAGAGGGATTGGGCAGTAGGCCCCACGCTGGCCCAGAGCGGGTTGGGGACTTCACATACAACTTTGAATTTCTTCGCGGATGTATGCAAGTTTCCTCACGATGTTTTCCTTCGCCGAAAAGCTAACGGTAAATATCAAATGATATTCCGTACATAAGTTCCGAAAAACTCATTGGTACGAGCTGGGATTCGAACCCACGACCGCCGCTTGACAGCCGCATGCTTGAACCACTGGGCTACCGTAGCTTCCTTAGCAGCGAAACATGATTGCTTAAAATTTTCTCGATAGAAAATAAATCCAAAGTCGAGTCTATATTTTCCTTTTTTTCCTCAGCCTACTAAAACAACGCATTATTAAAAGACACAATTAAGTTAATATGATGGTATTTTACCTCATCTAGGTACTGACAAGAGGAAATTTAATAAACCTGCACACAGTCAGATATTTAACGAGATTTGTCTAAAAAGCCATTCTCGGAGAGGGTTGCATCCCGTTTTGTCGTGAGCGAAAAACCAAGGGTGTCTCTTTCAATCGATATATCGCCTTAAACTCTAAGCGAATCTACGACGAATAAAAAAAAACTTTTTTTTGTGAGAACATTGGATTCTTTTTTAGAGTTGTACCTTAAGTAATGTATAGGGTGACACCACCAGTAATGGACAATGATGTACATTAACTCTTATGTAAAAGAAAATAAGAGACATTCATTTTTTATAGAACAATCAATTTAAAACCGTATGATCTTTGAATAAGGGTTGAAGTGTCCATTATTGGTGCTTGTTCTTAAAGTGTCCATAATTGGTGGTATCACCCTACTACTTTTATCTCACGAGCGCGGGTTGGCCATGGTTGTAGTTGTAACAATACAAACACATATACAACGTGAACTCATAGCTCCTACGCTGACGCACACACAGACAATGTGCATGTATAGCTCAACACACAACCATGGCTCACCCGCGCTCGTGAGGTAAAAGTACTCTACTTTCATAATGTTGCATTTTTTTTATTGTATTCTATTTATCATATTCCCAGTGGAGGCATCATATCTGGAGTCTGATCTGATGACGATAATCGACGCGAAGACTTGGGAGAACGTGTCGCAGCTGATCGGCCTCACCAGCGCGGACATCATGGATGTCACTTTCGAAAACGAACAATAAATTATATTTCTTCCATATCTTGGGTTTAAATTTTTGATCGAGTGAAACGAAGGTCTCCGCTTTACCTTCGACAAACGGAGCGCTCGTGGCGCCTGCGTGCCGCGTGCGGTATGTAAGGTTAATTAACACGAGCAGCGGTCAGCACTTGGATGGGACGAACGCTTTGAGTTACTAGCGCTCCCGTGCTTTGGAAGGCACGTTAAGCCGTTGATCCCGGCTGCTGTATATGGCAGCAGTCGTTAAGCCAAGTTGGAGGCCTTCGGGCGGCTTGAGAACTTCTAACAGTCAAGTCACCCACTCACTTGACTAAGGAGGGTCGAAGTTGCATCACGTCCGTAGGGAAAGTACCCACCGCTACCCTACACTGGGTGGTGCTGAAAGTGCAAGAAAAACAGGCAACCGTACTGTCTTCTCGAAGATCTCACGGACTAATTGCCACAGATACAATAAATAAAGCTTCGAATAAAAATCATTTATTCATTCATTCTGGTGAATAAAAATCATTCATTCATTCATTCATTCGACAAAATTGCTTTCGATATATAAAAACCGCCAAATTATCGTCAAATTAGATTAGACAATCAAAAAAATAAAAAGATATGAGACTATAAAGATTCGCAAAAATACCTACCTATTGTATTTTTTTTTATAACCCAAATGTAAGTTGAAAAGTTACCAATATAATTTTCATGATTATGAAAATTGTGTATATACCTACAGGGCGTCCCAAAACTATGGGCCATCCAGGGAGAGTACCTTGAATATTGTTCAATCAATCAATCAATCATTTATTTATTTGCTTTAACACATAAGAATGCATGCAAATACAGAGTACAATAATAATTATAAGTACTTACAGAATTAAATTGAAATTAAATTAATTATATATCAAATTATTTACTATAGTCAAATTACAATTACGAAATAATAAATAATAATAGCATGAATGTCAGTCATTTCAGGTACATTTATCAAAAATTTTGGCATAATATTCCTTAATTGAGTAGAATGGGCAGGTTAATAGTAGTTTATGCAACTGGTACATAATGAGGGGCATTAAAACACGAGTGTATAATAAGGTCACACGAGTGTTTTAATGCCTAATTATGTACAGTTGCATACACTACTTTATCTACATCCATATATTAAATCCTCTTTCATGTGTTTCGTGTGGGCACTTCTCGCCGGCGTGCGCCATGTTTGCGTCGACAGGCCGGCCCGCGCCTCCGCCGCCAGCCCGCAGCTGTGTCCTTATATAATTTTGTACGTGATCTCGTTAAAGTGTTCTATTTCGTGATCTAATAGGGGACGCACGCAACAGCCGCACAGTATATTATAAAGCGGGGTCTTATCTACGGTATTTGAACTTATAAAAGAGGATTTACTATATGGGTGTAGATAAAAAATATTTCTTTACTTTAATGTCAAAGGTTTTAAAATCGTCAATGTTTTTAATGTCATCTGTGAGCAGATTATACACTCTTATAGCAGTATTATTTAGACTCTTATCAAAATTGGCATAATACATCATTTAAAAGTAACCTATTCCTTTGTCGAAGATTATGAGCTTTAGTCGCACCCTGCTGTTGATACAGATGTTTGTTGGTGAATACATAAACACAAATACGATACAGATACAAAGAAATTACAGTTAGGATATTGTTATCTACAAACATATTACGGTGTGTATCTGGTATAGAAGGCATTGTAGATGGAAGATTTTACTAAAAGAAGACATCATTTTAATTTCAAAAACAATTTAAACTGCATTCATAGATTTTTAAATAATTACATGGTTGAACCGGGAATCGAACCCGCTACACAAGAAAAAAAATTGTTTTGTTAAAATTCATGGTCTTCCTTTTAATTCTGACATTATGTTATTTAGCAGAAAATATTCCTTATGATGAAGCCTTTCGATCGGTATGATAAAACTACAGGGTATTTTTTTTTCTCGTGTAGCGGGCTCGATTCCCGGTACAATCATGTAAGAATTATTTAAAAATCTATGATTGCAGTTAAAATTGTTTTTTAAATTAAAATAATATCTTCTTTCAGCAAAATATCCTATCTACGATATTTAAGGTGATGATGTCCCATAGTCTTGGGACACCCTGTATATACTTAAATGATTTCGCCACCTATGCATAAATAACTGCATATATCGTTGGTCGTCAATGGATACAACTGCACTTCAGGAAATGGCATTTGAGCCAAAAAGCTGCACCGTCCGATTGTGTATTTAAGAACTTGAATAAACTCTGCAGATCTCTTGCGTTCCGGCGTTCAATTCCTTTTTCAAAAGTATTTCCACAGCCTTTTTGCTGATTTCCGAGACGGTTTGATGGAAATTGAACCTTAACGCAATCGGGTAAGGCGCTAGTGATCAGGTTTCAATTGTTGTGGTCTATTTAGGGTTGTCAACTTCTGTGTTCGTATATGTTTTTGTTAAAGGTTCTGAAACTTCTGAAATATAAAATAGAGATGCGCCGAATACGGGTTTCACCGAATTCTATTTTTTTTTCTCATTTCGACATGTTTTTTTTGCGGAATTGTACATAACTATATTTTTTCCCTCGTTTTATTCTTTATTTTTATGTTGTTTTATATAGATATACGCGCGGATTAATTTTCTACAGGTTGGCGAGGAATGTATAGTCAACACTTTTCAACTTTAGTAATAACAAAGACATTTCTGTGCAATCTAATCGATATCGTTTCATTACAAAGGCAATGGTAAACTGAACCTTTGGAAAATTTCACGTCAAAATTGGTGTGTCGGCAGGAATTTATTTCCTTCGTATCCAGTTTCATAATTGTAATTACCCAAACCACAAACCTTTTGCTAATAAAAAAAAAAAAAAAATGTTTATAAAATGTATTACAGTAATTGGCAACCCTATCATTCAAATTATTCGGTTGAGGGCCCACGGCAGCGGCACGGGCACGCTTCGTGTTTTATGACGACCGGATTCTTTCAAAAATTGAATTCGATTGCGCACTATAAACTTATCTGTGGCAATAAAGGCGACATAAGTGTTGTTTCTCTAGCATTAAATACAATACAATTCGAATTCCGCTCCATATTCGAAATATTTACAACTGTCATAATATTTTGTAAAGTTACCGCTAAGCTAGTTGGTTTTCGTATATTTTTTACTAACGTAGATACCACTTATATGCATCTCTGTCGGTTGTGATGCGACGTTTCTCAATGCGCATTGTATATTATTTCAATATCATTAGGTACCTATCTATGTCTTTACATTACCAACAATAAAAAAGATAAATGGTTTAAACGTTTTATACACCTATTTTCACTATCAACCTACCCAGGCGAAAAAAGAGACAGCAATCAGGTGGACCAAAAGTTTATTTGTCACCGTCGTAGTGTTTAAAAAATTACCCTATCCATTTACTTTGGCGGTTGTTGCGACAAATTGGCAGGTTTGCAGAGCGCTTTGCACGTGGTGTATGTATATACCAGACAAATTTATTATGTATACTTACGTGAACAGGATAAAGAACAGTCTCTGTACAATAATTCGCCGTCGCGTCGGCGTCGCTCGGTAAGCCTCTTACGGAGGCTGTAACGAAGACGGTTGTGCCAGCTCGGCAACTAATTCGGGGACTTATGTTTTTATAATTGTATGAATGTATGTTGTGTGGTTGTGTGTCGCTTTTTGCCGTTTGTATTTTGGTTAAGAAAGGGTTTATTATTTGCAAAGCTATAATAAACTGTCTTTTGATTTTGATTTCTTTGCTAAGCTTTTCGTAGCGCTACGCAATTTCTCTACATACGGGGAAACGCATGGTTACCTATCGACTACGCAGTACTTATATCTACAATAGTAGGTACTATACGTTGTTTCGGAACAAAACACAAACGAAGACGGTTGCGTTTAATCTTAAATATCTGGGCGGCCGAGCTTTGCTCGGCGTTTTTCCGGGCACGAGACCTAGCTAGATCGATTGCTCGTCCCCGAAAACCCCCACATACCAAATTTCATCAAAATCGTTAGAGCCCTTTCCGAGATCCCCGAAATAAATAAATATATACATAAATAAATATAATACAAGAATTGCTCGTTTAAAGATACAAGATACTAGAATTGCTTGCTTCTAAGTATAGTATCTAATAACTGATATTCAATAGCAATACAGTACTTTCTCATGGCAAACTCATGGTAATATTTAAGTGTGTTCATATTTACCGATGCAAGCCATAAAGGTGTTTCGCATCTTTCTGATGCAGCGGGTGCTCGCTGCACCGGTAATCGTGTAAAGAGCTCAAGAAAACTGAACCTAAGTAGTGAATTTTTATTACTTTGTAGCATTAGAATTCAGTGAACAGGAAGTGAAACATACAGACATAAGGGCGAGTTGCGCCAACATACGATTAGAGACCAATTAACGTTCCCTATTTGTCCCGGTACCCGCCGCATACCGGGCAGAGTCAGTCCGACACAGGTCGGGCCTAGCTGAGTTTCTTGCTGGACTCCTCTCAGCTAGGCTAGGTTTAGTGAACCAGCGACAAAGCTCCCAGTAGCTCGATCCCACCGACACACTTCAGACTCGGTTGAAACCGCTCAACCAATCTCACGGGATCGCAAACTCTTAGAGTATTCCAGTGCTAAAACCGCTCGCGTGGTCGTGTCGGAGGTTTCCCCTGGATTTTCCCGAGGCCACCCTCCAACTGCGCACTCATATAGCTTTAATCGACCCGGCCTATAAAGCCACATTCAGGATAAAAAAGGGCTTTAAGACAGAGTACTTACAAACGTTTCTTTGCTTAATATCCTTAACCCTGTCCCATAATTCATGGTAATATGATCTATAATTCTATACAAAATTAGTCCGTGCCGCAGCGATAAGCAAAGAATAAACAGAGGGAATCGAATCCGTGACTTATCAGCGCTGAGGGCGTTAATCAGGAACACTTGTAACTAAGGGAAGGCCTGATGACCTCCTTCATATGATTAATCTTTCGGCTATGCAATTTTGGCCGTTTCTTATGATAATTATCAATTGAGACAGCGTTTTCTGTACCTACTTACGGGCCCTATTTAGTTAAAAAACGCTCAACCTATTTAGGCCATTTTCTGTTTAATTGAAACGTAGGTACCTTGACATTTTTTCAATCTTACTGGTATCTAGAACTAGAACCGTCAAATGCATAGAAAACATCTAAGACTTAAGAACAAAATATTCATGCTCTTCATACAAGTAATTCTAAACTACTTTGACTTTTAAGGTTTTGACTAAACTAAATTCACACTGATAACTGGATCAAATTTAGTTTGTTTTAGACTATATCACACTTCTTGGCTGTAAATTGTCTTGTAGATATATTCATTCTACTCGACAGTAGCAGGCAATTATAATAAATTCAGAACTACACGCAATCAGAGCTCCCCTGGGCACGATGGGGTCGAAAGTACCCGCACAAGTTAAGTTAACTCATTTAAAATACCTATAAAATACTCCCGCTACACTCACGAGTGGGTACATGTGACTCGTAGATTAACTGGCTGAGTTTAAAAAAAAAATGTTATATATGTCACATCACTTCTCCAAAGTGGCAATTATCGCGCGCGGAGAATCTCACTTCCTGGCCAGGGGGTGACATAGCCTCAGCTCGGATATTTATCGCCCTTGCCTGCGGCTCGGGCTTCAAACATAACTACCTGCGATCGGAGACATTCTTTGTTTTACCGCCCTTGGTACATAATACGGTATTTTACTCATAGTCAAATCTGCAACTTTTTATTAAATGTCAAAAACGATTTGTTAATATGAAGTTTGTAAGGAAATACTGTCTTAGTGACGTCACTAAGTCAGTGTGAATTGGTATGTTCAAATCAGCGTCCTTTTTAAATCTTTATGCTTATAAAATCTTTTAATTAGCTAAAATAAATTAACAATTGATGTATTCCGAGTATTTTCGTTAGATCTTTTATTAGTCAAGTAAAAAATAATTTATTTTTACCTTAGTTTAATACCCTATTTACTATTAAAGGACCCAATAGCGTATTTTATTGAAGAGTCCTTACGCTCATCTATTTAGTGTATTTCCTTTTGAAGAAGAAGAAGAAACATATTCGTGGAAAACACAAGACAATTACAAACAAGACATTACAGATAGGGGAATGACATAGGAATGTAAAACCCAGTTGTTTTGGAATCGCGGGTAATACTTACCTTAAGTATGTAAGTACGTTTTTAAAATTAAAAACATTAAGTACTACGTAGTTAAAAGTACCTACTAAGTATTAAGTATTACGATTATGACACAATTGTCATTGTCTCTTTTTAATTAATAAACCTTATTGGATAAACAATGCGTTTTCAAAATTCTAAAACAAAGTAACTAACTAGTTACCCGCCTAAGAATTATAAAAATATCAAACAGCGAACCACACATGTAGCTCGATTTTTCTTCCTGGAAATAAGTCTTCACAAAACGCCTCCGATAGCTCCATTTTCCCGAGGACTAATCGGAAATGTGAACACGTATTTTGTTAGCTTCAGGGTTGTAAATGCTTGCGTTACGTTTTGTAAAAACAATTGTGTCTGTAGAATAAATATAAGCAAGCTTTCCTACCCTGTAAGATAGAGAGTATTGTGTTTTGAGTTAGAAAAGCTGGAAGCCTTATGTGGGAGTGAGGCAGTGTACAATCGGCCTCATTAGTAGCTGGATACATTGGTACTTTGACCCGTTAGAAATTTAGTACGACAGTTTTATATGACGCTAAAGTAAATAAGTATATAGAGATAGCCTAAGCTGAGACAGTGGCATAGCAGCATGGGTGTCACCTGTGTAGGAAACATGTGGGTGTCACCCAAAGGTCCATCTATTCAGTGTCACCCAGACGTGGATGGGTGACACAGGATAGATGGACCTCCAGAAGGGTGAGCCGGAAGCCAAAGTCCCTCTTTGTAGCTATCCGCGGTTATTATACCCATATCAGAGGGGCTAAGATCATCGCATATGTATATGTCGGCCATATAGCATTCGTCACTTACCTACTGTCGAGTATGTAATTGCGAGAGGGACGGGAGAGATCATCTTAGCCCCTCAGGAACGTTATAAAAAACTCTCTAGTACTTTTTTACACTCCCATTAAAACACTAAGAAGGGACAGAAAATAAGCTTTAAGCTCGCCTACGTCACATGACACGAATAACGCGTTGTTAGTCTGAACAGTAATCCTGCAAACTTTTCGTTCTGTAAGCGTTATGAATTCTCCATTATTGCAGATGGTAACTTGTCAAAGTAAACACTGCGCTGTTGTGCTAGTTTGGGTACAACAAGGCACGGGCGACAGCGAATAGGGTTAAAGCCGGCATTACATCTTCCTGAATTTTTAGATCCTTTAGAGAAATATATGTTACACTGAGATGCTTCAATTCCCCTCCTCTATTCAGGATGCTAAATTCAGGACAATGACGGACGCATTTATTCCCAGATGTGCCGAGTTCGGGGCAGCGCCAACAGTTTTCTGGCAGAGATAGCGGAGAGACTTGATAGTCCCTTTTATAAACACTGGGTTTCGACTTTCGACACATGTGCCCATTTTCCAGTGTCCAAAATAAAATAACTGTATATACTAACATAGCAGTAAGGAATTTGTAACTAACAATCTATGGATCTGTGATGTCTGTAATAAAATATAAATTAAATTAAATGTAATACCCACTTTAGTCCTTTGGCGAGTTTGGCGACTTCCTGACTTGGCGATGGCGAGGCGAAAGTGGTATATTACTGAACTGACAGCTGTCAGTGTTAAGTGTCAGTCCAGTTAGTACCGCTTCTTTACTGCGCAGCTAAACTTATATGAGTGTGTCCTGAGTGTCCTGACTAGCGCGAGATGCGCGGTAGCGGGACGACGCGAATGCAGTAGATACTGATCCGTTATACCGCGCATTGATATTACTGTTGCGCCAATGTATCCCTTCAAGTGAAGAAATCTGTTCGACATCAGCAAGCTCACGTCAAAGAATTTGTATCCATACTAACTATTATAAAATTATAAATACCTTACAGCTGAACCGATTAAGATGGAAAAAAAGTCCCGGGGAAAGACATAGGATACTTTTTATCCCGAAAATCATTTCATAAATTCTATCGCGATGAACGAGCTCCACGCGTACGAAGTTGTGGACAAAAGCTAGTATGAAGTACGAGTATAAAATCAAGTGTCAAGGACTTAATACTCCATCGCTTTTCGCTCCAGACTTGTGGGTTGACATATATCGCCGAGTCAGCGGCACGGGAACTCGGCGTTTGGCGAATTCCCGGCCAGTGCCCGGATAATTCCGGCAAATTCCCGGGTAATCAGACACTACGCCGCGCGAGGCCGCGGGTTTGCTTTTTAATAACTGTGTTGACTTGTGCTAAGGCTAGTTTAGTAGCAGATTTAAATTGTTTTACCGAGGTTTTACCTCAAGGGTCTAAGTAGGTAAGGTCAAACAATAGGACTATGGAAGCGCTAACGTGCTTTTCATCATCTTTTATAATGCGCACTGCTAAGGTTTGGAATTCACTGCCGGCATCTGTATTTACCAGTTCATATAATTAGAATAACTTGGCCCTCTTTAAGGCACGAGTGAATAGGCATCTTCTGGGAAAGGTTCTGGGTGAGCGCGCTTATAACCGTCGGCCCAGCAATCCCATTTTTAATGAAAAAACAAAATTGACTCACTGCTACTCTGCAGCTCCGCACTGACTCTGCACTCTAAGACTACTGTAGCAACTGAGACGGTTAATGTGCGGGGCACGGCGCAAGAAGCGAGACTTTAAAGGGACACGGGCAGGGAACGAGCGGCTGGGACCTGTTTTCTGTCAGCTTATCTTTTATATGTACATTCAAGTACTATCGACGTCAAGGTTAACTGACCATAAGTAGGTCTTACCTCGTTGCAATAAGGCTCACGGATGGTCAGTTAACTCTGTCTTCGATAGTACGTACCGGAGATAAAACGCCCATATTTAAGATTTTTTAAATTAAACTTGTATGGAACTTTCGGCGAACTAGTCAGACTGGCACTTGGTTTTTCTATTTGCCATTTATTCGTTTCTCTTTTCTTTTCAGGTATTAGTTTATTTGTAGCCTATTTAATGTTCATTGTCCGGTTAAGCTTAACGAATGACTCTATAGCATCAATAATAAAATACAGTCAACTTTGGAAACGAATTAAGCATGCCATAAATTTCTTAAGGAGTAAAATACGGGCAAGTATCTGGTAAATACTGACCTACTTATGGCAGCTGGAATTAACTTTTAATCATCTTCCGTCTTCAGTTTCAGATAACGGAGAGGATTCTAAAGTTTTATAGGTACAATTCACAATAGGGTTCAATAGGGTTTTTATAGGTAAAATAAATAAATAAATTCAGAAGGATTTATTATTTCTTCTGATTCTAGGTCTGTCAGATAATCGTGATTGGTGATCTATGCTAGTATTACCCACGCCAAATAAATCTTGGGATCAGGTGTTAAAGCGGACCCCGGGCTCCCTAGGACACAACCGGGAAAATGCAACGAGGATAATGAGTGGTAGTTATGTTAGCAATCTCACCAGCTGTCAATAAATTAATAAATATTTGTGGACAATCTTACACAAATCGACCTAGTTTGCAGCCAGCGTTCGTCTTCCACAAGGTAGGCAACACGCAGCAAATGTACACAAACATGAATGAACAGAAATAACAAAATGAACACAAATAGAAGAAAATAGTAAGTAAAACTTGGCAAATATACAAAACTTATCAGGTAACATTGCAGGAACTCTGTTTCTTATGTCACCTGAAGTTTCTTGTCAATCTTCGCAAATCGCTGGCCGCATAGATAAGTATGGGCTAAGCCGGCCGACGCGGATCGGTATATTATAAATTGGTTTTATTTTATTTTTGCTATATGTTTTAATTCCTTAGGTACTCGTAATTATCTCTTCACTGACTCTGGCAAAGGCCCTTGAGGCTGCCATTACAATAATAATAACTCAAAAGCTGTTTGTAAATGGCGATGTGAAATGTGGTGCAATGTTATCTGGGAACGTGGGAACTAACAAGGACCTGATAACCTATAGATATGTAAGTACCTACCCCTTTTCCTTAGACCAGTAGTTTTGTCGTAGTTTAAACATTATACCTTACACCTCTATCGAACAGGTTTGCGCGGTTGGCATACCCTAGCCTACAACAATACCTAAATATGTAGGTAACTTCAATTCACACCGCTCAGCATGTGCCGATAGCATTGTTCAACGCGAGAGTTTCGCGAACTTTACGAACCAGACTATTCGCAGTTAGTGATGGGAAATTTCTGAAAATTTCATAGTTTTCCTAAATTAAGAAACGTTTCTACTGTAGAAATATTTCCTACGCCAAATCTGGCGACTAGGTAGTGGACCCCAGGCATTCTTTAGGATGGAACTGTACTGGTATAACGCTAGGAGGATGATGACGATGAAACATCTGCATTGTGACTGAAAGAGACGTTAGGTACGTTCACTAACTACTCACTTGGCTCTGGCAACCACAGTTGCCAAATTTGCACACTCTTCGATAGTTCTTCCCCAGTATGAGTGCATTTGCGACACGCGCAGATCGTACACAAAACAAGAACCTGAGGAAGACCCGAAGAGTTTGAAACACGTGAGTTTTTTAAGTAAAATATAGTTAGAATAACGTGCTGCGCGGACGATATAGTGAGGTTGGGATTGGGAGACGCATGCGGGACAGAACGCTTGACCCCCGCTCCGGGTTATTCTCATTCTTGATGCAAAGGTTGTTCATTGCAGTCCAACGCGACAACACCTATATGCACCAGGAATGACTCGGGGTGGGTGTCGGTTAAGTTTTGTTTTTATTTAGAACTAGCGGACCCGGCAGACGTCGCCCTGCCCGGTGAATCAGCGCCACCTACCGGGTCCAATTGTATTTTCAGACCTTTAAGGGACCAACTCAAATATACACACAAAATTTCATCCTACCCGGTCAAGCCGTTTAGGAGGAAATATGTGACATATGTTGTGTTTGTTGTTTAACTTTTTTTGTATCTATATTTATTGAAAAGTTATAACGTGCCTCGCGAAGGTTTAAATTCAAGTGTTACTGGTTGGAGGTATTTAATTTCACTTTCGTTTCTGAAATGTCCGTCATACTTAATTAGTCTGACCGGTCAAATAACTACTAATGAGCTGTCTACATCCAGAATGATCATGCGAGTAAGCTAATTACAAAAACCAGTAAGCTAATTACAAAAAAAAAGAATCTTGGTATCTAACGGCTTTGAAACAAAGCGTACAACAAAATGTCGAAATTTTAAGTAAAATTTCAGTTTGGAAAGTTTCAAGCCGCTCAACGCTATTCCGAATGCATGTCGACTAACCGAATATGATGTAATTCATTGCATTGAAGAAGCAGGTATCTAATATGTATAATATTTGCTCACACATGCGTGGAAATATGGAAATTATGTTAGAGATAATAGACCATGATGCGCCGGTGATTGATACGTCAATTTAATTAAAAAATGCTGTCTGGGCTAGGTAGGACAGTTTGTTTATTTCCTCGAATAACTTTTGGGACGGCATTATTAGAGCCTTTTTTTATTGAAAATGGGATTGCTCTTGGCCAGAATCTGGCCAGGGGGCAAAGGTAAGGCCGGAGATGAAGCGAGCTCATCCAGAAAATCCCTATTCACTCGTGCCTTAAAGAGGTCCACGTGTCATGAACTATGATGAAGCCTTATTATGGGTAAACTTGCGTCCGTGGTGTTGTGTAGGTGGTGAGTAGGTAAGGTTGCCAGCTGGGGTGCCAGAACTCCCGAGGGGATGCGCTTTGTTGATTGAGATTGGGGGACATACTGTTGTTTTTTTTTAATGGCTTTCCATCAAATTTATGATGATTTCGCCAACCACGTGTACATTAGACGTTGTTCGGTAACGACGCCATGACAGTAGGCAAGACAGTGTACGGTAGTGGATTCCGCTCGTCGTCGCTCCGGGCGCGTGCGCTCACCAACGCGGCGACGAGCCAAATCCAGGGACATACTGTCTCTAGATACCCAAAGTATCCCCAGGCGTTTCTGATTTTTCTGGAGTTCCAAGTGTCAGTAGGTTAAGGTGTCTGCTTACCATCAGGCAGGCCGTAAGCCTATTTGCCACCGTCGTTTTATAAAAAAAAAAAATATCAACGGCGTCCATGTTCTGCATTTGAATTTAGAATTCGTCTTTGATGATCTTTTACATGGTCTATTTTAAATTCCGGAGGTACTCGTACAAGTCCGTAAAAATCAAGTGTAGGAACTGTAATTTGTTTACTTATTCTAGTAAGCGGCTTGCGTTGGAAACTCCGGAGTAAGTACATTATGTGCATGGCAAACTAGACAGAAAAGCTCTGCTTAGGTATTCTACAATACGGCGAAACATTTTGGAGCTAGTCCAGGGATCTATGGAAAAAGCTTAAACTTTGATGCACTTATGCATTTTTGGACATTTTACTTTTTTCGAGTATATAATATAAAGAAATTTATTCCAAAAATACTTTCGTGTCATTCTCAATCTACAACATTAGTCACAAAAATGTTATACCATACGTAATTCGTCTGTAGAGGTCTTTTTTTAACCCCCGACGCAAAAAGGGGTGTTATAAGTTTAACGTGTCTGTCTGTGTATATGTGTATCTGTGTATCTGTCTGTGGTATCGTAGCGCCCAAACGGATGAACCGATTTCTGTTTAGTTTTTTTTTGTGTCATAGTTAATTTTATCCCGAGTGTTTTTAGCCATATTTCATGAAAATCTGTTCAGCCGTTTGAAGATCATAAGCCATCGTGTCAGGGGTTTTTAAATTTTTTAATTTTAGTTTTTTACCTGACTAGCTTTATAGGCCGGGTTCTATATAGCGATAGGAGTGCGCGGCTGAAGAGCGTAAAAATCCAGGAAAAACCTCCGAGACTACCAAGGCTGAGCTGAGCGCCTTCAAATCAATCTGAGGTGGTCGCTAGTTCACTAAACTTAGCCTAGTTGAGAAGAGTCCAGCAAGAAACTCAGCTAGGCCCGACCTGGGTCAGACTGAGTCTACCCGGATTGCGGCGGTACCGGGACGAATAGGGACTATATGTGTCTGTGTTGTCGCGAGTTGTTTTCACCGTTGAGATGTACTAACGGCCTGAGGCGACGAACTCGACGAAGTCGTTTTGGAATTAAACTGGATCCAACAATAAATTCATGAAAGACTTCAGTCTTCAGTAAAACAAAAGCTCGTAACTAAGTCCTGTGTAATAATTATTATTATCTCACGCAATTCGCTCATACGGTCCGACTAAGTACATAAGCTCAGTTATTCGAGAAATAGGATGCTCGCAGCAAATTGTTTTCTCAAATTGACGGGCACCTTACACAACCTCCTATCTCACTTAAATCTTGCTTACCAAACACTACTTTACTATAATCAGAATAAGGCTTAGAGTGCAATGGAGGCTGGCATGGTGATACGTGTTTGGGATTGTGGTTTCAGGAAATACCCTTAAACAAATCCGATTGTGCTCGCTCCACAAGAAATAACGCGGATTCTCCGTTTATATTTATATATTTATCCTGGAATATGATACGTCGTCGTGGAATGGAGTGGAGTTAGAAATTTGATGAAGGTGTGTGAAATATATCCGAGCGTTCTTTTCCATAAAGAAATCTAATACAAATACAAATTCTTTTATTTCGTCAACATAGGTATAAAATAAAGGTGTTACGAATGTCAAAATACAGTACAGCTATGCTCGGCCTTAATGGCGTACGAAATTTAAAAACATTTATATAATGCTACATTAATATTATAATTTAAATTTGATTAGACACGATTAAAAAATTAATAAAATGTAAAATAAAGAAGACACTAAATTAAAAACAAAAATAATCCAATTACATTAATAATTTAAAAAGGAGAAGAAAGAAAACAAAAACATATTTTAATAATTAAAGGTCAAAATCATTTAAAATTTAAATAGTCATTTACATTGTAATAACATTTATCCATTAATAATTTGGTCAACAACTTTTAAAACTATTAAAAGGCTCTGTCATTATCTGTCTGTATGTATCTGTCATTATCTAATAATATAAGACTAATTTTCACATGAAACTTCTTTGAGAATACACTTGAATATAGAATTTATTCTGATGTAATTTAGATCTCTCGTCGCAAAATCGCTGTATAAGTGGAAGGAAATTATTTTTTCATTTCTCACGCTCGTAAAGTTTGCCTTCACGCACACAATGCAATTTTTATGCTCGAATTTAGAGCAGCCGAACTGGGAAAGAACCTTGCAGAAGACCACAGCCATAATAACATACTCAGGTTTGTATTGTTGTGTTCCTGGAGGTGAGCAAGGTTGCCAGAGCTCCCGAGGATGCACTGTGTTGAGAGCGTTGGACCAAAATTTGTTCCTTCTGCTGTCAACGAAGTGAATCCTCAAATTTTGTAAAGGTTCGACTACGCACACGTGAATCCTTTGGAGTTACGGGCTTCTATAGGCTGCGGTATCCGCTTACCATCAGGTGGACTGTATAATTGTTTGCCACCCTCGTTGTATAAAAAAGTAAACAAAAAGCACACTGCATAAAATCATTTTATCGTCGCCTCTACAGGGGGGCTAATATGAGCGCGTATACTCATACTCATTTATTGATAAAATTTGAAATTTTACATGTCAAATAGATAAAGTTTACAATATTAAAGTATGTTACTTGAATTCATTTCCAAATATGATTAAGTTACTTAGGTTAGGTTAGGTTAGGTATATTTAATTGACATTGACATATAATTGTTTTGTATTGTAATACTAAAAATGACTTAAATACGTAATTGGACATAAGCACGATGCATGATTATTTATAAATTTTGGATAACATAATTTTTTGTGTCATACTTTATGACTATTCGTATGCCTTATGGCGAAGACATAGTGCATCTCATAAATGATTATAACACCTCTGTATGTACCTATGTTTTTACGAATAAATGATTTGATTGATTGATTGATAGGTATATGTCTGACATATAGCATTCTTCCCTTACTGTCAAGTATGTAATTGCGATAGGGACGAATGCTATATGTACGACATATACCTAAGCGATCATCTTAGCCTCTCAGGTGTCGCTAGTCGCTACTAAAGGTCTCGTTTTATGCAAATGTTGTGCAAACAACAATTTCAGATTGAAGTGTTCTTTAATTAGTTTACTTTCTCGTAACCTAAGGCGTACCAAGGTTAATTTCACGTATTGATTTCAGTTTTAATTAAAATGAATTTCTAAGTGTTCGCGCGGAGTTGAGTCGTCAAAGTTAGCTCGGAGTTCGCTGGTGACGAACTAACGGTGCACTTAACACTTAATGAAAACGGCATAATGCACGGCTTCTTTGTTATGTAGGTACAGCAGACGTGATTTTTTTGCAGTTTTTATAGATAATGGTACGGAACCCTTCGTGCGCGAGTCCGACTAGCACTTGGCCGGTTTTTACTATACAATGGTGATACGAGGCACATAGTATGTGACTTTACATAGGTACTATGCTCAATTAGTACCTATGGGACGTTGTCAGGGCTCGGTTGCTATGTTGTACTTTGAAACTCATTTTTGTTTTGGAAGTGAAAACTTCTTTAGCGGCTCTGAGCACTTTTTGTGATGGGGAAAAATGTTTAAACTCGCGACAGATTCGTAAGGAGGTCCCAAAATGGACCACCAGGACGGAAGTACGCTTAGGACGCTCTACGATCAGCTAAGTTGACCCCTCCTAATATCGTAAGCGTAAGACGGACATGTAAGGAGGTCTCAATATAGTGGACGAAAGTACGCCTAGGACGCTCTTCGACCAGCTAAGTTGACCCCTCCTAATATCGTAAGCGTAACTCCCGGAGTGCAACCCGTTGTTTTTTTTTGTGTTGTTTTGATTGTGTTTGTTCCATTTCCACGTATACACTTTTATGCCGACCTCTTTAGCTTAGTTGTTAGTGACCCTGTCTACGAAGCTGGAGGTTCTGGGTTCGAATCCCGGCCGGGGCATTTATTTGTGTGATGAGCATGAATATTTGTTCTTGGGTCTTGGATGCTTTCTATGTATTTAAGTATTTATTTATCTATATAAGTATGTATATCGTCGCTTAGTACCCATAGTACAAGCTTTGCTTAGTTTGGGACTAGGTTGATTTGTGTAAGATTGTCCACAAATATTTATTTATTTATTATTTATTTATTTATTTATGCCTCTGTAAAAACTGATAGCATCATGAAAATAAATGATGCATATTCTCTATTGGGATGGTCTGGGGAATTATTTTTGAAAGCACATAGGTATTGTACCTATTACAAATCACAGGTAGCATGCGAAATGTCGGTATCAAAATGACCGCTTGGAGAATTGTAATAAAAAATATACCAAAAAATACTTCCGGTACCTACTGCATAATCGCACTTTTTAATTTCCTAGAAAATCCTAGGCTATAATAATTAAACGTTTTCATGAGACGGAAGAACTGCCTTTTCAGCATTCATTTCAATGTACTGAACTAATTAACTAGTTTCGTTGCCGTCTGAGTACGAGTTGCGACCTTATCGTGTAGTAATAGAGTTGAAAATTAACTAGGCTAATGGAAAGATTTAAAACTGAATTTGAATACGCTTTGCGTTGCTTGAGACGGGATTTTTTTCATTGGCAGCGTCGGGAAAGTTCTAGAACTAAGTAAGCCCACGTAGGGTATATTTTTAATAAATTTTTAGAGTTCCGTAGTAAACAAGGAACCCTTATAGTTTCGCCATGTCCGTCCGTCCGCGCATTAGCTTGGTAACCGTTAGTATGACAAAGCTGTAATTTGGCATAAGTATACATGTTAATCACGATCATAAAATGGTGTAAAAAAAACAACGGGTTGCACTCCGGGAGTGCCGGCCGAAGTGAAAACTCAATAAAGAAAGTAAATTTTATAACAAAGATCATATCCGTATCCGTATCGGTATCCTTATCGGTATCGGTATCGGTATCGGTATCGGTATCGGTATCCGTATCCGTATTCATACTCATGTTCATATTCATATTCGCATAATCCATTTACTTATATACATAATATGTCCCGAGTATCATTGTGTCTTACGCATCTAAGACCAGCTGAGTTTAGCTGAGTTGACCCCTCCTAACATCGCAATCACGATACTAGGACTACTAGGAGGGGTCAACTAGCTGGTCTTAGAAGAATCTGTCGCGAGTTTAACAATTTTTCCCCAGTACAAAAGCGCTGAGCGCCGCTAAAGAAGTTTTCACTTGAAAAGTCTTGAAATAATTTTTTTTAGGCTGCTTCCCGACACTTCGGTATTTTTTCCTTCCAAACCCCATCGTGTGGGCTATTGTAGGGTAGTATTGGTAGTAGCATTTCTGCATTTATCTCTGTTTATAAAAGTTTGTCAAAGGACTTGTCCTTCCTCTGTGTCCATAGACTACGATGTCTTACCATCAGACAGGCCTGGCAGGCGTACATGACAATACCATCCTGAAACAGGTCCTCGGTGTGGTTTTTTATTAAAAAAAGCCCTTCTTGACTAAATATCCTGGTGCCGGATCTGTTTGCAATCGTAGTAGTTAAAAAAACAGGTCAAGTGCGAGGTGCGAGTCGGATTCGCGCACGAAGGGTTCCGTCCCATTATCTTTAAAAACGGCAAAAAAATCACGTTTGTTGTATGAGAGCCCCCTTAAATATTTATTTGATAATTGAATGATAATTATTTTTATTGTTAGATAAGTATCCTCGACATTATTATTTATCGTATGGCATTTATTTTGAACCGGAACATAACGCCTGTGAACAACACACACATGTCACATGTAGACCGTGGGCCACGCGTTTAAATCGTCAGTGATTTCCTCTCGCACGAAAACCTGTACAGCGGTTAAGGAAGACGTATCAAAAATTACTGTGGACGCCAGCCACGCCTCCGCTGGCGGGTTGAGGAGCAGCAGCCTCCCAAACACGCAAAAAAATATATATTTTGACTGTGAAAATTTCAAACTGTCTAACTATCACGGTTTTTGAGATAGCCTGGTGACAGACGGACAGCGGAGTCTTGGTAATAGGGTCCCGTTTTACCCTTTGGGTACGGAACCCTAAAAACGCTTAGCTATCTAATCTTTAGTTAACAAGTTTAACTACTGCGGAATCAGCCCCTTCAAAACCAATTTACACAAGCATTATCCGCGAACTTGGTTAATCTTTTCTTAACGTAATGTCTTAGGAACACGCGAACTCGTTTCCCTAATACTACTTGCGCCTAGGAAGTATTCTTTGTGCTCGTCTTTAGTTATATTCCAGAATAGCTGTGCATCCAGAGCGTTCAGTTGAATAGGCACTGAGTAGGCACTTCCTCGATTCTTGTCACCATCGCCACCCCAAGGTACGTGACTACTGAAGGCACCTCTCACCACCGCCCTCCAAGCCAATGTCGCCAGCAGACCACTCCCATTAAAAAGTACGTTCGGGTGTCCAAAAAAGCACGTTAGGTAGCTCTCTCTAGTATAAGTTTTTTCAAAACATTAACTAATTCAAACGCGTTTGCGTTTTGTCTCAAAATGTATGAAAGTGGTATGAAAACGTGAACAGCGCCTCTGGTGGTCACTAGTGGAAACTAAAACAGCGAGTATATTTTATCATTTGTTGCTAACCGATGAACGCGAGTATTTCAAACTCGGTCCTCGGTGAGAGCGTTTTCATACATTTTGAGACAAAACGCAAACGCGTTTGAATCAGTTAATGTTTCGAGACATAACTTACATGACTTCTAACTTGAGGATAAATGAGGACGAATAGGGACTCCATGTGCCCGTGTTGTCGCGATCGCGTGGTGGACGTCCCTGCCGGCGCGGCGGGGCAACTCACCCATCTCCCGCGCAAGATAATCTCGCCATGCTGGTAATGTGAATAGTCTGTTGTACGCCGTAGCCATAAAAATCCGATTAGCACTCGCGTGTGAAGGATTGCTATTATTACCCATTGTCAAACTTATTGAATACATATTATATATAGGTATCCGCGGCGCATCTTCGGAGTAGGAAATGCAATCTCGCACCAAGATATTGGCGATTCGAGATCTCGCGTAAGAAATCCGAGGTCGAGATTTAGAATTCGAGATCTCGTCAGAAAAACAGACGAGATCTCGTTTAATCTCGTCGATATCGAGATTAAACATATTTTTATTAATATACGCTTTTTCTATAAAGATACGTTAATTCAATGGACAGTCCCTACTCAGGGTAGTACTGGTATTCAAAAAAAGCTACATTATTAGAATACTGAAACAAACATCAACGTTTAATAAAAAAACGTAGGGTAAGCAAGTAAATTATCATGTAAATAATTGTAGGTAGTTACGTTAACCGCGCCGCACCAAACAACGTGCAAACAACTGTGCTGCACGCTGCGCCCTTATCATCGTTTAGAGTTTGTTCCAAGTAGCGGTCAACAATAAAATCAGTCTTGTAATCTCGTTCGAGATCTCGAAATTATTAGTCGAGATCTCGACCGAGATATCGGAAGTCGAGATTTCTCACCAACGAGATTGAATCTCGAAAATTAGCGCGAGATCTCGCGAGATCATGATTGCATTACCTACTTCGGAGTACGGTCGACGTCAAAAAAATGTATGTTTCCCCTTATTAGGAAAGGAAGTTCTCAGAAGGGTATAGTAAAAATCTCTACAAATCTCTACGTCTCAACCCGACCGCTTCGTAACACCGTAAGTACTCCAAGTTTATCCACACGGCCCAACTTAGTAAAACCTATCTATATGTAGATATATTGTCGTCAGAATCCCCAATCTGCCTCGATAAAACATAAGATAAAAGTAACTGTAGAACTAAGTACGCGAACCACTCACAATCTAGTGTGTATTTGCTAGAGCTGTGTCTCTGTCCGATCGTTCAGTCGGTCAAAAGAACTACTTCGGTCTTTAGGTTCTAGTTCCTTAGTTCAGCACGACTTACTCGTATTTTGTTAGGGGCTCTGTGTTGTCCGTGACTTTGTTCTAGACCTTACTCCCTGAATTGATAAACTACGACCGATTGCAAATCGTGCATAACTATTCATTCTGTTTACACGTTTATGTTTGATCAATCACGCAAGAATGGGATTGAAATTTAGCACACACGAATTTCATTACCTATATTAAAACATACGATACTGTCATCTCTAAAATTAACTTCTAAACGGATGACATTATTGGTGACGCGACGTGATACAAAAATTGACGTGAACGAATTCGAGGGTAAAAGCTAGTTGGTAGTTCATAAGTAGTTTGACCGTGAAGACTTTTATTGAATTAGCTTCCGAGCCGTTTAACAAAAATACGAGTCTAAACTGGCCACAGTTGACGAGTGTTGCCGTTCAGACTTGTTGTTTGTTGTGGCGAGAAGGTGGCTAATACTGGTGCATGGTGGTGAGTAAAAACTAGTTCATAGTTCACGACGTATTCAAGTCTAGTTTCTCCAAGTGTGGCCATAAAGGGTCTCCTCTACCGGGATTAGCCGTGAAGACTTTTATTGAATTAGCTTCCTGGGGCCGTTTAACAAAATTAAAACTGTCCACAGTTGACTAGTGTTGCCAAATTAGACGTGTAAAATAGTGACTTGTGGTGAGGAGGTGGCCACTGGCGGTAACAGCTAGTTCTTAGTTCACGACGTATTCAAGCCTAGTTTCTGCAAGTGTGGCCGTAAAGGGTCTCCTCTACCGGGATTAACCGTGAATTTATTGAATCAGCTCCCTTAGACTTGTTGTTGTTTGTTGTAGCGAGAAGGTGGCTAATACTGGTGGTGAGTAAAAACTAGTTCATAGTTCACGACGTATTCAAGCCTAGTTTCTGCAAGTGTGGCCGTAAAGGGTCTCCTCTACCGGGATTAACCGTGAATTTATTGAATCAGCTCCCTTAGACTTGTTGTTGTTTGTTGTAGCGAGAAGGTGGCTAATGTTAAATATGTATTACCACTGTTCACATGTGGAAGTCTCCATATTCCTAAATACACTTAATAAAACTAATATTTATTATTCATACACGAGAAGCTTTATTTTCACATACTCACAAACTGACAAGTCCGACAGTCAACAAACGCGTAGCCCTAGGTTACGAACCAATGACAATAACTTAGATATAAAACCTCATCATCCCCCCTCAATTCGAATTCGCCATAGAATAAGAATTGTTATAAAATAAGAAACAATAAAACAAAATAGAGTACTAGATAAACAAATCATTAATATGTTTCCATTTAAGGAACCCTATCCATCATTTAAAGAACATTCTTAACTTATTTTTGTTTACTATAGCTATAATATAACACAAATACAACTTGCATTTAAAATTGAAACTGACAGGCAACCAATATTTTAGCAACCTCAGATAAACTATTTAATTAAAGCCTAGTTTTTCTACAAAATAGTTGTGCTTCAGTTTTCCTAAAGCCTTTGTTAAAATATCTGCTACATTTTCATTCGTGCCTACAAAATTTACAATTATATCCCGTTTACTAACTAAATCCTTGATGAAATGATATTTTATATCAATATGCTTTGACCTTTTGCCATTTTCATTTGACTCCATTAACTTAATCGCACTTTGATTATCTACAAATAACATTGAATTTGTAGGACAATTAAAATCTTTTAACAAACCCTTTAAACAAACTAATTCTGCACACGCTAGAGCCGCAGCTACATATTCAGCTTCGGCTGTTGATAAGGCGACAACGTTTTGTTTCTTGCAGAACCAGGCTAACAAGTTACTGCCAAAGAAAACTACAGAACCACTCACGCTTTTTCTGTCTTTTTTGTCGCCAGCCCAGTCAGCATCGGTATAGGCAACTAATCTACACCTGTCATCCCGCTTATAAACGAGAGATTTTGACTTTGTTTCTTTTAGATACCGTAAAACACGTTTAGCTGCTTTCCACAGTGATAAAGTAGGTGCATCCAAAAACCTACTTAAGAATGATACTGCGAAGCAAATATCAGGTCTACTCGAAGTAGCTAAGTATAGTAAACTACCGATAAGTTCGCGATACGGTATATCCAAGGTAATGGTTTCGTTTTCGTCTGGTGTGAAATTTACTTCCATCGGCGTCTCTGTTCCTTTACAATCTGTCATATTAAATTTATCGAGCAATCTATTTATTGCAGATTCTTGAGAAATGGAAATTGAATCTGGCGTCCTTACAATATCCAATCCCAAGTAAGCACTCACCTCTCCAAGGTCCTTGACATTAAATTCAGTTTTTAAAAAATCATGTGCCTTTTGTAAGTTTATTTCACTTTTTGACATAAGAATGATATCATCAACATACACTAACAAGTATACATTATCCAAAATATATAAACAGAAATCACTTTTCGATTGTACAAACCCTTTATGGATTAAAAAAGAATGAAGTCTTTCATTCCAGCATTTAGGTGCTTGTTTTAACCCATAGAGAGATCTTATCAGTTTCAAAACAACACCCTTTTCAACTTTTACTCCTAAGGGTGGTTTATTATAGACATCTTCCTTTAAAAATCCATTTAAAAAGGCCGTTGGAACATCTAATTGTTTCATATACATATCATTCTGTACTGCTTGGCTCAGCATCATACGAATCGTGGGCATACGTGCTACTGGTGAATATACATTAAACAGTGTTTCTTCTTGAAATCCTTTCGCCACTAGCCTGGCCTTTTTTGTACCATCCTTTTTAGTAGTGAATACCCATTTAGTATCTATAGCTTTTTTATCTTTTGGTAATTTCGATTCCTCCCATGTTCCCAAACATTTCAGGGAATTTAACTCTTTTTCTATAGCATCTTGCCACTCTTGACCTCTTTCAATAGCTTCTTTATAAGAACCTGGGTCACCCGTACACAAACAGTAGGCCACATGTGTTTCGTAATCTTCCAACCTTTTCGGAGGCCTAACAATTCTGCCACTTCTTGTTTTTATTACATGTTCATTAATAACATCGTTTCTTTCATTTAAATTCACTTCATCACAATCTTCAAATATTTCTTCTGGTTCCATAATTCCTTCATCAACATTCATATTATCAACGATAACCTCTTCTCTATCTTCATTACCTTGTTCAGTTTCAGTAATCCTATTATTATTTTCTGAGATAATCTCTGTGTAACTTCCTCTTTGACATTCTTGTTCTATATTAGCTTGATTACTTTCATTGTATATAATGTTGTCTTCATCAAATTTCACATCTCGTGACACAATTATTTTGTTGTTTTTAGGATCCCATAAATTGTAACCTGTCCTGCTATACCCAACCATTCTGCACTCGCGTGCTCTTTCTGAAAGTTTATCATGCTTAGGTAAAATGTAAGCCCACGCCTTTGCACCAAATGCACGTAGTTTATTCAAGTCTCTTGTGCCATATAAAACTTCACAGGGAGATTTGTAATTAATAGCCATAGAGGTACAACGGTTTAACTGAAAAGCTGCACATTTTATAGCTTCACCCCACAAATTTTTCGGTAGCTGAGTTTCAACGAGCATAGTCCTTGCTTTGTTATACAAACTTCGATTCATTCGTTCTGCAACGCCATTGCTAGCTGGTGAATATGGTAAACTATATTCCAAAGCTATACCTTTCAGAGAACAAAATTCTCGTAGTTTACTGCAGGTATATTCACCTCCATTATCACATCTAATCCTTTTAACCGTTTTCTCAAATTCGTTTTCGTATCGACGGATATAGTTAATAATATTCTCAGCGGCTTCTGATTTTTGTTTTAATAAGAAAACTACGCAAAAGTGAGAATAATCATCTATAATCGTTTGAAAATAGATTTCGCCCTGAATAGTCGGAATGTTGGATGGGCCCGCTATATCACTGTGTAATAGTTCTAATACCTGACGTGACCTAGGTCGCTCTAACGTTTTGAATGGTAACCGTGTTGCCTTACCTTTCATGCACGCATTACATACATCGTTGTTAAGTGGTAGCTGTAGCCTTTGTAAAGTTTTAGAGCTGGTATGTCCTAAACGTCTGTGCCATAACATGCCCTCCGCTGAACATATAGCCGCAACTCCATTCGCAGTTAAAATTTCACCCTGTAAGATGTAAAGTTTGCCATTATTGTATGCACATATAGTTGAGCCATCATAGAATGTAATTTTAGCATATTTATTTACAAATATGATTTCGTTTGGTTTCTCCAATAATTTTCGTACAGATAGAAGATTATAGGCTAAATTTGCCACTATAAGTCCCTCAATAGTAAGCCTAACGTTGCCACACTTTATTGGTAAACAACCGCTTTGATATGCCATTAACTTTTCACCATTGGCTGTGTTAATTTTTATGGGTTGTTCTAACTTTTTTATGTTTGTCATATACTGTATATAAAGATCAGATATAAAATTTTGCGATGCACCAGAATCAACTACGAAAGAAATAGATTGATTAAGAAATGCCTTACAAGTTAAATTATACTCTCCATCAATCATACAACCCACTTCCTCGGTACCTTCTTCCTGAGCTATTATTGCGTCGTTTCTTGATGTGCTCGCTCCATTCACACCTCGAGTTCGTCTATTGATTCTGATTTCCGCATCCAGTAGAGTGCTTTTTGTTTTTTCTAATGTGAGTTCTTCATTCATTGCTTCTAAAGCTGTCGTAACATTGTTATATTTATCCGGTAAGGCGAGCAGCAAATGTACTTCTTTATCTGCCACTTCCATTTTTGACATCACTTCGATGTCACTAATTAACTTGTCAAATCTCGAAAAAAAATCTTGTAATTTTTCATTGCTGTCACATTTCAACTCTATCAATCTCTTTTTTAAATTATATTTACTCATTGTACATTTCCTTGTAAATATATTTTCTAATGAATTCATCATATCCTTTGCACTTTTGCACCCTTTTACAATTTCCAAAAAATTATCTCCAATGCATTGCACTATTAGCGATCTTGCTTCTGCATCTTTCTTTTTATCTTTTTCTGTCTTTTTTGTCGCCAGCCCAGTCAGCATCGGTATAGGCAACTAATCTACACCTGTCATCCCGCTTATAATCGACTGTTTTCGAGCTAAAAACTGTTTTTTTCCGCTTAAATAAATAAATAAATAAATAAAATAAAAATCATTTATTTCAGACCGTTTTGATCCATATTGTGGTTAGTGTGGTTGTGGTGTTAAATTCTACTACACACAATAAAATCAAAAAAGGGCAACGTTACTATCTAAAACTTTACTAATATCGTCGTATCTTATAATCTCTTTATTGGTATTATCAATATTGTTGTCACAATTTGAAATGAAAAAAAATTAAAACTTGTAAGGCCTCTTAATGGCTCGGGTTGGCCATTGTTGTAGTTGTGACACACACGAACACATAGACAACGTGAACTCATAGTTCCTACGCTGACGCACACATAGACAATGTGCATGTATAGCTCAACACACAACCATGGCTCACCCGCGCTCGTCAGATAAAAGTACTCTACGTTTAGCATAAAAACATGTAAGAGTAAGTGAGATAAGAGTACCTAACTGCAGACCGGAAGATTGTTTTACTTAAGGCGCCTGTATGTGTATAGGCTGTATACGCAAGCACTCCCCATACAAACTTTGTGCAAGTTTTTCTTGGCTCGTGTTTGCATTACACTTATGATTTTTGGTCAGTACGCTTATTTTTTAGTTAGCTAGAACCTCAATCATTGATGTCGAAGGCTTATTACAGGGTTGAGGACTATCTAACGGACAGAAAAGCTGGGCCCATAACCTGTTAAATATGTATTACCACTGTTCACATGTGGAAGTCTCCATATTCCTAAATACACTTAATAAAACTAATATTTATTATTCATACACGAGAAGCTTTATTTTCACATACTCACAAACTGACAAGTCCGACAGTCAACAAACGCGTAGCCCTAGGTTACGAACCAATGACAATAACTTAGATATAAAACCTCATCAGCTAATACTGGTGGTGAGTAAAAACTAGTTCATAGTTCACGACGTATTCAAGCCTAGTTTCTGCAAGTGTGGCCGTAAAGGGTCTCCTCTGCCGGAATTAACCGTGAATTATTTATTGAATCAGCTCCCTTAGACTTGTTGTTGTTTGTTGTAGCGAGAAGGTGGCTAATACTGGTGGTGAGTAAAAACTAGTTCATAGTTCACGACGTATTCAAGCCTAGTTTCTGCAAGTGTGGCCGTAAAGGGTTTCTACTGACGGGATTGGCCGTGAAGCCTTTTATTGGATTGGATGGATTTTAAGGGAACAATAGAAGGGATACATTGACTTAATATGATGTGTCAGCCAGTTTGTGTGGAAATGGTTTTGATTATGGGTAGTTTTCAAGGAGTTGGGGGATTTTAGGTAAACGGCTGTTTGAGGATTGAGTGCGCTTACTAATCGGTATCGGCTGCATATTGGTACAAATTTACTAAAAAGGCATTAGAGTAAATTAATGTAGTAAATACCTACTCAAATCGTTTCACCAGGAGTTCCTTCGATTCGTCATGAATTTAGTCATCAGATCATGATCATAGTACGATATATTTTGAACTAACCTTAAAAACAAATAATCAAGGCACACCAGACTACTTGCTCGTGTACTTAACGTTATGTAAATAATTTAATAAGTAACTATCTTTTGTCTGCGTAGAACTCGTTCATTGCGTTAGAATTTAATTGCTATTCTTTTATTTCAGGCGCTTACCTAGTTATCGCTCTTCCATATTATTATCCCAAGATCTGGCGAAGGAACTAGTTTCAAGAAAGCGACTACCATCTGACCTTCCGAATCAGAGGGAAACCTAGACCTTCTTGGGATTCGGTTTCGTCACGATGTTTTCCTTCAACGAAAAGCCAAAGTACATGTCTGTCTGTCTGTCTGTCTGTTACCTCTTCACGCTTATACCGCTGAACCGATTTAGATGAAATTTGGCATGGATATAGTTTGAGTCCCGGGGAAGTATCTTTTTCATCCCGGAAATCATCCCTTAAGGGAGTGGAAAATTGTATTGAAAAGCGATAACATAAGTTTTTTTAAACCCAGTGGTACAGTTAGCATCAAAAGTAGCTGGCATATGAAAACGTCAAAAGTCTTTATGTACAAGGGAATAGGAACTTTTGGCTTTTTCATATGCCAAGCAACTTTTGATGCTGACTGTACGAGCCTGGCTTCGAACCGACCTCCAGATTGAAAGACTCGCCTCACCGCTCGGCCGCAGTGGCTGGCTCAACAATAAAGCACTTTAATACCGTGCAAGGCACCAGCACGTCACATTTTACTCCCAAATCAGCTAACAGTTAGTTGAGAACTGTGCTGATAAATTTAAACTCGACTCAAAGGGCAACTTTCTAGATAAAGAGCAACTTGCTATCGTTGGATGGCTGGGGGCTATTTCGAGTCGCGCGACATGCGCGGAAATATCTGAGTTATGTGGGTAATTTGGGTTAGGCGACTTAGGTACTGACTTGGCAAGTTGGTAGGGCGGGATCGAAATGTGCCATTTTATTTGACGTAAAACTTAACTGACGTCGCAAAGATTCCCACTGGTAGGCTAGTCAGTCTAGTGATATACTATGTAACTCTTTTCCTAGTAATAAATAAAAAAACCGGCCAAGTGCGTGTCGGATCACGCCCTGATCACGCACAACGAAGGGTTCCGTACCGACACCTACTATTCCACAACCAAAAACACTACCCAATACCTTAAATCAAAAATAATAATTAATTCATAATCCGTCCTTTTGACTGGGCAAGACAGTTTTTCAGGGATAACTCAAAAACCCTTAATGCCATCTTGTTCAAACCAAAAATCGTTGAAAGTATTTATTAATGTACATCTCCTCAATTTTTGTCAGAATTTTCATCTTACTGGTTTGGAAATTAGAGGGGGAGGGACACCTTTTGTACGACTTTGGGAGCTAATATCTCACCAACGATTGATTTAAATGGAAAACTGATTTACTAATTTTTAAAGGTCTATCCAAAAACACACATCATAACTACTTGCATTGAAAAAAAAAAAAATCCCCGGTTACATATATGGAGTGCCGCCCCTAAAAATTTTTTTTTCCTAATTTCACGTCACTTTTGTGTAGCGGTTCATAGAATACATCTTCTTACCAAATTTCATAATTGTAGTACTTATAGTCTCCGAGTAAATCGGCTAGACACATACGGACAGACAGACAGACCGAAACTATAAGGGTTCCGTTTTAGCCATTCTGGCTACGGAACCCTAAAAAAACACAAATATAGGTATTCAGAGCTGCGTAGTCAATCGATGCTCATCTCGGAATGGTATTCATACTACAGCGTAGCTCCACAAAGGTTGAGTTAGCATTAGCAATTTAAGTTTGGATCCCGTTTTACAACTCGATGCGGACTACACAGCATAATATTGTGTTCAAAGTGTTATCTAACTGTTATTTGAGAGCTCCGTATTCCAATATGAAAGGCTTCGAATTTATCTTGTGACTATAGTAACTGCGAAATGCTGAAAATTAGTTTTAGTTGCTGAGAAAAAATATATAAATTTATTCTGCCTCTTTCGCCATATAATAAGCGACAAGTCCCAAACAAAGAATGCGCGGGTGATAGGCTGGTTTTCCACTAGAGCTATGCTACGCAGCTATGCTGGGAGGATGCGCTACGAGCTATGCGGCCGTTTCCACTAAAGCTACGCTGTGTAAAAAAAAATTTTTAGGGGCGGCACTCCATATATGTAATATGGAGTGCCGCCCCTAAAAATTTTTTTTTCCTAATTTCACGTCACTTTTGTGTAGCGGTTCATAGAATACATCTTCTTACCAAATTTCATAATTGTAGTACTTATAGTCTCCGAGTAAATCGGCTAGACACATACGGACAGACAGACAGACCGAAACTATAAGGGTTCCGTTTTAGCCATTCTGGCTACGGAACCCTAAAAAAACACAAATATAGGTATTCAGAGCTGCGTAGTCAATCGATGCTCATCTCGGAATGGTATTCATACTACAGCGTAGCTCCACAAAGGTTGAGTTAGCATTAGCAATTTAAGTTTGGATCCCGTTTTACAACTCGATGCGGACTACACAGCATAATATTGTGTTCAAAGTGTTATCTAACTGTTATTTGAGAGCTCCGTATTCCAATATGAAAGGCTTCGAATTTATCTTGTGACTATAGTAACTGCGAAATGCTGAAAATTAGTTTTAGTTGCTGAGAAAAAATATATAAATTTATTCTGCCTCTTTCGCCATATAATAAGCGACAAGTCCCAAACAAAGAATGCGCGGGTGATAGGCTGGTTTTCCACTAGAGCTATGCTACGCAGCTATGCTGGGAGGATGCGCTACGAGCTATGCGGCCGTTTCCACTAAAGCTACGCTGTGTACCTACTGTGCGAGGAAGATGCGCAGCTCCAGCTATGTGATGTATTGTATCGACAGCGGGCGCGGGGAGCGGCAACGCGGTGAGGGGGGAAGCGTGAGCGCATCCGTAGCGCGCATCCGTAGCGCGCATCCGTAGCACGCATCCACAGCTCGCATCTTTCCATATAAAAAACATAGCTTAGCGGAACCCTTTTCCACCAGAGCTATGCTATGTGAATAAAGGAATGTGATTGGTGGATTTCAAACGCATCCATAGCAACGTAGCATAGCATAGCTCTAGTGGAAAACCAGCCATAGGGACCACGTACTATGAGCATCTACCCGATTTCATCTCACATCTGAAGAGGAAAATGAATATTTCGAGGAAGCGTTTAGGCGCCGACTAAAGAACCTTTTATTGAAGAGTTCACTCTACTCTGTAAAATTATAAATTGACATACCCAAATAGAAAATCAATTTTACAGTGTATATTTATTTTTAATGGTCACTATTCCTTATTTTAATTGACATTAGTTTAGTAACGTGTCTGACGTGATAACTAATTAGGACTTACATATCAACAAGACTCTAGTTGATATGTTAGTCCTAATTAGTCATCACGTCAGACACGATTCTTTTTATAAAAATAATTATGCCACGGCGGTGGCAAACAAGCGTATGGCCCGCATGATGGTAATTCGTCACCGCAGCTTATGGACGCTTAAAACTCCAAGGGTGCCACATGCGCGTTGACGACCCTTTTAATTTTTATACACTCCTTTCTTGAAGAGCCCCATACTGTAGTCCTTCGGGAAAACCTCGGCATAGCTCATTCCACAACCAGAGCGTGGAGGATATTCCATAACTTTTTTATTCCTCCGTGAAACCGTACCGTACGCGACCATTTAGGACGTTTTGAACACGGCTAACAAAAGGTGTCCCCTTCTTATGCAGGAAAATGTTTCATAGAAAGTATTTTTTCTCAGAATTTTCGTTTCTGTGAAACGTACTGTGTATGTACTTTTATTACAGTAACCGTAATTTTTAGGCGCAGCTAACATGCCATTTTGTCGAAAGGTAGGTTAGACCTGCGACCCTTTTGTAAAATAATCTTTTCTTTGAAATGAAAATTCTGGGAAACAATACATCTACGAAACTTCTGTTTGCGAAACAGAGTATAACAAAAATACTAGACATAAAGGGTCAATATAACCGTAGTTGACGGAATAGCCCCCCGCCCGCATGGTGTCGCGGCAATTAGTTTAGACAAAGAGCTCCAAGAGCTAACTTTCTTACCGTACGGTACGGGTAGGAAAAACCTGGATTTAAGTAGCCGTTGCTAACGGCTAGGTGACTGGTTTAGTACACTACGTATGTTATTCTTGTGATAAGAGCATGTTACATTATGGCGCAGACAATAATAAAACTAGGAAAATGTCATGAAATCACATCAGATGCCTGAAATAAAATAACTCCCAGGATTTTGCGTAAGCACTATAGTTTTATGGAATCGATTGTGACCCGTACCCTTACCATGAGTTTGCAATGTTTGCATTACCGTACTCGCTAGCGGCTGCGTAAATGATTTAGTATGGACAAAAGACAGCGCCTCTGGCGGTTACGCAATAGAACTTAGAATCGCCGTGCTATAATCGTTTACGCAGTCGCTAGCGAAGATACAAACATTGCAAACTCATGGTAAGGGTACCTTTCAACCAACAAAGGGAAAACTAGGCTTTGTTGGAATTATACCGGTCTCTTACGATGCTTTTCTTCACCGAAAATCTATCATTTTTTTTTAAACCTGGTGGTATGAATTGGGGGATGATCCCACTGACTTCATATTGAAAGACAAATACCTTGCTGCACTTCTAGTTTCTTCTTAAGTACCTACACATTAAAAGAAAATGGCTACTTTTCGGCAATGGGTTAACCAAGAACATAGCGCATTCGCATATAGGCACTTGTCTGTCATATAATGCTCATATATATAACTATTAAACAACAACGGTGGCAAACAACCTGATGGTAGACGCTCGCAACTCCAAACGCGTTGCCGACCCTTTATAATAATTGAGGATTGACTGCGCTAACAGCGGAAGTACAAATTTAGGTCCCTCGCTCTCAACGCAGTGCATCCTCTGGACTCCGGAGCTCTGGCAACCTTGCTACAAACAGTACATACTTGTATATAGTAAATACACTCAAAATCAAAAATAACGGTTCTATGGAAGTTCAATACAAAGTGTATGCATTATTTTTGCTCGTGAGTGTATATATTTAGTAATGTCGATAGTTTTCAATATTTTTATATCCGCCGCGATCGTGAGTTACGGGGGGAAGTTCCGGACGCATCGACGGATGCGCCCAACTTTATCGAGATTTATTGTTTTAATGCAACTTCGTTTACTTACTAAAGAGTCCAGCTGTAAACGATTCTACGCGACATGAAAGATAAATACGATACGTACAATTATGATCATCATGTAAAAAATATACTTTATTGATTGACAAAATACGCAGAAGAAAAACACTGAGAAATCCAAATTCGTCATGTGGGCACAACCATGTCAATATCATCATGTTGATGTCATCAATATTTGAAAGTGAACTAAAGATTTCTTCGTTATTTCAGAGACCTTGTTCCTTCAGACAGAGACCTTATATTTGTTTTTATTTGATTTGTATTATTTGACTTGTAAAGTGCGCTTGTGGGCTATTCGCAGAAGAAATGTTTGATTTTTAATTTAATTATTAAGTTTAATGTGATTTTAGGGAAGAAGATTAGGATAGCTTTAGTTCTTGTAAAGGAATGTATATATTTACAAGCAGTGTCGGATTAAGACTATTTGATGCCCTAGGCAATCCACGCCTGTGGGGTCCCCCATCCGCAAAAACGCGAGCACAGCGAGCGCGAAATTTTTCAAATATTATGATGCAGGTGCAGAAAATATTTCATACGCATCAAGTCATAACATATCTAGACGAAAACGCGAGCGAAGCGAGCGCGAAATTTTTCGAAAATTATGATGCAGGTGCGGAAAAGACTTCATACGCATCAAGTTATAACATTATCTAGACGAAAACGCGAGCGTAGCGAGCGCGAATTTTTTCTCGCTGAATAGATAAATGACCCTTTTTTCGTGGTGTTTCTGGTGCCCCCCTAGACGTGGTGCCCTAGGCAATTGCTTAATTTGTTTAAGGGTTAATCCGGCACTGTTTACAAGTTCTGCGACTGGTCGCACCTTCCGTTATACGTACTTAAAGTTCCTGTAGGTATTGTCAATTGAAAAATACAAGCTCTCATTTTGGCGCGTTTACAACCAGCGATTTAACATAATAAATATACATAGTTATTAAAGATGTGACTGTACATTTGAGCAATAAATAAGCGTTTTATTACACTTATTGAGCTCAACATAACTTTGAAGAGCCCTCATATTTCCTACGCCGAGATAAAACTTATGTAGACTATGAAACAATCTTAACTGGCGCAGTCGGTAGGACGGCAATGTTTTCGACATGTCCATTGTTCGTGTTATCTACATTTCAACTGTTAACTTCCGCAAACTTCTATATAATCCTGTCGTCATTGTAAAATCAAACTTACTGGTAAATATTAAGGTTCAAAGCAAAATGAGGAAGGATATGCGTGTGAGGGTTTTGAAGTAAGTAGTTGATTTCTTTTATCGATGCCCAAAAGGCCGAGATTATTTGGACCGTCTGCCCGCTTTGGGTAAGTTTCCTTTTTATAGTTCCTTCAAAAGGCCGCCGTTTTCTTCCTTGGGACCTAAATGTGAATGTTTTTGAAATATCACGGTGTGTGAGCAAGAAAAACTTTTATGAAAAGTGTTATAAGGTATGTTTTTGTATATCGACATAAGTAACAGTTAAATGATTAAGTACCATTAACTTACCATTGATTTAGAAGAAAAGTATATCGATCTTCGAATAATTTTATCCAGTATTCAGTACTGAAATTAATATAGGTACCTATCTTATTTTGTTATTTTTGGTCAATCTTTATATACATAATTCTTCTGTACGTGTGTTTGTCACCTAACTCCTCCAAAACGGCTGGACAGAGTTGGATGAAATTTTGTGTGTATATTTGTGTTGGTCCCTGGAAGGTTTGAAAATACAATTCGACCCGGTAGGTGGCGCTGCTTTTCCAGGCAGGACGACGTCTGCCGCTGGTTGGGTATAAATATCAATATAATTCAGAAGGATGATTCAGAAAAGTGTTTCTAAAATTATCCATGCCAATAAATAGTTTCTGTCCCATTGAAATATAAAAAACGGGTCACTCACGTCTTTAACGTCGAATATCGCTCGTTATATGTCGCATGTTTCGGACCAATACGTGATTATTATCTCTTGCTGTCTTCAGAAAACAGCTTAAAGATCACTATTTGTCTCTCCCATGACACATTTAGACTCGACTCCTCTAGACTTTGTGGCTGACTGTATATGTGTATATGTTTATGTATGTTTATCTGTATATTGTATTTATGTATGTATATTATTCTTAATTTAGTTGAATTGTTGTAATTATTAAGAGGTTTCATATATTATCTCTGCACCACCTACTATCAATCGTTATGATTAGACTTAATTTCCGCTACCCTAAGGTTGTCTGGAAGAAATCGCTCTTTAGCGATAAGACCGCCTGTTGTTTGCCTCTACTTACTGTGATTTTGTATTGTACTGTATCCTTTAATTGAGGTGTGCAATAAAGAGTATTTGTATTGTATTGTATTATATTTATTATATTTCAATATGTCTGATACTCATGGGAGTTTTCCAGTTTCTGTCCTAATAGTGTCTCATTGACACGCAAAAGCTAAGTGCTATATAGTTGTATGATATATAATCGGTAGAAGTAGTTGGAAAGAGCCGGCATCCCATAGAAGTGCATTTCAGAGTAAACTACTGGACATTAAGGGCTTTCCCTAGAAACTTTCCAGTATCGAATCGAAAGCTACAGTTCACATAAGGCTGCGGTCTTTTACGCGTTTACAAATAGTGCAAGTCGCTCAAGCGATGGTTCAGTCTCTTTATTTATTTATTTAAACTTTATTGCACAGTAACAATCTGGTACAAAAGGCGAGCTTAATGCCATAAGGCATTCTCTACCAGTCAACCTTCAGGCCAAACAGAGAATAATCATAGTAGGTGCGGGATAAACTGCAATGCAGAAATTAATATAACTCACAAAATATTGTGATCTCTTGTGTTGCATAAGCGAGAGCTGAGACATCAGCGCGCTGCTGCGCGCCCTACAGTGACGAGCATGACATTAAAGGATGATTCACGCTAGACCGCTCAGTGTCCGCGCCGGTCCGTTTTCTAGTACAAGAAATCGACGGCCGTCGCGCGTCCTGTATTAGAAAACGGGCCGGCCCGGACACGGAACGGTCTACTGTGAATGATCCTTTAATGTCATGCTCGACGCTGTAGGAGGCGCAGCAGTGCGCTGGTGTCTCAGCTGTCGCATCATATAAACAAGATAAGATAAGATAAGAGCTGACCAAGCATTAGGCGATTTCCTGACTTGGCGGGGCGGGATCGATATGGTGACATTTTCTTCTTTGACGTAAACTTACTGACGTCGCAAAGATTTCCACTTGATATAATACTGTCAGTATTACGTTTGCGCAGTAGTAATATCATGCGCAGAAGCGAAGCAGTACCGCCTTCGCGTCGTCCCGCTTCCGCGCATCCCGCGCCAGTCAGGAAGCACCCATTTAAATGTAGGGGCGCAGTAAAAAATGGTACCGAGTCGACTGACAGCTGACACTGACATTTGACACTTTTCTCATATCGTACTGCCTCCGCACCGACAAATCAGGAAGTCGCCTTAGATACATTAGAATTTGAAACGTCGGGGAAACCTACAAAAAGGTGAATAAAGTTTGTCGCACACATAAAAGCTCGCCACCCGACCGGCACCGGGTCGCCGTAAACCAGGCTTCAACCCGATGCAAGCACGGAACGGAACAGCATCGCATCAGCAGCGCCGAGGTGGCTGCGCAGCGGCACCGGTGTCCATTGGTTGACAGCATTTTCCCGTTCGACCACGCGCCCTCCTCTCGCCAGCAGCGAGCTGCAAGCGCGGCGTTCACCCTCCGACGGCGAGCTGTCCATCCAACGTAAGCTGAACCCGAGCTGGGGTGATATCTAAGGCCTTGGTCTCCTATAAACGCCATCGGCTACGGTACGCTGCGTCACAATGCTTACTATAGAGATGTACTGTTAGACCCTGACAGACCTGTGAGAACATAACAGTACATCTCTATAGTAAGCATTGTGACCCAGCGTACGGCGTGACGCTGTAAGCGGCCGATGGCGTTTATAGGAGACCAAGGCCTTAGTGTGCGTATGAAGTTTCTAACAAAGAATACTCAGCTCGCTCGCTTTTTTTTGTATCTGACTGTGGCCTTACAAGCCGGGCTCAATATGTGAGTGCGCGGTTGGAGAATCGAAAAGAAAACCAAGGGAAACCTCCGACACGACTGTGCGGGTGCTTCCGCTACACTCTGACCACAGCCCTCCCTGAACTAATTGTGTAACCACTCATTTGCAAGCATGCCGATGCCTCGATCCATCTGCCAACAACGTCTAACGAAAGGTCCTAAGTTCCGTCTACTTATCTACTTGCAATATCCATACTATTTGTAAAAGGAAAGCAACGCGCATTAGACCATCCATACATCATTTGCAGAATAAATGTTTGAATTCTGAATTTTGAATTCTATGTGTCTTAGATTTCTTGATCTTAAGTAGGTTAAGTATTATCATTGTAATAAGCATATTTTTGTGAGAAAATGGCTGACTGTCGAGTTTCTTTCGGCGTTTCTTCTCGGCAGTGGCCTCTGTGAAACGCTAGTAGGGTTTGACTTGTAAAAGTGCCATTGCGGCCTACTTACAGAATAAAGTTCATCAATATTAATTTTGGATGCAATATCCATGTATACTGTGCCGCATAAGCTAAGGTAAATTATACAATGCAGTACAAATACTCTTTATTGTACACCTCAATTAAAGGACACAGTACAATACAAAAAAAAACACAATAAATAGAGGCAAACAACAGGCGGTCTTATCGCTAAAGAGCGATTTCTTCCAGACAACCTTAGGGTAACGGAAATGAAATCTAATAAATTCATAGTAGGTGGTGCAGAGTTAATATATAAAACCTACTAATAATTACAACTATTTTACTAAATTAAGAAGAATATACATACATAAATACAATATTCAACTAAACATACATAAACATATACAGTCAGCCACAAAGTCAAAAGGAGCAGAGTCTAAATGTGTCATGGGAGAGACAAGTAGTGGTCTTTAAGCTGTTTTGAAGACAGCAAGTGATTATAGTACTTAATTTAATTAATACGCATTATAAGCAACATTTCCCGCCCTCGACACAACCTAAAGTTGCTCGTTCGCCGCATTTTTTTGTTGTATATATAGCCAAGCTCACAATAATATACCATTTGAGCTTGAAATCTATACATATAATAAAGCAGAAGAGGGTCGAAAATCTGTACATTGAAGATATTAGTAAAAAAATCGATGGAGGGGTCTAAGAATCGATAACAGAACACGTTTCAACTGTTTTTAGAATTCGTGTCTGTTTGTCTGTTTGTCTGTATGTCTGTTTGTCTGTTTGTCTGTTTGTCTGTTTGTTTATTTGTCTAACTATCACGCGAAAACTAGCGAATGGATTTTAATACAGCCTTCACTAATATGTTTATTGGATCTTCGGCCAGGTTATAGGCTATAAAAATCATATAGGATAGGGATGAAAGGGGGTGAAAAGAGGGGTTAAACTTTGTATGAGAAGTCTTTCAGTTCATGATTTACAGGCTTGAAAATTGGTAAGTATATACATGGACGCAAAGTAAATAGAACCCCATTCGAACATTTTATAATAAACAGATAGTATTTGAAAAAATGGGGGGTGAAATAACAATACCTCTGCCTCTCAGGGCTAAAGACAAAAATACAAAAGTCCCTCAAACCATATTAACTGTTTGAAATGAGAGATCTAATTATGTTGGTCAGTCAGTCTCTATCAATATTCACAAACCTTACTACGAAACCTCGGTTTTTTTTGTTTTCGATGGAGGGTACCTACGCAGAGCGGCGGGCTCTCGGTTGCATGGTAGCACTTGCGACATGTACCTATATTTTAGGTATGCGCATTTTTGTATAAAATATTGTTTTTTGAGGTGCTCATTACAAGAATGATATCTATTTTCAAATCGAAGATGGCGGACATATACTTATTTACTTTTCTTAATAATCGATATGGGTGTCATTGAGGTTCTTCGAGGTGCCGATTAGTTGCGTTTTCCGTTAGCAAAATGTATAAAATACGTTCAGCGCGTAACAGACATAAATTTAGGGTATACCTATTGGTATTCGTTAGTAAAATATATCTACGTAACAATAAACTTCAAGTATGATCAAATTCGAAAGTTATAGGCGGATAGGAAGCAAAAAAAAAAACAATTCTCAGAAAATCACATAACTCTTAGAAGCAACCAGGGTGGGTGCGCTATCAACCTAGGCCTGTACTCCATCTTCGAAAGTGAAAGAACAGACCAAAGTAGGTATTCAGTTATACCTATGTTTTACAATAAAGCACTTTGAACTTTGAAAGGTATTCCACTAATTTATGAACAAAAAAATATCTATTCAACCACCTCTTTACAAAGCCATTTGATAGGTCAACAATTTCTTTTTGTTCAATCATCTACATTGCTTGATGCGTATGAAGTATTTTCCGTACCTGCATCATAATGTTCGAATCATTTCGCACTCGCTTTTTTATCTACATTACTTGACGCGTAGGAATTATTTTCCGCACCTGCATCATAATGTTCAAAAACGTTAGCGCGCGCTACGCTCGCTTTTTCATCTACATTACTTGATGCGTTTGAATTCTTTTCCGCACCTGCATCATAATGTTTGTAAAAATTTCGCGTTTTCATCTGCATAACTTGATGCGTATGAATTATTTTCCGCACCGGCATCATAATGTTCGAAATATTTCGCGCTCGCTACGCTCGCGTTTTCATACACATTACTTGATGAGTATGAAGTATTTTCCGCACCTGCATCATAATGTTCGAAAAATTTCGCACTCGCTGCGCTCGCGTTTTCTTATACATTACTTGATGAGCATTTTTCGCATCTACATCACAATGTTCGATAATTTTCGCGCGCCCTACACTCGCGTTTTCATCTACATTATAGTTGATGCGTATGAAATCCGCACCTGCATCATAATGTTCGAAACATTTCGCGCTCGCTACGCTCGCGTTTTCATCTACATTACTTGGTGCGTATGAAGTCTTTTGCACACCTGCATCGTAATGTTTGAAAGAATTCGCGCTCGCTACGCTCGCGTTTTCATCTGCATGACTTGATGCGTATGAATTATTACCGCACCGGCATCATAATGTTCGAAATATTTCGCGCTCGCTACGCTCGCGTTTTCATACACATTACTTAGGTGCGGAAAATACTTCATACTCATCGTATGAAGTATTTTCCGCACCTGCATCATAATGTTCGAAAAATTTCGCGCTCGCTGCGCTCGCGTTTTCTTCTACATTACTTGATGAGCATTTTCCGCACCTACATCATAATGTTCGAAAATTTTCGCGCGCCGTACGCTCGCGTTTTCATCTACATTATAGTTGATGCGTATGAAGTCTTTACGGCACCTGCATCAGAATGTTCGAAAAATTTCGCGCTCGCTACGCTCGCGTTTTCATACACATTACTTGATGAGTATTTTCCGCACCTACGTCATAATGTTCGATAATTTTCGCGCGCCCTACGCTCGCGTTTTCATCGACATAATAGTTGATGCGTATGAAGTATTTTCCTCACCTGCATCAAAACATTTTGCGCTCACTACGCTCGCGATTTTCTTCATTTCTTGATGCGTATGAAGTATTTTCCGCACCTGCATATTAATGTTCAAAAATTTCGCGCTCGCTGCGCTCGCGTTTTCAACTACATTACTTGATGAGTATAAAGTATTTTCCGCACCTACATCATAATGTTCGAAAATTTTCGCGCGCCCTACGCTCGCGTTTTCATCTACATTAGTTGATGCGTGTGAAATCTTTTCCGTGCCTGCATCATAATGTTCGAAACATTTCGCACTCACTACGCTCGCGTTTTTATCTTCATTACTTGATGCGTATGGGGTATTTTCCGCACCTGCATCACAATGTTCTTTTTTTCATTTTGCGCTCGCTACGCTCGCGTTTTCATCTACATTACTTGGTGCGTATGAAGTCTTTTGCACACCTGCATCGTAATGTTTGAAAGAATTCGCTCTCGCTGCGCTCGCGTTTTCATCTTCATTACTTGATGCGTATGAAGTATTCTCCACACCCGTATCAGAATATCCCAAAAATTTCGCGCTCGCTCCGCTCACGCGCGTTTTCATCTACTTGCGTCTTAATATATATTTTGTCCTCTGTCATGTCTTTCATGTGGGCGCATTGAGACGGCGTGCGCAATGTTTGGCGAGACAGCCGGTGTAGAAGTTGATATGGATATTCACGCGAATGAAGTCGCGGGAAAAAGCTTAGATAAATAAATTTAAATCATAAAACATCCTCTCCCTGTGATCCTGATCTGTGTCCTTTAATTGAGGTGTGCAATAAAGAGTAGGTATTTGTTGTTGTTTGTTGTTGTTTAAAACTGGACTACCCGTGCGAATCCGGGGCGGGTTATACATGCGAAAGTAGCTCTGTCTGCCTGTTTCCCCTTAAAATGCTCAACCGATTTAGATGAAATTTGGTATGGATATAGCTTGAGTCCTAGGGAAGGACATAGGATACTTTTATCCCGGAAATCATCCCTTAACGGGGTTTAAGTTAGAATGGAAGAGAGATAACTAGGTAAGCGCAAGAAATGGAAGAATGAAATAACATTCTAACGTGATGACCGAGTTCTACGCAGACGAAGTCGCGGGCAAAAGCTAGTATTATAATATTGTATTATTAAGTTTGGCGCCGTAACTTGTCAAATCTGCCATAAGTACAATCAGCTTTTATCGAAAACCGCTTACGATTACAGGCGGTTTGGCGTAACGCATACTCGTACTTATATATATTAACGACCACCTTATTTAACACTTAAGTTATTTGCCGAAGTGTATTGAGCCCGGAAACTCTATTCCATCGGGAATTTACTGTAAGTGCTGGCAGGCCCGCGTGTTGCGAAGTGCAGCTAACGGCCGATACTAGTCGGATTTACTTACATCCGATACCAGCTTTCAGGTCTTTGCGAAGCTTAGTTATAATTGGTGGAAGAATTAAGTTTACCTTACTTTAGGAAAAAATAGGGCTACTTTCATGATTTAGAACAAGTATATAATCTTTACTAACCATGCCCAGTTTGATTCCGTTTAGTAAATATTTGTGGACAATCTTACACAAATCAGCCTAGTCCCAAACTAAGCAAAGCTTGTACTATGGGTACTAAGCGACGATATACATACTTATATAGATAAATAAATACTTAAATACATGGAAAACATCCAAGACCCAAGAACAAATATTCGTGCTCATCACACAAATAAATGCCCCGGTCGGGATTCGAACCCGGGACCTCCAGCTTCGTAGGCAGGGTCACTAGCAACTAAGCTAAAGCGGTCGTCAAATAGTTAGGAAAGTTACGAAGGTATACCACTGTATATCGATTTAAACTTACACGATTTTCACACATTATTATGGTAAAACACAGTATAAAAACTGGAATTTTCCCTCAATTTGAAAGTATAACCCCGGTTACCCGTATTTGAAAAGTAGTTCAGAGATATAACGGTTCATTTACACTGCAATCATCATTTGTTGTTAGCGACTCGTTTATATTGAGACAGAGAGCAGCCTAACTGGGAAAGTATCGCTACCTTACTTAATACCGTAGCCACAATTTTATTTAAATAAATAAATAATAAATATTTGTGGACAATCTTACACAAATCAAACTAAGCAAAGCTTGTACTATGGGTACTAAGCGACGATATACATACTTATATAGATAAATAAATACTTAAATACATAGAAAACATCCAAGACTGAAGAACAAATATTCGTGCTCATCACACAAATAAATGCCCCGGCCGGGATTCGAACCCGGGACCTCCAGCTTCGTAGGCAGGGTCACTACCAACTAAGCTAAAGAGGTCGTCGAATTTATTTATTTAATGTTTATTGCTCTGCTATGGTTTGGAATTCTCTGCCGGATGCTGGCCAATCTGTGTACCCATTTGTTACTGACTCATACTCGTAAATAGATATGGTACGCTGCAACCAGACGATTCGCATAATATTTTTTCGAGACATCAAAGACGCGTTCCCAAATCAGATCAACCAAACTAATCATAAAGGGGACCTAACTCATAATAATGTCTGGCCACAAGTACTTACAGACCTATTTTATACAGGGATTAAGAAAAATGGACTTCGCATTTCGCTTAATTAATAATTCGCTGGCGCAGCCTTGTTCGTATCGGGGTGGCTGAAAATTTAATGAACCCAGGTCCGCTCACTGCCCGTATTTCGGGTTTTTTCGAATCGCTCTCGAATTCGCGCCAATTCTCATAACCTTTGCAGATTTAGAATAAAATTTGAACTTTAACGTGAACCGCATAAGGTAGTTTTGAAAACGGCGATGTGTGGTAAAACGCGAGACGTATTCGAATTTCAAATGCTCGTTGCTCAGTATATCGTTGTGATATCGCTTCTGAAGTTCTTTTGTTTGTTATTGTGAACTTTATTGTTTTATGCATGAGGTTTAGTTTGGAATGTGTGATTGGATAAGGAGAGATGTTGCGGAAGTTAATGGATTCGTAATGCATCCGCGGTTTGGCTGGCCCCAGGCTGGCCCTTTGAGATTAGGGTGATAGATTTGTTGTAGAGTCGGTCAGGAATTGTTGTAAATTACTCAGTTCGTAACTACACGTTTCTATTCGAAACAGCGCATTAAAACAAATCGCCATTCCTATCAGACTAGTTTTTTTTTCATGTTTTCATCTTAAGAAGCCTAATATATCAGATTAGTTTTTTTTTCATGTTTTTATATATCTTAAGAAGCCGAATATCTAGTCTTTCTAGTGTGTCTAATGGAAGCGACTGCCATTTGATTTGCAAACCCTGGAATGGCTGTGTTTATACCATTTTATGGGTGACGCTGATGCCACGACCACTATCGATGCCGATCATTGGGTGACACCCTTTTAATTTCCGCCCGAATGTCACCCGTGCCACTGGAAACTTCCAAACTGCAAAGGTTAGACTTTAATTTGACAGTTTCAATATTTAATTTCATTATACCAACGAATATTTACGCCACATTGCATTAAATACCAATTGGATGTAGAGTTAGTTAATCTAACCACAAAACGGACAGTAAATTTTCACCGACCAACTCGGTCGCAGTATTCCCAACGAGCAATGTATTAAAGACCTAAGGGTTACATATGGTGATTACATCCTTTGGGTATTGAAAGATACGAGTATGAGCCCAGAGGCCGTATTAGTTAAACATTTGCGTAAATAGAGTAATCGGCAAATTCTGGTTTGAAGCGGATTTACCCGCAGTGAAAATATTAATTTTGAGTTTTGCTACGAGAACATCGACTTAAGGCCGTGTATTACCACTTTTGAGTTTTTAAAAACCATCTGAGACATAGAATATAGTGTCTTAAAATCTAAAAAAAATATATGTGTTACATTAATATCTTGTCTAGTCAAAATCGCAGTTAGTTACATGATCTGATGACTTTCACTCGATAGAAAAAAATCGCGAAGCTACCCCTTTTTGGAATGTATTTTCAATACTACGGTCATATTACTGATATTTAACATTTAATTTTTGTACTCAATTAAAGATCGTAAATAGTTATAGACAAATTCGCAGGGTTTGCTTTGATAAAATGATTGGCTTAATCACTATAGCTAAATATTTACAAAACTGCGCGCAGAGCTTGCGTAGAGAGCGGGATGGTTAATTGAAACTCACGCGTGTTAGAGCGGGACATTTGCGTTGGGGATACCTCCCCTTAACCAATGTCCTTGTCCGACTGTTTTCCACTACAGTACATTTCTGAACCGATTCTCGTGAAATTTTGTGATAAGGTTCAATCCATACTTCCTGTCTGTCTGTTACCTCTTCATCGTTTAAACCCCTGAACTGTCTACTATCTATAGGATACTTTTAATCTTGGAAATCATCCCTTAAGGGAGTGGAAGTTGATATAAAAGAGCGGCTGATATAAAACTAATATAAAAGAATAGCAATTTATAACGTGATGAGACTGATGAGAGTACTACGCGGGCCACGACTGAAAGTCGCGTTGAGTCAAGTCGAGTCGAGTTGAGTCGAGTCGAATCGTGATTGAAAGTCGCGTGTCTTGTGTCGCTCCTAACTACTATATCCATACTTTCCATAGGTACACATTCAAACACCTAGGTATCCATAATATATTCAAACAATTTATTCCCAGCATTCCAGAGATTATATTAAGCCTTTAATCCTATTAAAAAGGCACGGGTCACTTAATTAGAAGTTAAGATAAATTAAAAATTTATTACCTGATGGTAACTCATTAAATTTAAGGGTACATTTTGGGTAACGTCGAGTTTTTATAGCGTTATGAATTAATTATAATGTATGGCTGAAGTGTCTAAGTTTGCGACGTTATTATGTAAGGGTAAATTACTTTAAGGCGACTTCCTGATTTGTCGGTGCGGAGGCGGTACGATATGAGAAAACTGTCAAATGTCAGTGTCAACTGTCAGTCAACTCAGTACCACTTTTTACTGTGCCCCTACATTTAAATGAGTGCTTCCTGACTGGCGCGGGATGCGCGGAAGCGGGACGATGCGATGGCAGTACTTACTGGTCCGCTTCTTCGCATGATATTACTACTGCGCAAATGTAATACTGACAGTATTCCGGCAAGTGGGAATCTTTGCGACGTCAGTAAGTTTACGTCATAGAAGAAAATGTCACATATCGATCCCGCCCCGCCAAGTCAGGAAGTCGCCTTAGGGTGACAGTTGTTTTAAAGGTGAATTTAGCCGTCAATGTCTGATTCGTTCCTTAATGTTAGCTCGATATGCTGCAATACAATACAAATTTTCTTTATTGTTCACCAAAAAAATACAAAACAAAAACAAGATTTAAATTAAACATGTTGATGGTAGACAACAGACGGTCTTATCTCTTCCAGACAACCAGGGATTATGAAACTCAAACTCTGTATTTAATGCCCGCGAAACTAAAATCTAAAATACGACATCTATTTGTGTTTGGTAATTCAACACTACCTATATAGGTACAACTAAGTTAATTGTTCAAACTGTACAACGGTAGTATGTTACACCATTTCTCCGTCATGTCTAGAACTCGTAACATAGGTACAGTTCCCGAAACGCTCAACTGTTTGTGACTGACTGACTGACAAATTGCAAGCCGACTTAGAACCTGAACACTGAACAGTACAGTCGCCTGAATTTAAACTCTAGTGAGCCATGTTTAAAATTATATTTTACTATATTAAGTGTATAATACTGATATCTCACGAACTTGGAACGCTCGTGGCCCAGCGGCGCCTGCGTACCGCGTGCGGTATCCCAGGTTAAGCAATGTGGGCCGCGGTCAGTACATGGATGGGTGACCGCTTTGAGTGGTTACTAACTGAGCGCTCCCGTTCTTTGGAAGGCACTTTAAGCCGTTGATCCCGGCTGCTGTCTGACAGCAGTCGTTAAGCCAAGTCGGAGGCCTTCGGGGGGCTTGAGAACTTCTAACAGTCAAGTTGCCCACTCACTTCACAAAGGGGGGTCGAAGTTGCACCACGTCCGTAGCGAAATTACCTACCGCTACCCTACACGTGACTCCAACCGTAGGTACTGTCTTCTCGAAGATCTCACGGTTCGAAATAAATTGCCATACGCAACGCGAAAGAGTTTCTACTCTTCTCTTGTGCCCCAAACACAGAACTGCACTGCAGCATTTCGTGGTAGTTTTAAGTACACCGCCACGAAATGCTGGAACAACATACCGCCACCTTATAAGCAAGCTACTTCGTTGCAGTCATTTAAAGTTAAATTCAAAAGCTATCTTCTCAATAAGCAAAAATTAACTACGGGGTAGTGTCTATATTTACTTTGCAATTATCTTATTATAAATGTACGTACGTATATATTTTATTATTTTACTTTCTTTCGCCATGTTATTTTATTCTGTTATTTTATTCCACTTGCTTCATTTTCGCCTCTTAGCATACTAATTGTCGCAATTGTTAGCGCAAGCATTAAGGGGAGGTATCCCCAACGCAACTGTCCCGCTCTAACATGCGTGAGTTTACAATTAACCATCCCGCTCTCTACGCAAGCTCTGCGCGCAGTTTTGTAAATATTTAGCTATAGTCATCAAGCCAGTCATTTTATCAAAGCAAACTCTGCGAAAATGTCTATAACTATTTACGATCTTTAATTGAGTACAAAAATTAAATGTTATATATCAGTAATATAGCCGTAGTATTGAAAAAACATTCCAAAAAGAGGTAACTTCGCGATTTTTTTCTATCGAGTGAAATTCATCAGGTCATGTAACTGACTGCGATTTTGACTAGACAATATCCTTATGTAACACATATATATTTTTTAGATTTCAAGACACTATATTCTATGTCTCAGATGGTTTTTAAAAACTCAAAAGTGGTAATACACGGCCTTAAATTCGACTAGCAGCAACGCGCAACTGCGCTCCCTCTACAGGTGTTCACGGAAGACCAGCGTCGGGTACTCTAGTAGCATCTGGCATTATGCTGAGTGTACACCTTTTTCAGTGTAATGGTCAGTGTACAATTTTAGTTAATAAGTTTTTCCATTGTTTTCTTTTAATTGTATAATTGTATTACTGTGTTCTTGCACTGAAATAAATTCTATTCTATTCTATTCTATTCTATTCTATTCTATTCCACACGATAAATAAAATCTCACAAACGCAGGTTAGGCACTAGTCCCACCGCCGGCGAGTAACGAGTACTCCCATAGTTATTCTACTCGCTTCTTGCTTGAGGGAGAAAACGAGTAGAAGTGCCTTAGCGATAGTGGTAGTTGTGAACTTGTGACACACACGAACACATTGTCAATGAGCGTGCATGTACTCAACACACAACCATGGCTCACCAGCGTTCGTGAGATAAGAGTACTGAGGTACTGTTCGATGCGGGCTCGTCCCTAATGCACTCATCCTGAGGAAGATCTCTCGGTGAGTTAAAACATGTCGCCCTTAGTGACCGGAGTTTAGTAAAATATAGTGTACCCCCGCACCGAGGTCAGTTACCTCATCCCTGAGAGACCCGCCTGGTGTCGATCGGGTGCCGTCGCGCCTCGCGATTCGTCCGCGCCACGCGCTACGCACCCGCGCAAACAATTGACGCGTGTACCGACAGCGCACGCACACATACTTACCCACAGCGCACGTGTTCGGACACAACTCTAGGCTAAATTCTGTCAAACGAACGCAAGCAAAACTAGACTTAGAGCTCTGACTGTAAGGTAGATTTTTGCTTGCGTTAATTTGACAGCATTTGGCCTTACAGTTTTGTACGATCTATACCTACAGCGGCCATCAATTCTATCTGTTCATTTCAAGTCTTCAAAAACATCTCAACGTGCACTCCTACGCCTTGATACAGCGTGTCCTGATATTTTGAGCACTATATTCGTTTTTTTAACAACGACGGTGGCAAACAAGCTTACGGCCTGCTTGAGCTTGCCTGAAGCTTACGGTCAGTAGGTACCGTAGCCTATGGACACTAGCGACTCAACATTTCACGACCAAAACGGCAAATTTCTCTTTTTTCCTTACAACGATATAGTAGGCTACAGAGCTGTGTCGTCTCATTTCGCTCTCGATCAGTATGGAGCGTTTTCAGTACTCGAAAGCTATGCTCGCTCGAAAAGTAACGGAATTATAGTAGAAATTATTTAAAATTTCCGACATTTTATAAAACTTGTAATTGGACTGTGAATCTTCACGCTTGGATAGTAAAGTCGCTTTTTGAACGGCCTAATTTGATGCAACCCGGACAGTTTAAATAATTTTAAGTATACCTTGCTGGCCCTTATTTGACAATACAAGTATAATAGTCTCTTTGGCAATGGCAATAGGGGTGGTGTTAAAATTGTACCATTTATGGAACTTTTGGGAAAGTTCTTTGTTCAATTCCACACGTTATGCACTGCGGCCTTTTCAGCGAGCCATACGGTCTGCTATCATGGAACGCCTCAATGAATATTGCCCGCGCCCCGGGCAACCCTTCAGATTACTACAGTTTCTGACACACAGTCATGTTGCCTATCAAACTCACTTTAGGCTGTTTTTTGTGCGAATTGACCCATTGACATTTTATCTTCGTTGGTGTCTTATATTGAAGCATAATATCGTATATTATTATGTACACGCATTTTATGATTTTTTTAAATACGAAATATCGTTTCACTGTTTGTAGTTGGAGCCATTTTACTCGCTTATTTCGCTCGCTCCAGCTGCGGAGTCCTTGGATGGACTCGTCCAAGGCATCGTTGTGGACTGGCGCCGTCATTGCATCCCAAAGGAGTACGCAGATGTTATGTGGCACGTCATAAGCCTGCATCTGGCTCATTGATGCCGTTTTACTCGCCAGCGGCGGAGTCTCTTCTCTATGTCGCGCCTAAGGCGCTATCCTTGCATCCCACGAGAGTACGCAGATGTGATGTTTCACGTCATAATTCTGCATTTTGCATGTTGGTGCTGTTTTTCTCGCCAGCGGCGGAGTATCTGTGTCGCGCCTAAGGGGCTATCCTTGCATCCCACAAGAGTACACAGATGTGATGTTTCACGACATAAGTCTGCATCTTGCACGTTGGTACAACTTTATAGTGCGCGCCATCCACGACGACGCGCCCCTCCACAGCGAATCTCATACTAATCTGTGCCCAGTTGTACGGCTTGGGCTGTGGAGGGGCGCGCCTTCGTGGATGGCGCGCACTATACTCGCCAGCTGCGGAGTCCCTGTGTCCTGTGTGCTCGTTGCGGACTGGCGCCGTCATTGCATCCCTCAAGAGTACGAAGATCTGTTTCATGTCATAAGCCTTTGTGCTCATTTACCCTAACTGGCGTTGATGGTAGAATTGTCCAGAATGCTTTGACTGTGCCTGCGGTTATATGAGATGATCAATGAGATTAGATGAGGTACCTAATATAATCCCGTAGCTTCTCGGGTAGAACTTACTTACACTTTAACACAAAGCTGAAGGTAGTTGCGAGTTGAGCAAAAAATTCGGCTTCTGTTTTTAGGGTTCTGTATCCAAAGGGTAAAACGGGAACGGGACCCTATTACTAAGACTCCGCTGTCCGTCTGTCATTCTGTCACCAGGCTGTATCTCATGAACCGTGATAGTTAGGCAGTTGAAATTTTCACAGATGATGTATTTCTGTTGCCGCTATAACAACAAATACTAAAAAACAGAATAGAATAAATATTTAATGGGGCCAAGTGCGAATTGGACTCGCGCACGAAGGGTTCCGTACCATTATCTATAAAACGTCAAAAAATCATGTCTGTTGTATGGGAGCCCCCTTAAATATTTATTTTATTCGGTAAAAATATGGTTATAAAAGGTAAGTAAAAACGCAAATATGTTTATTTACCAATGTTCCTAAACGTCATTCAATGTTCTAGTTGGAAAAGAACATAATGGCATGGAGTCGTCTCCGGATTTAAACGAAAATGAAAAATGTCATGTTATATAAGTTTTGCGAATGAAATATATTATATGTATTTGAGACATAAAACCTACTTACCTATAATATAAACTGTTTTAAGTGTATTTTTAACCAATTTCAAAAAACCGGCATAGTGCGACTCGGACGTTTTAATTAACATTATTTTTTTATATTTTGTACAACAGGCTTACAAAATGTGTTGCCAATGTTGGGTTTTATAATTAATTTAATCAGAAGTTCGGGTATTTAACTCAAGTCCCGTGGTGCTCTCAAATTTTTGTCTTGCTCACTCGCTAGTGGCAACTCGATATGCAATGGGTTCTCTGTGGATTACCAGAATTTTATACAAATATATGGGCGGCCGAGCATCATCGGAGATCGAATCTGAAGAATATTTTAATATTGAATATTTGGAATCAGATTTAGATGAATAGGTAATTATCATAGCTTAACATGTTAACTACGATTCTCTGAAGACAATGTTTTGACATTCTACATTGTTAACATGAAGCCACACTGTACCGACTCTACATGACGTACGCACATTATTGCCATAAGTATGTTAGTTGTTTGTAGCGACTCAATTTCAGGGCCAAATACAATCTTGTCATGCTTTAACTGTAAACAAGTAGGTACAATATTGGATTTCTTACCTCCTTATCTGACATCGGTAATAATGTCGGCACGAATAGTTTTACATTTATATATTTATTTACCCTATACAATTCTTTTTATCAAATACATATATATCTCATTTATTACGTACACGATCTTCCTTATCGGTATTATAGAATTAAAAAAAATATTCAAGAAATGTGGAAAGCATAAATGAATCCTCAAATTTGATAACCTTGGCATCGCCCACGGAATTGCGGGCGTCCCTAGGCTGCGGTATCCGCTAACCATCGGGTGGACCATATGCTTGTTTGCCACCATCGTATTAAAAATATATATATATATACTGTATAATAAGTCTCCTTTGATGTCTATGTTCCGTGCGGCGCTCTGTCTGTCAACTCTGTCATGCGCTACTCGATCCCGAGCAGTGAACGAAATACCGGGGTGGATGAGGTGGGGGGATTTCGGCACACTATTTGAGTTTCATAGTTTATCAGAGCGTCGCCTTAAATAGAAAACTCCCAGACATATTGAAATATAATAAACGGGTCACTCAGTGTTAGACGCGAGGCCGTCGCGTAGAAGTGAAATTACTATTTAGTTTACTGTAGCGAAATGAAACCATCCCTTTATTTTAATATAGCTATTCAATATAAGGTATCTTGTAATTTTAAATTCTTATATTTCTATGAAAAGTCTTAAATTTTAAAGGCGTCCGTTGGAACGGAAGAACTCATTTCATTTTCAAATTGTTTCGTATTTCGAACACCTTCGCACAGACAGGGCGGCCAACCGAAAAACTGGTACAAACAGCCAGTCGTGTCGTGCATTGAATAAAAGCAAAAGATCAAAAAAGATCCTTCATTTTACGTTAGATCGTAAAACTGTTCACGTCGTAAAACCTGGGCCATGGCATTGTATCGATGACACGTTGGTATTGATTTATTTGCTCTTAAATTTCCATTCGTTCACTAGCATTATTTAGTTTTTCTACAAAATATTAATGGGTTGACTTCACTGAAGTTAATAGGGCCATTTTTTTTGTTGTTGTTTTTTTTTTTATTTCTAAGAATTGCATGAAAATTGGTAGGTTGGAAGAGCTCCTGATTAATATTGATATATTATTATTGATATTGATAAAAATATGACAATATGGCATCGAAAAAAAATTTTTTCCCCTACATTTTTTCCACTGAGTAACGAAAATCCCACACGTTTTGTCACTCAATGGAAAAAAATTGTGGGACAGTGTAGGAAATCGTGCACATATTGTTCAGAATCAGGAGCTCTTCCAACCTACCAATTTTCATGCAATTCTAAGAAATAAAAAAAAACTACAATGCTAAAAAATTGGCCCGTTAACGAGTCCTTTTTAAACGCCTCCTGTGCGTACCTAAGTGAAAACTGGCTTATAAAAATATGAGCTAGATTAACTATAGGTCTAAATCAAAGGTGCATAAAGCTTACAATGGGTTAACGCAAGTTGCAAGTTACCAGAATACCAGAAAGATACCAGAATATTCAAAAATCACTCAAGCGGCATTAGGTAGGGCTGTGTTCTTTTTAGGGTTCTGTATTCTGTACCTGAGGCCCAGCGGCGCCTGCGTACCGCTTGCGGTATCTAAGGTTAAGCAACGTGGGTAGCGGTCAGGACTTGGATAGGTGACCGCTTTGGGGTTACTAACTGAGCGCTCCCGTGCTTTGGAAGGCACGTTAAGCCGTTGATCCCGGTTGCTGTCTATGGCAGCAGTCGTTAAGCCAAGTTGGAGGCCTTCAGGCGGCTTGAGAACTTCTAACAGTCAAGTTGCCCACTCACTTGACAAAGCCTAATCCCAATACGGTCTAGTTTCGACTCGGGGTTGGAAGGTCAGATGGCAGTCGCTTCCGTAAAAACTAGTGCCTACGCCAAATCTTGGGATTAGGTAGCGGACCCCTGGCATCCTTCAGGATGCAACTGTACTGGGATAACGCTAGGAGGATGATGATGATTCTGTACCTGAAGGGTCCAGAGCCCTATTGATGTTACTCACGAGTCTGTCTGTCCGCCTGTCGTCTGTCAAACGGTTGGAGCTAGTACAGTCGCCATCAAATATATCTGTACTCTTCAGGGTGCTCTCAAACATCTGAACATGCACTCTAACGGCTTGACAATAGAGTCGTGTTCAGATATTTGTGAGCACCTCGTTCGCTCCGATATACCTGATGGCAACTTTACAATATATTGATTTAAACTTACACGATTTTCACACATTATTATTGGGAAACGGGACTTCATCGCGTACGTAATAGTACATTACTTAACAAGGGCGGTAAAACAAATAATGTCTCAGATCGCAGGTATTTGACGCCCGAGCCGTAGGCAAGGGCGATAAATATGCGATCTGAGGCTTTCTTTATTACCGCCCGTGTTAAGTACAAAATTTTATGTCACCCCCTGGCCAGGAAGTGGGATTTCCCGCGCTCGGAGCGTGCGGTAATTGCCGCTTTATGGCCAGGTGTGACATAATAACTAATTTACGTTTGGCAACTTTACAATTTTCAAAGGCAGCTTGTTGAACCAAAACCATACAAATCGACAAAAAAAATGTTCACTTCTCATGCTCGAATAGTGTGTCATATTAGACTTTATCAAGTGGGCTAAAGTAAAAAAGGTACTTAGCCCTTATGGGAAAAGTTTTCCTCGATTTGTGACTTTTCTAGCCGGATTTTTTTTTCGGTCCCATACAAGCTTTTGATCCTGGATAGAAATGGGATCGATAGGCATATAAAAAAAGTTTGTCAAAAATGACCTTTGTCTAGCATCCTGTATGTTTTTTCCCAAAAAAATTAAATCGAGGGAAGGTCTTCTAAGACCATTTTCGCGTAGCTACACGGAATCTGGAAGCTGCCCTCACTGACCCAAAAAGAAAATCCACTCTGTATAACTCTGGCTGGTCTAAAAAGCAATATTACCATTCGAACTACTTTACCTCACTTAGTTCGGGAAAATAACCATCTCCTGTGTACTACATGCATGTGGCTTACCTATTTTAGACCCTAGTCATACAATCTACTATTTAAATGTTTTTAAGGGGGCTGGAATAAAATTGAGCTAAAGGGAGGCGCTAAAAAATATGACCTGGGGTATTGTTGTTTAGAGCTCTTTGTGATAAAAAATTGGTATATACTCGTATGTCACGCAAAATGCCGAACAAAATTGACAAAGAAACTTTTATGCACGTGAGCAGTTAACAAAAAACAGCAAAAGCCTTTAAACCGGATAAAATATTTCAATACTCTAAAATGGTTTCCCACTGTACCGAAAAATGAAAAAAAAAACTCTGTTAATATCGTTTATACGATAAATCCGAACGCTTTTGGTTCTTTATTGAATTTTTTCACTTCATACCAACTATACCTCAATACTACACTATGTACATACTACACTATACTACGTACATTACGCACAGCATAGTATGTAGTGCTGTGTATGGTATGTAGTGCTTTTTTAGCGATAAGGCCGCCTGTTGTTGCCTTATTATTAGTCATAAGTTTTGTTTGTAATATTTCCACTTTGTAGTGCGCAATAAAGAGTATATCTATCTATCTATCTATCTATACCTCTATCATTAAGTCATCCATGAAATGGACCGAATTAAAAAAAATGTTAACGTTTAATTCTTTTTACCATGTCAACATATACAGGGTGATTCAGGAGACGTGAGCAGGAATCAGGTCGATAATCAGGCCAATGAGAACAACTTTTACCTAGGAATATAGGTCGAAATCTGAAGACATAAAACCTACTTCACATAGTCAATTAGTCATCACGACGTGACCAGCCACTTTGTATGAAAGTTGATATATCACCTGTATTATTATTATTAAGCTTCTTTATTCCATTTTTCACTTTCTTTACATTTATGTTTAATTATTGTTATTTATTTTTCTATATTTGGATCCTTAACAGGTTGAAGCCTCCTCTTCCATCTTTCTCCAGTTCTTTCTGTCTTGTGCTTTTTTAAGCCAGTCCCTGCCGGCTATCTTCACTATGTCATCAGCCCATCTTTGCATTGGCCTTCCTTGGGCGCGTTTGCCATCTGGGCCAGGCCATTTAGTTGTCTCCAGAGCCCATCTTTTTTCTTGTGATCGTGCAATATGCCCGGCCCATCTCCATTTTTGGCAAAGAGCATGTTTTAGTGCATCTTTAATTTTAGTTTTTCTTCTGATGTCTACACTTCTGGTTTTCTGTATTCTACGTAGCTTTAAGATGCTTCTCTCCATTGAGTGCTGGCAGGTCGTAATTTTGTTTTTGATTGTGTTTGTGTATTTCCATGTCTGGCTTCCATATGTCAAGCTTGGTAGTACGCAGGTGCCCATTACTGTTCCTTTTAGATTTAAATGGTAATTTCCTTTGAGAACATCTTTCAGATACCAGAATTTCTTCCAAGTGTTTGCTATCTTTCTATCTACTTCTTCTTCGTTGCTTTTTTTCTTAAATGATATTTGCTTTCCGAGGTAGATATACTCGTTTACATACTCAATCTGGATGCCTAATCATACTGTATTTAGAGCACGGTATGTTTTATGGTGACTCTCCTTTTACAGGAAAATGTTTTATAGAACCTAGGTACTAATGTTTCACAGAATTTTCGTTTCACACAAACTTTTTTTTAAGAAACCATTAGCTTTTTAGGTACAGCTAAAGTGTAATTTTGTAAAACCAAATTATTTAGATAGCTACGAAAAAAGTAGGTTAGGTTAGGGTAGAACTGCGACCCCTGGTAGTAAATAAATGTTTTCTATGAAATGCAAATTCTGCGAAGCAATATATACCTATCTAAAAAACTACTGTCTGCCAAACAAAGTTATAAATGGTTATTTATTTTATAATTTTCTGATTATATGTTTTAATTTGAAGTTGAAGCTTTGCGATTATTTAAAATACGATGGCATTTATTATGAGTTACTTTCAAAAATTTTAAAATTGCATGAAGTGAAAATAGGAAAGTAGTATAGTGCAGAGGGCATCTCGATACGCGCAAAATTGGTACCTACCAGTGGTGGAGCGTCCATACAACTCGATTCCCACCGGCTTGCCTAATTTCCAGCCAGTCCAGTTCTTTTACTACGGCTCATGAAGAATAGGAAAAGCCAAGTATTTCCGGCTTCCCTAAGAATATTTTTGACGCGCCGCCACTGTTACCTACTCAACAGAATTATAAGAAACATTAGGTTCCTACTTAGACTTGTCGTAAAGTGCAATTTGACTTATTATCATAATCTAAATAAAATGGAATCAGATTTTTTTTCATTCCTCCGGCGATAATTTAAATAGAGAATGTCACCTTCATTTGCTACTTCTTTCAGAAATTGTACAGAGCAGACAAATCAGAAAGAAATCAGTTTCTACACGTATACGTGTATAGCTGCATTCGGAGCTTTTGCATCCCACTTCGGCGTATTGGTATGTCGAGCCTCGTTAGTTTGAACTTTGAGCAGTGACGTCTCGTTGAATCGCACGATAGATGCATCTCAATGGCACCACAGATTCCAGAACGACTGCACATTCCGTGCAGAATCGTACACAGCGCGGAATCCATGGAGAATCGGTGTCCACAATTCCGCTACTAAGTCCCGAACGGCAGTAAAATGTCGGGACAGGCTCGGAATGGGCTATAAAGCTTAGGCACCCTACGTGCGCTAACTCGGTCCGTGTCATCGAGAGTTCGGGACGAGTTTTTCGGCATGCATCCGGAACTGGGTTATTAGTTTAGAAATTTGAGTGCTTTTCGCAGGAAAATAAGCTTTGAGCATCGCTATACCTACTTTGTTTTTGAACGGAATTCTTTGTAAGCCATAGCCCAATAAATCAAGGGAACTGAAAATGTCTATCCAAAGTCGCGTTCCTGCAAACGTTTAATGCTTAATACTTGTTATTGTTAAATATATTTTCCTTTTTTTAAGAGCATTGCTTTCAACGCCTTTTTTTAAAACCAGAAACTGGTTCGTTTAAGAGCTTCATTCGGTTACGCATGAGTTAATGATCCTAAATCATTGCGATATGTCAATCCGACCTCTCCTCTATGCTGCCTCTATGCTGGCCAAGAGCAATCCCATTATTAATAAAAAAAAACAAAATCGGGTTTATATTTAAAGCACCAAATTGTGCATTATATGCATTTTCGTCTCAAGCGGCGACGGCAGCGTCAGCGATTTTCCTAATGCATTGCGTGCGATCCCAACTAACCGCAGTGCGTTGCGCGTCTCAACCGTGTAATGAACAGTACAACTAGGGTTGCCAACCGTCCCGCCTCAGGCGGGACGTCCCGTTTCCAGCACCCTAGAGGATGCGTCCCGCACAGAGTGCGTGCGGGACGCTGAATGTCCCGTTTTCAGGTGTGGTCAAAATTTCCAAGAATTTTTTTTCGTTCGTGGTAAATAAAAAGGGTCAGAACGGATTTTTGATGTTGAATTTTAAGAAATGTTTTTTACGAATTCAAATTTGAGTAGCACTCAATTATTTAAAACTTAATTTCCCCGATTACAGGCAGTAGTTATCGTTTTTTTTTTAAACAGCGCGCGGCGTCTAGGTTTGAACTTTATGTTGTTACATAAGTAAAAACTGGAGTGTTTAAATGCTTATTGACAACCATAGTTCTTCTGTTTGTGATCTGCGACCTCCATATTTGGATATTTTGTTTAATACCATTGTAAAACGTTTATATACCATATTTGTTTTCAACATAACCTTACTGAAAACACAAGGAATTATTTTTGTTGAATTATTAATAGTACTTATGTTTCGTGTATTACATTAAAGCTCATACCTACGTGTAACTACATAATTCGCTAAAAAACCAAGTCTTTTAATAGATTCTTTCTCAATCATTAAAATGTTTATAGTAGAATATTTTTGATTGCGCGCAGGGAAATTTTAACATTATGAAAATCCAGCACTTCGCGAAAGAAGCCGGGTTGAATATTGTTTTAATTGAGTAAAGATCGCGTGATTTGAATCTAAGCAAACACCGCTGGTAAAAAAACACGTAAACGCGTGTGTGCGCATGCACTCGCTCGATCGACACGACAACACGTCGCCTTTTTTTCTATACCACTTTGGTGCCAAACGACCGGCTCGCATGACGGGAAGCGGTCACCGCAGCCTATGGACGCTTTCAACTCCAGGGGAGTCTCATGCGCGCTGCCGAAAAAGGGTTAAAAATTTAATCATTTGCATCTGGGTAAGGCCGGCTGCGTGAGTCCCGCATTTTTTAGCCACGTCCCGCAAATTTACCACGAATGTCCCGCAAATCTGGGCTCACAAGTTGGCAACCCTAAGTACAACGCTTGCTGCGCCGCAATTCGCGCAACACACACTATGATTTTAGAATGATTTAAAATCCATAGCATTTTACAAGTGCGCGCAAAATCGCCAGGGCGTTAATGTCACACTTGACATTTACCTGTCATCCCAGTACAATGTATAACTTTAAAACGTCGAAAAATAAATAATTTGCACTGGGGTGACACGACAGCTGGCTTATGGGGTCCTAAAGTATTAAAAAATCGAAGACAATACGTGAGTAAACGCAGCTGCCGACCAATCAGACTCCATATTTTGGAAATTCAATGTCATTTTGTCCTCACGTTTTATTTTCTAGTTTCGAAGTTGCTAATAATGCTCAAAATTGACAAAGTTAGTGCTTTTCAAACACTTTAGTGAAATATGTTTAGGTACATTCTTTTATTTGTTATGTATTTTATAGTTTGCAAGCCCGCGTTAAAACTGTTATGGTTCTTCCCTCAGCTTTTGTAGAGAGATATATCCTCTTTCTTGTGCCGCAGTCGGATTTAAAGAACCTCCCATACATTGTATACATGAACCCTGAAATAGTACATTACATACCAAGGGCGATAAAACAAAGAATGTCTTAGATCGCAGGTATTTTACGCCCGAGCCGAAGGCAAGGGCGATAAATATGCGATGTGAGGCTTTCTTTATTATCGCCCGTGGTAAGTACAAAATTTTATGTCACCCCCTGGCCAGGAAGTGGGTTTTTTCGCGCGCGGAGCGTGCGATAATGGCCACTTTATGGCCAGGTGTGACATAAACTCCTTTTTTTGAGCAGTCGTGTACCTAATAAATGACGCCCTGCAAGCGTTTGACCCTCAAGGTAACAAATTCGCATTTTGACAAAGACAAAAAAAAAAACAAGAACTACAACAGTTTAACAACAATATTTACAGTCTTACAGTTTAATAATGTTCTTGACAATGCATGATCAATACAATAAATGATATTCTTTCTATTCTAAGAAGTACGTGTTGTTCCATGATAAATGCCCTAGTGAAGAGAGAGAAAATTGCGTGCGATGCACTTTGCACCGCGACTGTATCGAGTGATTAAGGACACGCTTTAGTGGGAGCGGTTGATTAAATTAAAACCTTTTTTTACTAGGGCTTATGGCGGTTGGTTCTTGTGTCAATCATAAAATAAAATATTCGACTCTTTTGTTCGCCGCTTTATAGAAAGTAGCAGCTTTATATATGCTCTTTTCTTTCAAACCGGAACTCGACGCTAAGTATTACGCTTGTATCAAGCTCCGATGTTAGTTTCTTTCATGTCACGATATCTGACATACATTTTGTGTTGCATATTTTCGTCGTTAGATCAAACTCAGGAAAAAATTAACGTAATTCCTGTAGGCAATACAAGCAGATACAAGGTACCTAGCAGTTTAGTTAACAAATACATTCTGTGTAATCGTACGAGTCATAAGTCCCAAAGCCGAAACTAAACCCTAACCCTTCATCCCCCGAATCCGGAGGTTCCAGCGACATCTAATTCATAAAAATAAAAAAAATAGCTTTTGCAAGCGACTTTTTCCACATAAAATTCTTTCATAGAGTTAGAATTTGATTGCTATTATTTTATTCCAGGCGCTTACCCTAGCTTCTCGCTTTTCGATACTAAACTCTCACCCGTCTAAAGACGGACACGGGTCAACTTGCTGGTCGTAGAGCGTCCTAGGCGTACTACCATCCACTATATTGAGACCGCATTACGAATATGTCGAGAGTTTAAAAAAAAATCCCCATCACAAAAAGTACTCAGCCCCCTAAAGAAGTTATCACTTCAAAAATATCGCGATAGGCGACAGCTTAAGACCTTAAAACTGTCCACAGGGAAGACAATATAAATCGTTTATTTTTCCAAGGCGCTTTTGAATGACAAACAATACACAATACAAATATTTAACTAAAAACTTTACTTTGACTTGCATGACTTGTTAGTCTAGTCATGCAATGAAAAAAATATTTTCACATGCCTCGAGGTCGAATATATTAAGGGTCAACAACGTATATTTTAAATAACATCAACTGTTACCATATATTCCTGTGAATAAACTTTCATTCATTCATCTTTAAGCCAAGTTGTGAACACATTCGGTCTGCGGCCACAGCCTTACGGCACAAAGCCTGCCGAAGCGATTAGCCGCGGCTGCTGACGCCTCTCCTTTAATTGACGTGGAAAACTAATTGTTTCACACTAGAGGTAAAATGCTATAGTTTGAATTCAGTAGCTATTAAGGAAAGTCGATAATATCCTACTACTAATATTATTATATCTTGGACGTTTTCTATGTAGAAAACATCCAAGATAACAAATATTCGTGTTTATCGCACAAATTAATGCTCTAACCGCGATTCGAACCCGGGACCTCCTGCTTCGTAGGCAGGGCTACCATAAGGCTAAAGCGATAGTCATAAACAAATCATTTTCATTTCACCCAGACATAAATAACGACTATCACCAGTATCAGCCCATTATCTACCGAGTCTGGAAACCTCACAAGTCAAACGAGGCGGACTTATCAAACATCTCTTTAAGACAACTTGTCAGCGAGGAATTAGGAATTAATTTCTAAACGCTGGCCTCGCCTGGCGTGCTTTGATCTTTGAAAGGGCCGACTTATATTAATTTATCTGAACTTACGGCATTGTACGGAATTTATTTTAGATGACCGCTTTAGCGTAGCTACCAACTGGTAGTGACCCTGCCTACGAAGCTGGAGGTCCCGGGTTCGAATCCCGGCCGCCGGGGCATTTATTTGTGTGATGAGCAAAATATTTGTTCTTGGGCCTTGGATGTTTTCTATGTATTTAAGTATATATTTATCTATATAAGTATGTATATCGTCGCTTAGTACCCATAGTACAAGCTTTGCTTAGTTTGGGACTAGGTTGATTTGTGTAAATGTCCATCATCATCATCATCCTCCTAGCTTTATCCCAGTACAGTTGCATCCTGATTGCAACTGTACTGTGTAAGATTGTCCTTAATATTTGTTATTATTTATTTATACACCGTGAGCCGGTGTCACCCGCCAAACTTTAATAGTGTATTCCCGTCTACTTAGGAGATTAAAATGTCATACAAAATTACTCAATTCGGTAAAATTTTAGAGAATATTTTTTATGTAAATAATTATTTAATGTCGCAACTTTGTAAATAAAACCAAACCTATCGATTGTGACATTGCCACTAATCTAAGTAAGTCACAACATAGTCATTGACACTTATACCAAAGTGACCGTAAGTCACTCATTAAACTTTAAAACGTTTAAAATCTCTGATAGTTTTAAGTGACGCATTCATACAAAGATAACATTCATGTTTTAAAGACAACAGTGCCATAAACTCAAAAAAAGAATCTGTTGTTTGCCGAATTTGCTTAAAAAAAAAAAAACTAAGGTTGATATGACTTTTTATTTTCCTTGTAATGTTTAATGTTTATTTGCGCAAACAACGGTACAAATAATACTAGTAGTATGCCGCATTCTTAGTTCTATTGCGTAACCGCCAGAGGCGCTGTACTTTTGTCCATACTAAATCGTTTACGCAGTCGCTAGCGAGTACGGTAATGCAAACATTGCAAACTCATGGTAAGGGTACAAAAATGGATGGTTAAAATCTGTCAGGTTACTGGGGCCACCGTATATATTAGTACGGACGACAAAGGTTTTTTTTAGATAGGTCGTTGAATAAATATTTGACAACGCAAATAGCTTATTAAGCAGCATGATGGTCTCTTCAGTACTATTTAAACCAAATCACGGTAAGAGCATTTTTTAAATATTTGTAGAAAAGTTTATACAATATCGACTTAGTCCCAAACTAAGCAAAGCTTATACCTAGGTACTATGGGAACTGGCCGACGATGCAGATCCTTATATAGATAGATAAGGACTTAAATACATAGAAAATATCCAAGACTAAGGCGACTTCCTGATTTGTCGGTGCGGAGGCGGTACAATATGAGAAAACTGTCAAATGTCAGTGTCAACTGTCAGTCAACTCAGTACCACTTTTTACTGCGCTCCTACATTTAAATGAGTGCTTCGTGATTGGCGCGGGATGCGCGGTAGCGGGGTGATGCGAAGGCATTGCTGGTTCGCTTCTGCGCATGATATTATTACTGCGCAAATGTAATACTGACAGTATTCAGTCATGCGGGAATTTTTGCGACGTCAGTAAGTTTAAGTCAAAGAAGAAAATGTCACATATCGATCCCGCCCCGCCAAGTCAGGAAGTTTCCTAAGGGAACGATTATTCGCGCTCATCATTTAAATAAATGCCCTGTCCGGGATTCGAACCCGGGTTCGTCAGCTTCGTAGGTAGGAGCCACAAGCTAAACCGGTCGTCGTAATCCAGCTGCTGTTAAGTGTCTAAAAGTCATTGTTGTTTGTATGAGTAAATAATAATATGAGAAAAGCGTCCAAAAAGCGATTTTGGCGAGTCAATTTGTGCACAATGTTTACCAAAGTGGCTTGGATCGGGCTCAAGCATCAATCAGGCTCTAACTTTTTCGATTTGCTTAAAATGTAAAGGGACCACTTACCGTCGTGTGTGGAGTAGGCGGAAAGTTGCGGAGATTGTGACCGGAGGATTGTGTAGTTGAGAAGATAACGATATTTTATGTCAAAATACAGCCCTGCCACAATAAAAAAATGTGCTTGTTTATATATGTTTCGAAAAAAGAGTCGATAAATTAATCAAGAACTAGCTTACTTATAATACTTATTGCTTTGTTGAAAACTACTCTTGATGCATGAAAACTTTCATAATTTTGTATTTTTCTCACTAATTGAAATTGAAGTTCCTTTTGACAATAAAGTGCTATAAACTGAAACTGTTTCTTTACGGGATGCGAAATAAAAATAATTACTGTTTTTTTTTTCTTTGATGAACCCCGGCCGAAAAGAGACAAGATCCCTGAGTTCCCTGACTAACTAAACTAGTGGCTCTGTGAGCTGTAGACCTCGTGAGTGTTTTTTTTATTTCCAAAACTATGTTAGATATATCGAACCTGTAGAGCAGGGGTCGGCAACCTTTTTGCACCCACGGGCCACATAGTAGCTAAAAAAATCTTCGCGGGCCGCAGATGATAATAATGATCACTGTCTGTTGATATCAACTCGAAACAAATTGGTACGCCGTACGCGACAGTAACGTAGTAAAAATTCGCACCCCTTTTTACGTGAAAAACGAGAAAGACGAAAAAACCGACTTTTCACAGATAAACCAGCTAGTTTCCTTACCAAACCCAGATAATTCGCATTTCAACCGCATCGTAATTTCGCGATTCATTCGATCAATGCAAGCATATAGAATAGCAGATATAGAAACTTTAAGGGGGGGGGACGGGTCATAAAGTCATAACACACCTAGATGAAAACGCGAGCTCGAAATTTTTCGAACACTGATGCAAATGCGGCAAATACTTCATACGCATCAAGTCATAACACATCTTGATGAAAATGCGAGCGTAGCGAGCGCGAAATTTTTTGAACATTAAGATGCAGGTGTGGAAAATACTTCATACTGTCTAACGCAAACGCGGCGAGCGCGAAATTTTTGAAAAAAAATTTAGGTAGATTTAACTGTAAAATATACTTACAAACACATATCTCGTCCTTACCAACTGTGAAAATATTCGTGGTTGGCGATACAGACGCTTTCACGATGTTAAGAATTTCAAATTTTACCTTTACAAACAATAAAGCCAGGGAGGCTCGCGGGCCGCACGGAAGGGGCTCGCGGGCCGCCTGTTGCCGACCGCTGCTGTAGAGGAGGACAAACCATAGATTTTTTTTTAGATTACTCAACAAAAATATTCGATGTAATCAAAGAACGTGCTCACAATCAGAGATGTGCAAAATACCTTAAAAAAAGTATTTAAATACAAAATGCAAATAGTTTTTCAAATTTACTATTTCAAATGCAAAATACAAAATACTTTTTCACCTCACTAGCTCGGAAAGCCCTTTTTTATTCTTTAAAAACAGATAGCAAAACTGCATTTTATCCACATGTGTGCAAAGTAATTTTGAAATCCGAACGTGTTCCTAGTTACTTTTTTAACATAATAACTTGTAAGGCCGTGTTCCCACTATCCGATACAATATCGGTGTAGGATTCATTACCGATAAAAATGTTTGGAAAACTGCTTAGTGCTCACACTATCCGATCCGATATCGGTCAGATTCGTATCGGATCCGATATCGGTTAGGGTGGGTGGACACAAAACAGCCAGGACAATTTTAGCCCATCTGATTTTTTTTCAGGTGGTGTGAAAAAAATCAGTCCTTGGATTTCAGATTTTATATTTATTTTGAATTAAAATTTTTTTTATAATTATTTTGAATTTTAAGAAAAAAAAAATATTTTTTTTGGCAAAAAATCGTCATTATACTCCATTTCGACTAATTCAAGAATAAGGATTTCAAATTTTATAACTATTTTAAATTTTAAGCAAAAAAAATTTTTTTTTGCAAAAAATCGTCATTATACTCGATTTTGACTAATTTAGGGATAGGGATTTCAAATTTAATATTTATTTTGAATTTTAAGTAGGAATTTTTTTTTAAAATCGTGATTATACTCGATTTCGACTAATAAAGATTTCAAATTATATTTTGCTTTATATATTTACTTTAGCATTTGTTTTTGAATTTTGCTTAATTTTTTTGCGTCTTTTTGTTCAAATTTAGTTTTTATTTTCTATTTTAATGAAATGAAAAATTGGAAGTAACCCAATTTTTTTTATTGTTTTACTTTTGTTTTTTCCTTTTTCTATTTCCTCGCTTTAGTGAGGTGAAAAGATTTGTGTTACACACGGCTGCAAAGTTATTTTACCTCGTGTGTTGCAACACTTGCTATACTCAGGATTCTAATTTTGAACCACTCGCTTCGCTCAGGATTCTATTTTCGAACCACTCGCTTCGCTCGTGGTTCAACCATAGAATCCATTCGCTACCTCGTGGTTCAACCCTAGAATCCATTCGCTAGCTCGTGTTCCAATTCCACACTCGCGGTTAAAATACAACTTTGCACCCTTGTATAACAAATAACTATTACTTTTTGTATTTTAAATACCAAATACAAAATACGTATTTTCAAAATACTTTATTCAAATAAAATACCTTTAATTTAGATGATATTTGTGTTCTTTATTTTTTATTTATTTATGATTTTAACATTGTAATTGCTCAAAAAGAGCATCCGATCCGACATGTTGCGTCTTGTGAGAACGAATGATCATGCCACCCTATGGAAATACTCTTTCCACATGTGCGGAATTGGGTAGACAAGTGTTAAACTTTAGGAATACCCTTTTATTATCAAGGAACTGCTGATTATTATATCTCAACAGTAGACCACTACCTAAATCCAATACTTTCTTTTTGATAAATAATAAAATAATTTTAACGGTGTCGAAAAAGAAAGACCGGTAATCCAAGTATTTTAAAATCAACCTCGTCTCGTTCCAAAGATAACGTCCATATTGTTTTGTCACTCGCAAGGATGCAGCACTTGCAGGGCCTCAAGTGGCTAATCCTTGACGAATGACACATTTACATGAAAAGTTGAGTGGTAATGTTGGCGAAACTTAGCAGTAAAGTATTTTGCATTTTACAAATACAAAATACACCTCGAAAAGTATTTCAAATAAAATACAAAATGGTTTTCTTATAAAGGTATTTAAATACAAAATATAAAATACCTATTTTGCATTTTTTATTTGTATTTGAAATACAAGTATTTCAAATAAGTCGCATCTCTGCTCACAATACTTCACGAGAATCTGTTGTGAAATGCGACCCTTAGAGGTGAACAAATCGAAATTCGGCTGCAGAAACACAAAATAATTGATAAAAAAATTGTTTTTTAAAATTTTGAAAAAGTGACTCGATAAAAAAATTCTATAGAATTACCGCACCTGCTCACAAAATTTCACGAAAATCGGTTGATAAATGCGACCTGTAGAGGAGAACAAACCAATGAATAAAAAAAAAAAAAATTAATTTACAAAAATTTACTTGCCTAAAAAATTCTATGTAATCATAAAACCCAAATATACTTAGCTCCGTTATTATCTAAGACTTTATTAAAGGATCGTATCCTTTAATCAGTTTTCATTTATTTATCGACACTTTTGTCTGAGTTTAAAACATTACATTTTTTTAAGGCTTCTTGGGGCTCCTCCGCCGCTCTCACCTCCGTGGCTAAACTTAAGAAGGCATATCGGTCTCTTAACTGTTCCGAACAATGGCACATTATTTATTTAGGGGGCGTCTGGCCAGGGTTACCTCGCGCACTCGAATTGATACTTTTTTTAACCTGACTGTAGCTGTATAGGCACAGAAAAAGTAATAGTACTACGTACACAAGTTGCACTGTTAACAAGTCGCCAACTTACAAACCCAAATTACAATACCACAACACAACACACCGACATCTACCGACCTTCACCAAGGAAGAATTTTGGCCGAAGGGAGTCAAGTTCCGGCGTTTTCGCGGTCGGTTACCTGATGACACCTCGAAGTTGCGTAACACATCGCAGTAAAGTTGTAGTGTGTTTATTTGTGCATAGTTTTTAAGTATTTTGTAGATGGGCATTTTCACTTTAAAGTACACCCCTACTTTTTTTTCGGATCTCGGTGATTTTGGGTATTCTGACTCAGAATCACGAGTACCTACTATTGATTCGGATGAAGAAAAAAATGTCCTTGATTTTCCATACAAATTTTCTGTGTCAGTTTTGTGACGAGCCATATAAACTGTATGAAAAAAGCGTCACAAATCTGACTTTTTTTGGCGGGACACTTTTTTTCTTCGCGGAAATGGATAGTACTCGTGATTCTGAGTCAGAATACCCAAAATCACCGAGATCCGAAAAAAAAAGTAGGGGGTGTACTTTAAAGTGAAAATGCCCAGATATGTATGTTAGTCCGTAAGGTATATGTAAATATATAAATAGGTATATGTAAAAGTTTACGCTCCAGTGAGATTGGTTGAGCGGCTTCAACCGAATCTGAGATCTGAGTGGAATCGAGCTACTGGGAGTTTTGTCTGATTGGTTCACATATTTTACGGGCGTACAAGACATATTCGGAATGGGACGGGAAGAGTAACGTACGACCAATTTTAAAAGAAACGATCCTCTCGGTGTGTCGCTCCTGTCTTTTTTTTTCATTGCTGATTTTCAGTGGATTACGCCTACAGGCCAAAAATAGTACATAAATTTAAACTAACGTGAGACTTGCGAGCAGTGATGCGCGGTCAGTTATCGTAACATCACTCAACCTGATGAAGGACTCCAAATGTATGGACTCCGAAACATGTCGCAAATATAGTGACTTTTCCAAGTGAATCTCAACCGTTCATCATCCTCCTAGCGTTATCCCAGTACAGTTGCATCCTGAAGGATGCCTGGGGTCCGCTACCTAATCCCAAGATTTGGCGTAGGCACTAGTTTTTACGGAAGCGACTGCCATCTGACCTTCCAACACCGAGGGGAAACTAGACCTTATTGGGATTAGGCTTTGTCAAGTGAGTGGGCAACTTGACTGTTAGAAGTTCTCAAACCGCCCGAAGGCCTCCAACTTGGTTTAACGACTGCTGCCATAGACAGCAACCGCGATCAACGGCTTAACGTGCCTTCCAAAGCACGGGAGCGCTCAGTTAGTAACCACTCAAAGCGGTCACCCATCCAAGTCCTGACCGCTGCCCACGTTGCTTTACCTTAGATACCGCAAGCGGTACACAGGCGCCGCTGGGCCAGTGAGTCTCAACTCAACCGTTATTCTCCAAAAATAGTATAATATGAACCGCTTAGGCAATAATTGTTTTCAAATTGCCATTCCGATTTATACAACTTAAAAGTAGTGATTTACTGCGAGCCCGGGGTCCCTTTGACAGCTAATCCCAAGATTGAAATCGGAATGGAATCTTCCAATCCTAGGGAAAACTAGACCGTGCTGGAATTAAACCGGTTTCCTCACGTTTTCCTTCACCTAAAAGCAACTGTTTTATATCAAACTAGCGGTTGCCCGCAACTTCGTCTGCGTAGAGCTCGGTTTTTAGTTAAAACATCTTAATATCCAGGAAACGGTATAATAATTGTGACCCGGTGAGACCAAATTATTAATATGCTGTACAGATATAAATCGGTCAACCCAAATTCTCGACCCCTCTAAAAATCCCTTTAGGTATCCACTTATCGGTTAAAAACTCTCATTTACTTAGGCTATTTTTTGTGTGAGTTGACACGTATCTTGTCGTTTTCTCTTCGTTACTGTACATATTTAATTATGGACCTGTAGAAATTTCGTTTCAAACATCTATCCAAATCCACAAATCCTGAAATCATTTAAACAGTCTTTTTGTGAAATGAAAGTCTCTCAATTAAAATAATATTGCTCCCCATACAAACTTTGAACCCCTTTTTAACCCATTGAGGGGATGAATTAAAAAAAAACCGCAGAAATTTGTATTGTTGTATTTAAACAGAGACTCTGTAAAAAATTTGACACCTCTCTCTATTAAAAAAATGTTGCTTCCCATACAAACTTTGAACCCCTTTTTAACCCCTTGAGGGGATGAATTAAAAAAAAACGCTGAAATTAGTTTTGTAGTATTTAATTTAAACAGTTACTGTAAGAAATTTTTCACACCACCTGCTCGATTTTGCTCAATTATATATCATACAAACCTTTCGGAAAGCAAATCATTACACGTGGCCCTTGGTTTTAGAGGGTTATAATTTCAAATTATTACCCGCCGGGTAATAATTTCATTTGAGTTCTGATAGTTCTTATTGATATGTCTTTAAAGTCTAATTTCGTGAAGTCCACACGGCGGCGAGGAGGTGGCACACCAGCTCCGTGTTTTGTTTGGAACGTCGCGTTCGAAACAAAAGACTGCGTCGGCGGCCGCCGCCTGTAGCGGGTCAAGCGCGTGATTTTAGTTCCGTTTTTTTTTCTCAAAAATAATGACTAAAACTATATCTCTATTTTGAATTTTAAGTTAAAAAAAATATATTTTTTTTGCAAAAAAATCGTCATTATACTCGATGTCGACTAATTCAGGGGTAAGGATTTCAAATTATATATTTATTTTGAGTTTTAAGAAAAAAAAAACAATTTTTTGCTAAAAATCGTCATTATACTCGATTTCGACTAATTCAGGGATAAGGATTTCAAATTTTATATTTATTTTGATTTTTAAGAGAAAAATACATTTTTTTGCGAAAAATCGTCATTATACTCGATTTCGACTAATTCAGGGACAAAAATTTCAAATTTTATATATATTTTGAGATTTAAGTTTAAAAAAAAAATTTTGCGAAAAATCATCATTATACTCGATTTCGACTAATTCAGGGATAAGGATTTCAAATTTTATATTTATTTTGAGTTTTAAGTAAAAAAAAAAAAAATTTGCGAAAAATCGTCATTATACTCGATTTCGACTAATTCAGGGACAAGGATTTCAAATTTTATATTTATTTTGAGTTTTAAGAGAAAAATTTTTTTTTTTGCCAAAAATCGTCATTATACTCGTTTTCGACTAATTCAGGGATAAGGATTTCAAATTTTACATTTATTTCGAGTTTTAAGAGAAAAAAAAAATTTTTGCGAAAAATCGTCATTATACTCGATTTCAACTAATTCAGGGATAAGGATTTCAAATTTTATATTTATTTTGAGGTTTAAGCTATATAGCTAGGTTTTTTTTATATATTGTTTTTCATAGTTTAATTTAGTTATATTTAGTTTTAGGTGATATTATGTAATCGTATATTGTGAATAAATGAATAGAAAGCTTAAAAAATAAAATTACAAATTTTCTTAGCTAAAAAAAACTTTTTTTGCGAAAAATCGTCTCTACCTATACTCGATTTCGACTAATTCAGGGATAAGGATTTCAAGATTTAGAATTAAGGATTACTAGATTTTTAATATTTATTTAGAATTAAAAAATAAACTTTTTTGTTAAAATAGTCATCATACTCGACTCGACATACCAAAAACAAGATCCGCGTGAGTTATAGACGCTTAATTATGCGGAGTAAAACAGATTCTATTAAAATAGATACTAAAATTTGCTGCGATTGACTGATTTAATTATGTTTATGTTACACCTAGCCATAAAGTGGCCATTATCGCACGCTCCGCGCGCGAAAAAACCCACTTCCTGGCCAGGGGGTGACATAAAATTTTGTACTTACCGCGGGCGATAATAAAGAAAGCCTCAGATCGCATATTTATCGCCCTTGCCTTCGGCTCGGGCGTAAAGTACCTGCGATCTGAGACATTCTTTGTTTTATCGCCCTTGGTAAGTAATGTACTATTTTAGTAGCCTTGGTTTTTTTATTGCCTCGCAAGAGGTGAGAAAAGTAGAGTATACTCCTCGGGGATAAAGCTGTTTTTGTCTTGGGAGCGCTTAAATCCCTCACTACACTCAGGACTCAGTCTTAATTCCCTCGCTTCGCTCAGGAATTAAGTCATTACTCCCTCGCTCCGCTCGGGAGTAAAATCTGGAGTCCTTCGTTACGTTCGGGATTCAATATCGCACCCGTGACATAAAACAGTGCTTTATCCCCTTGGTGTATAATCTACTATTAAGTCCTTAACTCAAAAAATTTTTGCTTCCAATATAAACTTTGAATCCCTTTTTAACCCCCTTAGGGGTTGAATTTCAAAAAACGCAGAAATTAGTTTTGTTTTATTTAAACAGAGAGTCTCTGTAAGAAATTTGAAGTACCTCACTTAAAAAAAAATTTGCTCCCCATACAAACTTTGAACCCCTTTTTAACCCCTTTAGGGGATGAATTTCGAAAAACGCTGAAATTACTTTTTTTGTATTATTATAAGGAACTTTCATACAAAGTTTGAAGACTCTCACTTAAAAAAAAAATTGCTCCCCATACAATATTTCACCCCTATTTTCAACCCCTTAGGAGACAAAAATTTTGAAAACGCAGATATAACTTTCATTGTCTTATTTTAAGGAGTCTTTGTACAAAGTTTCAAGTCTGTACCTTTAAAAAGTTATTGCCCCCCATACAAACTTTGCACCCCTGTTTTACCCCCTTAGGGGTGGAATTTCCAAAAATCCCGTCTTATCCCTTGCCTCCGTTATATAACCTAACTATAGTGTAAATTTCAAATTTCTAGGACCGGCAGTTTCGGCGGGGCGGTGATTAATCAGTCACCCATCAACTTTATATATATAGATGATATTTCGTAAAACTCAAAACATTTATTCTGCAAATAGGCCTCAAGGGCACTTTTACAAGTCAAAATCTATCTGTATAACAAAAAATATTACAATGTTCAAAATAAAACTAATTACATGTCATAAATAAGATTAAGCTAATATCAATCCAGATTTTTTAGAGATGTATAAGGTCTCTAAGCGTCACAATAAAAATAAAAAGGTACAGTAATCATCATAGAATATTATGAGATGTAAGTCTGAGAAGCTAATAACAACACAGATTTGTTAGAGATGTATAAGGTCTCTTAAGCGTCAGTATGAAAATAATAAAATCTAATAAATGTTCTCAGAGATGTATAAAAAGGTACAGTAATCATCATAGAATATTATGAGATGTAAGTCTGAGAAGCTAATAACAACACAGGTTTGTTAGAGATGTATAAGGTCTCTGAGCGTCAGTATAAAAATTAAATCAAATGAGAACAGAGTGAAGTTTCTCATGTCAATTCAACTGAACACACACTAGTACTGTTACTATTCCTTGCAACCATGAACAGACCGGACCCTACAAACAGCACCCGTTCACGAGTATGACGCGTATCTCAGCCATCGCCTCCCTCGACCATATGTTAGGGAAGGTTGATAAATTTATTTATAAAAACTTTGTGGTACATGCTGAGATCAGAAGCCGAGATCTTCAGATCCAAAGTCGCGTGCCTTGCCTTAGGTACTTTACTTCTGCCGTGTCTTTCCAACCTCTACTTATAATAACGCCCATTATATTAGCTTAAACCCCCATTTTCCTCCCAGCTAGTTCCCATTCAAGGTATATCAAACAAAATCCATTCAGACGTTCGCCGGAGGCACAAAGAGGCATTCACGGGTCGCATAATAAGGATATCAGCTCGATTACTTATCTATAATGGGATCTCATCTGCACTCGACCACAGGCTTTTGTAGGTGGAAGCGTGGGAGACTATGTCAATCCCAACTAAAAGGTCCTTTGTCGATAAAGAAGTCGTCAATAAAGACAATTTCCAATTATGAAGTTAGCCAGTATACAGTGCGTTATCGGCACGCGGGCATTTATTGAAACTGATACTAATTCCTAACTTTAAAACTAGCAATTATTTCCATGTATTAGCAACTATTACTTATTCTGTGGTATTAGCAAATCATAATTTTGTGAATTAAGTGCAAATTAAATTTCCTAATTCCGCACCTTCAATGTACCTACTAAGTGCACCGTTTAAGATAACCACATAGTAAACAGAACATTAAGGGCTGTCATTTACTGAGTTGTCAATTTACTTTAGGTACTGTACATTGCTAGCGATTTAAAAATTTAGGTATAATAATAAAATAATAAAAGCGCATGGTTAAGGCTGGCGTCCACTAGGCTCGCCGAGCCGAGTCGAATCGAATCGAAAATAATTCGCCTCCATACATTAACTATGAAAGTGCGTCGATTGACGCAGAGCCGAATCGAATCGACCGAATGGACGCACTTTCATAGTTAATGTATGAAGGCGAATTATTTCGATTCGATTCGACTCGGCTCGGCGAGCCTAGTGGACGCCAGCCTTTACTTGGTTAGGTTAAGAATACTACGTTTAAGGCCGGGTATTACCACTTTTGAGTTTTTAAAAACCATCTGAGACATAGAATATAGTGTCTTAAAATCTAAAAAAATATATATGTGTTACATAAGGATCTTGTCTAGTCAAAATCGCAGTCATTTACATGACCTGATGAATTTCACTCGGTAGAAAAAAATCGCGAAGCTACCCCTTTTTGCAATGTATTTTCAATACTACGGCTATATTACTGATATTTAACGTTTTATTTTTGTACTCAATTAAAGATCGTAAATAGTTATAGACAAATTCGCAGGGTTTGCTTTGATAGAATGATTGGCTTTATGACTATAGCTAAATATTTACAAAACTGCGCGCAGAGCTTGCGTAGAGAGCGGGATAGTTAATTATAAACTCACGCGTGTTAGAGCGGGACATTTGCGTTGGGGATACCTCCCCTTAAATACCAAACTTAAAGAAAAGCCCTCATGCCGGTAACACACGGTATATATTTTCTTATATTTTGATTTCACGGTTCACGGTTCGAAAGATATCTGTTCCGCTTTTGGCATTTTGACTACGGAACCCTACAAAGACCGAGGTATGGATTTATGAGCTGGATCGTAAAGAGGGCCGGCGCGTTTATATCAATGAAACCCCGGTCATTAGTTTATATATCAGGCCGCGATATAACTTACGCGGCTTAAGAGGCCTTACTGTACTACTCAAAAGAAAATTGGGCCTCAAGTTATTTTTATCGTCACGTAAAAAATAAGTTAAACAGTATATATATTGTACAATAGTTTACATTAAGGCGCAGGTTAGGGCAAGGCCTTCCCCATACAAACTTTGTGCACGTTTTATTCGTCGGTTTTGGCACTAACAAATATAATATTTTTTTTGGTTGTAAATATTAGATATGCGAAGATGGTGATGTGAAAATTTTCAAAAATTTCCAAAAAAATCAAAATTGAAAAATTAAAAAATATATTTAATAAAAAAAAAATACATCACGAAATAGCTATCAGAAAAATAAGCATACTGACCAAAAATCATAACTTTAATGCAAACACAAACGAAGTAAATCCTGCACAAAGTTTGTATGGAGAGAGCTTGCCCTACCCCTGCTCTTAAAACAGAAATACGTAAGTGGTCCGTATTATGATTTGAGCAGCGTAGTTTTAAATTGTTGAAACTCAAATAATGACGAAGGTATTGATACCTAATTCTCGTAAATAGTAACCGAGCCATTTGATTTTTATTGTGTGTAGTAGAATTTAAGCGGAAAAATGTGTTTTTAACTTTTTAGTTTGAAATTTAGAGTGATTCTAGGTATGGATTTTTTAATTTATAAATTCAAAAACTACATGCAAAAAATCCAAAAATCTGTGATACTATTTAGGCCGCAATAGTACTATATAATATGTCAAGATACTCGTCAATTCGTACAGAAAACCGCGTAACTAGAAAAAGAGTTTTAAATATAAACTAATAATTAATAAGGACGCTTAACAGCAAAAGAAAAGTTTGTATCGACAATAATTTTCTTTCTTCTTCTGCAGTCTTGTGAAACAATACAACCTATTATGTTCATGATTCGCGCCTCACTATTAAAACATAGTAGAAACAAAGTTTAAAATGCAATCCGCTTCATCAAATAACCTTTGAAGCTGGGTGCAATAAAATGTGAGTGATTATGCCTCGAACCGTAAAGTAGAAATGGCGCTGTTGTGGATTTAATTGTTTAGCTGAAGCCTTTATATATAGCTTGGATATTACCTAGCTAGGTTTTAATTTAGGTACAATGTTATTACACATTATGATATTTATTGCTTTTTATTAAGGTTTAGTATGAAGGGGCTTGTATTTCATATTGCCGTACTTTTGTTAGTCGCTTTGACTTGTCATTGAAAAACCAACATGAGGAGTCAATTAAGGATTTAGATGTGTTTCACCTGTTTGATCGGGTGAAAAACACATTGAAATTAAATTAAAAGTATTTATAAGCCTCATCAGATTTACCCCTTTATGTCTCAGTTCATAATTTCACACGGGTTGGCGATTTAGGTATAACGGCGAAGAGAATACCCAATTAGATCGATCGATTGATCTGTCTTTGTCTCTTTCAATAAAGCGAGACAACAATCAACCATTTACTATGGAGACGATAATTCAATGCCTTCAACCTTTAAGTCCGAAACGTAGTAAGACCAACCAGCGATATTTCCATAGTAGTCCCTCGGACTTTTAAAATTAAGCTCAAAGTTGTTTGACCTAGTTTTGTGTCTTGAGTGTTTTTATAGGTGTAGCAAGATCATTCAGTGGCTTTGAATGATCTAATTCTTAGAGGATGTGAGCGTGAAATAGCTAATGAGGGGTATTCTCTATTCATATTTGGAGGTGTTTTTGATATCGCAGTTAATGACCTGAATTGAATATGTCTCTAGCTTTAAATGAGTTGGTAGCTACTGTCCTAATGTCGTACTCGTGGTCAGGTTTGTTATCATGAATTTTACAAATTCTTACATGAAAATATCTTGGGTAATATTACTGACACTTGGAGACTCTGTAGGTAGGTACATTTCCCTCTCAGTTACCTATGTCCAACAGTGGACGTTTTCCAGCTGATATTATGATGATAATGATTGTATTAAAAAATGCCATTATGTGACAATATTTGCATATAATTGTTTCAGTTGAATGCAGATAGTTCGACTCATTATTAGTATCTGTAAGCGAGCTAACTACGAATTGTCGTAGCTGGTAATGCAGCAGTTTCCGCGCTAGGCCGCCGTTGTTACTGGCTTCACAAAATACCACCGTTTTGGGAGAAACATACGGGTCGTTAATTGGGACGTGGTAGCTAGTAATAATTACTTACTACTTACCACTAGTTACAAAGTCAACTTTTATTTGACAGTTTTACAAGATGCCGTCGAAAAGAATACGATATTTATTTTTTTCAAAATTACTTATTCTACTACAAGATTTCTAAAACAGCGAGCAAAATCCGCGTGCGGTTTATCTGGTATGATATGAAACATCAGTAAAATATATATATGTGCTTATAAACAAAACACTCAAACAATTGTGTAGTCGTTAATTATGTTATTTCGGTACAAACTTAAGTACCAACCCAGCAATTATGACATTTCATCAAAAGTTGTCATATATAGGACTTCAGTTAAATCCCGTGTTCTGTCCTACCTACAGTACCTACTTTGTGCCGTTGGCAGAAGCATTTAACATTGCCTAAACGGCAGTTTTCTTCTCATTTGGAACAATAATAACATTCCATATTATTAATACAAATAAATCCATGCTATCGATAATGTCACCTCTTAAACCGCTGAACCGATTTGGATGAAATTTGGTATGGGGATAGTTTGAGCCCTGGGGAAGGACATAAGATGATTTTTATCTATCTTAAGGGGGTAGAAGTTTGTATGGAAGAGTGATAACTAGTAAGCGCATGAAATAAAAGAATAGCAATAAAATTCTAACGAGATTACCGAGTTCTACGCAGACGAAGTCGCGGGCAAAAGCTAGTGTTTAGCTATATGTATTCTACTAAACGGTTAAAACGCGCGTATGAATGAATGAATAAGTTTTATTTCCAGGCAATAAACCCATGTATGTGTCACTGTATGATTTGTCACTCGGCATGTACAGTCAAGGGCACCAATATGTATATACTTTTTCACCTTATTCCATTGAAATAAGGTTCAAAAATGTATACATATTTATGCCCTTGACTGTACCTATCTATCGAACTCTTCGGGAGATCTGCGTTAATTCAATTCGTGGCGCGTGAGTTTTAAATGTTTAGTAGAATGTTGAACGCGACTCACAAAAGTTTACATTCAAATGTTTAACTGCCAATAACAATGCTAGTTTTCGTAGCGATAAATTGATATTCGTACAACAAAAAATTTTAATAGCTTCGTTTAGTCTGAGATTGAGACTCGTGTGTTTCCCTAGTCTCCTAGTTAGTCTACAGCCATTAAAGACAACGATGTGTGCTCTAATATTAATAAGGTAATATAGTCCTAACACGTTGCTCGACGTAACACAAGTTATGGAAAACAATACAAATGCCAGTTGTGCAAACAATCCTTTGTACAACAGTCTCCTACAATAGTACATTACTTAACAAGGGCGGTAAAACAACCTTCGGCTCGGGCGTCAAATACCTGCGATCTGAGGCTTTCTTTATTACCGCCCGTGTTAAGTACAAAATTTTATGTCACCCCCTGGCCAGGAAGTGGGTTTTTTCGCGCGCGGAGCGTGCGATAATGGCCGCTTTATGGCCAGGTGTGACATAAAATATATTTGTACTCTTCAGGGTACTCAAAAATATACAAATACAAATACGTTTATTTTTCTCTTTAAATTACAATGGTGTATCGGTTAGTAATATCTTATATCTAATTGACATGGAAAAATCGGTGTGAGCACAGCGATAAGCTGAAATATCGAATATGCACTCAACAGCTTGACAATAACATCGTATTTTGATGCGAGCCCGTTATTCGCTTCGACACTTTTGCAATTCAATTATAACATTAATAAGTACTGCCTAAATATGACGCTGTTTACAAATTTTATAGCCGAGCTTGTATGTCATTGTCATATCACAATAAATATTTGCCAATAAATAAATCCCTCCACATCAACTCGCCCATCACCTAAATACTGCACATTTCAGCTCAAGGGCGGTAAAATCGGGCGATAACGCCGGATTGCGGGCACCTGTCAAAATCGAATCAGTGTAACATGTCATTACCACCCGTATTGAATTCCGTATAGTTTTGAAATGGCATCAAATACATGTGTATATGAAGAAATTTGTTACTATTTATAAATGAGGCTCGATTCTTATAATTAGTTTTGATACATATGCGGGTTAAATATGGAATTTGAAAATGGACTTAGCGTGTGCAAGTCCGAAACATGTTCATTAGTTTCAGAACAAATGTTTTTAAGTACAATAATTATTCGTTAAATACCTATCTTGTCGATTCGGGTTTTTGCAAAATGAAACAACCTTCGTGGAAACCGCCCAAATAGAGTCCAATTATCCATTACCTTGGTACAAAAGAAAGGATACACCATACAAAGTCGTAAGAGAGAGAGGTTGTAACTGCCGGCACAATTTGGCTACGTCGTTACACCCCGAGTAACGAGTCCTGGTTATTCGCAAAGCTTCCACACCTCACTTAACAACCACAACAACAACTTGACAAGGATACTTGTCTATAGATATTTCCGGGGCATTTTATTATTTATTTATGTTAGGAGAACCAACAGCAGAATAATGTAACAATGTGAATATTTGAATTTAAACTTTCGTGAGACATGTTATAACTCGCACGCTTCGCTCGGTCGCTTATTGTGTCTAACGGGTCGCAGACGCACTCATCCTGAGGAAGAACTCCCGAAGAGTTCGAAACATGTCGCCCGAAGTGACAATTAATACGTGAGTTTTAACCGTTTAGTAAAATAAATGTGAATATTAACAGAAGAGCCAATTACAAGCTTTGCTTAGGCTACTTCCTGACTTGGCGGGGCGGGATCGATATGTGACATTTTCTTCTTTGGCGTAATCTTACTGACGTCGCAAAGATTTTCACTTGACGTAATACTGTCAGTATTACATTTGCGCAGTAGTAATATCATGCGGAGAAGCGAAGTACTGCCTTCGCATCACCCCGCTACCGCGCATCCCACGCCAGTCAGGAAGCACTCAATTAAATATAAGGGCGCAGTAAAAACGGGTACTGCCTCGACTGACAGTTGACACTGACATTTGACAGCTTGCTCATATCGTACCGCCTCCGCACCGACAAATCAGGAAGTCGCCTTAGTTAGAGACTAGTTCGATTTGTGTAAGTACCTAATATTGTCCATAAAAATTATACTAATTTATTATATTTATACAAGAGGCGAGGTGAGTAAAGAGTTGCGAATCGCCGGCTGTATTCGTACTAACAGTTTGCTTTCGTCTAATTTATCGTTTTTTGTAATTCTTTCTCCGCTCGTGCGCTATTGGTTGACTACTTCAGTTTCAGCACACTGAGTCTGATGCCGAGTTAAAAACATGTCATTCATACTAATATTATAATGCTGCAAAATTAAAAAAAATCAGCGTACTCATTATAGTCATACCACAGAATAATTAATATTACTTACGTACAGAAGGTTTTCTTCTAACAAAACCGTCGTTTGACAGCTAATCATCGCTCGTCACATAGCACGAGTGTAGTCGACACGGAGAAAAGCCATAACTACCAAGTAGATTTTACAAAGTCGTTTTGTTACTGCCCTAATTACAAAATTTTAGCCACGAATACTAAAGTTTAGCTGGCATTACTAGCCAAAGCCCTGTTTGGGTCATTGTCAGTCGGAAAAACAAAAGTTGTCCATTCGGTGGTCAATAGTTAACGGCTTGTGTGCATATAATTTACGTTTTTATTACATGGATTTATAGACACGGAATTACAGATTATACGGGTTATCAGATCATTCGAAAATTAAGCTTTGTAGCCCTTAACTTTTGACATGTCCACCGAAAAGACGCGCACTTAAATCTGACAATGACCCGTTTATATATACTTAAAATTATATGAATTGTCCGATTTGTATCAAATTAGGCCGTTCAAAAAGCGACTTTAATGTCGAAGCGTGAAGATTCAAAGTCCAATGACAAGTTTTATAAAATGTCGGACATTTTAAATATATTCTACTATACCAGTCTTTTTTAGTAATCCCTACAAATTTTTAGTTGTCCCTACAAAACCAATTTGTAGTTAAATAAAATGCCGTTAAGTAGTAACCAATTTGTAGTTAAGTAAAATGCCGTTAACGTGCCGTTAAGTAAAATTTTGTAATCCTCACTTAAATTTAGTAATAATAAATAAAGTTTTTTTCTAAGTGGAAGCGGTAAGAGGCCATACTCAAGATACAAAGCTAAGCTGAAACTCAAGTAGCCCACTAACACATACACAGACATATCTTAATAGAATCAGGCGGGATTACCTATCTGCTGTTATTTACGGCGGCTCGAGGCCGGGACCTTTAATGGGAGCAACCGTGGAACTGAATAAAGGCTTTGATAACTACCTCTATGTTGACGGTTGCATTACCTTTATTGTTGATTACTGCTGTGGTTTAGAACAAAACGGCGTTGAGATATAGTTAAAAACCCACGACAACTAAACGGAGCTTCGCTTTTGTCGCCAAAATGATGTTTTAGCTTTAAGGCTTAAGAAATTTTAAAACCATCTGAGACATAGAATATAGTGTCTTAAATTAAAAAAATATATATGTAATAATGTAAGGATCTTGTCTAGTCAAAATCGCAGTCAGTTACATGACCTGATGAATTACCCTCGATTGAAAAAAATTGCAAATTTACCCCTTCTTGGAATGTTTTTTCAATATGACGGCCAGTTATATTACTGATTATTTTACACGACTGCCCAAAAAAGGAGTGTATTGTTTTACATTTAATTTTTGTACTCAATTAAAGATCCTAAATAGTTATAGACAAATTCGCAGGGTTTGCTTTGATAAAATGATTGGCTTAATGACTATAGCTAAACGACGAAAACTACGCGCAGAGCTTCCCTAGAGAGCGGGATGGTTAATTGCAAACTCACACGTGTTAGAGCGGGACATTTGCATTGGGGACACCTCCCCATGTTAGCTATAAGGTACTTATTTGTGAGCCTTTGGCGCCTGAAATAAATGATGTATCCTCTATCCACATACATTTATTTTATTTCATTCCTATCCGCATTCACTGTTAGGCGTCTTCCTGACTTGTCGGTGCGAAGGCGGTACGATATGAGAAAACTGTCAAATGTCAGTGTCAACTGTCAGTCAACTCAGTACTACTTTTTACTGCGCCCCTACATTTAAATGAGTGCTTCCTGACTGGCGCGGGATGCGCGGAAGCGGGACTATACGAAGGCAGTATCTACTGGTCCGCTTCTGCGCATAATATTACTACTGCGTAAATGTAATACTGACAGTATTCTGTCAAGTGGGAATCTTTGCGACGTCAGTAAGTACGTCAAAGAAGAAAATGACACATATCGATCCCGCCCCGCCAAGGAGTTACTGAAATTTGATCTGACATTTGGTCTGACGGATCTTTATAAAACCCGGCTTAGTCGCCTTACTTTTATTTTTGTTTGTTTTCCACAGGATAGGTCTAGCATAGTGATTGCCCACACTATTTTACTATTTACTATATTGCTTCTACTTTGTGTCTGAATGTCGTATACTTTACACGTAACATTAATATACGTTAATTTTAACCGTCTGCCGCAGTGTAGATCCACAAAAGGTAGACTGATTACTTGGTAAAGGTCCGCTGGATGCGGCATCGGTCATTGTGACACTCCTTGGACGAGGTAGGTATATTTCCAGTCACCAGCATCAATATCTCACACAATAAGTCCTGATAAGTTTATTTCTGGGAACATTAGGCTTCAATTAAATAAGTATAGGTAGATTAGATGGAAGAGATCCCTGCGGTAAAAAACCCTTAAATTTTAATTTCTCTTATGTAGTAATTTTTTCATGTATTTTAGGATTACATGTAATCCTAAAATACAGGTTGTGGAAGTTAAAAATAAACTCTGAACCATTAAAAAACTAAACCTTCCTATAAAATTGCTACAAGTACCCTATTTATATATGTTTTTCTTGTGACCCTATATATTATGTTTTACCTAGAAATAATTCTTAATCAAATTAAATTTGTCAAGCGGATGCGATGCAATGAAAGTGAAAAAATTAAAATTTAACGCCACAGGTGGGATTTGAACCCACGACCTCTGGAATCCGTCCTTCGTTCGTTTCATTGGAAATTGTAAATCTGTAATTAATTTTCGGATGTATGTGGCTTGTAATATTGTCTAATTCTCATGTCTTTATATAATTTTGTTGTTAATTAGGAGCCAAAATATGATTGATTAATGTATTCTCGTTAAAAAGAAACTGTTCGGTTTTTATATCCTTTTTTACCCCGGCCTGCTCAGGCGAAACATTATAAACCACATAATCAGGTTAAACATAAAAACAATTTAAAAAATAATTAATTGAGGCATTAAGTCCGCCTTTTATACCTAGGTACCTAGGTTCCTTAGTTCTACTTTTGTGCGATAAAGATCAACAATAATTGTAGAAATAATATACTCAGTACAGAAGTATTTTTCATCAGATCATTGTCTCAAATAATAGGTACCTACTAAAATGGTGAAACTCTATTGATAGTCACCACGGGTGACATGTTTCATAGCGATGCTGCCACGAGAGCACTCAATGAAGAACAGCCTCCGAAGGGTTCGAGACATGTCATGTATTGTTCTTTTTTTTTATTGATAGATGACGAGCTAAAGTTTTATGGGAGCAAGCGGACTCCGCCGTTACGATTTACTATCAAATTGAGTTATAATAGTAAATCAAGTGGAATAGCGCAGTTAGGAGCTATTAAAACTTTCAGCATGCCACGTTAATTGGGAAAAGAGTTGTTTATAACAACAAATAGCTCCAGCTAACTTAATGATGGCTCGTCCAATTCAATTTTACCATTATGGTCAAAACGAAAACAGTTCTTTATCGATTTTTTTTATCCAATTTAGCCTAGATTTCTAATAAATAAATTTTAGCCTAGTCTCTACATTTTAGTGCTACTCTCTGATCTTATAAACAATCTGGCAAGGCATGAGACTGAGGAAGAAAGAGATATCCGCATGGCATTTCGTACAAAGAACCTTAAGTCACGAATAATACCGCATCTTAAGGTAGTGAACCACTGTACCCAACACCAGGCTATTAAAATGTTCAACAGACTGCCGTTACAATTTAAAAAGATTACAGTGCATGCCGAATTTAAAAATAAACTAAAGAATTTTTCATTAGAATATAGTTATTATAGCATCAACGAAATATTTCAGAGATGAGTATCATTATAAGCTGTTACTATTTAAAAAATATATTATAATTTATTTATTTTTTGACTTAATGACGAATGTATATTTTCTTTTAATTCTTTATTGGTTATGATTTATGATTGTATTTGGTGTGTGGTGATTATATTCTATTTTTTAATGTTATTTTTATTGTAAATTCATTATTTATTTGGAAATTGTACTTTGTTGTATTTAATTGTGTAATTCTTGCCATTGTATTTTGTATTGTAAATCAATCTTATTAATTCTTGGAGCACTTAAATATTAAGTAAGTAGTCATTGATATAATTAAGTTATGTATTAAGTTATTTCAAACACAATATTGTATTGTTTATGAATAAATGAATTGAATTGAATTGAATTTGTATGCACTACACCGCGTACGTTTTTCCCCGGTAGCGGTTTGGGGACGTCACGTAAAACAAAGGAACATTGAGTAGAATTACCCGCTCCCTTCATTCACTAAAGACGCATGACTTGAGGTTGTTACGTTGGTGCGGTTAAATACCTAATCGCTGTATAAGGTAGACCCAGATACATTGAAAAAGGCCTGTAAACTAAGTGTCTACAATGGTGTCTACAATTTTATTCGACAAAGTAGTACAATCTACTATCGAAAAGAGCCGAGGATGCAGCATGCGCTGCGTTGAGAGTAAGGCGATTTCCTGATTTGTCGGTGCGGAGGCAGTACGATATGAGAAAAGTGTCATATGTCAATGTCAGCTGTCAGTCGACGCGATACCATTTTTTACTACGCCCCTACATTTAAATGAGTGCTTCCTGACTGGCGCGGGATGCGCGGTAGCGGGACGATGCGAAGGCGGTACTGCTTCGCTTCTGCGCATGATATTACTACTGCGCAAACGTAATACTGACAGTATTATATCAGGTGGGAATCTTTGCGACGTCAGTAAGTTTACGTCAAAGAAGAAAATGTCACATATCGATCCCGCCCCGCCAAGTCAGGAAGTCACCTTAGGTATACTTGTCATTTGTTTCTTGCCAACTCTTGCATAGAACTTGTAGGTACAGTCAAGGGCACCATATGTATACACTTTTTCACCTTATTCCATTGAAATAAGGTCCAAAAATGTATACATATTATGCCCTCGACTGTACAGGTAAATTACTTTCGAGACGTTTTTGCATTTGTAGTTGTGTAAAGGTTATATTAGGTTATTTTTAAGGTCAATGTACTACAATAAAAATTACTCCTTATTAATTAAAAAAAAAAGACAAAATTTAAATGTGTGTAAACATACAAATACTACTACAAATACAATATATACTAAAATACTACTACAAATGCATAAACGTCTCGAAAGTAATTTACCTGTGTACTAAAAAACAACAGAGTAGTAAGTAAGATCGCCAGAGATGCGATGTGTTGAGAGTAAGGTATGTTGTCTCTAGATCAACAACGAATCCTCAAGTCACAAAGGGATTGGCAACGTGCTTGTGATTTTTCTATAGTCGCAGGCGCCCAGTTTTTTGTATGGGGACGCACTTCCCCAGTCGCTGCTCGAAAGACCGATGATATAGGTACATGGATAGAAACTAGAACCAATAGGAACTCGGGCAAATGAGCCGAACCGAGATGAAAACTTGCAGTTTCCCGTATAAATGTCGCCGAAACGGTATAAGGGCGCGGATTAACGAGAAAACTTTTTTGATCAGCGGCCGCTGCCTGCTAATCATAAGTTGGGCGATCGAGTTACTGACAAGGTTACTTAACCACTTGTTTGCGTAACATGATAGCGACTCTAGTTGGGGTAGGCTGAAGGGATTCTTACACATGACGTAATATAAGAATAAAAGACCGGCCAAGTGCGAGTCGGACTCGCGCACGAAGGGTTCCGTCCCATTATTTATAAATAATAATGTTAATTAATATCAAGTAGAATTTTGATCAAGTGCGAGTCGGGTTTTTGTTTTCCCATACATTTTGAGACCCAGCGCCTAATGAAGGCAACGAGCAAAGTACTTTTAAAAAACTTTGCTCGTTGATTTCATCAGACGCTGGGCCTCAAAATGTTTTTGTATGGGAGCCCCTTAAATATTTACTGTATCCCGATTTTTAGTATTTATTGTTATAGCGGCAACCGAAATACATCATCTGTGAAAATTTCAGCTGTCTACTTATTACGGTTCATGAGGTACAGCCTGGTGACAGACGGACGGACAGACGGATGGACAGCGATGACGATGACAGACAGGCTTTTTAACCTGTCTGATAAAAAGCAGATAGCGGTGCCTATTGACGCTTGTGACTCTTCTAAGATTTATCGCTGTTCTTTTGACAGTTGACCGGTACTGAAAACAAATTTGACGTGAGCTGTACTGGGATGCAATCTGTCATAGGTACAGTGATATTTTGTGCGTGTCAACCCCACCCCATTCCGTACAATTGACTTATGTTCCTATGTCCCCTAGATGGGGCAGAGGGCTTCCACAGGTCGCCGCCATCCCGTTCGGTCTTGAGCTTCGCGCTTCAATTCGCTCCACATCTTCCCTGTTGTCTTCGCCTCTGCGATGATCGTCCGCCGCCAGGTTTGCTTAGGGCGGCCACGCTTTCGCTTTCCTTGGGGATTCCAGTCTAGGGCTTGCCTCGGAATGTGGTCGGGATCCCTTCGAAGCGTGTGACCGAACCAGTTCCACTTGCGGCGTTTTATCTGCTGGTCGATCGGAGTCTCATGGCAGCGTTCCCACAGTTCGCAATTGGAGATTTTCTCGGGCCAGTAAACACCGAGAATACGGCGAAGACATCGGTTGATTGATGACGACCTGAAGCCGGCGCGTCAATTCCGTACAATTGCACATACATTAATATGAGATTCACTGTGGAGGGGCGCGTCGTCGTGGAAGACACGCACTATGACTTGTGCATGACATAGGTAAAACAATACAGACAGCGTTTTGAATAACGTAGACAGCATGTTCACACACTGGGATATGGGATTTCGACTGCGCGTAATCAAACCTTCCTGGAGAGAAATATAATGACGGGAAAAGGTGAGGGCCAGAGGTCCTGGGGCAGTCCACCCGCTAGATGGAGCACCCAAGTCACTGAAGAAGAAGAAGAAGAAACATTTATTTACTGCACAAAAGACACACAGATACAAAAAATAATTGACGTACAAAACTCAGAACTTATAAAATAATGTGTGTCTTCGCGGCAGCAAATCGGTTGCTGTCTCAGCATTATGCTGAGGTGTTAAACACCTGCAGCGCTGGTTTTCAGACAGCACTGCACCCCTGCAACTACATCTGCACGAGGCCATCCATAAGGCGGTGACAGGAGCCGATGAAGGAGTCTGGTCAGCAAGAATGGGGCATGATGTCACGATCCTCAGCATTGGGGGAGCGACTGATGATGATGAATCAAACCTACGGCCATTTTGAAATGTATTTTCTAATGTTGCCGCCCTCTAGAACCTTTTATCCTTTTAATAATCAACAGTGAATGTCCGTGTCCACAATCCCGCGGTTAAATTAATTCGCTTGCGCAAATAGTGTATATCGGGACACGTGTACGCAGCAGTAATTAAAGCGTAATTCGGATGCGGAGCTGTTACATCCGATATGTTGTTTACTATTCCGTGAGGGCGCACGGCTCCATTGTCACACGTCACATGATCGCCGGGTTAATTATTATTAGGGTTCAGTACCCGAAGGGTCCAAACGGAGTTTATTGCTGTCACTCACGCGTCTGTCCGTCCGTTCGTCGTCTGTCACAAAAGAATTTTATAACTTCCCGCTGGCATATGAACTTGTAATTTGGTGGTAATGTTTATTATTACGTATATTTTAACAAAAAATATTAATATATTGACAAATCAGGTTTTTTTCATAGAAATCTCCTTATTTATTCCTATTAAAACCAACTTAATTATGCGGTTGTTTGGGTGGGTTTGCGGAGTCCGACTCGCACTTGGCCGGTTTTTTTTAAAGTAACAGCAGGAATCGATAATGTTGACAATGGTGAAGGTATTAGTCAGGGCTCGGAATCGGTTTTTATTATTTTTAAATTTTTCTCCTAAAGTACCTTCTCAAAAAAAATATCGTAAAACGCAATTAACCGAAATTAGGTACTAACCGGTTAATTGCATGAAGACGAAACCGGTTTCCGAGCCCGGTGGTAATATACAGTTTCCTCTCGATATTTTTCTGTCCAAAAATCCACAGCTATGAAACGATATTGAGTTTTTTGGACCCAGTGATACGAGCCGGCGTTCGAACCGGCGACCTCCGGGGTCCGAGTCGCGTGTCTTACCGCTGGGCTACAGTGGCAGTTAGCGTTTATTGAATTTAAACTTCACATTTGTACAAATGGCGGCATCAATGCCAAATGGCATTCTCAACCAGTCAATCACAGGGCCAAACAGAGACGCAGACGAAATCGCGGGCAAAAGCTAGTTTTATATACATTGTATATTGTTCAGACGAAATTACACGCAGCCGAGTTTCTTACGCCGGTTCTTCTCGAGGTAGAGGTTTATTTTCAGAACTTGTAGTAGTTTATTGATATTCATAGGTGCATGTAAGTAATATGCCTAAATTGAGGAATCTTAGACTTTGAATGTTTCTTTTTTTTAATCTGGTGGCTTTAGATGCCCGGCCCAATAAAGCGATGCGCTTGATGAGTATCCTGGGGAAATTCTGGGGAACCTCCAACATGACCTCGCGGGCGATTTAAACACTGGAAGACTGAATGAAAAATAACGGTGCTAAATATCGTGGAACAACGAGAACGCGCACCTCCCTCAAGTGTCGCGAAATGTTCCCAGCTAAGTGAAATTGTCTTCCTGTACTTTATTACATACATGTCACCGCCTATATACTGCGACTTTATTGCGATACGTATATATTACTTCATTTACATACACCTGGAGGCTCCGTAGCCGTGTTTGTTATGATTACATACTAAATATAAAGGTAGTGCGAGTATAGAATTGAATATAATAGCAGCAAGTTATACTATTCCTGTGGAAGCTCACAGGAATAGTATAATTTACATGAACTCGGTTAAAAATGACGTGTTTTTTTGAACCGTGGTGGTTTGTGGCTTTATAGGCAGGGTCCAATAAAGCGATATTAGGAGTGCGCCGCCGTTGGGGAGTGGCCAGGGGGAATCTGCGACACGACCACGCGGGCGGTTTAAACACTGGAACTAAGGGCTGGACTAAGAGCTTTAAAAGAATGTGACTGACTGTTGGTTTCGGACATCATAGCTTAGATTATTTTTATATATTTAATGCATGTTATTATCGTATATCGTAAAAAGGAACGCGTTCATTAGCGACAATTTTGTAGGGTAGATTTCTCGTTTTTTTGACATTTTATAAAAGCCAGTTGAAGGTATATAATTTTTTTGATGGCTGCTCGCGACTGCACGCACAAGCCCGTTCGTCGCGCTAAAACATATAGAAAATAAACTTTCGAAACCCTCGCCTCGACCAGTACAGCATCAGCTCGTCGTCATGGATTGTCGGTACCGACTCATCAGTGCGCTGGGCAGAATTAGGGTGAGTTGGCCTTCATTTTGATTTGCTTTCACTGGTATCGTTTGTAGAATTAATAATTAATAACTTTCGTTTCGCAAAAAAAGGAATTTCCCTACTCGAGGGCGATTGTACACTGACTCTACCCTATAGTAAGGACTTTGTAGGTAAGGTACTAGACTAAGCAGAGGTATGTCGTATAATTAAGATGATCTAGTTCTATTGAGGAATGTCGACGAGTTATTGTTATTACATAATGGGTAGCATTTAACGAACCACCAAATTAGTTGCCGAATGATACTCTAAAAAATTACATTGATTACCAAAAATACTAGATTCGCAACAAATTTTCAACTCCTTTTAAATATAAAGTGCAACTCAAAGAAGTAACATATCGATAACCTATTAAATTAAATTGTTACCAAATAAATTAGTCACTACCCAAAAATACTAAATGATCACCTAATTTCAAACACCAAATTTCATATAATTTACATCCAAATATTACAGGGCTCGTAATCCTATTAAAATTATTTACACCCAAATAATTCTTTCGATACCCAGAAATACTACATGATCACCAAATTTCACGCGGCAATTGTTTTTTAACGCCCGACGCGAAAAGCAGTTCCAATCTAGTCTAACCTCATTGCTAGCACCTGATGCGGTTTTCCATACGGTCCGTCTCGCTCGCACGTCACACCGCGTGCGAGCAAGACAGCGCTAAATGATTTTATTTTATAGAAGCTTCAAAATTTCTGTAACTTTAATGAGACACGTACATAACATAATTTAATTTAATATATTTTCAACAGTGCTTGCTTTCCTTACTGGTCGCATACAGCTATTTGTTCTCAGATGTTTTTGCCTCTATTCGCTGATAATCGTCAATTTGCCTAGGTAGTAGTATTTTTCTATGACATCTATTTTTATTTCAAACTAGTGGAAATTGGAACAGTGTTGACGGATCTCCGCTGGCGCGGAGCTCCTATTTTGAGTTGTTTTGGCCCTTCGGGCCGATGCAAAACTAACATAACCTAAACCTACCTATACCTTTTTCTACCTATTAACTTCCTTTAATTTTTCCATGAAAGTCTATCTAAATTAATAAAGTAACCTCATTTGAGGACCTTTATCCATTTTCATAACAAACTAACAATTTAATAAATCAACAAAACTCATTTTCATATAAAAGTTTTCATTCAAACGCGCTCACGTCAACGCATTAAAAAATTAATAATAAAACTTCTTGCAGTTTGTAAACCATCAGCAATAGGTAGTTAGAATGAAACAGCAATAGGTACCTTTCACTCTGACGACATATCAATAGGTTTTATGCTTCAGACAATTCTTTGACCTTTGTATTTGATTGAGTGAGATAGCAGTATACGTGTTATTATTTCACACAGCCACATTGCGCGTTGCTTTTTAAATTAATTTAGAATTTTACTTTCTAATTTATAACATTTTGGAAATGACTAAAATATTTATATTGCTAAAAACAATTAATTTGTAATTGTTTACTAAAATATAGCATGCGATGTGTATAATATTTGGATGTTATTCTAATGAAAAAAGGTGCATGAGATTAGGTGGTAGTTTAGTGTTTTTGGTGGTACTTGACAATTTTTTTGATGAGATTATAAATTTATAGGAACGCAATAAGTAAAATAGGTGCAAGTGCTGCAAAAATAGGTAGAATTTTTTTGGTGACTCGGAATTGCTGATCGATAAATTTTTTTGAGTGTTCAACCTTATTTTAGGGTTCGAAAATTTGATGATATCAAAAGTTATTTAGGTGATCATTTTATTTGTTCCCTTACATAATCATCCAATTAAGTGGCGGCTAATGATGTTGACATCGAGATGGCGTTGTTTTTGTGGAATCATCTCGTTTAAAGGCGCGCTCGTGGCCCAGCGGCGCCGGGTACCGCTTGCGCCGGGTACCGCTAAGGTTAAGCAACGTGGGCAGCGGTCAGGACTTGGATGGGTGACCGCTTTGAGTGATTACTAACTCAGCGCTTCCGTGATTGGAAAGCACGTTAAGCCGTTGATCCCGGTTGCTGTCTATGGCAGCAGTCGTTAAGCCAAGTTGGAGGCCTTTGGGCGGTTTGAGAACTTCTAACAGTCAAGTTGCCCACTCACTTGACAAAGCCTAATCCCAATAAGGTCTAGTTTCCCCTCGGGGTTAGAAGGTCAGATGGCAGTCGCTTCCGTAAAAATTAGTGCTTACGCCAAATCTTGGGATTAGGTAGCGGTCCCCAGGCATCCTTCAGGATGCAACTGTACTGGGATAACGCTAGGAGGATGATGAGGATGATGATCTCGTTTAAAGACCGATTTACATTTTGCACGAACTTGCCTGCAATTTTCATTACATTGCAGGGTATGATCGTATTCATTTTAACTTGGTTGCCCGCAGCTCTGCAATGTAAAATGAAACTAGCATCAATGTGACACATTTTCGGTGGCTTACGGCATATTCTGGGGCAATGCGTCATAGACATCTTGTTGGAACAAAAACGATGTATTAGAGCCATGTGCAATTTGAAACCAACTGGAAGCTGCTAACCATTTATTGAGAATTTAAAGGTACTAACGTTTCCTTGTCTATATGTATTTGAATGTTGTGTTTATGTAAAGTGTAACCCTAAATTATTTCCGTTCAAAAAGGCAACTCAAACGTATAACCTTCGGCTTCGTAAGCTCACGGAAGCGGGACGTTAGTATTTAATAAACTTCCCGAGACGCTGAAATTAGAAACGACTATATAGGTAATAGTATTAAATATTTATTACAGACACTAGCTTTTGCCCGCGACTTCGTCTGCGTAGAACTCGGTCATCACGTTAGAATGTTATTTCATTCTTCTATTTCTTGCACTTACCTAGTTATCTCTCTTCCATTCTAACTTAAACCCCGTTAAGGGATGATTTCCGGGATAAAAGTATCCTATGTCCTTCCCTAGGACTCAAACTATATCCATACCAAATTTCATCGAAATCGGTTGAGCATTTTAAGGGGAAACAGGCAGACAGAGTTACTTTCGCATGTATACCCCGCCCCGGTTTCGCACGGGTAGTCCAGTTTTAAACAACAACAAAGTACAAACAACAACAAATACCTACTCTTTATTGCACACCTCAATCCTCAATTAAAGGACACAGATCAGGATCACAGGGAGAGGATTTTTTATGATTTAAATTTATTTATCTAAGCTTTTGCCCGCGACATCATTCGCGTGAATATCCATATCAACTTCTACACTGTATTTCGCCGGGCTGTCTCGCCAAACATTGCGCACGCCGGCTCAATGCGCCCACATGAAACACATGACAGAGGACAAAATATAATATTAAGAAGGAAGTAGATGAAATGTTTCGGATATTCTGATACGGGTGTGGAAAATACTTCATACGCATCAAGTAATGAAGATGAAAACGCGAGCGCAGCGAGCGCGAATTATTTCAAACATTACGATGCAGGTGCGGAAAATGCTTCATACGCATCAAATAGTGTAGATGAAAACGCGAGCGCAGCGAGCGCGAAATGTTTCGAACATTATGATGCAGGTGTACAAAAGACTTCATACGCACCAAGTAATGGAGATGAAAACGCGAGCGTAGCGAGCGCAAAATTAAAAAAAAGAACATTGTGATGCATACTTCATACGCATCAAGTAATGAAGATAAAAACGCGAGCGTAGTGAGTGCGAAATGTTTCGAACATTATGATGCAGGCACGGAAAAGATTTCACACGCATCAGCTAATGTATCTGAAAACAATGTGAAAACGTGAGCGTGGGGGGCGCGAAAATTTTCGAACATTATGATGTAGGTGCGGAAAATACTTTATACTCATCAAATAATGTAGTTGAAAACGCGAGCGCAGCTAGCGCGAAATTTTTGAACATTAATATGCAGGTGCGGAAAATACTTCATACGCATCAAGAAATGAAGAAAATCGCGAGCGTAGTGAGCGCGAAATGTTTTGATGCAGGTGAGGAAAATACTTCATACGCATCAACTATAATGTAGATGAAAACGCGAGCGTAGGGCGCGCGAAAATTATCGAACATTATGACGTAGGTGCGGAAAATACTCATCAAGTAATGTAGATGAAAACGCGAGCGTAGCGAGCGCGAAATTTTTCGAACATTCTGATGCAGGTGCCGAAAATACTTCATACGCATCAACTATAATGTAAATGAAAACGCGAGCGTACGTCGCGCGAAAAATTTCGAACATTATGATGTAGGTGCGGAAAACGCTCATCAAGTAATGTAGAAGAAAACGCGAGCGCAGCGAGCGCGAAATTTTTCGAACATTATGATGCAGGTGCGGAAAATACTTCATACTCATCAAGTAATGTGTATGAAAACGCGAGCGTAGCGAGCGCGAAATATTTCAAACATTATGATGCCGGTGCGGAAAATAATTCATACGCATCAAGTCATGCAGATGAAAACGCGAGCGTAGCGAACGCGAAATTTTTACAAACATTATGATGCAGGTGCGGAAAAGACTTCAAACGCATCAAGTAATGTAGATGAAAAAGCGAGCGTAGCGCGCGCTAACGTTTTTGAACATTATGATTAAGGTGCGGAAAATAATCCCTACGCGTCAAGTAATGTAGATAAAAAAGCGAGTGCGAAATGATTCGAACATTATGATGCAGGTACGGAAAATACTTCATACTCATCAAGTAATGTGTATGAAAACGCGAGCGCAGCGAGCGCGAAATGTTTCGAACATTATGATGCAGGTGCGGAAAATATTTCATACGCATCAACTATAATGTAGATAAAAACGCGAGTGTAGGGCGCGCGAAAATTATCGAACATTAAGATGTACTCGTAGATGCGGAAAATACTCATCAAGTGATGTAGATGAAAACGCGAGCGCAGCGAGCGCGAAATTTTTCGAACATTATTATGCAGGTGCGGAAAATACTTCACACTCATTAAGTAATGTATATGAAAACGCGAGCGCAGCGAGCGCGAAATGATTCGAACATTCTGATGCAGGTGCGGAAAAGACTTCATACGCATCAACTATAATGTAGATGATAACGCGAGCGTACGGCGCTCGAAAATTTTCGAACAATATGATGTAGATGCGAAAAATGCTCATTAAGTAATGTAGAAAAAAACGCGAGCGCAGCGAGCGCGAAATTTTTCGAACATTATGATGCAGGTGCGGAAAATACTTCATACTCATCAAGTAATGTGTATGAAAACGCGAGCGTAGCGAGCGCGAAATATTTCGAACATTATGATGCCGGTGTGGAAAATAATTCATACGCATCAAGTCATGCAGATGAAAACGCGAGCGTAGCGAGCGCGAAATTTTTACAAACATTATGATGCAGGTGCGGAAAAGACTTCAAACGCGTCAAGTAATGTAGATGAAAAAGCGAGCGTAGCGCGCGCTAACGTTTTTGAACATTATGATGCAGGTGCGGAAAATAATTCCTACGCGTCAAGTAATGTAGATAAAAAAGCGAGTGCGAAATGATTCGAACATTATGATGCAGGTACGGAAAATACTTAATACGCATCAAGCAATGTACATGATTGAACAAAAAGAAATTGTTGACCTATCAAACGGCTTTGTAAAGAGGTGGTTGGATAGATATTTTTTTGTTCATAAATTAGTGGAATACCTTTCAAAGTTCAAAGTGCCTTCTTGTAAAACATAGGTATAACTGAATACCTACTTTGGTCTGTTCTTTCACTTTCGAAGATGGAGTAGAGGCCTAGGTTGATAGCGCACCCACCCTGGTTGCTTAAGAGGTATATGATTTTCTGAGAATTGTTTTTTTTTGCTTCCTATAACTTTCGAATTTGGTCATACTTGATGTTTATTGTTACGTAGGTACCTATATTTTACTAACGAATACCAATATACCCTAAATTTATGTCTGTTACGCGCTGAACGTATTTTATACATTTTGCTGACGGAAAACGCAACTAATCGGCACCTCGAAGAACCTCAATGACACCCATATCGATTATTAAGAAAAGTAAATAAGTAAATGTCCGCCATCTTCGATTTGAAAATGGATATCATTGGATTGTAATGAGCACCTCAAAAAACAATATTTTATACAAAAATGCACATACCTAATATATAGGTACATGTCGCAAGTGCTACCATGCAACCGAGAGCCCGCCGCTCTGCGTAGGTACCCTCCATCGAAGACAACAAAAACCGAGGTTTCGTAGTAAGGTTTGTGAATATTGATAGAGACTGACTGACCAACATAATTAGATCTCTAATTTCAAACAGTTAATATGGTTTGAGGGACTTTTGTATTTTTGTCTTTAGCCCTGAGAGGCAGATGTATTGTTATTTCACCCCCCATTTTTTCAAATACTATCTGTATATTATAAAATGTTTGAATGGGGTTCTATTTACTTTGCGTCCATGTATATACTTACCAATTTTCAAGCCTATAAATCATGAACTGAAAGACTTCTCATACAAAGTTTAACCCCTCTTTTCACCCCCTTTCATCCCTAACCTATATGATTTTTATAGCCTATAACCTGGCCGAAGATCCAATAAACATATTAGTGAAGGCTGTATTAAAATCCATTCGCTAGTTTTCGCGTGATAGTTAGACATATAAACAGACAGACAAACAGACAAACAGACAAACAGACAAACAGACAAACAGACAAACAGACACGAATTCTAAAAACAGTTGAAACGTGTTCTGTTATCGATTCTTAGACCCCTCCATCGATTTTTTTACTAATATCTTCAATGTACAGATTTTCGACCCTCTTCTGCTTTATTATATGTATAGATTGTCAATTAAAAAGTGCTATTAAATTTTTTATGAGTATTTTAATGAGAATGACATTTAATTTCTGTATTCTTTAATTTAAGCTTTATTTATTGTATAATTTTAAGTACTTGATTGTGACATTTTATGATACGTAATTACTTATTGATTATTTTTTATTTTTAAACTAATATTAGTAAGTACCTACACCAACATTGGTAGAACACAGAGTGCTTCGCAAATAAATGTTTTACTTTACTTATCGGTGAAGGAAAACATCGTTAGAAACCGGTCTAATACCAACAAGGTTTAGTTTCCCCTCTCTGAGTTCGAAGGTCATACAGTAAGCATCAAAAATAGCTTGACACATGAAGAGGTCAAAGTTCTTATTCCTTGGTAATAAAGACTTTTGACGCCTTCGTGTCGCTACTTATTTATCGTATGGCATTTATTTCGAACCGTGAGATCTTCGAGAAGACAGTACGGTTGCCAGTTTTTGTTGCACTTTTAGAAACACCCAGGGGTCACGTGTAGGGAAGCGGTGGGTACTTTCCCTACGGACGTGGTGCAACTTCGACCCCCCATTGTCAAGTGAGTGGGCAACTTGACTATTAGAAGTTTTCAAGCCGCCCGAAGGCCTCCAACTTGGCTTAACGACTGCTGCCATAGACATCAGCCGGGATCAACGGCTTGACGTGCCTTCCAAAGCACGGGAGCGCTCAGTTAGTAACCACTCAAAGCGGTCACCCATCCATGTACTGACCGCGGCCCACGTTGCTTAACTTTGAATAACGCTTGCGGCACGCAGGCGCCGCTGGGCCACGACGTGTCGCTACTTTTGATGCTGACTGTACATGGCAATTGTTTCCGTAAAACTAGTTCCTGCGCTAAATCTTAGGATGATTCATCAAAGCGGGCCTCGATGTCACTACGCGGGAAAACGCTACCAGGATTACTGTACGACACCCATGTGTGACACAACAATGGATGTCACATATAATCACTTCCTTATCATAAAGCATTGTGCACAAACAATCAAGGAAATTATAACATTCTTCCGTCTCGTCGGCTACGTGCTAGGAATTTGTATGGAATGACCACGTAGACAATATAAGTATGCCAGTGTTGTGACTCAACAGCGAACTAAGTTGCAAGGGCCGGAACTGATCGAGTAAATTACGTCAAAAAAAGCAAGCGAAAGAACTCCAGATTCAGTAAATAATGTGTGTGTGTTCAGCAAAACTCAGAAAGTCACACTTCATCAGTAAATGTCGGATGTCGAAATACTACCAGTGCCTTTATCATGAGTTTGCAATGTTTGCATGACCATACCTCGCTAGCGACTGCGTAAACGATTTAGTATGGAGAAAAGTGGCGCAATTACGCAATAGTCATAGTCATAGTCATTTATTAATAATATTATAAATATTACATGTCATTATTATTACTTATTAATTAGATTGTACAGTATTAATTCAAATTACAGAAATCATTCATAATCATTTCAAGTAATGTAAGTTAGGTATTATTAATTATTAGATATATCGTAGAATTCCTTAATGTCATAAAAAGAGTGGGCGAGGAGCCATGATTTTAATTTTTTTAAACATAAAGAGGTACTACCCGCATATTTTACTTTAATAGAACTAAGAATCGGCATACTAAATCGTTTACGCAGTCGCTAGCGAGTACGGTCATGCAAACATTGTAAACTCATGGTAAGGGCACAGGAGCGCTCGTGGCCCAGCGGCGCTTGCGAACCGCTTGCGCTTGCTAAGGTTAAGCAACGTGGGCAGCGGTCAGGACTTGGATGGGTGACCGCTTTGAGTGGTTACTAACTGAGCGCTCCCGTGCTTTGGAAGGCACGTTAAGCCGTTGATCCCGGTTGCTGTCTATGGCTGCAGTCGTTAAGCCGAGTTGGAGGCCTTCGGGCGGTTTGAGAACTTCTAACAGTCAAGTTGCCCACTCACTTGACAAAGCCTAATCCCAATAAGGTCTAGTTTCCCCTTGGGGTTGGAAGGTCAGATGGCAGTCGCTTTCGTAAAAACTAGTGCCTACGCCAAATCTTGGGATTAGGTAGCGGACCCCAGGCATCCTTCAGGGTGCAACTGTACTGGGATAACGCTAGGAGGATGATGATGGTAAGGGCACAGTAATCATTACAGTAAGTACATAAACTTGTGATATATTTAATACGCATATGGATTGACAATTTATGAATATTATTCACTACCTCTGTATATCTCATTTTAAGCAAACAGCCGTTTTTTTGTTTTATGTTGTATTTATGACAAAATTTAATCTTAGTGTTTCGTTCCTGCGATAGAATTTAAAGACGCTAGCAGCAATATTATGCAACTCTATCGGATATATTTTAAGAGTATAATTTAATCCTAAGAAAGACTAAAATCCATATGCTTGCCGCGTAATTATTAAGTTATGAGAGAAGAGTAAAATACCTGCCCACGAGATTTGCCTGCGCCATGTTTTCACTGATTTGTGATACTTGACAATAGTTAAAATACTGGCGCTTAGTACGTTTACCGTGGCAGTACAGAGGATCGCACGCAAAGTAACGATGCGTGCGTTACTGTCGTTTTTCTTAGAACTGCTTACAAAATTACTATGAGATGCTGTTTGTTTTGAATTTATCGACTGTTTCGGTAAGTTTGTTTTAAGGGCAAAGACACTAACATGGGGTACAGGACTTGTGCCTTTTTTTAAATAAAAATAACCGACCAAGTGCGTGTCGGGCCACGCGCAATGTAGGGTTCTGTATTTGTTCATGCGTTACATTATGTGGAGTTAAAAGTTTGCAGACTTATATTTGTTATGTTTTTGAAAGAATTAACAACATTATCTAAGGTATCAATAGAAATTGTAGAAAGTGTTTTTGCATAGAAAATGTCTACACTTAGCTGTGATAGTTTTTCTTTTAAGACCAGAAGGCTTATCGCGAACTAAAAACGTAGTAGGCATATCGCTCTCTGTCGCACTTACTAATACGAGCGACAAAGTCGGAGATACACAATTGCCATCGCCGTCTTACAAAAAAGTTTTAATTGCCTTGCTGATCCACAAAATTTTTGCACTTTTTTATTTACAAAATATTCAAATTAGCCCCGGGCAAGTTTCACGAGATAACAAATTACAGCTTGCAATAAATCCAGTATCAAGATAAAAGTTTAACTGTACATTAAAAATAATCTTCCTTTTTTAGGGTTCCGTAAAAAATTAAAATGATATATCAATACTTTTTCTATCGTGAATGAATTAGTAGTTATTCGGTGAAGGGAAACATTGCGAGGAACCCGGTCTATAAATTAAAATGTATCATCACAGGCCTTTTACGTCTTAGACAGACGATTCAAACAGCGACTTGATTTGCACACTTTTTAGTGTGGCTATGTACCTAAGCCTATACGGGAGCGCCATTGTCTCCCGCAGATATGACAGGAGAACTGTGGGTTAGGGGGTAGGGTAGTGCTTCTTCCTTCTTAAAATTAAGCACAAATTAAAAAGTAACTTAAAAATAAGAAAAATGCCCCAAATAATTATCTGAGGGCGTGTCCCAGAAGGCTGGCAGCATTGCCATATATCTATGATTGCCACGTTGAATAAAAAAGCAAGTGCATTTATTTGTGTGTGATTGTGTTTGGTTACCAAAACATGCACACAATTTTGCACTTTATTGCTTAGGAGTAAGGGGAAAAATGTATTCATATCTTTGACATCAACTGTACTCAGAATAGAGACTGTTTTTATTTATGTATATGCTTTGTTGCTACACTTCTAGCTATAGTTGTATGCGTGATCAACTGAGGTGGAACATTCGTTAAATAACGACTAGCTATTCAACAATCAGTCGATTTCATTGGCTATTGCTGTCCTTTGCTAATCACCGACATTAGAGCGAAAAAGATTACAGTAGAATTTGAGGGTAGATTTGAATTGGTTCAGGGTTGTCAGGCAATAGAAAAACTGATAAATTATTTCGTTCTAGCTTTTGAAATTTTGAATCGAATACCTATATTTTTTAGATTTTCTTTGAGATGATACAACAGCAGCTTCGAAGCTGAGCATCTTAAAGGACATCGTCATAATAAAATTATGTGGACATACCTATGACAAACTCAATGTCACGATCATAATGATCACAATTTGGAGTGTTAAGAACAATATAAATCTGTGATCCTTTCAAATGAATATTAGCAGATGATAACGACAAATTATATAATATATGTTATAAACTATATAATGTGTTTTGACGACCGCTTTAGCTTAGTTGGTAGTGACCCTGCCTACGAAGCTGGAGGTCCCGGGTTCGAATCCGGGCCGGGGCATTTATTTGTGTGATGAGCACGAATATTTGTTCTTGGGTCTTGGATGTTTTCTATGTATTTAAGTATCTATTTATATATATAAGTATGTATATCGTCGCTTAGTACCCATAGTACAAGCTTTGCTTAGTTTGGGGTTAGGTTGATTTGTGTAAGATTGTCCACATATACTTATTTATTTATTTATGATACATAATTATCATCATCGTTAGGTCGCATTAGTCGTCCAATTTTGGACATAGGCCTTCCTTAATTCGTGCCACCACACCATCGTATGACAAAGATTTGTCATAATATTATGTCAAGGAAAATATATATTTGTAGGTAAAGGAAACTTCTCTCTCACTCTACATATTTAGTTATTTTGGATTACAATTGCAATAAATAGTGCGGATTGTGAATTCCCAATTGACTCAAAGTGGTAAAAAGAATAAGTGTTTTTTTTTTAACCTGAATAAATATTGTGAGAGCACATAATACTTGTAATTGCATTTTTGTAAATCCGTTTTACATTGAACTACTAGCATATTATAATTATACTGTTTAGATGTTTCTCGCAGACTGATATAAACTGAAGTTGAAGCTGAATTGTTATTTCTTATTTCAACTATTACTCGCTTTGTGATAAAAACTGCAAATTGTAATATGTCCTCTATTATGAACCTACGTTAAAATTACTCATTTATTTTATTAGATTGGTGATTCAAGGGACCATGCGATAGGTTGTCTCATTATTTTAATTTAAGCATAATTTAAGTATGTTATTTTAGCCAGAGGCGTATTTACCCTAGGGCCAAGGGGGCCATGGCCCAGGGCGGCAGGCTGAGAGGGGCGGCAAAGCCGCCCTTCGCAGTACCTTCACAGCATTTTTTGAGCGGCCTTTTCTTGACTTCTGGGGCGGCGAAACTTATTGGCCCGGGGCGCCAAATTTCAAAATACGCCCCTGATTTTAGCGTCTGTTATTTTAATTAACAGTCAAGTACTATGTAGTAATACGTAAGTTGATGTCATAAGTATTATTGCACAATAGCAAAAATAATGATTATATTCTTCTATATTTTCCGTAGTGACAACCCTAGGGGTGAAGTGAACTAGTTTAAAATTGGACAAACAATTCGCTAGTCTTTTGTGAACGCGATTACCGACTGCAGTGTTTTATACACAAAATGTATGATAAAATTGTGTTCAACGGTTAAAAAATGGAAAAAAATAGAAGGTTAGTCCTAGCTAGAAACAAAGTAATATTCCAAATTATATGTTTGTTTCGTATCACGTATTCCCTGCCCATTTTTTGTGGTGAAAATAAATAGTTTGAAATTGTCATGAAAAAAATAGTCTCAATAGGGATGTTGACTCAAAATTTATTATTACTCCATACGAAAGAATACATAAAACTATGCCAAAAAGTGAAAATCCTATTCAAATATCTCAAAAAATAACGAAACTACAACCGTTAGAATGTTTTTAGTTAGAGAGAGAAAGCGCTACAGGTCAGTGACGTCACTGACCTCGAGCGCCATAGTAAATGACAATCGTTCAATACAACGGGGCGTTTTGCGGAAAAGGGACAGAAAATGCCCCCTCCTAAAACTTTGAAGACTTATAATTATGTAATTATTTATTCTTTTGGATTACTTTTTTCACTGTTGGATTGAGAATTTGATCCTTTTTCGAGAAAATTCGGATTCATTGATTTTCTTATTTGGTGTCAACATCCCTATTGTATGTCACAAATAATTACCACCAAAGGCCACAAGAGGCGCAGTTAAATTGAGACACCAACGCGTTTGTTGTTTTATAATGTTTCGAATAATATATACTACACTCTATCCATGGAAACGAGTTAGTGGGATTTGGCTTGTGTATCCAGTAACGTAAATACAATATTAAAATAGTTAACATACCGTACGTCGCGCCGGTATGTAAGCCTGCCCTGCCATTCAGATGCAATTGTTTACGCCCACCGGCATACTTTTGTCCCTTTCATTTGCATACAAAAGTGCAATAGAGAGAACGCTATACTAACTCGTTTCCGTGGATGGACTGTAGAGTTACCGGCCTTAGGCTGCGTTTCCACCAGAGATGTGCGAGGATGTGTTTTCATATATTGGACACGTCGCTCGGCGCGTTGCGAGGTGTCAAATGTATGAAAACGCATCCTCGCACATCTCTGGTGGAAAGGTAGCCTTAGAGCGAACAATGATTGCAGGATTATGCCCACTGGAGCTTTGCTTTAGAAAAAAAAAACTTAAACTCGAAGATTTTACCTCCGTGAAAGAAAATCGACTTCGTCGGAATGGCGTGTAAATGCTTAACCTAAGGAGCGTGTACATGACTTTGCTGAATGCGCAGTTATTAAAGTTATTTTAGGACGTTTCATATTCAAAATGTATAATTCTTTTTTTCATACTCTATTCGTGACATAATATATAACAATAATGAATAAAAATCTGTGGACAATCTTACACAAATTGACCTAGTCCGAAACTAAGCAATTTTTTTCATACTTTTTGTGCAAATTATGTCTTTTTGTGTAATTTGACGTTACTTGTACCGAAATGATATCTGTCAAATAAACAGTGAAAATCTCGTTAACTATTAAATATTTAAAAAAGTTCTCATTGTGACTGGTTTTCCATATTTATTTTCTATTGATAGCGGCCGTATTGTATTTTTATTGGTAGGTACCTAAGTAATAAGTAGGACCATTGGTTTTAGGTATGATGAGTTAAATGTGAATTAAATGACTAGTCCATTATTTAAAAAAAAATTAAAATCCAGGATTAAAATTTTCATTTTATCTAATATTAGGTATTTCAAAGTTCAAACATTTTTTCGTGACATACAATGAAAACAAAGGAATAGCCGATGGTTGTAGAGTTGTCACGAAATGCTAACTTATTGTCAGCGCTGGTCATCCGCAGGGTCTATTTGGTGAGGGCAAGGGTACACAACAAACGGCAAACAAAACAAATTCGTAGTCACTTTAAAACTATTAAAAGACAAAGACTATATCTACTCGTCACAGACGGTTTGGCCAGCCCAATGATTCCACCATACGCGTGCCCCACAGCAATACGTGTATTGCATTACGATACTAACTTAGTCATGCCTGGCAGGTTTTCCTGGACTCCCACTTTATATGCCACACATAGTGTTCGCTAAGCATTAGTGTCGGGAGAGCCAGCGTGGCCTGTGCGCGCCGATACGCGAAGTGGTAATACATTGTTTACTTTTTTGTGTACAATATACATGGAACTTTACTAATTCGCGTGTTAAACGATACATGTGTGTGTAAAGCGCATTGTAAACTTAAATATGAAGCTATGAGCAGATTTGCGTAAAATTGGCAACTATTTAAATAGTTGCCGGAACTGTCGTGAAGTAGAAATGTTAATGCAACAGAAAATATACAAAAAAACAATATTAATGCACATGGTGTTTACGCATCTCAGCTTTCCAGTCATTACACTCTTATTTATGATCTCAGCTGAGAGCATATCAATTTTTGTTTATTAAGGATGTGAAAAATGTTCTGAATTCAAATTTCAAGCTGAAATGTAATTGAAAAAGGCCAATGTCGATTCCCTTCGCACGACACTCGAATCGAATTTGGAACAAAATCGAAATTTAAATTCGGAACTTTATTGTTTAACCGTTACGCTTTACCGTTACTGTCCCTTCGAAAATCTCACGGAGCCTGTACATGCAATTATGCCAATTTAGATTTTAAGCCGAGGTGACAAGAGTGAAATTTGGATGCGCGTCATTTGTAAGTCGAACAGTTGATAAAACTTAAAGTAACCCCGAAATTTTATCTCAAACGCGACCTAATTAAGGAATGCGAAGTGATTTCGTAATGAAATAATATATTTGGTCAATTTTATGTTATACAAAAAAATTATCATGCAGGTAGGTACTTAAACAACATATTATATTTTATTGTCCGTCTGTCAATATTAGTTATAACAAGAAAGTACAGACGTACTCAGCATTTATTTTCACATATTCATTGAACATTTTTTGTCCAGTTCAAACAGTGTTTTCGAATTCTATCGATACCTTTCCAGCAGAGCAAACAGTTACACAGCAAAGACACTGATTATTCGCTAGTCGACACACTGCACCAATCTGTCACTGCGACATTATTTTTAACCTCAAAGTAAGAGGGTTTGAAAGCCATTGTGTATCAATCAGCGGTCTATATATAGGAAGTGTAACGAAAGTTGACATTTCAATAGTGCCCGTTATGATGACCTGCAAGCGATACTGTGATGCATTGGACGACATTGTGGGTAACGTCGTGTTCATACATACTAAATAATTATTACATGTTCATACATATACAAATAATACCGTACAAACAAACGTGTGTTGTGATTTCTCATTAAATAAATAAATGAAATGAACTTTATTCTGTAACTTGATTGTATTGAAAATGTTTCTTTGTGCAGAAAAGAGTCAGACATATAATAATACAATACAAAACGACGATTGACGACCGCTTTAGCTTAGTTGGTAGTGACCCTGCCTACGAAGCTGGAGGTCCCGGGTTCGAATCCCGGCCGGGGCATTTATTTGTGTGATGAGCACGAATATTTGTTCTTGGGTCTTGGATGTTTTCTGTGTATTTAAGTATCTATTTATCTATATAAGTATGTATATCGTCGCTTAGTACCCATAGTACAAGCTTTGCGTAGTTTGGGACTAGGTTGATTTGTGTAAGATTGTCCACAAATATTTATTTTATTTTAATTTTATTTTAAAACGAAACATATATTACTGCATATACAGGCGAATAACACTAAAAACATTATCTATTCATTGACATATCTGACATAAAAAACGTACTATTCTACACTAAAACGTAGTACGTGGATATTGAAAAGATTTTTGACCATTTTAGCATTTAAATATACATAGCAATCGACCATTAAGCTATTAAAAAAGAAACAAGATAACTAGCCTAACCCTATCATAAAAGTGATGTAAAATAAATCCGAAATAAACGGTTTCCATTAAAAAAAAAAAAAACTATAAAACATTTTTTGATTATCGGACCTTGTATGATGACCTGATTTTTTATTATAATGAATTAATGAAGGTACTAAGTCATGGGCTAGTGCCGAGCCCTGGTTTAATTTGAAAAAAAAAAAGAAATCGTTAAGGTTTTTTATTTGATCGATTAAAATTTTACTAGAATTTCAAGTTCACAAACAACATGATGCCTACTCAATGTACCAATTTCAACAGGATGCTTTATATATACTAAGATATTCTTCTATATATTTCAATTACAAAACATCGTATGTCCACATAAGTTGTTCACACTTACGTCCTTATGTATCTGAGGAGCGTAGACGCGTTAAATGCTAGTGGGCCATAGGGCAGCGAATTACAATCTTCGAACAATAAATAAGCTAGCATTTAAACCAAAGTCATGTGCTTATGGATTAATGGTTTTGATTTAAGGGCTCTTATCAGTTAACACGTTAAGGCCGTGTATTACCACTTTTGAATTTTTAAAAACCATCTGAGACATAGAATATAGTGTCTTAAAATCTAAAAAAAATATATGTGTTACATAAGGATCTTGTCTAGTCAAAATCGCAGTCAGTTACATGACCTGATGAATTTCACTCGATAGAAAAAAATCGCGAATTTACCTCTTTTTGGAATGTTTTTTCAATACTACGGCTACATTACTGATATTTAACATTTAATTTTTATACTCAATTAAAGATCGTAAATAGTTATAGACAAATTCGCAGGGTTTGCTTTGATAAAATGATTGGCTTAATCACTAGAGCTAAATATTTACCAAACTGCGCGCAGAGCTTGCGTAGAGAGCGGGATGGTTAATTGTAAACTCACGCGTGTTAGAGCGGGACATTTGCGTTGGGGATACCTCCCCTTAAGTGTGAGGCCTTTTTCCTTGACTTGCGGTTGGTGCGTTACGAGACAGAATTGACTGGTACCTAGCTTAATGCTGCCACTGCACCAGTCGAGAGAGACTGGTACAGGTAGGTAAGGACATTTCCTTATATTTCCTTGAAAATCTTAAAAAGCTGATATTTCATGATACAGTCCGTTAAAATAATAATGAAGCCCTATTGACTTTATAGCCGTTTTAGGCAATCGTTAATAGACAATAATTTACAAGGGTTTATAAACACTGGTCTTTTTTATCTTATACAGCACCAGTACAACCAGCACTATACAATTTTTTGATCAGTAATTAGTGATAGGAAGGTAAAAAACTACTCGTATCGATATCAAATATATTTTTCATTACTGAAATGTCTCAAAATTATTTAAAAAAATTTTTTTTTTTACTTTTCAATATATTTTCCTGATACTTTCCTGATACAGGCGGAAGTAATGATGCCTACACCTGTGGTGCTATACCAGACAATTTTATACTAGTCACATTTGACTGGTATAGCACTGAAGCAAAAAAAAAACTTCTGGTGCGCACCAGTCTATTTTGACTGGGGCGAATTTATCCTCTTTATTTACTAGATATTAAAGTAAGAATTTCAAATCTATACTTATCCCTTTTGTACGCCTAAGATTTCATATAGGAATCCCCCCGCACCAGGGGAAATATTGCGATAACTAAGTCCGCCGCAACGGAAAGTCGCGTACCCGTCAAATTGAGCTGGTTTTGAAGTGAAAGTGAAAGTGAAAAGTAATTTATTCCATAAAACACACAAAACAAGACTTTTATACAGGTGCTACCTACAACTATAGACAACTATATCAAATACCCTTAAAAATATAATAATTGTAGGTTCATCGCCGACAGAGGTCACAAGGTAGATCCAGCAATGTCTTGTGTGCAGTAAAGAAAAGGCTAAAACTCAGCAAAATGTTGCAATTTGCAAGAAATGCAAGTCGCAACGCTGTTATTCTGTCCTAGCCTTAGTGAGCATGGTTTGAACAAAAAACGAGACAGAAAAATAATATAAAATGAATAAGATAAGAAGTCCAGTCAGTATCAAACAGTAAAAAAGTGCAAGCAAAACATATTTATTATGTGCTACATACTTTAGTTTCTTGTATGTGACAATGTAACTTTCTTGAGATATAAAACATCTAGTGTGATAAATTTGCACTCAACGTGTTAAAACGCTCATCATCTAATTAGATTATTTTAATTTTTAATAATAAAGTAAAATATCTGCAAGTTTTTGAGAAAATCGGGTATTTCTGTAAAAAAGTTCGTTTGTTCGCCATTTTTCACAAATAATGATTAATGCAGAGTTATTGTTTGGGTTCGTTGTTCATTGTTATTGATTTTGATAATCAATTACCCATTCAGATTATTCTGAAATTGTTTTTACCATTTTTGAACGTCTAGCCAAAAAGTTATGCCTCATTTTGTATACATAACAATGGCACCAATTATGGACGGCTTAAGAACTCCGTCGACATCTTTCGGCTATAACTCTCTTATTTTATAAGTTTGATGTTAGTTATTTCAAAGAAAATGTAGCTTAATAATCACTAATTACAATAAACATACAAAAGTTTTGGATAAACTTGTAAGTTCCGAGAAAATTGCTCCAAATCTGAAAAAGTCGAAAATCTTCGAAAATCCTATGATGGACAGACAAAATCCAATTATGGACACCCAATCTTGGACACCTTATGTTCTAAAAACATTGTAGGCTGCCTGCGATTTCACATATAAATTCCTTTATTTGTTGAATTCCAAACTTTTTTTAAAAGTAGAAACTGTCATATAAAAGAAGGCACAGGTGGTATTCAGCCAATTCAGCTCGTATTTTTCTGTTGGAAACGCGACGTCTTTTTAAGTCTTGAATAATTTGCGTTTTTCGGTAAAACAATACACTTGCGATTCTGTTAAAAAAAAAAAAACATGCCGCTGTTTTTTTTTTGTTGAGCATGATGTTTTTGACGTTTTAAGGTTATGTTTATCAAATATTTATCCAAATTTTGTCGTATTTCCTCCATTTTTGAGAAAAGTACTATATTAGCCTCGGCCGGAATGGCAATTGCAGGGTTCGTATTATAATTAAACGGACGAGCTTGCGAGTAACAAAACAAATACACAGCCTGCAATTGCTTTTTTCCCCGGCCACGGCAATAATGTATTTTTTTTTTTGGATAAGGATTCATGGATAAGGAATTCAAATTTTACATTTATTTAGAATTTTAAGTAAAAAAAAAAATTACGAAAAATCGTCATTATACTCGATTTCGACTAATTCGGGGTTAAGGATTTCAAATTTTACATTAATTTTGAATTTTAAGTAAAAAAAAAAAATTTTTGCGGAAAATCGTCATTATGCTTGATTTCGACTAATTCAGGGACAAGGAGTTCAAATTTGATATCTATTTAGAGCATCTATAAATATGTTACCGGTAGCACTGGTAAGCAATGCAGGTCATTTGCCTTCGGCTTCTGAACACATCTTAGAGTACTTATACTATGTGTGTAGATAAAGTAATGTATGCAACTGTACACAATTAGGCATTAAAACACTCGTGTGACCCTATTATGAAACTCGCCTTCGGCTCGTTTCATAAACACACTCGTGTTTTAATGCCCCTCATGATGTACCAGTTGCATAATAGTAGTTTATGCTATTCATAATAAGGTCACACGAGTGTTTCAATGCCTAATTATGTACAGTTGCATACATTATTTTATCTACACACATATTATAAGTACTCTAAGATGGGTTCAGAAACCAAAGGCAAATGACCTGCATTGCTACCAGTGCTACCGGTTACATATTTATTATTAAAGGTATAACATTTGAAATCCTTATCCCTGAAATAGTCGAAATCAAGTAGGTATAATGACGACTTTTCGAAAAAAAAATTTTTTTTCGCTGTAAATTCAATATTAATATAAAATTTGAAATCCTCATCCCCGAATTAGTCGAAATCGAGTATAATGACAATTTTGCGAAAAAAAATTTTTTTTTTCTTAAAATTTAAAATATATGTAAAATTTGAAATCCTTCTCCCTGAATCCTTATCCCAAAAAAAACCTATATCGAGCTGACCTTTCGTATCGACTGAATTTTAATTTTCCTGTTCCAAATAAAAAAAAAACATTATAGTACTAAATAGGATATTATATTACTGCTGGTAACCTTCACCACAGGTAAGAAAATTTTCATAAGTACATTGATGTTAAAATGAAGGTCATACGGTTTCTGAACGCATTTTAGAGGATTATGATATTTGTGTGTAGATAAACTACTATATTATATTAATACTGGGTGGCTTTTTTCAAACATTTACCTCGCCAATAAATCCGTCCAACATTGGGTGTCCATAATTGGGTAACCAGAATTCAGTATGAAAAACCAATCATGGTGAAATTGTCCATAATTGGAGATTAACAAAAAATAGGAACCAGTAATGTACATCCTCTCTAAATCATTCTAATTGGATTCTAATGCAATAAACACTTCAAAAAAGTATTGTTAAATATGTAACGCTTCTCACGAAATCATATCAAAATAATATTGTTTAGAGAAAATAAAGTTTACAATCAAAAACGTAAACCTACTTCCTTAGTTATTTCTGTAAGAAACTTAGGTTATTCGTGAAAAATGCCGGAGCACACTTTTTGCCGCCGCGCCATTTTTAAACAAAATGACAGAGGTGTATGTAATTTGTCAATGTGATACATAGAAGCCTATTCTTTGTGCTTAAAGTGTTGCCATGACTAAAATACTTTTCCGTTGCTTAATTTCGACCGTGAAAGATTTTTGCGTCCATTACTGGAGCCAGGTCCATTACTGGTGCCACTACGTTACTAATACTACCATAATTTTTACTACAAACAAAAAATATAAAACAGTTCCACCTTGGGTGTACAGTTTATTGAAAACCATCCTGTATAATTTGTCGCCAGTAAGTAAGTTATCGGTATGAATAGTTTTTATTATATTTATTACCTCACAGAGCATTGTGGATTACCTAGATATAATTCAGAACTGAGTCGTGACCTTGACATAAGAAATATCAACCCATTACGCTAATGGTAATTAATTTTAATTGTACCAGTAACGTCATGATGACATAGGTAGGTTAAGTTAGTAGTGTGACGTATGTACATACTTACGTAGATACATAATAATATATCAATTTAAACTCGCGCGTTCTTATTTACGACGATTATGTTTTTTTATATATTTCTTCTTAGGACAGATTCTTACAAAAATCCTATTAAAAGTAAATTATAAAACTATACTTACAAAACATAAAGTCATCATAAAAACCCTTCGAAGATTATTATCACATATCTTTCCCGTTCACGGGACAATGGTGTCCCGGACCTTTGGGAGGCGTGCGCGGAGCCGAAGTACCGAGGTACCGAAGTGCCATCGAGTACCACATAGCCAACACGTAGAGGCCCATTTGACAATTTAATGAAATGCAAGGGATACACCGAGCGGATGCTGTCCCTGCCCGTGTCATGGGACGCACACAGAGACAGCACCCGCCAGGGTGTATAGGGACTATTGTTGGTTGATGGAATCTAAATGAACCGGGTTATTAGGTGAAGATGATGGACTAATGGCTGGGCTATTGGGTTATCACATATTATTATTATGAATACGGGGAAATATCGTATTATTTAATAATTCGGATATGTACCCTGATAACAGATATGTGTACACTAGCTTAACTAATTAGCTACAAAAGTCTAAAAATAAACCGTGAAAATGATCATACTCTTTCATTAATCATTATTTTCATAATCGTTTATATCACGGTACACTCACAACAGAACAAATATTATAGTCTTGTAAATATGTATTATATCACCATAGTTGGCCTTAACATCAATAAAAGAGTCAATATGTTATCATTGTCACAGATCAAAGAATACTAGTATCATTGTTATTATTATCTATCATGTATTATTTAAATTAGAAGCGAACTTTCTCCGCACACGGCTCGCGATTCGCATGCTCCATACGCTCCCAATATGAGCGCTAAGACCCTTGCACTTGGACAACCTGATTGCAGGGTCGTTGGCCCGAAAAAAACATTTTCAATACAATAAGGTCGGATCGGCGCGCGCGGCAAGGGCACTTACGACCTGTGCGGAAAGTAAGGCATTGTATGCAAATGTGCAAAAAGTCAACAACCCAGATAGTCGAGCGTTTAGGGTTATGCGGTGAAGTGCAAGGATCAAGATTTCTCAGTACCGCGAGAAATAGCTTAGTGCTCTCATTTACTAGTACGACTCTGTGAGCGGTAGAGCTTTTCATAGAGTGAATCCAATAAAAAACTATACGCTCTTTGACGCTCAGAGACCATTTACATCTTTGAGATATTATATTAAATTTTGTTATTCAGACTGAGACCTTATACATCTCTCAACTTTACTATTATTGTAATATTTATAATAGATAATTAATATTTTAACATGAAAAATTTATTAAATTCTTCTTTATATATTTCTTAAATTGTAAATTAATAGTTTCTCATGAAAAATCTATCATATGCTTATATTGTCAGACTTTTTTAAATTATACATTAACATTATGACATGTGAAAGTGCCCTTGTGGCCTATTTGCAGAATAAATGTTTGAATTTTCAATTTTGAATACCTACCTACGTATATAGCAAACCTGCTCATGACGAAAATATCAGGAGAAACTGAGAAAAGTTGAGGAGCATTTTACCCAAGCTAAAATTGAGACTTCGCTCGCTTAGGTTAATAAAAGGGCAAGATTTGTATATAGGTATTTGTTGTATGTTAATAGGTATATACAAAAACGGGTCTAACGATATCAATGAGCTTTACAATGAGGTTTAAAGCAGACAAAATATTAATTTGACTAGGTCTCATAACCGATGGCCGGTGGGGCCAGCGAGTTCTCGAGTGGCGACCACGTACCGGACGACGCAGTGTTGGAAGGCCCCCCACGAGGTGGGCTGATGATCTGGTTAAGGTCGCGGGGATCCGCTGGATGCGGGCGGCCCGTGACCGGTCTTTGTGGCGCTCTCTGGGGGAGGCCTATGTCCAGCAGTGGACGTCGTTCGGCTGATTATGATGATGATATGATGAGGTCTCATAACAGGAAAACCGCGGTTTTGCAAAGCTTAGTCCTCCAGGTACTATAAATACTTCCAGCCCTTTAGAAGTTACATAATTGTAAAATGCTTCGTGCCATGTCACATTACATGCGTTTTATTTAAAAAATCTAAATAAAACTTAAAAGCACACTACCGATTGTTAATAATTTTATGGAAAAAAAATCTATAACTTATTCTTTTTTTTGAACATGTGTGGCTTTATAAATAGGCCGGGCCCAATAACGCGATAGGAGTGCGCGGCTGAAGAGGGGCCTGGGGAAAATCCAGGGGTAACCTCCGACACGGGCGGTTTAAACACTGGAGTGCTACCGCGAACCACAAACGAAGTTTTATCTCTCTGTCGCACTTATGTGCAAACTTGCAAGTGCGACAGAGAGGGAAAATTTTGAATGCTGTTCGCGGTAGCAGCTCTGGAATGCGCTCCAGTGCAATTGGTTGAGCGGTTTCAACCGAATCTGAGGTGTAAGTGGAATCAAGCTAATTCAAAAAAGCGGTTTTGAGTTTTAAGAAAATAATGGTATTGGTGCCTTTGATTGTACGGGCCCCTCACTAGTATACAGGTCTTGAATGCATCGGAATCTTAATTTATAACAGTTGTCATTATTGTTTGAGGTGACCCGCATTTTTTGCAGCGCCATGCATGTTCTTTGTTTTCTAATGTCATGTCATCTGCCAAAGAAAGGACCACAGTAGGTACCTTAAGTATACAGTGTGGAAAGTTAACTCGGACCCAGGAGGGAAACTACCTTAAATCCATGAGCTAGCTCATTTTACTTAAAGGAGACATTCCTTTATTTTGAAAAAGAAACAAAACTGCATTCAACACTCTCTATTTTATTTTACTAAACGGTTAAAACTCACGTATTAATCACGAAAGCTTAAATTCAAGTACTCTCTATTTTATTATACTAATCGATAGTATTAATACTCAGGATAAAATTTCTCTAACAAACATTTGGTTACTGTTCACTTTTAACAAGTAAAAGACACTTAACAATTCTGTTATCTCTCTAACATTCAAAGACTTCGTATGAAGTACACGTTGCTAATTTGATGATGAAAGTTGCTATGAAACCGTTCAAGAGCTAAGGGTTGCGGTAGAAAATGTTATTAGGGGCATACACCACAACACTTTGATGAAGGCTACAAGAAATGAATTTCAACGGCGACTAATTTTGTGTAGACGGAACCACGGGGCTCATTTCGAACAATTTATGAGTTAAATAATTTAAGTGTAACAAATTGATAGTAAAATAAAGTTAATGTTAGATTTAACGATTGTTTTTATTTTTAAGACCAAATGTTTGTTAGAGAAATTTTATCCTGAATATTAATACTATCGATTAGTATAATAAAATAGGGTGTGTTTGTTTTTTTAATTTTAGTTCGTTCGAGTCCCGGGCGAGGCAAGCGAGTTTTAGAAAATCTTTGAATGCAGTTTTGTTTCTTTTTCAAAATAAAGGAATGTCTCCTTTAAGTAAAATGAGCTAGTATTTAAGGTAGTTTCCCTCCAGGGCCCGAGTTAACTTTCCACACTGTATACATTATTACTTGTACTTTTAAAATTATATTTGTACCTACTTTTTTGTTCCGTATATATATACTGTATTTTAGAAATATGTTTAGAAACTCATTTATATTCACTTATTAGTTTTTTTCCTGAATGTTTTTGTATCCACCAAGAAACCTCTACAGTAATGATTAAAGCACTTCCTTTGGAATCGAATTGTATTCAACTTACTAGTTCCCTAAAGGTTTGAAAGTGGCGTGGAAGTTTTTAGCTATGAGAAAGTGATAAACTAAAATAATTTAATACCAATTATTTCTCAAAGGCGATAATAATATTTCCGCGGACGAAGTTGTCTGCCAAAACTAGGTAATGTATATTGGATGAATCGTTAAACAGTATGAGGAGAAAGGATAAAGCCATGGATGTTGGTTGTATGAATGAATCAACTTTTTGTACATCCGATAATATGCGCTCATACAACAAATTTTTGAATACCCAAGTCAATAGTTTCATACAGTGTGTCACATATTTTATGAACTGAAAGTACCTACACAGGTATCAAGCTATACAGGTATTTTATATATATTTTCATCATCATCATCATCACCAGCCTATATACGTCCCACTGCTGGGCACAGGCCTCCTCTCATAGATGAGAGGGATTGGGCAGTAGTCCCCACGCTGGCCCAGAGCGGGTTGGGGACTTCACATACAACTTTGAATTTCTTCGCGGATGTATGCAGGTTTCCTCACGATATTTTCCTTCACCGAAAAGCTAACGGTAAATATCAAATGATATTCCGTACATAAGTTCCGAAAAACTCATTGGTACGAGCTGGGATTCGAACCCACGACCGCCGCTTGACAGCCGCATGCTTGAACCACTGGGCTACCGTAGCTGTATATATTTTATTACCGTTTAATTCTGCAAGCAAGTAGGTATTACTTGTTAACAATTTAACAATTGATACTTGTATTAGTGACATTTGATGATCAGTGACAAGATCTAGTATCCCCTCGGGTTGGAAAGACAGATGGCAGTAGCTTCCGTAAAAACTTAGTGCCTACGCCAAATCTTGGATTAGGTAGCGGACCCCAGGCATCCATTACGAGGCAACTGTACTGGGAAAACGATAAGAGGATGATGTTCAGTGACATTTCCCTGCCGCCTTCTGTATTTCCGAGTTCATATAAGCTGGACCTATTTAAGGCATTGGGTGAAGAGGCATTTTCTGGGTGAGCTCGCTTCACCGTCGGCCTCATCTTTGCCCCCTGGCTAGATGCTTGCCAAGAGCAATCCCATTATTAATAATAATAAAAAATGATGATATAGGTAGTAAACACTGCACAAATCAAGTACAGTCGCCATCAAATATATCTGTACTCTTAAGGGTGCTCAAAAATATCTGAACATGCACTCTAACGCCTTGGCAGTGTTCAGATATTTGTGAGCACCTCGTACGTATCGATTTATCTGATGGCGACTGTACATAGGTAATAGAATTTTTATCACCGGATGGGTAGCGGTTTTATGCGATCAATAATGTAAGTATAACTTGCACCGTTTTTTAGCCGTAGACGGCGAATAAGCGTGCATCAATAGGAAGCATGTTTTTCGCGTTAAACGCATAAAATATTAGTTCGTGATTGCTTTTTGCTATTTTTGCGTTATGAAATGGTAACGCCTCAAAATCATTCTCATTACGTATATCTATATATATAAAGTTGATGGGTGACTGATTAATCACCGCCCCGCCGAAACTGCCGGTCCTAGAAATTTGAAATTTACACTACAGTTAGGTTATATAACGGAGGCAAGGGATAAGACGGGATTTTTGGAAATTCCACCCCTAAGGGGGTAAAACAGGGGTGCAAAGTTTGTATGGGGGGCAATAATTTTTTAAAGGTATAGACTTGAAACTTTGTACAAAGACTCCTTAAAATAAGACAATGAAAGTGATATCTGCGTTTTCAAAATTTTCGTCCTCTAAGGGGTGGAAAATGGGGGTGAAATATTGTATGGGGAGCAATTTTTTTTTAAAGTGAGTCTTCAAACTTTGTATGAAAGTTCCTTATAATAATACAAAAAAAGTGATTTCAGCGTTTTTCAAAATTTTAAAAAGGGTTTAAAAAGGGGTTCAAAGTTTGTATGGGGATCAATTTTTTTTTATAAGTGAGGTGCTTCAAATTTCTTACAGAGACTCTCTGTTTAAATACAATAAAACTTATTTCTGCGTTTTTTGAAATTCAACCCCTAAAGGGGTTAAAAAGGGATTCAAAGTTTATATTGGAAGCAAAATTTTTTTGAGTGAAGGACTTAAAATTTCTTACAGTAACTGTTTAAATTAAATACTACAAAACTAATTTCAGCGTTTTTTTTTAATTCATCCCCTCAAGGGGTTAAAAAGGGGTTCAAAGTTTGTATGGGGAGCAACATTTTTTTAATAGAGAGACTTCAAATTTTTTACAGAGTCTCTGTTTAAATACAACAAAACAAATTTCGGCTTTTTTTTTAATTCATCCCCTCAATGGGTTAAAAAGGGGTTCAAAGTTTGTATGGAGAGCAACATTATTTTAATTGAGAGACTTTCATTTCACAAAAAGACTGTTTAAATGATTTCAGGATTTGTGGATTTGGATAGATGTTTGAAACGAAATTTCTACAGGTCCATAATTAAATACGTACAGTAACGAAGAGAAAACGACAAGATACGTGTCAACTCACACAAAAAATAGCCTAAGTAAATGAGAGTTTTTAACCGATAAGTAGGTACCTAAAGGGATTTATAGAGGGGTTGAGAATTTGGGTTGACCGATTTATATCTGTACAGCATATTAATAATTTGGTCTCACCGGGTAAAAGTACCACAATTATTATACCGTTTCCTGGATATTAAGATGTATTAACTAAAAACCGAGCTCTACGCAGACGAAGTTGTGGGCAACAGCTAGTTTAGACATAAAAGGTGCGCGGAGTTCAACAATCTGTTTCCCAATTAGGTAATGCTTTGTGTCGGTATATTTTATTTTTCATGAGAAAAGAAACAAAACATGAATATGTCGCAAAAAGGCGATCACACAGGACAGAAGCGGAAAAGGATAATCGTTGACTGATAGAGCATGCCTCATGGCTAGTATAACTCCGCTTTTGTACAGTCAAATGCAAAAATATGGGTGCATACAACTTACTAAAAAATATGTCCTATAGCTCTTATGTCGGTGGATTAAGGTTTTGGTACATATTTATGAGAGGATTCATTCGATAGGTACATAACCTACTTCAACTTTTAATAAATACATAGCGAGTTGGTCATGTGTCAGGTAAGATTAAGAATTGACGGGTTTTATAAAGATTGGTTAGACCTCATGTTGGTATGTTTGTCAAAAAATGGGGTTACCAAAAGGGACTAGCGGGCTAAGTGAACAAAAGTGGCCTCCACGTGGGATTTGACCATTGTTTCAGATGGGGCACTGGCAGGCCTTAGGCGACTTCCTGATTTGTCGATGCGGAGGCAGTACGATATGAGAAAAGTGACAAATGTCAGTGTCAGCTGTCAGTCGACTCGGTACCATTTTTTACTGCGCCCCTACATTTAAATGAATGCTTCCTGACTGACGCGGGATGCGCGGTAGCGGGACGATGCGAAGGCGGTACTGCTCCGCTTCTGCGCATGATATTACTACTGCGCAAACGTAATACTGACAGTATTATGTCAAGTGAGAATCTTTGCGACGTCAGTAAGTTTACGTCAAAGAAGAAAATGTCACATATCGATCCCGCCCCGCCAAGTCAGGAAGTCGCCTTAAGAACAAACACTGTATGCTGCAGCGCGGGAAATGTATGAAACTGTCATTAATTTCACAAACATTTCCCGCCATCGCCAGCACTTGTATATCGACCTAAACGTATGTTAACTTATGTTCAAATTCAAAATTCAAACATTTATTCTGCAAATAGGCCACAGGGGTACTTTTACATGTCAATCGGTAGTTATTAAGTAACAATATTCACAAAGCTATAATGTAGGTAATTAATTAACAAACTGAATGTCATTACAAAATTAAAATCGTTACAAAGGAAAAAAGAGATGTATATGGTCTCTGTCAAACATGAATATATATGAAATTTATTTAAAACTAGCTTTTGCCCGCGACTTCGTCTGCGTAGAACTCGGTTATCGCGTTAGAATGTTATTGCTATTCTTTCATTTCAGGAACTTACTGCTTACCTACGTAGTTATCTCTCTTCCATTTTAACTTCAACCCACTTACGAAACGGGATGATTTCCGGGATGAAAAGTATCCTATGTCCTTCCCTGGGACTCAAATTATATCCATATCAAATTTCATCTAAATCGGTTGAGCGGTTTAAGGGGTAACAGGCAGACGGAGTTATTTTCCGAGATGTATAAGGTCTCTGATCGTCAGAATTGAGATAAAAAAGAAGAACACTACGAGTAAGTTAATATTTAGTATCAGAGATAAACTAAGTCTCTGAGCATCAAAAGAAATAAACAATAATAACAATTAAAAACACTAATTTAATCATAACAGAGATGTATAAGGTCTCTGATCGTCAGAATTGAGATAAAAAAGAAGAACACTACGAGTAAGTTAATATTTAGTATCAGAGATAAACTAGGTCTCTGAGCATCAAAAGAAATAAACAATAATAACAATTAAAAACACTAATTTAATCATAACAGAGATGTATAAGGTCTCTGATCGTCAGAATTGAGATAAAAAAGAAGAACACTACGAGTAAGTTAATATTTAGTATCAGAGATAAACTAGGTCTCTGAGCATCAAAAGAAATAAACAATAATAACAATTAAAAACACTAATTTAATCATAACAGAGATGTATAAGGTCTCTGAGTGTGGAAACAATATAACCAATCAAGTACAGAATGATGTCTCTCTAAGGCGACTTCCTGATTTGTCGGTGCGGAGGCGGTACGATATGAAAAAACTGTCAAATGTCAGTGTCAACTCAGTACTACTTTTTACTGCGCCCCTACATTTAAATGAGTGCTTCCTGACTGGCGCGGGATGCGCGGTAGCGGGACGATGCGAAGGCGGTACTGCCCCGCTTCTGCGCATGATATTACTACTGCGCAAACGTAATACTGACAGTATTATCATCATCATCATCATCATCAGCCTATATACGTCCCACTGCTGGGCACAGGCCTCCTCTCATAGATGAGAGGGATTGACAGTATTATATCAAGTGAGAATCTTTGCGACGTCAGTAAGTTTACGTCAAAGAAGAAAATGTCACATATCGATCCCGCCCCGCCAAGTCAGGAAGTCGCCTTAATCTTTAAAAAATAGTAAATATTTACACAAAACCACAACATACTAGCCAAAGTATAAGGTAAACTATAGTTATATAACCGGATCAAGTTCGTTGACACACAAACAACACCAAGTTCACATTTACATATATAGGTAATACTATTTACATACTTAATGCTATACTGACCTGATTTAAAATTTGCATTTTAGTGAAATCACGTTTGAGAAAGAAAGTCCAATTTCACTTTTTAATAAGCATAACTAATTCGGTCGATAAGGACACCTTAGGGTTTAAAAAAACCGGCCAAATGCATGTCGGGTCGGGATCCGCACATTTAGGTGATTTTCTTCTTTGACGTAAACTTACTGGCGTCGCAAAGATTCTCACTTGACATAATACTGTCAGTATTACGTTTGCGCAGTAGTAAAATCATGCGCAGAAACGGAGCAGTACCACCTTCGCATCGTCCCGCTACCGCGCATCCCGCGCCAGTCAGGAAGCACTCATTTAAATGTAGGGGCGTAGTAAAAAACGGTATCGCGTCGACTGACAGCTGACACTGACATTTGACACTTTTCTCATATCGTACTGCCTCCGCACCGACAAATCAGGAAGTCGCCTTAGGTTCCGAACCAACCGTAAAATTAATAAATCTGATTTATCAATATCAGTATTGTATTAGTAAAATATACGTACTTAACAACCACGGACCGGAAGGCGCAGCGTGGGTAGACCCCCCACAAGGTGGACTGATGACCTGGTAAAGGTCGCGGGAGTCCGCTGGATGCGGGTGGCGCAAGACCGGTCATTGTGGCACTCTTTGGGGGAGGCCTATGTCCAGCAGTGGACGTCTTTCGGCTGATATGATGATGATGATGATGACGTACTTAACAATAAACATTATCACCAAATTTCGAGTTTGTAGGGAAATGGGAAGTTAAAAAAAACTTCAGTACAAATTTTTGAAAAAAAAGAGCTTAGCAGCATCGTATAACTTTGCCCGCTTTTTACAAACTTTTTTTTGTAACATGTCAGTAGTTGTTTCGGATGATTTCTTCTAAACATTTAACATTTTGTATGCTTTTTTTATAGTGTTTAAGGATGATTCACGCTAGACTATCCGTGTCCGGGCCGGCTCGTTTTCTACTACAAGAAATCTTGTACTACAAAACGGTCCGGCCCGGATTCGGAACGGTTTAGCGTGAATCATCCTTTAGCAGTACCTATACTGCGTAAATACGTTTCTTTATTATAACAAAATTTAGTTTAGTTATATAAAAATGCATTTTTCTAATATGGGCCAAATTTTCTGCCGGTGAGTAGGTATATATATTTTATAACTTTTTAAATTATCGACTTTCTGGAAGTGTCTTAAAGACTATAATCCAGGATGATTATGTAATAGCTTTATTCTATTATGAGCACTAATGAGCATAAGGCTTGTGTTTAAATTCAAGTGGGCAACGTCACGAAAATATTTAGTGATCGCTCCATAAAAAAATGTAACTTGGCTAGGGTTGTCACTTTTTCACATGAAAATTTCCAGGGGAAACCTCCGACACGACCCCGCGGGCGGCTTAAACACTCGAATACTCTAAGAGTTTGCGCTCCAGTGAGCTTGATTGAGCGTTTTCAACCGATGTCAGTGGAATCGAGCTACTGGAAGTTTTGTCGCTGGTTCACTTAACCTAGCCTAGTTGAGAAGAGTCCAGCAAGAAACTCAGCTGGGTGGGGGATTCCTAGGTCCATTAAGTGAAGATAGTTGTTTGTTTACGATTAGTTGCATAACCATCAAGTTCTGTGACACACAGACGCCAAGACCACATTTAGATGCGTCTTATATTTTAATAGTTATAGAGAAGGCGAAGGAAAACATTGTAAGGGAACAGGTCTCATGCCAATAAGCTCTACTTTTCGCGTACTACTCGCGTTCGTGAAAGACTAGTGCCTATAATAAATTTGATACCTAAAGCAACGTGACTTTCAGATACAGATAAAGTCACATTTAATTTAGACATAGACATAGAAACATTTCAGTAAACATCACATTTATGGGTACATGTTTAAATCTTAAAAACGAACAAAAGGTAAAAAGGGAAGATGTTTAAAAGGGCTTGACTCGGCATTTATGTTGCAGCAAATATAGTGCAACGCTGATTTTCTGTCAAACCCTTGTTTTGCACTTTCATTTGTGTTAATTAAGAGCATAAAATTGATTGACATGATAAAAAAACCTATTATTACTGAGATTAGTATTACTGAGAGCCAACCGCGTTACTGAAAATAATAGTACATTACTTAACAAGGGCGGTAAAACAAAGAATGTCTCAGATCGCAGGTATTTGACGCCCGAGCCGAAGGCAAGGGCGATAAATATGCGATCTGAGGCTTTCTTTATTACCGCCCGTGTTAAGTACAAAATTTTATGTCACCCCCTGGCCAGGAAGTGGGTTTTCCCGCGCGCGGAGCGTGCGGTAATTGCCGCTTTATGGCCAGGTGTGACATAAAATTCGTTTGTGTATGCTCCACTGCAAAGTTCGTATGTTGAACTTGCCAATTCGTTTTCGGCTCGCAATCTGCAAACCCTAATAAACTACATATCTAATCCGACCGGGAATCGAACTCTGAATCACCAACTGACTTCACTGAGTCAATACGTGTGTGTATTGTATTTTAAAATGTAATCTGTTATCACAATCATACTTATCCGTTATCGGTAAATAGATACTATCGTTAGTTCGCGATTACGACGCGTATAAAGTATGAAATCACGTAGGTACTGTGTTACATCTCTAATTTATATTTAGTATACCTAGTAGCATTGTTAATACACAAGTAGATATATTATAATTATGGCACTGTACTGTACTCAAAGTGGTGTGTTTATTCTTACCCGGCATAACAAAACACTTCTCCTCTATACAGATAAAAAAGATTTTTTGTCTGTATAGAGGAGAAGTGTGTTGAAGTTTAATTCAAAAAGCAAAACTCTCTTGCACAGGGTTTCTTAAAAAGAAAAATACGTATCTATACCTATAGGTAAACCATATTACCTAAATAAATTTTGAAGTGAACCGTACAAGACTGAGATTTATGGCAAATTGCGTTTTAGAAATGCTGTGCAACTTAATACATTTAATCAAAAACTCGGCTTAATTAAATTAAGTTTCAGTTGAAACAAGCTTCGGTAATTAGGTTCTTCAGTGTGATGTCTCATTTCATTTTAAAACGAAAAATTACTTTTACAAAGAATAACGTTATACAAAATGTAAAACTAAGCATAATTAATGGAATGTAGATCTTTGATTTGAAAATACTAAACCAATTTATTACGGAAACTTCAAAAATAAGAAATGATTCAACATTTGAGTAGGTAGGCATTTAAAATTGTTGGTTTATTTCCAATGAAAGGAAACACTTAGAAAGATAACAAAGGCGCGGATTCATTTGTTAGTCATCACCCATTAGCCTAAAAGGAAAATAAAAATAAATCGTCATTAAAAAAAACAAATACACTTTTTGTCACCTTGGCCGCTCTAGATATTTAACCGTGATACAAAACTGTGCTAATGATATTTATTTCGTATCTAAAATCACTCCAGCATGTACTTTCCACCGCAGAACCTATACGTCGGATGCCCCATACACGTCAACGACACATCCGCCGTATAGGCTTCGTGGTGCAGTATTGATACAGGCTCTCGTACGAACGGTTGGCCTACTATTATCAGAGTATATAAAAGATCCGTCTCAATATGCAGGTTCAGTTCGTGTCGTCGCTTAACGAAGTTCGCGCGTTGAACTTTGGGACCGGTTATGGGGCATCCAGTCGCGTTAGTCATCCTCGCAGCGCTTGCCTGTGCGCAGGCTGCCCCGCCGGGGAAACCATCCCTCGGCTGGGGAGAGCGCACGTTCGCGATCGTCGAAGTCAACCAAGCAGCCACCGCCTACAACCAACTCGTCAAGCGCCACGACGCCGCTGAAGTCTCCGTCACTTGGAACGTCTGGTCTGGAGACTCCGCCGAAAAATCTAGGGTCCTCCTAAACGGAAAGGAGTTCTGGTCAGGACCGGGTCAATCATCAGGCTCAGCTAAATTCAAAGTCAAGAAAGGAGGCCGCTATCAAATGGTGGTTGAACTATGCAACAAAGATGGATGCAGTTCAAGTGATCCCACTGAGATTGTTGTCGCCGACACCGATGGCAGCCATTTACCGCCGTTAGATTACAATATGGGAGAAAGGAACAAGCCTTTCAAACAGACTTCTGGAAAGGTGGTTGGTGCGTACTTCGTTGAATGGGGAGTGTATCCCAGGAAGTTCCCCGTGGACAAAGTACCTGTACCTAATCTGAGCCATCTTCTATACGGGTTCATTCCGATCTGCGGTGGCGACGGCATCAACGACAGTCTGAAGGAGATTGAAGGAAGCTTCCAGGCGTTGCAGCGGTCTTGCAGCGGTCGAGAAGATTTCAAAGTGTCCATCCACGATCCTTGGGCCGCTCTACAAAAGCCCCAGAAGGGACTGTCGTCCTGGAATGAACCTTACAAGGGCAACTTTGGTCAGCTGATGTCTCTCAAACAAGCAAGACCGGACTTGAAGATTCTGCCCTCCGTCGGTGGTTGGACTCTGGCTGACCCCTTCTTCTTTTTCGACGACAAAGTCAAACGTGACCGCTTCGTTGCTTCAGTGAAGGACTTCCTTCAAACGTGGAAGTTCTTTGACGGTGTTGACATCGACTGGGAGTTCCCTGGAGGCAAAGGAGCTAACCCTCACTTGGGAGGCCCTAAGGACGGCGAGGTCTACGTCACTCTGATGAAGGAACTGCGCGCTATGCTGAACGAACTCTCTGCTGAGACTGGTAAGAAGTACGAGCTGACGTCGGCCATTAGTGCTGGCTGGGACAAGATTCAAGTGGTCAACTACAAAGAGGCTCAACAATATATGGACCACATCTTCCTCATGAGCTACGACTTCAAAGGAGCTTGGTCGAACGACACGCTTGGCCACCAGACTCCTCTTCACGCGCCCGCATGGAGACCTAAAGAGACTTACACCACTGACTTCGGTACAAAGATGTTGTTAGCTCAAGGAGTGAACCCAAAGAAGATCATCGTTGGCGTGGCTATGTACGGTCGAGGCTGGACCGGCGTCCACGGCTACGAAGACCCTAAGAACCCCTTCACAGGGAACGCCACTGGGCCCTGCAAGGGTTCATGGCAGGACGGCGTAGTCGACTACAGAGACATCGCCAATGAGATAGCGCAAGGAAAGTGGGAGTATACTTACGACAGTGTCGCGGAAGCTCCATATGTGTTTAGAAAGGAAACGGGAGACCTCGTCACCTATGATGACGCCAGATCAGTCATTGCTAAGGGTAAATATGTGAGGGCAAACAAACTTGGTGGTCTCTTTGCCTGGGAAATAGACGCTGATAACGGAGATCTCCTAAATGCAATGAATATGGGCTTAGGTAATAGTGCGTTTTAAAGGACCTGAACATTAAATGTGATCGTAATTTTAAGTAGTTTTTAAGTACTGTAAGACTGTAATTTAATGTTTCGCGACTGCAAAATGAAACATAAATGCTGAAAGGTTTGTGTGTTTTTAATTAATTTCCTATTACCTGAGCAAAGTACAAAGGACTAATTAGTTTGATAGTGAAAAAAGCTGTTGGCAAAACAAATCGTTTAAGTAACCCAATGCAAAACTACGACGCTGGCAAATGAATTCCGACTTTATTCTTACGGTGTAAAGTTAATTCTGGTACAGAGATGATTTTAATTTTTAAATGAAAACTCGCTGTTAATAGTAGTAAATTAATGGAAGCATGCATTTTAGACAAAAAAGGAATTTTTAAAGGAAAATGAGGCAAACAAGCATACAAACCACCACAATGGTAAGAAGGTTGAGGCTCGTGGTTACCAAACCGTTTATAATCAGGTTACAAGTTAATTTTTACACTGCAAAAAAATCTCATTTCATATTTAACAGTGCATCTTCGGCGAAGGAAAACGTCGTGAGAAAACCGATCTGATCCCAACAAGGTCTAGTTTTCCCTTTGGATTGGAAGGTCAAATGGCAGTTGCTTTAGTAAATCTAGTGCCTACGCCAAATCATGGGATTATATGTCAAAGCGGACCCCGGGTTCCGTACGGCACAACTGAGTAAACGTAAGGGCTTATTCAGAAATCATGCGAGGTTTATTCATTGCGTGTGATCCCAACTAACCGCAGTGCGTCGCGCGTCTCGACCGTGCAATGAACAGATAAAACGTTTGCCGCGCCGCAATTCGCCCAAAATCGTGGCCTGGATGTTAAGCCTTCTAAGTTCTTCCAAAAGAAAAAAAATAAACAAAGCTTTATCCCCGATTTGTTCTACGATGTAAACAACCCGAAATAAAAACCGGCCAAGTGAGAGTCGGACTCGCACACGAAGGGTTCCGTACCATCTATAAAAACGACCAAAAAATCATGTCTGTTGTATGGGAGCCCCCTGAAATATTTATTTTATTCTGTTTTTTAGTATTTCTTGTTATAGCGGCACTATCATCAGTTCATGAGATACGCCTGGTGACAGACGGACAGACAGACGGATATCGGAGTCTTAATAATAGGGGTCCGTTTTACCATTTGACTACGGAACCCTAAAAATAGAATAACATCAACCTTCCAAATATTTTCTATTTTATTTTAGTACATATTTACGTATATTAAAGTTGAAATTAGAATGCATTAATTTAGTTGCTTACTGCGTTATAGTATTAAGTGTATGTTATATTATGTAGGTATTTTGTATGATTGAAATGGATCCCGCATAGTAATGTAATGTGTACCAGCATGTGAGTATGGGTATTTATCTTCGCGTAGATAGTGAATATTTTAGCAGCTGTATTTAATCTGCTTGGTAAAGTTAAACTGAATTTAGTTCCTGGGGCGAACCAATTTAGACAAACTCCTTTTGGGTTCCGTAGTAAACAAGGAACCATTAAGTAGTATATGTATTTAATCAATTTAAAATGAAAACTTTCAAAACTAAGTAGACAATTAGACATTGTTAGTTAACGAGTAATAGCCGAACGCAAGAAATGTGCTTACTTACTTAGAAAAGCTTAGTTACTTAGAACTTTCATACAGTTTCCATTGATTACTTGGGTCAAAAACAAAGTAGGTAAATATAAGTTTGCGAACCTTAAATCCGTATAACGTAACCGGTGTACTACTACGGAACCCTACATTGCGCGTGGTGCGACACGCACTTGTTTTTGTTATGACAGTGTTAAACAATCATACCTACTTACCGCGTGATAGCATGTACAGTTGAAATTCTTCTTCTTTACCGAATTTCCATTAAAACGTTATTGGATTTTGCACCTTATTGTTTGAACGGTAAAATAGCTTTTCGAACGAATCACTTTCATGGAACTCTGTCAACTCAACTGATTTCAAGTCTAGGTACAGTCAGCGTCATATAGTATGGAGCATATATTTTGTATGGTGTACCGAACTATTTGGCCACTTTGACTTCTACATACTATATGACGCTGACTGTACCTAGATTCCGTAGCCGCTATATTTGAAGACAGTAAAGGATAGAGAAACCCAGCCACCTGTGCCCTTACCATGAGTTTCCAATGTTCCCATGACCGTACTCGCTAGCGACTGCGTAAACGATTTAGTATGGACAAAAGAACAGAGCCTCTGGCGATGGCGGTTACGCAATAGAACTAAGAATCGGCATACAAAATCGTTTACGCAGTCGCTAGCGAGTACGCTGTACGGTCATGCAAACATTGCAAACTCATGGTAAGGGCACTGGCGTGGCGTCTAGAACGGCCATCTAGTCAACCCTAGCGCCGGCCCAAGCGAAATAACGCGCTATAATAATCATACGGACAGCGTTTTAATCAGAGTACCTACAGCAAAATACTTGATGATTGTTGCCACTTCGAATCTTTCCTTTAATGAACATAAGAGCAATATTTTCAGGCAAAGAAAACTGGTTTAAAAGAGGCCGTTGAACCCGAGATTCAATTAACCTGAATGCGCGATCATTGATTTTTATTACAATCACGCCTTTTAGCGCCTGATGTAATATAATGGCAAGTTTGTTGTTAAAAGGTGGTGCGGAAAAATAGACGCAGGCGTTAATTTTTTATGGCATTAATTTAATAAATTGTGAATATCGTCAGGTATTGTGGTCGGTTAATCATTATCAAATGAGCTTGGTGGTAATACAAAAGATTTCTTCTGCGATTATTATTTGATATGTGCAGTCGACACCAGCGAGACATTCTTACACGTTTTCAGTTTTATTACAAAGGAGTAAGAAAAAGAAAGTGTAAGTAAACATACCTACTTCGATATAGACTACCGGTATCGGTATAGTGATCTTATTTAATAATTAAGGCATTATTCTTTCTCTTTGAAACCTCATGCTCATGTTCTCATGACTGACATGGTTTTAGACAGGTAGGTACTTTAGTGGATAATTTGGTGGGGTATGGCTAAAATGAGAGTTGAGACTTAATTAAAACTTTTTAAGTGGCAAAGTGTGGCCATCATCATCATCCTAGCATTATCGAAGTATAAATAATAAATCAATGCTTAAATATTTCTGGACAATCTTACACAAATCAACCTAGTCGCAAACTAAGCAAAGCTTGTACAGTCAAGTGCAAAAATATGTATCGAATGAATCCTCTCATAAATATGTACCAAAACTTAATTCACCATGCAAGCTGTATGCACCCATATTTTTCGCACTTCACTGTACTAACTAAGCGACGATATACCTACATACTTATGTAGATAAATCTTATATCTTTAAACGAGCAATTCTTGTAAATTTATTTATTTCGGGGACCTCGGAAACGGCTCTAACGATTTTGATGAAATTTGGTATGTGGGGGTTTTCGGGGACGAGCAATCGATCTAGCTAGGTCTCATGCCCGGGAAAACGCCGAGCAAAGCTCGGTCGCCCAGATATTCTTATATCTTTAAACGAGCAATTCTTGTAAATTTATTTATTTCGGGGACCTCGGAAACGGCTCTAACGATTTTGATGAAATTTGGTATGTGGGGGTTTTCGGGGACGAGCAATCGATCTAGCTAGGTCTCATGCACGGGAAAACGCGGCCGCCCAGATATTAGATACTTAAATACATAGAAAACGTATCCAAGACCCAAGAACAAATTTAATATACGTGCTCATCACATAAATAAATGCCCTGGCCGGGATTCGAACCCGGGACCTCCAGCTTCGTAGGCAGGGTCTCTATTACCAACTATGCTAAAGTGGTCGTCGTATATTTGCATCCTGAAGGATGCCGGGGGTCCCCTACCTAATCCCAAGAATTGGCGTAGGCACTAGTTTTAAATATTTGTTGTTTTGTCACATTATAGACCACAGAGTGACCATCCGTAGATTTTTAAAATTTGCCTCTGTTTTGTAGCCTCTCATTAGCCAGACTCTACAAGGTATTAAAATAAGAGTCATTTGAAAAACAACATATGAAAACATCTAACTAAACCTAATTTTAATAAATCTGAACCTAATCTACATATTTCGTAGGTATAGACTATTTGCCGGGTGAAATTCAATTTTTTTGTTAATGTAATAAAGATTATAATCGAAAAATCTTTCCTCGCATCTTCATATTATGAAATTTATGAGTAAGCACTGCATTATGTGTACCTACCTATAATATTGTTATTTGCCAGCCTTAGCAACATCACCGAGACTCGACCAGTTCCAAGATAAACAAATATGATCTTGCATCGACTCAAGGTTAAGATAAAGTGCATTTTATTATGTTTATTATTAATCTATAACTTTGCTTGTACAAACACTCTAGTTCAGGGGCCGGTAAAACTTATAAAGAACGATTTTCTAGCGTGTCCACGCTCCGGATGTAATGTAGGTAAATGCTAGATCTTATTTCCACAGAGCGTTTTTGAATTGTGTCTATTGAAGATGTGGCCCGAGCCAAAACCATGCCAAACCGTCTAATCTGTCAGATCTAATCTTTTGGAAGTTCAGATGGCAGTTCGCTTTCTTAAAACTAGTGCCTACGCCAAATCTTGGGATTTGGCTATGAGGATTAGGTTCATATTTTCATTACTTACTAAAAACGGGATTGCCCTTGGCCAGCACCGAGCCAGGTGGTAAAGATGAGGCTGACGGTGAAGCGAGTTCACCCAGAAGATGCCTATTTCACCCGTGCCAAAGGTCTAGGTTATTTGAACACTTTTGCTCTAAGGATCCCGGCTCCCCTTAAAATTCAAAATGTCTTCATCCGCCTTTTTAAGTCAAGGGTTAATAGGCATCTTCTGGGTGAGCTCGCTTCATCGTCGGCCTCATCTTTACCCCCTGGCTAGATGCTGGCACAGAGCAAGCCCATTTTTAATAAAAAAATGTAAAAAGTCTAAGAGGATGATGAGTGTTCTATCATTTTAACACTAACAAATTAGAGACGTAAGCAATTAGGAGGGAAAAAGACGGCAATCATTCAATTCACTTTTAATGTGTATGGGTATTATTGCTAATATTCAAGATTTTGACTTTAAACGTCAACGCTCTTTCACCGCACTCCATCAACTACCCGTAACTACAAGACAAGTGTTGCTAACTGGCCGCTACAACACGAGTATCGATTTTGATCGTCGCCGCGTTGGTGAGCACACGTGCCCGGGGCGACGACGGGCAGAATCCATTTACCGTACAAAATCTTACTACTGTCATGGCGTCGTTACCGAACAACGTCATTGAACACGTGACATTGGCGAAATCATCATAAATTTGATGGAAGTCATTTTTTTAAAGAATTGATTGAACACGAGTATCGAAACCCAAAATAACTCTCTCTCTGAGCCTCAAAACTCGAAATACTCTGCACCTCAAAATAGTATCGTAATATACCTAGCTTATCAAATTAAAATAACCACAAAACGAGTAACAAAATTAACAATCGATCCCATCAAGCCATTAACTAAATAACTTATCTAAGGAACCCTCGGTTCTGCCAACATGTTTTGTAAACATTGATTTAATCTCTTTGCTTGTTTCGTTCTATAAATAACAAAATTGGACTCAACGTGGACATTATCCGTGCGCCCGTCTACGTGTGAAGATTGTTGTAAAACTAATAATGAAGTTATTACTTTGTTTGGTATTCGTGGGGCTCGCATTGGCTAAGCCAACGACAGACGAACAGCAGAGAGGATGTAGATATATTATGGGAAGATGTAAGTAGCTCTAATTTTTGTTTTACATTTTTGGTGTAAATGTTTAGTATGTTTGTTACGTCTGATTGTCAGTACGTGACCGCATGAAGGACAAAGGTTTCCCAATTAATAGTACATTACTGCAAGGGCGATAAATATGCGATCTGAGGCTTTTTTTATTATCGCCCGTGGTAAGTACAAAATTTTATGTCACCCCCTGGCCAGGAAGTGGGTTTTTTCGCGCGCGGAGCGTGCGATAATGGCCACTTTATGGCCAGGTGTGACATTAAGTTATTATGATTTCTACAGACCCTAATGGTCTAATCTAAACATACGAAAGCAAAAACTACCCTCATCTGTTATTCGATAATGACACACATTATAATATGTAGGGCATTTTCACTTTAAAGTGTACCCCCTACTTTTTTTCGGATCTTGGTGATTTTGGGTATTCTGACTCAGAATCACGACATTTCCGCGGAGAAAAAAAGTGTCCCACCAAAAAAAGTCAGTTTTGTGACGCTTTTTTCATACAGTTTACATGGCTCGTCACAAAACTGACACATAAAATTTGTATGGAAAATCAAGGACATTTTTTTTCATCATCTGAATCAATAGTACTCGTGATTCTGAGTCAGAATACCCAAAATCACCGAGATCCGAAAAAAAAGTAGGGGGTACACTTTAAAGTGAAAATGCCCCATTATACCTACTTGTAATATATACGTAATACCTACCTAGATTGATAAAATCGTACCGGGGTTGCCTATCTGAAACCTGACTCAAAAACAAGTATTTTTTTACTTCTCATGCTCGAAAAAAACAAATAGTAGATTGTGTCACAAGGGAGCAAAATATTTACGGCGTGGGCGTACATTGAATTCTGAGCGTAGTGAGGGATTCAAGTATAAACGCCCAAGATGGAAATAATTTTGCTTCCATGTGACACATACTGCTTTTCACATCACCTATTGAGGATAATGAAAGATCTGAAGTGCTACCGGTAACATATTTGTAGATGCTCTAAATATATATCAAATATGAACACCTTTTCCCTGAATTAGTCAAAATCGAGTATAAAAACAAACAAAAAAAAAAACATATTCAGCTGACGTTTCGTATCGACTGAATTTGAATTTTCTGTGATACTAGAATTTTGTTGGTTTTGTATGATGCTTCAAATTTGATTATTTTCATTATATATTATATTATTAAATATTTCATACTGGCAACACAGGGTCCTTGAACAGAAACACGCCGAGCAAGGCTCGGCCGCCCAGATATTGATATATTATAGATCAAACGCTCACCTCTCTGGCTGGAAGAACCAGATGGCAATCGTAATTTTCTAGACTATAGCAAGCGGATGATCTCAGTAGGCTAATGGTAACGCTAAAATTAGTAATGATTTAACCTTTTTTTGTCCAGGCGTAGAAGGGTGCCCAGTGGGCACCCACGCGTACACCACGGGGTGCGGCCATCTCACGCCCGAGGCGACGTGCGCGAACCCGACTCCAGTCACGGACACGCGCGGCAAGATCTGCGACTTCTCTGCCTGCTACTGCGACTCGCCCACTGTGCGTGACGAGAAGACTGGACAGTGCGTCAATTTGGACAAATGCTCTAAATGAAATAATGTTTAAACCGGTATCGATATCGAAAATTGGGAATTTATTTGTAAAATAAAAGTACGTCTCAATGTAAGATTTTTTATTTATATTTAGGAATACCTGAAATCCCTTCGGCCGGGTACGCAGGTTTAGTTCGGACACAACTCTAAGGCTAAATTCTGTCAAACGTACGCAAGCAAAACTAGACTTAGAGTTCTGACTGTGAGGTAGATTTTTGCTTGCGTTAATTTGACAGCACTTGGCCTTACAGTTTTGTACAAACTATAACAAGAGAGTCAACAGTTACGATCGTCAATTTTTATGCTTCATACTTCATAATAACTTTGTGCTTTGTACAAAACCCGTTGCAGTCGAAAAACACTAGGCTAACCTACCTAGTGTTTTGCGACTGCAATGGGGTTTGTACGCGTTTTCTGCCCAAAGAATCCACCCGCACAGCAATGTCAAAGAAGATATATATATATTACTAACGTAACAATAACAAGAAGCGACACCGAAGCATGTGTGCTGTAAACCCGTCTCGCGGCTATGTGTGCGTGTCCGGACGCGAGCGGGGGCGCGCGAGGGTGGCGCGGAGTGCGGTCACTCCTCGGACGGGCAAAGTATATAGAATCGTAGCGTTCTAAGGTCACCGATAGACCCGTGTCGCGCCTTTGGCAATGTTCCATCGAACAGTCCAGCGGACTCCCGCGATCTTTACCAGGTCATTGGGTCACCTTGTGGGGTCCTAACTCAAAAACCAACCAACAACTGTGTCCCGCGCCGTGGGATCTACCAGTCTATGACTTCTAACTGTAACGTGCCCACTGTCCACGAAGACTCCTGGAAAGTCGAAGAGTCGCTACCTCACATAATATACTCGTATTATGTGAGGTAGCGACTCTTGCAACCAGCTAGTTGTTGCGACTTGTGACAGACCACAGATGTCTGTAAATGTTTATCTGTTTATGGTCGCGTTCATGTTTGTTGTGTCGTTAGTGAATAGCGATTGCGTGCGAATTTGTTAATTATTTATGTTTTTACTAGCTTTTGCCCGCGACTTCGTCTGCGTAGAACTCGGTTATCACGTTAGAATGTTATTTCATTCTTCCATTTCTTGCGCTTACCTAGTTATCTCTCTTCCATTCTAACTTAAACCCCGTTAAGGGATGATTTCCGGGATAAAAGTATCCTATGTCCTTCCCTAGGACTCAAACTATATCCATACCAAATTTCATCTAAATCGGTTGAGCATTTTAAGGGGAAACAGGCAGACAGAGCTACTTTCGCATGTATAACCCGCCCCGGTTTCGCACGGGTAGTCCAGTTTTAAACAACAACAAACAACAACAAATACCTACTCTTTATTGCACACCTCAATTAAAGGACACAGATCAGGATCACAGGGAGAGGATGTTTTATGATTTAAATTTATTTATCTAAGCTTTTTCCCGCGACTTCATTCGCGTGAATATCCATATCAACTTCTACACCGGCTGTCTCGCCAAACATTGCGCACGCCGTCTCAATACGCCCACATGAAACACATGACAGAGGACAAAATATATATTAAGAAGGAAGTAGATGAAAACGCGCGTGAGCGGAGCGAGCGCGAAATTTTTGGGATATTCTGATACGGGTGTGGAGAATACTTCATACGCATCAAGTAATGAAGATGAAAACGCGAGCGCAGCGAGAGCGAATTCTTTCAAACATTACGATGCAGGTGTGCAAAAGACTTCATACGCACCAAGTAATGTAGATGAAAACGCGAGCGTAGCGAGCGCAAAATGAAAAAAAAGAACATTGTGATGCAGGTGCGGAAAATACCCCATACGCATCAAGTAATGAAGATAAAAACGCGAGCGTAGTGAGTGCGAAATGTTTCGAACATTATGATGCAGGCACGGAAAAGATTTCACACGCATCAACTAATGTAGATGAAAACGCGAGCGTAGGGCGCGCGAAAATTTTCGAACATTATGATGTAGGTGCGGAAAATACTTTATACTCATCAAGTAATGTAGTTGAAAACGCGAGCGCAGCGAGCGCGAAATTTTTGAACATTAATATGCAGGTGCGGAAAATACTTCATACGCATCAAGAAATGAAGAAAATCGCGAGCGTAGTGAGCGCAAAATGTTTTGATGCAGGTGAGGAAAATACTTCATACGCATCAACTATTATGTCGATGAAAACGCGAGCGTAGGGCGCGCGAAAATTATCGAACATTATGACGTAGGTGCGGAAAATACTCATCAAGTAATGTAGATGAAAACGCGAGCGTAGCGAGCGCGAAATTTTTCGAACATTCTGATGCAGGTGCCGTAAAGACTTCATACGCATCAACTATAATGTAGATGAAAACGCGAGCGTACGGCGCGCGAAAATTTTCGAACATTATGATGTAGGTGCGGAAAATGCTCATCAAGTAATGTAGAAGAAAACGCGAGCGCAGCGAGCGCGAAATTTTTCGAACATTATGATGCAGGTGCGGAAAATACTTCATACGATGAGTATGAAGTATTTTCCGCACCTAAGTAATGTGTATGAAAACGCGAGCGTAGCGAGCGCGAAATATTTCGAACATTATGATGCCGGTGCGGTAATAATTCATACGCATCAAGTCATGCAGATGAAAACGCGAGCGTAGCGAGCGCGAATTCTTTCAAACATTACGATGCAGGTGTGCAAAAGACTTCATACGCACCAAGTAATGTAGATGAAAACGCGAGCGTAGCGAGCGCGAAATGTTTCGAACATTATGATGCAGGTGCGGATTTCATACGCATCAACTATAATGTAGATGAAAACGCGAGCGTACGGCGCGCGAAAATTTTCGAACATTATGATGTAGGTGCGGAAAATGCTCATCAAGTAATGTAGAAGAAAACGCGAGCGCAGCGAGCGCGAAATTTTTCGAACATTATGATGCAGGTGCGGAAAATACTTCATACGATGAGTATGAAGTATTTTCCGCACCTAAGTAATGTGTATGAAAACGCGAGCGTAGCGAGCGCGAAATATTTCGAACATTATGATGCCGGTGCGGTAATAATTCATACGCATCAAGTCATGCAGATGAAAACGCGAGCGTAGCGAGCGCGAATTCTTTCAAACATTACGATGCAGGTGTGCAAAAGACTTCATACGCACCAAGTAATGTAGATGAAAACGCGAGCGTAGCGAGCGCGAAATGTTTCGAACATTATGATGCAGGTGCGGATTTCATACGCATCAACTATAATGTAGATGAAAACGCGAGTGTAGGGCGCGCGAAAATTATCGAACATTGTGATGTAGATGCGAAAAATGCTCATCAAGTAATGTAGAAGAAAACGCGAGCGCAGCGAGCGCGAAATTTTTCGAACATTATGATGCAGGTGCGGAAAATACTTCATACTCATCAAGTAATGTGTATGAAAACGCGAGCGTAGCGAGCGCGAAATATTTCGAACATTATGATGCCGGTGCGGAAAATAATTCATACGCATCAAGTTATGCAGATGAAAACGCGAAATTTTTACAAACATTATGATGCAGGTGCGGAAAAGAATTCAAACGCATCAAGTAATGTAGATGAAAAAGCGAGCGTAGCGCGCGCTAACGTTTTTGAACATTATGATGCAAGTGCGGAAAATAATTCCTACGCGTCAAGTAATGTAGATAAAAAAGCGAGTGCGAAATGATTCGAACATTATGATGGAGGTACGGAAAATACTTCATACGCATCAAGCAATGTAGATGATTGAACAAAAAGAAATTGTTGACCTATCAAATGGCTTTGTAAAGAGGTGGTTGAATAGATATTTTTTTGTTCATAAATTAGTGGAATACCTTTCAAAGTTCAAAGTGCTTTATTGTAAAACATAGGTATAACTGAATACCAGTGGCGGAGCGTCCATACAACTCGATTCCCACCGGCTTGCCTAATTTTCAGCCACACCAGTTCTTTTAGTATACGGCTCATGAAGAATAAGAAAGGCAAACTATTTCCGGCTTCCCTAAGAATATTTTTGACGCGCCGCCACTGCTGAATACCTACTTTGGTCTGTTCTTTCACTTTTGAAGATGGAGTACAGGCCTAGGTTGATAGCGCACCCACCCTGGTTGCTTCTAAGAGTTATGTGATTTTCTGAGAATTGTTTTTTTTTTGCTTCCTATCCGCCTATAACTTTCGAATTTGATCATACTTGAAGTTTATTGTTACGTAGATATATTTTACTAACGAATACCAATATACCCTAAATTTATGTCTGTTACGCGCTGAACGTATTTTATACATTTTGCTGACGGAAAACGCAACTAATCGGCACCTCGAAGAACCTCAATGACACCCATATCGATTATTAAGAAAAGTAAATAAGTATATGTCCGCCATCTTCGATTTGAAAATAGATATCATTCTTGTAATGAGCACCTCAAAAAACAATATTTTATACAAAAATGCGCATACCTAAAATATAGGTACATGTCGCAAGTGCTACCATGCAACCGAGAGCCCGCCGCTCTGCGTAGGTACCCTCCATCGAAAACAAAAAAAACCGAGGTTTCGTAGTAAGGTTTGTGAATATTGATAGAGACTGACTGACCAACATAATTAGATCTCTCATTTCAAACAGTTAATATGGTTTGAGGGACTTTTGTATTTTTGTCTTTAGCCCTGAGAGGCAGAGGTATTGTTATTTCACCCCCCATTTTTTCAAATACTATCTGTTTATTATAAAATGTTTGAATGGGGTTCTATTTACTTTGCGTCCATGTATATACTTACCAATTTTCAAGCCTGTAAATCATGAACTGAAAGACTTCTCATACAAAGTTTAACCCCTCTTTTCACCCCCTTTCATCCCTATCCTATATGATTTTTATAGCCTATAACCTGGCCGAAGATCCAATAAACATATTAGTGAAGGCTGTATTAAAATCCATTCGCTAGTTTTCGCGTGATAGTTAGACAAATAAACAGACAGACAAACAGACAAACAGACAAACAGACATACAGACAAACAGACAAACAGACACGAATTCTAAAAACAGTTGAAACGTGTTCTGTTATCGATTCTTAGACCCCTCCATCGATTTTTTTACTAATATCTTCAATGTACAGATTTTCGACCCTCTTCTGCTTTATTATATGTATAGATAGATAGATATTGTTTGTTTTTTGTCCTTCGTGGCTTCACGTGGTCCCAAAGGAAGACCAGCGCTAGCCAATGGCTAGCACTATGCTGATTTGGGGCCATTTCGTGGCTATGTTCTGTATTGTGGTGTTATGTTTATATTTGTACTGTTTTTTGTGTCACGAATAAATGTTTTTACTTTCTTTCTTTAAAAAGGGTAGCATTTAACGAACCACCAAATTAGTTGCCGAATGATGCTCTAAAAAATTACATTGATTACCAAAAATACTAGATTCGCACCAAATTTTCAACTCCTTTTAAATATAAAGTGCAACTCAAAGAAGTAACATGTCGATAACCTATTAAATTAAATTGTTACCAAATAAATTAGTCACTACCCAAAAATACTTAATGATCACCTAATTTCAAACACCAAATTTCATATAATTTACATCCAAATATTACAGGGCTCGTAATCCTATTAAAATTATTTACACCCAAATAATTCATTCGATACCCAGAAATACTACATGATCACCAAATTTTATCGCGGCAATTGTTTTTTAATGTCCGACGCGCAAAGCAGTTCCAATCTAGTCTAACCTCATTGCTAGCACACTGATGCGGTTTTCCATACGGTCCGTCTCGCTCGCACCTCGCACCGCGTGCGAGCAAGACAGCGCTAAATGATTTTAAGAAGTTGAAGTTTGAAATAAAAATAGCTATTTTAATTTCAAACTAGTGGAGATTGGAACAGTATTGACGGATCTCCGCTGGCGCGGAGCTCCTATTTTGAGTTGTTTTGGCCCTTCGGGCCGATGCAAAACTAACATAACCTAAACCTACCTATACCTATTTCTACCTATTAACTTCCTTTAATTTTTCCATGAAAGTCTATCTATATTAATAAAGTAAACTCATTTGAGGACCTCTAACCATTTTCATAACAAACTAACAATTTAATAAATCAACAAAACTCATTTTCAAATAAAAGGTTTCAATCAAACGCGCTCACGTCAACGCATTAAAAAAAAAAAAAACCTCTTGCAGTTTGTAAACCATCAGCAATAGGTAGTTAGAATGAAACAGCAATAGGTACCTTTCACTCTAACGACATATCAATAGGTTTTATGTTTCAGACAATTCTTTGTATTTGATTGAGTGAGATAGCAGTATACGTGTTATTATTTCACACAGCCACATTGCGCGTTGCTTTTTAAATTAATTTTAAATTTTACTTTCTAATTTATAACATTTTGGAAATAACTGAAATATTTATAGTGCTAAAAACAATTAATTTGTAACTGTTTACTAAAATGTAGCATGCGATGTATATAATATTTGGATGTAATTCTAATGAAAAAAGGTGCATGAGATTAGGTGGTAGTTTAGTGTTTTTGGTGGTACTTGACAATTTTATTGATGCGATTATAAATTTATAGGAACGCAATAAGTAAAATAGGTGCAAGTGCTGCAAAAATAGGTAGAATTTTTTTGGTGACTCGGAATTGCTGATCGATAAATTTTTTTGAGTGTTCAACCTTATTTTAGGGTTCGAAAATTTGATGATATCAAAAGTTATTTAGGTGATCATTTTATTTGTTCCCCTTTAAAAAAACCAGTAGCGGCGCATCAAACATATTCTTAAGGAAGCCGGATATAAATTGCGTTTCTTTTTCTTCAGGCAATAGGTACGAGTATATTGATTGAAAGAGACGCGCGTATGTTTTTCCTTCACGACAAAACGGGATGCAATACTCTCCGGGAATGGCTTTTTAGACAAATCTCGATAAATATCTGTGTGCAGATTTATTAAATTCCCTCTTGTCAGTAATCATATTAACTTAATCGTGTCTTTTAATAATGCGTTGTTTTAGTAGGCTGAGTATAAATAGGAAAATATAGACTCAACTTTGGATTTATTTTCTATCGAGAAAAATTTAAGCAATCATGTTTCGGCTATTGTCAGTCAGTGTGCCTCAGGACGATCCAGCGAGACAACTATTTATACATCTTGGAGTCATGACAGTGCCTTCTTTGTTTATATTCGAAGTAGGTAAATATGTGAGAAGAAACTTACATGAGTTTTCAATGGCTAAAACCTACTCTGCTAGAAGGAAACCGGGGCTGGCTGTCCCAGTACACAGGTTAAAGAAAACAGGCAGATTCCTTGGTGTAATGGGTCCTAAGATCTACAACAAAATACCTGAAGAAATCAAAATTGCTGGCACGGAAAGCGCTTTTACTCGTAGACTTAGAGCGCATTGCACGAGGAAAGCCTATTATTCTGTCAAAGAGTTTCTGGACGAATAACGATAGGTGAATGAATGTATCAAAACATGATATGTATTTGACATTCATTAAATTATTTAAATCTAATATATTTTTCGCAATTGTTCCTATTGATTAATTTATATTGTTAATTTATTCTAAGTTATTTATAATTTGATAATGTTCTTGACAATGTATGATCAATACAATAAATGATATCTATCTATCTATCTATCAGTACCACAATCATATAGTCAAGAATCATTATATCTGAACATCAGTCCCTATTGTTTCCTCGTCTGGGCAGAACAGCGTTTCAAAGTTTCTAAATTTCTCGTTGTAGCGCCTTCATGAGCCGTAGTAAAACTAGACAGGACTGGCTGAAAATTAAGCAAGCCGGTTAGAATCGGGTTGTATGGACTCTTCGCCACTGATAGGTACCGATATATATATTTATAAATACAGTATTGAAGCCAATATATATCCGGAGATATAATATCCGGAGTAAGTGGCAAAGAAATAAATAAGTTACTTCTACACTTACCAACACGAAAACCTTGTTTTTCCATACATTTTATTATGAAGCAATGTATTTACCTCGATGAAATGAATAGGTAGCTATTTAGCATAAAAACACGCTCAAGCACCAAAAACAAACATTAACACAGTGAATACAATAAATGTAAAGAAAACTAGTTATTGCCGGTGACTTCGTCCGCGCAAAACTCATTCATAACTAACGTTCGTTGCTATTAACTTATATCAGGCGTTTACCTACCTATTCATCGCTCTTTCATACAAACTTCCTCCCCCTTAAGGGTTGATTTACGGGATAAAACGTATCCTAATGTCCTTTCCCGGGACTCAACCAAACCAAATCCAAACCAAACCAAACCAAACACCAAATTTCATGTCAAATCGATTCAACGGTTTAAGCGTGAAGAGGTCACAGGCAGACAGACAGACAGAGAGACAGACAGACACACTTTCGCATTTATAATATTAGTATGGAAGTATGGATACAAGCAAAGAACACATGTGCACACAAGAACTAGAGTCAATTAGTCAATGAGGATGTTCACACTTTTCATTCACTGGTTCACACTAACATAGAAATTAATCTCATAGCAATAAGGATTATAATTACTTATCAATGCACAGACTTAAGGCACCTTCAAGCCGCATGTACTTGTTTTGACATAAAAAGTATAAAAAGGCTTCATACCTATGTTTTTTTCTGCTCTGCACTAACGAACATAACCTTCTTATCAGTGGTCAGGCTGGTCATAATGAAGTGTGCAGTGATATTAACGATTTTGTTTATATCAGTGAGGACTCAAATTCCATCTGGCTGTCAAGGGCCGTGGTGTAAGTATACTTCAATCTTTTTCCTCAATTTTACGCGTGTAAAATTCAAGTTCAATATTTAGGGTGCCTTTCCATTAGAGCTATGCTATGGATGCGTTTGAATCCACCAATCATATTCATTGGTTCACATAGCACAGCACTGACTGGTAGAATAGAAACGGGTTCAGCTATGTTTTTTATATGGAAAGATGCGTGCTATGGATTACGGAACGTTTTCGACCGTTCCTAAGGTAGATCTAAATGACAAATCCCATACTAAAAATGACATTAAAATGTGCTATACCGTATGTTAGAAAAGTTACGTGATTATTTAGTTGGGTTCACTAAACACTTATTCTTTCCAGGCCCTATAGCATGTCCCCCCGGAACGTACCGATACTCCGTAGGCTGCGACTATCTCCTGCCCGAGGCGACCTGCAATAACCCCAGGCCAGTAAAGGACACAAGAGGCCAGATTTGCGACTTTCAAGCCTGCTACTGCAGTCCCCCGACTGTCAGAAACGAGGATACCAAGAAATGCGTGAGGCTCGCAGACTGCCCCCACGTTATTGTCACGCCAATGACTCCGGCTACGCCAAAAACTCCCGCTACGCCAAGAACTCCCGCTACGCCAAGAACTCCCGCTACACCAAGAACTCCCGCTACGCCAAGAACTCCCGCTACACCAAGAACTCCCGCTACACCAAGAACTCCGGTCACGGATAAGGAACAACTACCGAAGCCTATCCCGTTACCTTATGCTGCTAGTCGAGACTGGTAGCTTAAAGTTTTATATTATACTATTGTAGCTGCACCCGCGACTTCGTTTACGTGAATATATATTTATACATTTCTTCTCTGTTGATATTCATTGTCTATAATATCTTCGCGGTGATGCGCGCTCGCATCGCCTCCTTCTGGGAGGGCATGCGCCGGCGCCGCTCACGGAACTATCTGATCGGATCTGTAAAAAAAAATCTCATTTCATATTTACAGTGCATCTTCGGCGAAGGAAAACGTCGTGAGAAAACCGATCTGATCCCAACAAGGTCTAGTTTTCCCTTTGGATTGGAAGGTCAAATGGCAGTTGCTTTAGTAAATCTAGTGCCTAAGCCAAATCATGGGATTATGTGTCAAAGCAGAGCCCGGGTTCCGTAGGGCACAACTGAGTAAACGTAAGGGCTTATTCAGAAATCACGCGAGGTTTATTCATTGCGTGTGATCCCAACTAACCGCAGTGCGTCGCGCGTCTCGACCGTGCAATGAACAGATAAAACGTTTGCCGCGCCGCAATTCGCCCAAAATCGTGGCCTGGTTATTAATAAGCCTTCTAGGTTCTTCCAAAAGAAAAAAAATAAACAAAGCTTTATCCCCGATTTGTTTTGTGATGTAAACAACCCGAAATAAAAACCGGCCAAGTGAGAGTCGGACTCGCGCACGAAGGGTTCCGTACCTATAAAAACGACCAAAAAATCATGTCTGTTGTATGGGAGCCCCCTGAAATATTTATTTTATTCTGTTTTTTAGTATTTCTTGTTATAGCGGCACTATCATCAGTTCATGAGATACGCCTGGTGACAGACGGACAGACGGACGGATATCGGAGTCTTAGTAAGGCCCTGGGTTTTCTGACCACCCGTCGCCGGCGGCCGGCGACCGACGCGTGTCCGCCGCCGACGACGTTCGGATGTTTTGTTCGGGAATGTTTGAGGGTGGCTTCTCTGAAACGTCGCCGGCGGCGGGTAGGTCGACGGACGAAGGTCACACGCCGCACGCGTCGGTCGCTATCATTTTTGTAGAATAGCGACGGACGGCGGGTGGCGTCTTGATACCTATTGAAAATGTCTCATTTCAATAAAGACAACGATGAATTATTAATAAATCTAATACGTTGTAATCCTATACTGTTCGACGCGTCTGACAAAGATTATAAAAATAACAATTTAAAGCACCGAACATGGGAAAATATTAGTGAAACAATGAAAATTCCAGGTGAGTGTTTATTTTCCATTTTACATTCTTAGTACCTATAATTAAGATGTAAATTTTTCTTCATTGCACCTTCATTTTCCCGATTTTTAAATATATCGGTTGGCTCTCTTTTATTTTTTGATAACATTAATATTTCATCGTCTTCTTCTTCTTCTAACAATAAAAATGTTAGTATTTTTCTGTTCATTTTATTTAAAGCACAGCACACCAATTCTCAAAGCGGGCACAATGCGACTGAGCTCCTTCTCCGACGTCGGGTGGCCGCGGGCCAGAAAACCCACGCACCCGCGACCGACGGCGTGTGGCACAGCGTGCGACGCACGTCCAGACGCCGCCGGTAGCGTGTGGCGGGCCAGAAAAACCACGGCCTAATAGGGGTCCGTTTTACCCTTTGCGTACGGAACGCTAAAAATAGAATAACATCAACTTTCCAAATTCAAATGTCAAGTACTGTTTTATTTTAGTACATATTTACGTATATTAAAGTTGAAATTAGAATGCATTAATTTAGTTGCTTACTGCGTTATAGTATTAAGTGTATGTTATATTATGTAGGTATTTTGTATGATTGAAATGGATCCCGCATAGTAATGTAATGTGTACCTACCATGTGAGTATGGGTATTTATCTTCGCGTAGATAGTGAATATTTTAGCAGCTGTATTTAAACTGCTTGGTAAAGTTAAACTGAATTTAGTTATTGGGGCGAACCAACTTAGGTATAGACAAACTCCTTTTTGGGTTCCGTAGTAAATAAGGAACCCTTATAGTGCCCCCCCCCCCCTCTACTGCCAGCCAAACGGTGGCCACTGGGCATTATAATAGTAGTATATGTATATAGGTATAATGAAAACTACAGTTTCCATCGATTACCTGCTATTTAGATGTTATTAGTTGGGTCAAAAACAAAGTAGGTAAATATAAGTTTGCGAACCTTAAATCCTTATAATGTAACCGGTGTACTACTACGGAACCCTACATTGCGCGTGGCGTGACACGCACTTGTTGAAGTGAAAACTTCTTTAGCGGCGCTGAGCACTTTTGTACTGGGGAAAAATGTATAAACTCGCGATAAATTCTATGACCAGGTTAGTTGACCCCTCCTAATATCGTGATTGCTATGTTACGAGGGGTCCCCAGCTGGTCTTCTTAGAAAGCCAAGGTTCTAACTGTTCTAAGACAATCCTAAGATTTTCCATAAAGATCATATTTCAAATAAATTCTCATGGAAAGTAGCTCTTATTGTCCCTAAAAAAGCGTTTCCAAAGTCCAATATCGGATAGCCAGACTGACCGATTTCCGTAAAGATCATATTTCAAATAAATTCTCATGGAAAGTAGTTCTTATTGTCCCTAAATACGGTGACAGTTCCCTTCAAAATACCTAATGGCCAAGAGCACAAAGTAAATAGCGGCGGCGCGCGCCGGAGCAGAGAGTCCGCTTAGTACAAAGTGCCATTTTCGCCGCACGCACACAGACGTAACATTTACAGGCATTCTCGGTTGATTTCGGACGAGCTTAGACGCGACTGTCACTGTCGCGTCGGGAGTGCTAGTTGTGCGCGCGTTGATCACTTGACGTCCCCGCCGCTACGTAGGTACTTTGTGTCACGTAAGTACGTCAAAATGAATAATCGATATTATTACAGTTGGAATGTATTTTATTGTTTAAATACGACAAAAAACTGTGCCTACACTTTCTTCAAATTTTCAAACGATATTGAAAGGTAAATAAAACGGTTTTCTCATTTTGGTAGTTACAATACCTAGGTAGGTAGGTAATTTTTTGAAACTAGCCGCTTTGATAACGACGATAAACCATTACACATTAATCTTATCGTTCGCTGGTAAAACGCCAGTATTTAAGTACTATGGTTTAGTTAAGTAGGTACCTAATTAATTAGGTACTTACTTATATTCTTTGTTGGCGCTCTCGACCGCCGCCGGTCACAAGTCACAACTCGCAGCAGGTCACGCATCAATTTATTAGGGTTCCGTACCCGAAGGGTCAAAACGGAACCCTATTGGTGTCGCCCAGTCACAAAAATTGTTCCGAAGAATTTTTAGACTTCTCGTTGACCTATGAACTTGAAATTTGGTGACAATGTTCAATATTACGTATATTATAACAACAAATACAAATTGATAAATCATATTTTTGAGGATGATTCGGAACCCTAAATGTGCGAAGTCCGACTCGCACTTGGCCGGTTTTTTACCAAGATACGCTGGTTCATATTTAAATGTCATGTTGAAGAATTTTTAATATGACCTACTCCTTTTTAAAATTCAGAATCAATACAGAAGCAACCCTGTGAGTCGGGCAAGTTTAGGTATGTATTTTCAAGAACGGCGGGAACGGACCTTCTGTATATTTTTTATTTTGTGCCAAGAGTGATGGATAAAATGCCAAGGGCCTGACACGCTTTGTAAGAGAAAGATAGCCTTATTGCGATTCCTATGAGAGGAAGTAGAAAATAGTGCGATGTTTTGTCCTTATCACCGACCGAATTTTTTTTCACGGTCGGGTAAAGCCAATCTTTCATGAAGTGTCAAGAAGATTGCAAAACAAATTGGCAATATTTGGTAGTGCATTTTATAAATGGAGAATTAATGATAAGTTTGGTTTAAATGAATAATAATTTACCAATTATCAGATCCGTAGTGTTTGGGTGTTCAGTGCAAACATAGTGGGGTGTTCAGTGTTGGGCTGTAAAAGCAAACTCGACCGAAAAAAGGCGGATGTTACATTCCATGCGTAAGTACATTTTCTTTGCATTTTGGACCCGTGTTTATTTCTAAAATCTCACCGGAACCAAGTTACTGAGCTAAATCATTAGTTATATCATGAGACACTTGATGAAATAGGAAAAATATGTAAATTAATTCAAAAATAACCTCCAAACATTTCACATACAAACCGGTCAAAACACGTAGTATAAATCTACCATAGAAGCCAGCTTAGAATTGATGTCCCATCATTCAGTCGGTTTATAATTCGATTTCGGGATACCAACAAATAATAAAAAAATCCCCTGAAGATTACCCCACGTTTCGGGAAATTCAAGTAATTTGATTTTTTCAGTTTTTCTACAGAGGATGAATTCCGAAAAAAATGGATTTAAGGACTGAGGGAACAGGAAAAGAGAATTGGGAAAAAACTATCTATAAGTAGGTATTTGTTTATTTATTGTAAATAAAGTTATAAATATATTAAGTAAATTACTTGTTCTAATTTAAAGTTTATCCTTTTATTTCAACAACGACATACCTAATTTATCTATGAAAGACAAAAAGGAGCATGTAAGTATTAAGGTTACTTATTTTTACCCGACTGCAAGGCAGAGTTATGTGTTTCGCGCGTATCTTGTATGTATGTATGTATGTATGTATGTAATATTCTTTATTACCTGACATCTTCCAATTCCCTGAACGGATTTTAATGTTTGAGATATCGTTAGATTTGTCTTACCAGCCCGAGTGTTCTTAGAAATGTGACGTCAAAAAAAAACAAAGATGGCGGCCACCAGACATCATTTTGTAAACAAATAATAAATAAAGTTGACGAACTATATCATGTGGGGTATCATTGAATAGGTATTTTAAAATCATTATAAGGTTTCTTTAGTCATTAGTTAGTGAAAACAACCGTTTAGGATTTATAACTATTCAAAGTTTAATAGTCGGATCCGCTATCCGCTATGCGCAATCACTCATGTTTTCATTGTCATCGTCATTCGAGGTTTGCTTTACACACGTTTAACAATTGCAACAGTGGCGGAGCGCCCATACAACCCGATTCCCACCGGTTTGACTTACAAAATCTTGCTACAAACTACTTGCTGTTAATTTAATAAATCATCAATTTATGTATACAAAATATCCATTACCTAAATACAATTTGATAATACGATTTACTTTAGCGTCATAATAGATTTAAGCTAACCACTACGAAATCTACGCACGCGAATGCCAAACGCAACGCATTTCATAAAGCCAAACAAGCCGGCGGAGTTTAGCATGCCTCCTAGTATCGTGATTGCGATGCTAGGAGGGGTCAACACAGCTGGTCTTCCCATTCTTCCCAATCGTAAGACATTAAACACCAAACCTGAGGAATGAAGTTTCCTCTTACTGACTTTTCCACTAAGTCCAATATCGGATAGCTAGACTGAAAGTAGTTCTTATTGTCCCTAAATACGGTGACAGTTCACGTCAAAATAGTGGCCAAGCGTGATGGTCAAAGTGCGAATAATTTTGAATCTACTTTGTAATCGATGCTTGGTTTCCGATTTCAATTAAAACTTTAACTGTGCAGAAAATTATAATTAAATCCAAAATATACGTGCATGTGAAATGATAATTTATCTTTGTGTTAATTTGATAAATTATAACGTTTTATGCACTCAAAAACAGCACATTAAGGCATTTTGACGGAGCTCTTCACACGCCGGGAACGATTCTGAGACTGAAGTATAATCGATTAATGAAGTAGTTTTTAATAACGTGGCAGATTTTTCTCCTATGCTTTTGGCAGAGGGGTAAGTATATCAATGGCGGCTCCCGTCTTAAGGCGACGTGAGCTCAGCGCTTAGCTGCTTTCGAGGGGGTGAGGTGCGTGGCTTGAGGGGAGCAGGCGCGGGGTTAGCCGCTTGCCACCGCGCTCGCTGCCGATACCGAGATGTCACAGTATAGTGTATAGCCAGTAGTACAACTCTTAGTCACTACAACTGAACGGGTAAACCATAAATATAATGACCATTGTCAAGACGGCGCCATATTATTCTGATGTATATGTCAATAGTTCAGTATAATCGAAACAATGCGAATGGCAACTCGTCATTTTTACTTATCTACTTTCATACACCGTAATATAATATTTTGACACAATGACAACACATCGTGGATTGTAATAAAATAGACTTTTTTATTTTATTCACCCTTATGTTATGATATAATTCGTTGCTTTTCTAAAACAACGCAGTATCTCGAAATACTACGTTTTGCATCTAAGTAAAGGACTGGACGCGGAACACACAAAAGTTTATCGTGAATAAAACACCCATCGTTTTACGTTAAAAAATGGCCAGATGGCAGCATTGTGCCGTTATGCCATTGGTCGAATTGCGATGCCACTTTTGTGCAAGACCGTCCGCAGGCCAGATGAGACGTAGCTTTTCACGTTGACACCAAGATATTTTGCTGACTACTGGCACATCGAGAAATAATACGCACACACCCATTTACTTTTTTCTGCTATAGTGTCGTATTGTGAAATAGTTCATCAATGCACCATGAAATATTTGTGTAACAATGTAATATTTATAGAAGGGCCATTATTCAAGAGAAAGTAAGTACAAATATTTGGACTTATCAGCAAATGCACTTGTGTTTACGAAAAGCGTAGATGTGAGCAAGGTCTTGTTAGCGAAATAGGCCTGTATACTTGATAACACTGGATTAAGTATTCATGTAGTAAACTGAATTAGTTCGGATTGTTATTAAATTTGTTTGTTGTAAAATAGGTGAACTTAATGATTTAGTTGAAAAAAATATATTCAGCAGTTTTAACAAGCTTCCTACACTTACAACTAAACTACACTTACAACAAGTAAGACTCTCAACCCCTTTTTACTTTTCTGGGTACTCTTGCAAACACTATCTATATACAGGCGCAATTTCATTGGTTGATATAACCCGCATACGGGGTGAAGGAAAGATCCTTTTTTTATCGGTTTTTGAATTGATCGATATACATCATGATGCATTTTCAGACATTTTTATTGATCAAGAGGGCCCGGCTCCCCGCATTGGGGAGCTATGGCACGTATTTCGGAAACCTCTCTCGTATCCCTGATGCGGGCACTAAAGACCAGCCTTATTTCACTGGTCGTTATACCGCATTCAGTTAAACGACTGTGCTATCGACTTATGCCTTCATTAGTCGTTGTACCGCATGTGGGGGGCACCTACATTATGCATTGGACGACCACTATTAATAGCCTAGTATGTAGTGACCCTGCCTAAAAGCTGGTCCCTGTTTCGAGTCCCGGTCAGGACATTTAATTGTATCATGAACCCGAAAAATTGTTTTGTATGTTTTTATTTTATTTATATGAGTATTATTGAGTATGTATATCGTCACCCGTGGTATAAGCTTTGCTTGGTTTGGGACTAACTAGGTCGATTTGTGTAAGATAGTCCACAAAAAAATATTTATTCCTTTTATTCATTGCTCTGTCTGTTATTACTTTATTAACATATACATCTAATAATCCTAATCTCTTGTATGCCTTCGAAACCTGGACTTGGTGTCTCTACCGCAAGCACATCCGCGTATTGGATAGATTTTATATCAAATGCCTGCGTGACATTATGAACATTTCCTGGTCAGATCGTGTCAGGAATTCGGAAATTCTACGCCGTGCTAATGTCGACGGTATTGAAGCCTATCTAATGCGTAGGCAGCTACGATGGTGTGGTCACATCTACCAAATATCTGAAGACAGAATAGCTGATCACATCTTTTATTCTGAACTGCAAGATGGCAAGATGAAAACAGGGCGGCCAACTCCGGCATTATAACGATGTGCTGTAGCGCCACACGCGGAGACGTGATGTTGAACCATCGTGCTGGGAGTTTTTGGCTCAAGATCGGTTAAAATGGAGGCATATATAAAGACGAAGTGAACTTGACGCTAAGCGTGAGGATTTGAAGGCCCGACCACCTGCGGCCATTCACTATAATTATGTCGAAGGGGTGTCGATTTCTGGGGAGAGTGCTCGCACATTAACTGCGAAGATAGGATATCTCAGTCACCTGAGAGCTCGTGACCGACGCTCTCACTAGCCAGGCTCTTCTTTCTAGTCACCGAGGTCGAAATCGGCCAGGAGGATTATGATGATGATACTGATGAACCTTTACAGTGATTTTTAGTTACAGACATGGACACGGTTCCAAAGTCTACAGATAAATCGAAATCTTGGTAAAAGACCGAGTCCAGAAACATATAGGTACCTATACTACCAACGCCCTAGATCCCAATAACGAAACTGACCACAACAAAAAAGTTGTCATCCAAAACCTTGACAGAGATGCAATAAACATGACTATTTTTTAGCAAATTACAGTCATTGCTTTAAAACGGATTCGCCAACAAGGGGTCCCTGTAGCAGAGTAAAGAAAGAAAGGACTCTTTGCATTAATTTCCATAAATACCTACAGTACCTAGATTTTTAGGGTGGAATCACTTTCGTCACCATCAAATCACGTTTTGCTGTAAGATTATATTATGCACATTTTATACATTGAGAGCCAGATAAGACAATGCAAAAAGATGTCATTAGATAAATTCAGATGCTATAAGTGCTAGGTATAACATGTTAATGCTGCTAAAGTATGCCATCGCATGATTTTATTCAGCTGATAAACAATGTTATCACATAATTTCAGCTGCTATAAGATGCAATCGCATATAAATTTGACGTAAATTGACTAATTGTGCTACTGTATCACTATATTAATGTTTCGTTAAGAAAATAATTTGGTAAGAATACCAAGTAGTGGAGGTAATCAAAAATATCCCATTGTTAGCGATATAATAGTTAGGTATATTTTTTGACACAAGTCCTAATAAGCCGCTGTTATGCAAAGTTAAAAAATGTTTATGGTATATAACACGTAATACTCCTGTATTGCTAATACATATTATATAAAAATATGTCTTAAAGACGAATGAGCTGTTATTCATCAAAACAATAAACCATCCTGTTTCATTATTTTGTCTTGTGACGTTATTGCTTATAAAAACGTTTCAACAACCCATAATTATTGAGTCACAACTCTGAATATGTTACTAATTTTGGATTTTTAACTCTATTTTTGTTTTGTTTTGTAGGTTTTCTTTGGTTTGTCGTATACTCCAATAAACAATGAAGGTATTACAAAAAGAGGATTTGTTTTTTGTTAGTTTAAATAAAAGTTATTACAAAGTAACTTCTGTAAACTTTCAAACCTCTCTCCTGAAAAAACACGTTTTTTGAGATACAGTGTTGTTTCAGAAAAGCAACGAATTGTCAAATTGAGTTTATTTACATGTGTGTTTGATCATCTACTTGAAAAACAAAACGAAGTTATTGTTCCTTGCGAAGTATGTCTCAATATTGTTTTTGCACAATTTATTACAATCAAAGTGTAATTAAAATATCCACACATAGAAAAATATAATCTATTTATTAATAAGTATTGTACTTATCATAATTCAATATGAGCCACGAGGCGGGTCACCCTAGATATACAGGGTGGATTTTTTTGGGTCAGTGAGGGCAGCTACCAGATCCCGTCCGGCTACGTGAAAATGGTCTTAGAAGACTTTCCCTCGATTTTGATTTTGAAATAGGCGTTTTCCTCGATTTGCGGCTTTTCTTGTCGGATTTTTTTTTGGTCCCATACAAATTTTGGGTCCTGGATAGGAATGGGATCGATTGGCATCAAAAAAAACAGTTTGTCAAAAATTACCTTTTTCTTGCACGCTGTATGTTTTTCCAAAATCTGTAAACGCCAATTTTCATTAATTTTAATCCGAGGTAAGGTCTTCTAAGACCATTTTCGCGTAGTAGCACGGGATCTGATAGCTGCCCTCACTGACCCAAAAAGAAAATCCAACCTGTATATATATACCAATAACATTTACAAAACACTGAATTATTGCGCGCACACGCTTGAAAGAGGCCTGGTACGCAGTTTTAAAACCGGCCAAGTGCGTGTCGGATCACGCACAACGCACAACGAAGGGTTCCGTAACGACACCTAGCAGTCCGCTAATAAAATTGAAATTGAAAACATAAAATTGAAAACATTAATAATTGCTACAATATAAAGCGTGAAAATTTCAATCAATATATATATATATATAAAAGGAGAGTGTTAGTGGGTATGACCGGCCTTTTCTCCATGACCACCAACTGCCAACTTCTCATGGTTGCATTGCAGTGGTAGAAGGCCCTTGGTGTGCACTTGCAAGTTAGGGAGTTTGGTGGCGGTGGGTCGAAGTGGGTTATAAAATGGGGTAAATTTTCAATTTTCAATAGGAGTAAAAGAGAGAGACGATAAGTGTGAAAGGAATAGACTGTATGTGTAGTGCATTCCAATAATGCTAATGCCCTCGAACAGTGCGACAAGGACAGCATTGTTAGAGCGAGACAGTCATATTTTCCAGAACTTTCCGGGCGTTCGAAATCCTTCTAGAACATACTCGAAGGGTGAAGATGAAGACTTCATACAGACTTTCTAGACTTCTTCTTCTTCTTTTTTCTAGAAACTTCGATCGCGAACTTTCTAGAACCTTCGGTACCTATGCCTATAGCTTGAAAACCCGTTTTCAGAATCCCTTATATCTAATATCAGTATATGGCGTAACAATTCAACAATTATTGCGAAACTTACACTTACGCGTGCGAAGCCGCGGGGCAAAAGCTGGTATTATATAAAGAAAGTCCGCTGTGTCTATTTGTCTGTCCGTACACGCCAAAATAAATACCACCGTTAGTAAAAAAATGTATTACCTTGTACGTTGTGTCACGAGTATTGTCCTACTGTTATTCATAGACTGTGTAAGTTTGGCAGCGTCAAAGCGTTCCAATAAGAAGATTTGATATACCTATACCCACTGTAATACGATATTGCATTACACTTACCATAGTTTGTGCAGTTTTCCTTCTATTGGCACCCACAATCTCGAGATGACGAAGTCTAGCATGTTTCCTTTTATTAATTACCCATTGTTTATATTGAAATGTCAAGTGACGTTGAATTGACGCGCGGCACAGATCCTGCCTCGAACGCAGCTCGCTGAGCACTGACCGGGCGGCCGCGCCGGTCGCGTACGAACGAGTTTGCAGAAATGAGTATTATTATACTACTATTTTTTTGAAGTTTTTAGTTAAGAAAAAGTAATCGATGATTTCAATGAAGTAGAACATTACGCATTTATTGATATAATTTTCATGTTGATAGCTAATGTGCAAAAATTGTTATAACTATTTAAAGGTGTGGTTTAGACGCAAGTTCGCGATTTTTTTTTATTCAGCGAAAGTTGCATAATCATGTTTTGAATCGATGTTTGCACTACAGAAAGGTCTCAAAATTGTTGTGCATATTTTTTGAAAACCATATCTTCATCTACAAACGCGTTAAAAGGCTTCAAAAACTCTGTTCTCTAAGCTCACATCACCTTAAATGCTTTAAGGTATATGTGTAGATGGATTATTCGAATATGAATATCAACATCTTTGTTATTTATTTTCTTTAAATCATGTCATAGAATTTTCACTTCTAACGGCACTCCCGGAGTGCAACCCGTTTTTTTTTTATGACAGAGTTAAACAATCATACCTACTTACCGCGTGATAGCATGTACAGTTGAAATTCTTCTTCTTTACCGAATTTCCATTAAAACGTTATTGGATTTTGCACCTTATTGTTTGAACGGTAAAATAGCTTTTCGAACGAATCACTTTCATGGAACTCTGTCAACTCAACTGATTTCAAGTCTAAGTACAGTCAGCGTCATATAGCATGGAGCATATACTTTGTATGGTGTACCGAACTATTTGGCCACTATGACTTCTACATACTATATGACGCTGACTGTACTTAGATTCCGTAGCCGCTATATTTGAAGACAGTAAAGAATAGAGAAACCCAGCCACCTGTGCCCTTACCATGATTTTCCATGACCGTACTCGCTAGCGACTGCGTAAACGATTTAGTATGGACAAAAGAACAGACACTGGCGATGGCGGTTACGCAATAGAACTAAGAATCGGCATACTATATGTTTGCCTTTAAGATGTGAGGAGTTCCCTCGATTCCTCATGGATCCCATCATCAGAACTGCGTTTTGACAAAAACGGGACCAACTTGGATATACAATATACCTACAACTAAAAGAAGAATTTTCAAAATCGGTTCAGACATGACGGAGTTATGGAGCAACAAACATAAAAACAAAAAAAAACATACAACCGAATTGAGAACCTCCTCCTTTGAAATCTTGAAGTCGGTTAAAAATAATACCTAGTACATTAACTGCATACGCCGAGAAAGAAGGGCTCGCCGGGTGAGTAGGTATAGACGGCCGACCGGATAGTGATACGAAGCCGGAAAGCCTTATTCACGGGCACAGGCCTACTCTCATAGATGAGGGGCAGTACTCCCCACGCTGGCTCAGAGCGGGTTGGGGACTTCACATACAACTTTGAATTTCTTCACGGATATATTCCGTATGCAGATGATTCGCCGAAAAGCCAACGGTAAATATCAAATGATATTCCGTACATAAGTTCCGAAAGACTCATTGGTACGAGACGGGATTCGAACCCACGACCGCCGCTTGACAGCCGCACGCTTGAACCACTAGGCTACCGTAGCTACTAAGTGTCCATGTTTGTGCACAATTAATTTGTCTGAGGCCTTCGCGCGTTATATTCATTTTTCTCATTTTATCGAAGGTTAGCTGGAAGAGATCCCTCAGAGGGATAAGTTCGCCTTTGTACTTCATATTGTGTAATTTTATTTGTTGTTAATGTTCCTATTATGTGAAATAAAGTATCATACACACATATATATCTCCTCGCCAGCGGCCCAATTTGGGATTTATCAAAGACAAGGGTTCCCAGGTCACCCTTGTCACGATATATTCCTCCATTGTGACTCTGGCTTCTTCTTGTGATTAATAACTTTTCTGGTAGGTAATATGATTTATCGATAATTTTCCACCACTAGCGTATCGACAATATATGTCAACGACTGTTGCCCATCCCTATTGCATCTGTTTACGTATATTTAGAAACTGACTCCGCCAAGAATTCGTGCGATAAGGACAACTGCAGCTCGGACTAAAATTCCCATGCAAAAAACTCAAAAATCGAGGTTTCGTTCTCGACTGTTTCCTCCTCCAAAACGCAACGAATCATCATAAAATTTTGGAAACTGCAAGAGCAAGAAATAATCTATGCCGCTACGTTTTGATTTTTTGGATATTTGTTGTCATATTTGTATACTGAGCCTGTTTTAGCAGCCAATTCAATTAAGCCGTTTTTGCGATTTTTGAGGCGTTGTAAGTTTCTTTAAAATAAAAAGATCCAAAAAAACAAAACGTAGCGGCATAGATATTGATGATATTGATCTTATTTGAAAAAATCATTGCTCTAGGTTCAAAAACCAGGGAGAAAACAGTCGAGAGCGTTAGTATGGGAAAATCGCAGCTAGGCATTCCTCTTAAGTTTTTGTACATATTTATGAGAGGATTCATTCGATACATATTTTTGCACTTGACTGTACAAGCTTTGCTTAGTTTGCGACTAGGTTGATTTGTGTAAGATTGTCCAGAAATATTTAAGCATTGATTTATTATTTATACTTCGATAATGCTAGGATGTTGGTGATGACCACACTTTGCCACTTAAAAAGTTTTAATTAAGTCTCAACTCTCATTTTAGCCATACCCCACCAAATTATCCACTAAAGTACCTACCTGTCTAAAACCATGTCAGTCATGAGAACATGAGCATGAGGTTTCAAAGAGAAAGAATAATGCCTTAATTATTAAATAAGATCACTATACCGGTAGTCTATATCGAAGTAGGTATGTTTACTTACACTTTCTTTTTCTTACTCCTTTGTAATAAAACTGAAAACGTGTAAGAATGTCTCGCTGGTGTCGACTGCACATATCAAATAATAATCGCAGAAGAAATCTTTTGTATTACCACCAACCTCATTTGATAATGATTAACCGACCACAATACCTGACGATATTCACTATTTAATAAATTAATGCCATAAAAAATTAACGCCTGCGTCTATTTTTCCGCACCACCTTTTAACAACAAACTTGCCATTATATTACATCAGGCGCTAAAAGGCGTGATTGTAATAAAAATCAATGATCGCACATTCAGGTTAATTGAATCTCGGGTTCAACGGCCTCTTTTAAACCAGTTTTCTTTGCCTGAAAATATTGCTCTTATGTTCATTAAGACCACGTTATTCGAAATCATAGTATTTTTCATTCAATTTTAAACCATTAAATAACATACATTTAAATATACCTACCGTACATTCGAAGAGGTACGTGATTAGTTGATTACCCCGCAGGACATACCTGCTTTCTGAATTGAAGCATTTTATCATTTTCGGCTTATTCATGTTAGTCAATCAATGAGGAAAGATTCGAAGTGACAACAATCATCAAGTATTTTGCTGTACTCGGATTAAAACGCTGTCCGTATGATTATTTTAGCGCGTTATTTCGCTTGGGCCGGCTCTAGGGTTGACTAGATGGCGTTCTAGACGCCAGTGCCCTTACCATGAGTTTGCAATGTTTGCATGACCGTACTCGCTAGCGACTGCGTAAACGATTTAGTATGCCGATTCTTAGTTCTATTGCGTAACCGCCATCGCCAGTGTCTGTTCTTTTGTCCATACTAAATCGTTTACGCAGTCGCTAGCGAGTACGGTCATGCAAACATTGCAAACTCATGGTAAGGGCACTGGCGTCTAGAACGCCATCTAGTCAACCCTAGAGCCGGCCCAAGCGAAATAACGCGCTAAAATAATCATACGGACAGCGTTTTAATCCGAGTACAGCAAAATACTTGATGATTGTTGTGACTTCGAATCTTTCCTCATTGATTGACTAACATGAATAAGCCGAAAATGATAAAATGCTTCAATTCAGAAAGCAGGTATGTCCTGCGGAGTAATCAACTAATCACGTACCTCTTCGAATGTACGGTAGGTATATTTAAATGTATGTTATTTAATGGTTTAAAATTGAATGAAAAATACTATGATTTCGAATAACGTGGTCTTATTGAACATAAGAGCAATATTTTCAGGCAAAGAAAACTGGTTTAAAAGAGGCCGTTGAACCCGAGATTCAATTAACCTGAATGTGCGATCATTGATTTTTATTACAATCACGCCTTTTAGCGCCTGATGTAATATAATGGCAAGTTTGTTGTTAAAAGGTGGTGCGGAAAAATAGACGCAGGCGTTAATTTTTTATGGCATTAATTTATTAAATAGTGAATATCGTCAGGTATTGTGGTCGGTTAATCATTATCAAATGAGGTTGGTGGTAATACAAAAGATTTCTTCTGCGATTATTATTTGATATGTGCAGTCGACACCAGCGAGACATTCTTACACGTTTTCAGTTTTATTACAAAGGAGTAAGAAAAAGAAGGTGTAAGTAAACATACCTACTTCGATATAGACTACCGGTATAGTGATCTTATTTAATAATTAAGGCATTATTCTTTCTCTTTGAAACCTCATGCTCATGTTCTCATGACTGGCATGGTTTTAGACAGGTAGGTACTTTAGTGGATAATTTGGTGGGGTATGGCTAAAATGAGAGTTGAGACTTAATTAAAACTTTTTAAGTGGCAAAGTGTGGTCATCACCAACATCCTAGCATTATCGAAGTATAAATAATAAATCAATTCTTAAATATTTCTGGACAATCTTACACAAATCAACCTAGTCGCAAACTAAGCAAAGCTTGTACAGTCAAGTGCAAAAATATGTATCGAATGAATCCTCTCATAAATATGTACCAAAACTTAAGAGGAATGCCTAGCTGCGATTTTCCCATACTAACGCTCTCGACTGTTTTCTCCCTGGTTTTTGAACCTAGAGCAATGATTTTTTCAAATAAGATCAATATCATCAATATCTATGCCGCTACGTTTTGTTTTTTTGGATCTTTTTATTTTAAAGAAACTTACAACGCCTCAAAAATCGCAAAAACGGCTTAATTGAATTGGCTGCTAAAACAGGCTCAGTATACAAATATGACAACAAATATCCAAAAAATCAAAACGTAGCGGCATAGATTATTTCTTGCTCTTGCAGTTTCCAAAATTTTATGATGATTGGTTGCGTTTTGGAGGAGGAAACAGTCGAGAACGAAACCTCGATTTTTGAGTTTTTTGCATGGGAATTTTAGTCCGAGCTGCAGTTGTCCTTATCGCACGAATTCTTGGCGGAGTCAGTTTCTAAATATACGTAAACAGATGCAATAGGGATGGGCAACAGTCGTTGACATATATTGTCGATACGCTAGTGGTGGAAAATTATCGATAAATCATATTACCTACCAGAAAAGTTATTAATCACAAGAAGAAGCCAGAGTCACAATGGAGGAATATATCGTGACAAGGGTGACCTGGGAACCCTTGTCTTTGATAAATCCCAAATTGGGCCGCTGGCGAGGAGATATATATATGTGTGTATGATACTTTATTTCATATAATAGGAACATTAACAACAAATAAAATTACACAATATGAAGTACAAAGGCGAACTTATCCCTCTGAGGGATCTCTTCCAGCTAACCTTCGATAAAATGAGAAAAATGAATATAACGCGCGAAGGCCTCAGACAAATTAATTGTGCACAAACATGGACACTTAGTAGCTACGGTAGCCTAGTGGTTCAAGCGTGCGGCTGTCAAGCGGCGGTCGTGGGTTCGAATCCCGTCTCGTACCAATGAGTCTTTCGGAACTTATGTACGGAATATCATTTGATATTTACCGTTGGCTTTTCGGCGAATCATCTGCATACGGAATATATCCGTGAAGAAATTCAAAGTTGTATGTGAAGTCCCCAACCCGCTCTGAGCCAGCGTGGGGAGTACTGCCCCTCATCTATGAGAGTAGGCCTGTGCCCGTGAATAAGGCTTTCCGGCTTCGTATCACTATCCGGTCGGCCGTCTATAAGTACCTACTCACCCGGCGAGCCCTTCTTTCTCGGCGTATGCAGTTAATGTACTAGGTATTATTTTTAACCGACTTCAAGATTTCAAAGGAGGAGGTTCTCAATTCGGTTGTATGTTTTTTTTTTGTTTTTATGTTTGTTGCTCCATAACTCCGTCATGTCTGAACCGATTTTGAAAATTCTTCTTTTAGTTGTAGGTATATTGCATATCCAAGTTGGTCCCGTTTTTGTCAAAACGCAGTTCTGATGATGGGATCCATGAGGAATCGAGGGAACTCCTCACATCTTAAAGGCAAACATATAGTGATTTTGTGTTTTTATGAAAAATAATTTGATGAAGCGGAACTGCTGATGATGATCAAAATGGAACTCTTCAACGACGCATACCTAGTTTACGTTTGACGATTTGTTCTCTTCGTTATGTTTGTCGAGCAAGCTAGGTTTTCAAGACACATTTTTGTCAAGCTTGAGTTCTGATGGTGGATTCCATGAGGAATTGAGGGTACTTACTCTTCTACCATTATAAGCATACTTATAGGTAGCCATTTTTTTTCATTGTATGGAATCTAAGAGTGCAGTGAGTTTTTTTTCTTCAAAATTATTTTAGTTTTGATATGACCTTAAACTATAGGTAGGTACACTTTACCATCCAATACAAGCGAGTAATGTTCATTTTGCGGGCCATTTTTGAGAAAAGTCTTAAAATTCCTGTGTACAACGCCGGCCAAAAAACGTACCTACAGCCCCTTATACTAATTAATTGTATGCTGAGTCAGTAAGTAAATTCGCGGGCGATGTCTCGCGTCTCGCGCCTGTGTGCGTGCGCTCACACATAGACAGCGCCCGCTCCCGCTCCCAGCAGCGCGACAGAAACATTATGTCAAAAATTCGAGATTTGAAAAGTTGTTCAGCTAGGCATTCCTCTTAATTCACCATGCAAGCTGTATGCACCCATATTTTTCGCACTTCACTGTACTAACTAAGCGACGATATACCTACATACTTATGTAGATAAATCTTATATCTTTAAACGAGCAATTCTTGTAAATTTATTTATTTATTTATTTCGGGGACCTCGGAAACGGCTCTAACGATTTTGATGAAATTTGGTATGTTTCGGAGGGAAAAAGACGGCAATCATTCAATTCACTTTTAATGTGTATGGGTATTATTGCTAATATTCAAGATTTTGACTTTAAACGTCAACGCTCTTTCACCGCACTCCATCAACTACCCGCAACTACAAGACAAGTGTTGCTATAACTGGCCGCTACAACACGAGTATCGATTTCGATCGTCGCCGCGTTGGTGAGCACACGTGCCCGGGGCGACGACGGGCAGAATCCACCGTACAAAACCTTATCTACTGGCATGGCGTCGTTACAGAACAACGTCATTGAACACGTGGCATTGGCGAAATCATCATAAATTTGATGGAAGCCATTTTTTAAAGAATTGATTGAACACGAGTATCGAAACCCAAAATAACTCTCTCTCTGAGCCTCAAAACTCGAAATACTCTGCACCTCAAAATAGTATCGTAATATACCTAGCTTATCAAATTAAAATAACCACAAAACGAATAACAAAATTAACAATCGATCCCATCAAGCCATTAACTAAATTACTTATCTAAGGAACCCTCGGTTCTGCCAACATGTTTTGTAAACATTGATTTAATCTCTTTGCTTGTTTCGTTCTATAAATAACAAAATTGGACTCAACGTGGACATTATCCGTGCGTCCGTCTACGTGTGAAGATTGTTGTAAAACTAATAATGAAGTTATTACTTTGTTTGGTATTCGTGGGGCTCGCATTGGCTAAGCCAACGACAGACGAACAGCAGAGAGGATGTAGATATATTGAGGACAGATGTAAGTAGCTTTAATTTTTGTTTTAAATTTTTGTGTAAACGTTTAGTAGGTCTGTTTGACCGCATGAAGGACAAAGTTTTCCCAATTAAAGTTATTATGATTTCTACAGACCCTAATGGTCTAATCTAAACATACGAAAGCAAAAACTACCCTCATCTGTTATTTGATAATGACACACATTATAATATGTAGGGCATTTTCACTTTAAAGTGAACCCCCTACTTTTTTTCGGATCTTGGTGATTTTGGGTATTCTGACTCAATCACGAGTACTATTCATTTCCGCGGAGAAAAAAAGTCTCCCACCAAAAAAAGTCAGTTTTGTGACGCTTTTTTCATACAGTTTATATGGCTCGTCACAAAACTGACACAGAAAATTTGTATGGAAAATCAAGGACATTTTTTTTTCATCATCTGAATCAATAGTACTCGTGATTCTGAGTCAGAATACCCAAAATCACCGAGATCCGAAAAAGAAGTAGGGGGTACACTTTAAAGTGAAAATGCCCCATTATACCTACTTGTAATATATACGTAATACCTACCTAGATTGATAAAATCGTACCGGGGTTGCCTATCTGAAACCTGACTCAAACACAAGTATTTTTTTACTTCTCATGCTCGAAAAAAACAAATAGTAGATTGTGCCACAAGGGAGCAAAATATTTACGGCGTGGGCGTACATTGAATTCTGAGCGTAGTGAGGGATTCAAGTATAAACGCCCAAGATGGAAATAATTTTGCTTCCATGTGACACATACTGCTTTTCACATCACCTATTGAGGATAATGAAAGAGATCTGAAGTACTACCGGCAACATATTTGTAGATGCTCTAAATATATATCAAATTTGAACACCTTTTCCCTGAATTTGTCAAAATCGAGTATAAAAACACACCGGCGGGAGGTTAGCTGGAAGAAATCCCTTATAGGGATAAGCTCGCCTTTGTACATGCATGTCAACTGTTCTTGTATTTTTATGATATGTTTACTCATGTACAATAAAGAATTATACATACATACATACATACAAAAACAAACAAAAAAAAACATATTCAGCTGACGTTTCGTATCGACTGAATTTGAATTTCCTGTGATACTAGAATTTTGTTGGTTTTGTATGATGCTTCAAATTTGATTATTTTCATTATATATTGGCCGCCCAGATATTGATATATTATAGATCAAACGCTCACCTCCTCTCTGGCTGGAAGAACCAGATGGCAATCGTAATTTTCTAGACTATAGCAAGCGGATGATCTCAGTAGGCTAATGGTAACGCTAAAATGAGTAATGATTTAACCTTTTTTTGTCCAGGCTTAGAAGCGTGCCCAGTGGGCACCCACGCGTACACCACGGGGTGCGGCCATCGCACGCCCGAGGCGACGTGCGCGAACCCGACTCCAGTCACGGACACGCGCGGCATTATCTGCGACTTCTCTGCCTGCTACTGCGACTCGCCCACTGTGCGTGACGAGAAGACTGGACAGTGCGTCAATTTGGACAAATGCCCTAAATGAAATAATGTTTAAACCGGTATCGATATCGAAACTTGGGAATTTATTTGTAAAATAAAAGTACGCGTCAATGCAAGATTTTTTATTTATATTTAGTAATACCTGAAATCCCTTCGGTAATAGTCACCAGTTACGATTTTCAATTTTTATGCTTCTACGCCAGTCAGTAAAGGTGGTGCTCTTACAAAAGGTGGTGTAGAAGATTTAATTTTTTAAATCGTGTATATGGATGCTACTGAGTAAATACTAAATATCAAAATGGTAGCACGAGATATCGCGGGACAACTTTTGGCAGCTACGAAACCTCGACATTTTTGAATTTTTTTCGGGTTCTCGCTCATATATTGTATATGATGCATTCTGGCGTAAAGTTACCTACTAGAAAGTAAAAGAACATAAAATTATGCGTCTAATGAATACAAAAACTTAATAATACGGTCAAGCAGTATAGTAATAAATAAATAAATATAGAAAACCTTCGTCTAAAAATGAAGTTATCAGCATACACCACTACTACGACTTCTCTGCCTGCTACTGCGAATCGCCCACTGTGCGTGACGAGAAGACGGCACAGTGCGACACTTTGGACAAACGCCCTAAGGCGACTTCCTGACTTGGCGGGGCGGGGTCGATATGTGACATTTTCTTCTTTGACGTACACTTACTGACGTCGCAAAGATTCCCACTTGCCGGAATACTGTCAGTATTACATTTGCGCAGCAGTAATATCATGCGCAGAAGCGAACCAGTACTGCCTTCGCATCGTCCCGCTTCCGCGTATCCCGCGCCAGTCAGGATGCACTCATTTAAACGTAGGGGCGCAGTAAAGAGTGGTACTGCCTCGACTGACAGTTAACACTGACATTTGACAGTTTTCTCATATCGTACCGCCTCCGCACCGACAAATCAGGAAGTCGCCTAAATGTAATAATGTTTATCGACACCGATATCGAAAATTGGGAAAAAAGAAATAAATTACTAAAGTATTTATTTGTAAATTAATAAAAGTACGTGTCTGCAAGATTTTTATTATTTTAGGAATACCCGAAATCCCTTCGGCCGCGTTATGCTTCATACTTCACACTCAATCAGTTGAACTTATTCGAAGAACTTTTTTTCCTTACCTACTACTACCTAAACCTTGTGTTTTGTATGTGTTTGCTGCCTAATTAGGATACCCGCACAGCAATGCTCCGTCGAACAGTCCAGCGGACTCCCGCGACCTTTACCAGGTCATCAAGGTGATCAGGGCACCTTGTGGGGGTGGGGCTCATAACCAACCAACAACTGCGTCACGTTCCGTGGGATCTACCAGTCCCTGCCTGCTACTGTAACGTGCCCACTGTGCACGAAGAGTCCTGAAAAGTCGAAAAGTCGCTAGCGCTACCTCACACAATATATTATGCAATGTGATGTTTTATATACAGGTTAAGGTACCGATATATAGGTAGGTACAAACAAACGTACGGGCCACCTGATGGTAAGCAGACATCGCAGCCTATAGACGTTCGCATCTCAAAAGGAGTCATGTGCGCGTTGTCGTCGTTGCCGACTCTCTATAACATTTGAGGATTGACTGTGTTGACAGCAGGAAGGACAAATTTAGGTCCCTCGCTCTCTACACAGTGCATCCTTGGGAGCTCTGGCAACAGCGGCAAACTTGCTCACCTCCAAGAACACAACACTACATACTTGTATAGTAAATAATGTTAAATAGTGTTTCATATATCATAGTACCTAGTTAAAGTAGATAGTTAATATCCGTATTTCATGGTTATGTTTGTCAGCGCTCGCGCATGATGACATTGCTAGATCAACCCAAGTTCAAGTTCAAGTTATTGCATCATGTTGTTTATAGTTGAAATTCTTTTCGTTGACCGACTTTTCATAAACATGTTATTAGATTATGAACCTTATTGCTTGAACAGTAAAATAGCTTCTTAAACAAAATAAGTCGATACAACTCGGCCAACTCAAATGATTTCAACATCTTTGTAGAATACCCGCATGTTAAGTTAAATAATACTTTTAATAAGGTTTTCATAGGCTCAAAAATGTTACTAACAAATATAGATGTTAAGTTTTAGTTAAAGAGTGTTGTTTTCGCCAACAAACTGTGATGCAGTTTGGCGAAGTTAAAAGTACTGTGGATAGGTGTAATCTTTTGAAAGAAATTGCTACGTTTAGGTTGGGAGTGATTAAAACAAACTGGAATATCCGTTAAAATGTTTATTTAAAGTAATCGAATCCTCCCAAACGCGCGAGCACACGATAAAAGATCGTAGGGGGTAGGTCTAAAGGCCGGTCTGATTTTCACTCTCTGGTTAAGTTGCTGCCACCACGCTAGTACTCCCCTGGAACTCGGAGACGCCGTGGAGATGGAACGGGCTGAGGGACGTCAGCCAGGCAGCACTGGTACTGGGTGAAAGTGGTGTGGGCTCGAGCCGTAAGGTAGCACCCTGGAATTTACGTCCGCCGTGTAAATATAAATCGCTCCGTATTTATCTCCGTTGACTGTGACCGGCATAAGCAGTAGCAGAAGCAGAAGAGAAGAGAAGGTACTGCGTGATGGTGAAGGTAAAATGGCTTGATGAAGTGCGGATGTCACAGTCAGACGGAGTTTACAAAGCAAGATGAAATTTGGTAATAAAACATACTGAATTTACTTTGTTTACATATTTTAACATTAATGATGCGTAATAAAATTAATTTGGAAAAAGAAGAGATGAGCGGCTTAGCATTAAAGCTCAATTAGCAAGCTAAAATTAGGCAAAGAACGTTATAACGGTATAGCCGTTGGGAACGCCCTTAAATCTACCTACTTACAACTAAAAACACGTTAAATATTCAACACTTACCCAATATAGGGGTTGTACACTGATTTTAAGAGGTTACTAGACGAGTAACTGGACTTAGGGCCATCTTATGCCCATAACAATATTTAAAATTTCATAATTACGCCGGCGCGACGTGAGACGACACTGGAACAAGTGTACGTGCGCCTGCGTTGGTAGCAAAATCTGTCTGGCCGCGGCCGCGCGCCGCTGGCCCTCGCGGGAGCGGCGCGGGAGGCAGGGAAGCCGCCGCGCGCCCAACCGGGGAGAACAATGGAGTTGCGAGCAAGGTACAGTGCGCCAGAAAAATAAGTGCCGCAATGTATAAACGCTTATTTTATTGTAATTTTATTTAATCCTATAGGTATAGTTAATAAGTTATTAGTTAGGTAAGTGTTTTTATTAGGATTTTAATTATATTTAATGTTTATTTATTTTTATTATTAATTTAAGTACTTAGTTCCTAAAAACGAATGTATTGTAACGTTTTTACGTTACAGTACGCCCGCGCGTCGTCAAGGATTTTATTATATCTATATATAATAAAATCCGCACTGTTGTAGTACCTGTATAGACAATGACATACTTCTTCTTTCATACTTCACGCTTACATGTTTACGTCAGCAATTGTTATTTAATTACTGACGCTTAATATCAGAAAATGATGAGGTAACTCGTTACATGAACTTGAAACCTACAGATACAAGTGCTTAAGGATGTTAAGACGCTAGTGAACTAAGACCGTGTAAATTTCATTATATGAAAGCTTAATCTATTTACTTATTTATTTAAACCGACCAGTTTGAGATCTTTTATGTGCCAGGTGCCGAGGTCTTTACCAGCTAAATCCTGAAGCACATAAACTAATGGAGACTTTTTAGTGACGATTCTAGCCTTGATAAATTTTGGTGCCAACTTTTTGGAGAATTGCTTGCCCTTGTCACTTAAGAAGTAAGTGCGTTTCATTACAATGTCGCCTACCTTAAATTCAGCCGGCTTACGTTTAAGATTGTAATGTGACGTGTTTTTAACATGGGCATGCCAAAGCCTTTTCTGCACGTCATCAAAAATCGAGGACAGACAACCCAAGTTTTCGGCGTAGATGTCACGAGGTAAAAACAACACGTCCTCCCCTAAATCGTTATCGGTGTAGTGTGTCCCACAAGGAACCAATTCTCTGCCATACACCAAGAACGCAGGTGTAAAACCTGTGGCTTCGTTGACAGAGCTATTAATCGCGAACTGTACTCTAGGAATATATACGTCCCAGGACCTGTGATCATCATCTACAAAGGTAGATATGCAAGAAATTATTGTGCGATTAAAACGCTCCACTAAATTTACCTGAGGAGTGTATTTAGGACTGTAGTAGACATTAGGGATGTTGTAATGTTTAAATAAATTGTCCATAACCCTTCCTGTGAACTGTGTGCCATTGTCCATTAAAATAGTTTGTGGTATTCCATGTACCAAGAAAACCGATTCTGATAAAATTTGGGCTATAACCTCTGCAGTGGCATTTTTAATGGGAAATATTAAACAGTACTTGGAAAAGCAACATGTGATGACTAGAATGTAGTTGTTTCTTTTCCTGGTAGTTGGCAAAGGGCCCATCAAATCGATCGAGATCATTTGGAACGGACGAGAGCATTGTTTTGGCCTTCCCATTTCCCCTAAGGTTTGATGGTTTTGGGCCTTATACGACAAACACTTCTCGCAAGATCCAATGAACTCGACCACATCCTGGTACATACCAGGCCAATAAAATCGCAAAGCAAGTCTGCGGTAGGTTTTAAAAATGCCCAAGTGCCCTGCAGTAGGCTCCGAGTGGTTTTCATCAATTGCCTTTTTACGTAATTCGGCGGGAACAACCAATTTCCATGAGAATTCGGATGTAAGTTCGTGCTTATTTTTGGACAATCGGTACAAGGAATCATTTTTAATCATGTAATTTGGAAAATCAATTGGGTTATGGAGACAACCGTTGTAGATATTAGTGTACCAGGTGTCCCCAGAGTTCAGATGACAGTTGGAGGTACAAATTGCACTGACGGGAACTCGCGACAAGGCATCAGGGATGACATTATCAACGCCACGACGATGTTTGAGAACCATGTTAAACCCTGACAAGCGAACGCCCCACCGAGCCAATCTACCAGTTGGGTTGCTAATGGACAGGAACCACTTGAGCGCACTGTGGTCTGTGTAGACCGTGAAGGGCTGACCATTTTCTATGTAGCAACGCCAATACTCGAGAGCCGTGACAACCGATAATGTCTCCCGTTCTGTAATACTATAATTTCTCTCGGCCGGTGACAAGCTCCTAGACATGTACGCGATCGGGTGCTCCTTACCATCGATGGTCTGAGTCAGCATAGCGCCTATTCCATAATTACTGGCATCAGTATGCACCTCGAACGGTTTGGAGTAGTCCGGACAACGGAGAACGGGAGCAGATACTAATCGCTCTTTAAGTTGCTGGAAGGCAGCATCAGCTTCAGGGGTCCATTTAAAGGGAGGTGAACCTTTTTTTGATGATGTCAATTTATTTAACGGTGCTGCGATGGTACTAAAATTTGGTACGAAACGTCGATACCATGTCGCAGTACCTAGGAATCGCTTAACGTCTTTACGAGACGTCGGCGTGGGGTAATTAAGAATAGCCTCTACTTTTCCAGGGTCGGTACGTAAGCCTGAGCTATCGACGACGTAACCGAGGTACTTAAGTTGGCTACTGAAAAAACGACACTTGTCCAAGTTAACGGTGAGGTTGGCCTGCTTGAGTTTGTCTAAGACGCGTAAGAGTAAAGAGACGTGACTATTGAAATCCTCGGAGACGATGATAATGTCATCCAGGTAGGCGAAAACCTTAAGGTCGAACTCTGAGAACAACAGGTCCACTAATCTTTGTTGAGTAGCAGGAGCGTTGGTCAGACCGAAGGCGGTTCGTTTAAAGTGATAAGTCCCCCTTGTTGGCACATAAAAAGAAGTCTTGTGTCTGTCCTCCGGAGCAATTTCAATTTGCCAAAAGGCTTTGGACAAGTCGATGCTGGTCAGGTAACGAGCATCCCTGAGGTTGTCCAAAATCTCGGATATGTACGGCAGGTTATACGCGTCACGTTTTGTTACTGAGTTTAACTTACGGCTATCGAGACAGAACCGTGGTTGTCCGTTCTTCTTGTTGACAAGCAGAACCGGCGATGACCAACTACTCTCCGATTTCTCAATCACGCCAAGAGCAAGCATTTCGTCCACTTGTTCAACCAGAATACGCTGCTTCTCTGGTGACAAGCGATAGTAACGTTGGCGGATTGGACTAGCGTCGCCGGTATCAATACGGTGTGTAATTAAATTAGTGACACCTAGACCCTTGCGTTCAAAAGAAATGTCCTCAAATTGTTTTACGACGTTGTCAGCTACTTGTTTCTGTGAATCGTCCAACTTATCATAGCCTTGAATAAATGTGTCCGGTTTAGGCAAAATGTCATTATGTTTATTGTTAAGGACAAGGCTGCTGAGGTATTTAGGACAGATTTGAAACGCGCGCCAGAAATCGACTCCTAATATGAGGTTATTTTGAATACCTGGCACTATAAAAGCTTTCAAAATGTGAAACTTGTAACCCACACTCTGTAACATTTGACCTCCTGCGGCTGTGACTGAAATAAATTCACCTCTAACTACTTTCAGTCCGGAATCAATAAGTACTGAATGAGCACCATTGCCTAGAATAGTTACTGCCGAGCCAGAATCCAGTAAACCAGACATGGTAATATCATTAATTTTTACAGAGACGTAAGGTCTGTTATCATTTTCATTTTGTTCTTTCAGAATTGTGTCAATTTTGTATGCATTAAAAAACAAATTTACTGTATGTAACCACTTTTGCCAATCATCATTATCAAAATTATTTTGGTTACTATTATTGACACAATTCTGACTAATTAGTTTTTTGGCTGTTGTTTCCTATTCTTCTTACAATCTGGACAGTCAGGCGTTTTGACATTTTTGCGTCCGCAAACAAAACAAACAATATTATCTTTGTTTGCCGTGCACTGCCGCAGATTGTGGGAATCTACTCGACATCTCGGACAAAAACGTGTCTTGGATGTCGAAGGAGCGATAGCCTCGACGTAATTAGTATTAGATTTATTAGACACATGTTGATTATTATTATTCGAATATGATTTGTAATTATTATTATTATTGTATTTATATTTATTATAATTAAATTGCGCATTATTATTATTATAATTTGACCTACTCCTAGAGCTACCCATATAAGCAAACTCGGGTGCCAGAGTGTCTGAATTGGGTCGCGGAGGTTCTTTGAACTGGCAAAGACGCGACTGTATATGTTCATAATTCCTACATAATGTTTTTAATTCTTCAATGGTTGTAATCTGGGAAACGGAAGACAGAGTACTCGCGTAGCACGGTCGAATGTTATGGAGGAGGATCTCGAGCTTGTCGTTCTCGGATAAGGTGTTTGAGAGACGCGAAAATAAGCCGGACATGACCGACAGATAGATCACTATGTTTTCCGTTTCTCCCTGAGTGCGAGACCTGATTTCGGATAGCAGCCTGTAATCAAAATCAGCCTGGCCGAAATCCTGCCTCAAAAGCACAACCAGCTCTTCCCAGGTTTTCACTTTTTCCCTGACGCTTCTGTACCAATGGATCGCATCGCCCGTAAATATGTCGGTAGCGTTATGTAAAATTTTGCTGGAAGGGATATTTTTTGCCTCACAAAATTCGGAGACGCGTTGAATGAACGCCCTCACACAGGTTTTGCCATCGTATCTTAACTTTGACAGTTGGTTCGCACTGCCGGCGTCACAAGTCACAGTGATGTTAAGCGGAGACGCAGAAGTGGCAGGAGAAGCCTGGGGGTCATTGGAGGAAGAACCAAGAGGATCTAATATATTACCATCCTTAAGCAAATTAACACGATCGGAGCAAAGCTTAAATTTAGTTATGCACTGGGCGTAGGACTCCTTATCATCTTCATCCTCACAAGTGATACGGTTGAGTCGATAGTATAGATGGTGTAATAGATTTTGTGCACGTAGCAAAGTGCTTTTGTCCAGAGGATTGGAGTCTAAGGATGTACTAACTTTCTCGAGCACCTCTACAACGCCATCTATATCCTCTGTTGGGTCGAAAGGACTCGTAAGGATGTCCTCTGATGGAAATAGGGGCCCACATTTAGCAATTTGCCTACGCAGGTCCTGTACTGTGGACGCTGGTTTTTCGCCGCGTATAGCAACCTCATATTCTAATTCGGTTTTTTGGAGCGACAAGAATTTAATTGGCCCAGCCATATTAGAAGTGATCAAACCGATAGACAAAAAAAAATTACAGATGAATTTGGTAAGTGTTGAATAAAACGTTTAAAAAAAACAACAAAATACTCCGTCTGTTACAAAAACAATGAATTACGAACGTTTGGTTGTTTTTCTTAGCACCGATGCGGATGGCAGAATAAAAAGCAGAAATAAGCGCAAACGAAAAAATAAAAAACGTTCACAAAAATAAAAAACGTAAAAAAGCGAATAAATGCAACTACTGTGTACGGACACAAAACAACAGCAATGTATATTGTTACTGTTGAAAAAAAAAAAAATTACAATATTAATTATAAATAAAAAATAAATTCCAATAAATTCGGCTGACTGTACCAGCGGACAATTTCTAAGTATACACGTTTATCAAAGCAAACAATTTAAAATATCTGCTAAAAATATCAAAATAAAATTAACAAATGTGTCCGACTGTACCAGAGTACTATGTTTAAAATAAAATTTATAATATTTATTTATTTTACAAACAATAATTGACAAATAAGTAATCCGTACACCCTAGTTGCTTGCAACCAAAATAAAAAACTGAAAAACGTTTCACAAAACCAAAAATAAAAACATCAAGCACACACAAACCACGACCCACCTGAGAGCGAAATCAGACCTTAAGTATACCACGGTAAGGGCGCCAGTGCTACGTTTAGGTTGGGAGTGATTAAAACAAACTGGAATATCCGTTAAAATGTTTATTTAAAGTAATCGAATCCTCCCAAACGCGCGAGCACACGATAAAAGATCGTAGGGGGTAGGTCTAAAGGCCGGTCTGATTTTCACTCTCTGGTTAAGTTGCTGCCACCACGCTAGTACTCCCCTGGAACTCGGAGATGCCGTGGAGATGGAACGGGCTGAGGGACGTCAGCCAGGCAGCACTGGTACTGGGTGAAAGTGGTGTGGGCTCGAGCCGTAAGGTAGCACCCTGGAATTTACGTCCGCCGTGTAAATATAAATCGCTCCGTATTTATCTCCGTTGACTGTGACCGGCATAAGCAGTAGCAGAAGCAGAAGAGAAGAGAAGGTACTGCGTGATGGTGAAGGTAAAATGGCTTGATGAAGTGCGGATGTCACAGTCAGACGGAGTTTACAAAGCAAGATGAAATTTGGTAATAAAACATACTGAATTTACTTTGTTTACATATTTTAACATTAATGATGCGTAATAAAATTAATTTGGAAAAAGAAGAGATGAGCGGCTTAGCATTAAAGCTCAATTAGCAAGCTAAAATTAGGCAAAGAACGTTATAACGGTATAGCCGTTGGGAACGCCCTTAAATCTACCTACTTACAACTAAAAACACGTTAAATATTCAACACTTACCCAATATAGGGGTTGTACACTGATTTTAAGAGGTTACTAGACGAGTAACTGGACTTAGGGCCATCTTATGCCCATAACAATATTTAAAACTTCATAATTACGCCGGCGCGACGTGAGACGACACTGGAACAAGTGTACGTGCGCCTGCGTTGGTAGCAAAATCTGTCTCTCTGATTTTAAGAGGTTACTAGACGAGTAACTGGACTTAGGGCCATCTTATGCCCATAACAATATTTAAAATTTCATAATTACGCCGGCGCGACGTGAGACGACACTGGAACAAGTGTACGTGCGCCTGCGTTGGTAGCAAAATCTGTCTGGCCGCGGCCGCGCGCCGCTGGCCCTCGCGGGAGCGGCGCGGGAGGCAGGGAAGCCGCCGCGCGCCCAACCGGGGAGAACAATGGAGTTGCGAGCAAGGTACAGTGCGCCAGAAAAATAAGTGCCGCAATGTATAAACGCTTATTTTATTGTAATTTTATTTAATCCTATAGGTATAGTTAATAAGTTATTAGTTAGGTAAGTGTTTTTATTAGGATTTTAATTATATTTAATGTTTATTTATTTTTATTATTAATTTAAGTACTTAGTTCCTAAAAACGAATGTATTGTAACGTTTTTACGTTACAAAATAAATTAAAAATAAAAAAAATACAGTTTGGGTATTTATTAACGCCAATATATCCGGAGTAAGTGGCAAATAAATAAATAAATTTCCTCTACACACCTACACGAACACCTTGTTTTTCCATCCATTTTATGTGAGTAATTTACCTCGATGAAATGAATATGCCTCCTATGAAGTTGCGAGCTTCTATACTTAGACTGCGGTGTCCGCTTACCATCAGGTGGACAGCACGCTTGTTTGCCACCATCGTTATATAAAAAACCGGCCAAGTGCGTGTCGGGCCACGCGCAAGGTAGGGTTCCGTAGTCGTCCACCCTTTACATTATGTGGACTAAAAAGTTCGCAAACTTATATTTACTATGTTTTTGACAGAATTGACAACATTATCTAAGGTATCAATGGAAATTGTTCGAAAGTTTGCTTTTGCAAAGTACATTTCTGAAGTTCGACTATTACTCGTTAATTAGTAATGTCTACTTAGCTGTGATAGTTTTCCTTTTAAATTCATCATATATACTACTACCATGATTTTTTTCACATGCCTAGGAACCACCGTTTACCTGGCAGGGGGGGGGGGGACACTTGACCATAACGAAAATTATCACTTCAAAGCTTAATATCACGCCAACCGATTCTTGAGTCAAAAAATACTCTTAGAAACCTTATAATATTTTTAAAAGAGCTATCCAACGATACCCCACACGATGGGGTTTGGAAGAAAAAAAAATTGCACCACCACTTTACATGTAGGGGAGGTACCCTGAAAAAATTTTTTTTTCAAGATTTTATTCTACCGTTTTGTCGGCGTCATCAATATCTATACTCGTGCCAAATTACAGCTTTGTAGTACTAACGGTTACTGAGAAAAACGGGGGTCGGACGGACGGACGGACGGACATGGCGAAACTATAAGGGTTCCTTGTTTACTACGGAACCCTAAAAATAGGTAGCACAAAAACCCGCTCAAGCACCAAAAACAAACATTAACACAGTTAATACAATAAAGAACATACAAGCAAACACATGTGCAAACAAGAACTAGAGTCAATTAGTCAATGAGGACGTTTACACTAACATAGCAAATTCAGCCCATAGCAATAAGGATTATAATTACTTATCAATACACAGACTTAGGGCACTTTCAAGCGGCATGTACCTACTTGTTTTGACATAAAAAGTATAAAAAGGCTTCATATGTTTTATTCTGCTCTGCACTAACAAAACCTTTTTACCAGTGTCAAGCTGGCCATAATGAAGTGTCCAGTGATATTAATGATTTTGTTTGTATCAGGGAGGACTCAAATTCCACCTGACTGTCAAGGGCGGGGGTGTAAGTATATATTTCAATCTGTTTCCTCAATTTTACGCGTGTAAAATAAATCCCACCAAAAACTAGAGCTGAGCGTTTCTTTCAATAAGCGTTTCGTAAAACGCTTACGCTTACAGTAACGGAATAAAAGTTTCTTATGAGAACAAAAAATCGTTCGTTTCGTATTGTGGGGCGCCGCAGTGAAAAATCTAGTTATTTTTTAAACTGTTTACAGATAACGAAACACTGTTACGTTTCGTTACACTTAAAATTCGCAACGCTTCTAAAAACTTAAATGTGAAAATGGGACCCAAGTTCAATATTTAGGGTCCATTCCATTAGAGCTATGCTATGCTACGTTGCTATGGATGCGTGTGAAATCCACCAGCCATATTCATTGGTTCACATAGCATAGCACTGGTGGAAACGGGTGCAGATAAGCTATGTTCTTTTACATAGAAAGATGCGTGCTATAGATTACGGAACGTTTTCGACCGTTCGTAAGGTAGATCTAAAGGATGATTCACGCTAGACCGTTCCGTGTCCGGGCCGGCCCGTTTTCTAGTACCAGAAATCGACGGCCGTCGCGCGTCCTGTATTAGAAAACGGGCCGGCCCGGACACGGAACGATCTACTGTGAAACCCTTAAATGTCAAATCCCATACTAAAATTACATTAAAATGTGCCTACCATACGTCCGAAAAGTTACGTGACTATTTAGTTGGGTCTTAGGCCTTGGTCGTTCTGACGCCGTCGCCGGCTGCGTGCAGCGGCCCGTCGCACGCGGCGTCTGAATGGTATGTTCGGCAATGTTCGGGCGCGGTCGTTCTCGCCCGTCGCGTGCGACGTCCAAACGCAAACATTTTTCAGATGTCGCGTGCGACGGGCCGCTGCACGCAGGCGGCGACGGCGTCAGAACGACCAAGGCCTTAGCTTTGGTAAATCCACTTAAAGGAACAAAAGCGTTAAAAAGTCGTTATAGCCACTTAGAAAGCTAAATTAATTATCGACTGTATAGATATCTTCATAAGCATCAGATTACGAGTGCACTAATATAAAAATGGCGGAGAGATGCCTTTGTATAAAAAATACTTGTTACATACCAGCCATAAAATTTCAGAATACGTGTGACGTCACATTTCTATTAAAGCAATTTTATTGTAACTTTTGCCAAAGGCCCTAAAGTTGATAACCCGGTTAAATGTTAAGAGGTTTACGGGATAAAAGTATCCTATGTCAGTCCCTGGAACTCAAACTATCTCCATACCAAATTTCATTTAAATCGATTTAGTTGTTTAAGCGTGAAGCGGTAACAGACAGATAGACAGACAGACAGACAGACACAGTTTCGCATTGATATTATATCTTTTATGACGGATGATGATGACGTAGCAAACCCGCACAATAGGTCAATGAATTGGACACAAGTTTCTCTTTGCGCAAACGACTATACCCACATTGCACCCCCCTCACGCCCCGCTCAGCGCCACCGGCGGGAGCGGAGGTAAACAAAAATACGTCACTAGGGAGCGAACCACTCAAATGGGCTGTACTCGTCTCATACCTATTCACTGCCGGAACAATCCACTGAACACTTATTCTTTCCAGGCCCTAGAACATGTCCCCCCGGAACGTACCGGTACTCCATAGGCTGCGACTATCTCCTGCCCGAGGCGACCTGCAATAACCCCAGGCCAGTAAAGGACACAAGAGGCCAGATTTGCGACTTTCAAGCCTGCTACTGCAGTCCTCCGACTGTCAGAAACGAGGATACCAAGAAATGCGTGAGGCTCGCAGACTGCCCCCACGTTATTGTCACGCCAATGACTCCGGCTACGCCAAAAACTCCCGCTACGCCAAGAACTCCCGCCACGCCAAGAACTCCCGCTACACCAAGAACTCCCGCTACGCCAAGAACTCCCGCTACACCAAGAACTCCCGCTACGCCAAGAACTCCGGTCACGGATAAGGAACAACTACCGAAGCCTATCCCGTTACCTTATGCTGCTAGTCGAGACTGGTAGCTTAAAGTTTTATATTATACTAGCTGCACCCGCGACTTCGTTTACGTGAATATAAATTATACATTTCTTCTCTGTTGATATTCATTGTCTATAATATCTTCGCCGTGATGCGCGCTCGCATCGCCTCCTTCTGGGAGGGCATGCGCCGGCGCCGCTCACGGAACACTATTGTGGAGAATGTGTGTCGCGACTTAAACACTCCAATTTTTAGGTACTGGCTATCTGTGCACCAGACCGAGAACAAAAAATAGTAGCTTACTATTTTTAGATCTATTTTTTTTTTTTTTTAGTTTCTGCTTATGACATGTGTTTTGATATAGGTGATATGCCTGAAATAAAACTTTATTTATTTATTTTATTTATAATCATCATTGTAAATAACATTTAAAATATAGAAACAATAAAAACATCAATTAACAATTACTCATAAACACAATAACAATGGCGATTTGGGAGACGTAGGTTTTATAAGTCGTGGTTTGTCTAGTTAGGGTTCCGTAGTAAACAAGGAACCCTTATAGTTTCACCATGTCCGTCCGTCCGTCCGTCCGACCCCCGTTTTTCTCAGTAACCGTTAGTACTAGAAAGCTGTAATTTGGCATGAGTATACATATCAATGACGCCGACAAAACAGTAGAATAAAATCTTAAAAAAAATTTTTTTTTAGGGTACCTGCCCTACATGTAAAGTGGTGGTGCAATTTTTTTTTCTGCCAAACCCCATCGTGTGGGGTATCGTTGCATAGCTCTTTTAAAAATATTATTAGGTTTCTACAAGCATTTTTTGATTAAAGAATTGGTTAGCGTGATATTAAGCTTTGAAGTGATAATTTTAGCTATGGTCAAGTGTCCCCCCCCCCCTGCCAGCTAAACGGTGGCTACTAGGCATGTGAAAAAAATCATGGTAGTAGTAAATACGATGAATTTAAAAGGAAAACTATCACAGCTAAGAAGACATTACTAGGTAACGAGTAATAGTCGAACTTCAGAAATGTACTTTGCAAAAGCAAACTTTCGTACAATTTCCATTGATACCTTAGATAATGTTGTTAATTCTGTCAAAAACATAGTAAATATAAGTTTGCGAACTTTTTAGTCCATATAATGTAAGGGGTAGACGACTACGGAACCCTACCTTGCGCGTGGCCCGACACGCACTTGGCCGGTTTTTTTAAATTTTAATTTTCTTTTTAAGTTATATTTTAAGTTTATGTACTGTTTTAATTATTTCATTTATTCCTAATAAAACTTTACAGACTTCTAAATTAAAACTAAACCAAAATATACCTACAAAATTCGGCTACTCATCAAAAAGTGATGATTAAAGATCGTCTCTAGCAAAACCCCACCTAAATTTAAATACTCCATATGATGTTATGTATACCTACTCCTACTACCTACTAACTTATACCCTACTATTAAGCATTTAAAGTCAACTGAAACTATCCCAAAACAACGAGCTTCTCTTTTTCCACACTCTTGATAGGATAGATATGTTGATTTGCTCCTCTTGCCACAATATTAGAATCATTTCAGTTTTTTGAAATAATCCTTAAGTCCTATTCAAAACTGGAATTAATGCTCTTCAGTGAAACCTTTTTACCTATATCAACATTTCACGTTCACTACACGATCTCCAGCATTACATGACCACTTCTGAGAGTCGCACTTCAGCCTATGAAATGATTCAATAAATCTGAATGAATCTGTCTATGATCATTTGTAGAACCTAAGCAACGCTTATCTTATTACATACCTAAGTTTGCGTTGAACCCTATATATACTTTTTTTTTTTTCGTGGGGAAATGCATTTACGCATCCCGCCCGGCCGGGGAAGCCAAGGCGGGTATGACGGACGCCCGGGAACCGCCCGGACTACCGTCTAAAACCCCACGGTGTTCGTCTCTTTGCTTATGGCGAAGCTACGGGAACGCTGTAGAACTCAACCGCGACAACCCTATATATACCTGCCTTGAATATTGCGACGAGAATTTAACAAAGAAGTGCAGAGGATTGATTGGTAGCCTGGGTCGGTGTCCACCAAAGGGCTCGCATCGGACCGGATCGGCTCGCATCGGATCGGATCGGAAAGGATACGAACGGATGCGTCGACAGCCTATCGCGTCCGAACGGATGTCGATATACGATCGGCTCCGTACGGTCGCTTGCGAACGTAGGTCCGTCTGCGCCTAGTCAAATAGTTTAATTACTACCGTGCACTACGTATGCTTTTGCTCCAAATAAATCATTTTTTATCTAAATCCATGATTCACTTTCGTTTCGAGAATTAGTCCGAAAGGAGCCGATCGGATGCGTCGGCAACTCGGCATGCGAACGGAGCTGATCGGATACGTCGACAGGCGAACGAAGCCGATCGCTTGTCGCAGCTGCTGTGCGTGGCATGGTAATATAGACTTTAAATACAATGTACATGATTGAATATCGTTTAAAAATTGTAAAATCCGTTCCGATCCGATCCGTTTGGTGGAAACCGACCCTATGAGTTTGCGCTTCAGTGAGACTGCTTGAACCGAATCTGAGGTGTCACACTGACCTTAGAATCAAGCTACTGGAAGTTTTGTCGCTGGTTCACTAAACCTAGCCTTAGCTGAGAAGAGTCCAGCGATTGAAATGCGTGTTTATTCGTTCACACACGTTTGAGTAATGAAAACATGACATGAATTTTATTAAGTTTGCGACTACTTTTCGATACCTAATTAATAATTACGGACCTCTGAGCCGAAGACCGCCATTACAAGGCGTCTATGAATCTACAGTCATAGTTCAGAGTTAGGTACCAACTGCGCAGATACCTACGATCGCGTTCAGAATCGATAAAACTTCAATATGAAAAATAATGAATCAGCCACTAGGAAATTTAATGCTGTAGTAGAGTTTCGGGGTAGGCAGGAGCGCAGGAGCAGCGAAACAACGAAGTCGAGATCAATAGGTATAATTGCAGACGTTGACACGTGCAAGTACAGCGGCGAATGTAGTTTTAACCTAGCTAAACCAAATACTAACTAAACTGGGCGGCGGCTATAGGTATTTTCAAGGACCAATTTAGGTGCCTGTGAAAATATTCTAGCAATCGCTATGGGTTCCTAATATCAAGTCGATAGGTCCGTGCAGAATCCGAGCAGGTGGATGTCTGTCGTACACTATTACTCTCCTAGCTAACTCAATTGTACATTGGTTCGGGGCTGACCCCATTAACTCAGGAAAAATCTTAACAGCGCGATGTGAAAGATTAAACGGACGGTACAGCGTCATCTTCCATGTAATTGGGTAATCAACTTTTATTACATTAACATGTGTAAATGCAACTTTAAACAATGTAGGCATGTTCGGAATAATTTAAATAATATGGTAAGTGATGTGCTGTATTTTACAGTTTTCAGGAACATCGATTTATTTGCATGTAACTAGCGCCATCTAGGCTTAATCTTGGGAATTACATTTATGTAAGATTTGCATACTCTTACTTAGCAAAGTTTAAACATTCCGAATTGGTTTTAAATATTTTTGTCAACATAAAATGACCTTTCACTTATTTTTAGGGAAAGGTTTGCGGGGCGAAACCCGCTACTACTAACGCCATCTAGGGCGTCTTACGAGAACTATTCTCATTAGGAAGTTGAATCTTCATTATTTCTTATTGGAATAAAACCTAAATGCTCTGTTACCGAAGGCGTCCCGATGGGGTAATAGGATTAGGATGGGTTCAGTCTTGTCTCTCTCTCTCTCTCTCTTACTACCGGTAGTCTGCACCGTTGAGTAGCATGTAGATGAGGAGTCATTATGCAGCGTCATGCATCTTCTGTTCCTCCCTCCTCCCCCTAGATTGTGGATACATACTGTGGTGTGCCTAGGTGCACACTCTATAGGTTGCTGCGCGTCCACTGCACATCTACCACTGTAGTGTATGGGTACTACAGCCACACAGCCAATCCCTATGTCTTCTGGGTCAGGAAAGAGGGCCATGGAATGTGGCGAAAGTTCGACTTCCGCGTTGTGGATGCTTTGCTGGGCATCTCTAAGCATGTAGTTGTACCGCGGTGAGTCGTCATCGAACATCTGCATTCTAGTGCGTTTCGAAGGCTGAGTACGTTCATTAACGTTAATAGGGATCATGCGGTAGGTGTCCGTTGCTGTTTGGATGGGTGGATCAGGTTCCTCGAACGGCAGGGCCCGTTGTAGCGTAGTGGTAGCTCCTTTGCTCTATAGGTTCCAAGAGCGGGCTCTCTCATGGATGCAGCTTCCATGTGCGCCATCGATACCCCATCACCTTGCTCTTCGTGGAGATCGTAGATTATCCCCGGCTTGTCCAAGAAGTACCATGTGAGTTAGGCCAAATTCGGGATCATGCCGGCATCCTGAATAAATCTCACTCCCAGAAGGGTGTAACTATCCCGAGATTGTGGCAGTACGATGAATGTTATCGGAATCGTTCGTCCGCATAACTGCACTGGGGGTCACTTTCAGGATGGTTTGGCTCCTCCTTATCCCATCGGCTTGCGTCACTTCCGCATGCTCGGAGAAAAATCGGTGTCCTTGGTCTTTGATACACTGGTATAGTTTATAAGATGCAACGCTGGTTTTGGCGCAGGTATCAATATATGCAGTACCGACGATATTGCGTATCCCTATAGCAACGTAGGGTCTCGGTTGAGCATCCGTAATGGGTATGGGTACGGTATCGACTGGGCAAAAGTCTAGGCTACTGGCCTCCACTTTAGGTGCGGCTGTACCCTTGCATGTTGGAAAACGGCTCCTTACGACACCAGGGGCTCTACATCCGTAGCACGTAAAGGCAGGTTGAGATGGGGATGGTGCCTGAGTGGCGGTCGCTACGTAACTTGATTGACGTTGGGCTGCGCGATGTTGTGCATCAGAGCTTTGTTCTTCCTGCAGTGCTTTCTCTTTCTTACGACAAACGTCAATGCTGTGGCCGAAGAGACGACAATATAAACAAGCACTAAGAGCCGCTTGCAAGAGCTCGTCGAACGTTGACACCGACTCCCGAGGAACTTTGTCCTTTATACGCTCGTGCAAAGAGGTGTAAGTTAGATTTAGTTGATGCGACTCGGCGATGGTCGCTGGTGGCAGTTGCGCGAACAGAGCGCGCTTCTGAGCTATAAATGACTCCGTCAACATGTCAATTGGCTGCTTTATAGTGACAATATCCCAAAATAGTAAGTGGGCTGGACGCTTAGGCGCGAAGGCACGACGCAAGCGTTCTTTTAAGTCATCCCACTTCTTGATGGAGCCTTTAATGCCGTCCCACCATGTCGAAGCCTCACCTCCCAATATCATGGGCAGGCTGAGTAGGGCATCATCGTCAGTGATTTTCTCTACCAGCTTGAAAACAGAAGCTGCGGTTAAGAAAGCTCCAACGCGGGCTGGATCACGCTATCCATTGAAAATGAAGTTGGCAGCAGCAAAGGACGATCGTCGCTCTACTGGTGCAGGCGGGGCAACAGTCTCTCGCTTGGTGATGGCTTCCAGCAGCTGCTTGAACTGGGTATCTGTCATATTCACCGTCATGTCTTCTTCTTCCTTCAAAAGCGCCGCAGACCTCGATCTCGTGAGTATCGGCTCCCTCTCTTCGTTCCTATACCCCACGTTGGGCGCCAGTTTGTAGTAGAGTTTCGGGGTAGGCAGGAGCGCAGGAGCAGCGAAACAACTAAGTCGAGATCAATAGGTATAATTGCAGACGTTGACACGTGCAAGTACAGCGGGGAATATAGTTTTAACTGGGCGGCGGCTATAGGTATTTTCAAGGACCAATTTAGATGCCTGTGAAAATATTATAGCAATCGCTATGGGTTCCTAATATCAAGTCGATAGGTCCGTGCAGAATCCGAGCAGGTGGATGTCTGTCGTACACTATTACTCTCTTAGCTAACTCAATTGTACATTGGTTCGGGGCTAACCCCATTAACTCAGGAAAAATCTTAACAGCGCGATGTGAAAGATTAAACGGACGGTACAGCGACATCTACCATGTAATTGGGTAATCAACTTTTTTTACATTAACATGTGTAAATGCAACTTTAAACAATGTAGGCATGTTCGGAATAATTTAAATAATATGGTAAGTGATGTGCTGTATTTTACAGTTTTCAGGAACATCGATTTATTTGCATGTAACCAGCGCTATCTAGGCTTAATCTTGGGAATTACATTTATGTAAGATTTGCATACTCTTACTTAGCTAAGTTTAAACATTCCGAATTGGTTTTAAATATTTTTGTCAACATGAAATGACCTTTCACTTATTTTTAGGGAAAGGTTTGCGGGGCGAAACCCGCTACTACTAACGCCATCTAGGGAATCTTACGAGAACTATTCTTATTAGGAAGTTGAATCTTCATTATTTCTTATTGGAATAAAACCTAAATGCTACAATGCTACATTAATTTTCTATAAAAGATACATGTTGAATTAGATTCAACAAACAAAACAACATTTTCTAAAACAAGAGATTAGCGAAGCGCTCTTAGTATTAGAGTATATTTCAACTAAAGATCAATAAGCTGATTTGTTTACAATGGTGTTAGGTAAGTAAAGACCAATCTCAAATATTATGTTTTAATATTGGCTTGAGCACGCAATAAACAGTCGTGTTGCACGTTTAATGTTTGAATAGTGTTGAAGGTAGCAGATGTAGGTACCTCATTGTTAACTTGTTTTTGTTATTATTGGGACCGTGCACGACGACAGCGCCACAAACAGGTGGCCATTATGGACAATATTGTCATAGCTTTCAAGCGAGAAGTAAGTAAATATTGTGAAAAAAATTAATAAAATCTTGTGTCATTTTACTATATTAGACAATATTGGACGATGGTAGTCAGTAACATTATTGCCAATAACATTAAAATTGTTGTTTTCAGTTGTTGTTGTCAGGTTAGGTGACTTACTTTTTTTTTCTTACGGCAATTATCCACTTATTTCTTTGGTCTCGTTTCCACCACGGTCTTGAAAATTGGTAAAATTTACAGTCGCTATTCTGTGGTGTTTTGACAATTCACAATAACACATCTTACTAGGACCATATTAAATTTATCTCAAAAACGATTAGAAAATGTTTACTGCAATATGGATTTGACAGCTCAAGTCACCGACAAAAATGTAAATTTTAGCCGTAGCGAGCGCTGTGATCGCTTAGCCTACCGCCTCCACCCGCTTTGCACCCTGCCAATAATGTGATTATGTTTATGAGATACTTTAACTTTTAGTTTTGTTGAGGAAGGGTGTTAATATATGCAACAAACCTTACCTTTTATTAATTGCCTTTGGTTAAAGCTAGACAGTTCAATTTCAAAAAAGGTAAAACAGGTACCCTTATGATTTCACTCTGTCTGTCTGTCACATCGCTAAATATCATCGCTGAATCGATTTGAAATTTGGAGTAGTTATAAACAAGGGTAACCAAGATACATAGAGCATGATCTTTATAAATATTTTATTTTATTTTCTGTTTAAATTTCAACGCCTAGTAACTATGTCCAGTGGCGTGTCATTTGAAAGGGCTTGACTTGCACATTCTGAAACAGTTTTTATTTGTTTTTTCGTAGAGTAATCTTTGATTTACAAGGGAAAATGTAAAAAAAATACAATTCTCCTCGCCCCACCTTATAGCTCCGAAGTTTACCCAAAAAAAATGTTATTATTATATAATTATATTTGAAAAACCAACATACGTACAAAGTTATTCACTCGCGCAAATTAGTAACAAAATACGCCGATAGATGCTGTCATGTTTTTAGGATTTTTCCTGAATTAATGGGGTCGGGACAAGTACATACAGACACTAACTGTGTACGGAACTCTCGGTTTATTTAAACCGGTTTTCGGAACAGCTTTATATAAAGGTTTGTTCGGATTCTCAATTCGCGCAAGTTCGCTTTCTCAATACAGTTCAGAGCTAAACCCAAATAAACCGGTTAAAAAAACCGGTTCCGAGCCTGTACGTAAGTGGCAAAGAAATAAAAATAAGTTTCATCTACATTTAATTACACGAAGACCGATCCCAGACCGAGTTTGTTTTTTCTATTATGTACTTGATTTGTGTAATAAAGTATATTTACTACTACCAATAAATACAACCTTGTTTTTCATCCCTTTTATTATGAATGATGAGTAATGTATTTACTTTGATGAAATAAATTAGAAGAAGAAAAACACGCTCAAACATTAATACTGTTAATACAATACATTTAAAGAAAATACAAGCAAAGAAAGAACACATGTGCACCCAAGAACCAGAGTCAATTAGTCAATGAGCACGCGCACAATATCATATAAATTAAGCTCATAACAATAAGGATTATAATTACTTATCAATACGGAGACTTAGGGCACTTTCAAGCGGCATGTACTTGTTTTGTTATAAAAAAGTATAAAAAGGCTGCACCTATTTTATTGCTTTTCAAATCTGGATATACTGCGATTGCACTATCAAACATAACCTAGTTATCAGTGTCAGGCTGGTCAAAATGAAGTGTGCATTAATATTCATGAGTTTGTTAGTGTCAGGGTGGGCTCAAATTCCACCTGACTGTCAAGGGCCGTGGTGTAAGTATACTTAAATCTGCTTCCTCAATTTGTGTAAGTAAAATACACAATTTTTTATACCACGTCGGTGGCAAACAAGCGTACGGCGCGCCTGATGGTAATTGAATTCAACACGTAGCTGGACCCTATTACCAAGACTCCGCTGTCCGGTCCGTCCGTTTGTCACCAGGCAGTATCTCATGAACCGTGATAGTTAGACAGTTGAAATTTTCACAGATGATGTATTTGTGTTGCCGCTATAACAACAAATACTAAAAAACAGAATAAAATAAATATTTAAGGGGGCTCCCATACGACAGACATCATTTTTTTGCCGTTTTTATAGATAGCCGTTTTTAATGGTAGTAATAGAGTCCGACTCGCACTTGGCCGGTTTGTTTTAAGTTCATTATCATCCTGAGCCACTATGTCAGCCACGCCCTACTGCTATGAATACCAAAAAAATACTTTTGTTAAATCATCCTCCATCCACCAAGCGTTTTTTTGTTTGAGTTGTATCCGAGCCCGGGGTCGCTTTGAAAATGATGCCCAGGATTTGGCGTAGGCACAAATTTTACGAAAGCTACTATCATATGACCTTTTAACAAAGCGGAAAGACTAGACCTTTTCGGGATTTGGTCACAAGTGTCACAACCGGGAAACCCTGTGTCGATGACATAGGTTCATGGTCTAACAAAACAAGGTCCTACATTCCGGATCGTGACACAAGTGACGTCATTGTCGACACTTTCGTCCGCAAGCCATCGATAGGCGTACCTTGTGTCACCTACGTTCTACACTAGTTACTAACCGATGTACCGGATTGCCATACCGGCGCAGTATATTTATTGTCATCATCATCATCACCCGAAAGAGGTCCACTGCTGGACATAGGCCTCCCCCAAAGAGTGCCACAATGACCGGTCCTGCGCCACCCGCATCCAGCGGACTCCCACGACCTTTACCAGGACATCAGTCAACCTTGTGGGTGGTTTACCCACGCTGCGCCTTCCGGTCCGTGGTCGCCACTCGAGAACCTGTATTAAGTATGTTATTATATCATGAATATGTTATAGAGGGATCGGCTATAAGCTGTTATATAGTTATTTTAATGACGTAACGGAAAAATACCGCGCATATAGGTTACAGCTGTGTGGACAACGGTGTATTTACTTACAAATAGACGGAGGCATGGTCTAAGAAAACAAGGTGATGCGGTAGCTTGTGTCACCCACACTACTAACCGAGTATGTTCTACTAATAGTAGAGGAGTTCTACGATATCAATGTATGGGAGGGTCATAATAATTCCCACAGAAGCGAAGTTTGACTTTTTTAGTTCTTTGTTTGTATCTTTTTGACATACTAAAAATCTTCCAAAATCTGACTGCGCAAAATGCGTTTTTTGTCCTCCAAATTTTTTTAATTTTTTTATAACTCAATAATGCTTAGTGCTACACAAAAACTTTGTATTAGAAATATGTTTAGCATAAAATTATCTATAACTTTGCTTCTTATCACTTTATTGATAAATCTAATAGTTCACGAGAAAAATGCTTTACAACATTGAGTTTCTTGTTAAAAGCCTGTGTTAGTTAAAAGGATTACCAAAATTAAACTGTATCTTATGCAGAAGGCAAGACACTTTACCCTGTGATACTTGGGACCAATATAAACGATTTCATCCGAGGAAATGAAAATTTCATCCACTGGATTTCCTTTTCTAAAGTGGGAGCTGCATTTTTTCAAAAGTGATTTGTTACAAAACGGCAGCTGCCATTTTATTAATACGGGTATCATCGATCAAAATAAGAAAAATATTATTTAATAATTAAAGATGGCGGTAGACTATAAATTTAACAATCTTGTAAAATTTTCATTGTTCTTTTTTTTCATTATATTAAAAATAATAACTAAATGTCTAATAACTAATTATATTGTCACTTTATTTATAAAGTTGTAGATAATTTTATGCTGAACATATTTCTAATACAAAGTTTTTGTGTAGCACTAAGCATTATTGAGTTAAAAAAAAGAATCTTAGCAAATTTTCATACGCCTTGTACAATCTTAGGAAAATATCTAACCAGGCATCATTACTAATTGCCCACCACGCAAACGTCACATCAACTCTAAGGTATGGTACCTTATTTTGGGGAAACTCTACAAATAAAGAAAATGCTTTCAAAGCCCAAAAAAAGTGCTTGAGGTCGATGTGTGGTATCAACCAGCGAGATTCGTGTAAAACACACTTCATTAGGTTAAAAATTCTTACATTGCTCTGTTTGTACATATATGAAGTAGTCAACTTTGTGATCCATAATACTCGTAGAAGCTTATTTGGTAAAAAATATAAAAGTGTGCGCCTTAAGAACCAATTAAAAGCCATGCCAAGCAACAACTTTGTTTCAAAAAAGTATACTTGGGATAGCCCATAAAATCTTCAACAAATTACCACAGAATATTGTCGTGTGACAGACGACGGATGGACGGACGCGTGAGTGACAGCAATAGCCGTTTGGACCCTTCGGGTACGGAACCATATAGAAAAAAGGTATCGGTATCGGTATCCGTATCGGTATCCGTATCCGTATCCGTACCCGTGTTCATATTCATATTCGCATAATCCATTTACATATATACATAATATGTCCCGAGTATCATTGTGTCTTGCGCATCTAAGACTAGCTGAGTTTAGCTGAGTTGACCCCTCCTAACATCGCAATCACGATACTAGGAGGGGTCAACTAGCTGGTCTTAGAAGATCCTGTCGCGAGTTTAACAATTTTTCCTCAATACTAAAGTGCTCAGCGCCGCTATAGAAGTTTTCACTTCAAAAATAGAACACGAATGTAACAAAACACGATAGATATTGTACTACCCGTTAGCTTCAAGTTGCACATTTCTCCCCGTCCCGGTACTCACACCGCACCCCCAGAGCGGGCCTGTAAGAAATTCTATCACGGGGTCCTTGGATTGCTGTAGGTTATAAACTTATCAAGTTTATGGTATTCAAATTTTTTGTAGCGCGGGGCCCTTAAATGCGCAAGTGGCCGAAGCATTTGCTACTCTTGCTATGTGGCTGATCCGCCACTGCGCACCCCGCTCATGCCAAGCCGGGTAGGGATGGAGGTAAATTCATCACTAGGGAGCGGTCAAATGTAAGCAAACGGGTCTAATATTCACTGCCCGAAATTATTATTTATCTTATTCTTTCCAGGCCCTATAACATGTCGGTTCGGAGAGTACATATACTCTGTCGGCTGCGACTATATCACACCCGAGCCGACCTGCGGGAACCCGTTTCCAGTAAAGGACACAAGAATCAAGATCTGCGACTTTGTAGCCTGCTACTGCAAGCCTCCGACTGTCAGAAACGAGGAGACCAATAGATGCGTGAGGCGCGTACAGTGCCCGCCCTTTGTTGGTACGCCAAGACCTCCGGCTACGCCAAAAACTCCTGCTACGCCACAAACTCCTGCTACGCCACAAACTCCTGCCACGCCAAGAACTCCTGCCACGCCAAGAACTCCTGCAACACCAAGGATTCCTGCTGCTCCTGCCACGATTTACTACTATTGGCCAGACCTACCTTATCGAGATTGGTAGTTTTTAAAGCGTTAAGTATATTATAATCCGCCTTAAGATGTCTTATAAATTTTAAATTGTGTTGTTGAATTCCATTATGATATAAAAATAGTTTATTGTTAATTCCATTAAAATGAAAATTATTAAGGATACCGATACTGTTACTGAAGTTTTAGATAGTAACGGATGTTTCGGCTTTTTGGTTTTGCTGTGTGTAGTATTAGGCAGAAGAAAACAGGTTTTTACGTTAATATCGATTTGGAGTGATGTTTGAAATGGTAATTCTTATTAAAAAATGCAAAATATACGTGTAAAATCTATGACATTAAAACCCAATAGCACAGTACCAAATAGTAGCGAGGAGGAAACGTATAAGTAGATACGTGTACCAACAATAGTTGATACAAAAACTAGTCTGTGTATAATTGTCGAGCGGCTGCCTAGCTCCGAGGCCGCGCAAGTGGAGACGCTGTCCCAACCCCCGAGCAACCCCTGAGGCAGCCACAATAGAAACTCTACAACTACTCTCAGGTACCTTAAGTTTCCGTAATTGTAATATAGCTTTTTAGGGTTCCGTACCCGAAGGGTCAAAACGGAACCCTATTGGTGACGCCCAGACGTCGGTCCGTCCGTCCGTCCGTCCGACGTCTGTCACACAGGTTTTACAGCCAAACGGTTGGAGCTACAGGCTTCAAATTTACACAGTATAAGCATCTTGTTGGCCCAAAGCCATACAAATAGTCAAAACTTATTTTAAATGTTTTTAAGGGGGGCTCCCATACAGCTAAAGGGGGGCGCGAAATTTTTTTCTATCCTTCCCTATCGAGTGGGGTATCGTTGTTTAGAGCTCATTGAGTAGATACTTACTATATTTAAAAAAAAAATTGGAAAACATAGGAATGAGAAGCCACCAAAGTCAGCTTTTTTTACGAAATTTTGTTCCGAAGAATTTTTTAACTTCCCAAATACCTATAAACTTAAAAATTTGGTAATAATGTTTGTTATTACGTATATTTTACCAACAAATACTAATATAATGATAAATAAGATTTTTTTTCTTTGAAATTTCCCTATTTTTCCTATAAAAACCCACTTAACTTTGCGGTCGGTTCGGAACTCTAAATGTGCGAAGTCCGACTCGCACTTGGCCGGTTTTTATACGTAGAGAAAATATGCGGTGCAGCCACCCAGACATCGGGGGATGACCGGGTTTTCTGGTATTTCTATCCACTAAAAGCTCCATGGCATCAGCGCCCATATGCGGCGGACTCCAGGATCTCATACTGAACGCATTGGAGCGCTCCTCACGCTTTACTGCCTTTCGCTCCTCCATAGGCAAGTGCAACCCCGGTGTCCCTTTAAGGATGATTCACGCTAGACCGTTCCGTGTCCGGGCCGGCCCGTTTTCTAGTCCATGAAGTCGATGACCGTCGCGCGTCCTGTATTAGAAAACGGGCCGGCCCGGACACGTACGGAACGGTCTGCTGTGAATCATCCTTTACTCGCCTTTTACGACATTTGGGGGAGACCGTAGTACACCTATTCTTGTTCGAGTCTAATACGGTTCAATTGTAAAAGGCGCTACTTACACTGAGAAATTTGGAGACTTTGAAACGCTGCCCTGCCCAGACTAGCAAACAGTAGGGGCTGATTTTCAGATACGATTCTTAACTATATGATTGTGGTACTGACAATAGCGAAACGTGATTGCTTAAAATTTTCTCGATAGAAAATAAATCCAAAGTCGAGTCTATATTTTCCTTTTTTTCCTCAGCCTACTAAAACAAAGCATTATTAAAAGACACGATTAAGTTAATATGATGGTATTTTACCTCATCTAGGTACTGACAAGAGGAAATTTAATAAACCTGCACACAGTCAGATATTTATTGAGATTTGTCTAAAAAGCCATTCTCGGAGATGGTTGCATCCCGTTTTGTCGTGAGCGAAAAACAAAGGATGTCTCTTTCAATCGATATATCGCCTTAACTCAAATTTTGTACGTCACGCGAATTTATTACTACATAATTATTTCGGTATTCAGTTTGGTTAAATTAAACAGTGACTAAATCATAAACTGTGCAAATAAGAACTCCCGAAGAGTTCGAAACATGTCGCCCGAAGTGACAATTAATACGTGAGTTTTAACCGTTTAGTAAAATAAAATGTGCAAATAAATGTTGTACCATTGTTGATCCAGTACCCGCTGTGTACTTATGTGCTGCAGCTGCTTAACGACACGCGGGCCGGGCTGTCGAGGCAAACATGCCGGCGAGACGTGCCCACACGAAATACATGAATGAGGATTTAATATATGGATGTAGATAAAGTAGTGTATGCAACTGTACATAATTAGGCATTAAAACACTCGTGTGACCCTAAACACACTCGTGTTTTAATGCCCCTCATTATGTATCAGTTGCATAAACTACTATTAACTATGTATAATTTATTAATCTGGCCAGATCGTTTAAATGTGTGTAATCTAATGAAAAATGACAAGTAAATGACTTAGGTACTTTACTTATTTTATTAAAAAGAACCTTTGAAATATAAAATTAAAGGGCACTTTGTCTCACGGAGTGAGCAATAACTCATTTTGCTCATTGATTGATTCCTTGCAAAGTAGGTTTGTTCGGCTACCGAGGTGAAAAACAACAATTAATTGGGACTATTTCCAAGTCCTTCATTCATAGCATTTAAAATATCTCCGTTATCGGCATCTATTTCCCACGCAAATAGTCCACCAAGTTTATTGGCTTTTACGTAATTTGCTTTTGCAATAACCGACGTCACATCATCAAAGGTGATGAGATCTCCCGTTTCTTGTTTAAACACGTATGGTGCCTGCGCTGTGCTATCGTAAGCGTACTTCCATTTCCCTTGGGCTATTTCATTGGCAATGACTTTGTAGTCTTCTACACCGTTTCCCCACGTACCGTTGATTGGTCCTTTAGCTTTTCCGGTAAAGGGGTTAGAACCGTTGTAACTGTGGACGCCAGTCCATCCTCGGCCATACATAGCGACGCCAAGCACAATTTTCTCCGGAATCAATCCATGTTTTAGCAGCATTCTAATCCCGAAGTCAGCTGTATAGTTTTCGTTCCGATTCCACGCTGGGGCATATAAAGCAGTCATGTGCCCGAGGGTGTCGAGTGACCAAGCTCCTTTGAAGTCATAACTCATGAGGAAGATGTGGTTCAAGTACTGCTGAGCCTCTTTGTAGTTAACCTTTTCGATCTTGTCCCAGCCAGCACTGATGGCCGAGGTCAACTCGTATTTCTTACCAGTCTTAGCAGAGAGTTCGTTCAGCATAGCGCGCAGTTCCTTCATCAGAGTGACATAGACCTCGCCGTCCTTAGGGCCTCCTAAGTGAGGGTTAGCTCCTTTGCCTCCAGGGAACTCCCAGTTGATGTCAACACCGTCAAAGAACTTCCAGGTTTGAAGGAAGTCCTTCACTGAAGCAATAAAGCGATCACGTTTGACTTTATCGTTGAAAAAGAAGAAGGGATCGGATAAAGTCCAACCACCTATGGAAGGCAGCATTTTCAAGTCTGGTCGAGCTTGTTTAAGACACATCAGCTGGCCAAAGTTACCCTTGTAAGGATCATTCCAGTCCGAAACTCCCTTCTGAGACATTAATAGAGCGGCCTCAAATGATCGTGGAGCGAAACCTCAAAATCCTTTCGACCACTACAAGATTTTTGAAGATTTTCGAACACCTTAGTTCCCGCACCCTCTTTTAAACTGTCATTGATGCCGTCACCACCGCAGATTGCGATGAAACCGTATAAGAGATGTGTAAGATTGGGCACTGGTATCTTATCCACGGGGAATTTCCTGTCGTATACTCCCCATTCAACGAAATACGCAGCGACCACCTTTCCAGAAGTCTGCTTGAACGGTTTGTTCTTAGCCTCCATGCTATACTGTAACGGGGGCAAAAGGCTGCCGTCAGTGTCGACGACAACAATCGTCACAGGTTCACTGGACGTGCATCCTTGTTTATTGCATGATTCTACCACCATTTGATACCAGCCGCCCTTTTTCACCTTGAACTCCGCTGACCCTGTGGCAGATCCCGACCACACTTCTTTACCGTCCAAGAGGATTTTAGATGTGTCTCCTTTATCTCCCCACCAGACGTCCCATTTAACGGAAACGTCAGCTGCACCTTTGCGTTTGACAAGTTGGTTGTACGCTTTGGTTTCTTTTTCTTTGTCAACTTCGACGATCATGTAATGCCTGTCTGCCCAGGCGATGGTCGGCTTCCCTGGTAGATCGGTGGCGCTTGTCAGCGCGAGCAACGCCGTGGCGGTCACCAGTACCACTGGACCCAGCATTACGGTACTTTGATGGATCACCGCCTGATTGTCTTGAACACTGTAATATAAAAAACAGATATAAATAACGAACAATACTTACTGTTCCAAAGTCTCTATTTTATTACGAACGAATGATTACGAAATTTAATAGACTGATGAGAAATAGGTATTATATCGTAATGCCATTAATATCATCAAGCAAAACGTCAAAACAACACGGGTCTGGTCTAGACGTAGGTCATTTGGGTACATAATCCAAAAAAATACCTAGTCTCCTCTTTAATACAAAAATTAAAGAAATCTAAAACCAGTTTCAACTCATACCCATACTATAACATACCTTTTTTTATCTATCCATGCTCAGTCTCAACTAGGTGTCCATTCATGCGTTGTCGTCCCAAATAGCACTATATTTATATAATAAAGAGGAGGTCCAGGAAAACCTACAGAGCATCAGTATTTTTTTATTAGGATCTGCGTTTTTACGTAGTCAATTTCGCTTCGTTATACATAAAATAAGTAATTGACCGATCAGACAAAGAAAAAAAGACAGACAGATCATTAGGAACAGGCTACTGAAGCCGATTTTTAACTATGCCCAGTAAGTAAACACAAGCACAAACATGCACGCACGCGCTGGGCATGATTATAAAAACTGACTTCATAACACTGTTCGTAATAATGTCCCGTCTATCTTTTGCTCTTTGCCAGCACCTTTCCTAAGGCCGAAGATGGAATAAGTTCACCCAGAACATGCCTATTCAGTTGAGCTGTAAAAAGGTTCAGATTAAAAGAACTGGATAAGGTTTATGGGGAAAATCAATGAAGCTAGTGCAGCGACTGCAGCGTAAACGCTACTTTTCTATTTATAATTAGCGATATTTTGTTGCTCATTGCAATTGGATGCCAGGAGTTCCCGAGGATGTTGGTAACAGATGTAATACTATTATACTTTTCTGTGGTAGGTAATAGTGTTGCATAAAACTACAAGCGCCTGCGATTCAACAGTAAGCAATCACCAAGCCGGCTGTAATGCTTATTGTCCACCTGTTCTGGTTCGCTCTGTCTCATACAGCCTTGGCCAAAAATGTTGAGCACCCCTTATTTTCCTTTGTAACTTATAAAAAAACTATTATTTTTAATTACAAAAATGCACATTGACGTAAAATTGGAAAGGTATACTAAAGAACATCTAGAGAACTTTAGATAATATCATTTCGAAGTAGCTATTGCTAACTGAAGACTAAAAATAGACGGGTTTGCAATAAAAGGACAAATTGCATTTTTATCCGTGCAATTATCTTTAACGTCAACGAAAGTAGCTAGTTTTTGAAAGATATTTAATTTTCTTTAATAAAAGGATATGAAATGCTTGATTGAAAGTTTAACTTTTATATGGAAAACGTGTGAGTGCTCAACACTTTTGGCCAAGGCTGTAGGTGCTAGACTTGGCGCCAGATGAAAAAATAAAAGAGACCTCCAGACTAGTCCAGACCCAAGCCAGACAAGAAGCAGGCCTGTTACTCAGCCTGCCACTGCGTCAGCCCTACCGTGCGCGATGTGACTTCTGGCCAATGCGTCCACTTAGACAAGGCCCAGGCGCGAGGATCATCCATACTCACGGAAGCGGCGTTCCCAAGATCCAAAGACGCCCAGTGCCTTAAGCCTCACAAGTCAATCAAAGATAAAGATAAGATAAAAAATATTTATTGCACAGAAAACAAAGAAATAGAAAAGGAATTCCAAAAAAGGCAATTGGTGCATGACATTGTTTTTATATCGAGATGAGTTCCCGCACTAGGCTAGGCCTGTGTCGCGAGAGACCAGCTATACATATATATATATATATATATATATATATATATATATATATATATATATATATATATAATATCTGGGCGACCGAGCTTTGCTCGGTGTTTTCCCGGGCATGAAACCTAGCTAGATCAATTGCTCGTCCCTGAAAACCCTCACATACCAAATTTCATCAAAATCGTTAGAACCGTTTCCGAGATCCCCGAAATAAATATATAAATAAATAAATATACAATAATTGCTCGTTTAAAGATATAAGATATGATATATATATATGTCATGCGTAAATTTAATACAAAATTAACTTAGCAACTATGGTGTAGTAACAATACTAGTTATGATTATGAAAAGCCTTATTATTGGAGAAGTATCTTTAAGTATCTAACTTAAAATTATAAGCCCCTCTAGTTGCACCCGTAGTACCTTACCCACAAGCCAAAGTTGCACCCATAATAATACCTCAAACCACCAACTTACAGTACTGGTTACAACAACGCCATCACTGGCTACAGGAGTTACACGCTGGTTACAACAACGCTAACACTGGCTACGCTAACACCAATGGTGCCAACACTTGTTACACTAACACCAACTCTGGTTGCACTACAACAGTGGTAATACCAACTCCGGATACGACAACAACGCTATATTACTGGCTTCACGGGTATAAATTTAGAGAAATAAAACCCGTTTGATCGGTTAGTTTGCATTTTTATTGTCACATACTTCACGATGATTCATTTATATTCCTGATGACACACCAGTCGTATTCGTCAGGTTGCAGAATGCAGATGCTAATCTATTTTGAATAATTTTCGCAGTGAAAAATTGGAAAATTAAACGCTGCAGATGGGATTTGATCCCACGACCTCTAGAATCCGTCCATTGCTCTTAACCAACTGAGCAGTAATCTCTTGTTGTAGTGAATCTTTCAATCATTACACTCTGCTAATTAAGCCGCGGTGGCTCGTAGCAACATACGCGAAGTTATATATTACAACTTCAGAAACTAAACTTCTATTTCAAATATTCTAATTTTGCTTCGAAACAAAACCAAAGCATGTCTAATGAATAAAAATAAACACACACCACCACTGTGTTTCTCAAAAAGTCATCATCATCCTCCTAGCGTTATCCCAGTACAGTTGCATCCTGAAGGATGCCTGGGGTCCGCTACCTAATCCCAAGATTTGGCGTAGGCACTAGTTTTTACGAAAGCGACTGCCATCTGACCTTCCAACCCCAAGTGGAAACTAGACCTTATTGGGATTAGGCTTTGTCAAGTGAGTGGGCAACTTGACTGTTAGAAGTTCTTAAACCGCCCGAAGGCCTCCAACTCGGCTTAACGACTGCTGCCATAGACAGCAACCGGGATCAACGGCTTAACGTGCCTTCCAAAGCACGGGAGCGCTCAGTTAGTAACCACTCAAAGCGGTCACCCATCCAAGGCCTGACCGCTGCCCACGTTGCTTAACCTTAGCAAGCGCAAGCGGTTCGCAAGCGCCGCTGGGCCACGAGCGCTCCTGTGTTTCTCAAAAAGTGTAGGTACGAAATATCAATTTATATTTAACAGCGGCTTTTCATTAAAGGAAAACATCGGGAGGAAACCGGACTAATCCCAACAAGGTGTAGTTCTCTATCTGGGTTGGAGGGTCAGGATGGCAGTAGGTTTCGTAAAACTAGTTACTGCGCCACCTCAACCCCGGGTTCCCTAGGGTATAACCGGGAAAAAACTACGAGGATAATGATAAGAGCCTTAAGATAATTCAAGTTCCTTCCTAACGCAAGCAAACAGATGAATGAGGTCTTAAATCCATAACCCGTCCCGCCCATTCGCTTTTATTACAAGAAAAGGTGTCCCACACTTAAGCTAAAGCGGCCCCTGGACGCCTCATAAAAGACTGTTTCCTTATAAACGCACTATCAAAGGCTATAAATTGCAATCGGGGCGTCGATTTACGCGAAGCTAATACGCCGGGGGGATGGACGGGCCCTTTAATGCTTAAAGCCCTTTAGTGTAAGCCGTACGATTAAAAAAACCGCAAATCGATGTACAGTTTAGACATTTGGCACACGCATACTAGAGCTCAAAACAAATTTTTCGACCCGCAGTTCCTAAGAAAATTTCCCTTAGGGGAGTGCTGAGACATTCTTTTTTTGGGAATTTCCCCTCCTAAGGCTACTTCCTGATTTGTCGGTGCGGAGGCAGTACGATATGAGAAAAGTGTCAAATGTCAGTGTCAGCTGTCAGTCGACTCGGTACCATTTTTTACTACGCCCCTACATTTAAATGAGTGCTTCCTGACTGGCGCGGGATGCGCGGTAGCGGGACGATGCGAAGGCGGTACTGCTCCACTTCTGCGTATGATATTACTACTGCGCAAACGTAATACTGACAGTAATATGTCAAGTGAGAATCTTTGCGACGTCAGTAAGTTTACGTGAGAAAATGTCACATATCGATCCCGCCCCGCCAAGTCAGGAAGTCGCCTTAAAGTGAAGTCTTAAGTTTTATTTAAGTTAGGTGTTTTAATTTAAGTAATAGTACTTCATAAGTTTTCAGTATCCGCATCTTAGCGCGGACGTTTCTGGGCCCTAAGCCCTTTAGCGATCCAACTATGCGACTGAATGCTAAGCTCTCCTTTTACGTTATCATAGATAGTATTGTGGATGTTTCTTGAGGGTTCCGTAGCTACGGAACCGGGTGTGAGCAAACGTCGTGAGATAATGCCCAGGGTTTCCGTTTAGCTGATATGTCAGGTCGTTAGTTTGTGTCGCCCGGCGGGTGTCGTTCCACAGTGGAATTACTTGGTCAGCAGTTACCTGGGCCATTTTACGGAAAGTTGTACACTCGACTTTTTTTTCAATTTGGATAAAATCGAGTTTTTTCTTCTCAGAATCGAAAGCACTTTCGAACGTAATAGGAGAAAAAAGTGTCCCAAACTTTTCATACAATTTCCAGTTTTTCCGCTCCGTTACCACCGTAGTTATACAAGCATTACAAACTTAGTATGAGAACGGTAACGGAATGGAATAAAAAAATCTTGGGACACTTTTTTCCCCTATATACCTATCATTTGAAAGTGCGTTCGATAGAATGGCCCACCTACGCTAGTCCCAAAATCATAAGGATATTAGTTTGATTAGTGTAAGATTACTTTCCTTATATCTAAAAAATCTGGAAATATTTTCAATTCTTTTTTTGGCATGTAAGATTTCAGTAACGTGATTAAAAAGATACAACAAGATAGATTACTTCTTGTATAATATTAAGTAATATTTTAAGTAATGTGATATTATTTGTGACAGAAAAGTTCTTTGTGCCGCGGAAAGTAAGGGAGGCCATCGAAATTAGTCGCCACCCGATTTTTTTGTTTTGATTCTTGTATGCTTTATATTAATTAGATACAGATATTCACTTATAAACGTAGCCTGGGTTGCAGGAAAAATGATTTGATTTTGATTATAAGTATTATAACCTACATAGTTAAGTTCGAGTCGGGCGGCTAGACGTCGAATAAGGCTGATGCTCGCACCATCACTTTCCCCTGGAAAAGCATTTTTATTACAGATGTAAAAATATGCTTCTTCAAGCACCCACATTAATATTAACAAAATCAAATTCGTTACGTCAGAAAATCCTTTTAAATCAGGGCCTCGATTACTGCTTTTTGATGGACTACTGTGGGCAGCCTACGCCAGGCATTTCACACCTTCACCGCGACAATGTCATTTTGAGACGTTTCTTTTATTATCTTGATAAATTTGCGAACGTTTTACGCAAGTTTCGGCAAGATGTGCCTAATAAATTTGGAGCCCGTGCTCCTGTAATTATTGTATTGTAGTAGTTAGTTAGTTATACTGGAAATTTTCCGCAAGTCGACATCCAACGTGCCTATTTTGCGTGAAAAAGGGGGTAGCGCTACTCTAACCATCCTAGTTCCTGTATGAAACCTATCAGTGTCTTTATATTGTTTACTGCTTCCTGCAGTGTGTTCGGATTTCCTAGGTGTTTCCCTAAGTATTGTATGTATGTATGATACTTTATTACTCTTATCGATCTAACTAGGTCTCATTCCCATCTTTAAAAATATATTTATATTAAGGCGCCTGTATACACAAGGCCTTCTCCATACACTCTGTGCAAGTTTTATTCGTCAGTTTTGGCGCTCCCGCGTATAATTTTTTTGCTTGTTAATATTAGATATTAACAAAAACCATGTTAATCTTTATATCCTGCATATAAAATATTAGATATACGAAGAATGTCAAGCAAAAAAAAAATGAAATGGTTAAAAAAAAAATTGAAAAAATAATAAGATCAATATTTTTTTCTTGAGGTCTAGCTAACTAAAAAATAAGCGTACTGACCAAAAATCATAAGTGTAAGTAATACAAAACACAAGCCAAGAAAAAATTGCACAAAGTTTGTATGGGGAGTGCTTGCGTATTGAGACGCCTTAAGTAGGTAACTGGAACTGGGAGACCCTGCTTTGCTCGGCATTTTCCTGGGAATGTTCGCTCCTGAAAAGTGAAAACCCCTACATAGCTTTCAATAAAATCGTCAGAGCCGTTTCCGAGATATCCGAAATAAATATTCAAGAATTGCTAATTCAAAGATATTAGATAGATAGATAATACCCACTATATTACGAACAGTTTATAATTTACTTAGTTTAGAAGCAGTAGCGAGTTGTAGTAGGAATAAAATAAAATAATTAAATAAAATAAAAATAAATATTTGTGGACAAATTTACACAAATCAACCTAGTCCCAAACTAAGCAAAGCTTGTACTATGGGTACTAAATGACGATATAAATACTTATATAGATAAATATATACTTAAATACATAGAAAACATCCAAGACCCAAGAACAAATATTCGTAAAATAATACTCGCAAGTCTCTTTTAATATTTATTTTTAAAGTATGTGTTGCTCTAAAAAAATTATCAATTAAAATATCAAGTGCAAGCCAAGAAAAAAAGATAGTTTGGAATTGGATTTTTTTCAGGATACGTTGCAATTAAACAGAAAATGGCCTAAATAGATGAACGTTAATTATATGATAAGGACCCTTAATAAAAAAAAAACACTTTTTTTGGTCGTTTAGTTTCAAATTACGCAGATTATTATTTTATTTATTTATTTACACACATTTACTGCAGCACTTCGTAAGTAAACAGCCCAGTAACATTTTGTAAGTAAACGAGCCTAATTAAATATCAAGTGATCCCACGTTTTTACAGGCCCGATAGCTTATCAGGGGGTGATTTATCCCCGGCGGGCAAACGTGCCGAACCGACTGACGTCCTGAAGGGGGTGGGTAGAGTGGGAGCTTCGTTAGACATTAGGTTGTGGATATTGTTACTTAATGTAATGTCATTTGAATGAAACAATATCTTGAAGTCTTCGAGTCATTTTTATATCTTCATTAATATTGTAATTAACTTTTTTTTTATTAAAAATGCGATTGCTCTTGGCCAGCATCTAGCCAGGGGGCAAAGATGAGGCCGACGTGAAGCGAGCTCACCCAGAAGACTTAATACAGAGACGATGTTGCTTGAGCAGAGGCTATGGCAGTGTTGCCACCTTACAATAGACAAGGTGACAGGTGGGTAGTGCGTTCACACAGTTGTCATTCAGTAGATATTATATAAGGTGCACTATACATCAGTGGCGGAGCGTCCATACAACTCGATCCCCACCGGCTTGCCTTATTTTCAGCCAGTCCAGTTCTTTTACTACGGCTCATGAAGAATAAGATAGGCAAATTATTTCCGGCTTCCCTTAGAATATTTTTGACGCGCCGCCACTGCTATACATACACTATATTATTACATTAAGGCTGGGTTGCATCAAACCGTCTGTAATCTTAAGCGGTGTTCGTCAAATCTGATTGTATGGAAAGTTTGACAAGTTTCTATAAGATGACAGCTGCCGGCGCCATATTTGACGATGAGCGGTCTGTGTTCGTACGTTGGTGCAACTGGCACTAGCGTAGAGCGACAGCTGATAGTTAAACATGTTGATTGTTTCATGTTTCGTAGGTTATTTTAAAGCGTATATTGTCTGTGTCAAGTTTAAAGTTACCGCAGCGTTGTGCGTTGTGCGTGGCGATCAAGAGACAAACGCTTAACCCGAGGGTACTCATGACTCAGCGAAATTTTGACTACTGCTGATTGACGGCGGGTACCCACTTACCCAGGTCTCTGCGAAATTTTTACTACTGCTGTTTGACGGTCCGGGATATCTCTTAGGTACTACTTAATTTCCGGCCGCTCGAGTCTAGGAGAACAAAATGGGGGTCGATGGTCAATGCTGGTCCTTCCCCAAAGAGTGCCACAATGACTGGTCCTGCGCTACCCGCATCCAGCGGACTCCCGCAACCTTTACCCTATTTCACCACGTCGACAATTGTCAGTGATATATGTAGCGTGACAATTGTCAAGCGACAGATGACATTTAATAATTAACAACATTTCATATTTTTAACTACTTTAATTTATGAACTAGTTAGAAAATAGGTAAAAATTTAAGCCACCGGTATTTTTTCTTTTTCAATTTAACTCAATATTTCATACAAAAAAAACACGTTGAAAACTAGGTCATTCCAAAAGGGCGTAAGTAAAATATGACGTCATCTTCCCAACAAGAATCCAGAGCCACTCCAGAGCAGCGATTTAAATTGTGTCTGTAGGTACTCTGTACTAAGGTCTCCCTGAATACAGCGAGGAAGATGACGTCAACTTTCGGTTTACAGTAATTTGAGATATTTTCCAAAATTAACGGAGAACAAAATCTAAAAAATTTTTTTTTGTGTACTTCTCACGTTTTTACCGAAATGGTTTTCGAATTAAGACTTTTGGAAATTATGAAATATTGTCAATTTTGAAAATAATTTTCTATAGAAATGCATATAAACATGACAGGCATTATGTTACAATTGTTTGTATGACAATTACGTTGTGAAACAAAAATGATTCTTCCTAGTCGACATATTTGTAGATTTGTCAGTAAATCTTGACATGATATTTAAGCTGTGTCAAGCTTTGTAGTTTTTACCGACATATTTACAAATATCGACTAGGAAAAATCATTTTGGTTTCTTAACATAATTGTCATTCTTCAAAATTGACACATGTCACCTGTCACTTGACAATTGTCACTCGACATATTATGTTGACAATTGTCTTTGTGGCTGACTGTATATGTGTATATGTTTATGTATGTTTATCTGTATATTGTATTTATGTATGTATATTATTCTTAATTTAGTTGAATTGTTGTAATTATTAAGAGGTTTCGTATATTATCTCTGCACCACCTACTATCAATCGTTATGATTAGACTTAATTTCCGCTACCCTAAGGTTGTCTGGAAGAAATCGCTCTTTAGCGATAAGACCGCCTGTTGTTTGCCTCTACTTACTGTGATTTTGTATTGTACTGTATCCTTTAATTGAGGTGTGCAATAAAGAGTATTTGTATTTGTATTTGTATTTGTATTTGTATGTCACTGACAATTGTCGACGTGCTGAAATAGGGGCCGATCATCATTCCACCTTGTACGAGTACAGAGTCACTAAGTTATGTAGGTATTAACCTTTTCAATGCTCATGATTCAAAGCGTCATGCCTCTAGCCTACCTACGGTCAACCACATGTAGTGTTTGTGGGTCCCGTGTAGGTTAAATATACCAGTTATCGTTACTCTTGAGTATAGACCAAATAAAGATGTCTAACTGAAGTTTTGAATAAAATTTACGTACGGCACACACGCCTCGTAATTCAATTTTCCGTGTACAAGACAGGTTAATAGCTAGTAATACATGAAAAGCTTGCAAAGGCTTGCAAAACCACGTCATTAAGCCGCCAGTAAATATAGGCACGCGTCCGGACCCAAAAAGTCGCACGTCGTCATGAAACACGTGGTAATACTGCGTTTTGTGCCCAAGGGCGGGCAGTAAATGCGGCGTGATTTATACCGTGTCGTATCAATTATTCGATCGCGATATATTGCCGGCTCTTCGGCTACGAAATGAGACCGATTGCAGCCAGGAAAGAGAGCAATATTAAGCATTTGTGAATAAAAATTCATTGTATTGATTTAAATTTACCCTCGCGGTAGAATGACAGCGACCCTACGATTCCCCCATCAAACGGCAGCGAGGGTTAACGCCGCAGAGGTTTTAGTGGATATTCCCTTCCCCTGTGGAAGGGCGAGTCCCACATACATACCCCCCACCATGGGCCTTCTCCGGGCCCGGGGGATGTGTAAATGCATTTCCTCTGCGAAAAAAACGGGGTGAAAGTTTGTACGAAGAGCGATAACTAGGTAAGCGTTTGATATAAAAATAAAAGCAATAAAATTCTAAAGCAATGAACGAGTTCTACTCGGACGGAGTCACGAACAAATATATACTAGCTGTATTATTTTAAAGGAACACGAATATCAGCAAAACAGGTCAAGCAGTTTAGTTTTAACCAGGCCAAATCACGAAAAAAACTAGGAAACTATTCAAAACAGCCGCACTCAAACTTCGCGCATCGGTGGCAACTTATCAGAACGCTTACCTAGACGTCCCAAACAGCCCGGGGTTTCATGGAAAAGTTCAAATTTGTGCTCACGTGGCCAAAGCTCAAGTTTTTGCTATTGTGACAAGTTTTCAACTGCAAGTTTCCGAGTTCGGGAGAAAATATTGTCCCCGACTAGTTAGAAGTTTGGAGAGATCTGGCTTCTGACTGATTCTATCGTACTGAAATTGTGAACTGAATTATCTGGAGATTATACAGCGCGTTACCGGCACGTGGGCATTTATTTATTTATTCACAATATAAGATAAAATATAACATTGAAACTAAACTATAACAAAATTGAACCTAACAAGAAAAACTTAAATAATATTAAAACTAGCTAAATCTAAAAACAAAGACCCTAAATTTAAATAATCAGATAACTACCTATTAAAAATTTATCTCTAAAAAGGGACCCTGTGGCAGAGTACCGAGGACACTGGCAGCGTTTCCTCGCTGAATCGCGATACTTATTTATTGAACCTGACAATATTATGTATGTATGTTCCATTAGCAAATATTTCCACGTATTAGCAAATCATAATTAAGTATGTGAATTAACTGTAAAATTAAATTTGCTTACTCCGCACTTTCAATGTATTAGGTGCACTGCTTAAGATATTTTCGGGCTGTCATTTGTATTACTGCATTGTCAGTTTACTTCTGTACATTGCTGGCAATTCAATATTTTTAAAAATTTAATGAAGTCTAAATTTTAATTTTATAATAGATAACACAAATTATTTTATAAAACTAATGTGAAATGAGCGCCAAGCTTATTAAGAATATGCGTCGTTTAACTTCGCCGACAAAAGAATTGAGATCTGTATCGGTGCCAAGTTCTGTGTAGAATATCCTGAAATTTATTTCAATGGAATGTAATTCAAGTTCAGGATTTGACTTGGCTGGTTTTTACTTACTGCCTATGTTATCTCTCTAAAATTTGGTTTGTTGGTAAAAACTCAAATCCTGAACTTAACTTACATCCCATTGATATAAATTTCAGGATATTCTACACAGGACTTGGCATCGATACAGATTTTGTCGGCGAAGTTAAAAACGAACTGAATAAACTTGGCGCTCATTTCACATTTGTGTTCTTAAAGGGGCAATATGTACATGGGCCCCTAGTATGTTATTCTAAGGAATTTATTCACGGCGAAATTCCGCAGTTTTGCGAACATAATACACGCTGGATCGTTAGCGGTGTCGTCTGAGGCGGGCAATTCATCAAAAGTTTTATTCCCAGTCTCGAACTTCTCCGTAAATAGATTATCTGAGCCCACTTAGCGGAGTCTTGCTTCGCTAAAGCGAAAAGACTCTTAGAGGTGTAAAAACCGTATGGAGGTAGGCCGTTTTCGATTCGCGGAGTAGACTTTACCGGGCCTTTCTTTATTCTCAAAATGACGTCAAGTTTGATTTTTGCGAAAGCACAACTTTCAGAGCGCCTAAGGCGACTTCCTGACTTGGCGGGGCGGGATCAATATGTGATATTTTCTTATTTGACGTACACTTACTGACGTTGCAAAGATTCCCACTTGACGGAATACTGTCAGTATTACATTTGCGCAGTAGTAATATCATGCGCAGAAGCGGACCAGTACTGCCTTCGCATCGTCCCGCTACCGCGCATCCCGCGTCAGTCAGGAAGCACTCATTTAAATGTATGGGCGCAGTAAAATGTAGTACTGAGTTGACTGACAGTTAATATTGACATTTGACATTCTTTCATTGGTCAATGTATACGTTATTATAATAAGGTTCCATTAGACATTCAATCATTGCCTCTACATAAATTTAAGACTTATATAAAAGGAAAATTACGCAAAAAGGGATACTATAAAATATCTGACTATCTCGATGAAAGTGACCCGTGGAATTAATTAATTAATTATGTATGATTTTTTAAATAATAATTAGAAAAATTGTTAACGAATATTGTATCTAATATATAATGTAATTTAATGTATGTAAAATGTTTATTAAGTATTATTATTGACGTCATAAAGAGATAGTGAAATCCAACTATGAAAATAAAATTATGAATTATGAATTATGACAGTTTTCTCATATCGTACCGCCTCCGCACCGACAAATCAGGAAGTCGCCTTACACGAGCTATAATAATTGACACTGTTGTCTGAATTTCAATATATATAATAAGTAACGCTAAAACTAAAATGATTAATCGGAAATACAATACAAGCCATGTTTTACAATGCAGTATGTTCAGTTCCGTCTATTTCGTTCCCACGGGCGATAGTAATGTCGATTAATTTACTGTGATTAGTCCAGAGGGATTGCCTAATTATTAGCACAAATGTAAAACAAAAAGGGCAAATGGAGGATGCGCTCTGTTGAAAGTTACCTGCATTCGTATCTAGCCAATGAAGGGCAATGCACTTGAGAAACACTTAGCCTATTCATCGCCAGAGTAGATTCTGTGAAGAACTGTGCCTCACACGCAAAATTCTTCGTAACAAAAGACTGAAAATGAACCTCACTTGATAGCACGCAATGCCCTGACTTGACTCGACTCGATATGAAGTCATTGGCGTGTGGTGCATCTAATTTCCTGACTTTACAGCCTTGGCCAAAAGTGTTGAGCACCCCTTATTTTCCTTTGTAACTTATAAAAAAACTATTATTTTTTAATTACGAAAATGCACATTGGCGTAAAATATGAAAAGGTATATACTAAAGAACATCTAGAGAACTTTAGATAATATCATTTCGAAGTAATAGCTAACAAGACTAAAAAAAATAGACGGGTTTGCAATAAAAGGACAAATTGCATTTTTATCCGTGCAATTATCTTTAACGTCAACGAAAGTAAATAAAATAAAAATAAATAAAATGAGGCAACGTAAGGCAGCTTGTGGCGGGCTGTTAGGGAGTAGCGACCCTGCGTACCTGAGTGCTCCTGGGGGTGAGCCTGGGGTCAGGATGTACTGATCGGTTGGTTGGTTGGACGGGCCCCCCCACCTCTGGCTTGCCTTAACCGGCCGTCCAGAGTGGAGCCGCAAGAGCTGTTGCTCGAGGGTAGATGTGGTTACATAAGATTGGCGAGTTGGCTATATGTTGAAAGTCCAGTGCCACCTCTCTACCCCCCAGCTCTCTGACAGGTGTTGCCCCTAGGCCATTTTTTAATGTCGCTGTTTAATAGGGGCCCATCGAGCAGGGAGCAAGTCACCGTCTGCCGGAATTAAAATGCGAGACTGTTTTATTAGGCAGGCGTCTGATGTCTCACCCAATAGCCCGGCCATTAGTCCATCATCTTCACCTAATAACACGGTTCATTTAGATTCCATCCACCAACAATAGTTCCTATACACCCTGGCGGGTGCTGTCTCTGTGTGCGTCCCATGACACGGGTAGGGACAGCATCCGCTCGGTGTATCCCTTGCATTTCATTAAATTGTCAAAAGGGCCTCTACGTGTTGGCTATGTGGTACTCGTTGGTACTTCGGCTCCGCGCACGCCTCCTAAAGGTCCGGGACACCATTGTCCCGTGAACGGGAAAGACATCAATAAAATGAAATTTATTCAACAGCACAAACAGGTTACATAATAGTAGTTAGGTACAAATACAGTATGTCTGTGTATTGAAAAGGATTGAGACTCAGCGAGACCGCTGATTTTCAGTCTCTACCCATAGCCTTACAACTAAGTCTTAAATCTATAGGCAAGTAACTAAACAAGTTCGCTGTCATAACGAGAAATTATAAAGGTGAGTACAAAGCAAGTGCGCTGGAGATTTTTCCAAAATGAATGAATAGGGCTAAATACAAAAAAGAGAAAGAGAGCATTATTGGATTTTTGAACAACAACAAAAGATGATACTACAAATTTGAAAATAATAAAAAAATATCATGTTAGGTTTATGTTACCGGCATCCAGTTACATGAGCTTTTTTGCTGTGACAGAAGCCAATTTTTACAGCCATTTTTAAACATGTACAGGGTTTTCGCTTTCTTTACGGGAGGTGGTAAATCGTTCCAGCATTTAGATGCTGAAAAACGAAAGCTGCCCTTAAATGACACTAGCCTGTGAATGCGCGGTACGCCTATTGAACCAGTTCTACTATCATTTGTTCGCCACAACAGTTTTTCGTACAGATATTTCGGACGGCCGCTGCATTTAATATTAAACATTAACGTTGCTAACTTCAACCTACGTCTGTTTTTCAAATTCAGTATGTCAAATATGGAGTAATGTGCGACCTCCTATTAATATTAAAACAGTAGCGTAAGCATGAATTTTGCACTTGCTGTACCTTTTTCTCCGTTTTTTTGTAAAGACATGGACCATACACTACGTCGCAATAATCTAGGTTAGACAAGACTAGCGATTCTGTTAATTGTACTCTCACGGATGTGTTTATAAAAGGTCGAATTTTGTAATGTCTTCAATGCCCCATAACTTTTTGCTGTTTTATTTTTAACATGGTCCTCAAATTTCAATTTTCCGTCAAAAAGAACTCCTAGATTCCTTACAATTAAGGTTTCTTTAATTGGTTCTCCGTTGATGACTAAAGAAGGTTTGGCATGATGTACAGCGTTGATTTGTTGTTTTGTGCCTAATACAACGTAAGTACATTTTTGAGCGTTTAGTTTAAGACCATTATGACTTTCTGACCAGCTCCTAATTGATTCTAAATCTTCATTAAGCTGCATGATAGCATGCGTTATATCTGCTGTATTGGAATTGGAGGATATGATGATTTGTGTATCATCTGCGTACATATGAGCAAGCCCTGATTGAATTGTTTTCAATACATCTGCAGTATAAAGTGAGTACAGAGTCGGGCCCAGGATTGAGCCCTGAACTACGCCCTTAAGGACAGGTAAAGGGTCAGATTGGATGCGCGTTCCCAGTTCATTAGTGCACTCTACTATTTGCCTTCTACTATGAAAATAACTGCCGAACCAGGAACAAACTGTGTCATCGCAACCGTAGTATTTTAACTTTGCCAAAAGAATATCTAGGTCTATACAATCAAAAGCTCGGCTGTAGTCTAGCAAGACCAGAATAGAAGATTTATTTTCGTCTGATGCCGTTAATATTTCGTCAACAATGTGTAACAGAGCGGTGGTAGTGCTATGGCCCTTCCTAAAACCGGACTGAAAGTAGCTAGTTTTTGAAAGATATTTAATTTTCTTTTATAAAAGGATATGACAGACATAGATTGACATTGACATTGACATTGACATTGATTGATTGTCTTATAGATTGACATTAATTGTAATTTATAATGTAATGTTTATATGAAATAAATGAATATCAATATCAATATCAATATGAAATGCTTGATTAAAAGTTTAACTTTTATAAGTATGGAAAACGTGTGATTGCTCAACACTTTTGGCCAAGGCTGTATATCCAGTCAATGTCGTTGAAAAGATTTAAATAGGCTTAGTGAAATTTCTGGAATATCATAGGCCTAGAACGAAAAATCGATATTTACAAGAAAGTAGACATAACGTTACGGTGCCCAGAGTCAATACTATTAGCGGTGCTTACATCATCCGCACTTTTATTCTATCCCAGTACCACATAACGTATGGTCCGGCCCAATCATGCCCAGCTCCCAGAGGGACACAATTCAATTCGGACGCGCAAGGACGCCTACTAGGTACATGGAATTATTTATTTGAAATGGACGGGCAGATAAGTGAAATGAGACGTGTAAAAATTGGCGGCAATTCTGAGAATTGGAGGTGAGATGAAGGATGATATTTGATTGATTGGGGAGACGTGTTGATACTGTTGATTGTCGATAAACGACGTGACAACTTCAGAACTATCTATTATTGTAATAGGTTGATATTTGACGCTTTAGATTAATATGTGTCACATATTGCTATGAATTAAATGCCAACTACATAGGTATTAGCACAGTCACATTTATATTATTAAGCAAAACTGCAAAATCAACGAGCCACATCGTTACAACCAGTTTGTTTTGTGTGAAAAGGGTAGAAATAAAGTTAAATGTGCAAGAAACTAGTGGGTCGACCATAGGCAGATAGTTTTAAGTAATGATATCTCTCATCATCATCATCATTATTTAAGAGTTTCACTCTTGTCGGTGCAGTTCTCTCCAGTCCGTTCTACGTAACGCCAGTTCTTTGACTTCTCTATACGACACGACGTCTATCTTTTTCTTTGTTTGGTCCATTGTAATTAATCCTCGGCCTTCCTCTTCCTCGACGATCTAATACGAAAGATAATGGAGGGTAAAATTGAGGGAAGAAGAGGAAGAGGAAGGCCGAGGATATCTCTCATGGAGGGTTTTAAATGAAATATCAGTTTAGTGTCAACATTTATTTCTATAATTACAATAATTTACATAAAACGCTAAAATTATCATTAATTCTTTGAATATAATTTAAATATCAATATGGGGTCCATCCGAATTCGTCTGACTTAACTTACTACAACGTACGTGTCTTACTTTTAGAGTAAAAAACCTATTTCTTACCGAGTAAGTACATATCGCTGGGAAGGAATAAGGGGTAGGTGAGGAACACCTTAAAAGGGATGAATGCGGACGAAACCAATATTTACATATACGGATTTCAAAAGAGTGGCCTTGCTCTGCAAATACAGGGTTGACAAATACAATAAACCGGGGATAAATACAACAAATACTTTAGGAATAATAGCTATTTTTATTTATTTAAATAAGGTGTTTTAAATTTTCGCTGCTAAAACTTATTGTAGCGCTACGCAATTTCTTCTAGAAACGAGGGTAGTAACTACTAGCAGATCACCCGCTAAGTGGGTTCAGAGCACCCGCTAGGCGGGTACGTGGCAATTAGGTAATGTGTTAAAACGATCAGTGTGTTTGAATTTAATAGATTTATTAGTGATGGAAACTTATTACATAGGTGGAATTTTGTGTCTGTCAATTGTTTGCTATTCAATAGGTTCTTTTGGTAGACATTTTATGGATTTGTGAGCATCTGTATATTGGCATAATGTTTACGTCAGATGCGAGCGGAACTATACTGGAGGGGCGTTGAGTTGAATAATTATTAGCCTACTTCCCTATTCTCTAGGTACCATTATTATCATTATTAACAACCTGCAAAGGCCACTCTATTGGAATACTGATAATATATTTATGATATGGAAGAATTTATCATACTTAAATCTACTAATGCTTTGGCATGATAATCGGTAATACATAATGTTTGCCTATTGTATATGAATGCCATACGATTAAATAAATAAATATAACTGTTCTTATAAAAAATACTAGTAAATCTCTTGATAACAAATTCTAGAAGAATCATGTCAACAGCGTCCAACTGTATTTATCAGGTAAATTCTCAAACTTAATTATACTCGAGTAAGTTCAAAGTAAATTATGTCTTTGATTTCCTAAAAAATAAAAATACTTTTGTACAAAAGAGGGTCAAGAATTTTTATATTACAGCAAATATTCAAAAATAAGAACAGTCTTCAAGATTTATTTAATAATAAGGTAAATGTCCTAGTGGTTGACACTATCCGAATACTTGACTTCACAACATTATGTACGTGAACAATTGTGTCAACTATTAGATAGTAGGTTAACAGCACTACTCTAGGACGCTTTATGCTAACAAGCGTCAGTAATGGAGAGTTCGTAATTCAAAGAAGTGAAGAAAGTATTAAAAAAACATTTTTTGTAAAAAGAAAATATCTCTCAGTTTCTTTTAAGGTGACGTGAGCTTAGAGAACAGAGTTTTTGAAGCCTTTTAACGCGTTTGTAGATGAAGATATGGTTTTCAAAAAATATGCACAAGAATTTTGAGACCTTTCTGTAGTACAAACATCGATTCAAAACATGATTACGCAACTTTCGCTGAATAAAAAAAAATCGCGAACTTGCGTCTAAACCACACCTTTAAATAGTTATAACTATTTTTGCACATTAGCTATCAACATGAAAATTATATCAATAAATGCGTAATGTTCTACTTCATGGAACTCATTGATTACTTTTTCTTAACTAAAATAAATAAATAAAAATGTAGTAAGATAATACTCATTTCTGCAAACTCGTTCGTACGCGACCGGCGCGGCCGCCCGTCCAGTGCTCAGCGAGCTGCGTTCGAGGTAGGATCTGTGCGGCGCGTCAATTCAACGTCACTTGACATTTCAATATTAGAAATGGGTAATTAATAAAAGGAAACCTGCTAGACTTCGTCATCTCGAGATTGTGGGTGCCAATAGAAGGAAAACTGCACAAACTATGGTAAGTGTAATGCAATATCGTATTATAGTGGGTAAAGGTATATCAAACCTTCTTATTGGAACGCTTTGACACTGCCAAACTAACACAGTCTATGAATAACAGTAGGACAATACTCGTGACACAACGTACAACGTAATACATTTTTTTACTAACGGTGGTATTTATTTTGGCGTGTACGGACAGACAAATAGACACAGTGGACTTTCTTTATATAATACTAGCTTTAGCCCCGCGGCTTCGCTCGCGTATTAAGTGTAAGTTTCGCAATAATTGTTGAATTGTTACACCGGTTTACTACTACTTATATTGATCATCTGATATGTGATAGAGCTACTCCTGAAAACGGCGGCGTCTTGGGTGAAATTTCGATCATATGATATGTGATAGAGCTACTCCTGAAACGGCCTGAAATAACATTTCAGCCTGCTAAAACGCTTCTAAGGCACTGAAATTTACGTCTGAAATTTTTGTTTCTTTCCAATGGTGCTTATCTCTGTCACTCTCTTATTTCTCGAATGTTCCGAGTATAGCTATCTCTCTCTACTACTACTATCTCTGTCACTCTCTTCTCGAATGTTCCGAGTATAGCTATCTCTCTCACTCTCTTCTCGAATGTTTCGAGTATAGCTATCTCTCTCTACTACTGCTATCTCTCTCACTCTCTTCTCGAATGTTTCGTATGTTTTGTATAGCTATATCGTTCTACTACTGCTATCTCTGTCCTGCTGTATCCTGCTGGAAATTTCGCCATATACTGATATCAGATATAAGGGATCCTGAAACCGCCTGAAAACGGGTTTTCAAGCTATAGGCATAGGTACCGAAGGTTCTGGAATGTTCGCGATCGAAGTTTCTAGAAAAAAGAAGAAGAAGAAGAAGTCTAGAAAGTCTGTATGGAGTCTTCATCTTCACCCTTCGAGCATGTTCTAGAAGGATTTCGAACGCCCCGGAAAGTTCTGGAAAATATGACGGTCTCGCTCTAACAATGCTGTCCTTGTCGCACTGTTCGAGGGCATTAGCATTATTGGAATGTACTACACATACAGTCTATCCCTTTCACACTTATCGTCTGTCTCTTTTACTCCTATTGATTTTTTTTAATATTTACCCCATTTTTACCACCCACTTCCACCCACCGCCACCAAACTCCCTTACTTGCAAGTGCACACCAAGGGCCTTCTACCACTGCAATGCAACCATGAGAAGGTGGCAGTTGGTGATCATGGAGAAAAGGCCGGACATACCCACTAACACTCTCCTTTTATATATATTTATATTGATTTAAATTTTCACGTTTTATATTGTAGAAATTATTAATGTTTTCAATTTCAATTTTATTAGTGGACTGCTAGGTGTCGGTACGGAACCCTTCGCTGTGCGTGATCCGACACGCACTTGGCCGGTTTTAAAACTGCGTACTAGGCCTCTTTCAAGCGTGTGCGCGCAATAATTCAGTGTTTTGTAAATGTTATTGGTATATATACAGGTTGGATTTTCTTTTTGGGTCAGTGAGGGCAGCTAGTAGCTACCAGATCCCGTGCTGCTACGCGAAAATGGTCTTAGAAGACCTTCCCTCGAATCAAAATTAATGAAAATTGGCGTTTACAGATTTTGGACAAACATACAGGGTACGAGAAAAAGATCATTTTTGATAAACTTTTTTTTTGATGCCAATCGATCCAATTCCTATCCAGGACCCAAAGTTTGTATGGGACCAAAAAAAAATCCGACAAGAAAAGCGGCAAATCGAGGAAAACGCCTATTTCAAAATCAAAATCGAAGGAAGTTCTTCTAAGACCATTTTCACGTAGCCGGACGGGATCTGGTAGCTGCCCTCACTGACCCAAAAAATATCCACCCTGTATATAGGGTGGATATTTATTTTATTACTAGGGTGACCCGCCTCGTGGCTCATATTGAATTATGACAAGTACAATACTTATTAATAAATAGATTATATTTTTCTATGTGTGGATATTTTAATTTCACAAGACTTTTATTGTAATAAATTATGCAAAAACAATATTGAGACATACTTCGCAAGGAACAATAACTTCGTTTTGTTTTTTTAAGTAGATGATCAAACACACATGTAAATCAACTCAATTTGACAATTATATCATAACATAAGGGTGAATAAAATAAAAAAGTCTATTTTATTACAATCCACGATGTGTTGTCATTGTGTCAAAATGTTTAATTACGGTGTATGAAAGTAGGTATGTAAAAATGACGAGTTGCCATTCGCATTGTTTCGATTATACTGAACTATTGACATATACATCAGAATAATGGCGCCGTCTTGACAATGGTCATTATATTTATGGTTTACCCGTTCAGTTGTAGTGACTAAGAGTTGTACTACTGGCTATACACTATACTGTGACATGTCGGTATCGGCAGCGAGCCCGGTGGCAAGCGGCTAACCCCGCGCCTGCTCCCCTCAAGCCACGCACCTCACCCCCTCGAAAGCAGCTAAGCGCTGAGCTCACGTCGCCTTAAATAAGAGTGTGCTTGTGCATCACTGGGCCATTGTCAATGGTGTCAAACATGAGAACGTTAACCTTATGTTAAAAGCATTTTGACACCGTGTAACATTTTGAAGTGGATTACCTATTTCAGACGCACGAAAAGATACTGCTTACGTCACATGATTGTTTTTTTTTAACTGGAACGTATGATTCCATATAGGTTAGCTTTGACTAAATTTAATTATTTCTAAAAAAATAATAGGTACATTTTTTGCTAATTTGATAGTTTCAACGGAGCTCCGCTGAGCGGGCATCTATTTCCGAGCGGTTTGCCATTCGGGCATCTGAAGCTACATAAGAAACTTTCCGTTCGTGATCACAAGAAATGTCTGTACTTAATGGAATCTGACAAAGTTGGCATTAAGGCGACTTCCTGACTTGGCGGGGCGGGATCGATAGGTGACATTTTCTTCTTTTACGTAAACTTACTGACGTCGCAAAGATTCTCACTTGACATAATACTGTCAGTATTACGTTTGCGCAGTAGTTATATCATGCGCAGAAGCGGAGCAGTACCGCCTTCACATCGTCCCGCTACCGCGCATCCCGCGCCAGTCAGGAAGCACTCATTTAAATGTAGGGGCGCAGTAAAAAATGGTACCGAGTCGACTGACAGCTGACACTGACATTTGACACTTTTCTCATATTGTACTGCCTCCGCACCGACAAATCAGGAAGTCGCCTAACACATTCGGCACCGAGGACACGATATCGAGTTCTCCGTTCGTAGTAGATTTCGCTACAAAGCAGAAAATCCATGTTATCGGCTACGAGCGAGCACTCATTGGCAGTGAATGTGTTAAGATGTTCCACCTACGTCGGGAATTTTTGTTTTCTGACCTACTTTGAATTTTGTTTACGTCGCCATCACATACATCGGAGTAAACAAGGTTGTTTTGCAAATATCTAAACACGACTCTATTCACTAGGTATTAGGGTCCACTGTCAGTTATTTTTGAGCAACCTGAAGTGTACAGACACATGTATGGTGAGTCGTTTTCAAAAAAAGTGTACAGACTAAATAAATTATTCATGTACTTTTTAATGGATCCTTTTGTGTAACGAAAATTTGTCTTTCGTTTAATGTTTTTTTTTCGTAACACAAAAGAACTGATTAAAAAGCTCCATTGGCGAATGCACTTCTGGTTAATTAATTGAACTGTCGCAAACACGTCGCTCATACCGATACCGTGCCAAAGCACCTAAAGTACAATCGTTGGCAATTTGGAATTTACAATAAACATTTCATTATTATTTACAAGGCCCGCTTTTCCTTTTGTTATCTCTCCGGCATCTGTAAGGGAATAAATTTAAATTATTAATGCAATAATGGCAGTTGAGGCGGCGCATAAATGCGATCTGCGGACGGGTTGGGATATTGTTTTGTAGAAAAAGGCCATGAATCTGCGAGACTGTTCATAAAGAAACTTCCTGGATCAATGGATGATCCCGGACGGATGTCGCACAGATTTCCTTACTTCACGGATACTCTCAATATTACATTTGCGTGGGTATTAATAGCGACAGTGGGGCAGTAAACGCATTTGTACGCTTCCGCACATCCCGCGCCAGTCAGGAAGAACTCATTTAAATGTACGCAGTTAATGAAGCGGTACGAACAGTTGTTGACACTGACAGCTGACAGTTTTCTATATCGTACAGCTCCCGCACCGATAAGTGAGGAAGTCTCCTAAGTACCTAGCATATTGTGTTTTGTCCATTGCGTAAGTTGGAGTGGGGAGTTACTTCATGGATTGAATCATCTTTAATTGAGATTCTAAGTAATAAACGCATAGACTAAAGTTCACATCGTGCTAGGAATGAGAAACAAAACAAAATAGTGAAAAATTGTTTCCACTATGTAACGTTAAGTTATTTCGTTGTGGACTGGGACTACTTGCGAAACTGCTTTTTGATGTCACTCAAGCCGAGCTGTACAATAAAATGTGTCCACTATGTAACGCTATGTTACCATTTGGCCTTGTGTTGCGGGAGCATCGCACGTAATTAGATCGCACGCATAGATCTAGTCCAATAACTATTACTAAAGGTGTTCCGCAGGGGTCTATTTTAGGCCCAATATTCTTCATTATTTATGTTAATGATTTAGCGCTATTTTTGCAAAAGGAAATACCTGACGCTAAATTAGTATTGTTTGCAGATGATACTAGTGCAGTCATCTCCAGCCAAAACATAAATGACTTGAATGTTAAAGTAGGAAATTGTATTGAAGCATGCTGCCTCTGGTTCTCGGCAAATAGCCTAATTCTAAATAACAGCAAAACTTACACTATGTTATTTAAGACTACTGCTAGGAATAATGATACTCTTGACATTAAAATTAAGGACGAATTAATTAAACCAGTAGACAATATAAAGATTCTAGGTGTATACATTGACAATAACTTAAACTGGAAAGAAGAATTAAATTGTGTTGAAAGTTCAATATTTTCCGGTTCTTATGCTCTGCGCACTATTAGAGACCAGTTAAACACTGAGCAATTAAAATTAGTTTATCACGCCCTTATTGAATCCAAGTTACGGTATAGCATTAAACTTTGGGGTAATAGCTATAAATATAATATCAAGCGGGCCTTTACTGCTCAAAAACGAGCAATCCATACTATGGTGCGTATCAGACAATGGGATTCTTGCAGAGATCATTTCAAGAAGCTTAACATACTTACTGTACCCTGCCTTTATATTTTAGTTCTCTTGACGGATCTTGTGAGACATCGCAGTAATTTTGAATCAGATGAAAAATTGGAACTGAGATTAATTTCCAGAACTAAAAATCTACCGCCACCTGTAGTAGCTCCGCGGCTAGCTGTGGTAGCACACACAGCTAGGTTTCAAGCAGTAAAACTGTTCAATAAACTCCCAAACGAGTTCAAAACTATATTATGTTATGAACAATTTAAAACTAAATTAAAATTATACTTATTAGAAAAATGTTATTACAGTGTGGAGGAGTTTTTAGGCTAAGAAACGTGTTTTTCGCAATTAAATGTAATTAATGATAGGTATTATTATTTTATAATTAATCTTCTTTGACATTTTTATTGCTAATTTTATTGGATTTCGCTGAATTATTTTGATGTTATTTTACTTTGTATTTGTTCTCTGTATCAAATATTTACTTAGTTAATATTATTTTAGTTTATTTTTGTAATGTTCAAACACAATGTATTTATTGTTTATGAATAAATGAATTGAATATTGAATTTCATCCAACCTAATTACCTACTCTCTTACTGAACTCTAGAATAAATTTTGTCCACTATGTAACGTTATGTTACCATTTCGTCCTGTGTTGCGGCAGCATCACACTTAATTTCATGCAACTTGATTACCCTCTTACTTAAGTCTAGAATAAACTTTGTCCACTATGTAACGTTACGTTACCATTTGTTCATGTGATGCGGGCGGCGCGTACGTGACGTCCTGCTCTCTGATGGTGTAACTCTTGCTGTCACTAGACTCCAGGACAACCCGCGGTGGTTCGCTCTCTGTGCAACAAAAAATAATTAGAAATATTAATGTTGGTGACCTTCTCATGCTAATAGTTATTTTAGATGTACACTGTACTTTTTTTTTTCTTTGAATACAGTGTGTCAATCAAATACAGCCTTGGCCAAAAGTGTTGTGCACTCACACGTTTTCCATATAAAAGTTAAACTTTCAACCAAGCATTTCATATCGTTTTATTAAAGAAAATTAAACATCTTTCAAAAACTAGCTACTTTCGTTGACGTTAATTTGTCCTTTTATTGCAAACCCGTCTATTTTTAGTCTTCAGTTAGCAATAGCTACTTCGAAATGATATTATCTAAAGTTCTCTAGATGTTCTTTAGTATATACCTTTTCATATTTTACGTCAATGTGCATTTTTGTAATTAAAAAATTATAGTTTTTTTATAAGTTACAAAGGAAAATAAGGGGTGCTCAACACTTTTGGCCAAGGCTGTACGAGCAAATATTTAAGTCATGCATCCGTCCGTTATGCAAAATATGTGTTCATAATAGTAGATTGTTTGACAAGGGTCTAAAATAAGCCATATTACCACGAGATGATTATTTTCCCGAACGTAGAGAGGGAAAATTGTTCGAGTGGTAATATGGCTTTTAGGCCCGAGTTATACACTCTACTTTTCACTTCGATTGCGAGAAAACAGATAAACACAAATTATCCATCTTGTTAAATGAATAATTTAACTCTTGGCACCGTATGTCTAATTTGACATCATGTTTTTTTTTCTAAGGCCAGCACCATATGCCTCGCTATGCGTGTTTGCTTTGAGTATTCGCCTCCCTTTCTTTTGCTATATTAAAGAAAGAGATGAACCAAGCGCTTTTATTTTCTTTTAAGAGGAGTAATTGCTTTGACCATAGACACCGCTTAATCTTTAAAGAACTGAAAAACGTCTTTCCTGATTGGTCGATTTTAGTACTGCTGTGTTCTGGTTGGTTGATATTTTTACCAAATATGTTTTAATCTGTCAAATTACTTTTCTGTGATTGGTGGATTTAATCGGTGAAGTATTTTGATTGGTCAAATTAAAATGTTTTGTAAATCATAAATATGTATACATATTTTCCCTAGGGCTTAAATGTACTACTTTAGCCCCGCTTCACAAGTCTAATATGACACACTTTTAGAGCATGAGAAGTGAAAAATAACTATTATCATTGTACTCAATGACATTATGAGATTTCACTTATCATTCAGTGATGCACAGAATGACCAGATCCTTCAGAAATAATAATTTAATCAGGCTTCGAGAATTTAGCCGCGGGGACTGAATTCAACTCGATGCATGTACTAAAAAAAGTATCATGCGAATGCGCGTTTCCTTTAGGATATAACCACGAAAATGCTAGTAGGATGATGACGTATTTTCCCTAACTTCTCAATCGATATTACCGGGAAAAAATATAGATTTTCTGCACTAGAGCCTTTAACTTTCTTTTACGTGAACATAATCCTTTTACCTGTCTTCTCCATCAGGTATAGATAAGTTTGGAAAGTAATTTACTGAAAGATCCTCTGTAAGAGTAAACTTAAACATTCAATATGAATTCAACGAAGCTAATATGGAGGGCTTTAGCCTAAATATCGAGTACTTAACTTGTTGAAAAATTTCAGTGAATTTAGTACATCGTCATTTCTACTTTATTGGTTTCGAAGTCTAGAAGTATTTCGTAATATTTTATCTGTGACTATCTCTGATGAAAGAAATTGACTTAGAAGTGCTACTTTTGCACACATTTGGCATAGCAGCAGCAGTTGTCTATTGAGAAGTTGCATCCAAGCACATCGACACACACATCGTGACATCGTGTCTGATTTAGTAGAGTAGCCTATATCCGACTTTTTAATTGCCTACTTCTGTTATTTTTACTCTGCAGACCGAAACTCAAATCTTGTAGACAATACCCTGATATAGTGGCCAGACCTTAGACAAGCGAAGCCTTAATAATCTACGAATGAATTTACATACACAATGGCGACGGTTATTAATGCAGGCAGGTGATATTTCAGTCGGATCTCCTGTTATTTGGAGTTTCTGTATAGTTCGTATATACACAACTGTAAGGCGAAGTGCTGTCAAATTAACGCAAGCAAAAATCTACCTAACGATCAGAGTTCTAAGTCGAGTTTTGCTTGCGTTCGTTTGACAGAATTTGGCCTTAGAGTTTTGTACGAACTATACCAGTATGCGCCACGCCAGAGCACCTTGTGAATATAAGTGGAGGAAAATCATTCGTAGTAATATAGAACCTAAATAGTCCCGTACAGTACGGTTTCAGAGGAATGTCCTACCCCAGACAGTCCGGTTGTGGGATGTTGAACCTTAATCACTAGGTTTAGGATTGAGTATGTCTAGTTTGGTCTCGAGTGTATCTGCGGGCAAGTACGCAATCAAATACCGTCTGCCTTGCGCGTCCATTTACCACCAGTAGAACCAGGCGAGACATATCAGTATTTCTGTCATCGTTATTTGAACTTAACTCACCAGGCTTAGGATTGAGTATGTCCGGCTTGGTCTCGAGTTTATCTGCAGGTGGATATGCGATCAGGTACCGCCTGCCTTGCGCGTCCACTTGCACCACGGACTGGGATGGACGCTTGCTGCTTGACGAGTCCTCGTTTCGTCTGTGAGAACAGAAAACAGTTAGTCTAAGCAAAATTTTGAGGAGTCGCTTCAATTTTATTAAGGAAGAACATGGCGTGCTGTGACACCATACGTCTCTAGACATAACGGCTACCGTGTTGCCACAGGACAAGGGTGATGGTTTTAGTTTACATATATATGAAATTACTACTATACATATAACTCTTACACTATACATATTACTCCGTACCCAAAGGGTTTTACGGGGTCCATTACTAAGACTCCGCTGTCCGTCTGTCCGTCTGTCCGGCTGGCCGTCTGTCCGTCTGTCACCAGGCTGTACTTATCTCAAAAACCGTGATAGTTAGACAGTTGAAATTTTCACACATGATGTATTCCTGTTGCCGTTATAACAACAAATACTAAAAAACAGAATAAAATAAATATGTATGGGAATACAACAAACGAGATTTTTTTGTCGTTTTTAAAGATAATGGGACGGAACCCTTCGTGCGCTAATCCGACTCGCACTTGGCCGATTTTTTATTAGAATGGTGCTGTGAACGTGTTAGGACATTACTCAGAGCGTTTCAACAGCCGTGACTTCGGTGATCGTATTAAGTATTAACGATGTCCTCAGGTTTCTGTGATCAATTATGAAATTGATTATAGCCCTCCCCACCTACTATACCTCATATCTACTACAGCCAAATATGGTCTTCCGCTCTGCAGTGACAACTTCAATAATTCAACAACCGAAGTCACAATAAAAAGCCTGTTAATCTTATTTCGAATACAAAAAAAAATAACATAAAACTATTTTTAAAAGGACTTTAATAAAACTACGAAGCTGCAAGGATATTATAAATTGGTATACCGAAGCTCCTGTATCTGCGGTGAGCAATCTTACGTCAAAGGCATGTAATATCAATCTCGCTATGAGTCTCGACTAGATTTCGTGTCGAGCTAAGTAATCAATCTGTAGAGTAGGTAATCAACGTCTACCGGATGTATTAGGTTTGTGCACTACTTGATTAATTGGGTATTTCCATAAAATATATGATACGTTTATAAATTTACAGAAAACCCCATTGAATTACATTTATATGACGAAAGTTATGATTTTTTTTAAATGACTCCAAACTTCAATAATTCGACAAAATGATTTGCATATCGTTCAAAAGTGAATTAAAATATACAAAAAAGATCCTGGTGTTATAAAAAAATTGATGGTATGTCAACTACGTACCGTACCTATCTAAATGCGAAAAGTATTTCACGATCAAACCAGCAATTTACTTATTTTCCCGTATTACGGTTGGTTCAAATATTTTTGTAACGCCATAAAACAGTGGCAATTAGAAGGAGCCGTTTCTAGCTCGTGGAGGTGTCTGTCCCTTTTGTTATGATCTAATAATTAGAGCATAACATAGAATGCCATTCGAAACAGTTTTTAGGATGGGACAATGGGGGACAACAATATTTGTAGTTGGTCCCATCCTATAATAAAAAGCTACATATAGACATTTGATCCTATCTAAAACTAAACTCTTTTGAATGGCATCATAAAAAAATTTACAAATAGCTATTTCCGAAGAGGCCTTTTTTAGAAAAGCGTAATTTTGCAAATTTAGACGAACGAATTTTAGAATTTCAGGATAAAATAACATAATATACTTCTAGGTGAATGACATATTCAATGACGGGCTCGTTTTATAAAGGTTTATTTATAACAAGATGCGTAATTTTAATCTTTTTGGATTCCGCTTAAATATAAGCGGAACACACATAACAAGAACAAAACTTTGTCTGATAACCTCCTGAGCGTGCCTTGTGGTCAGACTTCACGTACAGTATGACTGCCACCAAAGGCCGTTGGAGCAGAAAGGTATTTGAGTAGCGACCACGCACCAGAAAGCGTGGGTCATCCCCAACAAGGTGGACCGGCAATCTGAACCTCTAGTAATTTTTTTTTCGAAACTAAACACAAACGAACGCGTAAGCGTTGAGTCTTAATTGGTATGGAAAAAAAATTACCACCTAAGGCCACCAGAATTGCTGCTCGCGTTGCCCTACAAAATGAGACTAAACGCAAACGCGGTCGTTCGTGTTTTGTTTCGAAAAAAATATATACTAGAGGTTCTCGTCAAGATCGTTCGATGAGGGCGTCGCAGACCGGCCATTATGGAGATCCTTGGCGGCCTTTATCCAGCAGTGGACGTTTTTGGCTAATATGATGATGGTTTTCGGCTTACCTGCGCACTGCCAGCACTATAATAGCCCCGAGAGTCGTGATGAGGGCAGCTAGTGCCGCCAGTGCCGCCGCAGCGGGGAACTTCGTCACGGCACGGGGCGTCGTATCTTCTGCAAGATACGTTTCATTTAGTACCTGATAACCCAAACAAAATAGGAGATGGGATGATTTAAAAGCCTGCCCTTAAAAAGAAAACCTTCTTCTTAGCGTCTTTCCGGATGTGCCCTAAGAAAAAAACATTTATTTTTGTCACAAAGACAGTACAACCAAGACAAACAACCAAAACAGTACGCCTGTTGTTTGCATCTTTATATAATTTACTGTGTTTTTGTTGAGGTTGTGTAGTAAAAAGTATTGTACAAATAACAAATGGCCCCAACTCAGCGTAAAGCTCTCCAAAGGCAAGCGCCGGTTTTCGTTTGTGACCACGTGAAACCATGATGAACGAAACACAAAAGTTATACACAGATAAATAAAAAAAAAATTAGGTATAAAACTTAAATAATTGACAACACAGATACAAAAAAAAGAAAAGAATTATTTGAAACAAACACTGATAAAATCATGAACGCCACCATAAATATACTAGGTTTTTAGGGCTGTAGCAGATTTTTACGTCTGTGCTAAGGAACCCAACGTTCTTTTTTCCCTAATATCTAGATTTGGCGTAGGTACTAACCTGTCCTCTTGGCTGCATCTCGGAAGACCAGCTCGCGTAGCAGCGCCGGCTCTGAAGCCCCTTTGCTATTGCGAGCCACCACACCGAGGATCTCGTCTTCCGTGAGGTCTTCTAAAGCTGACCAGCTCACGTTCAGCCACACCACCAGATCTAAGAAACGAAACATGAATGAACCTACCCCGTTCATTAAGTAACAAAAGGTTGCTTGATACAGAGAACAAATACAAAGGAAAAATTAACCGTGATCACGCACGCAGCCTCAGACTGGAATCGAACCCGTGCCTCTGGTTTGCCGGACCAGCGTGCTTACCTTTACACTACCTCGATTACTACGTCGTCAAGCGAATCTTTGACTTGCATTCTTAAGCCACTACTATGAATCAAAGCAATTTAACAAAATAATTTAATTCGTGACAGTAAAACGTTGCTTTGTCCAGTATAACTGCCACTGAGACACGACACAAGTATAGAAAACCTTAAGTATGTCACACAGTGGGAAAATAATATAGTGTCGGCGTTTAAACCGCTAATTCGATTTCGATGAAATTTGGAATGGAGATAGTCTGAGTCCAGGCAAAGCTCATATGATCCTTTTTTAAATGAAGTTTCTATGGCAGTGCAATAAGGAATACTATGCTTATGAGAATCTAAAAGCAAACATCTTTCAACGATCAACGAGTCTACGCGGACCTGCGGAGCTATGGTCGCATCTAGCTGTTTCTAAAGATGTTTTTACCAAATCTACCAGACTTATACAATCAGACATAACTGATGAACTACATTCTACGAGATATAAGACTATTATTTTGACAGGTTTTTCTGTGGTCACAATTGGGTCCCAATACATTTTATGTCATATTTGGCGTTTCTTCAGTCAGTCAACAGTCTTAAATCTCGTAGATCAGTTTGTTTTTTAACACTCACCAAAGTTAGATGCTGTGGTGTTAGCAAGGACCCGACTGTTGTCCCCTAATGCGTCGAGTGTGAACCGCTGACTCAGCCCTCCATCGTAGCCGGCCAAACATCGCACTGACAATAGGGCTTCTCCGCTCCTCAGCACTCGGTTGGCCGTGCAGTTGCGAGGTGGAGATGGTCGTGCTAGGGGTGTAGAAAGAAAAAGTTACCTCTATTTTTAATTGATACTGCGACCACACTCTAGTGCTGAATACCATACAAAGTACCAGGCTTGCATAACACAGAAGGAACAAAAGTACGTGACGTTATATTTTGTAAATTTAGGGCGCTGACGTATGTATCCAAGCGGTTCATAATAATTCGATCCATACTAAACCATACTAATATTATAATTATGCGAAAGTGTGTCTGTCTGTTACCTAGCTCTTCACGCTTAAACCGCTGATGATTTAGATGACATTTGGTGTGGAGGTATTGAAGTTTGATTTCCGGGCATATCCCGAATACTTATAGGATACTTTTTATCCCGGAAATCATCCCTTAAGGGGTGGAAATTTGTATGGAAGAGCGATAACTGGGTAAGCGCCTGAAATAAAAGAATAGCAATCAAATTCTAACGAAAAGATCGAATTCTATTGCGGACGAAGTCGCGGGCAAAATCTAGTATTATTAAACGTGAAAGTAACTCTGTCTGTTTGTTAACTCTTCACGCTTAAGCTGTTTAACGGATTCAGATGAGATTTGGCATGGACAGTATAGTTTGTATCCCGAGGTAGAACATACGGTAGTTTTATCCCAGAAATAGTCCCCTAGAGGGTTGAATGGGTTTGAAAGTGTCTATGGAGGTACGATAATAAATTACTTTCACGTGCACAAAGTCGCGGGCAAAATTGAGTGAGCGAAGGATAAATGTGTCTGTATAGTATAAAAACTAGAGCACAAATTGTATCCATCCACTCGGAAATGCAGGCGCCCATTAATTTCCAGTTAGCGATATACCAGCGAAATTTTATTCGACGAATTAATTTAAACCACGCTCGAATCGGCGAGGCCCAATCGCGAAACCGGCCAGTGAGAATATTGAACAAGTGCCAATCAGACTGTGTGATTATAAGGATTGGACTCTTGATTCTAGTTTTTTGAATGATGTTTAAATATCCCTATAAAATCAGCTACGAGAGGTTTTATCCTAAAGAAGCCAGCGGTCCGCTTTTGAGCATAATTCCAGCAAGAATTTGCAGCATTACTTATAGAAAAAAATATCTGACCATAGAGCGATTACTACATTACAAAACTAGTGTCTACGACAAATCTTGGGGATAGGTTGCTACCGTCGTGACTCTGGGCATCCTCCAAGATGCAACTGTACTTGGATAACCTACATGATAATATTTAGGAAGACAATCTGATAATTGTGCCATTACCATCATTCAGTTATTTAAAAACGGCAAGCCTTTATTGGCTATGCTTTCTACGAAAGTACAAACATTCCAGCGTTGTTGCCGCTTTCACTTCGCTACTCTAAAAAAAAACTACAGCTCCATTTTATCGCGACGTGTTCGCGCTTTTCAAAATGGCCACTACGTAAAAAAGGCGCGCTCAAAAACTGAATGGGTACCTTAGTGCGAAGTTGCACGATAACATAAGTTTTCTCGTTACTCCTTCCATATTGGCGTTGCGATGGCAAACTTTGGCCGTATTTTAAACCAACAAATATTCGAATTTCGATCTGGAAATGTTTTAATTAGGTAAGATATTAATTTAACGTTATCCGATTTCCTGGAGCCAATCTGATGGATGGTAGTAATTGAGCGATAGTTTACAGTTAGTAAATATATGTAGGAAGTTTAGTGAGCACGTGTAGAAACTGTTAGGTCAATAAAATCATATCAATGACGTAGTAGTTAAATTAATATACCGAGCGAGGTGACAAACAATGATTCGGTTCTCCTGATGGTAGGCGGACGCCGCAGCCTATAGACTTCATATCATATCAATTTCAAAGGAGTCACATGCGCGTTGCGACGAGTAAAGCGTCTCCGTTTTAGCTTGGGAAATAATGCTTTCGTACCTACTATGTCTGTCTGGATATCCGGTGTATGTCTCTTCTACATGCCTCAACCAATTCTAGTGAAATTTTGTGAGCAGTTCGACAATTTTATGGATAGAATTTAAAACGGAAAGAGCTTGAAATTTGTCGATTTGGAGTGATGTTTCAAAAGATATATTTTAATCATCATCATCATCATCATCATCATAATATCAGCCGAAAGACGTCCACTGCTGGACATAGGCCTCCCCCAAAGAGTGCCACAATGACCGGTCTTGCGCCACCCGCATCCAGCGGACTCCCGCGACCTTTACCAGGTCATCAGTCCACCTTGTGGGGGGTCTACCCACGCTGCGCCTTCCGGACCGTGGTCGCCACTCGAGAACCGTCGTTTAATAGAAATCGAAAAAAATTAAGTTCTATGTTAGGCTAGGTCTAGGCCGCAATACTCACTAGGTACAGTGAGTTACGTAGTGAAAATGTTAACATACGTACCAATTAACACAGAAAGAAGAAGACGAACTTTTTCAAATGAAATAAAACCATTAAAAAAAATGTTTAAGAGTCATCATCATCTCCTAGCCGTATTCGGCCGCAGCGACTACTTCCTACTGCTGAGAGCGACGCTGGTGCGCTCTCTGGTGACTGATATAGCCAATCTTTGCAGCGAATGTGCGACTACACTCGCTGCATGTCAGCACCCCTCCGACATAGTTATATGTTATGGCCGCAGGTGGTCTGGCCTTAAGCTCGTCGCGCTTAGCGTCAAGTTCTGCGCGTCGCCTGACTTCAAAATCATTCACCCGAGTGAACACAGTTTGCCTCCATTCGGGTCGGCCACCAGCTAATGTCTCCTATGTTCGTCTTCTTCATGTGACGTCTCAACAAATCTTTATACCGCAAATACTACCATGTTTCGTCTTGCCATTCTGCAGTTCGCAGTAAAAGATGCGCTTCGCCACTCTAGCATCGGACATGCGGGACACATGGCCGCACCAACGAAGCTGTCGTCTCATTAGATATGCCTCTATAACAGCGACTTTAGCTAAAGTCGCTAGTTTAAGAGTAGTGCGCTGTCAAAAGGACGAGGGTAAAAGGTCACCTTGTATCAAAATAAGCTGTAGTTATAACTCAAACTTCGAGACATCGGCGCCCTTAAGCCTAACTCCAATACTCAGTGTTAAGTCGCACTTTATAGTCTAGTTGTTAAGTCGCACTTTACCTGATACTGTTTCAACTCATTAACCTTCTAGGTCTGAAGGTTAAAATAGTCAACACTACTTCGTGCGATTATAAGCTTTGTTTATGATATGAGGTAAACTTACCAATGTCTGCCGGCTTAACGCCTCCTAATAGTTGAAAACTTAGTTCACCTATGAGTAAACCTTTCCAATGTTTGCCAGCTTAATGCTAGTTTAAGCCTCAGTTCACCTTTATAGTTAAGTTATAGTTTCTTGTACTAAAATTAAAAAAAAACCGGCTATGTGCGAGTCGCTCCGCACATTTAGGGTACCAAACCAACCGCAAAAATAAGTTTGTTTTAATAGGAAAAATAAGGTAATTTTAATGAAAAAAAGTAGAATATCAATATATTATTATTAGTATTTGTTGTTAAAATATACGTAATAATGAACATTGTCACCAAATTTCAAGTTCATAGGTCAATGGGAAGTCAAAAAATTCTTCGTAACAAATTATGTGACAGACGACGGACGGACGCACGCCTGGGCGACACCAATAGGGTTCCGTTTTGACCTTTAGGGTACGGAACCCTAAAAAAATGGATTCAAAAAGCAACCCAATTAATTGTTAACCGACTTCAAAAAAAGAGGGGATTCTCAATTCGTCGGAATCTTTTTATGACGAATTACTTATTGTTTTCTTTTAATTATTGCACTTTTAACGGTGGCAGTGCTGAGACTAATTTTTTGCGCATTCACACCGCAACGTCAACTTTTTTAACGTTATTTTTCCACTCTGAAAATGAGACATAAGTTGAAGTATGTATGTATGTAAATACTTTATTGTACACAAGATAAGCAAAGGAAAGAATACAGACAAATGATTATACATGTACAAAGGCGAAGGTGAAGTTTTTGTCGCACGAATAAATAATAATAAAATTTCAATTGGATTTTGTTTAAAATTACTAAAAAGCACCTACGAGTTATGTTGTACAATATACATATTTTAACATTATATAACATCGATTAGTAGAGTGATCAGCATACATGTTAAGTTAGGTTAGAAATCTACTTGACCCGGTGAACTCAATATACAGGGTGTCCCAAGACATCAAGGGCAAGTACCTTAAATATCGTGGATGGGATATATTTTGCTGAAAGAAGACATTTTTTTAATTTTAAAAACAATGTAAACTGCATTCATAGATTTTTAAATAATTCTTACATGATTGTACCGGGAATCGAACACGATACACGAGAAAAAAAAATACCCTGTAGTTTTACCATACCGATCTCATTATAAGGATTATTTTTTGCTAAATAACATAGTGTCAGAAATAAAAGGAAGACCATGAATTTTAACAAAACATTTTTTTTCTCGTGTAGCAGGTTCGATTCCCGGTTCAACCATGTAATTATTTAAAAATCTATGAATGCAGTTAAAATTGTTTTTGAAATTAAAATAATGTCTTCTTTTAGTAAAATCTTCCATCTACAATATTCAAGGTACTTTCCCTGGATGGCCCATAGTTTTGGGACGCCCTGTATATACCTACCATGAAACGTCACTTTAAAATAACTTAGTATTTGAAACAGTTTTCGATAAATTTGATTATGGAAGGGTGTCCCTACTTAATTGTAATTTTTCCCACAAAGTCTTCTATGTCCGCAAATAATGAACTCCACGCGTACGAAGTCGCGGGGAGACGTTAGTATACAAATAAAACCTACCCAAGTAAAGTAACTGGTTCACGTGCACAAACAAAAAAATAAAAATAAAACACGACCAATTTATGTATTAACAAAGGAACTGAACATACATATTTTAACTCACGTTCCATAAAACAGCCTTATGTAGCGTTTGTGCACCTGGCAGCGTTAACGTTAGCAAAAACCAAGTATATAACGCAACGGAACTGTTTCCGCGAAAATTCATTTTAAATTGTCACCGGCACGTGAACACTTTAACGTTTTAGTGTCAGTTAGGCGACTTCCTGATTTGTCGGTGCGGAGGCAGTACGATATGAGAAAAGTGTCAAATGTCAGTGTCAGCTGTCAGTCGACGCGACACATTTTTTACTACGCCCCTACATTTAAATGAGTGCTTCCTGACTGGCGCGGGATGCGCGGTAGCGGGACGATGCGAAGGCGGTACTGTTCCGCTTCTGCGCATGATATTACTACTGCGCAAACGTAATACTGACAGTATTATGTCAAGTGAGAATCTTTGCGACGTCAGTAAGTTTACGTCAAAGAAGAAAATGTCATATGTCGATCCCGCCCGGCCAAGTCAGGAAGTCGCCTTAACGTTTTAGTGACAGTTATTTAACTGAAAATAAACGTCGATATTCGTATATAATTAGCCCTCAACATATTATTCGCTAGGCTAGTTAAGCTTGAGATCATAAATATCAATAGTTGACACATATTTTTCAGCTCTGTCGTTATGAATTAATGTCGATTGTCGGGTCAGGTATTGAACTGGTAACATTAATTTTATATGAATATTCTTTTTCTTACAAAAACTTAAATCAAGGCAATCTTTTCTATTTCCTTTTATAGGAATCGTAATTAAGTAGGTACCCTTAATTACGATCCCTATAAAACCTTCTCTTTCTCTTTTAATCTTACCGCCAACGATGAACTATCAATACAACCCGAAAGGTTGTCATACAGAAAATAAACGTCTGTCCAGTACCCTTACCATGAGTTTGCAATGTTTGCATTACCGTACTTGCTAGCGACTGCGTAAACGATTTAGTATAACGATACTTAGTTCTATTGCGGAACCGCCAGAGGCTTTTCTTTTGTCCATACTAAATCGTTTACGCAGTCGCTAGCGAGTACGGTAATGCAAACATTGCAAACTCATGGATGGTTAGGGTACTGGCTCAATAATTGACTATGTTTCTACTAAAACATATCCGTATCTCTGTATGGAAAAAATATAGATGAAATTTTAGTGTCAGATTGACCTCGTATTGGATAATCATAAAATAAAAATGGCGTAGAATTGAAGTAACTTGTTACCGTTGGACGTGCGTGGAATAATTAACGGGTCACGTAATATTGCTGAAAAATATTTTCAGCAGCGGAATTCAAATTTTGGATGCAATTCAAGAGTAATAAAATTAGGTTACGCCAATTTTCATAGTTCATTTGAGAATTTTTTGACTAGTAAAGACTAAGGATCGATTGCGTACTTTTAACAAACCAGAACATGTTCTTTATATGGATGTAAGATACTGTTATAATCTGTAGATTTTCGCACTTATCCCGCCCTAAATAATAAAGATAAGGAAATATGTAGGTTGCCTTAGTTCTGGTGGAAAACTAATGCCCATCAATTCAAAATTTAAAACATCTATTCTGCACATAGGCCACAAGAGTGTGAAAATATCAACTGTCTAACTACAGCCTGGTTCATGAGATACAGCCTGGTGACAGACAGACAGACGGACGGACAGCGGAGTCTTAGTAATAGGGTCCCGTTTTACCCTTTGGGTACGGAACCCTAAAAAGTAACAAGGTAGGTACATGATTATAATAATATCCTATGGTCTCCAATGTTTTTTAAACGTTTTTAAGGTTCCGTGCCAAAATGCTCAAAAAATCATCCCCTACCTATAGTTTTACGTCTGTTTGTCTGTCGCATCGATAAATATCTCAAGAACTACGAATGCTATCGATTTTTTCCTTATCTGTTACAATATTTTCTATTTTGAGTAAAAGAGCAGTGAATCCTCAAATTGTATAACTATAAAGGGGTGGCGATGCGCAGGTGACTCCTTTGGACTTGCGAGTACTGATGTGCCGTCGGAAACTTTCCAAAATTGCGAATTTTTCCACATGGGTAAGTTTCTGAAATTTCTCACATTTTTGTAAGGGGTTTGAAACTTTCCGGACTTGTAAAATGGAAATTTCTTATATTTCTATGAAATTCTCAAGAAATTTTCGAGAACTTTTCCAACTTTTTGGAAACATTCCGCAACTTGCACATCTGTACTTGCGAGCGTCTATATGCTGCGGTGTCCGCTTACCATCAGGCGGACTGTACGCTTGTTTGCCATCGACGTTGTATATTTAAAAAAACATTTTACCAAGAGAGGTATCTATAATACTTAGGGGCTTGTTAAGTTTTAGCCTAATACAAGCGATGAACGTATAAATGACAACCCGACCAAGTAGTATGGACAAACGTAATAACGACTTTATTCCTCGCTGCCTGTCTCCTTAACCTAATCGGGTATTTTATCCTGTATTCCACACAGCTCGCAGTGCAACCTTGCACATTGCAGCATCATTTATTTCTATGAACCGCTTGGTTACGTACGTCTGTCGCATATTGTAATGTACCCTAAATCTCGGAGTATGATGTCACGTATGCTCCTTTTCTCTTATGCAAGCCTGGTACTTAATAGCGTTCAGTGCAAGTATTTATGGATTGTTGTCATATTAGGGCCACGAATATTCATGGCAGTTGGGATCATAAATGGGTCAAATCATCAACTTGAACGTGAAAAACACGCAGTTTGTAATAAAATGTAGGGAAATAAATATATACAGCAACGAGGACGTCACGACATTTTTATGTTCAAACAGGGTCAATTTATGTACCTCACTCATAAATTTAAATATCTTTCTTATAGAAAAAACAATCCTGCTGTGTTTTTTCCGAGACTTTCTTCATTGGCAATGTAAAACCAGTTTAATTTTATTGTGGTCCAAATCCCATATAATGAGAGCCTTATTGTTAGTAGTTGTGAGAGGAAAGTTTACATTCAATATCATAAACAATACAACGAGTGAGGCATTTTATATCCACAGTAACAGAAGATCTTATAGTGGCAGATGTACTGGGGATATCTTTACCTTATTGATAACGGCAGCCAAGTGTTTCTGTCGCAGTGTCGCATGTTACAATAATGTGACTTTATAGTGATAGTTTTCTCGAAATCGCATGAGGGATAATGATAATTAATAGCTTTTATCCTCATTGCTGAGGGTCGTGACTACCACTGCAATCTTGTACCCCCAGTGACTATTATTTTGCGACATTCGTAAGGAAGTCTGGGCGCTAGTTCCTACTGCTACCTTTGTAGTGTCTATCCACCGGGCAGGTGATCTGCCTCTATCTCTCTCCCCGTCCACGTGATCGACCATTATCAACTTTTCCAAGCTGCAAGCTGAGTGAGAGCTGAATAAACACGAAGTAAAAATAACTCACCAGCGGGCGCAATCTGGAAGAAACACGGCCACTTCTGCCGGCGGACAGCGTTTGTCGCACGACAGAGTAGCGCTCCGTAGTCGCGCAGGCTCGCGGCGCGGTTTTGAGTCAACAACACTATTGTTCTTATCGCATGTTATAATAATGTGACCTGGCCTAAATAACTCACCAGCGGGCACAATCTGGAAGACACACGGCCTCTTCTGCCGGCCCACGGCGTTTGTCGCGCGACAAAGCAGCGCTCCGTAGTCGCGCTCGCTTGCGGCGCGATAGCGGAGTTCGCTCGCTGTGCCGCCTGTTGACACTGCACAGGGAACAAATTGAAGATAAGATATAATTTATTCATCATCATCATCATTATCAGCCAAAAGACGTCTGCTGGACGTAAGCCTCCCCCAGAGAGCGCCACAACGATCGGTCATGGGCTGCCCGCATCCAGCGGATCCCCGCGACCTTAAGCGGGTATTACACTGTCCTGAATCAGGCGTCCTAACTAGTGGAGGGGAGTTGAAGCATCTCGCTCTAACGTATAGGTCGGAACCCTTCTAAGTGTCCTGAATTCAGGACAGTGTAATACCCATAATCAGATCATCAGCCAACCTCGTGGAGGGCTTCCCACGCTGTCAAGACAAAAGTCTCCAATAGTCTACTCATTTCAGACGTACAATATTTCAGGGTTTTTTGTAAAATATTTTTAGTTATCGCTGACCAAAACTTTGGTCTATAAGGAGTATTTTTGAAGAGTAAGGAGTTTTGATAAGGCAAGGCTCTCACCGTATCTGGCTGGCGAGACCTGGAAGCTCTCCCCGCTATTGTTGAACTGCCAGGAGAACGTGACGTCAGCAGGATCCGCGCTCACAGTGCAGCGTACGCGCAGAGGCTCGTCGAGACGAGCACCAATCAGGAGCGGGGAGAGCTGAGCGCAAACTGGCGTATCTGGTAGAAGTAAATTACGGAATAGGGCGTTACTCTGCGCTCTGCGGAATTAACTGGGAAATTTCTAGAAAAATATATAAAATAAAATAGGATTAAAGTTTTTTTTTTTCATTGGACTTGGTGCAAGCGACTTCTCTTTTCAGCATCTCCTGAGGTAGTAGTAAATAAATGACGGAATAAGGCGTTAGTCTGCGGAGTTCGCTTATATCTAGAACAATATTCTAAAACTATCTTTTGCCCGCGACTTCGTCTGCGTAGAACTCGCGTCATCGCGTTAGAATGTTATTTCATTCTTCTATTTCATGCGCTTACCTAGTTATCTCTCTTCCATTCTAACTTAAACCCCGTTAAGGGATGATTTCCGGGATAAAAGTATCCTATGTCCTTCCCTAGGACTCAAACTATATCCATAACAAATTTCATCTAAATCGGTTGAGCATTTTAAGAGGAAACAGGCAGACAGAGTTACTTTCGCATTTATAACCCGCTCCAGTTTCGCACGGGTAGTCCAGTTTTAAATTTATTTGATGTAGAGGTTGCATGCTTAACCTCTACAGTGCTGGCTGTACAGCATCATCGATGTTCCGATTTTGAAATGAATCAATATAAATAGAAGACGTTTAGAAGACATCAGGCAGTCGCCCTCGAGGCTCTGGCCTCAGGGTCACGTCACTCCTACCTCTCGCGGCCAATAAATCCATATTTAAATTATACATGTCTTCTTACTCTACTTACTGAGCTGCACCCGACTCCCTACACTTAAGCTTTTGCCCGCGACTTCATTCGCGTGAATATCCATTATCCATATCAACTTCTACACCGTATTTCGCCGGGTTGTCTCGCCAAACATTGCGCACGCCGGCTCAATGCGCCCACATGAAACATGACAGAGGACTAAATATATGTTATTAACTTATTATAGATGTAGATGAAAACGCTCGCGAGCGAAGTGAGCGCGAAACTTTTCGGATATTCTGATACGGGTGTGGAAAATACTTCATACGCATCAAGTAATGAAGATGAAAACGCGAGCGCAGCGAGCGCGAATTCTTTCAAATATTACGATGTAGGTGCGGAAAATACTTCATACGCATCAAATAGTGTAGATGAAAACGCGAGCGCAGCGAGCGCGAAATGTTTCCAACATTGATGCAGGTGTGGAAAAGACTTCATACGCACCAAGTAATGAAGATAAAAACGCGAGCGTAGTGAGTGCGAAATGTTTCGAACATTATGATGCAGGTGTGGAAAAGACTTCATACGCATCAACTATAATGTAGATGAAAACGCGAGCGTACGGCGCGCGAAATTTTTTTGAACGTTATGATGTAAGTGCGGAAAATGCTCATCAAGTAATGTAGAAGAAAACGCGAACGCAGCGAGCGCGAAATTTTTCGAACATTATGATGCAGGTGCGGAAAATACTTCACACTCATCGAGTAATGTGTATGAAAACGCGAGCGCAGCGAGCGCGAAATATTTCGAACATTGTGATGCCGGTGCGGTAAATAATTCATACGCATCAAGTCATGCAGATGAAAACGCAAGCATAGCGAACGCGAAATTTTTACGAACATTATGATGCAGGTGCGGAAAAGACTTCAAACGCATCTGTAATTTAGATGAAAAAGCGATCGTAGCGGGCGCTAAAGTTGAGTAAAGTGCGGAAAATAGTTCATACTCATGAAGTTATGTAGATGAAAACGCGAGCGCAGCGAGCGCGAAATATTTCGAACATTATTATGCAGGTGCGGAAAATACTTCATACGCATCAAGAAATGAAGATGAGATCGCGAGCGTAGTGAGCGCGAAATGTTTCGAACATTATGATGCAGGTGCGGAAAAGACTTCATAAGCATCAACTATAATGCAGATGAAAACGCGAGTGTAGGGCACGCGAGAATTATCGAACATTATGATGTAGGTGCGGAAAATGCTCATCAAGTAATGTAGATGAAGACGCGAGCGCAGCGAGCGCGAAATTTTTCAAACATTATGATGCAGGTGCGGAAAATACTTCACACTCATTAAGTAATGTATATGAAACGCGAGCGCAGCGAGCGCGAAATGATTCGAACATTCTGATGCAGGTGCGGAAAAGACATCATTCGCATTAACTATAATGTAGATAAAAATAAATAAAATAAAAAATAAAATAAAAAATGTTTTATTGCCACAAACTTAAAATTAAACATAAATATTTTCTAAGAAAAAAAAACCTAAACATTCAATTAAAATTAAAATACATTTTTACAATAAAATATTTGGGCAATGGGTACCAGTCTCAGCCACAGCTGGGTAGGTGTCGCACATCCAGCGCTGATTTTCAGACTGATCCCTTTTATGTATACCTAAACTAAACTACTACTAAACTAAACTAAACTACGTCGGTCATGTTGGGTACGCTCTGCCTATTTATCTCTTGTGTGTGCGGCGCGGATGTGTTTATATATATGTGTATGTGCGTGTTTGTGCGTGTGTGTGTGTGTGTGTGTGTGTGCATGTGTGTGTGTGTATATGGGTATTCGGGTGCTATGTTTAAAACTAAATTGTATGAATACATATATATATATATATATTGATTACACATTTATTTTATTTTATTGGTTTATTTGGTTTGGGGGTGGTTTCGTTTTTGCAAATCTAGAAGGTGATCTTTAACCATTTTTTTGAATTTTAATAATGGCATTGGGCTTCTTAAAGGTGGCGGTAAATCATTCCATATTTTTGTCGCAGCATATTTGAACCCACCCCTGAAAAATTTAGTTTTATGTTTTGGGACTAGCAATAAGTTTTTCCTATGGCTTCTAACCATCTTTTTCCTTGCATCCTGTGCCCACTTAAGTTTTTCAAAAAGATATGGTGGTTTTTCAAATTCAATAATTTTACGTAACGTAAAGGCTAGGTGCAGGTTTCTTCTACTCTCCATTGTTAGAATATTTCTGCTAATAAGGTGGGGTGTAATGTGTGCTCGTTTCGGTATATTGTAGCAGAATCGCGTACAAGCATTCTGTACCCGTTGTATCGCCTTTTTTGTTTTTTTCAGTAACCGTGGACCGTAAACAATGTCAGTGTAGTTGAATGGTGACAGTACCAGAGCCTCTACTAGGATTTCCCTAACTTTCTCTGACATGTATTTCCTGAAACTGTACAGCGTTTTCAGATGAAAACGCGAGCGTACGGCGCGCGAAAATTTTCGAACATTATGATGCAGGTGCGGGAAATACTTCATTCTCATGAAGTTATGCACATGAAAACGCGAGCGCAGCAAGCGCGAAATTTTTCGAACATTATGATGCAGTTACGGAAAATAATTCCTACGCGTCAAGTAATGTAGATAAAAAAGCTAGTGCGAAATGATTCGAACATTATGATGCAGGTACAGAAAATACTTCATACGCATCAAGCAATGTAGATGAAAACGCGAGAGCAGCGAGCGCGAAATATTGAACAAAAAAAATTTGTTGACCTTATTAAGTGGCTTTGTAAAGAGGTAGTTGAATAGATATTTTTTTTGTTCATAAATTATTGGAATTTACGAAATTTTGTTCCGATGAATTTAAAATTTGGTAATAATGATTGTTATTACGTATTTTTTACCAACAAATACTAATATATTGATAAAAAATACTAATATATTGATAAATTAGTTTTTTTTCTTTGAAATTTCCTTATTTTTCCTATAAAAACCAACTCAACTTTGCGGTCGGTTCGGAACCCTAAATGTGCGAAGTCCGACTCGCACTTGGCCGGTTTTTTTTGCTTTCCAATCCGACTGTTCGAATTTGGTCATACTTGATGTTTATTGTTACGTAGGTATGTATGTTTTAATAACGAATACCTACCAATATACCCTAAATTTATGTCTGTTACGCGCTGAACGTATTTTATACATTTTGCTGACGGAAAACGCAACTAATCGGCACCTCGAAGAACCTCAAAGATGAAACTCATATCGATTATTAAGAAAAGTAAATAAGTAAATGTCCGCCATCTTCAATTTGAAAATGGATAAGTATCATTCTTGTAATGAGCACCTCAAAAAACAATATTTTATACAAAAATGCGCATACTTAATATATAGGTAGTACATGTCGCAAGTGCTACCATGCAACCGAGAGCCCGCCGCTCTGCGTAGGTAAAGTACCCTCCATCGAAAACAAAAAAAACCGAGGTTGTGTAGTAAGGTTTGTGAATATTGATAGCGACTGAATGACCAACATAATTAGATCTCTCATTTCAAACAGTTAATATGGTTTGAGGGACTTTTGTATTTTTGTCTATAGCCTTGAGAGGCAGAGGTATTGTTAATTCACCCCCCATTTTTTCAAATACTATCTGTTTATTATACAATGTTTGAATGAGGTTCTATTTACTTTGCGTCCATGTATATACTTACCAACTTTCAAGCCTGTAAATCATGAACTGAAAGACTTCTCATACAAAGTTTAACCCCTCTTTTCACTCCCTTTCATCCCTAACCTGTATGATTTTTATAGCCTATAACCTGGCCGAAGATCCAATAAACATATTAGTGAAGGCTGTATTAAAATCCATTCGCTAGTTTTCGCGTGATAGTTAGACATACAAACAGACAGACAAACAGACAAACAGACAAACAGACAAACAGACAAACAGACAAACAGACATGAATTCTAAAAACAGTTGAAACGTGTTCTGTTATCGATTCTTAGACCCCTCCATCGATTTTTTTACTAATATCTTGAATGTACAGATTTTCGACCCTCTTCTGCTTTATTATATGTATAGATAAGACCAATGGTTTTTTTTCATTGGACTTGGCGCAAGCAACTTCTCTTATCAGAATCTCCTCATGATGTCTCTTAGAGAGGCCAAACACGTGTCGAGTTTTTTCATTCCGCTACGCCTTAAAGTTTGGAGCCACGATTAAAAACCTAAATGATGATTCGCAATTATTGCGATGTTTCGAAATACATTTCAAAGTAGTTATACTTGTAAATACTCTTATAGAGGTATACAACGACACAACTCACATTGACAATTAGATAGGTACGCGTTGAAGATTTTAAAACTAGTGTCGCTTAACCCGTATATTCATATAAGAGAGGAAAGGCACAGTGCCATGTCATCTCGCTCATAATTGACGCTGCCCAAGTAGGTACTTCCCGAAGACCGCGGCCTTAATAGCACAACTACTTGCTTTTTAGGTAATTAACTATGCTGTATGTCTGATGGTGACTAGCGAAGAGAGATTCCACTGTGTTGAATCAAAAAAGAAGGACAGATTCTTTCCTTACATTGCACCCTCAGATACACCGCCTGGCTTGTCGCCTCTCCAATCTGGTTGGCGGCACTGCAAGTATACAACCCGCCGTCTCTCCTCGTAATGCCCTGAAGCACCAGCGACTTGGTGCTGAAGATGACTCCGGAAGACATGTTCTGGTTAATTTGCTGATCCTGCACAGAAAGACAACTGTAAATAGTACTAATGCTTGGTAGGAGTCACCTCCTTTAGAACAAAAAAGGAATTGTCAAATTTGAACGACACGCTAATTTTTTTATCGTTGAACACGTAAACAAAAACATGAAGACAATCTGGGAAACGTCCTTTCTATTGTTATCGGTTAAAAAATGGGTACTTAATGCTGCTGATTGGAAATATGGCAATTCCACTACCTAAGTGTTCTCGGTATAAAGTACCTGTTAAATCGTACTGCACAAGATCGCAATGGCTCCAAGATGTGGGGATGAGATGGCTGCCGATAGCATGTTAAAAAGTTCTTCATAGCACATTCTACTATGCATGTGGTAGAACACGCACGAGGAGGAAAAGATTATAAGCTTAGAGATATTTCAAACATTTATTCACTTGTGCACAGGAATCATGCCCAGTGGGTCCGAACCTTTAAGAATGTCTCAATGTCACGACCTACATAGCCCAAGTCAATAGAAAAGACGCATTAATGCCCGCCCATAAAAACGCCACTTTCAGTATCATATGTGAAGCGAAAAACTTTACGCACTTGAGCGGGAAAACTTTTTAAGGACGTTTTTAAGCACCAATTCGACCCTCCATTCTCCTGCAAACGTTTCCAGACCCGCATAAATAATAAATATTATGTTACAGCGTTATGTTCGTGACTCACTCACGTTATGGAACCACGAAATGCGGTGTTCTTTCGGGTTAGCCCTGATGTTGCACTCGAAGTATACGTCGTCCCCTTCCTTAATGTCGTTCGCGTTCAGTGTACTACCCAGCGACATAGCCAACACCGGCTTATCTGCAAAATACACCTTATTACTTGAACAGCAAAGTCTTTATCTCATTACACAAGTCACAAACTCAGGTACAAACGGAAAAGAACTATCGCGATAATGCGATAGAGTGGAAAATTTGCTCGTAGACGCAAGAGCCAACTTGATAAAAACTACTCACGTAAACTTGTGGAAATAAGATCCTATTTTAAACGCTGCAAAGTTTAAAATTGATTAGAAACTTGCAGCTACTTTATAAATATCAGCGGTGTTAATGAAAATTTGATCTTATCCTTTTCAGAGTAGAATACAAATTCAATTGGGTCGGTAGTAAGGAAGTTTATACGTGCTTAAGATTTTATTGGTGTCCTTTGGGCTGATGTTTAGTGCCTTTTATTGTATGTTTCAAGTGTACCCATGTTTCTTTGGGCAGTACGGGCATTTTAATATGTTTGGGATGTCTTGGACCCCTAATAATGTTACCCTTTAGTAAGTTTATTGTAGACTACGGCGGAGTGTAGAACGAGTAGTTTACACAGTATTGTGATAACTTCATAAATGTTTGTTAAATTACTCGTAAAAGTATAAAATGTAAATATTTTGATGTAGGGAACTACGAAACGCTTTCGGATGCTGATTGATGATCTTAGTCATCGTATTAGTGACAGAATAGGTTAGGTAAATTAGTGTTCTTATATGAAAACGAACGCGTGAGATGAGAAACTTGACTAATTAGAAGTGCTCAAGCCACCCAAAGTCAACTAAGCACGGTCTAATAATTAAACTGACAAACCGGGATAAGTGAAAGAAAAACACCTACCTACTTGTTTATATATATAATAACTTACGTAGAAGGTTTTCTGTTTAACAAAACCGATGTTTGGCACACCTCGCCGCATATCATGTGCTCTATCTTTCTAGCGTCACAGGGTATCTGGAACCACGGAGGTGGACCAGAGGCGAGTTTAGCCGAAGCGGTAAGAGGAACAGGTCTGTCTCAAGCATGGTCTAAGAAAACAAAGTCTGCCAATCCGGATTGTGATACGAGTGTCGGCACTGTCGACGCCACACTCACTTATGACCGCATACCATCGATTGGCTCGATAGCAGCTTGTGTCACCCACACTATTAACTGATGTAGAGATAAAGTACGATAACATGTCCTGCACCTCGAAAAATCAAAACGCTTCTATGTAATCGTGGAAGTATTTATAAAGCGCCTTTTTGTTTGACGGCTGTCTCAGTATGATCAGTCAGTGTCTCAGTATGTTATTATACGCACACATGCGTTGGGAGTCTTGGTTGTGCTTTATATACTTTCATAAGTAGATTGAAGCGTTTTGAATTTTGGAGGGGCGGGACATGTTATCGTAGTTTATCCTCTACACCTACAGGATTGTCATACCTGTATGCCTAGCACGTGTTGCGCTCGAGAGTATGTCGGCGTATCTCGAGCTATCCGTCACTTTCTAACAGCGCCAATCAGAAAAAGACGCGTAGCTCGAGATAAGTCGAAATGCTCTCGAGCGCAACATGTGCTACGGGCGCTGGTGCAGTAGGTATATAATTGTATCATGGTCTGAAGGCGATTCGGGGTACTTACAAACAACGCGCATCTTGAACGAGTCTTCGAGCGCCGTCCGCAGGATGGCGTTGTCGGCGCGGCACCGCATCACCGCGCCGTCGTCCTCAGGCTGCGGTATGATCGTCAACCGACTGATCGACGTCGTGTCATTGGAGAACTCGTTGTGCTGTTGGGAAAGACAAGTTAATGTTTATATAGCCAGCCACCCACGATTAATTCTACGTGTCAAGTTTGCTTGACGCTTGAAGCGGCGTCAAGTAAAATTGATCGTGTGTGTGTATCAGTATGCTTGACAAGTAGAATTGACGCCGCTTCAAGCGTCAAGCAAACTTGACAGTAGAATTGGTCGTGGGTGGCTGGCTTAACCGTAACGATGAAGAAAGTTTTGCGGTGAAAAGGGTGAAGAAAGCAAGTTAACAGGCAAACGAAGAATATTCACCCGGCATCTACGCTTATTTCAAGTTTCTCGGTTGCTGGTACCTACGGTGATTTGATCAAATATTTCCTAAGTCAATATCCCTTTGGAGTTGACATATATCATTTTAGAATGCAGCTGCACCCGGTGGAAAAATACATCTTCTTCTTCCTTCCCTTTTCCCACCTACGTGGGGTCGGATCTCCTTGTCAGTTTGCGCTAGAGTGATCGGTTCTGGGTTGTCTGCTCATCGATGTTAAGGTCGGAAAAATACACAAGTATTACTTATTCTGTGGTACGAGTACCAAGACAAACACCTCAGTCCGCCGATGTCACACCCATACTTAATAACTTAAAGTCGGCAAAACTAATGGTCTGCTGTCTTTTTATTATAGTTCTGTTTCTAGTTTTTGGGAAAGTCTTGATTTACCTGCCGTGGCTTACGCAGACCAGCGTCACTTCCGTGTCCGCGGACATCTGTCCCTACTTTTCCGTGTTGCGACTGTTTTTGACGCACTGTTGACTCACCTTTCCCCTAGTATACCGCCTGTTCTCTCTGAACCAGGTGATCTGCGCGGGCGGCCGGCTGCCGTGACTCACGAAGACCAGCGTCACTTCCGTGTCCGAGGACATCTGTCCCTACTTTTCCGTGTTGCGACTGTTTTTGACGCACTGTTGACTCACCTTTCCCCTAGTATACCGCCTGTTCTCTCTGAACCAGGTGATCTGCGCGGGCGGCCGGCTGCCGTGGCTTACGCAGACCAGCGTCACTTCCGTGTCCGCGGACATCTGTCCCTACTTTTCCGTGTTGCGACTGTTTTTGACGCACTGTTGACTCACCTTTCCCCTAGTATACCGCCTGTTCTCTCTGAACCAGGTGATCTGCGCGGGCGGCCGGCTGCCGTGACTCACGAAGACCAGCGTCACTTCCGTGTCCGAGGACATCTGTCCCTACTTTTCCGTGTTGCGACTGTTTTTGACGCACTGTTGACTCACCTTTCCCCTTGTATACCGCCTGTTCTCTCTAAACCAGGTGATCTGCGCGGGCGGCCGGCTGCCGTGACTCACGCAGACCAGCGTCACTTCCGTGTCCGAGGACATCTGTCCCTACTTTTCCGTGTTGCGACTGTTTTTGACGCACTGTTGACTCACCTTTCCCCTTGTATACCGCCTGTTCTCTCTGAACCACGTGATCTGCGCCGGCGGCCGGCTGCCGTGACTCACGCAGACCAGCGTCACTTCCGTGTCCGAGGACATCTGTCCCTACTTTTCCGTGTTGCGACTGTTTTTGACGCACTGTTGACTCACCTTTCCCCTTGTATACCGCCTGTTCTCTCTGAACCAGGTGATCTGCGCGGGCGGCCGGCTGCCGTGACTCACGCAGACCAGCGTCACTTCCGTGTCCGCGGACATCTGTCCCTACTTTTCCGTGTTGCGACTGTTTTTGACGCACTGTTGACTCACCTTTCCCCTAGTATACCGCCTGTTCTCTCTGAACCAGGTGATCTGCGCGGGCGGCCGGCTGCCGTGACTCACGCAGACCAGCGTCACTTCCGTGTCCGCGGACATCTGTCCCTACTTTTCCGTGTTGCGACTGTTTTTGACGCACTGTTGACTCACCTTTCCCCTTGTATACCGCCTGTTCTCTCTGAACCAGGTGATCTGCGCGGGCGGCCGGCTGCCGTGACTCACGCAGACCAGCGTCACTTCCGTGTCCGAGGACATCTGTCCCTACTTTTCCGTGTTGCGACTGTTTTTGACGCACTGTTGACTCACCTTTCCCCTTGTATACCGCCTGTTCTCTCTGAACCAGGTGATCTGCGCGGGCGGCCGGCTGCCGTGGCTCACGCAGACCAGCGTCACTTCCGTGTCCGCGGACATCTGTCCCTACTTTTCCGTGTTGCGACTGTTTTTGACGCACTGTTGACTCACCTTTCCCCTAGTATACCGCCTGTTCTCTCTGAACCAGGTGATCTGCGCGGGCGGCCGGCTGCCGTGACTCACGAAGACCAGCGTCACTTCCGTGTCCGAGGACATCTGTCCCTACTTTTCCGTGTTGCGACTGTTTTTGACGCACTGTTGACTCACCTTTCCCCTAGTATACCGCCTGTTCTCTCTGAACCAGGTGATCTGCGCGGGCGGCCGGCTGCCGTGACTCACGAAGACCAGCGTCACTTCCGTGTCCGAGGACATCTGTCCCTACTTTTCCGTGTTGCGACTGTTTTTGACGCACTGTTGACTCACCTTTCCCCTTGTATACCGCCTGTTCTCTCTGAACCAGGTGATCTGCGCGGGCGGCCGGCTGCCGTGACTCACGCAGACCAGCGTCACTTCCGTGTCCGCGGACATCTGGCCCGGCTTGTCCGTAATGGCGACTGACGTTGGACGTACTGTTGACAAATATGTCGGGTTAATCAATGGCATTTCATTAATTCTACAGTTTCTATGCAGCCAAACGAAGAAAATTTGAGGATTGAGGATAGCATATAGATTTAGGCGGAGGTTTCCAAATTCGGAATAGGTTCAATTCTTACTTTTACATTTTCTTATTTAGTCAGCTTCTAAAATGGTGCCACTCTCATCAGTGGTCGTATTCGTAATAAGTTTAATACTAAGTATGTCTAATCCGCTAAAGATTAAATTCTGAGAAATTCAGATTATAAATAAGTCCAATTTATAACGAAAACAAATTATAACTGCGTCAAAATCAATAATGAACACTTTTCTGATGAGGTCAGATTCTGCATACGTTTCATTCATTGGTAGTCTATTTCTAATTTAGTCAGATTTTGATAAAGTTAGACTCTCGTAACTCTCGTAAGTGACATTTCTAGTGTAAGTCAATTTCATAATACGTCATGCGAATACACAGTCAACCACAATTATTTGTAGCCTATTTCAATTCAACGAGAAATGCAATAACTGCGATATATCTACAGTCGGGTGCAGAGAAACCTGATCCCCCTGCATAGCAGTTTGTATTTAGAGAAGTTTGTATGTACACAGAAAATAGCCTAAATGTAAGTGTGTGATTAAAGTTAACGAAGCAAGAATACAATTTTAAAATTACCTAGGTACTTTAGCAGACATTCTGTTTACGCTAGAAAAGGACTATGTTTATTTCAACATTTTATCTCCACAGTCATACTTATTAGTCTCCTTAAACTACTGTTAGACATACATATAGGTAGATAATACTTGTAGATGTTCGTTTATGTCCAACACACGATGGGATTGAGACTATCAAAGAAAAAAAATCTATAAGGTAATTTAAAAATGTGTCTTTTTTTTCGTAAATAAAATGAAGTATTTTGTGTACTTTGTTACGGAGAATCAAAGGGGTCTGTCTGGATTATTTTGCTTTGTTCTTTTAAGTAGGTACTTAGAGAAAAAAAAATGATACTTAGGACGCACAGGACTGAACACTGAAAAGATATCCCATTAGGTAAGTCTGATTTGTTCGAGTATACTTTGAAACCTTTTGACCTACATTTTTTGATTAAATATGTATCTTCATTTACGTATTAGGACTTCGTACAGTGTATCTCATGAAACGCCTTGAAGAATTGTGAATACACCTACATATATACAAATCTAATGGCAAATATGCTAATAGAGCAACTTTACTGAGAATTGATTTTTAGAATAAAAACTATCCTACGTCTTTCCTGTGGTCTCAAACATTATCTATATACTAAAACTCTTCTACACTTCGTGTAGCTATGAATTGTGAGAAAAAGTAGAACTTACAAATTTGAGTAAAACGCCGGGTGCCTTCTAACACACTGATAGAAAGAAAGATATTTATTCGGATAACACAAAATCACGGGTGTCGTCTACACCTTAAAAACTAACGAACACAAATGTGCTCCCGAAAAGGTTTCCACTCAGCAATGCAGTTGACACACCAGTGGCAAGGGCGCTGGTTTTCTGAGGGTCCAGTGAGTTATGTTTTACTATTTTACTATACTCTATTCGCACCTGCCAGTTCCACTATTTCCAAATACAGAACTGAGCCCAACAGCGCTCTGAATTCTCTAGTTTCTAGGTAGCCATCCTGGCATCCCTGGCCACTAAAATTGAGTTAAAACATCGCACACAGTGCTATATCCATCTATTACGCTCACTGTCCGTATTGCAGACGTTCCGTTTAAAATACGAGTGCACAAATCGAGTTAAGTCGTTATTCTAAGAGCGCTATAAATATGGCGCGATTGTCCGGACGTTGCGACGTTATTGTGGCGAGTATAATGTGTTATTTTAAAACTAGGGAATTGTCATACATTGGCACATTTGAAATGGAAAAATTAAAGCTCTGGCTTTTCGTTTAAGGCGGGAAACTGCCGTCTGACCTTCCAACCCAAGAGCGTAAACTGGACCTTATTAAGTACACCTAAACCGGTTTCCTCACGGTGATGCTTTTCTTCACTAAAATGTAGTTAACCTATTCACCGCCACAGTAAATTCTGTAAGTTATGCCTCACACGCCAAAGTCCTTGTAGCAAGAAACTGAAAATGAACCTTACTTGATAGCACGTAGCTTGCCTTTCGTCGTGCCATCGACTTGATTTACTCGATATGAAGTCATTGGCGTGTGGGGCACCTAATGTCCTGACTTTAATATCAAGTCAATGGCGGTGGCAAGGTTAAATATGAAATCATATCTCATACATAAGTTTTTTTTTAATGCCGTGCCACGAGACGGGGCCGAAACCGATTGAAACTCGAGTGCCATATTACCCGCTCAGTCTAGCGGTATGCCACGACTGTAGTCAATTTATTTTCCTCTTAAAAACACCCACAGTGTTATTAGAAGAATCAAGGCATTTTTCCTGAAACTATTTGCACTGAATGATCGCGGTCCGTAGACTTGGTTACCGGTAAACAGTAAGCCGCTCTCCAAAACAGGTTTAAGTCGTTACCCTTGAGCGCCATAAATTTTCAGAATCGCGTCGTATGGCGACCACTTAAGAGATTTAAAACTCCCGTATATCGTGAATACAACACTTTTGTTAAAAACATCGTAACCACCACTAGTGTTCAACACAAGATAAGTCGTTTTGTGTGAGCGATGCTCGTTTGTTTTGCTCCCCGCGCGTACGTATTCCGGTCCATCGAGCCTTTTGTACAAGTGCCTTGGCCCAAATCTGCTGTATGCGCAAATGATGCGCACTTTTAAATGACTATGGCGATGTGCTGTGAAGATTGGTGGCTAATAATGACTGGGTTTGTTTATTTGTATACGAAGTCGCAACCGAGATTATTTTTAATGTTCTATAGATATAAACACTAAACTTGTGTACTTGCATGTTTTGCTTACTCAGCAATACAATATTCACCTATCTCCTTCCCGTCGTTTATGAGGAATATGCGACTTTTTGTTGACAAGTAAAGTTCGATATGCATGCGGGCTCATAGCGCATCTCGATCCTAACCACTTGTTCAATTTCAACCATTCAAAAAGGCGAGGATACTCTACTTAAAGAGGTAGCAGCAGTCAGCAGTGCATTGTTGAAAATAAAACTCGCTTGTTTTTTATGCACAATGCTACAATACATGTCGTTTTAATAACCTTAAATTTTTAGTTTCTTATTCTGTACTTTCTTATAGTCACGTTTCTAGTAGACAGTGCATTTCGACCCTCGCTGCACGCTCGTGCGGACTAAATAGCGGAGTGTGCCGCTTGGCACCGGATGATTTTGAGCTAACTGCGCTCAGCGCCGCCGACGCTGATTCGGCTCCCGATCACCTTACCGTAGTTTTTGAGGAATATGTGACTTGTTATTGATAAGTAAGGTTCGATATGCATGCGTGGTCATAGTAACGATCCTAACCACTTTTGTTCAACTTCAACCTTAAAAAAACGCGAAGATACTCAATAGCAGCAGTCGGCAGTACATTGTTGAAATAAAAACCCACTTGTTTTTTATGCACAATGCTACATGTCGTTTTACTAACCTAAAATTATTAATTTCTTATTCTGTAGGTACTTTCTTATAGTGACGTTTCTAGTAGACAGTGCTTTTCAACCCTCGCTGCACGCTCGTGTGGACTAAATAGCGGAGTGTTCCCCGCTTGGCACCGCACGGTGCTGTTCAGTCAGCTGCGCTCAGCGCCGCCGACGCTGATTCGGCTCACAATCACCTTCCCGTCGTTTTTGAGTAACGTGTGCTCTTCCACCGGCTTGCTGCTTATGAAGTCCCATAGACATGATAGGTAGGTACTTACTTACTTTATAAGTGTACTGAAAGCCTTTCAATCCTAACCGTTTTCAAACCTTACAATAATTACTAAATTATACTAAGACATGATGACTTATGACACCTATTAGCCATTTTTGAAGTAGGCACTCGCTCGATCCTGTTCTTTACTTTTTACTTTTGCTTTGAAATTCGTTGCTTTTTTGTATAGACGTGTCTAGAAAAGAGTGTACGTATTACATTTAGGTGTACTCACAGTGCATTTCGACCCTCGCTGCACGCTCGTGCGGACTAAGTAGAGGAGTGTTCGCCGCTTGGCACCGCACGGTGCTATTCAACCAGCTGCGCTCAGCGCCGCCGACGCTGATTCGGCTCACTATCACCTTCCCGTCGTTTTTGAGTAACGAGTGCTCTTCCACCGGCTTGTTGTTTATGAGCCAGGTCAGCGTGGGCTGGGGGCGGCCTGGAAATAAACGATTGTTGTACAAGTGTGCTAACAATGTAACTTTACCCGTTAAGGGGAAGTCGATGGAGAGAGTGTGGGACACCCCACCACTAGGGACCACTAGAGCTAGGGTCTTATGGAAATACACACCCAGTGAGATGTACCTAGAACTACTCTGAACACTACAGTCAACCAATTTGATCTCTGGGCCGCTTCGCACCTTGTCGCAGTACGAATCAATATGAAAGCCGCTAGAGATCTCATATAAATGTCACTGTGACAACGTACGAAGTAGCTCAGAAACCAAATTGTTTGACCGTATACTTCGTTCCAGATTAGATGACGAAAAGTACTTCAAGCGGGATTTTACATCTTATCTAAATAGCCGTCATAAAACTGAACCGAATTGCGGCAAGTGTACTTTTGTAGCTCAACCCCAATTGTATTGCAAACAAATTTAAACAATACACACCTGCGTAGTTGTTTTACAACCCTACTTGAAGACAACAACCTAAATAACTAAATTTTAAGTAATTTTCGTCATTTAATCTGGAACCGAGTATACCTCCTCACTGTATGTCTTTATTCAAAACTCAATGGCCTTTTATATCAGCATATACAACAAACCTACATCTCGCACGCTCTTAATGTGTAACTTATCTACGCACGTATTATGAAGATTATATGCTTTGTCGGCTCATCCCGTATTTATATTTATCAAACTGAACTTAACTTATGTAAATGATGTGAGTTTCAACCGTGAGCTTATTAAGGGCGGTTTGCACAACTTACGATTACAGACAGATCAATGTTAAATATTTGCCCCGACATGGCCGACATCCATTCCATATTTTATATTCGAAGGAAAAGATGTTTGTTCAGCGAAACATGTTTATTGAAAGCCAATCAAATAATTGTACCTACATGCTTTTGTGAAAGACCTCACTACTAGAATTAATTCCGAAAGGTAATCGTAGGAATTTATACCTACCAAAAGGAGTATTAAATGTACACAAGTCACTACTCTCTTCATTATATCCTGAAATAGCATCAAGTTTGCTAAAAACTGTTTCACTATGCAGCTATGTTTGATCGTAAGTCGTCAAATTTAGGGAATGTAGGTATAGTGAGGTCTTTTTATTGCCTCGTTCAAGTTACGTGGATCTAAACATACTCGAAGTGTACCAGTGTGCTTTTTCGACTAGGACAATTGAATTGACCCAATCAGTAGGCTTTTCAGGCTTTTCAGTGGCTCGGCAGTAGGATTGAGTAGAGCGTGTCTCCGCCAACAAACTGTTATACCTACAGTTTGGCGGGTTCTAGGCTAAGCTGCCATGTAACTTTTTTTGGAATAAACGATTATTTTTTCAATCTTTTCAATGACCTTTAATTTTTCCATATTTTCAAGTTCAGTCTTCAAACGAGACTGTAAACCAAAAGGTATTCTACGTGTGGCATTACGATTACAGACGGTTTGGTGCAACCCACCCTGTTTTTGTTGTTTTAAAAGCAAGAAATGCTGTAAATTCATTCAATTTTGATTTATGTACCATTGACATAAAATTGAATGAATGAATGATGAGAGCTTTATTTAATTCCATACATTAAGAAAACATTATTACTCTTTTAAATACATTAATTGCATGTATGGACCCTCTTAGGGTAAAAGCCTCCCTAGGGTAAGGCCTTAAGGTAAAAAATTTATAGTTGCGGGTAAAATCAAAACTTCATTCATCATCATCCTCCTAGCATTATCCCAGTACAGTTGCATCCTGAAGGATGCCTGGGGTCCGCTACCTAATCCCAAGATTTGGCGTCGGCACTAGTTTTTACGAAAGCGACTGCCATCTGACCTTCCAACCCCAAGGGGAAACTAGACCTTATTGGGATTAGGCTTTGTCAAGTGAGTGGGCAACTTGACTGTTAGAAGTTCTCAAGCCGCCCGAAGGCCTCCAACTTGGCTTAACGAACCTTCATTAATAAAATAAAATTAATAAATAAAGTGGGACCCCTACAGTGGCTGCCATTTTTTTAACCTTCTTCTAAGAGAAATCTTGTCCGTGAAAGGACACACGGTACAACAACAGTAATAATTTATGTTAGATATATTCTATAAAAATGCCATCCTCCGAACTATGTCACTACGAAAAATAATGTCATCCGATCAACCGGCTATCGGAATGAAAGATAGCTGGATCAAAGACCGTTTGTAACAAGTTTCACGTCCAGGGAGACTAGCCGTATTGCATTCCGCGAGGAAGATATGCATCTGCCCAACCAAGTATTCTGACTAGGAATTATGGATGGACAAAGAGATTCCACAGGTAGAAGGCATACGAGTATTTTTCGACAAATATAAAACTTCTTTGTAGCTCACCAAAATAAATGTATGTCATCATCATCATGGGCCTGTGACATCTATAAAAGATGATTTAAGCAGCGTCCATTAAATTGCGGCACTTGCGTACATGGCTAGTAAGGCCAATACGAGAGCGGCAGGCACGTCCGCATATATGTATTGCTTTACATAAAACACGACAAAGTGAAAAATAAATAAAAAATGGGAACTTCAGTATAAATATTTAAAAAAAAAAGTGAGTTAGGTGGGCTGAGTTAGGTGGATTCCTAAAAATATAAAGATAGGAATGAGATAGTCGTTGAGTAGAAAAATACTTTAATGTTAAAAAAATCTAAGCAACGATACCCAACTCGAAGAGGTTGGTCAAAAAAATTTTTGCGCTTTCGTTTAGTTTTATGGGAGCCCCCCTTTAAAAAATTTAGAATGTAATTTTGATAATTTGTATGGCTTTGGGTCAACAAGATGCTTATACTGTGAAAATTTGAAAACTGTAGCGCCCGCCGTTTGCCTGTAAAACCTGTGTGACAGACGACGGACGGACCGACGGACGGACGGACGCGTGACAGCAATAGGGTGCTGTTTGGACCCTTTAGGTGCGGAACTCTAGAAATTGAATACTACTTTTTTGGCTAACTGATCACAAAAGGTAACTTATGCAGTTATATATGTGTGTTCCGGACGATACCCTTAGCTCCATCTATGAACGACTAGTGGAAGCTCATATATCGCGTCACATATGTCGCGACCAATACCAACAGCGGATATGCGGCTACGTAACTCTACGTCACGATATATTGTTCCCACTACCTCTATCCTCGAATCATGTACTTCTATGACTTGCCATTTATCATTACACGAATAAGCACGTATAAGTTTTGAACTTTTCATTTCACCATCCAAGATACGTCGCACTCTCTTACTTTCTTCACGCTATCAACGCAGAGCAACAAACAATGTGAAAGTTTAGATGTTGTTACTAAATTACGCAAAAACAGCTGTAACGAATTATGATGAAACTTGGTACCCAACGATTTTATAGCCAAGATTAACTAACATATATTCTAGATTAACTAAGATATATGTTATATTCTAGAATAGGTACTTTTATCCCGGAAATCAATCCACCAATTTACATGAATGAACTCGCGGGCAAAAGGTAAATCATAAACTAGCTTAAATTGTTACCCTCCGTGAAATCAATCAACGGTCTCCCATCGGAAAATCAGCGCTGGCAGTAGGTAAGTAATGTCCGCATTATACTTGCTGAGATGGAACCGTTTCGTGACAACATAACATAAAATATACTCTTCTATCTACCTATATTTATTTATGTTGGTGTGTTGTAAGACTTGTAAGTTTGTTTTATCTTGAATGTTTGTTTCTTCTTTCAAAACAACAGGCGGTGTTATCGCTAGAAAGCGATCTCTTACGAGTTTACGTACAAATACCGATCTTTATTCCGTGTCCCACTTCCTCAATGTCAGTAAAGGACGAAGTCCAAATGCGTCGTAAAAGTAAGTTTGACTGGAATGAGCAATACACACATAAACATGAGTGAAAAAGATGTAAGCATAGACAAAAACGCAAGCGAGATTCAATGACATAATTATGTCGTGTCTCTCATCACGTATAAGGCTATAGTACCTGGGAGACCGAGCCTTGCTCGGTGTTTTCCCGTAAACCAGGCAGACTATAGCTCTACAAAGATCTAAATAAAGATATTAAGTAGATAAACAGACCTATATAAAGCTGCAACCCGACACATTTCTATTGACATAATTGGGTCATAAACAGATTTAGGTTCTCGTCTTTCCTGTGGACATAATAAAGCTTAATTTTGGATTGGTCTAGTAACCCGCATAAACGGCGTCTTCCGGTTCTATAAATCCATGTAATAAAATCATAACTCACATGATCATAAGCCGTTAACTATTGACCACAGGAGAGACGACTTTTGTTTTTTGCAAGTGTTTATGACCCAATTGTTCTCCTAGTGAGGTCCCTCAGGTCTAATACGATGTCTGGGAAAAGTGTAGGGGGTGGCTCCGTGACTACCAGAGAAATACTTCTGAAAACCTTTGAATACCTCTTTTATATCGTCTAATGTACACCATGTTTTAATGTAAAATAAATAATTGATTGATTGAAAACCAAAAAGTTGGCCAACGGCCTGGCTAAACGGTAGGTGGGGGGATGCTCGACCAAATGTCATAGAGAACTGCAAGCCATTTGGTGAGGTGACTTTTTTTGGCGATTATTTTTTGGCAAAAATTTCAAAATGGTCCTAGCGCGTTGAGATTTCGCATGCGGGGACTCAGGGGGAAAAACAACTTTTGAGTAATTTACGCGAGCCCGAAGGGCGAGCTTCAGGCCGCCAGGCTGCAGGCATTCAAGTGGTCAGGTGCGCCCCCCCCCCCCCCCCCCCCCCCCCTCAAATGTTTGGCGAAGCCGAAGGCCGAGCCGCGGGAGTAGGTACCAAACCACCGAAAATCCTATATAAATACAAGGTTTCGCGAGCCCGAAGGGCGAGCTTCAGGCTGCGAGGCCGCAGGCCGAGCTCGGTCGAGGGCCATAGTCCCGGAACCCCACCCCGAGTGCCCAAGCGTCCCCCCCCCCCCCCCCAAGTAATTTTTGCGAGATCGATACGGGAGGAAAGGGTTGCCTAACTATTCATATGACCTATGTATCTTACAAGCGAACCTGAGGGCCGAAGGCCTGAAGGTGAGAGGCAAGGCTTCGCGAGGCCCAAGGCCGAGTGTCCCATCAGAGCGCGCTCTCCATGCGAGCCCGAGAGCCACTTGCGGCAGAAGCAAACACTCACTATTCCTATCATTGTTACAATCGAACCTGAGGGCCGAAGGGCGAGCTTCAGGCCGCCAGGCCGCATGCGTTCAAGTGGTCAGGTGCGTCCCCCCCCCCCCCCAAGTAATTTTTGCGAGATCGATACGGGAGGAAAGGGTTGCCTAACTATTCATATGACCCATGTATCTTACAAGCGAACCTGAGGGCCGAAGGCCTGAAGGTGAGAGGCAAGGCTTCGCGAGGCCCAAGGCCGAGTGTCCCATCAGAGCGCGCTCTCCATGCGAGCCCGAGAGCCACTTGCGGCAGAAGCAAACACTCACTATTCCTATCATTGTTACAATCGAACCTGAGGGCCGAAGGGCGAGCTTCAGGCCGCCAGGCCGCATGCGTTCAAGTGGTCAGGTGCGTCCCCCCCCCCCCCTCCCTCCTCTCAAATGTTTGGCGCGGCCGAAGGCCGAGCTGCGGGAGTACCAAACAACCGAAAATCCTATATAAATATACAAGGTTTCGCGAGCCCGAAGGGCGAGCTTCAGGATGCGAGGCTGCAGTCCAAGCTCGGCGGCGGGCCGAAGGCACGGAGCCCCATCCCGAGTGCCCAAGCATCCCCTCCCCCCAGTATTTTTTGCGAGACCGATACGGGAGGAAAAGGTTGCCCAACTATTCATGTGCCCCATGTATGCCTCGCAGGCCCGAAGGCCCGAAGCGTCCCTTAGAGCGCGCTCTTCACGCGAGCCGGAGAGCCGCTTGCGGCCAGAAGGGCGAGCCCACGCAGACACTCACTATTACTATCATTATTACAATCGAACCTGAGGGCCGAAGGCCCGAAGGTGAGCGGTAATGTTTAGCGAGGTCGAAAGCCGGGCTCACGCGGACACTCGAACCTAGCCGAACGCCCGAAGGTGAGCGGTAAAGCTAAGCGAGGCCTGAAGGTCAAGCTCACGCGTACACTCGCGTACACACGGAACCTGAGGGCCGAAGGACCGAAGGTGAGCGATAAGGCCGACCTCACGCGTACACTCGAAGTTTAGGGCCGAAGGGCAATAAAGGACAAATACACAACAACAACACAAATGTTTTTCCTCAGGTCTGCCTTGGATGCGTACATTAAACGTTTTTCTCAAAGGCTTCCTAGGCATTTCAAAGTCCTCACGACACTTGCATATAGGTACACATTTTAAATAAACATTATTATTGAATTCCTGGCTACTCGACTAATTCCTTCTCCGATCTGTTTTAATAACGCATTCAGTAAATAAATGTCAGTACGAAATAAAATGGTAACAATTTCTTCATCGACATTCAAAATACTTATTTTTTAAACCACGATCGAAATAAACTAAAAAATCAAAATAAACATAAATAAACGTGAAACCCGACCACATAATGGGCTATTATGGTGCGAGAAAAGGACGCAGCTATGCGGTGGAACGAGACAAAATTGTAAGCATATAAGAACGATTTTAATACTCATTGCAAGAAGCTTAGGGTTGCGTGCCGAACATTCGTTTGAAGCCAGAAAATATGGCTTTGAATGACGTCACGTTATATTGCATCTCTTTCATTCTAATATAAGATGGATCTAATAAAAGAGATGAAATATAACAGTAAAAACTCATATTTTCTGGCTTCAAACGAATGTTCAGCACGCAACCTCCAGGATGTAGGTATCTAAACTTTTTGATTCATTGAGATTATTTGACACCGCAGAACGTGGCCATAGATATAATATATACTCTGCAGTTATAGATGCGCCAACGAGCGACCAGGGCTATGTCTTTCTCATACTTTTGCTCATATTCATACAAAATTTGTACTACGCAATTTGGCCGGTTTGCATGTCCAATACATTGCTTATGGAAATTTGCATTTGCCTGTAACCCGACCACGAAAAAACGTCCGGTCGGTGATAGGGACAAAACATCTCCCCTCTCTCTCTCTGCCTCTTTTCTATTTCCTCTTATAGGAATCGCAATAAGACTATCTTTCTCTAGCAAAGCGTGTCAGCATGGTGTCAGCCCCTTGAACGTGTCTGATAAAAAGCCTCGTAAGGCGTTGTCATGTGTCATTCTTTCTAAATGCTAAACAAAACAAGATTTATACTCGCCTCACCATACGTCCTTATATGTCTTGACCCTGAGATTCGTGACAACTATGTGCATATTCGTAGGTCAGGCTTATACTGGTTCTTCTGACACTAATTTTCCGTACGTCAGCAGCCATTGTAAATATCAATCACGAAGAAAAGTAAAAACATGAAAACTCGAAAACACGCATTTTCTCAAATATAAGACTGAGCTAGATCGATTGCTCGTCCCCGAAAACCCCCACATACCAAATTTCATCAAAATCGTTAGAGCCGTTTCCGAGATCCCCGAAATAAATATATATACATATATATATATAAATAAATAAATAAATATACAAGAATTGCTCGTTTAAAGATATAAGATTTGTCTCCGTCGCCAGAACGCCACTGATGATCTGCCAATGGTATCACCACATACCTATAACACGAGTAATGATGAGATGTCATAACCGTGCTATGAATGTATTGGTTTCTGATACTTCTCTATACTTCTATAATATGAGTCAATCAACTTTTCCTTGTCGTTATTCTGTCCCGTCAGCCAGGAGACAACAGTAACCGAGTTTCTTAGAAAAAAAAATTATAATATGGAGTTCTCTAGCATGCTCAAGAGATGAGCAACGTCAGAATGGGTTTATAATCATCGCTAAAAATCGTGTTGAGTAGGATTAAAGTCGGTAAAATCACAGTTTTTAAGAGTGACCCAGGAGACGTAACCATGGTAACGAGTGACAAGAAATAGTTGATTGACCCATATTCTCTTTCTACGAGCATAATGTTTTAATACTTTGGCAATTTATTGATCGAGTGAGTGAAGCGATCGAAGGTTTTGGCAGATTACGAGACAAATTTAAATTTCACATAGGCCACAGAAAATTTCTGGTTGTTACTAAGCCGCCGGTTACCATTGTAATTCATACGAGTATTAATACTTTTTTGTAGCTAAATTCAGAATGCCAGTAAGCATGACATTTCTGAATTTAGACAACTCATTACTCGTCATTTGACCAGTCGAATGAATTATCACGGTAAGATCTGAAATGTTTCCCGTTTCTTTCAGTAACAAAACAAATGTTACTACTGCTCAAATTACTGAAATATTTCACAATTTGCCCAACTTTAAGTCAAATCAAATCAAATCAAAAATTGAATGACGCTAATCCTGTGTATGCTATGATGTAGGTACCTATCTAATATAAAAAATGTCTTTATTTCTAGTGCGAATATGGGTTTTGTTTTGGTCTTTGCATCTAACCCAAGACTACAGACAAGGCCTTAAGATGGTGCGACTTCTCCCAAATGCTTTAAAAACACTCGAGCTTTTAAAAGGTTCGGTTTAAAATAACTCTGAAATAGAGACGCCGCCAGGGAATCGCAAACCTTAGTACCTAGTTAGTGCGCATAATAAAATACGTAGAAAAGCTTTTACTATGGAGATCCTCCGATTACTATCGAGATCTATTAATATTTTTCTCAAAAATGGGCCGCAAAGTGAACATTGCATAACACACACATTGGAAGGTAAACTCTATAGCTTAAGGTCAGAACAAAACTGAAACATAAAAAACAGTGCAGGCCGCCTGCAATGTTACATATCAATTCCTTTATTTGTCGAGTTCCAAACTTTAAAAAAAGTAGAAACAGGCATATAAAAGACTGCACAGGTCGTATTCAGCCAATTCAACTCGTATTTTGTGTGTCTCAAATAGGTTGCGGTTTTTCGGTGGAAAAGTTGCAAGTGACGTGAAAGCATGAAGTTTTTGACGTTTTAAGGTTATGTTTATGAAATCTTAATTTAAATTTCGTCTTATTTCCCCCATTTTTGAGAAAAGCACTATATCAGCCTCGGCTTCGTATTATAATTAAACGGACTCGCAAGCTCGTCCGCTTTAACAAATACTCAGCCTGCAATTGCCTCCTTCCTGGCCATGGCAATAATGTACTATTGTTTATGCCAACCAGGACAAATACCTGCACAGAGCATATAATTTAGAAGCCCAGATAATGACGATGCAGATAATGTGCCGTCGGCAGATATCGACCTGACAGCTTGATGCATCGCTCCATTTGCTGAACAAGCACCTCCGTCCAAACGGACCACGTAATATAACTATTGGATAATAATTGTCAGGTTGCCGACTTGCAAAGTCAACCAAAGCAATTTTATTATTTAAGTAGGTTATAATGATTTATTTTGTAAACTTGTAGTACTTAGTTATTGGTAAATAAAAATATTTTCAGACAAAAGCAATGTGTATTGTAGGGGTAGGTATCGAAAGTAAACAACACGCTGAAAATATAAACGTCAAAAATGATGCAACATAATAATATTTAAAAAAAACCGGCCAAGTACGTGCGTGTCGGGCCACGCGCAATGTGGGGTTCCATAGTTGTTCTCCCGTTACATTATGTGGACTAAAAGTTTGCAAACTTATATTTACTATGTTTGTGGATTAACAACATTATTTATGTAAGGTATCAGTAGAAATTGTACGCAAGTTTGCTTTTGCAAAGTACATTTCTTAACTTCGACTATTACTGGTTAACTACTCGTAGTAATGTCTACTTAGCTGTGATATTTTTTCTTTAAATTCATTATATTATATACTACTAACCTAATTTTTTTCACATATCTAGTAGCCACCGTTTAGCTGGCGGGGGGGACACCCGACCATAACAAAAATTATCACTTTAAAGCTTAATATCAAGTTCTTAAATCAAAAAATGGTTTCAGAAACCTAACCGAGTGGCACATACTGCTTTTCACACCTTCTATGAGGAAAATAGTCATTGTTGCCTTCAAATGAGAGAAAGAAAAGTACGACTTTGAGCCCTCATTCCAGGGCAACAATGACTTTTTTCTGAATAGCAGGTGTGAAAACATCATTTTCCCTAGGTACCGCGTTGTCTACGAATACTTTGTTTAATGTTTAATATTGAGGCAAGATCAAACGTCCGTTTTCTTTGTTCCATTCTTATACAATGCCAAAAAACAATTGCGTTATAGGGTAAGCCAGCCGTGGGCGCCTCAGGCACGTGCTTAGGTTTTCGCCGGCGCAGACAATAAAGGTCAAAGTTTATGAGCCCTGCATAAACGAGACCTTTGATTGTGTTAGTAGAATCAATATTTAAACACACGCAGCACATGTAAAATATTATTATTTTATCTATAAATTGATTGAATTGAATAAACTATACCTACTCTGTTCACTGTACCAGTGCAATTTATGTAAACCTGATAAATACTTATATTGTTATGTTATCGAAATTTATGTATAATGATGTGTTCACCTATAATTGGGATACATAAGTGCCCAAATATATTACTTAGTTATTACACAAAAAAATACTAATGATATCCAAGGAATGCTTAAGGCCGGGTATTACCACTTTTGAGTTTCTAAAAACCAGCTGAGACATAGAATATAGTGTCTTAAAATCTAAAAAATATATATGTGTTACATAAGGCTCTTGTCTAGTCAAATTCGCAGTCAGTTACATGACCTGATGAATTTCACTCGATAGAAAAAAAATCGCAAAGTTACCCCTTTTTGGAATGTATTTTCAATACTACGGCTATATTACTGATATATTTAACATTTAATATTTGTACTCAATTAAAGATCCTAAATAGTTATAGACAAATTCGCAGGGTTTGCTTTGATAAAACGATTGGCTTAATGACGATAGCTAAATATTTACGAAACTGCGCGCAGAGCTTGCGTAGAGAGCGTTGTAAACTTAGGCGTGTTAGAGCGGGACATTTGCGTTGGGGATACCTGCCCTTAAAGCGCAAAACTAAAGTTTATTGCTAGAAAAGTTAAAGTAGTTATTATTAGAAACTTCAATCAGCAAACGACCTCGTAGATACTTAGGTGAGCATTTTTACGTGGCTCCACAAAATAAATTTTATTCCTTACAGCGGTACGTATAAATTGAAAATCAATATGAAAATAGCGTGAAATCACAGTCCCGAGCGCAATCACTAGGTTTTTGAGCGAAAAAAATCATTTGTGACTTTTATCGCGTACAGTTTGCGGGAACAGACGTTTGCATTTTACGTGATCGTGTCGGCTGAGAAAAAGTGATTGCTATAGAATTTCGGTTCGATTGTCAAGTTGGGTACCTAAACTTTCATCTATTTGAAATGAAAATTATAGAATTATCCTAAAACATCAACTCACGCAAGCTGGACTGATGACCTGGTAATGGTCACGGGAGTCCACTGGATGCGGGTGGCAGTGGATATCTTTCGGCTGATATGATGAAGATCCAACACATACTCAAACGAACGAGGGCAGGTTTTAGGTACTCATATTTATGATTATAGACCAATGAATGTCAAAATGTCAAAGAATCTAGTTTTTTTTTTTTATATTTTAAAGAACACGTTTTCGTTTCGCTTTCGTTTGCAGACGATTTGGTGCAGTCCTCCCTAACTATCGTACATTTGTAGTTGAACGTTATGCGGAAATACAAAGGAGATAGGAAGATAAACATTACCTAGTCATTAGATATTATTAGGTACCTACGCGGTCTTTACGGGTTCGACATATGTAATTATGTAATGTGTTATTACCAATAAATAATGTCTATGTCTATGTCTATGTATCTACTGTGAGCACCTCTGATTGCTCCAATGAAACGTTGTAATCCTGAATTTACATTAGCTGTCGAGTCTGTCCAGTAAATCAATATTTGTATTTGCATAATAAAAATGTTAACTCCACCCGACTGTACCTCCGCATTAAGCCAATCGGCGAATATTTACGAGGTCTCGTTAAAATTTATTCCCCCTGTTTGTCGCGAGTTTTCAACGGCTAACGAATGTGACCCGACTCCTACTCGTAATTGAATTAGGCGACTTCCTGAACTTTTACAGTATTCCAGTGTTTTAATCGCTCACGTGGTCGTGTCGGAGGTTTCTCCTGGATTTTCCCCAGGCTTGTCTCCAGCCGCACACTCCTTTCGCTTTATTGGTTCAAAAAAGAACCTGACTTACCGATATGTTGTTTTTTGACCTGAGCTTACTGATATCGTACAGATTTCCTCACTCGACGGGATACTGTCAGTATTACATATTTTGCGCGTAATATCATGCGTGGAATCGGGCAGTAGGTACTTACTGCATTTTTGCCCCGTTTCCGCACGCATCCCGCACTGAGCGAAAAAAAAAAACTAATTATTAGTAAGTTTTAGTGAATCCCAGGACAAGGAGATTATATACTAACGGTTACAAACCAGTTTTTGATAATAGTAGTTATTTACTAATACCAAAAAATTTGCCCTTGTAACAACTAAACTGTTTTGTAACCGTTAGTATATAATCTCCTTGTCTTGGGATTCACTAAAACTTACTAATAATTAGTATTTTTTTTCGCTCAGTGCGCGTCAGTGAGGAAGCACTGAAAACTAAACTGCTTGTACTATTACTTATTCTGTGACTAAACTAATCTAAAGGAATCCGGGGTTCGCTTTGGCACCTAATCCAAAATTTTGGCGTAGACTAGATTTAAAAAATAATAATTATGGGATTGATCTTGGCCAGCATCTAGCTTTTTACGAAAGTGACTGCCATTTGACCGAGACGGAAAAGTAGACCTTGTTGGGATGTGTGTATGTTATTAGACGTGTATTGTACCTTATCCTAGCCAAATTGACTCAGTCTACTAGCCTAACATAATGTTTTCGGTTCGTTATGGCTTGATTAACTTCTGGGGCCCGGAGCAAATGCGGGATTTCTTGGTTAGAATATATACGAACACGGTTAACGCAGTAGAATTCGGCACTAAAAAAGGCTCAAATCGAAAAGTATGGCGTAGTTCTGCTGTTTTATTATGTTGTATGGATCAGTTCGGGTAGCGGGAATCCAAATTTGCAACTTCGAAAAACTGGAGCTTGCACGCGGAAAACTGCAAACACGTTAGGACTTTTTTCACTTAATGTTCGAAAACTCATAAAATGTGCACTATCAGTTACTTATAAACAGTCTGTCAAAAGTTACTTCTACCAGCAAAAGCTCTGTAGGTAGACAGTAACAGAGCAATTTTTTTATTTAATTCAAGAAAGAAACGAAACAGGTATGAATACAAAGAAGGCAAACACTCGTAATTTACTTGTATTTTTTAGCTCCCTGAAGTCATCAACTCTCCCCAGGGATAATCAATCTAGGTTAACGCCTACACTCTTCAAACTCGATAAAATACTCTCGATTTTCGTCAAATTTGAACGTAAAGACTGATACGTAGGTATTCTAAATTATGTTATCGATGATCGTCAATTTGGTGCCTTCAACTGGAGTTTACGTACACTACTAAAGGTTTATGGTATTTTGAGAAGTCCATAAAGTTTTAAGGGTACTTACCTAGTTATCGATTTAAAAACGCTTATCGGTTAAGGCAATTTTCCATATGAATTGGCATTTTATCTTCGTTTTTATAGTATTGGATTATTGCGGCCTAATTATCATACTCGTATATCGCATCAGAAACACGGAACTGCGCTCAAAACACTAGTTTTCGATACTAGTTTAGTCCGTCAGACTGAAGTGGGTCTGGGCCGGACATGTCTGCCGCACGCATCCGCAAAGATGACGAAAAGAAGTACGCAGTAGACCCCGCAAGATGGCTATCGGATCAGAGGCAGAGCAAAACGGAGATGGCGGGAACGAACTAACAATAGGGCCTTTGCCCAACAGTGGGACACTCATATCAGCTACTAAATCATAAACCGCGACGCATTAACATAGCTGTACCGAACCAGAGTAAAATGGTTGGCTTTAATATCCACACAGTGAATCCTCAAATTTTTTAAACGGTCGGCAACGCGCACGTGACTGCTTTGGAGTTGCGAGCGTCTATAGGCTGCGGTCTCCGCTGACCATCGGTTGGAACGTACGCTTGTTTGCCAACGTTGTTATATAAAAAAATAGATGCATGAAAGTTTGTATGGGAGGGCGATTAACGAGTTCTACTCATATGAAGCTACAGCCAAAGCCGGTTACCCACATATCAGTTTTTGCTGTAACATCTCCACTCTGCAGTTATACTCGATTTCTTCAAGAATATGAGTTCAAAATGGCGGATGACTTTATCAAATTATATCCAAAAAACCGCGGCGGGACCTGCATGAATAAGGCAGGAGGCCGGATTAAGTAAGTAAGTAATATGTACCGGGAAAATGAATTTCCGACACTAAGGCCCCAGTGTAAGCGATGCCACAAAATGAATTTCCCGATCTAAGGTCCCAGTGTAAGCGATGCCACAAAATGAATTTCCCGATCTAAGGTCCCAGTGTAAGCGATGCCACAAAATGAATTTTCAACGATAAGGTCCCAGTGTAAGCGATGCCACAAAATGAATTTTTCAACGACAAGGTCCAAGTGTATGCGATGCCATAAAATGAATTTCCGCCGGTAAGGTCCCAGTGTAAGCGATGCCACAAAATGAATTTTCATCGATAAGGTCCCAGTGTAAGCGATGTCACATAATGAATTTTCAACAACAAGGTCCCAGTTTAAGCGATGCCACAAAATGAATTTTTCAACGACAAGGTCCAAGTGTATGCGATGCCACAAAATGAATTTTTCAACGATAAGGTCCAAGTGTATGCGATGCCACAAAATGTATTTCCGACGAAAAGATTCCAGTGTAAGCGATGGCGCTACAAATGTATTTCCGACGCTAGTACCCGGTTTAAGCGATGCCACAAAATAAATTTCCGATGCTAATGTCTCAGTTCAGTACAAGCGATGCCACAAAAAAGTGTCAATTCGGTTTGTTTCTGACCCTTTTTGTAAAAGACTGACTAGCGGCTAACCGTAGTTTTACCTGATGGTAAACAAGTGATGAGAGGGCCTAAAATGGACCTCACTGGTACAGTATCAGTAATAAACTATTCCTCATAACTTTGTAGATAAATAGATCGTAATTTTCTGGGAATACAGACGTCGCGAGCGTATTCCATTACATGAGCGTATTATTAAGCAGTTCGCATTAAGGCGATATATTGATTGAAAGAGACGCGCGTATGTTTTTCGTTCACAACAAAACGGGATGCAATTATCTCCGGAAATGGTTTTTAGAGAAATCTCGATAAATATCTGACTGTGTGCAAGTTTATTAAATTTCCTCTTGTCAGAGTATAGATGAGGTAAAATACGATCATAATATTAACTTAATCGTGTCTTTTTGAGTTGTTTCAGTAGGCTGAGTAAAAAAATGAAAATATAGACCAACTTTGGATTTCTTTTGGAATCGAAAATTTTATAAGTAATCATGTTTCGGCTATTGTCAGTACCACAATCATATAATCAAGAATCATATATCTGAAAATCATTCCCTATTGTTTCCTCGTCTGGGAAAAACAGCGTTTCAAAGTTTCTAAATTTCTCGTTGTAGCGCCTGAAAGAAAGTTTTTATACGTTTCGTGCTTGTATACATTCTTAGAGTCTGTCGCTTTAGCCCAGCGCAAACTGATGTTTCAGAATGTCGCTGGAACTGAGACCCATCCCTAGCAATATCTTTGAATAATCGGAGCGACAACAGCGGCAAATGAAAAAGTATGCAACCGAGCCGCACCATTTAACGCTTTAAGTCCCGCTAACACTGACGGATTATCGCGGTCGCGTTAAATAAGCTTATTATATAAATACATAAAGTGGTCCAATTTTGAACCTTAATGCCTAAATAATATAGTCGTTACTTGGTAGATCACATTCTTGGCTTACAGTACTACACAGTATTTTGGCTCTGTTCGATGAGTGCTGCATTGCGATGTTGAAAATGCTATAAAATTTAATGAAAAGTATTTATTAAATTAACATAAAAACTAACTATGAATAATAAACCTAATTAAAAACACAACTAAACGCTAAAAAAAAACGAATTACAAAAAGAATACCCCGTCCATCAGGTCTGCCTGCGATATGGTGCCATGTACGCTGGCCGGGTTACCACTCTGTATGGCAAGGGAAATTCTCTGGGAGAGGTAAGCGCCAGTAAATAAATTAGACCAACTAAGAAAATAGTCAAGCTACGGTAGCCCAGTGGTTCAAGCATGCGGCTGTCAAGCGGCGGAACTTATGTACGGAATATCATTTGATATTTACCGTTAGCTTTTCGGTGAAGGAAAACATCGTGAGGAAACCTGCATACATCCGCGAAGAAATTCAAAGTTGTATGTGAAGTCCCCAACCCGCTCTGGGCCAGCGTGGGGACTACTGCCCAATCCCTCTCATCTATGAGAGGAGGCCTGTGCCCAGCAGTGGGACGTATATAGGCTGATGATGATGATGATGATGAAGAAAATAGTGCCCACCCCAAATCTTGGGATTTGGTAACGGAATCCGGACAATCTTAAGTATGCAACTTGTGCTGGGATAACGCTAGAAAAATTATAAGCATAAACATTAGTAGTTCCCGAGTTACATAGTTGTGATAGACGAACAAACTGAGTCACACCTGGATTCCTCTTGTCTCATTTTGGCGCGGAATCCTAAAAGCGCCACAAACCAGAGCACGTCAGTTAGAAAAATGGTCCATACACAAACGCCATTTGTAACGCTAATAGTTATTCGGTAGTAGTTATGTGCCGACAGAGTGCGCCTTTGTGCAGATGTCGGGTTGAGTGATGGGGCTATATCGGAGGAACTTGTTTTGAGTATTATGTCCGGGCGTGGGAAATATCGGATGTGGTGTTGATGCTTCCGTAAAGACTCCGTACTAAAACGCGTCATTGTAAGGAATATTTACTACCGGTGGCCTTAGCATCTTCATACATAATAGAACATTACTTACCAAGGGCGGTAAGCAAAGAATATTTCATATCGCAGATATTTGACGCTCGAGCCGAAGGCGAGGACGATAAATATGCAACCTGAGGCTTTCTTTATTACCGCCCGTGGTAGATACAAACATTTATGTCACCCCCTGGCCAGGAAGTGGGATTTTCCGCGAGCGGAGCGTACAGTGTTTGCCACGTTATGGCAAGGTGTGACATAAAATTAATTTCAGTAACGCTTTTAGCAACCATAGGTTTAAAGATAGTAAAAATGCGTTATTGCAATAATAAGCTCTTCACTTTTCGTGAGATGGGGTCTACGTTTCCCGGAGGCGTTTCAATTAAATTTTACGTAAAATTGCACATATAGAACTCGAATGGTTCAACGTTTCATTATAATGCATTAGTTATTAAAATACGAACGAAACGGAACGGGTCTCAACGAAAGGTTCTAATGTATTGGGACATATCCGGGACAACGCATACGAAGAGTTGAGCTTATTTTCAAAATACATTTTTGATTATCTATTGCACAGTACAACACAATCTATCAACTTGATAAAATTAGTCAACATATTACTAAACATTGTGTATATTTAATTACCCAGAAGTTCCCTAAATATTTCCCCTGGCTATACCTATCCTTTGATCGAGGAAATATATCTGTAATTTTGATTTGGTACACTCCATAAGAATATATTTGTATAAGCTGAAATACTAGCGAAATAGCGAATACTGTAACACTAATTTCACGACTTCATAACACGAGACAAACGAAAATAGGAATAGCGAATAGTTCTGTGGAACTTCCTTCAATAAAGCTTTGATATTTGACTTCCAAACTTCACTTCATTGTAGTCATCTCATTTCAAAAGAGCCTACGTACCTTACCCCTAGACGTAATTACCCCCTTCCAGTTCTGAGTTGTTGTACTATTCTGAAATTAATTTCGCAAATGTGCCGTGTCACTTTCATTATGTAACGAAATGAGGGAGACAGAATTATTGTTTGTTTTGCTGTTAAAACACACTAGAGTAATTAGTTATGTTAATTGTTTGGCTGTTTTAGTATGGGATGGGTATAGTGTGATATATATTATATGTCTTACAAAAGTTTGGAACTATTAACATAAAGTACATTAGAAGGCCCATATTCATGACATTTTAATGGCAGTAGGTATTTTAGAGTAAAACAAGTCATAAACCGGCATTGATGATATAAAAACTTTTTGTCTGAATTATTTGACCTAGTGAAATGAAGATCTCTTCTTCAGCTTAGATAAAATTGCTTTCGTATGCCCTTCGGATTTCCGGTTGTTCTGTCCTACAGGTCACATTTTCTCGTGAAATTTTGTGAGCAGCTTCGATAATTACATTTTTTTTTTGTGGTCACAATAAAAATAAAAAGGTACAATAAGCATCATAGAATATTATGAGATGTAAGTCAGAGAAGCTAATAACAACACAGATTTGTTAGATATGTATAAGGTCTCTTAACCAGTCACTTGCTTTTGGCAACTCTGGTTGCCAGGCATCAACTCAAAATACAAAGCAAGCAAGTGGTTAAGCGTCAACATGAAAATAATAAAATCTAATAAATGTTCTCAGAGTAAGGTCTCTGAGCGTCAGTATAAAAAATGAAATCAAATGAGAACAGACTGAAGTTTCTCATGTCAATTCAACTGAACACTAGTACTAAGTTACTATTCCCTGCAAACAAGAACAGACCTTTAGATGGATTAAGCAGTTAAAAAAGTTTAAATCTAGTTTAGTTTGGTTTAACATAAAGGCTCTTATTATATTTGAATTTTAAAAAAATTCGTGAGTCACGTTAAAACTGTATGAAACATCGATATTACAATAGTTCTTACTGCAATGCAGTGCACCTACAAACGTACGTGTTTCTTATAAAGAGCGTTCAGCAATCGTTTAATTGTTAACTTCATTAAGTTACTGCACTCACCGCCTCGTAACTCGCAGAGAAGCGTGAAGTTTCCGCCCTCCTCCAGCGGTCCCACGACGCCGGCCACGTCCCGACCTTGCTCGTCGTACAACAGCAGTTTGTGTGGAGGTACTGCAACAATAATGTTATTATTTTATTTTTATGACCGCTACCGAAACCGTTCTTTGGAAGGCACGTTAAGCCGTTGATCCCGGTTGCTGTCTATGGCAGCAGTCGTTAAGCCAAGTTGGAGGCCTTCGGACGGCTTGAGAACTTCTAACAGTCAAGTTGCCCACTCACTTGACAAAGCCCAATAAGGTCTAGTTTCCCCCGGGGTTGGAAGGCCAAATGGCAGTCGCTTTCGTAAAAACTAGTGCCTACGCCAAATCTTGGGATTAGGTAGCGGACCCTAGGCATCCTTCAGGATGAAACTGTACTGGGATAACGCTAGGAGGATGATGATGATATGACCGCTACCGAACGGAAAATCTAAGAGCCAATGGCCTGGAGTGGTACGGCCATGTAATAAGGAGAGATGAAAGGCATGTAACAAGAAGAGTGTTAGATATGAGTGTGGATGAATGCAAGAAACGAGGTAGGCCAAGAAAAGGTGGATGAATTGTGTGAAAGACGATATGAATAAGAAGGATGTGAATGTAGAGATGACGGGCGACAGAGGTGTATGGAAGAAAAAGACATGCTGCGCCGACACGAAATAAATGGGAAAAGGGCAAGCGAATGACCGCTTCAGCCTAGTTGGCAGTGACTCTGCCTACGAAGCTGGAGGTCCCGGGTTCGAATCCCGGTCAGGGCATTTATTTGTGTGATGAGCACGAATACTTGTTTCTGAGTCTTGTATGTTTTCTATATACGTATTTTGAGTATCTATTTATCTATAAAATATGTATATCGTCGTATAGTACCCATAGTACAAGCTTTGCTTAGTTTCGGACTAGGTTGATTGGTGTAAGATTATCCACAAATATTTATTTATTTTTTTGGTAAACTTTGGAGGATAACGGCCATGCCACGACTTCGAGTGATAGTGGCAGCGGCAACGGTTTTCTTAACACATTGAGCGTGATTCTAAACTTATCGCAGTGCGTTACGCATCTCAACCGACCAATGAACAGATAAATTGCCGCGCCGCAATTCGCGCAAAGTCGTGCTGTTAGGAATTTTTATAACATTTTCCTTTCTCAATCGTAAAACAAAACTTTTTCAGAAAGTGAAACTCAAGCCCTTTCATGTGACACCCCACTTTACATAGTAACTAGACTTTGAACTTTTGTCCCCCTTTTATTAATCGATTATTTTCACGGAAAAAAAACATTTTTCATGTTTGAAATGTTCAACAACAGTCCATCGTATCTGAAAGTTCCTAGTCGACGAGTTCTTGAAGTCTACCCTGCAAAGGTAGACTAACTCGTCGTCCAACTGGACTGCGTCGACGACCAGCAAGTACGGCCGAGACATGGTGAAGAGGTAGGCCCATCGGCCGAGTACTTAAACTATATGTCTCGATGTTAATACTTAAGTGTACCTACCTACCTAACAAACTATGCATACCATCTTTCTATCAATAATTTTGTATCCTACTTAGTATGTAGTATTTAAATAAGTTAAGTTACCTTACATGTGTTAGAAACTGAGCACGTCTCGCCATCAAACGTTTAGTTTGGCGAGTATTTTTTCAGATACGTAAAATGTAACTTTTTTGAAATAATAAATTAAAAACACATTGACATTGAATTAAACTATTTATAACTTATTTAAAACTCACCGACAACAGTTAACCGTTAACCGTATCTGAAAGTTCCTAGTCGGCGAGTTCTTGAAGTCCACTCTACAGCGGTAGACTCCCTCGTCGTCCAACTGGACTGCGTCGACGACCAGTGAGGCCGGCCGAGACATGGTCACGAAGTTGGCCCGTCGGCCGACTACAACTATATTTGACAATTAATTAAACTATTTATAACTTATTTAAAACTCACCGACAACAGTTAACCGTATCTGAAAGTTCCTAGTCGGCGAGTTCTTGAAGTCCACTCTACAGCGGTAGACTCCCTCGTCGTCCAACTGGACTGCGTCGACGACCAACGAGGCCGGCCGAGACATGGTCACGAAGTAGGCCCGTCGGCCGAACGCGAGCGGGTCTGACCAGTGCAGGGCCTTGTTGAAGCTGCGGCCGCGGACGTCGAAACTGTCAAAAGATAAATCATAATCAAGATATAGTATAAAACAAAGTCGCTTCCTGCTGTCTGTCCCGTTGTATGCTTAGATCTTTAAAACTACGCAACGGATTTTGATGCGGTTTTTTGTAATAGATAGAGTGATTCAAGAGGAAGGTTTATATGTATAATATGCACCAATGCAAAGCCGGGGCGGGTCGTATAAATATAAAATAGCTACAAATTTGAAAGGAGAGAAGAGGCTGCTTTTGAGAACGATCGAGAAAAGAATAGGAAATATGCTGGGGCACCTGATACGACATGACATTCATTCATTTATTCATCTTCAGCCCGTAAACTGCTGAGCATAGGCCTCTCTTCTTGTACGCCACCCGTCCCGGTCCCTTGCCAATCTCATCCAGGAGTGACCCGCGATCTTTTTAATATCGTCAACCCATCGTGCCGGCGGACGACCGACGCTTCTTTTTCCTGTAAGTGGCCACCAATCTGTCAACGTTCTGGTCCACCTGCCATCACTGTCTGGCAATAGGTGTGTCCTGCCCAACTCCACTTGAGTTTTGAAATTACTTCTCCGACGTCACGTACTTTAGTGCGACGTCGGATCTCGACATTTCTCACTCGGTCTTGTAGGCTGTAGGCATGACATTTATATAAAAAATAATAATCGAAGGAAAGATAGAGGGAAAGCTGGGCAGGGAAGACTGAGACGTGCGTTTATAGATCAAGCTAAAGAGAAGGTCAATGTAATGTCGTACCAGGAGCTTAAAGCATTGGCAGAGAACCGAACGGAATTAATCCACTGACAAGAGCTAGGCTCTTAAATATATGATGAGGATAAGGTGACAAAATTATTTTCTTCGCTTAGCCTAATCCGTATATAAATCTTATATTACAGCTGATGAAGGAGCGCTCGTTGCCCAGCGGCGCTTGAGAACCGCTTGCGCTTGCTAAGGTTAAGCAACGTGGGCAGCGGTCAGGACTTGGATGGGTGACCGCTTTGAGTGGTTACTAACTGAGCGCTCCCGTGCTTTGGAAGGCACGTTAAGCCGTCGATCCTGGTTGCTGTCTATGGCAGCAGTCGTTAAGCCGAGTTGGAGGCCTTCGGGCGGTTTGAGAACTTCTAACAGTCAAGTTGCCCACTCACTTGACAAAGCCTAATCCCAATAAGGTCTAGTTTCCCCTTGGGGTTGGAAGGTCAGATGGCAGTCGCTTTCGAAAAACACTAGTGCCTACGCCAAATCTTGGGATTATGTAGCGGACCCCAGGCATCCTTCAGGATGCAACTGTACTGGGATAACGCTAGGAGGATGATGATTACAGCTGATGACCGAGCTATTACAGCTGATGATAATGTTCATTAACTTATTTAAAGTCAATGAATGTTAATTTTATTGAATAAAAGATATATCATTAAAAAAAATACTTTACACCACACCTTGCCAAAAAGCGCGTTTTTCTGCACGCTGCGCGATCAGAAAAACCCACTTTTTGGCCAAGTGGTGAAGTAAAATTGTGTACAAAACACGGGTCGTAAAACAGAAAGCCCTCTCTCGCATATTTGAGACCCTCGCCTGCGGCTCGGGCCCCAAACATCTGCGATATCGGCCTTTCTTTGTTTTACAACCCTTGTATCGTAAATAACTATTAACTAAGCTATAAACTTCTACATTATTCTGAATTGGTACATTACTTAACAAGGGCGGTAAAACAAAGAATGTCTCAGATCGCAGGTATTTGACGCCCGAGCCGAAGGAAAGGGCGATAAATATGCGATCTGAGGCTTTCTTTATTACCGCCCGTGTTAAGTACAAAATTTTATGTCACCCCCTGGCCAGGAAGTGGGATTTCCCGCGCGCGGAGCGTGGGGTAATTGCCGCTTTATGGCCAGGTGTGACAAAAAATAATTTAAAACATAGTTGAACTTTGTTGTTTCGAAGGTTTTATATTATCCGATTAATTTTTATCTTATTTCATTGTAACATATCAATACCCGAAATACCTAATATAAAATATTAATATCTGGGCGGCCGAGATTTGCTCGGCGTTTTCCCGTGCGTGACTCCTAGCTAGATCGATTGCTCGTGCCCGAAAACCCCCACATACCAAATTTCATCAAAATCGTTAGAGCCGTTTCCGAGATTCCCGAAATAAATAAATAAATAAACATATATATAAATATACAAGAATTGCTAGTTTAAAGATATAAGATATCCCACACTAACCTCCATTGCTTTGCTGTAATCTAATTAAATTTAAAACCATATAAATTCCCATTACGAACATGCCAAACTACATTCCGCTATTAAATACAAACGCTATTTGCTCACAAACATGTAGTCATGTAACTACGCAACTACATGTTACGAGTATATAGTCATTATCGTTTGAAACTGAGCCGAACCGTGGTCGTTGCTTCGTAGCGCAGTTTCGTAGAGCCTCTACGAGCAACGGCGTAGCGTTAAGGCAGTTACACATTAGATTCAGTGTTCCTTTTGAAAGTAGAATTTAAGGCACTACACTGAGAAATTTGGAGACTTTGAAACGCTTTCCTGCCCAGACTAGCAAACAGTAGGGGTTCAGATATATGATTCTTGACTATATGATTGTGGTACTGACAATAACGAAACATGATTGCTTAAAATTTTCTCGATAGAAAATAAATCCGAAGTCGAGTCTATATTTTCCTTTTTTTCCTCAGCCTACTAAAACAAAGCATTATTAAAAGACACGATTAAGTTAATATGATGGTATTTTACCTCATCTAGGTACTGACAAGAGGAAATTTAATAAACCTGTCAGATATTTAACGAGATTTGTCTGAAAAGCCATTCTCGGAGAGGGTTGCATCCCGTTTTGTCGTGAGCGAAAAACAAAGGGTGTCTCTTTCAATCGATATATCGCCTCTTGCGAATTTGTTGTTAAAACATAAGTGTGTTCATGTGTCGTGTTTATTAACTTACTACTGCAAAATCTTTTTTCTCGAACTACATATAAAGTAACATAGCTAATTATTGGCCGAGTAAAACGAAGGTCTCCGTTTCAGCTTCGAAAAAAATGCTTTCGTATTTCCGGTTGCGCTCGTCTACCAGGTCGCGTTTCTCAACTCTCGTAAAATTTTGGTTCGATAACTGGGTCGTTCTTTTTTTAACCGACAATTCCATACATTTTGATAGAAGATATTTTTATTCGCGAGTCCCAGTCCCAATAAAAAGTAAATTGGGATTATGTGATATTTCTTTTAATGCAAATAAATTATAGAAGGTGGCCACAGGAACTACTAAACTACACAAGATAAACCCATCGTGTTTAGTCTCATTAGAACCGTCACCACGAGTAGCTGATGACTATTGAAAATAAGTACAGTCGGCAATAAAATTTTGTACCTAAAATGAAATTTTTGAAAGAATATTTTTTTTGGTTTATGGTCTTTTATGAAGGTAATTAAGTTTGCTACAACTTTATCTCCCATTAATTTCCCCGTAGTTACCTCATTATTGATATTTTGGTCGAAAATTCCCCATTTTTTGGTTTTCCAGGAATAACATAGCGCGTTCATTTTAAACTGCTGCAAATCTGGGTAAATACTATCTAGGTGGACCCAAACAACATACCAAAAATGCAAGTTTACCGCAATTACTGCGATTTCAGCGTTTTTATATGTACGATATAACCAGCCTAAAATTTTCACACCTATTTTTTTTTCAATTGTTTTGCAACGTGTTTCTCGTGGTGGATTTCGGTTTGTTCACCTCTACAGGGTCGCATTGCTCAACTGATTCTCGTGAAATTGCTTTGTGTCATTTTTTTTACTTCATCTGAATCAATAGTATTCGTGATTCTGAGTCAGAATACCCAATTTTACCGAGATCTGAGAAAAAGTAGGGGGTACACTTTAAAGTGAAAATGCCCATAATATAAAAAAAAAAATATTTAGAACCCAAACTGAATTGAGTCATAGACGGGACAAGTGAATACACAGGGTGTAAGTAACATCGTAATGAAAACTTTACACCCGGAGGGGTTACATAACGATTTCGAGCGTGTGCAAGGATCTAAATGTAATTTTTCCTACTAAAACAATGACATATCGACTCAATGTTTGACACGTTACGATTACATAACCAACTAGCTGCTGGTGACACATCAATCAATGTAGTTCTTTAGAACTGAAAGTCTTTACAAAAAGGAAATAATTGGTCCGAAAGTTACAGTAATTATAGCCACACACAATTATTAACTAAAAAACCAGCAGAACTATACTGAGTGATTATCTCCGAATATATTGACTTTTTTTGTTTTGGGAAAAAATACATTAGTTTTTTAACGACCTATCGATTTATATGCCATATGTTGACTTTCAGAATATTAGATACTCTATGTGTGCCTACCTAAAAATATTTTCGGGTGTATTGATAACATAACTAATATATTGACTTTTTTTGTTTTGGGAAAAAATACATTAGTTTTTTAACGACCTATCGATTTATATGCCATATGTTGACTTTCAGAATATTAGATACTCTATGTGTGCCTACCTAAAAATATTTTCGGGTGTATTGATAACATAACTATGTATCGAACTTATTCTTAAATTTAATTCTACGTAATACAGTTTTTGAGTACAATGCCTGTGACATACGGACAGACAGCCAGCCATGGCAAAACTATAACCTATTTGCCATTTTGCCTACGTAACCCTAAAACGTGTCGACATATGAACATGAAAAAGAAGAATGACCCGTAAGTATAATATTAGTTTCTTAAACATAATATTTGTCCATTCTGTCTTTCAATATTTGCCCACGTGAAACGTAACATATTAAATGAACAACAAATTTATCATTGTAAATAAAATATAGGATATATAGTAAAGTAAAGACTGAATTTGTATCGTAACCCATGAACGAGTTAAAAAAAACATATTTCAGAATAGTTACTAAGTTAAGTTGTCTGGAAGAGATCGCTTTTTAGCAATAAGAGCGCCTGTTGTCTACCATCAACATGTTTAATTTTTATCTTGTTTTTCTTTTCTATTTTTTTTTTGGTGAACAATACCTAAAGAATATTAGTATTGTACTGTTATACAACCTGTAAGAAACATAAGGAGAATTGTTCATCATTACCACAGTAGCGGAAATCCCTATTTAACCGTACGTTTGTTTTCCTGAAAGCATCATTAACATGAAATGTATACTATCCATTTGCATGTCATAACCGTTTGCTGCATACATTTCACATGTCAATTACATTATGTAGTGTTATTACGGATGCGGTTTTTTTATAAAGTTGAGGATTTTGTAAGGAAGTTGGGTTTCAAGCTCACATGGTCAATTACATTAGAAAGCGAACCAAGAAGAAGGTAAAATGCTATGGTGTATGGGTAGATCACAACCACACCTACGACACGCGAAGGAACGTAAGCGCTGTGGGTAAGTATGGCTGTCGGTACACGCGTCAATAGGCATGATGACTCAAAAAAAAATATTACTTCAATAGAAAGAAGACATAAAACTATGCCAAATAGTGAAAATCCTATTCAAATATCTCAAAAAATAACGAAGCAACAACGGTTAGAATGTTCGTAGTTAGAGAGAGAAAGTGCTACTCGACCGTGACGTCACCTTTGAGTAGCGCCATAGTAAATGACAATCGTTCAATACAAAGGTGCGTTTTGCGGAAAAGCGACAGAAAATACCCACTTTTAAAACTTTGAAGACTTATAATTACGTAATTATTTATTTTTTTGAATTACTTTTTTTGCCATTTGATTGAGAATTTGAGTCATTATGTAGAAAATTTGGATTTATTGATTTTCTTTTATAGTGTCACCATCCCTATTGTTTGCGCGGGTGCGTAGCGCGTGGCGCGGTCGAATCGCGAGGCGCGACGGCTGCCGATCGACACCAGGCGGGTCTCTCAGGGACGAGGTAACAATCTTTATATTTTATTTTACTTTATAATTGTAATACTAAGCTAATATTTTCTTTTTAGTCTTCTTTAGTTAAAATTGTATACATTAAATACTTGAATTTAAACTTTCGTGAGACATGTTATAACTTTATTCGCCCGAAGTGACAATTAAAACGTGAGTTTTAACCGTTTAGTAAAATAAAGTGTATACATTATATGTTCTTTTTATAGCGTTTTTAGTTTGCTTTGGATTATTTTCTATTTTATTGATGACATGTATGGGCCAATCATTTAGTGTTATGAGGTTGGTAGTAGAACCATATCATTTAGCACAATACCTATAATATAACTCATTAGTTACCTGAAGCAATTATGAGGATGTCAAACGAGATGCACTGCCGATTCCCAATACCCAAGGAATGCGTTTCACATGTCAAATACAGGGTACTCTAATGTTCAACGAGTGACGTAGGTATCTATGCAGCAATCAAACAAACCCAAAAAGGCATATAACAGTATGAAACTATTAGAGATATTGGACTTTCTAATCTGGCGGGATAGACTTCGCAGGGCCGTTACTGCTGTTCTACGTGAGAAAGGACGTATATCGCTATGAGATTCATAAAGAGATACGACCTTTTGGAAGATAGTGCATCCGGTTCGTTAGGCAGAGTGTAACGAAGCGTGCTGTTTCGATTCGCCCCGCTTAGCGATACTAGATACATACGTTCTTATTAGGTTAATTTGGTTAAGGGCTGTATTAGGCCTTTCTTAGAATGAGCCCAACCACTTTTAGTTATTTGTAAAAAAAATGTAAATAATGTAATTTGCATCGAGGCACCTTTTATCTTAGTCTCAGTGAGTTTGTTCAAAACTTTATTCTGTTCTAAGCTAATTTAATCCGCTAGCCACGAAATTTCTCCCTGGCTACCTCCTTCAAGGAGGTGGGTTGGGAAGAATGCACCTTTTGGGATGTAGTTTGCGGTTTTTCGTTTTTGTTTGAAGAAAAAAAAATCAAACATTTATTCTGCAAATAGGCCACAAGGGCACTTTCACATGTCATAATGTTATATGTAAAATTTAAAAAAGTCTGACAATATAAGCATATGATAGATTTTTCATGAGAAAATATTAATTTACAATTTAAGAAATATATCAATATAAGAATTTAATAAATTTTTCATGTAAAATTATTAATTATCTATTACAAATATTACAAAACAAAGGATACAAAACTACACCATCATACTCAAATCGAAAAAAAAACCCCCGATCCGCATAGAAGTTTTGAAGTATACAATATACATGACTTCCAAGCTTCAATTATTTTTATTGGAATTTAGGGTTGTATAATTTAGCCAAAATTTAGCTTAATTATTCAGCGCGGAAGTGCTGCCAGCATATTCGGAACAATATTAATATAGCTATTTATATTTTGGTTTTAGTTTTAATTTACTAAGTTGTACTACACAATTATGATTCAATAAATTTTGAATTAATATGAATTATGTATTATTATTGTATCTTTTGTTTATTAGTATTGTAAATTCTTTTGAATAAGATGCCAATGGGTCAATTTTTGAAGCGTACATTTTTTCGACGTTTGTATGGATATTTTATTTTTTTGAAAATTTGGGTCATACTTGCATTGTAGGGTAGGCTTTTAAACAATAAAATTTTTGGTATATGAGGCACCACCCTGCATCTTATTGTTAGTTAGATATTGACAATTAAAAAAACTGTGCCACACAAATGTCGACAAGTCTAATTTTTTTGATAAATACTAATAATAACTCACTAAATCCATACCTACATACATTTTATTCAAGAGTTAAATAAAAAGAAATATCCCATCAAAAACATTACATGTAAAAAGATGCCAGTCTCGCAACACAGTTCTTCTACAACAAAAAAGTAATGATATGTAATGTTAAACCAAGTCGGTTATATTTTAGTCAATAGCACCGGAGGGGTGTCCACAGAACAAGATTTCCACCGACTTGCATCGGCATTACTTTATTTTTTTAAATATATAGAATGACTTGGCCATCGCACACAACGTTACTTATACATGTGTATCGCTCAAACTCGCTCAAGCTGCATGTCATTAGGGCGCTATGTTTAATTAGGAATATTTTAATCAGCTGACGATTGTTCTTTTGCCATTATGTAGCCGTGCGATGGTCAAGGTCCATTTTATATATTTAAAAAAATAAAGTAATGCCGACGATGCAAGTCGGTGGAAATCTTGTTCTGTGGACACCCCTCCGGTGCTATTGACTAAAATATAACCGACTTGGTTTAACATTACATATCATTACTTTTTTGTTGTAGAAGAACTGTGTTGCGAGACTGGCATCTTTTTACATGTAATGTTTTTGATGGGATCTCTTCTCTTTTTGTAGGCAGTCCTTCTTTTTTCTTTTCAGGTACGACTTCTTGTAACGAACATTCAAACTGCAAACGTAACTTTGTAATCGTATGTATTTTGTATAGAATTACAAACTTACTTATGCAGTGTGCGTTTCTTATCAGGGTCACCAGGTACTCCAGATTTTATAGTTTTCCATTTATGTGGCCATTAAACCCTAACTCTGTACCTATTTCAGCTCTCTGAGTTTATGGGAAGTACTAGTTCTATTCTTATGATTATGAGTGTGTGAGTTTCGAAAATGCGAAACTTTGCTTTCGCTTAACTTCGGAACTAAATGACCTACAGACTTGCAATTTTGGATTTTAAGTATGTGATTATAGCTTACTGGATGTCGAAAATTTCTGCGTTCTGGTCTTATCCAGAGGTTCTCAAATAGGGGCCTGAAAATGCGGCGAAATGGTTCCAGTAAAGGATGGTACGGCAGTGTTTGCTTCGCGCTCGACTTGGCGGGGGCACTGCCGTGCCCCCAGATTGTGTGGGTGTTGTAGTAGGCTAGGTAGTTTAAATTAATTTAATTTTAATGGACATTTATATGCCTTATTCGACATTTGTATGCCACTTTCGACATTTGTATGCCACGTTCGACATTTGTATGGACAAAGTCGCCGTACAAATGTCGCCATACAAATGTCGACAAATATGTTTTTCAATAAAATTTCGTAAACTATTTATTCGATTCACTTATTTGTCTAATACGGGCCTCTTTACTCCATATTGCTAACTATTGTTATGACAAACACATTTTTATTTCAATCCTATATTGATAAATCTATGGCCATACAAATGTCGAGATAGCCATACCAAAATACATAGTTAGGAAGACGGACTGTTTCCTCTTTCAAATATGCTGACACTGCATCCACACTCATTGACAATTGAAGCGCAACTAACGTTTTATTGTATCGTAAAGTGATATTGAGGGTAGGCCAAAAGACAAGCCCGATTTAGGGAGGTTTCCGTGAGTTAAAACAAAAGTGCTGCGCGTGGGACAGCTAGAAAAAGACTAACCTGGTCCTAATAAATTTAATTTCTAAAAATATTTTGCTCAATGCGCTATGAAATGCTCTTTACAACGATATAAGTTTTTTAGTAATAAGTTGCTTGAATCCAAAGTTATGAATTTTTGTTTGAGCAAATCCGCACGTGGGACACGCGAAAAAGCAGTAAATTACGCTCATTTTAGGATTTCAAATCCAATTTTTTTGGAAGCTATTAATATTTAGAATAACTGTTATATAGGCCTCAGTACATTAAAATGCACAGAATGCAAATATATAAGTATTTTGTTTATGTAATTTGTTATGATTTGTGTTTTGTATATTATATTAGACTTCCTTCATATACCACCTTCCCAGACTAGCGTATCAAAACAGCATAATAGTTGTTGATGTTGAACCTAATTAATATCTAATTTGACCAACATTGACAACATAATGTGGATATTGTAGTAGTATTATGCCAATATTCGGCTACACACATCGTCACTGTGATCTTGTAGGTCATAGTATCAAACAACATAGCCCGGGGGACAGTGAATTTGACCAATATATAGGGGGAAGTCTCGTAAAGCCGGACGGCACCTATCGCCGGACACTCGTAATATCTCGGTAAGATAATTTTTGCAATTTACACATAATTACCAACGCAAACAGTACTTTTTGTTTATGGAAGTCCGACGAGTTAGCAAATTATCTTTTAGCTCGTACGAATAACAAACTTAATTCATAATTAAACACTGCTAACGCTAACTACAAATTTAAAAATAAAGGAAAAATGCCGTGAGTGCCGGGAGGTCGCAGGTTCAAATCCTGCTCGGTGCCATCATCATCCTCCTAGCGTTATCCCAGTACAGTTGCATCCTGAAGGATGCCTGGGGTCCGCTACCTAATCCCAAGATTTGGCGTAGGCACTAGTTTTTACGAAAGCGACTGCCATCTGACCTTCCAACCCCAAGGGGAAACTAGACCTTATTGGGATTAGGCTTTGTCAAGTGAGTGGTCAACTTGACTGTTAGAAGTTCTCAAGCCGCCCGAAGGCCTCCAACTCGGCTTAACGACTGCTGCCATAGACAGCAACCGGGATCAACGGCTTAACGTGCCTTCCAAAGCACGGGAGCGCTCAGTTAGTAACCACTCAAAGCGGTCACCCATCCAAGTCCTGCCCGCTGCCCACGTTGCTTAACCTTAGCAAGCGCAAGCGGTTCGCAAGCGCCGCTGGGCCACGAGCGCTCCTAAAATCCTGTTCGGTGCCAATTTTTTAAAATTCTTCCATTATTTCTAAATTTCTAATTAATTCATTCATTCTATTTTTTACCCTGAATGCACCGAAACGTTTCACGGATAATCTGGTGGCACAATAGTGACCATGCCGAGACGAGCCAACTGGCCAAGCCATGATCCAATGATATACTGCGCCCTTTGAAAATTTATACACATACATACATAGTAACACAGACATGCTGAATAAAGTTTGAGTAATAGCAATTCGCAAATGTTTTTAGCTATAATCTCCATAACGTGTGAGTAAGAGCTATTAAAATAGCCAAATACTGAATAATGTACTCTTTCGGCCTTTATACCTCGTTAAGCTTAGTAAAAGTTGTATTATGTTGAGTATTTTGCTAAGCTATTACCCAGACTTTACATAGCATTTAAAAATGTGCCCAAATTGCGCTTACTCAAACATTATTCAACATATGACTTGGGATATACATTCGATTTAAAGCCATTTCAGGTATCTTGAGTGTACCATTGAGCGCGTAACACAATTATCAATTTCCTCATAAAGTTTAAAGTATCTTATTTATCCTCTTTGCTCGCGAGGATTATCGCAAATCGGCTCAGCACGAGACGAGCGAGCGTTTTACTGTGGGACAAGCCACAGATGGCAAGCGGAGAAAACCGCGACGGTACATTATGACAAATTAATCTACGCCGACCTTTTTCCTAGCGTTTTCCAGTCCGTTATTTTTTTATACCACGACTGTGGCAAACAAGCGTACGGTCCACCTGATAGTAAGCAGACCCCGCAGCCTATAAACGCTCGCAACTCCTAAGGAGTCAGGTGCGCGTTGCCGACCCTTTATAAAATTTTAGGATTTACTGAGTTGACAGCAGAAGAGACAGATTTAGTCCCTCGCTCTCAACAAAATGCATCCTCGGGAGCTCTGACAACCTTGCTCACCTCCAGGAACACAACACTACACACCCTAAGCCCATTATTGTACCCTAAGGACGCCAGGGGTCCGCTTTGACACCTAATCCCAAGATTTAGCGTAGGAACTAGTTTTAAGATAACGACTGCCATCTGACCTTCCAACCCAGGGAAAACAAGACCTTGTTCGGATTAGACCGGTTTCCTCGCGATGTTTTCCTTCACCGCAAATCTACTGTCGACGAAACGTGGTTTAAGGTACTCTCAGATAAGCGTTTCACATGTTCGCCACGGACAAATTACGCTTGCAGTCGTGTACGCCGCTTCTGCATTGGAATACAGTACATAGTCATAAAAGACGTTGTCTCTCTGCTTGTCACTGCTTGTGTACTGTTTAATAGACTCAAATGCCAATAATTTATGGAACACGGATAGGTTAATTTGTCATAATGTAGCGTCGCGGTCGCGGTAGGTTGGCGGTAACATATGTGTGATATATCAGTAGATTTTTCGGTGAAGAAAAACGTCACTAGGAAACGGGGCTAATGCCAACAAGGAGTATTTCTCCGTCTGGGTTGGAAACCCACATGGTAGTCGCTATCTTAAAACTAGTTCCTACGCCAGTCTTAAGATTAGTTGTCAAAGCGGATTCCTTTCTCCTTGGAAGGCAACGGAGAAAACGCTATAGGCGGATGATGAGAGAATCGCTACCGCTTATGGCTTGCGTCGCAGTGTTAGTTAATGTCGCCGAGCTAACGAGCCGGGCGTCATGTGAAGCTTTGTGCTTCTGATAAATACGAGAGGGATTTAGCGGGCCCGATAACGGCGTGTTTTAAAAAGGCCAAGGCTTCAGGCTGTGGCCCACAGCCGGCGATTAGAATAGAATTGAATAATTATTTATTGTATAGGGTGACACCACCAGTAATGGACAAGGCCCAATGATGTACATTAACTCTTATGTAAAAGAAAATAAGAGTCATTCTTTTTTTACGGAACAATCAATTTAAAACCGTATTCATGATCTTTGAATAAGGGTTGAAGTGTCCATTATTGATGCTAGTTCTTAAAGTGTCCAGAATAGTTAGAACTATAAAAAACTAGTTAGACAATATATACTTCAAAACATATGTCCTTTGGGTTCTGACAGAATACCAGTGTTTTGCTCAATTGTGAGCAAAGCTACACACTGAGTTGGGACCTTTTTGTTTTGCTGCAATGCACACAAATTATTTTTCTGTCTTATAATTGTGTCTTATTTTTTAATTTTGATTTGTGTTTGTAAGTTTTTGTGTTTGTAGTATAATTTTTATTTGTTTTGTTTTGTTGATTCCATTGCTGAGCAAACGTGTGTGTGTATGTGGCAAACAAATAAACGTTTTATCTATCTATCTATCTATCTAGTGTTATAAAACAAACACACACTGCACGCGTGACAAATAATTAGAGACATCGATCATAATGGAATAATGTAACCTCTTCCCCTTCTCGCAAGCTCACAAACAGAAATAATAAAAACATCAAAGTGACAGATAAAGACAAACTAATTTTAACGACATTTTAGCTAAAATAAAGTTTCATTAACGTTTATGAATAAGGCCTTTAGTTTAGACCCCCATCAATGTCGACACAAATCGCCGCTTCCCAAGCCACAGCCTTAGCCCACCGATAGCGTATTAACGACGGTGTTTGCAAAGCGCCTGAAAAATCGCTGCATCGCCAGCCGGCGGTCTGGCAACCGCTAATTCGTCACTAAAATCGCTCGTTCAGCGACGCAGTTTTAGGAAATGGTTGAAAAGAGCTGTTGCGGTGTTTTCCATTTTTTAAACACATTCAGCGCCGAAGAGTCGATATCGTGTTCTCCGTTTGTAGACAGTTTTCACTACAAAGCAGAAAAAATATGTTATCGGCTACGACCGTAGCGCATAGCACTCTTCGGCCGGGTTATAGTAAAAATCTGATTTGGTAAACGGTTTTATTTCGAAATACTACATATTAAAAATGTAAAAAAATACGATGTTATATTTGAGACCTTTATCTAGTGCCGTCGGATGTCCGTTACACAATTTGCAAAACTTTGTTCGATAGAAAAAAAATCCAAACATACCTCTATTTTCTATCTTAAAACTCATTTTATTTCAATCTTAGGTAACATGATGAGTAGAAAATAATACTAAAATAAACGTATTTGATGGTATGAGGGATGTCGGGATTAATATTGTTAATATAGTAAGCCATGTATTTTTCTCACCCAAAAATGTACTAAAAATTTACGAAAATTACGCGCACAGTTCCGTAGAGAGTGGGATGGTCAATTGCAAACTCACGCGTGTTAGAGCGGGACATTTGCAATGGAAGAACCTCGCCTTAATATACATAGTTGGAATTCTTTTTCTAGAACGGATCTTATCTTAAGGACCCATCGGTCCAACAAAGCCTTTGTTTAGTCACGTGCCACAAACACTTCGAAATGAAAAGGACATGCTTCATGAATATTTTACTCGAATAGTGACTCTATTGTTAAACTTTATTAGTCGCCCTACGCTGTTCTACGGATACTATTGCTGTTTTAAATACAAAAGGTCAACACTGTTATCATTCAACGTTGTAGTTTTATTTTGTAACCTTTTCCTTAAGGATGAGTCACGCTAGACCGTTCCGTGTCCGGGCCGGCCCGATATTTCTGTACAAGAAATCGACGGCCGTCGCGCGTCCGTCGATTTCTTGTACAGTCGAGGGCATAAATATATATCCATTATTGGACTTTATTACAATGGGATAAGGTGAAAATATGTATACATATTGATGCCCTTGACTGTACTACAAAACGGGCCGGCCCGGACACGGAACGGTCTAGCGTGAATCATCCTTTATCCCGACTTTCTCGTCGCTGAGCGACAATATTTTTTCGAATTCCGTAGATTCATTTCCATTGTGCTCGATAGTCGTGTGAGGCACGAAATCTGTGATTTTTTTACTAACCCATTAATTCAATGTGCTTTTAATCAAATTTAATATGCTTAATTTGACTTTCTTATTTTACTTGAGACCCCTTTTAGGGATAAGTTCGCCTTTGTACCAAAATGTCCTTATTTGTTTGTATTTTTTGTGTTTTTTTTTGTGTACAATAAAGTTATTACATACATACATACATACTTGTGACTGTCAAAAGTAAAACATAACTTCAACGTCGCAATTGCACAAGCCAAGTGTATTTCATACTACAAAAACTCCTCATACACCTAGCGACTATAACAATGTGGAGCGAATAAAACTCGACGGCTTTATTAAACTGTCGTCAACTTCACCTGCCAAGAAAAACCAAACTAGCTAACTTAGAGAAATTGTGAACAATTCAAGGGAAATACTAGTTCGTAGCTTAATTGCCTCTTTCAAAGTGCGACACTCGGGTACTATTGATTTATAAATCAACTTTCTTGGTGTGACATTGAAATACCTAAGTAAGGCGATTTCCTGACTTGACGGGGCGGGATCGATATGTGACATTTTCTTCTTTGACGTAAATTTACTGACGGCGCAATGATTCTCACTTGACGGAACACTGTCAGTATTACTTTTGCGCAGTAGTAATATCATGCGCAGAACCGGAGCAGTACCGCCTTCGCATCGTCCCGCTACCGCGCATCCCGCGCCAGTCAGGAAGCACTCATTTAAATGTAGGGACGCAGTAAAAAATGGTACCGAGTCGACTGACAGCTGACACTGACATTTGACACTTTTCTCATATCGTACTGCCTCCGCACCGACAAATCAGGAAGTCACCTAACTTAGGTACCTACTAGTAGATAATATGCGCCTTCTGGGGGGCAAAGATGAGGCTGACGGTGAAGCGAGCTCACCCAGAAAATGCCTATTCGCTCGTGCCTTAACAAGGTCCAGGTTTTAAGAACTCCGAAATACAGATGCCGGCAGGGAATTCCAAACCTTAGCAGTTATAAAAGATGATTAAAAACGCTTGGTTCGAGTAAGAGAATTTTCAACCAGGTAAGGATGGTAACCTGCCGTAGGTGCGTTTGGATATCCGATTCGACTACGGCGCTGTTCTCCCGTTCATCGACTAGAAAAAGAATCTTGCCATGACATGCTCCAACCGCAGAGCCAGGATTAAGAGGGCGTAGATGGCATGGCAGAAGTCCCGCTTTAACACGCGTGAGTTTTCAATTAACCATCCCGCTCTCTACGGAAGCTCAGCGCGTGTTTTTCGTAAATATTGATGTTTATTTTAAACGTGTACTTATAGGGATAATCTTTTTTATCAGGTTTGAGAACTTATCATTTTACAACTATTAAACCAAAAATCATTGTTAAAGATGGGAGGCGTTTAAAGATCCAACCAAAAACATCGAAAAAATGGTTATGTTTGTAAAATAAAAGTATCGAGAAATTTTTTGCAAATCGTGTTTTCATTTTTAACAGACTGGAGGAAAATAGTTCAAGATTAATATACTGAATGGACAGATATTTAATCACTATAGATGTTGAGATCTAGGTCGATAAACATTGGCAAAAGTGCATATGTGGGCTCTTAAATCAAGCTTCAAAATTCAATCTCCAACAGTTTCCATCACTAAGCAAAATTCATACTTAGGCGACTTCCTGACTTGGCGGGGCGAGATCGATATGTGACATTTTCTTCTTTGACGTAAACTTACTGACGTCGCAAAGATTCTCACTTGACATAATACTGTCAGTATTACGTTTGCGCAGTAGTAATATCATGCGCAGAAACGGAGCAGTACCGCCTTCGCATCGTCCCGCTACCGCGCATCCCGCGCCAGTCAGGAAGCACTCATTTAAATGTAGGGGCGTAGTAATAAACGGTATCGCGTCAACTGACAGCTGACACTGACATTTGACACTTTTCTCATATCGTACTGCCTCCGCACCGACAAATCAGGAAGTCGCCTTAATCGCAATGAAAAGACGTCAGATCAGGATACACCACGTAACCTAATATTTAAAATGAAAACAACTTTGACATCATGAAAAGCTTTATTGTGCAATACCTATGCGTATAAAGTACTTTAGGAATTCAGAAAATTTATTTCATACTTCTAAAAATGCTAACATTAAATTAATATTTGGTCTAAACTGCAAAACTGTGTGTCAGTTTTATTAACTTCTAGACATTGAATATTAAACTAGACGAGAATAAAATTAGATAATGTATTAAATATTTATAGGATATAGGAGCTATATATATATAGGAGCGCTCGTGGCCCAGCGGCGCTTGCGAACCGCTTGCGCTTGCTAAGGTTAAGCAACGTGGGCAGCGGTCAGGACTTGGATGGGTGACCGCTTTGAGTGGTTACTAACTGAGCGCTCCCGTGCTTTGGAAGGCACGTTAAGCCGTTGATCCCGGTTGCTGTCTATGGCAACAGTCGTTAAGCCGAGTTGGAGGCCTTCGGGCGGTTTGAGAACTTCTAACAGTCAAGTTGCCCACTCACTTGACAAAGCCTAATCCCAATAAGGTCTAGTTTCCCCTTGGGGTTGGAAGGTCAGATGGCAGTCGCTTTCGTAAAAACTAGTGCCTGCGCCAAATCTTGGGATTAGGTAGCGGACCCCAGGCATCCTTCAGGATGCAACTGTACTGGGATAACACTAGGAGGATGAATGTATTAAATATTTAAAAGCAGAAAAATATTAGATATTTATTCGTTCTACATTAAACTTAAGATGAGCAGTGTTATATTTTATACAAATAACATTTTTTATTCTTTCAATTGTCTTTTGCACTTTGCGAGTAGATTTTCCATCCGCACAAAGTAAAATACGACTTGACTTTGCCAAAGGAATAAGAAAAATAAAAACTTGACGACGAGACAAACGAAAGCGACAGAGCGGTAACCCTCTAGAAATTCCAATATAGGCGACACCAACTCACCAATTCATGTACAAAACCAGCGTCGTCTGGGAACATATAGGGTAAGTTTAGTTTCACGGTAGCAAAGTTAAGTTTGTAATCCGACCTTTGTAAATGCAGGAATGTGACGGTATAGGTTAAATGGTGTTGATTGAACAAGGGTTGTCTATGCCTGCTCTATGGTCCGAATTCGGCGATGCGTACGAATCTGTGATCCCGGGTATTTGGGCAGTGACTAGAAACAGGTTAAGATTAAGCCGCAAATACGACTTTGTGGTCGTATGGCTTTGAACAGTGGAATTATAGGGGTTTTTATGGATTTTAAATATAAAAACATCAGCACAAATGGTTCAGCGAAAGATTTTCAATCTGATTTGTAGATTAGAATACGAACTGGTACGACTATCAAAAGTTAAAAAAAATCTATAGGTATTTCGTATGTTTTCAAACATAAATCTACTTATTAAATAAATCTCTAAGAACATTATTATGTTGCCTTACTTTTTATTTTACTTCATTTGACGCATTTACATCTCTAACAAATCCTGATTGTTATAAATTTCACTTCGTCTTTTTCTTTTTCTGACATGTAGAATGCTTCTTTTAAATAAATTTGGATTTCGGTTTGTTCTCTTCTACAGGTAGGTGTGTTACCGATATGCGAGCTTTTCTTTAAGAAGGGTATTTAAACGTAGTTTTTGAGTGTTGTGTTCTATTAATTGATAGTGACATATTTTGACTTGTAAAAGTGCCTTTTTGGCCTAAACTTACAGATGATATTTTGATATCAAGTTTGGGCCCTACTAAGTCTAAGGCTGGTTTTCCACTAGAGCTATGCTATGCTACATTGCTATGGATGCGTTTGAAATCCACAAATCACGTTCCTTTATTCACATAGCATAGCTCTGGTGGAAAAGGGTTCAGCTAAGCTATGGTTTTTTATATGGAAAGATGCGAGCTGCGGATGCGTGCTGTGGATGCGTGCTACGGATGCGCGCTACATATGCGTGAGCGCTTCCCCCCTCACCGCGCTGCCGCTCCCCGCGTCCGCTGTCGATACATCGCATAGCTCGAGCTGCGCATCTTCCTCGCACAGCTACATAGCGTAGCTTTAGTTGAAACGGTCGCATAGCTGCGTAGCATAGCTCTAGTGGAAAACCAGCCTAAGCCTTACCTGTAAAGTGGTTTTCCTCCGGAATGCCTGAACCACAGCACCATGTAAACCCGGTCTTCGTTGGTGTCAGGCTCGATGTCGCAAGGCAGAGAGGCGCTCCGCCCCACCACCGCCTCCACCTCGACCGTGGATACTGGAACAAAATCGACTGAATTTTAATTAGCTTGCCACTTTGCCAATGATTAAATTGATTTTTAAACATAAATGAAAAAAATCTATGAAAAAATAAATGGCCCAATATGGTTAACTAGATCATTACATTAATGAAGAGAATAATTGCTTTTTGAAACTGTTTGACAGGTATAATGCTCTCTAATGACGGTTGTACGTAGGTATATCATTAATTCTTTCCAAGTAGACTAATTGGTTTGAGTCGAGGCGTATGTAAATTGGCATTTGTGTTTTCACATTGATATAATAAGAAACAATACTATGTAACATGCGAATTGAACAGTAACAAGATGTCACTTTAATTATGGACAGAAAGCCATGAAAATATACATATGAAATATTACGCTAGGTGGATGATGATTATATTTACTTAATAAAAGTAAATTAAAAACTACCACCAGGGTTTTTATGTTTCAATAAACAATAAATTGTATGACAACTGCGACCTAAACGCAATATTTCACGACCAAAACAACAACTTACTAAACTTGTTACCCGACTGCAAGGCAGGGTTATTTTTTCCATACAATATTCAGATTCAGATTATTTTTATTTGCTTTAAGTATGTAACGTAATGGCACCAATTATGGACGGCTTAAGAACTCCGTCGACATCTTTTGGCTGTAACTCTCTTATTTTATAAGTTTGATGTTAGTTATTTCAAAGAAAATGTAGCTTAATAATCACTAATTATAATAAACATACAAAAGTTTTGGACAAACTTGTAAGTTCCGAGAAAAATGCTCCAAATCTGAAAAAGTCGAAAATCTTCGAAAATCCTATGATGGACAGACAAAATCCAATTATGGACACCCAATCTTGGACACCTTATGTTCTAAAAACATTGTAGGCCGTCTGCAATTTCACATATAAATTCCTTTATTTGTTGAATTCCAAACTTTAAAAAAAAGTATAAACTGTCATATAAAAGGAGGCACAGGTCGTATTCAGCCAATTCAGCTCGTATTTTTCTGTCGGAAACGCGACGTCTTTTTAAGTCTTGAATAATTTGCGTTTTTCGGTAAACCAATACACTTACGATTCTGTTAAAAAAAAATTAACATCCCGCTGTTTATTTTTTGTTGAGCATGAGGTTTTTGACGTTTTAAGGTTATGTTTATCAAATATTTATCCAAATTTTGTCGTATTTCCTTCATTTTTGAGAAAAGTACTATATTAGCCTCGGCCGGAATGGCAATTGCAGGGTTCGTATTATAAACAAGTACTCAGCCTGCAATTGCTTTTTTCCCCGGCCACGGCAATAATGTATTATTTTTTTTCGGGATAAGGATTCATGGATAAGGAATTCAAATTTTACATTTCTTTCGAATTTGAAGTAAAAAATTTTTTTACGAAAAATCGTTGTTATACTCGATTTCGACTAATTCGGGGATAAGGATTTCAAATTTTATATTAATTTTTAATTTCAAGATAAAAAATTTTTTTTTCGAAATGTCGTCATTATACTCGATTCCGACTAATTCGGGGATAAGGATTTCAAATTTTACATTTATTTTGAACTTTAAGTAAGAAAAAATTTTTTTTGCGAAAAATCGTCATTATACTCGATTTCGACTAATTCGGGGTTAAGGATTTCAAATTTTACATTAATTTTGAATTTTAAGAAAAAAACATTTTTTTTTTGAAAAATCGTCATTATACCTACTTGATTTCGACTATTTCGGGGATAAGGATTTCAAATGTTATATAATACCGGCTACTATAAATATGTAACCGGTAGCACCAAGCACCAAATGACCTGCATTGCTACCAAGCAATGCAGGAAAGTATAATGACGATTTTTCGCAAAAAAATTTTTTTTTCGCTGTAAATTCAAAATTAATCTAAAATTTGAAATCCTCATCCCCGAATTAGTCGAAATCGAGTATAATGACGATTTTTCGAAAAAAATCCTTTTTTTTTAATTTAAAATAAATGTAAAATTTGAAATCCTTCTCCCTGAATCCTTATCCCAAAAAAGATAACCTATATCGAGCTGACCTTTAATACAAAGGGTACAAAATGCTTGCGCTCGTTATTGTTTTACTATTCCGCCTAGGACATCTGTAACACCATATCTGTGTTAGCGCCTCTTTCGCCAAGAAGTGGCTGGTTTTATTTTTCTTGTCAAAAGGAACGTGTTGACATATATGTATTGATTTTTCTATTGTCATTCAACTATATTGGATTAAAATGTTTGTCTAAGATTTTCAATGTTTAATTCATGTATTAACATGATAGTTTGGTCCTTCGAGCCGGATACAAGCGACCTATGGATAACTAAACAAAGTTAAGTAATATTTCAAAAGCGAATCGAATATAATCTACGTGAATAATTCCTTAAACGTATCCTCATACAAAGTCTACGGGCATCACGGCAACAATCATTGCCGCGTCGGCAACAACGGATACGACGTGCAAGCAGTGCCTACTCGCCGCCTGGTGCAGGAGCTACGTAAAGGAAACAAGACGCAACGGCAAAACGCAATTTCTAATCGTCAATTTATCATTCGACAGAGTACCCATCTTCGGCCTATACAAGTATACGCCCAAATCAATACAAATGTGACCGAGAATTCCTGGACCATCGATTGTTTGCTGGTACATGAGCTGCCAGTTGGTCGAGGGAGTTCTGCGGTGGGGTTGGTGTACGGCTGAAAGAAAGTGAGTCTATTCCATATCATTCGTTCGTTCTGAATTACACGACTTCAATTTCAATTACAAAATTCGCATATTTGTTCGATTTCGAAATTACGTAAATTTAATTTTAAATAAATTTTGAATTTGATTTTTCGAATGTCACTTTTGTTTTAAACTTCAAACTCAATTATTGATTTTGCTAAATAATGTCAAATTCAAACTTAAAAATGGTAAACAAAGATGAATTTACTAAATTAATTCGGAAGCGTGGTTCTATTAAGGCGAGACTTACCATTTTTCATAAGAATGTTTCTAAATATCCTTCGGGAACTCCGCTACCCGATGCGGAATGCCAGGAATTGGAGCTTAGGGTTGATAAAATGGAAACATTATCGCTAGAATTTGACGAGGTCCAATTGGAAATTGAATGTTTATGCGAGGATCCCGACGAGCAATATATCGAACGAGAAGTTTTTGAATCTACATATCTAAACGCAATGGTACAAGCTAAAGACTTATTAAAGTGCACTAGGCGTGCACGGCCAGGCTCCCTCGATGGTAGCCAGGGTAGTCAGTTCCAGTCTGTGATGAAATGCAATCAGGGAGACAATAGGGGCTCTGACGTTCATCATAGCGGTTCTTCTAATGGTAGGCCGTATCAAATTCGTCTTCCAACGATAACACTTCCAAAATTTGACGGAAACTTTCAAAACTGGCTACACTTTAGAGATACATTCTGCTCTTTGGTGCACAACAATGATTCGCTAGATGCTATAAGTAAATTTCACTATTTACGAGCCAGTTTGGAAAGTAGTGCGTTAAATTTAATAAGCTCACTTGAGCTCACAACGAGCAACTACCCTATTGCATGGGATATGCTTATCGATCGTTTTGACAACAATAGGCTATTAATTAATAATTACGTCAAATCGCTGTTCGACGCCAAGCAACCGCGTGAGACATCAAAGGATTTACGCGAGTTTCTGGACATGTTTAACAAGAACCTTCGCTCTCTTAAAGCAATGGGAGAGGCGACTGAAGGATGGGACACACTCCTCGTTCACATAGTAACCACCAAGCTGGACCAATGCACCTTAAAGGAATGGGAAACCCATCGAAGCTCTATCGAAAAAGTAGACTATGCTGCGCTCAACACATTCTTAAAGAACCGAGCAGATCTTCTCGAGAGTTTGGAAGGGCACAACAAGCTAAAGCCGTCTATCTCATCAAGACCTCATGTGAACCGGGGATTAGTAACTGTCAGTAACTCGCCGACGAAGTGGAAGTGTGTGGTATGCAACGGAGACCACACAATATATCATTGCGTCGACTTTCTCAAAGAAGCGATTCCTAAGCGAAGAGAAATAGTCACCAAGGTGAAGGCTTGTCACAACTGCCTTCGAGTTGGCCACACTGTCTATAACTGCAGGCATTCAAGCTGTCGAGTATGCGGCAAGAGACACAACTCGCTGCTGCATTCCAAGGACGACGAAACGCCGTACAAGCAGGAGCCCATTGCTGACTCCAAGGTTATTACAACTACTGCAAGAACCTCTCACCAGGTGCTACTATCAACAGCATGTGTCAAAATATTTGACAGCCAAGGCAATGCGCATATCGTTCGTGCTCTACTTGACTGTGGTAGCACGTCATGTTTCATCACCGAAAAGCTGGCGAAGGTGCTACAGCCGAAGATGTTAGCTGTCAACACAACTGTCATCGGATTGAACAATCGTCCATCGTCAATTGTCAACAAGTGTGATCTTCATCTAGAAGCTATCAATGGGGCATTTGAAGCGACAGTTGAATGTTATGTCATTCCTTACATAACAGAGCCTCTCCCCGCGTACAAGATGAACATTCAGGATATCCAGATTCCGTACAGCATCTATCTAGCTGACCCTGAGTTCGCAACGCCAGGAGACATCGACCTTCTACTTGGAGCTGACATTTTCTGGGATTTAATCCAAACAAAGCGGATTCACCTAGGCAAGGATCAACCAGTCCTGCAAGAGACGAAGTTGGGATGGGTGGTTTCAGGGAGCGTTCCTGCAGCTTCAAGGATACGATGTCACTTTGCCTCAACAATACTCGAAGAAGTAGCGGAAGTTAAACCCTGGTCCAAGGAAGAGCACATCTGCGAAAGGATGGATACCACAGAGCGCCTTTCAGACGGAAGATTTCTCGTACAAGTGCCATTGAAACAAGATGTAGATTCACTTGGAGATTATTTCTCAATGGCTGAAAGGAGGTTTCTGTCACTGGAAAGAAGATCAAACAATGAGACAGTTCTTGCAAATCTATCCGATGTGGCAGCAACTTGTAAATACACCTTCAACGAATCTCCTGTATCTAAGACGTTGGGTTTATTATGGAACAGTGAAGCTGACACTTACAGTTATAAATTACATGTTTCTACAAACGAAAAACATGTTACAAAACGAACGATTCTGACAACGTTCTCACAGATATTCGATCTATTGGGTTTAGTGTCACCTACGGTCATACAAACCAAGGTTCTACTGCAACGATTATGGCTTCAGAAGTTGGACTGGGACACCGCAGTACCAAATCAAATGGCAAGTGACTGGAACGAAATCGTTGAGACACTAAACTACCTCAATCCCCTAGATATTCCTAGACATCTTGGACTAGTGAAGCAGCAACAACAAGTCGAAATTAATATCTTTTGCAATGCATCCGAGTTGGCGTATGGCGTTTGTGCATACGCTAGATCCATAGATTCAAATGATACAGTCCACTCTCATTTACTATCTGCAAAAGCCAAGGTATCACCACTCAAGTCCACAACGTTGCCGCGACTCGAATTATGCGGTGCGTTGGTAGCGGCTCGACTTTGTCAGAAGATCAAACAATCGCTAATACTTACCATTGACAAATTCGTATTTTGGTGCGACTCTTCTATTTTTCTTGGCTCGCTAGGAACTGAACCAAATAACTTGAAGACATTTGTGCAAAATCGGGTATCAAAGGAACAAGAAGCTACTGCTCCGTTTACATGGAGGTATGTTGCAAGTGAAGCAAACCCGGCCGACGTCCTCTCTCGAGGTATAAAAGCTGATGCCATTCAAAAACACGAATTGTGGTGGCACGGACCCTCGTTTCTAATGTCAGAAGAACGGATGTGGCCTACGCATCAGTGCATCGACCCTGTTCAATTACCCGAACAACGAGTTGTCTCAAATGTTGTCGCACAGCCTCAAGACGATGTCATCGATACTATACTCAATCGATGCTCTACGTCGACAAAAATGAAGCGAGTATTGGCATATGTCTTGCGCTTTATTGGCTATGCTAAGGTTGGTTCTCCAGGGCAATGCGTCAAGGGAAGGTTGCAACCTTTCTTATGTTCTATGGAACTCGTTCGTATACGAGGTAGATCATCTCAATGTAACGCAAGTTTTGATGTCAAGCAACCTATAATGTTACCAAAACGTGACATTATAACTACAAAGGTATTTGAAGATCAGCATGTCAAATTAATGCATGCAGGTTCTCAATTATTATTAGATAGTGAACGTCAAAGGTATTGACCAATCGGGGGTAGAGATTTAGCTAGAGCTTGGTATATATTCACAAATATGTCACATACACACAGAGTTGAAGAACAGTGACTGGAATTGACTACGCAGGTCAAATCATGATTAGTATCTAGCAAGAAGGGGCATGGCTAAATATATCAAAGTTTACATATGCGTGTCTGTTTGTTTCGCCACCAAGGCAATCCACATAGAGTTACTTAGCTACGGATATGACGAGTGCTACGTATTCTAACGCTCAAACGATTTATTGCTCGTCGTGGAATGCCTTCGCACATTTATTGCGACAATCGGTTCAATTTTGTTGATGGTTGGAACGAGATTAAAACTAAATTACCGGATACCTTTTCGAATGACGGCATCCAGTTTCATTTTACGTCTACCTATGCTCCCAATTTCGGTGATCTTTGGAAATAAGGGATCAAGTCTACCAAGAACCCCATAAAACGCGGTTTAACTCATCTCACGTATGAAGAGTTAACTTATGTCAAATACAAGCTATTCTAAATTCGCGTTCATTTACACCATTATCATCATCGCCAAAAGATTTGTCACCCCTCACTCCGGGTCACTTTCTCATTTGTCGTCCACTGACCGCACTGCCGGAGCCTACTTGCCCAGCTGGTAATGCTGTACAGAGATACCAACGAATAGAACAGTTACGACAGCACTTTTGGCGCCGCTGGAGTATTGAATACCTGTCTCAACTGCAACAGAGATCCAAATGGAATAAAAAAGTCCCTCTATAGACATTGGCGGACTATTCATAATCAAGGAGGACTTCCTCCCTCCACTCAAATGGAAAATGGGAAGAATTACTGCTTTACATCCTGGCCGAGATGGTGTCATCCGAGTAGTGGATATTTTCACTGGTTCCGGTACAAGCAGGCGACCTGTTACGAAGATATGTCCGCTGCCCAGTTGTTGAAGCCATGAGCTTCAAGGGGGCCGGCATGTTAGCGCCTCTTTCGCCAAGAAGTGGCTGGTTTTATTTTTCTTGTCAAAAGGAACGTGTTGACATATATGTATTGATTTTTCTATTGTCATTCAACTATATTGGATTAAAATGTTTGTCTAAGATTTTCAATGTTTAATTCATGTATTAACAATCTGAATAGTTCAAAACTGTTGAAAATGAAGTACAGACAACACCTCCACCTAGCTTCTCTTCTTTTTGGTGTTATAAATACCGGCAAACCATCGTATCTCCTGCTAAAGCTGAAGTGGCGTCAGCAGCAACGGGCATTGCGTACAACTAGTATGCATAAGCCACTCATTATACCTAAGTACAAATGTGCAGCTTTTCGTGGTAGTTTTCGGTTCCAGGCTACCAAATGCTGGAACGACCTCCCACCCCCTATACGAAACTGCGGGTCCAAAATAAGTTTTCAGCGCAAATTGCGTGAACATCTATTGGTAACCCAAGCTTCTGGAACCGATATGCTCCGGACCAGCTAGTTGCAGATACATAAATTATATAAATTGTATTTTTAACTTTAAATTCGCTATGATTATTCCTATGCCTACTTTTATTTATTTATTTATCACACTTAATGTTTTATATCTCAAGAAAGTTACATTGTCACATACAAGAAACTAAAGTATGTAGCACATAATAAATATGTTTTGCTTGCACTTTTTACTGTTTGATACTGACTGGACTTCTTATCTTATTCATTTTATATTATTTTTCTGTCTCGTTTTTTGTTCAAACCATGCTCACTAAGGCTAGGACAGAATAACAGCGTTGCGACTTGCATTTCTTGCAAATTGCAACATTTTGCTGAGTTTTAGCCTTTTCTTTACTGCACACAAGACATTGCTGGATCTACCTTGTGACCTCTGTCGGCGATGAACCTACAATTATTATATTTTTAAGGGTATTTGATATAGTTGTCTATAGTTGTAGGTAGCACCTGTATAAAAGTCTTGTTTTGTGTGTTTTATGGAATAAATTACTTTTCACTTTCACTTCACTTTCACCTTTCGTATCGACTGAATTTTAATTTTCCTGTTCCAAATTTAAAAAAAAATCATTATAGTACTAAATAGGAAATTATAATGAATATTATATTACTGCTGGTAACCTTCACCACAGGTAAGAAAATTTTCATAAGTACATTGATGTTAAAATGAAGGTCATTTGCCTACGGTTTCTGAACGCATTTTAGAGGATTATGATATTTGTGTAGATACTTAAACTACTATTATATTATAATAAAACTAGGTGGCATTTTTCAAACATTTACCTCGCCAATAAATCCGTCCAACATTGGGTGTCCATAATTGGGTAACCAGAATTCAGTATGAAAACCAATCATGGAGAAATTGTCCATAATTGGAGATTAACAAAAAATAGGAACCAGTAATGTACATCCTCTCTAAATCATTCAAATTTGATTCTAATGCAATAAACACTTTAAAAAAGTGTTGTTAAATATCTAACTCTTCTCACGAAATCATATCAAAATAATATAGTTTAGAGAAAATAAAGTTTACAATCAAAAACGTAAACCTACTTCCTTAGTTATTTCTGTAAGAAAATAAGGTTTTTCGTGAAAAATGCCGGGCACACTTTTTGCCGCCGCGCCATTTTTAAACAAAATGACCGAGGTGTATGCCATTTGTCAATGTGATACATAGAAGCCTATTCTTTATGCTTAAAGTGTTTCCATGACTAAAATACTTTTCCGTTGCTTAATTTCGACCGTGAAAGATTTTTGCGTCCATTACTGGAGCCAAGTCCATTACTGGTGCCACTACGTTACATACATGCAAATACATTAATAACATTAAATTAAAATAAAATACATTATACACTATATAACACAATTTAAAATTTTGAAATATATCTATTAATTGGCTTGCATTCATAAAGTAAAATTAAAATAAATAACATTATTACAGTGTCTTAATCTATGTACATAATTTAAAAAATATATTTTTATATAAAAAAAAATAATCTAGAGCTTTTGCAAAGAATTCTTTGATAGTATAAAACGGCCTATTAATAAATAGTAGTTTATGCAACTGGTACATAATGAGGGGCATTAAAACACGAGTGTGTTTTATGAAACGAGCCGAAGGCGAGTTTCATAATAAGGTCACACGAGTGTTTTAATGCCTAATTATGTACAGTTGCATACATTACTTTATCTACACACATATTATAATTACTCTAAGATGGGTTCAGAAACCGTAGTAAATAAATACAATAATTGTGTTAATACAACCTTTTTTGCACGGTTGCGGAAATATCGAAATCAGAACTGGCAACCGATACCTGAATGTTATTTTAAAAAGTAAAGAGTCCTTATTCTGATGTGATCATGTCGTTCTAGCTCAAATTTCGTGCGATATATACTAAAAAATCATCGAGCTGACATTTCGCATCGACTGAATTTGAATTTTCAGTGATACTAGAATAGGGACATGTCAACTTTGACATTTAAATTTTGACAGTTTTGTTTGACGTAATATTTTAACATCATATATGAGATTAAAATGAAATATTTTATTACTGCTGTAGCCTTAGCCACAGATAAGAAAATTGCCATAAATTCATTGAATGTTGAAATGAGAGTCATTTTCTACGGTTTCCGAACGCATATTAGAGGATTTATGATATGTGTGTAGATAAATACTCTTTAACCTTTTTATCGAAAGTTCGGATGTCATTACATTGTTTTATGTCATTGCTTAATTGATTAAATATTTTAATTGCGATATTATTAAAACTATTATTAAAATGTACAAAGTTAGGTTTAGTAAGCGTCAATTTATTTTTATTTCGTAAATTAAAGTTATGTATTTCTGTAGCAGCATGATATTCATCTTTATGTAAGTATACGTAGACACATATGCGATACAAATACATCGAAGTAATTGTCAGGATTTTGTGATTTACAAACATATTTCTATGGGTAATTGGAATTCCTTTTGATCTTGTCATAAGTCGTAAAGTCTTTTTTTGTAGAAGTAGTACAGAATTAATGTTTGACCCGTTGCCCCATACTTCGATGCAGTATCTAATAATACTCTCGAAATAAGAGAAGTAGACAGTTTTTAATACATTAGTGTCAGCTATTTTTGAAAGACTTCTTAATGAGTAACATGCGCCTGCTAATTTCTTACATACTGTCTCTATATGGTTATGCCATCTTAGGTAAGGGTCAAGATCCACTCCCAAGAAACGGACACATTCGGACTTTTGTATGGGGACATCACAAATGGGTTCAGCGCTCTTATGACTACGGCGAAAGATAGTGTAAAAACTTTTGTCACAATTAATTCTCAGACCATTACAAGTGAACCATGTCTCGAGCTCGTTCCAGCATTTTTTAATCAATAAATTAAATTCGTAGGCGGTTGTCGTACTCAGGATAATGCTGGTATCATCCGCGTAGAGATACGGTGTACCGCAGGTAAGATAGTCAGGCAAGTCATTGATGAAGATGAGGAAAAGCAAAGGTCCCAGCACTGAGCCCTGCGGTACCCCGTATTTGATGATACCCTCCTCGGAATAAGTTACTTCATCCAGATTTTTACAGCTGATTTCTACGTATTGAGTGCGATCTGTCAAATAAGACTCAAAGAGACTTAGAGCTATCCCGCGTATGCCGTAGTATTCGAGTTTGTTGAGAAGTATTCTGTGATTTACACAGTCGAATGCTTTTGTCAAATCACAGAATACTCCCCCGCACTTGAATCCTTTATTTAAATTAAGCATCACTTCAGTTACCAGGTTATTAGTACGGAACACGGTCAATTAGTATGAGACATTTTTAGGACACAGTAGTTATGCTCTAGTTTGTGTTCTAATTGTAGTTGTTCCATATGAACATTTACTACTCTAAAAACTGCTTCGAAAAACTTTAATCTACTTTTTTCTAGTCAGACAGTGACGTCAAGTTTACGCCTTAAGAGGAGGGGTAGGGCAAGCTCTCTCCATACAAACTTTGTGCAGGATTTACTTCGTTTGTGTTTGCATTAAAGTTATGATTTTTGGTCAGTATGCTTATTTTTCTGATAGCTATTTTGTGATGTAATTTTTTTTTTAATATTTTTTTTTTTTAATTTTTAAATTTTGATTTTTTTTTAAATATTTGAAAATGTTCACATCACGATCTCCGCATATCTAATATTTACAACCAAAAAAAATATTATATTTGTTAATGCCAAAACCGACGAATAAAACGTGCACAAAGTTTGTATGGGGAAGGCCTTGCCCTACCCTGCGCCTTAAATGGAACGCCAACATTTTTATTACACCTGTATATGTATACACTACTTGTGTGTAAGTACTAGCCATATTAAGACTTGTTATGATGGTACAGTGGGCCAACGAAATTGTTGAGCACTTTAGTACTTTGTCAAATTAAAGAGGTTTCAAATTTTATGACGTTTCAGTCTAAATATTTCTTAGATTTCGATGTGACAAGGTTGTAAGTATGCTCAACATTTTCATGGGCTGACTGTACGTGTTATATTTGGTGCTAAATAAATTACTTCTTCTTCTAAGTACTTAAAATTTGTATTTTCTTTCAATTGTTATACGCAGCCTAACATCAGAACTAGGCAAACACCCAGAAAATACAGTCTCTACAAAATTATAACTGAATTGCCTTTTTTATTATTTTATTCAGAATTTTGTACCTCATTATTTTGTAAGTAAGGCCAAACGTACAGTGGGCCAACGAAAATGTTGAGCACTTTAGTACTTTGTCAAATTAAAGCGGTTTCAAATTTTATGACGTTTCAGTCTAAATATTTCTTAGATTTCGATGTGACAAGGTTCTAAGTATGCTCAACATTTTCATGGGCTGACTGTACATATTCTCGACGGTTTTGTCCTTGCACACGACACTGAACACTCGTACCCAGAGGCCCCGCATCTGAGTTATCTTAATTGAAAGATTCTATAGAGATTCAGAATTCTCTAATTCGTGTCTAAGATCTTGATTAATGAGAATCTTTTGTTTGGGAGAAGTAGAATTTCACTTGAACTCAATATTTAACTTCCGCCTTTCGAAAGTATACAGATATGGTACAGCGTCTTTCAATGAGTAAGAGTAGGTAAAATGATTATGCATATTCACAAGTAATGTATTGGTTGAAAGTAAAAGTACAGATTTCAATTATAAGAGCGGTCTCAATAAGGGTGAGAGGCTCGAGAATACATATAAGACCATTTGGATGTGAAGATGGAGCAGGAATCCTATGAAGACCGGATCCTCTAAACGCCAACGCCAGAGCAGCAAAAGTTTTACAATCAGCTAAGGAGCAACTAAAATGGTCGCTGCTGAAATGAAAAACGAGAAACATTGTATAAATTTATTTTGATCTACGTAAGTTTTGCTTATATAATGTATATTAAAATAAGTATATTTTTGCCTCCATTGTATATTAAGATTCCCTTTTTTGTTAAAATTAAAATGTTATATTGCTCGAATTTAATGTATCAAATGTCAAATAAACTATTTTATAGAATTACTAGCTTTTGCCCGCGACTTCGTCTGCGTAGAACTCGCGTCATCGCGTTAGAATGTTATTTCATTCTTCTATTTCATGCGCTTACCTAGTTATTTCTCTTCCATTCTAACTTAAACCTCGTTAAGGGATGATTTCCGGGATAAAAGTATCCTATGTCCTTCCCTAGGACTCAAACTATATCCATAACAAATTTCATCTAAATCGGTTGAGCATTTTAAGAGGAAACAGGCAGACAGAGTTACTTTCGCATTTATAACCCGCCCCAGTTTCGCACGGGTAGTCCAGGTTTTAAATTTATTTATCTAAGCTTTTGCCCGCGACTTCATTCGCGTGAATATCCATTATCCATATCAACTTCTACACTGTATTTCGCCGGGTTGTCTCGCCAAACATTGCGCACGCCGGCTCAATGCGCCCACATGAAACATGACAGAGGACTAAATATATGTTATTAACTTATTATTGATGTAGATGAAAACGCTCGCGAGCGAAGCGAGCGCGAAATTTTTCGCTTATTCTGATACGGGTGTGGAAAATACTTCATACGCATCAAGTAATGAAGATGAAAACGCGAGCGCAGCGAGCGCGAATTCTTTCAAACATTACGATGTAGGTGCGGAAAATACTTATTCATACGCATCAAATAGTGTAGATGAAAACGCGACCGCAGCGAGCGCGAAATGTTTCGAACATTGATGCAGGTGTGGAAAAGACTTCATACGCACCAAGTAATGAAGATAAAAACGCGAGCGTAGTGAGTGCGAAATGTGTCGAACATTATGATGCAGGTGCGGAAAACACTCATCAAGTAATGTAGATGAAAACGCGAGCGCAGCGAGCGCGAAATTTTTCGAACATTCTGATGCAGGTGCGGAAAATACTTTACACTCATCAAATGTGTATGAAAACGCGAGCGCAGCGAGCGCGAAATATTTCGAACATTATGATGCCGGTGCGGAAAATAATTCATACGCATCAAGTCATGCAGATGAAAATGCGAGCGTAGCGAACGCGAAATTTTTACGAACATTATGATGTAGGTGCGAAAAATACTCATCAAGTAATGTAGATGAAAACGCGAGCGCAGCGGGCGCGAAATTTTTCGAACATTCTGATGCAGGTGCGGAAAAGACTTCATACGTATCAACTATAATGTAGATGAAAACGCGAGCGTACGGAGCGCGAAAATTTTCGAACATTATGATGTAGGTTGTGCGGAAAATGCTCATCAAGTAATGTAGAAGAAAACGCGAACGCAGCGTCCGCGAAATTTTTCGAACATTATGATGCAGGTGCGGAAAATACTTCACACTCATCGAGTAATGTGTATGAAAACGCGAGCGCAGCGAGCGCGAAATATTTCGAACATTGTGATGCCGGTGCGGTAAATAATTCATACGCATCAAGTCATGCAGATGAAAACGCAAGCATAGCGAACGCGAAATTTTTACGAACATTATGATGCAGGTGCGGAAAAGACTTCAAACGCATCTGTAATTTAGATGAAAAAGCGATCGTAGCAGGCGCTAAAGTTTTTGAACATTATGATGCAGGTGCGGAAAATAGTTCATACTCATGAAGTTATGTAGATGAAAACGCGAGCGCAGCGAGCGCGTAATTTTTCGAACATTATTATGCAGGTGCGGAAAATACTTCATACGCATCAAGAAATGAAGATGAGATCGCGAGCGTAGTGAGCGCGAAATGTTTCGAACATTATGATGCAGGTGCGGAAAAGACTTCATAAGCATCAACTATAATGCAGATGAAAACGCGAGCGTAGGGCGCGCGAGAATTATCGAACATTATGATGTAGGTGCGGAAAATACTCATCAAGTGATGTAGATGAAAACGCGAGCGCAGCGAGCGCGAAATTTTTCAAACATTATGATGCAGGTGCGGGAAATACTTCATTCTCTTGATGCACATGAAAACGCGAGCGCAGCGAGCGCGAAATTTTTCGAACATTATGATGCAGTTACGGAAAATAATTCCTACGCGTCAAGTAATGTAGATAAAAAAGCTAGTGCGAAATCATTATGATGCAGGTACGGAAAATACTTCATACGCATCAAGCAATGTAGATGAAAACGCGAGCGCAGCGAGCGCGAAATATTGAACAAAAAAAATTTGTTGACCTATCAAGTGGCTTTGTAAAGAGGTAGTTGAATAGATATTTTTTTTGTTCATAAATTATTGGAATTTACGAAATTTTGTTCCGATGAATTTTTTAACTTTCCAAACACCTATAAACTTAAAATTTGGTAATAATGATTGTTATTACGTATTTTTTACCAACAAATACTAATATATTGATAAATTAGATTTTTTTCTTTGAAATTTCCTTATTTTTCCTATAAAAACCAACTTAACTTTGCGGTCAGTTCGGAACCCTAAATGTGCGAAGTCCGACTCGCACTTGGCTGGTTTTTTTTGCTTTCCAATCCGCCTGTTCGAATTTGGTCATACTTTGATGTTTATTGTTACGTAGGTATGTATGTTTTAATAACGAATACCAATATACCCTAAATTTATGTCTGTTACGCGCTGAACGTATTTTATACATTTTTCTGACGGAAAACGCAACTAATCGGCACCTCGAAGAACCTCAAAGATGACACCCATATCGATTATTAAGAAAAGTAAATAAGTAAATGTCCGCCATCTTCGATTTGAAAATGGATAAGTATCATTCTTGTAATGAGCACCTCAAAAAACAATATTTTATACAAAAATGCGCATACTTAATATATAGGTAGTACATGTCGCAAGTGCTACCATGCAACCGAGAGCCCGCCGCTCTGCGTAGGTAAGGTACCCTCCATTGAAAACAAAAAAAAACCGAGGTTGCGTAGTAAAGTTTGTGAATATTGATAGCGACTGACTGACCAACATAATTAGATCTCTCATTTCAAACAGTTAATATGGTTTGAGGGACTTATGTATTTTTGTCTATAGCCTTGAGAGGCAGAGGTATTGTTATTTCTCCCCCCATTTTTTCAAATACTATCTGTTTATTATACAATGTTTGAATGAGGTTCTATTTACTTTGCGTCCATGTATATACTTACCAACTTTCAAGCCTGTAAATCATGAACTGAAAGATTTCTCATACAAAGTTTAACCCCTCTTTTCACCCCCTTTCATCCCTAACCTGTATGATTTTTATAGCCTATAACCTGGCCGAAGATCCAATAAACATATTAGTGAAGGCTGTATTCAAATCCATTCGCTAGTTTTCGCGTGATAGTTAGACATATAAACAGACAGACAAACAGACAAACAGACACGAATTCTAAAAACAGTTGAAACGTGTTCTGTTATCGATTCTTAGACCCCTCCATCGATTTTTTTACTAATATCTTCAATGTACAGATTTTCGACCCTCTTCTGCTTTATTATATGTATAGATAGATTGCAAGAATAGGTACTTTTTAGAGTGAAACTAGGATTTCGATGACTCTACAAGTTTCTTTGCTTTTTATCTGTACTAATATCATAAAAGCTCGATCGTAGCAGGATTCTACGGAATATCGAGCTTAAAAGCTCCTTAAGCTCTATAACGAGAGCCTGTTCAGATTCCATCTGCTGCTAATAGAAAGCACTAAAAATGTACCAATGGAGCTATTCAATTTGAAAAAACACGAATGATATATATGGCAAACCATCTTTTAAAATCTGAATGTTGTAAGTTGAAAATGTTGAGCATTTCGTGTCAAGTGTAATGATATTTTTCTTTGTTCTTTGTAAATAACTTGGAGTACTGTTTTGTGTCAGGAACTCAGAAATAAATGTTTGCAGTTTTAAATCAAAGATTCAATTTATTTATTCAAGAACAAACTTAACTAAATATATTTTTTTATTCAGTATAGGTTTGCGCTTGATCACAAATCACCTGATGGTAAGCGATATTGCGGTCTAGGATGGAACGCGCTTACCTAGCAAATACCGATTCACTCTCGCCTTGAAGACCGAAAGGTTGTAGTTCAGGGAACAAGGAATCCGGCAAGTCAGGGTCACATAGTTGAAATTATAGGAAACTAGATTATATATGCAAGGCTTGCCCAAATTACTGGTACTATGAATCAAATTAAAATTGAGCGAGAGCGCAGCGACAGAAGTTATCTACAGTACTTCTAGTTTGAGCGAGAGCGCAGCGACAGAAGTTATCTATAGTACTTCTAGTTTGAGCGAGAGCGCAGCGACAGAAGTTATCTATAGTACTTCTAGTTTGAGCGAGAGCGCAGCGACAGAAGTTATCTATAGTACTTCTAGTTTGAGCGAGAGCGCAGCGACAGAAGTTATCTATAGTACTTCTAGTTTGAGCGAGAGCGCAGCGACAGAAGTTATCTATAGTACTTCTAGTTTGAGCGAGAGCGCAGCGACAGAAGTTATCTATAGTACTTCTAGTTTGAGCGAGAGCGCAGCGACAGAAGTTATCTATAGTACTTCTAGTTTGAGCGAGAGCGCAGCGACAGAAGTTATCTATAGTACTTCTAGTTTGAGCGAGAGCGCAGCGACAGAAGTTATCTACAGTACTTCTAGTTTGAGCGAGAGCGCAGCGACAGAAGTTATCTACAGTACTTCTAGTTTGAGCGAGAGCGCAGCGACAGAAGTTATCTACAGTACTTCTAGTTTGAGCGAGAGCGCAGCGACAGAAGTTATCTACAGTACTTCTAGTTTGAGCGAGAGCGCAGCGACAGAAGTTATCTATAGTACTTCTAGTTTGAGCGAGAGCGCAGCGACAGAAGTTATCTATAGTACTTCTAGTTTGAGCGAGAGCGCAGCGACAGAAGTTATCTATAGTACTTCTAGTTTGAGCGAGAGCGCAGCGACAGAAGTTATCTATAGTACTTCTAGTTTGAGCGAGAGCGCAGCGACAGAAGTTATCTATAGTACTTCTAGTTTGAGCGAGAGCGCAGCGACAGAAGTTATCTATAGTACTTCTAGTTTGAGCGAGAGCGCAGCGACAGAAGTTATCTATAGTACTTCTAGTTTGAGCGAGAGCGCAGCGACAGAAGTTATCTATAGTACTTCTAGTTTGAGCGAGAGCGCAGCGACAGAAGTTATCTATAGTACTTCTAGTTTGAGCGAGAGCGCAGCGACAGAAGTTATCTATAGTACTTCTAGTTTGAGCGAGAGCGCAGCGACAGAAGTTATCTATAGTACTTCTAGTTTGAGCGAGAGCGCAGCGACAGAAGTTATCTATAGTACTTCTAGTTTGAGCGAGAGCGCAGCGACAGAAGTTATCTATAGTACTTCTAGTTTGAGCGAGAGCGCAGCGACAGAAGTTATCTATAGTACTTCTAGTTTGAGCGAGAGCGCAGCGACAGAAGTTATCTATAGTACTTCTAGTTTGAGCGAGAGCGCAGCGACAGAAGTTATCTATAGTACTTCTAGTTTGAGCGAGAGCGCAGCGACAGAAGTTATCTATAGTACTTCTAGTTTGAGCGAGAGCGCAGCGACAGAAGTTATCTATAGTACTTCTAGTGATTGATTACGTATAGCTATTCTATTTTATTGCAACTTTTAATGAAACTTCAAAAACGCTAAGTTGATATGGAGTTAGTAGGAAAATTCATATTTTTTAATGACTTCACAAAATTTTATAGCCAAACTGCGTAATTATTTCATCTTTATGTACCTATTCAAAAATCTTTAAAATAGGTTGAAGTTTAAAATGAGTATTTTTTTAAATATATTTTGTTACTTTTGTTTTACTGGATTACAAATTGTGACACGTACGACGACGTAACGACGACGACATACTAGCTTGTATAGGTATTCTAACATTTCTAACGACATCCCTTATATCAATTAGGGACGATGGAATCTTGGCCAAAGGCCTCAAATTGGTTCACACTGAGCGAAAAAAATACTAATAATTAGTAAGTTTTAGTGAATCCCAAGACAAGATTATATACTAACGGTTACAAAACAGTTTAGTAGTTACAAGGACAATTTTTTTGGTATTAGTAAATAACTACTATTATCAAAAACTGTTTTGTAACCGTTAGTATATAATCTCCTTGTCTTGGGATTCACTAAAACTTACTAATAATTAGTTTTTTTTTTCGCTCAGTGCATTTCAATGTGTTACGTAAGGCGACTTCTTGATTTGTCGATGCGGAGGCAGTACGATATGAGAAAAGTGTTAAATGTCAGTGTCAGCTGTCAGTCGACGCAATATCATTTTTTACTACGCCCCTACATTTAAATGAGTGCTTCCTGACTGGCGCGGGATGCGCGGTAGCGGGGACGATGCGAAGACGGTACTGCTCCGCTTCTGCGCATGATATTACTACTGCGCAAACGTAATACTGACAGTATTATGTCAAGTGAGAATCTTTGCGACATCAGTAAGTTTACGTCAAAGAAGAAAATGTCACATATCGATCCCGCCCGCCAAGTCAGGAAGTCGCCTTACACTACACTTCTACATAGAAACGAACGACATGCTATTGCAATAAGAAGGCTTGCATAAAAAAATAGCTCCACTTGCATTACAGAACAGAATTGGCCAACGCTACACAGCACAGCACACACAATAGCTTCAATACCTCAGGCTCAGGACATCTTCAATGCCTTTCGTTTACCAAACAACGATATAGAACTGTAATGCAATTTCCACAAACTTCTAAACCGCAAAAGATTGCAACAAAATCTAGAATTGATTCCTTGAAATCTATTCCAGTTGGTCGTATCCATCGGGTTTCGCAAACTTAACTTTGCCGTCTGGTTAAACGAAAATGGAGCTAATGTTGTGGGGGGTAAGGATTTGAAGTGTGCGTGGGTATGTTTGTTAGATATTCCCGCCAATAAAAGAGAGGTTACAGGAATTTGTCTTGGTTGCGACATACGGTGTTTTAGTTTCACAAGCACTCGCTAACTTTTCAAAGTACAATACAAAGTGCGTTCTGCACATGAAAGCTCTAAATAATCATAAAAAATGTAGTGTTTTGGCACATTTATGACTATTTTAAAGAGAGGTGGAGCACAGAAGAATGTCATCTCGATACGCAAGATGGGGATTCAACATCCTTATTTACTTTCTCTGCTTTTAAACAATGCCTTGTCTCCATACGATTAATTTTCAACTCATTAAACCTCCCAAAAACAAACCGAGCGATTGACAGTGTGTGCGCACCTTTATAAAAAAATCTTTTATTGCTTATCATTATTTATGATTACATAAAATGTTTAAATGAGTATCAATTTTATTTATTTTACTAACAAATTAACAAAATGTGTTGTTATAACTTTAAAAAAAACATTAAAAATTACATTGAATACACTCTTTTTGCAGTGGAAAAGGCTATTTAATACAGATTTCTTTAAAGCTTTCGTTAATTTAATATCTCCCACTCCATAAGTCCATATTTATAAGCAAATTAGTAACATTTGGAATTCATAGCAACCTTTTGAGAAGGCTTAGATCATATCATCGAAACAGAACCCAAGCGGTGACAGAGCTTTGTACCTATCTTGTTGGGGGTATCCCAAGGCTCCCATCTTGGTCCATAGTTATTTAACGTTTTTATTAACGACTTCATTGAATGTTTTCAGCATTCTCAAGTCGCGAGCGTACTCCTGGTCTCTGTATTCAGGCTTCTGACGTGTTACGCGGTGGGCTGTCGCGTCCCGAGCGTGCTCCTTCCCCCTTGTATTCAGGGTTCTGACGTATATTACATTATGTAAGATCATGTTGTTAACCTTCAAATTAATCATATCATATGTTTTTTGAATACATAAAAAAAATGTGAAAACAAACATTCTTGAAGTATTTATTAATTAATCAAGTTGGTTTTACACAAAATTAACGATAATTTTCGCAAAATTAACGAAGAAACTTGGAAATTAAAGAAGGAACTTTGCTCTCGTCAGGCAACTAAACCCCTTGATCTCCGTGCCTCGGCAATAATGTACCTACTATTTATTTTTACCATCATCTTGGTGCGGAGTGACATCGCAGTATTACCTGACGACATCATTGAAATATTACGATTTTCATCCAAGTTTTCGGTTGTAGCGAGCAATGTCTATCGTGTTATCTCAATCGCCCCATTCGCCGACACCTGGGCTATCCTACGCCTCGGCCATATCTCACAGACCCTAGTCTCACCTGGCTGTAAATTAAAAAAAAGTAATCGACAGAGGTCTGAAGGTTATTCCGTACGGTAATCTCAAGTCGTCTGGTAACTGAGTATTTCGGCAATAAAGTTTTACGTTAATCTTTATTCATGTTATCTCTGAATTAAATTTTGTAGGGAAATTAAAACAAGTGCCGTTACAACTTTCATAACATATAGTCAAAAACCGTCCATTAGGATGGTCCAAATTTGTATGAAAAAAAAAGCTTTTTATTCCTGCTCCACAAATCTTATCTTATTCTAGTATTAGCAAAAAGAACATATACCAAAATTTAGCTTTCTAGAGCAACGATTAGGGTCGCTATGATTTGCAAGTTAAAAATATTCTATGTCGCCAAGCACACTACATCAATTGGTCAATTTTTGAGACGGCTTGAAGAAGGGGTCCACTAGCGCCACTCGGGAATAATAGTACATTACAGTGGTGGTGGTAAGAACAAAATTTTTTGGCATCCCCTGGCCAGGAAGTGGGATTTTCCGCTCGCGGAGCGTGCGGTAATTGCCACTTTATGGCCAGGTGTGACATAAATGGACTTATTTAAATTAGTAGTAGTAACGATAGATATTTACGAAAGGGGAATATTATATACTTACCGTATATTGTATTTAAGTATCTTTTGAATACATCAAACTAGTTTTTACATTGCTAGAGTCGTCCATCTATGAGTTCAAAAATCGATTTTGCCCGTTGCCGCGTTGGTGAACACACGTGCTCTTCGCGACGACGGGCTTAATCCACTACCGAACATAGCCCGAACAACGTCTTTGAACAAGTATTGATTGGCGAAATCATCATAATGGAAAGCCTTTTATTTAAAGAGTGAAGTGAGTTCAAAAAACAAAACGGCGGTCTTACTGGGCGAGAGTATAGATAGTGCATAGCACGAGAGTACATTATTCCTACTTAGGAGTCCATTACTCTGCTACAAACTAATAGGATTCTAGCCATAGTCTAAGTGTTAAGTGACAACAAAATATCGTCAAGAAAGGAAACACCCATTCTATTTTAAAACATTCTATCCTAAAATATAATAAAAAATAATATGTATTACTTAAGGACGGAAAAGATATGACATTTTTTGCTCTAAAAATGGGCCGACGAGATCAACAAGGATAAACGAGGAACAGCATTTTTCCATAAACAAGCCTCCTTAATATTATTTAACTTCAGTATACATATTCCATCACTTCTATGGAAACACAAAATGGCAGTGTCAGATGAAGACAAAAAAATATCCATATTTTGTGCCCTGAGTCATTTTGTAGGTTTAGAAAAAAAAGTATCTAATTGTACTGCCTACTAAATGTCATTTCACACTAAAGACATTTGGTATTCTACCAACAATGCCAAAAAATACGCTCCCGATAAAATGCGCCATTTTGCGTTTTTCAAATCACGTTGCAACTGAACGATATTGGCGTCCAAATAGCTTTCATATGCATCGAATCGCGGAAACGCCTGAATTTACTGCTAATGCCTTGCAGATGCCTGGGCGCGACGGAAAAGTTTGGAGAACGACACTGCAACTTAAATAACTTAATATTAGTTGGTTGGTACAAAGACATATGCATAAGTTAAGAATATTTATTTGTGTGAAGTTATTTTCTGTGTGAGTTAACAATTTAACACGTATATATTCACGACTTCACATTTGTTCTCGTTTCTCTATTATAGGTATAGGACTTTTTTGCGGCCCAATAAGTCAATATCATAGATCTTTTTTTTGAATTGCCGATCTATTGTTTGAAAATGATTTTTTTCGCTAAATTGTATTTGGTATACAGTATACCTAAATTAGAATATTATGGCTAATGTGCTTTAGATTTTATAAGCAAATAAATGTTATGGATATGTCCTTTAATAAGTTTTTTGGAATTATGAATACCTTTGACGTAGGTAATCAGCGTTGCACGCCACGAAAATGCTGTAATATACTGAACGTATTGTTTTATTTTCATTTTTCATTGTACCAGAATTCCGCAAAAACATTTTCGAATTTTGACATTATTTTCAAAACATCTTTGAAAACTTAGTAAGGCCCCATAAGTAACGATTGTTTCTGTATTTCTAGTTATTCGACGCGCACCGATCCGCGCATAACCACCCTATTTTAAACCACTTCGGTTGTGAACAAGCGTATGGCTTTTCGTATCGGTAACCATGAACTATATAGACCTAGACTATAGAACTAGACCTAAGACGTATTCTAGCGCATATTGTATGTCAATGTAATAAATAATGTTGATTATCATTATGATTATAGATGTACTTAAGGTTCAAATTCGACCTTTTAAAAATGTTATTTTACCTACACTCGTTTCTTCATGAACCCCATCTTACTAATTTTAAAGGCGATTTACATTGCGGGGCTACGGGCTAACGAAGCAAGATGAATACGATCAAGCGCTGCAATGTAATGAAAATTCACGGAAAATTGCACGAAAGGTCTTCATCATCATCACCATCATTTTCAGCCTGTAATCGCCCACTGCTGAGCATGGGCCTCTCTTCGAGGACACCACTCGTCCCAGTCTAGAGCCAATCTTATCCAAGAGTGACCCGCGATCTTCCTAATATCATCAAGCCGGTGGACGAAAGATCTTGCTAATGTGAATTGATTTTAATTTCTACTAATTTTATAAATGTGAAAATTTAGATGTTTTTAATCAATCAGACAAAAATCGGCCGAACAATGAACGGATTATCATGAAACTTGATATACTTACAACGAGTTTATATTGGTTTAACATATAGAACAATGATTATTCCAAAATCATCCCAAGAACGTAAGAAATCTTGGGGTCTTATCGCTAAAGCGCGATTTCTTAAAGACAACCTTAGGGTAGCGATATACCCAGCTATGTACTTAGTAAACTGGTAGAAGGTCTCGAGTCCTCCGGGCACAATCAGAGATACTCGTAATCATACCGCGATTAAGGCAGATAATGGCGGCGGTGGGGCTAAATGGCTACAGATTACACCTTAATGCAACCACTTTGGGAAACCTTTTACGCGAGTACCTATCTTGTGTGAAGTACAAGAGGAGAGTACACTTAGGGTAGTATATGATGGTTACCTGTCACAACCTCAAAAAATTTTTTAGAATAATTAATAACAAAGTTTCGTTCGTTTGAATTTTGTCCTATAAACTATTATAAAAAAAATGATAAGTTATTTGCCGTGAGTTCACAAACCCAACACCCAACCCATTGTGGTGTTTCTATATGATACTATTTTCAAAAATTGGAAAGAACCAGTTTCAGAAAAAACATCTGTGGATATTACCTACGAGACAAATCTTACACGAACCTAAGCTCAAATCTCAATAAGGCTTGTGTTATCGATTAGATTAAATTTCTTAACTCTTATTTTGTATTCTGTTCCACCCCATATGTAACTTACTCAGTTTTAAGGATAAAAAATATCAAAAACTTAAAAAAAAAGTTACCCATCCATACCACTACGGCATCTACTTTTCCTTGTCCCTTAACAGGCGCTATCTCAAAGGTGGTAGAACTATAGCTGAATCTTGAAATAATTCTACAACATTGTTGAGCAAAAATAAATCAAATTTACAAAACTCAATTTAGTTAACTTTTACTACTCGCACCTCACACTGCTAAACAATCTCACCGCGCACAAAAACTACACGTAAAGCAACACTGTTCACAAGTTTTTTACGGCTAAATGCATAAAACAACTCATTTCGTCTTCAAAAAAAATACGCAATACTCATGAGTCGTGGTCGTAGTCGACATTTTATTTTGTCGTAAAAAGTTACGAGTGCCAGCGTCGCAAATGACTGCGGCAACGGTGTGCGGGTGCCCTAATGTATGTTGTAAAGATATGATGATAGTTAGCCTTCATTAGGCCCTAGTGGGCTAGGCCCCTGATATGTCCAGAGCGATATCTTTATGATTTTGGAGCACATAATCCGATAATTCTGATGCAAGCCTCGAAACATGTTTGTAAATTTTATTGTTGAGACGATATATCGATTGAAAGAGACACCCTTTGTTTTTCGCTCACGACAAAACGGGATGCAAACCTCTCCAAGAATGGCTTTTTAGACAAATCTCGTTAAATATCTGACTATGTGCAGATTTATTAAATTTCCTCTTGTCTATACCTAAAAGAGGTAAAATACCATCGTATTAACTTAATCGGTCTTTTAATAATGCGTTGTTTTAGTAGGCTGAGGAAAAAAAGGAAAATATATACTCGACTTTGGATTTATTTTCTATCGTGAAAATTTTAAGCAATCATGTTTCGCTATTGTCAGATCCACAATCATATAGTCAAGAATCATATATCTGAAAATCAGCCCCTGCTGTTTGCTAGTCTGGGCAGGACAGCTTTTCAAAGTCTCCAAATTTCTCAGTGTAGCGCCTTAACTGAAAACCAAAAACACAGGATTCTACTACAAAAATCCACAATAATCATAGGTAAACGGATTCTTTCCTGCACTCTCCTGTGTGGAATATGGCTCCGCTTGCACTGGGCGCGTTAGAAGCTGAGGCGCGTCACGCACAGTAAATAATTATTAATTTGTTTACTTAAAAATACCTTTTGTGCAACATATACAAAGTAATATTAACACACATACAATGTAAGTATTGCCATCCAGAGTGGCCATCTTTAAGTATTTTTTGTTTTATCATCGCTGTCTTGATTTTTTCCCATACCCAATTATATTACATAGAATTACATACTCTTATCAGAGCATATATAGTGATTATACAGATGGAAGTAGAAATTCTCGTCTGATGCAATTGCGGCAAAAAGTACAGTACCCTTACCATGAGTTTGCAATGTTTGCATTACCGTACTCGCTAGCGACTGCGTAAACGATTTAGTATGGACAAAAGTACAGCGCCTCTGGCGGTTACGCAATAGAACTAAGAATCGCCATACTAAATAGTTTATGCAGTCGCTACCGAGTAGGTACGGTAATGCAAACATTGCAAACTCATGGTAAGTATACAGGTGAAGACATTCCCTATTCTACAGTCATCGAAACACATTTATTTAGCCGTAATAATACCACGTGCCCTGCAGCATTACTTCACATTCAAGTCACCTAAAACCAATTCCGTATACTTAATGGTTTCAAATAACAATTTGTACAAACGGCGTCCACTCACGGCAAGTTCACACGACAGGGGACCATTTGGATTGACTTATTTACATAAGTATGAATAACTGAGGCGTCAAATCTGGAACAAATTGGACATTGGCCTGACATAGCGACTATAGTTTTAGATTAAGGCCTAAAGGTTTTCGGTGGAGAAAAACTTCGTAAATCCAGTTTTCCCTTTTTGGTCGCCTTACTTACCACCAGGAATCTTAAGGCTGGGTGCTGCCACTTTTGAGTTTTTTAAAACCATCTGAGACATAGAATATAGTGTCTTAAAATCTAAAAAAATATATATGTATGTGTTAAGTACGTGTATAAGGATCTTGTGTAGTCAAAATCGTATTCAGTTACAATATGACGTGATGATTTCACTCGACAGAAAAAAATCGCAAAGTTACCCCTTTCTGGAATGTTTTTTCAATATTATGGCTATAATTTTTGGACTCAATTTAAGAAACTAAATAGTTATAGACAGATTCGTATGGTTTGCTTTAATAAAATTATTGGCTTAATAGCTATGTTTAAATGTTTACGAAAACTACGCGCACCATCGGCCTCATCATTGCCCCGTGGCTAGATGCTGGTCAGGAAAAATCCCATTTCTAATAAAAAAAAGAAAATCGCCCACAGCTGAGCATAAGCCTCTCTTCGTGTACACCACCCATCCCGGTGCTGAGTTAGGCGACTTCCTGATTTGTCGGCGCGGAGGCGGTACGATATGAGAAAACTGTCAAATGTCAGTGTCAACTGTCAGTCAACTCAGTACTACTTTTTACTGTGCCCTTACATTTAAATGAGTGCTTCCTGGCTGGCGCGGGATGCGCGGTAGCGGGACGATGCGAAGGCAGTACGGCCCGCTTCTGCGCATAATATTACTACTGCGAAAAAGTAATACTGACAGAATTCCGTCAAGTGGGAATCTTTGCGACGTCAGTAAGTTTACGTCAGAGAAGAAAATGTCACATATCGATCCCGACCCGCCAAGTCAGGAAGACGCCTTGTCTTAATTAGGACTGACCCGCGATTATAAGAAAACTGAAACCACAACCCACAAAAGCTGAAGAAAAATCGAGTGCAACATTATAGAAGTAATAAAGCTGAACAAGGAACTAATAGAGGTAATATGTTATAATGGGAAGCGAGAGCTCTTAATCTGTTTTAGCTGTGCGATGCAATTTCCGATAATAGTAGGTTATGTTGTAAGTACTAGTAGGTTTACCTGTGTTGTTAAATAAAATTGGAGTCATATTCTAATATCCGATAGTAGTACAGCAAAGTGAAATGTTACCTCACTTATATCGCAGAATAATGAATAAGTAGTACCTACCTACTTATGTCAATTGTTTAGGGTCTGACACGCTTTGATAGAGAAAGATAGCCTTATTGCGATTCCTATAAGAGAAAATAGAAAAGAGTGCCATGTTTTGTCTCTATCACCGACCGAGCATTTTTCATGGTCGGATTATAGGCACAGGCACACTTCCACAAGCAAAAAAATTCATATGCAAACCGGTAAATTGCGTAGTACAAATGTTACCTATATGAATATTCTTTCTCATACCCCGGTCGCTCGGTGGCGCATCTCTAACTATAGATATACAATACCAATAGGATTCCGTGTGGACCCTTCGGGTACGGAACCCTAACAAATAATTACTAATGCCCGATTTGTCACACAATTAACCTAAGCAGACTTCGGTTTATCAATACCTAGGACTCAGAGCTCATGTGTGCCGCGCATGTGTGCGTTGAACTTCACACATCAACACTTCTTCCATTTTCAATGTAGAGCAGGCCCAAAAAGCCATAAAGGATTCTATTTGAAATAGGTACTGCGCTTCAGCTAATTTACATATTGTGGTTAAATTCAGGCTGTATTCCCAACATATTGAATAACTGAAGTACCTAACACGTAAGTTGTGCGGGGTTAGGCTCACAACTTTACGTAAACAAACAAGTTCCTAAGGAAATCGTACGGATTCGCGAAACTAATGCTACCCACGCCACGGCATTAGTGAGGAGGTATGTCTCACTAAACGCATTGGGTTTAAATCGCGTTTACATTTTGTTGCGTTTAGACACGTTAAGCTTGTTGTTTGTGAAATATAACGCCGGCCTCACACTGATCTGAATTCAGAATCCTGACTAGGGGAGGGAAGTTGAAGCATCTCACTCTAGCATCGTACGTACCGCTCTAAACGATCTGAATTCAGAACAGTGTGAGGTCGGCGTAACTGTTGATTACGTTTATTCAAAGTAATAATAATAAGCTCCACGGCCGATTTCGGCCAAGGCGACTGCTATATCATCTCCGTCTTTGATGTGCTCGTATGTGGCTAACATAGCCGATCTTTTTTACAAATACGCGAGAACACTGTGGACATGTGAGCACACCATTTATATAATTGTAAGATATTGCCGCAGGTGGTCGGGCTTTTATCTCATCGCGCTTGGCATCAAGCTCAATGCGCCGTTGACATTCAAAGTTCTCAACTTTGGAGTTAACCAAAGTTCTCCACTCGGTCCGCACTGCAGCCCGCCGCTCCCATTGTGAGGACTCTATGGAGCATTTTTTCATAGCACATCTTTGTACCTGAGGAGCTGGCCGCCTTGTTTTCGCTTGCCCTCCTCAAGTTCCGAGTAGAATTATTCAAAGTACGCAATAACTCACATAACGAATACAAAAAGATGCCAAAAGGTTGATCTATAATATGTAGTACATAGGACATTAAATCTTAAATAAATGTATGGACAATCTTACACGAATCGACCTCGTTCCAAACATAGCAAAGCTTGAACTATGTATACTAAGCGACGATATACATACCTACTTATAAAGATAAACAGATACTTAAATACCTACATAGAAAACATCCAAAACTCAGGAATAATATTCGTGTTCAACACACAAATAAATGTCCTGACCGAGATTAGAACCCGGGACCTCCAGCTTCGTCGGCAGGGCCACTCCCAACTAGGCTAAAGCTGGTCGTCGAAGTATTAAGGGTAGTAACTAGGGGATTACAAATGAAAATCCATTAGAAGACCTAGGCCGAAGAGGCCACTTGAGACGGAGACTTGAGTTTGTACCGCTTGATACATCTTTTTCATCTCATTTGAGAGGAAATAAATAATACAAAAGGCAGTATTTTGATAGAAACAATTAGGTACGTTATCTTCCTAACACTCAAAAATACGTCTGTTTATAAACTTGAAAAGCCCCAAAATTCAAGTGAGGGGATTTTTTTTATTTTATTGTTATAAAATATTGGGATATTTGTAATTATACATAGATTTGACCCTATAGTTTAAGGAAGGTTTAGTTTTAATCGTTTATATTTGTATTTTATTGTATTGTGTTACTTCTCAATTACATAATAATAAATAATATTCTCAATATATTTACAATTAAATTTTATGAAATCATGCTATTCAAACAAGATCGAATTTTTATGGATTTTCAAATAGATATTCACTTAAATAAATTCAAAGTACTACTTCTACATTAAAACAGTTTTAAAATACCAAAGTAATGCAGTTAAATATACCGCATGCCTATTTCAAATTTAAAATTTCTTCAAATTCACAAACTTTACGCTTTTAAACATGCTTTTAACATTACTGTAGATCCAGACTTGATCTTCATATTTAGTTTTTCCAACCACATATATTACGTAAAGTAAAAGGCTGTTTAACATTCAGATCCGAGGCATTTCCGAGCCAAAGAAATGCATCCAACGTTTACATAACTGGGACAGATAGCAAAAAATTTTCTCAGGGTTTGTTTTTACGGTTTTGTATCTATCACTAATAGTAGAAGAGCCGGTGACACTAAACCTAGTATGATAAGATTCCCAAGTTTCGTTTGTTCCTCGAAACAGGGGAGGGGTAGGACTATACGATAGTGCAGTGCTGCAAGCCCTCCTGGCTGGCCTTGTCAGTGGCAGCAGTATGATAAGCGACCACTTTTCTGAGGTATCTAGTATGATCGGATTCCTGAAAAAAACAGGGCTCATCTGAAAGATCAGCACTTTCTGTGTAAGAAAAACCACTGCTGCATTTTCCAAACAGTGGAGAAGGTGGTTGCTGCTGAGTCGACCCTTCAACCGATATATCGCCTTAAAAACGTATTCCAGTGTTTAAACCGCCCGCGTGATCGTGTCGGAGGTTTCCCATAGATTCCCCAGGCGACTCTCCAAACGCGCACTTTATAGCTTTGTTGGGCCCGGCAAATAAAGCCATAGTCAGGTAAAAAAAGGCCACAAAGAATCACCAAGTCAAATAAAAAACCGGCCAAGTGCCAGTCGGACTTCACACTTTTAGGGTTCCGAACCAACCTCAAAAATGTAATTTATCAATATATTATTTATAATATATTTGTTGGTAAAATATACGTGTTATATTTAATTTATAATATATTTGTTGGTAAAATATACGTAATAATAAACATTATCACCAAAAGTTCATATATGTCAAGGTAAGTTGAAAAATTCTTCGGAACAAAATTTTGTGACAGACGACGGACGGACGAACGGACGCATGAGTGACAACAATAGGGTTCCGTTTTGACCCTTCGGATACGGAACCCTAAAAAGGGTCGACAGCGTGATTCTTCGGAGCAACAAACGTCCGAAGCCTCCTTAGCGGGTTCGATTCCAGTCTTATGTTCATACACGTCTGCGGTTCATTTTTTCTTGGTATTCGTTCTCCTTATCAATTAATTGAAAATCTGTGGCAACAATTTAACAAAATAGTTTGATTAGGGAAAATGTGTAATCTGGTAGATTTAATAAAATTTGGGGATCGCAGTTGCACTACGTCTGTAGGGTATACCCACCGCTACCCTACACGTGACCCCTGGGTGGAATCGTGCTAAAAGTGCAACAAAACTGGCAACTGTACTATCTTCTCGATAATTTCACGGATCGAAATAATAGCCAGGATAATATAAATAAATATGAAATTAAATTACGGTTTTGTGTTTTAAATATCTGTTATATTTCTCTGTGCCTCTCTAGAACTTCTTTTGTGTAAAAATCTTTAATCAAAATATATATTTATGTCACACCTGGCCATAAAGTGGCCTTTTTCGCACGCTCCGCGCGCGAAAAAACCCACTTCCTGCCCAGAGGGTTACATAAAATTTTGTACTTACCACGGGCGATAATAAAGAAAGCCTCAGATCGCATATTTATCGCCCTTGCTTTCGGCTCGGGCGTAAAATACCTGCGATCTGAGACATTCTTTGTTTCATCGCCGTTGGTAAGTAATGTATTATTTAATTACTTTTCATAAATAAAACATCTCTAACTTCAAATTCTGCTGACCGTACGTCTTAGCGTTGCTTAGGCCAAGTGAAATAAGAGGCTTTAAAAAGCTTGTGGAAAGGCAAATCGCACGATAGAGCTTTTTGCGTAGCTAAAGTAGGGCCGGACTTACAACGGAACTTTAAGCTTTAGAACTGCGTCGTAACATAATGCCTCGTTCACAAGACAAAGAAAAACAAAGTTCGCTTGTTGTGGAAATACCTTTAGAGTATGCTTACCTAAATAAAAATACTATAATATTTAAAAAAAATAAGGAAACTCAAACATAATAAAGTCTTAGTTTAACCTACCAAGGACGAAATGAATTATTCCACACTTACGTAAGAACAAGACTGTTTTTTTTTATTAAATTTATTCAATTTTGTCAGCTCAGGGGGCCGATTTTTGAGTGTCGGACGTTTGAATATTCACCTCGACATCTGTCAAAACGTCGTAGTTTTTTGACAGATCGAGAATGAAAATTCGAGCGTTCGACACTCAAAAATCGGCCCCCTGGCCTATAATGGACTCCACTAACGACAAAGGAATTCTGACCTAACCAATTTGATCTCACCTAATAAAAAATTCTTGTAACTGCGCAGGGAAAGTACCTGCCTAGTTCGCGATCACAAGAAATTTCTGTCCAAAATGGAATCTGATACAGTTGGTAATAAGATGTTAAACTTACCTACGTCGGGCCTTTTGATTTTCTGACCTACATGGAAACATGGAACTTCACTGGATTTACATATGTTAATTATTTTTCTGACGTAAATGCAATGGAACCTGACATAAGTGGAATGAGCCGACAATTTTTTCTAAGTTAGTCGCAAATTATCATCATCATCCTCCTAGCGTTATACCATTAAAGTGGCATCCTGAAGGATGCCTGGGGTCCGCTACCTAATCCCAAGATTTGGCGTAGGCACTAGTTTTTACGAAAGCGACTGCCATCTGACCTTCCAACCCCGAGGGGAAACTAGACCTTATTGGGATTAGGCTTTGTCAAGTGAGTGGGCAACTTGACTGTTAGAACTTCTCAAGCCGCCCGAAGGCCTCCAACTTGGCTTAACGACTGCTGCCATAGACAGCAACCGGGATCAACGGCTTAACGTGCCTTCCAAAGAACCCTTAGTCGCAAATTAAGGCTTTAGAAAATTTCCAGATCGTGAAGGCATGGTCGAGTGAGGGTTTAATCCAGTGGCGGATATTGGTCACCCCTTACTCGCGCCTTTGAAGTGTTTGCCTCTTCTACCGGAAATGGCTTACCGCCTAAACTGTAGGATCAAAGAAAGTGAACATTCAATCGTTATATGAACTTTATGTTCACGTTCGTTCCTTCTGCTTTTTTGGGTTCCGTGCCCATAGGTTAAAACGAAACCCTATTGCTAAGACTCCGCTGTCCGTCTGTCCGTCGGTCTGTCACCGGGCTGTATCTCATGAACCGTGATAGATAGCTGAAATTTTCAAGGATGATGTAAGTATTTCGGTTGCCGCTATAACAACAAATACTAAAAAACAGGATACAATAAATATTTAAGGGGGCTCCCATACAACAAGCATGATTTTTTTGCCGTTTTATAGATAACCCCCTCTCCTACGGAACCCTTCGTGCGCGGGTCCGACTCGCACTTGGCCGGTTTTTTCGTCTAGCTGTCACCACGACGATTCCTCTATAATTAATCAAAGGCGCCACAAGCGTCTATAGGCTGCGACTCTTTTTACCAGGCAGCCCGTACGCTTGATTGCCACCGCCGTTATATAACAATCAGTCAATGAGTGGCTTTTCGGTGAAGGAAAGCATCGTGAGAAAACCGGTCTATACCCAATAAAGTCTAGTTTTTCTTCTCTCTTCGTTGGAAGGTCAGATGACAGTCGCTACTAGTGCCTACGCCAACTTTCCTTTAAGACACAGCCGGGAAAATGCACGCATCTTACTTCTATGATGTAATATAAAAACCACGATTTATATTCAAGTGTAAGCCCCCAAAGACCTCACACTAAAACCAATCGCGCATATCTAGATATCCGTCGGCAAATAAAAGTAACAGTAGGGTTGCCACAAAGCGTTCACGGCTGAGCGAGTTTCGGCGAACTGTACCAGCCCTCGGGCCAGTACAGTAGATGGCAGAATTGGGAACGGATGGAGAGAAAAGTGACGATTTTTATATTTTTAATCGAGCGAGCGTAGCGCCTCCTTGGGCTAAAATTGTTTTCTTTAGCTCTAGTATAAGTTTATTCGAAACATTAACTAATTCGAACGCGTTTGCGTTTTGTCTCAAAATGTATGAAAACGCTCTCACCGAGTTTGAAATACGCGCGTTCATCGGTTAGCAACAAATGTTATACTCGCTGTTTTAGTTTCCACTAGTGACCACCAGAGGCGTTGTTCACGTTTTCATACCACTTTCATACATTTTGAGACAAAACGCAAACGCGTTCGAATTAGTTAATGTTTCGAAAAAACTTATACTAGAGCTACATATGTCCGGCTGTTTTCTTCTACATGTCGCATTTCTCAAGCGATTCTTGTTAAATTTTGTAAGCTTGTTCGATAATTATACGTATAACCATTGTTCTGTTATTGGAATAATCTACAGCTCACGAAGCCTCGAGTTTTCCTTTTTTCATTGGCTAAAAAGTAAGCAGGTTGGAACACTCGTGATTCTGTACAGCCTAAGTACAATATCATTAGGATATCCATACGTTTTGTATTAAAAACTAAAAGAAAACAGAAATATTTATTAAACTAAACACACACAGATATACATTCACTCCAATAATAATTGAAGTGAAATAGCTGCAAATGGAGTCTGTCTCTATGTATACTTGTTTGATACCCGTATGGCATAAAATAAAAATCCTCGACATATCGATAGGAACCGACCCACATGTCGCTACGTGAATGCTGTAAAGAATTACCTACTCGCAGGTAAGCTTTTTGTCCGCGCACAAAAGAAATTCTTCAGTTTAGGCATATTACATGCACAGAATGTCAAAAAAATACCGGTTCTTAAAACAAACCTCTGCCTCGAGAAGAACCGGAGTAAGAAACTCGGCGAGGTGTTATTATTTTTTTAAAACAATATACATACTAAGTATAAAAAATTAGAGTATCTCAGCTCTACAAAATATCAATGCTATAGTAGAAAATATTTTAATTAAAAATATTTAGTACTAAATATTTTGTGTTAGTACACACTACTAGACAGTTAGACACTTCTGCTCTTAACTGTACCTAATTAGAAGCAGGGAGTACTTTGTGTCCGAACGGACTCACCCATTTACTCTGACGACCGAATTATTTTTTTATTGGGTACAAACTATTTCGGATACCTATAGGTTTTCGATTCATTGGGGTAGGCAGAGAGAAAATAACGCCAAATATTATGGTCCTTAAAAACATTTTTTTGTTTAATCACATCTATACATTTCCTCATACATGGCTTATAGTAGAGAGGCCAATTCGTCGAAAGTGCCTTATTTACGATTTTCGTAGGACTGAAAAAGTTTATACCGACAAGTGGTATCGTTGGAATCAGCATCGTTTACTGATTATCAAAATGCATGTTGTTGCTTCCTTAAGTGGTGGAATGAGTTTTTATGACGTCATAAATTTTACGTATGAAAAATAAAAATAAAATCTTCAAAAACAGGTACACTACTTTGTTTCGCAGACGGAAGTTTCGTAGATATATCGTTTCGCAGAATTTTCATTTCATAGAAGACATTTTTATTCAAAAGGGTCGCAGTTCTATCCTAACCGACTTTACTGGATTAGCTAATTGGATTATACCTAAAAAATTACTTAAATAACATAAATTACTTTCGATGTCATTAGTAACGAATTACTATTGATTGAATAAGCTATTTCTATATGGCATCCAGAACTATGCCCACAATCCGTTCACCTCGTTCCTGTCGGGCCGCAAACAAGTCGTGAAACTACTCACTGACGGCAAATCCGTTCATTCTGATGCAGGGGACATAAATATTGGTATTCCTCAGGGTTCTGCCCTGAGAAATACTCTATTTTTGTTATTCATTAAATGACCTTCCGTCGAACATTGCGGCTGGTTTGCCTGTATTGTTTGCGGACGATACAATAGTGCTGGTTAGTGTGAAATCTTGCGATCAGCTAACCCTGAAGATTGACGAGGCTTGCGGTCAATTAAAAGACTGGTTCTCAGCAAATGGGCTCTTATTAAATCTGGCCAAATCCAATATCATGCTTTTTGCTGGTCGTAAGATATCGGTTCCACCGTGCATGGCCAGCTGTCCGATGCCGCTTTGCGACGAGAGTAAGTTTCTCGGGTTCATTGTCGACTATAATTTGAATTGGAAGCGCCATATTGACAGTTTATGTGACAGGTTGAGTAGTGCCGTCTTTGCTTTGAGGAAAATGAAGCTGTTGATCTCAGGGGAGGCACTGAAACAAGCGTACTTTGCTTACTTCCACTCTCTTATTTCTTACGGCACACTCCTCGGGGGAAACTCCACAGACGCGAGAAGAGTGTTAGGCGACTTCCTGACTTGGCGGGGCGGGATCGATATGTGACATTTTCTTCTTTGACGTAAACTTACTGACGTCGCGAAGTCCGTCCGTCCCACTTGACGGAATACTGTCAGTATTACATTTGCGCAGTAGTAATATTAAGCGCAGAAGCGGACCAGTACTGTCTTCGCATCGTCCCGCCTCCGCGCATCCCGCGCCAGTCAGGAAGCACTCATTTAAATGTAGGGGCGCAGTAAAAAGTGGTACTGAGTTGACTGACAGTTGACACTGACATTTGACAGTTTTCTCATATCGTACCGCCTCCGCATTGACAAATCAGGAAGTCGCCTTAATCGTGCAAAAACGAGCAATCCGTACACTTGTTGGAGTAAAACACAGGCACCCCTGTGCCCCTGCAGAGAAATTTTCAAATCTCAACGCATCATGACGCACTACTCACAATACATTTGATGTGGTATTATTTGGAAGAAATAATATTTCTCAGTTTGTACGCGTAGACTTCCCAGGGAAACAGCTATTGGGAGATATGTTTCAAATTGAGATTATTTAGGTAATTGCTATTTTATTGAATTTAATGAATGATTTTTAATTGATTTTATTTGTATTAAGTGTTATTGACGATCACAATATAGATTCATGTAAATTGACATATTTTAAATTTATAATGTAATCGTTTATTGTGAATAAAAAATCTAAATCTAAAAATTAGGTAACGGTTTCTGTTAAAAAGTTTATATTAAATGAAAATTCTGCGAAACGATACATTCTATGACACACTTTTCTGCAAAACAAGGGGACACCAGAAAAGAGAGATGTTTTTTTAAATAAATCTCAGTCTCAACTACATTAGCCAAACTCTGTAAATTTACACACTCCGGTTAGCCTTCGGCAACCACTATACATTGACACGCGTTGACACTATTATGAACACCTCGACGTAGTAGGTATAACCGAGTGACACGCGAAAATAACACTAACCTACTTCCACATTAATATACACAGAGTAATAAAGTTTGATAAAACCATAACACGCATGAGATTACAATTTGATTAGGGCTTTTTGGGCACATTTTTTTTGTATCTGTGGAAATATTTTAGGCTACTAAACACCTCTGTACGCATATTACTTTGATTTTACCATGTCGCGATTTGGTTTTTCTCGAGTCCACGCGAGATCACCAATTTCCGAAGTCAACGCCAGATTGTGGTCTCGTTTTCGTCTCTGTTGTTCTTAAATATTGATGTTTATTCTAAACGTGTACACTTATAAGGATCTTTTTTATCAGGTTTGAGAACTTATCATTTCACAACTATTAAACCAAAAATCATTGTTAAAGATGGGAGGGTTTTAAAGATCCAACCAAAAACATCGAAAAAAGGGTTATGTTTTGAAAATAAAAGTATCGAGAAAACTTTTGCAAATCGAGTTTTCACTTTTAACAGACTGGAGGAAAATAGTTCAAGATTAATATACTCATAGGACAGATATGTTGAGATCTAGGTCGATAAACATTGGCAAAAGTGGGCTCTTAAAAAACCATGAACCTGTGAAAAAGAAACTTCAAAATTAGCTTTAAACCTCGATTGCAAATTAGGTACACTCGTTGTGTAGGCATCCCACGGCTCTGAAAGATTCGATAGTAGATTATGTCTCGAGGGAGCAAAATTATATATTTACGTCGAGGGTGGTGTATTGAATCCTGAGTGAAGCGAAAGATTCTACAGTAGAATCTTGAACGTACCGAGGGATTACCGCTTCTCTTTAGCTTTTGGTAGCAGTGGCGGAGCATCCATAACACTCGATTCCTACCGCCTTGCCTAATTTTCAGCCATTCCAGTTCTTTTACTACGGCTCATGAAGAATAAGAAAGGCAAATTATTTCCGGCTTCGCTAAGAATATTCTTGACGCGCCGCCACTGGTTGGTAGTGGTAGTGACCCTGCCTACGAAGCTGGAGGTCCCGGATTCGAATTCCGGTCAGGGTATTTATTTGTGTGAAGAACACGAATATTTGTTCCTGGGTCCTGGATGTTTTCTATGTATTTAAGTATCTATTTATCTATATAAGTATGTATATCGTCGCTTAGTACCCATAGTACAAGCTTTGCTTAGTTTGGGACTAGGTTGATTTGTGTAAGATTGTCCAGAAATATTTATTGATTGAATATTTATTTTATTTATCTTAGATCACTAAGAGATTTTTTTTATACTACGACGGTGGCAAACAAGCATACGGTCCACCTGATGGTAAGCGGACACCGCAGTCTATAGACGCTCGCAACTCTAAAGGAGTCACGTGCGCGTTGCCCATCCTTTATAAAATTTGAGGATGCACTGTGTTGACAGCAGAAGGGACCAATTTAGCCCCCTCACTCTCAGAGTCTCAACACAGTACAACCTCGGGAGCTCTGGCAACCTTGCTCACCTCCGGGAACACAACACTACATACCTGAGTATATAATGTTATTATGGCTGTGGTCTTCTGCAAGGCGGAGGTACTTCTCAAGTTGGGCTGCTCCAAATTCGAGCAAGATGACATTTTGCTGTGCCCTACCTCTCCGAGGTGGGGGATCTCGCTAGGATTACGGTCGAGATTAACCTCCGCCGTCATCCACGTAATTAATTCGCGCAATTCCTCAATTTCCGAACACGACTCCAGATTGCATTTCAGTCACACAATAAATCTTAAAAGCAATGCAAGCGTGAAAAAGTATGCAATATCAGTTGCCATTAAAAACCCTGATCGAAGTGCACTCGCCGCCGTAATAAATCAAAGTTAGCGCGAGGTAAATCGTTCCCGTAATAAAGCCCGATATGATGTGTTGCCAAGGAAATTGCTTTCCGTAAGTCTTTGTAAACTTTGTATACGAGATACGGCGAATACGATACACCTATAAACGTATCTGGGTAATATAAGCAGATTATTAACCGACTTCAATAGAAGGAAGGAGATTCTCAGTTTGTTTTAAGATTTTATTTGATTTCAAATGTGTGTTCAGCCATTATTCTTTACTCTATTTCATTTCATAATTGGGTAGACTCATGTTACAATTTATAACAAAATGTGGTTATATGGATAGAAAACCATCAAATTATCTCTAATTATTATAAAAAAGAAAAAATAATAAAAAGATATAACTATAAAGATTCGCAAAAAAAATAGCTAAAATATAAATTGAAAGTTAACAATAGAATTCTCACGTTCCATTAAAAACAATAATTGTATGGCAACTATGTAGGTACTATCGAGCCAACTGAATCGTGACCCACCGTGGAACCTTGTCACAGAAAGTGTCATTATGATTTACGATGTCACTATGATATCTTCTGTGACAAGGTTCCACGGTGGGTCACGATTAGGTTGGTTCGATAGTACATAAACGCAGTATTTCACGAGTAAAACGCAAAATCTCCTTTTTTGCATACAACGGTATAGTAGAAATTATTTAAAATGTCCGACATTTTATAAAACTTGTCATTGGACTTTGAATCATCACGCTTGGACAATAAAGTTGCTTTTTGAACGGCCTAATTTGATACAACTCGGACAGTTTAAATAATTTTAAGTATAGCAAGAGGAAGCAGGTGTGACAAGTGACGTCACGCCTGCCTATCAATCACTATATTATGGAGCGTTTTCAGTGCACGTCCGTCCGCTATTTTGTACGTCTTTGTGTTGTTCTAATTGTAGGTGGTCCCATACAATGATTTGATCGTCTCTAAAAACTCGTTCGAATGGCATGAGAAAAACAATTAGTCATCGTGCCTATTCTTTTTTGTTCGAACCCATGATGATGATGATATCTTCCTGATCGATTTCGGCCACAGCGACTGCATGATCTGATTCAAGTTTTAACGATTGTTATCGTGAACCTAGGATATAAGTTTGGTTAAGATCTAATAATCTGAAGGCCTGTATTATACAAGCTTAAAAGCTGAAATAAGGTTGCAAATGATATCTGGCATATATGGCTTCGTTTGAAAGAAGGCTTTAAATGTGATAGTCTTACACGTGAGGAGTTTTTTATTCCATATCCATATTTTGTTTTGGGAAACACTTATTTTATTAAATAGAACTAACTCATAATGATGACCACAGATGACATTTAAAACTCCTCAAAAATATGAGAGTAAAACATAGAAAATAAGAAAATTACATACATACGGTACTACATACCTATTAATTGAAACAATGTCTAGGAGAGGGGCGTTCATTTTAAAAAAGATTAATAGGTACCACTCTCTGTAAAGATTTTCCAAATAAAAGAAATCATTCGATACACGTCTCAAAGACGAGCTCAAAGCTCTTTGAGAATTTTAGGATATTGCGGAGAAAACCTAGGTACTTGCGTTAAGCTTAAGCCACACAGAGAGCGGGCGGGCGGTAGCGGCGCGGGAGCGGGCGGTAGCGGGACGTGAGCGGGACTTGAGCGGAACGGGAGCGGGCGGTAGCGGCGCGGGAGCGGGCGGGAGCGGCGCGGGAGCTGGCGGTAGCGGCGCGGGAGGTAGCGCCGCTACCGCCCGCTCCCGTCCCGCTCACGTCCCGCTACCGCCCGCTCCCGCGCCGCTACCGCCCGCCCGCTCTCTGTGTGGCTTAAGCTTTAAGATTACATCGAGAAATTATTACTATTAATTCAATAATAACAGCCATTACAAGTGTTTTACTGGAATATTAATTCTGAAATAATAATTATTATTGCGAAATATTTAAATTAAGTTACGTAAATCTTTAAAAAAAACATTACCCTCCTTTGAGACGCGCAGTTGGGTAAAAGTTTCTGATTTTAATATCAGTAGGTACTTAAAATAAAGTATGTCACAATAGGGTATTAAACTAAGGTAAAAATAAATTATTTTTTACTTGACTAATAAAAGATCTAACGAAAATACTCGAAACACATCAATTATTAATTTATTTTAGCTAATTGAAAGATTTTATAAGCATAAAGATTTAAAAAGGACGCTGATTTGAACAAACCTACTCACACTGTCTTAGTGACGTCACTAAGACAGTATTTCCCTACAAACTTCATATTAACAAATCGTTTTTGACATTTAATAAAAAGTTGCTGATTTGACTATGGGTTTAATACCGTATTCACAAAGGATGTTAGGTCTCCACAGATCAGCTACAACTAAATAGAAGCATCCCTCCATCAAACATCACAAAAAATCCCTCAAACACATAAACGCACTCTGTCGGCCGAAAAATATGGTGAAATTCATATTTAAAAATGACCGCCGCATGAAATATGGAAATGTAGGTATCACGAACCCGGCAGATAACCTCGCCCGGTCATTATTTACTGACGAGATAGCCTGTATATACCTCGATTATGACCAGTATTATGAATGAGGCTATTTGTTCCGTATTGCGTAAGCGATAGAGTTGAGAATCGTAAAAATATTATCAGTGTGGAGCTAATGTGATGTGGTTTTTTCATAAGTACGATACAGGAGATGTTTTGGTCAGCCGTGTGGTTTTTAAAGTGGAATACTTTAATGTGTTTTGATGCTAAAGATAAATTTTTATACACTTTTGTCATGTACTATTTTAGGGTTTTGGACCCGAAGGGTCTAAACGGAACCCTATTGCTGTTACTCGCGGGCCCGTCCGTCCATCCGTCATCTGCCAAAAACTAACTTAATTTTGCGGTTGCTTCGGAACCCTAAATGTGCGAAGTCCGAGTCGCACCTGGCCGGTTTTTTTTTCATAGTAATAAAGCGCTAAATGTTTCCCGGGGTCGGCTTTGGTATGTACCTGATCCCAAAATTACGAGAAAATAAAAGAAAACATTTCTTCACTGCACAAAAGACACACTAAAAGGATTAAACTCGTTTCCTCACTGAAAAAATATCAAATGCTATTTGTATATGTGTTTTTTTTATTCGTGTGTCCTTCCTTCCTTTCAAAGCACGAAAACCCTCTGTTATTCACTCAAAGCGACCATCAACAATTGGCCGCTGCTTACCATCATCGGTCCGCATACGCCGCGGGCAAATCTTGTTAGTTTAGTACCTACCTAATCTTACCAAGCCATTTGATTCAGAACACGAATACCCCGTATATTTTGTGTTATTACAATCAAGTGCTTCTTGGTATTGTGTTTATGTTACCAACATAAATTACATCGAAGTGTTTGACGACCACTTAGCGGCAATTACACTTCGTCGTTCACCTAATGCGGTCGCCGAATTCATTTTAAACTACTTAGGCCACCGAACGTCGTCTTCTCTGTCTGCTTACTACGGCGACTTGGCAGCTGTCGTGCAGCTGTCGATCGCCGAATGCGGCCGACTAACGAGTTCTGTACACTTCGTCGTTCGCCGCATGCAGCATGCTTGTGTCATGTACTAGACGACGATATATTTAACAGATACAAAAGCTGAAACACATAGAAAACATCCAATACTTATGAACAAAATATTAGTGCTCATCACACGAATTAAATGCCCTGACCGGGATTCGCACCCGGAATCGCCAGCTTCATAACCAACTAGGATAAAGTCACAGATTATATAATCTTAAGCGGTACTTTACACTTAGTCGTTCGCCGCATGCAGCATGCGGCGAACGACGAAGTGTAAAGTACACGTTAGTCGGCCGCATTCGGCGATCGACAGCTGCATGACAGCTGCCAAGTCGCCGTAGTAGGCGGACAGACTAGTGTAAAGACGACGTTCGGTGGACTAAGTAGTTTAAAATGAATTCGGCGACCGCATTAGATGTACGACGAAGTGTAATTGCCGCTTTATTGAGATTAACTATGAGACTAGTTCCGATTCTGTAAGACTATCCCCCTAATATTCTAATTAATATATTATGCAACGGTTGACCTAATTTATCTTCCAATCTACACTTGTTAAATTTTTACTAAAGTGTCTACATAGTAAATTCTAACATATTGCTACGGGCGAGTGTGCTAACAACAAATACGGGCGAAAATCACAAAACTTTTCACAATGCAAATGATACCTACTGCTGCACTGCCGGTGGTATTGGTATATCTATTGTACGAGTAGATTGCCTGAAACTTCAGTAGCTCTAGTATAAGTTTTTTCGAAACATTAACTAATTGGAACGCGTTTGCGTTTTGTCTCAAAATGTATGAAAACGCTCTCACCGAGTTTGAAATACGCGCGTTCATCGGTTAGCAACAAATGTTATACTCGCTGTTTTAGTTTCCACTAGTGACCACCAGAGGCGCTGTTCACGTTTTCATACCACTTTCATACATTTTGAGACAAAACGCAAATGCGTTCGAATTAGTTAATGTTTCGAAAAAACTTATACTAGAGCTACAGACATGGATAGTTACGGTTTAATTAATGCTATAGGTAATGCTAAGGTTGTCTATCTGACATTATCGATGTGGAAATAATAATGACTACGTTTCCATTATTATTGACCATAGAAACCTAGTTTATGTTAGTAGTATACACTACAGTTAGAAACAAATGATTTAAGGTAAGACATCTGATGTTTAATACCATATAGTTTAATACCCTTTAGTTTTTTCCTAAGTGTGCCTACATCTTTATTTACCCTTTGAACGCCATTCTGGATGTACTTCAGTGACACCTACACGCCTCGCCAACTCATTTTCGATAGGAGATTACTTTCTTTCGAACTTTAGTGTAAAGCACGAAGATGGCTTTGACAACGTAATGCCGTAACACCTACATATAGTTCTTATTGTCGTTGGCGCCGTAGGCACAACAAAATGCGACACCTTTACACTCTATCTACGGGAACAAGTTAGTATAGCGTCCTCTCTAAATAATACTAGGTATAATCCGTTGCGTGCGATGCGTATGCGTGCGATGCGTACGACGCGTGTGAAGGCTGGCGTCCACTAAGCTCGCCGAGCCGAGTCGAATCGAATCGAAATAATTCGGCTTCATACTTTAACTATGAAAGTGCGTCCATTCGGTCGATTCGATTCGGCTCTGCGTCAATCGACGCACTCTCATAGTTAATGTATGGAGGCGAATTATTTTCGATTCGATTCGACTCGCCTCGGCGAGCCTAGTGGACGTCAGCCTTGATGCGGAATCGACACGTAGCTTATCTCGCACATATCAACGACCTGCTTGAGTTTTTGATATTTTATTTAAGTATTTGTCTCCATAGGAATGAATATCGTCGCTATACCCATAATATAAGCTTTGCTTAGTTTGTGTCTAGTTCGCTGGGTGAATCCACAAATGTTTACTTTATTTATATTTACTTCTAAATACAGCATTCGAAGCTACGGTTAAAAGGTTTCCAAATTTGTACATACACGCCGTACACCGCGCCCAATCCATAGACAAACGCATCTGTAGATACACAATCCAGTAAGTACGAGTAGTTACAATCTGGCCCAATATTTGGTATTCACCGCGCGCCACGGAGCTACGACGAGCGTGAAGAATGGAGTGGTTATTTATAGTCTTATTTATTTCACTGCGGCGTCGCCTCCATGAATATATTACGAGTTCGTTCGTAGCTTCATTGCGGTTTGCGAATGCCGGTTCTGAAATATAGATTTCATTTTTAAGCGATTGCGAACGTAAATAATGTGAAATGTCCTTGAAATATCCCTTTTTGGTCCATGATAAAGATATTCATTCATTAGTTGATGTAAATAGTACGCTTGATTGAGAAAGCAGTAGTAAACGGAGGGTTTGTTTAATATTACGTACCTATATTGGCTTGTATACTATTGCAAATATGTATAGATCCCGCTAACAAGCACCTGTCAAAGAATAAATAAGACTGAATGAACATACCCAACTTAGAAATATCCTGGCGGAATGAATTCGCACCAACTTTGAATCTGCGAGCTATTGAAGTAAGAGCCAGTTATTTAACTTGGCAATCGTAATGAAACTAGGTCGCCCTAGGTACAGCGTGGAGATGAATAATTTTCACGATTTAAGCCACTAAGTGGAAATGTCCTGGAGTTTTATTTGTTTTTCATAATGAGTATCGTGGCGAGCGGCTTGAGAACTTCTAACAGTCAAGTTAAAGCGAGTTAAAGTTACCCACTCACTTGACCAGCCTAATCATAATAAGGCCTAGTTTCCCCTCGGGTTGGAAGATCAGATGAAAGTCACTTCCGTAAAAACTTAGTGCCTACGCCAAATCTTGGGATAAGGTAGCGGACCCCAGGTATCCTTCCGGATGCAACTGTACTGGGATAACGCCAGGAGGATTATAAAATGAGTATCGTAACGTGAAGCGTGGGAAGAAGTAGCTTGGGTAGACTGATGACCTGGTAAAGGTCGCGGGAGTCCACTGGATGCGGGTGGCGCAGGACCGATCCTTGTGGCACTCTTTGGGGAGACCTATGTCTAGTAGTGGACGTCATCTTATAGCCCTTTAGCTTGGTAATGGCAGCAAAGCTGCAATCTGAAGCGACGAACACATATTTATACCTCCTATAGATCTGATTATATGCCATCATCGAAGACTAGATAAAATTTGACTAAGATTCACCAGTAGCTCTAGTATAAGTTTTTTCGAAACATTAACTAATTCGAACGCGTTTGAGTTTTGTCTCAAAATGTATGAAAGTGGTATGAAAACGTGAACAGCGCCTCTGGTGGTCACTAGTGGAAACTAAAACAGCGAGTATAACATTTGTTGCTAACCGATGAACGCGCGTATTTCAAACTCGGTGAGAGCGTTTTCATACATTTTGAGACAAAACGCAAACGCGTTCGAATTAGTTAATGATTCGAAAAAACTTATACTAGAGCTACAGAAGATGATGATTATGACCTTACTATACATAGTCCTGTAGAAATCCCTACTTTTTCCCGAAAAAAGTTTCCCTACGCAAACTTCCCTGGACTGTAGTCTGGTTGGTACTGGATTATAAAGCACCCTAATAGGACAGTGCGTGTCATCCACGACGACGCGCCCCTCCACAGCGAATCTCATACTAATCTATGCGCAATTGTACGAATTGGGCTGTGAAACCCTCCACAGCCCAGTCCGCGCCTTTCAACTAATTATTTATCTTTACTTACTCTGATCTTCACGTAGGGTCTTTCTATTATAATTATTACAGTTACTAGACCATTGTCTTTTTTTAGCTCTCATAAATGATAATGCTCCACACAGTACCGCCCGCTTGAACCGTTATCTCCGTACAGCAGTTACTGTGGATTACCATACTCATACCTATTTGCATACACCCGGCCCCTTGTAGAGCAAACCGTTTTAGAAATAACCGTTTTTTTACATTACGGTTTAATTTTTAGGATAAAGAGACCTTTTAGGCAATAGAATTTAAGGCTAGAGTATTTAAAGCCACTCAAAAAACTTAACCACCAAATAATTTTGGTTTGCACAACTTAGATACTATTCTCATAATAATATTCCATGTAAACAAATAGGCCGTCTCGAAACTTTTTCGCCTTAAAAAGTTTTTACGTACACTCGTATAGTCTATTCATCCTTACATGTAAATTCATTGCATTCCTATCATGTAAACAAACTATTTTTGAAGACGTTGATCATTGTCACATTCTTCTCTATAGGTATGCCATAATTTGTGAGCTTCTTTAAGTATTTTATTGTGTTACCCTCAGAAAAGGGTGATTTATAATAATTCTTAATGTTTTCAACAGAGTTTTATTACATAATAGGACATGAATCAAACTGTACAGCCAAATCATGCATTCTTATTAATGTGCAAATTAAAGCTCATTTTTGAATATTTATTTTACTCACATTTATATATAATGTCCACTTCGACGTTAAAATATCTGTCTAGAAATAATACTCAAGTGAATAATATGTATGCGGAAGTAATGTTTTACACACCATTATCGGCACAGTAAAATCGTGACTAATGCCTTTTTTTACTCGGCCGAGTACAACTTCCATACTAATTTTACTGTCTCGCCCGTTTTACTCGTGACCAAGGCATTAGTATAAACTCTCGATACTAATACCGCAGCCAGTACACACACCCCATCCCTACCGATCGGGATAAATTCTTTAAAAATCTTCGGAAATTGCTTCAAATAAAATTTCCTGAAAGCCACTTTCATTTTTCCCTCCATATCTACTTTGAAGTCTCTTTAGCATTCCGGCCCTCAAACTGAATCCCTTGGGAAGAATGTCAAACGTGTTTAACCAACCCAAGGGCACAAATGACATTTTTTCACTGAATTCCCAAGATATCGGACTCAATTTTTATATAAATTAGTTGCGATGGATACAATGATGTTGGAATTTGGAGGATTAACGATGTTTGTCGTAGTTTCTGAGGGTTTTGCCTTCCGGACATTTTGTACACAACAAAAACAAGAATTACTTTGGAGAGTATTATAAATAAAAACCGGCCAAGTGCGTGTCGGGCCACGCGCAAGGTAGGGTTCCGTAGTCGTCCACCCGTTACATTATGTGGACTAAAAAGTTCGCAAACTTATATTTACTATGTTTTTGACAGAATTAACAACATTATATAAGGTATCAATGGAAATTGTACGAAAGTTTGCTTTTGCAAAGTACATTTCTGTAGTTCGACTATTACTCGTTAACTAGTAATGTCTACTTAGCTGTGATAGTTTTCCTTCTAAATTAATTGTATATACTATTACCATGATTTTTTTCACATGCCTAGTAGCCACCGTTTAGCTGGCAGGGGGGGGGGGGACACTTGACCATAACAAAAATTATCGCTTCAAAGATTAATATCACGCCAACCAATTCTTTAATCAAAAATTCTTTTAGGAGCCTTATAATATTTATGAAAGAGCTAACCAACGATACCCCCCACGATGGGGTTTGGAAGAAAAAAAATTGCACCACCACTTTAAATGTAGGGGAAGTACCCTAAAAAAAATTTTTATTAAGATTTTATTCTACATTACAGTTTTGTCGGCGTCATTGATATGTATACTCATGCCAAATTACAGCTTTCTAGTACTAACGGTTACTGAGAAAACGGGGGTCGGACGGACGGACGGACGGACGGGCGGACGGACGGACATGGCGAAACTATAAGGGTTCCTTGTTTACTACGGAACCCTAAAAAATAAGTATATATTTTTACAAAACGGCCCCGTTCTAATATTATGTGTTGCCACTGTACTTTTGATCTCATCCCATTGATATAACAATAGATTGTGTCTCAAGGAAGTAAAATGATATATTTACGGCGAGGGCGCTATATTCAATCCTGAGTGAAGCGAAAGATTATACCATAGAATTCGTAGCGAGTAGTGGGTAGTGAGTAGTCTTGAGCGTAGCGAGGGATTCAAATGTTCGCCCAAAACGAAAATAATCTTGCTACCGTGTGACTCATACTGCTATTTACACCATGTTTATAGAACAGGCTTCATAGGAAGCCTGTTCTATAAACATGAAACGTCTTACAGTTCATTCTGCTACCGAGTCGCACACTGCTCTTCACACCTTCTATTTTATAGGGCAACCATGACTCTTTTCTGAACAGCAGGTGTAAAGAGTTTATTTTCTACTTGCAGACAAATTTTTAGTCGTAGCTACGGGTAAAAGGAAATAACGGATAATACATATGGCCTGAACCGTACTTAGTTGTGATTAAATATGAGCCATTTCCTTTTAGTTTACGATGGCGGTCCGTTGTTGTTGGGTAATTGTACAAACAAAGAGGAGATATAGGCAATTGGCTACTAAAATAAAACAAATAGGTATTTTGTTCAATCTTACACAAATCTACCAAGTCCCAAACTAAGCAATGTTTGTACTACCTATGGGTAGATAGGCAACGATATACATACTTGTTATAGATAAACAGATACTTAAATACATAGAAAGTCTCCAAGACCCAAGAACAAATATGCTTCTCACACAAGTAAATTCGAATCGCCAAACAGGCGACTTCCTGATTTGTCGGTGCGGAGGCAGTACATATGGGAAAAGTGTCAAATGTCAGTGTCAGCTGTCAGTTGACGCGATACCATTTTTTACTACGCCCCTACATTTAAATGAGTGCTTCCTGACTGGCGCGGGATGCGCGGTAGCGGGACGATGCGAAGGCGGTACTGCTTCGCTTCTGCGCATGATATTACTACCGCGCAAACGTAATACTGACAGTATTATATCAAGTGGGAATCTTTGCGACGTCAGTAACTTTACGTCAAAGAAAAAAATGTCACATATCGATCCCGCCCCGCCAAGTCAGGAAGTCGCCTTAAGTGGCAGTATAATATATAACAACGTGCCAGCCCACTACGGGCGATACTTTTCTTATAGTACTTTTCTTTAATTCTGTTATATATTAGTTTTACGCAGAAAAATGTAGCGTCATAAGTTACCTGTCCAAATTATTGTTGTAAGTTTTATTGCACTTTACTTTCCCCGTTAATTTCCCCGGACGCTATTTTACGGTAGTACTGAGTAACTGAGCATCGGTTCCGACAGCTTAGTTGGTTGAACATGTATTTATACCAAAAGAACTCAGGTTTGAAACCAACTTGGAAAGCAACTTGCAAATGTGATGAAAAACATTGTGTGTATCACGGGAGGTAAGGGTTATTACAAACGCAAGTCAATAAAAGATATGACATTCGTTAGGTAGTAATGACCTGCTTACCTCCCTAAATGCACAATGTACTATAGAATATGTCAGTATTATAGTACTTAAAGCGTTAATTACACTTCGTTGTTCACCTAATGCGGTCGCCGAATTCATTTTAAACTTCGTCTTTACACTAGTCTGTCCGCCTACTACGGCGACTTGGCAGCTGTCGATCGCCGAATGCGGCCGACTAACGTGCTCTTTACACTTTTGCGGTCGCCGCATGCAGCATGCGGCGAACGACGAAGTGTTATTGCCGCTTAAAGTAGTTTTCCTTTAATTTGAAGTTTATAATTATCGTTTCGTGGCAGTAATTTAATTAATACGAAACAGTAAGTCTCATTTAAAAATAATACTCCGCCATATTCCCAGGGAGCCAATCTCAGTGCAGAGAATATAACTTTGAGCCGTAGATGAGCTACAAACTTGTGTTATTTATATTGTTCATTTTAATACGAAAGGGACAATGTGTTGCAAACTCCCTAGAAACACCCTAAACTTAGTAATAGTCGCAGAAGTAGAGCAAATAGATACCGCATTGATTTTATGTGTGTATGTATGATTTTGTTCTGGTATAACAACAGATACTTTATTTTTTCGGTAGTTATATGATTTAATAAATATGATTAGTAGCTTGTGAGATACAAAAAATAATAAGACAAATAGGTGGAGCCGTTATGAAGGTTACATTTTGCAATATTAATTTGTATTTTTTTATTAATCATTAGCATCAAGCTAAAAAACTCTTATAGACTTTCTATACCTAAGCAAGTATAGGTGCGAAAATAACATAGATATTATTATAGGTAGAAAAGATCTCCCGCCGTGTGAACCAAATCTCCTGTATCTAACTCTATATCTGTGGCAGGTACTCCAGGTACATCAAAATATCACTTTACACCCAAACCCCGAACTTCTGTCCCGGATTAAATCCTAGGACATTATCACGGGGAATAGTTTAATTCAAAACGCAACAAGAATATATCCAGCCAACCTAAATTAAACCGTAGCAACAAGCCTTAAAGTCCAATTTTGGGTTTTCATAACGCTTACTATAAGTTAGTTGGCGGTAAATTGAGGCAATGTATAGGGTTTATTTCAAAATGTGGTTGAGCTATTAGGGTAAGACGATAAGACGACATCGATTGACAGAAATAACTCATTTTCTCCTACCTACGTTTGATGGAAGTATTACGGAAATGAATTACCTATATACAAAATGAACATCAGCCTATTTACGTTCCACTGCTGGGCACAGGCCTCCTCTCATATACTTAAGCAATCGAAAACGATCCATACTATATACTAATATTTATAAATGCGAATGTGTATCTGTCTGTCTGTTACCTCTTCACGCTTAAACCGTTTAACCAACTAAGATGAAATTTGGTGTGGAAATAGTATAAGTCCCAAGGGTAGGGCATACAACACTTTATCCAGGAAATCATTCCTTAAGGAGTGGAAGTTTGTGTGGAGGAGCTATAACTAGGTAAGCACCTGAAATAAAAGTACAGCAAAAACGCCATAGCACAAAGTCGCGGGCAGAAGCTAGTCACGCACCATGCCTTGTGCGAAGATGCTCATAGACGTTAAATGTTTGTTTGTTTAATTTGATCTTGTTTTCTTTTGTGTATAATTTTAGTGAGCAATAAATAATATTTTATAACTGATGCTAGAGCGCGTATTGCAACTGATTCTAGATTCTAGAGTGTAGATTCTAGTGTGTGTGTGTGTGTGTAAGTGTGTGTGTGTGTGTGTTGAGCAAGAGCAGTATCGAGTTAATTCCACAGGTTTCGCTGGCTGCACCGCACTGCGACTGTCCTATGATATACAACATGATTAACTTTTCTCCCCGGTCTGAAACGAAAAAGTTTCCGTCAGCGCGCTAAAGGAACCTAGTTTACAAAGTGACTACTTTCTGGCAGTCTCGATATTCATAGGAAAGTTTGTTAATGAAATTGAATTTAAAAACATTATACACACCAGCGTAAAATGCATTAGGCTACTTCCAGTAGAGCAGCCTTGGCGTGGCGCAACTTATACAGTCTGGTTCAGTAATAAATAAGCATTTGGAGCTTATTACAAAGAAAATAGAGTACCTACTCGTACAAATAGGGTACATATTAAATCAATGAAGTTGACTGTATATTTATGTGGTGTTTCCTAATTACCGACAACATTTTTACGTATTATAATTAAATTACAAACTTAATAAAAAACTTTTTGATATATAATAAAAAAAATAGATAGAGCTATATTTATAATTTTCCTGTAATATAAAATAAAAATAAAATAAATAAATAAATATTTGTGGACAATCTTACACAAATCAACCTAGTCCCAAACTAAGCAAAGCTTGTACTATGGGTACTAAGCGACGATATACATACTTATATACTTAAATACATAGAAAACATCCAAGACCCAAGGACAAATATTCATGCTCATCACTCAAATAAATGCCCCGGCCGGGATTCGAACCCGGGACCTCCAGCTTCGTAGGCAGGTTCACTACCAACTGAGCTAAAGCGGTCGTCAAATAAGTACATTTGATATTAACATTATATAATTATTTCGTTTTTTTCTTGGTAAACTTCGGAGATAAGGGAGAACGGTTTTTTTTTCTTCGTAAATCAAAAATTACTCGACAAAAAAAAAGAAATAATGTTTCAGAATATGCAAGTCAAGCTCTTTCATATTTCTAAAAATCATGTTCTGTGTATTTGGGATTAACCTTGTTTATAACTACATATTCCATATTTCAAATCGATAGCATAAGTAGTTCTTGAGATTCTAGGAGACATATTAGCCATACAACGGTTTCAAAGGAAGTCGGCTGTCATGGCATGGGGTGTGATATCACCTAGTGTACATTACAAGTCAAATCACTTGCCACCTGCCGACCTGCCATTCCGTTCACAAGTGAAACAACACAACGGAATCGTTTTGTTTTGATGCCGGGCCGGCACTGCGAGATAATGCTGAACAATGATATATACATACACCGGTGTTAAATGTCCCGAGGCGTTGGGAAAGCAATAGTGTTGCCCGTGTATTCAATCTTCGGCCAAATTTACTACTTGGAGGTTCTTTACCCAACTGCGGGTGAACGAGACTTGTTTTTATAAGAAATATTTACTCGAGACAAAACAATTAACAATTAATACACAAAATTGGCTGCTACTAATAAGTATTTGACGACAACTTTATCAAGGCTGGCTTGTTCTACTTTTGAGTTTATAAAAGCCATCTGAGATTATAAATATAGTGTTAGAAATTTTAATTTTTAAAAAAAAAAAATGTGTTGGATAAGGATCTTGTCTAGTCAAGATCGCATTCAATTACAAGGTTTTGGCAGTTTGACATTTTGACAAATAGATGACACTTGGCCATATTTTCTTTAACATTTTGACACTTGGATATTATGACATCTTGGACATTCTGACACATTGGCCAATACACCCCGAAGGGTTAGCGGGACATTTGCAATGGATTCTCCTCTTAATTCTGTACCTCTAGGTACCTATAAGTTTTTTCGAAACAAACCACAAACGAACACGTTTAGTCTTCATTTATATGGCAAAAATAGTTACCATCTAAGGCCGCCAGAGGCGCTGCTCGCGTTGCCTTACAAAATGAGACTAAACGTAAACACGTTCGTTTGTGTTTTGTTTCGAAAAAACTTATACTCAAGGTACTGTGCCCACTATGCACCGTATGCTAATGCCACCCAATTTATCTCGGTGGCACCGGTTTCGTCTCAGACAAAGGCCGAAACCCTTTCGGCGGAGTCCCGGCGAAACTCGACAATGCCTTATTATGCTAATACTAGCGTTAGGTCGGACACATTATCTTCCGTATCTAGTGCGGGTTTGCATATAATTTAATTCACTGCGGGATAATGTATTCTATCTTACATGACACGGGAATAATACAGTATTAAACAATGGTAAAAAAATACAATTTTAGGCAAACGTCCTCATGGGCAATTTATCTTATTATATCAATAGAACTAGAACTAGAAGTTTCAGTCAAGTCACTCAAATATCAAATAAAAATATATCACCCATAATTCCATTTTATGAAAATTAGTTTAAGATTTTAAATAGTGTCATCATCCTCCTAGCGTTATCCCAGTGCAGTTGCATCCTGAAGGATGCCTGGGGTCCGCTACCTAATCCCAAGATTTGGCGTAGGCACTAGTTTTATTTTTTTAAGTATTGTATCCTTCAGAAAGGTCCAAAAAGGGTTGAAAAATAACCCCCCCCCCCCCGGGTAGCTATAGTCCCTATTCGTCCCGGTACCGCCACATACCGGGTAGACCGACCCAGGTCAGGTCCAGCCGAGTTTCTTGCTGGACTCTTCTCGGCTAGGCTAGGTTTAATGAACCAGCGACTAAACTCCCAGTAGCTCGATTCCACTGACACTTCAGATTCGGTTGAAGTCGCACAACCAATCTCACTGGAACGCAAACAAGGTCGTGTCGAAAGTTTCCACTGGATTTTCCCCCGGCCAATCTCCTACTACGCACTCCTATCGCTTTATTGGGCCCGGCCTACAAAGCCACAGTCAGGTTAAAAAAAGGGTTGAACATTTGTATTAGGGAATTACCCACTAACACTTTATGGGCAATGCCTGAAATAAACGATATTGATTTGAATTGAATTTAATTAAATGGAGTGAAACTAAAATTTCGTTTATAAAAAGACGGGCCGCTTGTCATATATCATAAGAACATAGTAGGTAATAATAGTAGGTATCCATCTTAAGGCGCAGGGTAGGGCAAGGCCTTCCCGATACAAACTTTGTGCACGTTTTATTCGTCGGTTTTGGCACTAACAAATATAATTTTTTTTTTGTTTTAAATATTAGATATGCGAAGATCGTGATGTGAACATTTTCAAATATTTCAAAAAAAAACAAAATTAAAAAATTAAAAAAAAGTTAATAAAAAAAATTACATCATGAAAAATAAGCATACTGACTAAAAATTATAACTTTAATGCAAACACAAACGAAGTAAATCCTCCACAAAGTTTGTATGGAGAGAGCTTGCCCTACCCCTCCTCTTAAGCGGCAATTACTTCGTCGTTGCTGCATGCGGCGACCGCAAAAGTGTAAAGAACACGTTAGTCGGCCGCATTCGGCGATCGACAGCTGCCTAGTCGCCGTAGTAGGCGGAGAGACTAGTGTAAAGACGACGTTTGTTGGCCTAAGTAGTTTAAAATGAATTCGGCGACCGCATTAGGTGAACGACGCAGTGTAATTGCCGCTTATAGCGTGTTTAAGAAGGTCCCGAAACGTTTTGTTTACTGATATCGTACGTTATAAAGGGATCCAAGTTCAATGGCGGCGGAGCACGGACTTTGCAAGTCATCCCAATGCCCACAGTGGACCATAAGTTTTAGGTATGGACAAAATTAATATTTTCCATTTCGCTCCGTGACAATCACACGATTTTCACTCGAGGGCCACCCAAGCTAGCTGCCACTATATCACTTTTTTTACTGTAAAATATAAATAACTAGTTTTTGCCCGCGACTTCGTCCGCGTGGAACTCGTTCATCGCGATAGAATTTAATTACTATTTTTTATATCAGGCGCTTACCTAGTCATCACTCTTTCATACAAATTTCCACCCCCTTAAGGGATGATGATTAAGGGATGATTTCCGGTTCCGGTGTCGACAGTGAAGGTTGTACTTACGAAACGCTCCGCAGTTTTTTCGCGAATACCAGAGGAAAAGTGTTCAGTGAAGTGTGAAAGTACGATTCGCACATGAAATGTAAACTAACTATTGTGAAGTGATAATAATCTGCACTCAAATGACGAACACTAGTCGAAAAAGTCGCAAAATATCATCAACAGTTTAGAGGTTATACCATAAACTAGGAACACCGCAGTGACATTCAGTTCAGTGCAACCAACCTAAACAAGCGTCATAAAGGCGCATTCAACCACCTTTCAAGTGACAAATCCGGTCGTAACGATTTGCGCCTAGAATCTGCATCAAAAAAAAAAAAAAAAAAAAAAAAGAAGATGTCTCCGGAAATGTCATCAGACATGGCGCTTCTGTTCACAAAACTAAAAGAAGAATTAGACAAACAAACAGAGATTATAACGAAAAACGTGTCATCTAGTATCTTACAATCCGTAGAAGACAGGCTTAACCCAGTAATCGAAGAAAATCGTCTTCTCAAATCAGAGATTGAAAAGCTAAACGCGAAAGTGAATAACCTCGAAACAGCCGCCAAAAGGAACCATGTTATCATACACGGCGTTGAAGAAACCGAGCAAAATTCATCAGATTTACTTAACAACGTCATGCAAACATTAACTAGCATCGAGGTGCAAATTGGGCCGTCAGACATCGACAAAGTTTATAGATTGGGCAAGAAAAATGAGGACAGCGAAAAAGTGAGACCTATCCTGCTGGCTACAACCACCACGCTCAAAAAACAAGAAATACTACGCAATAAGAAGAAAATGAGTGCCAACACCTATATAACAGAGGATTTCACGAAAGAAACACTCGAAAAAAGGAAGCAACTTCAGGCAGAGCTTAAAAAAAATCAAGGGAGGCAGGCCTCTACGCTACGATCAAAAACAACAAAATTATTACAAAAGAAAAGAAAAAAAGCAATGACAAGAGACGTAGATCGGAGTCCACTTCGCCCAGAACAACTTCTAACAATCAGACAAATGCATCAAAAATACACAAACCGGATGAAAACAGAAACCAAGAAGAAGAAAATACACCCCTCAATGCGGAGAAAGTGGACAAGATTGATGCCTTTAGTGTAATGAGGGCGTCAGCATACGCCCGGTCAGATAAAAATACTTACAGAAGTTAGGGACGCGTCGACATCGGTAAAAACAACTACAAAAATATACACAACATAAATATCCCCAACCCGGCTGGTCACCGTGGGGAGATAGACCAATACCCCCTAAAATCAATATATGGAAAACAAGAAAACAAAACAAACTGCACATTTATTGCTACTCTCAACACAAGAACACTGCGAAGCGAAGAATCATTACAAGAACTAGCACATGCATTGGAGTCAATCAATTGGGACATAATAGGACTCAGCGAAGTTAGAAGATTGGGAAAAAAAATAGAGGAACATGAGAAATTTATCTTTTTTCACTATGGCGAAATGGCAGGAATGTATGGAGTTGGCTTCATGATCACAACAAGACTGAAAAAAGCAATTGAAGGATTTGTTGCAATATCAGAAAGAGTAGTCATACTAAATATAACACTGCCAGGCCACAAAACCCCAACGTCAATAATACAAATATATGCACCGACCCAAGTAGCAAACGAAGAATCTAAAGATAAATTCTATGATGATCTGGAGCTAGCAATAGGAAAAGCACACAAAAACATCATACTAATAGGAGATTTTAATGCACAACTTGGTAAAAGGAGAAATAATGAAAATCATATCTTGGGACCATTCTCAACAGGCACACGAAACACCAACGGGCAAAGGCTTATAAATTTCGCACTGGAGCACAACATGCAAGTCATGAATAGCATATACAAAAAGAAATTAAACAGAAAGTGGACCTGGATATCACCAAACGGCAGTACAAAAAACGAAATAGATTTTATACTAACCAACAAGCCTAAGTGGTTCAAAGACATAAATGTTATAAATCAACTCAATTTTAACACCAACCATAGAATGGTACAAGGAAAAATATACTCTAAATGCCCAAAAGACACTCGAAGGAATAAAACATTCTGCCTAAAACACTTCCCAACGGAATTGCCTGAAAATATGCTGAACAACTTGGAAAATCGACTGAGAACATTAAGTGAACATAGAACTACACAAGACAAATACAATAAGCTAGAACATGAACTCCAACAAATGAACAAGGAAATAAAATTAGACAAAAAACAGAAAGATAAAATTGGGCCTCAAGCAAGGACTCTCATCGAAGAAAGAAAGTTGCTGTTTGAGCACAGAAAACATAACAGGAATGCGATAGCAGAAATAAGCAAACAGATTAACATCACAATTCGAAAATACAGAAACAAAACAAGATCAGAAAAGCTGACTGACTACATAGAGAAAACAGGTGGACTCAAGAAAGCATTAAAAGAACTGCAAGAACACAGCTGCTGGATCCCTAGCATGAAAAACAAGAAAACAAGTAAAATAGAAACCATGCGTCCTAACATATCAATAGTGGCTACTAATTTCTACAAAAAGCTCTACAATAGTAATGAAGATAGAAACTATAGGGTCGGAAGTAACCAACCGGAGGAAGAGACTGTACCACCAATCATAGAGAGTGAAATAGCAAAAGCTGTTCAAACACAGAAGAAGGATAAAGCAACAGGAGAAGACCAGATATCGAACGAACTACTTAAAAGTACACTTTCTGTAACCATTACACACATTAAAAACTTATTCAACGAAATATTATACAAGGAAGTGATACCAAAACAATGGACTACTTCAGTAATTATATTGCTCTATAAAAAAGGTGACAGGGATGACATCGGCAACTACAGACCCATCAGTCTTATGTCAAACTTATACAAAATATTCGCCAAAGTAATACTCTATCGCATTGAAAAGGCCTTAGAAGAGAATCAACCACATGAACAAGCCGGCTTCCGAAAAGACTTTGCAACAACGGACCACATCCACACCATAAAACAAATTTTAGAAAAAAGCTATGAATATAATAAGAAGTACTATCTAGCATTTATCGACTACAAGAAAGCGTTTGATTCCTTACTTCACAGCCAGATCTGGAACGCACTAGAGAGGCAGAATGTTGCACCGAAATACATCAAAATTATAAACAAAATATACATGAACTCAACTGCCAAAATAAAATTAGAATCTATAGGACAGGAATTTATGCTAAAAAGAGGAGTAAGGCAGGGGGACCCCCTATCGCCTAAACTATTCTCTGCAACAATAGAACAAGTATTCAGGAATTTAAATTGGGACAAATATGGCTTAAAGATAAATGGAAAACTACTGAACCACCTCCGATTCGCAGATGACATCATCCTTGTCTCCGAAAACTCAACAGACTTGCAAATAATGTTACACCAACTTACTCAAGAAAGCATGAAAGTGGGTCTTGAACTAAATCCAGAAAAAACTAAACTCATGACAAATGGGCCAAAAACACCTATAACTATAGACAATAAACAAATTGACTATGTCAACGAATACACTTACCTGGGCCAGATTATCTCTCCAGAAAATCAAAACGATAAAGAAACTGACAACAGAGTGTGCATTGCATGGAAAAAGTATTGGTCATGGAAAGAAATAATGAAGAATCCAGATATCCCCATAAAATGCAAAAGCAAACTATTTAACACTTGCATACTCCCCAGCATGACCTATGGATGCCAAACATGGGCACTAACTCAGAAAAATAGGAAGAAACTATTGGTATGCCAACATAATATAGAAAGAAGCATATTAAACATTAAAAGAAAAGACAGAGTAAAACTAACTACCATAAGGAAAAAAACAAAATTAACCGATGTGTCATATAATATAAATAATCTCAAATGGAGGTGGACGGGTCACATGATGAGAAATAAGAAAGAAAAATGGTCTAAATTAGTCACAGAATGGTACCCCAGAGATGGGAAAAGGAAGAGAGGCAGGCCATTGCGCAGATGGGAAGATGACATAAAAGAAGTTGCAGGTCCCATTTGGAGACGGACTACAGCAAACAGAGAGAAGTGGAAGATTTTAGGGGAGGCCTATGCCGCGAGGCAAAACGACCACACCACCGATGTCAATATATACAATACATAAGTGAAGTGTTAGTAACAGTGATCTATATATAAGTTACATTATTTCATTGATGGTCGTGAATAAAAGGCTATTTTATTTTATTTTATTTAAGGGATGATTTCCGGGATAAAAAGTATCCTATGTACCATCCCCGGGACTCAATTTATCTCCATACCAAATTTCATGTAAATCAATTCAGCGGTTTAAGCGTGAAGATGTAACTGATAGACAGACAGACAGAAAGACAGACAGACACACTTTCGCATTAGTATGGATAGTATGGATTGACCGAGCAAGCTAAAAGTCAAGTTGCTGCTTGGGCAAAAACGATTTGGATGTTCGAAGTCCGTCTGTTCTCCTCAACAGGTCGCACTTCTCAATGATTCTCGTGAAATTTTGTGAGCAGGTTCGGTAATTACTTATTATGGAATGATTCTTCATCTTTTTTATCTTGTTACCCTCTGCTGGGGTGTAGGGCTCGAATCAACTCTCTCCATTTGCTTCGGCCTTGGGACTCTTGGGCAATTTGGTTACTTCTTCCCATTTCATCCCCAGACAGCCCAACTCTTGATATGAAATGATTAGATTAACATAAATGAGAAATTGAATTTAGCTGGCACCTACTATAATCAGGACCTCTATTCATGCTGATGAATTCCTCTCTGTCACTGGTTTTAATTAATTTGTATTTCGCAACGTTGGTTTTAGATGTAATGAGTTCTCGGCGCCGCCGTGTGTCTAATAATTAAACGTTGATTTGAACTTCACTTCTCAAAACCTTTGTTGTGGGTGGAATCTGTGTTGTGGGCACCTAATTCATGCATCAATTTCCATGTTGAATTAAATTTACTTCTAATAAAAGTGGGAATTTAGTTCTACTAAATGGGATAAAGGCAAGCCAATGATGAGTTCTATTAAAAGTGTATTTTATTATTTAATAGGACATTAAGGTGATTAATTGATTATTAGTTTATGTGAATTATGAATTCTTTATAACTTGAAGCTTAGTCCAGTATTTTTATACATTCAGAGCGTGCGTTAAATCCGGTAGTTCTGATTTTTTGCAGACTTGTTTATGATGTTGGCCCAATGAATAATCCAAGTTTGTGACCTCGAGCGCCAAACGCAACTATCTCAAAAATCGAAAAAAAACCACTATAACCCGAAAGTGCTAGTTGCTGATAATACCTTGATGTTTTTGAAATATACTAAATTTGCTATAATATGACACTAGAATTGTCTCTGTAGACCCAATAGTTTCCGAGATAAATCCTTTCAAAGTTTGAGAATGTCGAAAAAATGATGAAATTCGAAAGGCTGTTTCTCGGAAACTATTAGGTTTACAGAGACAATTCTAGTATAATATTGTAGCAAATTTAGTCTTGGGCCAATATCATAAACAAGTCTGCAAAAAATCAGAACTACCGGATTTAACGCACACTACCCCGTACTTTTAGGCGACAAGGTTACTGGATTAGCTTAGAGAATGTTTAACAACAATGGTTGCCCACGAAGATTGCAAACAAGCTTGATGGTACCTACGCAGAACCAATAGACTATAGGCGCTTGCGACTCCAGTTTTTTTTCTATACCACGTCGGTGGGAAACAAGCCTACGGCCCATCAGTGACTCGTAGATTCGCTGTCGACAGAGATAAATGCAGTGCATTAGTCCCAAACCAAACCCATTCCGCTCTATCCAAAGTTTCTTATGTCCTAGTCGGTTATTAAAGTATTACTAATCTCACTAACAAATTTCACTGAATGAAGCAACGAGAATTACCAATCAACTTCGCATAAAAAAAAGTTTTGTCCCGACAGTGCCGTCTGCGGGCCCGCTGTGGGTCGTTCGGAATCGCTGACAAACGCCCACTCCGCCCGGGACGATTTGTCAACCCGGTGTTTTCATACCTTTCCTAGCTTTTGGGTGCGGCGCACCTGCAGCGATTTTCTTCCTTTTATTACCAGATCATATATATAACTTACTGTACTTACATGTATGTTCATCATGTATTTGCTTACTTATGAATGCATTGAAATCCGTTGTATGTATTATTAGCAAATAAGTGAAGTTTTTATGGAATTTTTGTAAATAGACAAACTACTATCTACTTACTTATTTATTCATTCCTAATAATTCTGCTAACAATAACTTGTAATAAACCTGGCGGGTGCTGTCTCTGTGTGCGTCCCATGACACGGGCAGGGACAGCATCCGCTCGGTGTATCCCTTGCATTTCATTAAATTGACAAAATGGGCCTCTACGTGTTGGCTATGTGGTACTCGAAGGCACTTCGGTACCTCGGTACTTCTACTCCGCGCACGCCTCCCAAAGGTCCGGGACACCATTGTCCCGTGAACGGGAAAGACTTGTAATAACAGGGAGCATAAGTCACCGTCTGCCGGAATTAAAATGAGAGACTGTTTTATTATAGGCAGGCGTCCGATGTCTCACCTAATAGCCCGGCCATTAGTCCATCATCTTCACCTAATAACCCGGTTCATTTAGATTCCATCAACCAACAATAGTCCCTATACACCCTGATGGGTGCTGTCTCTGTGTGCGTCCCATGACACGGGCAGGGACAGCATCCGCTCGGTGTATCCTTTGCATTTCATTAAATTGTCAACAGTGCCTCTACGTGTTGGCTATGTGGTACTCGATGGGACTTCGGTACCTCGGTACTTCGGCTCCGCGCACGCCTCCCAAAGGTCCGGGACACCATTGTCCCGTGAACGGGGAAGACTTGTAATAATTCAAATTTTCTCGTGGCCAAAATGTTGCTTATTGTGCTTTCCGTAGCTTAGTAGTATTTTGATAGCAGTTCTGAAATCTACACAGTTAACAACATTTGATCTGACATTTGGTCTAACGTACTTTGTAAACTCGGTTTAAATCACCTCCATTGACTAAACTTCCGAATCGCTAGCAGTAAGACCGCACCCCACTCCTCTATCCGCTAAGTGAACCTAATCCTAAGGGACGCCACCATAATATGCAGAAAAATATCTGCTTTCGAATGTTTTCCACGGAATGTGCTTCGTAAGTGTTTTCTGCGCGATCGCCTCGGTCGGGCGGACAACTCATTGCGCAATATTGGATTATGGAAATATTGCCAGACTATAAGTTTGGCAATCCGTGAATGTATAAACTATAGGCGACTTTCTGACTAAAGACCTACGCACGGGACTCGCATGCGAGTATAACAAACATGGCAAACAAACCTGACAAAGATGGCTTCATATTGGTGGAAAAGAAGAAGAAGTCGGCGCGTCGCAATTTGTGTGGGACCGCGGCGGTTGGTTCACTTCGACCGGCGGTGTCGACGACGCAGTTGTACGTGTCCCGTCTGCACTACTCGGCGAATGCTGAACATCTCGTCGAGCATCTGCGTGCCAAGACCAATTTCGTCCTGAGGGTCGATCGATTGGAGTCCCACCGCAATGTGAACTTCAAATCATTTGTGGTGAGGGTTCCAACCAACAAGCTGTCGACCTTCATGAAGGAGGAGTTCTGGCCGAAAGGTGTCGTTTTCCGGCGGTTTCGCGGCCAGTTATTCGACACCCAGAGTAAGCGCCTCGCGTCGTCGTCCCAACGTGATACTACTACTATTTAGTTTTAGGAAATATAATGATATAATATGTTAGTCTTTAAGGTATTTGTATTATGGGCCACAGATGCCTGAAATAAATGATTAAATAAAATAAATAAATAAATAACTATATTGCGCGGTATAAATAGATTGAAGTCATTAAGTAGTAGTAGTAGTAAAACTCTTTATTGTACATAAAACAATTATGAAAAATACAAAAGGAAATAGTATGTACAAAGGCGAACTTATCCCATTATCATTAATTAATTATACCAAATGTAATGAAACTGCTATGTGGGTCTCGTACGGGTGTAAATAAGGCTTAAGGATGTTTAAAAAAAACCTGACTGTGGCTTTATAGGCCAGGCCCAATAAAGCGATTGGAGTGCGCGGTTGGAGAGTGGCCTGCGTAAAATCCAGGGGAAACCTCCGACACGACCACGCGGGAGGTTTAAACACTGGAGTACTCTTAAGAGTTTGCGCTCCAGTGAGATTGGTTGAGCGGCACCGATTCTGAGGTGTCACTGGAATCGAGCTATTGGGAGTTTTGTCGCTGGGTCAATAAACCTAGCCTAGCTGAGTTAGGGCAGGAGTGGCACACTACCGTGACGTCATCGCGCCGCTCAAAGTACATGCGGCGGGACGGGTCCCCAGTCTTAGGACTATTTAATGGTTGCGGCGCAACGATACGGATCGCACGCGCGCGCGCTGCTGTACCGCTGTACAATCATAATTCGTCTCGTGAACTGTCGTGTATTTTAAATAATAATGCAAAAACCAAAACATTATTGCATTGCAGCAGGTTGCAAAAATAATAATAAAAACTCGAACCTTTAAATATTATATAAAACTTTGTATCCCGGTTACATGTATGGAGTGCCCCCCTGCCCATACTTTAATATTTTTTCGTCATTTCACATCATGGACGGACGGGTTCCGTTTTCACCATTTTGGCTACGGAACCTTAAAAGTACTATTCGTAATTGTATTGTAAACAACACTACTAATAATAAAGTACATATATTAAAATAGACAACACATGTTGAAATAGACTGGTAGCAACCCTAGCGCTGAGGGCGGGGCCTCGAAAGAGCGCGTTGCGTGCGATAGAAAGAGATAGCCACGTTTAAGCGGGTATTACACTGTCCTGAATCAGGCGTCCTAACTAGTGGAGGGGAGTTGAAGCATCTCAGAATCCTTCTAAGTGTCCTGAATTCAGGACAGTGTAATACCAGCTTTAGGCACGTTTGGCATACCTAAACGGAGGATTTGTTAACAGAGAAACTTCTGTGCTTGTACTATTACTTATTCTGTGGTTAGGGCTTAACGTTTTATCGTTGTGCCTTTGAGAGAGGTTGATCTCCAAGTAGAGTATTTTTATCTCACGAGCGCGGGTGAGCCATGGTTGTGTGTTGAGCTATACATGCACATTGTCTATGTGTGCGTAGGCGCTATGAGTTCACGTTGTCTATGTGTTCGTATGTGTCAAAGTCAAAACTACAACTATGTCCAACCCTGAGGAGCGCTCCTGAGATAAAAGTAATATAGGTGCACAGTTATATAACAAATTGCCGCCTGTTTTGAAAGCTGTGGGCTCACTTAAGAGGAGGGGTAGGGCAAGCTCTCTCCATACAAACTTTGTGCAGGATTTACTTCGTTTGTGTTTGCATTAAAGTTATGATTTTTGGTCAGTATGCTTATTTTTCTGATAGCTATTTCGTGATGTAAATTTTTTTTTATTAATATTTTTTTTTTTTAATTTTGAATATTTTTGAAATATTGGAAAATTTTCACATCACGATCTTCGCATATCTAATATTTACAACCAAAAAAAAATATTATATTTGTTAGTGCCAAAACCGACGAATAAAACCTGCACAAAGTTTGTATGGGGAAGGCCTTGCCCTACCCTGCGCCTTTAGGTTTTCAAAACTAAATTAGCGCTCCATATTTATGAACAATACCCTCTTTAAAAAAAACCTTAAGCGTGAACACACAAACTATGAAGTAAATTTCTACTATTCATCAAATGTACCTATATCCATGTTCTCATATAAGTGACTACATTGTCTTTTTTGAGAATAAATATCTTTAAACTGAACTGATATTGTCCTTTCTAATAGTAAGTTAATAGGTTTTTTTTTAATCAAAGTGAAAATTGAAAAATTCAACACCACAGGTGGGATTTGAACCCACGACCTCTGGAATCCGTCCATTGCTCTACCAATTGAGCCACCGTGGTATCAAAAGGTCGTGGGTTCAAATCCCACCTGTGGTGTTGAATTTTTCAATTTTCACTTTGATTAAAAAATTGCGATTTTCGCTAGCGCTTAACAAATATTTAAAAAGTTAATAGGTTGTTTAAAACCCCTAGCTATGTTAAACTGGGCATCTCATTGTCAGAACAATTATAATTGTCCTTTTTGCTGGATACTGAAAATGGCAGCTATTTGAAAACTACCGCTTGGCTTTGTGTAATTGGACAAGCAAAAAGGAACGTTCAGAATATGTTATGTGGTTGTAGGGTTCCGCATTTAAAAGTAAAATATCAGTTAAACCTGATATTTTAAAGATTAAATAGACTGTATATACATATGTCGATATATAATGACGAAAAATATACCTACAGGTACATATAGTGGAAAACTTGGTAAACGGGACTAAATCGCGTACAATTGAAATTTATTCCCTTTTATCGACGTTACCAACGTGTAACAACTTGTACTTGTGAGCTGATTGGCGTAAAGTCGCCTGGTAAAGATGTTGATATCCAACATCTTCACCAGACTTTACTACCATAACCAAAAAATTCCTAAATGACCCGTTGCTCAAACGAACATACAACCTTTTATACAATTTAGTAGGACTCCTCCGATATAGTTCCATCCTACAAAAACAAGAAAAATGCACCTTATTTGTAACAGATTAAGAGCGCGCACCTATTCGTGCTTAAAAAAATCACGCGCTATTCGAAATAAGACATTATTATCCAAGTCTTAAAAATAAAATATAAAATCACGACTTCCCTTCTTTATCTTCTCGTACCAAGGCTTGCTTGGCAATTGAGATTGAATACTAGCGTACCATTTTCCTTTAACTTCCCTGTCCTTTATCCATATGTCAGTCTTAACAGCTTTACTGTCGAAAAGCATTTTCGGGATGGCTTCAAAAATTTATAATAAATTACCGATAGCTAATAAATAAATAATAAATAATAAATATTTATGGACAATCTTACACAAATCAACCTAGTCCCAAACTAAGCAAAGCTTGTACTATGGGTACTAAACGACGATATACATACTTATATAGATAAATAAATACTTAAATACATAGAAGACATCCAAGACCCAAGAACAAATATTCGTGCTCATCACACAAATAAATGCCCCGGCCGGGATTCGAACCCGAGACCTCCAGCTTCGTAGGCAGGGTCACTACCAACTAAGCTAAAGCGGTCGTCATAATTATCATCAAAGCTATATTGGAGTTAAATGATTTGAGACAATTTAAAATGAAACTGCATGAATTTTTAATTACCAAAGCATACTACTCCGTAAATGAATTTTTATCGCAATCCTTTTAATACGTTGACATAATATTCATAATTTATTGACAATTTAATGATGTTTGTTTTTGTATTTTAATTTATTCTTAATTGTATTTTAATTTTTTGAATTTTAATGTATGACCAGTTACGTTTAATTTTAGATTATTTTATTATGATTTTTCTAATTTAGATAATGTTAATATGTAAAATTTTACTGTGATGCATGTTGCATGCTATATTGTAGCTATTTGTGTGCCATGTGGCGAAACATAGTGACTCTATATTTAAGAATAACACCTACATAACCTATGTTTAACAAATAAATAATTTGAGTTTGAGTTTGAGTTAACAGCTTTTTAACTTCAACAGAGCATTTTTGACATTCACAAACAGTTGCTGATTTCGACTATCAACATCAAAATGACGGAACCCTTCGTGCTTTAGCCACACTCTTCACTAGAAACTGTCCTGAAAAAGACAGTTTTCAATTAAACCCCAAAGGTAATCTCATATTCATGATCTTTTACTAGAAATACTACCTCGCCAATTCTCTGCTCATGTCCTTTTAAAAAATGTTATTTATAGTTACACGAATAAGGTTAGATTTGCTGTTTTGGCAATTTAGGCAAATATGGTAGGTATCTGGTGGATATGTTTAATTTATTTTATTGGACGTAGCAATATGGAGGAAGAGTTAATTTCGAGACTAACGATTCGATTAACTACACATTGTGTACTTAACAACTTTTATCCCTCGTTTTATTCTTTGTTATGTGTTGTTTTATATAGATACTCAGATTTTTAATCTTAAGTACGTTAAGTATTATCATTGTAATAAATTTCGAGCGATATTCGACGATAAAGACGTGCGTGAGTGGCCCGTTTATTATATTTCAATATCTCCTTATGTACAGTCAGCCAATTTGATTTCTGGGCTATTTCGTACCTTGTCACAGTGAAAATCAATCTGAAAGCCGAGGTACAAAGTGGCCCAGTAGTACCCTTACCACGAGTTTGCAATGTTTGCATTACCGTACGCGCTAGCGACTGCGTAAACGATTTAGTATGGCGATTCTTAGTTTTATTGCGTAACCGCCAGAGGCGCTATACTTTTGTCCATACTAAATCGTTTACGCAGTCGCTAGCGAGTACGGTAATGCAAACATAGCAAACTCATGGTAAGGATACTGAAATTAAATTGGTTGACAAATAAATTACTTGATTGATTGATTCAAGGCTAGATCCGCTGCGATACAGCTCCATAGCAACCATGATAGCAGCTTATTTGTTACACAGATGAAAATAAACTAGCGACTAAATAGCCATTAATAAATAATTCGATCCCGGCTAACCCGGCTAATCGCGGTAGCCATGGCTAATCGCATGTAGCCATCAGTTCGCGTCACACACAAGGCGGGACACGGCAGATTTGGCTGCAGCATCGGAAAATACAAGTCATTTGTAGGGTTAAATAGCGTGTCAATGGAGTGATCAATATTTAGGGTAAACGTCCCTATGCTCGACACCTTCATGCGCAATATTTGACACTTCGTTGACATATGTCAGTAACTTATTGGGTGAGTGTCGATTATGGGGGCATTTACCAAGAGGCCTTACAAGTATTAAAATATTTTTATTTCAGATTTTGACAGAAGTAGCCATAATACCAATAAAGTGATTAAGATGCGATGAATTAATTAAAGATTTAGATAGTAACAAAGCCCTTTTTTGATTTTATTGTGTGTAGTGAATTTAAGCGGAAAAAACAGTTTTTAGCTCGAAAATGGTCGATTTGGAGTGATGTTTAAAGCAATGTTTCTTAATGAAAAATCCGAAAAATACATTATAAATTTATGGCATTAGGTCACTATAGTCCTGTTCTAGATAGTAACATTGACAAAATGTCAAGATAGGTGTCAATTAAATAGAAAATGGCCTAAATAGATGAATGTTTTTTAACTTATAAGAACCATTAAATCAAGCAGACTGGCTTGCATGATTACTTAACATAAAGCATTCGTCCCCTCCTAACAATTTTCCGCTCTCCTGCCTCTACCTCAAAAACGGTTGAGCGCATGAAAACATGTAATACACCAAATCAGTTGTAAATTTAGTGCTCTACAGACGTTAAGGCGATATATCGATTGAAAGAGACACCCTTTGTTTTTCGCTCACGACAAAACGGGATGCAACCCTCTCCGAGAATGGCTTTTTAGACAACTCCCGTTAAATATCTGACTGTGTGCAGGTTTATTAAATTTCCTCTTGTAAGTAGCTAGATGAGGTAAAATACCATCATATTAACTTAATCGTGTCTTTTAATAATGCGTTGTTTTAGTAGGCTGAGGAAAAAAAGGAAAATATAGACTCGACTTTGGATTTATTTTCTATCGAGACAATTTTAAGCAATCATGTTTCGCTATTGTCAGTACCACAATCATATAGTCAAGAATCATATATCTGAAAATCAGCCCCTACTGTTTGCTAGTCTGGGCAGCACAGCGTTTCAAAGTTTCCAAATTTCTCAGTGTAGCGCCTTAATAGACGTTAGCATCGTCGGAGTTATAGAAACTGAGATAATCGCGAAGAAACGAAGTTTGTGACCTTTGACCTTGAATAACTTGCGAAGCGGACATGAGATTTGCGGTGAGCTTTGAGGCAGCTTATAGAACGCCAAAATGAAGGTGTATACAAATTTTCACCTAGTTATCTCTCATTCCGAGGTGTACATAACTAAAATAACTGGATCATAAGGGGGTGGAAGTTTGTATGGAAGAACGATAACTGGGTAAGTGTCTGAAACAAAAGAGTAGCAATTATTTTCTAACACGATGAACGAGCTCTACGCGAAGGACGTCATATTTTTTATTAAATGTTTTATTGAGAATTTATTGCCATAGGAATACCTATCTAAGTCTTTAAAGCCAAAAAAAATAGTAGGCAATAGCTTTTTTGCTTTAAAGACTTTAAAGACTTTCCATTATGAGTGCCACAAGGATCAATAAATATTAATTAAGTACATAAGTATAAGAAATTTTAATTGTTTGCAATATTATTTGACGTGCCGCGATTAAAAACTTCTTCGTCTGAAGTCTAATGCGGTCTTTTTTTATTACGGCGAATCGGAAAGTGGCATCTATCATTTTGGTCATATTGACGTAGAGAACTTTTATCTCACGAGCGCGGGTTGGTCATACGTGAACTCATAGCTCCTACGCTGACGCACACATAGACAATGTGCATGTATAGCTCAACACACAACCATGGCTCACCCGCGCTCGTGAGATATACCTATCGTTTTTAGTTCTAGACAATGTGTATGTAATAGAAAGTCTATTATATTAGTGTCCAATGAAAAAAGAGCATATATCAGTGTCATACTTAATTATCCGTATCAAGCACATTAAAATGAGATTAAGGCGATATATCGATTGAAAGAGACACCCTTTGTTTTTCGCTTACGACAAAACGGGATGCAACCCTCTCCGAGAATGGCTTTTTAGACAAATCTCGTTAAATATCTGACTGTGTGCAGGTTTATTAAATTTCCTCTTGTCAGTACCTAGATGAGGTAAAATACCATAATATTAACTTAATCATGACTTTTAATAATGCGTTCTTTTAGTAGGCTGAGGAAAAAAAGGAAAATATAGACTCGATTTTGGATTTATTTTCTATCGGGAAAATTTTAAGCAATCATGTTTCGCTATTGTCAGAACCACAATCATATAGTCAAGAATCATATATCTGAAAATCAGCCCCTACTGATTGCTAGTCTGGGCGGGACAGCGTTTCAAATTCTCCAAATTTCTCAGTGTAGCGCCTTAAAGGCGCTACCGAAAATGATGTATCTCTTTTCGCTTGAATATGCAAGTGCGATAGAGAGGAAAATACGCCCTTTTCAGTACGCAACAGACCTTTTGAATGTAAAAGAGTAAGCAGTAGGCCTTTAGAATGTGAAAGAGATGGACTGGATTGTGACATAATATAAAGAATAATTAATTTTCTTATTTGTAAGACACAAAGTAAATGTCCTGTTTTTAGTATCTATATACGTAAGCCTTGTTTCATGTAAATTGTCTCACGTTTTATTGAACACGTTCAAGCCGATATTCGCCAAATACTGGCAATTTGTCAATTTATTTATCTAGTAGCTTAGGTACTACGCACACGTTCACTCGTAAATGCTATACAGAGTCGTGTTCTGGGGAAGCAATTAGATGCGCAATTAATTTTGATGAATAAGACAAACTCCTTTATAGGTATAATATTACGGTAATAATATATAGAAGGAACATGCTAATGTTTCGCTTCATAAATTTAAATAGCAATTTTTTTTGTTAGCCGAATTGTGTTAAAAGTGATCCATACAAAAAGCGACTTTATTTATATAGATAGAGATTCACAATTGACAATATTTCATAATTTCCAAAAGTCTTAATTCGAAAACCATTTCGGTAAAAACGTGTGAAGTACACAAAAAACATTTTTTTAGAATTTTTTCTCCGTTAATTTTGGAAAAATTCGCAAATTACTGTAAATTAAACCGAAAGTTGACGTCATCTTCCTCGCTGTATTCAGGGAGACCTTAGTACAGAGTACAGACAATCGCTGCTCTGGAGTGGCTCTGGATTCTTGTTGGGAAGATGACGTCATATTTTACTTACGCCCTTTTGGAATGACCTACTTTTCAACGTGTTTTTTTTGTATGAAATAATGAGTTAAATTGAAAAGGAAAAAATACGGGTGGCTTAAATTTTTACCTATTTTCTAACTAGTTCATAAAATAAAGTAGTTAAAAATATGAAATGTTGTCAATTCAATAATCATTTTATTAAATGTGCGCTTGCACAAAAGATGTCAACCGTAACGGTACATCCTCCATACTACTATTTGATCACACGTATTACACACATACATGTACTAGATTTGCATGCGAATGTAACTACATTGCGTAGTTTGATAGATCGATTAAACTCTGTATACCTCGGTGACCCGCAATACGTGTGTAGATAAGGTTTAAAAGATGATTTATCGCTCGATTTCGCGCACATCAAAGTGTCTTACTTGCGTACGTGGCTTGTACTCGTATTAGCCATTACGAGATAACATCACAATATACTTATTGAACAACCTTTCTGTCTTTATAGTACTTAACGTAAACCGTTCAATACAACTGTCAAAATTAACTTCAAACAGCTTAAGGCCGGGTTATAGTAAAAATCTGATTTGGTAAACGGTTTTATTTCGAAATACTACATATTAAAAATTTAAAAAAAATATGACGTTATGTTTGAGACCTTTATCTAGTGCAGTCGGATGTCTGTTACACAATTTGCAAAACTTTGTTCGATAGAAAAAAATGACAAACATACCTCTATTTTCTATCTTAAAACTCATTTTATTTCAATCTTAGGAAACATGATGCATAGGAAATAATACTAAAATAAACGTATTTGATGGTATGAGCGATGTCGGGATTAATATTGTTAATATAGTAAGCCATGTATTTTTCTCACCCTAAAATGTACTAAAAAATTACGAATTTTAAGCGCACAGTTCCGTAGAGAGTGGGATGGTTATTTGCAAACTCACGCGTGTTAGAGCGGGACATTTGCAATGGAAGAACCTCGTCTTAAAAAGTCCCCCGCACGCTGCACTAAAACAGAATTGTGATTCCCCCACCGTTCACATCCTGTATCTAGAATCCCGTAGAATCTCAAACAATATCGGCCACAGCTCCCCAGAGGTTTAACATATTCACAGGGTGTTCCACCCAGACGCGCTGAATACGTAAATGTGGAAATATAACTTACTCGAATTGAGCCGTTAGCTTGGATATATAGAATCATTCTGTGGATGAATTATTTGAGTCGAGGTGGGGGTTGTTTTGGGTAATCGTGTGAAATTTACAGAGTGAAGAGTAATCAGTGTTTAGATTAATGTATAATTGTATATATGTACATATGGTAGTCTGCTGGTCATGTGGCTGTCTAGTGCGGCGTTCGCGGTTTCGTATCCCGGCATGTACCAACGAGTTTTCCGGAATATTTACCGTTAGAATATTTCGGTGAAAGAAGACATAATGAGGAAACCTGACCCATCTGTGACGAAATTCATAGGTGTATGTGAAGTCCCCAACCCGTACTGCGCCAGCTTGCGGGCTACTGCCGTATCCCACATAGAAGTTTACTCTGCGCGTATACCTCTCATCATATGACAAGCCTGTGCTGAACTGTAGGAGGTTCAGTCAACTAATTTGATTTCTGGGCCACTTGCTACCTTGTCACAGTGACATTATAATATGAGATCTCTAGCGGCTTATATACAGATTTTTACTGTGACAAGGTACGAAGTGGCCCAGAAATCAAATTGGTTGACTGTACAATCATCAGCATTAATATCTGCCAAAACAAAGGCGGCATAAATATCTGACACGACTCTATTTGTAGGGCCGCAAGGCCGTAAGGAAACATCAGATTTTTATGCAGCCTTTGTTATGGCAGATATTGGGTGCTGGTGACTATACATAGGCTGATGAATATATAATAATACTAGCGGACCCGGCAACCAGTGCCAAGCCCAAATCTTGGGATTACGTAGCGGACCCCAGGCATCCTTCAGTATGCAACTGTACTGGGATAACGCTAGGAGGATGATGATAACTAGCGGACCTGAAAGACGTCGTCTTGTCCGTAAAAGCAGCGCCACCTACCGGGTCCAAATGTATTTTCAAACCTTCCAGGGACCAAATCAAATATACACACAAAATTTCATCCAAATCGGTCCAGTCGTTTACGAGGAGATAGGTAATACACACACGTACAGAAAAGTTATATATATACACTTACATAAGATAATGACTTTATCCACTGTGACGAAATAAGGTGTATCTTCAAATATTGGTCAAAGATACTTTAAAATAATAATTCAAAGTCAAAACTTAACCTAGTTTCGTAATATTTCAATATTCAGATTATATTTAGGTAACCTTTAAAGAAGCTCTTTGTTTACGTACAAGCAGAGCAGGATCTTTCGTTGAATAAACTGGGTTAATTCAAATGAACCCCAGAGGGAGAAATCAGTTCTCCATTGATTTGTAGCTAAGAAAACTGTGTAGTTCAAGATAGAATTTTCGTTAGTTGGAAAACTTACAAAAACCCGAGGAAAAAAAGGAAAATATAGACTCGACTTTGGATTTATTTTCTATCGAGAAAATTTTAAGCAATCATGTTTCGCTATTGTCAGTACCACAATCATATAGTCAAGGATCATATGTCTGAAAATCAGCCCCTACTGTTTGCTAGTCTGGGCAGGACAGCGTTTCAAAGTCTCCAAATTTCTCAGTGTAGCGCCTTAATTTATAAAATTTAAAAAAGTACTTGGCGTCTGAGGAGGCTGTATCAAATTCATTTAAACACATGAGCAGAAAAAATATTTCAAATAAAAATTTAAAAGGTTCATCAAATACTTTAGAGTGAGTTTAGAATTATTACATCGTTTTATTTATGCAGACAGAAGGGCATCATCATCTTTTAGTTCCTCACTTCTTCCTTTTTTTTTAAGTTCAATATGTTTTACGGCCTAGCTGCCGCCGACTGTGAGAACAAGCATTTAAAAAATGCGAAATCAAAGTGAAAGTGGCGAACAAAGGCTAATTCAGACTGGAGATTGCGCTCATCTTGATTTAATAGCCAGGAAATTCCACAAATAATTATTCTGCCAACTACTTGGCTCGCGATGAAACTCGGCGATACTTCAATTAAGATTAATTTTAATTTCGTAATAATTCCCGACATTTCGTTAACAGAATTTCGTCGAGATTAGGTACTACGAAAATTGCAAATATTTTGCTGGAACTGAATTCGTTAAATTTTAAGATGCCTCTTTTAAGATTTCAAATAGTAATGGAGATTTCTCGACCAATTATCGTTAAAGCCTTTCGTGTTTTTGGTAAGGAAATAGCTTCAGAAACGGATTGTTGATTTTATTCATGTATACATGTGTAAACCGTTCATATTTTTACAATAATTAACAAAACCTTCTCATTATTGTTGAATTATTAATATTATTATGCGTCGTACGACATTACATTAACCTCCATATTTTTAGGAACACAATTTAGAACTTAGGCGTCAGCCGGGCCGCACGCTTGTTTGCCATCGACGTGGTATAAAAAAAAGAAGATGAAATATTCATAAATAATCGATATATTTTTTAATAATTAAAAAAGTGGATATTATCGACTGTATATGCGAAAATTACGATCATGATGAGTCAGCGGAACACCACACACAGACGTCGCTATGATCGGATTAGTTCCTTAGCAATAGCACCAGTTTCAAATACTAAAATGTTTCATGGTAGTTGAATTTCAAAGCAGGTCTGTACCAAAATGCACCTTGAGCAAGGATTATTGTCTAAGATGGTGATAAATGTGGCACTGTACTTACAGGTACAGTGCCACATTTCTCAAAGCGTATTTAGTCTAGTAGGTATAGTGGAGATGTGTGCAAGAATGTAATTCCTAACAAAGAAACCTTTTTCGTTCGTAGCTACCAAAAAATTAACAAGAAATTTTAGACCCCGTATTAATTAACATAAATTTTAAACTCTCGCGCTTGGTACTATGTGGACCTTAAGAGATAAGAGATAAGAGAACAAATCTTTTAAGTATGAGAGGTAGAGTACTGTAAAATGTCATCTTGCTCGAATTTGGAGCAGCGTCACTGAGGAAGTACTTAGTTACCTCCTTGCAGAAGACCACAACCTTAATAACATTACTTTATAAACACAAGTGAGCTAGAGTGAAAGAGCAGAGCTATCGAAGATGAACTATGTTGAGAGCGACGAGAGACCTAAATTTGTCCCTTCTGCTGTCAACACAGTGAATCCTCAAATTTTATAAAGGTCCGGCAATGCGCACGTGTAACGCTTTTGGAGTTGCGTCTATAGGCTGCGGTGTCCACTTACCATCAGGTGGAGGTGGACCGTAGGCGTGTTTGCCAGTGCCTTCACATTTAAATACTCAAGCCACCTTTGTCGACGTTCATTCAAGTCGAATTTGTCACTAACTTGGATATTTGGCATTTTCAATACATTTCGATGACTGCGTTCAATTTCACGATCGGTTTCTCTGCTTATTCTCGTGTAAAGTTCACAGGGATGTTAAATCTTTTTCCAAGTATTCATCATTCTCATCATCAGATCCAAAATAGCAAATAATATTTTACGTAATGTATTGTGATATTGCCACTACATTTTTACAAAAGACGACCCGATGGCGAATAGTAATTTAAATCGTTCCAATCAATCAATGGCTCAATAGCTCGAAGCATCTGTCATCTAAAGGTATATAAGCTCAACATTGTACTTTAATATTTTGTGACATGTACCCATTTATTTTGTGTATAATAATGTATTTGCATAAATTGGCGTTTGCAAGTTTTGTCTCGCTCGCTCGATATGCTGTGCTTGTCGATATGCAGAGGTTGCGCAACTGTTATTTCTTAAATTAGGTAAGAAAATCAAGTTATGTCATGTCCTATAATGAAAATCAATTACAAAATTATGTATTTTCTCAATAAAGAATAATTGTTTTTTACTGATTGAGCATGAATTCATGCCACATTCATATTTTACGTAAATGGAAATGGAATCTATTTTATCAGCTTATAAATGCAGTATCCTCGCATTTTATCTAAAACCCTCAGTAACTTCAATACTTCCAGTCTCCACAGATAGGGAGAGAAATCATCTCTGTCTCAAAGTTCTTTTGTCAGTTAAGCAGTTCTCAAAGAACTCGAATTCCGAACGAACATAACTGCATTTCACGCGCGACTGACTCCACGAAACGCGGAAATGCCCGAAATACCCCGAAGATTCTCGACGTACCAAAAACAACACCCTCTAACGGATTCCCGCATCAATTACTCCCAAGTTATTCGTGTTTAGGATAAATTGTTAGGATTGTTTGTCTCTGAAAATGTTGATTTAATGTTGGGAATTATCCTTTGATGGAATTAAAATGTAATTGTACTGTGAAACGGGAAACTGAATTTAGTAGAGTTAATTATAATTATGTTATGGACGCGGATTTATTGCGTACCATACTTTTTTTTAATTATCTCGTATCTAGTTGTGTTTTACGTTCGCTAAGTTGCCAGCTCTGCTTTTTAACCACCGATGCGCAACGCCAAGAGAGGTACGAGTGTTATAAGTTGTTCACATGTATCTGCTGTGTGTCTGCCTGTAGCGTCTTAACTCCCTAACGGATGAACCATTTTTTGATTTGATTTGACTAAAGATTGTGCGACACATTGCACGTAGAACCGATGGCCGTTGGGGCCGAAAGGTTCTCGAGTGGCGACCACGGACCGGAAGGCGCAGCGTGGGTAGACCCCCCCACAAGGTGGACTGATGACCTGGTAAAGGTCGCGGGAGTCCGCTGGATGCGGGTGGCGCAAGACCGGTCATTGTGGCACTCTTTGGGGGAGGCCTATGTCCAGCAGTGGACGTCTTTCGGTTGATATGATGATGATGATGATGAAAGATTGTGCGATATCCGTCATGCGATTTTGATTTTTTTTGTCTTTAAACTTTTAAAACGACAAAATATGCAGCGTGCTATCTTTGAAACGTAATAAGCCTAATATGCAGCGAGCGTCTGGCAATAATGCCCCGGGCAACTTTATGTTGCGTTGAGGGCGGGCAATTTTGCTTCAAATAAGTTATTACTAGTTATTAAGGATTATTCTTGTAATATTTTTTGATTGTTGGTGCAATAAAGAATATTTATAATATCTGTATGTATTTCCCGTTCACAGGACGGTGGTGTCCCGGCCCTGTAGGAGGCGTACGTGGAGCCGAAGTACCGAGGCACCGAAGTATAATGGCCCTTTCGACAGTATAATGACGCAAGGGATACACCGAGCGGATGCTGTCCCTGCCCTTATTATTATTATTACCTCATTAATAAATTAAGGAGTCTGTACAGAGTGTCCGGTGGCAGAACTAGGATTTTAAATATTATTTTTTTCTAAAACGGCGCCTGTAGAGGCAAGCATTCTCCATAGAAACTTTGTGCAAGTTTTTCTTTGCTTGTGTGTGCATTACACTTATGATTTTTGGTCAGTATGCTTATTTTTCTGTTAGCCAGAACATCAAGTGTTTTTCGTATTTTTTTATTGTTCCTTTTTTGAATTTTTTTTCTTGACATTCTTCGTATATGAGTCAATTTCACCAAACGGGCATTTTTGTCAAATTCCCATGGAATTTTGAAATACCAATAATATATAGAAAATTTTATGCTGATAATTTGATAAAAAAATTAATAAACACAAATTTTCTTACGTGGTACCTACTTATACATATAAAATTACGGAAGTTATTGCAATTTGAAAATTTGACCAGGGCACGGGAATTTATCTGTCCATGGGAATTTCCTTTTCTTAGAAAAAATTGTATTAAAATTATTATTTACCATCTAATTTATCAAGAATTATAAAGTTCAATTGTATCGAAGTTATTTAGCCTAATTTTACCAATCATGGGTTCAAGTTTCAACCGAGGAAATTTATATTAACCAAAAATCTATATTTTAAGTAAAATTTCTCTTTATACAATCACATAGCAACTCGTTTGCAGAAAATCATACAAGTATTAATATTTAAAACTATCACTAAATGCAGATGTACATATAGACGCTCGCTACTCCAAAAGCGTCACGGGTACGTTGCTGACCTTTTATAAAATTTGAGATGTCCGCTTACTTGTTTGCCACCGTCGTTGTATATAAAATGCGATTGCGTATGTATCGATATATACCTACATGATTTTATGTACATAATGTTCATTGACTTTGTTTATTGATTCTTTTCAAATATTTAAGAAGCTAAGTGTAATTGTAGACATTGGCCTGTTTTTTTTTAAATAAACGCATAAACTACAACTCTAATCGATATACTTACTACAAATTATATTTATTTATGCATTTCATCCATAATTATTGTTATTAAATGCGGTTTATTAACAAAATAAGTGACCCTTCCCAATTCCCGTTCCCCAAAATCAGCTGTTTTGGGTAAACAACCTATGGGAATTAGGACACGGGAATTGGAAATCGATATAAAAAAATCATAAAAAAATCAAATCACATGTTAATAATATTTTAAGTTATCGTTTATATAGAGACACCAAAGTGCTTTATAATGCATACATATGTTAATGATTACTTATGTAAGAATTTGAATTTCTAAGGGCCACCGAAATTGCAAGCAAAAGCAAAAAAATTGTCGCCCACCCAGAAACCGAAGTACTTAGGTGGTTTACTCGAACTTAATGCGGTTTGCTATATATAATTTTTTTATATATAATAGCTGACATTTGAGAGCACATGTGAAGCAGGACGCGAAGCTGATCAAATGTAAACGATGGCTGCCAGGGACCTTTGAATTTTGCCGACAAAATTGAACTCTCGCGCTCGGACGATTTTTAAACATCAATTACAAGTTATTCACCACAGTGAAGTGAATAGTGTCTGTGCTCAGTGATAGTAAATATAATAGAGTTAAAGTTTTTGACACGACATCAGTGATTCTAATGTACAGTTTTTGATAGGAATTTTTGATTGATTCAAAACTAGATGCCGGACAGGGCACGGAGTCTTAATTTGAGCGTTTAGGTATTTTTTAATGTATTTTAAAAACAAATAAGTCAGTGAATTTGAGTGGACCTCAACGTGGAAACATGTATTCTTTATGAAAAAAAATAAATGGTACGTATTATCTCATGCTACACTACGATTTTCAGCTCGGACACAAAAAAAATCGAGTTTAGAAAATGACCCATATCCAATATTAACAAGCAAATATATATATCATATATATATATGCGGGAGTGCCAAAACCGATGAATAAAACTTGCACAGAGTTTGTATGGAGAAGGCCTTGCCTAGGCGCTACACTGAGAAATTTGGAGAATTTGAAACGCTGTCCTGCCCAGACTAGCAAACAGATTGATTTTCAGATATATGATTCTTGACTATATGATTGTGGTACTGACAATAGCGAAACATGATTGCTTAAAAAAGTCGAGTCTATATTTTCCTTTTTTTCCTCAGCCTACTAAAACAACGCATTATTAAAAGACACGATTAAGTTAATATGATGGTATTTTACCTCATCTAGGTACTGACAAGAGGAAATTTAATAGACCTGCACACAGTCAGATATTTAACGAGATTTGTCTAAAAAGCCATTCTCGGAGAGGGTTGCATCCCATTTTTTCGTGAGCGAAACAAAGGGTGTATCTTTCAATCGATATATCGCCTTAAGCCCAATGATTACAATTTGCATATTTTTTTCTGCGAGATAATGTTATGGCGTTTTCATACTTTTAAAACAATGCTGCTACAACTGAAAGCTGTGCATTAGAGCTTCTTAATAGAAGCGCGGGTTTATTTACTTAATAACGATTAAATCCTTTGCCCACTCATAAAAGCTATACATAAACAAATACGCAAAAGCAATCTCACTGAATCAAAAAAATATCAAAGGGCTGAGCTACATCATGTGCAATAAATATTTAATGTTCTAGTGAAGAAATATACTCGTAACGTATGAATTATTCCGTCCCCGAAAGGATAGTGTTAGAGTCTCATAAAGTCATAAATGTCATATTATTCGACAGCATACGAATTTTCTAAGTAAAGGTCTATTTTTATTGGTCGCTTCTGTTTCCAGTACCACGACAACATTTTAACCTAGTTGGTACTGTTGGTAGTCTGAGGCTACCAGATGGCTCATAGTATTTGAAGGGAGGGTTGAAAAATAAATGTTGTCGCTGTAAGTGTGTACGAATTATCTCATCAATTAAGGTTTCGCAACGCGCTTATGCTTCTTCTGTAAGTAGTCACGAGAGTGCAGCGTGCCTGTTTTAAAAATAAAAATCATTTATTTCGGACCACATTAAAAAAAACCATATTGGGTTAGTATGTATTAATTATTATGCTATGTTAAAACTTAAAACTCGTATGAAACTAAGGAGCGGTGTAGGCTTGACCAGTGCTGACAATAGCGACTGTCAAGCCTGTCTGCTATCACCCTCAGGATGCTGTTGGTACTGTCGCACTCTGCGGCGCGTCGCGGCGGTGCGCCGTCTCACTGTGGCGTGGAAACCTTCGACTTGCGCGTCCGCGAACATGCCGGACGTATTAACAGTAGTAGTAGTAACATGACGGATGCATAATACGTACTAACCTAATACGGATTTTTAATGTGGTCCGAAATAAATGATTTAATGAACTATACCGGATTGGCATAACTGGCGCAGTATATTAATTATTAGCCGCGTAGTTATCTAGCCGTAACATAAATTTGTATTTAGTTCTATTATTTTTATTAATTGACAACATTTCATATTTTTAACTACTTTATTTTATGAATTAGTTAGAAAATAGGTAAAAATTTAAGCCACCCGTATTTTTTCTTTTTCAATTTAACTCATTATTACATACAAAAAAAAACACGTTGAAAAGTAGGTCATTCCAAAAGGGCGTAAGTAAAATATGACGTCATCTTCCCAACAAGAATCCAGAGCCACTTCAGAGCAGCGATTGTCTGTAGTCTGTACTAAGGTCTCCCTGAATACAGCGAGGAAGATGACGTCAACTTTCGGTTTACAGTAATTTGCGATTTTTTTCCAAAATTAACGGAGATAAAAATCTAAAAAAATGTTTTTTGTGTACTTCACACGTTTTTACCGAAATGGTTTTCGAATTAAGACTTTTGGAAATTATGAAATATTGTCAATTATTGTTTCGTTTATTTAGTTGTTAAGTACCTATTCTTTAAGTTATATAAATTAAATTAAATTTTATTTACATACGACAAAGACAAAATATTTAGTTCTCGTGTGTATATTAAAGCTGCATAATACATGGCTTTTTATAAATTAACTAACACAGCGGTTTAATTATAAATTGGCCGCCAACCGGGAGTATTAAACGCTTATCTCTGGCGTATTTTAATAAATGATTTAATTATAATGCGCTTTAAAATATTATCAGATTGGGTATTACGCTGTTAAGCCAGTATTTTGTGCATTTGGCTTATTTAGTGTGTATGTAGTATGTAGTTTATATTATAGACCAGTCAAATTAGCTTAACCTGGACATAATTCATAAACTCGTTATTTTTGTTATGTAATCGTTTATTGATATTGATATTAGAGTAAAACAAAATACGTAACTTAACACTTTCGCTGCTAAGCTTTTCGTGGCGCTACGCATTCCCCTCTACATACCTACGGAAATAAATATAAATATAAATATTTGTGGACAATCTTACACAAATTAATTTAGTCCCAAACTAAGCAAAGCTTGTACTATGGGTACTAAGCGACGATATACATACTTATATAGATAAATATACACTAAAATACATAGAAAACATCCAAGACCCAAGAACAAATATTCGTGCTCATCACACACGGGGCATTTAGCCCCGGCCGGCCGGCGGGGGGCCGGGGCGGTTTTTTTTGTGATCGTGACTCAGCATTATCATCATCGTGTATCGCTAAATACATCATCATCGTCATCAACGATACGATACGATACGATATCATCACGAGCAGAGCGCCCGCTAGGCGAGTCCTGCCAGTAAATTTGTTAAAATGATAGCCCTTCCTCCTAGTAGACATTGTTTTAACGCATATATGTGTTTTGTGTATGTGCGCCTATGTATGTTCAGATGTGAGATGTGAACGGATAAACTGGAGGGCACACAACCTCCGGAATCCGTCAATTGCTCTAACCAACTGAGCCACCGTGGTAGTCCCTCAGAGGTCGTGGGCTCAAATCCCACCTGTGGCGTTGAATTTTTCAATTTTTCACTTTAGTTAGCGGACCCTTCTGCTTGACAAATTTAATTTTAAACTGGAGGGGCCTCCCAGTAGCTCGATTCCACTGACACCTCAGATTCGGTTGATATCGCTCAACCAATCTTACTGGAGCGCAAACTCTTAGTACAGTGTTCCAGTATATAAACCGCCCACGTGGTCGTGTCGGAGGTTTACCCTGGATTTTCCCCAGGCCACTCTCCAACCGCGCACTCCTATCGTTTTAATGGGCCCGGCCTAGAAACATTCAGGTTAAAAAAAACTGGAAGGGCGTTCAATTTAACACGTTCACTGTCCCCATACAAAACGATCTGATAATATGACAAGTCTAACTGTGCATTCCAGTATCGGATGTCACTCGATCCTCAGTGGAATCATGGACTCCTGAATAAAAAGGTTCGTGACCCTACATTGGGGGCACCCGGACATGGGAATATACTAAAGTTAGTTTTAATGTCATTTATGTCACACCTGGCCATAAAGCGGCAATTACCGCACGCTCCGCGCGCGGGAAATCCCACTTCCTGGCCAGGGGGTGACATAAAACTTTGTACTTAACACGGGCGGTAATAAAGAAAGCCTCAGATCGCATATTTATCGCCCTTGCCTTCGGCTCGGGCGTCAAATACCTGCGATCTGAGACATTCTTTGTTTTACCGCCCTTGTTAAGTAATGTACTATTATGTCACACCTGGCCATAAAACGGCAATTACCGCACACTCCGCGCGCGGGAAATCCCACTTCCTGGCCAGGGGGTGACATAAAACTTTGTACTTAACACGGGCGGTAATAAAGAAAGCCTCAGATCGCATATTTATACAAATACCTGCGATCTGAGACATTCTTTGTTTTACCGCCCTTGTTAAGTAATGTACTATTATATTACTTCTTGATTGGCTTTTTGAGAAAAAAATGTGACAGATAGATTAACGCGTTATATATAGTACATACAACCATGACATGACTATAATGTCACTCAATTAATGTAGAAATTTTTATCTCACTGTGTACACATAGTGTCTAGTTTTATACAAAAAAAATATTGATGTATGGTGTACTCATGATTGATACTTGTTTTGTGTGCCTTTATCAAAAGTAACTACACATATGAAGAGTTCAAAAGCCTTTATTGCAATGGAATAAGAGTTATCGGTCTCTCTAGTTACGTAATTACTTTTCATGCTGAGTGTACAACGTAGCTACAAAATTGTTCAACAAAGGCAATTACGGTAACGCCAAACAAGATAAGAAAAACTCACTTTACCGCAAAAGGAACTAGAAGTTTTTAGGAAAGAATTGTACTGCAATGTTCCTTTCCCGACTAGAGGCCAGTTTTTGCGTGGAACTTATTACAAGCACCTAATACAATAGATAACTCAGAGGAAAATGGAGCATTATCGACCTGTTTGACCTAGAATCGGCTTTAAAATATCCATTAAACCTTATTGTACGTCAAAGAAGTCGGTTTAAAATGAACTGAGTTATTTAAAATAGCTTATCCCGACTTTGTCCGCGTAGAACTTGTTCATCGCATTAGAATTTAATTGCTATTCATTTGTTTCAGGTGCTTGCTTAGTTATCGCTCTTCCATACAAACTTTTACCCCCTCTAGGGATGATTTCAGAGGTTAAAAAGTATTTTATGTCCTTCCAGGGATCTCAACCTTTGTGCCATAATGCAATCATCATTCATTTCAATTTATTTAAGAGTGATGAAGAGGTTGAAGAGAGGTTTCGCATTTGTATTATTAGTATGGATTTAAGGTGATGTTTGGGCTAACGGAACTTTATCTATAAAATCCGGCATTGGTGACCCTGCCTGGCCTATATACGAAGCTGACGTACGGGGTTCGAATCCCAGTAGGTAAATGCAAATATCATTTCCTGAGTCTTGGATGTCTCTTATGTATTTATATTATTCATAGATTGTACTTGCCGTGTATAAAGTTAGTTGTAGGTATGTATTACGACACATCTGCATCCGCTACCTAATCCCAAGATTTGGCGTAGGCACTAGTTTTTACGGAAGCGACTGCCATCTGACCTTCCAACCCCGAGGGGAAACTAGACCTTATTGGGATTAGGCTTTGTCAAGTGAGTGGTCAACTCGACTGTTAGAAGTTCTCAAACCGCCCGAAGCCCTCCAACTTGGCTTAACGACTGCTGCCATAGACAGCAACCGGGATCAACAACTTAACGTGCCTTCCAAAGCACGGGAGCGCTCAGTTAGTAACCACTCAAAGGGGTCACCCATCCAAGTCCTGACCGCTGCCCACGTTGCTTAACCTTAGATACCGCAAGCGGTACGCAGGCGCCGCTGGGCCACGAGCGCTCCTTATTACAACACATCGAAATACAAAATATTCCAAAAACAATACAATGTAATACTCGTAGTAATCTTAATCTCCACTTCAAATTCAAGCTAACCATTAACCTTTTTTCCAGCTAGCATTTAAGTTTCAGTATAATTTCAGGCCATTATTTTGGAACCTTAATTAATAAAATAGGTACTTTTATACAATTAGCACTCCGATGTTATTAAATATCAATTTGTATAATTTTAATTACACCCCTACCTTTCAGATAAAGTTTTTAACGATGTGGTTTTCAGGCGGCACCCATTCGTATATTTACAACAAAAATAACTTATTTTACATGTATAAACCGATAGAAACTACCTAAATAGTCTAAATAAGTACGTAGGTATTGTGTACAGTTCCCCACATGGTGGACCGAAGGCGATAATTATATCGATTGAAAGAGACCTATGTTTTTCGCTCACGACAAAACGGGATGCAACCCTCACCGAGAATGGCTTTTTTAGACAAATCTCGTTAAATATCTGGCTGTGTGCAGATTTATTAAATTTCCTCTTGACAAAGTTTAGATGAGGTAAAATACCATCATATTAACTTAATCGTGCGTTTTAATAATGCGTTGTTTTTGTAGGCTGAGTAAAAAAAAGGAAAATATAGACTCAACATTGATTTTTTTTCTATCGAGAAAATTTTAAGCAATCATGTTTCAGCTATTATCAGTACCACAATCATATAGTCAAGAATCATATATCTCAAAGTCAGTCCCTATTGTTTGCTAGTCTGGGCAGGACAGCGTTTTAAAGTTTCTAAAATTCTCGTTGTAGCGCGTGAATATGACCTGGTAAAGGTCGCGGGAGACCGCTGGAAGCGGGTGGCGCAGGACCGGTCATTGTGGCACTCTTAGGGGGAGGCCTATGTCCAACAGTGGACGCCTTTCGACTGAAATGATGATGATGATGAATTTACAGTCAAACAATTTGATTTCTGGGCCACTTCGTACATTGTCACAGTGAAAATCAATATGAAAGCCGCTAGAGATCTCATATAAATGTCAATGTGATGGGGTACGAAGTGGCCCAGAAATCAAATTGGTTAACCATGTATCATACTGCATACATACTCCTTAGCGTTTTCCCGGTTGTGTCCTACTCATACTCATACTTACTCATTTATTTATAATGCACAAAGGTGCCCAGGTTCCGCTTTGACAGCTATTCCCAAGATCTGGCGTAGGAACCAGTTTTTACGAAAGCTACTGCCATCTGACCTTCCAACCCAACCCAAAGGGAAAACTAGGACCTTGTTGAGATTATACCGGTTTCTTCACCGTGTTTTCCTTCACCAATACACTGCATATTATATTTATTCTGTACTAGCTTTTGCCTGAGACTTCGTCCCGTAAACGTCCATCACCTATTTCATCTCTTCGTAGTATAGATTTTGGAATAAATAATATTCTATATATGTTAATCCAGGCTATAAATTCGTTGCATACCAAGTTTCATCATCATCCGTTTAACTGTTTTCGCGTGATTGAATAACAAACATCTAAACTTTCGCATTTATAATATTAGTAGGAAGTAGGATGAAGGAAAGGACGGGCTTAGAGAACAAATTCCAAAGTAATTAGGAAATAAGCCCCGTTTTATCTGCGGTATCTGCAGAAATTGATGAATTTCAGAGCAATACAATAAATATTTATTATTTATTTAGATATAATATCGAGTGGATTTTTTTAATACCATCTGAAGGGAAAATACTCTAAACAATGAAAATTTGATATGATGAGCTTTCAACGAAAAGAAACATTATTTTATTTATGAAAACAAAATAAAAATTAATTCAAAGGGTTTTTAATTACGCTTGCCGTATGTACCCAGTAACCTGAATAAAAAAGCGGCACCTACTATTGTGGTATCAATCGATAGGGTCCATCATAAATATCAAATTTCTCTAATATACATATTAAATTGCTGCCTTTCATGAAAAATGCCGTCCAAAGGGTTAATACAAGAAGCGACGGGTAAGAATAGAGCGGCAATTAGACTTCGTCGTTCACCTAATGCGGTCGCCGAATTGATTTAAAACTATGCAAAACGCGTACTGAGTATTGCGAGTACGCGTCCACAAAAATACTAGATCCAAAGACTAGGTCCAAATACGCGCTAAACCGACCCCGACGCGAGGTGCCCCGAAAGAATCCGAACGCGCAGACGAATACGAATAGCGCGGAACATAAAGACTCTTAGACGTTTCGAGTCTTCAGAGTCGTCGTACGCCTAGTACTCGATACGCTAAAAGACGCGCAAGCGGGATCGCGTACTTACGCGTCCATGCCAAAACCTATTCCAAAAACCTGTTTCCGTAAATACGTCTCACCTCTAATCTTTACACTAGTCGGTCCACCTACTACGGCGACTAGGCAGCTGTCGATCGCCGAATGCGGCCGACTAACGTGTTCTTTACACTTTCGCGGTCGTCGCATGCAGCATGCGGCGAACGACGAAGTGTAATTGCCCCTTAGTCCTCAAGGTTTTCGGGAAAACTCTTTTCGTTTGTGCAACATTAATGACATTATTTTATGTACGCACATACTCACCTACTTTTCCTTTACTCGTCATGTTCTCGGATGATCTCACCATTTATTCCCACCCACTGAATAATGTATACATTGGCTCGCTAATACGAGTTTTATTTTATGTCTACTATAATCTTGTATACGTGAAATAATAATGATACGTAGTCTAGCGAGTAACGTAGTTGTGGAAATCCTGTTCGCTACTTCGCAACCTTGTCATATAAATAGAATAGTAATAAATATTTTTATGTCACACCTGGCCATAAAGCGGCAATTACCGCACGCTCCGCGCGCGGGAAATCCCACTTCCTGGCCAGGGGGTGACATAAAATTTTGTACTTAACACGGGCGGTAATAAAGAAAGCCTCAGATCGCATATTTATCGCCCTTGCCTTCGGCTCGGGCGTCAATTACCTGCGATCTGAGACATTCTTTGTTTTACCGCCCTTGTTAAGTAAGGTACTATTGTCGGAGTTCAACTGTGATACAAACTATGTTACATTTTACTGAAATAAACAGCTCTTTTTTTACCAATATAAGTATTCGCAACTTTACCCCTAATCCCATGATCCATCCCATGATCTTTTATATAGGCCAGAAGACAGAGACAGAAATATGTCAATGCTTATTCAAGTGCTACGTGATCAAAGGATGAAAAAATAGTTCAACTCTAAGTATTCGCAACTTTAATCCTTTGATGATCTTTTATATTATAGGCCGGAAGACAGGGACAGAAATGTCAATGCTTACTCAAGTGCGCTGTTGTCAAAGAATGAAAGAAAAATTCAACTGCAGTATTCGTATTCGCAACTTCACTTCTAAGATGATTTTTTAATATCGTTAAAGATGTTATATGCCCCAGAAAAGAGTTGACTGTAGAAAGTCACAGAGGATTTTAAATAAATCAAACCAGGGATATTTTTAAAAAACCCGATATAGTCCAATATTTTGGTCTTTATTATACGTATTTACGTAACAACTTCGTATTATTAGATTGCCCCATTAAAAATAAAATAATAAACCAAAGAACGAAATACCTAAGTACGGTATTTGGGTGTATAAAATACACGATAATGTCATAAATAATCACGTGACTTTTAGATAGAGGCTAATTTAGATGAAAAACAAACTTAACATATTCATATATATATCATAAAATTAGATACTTACCCAAATCTTCTTCAAGTTTGGGATCGCTGAATCTTCCAGAGCCTATAGCTGTTTCGAGCACCAACGCAAATAACAGCACAGCCCACGCCATCATGTCAAAAGCGGCCGCCATTTTGCGCTAGTCGGCCATTTTGATTACATCGCGCGCGCAAACGGCTAGTGTACCTGGAAAAGGAAGCTTGCGTCAAAACGAATTTTGTCTTTTTTAATATAAAACGACAGTGGCAAACAAGCAGATATGTACCTTGAAAATAACTCTAATAATAGTACATTACTTACCAAGGGCGATAAAACAAAGAATGTCTCAGATCGCAGGTATTTTACGCCCGAGCCGAAGGCAAGGGCGATAAATATGCGATCTGAGGCTTTCTTTATTATCGCCCGTGGTAAGTACAAAATTTTATGTCACCCCTTGGCCAGGAAGTGGGTTTTTTCGCGCGCGGAGCGTGCGATAATGGCCACTTTATGGCCAGGTGTGACATAAAAAATTATACTGTACAAACAGCTAAAAAAATATAAGTTGCCGTATATTTTTATTTTACGATTTGTCGATTTTATTGTGAACTGTTTTACTTCGTTTCCAACTCACATACAATATATCCTAGACATATATAAGCGCTTTACTCGTACACATGATATTACAAAACCAAACAATGTCTATACGAGGAAAGACTCATTTTTAAATTAGTTTTTCTCTAAGTCGCATTCCAAGAACTATTTCCAGATTAAAATGAAGATAGAATAGCATACAAAAGAACACAAGTATTTCAACGAACCCGTAAAACCCGAAATCCTTTGAAGTCTGTCTAAAAGGATCTATACCTATCTAATAACTTATTGACATAAAGTGATTACTCCCGTGAGCAGAGCTATTGATACTACAATGTTCAACCCAGATAAAGCTACTTGCTGAATTGGCGATGCGGAATCTACTTGAGTACCACCATCTTCTACATTTTCTACTACCACCACACAGACACACACTACAGAATACACAATTCATTCAAATAATTCTAACATAATTCTACTTTACAGAATTTATCATTTCCCAGTTAATTATCAGTATTACTGTGCACTGCACAACTTTTTATAACTTTTTACTTTTTATAGGTACTTTTAGGGTTCCATACCCGAATTGACAACATTTCATATTTTTAACTACTTTATTTTATGAACTAGTTAGAAAATAGGTAAAAATTTAAGCCACCCGTATTTTTTTCTTTTTCAATTTAACTCATTATATTATACAAAAAAAACACGTTGAAAAGTAGGTCATTCCAAAAGGGCGTTAGTAAAATATGACGTCATCTTCCCAACAAGAATCCAGAGCCACTCCAGAGCAGCGATTGTCTGTACTCTGTACTAAGGTCTCCCTGAATACAGCGAGGAAGATGACGTCAACTTTCGGTTTACAGTAATTTGCGATTTTTTCCAAAATTAACGGAGAATAAAATCTAAAAAAATGTTTTTTGTGTACTTCACACGTTTTTACCGAAATGGTTTTCGAATTAAGACTTTTGGAAATTATGAAATATTGTCAATTGTCCAAACGGAACCATATTGTTGTCACTCACGCGTCCATCCGTCCGTAGTCCGTCATAAAAAAAATTACCCGAAGATTTTTTTAACTTTTCATGACCCATTGTACCCATTTAGTTTTATACTTTATATGTCATGTTTTATATAGCTTTTTACTCTACACAAGCCAGTGCATTTTTAGGGTTCCTAGGCGGGGATTAAGGGTTTTTAGTTATCACTGAAAAACTGTCTTGCCCAAACAAAAGGACGTAAGTGCCGTGTACGAGTACGACCTTTTTTGATTAAAGTTATTAAGACCACGTTATTCGAAATCATAGTATTTTTCATTCAATTTTAAACCATTAAATACTCAATTTATTGATGGGATATTTAGATATGTTATAGTTTAAGAGTCGGTCTAGTGTATTTTAAGGCTGAAAACACGATATTTGAAACTTCGCTCGATGATCTCACATCGCAAAAACAGGTAAATTTTGATCTTATTGTGAGTCGTATATAAAATATATCCAACTCAGACTCGAGTAAAATATATCAATAGATAGGAAACGATGTGAAGAAGTGCATTTTACGGCTAATTTTTTTTTAAATGTTTTTATATTTAACAAAACTCAAAAATATCAGAAAAGCAAACTGCGCGCTTCATTTTAGTAGACAGATGGCCGTTGGGCCTCGAGCTGGACGGGTCTGTCGCACTTTTTGCAGTTTGACATTTATAAAAATCGCATATTTAATACCAGTAACTAGATGATATTAACATTTCCAGGGTAAATTACTGGTGAGTCATATCGACGAATAAACATTTAAAATAGTTTTCCTGGTACTTTTACAATTCGAGATAGTGGAAAACATAAAATGTGGCTAATAAAGCTTATCATTATATCATTTTTTTCCTTTTTAAACCCTCTCTTATTACAAAAGGTTTCATTGAGTATTTTTAGAATGTGGATTTTTTTTCCATTATACGGGTCACACTCCTTCATATAGCATATTGTATATTTTATGTCTATGTGTGAGTATATTCATAGCGCCTGACACATAGTTTGACATCTGACATTAGCAAATTAAATTCAAGCTTGGTATTTCAAATACAATATTTTAAATTATTAAATATATTGAGCTTCGTATTGTAACAAAATAAATATGCCCAAACGGACCGTAATCCTGCCAAAGTTTTGACGCTATTCGACTTCAATTTGCTCTGCAGTTCAATGTAAAGCAGAATGACATCAGTATTACGATGAAAGTGATATTATTGCATTGTGTAATTATTCCAATATATCAACGTAAACGATAAAAAAAGAATAATACAAATTTAAATGAAAAGATGCCTCGGATAATATCTGAAATAGAAAGGGCTCAAAGCTCTGAGGAATTCTGGCCGCTTACGGCTAGTATGTGGGGGAGGATATCTGGTGACGGCGTCGCGGTCTCAGGTCTATGATCAGCGGCTTCGGTGAACTTCACTTCATAGCCTCATCATGCGCAAATGTTTACGTGAATTTACTGGACGAAGTGATGCTGCAAATTGTTCTACTGACTTTCCTGACTTTATTCAAGATAACTGCCCCATACAGCACGGGCCACTTGGGAATGGTTTACTCTACAGCTACATCCAGGCATAAATGTAATGATGTAATGCCATCGCCTGAAATTCGAACCCGATTGAGAATCTTTGGGATTTAATGGTTCAACAGTGGGATCATCACCATGAAAGAACCAAAGAAGCAATTCAAGCAATAGATACTGCAATGAAATATGGGAGGAAATGCGGGGAACTGACATAATTATCAACGTCTTCTCAGCTTATTGAGAGACAGGCTACAAACTGTTGTAGACGCACTGTGGTTGCACGCATTATAATCCCTCAGTCTTATGTTTTATGTTTATAATAAATTATATAATAAATCTTGATATATTAATATTAATAATATTTATTTACCAAAATAACGCTCAATAATTATTTATGCTCTAAAAATTACAAAAAAAAACACTTGCTCTTGCCTGAGATTCGAACCTGTGACCTGTGCTTTAGAGAGCAAGCGATTACTAATTACACCACAATGTACTTGGCTTAGTGGTTGAAATTAAGCTACTTATTTGTTGCTTTCAACTTTGACTTTTTGTGTCGAGTCGTGATAAAATTTAGCCCTTATTTAGTTAAGTGAAATCTGTCAAAACTGCGCAACAGAGACAGAGATATGCAATGACAAGTCTACACTCTTTTGCGTGAATGTCATAACAATCTGTTCTAAATTTAAATGGTTGACAACCTAATTATCACGTGCGCCACTCTGGCTTATTCTGGTTAATTTGACAAAGAAGGTCTGTCACATATTCAAATTCTAAGTTACAGCAATCATTAAAAAAAACGAGGTCAGTGACCTGTCACAGTACAGTGAGATAGTGTGTGTAAAATGTAATTGTGTTTGTTACTGGGGAGAATTACGATAATGTTGCGCCGCCTAGCGGATTTTTTGTGTCGCGTTTGTAGTTTCGCTGCAATAAGAAAGCCTTAAATAGTGTTTTGAAATGTGGACTAGTAGGTGTCGGTACGGAACCCTCGTTGTGCGTGATCCGACACGCACTTGGCCGCTTTTTTTTAGGTTGTTATCAAATCAAAGAAAATAGCGAGATGTCACAAAACTTACAAAGAAAAATAACCCGAAAAATAAGAAAAAAAAACCCGAAAAAAAAAAACACCCCGAAAAATGACCCGAATAGTATAGTACTTATACTCACGACAAATAGCAAATAGATTGGAATTCACCACGCTAAGTATACTTAAGCCGATTAGAAGATTAGAACATCCAGAGATCCATTCGACTCGACTTGTTGAAGTAGGATAGGAACTTAAAAAGAGTTAACCTATAGGTAGAGGTATTATAAGAGCAGTTAATGATTCTTATCAGTTGAAATGTCCATGATGACGCCGATGCGTAATGCCTATATGCGCTATTATCACTACAAGGCGGAAAAATGCTGCTACGCGCTACAGCACAGCAAACGCAGCTTTCGTAGAGCTCGAATGGGTAAACAACTTAACACTTTCAATGCCAAGCTTTCCGGGCGGTGAATGTGTTAAGCTGTAACACTGGTCATACTAATACGATGTCAATACGTCGATCGGAATGGATCCTCACGTGTACATACGTCGGATTAGCGGGAGCGGCGATCGTACGCTAATACGGCTATCGCGTCCGGCAGAGGGTGTATTTGCATTGTATCGTAATCGTCGGGGCGTGGTGCTTGTGTCGGCGGTTTTCTCTTCTTTGTCGATGCACTGTTTACAGAGTGGTCGTGGTCATTATGAAAGTTTTTAGACCGTTTCACGATCATCATCATCCTCCTAGCGTTATCCCAGTACAGTTGCATCCTGAAGGATGCCTGGGGTCGGCTACCTAATCCCAAGATTTGGCGTAGGCGGAAGAAACGACTGCCATCTGATCTTCCAACCCCGAGGGGAAACTAGACCTTATTGGGATTAGACTTTGTCAAGTGAGTTGGCAACTTGACTGTTAGAAGTTCTCAAACCGCCCGAAGGCCTCCAACGTGGCTTAACGACTGCTGCCATAGACAGCAACCGGGATCAACGGGTTAACGTGCCTTCCAAAGCACGGGAGCGCTCAGTTAGTAACCACTCAAAGCGGTCACCCATCCAAGTCCTGACCGCTGCCCACGTTGCTTAACCTTAGATACCGCAAGCGGCACGCAGGCGCCGCTGGGCCACGAGCCCTCCCTAGACCGTTTCACGATACGTTTCCAGAAGAGCCGATTTACGAGAGCATTCATTTTATGTTCTTGACGTACTTTAATTTAGTCGGACTTGTCGCGGATGTAGCTGACATTATAGTACGTAGGACGTTATTTGAAGATCCCTATGACACTTGCAGTGACAGTTCATTTATATAACCTTGGAACAGCGTCGCTGTCACATCGAAATGTAAATAAGCATCTTTTGGGAATGTAGCTAATTAATTAATGTAGGATTGTAACATTTACATAATAACAATTTGAAAGAAACTTGAATTGTCCCTTATTTCCCAGAAATATGCTTAACGGAATATACACGGTGACGTACTGCAAATGTTATATCGTTGGTCTGTATCGACTAAGGAAGCGGTGCTGTCGATAACAGATGTCGATAATTGAAGTGATAATAATAAAACGTGTCTTATATTTCATTTTAATTGTTACGTGACTGTGTAAAAATAAAACAACGTTAAATTACATATTTATTTATTATTTAACACGTTCACTGCGGCACAGGTCGTTTTTGACCTGTAGGTACTGGTCTTTCTTCTGGTGCGGCGTAAGAATACGTTATGTCCAAATTTTATGTCAATAGGTCAAAGGGAAGTTGAAAACATCTTCGAAAAATATTTTTGTGACCGACGACCGACGGAAGCACGCATGAGTGACAACAAATAGGGTTCCGTTTGGACCATTCGGAATCGGAACCCTAAAAATGGCGGTTTAGTAGCCAGAAACGTCTTTTACACGATAACCGCATTTGAGGTTTAAATTAATGTACGTGAGAGGACGCTGATAAGAACTGCCACAGATAAAAAACAATTGAAGTATCGACACATGCTCATCACTATATGGTATATCACTGTCAGTGTCATAGGGATCTTCGTATAACGTCCGCTCTATAAATTAGTCTATCACTACAGTCATCTACTCTAGACTTCGCAAATGACATGTTTTACGTCTCTGTAAACCTACTGAAAGTTTCTAGACTTGAATCGATAAAAAAAGAACACAAAAATTACAGTTAGATCTACCTTACGTTAGAGAAACGTTACGTAAACGGGTAAGGCCACGGAGCGTTTTCCATATTATTTATTTATTATTTTGTAATCTTATCTATTCATACTTGATAATACACGGAAGGGGTGGTTAAAAAGCTCAGCCAAACATACCTCTGGTTTGATTCAATCACAAAAACGACAAAAAAAAACTAGTAAAATTTGTGGCGCGTTTTTTTGTTTGACAACCTCTGCACCAGAAAAAACTCGGAGCGGACGTCCTCACCCTTTTATCTCAGCCGACGGCCTATGTCGCGCATTATTAATAAATATGTTTATATAAAAAAACAGTCTTAAAAATAAATAAGAAGAAAAAAGAAGGAAAAGATTGAATGGGGAGATGGAAGAGGTCTCTCGACTTGACATATGTATTATCCTTGTTATCATTACTCAAAGAGTACATCTGAATGTCTGTCAAATTAGACCAGCTTGACAGGACTGGCTTCCCACGAGGCGGCTTGACCCTGTTGGCGTCTCTCTTTGGCGATAAGACCGCCTGTTGTTCTAGCTCTGTCTCCCTGTATCTTTGTTTTTCTTTTGTATGCTCTGCATGCTAATTAGGTATGTGAGGTGTGGAATAAATAGTATTTTACATTGTATTCTTAAAAATTAGCCAAAGATTTTGACCTTCCCGCTTACAGTGGCGCCCCAGCACCCGTCTATCCCTCACTCGATACACCTTTTATTTTCGTATGTAAACGCTTATATTTATTGGGCTTCGTTTTGTTCAGGATCCGCTATTAATAGCCGAAAAGCCTGGGTTTTGAACTGAAACAACATTGCAGTGTTGATTTAGAAACGGGAACGAAATTTATTTTTGCAATTATACAGATTGGTGCCTGAGGCACTTAAGAGGCTGTCAGGACCTAATTTTGTTGAAATTGATGTTATTTAAGCAGTGTTTTAAGAAAAACTATTTGTTCTAGCACATCAAAAAAAAAATATTCATCATATTTCAAAGACCGTGGACGGAATCGATACATAATTGGACGAAATCGGCTCGATAGAAAATAATTGCAAAGATTGGTTCAAATCATCGTCAAACGGTTCTATTTATTTATTTTAATTACGTATGGGTCTGCAATTAAAAACATGAAGTCAATACTCATACCTAAACCGCTAACGATTCAAATTTCACAAATAATAATCCAAACTTTTTTTATTTCAATATTATTATAATATTTATTTACTATTCTATACGCGCAGAGCTTCCGTAAAGAGCGGGATGATTAATTGGAAACTCACGCGTGTTAGAGCGGGAGATTTTCTAGGTGTCGACAGCCTCTTAACGTATCGAGTAGTGAGGTAAACGCGTCAGTGCTCGACACTAGCCATTAAGGCTGGCGTCCACTAGGCTCACCGAGCCGAGTCGAATCGAATCGAAATAATTCGCCTTCATACATTAACTATGAAAGTGCGTCCATTCGGTCGATTCGATTCGGCTCTGCGTCAATCGACGCACTTTCATAGTTAATGTATGGAGGCGAATTATTTTCGATTCGATTCGACTCGCCTCGGCGAGCCGTGTGGACGTCAGCCTTTACAATACTTCACTTTCAGAGAGCAATAGACGGATTCCAAAGGTCGCGAGTTCCAATCCCACCTGGTTTTAAAATTGAACGAAAATAACATTGATAGGGTATCTATTGGGTCTGTGTTGTTCTGCCTTATTCCCCACACATTTAATACCAGTGTTAGGTAACATGCCGGCATTCTTAACGGGCGCGATATCGCGCCGGAAAACACACATTTACCTATTCGCGCGCCTCGTTAGCGGGGGAAAAATACACACGCGGCTGCAGGTAATTTGTGCTTGCTTAAGTTTTATTTTAAATTGCACTGGAATACATTGTGGAAGTGGTGAATAAGTACAGAAAGAAGCATATTATTTATTTTGTTAGAATTCAAAAATTGTGATGTTTAAAAATGGGTCGGTAGTGCGAATGTTTTTCCAAGCGTCCATAGGCTACGATGTCTACTACCAGCTGGCAGGCCGTATGCTTGTTTGCCACCGTCAAAATGGGAAAAAAAATTAGTGACAGACCACAGATGTCTGAAAATGTTTATGGTCGCGTTCATGTTTGTTGTTTTGTTAGCGAATAGCGATGGCGTGCGAATGTGTCTTTTGTCCGTCTTTTGTTGTTGTTGAATCGTGTTTTTTGTCCTTCGTGGCTTCGCGTGGTCCCAAAAGAAGACCAGCGCTAGCCAAAGGCTAGCACTATGCTGACTTGGGGCCATTTCGTGGCTATGTTCTGTATTGTCGTGTTATGTTTATTTGTACTGTGTTTGTGCCACGAATAAATGTTTTTTTCTTTCTTTCTTTCTTAAAGCTAGTTCAGGTAGTAATGAGAGGCATTAAAACACGAGTGTGGTTTTATGAAACGAACCGGAGGCGAAATTTTGAAAAGCACCCTTACCAAGGGTTTTTGGACATATAAAGAGGATTTACTATACAGGGTGGACCAAACCTTGACGTCCATATTTTTTTTAGACTCCTCACGTTGTGGGCTATCAGAATATACCCCATATATGTTAGCCAATTTTTCGTACTTTTCTACTTATGAATTTTTAAAGTTTTCTTTGCTAAGAAATTCTGACATGAAAGAATTTACAAAAAACAAAAATTGTTGAACTTTTTTGAATGTTTGTGACAGTCAGTGACAGTTGCTCGATGCTATCGTCAGATTCGCATGTGTTGCTACTGTGTTGTTATGAATAACATGTTTTTTTTTATGAATTACTAATTTGGGAAATTTTCAGGATTATTAACATTCAAAAACAATAGTTGAACTTTTTTGAATGTTTCGTTTTGTAACATAATCCTGAAAAGTTCCCAAATTAGTAATTCATACTACGAAAAATCGGCTAACATACATGGGGTATATTCTGATAGCCCGAGACCTGAGGAACCTAAAAAAAAAATATGGACGTCAAGGTTTGGACCACCCTGTATATGGGTGTAAGGTCATGAAAAGCAATAATTCCTACGCAAAGGTAACAATTAACATAATCCATATAAACACCCCGTGAGATATCCCCATTTCAACACTAAACTGATAACGCTACGCCACGGATCCGTAGCGGAAACCGCTCGCGCTACCCGTAGCAGTTAACGTTCGTAGCATGCTACGAACCTATCCAGCCATGTACTAAAAAATTACAACTGGCGGTAAGGCAATTTTTAGTTTTATACCCTACGAGGGCGGCTTAAGGTTGGATTAAGAATGGTTTCTATTATCATAACTCGGGCTACGCTAATACAGCATAAGTCAAATGAAATCATTTTGGTTTTGAACTCTGAATGGTCGTGTTAAAGTTGCGTTTAGAATGGTTTAGACATTTTTATTACGAGTATTTCTAGTGCTACGCTATTTATAAAAATATTTGACGCTGTCGTGCATTATATGTTTTTGTCCGTGACGGTATGTTGAAGTGTTTAAATGTGATTTAAGTCCTGTCACCAAGTCAGTAGAAAAAAAACATGAGCACAGCACTCACGCGCGTATTCCCCTTGTTCCTTGGAGATAACTATGGTCAGATGACTGGTTATCTGTGAAGATTTTTTTTCCTCAGAAATAGCTAGTTATCTCCAAGGATTTGTTTTGCCTCGCACATAACTGCTTTTCTTACACTTATCTGCGAAGAAAATCTATCCCTAGAGATAGCCAGTTATCTGCTAGGACCTAGGAATAGATTTTCTTCGCGGATAACTGTCTTTTTTTAACAGTTCCATGTTTGTGAGATAACTGGCTATCTCCTAGGAATAGATTTTCTTCGTAAACCTACCTAATTAAAAAAATAACGACCGCTTTAGCTTGGTTGGTAGTGACCCTGCCTACGAAGCTGGAGGTCCCGGGTTCGAATCCCGGCCGGGACATTTATTTGTGTGATGAGCACGAATATTTGTTCTTGGGTCTTGGATGTTTTCTATGTATTTAAGTATCTATTTATCTTTATAAGTATGTATATCGTCGCTTAGTTCCCATAGTACAAGCTTTGCTTAGTTTGGGACTAGGTTGATTTGTGTAAAAATGTCCAAAAATATTTATTTTATTTATTTATTTAATATAAATAATAAGGCATATTTGTCATCTTTCGGTACTTTTTATATATCTAACTTTATATGTAATTACTTACTCGTTTCACCTTATTTTTTATAAAGTGCGTGTTTTATACTATCATAAAAACAACAATAATTTGAGTACTTTTATACCCAGGTAGTTTTCAAAATTAATTTGACCTCATAAGGGTAATTATATTGAAAGTAGCTACGTAAAGAACTAATTATCAATCCAGGGCCTCAATGTTATAATTTTAATTACACGTGTAGGCCGTTTTTGGTTCCATTTCAGGCAAATTCGATTGCCTAAAATATTGAATCCCGGTAACATATATTCCTATTATCACAAACTTTCTCCTCACCATTCCCGTATATAACCTACATCCAACTTCTCTCATTTTTCCACCACGTTCCAAAACTAATAAAACATACTCACACTGAACCAAACCACCTACATCCCACAACACTGCACGATCGCACGCGAAAGTTGGGGAGGCACGGGACGCGAACCGACCGCCCGCCGCGAGCGTCCGTTGCGCACTGAACTTACCTCAGCCTGTCAGCCACAGTAAAGATATTGAGGGAATTGGTTCGTAGATTCGGGAGCCACTTGGCTTTTTACGTTAAGATGTATCATTGTGCCTAGAGTATTTCTTTTAAAAAAATTGAGCATTTTTATAGTAGATTGTATGGTTTTAAATTTTTCTCTTTGATTCCGTTATATTGGTTAATCACATTTTTTGAAGTTGGTTCGGAACCCTAAATGTGCGAAGTCAAACTCGCACTTGTCCGGTTTTTTATTTTAACTGCTTTCACACAGACATAGGTGTTTAATTATAGGAACGAAAAAACGCCTAATGTTATTCAGAGTTAAATTAGTTGAACTGCCTACCAGTGGCGGAGCGTCCATACAACTCGATTCCCGCCGGCTTGCCTAATTTTCAGCCAGTCCACTTCTTTTACTACGGCTCATGATGATTAGGAAAGGCTAATTATTTCCGGCTTCCCAAAGAATATTTTTGACACGCTGCCACTGCTGCCTACGTACCAAAAAAAATCAACTGTTCGCATTCTACTGTACCTTTACCGTAGTATAACCCTGTGGAATTACGAGTACATAACACCAGTACCGCTCACACCAGCTTTGCAACACCCCTCTCAAATTTGTTCGGAATCGAGAGCATGGAAGTTGAGTATCACCCTTCATAATTATATCATATCTTTAAGGGTGCCGTTTGAATTTAGCCGGATTATTTTAAATTCCCCGCCTCGTTAGGTTTGCTTTGATTCTAAGGGATCGAGGTTCTTTCGTTTTCTTTGCCGTTCTTTGATATCTTAGTAAGATTGCCGTTAATAAGCCGAGCTCAGACGCGTTTTAAGTATGGAGCTCGATAGCTTTGACAGTGCTCTTAGATTGAAACTAAAGGCAGGTTGCACCACACCGACTTCTAAATACAAGTTAACTAACTATTGGGTTGGTGTATAAGGAATGACGGTCATAGTAACTTTAAATTAATAATTAATTAATTATTATAAATTACTTGACAATAATATATGCCCCGCTTGAATTAACGACATCTCGCCAGCGGTTAGATAAACAATTAGTTAATTATTAATTCCATGCGTGTAAAATATTTTCGCGTAAAGCTAATAAAATTTTAACCAAACCCTGCATTACTTATACACCAACCTAATACAATGACTAAGTGCCAGTTGCACCAACGTACGAACACAGACCGGTCATCGTCAAATGTGGCGCCGGCAGCTGTCATCCCATAGAAACTTGTCAAACTTTCCATACAATCAGATTTGACGAACACCGCTTACTCGTACGATTACAGACGGTTTGGTGCAACCCAGCCTAAGTGCCAGTTGCACCAACGTACGAACACAGACCAGTCATCGTCAAATATGGCGCCGGCAGCTGTCATCCCATAGAAACTTGTCAAACTTTCCGTACAATCAGATATGACGAACACCGCTTACGATTACAGACGGTTTGGTGCAACCCAGGCTAAGTCTAGACCTAATATCTAAATTGGCAGGCACGAAAGTTGTTAAGCGCGCAATTTTCAATGCAGCGGGCCAATGCACAAATTGAGCCATTCCTTTATAAATTTAAAGCTTAGTTAAGGATGGGGGAAACGTGATACCAGTACCGGATTTTGCGACTGCAAGTTTTATTAAGAAACCGAAAGGAAGCTATTGGACGTTTTTATACTTTACCGTGAACGTCCGCAGCACGATAAAAATGGTTTCATTCATAAATTCATAATTACTCTAAAGTTCATAGTCTGTTTATTAATGAAACCATAAAGTTTTACCATGGCGTGGCCGCTGACTATAAATATTGTTTAATGTTTGTGGACAATCTCACACAAATCAACCTATAGTCCCAAACTAAGCAAAGCTTGTACTATGGGTACTAAGCGACGATAAACATACTTATATAGATAAATAAATACTTAAATACATAGAAAACATCCAAGGCCCAAGAACAAATATTCGTGCTCATCACACAAATAAATGCCCCGGTCGGGATTCGAACCCGGGACCTCCAGCTTCGTAGGCAGGGTCACTACCAACTAAGCTAAAGCGGTCGTCAAAGTATAAAGAGTCCAAAGGGCTAACTCTCCTCTGTTCGTCTGCCAGCGTCATCTCATGGGTCTATTATAGCATGACATAATTTATATTATGCTATTTTTGTATCGCATAGCGCATAGCTAATAGCGTATAAGCATATAATTGTTGTGGTAAATTTTATTTCGCGGAAATTGTTCCGCATAATACCTATATTTTCTCCTTATAATTGGTTCGCATAAATATTATTTTGTCGAATATTGAATGTTTAATGGGCATAATTTTACATTTTCTAATGTTACCTACTTGTACTAATGTTGTTTGAACTGCAATAAATATTTCCTAAATTTATATGACTAGGTAAACTTCTCTTATAGGCATTATTAAAATTCATTGCCCATAAAACCTATATATTAAGCATAAATGTCAATCGCTATAATAATTTTACCTTGTATGAACTACTATCATACTGTCTTCCGTCTCACACACTCTTTTCAAAAGTTGCAAAAATGGAATATTTTTGGCCTTTCGGCCACATTGGAAACCAAAAATTCGAAACCAGTGTCGAAAACAGAATTATTTTTCTTTTTAGGAAACCGGGTTTCCTAAAAATAAATCAATGTCTGTTTTAGAAACTCCTTACGAATACGGAATTTTAAGGTTCAAAAGCCTAACTAACTAACTAACTAACATTTTAATACAAAGTACGTTTACCAAAAAGAATTTGTACCTTTAGGTGCGCGTCTTTTTAAGGCGCATAAAAAAAAACCTAACAACCTACCTGACCTTAACATCATAGTAAATAAAATACTTGTAAGTTGTAAGTGGCCAAGAAATTGTTTCCAAGGAGTTTGTATTTCTAGGTATAATATATTGACAGGACACCGACTCATTTGCTATTTATACTTTGTATATGTATATAAACCATGTTGGTATTATTGAGGTTTCGAAAAAGATTTAAAATTCCGTATTCGTAAGGAGTTTCTAAAACAGACATTGATTTATTTTTAGGAAACCCGATTTCCTAAAAAGAAAAATAATTCTGTATTCGACACTGGTTTCGAATTTTTGGTTTCCAATGTGGCCGAACCGATTTTTGGTATCGCGAGTGTCGCAGCTCTACCAGTCATAAAGTGTACAATGTCAGAGTCGTTATAAGTTAGAGCAGTTAAACTCTAAGGATGCTCTACATTGTCGGTATCCTTTATAAATGGTTTTACGGCCCATGAGTGCAGGAAGTTTGCCTCTACAAAGTTTAAAATTAATTAGGAAATCAGCGGTGCGATTTTTTTTTAAAAGTTTACTTGTTTTCTTGTGGGAGCGCTCGTGGCCCAGCGGCGCTTGCGAACCGCTTGCGCTTGCTAAGGTTAAGCAACGTGGGCAGCGGGCAGGACTTGGATGGGTGACCGCTTTGAGTGGTTACTAACTGAGCGCTCCCGTGCTATGGAAGGCACGTTAAGCCGTTGATCCCGGTTGCTGTCTATGGCAGCAGTCGTTAAGCCGAGTTGGAGGCCTTCGGGCGGTTTGAGAACTTCTAACAATCAAGTTGCCCACTCACTTGACAAAGCCTAATCCCAATAAGGTCTAGTTTCCCCTTGGGGTTGGAAGGTCAGATGGCAGTCGCTTTCGTAAAAACTAGTGCCTACGCCAAATCTTGGGATTAGGTAGCGGACCCCAGGCATCCTTCAGGATGCAACTGTACTGGGATAACGCTAGGAGGATAATAAGGACAGTAAAGACGGAGTGGTAAGACACGCGACTTTCAATGGGGGTCGTGGGTTCGATTCCCGGCTCGTATACTACTGGTTTTTTTCCGTGAGTGGAGGAAATCCTTCTTGGATACTGGATAGAAGTCTTCAAAAGAAATTATATAAGTATTCCCATGAAAGTTGTCATAAATTCTCAGTTATTTTAGTAATTTCCGCATATAAGAATATAAAACAGAGTTGATTTAACAAATAAAACTAATACTAATAAAATAAAATAAATTAAACACTAAAATTAAAAACTTAAAAATGAACTAATTATAAAACTAAACTACTACTACTACCGGGTACTTTTGGACCGGGGACGATTAGGGGCGGGTCATAATTAGGACAATATTGTAATTATTTTTAATTTCAAGCGTATTATAGGTTTAGTGACTCAAATGTAATACAATTATATTTATGTTTTAATATTGTTAATAAAACTAAATAACATTAGAAATAAATAAGGACAATCAATTTAATTTAGTTAGTATTTAAACAATCGTTTACCTTAATAACAGCTTTACAAATTAACCTCTGGGGACACCCTTGTCACCACACAGAAATTTCAAGAAATACTTTAAAACCAACTATAGACTTTATGACACTACAATTAGGTTTACTATAACTTAAACGTATTCTTCTCGGTTATTCACCGGCCAAGGATGGTATTTCCCTAGGGCATCGAAGAAGAAAAACTATGCTAAACTTCATATTCAATTTTCCAAAAGTCTTATCTTTACAATAAATCAATGTATGGACTACCTTAAAACAAACTAATAAGGTTCAAATTTCAATGCAGCTTCGCAGTCGACAAGAATCGAAATTAAAAATATAATCGATGTTAAGTCAAAGGATTGGCGTGGTTTCGGAAAGTCGACTTTAAGTTGTGAGTTTAAGATGACTTTTAAGTTTGACAAGCGAATAAGAAGTCAGTGCAAGTTAGGTCTTTCAATGATACGTTACTACTTACTACCTATACATTCTAATTTGCATAATATTCAATTCTAATCTTTCTAGATTAGTTAAAAAAGTAGCCATAATAACATTATTTACTACACAGGTATGTATGTAGTGTTGTGTTCCTGGAGATGAGCAAGGTTGCCAGAGCTGACCTTTCTGTTGCATACACGGTGAATCCTCACATTTTATGAAAGGTCGGCAACGCGCACATGATTTCTTTGGAGTAGCGGACGCCTAAAGTCTACGGTGGTACCATCAGGTGGACCATAAGCTTGTTTACCACTGTCGTTGTATTAGAAAAAAACAACGGGTTGCACTCCGGGAGTGCCGGCAGAAGTGAAAACCAAACACACACGCACATTCGCGCAAGCGCCCTGCGCCGCCTAAACGAAACTGCAGGCGCAGGCATACATTTTCGCCGCGCGGTAGAAAGAGAGGAGGATAAAATCATTTGTTTGTTAGTACTTATTTGTATTAAAACAGGTCATACGATATTAGGAGGGGTCAACTTAGCTGGTCGTAGAGCGTCCTAGGCGTACTTCCGTCCACTACATTGAGACCCCCTTACGAATCTGTCGCGAGTTTAAACATTTTTCCCCATTACAAAAAGTGCTCATCGCCGCTAAAGAAGTTTACACTTCAAAAAGCGAAATATTCAGGTTAAATAATGTTGTTAATACCTACACGTCACAGCTGTCAATGACTTCTTATTTGGCTACTATAAGCGATGGCGAGCGTAGCCCGTTTACACCAACATTGCCCTAACAAAGACAAAATTAGAAACAATACATTCCGATTACACCCGACTTCCAGAATAAACAAAAACATACCGCCGGGTATCACTTCATAAAACTCGTATTTAATCGACTGTGTCATTGTAAAAACAACCCTACTCACGATGTTTTAAGTTCAATTTCCAATACAACCTTAAACAAAGATATGAGAATTAAAAGGTTTTTGATTTGTAAAGAATCAATGAAACACATGTAAGTTAGATCTACCACGAAAATGGCATAAGTGTTAATAATAGTGAACACTCTTATCACAACGTTGTAAGGTCTATTTTTGTAAATATTTGTGAGCAAAACGTGTGAGATGCATTTGTCAATCCATTCCACGCTTCCGTTATGATTGGGATTGTTTGTTTAATGAGTTGCTTTGGGCGCTAGGGCGGTAAATAACGTATTGTATCGCTGAACATGTCGGGTCGTAACTCAATCGATTTCGGGACGGGTTGTAAAATAAACATAATTATCAATGTTCGTACAGTCGGCCCCATAAGTAGTAGTAGCTGGACTGGACACTTGGAACATGCCGCATTCACCCGTTGACAATTTAGTATCTTATATCTTTAAACGAGCAATTCTTGTATATTTATTTATTTATATGTTTATTTATTTATTTAATTTCGGGAATCTCGGAAACGGCTCTAACGATTTTGATGAAATTTGGTATGTGGGGGTTTTCGGGGACGAGCAATCGATCTAGCTAGGCCTCATGCCCGGGAAAACGCCGAGCAAGGCTCGGTTGCCCAGATATTGATAGTTTAAACAGAGAATTAAGGTAACACGGTACAATACGCAGACTACTTTAAGGCGAGGTTCTTCCATTGCAAATGTCCCGCTCTAACACGCGTGAGTTTGCAATTGACCATCCTACTCTCTACGGAACTGTGCGCGTAATTTTCGTAAATTTTTAGTACATTTTTGGGTGAGAAAAATACATGGCTTACTATATTAACAATATTAATCCCGACATCGCTCATACCATCAAATACGTTTATTATAGTATTATTTTCTACTCATCATGTTACCTAAGATTGTAATAAAATGAGTTTTAAGAAAGAAAATACAGGTATGTTTGGCATTTTTTTCTATCGAACAAAGTTTTGCAAATTGTGTATCGGACATCCGACGGCACTAGATAAAGGTCTCAAATAAAACCCCTTTTTTTACATTTTTAATATGTAGTATTTTGAAATAAAACCGTTTACCAAATCAGATTTTTACTATAACCCGGCCTTGCTTCACCCTGACATAATGTTCTTATTCCATTGGTTACTCTAACGCTAAACGATAAAAACGCTATAAAAAAACGTAATGGAGTTTGTGTTACAAACAAATACTTTTAAATAATTATATAAAGTATTATATCCAAGGATATAAGGGCTGGAGTATTTTGATAATCGTAATCGTACTCCAAGTAATCATCATCATCATCATCATCCTCCTAGCGTTATCCCAGTACAGTTGCATCCTGAAGGATGCCTGGGGTCCGCTACCTAATCCCAAGATTTGGCGTAGGCACTAGTTTTTACGGAAGCGACTGCCATCTGACCTTCCAACCCCGAGGGGAAACTAGACCTTATTAGGATTAGGCTTTGTCAAGTGAGTGGGCAACTTGACTGTTAGAAGTTCTCAAACCGCCCGAAGGCCTCCAACTTGGCTTTACGACTGCTGCCATAGACAGCAACCGGGATCAACGGCTTAACGTGCCTTCCAAAGCACGGGAGCGCTCAGTTAGTAACCACTCAAAGCGGTCACCCCTCCAAGTCCTGACCGCTGCCCACGTTGCTTAACCTTAGAGACCGCAAGCGGTACGCAGGCGCCGCTGGGCCACGAGCGCTCCAAGTAATCGTATTGTATTGTAAAAAATATGAAAGCCCTTTGTGAGGCCGATCTTATTATTTATATTTATATTATTTATAGGACGCATAAAGTATAATAGTTATGTAATATTGTTTTTTTTTTGTCAGACATACATATATTCCTCACGACTTACTTTCTGGAGGTTGAGTTGAGGGTTCAAATGCAGCCCATGTAATTAGACGTCTATTATTTTACTGGAATATTTTTTTACTTTCTCAGTCGAATATCTCACTATTTTTTTTAGAACAATTTTCTTTAACTTATTGGAAAAAAAAATCTTCTATGAATTTACCCTATGGTATACCTACTTCAAAACTAGAAGCTCAATTTAACGACATTTCCAACCAAAAGAGATGATCAAAGCCAAATAATTCCCAACTCGTCGAGAAGTTGGACAAATTGTTGCGTAGTGGAAATAATTTATTGCCTATAACTTCGGGTTAGCAAATTATACGTAGAAGAAACGTCTTCAGCGCTTAAATAGGGCATATCATTTTCATTATATCTATACATATAATAAAGCAGAAGAGGGTCGAAAATCTGTACATTGAAGATATTAGTAAAAAAATCGATGGAGGGGTCTAAGAATCGATAACAGAACACGTTTCAACTGTTTTTAGAATTCGTGTCTGTTTGTCTGTTTGTCTGTCTGTTTATATGTCTAACTATCACGCGAAAACTAGCGAATGGATTTGAATACAGCCTTCACTAATATGTTTATTGGATCTTCGGCCAGGTTATAGGCTATAAAAATCATACAGGTTAGGGATGAAAGGGGGTGAAAAGAGGGGTTAAACTTTGTATGAGAAGTCTTTCAGTTCATGATTTACAGGCTTGAAAGTTGGTAAGTATATACATGGACGCAAAGTAAATAGAACCTCATTCAAACATTGTATAATAAACAGATAGTATTTGAAAAAATGGGGGGTGAAATAACAATACCTCTGCCTCTCAAGGCTATAGACAAAAATACAAAAGTCCCTCAAACCATATTAACTGTTTGAAATGAGAGATCTAATTATGTTGGTCAGTCAGTCGCTATCAATATTCACAAACTTTACTACGCAACCTCGGTTTTTTTTTTGTTTTCGATGGAGGGTACCTTACCTACGCAGAGCGGCGGGCTCTCGGTTGCATGGTAGCACTTGCGACATGTACGAGTACTACCTATATATTAAGTATGCGCATTTTTGTATAAAATATTGTTTTTTGAGGTGCTCATTACAAGAATGATACTTATCCATTTTCAAATCGAAGATGGCGGACATTTACTTATTTACTTTTCTTAATAATCGATATGGGTGTCATCTTTGAGGTTCTTCGAGGTGCCGATTAGTTGCGTTTTCCGTCAGCAAAATGTATAAAATACGTTCAGCGCGTAACAGACATAAATTTAGGGTATATTGGTATTCGTTATTAAAACATACATACCTACGTAACAATAAACATCAAGTATGACCAAATTCGAACAGGCGGATTGGAAAGCAAAAAAAAACCGGCCAAGTGCGAGTCGGACTTCGCACATGTAGGGTTCCGAACCGACCGCAAAGTTAAGTTGGTTTTTATAGGAAAAATAAGGAAATTTCAAAGAAAAAAATCTAATTTATCAATATATTAGTATTTGTTGGTAAAAAATACGTAATAACAATCATTATTACCAAATTTTAAGTTTATAGGTGTTTGGAAAGTTAATAAAATCATCGGAACAAAATTTCGTAAATTCCAATAACTTATGAACAAAAAAAATATCTATTCAACTACCTCTTTACAAAGCCACTTGATAGGTCAACAAATTTTTTTGTTCAATATTTCGCGCTCGCTGCGCTCGCGTTTTCATCTACATTGCTTGATGCGTATGAAGTATTTTCCGTACCTGCATCATAATGTTCGAATCATTTCGCACTAGCTTTTTTATCTACATTACTTGACGCGTAGGAATTATTTTCCGTAACTGCATCATAATGTTCGAAAAATTTCGCGCTCGCTGCGCTCGCGTTTTCATGTGCATCATGAGAATGAAGTATTTCCCGCACCTGCATCATAATGTTTGAAAAATTTCGCGCTCGCTGCGCTTGCGTTTTCATCTACATTACTTGATGAGTATTTTCCGCACCTACATCATAATGTTCGATAATTCTCGCGCGCCCTACGCTCGCGTTTTCATCTGCATTATCGTTGATGCTTATGAAGTCTTTTCCGCACCTGCATCATAATGTTCGAAACATTTCGCGCTCACTACGCTCGCGATCTCATCTTCATTTCTTGATGCGTATGAAGTATTTTCCGCACCTGCATAATAATGTCCGAAAAATTTCGCGCTCGCTGCGCTCGCGTTTTCATCTACATACCTTCATGAGTATGAACTATTTTCCGCACCTGCATCATAATGTTCAAAAACTTTAGCGCCCGCTACGATCGCTTTTTCATCTAAATTACAGATGCGTTTGAAGTCGTTTCCGCACCGGCATCACAATGTTCGAAAAATTTCGCGCTCGCTGCGTTCGCGTTTTCTTCTACATTACTTGATGAGCATTTTCCGCACTTACATCATAATGTTCAAAAAATTTTCACGCGCCGTACGCTCGCGTTTTCATCTACATTATAGTTGATGCGTATGAAGTCTTTTCCGCGCCTGCATCAGAATGTCCGAAAAATTTTGCGCTCACTGCGCTCGCGTTTTCATGTACATTACTTGATGAGTATTTTCCGCACCTGCATCATAATGTTCGACACATTTCGCACTCACTACGCTCGCGTTTTTATCTTCATTACTTGGTGCGTATGAAGTCTTTTCCACACCTGCATCAATGTTCGAAACATTTCGCGCTCGCTGCGCTCGCGTTTTCATCTACACTATTTGATGCGTATGAATAAGTATTTTCCGCACCTACATCGTAATGTTTGAAAGAATTCGCGCTCGCTGCGCTCGCGTTTTCATCTTCATTACTTGATGCGTATGAAGTATTTTCCACACCCGTATCAGAATATGCGAAATCTACATCAATAATAAGTTAATAACATATATTTAGTCCTCTGTCATGTTTCATGTGGGCGCATTGAGCCGGCGTGCGCAATGTTTGGCGAGACAACCCGGCGAAATACGGTGTAGAAGTTGATATGGATAATGGATATTCACGCGAATGAAGTCGCGGGCAAAAGCTTAGATAAATAAATATAAAACTGGACTACCCGTGCGAAACTGGGGCGGGTTATAAATGCGAAAGTAACTCTGTCTGCCTGTTTCCTCTTAAAATGCTCAACCGATTTAGATGAAATTTGTTATGGATATAGTTTGAGTCCTAGGGAAGGACATAGGATACTTTTATCCCGGAAATCATCCCTTAACGAGATTTAAGTTAGAATGGAAGAGAGATAACTAGGTAAGCGCATGAAATAGAAGAATGAAATAACATTCTAACGCGATGACGCGAGTTCTACGCAGACGAAGTCGCGGGCAAAAGCTAGTATTATATATATTTCATCGAATACTTTTCCGTAGACGGTATAGTTACGTCATAACTATATTAAATTTGTAAACTGAAGTATGTAGTGCTGTGTTCCTGGAAGTGAGCAAGGTTGCCAGAGCTCCCAAGGAAGCACCGTGTTAAGAGCGAGGGACCTAAATTTGTCCCTTCTGTAGCTCTAGTATAAGTTTTTTCGAAACATTAACTAATTCGAACGCGTTTGCGTTTTGTCTCAAAATGTATGAAATTTGTATGAAAACGTGAACAGCGCATCTGGTGGTCACTAGTGGAAACTAAAACAGCGAGTATAACATTTGTTGCTAACCGATGAACGCGAGTATTTCAAACTCGGTGAGAGCGTTTTCATACATTTTGAGACAAAACGCAAACGCGTTCGAATTAGTTAATGTTTCGGAAAAACTTATACTAGAGCTACTGGCAGCCAACACACTGAAACCTCAAATGTTATAAACGGTCGGCAACGCGCGCTTGACTTCTTTGGAGTTGCGAGCGTCTATAGGCTGAATTTGTCCGCTTACCATCAGGTGGACCGGACCGTACGCTTTTATGCCACCGTCCATGTACAAAAAATATTAAAAGAGACTATGTACTTGCAAAATAAATATTTACAGTTTGAATACAATCATCCCCTTAACACATCCAACCTAAGGCGACTTCCTGATTTGGCGAGGCGGGATCGATATGTGACATTTTCTTCTTTGACGTAAACTTCGTCAGTATTACGTTTGCGCAGTAGTAATATCATGCGCAGAAGCCGAGCAGTACCGCCTTCACATCGTCCCGCTACCGCGCATCCCGCGCCGGTCAGGAAGCACTCATTTAAATGTAGGAGCAGTAAAAAATGGTACTGAGTCGACTGACAGCGGACACAGACATTTGACACTTTTCTCATATTGTACCGCCTCCGCACCGACAAATCAGGAAGTCGCCTAACTTGTGACTAATCGCAGGTACATGATGCCGTAGGCGCGTAATCATCATAACAGGTAAGTATCTGATGACGAGCACATGATTTCCCCAGCGTGGCATGATCAACGACGATCAGCGCCCCAGTTGATGCGCGTAGCGTAAAGCGGCAATTACACTTAGTCGTTCGCCGCATGCTGCATGCGGCGTCCGCAAAATTGTAAAGAACACGTTAGTCGGCCGCATTCGGCGATCGACAGCTGCCAAGTCGCCGTAGTAGGCGGACAGACTAGTGTAAAGACGACGTTTGTTGGCCTAAGTAGTTTAAGATGAATTCGGCGACCGCATTGGGTGAACGACGAAGTGTAATTGCCGCTTAAGTGACTGACGAGCAACGAATGAGGCTATCTATACAGTGTACAACAGTGGAAACTTTACATTTTGTCAAGCGTATGCGTCCGCTAATGAATATATAATTTACCTGTGGCGATTAATTTTTCACTTTGAAAGAAGGTCTACGGTCTCTACCTTCACAGTCAGGTTCAAAAAAAGAAGGGTTGCCAGTGCTCCATGGGGGGGCCCAGCAAAATGAGCCAAAAGATATTTGATAATTCGTAAAGCGTGAAAGGTTTCAGTGCTTTCAGTATGAGATCCTGGATTCTTCCGGAGCAATGAGAGCGCAGATGGCGGACACCGCGGAATTTCTAGTTGATAGAAATACCACATAACACAGTCATCCCTCGATGAACGGATACCTGGTCCGCAAATTTTCAGAGCCACTATTAAGAATCAAATGATATTCGTACTTAAGTTATTAAAAAAACTCAGTACGCACCGGGGAAAAGAAAGTATCTCTCCTGGTTCTCCTTTACTGGTTCTGAGGATTCGAGACTTATTTGCATGTTTTTCCCGACTGCATCTACCTTGGTAACGCAAACTAGGTCTGGCAAACTTACATTTATCGATATTGATGGTAAGGTGAGCAGATTTCAAGATTTCATCACTTTCCTCAGATTAGCAATGTGGTCTCAAAGTCAAATTTTTCTTTTGTGTCTCCACCACCAAAAGTTTCGTTAGAAGAGATCGCTTTTTAGCGATAAGTCCGCCTGTTGTCTACCATAAACATGTTTAATTTTAAGCTGGTTTTCTATGTAATTTTTGGTAAATAATATAGAATATGCGTCTGCGTGCGTATGTTCGGCCACAACACATATGTTGTGGCCGAACATACAATATCGTCAAGATAATTATGTCCAAACCATGTAGTCTTCCGTATGGAACAGAATATCCATCAACCTTGCTGCGTTTGCGAGGCATTTACAAGTCCAAACGGCATTACTTTAAAGTGGAAAAGGCCACGCCCTGCGATCACAAATGCCGTTTTTTGTATATTCTAAGCGCCTCTGCCCTGATAACGACTAAGGAGTTTTTGTTGCCCTATCCGGATTCCCTGCGAACTGCATTGCATACCTGCATTATCTCATGACTTAACCCGCCACCTCACTCGCGTCGCTTCCTGCCGCTGTATGCACAAATGAATTAATTTAAATTTATTCGCAGCCCACGACCGTTACGTAAAAGAAAAATATTTAGAAACGTCAGAAAAGGGGTGAATAGCGGATTTAATTGCTAGTCGTTTAGCCATTTATTTTGTGTGTCTTTGAGGGAAGCTTGTTTATTAAAAGGTAGAAAAAACACAATTAAATCAGTCCATTTAAATTGGAAAATTTTGGCTGGGTTGCATAAACATCTTTGGTCCAACACCCAATGTCAGATCAACTTTTGTTATACCGTGGATATAAAATCATTTGACTTAACGTCTAAGGTGGTCCGGCAACGATCAACGAGAGTAGATAGTCAATACTACGGGCATGTCAATGAATATTGAACGTTGCCGTCGCGTTTTGATGCCATTATCAATGTCATCTACGCGCTTAAAAGACATTGATACTAGTTTTGATTGATGGAGTTTGACAGGTGCGATATTGATAGTTGCGGCGATGCTTCAGTCATTTTGACATTTTGAACTCTATGTAGAAGGAAAGTGAAGTTATTACAAAATTGGACACATTGACATGTGTCTGACGTGCGTAGTAAGCCCCATCATTACGCACTTCAATGTAGCATTCTATAACGTAGATTTATTGACGGTAACATTGACCATTGCCTGGCCGACTAACAGTACGGTAAGCTACGTATGTCTATCGCAGTTAGGTAAAAAATCCAACCTACATTTCACTCGGAAATAAGAATTAAAATTGTCTTGAAAATAACAACTTAGATTCTGTATCAAACAGACTTACAAAGAGCCCTGAGAGGGTAAAGCACATGTTATTTCCCCTAATTAGTTCAAACGCGTAATTGCAAGGTGGATTCCGAAGTTTGCCGCCATTTTTAATTTCTCACGTTCCGTTCTACGGTTGTTACCGAAGAAATGAGTTTAATTAAAGCGGAAAAAAGTTAGGGATGAATTGCGCGTTCTGTTATACGGTCTTCGAGTACTTTATTAGTGGGGTGACTAATCTCGCTCCGTGTAATTGTTGTTTTGTGCGTTTGTAAAAAAAATATATATTCGCAAAATGAGAGTTTGTTGTTTTTGCCCAAATAAATACATACCTACACAATTTATTTGTACCTAACCCAAATTATACCACAAATAATAACACTCTAACCTAAGAATATATGGAGTTAGATTAGATACCTAACTTCTATGTCACGAGCGCGGGTGAGCCATGGTTTCAGGTTTAGTTATAGGTACAGTCAGCATCAAAAGTGGCGCCACATATGACGACGTCAAAAGTCTTTATTACAAAGGAATAAGAACTTTTGACCTCTTCATATGTGGCGTATACATGCTCTTTGTCTATGAGTGCATCAGCGTAGGAGCTAATGAGTTTGCGTCGTCTTTTTTTTTTGGTTTCCTCTAATTTTGGAGAGCGCTCCATTAATTAGCTCCAATTTTGCGCCGGGTGGGCCCCGAAGGGCCCGGGGGGCCCTGTACAATTTTTCTGATTATATACAACTGAAAAAAATTACATTTGCCTAGTATCTGAAACAATAACATTAGTTTGTTTGTTACAAACTAAGGGTAGAATCATTACGCAAGGTTTTTTCAATTAAAAACATTTCTACCGATCCTTAAAACACAGTATGCGTTATGCAGACTGCATTTCTAACAGTCTGCATAAAGCATACTGTGTTTTAGCTGTTTACTTAAAAAAACAAGTACATCACTATTTTAGCCTACAAACATAACATCTATAGTGATTTTAGTGGTCATTTCTTTCTGAAATCGGTTAAAAAGGGGTGTTTGATGAAATAGTTTCGGGTCGCAAGTATTCCAGTCTTATGTAGATCCGCTAAATGCCAGGCCCGGCCTCCATTGGCTTATCCTTTTTCATTTCCTTCCAACACTCGTACAAACAAATGCCTATTTGTATGGTGTCAGTGAGAGCGGTGTTTCAATATTTAATTTATTTTATTAGATACTATGTGTGTGTATCTAAACACGCGGCAGCGTGTCAAGCCAAAGTTCAAAAAACAACTGACGACGCAGCAGCCATGTGTTATATTACACTAACCATTTGGTGGCACTAAAATCTTGACCTTGAATTACATCTCAAGTTTCCGGATTTTCTACGCAAACTACAAATTTAAAAATAAAGGAAAAATTAAAAAACTTAGGCACATAATGAAGGAAGGATTGACGAATTTCAAGCCGGGTAGCAATCGCACCTATAGCTTAGTTGGCTAGAGCGACTGGCCGCGAGTTCGCAGGTTCGAATCCTGCTCGGTGCCTAAGTTTTTCAATATTTCCTTTATTTCTAAACCCATATAGATATTAATTCTTTTGTTGGCGAAGTCAATAACGACGCATATTCTTAATATTGAAATTGGCTCTCATTTCACATTTATGTTTTGATAGGATGTTGTATATTTACCTTCTTCTCCAGTTGGTCTGCGTCTTCCTGCGTCGACTTGGTTGAAGAATTTGGGATAATTTCGTATCATAAGCTTTTTTCTGTTTTTTTTGTTGTCATAAGTATTCATTAGCATGACTCATGAGAGAAGACGGACTTATTCCACAACGTCATGACGACCCACTATTTTGGATTTGGTCGCCAAAAAAACGCCTGTACAACCGATTCGTGATTTCTTCTGAGCAGGCTCGACAATTATTTTTTTCAAAGTGCGGGTTAATAAAATAAAAACATATATATATATAATTATATGTTTTATTCTGTATTATCCATTCGTCCATTTTGTTGCGACAAACAGAGCCACTAGTTCAGGGATCACCAATTACTTTTTTCTTTCAGGAGTTCGGTTTTTAAACAAAATGAACATCGCTGTCCGTTTCTGCTTGAATTTATTTAATAAACTTTATTCAATAAGAAAATCGAATGTACAATAGTAACAACGAATTTGCAAATTTAATGTACGGAAGTAGGATTTTTTTCGGCGGGCCGCTTCCGGACCGCGCGCCGCGGTCCGCCATTTGGTGACTCTTGCACTAGTTGTTCTGTAAACCGCCCGATTTACTTAGTAAATAAATAAATAGTTAAATTAGTACTTACAAACGCTTTGACGCTAACCCGCTGACACTCAACCACGCCTTCACATACGAACCTTCAATTTCCTCCTCCGACTATATGATATTGAATTGCTCCACAGAACATAATGGAGTCTGCCTATGTCGACTGTGAAATTGTGCAACGAACTTATTGATATTCGATATTTATGATAAATGCCGGCGATGTCACAGCACTGATGTGTTTGCCGATACGTCGAGAGCACACAATATACAGGGTGAAATTTTATTGACCGTTCTAATTTTTCCTAGGCATTAGGTATAAAAGATGCAATTTCTGAAAAAAAAACGGGTAAATTTTTCACAATTTACGCGGACATGAAACAACAATGGTGACGAACCAAGAGTCCTAAGCCCGTGAAAGTACGTATGAAGAAAAAATCGCAGTAAAAATTTTTTTTTATAGTTTTCGTCAAAAATCGGTTTTTATGCGAAAATTGTCTCGGCGACTCATTGTAGGGCCCCAGGGCGATAGTTATTGCTGCCTCCCACCCAACCCGCTTCGGCGGTATCCACGAACGCATAATTTTTCGGATATCTTTCAGCTGCTGTATCTCAACATTTTAGTACTGAAAGATACTGAAAGAAAAAACACGTATAGTTTAATTTTCGCCAAGGAATCTACTGTGTGAATTTGAACGGTCAATAAAATTTCACGCTGTATATTCGATGTGCGGTAAAGTCATACGGCATAAACTTCCGTATTCCACCCTAGCGTCGCCCCTGCTTGACAAAGGTTTAATTTGGCAAAAACAGGAGGTCGATTACGTAACGTTTTCCATCGAGCTTAAGTCACCACAGTGAAAGCATGGACTCTTGAAAAAAAGGGTTCATAACTAACAGAAGATCCAATTGTAGTTTTAGGGTTCCGTAGTAACAAGGAACCCTTATAGTTTCGCCATGTCCGTCCGTCCGTCTGTCCCCCGTTTTTCTCAGTAACCGTTAGTAATAGAAAGCTGTAATTTGGCATGAGTATACATATTGATGACGCCGACAAAACGGTAGAATAAAATCTTAAAAAAACATTTTTTTCATCTCACCCGCTCAGAAAGGCTTTCTTTATCCTTGCAAATCTGCGTGCAAAAGTCTACTTTCCACGCTAGCGTGGAAAGTGATTTTGAAATTCGAACGTTACGCAGTTCCATGAGTTCCAACTTTTTTCTATAAAGTGAAACGACAGGTCATTCCTAAGCGTTTAGAAGTATACATATCATGTACCTAATGGTGCAGTTTATTATTGTTTTGTTTTTTATAATGATATTAATAATACTTTTTCCAGCTTAATTTGATGATATTCAATAATAATTTAGTTTTATTTATAAAGAAATAACACGAAGAAACATATTTGAAATGTTTATATGTTTCAACATTTTACGCTCAGTGCAATTTCGGAACGCGCCGTTTATAAAGTTAGTTTTTAAGAAAAAAACTCGATGCGAGAGTTTAAGATATTTGAATATTGTTTTGTTTTGTTGTTGAGTTAGAATAATATCAAAATAATGAATTTAATTAATTGATTTCAGTGCAGAAGATACTTATATTACAATTTTAACTCCTGATAAGTTTGGAAATGAGTGAAATATATTTGTTTTAGCCGTTAGCCGTGAGTATTTCGTACCACAGTACTCAACAATAATAATTAGGCTCTTTGATGCATTTAAATGTTAATAATCCACGAAATGCTTTGTAACGGGTGAAATTTAAACAACCCTTTATAGAACATGAGTACATCTTGAATTATACATGAAAGTATTTCCTCGCTATGGTGAGATGAAAAGTTGTGTGTTGCGCTCGGCAGCAAAGTTGTTCGGCGTCTCGTGCCTTGAGAGCCTCGCTACGCTCAGGATTGTATTTTTGAACCACTCGCTTCGCTCGTGGTTCAATCTTACAATCCTTCGCTTGCTCGGCTCTCAATACAAACACTCGCGCCAAAAATCAACTTTACAGCCTTGCATAACAAATAACTATTAAGGGTACCTCCCTTACATGTAAAGTGGTGGTGCAATTTTTTTTCTTCTAAACCCCATCGTGTGGGGTATCGGATTGGATAGCTCTTTCAAAAATATTATAAGGTTTCTAGAAGCATTTTTTGATTAAAGAATTGGTTGGCGTGATATTAAGCTTTGAAGTGATAATTTTTGTTATGGTCAAGTGTCCCCCGTCCCCCCCACCCCCTGCCAGCTAAGCGGTGGCTACTAGGCATGTGAAAAAAATCATGGTAACAGGAAAACTATCACAGCTAAGTAGACATTACTAGTTAACGAGTAATAGTCGAACTTCAGAAATGTACTTTGCAAAAGCAAACTTTCGTACAATTTCCATTGATACCATAGATAATGTTGTTAATTCTGTCAAAAACACACACGCGCTTGGCCGGTTTTTTTTTCTGTAATCAACTGGCGGGTCATAATCATAACCCAAAATTAAATTCTGAAACATTTCATAATTTTCCTAAGCTGCGAAACATTTCAGCTGTAAAAACAATGAACCTCTGTTTTGTACATGTTAAACTTTATTTAAATAAAATTTTGTCTGGTCACACGACAAGTAATGCCTTTTAGGAGTTTCATGCCAGTGAATTATTTACATAAATCATAATCTTTATTCACCAGAATACTTAATTCAAATTTAATACACACACATAATTTAATGCAGTACACACAAAAAAGAATGACTGTAGTGGCTAATGAAGATTGAAACAAAAGCAGAAAATTATAGCAATTTTCTGTACCCTAAGTGAAATTTAAAGGATACTTATACTACTTTGGGAATTTACCTACAAACCGCCCATCGTTAGTTATGACAAAAGTCAAAGTGAACGACTTCGTATTGCCTGCAAGATTCTAGTCACGTGTATGAAAAGACACCGAAACATATCTTTAAAAAAAACACCGAAATTAAATTTTCCAAAAACGATAATTATTTTATGAAGATTTAATGGGCTGGAACATTAAGGCGACTTCCTGACTTGGCGGGGCGCGATCGATATGTGACATTTTCTTCTTTAACGTAAACTTACTGAGGTCGCAAAGATTCTCACTTGACATAATATTGTCAGTATTACGTTTGCGCAGTAGTAATATCATGCGCAGAAGCGGAACAGTACCGCCTTCGCATCGTCCCGCTAACGCGCATCTCGCGCCAGTAAGGAAGCACTCATTTAAATGTAGAGGCGCATTAAAAAATGGTACCGAGTCGACTGGCAGCTGACACTGACATTTGACGCTTTTCTCATATTGTACTGCTTCCGCACCGACAAATCAGGAAGTCGCCTAAATCGTAGCACATGAAAAGTAAAACATGAAGTCTATGTTATGGTTATGGACTCCTTTTTCCGCACTTAGTCCGTGTATGTCGGACCATTGTGCGTAGTTTGCTAGCTAGGGGTTTAGCCAGCCTAACTCAGACCAGAAGCGCAGGATCCTTCTGGTGTCACCACAGACTTCGCGGAGTGACCTCGGTGAGCTGAGGATTTGAGTCCGTTGTGCAGCTACACCTTCGCATTCCAGGATGACGTGGGGGGCTGTTTCATCTGCCGACAGGCATCCCCTGCATAGGTGGCAACATGAAGTACCTGTATTATAAAGTACTTAATATGAACTTGACGGCGACGCAAGCTTTTCAGGCAAAATATAACGATACAATATAATTTTACCGTGACGAATAGAGCCAGAAGTATCCATTGTGTGTGTGTGCGCGCGTGTGTGTGTGTGTGCGTGTGCGTGTGCGTGTGAGTGTGTAGTGTGTTTAAGGATAATATTGTGATATACTAGTGTCAAGTTGAAATGTAATGTACGTCGAATTAACAGACAGACTATTAATATTATATTGCCTAACGTTGAACTTGTTTAGGTATCCCACCTGGCCTGTATACAGGTACCACTGTACTCGCGAAACAAAACGGTAAACGCCACAAACAGAGTAAATTTCCAAGTGTACTAGCATTATACAAAATTCGGTAATAAACAATATTTATGAGGGCACCTTTGCACTGCAATTACCGCCGGCGTGCCTGGCAATTTATATGCAAAGCGAGCAAACCTACTCGGATTTGGTTATTTACGATTGATTTTTCCACGGAAATTATAAGTTACAACACATGTTTGTTGATTAGTGGGAAAATTTATTATTATAATTACATGTAGGTGCACACTTACATAAAACGAACTATTGGGACTCAATACTGAAGGAGGAAGTAATGTAAACAGCAGGTTCAAACTTACTCGGAATTGGCTACTTGCGATTGAAGTTTGCACCGAAATTATAATTCCAGCACATAGCCAAGGAAATTATAAGTTACAGCATAATATGCTTGTCGATGAGTGATAACATTTATCGTTTTAACTATAGCTGAATTAGTAAATATAAAAATACTGCTCTGACTGACTGGCATGGTGACTGGTTATTGAATACATTCCTTTTAAGGTTTATAGTACAACTCGTGTGCAGCAAAAAAGGTCATGGGGACCGATTTTTGAGTTTCGAACGCTCGAATTTTCACTCGACATCTGTCAAAACGTCATACTTTTTTGACGGATCTCGAGTGAAAATTCGAGCGTTCGACTCTCAAAAATCGGCTCCATGGTCCATTTTCCATTTCGGAAAGTTTCAAACCGCGTACAAAATGTGAGAAAAATCTGAAACGTTCCCACGTGGAAAATACACAATTCTGGAAAGTTTCCGACGGCATATCAGTTTTCAACACAGAAACCAAACGTATACGAATAGAACGGGAGATAGATGGTACGTCAAAGTTCATTTAACATTGTACAATTGTATGTAGGTACCGTACCATCGATCGTCCCGCCCTTGATTCGTTTGTTTATTTCACCGGTTTATGGCCAAAAGTTCGAGATTGATTTACATTGGCCGACTGTAAAACTGGCTTGCCTTGAATACAAATGTAGTTTTAATTTTCGTTTCGAGGGAGGTTTACGGGGATTTTAATGAACTAGTACAAGTAAGCTAGCGATTCGGTAACATTCGTACCATTATTACATGATGAACACTTTTGGAGTGTTCACTTTTGGAGCGCTCGTGGCCCAGCGGCGCCTGCGTGCCGCAAGCGTTATTCAAAGTTAAGCAACGTGGGCAGCGGTCAGGACTTGGATGGGTGACCGCTTTGAGTGGTTACTAACTGAGCGCTCCCGTGCTTTGGAAGGCACGTTAAGCCGTTGATCTCGGTTGCTGTCTATGGCAGCAGTCGTTAAGCCAAGTTGGAGGCCTTCGGGCGGCTTGAGAACTTCTAACAGTCAAGTTGCCCACTCACTTGACAAAGCCTAATCCCAATAATGTCTAGTTTCCCCTCGGGGTTGGAAGGTCAGATGGCAGTCGCTTTCGTAAAAAACTAGTGCCTACGCCAAATCTTGGGATTAGGTAGCGGACCCCAGGCATCCTTCAGGATGCAACTGGGATAAAGCTAGGAGGATGGATGGATGGAACACCTTTGGAGTGTTTGTGTTCAGAGTATCATTGTCATAAGTCATAAGAGTCATAAGCGTTAGTGGGTGTGCCCACAGGCACATACTTAATACCTACTAATGTGTTAAAATAATCTACGTTACGTATTTAAGATTAAAAGCGTGCGAGATGTACATATGGATGATTATGTATTTATGTAATAGTACATAAGCACTTGGTTATGTAAATAAGATCATAGCGAGTATGCGTTCAGATTAGTTCTGAGTCTCACTGAGTGTGGACATCCATAAACCCCTCTGGTCTGGTGTATAGTCCACACTCATTCTACCAACTTTAACGCATTCACTGCCACCCTCTTTTCCTGGACATTCGGCAAGTGCCGCACTTTGCTGTGTGCCCCAAACGCGCATGTGAGTTCAAACGACTATTCTAAGTCTAAGGCACAGGGTGCAAGTATCAAATATTATGAACGCGTCTGTGCGTTCAAGGCACTGGGTGAAAGTAACGGAAACGCATATATGCGTTGGGGGCAGTGAATGCGTTAAAGTGTCAATGTTATATGGTGATGAGTAGGTGCTCTCCGTGGAATTTTTCGCATATGTAGCGAAGCAACATTTGCAAAATCAACGTTACCGAGCCGCAATTGCCCTATTACTCGGCGTACGTATGTACGGACAAACTAAATCATCCTCTAATCATGGTAACCAAAATAGCCGCACGCACGGACTGACCGCAGGGGTGGCACATCGTGACATACCGTACTTTGACCATCACGCTTGGCCACTATTTTGACGTGAACTGTCACCGTATTTAGGGACAATAAGAACTACTTTCCATGAGAATTTATTTGAAATATGATCTTTACGGAAATCGGTCAGTCTGGCTATCCGATATCGGACTTAGTGGAAATGCCAGTAAGTGGAAACTTCATTCCTCAAGTTTGGTGTTTAAAGTCCAGCTGAGTTGACCCCTCCTAACATCGCAATCACGATACTAGGAGGGGTCAACTCAGCAAGTCTTACGAATCGTCGCGAGTTTAACAATTTTCCCCATCACAAAAAGTGCTCAGCGCCGCTAAAGAAGTTTTCACTTCAAAAAGGGCTATGTTTGAAAAATAAAAGTATCGAGACATTTTCTGCAAAGCGTGTTTTCACTTTTAACAGACTGGAGGCAAAATAGTTCAAGATTAATATACTGAAAGGACAGATATTTATTCACCATAGATGTTGAGATCTAGGTCGATAAACATTGGCAAAAGTGCATATGTGGGCTCTTAATCGACTTTTTTAACGCATTGTCAACCCTGTGCCGGTGGCGTGCAGCTATCGCGGCGTTCAGTTCGGTGCGATAGACACGGCGTAAATAAACTAGCTGCACACCTGCCGCACACCCGCAGGGTACTGCGGGCCTAACTGATACTGAAAATCAAATAGCTATAAAAAATAAAGCCTCTGTTACTCGAATACGCGAATACGCGACAAACAGGGACCACAGTATATACCCGAAGAGCTACAGTACATATACTTATTCTATTGGGTATTTTAATTTAAAGCTAATAGAGTTTCTATTTCAATACGCACTGTCTAAAAATCTTATGTTTGTAAACTTTGTAATAAAAGTTCTATTTAATTAGTGTTAAAGTAAAATATCTTATGGAATAACAGTATACCTAAGTCTGTGTCAAACTCAAAGTAATCGGGCTGTATGGTATCGTTTCAATCAATTAGTTTATTTATTTGCAAAAATACAGTACATAAAGATACTATATCAAAAATTTTAGTGTTTAGCCACAACCCCGAGCGGGTGTGCGCTGTAATCGATCGGCTCATTTGGCCGTGTCGGTAATCGCCGCATTTACCCTACTGGTGCATCAGCTCTGTAGCTTCAAGCTAAATTATTGCCCTAGGACTAATTCTCTCATTATTGCACAACTCAATTTCAATTCGGAATGCAATAATAACCTTATTATACCTATTAGTTCTTGATGTATGTATTCAACTATACATGATCGCGTATAATATCGGAGATAGGGTGACACCACCAGTAATGGACAAGGCCCAATGATGTACATTAACTCTTATGTAAAAGAAAATAAGAGTCATTAATTTTTTATAGAACAATCAATTTATAACCGTATGATCTTTGAATAAGGGTTGAAGACGTTGAAGTGTACATTACTGGTGCTTGTTCTTAAAGTGTCCATAATTGGTGGTGTCACCCTATGGGTCGTTTGCTAAAAAAATTGTACGTATTAGTTAAAGGCTTAATGAAAACAAAATTACGAAGGCGTTCTTTGTGTAACGAAAGTTAGCCATACAAAACAGTGTTGCCAGAGCACTTCCGTCAAAAAGTACGGTCTTGTGTCCAAAAAAGCACGTTTTTGGAATAAAAAAGCACGTTTTTAGGGTTCCGTACCCGAAGGGTCCAAAATGAATTCTATTACTGTCACTCGCGCGTCCGTCCGTCGTCTAACACAAATTTTTGTTCATAAGATTATTTTTTTCTTCCCGTTGACCCATGAACTTGAATTTTGGTGATACTGTTCATTATTACGGGTATTTTACCAACAAATACTTATATAGGTGTTGATAAAACCAGGTTTTTTTTAATTAAAAATTTCCTTATTTTTCATGTTAAAACCAACTTACTTTTGTGGTTGGTTCAGAAACCTAAATGTGCAAGTCCGACTTGGCCGGTTTTTTTTAATAAGTACGTCACATTCACATTCAGAGTATTGAGCCCTTGCATCGTGTACACATTGCATGACACGAACGATAGAGCTTGCAGTTGCAGGACAGAACAGTTCTGTCCTGCAACCACAGCACAGGTAAGACATAACTTTTAACTTTAGGATATCAAAGCGTAGGGTATGAGAGAAAGATTGTTTGACACAATGATTGTTAGAAAAAATGTACAGTTTAAGAGAGGACCAAACCAACATTACCTGCCAATTATTAGTAGTAAAATCATAAAGCACCATAGCACTTGAAAAAGCACGGTTTTAGCACGTTTTTGGGGAGCGCACGTAAAAAGCACGTTCGTATCCAAAAAAGCACGTAAAACCGTGCTAAAAAGCACGTTCTGGCAACACTGATACAAAATATACCTATGAGTATAATCGTTACGCAAAGGAATCAATAGTTAACTTTTATTTTAATTAATGCCCTTAAATATGTACATTTTTTTGCAAACGACCCATATAGCATTTGTCCCTGTTGCGCTTACATGCTTGATAGTAAAGAAGAAGGCGTAACCTTTTTTTGTAAGAAAAAAATATGTACTATTTGCCCGACATAAACGCAGGAGCGCTCGTGGCCCAGCGGCGCCGGGTGCCGCTTGCGGTATCTAAGGTTAAGCAACGTGGGCAGCGGTCAGGACTTGGATGGGTGACCGCTTTGAGTGGTTACTAACTGAGCGCTCCCGTGCTTTGGAAGGCACGTTAAGCCGTTGATCCCGGTTGCTGTCTATGGCAGCAGTCGTTAAGCCAAGTTGGAGACGTTCGGGCGGTTTGAGAACTTCTAACAGTCAAGTTGCCCACTCACTTGACAAATCCTAATCACAATAAGGTCTAGTTTCCCCTCGGGGTTGGAAGGTCAGATGGCAGTCGCTTCCGTAAAAACTAGTGCCTACGCCAAATCTTGGGATTAGGTAGCAGACGCAACTGTACTGGGATAACGCTGAGAGGATGATGATGATAATGAAACGCATCATTCATCATGCTAAGTAGGCTGGTAATCCTCCTGAATTAAGTAGGTAGATTAAGTACAACAATTAAGGGTCCTTATCAATTCAAGACGCTCATTTATTTCTAGACTCTTTCTGTATGAATTGCGCGTAGTCTTGATGTACTACTCTGTATGCGTAATCTTGATATTTTCTCTTTGTTACCATTTAGTAAAATTACATAAATTTTAGTCAAGGGCACCAATATGTATACACTTTTTCACCTTATTCCATTGAAATAAGGTCCAAAAAAGTATACATATTTATGCCATCGACTGTACGGACCGGGGCTCAAACAAACCTACAACTTCTAGTGGCTCTTTCAACCATGTCATCAAACCTAATAAGTATATCTGCAAATTGAAATATGTATAATAAACGGATCACTCACGTCTGTAACGTCGAATATCGCTCGACATGCTTCGGTCCAATGCCTACGTTGATGAGAACTAGACGCGACGACGGCCTCGCGTCTAAAGCTTAAGCCACACAGAGAGCGGGAGGAGAGGGGGAGCTGCTTTTGACTGCCGCCAGCTCCCGCGCCGCTGCCGCCCGCGCCCGCGCCGCTGCCGCCCGCGCTCGCGCCGCTGCCGCCCGCTCCCGCGCCGCTACCGCCCGCTCCCGCGCCGCTACCGCCCGCCCGCTCTCTGTGTGGCTTAAGCTTAACACTGCGCGCGACCGCGCGGCCCGCTTGGCTGCTCGGTGTTGGCGGCGGCGGTGGCGAGAATCCACCCTAATTTTCGCCACTATTGTTAAATGTGGAGTTACACACAACACTCACAACGCCACAGAGCCGGATCTAGGGGGGGCAAGCCGGGGTCCATGCGTCCAGGTTTAGGGGCGGTAGGGGGGCGGCAATTCGAACTTCTTGACAGGCCAAAATACGTCTTGACAGGACAAAAAATTTCGCGCTCTCTGCGCTCGCGTTTTTTTATGACTTGATGCCTATGACATATTTTCCGCATCTGCATCATAAGTTTAAAAATTTTCGCGATCGCTGCGCTCGCGTTTTCATCTATACGTAGATGTGTCATTACTTTATGACCCGTCCCCCCTTACAAATAGACCAAGTAGATAACTAGTAGGTAGGTACTTTTACTGTTCTGAAATGGTAGAGGTAACAATTTGTAAGACAATATAATATGCAGACGGGGGCGGCATTTTGTAGTTTTTGCCCCCCCATCCCTCGAAAAATTTCTAGATCCGGCGCTGCAACGCCACATGCTAAAATCTCGTTTACTCTCGCTACAGACGTACAAGTCGTGAATATTCGACATTAAAGACGTGAGTGACCCGTTTATTATATCAATTATTATATCGTTTATTTCAATGCCTATGTCTCAACTCACGGGAGCTTTCTATTTAAAATAATTATGTCTGCAAAGTTGCATCTAAAACTCGGAAAACATAAAATACTTTGCCTTAAGAAAAAAAAATCTCTCAAATAGGTAAACAATAAAAAACCCTCGCACCGAGTCGGTTCGGTAAAGGAAATCCCACAAACTAAAAAACTGATGGAATCCTTACAAATCGTTTGCTACATCCTTTCATAAAGCCACCCTGAATAACTGGGGACCAACGGCCCTGGGCCCTTATTCGCAAAGATAACCAGTCACTTAACTAGAGAATAACCAGACGAATTCTGGCCTTTGATTGCGTATAGAGCCTACAACTTAGACGCAAAGTAGCGTGTCTCTGTACGTTTCTATAAATTGTAATTTGGTGTGTTCAGGAGCTCCATGAGCTCTTACCGCCTTCCCCCTTCTTCCATTGGACATCCAGACGTACCTTACCTGGTCTAAATTCATCTTTTACGAACCAAGCGCTTTCATCATCCTTTATAATGCGTATTAGGTACTGTAACTAAGGTTTGGAATTCCCTGCCGGCATCTGTAATTCCAAGTTCATTATAATCTAGACCTTTTTAAGGCACAAGTGAATAGACGGCTTCTGGGTGAGCTCGCTTCACCGCCGGCCTCATCTTTGCCCCCTGGGTGCCCCTGGCTAGATGCTGGCAAAGAGCAATCCCATTTTTTTAAATAAATTTGTACTTGTTACGAACCTCGCGGTCAAATTATACTAGATTTGATGTAACGGTTGGCTGTAGATTGTAGACTGTCTTGCGAATATGGTTGTACCTTAGGGGTGCCGCTCGTCGTTCTCCCCTAGTTCGATTCCACTGACACCTCAGTATCGGTTAAAGCCGCTCAACCAGTCTCACTGGAGCGCAAACTCCTTAGAGTGTCGTGTCGGAGGTTACCCCTGGATTTTCCCCAGGCCACTCTCCAACCGCGCACTCCTATCTCTTTATTGGGCCCGGCCTATAAAGCCACGGTCAGGTTAAAAAAAATTAAGAGAATGTTTTTTTTAACATTCTCCTAGCGTTTTCCCGGTTGTGCCCATAGGAGACACGGGTCCACTTTGACGTCTAATCCCATGATGGCGTAGGAACTAATATTTACGAAAGCTATTGCCATCTGACCAACGCAGAGTGAAAACTAGAACTTGAGATTAGATCGGTTTGCTCACGATGTTATAGAGCGAAAAGCCACTGTCAAATATTGATTCACGTATAAATTGACATTATTAATTTATTTCTGACATTATAATAAAATTTAATTGCAATTTACTTAATTTAATATAATTTAATGTGTCTTAATTTTAACATAATTTATTTGTATTGATTGTAATTTATTTGTACTAATCTTAATTTTATTATAAGTGATACTAACAATGATTGATCCAAGTTGGTCTTTAAATAAATGAAATTGAAATTGAAATTGAAATTGAATTGAAATATCCAATGATATTTCGTACAAAGTTTTTTTTTAAATCCAGTGGTACCATCAGAGGTTCGTATCCGCGACCTTCTAATTCGCTTGCCTCACCGTTTGGCTACAGTGGACTTCTTATATTTTTCTATTTCTGTTTATGATATTACGTAAAACGTAAAGGGCCAACCCTAGTGGGCGCTGACACGCCCAAATCCGCATATTCCTATCGGCCATCGACGCACATATGCGCCTATAAATCCCCCACAATGGGCGGCTCACGACCATCCCTTCATAACGAGCCAAGAAAACTAGATAGTCTGTGGTATTGTCTTAGGTTTTTACTCTTGACCCGGCCATAAAAACTAAACATATAACGAACAGAATATTTAGAATACTACGAGTATATTGTTTCCATGGATTCCATGGGTCGAAAGTCATCTGCAAGGGCCCTCATCTTGATAAGATAGGTACCTAAGAAAGATGTGGACGCTGTGAGGAACCTATCACTGCATTCATATTTTTATCCATCTACAAACTTGCTTCTGATTCTATTCTATACTCGCAACGCAATCGCCGCTATACAGTTTGTGTAGGTATGCCTGTTTATCCTTTTGACGTATGCAACCCCAAAGCCTGCCACAGCTAATTTTCCGCACAACCAGCTGATTACATCCATTTGCGTGAAGCTCCTCACGTCCCGTAGTCACGTCGCGCGAGATTAAAACTTGTTCTTTAATCTCCGCCCCAAGATTTATTGGACAACTGTACGTACAACATAATTACTTGGCTGGATAACACGGTTCACGTAAAAAAACTACAAGGGTAAGAATAACACAATATTTCACTACAGGAAACATTTATCTTGACATACGGCAGTGCGTCAGCCAAGTTCGCGAAGCATAAAAAGCGACACACCGGCAGTGGGTTATTACGCGAACCATTTTGGCCCACTTATAACCATCTCAGTTTTATAACCAGTCAATAAAACATAGTATACGGTCTCTAGTCACCGAATCGACATGCACTTGGTTCCCATGGCCCAGTAAGTATTTCGACCCCAAAAACCTCATTAGAGAGTGGAGGACAGATTTTTCTCTGAGTACTGCTAGGTCCTGTAACGAATTGAAAAACAAATACTGTACCATTACTTTTTTGATTTAATTTAAAAAAAAATCATATTCGTAATTTCAATAACGCTCCTATTCACCGCCACGTAGATTCCGTAAGTTGTGCCTCACACGCCAAAGTCTTTGTAGCAAAAGACTGAAAATGAACCTTACTTGATAGCACGTGGCTTGCCTTTACATCGACTCGATAGGAAGTCATTGGCGTGTGGGGTGCCTAATGTCCTGACTTTATATCAAGTCAATGGAGGTGAAAAGATTAACCGTACGTTTTGCGATAGAAATTGAAGTTATAAGTAAAAGACAACATGGAACAAGTCGAGTATTGTACAAAAACAATAGATTTATTATGTGCGGTGTGTGGCGCGCAGCGGCGTTCCAATTAGCAGTTAACACGTTGCAGCCCTCCGCGGGGCAGTTACACCGCTCGCTACCGGTGAACGGATTGCCAGTGTGAAGCCTTTTATTACACGTACGAGGCTCATTATTGGAAATTTCTATTGGACAATTGTTTTTATAACTTACAGGAATATTTTGAACACATAAACAAATAATTTAATGTATATAAGTTAAATAGGTTAAAGTTTTGCAGTGGAAGGACGGAACAAAATTTGTATAAAAGGGTGACTTTGGTGGCTTCTCATTTCTTCGTTTTCCAATATTTTTAAAACAAAAAATTGAGTATTTATCGACTCGAAGAGATCTAAACAACGATATACCACTCGATGGGGTAGGTATGGGAGCGCCCCTTAAAAACATTTAAAAATAAGTTTTGACTATTTGTATGGCTTTGGGCCAACAATAGGCTTATTTACTGTGAAAATTTGAAGACTGTAGCTCCAACCGTTTGGCTGTAAGCCTGTGTGACAGACGACGGACGACAGACGGACAGACGGACAGACGGACTGACGGACGGACTAACAGACAGGCGGACGGAAGCGTGAGTGACAGCAATAGGGTTCTGTTTGCACGCTTTGGTTACGGAACCCTAAAAAGCCAGCGGTCCAGCGATCCAGTCAGTACAGATATTAATGCATAACGATAGTTACCCGAAACGGTGTTTTTAGTGCGAGTACGCCGGTCACCGATTGTTACGAGTACGGGCATTCGCGAGTATCTGTAACGAGTATTTGTAACTGACTTTTTACGACTTGAGCGGAGCGTAGTGAATGAAAACGGAAACCGTATTCACGGTCAATAATTGGGTGTAGGTACAAATTGTACTTTCATAATTGAAATGGTAACCAAGATTGGAACCAAGATTTTCGTCATCATCATCAATTTAAGAGCCAAGCTCTTGTCGGTGGAGCAATTTCCATGTATCTCTTTCTTGAGCCTTTCGTTTGACCGCCTGATACGACACGACGTTTACTTTTTCCTTAAGTTAGTCCATGTACGTTCTTCTTGGTCTCCCTCTCTTCCGCCTTCCTTCTACCTTCCCTTCCACAATATGCTTTATGAATTCGTCGTGTCGTAACAGGTGCCCAAACATCTTTCCTCTTCTGTTCTCAATAGTCTGCAACAGGGACCTCCTTTCCTGCACAATGTTGAGAACTTCCTCGTTAGATTTTCTCTCGGTCCAACTGATCTTCTCCATCCGCCGCCAGCACCACATTTCAAAGGCTTCAAGTCGTTCTCTGTCCCTCTGTGTCATTGTCCACGTTTCGCACCCGTATAATGCTATGCTCCAGATTTTCGTATAGGTATCAAAAAGTTTAATCATAAATTCAAATAAGGGCTCGAGGCGCTCGAGGGCTCATTTACATGTCAGAGGTCACAGTAGGTAACTACAATTACAATTAAATACTTATAGTCATCGTTTAAGTGACATGAAGAGGAACAATAAATCTACAGAGAAATACCCATGTTCCCTACTGCTCTCTTTTCTTCTTCGATGAAGAGAGAAGTTTCTCTATCTTTTTTAGGTACTTACTGTCTCTCTTTCTTCCTTACTTTTTCTTTTCTCCTTAGAGTTATCTCAACATCTAGAAACAAGTGACTAGCTGCACTGGCTGCGGTTCAGAAAAGACAACCTTTTAGCTTCCACGACAAAATATGCGCCGTAGTTTAAATACTTATTTATCTCATGGATGATAAATAAGTAAATGTTTACTTCGTATTTAATGTTTCAACATTTTTTTAATTTTCACTGGTTCATAATTGAGAAAACGCTCAGGCGTTTCAAATAACAATATTTGGCGTTATTACTTCTCTCAACTTGTACATTCAGACATTAAATTGTCCTTTTCCACCGGTCGGCGTGAATCAGCCCGTAGGCAACTGTTTTGCACTTTTCTGGCTTATTTGCGGCGAAGGGAAGAATTACGATTAGCGTGGGCAGTTAATTTGGGGCAAGGAACAAGGAAAGTAATTGCATACGTCAGCGGCCGGCGAGATTTGGGTGGAATGTTGTGTTGTTCTTAAAATAAAATAGGTACAGTCAGCAATGGTTGCTACGCGGGCGAGGTCGATCGTCGATCGTTATATAAGAAGGTAGGTAGTAGTACAGTCAGCTGTACTACTACCTACCTTCTTATATAACGATGGTGGGTACAAACTTACTATCTACCTGGTAGTCAGACGACCAGACAGCTTATCCAAGGGAGATCTGACGACCTTACTACCCGGTACCGCCGCGTACCGGGTAGAGTCAGTCCGACCCAGGTCGGGCCTAGCTGAGTTTCTTGCTGGACTCTTCGCAGCTAAGCTAGGTTTGGTGATCCAGCTACAAAACTCCCAGTAGCTCGATTCCACTGACACCTCAGATTCGGTTGAAGCCACTCAACCGATCTCACTGGAAAGTGGTGCGCAAACGTGGTCGTGTCGGAGGTTTCCCCTGGATTTCTCCCCAGGCCACCCTTCAACCGCGCACTCCTATCGTTTAACCCCGTGTAACATAAAATAGGGAAACCTAAATTCTCCATAGTAGGGATGAATACTCTATTACTGAACCAGTGAGCCCCATCTTTGGATCTGACGTCACTTACCATCCAGTGAAACTACCTAGAGACCAATAAATAGACCATATATGATATACTGTGTCATATTGTTAATTTTCACTAACCTACATAGATAACGTATTTTACTAACAAAACTATGGAGTCGTACAGTGTTCCGAAATAAAGAATTAAATTAATTCTATCCCCAATTTGTTCTATATCTGCAGCACCAGTGAAAAACAGCAATACCCAACACAAATTGTGAGAAAGGAGTAAAAAAAAACAATTTCGAATGAAATCGCGCATGCAAACGCTTTCAGTGGGACCAACGCTACAACAATCAGGTTATCATTGTACGTACGCAGGTGTGCACTCTGCTTAATATCTCAACGTGTGTGCTACCCTTTATAATCTGGTGAGCAATCTCGGTGTACCTACGAGCATTTTGTAATCTGTGACAATAGAATGTAGCTATTGGCAAATCACACCTGACGCCTTCATTTTTCTATCTTTTTTTATACATTGACGGTAGCAAACAAGCGTACGACATGCCTGATGGCAAGCAGTCACCATAGCCTATGGACGCTTGCAACTTCAGGAGCGTCACATGCGCGTTGGCCACCCTTTAAAAATGTATACAAACTTGAAAAATCCCATAATAAAGTCCCTCTGGAAAACCTCGGCTTTCATTCTACAACCAGAGCGTTCGAGGGAGGAGTTCCCTTTGAAACCGTAAAGCACGCGACCATTTAGGTTCTAAGGTATGAGGATTAACTGCCGGCGAGCGGTGCGATGGTAAAATAAAAAAAAACCGGTCAAGTGCGAGTCCGACTCGCGCACCGAGGGTTCCGTACACAGTTCTTGTATATGTAGTTGTGTACCCGTCCCGACCCCATTAATTCAGGAACAATCTTAAAAAAACATGAGAGCACCATCTATCGGCGCATTGTGTTACTAATTTGCGCGACTGAATAACTTAGTACGTATGTTGGTTTTTCAAGGATAATTCTTTATCACATCAACCGATTTCAATAATTATTTTTTTATTTGAAAGAAGGTATTTTCAACGTAATTTTGTAAATTTAAATATAAAACAAAAATATATATAAAGGTGATTAAATTACAAACTTAGTATAGAAGAGTTTTTTGATGATTAAAAAAAAGAAAAACTAGATAGGGCTATGGCTATATTTTTCCTGTAAAATATACATGCATATTAATGTTGTGTAATAATTTCAAATTTTTTTTCTTCGTAAACTTCGGAGATAAGGGGGGGGAATGGTATTTTTTTTACATTTTCCCTCGTAAATCGAAATTTCCCCAACGAAAAAAAAAACTAAAAATTGTTTCAGAATGTACAAGTCAAGCCCTTTCATATGATACCCCACTTGACATAGTTGCCAGACTTTGAAATTTTGAACCCCCTTTTATCTGTCATTATTCACAGAAAATAAAATAAAATAATTTAAAAAACCATCTTCTATGTATCTGGGTTAGCCTTGTTTATAACTATTCCAAATTTCAAATCGATAGGATAAGTAAATCCTGAGATATTTAGCGATGTGACAGACAGACAGACAGACAGACAGACAAAGTGAAACCAATAGGGTTCCTTTTTTACCTTTTTGGTACGGAACCCTAAAAGCAGCCATAGGCATAATGTCGAACAGTTCGGAGCACAACCCATTATACAAGCGATACAACTTACACAACGAGTGAAGTATCTAACACTACAAACGCACACACACACACACACACACACCAACACTAGCCCATAAAGCAAACTGTCGGGTGTTTATCCTCGCACGGCATTAGGCTGCGTACACACCTGCTCCGATACGCCGCTGTGTAAAGGCTTTACCTAAGATTGCTCCGGATTTCAATTTATAGGATAGGTTAGGAAGATTGGCCTAAAAATTGGTGTTATAAGAATGATTTCATGTGTTATGGAAACTGTTATTTTTTCACGGGCGATATTGTCGTAGATACGCCATCATTTATCAATTTATATACTGAAATAAAATTATATACAAGAAAAATAAAGTCCATAGCTCCAAAAAAGTACAATAAATGACATATGTTTAACAGTGGACTGTAGCTTATAAAGTGTCTAAGGGCTAATTTTTTTTTTATACTACGTCGGAGGCAAACAAGCTGACAGCCCACCTGATGGTAAGTGGTTAGTGCCGCCTATAGACGCTTGCAACACCAGAGGCGTCACTCACGCGTTCCCGACCCAATTTATATTTTATCTATCTATGCTCGAGTTCCAGGTTATTTCATAGGTACACTGTATAACGCGAAATAATTATTTTACAGGGTATCAGGAAATACGGACTTATACCTACATACGGTGCGTAAGATAATATTATAATATTGGTAACATATATGTATATTTATGACTTTGACTCTGAAATACACCAAGAATAGTTTATTAAATTTAAGAAATATACAATGTCAACTGTGATGTGTGTCATGTGTGTGTACTCAGATGGCAATGGAGAGGGCTACGCTGGGAGTTTCTCTGCGTGATCGCATCAGAAATGAGGCCATCCGTAGCAGAACCAAAGTAACCGATATAGCCTTTCGAATCGCTAAACTTAAGTGGCAGTGGGCGGGGCACATTGCACGTAGAACCGATGGCCGTTGGGGCCGAAAGGTTCTCGAGTGGCGACCACGGACCGGAAGGCGCAGCGTGGGTAGACCCCCCCACAAGGTGGACTGATGACCTGGTAAAGGTCGCGGGAGTCCGCTGGATGCGGGTGGCGCAAGACCGGTCATTGTGGCCCTCTTTGGGGGAGGCCTATGTCCAGCAGTGGACGTCTTTCGGCTGATATGATGATGATGATGATGATGACAATGTCAACATAGCACATATAAAAAAATCAAATTTATAACATCAATTACACGTCTAAACGTCTCTGAAATTGAATCCAACAAGCCACACGGCAATTTTAATTCTAAATTGTGTCTTTTGAGGAATTCCAAATCTCCTCCATTCCAGACACCTTTCTTATCCGCGCCTTTAATCCACGCAATCTCGAACACAAAACACATTTTCATGTTCATTTCAAATCAATTCCCACTCGGCAGCGCACGTCAACGCTCTGATATGCGAACGAAATACAATACAGCAATAGCAATGTGTGTGTGTAATTATTTATGTTTACACGCACCTGCTAACAGATTTGATGTTTTATTCTATGACGTTCGCAAAAATATGATGTTTCTTCGAAATTCTCGGGCATTTCTTACTCTTTCATGTGACAATTCGACAAAAAAGGACCATTGAGTGTATTCAAAGATGAGTCCACACAATAACGTCAATTTCATTCCCGTGGGTACAAAGGATCCCGAAAACTAATTGCCCAAAGTCGGGAATTCAAACCAAATTCGAACCTACGGCGGTTGACGATTACAAACCATAAAAAGATGTAGAAAACGAAGCTTATTCAGTATTCAGTATTCAGTATCTTTATTGCGAATAAGGAAACAATCCATGCAATAAAACATAATTATAAAAAGAATAAGAGAGAGGGTACAGCGAGATTCACATAAATTTAAATATACCTAATCAACAATAGACAAAATAAAACATCATCGATATATGTCAGTTTAAAGAATAAAAATAAAGAAATATTGTCAAACTAGATAAAACATTAAATATAAAATCACAAAAATACAAGTCACAATGTCAACAGTAAATCTAAATAAATCAGTCAAATATCTTACCAAAGTATTCGTCAAGGTTATAGAACGGAGTACATTTTAAATACATTTTCAATTTTACGCTAAACTCTTGTATATTGGAAGAATTCCTAATGTCAGGTTCGAGATTATTATAGATTTTTATAGAAATGTAATTAAAGCATTTTCTAAAGTACGCAAAATGTGACTCAGGTAACGCAAGATCCAAGATGCGACGTAATGGATATCTTTCACATAACATTTTAGTTTTATATGAGCTTAAGTTTCTATACATGTACATACATATTTGATAAATATACAGAGTAGTGACTGTGTAGATATTATTTCCTACAAATGGTGTCTATGCGTTTCGGGGAAATAACCTTCAATGAATCTTAAAATATTTTTTTGCATTAGCAGTATTTCATTGGAGATACAGCAATTTCCCCACACTTCAATGCCATAGCGAATAATACTCTCAACATACGAAAAATATATAGTTTTTAAAGTTTGTTTGTCACAGAATTTTGCCATTGATTTTAGAGAGTAGTATGAACTTCCCAATCTTTTCACAACATAGTTTATGTGATCATGCCACTTCAGATACGGGTCCAGTTCTATACCGAGAAAACGAATGGAGTCAGATTTACTAAATGGTAGATTCAAAGTACAATCCTCTGAGTTAAATGCACGCCTAAAAGTCATGTAAAAACATTTATCTTGGTTCAAGGATAATTCATTGGCGGAAAACCATTCTGTCAAATTTCCCCAACCACATTTGGTTGCATGTTGTAAATCCGTGTAGTTTTTCGCTCCAAGAATAAGACTAGTATCATCAGCGTACAAGTACGGAGTGCCAGTAGATATATTGTCAGGCAAGTCATTAATAAATATTATAAATAGCAGGGGTCCGAGAACAGAACCCTGCGGCACGCCACGACTTAGAATGCCTTCATCTGATTTAAAGGTTTGTTCTCGTCCACGGTGATCTGAATATCTAATTTCTACATATTGTCTACGTCCTGATAGATAAGAGGATAGAAGGTTGAGAACAGGGCCACGGAATCCGTAGTACTCTAATTTGTAAAGAAGAATATTGTGATCGACGCAATCGAAAGCTTTACTTAGATCGCAGAATATTCCTGCGCACTTCATATCCTGATTGAGATAATTCATTATTTCAAATGTAAGACCAGTAATTGCTCCAATTGTATTTCTGCCTTTGAGAAATCCAAATTGTTTTCTCGATATATACGAGTTACTGCTCATGTATTGTTCTATGCGGTCAGCTAAACATTTTTCAAAATTTTTTGCTAGGATTGAAAGCAGAGAGATGGGTCTATAATTATTTATTTGCGTAGTTTTTCCTTTCTTATGTACCGGTACTACCTTTGCATGCTTAAGTTTGTCAGGAAATTCTCCTATTTTTATATGCTCGTTGAATATGTGGCAAATTGGTATGCATAGAATATCAATGTTGTGCTTTATTATGTGAGTGTGTATGTTATCTGGCCCACATGAATTACTATTTTTAAGACTTTTAGCAACTCTGATGACTTCGTGTTCCGTGACTGGTTTTATAAACATAGATTTGGAGCTATCAATTTTCTTCCTATTTAACAAAGTTTTATAGTCAGTATTATTTCCAGTCTTTATTAAACTGATAGAGGACTATAGGACGCTCACTAACTAGATAGACAGACCAGGTGCAATAAGCAACATCCTTAAACAAGTTTCACCAAGCAACTAAGTACCTTGGATCAAGACCATGAAGACAAGCGATCAGGGCTGCGAAATCCAAAAGTGAACACGATCCTCAGGAATGAGAGGTTCAAAGATACGTACAATAACGTCCATTTTCATTTCGGTGGGTCCAAAGTTTCCGAAAAACTCATTGGTACCTACGAGCTGGAATTCGAACCACATTGGTACCTACCACCGTCGTTTGATATCTGCATCCTAAAACTAATAGTCTGCCGTAGATAGATTACAAAGCGTAATTAATTATACGGGACCAACTTGGAAATAAGTAGGTACCTCTTGTCAAACAAAAAAAAAACTCAAATGACGGAGTTCTGAGTTAACAAACATAAAAAAAGTTAAAAAAGGTAAATTAGTTATAATTGTACGCGATTAAGTCCCGTTCCCCAATAATAACATACAAAAAATCTACCTATTTTTTGAAGTCGATTAAAAACCAATACTAATAAACTTACTTCATTAGTTCGTTGAATAAAAGTACCTAATTACCCATCATATTCATGTTTAAAAAACTACAAAATCAAACAGATGTCCTAACGTCTTTTTCCCGACGATAGAGTTGAGCCTCGATTTATTTGTTTATCGATAAACTCAGCCAATGATCGATCGGTCAACACGAACGGGCTCATTTAAATATTTGTCAACAGAGACAAATTGAGCGGAACGAGTGAGCTCTATGGCTGGGCCAAGTCGATATTCCGATTCGTTGACTGTGTTATTTTCTAATTTTATCCCGTACGTAAATCCACGCGTACTAGTGCAACAAATTTACGGTAGTACATCAGATCTGACGTTTTCATTACATAGTAAAAATAACTGCCGAATGTGGACATAGTGAAGTCACTAAGTAGGTATTATTTAAGGGCGTGATTCATAATATGTACTTACTGTAGTGCACTAGCTATATTTAGAACTACTACAGTTGAAAAAACAATCTTCTTTCGAGGTTAAAGCACATCCTCCGCTCGGTCTGGCATAAAGGTTTTTGAGGGCTCTGAAACTAACAACCGAAATTAGGAAAAAAAACTGATAATCAGGTATATAACGAACAATTTGACTGTCTACATTTTTTCTTCGATACCTATTCAAATTCGTACTTATACGATCTAGTTCTGTAGAAGTATTACTGTTTTATCCAGGCTGGTTAGTCTGAGGTCAAAGGGGTTATAGAAAGAGTTTTTTTTTTCAGTGTATATAGATCAAATTAAATTATAAACTATTATTCACTTTCCACTGTCAATTTATTTACAAGTTCTCAGAAAACAGCACAACTAGGTGTATGCTTTAAATATCGATAATGCAATATCGACATTCAGCACAAAACTAGTGCGGATTCATTGGAAACCAATCCATTTGCTGCATATTGTTTTCAGTATGAAGGATTACGATCTCCAATATTACTTGTGTTCTGTGGATTTATTTAATTTTTATTATAACAACGTACTACGTATAGTACGTATTTAGATTATTGTTTCATAATTAGTTGAAACTTTTCAGTTGAAAATGCTCATCTATTTTAGGGCCGATTCTTCAAGCCCCATTAAAAGTATCTGTCACATAAATGTTAGCTTTTTCTTTCAATTGACTTCGGAAAAAGACAGTCATAATTTTAACGGTGATGATCGACAAATCCGCCCGCCGGTCTGATCTGTGTAAATTGATTAGTGCTGGCGGCACAGAAGGGCTTTGTATGGAGAATGCTCGGTACGATTGATCTTTAGAACATATGAAATAATTTGACCCGTAGGACGAAAAAAAAAACGAAGTGGAGAGGAGTTATGACGACTTGTTTTTTTGTATGGAATTTAAAAAAAAATGTTCTGAAACCCATCGTGTGTGGTATCAAACGAAAGGGCTTTCTGAGCCAGTTCTAAAAATATATCACATCATTACATTTAAGTCGCTTGTCTTAAATTAAAATTAAAATAATTTTCAAAACATACCAAGTTTGGACTCCTCCTGGTACGATACCGTTGAATATTTTTTTGTAAAATATACCTAATATGGTACCTAATATCCTGATATCTAACCTCAAGAAAGCAGTCTTGAGAATATTTACATTTAGTATTTTTTTTATAATTTTTCATTATTACAAAGTATATATTATAACAAAGTTTGCTTAGCAACACCAACGAAGGAAAATTGGCGGAAATAATTCGTGACTAACGATGGGTTTCAGTACATTTTTTTTTTAATTCCATACAAAAAAAAGAAGTCGTCATAACTCCTCTCATCTTCGTTTTTTTTTCGTCCAACGGGTCAAATTATTTCATATATGTCCTAAAGATCAATCGTACCGATATTCATGCTTTTAACACCATTTGCAGCATCTTTTTGCGTACCGATAGGACTAGGCATGTTGACATTTTGAGTTTGACACTGGGTGATCTTTGGTGGTAACTATTTATTGCTACGAGTATAAATTTTGAGACTGCAAACGCGTTTGTTTTCAAAAAATATAGTAGAGGTAGCTACCTACAGAGCGCCCGATAGGCGGATTTCTGGTAGTAAAAAATGTTCTAACAGTGAAAGCTTACCTACATATTACCAGACCGAAAAAAGGACACGCCCCGAAACCCCATAGAACAAATTCTAACTTGCCGCAACAAGTTTGCTGTACAAATCGGGTTGTACATTAAAGATGGCGGTTCGGCCAACTTTAGACCACTCCGGATTAACATTTCAAGCCAAGTGAAAAGGTTTGAAAAACTACTTCCTGACTTCCGTTTCCGCAACTTGCTTTTTTCAACGGAAGTTCTATTTTCAAGTTTCAACGGCTTGACTGCTTGGTTGTGTTTTAATGTTACTTAGTTATGTGTTTTTAGCGTAGTTTTATAGCAATGTGGTGCAATTACGTAAATTATTATTGTTTTTGGAATCAGTAGTAAACAAGGAACTCATATATTATCCCCATGTCAGTCTATCTCCCTGTCTGTCCGTCCGCGGCTTAGCTCGGTTACATACAAATTGATTACACCAATAAAGAGGAAAAAAAATTAGGACCGCTTCCGCCCTTAGAGCATCTTCCGCCGTAGAGGTGCATTTTATTTCTCTTCAACCTATGCCGCTGGAGAGAGATAAACAACAGGCGGTCTTATCGGTAAAGTCTCTTCCAACCCTTCATATGTCAAGTTTAAAAAGAAAAAATGCGATACCAACATATGACGTCATCATAACAACGTGGCGGCGAATTTAATAAAACCAATAAAGAGAAGTTGCGTGTAAAGTAGGCGCAAGTAATTTTAAGAATACGCTCGCAAAGTATGATAATTAAGTTGCGGGCCATCAATCAAGCGCGCCATCTGTCCGGCGGTGGAGGAAGCATCTATAGGCTGGTTTTACTGATCAAATGGTGGGCTGCACCAAACCGTCTGTTAAAAATCTGATTGTTTTGGAAAGTTTGGCAAAATCCTATGGCATGGGAAAACAACTGTAGCCATATTTGACGTTGGTCATCTGTAATTTGTTTGTTGGTGCAACCCGCCTTAAGGCTGCATTTCCACCAGAGATCTGCGAGGATGTGTTTTCATATATTTGACACCTCGCTCGGCACGTTGCGAGGTGTCAAATGTATGAAAACGCATCCTCGCACATCTCTGGTGGAAACTCAGCCTTAGTCCGTAATCGCAAACATTCGTTGCCAATGATTTCGTAGCGGCAGTTGCGTAGCCTATACCATTTCGTCTAAGTAAAAAACAAATTTTATCGGCTACGCGCGTAGCGCTACCTACAATGTGTTGGCGACGAATGTGATACGAACGATCACGAACGAAAATAAAGCACATGGCTACGCAACGCACCTAGTGCTACGAAATTATTGGTATCGAGTGTGTCCGACTACGGACGAAAAGAAAACGCATGATATCGACTACCTACGTGCCTACGGCAGTGCTACGATACAGACTGGCATGGCATCGAATGCGTCTAATTACGGACGAAAACGAAAAGGCTTGGCAGTGCATGAGCTAAAAATATTAGGCATTTGTAAAAGGCGCATTAATCATCCTCATCTACCGAACCCGGTAAGCACCGTCCACTTTTTATTGTTATGTATTGTTTTTTTAGTCGGTATACGAGATTCGTCGATTCTGTCAACCACTCCCCAAAGCAAAATGAAATATTTCACGAGAGTTAGCGTGTTGAATGCCGGAGGAAGCGAAGGATTCCAGAATAGAGTCCCTAGGGAATCCAGATCGTAGGGAGGGATTCAAACCACCCTGCCCGAGTTAGAAATAAGTTCTGTCATGAAATATATATTCATCAAAATAAATTATTATATTCATCAAAAGAAATTGAAATCGCTGCCATCTATAATTTGGTACTTTATTATAAAATAATAAATTATAAGTAGATGAATATTGTTTTTTACATATAATTTCATCAAAATAAATAAGTAAACTCATAGAATTAATTTTGTATAATATAAGTATTTTTATTTACAATAAAATATAGATAAAATATTTTTATGTCACACCTGGCCATAAAGTGGCCATTATCGCACGCTCCGCGCGCGAAAAAACCCACTTCCTGGCCAGGGGGTAACATAAAATTTTGTACTTACCACGGGCGATAATAAAGAAAGCCTCAGATCGCATATTTATCGCCCTTGCCTTCGGCTCGGGCGTAAAATACCTGCGATCTGAGACATTCTTTGTTTTATCGCCCTTGGTAAGTAATGTACTATTTAACGCTGCTAACGCAAACTACAAATTTAGAAGCACACGGCTTAATTAGTCACGTACGTACATTATTTAATTATAAGAAAACAAAAAAAATACTCATCAAAAACAACTTTTGTTTTTTTTTATAAAAGGACTATAAAACCTTTATTCGATCGATTCATTTTTTAAATGTAAAATGGTAATAGGTAAAGGTACCTAAATTAATAAAAACTCCTAAAACGGAAAACAGTTTTCGTATAAAAATCGAACATTTCCACACCCCTCATCAAATAGGGTAATAAAAAAGAACCTCAGACTATAGCTCGAGGCCTGAAGTAACTGGCACGCAAAACAACTTGAGTAGGCAGATGTATTCACCTAATTGATTATTCCGCGGAATCAGGTAATTCCCCCAAAACAAGGTTCTCGATAAATATTTACGTACCTACTTTCACTTTTCTCGGCCTTGTTTTAAAAGTTTTCTTACCTTATTCATGTTTAGACCACGGAACAGATATACTAATGATGTAAAACTAGGCCAAAACGAGTATCATGTTAATTATGACAAAGTATTGATTATTAATTCCGATAAACTGATTAAATTCTTATAGTAGAATTAGTTAATAACGAAGCCATTTTTCCTTTTATTGAGTGTAGCAGAATTTTAGTAGAAAAACTATGTTTCTAGTTTGAAATTTGGACTTAGGAGTGATGTTAGAAAAAGGTAAAAACGGAACCCTATTGATGTCGCCCAGGCGGAACCGTCCGTCCGTCCGTCTGTCGTCTGTCACAAAATTTGTTCCGAAGATTTTTTGACTTCCCATTGACCTATTACTGAACTTGAAATTTGGTGGTATTACGTACATTTTAACAACAAATACTAATATATTGATAAATCATATTTTTGAGGTTGGTTCGGAATTCTAAATGAGCCAAGTCCGACTCGCACTTCGCCGGTTTTTTAACGAATAAGGCCTCTTAATTAAATAATGCTTTCCCTATATTTTTTATTTTATTTAGATATATATTTCCTACGTTAATTTAAATGAACACCCACCCTTACCCGCTAAGCAACAATATTTTTCTGTTACAACATAATGCCGTAATTAATTTCACTTAAGTAATAAAGGACCGTGGTGGAAAACTTAAAGCACTTTTTGCTATTATACTTAGTGTAGGTATTAAAGGGAGTATTGCAATGTAGCGAGATGACAATGGCATCAGTTACACGGTGATTATTAATCACAATACCGCGGTCTCAATATTATCGTGGTACCTATTCAAAATCGTATGGATTTTGCTTCAATATTCATGAATACACGGTGATTACGTAATGTGATATAAGTGTATCGCGTAATGATAATCACCATAACTGATGCCAATATTCAGCATGGTACAAAACAAGTATCAATACTACCAGTATTAGTCAAAAAGAATATAATCACTACATGTTAGCGTTCAGTGTTTAAATGTCATTATTTCTATGTATTGACAACCTTTTCCCGGCTTTTTATTGTGCAACACTGGCTGGCATGTTATTCATTTTAAAAAGAAAAAAAACAATAGAAGCGTGACTGCGGGACGTGTCGCGCTGTGGAGAATTGTAAAATCTCGGAGAGTAATATGAGTACATATTAATTCAAGTTGGAATAATGGAGGTCTGATTAACTATAATAGCGGATATTCAATAGATATTGAATATGTGGTAGATACACACTTACATAATACGGTATTTATAGATAATCAATAGACCATTTTTTTAAATAGCTAATCGCTATGTACCTATTTAAAAAATATTGAAAATAGCATAATAGGTTGAAGTTTGACGTTTCCCAAGTATTTTATTAAGTTTGGTTATTAGTAACATAGTAATAGTATTTTTTTACTGTTGTTTAAATATCATATTTTTCATTGTCTCAAGTCACCTCCCTCCGTGCCATTCATAATGGGGCCAAAAGACGCCAATAAATTATCATGAAGGGCTCGCCCAGGGCGATTGTCTACGAGGGCTCATTTATCGGACGATGAGGTTCAACCCTTGAAAAATCAACTCGGTCATCGGAGCGAAGGGGAATTTGTCGGAAGTTAAGTAATTAACTCAGCATTATGATAGTGGTTGTTGTCATTCCCGTGCCATAAGTTATAAATACCTACATTTCTTCAAAATCAAAACATTTTACAAATAGGCCAGAAGGGCACTTTTGAATGTCGTAATCTGACTCTGATTAATTAATAGATGATGATAATGATGATGATGTCCTACCAGATTTATCCGTCGACAGCGACAACCTGACTTATTGATTCTATGAGAGATGTTATTTACGTGCATGCGCGCGCCAGTGAACAAGTTCAAAGTTCAGTGGTGCAAATCCAAACTTGGGAAATGAGAGCTGAGCGGCCTGGAGAGAAATAATAAAATATTTGTAGACAATCTTACACAAATCAACCTAGTCCCAAACTAAGCAAAGCTTGTACTATGGGTACTAAGCGACGAAATAGATACTTAAATACATAGAAAACACTCAAGACCCAAGAACAAATATTCGTGCTCATCACACAAATAAATACCCTGGCCGGGATTCGAACCCGGGACCTTCAGCTTTGTAGGCAGGGACACTACCAACTAAGCTAATGCAGTCGTCAAATCGTCAAAGAAATAGTGCGAAAAGTGACGGCCTCACGTAGTCACGACCCTCAGTCATGAGGATGCGACCAAGAAGAAGAAAATAATACAATTGTCAAAATAAAATAATAGTATTTTACATGTCACATTACATGTCATGTAAAATATAAAAACGTAACCAAAACCTAACGACGGGGCCTAAGGTACCGGTGGTGGTTAGGGCGACAGACAGAGAGAGGAACCTCCTGACTATCCGCCCCGTGTCCAGGAGTATACCACCTTCTGTATCTGACCCTTGACCCAGCCATCTAGCGAGAGTCTGTTGAGGTGTTGGTCGAGACTTTTCGCTAATAGACCGTTCCCAGAGGCGACTATCAATATTATTATTATGAAAATCAATTAACAATATCAAGCAAAGACGGCCTTCTTACAAATATTTAGCAAACATTAAACTTGAAATCTCTCGTTCGCTTGAAAATTTAAAGTGGCTGAGCGTTGTGCTTAACTCGTTAATAACCATTAAAGTTAATTAATAAGTTATAAGTTAAATAGCTGTTGAATCGTTTCTCAGAACGTACGTAAACAGTAGTATCTGAAAATTGGTCGGTCTACTTTAATACGAATTGCGGAAAGCGTTGAAACACGACTAATAATTCGCGGCAGGTCAGGTATATATATATATTTATTTTTTCATTTTCTCCACTATACAAATCTCGCCCAAGAAGACCACGTGTTATTATACCTTTTTCTTCTCTCTTTCTGTCTCTGTCGTTTGTCTTGTTGTCTTATTTGTTTATTCTTTTGTACCGGTCTGCTATATTAACGAAAGATGTGCAATAAAGATTAGGTCCGTGACCGTGCATTAACTTTTTTTAATCCTCTCCTAATGCTTTTGACTTTATATATATAATACATTTTATGATATTTACGTGCTAAGAGAGGGACAAGGGACAGTATACATTTCGGTCAACGGAGTTGAGTAGTACCTAGTAAGTTTAATTAGGAACGTAGAGAACTCAAAAAAAATAACAAGTGCGTGTCGGGCCACGCGCAAGGTAGGGTTCCGTAGTCGTCTACCCTTTACATTATGTGGACTAAAAAGTTCGAAAACTTATATTTACTATGTTTTTGAAAGAATTAACAACATTATCTAAGGTATCAATGGAAATTGTACGAACGTTTGCTTTTGCAAAGTACATTTCTGAAGTTCGACTATTACTCGTTAACTAGTAATGTCTACTTAGCTGTGATAGTTTTCCTTTTAAATTCATCGTATATACTACTACCATGATTTTTTTCACATGCCTAGTAGCCACCGTTTAGCTGGCAAGGGGGGGGGGACACTTGACTATAGCAAAAATTATCACTTCAAAGCTTAATATCACGCTAACCAATTCTTTAATCAAAAAATGCTTCTAGAAACCTTATAATATTTTTAAAAGATCTATCCAACGATACCCCACACGATGGGGTTTGGCAGAAAAAAAAAATTGCAGCACCACTTTACATGTAGGGGAGGTACGCTAAAAAAAATTTTTTTAAAGATTTTATTCTACCGTTTTGTCGGCGTCATTGATATGTATACTCATGCCAAATTACAGCTTTCTAGCACTAACGGTTACTGAGAAAAACGGGGGTCGGACGGACGGACGGACGGACGGACGGACATGGCGAAACTATAAGGGTTCCTTGTTTACTACGGAACCCTAAAAACGAGGATAATTTTAATATGAACGCATTTTAACGACTTAAACTCATAACTCCAAACGGGTCAAAAACATGTAAACTAATTAACCGAATGCAAAGAAATAAAAAAAATCGGTAACGATCCCGGCCTATTTACTGCTTAACCATCCCGTGTCAAGGGCCAAGTTCTTTTATTAAAACACGGAAATTTTAACAAGAAAATTTGAATAGCCTTACGCCATCTGGCGGGAACTGGGCGTCTTAGATTTTTTAGGGGTCCTTGGACTTACAGTAAAGTTTGCAGATCTAATATTTCATCATCCTATATAGTGTTATCCCGGTTCTGCCTGAGGAGGTTTGCTTTGTCACCATCCAAGATTTAGCGTAGGAACTATAGCAGACAAAAAGCATTCATATCAATGCTAATTTTAATAATAATAGTATTAGTAAACGGGACTCTCACACACAATTAAAAAAAGGTAAATAAATTATAATTGTACGCGATTAAGGGACTTCCCAATAATAATTTGTGAAAATCATGTTTAAGTTTAAAACAACTAATTTTAAAATGGCGAAATATTATCTACATGTATTGTCTTGACATCTCTGACAAAAGACGTCCACTGCTGAACATAGAGGCCTACGAGACTAGTTACTAGTACTTAAAATTTTACCTTATGAAGTAATGTGACTAATGAACGAATCTTTCGTCTCATGTGATATAGTAATGCCCTTACAGGGTAGTATATACACTCTCTATTCTGAATGTATATATCTTATGCATTAATACTTGTACATATGTGATCGATCCACCTCATCCAACCCACTGCACAGTTCTTAACCAACCTTACACATTCTAAAAAAAATGTTCCGTCCTCTCCCAGCGAAAAATATAAACAATAGCATTCTTTTATTGAAATATAATAAACGCCTTTATCGTCGAACGGAAGTTTTCAAAACAGCATTCTTTTAATTTAATTTAAAACCTTAATGACTAACATACATATCATAACAAAAATAAAACAATAAACTAAAAAAAATGTAATAATAAATTGTAACAATATTTTTTGTATGACCGTTTGTTTCATATTTAAATAAATAAAAATAAAAAATATCATTTTGTTTCCTAAAAAAGTAAGTAAGTAGTTTTTTTTTATAATGACCCCAGAGATATCCGTCACTAGTAGATGATCAATTTAAGTCAATACACGTCAAAATGACATCAACCACCCAGTGGAAACGAGGAGTCAATATTTCTAATCACGACGGAACCCGAAAAACGCGCTGCCCTCTTTTTTTCACAGAAAAATTATGAGCACCTTGTAAGGTTGTTAGATTGTAAGGGACGCCTAATGACAGTTTAAACGAGAGCGAGAGGGAAGGGTACACTCGTAACTCGTTCCTTGCCGGCCAAGGGGAATAATTTATTAGTTTTATTCGAGGTTGCGGGTTCGATTTCCGGGTTGCTCATCTTTGAAAAGCTTCTCTTTCGCTCCGGCGGTCAAGTAGAATTACTTAAGTAAACCTTTTTATAAGAAGTGGAGTTAAAGCGGCGTACTTAAAAAGTGTATTTGCTTATTCATCTTCCTAGCTTTTATCGATTTGTAGTAGAGAAAACCAACCTATTTATACCTATTATTACCAATCCTATTTATAATGTTTTTCGCCATTCTGTAATAAGTAAATTATTAACAAATTGCTAATTTTACAATACAATACAATTCAAATACTCTTGATTGCACTCCTCTAAAAGAACACAGTATGACAAAGCAACACATTAAGGTTTAAAGTAGAGATTAACAACAGGCGCTAAGGCTGCGTTTCCACCAGAGATGTGCGAGGATGTGTTTTCATATATTTGACACCTCGCTCGGCGCGTTGCGAGGTGTCAAATGTATGAAAACGCATCCTCGCACATCTCTGGTGGAAACGCAGCCGAGCGATCTCTTCTAGACAACCTTTGGGTAGCGGAGATAATGCAACATTATATATCTGAGTAGGATGGCGAACCGATGTTAATTTTGGTATTACAGTTAACTTATGTTCAAACGTGTCATATTGGTATTTGACAGTTTGACACTAAAATATCGATAAGTTAACTGTCAGATGGAAGTAACTAGCGTTGCCTGAATCGTGCCAGTAAACTCTAGGTATTCTCATGATTTAGAATCGCGAAACGAGAAGAAATTAAGTAAGGTTTATCAAAAAAAAGATAGTGAATTCATTCGGAAATAATTGCTCCGAAAAAATTTAAAATGGACTATCTTCGATTGACCTTTCCCTGGCCGAATCTTGATCCCTAGGGGCCTGTAGAGTTGCGACTTGCGGTTCGGTTGTACTTACTTTGTTGCAAATTTAATCAACTTTAAAAATGTAGTTCGAAAGAATTCTTACTATATGACTTAATTTAGAACATTAAATTAAAAAGTCCCAACGCAGTTTTTGGCCTGGTGCACGGCGAGCACAAGTTTTTCGATCTTTCAAATTTGGTTGAATACTACCCTAACTGATCCATATAGAATATAGAATTGTATTGCTTTGTTTCATTTTAGTGTCGAATTTTACTGAATTAAAGTGGATCTAAAACTGGAAACAAAGTTGTCTCAAAACTCTTTAGAATACATAATATGTAAATCACAAATTTTTACCCAACCTTATTAATGTTAATGGTGTTCATTAAATTTTAATACTACCATCATTAGTTACGGCTTACTGAAATCTGAACATAATCATACTTAATATCTTGCCATGAATAAATAGGAACCGAGTGATCTCACCCCATCGGCCATCTCAATTCAACTTCAGATCAAAACTTGAATATTTCAATTAACTCCAACCTTCGCAATAAGAAAGCCGTTCAGGCCAAATTACCTAAATGATAACTACTTACCACATTACCCATTCACTTCACCACCATCTTGTAGTGTTAACTATAAGGTTCATTTTCTAATAATCTGGTTTCTAGTTAACGTTGCACACGCGCTAATCGTTCAATTATTAAGGCGGTAGGTGAGTTTGAAGCAGATGTTGGAAATAGTCCAATTAAAGATTTTTGGAGATAATTTAATTTGCATTTATAACTTTTGTTGGCCGGAGTTGGGAAGGCCTGATTTTGTGCCCACTAATGGTATAAATTATACTCAAAAGACGCGTATTCACAAAAGCTGTAAAAGAATTATTCGAGAAAGTTAAAAACGAAAAAAGTTATGGCCGAAATAGTGAAAATAAAATATTTTTTCCGAATTTTTGATTTTGGCTCTCGTTATTTTGGAAACGAAGAATGATATCAAAAATTCTGATATCTGAGTCCTGAGTGCAGTAAGGGATTAAAGACAGGCGTTATGTCGAGGAGAGTTACTTAATGTTAATCTTATAATAAAATAGTTATCATTCAACGTTGTAGTTTTATTTTGTAACCTTTTTCTTATCCCGACTTTCTCGTCTCTCGACAATATTTTTTCGAATTCCGTAGATTCATTTCCAATGTGCTCGATATTCGGGTGAGGCACGAAATCTGTGATTTTTTTTGTAGATGCCAGCTAATAATATAAATACACATCGCAATTTTTTTGTACAAAAAATTATAATATAAATATTAAATATTTAAAATTAACATTTATATTTAAAATAGTACATTACTTACCAAGGGCGATAAAACAAAGAATGTCTCAGATCGCAGGTATTTTACGCCCGAGCCGAAGGCAAGGGCGATAAATATGCGATCTGAGGCTTTCTTTATTATCGCCCGTGGTAAGTACAAAATTTTATGTCACCCCCTGGCCAGGAAGTGGGTTTTTTCGCGCGCGGAGCGTGCGATAATGGCCACTTTATGGCCAGGTGTGACATAAATTAATTATTTACGCATTTTCATAATTATCAGTACGTACGCGGTTCATGTTGGCGATAAACCTAGACACCGACCCTTATCTCCCAGCTGTATAAACGCTGTAGGTATTTAGTGCTGTAAAACTGCTACCTAGTTCAGAACTGTCAGACCCAGGATCATCGTGTCGGACAGACGGACACAATAAACCCAGCGAATACCTTTCCGAGCAATTTCATCTGAACTTAGGTACTGTTTTCAGGGTTAAGCTGAATAAAAATTTAGGTATGTGAATGTTAAGAGAACTTGACGAAAATACTCGGTAAACATAAAACTTCAACTTATTTACGCTAGTTCGCTTTAAAGAATATGAACACAAATATGAACAAACCGGCCAAATGCGAGTCGGTCTTCGCACATTTAGGGTTCCGAACTAACCGAATTTGATGAACAAATTTAAGTTCGTTTTTATAGGAAAAACAAAGAAAAATTGTGATTTATCAACATATTCGTATTTGTTGGAAAATTACACGTTACAATAAACATAATCACCAAATTTTATATTCATAGATCCAATGGGAAAGTAACAAAATCTTCAGTATTTTTTAAGAAAGCTGACTGGTGGCTCCTTATTCCTTTGTTTCAAACAAAACAACATTTATAATCCAGTAGAACCTTGTTGCCTCAAAGTACAGAGTAGTTTTCATCAAATCCGGTAGTTCTGATTTTTGCAGACTTAAGTTTGTGATGCAGAAGTTTGTGACCTAGAGCGCAAAGCGCGACTTTGTTAAAAGAGAACTAGTTGCTAATGGTACCTTAAGGTTTTTAAAGTAGACTAAATTTGCTTCAATATGAGACTAGAATTATCGGTGTAGACTCAATAGTTTCCGAGATAAAACCTTTCAAAGTTTGAAAAGCTCGAAAAAATTATCAAATTTGAAAGGCTGTAACTCGGAAACTATTAGGTGTTCAGAGACAATTCTATGTAGTATTGTAGCAAATTTAGTCTATTTAAATGAAATATGATGAACGCGTCACTCATGTCTTTAACGTCGAATATCGCTCGACATGTTTCGGACCAATGCGTGGTCCTTAATCATGAGGTGTTATCGCGACGGCGGCGGTGGGGAGACTCCACCCTCATTTTGGTCACTATTGTTCAATGTCGGGTTCCACACAACACTCACAATGTCACAAGATAAAGTTTATTATATCTCAATATGATTGAGACTGTCCAGCAGTGGACGTCTTTCGGCTGATATGATGCTGATGATGATTGAGACTCACGGGAGTTTTCTATTTAAAATTTAGTCTACTTAACATCTCATCTCTTCATCAAGGTCATCAGCAATTAGTCCTTTAGGGTTATAATCGTTTTTTTTTGTATTTTTTACAATATTGTATCGAAAAAAAAACGATTATAACTATAAAGGACTAATTTTTGATAGTAGCGATAGTATTTTCTTGTGTTTTATTGTATGGTATTATAGACTGAATATTATAAATACTTTATAATTTGAAATCAAAACATTTTGAAACTCACGGCCTCTTACTATACTGTGTGTGTCTCTTATTTCTGCTGTCTTTGTGCCACGAACAAATGTATTTTTCTCTTAAGAACCTAAGCAAATTTTCCTCTCATGTTAAACCCAGGTATTGAATAAAAACACCCCAGAGGTCCGGATATTACAGGCCCGGCTTTACTAGATAAAGGCTCAAATCTTAGCCAATAACCTAAATAATTGATTCGACTTCAAACGGCGGACAAAGCTGTATCGGAAATTGCCGGCGACTTCCGGCGGAAGTGGACACGCGCCGGTGCCAACCACGATTAAATGGCGACAATACATGGCGAGATATTGGTTCGTCGTAATAATTTGGTGGTAAAAATGGGTGATGATTTGACCGATTAGGTTTTGGTAGTATGAGAGGTAGGGCACAGCAAAATGTCATCTTGCTCGAATTTGGAGCAGCCCGGATTTTGCCCGTCGCCGCGTTGGTGAACACACGTGCTCTTCGCGACGACGGGCTGAATCCACTACCATATATTATTATACTCTTTGCCACTACCGTACAAAACCAGTTGCCTGCTGTCATGGCGTCGTTACCGAACATCGTCTTTGAACAAGTATTGATTGGCGAAATCGTCATAAATTTGATGGAAAGCCATGTTTAAAGAGTGAAGTGTGGAGCAGCCCAACTGGGGAAGTACCTCCGCCTTGTAGAAGACCACAGCCATAATAATATTATTTACTTTATGTCACAACTGGCCATAAAGTGACAATTACCTGTAATTGATGAGTAATTAGGAGAAAAGCGTACATTTTTTCAATGTTAAAACTTGAAGCGCAGTTTGAATTTACAAGATGTCTACTAAGCATCACTAATTTACATTAACGGAGGCAAAATGCTTAAAATACTTCCAAATTAAAACAAAATTTTACTTAATCAACAAACTCTGCACAGCGTTAGGCGCTGTGCACATCAACGGCTTTATCCGGTGTTCGTAATTCAAATATTTACGAAATGTCTTCTCGGGCTCATCGCCCTCATCGGTTCTAATTTTGATATCTTGTATTTTAATCTAATCTTTATCTTATCTTCTTTTAGGGCCGATTGTTCATACACCAGATAAAATTATCCGTCGGTTAAAATAATGTCTGTCTTTTTCCGAAGTCAAATGAAAGAAAAAGATTCACATCACACTTGACCGCATACCATCGATTGGCTCGATAGCAGCTTGTGTTACCCACACTACTAACCGATGTAAGTATACCGGATTGCCATACCTGGCGCAGTATATAATTGTATCATGACTTACAATACGGAATTTTCTAAAGCTGCGTCCTTCTTCTAAAATACACTCGCGGAGAAAGCATACGGGTCGGTAAAAAACCGTCATATTTCCTAAAATACTACGAGGTTGTAAGTTTTTTTAATCATGTCATTATCTCTATTTAATTTTACATCTATACTGACTCGTAAAAACCCATGAAAAAAACAACGTTAACGGAGCGAGATATCGCGAAAATCGACATTTTTGGACATTGATATTTTTATGAAAGGATCCCGGAAATTGCTAATACAGTTGGGCATTACGAAGAATAGTATATTATGTGAATAAAACGAGTGTAAAATATTTAACAAAACCTATTGAAGCTATTTAAACTAGGGTGACCCGAAATTTTTGACCGCTAGTCCGCCTAAAATAATTCTCAATAATGCCGTGCACTACGGCCCTAAGTCCCATCGTTAAGTAATCTGTTGCCGTTTTGACAGGCCTCTTAAAATACCGGCTTAAATAGACATAATGGTCGACATAACCTCGTTACGATAGCTCAGCTCAGATTAAAAGCTGTAAAGTGCTCAACGCGTAGATAATTGGTGGAAATGACTAAAACATCTCAGGGCTCACTGCTACATTATCAGATTTGTCGGAATTGTCGGCTTTCGTGGGGATTGTTCTGGATTTGTGTCAGGGGGACTAACTAACTAATTGACGGGTTAGTTCTGAGGAGGATAGAGTAGAATATTCGAGATGGCGTTTTTTGAACGGTATAGACGCAGATGTTTTCATTCAGCCAAATCTTTTTTAGTACGTGATTTAGCAACGCAGGTTGGTTGGCAATGTTGCGATACATTCGAAACGTCGGGCAAAACCTTCTTCTTCTTCTTTATGTGCCATCTCCAAAACCTTACAAAAGGTAAATAAATTATAAGTGTACGCGATTAAGTCCCGTTTTCCAATAATAATGTGTGAAAATCGTGTAAGTTTAAATCGATATATAGGTTGTTTTCAAACAAATGCCATGAAAATTAGTTTAGGTAATAAGTACATAAGTATTTCAAAAGTGTGAACAATGAATTTTCATTTTGTCTCTTTTTGTGAATAATAATTTAGCCATCATCATCATCATCAGCCTATATACGTCCCACTGCTGGGCACAGGCCTCCTCTCATAGATAAGCCATAAGAGCCCTAAGTAGGTATAATTTAGTAGTTTTAGTACCTATTTGTTTGTTCAAAAAATTAATGATACACCTGCCATATCTTAATTGTTTTTGCAGAGAGCCTTAGAAACACAAAGGATTTGCCTTAAGAGTGCGATGCGTCTTATAGAACCATCTTTAACTAATTCAGCGGGTCACGCGAAAATGTCGCTTCTACATCAATTAATCCATAATCTGTCATTAAAGTTAATGGACTCGCCTGAAAGGATGGACGGACAGTGGCAGCCCCAGCCCTTTGACGTCTTATGGCACATTCGATAAATTACGACCTAATATTAGAATATTAGCTTTAATTTGGAACAGCTCTGATCGCCTTCAGGCCCCGTGTTATGGTTTTAACTTTCTATAGGCAATTATTTTAACGTTTGTAAAAACATGTCGGCTATGATGTACAAATAGAAAAGTGTCAAGGTTTGTCTTTGTCGCCAAACAATGCACGAAGCAAGTAAAAAATAAGTACTTACTACAAACACGTACGAAAAATAGGACACTGCTTGGGGTTCCGTGGCGAACATATAATAATATAATTCGGTCTAATTTGTTATTTATGCAAATTACAGAAGACCAGGCCCCTATACCACAAAACATTACAAGTCTACAATTCGACAAAATTGTACAATTTTCCATAGAAAAAGTTGTCAAATTTGTCGAATTGTACGCTTGTAAAGTTTTGTGGTACAGGCACCTGGAGTCATCAGTAACTTTTCGGAGAAATAAAACATATACTTACCGTGAGGAAACTAGACTAATCCCAGCCAGGTCCGCTTTTTCTCTCGGATAGAAGGTCAGATGGCAGACGCCTTCGTAAAATTAGTTCCTACGCCAAACCTTAGGGTTACATAGGGGCTCCTTAATAGCAAAGAAAATAGAAATAGTACACAACTGGCAAAATGCTAACAGGATCTGTACTCGGTGTCTAGGAATAGGAATAAAATTAAGCATAAAACAAATATTTAGTTTAGGTATGTTAGTTTTTGTAGAGAATTAGTGAAACTTTGCCACGTAAAAATACCATGTTTAGTGTGGTAATTAATGGTCAGCGATTAAGAGTTGTTCTTAAATAAGTAAATGAAATACGTACTTAAATACCTAAATTTTAAAAAAGAATATTCAATTTACAAAAATTTGTAAAATACCTTATCAATTAAATACAGAGTGATCTAGTTTGATCATAATTTAATTTATATTTGTTATTTATGTCACACCTAGCCATAAAGTGGCCATTATCGCACGCTCCGCGCGCGAAAAAACCCACTTCCTGGCCAGGGGGTGACATAAAATTTTGTACTTACCACTGGCGATAATAAAGAAAGCCTCAGATCGCATATTTATCGCCCTTGCCTTCGGCTCGGGCGTAAAATACCTGCGATCTAAGACATTCTTTGTTTTATCGCCCTTGGTAAGTAATGTACTATTATTCAAAAATAAAAGTATCATATGAAACTGAAATAAAAATGAAATGAAATGAAAAATACGCTCATTTCTATTTAAAGTTAATTGTTTAGATTATTTGTTAGCACATTATGTAAGAATCAACCCGTAAATTGGAACAGCGCCATAGCCGTTGCTATGGCAACTAATATCAAAACAAACGAACAACTACGACTTATTTAACCTTTATAGTGTCTTATTAATTCAACATAAACAGCGCTTAATCAGCATAATTAACCATGAGCAAAGTTAAAAGCGCTGCTTTGTGGGAGGACAGAGAAGTATTATTCGATTTGCCTTTCGCGTAAGTTTGTTTTGTTATTACCTAGTATCATTGCAAAAGGATTATGATATGTTAAGCTCATTGAGAACATGTTTAAATCACTTTATTCAGCACAACACAAAATATATCAACATAATATGATTTAACATAAGTCAAAGTCCATTACAAAATACAAATTACAATTTAAACTCGCTTCACCGTCGGCCTCATCTTTGCCCCCTGTCCTAACAGCAATTTTATAGAAGTAGATTTTTTTTAATATTTTTTTTATTAAATATGGGATTTTAATAAAAAAAAATATTTAAAAAAATCTACTTCTATAAAACTTTTCCCTCCTTTGGCGAAAGAAAAAACACTCTTATGTGACATGTACATATTGTTTTTAACCTTTGTTTTGTGTACAATAAAGTGCTTACAATTACCTACTTAAAAATAACGACTGACCTGATTTGATTAATTACTTTCACCCGTTCCTTCCAGCTATCTGAAACTGCGTCCGGGCGAAAAGATCTTCGACAGGATCGAACCCGTGGAAGACACGAAGGGCAACACGGGCAGCAAGGGCCGCATGGTCGTCACCAATCTGCGAATCATCTGGCACTCGCTCTCATCGCCCAGGATCAATCTGTGTGAGCAGTTTCAAACAGAGACACTTAGGCGACTTCCTGACTTGGCGGGACGGGATCGATATGTGACATTTTCTTGTTTGACGTAAACTTACTGACGTTGCAAAGATTCTCACTTGACATAATACTGTCAGTATTACGTTTGCGCAGTAGTAATATCATGCGCAGAAGCGGAGCAGTACCGCCTTCGCATCGTCCCGCTACCGCGCATCCCGCGCCAGTCAGGAAGCACTCATTTAAATGTAGGGGCGCAGTAAAAAATGGTACCGAGTCGACTGACAGCTGACACTAACATAGGACACTTTTCTTAAATCGTACCTACTGCCTCCTCACCGACAAATCAGGAAGTCGCCTTAGATAGACCTAAGGGCATACCGCGAATTGAAAACAGAGTATCTCCCTCTGTCGTATTAATTCGAGCGACAGCGAGATACTTTGTTTTCGGTTCGCGCTTAAGCAGGTATTACACTGTCCTGAATTCAGGACACTTAGAAGGGTTCCGACCTATACGTTAGAGCGAGATGATTCAACTCCCCTCCACTAGTTAGGACGCCTGGTTCAGGACAGTGTAATACCCGCTTTAGACCTCTACGGCGTTGATTACCCCTTTTTCCCCTTATCCCCGGAGCTACTCCTAAGCGATTTGTGTTTCATACGGATATCCCCTACGCATCGCTTGTGAGTCGCCGCCATCTATATACATATTGGCTGCCAAACACAAATCGCTTAAGGAGTAGCCCCGTGAACACAGATCCCGTGAGAGAAAAGCCTAAGAAAAGCCTATTCATCGATGAGGTACCGCGCAATCTTTACCTGCAAGCTACGTACAAGTCAAGTCTTTCCATCAGTTTCCAGTATAGCGAGTCGTGCAGACATAATCCTCGTAGGCCTTTTCCTGTTGTATCCTAAGAAGCCCGGTCTACTTTGCGACCTTATCCTATGATTTGGAAAGCCATTAGGTACTTACATCAAGCGACTGCCTTCTGACCTTCCAACCCAGATCTAAGGCCATGTTAGGATTAGAGCCGTTACGTCTCAATGTTTTCTTTCTCTGAATAGTGAATAGCTACTTTTACTGTTCATCATCAAATCATCATTCTCTTAACATCTGGGCTCTTGTCGGTGCAGCTTGATGCAGTTCTCTCCATCTTTGCCGGTCCGAGGCCAGCTTCTTGACGTCCTGATACGACACGACATCCACATCCTCCTTTATCTGGTTCATATAACTTTTCCTTGGTCTTCCTCTTCCTCTTTTCCCATCTATTTTCCCTGATGTAGTTGTCGTGTCGTAGGAGTTAGCCGATCATTTTTCCTCTTCTGGTTTTAATTATGCTCATTAAGCATCTCTTACCGACCGTTACCATTAAATATCAATATTTCAGACTTAAGTTTTTTTTTAACCCATTGGCACGAGGCGGGATTTGAACTCGCGCTCTCCAGATTGCAAGTTGCGTGCCTTAGTAAACGCTCTGCTACAGTGGTTTCCAGTCCAGCAAAGCGCGAACTTGTGTTAGAGTATATTTATCTCACGAACGCGGGTGTGCCATGGTTGTGTGTTGAGCTATACATGCACATTGCATTCACTACGCAAACTTAAGGCCTACACACACGAGACCTACTACTAGTCGGTGCGTCTGTGCAAATTATTATTGTTTTATATTCAGTGTTCTTTCGTTTTTGTTTCTATTTATTACTGTGTGTGCTCATAGTTTTGTTTTTATCCGTGTAGTGTTACCCGCCGTGCCATCACCAAATGGGCCCTACGGAAGACCAGCGCCGGCTGCAATGCCGGCATTATGCTGAGTTGGGTCCATTTCGTGACACGGTTTTATAGTATAATGTGCTTGTCCTTTTTATCCCGAATAAATATTTTGAACTTGAACTTGAACTTAACCATTGTCTATCTGTGTGTCAGCGTAGGAGCTATGAGTTCACGTTGTCAATGTGTTCGTTTCTAGAGCAATGGCCGACCCGCGCTCGTGGCAGAAAAGTACTAAATTAATATATGGCGTTTGATTCCAGCGGTTGGTCTTAACTGCATAATATCGACAAGCACCAGGGTGGTGAACTCCGGTCTTCGCGGAACCACGCAAGCGCTGCACCTCTTGGCTGCGTACAGGTCCAGCCGGTACGAGTTCATCTTCACCAACCTGGCCCCGAACTGCGTACGGCATTACACCTCCGTTGCTGGCGTGCACAAGTAAGGACAATAAAATTATCATCATTATCCTATAGGTCAGGGTTTCCCAACCAGTGGGGCGCGCCCCCCTTGGGGGGCGTCGAGCGATTCCAAGAGGGGCGCAGCGAGCGGCTCCAGATTTCCCCTTATTAAAAAATTATCCTATAGGTCAGGGTTTCCCAACCAGTGGGGCGCGCCCGCCTTGGGGGGCGTCGAGCGATTCCAAGGGGGGCGCAGAAAGCGGCTCCAGATTTCCCCTTATTAATAATTATCCTATAGGTCAGGGTTTCCCAACCAGTGCGGCGCGCCCCCCTTGGGGGGCGACGAGCGATTCCAAGGGGGGCGCAGCGAGTGGCTCCAGATTTCCCCTTATTCAAAAAAAATCTCTATTTTCTTATATACACTCTCAATTTCAGCCCCTAACGGGGGCGTCGAATTTTGGCTTGACGTTAGATGTGGCGCATAGGTTAAAAGGTTGGGAACCTCTCCTATAGGTCATAGGTTGGGTAGAGTAGAGCATACTGACTTGGGTCGAACCACATGCCGCGAGGATCACTATTCATTATAAAGACATTTTTCTTGACGCAGAGCGTACGCAGCATCAAGACCATACCGCGATCTGAAGCTGCGCAGTGCCATCATACACAACAAACAGCTAAGGATCCTGCCTCTGGAAAGGGTACGTTATTAAACTCAGATTCGCTGTGGAGGGGCGCGGCGTCGTGGGTATCACGCGCCATACCTGCCTGTTCTGTTACAGATCTGCCTGAACGAGCACAGCATCTGGAACCTGTCCAGCGAGTCAGGGAACCTGGGCACCATGGTGGTCACCAACGTCAGGGTGGTGTGGTTCGCGGACGTTAACGAGACCTTCAACGTGTCACTACCTTACTTGACTATTGAAAGCGTAAGTCATTCATCACCTTTCTAGGCAGCGGTTGTAAAAACGATACCTAATATCTTCCGCGGAGAAAACCGCGGCGGCTTACGCCTCTTCATATATACCATGTGCAATTGAGTCAAAGGCTCATACATGTGACTTTATCCAGATCACCACCCGCGACTCAAAATTCGGCGAGGCATTAGTAATAGCCGCCCGTCAAAGTAGCGGCGGCTACGTGCTTGGATTCCGCGCGGATCCTCGCGAAAGACTTCACATTCTGCGGGAAGAACTGAAAGAACTACATAGGGCTTACTCTGAGAGACCTGTGTTCGGAGTCGAGATGAACTGGAACGAGGTGAGGCATTTTGGACCTAATCTCACTTTAATTAAGCTGAGTTCGGCGAGGCGCTAGGTGGTTCTACCTCGTCAGATCAGAGCGCGGCGGCTATGTGTTTGGTTTCCGTGGTCGAAGCACACGAACACACTTCTACACGAAGAGTCGATAGAACTACACAGGGCTTACTCCGAGAGCTCGGGGTAGAGATAAACTGCAAAGAGGTAACTATAATATCTTATTGTAGTTAAAATAAGGTCGAATTTTGGCAAACCCGAGGGATGGACCGCATGTTACTCGAGTCCATTATCACAAGTCGATCAGTGTGATGAGATCAAAAATGGGGTCATAAATTAGTGCTCGTTCGCACTTTATAGACACATGTAGAGTGAGAAACAGCGAAGGTAGCGAGATGACCGACCTAATGATTTATTTAAAGTAAATACATAAATATCGCGTTGGATCCGTTAAAACAAATCTTTTAAATATTTTTACAAAGCGCGAGTTTAAAAAGTTATACAGTTTTAGTACCACATTGGCACGTTCATTTAATACCTAATGCTTCTTACATATTCTATTCTTTACAGCAACCTTCAGAACCGCCTAAAGATGACATCGAAGAGCTACAAGAAATCGGCGAGCCGCGGGGAGAGATGGGCCCCAACCTGTACCTAGCGTCCCAGCTGGCTCAACACCAGCCTGACGACGAGGTGCAGCCGGTCTACAGCGCGTACCTCGGCTTGGCTATAGAGCCCTTGAAGGAAGGGTTCACGCTGAAAAGCCTGTTCGAAGTCCAGACCAGCTCGTAACCAGCTTAGAGCGTGTTCGAAGTCCAGACCAGCTCGTAACCAGCTTAGAGCCTGTTCGAAGTCCAGACCAGCTCGTAACCAGCTTAGAGCGTGTTCGAAGTCCAGACTAGCTCGTAATCGTCCTAACGATGAAAGTACGCTGTCTACGACGCATACCCCGGTTTATCGATAGAGCGTTAAAGGAAGGGTTCACGCTAAAGAGCCTGTTCGAAGTCCAGACCAGCTCGTAACCAGCTTAGAGCGTGTTCGAAGCCCGGACTAACTCGTAACTCGTAATCGTCCTAACGATGAAAGTGCGCTGTCTACGAAGCATACCCCGGTTTATCGATAGAGCCCTTAAAGGCTTAAAGAATGGGTTCACGCTGAAAAGCCTGTTCGAAGTCCAGATCAGCTCGTAACAGGCCCCTCTGACTGTCTCCTTGATTACAGCACATACCAGCTTTGTTGTAGAAACCTTGAAGGAAGACTTGATGATGAAGTGCCTGTTCGATGTTCAGATTGGGTCGTAAAACTATGGATACTAATTTAAGTGTGACATCTCATTCCATTCCCACCCTCTCATCCTCTCATTTTCTCAAAGGTTAGCTGGAAGAGATCCCTTAAAGGGATAAGTTCGCCTTTGTACAAATATCTACCATTAAGTTTGTTTTCCTTGTATGTACTTGATTTGTGCAATAAAGTGTTTACTACTACTACTACATATTATATAATTTTAATTTATTAGAATTGTTATTAAAATTAGTATAAGTTTTGTAACTAATATAGGGTCGGTAGGTGGGTTTACGGCCTCTTAATTTGATGCGCCAGTTTTGCGGCCACTTGGATGAGTTGATGAACTGAAAGGATATTTTCTTGCTTTTTTAATATATTCCCATTCAACAGCTACTAATAAAAAGGCATACAACTCGACGTTTCTTTAGGGCATGTAAAAATGAAAATATCTTGAATTCTGAAAAAACTCAGTTCTTCAGGAGGCCGCAAACTGGCGCAGGCCGCGTAACTGGCCTAGCGACCCTAATAATAATAATATAGCATGCAATATCTGGACTATATAATATTTGTATGCCGAACGGCAAAACATAGCGATACTTACAATTATTATAAGACCCTGTCAACCTATGTTTACAAATAAACAATTTTGTATTTGTATTTGATTTTTGTCTTTTTTTTTTAAGGGAATTAATTAGGCTTAGGCATCATAGGAATAGAACTGTTTTTATAAAAGAAGGTATTTTATTTTTACTTATCATCCTCTTAGCGTTATCCCAGTACAGTTGCAACCTGAAGTATGCCTGGGGCCCGCTACTTCGCTAGATTCGGCGTAGGCATGGGGCACTTGGCTTAACGGCTGTTATCATAGACAGCAGTCGGGATAAACGGCTTATAGAGTGCCTTACAAAGCACAGGAGCTAAGCGGTCACACGTCCATGAACTGACCTGCGCCGACATTGCTTAACCTCACATACCGCACGCGGCACGTGCCAAAATCCAAACGTTTCGCTTTATCCAGTGTTGCTGCTAAAAAAAGAAATCACTTTAAGGTAAATTTATAAGAATGAGGGATATACATGGAGACTTTTGTAACGTGGAGATGACGACCATCGTGGGATAATTAAATAGTGTACATTACTTTTATCAAAACTCATAACAGAAAATTGTTTTCCCCAGAATATTCACTTTTCAGTTTGATAACTTTGACATTACGGGAAAAAAATCCTCGAAAACTAGCAACACAAAGTATTGGCGACCCCGCCCCCCTTGATTTGACATTTATTTGACAACAGACAACTTGACATGTCGTAACCAGTCAGCTTGTCTTGTTTTGACTTTTGTTGTACACGGAACGAAATGTTTCTAAAAATATGCATTAACGTTATTTCGTCAATTTTATAAATTTCCAGTTATATGTAGATCACGAGTAATTTATAATTATTGACTGTGGTGTAAGTACGGAAGACTGACGCGAATGCGAACAATCGTGTTTAAAGCTTATAAACTAGTGATCAATAACAATTGTAGGTACTTTACCGCTGGAAAAGTGTAACAGTATTCAACTACCATAATGAACAACAGAAGTGCCGCAGGGCTGGTAAGTTTATTATCCAATTTCATTGAAAGTTTATCCAATTTTATTAGTTTCAGTGAATTGTATTCTAAAGCTTGGGACCCACCTTCACGTTTCGCTTGCATGTTACAGAAAAGAAATGCTTTTGCTGGACTAAGCTATTGCCTTCAGCATGATGTGGTGCGAGGATGCTGCTAGGGAAACCAAATGATGTATGAAATATTGTATATTGCTAGTTTGTTGTTTTTATTTTGCATCTACATACAGGCAAAAATATCGGACACATCATAATAGCCCTATAGGTAAATAAAGTAGTATCACATAATCTTTGTTCTAAATAGCCCCCCCAGAAAACAACAGTTTATTCATGCGCATAAATGATTAAGCCGGCCGCTACTGGTGACTGGGATCCCCGGCCGGATAGCAAAAAAATGTTTTGTTTTTTTCGCTGGGAGAGGACAGGTTAAAGTACCTTTTACACATTTCATACTTTGCATTTGGCTATTGTACCTGCTGCATATATTATGTTTTCGATGATGATGTAAGTATTAACATTAGTAAGACACCTAGTGAGAAACAATCAATGTCAATTTCCAGCGTCGTTCAGCAATAGCAGCGCGCATCCGGCTGAGAGAAGAATGGTCAGAGCTGAAAGGCCCCGAGGAACCTACTAAGCCGCTCAACCAAATCCCTGAAATAATACGAAAGAATCAAAAACCAGTCCGAAGCGCCAGCAAGCTTGTTGCACAGAAAGTAAAGTTTACGGCTAATAAAAAACGCAGCCCGAATGCTGTTTTAAAGAAGAGGAATCAGAATATTATGCCGAATGTATCAATATCGGAGAGGAATATGGATATAGATGTGGAGGCATTGAGAGGGGTGGTGGCATTAGTTGATGTTGGGACGGAGACTCGGGCACTGGCTCTGAGGGCTGCGTTGATGGCCCTGGGGGCTTCAGTGGTGCCTTCCTGGAGCCCCTTCGTGACACATCTTGTGTGGACTCAGGGTAAATATTATGAATTACTTCTAGTTTTTCTGGTGAAATATGGTGGGCTTTTACTTATTGCACTTTTTAGGGCAGTAGGGTTAAATTTTTAATTTTAATAATGTAACCTTTTATACAGGAACAAATGACACATTTTTTTTAAATATCTAAATTGACAGTTAACTTCAAAGTCCAATCCGTCAAAATGTACCAAATTTTTCTTTGTAATATTAATTTTACAAAACAGATTTTAAAAACTAAGTAAAGGTTAGGTTAAGTAATAAAAGCTATTGTGTGCATTTTTCATAAAAATACAATATGTTTATAAGTCCAATATAACCTGTAAGTTGTGTCTTTTAATTTTAACACAGCAAAATAGATTCTTGAACCTACATTTTAAAACAAACATTTTTTCCTACCAGAACTTTGATCATCTGTACTATTTGAATGCACTCACACTTGCTGATATAATAATATCTATGATATCTTATATAATGACTAATAAAATAAAGAATTCACATAACAATATTTTCGGTGAGCAAACTCTTGTGAACATTAGAAATCGCAACACCCTTCTGAAGTTAAGAACTCATTTAATGAAGCATTAGCTAAGCTATTATCCTAATATTTGCATGCTATTTAAGGCTGAATACTGTGTGTACATAATGTTAACATCTCATGTACAATGTACATATTCTTGCAAATAATAATAATAATAAAAATGGTGTATCCCTTGCATTTCATTAAATTCTCAAAAGGGCCTCTACGTGTTGGCTATGTGGTACTCGATGGTACTTCGGCACCTCGGTACTTCGGCTCCACGCACGCCTCCCAAAGGTCCGGGACACCATAGGCCCGTGAACGGGAAAGACATATAAAAAAAAAAGGCTTTATTTCTGGAAAATTATACATATACAATAGTAAAAAAAAATATTATTATTGGTGCGCACACCAGAACCCTCTTAAGAGGTGAAGGCCTCTTCCAGTGAATGCCACTGATCTCTATCTTGGGCCTTCCACACCCAGTTGTACCCCGCTAGCTCTGCAATCTCGTCAGACCACCGTGCTAGTGGTCGGCCCTTCTTCCTAGCTCCCGTTGGTCCTTTCCAAGTTGTTGTTTGGAGTTTCTTCTTTAGGTTTAATGGTATAGCGCTTTTTAGGGTCTCCTTTAAGCTCCAGTATTTTCCCCAGGTTTGTTTTGTCCGTCTATTTATTTCTTCTTCGTTAGAATTTTTACTGAAGCTTATAAGTTTCCCCAAATATATATAGTTTTCAACATTTTCTATAAGTTCGTTATCTAAATATATCAGTTTTTATGGCTGTTAGTCATAATCTTTGTTTTGCTGTAGTTCATCTCGAGACCCACTTTTTTACTTTCTACATTTAAAGTGTTTAGCATATCTTCGAGATTTGTACTGCTGTTTGCGAATAGACATCTGTTTCTTGCAAATAAACATAACTTTATAAACATTTTTAGGTGGTTGCCGCGCCACCCGCGCCAAGGCCCGCGCGCTGGGCTGCAGGCTCGTGTCCCCGCTGTGGGTGGAGGCGTGCGCCTCGTGCGGGCGCCGCGTCGTCGAGGCGGCCTTCCCCGCCGCCGCCAGGCCCAGCGACCTGCCCTCGCCGAGAGCGCTGAGGATTATGCTGGTGAGTTTATGTCAAGGTGGTTGCCGCGACGTGGGTGGAAGTATGTAGCTTGCGTGGTCCACCGAGGCGGCCTTCCCCGCCGCCGCCAGGCCCAGCGACCTGCCGTCGCCGAGAGCGCTGAGGATTATGCTGGTGAGTTTATGTCAAGGTGGTTGCCGCGACGTGGGTGGAAGTATGTAGCTTGCGTGGTCCACCGAGGCGGCCTTCCCCGCCGCCGCCAGGCCCAGCGACCTGCCCTCGCCGAGAGCGCTGAGGATTATGCTGGTGAGTTTATGTCAAGGTGGTTGCCGCGACGTGGGTGGAAGTATGTAGCTTGCGTGGTCCACCGAGGCGGCCTTCCCCGCCGCCGCCAGGCCCAGCGACCTGCCCTCGCCGAGAGCGCTGAGGATTATGCTGGTGAGTTTATGTCAAGGTGGTTGCCGCGACGTGGGTGGAAGTATGTAGCTTGCGTGGTCCACCGAGGTGGCCTTCCCCGCCGCCGCCAGGCCCAGCGACCTGCCCTCGCCGAGAGCGCTGAGGATTATGCTGGTGAGTTTATGTCAAGGTGGTTGCCGCGACGTGGGTGGAAGTATGTAGCTTGCGTGGTCCACCGAGGCGGCCTTCCCCGCCGCCGCCAGGCCCAGCGACCTGCCCTCGCCGAGAGCGCTGAGGATTATGCTGGTGAGTTTATGTCAAGGTGGTTGCCGCGACGTGGGTGGAAGTATGTAGCTTGCGTGGTCCACCGAGGTGGCCTTCCCCGCCGCCGCCAGGCCCAGCGACCTGCCGTCGCCGAGAGCGCTGAGGATTATGCTGGTGAGTTTATGTCAAGGTGGTTGCCGCGACGTGGGTGGAAGTATGTAGCTTGCGTGGTCCACCGAGGCGGCCTTCCCCGCCGCCGCCAGGCCCAGCGACCTGCCGTCGCCGAGAGCGCTGAGGATTATGCTGGTGAGTTTATGTCAAGGTGGTTGCCGCGACGTGGGTGGAAGTATGTAGCTTGCGTGGTCCACCGAGGCGGCCTTCCCCGCCGCCGCCAGGCCCAGCGACCTGCCGTCGCCGAGAGCGCTGAGGATTATGCTGGTGAGTTTATGTCAAGGTGGTTGCCGCGACGTGGGTGGAAGTATGTAGCTTGCGTGGTCCACCGAGGCGGCCTTCCCCGCCGCCGCCAGGCCCAGCGACCTGCCGTCGCCGAGAGCGCTGAGGATTATGCTGGTGAGTTTATGTCAAGGTGGTTGTCGCGACGTGGGTGGAAGTATGTAGCTTGCGTGGTCCACCGAGGCGGCCTTCCCCGCCGCCGCCAGGCCCAGCGACCTGCCGTCGCCGAGAGCGCTGAGGATTATGCTGGTGAGTTTATGTCAAGGTGGTTGCCGCGACGTGGGTGGAAGTATGTAGCTTGCGTGGTCCACCGAGGCGGCCTTCCCCGCCGCCGCCAGGCCCAGCGACCTGCCCTCGCCGAGAGCGCTGAGGATTATGCTGGTGAGTTTATGTCAAGGTGGTTGCCGCGACGTGGGTGGAAGTATGTAGCTTGCGTGGTCCACCGAGGCGGCCTTCCCCACCGCCGCCAGGCCCAGCGACCTGCCCTCGCCGAGAGCGCTGAGGATTATGCTGGTGAGTTTATGTCAAGGTGGTTGCCGCGACGTGGGTGGAAGTATGTAGCTTGCGTGGTCCACCGAGGCGGCCTTCCCCGCCGCCGCCAGGCCCAGCGACCTGCCGTCGCCGAGAGCACTGTGGATTATGCTGGTGAGTTTATGTCAAGGTGGTTGCCGAGACGTGGGTGGAAGTATGTAGCTTGAGTGGTCGCCGCGTCGTCGAGGCGGCCTTCCCCGCCGCCGCCAGGCCCAGCGACCTGCCCTCGCCGAGAGCGCTGAGGATTATGCTGGTGAGTTTATGTCAAGGTGGTTGCCGCGACGTGGGTGGAAGTATGTAGCTTGCGTGGTCCACCGAGGTGGCCTTCCCCGCCGCCGCCAGGCCCAGCGACCTGCCGTCGCCGAGAGCGCTGAGGATTATGCTGGTGAGTTTATGTCAAGGTGGTTGCCGCGACGTGGGTGGAAGTATGTAGCTTGCGTGGTCCACCGAGGCGGCCTTCCCCGCCGCCGCCAGGCCCAGCGACCTGCCCTCGCCGAGAGCGCTGAGGATTATGCTGGTGAGTTTATGTCAAGGTGGTTGCCGCGACGTGGGTGGAAGTATGTAGCTTGCGTGGTCCACCGAGGCGGCCTTCCCCACCGCCGCCAGGCCCAGCGACCTGCCCTCGCCGAGAGCGCTGAGGATTATGCTGGTGAGTTTATGTCAAGGTGGTTGCCGCGACGTGGGTGGAAGTATGTAGCTTGCGTGGTCCACCGAGGCGGCCTTCCCCGCCGCCGCCAGGCCCAGCGACCTGCCGTCGCCGAGAGCACTGTGGATTATGCTGGTGAGTTTATGTCAAGGTGGTTGCCGAGACGTGGGTGGAAGTATGTAGCTTGAGTGGTCGCCGCGTCGTCGAGGCGGCCTTCCCCGCCGCCGCCAGGCCCAGCGACCTGCCCTCGCCGAGAGCGCTGAGGATTATGCTGGTGAGTTTATGTCAAGGTGGTTGCCGCGACGTGGGTGGAAGTATGTAGCTTGCGTGGTCCACCGAGGTGGCCTTCCCCGCCGCCGCCAGGCCCAGCGACCTGCCGTCGCCGAGAGCGCTGAGGATTATGCTGGTGAGTTTATGTCAAGGTGGTTGCCGCGACGTGGGTGGAAGTATGTAGCTTGCGTGGTCCACCGAGGCGGCCTTCCCCGCCGCCGCCAGGCCCAGCGACCTGCCGTCGCCGAGAGCGCTGAGGATTATGCTGGTGAGTTTATGTCAAGGTGGTTGCCGCGACGTGGGTGGAAGTATGTAGCTTGCGTGGTCCACCGAGGTGGCCTTCCCCGCCGCCGCCAGGCCCAGCGACCTGCCGTCGCCGAGAGCGCTGAGGATTATGCTGGTGAGTTTATGTCAAGGTGGTTGCCGCGACGTGGGTGGAAGTATGTAGCTTGCGTGGTCCACCGAGGCGGCCTTCCCCGCCGCCGCCAGGCCCAGCGACCTGCCGTCGCCGAGAGCGCTGAGGATTATGCTGGTGAGTTTATGTCAAGGTGGTTGCCGCGACGTGGGTGGAAGTATGTAGCTTGCGTGGTCCACCGAGGCGGCCTTCCCCGCCGCCGCCAGGCCCAGCGACCTGCCCTCGCCGAGAGCGCTGAGGATTATGCTGGTGAGTTTATGTCAAGGTGGTTGCCGCGACGTGGGTGGAAGTATGTAGCTTGCGTGGTCCACCGAGGCGGCCTTCCCCGCCGCCGCCAGGCCCAGCGACCTGCCCTCGCCGAGAGCGCTGAGGATTATGCTGGTGAGTTTATGTCAAGGTGGTTGCCGCGACGTGGGTGGAAGTATGTAGCTTGCGTGGTCCACCGAGGCGGCCTTCCCCGCCGCCGCCAGGCCCAGCGACCTGCCGTCGCCGAGAGCGCGGAGGATTATGCTGGTGAGTTTATGTCAAGGTGGTTGCCGCGACGTGGGTGGAAGTATGTAGCTTGCGTGGTCCACCGAGGTGGCCTTCCCCGCCGCCGCCAGGCCCAGCGACCTGCCGTCGCCGAGAGCGCTGAGGATTATGCTGGTGAGTTTATGTCAAGGTGGTTGCCGCGACGTGGGTGGAAGTATGTAGCTTGCGTGGTCCACCGAGGCGGCCTTCCCCGCCGCCGCCAGGCCCAGCGACCTGCCCTCGCCGAGAGCGCTGAGGATTATGCTGGTGAGTTTATGTCAAGGTGGTTGCCGCGACGTGGGTGGAAGTATGTAGCTTGCGTGGTCCACCGAGGCGGCCTTCCCCGCCGCCGCCAGGCCCAGCGACCTGCCGTCGCCGAGAGCGCTGAGGATTATGCTGGTGAGTTTATGTCAAGGTGGTTGCCGCGACGTGGGTGGAAGTATGTAGCTTGCGTGGTCCACCGAGGTGGCCTTCCCCGCCGCCGCCAGGCCCAGCGACCTGCCGTCGCCGAGAGCGCTGAGGATTATGCTGGTGAGTTTATGTCAAGGTGGTTGCCGCGACGTGGGTGGAAGTATGTAGCTTGCGTGGTCCACCGAGGCGGCCTTCCCCGCCGCCGCCAGGCCGAGCGACCTGCCCTCGCCGAGAGTGCTGAGGATTATGCTGGTGAGTTTATGTCAAGGTGGTTGCCGCGACGTGGGTGGAAGTATGTAGCTTGCGTGGTCCACCGAGGCGGCCTTCCCCGCCGCCGCCAGGCCGAGCGACCTGCCGTCGCCGAGAGCGCTGAGGATTATGCTGGTGAGTTTATGTCAAGGTGGTTGCCGCGACGTGGGTGGAAGTATGTAGCTTGCGTGGTCCACCGAGGCGGCCTTCCCCGCCGCCGCCAGGCCCAGCGACCTGCCGTCGCCGAGAGCGCTGAGGATTATGCTGGTGAGTTTATGTCAAGGTGGTTGCCGCGACGTGGGTGGAAGGAAGTATGTAGCTTGCGTGGTCCACCGAGGCGGTCTTCCCCGCCGCCGCCAGGCCCAGCGACCTGCCGTCGCCGAGAGCGCTGAGGATTATGCTGGTGAGTTTATGTCAAGGTGGTTGCTGCGACGTGGGTGGAAGTATGTAGCTTGAGTGGTCGCCGCGTCACCGAGGCTCGTAGGCTAAGTTATTGTGCTTGCTATGGGTAGAAGTATCGTGTGGTCACCGCGTCAAAGGCCGCCTTTCTCATGAAGACCGAGGAGTCTACCGTCGGTGAGGATTATGCTGGTCAGTTTATTACATAGTAGCTAGAATATTTCAAGGTGGTTGCCCGCTGTGTGTGGAAGTATTTAGCTTGAGTGGTTGCCGCGGCCAGGCCCAGCGACCTGCCGTCGCCGAGAGCGCTGAGGATTATGCTGGTGAGTTTATGTCAAGGTGGTTGCCGCGACGTGGGTGGAAGTATGTAGCTTGCGTGGTCCACCGAGGTGGCCTTCCCCGCCGCCGCCAGGCCCAGCGACCTGCCGTCGCCGAGAGCGCTGAGGATTATGCTGGTGAGTTTATGTCAAGGTGGTTGCCGCGACGTGGGTGGAAGGAAGTATGTAGCTTGCGTGGTCCACCGAGGCGGTCTTCCCCGCCGCCGCCAGGCCCAGCGACCTGCCGTCGCCGAGAGCGCTGAGGATTATGCTGGTGAGTTTATGTCAAGGTGGTTGCTGCGACGTGGGTGGAAGTATGTAGCTTGAGTGGTCGCCGCGTCACCGAGGCTCGTAGGCTAAGTTATTGTGCTTGCTATGGGTAGAAGTATCGTGTGGTCACCGCGTCAAAGGCCGCCTTTCTCATGAAGACCGAGGAGTCTACCGTCGGTGAGGATTATGCTGGTCAGTTTATTACATAGTAGCTAGAATATTTCAAGGTGGTTGCCCGCTGTGTGTGGAAGTATTTAGCTTGATTGGTCGCCGCGTCGTCGAGGCGGCCTTCTTCCCCGCCGCCGCCAGGCCCAGCGACCTGCCGTCGCCGAGAGCGCTAAGGATTATGCTGGTGAGTTTATTACATAGGTCCTAGAATATTTCAAGGTGGTTGCCGCGACACTCGCGCACAAGGAACTGGGCTGCTAGTGTGGGTGCCCGCTGTGGGTGGAAGTATGTGGCTTGTAGTGGTCGCCGCGGCCAGAACCAGGGACCTGCCGTAAGCTGGTAAGTTTTATTTTGAAGCTGGTTGCCGCGACACCTGTGCCAAGGCCTACGCAATGGGCTCTAAGTTATTGTGCTCGCTATGGGTAGAAGTATATGGCTATCGTGTGGTCGCCGCGTCAAAGGCCACCTTTCCTATGAAGACCGAGGAGTCTACCGTCGGCGAGGATTATGCTGGTGAGTTGATTACATAGTAGCTAGAGCCAGAATGTTTCAAGGTGGTTGCCCGCTGTGTGTGGAAGTATTTAGCCTGAGTGGTCGCCGCCTCACCGAGGCGGCCTTCCCCGCCGTGCAAATTGTCCTCAACACTGCAAAATAACTAATTGAATGAAGCAGGGTATCAAATTACGACGAAAAACCGCCATATATTATATTACTTAAAACATCGATTTAAATGAATGAATGAATGAATGAAAATATTTATTTCAGACGCATGTCCATAATGGTTAGTAACATTGTTTAGCTTATACTAGTGTTAAAATATACATTACAAAATTTAAAATTTAAAAATTATCAAAAATTACAGTTAACATTGAATTAAAATGAAAAATTAAAATTGAAAATTAAAATTGAAATTAAAATTGATAATTGAGAGTTAAAATTGAAAATTAAAATTGAAAATTAAAATTGAAAAATAAAATTGAAAATTAAAATTGAAAATTTAAAATGGTATGTCAACGTTAAAAAGAATAATCAGAATACATTAAATAATTGTGCAAAATAAAAAATAATAATAATAAAACAGAATTCAAAATCATTAAAATAGGCAAGAAATGACTGAAATATTAATCATTGTTTTATGGGATGTACTCGTACATGAAGGTCCAAGAGCAGCTTCGTGAGGGGACAGTCCAGCCTGTTAGCTAATGCGTTAAGGATGCTGTTCGCGCTAGCCCGCGCCCTGCTCGCCAGCGAGGCGACGCGCTTGCGCACGATGGCGTGGAAGCCGTCCGTGCGCGCCTCCGCGAACATGCCTGATGCGCTGCAGTAGCGCGGCAGCCCCAACAGCATCCTAAACGCATTGTTATATTGAACACGTAGTGCGTTGAGGGTCCGCTGTGTATAGTTCACCCACAGGCTGCACGTGTAGAACGATTGGCAGAAGGCTCTAAACAAAGTAATCTTCACTTCTGCGGTACATCGTGCAAACCTGCGTGTCAACATGTTACAACGCACCGCCAACGCCCTACGCTCCCTCTCCACATCGACGTTGTCCGACAAGTCCTCGGTGACCCAGTGGCCCAGGTATTTAAACTTTGAAACCCGGTTTAGTTTCGTACCGCCAAGTGTTACAGGTGGCACGGTATCGAAGCTGCTGCCGCGCGGGTTGAACACTAAAAGCTCACTCTTTTTTGAGTTATACCTGAGCCCATGGGCCTCCGCGTACTCCTCACACACGCCGAGTAGCTTCCTGAGGGCGTCAATCGATGGACTCAACAGAACCATATCGTCGGCGTAACTTATGTTATTGACACTTATTCCGTCAATAGAACACCCGATTTTAGTTCTGCTGAGTTCAACGATCAACGCGTCCATATACAAATTAAACAAAGCTGGTGATGTCAATCCCCCCTGCCTCACTCCGCATCGCAAGCGATACAAATCAGAGTGCGAATCAGCCCACCTGACATAGTTTGTTTGGTTATTATACCAGTATTTAAACATGTTAATAACATCGCCAGGTAAGTCAGTCTCACACTCTAACTTGTCCCACAAAACATCGTAAGCTACCAGATCGAACGCTTTAGAGAGGTCCAAAAAACAAGCGTAAACTGGGGTCCTCCTATCCGTATAGAGATTACCAAAAAACCAGTGAACCGGTTTTCGAGCCTTAGTCACGGCTAATAACCGGTTTTAAATTTTCACCGGTTTTTGCATTCCCTAATAACCGCCGTCCCTCGCATCAAGTCAGTTGTGAAGTGGTTTCTGCAATGCAAACAGCAATAATTTAGCTGTTTGCATTGCGGTTTCCAGTTCTTTCTTATCACTGCATAAGTCTGTCTGCTATGATTCAAAACTATCTACAAGCGTACCCAAATTTCACCCAGGTTTTACCTAAAATTATATCCCTCTATTAATAGTAATGATTGCTATGCATGAAATGTCAAGAAAGAAACGTAAAGACCGCTCGGGCACCACTGATGTCTATCAACGTAAAGAATTTTGGTCAACGCATAGGGATTGACGTTCTGGGACTGTTCTGCAAATCAATAGACGGGCACCGATATGTCATTGGAGCAATGGAATATCTAAGCAAATATGCTATATGCAAAGCCGTGCCTCGAGTTACAGCCGTGGCCGTAGTGATAGGCATGACTTATATGTGTGTGGACCTATTCATAAAACAATACACCAGACGTTTAGACTGGAATCAAAATTTAAGTCCAGTATTAAAAGGGATGACAGTGGCTTTAATGATGCAAAGTACCTTATTTTGTTTACTGTTTATCGCAGCATATAAGATACGCGGGAGACGGCGCACGATATTTGGCGAGCAGTTTCGGTAGCAACCCGGTATGGTCGGTCTGCTCCCCTCAGTTCAATGAGCCTCGATGTCAGGAGTCAAGATACATTCTACAACATTGCATGAAGAATAATCTGACGAAACGCTTTCCACTAAATTTGACTTCTGTACATTTATATTACACGACATCCTTAGGAAGTAAGACCGGGAGGACACTTACCTGGAGATTTTTTGTCGCTGCAGTGATATGGATACTTAATTTTTGTCTAACATCGATACCGATCAGTGTCGTGGTGAAGGAGTTTCTAACGCACGATCAAAGGAAGCATTATTTTAATCACTGTTGTAATTCTTTCCAAAACGGCAGCATTATTTTAATCACTGTTGTATTTTTTTGGCAATAAATATCATCCGGGTTGGTGTTTTTATTTAGAGGTGTCAAGGATATTGACACAAGAATAGGTAGGGTTGTCTATGGTTGTCATATTTTTAGCTTTAGCTTCTTGGTAAAATAGCCGAAGTTAGGGTTAGTTAACACATGAGCTTTATAAACCATAGAAGTTAAACGGATCTTGTGTGTAACTGACCTTATCTGAAGGGCAGATGTTGTGATACTTTATGATCGTTAAGGGGTTGTTGCCTAGGTAGGATGTAGTTAAGGGTAGGTTATATTATAGCGATAACAAATGAAAATTGTATTAGATATATTATTAGATGTAGTACCATCACTACACCGGAGCGGCGGGATATGTAAAGGTTGTATACACGCCTTTACAGATCTCCTTACTGTGACGGACTGGCTAGATGGAAGATTTTAAATTAGGAATGGTAACGAATAAGAATATTGAAGTAGTAGAAAACATCATTCGGATTGTGGCCGCGGTCGGGGGAAATTCTTGTGTATTCATTCATCTTAAAAATATATTAAAGATTGGTTAAGAGAATATAAAACCTGATGAAGAACTCCGAGAGTATCATTCCGAACCCCCTCCTACCCCTACAGTATAATAAACTGGCTCTCGATAATAATTTCGAAATAGATATATTACGTGACTCCTTATCGACTCCAAAACGTAGAATGCTCAATCCTGCTTAAACCAGCTCAATCCTGCTTAAACCAACTCAATCCTGCTTATATTATATTATATTATAGCCTCTTGTTGTCCATCCAGGTGTTTTTTATTTTTATTTTATTTTTTCCTTCTTAGTTTTCGTTTCTATTTGTCCTGGATGTCCACTTGCCAATCGGCAAAGGCCTCCTCCAGCCTTCTCCACTCGTGCCTGTCTCTGGCGACCCTGCTCCATGTGACTCCAGCAACTGGCCTTATGTCGTCGTCCCACCTTTTGCGCTGCCTTCCTCTTTTCCTCTTACAGCCCCTTGGGTACCACTGGGTCACCTTTTTGCTCCACTTGTCACTGCCTCTTATAGTGTGTCCAGACCACTTCCATTTGAGTCTCCTGATTTTTGTGACTATGTCTTGTACCTTGGTCTGGTTCCTTATGGCTTGATTCCTTATTTTATCGACTCTCCTTACTCCCAACATACTGCGTTCCATTGACACTTGGCAGATACGTAGTTTATTCAGTTGGTTCTTTGTGAGGGCCCAAGTCTGACTTCCGTACATAAGTATTGGTAGGATGCACGAGTTGAATACCTTGCTCTTGGTGCTGATGTGAAGATGTTGGTCTTTCATTATTTCCTTCATACCCCAGTATCTTTTCCAGCTATTGCCAATCCTTTGTTCGATTTCTCTATTGGTGATGTCCTTGGGTGAAATGATTTGTCCTAAGTAAGTATATTCTTTCACATATTCGATTTCGTTTTGATCTACCCATACTTTTTCCTCCAAGCCGTTTGTGAGCAATTTGGTTTTCTCTAGATTCATCCGCAGGCCCATTTTCTTACTTTCTTTTGCTAGCTCGTTTATCATTTTGCTCAGGTCATGGTGGTTACTGGCAAAAAGGACAACATCGTCTGCAAACCTCAAGTTTGTGAGAGTACAGCCATCAATGCTTATGCCGTAGTTCCTGCTTAAACCAACTCAATCCTGCTTAAACCAGCTCAATCCTGCTTAAACCAACTCAATCCTGCTTAAACCAACTCAATCCTGCTTAAACCAGCTCAATCCTGCTTAAACCAACTCTATCCTGCTTAAACCAACTCAATCCTGCTTAAACCAACTCAATCCTGCTTAAACCAACTCAATCCTGCTTAAACCAACTCTATCCTGCTTAAACCAACTCAATCCTGCTTAAACCAACTCAATCCTGCTTAAACCAACTCAATCCTGCTTAAACCAGCTCAATCTTAAATTTCAAAAAATTTTAATTTTTAATATTTGTAACAAAATATTTGTGTTATCGGCTGTATTTTATTCCTTTTTGTTTATTATACTTTTTAATTTAGTGTCAATGCCTCGAACCCTTAAGTGCTGTTGCATGCCTGTTATCGGTACATAAAATATGTTTCGTGTCCTATTATCCTGCTTAAACCAACTCAATCCTGCTTAAACCAACTCAATCCTGCTTAAACCAGCTCAATCTTAAATTTCAAAATTTTTTAATTTTTAATATTTGTAACAAAATATTTGTGTTATCGGCTGTATTTTATTCCTTTTTGTTTATTATACTTTTTAATTTAGTGTCAATGCCTCGTACCCTTAAGTGCTGTTGCATGCCTGTTATTGGTACATAAAATATGTTTCGTGCCCTATTATGTTAATGTGCTATTTTGAAGGTTTATGTAATGTTGGTGTGTCATAGTCATATATAAATAAAATAATAAAATAAAAATAAGACTTGCCAACATTTCAGAAACGTGCCGAAGCTGAAAACATCCCTCTGTCAGACTTACTCAACAAAGACTGCCAGCGAAGCAAACCGGTCGGTAAAGAGCAACGACTGCGGATATCCAGCGAGACTGAACAGGACACGACAGCCGACACGACGAGTTCGTCGCACGACACGTCCACTGACAAGGATACGTCGCACGACAGATCCAAAGATTCCACAGGTAATATATATTTTTCAGATAAAAAATTTGAAGACCACCACCTGTTAATTAAAGCTGCCTACACAAAGCCCTGCCTGCAGGGCCCTGCTTGCAGTGACACTGCCAAATCGTATTGTGTGTAGGCATGCAGGGCCGATTTTTTTATCTGTTAAATCGGCCCTGCATGCCTACACACAATGAAAGATTCACCACCACAAGGGATACCCGCGATAGTTCAGTTGGTTAAGAGCAATGGACGGATTCCAGTGGTCAAGGGTGGAAATCCCACCTGTAGCGTTTAATTTTTCACTTTGATTCTAAATTATAAATTCAAATCAAATAAATAGCGAAGTCAAATATCATAATTTCGTTAGCGAAAGCATCCACTCGACAACATTTAGTGTAAGTTGGGCGTGCAGCGTGGCGTGCATGTCAAACAATTGAAGCTCATACTGGTGTCCTGAGTCGCCGCTGCACAAATATTAAGCACGCTTGCCCGCCCCGCCGAACGCTGCGCTTCGAGCGTCCACTCGGGCCTTACACTTAGTGTTAAACCTGAGTGGACGCTCGAGTCGGGCGTCCAGCGGGGCGTGCATGTCAAACAATTGAAGCTCATGCTGGTGTCCTGAGTCGCCGATGCACAAATATTATGCACGCTCGCCCGCCCCGCTACACGCCCCGCCGAACGCTCCACTCAGGCCTTACACTTAAAGTTGTGATGTCTTGTGTTTCAGATCCAACGATACGTGTGAACACGTTGCCTCGCGGCGGACGAGTCGCCACGCCGGCGCCCGCGCAGCCCAGGTCCCGGCGGAAACTCTTCACGCAGAAAGAGGCCGAGGAACTGACAGACAAGGAAGACGGTGTGTACCAAAAAATAATCTTTTTAGGGTTCCGTACCCGAAGAGACCAAACGGAACCCTATTACTAAGACTTCGCTGTCCGTCTATCCGTCGGACCGACTCATAGCCCGTGTTTACCGTCATGTTCATATATCAATGCATATGCAATACATATTTATATAGATAAATAGATACTTAAATACATAGAATACATCTAAGACCCAAGAACAAATATTCGTGCTCATCGCACAAATAAATTCCCTGCCCGGGATTTGAACCCGGGACCTCCAGCTTCGTAGGCAGGGTCACTACCAACTAAACTAAAGCGGTAGTCTAAAGATGAATGTTAACTCTTTTAATGGCAATATTCCAGAGACCCCGGCTGCGCCGAAGCGCACGCCCTCAAAGTTAACCCTGCGCGAGCGCAAGGACCTCGCCCGCGCGGAACGTATGGCGAGGCGCATGCTCGGAGCCACCACTCCCGCTAACACACACACGCAGATTCTCTCGCAGACCGAAGCACCTAGAATAGTAAGTATCATCATCATCATCATCATCAGCCTATCTACGTCCCACTGCTGGGCACAGGCCTCCTCTCATAGATGAGAGGGATTGGGCAGTAGTTCCCACGCTGGCCCAGAGCGGGTTGGGGACTTCACATACAACTTTGAATTTCTTCGCGGATGTATGCAGGTTTCCTCACGATGTTTTCCTTCACCGAAAAGCTAACGGTAAATATCAAATGATATTCCGTACATAAGTTTCAAAAAACTCATTGGTACGAGCTGGGATTCGAACCCACGACCGCCGCTTGACAGCCGCACGCTTGAACCACTGGGCTACCGTAGCTTCTTCAACACTTAGGCTGGAAACAGTGCTCGACCAATCGTCAGCGCGCACCGTCGGTCGGGCGCCGACCGACGTAGATATAGGGTCAGTTGCACCAACATACGAACACACGCCGGTCATCGTCAAATATGGCGCCGGCATCTGTCATCCCATAGAAACTTGTCAATCTTTCCATACAATCCGATTTGACGAACACCGCTTACAATTACAGACGGTTTGGTGCAACCCAGCCATAATCTATGCAAGCCAGCCAGCCAGCCAGCTTTGCCAGCTTTTTGTCCGGCAGACGCATCAGAGCCGTCGTTGACGGTAGTTGCTCCGATAGCATGGACATTAACGCTGGCGTCCCACAAGGTTCTGTGCTGTCGCCGACGCTGTTCCTACTGCATATCAATGATATGCTGTCAATTGACTGTTTACATTGCTATGCAGATGACAGTACCGGCGACACTTTTTACACAGGCCGAGCTAATAACCCTCGTTCCAACGTGGAGGAGAGCCGAAAAGTACTTGCATCTGAAATCGAGAATACTCTAACCAGAGTTTCCGATTGGGGGCGACAAAACTTAGTCCAATTCAACCCCACCAAGACGCAAGTCTGCGCGTTCACCGCTAAGAAAGCTCCATTTCCTGTGGCCCCTCAGTTTCAAGGCACACCTCTTACCATGTCTTAGAGCATTGGGATCCTTGGCGTCGACATCTCCAGCGAAGTGAAATTCCGTAGTCACTTAGAAAGTAAGGTTAAGTTGGCATCTAAGAAACTTGGAGTGCTCAACAGGTCAAAGCAGTACTTCACACCTCGACAACGGCTGCAACTTTATAAGTCGCAAGTTAGGCCTCATATGGAGTACTGCTCTCACCTATGGGCGGGAGCTCCAAAATACCAACTTAGCCCTTGTGACTCGCTTCAAAGACGGGCAGTGAGAATCGTCGACGATCCCAGTGTGACGGGCGACCTTGAACCGCTTGATCTCAGGCGGGACTTTGCCTCCTTGTGCGTGTTCTACCGCCTGTATAACGGGGTGTGCTCAGAGGAACTGTTTGACATGATGCCCACGGCCACCCTTCATCATCGCACCGCTCGCCATCGGCAGCGAGCTCATCCCCACACCTAAGAGCCACTGCGTTCTCGTACAGTGCGATTCAACACCAACAGGTGCTTAATACCGAGAACACTCAGGTTGTGGAATGAGCTTCCTGCCGAGGTATTCCCAATGGGCTACAGCATGGGGCTCTTCAAAAAAGGCGTGAAAAGGGTTCTTATGGGTCGGCAACGCGTGAGTGACGCCTCTGGTGTTGCAAGCGTCTATAGGCGGCAGTAACCACTTACCATCAGGTGGGCTGTCAGCTTGTTTGCCTCCGACGTAGTATAAAAAAAAAATATCCTCATTACAGGTGCTAACGGGGATGTCGCGCACCGAGCGCCAAGCCGCCCACGCCGCCATCAAATCCCTCAACGGACGAGTACAGAAACTAGTCAACCAGCGCACCACACACGTCGTACTAGGCTCCTGCGTACACAGTACCAACGACCAAACATGCTTCCAACCGCTCGACGATACTCACTGTTCCAAAATACCAAGTACAAATACTAAGTCGATACCAAGTATGAATACTAGGTCAAAAATACCAAGTACAAATACTAGTTTAGTACCGAGTATGAATACTAGGTACCAAATACCAAGTACAAATACTAGGTCGGAAATACCAAGTATAAGTCAGCGGTGTGGTATTGAAAAGGCGCGCACATTGAACGCTTTGTTAGGGGCCGCGAGAGGGTGTAGAGTCGTGTACGCGCAATGGGTAGCGGACTCGGCGGAGGTGAAGAAGTGGCTGCATCATCATGGGTACGAGGTGGCGCATTTGAGGAAGATTTCACAGGTGATTTGGCTTCATTTATTTCATTAACTAGTCTTTTCAAGCATCCTTATCATTGGAGAGTAGCTGATATCGAGGGATTCTAAAGTAGAATATTGAGCGTAGCGAGGTTGTTTGCGCTCAAGACGGAAATAATAGGGATGTTGACTCAAAATTTATTATTACTCCATACGAAAGAATACATAAAATTATGCCAAATAGTGAAAATCGTATTCAAATACGTCAAAAAATAACGAAACTACAACCGTTAGAATGTCTTTAGTTCGAGAGAGAAAGCACTACAGTACACATCAGTGCTACTTGAGGGCCATAGTAAATGACGGTCGTTCAATACAGAGGTGCGTTTTGCGGAACAGGGACAGAACATGCCTCCTAAAATTTTGAAGACTTATAATTCTGTAATTATTTATTCTTTTGAATTACTTTTTTTGCTATTCGATTGAGAATTTGATCCTTTTTCGACAAAATTCGGATTCATTGATTTTCTTATTTGGTGTCAACATCCCTATTTTGCTACCGTGTGGCCGTGTGTTTCACAAATACTGCTTTTCACACCACCTATGGGGCTCGCTGCTATAAACACGTAATGTCTTGCAAATAATTTTGCTACCGAGGGCACGTACTGCTTTTCACACTTTCTATGAAGAAAATAGTCATTTTTGCCCTCAAATGAGGGAAGAAAAGTACGACTTTGATCCATCATTCGAAGGCAACAATTACACTTCTCTGAATAGCAGGTGTGAAGAGAGTCATTGTTGCCCTCAAATAAGGGAAGAAATGTACGACTGATCCTTCATTCGGGAGCAACAATGACTCCTTTCTGAATAGCAGGTGTGAAAATATGTTGCCCATTCTGAAAGTCCTTGAATCATATTCGTAATCGGAAGCTATTTGAAAGAGCCCTTACGTCCAAACTTCACCTTATTATAAACTAGCGACCCGCCCCGGCTTCGCACGGGTGCAATTTATACATATAAATCTTCTTCTTGAATCACTCTATCTATTACACAAAACCCCATCAAAATCCGTTGCGTAGTTTTAAAGATCTAAAGCATCGATTACATTGAACTACTTCTAGTGCACTAACTGGTGGAGCGGAGTTAAGGCGATATATTGATTGAAAGAGACACCCTTTGTTTTTCGCTCACGACAAAACGGGACGCAACCCTCTCCGAGAATGGCTTTTTAGACGGATCTCGTTAAATATCTGACTGTGTGAAGGTTTATTAGATTTCCTCTTGTCAGTACCTAGATGAGGTAAAATACCATCATATTAACTTAATCGTGTCTTTTAATAATGCGTTGTTTTAGTAGGCTGAGGAAAAAAAGGAAAATATAGACTCGACTTTGGATTTATTTTCTATCGAGAAGATTTTAAGCAATCATGTTTCGCTATTGTCAGTACCACAATCATATAGTCAAGAATCATATATCTGAAAATCAGCCCCTACTGTTTGCTAGTCTGGGCAGGACAGCGTTTCAAAGTCTCCAAATTTCTGAGTGTAGCGCCTTAAACTATCTCACTCAGAGCGAAGTAGTCCAGTGTAATCGATGCTTAAGCATACAACGGGACAGACAGACAGCAGAAAGCGACTTTGTTTTATACTATGGTCTATGGTTATGGACTCCTTTTTCCGCACTTAGTCAGTGTATGTCGGACCATTGTGCGTGGTTTGTTTGCTAGCTAGGGGTCTAGCCAGCCTAACTCCGACCAGAAGCGTAGGATCCCCCTGGTGTCACCACAGGCTTCGCGGAGTGACCTCGGCGCGTTGAGGATTTGAGTCCGTTGTGCAGCTACACCTTCGCATTCCAGGATGACGTGGGGGGCTGTTTCATCGGCTACTTACATACAAACTTTACCCTTTTATAATATTTCTCTAAATACTCGTTCCAGAAAGCCCGCGTAGAGCGCACCGCCCTCGGCCGCACATGCACCGACTACGCTTACGACGTCTTCCGAGGTATGCGAGTCCACGTCTCCACTCGCACTGACCAAAGAGACGCGGCCATCCAACTCCTCACGCTCTGCGGGGGTGTCGTCCAAAATGGCGGCCCTTTACAAGATGGCGGACAAGATGGCCGACTCGGATCAGCTGATTTTGACGTGTGCGTTGGGAATGGTGAGGGTGAAGTGAGCTCTAAGTGGGTGTTCGATAGTGTGGCCGCGGGTAGAATGAGGACTACTCGGCGATATGTGAATTTGCCAGTGGAAAATAGGTGATGTAGGTTTTAGATGGATTTTTAAGTGTAAAGCTAAGATGGCGGAAAGCCAGAGTTTAATATTTACAATTAAGTTCTTTACTTACTAGGGTAATAGAGATTAAGTAGACAACTTGAGATGTATTTTTGTCGAAATATGAACTCAGAATAGGTATCTCTACATTGCGTGAGATTCCATGTTTTTTAGATTTTTTATCTTAACTTAGCAACTAATATCCGCCGTGCACGGAATTGTAACAATAGACATCCTAAGATATTTAGCCAAATACACACATGTATACTTATTAAGAACTAGATATTTATAATTATAAGTGATGTTAATTTCAAAGTAACTTTTAGTGCTTGGCATGAGTGATTGTTAAAATATATTAGACATGTTTATTTATGTACTTAAAAACGTCAATGATTTATTTTGTGTTAATTCTTAACATTAATTAATGTATTTTCATATCTTATATCTTTCCTATATCTTTAAACGGGATCTTATATCTTTGGGAGGGAGAAGTCAGGGTCTGGTCTTGGTGGGAATCGCTGCATGTGAGAGTAGCATTACCTACAAAATGCCAAGAAACCATCTGCTGTGTTAGTGGCGGAACACCGAGATAAAGCAGAGCCCTGGCCAGTCCGAGTCACCCACGTCCCCGCCGTCCCTCCTGGGAACTGCTGCAACCGCGCCGCCGCGCGACCGCCAACTCGAGTTGCAGCTGAGCTGAGGGTGCAGGGCGAAAGGCGAAGCTTCTGCGCCTCAAAACAGAATCTACTCACCAGGGAGGAAACCCGAAATAAAACCGAGCATGCTCACAGGCTCTAAGGTGGCAGCCCCACTAGTGGGCTAGGGTATAGTGGGCCAATCCCTCGCTTACCCGAATCTCACATAGATTAAAGAAACTGAAACAGTGCAAAACCGGACCGATCATAATACGACGACCTTTGGCATGAAAATACGGACACGAATTGCTTGCTGGAATGTGCGTACGCTGAGCGAGGATAGCCGACTAGCCCAAGCAGAAGCAGAAATGCTAAGATACAAGCTGCAAATACTCGGTCTCAGTGAAGTGCGCAGAAACGGATTCGGGGAACTGAGAACGTCGAGAGGCCTTACATTTCTTTACTCCGGGAAGGAAGATGAAGAGGACGTCCGCGAAAACGGCGTAGGATTCCTCCTTTCTGATGCTGCAAAGAAGAGCCTCCTGGACTGGAAACCCATCTCAGAGCGAATCATTACAGCTCGGTTCAACAGCAAAGCCCGCAAGATAACCGTCGTTCAGTGCTACGCGCCCACAAATTTGGCTTCGGAGGAGGACAAGGACGATTTCTATAGTGCACTCAACCTGACTTTGAAGAACACCCGCAAGCAGGACATAGTTATCGTCATGGGGGATCTGAATGCCAAGGTTGGCATTGATAACGACGGCTGTCAAAGACACATGGGCAAACACGGGCTGGGAGTTCGGAACGAGAACGGAGAGAGATTCTCGGAGTTCTGTCAAGACAACGACCTCACCATCGGAGGTACTCTATTTATCCACGGAGATCACCACAAGTACACATGGAACTCACCCGATGGAGTAACCAAGAACCAAATTGACCACGTTGCCATCAGCTCCAAGTGGCGCTCATCGCTGCTCGATGTTCGCAACCGTCGTGGCGCAGATATCGACAGTGACCACCACCTAGTCGTAGCAGAGGTGCGGCTCAAAGTAGCCGTGGCTCGGACGGCTAACGCGTCCACCAAGATAGGCAAACGGTTTGAGGTAAACAGGCTCCGGGATCCGGATATAGGCGACGCCTTCAGACTTGAGCTGCGAAATCGCTTCTCCGCCCTTGAGACTGACTCTACTACTTCTGTCGACGCGGAGTGGAATCACATCAAAATGGCCTACGTAGAGACCAGCTCCGTCGTTCTCGGACACAAAACACATACACGTGAAGACTGGATGTCACCGACAACCTGGAACCTTATTGAAGAAAGGCGCGAACTACATCTTCAACTCCTGGCAACCGACAACCCAGCGGTGCGCGAAGACCTGAGGCTGCAGTATAGAGGGATACGCCGGAGGATCTACCGCAGTACTCGTCATGATCGACGAGTATGGGCTGATAGTGTGGCGGACTGCGCCCAACGTGCTGCTGACTCCGGTAATCTCAGGGAGATGTACAAGGCGACGAAGACGTTGGCTGGGAACCGGAACCGGAGGAAGAAGAAGCCCTTGAAAGACAAAAGAGGCCAGCTTATCTTGACATCGGAGGGGCAGCTCCAACGCTGGCGGGAACATTTCGAGGAGATCTTCCGAGTCCCGAACGACCTCGGTACTACAACACCTGCTGCCAGCTTGCCTGCGCAAAGCCTCAATATTGACGAGGGTCCCCCCACTGGAGAGGAAGTGGTGAAGGCTGTCCGTTCACTCAAGAACGGCAAAGCGCCAGGAGTCGACCTCATCGCGGCGGAAATGCTGAAAGCTGACGTACCTACCGCCGCAAACGCGCTGACACCCCTCTTGCGGAACATCTGGTCAGCCGAAGAGTTACCCGATGACTGGAATAAGGGCCTTCTCATCACCGTGCCTAAGAAAGGAGACCTCAGTGAATGTGGCAATTGGAGAGGCATTACTTTGCTCTCGATCCCGTCTAAGGTGCTTTGCAAAATTATCCTAGACAGATTATCGAGGGCCGTTGAACCTCTCCTCCGCAAAGAGCAGGCTGGTTTCCGCCCAAACCGATCGTGCACGGACCAGATCAACACCTTGCGCATAATTCTCGAACAGGCATCAGAATGGCAGAGGGAAATGTATTTGACCTTCGTGGACTTCGAAAAAGCCTTCGATACGATGAGGTGGAGATGCATCTGGGACAGATTGCGTGAAATTGGGGTCCCCGAGAAAATCATCAACATGATAAAGGCCATCTACGGGAAGTATTCCTGCAGAGTGACACACGACGGTCTCGTCTCGGAGGACATACCGGTGCATGCGGGTGTGCGACAGGGGTGTCTTCTCTCACCTCTCCTATTTCTTGTTGTTCTCGATGGCATCATGACAAACGCAGTAAGCAATAAGCGCCGCGGCATAGAGTGGGGACTTTCCTGCGTCTTGGAAGACCTAGATTACGCCGATGACCTATGCCTGCTGAGTCACACACGCGCTGACATGCAAGCCAAGCTGGACGACCTACAGAGAGAGGCAAAGGAGGCGGGACTGAAAATCAACACCCGGAAGACCCAGGAAATGAGGTGCGGGGCGACAAGTTCTTTGCCGCTACTCATTGGCACAGAGGCTGTGGAAAAGGTCCACAAATTCACTTACCTCGGTAGTGTAGTGTCGGAAACTGGAGGAACCGAAGAGGACATCGCTTCGAGGATCGCCAAGGCACGAGCAACCTTCGCACAGCTCCGCCCTGTATGGCAATCGCGGAAACTGACTAGGAGAATAAAGCTCAAAATATTCCGGTCCAACGTAAAGACCGTGTTGCTGTACGGGTGTGAGACGTGGAAGGTTACGAAGGACATCTCGCGCCGGCTTCAGGTCGCCATCAACCGATGTCTTCGCCGTATTCTCGGTGTATACTGGCCCGAGAAAATCTCCAACTGCGAACTGTGGGAGCGCTGCCATGAGACTCCGATCGACCAGCAGATAAAACGCCGCAAGTGGAACTGGATCGGTCACACGCTCCGAAGGGATCCCGACCACATTCCGAGGCAAGCCCTAGACTGGAATCCCCAAGGAAAGCGTAAGCGTGGCCGCCCTAAGCAAACCTGGCGGCGGACGATCATCGCAGAGGCGAAGACAATAGGGAAGACGTGGAGCGAATTGAAGCGCGAAGCTCAAGACCGAACGGGATGGCGGCGCACTGTGGAAGCCCTCTGCCCCATCTAGGGGACATAGGATCATAAGTCAAGTAAGTCATATCTTTAAACGAGCAATTCTTGTATATTTATTTATTTATTTATATGTATATTTATTTCGGGAATCTCGGAAACGGCTCTAACGATTTTGATGAAATTTGGCATGTGGGGGTTTTCGGGGACGAGCAATCGATCTAGCTCAGTCTTATATTTGAGAAAATGCGTGTTTTCGAGTTTTCATGTTTTTACTTTTGTTCGTGATTGATATTTACAATGGCTGCTGACGTACGGAAATTAAGTGTCAGAAGAACCAGTATAAGCCTGACCTACGAATATGCACATAGTTGTCACGAATCTCAGGGTCAAGACATATAAGGACGTATGGTGAGGCGAGTATAAATCTTGTTTTGTTTAGCATTTAGAAAGAATGACACATGACAACGCCTTACGAGGTTTTTTATCAGACACGTTCAAGGGGCTGACACCATGCTGACACGCTTTGCTAGAGAAAGATAGTCTTATTGCGATTCCTATAAGATTAAATAGAAAAGAGGCTGAGAGAGAGAGGGGAGATGTTTTGTCCCTATCACCGACCGGACGTTTTTTCATGGTCGGGTTACAGGCAAATTCAAATTTCCATAAGCAATGCATTTGACATGCAAACCGGCCAAATTGCATAGTACAAATTTTGTATGAATATGAGCAAAAGTATGAGAAAGAATAACTACAGAGTATATATTATATCTATGGGCACGTTCTGCGGTGTCAAATAATCTCAATGAATCAAAAAGTTTAGATACCTATATCCTGGAGGTTGCGTATTAAAATCGTTATTATATGCTTACCATTTTGTCTCGTTCCACCGCATAGCTGCGTCCTTTTCTCGCACCATCATAGCCCATTATGTGGTCGGGCTTCACGTTTAATTATGTTTATTTTGATATTTTTAGTTTATTTTGGTCGCGGTTTAAAAAAATGTATTTTGAATCTCGATGACGAAATTGTTATCATTTTATTTCGCACTGACATTTATTTACTGAATGCGTTATTAAAACAGATCGGAGAAGGAATTAGTCGAGTAGCCAAGCCAGGAATTCAAAAATAATGTTTATTTAATGTTTATTTCAAATGTGTACCTATATGCAAGTGTCGTGAGGACTTTGAAATGCCTAGGAAAAGCCTTTGTGAAAAACGTTTAATGTACGCATCCAAGGCAGACCTGAGGAAAAATATTTGTGTTGTTGTTGTGTATTTGTCCTTAATTGTCCTTTATTGCCCTTCGCCCCTCAACTTCGAGTGTACGCGTGAGCTCGGCCTTGCCTAGCTTAGCGTTATCGCTCACCTTCGGTCCTTCGGCCCTCAGGTTCGAGTGTACGCGTGTGTTCGGCCTTTAAGCCTCGCTTAGCTTTACCGCTCACCTTCGGGCCTTCGGCTCTCAGGTTCGAGTGTCCGCGTGAGCCCGACTTTCGGCCTCGCTAAACCTTACTTCGATTATAACAATGATAGTAATAGTGAGTGTCTGCGTGGGCTCGCCCTTCGGGCCGCAAGCGACTCTCCGGCTCGCGTGGAGAGCGCGCTCTAAGGGACGCTTCGGGCCTTCGGGCCTGCGAGGCCTTGAAGCTCACCTTCGGGCCTTCGGCCCTGAGGTTCACTTGTAAGATACATGGGGCATATGAATAGTTGGGCAACCCTTTCCTCTCGTATCGGTCTCGCAAAAAATACTGGGGGGAGGGGATGCTTGCGCACTCGGGATGGGGCTCCGGGCCTTCGGCCCTCCGCCGAGCTCGGCCTGCGGCCTCGCAGCCTGAAGCTCGCCCTTCGGGCTCGCGAAACCTTGTATGTATATAGGATTTTCGGTAGTTTGATACTCCCGCAGCTCGGCCTTCGGCCTCGCCAAACATTTGAGGGGGGGATGCACCTGACCACTTGAATGCCTGCGGCCTGGTGGCCTGAAGCTCGCCCTTCGGCCCTCAGGTTCGATTGTAACAATGATAGGAATAGTGAGTGTTTGCGTGGGCTCGCCCTTCGGGCCGCAAGCGGCTCTCTGGCTCGCGTGGAGAGCGCGCTCTGATGGGACACGTAGGGCCTTCGGCCCTGCGCGAAGCTCGGCCTTGGGCCTCGCGACTTCAGGCCTTCGGCCCTCAGGTTCGCTTGTAAGATGCATGGGTCATATGAATAGTTGGGCAACCCTTTCCTCCCGTATCGATCTCGCAAAAATTACTTGGGGCGGACGTTTGGGCACTCGGGATGGGGCTCGCGAAACCTTGTATTTATATAGGATTTTCGGTGGTTTGGTACTCCCGCAGATCGGCCTTCGGCCTCGCCAAACATTTGAGGGGGGGGGGGGGGGGGGGGGCACCTGGCCACTTGAATGCCTGCAGCCTAGCGGCCTGAAGCTCGCCCTTCGGGCTCGCAAAAATTACTCAAAAATTGTTTTGCCCCCTGAGTCCCCGCATGCCAAATCTCAACGCGCTAGGAACATTTTGAAAAAAAATCAAATTCCATTCCATCATTTTTCATCTCCATTTTTTTCCAAAAAATAATCGCCAAAAAAAAATCACCTCACCAAATGGCTTGCAGTTCTCTACGACATTTGGTCGAGCATCCTCCCACCTACCGTTTAGCCAGGCCGTTGGCCAACTTTTTGGTTTTCAATCAATCAATCAATTATTTATTTTACATTAAAACATGGTGTACATTAGAAGATATAAAAGAGGTATTCAGAGGTTTTCAGAGGTATTTTTCTGGTAGTCACGGAGCCACACCCTACACTTTTCCCAGACATCGTATTAGACCTGAGGGACCTCACTAGGAGAACAATTATGTCAATAGAAATGTGTCGGGTTGCAGCCTTATATAGGTCTGTCTATCTACTTAATATCTTTATTTAAATCTTTGTAGAGCTATAGTCTGCCTGGTTCACGGGAAAACACCGAGCAGGGCTCGGTCTCCCAGGTACTATTTATTAAAATGTGATGAATTTTGGACAAAAAATGGGAAAAGTGATTCGCGTATTTATTGTTTCGTTTATTTATTAAAAAGTAATGGCATGAGTATGACAGTGTTTTATTTAACTTTAATCATTGTCCCTTCGTAATTTGAGCCACTGTAGCTATGGCCTAAGAAAACAAGGTATGCCACTCCGGATCATAGCCAGGGGCGACTCACCGCGTGACGTCATCGCGCCGCTACAAGTACTATCGAACCAACTGAATCGTGACATTCGTGACCCACCGTGAAACCTTGTCACAGAAAGTGTCAATGATTTTCCTTGTCAGGCAGTACGATCTGTTCATAGGCCGGGAGGCGATGACACAAAATTTCCAACCATTTGTACCAGTATAGCGATCCTACAGGGGTCTAAGTACGTAATGACGAAAAGGATTTTTCATATCATATCACTGGTACCGGCGGCCCAACCGCGTGAGCCCCTGCAACCTGCGCGTGACCCTTTGACCGCCAAGAACCTATAAAGTGGTTGTGTGACTTGTGTGTCATCGTGCCCACCACGCCAACAACCACTTAAAAGGTCGGAGTGAAGGTGTACTTTGATCATGAATAAAATCATTTATGAACTGCTTTAATTTGTTTTTATCGGTTTAGACATTAGGTACACCAATTCAACAGTGCTTGGCGTGGTGAGCACGATGACACACTATCGCTTTGGCGGTCAAAGGGTCTAACGTGTCGGTTAAATTTCGAAAATCAAACGATTTGTACCACAAAAATTCTAATTTCCTATAGTCGATGAAAAATGTAGATGGTATCGGAAATGCCATCATACCGACGTGAACACGTCCGTAAAAAAATTGTTTTAGGCTAATTTTTGCACAGCTAATCATCGTTGAGTAGTCAAGAAAATCACCATGCCATACTTTTCCGATGGGGCCAAATGGCCGCAAAGGAGTTTTTTTTTTCTTTTTTTGCTAAACGATTTGTACCAGTATGGCAAAGAGTATAATAATATATATCAGTATGGGCATTTGGATTTCTGGAAAGTGCCTGCGCCTGAAAATATGCCGCGCGTTCATCTGAACTAAGCCTAAAATAACATAACCTTTATATCCTATATCCTTTTTTGTAGCCTTTAATATCTCAACTATAATATGACACTTAAGGCTTTCTAACTCGAATGAAACTACATATCTATACGGGACACAAAAAATCCGCTAGGCGGCGCAACATTATTGTAATTCTCCCCAGTAACAAACACAATTACATTTCACACTATCTTACTATAACCACAAAATAAAGAATATACAGAAGGTCCGTTCCCGCCGTTCTTGAAAATACATACCTAAACTACAGGGTTGCTTCTGTATTGATTCTGAATTTTAAAAAGGAGCAGATAAATTAAAAATTCTTCAACATGACATTTAAATATGAACCAGCGTATCTTGGTAAAAAACCGGCCAAGTGCGAGTCGGACTTCGCACATTTAGGGTTCCGAATCAACCTCAAAAATATGATTTATTCATATATTAGTATTTGTTGTTAAAATATACGTAATATTGAACATTGTCACCAAATTTCAAGTTCATAGGTCAATGAGAAGTCTAAAAATTCTTCGGAACAAATTTTGTGACATACGACGGACGGACGGACGGACGTCTGGGCGACACCAATAGGGTTCCGTTTTGACCCTTCGGGTACGGAACCCTAATAAATTGATGCGTGACCCGCTGCGAGTTGTGACTTGTGACCGGCGGCGGTCGAGAGCGCCAACAAAAATATACCTAATTAATTAGGTACCTACTTAACTAAACCATAGTACTACTTAAATACTGGCGTTTTACCAGCGAACGATAAGATGAATGTGTAATGGTTGATCGTCGTTATCAAAGCGGCAAGTTTCAAAAAATTACCTACCTACCTAGGTATTGTAACTACCAAAATGAGAAAACCGTTTTATTTACCTTTCAATATCGTTTGAAAATTTGAAGAAAGTGTAGGCACCGTTTTTTGTTGTATTTAAGTGTATTTAAACAATAAAATACATTCCAACTGTAATAATATCGGTTATTCATTTTGACGTACGTGACATAAACTATCTACCTAGCGGCGAGGACGTCAAGTGATCAACGCGCGCACAACTAGCACTCGCGACGCGACAGTGACAGTCGCGACTAAGCTAGTCCGAAATCAACCGAGAATGCCTGTAAATGTTACGTCATTGTGCGTGCGGCGAAAATGGCACTTTGTACTGAGCGGACTCTCTGCTCCGGCGCGCGCCGCCGCTATTTACTTTGTGATAGTGGTCTGTTTTTAAAAAGTGGCATTTAAGCCATTTTTTTAACGATCAGATTTAATTACTAAGTACACCAGTTTTAAATGCCCTCATAAACTTGGCACCTTAAAGAAAAAACAAAATTCGGTTAATAAAATTTATTACTTATGCAACGCGCACCTGCGTCGTCCATCCTTTTCTACCGGTAACGTTAGAGAGCGAGGGTAGACTGAGTGGCACGAGTGAGTGCAGGTGGCTTCCTTCACTTCCTTGGGGTATGCTTGGGGTTTAGTGCGAGAATTTGCATCGGTGTAGGTAATAACTTACCTACTGTAGGAAAAAAAAAATAACTTCGGAACAGAGACCATTTCGGTACAGTAGCGGATTTGCGTTGAGGCTCGGACCTAGGGTGGAAAATCGTGACAAAATATGGCGGCCAATGGGTGACTACAAGATTGAAAATCCGCCACTGACTATCCGGGTTCCGAAAATCCATTCTTAGGGTCTTTCCATCAGATAATGTGCTAGGCAGCTATGCTGCGAGGACATGAAAGCTAGGCTAGGCTACGAAACTACTTATGTGGCCGTTTCTGCTAAGCTAAAGTATGTAGCCATTCGAGGAAGATGCGCACCACGAGGTAGCCGTGCGAGGAAGATCCGCAGCTCGAGCACTCGCGACCATCCATAGCGCGCATGCGCAGCACGCATCCAGAGCATGCATCCACAGCACCCATCCAGAGTATTCCAGAGCATCGCATCCTTCCATAAAAAAACATACCTTAGTTGAAACCGTTTCTACCAGTGCTATGCTATGGGCCAATGAATATGATTTGGTGGATATTAAACGCATCCATAGTACCTATAAGTTCGTACAAAACTGTAATGTCAAGTGCTGTCAAATTAACGCAAGCAAAAAACTACCTTACAGTCAGAGCTCTAAGTCTAGTTTTGCTTACGTTCGTTTGTCAGAATTTAGCCTTAGAGTTGTGTCCGAAGTTCCGAACTATAACTTAGCATAGCACATCTCTAGTGGAAAGGCAGCCTTAAAATGTACGTACAGTCACCAGCACCAATATCAGCTATAACAAAGGCGGCATAAATATCTGACACGTCCTTACGCTAACTTACGGCCCACAAATAGTCATGTCGTGTCAGATATTTATGCCGCCTATGTTTTGGCAGATATTAATGCTGGTGAGTTGGTAAGTGGTGGAGTTATTTTCTTTTACATAAGAATTAATGTAAATCATTGTGCCTTGTCCATTACTGGTGATATCACTCTAATTTGGTAGACCGCTTCCTTGGCTGAAGGTACTTTTTTTTTTGGTTCGGAGTACTGTGTACATTAAGTAACATAATTGACATGTTATTTAGTTATCTAACCAAAATGACCGTTTCGCTGCAAGTTTGTTGCTTGTCAAAGTATTCTTCGAATTGGTCTGCACTGTCAGTGACATTATCGCTTGTACACTCATTTTGATACGTATAGGTACGTACCTAATAACTAATAACCTACTAACTATGTAGGTACCTAGACTAACTATGTAGGTTTATTTCCCATTGCCTCGCAGAATACAAAAATGAAACAATATAAACAGAAAAAAAATATTAAAAGAAATAGGTAACAGTTTATAAAGTTTTATACGTAGGTACCTAACGCACGTAATTTGTAACGTTTTATGACAATACTTATAAATGTTTTCCACTAAGTTGGTAGCACCCAGAAAATGCCATTCACGCGTGCCTTAAAGAGGTCCAGGTTATATGAACTCTGAACACACAGGTATAGGTTAACCTTTTAACTCGTCTCCTTCATCTCCTTGCGCCTCATGGCGCGCAGGAACCGCCTGAGTCAAGCGGTATGTCTGCAAAAGGGCAAGGACAAACACGTCGCTCTATGACAATACCTCTTATCAGTTACATGCGCTATACAAACGAAGGTTACATATTAAAATACCTAAAATTGATATACCTATTGTCAAAATACCTATGTACGAAATACCTATTTTTAAAATACCTAACAGTTATTTAACCTACAGTTTAAATGACCGAAGTTTGAAATACCTACGTTCAAAAAACCTATTCAACGAAAAACCTACTGTTCAAAATCCCTAACGGATGAAATACCTAATGAACGATTCGCCTAAGTTTGATATACCTACGGTCAAAATACCTACAGTCAAAATACCTACAGTACATTATCACGACAGGTTTTTAAAAATGGGTTTTTAGGGTTCCGTAGCCAGAATGGCTAAAATAGAACCCTTATGGTTTCGGTCTGTCTGTCTGTCTGTCCGTATGTCACAGCCGATTTACTCGGAGACTATAAGTACTACAATTATGAAATTTGGTAGGAAGATGTATCCTATTAACCGCTACATAAAAGTAATGTGAAAATAGGAAAAAACATTTTTAGGGGGGCACCCCATACATGTAACGGGGGGAGGAAAAATTTTTTTTCAATGCAAGTACGTAGTTGTGAGGGGTATTTTTGGATAGGCCTTTAAAAATAATATCGAGGTCAATGAGAAAGTCAATCGTTGGTGAGATATCAGCTTCCAAATTTGTACAAAATGTGTCCCCCCCCCCCCTCTATTTTCCAAACTATGAAGATTAAAATTCTGAAAAGAAGAGGTGGTGTGCAATAATAAATACTTTCAACGAATTTTGGTTTGGACAAGATGGGATTAAGGGTTTTTGAGTTTTCACTGAAAAACTGTCTTGCCCAAATGAAAGGATGTAAGTGCCGTGGCTTCCCTATGATGATACAACCTTTTTTGATCCAAGATATTAAATAGTGTTTTTAAAAGTTGACTGCTAGGTGTCTGGTACGGAACCCTTCGCTGTGCGTGATCCGACACGCACTTGGCCGGTTATTGAAATAGGTAAGTAGTAGTAAAAAATATCAAAAATCAAGAATGTCAGTTGAATAATAAGTTTATGGGAAAATGTTCGTTTCTGGCGCTTCGCCGGCCGCTACCGCGGCACGCTCGCTTCGCTCGCTCGGCTCGCGTGCTGTAGGGTTGCAGTTCTACCTAACCACTCCTCCTCGCTTCGCTCGTCGTCGTACCTACAGCGATCTGCCTTAGAGTAAAATATGTAGGTAGAAGCGGAGAATAGAGGTAGAGATTGTCATAACATAATTTTTTACCTGTACCTAGGGCAGGTCGGTGTAGGTACGACGACGAGCGAAGCGAGGAGGAGTGGTTAGGTAGAACTGCAACCCTACAGCGCGCGAGCCGAGCGAGCGAAGCGAGCGTGCCGCGGCAGCGGCCGGCGAAGTGCCAGAAACGAACTTTTTAGGGTTCCGTAGCCAGAATGGCAAAAACGGAACCCTTATAGTTATAGTCTGTCTGTCTGTCTGTCTGTCTGTCTGTCCGTCCGTATGTCACAGCCGGTTTACTCGGACACTATTAGTACTACAATTATGAAATTTGGTAAGAAGATGTATTCTATGAACCGCTATATAAATGTGATGTGAAATACAATAAAAAATATTTTAGCCCCCATACATGTAACCGGGGGACGAAAAATTTATTTTCAATGCAAGTAGTTGTGTGGGGTATTGTTGGATAGGCCTTTAAAAATAATATAGATGTTACTTAGAAAGTTTTCCATTTAAGTCAATCGTTGGTGAGATATTAGCTTCCAAAGTCGTACAAATTGTACAAAGTGTGTCCCCCTCCCCTCTAATTTCCAAACTATGAAGATGAAAATTCTGAAAAAAATTGAGGTGGTGTACAATAATAAATACTTTCAACGAAAATTGGTTTGAACAAGATGGAATTAGTTACCACTGAAAAACTGTTTTGCCCAAACAAAAGGACGTAAGTGCCCTGTCTTCCCTATGAAGATACGACCTTTTTTTGATTCAAGGTATTAAATAGTGTTTTGAAATGTGATGTGGACTAGTAGGTGTCGGTACGGAACCCTCGTTGTGCGTGATCCGACACGCATTTGGCCGGTTTTTTTAAATAATTTAACTTGTTTATAATAACAGTAAACACTTAGCTAGGCTTTAGTACTGTAGGTATTTCGACTGTAGGTGTTTCGACTGTAGGTATTACGACCGTAGGTTTAATGACATATAGGTATTTTAAAAATAGGTATTTCGTACATAGGTATTTTTATAGTAGTTATTTCAAGTTTAGGTTAATCGTTCAATAGGTATTTCGTCCAATAGGTATTATGAAAATAGGTCAAATAAGTCATAGGTATTTTAAAAAATAGGTATTTCGTACATAGGTATTTTGAAAATAGGTATATCAATTTTAGGTATTTTAATATGTAACCCAAACGAATTATCATACGTATTAGTAGCTATCTAAGTATAGAACAATAGGGAAGAATACCTACTAAACGAATGATTTACGACGGTACATAGAATAGTACTTAACATACGTCGTGAACAATAGAATTGGTCAAAAATAGAAACTGTTCTACTTGACACAATACAATACAATTTTCCTCTATGTACATCAGTGGCGGAGCGTCCATACAACTCGATTCCCACCGGCTTGCGTAATTTTCAGCCTGGGGGCCGATTTTTGAGTGTCGAACGCTCGACTTTTCCCTCGAGATCTGTCAAAAAACTATGACGTTTTGACAGATGTCGAGTGAAAAATCGAGCGTTCGACACTCAAAAATCGGTCCCCTGGTCTTTTACTAATACAAAAGGCAAATTATTTCTAGCTTCCCTTAGAATATTTTGACGTGCCGCCACTGATGTACATCCACCAACAGCATACTTACATATATGCCTCTGCTGCATGCCTCCTCTCAAAGATATATAGAGAGATATATCTCTAAAGAAAAGAAAGAATAAAAAAAAAAGAAAAAGAAAAGAAAGAATAAAGAATATAGAGCCTATAGTGTTTCCCACTGCTGGGACAAGGCATCCCCCCTGTTTTTCCAATTATCAACGTTCTTGGCTTCTTCTGGCCAGTCATTTAAAAAGGTGTCCACGTCTGCCCCGTATCCTCGAGTGCTGAAGTCTTCCACTACCTCTCAAAGATAATTAAATTTCAAAAATAATCCCCAAAAGACTCGATAAAAACCGCATTCAATTTGGTACATCCGTTAGGAATCTACGAAATTAATCGCCACAGGTGGGATAGTATTGGTAGTGGGGTGGTGTTAGAGCGAGCAAAGCCAAGTCTACACACTGGCCCTGCAGTATTGTATTCCAGTTTACGCCGGGCAACCATCCGCCTGGTTTCAGCGAACCCCGCCGAGTCTGGTGCATGCTGAATCGCCAGAGAACAGGTGTTGGTCACTGCGCCTATCTCCGAAGAAAATGGGGTTGGAGCGAACAGGAACACTGCGAAGGATGCCCTAAACAAACTGTCCAGCATATCGTCCTGGAGTGCCCACTTACAAAATATGACGGACCAGCAGAAGACCTTAAAAACCTAACGAGCGCAGCTGCTAAGTACCTGTAAGAATGTAAATTTAGATTATTGGACAGTGTTATGTAATTGCCATACGATAAATAAATAATAATTGTATGGTACTACTGTCTTCAAATCCACGAATCCTGCTTGACAGCCTCATGTTTGAAAAACTTAGCCACCTTCTTGCCAACAAATAACAATAGAGTCCTCTCTGTATACGGATTATATCGCGTTTGTTTTGCATAGTCTAAATATTAATGTTGCTTACCGTAGGTACATTTTCTGCACCTATGGTAGCCTATCCCTATCCCATCGCGACCCCGAGGACGCGCTGCATTTGTTTCTTGCCTTCAACGCAACACCGAATCTTGAAATCAACACAACACGCAACAAGATTTATAAACACTATTTTTTTTATACAATACCTACATGATTTGACCTTTAATTTAAGACCGTTATTAAAGCTAAGGGTCGGAATAATAGCCTAGTAATTGCGCAACATCAACTGAATTCAAACCGACAACAAATTGCATAATATTGTGAACTAACAAACCCCAATGACATTGAAATTTAAATTGGGTTACGTGGCGCTATGCAATGCCAAAAAGTCGTATCTTTATATGTCATGCCGTCATGCGTCATTTTGGTTTTGATTCCCATTAAAAACGGCCCTGCAAAGTCTATCCCTTCAAGTTAAATAGGTCTATCATGGTATTGACTCTCATATTGTCATGTAACCTTTTGATTTTGTCCGATAGGCTAAAGGGCGATATGCAAGGGGTGAATCAAGGTCGTTCATATTTTTAATCACTCAATTCATCAATGTCAAGAATTTTGTAAACTAGTGCCATTTTGGGAGCACGCATGGATTCATAATAATTTCACAGATCAGATGATAGTCTTTTGTAGTTTAATTCTGCCGCGTGTAAAACGCATGATGTGAAAATAAAGTACATAAACATAAAGAAAGGCAAGCAAACAGGGACAGTAATATTTTGTAAAATAAAACGCTTTTCAAGTATTAGTGGTAGCCGTACGATTAAAAAAACCGCAAATCGATGTACAGTTTAGCCGTTTGGCACACGCATACTAGAGGTGAAAACAAAATTTTTGACCAGCAGTTCCGTATCTGCACTAGATATGAGCGCCGCGCCGCCGCGCCGCCGCCGCCGGCCAAAAACCCACGCCGCCGCCGCCGACACATGGCGATCGGCGCGCCGGTCTCTGTTTCGCGCGCGTTTCAGATACTGTGTAGCTTATCTTTTACACACTTATATCATCGATCGGCAAACTAGTTTGGAATTTGATATTTTACGGTTATATAGCGTTATTTATTTTAGTATTCAGTACCAAAAATGCACAAGAGGGATCCTTAATGAGCGATTCTAAACAAAATCCGGCAGACTGGCAACTTTGTGCCGATGTTCTAGATTACTTACTTACTTTACTTATATATACGTATTTGCCAAAGCTGAGAGTCAAAAACAATGTTACGCCGAAAAGCCGGTAATCGGCACGATTACATCTCGGAAAGTAGGTGTCTCTTTTGCCTCTTTTTGGCGGAAATTAGACACGTCTGAGTTTTTGTGGCATTGAACCTAACCAGACTGGACTGGCATCGCTCTAATCGAAGAGAGAAAGGTTCACAGGCATAATCATAACTTCCCATTAGTCCGAATTTTGGTCATACTGGTTCGTGCAATGGATATGTAGTTCTCTACAACAGTACTGAAGTCTGCACACCCAAAGATACCGGGCGCACAGCAGAAAGAGTCGCAGAAAGCACTGACCCATGGGGGACAACGTCATTAATAGCAATCGGATCAGACGAGCAGCCATCAATAACCACTCCAATAGATTCTATACCTCAGGAAATCCGATATCCAATCCAAGCACAACAACCAGCAGGCAGACAATACGAAGAAAGTTTGATTAGAGACCGTTGTGCCAGACCATGTCAAAGCAATAACACACCTGGAATGAGGCCATTGTGAAATCGAGAGAAACCGCTAGGGCTTCTTCGTATTTAATATCTATGGCCTTCTTCCAGGTGTGTGTGTTGTACGCTAGAAGATCCCCAGTGGCCCGATTGTGACGAAAGCCGTATTGTCGGTCACTGAGGAGATCATTTGATTCTAGGTGCGCCAAAGAGCCTGCTGTTCAGTTAGAACACTCCATAATCTTGCAGTAAATAGATGTGACCGAAATGGGCCTGTACGAGTAGTTAGCAGAGTCCACGCGACTACTGCGTATTAAATAATCTTCAATGCCGTTGAAATTAGTTTGGTTTAGTGAAGAACGTGCTTTTACTTTACTAAACGGTTAAAACTCACGTATTAATTGTCGTTTAGTAAAATAAAATTATAACATGTCTCACGAAAGTTTATATTCAAGAACTTGCTTGTTTCTGACACGGTTCGATGTATTCGAGGTTCACCAAAAGATGGACATAATGCCGCTCCTAGTATTTGTGATAAATCCTAGAAGTATATAATATGCGAGTGTGTTTGCGTTAAAAACACCACGTTTCGGAGACATCCAAGAGTTTGAGCAGAATTGTCATGTTTACATACAAATATCAAATTTTAGAGCTTTGTCATGTGACTGGACCACCTTGACGCGAAGTTTCCCGCAGGCAGCAATAGACTTGCTGTTTTCATTGCCACTTAGATGTTACCTACATATACAGCAGAGCATACCTAGTCTTAATACACAATGTGTAACCCACCATGCGTAATCGACTAGGACGGGATAAAACGTAGAACATCGATATCAATAGGCGTGTTTGTCATCCTGACAGTAAAAACGACGTTGACAGGCGTGTACGGCATCAAATAAGGGAAAAAAACGTATTTTTGTTTTGAACCAGAGGTTTTTACAAGGTCACGCCGCCGACGCCGCCGCCGCCGATCAATTTTGGTCGGCGCGCCGCCGCCGGCCAATTGCCCATCGGCGCTCATATCTAATCTGCACTAAAGTTCCATAAATCACGTAAAATAGGTATTGCAGTAGAACCGTGTCACTTAGTAATATTGAAAAATTAAAAAAAAATACTTAATGAAAATCATTTCAAAATTGCTTTTTTGAGGTTAGATATGAGGATATAACGTATCATTTCTGGTATATTGAACAAAATAAAAATCAGCCATATCGTGTCTGGAGGACCTCAAACTTGGTATTTTTCGAAAATTATTTTTGATTTTATTAAAAAAAATAGCGGAAATGTAGTTAATGTGGATGTATGTTGATGTGGTATATTTTTAGAATCGTCTCAAAAAGCCCTTTCATATGATACCACACACGATAGGTTCCTAAAAAAATATTATTTTTTTTGCATACAAAAAAAAGAATCTCTCAGCACTCCCCCCCTAAGGGAATTTTTTTTAGGAACTGCGGGGCAAAAATTTTGTTTTGACCTCTAGTATGCGTGTGCCAAACGGCTAAACTGTACATCGATTTGCGGTTTTTCATTGAAATTGGGCCTGTACCGCTACCACTATATCAATATACCTACTAAAGTTTAATTTTTAGTTGGACTCGTAATCAGTATAAACGCCGTCTCCTTTCCTATAAATATAAACGAGGTAAAAATAGGTTTTTTAACACGCTTTTTTTTAGATATACTATTCTTCGTATTGCCTAACACTGTATTAATTAGCAATTTCCGGGATCCTATCATAAAAATATCAATGTCCGAAAAAGAAAATTTTTCGAGTTTTTAAGAGTCCGATTTAGACCTGAAAACATTGCTTTTTTGACTGTTATTTTTGCAGTTTAGATGTAAAATTAAATAAAGATAATGACAAGATAAAAAACATAAGCCGCTAACTCTAACTACATTGACCGCAGAAGCAGAAAACGAAACACCTCCCTGTAGTGTACCAATGTAGTAAGTGCAACAGACGGATGTGGTTATAGTGCGCGCCATCCACGACGACGCGCCCCTCCACAGCGAATCTCATACTTAATCTGTGCGCAGTTGTACGGCTTGGGCATTTTCTATATAGGCCCTCAAGTATAGTCTTACCGTCAGGCAGACGGTATTCGGAATCGCACAGCAACCGAACGGAACTGCTTAGGTAGTGTGGCTAGCACAACTGTTACTGCGAGGCGACGCGAGTAGAGAAAGATCTACCCTCCTCTTTCTAATTCACAAGGTTCGAGCGAGACAGGAATCCACCTTATCCACCTTACACGATCCTGGGCGTCCTCTTTAGTGAGCCCGTTCTCGCTCATGTCGGCCTTCACGACATCCAGCCATCGCTTCTTGGGTCTACCTCGGGTTCGAAGGCTAGGTCAAGGCATTTGTTTCCGACGTAGTCAGATGGCCTACGACAGACGTGACCGAACCAGCGAAGGCGAAATTCCTGGAGCTTCTCCGCTACATCACGAACACCGAGGCTGCCACGGATACAAATACAAATACAAATACAAATACAAATAGTTTATTTCACCAATAAGCATACATAATCAAATACAATAAGTACTGACCCCCACACTAGGCGATGCCTGTCCCGTGGGGGAGGTATACATGCAACGGTTAACATAAATTACGTATATCGACGACTACCGCTGGCAACAGTATGACAGTATGACTAATTATATTCATTATAAACTAATAAAATTTTAAGTGCTACTACTACCTTTAACTATAGACATAGTTTTTTTTTTTTTTTTTTAAAGAACAAACAGGTGACTTGCCTGAAACATAATACTAAAAAATAAAAACTTAAACATTTGAATCTTTAACAAACATAAAATCTTCTAAAGTATGTGCTTGAGTAAATATGTATGTGTGTGAGTTTGTGTTTGTACGGGTGTGTATTTATGTGTGTGATTTTGTGTTTGTACGTGTGTATGTGTGTGCGTGTGTGAAGGAGTGTATGTACCTATATGGGAGAGTGAGTATACAAGAATGTGTATCAATGGTATCAATATAGTATCTTTATAAGGTTTTCAGTTTCGGTAAAAGATAGGTGCATCATATGTTTTGACAATAGGTTTTTTGTTTCAGTTATGGAGTATTCTTGAAATTTGTATATACCAACTAAACGGTTGTAGATCCTAGGGTATAAAAATACTGCGAAACGACGAGCAAATGAGGTTTTAACAGCTGTGACAGGAATTTTGAAGTTACGTTTTTTTAGTAAGTTATTGTACTCAGGTAAATTTAGGACTAGTTTGTGTACGTGTGTTGCCACTCTTATCAAGTAAAGTTTACGTACACTGAGTACCTTGGCTACACTATATAAATCGATCGTAGGGAATCTAATCGGTTTCCTTAGAGCTACTTTCAGGACCGCTCTTTGTGCTCTTTCTAGTTTCAGTATGATAGCGGTGGTTGTTCCTCCCCAAGCCAGTATACAATAATTAATTATAGATTGCCCAAGCGCTAGATAAATAGTTTTCAATATGCTAAGGTTGGCTGAGTCGCGAAGCATTTTCATTGTGTATATCAGTTTCCGAACACGGCTAGAGACAGCAGCCACGTGCTCTCTGAAGCTTAACTTTTCATCCATAACAATCCCAAGGTACTTGATAGTAGTAGATCTAGACAAGTTATCGCAGGGGCAATCCCGGGCCGCGCTGTCAACACAATTACGACTGTGAGCTTTAAGTTCAGGCTCGTGTCTTGGAGCCGAAGCAGATGTCTTATGGAAGCAAAGAAACCTAGTTTTTGTAGTGTTTAGAGTTAGAAGATTCTGCTTCAGCCACTGAGACACCAGCGCGATACCCTGTTCAGCGCGGTCGCACGCATTGACCCACGATTGCCCATGGAAAACGATAGCTGTATCGTCGGCATAACACAAGACTTCGGCATTCTGTATGGGGATAAGTGTAATATCGTTTATATACAAAAGAAAAAGAGTAGGACCAAGAATGCTGCCTTGTGGTACACCGAAAGATACAGGTCTCATGTCACTAAGACGATCACCAATTTTGACGTATTGTCGTCTTTCCGTCAAATAGCTGAAGAACCAATTGAGAGTAGTTCCCCTGATGCCGTATGAATCCAGTTTTCTCAGTAGAATGGGGACGGAAACTGTGTCGAAGGCTTTCGCTAAATCCAGAAAGACTCCGACACAGGCCCGCCCCTCATCCAAATGGGACGAAATAGTCTTTGTAAGCAGAGTAACGGCGTCTTCTGTTGATAGTTTTTTACGAAAACCGAACTGTCGATTGGATAGGAGAGAATTTGATTCTAAAAATGTTACCAATCTTTTATTAACGATACGTTCTAAAAGTTTTGAAACGCAGCTCAGTAGAGAAATCGGCCGATAGTTACTAGGTTCGTTTTTTGCGTTTCCCTTATGAATCGGAACGACAGCTGCGACTTTCCATGTCTTGGGGAAGACACCACTCTCAATGCTTTGGTTGAAGATCACAGCAAGTGGTTCTGCTATCACAGGACCCATTGCTTTGAGAATTTTATTATTTATATTATCAAGACCAGGTGAGCTGTCTGGGTTAGATTCCTGAATGAGACGGAGAACTTCATGTTTGTCTGTAGGAGACATGAATATAGATTTAGGCGTTGAAGGGATATGGTTAGCTTTCTCAGCAAGAGATTTTTGTGTTTCGTTTTCCTGGATAAGTATTTTGTTTGCAAGATTTTGACCAACCGAAGAAAAGTATTCGTTACACACGTTTAAGGAATCTCTCTCGTCGCTTCTAATTTTTGTCAGGACTTGCGCTGTTGATGGTGCTGGCTTACGACGATGTGCTATTTTATTTATAGTTTGCCAAAGCTTTTTTGGTGCTTTTTGGTGAGCAGCGAGTTCTCTTTCTTCGTGTTCTGCTTTAAGGTTTCTAAGGAGTTTAATTAAAAAGTTACGATATCTTGAATAAATTAGTTTTTTAATTTCATCATCTGGAAATTGTTTACTTATAAGGTGAAGTTTGTCTTTATGTTTTGAGCACCGGATGAGGCCAGGAGTCATCCAGGGTTGTATGCAGAACTTCGAGTGGCTAATTTGGACAACTTTGGAGTTTTTAGATATAGCTTCTGACACTGGATGTACTCGTTATACCCATACTGACCAATTTAAATGTTACACCTGTACATCGCATTCGTCCCGTGAAAGAGTTTAGGTTATCTAAGGGCGCGGCCAAACTGCGTTGTGACGTCGCACCGTTGAAATCTACGTACAGCTCCAATCGAGTACGCCGTTTTTGCGATGCGACGTCGCAACGCAGTGTTGTGGCCACACCCTAACTTGTAACGGACTCATCTCGGAAAAACAATTCTTGTTTGATCGAATAATTGTCAGTTTCAATAAGTAAACACCAAAAAGCTGCAGTTAACGGAGTCGGGATCCGTCACGGTCGGCGTACACTGAGGGACGGGGACGCGACGACGGGGCCTTGACACGGAATCGTCAGACCATGCGCGCGAGCAAATTGACGTCCCTGTGACCTGTGATCGAGTCCTATTGGACTTTGTGGAGACTGGAGAACCTGGTCAATACAAAGCTGTGTAAAATGAATCCTCTGGGTGAGATCACTTCACAGTCGGCCTTTTTTTAAAACAAAAAAATGTGTGATTGGTTACAATTAGGCGTATATTTAAAATCATTTAGCTGTTTGCTCTAACCAAAGGAAGAGCCTTAACTTGGGTGTGTTTTGAAAATTAATATTACTATTAATATTTTTTTTTTTTTTTTTTTTACATATTACTTTAAATATTATATTATCTATTCATTTAATGCGACTCGTATACTTTTTTTGTCTATTCTTACAGAATAGTAGTCTATCAAGGTCATAGGGGCCCCATTACCCTAATGTGCCCAGGGCCAGACGGCCCTGTGTCGAGCTCTGGGACGGTTTACCATATTCCCATTGGATAGGGATGACTGCTGACCGCCCACGGGTAAATGCTAGCCTAGCAGTCAATATCTTCTTGACAATTGAAACGTACACCTCTTTCTGACCACCTCGTTTTTTTTTATACGACGACGGTGGCAAACAAGCGTACGGTCCACCTGATGGTAAGCGGACGCCGCAGCCTATAGACGCTCGCAACTCCAAAAGAGTCACGTGCGCGTTGCCGACCCTTTGTAAAATTTGAGGATGCACTGTGTTGACAGCAGAAGGGATAAAAGGTCCCTCGCTCTCAACACAGTGCATCCTCGGGAGCTCTGGCAACCTTGCTCACCTCCAGGAACACAAACACTACATACTTGTATAGTAAATAATGCTATTATGGCTGTGGTGTTCTGCAAGGCGGAGGTACTTCCCCAGTTGGGCTGCTCCAATCGATCGATGTCGATTGTAGGTATAGCTACTTCTGCTGCTGACTGTACGACCCCTCCTATGTAGACACCAACATTTTATAGACACAACAAATTGCAACAATCGGAAAAAGGTAGTTTCTTTTAAAAGATATTGAAAACAGACTCTCTTGTGATTTGTGTCTTGGAGCTTCGCAAAATGGGCCCCTGGTGCTCCATTCAAGTAGGAGACAGTCTACATTTAAGTAGGAGACAGTCTACATTCAAGTAGGAGACAGTCTACATTCAAGTAGGAGACAGTCTACATTCAAGTAGGAGATGGTCTACATTCAAGTAGGAGACAGTCTACATTCAAGTAGGAGACAGTCTACATTCAAGTAGGAGACAGTCTACATAATAGAATCAGCAGATCTTGCGCGCGAGCAATTCGGCGCGTCCTTGTACTTTTGAACAAATCTTTATAATTAAACTTAGTGATCATGTGTATGGAATTGGCGGGTCCCTGGTTGGAGATGGAGGTTACCTATGAAGCAAATAAATCTCTTTCCCGCTCACGGTACAATGATGTCCCGAACCTTGGAGAGGCGTGCGTGGAGCCTAAGTACCGAGGCACTGAAGTGCCAACGAGTACCACATAGCCAACGCGTGGAGGCTCTTTTGACAATTTAATGAAATGCAAGGGGTACACCGTGCGATGTTGTCCCTGTCTGTGTCATGGGACGGACACAGATACAACACCCGTCAGGACGGGTGGTACAGGGACTTGTTGGTTGATGGAGTCTAAATAAATTAGGTTCCCTATTGGGTGAAAATGATGGACTAATGGCTGGGCTATTGGGTGAGGCAATGGGCGCCTGCCTAAGTTAAACTGTCTCAGATTTAAATAAATATTATTATTATTATGATTGCGGCCCTGTATAAGATCAATAACAGATATTTTCCAGTTGGGTTGTTCCCAAGAGATAGTTATGACATTGAGCCGTGCTGTGCCCTACTTCACTACACAATGTATGACTACAAAATGTGAGAACATATGTTTACATAGGTCATTTCCTTCTATACGCTCAGAGGCGCCACGTCCTCCGAAGTTGCGACACCGCACTCAACAAAAAGGTTACATCTCATCGTTAACTCCTTGCAAATCGAGTCTTATACCCTTTTAATAAAGTTTATAATCCTTGTACAGCTATGTTGCTGTTGGAACCTTGTCGGTAAGATTTGCTACATCATTAACCACGTGCGGGGCAGGCACAGTATCGGCGGGTGGCACCGAACATACGGTAAACGATTTCGTTTCGTCAGTTACTCGTATATGGCGACATCGTCATTGTGAATAAGCTTTTTATTTTTACATTTGAAAGACAATTTTATTGACATAGGTAACAACAAGGAGAAGGAAAAACAATACAGCAACTAAATTAGATCCCCCAGATTGGAACCCTGGGGGAGGCTACACATAAGGCTGGCTGCGTTCCTCCGCTGGATGGCTATGCCAGTTCTTTGGGCAAGGAACGAAAGCTCAAGTAATAAGCTTTTCGAAATTTAACTACCTAGGTAATATCTACTAACTAGGTACCTAAGAGTAGGTAGTCTGTGAGCTTGTAGGTAGACCTCGAGAGCATTTTTTACTTTTTACCCCCTTGGCTTCGCTATTTTGAAAATTTTACAGAAACTGACGACAAAAAGACCGTATAATTATCGAACATATACTTTCACGAAAATCGGTTGAGAAATGCGACCTGTAGAGGAGAACCGGAAATCCGCCCGCCGGACATTCGGAAGCAATTTGTACTTGTCAAAGCTGAAAGCCTAGCTGAGAAGAGTCCAGCAAGAAACTCAGCTAGGCCCGTCCTGGGTATGGACTGACTCTACCCCAATACAAATTTGCAGTGACGTTTCGCGCATGCGCCCTGCAGTCGGACTCTCCCTAGGGCCCATTCAGCATTAATTTCATCCTACTGCGCAGTTAATCGAACAACTACTGCTGGAAGAGATCCCTTTTAGGGATAAGTTCGCCTTTGTACCAAAATGTCCTTATTTGTTTGTATTTTTTGTGTTTTTTTTGTGTACAATAAAGTTATTACATACATACATACATACATACATACTACTTAGCTATAAAAATTGTGTAGGTATTTTAAAGTCAAATAACGTTAGCTAGTAAATTTGAGAATTATACACCTTTCAAAGCTTCTTAGTACCTAATAAGACCAATCGTTCGATATATTGAACGTCGAACTGAATTTTCCAGCTTTGTCACGCATGCAATACCGTTCCAAACTTCCAAGACACTGCATAATACTTTTATTCTGCGGGACCATGGCAGCCGTACAAAATCTGCGAAAACGGCTCCATTCCCAAAAGGGATCATGTTACCAAATAATGGACCCAGTTAGGACCTTTCCAAGGTTAAAATAACCGCCATTACTGACTAGCGAAACCCGTTAGACAAGTCCGGATTACGGTACAAGGTTAAGGGGCGATTCGGAAGCCAACAATACGTTTTTATAAAAATGGCACAAGTCACTATAGACCATACGCGTTTAAGACATTATTATCCTGAGAACCGCATAGAAAATACTGGAAGAATGGCAGAAGTGACTGGATCATATAAGGAATTTTAAATGGACGGATAACAATCATTATGTTATGTGCCTTATGTAAAATGAATAAGGTTTTTTATTGTTGGATTTTTAACAAAAGATTGTATCGTTCCATATCCTAGAGATATAGGAACAGGATCGCTGGACAAAAGAAATATATTTTTGTGGGAACCAGGAAACAGTTTTAAGTGTATAAATTGTGGTAATATTGTAAAAAGTTTTCCAGTTTAGACACCTTGGTAGCATATTGAGACACCCTACCTAGCCGCGCAACCCATACTATGAAAACCAGGTGTGCACCGTGTAACTTGGCTAACTAGGTAATTTGCTGCCAAGTGCCAAGTCGCATTTCGCGCGACTCAGCGCCTCCTGTCTCACTCGAACTGTGCAAATTAGAAAGAGGAGTGCAGATGTTCTCTACTACCGTTGCATCCCCGCAGAAGTGATCCCCTATTGATGTTTGGTATGAATGCCAAACTTGGGCACTAACCAAAGATCTTGTTCAGAAGATAAATGTATTCCAAAGGGCGACCGAGAGAAGCATGCTGAATATCAGGCGGAGCGACAGAAAAAAGAATTGTGAAATAAGGAAAATAACAAAAGTCACAGATGCCGCCGAACTTGCATGCAGGCTAAAATGGAGATGGGCCGGTCACGTCACACGAACAGCCGATAATAGGTGGAGCGAGAGGATCCTATACTGGTATCCACGAGAAGATAAACGCCCGCGCGGACGTCCTCGGCGGCGGTGGGCTGACGACATTGCCCAAATAGCCAGACCATCATGGACCCGCAAAACCAAGGACAGGCTACACTGGAAGGAGCTGGAGGAGGCCTTTGCCCATAAATGGGTAATTGGGTACCTCACTTATGAAAGAAAATATAATCATGTATAACCTGTTAACATAAGAAAAGTGAGAAAATAAAGGCTTAATAATAATAATGAATGCTGTTTATAGTACCTACTTTTATCTCACAAGCGCGGGTGAGCCATGTTTGTGTGTTGAGCTATACATGCACATTGTCTATGTTTGCGAGAGCGTAGGAGGTACCCGGCCCGGGTTCCAGTTGTCTGTGTTCGTATGTGTTACAATCATAACCATGGCCAACCCGCGCTCGAGAGATAAAAGTACTCTAGCCCCGAAAGACAGGACAAAGAGGACTTCACCTACCCCAGATTTCCTCTCATCTTCATCAGTTGTTCCCTCAACGCTGCAGATCGTGACATCATGTCCTATGTCTCCAAGATGAAATGAGTCGAGCGCAGAATTATGGGAGTACGATGAATCAAATTCCGAGATATTATAGGAATAATCAAATCTAGATTCCCGGGATTTTTACAATCGCTAACAGTGTTGACGTCTGTTGACGTTGAATATACTCGCAAGGAAACCATTTACCAACTAGGTACTATGTAGTCTAGATCATCATCATCCTCCTAGCGTTATCCCAGTACAGTTGCATCCTGAAGGATGCCTGGAGTCCGCTACCTAATCCCAAGATTTGGCGTAGGCACTAGTTTTTACGGCAGTTTTGCCATCTGACCTTCCAACCCCGAGGGGAAACTAGACCTTATCGGGATTAGGCTTTGTCAAGTGAGTGGGCAATACTTGACTGTTAGAAGTTCTCAAACCGCCCGAAGGCCTCCAACTTGGCTTAACGACTGCTGCCATAGACAGCAACCGGGATCAAAGGCTTAACGTGCCTTTCAAAGCACGGGCAAAGCAAGCAACTACTATGTTAGTCTAGATGATATAGTGAAATTTCTTTCCTTTTGCGAAATTGATAGTATCTCATCTCATATGGCAATGGAAGCATGATTCAGAGAATATTGCAGTAACTTACGGGCCTTGCGGCAATGCTGAGTCATGCAGAATTTTTTTAACAAGATAAGGAAAATATGGGACTATTAGTGGTTTTAAATAGAAAACTCTCGTGAGTGTCAGACATATTGCAATATAATAAACGGGTCACTCACGTCTTTATCGTCGAATATCGCTCGCCATGTTTCGGGCCAATACGTGGTCCTTACTCTTAGTGGTATCGATCGAGACTCAATTAGAGAGGAAATGTGCAGTGCAACCCTTCGTGCGCGAGTCTGACTCGCACTTGGCCGGTTTTTTTATGTCTGTTACCTCAGAACTCCGTCGTTTCTGAACCGATTTGGGAAATTCTTTGTTTGAAAGCCTATGCTCCCAAATTGGTCTTGTGGTTACCAGAGTCCAGTCCTGACAATGGGATCTACGAGGAATTGAGGGAACTCATGAAAAAATCAAGAGAAACAGCGATTTTCGTATTTTTGGTAACAAATCGAGCATTTTCATTCAGAAAGTAGCGTTTGATTAACTGGAATTGATGAAGAGAAGACCGCGACTGGCAAGACCACGGATTTCCGACTTTTCATCTTATTGTACTACACTTACCGTGTAGTGTACTTACCTCCAAAAGCTCGTGAAATTTCATAGAATTCGATTCGACCGAGCCTGGTGGTCCTTCGTTCGCGTTGCGGCTCAATCGACATCTTCGTCGATCGTCGAATCTGGTTGTCAGCATGCACAAATGAGTAATGAGTACGTGTCATGGGCTCGGCACAACGTAGGCTCAACTTTGGTGCATCTATTTCGCATTCCAAATATTTCAATTTGTCTAGCCACGTTACTTGTTGAACTTGAGAGCAATAATCAAACAAAAACGTCCCGATGGACGATCTCAATAGAAATTTTGAAATTATACATACTGCAAATTCGTGGTGATGGCACGGCGCCACTTCGCACCGCTTCAAAATTTTTCATATAAAGTGTATGACAGTAAGATATGATGTCACTGTGCGCGAAGCTACCCCAGTTCCCTCTCAGTTCACGTGAAAACGCGCACCACTCAATGGATATCGTGTTTGAATGCGAAATGTCGAGTTAGATTGATCTCCTGTGCTTTGCCGGGCATTTCTCAGACCGTTTTTCGGCTTGATTAGGTTTCTGTGGTCCATTTATGATAGCACTCTCCGCCTGCTATACTACAGCTTGTTATGGTCTCCCGCTTTGCAGTAATGTCTTCAATAATGCGACCACCGAAATCACAGCAGTTGAATTGAAACGCTCTGAGAAAAAAAAATATTTGTGGACAATCTTACACAAATCAACCTAGTCCCAAACTAAGCAAAGCTTGTACTATGGGTACTAAGCGACGATATACATACTTATATAGATACTTAAATACATAGAAAACATCAAGACCCAAGAACAAATATTCGTGCTCATCACACAAATAAATGACCCGGCCGGGATTCGAACCCGGGACCTCCAGCTTCGTAGGCAGGGTCACTACCAACTAAGCTAAAGCGGTCGTCATAGAAATAGAAATGCCTGCTGTTATCATCAACGCTCTCAACTCTCTTGACCTGTTTTGTAACTGTAGGATTCCGTTTGACAATTTCTTTGTTCTCCTCCAGAATAAGTAGCCTTTTTCAAGACAAAGAAGAGAAAGCAGGGTCCGATACACACTACCGTGCGCTGTGCGGTAATGGGCGGAGATGACGGTAACGGTACAAATTTTGATTAGGTAATGGTCATCTCCGGGCCGCTGCATATTGTATAAGCTGGTCCTTCTTTACCTACATTTTTGAGCACATTAAAGAGGATTTACCTACTACATGGTGGGATTTTTTAATTTATAATAAGGAATCGTTGGTGAACGAACACACGTGCCCGGCGCGACGACGAGCAGAATCCACTACCGAACAAAACCAGTTGCCTACTGTCATGTCATGGCGTCGTTACCGAACAACGTCTTTGAACAAGTATTGATTGGCGAAATCATCATAAATTTGATGGAAAGCCTTTTTTAAAGAGTGAAGTGAAGTAACAACTAGGTTTATAATAACTATGCGTAATCGGAGATCAGACATACTGGTTAGTATAGTCGATTGCGGCCCGTGTGAATGTGAACACTCAGGTCACGCAACATTAGTCTTTATGACTTCAAATCTATGCGATTGTTTTCGATGTTACCGTCAGCTTCACTAAATACGTTTCGTTTTGGGACTTACGTGTGAGGCATAAGGTTTACAGTCGTACATATGTTTATAGACAGTAATAGCGAGTTTATCACTCCCGTGTGCCCCTGAGTGGGTCACGTCTTGCAGTGTTGGGTCAGGTTTTCCTGTATCTAGCCTTAGTAATATACAGTTAAACAGCATAGATAATTTGTTCTATTCATATTCTAAATTCTGCGAAAAAAGTAAATGTAATTTTTATTCTCAAGGCGCCAATAATTTATTACGTAATAGACGATTATTGCCAGTTTTTGACCCCCTCTCTCCTCTCCCCATATAGGGATCATCATCCACATCGTCATTATCAGCCGAAAGACGTCCACTGCTGGGCATAGGCATCCCCCAAAGAGTGCCACAATGACCGGTCCTGCGCCACCCGCATCCAGCGGACTCCCGCGACCTGTACCAGGTCATCAGTCCACCTTGTGGGAGGAGTGGACATGAAAGCTACAGTCGTTACAATGTTTTAGTTAGAGAAAGCGCTACAGACAGATCAGTGACGTCACTGACCTAGTTCAATACATGCATGCATTTTGCAGAACCGCCTCTTAAAACTTGTAAGCCCGAAACGCACTGACAGCGGTAGCGAGGCCCCGTCGCGGTGCAGAGGCGGTACCGGTTGTAATATTCGAACTAATATGAAAGGGTCCGCACAGAAAACCGGCCGGGAAAAACGCGTTCTGTGCGGACCCTTTCATATTAGTTCGAATATTACAACCAGTACCGCCTCCGCACCGCGCCGCCACCGCTGTCAGTGCGTTTGCAGCTGTAATGATTTACGTATGCTTTTTTCTCGCCATTTGATTGAGAATTTGATTCTTCGATTCGAGAAAAAGAGTTTACAAAACCATTCACATATAACGCGCAGAGCTTCAGTAGAGAAAATTACGCGCAGAGCTTCAGTAGAGAGCAGGATGGTTAATTGCAAACTCTCACACGTGTTAGAGCGGGACATTTGCAATGGGTCTACCTCGCCTTAAGACGGCTTCTCTCTTAAACATTGAACGGAGCATATAAAAAGGTCAAAAATTATTATCATAAGATCTTTTGAGCTTTTCATGCTGGCTATATTAACTAGGAAAAAAATAAAAGAAACTTATGGTGTAACAGGTGTCAGAGGAAACTGCCATCCATATCCTCTGCTCCTGTGGACCAGTGGGACCAATAAAGGATGATTCACAGTGTAGACCGTTTCGTGTTCGGGCCGGCGCATTTTCTAATAGGACGCGCGACGGCCGTTGATTTCTTGTACTAGAAAATGGGCCGGCCCGGACACGGAACGGTCTAGCGTGAATAATCCTTTATGCGCAAAAGAAGCACAACAGGTTGAGAGTGTTGAGACCCAAGGAGTCTGAAGATTCCTGGAAGCAACGGGTATAAAGCAAAGAACTTTAAGGGCTGCCACAATAGATCAATGACAGGTCGAGGCGGCATAGAAGATAAAATAAGAATGATATTAAATCACTCCATTTTTAAGAAAGAGATATGAACTGAAGCTACTTTCGAGTTAACACGGCTGGTTTCTAAACATATCAGCCTCGCGGTCAGCCATCGCCCCGTGGCCGCTCACCTGCGCCCGCGCAAACATCTACTATCAACGGTACACCGAACACCGCCCGTTACTCGTTTCGTAATTTAATTGTCACAGGAAGTTGCCTTATGGCTTTTTGATGTTTTAATGGCAAAACGGACCGGAGACATTAGTACACTGATAACGGGGTTAGGAATTAAGTGGCTGGGATCTTGGATGTCAGCTACCATGGCCTGACGAAGTTACTAAGTCAGTTTTATAAGTAAACTGGCTATACTGAGCCGTTTGACATGCTTGCCAATAACGACTAACGAGTAACGACTGGTCATTTCAGCTGTGTTGGTGTAAACTTGTTAAGTTGCTTGCAGCTTCGCCATAAGTATGTGGTAGACAGATGTCTCTGTGTTCACATAAATACGTTTTCGTACAGGATCACCGAGGTACGAAGATTTGGCATAGCATTCATGATGTTTAAAAAAACGAACCGGTACGTTAGTGTGCTGATAAATAAGTAAACTACAGTGGATGTTCTTGCCATGGAAATAGAACAAACAGCCATCATCAGATACACTTCTCCTCTTCATATCTCGGAAAAAATATGTCTAATGCAATGAAGCATCAGATATATAGTAGACAGCACGCGGCTCTCATTACGTAACGAAGAGTATATTATTTTTACCAAGATCTTGTACAGTAAACTGATTAAATACCCATAAAAAGCGAAGGAACCTGTCTTCGGTCCGTTACGTATTTCGTAACTTAATTGTCGCAACGGAAGCTCCTTAATGGCGTTTTGATGGCAGAAGACCAAGTAGTTTGATCACTTTGGACGCCGTTAGCTGTTGATATGATAAAATTATATCCAAATGAGTGGATTGGTTTAATTTTACGGTCTTCTTTAATTGACTTAATTGTAGTTGAGGTGTCATCCGATCGGTTACATGAAAATTTGGAGTTTCGTGCTGAAATCGAAGTCATGCGTCGATAGTTTTTCCTTGGTGTTATTATGTCCCGTCAGCGTGAAGATAACTGTAACAGACACACACAACACAACAACAAACAACAGTTTTTCTACAACATAAAAGATTGGTGATGTAATTTTATACGTGGTTATACCAAGTCGGTTATTTCAGTCAGTTCTGTGGAGGCCATTTCCACCGTCTTGCATAGGCATTAAATATTTTTTAATAAGTACAGTACATATAACATATAATTTACAAAATAGTACATCAATATACGAAAGAGAAACATAAAATATGCCTTAGTCTTAAAATTTGCATAAAAATGACATAAAAATACGAACTCTCACGCTTTCAACGGAAACACAAATGCATGGTTTCTTGTATCATCCTAATGCTTCCTGTTTATCTGATTCTAAGCAAATCATAGGTCCCGTGACGAAATATAATCGTTGGCAAATGCGCTTATTATCCTCATTATCCACACCCATGTCTGCTGTATAGTGTATAGACAAAGAGGATAGTTCCGCTCGAGTTTTCTTTGTTTTGTTACGTGTTGAATTTGTACCTATGGCATACGCATTTTTATAAGGAACTAGCGACCCGCCCCGGCTTCGCACGGGTGCAAATTATACATATAAACCTTCCTCTTGAATCACTCTATCTATTAAAAAAACCGCATCAAAATCCGTTGCGTAGTTTTAAAGATTTAAGTATACAACGGGACAGACAGATAGCAGGAAGCGACTTTGTTTTATACTATGTATAAGGAATAAAGACTACATATGTTTGATAAATGAACCATGTATTTCCCAAACGGACAAAGAATCGGGATAGTCATATAATTAAATGATTACTTTTCTACTTTAATTTTAAAACATGCCCATATCAGTATGCTGTGGCACTAATTTGGAATGATGAGTCCACTGTAGCTAGTTTCACTATGGATAAGTTCAAACATCAAAACATTCATTCTGCAAGTAGGCTTCAATGGCTCTTTTAAACATGTCACAAATTACAATACAATTACAATGATACCATTATTAGTATCACGCATACAAAGCAACATCAACCAACATATACATAGATACCGGGGACACATATTTACTGAACTTATCCTATAATACAGAGATGTAAAGAGTTTCTGTGGTCAAATATACATATAAGCGGAGATGTAGTTGTAGCCTCTACTAGCTCTGTTCCATTCATTTCTTATGACACTATGAGCTCCGCTTAACACATTGGCGCCATCTATTGGGAGTTTTTTATTTGGGGTCATAGATGGCGCTATTGTGTTAACGCCATAAGTGCGCCACAAACAATCATTTGCCTTCTATATAATTTACTAGTCTCTGGTATATTACGATACAATACGAATACTCTTTCTTTTATTTTTTATATTAGGGTAATTGTCCCATATTAAAATTTATGACATACCTTACCTATTACAGTGTCACTTTATGTAAACCATCAAATATCACAATAAATTATAAAATTTATGTACTTATCTTATATCTTTAAACGAGCAAGTCTTGTATATATCTATATTTCTATATATATTTAGTTAGGGGATCTCGGAAACGGCTCTAACGATTTTGATGAAATTTGGTATGTGGGGGTTTTCGGCGAGCAATCGATCTAGCTAGGTCTCATCTCATGCCCGGGAAAACGCCGCCCAGATATTTTTCATTTATCAATACAACGGTTGCTTCGACAACTTGCGTGTGACGTCATAAGCTAGTGTGAATTTTTAGGAACCGTTTCGGGGGCTCTGTTGCTGTTGCTACCGTTGAGTTAGGTTAGGCTTATCCCTAATTTTTTGCCCTTTATTGTGCTCTAATTGTCATTAATATAGAAACCGAATCCCAAGCGAACGAAGTCGCAGGCACAATATGTATGTAAGAATTGTATGACATTATCAAGTAACAAGAAATGTTTTGGAGCCGACAGCTGGCAATTTAAATCATAACGGTCATAGCTCTCGAGTGAATCATCTTCCCGCCTGATTCACTCCCGCTCCGCGGAACTATACGCCACAACCTTATATACAAATCATATAACTTCCGACCTTTTAACGCTGAAATACCCTCGCCTTAGTAAGCATACGCTCAGTAGAAATGAACGAAAACATACAGACTTGTTACTACACTTTGAACCGTATCGTTTAGGCTTACGGTTGATATTTGGATTGATTTGGTTAATTTGCTAATAACTTACCATTACGTAAGGGAATAATAGTTAATACAAATCGTATATGCTTATGACTTTTTGATTTTGGAATACAGTGCATTTCTACAGGAAAGAGTAACGGTGTACGTTGCATGGGAAACGATGCCTTAAGGACGTTTCAATATTGGACGGACTAAAGACGTTTTGCATTATTACAATGAATGCGCATAATGACTACGTATGGGCTTAGTCAGACAGTTACTGCCAGATATATCGGGGCGCACAAGGTGATCACAAATAACTAAACGCGTCGTATTGTCAGTTGTGTGTTCAGTTATTTTTGAGCCCCTTGGAGAGTAAGCCATATTTCATGGCCACTTTTTATGAAACGCGAAAAACGGCTGCCATCTCTAAATTGGCCGTATCCGGACAAAAACTTAAAATACCCCGGATTTTGAATAAAGTGTGAGAATAAACGTCATTTTTCTCCGGACGGGTTACATACAACATTACTTAAGAGGAGGGGTAGGGCAAGCTCTCTCCATACAAACTTTGTGCAGGATTTTCTTTGTTTATGTTTGCAAAAGTTATGATTTTTGGTCAGCATGCTTATTTCTCTGTTAGCTATTGCGTGATGTAATTTTTTTTTTCATTGATATTTTTTAATTTTTTTTTCATTTGTAATTTTTTTTGAAATATTTGTAAATTTCCACATCACTTTCTTCGCATATAATATTTACAACCAAAAAAAATATTATATTTGTTAGTGCCAAACAAAACCGACGAATAAAACCTGCACAAAGTTTGTATGGGGAAGGCCTTGCCCTACCCTGCGCCTTAACATGCATGTTTAATAAAATCTTAAACAGAATCCAATAAACATTATAAAAGTACAAGCGGTAGCGGGGCGGGGCGTCGCGGTGCGGAGGCGGTACCGGTTGTAATATTCGAACTAATATGAAAGGGTCCGCACAGAAAACCGGCCGGGAAAAAGCGTTCTGTGCGGACCCTTTCATATTAGTTCGAATATTACAACCGGTACCGCCTCCGCACCGCGCCGCCACCGCTGTCAGTGCGTTATATTCACTCAACACTTTCGCTCCCATATAACCGGTTAACCGCCCCCCGGAAAAGCCTTAACCCGCAAAACGCAAGGATATATCCGGGAAAATCCGGACGCGGCGTCATCGCTTCATTTACATGCCCACGCTTATTTCCGCCAAGGCGCAGCCTTTGTTACTTTACTACGAACAATCTCGATTTGACTGTAATAGTGAGATACGACTTTTCGTAGTATACTGATAAACTGTGTTAGTATTAGGGAATGCAAACCGGTTAACCGGTTAACCGAAAAACCGGTTAACCGGAACTTTTTGAGCTCGGTAAAAAACCGGTTTTTTACACCACTAACCGGTTTTTAACCGAAATTGTATTTAGTATAAAAAACGACTTCATGGGGAGATAAGAGCGCTCTTTCACCTCCAAATCACGTTATTTAAGGATGGTAGGATGTACGTTTAAAGAAGTTAGTTTCTTTTTCTTACGACTGTGGATAGAGCACATGAATATCATAATGTTAAAATGTTGTTAGTTTCCCATATCCCCACTTCATTTGAGTCTGCCGCGTCAAAAGCGCAGAAAGGGTTTATGGCCGGGTAAGCCCTATTGTTTTACTTGGATAGTTTTGCTACCTGCTACTACCCTGTAGTAACGTATCTAATCAGTCAGTGCTCAGAGATTTTATTAAATTTTTTTTTTCTATTCATTTCAATGTATATACTTAATGTTTGTTATAATATGTCATTGTAAAAAGTAGGTAGGTACACTAGGTCTAGGTACCACCTTAACTTTGTATGTATGTATGTAATAACTTTATTGTACACAAAAAAACACAAAAAATACAAACAAATAAGGACATTTGCTGGTGCTATACTGGTAATATTACTTTTCATCGCCGCTTATTAAGATATCTATATATATCCGTATATTATATTAGAATGTTTCATAATTTTATTTGTCACTTGTCGATTTGTTTTGAAGTTTATAAAGATGTGGATAAAACCAAATTCGTTTTATTTATTAGCTTACTTATACCTATTCACATCACTAGAAACATGCCCGGATTACCAATAGAACCCAGAAATAACAAAATTTATAGTCCAATACTTCGATTTCAGGTAGTTTGTAAAAAACCGGTAAAAAACCGGTTAACCGGTTTTTGTCCAGTCAAAACGGTTAATAACCGGTTTTTGATTTTCACCGGTTTTTGCATTCCCTAGTTAGTATAAAAAGGACGTATCTTTGTTTACGAATCGTAGGGATATACAGCCTTTTGAAGTGGAAAAGGTGCGTCTGGGCAAATAGGCGTATATGTATGTAGCAAGACTAGCAAGAAGCAACGATAGGGTAAGCTCGATTTTAACTCCTTTACCTTATTCATGCTTTTCATACACTTATTAGCAAGAACAGTCACACCAGTTGTACACACTAAGGGCGTGTTGGTGCAACAACTTACGATTACTGACCGATCCACGATAAATATGGCGCCGCGCCGGCAGCTGTCATCCCATAGAAGATTGTCAAACTTTCCATACAAACACAATACTATACTGCTACAATAATATACTGCGATAGACGCAGTGCGACATCAACCTACATGCATTACAATACAAGGTTCAACTTCGCGTTTGACATGCCCATGTCATGGCGTGTGCGCGACAGATTTTGTATTTGACATGGCATGACATAAAGGTTAACTAATTTTAACCCTTTCAATGCAAGTTTTACTCTTTGTTTTCGCGTCGTAGTGATATAAAGGCCTTTTAAAATAGAAAATTTTGCAGCGTCTGAGTAACTGTTCATAAGGTCAAGTAACTATCTAATCTATCTATTATTCGGTATTTTCCCGCCGACTGTTAATTTTATGCATATAACATGTACAATCAACTTTGTATTTGTAGATAATTATTGGATTTAGTTTGCTGAAAAATACTTTACAAATCCGAAAAATATTTTTAATAATAATTCATTATTTTATTCAGAGAGGTAAGCAATAAGCATATTGGGCCCATACCGCAGGCATGGTTTAATGTGGTTTAGTTGCAACACACACAGAGCGTGTGGCGCGCGGGAGCGGGCGTGTGGCGCGCGGGAGCGGGCGTGAGGCGCGCGGGCGTCTGGCGCGCGGGCGCGGGCGTGTGGCGGGCGGGCGTTCATTTCACACTGCAGCGCGTTGATTAGATTTTTTGAAAATGTTTTCTCAATTCCCAGAAGTACGCACATTTCTCTACCTGAGGGCAAGTAATCCGAGCCCCAAGACCCATGAATAATAAAACTCCATAACAACAAAAGCAGACTTAAGAAAGGTTATGTTCTACTGTAGGTACTTTTTCGGTGGAGTTACGTCAATATAGGTAGGCTGACGTACGTAGTACCTTCGCAGGTAGTTACGAACTCGTACTAGCATGTACCAAAACAGGTTTAAAACAGGCTAAATCTATGCAATAGGTAGGTATGCAGAAATGTCTAGGTCAGTTTCGATTCCTATACTTTAATTCATTAATAAGTCAGGTTTTTTTACTAAATTTTGTACGAAGTATTTTTTGACTTCCCATTGACCTATGAACTTGATATTTGCTGATTATGTTTATTATTTATTGTTCTAATCCAGCCGTCATGGCGTATGTGATGTTTTAACATTTATCCTCTTCTGTTTTCTATCATTTTCAACAAAGTCCTCTTGTTTTTAACTAATTTTAAAAACAGGTAACGGGGTTTACATCGGAACATTTGACATTTCAATCTGTCAATCGTGAATGGTCTAGGCTAGGATATTCAACACTACTTAGATTAGATATGCTAAACCGAGTGTAAAAAAAAACTAAAAACCCGCCGCTCGGTCGCATTTCGGTAAGGTCAGTTACATAATGAATAATGCATGTAGGTATCTATCTAGAATACTAGATACAGGCACACAGTGTTCCAAAAACGCTTGAGACCGGACATTTTTTGTTGACCCTGGAAATCGATGTAAATCAATGTCCTTATTAAAAGTGTAGAAGTGACCCCCTGTCAATTCTTTGTAGATTCGAAGAAAAAAAAAAAAAGTTGGCTAATTCAGGTAGGTACAAAAACGGAAAAATTCCTAATTTTCTGTTTTTGTAAATTTATGGAATGCCATTCATTTATCATGTGATAATGCAAATAATTGCGCGTTCTTTGGGCTATTAAACGTGCACTAATAGTAGACAGAGTGAAAGAAAACTACGAAAAACTCGTTTTACGATTTATTTTATTTTTTTCTTATACGTGCCGTTTACGACATTTTTTGTTATTCCGGGCGATTGCTACTATGTATGTCTATCACCATTAATAAAAACAGTTCCAAATCTCGTGGAACTTACGAGAAATTAAATTTTAACTGTTACGTCAATAGCGCCTGATGGTCGTGCATAGCAAACATCGAAACCACCATTTCTTATTTTGGCAGCAGGCACTTATTTAAAACAAGTAAAGGCTTATTTCGACATTTAACAATACAATTTTGGAAAACTAAACGCTATTCAAGACAAACAGGTGTTGCCAGTGCCACATGAATAAAACATGTTTACGGTGGTACATTTCCATTTTTTTAAAGACCGCACTAATAATATTTATAGCTAGTTTTATACCTCCGATTTTATTAAACAAGTATTGACGTGTATTGACGCGGGCTTCCAGCAAATGCCTAACGAGGGTGAACCCCTTCCCGCGCCACACGTAGCCTTTCATAGGAATGACTAATTATATACCACCTTAAACATGTTTTATTTTAGTGGCAACACCTGTTGGTCTTGAATAGCGTTTTCGACTATAGTTTTCCAAAATTGTATTGTTAAATGTCGAAATAATCCTTTACTTGTTTTAAATAAGTGCCTGCTGCCAAAATAAGAAATAGTGGTTTCGATGTTTGCTATGCACGACCATCAAGCGCTATTGACGTAACAGTTAAAATTCAATTTCTCGGAAGTTCCACGAGATTTGGAACTGTTTTTATTAATGGTGATAGACATACATAGTAGCAATCGCCCGGAATAACAAAAAATGTCGTAAACGGCACGTATAAGAAAAAAATAAAATAAATCGTAAAACGAGTTTTTCATAGTTTTCTTTCACTCTGTCTACTATTAGTGCACATTTAATAGCCCAAAAAACGCGCAATTCTTTGCATTATCACATGATAAATGAATGCCATTCCAAAAATTTACAAAAACAAAATTTGGAATTTTTCCGTTTTTGTACCTATCTGAATTAGCCAACTTTTTTTTTTTTTCTTCGAATCTACAAAGAATTGACAGGGGGTCACTTCTACACTTTTAATAAGGACATTGAATTACATCGATTTCCAGAGTCAACAAGAAATGTCCGGTCTCAAGCGTTTTTGGAACACTGTGAGGCAGCGAGATATCGTAACAACTACCCAGGTATTCTGTTCTGACGTGTTCGCGGTGTTTCGAAGATTCAACAATTCACTTGACCCTATACCCTATCCCAGATATCAACTTTACCTCCTTTTTAGGGTACCGTACCCGTGGGACCAAAACGGGGTCCTAAAAGCCATCAAATTCAGCCTTATTAACAAAATTTTGCTGCAAAGAATCTTTTAACTTCCCAGTTCATAAACTTGAAATTTGGTGATTTTTATTGTTACACATACTTATACTAACAAATAAACACATAATTAATAAATCAGTTTTCTTACGGAACCCTAAATGTCAAACTGCGAAGTCCAATACGTACCCGGCCGCTTTTATTGAATACGGTTAAAACAAAGCCCCTTATTTTATTATAATCCTTTATCAAACCTATTTCAGTTAAATATCCACTAAAATGTTTTTGTCCTTATCTGTCACTTTGACATTTGTTTGTGAGAAAGGGACAAAACACATTAGTTATAGCTGTAGTTGCTACCTTTTACGGATAAGGCTGCAATACTCTACCCTCATTTGTAAATACCTATGTACTGTACTACTCAAAAATGCTAAAAAGCTTTTGTTCGTATTGATTTCAATAGTTGCTGTAAAGAAATACGTTGAAACTGTTATAATAGTAAATATTGTAACTCATGAATCTAAGACATATTGTAGAATAGTCCAACACTGACAAGTTGACAAGAGTGTAATAATTAAACGACGCCTTCCTTTGTAATCGACTTCAAAAAAAGAAGGAGGTACTCAATTCGTCGGATTGTTTGCTTTTTTTTATACTATAGGCATACCTACTTCTGACTGTGCTTCTGACAGACCTATTTATTCTGTTCTGTGGTTAGGTTTACCTACAGAGTTGAAGAATACTAAAACTCTTTCAACTCTGAGCAGTTACAGGTTACAGGGTTAATAGCAAAAAAAATCCCTAGCCTCTATTTTAACAAATTTAACTTAACGTAGCGTAAAATAGTGTTATACTCTTCACGCACGTGGCGTTTTAAAAAATACAAGCACAAACCAACAGACCGACGGTTAGGAACTGAGGCACCTACCCTATTAAGTATTTTTCAAGGTGAGAAGGGGAAGTGACGTCCATTGCAAATGCGCAGCTGTCACATTCGCACAATGCTGCCAACCGCGCCCTTATAGGTACCTAATTATTTTGCTTTTTTTATACGTACTGTCTGCTCAACCATTCCTGGGACTTCAGAGTTATTTAGAAAATCCTAACATCTCTCTTAAACAAAATAACAAACAAAACAAGTATTTCAAAAAACGTTGTTCTGTTCAACTACGACGTTATTGGTGGCCAGAAAACCAGAATTTTCAATTACTTTTACATTGACGTTGGATTATTATCCCATAACTATAAATATAGGTACAGTCAAGGGCACCAATATGTATACATTTTTCACCTTATTCCATTGAAATAAAGGCCAAAAATTTATATATATTTATGCCCTTGACTGTACCTACTTTTTATATCAAACCACCCTAATATCCTAATACTACACAACAAATGCCTATGTTCGCTACAGAAAAAATGCCTACACCTAGACAAATGAAACCTTTTAGACTGAAACAGTGCGGTTTACAAAAGGCGTGAAATTATGACAACATAACATTATATCGAAAAAGTAAGATCAAATAACAGCTTTAAATCTAAATGGTCGCTTTTATACTTTACCGTAGATGTGCACGTCCACGATATACTCTATAAATTCACCATAAACTGACCATAGACTAATTACCTATTAATGAAACAATAGATTTTACCGTGGACGTACACGTCTACGGTAAAGTATAAAAGCATATTCTAGCATAGGTAAAACACATCAAAAATTAATACGCCTACGTTAGCTACTCAGTTAAAACCTAACAATCAAGAAAAAGAGCGGACAGGCAACTTAACATGTGAAAGAAACATCGTGATAAAAGAATTTCTTCGCACTTGCGGTCAAAGCCGGACGCTGATCAATCTTAAATGAAGGTCAACGACTTCGTCGGACCCAGTCAAAACTAAACGACTGACCCGGTTATAACACATCCGGATACGGTTGGCAGATTGGCGGCATAGTTGGTACACGTGGTGACCTTTGCCGCGAACACTACAAAAAAAGTTCGATAAAAACCGCGAGTGCATGGAAACTACTATTGTGGTTTTAATTGAAACGAAAGAGACGGGAGATTGTTCACTACGAAATGAATGGAACAGCTGTAAGCGTAACAATAGAGTACCTACATTAAATTATTCCGTGAATTTGGATTAATGCAGCGGTCAAACAGCTATATGCGTCGAGCGGTAGGTATGTTACGATTTACCACAAAAACCGGTCCGCACAACTCGTGCCTACCTACTTGGTCGATTCAGTCACCTCGTACTTTCTTACAAAGCCATAAACAAGATATCCATTCCAAACACAAGTTTACCACAGATTAAATATTGTCTTAACGATAACGTTTGCAGTTCGATTAGGAAGGAATGCACTGTAACGGTCAACTTTTGAAATTCGAACAAAGAACAAGTCGGGACGAGTACTTTTACCTGGTTTTACCACGTCGGTGGGCACATGCAGGCCGGGATTGGTGCAATTTGATAGGGAGACACAACTTTTACACCGAATCACGGTCTAAGCGTGGCCACCGCTGTGAACGACCGGCGGCCGGGTAACGGGACCGCGCGCCGCGGATGCTGCGTAGCGGTCCTCGACGACCGGGCCCGCTTGGATAGGCCGGGACTGGTGCAATATCACAAGAACCGAATATAGCGCCAGTCACCGCCCAGCCACACGGGCCTCCCGGACAAAGGATGCCCACTCGCCGCTCGCGAGCGGCGCAGCGAGATCTTCTTTCGACGCCAGCTCTTCTGAACTCGGGAATTTGTCGTTAGTGAAAGTCACACACTTTATTTGAACGGTATCGGAACGCGCGTATTGTAAACGGAGTACACGCGTGCAGCGCGCGCGGCGGCCGGCAGCGGAGTGTCGGCGGCGGGGCGCGACGCGGGCGCAGCTGTCGCGCCTCGCGCCCCGCGCCCCGCGTCCCGCCGGCCCTTTATCGTTCTGGGAAGTGGTTCCTGAACTTCCCGATTGTGTTACCCGACTGCCCCGCGTTACCCTATTATCGGGTAAAATTGACATTTTGAAAGTTGTGCTCCTTGACCGGGCGATGACGTCGGCTCACCGAGGTTCGCGTGATCACTCGTGTAGCATTGCTACAGATATCAAGGTGATTGAAATTACAATATGTATTATCGGAACTGGAAGCCTGTGAACGCATATAAAGTAGTTTACCGTACACTTTCATTTGAAATTTAAATGTAGACCCAATTTTTGTAGAACCGGTCGATTGATCGATTAAAATAAAAGATTTTTAATGAGTTCTGTCGAATGTGGCTAGTGTGGGCGTCGAGGATCTTGAGAAGTTAAGATTTGATAACGATGATGAACGAGTTAAATTGTAATGAAATACCTAAAATAATTTTGCTTAATTACTAGGTGCAGTCGTTCTTGTGATGGATTGATTAAATAAATTGGGACGAAAATTTTTTTTAGGAATGCGAAAGTACTATAGCATTGGCAACGCAACATCAAATGACATTAAATGTAACAATTTTTTTTTCGCTAAATTAACCGAACAGACGCTGGGTGGGCTTTTTAGAACCATTTATTTTTTTATCGATTAAGTCACCGTGCAAGCTGTGGTCAATGGAAACTGGTTTGAGCTATGTTAACATATACCTAAAGTATTTCATTGTAGTTTACTGCTATGCGTACCTACGTGCGTGCCTTACTACTGTTAAATTTTTTTTTACTTTAGTAAAGTGATTAAAGGTCGCAAACCTACAATACTAAATTCATATGCGAAATGGAATATAATAAAACGTTTGTTCAAATAAAGAAACGAGAAATAAGTAACGAGAAGTAAGTAGAGTTAGGCGCTCGGTTGTTTTATGCGTCAAACGCATGCGTTCCATATAAATAAGTTGCGTCAAACCATTGCGTTTTGCGTTGAATAGATTTATATGGAAACGCATGCGCTTGACGCATAAAACAACCAAGCGCCTTAACATTTCATCATGAGCTTAAACTTTACAAATTACGAAGTTATTTTATACCTACGAATGTATGCATGTATTTTTAGTTTTACAGTAAAATATCATTACATCCACTAAAAACTAACTATTTATAAACGACATCCCGAAAACCGTTAATCGGGTCTCTCGGTTAGTTCAGCTGGCAACCCCACGATATTCGACATTCAAACCGATCCCGCGCCCTACCTGCGTTCGCGCCATAGATTATCCAAACGGGAGAAAATTAAAAAAAAAAAACAGCCAAATAACCACGCACGAGCCACGTGGTCATAGATGTTATTTATCACAATTGGAACTAAATGACGTCACGCTTTTTTGTATTGTGACATATGGATCGATTTTTTTTTAATTTCGCCGTGGAATTTCCCCGGTGCAATGGTGAAATCGAACGACGGCAGATGTTTGAATGATTTCGAAAGTTGGTCCTTTGCACCTTTTTAACCTACTACGCAGTTACGTACTTATTGAAAACATTAAATTATTCACTAACAGTATAGGGTCAACCAAAAAGTTTAGATATACGGTTTTAAAAATATAGGGCTTGTACATAAATAGTTCAAAAGAAGGTACTGTTGTTTGTGTAAAATCTTATAATACGCATTCTCCGCATACCTACGCCTTTGTCCCGGTTGACCTTAATTACTACTGGGAACTATAAAGTAAGTACATATAGTTATAAGTTATACTAAATAACCCTGCATTGCAGTCGGGTAAAAAGGGAAGGAAGGAAATATTTATTCACTGCACAAAAACACACCGATACTCATTCATTACTCATTATTCGATTATTTTTTTTCATTTTGCTCTTGTTTCATCATCACTACAGAGAATAACAAAGTAAGTATAAAACAAAGTACTTTCTGTCTGTCTGTCCCGTTGTATGCTTAGATCTTTAAAACTACGCAACGGATTTTGATGTGTTTTTTTTTAAATAGATAGAGTGATTCAAGATAGGGAGGTATATATGTATAGGTAATACATGCATAATATAGTAGAGGAACACTGATAATTTTAGAAGAGTGCGAAGCCGGGGCGGTTCGCTAGTCATGACATAAGATTGATAGTGTCATGTATTGGGTCGGTGTCGAGGACTGGGACATTTAATTATTCATAGGTAATTCAGATGGAACCTTGTTATTCCTCCATTTTACCTCTGTTTGTTGTTAGTAATATACCTATTTAGTACCGGCAATTAAGGCGCCTGTAAAGGTAAGCACTCTCCATACATACTTTGTGCAAGTTTTTCTTTGCTTGTGTTTGCATTACACTTATGATTTTTATGTAGGTGATATACCTAATGTTAATTAGGGTACTTATAGTATAGTATCGGTTGGTACCTACTGGTTCTGTATATAGGTACAATAAGTAACCTATAATAATGCTTCTCGATCTATTTTTAATAACATTAAAAATAGACCGATAAAGCATTTAGCATTATCAGATACCACTACACTCATATGTTACATTATCTACATGGTAAATAGTTACAATATGCGCGCACGCAGTTTCCCACGTTTTCTCGAACAACAGCATTATAGACGGTGACCACTTACCGTCGCATCATACCATCAACTACCATTCGCCGTTACTTACGCGCCCATTTGTTAACCGACTACTGTAGGAAGGGTTATGTATTTTACAAGTAGAATGTGGTGTGACATTTCTCCCGCCTCCAGCCAGCTAGTGGCAAATAAGAACCCGGTATTCCAAAATCAAATATTTATTCTGCAAATACTTAGGCCACAGGGTCACTTATCAGTGGCGGAGCGTCCATACAACTCGATTCCCACCGGCTTGCCTAATTTTCAGCCACACCAGTTCTTTTAGTACGGCTCATGCAGAATAAGAAAGGCAAACTATTTCCGGCTTCCGTAAGAATATTTTTGACGCGCGCCACTGCCACTTATACATATGAATCGGTAATTAACCCTTTGAAAGCCAAGGACGTCTAAAGACTTCGGGGTTTTTCGTGCTTACGGCGCCAATAACGATCATTATATAGGTGTGGAGTGGACTAGACATGAGTAGTTCACGAATGAATGATTCAAATGAAGTACTTCACCTCGAGTAACTCTTTCATTCACTAGTTCAGTTCGGATTCATATACTTCAATACTTCAGTTCGTTCAGTTCATGATTCATATCTTTTACCTACTCATTCGCTCCGAGAATGACATAGACGACATGATTGAATGAATGAGTGATATGTTTACCCAATCTATATCGTAGATGGATCTGTTGAGCTACTGAACGAAACTGAACTAGTGAACTAAATGAGTGATATACTTCACAGTGAAGGAATGAAGTATATCACTCTTTTCTTTTTAGTGACACATTTTGCGCATGTCTAGAGTGGACGTGCTTTACAATATAAATCTCTTATGGAAAATGAGTTGGCAAGTAGGTGTCACTGCCTTACATGCAGAAAGTCGTTCAGAAAAGGTTTAATTACTTACCAATAATCATAAAGCTAAATAACAATATATAAAACATTAAAAATACTAGAATTACAAAAAAGTACTAATTATATATATCTTCACTTGTTTCTGGTTATCAAAGTTTTTAAAAACTGAAACGTCTAATGAGAGCATTTTGTTATCGCAGTTACGTTTCGAAGTGTTCCGAAATGGATAGCTACTTGAGCACCTACTTGAAGTCAAGAAAGAGACACCCTTTGTTTTTCGCTCACGACAAAACGGGATGCAACCCTCTCCAAGAATGGCTTTTTAGACAAATCTCGTTAAATATCTGACTGTGTGCAGGTTTATTAAATTTTCTCTTGTCGGTACCTAGATGAGGTAAAAATACCATCATATTAACTTAATCGAATGCGCTGTTTTAGTAGGCTGAGGAAAAAAAGGAAAATATAGAATAGACTTTGGATTTATTTTCTATCGAGAAAATTTTAAGCAATCATGTTTCGCTATTTTCAGTACCACAATCATATAGTCAAGAATCATATATCTGAAAATCAGCCCCTACTGTTTGCTAGTCTGGGCAGGACAGCGTTTCAAAGTCTCCAAATTTCTGAGTGTAGCGCCTTAAAGTACAAGGTACGGTAAGGTGTAAGAAAAAGCATATAGTTTCTGTCAGTATTTAATACGTTTTTTTTAATCATCATATGAAGACAAGAATCAGAATCGTTTATTGCACCATGGTTGTACACAAGTTGTTACAATATTAAGTGTGATATAGTCTCACATGGACCCTGTTCGGGTATAGCAAACTTAAATATACAAAATATCATATTTACCTAAATTTAAATCACAGCAAGTATCTATGAAACCAGTAGCTCGAGTATAAGTTTTTTCGAAACATTAACTAATTCGAACGCGTTTGCGTTTTGTCTCAAAATGTATGAAAACGCTCTCACCGAGTTTGAAATACGCGCGTTCATCGGTTAGCAACAAATGTTATACTCGCTGTTTTAGTTTCCACTAGTGACCACCAGAGGCGCTGTTCACGTTTTCATACCACTTTCATACATTTTGAGACAAAACGCAAACGCGTTCGAATTAGTTAATGTTTCGAAAAAACTTATACTAGAGCTACAGGAGGACCGTGCTTTACTTTACCTATACTACAGGTACTTATTACAAGTTGCAAGCAAAACCTTTTTATGAATTACCAAGTCCTTTCAAATAACATAAAAACTTGAATCCCATGTCTTTATATAGTTAACAAGAAAACATCACATCTTACAGCTGATAATTCTTTTGTTCCCACAGCTTAACAATGATCTATGCCTGTACGGCCTAAACAGATAAGGTGAGGTCTTTCCTGTGAAAGTCTTTATAACAATACAATAAGGTTGACATTCCCGTGGCTTGCGGAAAAGGTTTTATTCATAATACCTATACCTGCATCCAGGTACATATTCTTCAACATTAACACCACGCGAAGACAATAACCAAAATTTGGTCCAAATAAAAATCTCCATACCGATCCGAGCGACCATTTTTTGCAAATATCTTGGCGAATATTTCAAACAAAAGGATGCTTCCTTTAAAACACCGTAACTTAAATCTTTCAAAGGATTTTCATCTTTAACTTTAACGTTATAAAGTTTTACTCGGTCTGTTTTAACTGTGAGATACATTTGCCGCGGCCTCGAATAAGATAAACCTTTCAATCGAATTTGAACCTTGTAATTATTATTTCAAAGGTTGTATTTTCGTTGTTTTGTGTCAATGGTTCGTGGCCATGGTAGCCTTCTTGGAAAATATAAAAGTGTGCGTCCGTTGGTTGAAATTTCTGCACATCTCGACCATTGTGCCATCAATGGGGACTGTATTTTACAATGAAATAATAGTTAATTCGATCACTTCCTTTGTTGTATTGAAATATACCCATTCTGGAATAACATCGCCTCTGTTCTTTTAGCTAGTTGTGTTTGAGTAGTTTTCTAGTAAACTACAAATTTACTAAAAATATTCAAAATAACAGGCTAAAAATGTTAAAATACCAACGCCTTTTTTACCAATAAATGATGATATTTATTCGATTAAAGAGCTTTTTGGGTAACGGTTAACGGTATTTTATTGTGCTTTGTCATCGTATTTACGTACACGTGCTCAACAAATTATGTCAATTCAATTCGAATAGAAAGTGTGTGAGAATTTGAGAAAACGTTTATCGATGACATTTTAATGTACGGTACCATAGCAAAAGAATTTTGGAACACTAGCCCATCGACGGTAAATAAAGAAGGAGATTTAAGAAAGGACAAAAGAGATTTTGGAAGAGGAAAGGACGAGAGACGATTTTGACTAGACAAGATCCTTATGTAACACATATATTTTTTTGCACATATATGTCACAGATGGTTTTAAAAAACTCAAAAACGGTAAAACCCGGCCTTAAACCTTTTATTAATATATTTAAGACTCATTCATCCTCCTAAAGTGTTCCCGGGTGTGCCCTGAGAAACCCGGAGACGGAGACACAAGATTTGACGTAGGCACTAGTTTTACGAAAGCGACTGCCATATCTGACCTTCCACGCCATAGGGAAAACTAAGGGCTTGTTGGGATTATGTACCGGTTTCCTCGCGATATTTAGTTGTAATTAATTAGTGTTAACTGTCAAATGATATATTATTTCGTACATAAGGTTTTTTTTTACCCAGAAAAGTCACTGTTAAATATCAAATGATATTTCGTACGAAGTTTTTCTTCGTCAAAATCCAGACCCCCAAATTTAGGGTCCCGACTCGTAGACCGCGACCAGATTGAAAGTTAATATGCCTCACTGCTCGACTAAGGGCTCAGAAATAACATAATACATTATTAGATTAATGTTATGCTAAATAAGCCTAGGCACGCATCGCTCCATTGATGAATGCCACAGGATGTTTAGTCTCCCAAGTTGCTGACATGGCATACGCGTGAGCGACCACAAAAAACGTCTAGTCGGCAGATAGGTCGGTCTTGGTTAGGTGGTCGCTATGGGAATGTGTTTCAATCAACATTAAAAAGGGCCAATGCCATGGTTATTAGCGACCGCCGATTTTCCGACCAAACTTGGTCTTAAAGAACCTATGACATTCTTGACAGTAGAGTTGCCCTGCTGTACGCGTATATGAGGGCTTCGGTAACGTCTCTCTTTGCTTAATTGGAAGTCCAAGATCGAAATTCGCTTGTCCTCGAACAATTTGACTTTGCTATAAATAGTAGATCGCCAAGAAGTTTGGTCTAGTACGCTATATTAGAGCTAAGGGCCCGGACACATGTCCACGGTACGGCACCGGGCACCGTCTACGGCCTTTGTTCTTTGTACTGTAGCCGCGTACGGCGCGGTGCCGGTGCCCTACCGATACCGTGGACATGTGTCCGGGCTCTAACAGAAGGAGAAGGCAGAAATGGCTAGAGTATACCTAGAGTATAGAGAGACTAATATATATATATTCCGAAATATGCCCTCATTGGTTACAGTGACAATGACAAAATAATAATAAACGGCCATAGAAAGGGCCCCACTCAGCATAATGCCACGGCGAGCCGCGACGCTGGTTTTCAGTAGGACTTTAGCTTTTATTTCAGAGCTCGGCTCCCGTCCCGGCTGCGCGCGCGCCGTTTAGGAATGCTTGAACTCGGCGGTAGCGACCGGTCGCACCGTTACGTTGCCTCACCTCACTCACCCACGTGCCGCGCAATTTGTCGATAATCAGCCTCCATGAACCACGGGAATACTGGCTGAACGACGCGATTCCAGTGCGATGAGATATGGTTTTAAAGGGTGGGCAACGGACATGACCCTGTAGTTGCAAGAGTCCATAGGCCGCATATGTATAAAAATATACGACGCCCGCTAAGGCTGCGTTTCCACTACTTTCCACCAGATATGTGCGAGGATGCGTTTTCATACATTTGACACCTCGCAACGCGCCGAGCGAGGTGTCAAATATAGATAGATAGATAATAGTTTATTCATGACACAAGGAATTTTAACATTGTTAAGTAAAACACAAGCGTGAAAACACATCCTCGCACATCTCTGGTGGATTCGCAGCCTAATAAGACGACCGCTTTAGCTTAGTTGATAGTGACCCTGTGCCTACGAAGCTGGAGGTCCCGGGTTCGAATCCCGGCCAAGGCATTTATTTGTGTGGTGACACTGATGACTGATGAGCACGAATATTTGTTCTTGGGTCTTGGATGTTTTCTATGTATTTAAGTATCTATGTATTTATCTATATAAGTATGTAGGTATATCGTCGCTTAGTACCCATAGTACAAGCGTTGCTTAGTTTGGGACTAGTTTGATTTGTGTAAGATTGTCCACACATATTTATATCTACATATGAAAGATTTGCAAAGTACGGCCCCGAATATAGACAACCAGTGTGATACTTTAAGTAATTAAAATGTACCCCTACTGTACCTCTATGTACCCTATACTATTGTTTTCCTGCCCCAGATAGTCATATTATAATCCTCCTAGCGTTATCCCCAGTACAGTTGCATCCTGTAGGATGTCCTGTATACAAGATTTGGTGTAGCAGTGGCGGAGCATCCATACAACTCGATTCCCACCGGCTTGCCTAATTTTCAGCCACACCAGTTCTTTTAGTAGGGATCATGAAGAATAAGAAAGGCAAACTATTTCCGGCTTCCCTAAGAATATTTTTGACGTGCCGCCACTGTGGTGTAGGCACTAGTTTTACCCAGCTAGAGTCATCATCCTCCTAGCGTTATCCCAGTACAGTTGCATCCTGAAAGATGCCTGGGGTCCGCTACCTAATCCCAAGATTTGGCGTAGGCACTAGCCCAGCTAGAGTAAAACCATTTAAACCGAATGCCCCTCCAGCTCCACTAATGACGTAAGCAAATAAATAGGCGCAATCAATGCACATCATCTCACACATTAAAACATTGTTTACTAAAGGACTCCCATTTAAAAATTGTTTTATAAATGTAACCACTTCGGCTGCTCGGCAATGAAATAGGTCCGAAAAAATCTTATCCGTAAGAATAGTAAGGAGGTAATGCTTAGCAAACTTGGCCCTTATTGACAAAAGGGTTTATTCGCTTTAACCGATGCATATATGCAGTAAAACTTGAAGCGACGAAATATCACCACTTGAACTTGTTGTAGCCATATGTAATAGTTTATATTTCTTTCGTCGCGTGTTACCATATTTATTACAATATATATATACCTATGCGAGAAGTGAAGTACCTATGAAAGATTATGAGAACTATGGTGCATGTCAATGGAAAATATCGGATAGATTCCATTATTTCGGGGCTCCCAAAACTAACCTTGTTTATGGAGTTATTGTACTTTTACCGAACAAGCTCGGGCACAAGTCTGTGACACATACGAACACATAGACAACGTGAACTCATAGCTCCTACGCTGACGCACACATAGATAATAACCATGGCTCACCCGCGTTCGTGAGATAAAAGTACTCTACTTTTAATTATCTTAAAATTTCTATCTCATTCAATACTAGATAAGCACTTCAACATGTCTGGAAAACACAGGAGTTATTTAAGGTGGGACGCTTTCCATAGGAAACGTATTTTGACACTCGCAGCAGGCTAACGGCGTGATATTTTAAGAAACTTTCATAAATTGGCTTTCCATTTGCGCATAATGCCCCCTTTTCTAGAATAAACTTGTATGAACTAGAAAAAATTGAGATTAGTTTGTCACATGAGTATCACGTGACATCAATTTTTTTCAAATTATTTTAGTTTATTCAAGTTTATTCTAGGAAAGGGGGCATTTCGCGCAAATGGAAAATGGAAAGCCAATTTATGAAAGTTTGTTACATAAGTTTCTTAAAATATCACGCCGTTAGCCTGCGAATGTCAAAATACGTTTTGTATGGAAAGCGTCCCACCTTAAAAACTGATCAAGATAGGCAGATACCAACAAGCCTTTGCTATCAACCTGCAACCAAGCGGTATAACTTCTGTACCTGCCTGCAATAAACGTGGTCATTTCCAATAAAATCATCATGAGCGCCTGTAATTTGGTCGGCGCAGGCGCACATGTGCACAGGTCGACAGCTGCTCCGCAGTGGCAAAGAAAAACGACTTAAGAACCAACACACTTGGAAAAGATGCTCACGACGAACCCGAAGGGTTTAACTGTATACTTAGAATCATTTACTGGCCGAGTTTTGTCAAACTAGTCCGTTCAAATAGCGACTTTTATTGAAAAGAAGATTCAAAATCTAATGACTAGCATTATAAAAAGTCGGACATAATAAATAATGTCGACTGTATATTACCATATTCCATACCTTTGGCCGTAACTGGGCCATTTTACGGAAGACTTTTTTTTTATTAGGATAAAATCGGGTTTTTTTCTACTCAGAATCGAAAGCACTTTCGAAACTAATAGGAGAAAAAAAGTGTCCCAAATTTTTCATACAATTTCCAGGTTTTCCATTCCGTTACCACCATACAAGCATTAGAAGCTTAGTATGAGATGAGAACGGTAACGGAACGGAATAAAAAAATCTTGGGACGCTTTTTTTCTCCCATTAGGTTCGAAAGTGCTGTAGGAAAAACCCGATTTTAACCAAATTAAAAAAAAAAGTCGAGTGTACAACTTTCCGTAAAATGGCCCTGAACTGCTATACTTCCACTCCAGGATTTTCGGGATACAATACTATACAATAAAGAAGATAAAAAGTATTCGAATATGTTAAATCAGGCTATAAGCTCGGTTTCATCATAAATCGATCAGATGTTTTTGGGTGATTGAGTAACAAACATCCATAGTAGGTATCCAAACATCTAAATTTTAAACATCCAAACTATCGCACTCTTTCGCAATCTGGACTTTCAATCTGAAGAATCTTGAATTTTATCAAGGGTCGGCAACGCGCACGTGACTGCTTTGGAGTTGCGGGCGTCTATAGGCTGCGGTGTTCACTTACCAACAGGTGGACCTTTCGTTTGTTTACCGCCGTCGTTGTAAAAAAATAATGAAGGTTCGGCTCGTACCACTGAATTTAAAAAAATGTAGATGCGAAGAAATACATTATGTACAGAAGAAAGAAAAAACTAAACCTAAAATAATAAAAAGTATAAATAACAAACTAAAATCTGACAGTTATAAAAAGAATATCCCCTCCAACAGCTCCGACTGCGGCATTACCTCTCTGTATTTCAAGGGCATCGCGTTGTGACGCCAGCTCTAGGATCCCCCGAACTGCGGATCAGCCGTGACGACAGGGCCCTAATGAATGCCTTCATGTCCGCTGACCAGGGTCCCAAGGTCTCTACCGCAAGCGCCGCAAACTCGTAGTCTTTTACTAGCGACGAGTATTTGCGGCGCTTGAGGATTCGGGCCTGGTCAGCTGCAGCGCCGGCTTGTGAACGGGTCGCCTGGATGTGGGACGCGGCCAACGTATCGACGCACGTCGCGTCCCACACTAAGGCTCTACCCAATTTCCACGGCACCAATGTGGCGCCATCCGGGCGCCTGCCATCATCCCTTGCCATACCCACTGGTTCTAAAACCGCGGGCACAGAGGCAGTGGCCGGCGCTTTTAATACAAGAGAGCCCATGCCGCCCCAGCTGATCCACACTTTTGCCGCAGGTGCATGTGTGGGAGACACATATTCTGGATCCAAGTCTTAAATTAGTAGTAGTCTTAAAAGGCAAATTGTTATTCATAAGCAGCTTGGATCCAGAACAGTGCCTATATAACGGCGAAGGGAAACATCGTGAGAAAAACAACGTTGGAAAATCAGAAGGCAGTGGCTTCCGTGAAAACAAGTGCCTACGCCAAACCTTGGGTTTATTAGGTATTACAGCCGCGTATAGACTCTGACTAGAATAGGTCTAGGTACGGTCTCCCCCGCCTGTCGTAAAAGGCGACTAAAGGGGGTTATCGGGATGCGGTGGGGGCCGCAGCACTTGCTTATCAGCCCCAGGGAGGTTGGCTCAAGCCAAAAGGCAGAAAAGCGCGAAGGTGGCTCCAGTGCGTTCAGTATGAGATCCTGGAGACCGCATGGGAGCGCAGATGGCGGTCGTCGTGGAGTTTTAGTCGCTAGAAATACCACATCACCCAGGCATCCCCCCATGTCTGGGTACCTGGATCGCAGGTTTTCTCCACGTAAAAAAAGGTATTATAATTAGGTAGCGGACAATTCCGGCATCCTTCAGTACTGTACGGGATAACGCTAGGAGGATAATGAAGAATGTAGTGTTTTCCCTCTGATTTGGAAGGCCAGATGGGAGTACCTGGCACGTTTTTATATTACTTAGTACCCTTTACCTCTGTATTAGAATAACATCTTAATGGAAGAAGGGCTTAAGTACGTACGGGAGTTATAGATAGTTACTGCATTCCGGGTTTGGGCGCCAGCTGCGCCTGTCAGCTGCCATCCTTATCTTCGGGCGGGCTAAGTAATCGTATACCCACAGGACAGGGTGTCTTACAAGGCATGGGTGAAACATTGACTTCTTGACCGAGCTAGCGGCTTTTCAACTTGGGCCAAAATGTTTTCCTATGTCGACGCGTACGCGTACACTTAGGTACATAGACTGTTAAACTCATAACACTTCCTTTTGGTTTTGCGGTGGTCGGGTACAAACCCTACGTGGGTTATATATTATGTTACCTTGATGTTACCTATGTATATGACACAAACCATTTCATACAAAATTTTTTTAAATTATCTTTTTGATGGCATACTTAGGTACCTTTTTTTATATTTCGACGGTGGCTAGGGCTGCCATCTCGAATTTCGCCAAACCCGGACAAAGATTCAAAAAACCCCGGACATTTGGCGTAAATCGCATTTTTTCCCCGGACGAGTCCGAAAATAATATTTTTAAAAATCAAGAACTTTAAATTCAATGAGGGGTTTTCCCCGGACACTTCTTGACACTCCGCCCGGACGGCCTCCAAACTAGGACAAATCCGGGAAAACCCGGACGGATGGCAGCCCTAACGGTGGCAAACAAGCATACGGTCCACCTGATGGTAAGCGGACACCGCAGCCTATAGACGCTCGCAACTCCAAAGGAGTCACGTGCGCGTTGTCGACCCTATATAAAATACCTACCTACCTTAGGTACCTATATTTAAACTGAAAATGACCGCACGAAATATTCATGTAGGTATATCCAACCTGAGTATCCACATATCCCCGATTAGCCACAGATTCCCATAATCATCATAAAATCGCATCTAAGTATCTTGAATGGAAATTTCTTTATGAGTTTGTAACCATTTCCAACTGATCTATTGTCACACCATAAACATTATAGGTACCTATAGTCAGCTGAAGTCTTCATCAAAATAACACACATGAAAAACGACTTTTGTACTAAAAATGCAAGGTTTAAAATCAGATGGGAAGAATATTGTGGGTAGAGGTCAAACATATTGCGGTTACTTTAACATTGTAAAATTCTATAATAAGTATAATAACCCTTAATGCTTTCACATAAGGTTCTTGTTAAAGTTAGCTATTGTCCAATATGATATCTGGATAAAATAATATGTTCACTATATATTGTTTGTTGTTGTCTGCTAAAGTTTAGATACTTTGAATGTTTTTTGTGAAAGTTTGAAGCACAATATCTATGCAAATATTTTGTTTGATTACTTAATTTGTTTTCCGTTAGGAATACTAGATCGTTGTGATTTTCTAATGTTCGCCAATCATCAGCCATGCTTATTTGACTTATTTGTCGCCGTCGTGGTATAATAATGTGCTATATTATTAATTTATAGTACCTGGGCATTTTCACTTTAAAGTACACCCCCTACTTTTTTTTCGGATCTCGGTGATTTTGGGTATTCTGACTCAGAATCACGAGTACTATCCATTTCCGCAAAGAAAAAAAGTGTCCCGCAAAAAAAGTCAGTTTTGTGACGCTTTTTTCATACAGTTTATATGGCTCGTCACAAAACTGACACAGAAAATTTGTATGGAAAATCAAGGACATTTTTTTTCTTCATCCGAATCAATAGTACTCGTGATTCTGAGTCAGAGTAGGTACACAAAATCACCGAGATCCGAAAAAAAAAGTAGGGGGTGTACTTTAAAGTGAAAATGCCCACCTACCTAAGTGTAAGTAGGTATATTGTCTCGAGCCTAATAATAAAAGTTAGAAGAACAAGACATGGCCCTCCTTGAACTAGATCAATGTGTCAAGATTTTCTCCCACATAAATAAAAAAAATCTTAATAGAATTGTAATTCACCCTACTGTCAGCGGGCGGGCGACGCACGACGCACCGCACCGGACGCCGCCGGCCCGGCCCGACCAGATTTACATCTGTCCCACATCAGATGGCGGCCCACCTGCCTGGCCTTGTGCTACTGTTGTCTCGGGGTGCATCGGCTAAGCATATAATGTAACCGCCCGCGTGATCGCGTAGGCGGTTTGCCCTGGATTTTCCCCAGTCTACCCTCCGTACTTATTCTGTGCCTCAGCGCACTCCTATCGCTTCAAGTCCAAAACGCACAGTAGCTCTAGTATAAGTTTTTTCGAAACATTAACTAATTCGAACGCGTTTGCGTTTTGTCTCAAAATGTATGAAAACGCTCTCACCGAGTTTGAAATTTGCGCGTTCATCGGTTAGCAACAAATGTTATACTCGCTGTTTTAGTTTCCACTAGTGACCACCAGAGGCGCTGTTCACGTTTTCGTACCACTTTCATACATTTTGAGACAAAACGCAAACGCGTTCGAATTAGTTAATGTTTCGAAAAAAACTTATACTAGAGCTACTGAACTGACAGCGGTAGCGGGGCGGGGCGTCGCGGTGCGGAGGCGGTACCGGTTGTAATATTCGAACTAATATGAAAGGGTCCGCACAGAAAACCGGCCGGGAAAAAAGCGTTCTGTGCGGACCCTTTCATATTAGTTCGAACATTACAACCGGTACCGCCTCCGCACCGCGCCGCCACCGCTGTCTGTGTGTGTCCAGCTTTATTGGGCACGGCCTAAAAAGCCACAGGTTAAAAAAATGATGTGACGTTGAGTGGACTAAAAAAAACAATACGAGTATAACTAGCTTTTGTCTGCGATTTCGACCGCTTAACCTTCCACTCTCTTCACATCTCTTATTTTCTATTTGTCGTAATCAGTATGGTATTATTTCAAACTCTGAGATAGTCGTGAAGACAGTACGGTTGCCAATTTATAGCGCTTTTTGGCAGCAACCAGGGGTCACGTGTAGGTTAGCGGTGGGGGCGGGCATCCCTCGAAATCCCTACTAACGATTATCCTAAAGTCAATCGAGGTGAAACATTTCAGTGACTCCATTTTCTATGATTTTAAGGCAATTTTGAGTGTCCTATGAATTATGATCTGTTTTTAGTAAAAAGTATGTTTATCATCAATGGCATCATACTCGTTGAGTTTTTTTGGTCATAAATAATCCCAGGGTCTGCTCACTTAATCCCAAGATTTGACTTAACTTTACAAAAGCTACTGCCATCTGATATTCCAATCCAGAGGGAACTGTAGTTGTTGGGATCACACCAGTTTAATCAAGACGTCTTTTGCTCCACCGAAAATGACAAAGTTAAATATCAATATAATAAGTCGTAGGTACACAAGATTTTTAAACGGTAGTGGAATCAATCGGATTGTATTTCCGGAAAAATATCCATGTCACCCTGCCCATATACTGTAGGATGGCTGTAACTGCAAATAACTATGATAAAGCAACCTTATCAATAATTACAAAATCGACAGTTTCATCTCCATTCATTTTATTGCTAACGCTTCGTTTCCGATGCTATTTTACATATGTGCTTCACAAAATCTCCGCTCCACACGGCTGGCAAGTCAAACGTTGACTTGACAGTTCTGTGTTTACGCATCGATCGGATCAATTGATCGAGATGGCGGCGCGTGCGCGCGCCAGCTGCCGCGCAGCTGCGCATCCCTCTTTTATTTGTGCCGTGGCAGGCCTTAGGCTTTATACAACATATTCTAACGTGTACAGTCTGCTAAGGAAGACATCTACCACTATTGAACCTTATTGTATAAGAAATAAAGTCGAAAACGCTTGGTACGACTTCTTGTTCCATAAACGAGACCCACGAGACCTGAAACTGAGACCTGCGCTTCCCACAGAGTCGTATATGAATATGACAATTACTTGCCATATGCGCGGACCTCAAGGGGCTAAGATGATCGCGTAAATGTCGGGCATATAGCATTCGTCCCTCTCACACTTACATACTTGACAGTAAGGGACGAATGCTTTACGTCCGACATATATTAAGCGATCATATTAGCCCCTCTAGGCCTAGCACATGATGGCCGCGAGAGTATGTCGGCTCGAGATAGACTATCTGTCACATTCTAACAGCACCAATAAAAAAAAACAACGGGTTGCACTCCGGGAGTGCCGGCAGAAGTGAAAACTCAATAAAGATAGTAAATGGGTCATTGTCAGATTTAGGTGCGCGTCTTTTCGGTGGACAGGACATGCCAAAAGTTAAGGGCTACAAAGCTTAATTTTCGATTGATCTGATAACCCGCATAATCTGTAATTCCGTGTCTATAAATCCATATAATAAAAACGTAAATTACATGCACACAAGCCGTTAACTATTGTCCACCGAATGGACAACTTTTGTTTTTCCGACTGACAATGACCCAAATAACAAAGATATTCATATCGGTATCGGTATCCGTATCGGTATCCGTATCTGTACTGTACTCATACTCATGTTCATATTCGCATAATCCATTTACATAATATGTCCCGAGTATCATTGTGTCTTACGCATCTAAGACCAGGAACCTGTACCACAATACTTTACAAGCGTACAATTCGACAAATTTGTGAACTTTTTCTATGGAAAATTGTGCAATTTTGTCAAATTGTAGACTTGTAAAGTTTTGTGGTATAGGGGCCAGCTGAGTTTAGCTGAGTTGACACCTCCTAACATCGCAATCACGATTACTAGGAGCGGTCAACTAGCTGGTCTTAGAATCTTAGAATCTGTCGCGAGTTCAACAAATTTTCCCCAGTACAAAAGTGATCAGAGCCGCTAAAGAAGTTTTCACTTCAAAAATTGTAAGCAATACTACCTATTTCCCATTTTTATTTCTTTAGATTCGTTGAGTGTGCTCAGGAACTCCATGAGCTCATACCGCCTTCCCCCTTCTTCCATCAGATATCCAGACGACGTACGACTGGCTACTTTCATTACCTGGTCAAAATCATCTTTTTTTATAATGTTTACTGGTTTGGTATTCGAATGGCGTATGTAGGTACTTCCGAGTTCAAATAACCTGGACTTTTTTAAGGTACGAGTGAATCTTCTGGGTGAGCTCGCATAAGCGTCGGCCTCATTTTCAATTTAAAAAAAAATATATGACTGGTTAGAATTAGGCGTTTATTTAAGGGCCTATCGTGCGGGGTAAATTCTCAGCGCCTGTCAAATTTCAATTTTTTAAATAATTTACCCAATTAACCCACACATGCATTATTCACGCACACTACACTACCTCATTTTGCTGGGTCGGGTCATTGACCCATGTTTGTGCCAACTTATGACAATATAGATTTTGTATTTAAAGGTTTCTTGGTGCATAAGAGAAGTGTAACAAAAATCGTCAAGTTCTGATCTGTAACCAAAACTCAAGTATTAGTTGTATCTGAAAATGTCTTGAATTTGGAATTTGTGGTAGTAAAATACTCAGTTCCTTGTTTATAAAATAAAACTTTGAACCCCTGTTTTGTAAAATGTATTTTGTTTTGCCCTTTCCTCACAGACTCATTTTTATATAACTTAAAACAGAGAAAGACTTTTCCTAATCGGTTCGTGCATGTTATGACTGTTTTATATGTTTATGACTTAGGTACTTATTTTGAGAGTTTACTTGGTGATTTTCATGATACGAGTATATGTTGTACCTTAAATGGGTTATTTTAAGCAAAACTTTTCATAAATTGATTATTTTCTGTTCATCAGTTGGTTAACTCTAAAATGGACACTGATTTAATGCAAGTTTTAAGAGAAGAAGCGGTAGTTTTATTACAATAAGTATATATAATAACTACTGAAACTATTTATACGGCACGGGATAACTGCAGCAATATTGTGAATCAACTTTGTATTTGAGGAACCAGTACCTAACCTTATAGGTAGTTCTTGTTATTCACGACCTCCCGTCGTAACCCAATCCGCAGAATTGCGCATACAATAGTATGACATTCCCTGCGCATCGTCGTTATCGTGAATGACAAGCACTATAAAACCTAATGATATAACAAATATCATCAAGAAAGTCATTGTAACATTCTGCAATTGTGGAACTTGGCCGGACCACTACTGTATCAGCTCTGACAAATTAACTTTTATACAGTTGTGCCGTCGATGACACTTAACTGAACAACCGTGAACCTTATTGCAACGAGATAAGGTTCAATAATGGTTAACATTGCGTCTATTTTCATCAATAATAAATAGCAATTATTATTATTTCCTATTCGTTTAATATAACGTCGAGACAATTATTGCGATGCGACATAAGTACTTGTACAAAATCAAAGCAACGGGATTTCCAACGCATGAAAGCTTTAGATAGAAACTAGCGCAGTTTAATATTATAAGTAATTACTGCATATTTGTTTGTTAGACATCGTCATTGTCACCACATCCCCAACAACTACTTGGTTTATTATTTATAAATGAAACATAGGTTTATTATTTTCATTCTAGGTATAATTATATTATGACCAGGCGGCTTAGACAATACACAATTTAAATCCACATCACTCAAACTGGCGAAGAAACTCCGATATTCTTCTTCTGCTCCCGCTGCAAGAGAGCACTCTAGATCTGTTTCTTGGTATAACGCTGATATTTTATAAACTTCTGTTCAAAGCACCATAATAATTGTGCCTGTTTGTACAGATTCTGGGATATGTTTTGTTTATGCAGATTCTGCGATATATTTAGGTAATCATTGTTTGACGTGAAAGCGCCGTACATATACACATAAAATATAACATTAGATTCGTTAAATTATTGAAATATAAAAATACAATTTGTTTACAAATTTTAATTTGAAATATGATGAGTGACATAAATGTCATAACGTTCCGTTCTGGGTGGCCAATTTATAAAAAGTAGGTAAATTACTTTGAACTGAAATAGAGTAGGCCCATTTTTGAAGAAGTAGAATACAAGAAGCAAATCGTGTAACAGTTGGGGTGACAACGTAATCAGAGGGTTTAGACCCTGCAGAATACGGATCTGCCTGTCTCCATCCCCAAATTTGAACCGGAAGAATGTTATATCGGAAAAGGTGCAGCCCATACAGATTTTTTCGTTGCACATTTGGTAAATCGTTGTTCCGGTACCCTAACTATGGTCTAATTGTTATGGATTTTTGATATGCCGTAAAGGACAATATTTGTCATCGTATCCCGAAATTTTTGACACTCCAGCTCCACGTCTTTCTCCGCCATCTTGGAAAATCTGTCACTTTTTTCAGTTTTTTGCTTGTACTGTCGTTATAGTTCATTTTAGTGCTAAACATGGTTTGGCAATATTGTAAAACACAAAATTTGCTGAAACTTTTGCGTACAAAGAATTTTTCCATGACTCCAAGGGACGAAGATATGACAGGAGATATCATTATAAATTACCACTTTTTTCTAGTTTTCCTCTCATATTTACGTTTAAAGTGCATTTTAGCGTTAACTATAGTTCAGCAATATTGTAGATTACAAAATTGTCTACAACTTTTGTATTGAAATATTTTTTCCACGATCATCAGGAAAGAAGATACGATGTCACCTATGGGGTACTACCGTCGATATTTACTACTTTTCCAGTTTTCTTCACATATTTTTGTTTTAGTGCATTTCTCGGTCAGCAATATTATAGAAGACAAAATTATATGCAAATTCAAAGTACCTACGATCTTCTAGGTATCGTGGAAATAGACGATTTTGTCTTCTGAGGGATTGAAGTGGTATAGATCGGAAAGTGACAGATGCTTTATCTTGTCGTCTGTCCCGCTATCACTCGACCATCATAGATCCCCTACAGATAGCGATTAAATGCACTCAAACCTAAATATGAGAAGAAAACTGCAAAAGTAGCAAATTTCAACGGTGCTACTCCATAGATGACTTCATATCTTCTTTCCTAGTGGTCGTGGAAAAAATATTTCAATACAAAAGTTGTAGCAAATTTCGTGAACTACAATATTGCCGAACTATAGTTAGTGCTAAAATGCACTTAAAATGTAAACATGAACGGAAAACTAGAAAAAAGTGGCAATTTTTAATGATATATACTGTCATATCTTCGTCCCTAGGGGTCATGGAAAAAATCTTTGTACCCAAAAGTTTTAGCAAATTTTGTATTCTACAATATTGTAGAACTATGTTTAGCACTGGAATGAACTTTGACGACAGTAAAAGCAAAGAACTGAAAAAAATGACACTATTTCCAAGATGGCGGCCAAAGTTATGGAGCTGGAGGGCCGAAATTTTTAGGTTACCATGGCTAATATTGTCCTTCACGACATACCAAAAAACCATATCAATCGGACCTCTTTTAGAGTACCAGAGCAACAATTTATTAAATGTACTACGAAATTTTTTGTATGGGCTGCACCTTTTCCGGTATACCGTACTTCCGGCTCAAATTTCGAGATGGCGACAGGCAGATCCGTATTCTGCAGGGTCCAAACCCTCTGATAACGTTGTCACCCCAACTGTTACATGACTTGCCGCTTGCATTGTTTAGAGACGCCTTTTCCAATTCTGTTCCTCCTCTAAAATACATCAGTAACCTTTTTACGTTTAAAATGCCTTTTCGTAAAGGAAATCATTATAATTTAGTTGCATTAGTATACATTGGGGACCAAAAATTGCATTTTTATGTTATAACGAATGGCTAATACTAAAAATTCCATGTTAAAAGAATCTTCAATAGCCACACGTCAACATTTATTTACCCTACTTCAATTAATGCAATCTTTGTGTGTGGTATACATTTTGTATTTGTATACGAGCAAGCTGTCAAAAAGCGTGTTTTTATGAGATGTCAAACTGAGAAAAGCAGCATACGTCTGCTCCCATTGAGGGCCGGAGCCCATCTGCCGGCAAGAAAACTACGGCGGCCGGTAAAATTTTCGGAATTTCCTTTGCATTGTTAAAAAAATCTCCACATTTTGCAAATGTTAAACACATACGACCTAGATAACATGTAGTTTTGTTACTATTCAAAAATTGAAAACCTTTCATAAAGTATTAACGTTGTAGTTTGCGTTTATTTCCTTTAGTAGAGCTAACTTTGAATTGAATTTTTATGAAGAAAACTATAAGTAATTGTGTTTCTGAAACACATGACGTGTAGAGTGTATCCTTAAATATCATATATAGGAATTACAGAATTCAAGCTTTAGTAATAATAATACAGCAAGTGATCCAACCATCGCAATTATTCAGAAATTTGCTCGGTGCAGTCTTAAGAAAATTTAATTTAGCTGTTTGCTCTAAGGAAGAACCCAAATTTGGTGTATTTTGAAAATTAATTTTATTTTTAGGAAATATTATATTATTAATATCTATACATTTAATGTGACTCGTTTACTTTCTTTGTCTATTCTAACAGAATCGTGCTCTATCAAGGTCATAGGGGCCCCATTACCCTAATGTGCCCAGCGCCTCAAATTGGTTAAAGACGGCCCGGCTCTGTGCGTTTCCGTTACTGTCACCCGGGGAGGTACCCTAAAAAAAATTTTTTTTAAAGATTTTATTCTACCGTTTTCTCCGCATCATCGATATGTATACTCATGCCAAATTACAGCTTTCTAGTACTAACGGTTACTGAGAAAAACGGGGGTCTGACGGACGGACGGACGGACATGGCGAAACTATAAAGGGTTCCTTGTTTACTACGGAACCCTAAAAACTGAAAAAATCAAATTTCTTGAATTTCCCGAAACGTGGGGTAATCTTCAGGGGATTTTTTTATTATTTGTTTGTATCCCGAAATCGAATTATAAACCGACTGAATGATGGGACATCAATTCTATGCTGGCTTCTATGGTAGATTTATACTACGCGATTTGATCGGTTTATATGTGAAATGTTTGGAGGTTATTTTTGAATTAATTTACATATTTTTCCTATTTCATCAAGTGTCTCATGATATAACTTATGATTTAGCTCAGTAACTTGGTACCGGTGAGATTTTAGAAATAAACACGGGTCCAAAATGCAAAGAAAATGTACTTACGCAAATTACGCATGGAATGTAACATCCGCCTTTTTTCGGTCGAGTTTGCTTTTACAGCCCAAGACTGAACACCCCACCATGTTTGCACTGAACACCCAAACACTACGGATCTGATAATTGGTAAGTTATTATTCATTTAAACCAAACTTATCATTAATTCTCCATTTATAAAATGCACTACCAAATATTGCCAATTTGTTTTGCAATCTTCTTGACACAAAACTTTGACACAAATACAAATTTTTTCGATCGGTGATAAGGACAAAACATCGCACTATTTTCTACTTCCTCTCATAGGAATCGCAATAAGGCTATCTTTCTCTTACAAAGCGTGTCAGGCCCTTGGTATTTTATCCATCACTCTTGGCCACTAGGTATTTTGAAGTAAACTGTCACCGTATTTAGGGACAATAAGAACTACTTTCCATGAGAATTTATTTGAAATATGATCTTTACGGAAATCGGTCAGTCTGGCTATCCGATATTGGACTTTGGAAACGCTTTTTTAGGGACAATAAGAGCTACTTTCCATGAGAATTTATTTGAAATATGATCTTTATGGAAAATCTTAGGATTGTCTTAAAACAGTTAGAACCTTGGCTTTCTAAGAAGACCAGCTGGGGACCCCTCGTAACATAGCAATCACGATACTAGGAGGGGTCAACTAACCTGGTCTTGGAATTTATCGCGAGTTTATACATTTTTCCCCAGTACAAAAGTGCTCAGCGCCGCTAAAGAAGTTTTCACTTCAAAAAAAGACGCTTAGTCTATCTCGAGCCGACATACTCTCACGGTCATCGTGTGCTAGGCCTACAGATCATCTCGTGTTGGCCTAACAAGACACATACCTAGTATACTTACGGAAGTACCGCAGTTCAATCATAGAGCTATCGCTCTTATATTGGGCATACAAGAGTTTCAAAGCGATGAAGCCACGAACTAAGTGCCGCGGTTCAATGGACACACTGCTCATGCTCAAATCATCTTTTAGGCACTTACGTATATGTTGTAGCACTGCGTATGTTTAAGGCCGTGTATTACCACTTTTGAGTTTTTAAAAACCATCTGAGACAGTATAGAATATAGTGTCTTAAAATTAAAATAAAATATATGTGTTACATGAGGATCTTGTCTAGTCAAAATCGCAGTCAGTTACATGATTTGATGAATTTCACTCGATAGAAAATAATCACGAAGTTAGTTACCCCTTTTTGGAATATATTTTCAATACTACGGCTATATTACTGATATTTAACATTTAATTTTTGTACTCAATTAAAGATCGTAAATAGTTATAGACAAATTCGCAGGGTTTGCTTTGGTAAAATGATTGGCTTAATAACTATAGCTAAATATTCACAAAACTGCGCGCAGAGCTTGCGTAGAGAGCGGGATGGTTAATTGTAAACTCACGCATGTTAGAGCGGGACAGTTGCGTTGGGGATACCTCCCCTTAACATCTGTTAAAGGTTGATGAAACTCGAAAAGTGCTAGGTCGATTTCTAGCCTGCGACTGTGGATGTGTATTTTATAAATTTCTACGTAAGTATAGGGTGGTATAGGTAATCAAAAAGTGATTTGATATAGACAATTCCCGTGAGTCTCAAGGCATAATGAAATATAATATACGGGTCAGTCAAAAGGTGATTTAGATTTTTTGGAAATGTCTTCTTCGCAAGCTTCATAGGATGAGGAGGCTCAAAACTTAAAATGAAGCTTGTTTCCCTTGGACGATTCCTAATCCATCTAACGAGGATGTTCTATGGAAGCAATCGTACTCCTCTGGCAACCAATAAACACACAAAGCGCCGAAAAAGACCATACTGTCTGTAAAATTTGAATCAAGTTTAAAGCTGGGTTCTCTTTTAACCAAGCTTAGTGCCTCGTTACCCAACTTCGACACAAAAGGCAATGTTTTTACCTGAGGTTTAGGCCATTGAAGCAAATGAACGAAATGAACCTTCTGCTTGTAACGAATTGATAAAAGGTTGTAAAGGGAGATTTGCTGCGTGGAGGGTAAGATCACTCGGTTGGAGGAAGGAGGGTTCCGTAAAACTAAATGTGGCATTTTCACGCAAAACTTTCCTTTTTGACGTCGCTTTATAATTGTGTCAATAACACAATGGCGCTCTCTACCAAAATGCACGAATACGGAATAAAACTACGGATTTGATTATTTTATAGCGATATATTTATTATATTTCAACCTAAATCTGTTTATGACCCAACTAAATAGGGATGTTGACAGTGTTGACACCAAATAAGAAAATCAATGAATCCGAATTTTCTCGAAAAAGGATCAAATTCTCAATCAAATAGTGAAAAAAGTAATCCAAAAGAATAAATAATTACATAATTATAAGTCTTCAAAGTTTTAGGAGGGGGCATTTTCTGTCCCTTTTCCGCAAAACGCCCCGTTGTATTGAACGATCGTCATTTAGTATGGCGCTCGAGGTCAGTGACGTCACTGACCTGTAGCGTTTTCTCTCTCTAGCTAAAAACATTCTAACGGTTGTAGTTTCGTAATTTTTTGAGATATTTGAATAGGAATTTCACTTTTTGGCATAGTTTTATGTATTCTTTCGTATGGAGTAATAATAAATTTTGAGTCAACATCCCTATTATATCACCGAACCGTGCCAACGGAACCCTGAACAAAATGTACCAGCATTCTCCCCGGAAACGAAGGTACGCGTACCTACAAAGCAAAGAAATTACGTTCCGAGAACCGCTCGCGCGCAGGTAGAAGTTGGGTTTATGATATGATTTATAGAGAGTTTGAGGGATTTCCGAATGGCACTTTGCTGTTTAGATGCTTTGATGCCACGTGTTGTTTATTTGAACTGCATGCAAGTTTCGTTACATTGCGGGTTATCGAGGTATAATGAGTTCAATCGACCTATCAAATGCCGCAATGTAGTCAAAATTGCTTAGGATCTTTGCGCGTGTGTATGGGATAATTCATTGTATATACCACCGCCTAGCATGACCGCATTTATGTTGGTCATATACCTAAAACTAAATAGGTACTTATGCTTCGTTTACCATTTTAACTGAAACTTGCGCATAGTTTGCTGAAATTACAAGTTAAATAAAATTGAAGTTTAGAAAAATTAGAGATGTACCGACTATGGATTTGACGTAGTATTAGTCGGCGTCGAGATGGCCGACTAATCGGCCGACTAGTGGTGGTTTAAATGAGGTAGTTTTGATCTTGCAGGCGTCCATAGATTAGAGTGACCGTTTACTATTTATTGCAGCCAAACGTAGGTAGTTTAAAGTATAAATCTAGGGGTCAATTTATAGGAGCTTCGGTCTACCTAACGTTTGTGAAGAGTTGTGCCGGAAAGCTTGAAATTTAATAAGAGGCCGAATTTTAATAAACATTTTATTAGAATTTGAACCTTATTGTCTAAGAGATAAACAGTTTTTTGAACGAACACTTTGATGCAAATCGGCAAACTCATATAATTTCAAGTTCTTACCTACCCAACATGTAACGGGCGCGCCCACGCGATATCTTGTTTATTTAGTTCGTTGCTTCGAAAACAAAGGTTTTAATGAAGCTGTCTTGATGTTGGTCATTTGTCGACTGTCGGTAAAGTTTGCGAAATGTATACCAGTGTTCGACACTGATCCAATAGGAGCGAACCGAAGGTGTCACAATTGGGTACAATATCTACTTTTATCTCACGAGCGCGGTTTGGCCATAGTTGTAACTGTGACACATACGAACACATAGACAACGTGAACTCATAGCTCCTACACTGACGCACACATAGACAATGTGCATGTATAGCTCAACACACAACCTGGGGACACCCGCGGACGTGAGAAATTCGGAAGCCTGTGTTGCTCTAAGTCGTGAGATAAAAATAAAAGTATTCTATTGACTTTAACCGCCATCAAGCGCCTCACATATATTTATCAGACAAAAAAATATATATTTTTAATTTGTGACAGTGAAAGTTGTGGGCAACTTTTTCGACGTTCGGCGATTCGGCGGTTAAGGTAGGTGTCAAACATTGATACGTTTACCTTTCTACTTTTCTGGGTAGACATCTCTATCATATGTAAGCGTTGTATAGGCGCATCACACAGAAACGCACACTTTTTAAACAATCATTATTTCCTAGGAGAGGGGGCGTTCATTTTAAAATTAGATAAAGTTGAAATTCTTTAGTTGACCGAATTTGCACCTTATAGATTGAAGTATAAAATAGCATTTTGAACGAATTATTTCGATGCAATTCAGCCAACTCAGATGATCTCTAGTACAGAACATAGGTATGTTATGTATACCTAGGTATGTACCTGCGGCCAACCAATTTGATTTCTGGGCCAGTTTGTACCTACCCTGTCACAGTGACATTATATGAAATTGAGATCGCTAACGGCTTTCATTTATTAATTTTCACTGTGACCCGGCACTATAGGTATTGCACATTTTCCTTTGGAAAGAGACTCAGTTAATTTCAGTTTCATAGGATGTTGTCTCTGTCTCATATGACCTATGTGACGAATGTCAGAAACCATAGAATATCTAAAGTAGATCGGACGTAAACCAATAAAGTACCCATATTGCATGGCTATTAAGATATATAATATACTCTCAGATTCATTTAAAGAACTACCGTTTACTATTTTTAAGAAGAAATTATTTAATTATTTAATTGAACAGTGTTATTATTCTGTTAATGAGTTTATGAACAAATGTAAATTGTAAAAAGAATTATTTATTAATATTAGAATACGATTATAAAATAATAATATTTGTACGCCAGTATTGGCATAACAAGATGCGATCTGTGATGAATTATTTGTAACACCTTATATATACGCTTGTTATTTTAACAAATAAACTATCATTCATTCATTCATTCATTCATTCATAAAGTGCAGTATTTATTTGATACGAAACCTCAATTGACAAATAAGATGATTGATGGACGTTTCAGTGTTTGGAAATCGTCATAAATCGTCTATCGTCTCTTTCCTTTCCAAAGACTGACGTGCAATATTTATTGTTGTACGAAGTGGCCCAGATATCAAATTGATCGACCTTGATCTTCGTATGTTCTACCAATAAAAGAATGATTTAAAACTTCCGTTACACCACTAATGTTTTTGCCCTACAAAACTACAGAAATTCATCACGCCTAAACATAAACCTTTGCCACGCCGCTTTTTCTACAATTAATTTGTTTACTATATGGTTTGACAGTTAACCCACCTGACTTCATCAACACAAAAGGTCGTAAGTCGGTATAGCAGTCCCATGGAGATACGACTTTTGGAAGGTTGCTTGTAGGTTATTTAATGGGGGATCAAATGTCTAAGGCGCCGAAACAATGAGCCTTATCACAGTTTCGGTTACAAGAGTCCGGTTAGCTCGTAAATAACTCAAGAATTATGAATACTTAAGTACTTACGTGCGTACAGTTCCCGGCAGTGAAACCAAAATATCTGAAATTACAGAGCTTATTTACATTATGGTTAAAAAAGCTTAATTGGTAACGTAATGATAATGATACCCCATAAAGGTCATTTACAGTTACACAGTCATTATTATCACGCGATACACTCATATCACAATACGTATCACGTAAGTATTGATGAGTATTACCGCGGCGAAGAGAATTAAGTAAATAAGAATAAGTATATAGTAACTTTTTTAGTTTAGCTAGAATGTAAATAGCATTGTAAGTAACGATAAATTGCACTGTTTAAGGCGATATATCGATTGAAAGAGACACACTTTGTTTTTCGCTCACGACAAAACGGGATGCAACCCTCTCCGAGAATGGCTTTTTAGACAAATCTCGTTAAATATCTGACTGTGTGCAGGTTTATTCAATTTTCTCTTGTCAGTACTTAGATGAGATAAAATACCATCATATTAAATTAATCGTGTCTTTTAATAATGCGTTGTTTTAGTAGGCTGAGGAAAAAAAGGAAAATATAGACTCGACTTTGGATTTATTTTCTATCTAGAAATTTTTAAGCGATCATGTTTCGCTATTGTTAGTACCACAATCATATAGTCAAGAATCATATATCTGAAAATCAGCCCCTACTGTTTGCTAGTCTGGGCAGGACAGCGTTTCAAAGTCTCCAAATTTCTCAGTGTAGCGCCTTAATTGACTAGGTATCTCAATGTGGCTTTTGCTGAATGGAAAATCGCCACTCAAGATGGAATATCACGTTCCCCTATTTACAAACTTGGCATTACCGCTGGCAAAAAGTGCAACTAACCAAATCTGGTATAGGTAAAGTTTCATTTAACCTGCAACAACGGACGGGCATAACCGCAAACATAACATGGTTTTAAAGAAAGCTTGTTAACAATTTATCAATGAATTCATTCATAAAATTCCAGATATTTACCGTTGTTTGTATTCAAATTGAAAGACAGCCTAGTCATAATCTTATAATTTGTATGCGATGTTTACGTTTTGAATGTTGATGATAGGTCATTTTACCTACCTATCTAATTAAAATACTGGTTTGAACATTGACGTAGTGGCAAGCCTATGCCATTTCTGCGCATTTTTTTTTCTTAATACTTAGATGGTTACGAACAGCTGATGGTAAGCAAACACCCGTAGCCTATGGATGCTAGCGATTCCAGAGCAATCGCAAGGCCTCTGCCAACCCATTGGAATTGAAATAACTTTTGTAGTTAGGTAGCCAGATTTATTGTTGCACCGAATAGGTATCACACTGCCGTATTTTAGGTAATTTGCTAAATTTATGGAATTGCTAGTCCTCAATACCGCCTAAGTGTTGCCAGAGGCATCTTTCCCAGAACGAAGAATAATAAGAATAAGTAATCATTTGTCAATATTAACATTAAAAAAAAAAATGATGATAATAGTACATTATTTAACAAGGGCGGTAAAACAAAGAATGTCTCAGATCGCAGGTATTTGACGCCCGAGCCGAAGGCAAGGGCGATAAATATGCGATCGGAGGCTTTCTTTATTACCGCCCGTGTTAAGTACAAAATTTTATGTCACCCCCTGGCCAGGAAGTGGGATTTCCCGCGCGCGGAGCGTGCGGTAATTGCCGCTTTATGGCCAGGTGTGACATAAAATTGTAAATGATTTGTATTTTGTATTTAACTTTTTTAACCTTTAATATTACTTGACAGGTACTGATTATTTTTAATTAATATTACCTGAGAACTAAAATAATTTCACTGTATGCTTAGTTTGTTCGATTTGTCGACAACCCCTGTCGTATGTCATCCCACTCTCGTGTTATGGCATAAATTCAATAGTTATCTCCTACACACATACTTACACATAAAAATATGTGTTAATGTTAATACATGTACATTGTACGTACTTCTCATGTCTGTTGTGTGACAATAAATAATTTTTCTTTCTTTCTTCACTAAGGGAGTGGACCTTCTGCAGAGCCGGATCATTTTGTAGTTTTTAATAATTTAATTTAATCTTTATTTCGTACTCAATATATTGTTAGTAAGTTTCTTAACCTAGGCATGTTAGTATCTCAATTACTAATAAGTTAAATTAATTACATTTTCATTAAATTACATTAAATACGTTGCTCCCTCGAAAAAAGTCTAGATCCGGCGCTGACCTTCTGTACGTAATTACCTAATACTACTTATGTTTTTTTCTGTCAGTTTTAAAAAGAACAATAGTAACTACCTAATGTACTTATATCTTTCTCTATCATCTTAATTATAACTAATAAATGGTTTCGGACCGGCGGCGGTCATGCGTGAAAACTGCTTTAAGAGGTATAAGTAATGGAGCGGAAGGATCGTAATCGACACCAGTGTTCGTTTAAATTACTTTTGTTTGGTTTAAAACTGTTTATTGAATACTACAATACAATACAAATACTCTTTATTGCACAACCAATACAGTGCACAGTAAGGTTTGGAATTACCTGCCAACATCTGTATTTCTGAGTTCATATAACCTGGACTCTTTATGGCACGACTGAATAGGTAGGCGTTTTCCGTCGGCATCATCTTTGCCCCCTGGCATTATATAATCTGTGCCCTGGCTAGAGGATGGCCAAGAGCAATCCCATTTTTATTAAAAATAATAAACAAACCTAATACCTACGTTCGAAGTTCGATACCTAGGTACGTCCCTGAATTACAGAATCTGCAGGGGGCCGATTATTGTATGAGAAACATTTTCGGACTTCGAATGGTAGGACGTCAAAAATTATGTGAGCAGAAACGCACCCGTGCTAATCAGTAATCATGTAGTACCACGCCAGTAGCTCTAGTATAAGTTTTTTCGAAACATTAACTAATTCGAACGCGTTTGCGTTTTGTCTCAAAATGTATGAAAGTGGTATGAAAACGTGAACAGCGCCTCTAGTGGTCACTAGTTGAAACTAAAACAGCGAGTATAACATTTGTTGCTAACCGATGAACGCGCGTATTTCAAACTCGGTGAGAGCGTTTTCATACAGTTTGAGACAAAACGCAAACGCATTCGAATTAGTTAATGTTTCGAAAAAACTTATACTAGAGCTACAGGTTTCTCACAAATATGTTAACACGACTTTGTTTCAGTGTTACAGTGCGATCAGACATTTTTGAGTACCTTGCAAGTCATCGTAACTATTATCTATTAAGTGTTTTAGGTATCTATTAAAGTTTGGAATCCGGCGCAACACGCAAAGATAAGCTGCCAGCCTGACTGTTAACAATAACCCTGTATAGGTACTCAACTTTAAACTTCCAACATAACTTGAGCCCTAGTTTTGTAACAACTAAGCTAATCAGAGGTCAGCTTACATTGGCATTTGTAACATTGGTAGGTAAGTCATGAGTAACTGGCTGGTAACGGTCAGGTGTTAGGTTACCCGCCTACGACTGGACAGTCGGCGCTTGCTGACTCTCATTTGTAGCGCCAATGTTTGATAACGTCCTATAGAATGAGTAAGAGCGCACCAACCAAGCATTTTATTTATGTACCTATTAAGCTTAATGTTGCCACACAATTTGATATTTTTATTTATTAATTAGGTACCTATATTTTCTTTTTTCTGATTACAATTTAATAACTAAAAAGTGTATCCGACAGATACACACTTCCAAAAAAAAAAAAACAATTAAAAAAACATTGTTTTCTAATCGTGACAATCATGCGTAACCCACATCCTCCATGGTCAGTAATAAACCTACGGCCTAGTGTGACTGACGGCTCAAGTCATTAAGAAAATATTTAACCATAAATAAGAGAAAACAAGCGAAAGGCTTTCTCTGTGGATTGTTACCATGATCGTTATTCAAATGTTAATTTTGACAGTTAATTTACTGCTTTTTAACTTTTCATAAACGTTTGATTTACCTATTTGTTTAAACCTATTTGTGACCTGTTAGAAAGAATCCAGAACTGACGCATTTTCAACAATGTTTAATTAATAACCAACTTTCTTTTAAATATTCTTTTCTTGAGCTACTAATCTTAGCTTTCAATAGTGGTAGGTAAGGTGAGGAACCTATTTAACAAACTACCTACAATTGTTATACATATAGTTAAATTCATAATTCAATCAATTTTCGTTAATCGTGCTAAATTGAAAGTTGAAAAGCGGAAATGTAAAAGGTTTCTATTTTTTAACAGGAGGTATGCGAGATTCGCCGTCTTCTATCAATAACCAACACAGCCTCTATTGAAATCCAAGTAAGTATTCAAAAAATATTCTCCGAGAGAACCAAAGACACATCCCGACATTTTTTGCGCGGACCAGGTATCACTAACACCGAGACGAGTCTTTATTCCATATCCCTCTTTGTATTTCTGTACTGATTGTCGTATTCAACAAGGATAATAAGAGTAGGTACGTACCTCTGTGTGCGTGAAATTCAATAACGCAGGTGTGCACTTCTGTATTCAAAAAAATCTTCGAACGCCATTCAGTAGGCACTGATTTCCTACGCCGCGCAGCTGTTAAGATTTTTAAAAAACTCACGGTTGGGCGGGAAAGTCTATGATTTGAGACGGTATAACCTCAAAATGTTCTACTTAATTTCGAGACGGTTATTTTGGTTACACGTGTTATTTAGAAGATTTATTTTGTTTTGTGGCACCTGATATGGATGTGACCTTGATCGGGAGTATGTCCTTGAGTGGCGAGGGGTTCGCATAATGCCGGGACAATGTCGACAGCCGTTGAGCGACTCTGAATGCTCCGGAAACGGTCCCCTTGCTTATTTTATTGGAGTTATTATGCATATGAATACTCGCCTATGCGAAATGGTAATCTCCGCTGTTTAACGATTTTTATATGTGTGTTATTGTGCGCTGGACGGGGGCTTGAGAGTCGAGCTATATCTAGGCATCCAATGCACAACCAAGGCACCCTAAGTGAAGTGAAGGCCATGTTTGTTAGAAGGGGAGTTAGTCTAAAAATGTGTTAGGGAAGTCCATTACTTTGTCCCGGACTTTTGAGTCAATATTTTTATAATAAACAAACTTATTTACGCAGTATACTCCTACCTAACACTACAAAGAAAAGCATAATAGTAGATTGTTTGACAAGGGTCTAAAGTAAGCCATATTACCACGAGATAGTTATTTTCCCGAACGTAGAGAGGGAAAATTGTTCGAGTGGTAATATGGCTTTTAGGCCCGAGTTATACACTCTACTTTTCACTTCGATTGCTAGAAAACACAAACACAAATTATCCATCTTAAATGAATAATTTAACTCTTGGCGGGTGTATGTCTAATTTGACAGCATGTTTTTTTTTCTAAGGCCAGCACCATTTGCCTCGCTAAGCGTGTTTGCTTGGCGTATTCGCCTCCCTTTCTTTTGCTATATATCAAAGAAAGAGATGCATCATGCGCTTTTTTTTTCTTTTAAGAGGAGTAATTGCTTTGACCATAGACACCGCTTAATCTTTAAAGAACTGAAAAACGCCTTTCCTGATTGGTCGATTTTAGTACAGCTGTGTTCTGGTTGGTTGATATTTTTACCAAATATGTTTTAATCTGTCAAATTACTTTTCTGTGATTGGTGGATTTAATCGGAGAAGTATTTTGATTGGTCAAATTAAAATGTTTTGTAAATCATAAATATGTATACATATTTTCTCTAGGGCTTAAATGTACTACTTTAGCCCCGCTTCACAAGTCTAATATGACACACTTTTCGAGCATGAGAAGTGAAAAGAGTATTTGTTGTTGTTGTTGTTGTAATTTATTTCATAGATGAATGCAAACAAATAGGGTAAATCGCCAGTAACTGGCCACTTAAGAAAATGTCATTAAGTTACTAGCCACGGAATTTGTGCAGTGAAAAACCCTAAACCCTTTTGTGCCTTCAACAAAATAAAATACATGAAGTCAGCTCTAAACCCAGTTCAATTTCATTTATTTAATTGCAGAAATACCAACGATTAGTTGCTTGGTGTACTTTTTTGCGAAGTGGCCAGTTATTGGGGGGTGGCCAGTTACTGGCGATTTACCCTACAATTCCTAAAATAAAAATGGAGATAGTTATAAGAAGTACTTTAGGAGATATTTCAAAAATAGTGTTCTTGCCACCTGGCTAGATAAGGCCAAGAGCGATCCCATCTATACATATAATAAAGCAGAAGAGGGTGGAAAATCTGTACATTGAAGATATTAGTAAAAAAATCGATGGAGGGGTCTAAGAATCGATAACAGAACACGTTTCAACTGTTTTTAGAATTCGTGTCTGTTTGTCTGTTTGTCTGTTTGTCTGTCTGTTTATATGTCTAACTATCACGCGAAAACTAGCGAATGGATTTGAATACAGCCTTCACTAATATGTTTATTGGATCTTCGGCCAGGTTATAGGCTATAAAAATCATACAGGTTAGGGATGAAAGGGGGTGAAAAGAGGGGTTAAACTTTGTATGAGAAATCTTTCAGTTCATGATTTACAGGCTTGAAAGTTGGTAAGTATATACATGGACGCAAAGTAAATAGAACCTCATTCAAACATTGTATAATAAACAGATAGTATTTGAAAAAATGGGGGGAGAAATAACAATACCTCTGCCTCTCAAGGCTATAGACAAAAATACATAAGTCCTTCAAACCATATTAACTGTTTGAAATGAGAGATCTAATTATGTTGGTCAGTCAGTCGCTATCAATATTCACAAACTTTACTACGCAACCTCGGTTTTTTTTTGTTTTCAATGGAGGGTACCTTACCTACGCAGAGCGGCGGGCTCTCGGTTGCATGGTAGCACTTGCGACATGTACTACCTATATATTAAGTATGCGCATTTTTGTATAAAATATTGTTTTTTGAGGTGCTCATTACAAGAATGATACTTATCCATTTTCAAATCGAAGATGGCGGACATTTACTTATTTACTTTTCTTAATAATCGATATGGGTGTCATCTTTGAGGTTCTTCGAGGTGCCGATTAGTTGCGTTTTCCGTCAGCAAAATGTATAAAATACGTTCAGCGCGTAACAGACATAAATTTAGGGTATATTGGTATTCGTTATTAAAACATACATACCTACGTAACAATAAACATCAAAGTATGACCAAATTCGAACAGGCGGATTGGAAAGCAAAAAAAACCAGCCAAGTGCGAGTCGGACTTCGCACATTTAGGGTTCCGAACTGACCGCAAAGTTAAGTTGGTTTTTATAGGAAAAATAAGGAAATTTCAAAGAAAAAAATCTAATTTATCAATATATTAGTATTTGTTGGTAAAAAATACGTAATAACAATCATTATTACCAAATTTTAAGTTTATAGGTGTTTGGAAAGTTAAAAAATTCATCGGAACAAAATTTCGTAAATTCCAATAATTTATGAACAAAAAAAATATCTATTCAACTACCTCTTTACAAAGCCACTTGATAGGTCAACAAATTTTTTTTGTTCAATATTTCGCGCTCGCTGCGCTCGCGTTTTCATCTACATTGCTTGATGCGTATGAAGTATTTTCCGTACCTGCATCATAATGTTCGAATGATTTCGCACTAGCTTTTTTATCTACATTACTTGACGCATAGGAATTATTTTCCGTAACTGCATCATAATGTTCGAAAAATTTCGCGCTCGCTGCGCTCGCGTTTTCATGTGCATCAAGAGAATGAAGTATTTCCCGCACCTGCATCATAATGTTTGAAAAATTTCGCGCTCGCTGCGCTCGCGTTTTCATCTACATCACTTGATGAGTATTTTCCGCACCTACATCATAATGTTCGATAATTCTCGCGCGCCCTACGCTCGCGTTTTCATCTGCATTATAGTTGATGCTTATGAAGTCTTTTCCGCACCTGCATCATAATGTTCGAAACATTTCGCGCTCACTACGCTCGCGATCTCATCTTCATTTCTTGATGCGTATGAAGTATTTTCCGCACCTGCATAATAATGTTCGAAAAATTACGCGCTCGCTGCGCTCGCGTTTTCATCTACATAACTTCATGAGTATGAACTATTTTCCGCACCTGCATCATAATGTTCAAAAACTTTAGCGCCTGCTACGATCGCTTTTTCATCTAAATTACAGATGCGTTTGAAGTCTTTTCCGCACCTGCATCATAATGTTCGTAAAAATTTCGCGTTCGCTATGCTTGCGTTTTCATGTGCATGACTTGATGCGTATGAATTATTTACCGCACCGGCATCACAATGTTCGAAATATTTCGCGCTCGCTGCGCTCGCGTTTTCATACACATTACTCGATGAGTGTGAAGTATTTTCCGCACCTGCATCATAATGTTCGAAAAATTTCGCGGACGCTGCGTTCGCGTTTTCTTCTACATTACTTGATGAGCATTTTCCGCACAACCTACATCATAATGTTCGAAAATTTTCGCGCTCCGTACGCTCGCGTTTTCATCTACATTATAGTTGATACGTATGAAGTCTTTTCCGCACCTGCATCAGAATGTTCGAAAAATTTCGCGCCCGCTGCGCTCGCGTTTTCATCTACATTACTTGATGAGTATTTTCCGCACCTACATCATAATGTTCGTAAAAATTTCGCGTTCGCTACGCTCGCATTTTCATCTGCATGACTTGATGCGTATGAATTATTTTCCGCACCGGCATCATAATGTTCGAAATATTTCGCGCTCGCTGCGCTCGCGTTTTCATACACATTTGATGAATGTAAAGTATTTTCCGCACCTGCATCATAATGTTCGAAAAATTTCGCGCTCGCTGCGTTCGCGTTTTCTTCTACATTACTTGATGAGCATTTTCCGCACTTACATCATAATGTTCAAAAAATTTTTACGCGCCGTACGCTCGCGGTTTCATCTACATTATAGTTGATGCGTATGAAGTCTTTTCCGCGCCTGCATCAGAATGTTCGAAAAATTTCGCGCTCGCTGCGCTCGCGTTTTCATCTACATTACTTGATGAGTGTTTTCCGCACCTGCATCATAATGTTCGACACATTTCGCACTCACTACGCTCGCGTTTTTATCTTCATTACTTGGTGCGTATGAAGTCTTTTCCACACCTGCATCAATGTTCGAAACATTTCGCGCTCGCTGCGGTCGCGTTTTCATCTACACTATTTGATGCGTATGAATAAGTATTTTCCGCACCTACATCGTAATGTTTGAAAGAATTCGCGCTCGCTGCGCTCGCGTTTTCATCTTCATTACTTGATGCGTATGAAGTATTTTCCACACCCGTATCAGAATAAGCGAAAAATTTCGCGCTCGCTTCGCTCGCGAGCGTTTTCATCTACATCAATAATAAGTTAATAACATATATTTATAGTCCTCTGTCATGTTTCATCTGGGCGCATTGAGCCGGCGTGCGCAATGTTTGGCGAGACAACCCGGTGAAATACGGTGTAGAAGTTGATATGGATAATGGATATTCACGCGAATGAAGTCGCGGGCAAAAGCTTAGATAAATAAATTTAAAACCTGGACTACCCGTGCGAAACTGGGGCGGGTTATAAATGCGAAAGTAACTCTGTCTGCCTGTTTCCTCTTAAAATGCTCAACCGATTTAGATGAAATTTGTTATGGATATAGTTTGAGTCCTAGGGAAGGACATAGGATACTTTTATCCCGGAAATCATCCCTTAACGAGGTTTAAGTTAGAATGGAAGAGAAATAACTAGGTAAGCGCATGAAATAGAAGAATGAAATAACATTCTAACGCGATGACGCGAGTTCTACGCAGACGAAGTCGCGGGCAAAAGCTAGTTATTAATAATAATAAAAGAAAAAACCGGTTCGGAGCCCTGCAGGTAAGTATCTACGGTCAAACCAATTTGATTTCTGGTTCAGTTAGTACCTTAAGATTAATATGAGATCTTTAGCAGCTTTCATATTGATTTTCACTAATGACAAGGTACGAAGTAGTATGCCTAGAAATCAAATTGGTTGACTGTGCATGCCTACCTCTTAAAAATGGATTTAAGGAGCTAGGGAATTTTTCCGTGACAAGAACCGGTTCGGTTTGCCATTGCGTTGGAAGGTCAGATGGTAGTCGCTTCCGTAAAAACTAATGCCTACGCCAATCTTGGGATTAGGTAACGCTCCCTGGGCATCCTTCAGAATGCTTTAGAAAGTGACGGATAGCTCGAGATAAGCCGACATACTCTCGCGCGCAACACGTGCTAGGCCTACTGGTATAACTAAGATGTGTAATTTTTACCACATCGCACGCTATTTCTTAAGGTATAATTCCGCAGCCGGCAGCAACTGCACGTTCCGCCGCACTCCAAATTGAACCGTAATGGTATTCGTAAAAAGCTCAATTTGAAATAGTGAGCAGACAAGTGTCGCAACGGCACGACGACACGCCGCTCACTCTAAATTGGGACTTTTTGTCGTACGATTACGGTCCAATTTCGTGTGCGGTGGAACGTGCAGTTGCCGTCTGCTGCCGGCTGCGGAATTATACCTTTAAGGTCTGTCGAATGCATTTGTGATAAAGCTATCCATAAAAGCCACACGTCAATGCACCGTTAATGAAAACCACATCACATTCGGAATGTATGGAACGGATCTATTAGAGCTTTACTATCGTGCCGAATCCACACCATGGGATGTGATGGCCCAACGTACGTTAGTATACTTAGACTAACATCTTCTTTGCCAACGTAATTACAGGACGCAGTTATTGGTTAAAGGGAGAATGATATATTTTTAATACAAAAACCGATATGTATGGAAAAAATCTCACCTTTAATATACTCAATACTTTATTGCACATAATGGTTACACATAGTTGGAATCACATATGCTCTTATCATAAGTCTCACATATATATCTACAGAAGTAAAGTCATCAGAACAAAAAATTAAATTCTAAAACTTGTTTAGTTCCTACCGCTACTTTGCGTAAACTCAGAAAATGTAGGTACCACTAGCGCCATCTAGTATGGAAAGTAGAAACATTCAACTCACTCCCGTTGACAACAGATGGCTCCACAGCAAAAAATTATATTGCCTCATTTTGTAGCAATATGGTGAGTACTTGAGTAGGTGTAAGGGAGCACGTAGGAGCTGCTGTTACTAATTATTATTCAACATTTGTAGTAAACTGTATGCTAGTATTATAAAATCTGTTGTCTTTGCCTACGTAATCTACGAATATCCGTGTAGAATGAAACCATTCTTAAAATGAACGCCCCTCTAATAATTTAATTGTTTATTGTATGGCAATTATTTCTAACCGTGAGATCTTCGAGAAGACAGTACGGTTGCCAATTTTGTTGCACTTTTAGCGCCACCCAGGGGTCACGTGTATAGTTTAGCGGTGGGTACGTCCCCTACGGACGTGGTGCAACTTCGACCCCCAAATAATTTTATTTTATTAGTATTACACTTGTATATTTTAGATATGATATGAGCGTAAACACGCTGGCGCTGGCGTTCAGTTTAAGCGGTAGGTTCGTAGGGGAGCCCAAGAGGGGATTTTGGAATTTACTCGAACGCGTCAGATTCAGACATGAGGCTACCTTGCACTTACGGCCTGGGATCACACGGTTATTTTACCACCGATGTTTTAAAATGTTAGAAGATGATAAATAAAACAACCATTGAGTGTTGCCACCATTTATTGGAATTTTCCTAAAAAAATTGAATAAAAAATATTGTATTTCAACATGTTACTTTAGAAATGAATATACAGTGTAGAAAACATCGTCCCCTACTGTCCACGGTGTTCAACAATTAGTTTAATTATTATATCGTTATTATTCATAGTACGCTTATTATCTGTGCGCGGCCGGAGGCGCCGCGCGCTCAGTCTCTGCTGCGCTTACTCTACCTAGTCCTCCTCCTCGCCGCTCTCCGACTCTGTCAACAAACAATTCAATCAATCAATATTTGAGGACAAATCTTACACAAATCGACCTAGTCCCAAACTAAGCAAAGCTTGTATAGCTTGGACAGCCGCGTAAGGCCAAATAGCCATAAAACTAATTGTGCAACAATAGCACTTCTTATTTTGAGTAGTCACAAGTCGTAACACGAACTTTTGAATTAGGACCTACCGCCTAGTTTCTTTAAAGCTTACAATACATGGTGTGGAAGATCTCAATAACTACCGTCAAATATTTTTTTAGTACAATTTTTATTGGTGTCATTTCACATTGAACTTTAGTGCGAACTATTACGTTCGCTTATGCTTATTACTGTTATCTTTATGACTGTTTGGCCTTAAACCAGTGACTGGGCTATACTATGGGTACTAGGCGAGTCCGTTTTGTACGACGTCGTGTTAGTGCGACGTAATATCGCCGGTCGCTTGACCGTCGCTGTATCCAGATTCTACTTTATGTATGTAAGTGCCGGTCTAACCTTCCTCGGCGCTCTGCAGCCACTCGACGAACTTCTTCATCTGGTCGAGGAACATCAGCTTGCCCTTGCTGGAGTTGGGGTCGCGGTACCACTTGAGGATGGCCTCCTCAGAGAGCACGTTGCTCTTGTACAGCATCAGCACCAGTTTGCTGAACGCGCGCATGAAGCTCATGTTCTCGTAGCAGTACTCTTGCACCTGTAAATGGTAATCGTACAATTATTTCAAGTGCCAGGTAATTTTCGCAGGTCTTGTAGACTGTTGGAGAAAGAATACTCTTTTTAAGGGTCTTTATAAGGTAAAAAATGCTCATCTATTTAGCCCATTTTCAGTTTAAATGATAAGTTTCTTGACATTTTATCAATGTTACTATCTAGAACAGGACTATTGAGACCTAATGACAGTAATGACATAACTTATAAATGTGTTTCTTGCATTTTTCATTCAGATATTTTGTTTCAAACATCACTCCAAATCGACCATTTTCGAGCTAAAAACTGCTTTATCGCGCTTAAATTCTACTACACACAAATCAAAAAAGGGCAATGTTACTATCTAAAACTTTAATATAATCATCGTATCTTATAATCATTTTATTGGTATCAACAATACTTTTGTCAAAAAATGAAATCATAAAAATTTCAAACTTGTAACAGTAGATTTAAACTTACACGATTTTCACACATTATTATTGGGGAACGGGACTTAATCGCGTACAATTATAACTAACAGTAGATTTATATTAATTAACAAATGGATACTAGACTCCTTAACTCAAAAAATCTTTTTCATTTAAGATTAGTAGTTAAGTTGGAAATGTAATATATATCAGTGGCGGAGCGTCCATACAACTCGATTCCCACCGGCTTGCCCAATTTTCAGCTAGTCCAATTCTTTTACTTCAGCTCATGAAGAATAAGAAAGGCAAATTATGTCCGGCTTGCCTAAGAATATTTTTGACGCGCCGCCACTGATATATATATATTATTTTTGAAATAAACAGCTTAATTTTTTTTTTAAGTCAACTAGATATGAGCGCCGCGCCGCCGCCGCCGCCGATACAGGGCGGTCGGCGCGCCGATCTGACTGCGCGGCGGCGCGGCGCTAATATCTAAAATCAACGCACGTAAAAAGAGCTTACGCTCTAGGCCTAGGTAGGGAGAGGGTGGTTTGATCAGATTGCCATGTCGACACAGTAGCGAGGCATTCACCCCCAAGCATAGTGTGTCATGAAAAACTCATTCGACACTTAGTTCGGGCAGGTAGCGCCTCGCTCTCCGACTCGTCATCGAGTATCATCATTTCAGGACATATGTTATTTTATTGGACAGTGGTACACACTGATATATAAGTTCGGAGAAATAGTCTTGCTAGTGCCAATATGTAAAGAGCTGGCGATGTACCTGCGCAGTGAGGCTAAATACCTTATTATGTGGAGATACGGACCAAATCCCATCGCCTCTAGAGGCATGTTCCGAATCACGCTTACAGCGCTCAAAGCGCGCTTACGATCGGACCGATTCACGCTCATAGCGCTTATATGAGATGTCGTGACTCACACTCCCAGGCGTAAGCACCTTGAGCCAAACGTCATGTTGACGTTTGATATAATATGAACATGACAGTAAACACGGGCTATAAGCGTGAATCGGTCCGATCATGAGCGCGCTCAAGCGAATAGCGGTCCGAAACAAAACACTACTCACGCGGCCTTGAGCGCGCTATTTGATTTGGACCGGCCGTCAGCACTGTAAGCGCTGCGAGCATTTTTAGCGTGATTCGGAACACGGCTTAGGTCGCGCCTTTGATCCCTTATTCGCGGGCAACAATGACTCGATGAATAAGCAGGTGTGAAAATGTTAATAATGTATGAACCTTGGAGAGGAGCGCGATCTCCGCCTTGGCCGACTGCGCGAAGGCGGCCAGCAGCGGCGTGTAGTGCCGCAGGTGCTTGGCCGCCTGCTCCGCCAGCAGCTCCTCCTTCTTGTTCCACTCGCCGCGAGACATCACGCACTGCCAAATCTGCAACGGGCGCGTGACTATAGCTTCAACGTCTTATATAAAGCTTGGAAATTCTAACAGTCAAGTTGCTAAACCACTTGACAACAATCCAATAAGGTCTACCGGTCATTCTCAATTTGAATGTCTACGGTCAACTTAAACTGCGTCAATTTTTACGAAGGATTCGATAGTTTGCCGGAGTTTAGACGCAGAAATAAATCTGAAGAATGACAGCTACAAGGTCTACATACGTGGCAGGCTTGTGTGCCCAGGGGCCTATTGCATAATATAACTTGTACAGAGAAAACGCCGAAGTAGTAAAAAAGTAGACCTTATTGGACGTAAGTAAAGGTGGGTTTTAGATCAGATTGCCATGTCGACAAGGTGGCAAAACTAGCGACGTTCGCATCGAAACGCTCGAAAGACTCTCGCGGACCGAGCTCCCGCCGCTCTGTCATGCCACTCCGACTCGTCATCAAGTTTCATCATGTGAATTATTCATCAATAGAGACATGCTCACAAAGATAACTTTAACACAGTTTTTACATGCGAGAGAAAGCTTTTTACGTATAATGAAGTTCGGTTAATCTTCTTGCAAGGGACAGGATGACCGAAAACTAGAATACGTCGACAGTGAGTTTATATACATCCATATAAAAAAATAGATCGATCTGCGATCAGTTATCACGTGATAAACGACAAGATAAAGCGTCCGTCACTTTCCATCAAGTGGTGCCAAAAAGTGACAGCTTATCTTTTGGCGCGATAAACAGTGACAGCTTTATCTTTTCGCGCGATAAACAGGAGCATTATTGGTCACCTGGCCCTTTATGACATTTTTTATGATGATTGATCCAACAGCACCACCAGCCCTAATAATTGTGTCTCATTGTCACTTTGTGATAACAGTTCCTTGCTGGTTGTCTTTCTACTCGCAGGTACTTTATCCTTTAAAGCCTATCCACACACTGCAGCGGCCTGCGGTGGCGGCCAGTTGACACTATGAAAATCCACGCCGCGTGTGTCTGAATGAATGTTAAGATACTCATAGTATACAACGGACCGCCACCGCATGCCCCTGCAGTGTGGCACGCTGAATAATAGTACATTACTTAACAAGGGCGGTAAAACAAAGAATGTAACAAATCGCAGGTATTTGACGCCCGAGCCGAAGACAAGGGCGATAAATACGCGATCTGAGGCTTTCTTTATTACCGCCCGTGTTAAGTACAAAATTTTATGTCATCCCCTGGCCAGGAAGTGGAATTTCCCGCGCGCGGAGCGTGCGGTAATTGCCGCTTTATGGCCAGGTGTGACATAATGTCTATTTGTTTTTTTTTTTTTTACCACGTCGGTGGCAAACAAGCAGACACTCCACCTGTAAGTGGTTACTGTCGCCTATAGACGCTTGCAACACGCGAGGCGTCACTCGCGCGTGCTCACGGTAGAGTCGGTAATGAGGTGCCAGTACAGTACTCACGATGGCGACGACCTCGTGGTCGGGGATGTCGTGCTTGACGGCCATGTCGCGCAGCTCCTGGATGAGGTCGCGCACGGGCTTGTCGTCCGCGAGCTCGTCCAGTAGCGCCTGCGTCAGCTCCCGCCTCGCCTCCTGCACACACATGTTTTGTACTTACATAGTTTATGTCACACCTGGCCATAAAGTAGCCATTATCGCACGCTCCGCGCGCGAAAAAATCCACTTCCTGGCCAGGGGGTGTCATAAAATTTTGTACTTACCACGGGCGATAATAAAGAAAGCCTCAGATCGCATATTTATCGCCCTTGCCTTCGGCTCGGGCGTCAAATACCTGCGATCTGAGACATTCTTTGTTTTATCGCCCTTGGTAAGTAATGTACTATTATGTCACACCTGGCCATAAAGTGGCCATTATCGCACGCTCCGCGCGAGAAAAAACCCACTTCCTGGCCAGGGGGTGACATAAAATCTTGTACTTAACACGGGCGGTAATAAAGAAAGCCTCAGATCGCATATTTATCGCCCTTGCCTTCCTTCGGCTCGGGCGTCAAATACCTGCGATCTGAGACATTCTTTGTTTTACCGCCCTTGTTAAGTAATGTACTATTGTAGTTTTTGTTGGTCAAATGTTAGCATTTCAGAAGGAGCAACTCGGGTTGGGATCCTAACAAGGCCCCTGGGCGTGTTTATGGGACAGGCGAAGCATCGGAAGTTTCAAAATGCAAACATACGACGTGAGCCCCTGGCTGAACAGCGGCCACGACATGGAATGGCGGCAGCAGTTTGCCTAATACATTGCGTGTGATACCGACTAACCGCTGTGCGTTGTGCGTCTCTACCGGGCAATGAACAGGTAAAACGCTTGCCGCGCCTCATTCCTCGCAGTCGTGGCCGGGCTGTAAAGCTTGATTTTCTGCTACGCTGATTTCGGTAGCGGGCATGTATATTCGTGCGCGCTACCGACATCAGCGTAGCAGGAAATAAAGCCTAAACATTTCCACAGTCGACTAGCAACTCGCGTCTGGGGGCCGATTTGTCTTGGGGGTCGAATGTTCGACTTTTCACTCGAGATCTGTCAAAAAACTATGATGTTTTGACAGATGTCGAGTGAAAAGTCGAGCGTTCGACACTCAAACATCGGCCCCCAGGCGTGACTTGTCCATAAACAATGCCGTATATTGTTTCAAACATTATCAGCTTACTCTCTAGGCCTAGGTAGGGGAGGGTGGTTTGATCAGATTGCCATGTCGACACAGTAGCGAGGCATTCACCCCCAAGCATAGTGTGTCATGAAAAACTCATTCGACACTTAGTTCGGGGGGCTAGCGCCTCGCTCTCCGACTCGTCATCGAGTATCATCATTTCAGGACATGTTATTGGTCAGCGGTAGACACTAGACACTGAAGTATAGGTACAAATAAATAAATCTACTTGAGTTTTGTTAGTACCAATATTTATGTAGGCCTGTAAAACACATGAACAACAGGAGCGTCATGGTTTTAAGTAACATTTGTATTACTCGAACTTTTATGTAGCGAAATGAGCATGCAGAGCATTTGACGGAAAAAGGTCGTGTACAAAGCGACCTCTTTCAAACAAGTTCGAATATTACAAACGTCTCCGGCGTGGCCACTGTCTCCATAAGCAGGGCCCTATCGCATAAAAAGTACAATTTACAAGCGTCGTATTACAAGTTAGATCATGCCAGAATTTAGACCATCGGTATAATGAATTGTAACTAATGTCACAAGCGGATGTCACTTTCAATCTCTCATTCGAGAGATACTTCTTGCTGTAACATTAGTTACCCAATAGGTCCCTGGGTCTCTAAATTTAATCGAGTGTACACTTTTGTGTATTATTTTAGATAGGGCCCAGATTTCTGTGTAGTGACGGTCGAAAACAGGCCCCAAAACTGATCGAGCTTGGTCCGCACGGACCGTGTAGGAGCCAGTCGCTGCCAGCAAGATTGAAAACTGGCCTTTGTAGACCTTGGTAGTTCCGTCCTAGACACTTGTCGGCGACCGTCTGGATTGCGCGTTATGGCCTGGCCACGACATTGGTCTAAGGCGACTGGCTAAGGCGACCAGCGGCGAGCGAATTAAACAAAATCAAGACCGCTAAAGAAGCATGCCACGAGAATTCGCTGTGGGCTAAATCGCGCGCGAATTTACTCGCGCGACCGGCTGCAGCGGCGAGCGGCGCGGCGAGCGGCGAGAACAAAGGCACTGGCGGAAAGAGCCATGCCACGAGTCAGAGCGGCGCGAACGGTCTTAGCAGCGGCGCGGATCGGGCGGAGTTTTAAAAAACAAAATATTTTGTTATATTCGCTCCGCGATGTTGGACACAGAGGCGTTTATCAGTGAAATTATAAGCAAAAACATATGGTTGATTGTTAACTGACTGTAATGATTAGTAAATAAGTATTACCTACCTAACTGTGATGATTAAATAAGCAAAGACATATGGTTGATTGTTAACTGACTGTAATGATTAGTAAATAAGTTAATACTACCTAGAAGTGTGATGATTAAATAAGCAAAAACATATGGTTTATTGTGAAGGGCCACTTTTGATAATGACATTTTGCGTCCTTTGAGTACGTCCCATTCGCTCAATGCCGCTAAGACAACTGCGTTGTCGTGGCATGCTCACAGCTTAGACCGTTTTCGCCGCCCCGCTCGCCGCGCCCGCGGTCGCCTTAGACCAATGTCTTGGCCAGGCCATTAGATGCAACTAGGGTGGCGTGGTGGGTGTACCTGCGAAGCCTGCGCGCGGTGCAGGCGCAGCAGCTCGGCGAGGCCGCGCGACGCGAACGCGGCCGCCAGCGCCTCCTCGCTGCGCCGGTTCAGCGGCAGGAATTCCAGCAGCCTGCCCACAAACCACACGTCAGCTCAAGCTAAACATATTAGTCTAGTCACACCTGTGACACGCGAAGGAACACGTAAGCGTTGTGGGTAAGTATGTGTGCGTGCGCTGTCGGTACACGCGTCAATTATTTGCGCGGGTGCGTAGCGCGTGGCGCGGACGAATCGCGAGGCGCGACGGCACCCGATCGACAGCAGGCGGATCTCTCAAGGACGAGATAACTGACCTCGGTGCGGGGGGTTCGTGGCCGTTCTGTATGTAATACTATTGTACTATTCTGTGGTATAGTCTATCGAGGTCACATATCGACTACTCGTAGCGTGAGTGGAGTTTGGCCACAGAATACGTAAACCTTATTTTGTAACTGTGAGTCGATTCCACTCACAATTACACCTCCCCGCTCATGAATCTGCTCAATTTTTGCCTACTAATTGACATGGAACTTGAGAGAGAGCCTCTTAAAATAACAAAACTTAAATAATATTAAGTATAAATTTAATCATAAACCTAAACTTTTCTAGATTTTAAGATGATCTTCATGTTTTTGAAGTAAAATGTTGCGCCATTTATGATTCTTCCGCAAGAATGCGGAGAACCAGTACATGTCGCTGTGCTCTCCCATGGCTTCATACAAATTTTACCTCAGTGTAAAACCTGGTTTCATACCATGGGATTGATTACTTTCCTTACGCCTCGTCAACACATCTTTGCGCTATACTCAGACATTTCTTGCATACGGGCATATATAAACTAATGTCGAACACCACTTACGATTACAGTTTGGTGCAAACAACCATAAGTCCCTAATACGCAAGTACGTGACTCGCTACTATATTGCGTGTTTTATAGAGCGATTGGACGCTTTTATACTTTTCGACGGCCACGGCACGGTAAAACTATGGTTTCATTCATAAAAAGGCCATAGGCGTAATTATGAATGAAACCATAGTTTTATCGTGCCGTAGACGTCCACGGTAAAGTATAAAAGCGATCATTGAACTCGGTAGAACTCCGTGACCCGCAGTGTAGTGAAACTAACAAACGAGTCTCGGGCGTGTGTAAATAAGTCTTGGCCATGGCCATGACAAGTAGTAGGGGAAGTAGTGTTATGAGGTCCACATTTTGGTATCGGATGAATTCACTTGGCACAGATGTAATATAGGTAAATCTAAGTTAATTTAGCCCGGTAGCCATCCGCCACCCCCTGGGGGATAGGAAGGGGGGGGCTTGAAAGTCCCATTTTTCGGTTTTTCATGAAAAACTCATAAACGGTGACCCATAGCGACTTAAATTTTCATATAATTTTATACATTCCCCCTTTAAAATCTCATTAAATATTAATCCTAGCGACAAAGTGTATAGAACCTTTTATGTAGATAATTTTATTTAGATTACTTAAGCCTAAGAACGTTTTTCGCTATGGGTTCCCCCTTCCTACCCCCCAGGGGGTGGCGGATGGCTACCGGGCTAAATTAACTTAGATTTACCTATATTACATCTGTGCTAAGTGAATTCATCCGATACCAAAATGTGCACCTCCCATACATTGGGTGACACTAATTCCCCTACTAAAGTGCGCGCTCGACGCTGTGCAGGGCCGGCCCAAGGGTGGGGCGGATGGCGCCGGATGTCAAGGGACGCCAAGCGCGGGACGTCAAGGGGCGCCAAACTGGCAACGTCGAAAAATTTCAAATTAAAGGGCGCCCAAAGACCATCTCGCCCCACCCGGATCTAGGGCCAGGGCCGGAGCTGACGCCGTATAACGCTCACGCTGCACGCCGGAACGTATGGTAACGCCCCGCTTCGCACGCGCAGCCTGTGCGGCGTCGCCAGCCTGTTACCGTACGTTCCGTCGCGCACGCTGTGCGAGCAAGCCTGTAGTCGGCACTCGTACTGACCTGCCCTCGAGCTGGCCCTTCTTGAGCGCGGTGACGAGCGAGGCGGTGCCGCGCTCCTGTTTCACGCACGCGAACACTTCCAGAACGAACTCGAGCGCCAGGTTGTCCTTCACGATGTGCTCGTTCAGCATCACGAGCAGCACCGACGGCGGCACGCACCCGTTACCTAAACAACGGACATAGATTTTAAAAAAACCGACACGAAACAGCTGAGGCGGTTGCTACATTGATGCGGTTTCCGCACGATGGTGCGGTGTGCGAGCGAGACGGCGTTATGCAAGTGTATAGCAGTGTCCCACTCGCACTGCGGAAACCGCCTAAGAATCGTCACTGCCATCATGACTTTCGATTTAAATAAAAACGCACTCTAGCGATGGATTTTAGTGTTTACGCCCAAGACGGAAATAATTTTGCTACCGTGTGACACATACTTCTCATTGTGGCCCTCAAATTAGGGAAGTAAGGTACGACTTTGATCTCTAATTCGAGAACAACAATTACTCCGTCCTTTCTGAATAGCAGGTGTAAAAACTCTAGCATGCCCTCACTAGAATGCGCTCCGGCTCGTCTCGGTCGGTGGAAATCATACTATGTATATTGAGTATAGTGCGCGCCATCCACGAGGGCGCACCTCTCCACAGCCCTCGCAGTACAACTGCGCACAGATTAGTATGAGATTCGCTGTGGAGGGGCGCGTCGTCGTGGATGGCGCGCACTATAACAATGACAAAATAATCAACAGGAATTCACAATGATCCAAAGTGAAGAAGAATGTCGAGCGTATAGATTAAAGTGATGGCATAAGATAGACACCACAATATTTTAAACACGCACATATTTTCTCGCACATTCCGACACCGAGCAGCGTAATACGCGCTGCCTGGCTCTAATTAGTGCCATTAATCTGACCAGAGACCAATCAAGTATGGATAGTCTAAGAAGAATACTGTAGAATCCGGATACAGCGACAGTCAAGGGACCGGCGATATTACGTCGCACTAACTGAACGTCGCACAAAACGGACTGATTTTCTTTGAAAATGTATGGTATGAATCCTAACGTCAAGGTGATTTAGCAGTCGTTAAAAGCGGTCAAATGTTATATGCGGAGTCGTTATAAGCGGATTCTACTGTATGTGATAATGCACATTAAAAGGGACCTTATGGCGGTCGGCACTTTATTGCCGTTGTTAGAATACAATAGTGAATCGGTGCAACGTAAGCGCCTGCCGCCATTAAGTCCCTTTCAATGTGTGCTATCCAATATGAGGTTCAATCCACACATGTTACTTACCGATCCAGAGTGCGGTCATGCGGGCTAGCTTGATGCGCTGAGCCGGCTCGAAACCCTTCAAGTACACGAGCACCTGCCAACAACACACACCGTCAACAACCATACAATAACTTCACGAAAAAATGTGCAAAAATGTGCACTATGGGGAAAAAGGGAGCTCATCCACATCGCGGTAACAGTACATCATCATCATCATCCTCCTAGCGTTATCCCAGTACAGTTGCATCCTGAAGGATGCCTGGAGTCCGCTACCTAATCCCAAGATTTGGCGTAGGCACTAGTTTTTACGGAAGCGACTTCCATCTGACCTTCCAACCCCGAGGGGAAACTAGGCTTTGTCAAGTGAGTGGGCAACTTGACTGTTAGAAGTTCTCAAGCCGCCCGAAGGCCTCCAACTTGGCTTAACGACGGGATACCGCTTACCGCTTGCGGTACGCAGGCGCCGCTGGGCCACGAGCGCTCCAGCGCGGTAACAATATGTATGGTATATAGTCCTCCTCGCCGTATCCGTCAACTGTCTTTATTTAGGAATTAGGAATACGGAAGGCTCCGATGTGGCTCGCAAATCCAAACTTACGAACGTATGGTAACAGGTTAACGACGCCACACAGGCTGCGCGACTGCACCATATATCGGAATATATGGTGCAGATGTCGGAACATGCAGTAAGAGAACGTCGCGCACGCGCCGCGACGCGACCGCGACCACGCCTTTAGAGTTTAGTTCTTCCTGCACGGCTAGCAAAAGACGCCACGCGAGCTATCTCGCCGCCGAGATCAACCGTATCTTTCTGCGTGTACTATCGAACCAACTGAATCGTGACCCACTGTGGAACCTTGTCACAGAAAGTGGCATAATAATTTTCCTTGTCAGGCACTTCAGGCAGTACGATGTCACTATGACATTTTCTGTGTTAAGGTTCCACGGTGGGTCACGATTCAGTTGGTTCGATAGTACAGTCACCAGCATTAATATCTGCCAAAACAAAGGCGGCATAAATATCTGACACGACTCTATTTGTAAGGCCGTGTCAGATATTTATGCCGCCTTTGTTATGGCAGATATTGGTGCTGGTGACTGTACTAATTTTAAAAAGACGGTTAGTCTATCTCTCTGCGAGGTAGCTCGCGCGCCGTCTTGCGCCAGTCGTGCTGGGGTATAATAATCATTATAATTACCTTTTTCATCTCCTCTTCGAACATTTTCTCCAGGTATTTGTATCGGCGCATCAGCTTCACAAATACCTTAAAAAGACAAACGATAGATTAACCAAAGAGCTAGAGTTATAAGTGTCAAATGTTCAGGAATGCAGTTCAGAAGTAATTGAACGAGAAAGGGTTTCTCAACACTTGTGTTCAGGACTCTAGCCATGTTTTTCATCATTTAATTTATTTACAGCCACTCTGGATCTATCGTTACGTTATGCTATCAACATGTTACAAGAGTATGAGTAGAAACCATGTTTATTTCAGCCTTCGAAACCAAATTATAGTCTACATACGCTCCAATATATTACCTGTTCGAAATTGCGCATGGATTCCATGTCCTCACTGGCGTTGAAGATGCAAGTGTTCGTCTTGGGAGTCTCGCCGTCCATCGACACCCCGCCGCCGGGAACTGCGCATGGACACAACGTTATAGCGACGCATGGGGATGCGTGGGAGACCGGGCAGTTTGTGGACTTCAGATATAACGAACGAGATGTGTTTATCGACACGATTGTTCAGATCTCTAGCCAGTTGTTTCATCATTTGAATCCCTTTTTCTGATGCCTCGGTTATCATTAAGGATAACCCAGATTGTGTCTCGATACAACCTCAAAGTGGCCCTATAAACTGTAAATCACCAATCAAACACTGTATTTCATCATCCTCCTAGCGTTATCCCAGTACAGTTGCATCCTGAAGGATGCCTGGGGTCCGCTACCTAATCCCAAGATAGTGGCGTAGGCACTAGTTTTTACGTAAGCGACTGCCATCTGACCTTCCAACCCCGAGGGGAAACTAGACCTTATTGGGATTAGGTTTTGTCAAGTGAGTGGGCAACTTGACTGTTAGAAGTTTTCAAGCCGCCCGAAGGCCTCCAACTTGGCTTAACGACTGCTGCCATAGACAGCAACCGGGATCAACGGCTTAACGTGCCTTCCAAAGCACTGTATTTAACTTCAGTTTAATCTCATTCATTAGATTCGCCTCAATATGACTGTGTTAAATACAGTCAGCATTTAATAATTGTCTAGCGATAGACAAATCTTTGACAGAAATTTTATTGTTTTCTAATAGGTATAAACGTTTGTATTGGATTTTAAACATTGAAGGTTACTAGAGAACTTTTGCTTATTGTTATGGTCTTATGGTACTAGCGTAGGTAACAATGGATTTTTTACAATCTTTTGATAAACAAATCTGTTTAATCTGAACAACTGTTTACAATCTGTACCCGGTTTGCGGCGTTAGAATAGATAATTTCGTCCAGACGACTAATAAGAAAGGTCATCCAAGTCACCTTATTACTAAATCCGTGTAGAGAACGGTACGGCGGCCTGGCACCCTATACACACTAGGCATGTTCCGAATCACGCTCACAGCGCTCAAAGCGCGCTTACGATCGGACCGATTCACGCTCATGGCGCTTAAATGAGATGTCGTGACGTCACTAATGATGTCATGGACTGCGCTCACGGTGCTCACACTCCCGGCGTAAGCACCTTGAGCCAACAGTCAAGTTGACGTTTGATACGAGTATATGAACATGACGGTAAACACGGGCTATGAGCGTGAATCGGTCCGATCCGAAACAAAACACTACTCCTCACGCGGCCTTGAGCGCGCTATTTGATTTGGACCGGCCGTCAGCACTGTAAGCGCTGCGAACATTTTTAGCGTGATTCGGAACACGGCTACTAATAGTATGGACTTTCAAACGTTGTGAAAAAAAAAAGTATTTACCTATTTATTATAATAATATGAACGAACTGATAAAACTTCTCCAAATTATTTTTATTGCTGAACCAGTTTTTCTTGTGACTTGTGAACTATGGACCCAGTCAAGCTACCTCAAGCACTCGTACCTCGGATTCGGTTGAGCGATCTCATTCGAGCGCAAACGGTTCCGGTTCTGGTACGGCAATCAGATGAACCAAGTAAAGTGGGCGGGCGAGCTGTCTGAGCCGTACGGGTTAGAGTGCGGAGTGAGGCAGGGCGGACTAACGTCCCCCATCCTCTTTAACTTGTACATAAACGCACTCATAGAGGAGCTCAGTAGCACGCATGCTGGTTGCCGCGTGGGAGGTATTTGTGTCAACAATATCAGCTATGCGGATGACATGGTGCTGCTAGCTCCCTCTGTGGGTGCGTTGAGACAGCTTGTCCGCGTATGTGAATCATACGCGACCTCCCATGGTTTGTTATATAATAGCAAGAAAAGTGAAGTAATGGTTTTTAAGGCAGGTAACAAGTGTCCTGAAAATGTTTTACCTATAAAATTGGAGGGGAAGGTGCTTAATAGGGTAAAACATTTCAAGTATCTTGGGCACTATGTTACGGAGGACCTTAAAGACGATTTGGACATGGAGAGGGAACGCAGAGCATTGTCGGTTAAAGCTAATATGTTGGCACGTAGGTTTGCCAAGTGTTCGGATCCAGTGAAAATCACACTCTTCAAAGCGTACTGTACGTCTATGTACGCGGGTAGCTTATGGGTCAAGTATAGCCAAAAATCGTACAATGCTCTGCGGGTCCAATATAACAATGGGTTTAGAGCGCTACTGGGGTTGCCACGCTTCTGCAGCGCGTCTACGATGTTTGCTGAAGCTCGCACGGATGGTTTTCACGCCATCCGGCGGAAGAAAGTAGCATCGCTGCTAAGCAGACTGCGGGGCAGCAACAATAGCATTCTTAAAATGATTGCCGGGTGTTTTGAGTGCCCGATACAGTTCGATTTGATTAAAATTGTCAAATCGAACTTAGAATTTAATTTTTAAATATATTTTTATTAATTATTATTATTTATTTACTAACTTTAATCGTAAGCCACTTAGTTGTACATTACTAACAAAATTGGATCATTGTTATCTGTAAATAAATAAATTTGTATTTGTATTTGTATTTGCAAACTCTAAGAGCATTCCAGTGTTTGAACCGTCCGCGTGGTCGTGCAGGTTTCCCCAGGCTCTCGGGACTCTTTGGGCCCGGCATATAAAGCCACAATCAGGGGCCTATTGCATAATAAATTACAACTAATATTACAAGCGGTAGTCTCCTTTCAATCCCTTTCATTCGAAAGAGACTTCCGCATGTAATATTAGTTGTAATTAATTATGCAATAGGCCCCAGGTCCAAAAAAAAACTTATATTTTCCCCCACTGCTGGATAGGGAATGCAATCGCGATCTCGCGAGATCTCGCGCTAATTTTCGAGATTCAATCTCGTTGGTGGGAAATCTCGACTTCCGATATCTCGTTCGAGATCTCGACTAATAATTCTCAAACGAGATTACCAGACTGATTTTATTGTTGACCGCTACTTGGAACAAACTCTAAACGATGATAAGGGCGCAGCGTGCAGCACAGTTTTTTGCACGTTGTTTGGTGCGGCGCGGTTAGCGTAACTACCTACAATTATTTACATGATATTTACTCGCTTACCCTACATTTTTTTATTAAACGTTGATTTGTTTCAGTATTCTAATAATGTAGCTTTTTTTGAATACCAGTACTACCCTGAGTAGGAACTGTCCATTGAATTAACGTATCTTTATAGAAAAAGCGTATATTTATAAAAATATGTTGAATCTCGATATCGACGAGATTAAACGAGATCTCGTCTGTTTTTCTGACGAAATCTCGAATTCCAAATCTCGACCTCGGATTTCTTACGCGAGATCTCGAATCGCATATCTTGGTGCGAGATTGCATTCCCTACTGCTGGCCTTTCAAGCCGCAGTGGGCCGTTGTCCACAACTCAATCTGTGTCTGGCCGGCACGGTGGCCAAACAGGGCAAAGAAAAAAAAAACAACTCACGCAGCAGGCCCCCGGCGATGAGCACGTCGAATATGACCTCCCCATAGCGGCGGTAATCGAGCTTGGAGCCGGCGGCGTCTAGGAACTTGTACGCCGCGTCGAGATCGCCGCCCGCGCGCTCCAGACCCTGCACGAGCGCGTCGCGGAACCCGTTCGGGTCGTACTTCTCTTTCTCATCTGTGGGGACAATGGAGAGAAAGAGATCAGTATAGGTTCCACAGGGTTGTTATAGTGCTTGTCATCCACGATGACGCGCGAATCTCATACGAATCTATGCGCAATTGTATGGAATTGGCTGTGGAGGGTTGCGTCTTCGTGGATGACAGGCACCATACAAATATTTGACTGCACACGAAATCTGTGGAGGCATAGGAAGAAGTTTAGATACATCCTGGAGGTTGCGTGCTATGTGTGAAAATATGGCCTTGAATGACGTTAATTTGCATCTCTAGCATTAGATCCATCTTATATTAGAATGAAAGAGATGCAAGTTAACATTGACGTTATTCAAGGTCATATTTTCTAGCTTTAAACGAACGTTCGGCACGCAACCTCCAGTATGTATCTAATCTTCTTGAGGCATAGGATAGGAAGAAGATAGGTACATATTTTTGTGAACGAACTCTGATTTGCTCTGAACTGCTGATGCGCATGAAATATGTTAAATGTGTCTGAAAGACATGATCAGTGTAAAATTGGTGGGATTGAACCTTTATTAAGTTGATTTAGGGCTATGACTATGAAAATTATGACTCTTTTTCTGAAGTGAAATGAAAGAAAAAGAAAGAGCTATTTATCTGACAGATATTTTTATCTGGGGATTGAAAAGCCGGACCTAAAACTTCATTTCACGAAAGTTTTATTTGCAATCTCTACAGACAAACTATACGGAAAAATACGGTTTTGGAATAGAGCTAAGTAGGGATAGATCCGTAATGCAATCCCTACGTAAATCACCCGGCATTTAAATGTTTAGTGAAGACATCTGTGGCTCAAATACAGCTGTATCTTCTTACAATAAAAGTAATACGGGATAATGGAATCTTACAACGATACCCTAGAGGCAGGTAAGAGCGGAACAATGGGCTGTTTCCTTATCACCTCAGAGTTTATTGTCAATGCCATTTAACGCGTGGGTAGATAAAGTAAGTATTATGTAACGCAGGTGAGATTTTAAATTCTCACCATAAGGCAGAATATAGAGTCTATGTACTCGTCAGAAAGGCAGTTTAGGCAGTCAGAATTCTAAACGAAGTAATTTAACAATTTTCCATTAGGCTCATATTGATTTTTTTGTTCAACGTTTTAAGCTATCAGAGTAGCATGATCCCGTTATGACTGAGATAACATTTGTCCCTTACTGACAGGAATGTAAATTTGAGAGAAACGAATGCTATATGTCCGACATAAACGGGATCATGCTACTCGGAGAGCGAAAACGATGGCTCATTGATGTTTAATTTTATCACAATACTTTTCTGTTCCAATTAAAAATGTTAGAGTACTAGTAGTTTAAATTATTTGTCGCTAAAGTACAAAAAATCTAATCTTTATACAAAAATAAACATTATTATCCTCAATAACATTTCGTCGATAACAACAAGCATTCAATGGATTTACTCAACAAGTTTTATCTAAAGCAGGAAGTTAAGTACAAGTAGTTACTATCTGGCAAACTGGTTGTCCATCGCCATATGGCAATGACATGTGGCCACATGTGTGGGCTAAGGCTGTTAGTCACATGCGGTAGAAATTGCTAGAGCATTGACGTATGGTTTTGCAATATAAGGTGCGATGCGGCAAGATTTAGCGCCATTTTTCGATATCGCATAAAGTTGCGCTGCAGCTGATTGTCAGAATCGATGTATCCTTCATATATTTATATAATGATATGTGATAAGAGTTAAATTTATATAAATGATAAGAGTTACAAATTAAGCAACGCGGAATTAATCGAAGTAGGTATGACTGTTTATATAAATGTCGCGGAATTAAATGTACGTTACTTTTTGAACTTTAATTTCATTACAACAAAATCGAAAATTGGCGGACTATTTTATTATTCGATTATTCAATATACATGTATATAAGTTTCCTGGCCCCTATTCTACCAAGTTGAAAACGGTCATCTGACAATAACATTTTGAGAGTTGTTAAGTTGTTACACAAGAAAAATGGTCACAAGGCATGACAATTCGTAATTCGATAAATAATGACAATTTGTCGACTCTGAGAACAATGGCGAATTGCCATTGTCAAGTTGGTTACTAAATAGGGACCCGGTGATTCATTTGTCGCCAATTGAAAGGTAGAAATTAGTGTAAATGGAGACTTCATCGCATATCGCTGCAATAATTTGACAGTAATTGCCTCGAATGCGGTCAATTGAACTTACAGCGATGGCCCTATTTGCCAGTGTACTCGTGCAGCTGACAGTTTCACTTTTTGACGATCAGACTGCCTTTCCACCAGAGCTACTCGTATGCTATGCTGCAAGGATGTGATTGGATTGGATGATTGGATGTCAACGCATCCATAGCGTAGCGTAAAACAGCTTTGATGGTACCTAAGGCACCCTAAAGAGTGGAAATGTTAGCTTAACGTATAAAAAAAAAATAAGCAGGAATAAGGCCTTTCCCCTCTGGGTTGGAAGGTCTAATGGATTAGGTAGCAATTAACTCCAGGCAAAAAATCAGAAGGATCCTTATCCTAAATAAATACACACATTAAAGATTTTGTAAATAATAGAAGACTTTCTTAGGTGACTGTACATTTCCTGTGCCTTCTCGCAGATTATTTAATGATAATTGAAATATCTTCTCGGTTGATGAAATGGATATTATACCCAGAAGATTCTTTATTACATAATAAATTAATCGTGTTTATTTTCCTTCTAAATAATTCAGGAAGCCCTATAGACGATATGCAAATGGGCAGATAGCCTTCGTGCAGGTTGAATAATACTCATCAGGAAATAATGTAATAGAATTACAATTGGCATACTGATAAATAACTTAAATCATACGTGTTTTGCAATTATTAAAAAGAAAATAGAAAGACTTTTAAGACAGACAAGTAAACGACTTGAGGTGAATATCACGGCATTACAAACACCCACATTTTTTGGAATCATTTATGGTAAAAATATTGTAAGTTTGTATTGTATTGTATTTTCGGTTATATGGTAGAGGCTGGACTACTTGCAAACGAAGGAGTATATTTTCAAAATGATGAAAAGTACTGAAACTTCACCAGAAATTATGCCAAACAAATTAGGCCTTTCGTAATAAAATATTCATATCCTGAACTGATTCAACCCTGCAACTGATTTCCGCATCAAATCCGCATTTTCGATTTTATTCCACAATGGAAGGAAAAATCTTTTCTAATGTAACATTGCCTATAAACGCTTGCCTTTCGTTTTCAATTGAGGCGTTATAATTACTATTTGAATATTAATCGCATTCTTTGTTTGTCTGGAACTGCAGTCATTTACCTCGTTGCTACGCGTGTCAGTGACACACATCTACTATCAAGTGACACGCATTATTGAATAATTATCAATCGACAACAGCTATCTCTGCAATGAAACTCGGGCTCACAACGTTTACTTTCTAATTGCTCTGGCTGGTAAGTGGTATCTATGCACGGGTGAATTTTGATGATCGTCAAGGGTGTTTGTCTATCTCTGCAATGAAACTCGGGCTCATAACGTTTACTTTCTAATTGCTCTGGCTGGTAAGTGGTATCTATGCACGGGTGAATTTTGATGATCGTCAAGGGTGTTTGTCTAAGTCATTATAGGTACGACAATGTAAATATGGAAACTACTTTTTTATGTTTATAAAATTTTAATTTGTAATAAAAATAATTACAATATTGTCCTAATTATGACTCGCCCCTAATCGTCCCCGGTCCAAAAGTACCCATAATGCTAGCAGCATTACCACGCTGGATAGCGATGGAAAGCTTTTGAACCAGAAACGACTCGGAGCGGGAGTAAATTTGTAATTGTTTAAAATTAGGCCTTACTGCCATAAGCTTTAGCCAAGTCTACAGCACAGGAATAAAGAGTCTAAATCTGCATTACCAAAATTGACCATCCACAATAAGAAGTAAACATTTCGTAAGTTTGCACAAATCTAAGTGTGAACTTACTAAAAAATCTACATACGAATAGATTTACTTGACATTTTAACTGGTATCTTGTGTACAATAAAGTACGTATTTACTATTTACATAGGTACACACAAACACACAGTATTTAAATTGGGTTATTCTAGATGATAGTACGTGCACACGCAGTGAATTAGTTTACATTCTTTAATCAAACTTATCATAGTTATCACTAAACAGATAGGCCATAGATGTTATCTATTATATCAACTCAAAGTAGACTTATCATTCCTAATACAATAAAAACTAAATGAGTTTTTTACGGACTAGTAAATAAAAATGATTATCTTTCTGATTCCGACTTCTTCACACTGAACTCTTGTTCATAGATCTCTGAATGCAAGTTTTATTTAAAACTATGGTTAATCAGAGCAAATTAGTTTTGCAAATTAAGGCGCTACACTGAGAAATTTGGAGACCTTGAAACGCTGTCCTGCCCAGACTAGCAAACAGTAGGGGCTGATTTTCAGATATATGATTCTTGACTATATGATTGTGGTACTGACAATAGCGAAACGTGATTGCTTAAAAATTTCTCGATAGAAATTAAATCCAAAGTCGAGTCTATATTTTCCTTTTTTTCCTCAGCCTACTAAAACAACGCATTATTAAAAGACACGATTAAGTTAATAGGATGGTATTTTACCTCATCTAGGTACTGGCAAGAGGAAATTTAATAAGCCTGCACACAGTCAGATATTTAACGAGATTTGTCTAAAAAGCCGTTGGAGCCAGCGGAGAGGGTTGCATCCCATTTTGTCGTGAGCGAAAAACAAAGGGTGTCTCTTTCAATCGATATATCGCCTTAACGCAACATTGAAGTGAAATTATAATAACAGCAGTTTCAAGCGGAGATGTCAAATAAACGATGCGACATCAGCATAACGGTCGGCTAACGGTGCATGACCCGCTTGCCAAACTTACTGCGATTCGCCGTTTTCATATCCCCCGACAAATCAGTTCTCTCGCGTCTCATTTTCAACCGTATTTCATTAACAGTAAGGGAGATTTTTATGCGCTCGAGGCATAAGTGAGATATATTATTAATAAAGAGTCGATTCCAGCGATCATGTGCATTCTTTATGGAATGCGGTCGTTTAGCAGTGGGAAGCGTGATGGTTAATTGGTTTAAACTGAAATGAATACTAAATCAAAAATGTAAGCAGACGGTATTGAGAATCTTTTGTTTGGTCAGTCTTCTTAAAGATTCAAGACTCTTAGAGCATTTTGTAACAAAACAGGGGTTAGACATTAATTAAACTCATTAAAACTGCCCTAATATCTTGTGAAAATATTGAACTGTGGAGCGGGTCGTACCGGAACAACAATTATGTCGCACCACAAAGACGACCCGCACAGTTACTGTAGCACATTCCGACACCGAGCAGCGCAGTCAACGCGGCCCGGCTCTAATTAGTGCACCGATGCCTCAGGAGTCCCATGGTTCGTACATTTTGTATGGCCCAGGCCCTTTGCTTTATGGTATTCATAGGCAGCCTTTGTAAATTTTGCAGTTTTCGATGACCGAATGGTCATCTAAAAAAAGGCAAGACCACTCTGAACGTTCTCAAAGAAACTAACTATACTGCTACCTAGTAAACCTGATCATACAATCCTTATAATTTATCCGTCTTTGGTGACCGCTCGTCTTCATACGAAACAAATAAGACAAGACAACTTCAAGCTTGGTGATCGCGCCAACAGGCTAGCGCTGGACTGGCACGAGAATATAATTACATAACGCCACTCCAGTAAGTACCATGCCAGCTTTGGCATCAGGCAATATACTCTCATAGTAATTCTACCTGCTCGTTTGCTCGCTCAAGCTAGTAGAATTACTATGAGAGTACTCGCTTCTCGCCGGCGGTGGGAATACAGCCTAAAACGAGACTAACGCTGCGCTGGATTCTTCTAAAAGCGCCTTTGATTTGACCCTAGTTAGAATGGATCCAGTCTAAATCTGTCACCTCTACGTAATACATCTAAACATGTATGTCACTTACTAGATAGATACTTAGGTAAGTTATATTTTTAATCCGTGTCTAAGTAGACGTCACGGCATAATCTGCTAACTGTATACGACTGTACTTAATCGCCCGTGAATCTAAGCCTTGACCATGTTAGGTACGATGGCGACACCGACGCAAAGATAGTGGATAAAAACTGAGAGAATAAACACCAATTTGATGAACAGGCATTATTGCACAGTGTGTTGTTAACAGAATAAATCAAGTGAACAATGATAGTTTAGAGATTCTAGTGATAAAATAGGGAGACTGGCTTTGTTACTTGAAGTAATTTAAAAAGTGCAGCATTAATAATGAACATTAATGAAGCAATATTTTTTTCAATAAATTATCATAAGTCACTTTCTGAAGTACTAACGTAATTATGAATTTTTATAGTGTATAGACTGTAGAGTAGAACACATTGGAAACTGTCGTGAAACTATCTCATTACATATTGACACTTTAAATATAAAATATTTACAAGTCTGTCCAGTGATGACTAACACAAATTAGCATATAAGCTGTTTCTCAAGTTGAGTAAAATTCCATGTTGTTCAGAAAAACCCTATTTATGTAAATATGTTTTTGTCACACTGGCCATAAAGTGGCAATTACCGCACGCTCCGCGCGCGGTAAATCCCACTTTCAGGCCAGGGGGAGACAACATTTTGTACTTACCATGGATGGTAATAAACATAGCCCCAGATCACATATTTATAGGCCGTTAAATACCTGCAATCTGAGACATTCGTCGCCGCCCTTGGTATGTGATGTACGATATTAATTCCTTATGTATTTCGTTTATACTGAAATTTAGTTGGTGCAAACAAATATTTGAGTATGTTACAATTACAAGTAATCTAGTAATAATAGAGGCTATAATTTTGCAGCCGACTTGCAACTACATAACAAAAGACTCAATTTGTATTGTATATTTAAAATAAGTACTTAAGTACCAACCCTCATGAAAGTGAAATATTGTCAACATACATAGAGCTATCTCTAGATCTATGAGGAAGACAGAATATCCGGCTTGCTTAAACTTACTTATTGTGGCCACCAATCTTAGGAAGAAGTCAGAAATTAATACTTTCAGTAAATCAATGTAAGTGATAACCGACTAAAATATTTATAGTTATAAATGACGCCCACCCAATGTATCAAACCACTAAAATGAGTTGTTGCTAAACAAACCAATTAACAAGTGGAGGTATCCTTGAATAGCATAAGTTCCTTGTTCACGAGAAGTGCCAGAGAAATTCAATGTCATGGCTGTTAAGTGTCAACAAGCATTATGTAATGTTGTGAAACTACATAGTGTACACTGCCTAGATGTTGTCAATATTTACATAAATAATTAGCCAAAAGTGATAAATATATACCTATTAGGGGACAATTTTACAGTTCTGAAATAGTGCCATAGTAAGCTTAATAAGGTTTGTTATAAATTGGTAATGCTAATGATGCAAGAAATCGAAAACATGATATTAAATAAAACTGCAACATAACAAAATATGAATTGTCTTAGAAGAGATCTTACTTACCAATGTGGCAATTTAAAGTTTATTGAGAAGTTAACATAGCCAAATGAGTATGCCAAAAACAAATATTATCATTTATCAAGCCTTACTGGTGAGGTGAGGTAGAGTGGAAGGCTTGTTTTAGTCAGCTTCACACTATGTAATACAAAAGGGTTTTTACTTATATTAGTGATAAAATTGCTGTCGGTAAAAGTCAATAAAATGTTGGTAAATAGAAGATATTTCCGACTACTTTTTAAATGTTATTCTGTCTTTTAACTGTCATAATAACATTGAGTGCAGTCATGTTTTTTTCTGGATTGACATTACTAATGAATTTCCCGAGAACCCCATTAAATATGTCCCAGAAACAGACTTGTTTACAGCTGTTATTAATATGACAGAACTGTTTTTTAATGTACATAATTGTTATGAAGGCAAACTGAAATTATATTAAAAACTGTTTTTCCTTCCAGTCCCCAGCAACATGACCTAATTTAATAGTAGCTTTTAATAAATTGTTCCATGTTATCATTTTGAAGTATAGCAAGCATTGACTCATGTTATTTGGAAGAAGAAATATGTATCATGTTGACTGACGAATCACTTGCTTGGTGGTCAGTGATCATAATAATTGTCTTTATTACAAAATATTATGACAATAACATAATTAATAGCAGGATAGTTTTACGTAAAATGATATATGATAAAACGAAGAGCTGGCAAAAATGTTAAAATGGCATTGAATACTCTATTAGTGACGATATTAGTGACCTCATTCATTTAATCAATAATTGCCATTTTTGGCATGAAATTAACCAAAATATTAAAAAAACTCACCTCTTTTTCTGGTCTTGATCCGTTGACCCGATAATACTGGTTTTTCTACCTTCTGACTCATACAATTTATTGCTGAAACAGAAACACACGTGGCAATTAGTGGTGCGAGGGAAAGGCAGCGGGCTCGCTTTCGGGCGAGGGGTCATCGTCCGCCGCGCTACACCATTCAGTAATCTCACATTTATTTCACACCCCCAACCTTCCAGCCTTCATGGCGGAACCCCTTTCGCTCTACTTACTACTGTGAACAAGGAAACTGCCAAGAATCACACCACGACGCCTTTGACCCCAGTTACGCGACCTGATATCAGGCGGCCCTTATGACTCAGCGATAGTCTCGTGATACACCCCAATCGAACAAAGCACGTACTAGCTAGTTATGTGTGCACTGATACTTACGTAGTGACAGGTTATGTAGGAGCCTTCTACTCCTTTTGCGAGTTGTCTCGGACTGCGCCTGTTCAGAAAAGAAAGAAACGCTGCGACGGGCTCTATTCCCTAGAGCGCTAGAGACAACGTGTATGGAGGCGCCGGATATCCGGTATTAGTCTGCTGTGATCGATTCAAATCTGCGCGAGCAAATTTTCTGCAAACGATCTGAAGAGCTTTGTTTAAGTCGAATGCGCAACGCTTTAGTATATACGATTACGAAATATTAATTCCGAATTAACGAAATGAAAGTTAAAATTGAATAGAATGTTCAGCAACGATCGACCGTTTACGTAGAATAAAATAAAACAATTCACAAGACACAAAAAACTAGTCAAATCTATGACTAATATCGATTTATTAATTTTACAAGACCACACAATAAATTTGATTGATTTTGTAACACTAAATTACAAAAACATGTATGAACGGAAAATATTTGACTAAAAATGGCAGAACCAACAAATACCATAAACAATCTATAGAACTATGATTTGTTTTAAAGCTAGGGCGACACGTAAAAAATTCTACCGCTTGACTGCGTTGGAGCGTCTCAACCCCGCTTAAGGCCGTGCCAGACGGTCGAAAAAAAGCCCAAAAACCGGGTCAGCTGTTTCCAACAAGACTTACTTTGATTAAGCCCGAGCCAGATGGTCGTAAACAAGCCCAAAGACCGTGTAGACAGCTGTTTCGCAAGACTTCCTTTGATTAGCGGTCTTTGCAGACCAAGGTCGCCCGGGCCTGGGCTTGTCTTCGACCGTCTGGTACGGGCTTTACTCGGTTTGGCGTTTTGTTTCACTAATGTGAAGAAAATACTACAGATAACCAAACGCTGTAATGACAGTTCTCAAATTCAGCTGATTTTAGGTTATAAATTGAGATTGTTATTTCTGTAATTTATTGCAGTCAAAGAGAAAAATTTAATGAGAACAGGTTTCCTTAAAGTTTGAAACAATGGCGCAGTGCGTACTGTCCAAGGTGAGTCACATAATGACCTTTTGCATAAACCTTACTCTCCTACCTGATATCTAAACATCCTCTCCTACCTGATATCTAAACAACATTCAACACATTCTAGTTGGGCAGCTTACGCTTACTCCCCACGTCGGTCCTGGCCCAATCTTCCCGGAGCACGACGAGCAAGCACTGGAACCCCAAGTTCAAGAAGCTCCGCCGCGAGAAGTACATGAAGGTGGAACTGCCGGACTACAATGAGGACACGAACGCCCTGCCCCGGGAGAAGCTGAGGCAGAAGATGAAGGAGCGCGGGATCCTGCCGCCCCGCCCGTGGATGGAGCGCCCGTTTTATATCTCGGCTACAGGTAAACAAAAACCCTCCTCGAAATGGTAATCATTAGAGGTCGGATTATATGCACTATCAAAACGCCAGAATATGCATGCAAATATGCACTAAAAGAACCTGGAAGATGCGTTATCAAAGTTGAAATATAGTCAAAGAGTCTAGAAATACACGGTCACTGTGCCCCAAATTGGGCAGCACGACAATATTATTATTACATGTAAACCTTTTGCGGCTTTTGTGATTTCACTTAGATGATAGGTAATGTTTTTATGCAATGATGCCAATTTCTAAGTTTTATTGCTTAAGATGTCATATTAATAAAATATAAAACCGGTCAAGTGCGAGTCCGACTCGCGCACCGAGGGTTCCATACACAGTTCTTGTATATGTAGTTGTGTACCCGTCCCGACCCCATTAATTCAGGAACAATCTTAAAAAAACATGACAGCACCATCTATCGGCGCCTTGTGTTACTAATTTGCGCGACTGAATAACTTAGTACGTATGTTGGTTTTTCAAGGATAATTCTTTATCACATCAACCGATTTCAATAATTGTTTTTTTATTTGAAAGAAGGTATTTTCAACGTATTTTGTAAATTTAAATATAAAACAAAAATATATACAGAGGTGATTAAATTACAAACTTAGTATAGAAGAGTTTTTTAATGATTAAAAAAAAGAAAAACTAGATAGGTCTATGGCTATATTTTTCCTGTAAAATATACATGCATATTAATGTTGTGTAATAATTTCAAATTTTTTTCTTCGTAAACTTCGGAGATAAGGGGGGAATGGTATTTTTATTTACATTTTCCCTCGTAAATCGAAATTTCACCAACGAAAAAAAAAACTAAAAATTGTTTCAGAATGTACAAGTCAAGCCCTTTCATATGATACCGCACTTGACATAGTTGCCAGACTTTAAATTTTTGAACCCCCTTTTATCTGTCATTATTCACAGAAAATAAAATAAAATAATTTGAAAAACCATCTTCTATGTATCTGGGTTACCCTTGTTTATAACTATTCCAAATTTCAAATCGATAGGATAAGTAGTTCCTGAGATATTTTGCGATGTGACAGACAGACAGACAGACAAAGTGAAACCAATAGGCTTCCTTTTTTACCTTTTTGGTACGGAACCCTAAAAATGAACTTTACTCTGTTAATAGGCTGCAATGGCACTTTTACAAGTCAAAAACTACTAGCTTTTCTCAAAGACCACTGCCGAAAAGAAATGATGAACATGAAGTCATAAGGCGCTGGCAGATGTAATCCCATAGAGATTTGTCAAACTTTCCATACAATCAGATTTTAACGAACGCTTGATGCAACCTGCCCTTATAATGTAATGGTTTATTTTCCTTTCTAACAAAAAACATTTTATGCTGCATTGGGATAACTTCGACAATGGGGTAGTTCTGAAAAATCGCTCGATAAGTGTTGCAGGGGTGTAAATATTCTTGAAGTATAAAGTACTTATAGTTCAGTAGATATTTGCCATTTTCAAAATTATCCCATTGTGGAACTTGTGGAAGTTATCCCAATCAGAGCTGAATGTAAAGTGCACATTAAAATAGTCAAGTCAAGTCTTTAGGCTCTGTGTTAGATACATTTATTTCGTATTTCCATTCAGGTGGCGCATTCGAGCCTTACGTGCCTCCAGAGGGCGATGGCAAGGCCTCCCTCGCCTCCACAACCCGCGTAAAACAGGCCGCTGAACTCCTAGAGAAGAAATCAAAATCCATGATGGCTATACGAAAAATAAAGTCCTTCGACGAAGACTTCGACACTAAGGTCTTCTGCCAACAAGCGCAGGACATCTACATCAAGGCACATGAGAGCTTAGCTAATAATGATAAAGCTGCGTTACAGACTTGTGTTACGGAGAAGGCGTACGGGGAGTTCAGGCATAACTCTCACCAGAAGACTATCAGGTGGAAGTTTCTGCAGTCGTTGGAGCCTCCAAGAGTGTGCCACGCGCGGTGCACCGATGTTGTTAGCAAGGAGAATATATTTGGACAGGTAAAGTTGTTTCTTACTGACATGACTCGGTTCGGAAGCGTGCATGTTTGTGATAGTCCACATCGAAAGGATTATGGATGCAGGCGCTTACAAATACAAATAGCCTTTTTTTTCGTGCATGAGTAAAATTCTATCGATTTTTTTTTTGTATTCATTTTTTTCCCTTGTTGCACTGATACACTATTGTATTCACACAACGGCAATAAAGGTGCAAGTGTCGGCGGCCATAAGGTCCCTTTCAATGTTGATTATCACATTTATTGTGGTTAGTGGATTGGAGTTCGTGGAATCCATTTCATATACAAGCTTAAAGTTACAATTTTCCAAGATTACGGGCAACACTTCTCGAATTCCACCGATAAGAAATTCAAGCACCAAAGCAACATTTAAAAACAATCTCAAGAAGCTCTTGATTAATAAGCAAAGGTCCCAACACAAGCAGTCATAAGTACATACAGATAGACACACACACGCTCACATACACACACGCACACGTACTCCACACATACCTACACGCACACCACACGCACACGCACTCATGCCCAGAGGAAGTTGTTGATCGCACACATATTAACTTATTCGCATTTTTGTTATAGGTACTGTAATTGTAACTTTATTGTTAGTTCTTAGTTTAAAATTTCTTGTGTTAATTATAGTAAATCATGTATGTACCATCAAAAACCACCCTGGTGACCACGGGCGTCACTGAAAATCAGCGTCACGATGTAAACCACGGTTTGCTTCGCGACATAAAGCTGAGTGACGACCTTTTTAGCATATATCGCTGTATATCAAATCTTTGTTTGTATTTCTTTAAAATGCTAAATAAACTTATTTCATTCATTCATTCATTTCATTCATTCAATTCATCATTTGTCAAAATGTATCAGTGTTGCTTACTTGTAGCTTTATAAAACACAATACGAGAGTATTTTATGAGACAACTTCTCTTCAACTTCGGTTAGAACTACAATTTCATGAACCAGTATTGTAAATATCCGGTGGAGTTATAATTTTGTGTGTTATGGGAGCATAAGCCTAATCTCAGAATGATACTAAGTCTTTCATCGAAATTCAATGTTAGAATTACTAATAGAAATGACCAATGCGTTTTTCCTGTAAGAATCTTTTCTAAAGGCCAGATAAAATGCAATCTTATGCCATGTCCTAAAGACTCACATTGTCTGTCATTGATTCCAGGTGACAGTCCGCTTTCACACGCAACAGCAGCTGGCCGTGTACGACCGCTTCGGGCGGCTGCTGCACGGCAGCGAGATCCTCGCCAAAGACGTCATCGAGTACATCGTGTTCGAAAAACACCTCTCCAACATGTACGGAACCTGGCGCATTCACCACAAGATCATACCGGACTGGACCCCGCCTAAGGAACCCTCCAAGTTGACTAGAATAGTACAGGCGGAAGAGAATATTGTTTCGGTCCCGGCGGTGGAGGCTAGCGAAACAGCTGTAGTAGCTGATAAGTGATTTTTAATGATTAAATAGTTGTTAGATTTATTGTTTTTTTTTTATATTTTTTACTACTAGAAACAAAAACAATTTCTTAACCTTTTATTTACCTTTGGGATTTACCCGAGTTTGAAGTTAACCGACTCAATTTACTATTTTTAATGTAATATTTTAGAGCTGACAACCCTATAAAAATCCGCTTGTCTATGGCATAGTAATAATGACTCGAAAATTGTCTGATGGTTCAAATATTTTATCACCAACCCATAAATCGTGAAGTCCATCGTGTTTGAGAAACACCTCTCCAACATGTCCGGAGCCTGGCGCATACACCACAAGATCATACCGGACTGGACCCCGCTTCAGGAACCCTCCAAGTTCACTAGGATGGTACAGTCAAGTGCAAAAATATGGGTGCATACAACTTGCTCAAAAATATGTCCCATAGCTCTTATGTCGGTGAATTAAGGCTTTAGTACCATATTTATGAGAGGAAACACTCGATACATATTTTTGCACTTGACTGTACAGGCTGAAGAGAATATTGTTTCTCCCCGGTGGAGGCTAGCGGATCGGCTCTCGTAGCCGATAACTGATTTTTAATGTCAATTTTTTAGGATTGGCAACCCTATGAATAATTCCTATAAAAATAATTATCTATGGCTAAGGATCTATGGTCCATGATTTCTCACTGTTTGTCACCATCCCAAATCATTCCGATAGGCTGCATAAATTCAAATTCCGTACTCTCTAATCCTCGCACAATATTTTACTTTGAAGACTTAATTATTTATTATTTTGAGTTACGTTGCTCGCCATTTGAGAATTTGATTCTTTTTCGACACATTCGAACTTATCGATTTCCTTATTTGGAGCCAATAACATCCTTTTCAACTGTTCCTCAAATAAAACCACAAAATTAATAACACTATTTTATTGCATATACTCTCCGAGCATAAATCACTTTGCTATATATTTTATAATAAATTAACTATTGACTAATTTAACACAAAATTCGAAACAACGTTAAGAATAGCTACACTTAAGGGTGCTTTATTAATTTTGTGCACGTCATGATACTTTTTTTATCCTGCTATCCTGTATTAACTGTCAAAAATTCATACAATATAAAATTATGAAAATTTCAAATTTGTTTCGAAATTTGTAACCAGATCTTAAAATAAGACTAATACTACTTTCCGTTCCACATTTAAAAGTAATGTTAGTGCAGTCTTATGTCTATGGAAGGCACCAAATATTAGTAAAACTATTAAGTATCTATTTACAAACTATAATACTTTTTGTACAATTCTATACGACTTTAACTTCTGTAAAACCCCCAAATCGGGCAACGAATGGAATATACAATTATACATACAAATGATTACAATCGTTCATTTAAATGGAATGATTTCATGGCATGTTTTTGTACACACGTGTGTATTAGGAATATTTTAATTGTACAATATTTATATTAATGTTATTGCATCACTTAGGGCTGGTTGCATCAACTTACGGATTATTAAATATGCCTTCAGCTGTCATCCTATAGAAACTTGTCAAACTTTATTTTTTTTTAACGAACGCCACTTACAATTACGGACTGTTTTGTGCAACCCACCCTTCGTGAATTATCACATTAGTATTACATTGAAAACAAATTCATATAGGGTGAAAATTACTGATTAATCCCCTTTATTAAAAGGCACTTGATAAATAGGTGCGTCTCAATAGTTTCTGGTTACCGATAAATGGTTTGTCTACTCGTACATATGTACAATAATTATATTATTGCTATTTATGTCATTAAGCGTAAAATGCTTAATTCTTTTAACTCACTCGCATTAATAATTATACGTGAAAATCAAAATAGTAAATGAACAGCAGTCTTCACATGGGCGTGGCCATGCGCGGCGAACAAGCCCCGTGTTAGCGTCAACTTCAAATTGAAGAGTACGCCATCTTTAATTCTGGGTTGTGAACATTTCCATTGCACCTGAAATAAAAAAAAAACACTAAATTAGATAAACCGATCAAACCATGTAATTAGTTAATTGAATTTAAGATTTTTCTGGAGTTGCGGGAGATATTGCTTTGGTTCTAATTTGTGGAAATTTATTTTTATTTTTCTTTACTCGTACAATAGAAATAGAAAAAACTTTATTTCGACAACATGCTGGGAGTATGTGGGGCAATACTGTACTATATTTAAGACAGACAGAAAGAACGAAGGATAGCTTGAATCGACCATTAAGTTCATGACATGAATATGACGTTTGTGCCAACGGCAGCGGTGTGCTACGGGATCAGTCGCGCTTCGGAGTTTTGTTATTGCCAGTGTCTGTAGGCACTGCCGCTTGGCGTCGTGATTGAGACGCTGTGTAGGATTCACATCAGGCGCATCAGTAGACGTAGGGGATATACAAGTTAGATTTCATATTTAAATGGTGGAAGCTATGGTCGCGAGCAGACAGTTTTTCGTTTATCCTACATTAGTCTTTCATATGTCCTTCAATTTTTGACCGAGTGAAACGAAGCTCTCCGCTTCAATTTCGACAAATTGCTTTCGTACGTCCGGATTTCCGGTTCTCCTCTACAGGTCGCGTTTCTCGATCGATTCTCGTAATTTTTTTTAAATGCCGATATTTGGCAATTTGCAAAATCATATTTTTCAAAAAAATAAAAAAGAAGCGAGGTTTATCACAGAGCTACTAGTTTACAAATGTGTAGGATGTATGTATTTTTGATGTGTTGTTAGGGGGCCGGACCTGTCATTGGCTTTACAATTGTATCCTAGTTGTAAGCATTATTTTTGTATGTAAAAGCTGTTGGTATTTTAATAAAATAAAAGTACCTGAGCGCATTTCGCGCCTCCCCCGGCGCAGTTCAAACGAGCGTGGGCGCGCGCTGGCCCGGCTTGGGCGGCAGCGGCGGCGGCGCGCGCGCCACGCCGGCACCCCCGCCCGCGCCCCCGCCCCCGCCCCCGCCCCCGCCCGTCCCCACGCCGGCGCCCGCGCTGTTCAGTCGCGAGCGTTGGGCGGCCTGCAGGTTGTTTAGGAAATCTGGAAAGATCGGAACGTACTTTACTAGCTGTTAAAAAATATGTTAACAGTTGAGAATGAAATCGCAAATAAACGTTGGTCTACATTTTTTTTTCAAATTCTACAAATCAAATTCAGAAGTATATATTTTTTATATGACTAGGTATATAATAATAAATAAAGAAACTTGTTAACTATCATGGATTTGATGGACGTTTATAAATAAGGGGGTAGGGTGACACCACCAATAATGGACAAAGCCCAATGATGTACATTAACTCTTATGTAAAAGAAAATAGTCATCCATTTTTATAGAACAACCAATTTATAACCGTATGATCTTTGAATAAGGGTTGAAGTGTCCATTATTGGTGCTTTTTCTTAGTGTCCATAATTGGTGGTGTCACCACCCTAAGTTGAAATAGAAGGTAAAGGTCAGTAGTTATAGTTACCGGGCGGGTGGTGGTGCAGCGGCGGGCCGGGCCGCAGCGCCGCGCGCACGCGCCCGCTCGCACTACTCGCGCCACTCGCGCCGCTCTGTACACAACACACATTGTTACACAAACAAAACTCACAATCCGACGCCTAGTTGAGACAACCAGAGTCTGGAAATTCTTAGAAGCGACGGGGTATAAGCAATAGTACATTACTTAACAAGGGCGGTAAAACAAAGAATGTCTCAGATCGCAGGTATTTTACGCCCGAGCCGAAGGCAAGGGCGATAAATATGCGATCTGAGGCTTTATTTATTACCGCTCGTGTTAAGTACTAGTAGTTTATGCAACTGGTACATAATGAGGGGCATTAAAACACGAGTGAGTTTTAATGCCTAATTATGTACAGTTGCATACATTACTTTATCTACACACATATTATAACTACTCTAAGATGGGTTCAGAAACCGTTGTAAATAAATACAATAATTGTGTTAATACAACCTTTTTTGCCCGGTTGCGGAAATATCGAAATCAGAACTGGCAACCGATACCTGAATGTTATTTTAAAAAGTAGAGAGTCCCTATTCTGATGTGATCATGTCGTTCAAGCTCAAATTTCGTGCGATATATACTAAAAAAACATCGAGCTGACATTTCGCATCGACTGAATTTGAATTTTCAGTGATACTAGAATAGGGACATGTCAACTTTGACATTTAAATTTTGACAGTTTTTTTGACGTTTTTATATTTTAACATCATATATGAGATTAAAATTAAAAATTATATTACTGCTGTAGCCTTAGCCACAGATAAGAAAATTGCCATAAATTCATTGAATGTTGAAATGAGAGTCATTTTCTACGGTTTCCGAACGCATATTAGAGGATTTATGATATGTGTGTAGATAAAATTTTTTATGTCACCCCCTGGCCAGGAAGTGGGATTTCGGTCGACCGAGATTTCGGTCGGACCTTATCAATTGATCCTGTAATTGACCTGTGCATCGGCATTATCGTCGTGTAGTCGCAGCGCCATTTCGCTGAGCGAGTCCAGTTCGTCGTCGGCGCTCAGCTCACGCTCACACTCCACCTCCGCCACCTCTTCGCCCGCCGGCACCTCTAGGATCAGGAGGCGCGCGCCGTCCAATTCCTAAAACAATAACATATGCCGGTTATTGAAAAACTTGCATGCTGTTGATAGTGTGTTCGGATGTCACGCAAAAAGGGCTACCGCGAAACACAATAGTAGATTGTGTCACAAGGGAGCAAAATGCCATATTTACGGCGTGGGCGTACATTGAATCCTGAACGAAGCGAAGGATTCTACAATAGAATCCCGAGCGTAGCGAGGGATTCTAGAATAGAATCCTGAGCGTAGTGAGGGATTCAAGTATAACGCCCAAGGTGGAAATAATTTTGCTTCCATGTGACACATACTGCTTTTCACATCACCTATTGAGGATAATGAAAGATCTGAAGTGCTACCGGTAACATATTTATGGATGCTCTAATATATACAAATTTGAAAACCTTTTCCCTGAATTAGTCGAAATAGAGTATATTGACGATTTAAGCAAAAAAAAATTTTTTTCAACTTAAAATTAAAAATAAGTGTAATATTTGAAATCCTTATCCCCGAATTAGTCAAAATCGAGTATAATGACAATTTTACGCAAAAAAAAAAGTTTCAGCTCAAAATTAAAAATAAATGTAAATTTTGAAATCCTTATCCCCGAATTAGTCGAAATCGAGTATAATGACCATTTTTGGCAAAAAAAAAATTTTTCAGCTTAAAATTAAAAATAAGTGTAAAATTTGAAATCCTTATCCCCGAATTAGTCGAAATCGAGTATAATGACCATTTTTTGCAAAAAAAAATTTTTCATCTTATAATTTAAAAAAAGTGTAAAATTTGAAATCCTTGTCCCCGAATTAGTCGAATTCGAGTATAATGACCATTTTTCGCAAAAAGTAATTTTTCTACTTAAAATTATAAATAAGTGTAAAATTTGAAATCCTTATCCCCAAATTAGTCGAAACCGAGTATAATGAAAATTTTTCACAATTTTTTTTTTCCAACTGTAAATTAAAAATAAGTGTACAATTTGAAATCCTTATCCCCGAATGAGTCGTAATCGAGTATAATGATGATTGTTCGTATTTTTTTTACTTAAAATTAAAAAAAAAGTATAAAATTTGAAATCCTTATCCCTGAATTAGTCGAAATAGAGTATAATGACGATTTTTCATAAAAAAAATTTTTACTTATAATTAAAAAAAAAAAGAATTTTTCGCAATCAAAGACATTGAGCTGACGTTTCGTATCGACTGAATTTGATTTTCAGTGATACTAGAATTTTGTTGGTTTTGTATGATGCTTCAAATTTGAATTATTTCATTATATATTATTAAATATTTTATACTGGCAACGGAAATATCCTTGAACAGAAAAGTGCCACTTTGATCCCTCCTAGCAGGGAAGAAAAAGCCCTTATCCGAATAGGTGATGTGAAAACGAAGTTTTCCCTCTCTGTCGCACTTACGTACAGACTTGCAAGTGCGACAGAGAGGGAAAACTTTGATTGTGATTCGCGGTAGCGCCTCTGAATGGATTTGGTCGAAATTTGAAAATTATACAGAGCGAAGGCAATTTGATGTGCGCATTTAGCGAGGCCTTCTGAAAGCGCATGAAAAGTGATTTAAAAAAAAATTGAAAAATGAGGCTCTAGGCTAGGCCATTCGGACCGCGAGGCAGTGGCCTATGTTGCTGTATTTATGCAATATTTACCCCCTTATTCATAAAACACAACACACCTATGCTAGCTATGTTTTTTGTCTCTTTCTCACAAACGTAAATGTCAAAGTGACAAATAAGGACAAACGAACATTAGCCGTTTGATGGACGTTTATGTATAAGGGGGTTAGTTGACCTCGGTCCGCCTACTGACCTGCACAGGCGTGTCGAGCGGTAGCGGCGCGGCATCCCTCAACAGGCGGTACCGCTCGGCGCGCGGCAAGTATCTCCTCAGTACCGGCCGCAGCACGTGAGCGGCCCGGCGCTGCGGCCGGCACCGCACGGCCACGACCCTCCCCGCCACCTCCACCTACTGACCTGCACAGGCGTGTCGAGCGGTAGCGGCGCGGCATCCCTCAACAGGCGGTACCGCTCGGCGCGCGGCAAGTATCTCCTCAGTACCGGCCGCAGCACGTGAGCGGCCCGGCGCTGCGGCCGGCACCGCACGGCCACGACCCTCCCCGCCACCTCCACCTACTGACCTGCACAGGCGTGTCGAGCGGTAGCGGCGCGGCATCCCTCAACAGGCGGTACCGCTCGGCGCGCGGCAAGTATCTCCTCAGTACCGGCCGCAGCACGTGAGCGGCCCGGCGCTGCGGCCGGCACCGCACGGCCACGACCCTCCCCGCCACCTCCACCTACTGACCTGCACAGGCGTGTCGAGCGGTAGCGGCGCGGCATCCCTCAACAGGCGGTACCGCTCGGCGCGCGGCAAGTATCTCCTCAGTACCGGCCGCAGCACGTGAGCGGCCCGGCGCTGCGGCCGGCACCGCACGGCCACGACCCTCCCCGCCACCTCCACCTACTGACCTGCACAGGCGTGTCGAGCGGTAGCGGCGCGGCATCCCTCAACAGGCGGTACCGCTCGGCGCGCGGCAAGTATCTCCTCAGTACCGGCCGCAGCACGTGAGCGGCCCGGCGCTGCGGCCGGCACCGCACGGCCACGACCCTCCCCGCCACCTCCACCTACTGACCTGCACAGGCGTGTCGAGCTGTAGCGGCGCGGCATCCCTCAACAGGCGGTACCGCTCGGCGCGCGGCAAGTATCTCCTCAGTACCGGCCGCAGCACGTGAGCGGCCCGGCGCTGCGGCCGGCACCGCACGGCCACGACCCTCCCCGCCACCTCCACCTACTGACCTGCACAGGCGTGTCCAGCGGTAGCGGCGCGGCATCCCTCAACAGGCGGTACCGCTCGGCGCGCGGCAAGTATCTCCTCAGTACCGGCCGCAGCACGTGAGCGGCCCGGCGCTGCGGCCGGCACCGCACGGCCACGACCCTCCCCGCCACCTCCACTCGGACCACGCAGCGCCGCTCTACAACCGCCTCGCGACCGCTCAGTACCGTCGACGGCATGGACGGGTCGATCGTTGAGCACACTCCCTGTGAACAAACGATACAAGGTTAACTGGAAGAGATCCCTTTTAGGGATAAGTTCGCCTTTGTACCAAAATGTCCTTATTTGTTTGTATTTTTTGTGTTTTTTTTGTGTACAATAAAGTTATTACATACATACATACATACATACATATAAAGGCTTGGTCACACCGCTTGCGCGACGCAAGCGGGACGCTGCGCTGCGCGCCAAAATCTATGAAACCGTCCCGCCCGCGTCGCGCAACCTGTGTGACGTCGCTAATCTGTTAGCATACGTTCCGGCGCGCAGCGGTCGCGTCGCGCGGACGTCGCGCAACGCAGTGTGACCAAGCCTAACAGCCCGTGCCAGACGGCCGAAAACAAGCGCGCCGCTGTTTAGGTTGCATAATCAAATTCAGGAAACTGTAAGTCTACATTTAATTCTAATACATACCTAGTCTGTTTGTGTCAAATGTAACAATATGAGACTGTTTATTTCTTAATAAAAAAATATATGATTCGAGTTGTATTCAGTCTTTTCCTTCTCTAGTTATAATTTAGGGCAAATAAGTGCGCAGTATTTGTTACATTCCTTGTTCTGTTTATATCAATCAATCAATCAATCAATCATCTTTATTGCAGACCAAAACGATCCATAGTTTGTTAGCATGCCTTACATAACTACTTATATACTAGGGTTAGGGTGACTAAAAGATAAACATGTAAATACACACTACACATTATACTCGATTTCGACTTATCCCTCGACACTGGGAGTATGCGGCATATGTGTGAGTTCCTTTATTTGGCGTTGTATTACTACTACTGACGACCGCTTTAGCTTAGTTGGTAGTGACCCTGCCTACGAAGCTGGAGGTCCCGGGTTCGAATCCCGGCCGGGGCATTTATTTGTGTGATGAGCACGAATATTTGTTCTTGGGTCTTGGATGTTTTCTATGTATTTAAGTATTTATTTATCTATATAAGTATGTATGTCGTCGCTTAGTACCCATAGTACAAGCTTTGCTTAGTTTGGGACTAGGTTGATTTGTGTAAGATTGTCCACAAAAATATTTATAAAAATATTTATATTTATATTTATTACTAAGTCTTGATGTTAATTTAAGTACCTGTTGGTACTACCTACTTAAACTAAATGAATAAATAAGCCCCTAAACCGGGCGACTTTGTTCCACACGGACCGTGTAGACAGTTGTTTCCAGCAAGATTTCCTTTGAAAACCGGTCTTCGAGGACCAAGGTCACTCCGTCCTAGAATCTTGTCGGCGACCGTCTGGATCGCGCTTCAGAAGACGTAAAGAGTACAAATAGATAGGTGGGTATAGATAGCCGCGCGGCACAGGGAACACTGGGCACGTTAGCACAGAATAGTATAATAGTATTACATACAGAACGGACACGAACCCCCCGCACCGAGGTCAGTTACCTCGCCCCTGAGAGACCCGCCTGGTGCCGATCGGGTGCCGTCGCGCCTCGCGATTCGTCCGCGCCACACGCTACACACCCGCGCAAACAATTGACGCGTGTACCGACAGCGCACGCACACATACTTACCCGTAGCGCTTAAGTAATAATAATAAATAAATAAATATTAGTCGACAATCTTACACAAATCAGCCCAAGATAGAGATTGGGATTAGGCTTTGTCAAGTTGCCCACTCACTTGACAAAGCCTAATCCCAATAAGGTCTAGTTTCCCCTCGGGGTTGGAAGGTCAGATGGCAGTCGCTTTCGTAAAAACTAGTGCCTACGCCAAATCTTGGGATTAGTAGCGGACCTCAGGCATCCTTCAGGATGCAACTGTACTGGGATAACGCTAGGAGGATGATGAATCTTACACAAATCAGCCTAGTCCCAAACTAAGCAAAGCTTGTACTATGGGTACTAAGCGACGATATACATACTTAAGACCCAAGAACAAATATTCGTGCTCATAACACAAAAAAAATGCCCCGGCCGGGATTCGAACCCGGGACCTCCAGCTTCGTAGGCAGGGTCACTGCCAACTAATAGGCTTGTGCGCGCTCGTTCACTGAGCGGATCGCTCCGGACTAGTACAATGTCTCACATGTACTAGTTCGGTCTTTTAGTTCTTTTAGTTAGTACACTAGTACACCGAGAGAAACGTGAATATTCGTGCTCCTTTGACTGGATTGAATGAGTGAACTATCGAATGACCATTCGCTCGCGTTCGCGCCAGTCGAGAGCCGTTCGATTTCGTTCGGTTGCATTGGTCGGTCAGTCATTCGGATATTGTTGTCTCTATTCAGGTTTCGCTCCGCATGTACTAAATGTACTAAGAGCAGAAACTTTACGGAATAGTTCGCTCTAGTACAGTGTTGGGAACTAGGTCTTTTTAGTTCTTAGTACATGTACTACACAAGTCTACCAACTAAGCTAAAGCGGTCGTCAAAGTTCGTTCGCGTGTCAGAGGTGTGACGTTAGTTACCTGGTCGTCTCTCACGATGACGTCATAGTTGGGGCACGGCAGGTTGAGCCGTTGTAGCAGCCGCTCGACCAGCCGCCGCACCGACAGCGTCTCGTCGACGCCGACCACCGACGACGCGCCGTCGGGCAGCACCACGCGGCACAGGGAGCACTGCCCGGACACGTTGGATTTTACGAGCTGGAACCAAAGTTGATATAGAAGTTATTTTATGTCACACCTGGCCATAAAGTGGCCATTATTGCACGCTCCGCGCGCGAAAAAACCCACTTCCTGGCCAGGGGGTGACATAAAATTTTGTACTTACCACGGGCGATAATAAAGAAAGCCTCAGATCGCATATTTATCGCCCTTGCCTTCGGCTCGGGCGTAAAATACCTGCGATCTGAGACATTCTTTGTTTTATCGCCCTTGGTAAGTAATGTACTATTTTGTAGCGCGGCCATTATCCAGGGTGTCTATGATGGTCGCGCGATAGCGTGATAAACGACAAGATGCGCGACCATAATACGCTGCCAGGCGGCCGATTTTTGAGTGTCGAACGCTCGACTTTTCAATCGACATCTGTCAAAACGTCATAGTATTTTGACACATCTCGATCGATGATAAAAATCAAATCAATGAATCAAAACTGGATACATTTCAGCGTTTAACATAAAAAAGGAAGATCAAAAAATGTACAAGAAAAACAGGTCAATACCCTATTAATGAACTTAATAATGGAATATTACTGGAAGAGATCCCTTACAGGGATAAGTTCGCCTTTGTTCATGTATAATCTGTATTGTTTCTTTTTCTTGTCTTGTGTACAATAAAGTACATACATACATACATATTACCGAAGTTTTGGAGTTACAGAACACGCGAAATATATAAATAGTGTACACTTCGTTCCAGATTACATGACGAAAAGTTCTCATACTATTTTATAAGAAATTTTCGTCATCTAATCTGGAACGTATACCTAATTTTATATGAATAAAATAAACGTATAAATAAGTACACCCAAATTCTTTAAACATACAATACCCTATTAAAACGTAAAAACCAGAAAATAAGCGAATAAAACTTCCATTAAAACCACTGCGTACCTACTAACCAATTCTATAAATAAAAGGTAAACGCCACTAAAAATAAACAGACACTTTAATGAGTCTTGTCAGAAGGGATTAAGGTTCAGATTGTTTTGTCGCGACATGAAGACAATGCGTTGATAAGGTGATGATGTAAGGTCCACGCCCCTTCAGGCTGATTTTCATTATTGTAGGCCTTTTAAGGTCGTGGGAACTTACTTGCGAATAAGGACGTGAAATGTAACGTTTGCATATCGTGTTTTTATTTACAATAATATGTTTACAAATAGTTTAAAGCTCTAAAAACCCGTGAATTTATTTTTGGTTCTATAAAACGTGCAATTTACGTTATATGGGTATGGTTGTTTTTTTTTTGTTTAACATATTTCTATTAAAATGTTATTGGATTTTGAACCTAATTGTTTGAACAGTAAAGTAGCTTTTTGAAGGAATTGCTTTGGTGCAATTCGTTCAACTGAAATGATTTCAAGTATACTGCTATACTGCTATGTGTCAAAAGTGAGTTATAAAGCAAGAGTCCTGTGGCTTTTAATTGGTATGGCGACACATGCCATTTGGCTGGCATCCCATCTCAGACCAAATGTCCTTAAAACATGACATTTTTTTTTAGCGGTATGACATGACAGCTGTCACTGTACCGAAGCCGTTAAAAGCATGAACCACTCAAGAGTCTCAAGACTGAGTCCTTTATATATTTATTCTTTGGTAAACTCAGCAATGTAAACAACATTAACAACCCAACGCTTGGCACATTTACGAAGACACGTATTATCTCGCTTCTAATTACATATGAATAGAATGTAATGTCCTTATAGAAATCTATATTTAACCATACTTCTGCCATTATTGTCGTGTTTGCAAGCATCCGTTTCCTCACTTCTCTCTGTTCTATATATATTCAGCTTCTGCGCTGCGCGCGGAAACGTGGCTATACAAATGTTTGTGTTAGTTATCGTGATTTTCCACCGCTCCCATGTTAGTATACTACACTCGTGTTCAATGATTTCGCAACAATTAGACAATAAATTGGAATGATAACAGCTTTATTTGTTTATAACAGTTAACGTCTATTTATACGTATATTTATTTATGGCTAAAATGTAAGGTAGATTTTTGCTTCCGTTTATTTGACAGCACTTGGCCTTAGTTTTGGACGAACTATACCTATGTTTTTAATCACTTCACAATTTGTGCCTGTCATATATTATCATTCCCTCATATTTTTCTGCTTTAATACAATTGTTATTGTTACACATATAAAGTTTATCAAATCTAGATCTAGTTACAAGTGAGTGAGTTTTGTCACATCATATCTTTTCAATCACATGTTCACAATTTGTGCCCGTCATTCCCTGATATTTATCTAATACGATGTCAAGTTCATTTATTATATTTAGATCTAGTTATCGGCACAAAAAAAATCTTATTCAGTTTTAATTTTTAGAAATTGTTTACTATACCAACTACAGTCTATACATCCGTACGTGTCCTACCATGTAAACAAACTATTTTTTGTAGACGTCAATCATTATCACAATTTTCTCTAAGATTGCAATACTTTGTGAGCTTCTTTAAATATTTTCATTTATTATGTCAACATTTTACACGTTGTAATTTCTCAATTCAAATATTTGACACATGACAACTAACATTGAACGTAAACAACCATGACTCGTCGAAATTATAAATAAAATCACGTAATAATAATAGTGCTTCTCAAGTAAATAAAAACATTATTTTACTTTTCTCAAACATAATTTAACCCACGTTACGTTTTTTCAGATCATATTTTTTGAGGATTTTACGATAATAATCCAGCACCCAAACATTTACGTGTTATGTCTTTTATTTTTTTTAATCAGGGTTGTGACCAAGCCTGTCGTTTTGATTCATATGACATTTCCGTAAATTGATAGAAATCGTTTAGGTATAAACGATACATTTATGATCAAAACCAAATATCATACAATTAAACTATGAAGTACAACATGAAAAATAGTCAAATTGTACTACAAACGAACAAACCGTGAACGTACCTTTGCCATGTTGGAATAAAACAGTTACCGATTTCAGAACGAGAGAAAGTATAATTAATTAATTCTTTCTTTGTGCAGAATGATACAATTGTGATATGGAATATATTTATAAAGGCTTGATAAAAACATTTCAAAAATCGGCTGTAAAATCGATGCAATGAACCATTCGATAATAATCGCTTGATTTGACAGAGGAGATGTCTTAGACTTAGCCTCATCACTACAAACTTCAATTCATATGTCTCAAATATTTGAAGTTACATATCACAATCTATAAGTGATGATTATTGTGTAATCCTAGAGAAAAGGGTGATGATAATGATTAATGTCTTCAAAAGAGTTTGTTTACATGATAGGACACGTAAGGATGAATAGACTGTAGATAGTTTGCTACGCATGCTGACATAACATAAAATATATTGCCTCAATAGAAAATTGCACCTCAACGAACCGAACCATAGAGAGCCACTTGATACTGGCCATTAAGCTGACAATCGCGAACAGGATGCCATATCAAAAAAAAACCTGAACATCTCGTAGCTCTGGCCGTATACACAGTAATTAAAAAAAACACACACACCAGTAGCACTGGCCGTATGCACAGTCATAAAAAAAAAACACTCACATCAGTAATCGGCGCTTGGTCGGGCGCGCGGTCCCGGGAGCCGGCGCGAAGCCTCCACGGCAGTATGGAGCCGCCGCTCCGTCGCCGCTCGGACGCGTTGCTCGCTGACTTCTTCAGCTGTTCAACGTCAAAACACTGTCAAAAACGAGCATTAGGGCAGGGTACGAGGGGTGAAGGGTGAGGGTGCGGTGGATGGCGTGGGTGCGGTGTTAAACCTACAAACGGTTTGGGTTTATTTGGTTTCTTTCTGTAAAAATAAGTTAAGAGCTTTAGTTTTTGGGAAACGAATGAGACGACGACGCTAATGTGGATCTCGTATTAAGTTATTCAGACACGAGAAACATTGTTCCTCGCGTCGTACATTCATGGAATTTATATAAGCGGTAACTTTGGGATAAAATTACTTCAGTATATATATTGTAGTCTTTGGATAAAATCACTATTTACTTACTTGAATGCAACAGCGTTTACGCAGACTGACAGATAGCTGCATCCATATCTCGCTTTAACTCTAATGCGATAATGTGATAGGAAAGAACTGGGGTTGTAGTTTACTAGCCCTAGAGATGACTTGATGTTATGCAGTCAGATGCTAAAGTAGCTGACAGGACAAGAACTCAAATATATCTAAGTTGATTCACACAGTCATTAGAGCGTGATATATGTTTTCCGAAGCCTGTTAGCAACATCTGCAGCTGACTATACTGTAATCGATCGTCTTAACGAGTCCTCGCCTGTGACGGGACATGGGTAAGTGGGGAGACGTCAAAGGGTAATTAGGCGACGTCTTCCCGCCTCCCGCTACTTCTTCGCGCGGTCTCAGTTAAGTGGGCGACCTATAGAATGTCACAAATGTTTCAAGAGGCCCATGATTGGAGCGGGGCCAACATTACTACAGCTTACCCTACTGTATGCGTATGTGCCCCTTACCTTGGTGGGTGTGGGCGGGTCGGGCTGCGCGGCGCGCGGCGCGTAGGGCGCGGGCAGGCCGCACAGGTCGGCGCGCGCGCACTCGGCGTGCACGCCCGACTTCAGGAAGCGCGGGTACGAGTGGAACTTACCTTGGTGGGTGTGGGCGGGTCGGGCTGCGCGGCGCGCGGCGCGTAGGGCGCGGGCAGGCCGCACAGGTCGGCGCGCGCGCACTCGGCGTGCACGCCCGACTTCAGGAAGCGCGGGTACGAGTCGAACTTCATCACGTTGAAGATCTGCTTCTGCGCCTGGAGGCCAACGGGAACAGTTAGTTTCTCAATTCAAATGGTTAATCGCAAAAATCGCCGCTGCGTGTGTCACTACACTACATCTCAAAAGCGGGCTGTCGGTACAGTGCTGTTTCCTGCGCTCTAAACACTAACTTTACCTGACGTTAAGAAGGCGTTCTTTCTAACTTACGAAAAAGGGTAACTTACACGAACTTTTTCGCATTCTTTTCTAATGGAAACTATTGGACGAAACAGAGAGAAAACAGTCGACGTACGATCGCTCGCTGAGAATGTCTTTGAGGGATTCTCTGGCAGTAGCAGTGGCGGCACGTCAAAAATATTCTGAGGGAAGCCGGAAATAGTTTGCCTTTCTTATTCTTCATGAGCCCTACTAAAAGAACTGGTGTGGCTGAAAATTAGGCAAGCCGGTGGGAATCGAGTTGTATGGACGCTCCGCCACTGGGCAGTAGTCACCTGTTGGAACAGGTCCTGCGGAGCCGGCGTCTGGTGCATCCTGAGCGCGGTGGCGCGGCGCGCAGCCGCATCCACGTTGACGGGCTCAGGCGCGCCCTCCGCGAGGTGACGAGACCAGATCTCGCGCGCGAGAGACGCGCGACCCGACTCCGGGGCGGCCGCGTACTGCTCGCAGGACCACCAGAATCTGAGAACAGATAATGAAGAGTTAATGACTTACTGAATCACCGATCCGAATTGGATCTTGGTTTCCGACATTAAGGCTGGGTTGCACCAAACCGTCTGTAATCGTAAGCGGTGTTCGTCAAATCTTATTGTATGGAAAGTTTGACAAGTTTCTATGGGATGACAGCTGACGGCGCCATATTTGACGATGATCGGTCTGTGTTCGTACGTTGGTGCAACTGGCACTTAGACACGCCGCTGTGCTCTGTCTTGGGCAGCTTTTGGCCAATCAGAGTTGGCCGATTGAAGCTGGCACAGGTCTTTCTGGACTTCGTAGATTCAGCGATATCTAGGCCAGCCGATCGGACGTCAACCAATTACTTTTAATGACGTATGGAACTAATAAAATTGACCGCAACTCTCAATAAAGAGTCAGTTACTCCAACGGAAGGAAGGATATATAATAGAAGAATACGTCATGAAAGCTTCGAAAGTGGATCGTAGATCTTAAGAGCAGTCCCGTTCGGGGTATGTCTTTATCAGACTGCCTACAATAAGTCGAGTGGTGACATACCTACCGAAGGTGATAGTTCCAAGGTATCACCTTCGGTAGGTATGACATCAACGTTCTTTGTCACGAAGTCCTTGGAGAAGAGGTGCTGGTGGGCTTAGGATTTGCACTTATTTACGTACGTTTCGAAATGTCACTGGAGTGTATAACTTACCTGATGTTCTCAGCAGCGAACTCCTTAGACAGAAAGTGCGCGAAGGCGGCAGCGCCCGCCGGGTCCGCGAGCAACTGTTCCAGCCCCAGCGACCAGCGCGCCACGCCACCAGAACCCGCCACCGAGGGCGCTGAACCCTCGCTGATTTGCTGGAACAGAAGTGTCAGATGAACTGACAGTAGAAGAGTGGACATACGTTTCTTGGTAAACTAGTCCGTGTCTGGTCTCCCGAGTTTTGAAGAGGTATCATGGTTAAGCACGAACTCGTAACGAGTCAGGACCTCTCGCGTGACGTCTCTCTTCTTTGTCGGTTTCGTTTGTTGTTGTCTATAGTCTCTAGTTAGTTTTAGTTTATTTTGAAGTCATTTGAGCTTGAGACTTCCAAATATTGTTATTTTTCTAGGTAATTGTTGTTAATTAACCACGAGTTACGAACGAGCGGATTAGCTGAGAAGAGTCCAGCAGGAAACTCAATTAGGCCCGAACTGGGTCGGACTGACTCTACCCGGTATACTGCCGTACCGTCGAATAGGGACTATATGTGACTGGCTTCGTCTAAGGCTGGTTTTCCACTAGAGCTAAGCTATGCTACGTTGCTATGGATGCGTTTGAAATCCACCAATCACATTCCTTTATTCACATAGCATAGCTCTGGTGGAAAAGGATTCAGCTAAGCTATGTTTTTATATGGAAAGATGCGAGCTGCGGATGCGTGCTATGGATGCGTGCTGTAGAGGCGTGCTACGGATGCGCGCTACGGATGCGTGAGCGCTTCGCCGCTCACCGCGCTGCCGCTCCCCGCGCCCGCTGTCGATACATCGCATAGCTCGAGCTGCGCATCCTCCTCGCACAGCTATGTACCTCGCGGCTGCGCATCTTCATAGCGTATCTACCTCGCACAGAGCTACATAGCGCATCCTCGCAGCATTCGCTGCGTAGCACAGCTCTAGTGGAAAACCAGCCTTAAGAGAGGTAAGGTTCAGTTACCTTGTTGTACATGGCTCGCGGGTCGTGGTGATGCCGGTAGGAGCTGCCGGCGCCGCTGCCGGTCGTCCAGCGCCGGAACGGCGACGACTGTTCGCTCTGCTGACAAAAAAGCGATTCATAAATAAATTGCAAAATTGCAATACAAATTATATGAATACCCAGCTACTTCAGTTTCCCCTACGCCAAATCTTGGGATTAGGTAGCGGACCCCAGGCATCCTTCAGGATGCAACTGTACTGGGATAACGCTAGGAGGATGATGACCCAGCTACTCCAGCTGGTTACAGATCGTTATTGCACGAGAAAGCGACCCAGTCCTTTTATGGCGTACTAGTAATACTAGGTATTCGTACTCGTGTTTTTCCATATTAGCTTGTAGCTAGCTGTAGAGTAGAAATAGGAGTGGGCCGGTTGTTCTTAAATTGACAACTATAGTGGTTTTAACATAGCTTGGGTATGATGACAGATGTTATTCCAATACAACGTTTTTGACGTTGTAATGTTATAAATTGTACTAGGATGACAGGTATCAATGTAGACAGTGTAGGTACCCAAGCTATGTTAAAATCACTATACTGTGACTCTTAGAGTATTCCAGTGTTAAACCACCCGCGTGGTCGTGTCAGAGGTTTCCCCTGGATTTTGCCCAGGTCACTCTCCAACCGCGCACTCATATCGCATTATTGACACCGGCATTTATAGCCAGTCAGGTTAAAAAAAAATAACATGAACGACCACAATAGGAATTATATTTTGTTATTAATTAAAAAAAAAAGGTTTAGCGGTTTGCACTTTGTTGACCCATTTACCAGTTACCTGTATAATTGTGGTTTACTGTATGAATAAAATGGGTACGGGGATATTTTCCTGTGCTTACAAATACGAGTCTGACCATCATCAGTAGATACTAGTTGATGGAAATTTATGTCAATATACATTTTATGAATTAAATAAGCTAAATAAGGTAATTGAATAAGCATTAGGTAAGTACTTATACATATTTAATAAGTAATAGTCTATAGACATGTGTAGTTCACGAATGAATGATTCAATTGAAGTACTTCACTTGGTGTCCTTCATTCATTCACTAGTTCAGTTCGGATCTATATACTTCAATAGTTCACTTAGTTCAGTACTTCAGTTCATGTGTCATCGTTTCAATCATCTCATAACGGTTTTTACAGAAAATATTTTTTTTTCTTAAAATTCAAAATAAATGTAAAATTTGAAATCCTTATCCCCGAATTAGTCGAAATCAAGTATAATGACGAAATTTTCGTAAAAAAAAATATTTTTACTTAAAATGGATATAAAATTTGATATCATTATCCCCGAATTAGCCTTAGAATGAGAGAAACGCGACGCGACGAATTACTGATCAATATGATTAGTTGAATCGGTTGAGCTTCTGAACTAGTGAACTAAACTGAACTAGTGAACTAAATGAGTGATATACTTCACAGTGAAGGATTGAAGTATATCACTCTTTTCTTTTTAGTGACACATTTTGCGCATGTCTAATAGTCTAGAGATGGAACGCTATAGGTTCCGTTGTGGTACGGCTGTTACTTCGTGTCGGAGGACTCCCCTATATTTTTTTCCAACCTCGCACTCTATCGCTTAAACAGCCACAGTCAGGTTTAAAAAACCGCTAGGGAGGTGAATGATCGCTTTGTTTACTTTCATTTGCTTAATATTTTTCGTAACAATGCAGCTATTAACGTTTTAATTTTCGTTTTTATCGCTTCAATGTTATATAGTAGTAACTAAAAGCGAAATCCAAGTGATGAGTCAACTATTATGCTCAGTGTGGTTATTAGACCGTGGGAGCAACAAGCCGTGATTTTAATATGTACACATTTTCGATTTCGTTGTAATGTTTTGCGAGAACTTACTTTTTCTTTAATATACATGTATATTGTGATATAACATTTCTTTGTTGCTCTTTTTCTTTTTTTTTTATTCAGTCATTTGTTCTCAACGTTCAGGCGCGTTTTCGTCAAAAAAGGGATCACGTTGGCTGCTCGTATGACGAAAAAAAGTATAAAAATAATACAGAAAACCTTTACGTAAAACAGAAAATTAGGTGCACAGTGATTTATCCGACCGTTCTTTGCTCATGATTTCCTCAGCCAACCTAAACTATTCAATTGATATCTATTAACGTACATAACTTCAATTCTTTTATTCTCAATGATCTTTTACACTTGGTAGCCTGATGATACATAATTTCAACTAAGAAAAGAACTCGAAAGCAAAGATATTATTATATATAAAGAAGATAGCCATAAATATTTGTTACACGTGCTTAGAAAGGTCATACGTAAGTGTAAACCTGAGTGGACGCTCGAGTCGGGCGTCCAGCGTTGCGTCCAGCGGGGCGTGCATGTCAAACAATTGAAACTCATGCTGGTGTCCTGAGTCGCCGCTGCACAAATAGTATGCACGCTCGCCCGCCCCGCTGGACGCAACGCCGAACGCTCCGCTCCGAGCGTCCACTCAGGCCTTACACTAACACGTGTTGGGAATTCCCTGCACCCATTATTTATTTTTGGAGTTTTCCTTCTCTTGGCACAGGCATTCAAATTAGATGATTCAGAATATTTTCATTCGCCTAAAATAGGGTAATTATGTCGGTTAGCGACCACCTAATTTAGTGTTCCGGTTTGCGACCACTTGGATGAAGTTAGTTAACAGAGAACTGAAATCTTGTCGATGTAAACTTTGAGCAGAATACAATGTCTGTCAACATATTAGTTCATCTATCTAATGTGCTCTTGTTATTGTTGATTGTACACATGGACTAAATTTGTTAAGTACTACAATTTGACGGATAAGATATCATAATTTGTAACTGCGTGCCTCATACATCCTACTCAACTGGAGCTTATTATTAACTCGTTATTTGAGAGAGTTCTCACTTATAAATTGTTTAAAAATAACTCCAGAGTTGCGCAGAGGAAGGATATGACACCATGGGTGTCAATATTAATAACCTATCAGTGGTATATATAAAGATTTAACTATAGGTACCTATTTATAAACAATAGTGTAACAATGAAATGATCATTGTACAATACAAGTAATTATCTAACTATTATTGTTTTATTATATGTTTAATGATCCTAATTTTAAATTAATCCTTTATTAAAGCATCTTCCCATTGCATAAACTTACATATTCAGCGTCAGAAAAAATAAACCGAAAAGAAACACTTATGCCTCATGATTTAGTTTGAACCTTGTGGCATCTACAAAGAGTTACGTTTTAATAAGTTAATTATTAGACAAAACACCGCTAATTAAATATTAGCATAGCAACTGTCTTGTAGATAAAATCATATTCAATTGCTTAAATCATAAACTTATAATTATAAATTAATTAGTACCTCGTCGTACGAGTCTTCTGTGTCGTACCACACAACCATTTTCACTATGCACAACCAACACCGGTTCAAATGGTTCATAAGAATACTCGTAATTCAATAAACACTGTCGTATCACTTTCCCATCACTATTCTGTACTGAAAGAATGATTACCAACTGCGAGAAAAAAATGGACCATAATCTAAAAGCTTATTTATTTTTAATTTTGAATGACTTGCTCGTTAATAAAGCCTGTCGACTAAAGAGGGAAAATTTTATTTGATTTTTAATTATGTGTTGCGCGTTCGATACTCGGATCCATACTGAGCACTTAAACGTCAGTTATTATAGTCATCGTCGAGGGACAATACTAAATTATAATAACAATACGTATGCGAACGAAACAGTAGAGTTTCCGGCGGCCGGCGATTGCCGAGGTCTAAACGATGTTGATAAACGTTTTTTAAAGTTATGTTTCATTCCTAAAACTCTACTAAAACGATTTTATGTTACTTATGGCCTCTTCAAACCCGGTTATTATAGTTCAATATCATTAACAACCTAGATAAATATCTAAGATAATAAATGATACAGCAACCTATCAGTTATTCTCACTTTCACACGGTGAAAAAAGGAAAAATCTTGTAAAAACAGCAGCATTTAAGGGCCATCAGACAGCATAACAACAAAATTGACAGATATTATGATAATACTGTCTTGGAATTATTATTGAGTAAGACAGATAGAATCAGATAAGATGTTATCCGATAAAAAAATCAGTTTTATCTATATACTTAGACATTATTGGATGCTGGCAACTGGCAACCATACTGTCTTCTCGAAGATCTCACAGTTCGAAATCCATACGATAAATAAATAAATTGGGTGCTTACTGTCAGGTACTTTATAGCGCAAATTAAACTTTATAGGTACCGTTTGTATTAAAGCCAATTGAACATTCTACTAATGGCTGTAGCTGAAATTCATATTTCGCTGCGTAGTGCGTATACGTCACGTCACGTGAAATTATAAACAACTGGCAAAAACCATTTATTTTTAAATTGATAAATGTTAAAAACGAATTAATACCTGTTCCGATCTTATCGTGCATTTATGAATTAAAAGCAAAATAAAAACACATGTTTCGAATCACATAAGAGTTTTTTTTAATGCTAAACCGCTACCGCTTATAGCGCGGGCGCAGACAAACACAACAAAGTAAGTATCGCGTTTGGCGATCGTCCAGTCGGTCGACAACGGGGTCATGTTACAGGGAAACGGACTAGGTCGAACAACAGGTAAATTCAGCTTTCAGGGGAATTCAAAACAAGTTGACACATCTAGAAGAACCTTTGTTTACAATATAACTGTTCCAATTTTTCTGTAAGCGCGGTTATAACTACTTTTTATAGGTAGGAATCGCAATATTAAATAACTAGGGTCGATACGATGGTTACGCGACCAACGACCAAAGTCAGTATCAACATTTCTACAGACCAAAACAGTGGGCAGTATGTATTTTGACGACCGCTTTAGCTTAGTTGGTAGTGACCCTGCCTATGAAGCTAAAGGTCCCGGGTTCGAATCCCGGCCGGGGCATTTATTTGTGTGATGAGCACGAATATTTGTTCTTGGGTCTTGGATGTTTTCTATGTATTTAAGTATTTATTTATCTATATAAGTATATATATCGTCGCTTAGTACCCATAGTACAAGCTTTGCTTAGTTTGGGACTAGGTTGATTCGTGTAAGATTGTCCACAAATATTTATTTATTTATTTTATTTATCATTAATTGGATTAGAGTCCATAAAAACATCGAGATCCTTTAAGTTCACCAACTCACCCAGAGGTCGCAAATCGTCACACTAAATTAGCTGGTCGCTCACCGACGTACTTACCCTACTTCTCTAGCATACAGAACTGATATAAGGATCATTGATGGCGTTTAGAAAAATAGTATTGTTTTCTTGAATGCTGATGGCACACTTAGGTTAAATTATTTATTTAGACCTTGCGGTTGAACAATGACCTACTCCTATACAATAAATTTCATAGCTAACAATAGCTTATTGCGGTATTTTTTATCGCGCGGTATATTGAATAAATTCCTAAGGAATGGTTCGATATACATGAACTCAATGAAAATTGTAAATCAACCATTAGATAATATATGTAATCAGTTAATTTACAACTTATACAAATCAATCATTCTCAACGAATTGAATAATGACAGAAGATAAGGGCCAATAACATGTGTTAAAAGGATAATTTGCCAATCACTGGCTGATAGGGCTTGATTGAATGATTTACGAATTCCCATTCACCGCGCACAAGCGCACATCACTATACTCGTTAACGGATCTGTTTATTTCGGGCACACATAACTAAAACTTTCCACCATAAACAAAGTTTGTTATTTTTTACATAAGGAATTTGTGAACAATGAATAAAAAAAAAAATGAATAAAATGAACTTTATTCTGTAAGTAGGCCGCAATGGCACTTTTACAAGTCAAACCCTACTAGCATGGATCCTAATTCCTTTGAAAATGATCCTTTTGCAATATTTATCTGATTTCATGCACCATTCTGCAAAAACAATGACGTTCGTTATCCTTATGCTTTCGCAAACACACTTGCAATTTCCATATGGGCACATACGTATATACATTAAATACCTACATATGAAGTTTAGTTATGTGTAGACATATAATATATGTAAACAATAGACTTGTATTCGTATTAAAGCGTGTATCTTAATTAGTTCCCTTGTAATTATTAGGTACATACCTATACCTAGTGACCTACTGCCCTATCTGCACTGGACCTGTATTGCCGTGACATATTTCCTCTACCTACAAGGGGACAGTGCCCACCAACGGTAGCCTAACTAGGCCTAAATAATAAATACGACCCAAAAACCCCAAGTATAAGCAATTCCTTTGTAAAAGAATAGAAGAGAAAAAAAAAAGTGTACTTATATCTATTAGGCAGGACAGAGCAGGTAGTTCCGAGTTTTCGAGTGTTAAGAGTATCCCTTGTTAAAATAGGTAAGATCTAAATCTTAGACTTAATTCCTGAAACACAAAAACAACCAATGCCACATTTTTCATTAAAAAAATAACTCACTATAAAAGGCAGCGAAAGTTTCGCCATGAACTTCTCAAACTTGACCGAAGGCATTTTTTTCAACACTCACAATTTATCTTTAAATAGAGTCCATTTAACTTTGAAAAGTCATTAATCATACGCTATGGTTCCTTTATTTAAAACTAAATCGCACCATAAAAAACGTTCATAATAAAACAAAAACAAATTTTCCTTCGGATGCGGCGTAATCGTGAACGCGTCCGCTCGCGTCTCGATACACAACGATACTGTGGGTGTATCGCACGGAGCTGTTCGGTTATAGGTAGTTCTTAATTACATTGGTTACCCTTATCAACCGTATCTTCTATCTTTTATCAGCCACGAGCGAGGAACGTGGTCATTGTCGTTCGATGTTTTGAGCATTCGTTTTGAGATCTTCATTTGTGAAGGATCTGTAGGTTTGTTTGAATGGGTGTGTCTAATGGCTGGGATTATGAAATCTTAAATTTATGTGTTCAGCGAGATATGGTAAATACAGGCTAATTAAAGTTGACCTAGACGACGTATATGTATCTCATCGATATCACGCTACTTACATTATACAATGACTCTCCAACATAGTGTTAAATAAACTGACAGCATTGTGGTCGCCATTGTTTGTCGGGTACTAAACAAAAGATGAAGCATTCGTCTTTTCGTCATAGACAAGTGCGACTAACAAGCTAACAAGGACCTTAGGTCATAAAGACGGGCTGTTTACATTCTATACAGGTTTAATTCCCTACAAAATTACGCGTCCGTCTAATTTGTATAAAAAACTAAACATCTAGTTAAAAAGTAGAGCATTAGTAAATCATCCTCATTTGGAAATCCGTTCCTCTGTATTTATATAGATATATATAGATAAGCTGCTGTGGCTGAAGCTGAGGTGAGTTTGCTATTACTAAAACGGAAGCTAGCTTAATAAACAATACATTAATAATGGGTTTAAATTTAAGGCGCTACACTGAGAAATTTGGAGACTTTGAAACGCTGTCCTGCCCAGACTAGCAAACAGTAGGGGCTGATTTTCAGATATATGATTCTTGACTATATGATTGTGGTACTGACAATAGCGAAACATGATTGCTCAAAATTTTCTCGATAGAAAATAAATCCAAAGTAGAGTCTATATTTTCCTTTTTTTCCTCAGCCTACTAAAACAACGCATTATTAAAAGACACGATTAAGTTAATATGATGGTATTTTACTTCATCTAGGTACTGACAAGAGGAAATTTAATAAACCTGCACAGAGTCATATATTTAACGAGATTTGTCTAAAAAGCCATTCTCGGAGAGGGTTGCATCCCGTTTTGTCGTGAGCGAAAAACAAAGTGTGTCTCTTTCAATCGATATATCGCCTTAAATGGATAGCGCAACAAGCAAAATAGTGATGTTGACTGATAGTCGAAAATCAGCAATCAGGTATGAAACGTCAAAAACGCTCAGTATGTACGAGGGTTGTAGGAAAATGGCAACAAGTGTCCCGATTTCCGTATGGTCACAGAATAAGTAATAGTACAAGTACAGAAGTTTCTCTGCTAACAAATTCCCCGTTTAGGTATGCCAAACGTGCCTAAACGTGGCCATCTCTTTCTATCGCACGCAACGCGCTCTTTCGAGGCCCCGCCCTCAGCGCTAGGGTTACCACCAGCGAGAACCTATTTTAATATATGTACTTTATTATTAGTAGTGTTGTTTACAATACAATTACGAATAGTACTTTTAAGGTTCCGTAGCCAAAATGGTGAAAACGGAACCCGTCCGTCCGTCTTTTCGTCTGTATGTGACAGCCGATGTACTCGGAGACTATAAGCACTACAAATACAATTAAAACATTTGGAAGGTGTGTTCTACTCGTATGAACCGCTACGTAAAAGTGATGTGAAATGACGAAAAAATATTAAAGTAGGGGGAGGGGGCACTCCATACATGTAACCAGGGGATACAAAGTTTTATATAATTTTTAAAGGCATCACTTTAAAAAATAAAAGAGGTTTCTTAGAACCAATGAACCAACGTTTTCATTTTCGTTTTCTTTTATGTCAACCGTTGGTGAATACCAAACTCAATGACCGTTCTTACGTCTACGTTCTTATTATTATTGGTGCAACCTGCTGCAATACAATAATGCTGTGGTTTTGACATTATTATTTAACACGAAGCTACACGAAAAGAATTATTTTTTATGATCGTACAAGCGCGTGCGCGTGCGATCCGTAACGCTGCTCCGCAGCCATTGAATAGTCACACAATGTGTGAGCCGGTGGCCGCATGTACTTTGCGCGGCGCGATGACGTCACGGTAGTAAGCCCCTCCTGGTATGGTCAAACACCGTCCATTTATATGTTCATAGACATTTAAAAATGTTTAGAATAGGAGGAAAAGTTTGAGTCGCGATGTTTTGCAATTATTTTAGTGTGTTTGGTTATTGGTATTGTAAGGCTAATTGATTTTGATCATAGTCAACATTCTAATTAAAAATAAATTACCTACTTTTAATCTGTACTATTATTGTCTGTGGCGGCATCCGGTTCCTTTGTTCTTTTTATTACCTGTCGATAACACAGATATAATATAGCCGTGTCAATTAAGGGGCATTTAGGTAGTAGGAACAATTAAATATCAATTTTAATAAATAGAATAGATCAAAATAGGTTTATATTTTTTCACTTCTCATCTAGTAGGTACCTATTTTCATCATAGTTCGGGTACCAACGTTTTTATAATCGGTTATTCAGTATTTCAGATTAAAACTCAGTATTTTAAATCAAGTGGAAAAATTATGATGGTACAAAAATACATGAGAAAGCGAGCGTAACTGTGGATTTTCCAACCTTTGACATTTTATGGCCTTTGACATATTGCACGCATATCGGAAGAGCAGCACACTGCATTAAATATGTTATGGCGAAAGTTTTCAAAGTAACGGTTTATATACCTGGGGTTAGGCTCATCCATATTTAAAGGCACTGGGAAATATTTCCATTCAGAAATACCTGGTACAAACACATGTTTTCCTTGTATTATCCAGGTCACTATGATATGATACCAAAACATAGCTTCTAATACGGCACAATATTATCATAGCTATCAGGAAATATTCCTATCACAAACGGCTCAGTCAAAAGCGGTCTATTGCACCAATTGGGGCCAATTTAAAAACAATCGTACTAGACGCGAATTACTCGCACCACTGCGCTACTTACCTAGTATAACTGCTTGTTAAGGCGATATATTCATTGAAAGAGACGCGCGTATGTTTTTCGTTCACGACAAAACGGGATGCAACACTCTCCGAGAATGGCTTTTTTATACAACTCTCGATAAATATCTGACTGTGTGCAGGTTTATTAAATTTCTTCTTGTCAGTACCTAGATGAGGTAAAATACCATCATATTAACTTAATCGTGTCTTTTAATAATGCGTTGTTTTAGTAGGCTGAGTAAAAAAAGGAAAATATAGACTCAACTTTGGATTTCTTTTCTATCGAGATTATCGAGAAAATTTTAAGCAATTATGTTTCGGCTATTGTCAGTACCACATACCACAATCATATAGTCAAAAATTATATATCTGAAAATCAGTACCTATTGTTTCCTCGTCTGGGCAGAACAGCGTTTCAAAGTTTCCAAATTTCTCAGTGTAGCGCCTTAAGTGTCAATTGCCAAAATATCTGACGTGATAAGTGTGCTCAATAATATCTGACTCTAGGTTATGGCTGTACTAACAGCTTTGTCACGAAACTGACCTGCCAACAATATCCGACAAGTGACTATACGACATGAAAATTGGATAAAAACGACAAGGCAAGACCGAGATGAGCGTTTATTGCCCGGGTCACACTGGCTGCGTGCACGCATGCAGCCGGTGTGCCGAAGCCTGAGGGTGCCTTCCCATCAGAGTTGTGCTATGCTACGTTGCTATGAATTCGTTGATATCCATCAGTCATATTCATTGGTTCACAACTTCACATAGCATATAGCACTGGTGGAAACGGAAAGTTATCACGTCCTCACAGCATAGCTGCACAGCAAAGCTCTGGTGGAAAGGCAGCCTTATAGATCAAGCCAAAAGACGGTCGATGTAATGTCATATCAGGTCTTCAAGGCATTGTCAGAGAAGCGTACGGATACGGACTGACTATTAGTGCCAGTTGCACCAACGTACGAACACAGACCGGTCATCGTCAAATATGGCGCCGGCAGCTGTCATCCCATAGAAACTTGTCAAACTTTCCATACAATCAGATTTGACGAACACCGCTTACGATTACAGACGGTTTGGTGCAACCCAGCCTTACTCCGCCGACAAGTGCTATAAGCTGTTAAATAGATGATGATCAAAAAAAAAAAAAATTAATTGAGCGAAAGAAATTAGCTAACCTTGCACAATAATCATGAAGTTCCACAGATGTATACCAACGTAAATTGCTCCTGTTTATAATATGTAGTTCTATTTGCACAGGTAATGACTTCTTCTTCGAAAATTATATCTTGAATGAACATTACTCATTAGGCTATTATTACTATGTGTTACTATGTAAATATGTGTGTTTATAAGCCGTGCAAAATAATTCGGCCTTCTAAATAAAAACAAACCAGTCATCAATTCCACAAATACGAGTATGTGTTGGCCACTCTTATCTGTCGCCAATATAATGGCGTAATAAAAGACATTGTAAAATTGTATTTAATTTTCTGGTATTATCTGATAATAACAGGCTTTGACCTCGAGAAATACGTGAATTGGGATTATTGAGGAATCGGGGTTAATTAGGCTGTTAGCGTCAATTCCAAAGTCAAAGCTTTTTTTATAATATTCTAAATACAAAACACCAATTTTTTTTTTAAATGAGGACAATGGATTTTATGTCACACCTGGCCATAAAGCGGCAATTATCGCACGCTCCGCGCGCGCGAAATCCCACTTCCTGGCCAGGGGGTGACATAAAATTTTATACTTAACACGGGCGGTAATAAAGAAAGCCTCAGATCGCATATTTATCGCCCTTGCCTTCGGCTCGGGCGTCAAATACCAGCGATCTGAGACACTCTTTGTTTTACCGCCCTTGTTAAGTAATGTACTATTAAAATTGGTTGCCAGAAGAATGGATATTCTGAGTTTCTGAGCTTTTAAAAGTCCATAAGGGGAGGTATCCCCAACGCAAATGTCCCGCTCTAACACGCGTGAGTTTACAATTAACCATCCCGCTCTCTACGCAAGCTCTGCGCGCAGTTTTGTAAATATTTAGCTATAGTCATTAAGCCAATCATTTTATCAAAGCAAACCCTGCGAATTTGTTTATAACTATTTACGATCTTTAATTCAGTACAAAAATTAAATGTTAAATATCAGTAATATAGCCGTAGTATTGAAAATACATTCCAAAAAGGGGTAACTTCGCGATTTTTTTCTATCGAGTGAAATCCATCAGGTCATGTAACTGACTGCGATTTTGACTAGACAAGATCCTTATGTAACACATATATTTTTTTAGATTTTAAGACACTATATTCTATGTCTCAGATGGTTTTTAAAAACTCAAAAGTGGTAATACACGGCCTTAATGGCCCAATCAAAATTGTCCAGAACGATTGCAATAACAATAATAATCTGACGATGAGGAAATGTACAGGTTAAAGGTTCAGATTATAAGATAAGTAGGTACTTAACATTGCATAAAAGTAAAGATAATTGAACCATCATCTTTGCAAGTTCATCGTCGTTAATTTAAGAAACAATCTGTCGGTGGAACAATTTCCACGTATCTCATTCTTGAGCCTTTCGTTTGACCGCCTGACACGACACGAAGTTTATTTTTCTTAAGTTGGTCCATATGTATGTTCTTCTTGGTCTCCCTCTCTTCCGCCTTCCTTCTACTTTCCCTTCCACAATTTTTTTATTATAAATTCGTTATGTCGTAACACGTGCCCAAACATCTTTCCTCTTCTATTCTCAATGGTTTTCAACAGGGACCTCCTTTCTTGTACAATGTTGAGAATTTCCTGGTTAGAGTGTCTCTCGGTGCAGCTAATCTTCTCCATCCGCCGCTAGGCCACATTTCAAAGGCTTCAAGTCGTTATCTGTCCCTCTGTGTCATTGTCCACGATTTGCACCCGTATAACGATATGCTCCAGATTAGGGGTTGCAATATCGGACGGTTTTCCAATTCCGGAATTGTATCCGATATTGGGCTCCAATTCCGGAATTCCGGAACTGGTTCCGGAATTGGGATTTTACCTATTTCAACTAAATTAATGTCACAAAAATGTACCTACTAAAAATGTAATCATAATCGTTTTATAGGCAATATCCAGATAGGGTAGCCTGTATTTTGAATTTTAGTATAGATATTTCTTACTTTCAATTTACTTTTTCACTTTACCTACTGAATTAACGGCTTTCCGGGATCAAATAAGCTGAGTGCTAAATGTGATCCATTAGTAGTCATATATGGTCATTAATATCAGCACTAACCTCGTGATTTTCAAAAAAAATGCACATAAGTTTCATGTGGGTAAATTCCGTCTTACTGGAAGGGGGAACGCCAAAAGCATAAAACACAGGCGAGGTGGCGCTGTTCTTCATGAATGGTGACAACCCTGACAAGTGACAACACACTACTGAACAACTACTGAACCATCACGCTTTTGAGCCATGTCTACAAGCTGTTTCTAAGAGTCATTGTCATTACGAGCCATCTCGCACGCAGGTTAGATGAATTCCAGCCTCCCGAAAAAGCCGGTTTCCGAAGAGGCTTTAGTACCATAGACCACATCCATAGGCTCCGTTAAGTTATACAGAAGACTGAAGATTACCACTTGTCCCTCTGTTTATTGTTTGTGGGTGATTCGATCGAAACCTGGGTGATACTACAAAACTTTTATGTCATTATGTTTATGGTATGCTCACATACCCACTCCGTCCGTGCAGTGCACGGGTCTTCGTGGATAAGAACGGCTAATAGGTACGTAAGCCACACTAGAGCACACGAACGCAGCTAACGGCGGAGTTTAGTGATCATCGTATCCAAAATACGGATAGGAGGAATATACGTGATGGAATACCAATACCAGTTTGAAATCTATTCACAAAATGTTTATGAATCTGGTGATAGGTGAACATTCCTCAGTTTTACATTGTGAAAGTTAAGAATAAACATACAAAACACTCTATTTTCTCTCTCTAAATTCATCAAATCCAATTCCGGAACTTCCGATATTTTGAGTGTACCAATTCCGGAATTGTAATATCGGAAAAATTGGCCGAGATTCCGGAATTTCGAGATTCCGGAATTCCGGAATGCAAGCCCTACTCCAGATGTACACTAAAGTCTTTTCCTGATTAGGGCGGATATTCTGGCTTTAAATAGGCATTTTTTAGTAATGAGTTTTATAGTAGGTAATTAGTTAATGCACTTCTGTTTTAATCATAAAGTAGCATCCTCGCACGCACTGTCAAGTGTTTATAAGATAATGCAGTAGGTATGTGGCAACTTTTCACATTGTCTGAAGAGGGCTTAGCAGCGAGCTTGGAATTCTTCAAAATTGACGTCAAAATATTGTGACATCTGTTAGCGATATAAGAATAAGAATGGGGGCTTGGAAATGAGTGTATTATACATGTAGAAACATGGTATTTTTTACGTTTTAACACTCTGCAGAGTGGCGGAGCGTCCATACAACTCGATTCCCACCGGCTTGCCTAATTTTCGGCCAGTCCAGTTCTGGTCTTTTACTATGAATAATGATACATAGAGGCAGCTCAAAAATAATTGCGAACATGCACTCTAACGCCTTGGCAATAAGTTCATGTTCAGATATTTATGAGCGCCTGGTTCGCTCAGATATGTCTGATCGCTTGCCAATGATTCATTTAAGTCATGTAAGTAACATCTTCAACAGACTGTAGTTTATGTTAATCGGTTCTAAAATTATCGACGTAAACGACTAAGACAAATCATTGTCATTGTTCGCAGATACTGAAGCACGCTTACATACATAATTGTCGATAGTTATAGTAAAATTGCAACTCTGTTATTGTCAGAAAATAGTTATAAAACATGTAAATATTATACGATAGATAGATCATACACATACCGTGTGTCACGCGGGCTTTTCTTTACGAAGGGTAATATTTTAACGTAGTTTCTTAACCTAACCATGCGCTTAATTTCATAATAAAATATATTTAAATTTCACTTAATTTCTAACAACATATAAATTGCAAGCTATGTACAGCAAAGTAAATTTACAACGCAGTACAAATTACAGCCTTTAATGTTATGTTTAGTGGGTGGAGTATTTTGAAAGTGCGAAGTTAAGAGATTTAATTTTGCAGTTAATTCACATAATTATGATTTTGTTATACATGGAAATATTTGCTAATGGAACATATTATTATCAGTTCCAATAAATGCCCGCATTGCTCGCGTACCGGTAACGCACTTATAAATTGAATATTGTTGAAAATATTTTTTAGACATTTATTTGTTTTTATTCCGTAGCAGGGTGCTATAGATCCCTATTAATTACTATGCACGAATGCTCTGCTGTTCGCCCGTCCGTCTGTAAACTACTGTATTTCCTAAACAAGTTGTCTGTTGAAATTTTAACAGAGTACTCTTACTATTGCCGCTATAACAAATAATTAAAATATAATACAAAATTAAGGTGGTTTAATTGGGGTTACGATTTACTATTATTTGCATCTGATATTTATTATTAGATACGCAGATATTTTATCTGTTATCTACTATGTCTGGATCGGATAACCTGAGAAACATCACGTGGTTATAATGAGATGTATATTTATCCAACCCTCAAGTGTTTTGGTGAACGCTTATCTCCCGTATCCGCGTCACATATCATATCACCAAAATAGTAATATTCGTTATTACTATGCCACTATGCGTCCTAATCATGAAGATGATCGCGGAGATCTGTCGCAAAAATATAGTAAATAATAAATAAACAAATAAATAATAAATATTTGTGGATTTGTAGTCAATTTGATTTCTGGGCCACTTCCTTGTCATAGTGACATTAATTGACAACATTTCATATTTTTAACTACTTTATTTTATGAACTAGTTAGAAAATAGGTAAAAATTTAAGCCACCTGTATTTTTTCTTTTTCAATTTAACTCATTATTTCATACAAAAAAAAACACGTTGAAAAGTAGGTCATTCCAAAAGGGCGTAAGTAAAATATGACGTCATCTTCCCAACAAGAATCCAGAGCCACTTCAGAGCAGCGATTGTCTGTACTCTGTACTAAGGTCTCCCTGAATACAGCGAGGAAGATGACGTCAACTTTCGGTTTACAGTAATTTGCGATTTTTTCCAAAATTAACGGAGAAAAAAATCTAAATAAATGTTTTTTGTGTACTTCACACGTTTTAACCGAAATGGTTTTCGAAATAAGACTTTTGGAAATTATGAAATATTGTCAATTATGAGATTTAGTGGCTTCCACATAGATTTTCACTGTGATAAGGTACGAAGTGGCTCAGAAGTCAAATTGGTTAACCGTACCGAGGTATATTAAACTAAACAGCGCCATTCGATATTGTTTTTAATATAGGAAGCGAAATCGCCAACGACATCGCCAATCTTACGATCAGAAACTCCAGTGTTTGTTAAAATGCAATCTATTTTATGGAAAGTTTGCCAAGTTTCTATAGCATGACCGATCCAATACGTGTTTTGACATAAAAGTGATCATGCTAGGCTGGTCAAGATTTGGCGAATTTTGGCGATACGAAGTTTATGATTGCCACGAGATTACCCGACTTATCGTGTATTAAATGACAACATCTAAATAGCAACAGAATCTGCCATAAACTTTAATATATGACGGGACGGGTTTTTACAAATCTGGGCTGTTATTCACCTGAGGTGGGGACCTCAGGTTTGACAGTTTCCATATAAAAACGGGTGAGGGGTGAGGTGACAAGACAAGTGAGGACGAGTTGGTTTCACATCACCACATAGCTTCCACATAGATTTTCACTGTGATAAGGTACGAAGTGGCTCAGAAGTCAAATTGGTTAACCGTACCGAGGTATATTAAACTAAACAGCGCCATTCGATATTGTTTTTAATATAGGAAGCGAAATCGCCAACGACATCGCCAATATTACGATCAGAAACTCCAGTGTTTGATAAAATGCAATCTATTTTATGGAAAGTTTGCCAAGTTTCTATGGCATGACCGATCCAATACGTGTTTTGACATAAAAGTGATCATGCTAGGCTGGTCAAGATTTGGCGAATTTTGGCGATACGAAGTTTATGATTGCCACGAGATTACCCGACTTATCGTGTATTAAATGACAACATCTAAATAGCAACAGAATCTGCCATAAACTTTAATATATGACGGGACGGGTTTTTACAAATCTGGGCTGTTATTCACCTGAGGTGGGGACCTCAGGTTTGACAGTTTCCATATAAAAACGGGTGAGGGGTGAGGTGACAAGACAAGTGAGGACGAGTTGGTTTGTGAATAACAGCCCAGATTTGTAAAAGACGACCTGAATAAGCCCGTCCCGTCTTAAATTGAAGTTTTTGACAGATCCTGTTGCTATTTCGATGTTATCATTTAATACACGATAAGTCGGGTTATCAGTCATGCTGATCTTATTTTGTTTTAAATGTATCTGTAATGCTTACAATGCATTTTATGCGTTATCTACCTAATCAGTCATACATGCCTGGTAACTGCGACGGATCACCGACGCTGACCCACGATCTCCCCGCCGCGCTAGGTTGATAATATAAAAATATTTCTAAAACCTCACCAAAGATCACCAAGGGGGGAGGGGGGTCTAAAAGTGGCCTAAAAAACCTCGCGTGATAACTGGATAAACCCTTGAGAGTCTTTGAGTTCCTTGTTTACAAAAAAAGACGGCACTCGAAAAAACCCTACACTATGGCAAAAAAACCAGCTATCTATACATATAATAAAGCAGAAGAGGGTCGAAAATCTGTACATTGAAGATATTAGTAAAAAAATCGATGGAGGGGTCTAAGAATCGATAACAGAACACGTTTCAACTGTTTTTAGAATTCGTGTCTGTTTGTCTGTTTGTCTGTATGTCTGTTTGTCTGTTTGTCTGTTTGTCTGTCTGTTTATTTGTCTAACTATCACGCGAAAACTAGCGAATGGATTTTAATACAGCCTTCACTAATATGTTTATTGGATCTTCGGCCAGGTTATAGGCTATAAAAATCATATAGGATAGGGATGAAAGGGGGTGAAAAGAGGGGTTAAACTTTGTATGAGAAGTCTTTCAGTTCATGATTTACAGGCTTGAAAATTGGTAAGTATATACATGGACGCAAAGTAAATAGAACCCCATTCAAACATTTTATAATAAACAGATAGTATTTGAAAAAATGGGGGGTGAAATAACAATACCTCTGCCTCTCAGGGCTAAAGACAAAAATACAAAAGTCCCTCAAACCATATTAACTGTTTGAAATGAGAGATCTAATTATGTTGGTCAGTCAGTCTCTATCAATATTCACAAACCTTACTACGAAACCTCGGTTTTTTTTGTTTTCGATGGAGGGTACCTACGCAGAGCGGCGGGCTCTCGGTTGCATTGCATGGTAGCACTTGCGACATGTACCTATATTTTAGGTATGCGCATTTTTGTATAAAATATTGTTTTTTGAGGTGCTCATTACAAGAATGATATCTATTTTCAAATCGAAGATGGCGGACATATACTTATTTACTTTTCTTAATAATCGATATGGGTGTCATTGAGGTTCTTCGAGGTGCCGATTAGTTGCGTTTTCCGTCAGCAAAATGTATAAAATACGTTCAGCGCGTAACAGACATAAATTTAGGGTATACCTATTGGTATTCGTTAGTAAAATATATCTACGTAACAATAAACTTCAAGTATGATCAAATTCGAAAGTTATAGGCGGATAGGAAGCAAAAAAAAAACAATTCTCAGAAAATCACATAACTCTTAGAAGCAACCAGGGTGGGTGCGCTATCAACCTAGGCCTGTACTCCATCTTCGAAAGTGAAAGAACAGACCAAAGTAGGTATTCAGTTATACCTATGTTTTACAATAAAGCACTTTGAACTTTGAAAGGTATTCCACTAATTTATGAACAAAAAAATATCTAAAACTAAAATTCAACCACCTCTTTACAAAGCCATTTGATAGGTCAACAATTTCTTTTTGTTCAATCATCTACATTGCTTGATGCGTATGAAGTATTTTCCGTACCTGCATCATAATGTTCGAATCATTTCGCACTCGCTTTTTTATCTACATTACTTGACGCGTAGGAATTATTTTCCGCACCTACATCATAATGTTCGAAAATTTTCGCGCGCCGTACGCTCGCGTTTTCATCTACATTATAGTTGATGCGTATGAAGTCTTTACGGCACCTGCATCAGAATGTTCGAAAAATTTCGCGCTCGCTACGCTCGCGTTTTCATCTACATTACTTGATGAGTATTTTCCGCACCTACGTCATAATGTTCGATAATTTTCGCGCGCCCTACGCTCGCGTTTTCATCGACATAATAGTTGATGCGTGTGAAGTATTTTCCTCACCTGCATCAAAACATTTTGCGCTCACTACGCTCGCGATTTTCTTCATTTCTTGATGCGTATGAAGTATTTTCCGCACCTGCATATTAATGTTCAAAAATTTCGCGCTCGCTGCGCTCGCGTTTTCAACTACATTACTTGATGAGTATAAAGTATTTTCCGCACCTACATCATAATGTTCGAAAATTTTCGCGCGCCCTACGCTCGCGTTTTCATCTACATTAGTTGATGCGTGTGAAATCTTTTCCGTGCCTGCATCATAATGTTCGAAACATTTCGCACTCACTACGCTCGCGTTTTTATCTTCATTACTTGATGCATATGGGGTATTTTCCGCACCTGCATCACAATGTTCTTTTTTTCATTTTGCGCTCGCTACGCTCGCGTTTTCATCTACATTACTTGGTGCGTATGAAGTCTTTTGCACACCTGCATCGTAATGTTTGAAAGAATTCGCTCTCGCTGCGCTCGCGTTTTCATCTTCATTACTTGATGCGTATGAAGTATTCTCCACACCCGTATCAGAATATCCCAAAAATTTCGCACTCGCTCCGCTCACGCGCGTTTTCATCTACTTGCTTCTTAATATATATTTTGTCCTCTGTCATGTCTTTCATGTGGGCGCATTGAGACGGCGTGCGCAATGTTTGGCGAGACAGCCGGTGTAGAAGTTGATATGGATATTCACGCGAATGAAGTCGCGGGAAAAAGCTTAGATAAATAAATTTAAATCATAAAACATCCTCTCCCTGTGATCCTGATCTGTGTCCTTTAATTGAGGTGTGCAATAAAGAGTAGGTATTTGTTGTTGTTTGTTGTTGTTTAAACTGGACTACCCGTGCGAATCCGGGGCGGGTTATACATGCGAAAGTAGCTCTGTCTGCCTGTTTCCCCTTAAAATGCTCAACCGATTTAGATGAAATTTGGTATGGATATAGCTTGAGTCCTAGGGAAGGACATAGGATACTTTTATCCCGGAAATCATCCCTTAACGGGGCTTAAGTTAGAATGGAAGAGAGATAACTAGGTAAGCGCAAGAAATGGAAGAATGAAATAACATTCTAAAACGTGATGACCGAGTTCTACGCAGACGAAGTCGCGGGCAAAAGCTAGTATCAAATAAAGCTACTGTACAGTTTCACAATCTCTATACAAAATTTAGAAGATTTCCTTGCTCTCGAGAAATGTTTTACATTTGATTTTATTGTTGACTATGACTATTTCCTATTTTTAAAATTAGAAGCCACCTAACGGTACTTATCCTAAAGCCATTTATGACTTGTATAAATACCCATCGTAACTTAGCTCTTACTACATCTTGATAAAGTTCAAATATGTACATAGTGTTGTTCGTTAGTAGGGCAAATACGAGAGATTTATGTCAAGGTACCCACGTGGCTACTCGGACTCTAGAAACCGGACCATTTTCTATGTCACCTTCATGCATCATACAGTTGAGATTGAGATCTGTTGTGCTGGCCAATATTTTACAATTTGTTTCTGGATTTTGAATCTTATAGCGTGTAAAATTAAGTCGCTTCTTGTATGGATTACTTTGACACAACTCAGCCAATTCAAATAATCTAGTCTAATCAGGAGTTCATGTAGTTTTGAAAATACAGTTACACCTTGCGGTATCCAGAACTAGAATCGCCAAGGGCCCCACCCTGCTGAGGGTGTAGCGGAGATAAAAGGTACCTAAATTTTTTAGTATTTCGTAAAAAAGTCGTAAACGGTGGCCCATAGCGAAAAGACATAAGTATTCTACATAAAATTCTCTACAAAAAAATGTTTACACTTTTTTGCTATTAGGATCAAATTTAATGAGATTATAAAGGGGGAAATTTAAGTATAAGTGTTTTCTCATTCCTTTACTTTCCAATATTTAAAAAAAAGTGACAGACAGTAGACATTTGACTCACAGTGATTTCCCGAATGGAACAAACTGGTCGATAAGAGACAAACCGCAGATCATACCATGCGTGCGGTGGTCGCTGAAACGTATCCTTCGACCACAACGATACGCTTTCAGCTGCTCAAGTAAATTAGCCTTTATTCTGATAAGCTCGAGGTCGTAAATTATTTATTTTAGAAGTATTTAACATGGAAACGTCGCTCGAGTCTCATTTACTTAAAAAGGTATTCTTTCTGGAATAAATACGGTTTTTAATCTTGTTACGAAACGTTAAAAACGCTCGGTGAGTAGAAGTTTGCAGCGAAATATGGCTAATGACGTCACAATTTTCTGTTTGGGTCCTTTTTATTGCTTCCCATCTGAATACCTATGTCCCTTACTAGCAAGTATGTAAGTGCGAGAGAGACGAATGCCATATATTTTAATACATCGCCGGTGGCTAACAAGCGTACGGTCCACCTAATGATAAGGGGACACCGCAGCCTATAGACGCTCGCAGCTCCAAAGGAGTCAAGTGCGCATTGCCGACCGTTTATAAAATTTGAGGATTCACTGTGTTGACAGCAGAACGGACAAATTTAGTTCATCTCTCAACAAAGTGCATCCTCGGGAGCTCTAGCAACCTTGCTCACCTCCAGGAACACAACACTACATACTTGTATAGTAACTAATGTTATTATGGCTGTGGTCTTCCGCAAGGCGGAGGCACTCCCCCAGTTAGGCTGCTGCAAATTCGAGCAAGATGACATTTTGCTGTGCCCTACCTCTCTCTCATGTGATGATCTAGTTGATCGCTATACTTATGATAGTTTTCATAAAACGAGTGTGTTTTAAAATAGCACTAAGCATACATACGTAGAATATTTAATTACTCGTAATAGTTATTTGGCAATACAACCCGCCTTATCAGATAAACGGCCGGAAGCAACTGGCGACGTTTCAAGACATGCAATGTACGGTCGGCGGCAGATATATGTACACTCGTCCCCTTACAACAATGGGATGAAATAACATAAGGTGGATGAGGTATCTTTGGCGTCCATTGTACAGTTAAGCAAAGTCTTCTCTACCAATTTGCACAATATGATATTTATCTATAGTAGTACATACGAGTAATATTCATGCTTGCAAGGACATAGTAACTACTTTAATACTAGTGTCTTCTCTTGGAGATTGACGAGAGACATCACCCTGTTATGGATTAGTTTTTGTTGACATTGACTCTGAGAGACACCTCTATATTAAATTGTTTTTTTTTTCTTGTATATTTAAACCTTATTATTTTTATTTTGACGCTTTGAGACCATGTACATCTCAAAGCACGTTAGAATAGTCATTATTAAGAATATTTTGACGCTCAGAGACCATTTACATCTTTGAGATATAATTAAATTTTGTTATTCAGACTGAGACCTTATACATCTCTCAATTTTACTATTATTGTAATGTTTGTAATAGATAATTAATATTTTGACATGAAAAATTTATTAAATTCTTATTGATATATTTCTTAAATTGTAAATTAATATATTCTCATGAAAAATCTATCATATGCTTATATTGTAAGACTTTTTTAAATTGTACATTAACATTATGACATGTGAAAGTGCCCTTGTGGCCTATTTGCAGAATAAATGTTTGAATTTTGAATTGAATATTACATTAGTTACCTAGGGCGGTAAACCAAAGAATGTCACAGATAGATCGCGATTAATATGCGATCGTAGGCTTTCATTATTACCACCCGTAGTAGTAGATAATTAATTTAATGCGTCCCTTTGGCTAAGGAAGTGGGATATTATCTTTACCCTTTAAAGCCAGGTGTTATCTTGATATCGACTCTACTTCAATGACCCTATTAGAATCAGTAGATATTACCGTGGCTGTCCAAGCTATATCTATTATAGCTTGGACAGCCACGTAAGGCCAAACAGTCATAAAACTTGAAGCAATAAAACTAATTGTGCAACAATAGCACTTCTTATTTCGAATAGTCACAAGTCGTAACACGAACTTTTGAATTGGGACCTACGCTTAGTTTCTTTAAAGCTTAAAATACCTGGTATGTTCCGTAAACAGAGATTATCTCAACAACTACCGTCAAATATTTTTTGTAGTAGCAGTACAATTTTTATTGGTGTCTTTTCACATTGAACTTTAGTGCGAACTATTAAGTTGGCTTATGCTGTGTGTAAGAAATCACCTATGCTCTTTTGTAATAGTAAGCTCCTTTGTAATACTAATTAGCTTATCTTTATGACTGTTTGGCCATAGACCAGCGCACATACTATATATTATATACCTCTATATTTGAGTGCGTAGAGTAGTAGAAGAGTGGAGTATTTTCGCAGTAACAACCGACTCTAGCCGACGGAACCTTGAACCCTCGCTTTCTTCGACCTCTAATCGGACTCGGCGATCGCACGCACAGAAAAACGTCATACCTATTTCATATTCATTTACAAGCCAAGAAACAGGCAAAGTTAAGCTAATAATTGGTCAGTTCTTTAATAGTATGTATGTATTGTATGTAAGCATTTTATTGTACACAAAACAGGGATTGTAGTAGTAGGATCATGTGTTGATAAAATATACAGAGACCATTTACATTTTTGAGATATTATATTAAATTTTGTTATTCAGACTGAGACCTTATACATCTCTCAATTTTACTATTATTGTAATGTTTGTAATAGATAATTAATATTTTGACATGAAAAATGTATTAAATTCTTATTGATATATTTCTTAAATTGTAAATTAATATTTTCTCATGAAAAATCTATCATATGCTTATAATGTAAGACTTTTTTAAAATTGTACATTAACATTATGACATGTGATGTGCCCTTGTGGCCTATTTGCAGAATAAATGTTTGAATTCTGAATTTTGAATTCTATGTGTCTTAGATTTCTTGATCTTAAGTAGGTTAAGTATTATCATTGTAATAAGCATATTTTGAGAGAGATGAATGGCTGACTGTCGAGTTTCTTTCGGCGTTTCTTCTCGGCAGTGGCCTCTGTGAAACGCTAGTAGGGTTTGACTTGTAAAAGTGCCATTGCGGCCTACTTACAGAATAAAGTTCATTTATTTCATTTATTTCATTTATATTTTCCATTGATATACTCATCGATACCAATATTATAAACTTCATAACTTTATAATAATTAGTTAGTAGTTATAGATTTATAATATAAAGAGATTCTGAGGTTGTATGTAGGAGGAATTGCCATACAATTACTATCGATACACGTTATTGCAGACCTTAATTAAAGGAAGTACAAAAAAGAAGAGGTAGTCTTATCGCTGAAGAGCGATTTTTAAAGACAACCTTAATGTGGCGGAAATCAAATCTCATCATCACGATCCATACCTCAAACGTATTTTTGAAAAATCGCTCATACTTAGGGAGGACATAGGTATAGGTACCTCAACCCGCGATTCAACCTGCCATTCTTTTTAATACCCGTTTAAATTACCCCAAATTGCAACGCCAATTCGTACCGTAATTCAATTTAAGCTAAAATACCAGTTTAAAAGCAAGCATAATCTCACCAGTTCAAAACGCGAACATGACTTTCACTACACTAAAAACTAGTCGTTCTTACGGCACATAGTCCCGTGTTCGCCACGCCACAAGCGCAAGGCTCCACACTTGGGAGACAACTGAGTGCGAACTTGCGAAGCCGCTATCTCTGGAGGTTCCCACAAAACAATGCCTTACATTTACAATTAAATACGTAAATAGAAATAATTGACGGCTAAAAAAACGGCAGGATTTGCCGCGTGAGTAATTGTTCCTTCGGAGCCTTTGGGAGCGTTTGGATTAGTTGTAAAATAGGCTTTATTACGAAGGGATAAGGTTATTGAATTGTCTATGGTAAATTAACGGGTATTAAGCTGTTGATTAATTGTTGTAGGAGTAATGGAAGTTCACGGAATCGCTTGATTGTCAAAGGTCACGAGATGGCTATCAGTTATCACGCATGTCGTTTTGTTGCTAAGAATAAAAATAAATTTTGTATAGAAATTGTCAAAACTGTCTAAAGACTAAGAAATAATGTTTCTATATGAAGTAGAATTTCACCAATTTTCAATCCATTACGTTATTGGATAGCTAGCAGAATATTTCCATTTTGAAAGTTACGTCTTGTTATTTATTAAGAGCCTTATTGTACACGAGAACAGGTTTAATCATGCACATGTGATATAATCAAAGTACAAAGGCGAACTTATATCCATAAGGGATCTCTTCCATCAGCTAACCTTTGAGCAATTGAATGGAAGCTAGGTAAAACGAGATAGATAAACTTAATGTGAGGATCCAAAACCCACTAAAAACTACCAAAATCAGCAATTCACAGACCGTAAAACTCTAGTCATTGAATCAACAATTTACCCAAATCAGCAATTTACAGACCGTGTTTGCACTTGATATAGCTGTGTATGTCTGAAATGGTCAAGAAATTCCTACAATTAAAAGAGTTTTACAACTTTAAAATTCTCCTCGCTAGAATACCTAAAAGACAGCATCGTTTACTCTCTGTATATCCTAAAAAAATGGTAGGTATTCCACCACAATTATAATTCAATAAACTACGCCGATCTACGCGCAAAGAGAGCAAACATAGCAATACAAATAATCCAATAGAAAAACACAGCTGTGCACCTGTCGACACGGTGTTGATTCGGTTGTGCGGTCGCTTTTAAATAATACAAAACAACTTTATTAAGGAACAATCATTTGATACCCGCAAAAATAAAATTGCAATAAACTAGCGCGCAGCATGTGTTAAAGATCAGTAGGTAACTTTTACTATACCTCTTAATTCTTAACGCATAAAGGTCAAATTTACTTACACTAGATATACATAACCGCAAATGAAGATTGTCTTAAATTACAGCGACCTCAAATAAACCAATTTATCTTGCAGTCACTAAACTAAGGCTAAAAGAAATCAGCATTGAAACTTCAGTTTTTCAACGGCATAATTTTTGTTGTTTGATTTAACTATGAAAACAAAAGCCGCACGCGCCGATGTAGTGCAGGGGAGGGGGTAGACAGCTGAGTACATAAGGTTTGATATAACATACTTAATTAATTTTTCGCGCCACCATTTACGTCATTCGATAGACTTTTCTTTTCTTTCCTACTTGCATTAACTTGTCTAAGTGCCAGTTGCACCAACGTACGAATACCTACAGACCGGTCATCGTCAAATATGGCGCCGGCAGCTGTCATCCCATAGAAACTTGTGAAACTTCCCATACAATCAGATTTGACGAACACCGCTTACGATTACAGACGGTTTGGTGCAACCCAGCCTAAGTATTGACATATTATCTCACAACATAAATACTATTTTTAGTAAGTATCAAATAAAACATATCGGAATTAGACATGAGTAGTTCACGAATGAATGATTCAAATGAAGTACTTCACCTCGTGTCACTCTTTCATTTACTAGTTCAGTTCGGATTAGAGTTGCCAATTTATGTGCTCCGATTTGCGGGACATTGGTTGTAGAATTGCGGGACTTGGCTAAAAAATGCGGGACTTGCGCACTCGTATCAATATTGTGAACGTATAATTGTGATGTAGGATACATTATTTATTCCCGCGAGATATACATTCTTAGTGGATGATTTCCGAACTAAAATTATCTTATTACGAGTACGGTCCTCCGGGAGCGGGATACGATACAAATTTTATTTTCATTTATCGAAGTTGTGCATTCTTTCCTGAAATGAAACAAAATGCTCGCTCCAGTTCCTATAATTCTGCCGAGGCTTGAAAGCGGGATAATTGGCGTCCCGCACGTATCCTTTGCGGGACGCATCGCCTAGGGTGCTGGAAACGGGACGTCCCGCCTGAGGCGGGACGGTTGGCAACCCTAGTTCGGATTCATATACTTCAATGCTTCAGTCCGTTCAGTTCATGATTCATATCGTTTACCTACTCATTCGCTCTGAGAGTGACATAGACGGCATGATTGAATGAATGACTGATATTTTTACCCAATCCATATCGTAGATGGATCTGTTGAGCTACTGAACTAAACTGCACTAGTGAACTAAATGAGTGATATACTTCACAGTGAAGGAATGAAGTACTTAGGGAACAAATAAAATGATCACCTAAATAACTTTTGATGTCACCAAATTTTCGAACCCTAAAATAAGGCTGAACACTCAAAAAAATGTATCGACCATCAATTTCAGATCACCTAACCACTCATACCTATTATTCCAGCAGTAGCAGCTATTTTACTTATTGCGTTCCCTGAAATTTTATAATCGCATCAAAAAATTCTCAAGTACCACCAAAAATACTAAACTACCACCAAATCTCGTGCATCATTTGTTATTAGAATTACGTCCAAATATAATACACATTATACAAGCTATATTGTAGTTAATACATTCAAATTAATTATTGAGCGACATGTTTCGGACTCACACGCGACGTTGTGGTTACCGAGTGACATGTTTTGGACTAACACGCGACATGTTCGGGCTCATCAAGCGACATGTTTCGGATCCAGCGACATGTCTCGGACCCATCGAGCGACATGTTGGGGTCATCGAGCGACATGTTTCGGACTCACACGCGACATGTTTCGGATCCAGCGACATGTCTCGGACCCATCGAGCGACATGTTGGGGTAATCGAGCGACATGTGTCGGACCGACACGCGACATGTTCGGGCTCATCGAGCGACATGTTTCGGACTCACACGCGACATGTTTCGGATCCAGCGACATGTCTCGGACCCATCGAGCGACATGTTGGAATCATCGAGCGACATGTTTCGGACTCACACGCGACATGTTTCGGATCCAGCGACATGTCTCGGACCCATCGAGCGACATGTTGAGGTCATCGAGCGACATGTTTCTGACTCAAACGCGACATGTTTCGGATCCAGCGACATGTCTCGGACCCATCGAGCGACATGTTGGGGTCATCGAGCGACATGTTTCGGACTCACACAACGACATGTTTCGGATCCAGCGACATGTCTCGGACCCATCGAGCAACATGTTGGAGTCATCTAGCGACATGTTTCGGACTAACACGCGACATGTTCGGGCTCGTCAAGCGACATGTTTCGGACGCATCCAGCGACATGTTTCGGATCCAGCGACATGTCTCGGACCCATCGAGCGACATGTTGGGGTCATCGAGCGACATGTTTCGGACTCTCACGCGACATGTTTCGGATCCAGCGACATGTCTCGGACCCATCGAGCGACATGTTGGGGTCATCGAGCGACATGTTTCGGACTCACACGCGACATGTTTCGGATCCAGCGACATGTCTCGGACCCATCGAGCGACATGTTGGGGTCATCGAGCGACATGTTTCGGACTCTCACGCGACATGTTTCGGATCCAGCGACATGTCTCGGACCCATCGAGCGACATGTTGGGGTCATCGAGCGACATGTTTCGGACTCACACGCGACATGTTTCGGATCCAGCGACATGTCTCGGACCCATCGAGCGACATGTTGGGGTCATCGAGCGACATGTTTCGGACTCACACGCGACATGTTTCGAATCCAGCGACATGTCTCGGACCCATCGAGCGACATGTTGGGGTCATCGAGCGACATGTTTCGGACTCACACGCGACATGTTTCGGATCCAGCGACATGTCTTGGACCCATCGAGTGACATGTTGGAGTCATCGAGCGACATGTGTCGGACCGACACGCGACATGTTCGGGCTCATCGAGCGACATGTTTCGGACTCACACGCGACATGTTTCGGATCCAGCGACATGTCTCGGACCCATCGAGCGACATGTTGGGGTCATCGAGCTGTGGTGTATGTCACACCCTAATAACTCAGCTGATCACAGCTGATCACAGCTGATACACATCTGATGGAAACTTAACTAATATTAACCTTTGTACCTTTTCTCAGAACAAAGGAATGCGAGAGACCTTGATATTGATTCCAAGAAAATAGTATTACCATATGTTCTATATTGCATACCAAACTTTTAGTATAAAAGCAGTGTAATTGTTACTCAATAAATCAGTATTTCCTCGAGTCTCGTCTTATCATTATTACCCGTAACGCTCCACATCTCATGGCGACCCTTCCAGTGCCGAACTACTAAGAACAGGTCGTCTCATGGCGACCCTTCCAGTGCCGAACTACTAAGTGCAGGTCGCCTCTCATGGCGACCCTTCCAGACGGTCTGCGCCAGGCAGCCCCGATATAGTCACCTGGACCGACCAGCCAGCTCCGCCACACCAGCCAGCCAGCACCACTGCGTCAGCCAACCAGCATAGCCAGAAAAGCTATGGGGGGACAGTGCACCAAAACGGACCAGAAAGAAGAAGTTATTATTGCCCAAAACGGAGCCGAAAACAGCGCCAGCACGAAGCAGATAGACAGCAGCACGGCAGCTACATATATCTCCACAGCAGTGCTGATATTACTAGGCGTTATTTTCCTGTACGCCATTTGGAAAAAAATCCATAAATGTCTCACGAAGAAAATTGAGAGACAAGCAGTGGCAGCAACAATACGCAACACCAAGGCGGAACAGAGCGTCTAATCTCCAGTCTACGGCCTGCAGCACGTCAGCAGCATCACCCACACGCAGCGTGAACACCAGCACCAGCCGCGCCGCCGCTCAACAGCCCAGCTGTTCAACAGCTGACAAACAGATGTCGACAGGTACAATTTTAAAAATTAAGTAGTGAATTTGGTGATGTGTAGACTATTTTTGTATTATCTAGTTTAGTTTCGTGGTTCAAGTGTTTGCTAAATTCAAATAATGTACATGTAGCATGACCGAAATTCAAAAATTATATGACCAATTAAAATCACTACAGGAGGATATTAGAAAATTAGGACCAAAACGCCGAAAAGAGGCTATTGGCCAAAATAAACTCCAACAAGTAAAAATTTTATATGGTCAGTATAATCAGTACATAGAAGAATATAGTTCTAAGTTAGAACAATCGGAAATTTCTGTACAGGACAGTGAGTTAATCCAGTCTATTTTAATAAAAATAGAGGAAATTTATAACAAAATTATAAAAACCTACGAGCAAGACCAAGAGCACGGCACCATGACGTCTACCGAAAGCTTTGACCTAAAAACGGCAGTAGCATTGCTACCAGTCATGGACGGTTCAGAGGCCGTCACTAAACAGCTCATAGACGCCATAGAGTTGTACTCTATGATGATAAAAGACTCAGACTCAAAATTATTAATAAATTTCGTCATTAAGACCCGATTAACTCAAAGTGCTAAACTTAGAATATCAGAAAAACATACCAGTGTAAGCGATTTAGTTGATGAGATGAAAATCCACTTATTACCAACAAAATCAGCAACCGCGATACAAACCAAACTATTAACTATTAAACAGGGAAATAGATCTATCGAGCGATATGGACAAGAATTAGAGGAACTATTTGTAAACCTCACGGTAACACAGGCCGATGGAAAGCCGGAGGCCTATAAAATCTTACAACCCCTGAACGAGAAAATGACTATAACTAAATTCGCAGAGGGTTTGCGAAATGACAAACTAAGTACCATTATAGCGTCGCGAGGTTACACCTCGTTAAAAGATGCTATACAGGGTGCAAAGGACCAAGAGGTGTCCGTATCTACGCCCAATACGGAGCAACTATTGCACTTCCGGAACAAAGGAAGTTACATCCCAAGGACATACAGGAGCTATTACAATAGGGCTCCAGTGGGTAAATACCCACAGCGTACACTCCCACCGCGTGGTCCGTCATACAAAATACCATGGCGACCTAGAGTGTACACTCAGAGGAAAAATACTCGACCTATACGACCCGCGAATAACTATAACACGCGTACGTATAATAATTACCGCGAAAAACAATCTAACAGGCGACATCACGTTAATACGGTGATAGAAAATACACAAGACGAAAATCACTCGCCTTCGCCGTTACAATTTTTTCGTGAATAAAAACTACATTCTAACTTATAATCATATGAATTCGGTGCAATTTGCAATAAACGACACAGCGCACATATGGCTTATAGACACGGGCGCCAGCCTTAGCGCCATAACATATGACGCAGCAAAATCATCCCGCGCGCGTATGACACCCAGGACGACCCACATCAATGGAGTCGGAGGAAAGATTACGTCACACAGTACAGTTACTTTAAAATTACAAAACGAAAGTAACACATTTCAACATGAATTTCATGTTTTCCCGAAATTACCAATACAAGTTGACGGGATACTCGGACAAGACTTTTTGATAAAATATAAATGTGTCATAAACTACGAAAACGGGACAATCACACTGAACAATAACAACGAATTAATTACGATACCATTAATTTTACAAAATAATGATGACGTCACCATTAACTCAAATCAAATAAAGTTACCAGCTCGAAGTGAATCCATTATAAAATTATCTACAAATTACACGGGGGATTGCGTTATATTGTCAAGTGAAATTGGAGAAGGAATTTTTATAGCCAATTCTATAACTAATGCCAAAAATGGAAAAATAACAATTAAAATATTAAACACGCGTGACGAAATCATAACTTTACACAATCTTACACCGGAAATACGACCATTACGTGATTATAATTGTTTTTCATTCGACAAATGTCAAAACAATGCAGACAGAGTAAAATTACTTTTTTCACTTTTAAAATTCGACAACTTAAATAAAGAAGAACAAAATTCTATTGCCAATATTTGTGCAAAATATGCCGACATTTTTCAACTACCAGGCGATTCGTTAAATACCACAAATTTATATGAACAAAAAATACGTTTAAAACCCAACGTATCACCTGTATACAGTAAACCCTACCGGTTACCTCAATCACAAAAATCGGAAATTAAAAAACAAATACAACAAATGTTGGAAAATGACATCATAGAAGAGTCCCAGTCGGAATGGGCAAGTCCTTTACTCCTTGTTCCCAAAAAACCAGACTCAAGCGGAGAAAAGAAATGGAGATTGGTAATAGATTACAGAAAAGTAAATGAAGTAATAGAAAACGACAAATTTCCCCTCCCTAACATTACGGATATCTTGGATTCATTAACCGGTGCTATGTATTTCAGCACTTTAGACCTAAATCAAGGTTATTATCAAATCAAACTTGACCCTGAGAGTAGAAAATATACCGCTTTCATTGCGGATAAACACTATCAAATGAAACGCCTCCCCATGGGATTAAAAACAAGTCCAAATGCCTTTAGTAGAGCAATGACAATAGCTATGTCAGGATTAAATTACATACAATGTATAGTATACCTAGATGACATCATTGTCATGGGTAGAAATTTAGATCAACACAATAAAAACCTATTAGATGTTTTTAAAAGATTACGAAAAGTAAATTTTAAATTAAATCCACAAAAATGCAATTTTTTACAAAAAGAAATTCTCTACCTAGGACACGTAGTAACTCCAGGAGGGATAAAACCCGACCCACAAAAAATAACAGTAGTACAAAATTATCCAGTACCAAAAAACGCTGACGAGGTCAGACGTTTTGTAGCATTTGTAAATTACTATCGAAAATTTATTCCAAAATACTCCGAAATAACCCAACCATTAAATAATCTATTAAAGAAAAATGTAGAGTTCAATTGGACAAAACAATGCGACAAGGCGTTCACAACTCTAAAAATAGCCATCGCCAGCCCACCTGTGTTACAATACCCCGACTTCTCAAGTGATAACACATTCACGATACACACAGACGCATCGGGCGTGGCAATAGGTTCAATATTATCAAATAAAAATGGATTACCAGTAGCGTACGCAAGCCGACCATTAAACAAGGCAGAAAAAAATTATCCTACAACGGAAAAAGAATTACTCTCGATAGTATGGGCAGTAAAATACTTTCGACCATATTTATACGGACGTACGTTTAGAATTATAACAGATCATCGCCCTCTTATTTATTTATTCAGCATGAATAATCCATCGAGTAGGCTCACTAAGTTTCGTTTGTGCCTAGAGGAATACGACTTCGTAGTAGAATATTTAAAAGGTAAAGATAATGTAGCTGCAGACGCATTATCTAGGATCGAAATTACTAGCGAAGAGCTTAAAAATATGACAAAACAAGTCATATCGGTAATGACTCGAGCACAAAGGAAACGTATGGGAGAGCAAAAACAAGTAAATAATTCGAGTAATAAGGATTCCAACTATGACGGGTCTGATCAACCAAGTATAGTGGAAATTCTTAAAAAGCCAAATAATTTGCCAGAATTAAGTTTCAATAAACGAGACTATGACAAAGTAATGAAACAAACAGACTGTATTAACAGTCAGAATAATATTATTGTATACTCGCAATCCTTACTGACAATGTGTGTCGAGCCTAGTACTCTATCGCGTACGAAACGAGCTTTCCTCGCGAGAGAATTAGGTATGTTTTGCAAGGCACAACAAATAACAGAAGTATGCATACTACGTAAACACGACACCGCGTGTATTATTGAGGAGCTAGCTCAATGTATAAATAAATGTAAAACCGGGTCCGGACCCCGATTATGTATAATTAAAGGTGTCACAAAAGTAAGTGATAAGGATGACAAGCGAGTCATATTAAACGACTTTCATTTATTACCGACCAGCGGTCACGCAGGCATTCGACGAATGACCAATAACTTGAAGCGTTACTACTACTGGCCCGGAATGGATAACGACATTATAAAATTCGTAAAAAGATGTGATAAATGTCAAAAACAAAAATTCCATAAATATATAAAACAGCCATTATGTATTACTAGTACGGCAACAGCTTCATTTGATAAGATATTCTTAGATTTATGCGGACCCCTAACAAAGGATACGAATGGTTATTGCTATATACTTACGTTACAGTGCGAGCTCACAAAGTATGTAGAGGCATATCCACTTCTAAATAAGGAGACCGAGACAGTCGCGAAAGCTTTAGTTGATAATTTTATATTGCGATATGGAATTCCTAGAGAAATCGGAACAGATAGGGGAAGTGAATTCATTTCATCAACTATGCGCGACATTTGTAATATTTTAGGTATAAAACAATTGCAATCAACCGCTTACCACCATGAAAGCCTTGGTTCCTTGGAAAATTCGCATAAAGCTCTAGGAGCATTTTTAAGAATACAAACAGACAACCAGGCTCATCAGTGGTCAGATTGGTTGCAATATTGGTGTTTTTCTTATAACACGACAGTGCATTCAGCCACTAAATATACACCATATGAATTAGTATTTGGTAAGTTATGTAATATACCAAGTAATATTATTAATCAAGTAGACCCTATGTATAATTATGATTCATATCCTATAGAATTTAAGTATAGATTACAAAAATCCCAAGAGGATGCTAGAAATAATTTAATTAAGACAAAAATGTGTAGAAAAATAAGTTATGATTCCAAAATAAACCCCATTACCTATAAAATAGGAGATTTAATATTAATCAAAGGGGAAGATAGACATAAAATGGACCCGGTATATAAGGGACCATATACGGTAATTGAAGATCAAGGCACGAATGTAAAAATATTAGCGCTAGGTAAGGAGCACATTGTGCATAAAAATAGAACTAAACCTTACTACACATAAAAAAAACTATGTATAAGTAAAAAAAAAAAAAAAAAAGTATAATAACATTTTTAATTTAATTTTTTCATAATTATCATTAATTTAGTAATAAGATCATTTATATTGTTTTAAATTTTTTTTTTTTTCCTCATTTACTTATTTTTTTTTATATTCCTATAGTAATAAAAATATAATCGAATAGTATTAAGTGTATTAACTAAAGAAAAAAAAAAAACAACAAACACCGTTAAAAGCATATAGATGCGTATATTAAAAATGTAAAACGCACAAAAAAAAAAAAAAAAAAACACATATATATATATATATATATATATATATTTAAAAAAAAAAAAACACTAAAAAAAGTCACTATCACTGAGCACACTCTCATCGAAACCATTCGTATCACCCGCCTCAACGGCCGTTTCGATGGCCTCGGATAGCCAACTCAGCCGCCGCCAGCGGACCTGCCAGAAACGCCCGCCGGCGAAAAGGCCATACTCCAGGAAAAGCGCCTCCGCAGTAGAAGGAACCATGCCCAACTCCAAAAACAGCATCCCCTCTAGCACAGGAGATGGGTTGATAGGGCACATTAGTGGATGCCCTACGGGTGCGTCGAAAACAGCCACGTACTCAACAATACCCTCCACGACGCGCCGCGTCGCAAATAGGAAGGTGATATCGTGCTGGGAGCTGAAGGCCTCGCAGCACTCAAAAATGCGATATAACATTACATCAGCCTCGACAACAACGACAGACATGTTTGCTCAATAGTTAAACACACAAGGGACAGTTATGAAATGAATAATTAAAACATACAACTAACCCATTATAAAGTAACAAGAAACCTACCATCTGATCGCATACCATCACCCATATAGGGAACCGCAATCCCTTTACTACAGGGAATGTGAAATGATGCGAAACAAATAAACATTATAATAATAACCCGATATAATATCCCATATCAAATCGAACAAGAAACCTACCATATAGGGAACACGTAATGTAAACATTGTAACTAGTATTAAGATACATTAAGAAACCATGTATACCATAGACTTAAGTTAGTTAAGAAACCATGTAAACCATAGACATAAGTTGATTAAGTTTGCAGAAGCCAAAAAAATAGTAGTTATGTATTTTACTATTTTTTGTCTCAAAAAAACGGGGAAGCTGTGGTGTATGTCACACCCTAATAACTCAGCTGATCACAGCTGATCACAGCTGATACACATCTGATGGAAACTTAACTAATATTAACCTTTGTACCTTTTCTCAGAACAAAGGAATGCGAGAGACCTTGATATTGATTCCAAGAAAATAGTATTACCATATGTTCTATATTGCATACCAAACTTTTAGTATAAAAGCAGTGTAATTGTTACTCAATAAATCAGTATTTCCTCGAGTCTCGTCTTATCATTATTACCCGTAACGCTCCACATCTCAGAGCGACATGTTTCGGACTCACACGCGACATGTTTCGGATCCAGCGACATGTCTCGGACCCATCGAGTGACATGTTGGGGTCATCGAGCGACATGTTTCGGACTCACACGCGACATGTTTCGGATCCAGCGACATGTCTCGGACCCATCGAGCGACATGTTGGGGTCATCGAGCGACATGTTTCGGACTCACACGCGACATGTTTCGGATCCAGCGACATGTCTCGGACCCATCGAGCGACATGTTGGGGTCATCGAGCGACATGTGTCGGACCTACACGCGACATGTTCGGGCTCATCGAGCGACATGTTTCGGACTCACACGCGACATGTTTCGGATCCAGCGACATGTCTCGGACCCATCGAGTGACATGTTGGAGTCATCGAGCGACATGTGTCGGACCGACACGCGACATGTTCGGGCTCATCGAGCGACATGTTTCGGACTCACACGCGACATGTTTCGGATCCAGCGACATGTCTCGGACCCATCGAGCGACATGTTGGGGTCATCGAGCGACATGTTTCGGACTCACACGCGACATGTTTCGGATCCAGCGACATGTCTCGGACCCATCGAGCGACATGTTGGGGTCATCGAGCGACATGTGGGGGTCATCGAGCGACATGTTGGGGTCATCGAGCGACATGTTTCGGACTCACACGCGACATGTTCGGGCTCATCAAGCGACATGTTTCGGACGCATCCAGCGACATGTTTCGGATCCAGCGACATGTCTCGGACCCATCGAGCGACATGTTGGGGTCATCGAGCGTCCTGTTTCGGACTCACACGCGACATGTTCGAGCTCATCAAGCGACATATTTCGGACTCAAAATGTGTTATATATATATACAACGCGCGAGCCGAGCGAGCGAAGCGAGCGTGCCGCGGTAGCGGCCGGCGAAGCGCCAGAACCACCACCTGTCCGAAACATGTCGTTGGATGAGCCAGAACATGTCGCGTGTGAGTCCGAAACATGTCGCTCGATGACTCCAACATGTCGCTCGATGGGTCCGAGACATGTCGCTGGATCCGAAACATGTCGCTGGATGCGTCCGAAACATGTCGCTTGATGAGCCCGAACATGTCGCGTGTGAGTCCGAAACATGTCGCTCGATGACCCCAAAATGTCGCTCGATGACCGCAACATGTCGCTCGATGACCCCAACATGTCGCTCGATGGGTCCGAGACATGTCGCTGGATCCGAAACATGTCGCTTGATGAGCCCGAACATGTCGCGTGTTAGTCCAAAACATGTCACTCGGTAACCACAACGTCGCGTGTGAGTCCGAAACATGTCGCTCGATGACCCCAACATGTCGCTCGATGGGTCAGAGACATGTCGCTGGATCCAAAACATGTCGCGTGTGAGTCCGAAACATGTCGCTCGATGACCCCAACATGTCGCTCGATGGGTCCGAGACATGTCGCTGGATCCGAAACATGTCGCGTGTGAGTCCGAAACATGTCGCTCGATGACCCCAACATGTCGCTCGATAGGTCCGAGACATGTCGCTGGATCCGAAACATGTCGCGTGTGAGTCCGAAACATGTCGCTGGATCCGAAACATGTCGCGTGTGAGTCCGAAACATGTTGCTCGATGACCCCAACATGTCGCTCGATGGGTCCGAGACATGTCGCTGGATCCGAAACATGTCGCGTGTGAGTCCGAAACATGTCGCTCGATGACACCAACATGTCGCTCGATGGGTCCGAGACATGTCGCTGGATCCGAAACATGTCGCGTGTGAGTCCGAAACATGTCGCTCGATGACCCCAACATATCGCTCGATGGGTCCGAGACATGTCGCTGGATCCGAAACATGTCGCTGGATGCGTCCGAAACATGTCGCTTGATGAGCCCGAACATGTCGCGTGTGAGTCCGAAACATGTCGCTCGATGACCCCAAAATGTCGCTCGATGACCCCAACATGTCGCTCGATGACCCCAACATGTCGCTCGATGGGTCCGAGACATGTCGCTGGATCCGAAACATGTCGCTTGATGAGCCCGAACATGTCGCGTGTTAGTCCAAAACATGTCACTCGGTAACCACAACGTCGCGTGTGAGTCCGAAACATGTCGCTCGATGACCCCAACATGTCGCTCGATGGGTCAGAGACATGTCGTTGGATCCGAAACATGTCGCGTGTGAGTCCGAAACATGTCGCTCGATGACCCTAACATGTCGCTCGATGGGTCCGGGACATGTCGCTGGATCCGAAACATGTCGCGTGTGAGTCCGAAACATGTCGCTCGATGACCCCAACATGTCGCTCGATGGGTCCGAGACATGTCGCTGGATCCGAAACATGTCGCGTGTGAGTCCGAAACATGTCGCTCGATGACCCCAACATGTCGCTCGATGGGTCCGAGACATGTCGCTGGATCCGAAACATGTCGCGTGTGAGTCCGAAACATGTCGCTCGATGAGCCCGAACATGTCGCGTGTCGGTCCGACACATGTCGCTCGATGACTCAAACATGTCGCTCGATGGGTCCGAGACATGTCGCTGGATCCGAAACATGTCGCGTGTGAGTCCGAAACATGTCGCTCGATGACCCCAACATGTCGCTCGATGGGTCCGAGACATGTCCCTGGATCCGAAACATGTCGCGTGTGGGTCCGAAACATGTCGCTCGATGACCCCAACAAGTCGCTCGATGGGTCCGAGACATGTCGCTGGATCCGAAACATGTCGCGTGTGAGTCCGAAACATGTCGCGTGTGAGTCCGAAACATGTCGCTCGATGAGCCCGAACATGTCGCGTGTCGGTCCGACACATGTCGCTCGATGACTCCAACATGTCACTCGATGGGTCCAAGACATGTCGCTGGATCCGAAACATGTCGCGTGTGAGTCCGAAACATGTCGCTTGATGACCCCAACATGTCGCTCGATTGGTCCGAGACATGTCGCTGGATCCGAAACATGTCGCGTGTGAGTCCGAAACATGTCGCTCGATGACCCCAACATGTCGCTCGATGGGTCCGAGACATGTCGCTGGATCCGAAACATGTCGCGTGTGAGTCCGAAACATGTCGCTCGATGACACCCACATGTCGCTCGATGGGTCCGAGACATGTCGCTGGATCCGAAACATGTCGCGTGTGAGTCCGAAACATGTCGCTCGATGAGCCCGAACATGTCGCGTGTCGGTCCGACACATGTCGCTCGATGAATCCGAAACATGACGCTTGCGTTTCTTACATTGCGTAGATCCGGTATTATAGACTAGATATTAATTTGATGAAACAAATGACGCTTGAAATTAGGTGATCATGTAGTATTTCTGGGTATCGAAAGAATTATTTGGGTGTAATTAATTTTAATAGGATTACGATCCCAGTTATATTTGGATGCGAATTATATGAAATTTGGTGTTTGAAATTAGGTGATCATTAAGTATTTTTGGGTAGAGACTAATTTATTTGGTAACAATTTAATTTAATAGGTTATCGACATGTTACTTCTTCGAGTTGCACTTTATATTTAAATGGAGTTGAAAATTTGGTGCGAATCTAGTATTTTTGGTAATCAAATGTAATTTTTTAGGGCATCATTCGGCAATTAATTTGGTGGTTCGTTAAATGCTACCCAAGTACTTATATCACTCTTATCTTTTTAGTGACACATTTTGCGCATGTCTAATCGGAATGAAATCAACTACAATACTACTCGCCTTTCGCTAGCTTTAGATAAGTCTTTCTTCTCACGCACGCCGATTTAAACCGTAACGGATCATTGCTCATCATATCATAAACTTTCATACGATTCTGATCATCCGTGCCTTTTGTATGGGAACAGTTAGTTAATTCCGTTTTCTATAGACGGTTTTATTGAAAAAAGATGGTGGGACTCACAGAAATATGATGCCAGGGCGGCACTTGCGTTCCGTAGCTCTAGTATAAGTTTTTTCGAAACATTAACTAATTCGAACGCGTTTGCGTTTTGTCTCGAAATGTATGAAAACGCTCTCACCGAGTTTGAAATACGCGCGTTCATCGGTTAGCAACAAATGTTATACTCGCTGTTTTAGTTTCCACTAGTGACCACCAGAGGCGCTGTTCACGTTTTCATACCACTTTCATACATTTTGAGACAAAACGCAAACGCGTTCGAATTAGTTAATGTTTCGAAAAAACTTATACTAGAGCTACTGTAGTATCTCGTGAAGGGCTACGGGGTTTTTAGGTGCAAGTCCGACATAACCTCCGCGCTGCCCCTGCGGTGTTAATTTATCCATAACGGCATTCAGCCGTTACAAAAAAGACGGTATACCCTGTCCAATACGTCTAGACAAACCACTGATGTACACATACATGCATTCCGGTGTCCGATGTACACCGTTAGTTGACGAGTACTTGACAAATGCCTGCGCAAATAAACATGCAGAAAGCGCAGATAGTGTGTAGTGTAGATTAAATATGGATAGGGATACATCATCCTAGCGTTATCCCATCCCAGTAGGTACAGTTGCGTCCTAAAGGATGCCAGGGGTCCGCTACCTAATCCACTATATATAGGCACTAGTTTTACTGAATCGACTGCCATCTGACCTTCCAACCCATGAGGAAACTAGACCTTATTGAGATTAGGCTTGTCAAGTGAGCGGGCAACGTGACTGTTAAGACTTGTGTGTTGTGACTGTATTGGTGTTTGTGTTAGTGGATATATATTATTAAATGAAAAATAATATCTGTATTTCTCAAGCAAAAGAGTACCTTGTAACGTTGTATGTTACATGTCTTATAATTTATCAAAATAAACATATTTAAAACTATCTAAATTAAGTACTTACTTACAATAACACTTAAACTACTTTACAAATAATGAATTAAATAACAAGAATATTACTTTAGGTATTCTTAACACTTTTGTGCGCGATGGTATCGCATGGGTGGCGTGATGTTCTTTCCGCGCGCCGATTGGTCGCGCGGCGATAAAGGAACATCCAGATGCGCCTGCGACGCCGCGACGCCTGCGCCTTCACTCATTCCACCACCGAGGCTCCTAGAGGTTGGACACTGTCCGGTGCGCTCGCGGTATCGTACTATACCGTGTCATCATGCGTACCGGACGTGTCAAAAATGTCTTTTTCCCAACGTATTTGGGAGGGCCTATTTTTATTCTTACATAAATATATATCACAATGTATTAAGTGTCTTCTCGCACCCCAATTGGGTAAGTTTTGAACAAGTGTTATAATCCAGCAGTGTTTAGCGTTAAGTTAGTGCTTATTTTAAACCCTAGTGTACCTAATAGTAGGTATGAATCCTTTAGCGTTATTTTTTATGTTGAACAAAATTTTCCTGTATCGATTGCCGCATTTATTGTCCAAATCTGGCCACCTTTTAACTTAGTAGAACGTTTTAGACTTTAATTTCGAAGTGGCGTAGTCTCGTTTACTGACGGGTGAAAATTAGATATTATCGAAAAAATAATCAAGTTTGGTCTCTTCACTTATACGATTGTGCAAAAGTGACTTGCTTTCATTACAAAAGTGCAGTTTGTTTCCATAACTACTATGACACAGTCGCCAAGGCTCGTTTGTAATTCATATAGTTTAAAAACTAATCGACGGATTGTCATAATTTTTGTTTTATCGCGTAGATAATACTATGAGAATTTATGTAAATATATAAATTGACTATATAATTGGACATGTAGTTGTTATTTTTAATATAACGAAAAAAAGAAGAATGAAAATTTTACAATTTTGTTATAGGTGGCCGCCATCTTTAATTTTTTTAAATGGTATTTTTCTTATTTTAATTAATGGTGTCAATACCAATCGATTGATACCCATATTACTTAAATAGCAGATGCCGTTTTGAAATTATACACTTTTTTTTAAATGCGGCTCCCCCTTTGGTAAATGACCGCCATTTTGAATTCCCGTCGATGAAATTTTCGTTTCGTCGGATGAAATCCTTTATATTGGTTCCTAGTATCACTGGAGAAAATGAATTGCTTTCTGCATACGATGCAGTTTGATTTTGCTAAGCCTTTTGACTAACAGTGTTTTAACAAGAAACGCAATATTGAACACCATTTTTCTCATGAACTATTAGATATATCGAGAAAATGATAATAACCAAAGTTATAGATAAATTTATGCATAACATAATTCTCATACAAAGTTTTTGTGTAGCACGAAGCATTTATGAGTTTTAGAAAAAATAAAAAAAATTGGAAACTAAAATAGCCGCCATTTTGAATTTTTTGCGTGGATAGTTTGGCCTCGCTCAGTATAAGTTACAAGTAGCCTAAGGAACAGTTTCCATCGTGAGGCCAAACTTTATCATGACTTGTAACTCCCAAGATCCATTTATATGGGGATTCACACCTACTATAAGTGCTAAAATAGCTTCAGTCATAGCCTGTGCTTAATTTAAAATAGTGTTTTGCACCTACGTTTGCATTCTCAATCATTGTTTGGTGATTATTACCATAAATAGTTATCGGAACATTATAGTTTTATTTCGACGCTTGTCAGTACTTTGTTCCGGCCATTTTGTAACAACCTAATTATTAGATTTCACCGCTTGGCAAACCATTTTATACGATTACCTTCTTTTATTTTTCTTAAAACTGCAAGTAATTTACTGCACTGCTAAAATCCTTTGTTCTTCCACTCTTATATTTAAACTCCGTTCTGATAGTGAACACTTGCACCAACTGCTTACGGCTTCTCCTCATACCTAGGCGCAAATCTACAGAGGGTTCACTATCAGCGGAGGAGTCTGGATGAATTTTAACTGTGGACATTTATTCACAGGGTGCGACTTTTAGGCTAAGAAGCCGCCCGCGCTTAAGCGCGCGCATTCCTGCAACTTATTTGTGGAACAGCACCACACCAGCTGCCTCGGCGCTCCCGAGCCCTTCCATCAGCTCCACTGACCGCTGCCCTAGTACCGAAGACCTAGCAGCCGCCGTCGCCCTAGGGGAGTACCGAACTGCGGCGTAAAACCAGACGGGCTTAACCCACCGACCATTCGTTATTTTTAAATAAATTATATTTTTTTTGTAGACGTTCAGTTGTTTTTTTTATTTATTTATTATTAAACCACATCCTGGGACTGAACGCTTCAACCTTTTTACTGCGTCAATAAGACGTTATTTCCTTGTTGACGTAATTAGAAATCGTCCTAATGGACTTACAGTTTACACTGTCAGCTGAGATTTTTCATATCGTACCGCCTCTACACTGACAAAACGGCGCCTAAGCTAGGTTTTAGGGCGGAAAAGGGCGATTAGAATCACCTCAGATAAAATAATAAAACCATCAAAGCAATATGTAATATTTCAATTAAAATCATCCAATTACGTGTAGTTGCATATTAACTACTTAAGTACTCACATGCGATCAATTTTACGACTAGAAAGTTTCAATTTATCACACTGAGAATGTAAACCAGAGATTAAGTTCGTTAAAGAATCGTAAACAGACGATTATGCACATATCATTTACGGTCATGAATATAGATGTTCTGCCCACCCACAATATCTTTATTATTGGTTGATATATTTCTTTAATATGCAATAATCTGTACATACGTCGACGATTTTATGATGAAGCAATATAGCAACAATATCCCGGCAATATCGGCATGTTTTGTAATGCAAGATTATAGCCATACGATAGGTATCTATAATAATAATCGGCAATATTCTTCTTTTTATTATGAATAATGGTAGTCCTGTGTTGTCGGGTAGGAAAAGCACCATCCCCACGGGTGTCGTAAGAGTTGACTAAACTAAAAAAAAAAAAATTAAAGTGTATGTATGTGTATGTTCAACCTAATGTTTTTAGTATAATTAAAAATGTGATTGCTCTTGGACAGCATCTAACAAGTATTAGAAAAATTAAAATGGGAATTTATAATACTAACAAATAAGAACTGGCATATGTATTATTTATTACAGAGTCCGAATGTATTTATATAATTTTAGCACAATTGTCAATACACTATAACTGAACAAACAATCAGCACGCGTCTTCTAAGAATCTTACAACAAACACAGAAGCTATGCAAACAAAACTACACTCTCAATTTAAGAATGAAAGCAATTACCTATCTAGTAAAGCAAAACTAGTAACTACCTACGAGTACATACTCGTACATAGTACTCATACTCATTTAAAAAAAATTACATGTCATTATTATTATTGAGAACATTGTTATAGACAGTTAAATTGTGTCAATTCAAATTAAGAGGAGGGGTAGGGCAAGCTCTCTCCATACAAACTTTGTGCAGGATTTACTTCGTTTGTGTTTGCATTAAAGTTATGATTTTTGGTTAGTATGCTTATTTTTCTGATAGCTACTTCGTGATGTATTTTTTTATTAACTTCTTTTAATTTTTGATTTTTGTTTTTTTTTGAAATATTTGATAATTTTCACATCACGATCTTCGCATATCTAATATTTACAACCAAAAAAAATATTATATTTGTTAGTGCCAAAACCGACGAATAAAACGTGCACAAAGTTTGTATGGGGAAGGCCTTGCCCTACCCTGCGCCTTAAAGTAAAATATCAAAAAAAGTAATGACGATTTAGTGAGTATGATTACGATTAGTGAATAATGAGTACTTTCTATACAAACTACCATAAAACAATAATTATAGTAGGTATATATCACTATCAATGTCAGCGATTAAATTCGGCCGTGAAGTAAAGAATTTACTGGTTCTTCACGAGTAGCACAGATAACCAGTCACATGCTGAAGGTATGACAATAGAGCATGTGATGTGAATTTATTTTATTCTGACGAATGTTTGAACTATACTTCCCGCGGCCGTACAAGAACCCAATGACACTGACAGTGATATTTCTGACAGTGTTGTACAAGTTTCGATGCTTGTATTTTTCATGCAGCATGTTTATTCATTTTATGTCACACCTGGCCATAAAGTGGCCATTATCGCACGCTCCGCCCGCGAAAAAGCCCACTTCCTGGCCAGGGGGTGACATAAAATTTTGTACTTACCACGGGCGATAATAAAGAAAGCCTCAGATCGCATATTTATCGCCCTTGCCTTCGGCTCGGGCGTAAAATACCTGCGATCTGAGACATTCTTTGTTTTATCGCCCTTGGTAAGTAATGTACTATTATTATACGCACTTCTAACAATGCTTTATTTTTTGTGCATCCAATTATAATGCAACGTTGTTTTATTCTTACACAGTTCCGTTACAATAAAATTGAAGTATAGAGATGTCGTAATTTTATTGATACTATTAGTACAGTACAGGTACTGTCGAACTCATTTACTTGTAGCTGAACAAGTAGCCTTCTATTGCCAACAAAGTGAAACGTTTGCAGTTGCGGGCGTCTATAGACTGGGGTGTCCAGGTGGACCGTAACCATGTTTGCCATCGTTGTCGTATAAAAAAAATTGAACACTGTGCAATAAAGTCTAAATAAATAAACACAAGTACCCCTTATTGCCACGACATCAGCTATCTCATGTGAGGAGTCGCAGATCCAGGCTTCCATCAGGTCGCCAAATATTGTGCGTAATATTGTACCGCGTGCTACGTGGGAAAGTGGGAAAACCTAAAATTCTTATCCTTATTTAAATAATCAAGATATTGCATAATATTCATGTAAACATACATTGAGATTTATCTTGACTTTATTTGTTTTTTTCATAGTTTACTTAGTGAACGTTAGTTTTAGAAACCTCACGGAAAATATAGGAAACAAGCAAACAGATATATGATTAGATTAGGTAGTCGTTCTATAATAGTGCATCTATGGTAGGCATTTTATCATACGATTATTATTATTATTGGTTTTTGTGGGCCTTCTATGCCGCCTCGACCAGTTATTGATCTATTGTGGCAGCCCTTAAAGTTCTTTGCTTAAACCCGTTGCTTCCAGGAATTTCCAGACTATTTGGGTAGCAATCTGCTGTATCATACGATACGACCATCATGAATTATTATATATGTATGTATTTTACTGTCCAGGATAATAGCAACTAACTAAGTTCAGATTCAATTAGGCTCGGTAATAAACTGTCGATAACCGTAAGTTACGTCCGTTAAAATCTATTTACTTATTGGCAAGTTTAACAATTCTCTATGAAATGACTGCCATCTTGAACGTAACTTAAACAATCGAAATATTTTCAAAAAACCCAGTATGTTTCAAGCTATTTTGGATGCTGACTGTACCTAATCGCTAACCGCTACCGAGAACCTTTGACTCACGAGACTTTAAAATAATACTTTACGTCAATGCTTAGCTGTAGGCATATTAGAGCTTAATTACAGTTAAATACACGGACCTACATGTTATATTTATAATTACAATAACGGGTGGTTTTCGTAATGCTTCTGAAAACTTGATGTGACATTACGGGATATAATCATAGATTTAGTGCCAGTTGCACCAACGTACGAACACAGACCGGTCATCGTCAAATATGGCGCCAGCAGCTGTCATCCCATAGAAACTTGTCAAACTTTCCATACAATTGGATTATTTGGATTTGACGAACACCGCTTACGATTACAGACGGTTTGGTGCAAGTTATAGATGCGCCACCGAGCGATGTCCAATGTCTTGCTTAAGCGGGTATTACACTGTCCTGAATTCAGAATCCCGACTAGTGGAGGGGAGAAGCATCTCGCTCTAACGTATAGGTCCGAACCCTTCTAAGTGTCCTGAATTCAGGACCCGCTTTATGGAAGTGTGCCTGTACGTATAACCGGACCATGAAAAAAATGCTCGGTCGGTGATAGAGACATACCAAGGCACTGTTTTCTATTTCCTCTTATACGAACTGCAATAAGGCTATCTTTCTCTAGCAAAGCGTGTATATCTAGGTATGCGTTGCATCGACGTGGCGACCGTGACGTCATGAAGGAGAACTGAAGGATATGACGTCATCGCACCGGTGTCATGTTTGACCATGTTGTTGACAGTGCGTCTAGCCGCTTTTGCGTCACGAGTGCGAATAAGCGCCTGACTAGAGCATACAACACAGGCGATCTTTATAAGAAGTATTAGGACGGCATGTAGGTGTTTGTGGTCTGACCATCTGTCGCGCAACGGAGCAACCAATAGAGTACCTAAAATCTAAATTCAACGCCCCTCCCGCATTTGCGCTCACATTTGATTTGACGTTACTTACGTCATATGGATGTAATATAAAATAATATACTATACTTTCGTCAATTTTTTTTTCAGGTTTGATGGTGGAGATGGTGGGATGACCTGGACGCATACGCATCATCAATGATTGGCCAGAGAATGCAAGGGACAGAGATGTTTAGAAGTACAGGCCTTTGCCCAGCAGTGGGACACTCTAGCACTAGCATGCTAACAAAAAAAACGTAAGTATAGCATATTACATTCATCTAAAGTAAGTAACGTAAGTATATTATTTGGGACGACAACGCGCACTGGACTCCTTTGGAGATGCGGGCGTCTTTAGGCTGCGGTGTCCGCTTACCATCAGAAAAAAAAGAAAAGAAAAGAAACATTAATTCGTGACAATCAAAACACTTACAAATAGGACATTACAAAACAGAATTTTGCCACGAAATGGTCACAACTCAGCGTTATGCTGGCAGAGCCAGCGCTGGTCTTCCGTTGTGACCATCAGGACCGTACCTAAGCTTGTTTGCCACCGTCATTGTAACAATGTCTACTAGAAGAGGGGCATACATTTTAGAATTGGTTTTAAATTCGCACAGATCTTACCCTACTACAAAGTAACTTGTATATACGTATATATCTAGTTACGCGCTTGTCGATAAACAAGATAAGTTTTTCTTATTTGGCAATTGACAATATTTAATAATTTCCAAAAGTCTTAATTCGAAAACCATTTCGGTAAAAACGTGTGAAGTACACAAAAACATTTTTTTAGATTTTTTTCTCCGTTAATTTTGGAAAAAATCGCAAATTACTGTAAACCGAAAGTTGACGTCATCTTCCTCGCTGTATTCAGGGAGACCTTAGTACAGAGTTCAGACAATCGCTGCTCTGAAGTGGCTATGGATTCTTGTTGGGAAGATGACGTCATATTTTACTTACGCCCTTTTGGAATGACCTACTTTTCAACGTGTTTTTTTTTTGTATGAAATAATGAGTTAAATTGAAAAAGAAAAAATACGGGTGGCTTAAATTTTTACCTATTTTCTAACTAGTTCATAAAATAAAGTAGTTAAAAATATGAAATGTTGTCAATTAGCACAACCTGCTTTTACAAACACTAGAAGTACCTACTGGTACCGTATTTATTCCACTTAAAATATAATTACTTTAATTTAGCATAATTAACATTAATGTATAAATGCCTCCAACAACACTTGCACGATTTAATCAGAGAAACATGCTTGTGGTTAACTGCGTTAAGTTTTTAACGCGAGTGAAAGCACCCACTTCACACATTAAATTTTAACAGGAATATCTCGTGTAACATATAAGTGTTCTAAGCCTTAATCTACCCGAGCCCAGAGAACACCAGGCACATAACAAAACAATGCCATTGTTTATTCTCGCCAGGAGAGGACGCAGAACCAGGTCTAGTTTTCCACCGTTGGAAGGTCAGATGGCAGGGACTAGTATAACTCATCATCCTCGTATCGTTATCCCAGTACAGTTGCATCCTGAAGGATGCCTGGGGTCCGCTACCTAATCCCAAGATTTGGCGTAGGCACTAGTTTTTACGGAAGCGACTGCCATCTGACCTTCCAACCCCGAGGGGAACCTAGACCTTATTGGGATTAGGCTTTGTCAAGTGAGTGGGCAACTTGACTGTTACAAGTTCTCAAACCGCCCGAAGGCCTCCAACTTGGCTTAACGACTGCTGCCATAGACAGCAACCGGGATCAACGGCTTAGCGTGCCTTCCAAAGCACGGGAGCGCTCAGTTAGTAACCACTCAAAGCGGTCACCCATCCAAGTCTTGACCGCTGCCCACGTTGCTTAACCTTAGATACCGCAAGCGGTACCCGGTGCCGATGGGCCACGAGCGCTCCAAGGGACTATTATATAACTAGTTTCACAAAATCTGGGGATAAGGTGCTAAATTGAACGGGTTCGGACCCCTTTAGTGAACTGCCGAGAAAGCCCTAACCCCCCTTATTCATAGACATCCATAGCCGATAAAATTCATTTGTCTTTATGTCTCTTTGAAATTTATCTTTGTGAGGAAGGGACAAAACTCATTCTAGTTGTTTTTTATGAATACTTAAGGGGGTAAGAGGATGATGAACTTGTTGAACGTATAAAAATGCAAAGCTTGCAAAGACTAATTATGCCGTGATACGTGGAACTGTACCGTTTATAATTGTCGCGGCATTCAGTTACAATTACTTGCAACCGCTTTCAAGATTCCAAGAACGCCAGTTGACTGGCGACAACGCGAGAAATGTATGCAAAATAAAACAATGACTCTAAATTTAGGTATTATTAATTAGTTACTATTGTTAGTTTTTGTTATTTATACTTTCATAATTTTCAAACCACTTTGATAAGTGGTACAGACAGGCACGCGACATAATCTGCGTGATTCAAACTTTTAAAAAAACCTTATGTACGAAATATCATTTTATATTTAGCTACTGTGGCCTTTCGTGGTAAACATCGTACAACGCACACACTTCTTTTTAGTTTTTCTGTTGGATTTTATTGTGATTTACGCCTATAAAACAGAATAATATATTTTTTTTATATTACCTACTCAATTATGGTGCATTTTATCGCCAACTCAACGGCAAATTATCATTAAGTTATAATTCTTTATAATATATTGATTAATTCAAAGTTAGCCAGTTAACAGAATACAAGCCTTGTAAAAACTTGACGACCATTAGCAGACCATAAGGAACTGGTCAGATAATCATCTAACTATGTAGGTACTGTTAGCCATCTAAACCATTTCCTACTTAAAACGTTTACATAAGATACGAGTTACTACTCAATAATCTACTATCTTATACTCGCGTGCCAAGACTTAGGCCATAAAGTTAATGTAGACATACAAAGGAATTGCCCGGAACATGCGTCACCAAATTGGCTCAATTTGGGTCTTATTGTTTTGTAAGGATTATAAAAAATGAAAGCGAGTGAAAAGACAATTTTATTGTGGAAATAAGACGTCTTGACAAATATACGTACGACATAAACGCGATGACGCTAGCAAAGGCCATTTTAAATTCATTGTAGAGGCCTTCGGGCCGCTTGAGAACTTCTAACAGTCAAGTTGCCAAGCCTCACTTGACAAGCCTACCTAATCCCAATAAGGTCTAGTTTCCCCTCGGGTTGGAAGGTCAGATGGCATCATCACACACATATACATACATAAACTCACGCCTGTATTCCCAAAAGGAGTAGGCAGAGCACATGAAATTAAATTCCAGTGCCACTTTTAGCAATTGTAGGTTTAAAGATGGAGAAAATGTGATATTGCAGTGATAGTTTGCTAGCCCATCGCCCACAAACACTCTTCAACCCATTTAAGGATAGGTGAGCTAAAATATCGATTATCAAAGTTCATGAATAAACACCACCCATATGTTCTACAGATTAACATTTTCTTTGTTCTGTCAATCACGATAAATAATTATTTACTTTAAATGAATTGTACATAAGGACAAAGGACAAGTCAAGAGTATATACCCCAAATCGACAAACCGTGACATATTTAAATCCGCAATAACAATGAGGAAGTAGTTCTGTTTTTTTTTAGGAATCAACCAAACTTGATTCGATCCCTTAGCGGTTTAATTTTTCCTTGCACAGATTCACGGCCTGTGCTTCGAGTTTCTGTCAGTTAGTTACAGTCTCACCTTTTGTAGATGGAAGAATATTTGTAAGTAAAGATAATGTTCTACCTGTATGACTTATTGGTGAAACGACTCGGCATCGGCAATGTAAACTCACTGTTCAAACAGCAAATAACACTCACGTTGGTTTTAGATCGCTCAAAAACTCAAAACAAAGGTTGCTTCGATATGCATGTGATGTTGCGCACTTTATGCAGCTAAAATGATAAAAAACTGGAGTAACTAATTGTGAAAGCGAACCTTTTCTTGTCATCACGAGTCTTAACCAGAAGAAACCTAGTTGCTCAGATATGTATCTATTATAAATTGTTAAGACATCTCGCAGACTTTCTTACGCCGGTTCTTCTCGAGGCAGATATTTTAGGAACCGGTGGTGCGGTGGTAGTTTTTGACATTCATAGGTGTATGTATTTTGCCAAAAATAAAGAACAAATTAATTTTGATTTTTGTTTTTTGAGAGATTTTCTGTCAAGAACTGCTTTGTAAATCGCGTAAGCCGTTTTAGAGAACCCATCCCCAAAGTTTCTCGTTTAATAGTCCCTAATAATATATTTTCCTGTTTTCAACTTTTCATTAATCACCATCAGGCATATTATTACTGTTGAACAATGAGGTAAATCAAACTTAGACATAACAGGAGGGTAAAATCTCTCGTAGCTCGGCAGGCATATTCACACCAGTGGCGGAGCGTTCATACAACTCGATTCCCACCGGCTTGCCTAATTTTCAACCAGTCCAGTTCTTTTACTATATGGCTCATGAAGAATAGGACATGCAAATTATTTCCGGCTTCCCTAAGAATATTTTTGACGCGCCGCCACTGATTCACACACATTCAAACGACGGTTAAGCCCCGTGTACAGTCGAGTTCATTAATATGTGTACACCTTTGCAGTCTATTCCCTTGTAATAAGGTCCAAAAATGTGTATATATTAGTAGTAATCCTGGCTGTAATAAAATGTGCGTTGAGAATCCCGCTCTTTTCCTTATTGCACTGCACTAATATCATGTAACCGACTGGCAGAATAAACATGGGCCCCATTCGACCTGACAAAACGTGCTACAGGACATCACAGGGATATCCCCATGTCTGTCTTCCGAATTGAAAACGAAACAAAAGCTATAGCTGATCCTCTTTTGTCAGTTACATATTCATAAATGATTCTGTTATCACGCTATAGTATCCAAAAAGAGTCAGGGGTCTACATTTAGGTACCTACCCTACCATTAAGGAAGGGTAAATACCCATATTAAATTTGCATCCCTATGGCATGCCTACTATAAGTAATATGATCAGTTGATCCCTCTATAACTCTCCAAAAACTGAAAACCTTCCAGATTCGAAGCCTCTTTACAAACCTGTTTATATGTCAAATGCAACTTTTGTGGATACATCTCCTGCAGCCTCTGACAGAGGTGTGCAGCCGTAGTGGCTAATCTCGCCATCTTGATCGCACCAACACTCTACTTCAATAATCCGTCCCCCTCTATCACCAGGTCAAGCACCCGATAGCGTAATCTTCAATGATTGACATCTCCCACGCAATAATACAAGGCTACACTGTGTTTTTGTCACTAAGTTGTCACAATAGTTTTTAAATGACACTGTCACTCTTATTTTAGCAAACGAATGAAATCACTTAACAAAAATTCTACAATTTAATTAAGTTACCAGTAAGCAATTGTTTATAAATATTTTTTGATATTGACAACACTAAAAATACCATCTTCCAATCTTAGTCCAAAACGGAATAAAAAAAAAGTTTTAAGAAAATATTCGCGCCTCCGTGCAATATGAATGCCTGAACGCTACTGACTGCGGCTAATTCTAAGGATTCGAAGTCTTGCGGTGCGTTCGACAACAATGTCCCCTTCTAATTCCATTGGTGGAAGCGAGAGGGAGAAGTCAACGGCACGTCAGAGAGATGAAAATTAATTTCTCACAGTGATAAGATTTGAACGTTGAGCGATATTTGATATGAAAGTGACACTCGAATCAACCTACGCCGTGCTGAATAAACAGAATAATCTATATTAATAATGCGTATCTACATAGATACGATTTAGCTGTATACCTAAAGCACTTTTCATAACATTTCGACGTTTTTAATTAAGTTTCCTAGATTATTGTAAAACTCTGTAAAAAGAACAGCATAACCGTAGGTAATTAAAACAAGACATACGAACTTAAAACATCAAAACAGACTCGGAGTGAAGATCTTTTTAAGAGTGTATCAGTGGCGGAGCGTCCATACAACTCGATTCCCACCGGCTTACCTAATTTCAGCCAGTCCATTTCTATTACTACGGCTCATGAAGAATAAGAAAGCCAATTTATTTCCAGCTTCCCTAAGAATATTTTTGACGCGCCGCCACTGGAGTGTATATATATTTTATTCATAGAACAAGAAAATATCAATTATAAAACAATTGACGACTACGACTTGGAAAATCTTCAATCCTATCAAATTAAGGCAACATGAACACACACACATGAACATTAGCTTTCATTTCCGTTACCCTAAGGTTGTCTGGAAGAAATCGCTCTTTAGCGATAAGACCGCCTGTTGTTTGCCTCTACTTATTGTGTTTTTTTTTTGTATTGTACTGTGTCCTTTAATTGAGATGTGCAATAAAGAGTATTTGTACTGTATTGTATTAATTGTATAGTTTTATTAAGGTTAATGTAGGTATGTTTTTGAATTTATTTATTTATTGACATTTTTATTTTTAATGTATAATTATCAGATAATTTTAAGACATAGATTGTATTTACTGTAATGACATTCAAACACGATGAAAATTGTTAATGAATTAAATAAACTGAACTGAATCATTAACTTACCCATATGGTATTGAATGAACAACATGTTGTTACTGGAACATAGGTACTCGTATTATGTTGCATTTGTGTAGGCATATCTGGTGTGGCATCAAGCATATTTGAAAAGCAAACATATCCACTTTTACTTCCAGAGCTGTATCTGTATATACATATTTTTTTCTTAAAATAGGTAATCCAGCTTGTTAGCAGCAGCCGTTCCCACAAGTTACAACTTTTTCGCTGTGGTCAAACTTACAAATTCGACACCCATATACCATGGGATAATCTATGGAGCGCTCGTGGCCCAGCGGCGCCTGCGTACCGCTTGCGGTATCTAAGGTTAAGCAACGTGGGCAGCGGTCAGGACTTGGATGGGTGACCGCTTTGAGTGGTTACTAACTGAGCGCTCCCGTGCTTTGGAAGGCACGTTAAGCCGTTGATCCCGGTTTCTGTCTATGGCAGCAGTCGTTAAGCCAAGTTGGAGGCCTTCGGGCGGCTTGAGAACTTCTAACAGTCAAGTTGCCCACTCACTTGACAAAGCCTAATCCCAATAAAGGTCTAGTTTCCCCTCGGGGTTGGAAGGTCAGATGGCAGTCGCTTTCGTAAAAATTAGTGCCTACGCCAAATCTTGGGATTAGGTAGCGGACCCCAGGCATCCTCCAGGATGCAACTGTACTGGGATAACGCTAGGAGGATGATGATACCATGTGATAATCTATTTCGCCACGCCAAGATCCTCTCATCAGACACACCTCTTACGTAACAGTAAAGCAGTTTATATCTATATCTATGTTACTATCATATAGATCCTCAAAGAAGCGGTAATGGATAGAACCCAAATTTTAGTCTTAGGCTGGGTTGCACCAAACCGTCTGTAATCGTAAGCGGTGTTCGTCAAATCTGATTGTATGGAAAGTTTGACAAGTTTCTATGGGATGACAGCTGCCGGCGCCATATTTGACGATGACCGGTCTGTGTTCGTACGTTGGTGCAACCGACCCTTACTTGCTAGTGGTAGCCAAATATGCCGTGCTTTTCGCCCGCCCGGAACCCAACTAGCGAAATTACTTTTGCTAAACAAATCTTTTGGCTCCGTGAGCTGTAGACCACGCGAGTGGTTTTTTTAAGAAATTTGTTTTTTTATTTTATTTACAAAAACCGACTCTACAATAAAAATCGACGTATATATAGGCATTCGAAAGCATTTATGTCGAAGCTGAAGCGGAGACCTTCATTTCAATCGGTTAATTAAACCGGATCGAGCAAACTTATGACACTTTAGTCTCCAAATATGGTCATGAATACACTATTTAAAGGTTACAATACAATACAATACAATACAAATACTCTTTATTGCACACCTCAATTAAAGGATATACAGTACAATTCAAAATCACAGTAAGTAGAGGCAAACAACAGGCGGTCTTATCGCTAAAGAGCGATTTCTTCCAGAGGCAGAGGGAGAGGTTATTGGGCCTGCGCACCCCGCCGTGGTTTTATTGTCTTTTCACGTTAAACGGCTTACCGATCAGATACGAGAAGCTTCAGCCCGTAGAAGGACGTATACTTTATATCCGAAGGGGTGCCAAGGGGTTAAAATGGGGTCGGAATACACAGGACTACCATCAACAACTTCTACGCGGACGAACTCGCTCGCGAAAGCAAGTTTATTCGTAAATCATGTTATTGCATATCGCAATTCCTTATTCAGTATTTATTTGTAAACAGGTTGACCACAAATTCCGCTGTATCGATGAGACACAGAGGAAAAAATAACTGGATACATCATAGTAGGTAAACAATACTGTAACAGGCCGATTAGTTCTGAGAATCACGATATACTCGTAGTATACAATATAACGAGTACTTATAAACTATAGCTGCAATAATAAGGGAAAACCACAAAAAATGCAGCAGTGGCACGGGTCAAAAATATTCTAAGGGAAGTCGGAAATAATTTGCCGATAAAACAAAACCCTCACACTTGGTTATTCGTCTGCATGTCTGTCTATCACGACACTTTATCTCGGGAACGCGTGGAGGTATCGAGTTGAACTTCTAGTTAACTTAAAAAAAGATACAGCCGTTTATAAAGCAAATTCGTAGATAAACCATGAGCTTTTTGATCTCCGATCTCCCTACACTTTATTTTCGATAAGTCGTGTACTTACAACGTAACGGCGAAAGCAGGGCGGTACTCTCAGGAACTTGTTTTATATCTTTGATAAATCTAAAAAACCGTCTCATATGGAAGCCCAATAAAAGAGGGAGGCAGAAAAATCGAACTCAAAAGCACATATTTCAAGAGGTCTTAAAAGTCTGTGGCCAGGCCAGGTGCACATAGAGCTTTGTTTCAATCGGCTTGCCTATTATTGAATAATGTTCATAGTACTGAAACCGTACGCTTACAATAGCTCCGGCTTCCTTACATAAAGTAAGTTAATTTTACCGGATTATAATAATTTGATCACTAGCCCTCTTTTTTGACTAGAGTAGGAACACTAAAACAGTTAATCTTTAGTATTAACCAAAAATCAGATATACTTGTCAAAAAGAAGAATATTAAATAACTTCCTTGAAAAAGCTCTATGGCACTATTTACTTATACTCTTTGCCCTCCATGCGCCACATAAGTGATCCATTAAAAAAAGACACACAATACGTGAAGTGAACCTGATTGGTGCTAACTCACGACCATACCGATCCGCGATCGTGACCGACCAATAAGGTAATTGACACTGACGTTCTAATTTCAAAAATTTCGGTTGGAAAACTGAGAATTTTCCGCCGTAAACCGCCCGTAGCTGTAGTTGGTGGTGGAGGTGTTTCTTTAGAATGTGTACAACAAACGCATTACAAATGGAATTAGGAAGTAGACTGATAGCACGGAATTGCTGCTCACAAAGTTTCACGAGAATCGGTTGAGAAATGAGACCTATAGAGGACAGCAGCCTCAGCTGAATCGCAGATGCTTCCTTCGCTCGATCAAATAGCTGCGTCAAATTTCAGTTGCCTAATAGCAAAATTTTAGTTTATCTACACACATATCATAAATCCTCTAATATGCGTTCGGAAACCGTGGAAAATGACTCTCATTTCAACATTCAATGAATTTATGGCAATTTTCTTATCTGTGGCTAAGGCTACAGCAGTAATAAAATATTTCATTTTAATCTCATATATGATGTTAAAATATTACGTCAAACAAAACTGTCAAAATTTAAATGTCAAAGTTGACATGTCCCTATTCTAGTATCACTGAAAATTCAAATTCAGGCGATGCGAAATGTCAGCTCGATGTTTTTTTAGTATATATCGCATGAAATTTGAGCTAGAACGACATGATCACATCAGAATAAGGACTCTTTACTTTTTAAAATAACATTCAGGTATCTGTTGCCAGTTCTGATTTCGATATTTCCGCAACCGTGCAAAAAAGGTTGTATTAACACAATTATTGTATTTATTTACTACGGTTTCTGAACCCATCTTAGAGTAATTATAATATGTGTGTCATCATCATCATCATCATCCTCAGCCTGTAGTCGTCCACTGCTGGACATAGGCCTTCCCCAATTCGCGCCACCACACCACAATATGTGTGTAGATAAAGTAATGTATGCAACTGTAAATAATTAGGCATTAAAACACTCGTGTGACCTTATTATGACACTCGCCTTCGGCTCGTTTCATAAAACACACTCGTGTTTTAATGCCCCTCATTATGTACCAGTTGCATAAACTACTATTATAAAGTTAAACACTGAGCGAAAAAAATACTAATTATTAGTAAGTTTTAGTGAATCCCAAGACAAGGAGATTATATACTAACGGTTACAAAACAGTTTAGTAGTAATTAGTAGTTACAAGGACATTTTTTTTGGTATTAGTAAATAACTACTATTATCAAAAACTGTTTTGTAACCGTTAGTATATAATCTCCTTGTCTTGGGATATACTAAAACTTACTAATAATAAGTTTTTTTTTTCGCTCAGTGAAGATACATAAAAAAATCTGGGAACATCTTCCACGCGTGTATTATGCAGTCAAAATTGTTTGATCAAAATGTACAAGTCAAGTGTTCTATGTAACTAAAAAGTCAATGAGATTTCTTTGAAAAAATACATAAACCCATTTATTCGACGAAATAACCGCGGATATAAATGGCGCTTACATTTCGCGAAATCCTTCAAAGAATAGTTTATTTACGTCGGTACTTTTGAGAACTTGACTACCGTTCTAATGTTTACGTATTCTTTATCGGGAGTTTACAAAACTGACATTAATAATGGTGTCAAAGAATATTTGCATTGAAATTGGGCTTCACGGAAATTTCGGAAAGTAATATTTTCTTGGATAAGCGTATTCATTCAATGTATAAATTTAGAAATAAAGGAAAAATTGAAAAGTTTAGGCACCGAGCAGGATTCGAACCTGCGACCTCCTGGCATTCGCGGCCAGTCGCTCTAGCCAACAGAGCTATAGGTGCAACCCACACCTGGCCCCCAAATTCTTCAACCGCCCTTCTTCTCGGAATCCTGCTAGATGCCTAAATCTTTCAATTTTTCCTTTATTCCTGAATTTGTCGATTAAATAAGTTCGAAAGATTCGCGACTGCTGAAAAATTAAAAACGGAATGTCATTATATCTCTGTTTATATATACATTTGACCTTGTTCTCTTCACATACAGAGATGTATTATAGGATAAGTTAAGCAAATATGTACCAAGGTATTATCTGTCGGTTAATTGTTGCTATGTATTCATGTCACTAAACGATATCGTATCATTGTAATTGTATTGTAATCTCTGACATGTAAAAGAGTCATTGAGGCCTACTTGCAGAATGAAGGTTTGATTTTTGATTTTGATTCGTCAGTCTTATTTCTACAACACCATTCCTTTTCACCCTTCACCCGGCTGATCTCCTTGTCTATAGTTATATTACTATTATTCCGAGCCTGTATTGTCCCACTGCCTGCAGCAGGCAAGCTCTTTGCTCTGTAGGGCAAAGGCCTCCCCCCTGGCCTCCGTTTCCAGTGTTGACGATCCTGAGCCTCAGCTCTGACCACTCGCACTCCTTTGAAAGAGTCTAGCTCGTCCCGCCATCGCCGGCGAGGTCTGCCTCGTCTCCGTTTCGAGCTGTCGGGCTGTCAGCCACTGGCGATCTTGGCCCCCAGCTTACTCGGCATACAAACGGACATGACCAGTCTACTCCCATTTTAACTTAGCCGCTTTCCAAGCTACGTCGACTATTTGCGTCTTGGAACGCAGTGCTGGTGTCTACACAAACAACTTGAAAATACTTATGAACGGTTTAATGTTCTTATTAGGGATATAAATGATGCCAAAAGAAGTGTCGGCAGGCCGATGCTGCGGCATAAGGACTGCGCCAAGCGAGACATGCACGCATTCAACATCCCGGTTCACAAATGGGAGGAGCTTGCCGAGGACAGGGACAAATGGCGCAAACTGGTGCTCGATGGGCGCAAAGTCCACGATAAAGCATGGTTTGCGACGCTCCCACGCATGGCTTGCAGACAAGCGAGCCAAGAGACATCGACCGGAGACCTGTTCGCCACGGGCGAACTTTACTTGCGAGGGCTGCGGTCGTGTATGCCGCTCTCGCATCGGCTTACACAGCCACAAAAGACGTTGTCTACCTGCATGACACTGCTTGTATAGTCTGTAATAGACTCGAAGGCCATTGATTGATTGATTGATTGAGGGATATAAAACACCGTGCGGCGCGTATAAATAAAAACAAATGCCTTGTCTCCTAAGAATGCCTAGGACCCCTTTCAAAGCCAATCGGGGTTGACCTCAGCAGCCGTCCCAAATCCTTTGTCACCAATAAGGCTGCATTGACGTCAGTGGACACAATGGCTCGTTAGCCGGATATGGGGTTGGCTAGTCGCCACTGCTCACGTACGCATGGGTTTCGGTACCTCTAGTATATTTATTTTCGAAATATAAACGCAAACGAACGCGTTTGCGTTTAGCCTCAAATAGTCTCAATGTTTATGGCAACGCGAACAGCGCCCTTGTGGCCTTTAGTGGTAAATATTATTTGGCATACAAATTTACACAAAACGCAAACGAGTTCGTTTGCGTTACGTTTCGAAAAAAATATATACAAAGGGTACGGAGCATGGCGTGGCTGGTGCGACCCAATAGAATGGTCGCGTTTATCGTCTACGTCGTGATAAAAATCAGATAAAATATGTTCTTTCGCTTATAAAAGATGGATTTGCAGTGGGATATTTTTAGGTACTACGAGTACATCATGAACTGAATATCTGAATCTAGGACAGTTGAAGAAGATGTGATCCATCGAACCTTCATCGATCCCGAATTCGCATAGCGAGTTACCCCGCACCCCGATTTTCATTAAATTAAAGTAAATTAGTTGAAGTTTGATGTTTTCCAAGTATTTTCAAAAGTTCTGTTAATACTGTTGTCACCGTATTATTCGCGATTATCTCACTCATATCATTACATTATAAACTACTCCGATTTGTCGCTGCGTGTAGGTGGGTTCTAACAACCGATCGTCTTCGTCATATGCAGAGAGCCCGTGGGTGTGATTGCATAATCGTGTTCGTTTTTCAGCTTATTAATCTATTTTAGGATTACTTAGCAGTGGCGGAGCGTCCATACAACTCGATTCCCACCGGCTTGCCTAATTTTCAACCAGTCCAGTTCTATTACTGGCTCATGAAGAATAGGAAAGGCAAATTATTTCCGGCTTCCCTAAGAATATTTTTGACGCGCCGCCACTGTTACTTAGGCCATTATTTGATAAGCACTAACCAAGCAGATTACTAATATAGGTGCGGTGACATTTTGTAGGTTGGGTAGCTAGACCAGTTAGGTACGTGGCCTGCGTCAGTTTACGGCCGCCGGAAGAACGAAGTTTTATAGAAACAGTCCCAATTTTCATTTTTACATGCCCTAAAGAAATATTTAGTCGTATGCATTTTGATTGGTAGCTGTTGAATGGGAGAATATTTAAAATAACGAGAAAATAGTCATCAACTCATTCAAGTGCCCGCAAACCGGCGCATCATATTACCTGGCCGCAAACCCAATTATCGACTCTACTTAGGTCATTATTTGACAAGTACTAATCTATCAGATTTCTAATCTAAAGGCGGTAAAATTTTTGTAGGTACCTAGAAAAGCCGGTATGGTAAAAAATTAATTATTACAGAATCTGAGAACCAATATTTGGTTTGGTGGAGATAGATACGTTTAGTTTATTAACATTACAATGAATGAATGCATGTGGTGTATTTAAACTGCCAACGGACCAACATGCAGCTAAACTCGTGACTTAAAACAATTACAATATGACCGCTACTAGCATGCTAATAAGATTTTTGTTAAACAATTATACCCTGTTAAATGTATAGGGTATCGATGTAGCTTCATTAACATGTGTATGGAGATCACGTGAGCAGACAGTACCACATGATCTTATTGTCCAGATATTATGCAAGACCATACAATAAAATACACAACAAAGGCACACAGACTTCGCTGGTTCGGCCACCTACTGAGATTGGAAGAGGATCGAGCCGTCAAGAAAGCATACTTGGGGCGACCAAGTGGGCGCCGCCCGGTTGGTCGACCCAGGTATCGCTGGGAAGACAGTGTGGAGGCGGATCTGCGGCAGCTTCAGGTCGAAGACTGGCAGGAGGCTGCGCAGGATCGGGAAAGGTGGCGTGCTCTCGTTTCGGAGGCCAAGATCCTCTTTGGGTCGCTGCGCCGCTAAAGTAAGTAGTAGTAAGTATACAATAAAATACAATATAATTACCTCAGTGGCGGATTTGCCCTAAGGAGATTGTCACACTGATCGCATCAGTATAGGTATAGGGCGGCCAATCCTTACCTGAGGGGCTAAAATTATCGCTTGTTATATGATGGACGCACCTTATCCACTAGCTTACGAGTATCATGACAATAAAGTAGCACCTGCCATTTACATTGTATACCATGCTGTAATTATTGGCATGAAGATTTTACATTTACCCACGTTATACCTCTTTCAGCACATGGAAACAAAGTAGACCCCCAGCTCATTAATCAGGTATATAATTAAGACAGAACATCTTCGGACTAAACGCCAGAAAAAAGCAATCATCCGAGACAAATTGCTGAACACACGCGACTAAAGCAGAATCCGTGGCAACTGACCATAATTTAACATATACTATTAGCATTGCAGTTAAATGACCAAAAGCAGACTTTATCTGGTTGAAATAAGGTTTATGAATAGTCAGTTATTTGTGATTATGATAATACAATGCTGCAAACATTTGTTCCCACCATTGAAGTAAGAGTGTAGAGTACATTATAGTGGCTATAATAGACATGACCACTGCTCGATCCAAGCTCGTGGTGGCCAACAAAGGATTACCAAAAGTCAGGGTCAATACTGAATATCGATATTGATAATGACTGATGACACAGATTATGACACTGTGAATATCGATTATGACCTAACACTGAGCTGGGATCCCGATATGCCATGTCTAGTCCAGTATTTTCCAGTATATAACTTTTACTCTCTAATAATTATTGACCAAGTGAGACGAAGCTTCAGCTTCGACAAAAATGCTTTCGTATGTCCGGATTTCAGGTGTTTCTTCTCTACAAGTCGCATTTTATCAACCGATTCTTGTGAAATTTTGTGAGGTTCGATCATAATATTAATTTTTTTGTCTAGTAAATTTTTGGAATTTTTTAAAAACAATTGGTTTTTTCAATGGTTTGTTTTCCTCTACATGTCGCATTTCTCAACCGATTCTCGTGAAATTTTGTGAGCAAGTTCGATAATTATATGTTTTTTGTCAAGTCAAACTTTTTTGAAGTGAAAACTTTTTTAGCGGCGCTGAGCACTTTTGTATCTACTGGGGAAAAATTGTTAAACTCGCGACAGATTCTTCTAAGACCAGCTAGTTAGTTGACCCCTCCTAGTATCGTGATTGCGATGTTAGGAGGGGTCAACTCAGCTAAACTCAGCTGGTCTTAGATGCGTAAGACACAATGATACTCGGGACATATATGTAAATGGATTATGCGAATATGAATATGAACATGAGTATGAATAAGTAAGTCTTAAGTCTTATGTTAAACGTTATTTGCTAAACCAAGCGTATTATACTGTCAACGATTTCTTAAATGACAAAAATGCTTTTAAGCCAGTTGTAGTTTAATATTGTTAGATTTAATACACCTATGTTAATCTTAGCGTAAATCCTTGTACTCGTATACTAGTTGCGTTACGTTCTATTAAACATGATGCAGTTTCTCGCCGAAAAGTCGCTTTAATCTTTGCTATCATCAATGTCCGCCAGCTTTTATGTCATGCTCGTATAAAGGACTTTGCTTACGGTGGCGTCGTTGATCGGGTCGCCACCTTCCCTAACAGATGGTCGAGGGAGACGATGGCTGAGATACGCGTCATACTCGTGATCGGGTGCTGTTTGTGGAGTCCGGTCGTTCATGCTTGCAAGGACATAGTAACTACTTTAATACTAGTGTCTTCTCTTGGAGATTGACGAGAGACATCACCCTGTTATGGATTAGTTTTTGTTGACATTGACTCTGAGAGAGACCTCTATATTAAATTGTTTTTTTTTTCCTTTTATATTTAAAACTTATTATTTTTATTTTGACGCTTTGAGACCATGTACATCTCAAAGCACGTTAGAATAGTCATTATTAAGAATATTTTGACGCTCAGAGACCATTTACATCTTTGAGATATTATATTAAATTTTGTTATTCAGACTGAGACCTTAAACATCTCTCAATTTTACTATTATTGTAATGTTTGTAATAGATAATTAATATTTTGACATGAAAAATGTATTAAATTCTTATTGATATATTTCTTAAATTGTAAATTAATATTTTCTCATGAAAAATCTATCATATGCTTATATTGTAAGACTTTTTTAAAATTGTACATTAACATTATGACATGTGAAAGTGCCCTTGTGGCCTGTTTGCAGAATAAGTGTTTGAATTCTGAATTTTGAATTCTGAATTTTGAATTCTATGTGTCTTAGATTTCTTGATCTTAAGTAGGTTAAGTATTATCATTGTAATAAGCATATTTTTGTGAGAAAATGGCTGACTGTCGAGTTTCTTTCGGCGTTTCTTCTCGGCAGTGGCCTCTGTGAAACGCTAGTAGGGTTTGACTTGTAAAAGTGCCATTACGGCCTACTTACAGAATAAAGTTCATTTATTTCATTTATTTATAATATATACGGATACCGATACCGATACGGATATGAATATCGTTGTTATTTACTTTCTTTATTGAATTTTCACTTTTGACGGCACTCCCGGAGTGCAACCCCTTTTTAGGGTTCCGTAGTAAACAAGGAACCCTTATAGTTTCGCCATGTCCGTCCGTCCGTCCGACCCCCGTTTTTCTCAGTAACCGTTAGTACTAGAAAGCTGTAATTTGGCATGAGTATAGATATTGATGACGCCGACAAAACGGTAGAATAAAATCTTGAAAAAAATTTTTTTTTATGGTACCTCCCCTACATGTAAAGTGGTGGTGCAATTTTTTTTTCTTCTAAACTCCATCGTGTGGTTAAAAATATTATAAGGTTTCTAGAAGTATTTTTTGATTCAAGAATCGGTTGGCATGATATTAAGCTTTGAAGTGATAATTTTCGTTATGGTCAAGTGTCCCCCCCCCCCCCCCCTGCCAGATAAACGGTGGCACCTAGGCATGTGAAAAAAATCATGGTAGTAGGATATACGATGAATTTAAAAGGAAAACTATCACAGCTAAGTAGACATTACTAGTTAACGAGTAATAGTCGAACTTCAGAAATGTACTTTGCAAAAGCAAACTTTCGTACAATTTCCATTGATACCTTAGATAATGTTGTTAATTCTGTCAAAAACATAACCGTAACGGGTTGACGGCTACGGAACCCTACCTTGCGCGTGGCCCAACACACACTTGGCCGGTTTTTTTTTTAAATAATTTCGTATGTTTCTGCGTGCGGATTTCGGTCTGTTCTCCTATGCAGGACGCTTTTCTCAACCGATTCTTTCGTGAAAGTGTCGAATAGGTTTTTGAAAATTTTCAAATACTTTTTTTTTAACACTCGACTCGCGATGTCTACACCTCAAAGAGCCACTTACTTGGAACAGTTCCCACAAGGGTGGGAGCTGGACTTATAATGCCGATTGCCGATGTATACCTACTGCAAACAATATAATTATGCATGTACAGTCAAGGGCACCAATATGTATACACTTTTTCACCTTATTCCATTGAAATAAGGTCCAAAGGTGTGTACATATTTATGCCCTTGACTGTACAACACTATCAATTACTCGGACAATGATGAGCTGACTTGAAATGGTGTGTGTAAAAGGAGAAAAAAGTAATTGATGCATTGATTGCTTTTGTAGCTAAGGTGCTGAATTACTGATGAGGAAAGACTATTTATTGATACTATTTATAGCTGGTTTTGTCCGAGATTTCGCTAGCTTTGTCCCGAAACTTCACCCTCAAAGAAATCGTTAATTGCCTTAGAGGATAATTGACAATTAATAATTTAAGGCGTATTCTCAGTCAATGCTCCCTCATACAAATCTCCAGCCCCATAAGTGATAATTTCCGGGTAAAACTATCCTATAATCTATCACTACAATATCACACGGAAAATTATTTCTAAGTACCTCTTAATTATCCTATGCCAGCGCTCACCCTGTCCCTTTGTTGACGTAGAATATTAAATAAGAAACTCTTACTGCGTGAAGAAGCTTAAATCACTCCTTCGCATTTCAGGATCTTACCTGTAAAAAAAGATACATTATAAGAAATGCGTCACATATTTATGTATGTTCATGTTGCACTACAGTTTGAAACAGTAAACTCCACAACAACATTAATCATCCCAATACAGGCAAAAAATACATTTATATCACACCTGGCCATAAAGCGGCAATTACCGCACGCTCCGCGCGCGGGAAATCCCACTTCCTGGCCAGGGGGTGACATAAAATTTTGTACTTAACACGGGCGGTAATAAAGAAAGCCTCAGATCGCATATTTATCGCCCTTGCCTTCGGCTCGGGCATCAAATACCTGCGATCTGAGACATTCTTTGTTTACCGCCCTTGTTAAGTAATGTACTATTATATTATATGAAGTTATTATCTGAAACCAAAATTTGGCTTCAGTACTTCACTAGCCTATGCTCAACAAGAATACGACAGATTTTTTTTTTGTTTTTGACAGACCAAATCCTAGAGTAGACATCAAAGTAACTTCTTTCAAGACAAACTTATCGAAACTGCGATAATAAAATCGGATACAGATCCCTAAATAAAAATAGGACGGAATTCCTTATTAAAATAGTAATCTATTTCCGTGTGTGAAACCCGTGGGCCGCGTGCGTCAGTGGCGACGTCTCTCGCATACTAATACTACGCAAACTGACGCAAGTATGTGGTAAACTCGTGGAACTAACCTAGCTTCAAAGTAATTATATTGCTCCTTGCTACGACAACGCCGCTGACAACGGTAAAGTTAACTTTGTTAAGTGTTTGCAAAGTTATGAAGCTGGTGGTAGACCCGTGGAACTAACCTAGCTTCATACTTCCATAGGCCGTGCGATGTCAACGCCGCTGACAATGGTAAAGTTAAGTTTGTAAAGCGTCTAAATTTTAATTTTATAATGATTTAGGCGCATGTTTAGGTTAAGAAACTACGTTTATCTACACACATATCATAAATCCTCTAATATGCGTTCGGAAACCGTAGAAAATGAATCTCATTTCAACATTCAATGAATTTATGGCAATTATTTATCTGTGGCTAAGGCTACAGCAGTAATTTAATTTTCATTTTAATCTCATATATGATGTTAAAATATTAAATGTCAAACAAAACTGTCAAAATTTAAATGTCAAAGTTGACATGTCCCTATTCTAGTATCACTGAAAATTCAAATTCAATCGATGCGAAATGTCAGCTCGATGTTATTGTAGTATATATTAGTATATATAATATGTGTGTAGATAAAGTAATGTATGCAACAGGTACATAATGAGGGTCACACGAGTGTTTTAATGCCTAATTATGTACAGTTGCATACATTACTTTATCTACACACATATTATAACTACTCTAAGATGGGTCTAAACGATAAAAACTATAAGTCTAAACTACTATTAAATAACCTACGTAAAGAAAAGCCCGCGTGCCGGTAACACACGGTATAACTACTCACTGTAAAGTACTGGTTTTTGTTGAGTGTGTAATATAGACGTAAATCGTCTTATACAAAAGAAAATTGGGGTTTTAATCGTTCATTTTGACATTATGAATGGTTTTTGAACCATCTATAATACACTGAAACCCATTCAATGCAGGTATTGTCATTTAAAAGAACAAGAGAATTTAGAAATAACATCAAAGAAGCCTACTCTTTGATGTGGTTTCTACCTTTGTTTCGGAGGAGGCGTAGCAAGTCCCAAATAATCTGAACACATATGAAATTACTATGGGGATATAAAAAAAATCTTATTGAAATCCGATGAATGAAGCTTCAACCATACGATTATCTCAACCCCGATTTTAATCGTGTTATTCGTGGTTCCATACACGTGGGTGTATACAGAATTGTATATCAGTGTTCAATGTTTATATTAGATCTTTCTATCTTCTGCCTGGGAGTAAATTTGCGCGAATCGCAACAGCCAAAAATCCTCACAAAATTTCGCTTTCACACCACCTCGTAGCATAGCTGCATAGCACATCTCTAGTGGAAAGTCACTCAAAGTAGGATGTCATGATCACCTTATATTATTGCGTCATGTCATTCATGCCAATATATACTGCCGGCGCTGAAGCACATGACTTACCCACGTTGATTTCATATTTACATACATCGTGCGTCAAAGGAGCACTACTTAGGAGAATTACTTAATGGCATTGAACCATTTAACACGGGTCACTGCTTACGATTAAGGTAAATTTAGAACCTTATAATTCAGGGATTAAGCCGATTAAGCGTAATGTTGTGTTAAGTCATGAAACTTAGGCGTCAGTTCGCAGGTTTCATAAAGAAAAACTTTATCACGCACTTAAAAGATTTGTTTTAACGGGTCTAGCATGCCCGGAGGACGACTCACGACTTCGGACTTCGTTCTTTTTCAATTTAGGAAAATCGTGCGATTGTCGTCATGCGATTTCAGGACAAACAATATTGAAACGGGAAAATATGCGGCGTGCGATTTTTGAGACGTGATACTGAAATAAGTGAAATTAGTACAATGTTATCACTTATCGTCTGATCTCTTAAAGAAAAGCAGAATCGTAGGCGAAAATGAACGTTAAAATTCCAATCTTAAAAAAAGTATAGTGCGGCCATATTAGGGGCCGTCCTAATGGCCAATGGGCGGCTGGTGGTTGCTGGTTTTTGTTACTACGTACTAGGTAGGTAAAATCCGCCTTTATCACGAATTCACGACCAAAAAGCTAACATATCCCTATGAGCATTCACCCTTAATCAAGCTGTCGCGCCGGCGCCAGCGACATCCACATTCTCGCGGTAAATTTAAACGCATTGTTCAAATAGCTGGCCGGCGGATGTGAAGATGCGTTGACTCATCTTCGCATTGCTCTGTGACACTCCTCCAAGCCCTAATCTTATTAAACGTGCAAATTGGTATTTATGGATCATTCAAAATGGCTTGTATTTTAAATGATTGCATATATTACTGAAAGAATTTAAAAGCCAATATTCATTAAGGCGCATGATAAAGGTACGGCAAGGCCTTCCCCATACAAACTTTGTGCACGTTTTATTCGTCGGTTTTGGCACTAACATATATAATATTTATTTTGGTTGTAAATATTAGATATGCGAAGATCGTGATGTGAAAATTTTCAAATATTTAAAAAAATCAAAATTAAAAAAAAAAAAATTACATCACGAAATAGTTATCAGAAAAATAAGCATACTGACCAAAAATCATAACTTTAATGCAAACACAAACGAAGTAAATCCTGCACAAAGTTTGTATGGAGAGAGCTTGCCCTACCCCTCCTCTTAAAGCAAAAGTCTTATAAAACATGGTTTTGGTATTGGCATTTAGAAGAATCAATAGAAGAAGAATAGAATAGAAATATCTAGATTCGGTTACATTTAGGTGGATTTAAAAGGCCAGTATTTAAAACCACATCAAAAAAACACTTAAAACTGCTTATTTGAAAGCTAAAATACTTAATTTTATAAAGGGTCGGCAAGGCGCACGTGACGGCTTTGAAGTTGCGGGCGCTTATAGGCTGTGATCCTGTGATGTCTACTTGGACCGTACGCTAGTTTATATCACAGTCGTTGGACTAAATAAAATTGCAAATCGAACGAAAAAATTGGGCACGAAGTGGCCCTCAAATCATATTGGTTGACCGTACAACATAATTAGCCTGTTTACACATTGCGAAGTGCAAGTAGGTACGGAGTTCATAATTTGCTGTCAAGTGGCAAGTACGCATGACCTTCCTCGGCAATGTGTAAAGTCATAAACACCCGAAATTCGAAGATCGAATCTCAAAGAGGGCAAACCCATTCGTGAGAAACTCGTACAAATTTATGGCGACATTTTAGTAATATTGCTTAACGCCATTAGCTGGTCGTCGGTTTATCCGGTCGATAACTTAATGCAGTTTATCTTAGGACATAAAAATAATGAGCGATAAATATATAACGATTCAATAATGTAAAAGAACACATTCTTTTCGAACAGAAGCAGGTATATTAAACAGGAAATCTTTAATAAATACTTTTTTTAAAGTGATAAACTTGGGAGCTTCGTGGGATAAAAATACTGTACTGTACTGTATGTGGACTGCGTATTTCCTTCCAGATATCTAAACCCTTCTCCTAGATCCCTCAACCGTACCTCTACGCTAGGACCCCTATCACAGTACTTACCACAGAGCATAAATTTAACGTACTTCCGTTGTGCCTAATAAGGACCCATTTTTTTTAATACGAACTTACAATTTTGTCTATGGCAATTACCGAACACGGGCTCGAAATTTATACTCATGCGCACATATATAATTTAAAATTTTCAAACCGAGCAAGCTTAGGAACCGGGCCTTATTAGGCGCACATACATTATAGTGCTACATGAAATGACCTGTCATTTCGTCAGCGTTACTATTACTAACCTATTGTATTCATAGACCCACTCATAAGGAACATCAAAGCCATGAATCATCCTGGATAACACTTCAAACGTAACAAACTTAACCAAGCTTGTTGGAAATGAGTATCCGACATACGAGAACTGTTATTACAATTTGTACCTTATTGCGTTCACAGTAAAACTGTTACTAGAACGGATTGTTTAACTACCAACTGACAATTTGAACAAGGTTAACGGACCCTTAGCGAAGCGCATCGTGAATGGGGCACTCACGGCAGGAGCCGTAACGTCCGCTTTCTACTCCCATCCCATTCAACCTTACTTAGTTTCCTTACATCATGGCGGAAAACGTAACGATCATAATAAAGCCCGGCACAGACGGAGCTATAATATGTATTAAGAGGATTGCGGAGAAAAATTTTTCCATACAAAAACGTGTTTCGGGCGCCAACGTTTTCCACCGCCTAATAGTAGAGAGGCCGATTCGTCGAAAGTGCCTTATTTACGATTTTCGTAGGACTGAAAAGGTTAAAACCGACAAGTGGTATCGTTGGAATCAGCATCGTTTACTGATTCTCAAAATGCATGTTGTCGCTTCCTAAAGTGGTGGAATTAGTTTTTATGACGTCATAAATTTTATGTATGGAAAATAATAAATTTTTGTTTAAAAACCTATCGAGCGGGGTATCAAACGAAAGGGCTCCATGAGCTGATTCTAAAAATATACCACACCATTATATTTCGGCGAGTGGTGCCGTAAAACATAAAGTTCATTTTCAAAACACACCAAGTTTGGTATCTTCCAACTATTGGAGGCAAGATTCGCGTAAGGATTTTAGCAGTGCACTAATTAATTTCGTCTATGCTAAAAGGTACGTGCAAACGCACCTTTATGAATGCAGTTATAATTCAAATTTAGAATCGCAGCCTGCCGAAACTATCGAGGCGAGACTAAGGGTAGCAAGCCGAACTGCCAAAAGCAGGGGTGCTCACCTGCCGTGACGACGCGGCAGGTGTTGCACACCTGACTGCCACAGATACGATACCGGGCAACATGCATTATTTATAAACGGCAACTAAGAATATAGTGCAAGGCAGTATGGCCTTAGAACCTTAGCCTTTCGCGTTCGAGCCTAAGCAAACTTGCTTTATAGAAAGAAAAAAAAAACGATTTTCAATTCAAACTGGCGGTCTCAGATACGATAGTCTCGCTTATACGTTTATATTTAAACAGACAGTATTCTACTTAAATTCTAGATTTATAATCTATGCTATTTTATACGAGTAGAATGCGTTTCTTCATTTTTAGATTAACTTTTGGTCGAATTCTTATCGGTTTTGCAACTAATTATCAATTGAATTGAATTATTTAAGTGTCATCAGAGGGGCTAAGATGATCGCTTATATGTCGGACATTCGTTCCTTACTATCATAGTATGTACACTCAAGGGCACCAATATGTATACACTTTTTCACCTTATTCCATTGAAATAAGGTCCAAAAGTGTATACATATTTAATTTATGCCCTTGACTGAAGTGCGAGAGGGACGAATTCTATATGTCTGCATCATAGATGTTGTTATTAATTAACTTTACGTTTAAGTATTAGGTATAATGTAGTAATAGTAATGTATTTGAGCAGCGCAACAGCGTTCACGGTCAAGGTGAAATTCCCACCAGACCAAAGGCTAATAACTTACCATAGATTATCTAATTTAAATTTACTTGCTTCAAACTGGTTCACATAGACGCAATATGGCGTGAATGCTATTTTAACTTTCAGACAAACAGGATGATTGATGCGAACGACGCTTCATGATTGATTACATTTAAAAAATCCAAACATTATAAACATAAAAAGAGTCTATTTTTAGAAAATTCCAGCATACATAGTTTTACAACAAGTTTATGCATTAATTTATTTATGTCACACCTGGCCATAAAGTGGCCATAATCGCACGCTCCGCGCGCGAAAAAACCCACTTCCTGGCCACAGGGGGTGACATAAAATTTTGTACTTACCACGGGCGATAATAAAGAAAGCCTCAGATCGCATATTTAATTATCGCCCTTGCCTTCGGCTCGGGCGTAAAATACCTGCGATCTGAGACATTCTTTGTTTTATCGCCCTTGGTAAGTAATGTACTATTATGTCACACCTGGCCATAAAGCGGCCATTATCGCACGCTCCGCGCGCGAAAAAACCCACTTCCTGGCCAGGGGGTGACATAAAATTTTGTACTTAACACGGGCGGTAATAAAGAAAGCCTCAGATCGCATATTTATCGCCCTTGCCTTCGGCTCGGGCGTCAAATACCTGCGATCTGAGACATTCTTTGTTTTACCGCCCTTGTTAAGTAATGTACTATTATTTATGAAGGACATCCTACAAAACAATATTAGCGACTTAACACGGTTACACATAAAATAAATTGAAAAAGAAACAATGGCAGCGTTATATATATATATATATTTTTTATACTACGTCGGTGGCGAACAAGCGTACGGTCTACCTGATGGTAAGCGGACACCGCAGCCTATAGACGCACGCAACTCCAAAAGAGTCACGTGCGCGTTGCCGACCCTATATAATTAAAAATAGGGCATAGAGAATAATTAAAAAAGTAAGTAGCCAGGGATTGCGTTTTATCTTCCGTTAAATGTGTTTAAAAAACAAAGTAAAACAGAACGGCGCGATGTTTTCGCCGCCACTGTTTATTTGCTAGCGTTAAACAAGCAAGAACTCGCGCCATAACGCTGAATAAAAAAGTTTACGAGTTTGGGTCTGATGGCATAGTAAATTGCGCGGGGAAAATACGGTCATTTGGTTTTCATCAAATAGTGGTCAAGTTTTCATTCGGCCTTATGGGTAAGGTCACGGTGCCCTCTCAAATAAGATTTCGTGCTGAAAAGGGAAACTTAGCATAGCTAAAATAAATAGGGTGCATTTTCCCGCCATTGTTTATGGTCGATAGTTTTCGGCCGGAACAGATAAGTCCAGCACGAAGCGCATATAGCGCCATCCAAGATAATTAAAAATGGCATCCGGTCATTACAAATTGGTGATAATTACATACAGGAAATGCTTTATCACTCTGATTTTTCTTATTTTGGCAGTAAAAACTTTACGTGCATAATAAATATAAGACATCCTAAAATAGACAGTATTGACGACGTCCTGCAACTCAATGAACACTATATTGTTTTTATTTTTTATTGTTGATTCTATTATGAGTTTCCTTTCCCGTAACATTACAAATAACTTTAGTTTTTATCGATAATATCAAGCAATTCGCTGTGGCACGACATTTGTAGCAATTCCATTGTCTATGGTTACAAATGATCATTATCCAAATTGCTACAATTTAAACGAAACACACAACGGTATACGCGAATATTAAATTATTGTGCATTACTGGGTGCAGTTTCAATTCAACAAGATTATCCAAAACATTATTTTAAAACTAGGCTGATTGAGCTCAGTGCCTTTGGCTCCATAACCGCGATTGATTAAAAAATCTTCGTTGAAGTTTTATTTTGTTTGAAGCGAGGAGAAACAAAGCAAGGTCCGCCCTAGTTGTTAATATGATATAGTGCATACATCTTTATTAGATATGTCGTGGGGAGTCCACCGGTAGATGCTCAATTGAATAAATTATATGACATTGAACGATGCATTTGCTGCCTTGTTTTTTGACCTTGCACAAACAAACGTTAATAAATCAAAACTGATAACATCATGTCTACAGATTTGAGACATCTTTCTCCCAATCAAGTATAAGGTATGTATAAATACTAAAACTTGTTAAATATCCTCATAAATAAGATTACATAATTAATAGGTCTATGTATGTATGTGTAAATCTTTCAATATGATGATAATTATAAATAGGTCATTTGTAGGTAACCCAAATTACTTATTCGAAGAGAACGTCAAGCACGAATACCAAATACAAAAAAAAATAAAGCTCATTTACACTGGTCCTTAAAGCCCTGGGTAATAATTGGACCATGTCAAATTTACGGAGATAACGTTACGTAGTCCCCCCACTACTCACGCATTTGTTTCTCTTTTTGGAAACAAGGTACAAGATGACACGAGCTCTCGCAGGCGGCTGTAAGGACCAACATAAATGAGCCCTTATAGATAAAACAACGCACCGTAGTTTTGGCCTGCGGCTTGCGTACACGCAGCGACATATACGCGCGATCCATCGCTGCCACCGCGCCGTTCGTACCACACAACATGTTCAACATAAACCAAACTACTTAAAGTTCAAACAGGTCTGATCAACTGATCAGCCATCAACATAGTTCATCAAAATCACTGTTCAACATCAAGTCCATCAAACGAAACTATGCACCAACATGAAGTCCATTAATTGTAACTGGTCAGCAACAACTAGCCATCAAAATTAGTTTCAATTTCAACTTGAATTGGTCAACACAACCGGCCATGAACTTAGTTCAACATTAAGTTCATCGATCAATTTTATTTAACACAAACCACAACCTAACACAAAGTTCATCACAACACAACTGTTCGATACTTCTTCCATTTCACGATATTTTCAAAACTTCAAGACAATTTCATGTTTAATGGAATCCGTTGTTCAAGAAATATTTATACAACAAAACACTGATAAAAGTAATCATTAATTACGATGACCCAAGTTCAACATAATATTGAACCAGCACAGCTCGCAACCGATTTACTACAGTCTCCCATCACTTGGCACAACACTACTCCATTCACAACAAGCAACTGTCAATAGTTCAATCACACGTCACCGTAGTTCACAGACTATACTCCGGTTGACACCGACACACGTCCTCACCACGCATGCGTCCGGGATACTGCGTTTGCGCCCCACTATTTTCGGCATCCCCTCCAACGCCGCGGTTTATGGAGGGGTTAACGGACTTTATTGTCGTTTTATAATGTTTTTAATGAGATAATGAGGTGATAAACTATAAAGGATGTAGTTCAATGTGAAATAGGCCGAGGCTTAAAAATATAGAATTTCGTTGCAACAACAGGTCGTTATTATTACAAATAGATACCCACCGACTTGGCCGAAGGCAACATATGCAGCTCCAGCCTTTTGCAACACCATAGTTTAGTATTAGTAAATTTCATCTCACGTGTTCATAATTACATAAATAAACCCATAAATGTGACAATGCTATGTCCACTTCTACAGCCCACGTGAAATAAACGATCAGCCCACGTGAGTAAGATTATGTTTTTAACAAGTTTGAACAGCCCCACGCGATCTAGAGACCGCAAAAAAATCGTTTGACCCCACAACTGCTCCTCAAACTGTTTCATGTACAATTTTCGTATATTTTGGCTTATATTGGCACGGAAAACTGGGTACCTAAAAATTGCTAACCTAGCTAAGCTGTTGACATTAAGAGAAGCACAATGAGCAGACACAATTGTGTCTACTAATTACGTATAGTAATACTCGTAGTGGTCATAGGAAATGGTGACTCAGTATTTACGCATTGCGTTATTTGCATTCCAAAACGGTTGCATAGCACATCGACAGATACCACAGATAGCCTTAGCCTATTCAATGAAGCAAAATTATAAGGCCTAAAAATATAATAGTAGTTTATGCAACTGGTACATAATGAGGGGCATTAAAACACGAGTGTGTTTTATGAAACGAGCCGAAGGCGAGTTTCATAATAAGGTCACACGAGTGTTTTAATGCCTAATTATGTACAGTTGCATACATTACTTTATCTACACACATATTATAATTACTCTAAGATGGGTTCAGAAACCGTAGTAAATAAATACAATAATTGTGTTAATACAACCTTTTTTGCACGGTTGCGGAAATATCGAAATCAGAACTGGCAACAGATACCTGAATGTTATTTTAAAAAGTAAAGAGTCCTTATTCTGATGTGATCATGTCGTTCTAGCTCAAATTTCGTGCGATATATACTAAAAAAACATCGAGCTGACATTTCGCATCGACTGAATTTGAATTTTCAGTGATACTAGAATAGGGACATGTCAACTTTGACATTTAAATTTTGACAGTTTTGTTTGACGTAATATTTTAACATCATATATGAGATTAAAATGAAATATTTTATTACTGCTGTAGCCTTAGCCACAGATAAGAAAATTGCCATAAATTCATTGAAAGTTGAAATGAGAGTCATTTTCTACGGTTTCCGAACGCATATTAGAGGATTTATGATATGTGTGTAGATAAACAATAATTCGTGTAAAACCCAATTCTGGTATATTTTTGTAGGACTAAATGTATACTGGACGGATGGGGGTGGGGCAAACGGATAAGGCTTTTCGTAAAAAACTCGTAGACGGTTGCCCCATGGTTGCCCATAACAAAATCTTCTCATGAATAAGTAAAGTACATAAAATTCTCTACATAAAAGGTTTTATACACTTTTCCGCTGGGATGACGATTTATTGATATATTAAAAGGGGAAAGTTAAATAGGTGGCTTCTCATTCCTTTGTTTTCCAATAATGAAGAGTACAAAGTTTTTAGATTATTAAAAAAAACGTATATAAAATGTTGACATTGACCAGGGCTTTCCTAAGCTTTGTTTTCGTCCGTGTCGAGTTAACTCTACTTTCAAGTATTTTTATGCGCATTCATTCATTCCCACAACAAGCTTAAGACCACGTTATTCGAAATCATAGTATTTTTCATTCAATTTTAAACCATTAAATACTCACTTTATTGATGGGATATTTAGATATGTTATAGTTTAAGAGTCGGTCTAGTGTATTTTAAGGCTGAAAACACGATATTTGAAACTTCGCTCGATGATCTCACATCGCAAAAACAGGTAAATTTTGATCTTATTGTGAGTCGTATATAAAATATATCCAACTCAGACTCGAGTAAAATATATCAATAGATAGGAAACGATGTGAAGAAGTGTATTTTACGGCTAATTTTTTTTTAAATGTTTTTATATTTAACAAAACTCAAAAATATCAGAAAAGCAAACTGCGCGCTTCATTTTAGTAGGCAGATGGCCGTTGGGCCTCGAGCTGGACGGACGTCTGTCGCACTTTTTGCAGTTTGACATTTATAAAAATCGCATATTTAATACCAGTAACTAGATGATATTAACATTTTCAGGGTAAATTACTGGTGAGTCATATCGACGAATAAACATTTAAAATAGTTTTCCTGGTACTTTTACAATTCGAGATAGTGGAAAACATAAAATGTGGCTAAAAAAGCTTATCATTATATCATTTTTTTCCTTTTTAAACCCTCTCTTATTACAAAAGGTTTCATTGAGTATTTTTAGAATGTGGATTTTTTTTCCATTATACGGGTCACACTCCTTCGTATAGCATATTGTATATTTTATGTCTCTGTGTGAGTATATTCATAGCGCCTGACACATAGTTTGACATCTGACATTAGCAAATTAAATTCAAGCTTGGTATTTCAAATACAATATTTTAAATTATTAAATATATTGCGCTTCGTATTGTAACAAAATAAATATGCCCAAACGGACCGTAATCCTGCCAAAGTTTTGATGCTATTCGACTTCAATTTGCTCTGCAGTTCAATGTGTTTCAATGTGTATTACGATGAAAGTGATATTATTGCATTGTGTAATTATTCCAATATATCAACGTAAACGATAAAAAATGAATAATACAAATTTAAATGAAAAGATGCCTCGGATAATATCTGAAATAGAAAGGGCCCAAAGCTCTGAGGAATTCTGGCCGCTTACGGCTAGTATGTGGGGGAGGATATCTGGTGACGGCGTCGCGGTCTCAGATCTATGATCAGCGGCTTCGGTGAACTTCACTTCATACCCACATCATGCGCAAATGTTTACGTGAATTTACTAGACGAAGTGATGCTGCAAATTGTTCTACTGACTTTCCAGACTTTATTCAAGATAATTGCCCCATACAGCACGGGTCACTTGGGAATGGGGTACTCTACAGCTACATCCAGGCATAAATGTAATCATGTAATGCTATCGCCTGAAATCTTTGGGGTTTAATGGTTCAACAGTGGGATCATCGCCATGAAAGAACCAAAGAAGCAATTCAAGCAATAGATACTGCAATGAAATATGGGAGGAAATGCGGGGAACTGACATAATTATCAACATCTTCTCAGCTTATTGAGAGACAGGCTACAAACTGTTATAGACGCACTGTGGTTGCACGCATTATAATCCCTCAGTCTTATGTTTTATGTTTATAATAAATTATATAATAAATCTTGAATTTTATTTAAGATGGATTTATGAACCGTACTGTCTTCTCGAAGATCTCACGGTTCGAAATAAAGGCCATACGATAAATAAAGAATAATAAAGAATTAATTAATAAAGTTGTAAGCTTTTATTAGCAGGGCAAAATATTTATGTTGAATCTTTTTCTAAATAAATAAAAAAAGTACAAAATATTTATTTACCAAAATAACGCTCAATAATTATTTATGCTCTAAAAATTACGGTTGTTTAAATAAAACACAAAAAAAAAACACTTGCTCTTGCCTGAGATTCGAACCTGTGACCTGTGCTTTAGAGAGCAAGCGATTACTAATTACACCACAATGTACTTGGCTTAGTGGTTGAAATTAAGCTACTTATTTGTGGCTTGCAACTTTGACTTTTTGTGTCGAGTCGTGATAAAATTTAGCCCTTATTTAGTTAAGTGAAATATGTCAAAACTGCGCAACAGAGACAGAGATATGCAATGACAAGTCTACACTCTTTTGCTTGAATGTCATAACAATCTGTTCTAAGTTTAAATGGTTGACAACCTAATTATCACGTGCGCCACTCTGGCTTATTCTGGTTAATTTGACAAAGAAGGTCTGTCACATATTCAAATTCTAAGTTACAGCAATCATTAAAAAAAACGAGGTCAGTGACCTGTCACAGTAAAGTGAGATAGTGTGTGTAAAATGTAATTGTGTTTGTTACTGGGGAGAATTACGATAATGTTGCGCCGCCTAGCGGATTTTTTGTGTCGCGTTTGTAGTTTCGCTCCAATAAGAGAGCCTTAACACATTTTAATTTTTGGCAAACCCACTGGAGTATGTACACTTTATACAGTTACATCACATGCAAAAATTTTAGACATTTTAACACCACATAATGCTTAAAAATATGACTCGCTATTCGAGTCGTGTAAGATATTTTTAGGCACTTCGGCCTGTCAGATAATATTGAAGGGACTTAACTTGACTGCTAAAAGTTACGATATACAATGTGATAATTAACAAAATTATCTGTATGTGGGAACCTGCGAACTTCGCGACGTCAGGACAATTTCTTTATCAGAGCTTTCAGAAACCTAGGTTACCACACATTTCTAAACAAAGTAAATTTATAAAAAATCGAACAGGATTCGAACCTGCGACCTTCTGGCATTCGCGGCCAGTCCTCTAGATTCTAGAATCAACGCTGAATTTTTCCTTTTTGTAGAAATTTCTAGTTTGCGTTAGCAGCGTTACTGCTTAATACAAAATTAATCTATAAGTTGTGACGACCCATTTTTTATTGCTTCGCTATTGTTTATATTAATTACATTATACCACCATCATTAAAAATACACTTTCCTCATGAGTCAAGTGTGATAGAAACCTAAGTACTTAATGTATTAAACATTTTAACTACAAGGTCCACTAGTTGATGAAAACATTAATTTTCTCAATGAGTTTGCGTCCATTCCGGCTTCCTTCATTGAGGCACTTACGCGTTAATGAGACCTAATTAGCTTTCATCAACCGACGTTGACCGAACTGTATCCGTCTCACTTGTTTTCATGCGGGGTAAGAGAGATGAAAGTATTTTGGTAATGTTCTATAAAATATACTCAAGGATTTGGACAATTGATACAGTTTGTAGAGATTTCTAAGACAAATCAATCCATTTTCTTCGCTCATGCGCGTATTTTCTATGGGTTCTCGTAAACTAAATAATACACCATTGTAATTTATTGTGAAAAATAAACTCTTTTGATTTGATTTAAACTAAGTTTACGGCGGCGAAATATAGAGTCGTTATTAGGTATATGAGCGGCGCGGGAGCGGGCGGTGTAGCGGCACGGGAGCGGGCGGTAGCGGCGCGGGAGCGAGCGGTAGCTCTATTAACTGAAATTTATATGTTTTGTTCCTTTTCTCACAAACATAAAGTGATAGATAGAGGAAATCGAATATTAGCGGGAATTTAAATGAAAATAATGAATTTTATTCTGCAAGGATATTGGCCGCAAAACCACTTTTACAAGTCAAAATCAATAGCGTTTCTCAAATGAAGATTAGTGCCGAGAAGAAACGCCGAAAGAAACTCGATAGTCAGACATTTTCTCCCAAAAAATGTGCTTATTATAATGATAATAAGTACCCACTTAACATAAGTACACCTCAGTTTGTAAACAAATCAGCAAAAACAAACATAACTTGAAGATGTTAACATACTCGTATTATTTTACAATTTAAAAATGTATGACAATAAGAGACAAAATAGATACAAATTTACAAATAACAAAGTTAATATCGTATAATAATAAGAAGAAAAACTTGCAAGGTTAAAAAATAGGTAGGTATGATAAACAATTACATAACATGTAGGTATCTTATGTTATGTGACATGTATGTTTTAACCTGTTAGTGTGTACAATAAATTGCTTACATATGAATAGGGGGTTACACGCTGGTCGCGTAACCCTATTAAATTTGCAAAATAAATGCATTTCACTAAACCTCAGGCCATCGTATTCAAAAATCACGACTTGAAATCACGATCGAATGCCACGAGCAGTTAGAAAGCGCGCAATTCGATGTAGCTAGTCGAATTATGCAGCATGCATCGCATGCTAATTCGAATCATGCAGATGTGTCTTGGCATCTTTCGATTAATCGATTGCTAATTGCGATTTCGTGTTGACATCAAAAGATATAAAACCCAAGTTTAAAAAAAAATTGTGTTAATATATAGTTTTGACTTTATTATTATATTTTCATTTCACTATAAAAGTGTCCTTCTGGCAAAATAAATATGATTTTAATTCGGACATTCGGAGAAACTTCGAGGTTGTGTGTGGTAGGTACTACAGTAATTTCCCAATTGTGAAACAGCTGTTTTTTAAAACCTGATTGACAAAACAATACCGTAGTCTGAGAAAAAAAAACAAATTAAATCGTTGACCGGAAGCCGCCGTTTGAGCGCGCGGCGTGACGAAACTCAATTGCTTGATTTGTGACTCGGGTCGAGTTGACAAGTTGTGACGCCATATTTAAGAGGCCTTATAAGAGTATTCCGCAAAATGCTTGGTTTTTGATCAAAGCTTCTGGCGCAAATATCCATAATTTTATAGAAATTATTGAAGTATTTGATAGCCCGTTTCTTATTCTTAATAGTAAGATTACTTAACATTTGTTTTTTAATAGTTAACCTTGGTAAAAACGCGTTCTCTTGGCTGGGTTTTTCAATATTTTGCGGTTAGGCGTAACGTTTCGATTCTCGATTTTGACGTGGAAAGGACTTTTGTACAAAATGAACACATTTCAATTCTACATATGATAAACTAGATAGTAAGATCGTTAAATAAGTAGGATTCATTTATAATTTAGGTTTAAATAGCATCCAAATGTTGCCTAGTTTATGTATAAAAACAGGGTTACATTTTATTTTTTCCTCGCAAGCTGCGTTAACATTTTGCTCTAAAGATAAAAGTGTTGCAAAGAGTAACTCTTCTTGTGTATCAGATATTTTTTAAATCATAATTGGACTAAAAGTAAATTTTGTAAAATTTTTTAAACATAGCCCATAATTCCCATAAATTACGCTGCATTGATGCCCTGCACTCAGACGGCGCCGAGCGCTCTCAGAGGTCGGACTAGGGTTTGCAATCCGGATATCCGGATATCCGAAATATCCGGATATCCGCCGTTTTTTGGATCCGGATCCTACGGCTCTCAGGATCCGGATATTTCGGATCTAACGGATCTTTAAAAATTTGATTAAAAATATGATAATGAACTAAAAGAAAGCTTTAATTATCTATTTTTAAATGGTGAATCTAAATAGAAACTATATTATTTAACAAAAATACAAAATAAATAAGTTTCTGGCTTAAACTTCATTTTTGGTACGAGTTTCGATATAACGAGCCCAAACACGACGTGTGTATCTTGTGTATAGTTTAGGAGTTGCTATGGCCTCCAGCATCAGATCAGCTTAGTCGCCCAGCCAAGACAGATTCGACGATTGATCTCCTACACCTGCCCAACTGGACCGTTTGTCCCAAATACACATATTCATCATAAACGAGTTAACGAGCGTAGTCTCACTAATTTCTTAACTGGAGTTAGTACTACATGGACGTTAAACATGATCTTCGGCGTTTTGTCCATGTTCGGCATGTTCATCTTAAGACCTCAGAGGACCTACACAACTCAGATCATCGAGTCCATCGAGCTTAGTACTTAAGTTCTCCATGGTCTCAGCCATAACCACTATATCGTCGGCAAACCGAAGGTGAGTGATATACTCGCCATTTATGTTGATGCCGAGCCCCCTTCAGTCCAGAACCTTGAACACATCTTCCAGTGCAGCAGAGAATTCATAGTTTCGGAGGGATGATTATCTCCTCACCTAACTCCCCGATGCAATGGTATTGGTTTAGAGTTTTGTTTCTGGAGACAGACTGACATAGTGGCGTTCTCGTATCTCGTACACTTTAGCACTTCGATATACCGGTAGGTAGCCTAATTGGTACCGCTGGAGAGCGAGTAACAAAGCACAGCCCGTCACGATCGAATCAAAGGCTCTTTCGTAGTCCACATTATACGCTAAGCAGAGGGGCAGATTATACTCCTCAGTCTAATGTATAATCAATCTGACGAAGCGTATGTATGTGGTCTACGATACTGAAGCATTTCCTGAAACCGCCTTGTTCGGAAGGATGGAAATCGTCAAACCTGCCTGTGAGACTCGAGAACAACTTGTAGACATGGTTCAGAAGTGAGATGGGCCTATAATTCTTCAGCATGGTGTTATCTCTCTTTTTGAAGAACAACATCACCACACTCCTGTTCTATGCATTTGGCTTTCTGCCTAGTATGGCGGAATCGAAAAGCTTGAAGCGACCTAAGGATTAGCTTTTCGCCCGCCTTCAGGAGTCAGTGTTCCTGCGTGCGTGACTGATTGATTGATGATTGTTATTTCGATTGATATTATTATTTCATAAATATGACAATTATTAAAATTTTAACTACTAGTTTCACTTTTTAAGCAAGTATACAGCAGCTACTTACTTAAAAAAGCAGTTGTTAATCGATAAGGTGTTAATATTGAAATGGATCCGTTTTATCCGAAATATCCGGATATCCGGATCCTACGAATTTTAAGATCCGAACTATCCGGATCCTTAAAATCAACGGATCTTGCAAACCCTAGGTCGGACCTATGTCGCTTTCGCCGAACGCGCGACTTTGCGAACATCGGAATTATGTTTCACAGAATTCTAAGACACGCTGAACTCGTATACCGTGATTTAATGAGTTTGATCCTTAAGTATTTTATTTTGTGATTTTCACTCAACTCCTCATATATTCATCACATCATAACACCACCGTGTTTGGGCTTGTTGGATTTGTCTTGATGAGTACTATCGGAATAAATAAGGCTTAGGGTCTCATGATGGAGTCAGGAGATAGTCAGTGGAACTGGAACTCCTCATATGGTTATCACAGCACCGCCGTGTTTGGACTCTTTGGGTTTGTCTTGATGAGTACTATCGGAATAAATGAGGTCCAGGGTCTCATGATGGAGACAGGAGATGGTCACTGGAACTCTTCATATGCTGATCGCAGCACCGCCGTGTTTGGGCTCTTTAGATTTGTCTTGATGAGTACCATCGGAATAGGTGAGGTTCAGGGTCTCATGATGGAGTCAGGAGAAAGTCAAAGGAACTCCTCATATGGTTATCACAGCACCGCCGTGTTTGGTCTCTTTGGGTTTGTCTTGATGAGTACCATCGGAATAGGTGAGGTTTAGGGTCTCATGATGGAGTTAGGAGATAGTCATTGGAACTCCTCATATGGTTATCACAGCACCGCCGTGTATGGACTCTTTCGGTTTGTCTTGATGAATACCATAGGAATAGGTGAGGTTCAGGGTCTCATGATGGAGTCTGGAGATAGTCAATGGAACTCCTCGTATGCTTATCACAGCACCGCCGTGTTTGGTCTCTTTGGGTTTGTCTTGATGAGTACCATCGGAATAGGTGAGGTTCAGGGTCTCATGATGGAGTCAGGAGAAAGTCAATGGAACTCCTCATATGGTTATCACAGCACCGCCGTGTATGGACTCTTTCGGTTTGTCTTGATGAATACCATAGGAATAGGTGAGGTTCAGGGTCTCATGATGGAGTCTGGAGATAGTCAATGGAACTCCTCATATGCTTATCACAGCACCACCGTGTTTGGTCTCTTTGGGTTTGTCTTGATGAGTACCATCGGAATAGGTGAGGTTCAGGGTCTCATGATGGAGTCAGGAGATAGTCAATGGAACTCCTCATATGGTTATCACAGCACCGCCGTGTTTGGTCTCTTTGGGTTTGTCTTGATGAGTACCATCGGAATAGGTGAGGTTCAGGGTCTCATGATGGAGTCAGGAGATAGTCAATGGAACTCCTCATATGGTTATCACAGCACCGCCGTGTTTGGTCTCTTTGGGTTTGTCTTGATGAGTACCATCAGAATAGGTGAGGTTTAGGGTCTCATGATGGAGTCAGAGCAATGTACAATAGAATAGAAAGTTTTCTAGACAAATTTAATATTTTAAGGGATGAGCAAAATGGTTTTCGGAGGAAAAAATCCACAACATTAGCATGCTTCAAGTTGAATAATATAGTTACTGACTGCATAGACAAGGGCATTCCAGTTGGAGTGTTATTGTTAGATATGTCCAAAGCTTTTGACACCGTTTGTCACAGCCAGCTGCTAAATAAACTTGAACTCTATGGAATTCGAGGCCCCGCATACTCTTGGATCAGAAGTTACTTGCATGAAAGAAAGCAATGTACTCAAATTGATAGAATACAAAAAAATAAACTGAAATCGTACAAGTCAAAATACAAAATAAATACGTTCGGAGTACCACAAGGGAGTATTTTAGGGCCGTTATTATTTATCATGTACATCAATGACCTACCAGAATCAACGCAACATGACTGTATCCTATTTGCGGACGACACCACGATAATAGTCAAAGGTAGCGATATAAATGCTTACGAGCGCAATGTAAATATGGCATTAAACGATGTTATCACCTGGCTAAATAAAAACAACCTATCAATTAACCTCAAAAAAAAACAAATTTATTCAGTTTAGGTCATACAAGGCACCGCCACATCAAATCAAAATTTTACATGACAATGTCGAAATAGAAGAAGTAGGAAATTCGGTTTTCTTGGGAATGACACTAGACACACAATGTAACTGGAAAAAACATCTAGAAAGCGTATGTAAAAGGGTCAATAAATTTATTTTTGTGCTATGGCGACTCAAATAAACGGTTTCACAAAAAACGGCCATCATAACATACCATGCTTATGTCGAGTCCATATTGAGGTACGGCATCCTCTTGTGGGGGAACTCCACTGAAGTTAACCGTGCATTTGTAGCTCAGAAAAAATGTATTCGAACCATCTGTGGCAAAAGCCGTAGAGAATCATGCCGTCTAATTTTCGTTGGGCTTAACCTACTAACACTTCCAAGCCTATACATTTATGAGGCAGCCGTATTTGTGAAACAAAATTTGGAACTTTTCCCACCATTTAATAATTTGTCAAATAGACCACTTAGACAATATCAAATGACACTACCACCATGCAAACTAAAAATTCGAAGGAATAGTGCATACTATATGTGTACACGAATATTTAATAAGATTCCCGCTAGCATTAAGACACTTCCAAATGCAGAGTTTAAATCCAAATTTAAAAATATACTATGTAACGCATGCTTTTATACAATTGACGAATATTTTAGTTATAAATTTTAATTCTAATATCAACTTTGACATGTAATGACTATTGATAATCAAACTAATAATAATGATAATGACATTGTATAAAATATTTGACTAACAAAATAAATAATGCACTCGAAGTAGTATCTTGACATGCACTTATTATAATTATTGTAATGATTTATAGTCAAGAACGCATGTAGTTACGCAATTTACTTTGCTTTGACTTGCATGACCTGTTAGTCATGCAATGAAAAAATATTTTCACATGCCTCGAGGTCGAATATATTAAGGGTCAACAATGTATATTTTAAATAACATCAACTGTTACCATATATTCCTGTGAATAAACTTTCATTCATTCATTCATTCATTCATTCATTCATTCAGGAGATAGTCATTGGAACTCCTCATATGGTTATCACAGCACCGCCGTGTTTGGGCTCTTTGGGTTTGTCTTAGGGAGTACAGCCGGAATAAATGAAGTCCAGGGTCTCATGATGGAGTCAGGAGATGATCACCGGAACTCTCCATGCTCATAACAGCATCACCGTGTTTGGGCTCTTTGGATTTGTCTTGATGAGTAACATCGCAAGAGTTGAGGTCCAGCATCTCATGATGGAGTACAAAATGCAAATACAAAATATAACATACAATTAACAGATGAGGGTAATTTCACTCTACTCGCGGCCCTGGTAAAACGTAGCATCTCCATGGTAATAGTCCAGTTTGAGAGTAGGAAACCCCAATTTTTCCAATTGATTTTTTGGGTTCCGTACACAAAGGGTAAAACGGGAACCTATTACTAAGACTCCGCTGTCCGTCTGTCCGTCTGTCACCAGGCTGTATCTCACAAGCCGTGATAGTTAGACAGTTGATGTATTTCTGTTGCCGCTATAACAACAAATGCTAAAAGACAATAAAATAAATATTTAAGTGGGCTCCCATACAACAAACGCGATTTATTTGCCGTTTTTAAAGATAATGGGACGGAACCCTTTGTGCGCGAGTCCGACTCGCACTTGGCCGGTTTTTTCCTATTCCTCCACTTAGGAATAGGAACCCGTACCCGTGCCCCGTTTACTACCCGTATTTACGAATACTAGATGATGATATTTTATTTACCCAAAAAAGTTGATTGATAAGTATTTAATTTTTTTATAATTTTTAACAGGGTCTGTACAGGTTTCAGGTCGGTAACTCCTGTGATATGTCAATCTATATATTATCTAACATGTAAATGTCAGTATCGAATAACAGATGAGGGTAGAATTTGCCTCTCGTATCTTAGACCATAACATGTTATTGGTACTAAAGCATATGTTAGTTATTCATATTATTTATGACATAATGACTAAGAGTTTAGAATAAATGTATCATAATATCTATTATCCTACCAGACCAGTCCTACCACTTATGACAATTGGCCGGCGAGAAGCCATCAGGGGCGTTTTTTTACGTAAAAATATTATGGCGACAGTAAATAATAACATTGCATAATTATTTACGCGAAGTTTCCACCAAATCTAAATATATTGTCCGAGGTGAACAATACACATCACTATTAGGCCTTTTGAACGTTAGGACAAATGGCCTTATAACAAAAGTTGATAGGGAAAAAATCATTTTCGATTAAAATATGTGAGGTGAATCACAAATATCAGGATATATCATCAATATGACAAACGAGAATACAAAAATATTGTATGACAAAAACTTTCGATTTTCCAATAGCTACTTATGTATAATATGCATTTTCTTGTAATGTAGTACATATTAAAGTGCTGCTTTCAAAAAATCAAATACATGTTAACATATACATTGTTAACAACATTAACAAACCTTAATAAACAATGTAAACTTTGAGACTGACGAAACGATCAAGACTTTACGTCCGTGTTGAAACGCACACATACGCGCTGTAAGTGTGCTGTAGAGCAGTGCGCTCGTATGCCGAGCGCTAACGCCATCTATCGAGTAAGATTTCGTGAAAATGATGAACGCTCAAACTTATAAGGAACCTTAAAAGTTGAGTGTAATTAATTAGCTACAATATGGCGCTGTCTTGATTAAATGAGGGGTATCAGCGGAATTAAATGCAATTTGGGCCGGTCATCGACATGGTATTTTGCCAACTTAGCAGCTTTTGTGAAACGTCAAAAATTGATTAATATGAAGTTTATAGGCTGTTTAGTTTAGGGGCTGGGTGACCGCTTTGAGTGGTTATTAACTGAGCGCTTCCATGCTTTGGAAGGCACCGTTGATCCCGGCTGCTGTCTATGATAGCAGTCGTTAAGCCACGTAAGAGACCTTCGGGCCGCTTGAGAACTAATACTTACAGTCAAGTTGCCCACTCACTTGACTATCATTTGATACAAATTTCAGTCGAGAGGAAATGATTGAATTTCTGGAAGGCTATTGCTCATCAACCCACCAACGGAATCGCGGCAGACGTCCACAGTCTTCGAAAAAAAAAAAATTTGTGGACAATCTTACACGAATCAACCTAGTCCCAAACTAAGCAAAGCTTAAAAGTAATACAACTTTCTTAACCACTGTACAAGTTTTCGTGCGAGAAGAAATTACCTATATTTTTTGCGCCTAGACCACGGTCTAGTGTAAAGAAAATGAAATTTAATCATTTAATCATCATATATTGCATCCATGGTATTACATATAGGTCTAAAAATTATAATTTTGCGTTCACATGGACCCTGGTAGGGCACAGCAATATGTAGTCTTATATCTAATTTTAATTACTAACTAGTAATAAATTCATTAGTACATTTTTTTCGCATAGTCATAAATAATCAATAAATAATAAAAAAACAAAATTAATAAATAATAAATAAAAATAATTCAAATAATTCAAATTGACATATACCTACCTAGTTTACCTGAACTATAATAATATTATCAATAAATAAGTATAAGTATGAAGTTTGATATTCTCCAAGTATTTTCGTAAGTTTTGTTTACTGTTAACGTAAATATAATATTTTTACAGTTATTTAGATAATACCGTTTGTGGAATTCATAAGTTGATTAGATTACTTATGAATTCCACAAACGTTAATCTGGTTTGCCGCCATAGTTGTATTATTAAAAAATATATGTCAAAGCAAGTAGAATATTAAGAAGAGTTTTTCAAGATCGTAGCTAATCGGTGATCTCTGCCTACCCCTCCAGGAAACAGGCGTGATTATATGTATGTACAAGCAACTGATATCGTATCGCTCACATGCCCCGGGCCCAGTTCCCACGGCGTCGTGCGCGTACGCAATTAAAACAACCGTTTAGTAGCAGTAAACGTGTTTAAGTACGACGTCACTCATATACAGCCAATGATGCTGTTAATGTACAGTGGGACTAATGGGGTGTGGGGTTCGCGTACTTACAATTATGTAGGTATTAATCACTTTTTTTTTTCAATAGCCTATTTAGTGTCCCACTGCTGGGCAAAGGCCTCCCCTCTTTTTCGCCACTCGTCTCGGTCGTGTGCCAGCACCCGCCATTCAGTACAATATGTGTCAAGGTCGTCCCGCCATCTCCTTTTCGGTCTACCTCTGCCTCGGTAGCCATCCTGTGGGGCCCATTCGGTGGCTAATTTGGCCCATCGCTCCGGGTGCATTCGGCTGACATGCCCAGCCCAGTCCCACTTTAGCTTTGCGGCCTTAACACCCACATCTACGATGCCAGTTCTGGAATCACTTATGATAAATTAATGTTGTATTAAGCAGTAACGCTGCTTACGCTGCTAACGCAAACTTAGTAGGTACAATTTTGTTTTAACCTGACTGTGGCTTTATAGGCCAGGCAAAATAAAGCGATAGGAAAGCGCGGTTGGATGGGTATATAATAAATAAAATAATATAAAAAGCCTTTTATTTCATGCACTATAACGAAAATGTAACAATTTAAAACTCAAACTACGAGGGGCGTTCAATAAATTCTCGGTATGAGAATGAAAACAAAAGAATACGATAGGTTTTTTTATTTTATTTTTTAATATACTCCCCCCCTATGTTTATGCACTTATAAGATCGGTCAATTAGTTTTTTTAACCCCTCATAAAAATATTTTTTATCTTTAGTGTCAAAATGCTCCTCCAGTGCTGTCTTCAAAGCTTCATCGTCAGAAAATTGATTTCCTCGTAGGTCCTTTTTGAGGTTGGGAAACAAAAAGAAGTCACTCGGGGCTAAGTCTGGACTATACGGTGGGTGTGTAATAGTTTCGAACCCAGATTCCCGAACAGCAGCCTTGGCGATATGAGCAGTATGCACAGGGGCGTTGTCGTGCAGAAGCAGAACTCCCTTGGCTAATTTTCCCCTTCTCTTCTCTTTGATTGCTTCTCTTAATTGGCGTAGAATATAAGCGTAGTACCTTCCTGTGATATTTACACCCTTTTCTTTATAATCGATCAGCAATATTCCATCACAATCCCAGAATATTGTGGCCATGACCTTTCCAGCTGAAGGCATGACCTTGAACTTCTTAGGGTGAGGAGTTCCTTTAATGTGCCACTGCATGGACTCTTGTTTGCTCTCAGAGTCATAATGATGAACCCAGGTTTCATCTCCGGTAACAATCTTTTGCAGTATCTCATCAGGATTTTCACCACACAGCTTAATAAATTCGGAACAACAAGCAACGCGCGTATTTTTCTGAAGCGGCGTCAGCATTCGCGGTACCCATCTCGCACTGACTTTTGACATATTAAGATTGTCATGGATTATATTGTGTATAGTACCAATAGAAAGCTTGGTTATTTGAGCTATTGCTGTCACCTTCACTCGAGCATCTTCCAATATAATTTTCTCCACTTTTTTTATATTTTCTTGTGAAGAAGCTTCGACGGGCCGACCAGGTCTGGGGTGGTCTTCGATACTCTCTCTCCCACACTTAAATTCACTTGACCACTTTTGAATTGTTGATAAAGAAGGAGCAGACTCTCGGTAAACATAATCCATTTCTTCTTTTATAGCTTTTTGATTTTTTCCTTGTTTGGTCAAGAATTTTATTACCGCTCGGTGCTCTAATTTAATTAACATTGAAAAATCGCTCATTGTGATCACGTTTGTTCGGCAGTTGCAGAAAAACAAAAGAACATCGCCGTTTTCGAATTTTACCTTTTTTTATGTTAATGAATGACACTTACCGGCCAGTATTAAAAAGTTTACTAAAAAGGTTTAAAAGATATCAATACCGAGAATTTATTGAACGCCCCTCGTAGTTATTATTTGCAAGAACCCCTCCTCAAGTGAAGGTGAAGGCCTCCTCCAAAGAATTCCATTTTTCTCGGTCTTGAGCTGTTTGGGACCAGCTATTTTTATTAATTCGTCTGCCCATCTCGTGTCCATTCGCCTCCCTTTGGGACGTTTCCCTGTTGGGCCTTTCCAATTCGTTACCGGATGGGTATATATCAGTGGCGGAGCGTCGATACAACTCGATTCCCACCGGCTTGCCTAATTTTCAGCCAGTTTAGTTCTTTTACTGCAGCTTATGAAGAATAAGAAAGGCAAATTATTTCCGGCTTCCCTAAAAAAATTTTTGACGCGCCGCCACTGGTATATATGGGTATATAAATAAGGGTTGAGCTACAAAACTACACGTGCCGCACTTCGGTTCTAGTTTTAGGCTATTTAGCAACACAAGTTGTTGTAAAATCTCTCTACAAGTAGGCTTTCATCTAATTTGGAACGAAACACACATAGCTATTTTTAAACATGAATATTATTGATTACCTACATTTTTCTGTAACTTTTGCGTACATTGTTAGATAACCCAGTTTTCGTGTCTGAAATCAGTTCATAAAATTTATTTTCATTTTATCATACCTACCCGACAGTATTATATGCATGCACGTATCTTGATAATATTTCTTACTCAACTTCTTATTGAAAAGTAAATATTTTGTTTTGATTACCTAAAAGCATAGAAATAAAACCTATAAGTATAGAATTAGCATTTTGTCACGATTTTCATACAGAAATAAAAACTCGTACCTAAATGACAAACAAGTGTGGAATTCGCGCCAAAATTATCACCTCGCTTTGTTGTCCGAATACTTCTTTCTACACTGGTACATTGTTTTTATTCAAATGCGATGCATCAAACACTAGCTGAAAGAATGCCTGTTAAAAATAAACCTCTAAATGCGACAGGGAGTAATTTGCGTCAACTTTTTTGAAACATACCTAACTGAAGACTAACGAGATGAGCATACAGACAATAAACACGTGAATTAAAAAAAAGTCTCTTCGTTTTCTGAAAAAAAAATGGTGTGATTGAACCGAGACCAGGACAACGAATCTAGTGCATCTAGGGCAAAACAGTGGCTGGAATAATCCCACGATTACACTTGCTTATCAATGTTGTGAGATTATTCGATCGTCCTTTATGACTTAAAAATATATCAAAACTATTCCATCTATTTTTGAAGTGAAAACTTCTTTTTCACGCCACTGCTCGGAAATATGGCTATAGATGGCGGGAATTGGGGCATCAAAATTGTTAATAGTAGTAGACTAATGAACAGGACAACTATGAACCTAAACCACATCTAAACCACACCTAAACCGCTACAACAATGTTATATTGTTGTAGAAGTTATAGTAGTGCTATCGTCCAATCAGAACACGCCCGTACTTCATATGACACAAAATCAACCAATCACAACTCGTAAAAATTAGGTATTTTTTGGTTTCGCCGACTATGTTATGAAAAAGAAGGTTATTGATAGGCGTTTTTAAGACTTTTATGTGCTTTGAAAGGTTTGCATTGAAGATTTATTACATAAAAACGCCTTTGAATTATCTAATAACACACTGGCCATTAAGAACGTACTCGAAAAAAAATGTAGGAGGCGGGAGATTTTAAGGTTATTGATTGGCGTTTTGAAGATTTTTATGTGCTTTGAAAAGTTTGCATTGAACATTTATTACATAAAAACGCCTTTGAATTATCTAATAACATACTGGCCATTAAGAACGTAAGTACTGGAAAAAAAATAAGGCGGGAGGGAAGGATTGTGTTGATGCAACCAACAAATTATAAAAATGGATTTGATTTCCTCTCAGTAGACGTGAAAAGCACTATGTTAAGCCTCGGCCGAAAGTGCAATAGATGGATCTCGTACTTTCGAGAGCCTCCGCTGCGCGTCGGCTCTCGAACTAACTCGTCCATCTATTGCTTACTTTCTAGCCTCTACAACAATGTACTATAGCGGCGCTGAGCACTTTTTGTGATGGGGAAAAATGTTTCAACTAGCGACATATCGACAGATTCGTAAGGAGGTCTCAATATAGACCCCTCCTAATAAATAAGTAATAACAAGCAAATGATTTTATCCTCCTCTTTTTCTACCGCGCGGCGAAAATGTAGGTATTCCTGCGCCTAAAAAGAGGAGCTACGGGCACCCAGGTGAGTGCCCCGCATGAATTGCGGCCTGCAAATTAAAATTTGCGGGCCACCCGCCGGTGCGTCGCAGTAGAATGCCACTGTGACCCTGCGACGCCCCATTGAAGGCGTAGCCGGTACTCGTTGGGTTTTTAGACGGTAGTACGGTCCATCCGGATAGTCCGTCATACCCACCCAGGTCTTTCACTGGGTGGGATACGTAAATGTATTTTCCCAACGTAAAAAAAAAAAAAAAAAAAAAGGTATTCCTGCGCCTGCTGGTTCGTTTAGGCGGTGCAGGGCGCTTGCGCGAATGTTCGTGTGTGTTTGGTTTTCACTTCTGCCGGCACTCCCGGAGTGCAACCCGTTTTTTTATTTAGGTACATACACAATTTTCTTAGTTTCGTTATCCGTGTAGAACAGTAGTATTTTAAGCCGTTGCAGAATTTACATGCTGTCTCAATGGCACTACGCATTAATTGTACGTACTACGTGTAATAATGCCCTCAATGAAGACATGCCGTTAATACGACCTCAAGTATTTCATTACCTAGACAGACCGTCTAGCAACGTAAGAATACATTGATCAATAATTAGTAAAGAATAAGATATTTATAAGTCTGACATTGATTATGATTATTTATTAATAGATTGCACTAACAATAGATCTATTCACATCATGGATAGCACTTAATCGTTTCAAGGATTTACATTTCATTTTCAATCTTCGTTGACTATTGAATAAGATAAGATAACATTAAATAATCCCACTGTTCACGTTCAGCCCTTTTCGTAGTGAAAGTCGACGATCCCGCTTGCACAACATTTCCGCGTGTACAACAATGCGTACCATTCAGTCATTCACTCTTTAAATAGACCCGTTCATTCATGCCGTCTATTTCGGACCCGGATTATCGTATTTTCAGCCAGACGCGCCTTGACATGTCGCGACGTAAGGTTAAAAAAATAAAAAACATAGACGGCGTTATTTTTTATTTTTAAATATCGTTTTGATGGCTAGTATCTAGTATGTGTGTGTCACTTTCGGTATTGTTGCTTATTTAAACTGCATGCTATGATATTGTTTTCAAAATATAATAGTTAGTAGTTGCTAGTTGAAACTGGTGTTGACAAAACAATAGACGTGTTTGACCCGTGTGTAATTCACGTAATTACAGAAGACTCGACCGCAGGTTAACGTTAAATGCAACGGTAATTAATATAATTACCTTCGGTTATTGCACACCAGTCGTTATTTAATTTCCAGACTAAATCGATTTTGGCGCGGTTTAACTGGTATTTAGTAAATAAAAAGAAGTTCATATTTTTTATAAGCACATTTAAAATTACTGTATTGCAAACGAGCTAAAAACCGGGGCATAGGCAAGTTTCGCAAAACTGGGTTAGATTGCCAAAACAGGCAGTTATTTTATTGCACGAAAGAAAAATTGATCGATCTAATGAAGCATTTTGCAACACCAGCCAGCCTTCATGTAGCAAATTATAATTATCAATAATTTTTTAGACGAATTCTACCTAATCCTTTAATTATTCTGGTCGACTTCTGCTATAAATTACAGCATGAATAAAAGTAAAACACTAAGTACCATTTTTTAATTGATTATGACCTGGATGCGAGTCCTTTAGGCCAAGTACTGGTACCGAATAATAGGCGAATTACAATGTGGTCTAAAATTGGATCAAACCGTAATTGGATGTGTCATCGCACTGCCATGGGACATGCGGGTAAAATTATGTCAAGGAATTACTCATTATACGGGCGGCTACGGCCAACTAAGATATGTTATGCCCTTATTTGAAGGAATCTTTAAAAATACAAAATATGCGATTGAAACTAAGATCTTACTAATATCCACACATAATAAGCGATATTATATGCGAAAATATCTCTGTCTGCTAAGTTTTATAGACGACTGGTAATTAATGGTAATGAAACTTATGAAATGTGGCATGTTGAGGGCCATTGGAGATCCAATCCACCTTTTTTTTAAACTGGAAAAGGGAATTGACTGAAACTTACACAAATAGTAAAAACAAGATTATTTGTGGTATGCGTAGCGACTTGACCTACCGGCCTTGACATGATAAAACTAAACGTGCCTATACCGAAACGATGATAAGATGTGGACTTTTATTATCTATAAACATATTTTAAACATTCTACACTATATTTTTGTCCCTAACAACCTAGAAACGCAGCTATAAGACGGAATGAAACAGCAATCATTAATTCGTAAATGTACCAGCGCAGTGAATTATCAGTACCGATGCGGCTGTCCGTGTTAGCCTAAAACCCCATTTACACGGTACAGGAACTTGCTTGCGTTTTTCATTACATCGCGGGGTTTGATCGCCCTCGTCTTACCTCGGTAGCCCGCAGCCCGCAATGTAATTGAAATTGCATGCAAGTTATTGGTATCATGAAAATCGGCCTTATGACTGGAAACAGTGCTCGACCGACGATCAGCGCGTATGTTCGGTAGGGCGTAGCTATTGCTGTATGAAAGCATACGTGCGGTCAGACCGATGCTCACCGTCAGTGCGACCGACCATACGCGCTGACCATCGATCGAGCAGTTTCCAGCCACTGATACCGCACCGTCAAATGGCGAGCCGTTAACGGAACAACTTCCAATGGGCGTTATAATAACCGCTTCCCTTAGAAAATCATAATTATTCAGATGTACTATAGAACAATGGAGGAAACAGGAAACGTTTGCAATAACTGCAAAGTTACAAACACTGCTTAAGAATAGGTTAATGTTTTCCTCAATAGGCATTGCTCTCATTCGCTAATGGATAGACAAGTTTTGCAATTAATTAAAGAATACATCTCACCCCTATACCACAAAACTACAAGTCTACAATTTGACAAAATGATACAAAATTTTCCATAGAAAAAGTTGACAAATTTGTCGAATTGTATGCTTGTAAAGTTTTGCCAGATGTGTACTTTAATTAGTCTTGCATTTAATTAATTAGAACACACGTATTAACTAATGTAGACTTTATTTATAACTTCAAACCACAAAGTATCTGGTGCTGAAATAGACGCAGGAAACATACCTCTGAGTAAACATGTCAGATTTCATTTTCAATACTATAACTCGAGTAAAGCTTTGATGTGCTTTTAAATGATTATTTTATCTATTAAACTACAAAGATTTATATTAAAATCGCGATTTGTTACCGGCTATTCTGACCTGAACTTTGTTTTTTTTTTAATATCGTTCTATTTGGAAACCTCTATTTTTAGCCTGACCCACAAAATCTTGGAAAAAACAAAAACTTTTCAATATCTCACGATTCGTTCGCTTAGGCTGGGTTGCACCAAACCGTCTGTAATTGTAAGCGGTGTTCGTCAAATCTGATTGTATGGAAAGTTTGACAAGTTTCTATGGGATGACAGCTGCCAGCGCCATATTTGACGATGACCGGCCTGTGTTCGTATGTTGGTGCAACTGACCCTAAGTCTAAAATAGAAATAACGGATACATTTTATTTTATTTCTTCATGGTCTATGTACATACTATTAACATAGGTAGGTAGAACCAGGTATTTTTCTCAAAAAACGTTTACATTGTATAGTTTTAAACTCACCAGCAGATTATCAACGGAGTTGTACCCACAAATCACGTAACCCATAACTCTGTTGGCCATTTTGTTTTGATCACCAAAACACTAAACAAAGCACCACATCTGTTTATATTTTCCCGCTTGACAACCCCAACATTCCAATTTCGAATCTCAGTTTTTCTAAATTTAAATTTAGAACCACAAATGGAACACGTGCTCACACATTTAATACACCTTAACTCGGGGACGCACAGTTCACTTTGAATCGCATCCGTAATAGATTAAGGTTCAGAATGGTGTAACAGGTCACGAAACGGTTAATTATCACATGTTTTTCAGTGTAATTGAAACAAACTTCACGTCAGTTACGCACGGAGGCCTGAGAGAGACTGATTATGTCTTATTCCCACAGTTCATACGGGAATGTCAATATTCAACTATATTGCACCGGTCTTGAAACAATGTAACATGTGCCCATACCCATAGACTACGAAATCTCTTGCGCCATTACTCTTTCGAAGGCACCGACAAATGTGGGACCGGACCACTGATGATGAGTTAATATATTGAAGAATCTTTAATGAACAATACGGTGTTATAAATTTTCTAATGTCGAAGATGTGTTGAATTAGATAGTGAGAACGTTCCGAGGTGACTTTTGTTTTTTTTTTGCGCTATAGGTATTAGCACTGCATCTTTAAAGGCCCCACATATTTAGACGCCTTTTTGCGCGAACGAGACTTGACCTAGCCGAACTTTTTCTTACAATCTGTCAAAATTAGGATTTTGAGTTACTACTTGGTAAGATGGACTAAACCATCTTACATTTAAAACCAGTTTGGATAAGAAACTTATTAAACTTAAACGAGAAAACTATTACCTAACATCTATGTGATGTCATATGCTAGTCTATAAGTTTTAGTATGGAAATTTGATTTGGTTCTTTTCTACTAAATAAATATAGAAAAACTAAAAAACTACTGACCGAGCAGGAATGGTACTAGTGAGGTGTACGAGTGCATATGAAGGAGTGAGATGTCATTTTTAGGGTTCCGTACCAAAAAGGTAAAAAAGGAACCCTATTGGTTTCACTTTGTCTGTCTGTCTGTCTGTCTGTCTGTCACATCGCTAAATATCTCAGGAACTACTTATCCTATCGATTTGAAATTTGGAATAGTTATAAACAAGGGTAACCCAGATACATAGAAGATGGTTTTTTAAATTATTTTATTTTATTTTCTGTGAATAATGACAGATAAAAGGGGGTTCAAAATTTTAAAGTCTGGCAACTATGTCAAGTGGGGTATCATATGAAAGGGCTTGACTTGTACATTCCGAAACAATTTTTAGTTTTTTTTTTTCGTTGGGGAAATTTCGATTTACGAGGGAAAATGTAAAAAAAAATACCATTCCCCCCCCCTTATCTCCGAAGTTTACGAAGAAAAAAATTTGAAATTATTACACAACATTAATATGCATGTATATTTTATAGGAAAAATATAGCCATAGCCCTATCTAGTTTTTCTTTTTTTTTTATCATCAAAAAACTCTTCTATACTAAGTTTGTAATTTAATCACCTTTGTATATATTTTTGTTTTATATTTAAATTTACAAAATTACGTTGAAAATACCTTCTTTCAAATCAAAAAACAATTATTGAAATCGGTTGATGTGATAAAGAATTATCCTTGAAAAACCAACATACGTACTAAGTTATTCAGTCGCGCAAATTAGTAACACAATGCGCCGATAGATGGTGCTGTCATGTTTTTTTAAGATTGTTCCTGAATTAATGGGGTCGGGACGGGTACACAACTACACATACAAGAACTGTGTACGGAACCCTCGGTGCGCGAGTCGGACTCGCACTTGACCGGTTTTTTCTTTCAATGAAATTCTAATTTGGATTCGTATTAGAGCCCAAACAGTTAAATAAGTCAGAAACTTACGGGAGTGTTCTAGAAGTAAAAAATATACCTACATTACGATAGGATGAAGGAATGTATTACTACTTGTTTAACGTTTGTCGAGTGTACCTAATCAAGACACCACTTCATTAAGGTCAAAAATCAAAACGTAAGACACCACTTCATTTAGGTAAAAAATCAAAACGTCCTTCAGCCGTCAATACCATATGTAGCATAGCATCCATCAATTGATCACCAATAATCAGAAAAGGATTTTAACCGAGGTCATCTTAAATCAACAGCGATAACGAAACGTAGCGCTAACAGAGTAGCCATTGATGCGATAACCAAACGCGGCCTCGCGGTAAAGAGGTTAACATCCCGATGTGGATAGCATTGGATGCGGAAATACGCCTCATTGGTGTTCCAAATTTGAATTATAAATTAAGATTGGCCTGGATATCGTCATTTTATTTGGCGGGAATAATCTGCTTGTTTCTTGAAAAGGTAACGCATGCTGTAGAAATAAAGTTTTTTTTAATTAACAATATGTGCCTATCATATTTGAGGAGTTCCCTCAATTCCTCCTGGATCAAATCATCAATCAGACAACAGGTACAAAACATACAAAATAAAAGGAAGAACACATGACACCCTCCTTCCTTCTATTGAAGTCGGTTTAAAATATAGTAATTTAAAAAAAACTTAAACAACCCTTTCTTTTCCATTATCGGACAAAAAATTAGGAAGTTCCAAATTGGTAATTCGTCGGTCAACTAATGTTCATCAAACAAGCGGTGGGTGGGATCGCCTAAATTGGTTCGACCTTTATTCGACCGATCTAGATGACCACTGATGACCATTCTCCACACTGCGTGGCAACAAAGCGGGAGAAAAATGTGCTCGAAAACAACCGAGTTCTAACCCTGTAAATACCTATGCAGTGATTTCCACAGCACGGCTAACGGTGCCACTGGGTCATTGGGCTGTCATCTCTACCTACAAGATATAATAGTAAAAAATAAAACATGATATTTCTACTAGGATGGCGGCTGTCACGGTACCCAAGCAATATTAAAAGCAATAATAGGGTAAAACATCTCTTTCTTGACAGTGACGCCCAATATATACATATAAGAAACATCGCTACTATTTTCCAGAATAGTTAGGTTGTACGACCTTAAAAATCCTGAAATAAAATTTAAATACGCGATTAAATCATTTTAAATGGTTTCATTTAAAACTGGACACCATCACCGTCACCATTACGCTAAATAACTACTTATATATATTCAAATTGACACTCTTTATTATTTTTAAGTAAAATTTTCGTGCTAATGGTAAGTTAACTAAACATCCAGTCCCGGGCCGAAATCCTTATTTATACAGGACCGCGATTAACGAGTTTTAAGAGCATAGCACATCCAGTAAATCCAATAAACAAAGATGCGTTACACCCGTGACCGAAATGAAATGCACATTCGCCGAAATCAATAAAATCAAAATCAATTGATCGATGAGCTATAAAATCGATTCGAGACGATCGCTGGTATCGGACGTGCACGTATCGAGGTCGCGCGCCGACCCGATTGCCGCGGAAATAGGATCGGAGATGCCACTCGATATCTTAACATTAGAATTCATTGTAATTAGGACAACCGCCAGGCTTGCCACTAGGCGGCAGTATTAGGTACGCATTCGAATTTGCCAACGACTTGGTTTAAAAAAAAAAATATCGTGAACACCAGTCGACCGAGGACGTTGAGAATGTCGAAATTATTCGGAAAGTTATATTAGACACTGCAGAGGTATCAAAAAAGTATGTATACGGACGATATGGTAATATGATACCATAACCTATGGACGGCAGAGACTCCAGAGGAGTCACAAGAGTATTTATATAACTTTTTCTTTGTACAGTCTGTATCTATTCCTAATATATTCCGCATACCTACAACACAACCTATCGTCTGAGTTTATTAAGGAACCTGCACATATTCTTTAATCACCATTTTGCAACTCAAAAGTCCTTAACCATCTGCGACAGAAACCTGAATGGTTCAAAAGTTTAGCCTGATAATCCAAATTCCATGAAAAATCCTATCAGATTAACCACGCAAACATCTTAAATCATCAAAACATCCTATTCATATAGACACCCTTAGTTTTTCTCTTAACAAATATATAAACAAACTTAAAATACTCGTCCTTCTGGGTGACTAAGGGAATCTATTTATAGTGCCCTCATAATGCTACGCATTGTTGGAATTAACTGATAACAGTACAGATAATACAAAAATAGAATAAGTGTTGCAATTGTTGGAGATAAAAAGATTGTTGGACTCAAATAGGACTTATTAAGATAAACGATTGAAATTTATCTCGCTATGAAATTATAAGTATGTTGCAGGTAGGTACTCTGTTTAGTTTATGGTTTATCATGTTATTCATAGGTATAGATTTGCAGTAACCTACGGCAAACAATCGAACATCTTCTAATAAGAATTGACAAAATTTCATCAATAAAACAATTGATTTTATCACTACAGATTTATACGTACATCTCGCCTTGTTATATGTACTCCTCTATTACTGGTGGAATAAAGAATACTACGACTACTACTACTTATATTATGCATATCTCAAAAGATTATCAGATACGACCACAGGAAATGAAATGACGCAGCTTCCGGCGAGGATTACGTGCCCGATTGATCGATGCTCCAAATGGAGTATTGAAGTTAAATAAATTAAAGATATAAAAGTTAAAGTTATTATTCAATTTGCGCATATTACGTGCAATGCAACTTTAATCTATAAACTTTAAACAAACATTTCTTGTTTTCTAACATACATTAAACTGAAAGCAGAAACGTGAAGCTCGTTTCTGATACAATACCGTGGCAAATAAGCGTAGGATCCACTTGATGATAAGCGGGCAACGCAGCTTATAATATAAACGCCCGCAACTCCAAAGGAGTCACGTGCGCGTTGCCGATCCTTTATAAAATTCGTATAATCGTAAATCTAATTAGAATCGAGGACCAAATATCCAAAAGCTGTCAGATTGTCCTGGGTTGCGTTCAATTTTAGGCGGGGCGTGATACACACACCGTCACTAAACCACATAGGTATCGCCGGAAGATCAGCGCCGGCTCCCTGAGTCGGCATTATGCTGAGGCGAGACCTTTTTGTGACGTTATCTTGTAATGATCGTTTTTTGTAACGTTTTTTTTGTTTGTTCCGTCATAAATAAATGTTTCTTCTTAAAAGATACTCAAAATTCGGGATACTATCAAACAGTAGGTAAGTCTGAATGATTATTAGGTACTAAATATATCCAACATCAAACCATAGTCCAAAGACGTAACTTTTTAATTTATAACATAATGGCGTCACAGGGATACACGTGCTGGCCGCTCGTGACTCGGCCATCAACGGATAAAAGTAAAATTAACACTTCGTCGTTAGTCGCCCGCCATATTTATTATCTATGGTCGTAACGTAACCATAAAGAATCTTAATAACTGGTGCCGGAGACAGTTTTATGTTATATTTTATGTGCATCAAAGTATCAATTACCTCGACATATTTTGAAATCAGGTTATCCCAGTTTTCTCAGCGTTTAATCGCGGATATCGCTGACGCTGACCTAATTTAATTAAAAAAAATCTCGTGACTCGCGGAAGGAACGGTTGAAGAATTTGGGGCCGGGTGGTACTTGCTCCTATAGCTCAGTTGGCTAGAGCGACTGGCCGCGAGTGCCGGGAGGTCGCGGGTTAAAATAAATATTAAATAAATAAATATTTGTGGACAATCTTACACAAATCAACCTAGTCCCAAACTAAGCAAAGCTTAGTTTGGGACTATGGGTACTAAGCGACGATATACATAAATGAAATAAAATAAATGAACTTTATTCTGTAAGTAGGCCGCAATGGCACTTTTACAAGTCAAACCCTACTAGCGTTTCACAGAGGCCACTGCCGAGAAGAAACGCCGAAAGAAACTCGACAGTCAGCCATTTTCTCACAAAAATATGCTTATTACAATGATAATACTTAACCTACTTAAGATCAAGAAATATATCAATAAGAATTTAATACATTTTTCATGTCAAAATATTAATTATCTATTACAAACATTACAATAATAGTAAAATTGAGAGATGTATAAGGTCTCAGTCTGAATAACAAAATTTAATATAATATCTCAAAGATGTAAATGGTCTCTGAGCGTCAAAATATTCTTAATAATGACTATTCTAACGTGCTTTGAGATGTACATGGTCTCAAAGCGTCAAAATAAAAATAATAAGTTTTAAATATAAAAGGAAAAAAAAAACAATTTAATATAGAGTCAATGTCAACAAAAACTAATCCATAACAGGGTGATGTCTCTCGTCAATCTCCAAGAGAAGACACTAGTATTAAAGTAGTTACTATGTCCTTGCAAGCATGAACGACCGACATACTTAATAATAGATAAATAAATAATTAAATACATAGAAAACATCCAAGACCCAAGAACAAATATTCGTGCTCATCACACAAATAAATGCCCCGGCCTCCAGCTTCGTCGTAGGCAGGGCCACTACCAACTAAGCTAAAGCGGTCGTCAAATCCTGCTCGGGTGCCTAAATTTTGCAATTTTTCCATTACCTTGCGTAAAGCTTGACTTAGATTTAGTTACTAACGTCTTCACACTGCTGCCACCTGGCGGGCGCAGTAGGTAATTCAAAACTGACCTCTATCTATGATATCCACTAAATTGCTCCAAGTCACAAAGATCGTCTGTGGGTATGGGATCTCAGATACCGGGTGTTAGGTACCGGGTACACGGTATCGGGTGTATATCGGGTCGGGTGCAGTACGGTACCCGGCACCGCCCGCGCGAGACTGGGTGCGCCCGCGCCGGTATCAATCGACGGGATCACTATAGTATGGTTGTGTTGTATTGGCTAGTGGATGCGATCAGCTGTTTGCAGTAAATAAACACTCCATTACACAATAATTTATTCATTTAAAAGGTTTTTTTTTTTAATTTTTCATCCATACTTATTAATTCGAATTACTTACTATGGTAACTGAAAAGATATTTTAATGATGACATAAATATTGCAAATCTCACCAGCACAGCTAATAGCACGATAGGTTATACCGTCATGATTAATTACATGACGTTGCAGTACATTTCGGCCATAAAACGTAACCATATAACCTATCGTGCTAACTGGGCAGTGAGTTATTACGCTTGATGATGGCCTAACATTTAGGAACCACAAGATAATAATTATTTTGGCCTTTAAATTTGCCCTGCAAATGCCGTACGTTGTGTTTAATTTTTTTAGAATGAACAATAGTGTAACGTGCCCTAGTAATTTAAGAGACCAATGAGAGTAGTTTGTAGACCATTAAATAATCACATTATTACTATGTTACAAGAAACAGTTCGTAATTTAATTATAATCACCTACAATGCATCACACAATCAACGAAATTTAGGAATTTAGGGTTTTAGGGTTATATCGACAAATAAATATAGGCATTTATTTGTCGATATAACTCCCTCTTCCCTTTGAAGCAGATATGTATGGTTGAATTCTTTTTGTTGAACGTATTTCTATTACAATGTTATTGGATTTTCAACCGTATTGTTTGAACGGTAAACTAGCTTTTTGAAGGAATTGCTTTGGTGCAATTCGTTCAACTGAAATGATTTCAAGTGTATCTTTCTTCCTCTTTCCACCGCTCGGACGGGCCAATCCTCGACGGCGCGACTTGCGCTGACGCAGTCAATTAGAGATACATTATTAGTGCGGGCGCGATGACCGCTCGCCGCTCTGCGCCACTATGTTCTACCGCATCTTGCAATAATGTAAACTTATATACTCGTACCTACTTCTTACGTATGTATGTATGACATTGACATTTTATTGCACATAAAAGAACATTTACAAGAAACAAAATTTGAAAAATATAAAGTAAAAAGGCGATTTTTTTCTTTCTAAGGGATCTCTTCCAGCTAACCTTCGAGAAAATGAGAAAAATTAATGTAACGCAGGAAGGCGACATCTCTTATATTGAAGCTCGGTAATTATATCTGCAGTATACGTACATAGTATCGAAAACTTATACCAGCTTTTAGACCATCATTGTAAATTGAAATAAAGTTGTATGTTTTACGCAAACTCGAGTTCGTGTAACAATAGCGATTTAAAAAAACGGATTTTTTATAAGACCGAGGCGAAGCCGAGAGGACAGTTTTTTTTACTGTATTTTCCATCACCTTACTAGGGGCTAATAGTCATCATCATCATCATCAGCTGGGCACAGGCCTCCTCTCATAGATGAGAGGGATTGGTCAGTAGTCCCCAAGCTGGCTCAGAGCGGGTTGGAGACTTTACATACAACTTTGAAATTCTTCGCGGATGTATGCAGCTTTCCTCGCGATGTTTTCCTTCACCGAAAAGCTACTGGTAAATATCAAATGATATTCTGTACATACATAAGTTCCGAAAAACTCATTGGTACGAGCTGGGATTCGAACCCACGACCGCCGCTTGACACCGCTAGCGTAGCTTAGGGTCTAATTGTGCCTACGCCAAATCTTGAGATTAGGTTCCAAAGCAGACAGCGGGCTCATTTAGGATTACAAGATTAAGACAAAAAAAGCTAGTAGGACGATAATCCCTTGTCTAACTAAGCTCAACAATTGTGAAATCATTGAAGACAAAATCCATGTAAAATGAATTAATGGCCCTTCGAGCCGGATACAGTCAGAGCCTATTAAAAGGCAATAAGATTCAATAAACATCGTCGTTACTTCAACGAGAAGTAATTGATGTGAATAGGGACGACCCGCCCTCCACAGATATTGTTTTGTACTCTGTGATTCAGATATAACTTTTGTTTCATATACCCTAATCGCCAATAACTGGCCACTTAAGAAACAACGAGGCGGACTGGCCAGCAATAACTTTGTATTTACTATTTAATTTACTAAGGTCAATATGCTAAGGTCCGGTTTCATTGGGAGCTTATAGGTGGATCGCTTAACTAAGACCGCACGGAAGTGGGAGGTAGGGACCCGATCGCCGCCCGCTATCCGTCCCTATGACTTCTTTCATCATATCTCTGTCCCATCACAGGCGAGGACTCTTTAAGGCGGTCGGTCTATAGATAGTATGTGACAACGCTCTACGAACCCGAAATTAGCAGTCTCTTTCCAAAAGTTGGGTCGCGCCGAAGGCTGTACTGTACCTGAACTAGACGAAAGATTCCGATCTACCTACTGTAGAGCAGGATAGCATGATTCGGTGTTTTCTAGTTGTCAAACATCGGTTTTGTTCGATGGAGGACCCTCTGCTTAATTATTCTGTGACATCCTCGGCAAAGGAAATGAATAGTCATAAGCTCATAAGCAAACATTGCGTATTTGTTTGAGAGTTTGAAGTGACCGCATGACTAACATGTAATTGTATGTCTCATCGCGAACTAGGGACCTAGACTACTGTAGATAATCGTGTTACTAACAATAGTAAAAGGTCATGATTGAGATATGCTTAAGGATTCGAAACATGCCGCGAGATACAGCTTACAGAGCCGCCAGTTTATATTCCCCATTCGTCCCGGTACCGCCGCACAGACGGTACAGTCAGTCCGACCCGACCCAGGTCGGGCCTAGCTGAGTTTCTTCCTGGACTCTTCTTAGTTTGGCTAAAAACGGACGTTCTATGTGTACGCGCCCCAACAGATGTGAGCAACGAATTATGACTATACTGATGACTGATCAGATGACCTTTCAGTGGCGGAGCGTCCATACAACTCGATTCCCACCGGCTTGCCTAATTTTCAGCCACACCAGTTCTTTTAGTACGGCTCATGAAGAATAAGAAAGGCAGACTATTTCCGGCTTCCCTAAGAATATTTTTGACGCGCCGCTACTGTGACCTTTATAAAAATAAACAAATATAACTTGTTACTAGCTTTTGTGTCCGGGCACGCAGTCCGAATGGGTGACGATCGTGCTGTCCGGAGAGCGTACTCGAGTCGTCCATCGGGTCGTAGACCTGCAGGACGCCGTAGGTACCGATGGGGCGACGAAGTCCAGAGGGACCTAGCTGAACTCCAGACCGCCGTCGACTGGACGGAGATAGCTAGGGACAGGGAAGCCTGGCGGTGTTTGGTGTCGGAGACCAAGATCCACTTCCGGTCGTTGTGCCACAACAGTAAGTAAGTAAGTATCTTATAAGCCGAAAACGCACTGACAGCGGTGGCGGCGCGGTGCGGAGGCGGTACCGGTTGTAATATTTGAACTAATATGAAAGGGTCCGCACAGAACGCTTTTTCCCCGGCCGGTTTTCTGTGCGGACCCTTTCATATTAGTTCGAATATTACAACCGGTACCGCCTCCGCACCGCGACGCCCCGCCTCGCTACCGCTGTCAGTGCGTTTCGAGCTATAGCTTTAAACGTGCAATTCTTGTATATACAGGATGGATTTTCTTTTTGGGTCAGTGAAGGCAGCTACCAGATCCCGTGCTGCTACGCTTAAATGGTCTTAGAAGACCTTCCTTTGATTTTGAATTAATGAAGATTGGCGTCAACAAAGCTCGGTCGCCCAGATATAATATTAGTAGGAAGTGGGATTATAGAACATTGTATTACTCTAGACTTCGTGTAGACAATGTATAAACCGATATTCCAATACAACGCACGCGTAGCTCGATGCTACATAACAACGTCGCTTATCTTATTTTGTGTTTAGTTTTCTTTTATGTATATACATATAATTAAGCTTTTAGATTAAGATCTGTAACGCTTTGGCGTTTAGCTGTAAGTTACAGATGTACACTTGAATAAATAAATAAACAATAAACGTACCGTTTTATAGCTCTTATGACAAGGGGGTAAGGTGGTATTCGCTTATTACAAACTCAAATACCTGTTCAAAATCCAGATCCAGATCCAGCACAAGCAATCCTAGGAAGCACTTTTTATCAAATCGCGTAGTACGTGAGTGGAATAAACTACCAGAGTCAGTGATAAGTGCCCCTTCAGTGAACAGTTTCAAAAATAGACTAGATAAACATTTTAAACACAAAACCACAGGACAATAAAAAAAATAAGTGCAGTGATATACACGCATCAGCTTGTAGCTGCTAGTGTATAATAATAAATAATAATAATAAAACTGTATGAATCTAGTGTACATTATTTGAATAACGGACTGTCATCGTCATCAACAAGTCAACAAGTCACACTTTAGAAGACCCGAGTAAATTGAAATATGCTGTTTTGAAAAATACACTTCAACTCTAAAATATCAACGTAAGTTTACCGTGTGATGCAAAACTACTTGCGTGTTTAAAATACACACACTACACCGATAACAGGAGTCTCATGTAGAACTATTCTAAATAAACAGAACATAATCCAACCCATAACCCAAAGGTTAACCCAAGGTTGTCTGGAAGAGATCGCTTTTTAGCGATAAGACCGCCTGTTGTTGCCTTAGCTATAGTCTTAAGTTTATTTTGTGGTGCACAATAAAGTATATTATTATTATTATTATCTCTTTATTTATTTAGAAACTTAGGCTAGGTTGATATAATATCTATATAAAAAGTAAAATATAAAAATACACTTACAAAACATAAAAATATTATAAAAACCTAACCTAGGGTGCTGCCGGCAGCGGGGCAGGGCCTAAGCTACCGGCGGTTAGGGCGACAGAGAGAGGAACCTCCTGACAATGCGCGCCGTGTCCAGGAGTACCGCCTTCTGAATCTGACCCTTGACCCAGCCATCTAGCGAGAGTCTCTTGAGGTGTTGGTCGAGACTCTTCGCTATTAGACCGTTCGCAGAAACAACTATCGGGACAATGGTCGTTGAATCAACATCCCACATGGCGGTTACCTCGTGGACCAAGTCTAGGTACTTGCTGAGTTTGTCCTTCTCGGCCTTCACGAGGTTCTCGTCATGGGGGATGGTGATGTCAACGATTACTATTATTATAATCAAGGGAAAAAGTGTTTTATTATGAACAGGTGGGCTAGCACAACTTGCTGTCAAGTCGTATCTCGCGCGACTCAGTGACTCCTGTCTCACTCGAACTGTGCGAATTAGAAAGAGGAGGGTAGATTTTTCTCTACTCGCGTCGCGTCGCAGTGACAGTTGTGCTAGCCTCGCAGGATAGCGAAAGTGATGTTTCCCTGGATTTTGCCCAGGCCACCCTCCAACCGCGCACTCCTATCGCTTCTATGTGCCAGGCCTATAAAGCCACAGTAAAAAAAAAAGTGATGCGTACTCGAGGAAACTAATTCTTAGCGCTACTGAGATAAGCTTCTATAAATGCTTGGGTGTGAGGAACTGAGGATCCTTGGTAAGGAGGGGAGATCTGAAAACAGGATTGCAGGATTAACGCCAGTAAGTAGTATATCTGTAAATAGTTGCAGTTAAAATTCGCCAGGCGCTTCAATAATTCGTGAATTGCGTTTGAGAAAACTGTTGCTTGCTTATCGTAACCAAAAGATAAAATGTAGCATCGTTATGTGAATACAGTGAGTTACCTGCTAATGCCTTTTAGTTAACATTCTATGAATTCATATAAAAATTTACCCACTTAATACTTGTAATGCAAAGGTGTGAATGAGGAAGAGAGATTGTTCCCGTGTTTCTTAAGGACATCATTTATTCAGGACAAACAGTTATGAAAAAAAAAACGATGAAAGACTAAAAAAACTGCTTATTGTTACGGGAGAGGGGGGCAGCTATCACTGGAGGCAGCTTAGAACAGCTGTTCCTATGCCATTAAGATTTATTAGACAACTAGCATTGCTTTCCCAATCAGTTTAAATTGCTACTAGAATAGCCTTTAGCAGCATTGCCTCGCTACTAGGATTGCCTTTACTAATAGGGTCGCCTCGCCACTAGGTCAACCTTTGCTACTAGGATTGCCCCGTTACTTCAGTCCTTGTTTTACTAGCATTGCCTCGCTACTAGGATAGCCTTTACTAATAGGGATGCCTCGCCACTAGGGCAACCTTTGCTAGTAGGGATGCCCCGTTACTTCAGTTGTTGTTTTACTAGCATTGCCTCGCTACTAGGATAGCCTATACTTATAGGGTGGCCTCGCCACTAGGCCACCCTTTGCTACTAGGGCAGCCCCGTTACTTGGGTTGCTGTCTTACTAGCATTGCCTCGCTACTAGGATAGCCTTTACAAATAGGGATGCCTCGCCACTAGGGCAACCTTTGCTACTATGGTTGCAATGTTACTTTAGTCCTTGTTTTACTAGCATTGCCTCGCTACTAGGATAACCTTTACTAATAGGGTTGCCTCGCCACTAAGGCAGCCTTTGCTACTACGGTTGCCCCATAACTTCAATCGCTGTTTTACTAGCATTGCCTCGCTACTAGGATAACCTTTACTAATAGGGTTGCCTCGCCACTAAGGCAGCCTTTGCTACTAGGGTTGCCCCGTAACTTCAATCGCTGTTTTACTAGCATTGCCTTGCTACTAGGGTTGTCACTGACCTGTCTCAAATCCGGCTCGCTAGCGGCGCCCGGCAGCTCCCCCGCCGGCCCGTGGTCCGGAGCGGCCACGTCACCCGCACTGGCACTGAGAGCGCGCGCTCTCTCTCTGTCCAGCTTCTTGTCTCGCTCGCGCCCGGTCAGGATGTACTTCGTTTTCGAGAGAAGATTTAGGGGTTTTATTTTGCGGACCTAGAAGGAAAAGTTATAATATCATTAGATTAGAATGTCATACGACAACGACATTGTCCGCCTTTTGTACCATAAGGTTTTCTTTTGTGTAATAAAGATTAAATAAATAAATACAATCACGTTTATAAGCATATACATGTTTTGGAACTTTTGGAAGTTAATATGTAATGAATATGGAATAATATTATTTCATGTATGTTAGGGAAACTGCTCTAAATCAAGTAAATATTCAATTAGTTATCAATGAAAAATTTATTAAATTCTTATTGATATATTTCTTAAATACTGAGTAGCTCTCTTTAATTTATTCAATTTATAATTCAATTGGTTCAGTGGAGACTGTTTTTAAAACAAATGGATTTGAAATTTTGGAAAAGGTAACGCAGGTGACCAAAACCGAATAAGCAGCCATCTAATTCTATAGCATACGTAAGTAATATTTATTCCAGAGCCTTGGTTGTTTTTTTTTTGAACATCATGTTTTTTTATATAAGTATCTATCTATCTATATAAGTAAGTTTACCGTTGTTTAGTACTCAAAATACAAGCTTTGCTTAGTTAGGGACTAGTCTAATTTGTTTAAGATTGCCCTCTTAATAAGTACCAAAATGACAGTGAATTTAAATACGAATCTTGTAGTAAATGAACAAACCTTAGTTTTCACGGTCGCCGGATGAAGAAAATGGTCGTCATCCTTCCCCGCGGGCGGCTCCCGGCCTAACACGAGCATGTCGTCCAACGAAGCTTGCCGTCTCCCCAACGGCCGCGCTTCAGACATAGAAACACTGTCCATGCTAGCCTTGTCCGACACCGACTCACTCTTCTCCTCGTAAATTTCCACAGAGTTAAACGCCTCGACAACCCTGTCTAACTGTATATCGGGTAGCTCGTAGTGGTGACCCTCAGTTTCAGTGTACACTTGATCGTAAACTACTCCGTTCTGGAAGCTCGTGCTAGCGCCGTACGCGTTGTAATTATAATTGTCATCCTCCGCTCGTGGACTCACGTGTCTTGGCGGGTCGGAGGTTAATATATCGTCCGAATTCAACGGGCGGCCTTGGCCGGCAAAAGCGTCGACTACTGGCGTAGTGTTCGATAGGAACGCGCCATCTTCGAAGGTACCTACTAATCCCAACGGACGCCTTGGCATTTCTTGCCTGAACCTATTTACTGGTGGCTGCGGTCCCGCGAAATCTACTACTAAAATCCGATCAGCGATATTTCTACAGTCATTATGGAAGCCTATACCCGAATCGCTGTTGCTTGATGTCGTTGTGATCTCGCTATGGTTGCTAGGCTGCGGAGAATTAGCTATAAACTCCTGAGCTTCTAACCTTTCTAGTCTATCGTCGTGTCTACACGGCCGCCTATCTCTGGGCACTCTGAAGACCGCGCGATTGCATCTAGAGAAGTTCCCGAACGCTGGACTGTCACCTTTAACGGCTAATTTCGAGATCTGTAGTAAATTGGGACTGCTGTCGTCGGCCGGCAATGAATACATTCCCTTGACAACGCCAACAACGTATTCCGCTGACGGTGGGAATTCTAAGCACCGCTCGGCGACAGGGTCCCTGGTGCATGTTAGCTGGAATTCTCTCGCTCTGTTGTTGTGTGCTTCGTGCTCCGCCATTCTTGGGTCTACGGCGAATACGTGGCAGCTGTGTGAGGCTTCATTCTCCTCAATTTCTGCTGAGGTCACTAACCCAAAGTATCGTCTGTCAGCGTCTGACCCGCATCCAGCGTAGAGGATTCTTTCTCTTTGATATTGGGCTAAGATTTGGCCGCCTGGGCGTCGGAGATTTAAAGCATTGGGTAGGACGGATAGTAAGACTGGCGTGGCGGGACGGCGTTCTTGACGCAACTTGCGGACGGCGGAGCGGACGTTGCCCGGAGCAGCGCTGGGTGCTGCAATATAAATAATTCAAATGTTTTATACCAAGAAGATGCATCTGCTAAGTAAAAAAAAATATTTTCAATTAAAAAATTGTATTGATTAGCTTAAAAGAAATTTTTGAAGTTGTAAAATCTTCGCGATAGGTGTCGTCACGAGCCTAACAGCCCGGCATTACTTTGCAGCGCGGCAAGCGTTTTAACTGTTGCACGGTCGAGAAGCGCAAAGCACTATGCTTATTTATTTATTTATCGTATGGCATTTATTTCGAACCGTGAGATCTTCGAGAAGACAGTACAGCACTAAGCTTAGCTGGGATTACACGCAAAGTATTAGGAAAACTGCTGACACTGCCGCCGCTCGAAGCCGTGGCCGGGTCCTAAGACGGCATTAGAAGTGAAGATTGAAAAATTCACCACTACGAATGGGCCCTACGACAACTCAGTTGGCAGGTGCTCGTAGCCAAACGCGGTCGAGGTTTTATTCCGTACAGGTTGTGCAACAAGTCGTTGGACATGTCGGGGCATGCTGGGACTGACCTGCGCTCGGTGTCTCGATGGTGCCGAGGTAGCCGACGACGGCGCGACACTCGAGCCGCGCGGCTTGCGCGCCGTGCAAGTTGTTCAGCAAGTCGACGGACATGTTGAGACTGACCTGCGCTCGGTGTCTCGATGGTGCCGAGGTAACCGACCACGGCGCGACACTCGAACCGCGCGGCCTGCGTCCCCGCGAGCTGCGCGCCGCGCAAGTTGTGCTACAAGTCGCTGGACATGTTGAGACTGACCTGCGCTCGGTGTCTCGATGGTGCCGAGGTAGCCGACGACGGCGCGACACTCGAGCCGCGCGGCTTGCGCGCCGTGCAAGTTGTTCAGCAAGTCGACGGACATGTTGAGACTGACCTGCGCTCGGTGTCTCGATGGTGCCGAGGTAACCGACCACGGCGCGACACTCGAACCGCGCGGCCTGCGTCCCCGCGAGCTGCGCGCCGCGCAAGTTGTGCTACAAGTCGCTGGACATGTTGAGACTGACCTGCGCTCGGTGTCTCGATGGTGCCGAGGTAGCCAACGACGGCGCGACACTCGAGCCGCGCGGCCTGCGCGCCGGCGAGCTGCGCGCCGCGCAAGTTGTGCAACAAGTCGCTGGATGTGCTCGGAGCTGCGTGGCATGCTGTAACATGAGTGTTAGCAAGTTAACCATGGGAATTAAAAGACCACTATCGGTTATTACATATGTAAATGTATAGCTTGTATTTTATTCCATTAATAGCTCTAAAGATTTCACACAAAACCTAAATGATTTCTACAACATGATATTGTAATCACCCTTATAAGTAAATTAAATAATATTGTAAGTAAATTAAATATGTTTTTGAGTTATTATATTAATACATACAGTTACAGACTCTAAGTTGGACCAGGTGGCATCCAAAAGTAGAAAAGAGGATTAAGTAGGGCTAAATGCATTTATAAATTTGAAATCAAATGTTAAATGTTAATCAAGCAGCTAGGAAACTTTAATGTAAATAAATACACAATAACCATTAGACATAACATGCAAATACCTTATTTTAAATGTTTATCTTGAAAAGTTGTTATTGATAAATATATATACATGTAACAGAAAGTACTTCACAGGATTAAGACCTGAATATATATATTAAAACAACATGAAACATATATTATACACATACACATTCAGTGTATTCCATTTAAACTTTTCACTAAGTTACATAATGACAATTGACAACACAGGTGAGTGACAACACAAAAATGAGTGCAGACAACACAAATAAGTGCAAAACAGTTGAATAGCACTTACTCATTAACCATTTAGTGATCTTGGCTAGCCATCTGCGAATGGAACAAACAGAAAATTATGGAATTTTCCCAATACATGTTGTATAGTAGTAAGAAAGGTGGGCAGACCTTTAATAATATAGTTGGTCCTGTGAAATATCTGCAAGAGCTCAGGGAATCAGTAGGTAGGCAGTAGATAGAAATCAAACTAAAAAAATTTGAGACTTCTAAATCTTCTAAATATTGATCCTGATGGAACCGAGAAGACACTAATGCTATCAGCTAAAACCTTACTCCAGTGCTGCTGCATTGAATTCCTACTCAACCTCAAATTGTCATTACAATAGTAGTTTCAGACAGACTTTCAAATTCAGGGAATGAACAATGAATTTACAGGATTTTTCAGATAGCCAATCTTTTAAGTTTATTGTTGTTCTATCAGTATTGACTGAAAATTATGTAACTGAATATTATGTACTTCTTCCTTTTATTCTTTTTTAACCAAGATCCCATACAATATTGTAATTAGTTTAAATTAATATATAACTTGTACTAAAGGCCACCACCAGAGAGAAAGTATAAACCGCAAATAAGAATATTGTCATAGAACATTTGAATATAGTTAGAAAATATAAATGGCAAAAGTGAAGCATCACCCTTGGGTATTAAACTATTCATCATATTGTATCAATCAATGAATATTCACCCCAAATCTGTTATAGATTTGTATTTTGTTCATAGTACAGTTGCCGGCAAACATCTTGTACCAGATTGACCTGTGCATTAGCATGATTTGTACATAAATCGGCTACTGAGCAGACAAGGTTAGGTTCAAGATGTTTGCCGGCAACTATATATGTGGGTGAGGGGCACATTGAAAAGGCAGTTTTTTTTTTTTTTTTTTTCTTCTGCTTTGGCTTTTACTCCTTGCCAATTTCAGCAAGGTGGATTTGCCAATATCAAGTACTTGACTTTAACACGCGAGGAGAATGTTCGGTCTGATAGTTTTGCTTTTTTTTGGGGTAAGGATCAGACTGGAAACCTAAAACAAATAATAAATATGGACATCACAGACAATCACATGACATTTTACAAACGTTATGAAAAAAGAGTGGGAATGCGGATGACAGATTATTAGGCATGCCAACATAACGGAAATTTCGGTGGGAAAGATAATTTATATAAGTGAAAATGACATAGAAAATTTCATGCAGTTGTGGTAACAGTAATTCATTCATTATAGTCTTATATTATGAATTTGAATATATTTCAAAAGAATAGCAGTTAAGGGAGGATCCATTAAAGAGAGAAGCGAGTTGAAGTTTATGGGGCGTGGGATGATTTTCGGTAATACATCGTAGAGTGAATAGTTGAATCTAGGACAGTTGAAAAAAATGTGATCCAACGAACCTTCATCGATCCCGCATTCGCATAGTGAGTTATCCCGCACCCTGATTTTGGAAAGGAACACCGGAGTGCAGTTATGACCGAGTCTAAGGCGGCAAATGGTTGATGTTGCCCATTTAGGGGCAGATCGGAATTTAAAGAACCAAGGCTTACGGGGAATGGTAGGTTGAATATGCCCGTAATAGCGTCCTGTATGTGTCCTGGAAATATCCCACTGATCCTGCCATGAGCTAAACAAGTCCGTCTGAGCATAAGTGAGTAGGTCAGAAGAATAAACGTGGTTATGGTATTGTGATCCTAACTCTATTGCCTGTTTTGCCCATGTGTCTGCCAATTCGTTGCCAGAGATGCCACAGTGACTTGGAATCCATCCAAGAACAATATGAAAGCCCCTTGTCTCGCAAGTTAAAAGTTTATTTTTAATTTTTAAAATAAGAGGGGATTTTTTTGGAATTTTGAATTGGTTGCCTACTAAGGCTTGTAGGCAACTCTTACTGTCCGAAAAGATAATTGCTTTAGAGATATTATGAGATTCTAAGTAAGTTACTGCTTCCAGGATTGCGACTGCCTCACCTGTGAAAATTGAAGCTTGTGAAGGACACTTTATGGACAGAACAATGTCGTATTTTGGAATGCAAACGGCTGCTCCCACACACCGTGCTCCATCTAATTTGGAAGCGTCAGTAAAAACAGGTATGTAGTCTGGCCACTTTTCCAGAAGTTTGCAGAATTTTCCATTGGCTCCGGGGTCATCCTTAAATATGCCGAAATCTAGAATAACTCTAGGTGAGAAAGTTATGGTTTCAAAGCTAGTCTCAAATAGGGGGTTATTTTTAGTCCGAAATATTATGGAATTTACATTGTTTAATTTTGAAAAACTGATAACAATCTTAGGGAAGTCCTTATGATCCCAATATCTATTTTCAGCGACCTCCAGAGCAAGGGCGCGAATCCGTGGGAGCAGCGGGTGATTGGAGAAGGAGCTTGCCTTGATGAAGAATCTATCAGCTAGATATTGTCTACGAAGGGAGAGAGGTGGTTCCACACATTCCACCTGCATGGCGTTCTTCGGCGAGGACTTCATGGCACCCAGTATAATACGTAAACACTTTGCCTGTATTAGATCCAGCTTTTTGAGGGCTCCCTTATTGCAAGGCTCCAGAACGAATGAAGCGTAGTCAATCTGACTCCGAATGATGGCGTTATATAAAAGTTTCTGGCAATAAGGGTGAGCACCCCACCACACACCTGACAAGGCCCGCAGGATGTTGATGCCTTTTTCACATTTACTGATAACGTAATTAAGATGCGGGACCCCCGACATTCTACCGTCCAAAATGACACCTAGAAATTTGACTGATTCCCTACTGGGGATGGTCTCGCTGCCATAATGAATATTTGGGTTGGGGATGTTCCTTTTGCGAGTAAAAGTTATTGTGGAGCTCTTCAATGGAGATAGTGTCAGACCATGCCCATCCATCCAGTCTCTAAGGTAGCCGAGAGCTGTGTTGATATTGGTTGCTGCCCTTTCAGTGGTTTGATCTGAGGTATACAACACAAGGTCGTCAGCATATTGTAAGATGTTACAAAACGGTGCAACTGACTGCTCCAGATCATATGTGTAGATGTTGTAGAGGAGAGGGCTAAGGACGGACCCTTGTGGAAGGCCTTGCCATACAGTGCGAGGGCTAGAGTATGTGTTGCCACTCCGGACCTTGATTGTCCGTCCCATGAAAAGTTTGAAGACAATGTGCACAATCTTACCAGGGATGCTCAGGTGTTGCATTTTTGCTCTGAGCACTGGAAGAAGGACATTGTCATAGGCCGCAGAAATATCCAAAAAGCAACCTAACAATAGTTCGTTTTTGGAAAGTGCTAACCGAATATCAGAGGTTAGGATGCTTACACTATCCATGGTGCTCCTGCCCTTACGGAACCCGAACTGAGTATCAGCTAGAATTCCTTTGTTCTCTACTAACCACTCCAGTCTGTTCTTTACTAAGTGCTCAAGTATTTTTCCTGAAGTTGCTGACAAGGCTATTGGCCGATATGAGCTTGCCTCTTCCGGATCTTTACCTGGCTTTAAAATAGGTATGATAACTTGTGTCTGCCATTCTTGCGGAATCTCGCCAGTGTCAAAGACATGGTTCAGGATGTCGAGGAGACGCTCCTGTGAGAATGCATTCAGCTTTGATAAGAAGCAGTATGGAATGCCATCCTCACCAGGTGTAGAGTCCCTCAATCCATCCAGAACCAGTCTGAGCTCCGCGAAGGAGAAGGGCTTGTCGAGGGGGCTCAGGGCCGAAGGGGGAAGAGTAGGCGAGACACAAGCTGCCTCAGGGACAGTAGGTGGAGCTAGTTTGTTTATGAACTTTGTCACCCATACTGATGGATCGGAGGAAGGTGACAGAACTTGTTTAAAGGATCCTCTGAATTTTTTAATGCTTTTCCATATTGCTGAAGGTGGGGTTCTGGGGGATAAACTCTCACAGAAACCTTTCCATCCCCTCTTCTTGCATTTAGCTAGTAAACGTTTGGTGCGAGCCGAGGTTTTCTTGAAGGAGATGAAGTCTTGTAAATTGCCTGTATCATTAAAAGTTTTTTCAGCTTCATCCCTCTCATTTACGGCCGCCGTGCATTCAGCACTCCACCAAGGTGGAGAGGGGATTTGATCTTTGATGGTTTTTTTCTGGGGAATAAATTTGTCAGCAGATTCTAGTAATATTTCTTTAAATTTTTGGTATTTTTCAGAGTTGTGAAATAGGTCTAAGTTACACTCTTTTATTCTTTCCTCCATATATATGGAAAAACTGGGCCAATCCGCTGCATTTAATTTATGTTTTAGAAGGGGCTCGGGCTTCGGTAAGGGTGTTACAGATGAAGGCATCGCAATGATGATGGGGAAATGATCACTTCCAAATGACTGACGTAAAACCTCCCAGGTTAACACAGAGGACAGGCTAGGAGAGCAAGCAGTCAGGTCCGGCACTGAATGAGGGTTTTGACCTGGATATACTCGGTGTGTGGGAGTTCCATCATTGATCACACAGACATTGATGTCATCGAACAGGTCAATAAGAAATGATGAAAATACGTCAGAATGGTGTGATCCCCAAGAAGAATGGTGACAATTGAAGTCTCCTAGAACTATAAGGGGTGGTGGAACAGAGAAAAGGATGGTTGATAGATCAGGAATTAAGTTTAAACGGGGGTGAGGAATATAAATAGAAATAAAATTAATGCCCATAACCTTAGCCGCTACGGCGTTAATTTCTTGGGTGTGGGGAGGTAGGGTAATCTGGGAAAAGGCGTAAGAATTTTTAATCAACAATGCGCATCCTGCTCGACCGTCATCACGGTCATCCCGGAGACTTGAGAAGCCCGGGACCCTGAAGAGGTAGCCGGGACTCAGCCATGTCTCCGAGATTGCCGCAACAGCGACAGAATGGGTGTTGATTAACTGAATGAGGTCTGGTTTTTTTGGTATAATACTACGACTATTCCATTGTAGAAAGGTGGCCTGGGGAGCCATTGATGAAGGGGAAGGAAAGAGCTTTTGCGAGTTTGATCACCAGAGGTACGACGTTGTTCGGTAGGATATCGCTCCATTTGGCGATGATATTTGTTAGTACTTTAAATAATAGTTCGAAAAGGTCTTCATTGGGAGTCTCCGCTCCTATATCTTGAGATTGTCGAGCAAAAGCCTGTCCATTAGCGTGTGAACTTAGCATATCAAATTCCAGCATCTCACTAAATGATGGGAGTTCTAGTAGCATCCCAAATAGTTCTACAGTTCTAGATAGTTTTTTTTAATAGTTCAGCCCATTTTCGCGAAAAAAACGAAAATTTGAAAATGAGATGCTAACTTCGCAAATTGACTTCCAGCATCTCACCCGTTCTCGATTCCTAGACACAAAATAAGCATTGGGATTGAAAGTTCTGCTATTTCCAGGCATCCTGGCAATAGTTCTGGGCAAAAAACAAAAAAAAAAATTTTTTCATACATATGGCGGATTTGAAAGCGTAGTTGTCAGTGTACCAGCATAGGACGACTCAGAGAGGTTTGAGATGCGGCATCTCAGGCGTTTTGGGTGTAATAAGATACAGTGAGCATAGAACTGGACAAATCAAGAGGCGGGAAGCCGATTTAGGAGAGTTCTTTAAGAAAACTTACGGAAATTTAAGAAAAATCAAGGTTCTACGGTCGATACTGATAAGCTACGTGTTGGTGGGTTTCAAAGTCCAGCATCTCAGGCGTTCTGGTTAGAAACGCATTCAGTTAGCTCATATCTCGACAAATAAGAAGGCTGGATGCTGATTTGAGAGAGTTCCTGAAGGAAACTTAGCAAAATTTGTCAAAAATCGATTTTCGACCATGATTACTAATATGCTATATTTTTGTGGGTTTCCATGTCCAGCATCTCAGGCGTTCTGGGTAAAATAAGATACAATGAACACAGATCTAGATAAATCAAGAGGCGGGAAGCCTAATTGAGAAAGTTCCTTAAGAATACTTAGCTAAATTTGAGAAAAATCGAGGTTCTAGGGTCGGTACTGACAAGCTACGTGTTTGTGGGTTTAAAAGTTAAGCATCTCAGGTGTTCTGGGTAGAAACATATTGAGTAAGCTCATAACACGGTAGAAAAGTAAGCTGGATGCTGATTTGAGAGAGTTCATGAAGAAAACTTAGCAAAATTTGTGAAAAATTGGTTTTCTACGATGGTTACTGATTATGCTGTTTTTGTGGGCTTTGAGGTCCAGCATCTCAGCCGTTCTGGGTATTATAAGATCCAGTGAGCACAGAACTTGACAAATCAAGGGGCGGGCAGACGATTTAAGGCGGTTCCTTAAGAATACTTAACGATATTTAGGAAAAATCGAGGTTCCACGGTCGATACTGATAAGGTACGTGTTTGTGGGTTTCAAAGTCCAGCATCTCAGGCGTTCTGAGTAGAAACGCATTCAGTTAGCTCATATCTCGACAAATAACAAGGCTGGATGCTGACTTGAGAGAGTTCCTGAAGGAAACTTAGCACAATGTGTCAAAAATCGATTTTCGACCATGCTACTAATATGCTATATTTTTGTGGGTCTCTACGTCCAGCATCTCAGGCGTTCTGCGTAAAATTAGATAGAATGAACATAGTTCTAGATAAATCAAGAGGCGGAAAGCCTAATTGAGAAAGTTCTTTAATAATACTTAGCAAAATTAGAGAAAAATCGAGGTTCTATGGTCGGTACCGATAAACTACGTGTTCGTGGGTTTCAAAGTTCAGCATCTCAGGGTTCTAAGTAGAACACATTCAGTTAGCTCATTACTCGACAAATAATAAGAATGGCTGCTGATCTGAGAGAGTTCCTGAAGGAAACTTAGTAAAACTTGACAAAAATCGATTTAAGACGATGACTACTAATATACTGTTTTTTTGGGCTAGTATGTCCAGCATCTCAAGCGTTCTGGGTATTGTAAGATACAGTGAGCACACGACTGGACAAATGAGGGGGCGAGAAGCCGATTTAAGCCAGTTCCTTTAAAATACTTAGCTAAATTTGAAAAAAATCGAGGTTCTACGGTCGGTATTGATAACCTGCGAGTTTGTGGGTTTCTAGGTCCAGCATCTCAAGCGTTCTGGGTAGAAACACATTGCATGAGCTCATAACATGACATATAAGGAGGCTAGATGCTGATTTAAGAAAGTTCTTAACGAGAACTTTGCAGAATTTGTGTAAAACCGATTTTCTACGATAGTTACTGATATGCTATGTTTTTGTGGGCCTTGAGGTCCAGCATCTCAAGCGTTCTGGTTACTATAAGATACAGGGAGCACAGGACTGGACAAATCAAGGAGCGTGAAGCCGATTAAAGCCACTGCCTTAAAAATACTTAACTAAATTTGAGACAAATTGAGACTCTACCGTCGGTACCTACTGATAAGCTACGTGTTTGTGGGTTTCAAAGTCCAGCATGTCAGGCGTTCTGAGGAGGAACACATTCAGTTAGCTCATTACTCGACAAATAAGAAGAATGGCTGCTGATTTGAGAGAGTTCCTGAAGAAAACTTAGTAAAACTTGACAAAAATTGATTTTAGAAGATACTACTAATATACTGTTTTTTTGGGCTAGTATGTCCAGCATCTCAAGCGTTCTGGTTATTATAAGATACAGGGAGCACAGGACTGGACAAATCCAGGAGCGGGAAGCCGATTGAAGAAAATTGCCTTAAGAATACTCAGCTAAATATGAGACAAATCGGGGTGCTACGGTAGGAGCCGATAAACTACGTGTTTGTGGGTTTCAAAATCCAGCATCTCAGGCGTTCTGGGTAGAAACGCATTCAATTAGCTCTTATCTCGGAAAATAGGAAGGCTGGATGCTGATTTGAGAGAGTTCCTGAAGGAAACTTAGCAAAATTTGTAAAAAATGGATTTTCGACCATGACTACTAATATGCTATATTTTTGTGGGTGTCTACGTCCAGCATCTCAGGTGTTCTGGGTAAAATTAGATACAATGAACATAGATCTAGATAAATCAAGAGGCGGGTAGCCTAATTGAGAAAGTTCTTTAATAATACTTAGCAAAATTAGAGAAAAATCGAGGTTCTATGGTCGGTACCGATAAACTACGTGTTCGTGGGTTTCAAAGTTCAGCATCTCAGGGTTCTAAGTAGAACACATTCAGTTAGCTCATAACTCCACAAATAAGAAAACATGCAATCCATTTTTCCATGACTATTAATATGCTCTATTTTTTTGGGATTAAACCGATTTTAGACGATGACTAAATAGGCTGTATTTTTTGCTATGTGCTAATATGTCCAGCATCCAGCATCTCAGGCATTCTGGATATTATAAGATACAGCGAATGACTGGCATGACTGGATAAATCAAAGGGCGAGAAGCCGATTTAAGCCAGTTTCTTTAAAATACTTAGCTAAATTTGAAAAATATCGAGGTTCTACGGTCGGTACTGATGAGCTACGTGTTTGTGGGTATCAAAGTCCAGCATCTCAGACCTTCTGAGTAGAGAGTACATTGAGCGCATAGCTTGGCAAATGAGGAGGCTGGTTGCTGATTTGAGAGAGTTCCTAAATAATAGTGAGCGTAATGTGAGAATAATCTGTTTTCTGCAATTACTAGGAATTTTCTATGTTTTCGAGGGCGTTGAGGTCCAGCATCTCAGGCGTTCTGGTTAGCAACACATACGGTGAGCACCGATTCTATGAACCAAGTGGCTAGAGGCCGATTTGAGAGAGTTCCTTTAGAATAATGAGCGTAGTGTGGAAAAAATCGATTTCATACGATTACTGCGGATATCCTATTTTTTCGTGGGCTTCCAGGTCCAGCATCTCAGGTGTTCTAGGCAGGAACACGTACAGTGAGCACATAGCTTGACAAATAAGGTGGCTGTATGCTGATTTGAGAAAGTTCCTAAAGAAAACTTAGCAGAATACCAGAAAAATCGATTTTCTACGAAGGTTACTGATATGCAATGTTTTTGTGGACTTTGAGGTCCAGCATCTCAGACGTTCTGGGTAGAAACACATACAGTGAGGACATAACTCGAAAAATAAAGAGGCTGTATGCTGATTTGAGAGTTTCTTTAGGATACTTAGCGTAGTGTAAAAAAATCGATTTCCTACGGCATGCTTGACTGCGGGTATCCTATGTTTTCGGGGGCTTCCGGCCCAGCATCTCAGGCGTTCTGAATATAATTTCATACAACGAGCACAGAACTGGACAAATCAAGACGCAGAAAGCCGATCTGACAGAGTTCCTTATGAACACTTGGCGAAATTTGAGAAAAAATTACGTTCTAAGGTCGGTACCGATAAGATAGGTGTTTGCGGGGTTCTAGGTCCAGCATCTCAGGCGTTCTGAATATAATTACATATAATGAGCACAAAACTAGACAAACCAAGATAAAAGAAGCCGATTTAAGAGAGTTCCTGAAGAATACTGAGCGTTATGTGAGAATAATCGTTTTTCTGCGATTACTAAGGATATGCTATGTTTTCGTGGGCGTTCAGGTCCAGCATCTCTGGCGTTCTGGGTAGCAACACATACAGTGAGCACATAACTCGAAAAATAAAGAGGCTGTATGCTGATTTGAGAAAGTTCCTAAAGAAAACTTAGCAGAATTTGTGAAAAACCGATTTTCTACTAAGGTTACTGATATGCTGTGTTTTTAAGGGCTTTGAGGTCCAGCAACTCAGGCGTTCTAGGTATAATTAGATACATTTATCACAGATCTAGATAAATCAAGAGGCGCCAAGCCGAATTGAGAAAGTTCCTTAAGAATACTTAGCAAAAGTTGAGAAAAATCGAGGTACTACGGTCGGTACTGATAAACTACGTGTTTGTGGGTTTCAAAGTCCAGCATCTCAAGCGTTATGGGTAGAAACACATTGGATAAGTTCATAACACGACAGATTAGGTGGCTGGATGCTGATTAGAGAAAGTTCCTTACAAAAAAGTAGCAGAATTTGTGAAAAATCGATTTTATACGAAGGTTACTGATATACTATGTGTTAGTGGGCTTTCAGGTCCAGCATCTCAGGCGTTCTGAGTAGAAACACAAATAATGAACGCAAAACTGAACAGATAAGGAGGCTGGAAGCTGATTTGAGAGAGTGCCTGACGATTACTTAGCGTAATGTGAGAATAATCGATTCTCTGCAATTACTAGGAAAATTCTATGTTTTCGAGGGCGTTCAGGTCCAGCATCTCAGGTGTTCTGGGTGGAAACACATACAGGGAACACATAACTTGACAAATAAGGAGGCTGTATGCTGATTTCAGAAAGTTGCTAAAGAAAACTTAGCGGAATTTGTGAAAAATCGATTTTCTACGAAGGTTACTGATATGCTGTGTTTTTAAGGGCTTTGTGGTCCAGCATCTCAGGCGTTCTAGCAAAATTAGCAAAATTTAAGAAATATCGAAGTACTACGGTCGGTACTGATAAACTACGTGTTTGTGGGTTTCAAAGTCCAGCATCTCAAGCGTTATGGGTAGAAACACATTGGATAAGTTCATAACACGACAGATTAGGTGGCTGGATGCTGATTAGAGAAAGTTCCTTACAAAAAAGTAGCAGAATTTGTGAAAAATCGATTTTATACGAAGGTTACTTATATACTATGTGTTAGTGGGCTTTCAGGTCCAGCATCTCAGGCGTTCTGAGTAGAAACACAAATAATGAACGCAAAACTGAACAGATAAGGAGGCTGGAAGCTGATTTGAGAGAGTGCCTGACGATTACTTAGCGTAATGTGAGAATAATCGATTTTCTGCAATTACTAGGAAAATTCTATGTTTTCGAGGGCTTCCAGGTCCAGCATCTCAGGTGTTCTGGGTAGAAACACATACAGGGAGCACATAACTTGACAAATAAGGAGGCTGTATGATGATTTCAGAAAGTTCCTGAAGAAAACTTAGCGGAATTTGTGAAAAATCGATTTTCTACGAAGGTTTCTGATATGCAATGTTTTTGTGGACTTTGAGGTCCAGCGTCTCAGACGTTCTGGGTAGAAACACATACAGTGAGGACCGAATTCTACAAACCAAGAGGCTAGAGGCCGATTTGAGAGAGTTTCTTTAGGATACTTAGCGTAGTGTGGAAAAAATCGATTTCCTACGATTACTGCGGATATGCTATCTTTTCGGGGGCTTCCATGTCCAGCATCTCAGGCGTTATGTATATAATTTGATACAACGAGCACAGAACTGGACAAATCAAGACGTAGGAAGCCGATCTTACAGAGTTCCTTAAGAACACTTGGCGAAATTTGAGAAAAATTGATGTTCTAAGGTCGATACCGATAAGATAGGTGTTTGCGGGGTTCTTGGTCCAGCATCTCAGGCGTTCTGAATATAATTACATACAATGAGCACAAAACTAAACAAATCAAGACACAAGAAGCCGATTTAAGAGAGTTCCTGAAGAATACTGAGCCTAATGTTAGAATAATCGTTTTTCTGCGATTACTAAGGATATGCTTCGTTTTCGTGGGCGTTCAGGTCCGGCATCTCAGGCTCCAGGACCTCAAAGCCCTTAAAAACACAGCATATCAGTAACCTTAGTAGAAAATCGGTTTTTCACAAATTCTGCTAAGTTTTCTTTAGGAACTTTCTCAAATCAGCAATCTGCCTCTTTATTTTTCGAGTTATGTGCTCACTGTTTGTGTTGCTACCCAGAACGCCTGAGATGTTGGACCTCAAAGTCCACAAAAACATTGCATATCAGTAACCTACGTAGAAAATCGAATTTTCACAAATTCCGCTAAGTTTTCTTTAGGAACTTTCTGAAATCAGCATACAGCCTCCTTATTTGTCAAGTTATGTGCTCCCTGTATGTGTTTCTACCCAGAACACCTGAGATGCTGGACCTGAACGCCCTCGAAAACATAGAATTTTCCTAGTAATTGCAGAGAATCGATTATTCTCACATTACGCTAAGTAATCGTCAGGAACTCTCTCAAATCAGCTTCCAGCCTCCTTATCTGTTCAGTTTTGCGTTCATTATTTGTGTTTCTACCCAGAACGCCTGAGATGCTGGACCTGAAAGCCCACTAACACATAGTATATCAGTAACCTTCGTAGAAAATCGATTTTTCACAAATTCTGCTACTTTTTTGTTAGGAACTTTCTCTAATCAGCATCCAGCCACCTAATCTGTCGTGTTATGAACTTATCCAATGTGTTTCTACCCATAACGCTTGAGATGCTGGACTTTTTAACCCGCAAACACGTAGTTTATCAGTGCCGACCGTAGTACCTCGATATTTCTCAAATTTTGCTAAGTATTCTTAAGGAACTTTCTCAATTCGGCTTGGCGCCTCTTGATTTATCTAGATCTGTGATAAATGTATCTAATTAAACCTAGAACGCCTGAGATGCTGGACCTCAAAGCCCTTAAAAACACAGCATATCAGTAACCTTCGTAGAAAATCGATTTTTCACAAAGTCCGCTAAGTTTTCTTTAGGAACTTTCTCTAATCAGCATCCAGCCACCTAATCTGTCGTGTTATGAACCTATCCATTGTGTTTCTACCCATAACGCTTGAGATGCTAGACTTTGAAACCCACAAACACGTAGTTTATCAGTACCGACCGTAGTACCCCGATTTTTCTCAACTTTTGCTAAGTATTCTTAAGGAACTTTCTCAATTCGGCTTGGCGCCTCTTGATTTATCTAGATCTGTGATAAATGTATCTAATTATACCTAGAACGCCTCAGATGCTGGACCTCAAAGCCCTTAAAAACACAGCATATCAGTAACCTTCGTAGAAAATCGATTTTTCACAAATTCTGCTAAGTTTTCTTTAGGAACTTTCTCAAATCAGCAATCTGCATCTTTATTTTTCGAGTTATGTGCTCACTGTTTGTGTTGCTACCCAGAACGCCTGAGATGTTGGACCTCAAAGTCCACAAAAACATTGCATATCAGTAACCTACGTAGAAAATCGAATTTTCACAAATTCCGCTAAGTTTTCTTTAGGAACTTTCTGAGATCAGCATACAGCCTCCTTATTTGTCAAGTTATGTGCTCCCTGTATGTGTTTCTACCCAGAACACCTGAGATGCTGGACCTGAACGCCCTCGAAAACATAGAATTTTCCTAGTAATTGCAGAGAATCGATTATTCTCACATTACGCTAAGTAATCGTCAGGAACTCTCTCAAATCAGCTTCCAGCCTCCTTATCTGTTCAGTTTTGCGTTCATACTTTGTGTTTCTACCCAGAACGCCTGAGATGCTGGACCTGAAAGCCCACTAACACATAGTATATCAGTAACCTTCGTAGAAAATCGATTTTTCACAAATTCTGCTACTTTTTTGTTAGGAACTTTCTCTAATCAGCATCCAGCCACCTAATCTGTCGTGTTATGAACTTATCCAATGTGTTTCTACCCATAACGCTTGAGATGCTGGCCTTTGAAACCCACTAACACGTAGTTTATCAGTACCGACCGTAGTACTTCGATATTTCTTAAATTTTGCTAAGTATTCTTAAGGAACTTTCTCAATTCGGCTTGGCGCCTCTTGATTTATCTAGATCTGTGATAAATGTATCTAATGATACCTAGAACGCCTGAGATGCTGGACCTCAAAGCCCTTAAAAACACAGCATATCAGTAACTTTCGTAGAAAATCGATTTTTCACAAATTCTGCTACTTTTTTGTTAGGAACTTTCTCTAATCAGCATCCAGCCACCTAATCTGTCGTGTTATAAACTTATCCAGTGTGTTTCTATCCATAACGCTTGAGATGCTGGACTTTGAAACCCACAAACACGTAGTTTATCAGTACCGACCGTAGTACCTCGATTTTTCTCAACTTTTGCTAAGTATTCTTAAGGAACTTTCTCAATTCGGCTTGGCGCCTCTTGATTTATCTAAATCTGTAATAAATGTATCTAATTATACCTAGAACGCCTGAGATGCTGGACCTCAAAGCCCTTAAAAACACAGCATATCAGTAACTTTCGTAGAAAATCGAGTTTTCACAAATTCTGCTACTTTTTTGTTAGGAACTTTCTCTAATCAGCATCCAGCCACCTAATCTGTCGTGTTATAAACTTATCCAATGTGTTTCTACCCATAACGCTTGAGATGCTGGACTTTGAAACCCACAAACACGTAGTTTATCAGTACCGACCGTAGTACCTCGATTTTTCTCAACTTTTGCTAAGTATTCTTAAGGAACTTTCTCAATTCGGCTTGGCGCCTCTTGATTTATCTAGATCTGTGATAAATGTATCTAATTATACCTAGAACGCCTGAGATGCTGGACCTCAAAGCCCTTAAAAACACAGCATATCAGTAACCTTAGTAGAAAATCGGTTTTTCACAAATTCTGCTAAGTTTTCTTTAGGAACTTTCTCAAATCAGCAATCTGCCTCTTTATTTTTCGAGTTATGTGCTCACTGTTTGTGTTGCTACCCAGAACGCCTGAGATGTTGGACCTCAAAGTCCACAAAAACATTGCATATCAGTAACCTTCGTAGAAAATCGTATTTTCACAAATTCCGCTAAGTTTTCTTTAGGAACTTTCTGAGATCAGCATACAGCCTCCTTATTTGTCAAGTTATGTGCTCCCTGTATGTGTTTCTACCCAGAACACCTGAGATGCTGGACCTGAACGCCCTCGAACACATAGAATTTTCCTAGTAATTGCAGAGAATCGATTATTCTCACATTACGCTAAGTAATCGTCAGGAACTCTCTCAAATCAGCTTCCAGCCTCCTTATCTGTTCAGTTTTGGGTTCATTATTTGTGTTTCTACTAGGGAATGCAAACCGGTTAACCGGTTAACCGAAAAACCGGTTAACCGGAAATTTTTGAGCTCGGTAAAAAACCGGTTTTTTACACCACTAACCGGTTTTTAACCGAAATTGTATTTAGTATAAAAAACAACTGCATGGGGAGATTAGAGCGTTCTTTCACCTCCAAATCACGTTATTTAAGGATGGTAGGATATACGTTTAAAGAAGTTAGTTTCTTTTTCTTACGACTGTGGATAGAGCACATGAATATCATAATGTTAAAATGTTGTTAGTTTCCCATATCCCCACTTCATTTGAGTCTGCCGCGTCAAAAGCGCAGAAAGGGTTTATGGCCGGGGAAGCCCTATTGTTTTACTTGGATAGTTTTGCTACCTGCTACTATCCTGTAGTAACGTATCTAATCAGTCAGTGCTCAGAGAGGGTAAAAGCAAGTGTGGTGTTTGTGTACTTATTGCGTTGTTTGTTGTGTGAAATTGTGAATATTAAAAATACCAGTTGATGTCTGGAAGTCCACATCTCAAATAAGTAAGTATTTCTTTAATAATACATAGTGCTATTTTTCATGTTATTCTTGATAGTTAATAAGTTATATTCGTTAATAGCCTATGTTATTAATGTTATTATGCACTATTTTTATTTTATTTTTATTCATTTCAATGTATATACTTAATGTTTGTTATAATATGTCATTGTAAAAAGTAGGTAGGTACACTAGGTACCACCTTAACTTTGCTGATGCTATACTGGTAATATTACTTTTCATCGCCTCTTATTAAGATATATCTATATATATCCGTATATTATATAAGAATGTTTCATAATTTTATTTGTCACTTGTCGATTTGTTTTGAAGTTTATAAAGATGATGATAAAAACCAAATTCGTTTTATTTATTAGCTTACTTATACCTATTCACATCACTAGAAACTTGCCCGGATTACCAATAGAACCCAGAAATAATAAATTTATAGTCCAATACTTCGATTTCAGGTAGTTTGTAAAAAAAACCGGTAAAAAACCGGTTAACCGGTTTTTGTCCAGTCAAAACGGTTAATAACCGGTTTTTGATTTTCACCGGTTTTTGCATTCCCTAGTTTCTACCCAGAACGCCTAAGATGCTGGACCTGAAAGCCCACTAACACATAGTATATCAGTAACCTTCGTAGAAAATCGATTTTTCACAAATTCTGCTACTTTTTTGTTAGGAACTTTCTCTAATCAGCATCCAGCCCCCTAATCTGTCGTGTTATGAACTTATCCAATGTGTTTCTACCCATAACGCTTGAGATGCTGGACTTTGAAACCCACAAACACGTAGTTTATCAGTACCGACGATAGTACCTCGATTTTTCTCAAATTTTGCTAAGTATTCTTAAGGAACTTTCTCAATTCGGCTTGGCGCCTCTTGATTTATCTAAATCTGTAATAAATGTATCTAATTATACCTAGAACGCCTGAGATGCTGGACCTCAAAGCCCTTAAAAACACAGCATATCAGTAACTTTCGTAGAAAATCGAGTTTTCACAAATTCTGATACTTTTTTGTTAGGAACTTTCTCTAATCAGCATCCGGCCATCTAATCTGTCGTGTTATAAACTTATCCAATGTGTTTATATCCATAACGCTTGAGATGCTGGACTTTGAAACCCACAAACACGTAGTTTATCAGTACCGACCGTAGTACCTCGATTTTTCTCAAATTTTGTTACGTATTCTTAAGGAACTTTCTCAATTCGGCTTGGCGCCTCTTGATTTATCTAGATCTGTGATAAATGTATCTAATTAAACCTAGAACGCCTGAGATGCTGGACCTCAAAGCCCTTAAAAACACAGCATATCAGTAACCTTCGTAGAAAATCGATTTTTCACAAAGTCCGCTAAGTTTTCTTTAGAAACTTTCTGAAATCAGCATAAAGCCTCCTTATTTGTCAAGTTATGTGCTCCCTGTATGTGTTTCTACCCAGAACACCTGAGATGCTGGACCTGAACGCCCTCGAAAACATAGAATTTTCCTAGTAATTGCAGAAAATCGATTATTCTCACATTACGCTAAGTAATCGTCAGGAACTCTCTCAAATCAGCTTCCAGCCCCCTTATCTGTTCAGTTTTGCGTTCATACTTTGTGTTTCTACCCAGAACGCCTGAGATGCTGGACCTGAAAGCCCACTAACACATAGTATATCAGTAACCTTCGTAGAAAATCGATTTTTCACAAATTCTGCTACTTTTTTGTTAGGAACTTTCTCTAATCAGCATCCAGCCACCTAATCTGTCGTGTTATGAACTTATCCAATGTGTTTCTACCCATAACGCTTGAGATGCTGGACTTTGAAACCCACAAACACGTAGTTTATCAGTACCGACCGTAGTACCTCGATATTTCTCAAATTTTGCTAAGTATTCTCAAGGAACTTTCTCAATTCGGCTTGGCGCCTCTTGATTTATCTAGATCTGTGATAAATGTATCTAATTATACCTAGAACGCCTAAGATGCTGGACCTCAAAGCCCTTAAAAACACAGCATATCAGTAACCTTCGTAGAAAATCGATTTTTCACAAAGTCCGCTAAGTTTTCTTTAGAAACTTTCTGAAATCAGCATAAAGCCTCCTTATTTGTCAAGTTATGTGCTCCCTGTATGTGTTTCTACCCAGAACACCTGAGATGCTGGACCTGAACGCCCTCGAAAACATAGAATTTTCCTAGTAATTGCAGAGAATCGATTATTCTCACATTACGCTAAGTAATCGTCAGGAACTCTCTCAAATCAGCTTCCAGCCTGCTTATCTGTTCAGTTTTGCGTTCATACTTTGTGTTTCTACCCAGAACGCCTGAGATGCTGGACCTGAAAGCCCACTAACACATAGTATATCAGTAACCTTCGTAGAAAATCGATTTTTCACAAATTCTGCTACTTTTTTGTTAGGAACTTTCTCTAATCAGCATCCAGCCCCCTAATCTGTCGTGTTATGAACTTATCCAATGTGTTTCTACCCATAACGCTTGAGATGCTGGACTTTGAAACCCACAAACACGTAGTTTATCAGTACCGACGATAGTACCTCGATTTTTCTCAAATTTTGCTAAGTATTCTTAAGGAACTTTCTCAATTCAGCTTGGCGCCTCTTGATTTATCTAAATCTGTAATAAATGTATCTAATTATACCTAGAACGCCTGAGATGCTGGACCTCAAAGCCCTTAAAAACACAGCATATCAGTAACTTTCGTAGAAAATCGAGTTTTCACAAATTCTGATACTTTTTTGTTAGGAACTTTCTATAATCAGCATCCGGCCATCTAATCTGTCGTGTTATAAACTTATCCAATGTGTTTATATCCATAACGCTTGAGATGCTGGACTTTGAAACCCACAAACACGTAGTTTATCAGTACCGACCGTAGTACCTCGATTTTTCTCAACTTTTGCTAAGTATTCTTAAGGAACTTTCTCAATTCGGCTTGGCGCCTCTTGATTTATCTAAATCTGTAATAAATGTATCTAATTATACCTAGAACGCCTGAGATGCTGGACCTCAAAGCCCTTAAAAACACAGCATATCAGTAACTTTCGTAGAAAATCGAGTTTTCACAAATTCTGCTACTTTTTTGTTAGGAACTTTCTCTAATCAGCATCCAGCCACCTAATCTGTCGTGTTATAAACTTATCCAATGTGTTTCTACCCATAACGCTTGAGATGCTGGACTTTGAAACCCACAAACACGTAGTTTATCAGTACCGACCGTAGTACCTCGATTTTTCTCAACTTTTGCTAAGTATTCTTAAGGAACTTTCTCAATTCGGCTTGGCGCCTCTTGATTTATCTAGATCTGTGATAAATGTATCTAATTATACCTAGAACGCCTGAGATGCTGGACCTCAAAGCCCTTAAAAACACAGCATATCAGTAACCTTAGTAGAAAATCGGTTTTTCACAAATTCTGCTAAGTTTTCTTTAGGAACTTTCTCAAATCAGCAATCTGCCTCTTTATTTTTCGAGTTATGTGCTCACTGTTTGTGTTGCTACCCAGAACGCCTGAGATGTTGGACCTCAAAGTCCACAAAAACATTGCATATCAGTAACCTTCGTAGAAAATCGTATTTTCACAAATTCCGCTAAGTTTTCTTTAGGAACTTTCTGAGATCAGCATACAGCCTCCTTATTTGTCAAGTTATGTGCTCCCTGTATGTGTTTCTACCCAGAACACCTGAGATGCTGGACCTGAACGCCCTCGAAAACATAGAATTTTCCTAGTAATTGCAGAGAATCGATTATTCTCACATTACGCTAAGTAATCGTCAGGAACTCTCTCAAATCAGCTTCCAGCCTCCTTATCTGTTCAGTTTTGGGTTCATTATTTGTGTTTCTACCCAGAACGCCTAAGATGCTGGACCTGAAAGCCCACTAACACATAGTATATCAGTAACCTTCGTAGAAAATCGATTTTTCACAAATTCTGCTACTTTTTTGTTAGGAACTTTCTCTAATCAGCATCCAGCCCCCTAATCTGTCGTGTTATGAACTTATCCAATGTGTTTCTACCCATAACGCTTGAGATGCTGGACTTTGAAACCCACAAACACGTAGTTTATCAGTACCGACGATAGTACCTCGATTTTTCTCAAATTTTGCTAAGTATTCTTAAGGAACTTTCTCAATTCGGCTTGGCGCCTCTTGATTTATCTAAATCTGTAATAAATGTATCTAATTATACCTAGAACGCCTGAGATGCTGGACCTCAAAGCCCTTAAAAACACAGCATATCAGTAACTTTCGTAGAAAATCGAGTTTTCACAAATTCTGATACTTTTTTGTTAGGAACTTTCTCTAATCAGCATCCGGCCATCTAATCTGTCGTGTTATAAACTTATCCAATGTGTTTATATCCATAACGCTTGAGATGCTGGACTTTGAAACCCACAAACACGTAGTTTATCAGTACCGACCGTAGTACCTCGATTTTTCTCAAATTTTGTTACGTATTCTTAAGGAACTTTCTCAATTCGGCTTGGCGCCTCTTGATTTATCTAGATCTGTGATAAATGTATCTAATTAAACCTAGAACGCCTGAGATGCTGGACCTCAAAGCCCTTAAAAACACAGCATATCAGTAACCTTCGTAGAAAATCGATTTTTCACAAAGTCCGCTAAGTTTTCTTTAGAAACTTTCTGAAATCAGCATAAAGCCTCCTTATTTGTCAAGTTATGTGCTCCCTGTATGTGTTTCTACCCAGAACACCTGAGATGCTGGACCTGAACGCCCTCGAAAACATAGAATTTTCCTAGTAATTGCAGAAAATCGATTATTCTCACATTACGCTAAGTAATCGTCAGGAACTCTCTCAAATCAGCTTCCAGCCCCCTTATCTGTTCAGTTTTGCGTTCATACTTTGTGTTTCTACCCAGAACGCCTGAGATGCTGGACCTGAAAGCCCACTAACACATAGTATATCAGTAACCTTCGTAGAAAATCGATTTTTCACAAATTCTGCTACTTTTTTGTTAGGAACTTTCTCTAATCAGCATCCAGCCACCTAATCTGTCGTGTTATGAACTTATCCAATGTGTTTCTACCCATAACGCTTGAGATGCTGGACTTTGAAACCCACAAACACGTAGTTTATCAGTACCGACCGTAGTACCTCGATATTTCTCAAATTTTGCTAAGTATTCTCAAGGAACTTTCTCAATTCGGCTTGGCGCCTCTTGATTTATCTAGATCTGTGATAAATGTATCTAATTATACCTAGAACGCCTAAGATGCTGGACCTCAAAGCCCTTAAAAACACAGCATATCAGTAACCTTCGTAGAAAATCGATTTTTCACAAAGTCCGCTAAGTTTTCTTTAGAAACTTTCTGAAATCAGCATAAAGCCTCCTTATTTGTCAAGTTATGTGCTCCCTGTATGTGTTTCTACCCAGAACACCTGAGATGCTGGACCTGAACGCCCTCGAAAACATAGAATTTTCCTAGTAATTGCAGAGAATCGATTATTCTCACATTACGCTAAGTAATCGTCAGGAACTCTCTCAAATCAGCTTCCAGCCTGCTTATCTGTTCAGTTTTGCGTTCATACTTTGTGTTTCTACCCAGAACGCCTGAGATGCTGGACCTGAAAGCCCACTAACACATAGTATATCAGTAACCTTCGTAGAAAATCGATTTTTCACAAATTCTGCTACTTTTTTGTTAGGAACTTTCTCTAATCAGCATCCAGCCCCCTAATCTGTCGTGTTATGAACTTATCCAATGTGTTTCTACCCATAACGCTTGAGATGCTGGACTTTGAAACCCACAAACACGTAGTTTATCAGTACCGACGATAGTACCTCGATTTTTCTCAAATTTTGCTAAGTATTCTTAAGGAACTTTCTCAATTCAGCTTGGCGCCTCTTGATTTATCTAAATCTGTAATAAATGTATCTAATTATACCTAGAACGCCTGAGATGCTGGACCTCAAAGCCCTTAAAAACACAGCATATCAGTAACTTTCGTAGAAAATCGAGTTTTCACAAATTCTGATACTTTTTTGTTAGGAACTTTCTCTAATCAGCATCCGGCCATCTAATCTGTCGTGTTATAAACTTATCCAATGTGTTTATATCCATAACGCTTGAGATGCTGGACTTTGAAACCCACAAACACGTAGTTTATCAGTACCGACCGTAGTACCTCGATTTTTCTCAAATTTTGTTACGTATTCTTAAGGAACTTTCTCAATTCGGCTTGGCGCCTCTTGATTTATCTAGATCTGTGATAAATGTATCTAATTAAACCTAGAACGCCTGAGATGCTGGACCTCAAAGCCCTTAAAAACACAGCATATCAGTAACCTTCGTAGAAAATCGATTTTTCACAAAGTCCGCTAAGTTTTCTTTAGAAACTTTCTGAAATCAGCATAAAGCCTCCTTATTTGTCAAGTTATGTGCTCCCTGTATGTGTTTCTACCCAGAACACCTGAGATGCTGGACCTGAACGCCCTCGAAAACATAGAATTTTCCTAGTAATTGCAGAAAATCGATTATTCTCACATTACGCTAAGTAATCGTCAGGAACTCTCTCAAATCAGCTTCCAGCCCCCTTATCTGTTCAGTTTTGCGTTCATACTTTGTGTTTCTACCCAGAACGCCTGAAATGCTGGACCTGAAAGCCCACTAACACATAGTATATCAGTAACCTTCGTAGAAAATCGATTTTTCACAAATTCTGCTACTTTTTTGTTAGGAACTTTCTCTAATCAGCATCCAGCCACCTAATCTGTCGTGTTATGAACTTATCCAATGTGTTTCTACCCATAACGCTTGAGATGCTGGACTTTGAAACCCACAAACACGTAGTTTATCAGTACCGACCGTAGTACCTCGATATTTCTCAAATTTTGCTAAGTATTCTCAAGGAACTTTCTCAATTCGGCTTGGCGCCTCTTGATTTATCTTGATCTGTGATAAATGTATCTAATTATACCTAGAACGCCTAAGATGCTGGACCTCAAAGCCCTTAAAAACACAGCATATCAGTAACCTTCGTAGAAAATCGATTTTTCACAAAGTCCGCTAAGTATTCTTTAGAAACTTTCTGAAATCAGCATAAAGCCTCCTTATTTGTCAAGTTATGTGCTCCCTGTATGTGTTTCTACCCAGAACACCTGAGATGCTGGACCTGAACGCCCTCGAAAACATAGAATTTTCCTAGTAATTGCAGAGAATCGATTATTCTCACATTACGCTAAGTAATCGTCAGGAACTCTCTCAAATCAGCTTCCAGCCTGCTTATCTGTTCAGTTTTGCGTTCATACTTTGTGTTTCTACCCAGAACGCCTGAGATGCTGGACCTGAAAGCCCACTAACACATAGTATATCAGTAACCTTCGTAGAAAATCGATTTTTCACAAATTCTGCTACTTTTTTGTTAGGAACTTTCTCTAATCAGCATCCAGCCACCTAATCTGTCGTGTTATGAACTTATCCAATGTGTTTCTACCCATAACGCTTGAGATGCTGGCCTTTGAAACCCACTAACACGTAGTTTATCAGTACCGACCGTAGTACTTCGATATTTCTTAAATTTTGCTAAGTATTCTTAAGGAACTTTCTCAATTCGGCTTGGCGCCTCTTGATTTATCTAGATCTGTGATAAATGTATCTAATGATACCTAGAACGCCTGAGATGCTGGTCCTCAAAGCCCTTAAAAACACAGCACATCAGTAACTTTCGTAGAAAATCGATTTTTCACAAATCCTGCTACTTTTTGTTAGGAACTTTCTCTAATCAGCATCCAGCCACCTAATCTGTCGTGTTATAAACTTATCCAGTGTGTTTCTATCCGTAACGCTTGAGATGCTGGACTTTGAAACCCACAAACACGTAGTTTATCAGTACCGACCGTAGTACCTCGATTTTTCTCAACTTTTGCTAAGTATTCTTAAGGAACTTTCTCAATTCGGCTTGGCGCCTCTTGATTTATCTAGATCTGTGATAAATGTATCTAATTAAACCTAAAACACCTGAGATGCTGGACCTCAAAGCCCTTAAAAACACAGCATATCAGTAACTTTCGTAGAAAATCGATTTTTCACAAATTCTGCTTTTTTTTTGTTAGGTACTTTCTCTAATCAGCATCCAGCCACTTAATCTGTCGTGTTATAAACTTATCCATTGTGTTTCTACCCATAACGCTTGAGATGCTGGACTTTGAAACCCACAAACACGTAGTTTATCAGTACCGACCGTAGTACCTCGATTTTTCTCAACTTTTGCTAAGTATTCTTAAGGAACTTTCTCAATTCGGCTTGGCGCCTCTTGATTTATCTAGATCTGTGATAAATGTATCTAATTATACCTAAAACGCCTGAGATGCTGGACCTCAACGCCCTTAAAAACACAGCATATCAGTAACCTTAGTAGAAAATCGGTTTTTCACAAATTCTGCTAAGTTTTCTTTAGGAACTTTCTCAAATCAGCAATCTGCCTCTTTATTTTTCGAGTTATGTGCTCACTGTTTGTGTTGCTACCCAGAACGCCTGAGATGTTGGACCTCAAAGTCCACAAAAACATTGCATATCAGTAACCTTCGTAGAAAATCGTATTTTCACAAATTCCGCTAAGTTTTCTTTAGGAACTTTCTGAGATCAGCATACAGCCTCCTTATTTGTCAAGTTATGTGCTCCCTGTATGTGTTTCTACCCAGAACACCTGAGATGCTGGACCTGAACGCCCTCGAAAACATAGAATTTTCCTAGTAATTGCAGAGAATCGATTATTCTCACATTACGCTAAGTAATCGTCAGGAACTCTCTCAAATCAGCTTCCAGCCTCCTTATCTGTTCAGTTTTGGGTTCATTATTTGTGTTTCTACCCAGAACGCCTAAGATGCTGGACCTGAAAGCCCACTAACACATAGTATATCAGTAACCTTCGTAGAAAATCGATTTTTCACAAATTCTGCTACTTTTTTGTTAGGAACTTTCTCTAATCAGCATCCAGCCCCCTAATCTGTCGTGTTATGAACTTATCCAATGTGTTTCTACCCATAACGCTTGAGATGCTGGACTTTGAAACCCACAAACACGTAGTTTATCAGTACCGACGATAGTACCTCGATTTTTCTCAAATTTTGCTAAGTATTCTTAAGGAACTTTCTCAATTCGGCTTGGCGCCTCTTGATTTATCTAAATCTGTAATAAATGTATCTAATTATACCTAGAACGCCTGAGATGCTGGACCTCAAAGCCCTTAAAAACACAGCATATCAGTAACTTTCGTAGAAAATCGAGTTTTCACAAATTCTGATACTTTTTTGTTAGGAACTTTCTCTAATCAGCATCCGGCCATCTAATCTGTCGTGTTATAAACTTATCCAATGTGTTTATATCCATAACGCTTGAGATGCTGGACTTTGAAACCCACAAACACGTAGTTTATCAGTACCGACCGTAGTACCTCGATTTTTCTCAAATTTTGTTACGTATTCTTAAGGAACTTTCTCAATTCGGCTTGGCGCCTCTTGATTTATCTAGATCTGTGATAAATGTATCTAATTAAACCTAGAACGCCTGAGATGCTGGACCTCAAAGCCCTTAAAAACACAGCATATCAGTAACCATCGTAGAAAATCGATTTTTCACAAAGTCCGCTAAGTTTTCTTTAGAAACTTTCTGAAATCAGCATAAAGCCTCCTTATTTGTCAAGTTATGTGCTCCCTGTATGTGTTTCTACCCAGAACACCTGAGATGCTGGACCTGAACGCCCTCGAAAACATAGAATTTTCCTAGTAATTGCAGAAAATCGATTATTCTCACATTACGCTAAGTAATCGTCAGGAACTCTCTCAAATCAGCTTCCAGCCCCCTTATCTGTTCAGTTTTGCGTTCATACTTTGTGTTTCTACCCAGAACGCCTGAGATGCTGGACCTGAAAGCCCACTAACACATAGTATATCAGTAACCTTCGTAGAAAATCGATTTTTCACAAATTCTGCTACTTTTTTGTTAGGAACTTTCTCTAATCAGCATCCAGCCACCTAATCTGTCGTGTTATGAACTTATCCAATGTGTTTCTACCCATAACGCTTGAGATGCTGGACTTTGAAACCCACAAACACGTAGTTTATCAGTACCGACCGTAGTACCTCGATATTTCTCAAATTTTGCTAAGTATTCTCAAGGAACTTTCTCAATTCGGCTTGGCGCCTCTTGATTTATCTAGATCTGTGATAAATGTATCTAATTATACCTAGAACGCCTAAGATGCTGGACCTCAAAGCCCTTAAAAACACAGCATATCAGTAACCTTCGTAGAAAATCGATTTTTCACAAAGTCCGCTAAGTTTTCTTTAGAAACTTTCTGAAATCAGCATAAAGCCTCCTTATTTGTCAAGTTATGTGCTCCCTGTATGTGTTTCTACCCAGAACACCTGAGATGCTGGACCTGAACGCCCTCGAAAACATAGAATTTTCCTAGTAATTGCAGAGAATCGATTATTCTCACATTACGCTAAGTAATCGTCAGGAACTCTCTCAAATCAGCTTCCAGCCTGCTTATCTGTTCAGTTTTGCGTTCATACTTTGTGTTTCTACCCAGAACGCCTGAGATGCTGGACCTGAAAGCCCACTAACACATAGTATATCAGTAACCTTCGTAGAAAATCGATTTTTCACAAATTCTGCTACTTTTTTGTTAGGAACTTTCTCTAATCAGCATCCAGCCCCCTAATCTGTCGTGTTATGAACTTATCCAATGTGTTTCTACCCATAACGCTTGAGATGCTGGACTTTGAAACCCACAAACACGTAGTTTATCAGTACCGACGATAGTACCTCGATTTTTCTCAAATTTTGCTAAGTATTCTTAAGGAACTTTCTCAATTCAGCTTGGCGCCTCTTGATTTATCTAAATCTGTAATAAATGTATCTAATTATACCTAGAACGCCTGAGATGCTGGACCTCAAAGCCCTTAAAAACACAGCATATCAGTAACTTTCGTAGAAAATCGAGTTTTCACAAATTCTGATACTTTTTTGTTAGGAACTTTCTCTAATCAGCATCCGGCCATCTAATCTGTCGTGTTATAAACTTATCCAATGTGTTTATATCCATAACGCTTGAGATGCTGGACTTTGAAACCCACAAACACGTAGTTTATCAGTACCGACCGTAGTACCTCGATTTTTCTCAAATTTTGTTACGTATTCTTAAGGAACTTTCTCAATTCGGCTTGGCGCCTCTTGATTTATCTAGATCTGTGATAAATGTATCTAATTAAACCTAGAACGCCTGAGATGCTGGACCTCAAAGCCCTTAAAAACACAGCATATCAGTAACCTTCGTAGAAAATCGATTTTTCACAAAGTCCGCTAAGTTTTCTTTAGAAACTTTCTGAAATCAGCATAAAGCCTCCTTATTTGTCAAGTTATGTGCTCCCTGTATGTGTTTCTACCCAGAACACCTGAGATGCTGGACCTGAACGCCCTCGAAAACATAGAATTTTCCTAGTAATTGCAGAAAATCGATTATTCTCACATTACGCTAAGTAATCGTCAGGAACTCTCTCAAATCAGCTTCCAGCCCCCTTATCTGTTCAGTTTTGCGTTCATACTTTGTGTTTCTACCCAGAACGCCTGAAATGCTGGACCTGAAAGCCCACTAACACATAGTATATCAGTAACCTTCGTAGAAAATCGATTTTTCACAAATTCTGCTACTTTTTTGTTAGGAACTTTCTCTAATCAGCATCCAGCCACCTAATCTGTCGTGTTATGAACTTATCCAATGTGTTTCTACCCATAACGCTTGAGATGCTGGACTTTGAAACCCACAAACACGTAGTTTATCAGTACCGACCGTAGTACCTCGATATTTCTCAAATTTTGCTAAGTATTCTCAAGGAACTTTCTCAATTCGGCTTGGCGCCTCTTGATTTATCTTGATCTGTGATAAATGTATCTAATTATACCTAGAACGCCTAAGATGCTGGACCTCAAAGCCCTTAAAAACACAGCATATCAGTAACCTTCGTAGAAAATCGATTTTTCACAAAGTCCGCTAAGTATTCTTTAGAAACTTTCTGAAATCAGCATAAAGCCTCCTTATTTGTCAAGTTATGTGCTCCCTGTATGTGTTTCTACCCAGAACACCTGAGATGCTGGACCTGAACGCCCTCGAAAACATAGAATTTTCCTAGTAATTGCAGAGAATCGATTATTCTCACATTACGCTAAGTAATCGTCAGGAACTCTCTCAAATCAGCTTCCAGCCTGCTTATCTGTTCAGTTTTGCGTTCATACTTTGTGTTTCTACCCAGAACGCCTGAGATGCTGGACCTGAAAGCCCACTAACACATAGTATATCAGTAACCTTCGTAGAAAATCGATTTTTCACAAATTCTGCTACTTTTTTGTTAGGAACTTTCTCTAATCAGCATCCAGCCACCTAATCTGTCGTGTTATGAACTTATCCAATGTGTTTCTACCCATAACGCTTGAGATGCTGGCCTTTGAAACCCACTAACACGTAGTTTATCAGTACCGACCGTAGTACTTCGATATTTCTTAAATTTTGCTAAGTATTCTTAAGGAACTTTCTCAATTCGGCTTGGCGCCTCTTGATTTATCTAGATCTGTGATAAATGTATCTAATGATACCTAGAACGCCTGAGATGCTGGTCCTCAAAGCCCTTAAAAACACAGCACATCAGTAACTTTCGTAGAAAATCGATTTTTCACAAATCCTGCTACTTTTTGTTAGGAACTTTCTCTAATCAGCATCCAGCCACCTAATCTGTCGTGTTATAAACTTATCCAGTGTGTTTCTATCCGTAACGCTTGAGATGCTGGACTTTGAAACCCACAAACACGTAGTTTATCAGTACCGACCGTAGTACCTCGATTTTTCTCAACTTTTGCTAAGTATTCTTAAGGAACTTTCTCAATTCGGCTTGGCGCCTCTTGATTTATCTAGATCTGTGATAAATGTATCTAATTAAACCTAAAACACCTGAGATGCTGGACCTCAAAGCCCTTAAAAACACAGCATATCAGTAACTTTCGTAGAAAATCGATTTTTCACAAATTCTGCTTTTTTTTTGTTAGGTACTTTCTCTAATCAGCATCCAGCCACTTAATCTGTCGTGTTATAAACTTATCCATTGTGTTTCTACCCATAACGCTTGAGATGCTGGACTTTGAAACCCACAAACACGTAGTTTATCAGTACCGACCGTAGTACCTCGATTTTTCTCAACTTTTGCTAAGTATTCTTAAGGAACTTTCTCAATTCGGCTTGGCGCCTCTTGATTTATCTAGATCTGTGATAAATGTATCTAATTATACCTAAAACGCCTGAGATGCTGGACCTCAACGCCCTTAAAAACACAGCATATCAGTAACCTTAGTAGAAAATCGGTTTTTCACAAATTCTGCTAAGTTTTCTTTAGGAACTTTCTCAAATCAGCAATCTGCCTCTTTATTTTTCGAGTTATGTGCTCACTGTTTGTGTTGCTACCCAGAACGCCTGAGATGTTGGACCTCAAAGTCCACAAAAACATTGCATATCAGTAACCTTCGTAGAAAATCGTATTTTCACAAATTCCGCTAAGTTTTCTTTAGGAACTTTCTGAGATCAGCATACAGCCTCCTTATTTGTCAAGTTATGTGCTCCCTGTATGTGTTTCTACCCAGAACACCTGAGATGCTGGACCTGAACGCCCTCGAAAACATAGAATTTTCCTAGTAATTGCAGAGAATCGATTATTCTCACATTACGCTAAGTAATCGTCAGGAACTCTCTCAAATCAGCTTCCAGCCTCCTTATCTGTTCAGTTTTGGGTTCATTATTTGTGTTTCTACCCAGAACGCCTAAGATGCTGGACCTGAAAGCCCACTAACACATAGTATATCAGTAACCTTCGTAGAAAATCGATTTTTCACAAATTCTGCTACTTTTTTGTTAGGAACTTTCTCTAATCAGCATCCAGCCCCCTAATCTGTCGTGTTATGAACTTATCCAATGTGTTTCTACCCATAACGCTTGAGATGCTGGACTTTGAAACCCACAAACACGTAGTTTATCAGTACCGACGATAGTACCTCGATTTTTCTCAAATTTTGCTAAGTATTCTTAAGGAACTTTCTCAATTCGGCTTGGCGCCTCTTGATTTATCTAAATCTGTAATAAATGTATCTAATTATACCTAGAACGCCTGAGATGCTGGACCTCAAAGCCCTTAAAAACACAGCATATCAGTAACTTTCGTAGAAAATCGAGTTTTCACAAATTCTGATACTTTTTTGTTAGGAACTTTCTCTAATCAGCATCCGGCCATCTAATCTGTCGTGTTATAAACTTATCCAATGTGTTTATATCCATAACGCTTGAGATGCTGGACTTTGAAACCCACAAACACGTAGTTTATCAGTACCGACCGTAGTACCTCGATTTTTCTCAAATTTTGTTACGTATTCTTAAGGAACTTTCTCAATTCGGCTTGGCGCCTCTTGATTTATCTAGATCTGTGATAAATGTATCTAATTAAACCTAGAACGCCTGAGATGCTGGACCTCAAAGCCCTTAAAAACACAGCATATCAGTAACCATCGTAGAAAATCGATTTTTCACAAAGTCCGCTAAGTTTTCTTTAGAAACTTTCTGAAATCAGCATAAAGCCTCCTTATTTGTCAAGTTATGTGCTCCCTGTATGTGTTTCTACCCAGAACACCTGAGATGCTGGACCTGAACGCCCTCGAAAACATAGAATTTTCCTAGTAATTGCAGAAAATCGATTATTCTCACATTACGCTAAGTAATCGTCAGGAACTCTCTCAAATCAGCTTCCAGCCCCCTTATCTGTTCAGTTTTGCGTTCATACTTTGTGTTTCTACCCAGAACGCCTGAGATGCTGGACCTGAAAGCCCACTAACACATAGTATATCAGTAACCTTCGTAGAAAATCGATTTTTCACAAATTCTGCTACTTTTTTGTTAGGAACTTTCTCTAATCAGCATCCAGCCACCTAATCTGTCGTGTTATGAACTTATCCAATGTGTTTCTACCCATAACGCTTGAGATGCTGGACTTTGAAACCCACAAACACGTAGTTTATCAGTACCGACCGTAGTACCTCGATATTTCTCAAATTTTGCTAAGTATTCTCAAGGAACTTTCTCAATTCGGCTTGGCGCCTCTTGATTTATCTAGATCTGTGATAAATGTATCTAATTATACCTAGAACGCCTAAGATGCTGGACCTCAAAGCCCTTAAAAACACAGCATATCAGTAACCTTCGTAGAAAATCGATTTTTCACAAAGACCCCGCTAAGTTTTCTTTAGAAACTTTCTGAAATGAGCATAAAGCCTCCTTATTTGTCAAGTTATGTGCTCCCTGTATGTGTTTCTACCCAGAACACCTGAGATGCTGGACCTGAACGCCCTCGAAAACATAGAATTTTCCTAGTAATTGCAGAGAATCGATTATTCTCACATTACGCTAAGTAATCGTCAGGAACTCTCTCAAATCAGCTTCCAGCCTCCTTATCTGTTCAGTTTTGCGTTCATACTTTGTGTTTCTACCCAGAACGCCTAAAATGCTGGACCTGAAAGCCCACTAACACATAGTATATCAGTAACCTTCGTAGAAAATCGATTTTTCACAAATTCTGCTACTTTTTTGTTAGGAACTTTCTCTAATCAGCATCCAGCCACCTAATCTGTCGTGTTATGAACTTATCCAATGTGTTTCTACCCATAACGCTTGAGATGCTGGCCTTTGAAACCCACTAACACGTAGTTTATCAGTACCGACCGTAGTACTTCGATATTTCTTAAATTTTGCTAAGTATTCTTAAGGAACTTTCTCAATTCGGCTTGGCGCCTCTTGATTTATCTAGATCTGTGATAAATGTATCTAATGATACCTAGAACGCCTGAGATGCTGGTCCTCAAAGCCCTTAAAAACACAGCACATCAGTAACTTTCGTAGAAAATCGATTTTTCACAAATCCTGCTACTTTTTGTTAGGAACTTTCTCTAATCAGCATCCAGCCATCTAATCTGTCGTGTTATAAACTTATCCAGTGTGTTTCTATCCATAACGCTTGAGATGCTGGACTTTGAAACCCACAAACACGTAGTTTATCTGTACCGACCGTAGTACCTCGATTTTTCTCAACTTTTGCTAAGTATTCTTAAGGAACATTCTCAATTCGGCTTGGCGCCTCTTGATTTATCTAGATCTGTGATAAATGTATCTAATTAAACCTAAAACACCTGAGATGCTGGACCTCAAAGCCCTTAAAAACACAGCATATCAGTAACTTTCGTAGAAAATCGATTTTTCACAAATTCTGCTTTTTTTTTGTTAGGTACTTTCTCTAATCAGCATCCAGCCACTTAATCTGTCGTGTTATAAACTTATCCATTGTGTTTCTACCCATAACGCTTGAGATGCTGGACTTTGAAACCCACAAACACGTAGTTTATCAGTACCGACCGTAGTACCTCGATTTTTCTCAACTTTTGCTAAGTATTCTTAAGGAACTTTCTCAATTCGGCTTGGCGCCTCTTGATTTATCTAGATCTGTGATAAATGTATCTAATTATACCTAAAACGCCTGAGATGCTGGACCTCAACGCCCTTAAAAACACAGCATATCAGTAACCTTCGTAGAAAATCGATTTTTCACAAATTCTGCTAAGTTTTCTTTAGGAACTTTCTCAAATCAGCAATCTGCATCTTTATTTTTCGAGTTATGTGCTCACTGTTTGTGTTGCTACCCAGAACGCCTGAGATGTTGGACCTCAAAGTCCACAAAAACATTGCATATCAGTAACCTACGTAGAAAATCGAATTTTCACAAATTCCGCTAAGTTTTCTTTAGGAACTTTCTGAAATCAGCATACAGCCTCCTTATTTGTCAAGTTATGTGCTCCCTGTATGTGTTTCTACCCAGAACACCTGAGATGCTGGACCTGAACGCCCTCGAAAACATAGAATTTTCCTAGTAATTGCAGAGAATCGATTATTCTCACATTACGCTAAGTAATCGTCAGGAACTCTCTCAAATCAGCTTCCAGCAGTTCCAGCCTCCTTATCTGTTCAGTGTAAAATCTTCGCAGATCCGTAGATGGTAAATAAAAGAGTGGACTGTTGAATAGGAGCTGGTATAATCCAAAATAGAAAAATATACAGAAAAGTGAGTGTTGCAGTCGGTGGGAAAAGCTGAACAACGGTAAGTTCTAACGTAAGTTGAATTTGAAAGCTTAAACATTGCCATATGAAAATTGTGCATTAGTAATTCGACTGATTATTGAATTTATATTATAACATTGGATATTTTATTTAAAAAATATACAAGTTTGATTAAAATAATATTTTGATGTTTTAATACATGCAATTAATTGGAATTCTTATATGAATATTATACAATACAATTTTGTGATGAGAAAAAGGATTAAAAACGTCTAAGTTTTTAAACGATTCTGAACATTCAGTTTTGCGTTCATTATTTGTGTTTCTACCCAGAACGCCTGAGATGCTGGACCTGAAAGCCCACTAACACATAGTATATCAGTAACCTTCGTAGAAAATCGATTTTTCACAAAGTCCGCTAAGTTTTCTTTAGGAACTTTCTCTAATCAGCATCCAGCCACCTAATCTGTCGTGTTATGAACTTATCCAATGTGTTTCTACCCATAACGCTTGAGATGCTGGACTTTGAAACCCGCAAACACGTAGTTTATCAGTACCGACCGTAGTACCTCGATATTTCTCAAATTTTGCTAAGTATTCTCAAGGAACTTTCTCAATTCGGCTTGGCGCCTCTTGATTTATCTAGATCTGTGATAAATGTATCTAATTAAACCTAGAACGCCTGAGATGCTGGACCTCAAAGCCCTTAAAAACACAGCATATCAGTAACTTTCGTAGAAAATCGATTTTTCACAAATTCTGCTACTTTTTTGTTAGGAACTTTCTCTAATCAGCATCCAGCCACCTAATCTGTCGTGTTATAAACTTATCCAATGTGTTTCTACCCATAACGCTTGAGATGCTGGACTTTGAAACCCACAAACACGTAGTTTATCAGTACCGACCGTAGTACCTCGATTTTTCTCAACTTTTGCTAAGTATTCTTAAGGAACTTTCTCAATTCGGCTTGGCGCCTCTTGATTTATCTAGATCTGTGATAAATGTATCTAATTATACCTAGAACGCCTGAGATGCTGGACCTCAAAGCCCTTAAAAACACAGCATATCAGTAACCTTAGTAGAAAATCGGTTTTTCACAAATTCTGCTAAGTTTTCTTTAGGAACTTTCTCAAATCAGCAATCTGCCTCTTTATTTTTCGAGTTATGTGCTCACTGTTTGTGTTGCTACCCAGAACGCCTGAGATGTTGGACCTCAAAGTCCACAAAAACATTGCATATCAGTAACCTTCGTAGAAAATCGTATTTTCACAAATTCCGCTAAGTTTTCTTTAGGAACTTTCTGAGATCAGCATACAGCCTCCTTATTTTTCAAGTTATGTGCTCCCTGTATGTGTTTCTACCCAGAACACCTGAGATGCTGGACCTGAACGCCCTCGAAAACATAGAATTTTCCTAGTAATTGCAGAGAATCGATTATTCTCACATTACGCTAAGTAAGTAATCGTCAGGAACTCTCTCAAATCAGCTTCCAGCCTCCTTATCTGTTCAGTTTTGGGTTCATTATTTGTGTTTCTACCCAGAACGCCTGAGATGCTGGACCTGAAAGCCCACTAACACATAGTATATCAGTAACCTTCGTAGAAAATCGATTTTTCACAAATTCTGCTACTTTTTTGTTAGGAACTTTCTCTAATCAGCATCCAGCCCCCTAATCTGTCGTGTTATGAACTTATCCAATGTGTTTCTACCCATAACGCTTGAGATGCTGGACTTTGAAACCCACAAACACGTAGTTTATCAGTACCGACGATAGTACCTCGATTTTTCTCAAATTTTGCTAAGTATTCTTAAGGAACTTTCTCAATTCGGCTTGGCGCCTCTTGATTTATCTAAATCTGTAATAAATGTATCTAATTATACCTAGAACGCCTGAGATGCTGGACCTCAAAGCCCTTAAAAACACAGCATATCAGTAACTTTCGTAGAAAATCGAGTTTTCACAAATTCTGATACTTTTTTGTTAGGAACTTTCTCTAATCAGCATCCGGCCATCTAATCTGTCGTGTTATAAACTTATCCAATGTGTTTATATCCATAACGCTTGAGATGCTGGACTTTGAAACCCACAAACACGTAGTTTATCAGTACCGACCGTAGTACCTCGATTTTTCTCAAATTTTGTTACGTATTCTTAAGGAACTTTCTCAATTCGGCTTGGCGCCTCTTGATTTATCTAGATCTGTGATAAATGTATCTAATTAAACCTAGAACGCCTGAGATGCTGGACCTCAAAGCCCTTAAAAACACAGCATATCAGTAACCTTCGTAGAAAATCGATTTTTCACAAAGTCCGCTAAGTTTTCTTTAGAAACTTTCTGAAATCAGCATAAAGCCTCCTTATTTGTCAAGTTATGTGCTCCCTGTATGTGTTTCTACCCAGAACACCTGAGATGCTGGACCTGAACGCCCTCGAAAACATAGAATTTTCCTAGTAATTGCAGAAAATCGATTATTCTCACATTACGCTAAGTAATCGTCAGGAACTCTCTCAAATCAGCTTCCAGCCCCCTTATCTGTTCAGTTTTGCGTTCATACTTTGTGTTTCTACCCAGAACGCCTGAGATGCTGGACCTGAAAGCCCACTAACACATAGTATATCAGTAACCTTCGTAGAAAATCGATTTTTCACAAATTCTGCTACTTTTTTGTTAGGAACTTTCTCTAATCAGCATCCAGCCACCTAATCTGTCGTGTTATGAACTTATCCAATGTGTTTCTACCCATAACGCTTGAGATGCTGGACTTTGAAACCCACAAACACGTAGTTTATCAGTACCGACCGTAGTACCTCGATATTTCTCAAATTTTGCTAAGTATTCTCAAGGAACTTTCTCAATTCGGCTTGGCGCCTCTTGATTTATCTAGATCTGTGATAAATGTATCTAATTATACCTAGAACGCCTAAGATGCTGGACCTCAAAGCCCTTAAAAACACAGCATATCAGTAACCTTCGTAGAAAATCGATTTTTCACAAAGTCCGCTAAGTTTTCTTTAGAAACTTTCTGAAATCAGCATAAAGCCTCCTTATTTGTCAAGTTATGTGCTCCCTGTATGTGTTTCTACCCAGAACACCTGAGATGCTGGACCTGAACGCCCTCGAAAACATAGAATTTTCCTAGTAATTGCAGAGAATCGATTATTCTCACATTACGCTAAGTAATCGTCAGGAACTCTCTCAAATCAGCTTCCAGCCTGCTTATCTGTTCAGTTTTGCGTTCATACTTTGTGTTTCTACCCAGAACGCCTGAGATGCTGGACCTGAAAGCCCACTAACACATAGTATATCAGTAACCTTCGTAGAAAATCGATTTTTCACAAATTCTGCTACTTTTTTGTTAGGAACTTTCTCTAATCAGCATCCAGCCCCCTAATCTGTCGTGTTATGAACTTATCCAATGTGTTTCTACCCATAACGCTTGAGATGCTGGACTTTGAAACCCACAAACACGTAGTTTATCAGTACCGACGATAGTACCTCGATTTTTCTCAAATTTTGCTAAGTATTCTTAAGGAACTTTCTCAATTCAGCTTGGCGCCTCTTGATTTATCTAAATCTGTAATAAATGTATCTAATTATACCTAGAACGCCTGAGATGCTGGACCTCAAAGCCCTTAAAAACACAGCATATCAGTAACTTTCGTAGAAAATCGAGTTTTCACAAATTCTGATACTTTTTTGTTAGGAACTTTCTATAATCAGCATCCGGCCATCTAATCTGTCGTGTTATAAACTTATCCAATGTGTTTATATCCATAACGCTTGAGATGCTGGACTTTGAAACCCACAAACACGTAGTTTATCAGTACCGACCGTAGTACCTCGATTTTTCTCAACTTTTGCTAAGTATTCTTAAGGAACTTTCTCAATTCGGCTTGGCGCCTCTTGATTTATCTAAATCTGTAATAAATGTATCTAATTATACCTAGAACGCCTGAGATGCTGGACCTCAAAGCCCTTAAAAACACAGCATATCAGTAACTTTCGTAGAAAATCGAGTTTTCACAAATTCTGCTACTTTTTTGTTAGGAACTTTCTCTAATCAGCATCCAGCCACCTAATCTGTCGTGTTATAAACTTATCCAATGTGTTTCTACCCATAACGCTTGAGATGCTGGACTTTGAAACCCACAAACACGTAGTTTATCAGTACCGACCGTAGTACCTCGATTTTTCTCAACTTTTGCTAAGTATTCTTAAGGAACTTTCTCAATTCGGCTTGGCGCCTCTTGATTTATCTAGATCTGTGATAAATGTATCTAATTATACCTAGAACGCCTGAGATGCTGGACCTCAAAGCCCTTAAAAACACAGCATATCAGTAACCTTAGTAGAAAATCGGTTTTTCACAAATTCTGCTAAGTTTTCTTTAGGAACTTTCTCAAATCAGCAATCTGCCTCTTTATTTTTCGAGTTATGTGCTCACTGTTTGTGTTGCTACCCAGAACGCCTGAGATGTTGGACCTCAAAGTCCACAAAAACATTGCATATCAGTAACCTTCGTAGAAAATCGTATTTTCACAAATTCCGCTAAGTTTTCTTTAGGAACTTTCTGAGATCAGCATACAGCCTCCTTATTTGTCAAGTTATGTGCTCCCTGTATGTGTTTCTACCCAGAACACCTGAGATGCTGGACCTGAACGCCCTCGAAAACATAGAATTTTCCTAGTAATTGCAGAGAATCGATTATTCTCACATTACGCTAAGTAATCGTCAGGAACTCTCTCAAATCAGCTTCCAGCCTCCTTATCTGTTCAGTTTTGGGTTCATTATTTGTGTTTCTACCCAGAACGCCTAAGATGCTGGACCTGAAAGCCCACTAACACATAGTATATCAGTAACCTTCGTAGAAAATCGATTTTTCACAAATTCTGCTACTTTTTTGTTAGGAACTTTCTCTAATCAGCATCCAGCCCCCTAATCTGTCGTGTTATGAACTTATCCAATGTGTTTCTACCCATAACGCTTGAGATGCTGGACTTTGAAACCCACAAACACGTAGTTTATCAGTACCGACGATAGTACCTCGATTTTTCTCAAATTTTGCTAAGTATTCTTAAGGAACTTTCTCAATTCGGCTTGGCGCCTCTTGATTTATCTAAATCTGTAATAAATGTATCTAATTATACCTAGAACGCCTGAGATGCTGGACCTCAAAGCCCTTAAAAACACAGCATATCAGTAACTTTCGTAGAAAATCGAGTTTTCACAAATTCTGATACTTTTTTGTTAGGAACTTTCTCTAATCAGCATCCGGCCATCTAATCTGTCGTGTTATAAACTTATCCAATGTGTTTATATCCATAACGCTTGAGATGCTGGACTTTGAAACCCACAAACACGTAGTTTATCAGTACCGACCGTAGTACCTCGATTTTTCTCAAATTTTGTTACGTATTCTTAAGGAACTTTCTCAATTCGGCTTGGCGCCTCTTGATTTATCTAGATCTGTGATAAATGTATCTAATTAAACCTAGAACGCCTGAGATGCTGGACCTCAAAGCCCTTAAAAACACAGCATATCAGTAACCTTCGTAGAAAATCGATTTTTCACAAAGTCCGCTAAGTTTTCTTTAGAAACTTTCTGAAATCAGCATAAAGCCTCCTTATTTGTCAAGTTATGTGCTCCCTGTATGTGTTTCTACCCAGAACACCTGAGATGCTGGACCTGAACGCCCTCGAAAACATAGAATTTTCCTAGTAATTGCAGAAAATCGATTATTCTCACATTACGCTAAGTATTCGTCAGGAACTCTCTCAAATCAGCTTCCAGCCCCCTTATCTGTTCAGTTTTGCGTTCATACTTTGTGTTTCTACCCAGAACGCCTGAGATGCTGGACCTGAAAGCCCACTAACACATAGTATATCAGTAACCTTCGTAGAAAATCGATTTTTCACAAATTCTGCTACTTTTTTGTTAGGAACTTTCTCTAATCAGCATCCAGCCACCTAATCTGTCGTGTTATGAACTTATCCAATGTGTTTCTACCCATAACGCTTGAGATGCTGGACTTTGAAACCCACAAACACGTAGTTTATCAGTACCGACCGTAGTACCTCGATATTTCTCAAATTTTGCTAAGTATTCTCAAGGAACTTTCTCAATTCGGCTTGGCGCCTCTTGATTTATCTAGATCTGTGATAAATGTATCTAATTATACCTAGAACGCCTAAGATGCTGGACCTCAAAGCCCTTAAAAACACAGCATATCAGTAACCTTCGTAGAAAATCGATTTTTCACAAAGTCCGCTAAGTTTTCTTTAGAAACTTTCTGAAATCAGCATAAAGCCTCCTTATTTGTCAAGTTATGTGCTCCCTGTATGTGTTTCTACCCAGAACACCTGAGATGCTGGACCTGAACGCCCTCGAAAACATAGAATTTTCCTAGTAATTGCAGAGAATCGATTATTCTCACATTACGCTAAGTAATCGTCAGGAACTCTCTCAAATCAGCTTCCAGCCTGCTTATCTGTTCAGTTTTGCGTTCATACTTTGTGTTTCTACCCAGAACGCCTGAGATGCTGGACCTGAAAGCCCACTAACACATAGTATATCAGTAACCTTCGTAGAAAATCGATTTTTCACAAATTCTGCTACTTTTTTGTTAGGAACTTTCTCTAATCAGCATCCAGCCCCCTAATCTGTCGTGTTATGAACTTATCCAATGTGTTTCTACCCATAACGCTTGAGATGCTGGACTTTGAAACCCACAAACACGTAGTTTATCAGTACCGACGATAGTACCTCGATTTTTCTCAAATTTTGCTAAGTATTCTTAAGGAACTTTCTCAATTCAGCTTGGCGCCTCTTGATTTATCTAAATCTGTAATAAATGTATCTAATTATACCTAGAACGCCTGAGATGCTGGACCTCAAAGCCCTTAAAAACACAGCATATCAGTAACTTTCGTAGAAAATCGAGTTTTCACAAATTCTGATACTTTTTTGTTAGGAACTTTCTCTAATCAGCATCCGGCCATCTAATCTGTCGTGTTATAAACTTATCCAATGTGTTTATATCCATAACGCTTGAGATGCTGGACTTTGAAACCCACAAACACGTAGTTTATCAGTACCGACCGTAGTACCTCGATTTTTCTCAAATTTTGTTACGTATTCTTAAGGAACTTTCTCAATTCGGCTTGGCGCCTCTTGATTTATCTAGATCTGTGATAAATGTATCTAATTAAACCTAGAACGCCTGAGATGCTGGACCTCAAAGCCCTTAAAAACACAGCATATCAGTAACCTTCGTAGAAAATCGATTTTTCACAAAGTCCGCTAAGTTTTCTTTAGAAACTTTCTGAAATCAGCATAAAGCCTCCTTATTTGTCAAGTTATGTGCTCCCTGTATGTGTTTCTACCCAGAACACCTGAGATGCTGGACCTGAACGCCCTCGAAAACATAGAATTTTCCTAGTAATTGCAGAAAATCGATTATTCTCACATTACGCTAAGTAATCGTCAGGAACTCTCTCAAATCAGCTTCCAGCCCCCTTATCTGTTCAGTTTTGCGTTCATACTTTGTGTTTCTACCCAGAACGCCTGAAATGCTGGACCTGAAAGCCCACTAACACATAGTATATCAGTAACCTTCGTAGAAAATCGATTTTTCACAAATTCTGCTACTTTTTTGTTAGGAACTTTCTCTAATCAGCATCCAGCCACCTAATCTGTCGTGTTATGAACTTATCCAATGTGTTTCTACCCATAACGCTTGAGATGCTGGACTTTGAAACCCACAAACACGTAGTTTATCAGTACCGACCGTAGTACCTCGATATTTCTCAAATTTTGCTAAGTATTCTCAAGGAACTTTCTCAATTCGGCTTGGCGCCTCTTGATTTATCTTGATCTGTGATAAATGTATCTAATTATACCTAGAACGCCTAAGATGCTGGACCTCAAAGCCCTTAAAAACACAGCATATCAGTAACCTTCGTAGAAAATCGATTTTTCACAAAGTCCGCTAAGTATTCTTTAGAAACTTTCTGAAATCAGCATAAAGCCTCCTTATTTGTCAAGTTATGTGCTCCCTGTATGTGTTTCTACCCAGAACACCTGAGATGCTGGACCTGAACGCCCTCGAAAACATAGAATTTTCCTAGTAATTGCAGAGAATCGATTATTCTCACATTACGCTAAGTAATCGTCAGGAACTCTCTCAAATCAGCTTCCAGCCTGCTTATCTGTTCAGTTTTGCGTTCATACTTTGTGTTTCTACCCAGAACGCCTGAGATGCTGGACCTGAAAGCCCACTAACACATAGTATATCAGTAACCTTCGTAGAAAATCGATTTTTCACAAATTCTGCTACTTTTTTGTTAGGAACTTTCTCTAATCAGCATCCAGCCACCTAATCTGTCGTGTTATGAACTTATCCAATGTGTTTCTACCCATAACGCTTGAGATGCTGGCCTTTGAAACCCACTAACACGTAGTTTATCAGTACCGACCGTAGTACTTCGATATTTCTTAAATTTTGCTAAGTATTCTTAAGGAACTTTCTCAATTCGGCTTGGCGCCTCTTGATTTATCTAGATCTGTGATAAATGTATCTAATGATACCTAGAACGCCTGAGATGCTGGTCCTCAAAGCCCTTAAAAACACAGCACATCAGTAACTTTCGTAGAAAATCGATTTTTCACAAATCCTGCTACTTTTTGTTAGGAACTTTCTCTAATCAGCATCCAGCCACCTAATCTGTCGTGTTATAAACTTATCCAGTGTGTTTCTATCCGTAACGCTTGAGATGCTGGACTTTGAAACCCACAAACACGTAGTTTATCAGTACCGACCGTAGTACCTCGATTTTTCTCAACTTTTGCTAAGTATTCTTAAGGAACTTTCTCAATTCGGCTTGGCGCCTCTTGATTTATCTAGATCTGTGATAAATGTATCTAATTAAACCTAAAACACCTGAGATGCTGGACCTCAAAGCCCTTAAAAACACAGCATATCAGTAACTTTCGTAGAAAATCGATTTTTCACAAATTCTGCTTTTTTTTTGTTAGGTACTTTCTCTAATCAGCATCCAGCCACTTAATCTGTCGTGTTATAAACTTATCCATTGTGTTTCTACCCATAACGCTTGAGATGCTGGACTTTGAAACCCACAAACACGTAGTTTATCAGTACCGACCGTAGTACCTCGATTTTTCTCAACTTTTGCTAAGTATTCTTAAGGAACTTTCTCAATTCGGCTTGGCGCCTCTTGATTTATCTAGATCTGTGATAAATGTATCTAATTATACCTAAAACGCCTGAGATGCTGGACCTCAACGCCCTTAAAAACACAGCATATCAGTAACCTTAGTAGAAAATCGGTTTTTCACAAATTCTGCTAAGTTTTCTTTAGGAACTTTCTCAAATCAGCAATCTGCCTCTTTATTTTTCGAGTTATGTGCTCACTGTTTGTGTTGCTACCCAGAACGCCTGAGATGTTGGACCTCAAAGTCCACAAAAACATTGCATATCAGTAACCTTCGTAGAAAATCGTATTTTCACAAATTCCGCTAAGTTTTCTTTAGGAACTTTCTGAGATCAGCATACAGCCTCCTTATTTGTCAAGTTATGTGCTCCCTGTATGTGTTTCTACCCAGAACACCTGAGATGCTGGACCTGAACGCCCTCGAAAACATAGAATTTTCCTAGTAATTGCAGAGAATCGATTATTCTCACATTACGCTAAGTAATCGTCAGGAACTCTCTCAAATCAGCTTCCAGCCTCCTTATCTGTTCAGTTTTGGGTTCATTATTTGTGTTTCTACCCAGAACGCCTAAGATGCTGGACCTGAAAGCCCACTAACACATAGTATATCAGTAACCTTCGTAGAAAATCGATTTTTCACAAATTCTGCTACTTTTTTGTTAGGAACTTTCTCTAATCAGCATCCAGCCCCCTAATCTGTCGTGTTATGAACTTATCCAATGTGTTTCTACCCATAACGCTTGAGATGCTGGACTTTGAAACCCACAAACACGTAGTTTATCAGTACCGACGATAGTACCTCGATTTTTCTCAAATTTTGCTAAGTATTCTTAAGGAACTTTCTCAATTCGGCTTGGCGCCTCTTGATTTATCTAAATCTGTAATAAATGTATCTAATTATACCTAGAACGCCTGAGATGCTGGACCTCAAAGCCCTTAAAAACACAGCATATCAGTAACTTTCGTAGAAAATCGAGTTTTCACAAATTCTGATACTTTTTTGTTAGGAACTTTCTCTAATCAGCATCCGGCCATCTAATCTGTCGTGTTATAAACTTATCCAATGTGTTTATATCCATAACGCTTGAGATGCTGGACTTTGAAACCCACAAACACGTAGTTTATCAGTACCGACCGTAGTACCTCGATTTTTCTCAAATTTTGTTACGTATTCTTAAGGAACTTTCTCAATTCGGCTTGGCGCCTCTTGATTTATCTAGATCTGTGATAAATGTATCTAATTAAACCTAGAACGCCTGAGATGCTGGACCTCAAAGCCCTTAAAAACACAGCATATCAGTAACCATCGTAGAAAATCGATTTTTCACAAAGTCCGCTAAGTTTTCTTTAGAAACTTTCTGAAATCAGCATAAAGCCTCCTTATTTGTCAAGTTATGTGCTCCCTGTATGTGTTTCTACCCAGAACACCTGAGATGCTGGACCTGAACGCCCTCGAAAACATAGAATTTTCCTAGTAATTGCAGAAAATCGATTATTCTCACATTACGCTAAGTAATCGTCAGGAACTCTCTCAAATCAGCTTCCAGCCCCCTTATCTGTTCAGTTTTGCGTTCATACTTTGTGTTTCTACCCAGAACGCCTGAGATGCTGGACCTGAAAGCCCACTAACACATAGTATATCAGTAACCTTCGTAGAAAATCGATTTTTCACAAATTCTGCTACTTTTTTGTTAGGAACTTTCTCTAATCAGCATCCAGCCACCTAATCTGTCGTGTTATGAACTTATCCAATGTGTTTCTACCCATAACGCTTGAGATGCTGGACTTTGAAACCCACAAACACGTAGTTTATCAGTACCGACCGTAGTACCTCGATATTTCTCAAATTTTGCTAAGTATTCTCAAGGAACTTTCTCAATTCGGCTTGGCGCCTCTTGATTTATCTAGATCTGTGATAAATGTATCTAATTATACCTAGAACGCCTAAGATGCTGGACCTCAAAGCCCTTAAAAACACAGCATATCAGTAACCTTCGTAGAAAATCGATTTTTCACAAAGACCCCGCTAAGTTTTCTTTAGAAACTTTCTGAAATGAGCATAAAGCCTCCTTATTTGTCAAGTTATGTGCTCCCTGTATGTGTTTCTACCCAGAACACCTGAGATGCTGGACCTGAACGCCCTCGAAAACATAGAATTTTCCTAGTAATTGCAGAGAATCGATTATTCTCACATTACGCTAAGTAATCGTCAGGAACTCTCTCAAATCAGCTTCCAGCCTCCTTATCTGTTCAGTTTTGCGTTCATACTTTGTGTTTCTACCCAGAACGCCTAAAATGCTGGACCTGAAAGCCCACTAACACATAGTATATCAGTAACCTTCGTAGAAAATCGATTTTTCACAAATTCTGCTACTTTTTTGTTAGGAACTTTCTCTAATCAGCATCCAGCCACCTAATCTGTCGTGTTATGAACTTATCCAATGTGTTTCTACCCATAACGCTTGAGATGCTGGCCTTTGAAACCCACTAACACGTAGTTTATCAGTACCGACCGTAGTACTTCGATATTTCTTAAATTTTGCTAAGTATTCTTAAGGAACTTTCTCAATTCGGCTTGGCGCCTCTTGATTTATCTAGATCTGTGATAAATGTATCTAATGATACCTAGAACGCCTGAGATGCTGGTCCTCAAAGCCCTTAAAAACACAGCACATCAGTAACTTTCGTAGAAAATCGATTTTTCACAAATCCTGCTACTTTTTGTTAGGAACTTTCTCTAATCAGCATCCAGCCATCTAATCTGTCGTGTTATAAACTTATCCAGTGTGTTTCTATCCATAACGCTTGAGATGCTGGACTTTGAAACCCACAAACACGTAGTTTATCTGTACCGACCGTAGTACCTCGATTTTTCTCAACTTTTGCTAAGTATTCTTAAGGAACATTCTCAATTCGGCTTGGCGCCTCTTGATTTATCTAGATCTGTGATAAATGTATCTAATTAAACCTAAAACACCTGAGATGCTGGACCTCAAAGCCCTTAAAAACACAGCATATCAGTAACTTTCGTAGAAAATCGATTTTTCACAAATTCTGCTTTTTTTTTGTTAGGTACTTTCTCTAATCAGCATCCAGCCACTTAATCTGTCGTGTTATAAACTTATCCATTGTGTTTCTACCCATAACGCTTGAGATGCTGGACTTTGAAACCCACAAACACGTAGTTTATCAGTACCGACCGTAGTACCTCGATTTTTCTCAACTTTTGCTAAGTATTCTTAAGGAACTTTCTCAATTCGGCTTGGCGCCTCTTGATTTATCTAGATCTGTGATAAATGTATCTAATTATACCTAAAACGCCTGAGATGCTGGACCTCAACGCCCTTAAAAACACAGCATATCAGTAACCTTCGTAGAAAATCGATTTTTCACAAATTCTGCTAAGTTTTCTTTAGGAACTTTCTCAAATCAGCAATCTGCATCTTTATTTTTCGAGTTATGTGCTCACTGTTTGTGTTGCTACCCAGAACGCCTGAGATGTTGGACCTCAAAGTCCACAAAAACATTGCATATCAGTAACCTACGTAGAAAATCGAATTTTCACAAATTCCGCTAAGTTTTCTTTAGGAACTTTCTGAAATCAGCATACAGCCTCCTTATTTGTCAAGTTATGTGCTCCCTGTATGTGTTTCTACCCAGAACACCTGAGATGCTGGACCTGAACGCCCTCGAAAACATAGAATTTTCCTAGTAATTGCAGAGAATCGATTATTCTCACATTACGCTAAGTAATCGTCAGGAACTCTCTCAAATCAGCTTCCAGCAGTTCCAGCCTCCTTATCTGTTCAGTGTAAAATCTTCGCAGATCCGTAGATGGTAAATAAAAGAGTGGACTGTTGAATAGGAGCTGGTATAATCCAAAATAGAAAAATATACAGAAAAGTGAGTGTTGCAGTCGGTGGGAAAAGCTGAACAACGGTAAGTTCTAACGTAAGTTGAATTTGAAAGCTTAAACATTGCCATATGAAAATTGTGCATTAGTAATTCGACTGATTATTGAATTTATATTATAACATTGGATATTTTATTTAAAAAATATACAAGTTTGATTAAAATAATATTTTGATGTTTTAATACATGCAATTAATTGGAATTCTTATATGAATATTATACAATACAATTTTGTGATGAGAAAAAGGATTAAAAACGTCTAAGTTTTTAAACGATTCTGAACATTCAGTTTTGCGTTCATTATTTGTGTTTCTACCCAGAACGCCTGAGATGCTGGACCTGAAAGCCCACTAACACATAGTATATCAGTAACCTTCGTAGAAAATCGATTTTTCACAAAGTCCGCTAAGTTTTCTTTAGGAACTTTCTCTAATCAGCATCCAGCCACCTAATCTGTCGTGTTATGAACTTATCCAATGTGTTTCTACCCATAACGCTTGAGATGCTGGACTTTGAAACCCGCAAACACGTAGTTTATCAGTACCGACCGTAGTACCTCGATATTTCTCAAATTTTGCTAAGTATTCTCAAGGAACTTTCTCAATTCGGCTTGGCGCCTCTTGATTTATCTAGATCTGTGATAAATGTATCTAATTAAACCTAGAACGCCTGAGATGCTGGACCTCAAAGCCCTTAAAAACACAGCATATCAGTAACTTTCGTAGAAAATCGATTTTTCACAAATTCTGCTACTTTTTTGTTAGGAACTTTCTCTAATCAGCATCCAGCCACCTAATCTGTCGTGTTATAAACTTATCCAATGTGTTTCTACCCATAACGCTTGAGATGCTGGACTTTGAAACCCACAAACACGTAGTTTATCAGTACCGACCGTAGTACCTCGATTTTTCTCAACTTTTGCTAAGTATTCTTAAGGAACTTTCTCAATTCGGCTTGGCGCCTCTTGATTTATCTAGATCTGTGATAAATGTATCTAATTATACCTAGAACGCCTGAGATGCTGGACCTCAAAGCCCTTAAAAACACAGCATATCAGTAACCTTAGTAGAAAATCGGTTTTTCACAAATTCTGCTAAGTTTTCTTTAGGAACTTTCTCAAATCAGCAATCTGCCTCTTTATTTTTCGAGTTATGTGCTCACTGTTTGTGTTGCTACCCAGAACGCCTGAGATGTTGGACCTCAAAGTCCACAAAAACATTGCATATCAGTAACCTTCGTAGAAAATCGTATTTTCACAAATTCCGCTAAGTTTTCTTTAGGAACTTTCTGAGATCAGCATACAGCCTCCTTATTTTTCAAGTTATGTGCTCCCTGTATGTGTTTCTACCCAGAACACCTGAGATGCTGGACCTGAACGCCCTCGAAAACATAGAATTTTCCTAGTAATTGCAGAGAATCGATTATTCTCACATTACGCTAAGTAAGTAATCGTCAGGAACTCTCTCAAATCAGCTTCCAGCCTCCTTATCTGTTCAGTTTTGGGTTCATTATTTGTGTTTCTACCCAGAACGCCTGAGATGCTGGACCTGAAAGCCCACTAACACATAGTATATCAGTAACCTTCGTAGAAAATCGATTTTTCACAAATTCTGCTACTTTTTTGTTAGGAACTTTCTCTAATCAGCATCCAGCCCCCTAATCTGTCGTGTTATGAACTTATCCAATGTGTTTCTACCCATAACGCTTGAGATGCTGGACTTTGAAACCCACAAACACGTAGTTTATCAGTACCGACGATAGTACCTCGATTTTTCTCAAATTTTGCTAAGTATTCTTAAGGAACTTTCTCAATTCGGCTTGGCGCCTCTTGATTTATCTAAATCTGTAATAAATGTATCTAATTATACCTAGAACGCCTGAGATGCTGGACCTCAAAGCCCTTAAAAACACAGCATATCAGTAACTTTCGTAGAAAATCGAGTTTTCACAAATTCTGCTACTTTTTTGTTAGGAACTTTCTCTAATCAGCATTAGGGAATGCAAACCGGTTAACCGGTTAACCGAAAAACCGGTTAACCGGAAATTTTTGAGCTCGGTAAAAAACCGGTTTTTTACACCACTAACCGGTTTTTAACCGAAATTGTATTTAGTATAAAAAACAACTGCATGGGGAGATTAGAGCGTTCTTTCACCTCCAAATCACGTTATTTAAGGATGGTAGGATATACGTTTAAAGAAGTTAGTTTCTTTTTCTTACGACTGTGGATAGAGCACATGAATATCATAATGTTAAAATGTTGTTAGTTTCCCATATCCCCACTTCATTTGAGTCTGCCGCGTCAAAAGCGCAGAAAGGGTTTATGGCCGGGGAAGCCCTATTGTTTTACTTGGATAGTTTTGCTACCTGCTACTATCCTGTAGTAACGTATCTAATCAGTCAGTGCTCAGAGAGGGTAAAAGCAAGTGTGGTGTTTGTGTACTTATTGCGTTGTTTGTTGTGTGAAATTGTGAATATTAAAAATACCAGTTGATGTCTGGAAGTCCACATCTCAAATAAGTAAGTATTTCTTTAATAATACATAGTGCTATTTTTCATGTTATTCTTGATAGTTAATAAGTTATATTCGTTAATAGCCTATGTTATTAATGTTATTATGCACTATTTTTATTTTATTTTTATTCATTTCAATGTATATACTTAATGTTTGTTATAATATGTCATTGTAAAAAGTAGGTAGGTACACTAGGTACCACCTTAACTTTGCTGATGCTATACTGGTAATATTACTTTTCATCGCCTCTTATTAAGATATATCTATATATATCCGTATATTATATAAGAATGTTTCATAATTTTATTTGTCACTTGTCGATTTGTTTTGAAGTTTATAAAGATGATGATAAAAACCAAATTCGTTTTATTTATTAGCTTACTTATACCTATTCACATCACTAGAAACTTGCCCGGATTACCAATAGAACCCAGAAATAATAAATTTATAGTCCAATACTTCGATTTCAGGTAGTTTGTAAAAAAAACCGGTAAAAAACCGGTTAACCGGTTTTTGTCCAGTCAAAACGGTTAATAACCGGTTTTTGATTTTCACCGGTTTTTGCATTCCCTAATCAGCATCTGGCCATCTAATCTGTCGTGTTATAAACTTATCCAATGTGTTTATATCCATAACGCTTGAGATGCTGGACTTTGAAACCCACAAACACGTAGTTTATCAGTACCGACCGTAGTACCTCGATTTTTCTCAAATTTTGCTACGTATTCTTAAGGAACTTTCTCAATTCGGCTTGGCGCCTCTTGATTTATCTAGATCTGTGATAAATGTATCTAATTAAACCTAGAACGCCTGAGATGCTGGACCTCAAAGCCCTTAAAAACACAGCATATCAGTAACCTTCGTAGAAAATCGATTTATCACAAAGTCCGCTAAGTTTTCTTTAGGAACTTTCTGAAATCAGCATAAAGCCTCCTTATTTGTCAAGTTATGTGCTCCCTGTATGTGTTTCTACCCAGAACACCTGAGATGCTGGACCTGAACGCCCTCGAAAACATAGAATTTTCCTAGTAATTGCAGAAAATCGATTATTCTCACATTACGCTAAGTAATCGTCAGGAACTCTCTCAAATCAGCTTCCAGCCCCCTTATCTGTTCAGTTTTGCGTTCATACTTTGTGTTTCTACCCAGAACGCCTGAGATGCTGGACCTGAAAGCCCACTAACACATAGTATATCAGTAACCTTCGTAGAAAATCGATTTTTCACAAATTCTGCTACTTTTTTGTTAGGAACTTTCTCTAATCAGCATCCAGCCCCCTAATCTGTCGTGTTATGAACTTATCCAATGTGTTTCTACCCATAACGCTTGAGATGCTGGACTTTGAAACCCACAAACACGTAGTTTATCAGTACCGACCGTAGTACCTCGATATTTCTCAAATTTTGCTAAGTATTCTCAAGGAACTTTCTCAATTCGGCTTGGCGCCTCTTGATTTATCTAGATCTGTGATAAATGTATCTAATTATACCTAGAACGCCTAAGATGCTGGACCTCAAAGCCCTTAAAAACACAGCATATCAGTAACCTTCGTAGAAAATCGATTTTTCACAAAGTCCGCTAAGTTTTCTTTAGAAACTTTCTGAAATCAGCATAAAGCCTCCTTATTTGTCAAGTTATGTGCTCCCTGTATGTGTTTCTACCCAGAACACCTGAGATGCTGGACCTGAACGCCCTCGAAAACATAGAATTTTCCTAGTAATTGCAGAGAATCGATTATTCTCACATTACGCTAAGTAATCGTCAGGAACTCTCTCAAATCAGCTTCCAGCCTCCTTATCTGTTCAGTTTTGCGTTCATACTTTGTGTTTCTACCCAGAACGCCTGAGATGCTGGACCTGAAAGCCCACTAACACATAGTATATCAGTAACCTTCGTAGAAAATCGATTTTTCACAAATTCTGCTACTTTTTTGTTAGGAACTTTCTCTAATCAGCATCCAGCCACCTAATCTGTCGTGTTATGAACTTATCCAATGTGTTTCTACCCATAACGCTTGAGATGCTGGCCTTTGAAACCCACTAACACGTAGTTTATCAGTACCGACCGTAGTACTTCGATATTTCTTAAATTTTGCTAAGTATTCTTAAGGAACTTTCTCAATTCGGCTTGGCGCCTCTTGATTTATCTAGATCTGTGATAAATGTATCTAATGATACCTAGAACGCCTGAGATGCTGGTCCTCAAAGCCCTTAAAAACACAGCACATCAGTAACTTTCGTAGAAAATCGATTTTTCACAAATCCTGCTACTTTTTGTTAGGAACTTTCTCTAATCAGCATCCAGCCACCTAATCTGTCGTGTTATAAACTTATCCAGTGTGTTTCTATCCATAACGCTTGAGATGCTGGACTTTGAAACCCACAAACACGTAGTTTATCAGTACCGACCGTAGTACCTCGATTTTTCTCAACTTTTGCTAAGTATTCTTAAGGAACTTTCTCAATTCGGCTTGGCGCCTCTTGATTTATCTAGATCTGTGATAAATGTATCTAATTAAACCTAAAACGCCTGAGATGCTGGACCTCAAAGCCCTTAAAAACACAGCATATCAGTAACTTTCGTAGAAAATCGATTTTTCACAAATTCTGCTTTTTTTTTGTTAGGTACTTTCTCTAATCAGCATCCAGCCACTTAATCTGTCGTGTTATAAACTTATCCATTGTGTTTCTACCCATAACGCTTGAGATGCTGGACTTTGAAACCCACAAACACGTAGTTTATCAGTACCGACCGTAGTACCTCGATTTTTCTCAACTTTTGCTAAGTATTCTTAAGGAACTTTCTCAATTCGGCTTGGCGCCTCTTGATTTATCTAGATCTGTGATAAATGTATCTAATTATACCTAAAACGCCTGAGATGCTGGACCTCAAAGCCCTTAAAAACACAGCATATCAGTAACCTTCGTAGAAAATCGATTTTTCACAAATTCTGCTAAGTTTTCTTTAGGAACTTTCTCAAATCAGCAATCTGCATCTTTATTTTTCGAGTTATGTGCTCACTGTTTGTGTTGCTACCCAGAACGCCTGAGATGTTGGACCTCAAAGTCCACAAAAACATTGCATATCAGTAACCTACGTAGAAAATCGAATTTTCACAAATTCCGCTAAGTTTTCTTTAGGAACTTTCTGAAATCAGCATACAGCCTCCTTATTTGTCAAGTTATGTGCTCCCTGTATGTGTTTCTACCCAGAACACCTGAGATGCTGGACCTGAACGCCCTCGAAAACATAGAATTTTCCTAGTAATTGCAGAGAATCGATTATTCTCACATTACGCTAAGTAATCGTCAGGAACTCTCTCAAATCAGCTTCCAGCAGTTCCAGCCTCCTTATCTGTTCAGTTTTGCGTTCATTATTTGTGTTTCTACCCAAAACGCCTGAGATGCTGGACCTGAAAGCCCACTAACACATAGTATATCAGTAACCTTCGTAGAAAATCGATTTTTCACAAAGTCCGCTAAGTTTTCTTTAGGAACTTTCTCTAATCAGCATCCAGCCACCTAATCTGTCGTGTTATGAACTTATCCAATGTGTTTCTACCCATAACGCTTGAGATGCTGGACTTTGAAACCCGCAAACACGTAGTTTATCAGTACCGACCGTAGTACCTCGATATTTCTCAAATTTTGCTAAGTATTCTCAAGGAACTTTCTCAATTCGGCTTGGCGCCTCTTGATTTATCTAGATCTGTGATAAATGTATCTAATTAAACCTAGAACGCCTGAGATGCTGGACCTCAAAGCCCTTAAAAACACAGCATATCAGTAACTTTCGTAGAAAATCGATTTTTCACAAATTCTGCTACTTTTTTGTTAGGAACTTTCTCTAATCAGCATCCAGCCACCTAATCTGTCGTGTTATAAACTTATCCAATGTGTTTCTACCCATAACGCTTGAGATGCTGGACTTTGAAACCCACAAACACGTAGTTTATCAGTACCGACCGTAGTACCTCGATTTTTCTCAACTTTTGCTAAGTATTCTTAAGGAACTTTCTCAATTCGGCTTGGCGCCTCTTGATTTATCTAGATCTGTGATAAATGTATCTAATTATACCTAGAACGCCTGAGATGCTGGACCTCAAAGCCCTTAAAAACACAGCATATCAGTAACCTTAGTAGAAAATCGGTTTTTCACAAATTCTGCTAAGTTTTCTTTAGGAACTTTCTCAAATCAGCAATCTGCCTCTTTATTTTTCGAGTTATGTGCTCACTGTTTGTGTTGCTACCCAGAACGCCTGAGATGTTGGACCTCAAAGTCCACAAAAACATTGCATATCAGTAACCTTCGTAGAAAATCGTATTTTCACAAATTCCGCTAAGTTTTCTTTAGGAACTTTCTGAGATCAGCATACAGCCTCCTTATTTTTCAAGTTATGTGCTCCCTGTATGTGTTTCTACCCAGAACACCTGAGATGCTGGACCTGAACGCCCTCGAAAACATAGAATTTTCCTAGTAATTGCAGAGAATCGATTATTCTCACATTACGCTAAGTAATCGTCAGGAACTCTCTCAAATCAGCTTCCAGCCTCCTTATCTGTTCAGTTTTGGGTTCATTATTTGTGTTTCTACCCAGAACGCCTGAGATGCTGGACCTGAAAGCCCACTAACACATAGTATATCAGTAACCTTCGTAGAAAATCGATTTTTCACAAATTCTGCTACTTTTTTGTTAGGAACTTTCTCTTATCAGCATCCAGCCCCCTAATCTGTCGTGTTATGAACTTATCCAATGTGTTTCTACCCATAACGCTTGAGATGCTGGACTTTGAAACCCACAAACACGTAGTTTATCAGTACCGACGATAGTACCTCGATTTTTCTCAAATTTTGCTAAGTATTCTTAAGGAAACATACTTAAAAGGTTTGTTTTAACGGGTCTATCGGCGACTTGGGGACCAGTGATACAAAACATAAAATCTCATGGTAAATCTTCGGATCTGTGTGCGGATACTGTGAGTGCTGTGTGCCGTGCCTTAGACAATTAGAAACAAAGTGGACGGGTAGTGAACATTTTTCGAGTCTACCCCTCACATTTTTGTTAACTTTTGTAGGGTAGTCAAATGTTGTGTACCCATATCTCCGTCGACAACTTGCTGAGACGACAGTCATATCCGCGACCACGGCCGGTGAAACCCGTGTCGAAACGTCGGTAAAAAAGGTAAATACATAAATATCGCGTTAGACCCGTTAAAACAAACCTTTTAAGTATGTTTACAAAGCGCGAGAGTTTAAAGTGTTATATTCTTAAGGAACTTTCTCAATTCGGCTTGGCGCCTCTTGATTTATCTAAATCTGTAATAAATGTATCTAATTATACCTAGAACGCCTGAGATGCTGGACCTCAAAGCCCTTAAAAACACAGCATATCAGTAACTTTCGTAGAAAATCGAGTTTTCACAAATTCTGCTACTTTTTTGTTAGGAACTTTCTCTAATCAGCATCCGGCCATCTAATCTGTCGTGTTATAAACTTATCCAATGTGTTTATATCCATAACGCTTGAGATGCTGGACTTTGAAACCCACAAACACGTAGTTTATCAGTACCGACCGTAGTACCTCGATTTTTCTCAAATTTTGCTACGTATTCTTAAGGAACTTTCTCAATTCGGCTTGGCGCCTCTTGATTTATCTATTTCTGTGATAAATGTATCTAATTAAACCTAGAACGCCTGAGATGCTGGACCTCAAAGCCCTTAAAAACACAGCATATCAGTAACCTTCGTAGAAAATCGATTTTTCACAAAGTCCGCTAAGTTTTCTTTAGGAACTTTCTGAAATCAGCATAAAGCCTCCTTATTTGTCAAGTTATGTGCTCCCTGTATGTGTTTCTACCCAGAACACCTGAGATGCTGGACCTGAACGCCCTCGAAAACATAGAATTTTCCTAGTAATTGCAGAAAATCGATTATTCTCACATTACGGTAAGTAATCGTCAGGAACTCTCTCAAATCAGCTTCCAGCCTCCTTATCTGTTCAGTTTTGCGTTCATACTTTGTGTTTCTACCCAGAACGCCTGAGATGCTGGACCTGAAAGCCCACTAAAACATAGTATATCAGTAACCTTCGTAGAAAATCGATTTTTCACAAATTCTGCTACTTTTTTGTTAGGAACTTTCTCTAATCAGCATCCAGCCACCTAATCTGTCGTGTTATGAACTTATCCAATGTGTTTCTACCCATAACGCTTGAGATGCTGGACTTTGAAACCCACAAACACGTAGTTTATCAGTACCGACCGTAGTACCTCGATATTTCTCAAATTTTGCTAAGTATTCTCAAGGAACTTTCTCAATTCGGCTTGGCGCCTCTTGATTTATCTAGATCTGTGATAAATGTATCTAATTATACCTAGAACGCCTAAGATGCTGGACCTCAAAGCCCTTAAAAACACAGCATACTCGTATCAGTAACTTTCGTAGAAAAACGATTTTTCAGAAATTCTGCTACTTTTTTGTTAGGAACTTTCTCTAATCAGCATCCAGCCACCTAATCTGTCGTGTTATAAACTTATCCAATGTGTTTCTATCCATAACGCTTGAGATGCTGGACTTTGAAACCCACAAACACGTAGTTTATCAGTACCGACCGTAGTACCTCGATTTTTCTCAAATTTTGCTAAGTATTCTTAAGGAACTTTCTCAATTCGGCTTGGCGCCTCTTGATTTATCTAGATCTGTGATAAATGTATGTAATTAAACCTAGAACGCCTGAGATGCTGGACCTCAAAGCCCTTAAAAACACAGCATATCAGTAACCTTCGTAGAAAATCGATTTTTCACAAATTCCGCTAAGTTTTCTTTAGGAACTTTCTGAAATCAGCATACAGCCTCCTTATTTGTCAAGTTATGTGCTCCCTGTATGTGTTTCTACCCAGAACACCTGAGATGCTGGACCTGAACGCCCTCGAAAACATAGAATTTTCCTAGTAATTGCAGAGAATCGATTATTCTCACATTACGCTAAGTTATCGTCAGGAACTCTCTCAAATCAGCTTCCAGCCTCCTTATCTGTTCAGTTTTGCGTTCATTATTTGTGTTTCTACCCAGAACGCCTGAGATGCTGGACCTGAAAGCCCACTAACACATAGTATATCAGTAACCTTCGTAGAAAATCGATTTTTCACAAATTCTGCTACTTTTTTGTTAGGAACTTTCTCTAATCAGCATCCAGCCACCTAATCTGTCGTGTTATGAACTTATCCAATGTGTTTCTACCCATAACGCTTGAGATGCTGGCCTTTGAAACCCACTAACACGTAGTTTATCAGTACCGACCGTAGTACTTCGATATTTCTTAAATTTTGCTAAGTATTCTTAAGGAACTTTCTCAATTCGGCTTGGCGCCTCTTGATTTATCTAGATCTGTGATAAATGTATCTAATTATACCTAGAACGCCTGAGATGCTGGACCTCAAAGCCCTTAAAAACACAGCACATCAGTAACTTTCGTAGAAAATCGATTTTTCACAAATCCTGCTACTTTTTGTTAGGAACTTTCTCTAATCAGCATCCAGCCACCTAATCTGTCGTGTTATAAACTTATCCAATGTGTTTCTACCCATAACGCTTGAGATGCTGGACTTTGAAACCCACAAACACGTAGCTTATCAGTAGGTACGGACGGTAGAGCCTCAATTTGTCTCAAATCTAGTTAAGTATTTTTAAGGAAGTGGCGTCAATCAGCTTCCCGCTCCTTGATTTGTCCAGTCCTGTGCTCACTGTATCTTATAATAACCAGAACGCTTGAGATGCTGGACCTCAAGGCCCACAAAAACATAGCATATCAGTAACTATCGTAGAAAATCGGTTTTTCACAAGTTCTGCAAAGTTCTCGTTAAGAACTTTCTTAAATTAGCATCCAGCCTTCTTATTAGTCGAGATATGAGCTAACTGAATGCGTTTCTACCCAGAACGCCTGCGATGCTGGACTTTGAAACCCATCAACACGTAGCTTATCAGTATCGACCGTAGAACCTTGATTTTTCTTAAGTTTCCGTAAGTTTTCTTAAAGAACTCTCCTAAATCGGCTTCCCGCCTCTTGATTTGTCCAGTTCTACGCTCACTGTATCTTATTACACCCAAAACGCCTGAGATGCCGCATCTCAAACCTCTCTGAGTCGTCCTATGTATGCTGGTACACTGACAACTACGCTTTCAAATCCGCCATATGTATGAAAAAAATTTTTTTTTTGGTTTTTTGCCCAGAACTATTGCCAGGATGCCTGGAATTAGCAGAACTTTCAATCCCAATGCTTATTTTGTGTCTAGGAATCGAGAACGGGTGAGATGCTGGAAGTCAATTTGCGAAGTTAGCATCTCATTTTCAAATTTTCATTTTTTTCGCGAAAATGGGCTGAACTATTAAAAAAAACTATCTAGAACTGTAGAACTATTTGGGATGCTACTAGAACTCCCATCATTTAGTGAGATGCTGGAATTTGATATGCTAAGTTCACACGCACTCTGAGATGTTGGAGTTCGGATTATATCTTCATGAGCTTGTCTATCATAACCTGGAGAGAGGGGAGTTCTTGCCCGCGGCGTAAGATAAACAGTTTTGCGGTACGAAGATCTAGGGGGGGATTCAGGGTGAACAACGGCTGGGTGGGGTGGAGATTGGGATGATCGAGTATATTCCTGTGTTGGGGAAAACATAACCTGCGCCATGTCTGAATATGACCTGCTGACAGGTTTAAACTGTGCTGCGGCTTCAGAATATGAGATGTTTTGTTCGGACATACATAGCTTAATTGATTTTTGTCTGTTATGTTCTGGGCAGTGTGGGTCAGTAGCATAATGGTTCCCTGTACAGAAAATACATCTCACATGTTCTGAAGCTACATTACATTCATTACCGGGGTGTTTTTGGGAGCATTTGAAACACCGGGCATCTGAACGGCATTGTGTTTGTATATGGCCAAATCTGAGGCATTTCCGGCACTGGATTGTTGGCAGCGAATATACCTCGACTACTAGGGAGGTGTAGTATGCAAAGATTTTTGATGGCAAAGTCTGTCCCTCTAAAGTTACAACAACCGACTGGGTTGGGACCCAAGTCGGAGAACCATCACCTCCGGAAACCTTGCGCTGGAGCCTGCGGGCCTTCAGTATCTTACCTTTCCCTTCTCTGAGATTTGTCCCGTTCACAAAGTCGGTCATACTCCAATCAGTTGGAACACCCCTTACTAGCCCCATGCGGGAGATGTGATACGAAGGAATGTCAGCAATTAATTTACTTTGGTTGAGTATGGGGTTATTTAGCATGGAGTTAGCATCATTCGCTGTATTCAATGTGACTGCTACTCTATTCCGACCTACTGATTTCACTCCGTCTTTCTTAATGTTTTTGATGTTGGCTTGTACTAATATTCTACCTACATGAATGGCTTTCAGCGGGGTGTCAGTTTCAGTGGGATGGGTTTTCCTAGATACATGGACCACAAATGGTCCAAGATCATGTGAATTGTATGTCCGGTGTTCATTGTCTAAATCAGGGTGTCTATATAGGTGAGGGTTGGGTTCACTATGCAAAGTTTGGCTAGGTTCACTCTTTTCACTAGATGTTTGTTTGGGCAAATTAAGTTGCGATGTATTGGGATCGTTGACGTCCGCTGGATTAGTCTCAGGAGTACTCACTGTCTGTTTGTCGGTTGCATCCATGTGTTCGTCAGTAATAACTTTTTTTGGGAAGGGCTCTAATGGTACTTCGGTTGGTGAAAGCTCTATGTTCCGCTTCCTTGTATTACTTTCAATTTCCTTGCCTTTATGGATACCGCCGCCCTCGTCAGGGGGCTTCTCCTTCTCGTTCCCCTCCATTGTCGTGGCCTAGGCCACCTAAACCTAGTCTTATGCTAATACTATAATAAAATAACTGTATTAAACTTACCTAGGTTATATAAATAAACCGTCACCAGATATATCAGAAAAAGGATGTTTTATTTGTGAAGGGATAACCTAAAAACAACAGACTCACTCGGTGCGCTTCTGTCAAGTCGAAAAGGCAGTTTGAAAAGGGCATTACTGAAATGATACCACATTTAAGTTATTTAATTGGTTTGACACCATGGGTGAAGGTTGAATAGTTGAAGTTTTATGTTGGACAACATATATATTTTTCTAAGTGAGCTCACCTGGATGGTGCAGCACAGCAGGCTGCGGACGACGCCTCGGCGGCGGATGCCTTCGCCGCGTCCGCGCCCTCTCATCAGGTTCCGTGTCCTCCGTGTCCGTCGGCGGCGCCTCCCGCGGCGCCACGCTCAGGGCTATAGCCCCGGGCGCTGCGGCCACCAGCCGAGCCACGGACGCGTGCGGCGCGCGCGCCACACTCGCCCCGTCCACAGCAATCAAAGCATCCCCGGCACGCAGCCCGGCGCGCTCCGCCGGCCCGCCCGCTGCCACAGCAGACACTACGCAAGGCCGCTGCCCCGCTATAGTAAACCCGAACCCGCCAGGCCCTCTAGCCACCACAACACGGCGCTCTGAAGTCCGGGCCAAGGCGGCCCTACGTCTCCGTCTCCTCTGCTGTTGGGGCACCATTGTTTTCACTATCACTGACTCCACTAAACCGTTCTCATCGTGGGTAGCGCTGGCGAGTAAATCAGAACACGCACCGGATATTGGATCTAATTAATAGCTCCAGGCGAAACTTCATAGAAGAAAACTAGAAAAACTAGAAAGTTTCGAGGTCTTCTTGTTCTATCTAACTGACATTTAGAAAGTTTGTGTGCATTCAATTTTTAAGCGCTACAACTGATAACTTTTCTTAAGGCCGTAACGTATCTAAAGATTACAAAATTTTACTAATGATATCCTATTTACTATATTTATTTCATTAGAATGGTCATTTGTGATCCATTTATATTAAAATTTCAATCAATTGTATCAACTTTTTCATTGCAAATGAGAACGCATCCAAACCATTTTTTTTTATAAATGCTTTAGTAGTCTGTGGTAAGTCAACTGTCAATACTGTACTGTCATTCAATTTATTTTGACGTGCCTTGTTTGTCAAATCCACGTTGTTTCGGTTGTTTAAATTGTTTTATATAGCGTGCAAATAAAGTACTGTAACTTATTAAATCAGGGCAAATAAATTAAAACAATCACAATGGCTGTAAGTATAAATTTAAACATAAACCTTACTTATTTATCCACTTCAAACAGTTCCTAACCAAACTTAATAAAAACCACTTCGCATTTCCAGAAAAAAAGCAAAATAAAAGTGAGCAAAGTGAAGCGGAACAACCAGACCACAAACAAAATGAAGAAGCAGGGCAAGATGAAGCTCCAGCGGCACCGCGCGAAGCTACAGAAGCAGCAGCAACCGCAGCAGAAGCAGGTGGAGTTCAGCAGCGAGAGCGAAGCGTCGGCCGACGAGTGGGGAGACATGCTGGACGAAGAGGAGAAGGCGTACATTATGAACAGGCTGGCCAAGAACCCTAAGTTCCTGGCAGATGTTCCGGAGAAGGAGGACCGGAATAAGTGAGTGATTGCTTGTCTGTTTCTTTGTACATATTGTCAGAGAAACATTCTATTAACTGCTACTTGTAAAAAGCAATAAGGGAGCATTCCACAAAAATGTCTTTTACGATTACGATATACAATCTTTTTCAAAAGTTTCTTGATATGACTAGGTGTTTTTACAAATAATACATGCAGGTTGGTTAATTATGTGTCATAAGTTTGTACTTCAACCAAAATAAACATTAAAAACAAAGCAATGACGAAAAAATTGCATTTCGTAAGCGACACCCTCCATATAATCACAAAATAAAAAATATACAGAAGGTCCGTTCCCGCCGTTCTTGAAAATGCATACCTAAACTTGCCCAACTCACAGGGTTGCTTCTGTATTGATTTTGAATTTTAAAAAGGAGTAGGTATATTATAAATTCTTCAACATGACATTTAAATATGAACCAGCGTATCTTGATAAAAAACCGGCTGAGTGCGAGTCGGACTTCGCACATTTAGGGTTCCGAATCAACCTCAAAAATATGATTTATCAATATATTAGTATTTGTTGTTAAAATATACGTAATATTTAACATTTTCACCAAATTTCAAGTTCATAGGTCAATGAGAAGTCTAAAAATTCTTCGGAACAAATTTTGTGACAGACGACGGACGGACGGACGTCTGGGCGACACCAATAGGGTTCCGTTTTGACCCTTCGGGTACGGAACCCTAATAAATTGATGCGTGACCCGCTGCGAGTTGTGACTTGTGACCGGCGGCGGTCGAGAGCGCCAACAAAGAATATACCTAATTAATTAGGTGCCTACTTAACTAAACCATAGTACTTAAATGGGTGGTGTTTTACCAGCGAAGATAAGATGAATGTGTAATGGTTGATCGTCGTTATCAAAGCGGCTAGTTTCAAAAAATCACCTACCTCCCTAGGTATTGTAACTACCAAAATGAGAAAACCGTTTTATTTACCTTTCAATATCGATTGAAAATTTGAAGAAAGTGTAGGCACAGTATATTGTGGTATTTAAACAATAAAATACATTCCAACTGTAATAATATCGGTTATTCATTTTGACGTACGTGACACAAAGTACCTACGTAGCGGCGGCGACGTCAAGTGATCAATGCGCGCACAACTAGCACTCGCGACAGTCGCGACTAAGCATTGCCGAGATCAACCGAGAATGCTTGTAAATGTTACGTCTGTGTGCGTGCGGCGAAAATGGCACTTTGTACTGAGCGGACTCTCTGCTCCGGCGCGCGCCGCCGCTATTTACTTTGTGATATAATGCTCTTGGTCCTAAGACAGTTTGTTATCAAATGACTACCGCCTTACTTCATAATTGCTCTTGCTCAAAGCAATACTGCATCATTGCACTTCAATTCAATAGCACTGCAGCTCTTAGTCAAGGCAAATTATTAATTAAAAAATGTATTTGTATTAGATCAAGCAGAAAACGAAAGAAAATCGACAAAGAGAAGGTGCCAAGACAGAAAAGGCAAGTTGGGAGTGACAGTGGTGCAGAGAGTGACTCTGCGTCTGATAGCGACTTTGAGGGCAAGTACGAGCAGGAGATGGCAGAGCGGCCGGTCAAGAGGATGCGGGCACTGCTGCCTATCAAGACCAAGCAGGGGCTCATGGAGAGATCGGAGGAGTATGCAGGTATATATTGAGTTTATCAATTGTCATTAAGTGCCTTTATTTATTTATTTTATTTTTATTTAATACATGAAAAACCAACATCATAAGACACTTATAAGAATAGAAAATTTATTACTTCAATAAAAAGAAGACATAAAACTATGCCAAATAGTGAAAATTCTATTCAAATATCTCAAAAAATAACGAAGCTACAACGATGAGAATGTTCGTAGTTAGAATGAGAAAGTGCTACTCAACAGTGACGTCACTGTTGAGTAGCGCCATAGTAAATGACGATCGTTCAATACAAAGGTGCATTTTGCGGAAAAGCGACAGAAAATACCCACTCTTAAGACTTTGAAGACTTATAATATAATTACGTAATTATTTATTTTTTTGAAGTACTTTTTTCGCCATTTGATTGAGAATTTGGGATTTGAGCCTTTATGTAGAAAAAATTTGGATTTATTGATTTTTTTTTTATAGTGTCATCAAGTCATCATCCCAATTATAATAGAATTATAGGTTCTCACTTTTAGAACTTAAATATTTCACAAAGAGCAAATTTAGCCCAATTAATATACACACACAAATGAGTAGGCTCAGCATAAGGACAGTGGGTATAAGACATTTACAGAAAATCAAGATCAACAACAGAGTGAGTATATGAGTTACATAAGTTTAGTAAATCAAACCTGAACCTTTATAGTTAATTAACATATATTTAACTTCTTGATTGTTGTCGGTGTGATGTTGTCAGCAAAGCAGGATGGGAGAAAGAAAAGTAGATAAAATAAACCACAACATTAGAAAATTTAAATAAAGAGTGCTAAAGTGGAAGTGGGCTGGACGTGTGATCAGAGGAGAAGATAAGTGGAGCAAATTAGTAATGCAGTGGTACCCAAGAGAGGGTAAGAGAAAACGATGGAAACCATTCAGCAGATGGGAGGATGATATAGTTAAGACAGCTGGCAAAATCTGGGTCACAGGCAAAAGAGAAGATTGGAAGGTGTTGGGGGAGCCCTTTGCCAAAGGGCACACAGAATAAGGAAAAATAATAGCAATAATAAAGTAAACTTGTAACAAATTATGATGAACTTTAAGAAAAGGCTATAAAATTAAATTAAGTAATAATAACTTCTTCATTATTTATGTGTAGCTTTATAGATTGTCCTATAATTGCCATCTGCCTGTGGCAATCAGCTTAAATCATAAATCATTTATTCATTGTCAAGACTGTGTACATAAGCTCTTATTTCTTAGGATTTTCATTCCCAATATTCTCAAGTAAAGGTGTAATATGTAGATTGATGATATCCTGTTATCCCTCATCAGGGACATAGGGCTCTTAGAAGGGATTTCCATTGTTCGCGGTCCAGCGCGGCGTCCTCCAGCTCCGCCCAGCCGAGGCCAACTGATGCCGCCTCTTTTTCCACTGTGCGCCTCCAGGGTGGTACGTGGGCGACCTTGCCCTCATTGTCCGGGAATTTTCCAGATCAGCCCTTGCTTCGATAGGTGGTTGTTTGGCCTTCGTAAAACATGTCCTATCCAGCGCCATTTCCGCAGAAGTATCTCCTTAGCTAACGGGGTTTGTCCAGTCAGTTCCCATAATTTAATATTGGAGATGGTCCGTGGCCAGTAGACTCCCACGATTCGCCGCAAACATTTGTTTACAAACACCTGTAGTCTACTGGTTATGTCTTGCTTGACGGGCCATGTCTCGCATCCATACAGGAGTACCGACTTCACGTTCGAGTTGAAAACCCTTAGCTTGGTGCGGCGAGTGATCACTGTGGAAGCCCATACGGGTTTCAACTGCGCATATGCGGCACGGGCTTTATTGATGCGGGCTTCAATATCCGCTTCTGCACCTCCCAGGGGGTTCATAACACTTCCCAGATATGTAAATTTTGCTACTTCTTGAACTGGCTCCCCGTTTACTAGAATTGGCGAATATGTAGATTAGATTTAAATAAGAACATTGTAGACACATTACTGCGAATAAACTGTTTGTATTTGTATTCATAATTACAGACACAGAGTCAGAGCAGGAAGAGGATATAGAACCTCAAAAAGAGGAACAAACTGAAGAAGTAACCCAGGATTCAGAGTCTGACTCCGGCATGGAAGGCACAGGAGAGGAAGATGCTCCCGAGACCCCTGAGGGAGGGGTGGTGAGTGCGGTGGAGCTGATGGCAGCGAGGAGGGACCGCCTCAATCATGACAAGTTGAGGATTGGAGCACTGTGCTCTTCTCTTCTTGAGGAGCCGGAGAAAAAGGTTTGTAAAAAATGCTCAGAAAATTGCAACACAATTTATTAAATCAGCTCTACTACTAATTATTGACAATGTAAGGGTTCAAATATTCGTGTATATTTGTACTATTTCTTGTTGTTTTGTGTGTTTGTTTCGTCACTGTGCCGTGATTTCACCAAATGGTCACAACGGAAGACCAGCGCTGGCTCTGCCAGCATAACGCTGAGTTGTGACCATTTCGTGACAAAATTCGGGTTGTAATCTCCTGTTTTGTAAGTGTTTTGTTTGTCACGAATAAATGTTTCTTTTCTTTTCTTTCTTTTCTCAAATTATAGGCCTATGTTGTATCCTCCCAAGGCCCTCAATACAGGTTTAAAATATAATTGTAATTAGTACATGTAATGTTGCATTAGAGGTGAATATCATTTGCTTTAAACAACGACTGATACAACGAAAATGTAAGGCTGGAAACAGTGCTCGACCGACGGTCAGTGCGTACCGTCGGTCGGGCGCCGACCGACGTATATATATCTATGCAAGTCTATGGCTGGAAACAGAGCACGACCGACGGTCAGTGCGTATGGTCAGTCGGCTGACGGTGAGTATCGCTCTGAATGCACGTATGCTTTCGTACAGCGATAGCTACGCCCGACCGACGGTACGCACTGACCGTCGGTCGAGCACTGTTTCCAGCCTAAGTATATTCTACTTGAAAATAGGTTATATTCCTTTAGGAGAAAATGTCCTCCCGATAAGCACATGAACTTTAACACATTCAGCGCCGACGGCACGATATCGTGTTCTCCGTTCGTAGAAAGTTTCCGCTACAAAGCAGAAAAACCATGTTATCGGCTACGAGCGTAGCGTCTAGAGGCATGTTCCGAATCACGCTTACAGTGCTAAAAACGCGTTTACGATCGGACCGAATCACGCTCATAGCGTTTACATGAGATGTCGTGACGTCATTGATGATGTCATGGACGGCGCCATATTGGCGTTTACGATGCTCACACTCCCAGGCGTAAGCACCTTGAGCCAAACGTCAAGTTGACGTTTGATATATGAAAATGACAGTAAACACGACCTATGAGCTTGAATCGGTCCGATCGTAAGCGCGCTCAAGCGAATAGCGGTCCGAAACAAAACACTACTCACGCGGCCTTGAGCACGCTATTTGATTCGGACCGGCCGTAAGCACTGTAAGCGCTGTGAGCGTCGTAAGCGTGATTACACTCGTCACACGGCTTAGCACTCGTCAGCAATGAATGTGTTAAGGACGTTAACTATTATAAACAGTTATCATCATCATATCAGTCGAAACACGTCCACTGCTGGAACATAGGCCTCCCCCAAAGAGTGCCACAATGACCGCTCCAGCGCCACCCGCATCCAGCGGACTCCCGCGGCCTTTACCAGGTCATCAGTCCACCTTGTGGGGTGATAAACGGTTATATTGTCATGATATTTAGTAATTTATACAATTTCCTTCCAGCTGAAAAACCTATACCCAATCCTGTACCTAATGGAGGAACGTCTCAGAGACAACACTCTGAACCTGCACTCGGTCCGCAAGATCGCCACGCTCTCAGCATACGAGGTGTTCAAGGACATCCTGCCCGAGTACCAGATACGACATCAGGATTACTCCAACGTGAAACGTGAGTCAAGTCACAGAATAGTATAATAGTATTACATACAGAACGGACACGAACCCCCCGCACCGAGGTCAGTTACCTCGTCCCTGAGAGACCCGCCTGGTGAGGATCGGGTGCCGTCGCGCCTCGCGATTCGTCCGCGCCACGCGCTACGCACCCGCGCAAACAGTTGACGCGTGTACCGACAGCGCACGCACACATACTTACCCACAGCGCTTACGTTCCTTCGCGGGTCACAGACTGTAACGTGAGTCAAGTAGAAAACTTTAAAACAGAATTATGAAGCTCTCGACGAATTTGCTTATACTTCAACTGGATTAAAAACAACAAACAAAAAAGTAGAAAACTGTTTGTTATATATTTAGGGACACACAGTTGTAGTATGGTTACAACGGTAAGAAAATGTATTTTATACAACGACGTTGGCAAACAAGCGTGATGATAAGTATACTGATGGCAAGCGGACATAGCAGCCCATGGACGCCTGCAATAATTCCATGCTATTTGAAATACATTGAGATTTAAAAAGAGAAAGGCCAGGTTCACACGGCGCCATTTTTCACGTATACCGTATACGAGATTGTACCTATCGAATATCGCAGTGGCATGGCAACTGAATTTGCATAGAAACGCTCACACGGCATCCATACGGGAAAAACTCTTACTCGAGATTTTTTTTACCGTATAGTTTTGTCACCGGGAATGCGGCAATCTCGAATCGATTTTATCGAATGCGATGCTCAGTGGCGCTAGTGTTCACGTTGTGTCATTCACACGGACGTGTTTTCTTTCTCGTATACGAGTCGCGCGCGCGCAGGCAGCTGTTTGTGACGTCAGACCGCATACGTGAAAAAAACCGAATGGACCTCGCACCGTGTGAACGGCCGCGGCCGTCTCGTATACGGTAAAACCCTATGCGAGAAAATATCGAATCGAATAGTCGCCTTGTGAACCTAGTCATACAGTTTAACTCATAGGAAATTGTAAAGTGATTACTTGATTAGGCGTAGTCCCCTATATGTACGGTCACGCGCTTTAATTCATGGTGTGGTGCTCTGCGGCGGCGCCACTATAGTAAAAATAAATAAATTATATGGTGAAATTATGTACGTTGAACGTACACCATGTACATATAATGTTTATGGCTGTACCTGTACCGGGAAACGAAATAATGGGCATTTATTTGTGGCGCCGCTGGGGAGCAATGATTTTTTTCAATGCGTACACAATAAACAGCATGACGTACATCAATTCCAATTAGAAAAAAACAGCTAATATCATTTCTATGTATGAGTACTAAGTGGCGCCGCTGCAGAGTATGCTCCCCAGCGGCGCCACAATAAATGCCCATTATTTCATTTCCCGGCACAGGTACAGCTATAAACATTATATGTACATGGTGTACGTCCAACGTACATCATTTCGCCATATAGTTAATTGATTTTCATTACGGTGGCGCCGCCGCAGAGCACCACACAATTTATGACCCATTTCGCAAACTTTTTCTTTGAATTTCCATACATTGGGTGTAGACCAGTCAAATAATGAATACATCTCTTTGACGTCCTTGTGACGTTGTATAAGTATAATCAGCTGCAGAGAAGTCCTCCCACCTGCGTAGAAGTTTGTATGCAGAGGTGTCGGGTTTCTCTGCAGGTGCAGCTCACTGTACATGCACCCTCATTCATGAAATGATTTTTTCACATCACCTATTCGGATAAGGGCTTTTTCTTCCCTGCTAGGAGGGATCAAAATGGCACTTTTCTTCCCTGCTACGAGGGATCAAAGTGGCACTTTTCTGTAACGAGTAATTGTATAGTATCGATTTTGATAGTTAAGTATTGTATCGATTTTGATAAAATAAATGCACAACCATTGTTATTTCAGATCTTTTATTATTCTCAATAGGTGATGTGAAAAGCAGTATGTGTCACATGGAAGCAAAATTATTTCCATCTTGGGCGTTTATACTTGAATCCCTCACTACGCTCAGGATTCTATTTTAGAATCCCTCGCTACGCTCGGGATTCTATTATATAATCCTTCGCTTCGTTCAGGATTCAATTTACGCCCACGCCGTAAATATGTCATTTTGCTCCCTTGTGACACAATCTACTATTGCAATTACAGTAAAGAAGGACACATTAGCACTATACAAGTACGAAAAGGAACTTCTGGAATTCTACAAAAGATATCTACAGAGGCTAGAGAAAGCGTGTACGGTTTTGAGGCCCAAAAAAGGAGATATGAGGTGAGAGATGATCCAAAAAATAGAAATAATCATAATCAATGTTTTATTTGATTTAAGTCACATAAATGCTGCATGCATTTACAGTAAAAAAGAACATAAGAGATTAACTGCCAGTTGCACCAACGTACGAAAACAGACCGGTCAACGTCAAATATGGCGCCGGCAGCTGTCATCCCATAGAAACTTGTCAAACTTTCGATACAATCAGATTTGACGAACACCGCTTAAGATTACAGACGGTTTGGTGCAACCCAGCCTAAGTGCCAGTTGCACCAACGTACGAACACAGACCGGTCATCGTCAAATATGGCGCCGGCAGCTGTCATCCCATAGAAACTTGTCATACTTTACATACAATCGGATTTGACGAACACCGCTTAAGATTACAGACGGTTTGGTGCAACCCAGCCTAAGGGTCAGTTGCACCAGCATACGAACACAGACCGGTCAACGTCAAATATGGCGCCGGCAGCTGTCATCCCATAGAAACTTGTCAAACTTTCCATACAATCAGATTTGACGAACACCGCTTACGATTATAGACGGTTTGGTGCAACCCAGCCTAAGGTTTGTGCAACCCAGCCTTAATAAAGCTGCCGTCGCCTTATTTGACGATGACCGGTCTGTGTTCGACTGTTCGTACGTTGGTGCAACTGGCACTAAGTCTCACTGGTACCTTGCAATTAATCTTAAATCTTTCTGCTTAGTTGACTTAGGGATAATCCGTCTCTGGATCAAACTGTGTCAGGTTGTCTGGAAGAGATCGCTCTTTAGCGATAAGACCGCCTGTTGTTTACAATACAATACAATACAAATATTCTTTATTGTTCACCAAATAATGTACACTAAAAACAAATAACAGAAACCAACGCAAATGTCCCGCTCTAACACGCGTGAGTTTACAATTAACCATCCCGCTCTCTACGCAAGCTCTGCGCGCAGTTTTGTAAATATTTAGCTATAGTCATTAAGCCAATCATTTTATCAAAGCAAACCCTGCGAATTTGTCTATAAATATTTACGATCTTTAATTGAGTACAAAAATTAAATGTTACATATCAGTAATATAGCCGTAGTATTGAAAATACATTCCAAAAAGGGTAACTTCGCGATTTTTTTCTATTGAGTGAAATTCATCAGGTCATGTAACTGACTGCGATTTTGACTAGATAAGATCCTTATGTAACACATATATTTTTTTTAGATTTTTAGACACTATATTCTATGTCTCAGATGGTTTAAAAAAACTCAAAAGTGGTAATACACGGCCTTAATGTACTGTGTTCTTTTGGAGGTGTGCAATAACGAGTATTTGTATTGCGTTGTATCTACAAGGAAGTCTCACTTGTGTCAACAGGAAACCCGAGCCAGCAACGCTAAGTCTGGCCCTAGTTTCCCTGCGTTGTCTGTGCGGGTTGCTAGCGGCGCGGCCCGCCTTCAACTACGCGACCAACATCGCGCAAAGCGTCGTGCCCTTCCTGGACTGCGCGCAGCCAGACGCCTCATGCATCGCTACTGACGCAGTCACCACTGTCTTCGCAGAGGACAACAAAGGGGAGATCACTCTCATTGTGAGTCATCAGTCTCCTGTTCAGTTGTCTTTAGGCTACCTGAACCAGCAACGCTAAGTCATAAGCAAACATGCAATAAAAAGTAGGAAGAGGGTAGGAAGGTAGGGCTAGCCCAAGTGTAGCTGCGCTGCCTTCAACTACGCGACCAACATCGCGCAAAGCGTCGTGCCCTTCCTGGACTGCGCGCAGCCCGACGCCTCATGCATCGCTACAGACGCAGTCACCACTGTCTTCGCAGAGGACAACAAAGGGGAGATCACTCTCACGGTGAGTCACGAGTCTCCTGTTTAGGTATCTCTAGGGAACTTGAGCCAGCAGCACTTAGGGCCGACGCTAGCTTACGCGGGTGCACGGAGCGGGTCATACTAAACTGCGCCCGCGGCGGGCAGTTTAGTATGACCCGCTCCGTGCACCCGCGTAAGCTAGCGTCGGCCCTAAGTCTAGCTCTAGTATATCTGCGCTGCCTTCAACTACGTGACCAACATCGCGCAAAGCGTCGTGCCCTTCCTGGACTGCGCGCAGCCAGACGCCTCATGCATCGCTACTGACGCAGTCACCACTGTCTTCGCAGAGGACAACAAAGGGGAGATCACTCTCACGGTGAGTCATTAGTCTCCTGTTTAGGTATCTCTAGGGAACTTGAGCCACCAGCACTAAGTCTAGCTCTAGTATATCTGCGCTGCCTTCAACTACGCGACCAACATCGCGCAAAGCGTCGTGCCCTTCATGGACTGCGCGCAGCCCGACGCCTCGTGCATCGCTACTGACGCAGTCACCACTGTCTTCGCAGAGGACAACAAAGGGGAGATCACTCTCACTGTGAGTCATGACTGTCATGAGTATCCTTTTCAGTTGTCTTTAAGCTATCTGAACCAGCAGCGCTAAGTCATAAGCAAACATGCAATAAAAAATAGGAAGAGGCATGCAATAAAAACTATAAAAAGTAGGAACAGGGTAGGAAGGTAAGGCTAGCCCTAATGTGGCTGCGCTGCCTTCAACTCACAATCGGTCTCGCAGTCTCGTGTTCACTTCAGCATGATCATCCCAATAATAGAGTATTTTTCAGCTGTGTTCTAAGGAAGCCGCGGTCCAATTTGTCATCTTTTACCAAGATTTTGACGTAGGCATGGGCACTAGTTTTACCAATCCTTTTGTGCAATTTCTGGCCAGTCTTCAAAAGGAGGAGGATCACGTACGCCTCGGCCAGTGAATATCCTCAAGTACGTTACAATCTAAAACAATTAGTAATTAATTGAACATCTCTTTGGTCCTCAGATCGTCCGCCTAATAAACCAGCTGGTGAAGCGGCGCGGGGAACGCTTGAGACCCTCGGCACTGGACTGCCTGCTCACCCTCAAGATCCGAGACGTGGACCTGGACGAGGAGGCAGACGTCAAGCACAAGAAGAAGTTAGAAGAAAAGCACAAGAAGAGGATCGTCAACTTGTCCAAGAAGGAGAAAAAGGTAGGCTTATTTCTAGGGTTTCTACTCGAGACTTCTCGAACTCGAGACAACTCGAGAGTTTCGCCTCCATTCGAGACGAGAAAAAAATAGCCGACTCTCGAGACTCTCGAGTTCCGGCGAACACGAAATAAGGGCTAAAGTCAGGCTCGCAATTTACCGCTTTTATCAATGATAACGCCGCCCGCGCACTATAAACACGTGCAGCGGACTCCTCCCTCGCACGCTTTGTAACTCGCCGCCGCCGCCGCCGCATCAAACGAGTTAGTCAGTCAATGTCAAGCAAGAACGAGCAGTCTGAATATTTCGGTGTTAGCTGTGGCGTCAAACAAAGATGCGTAGGTACTAGCACCAACCCTCTTCGCTCTTTACTTTACAGTTCAGTCAGATTCCTTACACTCTTTGGCTCATGGCATCCGTATTCGTTATCGTACCGATGACGGTATCTTTAATTTAGCACGACTGAAGGCTCGCACGAAGGTCTCTCATGCCACTGTCACGGAGATAATGTGCGCAGATGTCCTTTGTTTTGTGGCGGACTCCCCGGACAGTCTGCAAGCTCTAATGACGAGTTTCACCGAGTCATGTCAACGTTTTGGCCTGATAATTAGTGTTAAAGAAACCGAAGTTATGGGTTTGGATACACTAGTGCCCGTTGACATGAAACTTGGTGGTGACTCTCTTAAGCAAGTGGACAGATTTAGGTATCTGGGGAGCACTGTAACATCTAAGTGCCACCTTGATGATGAAGTTAACAGCAGAATCGGGGCGGCAGCTGCTGCCTTTTGGAAAACTTCGAGACAAGGTGTTCCGGTCACACGACATTAAGCTCCAAACCAAGGTCTCTGTGTACATGGTAATAGTTGTGCCTAATCTTTTGTATGCCTCCGAAACGTGGTGCCTCTACCACAAGCACATTCACGTATTAGATAGCTTTCATCTGAAATGCCTGCGTGACAGTATGTTTGTGTTTTTCATTGTATTATCAACAATAATTTACAATTTCTTACCAACGACTCGAGAGTCGAGACAACTCGAGAAATTGGAGTCGAGAGTTCTCGAAACTCGAGAAAAAAAATGAGGCGAGAAACCAGAAACCCTACTTATTTCTGAAATTTTCTTTAAAAGTGAATAGCTTTAAGCCAGCACCAATTTTATAAAATCGCGTATAGTAGGGGCGGCATCCGAATAAGCACTAGATTTAAGAATAAACTGTATTTATTTATTTGTTATTTGCATGCAATAAAGGCTACTATTACTATTATGGTCGAGGAATCGTCATTTTTAGAATTTATTTTCCCCCGTATCCCTGTCATGTATACAAAAGTTTGTTTTGTTTTTAGGGTTCCGTACCCTAAGTGTCCAAACGGAACCCTATTGCTCTCACTCACGCGTCCGTCCGTCCGCCCGTCCGTAGTCTGTCACAAAATTTTGTTCCGAAGAATTTTTCAACTTCCCATTGACCGATTAATTTAAATTTGGTGATAATGTTTATTATTACGTATATTTTACCAACATTTTTTTGAGGTTGGTTCGGAACTCGGAACCCTAAATGTGCGAAGTTCGAATGGAATTTGGCTGGTTTTTTATGTCGGTAGAGGACAGGTTGATATTAAAATCCAAGAAACTAACTTAAGTAGAGCCCCTCATGTATGTAATTGTGGCGTGTTCGGATCCCTTTTTTCTTCGAATAGCAAAATAAATAATAAAAAGTTCATCAAATAAACATTTGTATAAGCACGATACAATGCTAGGTAACTTCTACAAGAAAGAGAACAATGACTTACATGCACTCTAGTGCCTCTAGCAATCGCAGAACTGCAAGATTTTTAGGACGCCAGAAGGTAATCCTAAGTCCTTAAATGATAGTCGACAAGGAAAAACATAGAAGCCAGTAGATTAAAGGGGTATTCCAATGTCCACAACCGATAAAGACCCATGTAAAACATGGTATACTTATGTCGCTGGAAACGCGTTAGGATGTGAAACCTGGAATGTTAAAAAAAATATCATATAACTTGTTTTAACAGCAGTTTCATTGTTTCAGCGAGCGAAAAAATTGAAAGAAGTAGAACGCGAGCTCCTAGAAACTGAAGCGCAGGAGAGCGAAGTGTCCCGCCGGAAACAGCTGACGGAGGTCACCAAAACTGTCTTCCACATTTACTTCCGGCTGCTGAAGACCGCGCCGCGATCTAAGTTGCTGTGTGCCGCCCTCGATGGACTTGCCAAGTGAGTTATTATTAGAGATGTACCGACTATGGATTTGGCCGACTAGTCGGCATGGCCGATCATTGGTTTCGGCTGAGTTCGGGCGCAATCGGAAATGTTCGTTTCGGTCCGCTCGTCGCGCCACTCGCCATGCGTTTTAGCGATGTATCTACTTGCTTCACCGGCCGGCGTTTCATATATCGAAATAAAAAGACAAAACAGTGAAATTAGCGAATTGTTGTGTTAAACAAACAACTAGTGCTTTTCTTTAGAATAATGTCGAAAATGAAATAGCGAGTGTGGAATTTTTTTGACGATGTTGAACGTGATTTCCAGTAGGTCATAATGTGCCGATTAGTCGGCCTCTTTAGCCGACTAGAAATGTGGCCGGATAGTCGGCTTTCCCGACTAGTCGGTACATCTCTAGTTATTATCTATCTTTAAAGAATTATCATTCTTATCAATGTAGTTTTTCTAATGTGTCACAAGCTCTTCCCGAATTTATGAACACTTGATGATTTTTGTTTTTCTGTACACTTGTTGCCGTGTTACCGTGTTCTCACTAAATTTTTCCCTGCGGAAGACCAGCGCTGGTTGCAAAGCCAGCATTACGCTGAGCTGGGTCCATTTTGTTACACGGCCTACACCGTTTTCTTGTATCTTCTGTATTGTTCTTTATTTATTTTGTACGTGTACTGAATAAGGAGCGCTCGTGGCCCAGCGGCGCCGGGTACCGCTTGCGGTATCTAAGGTTAAGCAACGTGGGCAACGGTCAGGACTTGGATGGGTGACCGCTTTGAGTGGTTACTAACTGAGCGCTCCCGTGCTTTGGAAGGCACGTTAAGCCGTTGAAACCCGGTTGCTGTCTATGGCAGCAGTCGTTAAGCCAAGTTGGAGGCCTTCGGGCGGTTTGAGAACTTCTAACAGTCAAGTTGCCCACTCACTTGACAAAGCCTAATCCCGATAAGGTCTAGTTTCCCCTCGGGGTTGGAAGGTCAGATGGCAGTCGCTTCCGTAAAAACTAGTGCCTACGCCAAATCTTGGGATTAGGTAGCGGACCCCAGGCATCCGTCAGGATGCAACTGTATTGGGATAACGCTAGGAGGATGATGATGATGACGTGTACTGAATAAATGTTTGAAATGGAACATTACCAGATTCACCCACGTGATCAACCTCGAGTACTACTCGGACCTGGTCGCCATCCTGTCCCGTCTCACCGCCGACGAGCAGCTGGACAGCAGATCACGTCTGCAGTGCGTGCGCTGCGTGCTGTGCATCCTCACGGGGGCCGGGGACGCTCTGAACGTGGACCCGGCGCGCTTCCACGCCGCGCTCTACGCCGGCATGGCAAGGGTGCACGCGGGTGAGACAGATTATTAGTGTCGCTATCTTAAGAAATCAGCAAAGACCACCGTTTTGACCATTCGTTTCACAGACTCGAGATGGTAACAGCGCGGCAGCATGAGAAGCAGAGCCATATAAAATACCCTAAGGCTTGGTCTGGCTAGGGTCTCTAGAGCAGTATAGTCAGGCGACCACATTATGCAATTCACTGCCACAAAATAAAAAATATATACAGAAGGTCCGATCCCGCCGTTCTTGAAAATACATACCTAAACTTGCCCGACTCACTAGGGTTGCTTCTGTATTGATTCTGAATTTTAAAAAGGAGTAGGTCATATAAGTTTACAGTCATACTACATCGATTCGTTTATACATACCTACATCTTATCATGTTTACATTCCTTAGAGACTGCTTAGATGTTAAAGAGCATCAAATATCCATTAAAGGTCCCGACACCGCACATGACGAAAACTGGAGCGTAACAACTTGTTACAACTAACTACTAACTATCTAACAAGATATAACTATGATAGTGATCCCACTAAAAACACAAACGTGAAAAAAGTTTGACAAAAAGAAAGTGTAGGCACAGTTTTTTGTTGTATATCCGCCGGCCGCCGCTATTTACTTTGTGTCACTACCTGCCTTCGCACAGAGAGGCTGCAAAAAAATTCATGTGGCATTATAGTCACAAATACAAAATAAATACATACATAGAGCATAAATACTCATGATCACCAGATCATGAGTATTTATTCTTCGAAGTTACCATTTTGAGATCGTATCTATTGACGAAAATCAACATTACTTTTTTTCTGGCCTCTACAATAATGTGATACACAACTCTATGGCCAAATTCTGTCAAACGCACGCAACCAAAACTCGACTTAGAGCTCTGACTGTAAGGTAGATTTTTGCTTGCGTTAATTTGACAGCACTGGGCCTTACAGTTTTGTACTGAACTATTATAAGGTACGGGGAGATGGTAGAGATAGTCACGAGTGGTTGTAGTATAATGAAGTAATTCCTTTATTAAATATCTTCCTATCTTTATATACATTTTGGGTTGTGCTTATACAAGCAATACGCGTTATTGTTACAGTAAACTATTGTTACTGTTAAATACTAATAAATAGCCAATTGCTATATTACACCTCCCCCGAAAGTTCCCTTCACCCCCGGGGTGGCAGAGAAAAAAATAACGCATGTTACTTGCTTACAATTTGAAAATAAACTTGGAGAACTGCTATAAGTATGAAATTATATTAGGTAAATACTTAATTTAACATAACTATTCAAAATAAAAATAAAAAACTGGTTCTCCTGTGTTAAGTCTGGTCTAGTGTCACTGTAGGTACAAGTACGAAAATTAATTATTTATGATTTTATGTACTCAAGAGTTGATTATAATGTTTAGTAATTATAATGAAAATAAATCTTTGACTTTCTAATATACGCGATTCTTCTACTTTTTATCTATCTCAATATTTATTTATTAGCGTATTGTATTATCATTACGGTATTGGTATCGGTACATCTCATTAATAATCTAATGCCGTTGGAGTCTTCAGCTCCTAATAAAATAAACGGGAATGGTTACCCAGGGCATGGTCACCCTACAAAAATACTCAACTGGCTACGCATCTTTGCGCACCTTCATCTACACAACATACACGGGAATGGCTACCCAAGTGCATGGTCACCCTTAAACAATATCGTCGGCATATCAGGCCTATACCTCTTCGGCTGCCTGTACTTAGAGTCACGAATACATTAAGACATTATAAGTCTCCAAGAACTTTCACGAAGGATTACGGTTGATCTCGTCATGATCAAGTTAAAGGACATGTGCTCTAACTAAATTTCCTTTCGACTCAACTACTTATTTACCGTACCATACGTAAGTACTGAAAAAAATATTAAATTATTGTTCAAAGCTATTTCTGTAATTGTAACTAAATAAATTTCTGGTCTTAATAAATCTTAATCTTCCTGCAGAGAAGAAAAGATAACTGCAAATAATCGATTATACTCTCACTAAATTATCAGGTGATCAGTCTAATAATCAGTTAAAGTATAATTGTTAACTCTATTGATGTAAAATTTCCTAAGTGTGAGTATCAAATTTCATTCATTTAATATTTAAAGTTACTTTAGATCGGCGTACACGCGCGGCCTAGTAATAGTTTTTTGCTGACGCGTTTAGCGCGCTGACCCCGGATTTCACGCGCTACTCGTATTGTATTGCGAAATATAAAATTATGTAGGCTAACTTTATTAAATACTTAGTGACACTAGATTTATTAAATTTTTTATGATTTTAGACATATTTAACTACTAGCTTTTGCCCGCGACTTCGTCTGCGTAGAACTCGCGTCATCGCGTTAGAATGTTATTTCATTCTTCTATTTCATGCGCTTACCTAGTTATTTCTCTTCCATTCTAACTTAAACCTCGTTAAGGGATGATTTCCGGGATAAAAGTATCCTATGTCCTTCCCTAGGACTCAAACTATATCCATAACAAATTTCATCTAAATCGGTTGAGCATTTTAAGAGGAAACAGGCAGACAGAGTTACTTTCGCATTTATAACCCGCCCCAGTTTCGCACGGGTAGTCCAGGTTTTAAATTTATTTATCTAAGCTTTTGCCCGCGACTTCATTCGCGTGAATATCCATTATCCATATCAACTTCTGCACTGTATTTCACCGGGTTGTCTCGCCAAACATTGCGCACGCCGGCTCAATGCGCCCACATGAAACATGACAGAGGACTATAAATATATGTTATTAACTTATTATTGATGTAGATGAAAACGTTTTTCGCTTATTCTGATACGGGTGTGGAAAATACTTCATACGCATCAAGTAATGAAGATGAAAACGCGAGCGCAGCGAGCGCGAATTCTTTCAAACATTACGATGTAGGTGCGGAAAATACTTATTCATACGCATCAAATAGTGTAGATGAAAACGCGACCGCAGCGAGCGCGAAATGTTTCGAACATTGATGCAGGTGTGGAAAAGACTTCATACGCACCAAGTAATGAAGATAAAAACGCGAGCGTAGTGAGTGCGAAATGTGTCGAACATTATGATGCAGGTGCGGAAAACTGTCATCAAGTAATGTAGATGAAAACGCGAGCGCAGCGAGCGCGAAATTTTTCGAACATTCTGATGCAGGCGCGGAAAAGACTTCATACGCATCAACTATAATGTAGATGAAAACGCGAGCGTACGGCGCGTAAAAATTTTTTGAACATTATGATGTAAGTGCGGAAAATGCTCATCAAGTAATGTAGAAGAAAACGCGAACGCAGCGAGCGCGAAATTTTTCGAACATTATGATGCAGGTGCGGAAAATACTTTACACTCATCAAATGTGTATGAAAACGCGAGCGCAGCGAGCGCGAAATATTTCGAACATTATGATGCCGGTGCGGAAAATAATTCATACGCATCAAGTCATGCAGATGAAAATGCGAGCGTAGCGAACGCGAAATTTTTACGAACATTATGATGTAGGTGCGGAAAATACTCATCAAGTAATGTAGATGAAAACGCGAGCGCAGCGGGCGTGAAATTTTTCGAACATTCTGATGCAGGTGCGGAAAAGACTTCATACGTATCAACTATAATGTAGATGAAAACGCGAGCGTACGGAGCGCGAAAATTTTCGAACATTATGATGTAGGTTGTGCGGAAAATGCTCATCAAGTAATGTAGAAGAAAACGCGAACGCAGCGTCCGCGAAATTTTTCGAACATTATGATGCAGGTGCGGAAAATACTTCACACTCATCGAGTAATGTGTATGAAAACGCGAGCGCAGCGAGCGCGAAATATTTCGAACATTGTGATGCCGGTGCGGTAAATAATTCATACGCATCAAGTCATGCAGATGAAAACGCAAGCATAGCGAACGCGAAATTTTTACGAACATTATGATGCAGGTGCGGAAAAGACTTCAAACGCATCTGTAATTTAGATGAAAAAGCGATCGTAGCAGGCGCTAAAGTTTTTGAACATTATGATGCAGGTGCGGAAAATAGTTCATACTCATGAAGTTATGTAGATGAAAACGCGAGCGCAGCGAGCGCGTAATTTTTCGAACATTATTATGCAGGTGCGGAAAATACTTCATACGCATCAAGAAATGAAGATGAGATCGCGAGCGTAGTGAGCGCGAAATGTTTCGAACATTATGATGCAGGTGCGGAAAAGACTTCATAAGCATCAACTATAATGCAGATGAAAACGCGAGCGTAGGGCGCGCGAGAATTATCGAACATTATGATGTAGGTGCGGAAAATACTCATCAAGTGATGTAGATGAAAACGCGAGCGCAGCGAGCGCGAAATTTTTCAAACATTATGATGCAGGTGCGGGAAATACTTCATTCTCTTGATGCACATGAAAACGCGAGCGCAGCGAGCGCGAAATTTTTCGAACATTATGATGCAGTTACGGAAAATAATTCCTACGCGTCAAGTAATGTAGATAAAAAAGCTAGTGCGAAATCATTCGAACATTATGATGCAGGTACGGAAAATACTTCATACGCATCAAGCAATGTAGATGAAAACGCGAGCGCAGCGAGCGCGAAATATTGAACAAAAAAAATTTGTTGACCTATCAAGTGGCTTTGTAAAGAGGTAGTTGAATAGATATTTTTTTTGTTCATAAATTATTGGAATTTACGAAATTTTGTTCCGATGAATTTTTTAACTTTCCAAACACCTATAAACTTAAAATTTGGTAATAATGATTGTTATTACGTATTTTTTACCAACAAATACTAATATATTGATAAATTAGATTTTTTTCTTTGAAATTTCCTCATTTTTCCTATAAAAACCAACTTAACTTTGCGGTCAGTTCGGAACCCTAAATGTGCGAAGTCCGACTCGCACTTGGCTGGTTTTTTTTGCTTTCCAATCCGCCTGTTCGAATTTGGTCATACTTTGATGTTTATTGTTACGTAGGTATGTATGTTTTAATAACGAATACCAATATACCCTAAATTTATGTCTGTTACGCGCTGAACGTATTTTATACATTTTGCTGACGGAAAACGCAACTAATCGGCACCTCGAAGAACCTCAAAGATGACACCCATATCGATTATTAAGAAAAGTAAATAAGTAAATGTCCGCCATCTTCGATTTGAAAATGGATAAGTATCATTCTTGTAATGAGCACCTCAAAAAACAATATTTTATACAAAAATGCGCATACTTAATATATAGGTAGTACATGTCGCAAGTGCTACCATGCAACCGAGAGCCCGCCGCTCTGCGTAGGTAAGGTACCCTCCATTGAAAACAAAAAAAAAACCGAGGTTGCGTAGTAAAGTTTGTGAATATTGATAGCGACTGACTGACCAACATAATTAGATCTCTCATTTCAAACAGTTAATATGGTTTGAGGGACTTATGTATTTTTGTCTATAGCCTTGAGAGGCAGAGGTATTGTTATTTCTCCCCCCATTTTTTCAAATACTATCTGTTTATTATACAATGTTTGAATGAGGTTCTATTTACTTTGCGTCCATGTATATACTTACCAACTTTCAAGCCTGTAAATCATGAACTGAAAGATTTCTCATACAAAGTTTAACCCCTCTTTTCACCCCCTTTCATCCCTAACCTGTATGATTTTTATAGCCTATAACCTGGCCGAAGATCCAATAAACATATTAGTGAAGGCTGTATTCAAATCCATTCGCTAGTTTTCGCGTGATAGTTAGACATATAAACAGACAGACAAACAGACAAACAGACAAACAGACAAACAGACAAACAGACACGAATTCTAAAAACAGTTGAAACGTGTTCTGTTATCGATTCTTAGACCCCTCCATCGATTTTTTTACTAATATCTTCAATGTACAGATTTTCGACCCTCTTCTGCTTTATTATATGTATAGATTATGAAACACGAAAATGGAATGCAAAATTTTCAGCGACAACCTTTTCATATTAATTAATCTTAAAAGAGACAAATTACTTTAAAAAAAATACGAATTCAGTAAAATTATTTAAAAAATACGTCACTATTACGTGACCTGTCATCCTCTCGCTCGTCCTGGATGCTGTGGTGGCGGCAACTCGTCCGTGGTTCTCCATCGTGACGGCTGCGTCGGCTGCTGTTGAATCCGGGCCGGGATAACCCTGGACTCCCTCGAACATGGGCCGGGATAACCCTGGACACCTCTTGATTTGCGAGCCGGGATAACCCTGGACAACGCTCTTCTATGTTCTTGCTTGATTTCTTCTTTCTTCACGTTCTTCAAAATAACTTTTATTCTTCTTTAACTATACGTTCATTGTTCATTGAAATCTTCTTTAACTTCATTCTTCTTATGCTTCATAAAATAATCTTCGTTATTCAAATAGTTTTAAAATTGGATCTTCTTTTTTCGTTTCCTCTTCATTTTTCCTGATTTATTTATTTAATTTCGTTCTTGATCTGACTGCGTTCTAGAAGCTCCTTGGTGGTTCCTATGGCAGGGTCGCCATGAACTATTATAAGGTACGGGGAGATGGTAGAGATAGTCACGAGTGGTTGTAGTATAATGAAGTAATTCCTTTATTAAATATCTTCCTATCTTTATATACATTTTGGGTTGTGCTTATACAAGCAATACGCGTTATTGTTACAGTAAACTATTGTTACTGTTAAATACTAATAAATAGCCAATTGCTATATTACAGTACGAACTATACCTAATACGGTATTAAACTCATAGTCAAATCAGTAACGTTTTATTAAATGTCAAAAACGATTTGTTAATATGAAATTTGTAGGGAAATACTGTCTTAGTGACGTCACTAAGACAGTGTGAATTGGTTTGTTCAAATCAGCGTCCTTTTTCAATCTTTATGCTTATAAAATCTTTCAATTAGCTAAAATAAATTAATAATTGATGTTTTTCGAGTATTTTTGTTAGATCTTTTATTAGTCAAGTAAAAAATAATTTATTTTTACCTGAGTTTAATACCATATTCCGTTTCCCCACGCCCCAGGAGCGTCCCACGGCGACTCTAAGATCGTGCTGGAGTCGGTGTCTCAGATCGTAGCGCGCGCGCGGCGCGTGTCCGCCGACGAGCTGGCCGCCTTCGCCAAGCGGCTCGCCACCACGGCGCTGCAGCTGCAGCACAACGGGGCGCTGGCCTGCTTGACGCTGCTGCACCGACTGGCACAGGTTAGTCCCAATATTTATCCTGACCAGTGTCGCCAGATGCCCCGCGTTTTCCCACGTCCCAGAAGTCCCGAGGAGGTGGAGGCAGTCCGTCAGGAGAAGCGGAGGTGGAAGTACTGGTTGCCGGTGACATCATCGGTGAGAGCAAAGAGGATGGGAGAGGATCGGGCTGCCAAAAGAGCGTACCTTGGGCGTCCGGTCGGCCGACCAAAGTGTCGCTAGATCGACGAAGTCCAAAAAGACCTGTGCTAGTATCAACGGCCGACTTTGATTGGCGACATGATTGTCGCCGCAACGCAACCTGTGCAGATACAAATGCCAAAATCGTGTGCTCATTCTCATTTTACTTGCAGTTGAGAAACTATGTTTGGCGAGATCTTGATTTTGCATGATGGCAAGGCAAGAGTAAATAGGCTATTACTGAACCAGCGAGCTACATCTTAGGTCTTGTCGTCACTTTCAATCGGGTGAGACTAAAGCCCCACTTGGCCGGTTTTTTAAATGTATAACTGAACAGCGATCGATCTTAGCCGTGTTCCGAATCACGCCAACAACGATCACAGCGTTTACAGTGCTGACGGCCGGTCCGAAACAGTAAGCGCGCTCAAGGCCGCGTGAGTGGTGTTTTGATTCGGACCGGGCATGTTGTGTTTACTGTCATGTTCATATATCAAACGTCAACTTGACGTTTGGTTTAAGGTGCTGACGCCTGGGAGTGTGAGCATTGTAAACGCCAATATGGCGCCGTCCATGACGACATCAATGACGTCACGACTTCTCATGTAAACGCTATGAAGGTGATTCGGTCCGATCGTAAACGCGTTTATAGCGTTGTAAACGTGATTCGGAACACGGTTCTTATGGCATGTTCCGAATCACGCTTACAGCGCTCAAAGCGCGCTTACGATCGGACCGATTCGCGCTTATAGCGCTTACATGAGATATCGTGACGTCATTGATGACGTCATGGACGACGCCATGTTGACGTTTACGATGCTCACACTCCCATGCGTAAGCACCTTGAGCCAAACGTCAAGTTGACGTTTGATATATGAACATGACAGTAAACACGGGCTATGAGCGTGAATCGGTCCGATCGTAAGCGCGTTCAAGCGAATACCGGTCCGAAACAAAACACTTCTCACGCGGCCTTGAGCGCGCTAACTGATTCGGACCGGCCGTAAGCACTGTAAGCGCTGCGAGCAATTTTAGCGTGATTCGGAACACGGCTTTGGTCATCGAGGTCGGTCGCCTCCTGCCACTTTACATTGTTTTAATGTTGCTTTTTAATTGACAGCAAAGCAAAGCGGTGGAGTCGCTGTTCGAACCGGACCCGGAGTCGGGGGCGGGCCGCTTCGACCCGACGCTGGAGTCGCCGGCGCACGCGCACGCGCGCTGCGCCGTGCTCACGGAGCTGTGCGCGCTGCGCGGACACTACCACCCCGCCGTGCGGCAGGCCGTCGACAAGAGCGATAGCAAGCTGTGAGATATACATACATACATAAACTCACGCCTGTATTCCAAAAAGGAGTAGGCAGCGCACATGAAATTTCAGTCCCACTTTTAGCAATGGGGTTGGCGGCTACCAAACTTTGCCACTAGGTGGTCATATCTATCAAATCCTATACTTTTCCTAAGCAAGTAAAGCCCAGTTTACACCTTATCAGTCATTAGAGCGAGATAGTTTAACTCCTCTCCCCCAGTTAGCGTGCTAAAATTATTGACGACCGCTTTAGCTTAGTTGGTAGTGACGCTGCCTACGAAGCTGGAGGTCCCGAGTTCGAATCCCGGCCGGGGCATTTATTTGTGTGATGAGCACGAATATTTGTTCTTGGGTCTTGGATGTTTTCTATGTATTTAAGTATCTATTTATCTATATAAGTATGTATATCGTCGCTTAGTACCCATAGTACAAGCTTTGCTTAGTTTGGGACTAAGTTGATTTTGTGTAAGATTGTCCACAAATATTTATTATTGTTATTATTAAATATCGTAAGGTGTAAAGCCAGCAGCACAGTCGACGCTGTCGCCATCTGCTGAGCTTTAAGTTTTTCTCCACATTTCAGACGGTTAGAATAAGTACAATACACCGGAAGTTGATATTGAAAATAATAAAAAAGCGAGTACTTTCCAATCGTTTATTTTCCTATCGTTACAGATCAGCCGTCCAGATATTCGAGCAGTACGACGGCTCACAAATGGCCTTCAAGCCCGCCATACCCCCGCCGAAGGCCGGGGCGCGCGCCAAACTCACTCCCAGCCACGTGTGGGCGCAGAGCGACTTCAAACAACTATGTGAGGGAGTTGAAGACAAAGTGGACTTGAGTGGGGTTAACTTTGCACTGCCTAAGAATAAGAGATGAATTGTAAAGAAACGCTAGTAAATCAATTTGAATGATAAATCTGTTTTTATTAAGGCACAGGGTGGGCAAGGCATTCTCCATACAAACTCTGTGCACGTTTTATTCATAGGTTTTGGCACTAACGAATGTAATATGTTTTTTTGAATGTAAATATTAGATATGCAAAGAAAGTGATGTGGAAATTTTCAAATATTTCAAAAAAAAAGATGAAATTTAAAAATAATATCAATGAAAATAAAATTACATCACGAAATAGCTAACAGAAAAATAAGCATACTGACCAAAAATCATAACTGTAATGCAAACACAAACGAAGAAAATACTGCAACAAAGTTTGTATGGAGAGAGCTTGCCCTACCACTCCTCTTAAGCCGGGGATTCACTAGGAGACAAATGGCCTGCGACACGTGTCGCCAGCGACGTCGGGTGAAGTAGCGCGACGTTGCCGGACTTCGCTCGACATGTCTGGCAACGTCGCTCGACACGTGTCGCCAGTGAAGTAGCGCGTAGCGCGACGTTGCCGGACTTCGCTCGACATGTCTGGCAACATCGCGCGACATGACGTCGCTACGGAAATAAGTCGCGCGATGTCGCCAGATATGTCAGGCGAAGTTTCGCCAAGTGGCACGTCTTCGCCTGACGTCGCTCGCTACGGACATAAGTTGCGCGATGTTACCGGATATGTCGGGCGAAGTTTCGCGAAGTCGCACGACTTCGACTGACGTCGCTACGGACATAAGTCGTGCGATAGCCGTGTTCCGAATCACGCCAATAACGACCACAGCGTTTACAGTGCTGACGGCCGGTCCGAATCAGTAAGCGCGCTCAAGGCCGCGTGAGTGGTGTTTTGATTCGGACCGGGCATGTTGTTTACTGACATGTTCATATATCAAACGTCAACTTGACGTTTGGTTTAAGGTGCTGACGCCTGGGAGTGTGAGCACTGTAAACGCCAATATGGCGCCGTCCATGACGTCACGACATCTCATGTAACGCTATGAGCGTGATTCGGTCCGATCGTAAACGCGTTTATAGCGTTGTAAGCGTGATTCGGAACACGGCTCATGACGTCATCAATGACGTCACGACATCTCATGTAAACGCTATGAGCGTGATTCGGTCCGATCGTAAACGCGTTTATAGCGTTGTAAGCGTGATTCGGAACACGGCTGATGTCGCCAAGATATGTCAGGCGGAATCGGCCGGCTTCGCTTGACATGTCGCCTACACATGTCGTGGGACATAGGTCCCCTAGTGAATCACCGCCAATACTTAATTTACAAGAATAATTGCAAGTAAAATGACCAAGCCCCTTGTAAGATACAAGGAAATCAACACTGAGCTTGGATTTTGATGATGGACTTCTTCACGTTCGGCTGAATGATGCGCCTACGTCTTTCCATGCGTAATAAGTACAGGGCCTGTATGGTTGAAATTCTTTTTGTTGAACGTATTTATATTACAATGTTATTGGATTTTGAACCTTATTGTTTGAACGGTAAAGCAGCTTTTTGAAGGAATTGCTTTGGTGCAATTCGTTCAACTAAAATGATTTCAAGTTTACTCTCCGAAATTCGAAATCCGAACTTCGTATAGTGCCGTCTCTTTTACTCATGTAGTGTATAACACAAGAGTGGAAGAGACGGCACTATGCGAACTATGGATTTTGAATTTCGGATTAGATCCTCAGGACCACCTCCTATTACGCCATATAATTTTTTGCTGCTATATTACACCACACCCTGTATATATTATGGAGCAAAACGACAGTTAAGTTACGTAACATACCTATTCCTAAAATTAAGGGTTATATACAAAAATACGTTGTAAATAAGGCAGTTAGTCATTAAGGTTTGCAACGTTTTTCCACTGCTGCAAAGCTTCGGCCACCACGTCGACTCTCGCCTTGTATGCCTCTTGCAGCAATGTCGGCATTTTCTCCTTCAGCGATCGGATGTATTCGCGCATCTCCGATAACTTCGCTCGCCATCTGCAAATTAAATAGTAGCTCACAGTAATTAATAGTACAGTTGGAGCGCTCGTGGCCCAGCAGCGCCTGCGTACCGCTTGCGGTATCTAAGGTTAAGCAACGTGGGCAGCGGTCAGGACTTGGATGGGTGACCGCTTTGAGTGGTTACTAACTGAGCGCTCGTGCTTTGGAAGGCACGTTAAGCCGTTGATCCCGGTTGCTGTCTATGGCAGCAGTCGTTAAGCCAAGTTGGAGGCCTTCGGGCGGTTTGAGAACTTCTAACAGTCAAGTTGCCCACTCACTTGGCAAAGTCTTATCCCAATAAGGTCTAGTTTTCCCTCGGGGTTGGAAGGTCAGATGGCAGTCGCTTCCGTAAAAACTAGGGCCTACGCCAAATCTTGGGATTAGGTAGCGGACCCCAGGCATCCTTCAGGATGCAATTGTACTGGGAGGAATATAGTCGAGTCGCTGAATGAAAAGTTCTTTTACTACGTCATCTTAAAGTTGACTTTTGCTTGTAGACAAGTTGTTGATTTAACATTCGATAACACTAAGGGCTATCCGTTCTCGTTTATGCCGCATTATGACATTTTTATTTACCAAGCTTTTACGAACTTATGTTTCGAAAATATACGTATACACATTGCACGTAGAACCGATGGCCGTTGGGGCCGAAAGGTTCTCGAGTGGCGACCACGGACCGCGCGGCGCAGCGTGGGTAGACCCCCCACAAGGTGGACTGATGACCTGGTAAAGGTCGCGGGAGTCCGCTGGACGCGGGTGTTGCAGGACCGGGCACTGTGCCACTCTGGGGGACGCCTATGTCCAGCAGTAGACGTTTTTCGGCTGATATGATGATGACGTATAGGTTTATTTTACACTTTTAAAATTTTTTTCTCCCTAAAGCGTTTTTTTTTTTTTTCAATTTATTAGGGACAAAAAACAGTTACACACATGGTTACAAGTTTAAGTATTGAAGCTTTAAAATTACAGTGTGTGAAACCAGCGACATTGTCCACAGATTAAAAGATTGGTATTAAGCGCTAAGTTATTTTATTGGATAAAATAGTAGTTTATGCAACTGGTACATAATGAGGGGCATTAAAAATGCCTAATTATGTACAGTTGCATACACTACTTTATCTACATCCATATATTAAATCCTCTTTCATGTGTTTCGTGTGGGCACTTCTCGCCGGCGTGCGCCATGTTTGCGTCGACAGGCCGGCCCGCGCCCGCAGCTGTGTCCTTATATAATTTTGTACGTGATATCGTTAAAGTGTTATATTTCGTGATCTAATAGGGGACGCACGCAACAGCCGCACAGTATATTATAAAGCGGGGTCTTATCTACGGTATTTGAACTTATAAAAGAGGATTTACTATATGGGTGTAGATAAAATGTTTTTGTTTCAGTAATTTGAAATTGGGGCGAAAACAGCCGATCACATGACATTTCTGGCTATGTCGTCATATTTCAATAAACAAAGTACATCTATATCTATCTTATCTTATCTTATATCTTTAATCGAGCAATTCTTGTATATATGTTTATTTATTTATTTCGGGGATCTCGAAAACGGCTGTAACGGTTTTGATGAAATTTGGTATGTGGGGGTTTTCGGGGATCTCGGAAACGGCTCTAACGGTTTTGAAGAAATTTGGTATGTGGGGGTTTTCGGGGATCTCGGAAACGGCTCTAACGGTTTTGATGAAATTTGGTATGTGGGGGTTTTCGGGGACGAGCAATCGATCTAGCTAGGTCTCATGCCCGGGAAAACGCCGCCCAGATATTATCCATATATCCGTCAGGGCGTGCAATGCGATATCAACCTACATTCATTTCTATAGGGTTCAACTTCACGTTTGACATTTCCATGTCATGGCGTTTGTATTTGATTTTGACGATCGCTTTAGCTTAGTTGGTAGTGATCCTGCCTACGAAGCTGGAGGTCCCGGGTTCGAATCCCGGCCAGGGCATTTATTTGTGTGATGAGCACGAATGTTTGTTCTTGGGTCTTGGATGTTTTCTATGTATTTAATTATATATTTATCTATATAAGTATGTATATCGTCGCTTGGTACCCATAGTACAAGCTTTGCTTAGTTTGGGACTAGGTTGATTTGTGTAAGATCCAGAAATATTTATTCATTTAAAAAATATTTGTATCGCTGAAAAGGTTAATAGTACATTACTTAACAAGGGCGGTAAATATGCGATCTGAGGCTTTCTTTATTACCGCCCGTGTTAAGTACAAAATTTTATGTCACCTCCTGGCCAGGAAGTGGGATTTCCCGCGCGCGGAGCGTGCGGTAATTGCCGCTTTATGGCCAGGGGCCTGGACCACAAAACTTTACAAGCGTACATTTCGACAAATTTGTCAACTTTTTCTATGGAAAATTGTACAATTTTGTCGAATTGTAGACTTGTAAAGTTTTGTGGGACAGGGGCCAGGTGTGGCATAAAATATTGTAATATGATTGCAACTCACTTGTCATCCTGGTTCTTCCAGAAGAGCATCTCGTCATGTATCTTCCTGTACTGTTCGTCCTTCTCCCGGTAGTTGTGCAGCGCGGCGGCGGCGCGGGCCTCGTGCCGCGCCGCGTCGGCCTCGGCGGACGCCTCGGCGCCGGCGCAGGCCGCGCCCGCCTCCTCCGCGGCTTGGATCTTTGATTTAAACTCGGCTATGGCGGCTCGAGCCTCCTCCTGCAAGGGGTTTTGTTCTATTAGCGCACCATGACTTTATGATCCAGTAACTTTATACATGCAGAGCGTGCGTTAAATCTGGTAGTTCTGAGTTTTTGTAGACTTGTGTTTATGATGTTGGCCCAATGAATAATCAAAGTTTGTGAACTCGAGCGGCAAACGCAACTATCTCAAAAATCGAAAAAAAAAAAGATTACAACCCTTAGATGCTAGTTCCTGATAGTTACTTTATGTTCTTAAAGTAGACTAAATTTGCTATTATATGAGCCTAGAATTGTCTCTGTAGACTCAATAGTTTCCGAGATAAATCCATTCAAAGTTTGAGAATGTCGAAAAAATTATGAACTTTGAAAGGATTTATCTCGGAAACTTTTGGGTCTACAGAGACTATTTTAGTCCCAAATGGTAGCAACTTTAGTCTTCTTTAATATACTAAAAGAAGGAACTATCACTACTATCAGAAACTAGTCCTCTAGGGTTATAATCGGTTTTATCGACACAACTTTACTAAGTATACGAATACATACCAATTTGGCTTGCCTCTGCACGGCGAGCGCGGACCTCGAGCGAGCGAGCTGTGCTCGGCGCCGCGTGAGCTCTCCGGACAGTTGTTTGAGCGCTTCCAGCGCCGAGCTAGCCGCTTCCAGGCACGACGGCTCCATCAGTTTGCTGGAAACAAACAAAAATAAAAACAAATACGGTATATGAGGGTTGGGCCGAGAATGCTACCCTGCGGAACTCCGAACTCACTCAGGTCTACTGTCCCTTGGAGCTGTGAAAAAATCAAAATTCTAAGCCAACGCAATCAAAAGATACAGCCGTTTATGCCGCAAATTTTCGACACTCATCTAGGGAATCAAAACCTACAGGATGATCCCGTGAACTCAGAATCTTGAAATTTGGTACGAAGCAACGTCTTATAGCACAGATAAAGGAAAAACTGTACTGTTCGTCCTTCTCCCGGTAGTTGTGCCGCCGCGCTGCACAACTACCGGGAGAAGGACGAACAGTACAGGAAGATACATGACGAGATGCTCTTCTGGAAGAACCAGGATGACAAGTGAGTTGCGATCACATTACAATATTTTATGTCACACCTGGCCATAAAGTGGCCATTATCGCACGCTCCGCGCGCGAAAAAACCCACTTACTGGCCAGGAGGTGACATAAAATTTTGTACTTACCACGGGCGATAATAAAGAAAGCCTCAGATCGCATATTTAATTATCGCCCTTGCCTTCGGCTCGGGCGTAAAATACCTGCGATCTGAGACATTCTTTGTTTTATCGCCCTTGGTAAGTAATGTACTATTTTAATAATTTATTTTTTTTTACTTGGACCATAACTATTACTCGATTGTCGTGACGGGTGAACTTTTACTTATATACCTACAGATTTGTACGGAACCCTCGGTGCGCGAGTCCGACTCGCGCTTGGCCGGTTTTTTTTTCTTTTAAAATGCTTAGTGCTACACAAAACCTTTATATTAGAAACATGTTCTTGGATTATATTGGCCACCTTGAGAGGGATGAGAGAAGATCGTCAGATGAAGAGAGAATACTCAGGCCGACCGACCGGACGACGTCAAGTGGGCCGCTGGAGGGATGTGGTGGAAGCGGACCTGCGTGAGCTCGGAGCCGGTGCAAGCTGGCGAGAAATTGCGACAAAAGTGGCGTGCTCTTGTGTCGGAGGCCAAGATTCATTACGGGTCGTCGTGCCAGCCCAGTTAGTTAGTTAAGATTATATGTACAGACGAAATGCTGGAATAACCTTCCACCACCTATCAGAGAGCATTACTGTTAGCGGTTGAAACCGTTTACACCGTGTTTTTTGAGTCTTGAAAGACCAAATTAAAAAAACACTTATTAGCTCAACAAGGTATTGCTGCCTAAGGGTAGGATTACCAAAACACCATCATCACTATCTCCAACCCCTAAATATTATTAGCCCAATATAATGTATAAAATTAATACCATTGTTGCTATAATCTTATACCTACTATACTAATATCTTATTTGTATCATCTGACACATGTCGCACAGTACGCTGTCCCGCACACCCCGCTCCGCTGGCTCCACAGAATACCAGCGCCGTTGATCACGCTAGCCGTGCCAACTGCATTTGCTGAATGGAGGCCATTTCAGGTTCACATCCTGATCTAGGCACCTGCTTTGTATTATTTTTCTCACTTTCATTGATGTGTTACCTGAATAAATGTGATTTTATTCTATTCTATAATAATAAGCCGTGTTCCGAATCACGCTTACAACGCTATAAACGCGTTTACGATCGGACCGAATCACGCTCATAGCGTTTACATGAGATGTTGTGACGTCATTGATGACGTCATGGACGGCGCCATATTGGCGTTTACAATTCTCACACTCCCATGGGTCAGCGCCTTAAACCAAACGTCAAGTTGACGTTTGATATAATATGAACATGACAGTAAACACAACATGCCCGGTCCGAATCAAAACACCACTCACGCGGCCTTGAGCACGCTTACTGATTCGGACCGGCCGTCAGCACTGTAAACGCTGTGATCGTTGTTGGCGTGATTCGGAACACGGCTTTTGATTTGGATCGGGCATGTTGTGTTTACTGTCATGTTCATATATCAAACGTCAACTTGACGTTTGGTTTAAGGTGCTGACGCCTGGGAGTGTGAGCATCGTAAACGCCAACATGGCGCCGTCCATGACGTCACCAATGACGTAACGACATCTCATGTAAACGCTATGAGCGTGATTCGGTCCGATCGTAAACGCGTTTATAGCGTTGTAAACGTGATTCGGAACATGCCTATAGTTGAGCCTCACCTCTCGTCGACGGCGAGCGCGTGTAGCTGCGGGAACTGCGCGGTGAGATGGATGAGCCCCTGTTTGAACTCCACGCAGCTGTCCAGGGACTTCTTCTGCCACAGAGCCAGCTCCGTCTCCCGACTGTGTACCATCTGGAAACATAGATATAATATATACTCTGTAGTTAAAGATGCGCCAACGAGCGACCGGGGCCATGTCTTTCTCATACTTGCTCATATTCATACAAAATTTGTACTACGCAATTTGGCCGGTTTGCATGTCCAATGTATTGCTTATGGAAGTTTGCCTTTGCCTATAACCCGACCATGAAAAAATGTTCGGTCGGTGATAGGGACAAAACATGCCACTCTTTTCTATTTCCTCAGCGTGTCAGCCCCTTGTCTGGAAACAGAAGGCATTTAAGGCAAGGCCAGTTCATGTATCGACGAAAATATTGAGCTTCCAATGTGAAGAAATAAGGTAGAATTACACTACACAAAAATTACTGTATACTGGAAAAGAAACAAAGTAACACAATAATAAGTACAGTGAAAGCAAGCTTGTTTAATTTGGAAACCATACAGCAGTTTTCATAAATGATCAAATGTCTCTATGGGATCAACTACAAACCACAATAAAGGGCCAAAATTAGGAACAAACCTAGCTCGACGCAAGCGGCCCTCCAAAAGGCTCCTACAAATTGGTACGGGCTAATGACGTCACACGCACAGTATCGAACCAACCGTTTTATGGGAAGATAAGTATTATGGTATTTTAGTCGTGAAATAATGCGTTTAGGTCCATACTCCATAGCCATACAATCATTATTTTATTTTTACATAAGAATTCTATTGATACCTATTATTTGCCTTTTGGACGATAAAAAAAACCAAATTTTCGATGTTAAATATTTTTTTCTTATTTAGGTAAAAGTTTATAATTTTTCAATTCATTGTGATATTGTGATGATTTACTATCCATAAAGTGACACCATGTTATAAATTTTAACATGTGTCAAATACCCAATTAGCAGTCTCAGAAAGACTGTGCCGAGTTGAAGGCGATTACGAGACACGTTGGTCCAGATGTTACCTTGGCGATCTGGTCCGCCAACACTCTTTTAGACTCGTTGACTCGCGCGGCGTAGTCCACCTCGTCGAGCAGGCGGCCGCGCTCCTCCACCGACATGGATTGTGACTCCAACTCCTTCCGCAGCTGCGCCGTCTCCGCGCTGCACACCAAAACGAAAAAGTTCAATGAATTTTATGTCAGATGCGGTTTCAGGGTACCGCTTACGGTATCTAAGGTCAAGCTACGTGGGCAGCGGTCAGGACTTGGATGGGTGACCGCTTTGAGTGGTTACTAACTGAGCGCTCCCGTGCTTTGGAAGGCACGTTAAGCCGTTGATCCCGGTTGCTGTCTACGGCAGCAGTCGTTAAGCCAAGTTGGAGGCCTTCGGGCGGTTTGAGAACTTCTAACAGTCAAGTTGCCCACTCACTTGACAAAGCCTAATCTCATTAAGGTCTAGTTTCCCCTCGGGGTCGGAAGGGTCAGATGGCAGTCGCTTCCGTAAAAAAACTAGTGCCTACGCCAAATCTTGGGATTAGGTAGCGGACCCCAGGCATCCTTCAGGATGCAATCGTACTGGGATAACGCTAGGAGGATGACGATGCGGTTTCAGGGTATCGATTCTTCGCATGTCGCCGATTTTCTCGAAGTTCCCATATGTATACACTCACGTGGCTCTCGCTATCTCCGCGTCGACGGCCTTGATCTCTGGGGCCTTGTCCCGAGCCTCGGCCCGCGCGGCATCGACCCCGGCGCGGCCGTTCTGTATGGCGAGCCTGGCGCCGCGCAGAGCCCCGAGCTGCGGGTCAGTCCTGGCCTTATACTCACGTGGCTCTCGCTATCTCCGCGTCGACGGCCTTGATCTCTGGGGCCTTGTCCCGAGCCTCGGCCCGCGCGGCATCGACCCCGGCGCGGCCGTTCTGTATGGCGAGCCTGGCGCCGCGCAGAGCCCCGAGCTGCGGGTCAGTCCTGGCCTTATACTCACGTGGCTCTCGCTATCTCCGCGTCGACGGCCTTGATCTCTGGTGCCTTGTCCCGAGCCTCGGCCCGCGCGGCATCGACCCCGGCGCGGCCGTTCTGTATGGCGAGCCTGGCGCCGCGCAGAGCCCCGAGCTGCGGGTCAGTCCTGGCCTTATACTCACGTGGCTCTCGCTATCTCCGCGTCGACGGCCTTGATCTCTGGTGCCTTGTCCCGAGCCTCGGCCCGCGCGGCATCGACCCCGGCGCGGCCGTTCTGTATGGCGAGCCTGGCGCCGCGCAGAGCCCCGAGCTGCGGGTCAGTCCTGGCCTTATACTCACATGGCTCTCGCTATCTCCGCGTCGACGGCCTTGATCTCTGGTGCCTTGTCCCGAGCCTCGGCCCGCGCGGCATCGACCCCGGCGCGGCCGTTCTGTATGGCGAGCCTGGCGCCGCGCAGAGCCCCGAGCTGCGGGTCAGTCCTGGCCTTATACTCACGTGGCTCTCGCTATCTCCGCGTCGACGGCCTTGATCTCTGGGGCCTTGTCCCGAGCCTCGGCCCGCGCGGCATCGACCCCGGCGCGGCCGTTCTGTATGGCGAGCCTGGCGCCGCGCAGAGCCCCGAGCTGCGGGTCAGTCCTGGCCTTATACTCACGTGGCTCTCGCTATCTCCGCGTCGACGGCCTTGATCTCTGGGGCCTTGTCCCGAGCCTCGGCCCGCGCGGCATCGACCCCGGCGCGGCCGTTCTGTATGGCGAGCCTGGCGCCGCGCAGAGCCCCGAGCTGCGGGTCAGTCCTGGCCTTATACTCACGTGGCTCTCGCTATCACCGCGTCGACGGCCTTGATCTCTGGGGCCTTGTCCCGAGCCTCGGCCCGCGCGGCATCGACCCCGGCGCGGCCGTTCTGTATGGCGAGCCTGGCGCCGCGCAGAGCCCCGAGCTGCGGGTCAGTCCTGGCCTTATACTCACGTGGCTCTCGCTATCTCCGCGTCGACGGCCTTGATCTCTGGGGCCTTGTCCCGAGCCTCGGCCCGCGCGGCATCGACCCCGGCGCGGCCGTTCTGTATGGCGAGCCTGGCGCCGCGCAGAGCCCCGAGCTGCGGGTCAGTCCTGGCCTTATACTCACGTGGCTCTCGCTATCTCCGCGTCGACGGCCTTGATCTCTGGGGCCTTGTCCCGAGCCTCGGCCCGCGCGGCATCGACCCCGGCGCGGCCGTTCTGTATGGCGAGCCTGGCGCCGCGCAGAGCCCCGAGCTGCGGGTCAGTCCTGGCCTTATACTCACGTGGCTCTCGCTATCTCCGCGTCGACGGCCTTGATCTCTGGGGCCTTGTCCCGAGCCTCGGCCCGCGCGGCATCGACCCCGGCGCGGCCGTTCTGTATGGCGAGCCTGGCGCCGCGCAGAGCCCCGAGCTGCGGGTCAGTCCTGGCCTTATACTCACGTGGCTCTCGCTATCTCCGCGTCGACGGCCTTGATCTCTGGGGCCTTGTCCCGAGCCTCGGCCCGCGCGGCATCGACCCCGGCGCGGCCGTTCTGTATGGCGAGCCTGGCGCCGCGCAGAGCCCCGAGCTGCGCGTCCCTGCGAGCCCCGCGCGCGGCCTCGGCGGCGCGGGCGCACGCCGACGACTCCATCTCCTCGGCTAGGGCGGCCTCTTGCTCTGTACTCAAAGAGGGTCCTAGTTAATTATCGGTTCCGGCGGGGGCGTGTCACTCGCTTGAAGCCGCGTATCCACTAGAGGCTCGGTTCGAGCGGCTGCCTCGCTCCTCGGCCGCGCGCGTGGAGACGCTGCCTCACGGGTTGTTCAGGGGTCGAGGCAGCGTCTCCACGCGCGCGGCCGAGGAGCGAGGCAGCCCCGCTCGACCTGAGGCTGCCTCTAGTCTAGTGGATCCGCGGCTTGACGTCATCACGCCGCTCAAAGTTCATCCTTAGGTTGACTTTTAATGCGATAGAAAGTGATGTAGCGAGTGATGCGCGTGCGATAGGAGATGGGCAAGCGTCGGCACGTTTGGCTTGCCTCGCGCGGATTTGTTAACAGTGAGACCTCTGTACGTAGAGTACCTGAAGATAAGTAGACATTGCAGGCTACACACGCTTGTAACTCCGAAAGAGTCAATTTATGGATTCGCTGTGTAAAGCTGCCTACTCAAAGCCCTGCCTGCAGGGCCCTGCTTGCAGTGCCACTGCCAAACCGTATTGTGTGTATGCATGCAGGGCCGATTTTTTTATCTGTTAAATCTTTGAGTAGGCAGCTTTAACAGCAGAAGGGACAAATTTAGATATAATTAGGAACTTTCTATATCATAGACTATATGTAATTAAATCATTTTCACTATACGAATAGTCGCCGACTATCCGGCCGCATTTATAGTCGGCAATTAGTCGGCGAGTAGTCGAGACGGCCCATCTTTAGAAATAAATGATCTTCTATTCTATCGTAATTTATTTTGATTTGTCCTTTGTCATTGGGTTACTTACGTTGCCTTTCCACTTGAGCTATGCTATGCTATGCTATGCCATGTAACTGGAGCTGGAGTCATGTGTCAAAAGTATGAAAACATACCCTTAAAGACTGTCTGTAGTAGTGAGATTTAAAAAATCCTGTAACACCAGTGTAACACCATGTGGAGCGCTCGTGGCCCAGCGGCGCCTGCGTGCCGCAAGCGTTATGCAAAGTTAAGCAACGTAGTCCGCGGTCAGTACATGGATGGGTGACCGCTTTGAATGGTTACTAACTGAGCGCTCCCGTGCTTTGGAAGGCACGTTAAGCCGTTGATCCCGGCTGCTGTCTATGACAGCAGTCGTTAAGCCAAGTTGGAGGCCTTCGGGCGGCTTGAGAACTTCTAACAGTCAAGTTGCCCACTCACTTGACAAAGGGTGGTCGAAGTTGCACCACGTCCGTAGGGAAAGTACCCACCGCTACCCTACACGTGACCCCTGGGTGGTTCTAAAAGTGCAACAAAAACTGGCAACCGTACTGTCTTCTTGAAGATCTCACGGTTCCAAATAAATGCCATACGATAAATAAATAAATAACCATATGTAAATACCTATGTTTTACAAAAAAATAAATGAATTAGGGCTGATTTTTCAATCCCCAGATAAATGTATCTGTCAAAGAAATGTTAGCTCTGTCTTTTTCTTTCAAACGACACCAGAAAATGACAGTCACAATTTTAACCGACGGATAATTTTATCTGGGGATAAAAAAATCGGCCCTTATGTAATGAATATCTCACGTTTGATCGCCTCGGTGAGCTCGCGTATCTTCTCGTCGTCTATGCCGAGCGCCTGTTTCATTTGCTGCAGTAATTCCTCCTTCAGATCGTCGAATTCAGAGTCGGGTATCTGGAACCTAACAGACGAATAACCTTTAATCATCATCCTCGGACTGCAGTCGTTCACTGCTAGATATAGGCCTTCCCTAATAGGAATTGTGGCCTACTCCACATACACATACAACACTAACAATAAAAAGTTCGCAAATTAAATGTTACGACCTTATGCGCGTGGACCTCTAACGCGGCGCCCGCGCTTATCGAACACGCAACGTTGCGCGCGAGCTGACAACGTAGCGCTCGCGCCGGCTGCCGCCGCCGCGTCCCTTTAGTGTTCCCTACGGCATCAACGCGCGCGCACGTTATTCAGAGCGATTAAGTTGACTAACTCGGTGACGCGGTGATGTGAGAGTGTGATAATTAATCCTTGAGTGACTATATATATGTTATGTTGGATATATATATGTATATATATTATTATGTATTAAATATATATGATTATTATATGTATTGTATTTGGTAGTTTGTAGTATATTAGGTAGTTTGTAGATATATATATATATAGACTTTGTACACGTGTTTGTCTATCTTCTGGTTCCTGTCTCCACTCAATTGCTCAAAGGTTAACTGGAAGAGATCCCTTTTAGGGATAAGTTCGCCTTTGTACCAAAATGTCCTTATTTGTTTGTATTTTTTGTGTTTTTTTTTTGTGTACAATAAAGTTATTACATACATACATACATACTATACGTACTGTGCGTGTTTAATATTAAGCAAAGTGTGCTTGAACGAAAGCTACCGCAAATAACAATAACTGTAATCTTATCTATCAATAAACAATTGTTAAATTTACGTGTTGTGTATTATTATTAGTGCCACGTAGGGATACACTAAAGAATACTGACTCAAAATTTATTATTACTCCATACGAAAGAATACATAAAAATATGCCGTGAAAATCCTATTCAAAAATGTCAAAAATTAACGAAACTACAACCGTTAGAATGTCTTTAGTTCGAGAGAGAAAGCGCTACAGATCAGTGACGTCGCTGACCTCGAGCGCCATAGTAAATGACGACCGTTCAATAGAGAGGTGCGTTTTGCGGAACAGGGACAGAACATGCCCCCTCCTAAAACTTTGAAGACTTATAATTATGTAATTATTTATTCTTTTGAATTACTTTTTTCGCTTTTTGATTGAGAATTTGATCCTTTTTCGAGAAAATTCGGATTCATTGATTTTCTTATTTGGTGTCAACATCCCTATTCAATTAATCAAATATTTAGTGAAAAACCTGAGTGGACGCTCGAGTCGGGCGTCCAGTTTCTACCTTAACTCACTTTTACTCTCATCTACTCAAAGATGGAGATCCAAGACCAACGAACAAATATTCGCGCTCATCACACAAATAAATGCCCCGGCCGGGATTCGAACCCGGGACCTCCAGCTTCGTAGGCAGGGTCACTACCAACTAAGCTTAAAGCGGTCGTAAAATTACGACGAATCTTATTGCGATTATTACGGACCTGATCCAGCATTTGCGGAGATACTCGCGCCGCAGCTGGCCCAGCTCGTCGCCGTCCACCCACACCCACTCCTCACTGACCGGGGCTTCCTGCAAATATAACAAATATACTTGTAAACATCCAAAGCCGTGTTTCGAATCACACTTACAACGCTATTTATTTATTTAATCATTTATTTCAGGCATCTGTGGCCCATAAAACATACATATTATATCATTATATTTCCTAAAACTAAATAGTAGTAGTATCACGTTGGGACGACGACGCGAGGCGCTTACTCTGGGTGTCGAATAACTGGCAGCGAAACCGCCGGAAAACGACACCTTTCGGCCAGAACTCCTCCTTCATGAAGGTCGACAGCTTGTCGGTTGGAACCCTCACCACAAATGAATTGAAGTTCACATTGCGGCGGGACTCCAATCGATCGACCCTCAGGACGAAATTGGTCTTGGCGCGCAGATACTCGTCGAGCTGTTCACCTTTCGTCGAGTAGTGCAGACGGGACACGTACAACGCTACGCAACGCAACGCTATAAACGCGTTTACGATCGGACCGAATCACGCTCATAGCGTTTACATGAGATGTCGTGACGTCATTGATGACGTCATGGACGGCGCCATATTGGCGTTTACAATGCTCACACTCCCAGGCGTCAGCACCTTAAACCAAACGTCAAGTTGACGTTTAATATATGAACATGACAGTAAACACAACATGCCCGGTCCGAATCAAAACGCCACTCACGCGGCCTTGAGCGCGCTTACTGATTCGGACCGGCCGTCAGCACTGTAAACGCTGTGAACGTTGTTGGCGTGATTCGGAACACGGGTCATAACAACGAGTATTGTGCTTAACCGCCCGCGTGATCGTGTCGGAGGTTTCTCCTGAGGCATGTTCCGAATCACGCTCACAGCGCTTAAAGCGCACTTACGATCGGACCGATTCACGCTCATAGCGCTTACATGAGATGTCGTGACATCACTGATGATGTCATGGACGGCGCTCATGGTGCTCACACTCCCAGGCGTAAGCACCTTGAGCCAAACGTCAAGTTGCCGTTCGATATATGAACGTGTTTACTACACGGGCTAAGTATGGCTACTTCAAAGGAAATTTTATAATATTAAAGAATTCTTGACATACCGAATGAATGACCCATGGCATGTTTTCTTTTTATGTATAATATAATTATGATAATTAATGAAATAATAATAGTTTTAAATGTAAGTCATTTCTGAATGTGACATTATTTCTATTTAGATTTGCATGTCTGTGAGGCAAAATAATTGAGCTAAATAGTAGTTTATGCAACTGGTACATAATGCCTAATTATGTACAGTTGCATACACTACTTTATCTACATCCATATATTAAATCCTCTTTCATGTGTTTCGTTTGGGCACTTCTCGCCGGCGTGCGCCATGTTTGCGTCGACAGGCCGGCCCGGATCCTTATATTGTACGTGATCTCATTAAAGTGTTCTATTTCGTGATCTAATAGGGGACGCGCGCAACAGCCGCACAGTATATTATAAAGCGCGGTCTTATCTACGGTTTTTGAACTTATTAAAGAGGATTTACTATATGGGTGTAGATAATTGTTGACCATCTTATTGTACACTATTTACGTGAATCGGTCCGATCGTAAGCGCGCCCATGCGAATAGCGGTCCGAAAGATAACACTACTCACGCGGCCTTGAGCGCGCTATTTGATAATACTACTATATGGGAGGTTGAAATATTGAAATCCGGAAGGTAAATCGTGCTCAGGTATACTCACGATCCTCCCGAGTAGGTCTAGTAGGTAAGCGATGAGCGCCAGCGCCTGCGGGAACGCGTGGAGCGTGTTCACCGCCTTCAGCCACGACTTGGACACCGTTCCCGGGTACAGGAGACGCTTGCACATGTGTGGAAGCTGGGAAGAAACATTAGTTCATTCAGGTCTCATGTACATGTCAATGAATACATTTCGGCACTTCATTGTTTAGAGATAAGGTTGAAAATTATATACATATTTATGATGCTATTTTTGTATATATGAATATTGGAAATGGATCAAGGCTGTGGTCATTATGAATGTGTGTGTAAGTTCTGTGCACCTCAGACTGTTTGTAGTGTAATAGAGACCTTATACCGCGCCTCCGCGCGTCGCCAGACTGTTTGTAGTGTAATAGAGACCTTAGCCCGCGCCTCCGCGCGTCGCCAGACTGTAGTGTAATAAAGACCTTAGCCTGTGCCGCCGCGCGTCGCCAGACTGTTTCTAGTGTAATAGAGACCTTAGCCCACGCCTCCGCGCGTCGCCAGACTGTTTGTAGTGTAATAGAGACCTTAGCCCGTGCCGCACTGTGGAACGAAAAACCCCTCTCCATAGAAATAGGAATTTATTTTTTTAAGTGTATGTTTTTTTGATTGAAATTCAATCCTCTAGTTATCTTTAGGTCAAAAAATGAATATGGGCAAGTTTGGCTGAAAAACCGATGAGTTATAATTTTTTGACGAAAATTTTGTATGGAGAGTATGCAAAAAAACGTAATATCTCAAAAAGTGCAAGGAAAACCGTAATATCCTCCCGCATGAATTTAGTACTAATTATTTGTGATTTTTTGGCATACTTGTTATTTCCCGGACAGGTGCACTTTTTTTTTTAAATCAAAAACTAAAATATTAACATTTGTATGTATTAAGCTTGGTAATAAGACGAAAAATGAACAAAAAATATTTATAATAAGGTACACAAATAAAAATAATACCAAAAATAAAGTAAAAGGAACAAAAACTAAATGCAAGAAATTACCTAATATACAAATAAACACTAATTATCAATAAACTAATCAATTTCTTCGGTTTCTGCGTCACTTATTTCATCATCCACTTCGGAATCGGAGTCTATCTCGGAAGCGTACATCATTTCCGATTGATTTTCTGATTCTGAATCGTCTAGAAGGTTCAGGGTTTCAGTGAATACGGTTTGTCTCTTCCTCTTGTGTAGTGTTGGCCTCATTGCAGTTAGTTTAGGATCTGAGGATAGCAGTAACATATTTAAAATGTCACGATTCGAATCCTGCATACTCTTTTTTTGAGAATTGTGTTCCCGGAACCGTCTGAAATCTTTATTTCGGGCCTCAGATGCTTCTTCTGAAAGGCAACCGATCGGCAAAACTGCGTTGTGGGCAATAATGTCCGCTCCATGGACCAGTAATTTATGTACAGTTGCGGACATATGGTACCAGTTATAGAGTTCTACATATTTTTTTACCGTTTGGTGGGCATATTCTCTATATTTTTCCACATTTATAACTTCTCCCGAGGTAATTGCTTGCACGATTACTGCAAATCTTCTGATCAGTTCTTCATCTAGCCCTGTAATGCGTGCTGTTTTACCAGGGTTCTGGAAAAACTTTCTCGCCGTGTTTCCATCATTAGTGGTCCCAGAACCTTGTTTGACCACATCTATCAAGAGGTTCATTTCCGCCATGAAACGTTCTTGCTCAGAAAATGGAAATGGATAAGGAAATTGAAGATCTGCAACCAACGGAACACAAAAGCACTACAGTGAAGCATGAACTGAAGATGACCATGTTAGATGGAAAAATTTGTACCTATCTTTCAAAAGCCAGATCAAATGCAACTTGCAGTTTATGCTTGGCTAAGCCCACGGAGATGAACTGCCTGGATAAAGTTTTAACTAAACCCGTTGATACTGACATCTACGAATATGGGTTATCATCTCTACACGCCCGAATCAACACTATGGAATGCCTTCTCCACATAGCTTATCGGCTGGACTTCAAACAGTGGGCTGCGAGAGGCAATGAGCTGAAAGAAAAGATGGCATCAAGGAAGAAAATGATACAAGAACGTTTCATGGCGGAAATGAACCTCTTGATAGATGTGGTCAAACAAGGTTCTGGGACCACTAATGATGGAAACACGGCGAGAAAGTTTTTCCAGAACCCTGGTAAAACAGCACGCATTACAGGGCTAGATGAAGAACTGATCAGAAGATTTGCAGTAATCGTGCAAGCAATTACCTCGGGAGAAGTTATAAATGTGGAAAAATATAGAGAATATGCCCACCAAACGGTAAAAAAATATGTAGAACTCTATAACTGGTACCATATGTCCGCAACTGTACATAAATTACTGGTCCATGGAGCGGACATTATTGCCCACAACGCAGTTTTGCCGATCGGTTGCCTTTCAGAAGAAGCATCTGAGGCCCGAAATAAAGATTTCAGACGGTTCCGGGAACACAATTCTCAAAAAAAGAGTAGGCAGGATTCGAATCGTGACATTTTAAATATGTTACTGCTATCCTCAGATCCTAAACTAACTGCAATGAGGCCAACACTACACAAGAGGAAGAGATAAACCTTATTCACTGAAACCCTGAACCTTCTAGACGATTCAGAATCAGAAAATCAATCGGAAATGATGTACGCTTCCGAGATAGACTCCGATTCCGAAGTGGATGATGAAATAAGTGACGCAGAAACCGAAGAAATTGATTAGTTTATTGATAATTAGTGTTTATTTGTATATTAGGTAATTTCTAGCATTTAGTTTTTGTTCCTTTTACTTTATTTTTGGTATTATTTTTATTTGTGTACCTTATTATAAATATTTTTTGTTCATTTTTCGTCTTATTACCAAGCTTAATACATACAAATGTTAATATTTTAGTTTTTGATTTTAAAAAAAAAAAGTGCACCTGTCCGGGAAATAACAAGTATGCCAAAAAATCACAAATAATTAGTACTAAATTCATGCGGGAGGATATTACGGTTTTCCTTGCACTTTTTGAGATATTACGTTTTTTTGCATACTCTCCATACAAAATTTTCGTCAAAAAATTATAACTCATCGGTTTTTCAGCCAAACTTGCCCATATTCATTTTTTGACCTAAAGATAACTAGAGGATTGAATTTCAATCAAAAAAACATACACTTAAAATTCAATCAAAATAAATTCCTATTTCTATGGAGAGGGGTTTTTCGTTCCACAGTGTGCCGCCGCGCGTCGCCAGACTGTTTGTAGTGTAATAGAGATCTTAGCCCGCGCCTCCGCGCGTCGCCAGACTGTTTGTAGTGTAATAGAGACCTTAGCCCGTGCCGCCGCGCGTCGCCAGACTGTTTGTAGTGTAATAGAGATCTTAGCCCGCGCCTCCGCGCGTCGCCAGACTGTTTGTAGTGTAATAGAGACCTTACCCCGCGCCTCCGCGCGTCGCCAGACTGTAGTGTAATAAAGACCTTAGCCCGTGCCGCCGCGCGTCGCCAGACTGTTTCTAGTGTAATAGAGACCTTAGCCCACGCCTCCGCGCGTCGCCAGACTGTTTAATAGAGACCTTAGCCCGCGCCTCCGCGCGTCGCCAGACTGTAGTGTAATACAGACCTTAGCCCGTGCCGCCGCGCGTCGCCAGACTGTTTGTAGTGTAATAGAGATCTTAGCCCGCGCCTCCGCGCGTCGCCAGACTGTTTGTAGTGTAATAGAGACCTTAGCCCGTGCCGCCGCGCGTCGCCAGACTGTAGTGTAATAGAGATCTTAGCCCGCGCCTCCGCGCGTCGCCAGACTGTTTGTAGTGTAATAGAGACCTTACCCCGCGCCTCCGCGCGTCGCCAGACTGTAGTGTAATAAAGACCTTAGCCCGTGCCGCCGCGCGTCGCCAGACTGTTTCTAGTGTAATAGAGACCTTAGCCCACGCCTCCGCGCGTCGCCAGACTGTTTGTAGTGTAATAGAGACCTTATTCCATCGGAAGACCAGCGCTGGCATTTGCCCGCATTATGCTGAGATGGAACCGTTTCGTGACAACACAACTTTCCTGTTTTTGTTTATTTTTATTTTTGCTTTCTTATTTGTTAGTTGTTTTGTCCCGAATAAATATTTCTTATTTCTTATTTCTTATACCGCGCCTCCGCGCGTCGCCAGACTGTTTGTAGTGTAATAGAGACCTTATCCCGCGCCTCCGCGCGTCGCCAGACTGTAGTGTAATAAAGACCTTAGCCTGTGCCGCCGCGCGTCGCCAGACTGTTTCTAGTGTAATAGAGACCTTAGCCCACGCCTCCGCGCGTCGCCAGACTGTTTGTAGTGTAATAGAGACCTTAGCGACATAGTTGTCGTTGTTGAGCTTGTCGTCGTCCGTGATGGCGTGCAGCAGGGCGCCGACGATGTCGACGAAGCGCGCGATGGTGAGCGGCCGGATGAGCTGCGCGGCCGAGTCGTCGCGCGCCGCCAGAGCCTCTTGTACGCGGGACAGCTCCGCGCGCTGCCACGTCGTGTTCGCGATTGGCCTACACAGACAATTTATAATAGATGATGGTGGCGTTGATATCCCAGAGGTATCGTCTAGTATGTCGACCGCTTTAGCTTATATAGTTGGTAGTGACCCTGCCTACGAAGCTGGAGGTTCCGGGTTCGAATCCCGGCCAGGGCATTTATTTGTGTAATGAGCACGAATATTTGTTCTTGGGTCTTGGATGTTTTCTATGTATTTGTATTTATTTATCTATATAAGTATGTATATCGTCGCTTAGTGAGTACCCATAGTACAAGCATTGCTTAGTTTGGGACTAGGTTGATTTGTGTAAGATTGTCCACAAATATTTATTTATTTATATCGGAGAGGAGGTTGACGGAGACATCCTGACAAATTGATATTGAATAATATTTTTAGATATTGCATGTGTGGAGGGAGGGTGGATCTTATTATCACTAATATACCTACACATTATTTCAGCGGAATAGCAAAGAAATATTGTTAAATTGACTAGGTTTCCGCAAAGTAAGGCCTGATTCAAGCAATTAAATTGATAGATATGAATGATATCATGTCAAAGTCGAAACAGTCGACTGCCACAGTCACTTTTTATGAATAGATATGTCGTTATGGAATCACTGGGGCTTGGGAGATGAGATCCCCTGGTGGGTTCCTTCGGGTCCCACTAGCGTAATATGGCTAGTAAATGGTGAGTGCTCCACGACTAAAAAACGCTAAAAAAAACCGGGAGATGAGTGGCATGTTCTATGAGATGTTATTCATCTGAGTAACAAACTCCTCTCACAACTTACAAGACATGTCGGTTGCAGACGGATGCCGAGAATAGGTATATAGTCTGGCCTCTAAATGTGGCATCATAAGAACAGTCCAAACGACCAGTCTTGCAAAATGCATGGGACAATTTATGCAGTCTCACCTTTGATCCTTAACAGTGACACACGCAAGTGCCCTATCTAACGAAGCTTCCCAGCCACGAGACCTGTCTCCTGATGGAGTTCGCTGTAAGAGAAGAACCATGATTCAAGTGTTGTATTTGCAGTGATATCCAGCCCAGCGCCGGCCCTAGCCGGGTGGGGCGTGATGGGCGGGTGGGGCGAGATGGTTAACAGTACATATAATATATCATCACAATAAGTAGCAACAACTGGTCCCTTTATCGTCGCAGGGGTTGGTTACCTTTACAATTATAAAGACAAATTTTATTGTTGACAACACAAACTCATTTAGTAACAAATACCTATTTGAAACCAAGCTTGTATCTCAACAGGTAGAAGAGTGTTAGATTTGCTAATGAGTTTTGGAGAGTTATAACTTTTTATCTTCTTTGGACAACCTAGAGTGCTAGTCAGATCCTGGCTGTAATCTTGAATGGCGAATATTAGCATAATTAGATGAATGGTATGTAAATAATGTACAAAGCAGAATTGTTAAATAGTATAATGTTATGCTCATACCACAGGTGTAGCTGTAGCCCTTAAGTATTGGTTGTTTCTTTGAGGAGTTGTGGTGGGTTGGCCATAGCGGGAGTCTCCTTGCTGTGAGCGGGATCGCTGGAGGAAGGTCAAATAAATGAAATGTGGAGAAGAATAAAGTTAAATGATATGACTTTAAATGGTACACAGTTATAAGTTAGACTACATTTTTTTGTTCTGCCTTGCAGCACACTGTCAATAAAGTGTCATTGATGTTACTATAAGGTTGCAGAGCAGTTTGATCATGTTATATTATTATGGAGTGATGATATCCACTGGTTGGCCCCGCGAGGTGGGCTGATGACCTGGTTAAGGTCGCGGGGGTCCGCTGGATGCAGGCAGCTCATGACTGATCATTGTGGTGCTCTTTGGGGGAGACCTATGTCCAGCAGTGAATGTCTTTCCGCTGGTTAGTGATATTTAACAACGCTTATCTTCACTCACCCTGTTAAGAGGAATGCCTAGCTGACCAACTTTTCAAATCTTGAATTTTTGACATAATGTTTCTGTCGCGCTGCTGGGAGCGGGAGCGGGCGCTGTCTATGTGTGAGCGCACGCACACAGGCGCGAGACGCGAGCCCGCGAATTTACTTACTGACCCAGCATACGATAAATTAGGCTGTAGGTACAGATCGCACCATAGAAAAGCCCCCCCTTGAGCACTTTATGAAAACTGTACAATAATTTCGTCAACTAAAATGAATCCACTTTAGCTCAGACGTTAACATGGTTGACACGCAATCAAGAGGTTCATGGTTCAAATCCAGAGATTGACAGAACTTTTTGCTTTTTATTTTTCTTACCAAGTAAATTAATGTATGCTTTTATAATAAATGTTTATTTACGTCAATATATTAATAGGAAAATGAAATAAAATAACGCCTAAACCTTTTTTTACTTTATTACCTTGAAATACTTAGCAATATCATATTGAAAATAATAGCGTTTTATCTTGGCATAAAAATATGTATATCTCTCTTTATTTTACACATCTAAACAAAATAATAAACAGAAATAAGAACAAATAACAATATTGTTTTTTTTTTTGGTTAGCTAAAATTGTGGTAAGTATATTTATTTGGCTGCCCTGCCATAATATTATCTATACATATTATAAAACTTGCGTTACTTAGACAACTATTGACAGACAGTGCACAGCCTAAACCACTGAAGATATAACCATGAAATTTGGAACATATATTCTTTAGGGTACGTAGACGTGTACTAAGAAAGGATTTTTCGAAATTCAACCCCTAAGGGGGTGAAACAGGGGTTGAACCGTTGTATGGAAATCGTTCATTTGGAAAGTCTTAGACTTGAAACTTTGTACAAAGGTTACTTATTAAAAAATAAGATAAATGATATAGAGTTGGTATAAAAATTCATCCCCTAAAGGGTTCAAAAAGGGATGAAAGTTTGTATGACAAAAATGTTGTTGTTCCGTACCCAAAGGATAAAACGGGACCCTATTACTAATGCTCAGCTCTCCATCTGTCACCAGGCTATATCTCGAGAACCGTGATAGTTAGACAGTTGAAATTTTCACAGATGATGTATTTCTGTTGCCGCTATAACAACAAATACTAAAAAACAGAATAGAATAAATATTTAAGGGGGCTCCCATACAACAAACATATTTTTTTTATTGCCGTTTTTATAGATAATGGTACGGAACCCTTCGTGCGCAAGTCCGACTCGCACTTGGCCGGTTTTTATTTCATTGTATGGAATCCAAGAGTGCACCATCTAAGTATAATAATCTTTCACCGGTCACCCCGATTGAAGTCAGTTTTATTTTATTTTTTATTATATAGGTAATATGTAGATTTTTATTTCATTGTATGGAATTTAAGAGTGCACCATCTAAGTATCAGTGGCGGAGCGTCCATACAACTCGATTCCCACCGGCTTACCTAATTTTCAGCCAGTGCAGTTCTTTTACTACGGCTCATGAAGTATAAGAAAGGCAAATTATTTCCGGCTTTCCTAAGAATATTTTTGACGCGCCGCCACTGCTAAGTATAATCATCTTTCACCGGTCTCCCCCATTGAAGTTAGTTTTTTTTTATTATATAATAGGTAGATCTATAAAAAAAAATTAGGTTTATTTCTATTACATGACATTTTTCTTACTCTTAATCGCCATGAGTTCTACGCGGACGAAGTCGCGGGCAAAAGCTAGTGGGTTATAAAAACCTATGATTCGTTAATAACTACCACTAACTAAGTAGCATTTATTCCTATATCAAAGACAAGGGTTCCCAGGTCACCTTTCTATTCAATATTCTTCCATTGTGACTCAGGGTTTTTCTTGTGATTAATAACTTTTCTGGTAATAATGATTTATCGATAATTTTTCACCACTAGCGTATCGACAATATATGTCAACGACTGTTGCCCATCCCTATTCCTTCTGTGTACGTATATTTAGAAACTGACTCCGCCACGAATTCGTGCGATAAGGACAACTGCAGCTCGGACTAAAATTACCTTGCAAAAAACTGAAAAATCGAGGTTTCGTTCTCGACTATTTCCTCATCCAAAACGCAACCAATCATTATAAAATTTTGGAAACTGCAAGAGCAAGAACGAATCTATGCCGCTACGTTTTGATTTTTTGGATATTTGTTGTCATATTTGTATACTGCGCCTTTTTATGGAGCCAATTCAACTAAGCCGTTTTTGCGATTTTTGGAGGGCTGTAACTTTCTTTAAAATAAAAATATCCAAAAAAACAAAACGTAGCGGCATAGATATTGATGATATTGATCTTATTTGAAAAAATCATTGCTCTAGGTTCAAAAACCAGGGAGGAAACAGTCGAGAACGTTTGTATGGGAAAATCGCAGCTAGGCATTCCTCTTAATAGGCAGTTTAGTAGCGGAAGCCAGCGAAGCCTCCCGGCTCAGCCTGCTGACGGCCAGGGTCGCGCGCGCGGGCTCGGCGCTGCTGGAGCGCGGCCCCGCGCCGCTCGGCCGCCGCGAGTCCGACAGGCGGTCGGTCGAGCCCAGCCGGCGGGGCAGGAACGATTGTCTGCCTTCCATTCTACATATTCAACGTTTAGTACTACTGTGAGCACTTGTAAAATGGCACAGCCATGGTAAATCTGGCTAAAAGTAACTGCCCGGAAATAAGTTACAATGAAATGGCTGGGTATTTTTTAGAATAGATATAGAAGTTTATGTCACACAACCTTATGCACAGTACCAATAAAAACATATTAATATGAACTTTATTCTGCAAGTAGGCCGCAATGGCAATTTACAAGTCAAAATCTACTGGCGTCTCTCGAAAGATCACTGAGAAGTAACGCCGAAACAAACTCAATGGTACTAATTACTAACAAAAAAGAAAACTATTATGCACGTTAGTTTTTATCTGGTTACGCTTACCTTGATTTGCGGGGAGCCTGCCCCGGCACAAATCTTGTAGGGATCATATTGTAGATGATTTTTTCTTCAAATTATAGAACTAATTCAGGACATACAGTAAATAAAACCACCATGTATCACATCACAACAATTTACTTTTACCACCAACGGCAGTTACAATTTCAAACTTTGTTTATTTTTGACAGTTTGACAGACAGCAGCGCGCCTTTAAAGGTGCGTTCATAAATACGACAGCGATTCAAAAAAACTTATATTTTATTTAACTTTATAAATTATTTAATTCCTCAATAAATTTCTGTGTTTCATTAATGAATTGCGGCATTTTTGGATCCAGTAGACACAGCTTCACAAAGTTATTAAACTCTTTTGGTAATGCCAGGGTCTCACTATTACCTGTAATAGTTTTGGTTAATTAGAATTTCAAGATGTTTTATAAAATATAGGATAAAAGGAATCATGTCTATACTCATTGATTCCACAGCATTCTTCATCACTTCTTCAACATTCCGATACTGCGATTCGAAGACCTTTTCTTGAACCGTTGAATTATGATGGAGAACCGGGAAATGCTGTCCAAGTTTTTTCAAGCATTCAGCGACGTTGCCTTTTATTTGAAATTTTATTTTTCTTACCTTTAACAAAAATATTAGATATTCAATTCGAATAATTACCTACATTTAGACAGTCGTTATACAAAAATAGGTTTGATAATAGCATATAAATACCTTATTTATACTTAACGCTCCATCTAAATTTTCGTTTTATTTTATATATAAGCTTAAACTAAATTATGTCCTAAATTTTCCAACATTAGAATAATCGAAACCTTTAGGTAAATAATCCGGTCCCACTACTGGGGTAATTCCTATTTAATGTAATTTGTACTTTAACTATCACGTAACTTACTTCTTGCGCCGGATTGCTCACAACCAGTATTAAAATATCTCCTTTATAAAATCCTTTGATCTTGCTGTGGAGACTCAGTCTTTCAAATATTTTCATATCCGCTGCAATTATAAAAACATCGTAGACAATTTGTATTGTCCACTTTGTTATTTTAGAATCGCATTTGCTCCAACTACCTGCTCGCCATATCATTAACTTTTCTATCGACGTTGTCCACAAATCTGCAAAGTTAAAATTGTGGAAACTAAATTGTATACAAGGTAAAATTTATAAATTCCTTGAATTCATGAAGAATCTAATATTACTTACGCTCCATTGTTTCAACTGCACTGTAATTCCAAATACTTATTTTGTTTTTTTGTAACGTAAAAGATTGAAATGTTAAGATTGTTAAGTTTTCAATTCTGATTTTTATAGCTTTCCCGCGCAATTTGTTTTTTAATTTTTTGCGCGAATGAATACCATTTCGTTGAATGTTGGAGAAAAACCGCTAAAAAATATTTACAAAAGATGCAGCTAGCGAAAAAATTGTCTACAGACATCAAATACATATGTGCAACCCATGATCCTCACGATGATGGCTTATTTTTATCGTCCGTCATGGCTGTAGTCCGGTACAATTATTTTTAAGTTGAACGCAACTGCAGCCTAATTTTTGACAGAACATGACAGATCCTTCTAAATGTCAAGCTCGTTCTGATACTATTTACTTAGTACCTAATTCAACCCACTCAACCACTTTATTGATTTAAAATATTGCATCCAACTATTCGTGAAAAGAGCAAATTTGAGTATGATTATTACCCAATTTGTGTTGGATCAAGAATGCGACTATGATTATTTAAATACATTACAAAAGTATTAATCATAAACCTATCATAAAAATGGTAAAAAGGTTTTCGAATTACTGACATCTTGTCAAGTTGTCATTAAATTTCTATTCTGTGTAGTCTGAAAGGCGTAAATATTGGGATTTCTTGTGTTTTTCAGGCACTTATATACATTTCTCATTAGTCAATAAATCCATTTTACGCCGAAATGGCGGGGACGTACTACTTTGTAATTGTAGGTCACTCTGACAATCCTATTTTTGAGAAAGACTTCATCCCTGTGCCAAAGGAAGTTAAGGTACATTTTTAATTTACTGCGCTACTTTTCTACACTACGAATTGTCTAACGTCCACCAGGGTTATCTGGCTATAAAGTTAGTCTTAAAAAGCAAAGACTGTAAAGACTGAAGGCTAGCTGGAAGAGATCCCTCATAGGGATAAGTTCGCCTTTGTACTTTAATCTTATGTGACATGTATATTGTTTTAACCTGTTTTGTGTACAATAAAGTGCTTACATACATACATACTGTAATATTTGTGTTGTAGAAAGAAGACAACCGGCACCTGAACCAGTTCATCGCTCACGCAGCACTGGACCTGGTTGACGAGCACATGTGGAAGGTCACCAACACATACCTGAAGTCAGTGGACAAGTTCAACCAGTGGTTTGTGTCCGCTTTCGTCACTGCTAGTCAGGTGAGGAGTCATTTTAATAAAATAGAAATATTTAAATATTTGTGATCTTTCTTCTAACTAGTCCTAAACAAACAAAGCTTGTATTATAGATACTACGCGACAACAACTTATACAGCGTGTCCCTGGATAAAGTGCACAAACTAGATGCAATCTTATCAACAAAAAAACATGGTGAAAAAATGGCTGGTGGTTGTCCGCCTCATCTTTTTCCCCTAGATAGACGCTGGCCAGGAGCAATCCCATTTTTAATAAAAACAAAATATATTTATACATTATTTTTCCACAGATGCGATTCATAATGGTTCACGATGCCCGGAATGAAGACGGTATCAAGAACTTCTTCACAGATGTGTACGAGGCATACATAAAGTTGATGCTGAACCCATTCTATAAGGAGGACACGCCCATCACACTGCCGGCATTTGACAAGAAGGTGCAGTTTTTAGGGAAGAAGTATTTAACATAGTCCATTTGTATTGATATAGGTAGTTAAGGGTCAGCATTTAATGGCAAAGGTTTAGTTGGAGACAAATATAATGCAGTTGGATTATGTATATCTCCAAATAATCCTTTAATACATCCACATTTTACATTTTATGTATCTATGTAACATTGTTGTGGCATCAAGTACAGTTCTATGCCTCCTCACTATAGCGCGCGCCATCCACGACGACGCGCCCCTCCACAGCGAATCTCATACTAATCTGTGCGCAGTTGTACGGCTTGGGCTGTGGAGGCGCGTCGTCATGGATGTGGCGCACTATAATATGCCATGGTTCATGCTCACGTCTATTTTAGATCCCATGTCATTTAATGTGTTCAGTCTGAGAAATGATTAGATATATTTGAGTGGTTGTTTGTTATTCGGTTGGTGGTACCTACCCTGAAGATCATCATTGAAATGTAAATGTAAAGTGTAAATTTGCTTGCATTCATTAAATGCAGTAATATTAATTAATTCTAGTATGTTTATTTATGTGTTGTTAAGGTTATGTAAATAAAATATGTATATCAGAAATAAAGAATTTTCTTACTTCAAATTACTTTCATTTCTATAAAAGAAATAGTTATAAATATCACAAGTCATTAGAAAACACTTAAATATATTATGTATTCATAGCCAAACCTAGCTAGACAAATTATATGCAAAGTATGTCTAATTCTAATATACTAATCTTAATTAAATATTTTATAGAAAGTTCCAACTCATATATAGTGCATAAGTGCATAACAAGTTTCATGTTAGTGTAGTGAGTACTCCACTCTATATTAATGGCAATTGGCAAAGTATCTTTTCTATAAACCAACTAGTTTCAAGTTTACAATTATAAAGTACAGAAAATAGGAACAAAAATAGTAACAATACAATAAGAAAGATTTATAACTTGCACACAGATTAAAACAAAAAAAACAAAAAAGATTAGTAAAGTAAAAATGTAACAGAAACAATATGTAATCTGAGATAAGGCCTTGGTCGTTCTGACGCCGTCGCCGGCTGCGTGCAGCGGCCCGTCGCACGCGACGTCTGAAAAATGTTCGCGTTTGGACGTCGCACGCGACGGGTGAGAACGACCGCGCCCGAACATTGTCGAACATACCATACAGACGCCGCGTGCGACGGGCCGCTGCACGCAGCCGGCGACGGCGCCAGAACGACCAAGGCCTAAGGCTAATTAAAAAAAAAATTGAATAACTTGCATAAGTAATGTAACCATAACCACAGGTGTTATGGGCAATCTTGTATATACTTGGGTCTGTACATGGATACTAACTTGAAATTCGTAAAGCATGTAAACCTGAAAGTTAAGTCTGCAATATATAAATTAAAATCTCTTTATAAAATCGGTGAATACTTAAACACAGAAGTGAGGCGTACTCTCGTAGAATCACTTATTCTGTCACAATTTAACTATTGTGATACTATATATGGACCTAGCCTTGACGCAAAGACTAGCAAGAAAATTCAACTAGTGCAAAATTCATGTGTTAGATTTTGCGAAAGAGTAAAGCGTCGAGACCGTATTACACCAGTACTAAACAACTTAAACAGTCTGAACATGGAAGCTCGAAGGCAGCTGCACCTCGCATGCACCACTTATAAAGTGTTGCAGACGGGAGTGCCGGCCGCGCTGGCGGCCACGCTGCAGCTGCAGGGCGCGCGCGGCCGCCAGCGCGCCGTGAACGCGCTGCAGCTCAAGGCGCCGCGCCACCACTCCGCCGCCTTTAGAGGCTCATTTCGTTTCGCAGCCACCAAGTGCTGGAACGTTATCCCACCACCTATACGACTTTCCAAAACTTATTTACGTTTTAAAATTAACTTAAAAAAGTTCTACCTTTCGGTACAAAAAGAGTTGCAAGATGTGCGATGCCCCACAAAGAGTAGACATAATTATAATTTTAAAAATAAAACTGTTACGTGATTTCATTACCATAGTCACTTCAATATTATTATACATAGTCAATCCAATATTGTATTATTGCAATTGTAACTACCTACTTAATTTAATTTACTAACCTGTCTATTTACTTAATGTGAAACCAACTTATTGACTACGGGTGGGCTTAAAACCAGCTTATCGCTGTGCTCACACCGATTTTTCCATGTCAATTAGATGTAAGATATTACTAACCGATACACCATTGTAATTTAAAGGAAAAATAAACGCATTTGTATTTGTATTTTTGTATTTGTATCTTGTCTACTAGCTCAAAATATTATGGAATGTGCAATATTATAAACCTTTATTATTTACAAATATCCTAACACATGGAATCATAATCTTGAAATTAAATAAGTATAGAAAGTCCACAAGTTCTTATCAATGTATTTTGTACATGTTTAATACTGTGTCAAAAACGTGAAAATAGATAATTAAATTATACATTACACAATAATATTTGTTCAATAGATGTCAGGTAGGCCCAGGTCACTGTCATTTGGGTCTGGGATACTCTCATTTGAGAAATCATCTGTAACAAACGCAATAGTACATTACTTAACAAGGGCGGTAAAACAAAGAATGTCTCAAATCGCAGGTATTTGACGCCCGAGCCGAAGGCAAGGGCGATAAATATGCGATCTGAGGCTTTCTTTATTACCGCCCGTGTTAAGTACAAAATTTTATGTCACCCCCTGGCCAGGAAGTGGGATTTCCCGCGCGCGGAGCGTGCGGTAATTGCCGCTTTATGGCCAGGTGTGACATAAAATATCATTAAATGGTATACTATATTGCAATGGAATTAATATTTTTGAAAATTAGAACAGATTTGCATTTAACTCTGTCTTCTACAATCTACATACTAGAATTTTCAACAACAACCATCTCATAAAAAAATCCCTGGTAGATGTCCGATGCAGCCTTTCCCGCGCGGTCCATTTGACGAGGGACCGAACTGCATGGAGGGCAATTGCGTGCGGTCACGATCCTCGGTCATGAGGGATCGAATATGAAGAAGAAGAAAGATGTCCGCTAACTCTATTATACCGTAATTATATTTTTCAAATCACAAACCCCAAATTTTGAAAGATCAACTGACATGGGAGTAGAATTAATGCAAAATCTCCCGTTATGTACTGAGTACTTATTATATGTTTTCATGAATAAAGTTGTTACTATGTTCTGGTCAAAATATGTTATGCATCACATCAGTTTTGAATTTAAAGATTATACATTTTCATAATAGTACCTGTGAAGAATTCATCTTGATAGGAACAGTCAAAGTCAAGGCTGGTGCGGCGCGTGTCAGGAGCTGGCGTGCGCGGGGGCGTTAGAGACAACCTTTTGAACTCCGGCTCTGGCAGCGGCAGGTAGTCCAGCCAGTCCTTGTTGTAATTATCTGCAAAATTACATCATGCTGTAGGGAAAATTTTGCATACAACAACTACAATGGTAACTTAACTACCTACGATTTTTTTGAACTTATAGATTACAATAGAATTTGTATTATGATATTGTTATATTATGGATGTATTTTTTATATAATATGTATTTAAACTAGTATATTTTATTAATTGTTTTGTGTCTGTTTCATGATATTTTTTTGCACCACCCATTGCATAGTTATTGTTCTTTTTTCCACTACCCAATGGTTGACGTCTGGCAGAGATCGCTCTTTAGCGATAAGACCGCATGTAGTCTACCTTTACCTACATGTTGGTGTTTTGTTTCTGGATGTAATGTGCTTGATTAGTGTGAGGTGTGCAACAACGAGTATTTGTTGCACACCTACACCGTATAAATAAATTTGTATTGTATAGAATTGACGATGCATTCTTACCATACTTGTATACAGGTCTAGTGAACTCCAACTCTTCAAAGTTCACAGCATTGTCAGATTTGGCATCAGGGTCGTTGTAGATCAGTGCTCCAACGTTGATAGCGCGCGGTGAGAAGGCCTGGCGCATAGGCGTGCTTTGCAACGCTTTACCAGTGTTACAGAGGAATGACTTCTTCGGTTCGGCGCCTTTTTTCAATGGCTCGTTTGGCTTGACCGGACCCGTAGAAACGGTTTTGCCCATGTTCTCTGTACGGGCACAACATTATTGCATTAAATTTAAGAGCAAAAAACAGGAACTTAGAAGAATTACAAGTACATTACACAAAATTACATACCGATGTTAAATAACGGTTGGCGAGCGACATTTTTCGTGGGCTCGCGCGTCAGGCTGTCTCCAAAGATGTTGAATAACTCAGACATGATGAATTTTGTCAAAAATTGTAGGACGATGTAGAAATTAAATCAAAAATTGTACTGGTTTTGTTTCGCGATCTCAACACAAATACGTTCGTTCGGTTCGTGCCGTTATTTCAATATCAATGCTTCAAAACTTCAAAATTTGTCAGTTTGGCTACCAGAGAGAATACAGATTTTGTTTACAAACAAGCTTCCGGCTTCCGCCCCTGTTCCATATGCCTGAAACACACAGGGCCATCATGGCCACTCAAAAAGTTAATAATGGCCGGTAGCCGGCTGTGTGGGTGCGCACACGATCACCATCATGAATTCCTTTGATACCGCCCAAATACCGCCCATGGACGCACTCGCAGACGATTACACCACATTACACCGTCCACACCAAGGCACATGTCTGTGATTGGCCATGATGGCCCTGTGTGTGTTTAGTGATAGACACATATTGCTATGCATTTGAAGTATTTCATAATGATGGAATGAAAATTGCACAAAATTAACAGCAAAAAATAAAAAGTCGAATTAATAATAAAATTGAAATGTTAGTCATTAAATTTCTAATTTATTACTGCAAATTTGTTTGAAAATGAACGCATTGCTATTGATTTGTACAGCTGACATTGACAGCTACAACTACAATTATATAGAAACATTCGTGCATGCGGGAGTTGATGCGTGATTACACGTAAATATTATTTGTTTTTATTTTAAATTTACATCGAAAATGTCTAATAACGGGGAAAAATCTACCGCGTCAAACGGTTTAGCCCCCGACCCTCAGCAGAGGCTGGCTTCTTTGAAACCGACCCGGGATCTCACACTTGGCGGAGTCAAACCTAACAAGAAAGTGTTCACACCCAATTTAAACGTGGCGAGAAACAAAAACAAGGGGTAAGTGCGGTGAATGTATCGATAAATAAGTAATATTCAAGCTAAAATAATGTCTAATTCATTCACACGTTTACGTGCGTTTAAACTTTAAAGTATTCGATATGTTTGCAGACCTAATATCAATGCAGCCAGAGACCAGAAAAGAGATGATAAAGGCAAGAGGGACCGCAGAAACGATAAAAATCGCAATATAAAGAATGGACCAAATGTTATCAAGTCTAGTGGCGTTTTTTCTGAAGGTATACCATCACGTTTTCTTTTTTTTAATAATATCTATATTATAGTTAGTGTCATTCCTAGTTTTATTGGATTCATTGGAGGGTATCATATGAATGGCAAAATTCACCTTCTAATATTCTAAGAACTAGCTGATAAGTGACATTTTGTCAGTCATAGGCATTATTTTCTGAAGTTTAAACATCTACAACACTAATTTCCTGAAGTTTAAACCGTTCTACAACACTAGCTGTTTTTTTTTCTGCTTTGGCTTTTACTCCTTGCCAATTTTAGCAAGGTGGAGTTGCCAATATCAAGTACTTTACTTTAACACGCGAGGAGAATGTTTGGTTTGATGATTTTGCTTTTGGGATTTTGCCCGTCGCCGCTTTGGTGAACACATGCTCTTCGCGACGACGGGCTGAATCCACTACTGAACAAAACCATTTGCCTACTGTCATGGTGTCGTTACAGAACAACGTCTTTGTACAATTGATTGGTGAAATCATCATAAATTTGTGTGGAATGCCTTTTTTAAAGAGTGAAGTGAAGTGATTTTGTTTTTTTGGTACTACTGCTAGCTGATGTTGACAGGTTTGGGAGCTGCGGAGAGGCAGTCCGGGCGATTTTCTTACGGCAACCGGGATGGAGGAGGTGCTGCTACTGCTACCCTGCAGAAACCCACCATCAGAGTCAAGGATTTCGTCAAAGTATGTTCTAGCTTCGCAAATATTTTCCACTTACAAAAGGTTTCTTTTAAAATCACAAGTATTTGATTTCAATCCAACAGTTCAAACTACTAAAGCAACGGCTGCATTCAGTTTATTTATTAAGGCCGTGACAGACGGCACGGTACGTAATGTGGTCCACATATGGTCTCGCCAGAAGACCAGCGCTGGCTCCTGAGTCAGCATTATGCTGAGGCGGGACCATTCGTTGCAAACGAAATGCGTATTACTAGATATAGTTTTAAGTTTGAAATCTTGCTTAATTGAAATTTTAGTCTTAAGTTTGTCATGAATAAATTATTTTCAATTTCAATTAAAGGGCTAAGTTTGTTCTTGATTGAAAAATCTGCTTCTTGATACATATATTTCAATTAGGCAACTGATGACCTTTTCCTATGAAACAGCAGATTTATTTTGGCACAGACAAAATTGGTATCATGGTAAAAGTGGTTCAGAATCATTTGTAGTCTGTCATCTTATTTTTGTTCACTACTTATAATTCGTTCTGTATATTTTTTACTTCAGACGATTAATGATCAAACTGTACTTTTACCTTATACCATACCATGTACTTACACCATGTACTTTGCAGATTGACAAAGAGCTAGAGGACCAGAAAATAAGGAGTGTAATGGGCCACGACATCCCGGAAGAAGATGAGTACGAAGACTTCAAACAGGTGGTCGAGAAAGATGCGCCAATCCAGCTGCCTATGGATACCGGAGGTAAGTTTTACAAAATTTCACATTTTTTAGGGGATTCCCAGGCAGCAACCTTATTTTACCCACTTATTTGACAAATTATAATCTCAGTCAATATAAAGTAAAAAAAATATATTTTATGTCACACCTGGCCATAAAGCGGCAATTACCGCACGCTCCGCGCGCGGGAAATCCCACTTCCTGGCCAGGGGGTGACATAAAATTTTGTACTTAACACGGGCGGTAATAAAGAAAGCCTCAGATCGCATATTTATCGCCCTTGCCTTCGGCTCGGGCGTCAAATACCTGCGATCTGAGACATTCTTTGTTTTGCCGCCCTTGTTAAGTAATGTACTATTAATTAACAGCTGTGCTAAAAGTATAAGTCTAGTTTTTTCTTATTATTTTTCCTGTAATCTACAAAATATTCCGCAACTTTTGAGCCCTATTACATTATGGTACTCCGAAATTCGTCATTTTCGCTCCACTCTAGTACCCAACCCAATTAGATATAAAAGGGTATACCTATTTCAGATAATGGTTATGTTATACCACTTACTATGTAAAGTCATGAAAATTGGACTCTATTTGAATAGAACTAGAGTCCTAAAATGACAATTATTCCAATCTGAACTCCCTAAGAGTTTGAAACATGTCGCCCGGAGTAACAAATAATACGTGAGTTTTAACCGTTTATTTACACAGTTTTACCATGACTCACGAAAGTTTAAATTCAAATCATTCCAATTCCTAGACTTTACAGTTGACGTCAAAGATATGTTTACACTTTTACACCTTATTGCATTGTAATAAGGCGAAAAATGCAAACATATCTTTGACGTCGTCTGTACATGCATTAGAAACAAGATTTTATTATAGATAGAAGTCTACATCAAAATAATTATGTTATAATATTTTGATTATGCCCAGTATGTCTAACGTGACTAATTGACTACAACTGCTGGTTAGTTAGTTAGGGCTATGTCTAAACATAATTCCATATTTATAGCATGGGACAGACCCAAGCCGGTGAAGGTAAAACAGGAGGTGGTCGTGAAAGCAGAGCCTGGCGAAGACGCGGAGTGCACCAGTAAGAACCCCACAATAGGCCGCCATACTGAGACATTGCGTGAACTTAACCGAAATGTAACAACTTGTAAATACTGCAGTGAGAATTTGAACTATTTTGCCCAGAGTTTAAGGTTGATATTTGCGTAATGTTCATTTCGAATAACTTCAAGTATAGCGCGGGCTGGAGGATAGGGATATACTGTATATATTATTATAATTCAGTATAAAAGTGGAAATAAGATAATTCTTGTTCAGTATAATTAATATTTTAGAATCATTGGATACATCCTAAAAGTATTCATAAGTCTTTTGTACGGTCACGTGCATTAATTTAGGACCCATTTCGCAAACTTTTTCTTTGAATTTCTATACTGTTTGACAGTACTGTCAACCTTAAGGGGGTCCCAAATTAAAACTCGTGACTGTACAAGCTTCTCCTGATATTTATTTGAACTGACTGCTCAAAAAATATCTGACACAGCTTTAAGTGTAGAGATTTAAGAAGTTAGAACATACAAAAATATTGGGTTCTTTGAGCGCTCCTTTGTGTCACGTATTATTGCTTAGGGGCCATGCACACCGCGTTTTTAAAACGCGCCGTCGACGCGCCTTCTATCATGCTTACAGTATCAAATGGTAGTAGAAAACGCGCATCCACAGCGCGTTTAAAAACGCGGTTTGCATAGGTACTTATACCGGTCCCCAGTCCGCGCATTTTCTCAAGTCGTCTCAGTTAAAGCAGCTCGTAATGCTGCCGTTCCTACAAGCCGAAACCTCGATGGCCTCGGCTAAAGGGAGCGGCTATAGCAGATGCAGAAACAGCTTTGTGGGTGTACGACACACATTATTGTGTACTCGGAACCTAGCTTTTAACATGATTATAATTATATTCATATACGCTTATATTTCAAATATTTGTTGGAGGCATTAGTGCTTTTTATACTTCGATTTATATTACACGGGCGATTTTATTATAAGTACGCCTATGGTGGTTAAAAAGAAAACCTAAACCTGTGGTAACCCCGAAATTATGATGACGAACGAAACCAGTTTCAATATTGACTTTCCTAATTAGTCAATTTCGACCTACCTAACTAGTGTTTGTTAATCGCAACGGGTTTTCTTTAAGGACGAAACTTCTTCGCTCGCAACTGGTTCCGTTTGTTTATAACAAAAACAAAACTATTCTTATCGTTAAACACCGCTTAAGCGTGGTCCAGACGGTCGCCGACAGGGTCCAAGGACGGAGCAACCTTGGTCCTCAAATACCGGTTTTCAAAGAAAAGGTTACTGGAAACAACTGTCTAATCCTCCCGTCCGGACCAAGGTCGCCCGGTTTTGGGTCTTGTTTTCGACCGTCTGTCACGGGCTTTATGGGTAAAAGAGCTGACAACAATTATGTACGTTTCTGTGTCACTCTCTAACTGTTTTCCAGTAACGGCTGCGCCCGCGCCGACCGTCAAGAAGGAGGTGTTCGAAGATAATGACGTCGTCAATCTGCTCAGATCAGATCAGTCTACGCTCATACTGTTGCAGGTGATCAACTATTTTTTGCTAACTATTTTTCGGAGCGCTCGTGGCCCAGCGGCGCCTGCGTGCTGCAAGCGTTATCCAAAGTTAAGTAACGTGGGCCGCGGTCAGTAGGTGCAGTCAAGGGCACCAATATGTATACACTTTTTCACCTTATTCCATTGAAATAAGGTCCAAAAGTGTATACATATTGGTGCCCTTGACTGTACATGGATGGGTGGCCGCTTTGAGTGGTTACTAACTGAGCGCTCCCGTGCTTTGGAAGGCACGTTAAGCCGTTGATCCCGGCTGCTGTCTATGGCAGCAGTCGTTGAGCCAAGTTGGAGGCCTTCGGGCGGCTTGAAAACTTCTAACAGTCAAGTTGCCCACTCACTTGACAAAGGGTGGTCGAAGTTGCACCACGTCCGTAGGGAAAGTACCCACCGCTACCCTACACGTGACCCCTGGGTGGTTCTAAAAGTGCAACAAAAACTGGCAACCGTACTGTCTTCTCGAAGATCTCACGGTTCAAAATAAAATGCCATACGATAAATAAATAAATAAATAAACTATTTTTTGTTGCAAGTTAGAAAAAAATAGAATAGAGTATACCAGCACCACGTTACCATGGTTACGTCACCTGAGGGGCTAAGATGATCGCTTATATAGCATAGCATTCGTCCCTCTCGCACTTATTTACTTGACAGTAAGGGGCGAATGCTATATGTCCGACATATAAACGATCCTCTTAGTGTAAGGTCTGAGTGGACGCTCTGAGCGGAGCGTTCGGCGTTGCGTCCAGCGGGGCGGGCGAGCGTCCATACTGTTTGTGCGGCGGCGACTCAGGACACCAGTATGAGTTTCAATTGTTTGACATGCACGCCCCGCTGGACGCCCGGCTCGAGCGTCCACTCAGGTTTTACACTTACGACTACGGTAAAACCAAAAGGAAGGGCAAGGATCATTTTAGTATTTAAAATTGTTATTTTAATGTATGTTATCGACCAATTTACTCTCACCGCCTCATCCAGATCAACGGGGGAATTCGTCCTTCCCGTAGCAGCTACCTTTGTTTGTTGATTTAAATGAAAAGGATACATTTACAATGAAACAAGTGAATGAATGGATGAAAATTTATTTGATATAAAATGATAACATACAGACAGTACAAAAATAAAATAATTAAACATGAATTATACCAAAATGGAAGCCGCTCAGCATTGAGTCATGACAATCATGACGCTGATTTTCAGGGCAACCAGGAAACAATAACAAATTATACAATAGTGCACAGTTACAAATAGAGAGAGAACTTAGCATATACAGGATGGATTTTCTTTTTGGGTCAGTGAGGGCAGCTACCAGATCCCGTGCTGCTACGTGAAAATGGTTTTAGAAGACCTTCCTTTGATTTTGAATTAATGAAAAATGGTGTTTTCAGATATTGGAAAATACATACAGGGTGCGAGAAAAAGGTCATTTTTGACAAACTTTTTTTTTTGATGCCAATCGATCGTGTCCCTATTCAGGATCTCGCACCCTGTATGTTTTTTCCAAAATCCGAAAACGACATTTTTCATTAATTCAAAATCAAAAGAAGGTCTTCTAAGACAATTTTCACGTAGCTGCACGGGATCTGGTAGCTGCCCTCACTGACCCAAAAAGAAAATCCACCCTGTATAGTGACAGACAATGTGGGAGACGTACTACGTAAGTAGTTAAACTTTGTTTGTCCGTAGTTACCAGATTCGTTGCCGGGCCGGGGCGCCGGTGAACCGGAGCCTTCCACCTCGTGTGAGAACAAAGAAGAAGCGCCGGTGAGTTGGTTACTCTTTCCACCCTCCACGGGTAATGTCTTCTGTTACTGGAATTACTATCTCTCTAGCTTGGACGGTAAAGTCGCTTTTTGGACTTACTCTCAGTTGCCGATGATTTGACTTTTCGAACCAGTCCAAGTATTATAACGCTTTAGGCTCCACTGCTTTTTGTCTGGATTCTTGATTGTAACGTACATTTAAATATTTGTGAACAATCTTACACAAATCAACCTAGTCCCAAACTAAGCAAAGCTTGTACTATGGGTACTAAGCGACGACATACATACTTATATAGATAAATAAATACTTAAATACATAGAAAACATCCAAGACCCAAGAACAAATATTCGTGCTCATCACACAAATAAATGCCCCGGCCGGGATTCGAACCCGGGACCTCCAGCTTCGTAGGCAGGGTCACTACCAACTAAGCTAAAGCGGTCGTCAATTCAATTTACATTTACAACTTTCTCTGATGAGCACGGATGTGGCTCGCAAAACCGAACTTCAATGTAAATGTTCGGTCACACTGGGTGCAGTACAACTGCCCCTGATCATTAAATGTGTAGGAATATGAGGGCTTGGGTAGAGTCTTCCGTAGATGGCGCTGATGGTTCAAGCGTTTGAGTCGAGCTTCTTCAAACGAAGCTACACTTTTTCGGATTCTATAGGCATGTTCCGAATTACAGCGTTCAAAGCGCGTTTACGATCGGACCGATTCACGCTCATAGCGCTTACATGAGATGTCATGACGTCACTGATGATGTCATGGACGGCGCTCACGGTGCTCACACTCCCAGGCGTAAGCACCTTGAGCCAAACGTCAAGTTGAAGTTTGATATATGAACATGACAGTAAGCACGGGCTATGAGCGTGAATCGGTCCGATCGTGAGCGCGCTCAAGCGAATACCGGTCCGAAACAAAACACTATTCACGCGGCCTTGAGCGCGCTATTTGATTCGGACCGGCCGACAGCACTAAGCGCTGCGAGCATTTTTAGCGTGATTCGGAACACGGCTTATTACGCCATTTCGGTTAGATTGTAACGTATATTGTATACTGCAGGCTGTGGACGGCAGATGTCGGCTCTCGGAGCTAGAGGAGGGTCGCGTGGGTAAGCTGCGCGTGCACGCGTCCGGCCGCGTCACGCTCGCGCTCGGTGACACCGTATTCGAGGTGAGGGGCGTCGATTAGTGTGTTTGCCTCATAAGTAAACCTCCTGTGAACGGTAAAGTTAGTCCCAATTTCACGCTAGATACCGGCCGTGCGAATCCTGGGCTGCTACCGCGACCGGCATTCGAAATTTTCCCTCTCTGTCGCACTTGCAATTATGCACATAAGTGTGACAGAGAGAGTTAACTTCGTTTGTGGTTCGCGGTAGCACTCCTGAATCACGCGAACGGTATGACGACGTTGAGTGTATGTAGGGCTGCCATCCGTCCGGGTTTTCCCGGATTTTCCCGGATTAATCCTAGTTTGGAGGCCGTCCGGGCGGGGTGTCAAGAAGTGTCCGGAGAAAACCCGGACACTTTTCATGTAAGGAAGCACCTCATTGAATTTAAAGGTCTTGTTTTTTAAAGATATTATTTTCGGACTCGTCCAGGGAAAAAATGTGATTTAAACTGTCATTCAATGGAACTTGTTAACTATGTAAACAAACCGCCATATTGACATTGTCTCTGAATGATGAATTTACTAGTGATGCGCAAGACTACTGCTTTACTTTGTCAAACCATACCGAATAATAAAATACCGAAATAATAAACAAATAGGTATTTATTTTTAATTTATTTCATCACGATCAGAAGAAAAATAAAAGGTGGCGTTACATCGTCTGTAGCCCTATCTATGATGCCGTCTAAATTTTTCATTTTATTTTCTTCCTCTATGACGTGGCCCACGCATTTCTTCCACTGCTCTGCTCCAATTCGCGACAAGCTTTCTGCCAACAAAACCTTTAATTCTGGCATCTTAAAGGTTTTATTTTTCCGCCCAACGTATCCTTTTACTTGTGCCCATATCATCAGTTCAATTGGGTTTAACTCGCAATGGTAGGAAGGAAGACGTAATACGGTTATCCCTCTTGATTTCGACAGTTCATCGACGAACATTTTTTTTATATCTAGGCCTGTCTATTTTTGCTATAAGGTCCGCTTTTATTTCTTTTACGTCGTAATTAATGTTTTTTCCCCGTAACCAAGCTTGGATGGCGTCTTTCCTCCACTGCATGGTGGGTACTTTGTCGATCTGACGCGAATGGTACGGTGCGTTGTCCATGACTACCACGGAACCAGTAGGTATTTTAGTTAATATTTGCTCATACCATTGCGTTGGCAGGTACAGAGTGTTAGTTGGGTAGTGTGTAGCGGCTTTAAAATTTCACCAATTTTAGTCACAACACTATCATCATAGACAATTGTAGAATTTAAAAGAAACAAAAACGTCATTCCATCAGGTCCTAATAACCTAACTTATGAAACCATTTTAAACTTTTAATGAAATATCCAAGATACAGTTATATATTTTATGAATTTGTATTTTACGGTAACGACCGTTTCAATAGTGTATGGTTGCAATAGTGTTTGATGAGGCGGTGTGACAATTCAAGGAGAAACAGTGACAAAACAAAGTTACGTCTTTTGTTTACATAGTTTACAAGTTCCATTGAATGACAGTTTACGCCAAATGTCCGGGTTTTTTTAAATCTTTGTCCGGGTTTGGCGAAATTCGAGATGGCAGCCCTAAGTGTATGAGAGGTCGAAGGCATGTTCCGAATCACGCTTACAGCGCTCAAAGCGCGCTTACGATCGGAGCGATTCACGCTCATAGCGCTTACATGAGATGTCGTGACGTCACTGATGATGTCATGGACGGCGCTCACACTCCCAGGCGTAAGCACCTTGAGCCAAACGTCAAGTTGACGTTTGATATATGAACATGACAGTAAGCACGGGCTATGAGCGTGAATCGGTCCGATCGTGAGCGCACTCAAGCGAATACCGGTCCGAAACAAAACATTACTCACGCGGCCTTGAGCGCGCTATTTGATTGGGACCGGCCGTCAGCACTGTAAGCGCTGCGAGCAATTTAAGCGTGATTCGGAACACGGCTCGAGACGAATTGTTTTTTTTAATAGGCTTTATGTGTGCCTGTTTGTTTTCTTGAATTCCATGTAAAGGGCGGCCCTTTTGAACAAGTTAGGAGTACATACATAGTGTTGTTGGTGTGTGTGAGAGTTGGTGCGTATGAAAGTGTATGAGTCAGTGTTTTGAGAGTCCATGTGAGTGTGTCAGTATGTATGAGTCGGCGTGTAAGAGAGTCAGTGTGCATGAGTGTATGAATCACTGTCTGAGAGTGCGTGTACCCCGAGAGCCCGCATCGACAACTTGTATTATTTAACTGTGTGTGTGTGTGTGTGCAAATATGTGAAATAATCTGAGAAATTAAGTGTACCTATTGACTGAATGGCGGTCCACAGGTGAGCTCCGGCACCAAACCTGCGTTCCACCAGGAAGTGGTATCGGTGGCGACAGACGACGCCTCCCGCTCCGCCAACATCGTCTCTCTGGGCCCGCTGCAGCACAAGCTCAACCTCACGCCGGACTGGGAAGCCATGTTCCAGGACATGCTGGTGTAACGTTCCACCAGGAAGTGGTATCAGTGGCGACAGACGCCTCCCGCTCCGCCAACATCGTCTCTCTGGGCCCGCTGCAGCACAAGCTCAACCTCACGCCGGACTGGGAAGCCATGTTCCAGGACATGCTGGTGTAACGTTCCACCAGGAAGTGGTATCAGTGGCGACAGACGACGCCTCCCGCTCCGCCAACATCGTCTCTCTGGGCCCGCTGCAGCACAAGCTCAACCTCACGCCGGACTGGGAAGCCATGTTCCAGGACATGCTGGTGTAACGTTCCACCAGGAAGTGGTATCAGTGGCGACAGACGCCTCCCGCTCCGCCAACATCGTCTCTCTGGGCCCGCTGCAGCACAAGCTCAACCTCACGCCGGACTGGGAAGCCATGTTCCAGGACATGCTGGTGTAACGTTCCACCAGGAAGTGGTATCAGTGGCGACAGACGACGCCTCCCGCTCCGCCAACATCGTCTCTCTGGGCCCGCTGCAGCACAAGCTCAACCTCACGCCGGACTGGGAAGCCATGTTCCAGGACATGCTGGTGTAACGTTCCACCAGGAAGTGGTATCAGTGGCGACAGACGACGCCTCCCGCTCCGCCAACATCGTCTCTCTGGGCCCGCTGCAGCACAAGCTCAACCTCACGCCGGACTGGGAAGCCATGTTCCAGGACATGCTGGTGTAACGTTCCACCAGGAAGTGGTATCAGTGGCGACAGACGACGCCTCCCGCTCCGCCAACATCGTCTCTCTGGGCCCGCTGCAGCACAAGCTCAACCTCACGCCGGACTGGGAAGCCATGTTCCAGGACATGCTGGTGTAACGTTCCACCAGGAAGTGGTATCAGTGGCGACAGACGACGCCTCCCGCTCCGCCAACATCGTCTCTCTGGGCCCGCTGCAGCACAAGCTCAACCTCACGCCGGACTGGGAAGCCATGTTCCAGGACATGCTGGTGTAACGTTCCACCAGGAAGTGGTATCAGTGGCGACAGACGACGCCTCCCGCTCCGCCAACATCGTCTCTCTGGGCCCGCTGCAGCACAAGCTCAACCTCACGCCGGACTGGGAAGCCATGTTCCAGGACATGCTGGTGTAACGTTCCACCAGGAAGTGGTATCAGTGGCGACAGACGACGCCTCCCGCTCCGCCAACATCGTCTCTCTGGGCCCGCTGCAGCACAAGCTCAACCTCACGCCGGACTGGGAAGCCATGTTTCAGAACATGCTGGTGTAACATTCCACCAGGAAGTGGTATTGTGGTTGTGGACTGTTTCAGTAGGTCACAACTACATACAAGAGGGGACTTAAAGTTTTTACCTATAACATTGTGACCACTGATTATAGTTAAAATTCATATTGTACGGATGATAATAGGGTGTACAGTCAACCCATTTCATTTCTGTTCCAGTTCGTAACTTGTCACAGTGATAAAATATGAGAACTCTAGCAGTTTTCATATAGATTTTCACTGTGACAAGGTATGAAGTTGCCCAGAAATCAAATTGATTGACCATACTGATGTAAATATAGTTAAGTGTATGTAAGTAATACTTTTGTATGTATATAATAAAACAAATGTTAAGTTATTATTTACATGTTTTAATTATATACTCTTTAACCTAATGTTATCCACTTTATCTTGTCCAATTTTAGGTTTTAGACCTTCAAGCAACATTACATTTTAATTTGTAGAAATATTAGCCAAAACTTGGCCAAAACAGTTTAATTTTCCCCATAGAAATAAATATATTTGTTGCTTCTTCCATCTTAGTTCTTTTATAATACAATGACGGTGGCAAACAGGCGTACGGTCCATCTGATGGTAAGCAGACACCGCAGCCTATGTTCGCAAGCACTCACAGGGAGTCACGTGCGCGTTGCCGACCCTTATATAATTTGAGGATTCACTGTGTTAACAGAAGAAGGAGTCAGATTTATAACAGATTTTACAGTTTTGCTATAATATTAGAACTTTACTACTTAGGCAACAATTGACAATGAAGGTTTCATGCTGTCCTAGCCGCCTTCTCCTTGGGAGGCACGGGTGTTTCTCTGCCGGGGATCTGGTTGCCCTGAAGGTCTATGGCAAAGTTGTAGTCTATGGGGTTGGCCAGGGCCTTCTCTATGGCCTCGTCCAGGGTCTCGGGGGTGATGAACGTTGCACTTAGTTCCTGGAAAATAAAATAGATTCTTAGATAGTGTGGAAATAACTGGATAAAGTTATGGCATGAATGTTCTGTGCATTATTAAAACTGAACTGAACAATGTGTTATTTTACCAGTATGTACATCTACTTCTGTTGCTGACTATCACATCAGTATATATTGTGAATTACTCAGGGTTTAGATTGATAAAGCTGAGGCATTATTGGACTGAAATTACAATGTAAGCAAGCAGTTTATGGCATTTAATATTAAGTATACAGTTTAGTATATATTTACAATATGTTTCGGAATAAAGAATCTACTGCTGGAATTAAATTGTGTTAACACCGATGTTGTTTGTCTCTACAGTGCCCTTTAAGGGATGTGCAATTAAAAAAAATGTATTGTAATGACTGTATGTTATTACATATTTTGCAAAGCGAGTACCTATGTAGTCCCATCACAATATAATAAACGTTATTGCACACCTCAAAAACAACACAGTATAGATCATTAGGCTTAGAGGTAAAACCGCCTGCGTGGTTGTGTCGGAGGTTCCACCTGGCTTTTCCGCAGGCCACTCTCCAACCGCACACACATATCGCTTTATAGGGCCTGGCCTATAAAGCCACAGTCAGGTTAACCTGAGGCTTGATGGCGAAAGAAAAAACAAAAGGTTTTTGTTATGATCGCGTACATCGGCTACACAGCTGACAGGTTAAAAAATAGGAAAAGAAAAAGGTAAACAACAAGGGCAGGGGGGCATTCACCTTTTGTTTTCTAATCTCCTCCGAAGCTTTCTCAATGCGCTGTCTCTTGAGGTCGTCCTGTGCCTGCATCCGCGCCAGGATGTACTCTTCGCGCTCCGCCAGCTGCGCCTTCCGGCGCTCGTCGCGCTCCGCGGCCACCTTCGCGTTCCACTCCTCGTTCAACTTGATGCATCGCTCCCATTCTTCAGCCTCCACCTTTATAGACATCTCGGAATCAGCACTCTGTAATGTCGACTTTTCTCTAATCATTTCTTCGTGATAAAAACGTCGTATAGCCCGCATTTGTGTGTGGTAGTTGTTGTTGATTCGTAGCAATTCTAAACGCTCCTCTTCTGTTATTTCGGGGCGCTTTGGGATACGATAAATTTTGCTTTTTGCGACGGGAAGCCAACGGGGTTTTCGGTGTGCACCGGCGCATTGTACGACTAAACGTAGAGTGCGTTTTAAGAAGGAATTGTTGGGGATCATTTCGTGTCTGTTGGAGGCGCAAAGAACACTTTATTTAAGTTTTCTTTCTAATAAAACACTCATAACATAACCTCACTTCACCTCTACCCTCTACTCCAGTTTGACTTGACAGTTCGCTTACCAGTTGCCACAGTAAAATAAAAATTGGCCAAATATACGTCAAATAAAGCCCATCACATACTGCGCCTGCCTGCGGTGGCGGCCAGTTGTACGTACACTAATATAAATAAAAAATGATTTAATTGCTCATTTGTAAAACAATAACAAATTTAGAAAAAAATGCGCTTGAAAACAGTGCCATGACTTAAAACTTTATATGTGTTAATATATATCAACGTTTCGAATTGTTTTAGAACATACACCGTTGCTACCGCTTGTAAAAAAAAACACGATTCAGCTGTCACGACGGTGGTCGGTGGCAGCCTGTCAAAAAAAATACGAAAGAAAACGTTTGATTTCTGTTATTCTCCGTTAATATAAATATTGACTATTTCCACTGGTCAAATAGTTAGTTCAACATGTTTTCCACAAGTTCCCAAAGGAAGTTCTGGACATTCAACGACGAGAACGAGCTCGCACACTTACGGGAGAAGCACAATTTGGAATTCATCGCGAAGCACGGCGCTCACATCGACGAATACCAGCGGTACAACTATTTCCTGTCTCCAGACGAAGAGAGGTTACTTCTCAGACAGTACGAGCTGCACCTCAAAGAGTTCTGCAAGAGATTTAGCCCGCCCATGCCTAAAGGCGTTGTCGGTACTTCCTTCCACTACTTCAAACGTTTCTATTTGTATAACTCGACGATGGACTACCATCCGAAGGAAATACTGGCCACTTGCGTGTATTTAGCGTGCAAAGTAGAAGAATTTAACGTCTCCATCGGGCAATTTGTAGCTAATATAAAAGGAGATAGGGATAAAGCATCAGATATTATCTTAAATAATGAACTATTGTTGATGCAGCAGTTGAACTATCATTTGACCATTCATAATCCATTCCGACCAGTGGAAGGCTTTTTAATTGACATCAAAACAAGGTGCAGCCTTGCTAATCCAGAGCGTCTCCGCAGCGGTATTGACGAGTTCTTAGAAAAAGTGTTTTTGACTGATGCTTGCCTGCTATACGCCCCGTCTCAGATTGCACTGGCAGCAGTGCTCCATGCAGCCTCTAAAGAACAAGAGAATTTAGACAGCTATGTTACAGACATGCTCTTCAGAGACGCAGGACCTGATAAGCTAGCTATATTGATTGAAGCTGTACGTAAAATAAGATCTATGGTTAAAATGGTGGAGAGCCCAGCACGGGAGCGAGTCAGGATCTTGGATAAGAAGCTGGACAGGTGTCGCAATGAGGAGAATAATCCGGACAGTGAGATATACAAGAGACGGATGCGAGAAGCTCTGGATGAGGATGACTTGGTGTACACGGGACACACTAGAATGTCATTAGATACGAGTGGTGTGACTCAAGTATTGTCACCATCCGCTTCATAGATAAGATACTATTATTATTTAAGAAACCGGCGGGGTAATCACGTAACGATATGTACTACCGTTGGTACGTATTTAATGTCAGTTTTAGTATGGGATTTGACATTTAAATCTATCGTACTAACGGTCGAAAACGTTACGTGATTACCGCGCTGCTGTATGAAACATGAATGTTGAAGTCCTTCATAACCCTCTATTTGGCAATGTACAGTTAAAAATTACCATAATTATCTTGATAGTTATCACGATAATTATCGCTTTGAACCCTGCTATGCAGGATGCACAGGCAGGATGGCATATGGATCAACTTTGCTGACTGTACAATGGAATACTCATACCCATTGAATTCTTGTATTTTTTTAGGTCTTTACTCAGGCAGTGCCTGGGCACAGTAGGCCTATATAACCTTTAGGCTGGTACTGTCAAAATGATTTGGGTTTGTCAAAAAAAGGGTCATTCTTATTAAAATATGTGCTTTTGTAAAAGCAATATTGTTAACATCAGCGCCCGTAGCACTTATCTATGTTGCGCTTATCTCGAGCTACGCGTCTTTTTCTGATTGTCGCTGTTAGAAAGTGATGGATAGCTCGAGATACGCCGACATACTCTCGAGCGCAACACATGCTAGGCCTACTGGGTATTGTAATTCTTTGTTGTTTTGTTCAGCAATTAACTAGTTACTTACATATAAATAGAATTGACTTATATTCTTTTATATTTTGACTTAGGTATATAAAGTGACTAAATGAAAGTGACCAATAAAACATTTTATACAAATACTTGCTTTTGCTTGACTTCCATTCTCACTATTCTCAGTATCATCCTTTTGAGTGGCATTTTTTAATATACAACGAATGTTGGTGAAGGGGTTAATGCACGGGTTGACACATTTAGTGGTCAGTTGATGCTGTTCTCAAGCAGGGATCGAAACTGGTATTACTAAAAAAAACCCGATATAGCCCAATATTCTCAATAACTATTCTATGCTCTTTACGTAGAACTGAATCATGTATTATAATATAACAAAGAACGTAATACCAGTATTTTAGTTTTGATGAAATACCGGTATCCGACCCCTGTTTTGAAGTACTCAAACCGAATTACGAGCCATTCATTTTCACCCTTACGTATCCTAGCATGTAAACAAACTATGAGTTTCTACTTTCTTTAAGTATACAACAACATTTTAAATGATGATTCTTGTGTAATAGTAATAGAGAAAAGGGTGATAATGATTAATGCCTTAAAGAAGAGTTTGTATGTATTATACATGATATGACACACACGTAAGGATTGGATTGTAAGTAATATTTAAAACAGGGGTCTATTTCAGCAACCAATCCCCGGTTTGACACTGGTCGCACGCACCCACTCTAGCACGGTATAGCGGGTTTATTTTTGTTTGGCGCAAGTGGGAAATATAAAATTTATTCGAATTCAATATGTTAAGATGAATAGTCTCAGTCTCAGGGGGGCGATTTTTGAGTGTCGAACGCTCGACTTTTCACTCGACATTTGTCAAAACATCATAGTTTTTTGACAGATGTCGAGTGAAAAGTCGAGCGTTCGACACTCAAAAATCGGCCCCCAGATCATAATCATAGTAGTATTTGTCTCAGATTTATTGGGCAACGCTAAAGCACAGAATACTCGTAAGTTATAGTACTACATAGCTAAAGCTAAAGTGACTATTGGCGGGATTATATTTTATTTCATTTTCACCGCCATTGACTTGATATAAAGTCAGGACATCAGGTACCCCACACGCCAATGACTTCATATCGAGTCGATCAAGTCGATTTAAGGGCAAACTAGTCAAGCTACGTCATATCACGCTATCAAGTAAGGTTCATTTTCAGTCTTTTGCTACGAAGACTTTGGCTTGTACCTGGCTGTGGCGGTAAATAGGTTAAACCTGTATGTTTACCACAATAGAGTTAGTTACTTATTCAAAGGTTACAAAATACACATGCAAAAGCGTTTATTTTTCACTTTAAATTACAATGGTGTATCGGTTATTAGTACCTAAGGTCTTATATATTTATTTAGTCGTCGGTTTTCGTGTGAAGTCTCCTAACCGCAGTGAGATAGTAAGTCATTTTCTTTTGAATGAAACATCGGGTCTGGATTTGAAAATCCATGCCATGCATTGAATCTGGCAAGCTATATATTTCTATAATAAGCTGTCTTGGGCCACGATTCCATTTGTTTTTATTGACAGACGAGGACATATCTAGGATATAGCTTTTGTTTTAAATATCTCAATGCCGAGGAAGTCACGGTGTCGTCTCGACGCGACTGGTATTACCAATCGATCTAAGCCCGTGTTGTGGACGCCAGTGGGCAGCGCCGAGTGCCAGTTCATGGAGAGTAAAAATTATAGGTACCTAACTAGTTACTTTAGGATTTGGATTACAGGTAGTAATAAATTCACGCATTGAAAACTACGTTATATATTAATAATCATATAAAATGTATAACATATGCATATTGGAACACAGTTTGGCTCTAACTGCAGCATATTGTAAAATTAACACTTAAATATAATACTGGTACAAGGTGGGTTACGTCGTGGTCGTCCTGTGGGTCCATGGTGGTGGTTAGGACTTCTGACAGAGAAGGAGTCTTTCTGCTTCAGTCTGGAAAAAGAAACATAATGTTAAACAAGTTTTATTTATATCATAATATAGTAAAAAAGCGTGTGGCCTTGCCAGCGCGGCCACCATACCCTAATGGACGCTGCTCATTATAAGGGTTTGGTGTAACGTACCTACATGTGACACCCCTGGAGTTGCAAGCGTCTATAAGCTATGGTGACCGTTTACCGTCGGGCGGGCCGTACGCTTGTTTGCTACCGACGTGATAGGTATATAGAAAAATGCATGCCAAACTTTCCCATTATTATTATTATTACTTTCCCATATGGGTGACTAAGTATATGAGCGATTTCCGCGGCCCAGCGGAAACATGCTAATAATACCTACTCATCCGTCAAGCAGTCAAGAGGTTATTAATTATTACCTTAACCCACACATCATAAAGATGCACGAGCAACCAAACTCGGTGCCAAATGTCATTTAATTAAAATCCTGGGAAATTCATTTTTTATCGGTTTGAACTGGTTCTACCAATCAGCGTAACATATACGAGTATATATATATATACAGGGCGTCCCACACCTATGCCACATGGAGGGAAAGTACCTTGAATATTGTAGATGGAAGATTTTACTAAAAGAAGACATTAATTTAAAAAACAATTGTAACTACATTCATAGATTTTTAAATAGTGACATGGTTGAACCGGGAATCGAACCCGCTACACGAGAAAAAAAAATGTTTTGGTAAAATTCATGGTCTTCCTTTTATTTCTGACACTATGTTATTTAGCAAAAAAGAATCCTTATGATGAAGCCTTTCGATCGGTATGATAAAAACGACAGGGTAATTTTTTTTCTCGTGTAGCGGGTTCGATTCCCGGTACAATCATGAAAGAATTATTTAAAAATCTATGAATGCAGTTTAAATTGTTTTTTAAATTAAAATAATGTCTTCTTTTAGTAAAATCTTCCATCTACAATATTCAAGGTACTTTCCCTCCATGTGGCATAGGCGTGGGACGCCCTGTATAGGTACCAATCAACATGGTATGTCGTACGAAGTACGTTCCATTATGGAACGCCACTAAATGTGTTGTTATTACCTATAGGTGTAGGACCCTATCTCCTCCTGCTAGCGTTGAGAGGGATCGGAAGCGACGAACCAAAGTAGACCTCTATGTTAGCAAATAAATACCTAAGGCGCGGTGGAAAATCTTTTGAATGCAGTTATTAGTATTTAGTAGTGTAAAGAAAGAAAGAAAGAAAGAAAGAAAGAAAGATAATAAGTGCTGTGTAGTAAGGTATTTTATATCGAGTGCAAATAAATAATTTTCAATTTTCTTCTTCTTGCTCTTCTTAGAGTAAAATGAGGAAAGAATCTTTGACTAAATATCTTAAGGATTTAAGATAGCTGTCCAAGGCCAATATTTTTTTCCACTTTGTACAATGCAGTAGTCCGGATAGGTACTATCGAACCAACTGAATCGTGACCCACTGTTGAACCTTGTCACAGAAAGTGTCCTAATGATTTTCCTTGTCAGTCAGTACGATGTCACAATGACGTTTACTATGATAAGGTTCCACGGTGGGTCACGATTCAGTTGGTTCGATAGTACCTACCTACTATCGGCAGATTTGCAGTATAGGCCGCCCTAGGCCGTAGGTACAGCACAGTTGGTCGTTAGTAAATGCAGTGATGTTAAAAATGAACTCTACTGTATTTCAGTTTAATTAAAGAACCTAGGATTATGGTTCGGTGAATATGAATCACAGCAATCGTCCTTTGAAAGAGTCGCGGATTCCTGACGCATAATTTGGCTGAATGAGCTGTGATTTTCAACCTTTTTTCTGGCGCGATCTTAATATTGAAAAAAAGAAAACAATACGAGTGTAATAAGTCAATGAATTTTATGTCAGATGCGGTTTCAGGGTACCGCTTACGGTATCTAAGGTCAAGCTACGTGGGCAGCGGTCAGGACTTGGATGGGTGACCGTTTTGAGTGGTTACTAACTGAGCGCTCCCGTGCTTTGGAAGGCACGCCGTTGATCCCGGTTGCTGTCTACGGCAGCAGTCGTTAAGCCAAGTTGGAGGCCTTCGGGCGGCTTGAAAACTTCTAACAGTCAAGTTGCCCACTCACTTGACAAAGCCCAATCCCAATAAGGTCTAGTTTCCCCTCGGGGTTGGAAGGTCAGATGGCAGTCGCTTCCGTAAAAACTAGTGCCTACGCCAAATCTTGGGATTAGGTAGCGGACCCCAGGCATCCTGCAGGATGCAACTGTACTGGGATAACGCTAGGAGGATGATGATGATGATGATGATGATATCGCTACACTCCTCAGCCTCATCCCGCTTTTTTATACAACGACGGTGGCAAACAAGCGTACGGCCCACCTGATAGTAAGAGGACACCGCAGCCTATAGACGCCCGCAACTCCAAAGGAGATACGTGTGCTTTGCCGAGTTGCCGACCCTTTATAAAATTTGAGGATTCACTGTGTTGACAGCAGAAGGGATAAGTTTAGGTCTTTGCTCTCAACACAGTACATCCTCGGGAGCTCTGGCAACCTTGCTTCATCTCCATTTTTACCCACGACGGAACGGAGAAGGTATATGCGTTTAGGGTGAGAGATTGATTATTTTAGTTATCAGTGGCGGCGCGTCAAAAATATTCTTAGGGAAGCCGGAAATAATTTTGCCTTTCTTATTCTTCATGAGCCGTAGTAAAAGAACTGGACTGCCTGAAAATTAGGTAAGCCGGTGGGAATTGAGTTGTATGGACGCTCCGCCACTGTTAGTTATTAACCCATTCAACGCCAATCACAACATATGCGTCATGCCTCTACGTGCGTTTTCCGCTACAAGGCGGGAAAACGTTGCTACGCGCTACGGCGTAGCACACGTAGCGATCGTTGGCCGCGGTGGGCTTAAGAAATACCTACTCACATTACCTTTACTAGTCAAATACAAGTAGCCACGACACGTTTACGTTTAAGTAGAAGTTTGATTTTTGGTTACCTATATGGTTTTAATTTCAACTCGATACCTTCACGCGTTTCCGATAAAAAGGGTCTTGACAGACAGACGGATAACAAAGTGAAACTGACAAAAATTTTACAAAATGGGTAAAAATCTGGTTGATTATGTTAAGGGCGGTAGGGACAAAAAATGCTTCCGTTTAAATGTGATGTTATTGGGAAAAATTTAAATAGTAAGACTACACAGATAGTACACTACGCTTACGCCAAATGATGATTGGGATGTGTTCAAGTGGACCCCGGGTTTCTAAGAATGTATAGAAGGATGGCTCGACATAGGCACTCTTGCAAAGTGTTGTAGCTGTGGTGTGTATTGGAAGCTACTTACGTACCTGTATCATCCTGTAAATCTGCGCCACAGCCTCATCACTCCTACACGGCATTGGCCCCGCGGATCTCTTCCCCGTTCCCCAACTTGAAGTAAACGTCAGCTGTGCCTCAGTGATTACACAAGCGCACGCCACCAGCAATAGCAATAGACAAAGCTTGTACATTTTTTTTACTTTTTTTTAAAGATGGCGGGTGTGTTCGTGGAGCTCCGAAGCGGTTGTGATGGACTGATAGCGGGAGATACGGGTTTTATACGCGGGCCGTGACGTAGGTCAAGCCTTATGTGCGAGCCAATTAATTATGCGAAGATTTGTGGAGGCAGGGCCAGAGCTATCGAGTCCGCGTGGAAATTTGATCTTTTCAATTAAACTTATTAAGTACTGCTGCTGATATATGCGGGGTATCTTTTTTTGGAAGTCGCTCGTTACTTCGTCGCTTTGTTACTCGGAATGACCGGAATTTATCCTTATCATCATCCTCCTAGCGTTATCCCAGTACAGTTTCATCCTGAAGGATGCCTGGGGTCCGCTACCTAATACCAAGATTTGGCGTAGGCACTAGTTTTTACGGAAGCGACTGCCATCTGACCTTCCAACCCCGAGGGGAAACTAGACCTTATTGGGATTAGGCTTTGTCAAGTGAGTGGGCAACTTGGCTGTTAGAAGTTCTCAAGCCGCCCGAAGGCCTCCAACTTGGCTTAACGACTGCTGCCATAGACAGCAACCGGGATCAACGGCTTAACGTGCCTTCCAAAGCATGGGGTCCGGAATTGGTCCTCACTTACAAAAAACACCAATACTTTTTGAACTTGGTATTGATTATTAAATATGAGTAATTAAAGCCTGAGCATTAACCTATGTACATGCGTAGTATGAGTGGTCATACAAACATACCTAATCTGACATACAAACATCAAAAATTCGTTCGGTAGAGATATGGTTTATATCGTTCGTTCGATTCGTTCGGTTCGGGACCTCATTAGAGGTACTCATTATATAATCTGAGAGTAGTAAAATATTGAATCAGCTTGGGCACTTAATCGGGACCTGTCAGGGAGTTCCTGTCAGGATTATGTTATAGCAATGATAAGATAGCAAGCCGTGGATTAACGCGTGTCAGCGAAATTTACCCACAAAATACTTACGCACCAACGGCGAACAGTCATGCACGTTGTGTCGACGTGGTTGGAGTGGAATCAGGGAGCCGATTTTTGAGTGTCGAACGCTCGACTTTTCACTCGAGATCTGTCAAAAAACTATGACGTTTTGACAGATGTCGAGTGAAAATTCGAGCGTTCGACACTCAAAAATCGGTCTCCAGTTTTGTAGAAGTTCCCGCAACCGACGAGCTTGTATGAGGAGATGTATGGATGTGATTGAAGCAAGAGATGTATGTAAGGACCGTAGTATTTGGCATTCTTTGGTCTCTGCCTACCCCAGTGGGATACGGGCGTTATTATGTATGTATTTATGCGGTTTTGTATTTATCGCGCTCTAACAAAATCTATCCATGCGATTTCAAAAATTCATCTAGAATCTAGATGATTGTTTTTGGATGGAAGTCGGTCACACGTTGTGTAGGACTTTAAAAAAAGTCTTAACTATAAATTCGTTAGGTTAGTTTACATAATTTTCTCTTATCGAACTTGAGTTATTAATTATTCATTAAAATTCGAAGGCTTAGAGTTTTCAAAGGCAACAATATTTAAAAAGTAATTTAGGGATATTTTGCCGACACTCCCAAATATTATTTTAGGTACCTACTAACTGTTCATAGGTCATAAGTTCTGAAGTGTATATTCATAAGTCCTGAAATCCGACTTAGTCATACAATTGTGTTATATAATCATAATAATAACAGCAGGAATGAAAGGGTTCAATAGTTTATGAACTAATTAGCTGCTATGGGCGTTGTCGGTTTGACACAAGGTCAATGGAGTCTATCCGTCTAAACGTATTGAATTTGAACTAGGCTTGTATTTAGCATCTTTCTCAAACGTTAGGTACAAGTAAGACCCAATTTAGCAGTTATGTGCAACGTATACAATAATAGAGAGCCTGTATTCCGAAAATTGGTCACAGAACACGACCTTGAATTTTTGCGACGTCTAGATTTAAAGACGGAGAAAATGTAATATTTAGAAAATCTTTATTTTCTTACACTTCAACCATTTGTACAGTCGACTCTTATGACACCAGCAAAGAAAGAAAAGAAAAAAAGAAAGAAAGAAAGAAAAAAAGAAAAAATAGGTAAAAAGGGAAGGGAAGGGAAAGAAAGGGGTGGTGCTATGCTAACCACGCACTTTAGTGTACAGAATCGATTATAACGATAATCTTACAGTAAAATGACCCGTAGTGATTATTTTTAATGAAACAACTCGCTTGGCCATACACGGAAATCCCCATCCCTAATTAGGTGGCTGATACATCCCACGCATATACCTACCAATATATATATTGAAAAACTACTTACGTTAATAAAGCTATTGTGTATTATTTGATAACCTCGAATTCAATATCTAAAGAAACGAGAGGATATCTGAGTACAGTCAGCCCATGAAAATGTTGAGCATACTTACTTAGAACCTTGTCACATCGAAATCTAAGAAATATTTAGACTGAAACGTCATAAAATTTGAAACCTCTTTAATTTGACGAAGTACTAAAGTGCTCAACATTTTCGTTGGCCCACTGTACATTCTACCCATCGTTACTAAATTTACTAATGTTATTTAAACCAATTCATATCACAACTTATTAAACCTAAATGTATTGTTGTTTATTCTTAATTTAAGAAAAAAAACCGGCCAAGTGTGAGTCGGACTCGCGCACAAAGGGTTCTGTTCCATTATCTATACAAACGGCAAAAATATCACGTTTGTTGTCCCATACAACAAACGTGATTTTTTTGCCGTTTTTATAACAACTTTAAATATTTATTACATTCTGTTTTTTTTATTATTTGTTGTTATAGCAGCAACAGAAATATATAATATATAAATGTGAAAATGTCAACTGTCTAACTATCACGGTTCATGAGATACAGCCTGGTGACAGCCGGACAGACAGACAGACGGACAGCGGAGTCTTAGTAATAGGGTCCTGTTTTGGGTATGCATGCAACCCTAAAAATAGGCCTTTTTGGTTGCGACGGTACTACCTCCTTCCTGACAGTTCTAGACAAAGACAAGTAGACATTCAAGTTAATTTTAGGTTTTTCATAATGTCATCCCATGTAATTTGTGTATAATCTTCTCTACAGGCTCCCCGTTTAAATATTGGCGCCATGATTCCTTTTCCTATTGAACCTCTTTTTTCTTTTCCTTTTGAACTTTGAAATCTCCTTTTATTTCTTTTGAATTTCTCCTTCCTTTTGAATTTCTTTTCCTATTGAACTCGTAAAGAAGCAGTGATATTTTTAAATGACACCTTGTAGAAGTTGTGGATGCCATCCTGTATGGTCTAATCCAGTCCGAAACTGGAGAAGACATATATTAAACCATTAAATATATACCTACATAAAAGATATGTAATGATGTCTGTACACGCTATTGCGTGTATTGGTCGAAGAACAAACGCTACATGGCGGAAAATGCTGCTACGTGGTTGGAGCGTCGTTTGACTTCGAATAGGTTAAGTTGAAACATTCAAAACTACCTAAAGATCAAGAAAATAAATTTTGACACCTGCTATTCAGGAAAGAGTCACTGTTGCCCTCGAATAAGGGATCAAAGTCGCACTTTTTTCCCTCGTTTGAGGGCAAACATTACTATTTTCTATAGCAGGTGTGAAAATTATTATTTTTGATCTTTAGGAAAAAATATTGTAATACATTTTACGTTTTTAGCAGCGGGCCTCTTAGACGGTGTAAAAAGCAATGTCACACGGTACCAAAATTATTTCCGTCTTGGGCGTAAACTCTTGAATTCCTCATTACGCTCAAGATTCTACTTTAGTACTAATCTTTCGCTTCACGCAGGATTCAATTTAGCTCACTAGAGACGGGACTTTTTAACGGGTTACAACGACGGAGGCAAAAGCTTTACAGGACAGGGAAGAGTCATCTAGAAATATTGTAATTTGTCCTACAATACTCAAAGTCGAATCCAGGCACTAAAATTAGCCTCATATCCGAGTCCTCTTCAGCCGCTGAAGACCTAAATAAGAAATGTAATTACAACAACGAACTGACGAGATTGCATCCCAATTAGAAGTTGAACATCGGCTTCACTTGATTTGCGAAGCCGAATAAAAACTTCGTGATTAGTTAGCAGTATAAAAGGCGCGAATGATGTACAAAACGCTCATACTGGAAACCGAGAGCGCGGGAAACTGTTGTCTCTGGTCCGCGGTTTTTGTCTCTGGATAGTTGTCTCTGGTAGGATGCGCGGAGTGTTGCTGTTGGTGCTAGCGGCCATATTGGTTATGGCGCAGGCGCAGTTGACTTTCACGCCGAATTGGGGGAAGCGGTCCGTCGGGCGCGACGATGGATGCAAGCCTGGAGACGCGTTGCTGGCCATCTACAGGCTCATTGAGGTAGGTTGTCTAACGATTTATTTATTTCCCTGCAAAGTGAATGTTTTTTTTTAATTCTTTATTTATTTTGAAGCTTTCGTCAGTATGACGATGTCAGCTCCAGCAAGCCTCTATTTAACCTACTACATCAGAGAGATGTATATACACTAAAAATATATATACAAAAAAAAATACAAAATTTGTATACTTATTTCCAAAGAAAACCGTATACAAACTTTGCAGCCTTTGACAACTTTTTTTGGCTCCGCTAAAATAGACTGGGAAACCCCAACATCCAAAAAGGAAACACCCCAAACCCTGTCTAACATTTCCCTTTTCTCCTGAGTTCGGAGACATTCCATCAACAAGTGATGCACATCCTCGACGGTTCCGCACTCCTCACAATCGGGCGACTCTTTCTTCCTCATCAGATGTGCAAACTTGCTGAGTGGAACATGTCCGGACCGGAGCGTGTGTGCACTGACCACGTCCGCTCTTGATAATCTAGCATGGTCGAACCACGGCACACGTGGGGGCTCACACTGGATAGTTCGGTACCAGATTCCTTTATCGCGCGAACGTAAATCAGAGTAATCCTTCCAGCGAGAGTATGCCTTGCTTTTGTACCGAGCGACTACTTCCGAGACGTCTGGAGCAATAACCGTCTCAGCACCCTCGGAAGCAGCCGCAACGGCCCAACGATCTACCTGTTCGTTACCCCTCAAGCCAATATGAGACGGAACCCATTGTATTTTGAGACACCTTCCCGTGGTTTGAACAAATCTAATCTACAACCAAGGACCCCAACAAGGGATACCACGGTGGCTCAATTGGTAGAGCAATGGACGGATTCCAGAGGTCGTGGGTTCAAATCCCACCTGTGGTGTTGAATTTAACAATTTTCACTTTTTCACTTTGATTACAAAAATTGAGATTTTCGCTAGCGGACGCATCCGCTTAACAAACATATTAAATCTAATCTGCCTCAAAATTTTGTACGCTAGCGAAAAGCAACGTTCGGCCGAGGCACAACGAGCTAAACGCTGAATGGCGCTTTTGCTATCCGTCAGTACAACAACACTGGAATAATTTACACTTTCTAGGTACAATAAGGCCTGATAGATCGCATACAGTTCCGCGGACATTATAGGTAATCCAGACGAAAACTTAAACTGTGCCTTCCTATCATTGGACGGATCAAAAAAAGCTGCCCCAATTTTAAAGTGAATGTCATCGACAGACTGATGCTGTAGCCGGTCACCCACACTACTAACCGACGAACCGCCGGATTGCCATACCTGGCGCAGTATACAATTGTATCATGTCGAGCCCGTAGTAGCCTCCACCTATTTATCCTTGGAGGAAACTAGAACTTGCTAGAATTAGACAAAATTTTGGCAAAGGTCGAGTCTTAAATGAGGTCGCATGAGACCTGAGACACAGGGAATTAGAAAAATAGTTGATGTCTCTGCGTTTCGCTCTCGTGGAACGATTGCTACATTGTCCAAGGGATGCATGCGTCGGTGTTTTTCAGTCCAGTCTGATTTAGTTTGGTACAGACTGTGTCGCACCGTTAAGTCTATCATCATCATCGCAGCATCCGACACATTTAATATCAAGTTGCTGGGTATGTAAGAGCTATAAGTCGCACGCAGGTTGCAGGGAAATGATCAAAACTGAGAGTTGCCGATAGGTAGCTGGCATATTCACTTTAGGCAACTTCCTTAAAATAAGGCTGCGTTTAGGCGTCGGCAAAATTTAGGGACATATCAGTGCTAATATTTCAAAATCAATGCGATGATCTCTCTCAGGGACAAGTCGACAACTAATTAACGCAGCATGATATCACCGGGTTTCCCCTACAAACACGCCCATGAAACAGCCATTATCAATCAGGAGCCGATTGCCGAATGCACCGAGGACGCGCATTTAATTAGTGTCAGAGTAGGTCATTATCTAGAATGGATTGTATGGTTGAAGCAAAGTTGACAACCATTTCAGTTTAGTTTCAAAAATGTTGGTCGAATTTGCCGCTAGATGGCGCTGTTCCCTCTGCGACAAATCCTGTGTCGCGCTGTTATCATGACATCTACCGGTATCGTATGTACGGGCACGGAACAAAACAATGCATTATTTTTTTTGCCAGGAGACATGCCAGAATACTAATTAAGTATTATGTCCAGTTTTCCCCTTTGGGTTGGAAATCCAAATGGCAGTCGCTTCTTCTATTAGTGCCTACGACATATGGCTTAGGAAGCGAGCGGTGATAACAAAAAGATGACATGGAAACCAGGAGGTACATTTGACTTGACGTATGACATATCAATTACGTAACGAATGTATTGTAACACGTTAGATTCGTGTGAAAATTCATTACCGTAATTATTGTTTCAAATTGACTTCATATATGATTTCATTATTTACTTTAGATAGCTACTTTTCCTCAGAAGTTAAAAATGCGCAAACTCAAGTTTCCGAATATGTTCTTGGGTGTCCGCTATTGATACTCATTAAATAAAGCAAAATACCGGTCTATCTAAGTGGACTTCATTGCGTTATATTATGTACTATATACATCACAGTGCACGTGGTCAAGTTATACCCAATTACATCCGTTTAATATCGTTTACTGCGTAAAATGTCAATGGCACCAATATTATACACTTTTTAACCTTATTCCATTGAAATAAGGTCCAAAAATGTATACATATTTATGCCCTCGACTGTACTATAGCCTCCTAAGACCCAAACAGATTTTTGTGATTTTGAATTTGGAACCTTCATTAATTTTGTTAAAGTTTGAAACTCGATTTGATTTTGTACATTAAAATGTACATTGGGCCTTACGAGGATAGTCCGGAGATTTATATGCTTGTCATTTTCACTCTTAAGGTTAAGGAGAAGGAACTAGTTACCTCAAACATTTTATAAAACACATGTTTTATTTCTTTTTCCAGAACGAAGCGGAACGATTACTGGCCTGTCAAAAATAATCCCCGAACACCACTCGGACACTCGACGACGCGCGCTGTTGTTATAGTTCTAATAATTTATCAATTAGCGAGTAAAACACACTTTAGATGGGTATACATTTATTAAAAATCACTTTTTGAAATTTGCATTTCTTATGCCGTCCTTTTTTAACTTAAAGGGCTAAAATAACAATACATTAAGTAGGTATATTATCCATTGTATTTGTATTTGACTCTTACGCGTACCACATCGTATTAATTATGGTCCCGGTAAGTTTTTTTGCCAATCTTTACATTATCTATAAATATATAACCTAAAACCTAACCTTTATAGGCTAGAAAATGTACTGAAATGATAGGTTATGGGTTGAATTTTATTTACCGGGACAAATATGACTTTTTACACATAAATTTATGTCTCAAGCCTTTCCTCCAATGACATGCCGCAGGTGCAAGGATAATATACTAAATTCTTGATCAAAAAGTGACGTGAAGTGAATCGCAATTCATATAGTCGACTGTGTGATAGGTCAACTATCTTTACTGACCGATTATTAGTCGATCGTATGACAGCAGATACTGGCTGGATATTTGTTAGCGCTCTTCATTTGACATCACTTGACACGTTTAGTGTAACAACATGTCATTTTGACACAAAATTCAGTAGATAGCCTGTTTCTTTGTATTTTAAGGTAAAAATGTACGATCTTGTCTATTTTATATGTATTAATCTTTCTTTAAAATCGTATGTTCATATATGTATCATAAGTATAATCTATGTATGACAATATTCTATTTTTTTATAAATATTTTGTGTAATCTTAATAGTAGTTTAAGGTTAAAATTTATTATTAGTAGTAAAATCTCGGCTGTGTTTTCGTCGTTAATGTAAACTCATATTTTTAAGACACCATTGTTGTTGGCCAGTCCTTAAAATACAAAGAACAGACTTTTGAAAAAGAGTTTGTTAAGTTTCCTGGCATATGTTTGTGATTATTGTTTAAAATATATTTGCCTATTAAATATCCTAATAATGTCACGGCATTTCATTCATAGTTTCGTGTAAATTTATGTTTGTTACATTTATTTTTAATTCAGTTTCCATTTTCAAAATTAGTGGCATCGATATGTTGATGGGTTGATTCGAAAATGTTAATTGACTTAACGGTTAAATTCAAATCGGTATCAAAAAGTTTGTGCTGCCGGGCCATATAAATCATAACTTTTAAATTAGGCAAGTATCTCGATACTTTCAAGGATGCCATCACAGCCGAAGAATATCTAATATGGGACATACATGGGACATATCTAAGTAAATAAGAATACATGCTAGGTTATCAAGTACTTGCTACTTATATCAACTAGTATAATCATGTTACAACCCAAATTTCAAGACTCATGGAAATAAAAAGGGACGGAAATAGAAAGATGAGCAAATAGTACATTTTATTGTGTAATTCGATTTGTGTTTAATGGAACAGAAGCGACTGCGCGGAAGCAAACGCTGTTGCGATAAAAATGCGCCGATTTCGACGCCGACATAGAACGAACACAGCTTTAGTGATAGGTACTTAACAATATTTCCGTGATTGTGTTCATATTTTAAACGTGAAGAAGTGTATTTATTGAAAACATCGATACTTAGGAAACATTGAGTAGACTCGTTAACGTAGCCTAAATTATTTACAGTGACACGAAGTATAGATGATTATAAATTAATATCGAAATACCTTAACATATTTTACGAGTATTTTAGTAATATAATAAACATCTTAGTTATTAACAGAGTTCTGTACACTGAGCGACACAGGTGTAGAAATTTGTAGGCCCAACTATTTACACCATACCTCTTGCATTTCTCATTAAAACGTAAAATGGCACTCCAAATAATGATATCAATTTTGGTGATGGTCCTTCTAGCCGGATTTAAGTTTTAATAAGAAATACAGGACCCTTATTACTCTACGCTTTATATTTTAATGATTAAATTGTTTTATAAATTCCTTTTGTCTTATAGACGAGAGCTTAGTATAGATTATGAATGAAACCTACCGATACTAGGCCTTTACAATATGTTCTCTGATTACTCTCAAGACTTGGATATTTGACTCTAAGCTATAAGAGATAAAGCCGAGTTTACATTGCAGTTTATTCGGCTAACAATATGATAATATAATGACCCTCAATACACTCCTACATTCACACATTCATGCACGCTTTTATAGGGCAATTTCCGAAGGCCACACGATTTCGAACAGTATTTTAAATGCGATACGGTTTCAAAATTCCGTGTGGGTCCGGCAATCTGAATCATATATCCTACTTACGTCTGTAAGTCTCCGTTCATGGAGTTCTGGTAAAATTATCGAAAACTTTTCTGAAACGAAAATGTTTTGTACCTATACCTATTTAGTCCGCACGACACCCCGCCGCGAGCGCCGCTTCCAAGGCAACGAGCGCTTCCTTCGCTTTTAATAATCTATAATTCTATCTACATATTATAAGTAGGTAACTTATTTATACATATTGCGAATGTATAAGGTATCTAATACTAACGAGGTTAATCAAATTATAAATGTAAGGTTATGTTTTTTAGGTTATCTTTTCACGCGCCTGACGCCTGCCTTAGTTTAGTAGCTGGTCTTATTTTACATCCAAATATGGATAGATCTTTTGGATCTTTTTATTCGAATATGAACAGAAAGTTTTTTATCTCGTAGTCTCGTGAGCATAGACCAGTGAAAAATTTCACCGTAACTACATATGTATAGTGTTGGTGTTATTTATCACAACGATCATTCCAGATTTTATTTGTATAGACTATGACTTGCGCAGCGTCATTGCGTCTCTGGCGCTGAGTTGGCAGGTCTGACTTTTTAAAGCCACAGATACAAAAGATTCTTCATACTGATTGCTTAGTTTCAAATACAAATGTAATCGCGAAGTTTTGAAATGGCTCTCAATAGTCTATTCGTAACATAGGAGACTAAGCCGTTGTAAATACTTCTAGTGTAAGTACCAGTTTTTTTAATACCAGCGCGTTCCTTGTACTCCATATGACCACCTACCAGGGCGATAGTAAGCAAAGAGCGTGTTGGCAACCGTATGACTGGTTTTTGCTGAGCCATTAAGCACGACTCTGAGTTTCATTCAACAAGTCATAGACTAGGTACTTGGATTGGATGGGCTATAAACCTTGGTTGGGATCTAAGCAATCGATTGTCACGTTCATCTCCATAGCTAACGTTGTCTAGAGCCTAGCATTAAACTCCGTTGCTTCAAGCTGCCAGCACAATTACCAGGCCAATAGCAAAGGCAGACGGTCTTTCTAAAGGCTGCTGCAGCGCCGAGCGCGGATAGACGCCACGTGTGGCAATGTTCAGCTTTTTTTAGCAAGTCATAGACTACAGCTACTATTTATGAGTCTACAAGCCTGCGCTAGCTAAATGCCCACCCGATCATCACCCTCCACTTACTCGTAAATCGGTAGGTACAGTTACCGGGGCAGCAGCAAGGGCAGAGGGTCATCGCTAAAGGCCGCTGCTGGAAGAGCGCTAGGCACAGATGCCACATACGCTCCTGTCTAGCAAGTCATAGACTACAGCTACTATTTACGAGTCTAAAAGCCTGCGCTAGGACCTGCGCGCTCGATCATCCCGCTCCATTCTAACGGTAAGCGTAATACTGGAGCCACGGCTAGAGCCTCGCTTGCTGCGCCAGTCAGTACAGGTACCAGGCTGGTAGCAAGGGCAGAGGGTCTCGACCAGCGGTCGCTGGCGGAGGAAGAGCGCGTAGGCGAGCACGAACAGCACGTACGGCGCGAGCACGGCGGCGGCGAGGCGCGCGTGCTGCGGCGCCGCGGCGGCGTCGCGCGCGAATCAGTTCTCCTCTTCGTCGTCACGGAACAAGTAGGTTGACCTGGAAATTCATTAGACAGGATGGATTTTCTTTTTGGGTCAGTGAGGGCGCACCAGATGCCGTGCTGCTACGTGAAAATGGTCTTAGAAGACCTTCCCTTGATTTCGAATTAATGAAGATTGGCGTTTACAGATTTTGAAAAAAAAACATAACAGACTTTTTTTTTGATGCCAGCCGATCCCATTACTGTCCAGGATCAAAAGCTTATATGTGACCAAAAAAAAAGTTCCGGCTAGAAAAGCCACAAATCCGTGCTCGGAAGGTGAGGGAAAGGCTTTTTGAAATATAGAATACAGTAGCGCCGATATCATTCTTACAACCCCAACTGTGTTTGTCGTTAGATACTCTAGTTTCGAGACTTTCGAGTGACTCTTGCTGTGCTCATCTTGCTGGTTTCATGTTTTTCTTGTTTTTGTTGAAAGTTATTGCTGAATAAAAAAGGCCAATAAAACTTTTACAATACGAACGAACCGACACAAGGTTTTTGGTATAGGTTAACTTACCAGTAGGCCAAGTTGAAGAGGGCAAAGACCAGCGGGAAGGTGATCCTGGAGATGACGTCTATCCGCTTGGAGCGTGTGGGGAACTTGGACATCCACAGACGGCAGCAGTTCTTGCGCGCCGGGTTCATGTGCACCTCGCACTGCCGCATCTTCGGTTCGCCGCCACGCAGGGGTTTCTGCAGTTGCAGACCAGTCAGGAAGGACGGACGGGGTGCATTTGGTACCGTTATGTTGGGAGCTACTGCACTTAAAGCCGGTAATAGGGTACTTTCCAAAATACATACATTATTTTGAAGAACTTATAAATAGATGAAAAAGGAAGTCATCAACACTGATGAAGAATGCACGTTTGTCTTATTTCTTTACCATCTCATTTCATTACAATTTGATATATTTGTATAGGGTGTCGATATTCTCAAAGCCGGAGAAAAGATAAGATTAGATGAGGATTTTGCAAGTACCCTATTACTCAGTCGGTATCATAATGAGATAATGTGTTTGGTGCGCTTGGTACTCGTATTTGAGAAAGCACCATAGAATTTTGAAATTATAAAAACACCATAGGTACATATTTTAAGTTCTTACTGTCATGTGTCTGACTGGACTTTTCAGACAATGTATGTATGAGGCCAGAATGATCTAAGTCCATTTTTTAATTATACACAATTATTTACCCTAAAAGCTGCGTAATATATATTAAATATTACTAAGATCTTGAATTTGAGTATTTCTGACCGTGATGACACAAGTTATATTTTCTCACTTGCTACTCAATGCGCTCGTTAGTGTGAAACGAAAATAGAACTTATGCTCTGCAGCAGTTATTGTCCAAATCAAATGCGATCTCACCATCGCGAAGGTGGCATTGCTGTCAGTGTCCAGCAGATCCGAGGCGGCGTCCAGGTTGGCTGTAGCTGACTCCATCTCCCTTCGTGTCTTCTTTAAGTTCTCCCTGCACATTCAGTTAGTCGAGGTCGTATCCTACTTGCACTACGCTCTGCTTAAGCCGAGACTCAGATGGCAGATCAAAACATGCATTTTTAAAACGAGGATCATACATAGATTAAAAAATAAGAAGTCGCCCCTGTTCCCAAAAGTTAAGGATATTAACGTTACTCAAAAGTGATTGTTGAAAGAAGATTGCAGGTACATACCTGTCATATTCTTCTGTCTGTGTGTGTTCCCGATAAGGAACAAGAGGAACTAAACCGTAAATCTGTGTATGACCCACTAAAATTACTAACCTGTACTGTAGTAAGCACAATGTAAACGTTAGTTATAAGAATTTTAAATAAATATTCTATTCTATTCTAACCGAAAGAATCTGAATGACTCATATTCGACGTTTTTAAATCTACTAGGGCCTCGATTCTCAATGGCATCGATTTCGAAAATTTCGAACTATCTTGTGATAGAAAGAAATCTTTTGGGTAACTTTCGACTAGACGTTCGAAACTGTGACGTTTTTATAAATTTGTAACCTTGCAAGTGCAGGGTTAGGTATCATATGTACGGAAATACATCCTCGGACATAATCTCTGGCGGAAATTCACCCTAAGACGTTAATGGCACTGAGAATTGTTTAAATGATGACGAGCTACTAGCTTTTACATAGTACATAGTTGTACATAGTATTATGTACAACTATGTACAAGGTATAACAAGGTACAGAACAAAGCAGATATGGCACCCTATTCGTTGGCTCGGGGATGGACTATAGAGGACCATTTCGAATTATTATTTTATATAACAGGTTTTAATTCTAGTAATTAGCAATGAAGAAAAAGCTCAAATGCGTTTATCAAAATAAATTAAAAGCGATGTCAACGAAACGATTATGAACTATTAAATTAGGAATCACCTGCCATTTTTGCTTGGATAATAAGAATTGGATGTGAAACAAACTGCAAACTTACCAGTGATTGCTATCGTATAGAGTCTATACTATAGACTATCATGTACATTCACCTATAACCATCATCATCATCATCATTCATCACTCATCATCGAACACACATTCATCATTCATTCATTCATTCATTTTTTTTTCGGTCATTTTTGACGAATACATTTTGTCTGAGACTACTTATTAATTTTTTTTTAAATGACTGTCTGAGAACGGCACCTATTTAAATTCTATTATAGAGGTATCAATAAAGGAAATATAAAAATTTCAATACAAATGTATTCGCTCGTGATGCAGTTGCCGTGCAAAGATGGAGAGAACTGCATCAAGCTGCACCGACAAGAGAAAAGCTCTTAAGAGATTGTTGATGATGAAGATAGTATAGTAACTATACGAGATTAATGAAAAACGTTGTAGAAATATGCTGCCTAACTATAAATATAATGTATTCTACAATGTACACTAATGTAGGCACGCAATACGCCTGGCTAATATAGGTAAGTTTAATCGTTCTGTTCTAACTCTAAATCTATAGATGCATTTACTGTCATGCGTTGATCATCAGCATAAACATCCAGGCTCACATTTTAATTTTGAACGCAAGAACTGCCTGATAAAGGGATTGCTAAATATATTCACGACAATTTGGGATATTTTAGAGAATATGAAGCAACTTGAAGTTCAATTGCTTTGGGCCTCTTGATTGGCTGACTGCTCATCCCTTTGTCATGCCCGCTTTTGCTCAGATATTCCGGATATTATCAATTTGGTGGCAGACTCCTGTCTAGACTAATGAGATAAAATAGAATAGATATGTCTTTGCCAATTTTATTCGAACAGACCGTCCGTTGAGCTTTCTGCCGGTAAACTTAATCTAAATACCCTCAAAAGTGTGTAATTTGTCACGTAAAGTTGGAGTTGGAGTTATTAAAAGGATTATAACAGAATAATTTGGGCATTAGTCCAGACGTCGTGGTCTCCGAACAGGATGGACTAAGGAGACATTGATGCCATCTAACTGGGTAGCGAGCGTCAGGAGTGCTATCACTCCTGTTTGATGCAATATCATGTCATATGTACAAGCGATACCTGTGCTTGTTGGAGCGAGACGCATAGTTGACCAGAGCGAACTCCAGTAAGGCTCCGAAGACGAATGTGAGACAGACGCCGGTCCAGACGTCGATGGCCTTGGTGTAGGAGACGGGCGGCAGGGAGGCGTTGATGCCTGACGTCTGGGTGGCCATCGTCAGGAGCGTTGTCACTCCTGTTTGTACAATATATTTTTCATTTTACATCCAAACCATACCTGTGCATATCGGAGCGGGACGCATAGTTCACTAGAGCGAATTCTAGCAACGCTCCGAAGACGAAGGTGAGACAGACGCCGGTCCAGACGTCGATGGCCTTGGTGTAGGAGACAGGAGGCAGGGAGGCGTTGATGCCTGACGACTGGGTCGCCATCGTCAGGAGCGTTGTTACTCCTTATAGGTTAAATATTGATATAATTTAATATGCAACACAAATTTGCAAACGCGAATTCTTTAGCGGCTGAGAGAAGGGCAGGGATTCGTTGCGGGAAGAAATCATAAGAGCCAGTAAATGCATACAATTTTAAAATGAAACGATAGAATTTTGCGCAATAATCAGGGTTAGGAAGTATTGGTACTGAAATGAAGCTCCACTCATTGGGCCGTTGCGGTGGGTTGAAAAAGTTAGGTTGACACCGAACGGATAGCGCCGTGTGCAAGACCTAGTTGAGTCAGTGGTGACTTACCTAGTGACACCCTGGCAGGGACTGCGCCCTGGTCCAACCAAAAGGACACCCAGGACACGATGACCAGCATACAGCACGGGATATAGATCTGGATCAGGTAGTAACTGAACTCGCGCTTGAACAGCAGGTCTACCTTCAGGCAACTGTATTCACCTGGAATTGTGGACCAAGACTTTGAAGAAGCAAACAGTTAAAACCGGTTCACAGGAGGATTAAAGGACAAGACGTACCCGAGACAATCTGTAAAACTACAATGTCTAATTCTGAATATGAAAGTTCTATAAAAGCGAGCTTTCTAAATACAGCATTTAATCTAAGATTCCAAGACCTAAAGAAAACCAAACCTTTCGGTAATCCTGAAAAGTTTCTGCACTAAATGGGTATGGGAAAAATCGAAGTTAACACGATCAATATTTATCATCATATGCACCGATAACTTACCGGTGTTAGTCTTGCTGTTACAGTAGTCTGTGAGGAACTTCTCGAGTGTGAAACGAGGTAGGTGTAGGTTCTTTACCACCTGCACTGGGTCACCTTCCTTCCAGAGGAACACCAGGTCATCTGTCGTCCAGCCGTCTGGAAAAAGAAAACAATTTATAGGAAATCAATCAATCAGTGCAACTCCTGTGATTCTAAAGCATGAACCACAAGATACCTAAACAGTCCCCCTTCTCAAATAGTAAATTAAGAGCGAGACATTTTAATTATCTAGGACTCTATTTGCTTGGTTAGTTAATCTTTGGTAAATTGATTTTTCATTTATATACCTATCTATCTCAATAATAACAAAACTAGAGAAATATTGTATATATCTTAATGAGCATACGGCATTGTTAATACGTAAGAAATAATTTAGAAATATGGTGCTTGGTCCTGACCCAAAACATGACAGAGACAGTCAATCTTTATGTCATACAGAGACAGAGGTAAACAATGGTTAACTATTCGGAGCAAATGCGACAAACATTGGGACTTTTATACCTTAGCCATAAACGTGTTGGGTGTTACAATAGAATATATGTTACAAATAAGACTGTTTACAGTTTGATGCCACCGTAAAATTTACGACTGCATAATTACATGCCTACTAGTCTACAATTCTACATCTACATCAGCATAAAAGTCGTAACTCAGCGATTCATTGACAGGCGCCATGTGGTAGCCGGACGTCAGAGCAGTAAACATTTTATTTTAAAATACGGCCGGTAAAGTTGACAAATTATTTCGCAATAAATCAGTGCGAGAATATGTCAACATTGTAGCATTTGTGACTGATGTATAGATGCCAATGCCAGGGCCTTAGTATGAATGGGATCATATTAATTGTAATGATTATCACTTCCCATATTGTTTGTTGTTTATTCTTGCTTAGCACTATTACAGACATTAGGTACAGTTACATAATAAGGTATTTTACTTAATGAATGGATTGGTGGATTCTTTCTGCGCTTTTGGAGCTGTACTATTTTATCGTATGTAGATATGATTGTTTATCATTATCAAGCACCTGATAAAATTTCAGGCAACACTATTAAAACAATACCAAAATAAACCCATTGAAGTGACGATCAATAAATCCTTTGGGGCTGGAAGGAATACCCCAAAAAAAGGTGGTGATAACGCCCCAATGAGTCTGTTTAGTCGCGAGGAGGCCTCTAGACCGTCCAACTTGCGATGCGATCCGCCGAATGACATCTCTCAAGTAGCCATCTGAGTGGTTTCATTCGGCGGACAGCAACTGACTGTGGAATTTCAGTGTACAAATAAATAAAAACCGGCCAAGTGCGAGTCGGATTCGCGCACGAAGGGTTCCGTCCCATTATCTTTATTTTTATTATATGATGTAACTAAAAATTTACGGTTTTCGCAATTTTTCCTTTATCTGTGCCATAAGACGTTGCTTCGTACCAAATTTCAAGATTCTGAGTTCACGGGAAGTACCCTGTAGGTTTTGATTCCTTCCCTTTTTCCCCCTTCCCTTGCGAGTGTCGAAAATTTGCGGAAATTTGCAGCATAAACGGCTGTATCTTTTGATTGCGTTGGCTTAGAAGTTTGATTTTTTCACAGCTCCAAGGGTCAGTAGACCTGAGTATTTGATATACCTCCACGCGTTCCTGAGAAAAATTCTTGACATACAGACAGACGGACGGACAACAAAGTGATCCCATAAGGGTTCCGTTTTTTCCTGTCGAGGTACGGAACCCTAAAAAGTACTCACAACTGGCCATCCTCAGCGAGCACGTCTGCTTGTCCAACGGGTACAGCTTGAGGTTCATGGGGCAGGAGAGCGTCAGCGAGATTCGGATGCTGTACAACACGTTGCCGTTCGGGAAGATGCGGATGTACACGTTCGGCATGATGATGTTGTGGAAGTGGCCCTCCTTCTCGTTCGAGAAGAACAGGTCCGGCATCCACACGCGGTTGGCTTCCGTCAGGGTTAGGTATTTTAGACGGCCTGTCGGGATGAGTTGGATTAGTTGGGTTGAATTTATCGGTTCAAAGTACTCATCGTACGCAAAATTATTGGTGAGAATAGAATTTATTCAATAGAAAGGACATTCACACTGACATTCTTTTCAACTTTTGAATTAAGGAACAAAACCGGCCAAGTTTGACTCAGACTTCATACATTTCGCAAAATTAGTTGGTTCGTTTTCGCGCCCTTTTTTAGCTGTATGTTTTAAGAGAGGTCTCTTAAAACATTTAAAAATAATTTCCATTTAAAGTGAAACATTGAAAAATTCAACGCCACAGGTGGGATTTGAACACGACCTCTGGTTTTTTTTTTTTTCAATTTTTCACTTTAATTGGAAATTGTAATTTCGTTAGAAGAAGCATCCGATTGACAAATTAAATTTAAAAAACTATTTGTATGGTTTTAGGCCACCAAGATGCTTATATTGTAAAAAAAAATAAGACTGTAGCTCCAACCGTTTGGCTGTAAAACGTGTGTGACAGACGACGGACGGATCGGATGGACAATCGCGTGAGTGACAGCAATAGGATTCCGGTTGCATCCTGCGGGTATGGAACCCTAAAAAAGAGAATTCTACAAAGGTAATCATAGTGATATAACGTGACTTACCTCCTTGGTTGTTGAATTTCAACCTTTCGTCTAACCATTGCTCTCTGAACGTCAGCTGTACGGAGTATTCCTAAAACATTACACATAGATACAGCAGCTGTACACTCTAGAAAACCAACCGCGACGTAACCTCAAGGGAGTAAATGAATCTTAAAACTCTCCTTGAGGATACCTCGTTTCGACTATGTCTAATTTGACCTACATCTTTAAGTCATTCTTCTTTACTAAACACTATTATCTGTCAGCTTTATTGTGCAAATGTCTAGAAGCTTTTATCGTTTTATTCTGTTTTAATTTTTGTTTATGCAGAAAGCTATAACATACCAAATGTATGTCTACTTTTGTACACTTTTCGCAAAGCTTCCACTGGTGATGTTATTTGTGCCAATAATGTGCCTACTAAAACGTGTTGCCAATGGACAAACTAAGTCATCTAAGATGGATTATTGTGCAACTATTGCGCGTATTTCTCAGTGAAGTTTAACATATTTTAACTATTTACATTGAATTTAAAAACTTCATGAAAGTGATTTGAAATGAGCAACGTGCCCAATAATCGGTGTACAATTTAGTGCGAGGCGCGTATTGACACAAATGTTATTTAAACACATAGTTCCAGACATCTAGAATGGGAGGAGGGATGCCGGAGGTTCTCTCAACAATTTAGTCTGACGTCAAGGACAGGTCCCTCACGTCAGGAGCAAGTCAAATGAATTAGTTTTACAACAAAACGAAGCTTGGAAAAATCAGCAGCTACAGCATGCTCTAGCATTAGCTTGAATTACTTTTCCATAACTCAATTTGGCTATGTAAAAGTTAGTCAAGCGCGTAGACAAATGGAGGTAGATGATTATGCTTTCATAAGAAGGAGGAGGCATTACGGATATCATCGACATTGATGGATTCGGGACCATGAATGTATTAGTCGATTGGCTCGCTGCCAGCGGCGGGTCGTCTACGCAAGTCGCCTTTTCCTTCGCTGTCTAATCTAAGGCTGGTTTGAGGGCATTATTCTATACATACATGCTCATACCGTGCTTTGCGACGTTCTAGCGGTGACCACCGGGCTAGTTGGTGATGCCACGGCAAACTTCCTAGCGTTAAATGCAGGCTTCGAGTGCTCCTTCATTCTGATTTTGCAGCAGAAATTAGTTTCCCATCGTTTGGTACAATGGCTACTATTACTATTTAAGATTGTTAAAACCTCACAAAACTGAATCAAGGATCACAAGAGAAGAATCGAAACGAGTTAATAATAAAGAATTACTGCTAACTGCCGCATGCCTCGTTTAAACTGCTTATGCTACATCGTTGACGGATGCGGACAGCCAGTGTGTCCATGTAAACATAGCAAAGATTAAAATGGTTTCGAATCTAAGTCAACTGTTAATTGATGAGGAAAGGCAAGTCTGTGATGCCATTAGCCAAACTGTAGCCATTTCACAAACAGTAAGTGTGTTATGTGTGCATTGTGTTATGTTTGACGTTAGTGCCACTCCGGATCAATTAAAGCCGCTTGCTCTTAACCCGAACACTAGGTTTAATCGCATCCCTTTCCTACATATAAAGGTATAGATTGCATGAAAAAAGACGGATCATGCCGTGTGTTGAGGTACAAGTGTTACCCTATAGCACACTAAATTTACTAAGATTATCGTAGACTAAGCATCTGTTCCTCCAAAAAGAATTAATTGATGATTATTCCAGTGACTATAGCACTAGTACGAATTATGGCGCAGGATAAACACTTTCAAGCACAGATGTCGGCAGTAATGGACTGGCACGAGAAAGTGTTTAGTGTGACCACTAGTACAAGTTGCTGCACATATATAAATTGGTCTGTAAGGAACAAATGCTTGTGTAGTGTGCTAGTGCGACAAAGCGAAGCGCACCTACTCACCGTCTCGAGCACTCGTCGATGGAATGCTTGTCAATCGTGTTACCTGCATGCAGGTTATCTGCCAGCTTAACTAGAGCTACGATACGTCTAGCGGTCGTTGGGGGGCGGGTCACATAGCGTCGGACGGTCGACACAAGCTGCCGAGTGCGGGCGCGGCGTACATCCCGATTTTTACACAACACAAATTCACATGAACAAGACAATAGTTACAACGGCACGTACATATTATACGACCAAAATAGTTTTTATATCCTTTTCAAATGCATGACAACAGAAAGGTGTTAAATAAAGCATGATACGAAATTAATAGAAGGGAAATAAAAGCATGAGATGAAAGGTGCGGGCCGCGTCTTTCCCTTCCCCAAGCAGTGGTATTGATTTGAGGGGTCCGTTGGCGGGTGACTCGCCTGCAAGTGAGTGCTGCAAGTTAACGGTACGAGTCGCCGCATGCGGCGAGTGCTCTCGAGTGCCTTCCGATTGAGTGAACGTGAACTACATACTTGGTTACTGTTTCAGCCCTCGGTGCGGTCCGGATTGGTCCTGCCAACCGGTAAGTGCGAACCTTAACTTTAACTTAGTTTAAATCTCGATATTAAATAGAAAAATATTTTTTAGTGCTCACTACCTGTGCCAATTGTCCATCAGATCGTGTTTTTACAATTTGGAATTCGTGTTTCTTCCTAAGTGACTCGAAAACAAAGAAAAACAAAACGCAATTAAAAAACTTAATAAAATCAAAATAGTTAAAAAGGAGTTTGTTTTGAAAGCCGCTTGTGAGTTTGGAAAAAATAACGTTGAGAAGGTAAATCAAGTACAACTAAAGGGTGAACGGCACCGCACCGTGATAAATAAAATGTTGACTATTTGATAATTCACACGGAAGGGTCTGTAGGTGAGTCGGTAGAGAATGGGCCACTAAACCTTCGCTTACAACTCTCAACAACGGTTATTTCACCAGAAAGCTGTAAGTGACAATGACAAAGTGGGTCCTTTCCAACACGGTACACGTACTATTGCTTCAGACAGGAATCTTGACAATAAATAGGTCAGTGATAATCCGCAAGGAAATGTTAGCAGGTTAATACAGCGCTTCCTTATTTAAACGGACAGTATGATAGTTTCAAATCAAAAGAGACAGTGCATAACTCAAAACATCCATGAAAACAAAAATAAAAACAAAAGAAATCAAATAATAAAAAAAACCAATCACATATCCAAACACGGTAGCTTGATAATGTTCAGCAAAGTGCAATTGCCAAAAATCCAATGGAACATTTTTATTATAAACAAAGTTTACATTATGGCCATCATCATCCCTATCCACAATACCATCATTAAATCATTATACACCTAGTTCATAAACAGTGTGATTATCAAATATTTCTTATATTTCTATAAAGCTCGGCGCTTCAGCCACAGATGATGTTTGCGTCGACTTTGTTTAATAATAAAAGTGTCTTTAAATCGTTTGGTTATGTGCAGTCACTCACCATTTTATAATCATCTATTTTGCTGATGGATCGAAGATACAGGTTGACTCGCACTAACGTGGGAGCATCGCCTTTAGTGAGAAAAAATATCAAATCTTAGACTTTATAAGGATTGTGTTAGCCTAGCCCTAGCCGGATGCGACTTAGCCGCCTACGCTGCCAGTCAAGTCGCAAGATTTTTTTTAAACGAGGGGTGATGAAATGTCGGATGCTAAAAAATACAGGTGCAATCTTATCAGGTGGTTTCAGACTTCAAAATAGTACTCGGATTTTAGGAAAGCGTAAAACAATGTTGTAAAAAACTTGACATGTCCATTGACTTTAAAACCAGCTGTTACATTACACCTCCATAAAATGGACCCAACGTATTCTTCTAAGCGCGAACATATTCAGTCCATTTCATCAAACTAAATGCCCCTTGAGTTGAAACCATAAGGACAACCAGCCAATCTAAAATAAACAAAAAAAATCTATGTTCTAGAAGACAAAATCCCTTCCAATGCTCTCAAAGATGAAAAGCGGACCGATAGTTCGATTTAAGACCACGGAGCCGGTCGGAAACAGTTAACGCGTGTCAAAAAACGATTTTGGTCGTTAACACCAAACGGGAATCATAAGAAGAATAAAAATAATAAATATAAAATGAACATTACACTTAACGCGGGTAAGCCTCTCCTCCGGAGAGAGTTGCCCATTCATTTGACTTGTAACCTCGCGACCCGGTCCATGTATTTACTTAGACTAGTTACGAGTGCGGTCCTCTCGGGTGACTTACCATGGTGACGTCATCGATCTTTGATATACTTCTGACAAATATATTCACGCTCACAACCGCAGGCCCATCTAAGTACCAAGCAAAATATACGGTTGATAAAATAATTATCAGACTAATGGAGCCAGCCCTAAACGTAACGATAGTGAGTTTGTTTGTGCCCTACGTGATGTCGCTCTGAAAACAACATGTTAACCGACTCACCTGCGACCCGCGGGCGCGGGCCAACGGAACTGAATGAAAATAAACATCGAAATGGAACACAATCTGTGAATTCAAACAAAATGGGACGTGGACGGATGGACACCGGGAATAAAGAAGCGATCGACAGACTTTGCTTGTTTATAGGAATTTGTGTTAGTGTATAAATAGAGCAGAAATTTAATCATAAAATTGAAAAGAAAACTTCATCTAGCTGAGCGAAATCGGAGGCGAATTTACACAAGTTAAGCAGTGCGCGGCGGCCTCTCGGAATGAAAAATGTTGGGCTGTCTGTAGCAAATTTACAACATCACGAAAAGCTTTTAAGGAATTAAAAAGCCGTACACGCTAACCGAATCAATGCTGCTATAATCCTTCTAATTCTGACGATACAAATCCATAAGTTGTATCAGATAAAACATCAGGCAATAATACATTTAAATTAATTTCATCTAACACATTTCTGTTCCGGCTCCATTTTAGTAAATACGCTTCGACTATTTGGCTGTTCCACATCACGTTTCCAAACATGTTCCGTGTCAAGAAAACTGTTCCACGGAATCCGGATATGAACTAGATTGACATGAAACGGAAATTACTGTTCCCATGCCGTGTAAGTACGAATAACACGGCTCAGGGAGGATTACCCGGTATTTTACCACGACTTAAGGGCATAGGTAACTTCTGAATATTAATATCAACTGCATGACATGACAGGTACGTAAATATGAATAGATCGAACTCGTTAAAAGTAGCCTGACTCGCGTGTTTACAATCTCATATCGATTTTTTAATAGCAATGCATTTTTTAGCGACTTATGAAGCAGATAGTGTTTGGACATGGACATTTAATTGCGTTAATTATTTTCAAATGTTTGCGTGAAAATAAAAAAAGTATTTCGTAATAATAGACTATGAGAAAATTAATATTATGATTATCGACCCGAAGAACATAGAGTACAAACGACACACAATGAGTGATCATTTATATACTGTATAGTTTTACAAATAATCACTTATTACACGTGGTTCGTTGTTACAATATTCACTCACTCAAAGAAAAATATTTAAACGTACCTATCCGTTTGTAAATATTTAATTTTAGTAGTTATCAGTCTTTTTCAACAGTCTCTGGGAGGGCAGGGTAAGTTTTTCGTCAAAAATAGTCCAGACTGGTTTCCGAACCGGTACCCAAGATAGGTATGTACCTATGTAAGAATACCATGTAAGAAATATTACACAAAATAAAAAGTAGGTAAAACTATTATCCAATAACGTACTCGACATTAGAAAAAGAAAGTGCTGTGCCCGAATCAAGAAAACTTATAGTTTTTCATACTGAACCGGCCCAGAAGTGCTGAAAAGGACTCGACCCTCGCAACGTAAAATTAAATAAATACACGATAAAATCCATTTAAACACTTTAATTGGTAAGTCGTCGAGAGATCCTATGAAAACACAATTTTGCTCTTTGGTGTTCCAAGCTCGCCCGCACTCGAGCGGTTCGTAGCAACATAAAAATATATAAAATACCTATTTATGTCTAAGTAACAAGAGTTCTCACAGACGTTTATGCAATTCAACACTATTTATGTGAAAACTAGTGTTAATATCTGAAAAAAGAAAACACGCAACAGACGCTCAAGATGAACTTGTAGGTAAAAGCTAAGTGAATCCATCTTGATAGTCCGCGTAACCTAGCACACAGATATAGTTTAAAAACACAGAAAATCGTAACCCATACTACAGAAAGGCAGTTGTTTTTGACGCCGCGGCGGCAACTACAACTGGCTACACGTCGCGAGAAATGCTCGAGTGGTTCAACCGGTACCTAACCATCCGCTTAATATTGACGAAAAATAACAACACTTTTTCTTAAAATACCTTTTACCGAAAAAGTATCTGTAATTAAGTCTACTCCGAAAAGACATTAGTGTCTTTTTAACCCTCTGAGAGAAGTCTAACGCAGAATGTTTTTTTGATCAATATTTTGACAAGACCGGCTCCTTTCGTCAATATTTACTGAACAGTATTTATTGGGTTGAATCACCCTGACATTCGCCCGGAGCGATGCGTTACTAAGGCACGAAAAACTCGAAAAATTTCTAGAAATATCACCTAAACCTTAAATTTTTCTCACAAAACCTTTCCGAATGTATCACGTTTCGGTGATAATTTATCGAGTTCTCGTGAAGCGCTACCGACTACGAACAACGATTATGACGTCTTACTAACCATCTTTATGTCGCTTATGGTAGTAATTGTTCGTACGAAGATATTTATGTTAACGACAGCGGGTCCATCTGGCGATAAACATAGTACAACAGCAAAATGTTCTTTAAAATGTCGCTTATTATAGTACCTATGGCCATCGGCCCCTTGTGCTAGGATGGAGAGAGTTCGATGAAAATTCGCCTGAAACAAGTCTTTTCAGCAAATTCTGAAGCGGACGATACACTCTCGCCACCCTAGGGCGACCCGTTAGGTACAGTAATTGTCACTTCACAATTCAGCAGTTACAGTCCCACATTATGACGATACAAGCAATCTGTAAGTGGCTTACCCTCTCCTTATGGACTACAAATGTTAGATGCGGTTTATGCAATTCAACATGTGATATATATTCCGCAAGCAATTTTTCTTTCAATTGTTTCACAAGTATCGGATCCGTATAAAGTAAAACTACGTTTACGTAATAAACAATGGTTATCTAAACCGATCATGTGTCAACGATGACAAACGACTAGCAAATGCGACTACGAAGACATTGAAATGATATTATGCCTTATAAAAATCATGGTCCTTCTCACCCCGATATAAGCTTTATTTCTTCTTTATCGATTATACAATAAAAAAGGAATCGCTAGTGGTTTAATCGATATGCTGTGGGCACGACCGTTATGAAGACATCGTCTTGACAAATGATCCCGAATTGGAATAGTGAATGCCTACCGAATCAATTTAACACCAATCCATTTAGGTTAAAAAGGGTGAGCATAAATAACCGGTAATTACTTGACTATTGTACCATCGGAAACATGAATATCTAAAGTTTACGATATAACAATAAAGCACTGTACTTAAATGCCTGCTTAACAGGAAGGTAAAAAATATTATTTAAGAAGATTGGTCCACAAACGTAGTACGTATTTTTAGTATTATTTTTATTTAGATAAAATACATTGGATTTAACCTCGTAGTTGGTCAACAAGGCTTGTATTTATAGGTACCATAAAGATGTCAACAATAGACACAAATACTCAAATGTATAGAAAATGAGGCTCGGAAACAAATATTCTTGATCATCACATAAATATTTACCCAGGACCGTCAATTTCCCACATGACTGCCTAACCTGACTCAAAGCTAAACACGTCTTCAGTACCTATAGTCAGGTAAATGACGGAGCAATAAATTAATTGATCCAATAAATTATTCTCCAAACAAAAGAACTACTGAACTGAAATATTAGAAAGGGTCGCTGGGCTGGTTACCCGACCAACGCCAGATTCCGACCACCTGGAGGAAGAGTATCTTTTCTATTAAATAAATTAATATTCACAGACCCTAAAGAAAGTGAGTTGGTCCACCATTCGGCGGAGTTGTTTGACAAGTCAAAATGCACAAATGTTGCCACAGTACGGCCAGTGCTGTTCATATCGATATTATTTAAGGCCTCACTAGACGTACAGATCTTACGGCCCTATTTATCGGGTACCCCTTGGTGCTTGCCGAGATCATCGAAAGTCGAAATTAGTAGTGTTTCTCTCAATCTAAAATGCTCTCCAAAAAAAGGATTTGTAAATTTTATGATTTTTTCATATTTCTCCATATTTATTTTACTTTTGTCCGCTTAATGAGCCTTTAGTTGCCGAAAAGTAGAAACTTTTACATTTATTAAATTAGGTAGTAAAGTAGTATGACTTAAATCTTGATCGATAATACTTCCTATCGAATAGTATATCGATTTAATATTCCGAAAAATGCTGGCACATTTTTGTCCGTGAATAAGAGGGTATAGTTAGTTACTTTATACTTATCGATATATACCGTCACTATTTTTTTTGCAACATCTCATCTGCCAGTTTACTCCGCCGAATTATGGACTTGACTTTTTAGGTATCCATTTTTTTAACCTGACTGTGGCTTTATACTCTTTATAGGCCGGGCTCAATAAAACTATGGGACTGCATGGTATATCCATTTTATAAGAAGTTATTGAATGGCAATTCATTACAAAAACGGGAAAATACTTTTTTAGTTCATCAACTCATCCAAGTGGTCGCAAACCGGCGCACCAAATTAGCTGCAATGATCACTAACCGCCATAATATAGACCTTACGAATAAACCGCCCGCGTGGTCGTGTCGGAGGTTTCCCCTGGACTTTCCCCCTTCCAACCGCGCACTCCTATCGCTTTAATGGGCCCGGCCTATACAGCCACAGTCAGGTTAAAAAAAGACCTTACGTCACTCTAATATTGCAAATCCTTTCAATTTGATCGTATCATGCTCTACTTAAGTAAAGAGAGGGATTTCCTCCCGTACTAATCTAAAAATAACCAGACGCAATGACTGGCGAAACTGGCTAAAGAGCCCTTGCTTAAAGAATCGCTTCTTTGTCAGTACATGACTGGCTGAACACAAGTACCAACTTATGAAAAGCGTTCCCAGCTGTGAAAAGTTTCATAGACCGATGTTAGATTTTTTTTGGGATACCTACGATTATGGCGTGACAAATTATCTGGTAATTGTATTTCATTTTTATCGTGAACAATGTAATTGTCGGTGTTTTCGTCGCTTAAGTAAATAAATCATTTAGGGAAAGTATTTTGAATACATATGAAACTAACTAAGGTTTGTTAACTTAATTGTGTATGCGATTACGATCTTCATAATATAAACAAAACGATCATAATGAGAGGATAAACGATTACATCAATGGTAGTTAGCACATTAGTAGCAACTACGTCAATGACAATTTTTATTACAAGACCGAGGCCGCCGTTTTTCAGTCATAAAAATCCAAAATGGCGGAACTCCCGCAGTTTTCAATAATTAGTGTTGTTGAATTGACAACATTTCATTTTTTTTAGTGCCGCTTTTTATTGTCTGGCTCGAAAGAACGCATAATTTTAGGGCACCCGTATTTTTAAAAAGCCGGAAAATATCGTTTTTTATAATAGCAACATTGGAAACTCTAAGTGACGTAATTTCCTGTTAAACATATTTTACTACTTTATCCAAAAAATACTGTAAAAAAAAATCCAAAAAAATGTTTTTTGTGTTCTACAAACGTTTTCCTCGAAATGGTTTTCGATTTAGCAAATTATTATTTTTTGAAATGTTGTCAATTGAGTCTCTTTTATTTATCTACTTAAGTAAGTTTAAATTAAGCCATTGACACATACAGCCTTGGCCAAAAGTGTTGAGCACCCCTTATTTTCCTTTGTAACTTATAAAAAAACTATTATTTTTTAATTACAAAAATGCACATTGACGTAAAATATGAAAATGTATCCTACTAAAGAACATCTAGTGAACTTTAGATGATATCATTTCGAAGTAGCTATTGCTAACTGAAGACTAGAAATAGACGGGTTTGCAATAAAAGGACAAATTGCATTTTTTGAAAGATATTTAATTTTCTTTAATAAAAGGATATGAAATGCTTGATTGAAAGTTTAACTTTTATATGGAAAACGTGTGAGTGCTCAACACTTTTGGCCAAGGCTGTATAATTCGTACACAACTGTAAGGCCAAGTGCTGTCAAATTAACGCAAGGAAAAATCTACCTTACAGTCAGAGTTCTAAGTCTAGTTTTGCTTGCGTTCGTTTGACAGAATTTAGCCTTAGAGTTGTGTCCGAGCTATACAAAGATATCATACATTAACTTCGGCCTATTTTATAAAATGGGCACTATACGATTATCAAAGCCTCACCCTATGATAAGATCTAAATAGCTAACGCATGGAGGCATTTTTCGTGTATTCCTCCACATACTTAAGGTAATACCTTTGAACGCAGCCTTCCCGGCGCTCCCACAAAAAGGTTATTGCGGATGACGCCTCTTGATTCTGATTTATCTTTTTTTTTACTCGGATGGCGATACGTTGTAGAGAGGTTATTGAGTATGTCGATACTTTTACACATAGTTTTCCCTAAAAAGTTTTCATTCATTCATTCATTCCTTCATTCATCAGGAAGACTTGTTAAATAATGCCAGCACGAATTTCGATCCGCTGCAACGTCATGTTGCTGCGAAAATAAAAAAATAAATAGAACCTTTTGATCGTCAAGAAACGTTTGTTTTATTAAAGTTTTGAATAACCGGGTCAACTACGACTTAATCTGACAGGGCATGTAGACCGATATCGCTACGTGCGCAAGTTAAAAATTCGGCTTTGACTTTAAGCATGAGTGAAAAATAGTATGTTTGACAAAACCCCTTAAAGTCAAAATGCGATATACAATATTGTATAGCCTAGTTGGCCTACATAAAAATAAGAGATTAACGGTTGACATTCACATGGAAAACTTACTTGAACTTTATACCTAATTTAGTATAGATAGAGAATGTATTCTATAGGTAATTAAAAGCTTTCAGAAAACATGTGAGCTTATTTCAACGACAGACAGAAGTTTCAAAGATTTGCTTACTGTTTTCTCAGTTGGTGAGCCAGTAATAAATGTTTAAAAATACATTTGTACAGGTTTCAAGGTAACAAAAGGGAGTCAGTACCTATTCGTATTTCCCAGTAGGTAATGAACTAATAAAAAATAATAGTATCATTAATCATTATTAGATTTTATTTCAGCTATTGCTATTGTATCTTGGACGATCTATTTATTCTAATCGTAGTAGATCAAAACATTGTAGAATTCGTGTGATATTTTTGAAATATATCGTAAAATATCTAAATTTTTCGACGTTTTACGATGTAACCATTCTGTTATATATAATTAAATATCGTGATATTACATTCGGATAGAGATTCGTTCAACATAACATTAGCCACTTTAGTACAGTCAGCGTCATATAGTACGTAGCAGCCAAAGTGTCCAAATACGTCGGCACACCATACAAAACATACGGTGTACCGAACTATTTGGCCACTTTGGCTGCTACATAATATGACGCTGACTGTACATACGAGTATATGTTCGAAATTAGCGATTTAAATTTCAATAACAGGATTGGTTCATATGGTTTAGACACTACCGTAATCTCTTGATTTGATACTAAAATAACAATCCCAGGATTGTCAAATAGATATGTCCTAACTGTAAGTAATTCCTTCAGCTAATTGACTTCTAGCCATTCAAAACCTAATACATATTTAGTATAGTCAAGCGCAGCAGAAATGGGACCAGTACAAACAAAACTATCAACAAGCTGAGTCCATTGTTATTGACGCGGACTCTAGCCCAGTGAAGGGGACGCGCTACGTTAAGGGGATACCTACCAGTGCCGTTGATGCCGGACGGCCGGATCCGAGCGTCGTACCGCCCCGGACCGAGGATCTGATCCAATATCTGTTTCTCCTTCTCCCTGAAGTTTATCTTCCCGTTCACGCATCTGTGGAAAAGACAGGAAAATAATAATGTGATTTTAAAATCCGTCAGGATTGTTCATGAGGAGATGGCATCTACGGCACGGTAAAACGCTATAGTTTCGTTCATAATCAGTCTAAGGCGACTTCCTGACTTGGCGGGGCGGGATCGATATGTGACATTTTCTTCTTTGACGTAAACTTACTGGCGTCGCAAAGATTCCCACTTGACAAAATACTGTCAGTATTACATTTGCGCAGTAGTAATATTATGCGCAGAAGCGGACCAGTACTGCCTTCGCATCGTCCCGCTTCCGTGCATCCCGCGCCAGTCAGGAAGCACTCATTTAAATGTAGGGGCGTAGTAAAAAATGGTATCGCGTCGACTGACAGCTGATACTGACATTTGACATTTTCCTCATATCGTACTGCCTCCGCACCGACAAATCAGGAAGTCGCCTAAGGATAACGTATAAAAGCGACCAGTATTATACTTCTTTAGAATTATCGTTTATCCAACAATTGATAAAGATAATACCTACACGTCCAAATATATAGAAAATTCTGCTGAACCAAAAAGTTACATTTTTATACTAGCCTCAAGAGACATACATTTTCTCTTCTTTAGAAGGTAGGTAGAACTGTCGATATATACTGTCGATTATAAACTTTCCTATTATACTTTGATCCTTGATTCGTAACAACTAGTCGTAACCGGAGTATGATTTATACTGGTTCTTCTGAAGCAATGCGTCCGTGCATTATGAACTTATGAATATTTATGCGCCTACTTAGTTTGAAACGTTCAATGATCGTGGGTGTGCAGTTTCGACCGATTAATGACTACACACAATAGGGATGACGACACTATAAAAGAAAATCAGTAAATCCAAATTTTCTACATAAAGGCTCAAATTCTCAATCAAATGGCGAAAAAAGTAATGAAAAAAAAAAAACGTAATTATAAGTCTTCAAAGTTTTAAGAGTGGGTATGTTCTGTCCCTTTTCCGCAAAAGCACCTTTGTATTGAACGATCGTCATTTACTATGACGCTACTTAACAGTGACGTCACGGTTAGGTTTAGGTAGCACTTTCTCTCTCTAACTACGAACATTCTAACCGTTGTAGCTTCGTTATTTTTTGAGATATTTGAATAGGATTTTCACTATTCGGCATAGTTTTCTGTCTTCTTTCTATTGACGTAATAATTTTTTTTGAGTCGACATCCCTATTCTTTGACTATTTTACTCTTCACTCGATATCTCAAGTCGCCGCGTACAACGAGTCGCGATATTTGTGGGAATTCAATGGAATTTCGCAGAATGCCTACTCGTTGTTTGAAAATTATTTTGATTCCAATCTGATATTTACAAATGTTCTGTATGTGTGGTACTGTTGACAGGTAGCCAAGTGGTTTGAGGTGTGCAACTTTCAACCTTATGGTTTTAACAAAAAATCATTTACACCGTGCATGTTAACTCAGTTGTATAATTAAAAATATTAATACACACAACCGTAATATAATGTATATATCTTTTTTGGGAACTTGTGGCTTTATAGTACATTACTTACCAAGGGCGATAAAACAAAGAATGCCTCAGATCGCAGGTATTTTACGCCCGAGCCGAAGGCAAGGGCGATAAATATGCGATCTGAGGCTTTCTTTATTATCGCCCGTGGTAAGTACAAAATTTTATGTCACCCCCTGGCCAGGAAGTGGGTTTTTTCGCGCGTGGAGCGTGCGATAATGGCCAGTTTATGGCTAGGTGTGACATAAATTACTTATTGGCAATTTTGTTAAATTATATTTATTTTTACCATTTACACCATAAGGATATTCTCATCATTATTGAATTACTACAGTACTACATTTTCAATTCCTAAAAAGGTATTTTAGACTCTACCTTTCAGTGGACGAAAAACTAGCGTTTCGAGAAAGGGCGATATTTGTAGTGTATACATTTTTAAAGGGTCGGCAACAAGCATGTGACCCCCCTGAAGTCGTAAGCGTCCATAGACTGCGGTGACCGCTTACCAATAGGCGGGCCGTACGCTTGTTTGCCACCGACGTGGTATTAAAAGAAAGTATCGCGTCAACCGGATTAAAAAAGTGAATGATTTGAATAGTTGTCTCTTTACAAACATGTCGCCCGAAGTGACAATTAATACGTGAGTTTTAACCGTTTAATAAAATAAAGTTGTCTCTTTGTTTTTTTATAACAAAATATTGGTCTGCATTTTACATTGCATAAATAAGGTGTCAACTAATCTGATATAAAAGTAGCTAGACGTAAAACTATAACTATGTTACAAGTTAATTCAACCATAAACTGAAACAATAAAGTTACTGTAATGTAGTTGGATTTGTTTTGGCAAGCCGTCTAGTTTAGCGTGTGAAAATGTGAGCGGACAGAAATAACGCCAGACGTGATTACTAATAATTATTTTACAAGTCAAGTAAATTATACGCCGACTAAATAAGTTCCGTAGCTCTAGTATAAGTTTTTTCGAAACATTAACTACCTAATTCGAACGCGTTTGCGTTTTGTCTCAAAATGTATGAAAACGCTCTCATCGAGTTTGAAATACGCGCGTTCATCGGTTAGCAACAAATGTTCTACTGGCTGTTTTAGTTTCCACTAGTGACCACCACAGGCGCTGTTCACGTTTTCATACCACTTTCATACATTTTGAGATAAAACGCAAACGCGTTCGAATTAGTTAATGTTTCGAAAAAACTTATACTAGAGCTAGCGACCAGTTAATTTGGTGTGCCAGTCTGCAGCCACTTAAATGAATTGATTTATAAAATTCTCGTTTTTGTATTTTATGGAGTTCTGTTCAATAACTACCAAATACTATGCACGACTCACTGTTTCTTTAGGGCGTGTAAAAATGTTTCAGTCAAAGAGACCTGAAAAAGCTTTCCAGGCGGCCGCAAAGTGACACTGGTCGCGTAACCGGCCTAGCGACCCTAATGTGAGGTACAAACCCAAAACCGAAAATGTCGTACAGTCGCCATCAGATAAATCGGAACGAACGAGGTGCTCACAATTATCTGAACACGACTCTATTGTCTTGGTGTTAGAGTGCATGTTCAGATATTTTTGAGAACCCTGAAGAGTACAGATATATTTGATGGCGACTGTACCATAATATTATAAACATGGTTCATATATTCTACCTTTAAATACCTAATAATAACTTATAATATAACTTGCATTGAATTAGTATGTAAATGTGTGGATATATGTAGGTATTATAAAAATAACCGTATTTAGATTAATGATATAAAATGTTGTAAGAGTATTTGTATTGTATTGTATTGTATTGTTGTATTATGATGTCTATAGCGATTATAAATTCAAAAATATCACATTACGTCCGGCATTTAGTGGGCGAGTTCCAATCTCCGCGCGATATTATCTGTTGTAAATTTTTCTCGGCAAACCCATGTTACCGCCATTTGTCTATGCCTGTGATAATTTCCCGCGCATTCTTAACGACATTTTTCACGTTTTATGACATAAGCCTGTCTTTCGATGATCAACGCGGAATTTCGTTCATGATTTATTTAACTGTTTGCTTCAGAAGTTCTTTTACCGTTTTATTAAAATACAAAATATATATTTTTCAACAAAGAAGTAAGGTTTTAAAAATAAACTAACCATAATAATGACGAACCACGCGTTTATTAGAGACGAGCTCTATTCCACTGACACCTCAGATTCGGTTGAAGCCGCTCAACCAATCTCACTGGAGCGCAAACTCTTATAGATTATTCCAGTGTTTAAACCGCCCGCGTGGTCGTGTCGGAGATTTCCTCTGGATTTTTCCCAGGCCACTCTCCGACCGCGCACTCCTATCGCTGTATTGGGCCCGGCCTTTATAGCTACAGTACGGTTCAAGAAAAAAAAGAGCCTAAAGAGGATGACCTCAACACCCTGTCACCTAATTGTAACCATATGTTTTATGTGAATAAACGCATCATTCATTCATTCATTCATTCATTCATTAATTGATTATAGGGGCCATTTTACGGAAAGTTGTACACTCGACTTTTTTTTTAAATTTGGATAAAATGTGTCCCAAATTTTTCATACAATTTCCAGTTTTTCCATTCCGTTACCACCATACAAACATTACAAACTTAGTATGAAAACGGTAACGAAATGGAATAAAAAAAAACTGGGACACTTTTTTCCCCTATATCATTCGAAAGTGCTTTCGATGCTGAGTACAAAAACCCCGATTTTATCCAAAATAAAAAAAGTCGAGTGAACAACTTTCCGTAAAATGGCCCATAGTATCATTTTTAATTGTATCAAAAACTACAAATAACGCAGCTTAACAATTGTTCACGGGCAGGACGGAAACATCAAAGAAAGGAAATCCAAGCGCGATTGTTAACCATGAAAGTAAAATGAAGGGTTGATGGCGGCCCGAATTACTAAACCTTCGTCTAATTGTCGATGGTATCGAGCTTGCCATTACCCTTGTTTTATTACCCTTGTTTGCGTTGGTGACTATAAAAATGTCGGCAACTTTTCAAGGTTTACAAAATGGGAACAAATAAAATGATCACCTAAATAACTTTTGATATCATCAAATTTTCGAACCCTAAAATAAGGTTGAACACTCAAAAAATTTTATCGATCAGCAATTCCGAGTCACCAAAAAAAATCTACCTATTTTTGCAGCACTTGCACCTATTTTACTTATTGCGTTCCTATAAATTTATAATCGCATCAAAAAATTGTCAAGTACCACCAAAAACACTAAACTACCACCTAATCTCATGCACCTTTTTTCATTAGAATAACATCCAAATATTATACACATCGCATGCTACATTTTAGTAAACAGTTAGAAATTAATTGTTTTTAGCACTATAAATATTTTAGTCAATTCCAAAATGTTATAAATTAGTAATTAGTAAAATTCAAAATTAATTTAAAAAGCAACGCCCAATGTGGCTGTGTGAAATAATAACACGTATACTGCTATCTCACTCAATCAAATACAAAGAATTGTCTGAAGCATAAAACCTACTGATATGTCGTTAGAGTGAAAGGTACCTATTGCTGTTTCATTCTAACTACCTATTGCTGATGGTTTACAAACTGCAAGAAGTTTTATTATTAATTTTTTAATGCGTTGACGTGAGCGCGTTTGATTAAAACCTTTTATTTGAAAATGAGTTTTGTTGATTTATTAAATTGTTAGTTTGTTATGAAAATGGATAAAGGTCCTCAAATGAGTTTACTTTATTAATATAGATAGACTTTCATGGAAAAATTAAAGGAAGTTAATAGGTAGAAATAGGTATAGGTAGGTTTAGGTTATGTTAGTTTTGCATCGGCCCGAAGGGCCAAAACAACTCAAAATAGGAGCTCCGCGCCAGCGGAGATCCGTCAATACTGTTCCAATCTCCACTAGTTTGAAATTAAAATAGCTATTTTTATTTCAAACTTCAACTTCTTAAAATCATTTAGCGCTGTCTTGCTCGCACGCGGTGCGAGGTGCGAGCGAGACGGACCGTATGGAAAACCGCATCAGTGTGCTAGCAATGAGGTTAGACTAGATTGGAACTGCTTTGCGCGTCGGACATTAAAAAACAATTGCCGCGTCAAATTTGGTGATCATGTAGTATTTCTGGGTATCGAAAGAATTATTTGGGTGTAAATAATTTTAATAGGATTACGAGCCCTGTAATATTTGGATGTAAATTATATGAAATTTGGTGTTTGAAATTAGCTGATCATTAAGTATTTTTGGGTAGTGACTAATTTATTTGGTAACAATTTAATTTAATAGGTTATCGACATGTTACTTCTTTGAGTTGCACTTTATATTTAAAAGGAGTTGAAAATTTGGTGCGAATCTAGTATTTTTGGTAATGAATGTAATTTCTTAGAGCATCATTCGGCAACTAATTTGGTGGTTCGTTAAATGCTACCCTTACAAAATCAGATGTTACATTCGTGTATGCCATATGCCACTGGGACTGTTTCGAGTTATTTGCAAATGTAATCATAATCAACGAGTGGTAAAAGCAATAATTTAGTAATAATTTTTGTATGGCCTGTAGAAACTATTTTGGAAATTTACGATTCGCATAATATGTCCGCGCATAAATTTTTGTTTGTTCTGGTAAACATTTTCATAGTCACCGTTAGTTGTCTGACAGTAAAAAATAATGGACAGCCCGCGAAATTTCAAGCTTAGTAAAAATAAATCTGTAAAAAAGGTTGTTTTTTTTGTATTAGGTAACCTACTTAAAAAAAACCAGGAGGTAGGTACTGTATTACTAACTTGACATCAAATACCACTACTGAACCCGAAGGCCAATTCAAAGAATGATATATATAATTTGGCTCTGTTTATCATAGTTTTACTTTTTGCTTTTATCCAAACGATTCGTTATGACTTTGGGCCTTGGGGCAAACAAACGAGTGTACCCGCCCAAGTTAAATAGGATATTCATACATTTTAAACAAAATCGCGCGGTGGACGTCACCGCTGGCGAGAATGCCGTGTACGCGTTGTTGTATTTTAACACCGTGAGCGCAGTGTTACAAATGTATTGCAAAATGATTTTCTTTCGGGAAAACTCGGATCTCAATCGGAATACGATGGCACCCGAACTGTCAATCAATAATTATGCACTACATCTGTACATTTTTCGATGGACGGTGTGATTACGTCGTCCGGGTCCGTGAGTGTGTGCCTAGGACGCCGGACCGTGACCGCAGCGCAGCGGTGTGTGTGGCGATCAAGAGGCCGCAGTATAAAAAAACGTCACGCATAAGTCACGCCAGTGCGTTTACGAGCATCAGTGTATTTGGAGCAGCCGCGTGGGCCAACCGTAAGTACTCACTCTGCGAGTTCTGTGAAGCACATCAGCAGCAGGCAGAAGAAGGCGGCGCATGACTGCCGCGACACGTCCATCCTATGTCTGTAACAAACAAAACACACGTCCATACAAACATTCAACATTTGTCTAAAAAATACAATACGCGTGTTTGCCTGAAGGCCTTCCTCTCTGCCGTTCGGATATGCGATTGCAACATAGAGGGACTTCCGTTTTTAGTGGCATACCCTCTGTGTGTGAACGCTGCACGCCGCCTTAGAGGTCTATTTGGCTTGACGTTTGATGTTTCATTTATTTAACTCTTGCTTCCAATCCGATTGATATGCTAATCATATCAATCCGTTTCGTACACGTGATACGAAAATAACTAACTAACTAACTGGGCTGGCACGACGACCCAAAATGAGTCTTGGCCTCCGATACAAGAGCACGCCACTTTGCTCGGTCCTGCGCAATTTCTCGCCAGAAAACGACGAAAATGCTAAAACTATTCGTATTTGTGGCTCTGTGGGCTGTAGACCTCGAAAGATGCTCGCGAGTGATTTTTTTATTTTCAACCCCTCATGGCTGCGCTATTTTGAAAAATTCAGAAACACGTTGAAATAAATCTCAATATAATTAATGAACCTGCTCATAAAATTTCACGAGATTCATTTGAGAAAGAAAAACATCGCGGGATTCGCGGGACACACAATAAGAAAGCATTCGTGCCGAAGCCGATACGCGCTTCGCGCTTACTCGGTCAATAAGGGATACGATAGGTCGCGTGGGTAAAGTTAGAAAGGTGATTTCCGTGATTTCCCTGAAACACGGCGATGGCGCCGGTCCAAGCCGTCGTGAGCCGGCTGTCGATGCCCGCTGCACTTTATTTATAATGCAGCCGACCCAGTTGCTAACGAGGAGACGGGGAATTGGGGTGAACGGCTAATGAGGGGGTGAAAGGTCCCCGTTCAATCAATTCTGGTATCTAGGTATGGTTGAATTTCCTTTTGGTATAGCCAATTTCTATAAAAACGTTATTGTAGTTTGAACCGTAATATTTATTACTTCAATGGTAAAATAGCTTTATTAGAGAAATTACTTTGATGCAACTCGGCCAAAATTATTTCATGATAAATGGACGCTCGCAGCGGAGCGGCCGGCGGAGCGTGCATATTAAACAATTGCATTTTACGGTTCAACTTAAATTATTAAATATATGGAGATACTTCAGGCCGTGAACGACAGATTTCCTACCAACATTTTCTTTAAGATATCAAGAAAATTCAATGTATTAATCAGATGAGGATTAAATTAAACTTTCGTACTCCACGGGGATTAAAATTACAATGACGCGCTAAATATGATACTCAGTATGACAAGTCAGATACACTCAATTAAAGACTGAAACCGGATCTAATTCCAGTGTACTTAAGGTGTAGAATTGAAAATTATCACCCCTCACCTCGTTCTTTTAACTGAAAGGCATACGGTATCATAGGCGCATTGTAAACAATTTGCGAGTAGAATAACATTGTAAATGATAGCAGGTGGCAGCCATGACTAATGGCCGCGGGCTGACGATGCTGACATATAGATGTCGCTTTAATTACTCTTGGCGGACTCATAATCGTTTTGGACATGCTGTTTTACATGCGTATAAATCGAGGTTTTTACATTGAAATATTTATTTTATGCATGACTGAACAGATATTGATTCTCATCTGATGGAAAGCGACGACAAGGCCTAAGATGTAGCTCGCTGGTCCAGCAATAGCCTATTCACTCTTGCCTTGAAGAGGTCTAGATTATAATTATTCGGAAATAAAGAACGAAACGAATGAATCAAATATAGGAAGGCCTCATTACGGCCTCATCGGGGTTCGAAATAATAACAGTATTCACTTTTTAACACGTCTTCTAATTTTTGGTCTACTAATATAAATTATAGAAATATCAGTAGTTAATTGTAACTTATTTTTTTTCATTTATTTTTCATTAGACAGCGAGCGCATTAACCCCATGTCGACCGGTGACGCGAATACAAGTCAAGTAAACAAAAACATTGTTTTGTTTTGTTTTTTCACCGTCAACCAGCGACAGTAAAAAAAGGACATGGACAAAAGCGTATTTACCTAACCCTAAAGAAGAACAACATAAGTATAAAATCAAGGTTATAACGCACCAGTCGGCAGTCGTGCACAACCACCAACCAACCAGCTGGCCTAAAAATTTTACTTCAAGCTGATTTATATGCAAACGGAATCTTATTTCGTATGAAATGCAAATTCAGGACTAGACAGGACATAGAAAGAAACTCCCTTGCGAAAAGAAACTCCCTTCCAAGAAAAGTTTTCTTGACACCTTTTGTTTTTAAATCCGCTGAATTCACCCCTCGCGCGAACAAAACGCATTTAGTTTTGATGAAGTTGCACAAATTAGAGCCCCGGCCTGCGGTCGCTAAACACGCGATACGGCTGTATGACATAATACCTACGCCATAATTCTTCTTTTAAAAAGTTACGTTACACTTTTTAAGTTACTTTTTTGTTTTTAACTGTAAATTTTTAAAGCCCAAATCGGAGAGCAGCAATCGGAAATTGCATAAAAATACCTGTTATTTAGTAATAAAATGTGCCTACGGATTTTTTTTAATGAACGTAAGTACCTGTTTGTACCGAAGGTGATTTTTTTATTTATGGTATGGTATTGATGGGCGTTTTCCAAAAAAAATATTTGGGTAAAATATCGCTGTCTCCTTACTTTGAAGTACTTTTTCTCCATTAAATATTGCATGAAACGGTAATCTTTGTATGAAAACATTGTAAAGCGACTTATTTTCTGCATCTTAATAGTAAAAAAACATCACAAATCCTATTTAAAAGCATAATTTTGGTAAAAAAACCGAAGAAAAGTAGTGATTTTTTGGCTGTCTCACGTCTACCTTGCAAACTTTAGAGCGAAATATTTATATACCTGTCTCCTTCTAGCCCCGGGTATGGCTGTTGTGTGAAAAGATCATATAATCCAAAATGTATTTTAAACCTTATTTTGTAGTGCCTAAAGTAAAAAAATCGTTAAAATCGCAATTTATTGTTGTCCTTCAAAATTGACGAGGTGGAAAGTTCCGCCACGCTACGGCGTTTTTACCAAGATGCGACCATTAAACTACCAATAACGGCTGCGTTTTTACAAAATGGCAACATTAAAATCCTAAAAATACTCGTTGTTTACCTTTTGAAATTAGTTTCGCGCGAAAAATGCTTCGAGATGGTAGTGCGTCACGGTGCATCAAAAATTTTCTTCCACCACGAACGGAGTATTTCTAAAGGTAAGAGATCACTTTTTTACTATAGGTTTGTCAATTATGATATATTGATAGCTCTAGTTTCTTACGTAAGCATTAGAATCGGATAATTTCAAGTGATTTTACTAATATTTCGTTTCAAATTCAATCCGGCATGCCTCCGTCACGTCCGCCACGTTACGTGATGTATTAGGGAAACAAAAATCGTGACGTATGGAACGAAAATTCGTGGTTTACATGGCGCGGCGGCTGGTCTGACACACATTAATTTATCGCAGTTGTTGAGATATCTGATATATATATATATATATAGTTGAAACTAGCAGCAAAAAATAATAAGTACCTATGTTAAAAAAACAGGTTGTCGTATAATTATTTTATAAAGAATTAATTTTATTTAATACATAATTTTATTGTTCTTATAGTTTAGTAGGTATCTTACTAGAATTGTACTAGTCTACTGGGCCTCGGTTCTAGGGTATTCCGAATTTGTGCGGTCATTTTATTTGCTATTAACTGCTAGATACTTGTTAGGTTAGGTTACCGCACTCCATGTCTGAGGTGTTCATTTACTACAACAATACATTTTTATGGGTTTATAAGGGGGGCTCCAATACAGCTAATAGGGGGCCGCGTAAATAAAAATGTTGCCGACCCCATCAAGTGGGGTATCGTTGAGTAGAGCTAGTTGAGTGCATACGTACAGTATTTTTTGTTTTTCGAAATATTGAAAAATAAAGAAATGAGAAGCCGCCTATAAATTATCATATAATTTTACTTTCCCCCTTTAAAATCTCATTAAATATTAATCCTAGTGAAAAAGTGTATAGAACCTTTTTTGTGGATGATTTTATGTAGATTATTTATGCCTAAGAACGTTTTTTGCTATGCGCCACCGTTTATGAGTTTTTTTTATGAAAAACCGAAAAATGGGACTTTCAACGACCCGCCATCCCTACCCCCCAGGGGCTGACGGATGGCTACCGGGCTAAATTAGCTTAGATTTACATATATATTACATCCGTGCCAAGTTAATTCATCCGATACCAAAATGTGCACCTACCATACATTGGGTGACAGACACTACTTCCCGTACTTTAGTAGCATTTAATAGAAGTCTATTTTCCGGGCGCATGTAAACCTTTCACGTAGTTCCTAAACGTGACAATTGTTTCACAAACGTCACTTTGTCCTACTTTGGCTGTGCTAGATTTTGTAAAAATTTATATTAATTATTAAGGATAATGTCCAGTATTTAGATCTCATTTGTTACAGTAATATGTGCCAATTGTGATAAATATAACTTTTGCCAGTTTTTTACCATAGTTTCCATGCTAAGACAAAAGCTAAGCTGTGATGAAACCCAAACGTAGCGTAAAGGAAAGATTTTTGTTAAAAAACTTTATTGTTTTAGAAGACATTGCAAATGTGTTTGCTTTTTATAAGATTGTTATTGTGTTAGATTCCATTTAATAAATATAAGTTTGCGAATTACACCCTGAAGTTTATTTGAAACGTACCTAAAGTTTGTAGCGTAATGGAACGTCACATTGGTAGTGATCAGATTTAAATTCATTTATTGACGATATTTAACAATATATAGCAACAAAGTAATATTTTTCTTGAAATATAATAAAAGGAGAACCAAATAAAACCATTTTTATCAAAAAATATTTTTTTATTTGGGGGTGGAATTCCACTACGTGACAGAACTTTATTTGGAAAACGCCCTGATATGAATTCGTGGGAATGAGGGCGCGGGTAGATTATATTTCCACAGTTTTATAGCTGTTCATTTTTTAAACATCATAAATAATTCAGTCATTGTTGGGTATATTTAGGTACATTATTAATTCACGTCGAATCGTACTACTGTATTCCCTATCTTTACATAAATATTGCCTAATACAACGTCTGTAACTTTATTTTTATTTATTTATTTGGAGAACCAACAGCTTACAAAGATACAATAGGTAATGTCATCGATAGGACACAAAAAAGCCAATTATAGGTTCCCGCCGCTGACTAGATTTTATTATGTAAAATATAAATGTATGTGATCGATCACTATTACTTATATATTGCTTATGTAGTATTCGAAAACTTCTATGCACAGATTCAGGTTGGCATCTTCTCTGTGGACATTGCCAAAGTTATGGGCTATAGCTAATTTTTGTACATATTGATTTAAACTTGCAGGATTTTCACGCATTGTTATTAATCCTAATTCGCAAAAACGGTATCTGCTCTGCTCTTGTTTAATTTTAAACAGTAAAAACATTTTACATATGCAAGTAAGGCCTTAACTATTGGCCACAGAAAAGAAGACTTTTGGTCTGTGTATGATTCCTTGACAAATAAAATGAAATGTTGTTACAACTCGAAGTTAACATAAATCACGTCTAGATATGCAAAATTACAATAAAATGTAAAATTACATGAATTTCCCGTCGCTTCCCATTAAAACTGGTTTAATCCCGCCATTGAAATAACCTCTTCTTTGCACCGAAAACGAGATACTCGCTTTCATGAAGTTATTTGCAGTTATTCCTATGGGAGCGAATGTAACGCGTGCCAAGTGTCAAGTGCCAACTGAACTGTCTAGCGGTGTTAGTGTCAGCCAAGCACTAAGAGCGGATAAAGGGGTAAATGACTAAATGCTGAAAAGAACAATATGACTCTTGTATTGGGTGTACAAATTAAGTACGCATCTTTTATACAAAGACGGTGGCAAACAAGCGTACGGTCCACCATGGTAAGCAGACACCGCAGCCTATAGACGCTCGCAATTCCGAAGGAGTCGCCTGTAGCCGGGCGGTAAGACACGCGACTTTCAGTCCTGGGTTCGAACCTTGGCTCGTACCGTTGTGTTTTAAAAATAAACGTGTGTGCGAAATATCATTAAATATTTACGCATCGCTTTCCGGTGAAGGGGGTGAAGGGAAACATCGTAGGGAAATCACCCTGGAAGGTCAGATGACAGTAGCTTTCGTAAAATTAGTGCCTGCAACCGGACCCTACAGAAATTAGGGTTCGCGTCTTTCCTGTGGATAGCGCCGGCCCTAGCCCTAGATCCGGGTGGTGCGAGATGGTCTTTGGGCGCCCTTCGGTTTGAATTTTTTCGACGTTGCCAGTTTGGCGCCCCTAGACATCCCCCGCTTGGCGCCCATTGACATCCGGCGCCTGGCGCGGCCGCCCCATCCGCCCTTGGGCCGGCCCGTCCTGTCTGTGGACATAGCCAAAGTTCAGGGTCTATTTTTGGTCGACTTATAATCCGCATATATGTCTGATGCCCGTTGACTATTGAATATTGTACCTACACTAGAGAAGTCTTTTGTTTTTAGGGTTCCGTATCAGAAGGGCCAAAACGGAACACTAATTGGTGTCGCCCAGGCGTCCGTCCGTCGTCTGTCACAAAATTTGTACCGAAGAATTTTTGACTTTCCCATTGTAAGTACTATGAACTTGAAATTTGGTGACAATGTTCATTATTATGTATATTTTAACCACAAATGTCAAATACTAATATATTGATATTCCAAAATATTTCATTCAAATAAATGTGCGGAGTCCAACTCTTGGCCAGTTTTTTCCATGTTTATTAGCCATTGGAAAAACGATAGGAGGGCGATAATGTTTCTTTCGGTTATTCCTAGCAGGTAAGGTACTTACCCGAAATAATGAATACCGACAAAATGTCTCAGACAATTTAAGCGAACTTGTAAAATTTGGGTTTGTAAACGCCAAGCAGACTACATCATAATCATAACGAATAAATTATCCATTACCCTTAAATGAGGGTAGCAAGAGATGACAAATGGGAAGGTGTTATTTATTAACGCGCCCTTGCTAGCCCACTTTAGTTTTGGCTCGTGGACTCGTAGAACATGCTAGAAAATGGAGCCCTAAATTCACTAGCCCGTTTGATATAACATAAGTGTTTTATAATTATACAGACTTACATTGAATTTGAAAACACACATGCCTAGAAAAGCAGCTTCCCTATTATCATTGTAATTGTACCTATTGTAATTTATGATATGTAAAAGAACCCTTGAGGTCTACTTGCAGAATAAATGTTTGAATTTTGAATAGGGTATTAAACAAAGGTAAAAATAAATTATTTTTTACTTGACTAATAAAAGATCTAACGAAAATACACGGAAAAATATCAATTATTAATTTATTTTAGCTAATTGAAATATTTTATAAGCATAAAGATTTAAAAAAGGACGCTGATTTGACATACCAATTTATACTGTCTTAGTGACGTCACTAAGACAGTATGTCCTTACAAACTTCATACTAACAGAGCGTTTTTGACATTTAATAAAAAGTTGCTGATTTGACTATGAGTAAAATACCGTATTACAACAACCCGAGCTTATTTCGCCTAGAGTCTAATGAGGCCATAGACAGGCCCATTTCACAGAAGCAAGATGTTTTTCTGCCACACCACAGTGGCGGAGCATCCACATAACTCGATTCTTACCGGCTTGCCTAATTTTCAGCCAGTCCAGTTCTTTTACTACGGCTCATGAAGAATAAGAAAGGCAAATTATTTCCCTAAGCATATTTTTGACGCGCAAAAAATGTTTTCGCAACCTTGCCATTACGCTCTAAATTACTCCACTCCCGAGACTTTAACAAGCACTAAATGTGCGAAATAACTAACATGTAAATATTTGTACCCTTAAGTCTTCAGAGCACGCGAATATTGAATCAAGGCGGCCATGTCACCGGAAATGGGGCGGAAGTGCGCGCATTAGCGCCGCCTGCCGGGAAACTGCGCAAACAACAAGCTTTTAAAAGTTCCTACGGTAACGGTTGAGGTTTTTGATGACTTTTAGGGTAGCGGAATGTTCCTAAATGTGTTTCATGTTTCATCCCATCAAACAAAGATAAATATTTAAAGAACTATTTTTCGAATTCTCGGCGTATTACTGGTAGGTTATTTTAATAACAAAGGGTCTAACCGAGGGTCGTTTTTGAGTGAGATACTGTCATAATGATTGTAATTTAAAGCCACTTTAGTTGTCTAAACGTTTATTGTACGTTTTCTAATCTTAATAATTAATTACAACCACCATGTTGTTTCATGAGCCAGCGAAGAGAGAGAGAGAGGATGCAGTGCTGTCAAATGTCAAAAGCTACTACCACAGATTATACATCTGACAGATACCATAGATACATATCTTAGCAGTTATAGTGCGCGCCATCCACGACGACGCGCCCCTCCACAGCGTACCTCATACTAAACTAATCTGTGCGCAGGTGTACGGCTTGGGCTGTGGAGGGGCGCGCCTTCGTGGATGGCGCGCACTATACCTACAGGTACCTATCTATTTCTCGAGGTGCTTTATATATTGCGCACTCACTACCGGTACTTAAGCTATTTAAACCAATTGTTGCCTGCGCAGCAGAATGTAGTCACTTATATGTGGGATATTTTTACTTACGGCCTTTTCACCGTGGTGGCAGTTTGGTGCTCGCCTACTGCAGATAACAAGTTGCTTCCTTAGAAAGTGAGATTTGTTACTTACGACACCATTACGCGGTGTATAGCTGTTGTAGGGGAAACATGGGTCATAAAAAACCGGCCAAGTGCGTGAACCAACCACAAAATTAAGTTGGGTTTAAAAGGAAAAATAAGGAAATTCGAAACAAAACATTTGATTTATCAATATATTATTATTTATTGGTAAATATACGTCATTATACGACTAATATCAAAATAATCCGCATTTTATTATTTCTGGATATTGACTTAATTACCAAAGGTTACTTTTATTGACCCACCTGAGAGCTGTAACAGGCGTCTGAAAAACTCAACATTATATTTACCGTCTTTGATGTCAGAACATTAACGTCAAGCGTCATTTATCATGCGTTGATGTTTCGGACCGGGTTAATGGTCTTTTTAGTAAATAAACGCATTAGTTTACTAAAATATATCCAATATTTTAGTTACACTTATTGACTCGACCGTTCAATACACAGAATTGAGATATTTTTGGGTCTGTTTTAAGTATTTTATTTTTAAGTTTTATTATTGAAATTATAAATATTACTTCTACAATAGTAGACTAAGGTCTTTTAAAAGTTTTGAGATAACTTTTAACATACGAGTGATTTTGAGTTAAGAGAGTTTTTATTTACATTTTTGAGATAATTATATTAATTACAGCAATTTATCCATTTCTTTGCATTGAAAGAGATTTAAAACAAAATAACACAGTACAACTAATGTAGGTAACCATTGTTTGCCTTTGAACTACTTACATACTTTTTGTGCGACATGTTAATTTTTATAAATGTTATTTGAGTTTGAGTCTATTGGAAAAACGCCAATTCAGTCAAACTGTAGTCACTGCCCTGTCAGTGGTGCTAACTGCTAATGAATCTGGCTAATGTGTAAAAAATATTTATTTAGGTACGTAATATCTAATATGTTTGGACTAATGGACTGGTTTATAGTCGCTAACATAATACAAGTCTTAAATATGTCTGTGGTCCACATTGTAGAAATATAATCACGTTTGTTATGATCAAATCAAATGTAAATTACTGCTGCACATGATACGCACTAAGAGTATTCTCTACGCACTAATACCATGATTCATAAATGGTAATAAAAACTATTTTAGCTTATTTTCTTTGTATTTGTAAGACGGGACAATAGACGTTTTAATTAAGAGGCATGTAAAATTTTAGGTATCAATAAGAGGGCAAGATTCTTGTGGCTTAAAAATAACAATCTTAGAAAAAAGTGTATGATTCGTTATCATTTGCGTTTACCATACCTCGCTTTTTCAATGTACGCCCTCCAATTTCATGACACTTGTTAAATAACATTCGTAAATTAAATCTACTAAAACACATACCTTTTACCGTCCCGCAAATACGAAACTATTCAAACACTTCAAATATCTTCAAAACTGCACTATACCGGACTACATTTATAAATAACAGAAATGCAAGAGCTTGCCAAATGCGTCCTTATAAATAGCTTAAAATAAACACGGCTGGTTTAAAAAGAGTAACTGTCTATGGTATTTCGTTACCGGAAAGTTTGAATTTCGAATGACAGCGGACCGACTTCGGTGGCAGCTGGTCGGTAACTGGCCGGTTAGAGAGGTGGCGGCATAATGAGACTAACCTTTGCCCGTGTGCGGGAAGAAAAGACCGCGCATCCGCAATGCAAGGTTAATATTTTAATTATTAAAAGGTGTTTCAAAATCCGGTAAAAGTATTTTATGATTATTATACTGGAGTTCCTCATAAAATCTTTTGAAGTACAACTCAATTTGTCGTTCTGATAAAGAATATTGTATGCCGATGAAACCTGCCTAACGAGTTATATTATCAATAAGTAAGTATAAGTATAATTTATTGAAAAACATGTTGTACAATAATAATAACTATAGGCTAGGAGCTTACAATTAGATGATAATAAATAGCAATCAATGTTTATTCAATCCGTTTATAAATGCGACACGTTCTCCGTTAGTGAGAGCAGGACGCACTGATACTGAAATAGGTACGTATTAATCATTTGTTGTAAAACGTAGGCCCAGCTACCCCCAAAACAGGTAGCCTTTCGTAGCCGCTACGGCGGCAGCGTAGCACTGTTGATAGAAGGTTGCTACAACCCGAGAGTCTATTTGAATTAACGTGCTGAATTGAAATAAAATACAAACGTCATTCCTACTCAACAGTCGAAGAGATGTTCTTATGTCTAATGTTAGGTACGACGTGATTACGGATTTAAAAATATTTGCTCAGAAGCTTTGGAATAAGATTCAAGAAAAGTACCTCTTCATTATGATGTGGCATCCTATGCATTACAAAAATAAAAACAATGTTAAATTTGTGTTTATGTGTGTGTGTGTGTATGTTATGTTGTGTGTGTGTGTGTGTTTCGTGTCAATGTTATCTGAAAATAAAATGATTTGATTTGATTACTATTGTCGTGTAAAAAACACGTCCATACTAGCCGATTCCGTAGCAGCGTATCGTATCGTATCGCAACACCGCTCTGGCGTCCTTGATGATCGGAGAAAAACCTAGTCCAGTTGGATCGCGGCGTATCATGTATCAATTCACATCACCGTATTGAGATACAGTATCAAAACACGTCCACACTTACCGATAGGTGAGTGTACTGGGTATTTAAGATACGCGGTGCAGTTTGGATCGCAACGTATCAGACACGGCGCGTTGTATGATCGCGTATATTCATCGTCTGATGATGAAGATCCTTCTAATGTTGGATCTTCGGCATTCACCTCTGCCAACTGCAAGTTTTCGTCATGAATCGGCTTCAGAAATTCACGAACAGCTTCTGGCAGACAAATCCTATTGGACGATCTTTGGCGTCGTCTGTAGTGTGCCATAGACACAAACGGATCCGATGATTCTAGTGCACGATGAAAGAGGTCAATCATAGTTTTTCTCCTGTTCATTTTCCGGCAATGGTGTTCCCTATCTGAGCGCCATAATTTATTTCGCGATTCGGCCGCTTGCTCTGAGAGCATACCGACAGGAAGAGAACATGATTCTATGATCTCTTCACCGTATACTAGAATTTTGTGTACCGTTACAGTCATTGGGTGCCAATTAAATGACTGGACGTACCTTTCCGCAAGCGAGTGGCAAAAATTGCCAAACTTTTTTGCGTCTATAGAATACTCTCAAGATATGGCGACAAGGATAATATGCAATCCGTCGATCAACCATGCATTGAGACCTAAAATCTCAGCAAATATGGCACGGTATTTATCTGATAGTGCTGTGCGGGCTGAATTACCATCATTTGTGGTTCCTGAATTAGGTTCCACTACGTCCACCAACAATCTAATCCGGTTTCTTACTTCAGTCTGGATACGTTTTTTCATGCCCTCATGCCCCCCTTGCAGTAAGTCCTCCGGTCGGGGCCCGGATGGACATCCCTCAGCAGGTTGGGTAAGCCCCTGCTGAGGCAAAGTGGCGCCATGGGTCTGTAACGGCTCCATGGTGCCTCGCCCCCGTTTCTCTCAGTTCAAACGTATGAGCATGGGGTTTCAGCATAAGCCTGACGAGGGTGGACCCCTTCCCAAGCTACGTGTGAACCTTCATCGAAAAGAAAATGTGTGTATGAGATATACTTTATGTGTAAATGATATACAGTTTTGTAATTAGGAATAAAATTCGGTTGATTCTAACTAAAATGAAAGGTCAAGTTGAGTGGCAACCCTAACACTGTATTTTGAAATTCGATTACTCGTAAACGCCGCGATAGTGGAACATGATTTTTTTATCAATGATAGACCTAATTAAGAGGTATCTTTCGGTGCCGGTGACAAGTCGCACTTTTGAGTTTTTTGGGAGATAAAAAATATAAACAAAAATCTGAATAAAATTAATAATTCGGTAACCAGAGGTGATTCTCCGAAAATAAAAACTGGAAAATATGCGCTTAAAGATTCTTTATCATACTATATTAATCAAAAAAATATACCTTGATCAGATACGCTTACAAAATTTATTTAACCTTTTGTCTGCGTCAATGTTACGAAATATAAATTATTTTTTATAAAAAAAAGTATTTCAAATAGACACGTGGGTGTTCTAGTCTTGCATTTAAAATGCATTTCTTGATCGATTTATGCGATAAAAAGCATAGGGATTTTTTTTGAGTGCTATCAAACACTGTGCTCTAGGATTATAATTCTTGTTTAGTTAAATTAAAAGTGATTCTATATTGACTAAGTAGGTATGTAGGTATCAAATTCGATTTGTTTTTATGAAATGAATTATATCTTGTATTGCATTTTATAACATGTTTGGCAAGGTAAAGCACCAATAAAGCAAAAACGAGAGAAAACATACATCCCTCTCGTACTCATAACGAGCGCACTTGTTAGAAAGAGACGAATGGTGATTAAACGACCCATAAATGACACGCCCGCACCGTAAAACAGTGACAACCTAGGCTAACGTCGGCCGATGATCGTTAGGGCGTTTTATATAGACGTCTGTCACATCTACCTGAGAGAGAACAGCCATCAAAAATATCTATACGCACTCAGTGGCAAAATATTCGAACATAACTTTAATGACACGCCCTTATGAAGATATTGTTGTTACTTTTGGAACGTATAAACGTAGTTTTACGTGATTATAGAATTTGTCATAAATACCGATAAAAAGAAGGAAAATCTGGCATTTAAGTAGTTTTGGCTAAATAAAACTCCAAAGTACCTCATCGTTAATTACGTCATATGTTTGTTGACAAAGTAATGGAATATTTTTTTGTACTTTGAGTGGAAGAAAATTCCTTCAGGTCATTTGAAGGAATTAACATTATGAGGAAAGGGCGTTATATTTTATATAGTAATTGCAAATTTTTTAACTACTGACTAGGTAAAATGACGTCGATGAGCCCCCTTGTCTTATTTTAATGTTAAAAATAGGTACATTCTTAATTAGCTATACCTATCTAATGATTTTTCTTGCTCTTAATTGAGTGCTGACAATTTTTGATTGATTTATCGCCAAAAAAAATATATCACCAAAAATATTATCAATAATAATATTGAAATACCTGTAAAGGAATAATCTATATTATTTAATAAATACGTCCCGTAAAACGGGGCATTTTCAGGACGAAAACCCAAGAATCCCAGTCCTTGATAAGAATCCTAAAGAAACACCTTTAAAATTGCAACTAAACGAGATTTTTCTCTAAAATCACGTTACATATGTAATATAGGATTTATCTTAAGTAATAAATAGTTAATAAATGTGTGTATTTATGTGTTTTTAGTGTCTAAACTCACCTTATCTTAGTCCCATGTTCCGGTCCGTGCCTCACGCTCGGGGCCGGGCGCGGTACTGCCTTCGTATTGATCTGCGCAGCCTCTGGACCAGTCTATAAATAGACCTATCAAACGATCATATGGACCACAGGGCGGTACGTTATTGTACCATTTTTAATCGACAATAAAATATCAAAATCGATTTATTTTATCTCAACAATATATGGTAGTAAAATGTGATAGTAGATATCTAGGTGTTTCCTAAAATCTCCCGCGCAGACTCTCTGAAACCGAAAAAAAGCGCACGTCATTAGCCATTGATTAATATGGACGACATTTTCTTTTGAGTTTTTCTTTTTTACAACCCGCTCTCAGCCAGTGTTGATATTAGCGGCAACTTTCTCTCATCCAGGAGGCCTGTGAGAAGCGATGGGAATGGGAAATGTAGTATATGTGTATATGTTGACGATGATGCTGTTTTTAAATTAATTCTAACGCATACATCTAATGTATTGGTGTAGGTTGTGGTTTTATTATTATACCTATAATATTTTTTGATATTATAGGTATAATTGTAATGTAAACTAGATATACGAAGAGCATGTTTTATGTATTATCTGTTGGTAATAATTAATAAAGTAAATATGTACTATCTAAAAGTTACTATACTCAGATTTGAGATTCATACCTCAGTGCAATAATGTTGACTCAAAATTTATTATTACTCCATACGAAAGAATACATAAAACTATGCCAAAAAGTGAAAATCCTATTCAAATATCTCAAAAAAAAAACTAAACTATAACCGTTAGAATGTTTTTAGTTAGAGGGAGAAAACGCTACAGGTCAGTGACGTCACTGACCTAGAGGGCCATAGTAAATGACGATCGTTCAATACAAAGGGGCCTTTTGCGGAAAAGGGACAGAAAATGCCCCCTCCTAAAACTTTGAAGACATAATTATTTTATTTATTTATTTATTTAATCTTTATTGCACAAAAGTAAAACTTATGGTACAAAAGGCGGACTTAATGCCATAAGCATTCTCTACCAGTCAACCTTAGGGCGAAGCAGAGAGATTTTATGCAATTATTTATTCTTTTGGATTACTTTTTTCACTAATTGATTGAGAATTTGATCCTTTTTCGAGGAAATTCGGATTCATTGATTTTCTTATTTGGTGTCAACATCCCTATTAGACCAAGTTTCATACAAACCCGGACATTGATAATTACTAATCGAAACCTTTTGGGATATGTTCGGACACCTTTCAGGATGACGCTCATGAAAGTACCTAGACCTCCCAAGTGGGATATCCGAGATAATGACGTCATCTTTTTTGTATGGGGAAAAAACAAAAATTGTCCTGAAACTTATCGTGTGTGGTATCAAATGAAAGAATCTTTAGAACCGGCTCATAAAGCCTTTTCATTTGATACTACACAAGATAGGTTTCAGGACAATTTTTGATTTTTCCCCATAACATATCCCAAAAGGTCCCAATTAGTAATTATCAATGTCCGAGTAAAACCTAATTTCCCCGTAGTATCATGGTTCTGAGAATGAAAGTGCCAAGTTGACACTTACGCGTCAGATATTACTGGTCATTTCAATTAAGGTGTAACTTATTGGAATGTTTTCCAGATTCACATTCAGATTTATTAATTCACAATATACGATAACATTATAAATTATATGTACTTACCTTTCATACCTTACGTACCTTTTATTTAATTACCTACACTAATACAAAGGGCAGGTACAAAATAATGAACAAATACATGAAGACATTTTAATTAACCATTATGGCAAAACAATAGGATTAAGATGTCGTCTGGAATCGTTTTTCACTCGTGAAACATAAAGAAATGCTGAGGCAACATAAATTTGCATCAGTAATGCAGACATTCACACAAAATTTCTTTTAAAGATTGATGGCCGTTGGGACGTCTCCTTTTGATGGATTGCAGCAGAATAAAGCTCATTTAGGCAATTTAAAAAGAAAACTGTGTGTATACAGCATTTTGCTAATAGTAAACTGTAAATGAGCTGCACTAAAAACAGGGGTATTCAGACCAGGGTGGAGCGATACAATCATCGCTACTGAAATTCACCGTTAATTTGTATTTGCATTTCACAATGTCCGTCCGTCCGTCCGCGGCTGGGCTCAGTAACCGCTAGTTAGGTACTACAAAGCTGTAATTTTGCATGAGTACTTATATATCAATTTAGGGTACCTATACCTATCCTGCACGTAAAGTGAGCGTGCAAATTTTTTCTTCCATACTCCATTGTTTGAGGTCCTTTATAGATCGTTCATAAATATTGTGGGATTTTTAAAACCATTTTTTGACTCAGTTATCTATTTGCGTGATTAAAGTGATATTTTTTGTTATGGTCAAGTGGACAAATATGGACGGGCCGACACGCACTTGGCTGATTTTTTCATTTGGCATTTAGGTGGTTGGCGCATGCAGCATCCGCTATAGCCAAGCTATAGCTATCCAGCCAGTAGACGTAAGCAATGTTATAAATTGTAATTAAATAAATGAACATAGCACTGCTAGTAACTGGATTATTTAAAAGGATTAATGGATGCTTTTAAAGGTCCGACAGATACAGCGTAATACGTTTTACAATTTACATACCTATGTGCTCTTATAAATATTTTCCGATAGGTATTATTAACAGTTATTAACGTTATTGTTTAAACGCAACGCTGTTTATTTTCTAAAATAATAATATGATAGCAATACTATGGTATTATTATGACACTAAAATAATATGACACTCACGCTTAACTTAGACGGTTTTACAGATCTACTAATTCGTACCTACCTATATGACTTTTTGAGCGTCTCATGTGGTCATTTATTGCAAGGCCGCGATTCTACAACACTGAAAAAACGAAACGCTAGCAAAGTACCAATTTGGCTCGGTTAAAAAATAGTTAGTTACATACAACCAAGATTTAATTAAAATGCGAAAAAATGCTTAGTAAATGATAAACAAGCAAATTCTGTTAAACGTTTTTGGTTATTGTAACAAAACACTTATTAATTTCCGAATGAAGATCTCGGTAAAGATAATCTTTACCCGACTCAGTTAGAAATAACGAATTTTACACTGTCATTGTTTAACTAGTGCATTATTTAATGACAGACCTTGCACGACTTGCTTAATATTAGATATGTTGTTTTGTTGCAAATAACTGCGTGAATCACTAAGAAACAAACAAGTTGCTTTAGTAAATATAATCCTTCCTAGGCAACGGTCAAATCTGACATGTTCTGCATCGCGCTATCGAAGTTTCTTAAGTCAGTTGCGTATATAGAACTTCCAACCAACTCTCATTGGACTTCGGTCCCTGAGAGATCTCTCTATTGTCGTTTCTTCCTGTGTCTCCTATCTATTGTATATATGTATATTGTTTGTAGATATCCCTTTCATGTATATATTAACACTGTATATTATTCCTATATAGGAGCACATTTCTACATTGGTGACCCCGACGTGATTTGAACACGCAACCTTCTGGTATTAGCTGACAACTGCATTATTTAATTTTAAACATGTAGTTACCGAATAAATCGTTTAAAAATACTAAATAACTGGGTTAGTTTTCTCTGATTACAAAGTAAAAATTGGCTAATTGCAGCCAATTTAACTTTAACAATTTTTAACCAAGTGTATCGGTTACTATTTGATAAGTGAGAACAACAAAGTTGACTTATTTAATTTTAGCTACAAAGTTTGCAGGTGCTATATTGACAAACTCGGTGGGTTATTTTTGACAGTATTTTTGTTATTTTTAACCCAGACGTTTTTTCAGTGAACTATCAGTCAGCTATCAATTGTAGCATTCTTTTCTTCAAAGTGCTAAAATTGTAGTACCTAACGAGCCTACTTTTTATAAAGTGCAATCAGCAATTTGAAGGAAATGGTGACATTGTCATCAAAATATAGTAATCTAACTTTACTTTAGTTAATCTTATTTTACTTAAGCGTTAAATTTTAAATGCATGTTGTGTTTGCCTATAATTGGGTGAACACTCAACCAATCTTACTATCCACTGTGTATTTATGTAACTCTAGTAATACACCTGTTGGCAAACCTTAATAAATAAAATAAAAAATTAAATAACGTAAGTAACTACGTCTGCTCCAAGTTCAAAAAGAAATCTCTATTAAATAATCCAGTCGATATGTACATTGTACCTGGAAAGTGCTCGGAAGTTGATGGAATTTAATAGGGTTATTTGGGGGTACACTAGGAAGACTACCCTAAGTTTTCCACCTCGAGGACCTTGTGCTAAGGGGGGGAGAGGGGGAAATGTGTGTCATTTTTCAGATTTTCGCTTATACCTCAGAAACTATGTACTTTTTGTATACTATATTGTATGACAAAGTTGAAGAGCATTAAATTACCTAAAAGTTAAGTGGTCGACTAGATTTGTAGACTTAATATTAACGGCAATACAGCCGATCAAAGTTATTTACCGTAATTTGTATGTAAACTATGTCGGATTAATTATTTTTGCTCAAAAGGACATCATGACAGTCTCTCACATGAGAATCACAAAAAATATATATAAATATATGTATAACTAACTTTTTGTCGCAACTTCGTCCGCGTCAACTTCGACTTCCTATTTCACCCCTTGGTGGGGTGATTTTCGGGATAAAAATTATCTTATATGTTAATCCAGGCTATAAATTAGTAGTGTACCAAGTTTCATCAGAATCCGTTCAGCCGTTTTTGCGTGACTGGGTAACAAACATCTAAACTAGCTCGGACTCATTATAAGCGATAGAGTGCGCGGTTGATGGTAACCAATACGTTTGGATGTTTGTTACTCAGTCACGCACAAGGTCCTCGAGGTGGAAAACTTAGGGTAGTCTTCCTTGTGTACCCCCAAATAACCCCATAAAATTCCACCAACTTCCGAGCACTTTCCAGGTAATGTTAGGACATATCGACTGGATTAAAATTATAATAACGAGCCTCCTTTCTACCGGTCTGGAAGTGGGTCAAAATTGACTTGCAAAACCTGGGCCGGAAAGAATCCGCAGGAAAGTAATCAAAGAAATTGAATTTGACGCCGCATACTAAACGGGGAAGGCCGGAGCGGGAAAAATTCAACGTAATTTATTAAATTTAGAGTTGTATGTTCAAGGTAAGGTCGCCAGAACTGCCAAAGATGTGCTGTAGGTATTGAGTGTGAATGCATTTCTGCGCTGTTTTGTCTAACTGTAAAACGTAGTGAGTTCAACAATAACGTGTCGTTTGTGGTTCCTTTGGAGTCGAAAATGTTTGCTTAGGCTCTGATGGTGTGTGGCTTTTTAGTAAAGGAAAATTATGGGGAAATCGGTTTATTTAATCCTAACAAAGACTAGTTTACCCTGCAACCTAGAGGAAAGGTTGGTCAGATGTAGGGGTTGCAATATCGGACGGTTTTCCAATTCCGGAATTGTATCCGATATTGGGCTCCAATTCCGGAATTCCGGAACTGGTTCCGGAATTGGGATTTACCTTTTTCAACTAAATTAATTGACAAAAATGTACTAAAAATATAATCATTATCGTTTTATGGGCAATATCCAGATAGAGTGAGCCTGTATTTTAAATTTTAGTAAAAATATTAAGATATTTCGTACTTTCAATTTACTTTTTCACTTTACCTACTGAATTAACGGCTTTCCGGGATCAAATAAGCTGAGTGCTAAATGTGATCCATTAGTAGTCATATGGTCATTAATTCATTATCAGCACTAAACTCGTGATTTTCGAAAAAATTGCACAAAGTTTCATGTGGGTAAATTCCGTCTTACTGGAAGGGGGAACGCCAAAAGCATAAAACACAGGCGAGGTGGCGCTGTTCTTCAAGAATGGTGACAACACTGACAAAAGTGACAACACACTACTGAACAACTACCGAACCATCACACTTTTGAGCCATGTCTACAAGCTGTTTCCAAGAGTCATTGTCATTACGAGCCGTCTCGCACGCAGGCTAGATGAATTCCAGCCTCCCGAAAAAGCCGGTTTCCGAAGGGGCTTTAGTACGATAGACCACATCCATAGGCTCCGTTAAGTTATACAGAAGACTGAAGATTATCACTTGTCCCTCTGTTTATTGTTTGTGGGTTATGAGAACACCTTGTTGATTCGATCGAAACCAGGGTGATACTACAAAACGTTTATGTCATTATGTTTATGGTGTGCTCACGTGCAGTGCACGGGTCTTTGTTATTACTTATTCTGTGTATTTGTGGATAAGAACGGCTAGGTACGTAAGCCACACTAGAGCACACTAACGCAGCTAACGGCGGAGTTTAGTGATCGTCGTATCCAAAATACGGATAGTTGGAGTATAGTGATGGAATATCAATTATGTTCTGCTATATTCTGCTTCTCTTAGGTTAATTAGCTATAAGCATATTATTTTGTAAATGGAACCACTGAAAATCAGCGTCGTGGCACCTCATGCTCCGACACAATGCTGAGTGGACTCCTTTTTGAGACCATCTTCAAATGTGTATTTCCTAGATTTAAGGTAACTGTATTCTATGTTGTGGTTTCAAATAAATAAGTCATTCATTCATTCAATACCAGTTTGAAATCTATTTACAAAATGTTTATGAATCTGGTGATAGGCGAACAATTCCTCAGTTTTACATTGTGAAATTTAAGAATAAACATACAAAACAGTCTATTTTCTCTCTCTAAATTGATCAAATCCAATTCCGGAATTTCCGATATTTCGAGTGTACCAATTCCGGAATTGTAATATCGGAAAAATTGGCCGAGATTCCGGAATTTCGAGATTCCGGAATTCCGGAATGCAATCCCTAGTCAGATGGCAGTCGCTTTTATAAAAACTATTTCGTACCTCCGCCAAATCTTGGGATTAGGTTTCAAAATCTGCGCCCTAAAAGTCTATTTAATTCGCTAGCGGATAAATTGATTTTTATATTCATTTAGAATTATAGGATGTAAAGGTAACACTTAATAACACTTCATCCTAGCTTAATTTTAGAATATTGAATAAAAATTTTGATTAAATGATTAATAAAAATACGAAACGTCGATATTGAACTGTAAAATTCAGTATTAAAATCAGTTATAAAATTTACCAAATTCAGAATGTACCTGTCGTTTAAAAAGTTCATTTATGTCACACCTGGCCATAAAGTGGCCATTATCGCACGCTCCGCGCGCGAAAAAACCCACTTCCTGGCCAGGGGGTGACATAAAATTTTGTACTTACCACGGGCGATAATAAAGAAAGCCTCAGATCGCATATTTATCGCCCTTGCCTTCGGCTCGGGCGTAAAATACCTGCGATCTGAGACATTCTTTGTTTTATCGCCCTTGGTAAGTAATGTACTATTAAGTATGTATATGAATAAACTGCAATACTTACGGTTTGTTTTTTCTAAAGATAAATAGATTGCAGTGCAGAAGATAATTGAATTTTAACGGCTGTAAAGTTAGAAAGAAGGAGGGTTGATGGTGATGAAAAACACTTGAAACGGGTTTTGATAACACCTTTTGTTGCCTAAATACGGAAGGAAAAGATGATAACGAGACGTAATAAAAATGACTGAGGGGCGGCACGTGTACTGTATTTAAACAATTCACACCTGCGTAGGTAGGTAGTTGTGTTACAACCCTGCTTGAAGATAATCGTTGAACAATAGATGGTGGTAATAGTTGGTTTCAAGTACTTTTCGCCATGTTAAGGAAAATTAACATTAACTATAAAGGTTACACCAACTCAGTTCTCTACCCAACAACCACACTACACACTTTGGTCCCAGTTTCCACATTGTTACAGCTACCTACAAACTGTTATATCCTCAATTACTAGTAAAGGTGGTAGGTCACGCTCCTGTCATAGTTCGACAATTCGAGACATACACGTGGACATTTTGGTATTTCAGGTAAAGGTCAGGCCCTACGAGTAAAATAAGATCCTGTCTATTGCATCCGGGTTTGGATTCTATTGTTATGTTCGCGCGATGTTAACAAATGTTACATCTTTCTCCCACTGCCCTATTTGGATTGTACACTCGGTAGGTATATATAGGTTTCCAGTTTCAATTTCTTTTTCCATAGTTATAAGTACAATAGTTGTGAGATTTCGTAATTTGTACCTATCTACTAACATTTTATGAGCAATGCCTGAAATAAATTAATTGAATTGATAGTCACGAGAGGAGTTGTTGTTCGCGTAGGTACAGACGCTGTTTAATTGTTTGAATTATTTTATTGTTGAATTATATATATTTTGTAGATGTGTAGGTTATAAATATTATAGTAAATTTAGATTTAAGTTATATTGTAGTGCCCTACAGGGTTTCATAGCTGAACTTTAATATTGTAACATCTTGTATGCCTATGAAAGCAATAAAGACACTGATTACTGATTACTGAATTACCATCTATCGCTCGTACACATTTTTTGGGCAAAGCTCTCTTTATCTCTGTTGAATTTTCCCACAACACGCGAGTAGAGCACACATATCTGTGATATGCTATGAGTTGAGTGTAGTTTTAATGGACGTTATTTAAGATTTTGATCGACATTTATTCCAACAAGTTTGGTAAATTATACGCTTTCTACAATCTACAATATCTCCAGAGAGCTTTAAATTAAGTTATCCTTCATTGTGAGTTCGAGCTTCTGGTGTCTTAAAATGAATACATACGCTTTGTTTTTGAGACGTACGTGCGTCGCTGCTCAAAATACGCTGACGAACAGTAAACGCAGTGACGAGAGGAAGTAAGTAAGGCGGTTGTCACAATGATGCGGTTTCCGGATGATTTCCGCAGTGCGAGCGGGTCACTTTTCAAAAATATTTCTTTTTAGTTTAGTTTAACTTTTCAAAAATATTAGGTATTGACATTATTGTTCTAATTATAATGACATTGAGATTCTTATTGTATTGCTTATTAGTTTTGTATTGTACAATTGACATTGCATCCGCACTTTCATGGCATGACATTGACACCTTTTTATTAATTTTATTAGTTTTAATATTATTCAAAATCTAGACTTATTTTAATTTTTTTTTATTTGTATTGTACAATTAACATTGCATCCGCACGGCCATGGCATGGCGTTGATACTTTTTATTAATTTTATTAGTTTTAATATTATTCAAAATCTTGACTTAACTAATTATTATTTTTATTTTCGTCATTTTTTGATTCAATGACATGTGATGAGACTGATGGGCGTACCTATCTATTGAATATTACGCCGAACACTGGCTGATTGTGACGAACTTCAATATCATTGTTTCCTTTTAATAATAGGTACTCACATTCGGACAATAAATAATTTGAATTAGACACCGCTGTAGGCACTGCGGAAAATATACGGAAACCGCATCAGTGAGACAACCGCCTTATTAGTTAAATACGTCACGCATGTATCGCGTCACTGCTTTTACGTTACGTCAGCGTATTTTAGCAGCGGTGTGGCCCATCGATAAGGCATTTAATCAGTCGAAACTTCGTAATCACGCCAAATTCCTCAAGTATTTAATCATGCTTTAATCGGTGTCAGTGGGGACCTCGTTGCGCTAATTGAAAAAGTTACCCCAACATTCGCTGACAATGATAAAAGACATTATTAACCGAGTTCGAAGAGTAAAATTATTCAAAAAATATACTTTTAGACGTCTATTTGGTAATTAATTCTATGCCACTCTCAAATTTTAGAGGAAGCAATACCATATTAAAAAATAAATAATGACTAGACAGCACTGAATATCACTAGTATATTATACTACACAATCTAATATCACTACACAATTTGGGTAGCAGTTCCGTTCGTCTTGACAAAATTGGACATCTCTAGGATATCGCCTTTGTTTCATGCATCTATTACTGCCATAAACATGAAAATGGGATATTTCTATGGCATAACGGAATCGGGCTTTTGAACATATACATATATATCATTTTATGTAATAAATCGTCGAATAGAGGCTCTCTTAGCACAAAATCTTAAGAGTATTCCCCTGGGAATGGGAAATAACCGGGGGTCGGTTTTATATTTCATTAATTACAATCGAATCGACTTTCTGTTCTGTAGAAGTAACTTAAGTATAATATGAAAAGTAAGAGCATATCGATACATATTAACTATGCAAGTACAAGTTAAGTATTTATTTTTATATAATTATGATCAATAACACATGTATCTGCGCTAAACACATAACAGCAGGATGACAGGTATCTACTTTAATGTGAACGTGTAACTTGTAGCTCGGATGCCTTCGCGCTTCGCTTACTTTTACGAGGCAGGCAAACCTATCAGAAATAATATATATTTATGAATTTCATCACAACATACAGCGTTAAATTTTGATTCAGCGGCACCCCGTAATTTACCTATTTATTTACAACCCCCCTTTATTCATAAAACTGAACGAATATCCTGTTGAGTAGAATGTCCTTTGTCCCTTTCCCATAAACACAAATATGAAAGTGACAGAAAAAGATTTAAAAAAGATTACCGGTTTGATGAACGTTCATGAAAATGCCAATACAATTCATCTACAAAACAATTAGGAGCCCTTAGAGACCCTTGTATTAAGATCGAAAGCAAGTACCAAAGCGATTTAAATAAAAATGTAAATGGCTGCCTCATTCGTATTGCCTGCTTTCCTCGTTTGCCTTCAACCTTTCATATTCACGTATTCATATTTCGACGCCTGCACAAAAGATTGTAAGGTGCTGAATGGGAGTATTGCTCGCATATAATGTGCAGGCGCTCTGCGGGCAAAACGTGATTGTGTTACAAACATTGATGGCGCGGTGTTCAGATAAACAGAACACGTTTAGCGAAATAATTAATATTTAAGAGAGGCGTTTAAAAATCTAAATTGTACAACGTATTTAGGAGGAGGGAATTATGTGACTGTTTTATATTCTACTAGCAAGCGTTCCAAGCTTTGAACCAAGAGATCCAACCATAGATCCCTATCTATGAGAATAATTGGTGGTGGTGATCGTAGTAGGAAGGTACGATAAAGTCAGCCGTCTTACGGTCGAATGGTCTTCGGGACGACTGTTGGGATTAGGTGCCCAAGGAGACTCCTTTAGGATACCTGAAACGGCTGAAACCGACGAAATGCTATAGAGGAAGATGTTTAAGGACGCAACATAAACTTTCACATACGTATACGCTATAGGTTACGCCCCGTAAACTTCATATTTAACGTTGTTGTAAAATTCCCGGACCGGAAGCCGGTACCTGACAACACAATGGCGTTATCCGGTGAAGCTCGCTTTGTACCGGCCCGGATGAACCCCATTACGCCGGATAAAGCTGAAACTTCGCAGTCCACATGTGCGAATTGTTTAAAACTTGTACGCCTTTTGCGCTTATGTCACTGCTTTTATGTGTCACCAAGTATATATGTAGATATCACGTAGGTACTCGTCTTTAATTTATCTGGAAGATAGCAAGCAACCGGCAATATACCGTGAATCCATTCGTGAACTGAAATTATTGCTTCTAACTTCTAACGCAGCATTTCAAGTCTTTTCATTTGATATGCTCATAACGATTCACGGAAACTACCTAAATAGATTTTTTTACGCTTCTTAAAAATGTCAATTAAATATAGACAAGGTATTACACTTATTAAAGTTAAAGTTGCTCGGTGGGGGTCAAAACAGCCTTTTTGTGAGAAAGTCTTAAAACGGGTTGTCCACCATATTGTAACAAATGGAGATCCCAAATAATTATTAGCTCGAATAAAGTAACCTAAAATACGCAGGGAAAACATGAGTACCTATATGACTGAAATATTTAATGGATGTCAAGGTTCAGGGAAAATAATAACTTCGTATAACCATAACCGACTTGTAAAACCCAGATGTTACACAAGACCATCCGTTTCTTGAAAACTGTTACCAAAGGTAGGCGTTCGGTAAATGTTTCTTAATATTCAAATGTCCTCTGAACGAGCCATGACGATGAACAACGAATATTTGGGATAAATCCGGAAGGGAATAATCCTAATTTAGATTGAGCTAAGTCATTAAAAAGCTATGGAGTCCAGGAGTCCACTATGAAAATGTATGGCAAATGTTGGCCACTGAATATTATAGAATTAGAAGAAGTAGTTTAGTCAGAAACATGTTCAATAAAATTCAAAAACTTCCTTAGTTCTTAACGCTTTTGTAAAATTAAGATAATCCAGAAAAATGAAAGAAGAATTTAAAAAGTAAGGTTTTTCATTGTATGTTGTCTGGAAAAATTCAAATTTGCAAAATAAAATGACGCATATCTTAGAAACCAGAAGATTTGGTATGTGGTATATAGCAAGTGTGTTCTTTAGAGATTAGATCATCAGGAAAATTAAATTTTCATGAATTCTCTCTGATTTCGACGGTTGTTACCTTCACAATAACAAAGTATTTAGTGTCAAATTATTTATTAAGTAGGTAGGTAAAAACTTTAAGTAAGATTACGATATGTTTGCTTCGGGATCACGGAGTGGTAAATAGAACGCTGCGTTTTGCATTAAAATTAAAGTGGAGCATCGATCCTAAACACTGATCTCAAGGGAGCTCTTACACCAAATCCGTAATCCCCACTGGCTCAGGAAAGTAAAAGCATTTGGCTGAACGTCGCACGCTCACACCAACCCACGAAAGTGAGCGCGCCACACGTATTTAAAAAAAACTAAATGTCAAAATCTCCCGCCAAAAACCCTTTACCACAGACAATTGAGTTACAAAAGGGTTTTTGAAGTTTACTTTTTAAATCGAGCGTTGAACCTTGATGTGGAGTGCATCGTTCCATAATTGTGGGTGTTATAGTATGTTGGTGGTGAAAGTGGTGTGACGTAACGTTACGGTTAGAGCAGACATGACGGAAATCGGTTTTGGAACGCAGTGTCTTACTGTCATCGGTGAGTTTGCGGTTATTTTTATGTAATTTTATGAAAAAGATAATGGCGGTTTTGTAATATGCATATGCATGTACATTATGTAAAACTGTAATAAATTAATTGAGATGTCAATAGGAGCGTAATTAAAGTGCGAGCATAATTTAAAACAAACGGAGTACTAAGTAATTGCCGTCTAATTAGAGGATCTTAATTTTTTTTAATGCAAAGGCACTAACGTGTAAAATCGATTATATTTATATAGAATAGGTAGGTAAATAAAAATATAAAATCCAACTACATATAAGAAATACCTCAACTAATATTTTTTTATTCTCACAAAAAAGCCCTTTACTCATAAAAAACATACCTAGGTATGAACAAACAATAAAATAATACGAGTAACGCTGATTTTTTTGTTTTTTTTAAAGCAATTTAATGATTAGGATTGATAGATCCGTTAGCTGCCAGATAATTTGGTGTGCCGGTTTGCGACCACATGGATGAGTTGATGACTGAAAGGACACTATCAAAATAAAATGCAAGTCAGTTTCTTTAGGGGTAATATCATTAATTGTAAAACCTCGTCCTTCTGATGGTCAGAAACTTATGTTGGTCGCGAAACCAGCCTGGCGACTCTATATGGGTTTGCTTATTTCCATATACCTCACCAAAAACATGAACGTTACGTATGCATAATCGGAAACATCAGGTAACAATATCCTAAGTACTTTCAACATATCCTTGCCTTACACGGGTAAATTTTTCTACACCGCATTTACATTTCCTTTCAAATGTAAGTAATCTATATTTATTTATGTTCAGTGCCAAAATATCAAGGGATCAGTTCGTATTCATATATTCTAACGATATTCCATTTGTGTGTAGGCATATTGTTTCTGATCGGAAAAGACTTCAGAGTAGGTAAACTTGATTGAATTTTTCCTACTTAGAAATCCACCCAGGATATTTCCTTTGGTCTGTGTCGGCTACGTTTTTTGACTTAGTAATTTTATAAACATATAATTTATGTAAGTATGAATCAGCTCAGTCGCGAAATTAACTCCGGGATTCTTCTATGTATAAGTAATGAGCTGTTTTGATTGAGCATCCATTAAAAAGACGAGAAAAAATGCCGAGTGGCGGAAAAAAATCGGAAACGTCTTAACGGCCCAGAAATCTACAGATAGTTGTGACGGACATGATGATGCTGACTGTACCAAAATAGTGGCATAAAATAAAAACTATTAGTTTCCCTTATTTTATTTCTTTGGACTTTAGCAATCATATTATTTTATACGTAATATACCTACGTAGCATCAGTAGCGGGCACTTGCATAAACATATTTGGATAAAGTTACGTAACAAAGACGAACTAATATCGATTGCCACAAAAAACTCAATTAATCATAAACGAATTGTGTTACAATCGCGCATACCAAGAAATTAGAACCAACCATATATAACTATGCGTCTCTTTTTACTTTTTTCAAATATCACGTCGATGGCAAACAAGCGTACGGCTCGCCTGTTGGTAAGGGGTCACCGCAGCCTATAGACGCTTGCAAATCCAGGAGCGTCACATGCGCGTTGCCGACCCATTAAAAATTTATACACTCCATTCTTGAAGATCCCCATACTCTAGTTCCACTTACTTTATCACTCAACCAATTTAAAAACCGAGGTGTTGAAGAATAGTCAATATTTTTCAAAGAACTCGCTGTTTTTAATTCCACGCGACGTTTATAAAACTGGTGATTTGGTGAACTGTACTTTGCAGCTCCTCCATACCCCTTGTCGCGGGTGAGTGTACCCGGCGCGCACGCATCGCATTGAACTGATTTATGTCAGCGCGCGAGAGCGTTGAACCAACGCGTTTTCTTGCGGGAAGCGACCATGTTTACGTTAGAGAGTGAATTGAATCATTTGAATCGAGGGTGTTGTTGACGCTTACTATGGCGGCCAACAAATGTATGACCTGGTGTCAAAAAAAAAGTATCCGCTTTTTTTTTACGTGGAGAAAACCTGCGAACCAGCTACCTAGACATGGGGGGGATGCCTGGGTTATGTGCTATTTCTAGTCACTAAAAACTCCACGACGACCGCCATCTGCGCTCTCATGCGGGGGACTCCAGGATCTCATACTGAACGCACTGGAGCCCCCCTCGCGCTTTTCTGCCTTTTGGCTTGAGCCACCCTCCCTGGCGCTGATAAGCAAGTGCTACGGCCCCCACCGCATTAAGCACTTTCAACCCCGATGACCCCTTTTAGTCGCCTTTTACGACCGGGGGGGACCGTAGACCTATTCTAGTCCGAGTCTACACAGCTTGGTGTCGGTTCCTTAACCGATATTGTATCGGATAGTAGGAACAGGCCCTAACCGCTAACCGGATACTAGAGACGTGGGAACAGTGGGGTAGATTCCCTATACTCAGGCGTAATAGTCGCGGGAACATCACTTCATTAGAGGATATCTTCAGGGCCAGCCCTTTGGGTAGGTAGAGTGAGGGAGCGTCCGCTCTACACGCATATCATAATACGTATCACATAAATATTGATGAATGTTGCAGCAAAATCAAAACAGTGTTGTGATAAGATAATAATCACCATGTAAAGGGCCCCATTCAGTTGAGTAGCGCTGTTTTTATGTTTAGAACCCGACTGTGACATTTGGGCTCAATAAAGCGATAGGAGTGCGCGGTTGGAGTGTAGCCAGGGGAAAATCCAGGGGAAATCTTCGACACGACCAGCCGGGCGGTTAGAGTATTCCAGTGTTTAACTGGAATACTCTAAGAGTGCGCTCCAGTGTTTAACTGGAATACTCTAAGAGTGCGCTCCAGTGTTTAACTGGAATACTCTAAGAGTGCGCTCCAGTGTTCAACTGGAATACTCTAAGAGTGCGCTCCAGTGTTCAACTGGAATACTCTAAGAGTGCGCTCCAGTGTTTAACTGGAATACTCTAAGAGTGCGCTCCAGTGTTTAACTGGAATACTCTAAGAATGCGCTCCAGTGTTTAACTGGAATACTCTAAGAGTGCGCTCCAGTGTTTAACTGGAATACTCTAAGAGTGCGCTTCAGTGTTTAACTGGAATACTCTAAGAGTGCGCTCCAGTGTTTAACTGGAATACTCTAAGAGTGCGCTTCAGTGTTTAACTGGAATACTCTAAGAGTGCGCTCCAGTGTTTAACTGGAATACTCTAAGAGTGCGCTTCAGTGTTTAACTGGAATACTCTAAGAGTGCGCTCCAGTGTTTAACTGGAATACTCTAAGAGTGCGCTCCAGTGTTTAACTGGAATACTCTAAGAGTGCGCTTCAGTGTTTAACTGGAATACTCTAAGAGTGCGCTCCAGTGTTTAACTGGAATACTCTAAGAGTGCGCTCCAGTGTTTAACTGGAATACTCTAAGAATGCGCTCCAGTGTTTAACTGGAATACTCTAAGAGTGCGCTCCAGTGTTTAACTGGAATACTCTAAGAGTGCGCTTCAGTGTTTAACTGGAATACTCTAAGAGTGCGCTCCAGTGTTTAACTGAAATACTCTAAGAGTGCGCTCCAGTGTTCAACTGGAATACTCTAAGAGTGCGCTCCAGTGTTTAACTGGAATACTCTAAGAGTGCGCTCCAGTATTTAACTGGAATAATCTAAGAGTGCGCTCCAGTGAGATTGGTTGAGCGGCTTCAACCGAATCTGAGTGAGTTGTGATTGAAATATGCGGTGTAAGTAATGCTGTATGAATTTCTGCACCCTGATCGGAGGATACCGTAATAATTCCCTTATGATTGAATCTAATGTCAAATAAAAATAAATATTTTTATAAAAACGGCATTGTCTGAAGAAATTTACTACTAAGTCACTAGCAAAAGTAGCAAATTACGTCTAAATAAGTTATTCAGACTAACAATAATTAATAACAGGACACAGAGATACAATATACATCTCATTATAAAGTGTATATCTCTGAATATAGGATCATTAAAACCCATTAACTGCGACGTTGCAACCTTTCCTCGAAAATCAGTTTAATTTCCCGCGGCGGCCGCCATATTGGATCCTCGTAATTACTTACGTAAATATGGGTTGGTAATTGAATTGCTTATCTCCTAGTGTATTAGCATTACTTAGTTATAAAGCAAGGATAACACAGAATAGACTGTTAAAAATTAAATCTACCAGCCCAGATCACAACATAATTACAATATACTCGTAACTTTTAAACGAACGTACACGGCCGTTTATACGTTGATTACTCACAATATCACAATACGTATCACGTTAATAACACGTAATAATATTGACATCCCAGTGCTGTCATTATAAATATCGGTTAAACGGCCCAAGTGACTTACACTTTTCCAATAATATTACATAAATCGAGGTTAACGCTTAAAATATAAGCAAAAACCTCGCCCATTGAAATGACCCTTAAAATGTTTACATTCCGTAGTGCGTTCGGAAACGCTTTCCTTCCTTTCTTTATTCGCTTAGTCATTGTCCATGGATTGTGGCGCACTGCGAGCGGAAAGCAAGCTACTTTTTAAATAGCTTTATTGTTGAGCGAAAAACAACTTTCGTTTGTTTTGAAAATATAACTATTTTTTTCCATGATCAGTGAGCGTAGAAAACTGTTAGGCCAGGAAATAACTTGGTGGTCCAAACTTCAAAAGGCAGGCGACAGAGTTCATGATCAACATCTTTTTCTTTAAAAATAAATACTTATGATACTCCGGTGACAAAAGGTTTCAGATCTAATAGAATGTCAAGTTCTGTACCTACGATAATCATGAAAACAAATTGAAGTTAAAGATTTAGCTTGGGCTAGTTTCCCGTAACTGTACCATGATCCTGCGTAAATGTATTTTTCATTCCTCATACTCTGAAAGTGGGTCATATTTGACCTAAGGAGCGGGTTGAAAGTGGGCCATTGCGCCCCACGGGCTAACATGTATACATATTTTTGATTCCAAAACATTTAAAATTAACCAATCCAAATGCTTCACCACATTGAATCTACCAATCACAAAACACGTCGACAGCCAAATCAGCCAATAAAAATAAAAAAAATAAATAAAATAATTATTTATTCAGGCAATAATCCCATCAATATCACATTACATTACATTACATTAGACACATGTTCAAAAATTAAAAATAATTAATTAAGTAGTAGTAGTAGTAAATTGCTTAAATCTAACAAGTAAAAAGTAGGTAAGTCAGTATAATGCCAATGCCAACCAGGATTTCCAATTTTATATTTTGAGTAAAAAAAAAAGAAAAAAGAAAATAAAAATTGGCTAAAAATCATCATTATACTCGATTTCGACTAATTCTGGAATGAGGATTTCAAATTTTATGTTAATTTTGAATTTTAAATAAAAAAAAATGTTTGCTAAAAATCGTCATTATACTCGATTTCGACTAATTCAAGGGTAAGGATTTCAAATTTTATGTTTATTTTGAATTTTAAGTAAAAAAAGATTTTTTTGTGAAAAATCGTCATTATACTCGATTTCGACTAATTCAGGGGTAAGGATTTCAAATTTGACATTTATTTTGAATTTTAGGGCAAAAAAAAATTTTTTTGTGAAAAATCGTCATTATACTCGATTTCGACTAATTCAGGGGTAAGGATTTCAAATTTAATGTTTATTTTGAATTTAAAGGGAAAAAAGATTTTTTTGTGAAAAATCATCATTATACTCAATTTCGACTAATTCAGGGGTAAAGATTTCAAATTTGATGTTTATTTTGAATTTTACGTAAAAAAAAGATTTTTTTTGTGAAAAATCGTCATTATACTCGATTTCGACTAATTCAGGGGTAAGGATTTCAAATTTAATGTTTATTTTGAATTTAAAGGGAAAAAAAATTTTTTTGTGAAAAATCATCATTATACTCAATTTCGACTAATTCAGGGGTAAAGATTTCAAATTTGATGTTTATTTTGAATTTTACGTAAAAAAAAGATTTTTTTTGTGAAAAATCGTCATTATACTCGATTTCGACTAATTCAGGGAGAAGGATTTCAAATTTGACATTTATTTTGAATTTTATGGCAAAAAAAAATTTTTTTTGTGAAAAATCCTCATTACACTCGATTTCGACTAATTGGGAATGGATGAAAATATCAGAAGTGCTTGATTTTTTTTCTGGTGATAGGAATAACCTCCCTTAGCACCAGAAAAAAGTTCCAGAATTTTAGGCTGCGCCAGTGATTTTTGAAAAATAAAAATATTTTCCTCCCGCGCTTTCTGGGCCCTGCACGGCATTATAACACTATCCTTGGTCCATCATATAATTTAAAAAAATATCTGTGGCAAATTGACATAGACAATGACATTGACAGGTCTCCTCACAAACATAACCTTATTTGTCATTGTCATTGGAGACCTGTCAATGTCATTGTCTATGTCAATTTGCCACAGATATTTTTTTAAAGTTAATGATGGACCAAGGATAGTGTTATAGTGCCGTGCAGGGCCCAGAAAGCGCGGGAGGAAAATATTTTAATTTTTCAAAAATCACTGGCCCTATGAAAAAATCTGGAACTTTTTTCTGGTGCTTAGGGAGGTTATTCCTATCACCAGAAAAAAAAATCAAGCACTTCTGATATTTTCATCCATTCCCAATTCAGGGATAAGGATTTCAATTTTTATATTAATTTTTAATTAAACTTTAAAAAAAAAAAAAATTTTTCGAAAAATCGTCATTATACTCGATTTCGACTAACTCTATAAGGATTTCAAATTTTACATTAATTTTGAATTTGAAGTAAAAACATTTTTTTTTGCGAAAAGTCATTATTAATTTCGACTAATTAGGGATAAGGATTTCAAATTTTATATTAATTTTGAATTTTAAGTAAAAAAAATTTTTTTTAGTTTCCTCGTATTCGGAATGAAAAGCAGAGTGTTTAACTCGGGTGAAACCACCCATTTCAGCCTCGAACTATTGGCGCTCTCACTACGTTCGAGCGCCAAAATATCTCGTCTGAAATGGGTCGCTTTCAACCCTTGGTTAACAATCTACTATTACTCATACTTCGTACTGGAATGATAATGCGTAACAAAATGAAGTATCTCTCTCGCTGTCACACGAATATCCTTGCCCTATTTGCCAGTATGATAGAGAGGTAGACCATACGTTTTCAGTTCGCGGTCAGCCGTCTGAAATTCTGAATACTTAAGGTTTCCCTAACTGCTTTGAATTTCCCAAACTCTCAGCTAAACTATAATCTAAATGTATCTGAATGATACGAATTCTTCCCGCTACAAGTGACGCCGCGCGACATCGTTTTTGTCGCACGCGGTGAAACTTAATTGTAATTAAACATCAGGTTTCTAAGAGAAAAATCTCCGAGGACCATTGTAACAGTGGTTAGGTAACTTGTTGACAAATATCAGTCGCACGGCCTTTGGGAGTGCGAAAATAGTGGCTCTTTCTGACAAATGTGTAGCATCTTAAAATTACCTGTTTTAAGGCGATATATTGATTGAAAGAGACGCGCGTATGATTTTCTTCACGACAAAACTGGATGCAACACTCTCCGGGAATGGCTTTTTTAGACAAATGTTGATAAATATATGACTGTGTGCAGAATTATTACATTTCCTCTTGTCAGTATCTAGATGAGGTAAAATACCATCATATTAACTTAATCGTGTCTTTTAATAATGCGTTGTTTTAGCAGGCTGAGTAAAAAAAGGAAAATATAGACTCGACTTTGGATTTCTTTCTATCGAGAAAATTTTAAGCAATTATGTTTCGACTAGTTATAATCATATAGTCAAGAATTATATATCTGAAAATCAGTCCCTATTGTTTCCTCGTCTAGGCAGAACAGCGTTACAAAGTTTCTAAATTTCTCAGTGCAGCGCTTTAAAAAAGGTCGTGCTTGTCAAGATGTAGGTAGCTGATGTTGTACAGGTATGAGGTAGTTCCAACGAAGGTACACAACTTTCCAAGTTTCCATTGACAAGCCTTCCAGTAAAGAGAGCCGAGCAACTAGAGAACAGGGTTAAGACAACAGACAGACAAACGCACGTAACTCACTTAATTGTGGATTAGCTTTCGCGGGACGCTCGATCGGCAGAATGGCTCAAGCGACATTCAGCCAATTTCAATAGGAAGGAACTCTAAACCCGAGCTTTAAAAACAGAAACAAGAATAAAGCGAAAAGAACGGACTCTAAAGATCTATCTATGCACCATGAAGTACCTATACGTCACTGACAAAGTAGTGGTAATTTATTACTGTAGGCTATGGACTCTTTGAAAAAGGATACACTCCTTTCTTAAAGCATTCCATCCGTAGAACTATTATATATCTATAATCTGTGTCCGGGGTAGACCTTCAGGAATACCTCGACAGAGAGCTAGCGAGGATTCCACAATCGGAGCGTCCGAGGGGTATCTACTGTAGGTACGTACCAGGGTAAGGCAGGCATTATAGCGTCTTATCTTATCTCCTTAGGCCATATGAATGAATGAATGACAATATTGACAATACAGTATGATACAAATCTATATATATAAAAGGCAAAGTCAGTTACATACAGAATCAAAACAACAACCTGTAGGTAGAGGTAGACAACAGACAAAAACAAATGCAGCTTGCTTAAATCTAGAAAACACACTTTTTGGTTTTTTTTTTTAAATTAGTAATGGGATTGCCGCTACCCAAAGGTTGTCTGGAAGAGATCGCTCTTTAGCGATAAGACCGCCTGTTGTTTACCCCTACTTTAAGCCTAATGTTGCTGTACATGTAATCTTTTTGAGGTGCGCAATAATTGCTTTTGGCCAGCACCTAGCCAGGGGGCAAAGATGAGGCCGACGGTGAAGCGAGCTCACCCAGAAAATGAAATAGAAATAGAAATATTTATTGCATAAAAACTGTGTAAATACAATGGTGGACAAAATGTAAAATGGTGTCAACAGTTTTTACCCTATACTTACTAGGGGTTTTTAATAGGCATTTTCACTCTTGCCTATTATATGAACTCGGATATACAGACGCCGGTAGAGAATTTCAAACCATAGCAGTTGCTGTTTGTAGTACTTAAATAGCGTAAAAGTAGCTTAGACCGTTTTCGCTCCGCGCATGTACGCTTTCAACGTCCGTGCTTCTCAGCCTAATGTTCAAGCACTTAAGAGATTTAGCATTACTTACCTATATTACGTTGTTTACGGTCTTCTAACGATTATTATGACTGGCGGATAGTTTACGATGGTTAGTTTATGTAAGTAGTTGGTAGCCATACTGTGGCAACCCTTATTAGTCATAACTCATAACAATAATTCCACTTACGTAAGGCTCCACTTACATTAGAATAGAACAAGTTATTTTTTACTAAAATTTATTACATATGGGTCAGCTCTGACCTATTTGGTTTCCACTAACGATGTAAGAATTGACACCTATGTTTGGTAGTCCGAAAGTTTTTCAAGTAACCAGGTACAACCTTTGCTAATCGGGAGGATTTGGGAGCGCGAATATTTATATAGTTTCAATCAATGATAATGTAAATCATTCGAAGTGACCAGGGAACCTTTATTCCCCGGTACCTCCCTGGCCATAAATATCTTGCACGCAAATCGTCGCCCAAAACGCATAAAGCCGGTCCGACGGTCATCAAACCTGCGTACGCGCACCCGCATACACTAACGCCGACAATTAACCGCAGGTAAGGGCGTGGATACACCACAATCCATTCGTTTCAAACACCGAGGGTCAATTTTTAACGGACAGTTTGCATGCAAGTTTGTATTTTCTTATTTATTTGAAAATGAGCTTTTGCTCGCGACTTCCGCGTGGAACTCGTTTTTATCGTATCGCAACCAATTCGCTATAACCATTGTTGGAAACTATTGGTATCCCCTCGTACAGTAGGCAAGTAGACGAGCACGTTCAATGGTGGCGGCGGTACGTCTCGAAATTATATTTTAATTCAATTGTTTTTGAGCGCTTGCTCTAACACAATTACTTATTATAGTTCATTTCTATAGGTATATGAATCTCATCTCACAGTTCCACCCGTTAAGTACACAGGCATGAAGGCCTAGCTATTGCTATGCTACTAACAGTATAATTTAGCTCAACAATCTCAACATGTTACACCGAAAATAATCAGCAGCAAACAACCAATGCACCCAATAGGTACCAATGTTGCCTACACTAATTTCAAACTAGATTACCCCCTCATTATAAAATAGGTTATCGCAAGATAAACAGCCAACATCACATTTTACAACATTAGTTTAGGACCAAAATAATTAACCTGGCAACATTAATCGCGCCATAAAACCCATGTGTACACAGCTTAAGTGCGCGGTACATTGTAACTTGCGTTCGGGAACCGATATTATCGAAAAATAAAATAAGAAGAGGGCACGGAATTATGTTTTAAAGCCAGTATTTTGTAGCCCGAAACAGCAACGTAATTGGAGCCAGTGAACTTTAAGGAAAAAATATAAATAAAAATAATTTGTAAGAACGTTCTGTTGAATGGACTGGGGCGAAATTTACTTTTTTTTTGTATTTTATACACGTGATAAGTATCTCTGTCAAACTAAACATACGTGTGGTAATAGTAATCGCTACATAACAGTGGGTTTATTAAATTAAATACCTAGCTACAATTATCTAGTTGTGGTATCTCCTATACCTAGATCATCATCCTCCTAGCGTTATCCCAGTACAGTTGCATCCTGAAGGATGCCTGGGGTCCGCTACCTAATCCCAAGATTTGGCGTAGGCACTAGTTTTTACGAAAGCGACTGCCATCTGACCTTCCAACCCCGAGGGGAAACTAGACCTTATTGGGATTAGGCTTTGTCAAGTGAGTTGGGCAACTTGACTGTTAGAAGTTCTCAAGCCGCCCGAAGGCCTCCAACTTGGCTTAACGACTGCTGCAGTAGACAGCAACCGGGATCAACGGCTTAACGTGCCTTCCAAAGCACGGGAGCGCTCAGTTAGTAACCACTCAAAGCGGTCACCCATCCAAGTCCTGACCGCTGCCCACGTTGCTTAACCTTAGATACCGCAAGGGGTACGCAGGCGCCGCTGGGCCACGAGCGCTCTCTCTATCTCCTATAGCGCTCTCCTATACCTAGATATTATAGTAAATTAATTGTAACAATTTTGCTTTGCGTGCTTGACTACTCTACCATGTATAGATAGATGGGTAAAACAATCACATGTTATAAATACTTACACGAAGACAGGTTATACGGGCTCCTAAACCATTTAAGTATTGAGGTCATGTTTGCGTGTAAAGTAGATATGTTTACAGAATCAGAATCAGAATCAGAATCTTTATTGATAAAATGTCATTTTACATGTCAACAAATATCAAAGTTAATCATTAAGTTAAGTTCTAAAATATTGTTATCTTATTTTATAAATTTGAACCGAAAACAGTTATTTTTACAACAAACGTTACAAAAAACATTATTTTTTTTTTTTTTTTTTTTTTTTTTAATTTATTGAGGAAGCAAACGGTTGTGTACAAAAATGTATGTATGTTATGAGATAAACTAACAAACCTGTAGTTCCATTAATTATAAATAACAACAGCAATAAAGATATCGAAACAGGGTGGGTAAGTATACATGCCTACTACTTATACGCCAATATAATGTGCTGATGAAAGTAACAATAAAACGGTACTGGGAGGATTTGATTAGTTTAGAGTTGTTATATAATGCAAGATTCAGTTAAAACTAAAAGCAAAAGAAAACAGTATTTGTGGATATGCTACAGAAGACTTATTGTAAACTGTGGGGTAACTACGATATAATCAGATAACAGGTCGGAAAGTGTTCACACATATTTAGAAGATTAAGCTACGGAGAGCGCTACTATATTTGCCAAGAGATAATGAAAAGATATCTAAGTTTTTGAAATTGGTATTATAGTCGTGACAAGCTCTTCTAAAGAAAGTGTTTCTAGCGAAATTGGAATGACAAAGGCTTACATGGAATGTTAAGGGGTGGCGAGGGGGAATACGGTGGGGCAATTTAAGAAATACTTTTTCGAGGAGAGGGGATGAGTCTATATAATTGTTTAAAAGTTTGTACAGGAAGATCTGGTCCAAAAATACGCGACGTTTAGTTAGGGGAACTAGTCCGTGGCGCTTGCTGGTTTTGTCTGAGGGATTTACACCTACCATTATCGGAAAAAAAAAATCTGTTTTGCTTTTGGGGGCATCTTCATGTAGGTACATACACATTAGAGGTATTGAAATAAAAGACTAAAGTAAATAGGAATCTTCATTTTGTAACAGCAAATATAGACTACCGTTATAAATTGTTTAGGCTTCCACAAGTTCTAAACCGCATCGAAACGCCAGAAAGCCTCTTACATAACGGCGCTTGGTAGTCCAAATCTAAACAATAACACGTGTTACCCAAGTTACCTCATATGGGTTAATGTGATGCCGCGACTGTCACAACAAGTATGTCACAGTGACACGATGGCTGTTGTGACACGCTGACATCCGTCAATGTATCCTTCATTGGGAAATTTGCAAATCTTCATGTCTAATTAGGAGGGAAAATTACGAGTTTTCCATATAAAGGATATATGATAGACATGTGAGATAGAGTTCATTCACAATTTTGCCTCTAATTTGTGTAAGCCATAGTTGTAATCTTGCTTTTTAGGGTTCAGTACCCGCAGGGTCCAAACGGAACCCTATTGTTGTCACTGATGCGGCCGTCCGTCAGTCCGTCCGTCGTCTGTCACAAAATTTTGTTCAGAAGAATTTTTCAACTTCCCATTGACCTATGAACTTGAAATTTGGCAACAATGTTTATTATTACGTATATTTTACCAACAAATACTAATATATTGACAAGTCACATTTTTGAGATTGGTTCGGAACCCTAAATGTGCGAAGTCCGACTCGCACTTGGCCGGTTTTCACTATTAAATGAAGGGCTGTCACTTGAAACTACACGGCAATTATGGCGTAATGAATAAGAAGTAATTTATCATAGAAAAATTAAAAGCTCCCTATGTTTTGAGTTGCACTGCCCTATACCTAGTATGCATATTAATATGTTATCTGAATTGTTCTATTGTATTCTTCCTTATTCTACAATTGTGTACATACACACTTGCCGCAGCAAGTAATGTGTAACTCGCCTTCGGCTCGTGCGATGATTAGTTTTGTAACCATGCGTTTTTTACGCCCTTTAGTATGTAATAGCTACTATATATGCTCATCGGAGGAAGTTGTAGGGGTCGCCGTTGTTGGATACGACAAGGAGGACTATATATAATATGCTAACCGAATTAGATACTTCGTAACTACGTAACTACATTGTAACGAATCTCGTAATAAAGCTGTTTCTCGCAAAATGTTGCAATTTTCCTTTAAGTCAGTGCATTATGCACTTACGCAATATCATGTGACATACCCATGCCTTGTAAGGAAACAATAACAATTTGTACTGTCATAAACTAAACAGTACCTACTAGACCAGAGATTACTATACTGTTGTAATTGTTACAACATCAAGTTTAGGTACAGTGACGCGTTTTTACGTCCGCTTTTACTTCTTTAGATGCCCGTAGTCCCGTAAAAAGTCAGAACGCAAGTTTCACGATCGTCTTACTCCCGCCGTGCAGCTTGAGTTGTGAGTTTTACCGGGATAAAAAGTATCCCATCTCCGGGAATATAAATACCTTCGTACCACCACCACCTAGCGTTTTCCCGGTACCCTAAGGAGTCCGGGGTCAGTTTCGACACAATCCCAAGGTTTGGCGTAGGAACTAGTTTTACGAAAGCCACTGCCATCTGACCTTCCAACCCGGAGGAAAAACTAGGCCGTAGATATTCTCCTTCCCTGTGGTAGCTTGTACGAGTCGGGGTTTGAACTCGCGAACACCAGGACCTTTTAAATTAACTTATTCAAGGTCATAGTCGCTTCACTATCTTGATCGAAATATCTTAGCCCCCCCCCCCCCCCCCCCATGTAGCACTAATACCATCTGTCTTCTTCATCAGTTTCAATTAACCAAAAGCTTTTCTAAATGGAAATTTTCGATTTGACATAATTACCTAATATCTTACTGTTTAAACTGTTATATCAAAATAGATTTCCCTATAAATTTCCATTGTTCCCTCAATTTCCTCATAGATCTCATTACCAGAACAGACGTCTGGTTACAACGGCATCAACCTGGGAGCACATGTTTTAATCAAAAGAAGAATTTTCCAAATCGGTTCATAAATGACGTAGGTAGTTCTGAGGTAACAGAGGTAAAAAAGAACATAACGGAATTGATTGATAACCTCCTCCTTTTTTGAAGTTGGTTAAAAATAAAGGAACGAAGGAGTTATCGCCGATAAACCGGCGTAAAAAACCTCATGACGTCACAGACCATCAAATTTGAACCATGACATCAAATTGGGCGTCTGACCGCGATCGTTCTGACTCATTGACCGTCATACATCCGAGTGAAAGTTCTGACGTGTGATGTTGATGTGATGTCACGCTTATGCAATGCGGTGAATGTCAGCTGTTGTTGGATCCTGGCTTTCTAGGTGTTGACTTTTGATGCTATTGTAATGGATGCTTTTAAAAGGCCAGATCAGGTCATGGCTCATGAATATGTAGCTGTGTTTAAAACAAAAGAAAAGAAATTACTGGAGTATTTTTTCTAGTCTCCTCTACTTTGAACGCTCGTGAAATGACCTACAATTGGAACTTTTCCACTTTAAAATTTACGAATTGATGTAAATTTCACTTACTTGGCCACACCACTAGGTTGTACATTTGGAGTAGTTTTAATAATAGCATTTTTTTCAGTATCTGGGATCCCAGGGAGCTGGGAGACGACGGCTTAAGAAACTAAGCAAGATAGAACTTCTAGACTGAACGAGTATCCTTGGTGCTCAAATGCCTATAATCATATCAATCATCATTTGGCCTATTTCATCTTGATAGATGATTTAAACAGAAAATGAAACATAACAATACAGCAATGCAATTTTCATAAGTTGCATTAAGACACTGATTTCCTATGTGTTTAGCTGCAGTGCCCTGATCTAGTTTTCCTTCGAAAAATATTGTGAAAGTAAAAGGCCTATTAATAAGCATGTTGCAATACCTCGTAGGTTATTCATGAATGCTAAAGTACTTAATACAAATATGTAGGCTATCCGGGCAAATTATTGATTCTGTTGAAACGAACTTACCTTTCCAGCAGATATAGTAAATTATAAAATATTGCTTATGTCGACAGTTCCACTTGATGACTTTACAGGCAAGTTACCTTGTCTAGTGACCCCTTTCTGATTTCCTAATAGTGGTTTGTATTACCTACAAGGGACCAAAATGCAATAATTATTTCATCTAGGGTTAGCGTGTTGAGTCTCTCATAAAGCGAAGAATTGAAACCGTCACGCCCGAGTTAAAAATAGGTACTTAATTTTGCGGCCATTAATACCTACACTTTTCTTTTCACTTCTCATTTGAGAAAACTATTCATTCAAATCAATTAAGTATAAAAGAACTGATGAAGAATGAAAAGATGTGTTCAAAGAGTCATTGAGACGAATTCGTCACAATGGCTGACAATTATCCCTACTACCGCCAATAATACCGATCTCACAGCCACTCAGTTTAAGGATGCCCTAGCCATTCGATATGCTCATGAACCTACCAGCCTCCCTCAAGCCTGCGATGGTTGCGGAGAGAATAACTTCGATCTAAACCACGCACTAAATTGCAAAAAAGGTGGTCTAATAAAACAAGGTCATGATCAACATAGAGATGACTGTAAACAATGGGCTGAACTAGCCTGGGGAACAGGTACAACAGAACCCATAATGCGTGACGCAAGTAATACTCAACCGGCCCTCATAGGAGACCTGTTACTAAACAGTGTTTGGGAACCTGCAAGGAAAGCGTTCTTCGATGTTCGCATAATAAATGCCGACGCTTCTTCTTACAGCAACCTCACATGGCAACAAACAGCACAGAGACATAGCCGAGAGAAACACACCAAATATGACCGAGCAGCAGAAGATTTAAGAGCCTCCTTTACTCCACTTGTCATCTCATGCGATGGAGCATTAGGGACAGAATATAACAACTTTATAAAAAAAACCGCATCAAAATTAAATACGAAATGGGGAAATGCATATTCACAAGTAATGTATTGGTTGAAAGTAAAAGTACTAGTACGGCTTGTTAGCTCGAAGTACGGTCACATCTGGAAGAAAGCACGAAACTAGGCATGCATGTAGCTTAAATTTTTGTGTTTCAAAAATTTTAGGGAAACACGCTGACAGACCTTTTTTTTCCCCCCCTCCCCCCGCGCACAGGGGACGAATCTAACTAATCTCCACATCTGAAAATAATCACTGCGGAACACTTTATCTATGGTACAAATTTCTTGCTTGTAACCCGATGCTCACAAAAATGTTAGTAATCTGCCCTCTAGCACCTTTTCTGCTGTACTGACCCTAATTCATGCTCGTATATTTTGAAAACTATAGGTCCTATCAAAATATATCCAAAGAATGACTTGTAGATAATTTTATAAGGAACATTTTTTCCATTGACGGTTTTCTCCTAGCTTCAGCCGTTTTCAATAAAATAAAATAAAACTGTAATTCGGTACACAAAAGTGGGGGGAGGGGGGGAAAAAAAGGTCTGTCAGCGTGTTTCCCTAAAATTTTTGAAACACAAAAATTTAAGCTACGTGCATGCCAAGTTTCGTGCTTTCTTCCAGATGTGACCGTACTTCTTCATAGATTCGAGCTAACAAGTCGTACTATACAGATTTCAATTATAAGAGCGGTCTCAATAAGGGTGAGAGGCTCGAGAAGACATATAAGACCATTTGGATGTGAAGATGGAGCAGGAATCCTATGAAGACCGGATCCTCTAAACGCCAACGCCAGAGCAGCAAAAGTTTTACAACCAGCTAAGGAGCAACTAAAATGGTCGCTGCTGAAATGAAAAACGAGAAACATTGTATAAATTTATTTTGATCTATGTAAGTTCAATTACTGTACACATGTTTTTTAAAAGGTCTATGATACTTGAAATAAATTACAATAGATAAATAGTTATGTAAAAAAAAAAAAAACAAAAAAAAAACTGATTGTTTTTTAAGGGAGTTAGATTTTTTTATGACTTAATCAGCATCAGTAGGGCCTATATCGCGAACCGATAACGAAATATCTGCTTCTTCCCATACGAGAGACAGAAAGGGAGATTCTTCGTTGTCGACAAAATTCGTAGCACATTGTCAGAAGGAGAAATCAGCTCCAGGCTGTTTCAAAAACCCTAAGGTACCATTGAAACCACAAGCCTTGGGTTCATTGGCATCTTTACGGGCCAACCTTATGACTGATTGATCATTACTGACTGTGAATGAGTAATGAAGAGCACTGACACTGAAGTGTATGGTAATGACGTATTTTCCGAACAAATCTGGGTCACTACGCGATTATGCAACGAGTGTTTGGTACTATTAATCAATGAAGCGCGAACAGGAATTCGGTATTTTACTGTTTGAGTCGCTGATTTTACTAAATACAGTAAAATGCATAAATATATGTACGTTCAAAAAGTGCGAAAAATATTGAAATATTGGGTCACTCAGACACTCACGTCTTCAACCCACCGCCAACACCGAGCAGCCGTGCGGGCCGCGCGCACGCGCGCAGTGCTAGACGCGAGGCCGTCGCGGGTAGTTCTCATGATTAAGGTAAGGACCACAGTATTGGTCCGAAACAAAGCGAACGATATTCGACGTTAAAATAAATAAGCTCTTACGCCCTTGTCACTACACTACACAAGTGCATATGAGATATTTTGGATGTTGACTGTACAATATCCCAACCCAATAGGTACGCTATTTGACTAATGTTTTGTAAGGCAGTCTGACCAGTCAACCCTTGGGTTGAACAGCAATGTTTGGTTTGATTTTGGCTGTTATTTGACTTATGGACGATAAAAACATAATTTTTCGTATATTTATAGTTATGTAGGTCTTAAATTTTTGCGTGATTTAGGCGACTTCCTGACTTGGCGGGGCGGGATCGATATGTGACATTTTCTTCTTTGACGTAAACTTACTGACGTCGCAAAGATTCCCACTTGATATAATACTGTCAGTATTACGTTTGCGCAGTAGTAATATCATGCGCAGAAGCGAACCAGTACCGCCTTCGCATCGTCCCGCTACCGCGCATCCCGCGCCAGTCAGGAAGCACTCATTTAAATGTAGGGGCGTAGTAAAAAATGGTATCGCGTCGACTGACAGCTGACACTGACATTTGACACTTTTCTCATATCGTACTGCCTCCGCACCGACAAGTCAGGAAGTCGCCTTAGGTAAAAATTAAAAGTTGTAATTTATTGTGATAATTTGATGGTTTACCGACTATTCACAGAGAGACACCGTGTTATAAATAGGTGCCCAATTGACACACAATTCCAAATTCGATATCGTTCGAATTTTAAACGTAAAACAATTGGAAAGCACGTAATAGTCGTAACCGTGACTCAGCGAGCGGTGAGAGCGATGCGCGCTCGTATTGCGCAAGCGCAGATAACTTCAGCCGGACCTTGCTATTACTTCACCGGCATCTCGTTGATTGTCGTTGCCTTTTTGTTTTTTTTTTTTCAGCTGATTAGACGCGCTCAATTCGACTATAATCATATTCCGGTTTTGGAAGCCATTTTTTTATTATCTATTTTGATATGTTCTATAGCTCTAGTATAAGTTTTTCGAAACATTAACTAATTCGAACGCGTTTGCGTTTTTTCTCAAAATGTATGAAAACGCTCTCACCGAGTTTGAAATACGCGCGTTCATCGGTTAGCAACAAATGTTATACTGGCTGTTTTAGTTTCCACTAGTGACCACCAGAGGCATTGTTCACGTTTTCATACCACTTTCATACATTTTGAGACAAAACGCAAACGCGTTCGAATTAGTTAATGTTTCGAAAAACTTATACTAGAGCTACTAGTTGTTTTTTTTAATACCTACCACGCCAGTGGCAAACATTACGGCCCGATTGATGGTAGTCACTGCAGCCTATGGACCCCTGCAACTGCAGGGGTGTCTCATACGCGTTGCAGACCTTTTAAATAACTCTGATTGTTGACTGACTGTTGTCGCAGTTTGGCTAGCAACATTCATTGTTTATAGTTTAAGTACTTTTTGATTAACATTTCTTTTATATAAGTACTCATTTCTTGGAGACTCCATACTGTAGTTCCTCGAAATAACTTCGAAAGAGAACTCATTCCGCAGCCGGAGGGTTCGAGGTAGGACATTCCTCTGAAACCGTACCGTACCGTACCGTACGCGACCAATTAGGTTTTTTATTGACAACTGACAATGTGTTACCTTTTATCTAATAGTCACAAATTATTAACACGTGCAACCAGTGACTTTAACCCTTTGACCGCTAAAGCGATAGTGTGTCGTCGTGCCCACTACGCCAAGCACTGTTCAATTGGTGTAATGTCTAAAGTTCTAAACCAATAAAAACAAATTAAAACAGTTCATAAATGATTTTATTCATGATCAAAGTACACCTTCACTCCGACCTTTTAAGTGGTTGTTGGCGTGGTGGGCACGACGAAACACAATCACTTTATAGGTTCTTGGCGGTCAAAGGGTTAATCTTATGTGACATGTAATTGTTTCAACCTGTTTTTGTGTACAATAAAATACTTATAATTAATATTAGTAGGCCAAATAGTGGTCCTTCTCCAATTATAATACAACCAGTTTAATTATAGTGCAGTGTACATATAATTAAACTGGTTGTATTATAATTGGAGAAGGACCACTATTTGGCCTACTAATATTAATTATATAGAAAAATATCAGTTTTTTTTTGACCAAATTTATTTTACATATAGACATAACCAACAAAAGCGTTAAGTGACAGTAAAAAGCATAGACACAACGTATTAATAAAACAATAATAGGTACCTATATAAAGGTTATATAGGCACAGTCGTGCACAATACTCACATACATATAATTTTGTTAGAAACCATGTGGCCCAGGTTGCCGACCCCTGGTTTAAGTTGTTGTTTTTTTGTTTTTTATGTAAGAAACATGCATTTAGGCAACACATATAAAGAAACGTGTGGGACGCACCGTGACTCGGGGTTTCTAATTTCGGCATACGATCTCCCTACCCGATAAGGAGAGATTTCTCTCCGAGGATTATTATGGGTAAGATGTCGAAAAAGTCCAGCCGTTGTGAAATTATTTGGGTGAGACAGTAATAAAAAGTAAAAGTCATCGTAAACATGTCGAAATAAAAACCTAAAAGATAAATTAGTTATCTGAATGCTATTGCTATATTGTATTGTAACCGACTAGCATAGCAAAAAAGTCAAGGTTCCTATCTACACTTCTTTTTAAATTATTTTCCGAGATTTATTTATACAGTCCACATCGAAAATATCCATACCTACGCAATTACGCACTCTACTGACAAAATAAATGAACGATGACTTATATGACTTATTTTACTTAAATGACACTTTGGGAATGTAATATACTTGGGTATTTATGCCTTTGACTCAACTACCATGCTGACGAACAAGCCTACCTATAGAAGAGGCTGCCTGATGGTATATACGCGAACATTAGCCTAAGGACATCAAGGACTGGAATAATCACTTAAGTACTTGTAGCTAGAGACAAAAACAGGTCCTTCGCTCTCAATAAACCGTCAAAGTGAGGCCTTCCTGTACAATAAATCTCCATTTTTAGGGTTCCGTACCTTAAAAGGAAAAAACATAACTCTTATTAATCTCCATCTGAATTTGAATGAAAAATAATAGTATGTTTTCTTCTGTTGCAGGTTTCCTTAATGTCATAGCGCAAATAAGATGCCAGTACCCAGCTCTTCACCCGGGTAGGTATGCATCAATGTCTTTACATTTTACATACCTACGAGTATATTAAATAAGAACGACCTCGCATTAATTATAGTTACTTACATCAAAGAAATTGCATCATAATGGTAATTTTTCTCCAATCTTACACGTAAGGCGACTTCCTGATTTGTCGGTGCGGAGGCTTTACGATATGAGAAAACTGTCAAATGTCAGTGTCAACTGTCAGTCAACTCCGTACTACTTTTTACTGCGCCCCTGCATTTAAATGAGTGCTTCCTGACTGGCGCGGGATGCGCGGAAGCGGGACGATACGAAGGCAGTACCTACTGGTCCGCTTCTGCGCATAATACTGACAGTATTCCGGCAAGTGGGAATCTTTGCGACGTCAGTAAGTTTACGTCAAAGAAGATGTCACATATCGATCCCGCCCCACCAAGTCAGGAAGTCGCCTAAGGAGGTTTTAGTAGTAACAGAGAGAGAATTACATTCGCATCTATAATATTTTCGCATTAATTTAAAGGACATGATTTCGCATTATTTAAATTACTAATAGGACACCTACTATGGTAGTAAACTAAAACACACTGAAACTAAGGTAATTAAATTTTATCTAACTAATTGCAGAGGAAGTTTTGCAACCACCTATAAACCCCTTGCTTATCGGAATATATTGAGGAGAAAATTATGCTCCATATCTGTGTTGCATCACATCACATTTAAACTAGCTGATGTAAAACAAACTGATTACCTATAACAGTTAATCTTAACCTCAAAATTAAGTGGAATAAAGTTTTTAAGATCCTTGGAAAATGTGTCTACGTAGGTACGTTACGTAGGTACCTATACCCCGAAATTTGTCATGAGTTATATCGATCAACATTCTTACGTTCTTGGCTGGAATTTAATCAAAATGCTTTTTCATTGTACAATAAGCAAGTTTCTTAGTTTGACGACCGCTTTAGCTTAGTTGGTAGTGACCCTGCCTACGAAGCTGGAGGTCCCGGGTTCGAATCCCGGCCGCGGCATTTATTTGTGTGATGGGCACGAATATTTGTTCTTGGGTTTTGGATGTTTTCTATGTATTAAAGTATCTATTTATATCTATATAAGTATGTATATCGTCGCTTAGTAACTACCCATAGTATGGTTGACGAAATATAAGCTGCACCGATTCGCCATACAAGTTGTTCGAGGAATCGGTGCAGCTTATATTTCGTCAACTAGGTATACAAGCTTTTCTTAGTTTGAGGCTAGGTTGATTTGTGTATGGTTGTCCACAAATATTTATTTATTTATCTTTCCTTTTCCAGAGTCGTTCGCACAGACCCAGGCTGAATGGCACAACCCACACCAACCCAGAAACCCACCCTGGCAATTCTCAACACCGCGAAAAAGATCTCCAGACTCCATGCAAATATACTACAACACGCAAACCACACAAAACCAACCATTTGGTAACAGACCGAACTTTCAACCAAATTACCAAAGTTACCAAAACTACCAAGGACCACAGTACCAAAGCAGAAGCTCCATCGACCTGATTAATTCTGAAAGCAGAGATAGTCCAAGCGATGGACGGTTGCTCTCGGACTCCGCTTTCACCAGGATATCAGAAACTTTAGGTGCCATAAACACAGTAGGACACTACCTCGTTGACATGGTCAACGAGGAAGAGAAAGACGTAACCGACCCTAACTTAAAACAGCTGCCACAAGCCCTGTACACCATTAGCAAGAACGTTCTCGGCAGAAACGTCACGGACAAGATAGCGCCTATAGTCAAAAAGGCGTTACCAAGAGTCTTGCCTGACGCTCCCATCACTAAAATAGCTACAGGAGATTCGCAGGACTCAAAAGGCTGTACAACGCCTGACGGCGAAGCAGGGATATGCGAAGACTTAAGCAACTGTCCTCAACTGCTTCTCAATCTGATTAGTCTTCGGGAATCCCTCTGCTTTAAAGACCTCTTCGTCCCTGGTGTCTGCTGTCCAAAGAACGCTGTAGTAACCTCAACGCCAGCAGTAGAAAAGCCGGTGCTAACGACGACTAGCAAGCCAACTTATTTGGTCCCAGTGACGACTCCTAGGCCCTCGAAAGCGACAACTACTAAGAAGCCGTCAGCGGTACTTGTGTTGACGACGAAGCGGCCGCGGCCCGCGACTACGAGTCGGCCTTCGACGAGTGTAGCCGTGACTTCGCCTCGACCGCCCCCGTCGACTACTTACGCGACGGTGCCTCCTCCTGTTATAGCCAACTTCTCTAATATTGTGGATATTAGCGGTAAGCCACTCCACTTGTTGTCTAGATATTAACATAATGGAAGGATTTTGATTTCAAGTGATGGGGATTATATAAATCCTAATATGTTCGTAAAGCGGATGCGTCCGCTAGCGAAAATCTCAATTTTTTAATCAAAGTGAAAATTGAAAAATTCAACACCACCGAGAGCAATCCCACTTGTAATAATAATGATAAAGAATACGTTTTCTAGTATTTACAGTTTGCAGTAAATGTTTCTTAACTATTGAACCATCCTAACCACAAAACAACGTCTATTTCAGAGTGCGGACAGAGAGAAGACGAAGGCGGTCGCATAGTCGGAGGCACCGAATCGACTCCGGGCGCATGGCCATGGATGGTGGCGATCTATCTCCATGGCAACAAGCGGAGGGAGTTCTGGTGCGGAGGCACGCTGGTGGGCACGAGGCATGTGCTCACAGCCGCGCATTGTACAAGGGACTCTAAGCAGAGGCCGTAAGTTTTTTTTAAATCCTTAAAACCAGAATCAGAGTAGATCACTCTTTTTGTTTTATACAAAGACAGTGGCAAACAAGCGTACGGGCCACCTGATGGTAAGCGGGCACCGCAGCCTATAGATACTCGCAGATCCAAAGGGGTCATGTGCGCGTTGCCGACCCTTTATAACATTACTGGAGTAGATAAGTAAATAAGCTCCACAATAACAATCAGTGAGTTCTGATGTGAAGGGATATTGGTGGGAATATGCGGCTTGTGCTCACAGCTGCGCATTGTACTAGAGACTAGACTAGACAACTAGACACTAGATCAGTATTAGGTACCCCTTAAGGCAGGTACCTATTTTAACCGCTATTTCTTTAATTTATACCAAGCTTATGGATGGACATAGATATCCTTGTTTCTTTAAAACTCGCGTGACTAGCATATACCCCATCAACGAAACAATCGAAGCCACGGCGTATATTTTTAGGTAATTACTCTTCAAACATGCAAAGAAACAAAAAGTTCTTCATAACCCAAAGTCAGAACATATTCCGGTCTGCTCCGCTGGTATGCGCGTTCAATTTCTTCTCTGTAATTTATTATTTGTATCAGATACATTTTCCAACCGTTAAAATCTATCGCAGGTTCCCGCCGCGTCAGTTCAGCGTGCGCCTGGGAGACGTGGACCTGGCTCGGGATGACGAGCCGTCGCGACCCGCAACCGTGCGCGTAGTGGCTGTGAAGGCACACGAGCAGTTCTCCAGGGTCGGCTATTATAATGACATCGCTGTGCTGGTGCTTGGAGGTAAGGCTTTCAACTCTATCCAATGAATATCATCATTCCATTTCCATTCTGAGCGAGGCCTATGTTCAGCAGTGGACGGCATTCGGCTGATCGTGATGATGATTCCATTGCAATTATTGTCCAATTCATGGGTTTGTACGGTAACAACACTCACGATACTCAACAGCTAATACCTTTCAGCGTCTTTGGGTTCTTCTTCCCATCCATATCGATCGACCACACGTTTATAATCACCTAACACGTTTCTTTCTTTTTCTTAACCTCATGATCGCCCCTTCACCTCTTAGCTTAGCCATTATCTTCGCGTATGACTTTTTTTTCTGAATAGGTTTGCGCTTGACTACAAATCACCTGATGGTAAGCGATATTGTGGTCTAGGGTGGAACGCGCTTACATACTTAGTAAAAACCGATTCACTCTCGCCTTGAAGACCGAAAGGTTGTAGTTCACATGGAACAAGGATTCCGGCAAGAAGTTCCACAGCTTGGCTTTGAGTTCTATTCAATCTTCCGTCACTCTTTTTCCAGAAAGCGTCCAAAAGTCCAAATACGTGATCCCGATCTGCCTACCCAGCAGTGACATCTACCGTCGGACATTCGACGGTGCCGTGGCCACTGTGGTCGGGTGGGGCACCACCCGGTATGGAGGCATGGAGAGTTCGCGTCAGCTCGAGGCGAGGCTGCCCGTGTGGCGGAACGAGGACTGCGATAAGGCGTATTTCCAGCCGATTACTGAGGCGTTCTTGTGCGCTGGGTATGCGAGAGGCGGGGTGGACGCGTGTCAGGTGAGATATATGTGAAAATTGTTATACATGATAGCGACTACTCACATCCAGCGGTTAGATCTTGTTGCTGCATGGAGAACTTAAGTACCACAGTTCAGAGACAGGGCAGCTCGTGTGTCGGAACGTTCTCAGATCTGATCCCTATAAACATCATGGTGATATCAGATCAGAGACAAAGAGGAAGTACCATGTTACATCATTCACCCTTGAAAAACTTGATCTGCCTGAAATAATAAGTAACTCTCCATACTCTTGATAGAGTTATTGGGTCTATTTACGGCCTACCTGTACATTTATCTGTTTAAGACCATAAATAATGTAACCACACTTCAATCCAATCACCTGCATTGTAGAAACTTTTCTACACAAATTTGAAGCCAAGGAACTTGCATATTGTCATTCAAGTACTAAATTACTTGTACTGATTATTTTAAACCCTTCATTTGCGGTAATGTATGTACTGACTGTATTCTATTTACCGCTGATTCTAAGTCTGTATTGTATTCATCTCATCCATTTTTGTCGTCTAATTACAGGGTGACTCCGGCGGCCCGCTGATGCTGCAAGTGAACGGCCGCTGGACGCAGATAGGCGTCGTTTCATTCGGGAACAAGTGCGGCGAGCCCGGGTACCCGGGCGTCTATACCCGGCTCACGCACTACGCGGGTTGGCTGCATCAGAATCTAGTTTAGCCGGCTGCTCCGACCTCTAGCCAAAGTCCAAACAAATACCTAATACAATTAAAAAAGTAACGCTGTCTGTCAGTCTGTTACCTTTTCACTGAATCAACTGTACCTAATGAAATTAGGCTTAAGCCCCAGGGCATAACATAAATACTTCAGTTTTTGACATGCATTTCTGGGGGAGGAGGGAGAAAAATACAGAGCAAATTTCACGCGGATTGAGCCGCGGGAAATGCTATTTGTTTATGAATACACTGAATCTCAGACAAAATATTAATTTGTCCAAACTTAAATAAGGACTTAATCTGATTACGTCTAGTAAAGACACTAATTTTAAAAGCCGACATGCAACAATACCTACCTAAAGGCCAGTGAGCATGATTTTATGTTGTTCCACATTGAAACCGGAAGAAAGGCGCGAATTTCGTATAATCCAGTTACCAACTTACAGAAAATATAGTCGCTAAGATAATTTGCCATAGTGAAAAAATGTGGCATCCATATTTATTCTAAACTTTCGGCTTTCTATTTATTGCGCTTTTTATATCGGTACTGGTTAATATTTTGTGATAAAATTAAACTGACTGTTAATTATAGAACTCGAGTGTAAGCAACAACGAATAAAATATAAGCATATTTTAAATTTAATTACCTAATAAGGAACTTTAATGTGAATAAACTTAACGAAACGTTTTCCCAGTCATTTATTTCCCAAAATTCCTGAATGCTTTAAATATTTAACCTAAAGCACTTAGCCGTATTTGTGCAAATATTCGTGTTGTATCTCTTTCTTTAATATTGCAAAAGAAAGGGAGGCGAATACGCAACGCGAACACGTAGCGCCAAGTGTAGTGCCAAGGTAAAGCCCGCTCTACATGTTGGCCCAACGTCGGCCAATCTGCGGGACGCAGCTATACGATAGGAGATGTTAATACACCGTACTCCCTCTATCGTATAGCTGCGTCCCGTAGATTGGCCGACGTTGGGCCAACATGTATAGCAAGTGTAACAAGTGAAGTACACCGGCAACGATCAATGCAGCCGTCAATATATCGACGTTATTGGTAGCTACATTGAAGTGTGATTGACTGATTAAGCTTCGGCACGTGGGGGCAACCGGGCCAATATCATATCGTGACAATGTACGCTTCTATACTTTACCGTGGGCGTGCACGTGCACGGTAAACACTTATTATACTCTTTGCGGTAAACTCAATGTTTTCATTCCTAAATGGACCATAGACTTTAGACTAATTATGAATGAAACCATAGAGTTTACCGTGGACGTGCATGTCCACGGTAAAGTATAAAAGCGACCATTCATATACTTGTAATTATCGCGTGATAAACGACAAGATACAGCATCGGTTACTTTCAATGAAGTCATGAAAGAAAGTGATAGATGCTTGTTTTGTCGTTTATCACGCGATAAATCAGACCATCATAGGCATCAGCCCCTGGACCCGGTTTCCAGACGTGTGAAATCACCCTAAAACTACTTTCCTGGCAACACTCCTGCCACTTGTCACTGTCAGTTCGTCACACGTCAACTGTCACAACTTACGTCAGTGAGATCTCCGTGACTCCGTGCCTGACTGATCCTCAAATTCCAATGAAAATAAACAAGTAATTCAATAAATACAAGCACCAATGCACTTTAACACAACGCCGGATACTATCCACTGATATACCGGCCAACTCTACTGATTATTATTCGGTCTAGTTCGTGAATTAAGTGTTGAAGATGAAGTACTCGACATCACCAACCCCGACAGCCAGTACTTCATTTAATTTCCCTCGTAGTACTTCTCCATTGCCAGCTCCAGCTAATTACCAGCCCACGACGGCTAGTGCTGCGGTGAAACGGTACAAATACTTGCGGAGACTGTTCAAATTCAATCAGATGGACTTCGAGTTCGCGGCGTGGCAAATGGTGTACTTGTTCGTGTCGCCACAGAAAGTGTTCAGGAATTTTAATTATAGGAAACGTAAGTAATCTATACCGTAAGAAACGTACCAGCGTTAATATCTACTGTAACAAAGCGGGGGAAACTAACTGCCAAGTACTAATGACTAAAAAACATTACACTCCTTTCTTTGGGGAGTAATATAAAAATAGAGCTGTGCCAGATATTTATGCGCGCATTGTTTTAGCAAATACAATACAATACAAATACTCTTTATTGCATAACCTCAACAAAAGTAACACATAACAGTACATAATGACAATGAGTAGAGGCAAACAACAGGCGGCAAATATTAATGCTGGCGACTGTATGTCCTAGATTAAGCTTTAGAGTTGTTAGTAATAAGTAGCTACATTTTTTTTTGGTATTGCATAGCTTTAGTGGTTGACTCTATTCGCTAAGAGGTTATCGCTGGGGTACCCCTAAGGGAGGTCCGTAGCTACACAGTAAGCCGGTGTCGGCAGGGAGCTGGTCCAATTCCTTGCTATCAAATATGCTGAAGCATATAAAGCAATTCATATATGGTAAACAATTAATTGACAAGAAAAGTAGCTACAGAAAATATTATTGTGTCAAGAGATGTGATTATAATGTTAAAACATTTAAACAAATTTAATTATTGAATTCTGATTCTAAATTGTATACAAAATCATTAGATTGTTAAATTTTTTTCCTAGTTAATATTGTCTCCAAATTTATCAAAATTAGCACATCCAACTGGCAATTTGTCATTGATAACTAGCAATAATCTAATTTTTAATGTGAAAATGTTAATCTTCTTCTTGGTCGTAACCTCATGTCTGAGGGACGTGACAACTATGGGCGACTGAAAATGTTAATATTATTATTCATTTAATCTTCATACACAAGAGACTAGTTATATATTTAGCCTAACATCAGTAATGTTTATTTTAGATACCAGATCACAGTTTGCCAGAGATGACCCGGCATTCCTTGTGTTACTTAGCATTTGGCTATTTTGTAAGTATTATCATAGTTATCATAATGCCTTTGATAAATAGACACCAAGGTGACTTAGACCCTGACTAGAATGATGGCACAAAAAAAGGAAGTAAGGTATCAAAAATCACATGCTAGTATACTTAAAATTATTTAAACTGTCCGAGTTGTATCGAATTAGGCCGTTCAAAAAGCGACTTTACTGTCCAAACGTGAAGATTCAAAGTCCAATGACAAGTTTTATAAAATGTCGGATATTTTAAATAATTTCTAGTACTTATATCAAGAAATACATAGCAACCGTCATACTGACACTTGTTAGATGAATTTGTTGCCATATAAAAACTTTAAAGAAATGTTTGTGCTACAACAACTTGTTGGTTAAACTCTAATTAGTATTTTATATTCCTAATTTCAGTATTAAAAACTGCCATATTAATCAAAACATTATCCTATTCGATATTTGAGTGGATTAGCATTCCGATAATCTTTCAAAAAGTTCAGTTGTATTGTATAGTTCAGACACAACTCTGTCAACTCTGCCAAATTCTGTCAAGCGAACGCAAGCAAAACTCGACCTAGAGCTCTGACTGTTAGGTAGATTTATGCTTGCGTTAATTTGACAGCACTTGGCCTTACAGTTGTGTATGAACTATACTGTATGGCATATTAGTATGAGTATGAGTGAGTTTTAACCGTTTAGTAAAATAAAGTCATATTAGCATGGTTGAAATTCTTTTTGTTGAACGTATTTCTATTATAATGTTATTGGATTTTGAAACCTTATTGTTTGAACGGTAAAGTAGCTTTTTGAAGGAATTGCTTTGGTGCAATTCGTTCAACTGAAATGATTTCAAGTTTACTTTTATCTCAAGAGCATGGGTGAGCCATGGCTGCGTTTTGAGCTTACACATGCACATTGTCTATGTCTGCGTCAGCGTAGGAGCTATGAGTTCACAGTATCTATGTGTTTGACTGTTTGTATGTGAGATAAAAGTCCTATAGTCATAAGATAATCGATTGTTCCAGTGTCCTCAATCTGTTTTGGTCTCGGCATGGGCCTGGGCTGGGGCCAGCTGGTGTTGTTCATAATATTTGTTGTCTTTGTGGACTTCATCGGACTTGGCCTGCTGGTGTCTACATTCTTCTGGTAAGTATACTTACATGTGTAGCTTATATTAACCTTACAAACTGATTTAACCTAACCCCTTTATATGCCCCGGATCTGTCCCGTGGCGTCTGTGGAGCGCTCGTGACCCAGCGGCGCCTGCGTACCGCTTGCGGTATCTAAGGTTAAGCAACGTGGGCAGCGGTCGGGACTTGGATGGGTGACCACTTTGAGTGGTTACTAACTGAGCGCTCCCGTGCTTTGGAAGGCACGTTAAGCTGTTGATCCCGGTTGCTGTCTATGGCAGCAGTTGTTAAGCCAAGTTGGAGGCCTTCGGGCGGTTTGAGAACTTCTAACAGTCAAGTTGCCCACTCACTTGACAAAGCCTAATCCCAATAAGGTCTAGTTTAGTACTGGGATAACGCTAGGAGGATGATGAATGATGCCCCGGATCTGTCCCAATGTGTAACCTTTCGTTTAAATCACTATTTGAATAATAATGTCGAATAGGAATATGAATCTTAATAAATTCTTTGTTTGGGACCAGATTGGTTTGTGTAAGATTGTCCACAAATATTTGTAAATAACGTTGATGTATGGTAACTACAGGTACGTGAGCAACAGATACCTGCGTCGCGAGCCGGCGGCGCCCGACGTGGAGTGGGGCTACGCCTTCGACGTGCACATCAACGCGTTCTTCCCGCCGCTCTCGCTGCTTCACTGCCTGCAGATCGTGCTGTTCAACAGTAAATATCTATCATTAATTAAAATAGTACATTAATTTTATATAATAACAATAATTATATAATATCTGGGCGACCGAGCCTTGCTCGGCGTTTTCCCGTGCATGAGATCTAGCTAGATCGATTGCTCGTCCCCGAAAACCCCCACATACCAAATTTCATCAAAATCGTTAGAGCCGTTTCCGAGATCCCCGAAATAAATATATAAATAAATAAATATACAAGAATTGCTCGTTTAAAGATATAAGAATATCTGGACGGCCGACCTTTGCTCGGCGTTTTCCCGGGCATGAGACCTAGCTAGATCGATTGCTCGTCCCCGAAAACCCCCACATACCAAATTTCATCAAAATCGTTAGAGCCGTTTCCGAGATCCCCGAAATAAATATATATATATAAATAAATAAATATACAAGAATTGCTCGTTTAAAGATATAAGATTAAACCTGTGTCCTCTACCGACATAAAAAACAAAACAATCTTTTGGGTATATGACGGGGATACCCGTCACCGGTAGACAACGGCTGCAGTAACGCTGCTCACGCAAACTACAAATTTAGAAAGTAAAGAAAGAACTGAAGAATTTTAATTCTGGGGGCCGGGTGTGGGTTGCACTGCACCTACAGCTCAGTTGGCTAGAGCGACTGGCCGCGAATTCTGGAATTCGAACATTTCGAAGTGTTCGAATCCTGCTCGGTGCCTAAATTTTCCATTTCTCTTTTCAATCTTTATTTCTACATTTGTAAAAATAGTACATTACTTACCAAGGGCGGTAAAACAAAGAACGTGTCAGATAGCAGGTATTTGACGCCCGAGCCGAAGGCTGCTGATAAATATGCGATCTGAGGCTTTCTTTATCACCGGCCCGTGGTAAGTACAAAATTTTACGGCCCCCTGGCCAGGAAGTGGGATTTTCCGCGCGCGGAGCGTGCGGTTAATGCCTCTTTATGGCCAAGTGTGGCATAAAAATACTAACAGATTGGTATCCCGGAGATAGCAAAAGCCAGAGAAAACCTCAAAGAAAATGGGAGGATGAACTTAATCTTAAAGTGGGCCCGAACTGGAGGAGCTAGTGGCCCACGACAGACTACAATACGCTATTTGACTAATTTTTTTTTATAATGCCAATCGAACCAGTTTTTAGAGACCATCAAATGTCTATATGGGACCAACAACATTTAGAGTACAATAAAGGGCTAAAATTAGGGACAAACCTAGCTCGACGGTAGCGGGTCTCAAAAAGGCTCATACAAATTGGCCCTGGCAAATGACGTCACTTGCACTGCATTCGACCAACCGTTGTATGGGAAAATTAGTATTTTGCTGTTTTAGTCGTAAAATAATGCGTTTAGGTACATAGTTGCTATACAATTTATTTTTTAATTTTACATAAGCATTCTATTGACACCTTTTATTTGAATTTTGGACTGTAAATTTTTTTACATAATTTTCTGAGTTTTTGATGATTCATATCTTTTTATGATTTTGGTATAATTTTATAATTTACGATTTATTGTGATATTTTGATGGCTAACTATCCAAAAAGTGACACTGTGTTATAAATTTTAATATGTGTCAAATACCGTATTGAAAGAGCTAGAGGAGTCCTTTGCTATGCTAAAATAATTGCCAGGCCAAGATCCAAGACCATTGCTGAATGCCAGCAGTGGTATATTCAAATGTATGGAAAAAAATTGCACCTCTAATAATTTTAATATCATGTGAATACAAGAAGTAAAAAGTCATCAGAACAAATTTAAATTAAATTCAAAAACTTCCTTAATTCCTACCGCTACTGTAATATTACGATAACCCAGAAAAAATAAAAGAACAATTGAAAAAGTTAGATTTTTTCACTGTACGGTCGTAATGAAAAAGTACAATTTTTCAAAATAAAATGGCGCATAACTTAGCAACTAGAAGTCTTTGTATTATAGTAAGTGTGGTCTAAAATGACCTAGTCTATCAGCCCTTAAAGTCTTTACATCTTTGTACCAAACACCCTGTATTGACAGAGTAGATAAATTGCGAATAAATTTTTTGACATCCAGCGGTTAGTGTTAAACTTGTAAACCCCCTCTTTTGCGTTGCCTTGACACGGCATAGGAGTACGAGTAAGACATTTTTGGTCACGTACGCTGGTTCTCAGCTCGCCGGCACTGAACGTGTTAATACCGTAGTTTCATGTTTAACCCGTTGTTTGCAGGTCTACTGAGCCACGACGGCATTCTACCTTGCTTCGTGTCCAACACGTTTTGGCTGGCATCTATCATCTACTACTTATATATTACGTTCCTCGGATACAGCAGTAAGTTTCTAATTATAGCTTATTTAGCATTATTTATGTCCTCGTAATCTCGTTAGCTTTTCGGTGAAGGAAAACATCGTGAGGAAACCTGCATACATCCGCGAAGAAATTCAAAGTTGTATGTGAAGTCCCCAACCCGCTCTGGGCCAGCGTGGGGACTACTGCCCAATCCCTCTCATCTATGAGAGGAGGCCTGTGCCCAGCAGTGGGACGTATATAGGCTGATGATGATGATGATGATGTCCTCGTAATGCCTAAAGTGTTTTGAGTTTGAATAACGGTGTAATTATAATCACACGAATGGAACGACAAAGAAAAAAATGTGGTAAGTGTAATCAGGCCAGCTAACAGGTTTTACCGCCTTTAGTACATTCCGTAAAACGTGACCATAAGATTTATCGTGCTAAATAGCTGGGCAGATGATTCTACCTTATCTGGAAGGTAACTTTCTTCGATTCTATGCGTTCTTGAGGAATTCAAAGTTCAGAAACTCATTTGATGAAAAAAGTCATAAAAAAGATAGAAATAGCTGCATTAATGGCGACCATATTAATTTTTTCTTTGTGGTCTCCTCTATCGGAAAATAATGTTTGATAAAAGAAAGTAATTTCTAGATTCTAGGCATTACGTGGCTGTAGACGCTATACCATAATTATTCATACTTCATATCGTTAATAAAGTAATCTGAAAGTCTGAAAAGTTTATATGAAAATTAATTAAAAATTAAACAACTTTCAGATTATGGAAAAGTAGTTGACAGCGGTAAGTCTAGAGACAAAATGTTGGGTGCTCACTGCTCATTTTTGGCCTTCAGTACCTCTAGTATTGTTATATAAATATTAACGCAAATTCTTTTAACGCATTGTTATATAAACGCAAACTCTCAATATGTCAAAACGTATCAATTTGTATGGCAACGCCAACAGCGCTTCTGGGGGCCTTTGGTGATAACTATTTTATGGCATACAAATGAGTTTGTATGCGTTTTGTTTCCAAAAAAATGTACTAGAGGTACAATTTCATCTATCGACTAACATTTTAAGGGACTTACGATCCGTTTTCATTTAAAAAGACCTTGTAAACTAATTCATTCATTAATTATTCTCATTTTAGTTGTTTTTTTTTATAAACTGGGTGGTGATTTGGCCTATATTACGCACAGGTTAAGCTTTTCCCTCCCGCTGCTATATCCTCGCTAGAGCCCACCATACTATACAAAATGATATTGAAAGTTGATCCATTTAATATCGGTAATAGGGTCAAAATTCCTTTGCCCTTGTGTCCGGCTTGGTCGTCATCATCATCAGCCCACTGCAGTCCACTGCTGAACATAGGCCTCCCCCAAGGCACGCCACAAAGCCCGGTTCTCTGCTTTCCTCATCCAGTCGACTCCCGCCCTCTTAGATATGTCGTCCCGCCACCTGGCCGGCGGACGACCCACACTACGCTTGCCGAGACGCGGTCTCCACTCTAGAACACGCTTACACCAGCGGTTATCAGTTCTACTACACATGTGGCCAGCCCATTGCCACTTCAGTTTGCTAATTTGGAAAGCTATGTCGGTTACTTTGGTTCTCTGTCGGATTACTTGAGACCGTTGAGACACAGTATTACCACCTACCTAGGTAAGTAATGTATTATTGTTTCCAGACCTCCCGATGCTGAGCAACACCAGACTGTTTCTCCTGCCGCTGCCAGCCCTCTGTATTGCATACATAGCCTCGTTGCTCATGGGCTTTAACTTCAGTCACATGCTGAAAGACTTCTATTTGTACAGAGTTCTATAAATACACGAAAGTATTTAAGACTGGTGGGAATGACTCGGGACTAGCATAACTGACCGATGGCTAATGTGTTCCAGAAACGTTTTTTTGGCAGAAATACGACACTTCGCAGAATTTTATTGTCATTCAAAAGGGGTCGCAGTACTAACCTAACCTACTTTTCTGTGAGCCCTAATGGGTTCTATTTAACTTTAAAGCTAAAAAACTTTTTTAACCCTTTTCCAGGCCGCACCACCCTACGTGGTTTTGCGAAAAACAATATATATATATATATATATATATATATTTATATATATATATAGTTATGTATTGGGAATTAATTTAAGCGCAAGTAACTTTTCGCCGAAATTCAATTCGATTTATACCTTAACTTTGGGTATTAAGGTTGAAATTTTCACTACACGCAGTGGTCGATAAATCGTACTATGCCTGGAAAAGGGTTAAAGCTGTAACTTTAGCTGTACCTCAAAGGGGTACGGTTTCTGAAAAAAAAAAATCTGCAGAATACGAATTCTGCGAAGTGTATTTCTGACAAATAATAGAATGCCAGATGAGTGTAACTCCTGACCGATACGTTATAATGCAGCCAATAGATATATTAAGTTAAGAAGTCTTATCGTGGCGTACTTACACAAAATTCTCGGACTGAACTTTTTTAAAGCTTATAATTTTCAGTAACTTAAAATAATGAATATGTGTATTGTACAACTTAAAAGGACTCCAACCTACAGGATGGAAATCGTGACCAGTTGTGCTAGGCCTGAATCAAGTTTCATTATCGAAATTATTTTGTTTGTCGAGTATTTGTGACCAATTGAAGGGATGTTTACAAAAACAATATACAGATGTAGTGCAAAATGATTTGAGGGAGAGAGGAGATGATAATGAGGTGTCGTCTAAAAGGGGTGTGTAGTAGGATAAGAAAATAATAAAATGCATTTTTGTAATTTAACCGTTGAAAGAAAATTGTTGCATGAGACTGCATTAATAAGTTAATTATTACATTATCATTGTAAATAGTCAATAATTATATTAAAATATGTAACGAATAAAATTTGTAAATACTATCTTTGTTATTTTTATTTACAATGTAGTTTTACAAACATTTTACTGTGCCCCATAAGAGGTAGATAGAAGAGTAATATTTTGAAATAAATAAAAGACGTTTGTCATTTCATCACAACTTTACTTAGGATTACATACATACATACAAGAAATACATTAATCATACGACTTATCAATCATAGTTGATCACATATTTTTAATCATCATCCAACACGATAACTTCATCAGAAGAGATAGTAGGCTTAGGTCTAGTGTCCGCTTCATTGAATGAAAGAGATTTTTTCGCCTCCGGCTTTTTCCCTTGAACCACAGGCTGTTTCGGCACTGAAGTCTTTGTAATCGTTAGCGACGACGGCAGTCTACTTATAGATGCGTTGATTTCTTGTGTACTAACGTTTTTGTTCATGGGAAGATTTTTCTGCCGCTCCGCCAATTTCTCCTGTAGAGTTTTACCAGGACTGACTTGTTGATGTGGCATTGGTGGCTTAGGGTGAATGGCAGCGTTTACGGTGGAAGCCGGTGACATGTGCGCCTGAGAGGGCAGAGATTGTGAGTGAGGCGGCGGATTGTATGTCGTAAGCCCTGCGGTCATAGAAGCTGGAAGACTCGCTAAGACTGTCCCCATGCTTGGAGCCAACGGAGCTGACGTAGACTTCTGCAAGCTGCTTGACGGTTTGGGTAAATTGCTTGGCGGTTTTTGCGAACTGCTTATAGACTTCTGTAAACTACTAGTCGTATTTGTGCTAACTGACTTGGACGTTGTTGATGTCCCGCTAAAAGACTTCGAAGTTTTCAAAGGATTGCTCAGCGGATTAATTTTAGGCTTTGGACCCCGTTTTTGCTTTTTTGGTGGCGGGGCGTACGAGGAGAAACTTTGACCAAGGAATTGACGGTAGAATTCGGCTTGGAAGGAATTCTGTAGAGACGATTGGAGTGAATTCTGAAGCGAGTTTTGCAGAGAAGTGTAGCCAGCTAAGGCGTTACTTATGTAGGACAGTGACAGCGCCGCAGCTGTCTGTTGGGATAACATTGGGTCGTTCAACATTGGTATGTAATTTTGGAATGCTGCTGCCATCTCATGTTGTGACATCTTCGGGAGTGCGCTTCCCGACATCGAAGTCGAAGTCGGGGTAGAACTAGAAGTAGCTTTAGGATCAGATTTACTTTGACTAGCAGTTGTCTTTGTAGTTTCGGCTACAGCTGCCATTTTAGCCGCTTGTTTCTTTTGCGCATTTTGAGTTTTCTCCAAGTTGTCAAGGTTGTTCAACTGTTTTAAGGATGAACGGGCGATAGACTGGCAGTATTTGAGACTAATGTCGACGAGATTCGTATTTTCCGTTATTGGGATAGTCGTGATAAGTTTATAAGCGTCAATGATTAAGTTGATAAACTGTTTTGAATTTGACTGCTTCTGAGTTCTTTGATAGGATCTGTAAATGTCGAGCATGAGGCTTTTCAGCGCCTGTTGTTCGATGTCGTTGCTCTTCAAGTCCGGCTGCTGACTGAATTTAAGTACTTGCCCCTTCAAAGATTGAACGGATAGTGAGAACGCTTGCTGTGCTAACTCTTCCCTTTCTGCGTCACGCAAGTACTTTTTGTCCGGTTCAGGGATCCTCTGCAGTTGCAAGCTCAAATCAAGTAATGTTTTATGATCGTCTATCTCTTTTAATATCTCCATGGTGAGTAGGACGCACCTATTCATGTGGAACGCAAAGCCTCCAGCTCTTTCGACCTCCATTACTGGAATCTTCCAGATGTTATTGAAGAAATTTGTCATCCTCCTCTCGCTAAACAGCCCTCCGATCGACAAGCCAAAGCTTGACGTGAAATTGGATAGCATTAGATCTCGACATCTTTCGATATTTTTCCCCTTTTTGAAATAGAAATGGTAATGCGCCAGACGGTAAATTGCTTTGTAATGCGGAGGGAATCTGCTCGCACAGTCTTCCAAAGCATACAAGCAAGCATTTATGATTTTCATAGTTTCTTCCTCTGTTAATGGTTTAGAATCATTGGAAGATTTATTGGATGATTCGCTATCTCTACTTGAATCACTGGAACTGCTGTCTGACGTAGAGTCACTTGAAGTGGAATCAGATGAAGAAGATGATGAGCTGCTACTATCTTCCTTTTTTTCAGGGTCTTCTTTTTCTTTATCTAGGTTTACTAATGCTTCTGGTTTGCTTTGTGTTTTTTGAATTTCAGGTATTTCTTCTTGTTCCACGGTTTTATTTGGTAGTTCGTCTTTTTGCACTGGCATCTGCACATCCTCCACCACCTTAGTTTCAGGTGCTATTTCCGGTGCCGGCGTAGATTCGGCAGTTTGCGTCATTGCAGTGGTTTCTTTAATAACAGGCAGTCTCTCGGTGTCATAAGAAGCCGATCTTCTGACCTTTGCTGCAGCAGACTCTAGCTTAAGTCGTTTAGCTTCTAGATTATCTTCCTCGCCCGCGTCACTCACAGAACGTTTGAGTATATTAGCAGGTAGAACCGGTTCATTTTGCTTAGCTTCAGCTTTTTCAGATTCAATAGCTGCGTCTTCTCGATCCTTAGCAGATTTTCTCGAAAAGGGTCCCCTCTTCCATTCGTCTATACAAGCTTGGAATACTTTTCCAACTGAAACTGGAATTGGCTTGTTCTCATGTTGCTCAATATATTTCAAAATAGAGGCGTGTATTCTGTAATGCAACTCTAAAACCTCTATGCACAAATGCACCGGCGCATTGTAGTTGATTTTGAGCGGGTATATAGCGTCTGTCTTTTGCAGCATTTTCACGGCTTTCGAATAGTGACCTAAGTATATTGCTGGAGGTTTATTGCGTTTTTCAGCTACTTTGCCCAGCATGTAAAAGTAAAGCCATGAATCCTCGTCTGATTTATCAGATTCGTTAGTGCTACCATTCAGATCGTCAACAGTCGTGAAACATTTTAGGGTGGTATCCAACATGTCTTCTTTTTGTTTTTCAAGTGACGCAAAGTCATCCATGCTCAGAGACTCACTAGCTTGCTTTAGAGCACGGGAGCAAAATGAGTGCACTATGTAAACGAACATTCCGTATTCGATCCACATGTTACAATGCTCGGGGTCTAACTGCAAAGATCGCTTGAAGCATCTTATTGCCGAACGAGCTGGATTTAAAAACTCCTTCTCATTATTTAGGTTCTTACAAGAGTTTAATAGTCTTTCCAAGTTCATGGCTTTAGCTAAAGCTATTTGCGCCCAAGACTCCAGGCGATCGTTATTCACGATAACGTCGAGTATGTTGAATTTAACTGCCATTTTGGCTTCTTCCCTCTTAAAGTAATGGTCACCCAGTAAAAAGTAAATGTCTTTCATCTTGAATGGTAACAGTGTAGGTATAGTTGGGAGTTTTGGTTCAACACCTTTTATGTATTTTTCGATGTCGGGGACGTACTTTTGTGGGTCGCATTCTGAAGGCAACAGGGCCAAAATGCGATGGAAAAGTTGCTCCGTGTCAGCTGAAATCGCTGACACCTTGCCCTCGAGTTCAGGAAGTGTTGGGGGCCTAAATATTTCGTACAACTGCTGAGCTCTATGCCAATCCAATGAATGTGGAGTTACATTGTGGTCTGCCAAATACTTAATTTTACTCTTTCTGCTTGGATGACCGAATAAGCAAAAGACGCATTGTTCCATGTACTGCGATAGTTGTTCAGCTGACTTCGCTAACGCAGGAGATCGTATCCGCGGTACTACTGTATCTAAAATAAAGTATAATAATTTCCCTTCAGAATTGCAGCACCAGCCTCTGTCGCCAAGTGTTTGGTGACCAATGAATAGCACCATTAACGGATTCGGAACATCGTCATTGTCGCCTTTATCAGCATCAGGGGGCGTAGCCACGCGTCCCTGGTCTTCTTCCCTTTGCAGGATGTAATGCAGTATAATCCAAGGGATAATGGTTCCAAAAGGCATCTCTGTAGCATTTGTTTCTACTTGATGGCCAATTATCCTGATAATGTCCTCTAACCCTTGGGCAATCTCTTTTTGACTGACTGAATCTAAACAAATCAAACCTTCAGTAGTCAAAATGTGCTCCATGCAGCAAAGTATTTTGACAACAGCAAGGGTCCATCTATTATAATCTTCTGAACCAGAAGTGTAACGAAAGTAGTGCTTCAAGGCCTCATGTAAGCAGATCAAAGACCATTTAAAGCATTCATTTACCTTTTCCAGCGCCCAATATGTGTCCAGAATAAGAGATAGCTGCACAGCAAAATCCAAAGACATTTCCTCTTCTTGTTTCTTGGCTATATTCTTGCAGTGTTCAAAAGAATCTATGACGATAGACAGTACTTCTTCGTAACGACCTTGGTCATATAAATCCATAACTGTTGATAATTTTTTATTTCTTTCCAAGAATTTTATATAGCCAGCTACTTCATAATTATTTATGAGGGGCTTGAAGGTAAAGTTGATGACCTGTAAACTATACTCTTCACAATGTTCCCCCATGGCATCAAATTCAAAGGATAGCTGATAAAGACAATCCAGGCCAAGCTCTTCAAACTTATTCAATATACTAATGTGCACTTTGACCCAAAGATAACGGAGCATATATTCTAAACAGTCTATGCCTGTGAAAATGTGAGGATTCATGGTAAGAATTATGCCAATTGATTCGTTAACATCTAGAGGATGAGTGTCTTTGCTATCAGCATTCAATTTATCATTGACTAGAAATTCCTCAACTAAAATGTTGACAGCAGTGTAGTGTCGTAAGTCATCATGATTATTCCCAGTGCATGATGGCACATCAATGTGATTGTTGTAGCATTTGTTACATTCAATGAATATACTTGAAAGACCTTCAGGCCATTTCGCTTTCCACTTCTTTGCCAAAATACTCAGGTAATCATTTAAAATATCTATGATATCTTTTTTATTATCAATATATTTGTTAATGAATTGTTGTACATCATTATTTTCTGTATCTGTGCCAAAATAATCATTTTCTTTTTTCTCTAGTTGATCTTTTTCATCAAACAGTTTGTCCAGATTTGTGACATCCGGGGATGGTTCCCTGCCATCTTCTTTCTTCTCTGTATTTTCAGCAGTCAAACACGGAGGAACCATTCTTCTCAAAGTATCATAGATATTGTCATTAAGCCGGTCTGTTTTACCAGTTGGTTTCTTTCTGCCTGAGCGTCGTTTGGTGCACCACTCCCATTGCTGTAAGAAGCTGAGGGCACTGCCTCGTCTTCTCACGGGCTGTTTCTTCTGAGTTTTAGCTTCGGGTTGTGCTTCAGCAGGTGGATCTGTAGGAACAGTCTCTATGTCACTCTCAACTTTCTCTGTGTCTGTAGCAGCTTTGTCTTTATCAGACATTTCATTGTCGTTTTCTGACACAATCTCATTATTTTTGTCACTTTCCACATTATCCTCAGATTTTTCGGGAACTTCAACTTTCTTAGATTCCTCACACACCTCCATTGGCTCTTGTTTGTCTTCCTTTTCAAATATGATATCTATGAAACATGCATGACTGTAGCAATTATCTGTAATATACTGGTGCATGTGTATCAGAGATTCTCCGACTGCATTCCAAGTTAGATTGTTAATTGGTTTTTGCAATTTCAAATGAGGTAATATGTACTTATGTTCCTGTGCCTTTTGTTGCTCAATAAATTCTACATGTATCTCTTCAGCTTCATTTAACAGTTCCTTTGCATCATCCTCATCTATTGGGTCATCATCTTTTTCATTCCACTTGTACATAGGGTTGAGATATTCCATAAAATCTCTTATGTATGGATAGGTTGTGTATATGTGTTTCCTGTATGCTAAGCCCCTCAGATAGCCAGGGTCAAGTTGGAGGGTATCATAGATGGCTGAGATGCACTCTTCCTTGAAGTCTAGTCCCATCAGTAGCGTGACAATCTTGTCTAGACACGGCCAGTGGCGGGGGTTGCGATCAGCCCCACGCTGAAACGCATGGAGCGCCATTTCGTACCGTTTGGCGCGCATACACAGCTGCCCAAGACGATGCCATAACGTAACATCCGTGTCGTCGAGTTCAGAGGCGGCACAATAACAATCTATGGCCGCATCCACATCCGTACTGCTCAAGATCGTGGCGAGATTTTTATAGCATAAATACTTTAGATTAAGCAAAGGACCAGATATTTTCTCACCTTGAGCTGGTTTTTTAATATCATAAAGGAGCTCCGTATCCAGAAGGTCCTTTAGAAGCTGTGTCGCGTCCTTCAGATTTCCTTTTCGCTGCAACTCGAGGGCCTTTGCATACTGCTGCAACGCTATTTGTTCTAACGCTTCTTTAGTGACTTCTTCTTCCGATCCACTTTCTTCTTCGGACTCATCGTTTAACGCTGCTATTTTAATCATGGTGTATATGTATTAGTGCATAATTTTAATCATTATTGTATGCAATGCAATGCAGTATGCACCCGGCAGTACAACTGACAACAACAATAACCATAGACAAACTAAAATTAACTTTTTGCCACCAACTGTCAAAAATATTGAAGTCGGTCGACGTTCTTTTACTTGTCTCAAATAGTGTTTGTACGTTTCTGTTTATGATCCGGAAGATCTGTCAAGTAGTGCAGTGCAAATTCCGTCGCTTGTGTCATCCGACCGTCAGAGAACAATCAATCGGACCATATTTGTATTAAAACACTTGTTTTCTAATAATTATACAAGATGTCTCGGCCAGGAGATAGACCTAATCAAGCGCAGACGTATAAATTAGTCGTCGTGGGAGGCGGTGGTGTCGGGAAAAGCGCTATCACTATACAATTCATCCAGGTAAAACTGTAATAGGTTAATCAAGGCCTCCTAACAAGATATTTACTATTCTTAGAATTTCCACTGCAACTTTGACTCATCAAGCTCAGATCAAGTTCTCAAGAGTCCCACTTTTGCTCCAATTCTGTCAGTTATGACGCTAAGTGTGTGTCAAGGTCTGTTCTCAAAGACGCCGCCCACTGTTACAAGTGGTCTTAAAGTGCTCTGTTTTTTTTTTCTAGAGCTATTTTGTGACCGACTACGACCCTACGATCGAGGATAGCTACACGAAACAATGCGTGATAGACGATATTCCCGCGAAATTGGACAGTGAGTTTTTGAACTTAATTAGTACCTATTGTTTATGGCTTATTTGTCCTACCACTTTATGTTTGGGCGGTATCGACAGTGTGTCATGGCTGTTTATGTATGCAGTTATGTATTTAGTGGGCAGCACAATTACTTTTTTATGGTGTTGTTCCCTTCTTAACATGCTATAACTAATTAGATCTGAATAAAATATTTTAGAAAGCCTGGTTGATATAATTCAGTAAACGTACAAGCTTTGCTTAGTTTGGGACTAGGTGGGTTTGTGTAAGATTGTCCACAAATATTTATTTATTTTATTTTAGTTAAAAGTTCAAGTACTCCGACTAGGTTTCTAAACAAATGTTGAGTTCGTCCAGCCGTCCGCTAACGGTGATTGGGATCCCTGGCCGGATAACAAAATAATGTTTTGGTTTGACAACCGCTTTAGCTTAGTTGGTAGTGACCCTGCCTACGAAGCTGGAGGTCCCAGGTTCGAATCCCGGCCAGGGCATTTATTTGTGTGATGAGCACGAATATTTGTTCTTGGGTCTTGGATATTTTCTATCTATTTAAGTATCTATTTATCTATATAAGTATGTATATCGTCGCTTAAGCTTTGCTTAGTTTGGGACTAGGTTGATTTGTGTAAGATTGTCCACAAATATTTATTTATTTATTTGTTTTTTTCGCTGGGTTAAAATTAGTTCAATAAATGTTATATCCATTAAAGCACATTTTATTATAAAACAGAATTAATCTCTTAGTACTCCCATGGGATTCATTCAAATTACAGATGTAACTTATCAAATTCTCTGTTATACAATTGAGACATGAGTATTAATAGAAACTGTTATCTCGGCATATTAAACTTTTGATAAACTGTATCTCACCATTATGTTGACATGATAACTGATAAAATATTGCTCTTGTTTATCTTATTCGGTTAATATATTCTGGGTAAATTGTAGATTCCTTTCAGCCAGCTTCAATAAAATTCCTTATTTGTCATATGACCTGCTTTTTATTATGACCCATGAGTCAATAAAATTCCGGTGATTATATTATTTATAACTTTGTGTAATGGTGCAGTTACGTGCCTTAAAACAGCATGTTGCCAACCTTAGTATAAAATGAATAAAAATGAATTTTTTTTTTTTTTTTTTTTTTTGTTCCAATTTTATACTGCCATCAGTCGGTAACGACTATAATCAGTTTTGTTCCGTGTGTGTATGTTTTCGGTTTAGGAGACCATCGTCTCGCTCAACCACTATGCAGCCTACACAATGTGTTTTCGTTTTAGGCGGTTTACAACTTGTGTCGTATCCAGTAGCTTTGCCGCCAAAGGATTTGGGTGGCCTGCAAGGCGCTCGACATATCGACTCGTATGCTTTTTGATTTCTTCCTTTATGGTGGGCATATTGAGGTAATCATGTATTTCGTCGTTCCGGGTAAACCAAGGTGCTCTGACAATTTCACGCAGAATAGCGTTTTGAGCTCTTTGTAGACACATTATGTTGCTATCGCTAGCAATTCCCCACAACTGGATGCCATAGTTCCAGATTGGTTTAATAACGGCATTGTATAGTAGTAATTTGTTATCCACAGATAGAGTTGAGTTACGTCCCATAAGCCAGTGCAGGTTTTTGTACTTCAAGTTCATCTCATTGCGCTTGTGTTTTATGTGCGTTTTCCATGTCAAACGTCTATCCAGGTGGAAGCCTAAGTATTTGATGGTCTCGCAATGCGGTAAGATGTCGTTGCCTAGTTGGACAGGTGAGCAATCTCCTCTTCTCAAGCTGAACGTTATGTGGTTTGACTTCGAAGCACTAGCTCGTATACGCCATTTGGTTAGCCATGTATGGGTGCTATTCAGCACTAACTGTAGTTTTTCACTGGCTGTTTTTGGAGATTCGTGACAGGAAAGATAGGCAATGTCGTCTGCATAAGTGGCAGCGGTCACATGTTCCGAGGTGGGCAAGTCATAGGTGAATATGTTGTAGAGAACGGGACCAATCACTGACCCTTGTGGCACGCCAGCCTTGATGTCGTAAAACCTAGATCTTGCATCACCGTGTCTCACTTGGAATGTTCTGTCAGACAAGTATGAAGACAAAACATTAAAGAGCGAGTGAGGTAAGGTTTGTTTTATCTTGCACAGTAGACCCTTGTGCCAGACGCGGTCAAACGCTTGTTGGACGTCCAAAAACGCTGCTGAGCAGTATTGTTTGCGTTCAAAACATTGAAGTACAGTATCGTGAACTCGGTGGACCTGTTCAGTGGTGGAGTGTGACTTTCTAAATCCAAACTGGTGCGACGGTATAACGTCACATGCATCCAAGTGTGATTTCAGTCGGGCCAAGAAGATCTTTTCCCACAATTTTGACAAGACTGGAGTGAGACTTATAGGACGATACGATCCAGTTTCATGTGCAGGCTTGCCTGGTTTATGTATCATTATGATTTGTGAGACTTTCCATGGATAGGGAAAGCATCCCGTTCTGAAAATCGCATTAAATAGGCAGGTTAAGAAAGTAATTGTTTTCTTTGGCAGTTCCTTGAGTATTTTCGGTGTAATTAAATCATAACCCGGAGCCTTCCTGGAGTCTAGGGTTCGAATAACATTAGCGACTTCTCTTGGTGACGTCGGTCTAATGGGTAAGCATAATTGAAGATCTTGGTTTAATATTTCGTCCAGATCACTTTCGTTACAATTTATGCTGTCGTAATCATTTGGCTGGAATACTCTGGATAAGTGTAGCGCGAAGGCATCGGCTTTTTCCACGTCAGTCCTAGCCCAGGAGGATCCTGTTTTTATGGGTGGGCAGTGTATTTGCGATCTATCGATGCTTTTGCAGGCCCTCCAAAGTGAATGTTCATTTCGACCACTTGGCGACATCATTTCTAGAGTAGATCTTATGTTCTCGTTAGTAGTTTCTTTAAGGGGGTTCTTAAGCTCTCTCGTTGCGCGGTTATACTTTGTCTTATCAGCTGGGTGGTGTGAGTGGTGCCATTGTCTTCTTAATTTTCGCTTTTCCTCAAGTTTCTTTCTGATTGCCAGAGGGGTAAGGTAAGTCTTATGCGTATCAGGTAATGTGGGTGTGTTGATCCAGGCAGCCATTTGAATAAGATTGGTAATGTCCAGACAAGCCTTTTCCACCTCGTCACTGCATTTCAGCGGAATCCTGAGGTCAGTGTGGTCTTCCAGGTAGGTGCGAAAGCCGTCCCAGTCGGTTTTGTAGTTGTATAGGGACTCCGCCTTTTCGCGATTAATAACGTTGGCACATAAATTCAGTATAACCGGGGTGTGATCCGATGACCCGTCAAGACAGGATTCTATATTTGTGTACAGGTGACTTACGCCTTTGGCGATATAAAAGTCAAGAAGATCTGGTAGCCTATTAGGATCCGAGGGCCAGTAAGTAGGATTACCTGAGGACCACGTCTCTAGCTTAATATTGTCTACACATCCTTTGAGTGCGCGTCCTCTGGTTACTGTACAGCGTGAGCCCCAGAATGTGTGCTTGGCGTTCCAGTCGCCACCGGCGATAAAGCGCTGGCCGAGAGTCTGGAAGAAATGGAGGAACATTTGTTCGGAGATACGGTGTTTCGGAGGGCAGTAAACTGCAGAGAGAACGATAGGCCCAGCACGATCCTCTAGTCTTATCGAAGTGGCTTGTATATGGTCTGTTGAGTAGGCTTCCAGGGGAAAGTGCTTCAAGCTAGACTTTATTACCAGAGCTGTTCCTGCGTGGGCTCTTCCATCTGGATGTGGAGTGATATATACTTGATAGTCCTTGAAACGGAACGTGCTGCGAGTGGTGACATGGGATTCTGATAAGAGTGCCACATCTAGTTTGTTACTTGCGAGTATTGTTTCCAGTTCTGTGGCATTTGGGGATAGACCATTGATATTCCATGTCGCTATACGCAGAGCAGTCATTTTGGAACAAGTTTAGATATAACTGTAGTCAATAGTCCCATAAGGGAGCTTATTTGTTGTAGGAGTATGTCGATTTTTTCACTTTGCTTTATTAATAGTAGTTCTACCTTAGTTGGTTGTTGTTTTTCGTTGTCAGACTCATTAGTAGGTTGATTTCGAGGTCGGCCAGCAGCTGCATCTGAATATTGTCTGGTTAATGGAGGTACCTCGTTTATGGCCGGAGAGGTTGGGAGTATTCTGGCAGCAGTTGTTTCTGTATCATCGTTGTTAGTTTGATTCCTATCAGTTGCTATGTCAGTGAAAGGTTTTCTTGAGCGAGTCTTGCCAGTTTTCCTTTGTAAGATTTCCCTATATACCTGACAGCCTTTGTAGTTTGCAGGATGATCTCGGGAGCATAGGGCATAAAAATGAATAAAATGAACTTTATTCTGTAAGTAGGCCGCAATGGCACTTTTACAAGTCAAACCCTACTAGCGTTTCACAGAGGCCACTGCCGAGAAGAAACGCCGAAAGAAACTCGACAGTCAGCCATTTTCTCACAAAAATATGCTTATTACAATGATGATAATACTTAACCTACTTAAGATCAAGAAATCTAAGTATCTATATAAAGCAAGACAAAAACAAAGAATAAAATGAGGAAAAAAAACAGTTATGTACAGTGTGTAATTCTGCAAGAAAACATTTCGAAACTGTATACCTAAGCATTATCAAATTCTATTTAGGTAAAAAATATGGAATCCTTTAGACTATAAATTTAGTTATAAATCTTTTGATTTGTTTTCATGCAAGAACTGTGTCAACTAGATAAGATTAAAAAAATACACATATATGAATCTTTACTCTATTTAAGTATCTGGTTTGGGCCATGCTTTTCTGTCTGTTAGATAGTCCTCAACCCTGTAATAAGCCTTCAACATCAATGATTTTTTCAAGTACTTTTTAAGAGCTGGAAAAGGTAAATTCAAAGCTTCATCAGGTAACTTATTATAAAAACGGACACATTGACCTACAAAAGATTTGTATACTTTACGGACACGAAATTTTTTAGTGGCAATTTTATTTTTATTTCTAGTATTAAAATTATGTACATCAGAATTTTTACAGAAGGAGTCTATGTTCTTAAGGACATAAACAATATTCTCATAGATGTACTGGGACGCTACAGTTAAAATGTTGATTTCTTTAAAGAGTTCTCTTAAAGATTCACGTGAGCCTAGGTTATATATGGAGCGAATGGCTCTTTTTTGTAACACAAAAATTGTCTGTATGTCAGCTGCTTTACCCCAAACCAGGATACCATACGACATAACACTATGAAAATAGCTATGATAAACTAGGCGAGCTGTTTCTACATTGGTAAGTTGCCTGATTTTTAACCATAGCCATAGCCATAACGGCTATGTGGGGACTCCATTGTAGATTTTTGTCTAATGTTATACCTAAGAATATTGCTTTATCTACTATTTCTAAGCACTCGTTATTTAAGAGTATACTAGTTTCCACCGGTCTAACATTAGGCAAAGAAAATCTGACACATTTAGTTTTCTTAGCATTAAGTAACAGATTGTTAACGGTAAACCAGTCAAGTACTTTGTCCAGTGTGCCATTAACTCTACTATAGTCAACTGATTTTCGGTCAACCTTAAAGATTAAAGATGTATCATCGGCGAATAAAACTATATCACAAAGATTACTTACTATAGATGGCAAGTCATTTATATAACCCAAAAATAAAAATGGACCTAAGATAGAGCCCTGAGGCACTCCTAAAGTTACTATTGCCCCACTAGACTGGGTTCCATTTACAACAACTGCTTGAGTTCTATTGCTGAGATATGAAGACATAAGACTTAACGCATTAGCAGACAAACCATAATGTTTAAGTTTCAAAACGAGCGTCCCATGATCCACGCAATCGAAAGCTTTAGAAAGGTCACAAAAAATACCTATCGCATCACAGGAATTCTCCCAAATATCGTAAATATGTTTAATAAGCACAGATGAAGCGTCAGTCGTGGAGCGCCCTCTTGTGAAACCGAACTGTTTACTTGTAAGCAGTTTATTTCTATTAAAGTGCATTAGCATATCGTTTAACATTAATTTTTCAAAAACCTTACTTAATACAGGTAGTATCGATATGGGACGGAAGTTGGTTATATTTATAATTTATAATAGTAGTATAGAAACTATTTTATGTCACACCTGGCCATAAAGTGGCCATTATCGCACGCTCCGCGCGCGAAAAAACCCACTTCCTGGCCAGGGGGTGACATAAAATTTTGTACTTACCACGGGCGATAATAAAGAAAGCCTCAGATCGCATATTTATCGCCCTTGCCTTCGGCTCGGGCGTAAAATACCTGCGATCTGAGACATTCATTGTTTTATCGCCCTTGGTAAGTAATGTACTATTATAATAGTAGTATAGAAAACACACTGAACTTTATGATTTTACTGCTCCCTTGGTATAGATCAGGGGTCGGCAATAGGCGGACCGCGGACCACCAAATATGTAATGTTAAATATGCTGCATTGCATATTGATTTCATTAATTATTTATTTTGTGGACCTCGATTTTTTTTTCTATCATATCCGGACCCCACGGATAGATAAAGAAAATTGTTAATAACCGGCCAACAGCGTGTCGACTCCGCACATTTAGGGTTCGCAAAGTTCGGTTTATGGCAAAGGAAGCTTTAAAAAAAATCAGAAAAAAATGGTAAAAAAAGCTCACCTTGGTGGCTACTCGTTCCTTTGCTTTCCAATATTTTTAAACAAAAAATACAATATTTATCTACTCAATGAGCTCTGAACAATGATAGTCACTAATTTATTTTCGCGCCCCTCCTTAGCTGTACAGGAGCCCCCCTTAAAAATGTTTAAAAATAAGTTTCGACAATTTGTATGGCTAAGGCTATGGGTCAACAAGATGCTTATACTGTGAAAATTTGAAGACTGTAGCTCCAACCGTTTAGCTGTAATACCTGTGAGACAGACGACGGCCGTACAGACGCGTGAGTGACAGCCGTTTGGACCCTTCGGGTACAGAAACCTAAAAACTGCAATCTCTTTACAGTCCTGGACACAGCGGGCCAAGAGGAGTTCTCAGCGATGCGCGAGCAATATATGCGCTCCGGCGAGGGTTTCCTCCTGGTGTTCTCCGTGGCGGAACACTCGAGCTTCGACGAGCTGTACAAGTTCCACAAGCAGATCCTGCGAGTGAAGGACCGGGACGAGTTCCCCATGCTCATGGTGGGGAATAAGGCTGATCTGGAGGTGCAGAGGGTGGTGAGCGTCTTATTTATTACTTTTTACTAGTGTCCGACCGAAGTTTCCGTTTCGGCATAAAAATCATGTTTATTTTATTTGAGTGGGCAACTTGATTGTTAGAAGTTCTCAAACAGCCCGAAGGCCTCCAACTTGGCTTAACGACTGCTGCCATAGACAGCAACCGGGATCAACGGCTTAACGTACCTTCCAAAGCACGGGAGCGCTCAGTTAGTAACCACTCAAAGCGGTCACCCATCCAAGTCCTGACCGCTGCCCACGTCGCTTAACCTTAGATACCGCAAGGTCCGCAAGCGGTACCCGGCGCCGCTAGGCCACGAGCGCTCCTAACTAAGAGCTCCAAGGCACAGTAAACAATATACAAATCAAAAAATTACAAAGACTGAAATTACACAAATATTTATCTAATAATAACGAAGCTACAACCTTTCGAATTTTATTTTTTATTTATTTAAAATTCTTATAACTAACGTTTACATTGTGCTTACAACATATACATTACATAAATTGTTGCATGTGCCTAAACTAGGATTATTCCTGTATCTTAGGCAAATATAGAACTAATTACTTATACATAAGAATATCAAAATAAGCTACGGTAGCCCAGTGGTTCAAGCATGCGGCTGTCAAGCGGCGGTCGTGGGTTCGAATCCCAGCTCGTACCAATGAGTTTTTCGGAACTTATGTACGGACGGCCTGTGCCCAGCAGTGGGACGTATATAGGCTGATGATGATGATGAAGAATATCAAATTAAATCATACACAAGAAAGACAATTATTGCGTACATTATTTTAACGTGTCAGCGTTATACGAATGTTGTTAACTCGTTGAACCATTTAACTTAATTTTACCCTAAATACATTATCTCTCTAGCTGGGAATCCCCGGATAGTATAGTTTCTAATTCCCCTTACATTATCCTGCCAGAGTTTTACCGGTTGCAGGCAGGCAGGGCCACGCGCTATCTAATTGGTAATTGACAATATTTCATAATTTCCAAAAGTCTTAATTCGAAAACCATTTCGGTAAAAACGTGTGAAGTACACAAAAAACATTTTTTTAGATTTTTTTTCTCCGTTAATTTTGGAAAAAATCGCAAATTACTGTAAACCGAAAGTTGACGTCATCTTCCTCGCTGTATTCAGGGAGACCTTAGTACAGAGTACAGACAATCGCTGCTCTGGAGTGGCTCTGGATTCTTGTTGGGAAGATGACGTCATATTTTACTTACGCCCTTTTGGAATGACCTACTTTTCAACGTGTTTTTTTTTGTATGAATGAGTTAAATTGAAAAAGAAAAAATACGGGTGGCTTAAATTTTTACCTATTTTCTAACTAGTTCATAAAATAAAGTAGTTAAAAATATGAAATGTTGTCAATTGAATGTTTCTGCATGCGTAGTAGGCGGTAAATTTTGCTTTACGTTCAAGGTTTAAAATCGCGAACATGTGTTGAGGAAGTAAATATTAACAGAATATAAATTAATGCACCTGAGCACGTGACTAAATTATTTATTTGTTTTCCTTTCGGGTTTTGTAATACGTTTACGTCATATGGCCTCCCCATTTGACGCAGTATGAGTCAATGAACATAGTATTAATATTATATAAAGCTGCATAATATATATAAAGCTGTATTGAAATATAATAAATTGGTCACTCACGTCTTTAACGTCGAATATCGCTCGACATGTTTCGGACCTATATGTGGTCCTTAATCATGAGAACTAGCCTCGGCGGCCTCGAGTCTAGCACTTCGCGCGAGCGCGCGGCCAGAGAATGATGGCAGTTTTCTATTTAAAATATATGAAGCTGTTTAAATTTTCCGTGAGGCCTACACATGTTTGTTTGTAACAGATATTGAAATCATTATCTTGTAGGGAAATATTACTAAAGACGTTACAATTGTCAAACTGAGTGCTTTTCATCTATAAGTATATTAAGTATAAAAAAAAACAACGGGTTGCACTCCGGAAGTGCCGGCAGCAGTGAAAACTCAATAAAGAAAGTAAATAAAGATATTCATATCCGTATCCGTATCGGTATCCGTATCCATATTCATACTCATGTTCATATTCATATTCGCATAATCCATTTACATATATACATAATATGCCCCGAGTATCATTGTGTCATATTTATTTCACGGTATCTCATCCAGGTATCCCTAGAAGAGGCCCAGGCCCTCTCCCGGCAGCTCAAAGTCCCGTACATCGAGTGCAGCGCCAAAGCGCGCATGAACGTCGACCAGGCGTTCCACGAGCTGGTGCGGCTGGTGCGCCGGTTCCAGGAGGCGGAGCGAGTGCACGTTAAAGCGGAGAGTGGGAGGAAGAAGAAGATGTGCCAGATTTTGTAACGTATGTGTTAAGTTAGTGCGCGTGGTGAGGCGGACTGTGAGGGACAGCTGAGGTTCGTTCAAATGTCTGCAGTTTGGCAACAATAAAACTAAAAAAAACGGGGACAATGGTCGCTTTTATACTTTACCGTGGACGTCCACGGCACGGTAAAACTCTATGGTTTCATTCATTTTTATTTATTATTTATTTATTAATCATAAGTACAAAAAAGTCTTATATAATATATCGCTCCACAAAACTATTTATAAGTTTGACTGTGGAGTCGCATGTCAGTCTCAAAACAATAATAAGCTATGATTAGGTAATATATTAAACAATAATGTAATATTACAATAGGTGTATTCAATTAGTATCCAATTTCATGGGTGCTCCATATAGGATGAAACTCATCCTCTATAGGGCATCCATGAGATACTTTTTGAGGCGATATTTAAATCTAGATTTTTTAGCTTCACGGACAATGTCCGCGGGCAAGGTGTTCATCAGGTACGGTATGCGTTTTTTTAATGTATATTAATAATAATTTCATAATTAATAATAATTTCATAATTAATAATAATTTCATAATTAGTTACAGTCCGTGATTTATTTATGAATGAAACCGTAGAGTTTTTCCGTGCCGTGGCCGTCGACGATAAAAAGCGACCAATGTTACACAAATCGATCTAAACTAAATAAAGCTAAGTACTATGGGAATTAGAAGACGATATATGTGTCGCAGGCAAATCGTATAATCCGCCGTATTACATTATGCCTAGGCGTTTTACAAAACAGAGCTGTTTTGTATTACGGCGGGTCAACGATTAGGCGGATTGAATACGGCTGAATGAAAGTCCGCCGTAATATGTTCGACGATTTGCGTTCTTCAATTCGCCTAGCCGTAATGCAAAAAAGCGGTTCAGTCAGATTGTACAATTCGCCGTAATACATTACGGCTAGCCTTTTCGCAAAATAGCGTCGTTTTAGCTGTCACCTCTTTGACAGCTTTTAGTTCCCATTTCTAACACTCGCAGCGCTGTTTAGCAGTGACAATCCGGCCATTTTGTAAAACGGCTAGCCCTAATGTAAAACGGCGGATTATGAAATCCGGCAAATACAATCCGGCTAAACGTGAGCCGCCATATTGTAGAACGTATTGCAATGACGATCCGGCTAAACGTTAACCCGCCGTATTACAAAACGGCTAGCCGTAATGTAAAACGGCGGATTATACAATCCGGCTGCGACATATATAATACACATATTTGTTTTGTCTTGATATTTTTGGATGACAGATTACGTGCTCATCACACAAATAAATGCCCTGACCTGGATTCTAAACTTGTCCTAGGGTCACAAAACTCACATTTTAAATACAACAGCAGACCAAGAGAATCCTTAAATACATATCGTAAAACGGTAAAGGATCGAATGTTGTATTGCAGATTAGGTTGAACGAACTCTGCTTGTTAGAATGAGATGTAAACGGTATCGCTATCCCATTCTATCATGTAGCTGTCGATCTCGAACGGACGCCGAGACCGTGAGTAAAACGAGGTGTTTCTGTGTTCAGCTGTTGTAAAGTCTGCTTTGTATATCGCGGCCGCTTATCACATGGCAACGACAAGATAAAATTGTCACTTTATAATATTTTAAGTCTCAGATCATTTGTCCGTTCAAATTCATTTTAGTATTTGGCAAAGCAACTTTACAGTAGACTAGGGGTAAATTGTTCTGTTTGGCTCTATTGACAATGGAGAATGTCAATAGGTCTGCAAAATCACTTGAAAGTTTGTTACGGTAAAGCTTCGATTCATACAAATACATTAGTTTTTGTTTCATTCAAAAATACCAAGTAGTTTTGTTTTGACAGGCATTTAAAGTGAGTCCCGCTAACCGTCATTTTGCAACGCTAGTCTAGTATGGAAGCGCGCGAAAAGAGTGAGCGCCTGTATGGCGAGTGTTGCACTATGACGTCACGAGGGTGGGTCGTCGCGCGTCACATTAAAATTCAATATCTTGGAAACTAATGGACGTATCGAAATAATTCTTTCACATATATTTTTTATTTTCAACAGAGAATACAGAAAAATGTAATTCTAAATTAGTTGACATTCTCCATTATAGATGCATCTAAATATCCTTAGCAATATTCAGCGCCGAGGACCCGTTCGTCGGGATCTCCGTTCGTAGACAATTTTCGCTACAATGCGGAAAAACCATGTGATCGGCTACGAACGTAGCGTGCAGCATCGTCGGCAATGAATCTAGCCAAATAGCAATCTTGTCTGTATGCTTACCTCAAATTTTCTGAACGCACGATATTTTTTATCACAATATTTATTTATTTTTGTTCTGTGAGATTCGATTTTCTACATATTTTTTTAATCATAGACAATTTTAGTCTATGCTGTAAGGTATTTATTCTTTTTTTTAGGTTGTTCTTAAGCTTTATTATTGGTTAGTTGTTTTGTTACACTATATAGGAGTGGATGCATTACGTTTAGAATCTAGCAGACGCGAGTTGAATCTACTAGATTCAGTTAAGCGGCAATACTGAACGTCATGCGCACATAGATATACAGATACTACGTACGGAAAAGTAGAGTGCCTTCTGTTGCCTGAAAGAGATTCTGCATGGCTAGCACAAGACAAGCAAGTTATCTCGCGGCGAAATAAACTGCCCGTCTGTTTCTACGTGTACTAATTTAAAAAAGATGGTTAGTTTATCTCGCGGACGCGCTAAGACAGAGTCTCTTTCGGTCTCGTTTTTCAGCTTATCTACGAATAATTTGCAAACGGTCTTGTGTCTTATAACATAAAGTACAATTTTATTTGTTAAGGTTTTGATAGAAACATTCCAGCCCCTCTAGCACAACATGCATTCCGTATCTACTCGCGCGCGAGATAAGCTACCTGTCACTTTTTGACAGCATTAATCAGACAGTGACAGATAGCCTATCTCGCGCGCGAGTAGAGACGAGATGCATGTTATGCTAGCCCCTCTGTTATAGTATAACATACCATATACAAGGTCTTTACAAACATATACATTTTGATCAACAGTGTCGCCGCGTAATTGAATCTAGTGGATTTGGAGATGTGCCGCTACGTACCCGTTATATTCCGAAATTTGTATGAGGGATATTCCCACTCAAAAATATCACTTGTGTCTGCCAGACTCTATGACATAATTGTAAAAAAAATTACAATGCATCTGTTTATTTGTTGTTATAATTTTTCACATATTATTTTGCTGGTGCTATCATCTTAGTAGTGCCATACTTCAAATTACAACTGAGAGAAAATAACACCAAATATCGCTTTAAATGTAAGGCTTTAATTTTTCAGTTATTTTGCTGAAAAATAATTGTATATGGCCATTTTGTAATAAATTCATTTGACATATTTCTCATACATATTATCCGTTACTAGACACAAGTATTCTAAAAACAATAAATCCCAAAAAGATCTTTGTGTTATTTTAAACATTTTAATTCACTAATGGTGATAGTCATGTGTCCTCCAAGACATTACTCAAACCAACCACGTTGGTGGATGTTATAACTATTCATTAAAAACTATATAGAAATGGTCGTATACACATTGTGTGGCGCATTATATAGTCGGTGCTAACATGATCAACATAGCTTAGCAGTATACGCGTAATTTGTAGGATTTTGAGTCATTTTTTTCTACGGGATTTAATCCCAGAATATCACAGAAAAGACGGAAAAAAGTTTATACTTAAGTCTGTACTTTGTACCTTGATCAAATAAGGGTGGAATAACCGATAGGGATTTTTACCGCCAAGCTAGCCAAGAGATTATGTAATATTGTGTGTATTCACATAAGGCGGTAATAAATAAAGATCACAGATCGCGCGCTTAAACACCTCGCCTTTGGCTCGTGCATCAAATATCTCTCTTTGTTTACTGTATTTGGTGTGATGTTAAATAATTATTCGCCCTTATTAAATCTTATTATTACAGCGTACAGTAGGTAACATAAATTTAAACGTACCTACTCCAAACGTTTGGAAACCAAATACTAATTCGTATTGTATTTTGTTATTAACAGTTTTTCGGTATTTAATATTAGCTAGCTGTAGATTTGTGAAATCTGTGTTCATCTAAGAGAAAGAGACACTGTTTTTAAGTTTAAAAAATATTTTTTAATGATACTTTTCAGGATCGATAAGAACATGCACCTACTATTTAATATTGTTACTTCAAACTACCGAAAACAAAATATGGATTTCAAAGTAAATTGTGAATTTATAAACAATGAAGTAATAAAAAAACATTGTAAAAGCAGTGTCGCTTTTTACCGAGCACAACAATAACTACATCATAGGAAGCACATTTCGTAGTAGTTATTTTGTAAAGAGATATATACAATGCGTATATTTTTATAATTGTATTTATTGGTTCGGGCTTTTGCTTCGCGGCAGTCGGGTGCACAAGTTTTGATAAGGTTTTACAATCATTTTAACGTATGTATAAGTAGTTTTACAGTGGATATTTAATAAGTAGTTTGTATGTAAATGTATGTATGAACAAGGATATGCCTTTTTTTATTTGATATACCTAAAGTCCCAAAAGTAACCGAATGTTTTGATACTGAATTTGTGACCGTAAAATAGCTTTTTGTGTAAGTAGTCAAGTGTTAAAATATGTACGAGATTGAGAACACTCATCTTCTTCTTTCTCTTGTCCTTATCCCACATTAGGTGGGGTCGGCTCTCCTTTATCCTTCATTGAGAACACTCATCATCTGCCAAATATTAATAAAGTACCACGTAGGCACGTAAGTAGGACCAGGGGGCCGATTTTTGAGTGTCGACTGCTTGACTTTTCACTCGAGATCTGTCAAAAAACTATGATGTTTTGACAGATGTCGAGTGAAAAGTCGAGCGTTCGACACTCAAAAATCGGCCCCCTGCACAGTAATCAATTTTTGGGTGTATTCTCGGAGCGCGTTGCTATAAAGGGGCACTCAAAGGAGGTTCGCCTGGAGTTTCCTCAGGTCACTGTCCAACCGCGCACTGCAATCGCTTTATTGGGCCCCAGGGTTCGAATTTCGAAAGGATAATTATCAATGATAATTATCAATGATAATTATCTTGATAATTATCGTGATTTTTATGCTTTGATAATTATCGATTTGATAACCTAAAATTGTAGCCTAAAACACCAAAATCTTTTATTTTTTTATTAAGTACATGTAGGAAAATAAAATTAACTGACATGACGCAATAAATAACTTGAACTTTTAACTAATAAAATAACGTATACTATCCTATCCATACCAGGGATAATTATCAGATAATTATCGCGATATTTATCAGAGACCATAATTGACAATATTTCATAATTTCCAAAAGTCTTCATTCGAAAACCATTTCGGTAAAAACGTGTGAAGTACACAAAAAACATTTTTTTAGATTTTTTTCTCCGTGAATTTTGGAAAAAATCGCAAATTACTGTAAACCGAAAGTTGACGTCATCTTCCTCGCTGTATTCAGGGAGACCTTAGTACAGAGTACAGACAATCGCTGCTCTGGAGTGGCTCTGGATTCTTGTTGGGAAGATGACGTCATATTTTACTTACGCCCTTTTGGAATGACCTACTTTTCAACGTGTTTTTTTTTATGAAATAATGAGTTAAATTGAAAAATAAAAAATACGGGTGGCTTAAATATTTACCTATTTTCTAACTAGTTCATAAAATAAAGTAGTTAAAAATATGAAATGTTGTCAATTATCTTGATAAATTCGACCCTGTTGTGCCCGGCCTTTAAAGCCACAGTCAAGTAAAAAAAAGAGGGCGCTAAATCTGATAGTGCGCACTGGGAACCTAACTACTTGAATTTCGTTATGCTGGTTCCACTTACGTGCCAACTTTTAGGAAGTTTGTCGTATTTTTATACTTGTCTCACTTGTCTGTATGACAAAATTTTGTAAACATGCCTTTACTGTTTGCTATGGTCTTAAATATAAATAGTTAAATGATGAGCTAGAACACTGCCAAGATTTGGTGTCGGAGTCGTAACAATTTTGTATAATGAAATAGTTTTTCTAACGTAAACAAATGTAAGTATAACAATAATTTTAAATCAATAGTATTTTTTAACAGCCTAATGTCAGAATGTGTAATAACTTAGGTACTGAAATTACATGGTATTTAGCACAATCGTTTACTAATCGCCAAGCCTAGACAATACTTTTAGACAGACAATGGTCGTTTTTATACTTTACCGTGGACGATAAAACTATGGTTTCATTAATAATTACTCTAAATTCTATATAGCATATGGTCTATTTATGAATGAAACCATAGTGTTTTACCGTGCCGTGCCCGTCGACGGCGACGTTAAAATATAAAAGCGTCCAAAACTGTTATGCAGGTTTTATTTTTTAAAGTTCGCAATAAAGTAACGCGAGGGAAGTTTAAACTGTCGGTATAAAAGTTACTGGTCCATCTTTCGGATATGAAACGACTAGGTAACGCGTAGTCGTATGTAGAAACAAGTTCTAATAGTAGCCAGAAGGTTGCGACTGAGCTAAATGCCATAAGAATAAATAAGTAATCTTATAATGGAATGAAAATAAGTTTAAACCAATTTTTTAATCGATTAGTTGGCATGGATTTTTGCAAGGACAGAATTAATAGTACATTACTTAACAAGGGCGGTAAAACAAAGAATGTCTCAGATCGCAGGTATTTGACGCCCGAGCCGAAGGCAAGGGCGATAAATATGCGATCTGAGGCTTTCTTTATTACCGCCCGTGTTAAGTACAAAATTTTATGTCACCCCCTGGCCAGGAAGTGGGATTTCCCGCGCGCGGAGCGTGCGGTAATTGCCGCTTTATGGGCAGGTGTGACATAAAATATATTAATTAATGTTTATGAGTTTCCTAACCCTAAATGGTATCCTGATGTTGTGTTGTGTATAGCTTTATTTTATCTAATTTTTTATCGAAGTTTCGCTCAAATAGTGTCACATATTTAAACTCAACGACCCTTTTCTTTTGTTCAGAATTATAAAATGTTGGGTTATTACGAGTATTATTCAGAATTTCTGTAAATAAAAAGACTTCGTAAATAAGTCAGCTTTTTGACGTTGTTTATTGTGTCACAAAACTGACAACAATGTAGGTATGTAATGTAACATTGTGGTAATTTTTCTTGATCAAAGAAAAACCCAAAGCCGAAGAATAAAATGGTTCGCCAATAACCGACTTTAGTAATGAATAAAAGGTCTAAAAAAGTGACGATTATAAAAAAAAATACAGCTAAAAGTGAATCCTAGTGGCACTTTTTCACCGATAATCCTAATTTGTATCATATACAATAGTAGATTGTGTCACGAGGGAGCAAAATGACATATTTACGGCGTGAGCGTAAATTGAATCCTGAACGAAGCGAAGGATTATACAATAGAATCCCGAGCTTAGCGAGGGATTCTAAAATATAATCCTGAGCGTAGTGAGGGATTCAAGAATTAACGCTCAAGGTGGAAATAATTTTGCTTCCATGTGACACATACTGCTTTTCACATCACCTATTGAGGATAATGAAAGATCTGAAATAACAATGGTTGTGCATTTATATTATCAAAATCGATACAATAACTTATTACACGTTACAGAAAAGTGCCACTTTGATCCCTCCTAGCAGGGAAGAAAAGTATCACTTTGATCCCTCCTAGCAGGGAAGAAAAAGCCCTTATCCGAATAGGTGATGTGAAAATGTATTTGCTGTAGTAACAGTGACACTATTTGTACAGCGTTGTTATAGTTATTTTATCTTGAATGCCTCTTTATAAACCAGTATTTTTCTTGTTGTAATTTACGCAATACTTGTTTTGTAACGTTTAAGTACCTACAATAGATACATTTGAGTGTCAGTTCAAATGTTATTCCGAATCATTCGCATAATAGATAATGTATATAATTATTTATTTCTTACTGTGTTAAGGAACAATGATAGGACAAATGAATATGGTGGATTCCCCAATTAGGTTTTTGATAATAGCAGGAAATACTTTCTGATGTCTATGAATTTAGTACACGGAAATATTGGTTTAAAATATCTACATGAGGCAAATTGTTAATATAGGTTATAGTAAGTTTTCACTATCGTCGCTATTGATTTTATTGGCTATATATTCCTAATTTTAAATTATGTAGTTATTTTTATGTGAATCCGTCAAATGCGTTTATGTCACACCTGGCCATAAAGCGGCAATTACCGCACGCTCCGCGCGCGGGAAATCCCACTTCCTGGCCAGGGGGTGACATAAAATTTTGTACTTAACACGGGCGGTAATAAAGAAAGCCTCAGATGGCATGCGATCTGAGACATTATTTATTTTACCGCCCTTGTTAAGTAATGTACTATTTTAATTTAGTAACTATACAGTAACAGGGGATTCCGCGACTATCCCCCTTATTCATAAACGTTCATCAAGCCTCTGTTAGCTAAAATGCCGTTAATATTCGTTTGTCTTTATCTGTCACTTTGACATTTATGTTTGTGGAAAAGGGACAAAATACATTTTAGTTAGCAGAGGTTTGTTAATTTTTATGAATAAGGGGGTATGTCTTTAATGTTGTTCAGCTAATGTATTGTATTTGTACCTAATAAACATGGTAATAACATTATGTTTTTAATTTTTTGCCCTGTACCATTACAATAAGTTTGCAATGTTTGCATTACCGTACTCGCTAGCGACTGCGTAAACGATTTAGTATGGCGATTCTTAGTTCTATTGCGTAACCGCCAGAGGCGCTATACTTTTGTCCATACTAAATCGTTTACGCAGTCGCTAGCGAGTACGGTAATGCAAACTCATGGTAAGTGTACTGTTACTGATCCAGGGTCGGTTTTATAAAGATGCGTTAGAACTTGTCGGTAAGTAATGTAAAAAAATTACTGACTTACCAAGATTTTATCAGACATTTGGTTATCGGATTTTTATCAAACCCGGCCTTACTCTATTACATTCCTATGCAACACTTACATTGTCGACACCCCGGGGGTGTTCCAGAGCAGAGTTTAGCCGAAGATCTATTAGACTTCATCAGTAAGTTATGTGTCAAAAAATTTAGTTACTAAAATTTGATCTGTCAATTCTGACATTAGTTTTAATGGTTCTTTATAAAGCATGGCCGCCGATTCACCGCTCAACGAGATTAGTTGGAGCGCAAACTCGGAGTGTTCCAGTGTTTAAACCGCCCGCGTGGTTGTGTTTGAGGTTCCCCTGGATTTTCCCCAGGCCACCGCGCACTCCTATCGATTTATTGGACCCGGTTTATAAAGCAACAGTCAGGTTAGAAAAAAACGGGTTAGTATCATTTCGTCTAAAACGCAACTGGTAGAAATAGCAACTCGTCTAAAACGCAACTGGTAGAAATAGCAACTCGTCTAAAACGCAACTGGTAGAAATAGCAACTCTTCTAAAACGCAACTGGTAGAAATAGCAACTCGTCTAAAACGCCACTGGTAGAAATAGCAACTCGTCTAAAACGCAACTGGTAGAAATAGCAACTCGTCTAAAACGCAACTGGTAGAAATAGCAACTCGTCTAAAACGCAACTGGTAGAAATAGCAACTCGTCTAAAACGCAACTGCTAGAAATAGCAACTCGTCTAAAACGCAACTGGTAGAAATAGCAACTCGTCTAAAATGCAACTAGTCACTGCATCAAAACGCAGCTAAATACAAGTCACCTGAAAAACAAATGGTCTAAAAACCGTGGAAGGCCAGCGCTAGCCAATGGCTAGCACTATGCTGATTTGGGGCCATTTCGTGGCTATGTTCTGTATTGTGGTGTTATGTTTATATGTATTTAATATGTTAAGCGGATGCGTCCGCTAGCGAAAATCTCAATTTTTTAATCAAATCAAGCTCAATTGCTTAATTGGTAGAGCAATGGACGGATTCCAGAGGTCGTGGGTTCAAATCTCACCTGTGGTGTTGAATTTTTCAATTTTAAAAAATTGATGTTTATATTTGTACCTACTGTATTTGTGCCACGAATAAATGTATTTCTTTCTTTCTTTCTTAAAATACATTTATTTTAGACCTACATGTATTTTAAACCATTTGCTTTTCAGGTGACTTGTATTTAGCTGCGTTGATGCAGTGACCAGTTGCGTTTTAGACGAGTTGCTATTTCTACCAGTTGCGTTTTAGACGAGTTGCTATTTCTACCAGTTGCGTTTTAGACGAGCTGATACTAACCCAAAAAAACACTATCTTCCATGTATCTGGTTACCCTTGCTTATAACTATTCCAAATTTCAAATCGGTAGCATAAGTAGTTCTTGAGATATTTAGCGATGTGACAGACAGACAGACAAAGTGAAATCATAAGGGTTCCTTTTTTACATTTTTGGTACGGAACCCTAAAAAAAATAAAACCCCTTGATATAACTGATTTGTTTACTCAATACATTCCTCGATTAAATTATGATACAAGTGTGTCTACTGTCTAGGTCTACTTTCTGGCGGCGAGCGCGGCGAGGTCGGCGATGCAGCGGTCCAGCGTCTGTTTCTCCTGGTCGGGAGTGATCGCCTGGAAGCAATACGGTATTTTACTCATAGTCAAATCAGCAACTTTTTATTAAATGTCAAAATCGATTTGTTAATATGAAGTTTGTAGGGAAATACTGTCTTAGTGGCGTCACTAAGACAGTGTGAATTGGTATGTTCAAATCAGCGTCCTTTTTAAATCTTTATGCTTATAAAATCTTTCAATCAGCTAAAATAAATTAACAATTGATGTTTTTCGAGTATTTTCGTCAGATCTTTTATTAGTCAAGTAAAAAATAATTTATTTTTACCTTAAATAGTTTAATACCCTATTATTTTATAACTAAAAAAAACATTTAAGAAAAAAATTTTGGTACAAAGTAAGCTTTTTGTTCCTTCGTGGATCAGACTGGGGTTGAGAGTTTGGTAAAGAAGAGAATGCGTGTTGCTTCTATCGTGTCTATTCGGAAAGTGATTACCTTGTCAAACAATCTACTATTTTCCCTTTAAAATCTCGTTAAATATTCATCCTAGCGAAAAAGTGCGTAGACCCTTTCTTGTAGAGAATTTTATGTCGATTACAAGTCTAAGAATATTTTTTTTCTATGGGCCACGGTTTACGAGTTTTTTTAAGAAAACCTAAAAAAAAATACGTTTACAAATTTTGTATTTACCACGAGCAGTAATAAAGAAAGCCTTAGATCGCATATTTCCCGCCCTTGCCTTCGGCTCGCTCAAATACCTGCGGTCTGAGACCTTAAATAAATATTTATGGACAATCTTACACAAATCAACCTAGTCCCAAACTAAGCAATAAGCATATACATACTTACATAGATAAATAGATACTTAAATACATAGAAAACATCCACGACCCAAGAACAAATATTCGTGCTCATCACACAAATAAATGCCCCGGCTGGGATTCGAACCCGGGACCTCCAGCTTCGTAGGCAGGGTCACTACCAACTAAGCTAAAGCGGTCGTCAACATTCTTTGTTTTACCGCCCTTGGTAAGTATAAGTAATGTACTATTTTTTTTTGAGGTCTGCAATATATTTGTACTGTATTGTCTGTAAAGTCAGTTTGCATTAGAGGTTCAGTAATAATAAGTCGTTTTGATTTGAGGCATTTTGCGTTGCAGGCGTTTTAAAAGTTAGTTATTTTGCCACTTAGTATTACAGCGGTTTAGATGTACTTCTTCAAAGTTATTTTTCTCAAAAATGGCCCGCAAACTGGACTTTAGTCCCTACATATTGGAAGGTAAAGTGTATAGTTTAAGGTCAGATCCAAATTAAAAAGTAAAAAACATTGCAGGCCCGCCTGCACGCCTGCAATGTCACATATAAATTCCTTTATTTGATGAGTTATAAACTTTTTAAAAAGTAGAAACTGTCATATAAAAGGAGGCACAGGTCGTATTCTGCCAATTCAGCTCGTATTTTTCTGTTGGAAACGCGACGTTTTTTTATGTGTCTCGAATAATTTGCGTTTTTCAGTGGAAAAATACACTTGCGATTGTGTTAAAAATAAATAAACGGCGGGAAAGCATGATGTTTTTGACTTTTTTAAGGTTATGTTTATCAAATCTTGTTCAAATTTTGTATTATTTTCCCCATTTTTGAGAAAAGCACTATATTAGCCTCGGCCGGAATGGCAATTGCAGGCTTCGTATTATAATTAAACGGACTCGCAAGCTCGTCCGTTTAAATAAATACTCAGCCTGCAATTGCTTCCTTCCCGGCCACGGCAATAATGTACTATTGCGGTATAGGCAATGTGATCATAAAGGTATTATTTTACATGTTTATAGAAACCGTACCTTGGTAACATTGGAGACGATCCAGTCGACCATGTGCTTCTGCGCCAGGCGCCTCTCCACGTTGGACTTCTCCAGCTGGTAGTCGAGCCGGCGTTTCACCTGAAAACGACCACAGGTTTGGCATAAAGCATATTTTTTATTTTATTTTATTATTATGGTCTACAAACTAGATGTTACAAGTTTAAAACACTCATGGTCCATTGCATTACAATGGCTAGTTACGCTCTTGTACATCCTAAAAAAGTAGACACAACTTGCATAGAATATACGTGCAGCATATAGGTTCGACCGAAAGGTTTTCGAGAGAGGTAGGGCACAGCATAATCTCTTGCTCGAATTTGGAGCAGCCCAACTGAGCAGGGCTCGGAACCGGTTTTTTTTAACCGGTTAAGAGGCCTTATAAGAGTATTCCGCAAAATGCTTGGTTTTTGATCAAAGCTACGAGGGGCGTTCAATAAATTCTCGGTATTGATATCTTTTAAACCTTTTTTGTAAACTTTTTAATACTGGCCGGTAAGTGTCATTCATTAACATAAAAAAAAGGTAAAATTCTAACGGCGATGTTCTTTTGTTTTTCTGCAACTGCCGAACAAACGTGATCACAATGAGCGATTTTTCAATGTTAATTAAATTAGAGCACCGAGCGGTAATAAAATTCTTGACCAAACAAGGAAAAAATCAAAAAGCTATAAAAGAAGAAATGGATTATGTTTACCGAGAGTCTGCTCCTTCTTTATCAACAATTCAAAAGTAGTCAAGTGAATTTAAGTGTGGGAGATAGAGTATCGAAGACGACCCCAGACCTGGTCGGCCCGTCGAAGCTTCTTCACAAGAAAATATAAAAAAAGTGGAGAAAATTATATTGGAAGACGCTCGAGTGAAGGTGACAGCAATAGCTCAAATAACCAAGCTTTCTATTGGTACTATACACAATATAATCCATGACAATCTTAATATGTCAAAAGTCAGTGCGAGATGGGTACCGCGAATGCTGACGCCGCTTCAGAAAAATACGCGCGTTGCTTGTTGTTCCGAATTTATTAAGCTGTGTGGTGAAAATCCTGATGAGATACTGCAAAAGTTTGTTACCGGAGATGAAACCTGGGTTCATCATTATGACCCTGAGAGCAAACAAGAGTCCATGCAGTGGCACATTAAAGGAAGTCCTCACCCTAAGAAGTTCAAGGCCATGCCTTCAGCTGGAAAGGTCATGGCCACAATATTCTGGGATTGTGATGGAATATTGCTGATCGATTATAAAGAAAAGGGTGTAAATATCACAGGAGGGTACTACGCTAATATTCTACGCCAATTAAGAGAAGCAATCAAAGAGAAGAGAAGGGGAAAATTAACCAAGGGAGTTCTGCTTCTGCACGATAACGCCCCTGTGCATACTGCTCATATCGCCAAGGCTGCTGTTCGGGAATCTGGGTTCGAAACTATTACACACCCACCGTATAGTCCAGACTTAGCCCCGAGTGACTTCTTTTTGTTTCCCAACCTCAAAAAGGACCTACGAGGAAATCGATTTTCTGACGATGAAGCTTTGAAGACAGCAGTGGAGGAGCATTTTGACACTAAAGATAAAAAATATTTTTATGAGGGGTTAGAAAAACTAATTGACCGATCTTATAAGTGCATAAACATAGGGGGGGAGTATATTGAAAAATAAAATAAAAAAACCTATCGTATTCTTTTGTTTTCATTCTCATACCGAGAATTTATTGAACGCCCCTCGTACTGGCGCATATATCCATAATTTTAAAGAAATTATTGAAGTATTTGATAGCCCGTTTCTTATTCTTAATAGTAAGATTACTTAACTTGTGTTTTTTAATCGTTAACCTTGGTAAAAACGCGTTCTCTTGGCTGGGTTTTTCAATATTTTGCGGTTAGGCGTAACGTTTCGATTCTCGATTTTGACGTGGAAAGGACTTATTTTTGTACAAAATGAACACATTTAAATTCTACATATGATAAACTAAATAGTAACATCGTTAAATAAGTAGGATTCATTTATAATTTAGGTTTTAATAGCATCCGAATGTTGCCTAGTTTATGTATAAAAACAGGCTTACATTTTATTTTTTCCTCGCAAGCTGCGTTAACATTTTGCTCTAAAGATAAAATTGTTGCAAAGAGTAACTCTTCTTGTGTATCAGATATTTTTTAAATCATAATTGGACTAAAAGAAAATTTTGTAAAAATTTTTAAACATAGCCCATAATTCCCATAAATTACGCTGCATTGATGCCCCGCACTCAGACGGCGCCGAGCGCTCTCAGAGGTTGGACCTATGTCGCTTTCGCCGATCGCGCGACTTTGCGAACATCGGAATTACGTTTCACAGAATTCCAAGACACGCTGAACTCGTATACCGTGATTTAATAAGTTTGATCCTTAAGTATTTTATTTTGTGATTTTCACTCAACTCCTCATATATTCATCACATCATAACACCGCCGTGTTTGGGCTTGTTGGATTTGTCTTGATGAGTACTATCGGAATAAATAAGGCTTAGGGTCTCATGATGGAGTCAGGAGATAGTCAGTGGAACTGGAACTCCTCATATGGTTATCACAGCATAGCTATGAGCGCCGCGCCGGCGCGCCGCCGCCGCCGATGAAAACTTCGCGCCGCCGCCGCCGATGTGGCGCCACCGGCGTGGCATCGGCGCGGCATTCTTAATACCCGCGCGCGTTGTAGTTCATATACAATAGCGGCTCTGTGAGCTTGTAGACCTCACGAACATTGTTTACGTTCCGAACCTTAGCAGTGCGCATACTAAAAGATAATGAAAAGCGCTTTGTTCGTAGAAGAGGAATTTCGACGTACGTCTGGATGTCCGATGGAAGAAGGGGGAAGGCGGTATGAGCTTATGGAGCTCCTAAGCAGGCAACTTTGCCTCTATGTGCTAGGTTCTGCACGTTAGTTTCTTTCTACTACCGTACAGCCGCCAATGAGCCTCCTGGCTCTGCGATCCACTAAGCTGAATGCAGCAAGTTAAGCCACGAGGTCCGACGAGCAGCCATCGGTGACTACTTGGATTGACCGCTCATTTAGGAAATCTGAAATCCAACTACAAAGGCCAAAACTGAATGGATATGCAGGAAGCTTGCGATGCAGATTAGGATCACAAACCTTGTCAAAAGCCTTCGAGATGTCAAGAGACACGGCAAGAGCCTCACCGTGTTTCACGATAGCCTCGCCCCAGTAGCGCGTGCTGCGTCACATACACAAGAAGATCCCAAGTGGAACGGCGCTGGCGAAAGTCATATTGCCGATCACTGAGGGATCTTTAGTTTCAAGCTTACTGTTCAGAACTCACTACATAACCTTACAGAGTATGGAGGTGATGACGATATGTCAAAAATTACAAGGATCGGCACGACTACACGCTTGGCACTGCTGGTTGCATATGCACATTGGCAATCAAGGATGCCAAAACAAGTGTGTAAAAATAGGAGACAACTCGGGAACACAGTGCTTGAGAGAGAACCCTTGCAGGTAATATAGGTAATATAAGGCCCACTAGCGTTGGCCCCGTCTAGACTGGAGTGCTTCCACATTGAGGTATTGACGATGGTATAGTACGTTCAAAACTGTAAGGCCTAATGCTGTCAAATGAACGCAAGCAAGAATCTACCTTACCGTCAGACAGAGCTCTTACTGGTTTTTTGCTTGCGTTCGTTTGACAGATTTTGGCCTTAGAGTTTTGTACGAACTTTACGAGAATTACTGGCAAACTGAGAGGCGAAGAGATTGGACTTCTCTAATGCGGTGAAATCCAGCGAGCTATCAGACTTCTGCATAGGAGGAAGTATCGGACGACAGAAATTGGTTTCGACCGATTTGGATAAAGACCAGAACTGTTTACTACCAGGAGGGTAGGCTACTAATTAGGTATCTATACTTTTGATGTCGTCAAAACGGGCCATACGGATCAAGATTACAGCAAGGCTTGGCGGCGAAATTAAATGCCCTCATCTTAGAGCGAAACCTTCGGGCTCGAAGTTTGCGGGCACGACCTTGAACTCAGGCCTGGCAGGCACTCTTTGCGGAAGTCTGCCTACCTATTGTACCATAAAGCATTGCAATTTATGGAGATGATTATTTAATTTATGTTCCCGCACCAACTACGACCCCGGGCGGTCCTTTTAACTAAAAGTTATTAGTTTTTATATACAACAAGTGCTTTCAAGGCCACGCCGCCGATACGCCGCCGCCGCCGACCGATTTTGACCGGCGCGCCGCCGCCGATCAAACACCTATCGGCGCTCATATCTATCACAGCACCGCCGTGTTTGGACTCTTTGGGTTTGTCTTGATGAGTACTATCGGAATAAATGAGGTCCAGGGTCTCATGATGGAGACAGGAGATGGTCACTGGAACTCTTCATATGCTCATCGCAGCACCGCCGTGTTTGGGCTCTTTAGATTTGTCTTGATGAGTACCATCGGAATAGGTGAGGTTCAGGGTCTCATGATGGAGTCAGGAGATAGTCACTGGAACTCCTCATATGATTATCACAGCACCGCCGTGTTTGGGCTCTTTAGACTTGTCTTGATTAGTACCATCGGAATAGGTGAGGTTCAGGGTCTCATGATGGAGTCAGGAGATAGTCAACGGAACTCCTCATATGTTTATCACAGCACCGCCGCGTATGGACTCTTTGGGTTTGTCTTGATGAATACCATAGGAATAGGTGAGGTTCAGGGTCTCATGATGGAGTCAGGAGATAGTCAATGGAACTCCTCATATGGTTATCACAGCACCGCCGTGTTTGGTCTCTTTGGGTTTGTCTTGATGAGTACCATCGGAATAGGTGAGGTTCAAGGTCTCATGATGGAGTCAGGAGATAGTCAATGGAACTCCTCATATGGTTATCACAGCACCGCCGTGTATGGACTCTTTGGGTTCGTCTTGATGAATACCATAGGAATAGGTGAGGTTCAGGGTCTCATGATGGAGTCAGGAGATAGTCAATGGAACTCCTCATATGGTTATCACAGCACCGCCGTGTTTGGTCTCTTTGGGTTTGTCTTGATGAGTACCATCGGAATAGGTGAGGTTCAGGGTCTCATGATGGAGTCAGGAGATAGTCACTGGAATTCCTCATATGGTTATCACAGCACCGCCGTGTTTGGGCTCTTTGGGTTTGTCTTAGTGAATACAGCCGGAATAAATGAGGTCCAGGGTCTCATGATGGAGTCAGGAGGTGATCACCGGAACTCTCCATATGCTCATAACAGCATCACCGTGTTTGGGCTCTTTGGATTTGTCTTGATGAGTAACATCGCAAGAGTTGAGGTCCAGCATCTCATGATGGAGTACAAAATGCAAATACAAAATCATTTATTTTCCAAAAATTTTCAAACCAAACTAAGTAACAATGACACCCACACTAGGCAAAGCCTGTATCGTCCATCGTGGGTTTCAAACACAGATATAAATTATCAGTAAGGTATGCGGCTACAGGTATTAGCAGGTGGGTAGGTAGGTAGTCAGGAGACGGTCTCCAGAATTCCTCATATGCTCATCACAGCAGCGCCGTGTTTGAGCTCGTTTGATTTGCCTTGACAAGTAGACCTAGATTAAGTCCAAGAACTCACGAACTCCTCAGATGCTCATCGCAGCACATGTTGCCTGATTTCGTGTAAACATGTGACGAATACACCTATATATTGTTAAGTATAAAAGCTCCACTCTTCATTAATTACATAGTTTAATACATTATAATACAGAAAACAGGCATGGCTAAGGCATTCTCTTCAAGACGCGCAATTGATCCGACCGAAGTGACAGATGACATGACGCCACAGGGCCGCGACACGTCGATAGTGTTGTCCATCGTCGTACAAATCATCGTTCTTCTGGTCAATGGCTAATAGTTCGGCCAACCTGACAAGACCTTCGACCTCGAAGGTTAGAAGCTCGTCAACAACACCCATCTCATCTATCATTATTCCGTAACCGCACCTTCTATGAACCTGAACCTGTAGGGGAAACAGAGAACAATCTCGACAGACGCTGGTCGGTTCGGTGGCTGGCGATTAACCCATTTGCCTGAATCTAAACCGACTCACGTCTGTCAGTTTCACGATCAGTACTACACTCAAGAGCAAAAATAACGGGCACACTTTCCATGGAAGTTCAATACAAAGTGTATGAATTATTCCCGCTCGTGAGTGTACATGAATTAACAGTTCTTCTTCAATCTTCTTTGCATGAACGGTCTTAGCATTTTCTTCAGGTATCATTGTATTCTAGGACTAGCTTGTACATTTTTCTTGAAGTTATTTTTCTTCCAACTACTAGTAAACTCAAAGCAATTTTCATTCTCATCTGTTGTAATGAATAGCAGTCAGTTCGTCTCCTTATTTCGACTTTAAGGTCAAACTGAAAAGTAAGACTGCAGTACGAGTATGATAGATCTTAGAAGCAGGGAGACCCTTTTAAATATTTTCATTAGGTATTACGGCTTCTGTTGGACAATCTACACTGTCCCTGTTTTTTTTTTTGTCATAGCATTAAACAGAATTACTTAGAACTTTGTAAACATTCAGATAATTTGTGTTGTGCCTTTAACACGTAGCACTGGAATCTCAAAAATATTATCCCATACAAATATGTTCAACAAATTATTTTCATTTTATCATTCACATCTTTTCCCATACAGTGTGTACGTGATATATCGTCAAGCGACTTGGATGTGAGCTCATTAAGCGAACAGTTTTCACGATTGTTCACCACATCAATAGCTCGCTAAAGTAGTAACTCTTTCAATCAACTTCACAAGCTCGCTAACATTGAACCATGAGTTTGAAACCAACTTTAAATACTCGTTAAGCTGAAAATGTGAGCCCCTCTCGGCAAACGTACAGTGTGAGCCCCTTCCGGCGATCGTCTGTCTCAAGCTTATATTGTGTGAGCCCCTCATTGCGATCGTGATCAACTTCTCAAACTTATCGTGTGAGCCCCTGTCGGCGATCGTGTGATGTGAGCCCCTACCGGCAATCGTGATCACTCAAACTTATTGTGTCAGCCCCTGTCGGCAATCGTGATCACTCAAGCTTATTGTGTCAGCCCCTGTCGGCAATCGTGATCACCCAAGCTTACTGTGTCAGCCCCTGTCGGCAATCGTGATCACCCAAGCTTACTGTGTCAGCCCCTGTCGGCAATCGTGATCACTCAAGGTTACTGTGTCAGCCCCTGTCGGCAATCGTGATCACCCAAGCTTACTGTGTCAGCCCCTGTCGGCAATCGTGATCACTCAAGCTTACTGTGTCAGCCCCTGTCGGCAATCGTGATCACCCAAGCTTACTATCTCAGCCCCTGTCGGCAATCGTGATCACTCAAGCTTACTGTGTCAGCCCCTGTCGGCAATCGTGATCACTCAAGCTTACTGTGTCAGCCCCTGTCGGCGATCATCGTGTGAGCCCCTACCGGCGATCATCGTAAGCTTAGCATGTGAGCCCCTGTCGGCGATCATCGTGTGAGCCCCTACCGGCGATCATCGTAAGCTTAGCATGTGAGCCCCTGTCGGCGATCATCGTGTGAGCCCCTACCGGCGATCATCGTAAGCTTAGCATGTGAGCCCCTGTCGGCGATCATCGTGTGAGCCCCTTACGGCATTCGTGTGAGCCCCTTACGGCGTTCGTGTGAGCCCCTTACGGCGTTCGTGTGAGCCCCTGACGGCGTTCATGTGATCCATGAAATATCGTCTAATATACTTCCTTTCGCCTTTTGCTCGTAAGGCGTACTTGTACCTCGTCCTCTTAAAACATCCGTGTACCTCGTCTGTTTAAGTATTTGTACCATTTTGAGCAAGTAACATATAATATCTCAAGCACACACCGCTTCTGCATCACGAGCGGCTGCTCCACTTGCTTCACATAAGGTGTATATCCTCGGCTCGGCTTGCACCATTAGCAACCAGTCTCAACTTTGCCATCACATTTCATCAGCCCGAAATCACAATCATGGAGCACCATGCCAATGCACAGCGCCCTACATTTGAGATTATCATTCAAAATATAAATTACAATATTTCTGTTGGATACACATAATTGCGGAACTAAATTTACGCCATCAACAGTAGAACTGACTTATAGCACAGAATAAGTAATAGTACAAGTACAGAAGTTTCTCTGTTAACAAATCCTCCGTTTAGGTATGCCAAACGTACCTAAACGTAGCCATTTTTTTCTATCGCACGCAACCATTAAATAGTCCTAAGACTGGAGACCCGTCCCGCCGCATGTACTTTGAGCGGCGCGATGACGTCACGGTAGTGTGCCACTCCTGCTTATAGTTAGAATCAATCGAATTTAAATACACACACAAACCACCATTTTCCACATTAAAGTTCTCCCCTGTCTAGTGGAAGACACATATCTCAGCAAACTACTTGCAGATCAGTTTATGCTTTAAGCTTGATGGTTGGAAATATCATATTATTCATTATTATTTTTATTTACTGTCTTTCTTAGCATTAAACATCAATGTTAATCGCCACAACCATATAATAACATATTGAAAACAATTGCCTTTCGTGGACAAGTACTTTGGAGCATACAATTAGGTAGCCTTAATATGGCGACAAGATGTTGCATGAATGCATTTAGCATTACTTCAACTTCACTTCTTCTTCGACTAGGTATCACACTTCAGGATATCAACTAATTGTAAAATCAGACAAGACATTATAACATTGTAAACTCTCTGTGAGTCTCTCGCTTTGTAAACATACTGATATCGCGTTAGACCCACTTAAACAAATCTTTTAAGTATAGCCAGCCATACCAGCCAGCCAGAATACTATAATATATTTCTTTTAGATGTGTCATCCATAATACTTTATTTTCTCTACTGCAGCCATTTTTTAACCTGACTGCGGCTTTATAAGCCGGGCCCAATAAGGCGTTAGGAGTGCGCGGTTGGAGAGTGGCCTGGGGAAAATCCAGGGGAACCCTCCGACACGACCACGCGGGCAGTTAAAACACTTCTCTATGAGTATGCGCTCCCTTGAGATTGGTTGAGCGGTTTCAACCGACTGCAGTCTATCCTATTTTATTGCGCTACTATATTATCCATTTTAACAGGCCTTGTGATTACAATACAATACCTCTCAAAGAACACAGTACAGAACATAAGGCAGTAGAGGTAAACAACCGGCGGTGATTATATATACCTGCAATCATCTTTTACCACACACATCTACATCTAACACAACTTGCCATTCCTTTTAGAGTCTGACATTGTGTCTCTTTCTTTACCTGTATCAGCCACTAATGAAAGTTTTTCCATTAACATACAATATTTTCAACATTTGGCAGAACTCTTATCAACATTTAACATTAACAATAATTCTTATCAACAGTCTGCAGGATCCACTGCCTGGCACAGATCTCATCTTAGGAATGTGACAACAAAGAATCAAATGCACATGTACCTATACCTATGCTGTCTCAAAGTGTTCGAGAAACACATTCATTTACTGACTTCTGACCTTCTCTTATTTACCTTAACTGACTCTATAACAAAATGCTCATTGGGGAATATGTCAAATACACGAGCATTTAATGTGATGAATCAATTTCCCATGAAGTAGACATAAACTCTAATAATAATGATACACTTAGTTTTCCAATACCATTACAATCATACCAATCTTTTTGGGTAGTTACGAGTATAACAGTATTTCCCATTTCTTGTTCAATTAGTCAACTCACTCTACTTCACATGTCTGTGACACCACTGCGTTTCAACCTCATACTGGTAATTTGTTCATTCATTTCAACCATCCATATTCGATGTCCATCCATATTCAACATTCAACCTTGTCCATATTCCACCTGTAAAAATACTTCCAAGCATCTTATTTAAAAGTAAATATATAAACTTCAACTGAAACATGGTGTATATACTCTTTCTGCGACAAACACCTTACAATGTGGTAGTACTTTATCTCTGTACCGGCTTCCTAGAGTAAGAGACTATGGATATTTAATCTGGTTACAAAACTCATCTACTTCAGTTTTGTATGTTCACACACAAACATGTTTTTCCTATAGAAATACCAAAATTCAATATCAACACAACACCATACAATTATGTACAAGTATAATTATGTACACAGCCAAGTTTCTCTATTATATTAATAGCATCTCACAAAATTAATCATGCTTGCCTTATAGCACAGAACATAAACTAACTAACTGGGCTGGCACAACAACCCAAAATGAGTCTTGGCCTCCGGCACAAGAGCATGCCACTTTTCTCGGTCCTGCGCAATACACAGCACAGAACATAAAAAGACCTTATAACTTCCTTACTCAATACTCTTAGGTAATTATAGTATTACCTATTCACCGCAGTACCACCTATACACAGACCCACTATACTTACTGTGTTAACTTTAATTGTGTGTTATGTATAAATATGAGTAATGAATTCCACTCCAAAGATACTGATTATTAAGATAATGTAGCTACTTTATCATCCATTTCTATTCTGTTTTAATTTCCTCATATTAACTCTTGTGTAGGTACTTCATTCACCGGTGTACATGTACCATACCTACTGTACAATTTCTTATAAAACTTCTTATAACACTTACTGGTCAAAGCAGCCATTGCTCTATGAACACTAGGTAACAATACCTTACCATTTAGTTACCCATTCACCGATATTCAATAATATTAAAAGGTATTCTTTTAAAATGTTATTTAAGTTATGTCTAGTGTACTGTCAGACAATCAAGTTCTAGGTTTTGCTTGCATTTCAAACTGTTTCAGACAAGCTTTTACATGCTCTTTGTATTACATATGCCAGAGATAATTAATCATTCAGATATTCAGTAAGTATTTTACGTATGAAATGTTTGAGATTCAGTTACACACTTAATGCCTATTAAGGACTAATCTCGTTATTTCAAACATTTCTCTTACACGCCAGTTACAACGTAAACAATGTCAGAGTACAGAGAGATTGACTTGTAAATACTGTAGAATACACAAACAATTTGTACCAGAAACTGCTTGAAACTTTATTCAGATACTTTGCAACGATACAGCTTACCATAAAGTGTATAATTCATCCAGTTTACTTGCATATGCATTGCCTTTAGTCCAATCCAACGCCATGAGCGCGTCTCGGACAACTCATGCAGTACTTATTTCTTTGTACATTTGTACCTTATGCTGCCTCAACTCTTCTGATAAATGCATTTGCATTTGCTACTTTGCCGTATTATATGATTGAGTGCAATCCTTTGGTACAACCACGTAAAATTAAATTATGTTACATGACAAAACACAGCTTCTCAACCACGGAACAATCATGCACATATTCTTGCCAAACAACTTGCAGGCGTAGAGTAAAACATGCCACTTCTGATACTGTTAAGTATAAAAGCTCCACTCTTCATTAATTACATAGTTTAATACATTATAATACAGAAAACAGGCATGGCTAAGGCATTCTCTTCAAGACGCGCAATTGATCCGACCGAAGTGACAGATGACATGACGCCACAGGGCCGCGACACGTCGATAGTGTTGTCCATCGTCGTACAAATCATCGTTCTTCTGGTCAATGGCTAATAATATATTTATATATATATATAACATTATAAACGTGACAGTTTGAGCGGATGTATGTACGTTCCGCTTAATTTCAAAACTACTGGACTGATTTCTATGAAACTTTCCAGTATTGTAGCTTAGACATCAGAATAGGACAAAGGCTATAATTTATTTTTAAATACACCCTCTGAAGGAGTGAAAAAGTTGTTGAAAGTTTGTATGGGGAGAAATTTTTTTTAAACGAGAAACTTGAAACTTATATACAGCATTCAGTTACTTATAAGAAAACTAATTAACGCGTTTTTGAAATCCATCCCTTAAGGGTCTAAAAAAGGAGGTGTTTGTATGGTAAACGAGTAATATTCTAAATGAGACTATACAAAAAAGTCGTTTGTAGTAATATATAGAGTAGGTTAGTAACTAGGTAATTAGATCCAAACATTAGGTAAAAAAACTAGACTACCCGTGCGAAGCCGGGGGGGGGGCGCTAGTTTTATATATTTCTGAAATCGTCTTTTCGAATGCTTCATTTTGATGCCCCACTTGTTAGGATAGCAAAAAATTTTTTTTTACGGAACACACATAATCGAGTCCACAGTCCACCATATTGTTTTTCTTGAAACTTCACATATCCTATGTCACCCGGGATGACGTAAGGATTCCAACCATACCTCACACATCTAAATCGGTTAAAGCGTTGAGAAGTTCTGGGGGAACAAAAAAATTCACATACATACATACATGAAACCTGAAAACATTAAACTCCTTTTTTGAGCAGTCGTGTAAATAATAAAAATAGGCAGGTTTATATAGATAACTTTTTTGAAAACTCAAAAACTGCCGAGTTAAAAACGTGTTGCCTAATAACCATTCATTTCACACAATTTTTTTTTCATATAACAGATGAGGGTAATTTCACTCTACTCGCGGCCCTGGTAAAGTGTAAGATCTCCATGGTAATAGTCCAGTTTGAGAGTAGGAAACCCCAATTTTTCCAATTTCTTTTTTGGGTTCCGTACACAAAGAGTTAAACGGGAACCTATTACTAAGACTCCGCTGTCCGTCTGTCACCATGCTGTATCTCAAAAGCCGTGATAGTTAGACAGTTGAAATTTTCACAGATGATGTATTTCTGTTGCCGCTATAACAACAAGTAAATACTAAAAGACAATAAAATAAATATTTAAGTGGGCTCCCAACAACAAACGCGATTTATTTGCCGTTTTTAAAGATAATGGGACGGAACCCTTCGTGCGCGAGTCCGACTCGCACTTGGCCGGTTTTTTCCTATTCCTTCACTTAGGAACCCGTACCCGTACCCCGTTTACTACCCGTATTTACGAATAACAGATGATGATATTTTATTTATTTACCTTTATTTATTTAAAGTTGATTGATAAGTATTTAATTTTTTTATAATTTTTAACAGGGTCTGTACAGGTTTCAGGTCGGTAACCCCTGTGATATGTCAATCTATATATTACCTAACATGTAAATGTCAGTATCGAATAACAGATAAGGGTAGAACTTGCCTCTCGTATCTTAGACTATAACATGTTATTGGTACAAAAGCATGTTAGTTATTCATATTATTTATGACATAATGACTAAGAGTTTAGAATGAATGTATCATAATATCTATTATCCTACCAGACCAGTCCTACCACTTATGACTATCGGCCGGCGAGAAGCCAGGGGCGTTTTTTTACGTATAAATATTATGGCGACAGTAAATAATGACATTGCATAATTATTTACGCGGAGTTTCCACCAAATCTAAATATATTGTCCGAGGTGAACAATACACATCACTATTAGGTCTTTTGAACGTTAGGACAAATGACCTTATAACAAAAGTTGATAGGGAAAAAATCATTGTCGATCAAAATGTGTGAGGTGAATCACAAATGAGGCTTCAAACGTCAGGATATATCATCAGTATGACAAACTATATGCGAGAATACAAAAATATTGTATGACAAAAACTTTCGATTTTCCGATAGCTACTTATATATAATATACATTTTCTTGAAATGTAGTACATATTAAAGTTCTGCTTTCAAAAAATCAAATACATGTTTAATTATACATTGTTAACAACATTAAAAAACCTTAATAAACAATGTAAACTTTGAGACTGACGAAACGATCAAGACTTTACGTCCGTGTTGAAACGCACACATACGCGCTGTAAGTGTGCTGTAGAGCAGTGCGCTCGTATGCCGAGCGCTAACGCCATCTATCGAGTAAGATTTCGTGAAAATGATGAACGCTCAAACTTATAAGGAACCTTAATATAATAAATAATTGATTGATTGATGATGATGCTGATGAGTGTTGTCATACCTCATTGTAAGGCTTCCATTATGCGCTACCTTTACGCAGCCTCTCCTCCTTACCATCTCCTGATCCTGGGCGCCACTGCGCCTTCTCCACGATCGCATCTTGATGGGACTGATGACCCGATAAAGGTCGCGGGAATCCGCTGGCACGGAACCAGTCATCGTAGTCTTTGGCCTATGTCCAGCAGTAGATGATGATGATGCCATACCTCGTTGTATGCCCGCATCATGCGCTCCCTTTACGCAGCCTCTCCTTACCATCTCCTGATCCTGGGCGCCACTGCGCCTTTACCACGATCGCATCTTGATGGAACTGATGACCTGGTAAAAGGTCGCGGGAATCCGCTGGCACGGAACCAGTCATCGTAGTCTTTGGCCTATGTCCAGCAGTAGATGATGATGATGATGACATACCTCGTTATATGCCCGCATCATGCGCTCCCTTTACGCAGCCTCTCCTTACCATCTCCTGATCCTGGGCGCCACTGCGCCTTCTCCACGATCACATCTTGATGGAACTGATGACCTGGTAAAGGTCGCGGGAATCCGCTGGCACGGAACCAGTCATCGTAGTCTTTGGCCTATGTCCAGCAGTAGATGATGATGATGATGACATACCTCGTTATATGCCCGCATCATGCGCTCCCTTTACGCAGCCTCTCCTTACCATCTCCTGATCCTGGGCGCAACTGCGCCTTCTCCACGATCGCATCTTGATGGGACTGATGACCTGGTAAAGATCGCGGGAATCCGCTGGCACAGGATCAGTCATCGTAGTCTTTGGCCTATGTCCAGCAGTATATGATGATGATGATGCCATACCTCGTTGTATGCCCGCATCATGCGCTCCCTGTAGGCAGCCTCGAGCTGCAGCAGCACGTTTTCCTTCTTGGCCTGCACCAGCAGCTCCTGGCCCTCGGCGCGCCACTGCGCCTTCTTCTCCTCGGCGATGGCGTCCTCCAGGGTCTTGATGGTGTCCGCGCGACCCTCGTTCCAGCTGGCTTCTACCGCCTGGAAAATTGAAAATAAACCATGAGCGGAGGAGAGTAGAGCCCATTTTTTTTTAAATAAATGTTTATTTCCGTTCACTGGTTTAAACATGTTGTACCACTAGTAGAGTCCATGTTCATACTAATTATATGTTAAGAACAACAAATCGCAACAAATATAAATGACCATGATTATAAGCTACGGTAGCCCAGTGGTTCAAGCATGCGGCTGTCAAGCGGCGGTCGTGGGTTCGTTGTTCGGAGCTTATGTACGGAATATCATTTGATATTTACCGTTAGCTTTTCGGTGAAGGAAAAACATCGTGAGGAAACCTGCATACATCCGCGAAGAAATTCAAAGTTGTATGTGAAGTCCCCAACTCGCTCTGGGCCAGCGTGGGGACTACTGTCCAATCCTTCTCATCTATGAGAGGAGGCCTGTGCCCAGCAGTGGGACATATATAGGCTGATGATGATGATGATAAATGACCAACTCCAATGCTGAAGCACGTTGAAACGCACGTTTCTACACCAACCAAAACTATACTTTTTTTCATGTTTTAGCAGCGGGCCTCTTAGGCGGCGTGAAAAGCAGTATGTGTCACATGGTAGCAAAATTATTTCCGTTTTGGGCGTAAACACTTGAACCCCTCGCTACGTTCAAGATTCAGTATACCGCCATCACCATAAATATATTATTTTGCTCCCTTGGTCTCAATAATAGTAGATTGTAGACACAAGAAACAAGTGAAATTTGTAGGGTTGTATAGCGTATACTCTAATATCCAAGTGAAATGAAGAAACGAGGGCGAACATTCGAATAAAAAAAAGGAAACGAGATATACCGTCACATCATGCCATCGAGGTAATCATCAAACCATTATTTTTTATAACCCATTAACAGCCCAAATTAAAATTAATCTATAATTGAAGTATCTCGCCTTGCCACCTTGCCTTGATATTAATTAATACAAAAAGGTGACCATAAACACAGGGCCGTCTTTCCCACTGGGCACTCTGGGCACGTGCCCAGGGCCCGCGATCGATAGGGGCCCCATGGGGGCCCCCCTAGTTGCTAGATCAAGGTGCTGTATCAAGGTCATAGGGGCACCATTATCCGAATGTGCCCAGGGCCTCGAATTGGTTAAAGATGGTCCTGCATAAACAGTGGTACTTTTTTCCTCAAGATTTAGATACATAGATTGCTAGATTGCAGATAAAGTACTCACATCAACTTCCTTGTCCAAGTAAGCCGCAAGGGGGGGTCCAAACTTCTTAGCAGCCACAATGACCATCACCAGCAGTGACAGACCGCTGTAGTACTCGTGCTCCATAACGTAGATCTCCTTGCTGCAGAGGTATGTGGCCAGCCCGACGCCGAACGTGTAGGGGCCGGTCACGCCGGTCTTTGAGTGGAAGAATTGGAACCTGCCAAGTTCATTTAAAGGGTATTAATGGCCATATTTTAATTCTTATTATTATTATTATTACATCTGTTTACAGGCCTCTTTTATACATAAGGGTAGATGCTGGCCAAGAGCAATTCCATTTTATAATAATAATAATAAAAATTGATAGGTTAAAAACACTAGAAAAACACGCTTTGCGTGTTAATTGATACCTGATCATGTTCAAAGTCCATTACGTGACGTGACCTCTCTCACAAGTGCAAACACGACTATGATACGATATTCCATCATGGAATGCCAGTGCCTATCTTCCGGCTTCATCATCAGACCTTGAAACCTAATCGTGGTCAAAGTTCATTACAAGACGTTTCTAACAAATCCAAACACAGCTTCGATACGATGTTCCATCATGAAGTTCCCGTTCATATCTTTCGGCTCCATCATCAGATCAGTTCGACAGTACCATATTAAATAAATAAATAAAATAAAATAATAAAATAACATTTATTGTCGCATAAAAGAGAAAAAACAATCGGCAATACACAAAAAACCAACAAACCCAATTTAAATTTAAAGAGTTAGAAATTTAAAGAATTACAAATTTAAGTTGGTGCGACAAAGGCCTCTATTATTGTATTGTCATCAGAACTACATACAGCTGCCAATTTTCATGACGCTACGATTCTTGGAAGATGGTTAAATTAGTTACCTTAGATTCCATTACATAGTTACATACAGGTCGACCTAATAAAAGCGTGTTAAAAAAGGGTAGGATTAGGGCACACAGCACACCGCGTATTTTAAAAACGCCATCTAAGCGTGATTTTGCTAGCCTTGGGTGAAGGCCTCCTCCAATCCCTATTGTGACTCCATCTATGACATTTTAATTTAAGCATTTATGTTGACAATACAAACCATTCTTCAGGAATGAAGCCGAGGCGGACCTTGCCCGGCTCGCCCCTCACTGGCCGCGGGAAGTTCTTCTCGTCACGGACGCCGGACACGTCGGTGGCTGCGCTGCGGGCCACCAGCGCCGTCGCCGCGGACTGTCGGGACGCCGCTACAATAATCAACAATCATATTTAAAACACTACTACTGCTATAGATCAACCCCTTACCTGAGACAGTGTCAAAAGGCAGCAGGAGGCAGGGACTTGCTACCCATCCGCTACAGTTTGACGTCACTCTTACCCTGTACTCAAGATGGCCAATCTTTAATTATATAAATAAGTTTTAATGAAAGGCTATTGATCTACCATCTCCCGATCCCAGAGATGTCCAGGTAAATAACAAAAGAATGTTGTTTTTCGCCGTTAGTTGGCAATAATTGTATTGAAAGTGAAGATACCCATCCGATAGAAATATGTTTTTCAGAGGTACTTGATTGTCCGAGATTGCCTCATGATCTTATTGATCATTAAATTCAATATTCTGGTCATGGGGGGAAAATTCGAGTAGTCTGGTGGGAAGTCGAGCCGGGGATTGAAGTTCTATCAGTTACACTCTGGTATGATACCTCTGCCTATAAAACAAATTAGGTAGGTACCAAAAGTCCAGGAATTATTTCAGCCATTTTTTTAAATATTACTGTATTGAAAAGTATCTGGCGCTTTTTCTGCCTCTCGAATAAGTCGAATATGGTTCTAATTTGATGGAATATCTTCTGAAATTTCATAAACGAAATTCAATAAGTTGAGAATGAGCTAGGTTATAACCTAAAGATGTAATATTTAAATAACAATTATAGAACGCCCGAAATGTTCCTAAAATACGAACTGCCGTAAAACATTACAGTTAACAAGAATAGTTACATTTATCATGAGATTTAAAACAAAATAAGCGAGTAAAACCGATCGTCAATTGTCAAATCGGTGATTACATAAACCTCGTAACTAAGGGTTAAGGTTAAAATTATGAACTTGTTATATGGCTATCTGTTTCAAACAGCATAATAATTTTCACATACCTGAACGCAAAGCTACGCGTGATAGCATATTTAACAGCGTATTTTTAATTAAATTTATAATTTTCGACAGTCCACTACGAAAATCTACTTTGCGCTAGTGTTGCACATTTATCGACAATCGACAAGGACGACGTATGACAGATCGAAAATGTCATATCGATATATTTATGTATCGAGTAATAAATTCTAAACAAGGGAATATAGTGAAACGAGTGGTAGTAAAGCCATTTTCGTTTTAATAAACACTCCTTTTGGGCTGTACTTTAGTCCAATTCATTCAAATTATTAAATTAGATAAGTATCGCAAAGATTAATCGCTACATCGGTATTCGCATCTCTCGAACAACAAACGATTCTTAACGAGTTTACAAATTACCCACGATTCTGACTACTATAATATTTTTGATTTAGGTACCCTACATTTCATATTAAAAAAGATTTTCAGTCGCAAATACATTATAGTAAATTAAAATTGAAAAACAATAGCAATTTTTGCTGATATTCGCAACCCTGTGACCTAATTCAAATATTTTGTTGGTTGGTCAACTTTTGCTATTATTGATCTATTAGTTTGCTTATCAAACCGATGTTCGCAATTCGCTTTGCTGCGCGAATTATTTATTTTAAACGCAAGACAGGCTTAGTCGCCGCAGCTTCGAAGCAAAAAGTAATAATTATCATCAGTGAAAATGGCTAACGTTCAGTCTATTTGGAAGAAGATGGTTGGTTTAGCATTTAACTATGTACTTAGTTGAATTTAGGTTTCGAAAAGTAAAAACATTGCTATCGTTATCAGTTATCCCACATTACAAATAGGTAGGAAAGCGTATAAAATTGTAAATTCAATAATTCATGTTGTATGGCATTGTTACGTTCAATTACACCGCCTAGTACACTCTCGAGTAATAATTGACATTACTCGTAATTGAATAATTATTCCTCTTTTGTTTTTATTATCATCGCAACAGGTCTAGCATGATACGCGCATCGCTTCAGTAAATAATGCATCTCTTTCTATCACCTTAGGTTTAAAAAGGATCATTAGAGTTTGTAATTCCCGAACGTTATCAATCAATTCCCTTGATCCAATTTCCGAACGCAATGTAAAACGTCATGTCGATGTCGCTCGAGATTTGTTGACGTTTTCTGACTGTTCATTGATAAGGAAAATTTTGATTACCTTTTTTAACAAAGTGAAATAAATGCATAAGTTTTATCCCCAAAATGGGAATATTTACATCTTGCTGTAAGCCTTCGGCGTCTGAGGTCTTAACTCCGGATGCAGTAAGTTGTATGCGACGTTTATTACGTACTTTCTAAACGGAGCGATCGATTGCAAAACATTGGTTCAATAACATTTGTTAAACATTCCAAAATCCAAATATGCTTTAAGCAACCCAATCGCTATCTTTTTTATCAAATATAGCTTTAATTTGGCCTTTAACGTGAAATGCAGAAGGTCGATATTGTTGCAATTATTTATTACTTTTCAAGTACGTAGTCATAAGTAGGTAGGTAGGTGTCCGAGTGAGGTCCTCTAATGACTCAGTACATTTGTTACAAATGAAGTGATGAGCTATTTTGATCGAAGCACAAAGTTTTGGTATACACCAATAAACAATTATGTACAGTTGTATACTCACTTACCTGGGTCTAATAAAATTATTTTCATTGAATTTTGATTATTGAATAAGTAAAGTTCCAATAAACTAGAGACTGAGACATGTTATAACTTTATTTTACTAAACGGTTAAAACTCACGTATTAATTGTCACTTCGGGCGACATGTTTCGAACTCTTCGGGAGTTCTTCATCAGGATGAGTGCGTCTGTGACCCGCGCCGATTGCACACACACCCGATTGCGAAACATGTCGCCCGAAGTGACAATTAATACGTGAGTTTTAACCGTTTAGTAAAATAAAGATATTATATTCTTATTCAAAAAACAAAAGACATATATGCCTGAAAAGATGGCCCAATTGACAACTTTTCATATTATCAAGTTGGCATTTTTATGTCCTAGATCGGTAGAAAATGAAATTTTAAGGTCCACATATTTTTTATTTCTGCCGAAATCCTAATTTTCATTTAAAAATATCTAATCTAAAAGTAGCGAATCATGAGTGAATTATGACATAATTTTTATGAATTACCTATGTTTGACAGCAATGCTGTCACAGCATTGCTCCTTAACAGTCGTAGGAATGACGTCACACTTCCGTTTTATACATATTGGCGATTTTCTTCTTTAGTGAAGGTTAGGCAAAGTTATGTTCGGGTAGCATATTTACCGAAATGGTTTTTGATTTAGGCATCATTATAAATTTTGAAATGTTGTCAATTGCTTTTGCATTCAAATCTTGTTGGTTGTGAGAACATAGTGTCGCAATCATTTATTTGTATCCTATGTATATTGTGTAAGCAAGTCAAACCTTAATTTATTGCCTAGAATAAATGCCGAAAGAAACTATTAGGTTTTGAGGCCATTTTGAGAATAAATATCTAAACGAATATCTGGTGTCACATGTTAAAATTAAAATGATTGTACTTATATTTTATTATTCTAGCTAGGTAAATTGATACACCTAAGCTCAATTATACTTTCTATACAAGAGTCTGACACACTTTGATAGAGAAAGATAGCCTTATTGTGATTCCTATAAGACGAATTAGAATAGAGTGCTGTGTTTTGTCTCTATGGCACTCGATGGTGCATCTATAACTAGTTGTATATAGTATATACTATATCTATGGTTCTATAGCAGTCAAAATTTATTTTTTTATTTTTACCTTAGTTTTTATTTAGTTATTTTATTAGCATTATATAGCAGTTAGCTATCTATTATCTATCTATCTATTAAGCCCTTTTATTCTGAATTAGAGAATGTCTCTTAATTCAGTGTGCCGCTTGGCAAAGGCCTCCTCTAGCTCTTTCCATTGTGTTCTGTCATGGGCCACTCTCCTCCAATTTGGGCCCGCAGTGAGTTTAAGTTTGTCCTCCCATCTTCTATGAGGTTTTTTCCGGCTCCGTTTGCTATCTCTGGGATACCAGTCTGTTAGAATTTTGCTCCATTTTTCTTGTTTGTCTCTTATCATGTGGCCAGTCCACCTCCACTTTTGCTGGTCAATTTTAGTTAATATGTCGGATACTTTGGTTTTTTGTCTTAAGTCATCGTTTCTAACTTTGTCTCGTTTCCGTACACGGAAACGGAAACTAGCAGTTAGCTATAGCAGTTATATTAATATTAATGTACCAGGAAACCAGACGTCGTCAGCTGGTGGAGGCAGCAGAGAAACGGCGCACGGAGGAGGCGTCGCGCGGGGTCAAGGACCCCGAGAGGGTGAAGCGCATGCAGCAGCGCTCGGAGGAGATGGAGCGACGTGAGCAAGAACTGGCGAAGGATGGCGGCACTAATCTCAAGGTATGTGCTCTTTCTAGCAAGGGTGTAAGACCCAGTAGCTTGATTCCACTGACACCTCAGATTCGGTTTAAGCCGCTCAACCAGCCCTCACTTGAGCGCAAACTCTTACCCCCTTATTCATAAACGTCCATCAAACCTCTATTAGTTAACAAGCCGCTAAACTTCGTTTGTCCTTAATTCCTTATCTGTCACTTTGACATATGTACGTTTGTGAGAAAGGGACAAACAACATTTTAGTCAGCAGAGGTTTGTTAAGTTATATGAATAAGGGGGTTAGAGTATTCCAGTGTTTAAACCGCCCGCGTGGTCATGTTGGAGGTTTCCTCTTATGTAAATAGTCATTATCCGAGATAAATAAGAAACGGTCATGTAGTATTATTTCCGTCAGAAGTAGCAAATGAAGGTGACATTCTGTAGAAGAATTAAAAAATTGATTTCATTTTATGTAAAAAAATAAAATTGTAATTAAGTTATCAAAGCACAATCGCAGTAGGTATCACATTTGCGTGTCACCACCAATAACCGAAGTATCTTTCTAAAACCCGAATGACATTTTTAGAGCTCACAAACTTTAATTATAATTATTGGGCACCAAAACCTTCTGTGAGGTTAAGGCCAAGTTGATATGTTAACGCGTATTTTTTTCTTGTCTCCAGTGGACGGCGGGGTGAGATCCGGAGCCAGGCGGGAGCAGTCAGAGCGCGCAGCCCACTCCGCCGATGTCCAAAGATGAAAAATACAAATACAAGAACTGAGATATCCCACTTTACTTTACCTATATCTACTCTGTGGAATCGCTACCGTTCGCTACAGATAAGTGTATTGTGTTGCTAAGTTAGTATTTTTATTTTTATGTTGGTAGCACGTTTGGCGCCCAAAGTAACCTAACCTACAAATACGCATTAAAATTTCAAATTGTAATTTTGACTTAAAATTGATAATTATGCCTTTACCTACTTCTGTATTAAAAAAGTGGAGATTGTATTGAGTATTTTAGCCGCATTAGTATACTATATGGTTTGTTATTACATATTATTTGTATATATTTGAAACAATTGTTATTTGTGTTAAAAAATATTTATTTATTTTTTGTAGTTTTTTGTACATACGATTTAAAATGTTTTCAATCAGATTGAATGAAATTGTACGTATCGCAGAGCTAAACTATATTACAATGCTTAAACCGTCGTATCGTATCCCTTACAAAACAATCCAAAACAAAACGCACCTCTTTTCTAGGTTGGCAGTAAAAAACCTTGACAATCTAATGCCAACCTTAACTCCTGCAAATTTAAGATACATATTTGCCAGATACATGGTATATATGACCTCTGCCTGAAACATTTTGTAGTTTCGATATACCCTGTATAATTATTGCTGCTTTGTATTATTTTGCGTGTAGCTGGTGTGTTGTGAGATTTGTGAGTTGACATAATTATTGTAATTTAAATGTGCTATTAAATTATTGTTGTAGTACATCTTTGTACATGAATGTATTTTTGTATCTCACTTACATAACTATTATAAGTAATAAATGTTATGAATGCAAAAGACTTACAAGATTATTACGATTAATTGTGAAGCCCTACCAGGAAAATATGACCATGCGCCATGTTGCGGAATTTAATTGTAACTAATTTCTTACACTGGCAATCATTTTAATCACAGATTTTCAGCACGTCAGTGCATCTGTAGGTAGTGGTTTAATATAAATAAATATAAATAATGTAAATAAAATGACTAAAACGATTCGAATAGTCAATAACGCAACATTATTAATAATGTATAATAGTACATTACTTAACAAGGGCGGTAAATCAAAGAATGTCTCAAATCGCAGGTATTTGACGCCCGAGCTGAAGGCAAGGGCGATAAATATGCGATCTGAGGCTTTCTTTATTACCGCCCGTGTTAAGTACAAAATTTTATGTCACCCTCTGGCCAGGAAGTGGGATTTTCCGCGCGCGGAGCGTGCGGTAATTGCCGTTTTATTGCCAGGTATGACATAAATTAATTTGCTGTGAAAAAAAACGCTCCGGAAATGAAACTATTTCGCTGCAAAATATTTCATAATTTACCTCAGAGCAGTCAGAGCAAAGAAGTAAAAATTTCATAATAGTCTGTTGCCATATCATCATCATCCTCTTAGCGTTATCTCAGTACAGTTGCATCCTGAAGGATGCCTGGGGTCCGCTACCTAAGTCTGTTGCCATATAAATCAGAATAATAGCGCCCTCTTGACAATGGTCATATATTTCTAATTTACCTTTAATTACTACTCAATAAGAATCGGTTTTCCGTTTGACTACAAAGTTGCTATTGTTGGTTAGTAAGTACCTATAGTTCGTGCAAAACTCTAAGGCCGAATTCTGTCAAACAAACGCAAGCAAAACTCGACTTAGAGCTCTGACTGTTAGGTAGATTTTTGCTTGCGTTAATTTGACAGCACTTGGCCTTAGTCGTGTACGAACTATACAATACAAAGTGATATTCGCTATAGTCATTTCCTAGATACTAAAACTACAGACTGAATTCAAGCGAAATTCGAAGAACACGTTCCAGCATCGCGGACTGCAACGAGGTATAGCCTATACGAGGTAGGTTATAGCCTGGATTATCATAAAGGAGACTTTTTATCCCGGCAATCATCTGTTGAATGGATGAAATAAGGAGTGGAAGTTTCCGTATCCTGTCTCGGGCAATAGCTAGTATTTTATAAAAAATGTATGTATAATGTATGTATGTGTGTAATGTATTTTGAATCTTCTAGCATTCAAAATAAAGTCTGTTTTTGTACGAAATACTTTGACACAACTCGGTCAAAATGATACCTATTTAAAATGTCAAAAGAGAGAGAGAGAATATACACCACATATTTCATCACCATCTCTAATTTTATAAATGTCAGTAATTGGTAATACATTACCATATAAAATGGCTCTCATACATTTTCAACACCAATGTCTCACGCCATTGAGAAAAAAAAACCGAAATATGAATCGCCAAAAACAACCTTCTCACAAAATTTTACGTAAATCAGTTGAGAAATGCGAGCTGTAGCACAGAATAATGCGGCATTTACACGAGGCCAATTGGCGGGCCATTCCACAAAGACAATCCAATATTGGCACCGTGTAAACAGGCACAGGCCAGGCCAATTGATTGGATTGAAAATCCATATTCTATTGGATTGGCACAATGTCATACCCGCATTAGTTAGATGCAACTGATGCAAGAGCCTAAATCGTGCGCGCCGCAAAAGGTCGGCGCTATAGAGCATCTAATACGTGTCTATATTTAAGGGTAGGATAGTATCAGATTCTGACTTGGTGACAAAGGGAACCACCCCAAGAATAAAAAAGACAATTTTTCATTCCTCATACTCTGAAAGTGGGTCATATTTGACCTAAGGAGCGAGTTGAAAGTGGGCCATTGCGCCCCACGGGCTAACATGTATACATATTTTTGATTCCAAGACATTTTAAATTAACCAATCCAAATGCTTCACCACATTGAATCCACCAATCACAAAACACGTCGACAGCCAAATCAGCCAATGCCAACCAGGATTTCCAATTTTATATTAATTTTGAATATTGAGTAAAAAAAAAGAAAAAAAAGTTTGGCTAAAAATCATCATTATACTCGATTTCGACTAATTCGGGGATGAGGATTTCAAATTTTATGTTAATTTTGAATTTTAAGTAAAAAAAATATTTTTTTGTGAAAAATCATCATTATACTCAATTTCGACTAATTCAGGGGTAAGGATTTCAAATTTGATGTTTATTTTGAATTTTACATAAAAAAAAGAATTGTTTTTGTGAAAAATCGTCATTATACTCGATTTCGACTAATTCAGGGATAAGGATTTCAAATTTTATGTTTATTTTGAATTTAAAGGAAAAAAAATATTTTTTTGTGACACATCATCATTATACTCGATTTCGACTAATTCAGGGGTAAGGATTTCAAATTTGATGTTTATTTTGAATTTTACGTAAAAAAAAGATTTTTTTTGTGAAAAATCGTCATTATACTCGATTTCGACTAATTCAGGGATAAGGATTTCAAATTTGACATTTATTTTGAAATTTATGGCAAAAAAAATTTTTTTGTGAAAAATCCTCATTATACTCGATTTCGACTAATTCAGGGATAAAGATTTCAAATATAACATTTATTTTGAATTTTAAGACAAATTTTTTTTTTGGAAAAATCATTATTATACTCGATTTTGACTAATTCGGGGATGAGGATTTCAAATTTTACATTAAGAGGGTACGAACATTTCGCTCCAACTCATCCTAGCCGCGATCTCCCTGCGAGCGGCCATGTTTAGCTACACACTAAAACGATTACTGTGTGCGTGCGGTTCGAGTGCTGCCGGTTGAACTGACACGTCTTGATCATTGTTATAGAGTTAGAGTGAGGTAGGAAAAAAATGTGGTGAGTTTTAAATGTTTTTATTTTATTAACATTACGTACCTACGCACTTATTAAGGTGGTTCGATTTTCATACAAAAAACGATCGACATTTATTATCTCATTACACATTATTAATACTGAAATATGTGTTAATCTATTTACTTCTGACTATTCATTTTCGCGAAATTAATAAAAAACCTGTGTTTCATACAGAAATTACGCAAAAATCAAACGTTTATTTTTTATAAATTTTACGTTTGGGGGCATGATAACTGTCATGTACATTGTGACGTTCGGCCTGGTACTTTAAATTACTTTCCACAGAAACTACTTGGCCTAAAAATCTGAAATTGCACATACATATAATTCGGTAACTAGTCCAAACAACGCAGTCATAAATTATCGGGCGCTCGTTAAGAATAAAAAAATATAAATGCATATGAATATGAATATGAGAGAAAATTTACACAAAAGATAACCAGTAAACATATGTTGGGAGACTATACAAACTATTTTTAGTGGTGCATGAACATGAAATAATCAACAAAATTGGAATAAGTTTGTCAGGAAAAAAGTCAAATTTGGAATGATAATTACGTGGAGTCCACGTGTTTCGGGGACTAGTTTTACTTTAAATTACTTTCCACAGAAACTACTTGGCCTAAAAATCTGAAATTGCACACACATATAATTCGATAACTAGTTCAAACAACGCAATCATAAATTATCGGGCGCTCGTTAAGAATAAAAAAATATTAGAGTTTGAATTTTACAATTAAAGGAAAGATCCGAAATGTTCACAGAACGTCAAGAACATAGAAACACATATCCAGACATAGAAATATCACTAGCAGCAATAGGTAATAGGTAACATGGTGGATTAAGGTATGATTCCGCTGCCGACTGCATACAACAACTGCACCTTCCGCCGCACTCCAAATTGAACTGTAATCATAAGACTAAAAGTCCCAATTTAGAGTGAGCGGCGTGTGCTGTTCCGACACTTCGTTTAAATTAAGTGGGTTATCCATAAGCGTTAAAAAAAATAAGAAATATCAAGCAAAACCTGTAGTTTTATAATAATAAGTTTTTTTTCCAAAATATTATAAAACATGTGAGGAAAAAAATGTTTAAACAAACCGATTTAGACATTTTGTAGTATTTTTTTTTAGATAGTAAAAACCAATATTTCAGAACTAGTGCGATCGCTATGTACTAAAAGACTATACATCCTATTGTAAAAGATAAACATCCAATCGTTTTTGACAATTTAAAATGGAAATATTGTACCTGAAAGATAGCTCTGACGCGTATTTTTGCAAAACACTCCGACGAAAACCTGACTGTTTTAAATAATCGTACATAGAAATAAAAGTTTATCAACGCTATGGTCTAGAATAAGAGTTTATCTATACAAAACAGAAGTTTACTTTAACAATGTAGTCACTTGAACAAAGATATGACGTTAGAAAAAAACACATATTTTCTAAAATACCAACTTTTTGTTCGTACAGTCTTCATTTTGAATTAAACTAAAAAAAAAATTTGTTTTCGTAAAATCGTCATTATTACTCGATTTCAACTAACTCGATTAGGATTTCAAATTTTACATTAATTTTGAATTTTAAGTAAAAAATATTTTTTTTTGCGAAAAATCATTATTGATTTCGACTAATTAGGGATAAGGATTTCAAATTTTATATTAATTTTGAAATTTAAGTAAAAAATTTTTTTTCTAGTTTCCTCGTAGTCGGAATGAAAAGCAGAGTGTTTAACTCGGGTGAAACCACCCATTTCAGCCTCGAACTATTGGCGCTCTCACTACGTTCGAGCGCCAAAATATCTCGTCTGCAATGGGTCGCTTTCAACCCTTGGTTAACAATCTACTATTGAAAATCGGTGAAAATAACAAATACACAAATACATACTAGTTTATTCCATGACTAAGGGTTGATTTTTCAATCCCCAGATAAAAGTATCCGTCAGATAAATGTTAGCTCTGTCTTTTTCTTTCATTTGACTTCAGAAAAAGACAATCATATTTTCAACCGACGGATATTTTATCTGGGAATTGAAAAATCGGCTCTAAACGTTGTTTTGACACAATTTAGATGCGGGTTGCACTAAGCCGATATAATTGTAAGCGATGGTTCTTGAAATCTGATTGTATAGCAGACAAGTTTCTAGTTTTCTACGGGGTGCTAGCGGCTATGCGCCATATTTAAACGTTGATCCAGAGACCTTAATAAGGATGCATAGCAAAATGTGCAGGTCGCAAAATGTGCAGACCGCAAAATGCGCAGATCTCACAATGAGCAGACCGCAAAACGTGCAGTTCTCATAATGGGCAAATCGCAAAACGTGCAGTTCTCATAATGGGCAAATCGCAAAACGTGCAGTTCTCATAATGGGCAAATCGCAAAATGTGCAGATCGCCGAATGTGCAAGCAGATCTTATATTGAGCAGTAGGTCTATGGTGGTCGGTTTGTTCCAAGCGTTAAATTATAGCAATTATTCTTCAGCAGAACGGTGATCGGTTGCAGTGCAACCTGCCCATATTTGTGATCTGAATATCGTGTTTGCACAACGCCACCTGTGTTCATAAACGAGCTGTTATGATTATTTTAAAAGCTATTTATTGAATGAGGTTAGTTAGTAAGTAGGTACTTTTTAATTAAATTAATAGGAATAAAGTATCGATGTAGTTTCATTACTAAGAGTCCAAAAACGTTGTCTGCATTCGCTCTCAACCAACTGAGCTGTCGGAACCTTTTGCTTGGGGAACAAATCTTTCAACCAGAAATTACTGGTACAGTTTGGCAACGTCGCATTGTTGAATAAAAAAGGTTGGTTCTATGTGTACCACTGGATCATTGTTGGCTACCTCGCCTTGATTCATTCTTGAGAGAAGAGTTTCCTACAATTGGGCTAACGCAACTGCCACCGCGATGCGACGAGATCAGATGCCTCTCTCTTTCTAATTTGCACAGGAACATCGCGACAGCGCGTCGATGTCAGTTTAGGTAACAATTTTGTTTCCTGTTTTCGGCCAAAAGGTTGACTGATAAAGAATGCTCCACGGCATTATGTTCGCCGTTTGTACGTTCAGAATTTTATCTGTGCAATGAAAATTAAGTACTTACTAAAAAAAATATTAATGGCGGCACTCAACCATAGGGCAAAAAGAAACCGTTTTTAACAACATCAAAGTGCCATTTTTCTGAAAATCCGGTGAAAATAGGACTAACTAATAGGGAAAATAGTTTTCCCTCTGAATTGGAAGGTCAGATGGCGTTTACATCCATAAACTTGTGCCTACTCCAACTCTTGGGATTAGGCGCCAAAGCAAACCCTGGCAGCTCCTTTAGGGCACAACGCTTTTAGGATGAGTCAATTAATCAATCAAATAATTACCTATTTGTTAAACAATGGCACGAAGGTGTAACGTAATAAAATGGTCGTAAATGATGAGAGGAATAGATGAAAAAACTGATGATTTTCCGCCGGTCATGTAACGGTTCCATAAACAATAAAATGGAAACCCACTCGGCCAAATCCATATTTACCTGCCATTTGTGATAATGAAGCTTAGATTTCATATCTAAACCAAACTTTGCGACTTCCTGTGTCGCTGCTGTGTATGTGAATGGAAAATTAGTGTTTTGGTAATTTAGTACCACGAAAATTTATACGCAATGTAACATTAAAGTCGAAATAATTAGTTGAAGTTTTTTTGTTGTGCTTTGATCATTAGGTACTCTGTAAATTGATGTACTATACGAGTACAATATACACTTGCAGATGTGCGCTAGTGTAGTGTAAGTGTAGGTAATATATGTGAAGTGCGGCTACGTATTGGCAATTTTCTTCATAAAATGATAGAATAATTAAAATATTAGAATTTAGAAAGCACGTTTTTAAAAGTGTTAAATGAAATACGACGACGACTCGGTATATTTACTAAAGAAAATACGATTTTGGAATTCAACTAATACCTACCGCAATTTGGGACTGATATTTATACTTATAAAAAAATAAGTTTAAGTTACAAATACAAAAATACCGATATGGCGTTTGTATTGTTTTGGAAATGTGAGTACCTACATTATTATTTATTATGCACTTTATGCTTTCTGTTTCGCAAGCAGACTGTACAGTGTACAGTCATGTTCACTAATATTAAACACGATTACAACGCCTTATTACAAGGAAATAGAGTTCTTTTTAACCCAGTGGTTGACTGCTAGAGAATGCTTTAAGGCCTTAAGTCCGCCATTTGTACCTTTTTCTTTAATGTGCAATAAAGTTTTTAAATAAATAAATAGAGTGCATGTACATAAACAAAAGTGAACAAAATATTATTTTTACGTCAGTAGGCTAACAAAACTTAGGTACGAAAATACTGTAAAACATCAAACTTCAGATATAAATATAAAATAAGTACTTACAAATTTTATTTTAAAGATTTTAAATTAAATAAGTACCTAAAGATGAAAATAAGACGCAGTTTGACCCTGGAAATCACCACATTAGCCACATTTTACTAGCTTTTATTCAACTTGCACTGTGCGTACGTACGGTAACAGTTTCAGTAGAAAAATGATATTCGTTAATCTAAATAGGAATTTAAATAGGTCATGCACATAAGAAAAACATACAAATGAAATGATACCAAACTCCCCTTCTTAATTAACTTATGACTATTTCAAAGTCGTTAGTCATTGATATATCATCTATTTTATGCATTTGTTTGCAACATAATCAGAGGATAAGGTTAAGAGGTCAAAAACAAAGCATTGACTTGTGATAGTGATAGGTAGGTATCTATCCAATATACAACTCTGAGCGATTCCTAGGAACTATCTAGACATTGCTAGGCCAGAGACTAGTAAATGTAAAGGCTGCTACAATAAGGACTACTCAGTGTTGCGTTCCTTTAACATTCTGAGCTGTGATCCATAGAACCTTGAATAGAAACTTTTTTTCATTCCTCATACTCTGAAAGTGGGTCATATTTGAGCTGAGAAGCGGGTTGAAAGTGGGCCATGTCGCCCCGTGGGCTAACATGTAATGTATATAGTTGAGGAAATATAAGCTGCACCGATTCCTCGACAACTTGTATGGCGAATTTGTGCAGCTTATATTTCGTCAACCATACATATTTTTGATTCCAAAACATTTTAAATTAACCAATCCAAATGCTTCACCACAGTGAATCCACCAATCACAAAACACGTCGACAGCCAAATCAGCCAATGCCAGCCAGGATTTCAAATTTTATATTAATTTTGAATTTTAAGTAAAAAAAAAAATTTTTGCTAAAAATCATCATTATACCTACTCGATTTCGACTAATTCGGAGATAAGGATTTAAAATTTTACATTAATTTTGAATTTCAAGTAAAAAATTTTTTTTTGGTAAGAATCATCATTATACTCTATTTCGACTAATTCGGAGATGAGGATTTCAAATTTTATATTAATTTTTGAATTAAAAGTTAAAAAAAAATTTCGCGAAAAATCATCATTATACCTACTCGATTTCGACTAGTTAATTCGGAGATAAGGATTTAAAATTTTACATTAATTTTGAATTTTAAGTAAAAAAATTTTTTTTGGTAAGAATCATCATTATACTCTATTTCGACTAATTCGGGGATGAGGATTTCAAATTTTATATTAATTTTGAATATTAAGTAAAAAAAAAATTTTTTACTTTAAATCGATAAGGATTTCAAATTTTATATTAATTTTGAATTTTAAGTAAAATTTTTTTTTGTGAAAAATGATCATTGTACTCGATTTCGACTAATTCGGGGATGAGGATTTCAAATTTTATATTAATTTTGAATTAAAAATTAAAAACTTTTAATTCAAAATTAATATAAATTCCTGTATTAGAAAATGGGCAGGTCCGGACACGGAACGGTCTACTGTGAATCATCCTTTAAGGAGTTCAGTAAATGATGCTAATTACGTATATTTTAATGTTACTATTTGAGTAAGTAAGTATAGTTCGGTGCCTTAAAACGTAGAAGTCACCTTGGAACAATTTTTTTATAAGCACCATTTGCAAAAAATCGAAGCCATTAGTACTAAATTACTGCCAAATTCTAAATACTTACTGGTTGAAGATGGCAGGATTATTATCGCTGAATGTCAACCGGAAAGATTGTGAGAAAAACATGTCTGAAAAACAAATGATGTGTCTGGTCTGGGTGATTTTTATTGTTTGCAGTCAGGGATACCTAGTATGTAGGTGTTTTTTTTTCTTTAGATGAAAGAAAATGGAGTACAATAGTCCGAAATATTGCTTTTATTACAACGTCACATATCCCATGTTACTCGGGACGTAAGGATTGTAACGATACACTCACACATCGAAACCAGTTAAGGCGATGAGAAGTTACTTAATGACAAACCCTGAAAACAACTCCATTTTTAGGCAGGCGTGTAAAAATGTTACAAGAAAACAGATAGACATAACCTTTTCTTTTCATTGATGTAGGTACGTTTGTCAATCGAGAACCAAAATTGCCAAAATGGTTTTCCTATATAGGCTGAATTTTGGAGAGGCAAACTCGAGACTCGAGTGCCCAAATGTTAACAAGGTTGAATTTAAGGGGAGGAAAATATAGTCGGGAGCCGAATGTAGTCTTCTGCTACCTCATCATATGTATACCGGGCTAGTAGGTACATACTCGTACATACTCGTATCTGAAATGGCGAGGCAAAGTCGGAGGCATAGGTAGTTGTCGAGTATTATGAATCACTATTTTTACTATGAACCTCGCGTGTTTCACCCTAATTACGATATTATCCATATCTTTAATTCGCATGATATTGAGTAACATATTCATTCCACGAGGCATTTTAATACCACGACGTAAAACCGACCTTGTGGCTGCTAGAGAAAGTTCAATCTTGATCGGAATTGATCGTCTTACGCCCCTGTATCTTTTGATTGAATTTAAGATAATCGGTATAGTTCTAGTTCATATGCGGTATCACTTGCCAGCCGGGGTGTGGACGAGTACGAGTCTCATTGATCAGTATTATATTCCAATGAGTTGTGGATATAATTGTATACTAGTGTTAATACAAATTAAATAATGGAGAGCACAAGGTTGTTGTCCAATATTCGGGAGATTAAAGGTAAGGGTAGCTATTACAATTTCAACACCGACAAATGGACGAAAGGAGGTGTTCTATTAATATTATTTAGACTTGATTAGAACTAGCTATTACATGTTAGGTACTATTGTACTCGATATGGACTGTATTCAAAAAAATACGTAGGTACCTACTGAGCGATTTTTTATGAAAATTCCCAGTGATCAGATATTTTATTATTATTTGTGTTAGACATAAACACATTAAAATAAACTTTGGCACCAAATTTCCCGCTGTAAAATCTGCCACTCTACTTTAGCCTAGCAATCCGCCACTGCCAGTAATATGGCTAAAAGTCAGAAAAACATTGGGACTGTAACTTATCGGCTGGTCTGGGGTCAAAGCCGGGATGCAATAGATATTAATATATAACCTACTTAACCTAGATCGACTATTGATGATAATGGACTGTGGTAATAATGGTTAATACCTATGAATATATACCTATTTATTTCGTAAATTATCAAAACATAAATAAACACAACAGGAAAAGGAAAAACATAACAATATCTATCTATCTATCTACACCCCAGCAAAGTGCCTGGTCGAAAGGTCCCCAGAATGCTTGCGGAATTTCCACGCTGGACAGCAATGGGGACCTGTTGAACCAGCCATGATTCAGAGCGGGGGGCACCAGACATCTTATACCTATGAATCGTTTTCAGTCCGCGAGAATGTGCGGAAATACTTCAAGCCAGAGGGTCTCGACCCGAAGGCGTTTCGCAGCAAGCTGACGTTGGGTCTACTAGCGCTGGTGTTGGCTGAGCTGGTGGTCTACTTAATGCTCCAGCAGAGTGCAGACCTTGGGGAACTGCCTCATTACATCACAGGTAACAATATGGCTTCGATCCGAAGGCGTTTCGGAGCAAGCTGACGCTGGGTCAACTAGCGCTCTTGTTGGCTGAGCTGGTGGTCTACTTACTGCTCCAGCAGAACGCGGACCTTGGGGAACTGACTCATTACATCACAGGTAACAATATGGCTTCGATCCGAAGGCGTTTCGCAGCAAGCTGACGTTGGGTCTACTAGCGCTGGTGTTGGCTGAGCTGGTGGTCTACTTACTGCTCCAGCAGAGCGCGGACCTTGGGAAATGCCTCATTACATCACAGGTACAGTACGTCGGAAACTGTAATGCCAAATTCTATCAAATGAACGAAAGCGGGAATCTGCTTTAAATACCCTACTATAGTATTTTTTGATCTGTGCTGTCTCCCTGAAGTTATACACTGTTTTTTAAGTTTACTAAGCCCATCCAGAAGGATGGACTCTAGAAAGAGTCATCACAAATAGAACCATTCTCACTTATAAGGCTAGTTAAACTTCTTTTACCACCAAGTACATCCTTCTCCTTTCCAGATGCTGTAATAATCGGCATGTCCTCACTGGAGTTTCTGCTGGCACCCCTGATCTGCTGGCTCGGCACGCAGCGGAGACGAAGTACCTTGGTTGGCTGGATCATAACGGCTCTAGTGTGCACGCTACCCTTGTTTGCTCTGCCGAACCCAGAGGTCATTCCAGATGCTGGTAAGTCATTATTCATCATCATTCGCTTTGTGGTCGCGCGCAGCATGCTTATTCCATAGGTACCTGACCGGTAGACCGCCTGTTGTCTGCCATGAACATGTATAATTTTAAGCTGGATTTCTATGTAATTTTTTGTGAACAATAAAGAATATTTGTATCGCTCGTCATCTCGTCAGAACGTTACATCCTTCCTCTCCATATCATACTGGTTTGTCGCGTTAGCATTTTAGGTTGCTTTTCGGTTGACTAATGAACCTAATAATGAAGTGTATCTGAATCATAAGCAAGTCAGTATCCTGTAGATAAGGATACTTACACAATAGGCTATTGTTATTCTTTTATATTTTTTATTTGTATATTTTTGACATTTTTAATTAGTATTTTTGACATTGTGTTGACATTGATAATTATTTTACCATATTATTATGTTAAACCTTGACTATTGACATTAGATTTTACCTAGAATTTCCTAGTCGCGTGTATACAAATGTAACATTTTTTATTAATTTATTTTTGACATATGCGACATTATTTGATTTCTTTATTTTATTTATTGTTTTATATTTTTTTTTCTTATGTTATACCTGCTGACGATCCTTTTGTGAATTGATTTTGTTTTAAAAATGTAAAACACTGTGTAATTTTATAAAGGAAATAAATATATCTAATCTAATCTAATCTAATCTAATCTAATCTAATCTAGTGTCTAGCCAATAATAAACTGTTATTCGAACCATCAAATGTCTCTACATGAACGGTTAATATTATAGTCGTAGTTTATAATCTGTAATCTAATATAGCTATGTTTATGATCTAGGTATATTCCTAACATGACATCTACCGTTGTCATACGTATTCATGTCGCACAGAACAAAACAATGCATTGTTTTATTTTTTTTTCGCCAGGAGACGTCAGTATTAATAGTAGTCCCTAGCTGCCCAACTAGCGTAATCTCGTTTATGTCGGACATAGCATTCACTCCTTACTGGCAATGGCAAGTATGTAAAAGCAAAAGGGACGAATGCTTTATGTTCGAGAGTAACTAGTTGGTTAAAATCGTTGCTGTGTTAACTAATTATTGCTAGACCCGATGTCATTGCAATAAGCTTAACGAATGGATGGTTAGCTGCGTTGTCGATGGTACATCCAGTGCAAAGTACTCTCTCCATCTACTCTCTAATATTTCCAGGTCTGTGTTCTGTTGTTGCACCGTTATCGGCCGCAACCGGGATCTCAGCCAAGGCGGTAGTTCGTCTGTCTCTACTGGTCATCAGTGGCTTGGCGTGCGGGCTGGCCAGAGCGGCCCTCATAGCGCACGGTCTGGCGTATATGGACGAGCATGCGCCTTCGGACAATCTGCACATGCATGTTGGTAAGGAACGTGATAGAGAGGCTCTTTATGAGAAGGGCAGGGTACAGCGGAAAGTCATCTTCTCGAAGATCTCAAGTTTACAGAACATAGTTAGTAAAATTCTAGTGACCTTAACATTCAGAGACCGCATTGGCAATTTGGCTTTCGTTTTCAGTCTTCGTTTGACGACCGCTTTAGCTTAGTTGGTAGCTTGGTAGTGAACCTGCCTACGAAGCTGGAGGTCCCGGGTTCGAATCCCGGCCGGGGCATTTATTTGTGTAATGAGCACGAATATTTGTTCTTGGGTCTTGGATGTCTTCTATGTATTTAAGTATTTATTTATCTTTATAAGTATATATATCGTCGCTTAGTACCCATAGTACAAGCTTTGCTTAGTTTGGGACTATGTTGATTTGTGTAAGATTGTCCACAAGTATTTATTTATTTATTTTATTTATTTAATTAAGCCTTTCAACGCTTTTTTTGTGATCAGGTGTTATCCTCCTGCACCGAGTGATGGTGTATCTGCTGGGAGGCTCCATGAAGACTATGATTATGGAGATGCCCTGGCTGCAGATACTGATCATTGTGATCAAGATCCTGATAACTTTGGTCGGGCTGTTCAGATATCCTGAGGTCTCGCCGAGAGTGGAGAAACTGCGCGGTAGTGACAGAGGTGCGTAACTGTATATATCTGATGTATCTGTATGTATGTATATATCTGACCGTTTCATATGTACTACTTGCTGGCTGTGGCGCAGCGACCCGAAGTGATTCTAGGCCTCCGTCAAATTGGAGTGGGTTGATAATCGTGTGTGGCGTTGGTGGTTGACCGTTTCATATTTGGCCAATTTGTTTATCGTGTATTTGATGGATGTCCGGCTGTTCTCCTCTGGACGCGTTCTCTCAATCGATTACCTATCGAATTTTGTGAGCAGGGGGGCGATTTTTGAGTGTCGAACGCTCACTTTTCACTCGATATCTGTCTCGAAACATCATAGTTTTTTGACAGATCTTGATTGAAAAGTCGTGTGGTCGACACTCAAAAATCGGCACCCAGGTTCGATATTTACATGGATTTTAATGTATGTCGATTAATTATTTGGGGAATTTTCAAACGGCGGAGCTGGGGTTTGAATAGGTACGTAGAAAAATATTCGCGAGGTGTACAGCTCACAGAGTGTGAGTAAATTATATTCTTTGTCACAGAGCCACTAGTTAGTACCATTAGTGTCTCTGTTAAAGAAAGTGACACCAATAGCTCATAGAGCACTATGAAAGAGCTCAAAGTTCCTATACCCTTGTAATAAAAACTTTTAACGTGTTCTTATGCCAAATTACTTATAATGCTGGCTGTACAAGGCACAAATCTTAGCAAGTTTTTGTTCTTTTATGGAATCTTTCTAGGTTTATTCCGCAGCCTGGGCCGAGTGCTTGGCAGTGGGGTGGCGGTTCTGCAGATCCTTGCAATGGCTCTGCTGGCAGCCGCGTGGTGGGGCTTTGGGTACCATGAAGCTGCTTTTGTTCAGGTAACTTCTTAGTCTTACTACTTGTATAACGGTATGTTTGTTTTGAATCAATGTCAACTATTTGGCATTAAGGTGTCGAGACGGTCGAGTATTGGGACTATTATCTTATTAAAAGTTATTTTGTCGGTCTAAGACCAGATAACACTTTAAACTCTCGCGCCTTGTAAGGTGTAACCCGTGTCGAAACGTCGGTAAAAAACCGGCCAAGTGCGTGTCGGGCCACGCGCAAGGTAGGGTTCCGTAGTCGTCCACCCGTTACATTATGTGGACTAAAAAGTTCGCAAACTTATATTTACTATGTTTTTGACAGAATTAACAACATTATCTAAGGCATCAATGGAAATTGTACGAAAGTTTGCTTTCGCAAAGTACATTTCTGAAGTTCGACTATTACTCGTTAACTAGTAATGTCTACTTAGCTGTGATAGTTTTTCTTTTAAATTCATCGTATGTACTACTACCATGATTTTTTTCACATGCCTAGTAGCCACCGTTTAACTGGCAGGGGGGGGGGGACACTTGACCACAACAAAAATTATCACTTCAAAGCTTAATATCACGCTAACCAATGATTTAATCAAAAAATGTTTTTAGAAACCTTGTAATATTTTTAAAAGCGCTATCTAACGATACCCTACACGATAGGGTTTGGCAGAAAAAAAAATTGCACCACCACTTTACATGTAGGGGAGGTACACTAAAAAAAAATTTTTTTTAAGATTTTATTCTTCAGTTTTGTTGGCGTTATTGATATGCATACTCATGCCAAATTACAGCTTTCTAGTACTAACGGTTACTGAGAAAAACGGGGGTCGGACGGACGGACGGACATGGCGAAACTATAAGGGTTCCTTGTTTACTACGGAACCCTAAAAAGGTAAATACATAAACATCGCGTTAGACCCGTTAAAACAAACCTTTTGAGTAAGACTATTTTGTAAATGGCCTACTTAGCCATGTCAACCAAATATGACATAGAGAAATAAATAAACAGGGCCAAACTGGCCTAAATAATAATGGGTGTGGTCCGATTTCATTGATTCTTGCGCGCTTAAGATAGCGTAGATAAAGTTTTATTTAAATAACGATAACGTAATCCATTGTGTCTTTACATTATCAGCATTATCACTATATTCGGCTTCATTTCCTTACTTTTTAGGGTTCCGTTGTAAACAAAAGGAATCCATATATTTAGTTATGCCATGTCCGTCCTTCCGTCCGCGGCTTAGCTCAGTGACCGTTAGTACTCTTAGAAAGCTGTAATTTGGCATGAGTAATACTCCTCGGTGGTAAAGATGAGTTAGTCTTGGTCATGTTTAAGTTCCTCATTGTTGTACTCAGGACTCAATCTTTATTCCCTCACTTCGCTCGGGAACTAACTCATCACACTCTCGCTCCGCTCAGTAATAAAATCTGGAGTCCTTCGCTACGTTCAGGATTCTGTATTGAGCCCGTGACATAAAACAGTGCTTTGATGTACAATTCATATCACCTTGATGTACAATTTACTATTAAGTTTCCTGTACTTTACAGGTTAAATACCATATACGACCGGACAATGATTCGCAAACGGGAATGATGGTTATGAACATAAGAACTATGTCAATCATCCTTGGAGTTCTTGTAAGTATTCACTACATTTTATTAACATTTCAGATACCTACCTTCCTTAAATATTTAACGCCGTGCCGCATAATTTACAGCTTTATTGCTGAGCCATTTAGGTGTCATACTATATGAAGTGGACGCGCCACAACTCAAAACGGAGATGGACGGAGGCGTGATAACGTAAACTCCTTTTTAAAAGACGGGCCTAAAATTACACCAAACCGCAAGGAATGGGAAAAGAGGAGGGAGGCCTTTGCCCACCATGTGACATATTAGGCTCAATATAAATAATAATAATAGGTGTGCTCTGTGCATCCATGACACGGGCAGGGACAGCATCCGCTCGGTGTATCCCTTGCAAAGGGTCTCTACATGTTGGCTTCGGCTCCACGCACGCCTCCCAAAGGTCCGGGATATCATTGTCCCGTGAGCTGGAAAGGCATACAATAAGAAAGAAAGAAAGAAAGAAAGAAAAAACATTTATTCGTGGCACAAATACACAGCTAGCAGCGCTCAGAGTTCCCGTGGTGGTGGTGACGTCTCAGCGACGCGGCCGACGCCGTCGGCGCCCGGGTAGACTGCGGCGACTCGCCCAAGCAGCCATCTGCTGGGCGGCAAGCGGTCGTCTTTGACAAGGACCATTTCTCCGACCTGCGGTTGACCTCCGTCCCTGCGCCATTTGTTTCGGATCCGCAGCTCTGAAATGTACTCGTTATATTATAATAGCGATTCCAAAAATGCGCTTTGAGCGCTTCTATTCTCTGATATCTCGTCAGCGATGGATCGGCGAGTCGATCATTGTAAGTGATCGCCCTAATAATAGATGTGCAGCGTGGCGCAAATATAGACATAGACATAGACATAATTTATTGGTAATATAAGCTATGGAGTGTCCAGTGTAGTACCTATTTAAGTCCGTAGTACCTACTATTCCAGTCCATACAAGTATGTGACCCTTCCCGTATCATTCCAGCTAGCCGGCTACATATACACAACCCCAGTGATGCCGAAATTCGACCGCAAGGCTGCCGTGGCCAGCGCAGCTCGGATGAGCTTCCTTGTAGCCCTGGTGTATGTTCTGATGACGGCCGTGCTGGGCTGTCGTCGAGAGAGCATCGCGGGCTTGGGCGAGATGACTTACAGCCAGCCGGCCTGTGCGCGGAATTGCAGGTACCAGTCTAATCAGCTATCTGGCTACATTATGTACAAATCCAGTTATGCCGATGCAAGCAAGGCGGCGGTGGCCAGCGCAACGCGGATGAGCTTTTCGCTGCCCTGGTGTATGAATTAGGGCCTTATCACACTGGCGACTTGCGAGCGACTTGGAAGCGAGGCGATCGAGCAGCGAGCTCGTCGCGAGTGCGCAACGAGCTCGCTGCGCGCTCGCCGCGAGCGTTCAGCGAAATCGCTGCGTAATCGCGGGAAAATCTCTATACTTTAGATGCGGCGACCTCGCGGCGACGTTGTTGCGCACTCGCGGCGAGCTCGCTGCGCGCTCGCCTCGCTTCCAAGTCGTTCGCAAGTCGCCAGTGTGATAAGGCTCTTAAGGTACTGCATGAGCTGTCATCCAGAGAAGATCGCAGCATTGGGCGAGAGACAGTCAGGTCTATCTGGCTACATAATACAAAGTTAAAAGGCAGTATGTATCTGCATATCCTTGAGTGGAAGGTCCAAGGAGCAGAGGCTGCGATCCAGTAACGAAGTCAGTCTCGCCCGTGGGTCACCTTTTGCCACCATTCGATCGCAAGGGTGCATATAACAAGGACCAAACGCTTGTCCGAGCCTTTCTCAGGTACACCTAACTGGCCTGTAGACTATCTAACTAATAGTAAATATACAGAACCTCAGCAGAACACAACACGTCGCAAGTTTTCCCTAATCTGTCTTTCGAATTTTGCTTTGCACTGTTCTGCATCTAAGAGACTAAAAATACAGAGATATCTTTGTAAGACATGCTTGATGGATGAAAGGATGATAACTATGATACAACGAATAGGTAGGTATATTTATAACTTGTCTTTGCTTTCAGGTGTGACCGACCGTGGATGGAGTTCACTCCGGTGTGTGTTCCGGAGCAAGTGACGACTTACTTCTCCCCGTGTCACGCTGGGTGCGCCACGCATGAAACAGTCAATTATATTGGGTAAGCAACTAAGCATATGGGTCTCTCATGTCAAACCTAAGTAGAACATTTTACCACACTTTCTTTTACGTGCTTGTTAAACAAAACAAACAAAAAAGTGGCCTCAAACTTTTATATCTAGTATAGTTAGTACGTGGTTACTGGTTAGTACCCACTAGTGGTTCTGTGAGCTGTAGATCTCGTGAGTGTTTTTTTACTTTTTTTTAATTTCCATATATTATATTATCGAACCTGCTCGCAATATTTCACGAGGATCGGTTGAGAAATGCGACCTGTATAGGAGAACAAACTGAATTAAGTAAGTACATTGGAGCGCTCGTGGCCCAGCGGCGCCTGCGTGCCGCAAGCGTTATGCAAAGTTAAGCAACGTGGGCCGCGGTCAGTAGGTACATGGATGGGTGACCGCTTTGAGTGGTTACTAACTGAGCGCTCCCGTGCTTTGGAAGGCACGTTAAGCCGTTGATCCCGGCTGCTGTCTATGGCAGCAGTCGTTAAGCCAAGTTGGAGGCCTTCGGGCGGCTTAAAAACCTCTAACAGTCAAGTTGCCCACTCACTTGACAAAGGGGGGTCGAAGTTGCACCACGTCCGTAGGGAAAGTACCCACCCTACCCTACATGACCCGTGGATGGTTCTAAAAGTGCATCAAAAACTGGCAACCGTACTGTCTTCTCGAAGATCTCACGGTTCGAAATAAATGCCATACGATAAATAAATAAATAGTACATGCGAAAGCATTTTTGTCGAACCTGAAGCCAGTGGCGTAGCTAGAGGTTATGGCGCCCGGGGCAGGCAGCAAATTTGCGCCCCCCAAACGTAGCCTGTAGACCCCAAACTAACCGAAAGAGTTACTATAAACTTTTTGAATATACCTACGTTTATTTTAGACTTCATACACAATATACAGATACAGTTTATACGTATTTAGCTTATTACGTGTGTCTCTTACTTGCCTGCTTGATTTATGTTAAAATTGTAATTGGATCATTAAAAAATAAAACTCAATGAAACTGAAAAATAAACATTTATTTTAACCTTATTCTAGTAATAAGCGAACCACTTCTCCGCCGTTTTGTCCGAGTTTTTTTGTGAAACCAGTTTTCACTCATACATCGGTTTTTTGTCGGTAGAAAAGGGTCATCTTTATTTTGAAAATATTTTGAGCCTTTTTTTATGATTTCAATTTTCAAACTTTCGGATATGATTGCCTTACCGGTCTTTTCGTCAAACTGTAGAAGTCCAAGATCGCGATGTTTAATTGCTTTCGGTATTATGTCGACTATGTCGTCAGTTATTGGCCCCTCGATGATATCATTTGGCTCACATTTTTCTATATATGAACCCTTTCTATTTCTATGGTAGTGTTAAGACTCGTAGTCGAACCTTCACTCCTTACGCTGTAATTCATATCACTTGGATAATTAATTACCACGTCTTGGGCTGAGGGTGAGGTGCCTGGGGTAGATGGCGCCGAGGGTTCCCATGGCGTCGATGTAGATGCTGCTGTGGGCAAGTCCTTAGAATCACCTTTAGTGTCTGTAGCGCATTTTTTAAGATATTGCTCGAAGTATTTACTGGATCGAGCTGCTGCTTCCTCCTGCATTTTTTTTCTTTTTCTTCCTTGCGCTCCACTTTCTTTTTTCTTTGATAAAAATCGTTTCATTTTTCTTGGTAAAACTTCATATAAACCTGAAAAAAGTAGGTTAGCAAATTAACGACGAAATTGGTGGATTTCTTAAAAAAAAACGTAAACCTATGTTTCTACACAACTCACAATTTTGCATTTGAATATTGTAAATGATAAAAAAAATATTCGGTACAAATTACTATAAAAACGTATTTTATATTAATTTAATAAATATTTATATGGTTATCCAATATAATCTTATTTTATTTTAATGAACACCCGTACGGAGCGAAGGCCCGCGGCTCCGCAGTCGAACACAGTTCGGAGCCCTAGCACGCGGATATCGCGAGGCCTATTCAATACGACACACATTACCCACTACGGGCACTACGGCGATTACTAAGATCTCTATCGGCGATATCTAAGCAACGAAATAATTGATCGATCAAATGCCGCAGGCCGCAGTTACAATGTATCCAAAATTTTATGCCATTTGTCGCCACGACTATACCTATAGATAGAGCCCAGGGGCCTTACCATGATCTCCCATTGCGATTCAAATTACCTAGGACCAAACTGATTTAGTAAGGGACGAATTTATGCGACTTATGTAGCCCTGTCCTTTAGCAATTCAGCTTAGGTTCTAAATTAAATCTCAATAAGAGATCATGGTAAGGCCCCCTGAACTAGAACGTCAATAATGTTAAGATTTTCACTATTTTTCACGCAACTATTATTATTATTATTATTTCATAATACAACAGTTTTGAAACAAAAAAGATCAGTGTTAAAATATTATATTTCATCCATATTTTTGTTTTGTCACATAACTATGCTATATCTAAAAATAATAACTATGTTACGCATGTAAATAAGATGACAATATGCGAAAGAAAGGAAAAACATTTATCGTCGTAATCCCTATCCCTTTCTCTAGCTATTGTGACCAATACTACATTCTTTAAAACATTAGAGGAAGTTGGACGAAGCATAACAATCTCCTAATTTATATTTTTGATTGAATCTATAAGTATCGAAATTATGTTAGGTAATAATCTAATAATATAATTTATGTCACACCTGGCCATAAAGCGGCAATTACCGCAGGCTTCGCGAGCGGGAAATCCCACTTCCTGGCCAGGGGGGTGACATAAAATTTTGTACTTAACACGGGCGGTAATAAAGAAAGCCTCAGATCGCATATTTATCGCCCTTGCCTTCGGCTCGGGCGTCAAATACCTGCGATCTGAGACATTCTTTGTTTTACCGCCCTTGTTAAGTAATGTACTATTATAATACAGACACTTACCTTAACAATATGTTTCCTCTGCTAACTCTGCTTTAAACACTGGTATTTATTTTTCACTTAGATTTGCAGTAGATGCGTTAAAAAAGTATAATTTTTGCACTTGTGAACTTGTGATTGTTTACAAACAAGAGCGCACAGCCGCACACGCGGCACACGAAACGAAAACAATGTGCCGACAGTGCCATCTAACCGAAAAGAGGAGAGACCTTAAGTTAAGTGCTTTCTTTCAAATTTTATTTCAATAACATAAGGTGCGTTATCGGATGGCCAAGATGCCATTAAAATTTGTAAGCCGGCGCGCGCGACCGTGTCTTTATTCCCATTGGTTGCGCAGTTCGCAGGCGAACCAGTATGACGTGACCTCGGGTTCTGATACAAGTACGATGCGTAATCGAATAGCGCTCTTATACTGGTTTGGATACCGTTTGTCTAATTGTCTTGCTCATGCTTGTTATGCAATTTGAATGAAATAGGTACCTCTAGCCGCATTCACACTATACAATTGACTCGTTGACTCGTTCGATCGTTGAATCGATGTTTTTGAAAATGAATTTATTTTTTCGCCCGTTTTGGCGCCCCCCCTTGGACGGCGCCCGGGGCACGTGCCCCCCCCAGCCCCCCCCTAGCTACGCCACTGCCTGAAGCAGAGCTGAGACAGAGAGAGAAGAGACCTTCGTTTCACTCGGTCAACTAACATTAAATAGGCGTGACATATCTCTAGCTGTCAACGCTACGAATCTTCACATAAAAAGAGGGTCGGAAAACTCGGAAACTCGTTTGTGACTCCCCTAGAGCCACTGTCTGAGTACACTACCTGACAATCATTCTTATAGGCTCCCATCTTGGTATAAAAACAGGTTAACAAAATTTAAATCTTAATAAAGGTAAACTTGTCTTTTCAGGGTATACTCGAACTGCACATGCGCGTCGGGCCGCGTCACCGTCGGCGCCTGCGACGACGGCTCGTGCGCCGCGATGTACTCCGCCCACGAGATGTTGTACGTCGTCGTATCACTCATCAGCAGTGAGTTCTATATCACCCTTATAAAACCAAGGACGCCTATTTTTTTACGGGGGGCAAACCCGTTATGGATACCTCAGCAACGCGGTGGCAGCATGCACGTTATGTCGGACTTGCATCAACTAAAAATCCCCCAATTGTCCTCCTCAACCCATCTCAAACAGTGGTGTCTAAAATTTACCGATCGACAATAAATAAGTTAAGCAACGTGGGCCGCGGTCAGTACATGGATGGGTGACCGCTTTGAGTGGTTACTAACTGAGCGCTCCCGTGCTTTGGAAGGCACGTTAAGCCGTTGATCCCGGCTGCTGTCTATGGCAGCAGTCGTTAAGCCAAGTTGGAGGCCTTCGGGCGGCTTGAAAACTTCTAAAAGTCAAGTTGCCCACTCACTTGACAAAGGGGGGTCGAAGTTGCACCACGTCCGTAGGGAAAGTACCCACCGCTACCCTACACGTGACCCCTGGGTGGTTCTAAAAGTGCAACAAAAACTGGCAACCGTACTGTCTTCTCGAAGATCTCACGGTTCGAAATAAATGCCATACGATAAATAAATAACCGATCGACAATATTACAAAAAGTTTAACACTGTTTTTGACCCCATTACTCCGACTCCATCTTTTATTTGCATCAAAAAATTCCGACCGCTATTTATGGAGTCCGCTGACACAGTAACCTTCACGCTATGCAGTAATAGGACCCACCCTCAACGAAGGAAAATTGGCGGCATAAGTAACTAATCTACTTCGAATCGAATGATAATTGACTAGTGACCTGGTTTCAGCCTTGGCGCTCGTGTGGCAGACCACAGTAGTTCTGGAGTCCGTGGACAAACGTGACGTGGCGATGGCGGCCGGGGTTGCCTCTGGTGTGGTCTCGCTCGTCGCCTTCGGTGGGGCGCATGGGTTCTACATGGGGATCAGCTGTAAGTATAGCTCCCTACGGAGGTTTCTCATGATCTTACTGATGTCGTCTGTGCCCTAAAAAGCATTAAAGTATCTTGAAGCGGATCCCTCTACTCCTAAACATACTGACGTTATCTGTGTCCCAGTACCACTTTCAACGCCCTCTGTCGGTCAACCGTGTGTCACACATAAGGTTGACTGATAGCGGCAGTGAAAGGGTTAAAACATCCAACCGCGTTATGGTCGAGAGGAATTTCATTTCATAATGTTTCTGCCGTCTTCTGTACGATGAATACTTACTTGGCCGTAACCTATACTTGGCTGTCGAGCTGCTCCCTGCTGCCCCCAAACAAGCACCTTTCCCACAAAAAAAAACATTGTTGTTTTGAGACAAATAAAGAAGCCAGACTTCTTCAGATATATTGGCTGTAGAAAAAATTGGGTCTGGGTCTTCGTACCCAGTTTTAAAAAACAGGATGTCAATATTTTAAAATTATGTTTAAGAGGAGGGGCAGGGCAAGCTCTCTGCATACAAACTTTGTGCAGGATTTTCTTCGTTTGTGTTTGCATTAAAGTTATGATTTTTGGGCAGTATGCTTATTTTTCTGTTAGCTATTTCGTGATGTAATTTTTTTCATTGATATTATTTTTAAATTTTTTCATTTTTCATTTTTTTGAAATATTTGAAAATTTCCACATCACTTTCTTCGCATATCTAATGTTTACATCCAAAAAAAATATTACATTCGTTAGTGCTAAAACCTACGAATAAAACATGCACAGAGTTTGTATGGAGAATCCTTGCCCACCCCTGCGCCTTAAGAGATAGTCAGCATATATACAAAAATACCTGGCGTAAACCGCGTTCTCCCGTTGTAATTCAATTATGTACTTAGGCTGGGTTGCACCAAACCGTCTGTAATCGTAACCGGTGTTCATCAAATCTGATTGTATGGAAAGTTTGACAAATTTCTATGGCATGACAGCTGCCGGCACCATATTTGACGATGACCGGTCTGTGTTCGCACGTTGGTGCAACTGGCACTTAATGTTCAATTTATTTTCTTTCCAGCGTACACGTGTGCGTTTACTCCCGAATCCAACTCCAGGTGTCTCCTCCAGAACGGTCTCTTTGTACCCTGGGTCGGGTACACGAGTGCGGTTCTCGCCGGCCTGGCCTTCATACTCAGCATAATATCCTGCATCATCCTCAGGAGACAGAAGGAACCGAAGGAAGAGGATTTGAGCATGTAATATGGCCAATAGAAGCCATGTTTAAACTGCTTGTAAAGTAAAGACGTCAAAGGAAAGACTGAGTTTAGCGGTATCCTGTTGTACAAGATTGGCTGTGGCATCTTTAGTGCAAATTGGCTGTAGAAAAAAATTGAGTCTGGGTCTTATTCGTGGTTATTTCAATACGGTATTAGGGTCTCCCCACACCTATCAATGCGGAGCCGGCATAAGCCGAGTGCTTACTCCACAATATTAAGCGGCAATTACACTTCGTCATTTGCTGCATGCTGCATGCGGCGACCGCAAAAGTGTAAAGAACACGTTAGTCGGCCGCATTCGGCGATCGACAGCTGCCAAGTCGCCGTAATAGGCGGACAGACTAGTCAACTAGTGTAAGGACGACGTTCGTTGGCTTAGTAGTTTAAAATGAATTCGGCGACCGCATTAGGTGAACGACGAAGTGTAATTGCCGGTTTAGTTAGGAGTCGTTTCGCGTCGGCCGAGTCGATAAACGTGTTTTTCGCTCTTATTGTGTAGATATAATAGGCTTTTTTTGATCGGCTCAATGCCGACTCCGTGTTGATAGGTTTGAAGAGACCTATAAACAACTGTAACAAAATATCGTGTTTACGTTATCAATAAACAAAACTTACGAAAATGCTTGACCAGAGAACATTTCCCTGCAAACTTTATACAGGTGATTTATTTATACTAACCGAGCGTTTAAAAGAACAAAGGAATTTACAAAGGCACTCAAAACAGCTATGGTTTTTTTGAGTGCCTTTTGGCGCATGGAATGTGCGCACTTATAGACCGTGATAGTACCTAATTCTTGTCCTGAACGAAAAACAGCTATAGTGGCACGAGAACTTCGCCGCTACAATGTCGACTTAGCTGCAATCAGTGAAACACGTCTTGCTCAAGAAGAAGAATTAGCAGAACATGGTGGCGGGTACACGTTCTTTTGGAAGGGTACTGCGGTGCATGAACCTAGCCGCTCAGGAGTTGGTTTTGCCATCGAAAATGAGATTGCCAGGCGCTTAGAAGAGTGTCCTGTTTACATCTCGGATCGAGTCATTACATTACGACTTCACTTACAGCACCGCGGATATTCCACCGCGATAGTGGAAGACGGTAAGGTATTTGTTTAACTATTTGACTATTTTAATATATTTTTTACGTCTTTGGGAGGCTGCTGCTCCTGAACCCCCCAACGGAATCGTGACAGACGTCCACATTAATTTTTTATACATCTTTCTTAACCACTGTACAAGTTTTTTCGTGCGAGAGGAAATGACTAACGATTTTAGCGCCCGGCCTACGGTCTATATGTGCGTACATTTAGAAGTATTGCCGGGTATGTATCTTCGTTTTGCTTATTTTATATGGGACTTGGGACTAAGTAGATTAGTACAACTTTAGCTCCTAATAATTATTTATTACAATTTAAGTAGTTAAGTACTTTGTAACATTTTTTGTAAATAAATAGGTGGTTATCAAGTTCATAAAATAGAGATTTTGTTTTAAGGCCCGGGGTACTGTGAATGACCTTGACCACTTAACGACTGCCGATAGCCGACCCAAGCGACATCTGTTCAACAATGATCGCGTTAGCTCGATTCGCTTGTAAACGGGCTGCCTTGATAATCGACCTGTTCCGCTGTTGCGTCAGTAGATGGCGCTCGGATTGCCTGGTGAACTACGCAGAGTAGTGTTTGTATCAGATGAAACAATATGAAGACTGAAGAAACATTCATATTTGGCTCGTTGTTTTTTTGTTGTATAGTTGACGAAATATAAGCTGCCCCGATTCCTCGAACAACTTGTATGGCGAATCGGTGCAGCTTATATTTCGTCAACCATACCTACTACGTACTACGTAGTAGCAGTGGCGTGCACAGAGTTTTTAGACAGGGTAGGCAGATTTAAAAAAAGCCACGAATATTTATTATTCGCAGGTAGTACCACCTATTAGTTAGTGTCAAATTTACGATTCATATTCCTTCACTAATGCACTAATTCCAAATCAACGGTAGTGAGATCAAATTGAGAAAGGGTAGTGTACCTACTATCCGTTCTCAATGGAGAATGTCAATAGGTCTGCAAAATCACTAGTACGTACGGAAGCGCGCGAACGGAGTGAGCGCGTGTATAGCGAGTGTTGCACTATGACGTCACGAAGGCGGGTCGTCGCGCGTCACTTTAAAATTCAATATCTTGGAAACTAAAGGACGTATCGAAATAATTCCTTCACATATATTTTTTATTTTCAACAAAGAATACAGAAAAATGGAATTCTAAATAAGTTAGGTACCATTAGGTACTGTACGAATATCGTTAGTTATTGAATAAAGTTTTCCTGTGATGATGATTATAAAAAAAAGGTACTTACTGGCTTTACTTCGCCAAATAAAGTTTCCAGAAGAACACACGTATTAGGTACGGTGAAGCAATTTGATTTCTAGGCCACTTGGTACCTTGTCACAGTGATATTAATATGATAGCTCTAGCAGCTATAATATTGATTCTAACTGCGACAAGGTACGAAGTGCCCCAGAAATCAAATTGGTTGACTGTATATCCCTATTTATGATCTAAACAGAATTTGATATTTATTATTGCGATAATAAAAAAGCCAATAAATGCTTTTATTGGAATATAACTTTTCTTTCGTTTTTGGAATATAACTTTTACAATAATTAAGGGATATGCAAAACCGTACAATTATTAAGAGTGTACAATCGAGGTCATAAATATGTTTTCACACCACCTGGTGGACAATGCCCAGTTATATATCAATGCAAACCTTACCGAAAGCAAATCATGCTTACCGAAAGCAAACCATGATAACCCTAGTTTGCTGGGTTGTAATATTATTTATATACTGAATCTCATTACAACCCTCGGGTAATAATGTGATATCACTTTTCATAGTTGCTATTGTTATTCCCTTCAAGTCTAATTTCGTGAAGTCCGCACGGCGGCGAGCAGACGGCATACCGGCGCCGTGTTTTGTTTTGTTTGGAACGCCGCGTTCGAAATAAAACACGGTACCGGTGCGCTGATAAGTTGTTTTTTTTTTTAAATGAGTTTATAACTAGTATTTACAAAAACGAACTGTTTTAAATACACTATTATTCTGTTTTTACTTACTTACGGTTCAGGTTCAATGGATAAATTGTCATTTGGTGGACCATCATCAGATTCAGATTCATTTATTTCATTAATGTAATTTACAATATAAGTTTGCATCGATGTCAAAAATATAAGAATTCACATAATGTTCGTCAAGTTAGATATAAATAAATAAAGAGAATAATGACATAATGAAATGAAAATATTCTCCTAATAAGGATCTTCTTAACATAATTGAATACGCGCGCGACGACTGCTTTAGCTTAGTTGGTAGTGACCCTGCCTACGAAGCCGGTAGCCCTAGTATAAGTTTTTTCGAAACATTAACTAATTCGAACGCGTTTGCGTTTTGTCTCAAAATGTATGAAAACGCTCTCACCGAGTTTGAAATACGCGCGTTCATCGGTTAGCAACAAATGTTAAAATACTCGCTGTTTTAGTTTCCACTAGTGACCAACTGACCACCAGAGGCGCTGTTCACGTTTTCATACCACTTTCATACATTTTGAGACAAAATGCAAACGCGTTCGAATTAGTACCTAAGTTCATTTATTACCAAATTATGAGATAGACTGTGAATAAATCACCAAAATAACGTCATCATACAATCCGAAAGATACCCTACCTGATATAATTATAAAATAACAAATTAAAATAAAACTAAAACAAACCTAAAAATAACCTAAATATACCTAATAAAAACCGTAATCTAAAAAACCGCCAGTGGGTAACGTTCCCAAAGTGCTGGGCGAATTAGTTAATGTTTCGAAAAAACTTATACTAGAGCTACAGGGCATTTATTTTTGTGATGAGCACGAATATTTGTTCTTGGGTCTTGGATGTTTTCTATGTATTTAAGTATCTATTTATCTATATAAGTATGTATATCGTCGCTTAGTACCCATAGTACAAGCTTTGCTTAGTTTGGGACTAGGTTGATTTGTGTAAGATTGTCCACAAATATTGATATCGATATTGAATACAAAAATTATAGTATAGGTACAAATTGAATTAAGGACAACGATGGCAATACAAATAAATAGCGAAGTCAAATCAAATATCATTTTACAAACGTAAACAAATGTCAGGATCCTCATGATCATTTGCAAAATGAATCGGAGTAGTATTGAAACAACAAGTGTTATACGGCCTCTTAAAACTCCAACTATAATAGATAAGTATAAATAAAACTGTCTTACAGGTTGTATGTCTCTATGTGTCCGCACTACTCTGTGCAACGGGAATCGGCTCAAGCTCGGTGCAAACTTCCAAACTAGATAAGTAAACAAATATCTGACAACAGCGCTGTGCCTCGAGCGAAGCGAAGTCGCAACGTCGCATTCACTTTCATATTTGTGGGTAGAAAAATTTGACGAGTGTTCACGGCTCACATATGTAGGTAATATGTGAGATTTGAAAAGTAACTTTTTGCTTTTTAATAAAATACTACACATTTTTATATACATTTTACTTGCTTTTTCATAAAAATATTCACTGTCATGATCAAGACTGGCAGTAATTTACTTCAGCGCTAGAATAAGCGCCTACCATTTTATACGAAGCAAAGTTTTCAAGTTTGAAATTCATATTACAATACTTAGACGATTATTAACTACAACAGAAAATAGGTTAAATCCTCAAAAATAACTGAGCTTAATTTGGAAACTTAGAATTCTGTCGTAACCGAATAATGCTTGCACACATTTTGTTTTTAATGTTTCTTAAGCGTGGTTTTTTGTCGTAATTACAATGTATGTGAACAAACTAACTACAACAGCAAATACTCAAGGGTATGCGTGTCCTAAATATGTACTTTGCAGGTCATTACGTTCAATATATTCTTCAAATATTCTGCACAAAAACACCTCGATTTCAATACGTTGCCCACCTCTTCACCTTAATATTCGCATCCGTTCCCACTGCGGGCCAGTCAGTCGCATTGGTACAGTCAATGCCATAGATACATTTACACTTTCGCACCTTAATACAATGGAATAAGCGTCTATGGCATCGACCGTACCTACTTAATGTATCATTAGGTTATGGGCCTCCATACTTGAAAATAATGCATGTAAGCACGTAGGCGTGGTAGAAACGTGTGAAACACCGCAATTTTCGTAGCAACTTATCAGTCTACCCACCCCCCGTAATTTCTACTAGATAGCCATATTAAATTGGGCAGAATATTACCATAACCACTAACACAACAAAGGTTATTAATTTAGTTGAAAGCGACGAACAACGATTTTGCTATTTATTTATATTCAGGCACTTTAACGGTTTAAACGCGCAACTTTCGAGGAGTAACAGTTAACAGAAACAAAGATTATGGACAATTATATATTCTTTGACAGAAATAACCAGATCCTTGAGTATCATAATAAGTTATCCGAATGCATGCGAAATGCATTACCTTCACATACAAACTAGCTTTTGGTTGGTCCATGCCTGGACTTATGATAGGAAATAAAATAAATAACTTGTTTAAACCTAATACCTACTACACTCACTTAAGGCGCAGGGGTGGGCAAGCTCTCTCCATACAAACTTTTGTCAAGTTTTTCTTCGCTTGTGTTTGCATCACACTTATGATTTTTGGTCAGTATGCTTATTTTTCTGTTCAGCCAGAACCTCAAGAATTTTATTTTGATTTTTTTTAATTTTTAGTATTGTTTAAATTTAAACTTTTTGAGTTTTTTTTCTTCAAGTACTTCGTATATCCAATATTTACATGTAAAAAAAAATTATTCGGGAGTGCCAAAACCGCCGAATAAAACTTGAGGAAAGTTTGTATGGAGAAGGCCTTGCCCTACCCTGCGCCTTAACAATTTAGTAGAGGCACACAACAATGTTTATTTAATGAAATAATTCATAATTTTATACATATTTCAATTTACGGAAATGTGGAACGTGAAACTTATCAAAACAACCACAGTCTCAAAACAAAACGCACCGCGTTTCGTTCATCATTTTTCACATTTTTGACAATCATCTGATTGTCACTGTCAAAACACGAATCAAGAATCGCCCTCGCTCGGCGTTCGCGTTTACGATAAATTTACTGATAAAGCCCTCTTACAATCGAGTTATATAATACCCAGTGATAATGGCAGAAACGGCAGAGTTAAATAAGAAGGTATCTATACATGTTCATGCTTCTATTCGTAGATAAGGCGTTATAACAACGCGTGTTTTTATCTACTGTAACCTTGCCTTGGCGTAGAGGTCAAGACATCGTGATTAGACGCTCGGATGGGACGATTGCAGATCCTATAATGTAAATAAACAATGCAGTTTCATTTGATTTAATGATATAGGATTCTAGCACTAGTATTACAAGAATGACTTAGCATTTTAAGTCCCTTTATCAGCTCCCTTTAGCATTATAATTCAGTTTTTGCACGCCGGATGTTATCAGTTATGATAATACTTGAGAATCAGTGCGTCAGGTCTTTCATAATAAACAGTAATCTATAGTACTTGTATTGTATATTGGTGACACTATACATAAGTATATAATTTATTTGTATGCTTGTGAATATGATTCGGTGCGGCTCTTTATATTTGTGTAGTTATGTTTATATGTAACTTGCAATTATATTTAAATTATTCATGTGTTAGTTATGAATTTATTACACAATCACGGAAAACAGCCAACAGATTCGGAAGCAACTCGGTTCACAACAAAACAGATAACCTCAAGTTGATTGACACCAGCTTTAATTGACTACCATATGCTTAAGTATCAATTCAACCAAACAAGATAAGATTTTATATCACACTAATTAGAAATATAATCTCAGACTCAGAGAATGGTATTATTCCAGTAAAAAACCATTTTAGTCAAGCGGTAAAACACCCATCTCTGAATCTGGATGTCTCAGGTTCGAACACTGGCTTGGACCACTGTGTTTAAAAAAAAAAACTTATGTATGAGATATCATTAGCCGTGTATCCACTAGAGGCTGCCCCTAGTGGATATTTGAATATTGAACAGTTGCTTGAACAGTTCTGTGAAGGAAAACATCTAGGGGAAACTGGTCTAATGCCCTCAAGCTCCAGTTTTCACTCTGGGTTGGAAGGTCATATGGAAAACAAGTGCAAGTGAATAATATAGGAATTTTTGGACATAATCTATACAAGTTCAGTGTAACTGAATTTAACTTTCGGCGTTACTAATCAATGGTAAATTCTTCTTTATCATATTCTACTGTCTGGGGGACATCACGAATCACGACTACCCTTAAAGGTTAGCTGGAAGAGATCCTTCATTGGGATAAGTTCGCCTTTATACTTTAATCTCATGTGACTTGTATATTGTTTTAAGCTGTTTTTGTAGACAATAAAGTGCTTACATACAGACTATGGGGGCACCTATGGGTGACTCTCTCCAAGCTGTCTCTTGAACTCTATTCTTGCTTAATTAACAAAATAATTGCATCTTCCAGGCGAATGACAACCGGCTGAGACCTGCGGTAAGGCTTAACAGGCTTTTTGGCATGCCGGTAGACTAACAACATAACTTAAGTAGATTAACTATTTATTTATATTGTTGTTATGTAAAGTTCTGATCCACAAATAATGGAATAAAAATGGTGAAGGATTCCTAAATAATTGAGATTCTTACATAGTTCTGTTACAATTCACAAAAACTACCGTGTACGTAGACGTGCGCGTTGTAATACTTGTAATGCTATGCATCGGACGTGTGCTATTGTGTAATGTAAACAAACTCTTTCTGAAGATGTTAGTCATTATTACACTTTTCTCTAGAATTACAATACTTTATGAGCTTCTTTTAGTATATATATATTTTTTATACTACGTCGGAGGCAAACAAGCTGACAGCCCACCTGATGGTAAGTGGTTACTGCCGCCTATAGACGCTTGCAACACCACAGGCGTCACTCGCGCGTTGCCGACCCATATGAACCCTTTTCACGCCTTTTTTGAAGAGCCCCATGCTGTAGCCCATTGGGAATACCTCGGCAGGAAGCTCATTCCACAATATTACAACATAGTAGTGATGATTATTGTGTAATCCTAGAGAAAAGCGGCAATTACAATTCGTCGTTCACCTAATGCGGTCGCCGAATTCATTTTAAACTACTTAGGCCAACAAACGTCGTCTTTAAACTAGTCTGTCCGCCTACTACGGCGACTTGGCAGCTGTCGATCGCCGGACGCGGCCGACTAACGTGTTCTTTACACTTTTGCGGTCGCCGCATGCAGCATGCGGCGAACGACGAAGTGTACTTGCCGCTGTAGGGTGATAATGATTAATGTCTTCAAGAAGAGTTTGTTTACATGATAGGACACGTAAGATCTGTCTGTACAAGTGTACACTCTCGAGCGAGAGCACTCACTGTACAGGAGGGGTCTCGCTCAAGTCTCGCCAGCGATTCCCCTTCTGTGCAGTGTGCACAGCGAGGCAGGCCGAGCGCGAGTGCTCTCACATGAGTGTACAGCCGGTGTAAAAGTACGAATCCTCATAGTAGAGGTAGGTGTTAGAGGTGAGACGTATTTACGGGAACAGGTTTTTGGAATAGGTTTTGGCATGGACGCGTAAGTACGCGATCCCGCTCGCGCGTCTTTTAGCGTATCGAGTACTAGGCGTACGACGACTCTGAAGACTCGAAACGTCTAAGAGTCTTGATGTTCCGCGCTATTCGTATTCGTCTGCGCGTTCGGATTCTTTCGGGGCACCTCGGGTCGGGGTCGGTTTAGCGCGTATTTGGACCTAGTCTTTGGATCTAGCGTTTTGCCTAGTACGTCTCACCTCTAGTAGGTGTCACACCGCACGTCAAGCAACGCATGCGGTGTGATCTACTATGAGGATACATAGGTGCCTTAAGAGGCTGTCAACAACTAGTAAAAGTCCCGCTCTAACACGCGTGAGTTTCCAATTAACCATCCCGCTCTTTACGGAAGCTCTGCGCGTAGAATAGTAAATAAATATTACTTATAATAATGTTGAAATAAAAAAAGTGTGGATTGTTTGTGAAATATGACTCGTTAGCGGTTTAGGTATGAATATGTTGACTTAATGTTTTTAATTGCAGACCCATACGTAATAAAAATAAAGACATAGAACCGTTTAATGATGATTTTAAGACCAATCTGTGCAATTATTTTCTATCGAGCCGATTTCGTCCAATTATGTATCGAGTCCGTCCACGTCCACGGTCTTTGAAATATGATGTTAACATTTTTTTTTTGATGTGCTAAATAGTTTTTCTTAAAAAAACTGCTTAAATAACATCAATTTCAACAAAATTAGGTCTTGACAGCCTCTTAACAACGCGTAGCGTACGTCTACGTGCACGTTCGCGCGCACGCATCCAATGTGTCCTGGCCTTTATGAAAACGCGGGGACAATAAAAAAATAATAGTATCATCTACAAGTACTAATTCTCTTATCTAACTCTACGAGTACTGGTCACAGACCCACGATAGGTTATCGTCAGTATCACGCTGTACTCTACTCGGGCGGCCATTGTTCTTGTGTCAACCGGCGCGCATAGAGTAGTCTGCTCCCGCCAAAACTTTTAAAAGTGCGTTTAGTTTCTGCTTGTGAACATGGATATGCTTAATAAGGTGCGTTGTTGAAATGTCTTTTTTAAGAAGTTTGAAAAATAAACATTTATTCGTGACAAACAAAGAATTACAAACAGGACATTAAAAATCGCAAACCAGAATTGGTATTTGGTATTAAAATTAATGAAACGTGACCGTATTTAAATTTAATTTAACAAAAAAATATATAAATAAGTATAAATACACTCTACAAATGTTAAATCAGATGAGATGAGATAGTGAAATCCTAAATGTAGATAATGTAAGAAATGTTTTTAATAAAAAAAACAACGCAAATAATTCGAATTTGTTTATTTGCATTTGCAACCAAGCCATTAATAGTCACCTAAGTAAAAATTAATTTTAAAAAGAATTTAGCAGTAAATCCGTAAAAAAAACTCAATAAAACTATTAATAACACTTATAAATATTAAAAGTGATTTGCATTTGCAACCAAGCCATTAATAGTTACCTAAGAATTAATTTTAAAAAGAACTTAGCAGTAAATCCGTCAAAAAAAACTCAATAAAACTATTAATAACACTTATAAATATTAAAAATAATTTGAATATTTTTATCAAACCCTGTCAAACTTATTAAATTAAATTTAAAAAACTGTAAAAGAAACTGATAATTTCACAGTAGGTTAGGTTAGCGTAATTTAAATATAATATTTGGTACAGATGTACAATATGTACATGAAAATCTAATAAATATTTTTTTAATTGTCTACGTTTTATTCATTGATAAAAAAGGTCGAGCCGTCGTAACGCAAGTCATACACAAAAAAAAATTCTGATAAAAATTCATGATAAAAATTCTGTTAAATAAATAAATATAGAACTATTAATAGTTGCTATCTCAAACAGAATGCGTATTATCTTAGCTAATCGTAATACTGGCTCACAAATAATACATGTACTTACTAATTGTTCTAGGCGAAAGATTATATACATATATATGTCATTGACCTCACATGTTTTATATAACCAGATAGCTGAGAGAAACAACATTAGTGGCTGGGTGAGCTGTAGATGTCGCGAACGATATTTTAACGGTTTCAAACCCTATGGCTCCGACATTTTGAAAAAAAAACATAAAATCTATCGAGAAAAAAGTTCCATACAGTTAGCGAACCTCCTCACAAATACTCACAATAAGAGAATCGGTTGAGTAATGCGACCTGGGGGCCGATTTTTGAGTGTCGAACGATCGACTTTTCACTCTGTTTTTTTTTGTCAAATATCATAGTTTTTTGACAGATCTCGAGTGAAAAGTCTAGCGTTCGACACTCAAAAATCAGCCCCTGGGCTGGGCCCTATGTAGAGAAGAACAGGCGGAGATCTCAAAGCATTTTTTCCGTAGCTAAAACGGTGATGCTTCGCAGTCAAATAGTATACTTCCTTGTGGCATTGTTCCCCTTTTGAAAATATAGGTACTCATAGCGTAACAGCTAGGAGGGAGACATTTTCCTCAAAGCATTAAAAGGAAAACGAGAAATGTAAAAACCTGTATACGTACTGTACGTAAACCGGGGTATTCCAACGTGTCCCTTATATTCGTCGCATATTATGCAGGCAAAAACGCCTAGGGGGCGGCGTCGAGGGTTCTTATTTTATGTGTGGATTTTGTATTTGAAAACCCGGCCAAGTGCGAGTCAAACTTCGTACATTTGGGTTCCGAACCAACCGCAAAATTGATTTGTTTTCGCGCCCACTTGAGCTGTATGGGAGCCTTAAAAAAAAGTTTTGACTATTTGTATCGGCTTTAGACCACTAGAAGTAAAATGCTTATACTGTGAAAATTTTAAGACTTCAACCGTTTGGCTGTAACGAAACGACTACATATTTAATATTTATCTAAAACTTCAGACTGAGCATTCGCCCAGCTGATTGGACAACTGTTATGTTGGCGGCGCTTCATTTAGCCGATTGCACAGGATTCGGCCTTCGCTCCAATCAAAACAAATGATTGGCCGTGTGTACTTTACTGCGCCATTCCATTTTGAACACTCCGCCTTGGCTATAAGATCGAATTACCGCAGTTCGTTTTTTATAGTCACTTCTATAAAGATGTACATACATTTCAGGTCTTATGTCAGGGAGATAACACTCAAAATTGTACATATATTTTTGTCGTTTAAGTACAGTCAAGGAATTTGAATTTTTGGCACTTTTGGACTTTGTTACAATAGAAATAGAGTCCAAAAGTGACAAACATTTAATTCCCCGACTGTACGCGATACAGGGGTCAAGAAATGTCAGAGCATACTGAATTGTTCTGGAATAGTTCATTTTGAAGGATCTTTGAACGAAATCATTCAAGAATCGAGGTAATGATTTGTTTGTTTAACGTAAGGCAATCTAAACAACATTAATCCATGCTAATATTATAAATGCGGATACGTGTATATACCTATTCATAAATACATACAAAATATTCAAGACTCGGGAACAAATTCAAAAATAAAAGGCGTGAAAAGGCTTCTTATGCATGGGTCAGCAACGCGTGAGTGCAATGACGCCTCTGGTGGTGCAAGCGTCTATAGGCGGCAGTAACTACTTACCATCAGGTGGGCTGTCAGCTTGTTTGCCTCCGACGACTCCGACTCTCAATAAAATTGCCTGACCGGGATTTGAACCCAGGACCACCCGTTTCGTAGGCCAAAGTCGCCGTCAAATTGTATTACACTTGTGTTCTGTATGCACATCTTCTATGTAAGGCGAACGCGCCAGCGCCGGCGATCAGCGAGTACTTTCATGGTACTTAATTCTACTCGTTTTGTCGTTCAAGCTAGTAGAATTACTATGAGAGTAGGTTTATACCCGCTACTCGCCGCGGGCAGGACCAGTGCCTAATGGATCGTCCTAATAGGTGCGCGACTACGCGATGATCGCGCGATCGCGCGACTTTAACTTAGAATCATCATCATCATTATTTAAGAGTTTCACTCTTGTCGGTGCAGTTCTCTCCAGTCCGTTCTACTTAACGCCAGTTCTTTGACTTCTCTATACGACACGACGTCTATCTTTTTCTTTTTCTTTATTAACTTAGAATATTTATTAGTAAAAGTTGATCCCGGTTGCTGTCTATGGCAGCAGTCGTTAAGCCGAGTTGGAGGCCTTCGGGCGGCTTGAGAACTTCTAACCGTCAAGTTGCCCACTCACTTGACAAGGCCTAATCCCTATAAGGTCTAGTTTCCCCTTGGGGTTGGAAGGTCAGATGGCAGTCGTTTTCGTAAAAACTAGTGCCTACGCCAAATCTTGGGATTAGGTAGCGGACCCCAGGCATCCTTCAGGATGCAACTGTACTGGGATAACGCTAGGAGGATGATGGATGATTTATTAGTAAAAGTCGCGAATTTGCGCGATAATCGCGTAGTGGCGTTTGTTTTAGGACGATCCCTTTAGGACACCTATTCGAGTTCAATATATTCAAGAATTTCACTTGCGCGATCGCGTTGTATTAGGACGATCCCTAAGGGTACTGCTCTCCAGGCCGTTCGGTCTTGTGCCATTTGTACAGTTGCCTGTAAGGTGGACCCGGTAACTTCTTGGATCACATCTGTCCATCTCCTGGGTGCACGTCCTCTGCACCTCCTTCCAAGCATACAAGAGACCAAGCATACAAGATTTATTAAGAGGCCCCATCCATCCTTCCATCGACACGTCCAGTAATTTTTAGAGGCGTACAGTGTGATAATCACAGGATAATCATCATTAGCCTGATAACTGACAGCTGATGTAGATAGATACAGCACTTACATAATTTTGATATAAAAAAACAGTCATGATGACAGGCAGGTAGTACTGTAAACTGTAATTATGTCATTACGAATTTTTAATATTTCACAATGTTTTACAAGTTTAATAGATTTACAGTTAATGGCAATAATATGCTTTCCTAATTCTCGTGACATTTTTTGAGCATATTTTATAAAGATATGGAATTTTTAGTAGTCGGAACAAAAAGGCACAAGAAGGCAAGGTCATCCTTGGAGGAGGCCTTTACCCGCCCAGGGATTGTATTGTGAGAAATAAAAGGCTTTTTTATTTTATATACAGTACAGTACAGACTTAGACGAGTAGGTATAGTAGATTGTGTCACAAGGGAGCAAAATGACATATTTACGGCGTGGGCGTAAATTGAATCCTGAACGAAGCGAAGGATTATATAATAGAATCCTGAGCGTAGTGAGGGATTCAAGAAATTAACGCCCAAGGTGGAAATAATTTTGCTTCCATGTGACACATACTGCTTTTCACATCACCTATTGAGGATAATGAAACATCTGAAATAACAATGGTTGTGCATTTATTTTATCAAAATCGATACAATAACTTATAACATGTTACAGAAAAGTGCCACTTTGATCCCTCCTAGCCGGGAAGAAAAGTACCACTTTGATCCCTCCTAACAGGGAAGAAAAAGCCCTTATACGAATAGGTGATGTGAAAACGATATTGCCCGATCATCCATAATAGATGAGAGTCAAGGTGACAAAGCTAGTTTATTTAGGGTGTCCAATATGCTGGTGGTAATTGAAGTTACATTCACACCGAAGCGTTTGCAATATTTTTGCTTCGTCGTTAATGATATGTCTGTCAGCCAGGTTCCTAGTTATAAAACAGAATTAGCTTTGCGCATTTTATCGTTTACCAGAATGCCACTTGCATGTGCAAATAAAATATCGTAAGTAAATCTAAATTTTATACAATATGCCACTGTTTTTCGTAACTCCTTATACGTCACAGCTCACAGCTCAATACCTACTCCGCGACATTTCAATAAAAATATTCGTTGAAGTAACTAACTAGTAAGTTTGTAGTAAGTTTACGTTGTCATGCAATTTAAAACCTTATCGCGAATATTTAGTACGAATGATTAAGGCGTGAAAAGATAAATTGAGTTACTTAATTTTTTCCACTTCCATTGTAGATAATTCAATTTACATATGTACTACTCACAGCTGAGGTGTAGGTGTATACTGTGTGATACGCGCCTAAGATAACAAACAACGATCGTACCACATTAACTTCCACTTTTAGGAATCCTTACGTCATGGATATAAAGGCTATTATAGCTTGACGAAGCTTCGACTGTTTGTCGAGCTACTATCAAACAGTGTTCAGTCGCCGCCTGTATATGAAGAGGTGCACAAGTTTTTTTTTTTTATAAATAATATTTTGGACTTCGGTGATTTGTGTTTATAATGCCGGCTGAAAGTGATTTTATGAGATCGTGGGTTAGTAATCACTTATTATTGGGTTATATGTGAAATACATAGTAATAATAAATATAAAGGTACGTAATTTAAGTAAATAGTTTAATAAATATATGACAAATGGCGCCTTCATTTGTTTCTTGTATGAAACTTAATATATGTACAGTCAGCCCATGAAAATGTTGAGCATACTTAGAACCTTGTCACATCGAAATCTAAGAAATATTTAGACTGAAACGTCATAAAATTTGAAACCTCTTTAATTTGACAAAGTACTAAAGTGCTCAACATTTTCGTTGGGCCACTGTACATAGTATGTACATAGGTACTTCACTGATAAAAAAAACAGTAGGTTGATGTCAGTTTCTTAATGAATAATTAAGTACATCGATTCATCGATCGAAGTTTATAGATACGAATACCTCTATATTATGATCCATTATAAATGCAGCAATCAAGTGTACAAGGCGTGTTGTTTTTATACATCATTATGTATTTGTCTTTCCGTATAGTTGACGGAGTTAAACGAAGGTCTCTGCTTCAGCTTCGACAAAAATGCTTTCGTATGTCCGGATTTTCGGTTGTACTCCTATCTATACAGGGGGCCGATTTTTAAGTGTCGAACGCTCGACTTTTAAATAAATAAATAAAAAATAAATATTTGTGGACAATCTTACACAAATCAACTTAGTAGTGACCGGCCGGGGCATTTATTTGTGTGATGAGCACGAATATTTGTTCTTGGGTCTTGGATGTTTTCTATGTATTTAAGTATTTATTTATCTATATAAGTATGTATATCGTCGCTTAGTATCCATAGTACAAGCTTTGCTTAGTTTGGGACTAGGTTGATTTGTGTAAGATTGTCCACAAATATTTATTTATTTATTTAATTATACTGATAATCAAATGGGATTGGAACGAAATTATTATTATGCAACTAGCATAATTTAAGTTCTAGACAGATTTTATACTGACAGGAAACACTTTTTCCTGTCAGCATAGTTTGTTATTTTGCTATCACTGGTATGAAATGTTTGCGCATAAGCAAGCATGACTAGCACTATGAGGAGACGCGTATATAATATAATCACGCTTCAAACCGGAAAATAGCGTATTTACTTATTCATGGTTAAATTACGTAGTTATCATTAAATTTACATTTTTCACGCGGTTCAAGGTATCTATAGATTCTGTACGTAATCTATCTTAATCCGAATCATTAATTTATCATCATTAATAAAATTGATAATTAAAAAATTACCAACACGACTGCGCTAAAAAATAAAACAAGTTTCATAATAAAGAATTTCAGGATATCTTATTTGGTTTTTACAAGCAAAAATAATGTATACACTTTGTATTGAACTTCCATAGAAAGTGTACCCGTTATTTTTGCTCTCGAGTGTATTTTTGTATTGTAGGTATGTAGTAGGTCTCCCGACGGCAAACAAAGATTTTCTTAAGTGCTGCCGTGTTCTTACGTGCAGTCGTGTTTTTATTTTATTTTTTCAAATGACCTAATTGGTTCCGTACCTAAGCTTTAATTTTTACACCAAGGATCTACATTAGTTACTTATATCATACCTAAGGATAGTCACGTGTTATTCTAATAATTACTACAAGGTACGTGTGCATCTGTGCATCGCAATATTTAATGGTTTATCGTTTGTCGCGCGTACGTATGCCTAAATAGATGTACAATTTTGAACCTTATCGTATGGACACAAGTCTTATTTACGTATTTTTTTATTGAACGATTCCACAGACGACCTTCGGCGATAATTATTTATTCCCAGCCGGTGTAGTAAACACGCCATGGCTGTGCGAGTTTGTATAGTAGTGGAACATTAAATGTAATGTAAGAGTTACAGGGTTTTTTATAAGTAGACTAGACTTATATGTAGGTATAGTGTTTATTTTAAAAATCTTGGTGTACTACTATAGATATATGTACTTCAGTGGCGGAGCGTCCATACAACTCGATTCCCACCGGCTTGCCTAATTTTCTGAAGTTCTTTTACTATGGCTCATGAAGAATAAGAAAGGCAAATTATTACCGGCTTTCCTAAGAATATTTTTGACGCGCCGCCACTGATGTACTTACACACTTTGTAAAAAAATATATTTTGATTTAACTATATGATTAGTGTTTAATTTGTTGATAAGCTCTCGATGAAATAATAATGGCACCAATCAATATATGCCAATACACAATAAAGATTACAAAAGTAGTTACATTACAAAATTTACAAACATTGTTTTGTCTTCTATCTTGAAAACTTCAACTAATGGAATATAATATAACGATTATGCTCCCGTCTCGGGGAGGGGGGTCAACAGTTTTAAATTACTTTACAAAAGAAATTGTTAGTCCCTTTATAAACGGGTTCCAAGCGGGACGTAGTTGTCATACCTACTTACTAAAGATATATACCTAGTAGATTGTGTCGCAAGGAAAGAAAGGAAAGGAAGGGGTATTTACGGAAAGGGCAGTGAAGCGAAAGATTCTAAAGTAGAATCTTGAGCGTAGCAGTGTTTTTACGCCCGAGCTGGATATAAATTAGCTACCGTGTCACATATACTGCTTTTCACTTTACCTATAAGGCCCGCTGCTAAAAACATGAAATGTCATACAAATAACTTTGTTACCGAGTGGCACATATTGCTTTTCACACCTATGAGGAAAAGAGTAATTGTTGCCCTGAAATGAGGGACGAAATGGACGACTTTGACCCTTCATTCGAGGAAAACAATCCGCGCGAGTAGACAAAAAGCGTGCATGACATGACATGGAGCTTTGTCGCGCATTAATAGCATGACTCCCGCGGGAAACTTGTGCTACGGGAAGCGACAAATTTGGCAGCCGCGAGAGACTTTTTTATTTTTTATTTATATATGACACACCAACCTAAACCTTCAAAATAGCATATTGACATAATAGGACACGAGACATATTTATGTACCAATAACAGGCATGCAACAGCACTTACGGGTTCGAGGCATTGACACTAAATTAAAAAGTATAATAAACAAAAAACAAAAAGGAAAAATACAATAGATTAAAATGCGAGAACACAAATATTTTGTTATAGATATTAATGGAATTTAAGATTGAGCTGGTTTGAGTAGGATAGAGCATTCTACGTTTTAGAGTCGCCCCTGGGATATATAGGAATAAGGTCACACGGGTGTTTTAATGCCTAATTATGTACAGTTGCATACATTACTTTATCTACACACATATTATAACTACTCTAAGATGGGTTCAGAAACCGTAGTAAATAAATACAATAATTGTGTTAATACAACCTTTTTTGCACGGTTGCGGAAATATCGAAATCAGAACTGGCAACCGATACCTGAATGTTATTTTAAAAAGTAAAGAGTCCCTATTCTGATGTGATCATGTCGTTCTAGCTCAAATTTCGTGCGATATATACTAAAAAAACATCGAGCTGATATTTCGCATCAACTGAATTTGAATTTTCAGTGATACTAGAATAGGGACATGTCAACTTTGACATTTAAATTTTGACAGTTTTGTTTGACGTTTAATATTTTAACATCATATATGAGATTAAAATTAAAAATTATATTACTGCTGTAGCCTTAGCCACAGATAAGAAAATTGCCATAAATTCATTGAATGTTGAAATGAGAGTCATTTTCTACGGTTTCCGAACGCATATTAGAGGATTTATGATATGTGTGTAGATAAACATCATTTTGTTACTATTTTGTTACTATTTCCAGATCCGCAGTCACCAGCGCACGCCGTCAGGCTCGCGCGACTTCAAGGAGGCGACCAAGCGAGATGCGCTCGCGCGGGTCGAGGTCGAGCTGGAGCGGCTGCTGGCGAGCGTGCCCGAGACGCGCCGCCCGCTGGTCGTCAAGGAGTTCCAGGGGTTCAAGAACCTCTTCAGCAGGTTCCTCGCTGAACGTGAGTTGCTAAAGACGAAGCAAAAATTGATGGGGGCTTATAAAACACCCTTTTATAAAAGTATGGCCACCGTGTGGCCGTATTTTTTTAAAAGTTTTTTATTAGCAGTAAACGTGGTAAATACGTGGTCTTACAATAATATAAATGATCACACATTTAGCATTTTTTTGCATGCAAAAATTAAGACATCATACATTAACATTGATTATACGAGTTCATATACAGTGTGGAAATAAATTATGGGCCCTGGAGGAAAACTACCTTAAATCCTTGAGTTAGCTCATTTAACTTAAAGGAAACATTCTTTTATTTTTAAAAAGAAACAAAACTGCATTCAAATAATTTCTTAAATTTTCTAAGACTTTCTAAGAAATTTTAACTCAATATTGGTTTTTATGGATATCTTGTACCTACGACAGACGAGTATAAGACCTAATGTTTCTTGGAGAAATATTATCCTTAACATTGACTGTATCAACACTATCAACTAGTGACATAAAAAAGCGAATGTTTATTTTTAGAAATTTTAAGTGGGTTCGATTCCCGGGTGAGACAAGCGAATTTTAGACAATCCTAGAATGCAGTTTTATTGCGTTTTAAAAATAAAGGAATGTCTCCTTTAAGAGGAGGGGTAGGGCAAGCTCTCTCCATACAAACTTTGTGCAGGATTTACTTCGTTTGTGTTTGCATTCAAGTTATGATTTTTGGTCAGTATGCTTATTTTTCTCATAGCTATTTCGTGATGTAATTTTTTTTAATTTTTTTTTTTTAATTTTGATTTTTTTTGAAATATTTGAAAATTTTCACATCACGATCTTCGCATATCTAATATTTACAACCAAAAAAATTATTATATTTGTTAGTGCCAAAACCGACGAATAAAACCTGCACAAAGTTTGTATGGGGAAGGCCTTGCCCTACCCTGCGCCTTAAGTGTAACGAGCTAACTTAATGATTTAACGCAGTTCCCCTCCAGGGCCCATACATTCTTTACTCCCTGACCCTGTATAATAATTAGTAGTTTTTTTTTACATACAGCAGGTTATTACACGGTAGGTATATTCCGATCTAACGCATAGCATATCCTATGTGCTCTATTGTCTAGTTTTATCAAGTAATTAGGGTAGTGTCTACTTATAAGTATGGTTTGCGATTTGCGTCAATGTCCTCACCTACTAAAATGTTTACTTTTTCCTTCCAGAGGGTCCATCAGTAACATGGGAGAACATTCAGAAGCTGCCAGAAGGCGCCGTCATAGACTACGGTTCGCTCCAGACTCCGACCACGGAGAACGTGCACCACATGCTGGACAAGCTGGTGGTGGTGAAGCTAAATGGTGGTCTGGGTACTTCCATGGGCTGCAAGGGGCCCAAGTCCGTCATACAAGTCAGGAACGAGCTCACGTTCCTGGATCTCACTGTGCAGCAGATTGAGGTTTGTATTCTGTCTGCAGAAAGTACTAGGAGCATACGATACAGCAGGAGACAGCGCTCTCCTTCGCTAGCTGGCTTCTAGACAGGCTCTCGATGGCAGTATAGACGCTTCCAGAAACCGCTCGCATCGGCTACGGCTTAAAACAACCGACTTGTTGCGATGAAGGTACCAGGAGTGTATAATACAGCAGGAGTTGTGAGGAGGTTTTGGAAGGCACCCAGTGCCGGATTAAGACTACTTGATGCCCTAGGCAATCCACGCCCGTGGGCCCCCCATCCGCGAAAACGCGAGCAAAGCAAGCGCGAAATTTTTCAAATATTATGATGCAGGTGCAGAAAATACTTCATGGTCATACGCATCAAGTCATAACAAATCTAGACGAAAACGCGAGCGTAGCGAGCGCGAAATTTTTCGAACGTTATGATGCAGGTGCGGAAAATACTTCATTCTCATCAAGTCATGGATGTAAACGCGAGCGCAGCGAGCGCGAAATTTTTCGAACATCATGATGCAGGCGCGCATAAAAAACCATACATTATTAATGTAAAAATAGCAGCTGTTGGTTCTGCGAATAAATAAATACCCGGTAGAAATCGACACTAAAAAAATATAACTACGCAAACCACGATGTTAATCTACTTATTTTTAGGGTTTCGTACATACCCGAAGGGTCCAATTGGAGTCCTTTCACGTGTACGTCTGTCACCTATCACAGGTTTTCAAGCCAAACGGCTGGAAATTCCGTTTTCAAATTTTCATAGTTTAAAGCATGCGGTTTACCCAAAGCCCTACAAATTATCGAAAAATATTTTAAGGGCGTGAAAAAAAAAATGATTTGACCGGTCGTTGTTTAGAGTTCGTTGAATAGATAAATACTGTTTACCTCCCTACCTCCCTACCCCCCTGGTTGCTCCTGAGAGGTGTGTAATTTTCTGGGAGATAGGAGTGGGTTAGAGAGATATACCGTTTTTTATCGCTCTGAATGAGAAGAGCAGCTGCCAAAGTACCTTAGGTATTTTTACGAAATTTTGCCCCGCTTTTTTTTGCCTCCCATCGGCCTATGAACTTCGAATTTGGTCATATTTCATGTTTATTATTACGTATATTTTACTAACAAATGGTAGTGCTATAACCGGAACGAGCGAGCAAGCGGGGAGCGGGCACTTATCACCCCGAACGTCAACACTAGTCGTGCGGATTTTCAAAATAACCTTTTTTTTCGCGGTGTTTCTGGTGCCCCCCTAGACGTGGTGCCCTAGGCAATTGCTTAATTTGTTTAAGGGTTAATCCGGCACTGAAGGCACCTCGGTGAAGATAGAAGCTTCTAAAACCCGTCATAGACTACGGCTCGCTCCAGACACCAACCACGGAGAACGTGCACCACATGCTGGACAAGCTGGTGGTGGTGAAGCTAAATGGTGGTCTGGGTACTTCAATGGGCTGCAAGGGGCCCAAGTCCGTCATACAAGTCAGGAACGAGCTCACGTTCCTGGATCTCACTGTGCAGCAGATTGAGGTTGGTATCCTACCTGCAGAAAGTACTAGGAGCATACGATACAGCAGGAGATACAGCGCTCTCTTTGGCTCGCTGGCTTCTAGACAGGCTCTCGATGGCAGTAGAAGCTTCCAGAAATTTCTCGCATGGGCTACAGCTTAAAACAACCGGTTACCGGTTAGTTGCGATTAAGGTACCAGGAGTGATAATACCAGGGGGGTCTCACTCCGTCAGTTCGCTGCGCCGCTGTGAGTACACCCGTAGGTGGTCTATTCAGTGACTGCCGCGCATTGCTACCGGACGATCGCGTCGTCGCGTCATTCGCTTGGTGTGGTCAAAAATTTGTTATTTGCCTGTAGAATCACTGAGGTAATACTAATAGAGCAGACATCTCAACTTGATTTCTTGTCGCATGAGTTAGGGTCAAGTGACACAAGTGCACTCAGTCTGTGCCAGACGGCTGTGATAGTTGGACGGATGACGTTAAAAAAGCGTGCGGGTAAATATGCCTACCTGTGTACTGGAGCACAGCGCAAACCATTCAGGAAAGTCAAATAAAAGTCAAGGAGTGACTACTCAGTAGTAATATTACTGGATATTCCTTAAATTCGCCTATAAAAATATTTGTTGTATTAATTTTAAGTCGTGCCGACGCGTCATGTGGCCGCCATGAAATCATAGAGTAACGAAAGAACGATTACGCAGACGGGACAATTGAGACGTGAAATGTTAATAGAGATTATGAAATGAAATATTGTGCTGCAGTTTAAAATATTGTATATTATTATATCTACACCAATGCCATAAAACCTCTATAATGATTTTGAAGAAAGTTTATGATTAATAGTGGTATAAAAGCATGAAATGCACATAATTTGGCGTAAAGAAATATGCTTTTAATGTAAAATCCACACTGCTGTTTTAAATGCTTTTCATTATGCACCATTACAAAAATAACTATTAATTTTCCCATTGTACATACGTCGTGAATCAATATAAGGTAGGTAGGATAAACTGTATGTCGCATCTGTTGCGCGCTCATTCTTTAATCAAGTCTGACAACGTCTTGTGTTTGAAATGTCTGTTCTAGTGTAACATATATTTCAATGTGTAGAATAGGGCAGCCTCAGGAAATAAGCACCATTGTTGATTCACGATTATATTCGGAATAATAGAATGACAGCTGACAGAAGCTACATAAAGAAATAAAAAGGTAAACGTATAAACAGTGTGTACCTACACTACATACCTATGTGGTACTTCTGTACGTAAGGTCCAGGTCAATAGACATAAGAAATGATGTAAACAGACCAATTTACCTTCATTACTTCGTAATCACGCACTTTTAAAGAACGAACACAGTCTTACCAGCAATTTATAGACATAATCCTTGTAATTGCATTCATTTTAAGCTATAATATCGTTTAATTATTCATATTTCAATAAAAACAATTTTCGTTTACAATGATTAGGTATGTGACAATAGTTTGTCAATTTTTTTATTCATAAAAATGCTAGGAATCTATATTGTCATTGAAAAAAAAGTTCGTTTAAGTGATGGGAATATCAGTATATCGAAAAAGTTTAATGTCATCATAGATTAAATTACAAATAAACTCACTTCTCATCATTTTCATTTACTTTGCTATGAATTTTCTTTGCCCATTTATTTTTATTTGCTGCCATGAAGTTAAGAGCCACAAATATTACTGTTATAGACTTTTGTCATCACTATTTCACAACAAATCCATAGACGACAAATGAATTGTCAGTCAGCTATATTTGTTTACATAATTTCCAATTTCTATTGACGCACGGTATAGTAGGTACTAGGGAATGCAGAACCGGTACCATTTATCAGTCCCGGGATTTTCGGTACTGGCCGGTAGAGGAACCGGGATTTCCCGGTATTTTCGGTACTTTCGGGAAATTACTTGTGGTGGTTTTGAGACGTGAGTAGTTTTAGCCTAATACCTTTTTTGGACAATATGATAATAATATCAGGGATGAAAAAAGAAAATACACGTGTTTTGTTATCAAAATACACATTAATTATATAAATCACAATGAATTTGCTTATTTTATCTTAGCGTTTTATAAAACGGACTCAAAATTATATCAACGAGTTTACTAAATGCTTACAATTTGTTCATTATTATTTTAACTTTAATTGAATCAAGAGTCTGTCATAATCATTGCTGCCGTGGAGTGTCTTGTACAACTTAAGGTTGTAGTACAGAGTTTGTCCAGAATATAGTAAGTGTAATTATTACACCGTTATGTTACATTGTTATGAATGAAGACAAATCCTGTACAATATTCTTGACTAAAGGTATTTGCATCTCAAAAAGCGTATAAAATAACCGTAAAATTACGAGGGCAGATTGTTTACACTTCACAAACAAAAATCATTTCAATAATTAGTTATTGCTTATCTCCTTCTGTCAAATATTCCTTTGTCATTTGGTAAGCTAAGCTGTTTGTCACATAATTTTATTGTAACCGTGTAGGATAATATTAATAAGAAAGAAGTAAGATTCTCACTTGAAATATTTTAATAGGTGTAATAAAGTCTAAAGTGGTAAATCGTTCTCAGCCGAAGCACTTCTATAACTCATAGCGGTAACCAAAACCAACCCTCTACAACCACAGTGATACCGGTGGAAGTTTTAGCTGAGGGTGAATTAACACTCTTGCTGTACCTGTAATAGTACCTGCACAAGAGTGTTAATTCACTCTTACCTAACACTTCATCTGTATTATTGCTGTTGTCGAGGGTTGGTTAACACTACGGGTATAAAAATCACTGCTCTACAGGCCTTCTGTAATCTTTACCTGTTGTATCGCGTGGGCCTGTTTCGGGGTTATAACGATGTTATAGCATGCTCTAACATCTTTATACAGGCATGTGTTAACACTTTAATAATCATATGGAACCGATATAAGAATGATATACAGGTATTCTTAACGCTAGCGTGCTGGTTGGGTGCTAGTTGGGCGACTACCTACTAATAGTGTAGCTGTAGAACAATGAACACGCACGTTGGGGTAAGTATGCGGGTGGAGGACTGGTTAGGTGACGGCGCTGATGAATTTGTATAAGCGGGACGGAGTAATGGCCAGCCGTGGTCGTGAATTGGCTGCTTAGAGCGATGTTTCCGTTTATAAACATCGCTTGCGTTATTTTATCGATATATCTCTTATTATTTATAGATTAGCGTATTAAATTTAAGCTGCAAATTACATTTCCCGAAAATCCCGAAAATACCGGGAATTCGATTTCGTAGTACCGGTTCCTACCTTGGTTCAAAAAACCGGGAAATCCCGGTATTTTCGGTACCGGTATTTCCCGGGAGCAAACCCTAGTAGGTACGGTACTGGTACGTGAGTTTTAACCGTTTAGTAAAATAAAGTTATAACATGTCTCACGAAAGTTTAAATTCAAATAGTAGGTACTATTACTTATTTTGTGATAATACATGTGAGTTGTGAGGCCGTTCGTTTGAGCTTGATTCTGTTCTGGAAGGCACCTCGGTGACTGTTCCTGAGAATCCTGCTCAGAGCATTCGTTTCTTTTATAATTTTATAATTATTTTTATGCCACACCTGGCCATAAAGTGGCAATTACCGCACGCTCCGCGCGCGGGAAATCCCACTTCCTGGCCATAAAATTTTGTACTTAACACGGGCGGTAATAAAGCAAGCCTCAGATCGCATATTTATCGCCCTTGCCTTCGGCTCGGGCGTCAAATACCTGCGATCTGAGACATTCTTTGTTTTACCGCCCTTGTTAAGTAATGTACTATTATGTCTTCGTTTTCTCATTCAAGCATTTCATTTATCTTCAACTCTTGCTTCCAGCACCTGAACAAAACGTACAAATGCAACGTGCCGCTCGTCCTCATGAACTCATTCAACACGGACGAGGACACACAGAAGGTGATCCGCAAGTACAAGGGCCTCAAGCTGGACATCCACACCTTCAACCAGTCGTGCCATCCGCGCATCAACAGGGAGAGTCTGCTGCCGGTCGCTAAGGATGGCAACGTTCATAGTGATATTGAAGCGTAAGTGTGCTTGGATAAGGTTGAAATTTAATTGGCATTATCATGACTCCTCGGGAGTCTGCTGCCGGTCGCTAAGGATGGCAACGTTCATAGTGATATTGTAGTGTAAGTGTGCTTTGATAAGGTTGAATTTTAATTGGCATCATCATGACTCCTCGGGATTCTCTGCTGCCGGTCGCTAAGGATGGCAACGTTCATAGTGATATTGTAGTGTAAGTGTGCTTTGATAAGGTTGAATTTTAATTGGCATCATCATGACTCCTCGGGAGTCTCTGCTGCCGGTCGCTAAGGATGGCAACGTTCATAGTGATATTGTAGTGTAAGTGTGCTTTGATAAGGTTGAATTTTAATTGGCATCATCATGACTCCTCGGGAGTCTGCTGCCGGTCGCTAAGGATGGCAACGTTCATAGTGATATTGAAGCGTAAGTGTGCTTATGATAAGGTTGAATTTTAATTGGCATCATCATGACTCCTCGGGAGTCTCTGCTGCCGGTCGCTAAGGACGGCAACGTTCATAGTGATATTGAAGCGTAAGTGTGCTTGGATAAGGTTGAAATTTAATTGACGTCATCATGACTCCTCGGGAGTCTGCTGCCGGTCGCTAAGGACGGCAACGTTCATAGTGATATTGTAGTGTAAGTGTGCTTTGATAAGGTTGAATTTTAATTGGCATCATCATGACTCCTCGGGATTCTCTGCTGCCGGTCGCTAAGGACGGCAACGTTCATAGTGATATCGAAGCGTAAGTGTGCTTTGATAAGGTTGAATTTTAATTGGCATCATCATGACTCCTCGGGAGTTTCTGCTGCCGGTCGCTAAGGACGGCAACGTTCATAGTGATATTGAAGCGTAAGTATGCTTATGATAAGGTTGAATTTTAATTGGCATCATCATGACTCCTCGGGAGTCTCTGCTGCCGGTCGCTATGGATGGCAACGTTCATAGCGATATTGAAGCGTAAGTGTGCTTGCATAAGGTTGAATTTTAATTGGCATCATCATGACTCCTCGGGAGTCTCCGCTGCCGGTCGCTAAGGATGGCAACGTTCATAGTGATATTGAAGCGTAAGTGTGCTTTGATAAGGTTGAAATTTAATCGGCATCATCATGACTCCTCGGGAGTCTCTGCTGCCGGTCGCTAAGGATGGCATCGTTCATAGTGATATCGAAGCGTAAGTGTGCTATGATAAGATTGAATTTTAATTGGCATCATCATGACTCCTCGGGAGTCTCTGCTGCCCGTCGATAAGGACGGCAACGTTCATAGTGATATTGAAGCGTAAGTGTGCTTTGATAAGGTTGAATTTTAATTGGCATCATCATGACTCCTCGGGAGTCTCTGCTGCCGGTCGCTAAGGATGACAACTATGAACGTTGTCAACGTGATATTGAAGCGTAAGTGTGCTTGGATAAGGTTGAAATTTTATTGGCGTCATCGTGACTACTGGCCGACTGTAACGAGCATGACTATATTGGAGACTAGGAGTTATATAATAAGGTGTAGTTTAGAATGCCGAACGCTCTCATCGATCTTCGAAAACTGCCGGTCGCTATAAGGACGGCAACGTTCATAGTGATATTGAACCGTAAGTATGCTTTGATAAGGTTCAAATTTAATTGGCATCGTCATTCCTTGCTGGCGGTAGCCAGTTTGACTATATTGGAGCCTAGGAGTTATACAATAAGGTGTAGTTTAGAATGGCCAACGCTCTCGTTGAAGATGTTTCTACTAGTTACTAGCTAGTTCACTAGTTCTATTGTTTTTTTTTTGTAAAAATTAGCAAAAGAGCTCTTACGCCACAACTCACAGAGCCACTAATAATAAGAATATACTAAATATTATGAATATTTGTTGTTATAGTTGGTACCCGCCCGGTCACGGCGATTTCTACGAGTCCTTCCACAACTCAGGCCTCCTACAGAAGTTCATCCAAGAAGGCAGAACGTACTGCTTCATCAGCAACATCGACAACCTGGGCGCCACCGTCGACCTCAACATCCTCAACCTCCTCCTCAACCCGGACCCTCAACGGACCGTCTCCGAGTTCGTCATGGAGGTCACTGACAAAACCAGAGCCGACGTCAAGGGAGGCACGCTCATTCAATACGAAGACAAGTTGAGGCTTCTAGAAATCGCTCAAGTACCTAAAGAACACGTCGATGATTTCAAATCAGTCAGTCAGTTCAAATTCTTCAATACTAATAACTTGTGGGCGAAATTAGATGCTATACAAAGGGTGGTCGAACAAGGATCATTAAACATGGAAATTATTGTTAATAACAAGCATTTAGGCGATGGTTTGAATGTTATACAGCTTGAGACAGCTGTCGGAGCGGCTATGAAGTGCTTCGAAGGCGGTATAGGCGTGAACGTGCCTAGGTCTAGGTTCTTGCCTGTGAAAAAGACCTCAGACCTGTTGCTAGTGATGTCCAACTTGTACAGCCTGTCACACGGGTCGCTAGTGATGTCTCCGCAGAGGATGTTCCCGTCTACGCCATTGGTGAAGCTTGGTGACAATCATTTTGCGAAGGTGAAGGAATACCTGAATCGGTTCGCTACGATACCGGACTTGATTGAGTTGGACCATTTGACGGTGTCCGGGGATGTCACGTTTGGAAGAGGGGTTTCTTTGAAGGTTGGTATTTTTAAAATATATTTAAGGTTCGTTCCGCTTTAGATGACGAAATTGCACATAACGTGTGGTTTTACAACTTCTTTTGTTGCTAAATGTGAAAGGAAAAGATAACAAAGAGAGGCCACAAAACTAACGGCTAACCGATGCGGCACGTGTACTGTATTTTAAATATATTTAAACAATACACGCCTGCGTAGTTGTTTAACGACTCTAGTTGGAGATAACAACTAAACAAGGGATGTTGGTAATGGTTGGTTTTAACCACTTTTCGTCATCTAAACTGGATTGTACTTTACATCTGCAGAACTTTCCTTTGTTTTCTTCTCTCTGTAGAAATTACGAGAGTAACTAAATAATACGGATGACTAAGGCGCGGTAATCAATGCTCTTATTTGATATAAGAACTAAAACTGATAATAAATGTCAAAATCACGAGGACTGCTCTTGAATGAACTTTATAAGACCCTGTAAGACCCTTTATGTGTTCTGTTATTTTTACCATTTTTAGTGACCGCTACTAAAAATTAAACTACTGCTTTGAAAGTTGGCCAAATTATATTTTAAATTTGAACTGTTTATTTGTAAAACAACATGCGCGCATAAACATTTAGGGAAACTTAGCCCAATCTCTAAATTTGATGATTATTTGGTAAGCTATGATGTGGCTTCAATTAATTTCTTTATAGCTTTCTTTAGGTCTTATACCTAATTCGGACATTTTGACATTTATAATATTTTTTTACAGGGCACGGTAATCATCATAGCGAACCACGGCGATCGTATCGACATCCCGTCCGGCGCCGTACTCGAGAACAAGATCGTATCCGGCAACCTTCGCATCCTGGACCACTAACACGCAACGTTCGACTGACGATCTTAACCCGGAATACGATATAACCTCCTGTAGGGTGAATTGCAACAACATTTATCGGATATATCATATCACACACACTCGATCTTGACCGCGAATGTGACGTTTTTTCCCAGCCGGGTTGCAATAATATTTTACGCATTTAACCCCTCGTCTAACTCACTGACGCTCTTATCCCAAAGAACACTAAACGGACCGGAAAATCGTCCAATAAGTGAGAAATCGCACGCTACCTACGCTACAGAATACAAAACCTGTCGATGACGACTTGAGAATTCGTGGATTGAATTATTTATAGCGTTAATTATAGACATCTATCAAACTTCACAAACAGATTTTTTAACGAACGTACTCAACATTGACGATGTTACCTTTTTGAAACAACCTGCCTTTTATGTGTCGATCGATCTTATCCATGATTTAGATTGTTCCGTCTAATATTTATTTTTGAGAGATTAGGTTTTTTAAAGCCGAATGACGCCGCGCGTATAAACTAGTCACATGGAAATATCGCTGTATCTGTGCAAAATCATGATGTAATTTATATTTAAGTATATTTTTTATACAGATATGTCAATTATTTGCACGATCTATGTATTTGCTCATTAAATAATGTTTTGAAAATGTAGTATATATTCATAAATTTCATAATATTAAGTATAAGATGGAATTAGGTTATGATCAGGGGGCCGATTTTTGAGTGTCGAACGGTCGAATTTACACTCTACATCTGTCAAAACATCATAGTTTTTTGACAGATCTCGAGTGAAAAAATCGAGCGTTCGACACTCAAAAATCGGCCCCCAGTTCTTGGAAATAGTGTGAGCGACAAGACATTTTTATTCCTAGGGAATAGGGCATATTTTTCATCTAGTTGATCTTCCCCTAACTAGATCTAATCTAACCTACATATTCTTAAACTCTAGTATTTAAGCTTGCATAATAATACGGTACTATGTATTGTAGGTTTATTGTAATTGCCAAAAAAAATGAATTTATTTCGCATGTTGTTTGTTTTGGAGCTTTTTTATTAAATTTATAATTTTACATATTGTTTTTGGTTTGTAAAACGGCCCAGATTTTTTTGTAGTTATTGTAGTTTAGCAGCTTATTTGATATTGGAACTGTGCCATCGGTCGTTCGATTGTTGTAGTAAATTGTTGAAACAATGTTGTGTTTAATTTATTTCTTCGGCCAATTCAAACCCAATCGTTGAAACCCTTAAAATTATTTTATTATATTTCGGGGCAGCATTTAGGTGTTTGGGTACCTACAAACCTTAACTTTGAAATGGGACAAAACTTATCGTCAAATAGAAACGTTACATTATGTAAAATAACGTATAGTCTGGCTAAAATATCTTTACCCAGCAATTTTTATCTTTTATCTGTGAATCTGTACATGACAACACCGAAGATAGGACAATTTGACAACCACCACCAGGTATGACAGCTTAACTTCCCGAGTTTGCAGAACTGGCGCTACTATCGTTCCGCCATCTGAATCCTTAAATGCGTTTTTTTTTTCTTGTTCGAATAAAATGCAATATTTGCTAATTTAAGATGTACCGAAAACGGGAAAAAAATATTTTTTTTAATTTGAAAAAATTAAAAAAAAAAAGTTTTTTTCATGCATTATGAAATGTACAAATATTGATTATTTATATGTGAAGACAATATTTGATCAATCGTAAGCGGTGTTCGTCAAATCTGATTGCATGGAAAGTTTGACAAGTTTCTATGGGATGACAGCTGCCGGCGCCATATTTGACGATGACCGGTCTGTGTTCGTACGTTGGTGCAACTGGCACTGCCATACTCAATTTGTATTTGTTTGACAGTTCATTTGCTTGGTAGACTTAACGTAGCCAGACTATAAAAGACACTTGTAGTTTACACTTTGCGCCAAAATCTTGTCTTCATAGGTCTTCTAAAAAATAGTTTCTTCAGTGAAAGTGGTTTTGGGTATGTAAATCTAGATGGCGTTATGAACTGTTACATTCAGCGCCTATCCCAAATTCCTCATACGCTACTCTGTGCCTGTCAGCTGTCACCTGTCAATATTGACTGCAGCTGTCATGTTTGTTGTCATTGTATACGACAAAAGTTTTGTAAAATTAATTTGAAATTAATATCAATATAACACAAAACATTTGTTTGTTACAAGAGTGTCAGGGCTTGCGCATAGTATTATTGATATTTATAGTAAAAGTATTGTTTAAATAGAAAAGCTGTGCCTGAAATGCGTTTGAATTAAAAGTGAAAGGTGGTGAAAGTAACAAATGTCCTGGGCCAGTGAGATACCCTCGGAGGATTCCCTATATAAGCAATCAGCCGTCTACTGAGACAAATTATCTTTATAAGTTTCAAAATCCTGGTAATTTTTTTTGTGATAATGTTGAATATTTTTAGGGTTCCGTACTCAAAGGGTAAAACGGGGCCATATTACTAAGACTTCGCTGCCCGTCCGTCTGTCACCATGAACCATGGCTGTATCTCATGAACCGTATATATAGTTAGACAGCTGAAATTTTCATAGATGATGTATTTCGATTATATATATATAACATCAAATACTAAAAATCGGGATACAGTAAATTTTTAAGGGGGCTCCCATACAAAAACATTTTGAGATCCAGCGTCTCTGATGAAGACAATGAGCAAAGTTTTACTACCCATCCTCTTAAGAGGAGGGGTAGGGCAAGCTCTCTCCATACAGACTTTGTGCAGGATTTACTTCGTTTGTGTTTGCACTTAAGTTTTGATTTTTGGTCAGTATGCTTATTTTTCTGTTAGCTATTTCGTGATGTAATTTTTTTTTATTAAATATTTTTTTAAATTTTTTAATTTTGATTTTTTTTGAAATATTTGAAAATTTTCACATCACAATCTTCGCATATCTAATATTTACAACCAAAAAAAATATTATATTTGTTAGTGCCAAAACCGACGAATAAAACGTGCACAAAGTGTGTATGGGGAAGGCCTTGCCCTACCCTGCGCCTTAAACAAAACAAATCTATCCTGTAGAACCCATAACAAGCCTTATTGAGCTTAATATGTTGTTTCTTAATGAAATGAATGTTTATTTATACATAAAAGAAAAGAACAACACAACAACTTACTTTACTTACTTTGATTTTCTTTTCTTTATTTAATAATTATTCACATGTTACAGTAGCAAAATGGTAGGCCTTGCCAAGGTGTCAAATGAACAATGGGAATTCCTGCTATCTTTCATGGAGAACCACCCGGGCATGGCCCAGGGCACGCAGGCCATCTACGGCGCGCACTCCAAGATGGCCGCCAACCGGCTATGGGAGGAACTCGCCACTAACCTCAACAGTGTGGGCACCGGGCGTTATAAGTCACTGTCGGATTGGCGGAATGTAAGCTCATGGAGTTCTTATACTTAACCAGCCCCTTAAGTATTTAAATTTAAAAAACCCTGACAGAAAAAATAGCTATAATCCATCTCTCCCAATCATATCATGCTTCTAAGGGTCAGTCCCCTGGAGTTGCAGGCGTTCATATAGGCTGCGTTGCCCGCTTACCACCAGGCGAGCCGTACGCTTGTTTGCCACCATTATTTTTATAGGACTATTTGGGACCTAATACATAGATTTTACATATATTTAAGAAACATCAATCATCATCATCAACCTTTGCCATAGTTAGTTTTACTGGGCATTTTCCGCAAGTCGACATCCATCCCACGTGCCTATTTTGCGTGAATACTTTTGCCACAATTTGAATTTAAAAACATAATATTTGTAAATTTATGTAAGGCCTTAAAAATCTTTCTTTTCTTTATGTGGACTCTGTGGCATTTGCCAAAATCGATCTTGTATTTGCCAGTTCTGGAAACGGCAGCGCTACGAAGTGCGTAAGAAGGCTAGCGAGCGCCGCGCGGCCGCGGCCAAGATGGGCGCCGCGCCGCTGCCGCGACAGCTGGAGCTGACGGCGCGCGAGAAACGGGTTCTGAAGGTTCTGGGACCCATGACCGTGTTCGGGTGCGAGTTCGTCAGGTTACCTTATGTAAGTTTTTTTTTGTTGTTGGACCGTAGAGTCTCACCCCAGAGGATTGAACTTTTTCTAAGTTAAAGAGTGAATGAGGGCTACCGCGTATGGATTCGCCGCTAGAGGCGCTAGTGTGACGTCAGTCCCCGAAATGTCAAATTTCGTACTTTGTGGGTGGGTTACGCGGGTTTATTTCTAATAAGATTAATATGATGACTATTTTGAAATATCTAAGATTGATAATGGCAAATATGAGTTAGAGGTCAACAAATTTCAGTGCTTTGCGATAATTTTATCACCAGTAAACTTATGTCATACTTTTTTCTGTACAAAACGGGAGTGCGCTACAATACGGAATGTTCGATAAAAATATTTACAGTGCGGTTTCATTGTATAAAAAATGATTTCAACGTGTATTTAGTTTTTACGCCCATAATAACCAATAACAAACTTTGACAGCTGGACTGACAGCACGGTGGCGCCAACTGGTGAGCATAAAACGGTAGCCCTCATTGAAACACAGTCGATAATGATACCATGATTTTGTAATTATAATTGTATTGTATAGTTCTTTTAGCTCACGAACGCGGGTTTTCCATCAGAGGCGGCGCGTAAAAAATATTCTTAGAAAAGCTGTAAATAATTTGCCTTTCTTATCCTTCATGAACCGTAGCAAAAGGACTGGACTGGATCAAAATTAAACAAGCCGGTGGGATTCGAGTTGTATGGACGCTCCGCCACTGTGCCCATTGTTGGAGCTGTGACACATACGAACACATAGACAACATGAACTCATAGCTCCTACGCTGACGCACACATAGACAATGTGCATGTATAGCTCAATGCACAACACCCGCACTCGCGAGATAAAAGTACTCTAACGTAAGTGTGTGTGAGTGTGTAGTCTGTTATGTGTTATTTTTGTTCAGGTTATGCAATAATAGTAGTTTATGCAACTGGTACATAATGCCTAATTATGTACAGTTGCATACACTACTTTATGTACATCCATATATTAAATCCTCTTTCATGTGTTTCGTGTGGGCAATTCTCGCCGGCGTGCGCCATGTTTGCTTCGACAGGCCGGCCCGGTTCCTTATATTTACGTGATCTCATTAAAGTGTTCTATTTCGTGATCTAATAGGGGACGCGCGCAACAGCCGCACAGTATATTATAAAGCGGGGTGTTATCTACGGTTTTTGAACTTATTAAAGAGGATTTACTATATGGGTGTAGATAAAGAGTATTTATTTGTATTATATTGTATTGTAAGTTTGTTTAAATATTACATTAATATGTCAGGCTAGAGAGGAGCCGGATACGTCAGCCGCCGTCTCCCCCCGCCCCACCCCCTCGGCCCGGCCGCAGTCGCCCGCCTTGGGCGCGGGGGGAGGGGGGCGCGCCGCGTCGCCCGCACGCATCCTGCCCGACCCGGCCTCCCCTAACGAGGTGGAGTTCGTCGACCCAAGCACCGTGTACGCCACGGGTTTACAGAAACCGCAACCGTCTGGACCTGGTACGTAACTATGATTAAGAGGGGTAGGGCAAGCTCTCTCCATACAAACTTTGTGCAGGATTTACTTCGTTTGTGTTTGCATTAAAGTTACGATTTTTGGTCAGTATGCGTATTTTTCTGATAGCTATTTCGTGATGTAAATTTTTTTTTGTTTTTTTTTTGTAATATTTGAAAATTTTCACATCACTACCTTCGCATATCTAATATTTACAACGAAAAAAAATATTATATTCGTTGGTGCCAAAACCTACGAATAAACCGTGCACAGAGTTTGTATGGAGAATGCCTTGCCCACCCCTGCGCCTTAAGGGGAGGTAGCCCCATTGCAAATGTCCCGCTCTAACACGTGTGAGTTTACAATTAACCATCCCGCTTTCTACGGAAATTATTGTCGTTAAATAAAATTGTTGCATTTTGAACAATTAATTTGCAGATCGCAGTCGGACACCGCGGCCCGCAGGTCCTGTGCCCATTAGTAGACCATGTAAGTACTTTTGTGGCACCTTAAATGCCCTAACACAAAATATTGTACTTAAAACCCCGTTTGATCTACACACATATTATAACTACTCTAAGATGGGTTCAGAAACCGTAGTAAATAAATACAATAATTGTGTTAATACAACCTTTTTTGCACGGTTGCGGAAATATCGAAATCAGAACTGGCAACCGATACCTGAATGTTATTTTAAAAAGTAAAGAGTCCCTATTCTGATGTGATCATGATCATGTTCTAGCTCAAATTTCGTGCGATATATACTAAAAAAAACATCGAGCTGACATTTCGCATCGACTGAATTTGAATTTTCAGTGATACTAGAATAGGGACATGTCAACTTTGACATTTAAATTTTGACAGTTTTGTTTGAGTTTTAATATTTTAACATCATATATGAGATTAAAATGAAAATTATATTACTGCTGTAGCATTAGCCAAAGATAAGAAAATTGCCATAAATTCATTGAATGTTGAAATGAGAGTCATTTTCTACGGTTTCCGAACGCATATTAGAGGATTTATGATATGTGTGTAGATAAAATAAATTATGTAATTTGATAAAAATTAATATTTATAATCATAATAATAATCATTTATTTTGCAAAACATACACAAATGGTACAATAGTCATGTCAGAGGTATTACACTTTCATGTGGAATGTGATGTTGTATGCATTTAAGTATACACTTAAATACTCTGATTTTGAGTCATAATAGTAGTTTATGCAACTGGTACATAAGGAGGGGCATTAAAACACGAGTGTGTTTTATGAAACGAGCCCAAGGCGAGTTTCATAATAAGGTCGCACGAGTGTTTTAATGCCTAATTATGTACAGTTGCATACATTACATTATCTACACACATATTATAACTACTCTAAGATGGGTTCAGAAACCGTTGTAAATAAATACAATAATTGTGTTAATACAACCTTTTTTGCACGGTTGCGGAAATATCGATATCAGAACTGGCAACCGATACCTGAATGTTATTTTAAAATGTAAAGAGTCCCTATTCTGATGTGATCATGTCGTTCTAGCTCAAATTTCGTGCGATATATACTAAAAAAAACATCGAGCTGACATTTCGCATCGACTGAATTTGAATTTTCAGTGATACTAGAATAGGGACATGTCAACTTTGACATTTAAATTTTGACAGTTTTGTTTGACGTTTTTATATTTTAACATCATATATGAGATTAAAATTAAAAATTATATTACTGCTGTAGCCTTAGCCACAGATAAGAAAATTGCCATAAATTCATTGAATGTTGAAATGAGAGTCATTTCCTACGGTTTCCGAACGCATATTAGAGGATTTATGATATGTGTGTAGATAAAAGTACATTATTGTTTTATTATAGTATTGAAATTAAAAGTCGTAATTTTTAATCTGTATATCACGTGACCTAAAACACGAGCCGCCATGGTGTGACGTCATACTGGCAATAACAAAACTGTCACTACTGTCAGTTCCATAAATAAGAAGGTGGGGGCCACGTGGGGGCCTACCGCGAACCGAAAACGAAGTATCTCCCTCTCTGTTGCTCCAATATGCAGTGCGACAGAGAGGCAGATATTTCGTTTTCAGTTCGCGGTAGGCCCTCTGTTGTTATTGCCAATATTACGTCACCAAAATGGCTGACAGCGTTTTCGCGGGAGTAAAAAAGTTTTAAAATTTAATTTATTTTTATGACAAGAAAGCGTGTTTATTTTCCGAAATATATTTTTTTATGGCTTTTTATTAGGAAAATCACCATTTTGAGGTACTTTTTCAAACATAGTAGAATACCCTATTATTTCAGACCGCAGATTCCCCGTGCCGCCAGACGTTTGGACGCTACAGATAGAGGAGCGTCGGCTACGCATCGAAGCCAAGCGAGCGTATTACCAGAGGGAACTAGTCTCCATAGGGGAGCGGAGGGCAAAGGCGGCGGAGAAAAATAACGAGATAATGGCACTCATGTTAGGGGAAATCACCAAAATCAGACAATCGCTCGAGAAATGACTTAGTGGCGAGCGATCCGAGCTACATGGTACAATTGACAATATTTCATAATTTCCAAAAGTCTTAATTCGAAAACCATTTCGGTAAAAACGTGTGAAGTACACAAAAAACTTTTTTTTAGTTTTTTTTTCTCCGTTAATTTTGGAAAAAATCGCAAATTACTGTAAACCGAAAGTTGACGTCATCTTCCTCGCTGTATTCAGGGAGACCTTAGTACAGAGTACAGACAATCGCTGCTCTGGAGTGGCTCTGGATTCTTGTTGGGAAGATGACGTCATATTTTACTTACGCCCTTTTGGAATGACCTACTTTTCAACGTGTTTTTTTGTATGAAATAATGAGTTAAATTGAAAAAGAAAAAATACGGGTGGCTTCAATTTTTACCTATTTTCTAACTAGTTCATAAAATAAAGTAGTTAAAAATATGAAATGTTGTCAATTTCAGGCGCAGATACTTAAAGGGGTTGAAGTAGGGACGATTTACGATTCGTGGAGGGGGGGGGGGGGGGGGGGGGGTCATGTGCCTTGCCTACTACTGCTCTACATTGAACAAATATACAAGTCTAAGATGACAATCCTGGTCAAAAGGTCGAGTCATAAAAACTGGCGGGTTACCTAGTATCACTTCGTCTAAAACGCAACTGGTAGAAATAGCGACTCGTCTAAAACGTCTGATCACTGCATCAAAACGCAGCTAAATACAAGTCGCCTGATAAGCAAATGGTCTAAAATACATGTCGGTCTAAAATAAATGTATTTTAGACCATTTGCTTTTCAGGCGACTTGTATTTAGCTGCGTTTTGATGCAGTGACCAGCTGCGTTTTAGACGAGTTGCTATTTCTACCAGTTGCGTTTTAGACGAGATGATACTAACCTAAACTGGCTTGGGGCACATTTTATGAAGCTATGAAATGTTACGTAAACGTACGTATTTAGTGTAACGTGGCAACGTTGAGGCTTTTGACCAATGACGAGTGACATTTTGACCAGGGTGGCCGGTTTGGGCTTATACAATTGTGACAGGTGGCTATGCTTATGTTTACAAAAATGTAGAAAGGAACTCCCGTGAGATAAAAATATAATTAAATAGGTTATTCGCGCTTTTAAGGTCACTTTGAATACCCGTGAATAAAATGAGGATAGATACATTACATGCCACTATTGCTTGCCCGCGTCGAAGCACGCAGTGCTAAACGGACCGCCGGAACCAGCGCTCATGATTAAGGACCGCGTACCGGTGCGAAACATATTGAGTGATATTTGAAACACGGGAGTGACCTGCTTAATTCTATTTTAATGTAGAAGAGACTTTGGATTTGTTTTTATTTTTCAGTTATTAAATTAATATAATTTAATAGTGAAGTTCCAAGTTTTCTACTTATTAACACAAAAAGGAGAAAAGTTGTTAAAAAAATTACGTTCTAAGAGAGGTTTTTTTTAACATAGTTATACTGACTTAGGTACATAGTCATATAAGTACATATATATCTTATTTAATGTTATCGAAGAAAAGTACAAGATATTTAAAAAAGTTACCCGTTCAAACATTGTGATTTTTAATTAGCTTTATTGGTTGTTTTTATTTACAGTTTAACATGTCAGGGATAGATATTTATTTAGTTATAAAGATAAGTGAATAAAAGATACACAAATAAAATAATTATTGTTATAAGAATATAAGATACGTTTCTTTTCAATTCATCTATTACTTTGAGCGTGAGTAGATTGATGCCCTTTTTGTACCATAATTGTAACCAAACGCCGTAGTTAATGGACGCTTCGTGACTTCAGACGAGTAACAAGCGCGTACCCGATTGGACTTGGGGATTCGTTGTTTGGACAGCTAGAGAAATGGGTGATTTTCATTCTACGTGAAAAATTAAACGCTACAGGTGGGATTTGAACCCACGACATCTGGAATCCGTCCAATCACTTAAACGACTGAGCTACCGTGGGTATCCGTTGTGGTGGTGAATCTTTCAATCATTACACTCTTCTAATTAAGCCTTAGGGAGGCTCATAATGACATCTACCTGTGGTGTTTAATTATTCATTAAGATTCAAAATTAGGTATAATTTCGTTTGCGGATGCATCCGCTTGAGAACATGAAAATTGAGAAATTCGTCTCTCAATCTTAGTATAGCACATCTTCTGAAGCTGCGCTGATCTTACCACCAGGAGCGCAGTATCATACAGAATGCCTGCAGAGTACCTACAGTACCTCTAGTATAGTTCGGACACAACTATAAGGCTAAATTCTGTCAAACGAACGCAAGCAAAACTAGACTTAGAGCTCTGGCTGTACGGTAGATTTTTGCTTGCGTTAATTTGACAGCTCTTGGCTTTACTTTTGTACGAACTATACAGGTTTTTTCGAAACAAAACACAAACGAACACGTCTGCGTTTGGTCTTAATTTATTAGTTACCACCTCAGGCCACCAGAGGCGCTGCTCGCGTTGCCTTACAAAATGAGGCTAAACGCAAACGCGTTCGTTTGTGTTTTGTTTCGAAAAAACTTATACTAGAGGTTAGTTCGTACACAACTGTATGGCCAAATTCTGTCAAACGAACGCAAGCAAAACTCTACTTAGAGCTCTAACTGTAAGGTAAATTTTTGCTTGCGTTTTGTACGAACTATACAGAGCAAGTAGCTGAAAAATCCAACTTTGTAACTACCACCACTTTATACAACGACGGTGCCAAAAAAGCTGCCTGATGGTAAGCAGAAACCGTAGACTATGGCCACCTACGAATCGTAATGATTAGATTTGGTACCGTCACCCTAAGGTTGTCTGAAAGAGATCGCTCTTTATCGTTAAGACCGCCCTATGTTTGCCTTTGCCTCTACTTAGGTGCCTATAAATACGAAATATAAGTAAAAAAAATCAGATTACAAAAATAGGAAATCAGAGTTTATTTACAAATTATATCATTAACTTAAAATCTAGTTAGATAATATCCTTATGTGTACACAAAGTTCAATCATTTCAAGAGCTGGCACGAACAATATATATGTTCATTTAATAATACCGTGGTTAACATTTTCAACGCTCTATGAATTACATAAGCTGCCATGTCACACGCTATGACATGAGAATATAAAACGCGAATTTGAACCGTATATAAATGCATATAGGTTGATATTCCACTACATGTCGTAACGGATATGTCTTTGACGTTCAACCAATATTTTTTTTACCACGTCGTTATCAAACATGCTTATAGACGCTTCCAACAACACAGGTGTCACTCGCGCGTTGCCGACCTGTAAGAAACCTTTTCAGGAGCATTCCACGAAAATGTCTCTTACGAAATACTACTTTTTTCAAAATTTCTTAAATTTGACTACCACTTGTTTTTACAAATAAAACGTGTCGGTGAGTTGTTAGTTTTTACTTCAGCTAAAAAAATAAACATATAAAAAATAAAGCAATGCCGAAAAAATTGCAGCTCTTAAGAGACACCCTCCATTGAATTCTCCTTGACTTTTTTAAGAGACCCATTAATGTGGATATTTCCGTCGTTGGTGCCGAAAAGGTTAATGAGAATCCTATAAGCTTGGCCGGGGCGGCACCGGCCCCCGAGCCAAGCGGCTCGCGACGAGACTCAGCGCGCCCGAAGCCGCTGAGAACCCCGCGCTGAGCGCCGCCATAGACCACAGCGACGGGTGGTGCAGAAGACAGCCGCTGTCGGCAGTGTAGGCGCAGGTATAGCCTGGAAATGGAAAAAAAACTTGAGACTCGCGTAGACAGAGCACAAGCAGCGAGGTAAGGCGTGTCTCAGTGACGTCATTTCGTGCGTCCGTGCGCTGCTGTGGAAGTATCTACCTACATTTTAATACGAAGCGTTTTTGTACCCACGTGTGTAGCTCGACCGTGCGCAGCAGTGGGGTTCCGGCTTTATTCAAACGGGCTTGACAAACTCATTATGACTTCTCTTCATTGTTTTCCAACGTACTTTGTTTCTATATTATTATAGTGCGCGCCATCCACGACGACGCGCCCCTCCACAGGGAATCTCATACTAATCTGTGCGCAGTTGTACGGTTTGGGCTGTGGAGGGGCGCGTCTTCGTGGATGGCGCGCACTATATATAGGTACCACAACCAGAGAAATTGCTCAGAAAATGAACTGAAGTCATTAGCGAAAATGGCTGCTAAAAACGTATTACTTTAGTGACGTTACCCACGTAAGAATGATTCCTAACACCATGTGGTGATATTACACCATTGCTGAAAGAAATTCTTCTGGATCTCGATAAAATGTCCCAACCGTACCCTGGATGAGTAGCATACTCACGGCTAGCCACCAGATACAGCATGTAACCTGGTACCTGTGTGATAGCAGCGCAGTGGCTGCGAAGGACGCGCCGATGGTCACCAACTTGTCTTGAGTCTACACTTACCTACTCAGGCAGGGCTAACCACCAGAAACAGCATGTAGCCTGGTATGTGTGACACCAGCGCAGTGACCACGAAGGACGCGCCGATGGTCACCGCCATATCTTGAGTCTACACTGTTGTATCCCGAATGAGTAGGATACTCACGGCTAGCCACCAGATACAGCATGTAGCCTGGTATGTGTGACACCAGCGTAGTGACCACGAAGGACGCGCCGATGGCCACCGACTTATCTTGTATCTACACTGATGTATCCCGGATGAGTAGGATACTCACGGCTAGCCACCAGATACAGCATGTAGCCTGGTATGTGTGACACCAGCGTAGTGACCACGAAGGACGCGCCGATGGCCACTGACTTATCTTGTGTCTACACTGATGTATCCCGGATGAGTAGGATACTCACGGCTAGCCACTAGATACAGCATGTAGCCAGGTATGTGCGACAACAGCGCAGTGACTGCGAAGGACGCGCCGATGGCTACCGACTTATCTTGAATCAGCACTGAGCGGACCACCGACATGCCCTGCATTAGTAGAGCAGCTCCTGAAATTTTGACATGAATTAACTCTTAAAAAAAAAGCGCCGATACTAAACATGTTGAGAATCACTTCATCAAAACGGGCAGTCAAATCGGTTCATCCGTTAGGTAACTACTATGCCACAAACAGACAGACACACACACGCAATTTGTTAAGCGAGTAAACGTTTTCCGAATTTTCAGGATCACTGCGATCTAGGAGTCATTGGTGGCTTATTAGGTATATATTATTATCCTAAAGTCTATTTATGAATGAAACCATAGAGTTTATCGTGGACGTCCACGGTAAAGTATAAAAGAGTCAATTTAATTTGATTAGGAATCTTGCGTCGTATCTGCTTTCATTATGCTGCACAACATTGTTTCGGATTACTTTTCGGGTAAAATTTCGGGCCAAAGAGCAAATCCTGCCTACAATAAAAAAAAATTGTCAAAATTCACCTGCCAGTGATAACGCGAGAGCGAACATGAGCTGATAAACGTTAAAGGCGAACGCGCAGTCAGGAAGCGAGCACGCCCCGCGGGCCGCGCGCCCGCCGCCGCACGAACACTCCTCGTACAACCTGTCACAGACCCAGTCATCAACATCATCATAATCATCACCATCGTTGTCACTTGTCGCCATCAGCAGCATCACTGTAGTGATCAATGATATCATCATCGCCTTAGTTATCATTACCTATCATCATTACCATCACCATCGACATTCGCTATCTACCTATCATCACCGTCATCATTCATCTTCGCCATTACCCACCATCAGCAACATCTGTATAGTAATCAGTTTAATATAATTGCTACCTATCATCGTATCTTCATCAGCGAAGATGTTGATGTTAGAAATAAATAAAATATGAATGATGATCTAATTTTCCCACTTTCCACTCAATCCCTCAAAGGTTAGCTGGAAGAGATCCCTCATAGGGATAAGTTCGCCTTTGTACTTTAATCTTATGTGACATATATATTGTTTTAACCTGTTTTTGTGTACAATATTAAAGTGCTTACATTACATACGATGATAAATATGAATTTATCATTACCATCGTCATAACCATCGCAACATCATAGTCATCACCATCATCGTTATCTACCAGCATAGTTATCATTACCATCACCATTGTCATTTTCGTCAGAAACATCACTATAGTCATCAACATCATCGTTATCTATCATCATCGACTTCATTATTTATCGCCATTGTCACCATCGTCATTATTAGTTGATTATGTTGATGATAATAGAAATAATGATAATGTTGATGGCGATGATGATTCTGCGCCAACTCTCGTCATTCTCATTATCGTCATCCGCCTCCACTCCCATCATTACAACCATAATTTCAGAGTACCCTATGGGATCATGACAGTGCCACTCACAGGAATCCGTTGAGATCATCATAGGTGCTGCAGCCGGCATGGCACGGTGAGAAGTACGTGGTGGTCGCGTTGAGCGCGCACACAGGGCTAAAGCCGTAGCTCTCCGCCAAGCAGCTGCGAAACAAGGAGTTACGGAATTATGCAAGTAGTTGCGGGATTATGCAGGTAGTTACGGGATTATGCAAGTAGTTGCGGGATCATGCAAGTAGTTGCGGGATCATGCTGGTAGTTACGGGATTATGCAAGTAGTTGCGGGATCATGCAAGTAGTTGCGGGATCATGCAAAGTAGTTAAGGAAGGGATTAGGCAAGTAGTTGCGGGATCATGCAAAGTAGTTAAGGAAGGGATTATGCAAGTAGTTGCAGTTGCGATATATAGCCGAAAAACCAGAGGCATCACCGACCTGAACCCGTGGCTCTCCGCCAAGCAGCTGCGGAACAAGGAGTTCCGGGGTTATGCAAGTAGTTGCGGGATTATGCAAGTAGTTACGATATGTAGAGGAAAGGTCAGAAGCATCACCGACCTGAACCCGTGGCTCTCCGCCAAGCAGCTGCGGAACAAGGAGTTCCGGGGTTATGCAAGTAGTTGCGGGATTATGCAAGTAGTTACGATATGTAGAGGAAAGGCCAGAAGCATCACCGACCTGAACCCTTGGCTCTCCGCCAAGCTGCTGCGGAACAAGGAGTTCCGGGGTTATTCAAGCAGTTACGGATATGCAAGTAGTTGCGATATGTAGAAGAAAGGCCAGAGGCATCACCGAGCTGAACCCGTGGCTCTCCGCCAAGCAGCTGCGGAACAAGGAGTTCCGGGGTTATGCAAGTAGTTGCGGGATTATGCAAGTAGTTGCGATATGTAGAGGAAAGGCTAGAGGCATCACCGACCTGAACCCGTGGCTCTCCGCCAAGCAGCTGCGGAACAAGGGGTTCCGGGGTTATGCAAGTAGTTACGGATATGCAAATAGTTGCGAAATGTAGACGAAAGACTGGTCGACTGGCTGAAACTGACTGAAAGACTGGGCTGCTCGGTGATGCATCTGGATGCATCTGGATGCATCACCGAGCTCATCTCCTAGCTCAACAAGGAGCTTCGGGATTATGGCGATATGTAGGCGAAAGAACAGGAGCAGGGCAGGCAGGGGGTAGGGGGAATATCTTGTAATAAAACGCACGCGACGATAGCGATAAATAGGTTATTTAAAGGAATAAAAGACTAAACGTTGTGAATTAATTTTGGCCAATGTGAATCGTCTATGGTTTTAGGACCCCGTAATGTTGTAGCCGAAGGAACCCAGTTTCTTTAATGTGAATGCTTGTCAGATTCTTGGACTCTCAGCCTACACAAAGACGTTAATGGATTCCCTACTGTTCCTACTAGTACTTATTCCTAGCCAGGTTTTCCTATGTATTATACCTACTCATTATTAATTTTGTATTATTATTATTTGTTTTTTCAATACTATCTGCTACCAGCTCTTCCTACGTCGGTCCGTTAAATAATAGTAGCGGGGTTTATAAAGAAGGGCAAATTTTCTTTATAAGCCATTTCCCTAGATCAAAATTACCCATTGTATACTTTCTACGCATAAAACCCAATCATTAAGCTAGCTAAGGATAATTTTGATAAATATAGTATGGTATGTTGTTGTATTTTATCCATACAGGCTACTATTATCGCAGGATGCAGAATGACCTCTACATAGACCCTAGCTCGTCCTACTGATGAAGCGAGTTCATTAGTAGTCGTGTAGATGATTGAAGATCATCTCTAGCTAATAACCCCGACTAGCCCTAAGCTCACCATTGTTTACTAGACCTAATGGTATATAGCTTGTGAGGCAGTTAGACTAAACAAATTGTTCCACTTATGATGAAAGAACATGTGATCTACTCCGTATCGTCACTAGAACCAACCCAATTCTTGCTGAGATGATTCTATTGTCCTAATCATAACTGGAACCTGAATTAGACTGATTCATGAAAACTAGCATTGCCTCCTATACAATTTATGACTTTATTCGGTTGTAAATTGTATACATAACAAAAGTAACGTTATTAGTTATTGCATAATTTGTTAAAACACTCAAATATATATACCTGAAGCTGTATTTCATAATAGTACTCATTTATGTGAACCACTTCCCTTAACCGAGGCAGTTTGCTACTTAGCTCAATAAGTAATCGGTGAACATTTAAAATTATAAAATTTACGTACAGTTGTATTATCTAATCACTTAGTATTTGTTGAAAGACCTAGATTTTTAGACCTGTTGATTATTACTACTGACCCAACCTTCCTAGTGTTTATTGGGTGATCTAATTGATTAGAGACGGAAAATAGACACTTGTTTGCTTTTACTACTTCAATCTCAAGCCACCCAAATCCTTTCTAGCGCTTGCTGAATGACCTAAATATCTACAGACGGACGCTAGGCTTTACAACCTTTATTGGATGACCTAGCTACCTAGAGATGAACAATAGGCAGTCACCGCTGCTCTTACTACAACCGCAGGCTACCAAAACCCTTTGTAGTGCTTGTTGAATGAACTAAATACCTATAGGCGGACGTTAGACGTTAGAACCCTTTTAGTGCTAATTGGTTGACCTAATTACCTATAGACGAACTATAGACAGTCGTGGCTTCCTCTGACTACAAACCCAGGCTCCCAAATCCCTTCTAGTGCTTGTCGAATGACCTAGGTACCTACAGACAGACGTTAGGCCTTAGAGACGAACAATAAACAGTCGCTGCTCCTCTCCACTGACAGACGGACATCAGAGCCTTCTAGCTCCTGCTGAGCGACCTAAATACCTACAGACGACCGGAACAAAACCTATAAAATTCCTAGTACGTGACGAAAGACCTAACCGTTCGAATGGTGCCTAACTTATGTACCCTACATCCCATAGTGTGTGAATTTAACCTACTCCTATCCCCAATTTTACCCCTTTTTGCTTATTTAAAACTAAAACCAAAACATAGTCTTTAGTTTCAAATAAGGTTGTGATTTGCCCTAAGCTTAGACTGGAAGAGTTCGGCGAGCTACTCCGAGGTAAGTCAAACCCTAACAGCTCGTGTATATTGCTCCCCCCTCATCGCCCGCAGGCTTGGTAGATGAGAGTAAGCTGCCCTATTGTGTATATAAGTCAATATATAAATATATTTAACAAGACCGATCTCCCGATTACTGGACGATTTTACCAAGCGGAGTATACACTCCTTTGCCAAGGTCTGAACTGAGCAGAGTAGGCCATGGTTACGTCGCCAGCTGGGCTTCAGGAGATCGTGAAGGATAATTCACTTTCTATGTCGTTAAAGAGAAAGTGCCGAACCACCTCCAAGCTCGGTTGCAAATAAGGCTCCGGGATGACCGTGTTTACCACCGCTAGGATACGGTAATCCCGTTAGACATACTGTTTGTCTAGATAGCATTCTGGCTACAAAATAGTTTAAACAATAAACACTAAAAATCCCCATAGAATTAAGTCAATTCAAAGTAAGGAGTGATTTTCCCGCTATGCAGAGTGACCTCCCATAGCAGCAGAATCACGCCCCTATTGACAATCGAAAACCCACCCAACAATAATTTGACAGCAATAGCCAGAGATACTACCAGCGCGATCGACGAAATTAAAGTGAAGCTACCTACAACCCACACCTCCTTTTATACTCTGACATCGTGGATTCGAGAGACATGCGAGACTCGACGGCCAATCGAGACTCGGGGGACAATCAAGACATTAGGGACTCGACAGACACGCGGCACCCCGTCAAAGCAGTGCCGACAAACGATGCCGCCAAGCGGTAAATCTAACAGACACCGTCAAAGAGACGCCGCCAAACAATACCGCCAAGCATTATACTCGGTTAACAATAGGAGGGGACAATCTAGACATTAGAGACTCTGCAGACAATATGGGGGGACAAATAAGACATAAGAAACTCGGCAGACTATAGGGGGGACAAATAAGACATTAGAGACTAGGCAGACTATAGGGGGGACAAATAAGACATTAGAGACTCGGCAGACAATAGGGGGGGACAAATAAGACATTAGACTTTGCAGACTATAGGGGGACAAATAAGACATTAGAGACTCGGCAGACAATAGGGGGGACAAATAAGACATTAGAGACTTTGCAGACTATAGGGGGACAAATAAGACATGAGAGACTCGGCAGACAATATGGGGGGACAAATAAGCCATTAGAGACTTTGCAGACTATAGGGGGACAAATAAGACATTAGAGACTCGGCAGACAATAGGGGGGACAAATAAGACATTAGAGACTTTGCAGACTATAGGGGGACAAATAAGACATGAGAGACTCGGCAGACAATATGGGGGGACAAATAAGCCATTAGAGACTTTGCAGACTATAGGGGGACAAATAAGACATGAGAGACTCGGCGGACACGCGGCACGCTGTCAAAGCGGCGCCGACAAACAATAGCCTACTCCTTCTCATGACAAAGGGTCGTAAGATCCTTTCCTTAGTTCTAACTTATTCCTCAGCAAATAAGGTTGAATTTCAAATGTCGGTTGCTTTATATCAATCGATGCCGGCTAAGCATGGACGAAAAGGAATAGGTAATAGATATTATTGTTGGATTCATTGGTAATTTTGACATTATTTTACTGTCCAATTTAACGTTTTAAGCTGGCATAATTATAGGTATTCGGGAATAACCTTAGCATCTTTAGTAGTATAATTTATTCGATGTGTTCCTTGACCTTGAATGTTTTTTATACATTCTTTCGCACAAAATAAATCCAGATGAATAGAAATACTTTAAAAATACTCAAGGGGCACGGTAGTGATCCCGCCAAGTCACCTAATTATTTATAACAACTTACTAAGGCCGTCAAAAATGAAAGAGTGAGCTAAGTCAGCTGTCCCTTGGAAACTATTTTAATATAAACGTAACTGGACCTGCCAGCGGCGTTCTGTTACAATCTGTATATTGTATTGAGGAGTTCTTCTCTTTTTCCGAAGAATTACCACGGTCAGCCTCGGGCTTCGTCCGAAATCCAAAAATTCTCCTATGTGGGAAAGTCAGCGGCTTAGCTACGTACCCTATGTCGCAGCCCAGCATGCTGGCGACCGCACACGGGACCGCTAGCGCTAAAGCCTTGACGCTTAAGACACTGGTTGGTTCAATACCCGCAGTGCATACTGCACACTGGCTGCACGGCATCCGCGTTGCTCCCCGCTATGTCCCCGATACCGCAGCGCAGCAGGCTGACGACGACGAACGGGACCGTCAGCGCGAGGGCCACGATGCCGCCGACTCTGGCTGATGTCGTCGCTTTCACGCCGTCGCTCCGTCGGCCGGAGAAACGGGTGCGGAATATCTGGTAACGAGTAGAATATCCTCATAAGTATGCCATACACTTAAGTATAAATTACTACTTAATACATATGACTTAAGTACCGGAACATACTAAGATATGTTGGCTTCTACATTGTACGACTTAGGATAATTGTATGCTACATAGCCAACGCAGCTGGCACGATAGGTTAACACTTGAAACATGACGGTATAACCTATCGCCCTAGCTGGGCTGTTCATTTAAACTAGTCTGGCTACAAACTGAGCGAGCTCTCTTACCTCTGGACTGAATATTAGATACTTTTAATACTTTAGAGAGAAACGTGTGGTTATCAGCTCTAAGATCAACTTACCATGACAAAAAATATGATGACCAGAGAACGGAAAATGTCGGTGACAGCGCGGGAAGCGCGTGGGTCTGGGCGCCTGGTCTCAATGTGAAATTGTGCCTGCGAAAAAGCACCTTAATTTACTAATTGAACATGAATAATGGTAACATGAACCTGCTTAAGGTCATGAAAATACTGGGTGGTTAGGCAGTTATAGGCCCCACTCTACTGCTAAAATAGTGCATTTTAGCGGAAACGAATGGCGGCTACGCTACTGTTAGGATCAGGAACCTGAAAGCACTGACGTAGGAACCTTTGGTAGGAACAATGCTGTTGCTAGAACAAATGAATTAAGGAATCACTCTGGTCTGTATAAAAGAAAACTATTACTTTAGCTAAGTTCAAACCTGAACAAAATCGTCGTCAAATCGAACGAAACCGAAGACAGCCGCGGAGAGGAAGGAGAGCGCGATACTCTGGACCACTACAGTCTTGTCACGCAGCACGCGGCTCACTGTGCTGAGAAAATCTGAAAAGAAGAATAGAATAGAATACTTCAAGCATTTATTCGTGGATAAAAGCAACAAAATCATGATAACAATTCTTGTAATTTTGACATTGTGTGCAAATTACAAGAATTTTGAAATGTAATTCTTATCGTGAAATAAATTAATCTAAATCTAATCTAATCCATGGACAGAGCTTATGAAAAGACAGCTCATAATTATGTGCCTCGAAACGGTTCCATCTCAGCATGATGCTCTCATGCTTGCTTCACTCATATATCGTCTGATGGAACGTACAGAAAAAGTGTGATTATCACTGAAACTTTTAAGAGTAGATACCCCAATTAAACTCGAAGAATTATTTTCGACATAATCAAGAAGTCAGTTAGATCGTACTTATCGATCGTCATCTTTGATCTTCCGACTCCTTAGCGGTTTAATTTAGCCACACCACGTGGCGATGGCTAACACAATGCGTCGTTCAGGAGGGACTTTGAACTCTTCTTAGTTTGTGCCACAGACATTTTGGGTCAGTTTCAACCAATGTTACTAATCCCCAGGAGATGCGTTAGTACTTTGTCGCCGCGTCTGCCGCTTAGCTTATCCAATGGCAGAGCTTAAAGAAAGTCTAGACTCTTTAGGTTACAGCCTCACCTTTTCTTAGTCATCTCATCGTCCACTCCCTTGTGAAGAGAAACTCTGCTTTCTCATTATCCAGTCTAATCGTTGCCAAGTAGAAAGCAGGATTAAAAGAAACTCTATACACTCTTTAAAATCTTTAGATAGGTTATTGTCTTACCTTTGCTAGCCATTTCGTCGTCCACTCCCTTGTGGTTGCCCATGCGCCTCGGGAACAGCGTGTACAAGATCCCGAACATGAGCGTGAGCATGCAGAGCGAGAGATGCGCGTGCCACCACGTGTCGACGGTGGAGGATGGTGTCAGCCAGTTCACGCCGTTCAGACCCAGGGACAGCCGGATCGTGATCAGAATTCCTGGTAAACACATCATCATCAAATTTAAGAGTTATCCTCTTGTCGGTGAAGTATTTTCCATTTTTCCTTTTCGCAAGACAGCCCATTGACTGCTTCATACGACACGACGCCAACTGTTTCTCTTATTTGGTCCATGTAATTGCCCCTTGGTCTTCCCCTGCCTCGCCTTCCTTCTAACTTTCCTTCCAAAATGGTCTTGAAGAAGTTGTCGTGTCTATCAAATGTCCAATCATTTTTCCCCTTCTATTGTTTATAGTACCTATACCATATTATGTATTACGATTTGTATTTTTTGAAGATTCGTCTTTGGCTGGACATGAATCGTCAAGTCAATAAAGGGTCACAAAGGACTTTTGGTTTGTGATTCCTTCTGGAGTCACAAGAGTCCATAGGCTACGGTGTCTGCTAAGCTTGGTATAGTAAGCTAACGAGATTGTTCTCCACCGTCGTTTAAAAAACATCTTGTTCACCGTTCCATTTCGATACCAACTGTTTCTGTTTTAATATTTTATCAGATTCAGATGTGTCTAATTTGAGCGCTCCAAAATCTTCCATTTATTTTATCTCTAGTGAAGTGAACCCGTCTCCGGTATAAAGTCGCATCTTTTGAAAAGTCTAAACTAAACTATTGACCAAAAGTTGGTCCTTACAAACTTCTTACTGACTCACCATAAAGATACGCTCCATTCTCTGGCTCATGGTCATCCACGTAGACGAAGCCATGTGCGAAGATGCTCAAACGAGCCAGCACGCAGAATGCAGCCGTCATACAGAGCATGGCAAGACGGGGGACCCACGGGTCGTTTAAGAGCGTGCTCTCTGTTCTGAAGGCTGAGATCTGCTCGCCACCGCATAACTCTGCAAAGTAGATGTAGTTTTATTGGTCTTGCAACTTCGCCCTTTCTTCTTTGTTCTCTCAATTATGGGGGACCAATGTTTTCAGTGATTCTATGGCCCCGTATTATAGTCACAGTTATTACGATAAATGTTAAATCAAAGCATCTGCCACTTTCTGTCCAGTGGTATCAGAAAGCGATAGATGCTTTTATCTCGTCGTGTATCACGCGAAAAACGTGACCGTCTTTACAAAATGAAAATCGCCAAGAATTGTCGTAAAAAAGGGCGACATGAGAGGATTTGCGTTTATGGGTTTGCTGAGTCGCACAGAGACTAGCACTCCTTTGAAAACTAACACCAGGATAAAATTTACGGACTATGGACATATACGTATTTGTAACCTACCTACAGAAGAATCCGGTGTGATGTCCTCATAAGGAAATGCTAGCACAAGCAAGCCAGCTGCAGCGGCCGCCGTCAGCCAGAAAGAGAGCGCCAGCTGCTTCCTGGCCTGCCCCCACCACGCGATCATTGCGCCGAAGACAAACTCAACAAATGCCGCGCCGATAGTCACCCAGTCTGAAAGTTAATGGTAAAATTATGTAGACTATTACTGGATTTTTTAAAAAGCGTCTGAGTTCTAACATGTTACCTACCTATGCTTTCTGGCTGAAGGCAGGCCAGAACGGACATTGGTAGGTACTTAAGACAAAAAAGTAAGTATGTATTTAAAAAAATATAAATTTTCATTACCTATCTTAATACTACCTACACTTAATAAGAGAACAACAGTTCACGGTTTGGTTCCTTAAAATTAGGTATAAGTATAGTTGAAATTCTTTTTGTTGAAGTTTGTATTAAAATGTTATTGGATTTTGAACCTTATTGTTTGAACGGTAAAGTAGCCATTTCCAGTGATGCCTGTCATTAACAGAAACTCGAGGGAATCTGATTCATTTCGAAACTCGTCACTGATGCTTTGCTTACTCTCTCTTCAGCAGCAGAACGGCAGCGTCAGTGACTCACCATGAGTATTCCCCGGCACGTGACCCAGGGCCGCCTCTCTCTTCAGCAGCAGCGTTACATTGGTGTCCAGGAGAACCACTATGAGCAGCGCTCCCTGCAAGATCAGCCCGAAGAACGGCAGCGTCAGCACATATTTGCTTAGAAGCTGCCATAGCTTGAGCAGTGGGGCGAAGACTCCTGAAATACCAAATGATGTTGGGAACAAGTGGAGTACTTACGTAATTAAAGTCAAGAAGGTCCGTTAAGAACACTCATGTACTTATTTTATAGGTAGTCTTAATTAATTAGGTCTTCATTTTACGCGGATAATTTAACGATAATTGGACATACCGATCTGCGGAGACCCGACATTCCCGACGACATTTATCTGTTCATAAATGCGGAACCCTAAAAATTGTCAGCTTGTTTGCCTCCGACGTAGTATAAAAAAAAAAAAATTACGGCAGCAGATGATGGCATACTGAGATAATAGGTATATTAAATGAATGCTGTTGAAAGCGATGGTGTTCTGAGTCTTATTTGATCAGACTCAGAACACCATCGCGCTTCAGTGAGTGTGCTCAGGAGCTCCCCCTTCCATCGGACATCTAGACGTACGGCTGGATACCATCCTTACCTGGTCGAAATTCCTCTTAAGGATGATTCACGCTAGACCGTTCCGTGTCCGGGCCGGACCGTTTTCTAGTACAAACAATCGACGGCCGTCGCGCGTTCTGTATTGAAAAACGGGCCGGCCCGGACACGGAACGCTCTACTGTGAATCATCCTTAACTCGAACCAAGCGCTTTGCATCATCTTTTATAATGCGCACTTCTAAGGTTTGGAATTCTCTGCCGGCGTTTGTATTTAAGTTCAGTTCAGATTCATTTATTTCTCTAAGATTATAAATCTCTTATTCGAGAAACAAACAATACTTATTTCATAATATCTTCATTACAGTTATTTTATAAAATAAAAGTTATTAATAAACGAAACACGTGCTAATTACCCCCTTGTAAGATTGCAAAAGATAACAGCCTTTTTTTAAAAGGTACTTAATCCGTTTATCGAATCCATGGAATCCATCGTATCAATAGAAGTGTATTGCTGTTAATTAAACAACAATAACTTAAATAATATTAACTGGCTTAAACCTAAAACAGACCCTTGAGGCATGGTACCGAGGATGCTGGCGGCATTTCCTTGCTATATCGCAATGTCACCAGTTAGGTCAACCAGACGCTTCGCGATTTCATCGGTAATTGTAAGTCAATATTAAGAACAATCTTCATTCTACAATTCTTCATTCAAAGCCTTCAAAAACCTCACGCAATCTATACATATAATAAAGCAGAAGAGGGTCGAAAATCTGTACATTGAAGATATTAGTAAAAAAATCGATGGAGGGGTCTAAGAATCGATAACAGAACACGTTTCAACTGTTTTTAGAATTCGTGTCTGTTTGTCTGTTTGTCTGTTTGTCTGTCTGTTTATATGTCTAACTATCACGCGAAAACTAGCGAATGGATTTTAATACAGCCTTCACTAATATGTTTATTGGATCTTCGGCCAGGTTATAGGCTATAAAAATCATATAGGTTAGGGATGAAAGGGGGTGAAAAGAGGGGTTAAACTTTGTATGAGAAGTCTTTCAGTTCATGATTTATAGGCTTGAAAATTGGTAAGTATATACATGGACGCAAAGTAAATAGAACCCCATTCAAACATTTTATAATATACAGATAGTATTTGAAAAAATGGGGGGTGAAATAACAATACATCTGCCTCTCAGGGCTAAAGACAAAAATACAAAAGTCCCTCAAACCATATTAACTGTTTGAAATTAGAGATCTAATTATGTTGGTCAGTCAGTCTCTATCAATATTCACAAACCTTACTACGAAACCTCGGTTTTTTTTGTCTTCGATGGAGGGTACCTACGCAGAGCGGCGGGCTCTCGGTTGCATGGTAGCACTTGCGACATGTACCTAATATATTAGGTATGTGCATTTTTGTATAAAATATTGTTTTTTGAGGTGCTCATTACAATCCAATGATATCCATTTTCAAATCGAAGATGGCGGACATTTACTTATTTACTTTTCTTAATAATCGATATGGGTGTCATTGAGGTTCTTCGAGGTGCCGATTCGTTGCGTTTTCCGTCAGCAAAATGTATAAAATACGTTCAGCGCGTAACAGACATACATTTAGGGTATATTGGTATTCGTTAGTAAAATATACCTACGTAACAGTAAACATCAAGTATGACCAAATTCGAAAGTTATAGGTGGATAGGAAGCAAAAAAAAACAATTCTCAGAAAATCACATACCTCTTAGAAGCAACCAGGGTGGGTGCGCTATCAACCTAGGCCTCTACTCCATCTTCGAAAGTGAAAGAACAGACCAAAGTAGGTATTCAGTTATACCTATGTTTTACAAGAAGGCACTTTGAACTTTGAAAGGTATTCCACTAATTTATGAACAAAAAAATATCTATCCAACCACCTCTTTACAAAGCCGTTTGATAGGTCAACAATTTCTTTTTGTTCAATCATCTACATTGCTTGATGCGTATTAAGTATTTTCCGTACCTGCATCATAATGTTCGAATCATTTCGCACTCGCTTTTTTATCTACATTACTTGACGCGTAGGAATTATTTTCCGCACCTGCATCATAATGTTCAAAAACGTTAGCGCGCGCTACGCTCGCTTTTTCATCTACATTACTTGACGCGTTTGAAGTCTTTTCCGCACCTGCATCATAATGTTTGTAAAAATTTCGCGCTCGCTACGCTCGCGTTTTCATCTGCATGACTTGATGCGTATGAATTATTTTCCACACCGGCATCATAATGTTCGAAATATTTCGCGCTCACTACGCTCGCGTTTTCATACACATTACTTGATGAGTATGAAGTATTTTCCGCACCTGCATCATAATGTTCGAAAAATTTCGCGCTCGCTGCGCTCGCGTTTTTTTCTACATTACTTAATGAGCATTTTCCGCACCTACATCATATTGTTCGAAAATTTTCGAGCGCCGTACGCTCGCGTTTTCATCTACATTATAGTTGATGCGTATGAAGTCTTTTCCGCACCTGCATCAGAATGTGCGAATCATTTCGCACTCACTACGCTCGCGTTTTTATCTACATTACTTGATGCGTATGAAGTCTTTTGTACACCTGCATCATAATGTTCGAAACATTTCGTGCTCGCTGCGCTTGCGTTTTCATCTACACTATTTGATGCGTATGAAGCATTTTCCGCACCTGCATCGTAATGTTTGAAAGAATTCGCGCTCTCTGCGCTCGCGTTTTCATCTTCGTTACTTGATGCGTATGAAGTCTTTTGTACACCTGCATCATAATGTTCGAAACATTTCGTGCTCGCTGCGCTCGCGTTTTCATCTACACTATTTGATGCGTATGAAGCATTTTCCGCACCTGCATCGTAATGTTTGAAAGAATTCGCGCTCGCTGCGCTCGCGTTTTCATCTTCATTACTTGATGCGTATGAAGTATTTTCCACACCCGTATCAGAATATCCGAAACATTTCATCTACTTCCTTCTTAATATATATTTTGTCCTCTGTCATGTGTTTCATGTGGGCGCATTGAGCCGGCGTGCGCAATGTTTGGCGAGACAGCCCGGCGAAATACAGTGTAGAAGTTGATATGGATGTTCACGCGAATGAAGTCGCGGGCAAAAGCTTAGATAAATAAATTTAAATCATAAAAAATCCTCTCCCTGTGATCCTGATCTGTGTCCTTTAATTGAGGATTGAGGTGTGCAATAAAGAGTAGGTATTTGTTGTTGTTTGTTGTTGTTTAAAACTGGACTACCCGTGCGAAACCGGGGCGGGGTATACATGCGAAAGTAACTCTGTCTGCCTGTTTCCCCTTAAAATGCTCAACCGATTTCGATGAAATTTGGTATGGATATAGTTTGAGTCCTAGGGAAGGACATAGGATACTTTTATCCCGGAAATCATCCCTTAACGGGGTTTAAGTTAGAATGGAAGAGAGATAACTAGCTAAGTGCAAGAAATAGAAGAATGAAATAACATTCTAACGTGATGACCGAGTTCTACGCAGACGAAGTCGCGGGCAAAAGCTAGTTATAAATAACATTGGTAAAACAATACCTTAATTATTGCTCTAGTATTTTACTTACCAGAAGGGGCTGTCATTGTATCATTTCATTACCACTTATCACCACACCACTTATAAAAGTCCACTACACTAACCCTATTCCTAGCAGGTACGAGTATAGACACTAGCTCATCTAGTATCGATTGAATGGTCTACTATTATAATATGCATCTATAAAGATTGTAACGTGATGCACAACACATCCACGTCCATTGATACTGCCGATGTATTGAAGTTATCAAATCTTATCAGTATCAGTGATGTTATTCACAACGTCACAGCGCAGCGCAACGGTATAATAAAATTAGTCTAAAGTCTATTTATGAGTGATTATTAGTCTAAAGCCTAGGGTGACACCACCAATTATGGACACTTTAAGCACAAGCACCAATAATGGACACTTCAACCCTTATTCAAAGATCATATGGTTTTAAGTTGATTGTTCTATAAAAAATTACTCTTATTTTCTTTAACATAAGAGTTAATGTACATCATTGGGCCTTGTCAATTACTGGTGGTGTCACCCTATGGTCTATTTATTATGAATGAAATCATACAGTTTTACCGTGCCGTGGCCGTCGACGATAAAGTATAAAAGCGTTCAATGAGGTGAAAAATCTCCAGATCGCAGTTGACAGTGATACCAGGGGGGTCTCACTCCGTCAGTTCGCCGCGCCGCTGCAAGTACATCCGTAGGTGGTACCATCAGTGGCTGCCGCGCATTGCTACCGGACATGTGCTTGATAGAGGGGTATTCCAACGCGATACAAGTGGAAGACGAATTTTATTCCTTAAGGTATTTTCTTAATTATGATTTAACACTAAGTTTCAGTCGCGAGGAAATGGCTGAATTTTAATTTTTTTTACGTCTTTGGGAGGCTGCTGCTCCTCAACCCACCAACGGAATCGTGGCAGACGTCCACAGTAATTTTCTATACATTTTTCTTAACCGCTGTACAAGTTTTCATGCGAGAGGAAATTGGTCATCGTGACCTGTTGTCCGCCCACGGTCTACAAGAAAACAACGTCTGACAATCCGCATCGTGACTCAAGTGAAGTGAAGAATCGTCGACGATCCCAGTGTGGCGGGCGACCTTGAACAGCTTGGTCTCAGGAGGGACTTTGCCTCCTTTTGTGTGTTCTACCGCCTGTATAACGGGGTGTGCTCAGAGGAACTGTTTGACATGGTGCCCACGGCCACCTTTCATCATCGCACCGCTTGCCATCGGCAGCGAGCTCATCCCCACACCTTAGAGCCACTGCGTTCTCGTACAGTGCGTGAGTGCGATTCAACAGGTGCTTTATAACGAGAGCACTTAGCTGCTTCCTGCCAAGGTGCCAATGGGCTACAGCATGTGGCTCTTCAAAAAAGACGTGAAAAGGGTTCTTGTGGATCGGCAACGCGTGAGTGACGCCTCTGGTGTTGCAAGCGTCTATAGGCGGCAGTAACCACTTACCATCAGGTGGGCTGTCAGCTTGTTTGCCTCCGACGTAGTATAAACAAAAGAAGTCAATGTCAACGACACACACGTCCGCAGACCATCGATATGCTGATGCCGTAGCTTGTGTGATTCGCACTGCTAACCGATTTACCGTATCGCCATTATCTGGCGCACTATATTATTGTATCATGGATCAAGTTATGCTGGGGATACGGTTAGGTAACAAATCGACAGCTCGTGAATGACTTATCAGAAGATAGTGTGCGAACACTAATGTTTCCGGTTATTGTCCCTTTACCTTTTTTAAATATACAATAAACGGTGCGTCACGAGGGGTCTATTCTACTAGACGTATCGAATTGATATTGGTTTTTTTACGTAAGCCACTTCGTACCTTGCCGCAGTGACATTAATATGAGATCTCGAACTGCTTTCACATTGATTTTCACTGTGACAAGGTACGAAGTGGCCCAGAAATCAAATTGGTTGACTGCAAGTTTCGCAGGCGCTCTCTTCTATGAGCAAGTGTCGGGGGAGTATTCCGTAAAGGTATTGAATTGGAATCGGTTTTACATGCAGCGTATATATTAGCTCTCCTCACATCTCTATGAAAGGTACTACTAGTCGGGGAGTTATTCCTTTGTACCTATATAAACTAGTTTAGTAGTTTTCTAACAATTTAAAGCTCATTTTCCGCTGGAGAGAGAAGAGAGAATATTATTATATTAATGGAATGGGTGGATAGAACACAACAAATAAAAGTTACTTATTTCTTTTTAATTATAAACTTTATTCTCACTGAGTGCGCGTAAACAATTGTCGTGATTTCATAAAAAAAATACTTTAAAGCTTAATTTAATACCTACTTATGATAAATTACGTAAACTAGTTAATATGTTGAATAAAATAAATATCATTATTAAAAACAATTTCACAACCAGAACGATTTTAACTTCTTGACTGTACAATCAGCAGCACAAGTAGCTACGCGTTCGAAGTGGTCAAAATGTTCTACACACGTCTTCATTATAAGGGAATAAGAGCGTGTCTAGATATATTTGAACACGTCGCTCGCGTAGCTACATTTGCTGGTGATATTGATCCATGACGAGTTATGGATGATTCACGCTAGACCGTTCCGTGTCCGGGCCGGCCCGTTTTCTAATACATGACGCGCGACGTCCGTCGATTTCTTGTACTAGAAAACGGGCCGGCCCGGACACGGAACGGTCTAGCTTGAATCATCCTTAAAACGGCCGAGCGTACGAGGAAGAATTACAAATGAAAAGGATTAAATGAAGGTCTACAACATATCAATGACGACCTCCAATTATACTGCTGATAATGAGGTCTTATTTATATATGTTTTACTTTCACAATTACAATATAAAAGACTAGTTAAGAGAGCTCAATTTTGTTGCTTATATTAAGTGCGTATAGGCCGTCAGCACATATATTTATAGTTCATTAAGGTTAATCTAAATATGAGATTACTTTTCCATATAAACTTATGTTCAACTGAATCAGAACTAATATTAGTTACATTAGACGCACACGTGTGCACGAATCTTAAATAAAACATATGTACAATTTGTGGTTTTGTGAGTAGGACGATTTATAACCGAGTTTGGTCACCAACTAACCGCAGTGCGTTGCGCGTTTCGACCGCGCAATGAACATATAAAACGCTATTGCCGCGCTGCAATTCGCGAAAAGTCGTGGCTAGGCAATAAAGATTTTCCTCGATCGTCTTTTGTTGATTTTTCTTTCGAGATTTCTCGACCGAGCCTTTATTGACTTGAGCTGTCAGGGCTAAGGGGAAAATGCTAGTCTTAGCTTTGACGACTCGAGTCTTCAGGGCTGTGACTCTAAATCACAACACTAGTTGTTGGCCACAGTCTCCTCTATCCAGGGCACGAAGTTGGTGACCCGAGTGTACACCCCCGGGAAGCCCGCCTCGGCGCACTTCTTGCCGTAAGACACCACGCCGATCTGGTAGAAGAACGTCGTGTGCGTTTCCGTGTTGTACTGGAAAAGAACAGGGTTTTTTTTTTTTATACTACGACGGTGGCAAACAAGCATACGGTCCACCTGATGGTAAGCGGACACCGCAGCCTATAGACGCTCGCAACTCCAAAGGAGTCACGTGCGCGTTGCCGACCCTTTATAAAATTTGAGGATACACTGGGTTTTTTCATTTAACTAATATTGATATTTTAAATAGGAAACTCCCGGAAACTCCCTGTCTCTATCGACTTTAAGCTCGAATTTCACTCGAAAACCTGTCGCGACGGTCGCGCGTCTAGACGTCCCATCTGCCGTCAACATATTGAATCCTCAAATTTCATAAAGGGTCGGCAACGGGCACGTGGCTCCTTTGCCAACGTCAACTTAACAGCAGGTTGACCGCCCGCCCGCCATCACGGTATTTGTATAAAGGAAACAAACAGCTAGAACACTTGATATCCGGAATGGTATCAAACTATGGACTGAACTGTTGTCTGCGATATTTCCGGACCTATGTGATTCAAACCTTGAAGAAGAGAGCTTACTCCTTTCTGAAAGGTCGACAACGCACTTGTGGCTTCTCTGGTGTTGCAGGTGTCTATGGGCGACGGTACCCGCGGGAAAGTACCCATCGCTACCCTACACGTGACCCCTGGGTGGTTCTAAAAGTGCGACAAAAAGTGGCAACCGTACTGTCTTCTCGAAGATCTCACGGTTCGAAATAAATGCCATACGATAAATAATAAATGGGCGACGGTAATCGCTTACCATCAGCCGATCTGTCAGCTCGTTTGCCCGCTAACTATAACATAAAATACTCACAATAGGCTGCATGAGCGGCCCCCCGCTGTCCCCCTGGCAGGCGTCCTTGCCGCCCTTCTTGAAGCCTGCGCACAGCACGCGATGGTCGATCACCTGCGCCTTGTACGCCGAGTATGCCTGCGCGCAGAACTCGTTGCTCACCACCGGCAGCTGCAGCACTTGCAGATGCGTGGCGGAGGGACCACCTGGAAATAAACAATCGTCAGGGCTTTTCCTCTTGCCGCTTCGTATAGACTCGACTCGGACACACCTCCATGGTGTCCAGACTCCAGATACTCTATCGCGCTAGGAATAGGAACTAAAGAGCACGTGCGAGCGTGACAGAAAACGTTCTGTACGTATGTACTATTAATTATTTTGTATTAAATTAGACATGAGAACTGTGTCGTGCGTCTAGCATTAGTCGCACGATACGAATTTAGTAGATGGACATGAATATTTCAGCGCCGGATGTAGAAATTTTTCGAGGGGGGGCAAAAACTACAAAATGCCGCCCCTGTCTGCATATATTGTCTTACAAATTGTTACCTCTACCATTTCAGAACAGTAAAAGTAGCTACCTAACTACTAGTTATCTACTCTAAGGGGGGACGGGTCATAAAGTCATAACACATCTACGTATAGATGGAAACGCGAGCGCAGCGAGCGCGAAAATTTTCAAACATTATAATGCAGATGGGGAAAATACTTCATACGCATTAAGTCATAAAAAACGCGAGCGCAGCGAGCGCGGAATTTTTTGTCCTGGCAAGACGTATTTTGGCTTGTCAAGAAGTTCGAATTGCCGCCCCCCTGCCGCCCCTTAAATTTGCCGCCCCCTAAACTTGCCGCCCGGGGCTTGGACCCCGGCTTCCCCCCCCCCCCCCCCTAGATCCGGCTCTGGAATATTTGTTTAAACCTATTACGGCGGGGGATGCAGATGGGCTGGAAGGATGGGAGGAACAGGAAAAAGTAGTGGATACTCACGGAACTCGGTGTCGCCCCAGCCGGCGATCAGCGGCGTGTAGTTCTCGTAGCTGCGCGAACGCAGCTCCCCGCTGCGGGGGATGCAGATGGGCTGGATCAAGTCTGGAATATACATGTATGAATTTTAAATCAAAGTAAAATTTTGATTTAAAATTGTGGTCGCGTGGCAAACACGTGGTCGTGTCGAAGGTTTCCCTGGATTTTCCCCAGGCCACTCTCCAATCGCGCACTCACTATCGCTTTGTTGGGCCCGGTCTATAAAGCCACAGTCAGGTAAAAAAAGAGGGTATTTTTAATGTGTCACCTGAAGGAAAGCGACGACAAGGCCCAAGATGTAGCTCGCTGGTTCAGTACTAGCCTATTCACTCTTGCCTTGAAGAGGCCCTGATTATAATAAGACGCTGTTTCGAGCTTTTGACCACTGCTTGCCAGATCATGAGAGGCGAGTCTGATTGTCCTGATTTGGTCTCGAGAACATGTTGCTTGAATGTTCCGGACAAGTACCTGCGGGCCCACCGCCCGAGGTCACCGCCTCCTGGCGGGGGAGGCGGTTCGCACGGCGGCGCACGAGCACTCGCCTGTTGTTAGAGCGCAGGCGCTCCTCAATCAATCTATGTCCTATGCACCAGATTGCGACCTATTTACCCATAAATGGAGTAGACTTCGCTCCACCCTTTTAAATTTCTGTGAAAATTACCTATAAATGTATTGTTCTCTGTTGTATAATAATGTGTAAATAGATTAAGATACCTACATTTAAATTTATCAACGCCATGGCTTAAGCTGTTATGTTGTTAAATTATATTTCAATAAATAAATAAATAATTGTCCATCATACAGAAGACGGAAAATGCTACGGTAGCCCAGTGGTTCAAGCATGCGGCTGTCAAGCGGCGCGGCGGTCGTGGGTTCGAATCCCAGCTCGTACCAATGAGTTTTTCGGAACTTATGTACGGAATATCATTTTATATTTACCGTTAGCTTTTCGGTGAAAGAAAACATCGTTAGGAAACCTGCATACATCCGCGAAGATATTCAAAGTTGTATGTGAAGTCCCCAACCCGCTCTGGGTCAGCGTGGGGACTACTGCCCAATCCCTCTCATCTGTGAGAGGAGGCCTGTGCCCAGCAGTGGGACGTATATAGGCTGATGATGACAGAAGACGGGAGCAAGTTCCATTCCTTTGCTGTTCACATTAGAAAAGAGGAAGCAAATCGCTTCGTGCGAACAAACAGAAGATTAACAACATAAGGAAGGTCTTACTAGTGAACTGCACGTTTCGCGACAGCACGAGGATGCCGATGTCGTTGGTGAAGGACTTGGGGCTGTACTCGTGGTGCTTGACCAGGGTCTTGATGAGCACGTCCACGGGGGTCGCACCCTCGTCGTCGCTAGCCAGGTCCAGCTCGCCAAGGCGGACGAGGTACCTGCGGAACAAAAAAACTATGATTGACTGCCTGACCAGGGTCGAAATTCCTCTTTCACAAATCCTCTTTCGACCACCGCTTTAGCCTAGTTGGTGACCCTGTCTAGCTGGAGGTTCCGGGTTCGAATCCACCAATTCCAGGTACCTAATAAGCATAACTTACATGCATGATCATAAGCCGGTAACTATTGACCACAGGAGGGCCGACTTATATTTTGTTTTTCAAGTGTTTATGACCCATAAAGAACTTAACTAGACTAAGTAACGAGTACCTATATAGTAGTTTATGCAACTACTGTACATAATGAGTACTCGTGTGACTTTATTATGCCTAATTATGTACAGTTGCATACATCACTTTATCTACACACATATTATAAATACTCTAAGATGGGTTCAGAAGCCGAAGGCAAATGACCTGCATTACTACCGGTGCTACCGGTAACATATTTAGAGGTCCTATAAATTGTATTAACACAACAATTTTCGCACAATAGACAAAATAGCGGAAATGGTGAAATTACTGGCAGCTATTTAAAAAAATATACCGAGCTGATATTTCCTGGATATTTCGTATCGACTGCATTTGAATTTTCTTGGAATTTTCAGTGGTACTAGAAAAGGTCTGGTATGATGTTCCAAATTTGAATTAAGATAATGTTATTAAATAGGAAATCATAATAAGAAAATCATAGTTACTGCTGTAACCACAGCTGTAACCTTCTACCACAGATAAGAAAATTTTCATAAATACATTGACTGTCATAATGCAGGTCATTGCCTACCCAGTTCACTCGCTTGAGGCATGGGCTTGCCATTTGTCATGTTACTTATAATTATATTAACAGCCAGTTATCAATTGGTTACCTACTTGCTTAAGATGTGTGTCTAGGTTCTGTTACGTAATAACTACGTAGCAGAGACAAATACGACCATTTGCAGCTTGCATTTACATATTAAACCGGTCGGGGAATCCGTCGACGGGCCTTGGAGCGATAATAAAATGGTATCTCTATGGTTATACCGCAGAAGCTACGAAACAGCTATTTTGAAATGTGAATGCATTATTTCGTTATTATTCCGAAAAAAATCCTACATGAAAAAATCTAAAATTATACAAACTTCTCCTAAATGCAAAGTGATATTAGGGGCAAGAGTCATTAAATCATTTGATACCTACAGATTCTACTAATATTATAAATGTGAAAGTTAGTGTGTCTGGATGTTTGTGACTCAATCACGCAAAAACGGCTGAACGGATTATAATGAAACTTGGTATACAACGAGATTATAGCCTGGATTACAAACAGGATACTTTTTATCCCGAAAATGATCCCTTTTACGCGGACGAAGTCGCTGGCAAAATCTAGTAACAAATATGTAAAGAATGATTAATAGTTTAAAAACACTAGAAAAACACGCTTTGCGTGTTAATTGAAAACTGATCGTGTTCAAAGTCCATTACGTGGCCTTTCTCACAAGTGCAAACACGACTATGATACGATATTCCATCATGGAATGCCAGTGCCTATCTTCCGGGTTCATCATCAGACTTTGAAACCTAATCGTGGTCAAAATTCATTACAAGACTTTTCTAACAAATCCAAACACAGCTACGATACGATGTTCCATCATGAAGTTCCAGTTCATATCTTCCGGCTCCATCATCAGATCAGTTCGACAGTACCATATTATTGTATTGTCATCAGAACTACATACAGCTGCCAATTTTCATGACGCTAAGATCCTTGGAAAATGGTTAAATTAGCTACCTTAGATTCCATTACATAGTTAGTTACATACAGGTCGACCTATCAGACCTTGAAACCTAATCGTGGTCAAAGTTCATTGCAAGACTTTTCTAACAAATCCAAACACAGCTATGATACGATGTTCCATCATGAAGTTCCAGTTCATATCTTCCGGCTCCATCATCAGATCAGTTCGACAGCACCATATTATTGTATTGTCATCAGAACCACATACAGCTGCCAATTTTCTTGACGCTACGATGCTTGGAAGATGGTTAAATTAGTTACCTTAGATTCCATTACATAGTTACATACAGGTCGACCTAATAAAAGCGTGTTAAAAATAAATTAATAGTTTAAAAACACTAGAAAAACACGCTTTGCGGGTTAATTGAAACCTGATCGTGTTCAAAGTCCATTACGCGACCTTTCTCAAAAGTGCAAACACGACTATGATACGATATTCCATCATGGAATGCCAGTGCCTATCTTCCGGCTTCATCATCAGACCTTGAAACCTAATCGTGGTCAAAGTTCATTACAAGCCTTTTCTAACAAATCAAAACACAGCTATGATACGATGTTCTATCATGAAGTTCCAGCTCATATCTTCCGGCTCCATCATCAGATCAGTTCGACAGTACCATATTATTGTATTGTCATCAGAACTACATATAGCTGCCAATTTTCATGACGCTACGATCCTTGGAAGATGGTTAAATTAGTTAGGGTCCAAGGCAAGAATCGGTCCGGACACACTGTTTTGCTGGATCAGCACCCTAACACTACTGCAACATCATCGCAAATTTTTACTTGAAATTCGCTATTATTAGCGACCCCTCTATATTTTAAAAGTCTCAAAGGCTTCCGCCGCGTAAAAAAAAATGCATGCAAGTATTGTCGGCAGAAACATATATAAAGCATAATATGTCTCCTGGCTTCTCTTCATGGAGACGAACGGTTGGTTTGACTAAAAAACAATATAATACATACAGCATATCTCTTGATCTTCTCATCTGAACCATAAACACATTAAATGTAATTCACCCGACGCGATACTATTTGTCGGAACCGGTAATGTCCCCGTTGCTTTATCCTAAGTTTAATTGATATCTGTGACTTCCGTTTGCCCTTCAGAAGAAATCATTTGTAATACAGCACTTATGACAATATAACAGTTATCCAACTATGCAGGAAAATTGCTGTACGTTGCATTTAAGTGCATTATCATGTATTATTTATTATTGAACGTACGAATAAAAACAGGTTTTTTAGATATCGGGTTATTTGCGTTGTACTCCAACTTTTTATCAGTTTATTTAACGTATTGCAGATATTTCGAACCAAAAGGTCTTCGAGAAGATAGTACGGTTGCTAGTTTTGTTCTACTTTTAGCACCAGCCAGGGGTCATGTGTAGCGGTGGGAATTCCCTGCGGACGTGGTGCAACTTCGGCCCAAGAGAAAAATCCTTTTAAACCCCAATTTACGTTGGCCACTTAGGTTCCAAGGTGTGTGATGAATGCTCTGCCAACAGCGAGCGATTATAGAAAGCAGCCAAGGGTATCATGTGTTGATGTGAGGGTATTTTATTCAGGCACATGAATTGGATGGCAAAGTGAATAGAAGTTTATTGTATTTTAAGCATACTTTAAGATGCAACTGTAGGTACTAGATATGGTCGGGGGGTCTTCACGGTAGAATGACAGCGACCCCACGATGCCCCCCATTAAACGGCAGCGAGGGTCAACGCCGTAGAGGTTTTAGTGGGTATTCCCTTCCCCTGTGGAAGGGCGAGTCCCACATACCCCCCACCATGGGCCTTCCCCGGGCCCGGACGGATGCGTAAATGCATTTCCTCTGCGTCAAAAAAAAAAGAAAAAAAGGTACTAGATATGGTGATGGTGGTGAGTGGTGACTAGGTATAACGCAACCATAAAAATACAACTTCAATTATAAAGATTCATGTTGAAATGTAATAAGTCATATTTTTTTGCATTTTGACTCATTCCCTGTGAACCGACACAATAATGGGCGTTTTACATAGTAATGAGCCTTATTACGAAAACGCGGACGATTTTTTGCCATTTGCGTATTATCGTACTTTTCACCGCAGTTGTATTTGTCAGTGGCACGACGACAAGCAAAACTATGTTGTACTATAATAGGTACAAAAATCAAACTGTGACTGGCAAATGAAAACTATGAAACATTTATAAGTGCCTAAACTTGCCAAACATACGCTAAAAATTTGAAAATATTACCATTAAATAGTAATATCATATGTTCATATGATTCATATAATATGTACCTAAATATAAGTAGGTATTTTAATATAAAATTAAATGCGAATAGCGACCTCTGCGGTCATGATAATTGTACTACTTTGTTGTGAGAACCTGATTCAGAATAAATTAGACTTCAAAATAATTAGCAGTAAACACGCGTTTAGGCATTCTCTATTGTTTATCATCTTTTTGGGCAGAAATTGCTAATTCGAGTGGGTATTTTCTAACATCATTTTGAATATTGTAGCTTGACGTGTATTATTTTGACTTCTCGATATCTATTAGTTATTATTTCTATTGTTTCTATTAGGTATACACATCATACTCATACTCATACTCATATTCAGTGGCGGATTTACATATTTGCCGCCCCTAGGCTGTTCAAATTTTGCCGCCCCTGCTGATCTCCACAATTCAATACCCTAGTTCACAAACCTATTTATACTTTTTCGTCGTAAAAAAACGACTGTTTTTTGAAAAACTAAATTCTAAATGGTCGCAGAGAGCTGAATTTGAGGTGATTGACATGTGAGGATTGTCATGTGAGGAGATATGGGTCCTCTGATAATAAAAAAATTTAAAGTATCCAAAACGGCAGCCGTCAGAGACAAAACAATTTTCGAGTAATTTTTGCGAGGGCGAGCTTCAGGCCGCGAGCTGCGAGGCCGCAGGCCGTAGGCTCGGGGAGCCTCCATTCGAGAGGCTATGCCAACTCACCTCCCCAAGTACATTTTGAGAGGCCGAAGGCGGGAGGAAGGTGTTGCCCAACTATTCATATGCCCCATGTATCTTACAAGCTAACCTGAAGGCCAGCGCCGGATCTAGCAATTTTTAGAGGAGGGACAAAACCTACAAAATGCCGCTCCCGACTTCATGAAAACGCGAGCGCAGCGAGTGCGAAAATTTTCGAACATCATAATGCAGATGCGGAAAAAACTTCATACGCATCAAAACATAACAAATCTAGAAGAAAACGCGAGCGCAGCGAGCGCGAACATGTTCTACCATTATAATGCAAATGCGGAAAATACATTCATAGGCATCAACTCCTAGCAAATCGAGAAATATAACAAATCATATGCATCAAGTCATAAAAAACGCGAGCGCAGCGAGCGCGGATTTTTTTGTCCTGTTAAGACGTATTTTGGCCTGTCAAGAAGTTCGAATTTGCCGCCCATGGGACATGGGCCCCGGCTTCCCCCCCCTAGATCCGGCTCTGCTGAAGGCCGAAGGCCCGAAGCGTCCCTTCAGAGCGCGCTCTCCGTGCGAGCCTGAGGGCCGCTTGCGGCCCGAAGGGCGAGCCCATGCGGACACTCACTATTCCTGTCATTGTTACAAGCGAACTTGAAACCCAAGGCCCGAAGGTGAGCGGCAATACCACGCGAAGCCGAAGGCTCGAAGCTTGCTGCCCGACGGGCGAAGCCACACGGACACTCGTCCTAATCTCAGACTCCCTCCTCCTTCTCTCCCATTCCTATATTCCCTCTCCCTCCTATACGACATAGAAGTCCAAAGTCAACTTACAGGTCGTTTTCCCTGGTGTGTATGCAGTGCGCAGCCGTGAGCACATGCCGCGCGGATATCAGCGAGCCGCCGCAGAGCCAGCGTGCGCCGGCGCCGGCGCGTCGCTCCTTGTAGCCCAGCAGCGCCATCCAGGGGAAGTCACCTGAAACATGAGCACGGTTAGTGCCTCTATCTACGACATGCATCTTGTGGACTTGTGTTTTCCTTCAACATGATCGGAGCCTATGTTTGCAATGGTTAATGGAACTCTTTCATTCCAATTCTCGCAAGCTTTCTTCTCGCACTTTCATTCTGTATACTTTATCTTTATTTCATTGGATCATATCTTTCTTGTGGATTAGGGCAAGGGTGGTCCTCTTGTCGCTCGGCTAAACTGGGCTCAGGCACTGCAGCAACAGATATAGAACGAAAGGGCACGTGCTATGTGGCGAACGCGTGAGCATGTGCTATGTGAAGAAAGATATGTTTTCATCTCATCCACGCGCAGATCTGCGTCCTGATCCTGCGTCATCATGGCCCAGGTTATACAGGAGACGCGCATGTCGCATGTCGCGTAGGTCCGGAGACTTTACGCGCATGGGCGCAAATGTGACTCGCAAAACCGAATTTAGTTTTGAATGTGCGGTCGCAAGAAACACAGTGAAGCTGTCCGTCACTGTTATACGTGTATTGGCAGGAGGGTTTAGGCCGAGTTTTACGGAACTGGCGTTTGGCGTTTAGGTCTTCAAGACGGGTGCGTTCAAAGTCTTTAATACCAGTACTGACAGCAGTACGCCAGTCCGATCTTCGAGTCGCAAGATCCTCCCGCGACTCACACGGAATGCCGGTGGCTGACAAGTGACGTTTTAGGACATCCTTGTAACGTAAGTACTGCCCACCAGCCTTACGCTTACCCTGGGCTAACTCAGAGTAGAATAGAGCTTTGGGCAGCCTCGATGGTGCCATACGTACAAGGTGTCCAGACCATACATACATACATACAGGCAACTAGAATGTTAGATATAGAAGACATACCCAGTTTAGCAGGGATGCCTCCAACTACTCTGCTGAAGGACGCATTGCTGACCCCACACACGGGGGCCTCGGGCAGACTGACGGGCGCCAACTGAGGCTCCATCTCCTTGGGTTCCTGGCTCGGTTCAGGGTCCACTGGCATTACGACGGTGGCCTCGGTGGTCGTGGTGGTGGGTGGAGTGGGGGGCGGAGCGGTGGGGATGCCAGGCCGAGGGCAGCAGACCTAGGGGCAGACGAGAATTTGTTTAAAGATAAATATAAGGTAGATTAGTTAACCGAATTAAACGAAGGTCTCTGCTTCAGCTTCGACAAAAATGTGTTCGTATGTCCGGATTTCCAGATTTCCGGTAATTCTCCTCTACAGGTCGCATTTTTCAAACGACTTTCGTAATTTTTTGTGAGCGGGTTTGATAATAAATCTTTTTGTCGAGTCGCTTTTAGGAAATTTTCTAAAACAATATTATTTTACAAAAAAACATAAAAAAGAACACTCTCGAGGTCTACTGGCTATTAGTAGCTCACAGAGCCAATAGTGTAAGATTGTCCACAAATAAATATTTATATTAAATATAGGCCACGTCTACCGCATGGCTGAAAATGTACTAAAGTCACATAAAACGTTACATTAATACGTTACGTTATCGTGCTAGCTAAGCAGATAGACATAAAGAGTATTTTTATCGGATATTTTTGTTACCTTAGGGTTGCTCCCTTGGAAGCCGCAATGGGCTTGTCTGAGTAACCGCAGCGCATTAGGGTTGCTCCTAGACTCCTGGATCAACTTCAAGTAGGGTTGGCACTCCGTGACCTGGAGACAGCTGCCCACCCCATTGTCTACGGTTGTGCAGGTCTCCTCTGCAAATAAATTATTCAATTGGATATACGTCATACACATTGTAGGTATAGTTATGGTATAGTTGAGATATATTTTGTGTTGACCGTTGGAATATTGCACTTTGAATTTTTTAGCACTCAAAATTAAGTAGCTTTTTTGACACACTACTATGTAAACAATAGTAAACAATAATGCGATATGCTAAATAATCAAGACTTTTGAGGGTTTCCGAACGACTAATAGGTTATGTTTAATTACCAAGACTTGAGTGTTCCCGAACGACTAATAGGTTGTTTAAATACCAAGACTTGAACGTTCCCGAACGATTTATAGGATATGTAAAATTAACAATACTTGAGCGTTCCCGAACGACTACTAGGCTCGTTTATTTCATCATAATTAAATACACATGCCACACAATAGCTCATGCAAAGATTAACAGCTTATGAACCACCAGCTCACATGACGTGAAACGACGACCCCTACCTACTTATAAAAACCATCTACAAACCAAAATCTTACACGATTAAATAATAAGTGTTATCACTTCATATAAGTGTAAGTACGAGTACATGTTAAGGGGCTTGAATTTAAACTTTCGTGTGTCATGTTAATGATGAAGTATATTAAATATTGTTGTTCTAAGAAGGAAGAAAGAAATAACAAAAAAATAATGATTACAAAGTAGTCCTATAAGTTATAGAAAAAAAACTCATATAGAAGGTTTTTCATGGCACATTGTACACTATAGAAATGCAAATATTAGGCACCACCTAACCTAGCACTTATCATAAATTGAGTAGGCGTTTAGAATTAAGGGGAAGGGGGTCGTAAGCTTATTTGCCACCCTAAGTTTTATAATACTCGTACAGGTTATAATATACCTTACCTGTCGGACACTTTACTTGTTCACCTTGTTCATGTTCAAGTTTTTATTGTCTCGACATTTAAACATTTAAACGTTATCACAACTTAAGCAAATACTTAACGATGAAAAGACTGTCGTTTAAAATGTCGTAAGTCCATGTGGATTTCTTCTATGAATACGACTTTTTGTTTTATCTGGGTTTTAAGTGTTGTTTTTGACGAATTCAACCTGTTGTTTTATGGGTTACTTAATTGGCGTTGGGGCATTACATATTCTTCAAAACAGATAAAAATATATCTGATATTTTTATCTACGATAGACACTATTAAAAAACCTCCAATTGAGATGATGATTAGAGAACGATAGGCTTTCATTTTGAATACTTATGTAAAATTGTATAATAAATACCTAAGCCGTCAGCACACCTACGAGTATTGAGCACATTTGCGAAATTGCGACAGGTGCCAACCGGATATCTTTTTGTTTAGATTTAGTTAGATTTGTTGGTGATTTTATGATTGATAATAATGGTGATGGTGGTGTGGTGATGGTGGTGGTGGTTGGTGATTGTTAATATAAATCATCATCATCCTCCTAGCGTTATCCCAGTACAGTTGCATCCTGAAGGATGCCTGGGGTCCGCTACCTAATAATAAACCTAACCGCTACCTAATGTTATGATATAAATAAATATTTATATTAATGCTATGCCCTAACAGGGCCCATGTGAGACTGTAAATACTTTTAACATCTGTACCTATAATACCATGGTTGCAATAAATGGAATGAAATGAAAATTAGTCCTACTTTGTAAGCGATTTTGTATTTTTAATTACTGTTATTAAAATCCTAATAAATACTTAGAAGGAAACGTATCCCGTATAAAAACATTTTATTACGTTTACGTACAGTAACCGCCTAACTCCTAAGGATATTCCTAACACTTTAGGTAAGTATTTATAAATAAACTAACCACAAAATATATCTACCCTAGCCCACTAGCATCACAGGTTATATTGTCATGATTCTAGCTGGCCGCGCCTCTGACGAAAAGCAACAAAGTTGGACCCATTAATAGGCAAATCTCTGACCAACCTACTGTCAACGACACTTGACTTGTAAGTCAAGTTGTTTGTACAAGTTTTACAAGTCACTGAGTAGCACCTTGACCAACGCGTGTGAGGTCAGCCACGTTGTCAATGTCGTCGTCACATCGGTTATGCACGATACATCAGAGCGTGAATAAACTGCAGCGAGGATATGATGTGTAGCGATGAAGACGTGAGACAAATAAATTGATTATCTACAATTCTACATAGAAGATATTGTTATAGGCAGCTTCTTTAAAATATTACATAATAATGCTTTGTCCTTATTTCATCCTTTCGAGGGATTAATTTTGTACTAAGCAGTAACGCTGCTAAGGCAAATTACAAAACAAATCTCTCTTTCTAAATTTGTAGTTTTCGAGGGATGATGTTCGGGTTTGTCTCGTAATTGAATGTGAACTCTTGTAGGTAGGTATAACGTTCGCATTTATAACATGGCCTCAGACCGGCAAAGCTGGAGAGATCTGCATCAAGTTGCACCGATAAGAACCTAGTCCTTACTTAACGATGTGGATAATAATGAAATATTATTAAGTTATTTATGACAGATATAAACTAATCTTCCAATCGACAAGTGGATCTGTATTTCGCTGACATTATTTGGAACAGCCTAGCTTGCCGGATAGCTTAATACCGTCACGGTTTATGTGACGTTTTAGTACATTTTGACCACATAACGTGACTGTAAGTATAAACCTATAGAGGTCATACTTTTAAGAGTGCCTACTAAAGAATGTAATTTATGTAAACTTAAAATCGTGCACAAAATAAATTGTTATTAAAAGAGAATATGAACCCACTTATTGCAGTTACAAAAAATATAGGTACAATCAAATGGACCAAGCGTATGATAAAAGTTATTGTTAAACATTATGGAATTATGGTTGCAGATGTTGTTGTAAGTATTTGGAAATAATAGATAGATTAGGTATTTAAAAAATAAATAAATAAAATGTAAAGAAATAAGAGATATTAACAAGAATGAAATCGGAGAGATGAGTTGGTAAATATACTCATACTCATTCATTTATAATGCACATATACATTACACGTTACATTATAGGTAGTTGAGAGAGAGGCATTAAGCCCGCCAATTGACAATATTTCACAATTTCCAAAAGGCTTAATTCGAAAACCATTTCGGTAAAAACGTGTGAAGTACACAAAAAACATTTTTTTAGATATTTTTCTCCGTTAATTTTGGAAAAAATCGCAAATTACTGTAAACCGAAAGTTGACGTCATCTTCCTCGCTTGCCCTTAGTACAGAGTACAGACAATCGCTGCTCTGGAGTGGCTCTGGATTCTTGTTGGGAAGATGACGTCATATTTTACTTACGCCCTTTTGGAATGACCTACTTTTCAACGTGTTTTTTTGTATGAAATAATGAGTTAAATTGAAAAAGAAAAAATACGGGTGGCTTAAATTTTTACCTATTTTCTAACTAGTTCATAAAATAAAGTAGTTAAAAATATGAAATGTTGTCAAGTTATACCTAGTTATGTGCATAAAGTTTAAATAAAATAAATCAGAGATATGAACAAGAATGAAATCATGATGATGGCATGCTATGAGATTTTAATCCACACAATCCACAGAACATAACAAATGTTAGTTTCCCAAGTTCTAATAAAGAAAAATCATTACGGAAGATTCCGCTCGGCCCAAAGTTGAAATTGTTGAAATTGTTCCTCGAATCAGTGGACACAGGAGTTAGCGGCGGTAATGCTGGCTTAGCTGGCAATACTGTTGTCGATTCAACTTTGGGCGTATCTTCTGTAAAGCCAGCTTTAGATTCATCTTGAGAGTCAGGAAAGGCTACACCACTGCTAGGACCGCTGAAGACGAATCCACCTTCATTAGTATTTGTGTTTCCGGGTATCACAATAAGAGTGTTTTCACTTTGTTTTTCTTCCGTATTTGTATTACCATCCCTGTTTGGAGCTTCTTGGAAGTTATTTCCATCGGTATTTGGAGACTCATTTTCTGATGTCGGAAAGCCGACTTGAGTGGGCGCATTTTGAAAGCCATTTTGACTTGGTTGCTCTTGGAAACCATTTTGACTCGGTTTGTCTTGGAACTCACTTTGACTTGGTTTGTCTTGGAATCCATTTTGACTTGGTTTGTCCTGGAACCCATTTTGACTTGGTTTGTCTTGAAATCCACTCAGACCTGGTTTGTCTTGGAATCCATTTTGACTAGGTTGTTCATTAAATCCATTTTGACTTGGTTGTTCTTGGAATCCAGTTTGGCTTGGTTTGTCTTGGAATCCATTTTGACTAGGTTGTTCTTGAAATCCATTTTGACTTGGTTGTTCTTGGAATCCAGTTTGACTTGGTTTGTCTGAGAATCCATTTTGGCCAGGCTGTTCTTGGAATCCGTTTTGACTTGGTTGTTCTTGGAAACCATTTTGACCAGGCTGTTCTAGGAATCCATTTTGGATTGGTTGTTCTTGGAATCCATTTTGACCAGGCTGTTCTTGAAATCCATTTTGACCAGCTTGTTCTAGGAATCCATTTTGGATTGGTTGTTCTTGGAATCCGTTTTGACTTGGTGGATTCTGAAAGCCGCTTCCATTATCTGGAGCGTCAGTTTGTGTTGGTGTACTTGGAAAGCCAACTTGACTGGGAGGATATTGGAACCCGTTTTGGTTTGGATCCTGGAAACCATTTTGAGGTCGGTTTTGTTCGTAAAAATCATTTCTGTTCGGCACTCCAAATTGATTCTGATTCATGTTATTGTTAGAGATGCCTGGTCTACCGTTGTAATTGGGTCTCCCATAGTCATAAGGTCTGTACTCGTATATGGGTCTGCCATATTCGTCTGTGGGTCTGTTGTTAAAGGGATAGACGTAGGCAGGGTTGGTGCCAGCGTTCTGAGGCTGCAGATGGAGAATACCCTGAAGGCGGTCGCGTATTCTGGAAGGGCTTAGGAGGCTCTGACTGAAACCTCGGTTGTCGCGTTGCGGGAAAAACCCTAGATGTAAAAAATGGGTAATTTAGAAGTACGCAATTTTGATATAATGTCTATAAAGTGATTGAAATAATAGAAATTAACAGACATGACAAAAATAAGCAGACTTGTTACCTGTAAGGTGGTCGTGTACCTATGGGGAACTTGAAAACCGAATGATGTGTAATGACGTGTGTGAACAATTAAGAGTAGAAGAATAGAAAAGAAAATTTAGAGCAAGTAAAAACGTATTATTAAATAGAAACCTAACCTGGTAATTGTTTTAATCTAGGCCGAAAAATAGACGCTGAATATAAGGATAAAATACAATACAAATATAATTATATATATTTATTGTTTAACAAGAGTAAATAAAAACAATAAAGTTAATATAAAAAATAATGGAGGTGTACCTACGTAAGTTCCTAAGTTGGACATACCTACAATACAACTAGATATTAATTTTATTTGAATTGAGACTGGTTATTTACCTAGCTTCTCCTAGCAGGGCTGGTAACCCATGGAGTCTTATTACCGTCCCTCCTTCTTCACCGAAGGAGAGGCCATTTAAAAAAAAAGTAAGCATAGAAATAATTAAATAATAATAATAATTGTTTTTAATATCAGTGTATAATTTTATAGTAATTCAATTTATTAATGCTGTATACTTAAGTGCTGTAAAATGAAGAATCACTAAATAAATGGCTATTCTGATTCTGATTCTGATTTACCTAGCTTGTACTTTGTCTTGTACTTACAGCTAACATTCCACTTGACTAGCGAGAAATGAATAGGATAAGTAGTTAGTGTATTTTAATGTACCTAAGTAGATTACATACCTACTTATCCCCAACCATATCTTTCGTTAACCGGGGAATTCCTTTAAGTTCAAGTTATTTATTGTATTAATGTAGGTAATCTTTAACTTCATTGGTAGGTAATGAAATTGATGCCGTATTTATGATTTATATGTATATATTTTTTTTTATCACAAGTAGATACTAAAAATAGGCATTAAAACGGCACAGTTTTGATAGTGTGTGGGAAACCCGTTATGGTAAATATTTTGAGTTAATTATTTAGGTGTCTCGAGATTATCCTACGAAGCTTTAGGCTACCATGTAGGTACTCTACTCGTACCCTTTATTTATAAATTGTTGTCGGTGTTGTTACCTACTCGGTTAAATAGGTACGATGTGGTTATTGCGGTTACTAAACATCCAGTTTTGTGGTTTTTAACTTATTCTGTGGCAATTTAATCTATATTTGTCAATTCAGGGAATTCACACTAGGTACCATTCTTTCATGAAATCATAATTTGTTATCTAGTTTTTACTGGGGAATATTTGCCAAAAATTGGGAATATTCGCGTAGTCTAATATTTCGTAATGTATTCTGCCTTGCCTTATTCAAACAGGTATACGTACGTTAGAACAAAAGTTTCACCTCTTGTTCCTGAAAGAAACCTGAAGCCTAATTTCTAGATGTGATGTGATGGATTATACCAAATTTCAGCTTTCTATGTCCAAACGGTCTTTGAGAAAAATGACTGTAAAAGTCGGACACTAAGGTTCAATTTTATTCATTAGGTAGCTTACTCTATGTCGGTAAGTTATATGTTACTAGATCTGACATTTGGTTTAAAGGACCTTTATATTACCTGCCTTAAAGTACCAAATTAGCGCCTTAAGCCGTGCATGGCCTTCCCTTCCTAGGGTGACACCACCAGTAATGGACAAGGCCCAATGATGTATATTAACTCTTATGTAAAATAAAATAAGAGTCATTCATTTTTATAGAACAATCAATTTAAAACCGTATGATCTTTAAATAAGGGTTGACGTGTCCATTATTGGTGCTTTATAGGCCGATCCCAATATAGCAATAACAGTGCGCGGTTGGAGAGTGGCCTGGAGAAAATCCAGGGGAAATTGCCGAAACGACCACTCAGGCGATTTTATCCATCAGACTTATGTCGGTAAGTTTAATAGTTATGACTCGTAACGTTTCACCTTAAAGAATCTTTATAAAACCTGCCCTATAAGACCAAATTAGCGCCTTAATTCGTGCATGACCCTCCTATAGTAGTAGGTACATAAAAACAAGTGAAAAAACCGGCCAAATGCGTGTCGGGCCACGCGCAAGGTAGGGTTCCGTAGTCGTCCATCCGTTACATTATGTGGACTAAAAAGTTCGCAAACTTATATTTACTATGTTTTTGACAGAATTAACAAGATTATCTAAGGTATCAATGGAAATTGTACGAAAGTTTGCTTTTGTGAAAGTACATTTCTGAAGTTCGACTATTACTCGTTAACTAGTAATGTCTACTTAGCTGTGATAGTTTTCCTTTTAAATTCATCGTATATACTAGGTACTACCATGATTTTTTCACATGTCTAGTAGCCACCGTTTAACTGGCAGGGGGGGGGGGGACACTTGACCATAACAAAAAATATCACTTCAAAGCTTAATATCACGCTAACCAATTCTTTAATCAAAAAAGACTTTTAGAAACCTTATAATATTTTTAAAAGAGCTATCCAACAATACCACACACGTTGGGGTTTGGCAGAAAAAAAAGCACCACCACTTTACATGTAGGAGAGGTACCCCAAAAAAATTTTTTTTAAAGATATTATTCTACCGTTTTGTCGGCGTCATTGATATGTATACTCATGCCAAATTACAGCTTTCTAGTACTAACGGTTGCTGAAAAAAACGGGGGTCGGACGGACGTACGGGCGGACATGGCGAAACTATAAGGGTTCCTTGTTTACTACGGAACCCTAAAAATGACTGACCGTATAAATTTGAATGGGTTTTTTGTTGGGAGTTTTTATGGCTCCCTCGCCAGTTCAAGTGCCTACTACCGGATGGTAATTGCACAGTCGTATGAGATACTGGTATTTTCCTCAAACAATGCTTGTGTACACTATTCAGTTTCCATGTCATTGTTACAAGTTCCGTAAGGGATTTTTTAGACCTTCACATATGTATATCTGTAGGTAGGTAATTGTTAGCTTAACAGTTGAGTACCTGTGTGATGTCGTGACCTAGCAAATTGTCACTGATACTGAATTTTCATGTGATCTACTCTGTCTAATACGTTATTTCTTCTTTTTATTTATTAAAACAAGGCTTCGATTTATGGATATTATCTGTATTTAGGTATTATAAACATTGTAAGCTTCTTTACCTACCTATGTTTAAAGGATGTTGGCACATAAATACGCAATGATGGTCAGTTTATTATTTATTTTTGTGGCATTAACGACTGCACTAAACAAACTTGTTTTCCTCGTGGCGTTAGATCATAACTATATTTGCAAATGAATAAGTAACTAATTTAATGTTTAATTATAATTTTTTTTTCTTAGCCTATTTGGGTGTCCCACTGCTGGGCAAAGGCCTCTCCCCATGCATGGCACGACTCCCGCATCAGTGCCTCCTCCTGCCAGTTGATGAGGAAGCCGTCCAAGTCGTCCCGCCATCTCCGTTTAGGCCGGCCCCGTCTGCGTCGCCCTTGTGGCATCCACTTGGTGGCTAGATATATTAGCCCACCTGTCTGGATGCATGCGACAGACGTGACCCGCCCAATCCCGTTTGAGCCTAGCAGTCTTTTCGCCTACATCAGCAATGCGTGTTTTGGAGCGCAGCGTTAATTTTAAGTTAAAGTTTCAAAATGTTTTTATTACAAATTATGGCTGAAGTATTGATGATAGCAATAAAGTGATTAAAGAATACGATTGTTTTATTTAAGTTTTATATAGTATAACGTCAGCGATTTTATGATTGTATTATGTTTAGAAGAATTTAAGCGGAAAAAATCAGTTGCCGGCTTAAAAATTATCGATCGAGAAGAGTGATGTTTGAAACGATATTTCTTTATGAAAAATTCAATAAATACATTTCAAATTTATGACATTAGGTCGCAATAGTCATGTTCTAGATAGTAACATTGAGAAAATGTCAAGATACGTGTCAATTCAAACAGAAGGAAATGAGCGTTCTTAGCTTTAAAATTTAATTCCGCAGCCGAAAGCAGACAGCAACTGCACGTTCCGCCGCGCTCCAAAATTCCAAATTGAACCGTAATCATAAGACTAAAAGTCCCAATTTAGAATGAACGGCGTGTGCTGTTGCGACACTTCTCCGCTCATTTCAAATTGAGCTTTTTATGAATACCATTACAATTCAACTTGGAGTGCGGCGAAACGTGCATGTTGCTGTCTGCTGTCGGCTGCGGAATTAAACCTTTATGTACCCTTAATAACTTAAAACAATATTCTGCTCGCCTACCAACCAATTGATGCTACAGTTGAGTTTATTATCAGCACGGACAAATCGTGAACCTGCCTTTATTGACAAGGACATAAGATATTATTGATCCTTTGAAACGCACACATACATTTATGAACTTGACTGTACGAATAAGTAAACTGCATTAGAATGTTTCTGCTGGACTAATATTTGTGTTGTTACTTATGTGCAATATTGACATAAAAGTCATTGACATTACATACAATGCTAAAACGTGCCCATTGACGGCGATCTCAGCCAAATTTATTATTTGTAGTTTTAATTTTATACTTTGTAAATATTTAGTTTAAGTTTTTTTTTATTGTTGCTAATTTGGAATTATTTATTCTATAAAATAAAATTATTAAAACCAAATGGCGAAAAAAAGGTGAGGCATTATAAGCCTTATATGGCAAGGAATAAGGATTTGAGTATTACTATTTATCGTTAACAGTGTCGTTGGTGATAAGTTACAGTTTATTTAAATATTGTCGTCGCCCTAACCCATAGTGCAAGCTTTGCTTAGTTTAAGGTCTAAGTCGATTTGTCTAAGATTGTCCTCAATTTTTATTATTTCATGTTTATATACAATTTCCATTCCATGTACTTAGTCGGCAAAAAAATGTTATATGGTCTACCTACCATTTATGAACCTATACATATAGGCACGTACCTGGGTGGATTGCAAAAAAATTTTACGTAACAACGGAATATTCACAAAAATGTTATACAAATGCCATACAAAGGAATTAATTTATATGGGAAAAATATTTGTGTAACGGCGAATCGTCACGTCACACAAAGGATGCAAAACTGGGTTGGAAATATGAATTAAAAAAACTTTACGAAATTCTCATATGCAAAGCAGTTTATCCACAAACTCCACTATCCAATTATGTAAAAACAGCAGTAAGAAATAATTAAATTACCTATTTTAGGCATGTTACAAAGTGGAATCAAATGTGGGAAGAAACGGTCTGTCACTCTTTATCGTACTACTACGCAAAAACTAACAGAGCTATCAACACATCCGCTTGTGTTGGTAGTAGACTACTTGTAGCCCGCCCGACATAAAAATGTTATGGATACATTACATTATCTATTTTAAACACAAAATTCAGCGTTACGCAGCTGACGTAACACAAAGGAACGAAATCTTTCCCCGAACTTTGCAAAAATATTTTGATATATGTTTGTTGTAGAAACCTAACAAACCATTTTCTAGATATTCATTATGTACTTTAATAGACCCTAATTAAATTTTTTAGTTAAACACAGGACATTGTACGCAATTTGTATGGGAACAATAATATAATATTATTATTGGGGAACGGGACTTAATCGCGTACAGTTATAATTAATTACCTTTTTTTGTGTGAAAATCGTGTAAGTTTAAATCAATATAATAATACGATATTTTCAAACACGAGTTTTTTTAAATCTTTCAGTTACAAACTTTAAAACTTTACGAATACTTTACAACAATGAGTTAGACGACGTGAAAACATATCTGGTAAACATTCTAGGTAGGACGGTCTACTCTAATACTTATTTTTTTACAGATTTTTGAAGTGGGAGGACAATTTCCATCGCCAGAATCATTTATTTCAAGTATCATAGACCTTTTAAAAAACATGTGTACAGTAATTGAACTTACGTAGATCAAAATAAATTTATACAATGTTTCTCGTTTTTCATTTCAGCAGCGACCATTTTAGTTGCTCCTTAGCTGATTGTAAAATTTTTGCTGCTCTGGCGTTGGCGTTTAGAGGATCCGGTCTTCATAGGATTCCTGCTCCATCTTCACATCCAAATGGTCTTATATGTCTTCTCGAGCCTCTCACCCTTCAGTGGGAGGACAATTAAATTTTTTGGAATGTACAATTTTTTTGCAATTCACCTACCTACCTACGAATGGAGTTAGTATGGCCCCTTTTCTGGTCTGGTGTTTTTTTCACAATCAACGTCGAAAATATCTAATAGGAACGGTGAACCAATTTAATTTCTGGCCCACTTCGTACCTTGTCACAGTGAAAATATATATGAAAGTCGCTAGAGATATGTGACAAGGTACGAAGTGGCCCACATATCAAATTGGTTTGACCGTACGCAGTTGGTGACAAAATCAGCGAAAATGACTTTAAAGGCTGGGGCCTCAGCGCGTACAGATATTATTGCCATATTGGGAACAGTACATATATTTATGACTGACTATACAAGATCGCGTCAGTTAGTAGATTATAAAATACCTTCCTATATACATATAGGTAGTATTTCCATAATAGGTTAGGTAAAAAATAAGTGTGGGCTGTAATGTCATCTAATTCAAATTTGGAACTGACTGCATTTTTTTTTTAATTTAGCCTTCAAATACTTTTGTCAATCTAGTAAAATAACTACGATATATATAGGTCCAAAAGCATCGTTATTAAGATAATTATTATCATAGTAGATGAAGATATGACATAACCTTGACTTTGAGGGTAGTTTGTGTTTGTAAACAATCGTGTTAATGTCATGTTAGTGATCACTTTAGGAGCAAAATATAGTGTAAATGTAAATAAATGTAAATACCTATAGGTTATATGAACTTGTATTACGCAACATTGATTTCAGAAAGTTACTGAAGAGAAGTTTTAAGTGAGTTTACAGTTGTACTATTTACTATGTGGAGGAGTAGAAAGCCTAGCCGTGCTTAGAACTCCCTAACGGTATTCTAAGAATATCCACAAGTACAGTTATGTTAGAAGTTAGACTAGCTTACGTTACCCAGCATCCCAGAACTGGCCTCAGCTATAAAATAGAATAAAAAAACTCACCAAACTGACAAAACACTAATTGCACACACACAAACAAACACGCACAGAACAACTTCGCCATCGCACGCACCGTCTGGAGGTCTCTCTTCGACTAACCAACTTGATAAAAAGTTCGATAAAAGCGTATCCAATGCCCAAGTACTTTAAACTTTATTTACAACATCTAAAGTTGATTTTAGAACACTCGTTTCAAACAAAATACAACGCTCAAGGATTCTAAGTTTTGTTCGCACTTAATAAAGTTGTTTTTAGAATAGCTAGAGTATTTTCGGTGTCAGTACAGTTTGGTAGCCGACACTGTACTGCCGGTCGGGAGGCTGGGTCGAGGCTATATTGACCACTGGTCGTTTTGAGTGACGCATGTAAAGGTCTGCGGACAGTCGAGTGACGCGTAAGCTTGTGATATTGTGCTTTTTGAAATTGGCGAGTTTATGTGGCGTCATAAATTCCTGAGAACCATAAACCATGATTTAATAACAATGGTAAGTTTGGAAGTCATCTTCAGTTTGGCAAAAGAAAAAAATGTTAACCAAGGGTTGTTTCGTAAATAAATTTATCATTTATTTATTTATTTTATTTAAATGTGGAGTTACGCAATTAGGAAGGCGAAATAAGGTTAGGTAGCCAATTAAACTTATCTACTTATTCTAATTTCAGGTTCCTGTACCATTGTAAGGAATCTACACAAAATGGGGCAATGTCAAAGTCAATGAACAAAGCATTAAGATATACCAACCCGTTATCAATAGGTTTAAAGGTTTGCAAGTATTACACGTGTCAGTAGGTACTCGCAGGTATAAGGTTACTTTATTATACAGAGCAAGTACCTACTGATATTAAAATGGCGATATAAAAACATCTTGAATTGGAAATATATTTAAGATTTTTTTATTCCCTCCTCTTTCAATAAATTTCCCCTTTCAAAATACTCTTCTGTTCCCAAAACTACAACTTTCAATAATTCTTCAATAGTATTTCCAGAAAAATTGTTTCACAATATGTTTTGAGTCTATAAATACCTAGCTATGTTGGTTAAATTCCAACTTGAAGAGACAGCCGCCTGTTAAGGCCACGCCTATAACGTAGTGTAGCGAGGGTTAATAGGTATGTGAGCTGACCATGACTTCCGGAACTGATTGTCAATTGACGGAACTGGATGGAACGGAATCTCGAGCAATAATGTGACGTCACATACACTACTATTAACACAATCTCGTAAGTTTACAAGACTGTGTAAGGATTCCCCTTACATCATCATCCTCCTAGCGTTATCCCAGTACAGTTGCATCCTGAAGGATGCCTGGGGTCCGCTACCTAATCCCAAGATTTGGCGTAGGCACTAGTTTTTACGAAAGCGACTGCCATCTGACCTTCCAACCCCAAGAGGAAACTAGACATTATTGGGATTAGGCTTTGTCAAGTGAGTGGGCAACTTGACTGTTAGAAGTTCTCAAGCCGCCCGAAGGCCTCCAACTCGGCTTAACGACTGCTGCCATAGACAGCAACCGGGATCAACGGCTTAACGTGCCTTCCAAAGCACGGGAGCGCTCAGTTAGTAACCACTCAAAGCGGTCACCCATCCAAGTCCTGACCGCTGCCCACGTTGCTTAACCTTAGCAAGCGCAAGCGGTGCGCAAGCACAAGTTTACATAATATGTTTAGAGGCTAGAGGTATATGGACTCAGCTGACTAAGTACTTTGCTGACTATTCTGCATTGTCTGCGCACATCAGCGCTGGATCTAGAAATTTTTCGAGGGGGGGCAAAAACTACAAAATTCCGCCCCGTCGGCATATATTGTCTTACAAATTGTTACCTCTACCATTTCAGAACAGTAAAAGTTGTTACTAGTTATCTACTCTAAGGGGGGACGGGTCATAAAGTCAAAACGCGAGCGCAGCGAGCGCGAAAATTAAAAAAAATATGATGCAGATGCGGAAAATACTTCACAGTCTTCATACGCATCAAGTCAGCCCCCCCCCCCCCTAGATCCGGCTCTGGCGCTAATGAACTCAAATTCATTTCAAATGCATACGCCTCCTACTTATCCGCAGCCTCCGCAGGTCATAACAGCACTAATTTGCTGCCTCACAATTTATGTATAACTAAAATGGAAAATTCACAGTTATTATACAAACACGGTTCTTAATTTTACATGGTTATGTATAATAATACCTACGCCCTTGCTACTATATGTTTGCTTTGTACTAGATAACCTTTTGAACCGACCTACTTTACGGAATCAAAGAATAATTTCTGACTGCATAATGTTACACCAACGATATTTATATCATACGCTAAAAGACGCGCAAGCGGGATCGCGTACTTACGCGTCCATGCCAAAACCTATTCCAAAAACCTGTTCCCGTAAATACGTCTCACCTATTATTGACCTATTTATAAAAAATAAATCATTTATTTCAGAAGACTAAGGTTTCATATTTAGTTTGTAACAATAAATACACTAAAGAGCAAAAATAATGGGTACACATTTAATTTATTTTTTTATCTATAGATGTAGTTAAGTTTTTATGCAGTTATTTTAACCCATAATATAGTACCCATTATTTTTGATCGTGAGTCTTCTTAACATTACACTGTGGTAATTTTGGATTTATTATAGTTTAATGGAGTACGTGCTGTGACTATAGAGGAGACTGAACAAAAGCCGGATTTACCTGTTAGTTACAGTCGAACAATGATTTTTATTCGATACTCGATACATATACAATCAGCCTATGATATAAATATAACTAGCAGAGTTGTCGGACATATAAATAGCATTCGCCCTCTCGCAACTATACAGGGCGTCCCAAGACATCAAGGGAAAGTACCTTGAATATTGTAGATGGAATATTTTACTAAAAGAAGACATTATTTTAATTTAAAAAACAATTTGAACTGCATTCATAGATTTTTAAATAATTACATGGTTGAACCGGGAATCGAACCCACTACAAGAGAAAAAAAATTGTGTTGTTAAAATTCATGGTCTTCCTTTTATTTCTGACACTATGCTTGTAGCAAAAAAAAATCCTTATGATCGGTATGATAACGCTACAAGGTTTTTTTTTTCTCGTGTAGCGGGTTCGATTCCCGGACAACCCTATGAGTTAGGTTCAATTAATCTGCAACACTGATGTTAAGACTATTGTGAACCTATAGTGCTAGCGAGAACAGGCATTCCGGAATATTCTTGTGTGCGAAAGAGACAGTCGACGCCGTCGCCTAATTTCTCACAGAATACGCTATTTGTCAATTTTTTTTATAATGCCAGTCGAACCAGTTTTTAGAGACGATCAAATGTCTATATGGGACCAACAACAATTAGAGCACAATAAAGGGCTAAAATTAGGGACAAACCTAGCTCGTCGCTAACGGCCCTCAAAAAGGCTCCTACAAATTGGCCCTGGCAAATGACGTCACTTGCACAGCATTCGACCAACCGTTGTATATGGGAAAATTAGTATTTTGCTGATTTAGTCGTAAAATAATGCGTTTAGGTGGTACATAGTTGCCATACAATTTATTTTTTATTTTTACATAAGCATTCTATTGATACCTTTTATTTGAATTTAGGACGGTAAAAAAAAATTACATAATTTTCTGAGTTTTTGATGAATTATAGTTATATTTTTATGATTTTGGTAAAATTTGATAATTTACGATTTATTGTGATATTTTGATGGCTAACTATCCAAAAAGTGACACTGTGTTATAAATTTTAACATGTGTCAAATACCGTATTAGTGCTTCGGGCGGCATCAACGTTTTCCACCCCTTAAACCTTTATCAAATGCGACATTATTGGCCTTGATCGATTCCTTACACCCTTAACTAGGTTTATACGTTTTGCTGTTTTCGTAATTCTTTCTACTTTATGAAATAATAGCAAAAAACCAGGACGAAGTTTTCATATCAAAAAATCGAAACTTGAAGGGTCCATGTTTTCAATTGTATGCAATATTTCCAAGAAATCAAAACGAATAAACCTAGTATTTAATGAAACTTACAACATTTCGAAAAATAATGCAAATCGGTTCAGGATTAGGGGCTGGACGTTGCCGCTTTTTGTATGGAAAAATTTTCACACAATCCTCTTAAGCAGTGAGCGATTATATACGGACTGAAGTTGAGGATGATGACACTTCGCTCGAGACTATAATATAATTGTATAATAGACTTTAGAATAGCCAGGCGGTTGAATCCAGGAGCAAGCGCCCAAATCCCAAAACTTTTATTTTTATTTAAAAATTGCTCTTGGTCACGGATAGCAACTAGCTAGGGTCAAAGACGAGTAGACGGGTTAGCTCACTCAGATGCCTATTCACTAGTGACTTAAAAAGGTCTATACTTCTTTTTATCAGACTAGAAAAATCGTGCGATTGTCGTCATACGATTTCATCAGGGAAAATAATCATGAAACGGGAAAATATGCGACTAGCTATCTTTGAGACGTGATAAGCTACTGCAATAACTGAAATTAGTACAATAATCCTCTGATGTCGTAGGGAAACGAAGAATTGTAGGCGAAAATGACGGGGTATAGGTTATATGAACTCGGAAATACAGATGCCGGCAGAGAAAAAAAAACGATTAACCCTTTGACCGCCAAAGCGGTAGTGTGTCGTCGTGCCCACTGCCCACCAGCCAAGCACTGTTGAATTGGTAGCTATAATGTCTAAACCAATAAAAACAAATTAAAAAAGTTCGTAAATGATTTTTTTCATGATCAAAGTACACCTTCACTCTGACCTTTTAAGTGGTTGTTGGCGTGGTGGGCACAACGACACACAACCACTTTATAGGTTCTTGGCGGTCAAAGGGTTAAAAGCGTGTAAAAAATATCACTTACCTTGCACTAGATGAACTGTAATAGCCGCTGACTTCTGCTTCCCTCTGTTCTTCCTCACCACAACCTTAGATTTGTGTTTAATATTGTAGATCTGATTAGGCGCATAGACTTTCGTACCATCGTGGCCGTGGCTTTGACCACGGTTCTTATTCGCTTTTAAAACATACGTCGGATAACCATGGCCAGTGTGCCCATAACCATGGCTATTATGACCATAGGTCTGGCCATGCCCGGTGTGGTCATAATGTGGCTTATGACCATAGGTTTGGCCATTCCCAGTGTGGTCATAATGGGGCTTATGAGTGCAAGGCTTTTGATTGTAATAGTATTTATGCCCTGATTTCTTTCCGTAGCCGTACTGGTATTGGTAGCCTTGGTTGTTTTGACAACCATGGTTGTTGGGGCCATGGTTATGGTCGTGGTGACCATGGTTGTGGTCATCGTGCCCATGGCTATGGTCATCGTGGCCATGGCTATGGTCATCGTGGCCATGGCCGTATAAAGATAATAGGGCGTCCAAAGCCTCATAGTATTCTGGCGAGTGGGTGGGAGTCGGTGGATGATAGACGAGAGGTGTCTTAAGACATCTATTGCTATTTTGAGCCAAGATTAGTAAAACTGGGAATGCCTGGATTACGCTACAAACGGTGTCCCCGCTAATTGTCATTTTGGTACTATTGGCTCGACAACCATTAAAGTTCTTATGTTGAAAGCAATTTAAAAACAAAACGCGTTTCAGTATCTTCAAGTTATACAATTTGATATCTATTAAATAACAATTTTAAATCGCGTATTTTGCACTTCCAAACTGTGTTAAAGTCCGTATACGACTGGGACATCGTGAGCCAGAATGAAATAAACCAATTTGAAAATTTAGGTTATCAATAAAATCTGATCAAACAATATCAACTGTTAGGCAATGGGTAATTTATGTATGTGATGCAATCAAAATTATGTGCCCTATTTTTTATTTAATGCTTATATAATTGTTTCAAGGTTGGATAGATTGCAATAGAATGTTTTAGAATGTAATGGATATCTAAATTGATTCATCAGCACTTCATTTATTGATACAAAACAAACTGAGTACCTAACTCAAAAAATAAATTAAAACATGAAATTTCTATAACATATAACTATGATAATCAATCAAACTAAACTAAAATAAACTACATATACTGAAATAAATACATTTATGTCACACCTGGCCCTAAAGCGGCCATTATCGCACGCTCCGCGCGCGAAAAAACCCACTTCCTGGCCAGGGGGTGACATAAAATTTTGTACTTAACACGGGCGGTAATAAAGAAAGCCTCAGATCGCATATTTATCGCCCTTGCCTTCGGCTCGGGCGTCAAATACCTGCGATCTGAGACAATCTTTGTTTTACCGCCCTTGTTAAGTAATGTACTATTATGTCACACCTGGCCATAAAGTGGCCATTATCGCACGCTCCGCGCGCGAAAAAACCCACTTCCTGGCCAGGGGGTGACATAAAATTTTGTACTTACCACGGGCGATAGTAAAGAAAGCCTCAGATCGCATATTTATCGCCCTTGCCTTCGGCTCGGGCGTAAAATACCTGCGATCTGAGACATTCTTTGTTTTATCGCCCTTGGTAAGTAATGTACTATTAAATAATAACGCACAGAGAAGAAAGCATAAGAAATAAACGCATTTAAAATTAAACGCCCTAAGATTTGGCAGGATTTCCTCGCCTAATCGCTATGTTATGTATTATTTTCATAGATAATACAATTTTTGAAAATAATACAAAACGTAATATTTAACTTCTTAAGTAAAAAAGTATGGTAAAATACGTAGGCCATCTTATATTACCACAAGTTTTTGTCCGCGACTTCGTCTGGATTGAAATCGTAATATCGTATACAAAATCAAATCTCCCTCGGGATACCTACTCTCCATACGAAATTTCATCACAATCGTTTCAGCGGTGAAGCGTGAAGGGGTAACAGAGAGAGTTACTTATAAATCTTATAATTGATAATATTGCACGCACATGCTATTTTTGTCCGCTATTGTTTGAATTAAGATTAAAAGTGCCAAATATTTGCTGCGCACTGGAACGTTTCTGTTTGTACTATAATATTAATTGATCATGGAAGTGATTTTGTACGATTTCATCATTTTACATTTCCAAGGGCCTTCCCTTTCACTCGTAATAACAAAGTTGAGGGTTATTAGCGATGACTAAAGACCTAGACGTGTCCTGTGCCCTGCATTGACAGGCGGCAAGAAATTCTGATGATCAATTACCTATCAGTGGTTTCTTAGAACTTGAAGGGAAAATAGTTTTAAAATAAGTAGATTATACGCCGCGTTCGGCGCTCCATTTTGAATGAAAATGAAATAACTGTTATTACTATTGGGACCGTGCGCGACGACAGCGCCACGGACAGGTGGCCATTATCGACACTTTGTCATAGCTGTCAAGCGAGAAATTAGTAAATATTGTGAAAAAAATTTATGAAATCTTGTGTTATTTTACTATATTAGACAATATTGGATGATGGTAGTCTGTAACATTATTGCCAATAACATTAAAATTGTTGTTTTCAGGTTAGGTGACTTACTTTTTTTTCTTACGGCAATTATCCACTTATTTCTTTGGTCTCGTTTCCACCACGGTCTTGAAAACTGGTAAAATTTACAGTCGCTATTCTGTGGTGTTTTTACAATTCACAATAACACATTTTACTAGAGCCATGTTAAATTTTTTTTTTTTTTTTCGTTGATGGCTTTCACTCCTTGCTGGATTTGGCAAGGGGTATTTCGCCAATGTCGCCGTATACAGACATATCACACGAGAAGAGAATGATCGTAATAAATTTTGATTTTTGTGGGAGGATAAATTTATCTTTACTGCAATATGGATTTGACAGCTCAAGTCAATAGACCGCGGGCCAACGACAGGTCACGATTACCAATCTCCTCTCGCATGAAAACTACATAGAGTGGTTAAGAAAGATGAATAAAAAATTACTGTGGACGTCTGCCACGATTCCGTTGGTGGGTTGAGAAGCAGCAGCCTCCCAAAGACGTAAAAAAAATAATTAAATTCAGTCATTTCCTCTCGACTGAAACTAGGTTTAAATGATACTTAGTTAAGAAAATACCTTAACGAAAAAAAATCGTCTGCCACTTGTAGGGCGGTGGAATACCCGTCTGCCAAGCACGTGAACATGTAAAAAAATAATTAAATTCAGTCATTTCCTCTCGCATGAAATTTTGTCAGATGATAGTTTATGGCCTATTATGAAGAAATAAATTCGTCTGCCACTTGTATCGCGGTGGAAAACCCGTCTGCCAAGGGCCTAAACATTGTATGGGATGAAAAGAAAAAAACAATGTACATCGGCGTGTGGGGTATCTATGGATAGGTCTTTAAAAATGATATAGGAGTTTCTAAAAAACTTTTCCATTTAATTCAACCGTTGGTGAAATATTCGCCGTGAAAGTCGTAAAAAGTTCATCCCCCTCTTTAATTTCTAAACTGTGAGATCAAAAATTCTGAAAAAATTGGGAGGGTGTAAATAAATAAAGACTCAAAAATATTCGGTTTGAATAAACTACGTCAAACGGTTTTTGAATAAACGCTGAAAAACTGTCTTGTTCAAACAAAACGACTTAAGCGACGTGAGTTTCCCATACAGATACGACCATTTTTGCTACGATTTATTGAATAGTGGTTTAAAATGTGAACTAGTACGTGTCGGTACGGAAACCTTCATTGTGTGTAATCCCAGACGCACTCTAGGACTGCTTGAAAGTTATTCGACATGCCTCAGGTCGTGTCTTCATAGGAAACTCACGTCACTTAAGTCGTTTTGTTTGGGCAAGACAGTTTTTCAGCGTTTATTCAAAAACCGTTTGACGTAATTTATTCAAACCGAATATTTTAAACCGATATCCAATAAATTGTAGCAAAAAAGGTCGTATCTTTATGGGAAACACACGTCGCTTAACGCGTTTAGTTTGGACAAGACAGTTTTTCAGCGTTTATTCAAAAACCGTTTGACGTAATTTATTCGAACCGAATATTTTTGAAAGTCTTTATTTATTTACACCCTCCCAATTTTTTTCAGAATTTTTGACCTCGCAGTTTCAAAATTAAAGAGGGGGGATGCACTTTTTACGACTTTCACAGCGAATATCTCACCAACGGTTGATTAAAATGGAAAAGTTTTTTAAAAACCCCTATATCATTTTCAAATAATTATCTATCCATAGATACCCCAAACGCCGATGTGCATTGTTTTTTCCTTTTCACCCCATACAATGTTTAGGCCCTTGGCAGACGGGTTTTCCACTGCGATACAAGTGGCAGACGAATTTATTTCTTCATAATAGTTCATAAACCATCATCTGACAAAATTTCATGCGAGAGGAAATGACTGAATTTTTTTTTTTACATGTTCACGTGCTTGGCAGACGGGTATTCCACCGCCCTACACGCCCTTTCTTAACTATCATTTAAACCTAGTTTCAGTCGAGAGGAAATGACTGAATTTAATTTTTTTTTTTACGTCTTTGGGAGGCTGCTGCTCCTCAACCCACCAACGGAATCGTGGCAGACGTCCACAGCAATTTTTTATTCATCTTTCTTAATCACTGTACAAGTTTTCGTGCGAGAGGAAATGACTGACGATTTTAACCTTCTGGCCCGCGGTCTACAACAACGAAATGTAAATTTTAGCCGTAGTGAGCGCTGTGATCGTTTAGGCTACCCCCTCCACCCGCTTTGCACCCTGCCAATAAGTACCTACGAGTAGTTACCTAGTAACTAAAACTTATGTAATAAAAATAGTTTTCTTCTGGTGTCGATGGTTTCTTTATCTATTTTAGATCGTACGGGGCCAGAAGCTGGCGATAGCTAAGAGTATTGGTTACCGTTGTAGTTTCTGTGCGCTGTGTCTGGCTGTCTCCTAAAATAAATACTAAACTTAAACAACATACATAAATATATCAATAATTTACAGATTTGAACCTACGGCCGCCTAGCCTCACCGAATCAATACCAACCGAACTGCAATTCAATGAGTACATAATTCCAAATAGAGCCCTTGTTTTCTGTACTTCCTATAATAATAATAATCATCATCATGGGATGTACACTATTGCTAATGCCTACATCCCATGGTTGGTGATCATAGAATTCCTCTCATGGATGAGACGGAAGGGGCAGTAGTCCCACGCTGATCTAATGCGGGTTGGAGACTTTACATACTTGAAATTTCTTCGCAGAGTATGCAAATTTCCTCATGATGTTTTCCTTCAACTAGCTAACGGAAAATATCAAAAGATACGATTGGTGCGAACTGGGACTCGAACCCACAACGACCGCTTGCCGGCCGAATGCTTGAAACTAGGCTACCGCAGCTTCAACCACGCTTCAACCTTCTACCGTACTTCCTATACAGATCCGTTATACAATCCAAGGTAAAATTAGATCCTGTCAATTTCCCCCGACTTCCGATGACTAACTTCGTCAGTTCTAATGATGTTTCTGAGAATGTGTAACTAGCATAGTTTGTTGACGTGTTTCGGCCGTGAGTGATGATTTTTATAAATTGCCTTCTTGTCACTTGACATTGACATAACTGTTGAATAGTCAATACGTTCGTAGCAGCGGGGTGAATAAGTAAATTTAACTTAAGACAAATTAAGTTCCAGGTAATCCGTACAACAATCGACCTAATTTTGCACGCTAGAAGATTTAAAATCCAATGACAATGTTTTAAATATCGTCCAACAAAGATATCAACTTTCGTCGTCGATGACCACGATCGACGACAAGGTTTTTGGAACCGACTGCGATACCACGCATAATAACTATATAGGTATGTAGAGTAGCTTGGCATGTGAAAACGTCAAAGTCTTTATTACAAGGAAATACGAAAAAAAAGGTGATACGAAATATGAATATGACCCCATTAGTTACTATACATTTTTATGTGAACTCACTTTTTTGTATAATTTACTTTTAAGTTATCCAAACAAATACAGCAGTAGGTACTTTATCATCATCATCAATTTCAGCCTGTATTCGCCCACTGCAGAGCATAGGCCTCTTCTTCTACGAGTAGTACGGCACTGAGTAAAGCAAAATACTTAATACCAACCTAGTATATTATCTCAAACACGACACACACTTTGTTTTACCAGTTTGACGGTATTTCTCTGAACTTCTGTCCCATACCTGCGTAAATTTGTTTTGTTAATCTTCCATAGGTGATCCGAGGTAGACTAGCACGGGCGTCGAATAATAAGTCCTTGTTAACCATGTACTATGTTTATTCTTCAGCACAGCTTTTTACAATGTTAACGACTAATATTGGCGCCATTTGAACGAACCAATAGCATCATGCTTCCAGTGGCGCCAACATCAATCAATAGCAAGCATTTATATTTGACAGTGTTGCCAACATTATAACTAAGCTATTAATAAATAATTATTAATTAACTAATTTAATACCAACAATAATTATTAAATAATATTAAATGCTAACAGTTTAAATAATTACTGAGCCGCTCCCACTTCTAAAACTAAGAAGGTATAGTCATTCAGACAATATCCATTAATCACTAGGCACATACATTATAACCAGAGAGAGGAGATGTATTTACACATTGTAACGTGTGGTCGTGATTTTGAGTAATCGCACTAATTTTATTTTCCGGAATATTAGTGGAAAATTTGGGCCTAACACGACCAAGAAGAATAAGCTCTAATTACAAGATTAGCCCGGACTATTTAAACGTACCTATACTCGGCTTCTTTTTTAGGGTTCCGTAGCCAGAATGGCTAAAACAAATATACACACAGTACATATTACAGTATCTAGATGCGGAAACTGTGCTGTGTGTGATAACCGCCTAACTGTTATTTGCAAAACTAAGAAAGCAGCGGATTTTCCTCAAACAGTGATGACGTGTAAGTAAAGGCGTTTCTTGTTATACGTCGTCACGGTAGCGATATACCTGAGGTATTACCAGAGGTTTACCTTCCAAATGTTTACCTTCGTCTGTGACCAATGGGAAAGTTTTATTGCATTAGTCATGCTCTCATTGTTAGAATTATACTTACGAGTAAATACGGATTTTACTGAGATTAATTCTTTTTATCTTTTCTTTTTTAAACAAAATTATTTAATGATGAACAGCGATGTAACGGATATACACTTCGACCCACCACGTAAGGTTTTGAGCTGTCAAACTCCACAGCGTTATTGTACATATATTAGGGATCCCCTATTTTTTTGTGTATAATTTTGTAATGTATTATTCTGTTGATGTTTTCTCTCGCTACTTCACTATAATATTGCAAGTGGAATTCTCCTTTAAGTAGTTGTTACATTACTCTAAGATTGTTCGCAAGTATATTTTACCAGACGTAAGGATGTAAGCAACTGTTGGTAGACCATAAATAAATAAATAAAAAATGATTTAATTTTTTGGCACCGTTCGCCATCAAAACCCTGCAAACGAAATGGCCGAGTCATTCTTCTTAAAACAGTATTAAGGGGAGGTATCCCCAACGCAAATGTCCCGCTCTAACATGCGTGAGTTTATAATTGACCATCCCGCTCTCTACGCAAGCTCTGCGCGCAGTTTTGTAAATATTTAGCTATAGTCATTAAGCCAATCATTTTATCAAAGCAAACCCTGCGAATCTGTCTATAACTATTTACGATCTTTAATTGAGTACAAAAATTAAATGTTAAATATCAGTAATATAGCCGTAGTATTGAAAAAACATTCCAAAAAGGGGTAACTTCGCGATTTTTTTCTATCGAGTGAAATTCATCAGGTCATGTAAATGACTGCGATTTTGACTAGACAATATCCTTATGTAACACATATATTTTTTTTAGATTTTAAGACACTATATTCTATGTCTCAGATGGTTTTTAAAAACTCAAAAGTGGTAATACACGGCCTTAATTTGAGAGGATCTTTCTCTACTGATGAATACCGTGGGTCGAAGTATCTGCAATTTTTCATGAGGAATTATAAGGGATCGTCCTAATACAACGCGATTACGCGATGATCGCGCAATCGCGCGAGTGAAATTCGCTAATATATTGAACTCGAATAGGTGTCCTAAAGGGATCGTCCTAAAACAAACGCGACTATGCAATTATCGCGCAAACTCGCGACTTTTACTAGTAAATATTCTAAGTAAAAGTCGCACGATCGCGCGATCATCGCGTAGTCGCGGTTGTATTAGGCGACTTCCTGACTTGGCGGGGCGGGATCGATATGTGACATTTTCTTCTTTGTCGTAAACTTACTGACGTCGCAAACATTCCCACTTGATATAATACTGTCAGTATAACGTTTGCGCAGTAGTAATATCATGCGCAGAAGCGAAGCAGTACCGCCTTCGCATCGTCCCGCTACCGCGCATCCCGCGCCAGTCAGGAAGCACTCATTTAAATGTAGGGGCGTAGTAAAAAATGGTATCACGTCGACTGACAGCTGACACTGACATTTGACACTTTTCTCATATCGTACTGCCTCTGCACCGACAAATCAGGAAGTCGCCTTAGGATGCGATCCCTAAGCATTTGATGTTTCAGAATTGTACGGTGAACCAATTTCATTCCTGTGTCACTTCGTACTTTGACATAGTGAAAATCTGTATGAAAGCCGCTAGATCTCATATTAATGTCGCTGTGAAAAGGTACAAAGTGGCTTAGAAATCAAACGTAGTTGTAGCATTCACATAATATAGTTGTGATACCCCTGAATTAGCAAGCATATAATTATTTAAGCTAATACCGTACGGCTACCGACTAACTACCTCAAATCGTATTCGATCGGTACTGATAAATCAGGAAATCGCCTTGTACCAAGAGCTGGTAGGCAGTGAACCAAATGACTCTAATAAACTAGTATTCTTTGATAGTAGTAGAAAGTTAAAAAAGTATATTAGGATAAACAGGTATATTCGGCGTACACAAAAGCTTATTAATAGCAAAGTATGCATTAAAAATTATTCCAAATTAAAGTTAGAGTTATCTGTGATGAAAAATAGGGTCAAAGAATGTAACTTGGAATTAGAAAGCAAGGACTTACAGTCTAAGAAAATGCATGATGAATTAAATAGGTTAAAAGACAAGCTTGAAGCTACCACATTATTGTATGCATCGACACAAAAAGAGTGCAAGGAGCATGTCCAGGCATTCACAAAGTTGTTGGAGGAATGCAAAGAAAATGAAGAGCGCTTTAACTCTCTTATAAATAGTAATTTTTGTAATTGTGGCCATATTCCACCAACAGCTGTCGTGCAACAGGACATGGCCCTTGGCACCCCGGCTACTGTAACGCCTGTCATTAAAGAACAGCCCCTCAGGTCAACATGTACCAATAAAACTATTATTTATTCGGATCAGATTGGTACAGGGCTGGGTTCCATGCTTAGTAAAAAATTAAATCAAAATGTAATAAATTACTGTTATCACAATTCAAGTATCGACCAAATATGTGAGTCAATGTTAAAAGGGCATTGTGATGACAGTACTAACTTAGTAGTTTTATTAGGAAATAGTGTTAGTATTGACAAGTCTGCAATAGATAGGTTAATGTTAACATTAAATATTATTGAAAAATCTGGCATTGGTAAAATTATATTATGTGCGTTGCCATACTCACAGAGTATGACATATCAGTATAACAATAAAATAGCTTATTTAAATTCCTTAATGTACCATGCCACTTGCTTCAATAACAAATATCATTTCTTTGATACAAATAAATTCATAAAGCGCTTCTCGCTGACATCAGAGAAAATATATTTGCCAAAGAAATATTTAATGACTTTGGTGGACCTGCTAGCGTTTAATTTAGAACCAAACCAATTTAATAGCTCACCTAGCAGACTCCACTATGTTGATAGCGCCATAAATAGCATGCCTTTAAACTAAATTGTAAGACAGCGGAAAAGCCATTGAATATTAATATTTTCCATCAAAATATTCAGGGTTTTTCCAGCAAAGAACTACAAATAGGTTTATTTTTAGATAATAGTGACATTCAAGTTTTGTGTATTACTGAACATTGGCTTAGACAAGAACAGATGATATTTGACTTTGTAAATTTTAAATTAGTGAGTTTCTATGCCAGAAAATCTGCCATTCATGGCGGTTCTCTCATAATTGTAAAAAGCTCTTTTAAATGCAAAGAACGGAAGGATATAGTAAAGTTATCAATTGAGAGGATTGTAGAAATTGCTTGTACAGAACTAGAAAGCTATATAATCATATGTGTATACAGGCCTCCTGCATCTGACTTCTGCACATTTGAATCCACTATGGAAAATGTGTTGAGGTTAGTAACTAAGAGCCAAAAAAATGTTATAGTTTGTGGTGATTTCAATGTTCATTTACTTGAACCATCTAATAATACTGTCAAGTTGTTAAGTTTATTTAAATCTTTTAATTTGATAAATTTGTTCCTTGAGCCTACCCGGGTAGGTGCTACTAGTGCGACATGTTTAGATAATATTTTTTGTAACTGTGAATGTTTGGATAAGAAAATTTTAAATCGTTTTAACTCTGACCACAGTGGTCAAATGGCATCTTTCTCTATGATTAACCAAGAAGAACAACCCCAAACTATAACATACCGACCCATAACTAGTTCTCGTTTGGAATTATTTAAAAATGAAATTAACCATAATATTTGTATGTTATCACTTTCACAAAGTAATTCGAATAGCATGTATAAAGATTTATTCGGCTTAATTATTAATTGCTTCAATGAAAATTTTTCATTAAAAACTATTTCTGGGTCAAAAAATAAAAATAATAAGATAAAATTTAGTGATTGGGCTACCGTAGGTATACATAGAAGTAGAAATAGGCTTTATGAACTTTATGGTGAGAGGGAGGTGAACAAGAACAGTGATTTCCTGGACTATGTCAAGAGTTACTCAAACATCTTCAAGAGAGTGTGTTTTGCTGCTAAAGCAAATTATATTAGTTCTAAACTTAAAGTATCTGACAACAAGGTGAAAACTGTTTGGAATATTATAAATAGAGAATCTGGTAAATTTAAAACTCGCGATTATCAAGTCAACATTCTCACGGAAGACCAACAGGTCATGTCAAATAACGATGTTGCCTTGGCATTCGAGAACTATTTTTCAAATATAGCAAGTAGTACTACAAAATGTCTGCAGTCATCTAAAACCCAAGCTAAAGCTTTGCTTTGTGCTAACATTAGTAAATGTGATGTAACGTTTAATTTTAGTCAAGTAGATTCAATCAAGGTTGTTAAAACATTTAAATCGCTCAATTTAAAGAAAACCGAGGATTTATGGGGAACATCAGTAAAAGTTATTAATCATATCATAGATGTCATTGCGCCCCAATTAGCTTTGATTTACAATAACTGCATATCAGAGGGTATTTTTCCTGATCTTATGAAGTTTAGTAAAGTCATACCTCTATTTAAATCGGGTGATTTAAACGACCTAACCAACTTCCGTCCCATATCGATACTACCTGTATTAAGTAAGGTTTTTGAAAAATTAATGTTAAACGATATGCTAATGCACTTTAATAGAAATAAACTGCTTACAAGTAAACAGTTCGGTTTCACAAGAGGGCGCTCCACGACTGACGCTGCATCTGCGCTTATTAAACATATTTACGATATTTGGGAGAATTCCTGTGATGCGATAGGTATTTTTTGTGACCTTTCTAAAGCTTTCGATTGCGTGGATCATGGGACGCTCGTTTTGAAACTTAAACATTATGGTTTGTCTGCTAATGCGTTAAGTCTTATGTCTTCATATCTCAGCAATAGAACTCAAGCAGTTGTTGTAAATGGAACCCAGTCTAGTGGGGCAATAGTAACGTTAGGAGTGCCTCAGGGCTCTATCTTAGGTCCATTTTTATTTTTGGTTTATATAAATGACTTGCCGTCTATAGTAAGTAATCTTTGTGATATAGTTTTATTCGCGGATGATACATCTTTAATCTTTAAGGTTGACCGAAAATCAGTTGACTATAGTAGAGTTAATGGCACACTGGACAAAGTACTTGACTGGTTTACCGTTAACAATCTGTTACTTAATGCTAAGAAAACTAAATGTGTCAGATTTTCTTTGCCTAATGTTAGACCGGTGGAAACTAGTATACTCTTAAATAACGAGTGCTTAGAAATAGTAGATAAAGCAATATTCTTAGGTATAACATTAGACAAAAATCTACAATGGAGTCCCCACATAGCCGTTATGGCGCGTAAATTAAGTTCAGCCGCATATGCTATCAGAAAAATCAGGCAACTTACCAATGTAGAAACAGCTCGCTTAGTTTATCATAGCTATTTTCATAGTGTTATGTCGTATGGTATCCTGGTTTGGGGTAAAGCAGCTGACATACAGACAATTTTTGTGTTACAAAAAAGAGCCATTCGCTCCATATATAACCTAGGCTCACGTGAATCTTTAAGAGAACTCTTTAAAGAAATCAACATTTTAACTGTGGCGTCCCAGTACATCTATGAGAATATTGTTTATGTCCTTAAGAACATAGACTCCTTCTGTAAAAATTCTGATATACATAATTTTAATACTAGAAATAAAAATAAAATTGCCACTAAAAAATTTCGTGTCCGTAAAGTATACAAATCTTTTGTAGGTCAATGTGTCCGTTTTTATAATAAGTTACCTGATGAAGTTTTGAATTTACCTTTTCCAGCTCTTAAAAAGTACTTGAAAAAATCATTGATGTCGAAGGCTTATTACAAGGTTGAGGACTATCTAACAGACAGAAAAGCATGGCCCAAACCAGATACTTAAATAGAGTAAAGATTCATATATTGTGTATTTTTGAAGTGAAAACTTCTTTAGCGGCGCTGAGCACTTTTGTACTGGGGAAAAATGTATAAACTCGCGATAAATTCTATGACCAGGTTAGTTGACCCCTCCTAGTATCGTGATTGCTATGTTACGAGGGGTCCCCAGCTGGTCTTCTTAGAAAGCCAAGGTTCTAACTGTTCGAAGACAATCCTAAGATTTTCCATAAAGATCATATTTCAAATAAATTCTCATGGAAAGTAGCTCTTATTGTCCCTAAAAAAGCGTTTCCAAAGTCCAATATCGGATAGCCAGACTGACCGATTTCCGTAAAGATCATATTTCAAATAAATTCTCATGGAAAGTAGTTCTTATTGTCCCTAAATACGGTGACAGTTTACTTCAAAATACCTAATGGCCAAGAGTGATGGACAGGGGGAGGAAACTTAAAGAAAAGACCAGTTTCGCGTGAATTTGGCGTAGAAAGTGCTGCCTCCTATTATATTTGATGTCGACATATTTTGTGTAATCCGTCTCAAGCAGGTTTCGTTTTTATTTCATCTTTCCCAATACAATTAATCAAAGCTGAACGTGAAAAGGAACGTTACAATTTATCGTAAAAATTTAATTTTCAACTCTATGGTCACAGATTTTATAATACTCTATGGTCGTATGGTTGCCATGGTTATTTTTAAATATTGAAATAACACGTGTGTCAATAACGTGTCAACATATTGAAAATAAAACAATTGTAATTAATTATAAGATTTTCTGCATTATTCTTGTGAAAAGCAGTTATCAGATACGCCGCCGAGTAAAGTAAGTATTTTTTAATTCATTATTTACTATCCCTGTTCACACCGATGCGATGTTATATTTATATTCCAATCAATTGATTTATTTAGGTAGGTAGTCTGTTTTGCCGGGTGGTTATGCAGCTCATACATAAATGAATATCAACGAAAACAGTTGATTACTTAGCAATATAAACGTTTGAGTATTGAACTACGTGAGCTATACGATAAACGAATATGAAGCCCCACTTTCTTCTTCGTGTTGTCTTTGAAATAGGTATAGTAGATAATTAGGGACATAATTTCAAAAATACACACATACCTCCTACGCTCTCATCTCATTATTTAATGTTATGTTTTGCAGGTACATAGTGCATACAATCGTGCCACGTCCTCATGCTGAGAAAAAGTCAAGACAGAGGTATTTTCAACATGGATGTCAATTGTTGGAGAAAACAACACTTAGCCTGGGCCAATACATGAAATCAGCAAGATATCTACAACGTGCATCTATTTCAAGGTGAAAAAATGGATACATCTTTTTGCAGACGATTGTACTTCACCAATTCGTTTACCAGTTAGTGATTGAAGAAGTTAAACAAATCGCTATCAAGTTATAGGTAATCGTATTTAATCCTTCTTTTAATATACTACTCATAAATAAGTTAGTCAAAAATAAATAAATGATATTATATATACAACTTAATTTTATTAATCTCCCCTGGAATAATTATTTGTGTACAAATCACTTAACCCTTTCAGTACGGCGTGATTATAATTTGTACTCAAATTTGACGAGTTAACACGCCAATCCGAGAAAGATTTTTTATAGATAAAAGAAAACAATAAAATACTGTTCATGTACTATCTACCTACTGTGGCATCTTAACCTTCCCGTATAAATTTCTCCATTGTCATACTAAAAAATTATAGTAAATTATGACTTCTGAAAAGAATAACTTTATTACCATTATTCAATTTAAAATGTGGGAAATTGCCACGGGAAGTTTAAGATGTCACAGTAGCTACCTATGGTACAGTCGAGGTCAAAAATATCTTTACACCACACCTTGCCAAAAAGCGCGTTTTTCTGCACGCTGCGCGGTCAGAAAAACCCACTTTTTGGCCAAGTGGTGACGTAAAATTGTGTACAAAACACGGGTCGTAAAACAGAAAGCCCTCTCTCGCATATTTGAGACCCTCGCCTGCGGCTCGGGCCCCAAACATCTGCAATATCGGCCTTTCTTTGTTTTACAACCCTTGTATCGTAAATAACTATTACAATTGAGTGTGACAAAATTATCTTTACTTTTAAATAAGTTTACACACTACATGACAAAAACATGCTTACAACGTACCTATATGACAGTTTCATCTTTTCACTTAATGCACCAAAGTTCTGTTTACAATTTGTCTTCCATAAAATCATTTACACACATTGTGACATAATAGGTTTACATTGCATGTTACAGAATAAGATTTACTGTCAATGTGCCATAAATAGGTTTACATTCAGTATGGCACTTGGAACTTTACGTTCAAGCGTACATTCTTTCTCTTGTTACGTAAATATCTTTACAGTTTGACACAAACCACCGTTCTTCTTTCAATTATGACGTGTAGATCGCAAAATGTGAGACAAACATATGCACTGACAAGTCTGCACTGTTTTCGTGAATTGTCAGTTCATTTTATTCAAGTTTGTTTCATATAGCAAGAACATAAAGTAGCTTATTGGAGATTTACATGTTGTATACCTACATATTTTGCAGCTGTTAGGAACTGATTACATATTTAATGGTTTTATATAACGGGAACAAATAAAATGATCACCTAAATAACTTTTGATATCACCAAATTTTCGAAACCTAAAATAGGGCTCAACACTCAAAAAAATGTATCGATCATCAATCTCGGGTCACCTAAACAGTCATACCTATTATTCCAGCAGTTAAAGCTATTTTATTTACTCGTACTAATTGCGTTCCCAGAAATTTTATAATCGCTTAAAAAAATTGTCATTGTATACATACCACCAAAAATACTAAACTTACACCTAATCTCGTGCATCATTTTTTAAGTGAAAACTTCTTTAGCGGCGCTGAGCACTTTTGGTGATGGGGGAAAATTGTTAAACTCGCGAAGATTCGTAAGACCAGCTAGTTGACCCCTCCTAGTATCATGATTGCGATGTTAGGAGGGGTCAACTCAGCTAAACTCAGCTGGTCTTACGATTTACGATGCGTAAGACACAATGATACTCGGGGACATATTATGTATATATGCGAATGGATTATGCGAATATGAATATGAACATGAGTATGAATATGAATATAAATACGGATACGGATTTACGGATACCGATACCGATACGGAGACGGGTATGAATATCTTTGTTATTTACTTTCTTTATTGAGTTTTCACTTCTGCCTGCACTCCCGGAGTGCAACCCGTTTTTTTTTAATTTTATCTAGTTGACGCAGTTCTTGCAAGAAAACATATCAAAAGATTTATAACTAAATTTATAGTCTAAAGGATTCAATTTTTTTTTTTCCTAAATAGAATTTGATAATGCTAAGGTATACAGTTTCGAAATGTTTTCTTGCAGAATTACACACTGTACATAACTGGTTTTTTGAAGTGAAAACTTCTTTAGCGGCGCTGAGCACTTTTGTACTGGGGAAAAATGTATAAACTCGCGATAAATTCTATGACCAGGTTAGTTGACCCCTCCTAGTATCGTGATTGCTATGTTACGAGGGGTCCCCAGCTGGTCTTCTTAGAAAGCCAAGGTTCTAACTGTTCGAAGACAATCCTAAGATTTTCCATAAAGATCATATTTCAAATAAATTCTCATGGAAAGTAGCTCTTATTGTCCCTAAAAAAGCGTTTCCAAAGTCCAATATCGGATAGCCAGACTGACCGATTTCCGTAAAGATCATATTTCAAATAAATTCTCATGGAAAGTAGTTCTTATTGTCCCTAAATACGGTGACAGTTTACTTCAAAATACCTAATGGCCAAGAGTGATGGACAGGGGGAGGAAACTTAAAGAAAAGACCAGTTTCGCGTGAATTTGGCGTAGAAAGTGCTGCCTCCTATTATATTTGATGTCGACATATTTTGTGTAATCCGTCTCAAGCAGGTTTCGTTTTTATTTCATCTTTCCCAATACAATTAATCAAAGCTGAACGTGAAAAGGAACGTTACAATTTATCGTAAAAATTTAATTTTCAACTCTATGGTCACAGATTTTATAATACTCTATGGTCGTATGGTTGCCATGGTTATTTTTAAATATTGAAATAACACGTGTGTCAATAACGTGTCAACATATTGAAAATAAAACAATTGTAATTAATTATAAGATTTTCTGCATTATTCTTGTGAAAAGCAGTTATCAGATACGCCGCCGAGTAAAGTAAGTATTTTTTAATTCATTATTTACTATCCCTGTTCACACCGATGCGATGTTATATTTATATTCCAATCAATTGATTTATTTAGGTAGGTAGTCTGTTTTGCCGGGTGGTTATGCAGCTCATACATAAATGAATATCAACGAAAACAGTTGATTACTTAGCAATATAAACGTTTGAGTATTGAACTACGTGAGCTATACGATAAACGAATATGAAGCCCCACTTTCTTCTTCGTGTTGTCTTTGAAATAGGTATAGTAGATAATTAGGGACATAATTTCAAAAATACACACATACCTCCTACGCTCTCATCTCATTATTTAATGTTATGTTTTGCAGGTACATAGTGCATACAATCGTGCCACGTCCTCATGCTGAGAAAAAGTCAAGACAGAGGTATTTTCAACATGGATGTCAATTGTTGGAGAAAACAACACTTAGCCTGGGCCAATACATGAAATCAGCAAGATATCTACAACGTGCATCTATTTCAAGGTGAAAAAATGGATACATCTTTTTGCAGACGATTGTACTTCACCAATTCGTTTACCAGTTAGTGATTGAAGAAGTTAAACAAATCGCTATCAAGTTATAGGTAATCGTATTTAATCCTTCTTTTAATATACTACTCATAAATAAGTTAGTCAAAAATAAATAAATGATATTATATATACAACTTAATTTTATTAATCTCCCCTGGAATAATTATTTGTGTACAAATCACTTAACCCTTTCAGTACGGCGTGATTATAATTTGTACTCAAATTTGACGAGTTAACACGCCAATCCGAGAAAGATTTTTTATAGATAAAAGAAAACAATAAAATACTGTTCATGTACTATCTACCTACTGTGGCATCTTAACCTTCCCGTATAAATTTCTCCATTGTCATACTAAAAAATTATAGTAAATTATGACTTCTGAAAAGAATAACTTTATTACCATTATTCAATTTAAAATGTGGGAAATTGCCACGGGAAGTTTAAGATGTCACAGTAGCTACCTATGGTACAGTCGAGGTCAAAAATATCTTTACACCACACCTTGCCAAAAAGCGCGTTTTTCTGCACGCTGCGCGGTCAGAAAAACCCACTTTTTGGCCAAGTGGTGACGTAAAATTGTGTACAAAACACGGGTCGTAAAACAGAAAGCCCTCTCTCGCATATTTGAGACCCTCGCCTGCGGCTCGGGCCCCAAACATCTGCAATATCGGCCTTTCTTTGTTTTACAACCCTTGTATCGTAAATAACTATTACAATTGAGTGTGACAAAATTATCTTTACTTTTAAATAAGTTTACACACTACATGACAAAAACATGCTTACAACGTACCTATATGACAGTTTCATCTTTTCACTTAATGCACCAAAGTTCTGTTTACAATTTGTCTTCCATAAAATCATTTACACACATTGTGACATAATAGGTTTACATTGCATGTTACAGAATAAGATTTACTGTCAATGTGCCATAAATAGGTTTACATTCAGTATGGCACTTGGAACTTTACGTTCAAGCGTACATTCTTTCTCTTGTTACGTAAATATCTTTACAGTTTGACACAAACCACCGTTCTTCTTTCAATTATGACGTGTAGATCGCAAAATGTGAGACAAACATATGCACTGACAAGTCTGCACTGTTTTCGTGAATTGTCAGTTCATTTTATTCAAGTTTGTTTCATATAGCAAGAACATAAAGTAGCTTATTGGAGATTTACATGTTGTATACCTACATATTTTGCAGCTGTTAGGAACTGATTACATATTTAATGGTTTTATATAACGGGAACAAATAAAATGATCACCTAAATAACTTTTGATATCACCAAATTTTCGAAACCTAAAATAGGGCTCAACACTCAAAAAAATGTATCGATCATCAATTTCGGGTCACCTAAACAGTCATACCTATTATTCCAGCAGTTAAAGCTATTTTATTTACTCGTACTAATTGCGTTCCCAGAAATTTTATAATCGCTTAAAAAAATTGTCATTGTATACATACCACCAAAAATACTAAACTTACACCTAATCTCGTGCATCATTTTTTAAGTGAAAACTTCTTTAGCGGCGCTGAGCACTTTTGGTGATGGGGGAAAATTGTTAAACTCGCGAAGATTCGTAAGACCAGCTAGTTGACCCCTCCTAGTATCATGATTGCGATGTTAGGAGGGGTCAACTCAGCTAAACTCAGCTGGTCTTACGATTTACGATGCGTAAGACACAATGATACTCGGGGACATATTATGTATATATGCGAATGGATTATGCGAATATGAATATGAACATGAGTATGAATATGAATATAAATACGGATACGGATTTACGGATACCGATACCGATACGGAGACGGGTATGAATATCTTTGTTATTTACTTTCTTTATTGAGTTTTCACTTCTGCCTGCACTCCCGGAGTGCAACCCGTTTTTTTTTTCCTCATTTTATTCTTTGTTTTTGTGTTGCTTTATATAGATACTTAGATTTCTTGATCTTAAGTAGGTTAAGTATTATCATTTATCATTGTAATAAGCATATTTTTGTGAGAAAATGGCTGACTGTCGAGTTTCTTTCGGCGTTTCTTCTCGGCAGTGGCCTCTGTGAAACGCTAGTAGGGTTTGACTTGTAAAAGTGCCATTGCGGCCTACTTACAGAATAAAGTTCATTTTATTCATTTATTTTTTATTATTGTGTAGGTGTAGGTGTTGTCCTTACTGTCTAATAGGTATACTTGTATGTAGATAATGTTTACTTTCACATAACTAACTATATAAATAAGAATGCGTAATTGTTTTTTTTATTTTTTATTTATCTTATCTTAGATCTTTAAACGAGCAATTCTTGTACATATATATATATATATATTCGGGGATCTCGGAAACGGCACTCACGATTTTCATGAAATTCGGTATGTGGGGGTTTTCGGGGGCGAGCTAGGTCTCATGCCCGGGAAAACGCCGAGCAAAGCTCGCCCGCCCAGGTATTAATATCAGGAAGCACAGCTATTACAACTTTTATATGCCACCAATTATTCCCAAGGCCTAATACTCATTGAGATGCTATCGAACTCCTTATTATTCAGATCGCTGGATGCTTGCAAATGCAATTGTCTCACTAGTGTATCCTATGAATTTTAAGTAGTAATGAATAATTCCTAAATGAATGGTATCTAGGTTATAAACCACAGGAACAAATATTCGTGCGCATCACACAATTAAATACCCTGACCGGGATTCGAACCTCCAGCTTCGTAGGCAGGGTCATTCTTTACCGACTAGGCTTAAGTGGTCATCAAAACGTCAGAGAAAGAATGACTTACATGACCACTAAATTACTTTTTCCCGTACCGCATCCGAGTTATCGCCGGGAAACCATGACACTAACAAAAATACGACAGGTATTCAGTCAGATTTAAGTGAGGAATCAACTCGGGCGCAGTGTAATATGTGTCATTGAGCGTATTGTAAATTGCACATTCATTGAGATTTATTACAATTGTTTTACTGAATTCTACGCACAACCCGAAACATAAACATGTCAAACTGTCGAGGGTTTCCAAGTTACTACCATTGTCCAACCAAGTACTTACTCACTAATAGGGAATGCAGAACCGGTACCATTTATCAGTCCCGGGATTTTCGGTACTAGCCGGAAGAGGAACCGGGATTTCCCGGTATTTTCGGTACTTTCGGGAAATTACTTGTGGTGGTTTTGAGACGTGAGTAGTTTTAGCCTAATACCTTTTTGGGCAATATGGTAATAATATCAGGGATACAAAAAGAAAATACACGTGTTTTGTTATCGAAATACACATTAATTCTTTAAATCACAATAAATTTGCTTATTTTATTTGTAAATATTTAGTTTATTTTAGTTTATAGTTAGTTTTAGTCTGTTTTTTATAATGTTATTTATATTTTATTTTTCATTTATTAAATAAAAACATTGTAAATAACTTTTATCTTAACGGTTTATAAAAAAAAACTCAGAATTAAATCAAAGAGTTTACTAAATGCTTACAATTTGTTCATTAATATTTTACAAATACAAATGCGTTTATTTTCTCTTTAAATTACAATAATCAACAACAAACAAACAAAATTATATTAAACAAAAATCATTTCAATGATTAGTTATTGCTTATCTCCTCCTGTCAAATATGCCTTCACGGTAAGCTGTTTGTCACATAATTTTATTGTAACCGTGTAGGATAAGAAGAAAGAAGTAAGATTCTCACTAGAAATATTTTAATAGGTGTAATAAAGTCTAAAGTGGTAAATCGTTTTCAGCCGAAGCGGTTCTATAACCCTTAGCGTTACAAACCCTCTACAACCACAGTAATACCGGTGGAAGTTGAGGGTGAATTGACACTCTTGCTTTACCTGTAATACTACCTGCACAACACTCAACAAACAACAAACAAGATTAAATGGAAAGGATACAAGAGTGTTAATTACCTCTCAGCTAACACTTCAACCGGTATTATTGTGGTTGTCGAGGGTTGGTTTGGTTAACACTATGTGTATAAAAATAACACTGCTCTACAGGCCTTCTGTAACCTTTACCTGTTATATAGTGGGCCTCTTTCGCGGTTATATCGGTGTTATAGCATGCTCTAACGCGCTAGCGTGCTGGTTGGGTGCTAGTTGGGCGACTACCTACTGATAGTGTAGCTGTAGAACAATGAACACGCTCGTTGCGGTAAATACGTGGGTGGAGGACTGGTTAGGTGATGGCGCTGATGGATTTGTATAAGCGGGACGGAGTAGGTAATGGCCAGCCGTGGTTGTGAATTGGCTGCTTAGCTTAGAGCGGAGTTTCCGTTTATAAATTTCGCTTGCGTTATTTTATCGACATTACTCTATTATTTTTAGATTAGCGTATTAAATTTAAGCCGCAAATTTCATTTCCCGAAAATCCCGAAAATACCGGGATATCGATTTCGTAGTACCGGTTCCTACCTTGACTCAAAAAACCGGGAAATCCCGGGATTTTCGGTTCCGGTATTTCCCGGGAGCAAACCCTACTCACTAACCAACTAGCTGAGCTGACTCATAAAAATTGTAGAACTTTTGCATAGGTATTTTTTTTTAATAAATCGGTCCAGATCCGGAATCTAACGTCAGAGAGACGCAAATGTTGTATTAATGTGATTTACAACTGTTACAAGAGCTTTTTGACATGTTAATAGGCGGACCTGATAGTAACTTAGGTATGTACTTCAGGTAGAACTCTAATTTTTGGTGCGGAATCATTAAGATCAATCGTTTGAAAATGTTACGAAATCACATCGAAATCACATTTACGAATCGACAGCTAATCGCGGATAGAAAAGGATTAGAGGTGATTGTTTTTTCCATATCTTAAGTTAAAGTGTAAGTATAATATATTTAAAGTGTATTCATAGCTATTCCATTCCCAAACTCTCTCGGTCTATATTAGGCGATTCCAGCTTCCGCGCATCCCGCGCCAGCCAGGAAGCACTCATTTTGAAATGTAAGGCGACTTCCTGACTTGGCGGGGCGGGATCGATATGTGACATTTTCTTCTTTGACATAAACTTACTGACGTCGCAAAGATTCTCACTTGACATAATACTGTCAGTATTACGTTTGCGCAGTAGTAATATCATGCGCAGAAGCGTAGCAGTACCGCCTTCGCATCGTCCCGCTACCGCGCATCCCGCGCCAGTCAGGAAGCACTCATTTAAATGTAGGGGCGTAGTAAAAATTGGTATCGCGTCGACTGGCAGCTAGCTGACACTGACATTTGACACTTCTCTCATATCGTACTGCCTCCGCACCGACAAATCAGGAAGTCACCTTAGGGTGAAGTAAAGAAGAGATACTGATTCGACTGACAGCTGACAGATTTCTCATATCGTACCGCCCCCACACAAACAAGTCAGGAAGTCGGTTTATAACCTAAGTGTAAGGCCTGAGTGGACGCTAAGAGCGGAGCGTTTGGCGTTTGGCGTCGCGTCCAGCGTTGCGGCCGAGCGTCCATACTATTTGTGCGGCGGCGACTCAGGACATCAGTAAGGTGACTTCCTGACTTGGCGGCGCGGGATCGATATGTGACATTTTCTTCTTTGACGTAAACTTACTGACGTCGCAAAGATTCTCACTTGACATAATACTGTCAGTATTACGTTTGCGCAGTAGTAATATCATGCGCAGAAGCGGAGCAGTACCGTACCGCCTTCACATCGTCCCGCTATCGCGCATCCCGCGCCAGTCAGGAAGCACTCATTTAAATGTAGGGGCGTAGTAAAAAATGGTATCGCGTCGACTGACAGCTGACACTGACATTTGACACTTTTCTCATTTCGTACTGCCTCCGCACCGACAAATCAGGAAGTCGCCTAAGAGTTTCAATTGTTGGACATGCACGCCCCGCTGGACGTAACGCTCGAGCGTCCACTCAGGTTCTACACATACGCCCACACGACACGTGCTAAACAGGATATTGCCGGTCACATAGATTATAAATAACTAAGCATGCTATAAACTAAGTTGTCCACATATTATTGTTCATTACATATTTACAACTTGATTGGAGCTATAATTTATAAGTTACCTCACTTACCTTATTATCCAATTTACAGAATGCTGCGCAGATTGCTATGATTTATGTGTGGGACCTCTAAGTCTCTATGACATGAGATCTCTAGGTCTCTTGAACAGAGTGCGTTCAGCTGCGTTGGGATCATGGAATGACGTAACCTTGAGTAATTTTTTTAAAGTGATAGCACCTAAGAAAATCCGTTTTTAGGGTTCCGTACTTAATTGATGAGTAGACCCTAATGAGATCACTCCTGTTTTTATCTGTGTGTGTCTCAGTCCGTCCGTCTGTCACAGCTAGTCCTAGAGGTACGCCAAAAAATGCTGCAAATGGTGTTAAAAGCATGAAAATCGGTACCTACCATTGATCTTTAGGCCGTTATGAATCAATTTGACCCGTTGGGCGAAAAAAGATAGGAGTCCGAATTTGGTTGGTGGTTAAATGATCGAAATTTGTGTTTGTGTGTGTGAATTTGTGTGTTTGTGATATGCAAGGCGGTGTTTTTTTTTAAATAGAAACAGTATTTTTTTTAAATTTATAATGGGTTTGCTCTTGGCCAGCATCTAGCCAGGGGCCAAAGATGAGGCCGACGATGAAGCGAGCTCACCCAGAAAATGCCTATTCACTCTTGCCTTAAATAGGGTTATATGAACCCGGAAATACAGATGCCGGCAGGGTATTGAGTATGACATGACCTTTGTTTTTAAGCTGATGATAAGTTATGACTAGATCTAAGACGCATTACGTACGTACTTACATTTACCTTGAAGATGTTCTGTTCCCTCTTACGATACCGATTCGAATTTGGACATCTGTCAAAGAGAAATGGCGGTTGGAGGTTTATCATGTCCACAATATGTACCTAGTTTATTACCCTACATGGGCGACTTCCTGATTTATCGGTGCGGAGGCAGTAGGTACGATATGAGAACAGTGTCAAATGTCAGTGTCAGCTGTCAGTCGATTAGGGTGGCTCTGGCGCACTAGCCGGGGCCGCCGGGGGGGCATCGCGGTAGAATGACAGTGACCCCACGATTCCCCCCATTAAACGGTAGCGAGCGAGGATTAACGCCGCAGAGGTTTTAGTGGGTATTCCCTTCCCCTGTGGAAGGGCGAGTCCCACATACCCCCCACCATGGGCCTTCCCCGGGCCCGGGGGGATGCGTAAATGCATTTCCTCTGCGTCAAAAAAAAAGGTACCATTTTTTACTGCGCCCCTATATTTAAATGAGTGCTTCCTGACAGCGCGGGATGCGCGGTAGCGGGACGATGCGAAGGCGGTACTGCTCCGCTTCTGCGCATGATATTACTACTGCGCAAACGTAATACTGACAGTATTATGTCAAGTGAGAATCTTTGCGACGTCATTAAGTTTACGTCAAAGAAGAAAATATCACATATTGATCCCGCCCCGCCAAGTCAGGAAGTCGCCTTAGGTTTTAAACGTACTGTAAAGAGCTGCCTTCTCGCCGTTTGTAGAATAACAATGCATTGAAACAATATAAGTCGGTATAAACGTTATGTATTATATAAATTCCTTACGTACTACGTAAATACATTATGGCTCGCAATGTCGTCATATACTTACAATAATAGTTGATTACATAGCTAATATTTACAGGTACCTACAGCATAAATTATAGTTCGCTTACTCTATTATTAAAACCTGTTCACACTGATTCTGTATTTTATTTTTAAGGGATGTCACAGGCAAAAGTACTGATTCTACAGTCAGAAAGTGGTTCAGCACGATTACTTTGAGTGACATTGACGTATACTCGTATTTAATTGGAAATTCTATTTTAGGGCCAATTTTTTTGGCTTAGTAGTTTTTTTTATTTCTTAGAATTGCATGAAAATTGGTAGGTTGGAAGAGCTCCATTTCCTACACTGTCCCACAATTTTTTTCCATTGAGTGACAAAACGTATGGGACTTTAAACTCTCGCGCTTTGTAAACATACTTAAAAGGTTTGTTTTAACGGGTCTAGACCCGTTAAAACAAACCTTTTAAAACGTATGGGATTTTCGTAACTCAGTGGAAAAAAATATGGGGAAAAAATTTTTTTTCGAAGCCATGTTGTCATATTTTTTTTACTTGTACAGAATCAGGAGCTGTTCCAACCTACCAATTTTCATGCAGTTCTAAGAAATAAAAAAAAACTACAACGCCAAAAAAATTGGCTCTTTAACGCTTATGTCTATTACAAGCTACGATTTTTAGATAGTGTTTATGTAACAGAAATAAACTATTAGTTACGGTAGTGTTAAAGTAGAATATACAATGGAATAAGAGCATATGTCACTGACACACAATAGTACATTACTTAACAAGGGCGGTAAAACAAAGAATGTCTTAGATCGCAGGTATTTGACGCCCGAGCCGAAGGCAAGGGCGATAAATATGCGATCTGAGGCTTTCTTTATTACCGCCCGTGTTAAGTACAAAATTTTATGTCACCCCCTGGCCAGGAAGTGGGTTTTTTCGCGCGCGGAGCGTGCGATAATGGCCGCTTTATGGCCAGGTGTGGTGTGACATAAAGTAATTTACTTGTAGGTAGGCTACTTGATTTATTTACTTACTGTATTTTCCGACATCCGATATTGAGTCGGGGAATGAGAAATAGCCAGCGATGCATATTCCACAGAATGTTTTGGCTGCAAATGCTGCAATGTCGATATTATTTTACCGGGTAATGCGGCCCTCACTTCACAGTAAGTACCTACAAATATTCTGGATGTGACTGCATCGATTGGATTAAGCAAAAAATATCAAATTGTCAGCGGGAACGTCGTTTAGTGCTTTATGGAGTAGGATAGGTACTCACAGGTGACTGAAATAGATAATTGTTTTAAAATACCTAAATAATAAAGTAAGCGAAGTATGAAAATGTAAGGCCGATGATACACAATACACACTTACACAGCTCAGGAGTACGCCACCAGACCATCAAAACCAAAGTCTACAAGTTCATACAAGTCTTACAACCACTTTAAATAACGAAACTAACCTATTTTTGATCGAAGTATAAGATAAATAATCTTTTGTATACATTTCATACATTTCCTTGCAACGAAAATTATTTTATAATCTGTTTTACGGAATGTTGAATATTATAACTTTAAAAGATCATAAAGATGCATAATATGTACCAGTAAGCATGCAATGATAATTATGCATTAGGTATATAAAACCGCTATTAGTATTAAATCAATAACGGTAGCTTTGCTAATGCTTGTCTACACAATAATGAAGATGTACTGCACAATGAAATATGTGGTTACTAATCAATACAATACAATGTGTAATTTTAATGCCGACTGCCAGTAGATTTGTCGCAAATACGATACTATACTTTAAATGTTGTGCATAGTTGTAACGCCATATTACAGGATGTTTAAACGTATGCTTAAGTTTGTAGCTTGTAAGTAACTATGCCTTTTTCAAATAATAAAAAATATATAGAAAGAGACGAATGAGCCTCAAGCAGCGTCCACATGGCGTCCCTGCAAACTCTCTTTAAGATAGAGCGAGAAAACCATTCAAAATTATCTCGCTCTACCTCATAGAATGCAGAACCGTATAAATACGCCTAAAACTTGCAAAAGAAATATAGTGTAAAAAGGTCCTAATGCATTCCTACACTTTCTCTACTAGTCGCTATTACCCAAGAGTATGACAGTACTCCAGAACATGTAATGTGTATACACGGCCTTACAGAATAATGACTAAAAGGCATGTTATGGCTTCGCTTATTTACTAACTATATTTACATTTTTAAATTATCTTTTTGGTGGAATGTCAATTGTACACTTTGTGTCAAATTCACTTTCAACTTTATCTTCAAGTAACCGCATGTCGGTCTCCCTCTCTGATCTCTCTTTAACTAAAGATTTGGAGCTCGAGACTTGGATAAGACCATATTCTTGTAGTGCCAACTCCTTTTGGTTGTCTTTCATCAGACCAGCAATTAGTGATCGATTCTCGAAGTGATTATTTCTTATAGACACAGTTTCGTGGAGAAAGTACTTAACTTATTCGTAAATAATGTTCATACTTTGCGAGTCTTTCGTTTACATTGAGTTCAATCAAAGTAGTTATTTTCTAGTCTTTTTAAGTAGCAAAAAGGATGTAATTTCAGTTCCAATGCATTGCTGACATTACTCGTCACATTTTGTAACATTGGATTAGAGAAACATTCTTCTACACATGACTTGATTACCTGGGACCAATTCGACTAGCTCTCTCTAGCATCAATTGAGTTCGCGCTGGTTTTCAACAAATTCTTGAATGGCTTATATGTCTGCTTATGATGTTTGTTGTGCAACGTAATTCTATTTGTTTTATGATGTTGAGTCTTTATAGGCTCATCATTGGCCTTTTTCATCTATGAAAAGATGATTTAAGCAGATCGGCTATTGCTCAGTTAATTCAGCAGGTGAACAAAGTATTGCAGGTTCTTGCCTGATACACACTGGAAAACCATTTCACGTTGCTGGATTTGATTACTTTGGACCTAAGCTTACCTATTAACTGTGACAGTAAAATCAGAACATTTGTATTACGGATGAGTCCTTTCATAGTATTGTCTTTGTTGTCAGTTAGAGTGGTTCCAGACTATGGTGGTGGTTATTGGGTAACGTCTTTAGTGACTCCTAGAATTTGCACTTGACTTGCACAGCCATTCTGCTTCGCTGAGTTTGATTACTTTGGACCTAATTTTATTGTTTTGTGATTGTAGTTAGTTGGAGTCGTTGGAGAGGATCCTCGCTACGTGCGGCGGTGGTTAATGGCCTCTCCTAAGATTATATTCCCTCAAGACTAAGTTTTCCAGGCCCTTTGCTACTGTTGCGTCAGCTTTCTGCATCGCTGGGTTTGATTATGCTGGACCTAATCAAAAACATTCATTTCCAATGGTTTTTGTCATTGGGGATGTCATTGTAGTCAGTTGGAGTGGTTCCTGGCGGGATGCGGTGGTGGTGGAGGCTGTAGCGCAGGGTTTGCGACGGCTATGATGCTGTCTCCTCGCGCGGCTACTACTTGCGGTCGCTCTTCGGCATCCTAAAAAAGAAAAATCTTTATATTCTTTTATATCTTCTTCGACATTGGATATTTCCTAACAAATACAGTTTTAAAAAGTGACCAACAAGATGTAGATGTAGCTATAGCAACTAGCTACTAGAAAGAGTTAATTGAAGCAGATGGTAAATATAGTGATGCGAGGAAGACTGAAGCCTAGCCAGGTACTATCAAAAAGCCGGTTGTGTGCTCTATGATTGGGGTATCTTAAAATTCCGTTACATATGCTTGGTGTTGTGTATACGTGTAAATGAAGCTAATTTTGGCAGTCGATAACTAAACGTATTAAATAAAGAAGAATGGTACCGGAGGTGGTGTACTGGTGCTGGAGTAGGAACACCGGGAGTCAGCATCGTCGCTCTCAGCCTTCACGCCCCACCAGCTGAAATATAAAGGTAACAAAATTCAGAATAATAAAGAAAAATAAATAATTATGTTGTACCTTCGTCGTTGTTATTTATTTAAGGTGATAGTTTTCTGTTTTCTACTACTAAATACAAAGTTCTAGTAAAATTTTTTTTTGTAAATGACACGATGGCAATCACGTGTCGATGTAAATAAATTAAACTTTCTATGAACCTGTATTTTGAAACTGAATTTTCTTTTAAATTCGACAATTCGTTTCAAACCTTATACAAGAATATCGGCCTGACATCCGTACAAAAGCAACACATTCTCTCATTATCTGGAAGTCTAGAACGTATAAGAATTGGCATTAGTCGAACCAATTTACGAATGTGTGTTTAGCTCCGCGGTGTCGACAGTCTGGAGAAACTGGTCGTAGTTGGTGGAGTGGAAGGCAATAGGGCCGGCCAGATGACGCTCACCAACCAGATGGACAGAGCAGTTTAAAGAGGCCACATCCTCAAGCAAATTTCACCAAGCGATGAGGGCCACGATGGATCGAGACCGATGGAGACAAGTCATCAGGGCGGTGAAATCCAGAAGTGATCACGATCCTCAGAAATGAGGCTGGGTTTCCACTAGAGCTATGCTACGCAGCTATGCTGCGAGGATGCGCTACGAGCTATGCGACCGTTTCCACTAAAGCTACGCTATGTAGCTGTGCGAGGAAGATGCGCAGGTCGAGCTATGCGATGTATCAACAGGGGCGCGGGGAGCGGCAGCGCGGTGAGGGGGGAAGCGCTCACGCATCCGTAGCGCGCATCCGTAGCACGCATCCACAGCCCGCATCCATAGCACGCATCCGCAGCTCGCATCTTTCCATATAAAAAACATAGCTTAGCTGAACCCTTTTCCACCAGAGCTATGCTATGTGAACAAATGAATGTGATTGGTGAATTTCAAATGCATCCATAGCAACGCAGCATAGCATAGCTCTAGTGGAAAACCAGCCTGAGGGACCGACTGAAGAGAGAGTTAGCTCCAGCTGACCTGTGATTAGAGTTGCTTCTGGCAGCATCAGGACTGGCGCGGATGCCGTTGCCTTCCTCGCCCTCCTGCACAAATACAATTTAAGGTTAATTTAAACCGCACAAGAACAACTAATTCAGAAACATTCCTTGGGAATCAAGCCTCTCCAGGATTAACTAGGCTTAGCAAGTTCTGCAGCCAGTTGAGATATCATAGACGTAATTTTAAAGATATAAAAATGATTGACTTATTTGGTTTTACTTTTTCAAGTTATTAATTGATACGTTTGTCCATGATGGATGGATTAAATGGATGTTAATATTAACAAATGCCAATGCTAAGAAAGTAAGGGTATATCTATGATATGGAAGATAACGTAGTAACATGCAGTCTATTGAAAGTATTGAAACATAATATTAACCAATTGTACTAATATTACTTTATGCAGGCGACGAGTTATTAAATGAATTTTTCTACTTACCAAAACCATTACCATTCCAAGTGATCTAAATAATAAAAAAATCTACAGTAGTAATGCAACAGAATATAACAAAGCATTTGATGCTGTATTATTCATGCTCACCTTTAAAACAAAATAAGGTAAGGTGCACTCGGGTATTTCCGAATATTTCCGAATTGGTCCGGGTAAATCCGAATACACATTAAAATGAGTCTTATGCATTAAGGTTCGTTTTACTTTTTCCGTTTTACTGGATTATACGTATACAAGTAGGTACTTTAACATGTATTTGTCATACTTTTATTTCGGAATTACCCGACCTTGTTTTCTCATAGTGACAGCCTTTGTGGTTCGGAATCCTCCGCCTCGGGTTAATCCGAAAAATAATAAATTTTTGTCATTCTGTGCCTTTAAATATTGTTAAAAAACGATAATCTTTTAAATACAAAAGGAATCAATTAATTTACACACCAAATTATAGATGTTTGTCTAATTCCGGAACTCAAAAAGGGGGAAATTTATTAAGACACCTTCACAAAAATTAAGCGCCACTCACATAGTTTCATCGCTAGGGGCCCAAGTCAAATAAGGCGGGATGGCAAATAAATGAACGTCAAAGTTAGTGTGGCTAGAACATAATATAATGTTGCCGCCTTTGGTAGATATTAGTAATTTTCGTAAAATCCCAATTTTATTAGCCGAGTGCACCTTAATTTAAAAAAATATTAAGATAGGGTAATTCCTATTAGATCAGTTACAATTAATGTTAACCTTTTACAATTACATAACTAATTATTGTCAATTTAGGGTTGACACAAGGGCCGATCATTGGACCAACTGTTCAATAGCCAAGACAGAAAATAATATTGGAATACAAGAGAGGAGATAATCTTATTGGAATACAAGTACGTATTAGTAATAGTTTGAAAAATCGCCTAGTGAAACTACATCCACTTCTAATTAGAATGGGAATCATAAAGGAAAAAAAAATGTACTCGATAGTTTAGTGTCAAAGAGACTTTGTACTTGAATACTTGAAGAGACTCTACTTTGTGTCAATTAATACGTCAAAATTCAAAATACGCTACTAATGATATGTAACTGTGTGTGTACCGCATAAATTATTTGGTTTTTGCTAGATTATATTAATTTATAACAATGCGGTTGAACGGCTATTGTACTTAACATAACTTGCATCTCATGCATTCCTAAAATGTACGATGGCTAACAGTACCTAATAAAACCTTATGGTATATTATAAACCGTTACTCTTGGTCAAAGTGTTTACTACATTAGTAAGTAAGAATAAATAAATAATGTTTGCTCAATTTTGTGCTACGTTCATGCTACCCATTAGACCTACTATCAGCGCTAATGTTAGGTTAGGAGTATCTATATCTAGTTAGTGCTAGGTCAGTGTTAGTCAGTGCTAAACTAGCCGGTGAGAAGAACCACTCAATAGGCCTATGGTAGCGCTAGTCAGTGGCGCTAGTTAGTGCTAGGTCAGTGATAGTCAGTGCTAAGCTAGCCGGTGAGAAGAACCAGTCAATAGGCCTATGTCAGCGCTAGTCAGTAGTGCTAGTTAGTGCTAGGTCAGTGCTAGTCAGTGCTAAACTAGCCGGTGAGAAGAACCAGTCAATAGGCCTATGTCAGCGCTAGTCAGTAGCGCTAGTTAGTGCTAGGTCAATGTTAGTCAGTGCTAAGCTGTCCGGTGTGAAGAACCAGTCAATAGGCCTATTATGTCAGCACTAGTCAGTATCGCTAGTTAGTGCTAGATCAGTGTTAGTCAGTGCTAAGCTAGCCGGTGAGAAGAAACAGTCAATAGGCCTGGAAGCGCTAGTCAGTAGCGCTAGTTAGTGCTAAGTCAGCGTTAGTGAGTAGGACTAGATCAGCGCTAGTCAGTAGCACTGGTTAGTGCTAGGTCAGTGTTAGTCAGTTCTAAGCTAGCCGGTGAGGAGAATCAGTCAATAGGCCCGCTAGTTTGTAGCGCAGTCCTAGGTCAGCGTTAGGGAGTAGAACTAGATCGGCGCTAGTCAGTAGCGCTAGTTAGTACTATTTAGATCAGTGTTAGTTAGTGCTAGGTCAGTGTTAGTGCTAAGCTAGCCGGTGAGGTCAACGTGAGCGACCTGGCGGGGCCGTTTAGCCGCCGTCGCCTCTTCGTCGGTCTCTTCGGCGCTGGCTGCCGTGGGGGGAAGGCTGGAAATAAAACAAAACGGTTTCAGCATTATTTTTTTCAATTTTTTTTTATTTATTTCGATCAGTTAAGACCAATAAAATCTTAGTTATGTTTTTTATTCGTACAATTCTATGTTTTTTTGTAAATAAATTAAGTATTATCTTTTTTTATTTAATTATTTTTTATCTTATAGCTGTGTCTCTAGGTTGTGACAAATTGCTAGGAATGTGAGTATGAACTGTACCCGTGCTTAGAGTAGTGAAGGCCCGCGCGCCGCACAAGCTGTCTCGCGAGCGGGAACAACTCGTCCCGCCGCGTGAGGAGAGCGGGAACGCAGCGGCACATCTGCGCTGCCGCTTCGTTCACCATCACCTGTGGACAATACCGGATGTACGTACTTGTATTTATTTTATTCATGAAATATTATAATACAATACCATGTAGGTAATACGATATAGAGGGGGGTGATTGATTAAGATGACAACTGTGATGATTTAGGGATCGTCCTAAATCCTAATACAACGCGATGATCGCGCGATCGCGCAAGTGAAATTCGCGAATATATTGAACTCGAATAGGTGTCCTAAAGGGATCGTCCTAAAACAAACGCGATTATCGCGCGAATTCGCGACTTTTACTAGTAAATATTCTAAATTAAAGTCGCGCGATCGCGCGATCATCGCGTAGTCGCCCGCCAATTAGGACGATCCCTTATACGTCAAACAACGTTTTTACCAAGTGGGGAAAATTTTCCAATTAAAGTGAAAAATTGAAATATTCAACGCCACAGGTGGGATTTGAACCCACGACCTCTCGCATCCGTCCAGACTTTACTTTGAAATTGTAATTTCGTTAGGCATCCGCTTGATAAAAAAATGGAGAATAATTCCTATATTACCCAGTTTCCGAAATTATTTTTTCAACTACGTAAGTGTGAGGGAAAGTGGAATGCTAACTTGAATTTTGTCAAGTAAAATTCCTACACAAAATTCGCCCATTCCCTTTTCCCGTTCCCTTAAATTTCAAAATGAACACTAATATTTATCCCAGTGACATTATTCGAAAAATTTCGGGTAGCATTATTGATTCATCACATTAAGGAGTATGGAAAACTTTACAAATGTTTAAAGAGTTGGAATTGCGGAAACTGCAGCGGTACATTGCTATACAATATAATATACACAATTTAACTTGATGTTAAATTAGAAAACACTAGTCATTGCCCGCGACTTCGTCCGCGTAGAACTCGTTTATCGCGATAGAATTGAATCACTTTATCTCCATACCGAATTTCATGTAAATCGGTTCAGCGGTTTAAGCGTGAAAAGGTAACAGACAGACAGACAGACACACTTTCGCATTTATAATATTGAATTGAATTGAAACTTTTTATTTCAGGTCTATTAACGACCCATAATTTTTTGTTAGTAACATTGTAACTTAGGTATAGGTTAGTAGACAATTGGGTATTAATTTATTTGTACTTATTATTACTTAATATACTTAGTGCCTGCGGGCCAGCATGTTGCTTTTCACCGATAATGCCCTACGCTCTCTTTCTATGTCCTGGTCATCATTGAGATCTTCAGTAATAATGTGACCAAGATATTTAAAGCTACGAACAAGTTTAAGTACCACACCACCAAGAGTGATGGGAGGCACAAAATAAGGCTTAATCTTTCCAGCCTTAAACACCATAACTTCACTCTTGGCGGAGTTGTACAGCAGCCCATGTTCTTTGGCGTAGGCTTCACATTTCTCAACCAATTGCCTCAAGGCTCCAATAGATGGACTCAGCAGCACCATGTCGTCTGCGTAGCTTATATTGTTAAGGCAAGTGCCTTCAATATGACAACCCGCATGCATGCTACTGAGTCCACCTATTAGGTCATTCATATACCAGTTAAATAGCAAGGGAGACGTTAATCCACCTTGCCGCACCCCACATTCCAACCTATACCCATCGGACAAGGCGTCAGCCCACCTGACCTGATTATACTGGTGCCCATACCAATACTGCAAGATATTGACACAGTCCCGCTTTATACCTGCTTCCCTCAATTTACACCAGAGCCTGCTATAATTGACCCGGTCAAACGCCTTGGAGAGGTCCAGGAAGCAGGCATATATTGGAGTTTTTCTCGCAGTGTAATGCCCGACAGTATGCTTCAAACATACAATGGCACTTTCCGTCGACATATTGTCGACGTATTGGTATGGGTAGTATGGATATACAATTTTTTTTTTGTAATTACCTCATGTAGCGTCAATGGCTTCTCCGGTTTCCTCTTACAGTCGAACCTCCCGTATATCGCTGCATACTTCCTAATCTCCTCCATCCTCCGCGGGTCAGACTCCGGCATCATCATCACCAACTCCAGGTCTTTGCACATCTTCTTCTTCGTATTCTGTGGTTTTGGTTCTAACTGAGGCAAATGCTTGCTCAGCTTCTCTGCCGCAGCAGCTAGTTTTTGCACGTGAACGTCCAATAAAACCGGTGTTAACTGAACTGGGGATGTGACTGAGCTTGGACTAGAACCAGCAGAAGGAGGACACGCGGATTGGGGAGAGTAACTTCTAGAAGCTGTGGTTGTAACAGGGGTCGCCGCAGGGGACGATGGTAGGACTATTTTTGTAAAATTGTTCGTATGGACAGGACTAGCGTTGGGTTGGGATGCTGTGGAGCCGCAGCTGTTTTCTGGTGCTCCAGGTGAAGGACTGTACATAGGCCGGCTCTCGGGGGAGCTGACTGTTCTCGGGAGACTAGGTAAGGCGGGCATATTGAGTAATCTTTGGTTGCAGACGAAGGGGTTTTCTGTGGGGCAGAGGGGGACGATTGGGATCTGGAAGAGGGCGGGGTTGTTGACCCATTCTTGGAGGGCCTTCTGGAGGCGGCGGACGTGGAGGGGCTTGGAGGCCATGCCGACGAGCGCCATGATCTCGAGAAATTCTTCCTCGCCGGCGTCGCATAGTTGCTGGACGTCATCGCCACCTGGAATTATAATTATCGTATGTTAGATTTTTGGCTCGTCACCGCGTTGGTGAACACACGTGGTCGGCGCGACGACGAGCTGAATCCACTACCGAATAAAACCAGTTGCCTACTGTCATAGCGTCGTTACCGAACAACGACTTTGAACAAGTATTGATTGGCGAAATCATCATAAATTTGATGGAAAACCTTTTTTAAGGAGTATCGTATGTTATCTTAATGTATATTACCTTATACCTATTTTTTGTTTTTTAAACAACGTCGGTGGCAAAAAATGGTAAGCAGACACCATATCCTATGAACGCTTGTAAATACATTAAAGTAATTCGATGAACGAGGTGAGATCATTATTAAGATGTCAGTAAAAATCCGTAACGAGTGGAATTATATTCGCTTATTCGGGTTTTTTTTGTCCATTTTTCATCTTTCCTTATTAATATTAAATTATTTTCTAAAATAAACTGATTGGCAGAAAAAACGAATATATTCCGATTAAGTGCTCAAAATAACTATGGTAAAGTGGGCCAACGAAAATGTTGAGCACTTTAGTACTTTGTAAAATTACAGAGGTTTCAAATTTTATGACGTTTCAGTCTAAATATTTCTTAGATTTTGATGTGACAAGGTTCTAAGTATGCTCAACATTTTCATGGGCTGACTGTACACAATATCTGGCATACCTAATACTCGTTCACAAAGTTTTCTTTGTTGCTGTTTCCATACCATTACTTACTACTCGTACTACAAGTTGCCTACGTAATAGAAGTGTAACTGAAAAACTCAATTTACATATGCGCAACTCGCCAAAGAAAAGCATTTCAAACAAATAGGATTAACTATCTTCGCAAGACCCTAAAATTTCTCAAGTCCAAAAAAATTTACCAATTCATCTAATCCCATACAAACATTAATATGCAAAACTGGCGGGGCGAGTTCATTCCGGTATCATTGTTCAACAAAAACGTGTGATTCGATAAAAAACTTCAATTCACACATTTAATTTAAGCAAAATATGCAAATTTCTACGTGACCATTTTGCAAAGAAAAAAAAACAAAAGGTAACCGGCCAAAACCCTTCCAGCCGACGTAATGGCTAAAAAGTAAAAATTAAGAAAAAAAAATTTGCATGAGATAGAACGTCTGCGTTTTTTACGTAAGGTTATGGAAATTTTGTTTTTGCTCATCTCTCGATGAGAAAGTGTTTTTTCTCGAGTTCCTTTGGCATGTAAGTGTTGGGCTTGAGTCGAAACAATGCGGCTGTTGTAAAAGGGAAACTGGACTAAGATTGTTATGATGGTTTAGGTAGACTGGTAGAGCATAGCGAGCTTTTTTGTCATCAGAGGGGCTAAGATGATCGCGTATATGTCGGACATATAGGATACGTCCCTCTCGCACTTACATACTTGACATTAGAGACGAATGCTATATGTCCGACATATAAGCGATCATCTTAGCCCCGCTGGGTAGGTAAATTTTTAGTGGTGGCATTATTTTTATGATGCAGGTTTGTATTTTTTTATAAAACATATAATATAATATGTAAATCAGTAAAGTAACAAAAAGAAATAAAATATTCGTGATCATCCAAGAATTGTTGACCAACTTCAAATACTTGTTTAGTTGTTGAGTGCTAGCAGATATTCCGAAATCGTTAATTCTGTCTACTATGTAAATAGTTAAGTATTTATAGCGCTGTGTGATTTGAAAGCCCTAAAGCGTAGTGACCTAATACGTTTTTAGCGGAGGGTTCCTGCATTCATGGGCCCGGGTACGATTATATACGTTCAACCAATTTGATTTTTTGTAAACTTCGTACCTTATCAGTTATCACACTGACATTAATGGGCCAATTTTTTTGGCGTTGAAATTTATTTTTTCGTTAGAATTGCATGAAAATTGGTATGTTGTAAGAGCTCCTGATTCTGCACAAGTAAATAAAAAATTACATTACGGCGACGAAAAAAATTTTTTTCCCCATACATTTTATCCACTGACTTACGAAAATCCCATACCTACGTTTTGTAACTCAATGGAAAAAAATTGTGGGACACTGTAAGAAATCGTGCATATATTGTTCAGATTCTAATAGGAGCTCTTCCAACCTACCAATTTTCATGCAATTCTAAAAAAAAAATACGAAGCCAAAAAAAATTGCCTATAGAAATAAAATTGGTTGACTGTACCTGGTTAAGCCAGTGCTAGTCTTTTGCCTTCTACTGTTCCTGATATTCACCAGTTTCGATCCTGCCAGGATATTGATATATTGGAAGGTTAACCTACCCATCTCGAGCAGCGTGTCGTAGTACGCGAGAAGACTGGCGCGCTGCATGACCCGGTACAGCTGCAGCTCGGCCTCGTTAGACGGCCGTGACGTCACCACCACTGTCAACAATTAACACTACTTTTACTTTTTATTTTACCTTTAAAGTGTTAGGTAAGTGAAAGTGTTCACTGCCAGGAATCTGCCTAGCGGCGCTGTTCTCTTCTCAGTTGCTGGTCAGTTGGCTAGCGCCGGTTAGGCAAGATAGGTTTCTGGGTTACATTAAAGATAGTCTGGCAGTTAAGTAAGTGTTAAGACTAAGCCGCTTGCGTTTGTTGAGGATAAATAAAATATACATTATAAAATTATAACATACTATTAAAAATAACACACATTTACAGTGTGTGAAGCCTCATTGTGAGGCTAAATTCACCAGCTGAACAGAGGAAAATACATATAAAGTAGGTACCTACCTAAAAAAAGGAAAAGTTGACAAAATTAAACTAACGAATTTTAATTATTACTCGTAACGGAACGGGGACTACTGCCCAATCCCTCTCATCTATGAGAGGAGGCCTGTGCCCAGCAGTGGGACGTAGATAGGCTGATGATGATGATGATGACTCGTAACGGAAGCGTCTCATTTTAATTTAGGGATAAAAATAATGATCAATTGGTAAGTAGGTATACCTACAGTTTAGTTAAGAGTCCACCGCTTTTGCTCTATCGAACGATAGAATACCCTGACAAGGCTATTAAATAGTTTTTTTTATTACCTACTAACTACAGAAAATAGCTAATTACCTGGATAAATATTCTCTCTTTGGTACCTAATAGTCCTAATACATAGATATTACCTACATATAATAGATGTCGAAGTTTAACAACATTCGCTCATCGATTGATCGATATTAATAAAACTTCAAACCACAATTATCATTCCCTAATTTTTTATTTACGTAAAAATTAGAAAAAAGGTGAGAAATAAAAAATGGTACAATGCGATGCAATGAGATTCTTTTCTTTTTATATACCAAAATTAAAACGAGGAATGCAGTTAGTGTTATAAGTAAACACCATTTAGTAACACCGGAAATGAAAACTAAAACGTTTCCAGCTCTAATTTGCTAAAACGCAATAGAATCTTATGTTTTCCAGAAAGTTATAACGTTCGTGCCCCGACCGATTTAGCGGCAGACTCGCGTGAGGAGAAGCTCACAAAAAACAACCCCTTCCAATAACAACCCCAGCTATTACCGAAAAGAATCGCCAACCGTTAGCAGACGAAAAAATGAAAAGGTTTATATAAAGGGGACGTCTTTTGTTTGGCAGAACGGGTTAAGTCCCAAGCCCCTCCGCAAGTAAAAATATCGAGCGTCTATGAAAAAATGTTGCCACCCCAAAAATGCCACCCTCGTGCACTATTGGTTTTTATGAACAAAAAAAATGTGGGGTGGGTCTATGACTCCACCTCTAGCAGGTAGAAAAAGATTAGTTTTAGAAAAAAAAGGTAGCAAAAAATGGGTTGTTTACCCGTCGGTAAATATGTATTATGTTGTATTTGTATAGTATTTATTTAATGACTTTCTCATAGTAATGTATGTATGTTTTACTTGCTATTGCTTGCAAACAAAAAATGAATAAGTTTCGCATGAATAAAGTAATAAATAAAAAGTGCGATAAATTATCGATCTAAAAGCATACCTGCATATGGATTGTTTTTGTTCATTTCAAAACATAAATCATTAACCTACGAAATATTTTCTACTACTCCAATATAGCTAAAACAATTCGTAGGAATTAATCTGTAATAACTGATTAAAACGTCGTATGACGCTCATTAATCAATACAAATACTCTTTATTGCACACCTCAATAAGAACACAGTACAGGACATTAGTCTTAAAGTAGAGGTAAACAACAGGCGGTCTTATCGCTAAAGAGCGATCTCTTCCAGATAAATCGTTATTAACATTATTAATTATTGCCAGAACTACATGCTTTGCGTGTCAGCCAAGAACTAAACAGACTAACTCAAAGAAATCTATAGCCCGTCTACAAAAACTAGTTTACAATAGTCTGAATTAATCGTCTTTCCAACACCACTCTGCTTAATTTTATTATTTTGCATAAGCAACCAAAAAACACATGAGAACATATCCCTAACAAGCCCTTACGCAACTCTTTCTAAAATAAAAAAAAAACCTGTCTCACGATCCGATGTCCAAAAAACATATTAACATAATCTGTGTGCTCGCAAAAAAATCGCCACGCATTGGCCTTTAGAGAAGGGACGCGCTAACCCGCGCTCATTGTCTTTTTTTTTTAATTTTTACTTTTTTTCTGGTCACGTCAGAAATTTGCATACCATTTCAATGTCCTTAATTTCTTTCGCGAGTCTCACGGTGTAAGAAAGTTTTTTAGTGCTCGAAAAAATGGTCTTGGGAATGAGGGACCTACGTAATTATTATAATGTTTAATTTATGCAACTTAGTTTCTGTTGTTTATGACAGCAATAGGTTTCAGATTATCTATTTGTTTGATGTAACGTTGACTCGCACTAGACTACAGTCAGTCAGTCAGTGAAAACACATGTTTTTTAAACCGCTGGTTAAAAAAATTAGTCGATAGTTTTTACAGTTATTTACCATAATATTTTCTTATATTTTAGTTTAATGAAACCAGGTAGGTTAACACTTAAATACTTATTAAATTTAGTGTTACCTACTTCTTAAGTTATAACCTTAGGTCCGTACCGGAAACCGAGCTATCGCGATATATGTATATCGAAAAATAGAGCGAGAGTAAAGTCGAGCGCGCTTCAAATTGGGAAATGATTAAGTATTTCGTTTATTCCTTATATTTGTAAGGTCGCGTAGGTAATAACCTGAGAAAGTCTATCTCAACGAAATATATTTAAAAAATTGCTAGATTGAGTACCTATGGTAAAAATATTCATGCTTTTAAAGTATGGAAAATGCGAAAAATGTGGCTTTTTGTAGTTTGGATGTAATAAGTACAAATTGTAATAATACGTTTAAAATTCGTTGAAATTTAAAGGTTTTGTAGCGGTATTATAAAAAAAATCTTGGAGATTGATCTAAATTACATTTTATTGTCATCCCATGGCAGTACACTCGTGTCAATTTTGATCACCTAATGAAATAATCAGCGAAATTTAATTACCTACCTTATATTTAAACGAATATCACCCAACTTCAGTTCCTTCACTAGACTCACTATTCTCATCCGATCCTGTCAAGTTAATATAATAGGTAATAACCTACTCTATTACACGTGCATACCACCGTGTGGGAATCACAGCTAATTCAAACCAAATACGACAGTAATTAGGCTAAAAAACCCGCCCCTGGCCCATCGGTGGAATAAAAAAATAAAAAACCAAAGACAAAATCTTGGCGGATAAACAAGAACGCGCTTTTGTCATTCCAAATTCGAATGCGATTGACAAAAGACGCGCGAATGCATGGCATACGAAAGGCGCTAATGATAGAGGCAGGAACAAAACAAAGATACGGGATGTGTTCGTGCATACGATTAGATATTTTTTAGCACTTGCACCGTGTGATTGATATGCGTAATACCGTCTTTTATGAATATTAATACCTATTGTGAGTACGCTAACGACTTGAAAAATCTTTGAGTTTTTTTAGAGAAGCTTCCGTGCGAATTTTGAGCTCGGGTGTCTTAGCTCTTGGTAAAAAAAACTTTTCTATGCTAAACACAAAAAGGAATATGTTAGTCATAAAGTAAAATAGTCATCTAGTAACGTTAAACATTTTGTAATAATCGCTCTAACAGTAAATTTGACCAAAAAAGAAGAATATATAACCCTAATTAGTATTGTGTAGTTTTGACGTTTAATCTTATATTATTAGAATTATTCTTAATCCGGTTTGGTGTGGATTCCGGTTTTCATCGTATGATAAGCAAAATTAAGATACTAGATATGAATGAATGAACGAATGAAATAATTTATTCCAGAACATGTCCATATTCTGTAGCATCAAACTAAAATTAAATTAATTAGATACAATCAAAATACAATATACGTATATTATCTGCATATTTTTAAAGTATGTGTTTATGAAACATCGTTTCCCGGCAACCGCTCTATTGCATGTCTATTGCAGGAAAACAAAATATCTATCCTGTGGTCAACATTTAACTATGTAACACATTCGAAATTTAAATTGAAAAAAAGAACCGCACAAATAGAACGTCAATTCATGTAAAATTCAAACCTATCCGTTTTAGATAAAGTTGGAATTTTATTGTGCGGCTCGTGTTTAATTTAGTATGTTTGAAAGAAGGGTTGACCCAACTCTACCGTTGACTGACAGATGGCGAGTCCAGGGTTGCGATGAATAAAAAATCGAACAAGACATTTTATGGTTGTAGAATTACTTGTCTATATTTGTTTTGTGGGCGTTTATAGCTGAATTAAAGATAAAGTAAAATGTTTCATTCCATTGTGCCTAGAATGGTAAATTGTATAAATAATTAATTCTTAAAGGTCGAATAGGTACGGGAATTAATTAGGCAATATAAAGTAAGCAATAGCAAACATTCTATGCAGTTGATGGTAATGTAATGTTGAAAATCAATTGCAAAATGTAACGAAAAACTAGAACGCAAACTTATAGGTAAATAAAAAAACTATTCCCTGAGAAATTAAATGCTATATACCTACTTATGTACAATAGTTAAAAATTTAAAAGATGCTTGAAGTGCCCTTCACGGGCCATGCCCGGTTCAACGCCGTAACATAAAACCTAACGTAACTTAGGCGACTTCCTGACTTGGCGGGGTGGGATCGATATGTGACATTTTCTTCTTTGACGTAAATTTACTGACGGCGCAAAGATTCTCACTTGACGGAACACTGTCAGCATTACTTTTGCGCAATAGTAATATCATGCGCAGAAGCGGAGCAGTACCGCCTTCGCATCGTCCCGATACCGCGCATCCCGCGCCAGTCAGGAAGCACTCATTTAAATGTAGGGGCGCAGTAAAAAATGGTACCGAGTCGACTGACAGCTGACACTGACATTTGACACTTTTCTCATATCGTACTGCCTCCGCACCGACAAATCAGGAAGTCGCCTTAGTCCGAACATAAACTACTAACATCACACACGCCACAAACATACGTATTTCGTTTAATTGATGACATTCTGTTTCCGATGCACGATGCACTTTTGACCCGTAACGTAACCCTATTACTAGCCAGTACGAGTATCCACGGCACAGCGGCACGCCGACACCCACAGAGTACTTTTCTGTATATATACCGTCACGTTCGAATTTCAAACTCGGTGAGCGATGACAGAGTTTTTTTTTAGTTCTGGAGTGTTCCTCTGACCCGTAACCCTTTTGCTAGCCAGTGCACGGCGGCACGCCGACACCCACAGAGTACTTTTCTGTATATATACCGTCACGTTCGAATTTCAAACTCGGTGAGCGATGACAGAGTTTTTTTTAGTTCTGGAGTGTTCCTCTGACCCGTAACCCTTTTTCTAGCTAGTGCACGGCGGCACGCCGGCACCCACAGAGTACTTTTCTGTATATATACCGTCACGTTCGAATTTCAAACTCGGTGAGCGATGACAGAGTTTTTTTTTAGTTCTGGAGTGTTCCTCTGACCCATAACCCTTTTGCTAGCCAGTGCACGGCGGCACGCCAACACCCATAGAGTACTTTTCTATACCAACACATTCAAATTTCAAACTCGGTGAGCGATAATAGTTTTTTTTAGTTCTGGAGTGTTCCTCTGACCCGCAACCCTTTTGCTAGCCAGTGCACGGCGGCACGCCGACACCCACAGAGTACTTTTCTGTATATACCGACACGTTCGAATTTCAAACTCGGTGAGCGATGACCGAGTTTTCTTTTTTAGTTCTGGAGCGTTCCTCCATTAACTAACACTTCGCTAGTGGGTCCAGAAGGCGATGACGTTTCTCGATTACCATTGATTTTATTATTTAGTACCTCAAAGATATGTTTTACATTTTTGCACCTTATTCCATTGTAATAAGGCTAATAATAATGTATCTTTGACGTCAACTGTACAACAGTAGTTACTGTAGCTGAGCTGTGGGAGCCACAGTAGCTGAGCGGTAACGTATCTCTAAAATTAAAAAAAAATAGGGTTATCATAAAAAAAGTTAAAAAATATCTATGGTGAGGTGCTAACTAGCCGCAGGGAGCGGCATCAATTAGCCTGTGTAATGGGAACATGTGTAAAGACATAAGTGGCGCCGCGGGCTGTGGCTTTTCAATTTATCTGCTTTCTAGGGTTATTGTTTTTTTTTAATATATGGCTCAACTGTCATTTTTTGGGTTCCGTACCCGAAGGGCCGAAACGGAACCCAGAGCTGACACTCACGCGTCCGTCCGTCATCTGTCACCTGTCACATATATTTTTTTAACTTTCCATTAACCTATTAACTTGAATTTTGGTAATAAAATGTTTATTTTTACGTATATTTTATTAACAAATACTTTTATTTGATTATATTGCGATTTTTTATTTCAATCCTATCAGGTCTTGACTCACATTTTGACGTAAAATGCCACATTATCCTGATATTTGGTAGCCCCAGTAACTGTAGTATATATATTTATACACGATTTTTACATGTATTACATTGCTGCACAACTTATCGCGCACAACACAACCGTAGGTTGAAAAAACCGGCCAAGTGCGTGTCGGGCCACGCGCATGTTAGGGTTCCGTAGTCGTCCACCCGTTACATTATATGGACTAAAAAGTTCGAAAACTTATATTTACTATGTTTTTGAAAGAATTAACAACATTATCTAAGGTATCAATGGAAATTGTACGAAAGTTTGCTTTTGCAAAGTACATTTCTGAAGTTCGACTATTACTCGTTAACTAGTAATGTCTACTTAGCTGTGATAGTTTTCCTTTTAAATTCATCGTATATACTACTGCCATGATTTTTTTCACATGCCTGGTAGCCACCGTTTAGCTGGCAGGGGGGGGGGGGACACTTGACCATAGCAAAAATTATCACTTCAAAGCTTAATATCACGCTAACCAAATCTTTAATCAAAAAATGCTTTTTGAAACCTTATAATATTTTTAAAAGAGCTATCCAACGATACCCCACACGATGGGGTTTGGCAGAAAAAAAATTGTACCACCACTTTACATGTAGGGGAGGTACCCTAAAAAAAATTTTTTTTAAAGATTTTATTCTACCGTTTTGTCGGCGTCATTGATATGTATACTCATGCCAAATTACAGCTTTCTAGCACTAACGGTTACTGAGAAAAACGGGGGTCGGACGGACGGACGGACGGACATGGCGAAACTATAAGGGTTCCTTGTTTACTACGGAACCCTAAAAAAGTTGGTTGTTTTAGAGGCCTCATTAAGTTCAATTAAACCGCTTATTAAATTGAACGATTACGATTCATCTCATTGAGACTTTTTTCGTATTTTTGCGCAACTTGTATTCTTTTAGATGCCATATTAGCTGCAACAAATGCACGTTTATCTTGTCTCGAGTTTTATAATAAATGAATCGATTAAGAGTTTTTACACCATCGCATTTTGGGCAATCAGACATGACACGCATTTTAATCCAGTCCATAATTACGCCCTGTATCAGACAGTCGTATCGGACAAAACACATGCCGTCCAGCGTTCTAATTTCTTTATTATATTTGATCAACCCTTCAGTAATTACGGAACAGATGCAAACCTGATTAATTACTAAAAAACAGGCACCTGCCCAAATCTCACTTTCGTATGAAAAAAATTATAAAAACTCCTTTTCGTCTAATCTTGTATGTAAATCGACTAGTCACTGTCTTTTGTTTTTTGTTGGCGTGATTTGAGTCGGAAGTCATGTGGAATATATACGCGTTTTTTGGTGAGATTAAGGGCGAAAGGTTTTATTTGAGTCAGTGGATGATCACGATTGGAGTTATTGCCGTATTGGATAACATTTGGAACAAGTGTCAAAATTAATCCCCCAACCAAATAAACGGAGTACCGCCGCATACCGGGTAGAGCCAGTTCAACCCAGGTCGGGCCTAGTTGAGTTTCTTGCTGGACTATTCTCAGCTAGGCTAGGTTTAGTGAACCAGCGATAAAACTCCCAGTAGCTCGCCTCCAGTAACACCTCAGATTCAGTTGATTGCGCTCAACCAATCTCACTGGAGCACTAACTCTTAGAGTATTTCTACGTTTAAACCGCCCGCGTGGTCGTCTCGAAGGTGTCCCCTGGACTTTTTCCAGGCCACTCCCCAACCGCGCACTTCTATCGCTTTATTGGGCCCGGTTTATAAACACAGTTAGGTAAAAAAAAGAAAGAGCTCATGGAATTGAACACGACGCGATCTGTCGCCAAGTCATCACCTTCCTAGATTTTTTCCAGTTGTGCCCTAAGGAGCCGGGGTTTGCTTTGACATATAATCAGGGCCCGTACGTACGACGTCACGCTGCATATAGGACGTCATCGGCATGAAAAGTACGGGCCCTGCATATAATAAATGCCACTAGTTTTTACGAAAGCGACTGCCATCTGATCTTCCAACCAAGACGTTTTACTTCTTAAGCCGCACTCTTTTTCACGTGACTTAAATCCAGACACTTAGAAAACAGAAACAGAAGATTTCAAGAGACCCTTTCTTAAGCCCCAAATGCGGTCAAACTGGTTTCCCTACAACGCATATTATAATCCACACAAAAGTTCACAAAATTGACGCAACCCGACACCGGCGGTCCAGCCGACCCTCATTTGAATCTTCCAAATTCAAAAACATCATCCCGGAAATAAAAAAAATCATGTCAGTGGGGTCATTTATTCCCACAGACCGCGCACCTTACGGCCAGCGAAAACAAACTAATAATTTGAACCCTTCCGCGTTTTTTAACCATAGACAAACCATAGAGTACTTCCGTGAGAACGTCAAATATGACCATAGAGTAAGGAGGAGGAAAAAATTGAAGGGGCGAGTGGACAGTTGGTGAGTTATTACTTAGAGATAAAGACCCTCGTCTGATCTGAATAGGAAAGGTGCTCGATTCTTTTTAGTCTTATTGATCAAATTGTCGATAAGGGTTGATTAAATGTAGTTAGTTTCAAGCTTCCTTTGCAAGAAGCTGATATTATTGGGTCATACAAATTTTATTAGGTGCGGTAAAAAAAAAAAAAATATATATATAATAATAAAATTAATAAAAAATTAAATAAAAATCCGTAAAAAATCCGTTAACCGATTTTTTATTTTTTATTTTTTTTTATTTTATTAATTCTTCTACCCGCATCTACCTCGAGTCAATGTCTATTGTGTATCTCTACGTAATATAGGAATTAGGAAAGCTCAAAGCTCCCCACGAAAAATGCATATTTTTAATTTTTTCTTTTTTTCATTGTAAAGTCATGTACATACATCTTATATCTTTAAACGAGCAATTCTTGTATATATATTTATTTATTTCGGGGATCTCGGAAACGGCTCTAACGATTTTGATGAATTTTGGTATCTGGGGGTTTTCGGGGGCGAGAAATCGATCTAGCTAGGTCTCATGCCCGGGAAAACGCCGAGCAAAGCTCGGTCGCCCAGATATTTATAATTAAGGTGGTAAAAATTCAGTAGGTCAGTCCATGACGCCCTGTGAGGACATACAACATTAAAAGCATTAATTTAATTTAATCTTTATTTCGGACTCACATCCATATATTGTTAGTAAATTTCTTAACCTAGGCATGTTAGTATCTCAATTACTAATAAGTTAAATTAATTACATTTCCATTTTCATTAAATTACATTAAATACATTAATCATAATCAAATAATTTCATTTAATATTACATTAATTACAGATAAATAAATTACATTAAATACATTACTTTTAATCAAATAAATTACATTAGTCAACATAAACATAATAAATTAACTTTTTTTTTACATTAATTCTATAGGCTACTAATTATAGAAATAATGCATATCACTGAATGAGAGTTACGATCTACATGTCCTCCTGCCACTTCCACTGCTGGTAAAATTTCACGGAAGAATGCTAGAGAAATACAATAGAAAGCGAGAAAACAACATACCTACATTATACCTATCGCAATTTCAAATCAGCAATGTAATAAGAACTAAATAAACACTAATTGTGTTACAAGTCTCCTACGAAGTACAAATGCATTCTCACGTTGGCATCATTAGGTTTTTTATCGTGCTTTTTCACTCCTTTATTACTCGCCCTCTTGATGCCTCTCCCTCACCTTCCCAGTACAGGTGTCTGTGTAAAAAACCTTATGAAGCGTTAACTATAGACTATCAGCGATGTGGGTTCCCGCGTTTTTATGACAGACCACTTTTTTCTAGAAAAATTAAAATCAGTGTGAGAATGCGCTGAGAGATAAATTCAATATTTACTTTGAATTGTTTCTTGATTTATAAAGCTAGGTACATAAACTTCTATCGTAATTAAGTTACAATTTACTCATTCTTAAATTGCTTGAGACATGCCATGTTATCACTACATAAAACACTACAATAGACAATCAACAAGATAATGATAGAAAGTACCGTTTTAACTGTGCAAAAGTATCGTAAATTGATTAAGATAAGTTAAACTTAAACGTTAATTATGATTCGTTTAGAAGAATTATGTTATTATAGTTTAGGAGTTTTGCTTTCAGGTAGGTAGGTAGTATTGTGATTGGGATTTACAGTGTTTCTTTTTCAAATTGAAATATAAAATATCAAATTTATTTATTTTACAGATAACAATGATCCAATTTTGTTAGTATGTATGTATACAATAAAGTGCTTACATACATACATAATTTTAATTTCATGTTATGTAACAAAACTGTAAGTAAATATCTTCTTTACGAAATCACTTATTTCGGTCATCAAATTCAATGCAAAGAATTAGTTAAGTATCAGCTACTTTCCTACTAACCCACTTGGCTGTTACGAGTTACGACAATTAAATCTGGATTAACCAACAGAAGCCACCGTCAAAGCCAAATGAAATTAAAAATAATGACAATCGAATTTGTAACGACGGGCCAGAGACACATGTTACTTCCGATCCGATGCTGGCCACTAAAATCAGAACCCTTTAAAAATACAACAGCGGCATCCGCAATCATTCAAATTTAACAATTAAAAAGAAATAAAACAAATCTCTTTGGTCGGGCGGGAAACAACTGACGTTTATTTTTTTAATTCTAACAGGTGGCAAAGGGTTGAAGATGGTGACTAATGCTTATTCCTTGGGGAAAGCGTGACAAACGAACAGACAAAATATTAACATGTGTTAGATTCGTTAATTAATTTAGGGAAGAAATTGAAAGTTAACCCCTTTCCCTTGTGGTTTTTAATACCTTAATGGTTTTAACACCAGTCAACTCATATCTTTAATGAAAAATATGATGTCTGTGATCGTTTTATTCGTCTAAAAAAAGTAATGCTTCATTTGTTTTATATTCTATTTAAAAAAAAAAAATTTAAAGCCTGACTGTCTTAAACTACAAAGTCTCATTTCCTTTATTAAAAAGTCGTAAAATAAACAATAAACCATTCTTTCCTACCCTATCATCACGACAATGTACCAGTGACCTATATCCGGCCAGCCCTATTATCATCGGCATAGGGTGTGTATTAGCATGCAAGTTAATGTTGGTTTTGTCTCGTCGTTTGTGGGTCAGGCGACAGGCTGAGCGAAGGTTTTTTGTCGCCGTTTGATGGTGCGTACATTAAAGTCATATAAAACTTGGTAATGGAGTCAAAGTTAATAGTCATGTATGTCATAGAATTTGGTTCGGCTCCGGAAGCCATGGGCAACATTTTTTATAAGCTTTTGCCGCCGAAAGACGCTCAAAACTTGGACCTGTATGGGAAATGCCGTCATTTTACAAAATTTCCGCCGTAAATTGTCGAAACATGATTAGTTTTGTGACCATTGTACGCCTCACCATATTTGTTTAATAACGATCGGCATAAAAATAGTACGGGTTTTTCTTTATATATTTTTCTTAAAAATCAATTGACATAGTGGGACATAGGAGTCTTCATTTCGTGTGGAAACCAAGGTCTCTTATTTTTTCCCTCTGGGTTGGCAGTTTAGATGGCAGCCACTTTCGTAAAACGAGTTCCTACGCCAAGTTTTAGGATTAGGTATTAAAGCGGACCTCGAGCTCCTTGGGGCACATCTATATACTTTTTAGGGTTCCGTACCCAAATGGTAAAACGGGACCCTATCACTAAGACTCCACTGTCCGCCCGTCCGTCCGTCTGTCACTAGGATGTATCTCATGAACCGTGATAGTTACACATACACAGTTGAAATTTTCACAGATGATGAATGAATGAAATGAATGAAATAAGTTTATTTAGCATTTTAAAGAAATACAAACAAAGATTTTGATATACAGCGATATATGCTAAAAAGGTCGTCACTCAGCTTTATGTCGCGAAGCAAACCGTGGTTGATGTATTTCTGTTGCCGCTATAACAGCAAATACCAACTAAAAAAACAGAATAAAATAAATATTTAAGGGGGCTCCCATACAACAGACGTGAATTTTTGCCGTTTTTATAGATATTGGTACGGAACCCTTCATGTGCGTGTCCGACTCGCTCCTTGCTGGTTTTTTTTTATATTTATAAATTTCAGAAAGTGTTAGGCTGGAAACAGTGCTCGACCGACGGTCAGCGCGTACCGTCGGTCGGGCGTAGCTATCGCTGTACGAAAGCATACGTGCGTTCAGAGCGATGCTCACCGTCAGCCGACCGACCATACGCGCTGAGTCAGCGCCGCTGACCGTCGGTCGTGCTCTGTTTCCACTCTCGGACGTTAAATGTACCTAAATTAGATTTCAATCCCTTTTTTAGGGTTCCGTAGTAAACAAGGAACCCTTATAGTTTCGCCATGTCCGTCCGTCCGTCCGTCCGACCCCCGTTTTTCTCAGTAACCGTTAGTACTAGAAAGCTGTAATTTGGCATGAGTATACATATCAATGACGCCGACAAAACGGTAGAATAAAATCTTTAAAAAAAATTTTTTTAGGGTACCTCCCGTACATGTAAAGTGGTGGTGCAATTTTTTTTCTTCCAAACCCCATCGTGTGGGGTATCGTTGGATAGCTCTTTTAAAAATATTATAAGGTTTTTAGGAGTATTTTTTGATTCAAGAATCGGTTGGCGTGATATTAAGCTTTGAAGTGATAATTTTCGTTATGGTCAAGTGTCCCCCCTCCCTGCCAGCTAAACGGTGGCTACTAGGCATGTGAAAAAAATCATGGTAGTAGTATATACGATGAATTTAAAAGGAAAACTATCACAGCTAAGTAGACATTACTAGTTAACGAGTAATAGTCGAACTTCAGAAATGTACTTTGCAAAAGCAAACTTTCGTACAATTTCCATTGATGCCTTAGATAATGTTGTTAATTCTGTCAAAAACATAGTAAATATAAGTTTGCGAACCTTTTAGTCCACATAATGTAACGGGTGGACGACTACGGAACCCTACCTTGCGCGTGGCCCGACACGCACTTGGCCGGTTTTTTTAACAATCAGAGCCGCGGCAGTACCTATCCTGTCCATCTTCCCTGACATTGACCGTGATTCGAACACCCTCGCCGCTCCCTATCGCACCCCATATGTCAGAAAAAGACAGGAAACCGAAAAGGGGTTTGATTCTAATCTTCGGCAGCTGTCTTGGCAGATGTTACCGGACATTACAAAGATATCTTTACGCTTGAATGCACTCGTAATGGGAAATATATAAGGTTGATTTCAGTTTGTTTAAGTATGAGTGAATTTTGGTTACATTTCTTTAGCAATCTTACGTTCGCGTTTGAAATGATCCTCAATATTAGAGACGTAGGGATGTTTTTCGAATGTCTTCTTATTTGGGTGGTTTGTGCAAAGGTCGTTGACCCGCATTGATATGCATTGAATGTAGATTGATATTTTATTGATTGTTTGACTTTGAGACAGGTGTCGATATCATTTTTATGGTCATTTTTGAGTTTATGATTTATTGTGTTGGTTTTTTGATGACTACTTTCAAATTTTGAGGATCCTGCGTCGAATAATAGGGTCAGCAGAGTTGGTTGTGTCTAAATCGCCCGCGTGGTCGGGTCGGAGTTTTCCCCTGGATTTTCCCCTCTCTAACCGCGCACTCCAATCGCTTTATTGGGCCCGGCCTATAAAGCCGTAGTCGGGTTAAGGCGCTACAACGAGAAATCTAGAAACTTTGAAACTCTGTCCTGCCTAGACTAGCAATCATTAGGGGCTGATTTTCAGATATATGATTCTTGACTATAATGATCCGTACGCGGCTTAGAGTTTGCGTTCCAGTGAGATTGGTTGAGCCGTGAGCGGCTGCAACCGAAACTGAGGTTGTGCATATAAACCGGGACCCTATTACTAAGACTCCGCTGTCCGTTTTTCCGTCTGCCACCAGGCTGTATCTCATGAACAGTGATAGTTATAGACAGTTGAAATTTTCACGGATGATGTATTTCTGTTGCCGCTATAACAACAACTACTAAAAAAACAGAATAAAAAATCATATTTAAGGGGGCTCCCATACAACAGACATGATTTTTTTTCGTTTTTATAGATAATGGTACGGAACGGAACTGACTCGCACTTAGCCGGTTTTTTTCAATACTACGGTACACAGGCATAATTTATTTCATAAATATTCTATGTTGGTAGGTGCATATTGCTCTAGATTGAGTTATTTCCTTCTTTGTATTGCTGTATCATAATTTCATGAGTTATGAATACATAGACGGTTTTTTTTTTCGAAAAATAACTCCATATTCAGTATGTGTTGCAGTTCAGAATAACTTACCATAGACTCGCGAATTTGTATTTAAGTGCTACACTAGTTACTAATTTATATGCAGTATTTTATCTATGAATAATACGGGACATGATACAATAATTAAGGCAATCCGGTACGTCGGTTGGTAGTGTGGGTGACACAAGCCTATCGATAGTAGATATGCGGTCCAAAGTGTGAGTATAGTTCATATGAAGTTGGTTGGAAAAATCGACTAATGAAGTCTCAATGTTCTATGGTTAGTCTGCTTTTTTTTTAGGGTTCCGTAGTAAACAAGGAACCCTTATAGTTTCGCCATGTCCGTCCGTCCGTCCGTCCTTCTGTCCCCCGTTTTTCTCAGTAACCGTTAGTACTAGAAAGCTGTAATTTGGCATAAGTATACAATGACGCCGACAAAACGGTAGAATAAAATCTTAAAAAAAAAATTTTTTAGTTTACCTTCCCTACATGTAAAGTGGTGGTGCAATTTTTTTTTCTTCCAAACCCCATCGTTGGAGTATCGCTGGATAGCTCTTTCAAAAATATGGGTATAGGTTTCTAAAAGCATTTTTTGATTAAAGAATTGGCTGACGTGATATTAAGCTTTGAGGCTTTGAGTGATAATTTTTGTTATGGCCGGTTTTTTCATCTTTTAATTTTTGAAATAGACAAATTATTTTCGTGTTTTGTTTGTTGGCAGGTATTTTTGTCGAGTCGGTTTTTGGAAATTACAGGGCTGTTAGGTACCTATTCGGAAACCGACTCGTCCAAGAGTAAATCGCATAGCAGGTATGTAGTGTTATGTTCCTGGAGGTGAGCAAGGTTGCCAGAGCTCCCGAGGATGCCCTGGCTTGAGAGCGAGGGACCTAAATGTATTTATTTTTCTAAAGGCTAATATGGTGTCCACTTACCACCATACGCTTATTTACCGCCGGCATTGTATAAAAAAAGTACCAAAATTTCTTTGATGGTACGTGATATTCCAAAAGTTTTGTAAGACCACCGAGGTTCCCGCGCGTGCGCAAGAGTGAGGGACGTGCACTTTTCTCTACACGGCAACGCAACGAATCTTCAAATCAATAAAGACTCGGTAACGCGCTACTGAAACCTCTGGAGTTGCATCTATAGGCTACGGTATTTGTTTACCATTATGCAGCTCGTACGTTTTTTGCTTCCAAGAACATAATAAAGTTTAATATGAGTAGTTAAAATACTGCGCACTAAATATCCTAACTGTACCGCCGTACTTAAGGAAGCACGTAAGCGGTCTTTCAGATTACTAATTATACTTATCATACTCGTAAAGGCCTTATTACAACGTATTAAGATGCATATTCGTACGGCCTGTTAAACACCTAATCAAGCTTGCCTAAGCGGTCTAAGTATCAAAGCACCGTACCATGACATCTAAAAAGTCTATAGCTGCCTAATCACGTACGGAGAAGTAAAGTGAATCACTGTTAGTCAAATTAGTTACAAGAATTCATGTTGTGAAGATCTTCTAGATTAGCTTCTGAAGCTTGTTATTATATAGAAATATTTATTCGACGACCGCTTTAGCTTAGTTGGTAGTGACTCTGCCTACGAAGCTGGAGGTCCCGGGTTCGAATCCCGGCCGGGGCATTTATTTGTGTGATGAGCACGAATATTTGTTCTTGAGTCTTGGATGTTTTCTATGTATTTAAGTATCTATTTATCTATACATAAGTATGTATATCATCGCTTAGTACCCATAGTACAAGCTTTGCTTAGTTTGGGACTAGGTTGATTTGTGTAAGATTGTCCACAAATATTTATTTATTTATTTATATATTTGATAAAGGCACGCTACAAACTTTAGCATACCTTTAAATAGTCGATAGCTAAATTACAACTAGGGATGCACAAAATCAGAAAGTAAAAGTAATGGCAACCACTTAGGTACTTATGGATTAAAACATGCGTCAATATGACAAGACAAATGTATTCATAAAAAACCTACCGAGGGTTCCGTTGTTCCGTACTAATTTGTAGGTGTACATCAAGAAATCACAAAGCAGGTGCGTAGCCTAAAGATGTATGCCTTCACAAACCCCCGACAAAGAAATATTCACTTCAAAATAATGATAAAATTAATTAAATCTCATTAAAAAATTCATAAATGGGCAATAAGTATCGTAGAAAATCTCAACATCTCTGGCCTGAGCGTTTGGATCTCAACGGGCAATGGCGCCGGCGCCGCCGCGACACCACAGCTCCACCCACCACTCATTGTCAACATGCCAATTTCATAGTTGTATGTCAACGGAAAGTTAACCTTTAAATTATGATTTCCTTGTGAGCCCTTGTGACCTATTTGCAGAATAAATGTTAGAATTTTCGAAAAACAAGTTTTTCTTTTCTCTGCATTAAACTGCAGTAAACGGTTGTGTCTTTTTTTACGTTAATTTATTTGATTTTTGATTTTTTCACAGCTTCAAGTGATGGTAGACCTGAGTATATGCTTTTAATTTTAATTTCAACTCCCCCACGTTCCCGAGATACAGGGTCTTGACAGACAGACGGACAACAAAGAGTAGCCTATAAGGGTTCCGATTTTTGAGATACGGAACCCTAAAAATGCCCGCATTAGACGACGGTTTTTAATGCTTCACAAAATTAATAAAAAATCAACATCAGTCATAAACAAACGAAAAACTACAATCACGACTCCCTCGCCACATACAATAGACAATCGCCTTACATTCAAATAAAGAACGCAGTTACGCAAAGATGCGTTCAAACAGCGGTTTTTTTTGCGTTTGTTCTTTTCATTCATTTCTTCGGCTCCTCAAATTTATCTCAAAACTTAAAAGGGGCGCCACCGTCTAAGAGTGTGACTGAAATTAGTATGGGTTTGCATTAGTTCCAAATTTTGCCACTGCCCGAGATAACTTTGTGATACGGCTTATTCAACAATGCGATTGTAAGTTGTATGCAAATGCTATTTAAATTGTTGGAATACGCAGTTTTTGCTGGCCGAGTGATGTGAGTCGGAGTGACGCATCTGTCATCTCCGATATTAAAACGGTCGTCTACATTCGAAAGGCGAACGCAAATGACTAGGTTTTTTATCGTGTCGTCTTTTTTGTGATGAAGACGTGGTGAGTTTTAATTAAAGAGATGATGCAGAAAAATACTGTTTTTGAAAACAACGCGGACGGTGCACGCTTAGTAAGTCAACACGCATATGATTTTTTTATCCAAAAGCTATTGTTTTTAATGGCGTCATTATAAGTGTAACTGGTTTTCTAGACTGACACAATAATAAAAAATATTGTTAACGATAAATAATTCTTATTGTTTTAATTTTTAACACGATATTGTTCCAATTTTCAGTGAAAAAAATAAAAACATAGTTTTCTGAAAATTTAAGAAAAATCGGTTAACTTTCTTAAAGAGATTAATGTTTTTTAGTATAATAATAACTTCTTTATTTAATCATAGATTATATTTTTTCTCATCTCTAGGTACCGGATTATTTTTATTTTTATAAGTCTTTGTAGTTGCTGTTATCCGATAGTGATAAATATTGACATTTATAAAATAGGTTACGTAACTGCATGCTAACAGAGCATTTTGACGTTTTATAAAAGTCGCTGATTTGGTGCTTAATTATGGTGCCGTCATGCTTTATCATGGTAACAGAAGTTGGCAATAGAAAAAGCTTTTCTGATTTTTTTAAACCAAGGATGTTGGTACGCCTTGATTGTGTAACTTGTGTAAACTTCCTTGCATTTCCACATTTTCCACCAACCCCAAATGTGGCATGCCTCTATTAAAGGCTTTTACAAATGAGGTCATTGAAGACATTTAAGGCTCTTGATTGGTCTCGCAAGGCTTAGAAGCCTGTTTAATCTAAATTACGCTAAATATCATGGATGCGCACCGACCAAAGTTAATTGTGGAGATTATAAATAAATATTTCGATAATTGTAGTTTTCGACTACCAATTATTTACGCTTACTAAAAACTTCAAATTATGAACCCCATAACATTGAACGGTGCGTTGTTAATATGTCGGATGAGACGAGCTTGTTTTTAGTTCATCCCGTCTCTCAGCTTGAATTTTCATGAGTACAATATTTATCGTCTTGACGCCATTAAGCCTCAGCGGTGGCTGCCTTTGCGCCCTTTCCATATTCCCTTTATTTATGTCACAAAAACGATATACCTTTATCGGGTCCGTTGCTTTTTTACAGTTTAATTCTTGAGTTAATGGCGGAGTCAAATGACCGTCCGTAAGAAACCGCGGGAATTTCAGCGATGTCCGCGCGCTTTTAAAAGTATTTTTTTGGGCACGCTCGGCCGACGGCGGTTTTCGGTTTTTTGCCAGGGTCCGATGAAAACCGTAATGGCATTTTATCGTGCATAAAAGCGGGAGGAATCATTAATTATTTATAATAAGCGCTAGCGATCGTCGCCATATTTATTTTTCCATCGATATAATATAATATTTTTTCGATGGGATCTGCGAGTTTTGCAGTATTTTTCCGGCACATCGAAGCATTAGATATGTATACTTTTATTTTTAGACAGCCTTTTTTCCTTTTTATTATTTCGGTAAAGATTTATTCAGCACGTTGCACATGTCTTCCAAAGACGGGAATTAGCTAATTAGTACTACAAAGGAGCTTACTATTACAAAAGAGCATAGGGTGATTTCTTAGACACAGCATAAGCTACCGTAATAGTTCGCACTAAAGTTCAATGTGAAAGGACACCAATAAAAATTGTACTACGACAAAAATATTTGACGGTAGTTATTGAGATCTTCTCTCTTTACGGAACACACCATGTATTTTAAAGCTTTAAAGAAACTAGGCGAAGGTCCCAATTCAAAAGTTCGTGTTACTTGTGACTATTCGACATAAGAAGTGCTATTGTTGCACAATTAGTTTTATTGCTTCAAGTTTTATGGCTATATAGCCTTACGCGGCTGTCCAAGCTATACATACATAATGCAGTAAACCTGTACCTATTATACAAAATTTACATTGCTTTGTTTGCAAAAATATCATTTTTTTAAAACCTTAATTACTCTGAGCGAGCGATGGTGACTCAAAAAACAACCACATTTATTTTTAATTCCATAGCATCGCACATGTGTTTCCTGCATACAGCCGTATTTTTTAAAAGAAAACAGGAAGTGCTTCCGAGGCCGTATATCAAGAATATAGCGCACATTCTTAAACTATGTATAAGTAGGTTTATTATGATATTATGCTAAGACTTTGTAAAAATTGGCGCGAATCTCCATATTATGTAGATTAAACGTGTCGTGGTTTAAAAAGTAGTTTTTACAACAGAATATGCATTTAAGGGGAATTTAATTATGTGCATGTTTCACTTCATATTGCATTTCGGCTGAAAAAAGTTGTTGTGCTTGGCATTCCAGTGCCAAAAGAAATCCAGTATCCATTATACATATTTCCGGTTCGAAAACTCGAAAGTAACACACACACACACCAACACACTATATATACCTACACACCATAATAATTCGAAGTCGTTACTTTCAAACAATTTCATATATTGTATTTATTTCTAATGTATTAGAATGAAAGAGATGTATACGAATGAAAGAGATGCAAGATAACGGTGACGTCATATGTGTCATATTTTTTAGCTTCAAACGAATGTTCAGCGCGCAACCTCCAGTACGTACCTATCTAAACTTCTTGCCTACGTCTCTGAAAATCCTAAAATACAGACGCCTACCTACCTGATTCAACAACATCGACAAGTAGAGATACTAAAAATATCCACTCAACTCATCTTCTTTGTGGAAATAGTGATAAGGTGCTCAAAAGAAACTTTTAAGATACTCTTTGTAAATACTTTCAAATTTGACATTTTCTATGGCATGACAGTTTTTCAGTATACAGCGCAGTGCCCGACTTAATATGTCACTTATATTTTGCGTGCTGCGCCTTCTTTGTGCTTGTGCCACAGACTGGTTAATGGGTAGTTTATGCAGAAATATACTTAAATACGGAACACTATATAACGTGCCTAAAAAGGCTTAATCGGTCACATATACGGTAAAAAGTTTTTTGCTTCAAAACGTTGGAGACACTGAGAAAGAAAAAGCACCTATTTGCATGAATGGAAGTGTCGTTAAGAATATCAATATTCTTTTGATGATATAATTACTACATAATACCTAATGACATAATTCATTCGTGTACTGCAAGTTGCAACAGTTAATATAGAATAGAATAGAATAGAATATTTATTTAAAATTCTTATAACTAACGTTTACATTGTGCTTACTACATATACATTAGATAAATTGTTGCATGTGCCTAAACTAGGATTATTCCTGTATCTTAGGCAAATATAGAACTAATTCCTTATACATAAGAATATCAAATTAAATCATACACAAGAAAGACAATTATTGCGTACATTATTTAATATGTTATGAACCGGTAAAAAAAAAGTCCAAAAAGAAGATCAGCAAAAAATATATTTAAAAAATTGACTAGTTTTAAATTTAAATATATTTTATCCCAAAATAAGTATTTCTTTAGTCAGTTTACAATGCTAAAAATAACTTAGAATTAATATTATTCTATGTCTGTATTCATTACGCGACACATTAGTTTTCATTACGCGATTTCCCAAGACGCCCGGTTTTTGCCGCGCACAATGAGAGCGCAGTTTTTCCGCGTTTTCCACGGTTTTTCCATAGACAACATAGACTGGCGGGTTTTTGTCTCGAGCTGGGGACTGGTTTTGATCCTTGGGCAATCAGACGCGTAGGAATCTTGTTGGACATTTCTTTTTTATGGATAAGAACGCGACACGATTATAGAGATATGAGAAATTATGAGTTTTGTTTTTATGACAGGTATTAATAAGATATGTACAGGGGCTTTCTTATGCATTGACATTATTATTACATAAATCATATGTATGATGATTTAAGAATTACTACTAACCAATTATGTTCGAGTATTTTTTAGTCGCAATTCGCAAAGCTTTTAAGTTTTAATAATTAGTTGAATCAAGCATGATGATTTCGCATCAGCGTTGTTCTAAATATATCCTACAAATTATGTGCTAAAATCTGTTTCAGCTTTCCCTAATATGTATCATGATGGTGAAAAACAGGCATATGGCCTGCTAAATGGCAAGCCAGGCTACTAGACCAGCGGTCGGCAACAGGCGGCCTGCAAGCCTCTTACTTGCAGCCCGCGAGCCTCCTTATTGACATGACAACCGATAATATGGTAGGTACCCTGCATGTACTATTGCATGGTAGGGCCACAAATTATTAACATTTTAGCTACACTTGACTGTTAAAATGTTGCCGACCCCTGCTCTAGACTCCATCAGATTCATCAGCAGCGCGTTGCCGACCATTTATTCAATTGAGGATTCGTTGCGTTGATTGATAACTACTTACAGAGACATATACAGGTCCCTTTTTCTCGACCTCAACACAATATCTGGCGAACTTACCGCCATAATTATAATAGGTATATTAACATATTTTATGTCACACCCGGCCATAAAGTGGCAATTAAATTGAAAATTCCACTTCCTAACCAGAGGGAGACATACCATTTTGTACTTACCACGGGCGGTAATAAAGAAAGCCTCAGACTTGGGCTTTAACTATTACCTAGCCGCAATTAGACTTGGATTAGAAGTGGTTTTTCTATGATAGGTATTATTACGTCGAAGTGTACATATATGAATTGACAGTTATCCCTTTCCCTAAGTAATCGCTGTCTTATATGTATTACCTGCGATATGAGACATTATTTGTTTACCGCCCTTGGTAAGTAATGCGCTAATATTGCATCAACGATCAAGACCACTGCATCGATCGTGGAAAGCATTAAGGCCGAGGGGCACGCAAAAACCGCGCCAAGACAAAGCGACAGAAAAACGCAAATTACCGGTGCCTTCGATTCCCACCGAGTTTTCTTCGAATCCACTTTTTGCGACGCGTAAAAACTTATATTTTCTTAATGAAGGGAAGGAATTTTTATTAGCTTTTAGACTGGGTGTCGCCTACGAACTGAATTTTAAGAGAGGATGACTGAAATAACTTGCCTAAAGTGCACATATGACTTTTTTTAAATAGGAGTCATTCTCAAGCACAAAATGTTCCTCTGAATGTGAATAAGGACGACTTCTACGACGAAAAGGTAAAAAATTCGTTTTATCCGAATTTTAATTTCGTTTAAAAGAGACAAATCAAATTTTGTTTAAACTATTGACTATTTAAACTATTTAAACTATTGACTATTTATTTATTTAACATTCTTGTTATAATATTACGATATTAATAAGTAACATATACATATCGTTTAAGATTAAAAGACTAAAACAAGAACCCAGAAATTATTGAAAAATAGACTTAAATAAAGTGTCACTCTGAGGTATGGTAATTAAATGTTGTCATCTAGTGAGTGTTAATAAGCTTACTTATCTTATGTTAATAAGATTACACAAAAATCCTATCATATGTACACTTGAGGGATTGTGGCTGTTTTTCAGTCAGAATACCATATGTATAGGTAACATGGCAATTAGAACCTTAGTGTGATTTTCTTTGTGACGTTTCTCAAGCACTCTTTTGAGTCTATGTGAAATAAAATTATTTTATGTCACACCTGGCCATAAAGTGGCCATTATCGCACGCTCCGCGCGCGAAAAAACCCACTTCCTGGCCAGGGGGTGACATAAAATTTTGTACTTACCACGGGCGATAATAAAGAAAGCCTCAGATCGCATATTTATCGCCCTTGCCTGCGGCTCGGGCGTAAAATACCTGCGATCTGAGACATTCTTTGTTTTATCGCCCTTGGTAAGTAATGTACTATAGAATTTTGTCGTTTTGATAATGTAACACTTTAAACTCTCGCGCTTTGTAAACATACTTAAAAGGTTTGTTTTAACGGGTCTAACGCGATATTTATGTATTTACCTTTTTTTACACACGTTTCGACACGGGCGACCACGGCCGGTGAAACCCGTGTCGAAACGTCGGTAAAAAAAGGTAAATATAAATATCGCTTTAGACCCGCTAAAACAAACCTTTTAAGTATGTTTTGATAATAAACAAATTAAAAACAAATTGTGGCATTTTTTTAGCTACTACGTATAGGGGTGTCCCACTGCTGGGCAAAGGCCTCTCCCTGTGAATGAATGAATGTGGCATAAACAAATTAAAATTAATACCTCAATAAGTTTTTGTCAAGTTAATGTAGTTTGTATTACAGGTATAAGCTACCATCGCCATATACGTCGTTTTTTACCATTTTACAAATTCGTACTTAAAATTTTAATGTTCAATTTGTAATTCCAACTGAATATAGGACATAAATTAACTCGCTATGGAATTCCATTAATAATTATGAGAAGTTTTTTACGTGCAATGTGACTTACTGGTTCCATTCACGTTGCGACCGATGATCTTATTGGACCCGTTGGGCGCGGGGGCGGCGCTCCGTCCCGCTTCCTCGCCCGGACTCTCCATCTCCCTCTCGCTTGCACACATCAACTAAACGCAAATTTAAAAACACTGGAAAAATAAGTTACATAATCTAAAACTGGCAGGAAAATACTGCCACAAAAAAAAACAAATAATTATTATCAATTTGGTCTATAGTTCGAAATTGGAATGGTTTTGATTTCATTCATTCACGAACTGTTCGGATTGAATTTGACAGTTGGAAAGTGCGCGGTTTTGGCGCGTTTTTTGGGCGAGCGACGGGGTAGTCGTGGCCGGTTGACGCGCGCGCCGCGACTGACGTTAGCGGAGCCCTATGCAGCTGCAGCTCCGCCCAGCACCCCACGGCACCCCCCCACGTGGCCGCCGCTTTCCTTGCCCTCGCGTTTACATAAAAAAAACTCACCAATTTTGTGTGTGTGCGTTATGTGAAAGGGTTAAGTTTAGGTTGAAATCTGTCTTGCTATTGATCGTTTTAGATGTCGTATTAAGTCGAAGCGTTTTTTTAAATATCTAATACTTTTCATTATATTGTACACTCGTTGTCTGATAGCTGAGTAAAAATAGTTTTTTAAAGGATTTATATAACTGGTTAAACTTATGATTATGACATAAATGGAATAAATTGAATCAAGTAATTAGCAACTGGAAACTTAGCTAACCAGCCTACCTAACTAATTAAATCGAAATAATTTTATAATTAAATGTAGTAATTGAAACTGAGCCTACACCTATATACCTACTTTGTTACATTATTTCTGATAGGTATAAGTAAATCATAGACGAGACTAAATAAAAATGCACAATATACGCAATCATTAAAGCTGTTCATTCATTAGTTTATTTTTAAAAACATCAATATTATTTTAAAATTTTGATTGAAACATTGTAAACTTCCTATGCAATTTACCAACAAATAAAACGATATTGAAAAAAAAACTTAATTTTTAAAATTGGCGCGTTTGAGCAGACCCTTTTAGTTCGAAACATAGTTTTTGCAGATCATCGGATACCGTTGGCGGCGTCCATTTTGTAACTTTTTTAGGTTCCAGGAAAGCTCTGAGTCGAATTAAGCTTTAGTGATTATCATTTTTAATTTGATTTTGGCACGAATCGATCGAGTTTTTGCGCGATGGTCTAAACGGCCTGGGTCGCGGATGAGCATAGATTAAATTAGAGCATTTCTATTTTTTTATGTGATTTTTGATCGTTTATAACACGGACCTATCTTGTTTCTAGGTAAACCTTAATACCGTCAACTTTACTCAATTACGTCTATCGGCATTCATTTGACTAATAATAAATAGACACGAAGTGAACTCTCTTTACCCATCGGTAAATTAAAAATGTCTGAATCTCTGACGACCGCTTTAGCTTATTTGGTAGTGACCCTGCCTACGAAGCTGGAGGTCCCGGGTTCGATTCCCGACCAGGGCATTTATTTGTGTGATGAGCACGAATATTTGTTCTTGGGTCTTGGATGTCTTCAATGTATTTAAGTATATATTTATCTATATATGTATGTGTATCGTCGCTTAGTACCCATAGTACAAGCTTTGCTTAGTTTGGGACTAGGTTGATTTGTGTAAGATTGTCCACAAATATTTATATTTATTTATTTATTTTAAATCTAACGTAAGTTGGTCGTAAGTTATGTTTATTGGTGTCGTAGAAATAAAAAAAATTGCCGTTGTTAAATAACCTCATATTCCTAAAAAGGGTAGGCAGAACCCATGAAACAATTTTTTTAGCGCCACTTGTAGCAATGACAGGTTAAGATATAAGGTGATATTGCAGCGATAGGTTGCTAATCCATCGCCCACAACATACATCATCCCTATTCCCATCGTTGAATTATCACCGCACCCGCAGCAAATATAATATCACTTCCAATCCAACACATTTCTCAAATAGACCCAGAATAGAAAGTTATTCTTTTTGCCGCTTTTCCACAGACATGTTTTTTGCGTCACTTAGGTATCCGTTGTCCTAATCCTAGTGACCAAAAGGGCACGAATTTTGTAACTTGGCCAATTTTTTTGGCATTGTAGTTTTTTTTCGTTAGAATTGCATGAAAATTGGTAGGTTGGAAGAGCTCTTGATTCTGAACAATATAGGCACGATTTCCTACAGTGTCCCACAATTTTTTTCCATTGAGTGACAAAACTTATGAGATTTCCGTAACTCAGTGAATAAAATGTATGGGAAAATAAATTTTCGGCGCCATAATGTATTTTTTTTTACTTGTACAGAATCAGGAGCTCTTCCAACCTACCAAATTTCATGCAATTCTAACGAAAAAAAACTACAACGCCAAAAAAATTGGCCCAACTACGACCTACCCAAGTGCGTGGGGGCCTTTTAGACTATTCTAGAGTAAAACGTATCGTAGGTATACATTGTTTCGACATCTGAGTTTTCAAAATGTAAAGACAAAATAATCTGTACGTAAAAGTAAACCACACAAAAGTTTACCTTTCAGCTCTGATGTTAATTTTGAAATGTTTTGCAGCGCAATAGTTTCTTTTTCAAGACAAAATACCATTCGATATTTTATTTACCCATCAGTGGTTTTTCGGTGAACGAAACCGAGGAAACCAATCCAATATCGACAAAGTTTAGTTTTCCCTCTCTGTAAGGTCAGATGGCAGTAGCTTTCGTAAAACTAATGCCTACGTCAAATCTTGGGATTTAGGCGTCCAAGCAGATCGCGACCTCCTGTGCCCCGAATTAGGTTGGTTTCCTCACGATATTTTCCTACACCGAATTAACAACTGATATTTCATACATATCTAAGTTTTTTGAAAAACCCAGTGGTACCATACTTGCGACCTCGGTTGCGAGGTTGAAAGCCGCATGTCTTACCTTACCGCTCGTCATAATTTGATTTCTGGGCCACTTCGTACCTCGTCACAGTGAAAATCAATATAAAAGCCGCTAGAGATCTCATATTAAAGTCACTGTGACAAGGTACGAAGTGGCCCAGAAATCAAATTGGTTGACCGTATAAAAAATTACCAAGTATACTTTAATGTGGACTTAACAGCCGTTAATAAATAATTGTTTGTAATAATCTCACACAAATCGATCTGGTCCCAAACTAAGCAAAGCTTGTACTATGGGTACTAAGCGACAATATACATACTTTTATACATAAATAGAAACTTAAATGCCACAATAGAAGACATCCAAGACTCAGGCACAAATATTCGTGTTCATCACACAAATATATGATGACCAAGATTCGAACCCAGGACCTCCAGCTTCATAGGCAGGGTCTCTACTAATACCAACTAGGCTAAATTTGTCATTAAATGAAGACGGATAAAGCCGTTAAACAAACATTACGATGCAGGCATAACGTAGCATAAATCGCCCACGTTTCCAGCCGGTTTTTACAAGATTTCACAAAAAAACGTCACATTTTCCCACACAACTAGTACCGTTGGACGTCATCATAGTTCCAGCAACGTACTGCAACCTTTCACCGCGGAAAAACCCGCAGCGCCTTACTGGACGGATATTATTTGCAGAAAAACTTAGGCCACGGAGCGGGCGGGGGCTTAAGCGGCCGCGGGCGCGATTACTGGTCTCCCACTTATATACTCGCTTATATACTAAAGGGACGAATGCTATGCTATATTATGTCAAAAGTTAAAAACCTTCTAACTGTTATGAGTAGGTTGAACTGGAAACAAGACAGAAAAAAGTCCCGGTGGATGATCGCCGACATCCATTGTGTAATGGCACAACGAAAAAAAAACAGAAAATGGTCTAATTGGAAAATTTTAAACGAAATAGGTAACTGTTACCTGTGCTGTTACTTAAGCAACACTTAACTATCTACATCTAACATCCTGTTGCAAAATATTGTGTGCTTTATTGTCATTGTAACAGGATAACTAGTCCATGTCCTATGTACACTGCTTATGGAAATATAAAAAACACATTTTTCGATGCTACTTTTTATGGGTCACCAATGCCTTATGTGATAAAAAAATCCTTGTCGTGTTCCAGTTGGAATTGGAAATGAAAATGAGATCCTAAATAACAGTTTTCGTGGTTTCTGTCCCCAATTCCTGTATCAGTCACGTGTCTCCTATTTTCATGACATGTCTCAGTTGGAAATGAAAATGTGATCCAATGTCACAGGACTTTTGACGTGTCTTTGCTTGCTCTTGTGCCGCCCTGGCGGACTGCATTGGCGCGACGCAGGCAGATCTCTCTTACACGCCTATTGTTGTGTCATAATACAATTCCAATTGGAAATTAAGATGTGATTAGATATCCTAGGGCAGTGGTTCCCAATGAACATAGCGAGACACATCTAACAATATTTTTTTTTATGTTATAGGGGGCAAACGAGCAAACGGATCGCCTGATGGTAAGCGATCACCGTCGCCAATCCGCCAACACCAGAGGTGCCACAAGTTCGTTGCCGGCCTTTAAGAAATACGCTTTCTTCTTGAAGGTTTGAAGGTCACATCGGTCCGGAAATACCGCAGGCGACAGTTCATTCCATAGTTTTGGACTCAGTACTCACCTTTATTTTTTAATCAAAGTGAAAATTGAAAAATTCAACACCACAGGTGGGAAAAAAATAAAAAATTGAGATTTTCGCTAGCGGACGCATCCGCTTAACAAACATATTAAAGTCAGTACTCACCTCTTTTATGTCACTAAATAAAAATGAGCGAAAATAATTGTGTTATAAATACAGGACATTGTTTTAAAATTATATAGATCGTATTAACTATCTATGCATGAAAATGAAAATCTTATGACTAAATAAAAATATATGAACGCCACCTGGCATAACATAGAGATCGCTGCATGCTTAAGCCTTAAGATCTCTACATTGTACCTATGTTAAACAAATAAATAAATTCTGATTCTGATTCAGATTCAGAATTGTCCAAAAATCTCAGAATCCATCCAATATTTTCTCGCCCCCTTAGTTTGGGAAATGCTGCCCTAGGGCTTTTGGCGTGTCCTTGCTAGCTCCGCTGCCGCCCAGCGGTCCGCGTGGCCCTACAGGCAGGGCTCTCTCGCCCGCCTATTTTCTCACGCTCACCACTCACAACGCGTTTCATTAAAAATACGATTTTCATCAACCTACCTGCCACTGCGCAGGTTTTACGCACATTTTTTAACGCATATGGGAAATTGTCGCGAGTTGACAACTTCATGACAAGTTGGCGTTAACGTTAGAAAAGACAGGCACAGTTGGAATCTAGTGGTTCTTCTCAATATTGCTAAAGGTTCCAGAGGCGGCGCGTCAAAAATATTCTTAGGGAAGCCGGAAATTTGCCTTTCTTATTCTTCATGAGCCGTATACTAAAAGAACTGGTGTGTCTGAAAATTAGGCAAGCCGGTGGGAATCGAGTTGTATGGACGCTCCGCCACTGAAAGGTTCTCTACCTAGCTAGGATGGCGTATCTATAGGGCGAACATAATTATAGCATTCGTCCCTTACTAACAAGTATGTATGTGCGAAAGGGACGAAAGCTATATATATATGTTAGCCATATTTACGCGATAATCCTTAACTAAGCTGTAGGAGTGTCCAAAAGATCTTAAACTAATTATATGTTGATTATAAATTAAGGGCTAAATCCGCTAAATCTTGATGAAAGGATGCAGTGTTGTAACTCGGGAGATCTAGAAGTGGTCCGGCCATACTGATTTCAGAATACTGACCACTTTGTTTTTGAATCTTCCCAAAATTTTGCGATTTACTAATTATTTTATGGTAGGTACCTAAGTATTAAGTACTAAAAAATTTGGCTTGGTCTAAGCCATTCTGACGGTCATGTTTCAAATATGTGTATACATGTCTTAGACGTCGACTGCATACTACGGCACTAGGTCAAGAGGTTTTTGTCGTCAGAATTCTGTGCTACCTAAGTATATTTTATGTGCCAGTGATAAATTCCCACGATACGCTCGATTCGACTAGCCTTCGCCACACTTAATTGATATTAACCTGTACTATTAAACGACCGACATGTGCGAGTACATGCATGTTATTTATTTGTGTTTTAAATAGGTCCCGGAAACTGTCATAACGATTTCGATAAGATTTTCGTCAAAAAAGGTTTCAGGGAAAATCGTTATTCCGTAGCGAAGGTATTGAATATATTAATGTGATATGGGTATGTGTACGACCTACATACGATAGTGGCCTGTTAGTACTGGCTACCATACAAGCTACGTCACATTTAAAGTTCTATAGTAACCGTTCCACGGTTTGTTTGTTTACAATGGTACAATCAGAGGCGTATTTACCCTAGGGTCAAGGGGGCCATGGCCCAGGGCGGCAGGCCGAGAGGGGCGGCGAATCGCAGCACCTCCACAGCATTTTTTTGGGCGCCTTTTCTTGACTTCTGGGGCGGCGAAACTTATTGGCCCGGGGCGCCAAATTTCAAAATACGCCCCTGGGTACAATGTGAGTCGATCAATAGTAGTACTGTAAACAACACTTAATAAATTCCTTATACGTTATCCTGGTTTAAGTATCTGCGCTAATTCTCTGCCCAAATAGTTTACCCAATAGAAGGAACCCTTAAATAAATAAATAAAAATTGTTTATTGCGACACATAAAGACAGGTATTCAAAAATACAAAATGACATATGTATATACCTATTATAAATTAATCTTAAAAATAAAATAAAAACTAACATATCATTACAAAAAAAAGAAACATTATTTCAGTAACTTTAGTATCGCAATGGGTACCAATTAGGGTTTGCTCCCGGGAAATACCGGTACCGAAAATACCGGGATTTCCCGGTTTTTTGAACCAAGGTAGGAACCGGTACTACGAAATCGAATTCCCGGTATTTTCGGGATTTTCGGGAAATGTAATTTACAGCTTAAATTTAATACGCTAATCTAGAAATGATAAGAGATATATCGATAAAATAACGCAAGCTATGTTTATAAACGGAAACTCCGCTCTAAGCAGCCAATTCACGACCACGGCTGGCCGTTACTCCGTCCCGCTTATACAAATTCATCAGCGCCATCACCTAACCAGTCCTCCACCCGCATACTTACCCCAACGTGCGTATTCATTGTTCTACAGCTACACTATTAGTAGGTAGTCGCCCAACTAACACCCTACCAGCACGCTAGCGTTAAGAATGCCTGTATATCATTCTTATATCGGTTCCATATGATTATTAAAGTGTTAACACATGCCTGTATAAAGATGTTAGAGCATGCTATAACATCGTTATAACCCCGAAACAGGCCCACGCGATACAGCAGGTAAAGATTACAGAAAGCCTGTAGAGCAGTGATTTTTATACCCGTAACCAACACTCGATAACAGCAATAATACTGATGAAGTGTTAGCTGAGAGTGAATTAACACTCTTGTGCAGGTACTATTACAGGTACAGCAAGAGTGTTAATTCACCCTCAGCTAACACTTCCACCGGTATCACTGTGGTTGTAGAGGGTTGGTTTTGGTTACCGCTATGGGTTATAGATGCGCTTCGGCTGAGAACGATTTACCACTTTAGACTTTATTATACCTATTAAAATATTTTAAGTGAAAATCTTACTTCTTTCTTATTAATATTATCCTACACGGTTACAATAAAATTATGTAACAAACATCTTACCAAATGACAAAGGAATATTTGACAGAAGGGTATAAGCAATAACTAATTATTGAAATAATTTTTGTTTGTGAAGTGTAAACAATCCTGGTAATTTTACGGTTATTTTATACGCTTTTTGAGATGCAAATACCTTTAGTCAAGAATATTGTACAGGATTTGTCTTCATAACAATGTAACATAACGGTGTAATAATTACACTTACCATATTGTGGACAAACTCTGTACTACAACCTTAAGTTGTACAAGACACTCCACGGCAGCAATGATTATGACAGACTCTGATTCAATTAAAGTTAAAATAATAATGAACAAATTGTAAGCATTTAGTAAACTCTTTGATTTAATTTTGAGTCCTTTTTATAAAACGCTAAGATAAAATAAGCAAATTCATTGTGATTTATATAATTAATGTGAGTTTTGATAACAAAACACGTGTATTTTCGTTTTGCATCCCTGATATTATTATCATATTGTCCAAAAAAGGTATTAGGCTAAAACTACTCACGTCTCAACACACAGGTAATTTCCCGAAAGTACCGAAAATACCGGGAAATCCCGGTTCCTCTACCGGCCAGTACCGAAAATCCCGGGACTGATAAATGGTACCGGTTCTGCATTCCCTAGTACCAATCTCAGCTTTTGCCAGACAGTTTATATTCATCATCAATTTTATAATGATGCAGCGACGCTAAACCATTTATTTAGGTCTGTACTGTACGTCTGTCACAAGTGTGTGTCATGAACTACTTATGGTATCGATTTCAAATTTGCAATATGTATTTGGTATAGGTACGTACAGCCAGCAAAGAAAGTCCTCTACCAGTTTTGGACTTTATCGTACGCATAATATAGTCGAATAGTGGTAGACCACTTTTTTGATCGACTGTAGGTACATAAGGCAAAAACGATTTTTATTTTACACAGAAAAATCATGTTTCTAATCCATAATCTTTTTTTAAACTCCAGTTTTTCGATAAGCAGATAGGTAGGCATTAAACTTTTGTTTCTTTTTTAATGTTCTTGACGCATTGAAATTGTATACGAGATGCCAGTTTTAAGTTTTGACACGAAAAACTTCGCATTTTTAACATTCAAAACAAAAACGAAAGCCCCAAAACCGCAATAGACATAAATGTTTTACGATTTCAGTACCAAAGCATCTGCTCCGAAAAAACATCATTATACATAAACGCCCATTCTCGAAACAAGAATTTAATCAGATAGTTTTTACGGAACGGCAATTTCGGGAACGCATTCGGCGCGCGCGGGAAAAACTACAAGATGGCGACCGCGGGCGTCCGATGCAAATGGCGACTGAAAAAGCGCGGGGCTGTAAAAACTTAAAGGAACTCATAGTATTTCATCGGCGTCGCCAGTTATTGAGCGGGGTTAGGGTTTTTGCACAAATTCCCGCGTTCGCAGCGAGGCGGGTTTTTGTGGGTTGGAGTCTGGGAACGCCACCACAGCGCTCCGTGTGGCAAAAACAAGCCGCCATTGCTACGAACCGCCACAAAAACGCCGCGACATATGGATAGAATTAATGCGGCACTTTTAATTTTCTTCAAGAAAGCGCGGGAGGAAACGGTGTAATGAGTGTTGCCAGTCGCAAAAACGCTCCGTATAATGACGTTGCTCATTTTAAATCCAGTTTCATCTTTCTTGTTGGACAACGTGTAAAAAGAAATCCGGAATCTTCCGAGTGCTGACTTATTTTTATTCCACTTTGCCGCTAATAAGAGCTTTTTCTAGGTGCTAATAAGCAAATTGTCTTATTAGAACATCGCTAAGTGGACACGATATGGGTCATGAAGTCTGTATGTTTAGACTACACTTAGATGTCTATAGAATAACTAGTGGCTCCGTGAGCTGTAGACCTCGTGAGTGTTTTTTTATTTCCAAAACTATGTTAGATATCGAACCTGTAGAGGAGGACAAAACATAGAATTTTTTAGATTACTCGACAAAAATATTCTATGTAATCAAAGAACGTGTTCACAATACTTCACGAGAATCGGTTGATAAATGCGACCTGTAGAGGAGAACAAACCAATGAATAAAATAAAATAAAAAATAATTTACAAAAATTTACTTGCCTACAAAATTCTATGTAATCATAAAACCTGCTCACAAAACTTCACGAGAATCGGTTGAGAAATGCGACCTGTAGAGGAGAAAACGGCCGCAGAAAAATACGAAATCATTGATACAAAGTTTGTTTCTTCAAATTTCAAAAAAGTGACTCGACAAAAAAATTCTATATAATTACCAAACCTGCTCGCAAAATTTCGCGAAAATCGGTTGATAAATGCGACCTGTAGAGGAGAACAGCCAACGACGTACTTAAATTTTATTTTTAATTTACAAAAATTTACTCTACAAATAAATTATATGTACCTAGTTATGGAACCTGCTCACAAAATTTCACGAGAATCGGTTGAGAAATGCGACCTGTAGAGGAAATAAAAACGGCCGCAGAAAAACACGAAATCATTGATACAGTGTTTGTTTTTTTGAATTTTCAAAAAGTGACACGACAAAAAAAATCTATATAGTTACCGAACCTGCTCACAAAATTTCACGAAAATCGGTTGATAAATGCGACCTGTAGAGGAGGACATACAAAAATCAGGCCGGACATACGAAAGCATTTTTGTCGAAGCTAGACCTCGTTTCACTTGGTCAATGAGCACAGTGCCGTATACCTAGGCGATGCGGTGGGGCTGTTTAATTTAGGTGCTACGGTGCAACTACGATGGTTTACTGAACCTGCAATATTAATCAGCCTTTTTACATCGTACTTAATTTATTCATATTGTATGATGTATGATTTATTCCTCCTTTGTTTGTAGTGTATATCGCATATAGTAGATATGTGCTTTTTATCGCTTTTTTGCCGTTTCGCCTTTATGATTGCTCAAATAATTGCATTCTTCAACTGTTATTTTATTTAAATCAGCTAGTTGTACCTAGTTATTTAATTAATTACCTACACCCTACATTAATATTTTAATATAATATTTGTGGACAATCTTACACAAATTAAACCAGTCCCAAACTAAGCAAAGCTTGTGTTGTACTATGGGTACCTACTAAGCGACGATACTCGTATACATACTTATATAGATAAATAAATACTTAAATACATAGAAAACATCCAAGACCCAAGAACAAATATTCGTGCTCCTCACACAAAGAAATGCCCCGGCCGGGATTCGAACCCGGGACCTCCAGCTTCGTAGGCAGGGTCACTACCAACTAAGCTAAAGCGGTCGTCAATACATTAGTGCCCTATGTGCCACATATGGCACACTACTAGCTTTTCCCTCGACTTAGTCCGCTCAGAATTCGTTCATCGCGTTAGAAATTCATTGCTATTACATTTTATTTCAGACGCTTACCTTGTTATCGCTTTTCTATACAAACTTCCATCCCCTTAAGCGATAATTTACGAGATAAAAAGTATCGTATGCCCACCCGGGTAGACATGGGGAAAAGCGTTACTTTTCGATCACCGTTATTGTTATTCCCGTTCCAAGAAAATCACATTGAAAAATCACCGTGACTTTGTCACTTCGGTTATTTCGTGTCACGACATTTGCGTGTCGATCGTTCCCGGCAGTTACTAATATTTTTGTAACAACTGATGTTACTCTGTGACAGCGCACCGCAGTCACAGTCACAGTTAGTAACAGCGGTCACGAGGCACGACGCGACGCGTCGCTTACACACTGTTCCAGTCATATCGTCGCTAAGTAACAACGTTATTTTGTAACGTTGTTACTTCGTGACAAGTCACACTGTTACTTTTTAACGGCGGATCACCGTGATTTTTTCATCGTGAAGTTATTTATCACCCACCTCTACACCCGGGGACTCAAACTATCTCCATACCGAATTTCATCTAAATCGGAAAAGGTAACAGATAGTCAGACTGACGCACTTTAGCATTTATAATATTAAGTATGGATAGTATGGATGGATAATTGGATAGGGTAGACAATGGCGTCTAAAGAGGAGCCGTCATCCTTCGAGCCCCTAAGGAGCCTGAAGGCCTGCTTTTTACCCGACTGCAAGGCAGGGCAGAGTCCGTAGGTGGGTTTACGGCCTCTTAATTTGATGCGCCAGTTTTGCGGCCACTTGGATGACTTGAAGAACTGAAAGGATATTTTTTTTAAATCAAAGTGAAAATTCAACACCGTAGGTGGGATTTGAACCCACGATTTTCACTTTGATTAAAAAATTTAGATTTTCGCTAGCGGACGCATCCGCTTAAGGCGATATATCCATTGAAAGACACCCTTTGTTTTTCGCTCACGACAAAACGGGATGCAACCCTCTCCGAGGATGGCTTTTTAGACAAATCTCGTTAAATATCTGACTGTGTCCAGGTTTATTAAATTTCCTCTTGTCAGTACCTAGATGAGGTAAAACATCATCATATTAACTTAATCGTGTCTTTTAATAATAAATGAATGAATGAATGAAATGAATGAAAATATTTATTTCAGACGCATGTCCATAATGGTTAGTAACATTGTTTAGCTTATACTAGTGTTAAAATATACATTACAAAATTTAAAATTTTAAAAATGCGTTGTTTTAGTAGGCTGAGGAAAAAAAGGAAAATATAGACTCGACTTTCAGTCACTACCACAATCATATAGTCAAGAATCATATATCTGAAAATCAGCCCCTACTGTTTGCTAGTCTGAGCAAGACAGCGTTTCAAAGTCTCCAAATTTCTCAATGTAGCGCCTAGCAAGAAAATATCCTTTCAAACTTAAAATGTAAGTTTGAAAGGATATTTTCTTGCTATTTTGATATATTCTCATTCAATAGCTACTAATCAAAACGCATACGACTCACTGTTTCTTTAGGGGCATGTAAAAATGTAAATATCTTAAATTGAAAAAACTTAGTTCTTCATGAGGCCGCAAACTGACGCAGGCCGCGTAACAGGCCTAGCGACCCTACCTAATTCCAAGATAGTTGTGGACTACTTTTGAGTCGTTTTCAAAAAATGTGTACATAGTTAAGGGCTTAATGAAAACAAAATTACGATCGCGTCCTTTGTGTAACGAAAGTTAGCCATACAAAATATGTGTCATCGTTACACAAAGGAATCAATAGTTAAGTTTTGTTTTTTGAAAACGACTCTTTTACGGAAGCAGCTGCCATCTGACCATCTAACCTAGAGCGAAAACTTGCGACCTTGTTGGCATTAGCCTGGTTTTTCACGACATTTTCCTTCACCGGAAAGCCACTGTTAAATACCAAATGATGCGCTTGTATGCCACCATCGTGAATTCATTATATACTTAAAAGCATTTGAATTAGCCGAGTAGTATAAAATTAGTCCTTCAAAAAGGGACTTTAGCGTCCAAGCGTAAGTTTCAAATTGTAATGATAGTTTTGTAAAATATCGGTTATTTTTAATAATTTCAACTATACCTATACATACTATACTATGCAATCTATGCATGTTTAGCAGGACCGGAGCTTGAGTTGGGCAGAGATTTCTTGCTGGAGAGTGGAGACTTATAGTTGTAGAAGAGAAACTCCGTAGACCGTAGAAAATTGGAATGATTTATTGGCAAATAATGCCTAAATACCTATTTCTATAGAGGTCCCTAGATCAATAGGATAAGATATTTACTTAGCAATTTAATGCATTTATTTCATACAATCGCTTAAAAGCTACGACCAAACACGCTCATAAGAAAATGTAATCGTTAAGAGCAGCAACAAAAAGTTTAATAGCAGCTTGAAAGTATTAAAAAGTTAAACGAGTGTTTCTGCCCGCGAGAAAGCTACCAACTTACAAAAAAATATGGGGTCACTCAACGAGGCCGTATACATGGTGATTATGATTATAATCACGCGTTACACTTGTATCACAATACATATTACGTGAATATTGAAGCAAAATCCAAATCCTTCTCCTATGCTGTACTGTACTGTAGTATGAGATAAAAGTATGTTTTTCCTTCCATTAACGCATAACTGCGTCCTGAGGGGCTGCCGCGAACCACAAACGAATTATCGAAGTTTTCCTTCTCTGTCGCACTTACAAGTCTGTAAGTGCGACAGAGAGGGAAAGATTCGTTTGTGGTTCACGGTAGCTCCCCTGTACGCAAAGAGAATATAACCACTACGTTCTAAGAGATGGGGCTTCGAAGAAGGGAAGGATGACAGTGACATCACTGTCAATATTGTCATCACATGACATTGATGTACAGTTTGGCATACATTTTGAACCACAATAAAAAAGAAAACGCGGAAGTACGTCATGCCAACATAACAACGCAATAGGGATGTAACGATATCGATATCGATAAATGATGGTGCTTGAGATTGTACAGCTGCCCAGTTTCTTTGCGTTGAGACTCGAAGGCCATTGACTTGAAATGATGGTCATCATGGTCCTGAGGGCCTGCCGCGAACCGAAAACCAACGAAGTTCGAATACCTTCCTCTCTGTCGCTCGAATTAGCAAGTGCGACAGAGTGGGTTTGCGATTAGACGAACATGCTCTTCTTTGCCAGTATTGTGATAATAATTACCGTGTAAAGGGCCCCAACAAGTTTGATTCCGGTTTCCAGAAGCAATTTATTGTCAGCGGTAGATATAAATATCCATGTATATTATAAAAACTCACCAAGGCAAGGCGTTTGCAATAAATTAACAAATGTGCTCTTTTTTCTTATCAGTTTTCGTGATGCCTGTTTTTTTAAAACAAACATTTATTTAGTATTGATTTGTTATAAAAAGAAAAGTCATGCGTAGAACGAAACGCATAAAATAAAGCTACCATTCACGATCAATCTTTTTTATTATTTCTATGTTGGCAGTACTACAAAGCACTATACGATAATCGAAAAATAATAGATTTGTGCAAAAAATCAGATATTTTAATGACTATTTATCCTTTTCTACTATCATTTTCACTTTATTTTACAAAATGTTATATATTTATACAAGATTTATACTTTTATTCTGTGCTCTAAAATGCTTTCTACAGTGAGCTTTAACATATTTTTTCCTATGGCAACTCCGGCCAAACCGAAATTTGAATTTTGTTTGAACGACTCCGTTCAACGGATTCCCTAAATTCCCTTGACGATAAATTGGGATTTTGACGCATTTTATTTTATTTTAGTGAAATATCCTAGATTTTAACAACCATTGAGTGCAAACAATACAGTGTAAAGAATTTTATGTGTGTAGTGCCAAGATGACGTCGGAAAAGGGTTCCCGGAGAGATAAAAACCAGAACATCCAAGTGTTTGTGAGACTAAGGTAAACTTGTTGTATTTCTTCTATTTATCTTGACAAATTACTGTGTTGAAATGTATTTAATTACACACGATTATAATTATTTCTCCTTGTTAATTATTGGGGCCATTAATTAGATCGTGTTGTGGCCTGTTCAGCTATTGTTTTGAATGGTGTTTTAGGGCGTAATAAAAGCGTCTGTTCTTTGTACTTATCGATATACACGATGTTAGTCTATTCGTGAAACATTTGTCGATCATAGCATAATTTACTACAACACATCAATGCAGCAAATAAACAATTTAGTTACTTCAATGCAGCTAATGTATTCAAATGTTAGCTGTGAGTCATGTCTCTGAAACCCTCCTTGTATTTTCATTGAAATATTAAAAACGAATTCTTCGCATTATTCACAAGTATCTATTGACCTAGTTTATTTCAATTTGGTAATATAATTCACAAATGTGTAACCTAAAGGATACTGTGGTATTTTGTAAATTAAATGTCAGATTTTGAGTATTACTATGACTACTCTTGATAAGTACATTATGTTGACTCATCATTTTACAAAACCTTTGGCACACAATGTGGTATACTTTGAACTGCTTATTTTATACTTTGAACTTGCTACAAAGTGTAAAGTTATGGCCGCAGTGATGGCATTTTATGGTTAAATCCAGATCAACCAGAGTGTAGATATTTTCCCATTAGGTAATGATATGAATGAACATGGCAAAATTACAAATGCTGCAGACTCGGTCCTTCAATGAAAACTACGGATGCTTAGTAAATATTGTTTGGAATGTTGTATTTCATCAGTCGCTGTGCTTTTTTAGCATGTATATGTTTGACCCACTCACACTTACATTCTTGCTAGTAAGGGATGGCAGATATGTCCGAGCACAATCATGCTTTACATATGGATTCCAAAATAAATAAATACATTGTATAATGTGCAGGGTCTGTAATTTTATTTTATGTTGAGAAAGCTATAACTCTCTGGCAGGTCCCGAAAGCCAGAGTATGGTTGAAATTCATTTTGTTGAATGTATTTCTATTACAACGTTATTGGATTTTGAACCTTATTGTTTGAACGGTAAAGTAGCTTTTTGAAGAAATTGCTTTGGTGCAATTCGTTCAACTGAAGGTTATAGGTTTACGCGGGCTAGTTTTCCGCAACTCGACGTCGAATGCGCCTATTTTGCGTGGTGGGTTGACAATGTTACTCGTGCCAACCCAATTCTACCAGAAAGCCTAGCAGACCCTTGACGTTGCCGACGACTTCTGATAGGGACCTCGGTGATCCGGGGCAGGAGGGGCTTACTACCGTGACGTCATCGCGCCGCGCAAAGTACATGCGGCCGCCGGCTCACACATTGTGTGACTATTCAATGGCTGCGGAGCAGCGTTACGGATCGCACGCGCACGCGCTTGTACGATCATAAAAAATAATTCTTTTCGTGTAGTTTCGTGTTAAATAATAATGTCAAAACCACAGCATTATTGTATTGCAGCAGGTTGCATCAATAATAATAAGAACGTAGACGTAAGAACGGTCATTGAGTTTGGTATTCACCAACGGTTGACATAAAAGAAAACGAAAATGAAAACGTTGGTTCCAAGGAACCTCTTTTATTTTTTAAAGTGATGCCTTTAAAAATTATATAAAACTTTGTATCCCCTGGTTACATGAATGGAGTGCCCCTCCCCCTACTTTAATATTTTTTCGTCATTTCACATCACTTTTACGTAGCGGTTCATACGAGTAGAACACCTTCCTGCTAAATGTTATAATTGAATTTGTAGTGCTTATAGTCTCCGAGTACATCGGCTGTCACATACAGACGAAAAGACGGACGGACGGGTTCCGTTTTCACCATTTTGGCTACGGAACCTTAAAAGTACTATTCGTAATTGTATTGTAAACAACACTACTAATAATAAAGTACATATATTAAAGTAGGTTCTCGCTGGTGGTAACCCTAGCGCTGAGGGCGGGGCCTCGAAAGAGCGCGTTGCGTGCGATAGAAAGAGATGGCCACGTTTAGGCACGTTTGGCATACCTAAACGGGGAATTTGTTGGCAGAGAAACTTCTGTACTTGTACTATTACTTATTCTGTGTTCGAGGTGTTATGCCCGGTATCGTTCAACTGAAATAATTTCAAGTATAAACTGCAAGTCAATGGAGGAATACTCCAAAAAGTAGAAAACAAAAAAATAAGTCTATGGATACATTATTTTGACCTCTAGACACTTCACATGTTGCCTTGGATAATAAAATCAGTATAAAAACTGGCACAACTTAACTAGGTATGATTACAATTTATATCAAAGACTAGCTTTTGGCTTCCTGTTAGGCATATGCTTGTTTCCAAACTTACTACGCTGGCTGGGTCATCGATGACCCAAAGAGGATCTTGGCCTCTGACACAAGAGAACGCCACTCTTCCCTGTTCTGTGCCACCTCACGCTAGTTGGGTACACCAAGCTTGGCTAGGTCCTTGAGGGCTTCATCACTCCAACGGTATCTGGGCCGACCAACCGGACATTTTCAATTGGGCTGCCCCACATACGCCTTCTTCACTGCACAATCCCCCATCCTCTCCAGGACCAAACATTGTGTCAAAGAGAAATACCATGTTTTGACTGCTTTGTTGATTCCAGACCTCTGAACCAGCGGGAGCGGGATATCAAATCCTTGGGGGTGGTGGAGGTGGTGAACGGCCGGGAGGTGGTTGTCCGACAGTCGCAGCAGACCACACTCACAAAGAAGTTCACGTTTGACCGTGCTTTTGCACCCAATACTAAACAAGTAAGTTATTCTTGTCTGTACGTAACACTTACAAATTCTCTTCTACAGGATGGATTCTTCATTACTACAGGATGAGACTAGCAAGGGATCGGGATGAGAGGCTTAGGTACTAGAAGAGAGGCCTATTACGGGCTGAATGTAATGATAATAATAATGACTTCTCTTTTAGAAATAGAAAGCCAAATTTTTGTTTCCTTCTTACTCAGAAGACCTCACAGACTGTATGCAAACAGGGCATAGCACTTTGTTACGATATTTTGAGTGTTGTGGAAAGAACATCACACACGACAGACTAGAATATCGCCCGTCAGGATTCAGTTAGCGCCTACAAGAAAATGTAAGGTTTTCTCATATATTATGAAATAAATCTAAATCTATACAAATCTCTTCTAGCACCAAATGTTTCCTTCAGGTAAGGAAGACTTAGAACAGCTCTTACCACATGTATGTCTTACCAAGTAGAAACTGACTACCTGTGTACAGTCTGCTTCATAAGTGTCTGGGTATATTGGTACTTAGTCACTTTCATCCAAGAAATTTTGTATCACAGTTCAAACATGATGTTTAAGTGACAAGGTATAGAGGTAATTGTTTATTAACAGTTTCACTGCCAGATTAAAAGCCGATTTACTTTGGCAAGAATTGGCATACAAGTTTGCAATATAAATGTAATTCAACAAGTTCTTGCTAGTTTAACATTTACTGCGCTTTACACCATGAATATGCCTTAGAAACCGACGTAGCGAACTAGCTAGAGCGTCAGCCGGCCTTCCTGGCAATGAAAGTGTTAATCACTTATAATATTCTTCTCTGTTATTATAGATAGAAGTATATCAGCAAGTAGTGAGCCCGTTGATCAAGGAGGTGCTATGCGGCTACAACTGTACAGTGTTCGCCTACGGGCAGACCGGCACCGGCAAAACACACACCATGGTCGGCGAGAGCACCGGGGATGAGAACGTTAACTGGCAGAATGTGAGTATTGGAATCGATTCAGTATTTTTCGTTGGGACAGACTTGTCACACCAGCACAAAATAATATAATAGTACTACATACAGAATGGCCACGAACCTCCCGCACCGAGGTCAGTTAAGGCTGGCGTCCACTAGGCTCGCCGAGCCGAGTCGAATCGAATCGAAATAATTCGCCTTCATACATTAACTATGAAAGTGCGTCCATTCGGTCGATTCGATTCGGCTCTGCGTCAATCGACGCACTTTCATAGTTAAAGTATGGAGGCGAATTATTTTCGATTCGATTCGACTCGGCTCGGCGAGCCTAGTGGACGCCAAGCTTTACCTCGTCCCTGAGAGACCCGCCTGGTGCCGACTGCTAGCCTCGCGATTCGTCCGCGCCACGCGCTACGCACCCGCGCAAACAATTGACGCGTGTACCGACAGTGCACGCACACATACTTACCCACAGCGCTTACGTTCCTTCGCGTGTCACAGGTGTGACACTGGTCAATTGTTTTTTCTTTGTGTGGCGTGACGTCGGCCGTGATACCTAATCCCGAGACATGGCGTAAGAAAGAAAACCTGATCTGATCTTCCAACGCACAGGGTTTATCCAGAAATCACGCGTCCAAAAGTAGCCCAAAAAACCTCGCGTGATTCAAGAACAAACCCACAGGAAAATTTAGACCTTGTTGAGATTAGTCCAGTTTTCACACAAAATTTGCCTGCACAAAAAAAAGCCATTGTTGAAATAGCAAATTATATTTCGTACATAAGATTTTTGAATAACCCAGTGGTACGGGCCAGGGTTCCAACCCGCGTGCCTGGCCTGTACCACAATACTCTACAAGCGTACAATTCGACAAATTCGTCAACTTTTTCCATGGAAAATTGCACAATTTTGTCAAATTGTAGACTTGTAACGTTTTGTGGTACAGGCGCCAGATTGAAAGTCGTTTGGCTTACTGCTCAACTACAGTGGCTCTATAAGATAAGATAAGATTATTTATTTGCAAAAATGTAGTGATGAGTACAGTTGGAATCATGTCATTTTAAATTGTGTTCATTTTATATTTTATATTATAATTCTACTTTGACTGGACTAACAAATCTTCATTAAGAGTTCAGTGTGCTATTTATAAGCTCACTGTTAAATTATTATTTATTAATTAGCAGGCAGTTGAAATAACTGATGAAGCATGTATCCAGTTATATTTATATACAATATCATTGTTGAGTTGAATTTGAAATATTAGTTGTCTAATTTGTCCTTAAAATGGTTGACATTGAGAGCCGAAAACACTTCATCTAGCAGTTTATTACAAGTCTTCACCACTCTACAAATTTAGAAATAAAGGACACCAAGCAGGATTTGAACCCGCGACTGGCAATCGCGGCCAGTCGTTCTAGCTAATTGAGCTATAGGTGCAACTATAGGTGAGCTATAGGTGTAGTTTGCGTTAGAAGCATTACTGCTTAATACAAAAATTTCTTCACCACTCTGTTGATAATTGTCAATTTTTTGTACCCAAATAATGTCCATGTATCAATCGTAAGAGTATTTCCCCAGGACCCACTCGCCGGCATCATACCGCGCGCGCTCAGCCAGCTGTTCGACGAACTCCGGATCTCCAACACCGAGTACACGGTCCGTGTGTCCTATTTAGAGCTTTACAATGAAGAGCTGTTTGATCTGCTCTCCACCTCGGAAGACAACTCCAAGCTTAGGATCTACGAGGATGTTACCAGGAAGGGTGCTAATATTGTTAACGGCCTTGAGGAGATTACGGTGAGTTTCAGTCACTTGACCATAACAAAAAACTTCAAAGCTTATTATCACGCTAACCAATTCTTTAATCAAAAAATGCTTTTGGAAACATTATAACATTTTTAAAAGAGCTATCGGATTTGGCAGAAAAAAAAATTGCACCACCACTTTACATGTAGGGGAGGTATCCTAAAAAAATTTTTTTAAAGATTTTATTCTACCGTTTTGTCGGCGTTATTGATATGTACTCATGCCAAATTACAGCTTTCTAGTACTAACGGTTACTGAGAAAAACGGGGGTCGGACGGATTTTAAAGAAAGCATGAAAGGTGATGTAGTATGAACGGCTTAAGACGATAGGAGTTTGAAACGCCCGTGTTGTCTTGTCGGAGGTTTCGCCTATCCTATCGCTTTATTGGGGCTGGCCTATAAGTCACATTCAGGTTCAGAAAAATAATAGGAGTTATTGTAAATAAATCGAAGAACTATTTTTTAAGATTTATTCTGTACGTTCGTGTTTTAGGTATACAACAAGAATGAGGTATACAAGATCATGGAACAGGGACAAGAAAGAAAACGGGTCGCTTCCACGCTCATGAATGCACAATCTAGGTAAGAATATGTTAACATTACTGATTTTTTATACTACTTACCACATATTTCTTATTGTTCAGTTATACTGAATTCACTTGGATTGAAAATCAGTTATACAGAAGCACAGAATAGTATAATAGTATTACATACAGAACGGACACGAACCCCCCGCACCGAGGTCAGTTACCTCGCCCCTGAGAGACCCGCCTGGCTACGATCGGGTTACCGTCGCGTCTTGCGATTCGTCCGCGCCCCGCGCTACGCACCCAAGCAAACAACTGACGCGTGTACCGACAGCGCACGCACACATACTTACCCACAGCGCTTACTTTCCTTGGCGTGTCACCCCCGTGACAGAAGTTTAAAATTAATTGGTACATACAATCACATCTTTGGCTGGACACAATTTGAAGAACTTATACCTTCATAAAAATCTAAATAATATTCAAGATACTAAAAAAGAAAATCTAGAGAAAGGTAGTCTTGTCTCACGTCAATAACACTGAATACTGCTCCTCTGAATTTGAACCCTATTACGTTCGATTTAAGTCTATCGCATATACACGCAAGGTACCAAGGATGACATAGTGAAATTGTATATTATTCCCTTGATAACAAGACTCGTATTGCATTGTACGTTACTCAGTTTATGTATAGTTTTTGTAAACATTGCAGTGAGAATCCCAATGGCAATCCAAAATTGTCCTAGTAAGTCCTATATCACTATTTGGAAAGTAGACTGTTTCCATTGTATCAATTTTATTGTTTTGTTTATGTTTCCTCCTTACACTAAAGTTATAACTACCAGTTATTTTTATTTATGAGGACAAGTTTGCTTTTGGGTTGCTTTCTGTAATAATATATATATGATGATGAGGAAGCATACACAAAATTCTCATGTTGTAGATTAAAATGGCGTAGTTTAGTATTATATAATTAGTATAATTTTTGTAGCAAAATGTTAGTTGACTAAACATATAACATACATTAAGTAGCAGCAGTATATGGCAATGAGGGCTACCGTTGTTATGCTCGCCAGTTGGCGCCACCGTGCTGTCAGTCCAGCTGTCAAAGTTACCCTATTGGTTATTACGGGCCTCCTATTGGTTATTATGGGCGTAAAAATTAAATACACGTTGAAATCGTATTTTATACAATAAAACCGCACTGTAAATATTTTTATGTTACACCTGGCCATAAAGCGGCAATTACCGCACGCTCCGCGCGCGGGAAATCCCACTTCCTGGTCAGGGGGTGACATAAAATTTTGTACTTAACACGGGCGGTACTAAAGAAAGCCTCAGATCGCATATTTATCGCCCTTGCCTTCGGCTCGGGCGTCAAATACCTGCGATCTGAGACATTCTTTGTTTTACCACCCTTGTTAAGTAATGTACTATTATGTCACACCTAGCCATAAAGTGGCCATTATCGCACGCTCCGCGCGCGAAAAAACCCACTTCCTGGCCAGGGGGTGACATAAAATTTTGTACTTACCACGGGCGATAATAAAGAAAGCCTCGGATCGCATATTTATCGCCCTTGCCTTCGGCTCGGGCGTAAAATACCTGCGATCTGAGACATTCTTTGTTTTATCGCCCTTGGTAAGTAATGTACTATTATGTCACACCTAGCCATAAAGTGGCCATTATCGCACGCTCCATGCGCGAAAAAACCCACTTCCTGGCCAGGGGGTGACATAAAATTTTGTACTTACCACGGGCGATAATAAAGAAAGCCTCAGATCGCATATTTATCGCCCTTGCCTTCGGCTCGGGCGTAAAATACCTGCGATCTAAGACATTCTTTGTTTTATCGCCCTTGGTCAGTAATGTACTATTATCGAACATTCCGTATTGTAGCGCACTCCCGTTTTGTACGGAAAAAAGTATGACATAAGTTTACTGACGATAAAATTATCGCAAAGCACTGAAATTCGTTGACCTCTAACTCATATTTGCCATTATCAATCTCAGATATTGCAAAATAGTCACCATATTTATCTAATTAGAAATAAACCCGCGTAACCCACTCACAAAGTATGAAATTTGACATTTCGGAGGACTGTCGTCACACTAGCGCCTCTAGCGGCGAATCCACACGCGCTAGCCCTCATTGGGTATTTGCAATGAACAGAAATCATATAATGCTTGTTTTTTTCCTTATATAAGGGAACTGTGAAAGACAATTGCCAAATATACTTTCATAAGCAAATATCTTTTCTGTCCTAGTATTTACCTGGAGAGCACACATTTTGAATTCTTGTAAACCTCTGTCCAACTTCCCTGCCCTAAGGTTGACTTCTGTTGCGCAGGCTCCCTCCACGAAGAGGCATCATTGGTCGTATCCTCATGTCTGAAGCCCGAAACGCACTGACAGCGGTAGCGTGGCGGGGTGTCGCGGTGCGGAGGCGGTACCGGTTGTTATATTCGAACTAATATGAAAGGGTCCGCACAGAAAACCGGCCGGGAAAAAAGCGTTCTGTGCGGACCCTTTCATATTAGTTCGAACATTACAACCGGTGCCGCCTCCGCACCGCGCCGCCACCGCTGTCAGTGCGTTTGCAGCTTAAGGGACGTGACAACTATGGGTCATTCGTCGACTGCTCTCCAGGCAGTTCGGTCTTGTGCCTTTTGTATAGTTGCTTGTAGTGTAGACTCAGTAATGCGCCACTTAATTAAGAATGTTCAGTCATTTTGTATTGTATCTTTCCGTTTTTTTCTGTTGAAAATTAAAAAAGTATTCGTGAAAGAATTATTTGGATACGTCAAGTAGTTTCCAAGATATGGAATTTTAAAGCGCGCGATGACCGGCCCCCGTGGCGTCATAGTACAACACTCGCCATACCGCTTACACCATTCTAGAGGAGCGTTGGAAAATGACGTCACACGCGGTCACGTGACTGTTCAGGTTCACGTGTCAGCGGGACTCTATTTGAACGCCTGTAAAATCATAACTACTTTGTATTTTTGAATGAAACAAAAACTAGTGTATTTGTATATTTCAAAGCTTACAGTAACGAAATTTCAAGTGATTTTGCATATCTGTTAACATACCTCATTTGTAGGTAAACTGATATATGTAATTGTGACATTGCCTTCCAGCCGCTCTCACACAGTATTCACCATAGTCGCCCACATGAAAGAGAACAACCAAGAAGGCGAGGAGCTGGTAAAGATCGGCAAACTGAACCTTGTCGACCTGGCCGGCTCCGAGAACATCAGTAAAGCGGGCTCCGACAACCCGGCGAAGAAGGAGCGCGCGAGAGAGTGCGTCAACATTAACCAGAGCTTGTTGACGCTTGGGAGGGTCATTACGGCCTTGGTCGAGAGGCACCCTCATATACCTTACAGGTTAGTTTACTTAATGCCAGTTGCACCAACGTACGAACACAGACCGGTCATCGTCAAATATGGCGCCGGCAGCTGTTATCCCATAAAAACTTTTCAAACTTTCCATACATTCAGACTTGACGAACACCGCTTACGATTACAGACGGTTTGGTGCAACCCAGCCTTAGTCATTTCATCTGTATTCATGTCGTGTTCTTCATTTGCTAGACCTGCCTGGGTCGTATAGTGCGTGTCATGCATCCAAGAAGGCGCCCACAGACCAATCCGTACAATTGCGCATAGATTTAGATTTTAGAATTTTATTTATTCACAATAAACGATTACATTATAAATTTAAGGTACGTATGTCAATTTACATGAATCTATATTGTGATCGTCAATAACATTAAATAAAAATGATTAGTGTGAGATTAGCTGTGGAGGGGCGCGTCGTCGCGAATGACACGCACTATATAGCACGCTTTGGGAAGAAAGAGCGGGTAAGAGTGTGTCAAAATTTTTCAATGTTGTTGCTGACACAAAAATATTGCACTAAATTCCACTAAAAATGCGTTAGAATGCGCATTTTCACAGCTGTCGGCCTATTGACGAGTAAGCCATCTAAGTAAGCTATCGACGAAATCCGGGTAAGTAAGGTAATTATTCGAGTTTTAAATAGAAAACTTCCGTGAGTCTCAGATGTATTGAAATATAATAAACGGGTTACTCACGTCTTCGTCACGTCGTCTTCGAATATCGCTCGACATGTTTCGGGCCAATAAGAGGTCCTTAATCATGAGTGATAAAGACGTGAGTGATCCGTTTCGTTTATTGTATTTCAATTATTCGAGTGTATCAAGAACGTTTTAATGGGACGGCACCAATACCAGCTAAGACAAAAACGCTACCAAAATCTACAGCCAATTCGTTAAAAACTTGTCCACCGATGAGACGCGTTTGAAACACTCGAACAATTACCCTAGTACCAACCATATTCCAGAGAATCGAAGCTGACCCGCATCCTCCAAGAGTCCCTCGGCGGGCGGACAAAGACCTCCATCATCGCCACCATCTCCCCCGGCCACAAGGACCTGGAGGAGACGATGAGCACGCTGGAGTACGCGCACAGGGCGAAGAACATTCAGAACAAACCGGAGGTCAACCAGAAGATGACCAAGACTGCCATGCTAAAGGAGTACGCGGAGGAGATTGATAAGTTGAAGAGGGACTTGCAGGCCGCTAGGGATAAGAATGGTAAGGAAAACTTATCATATCTAGATAAGGGATTGGGAGACTGGGATTTTTTTTGTGCAATTGGCTTCTCCTTTAGCTACTGATGTGCCGTCAGAAACTTTCCAAAATTGCGAATTTTTCCACATGGGTAGGTTTCTGCAACTTGCACATCTGTACCTTTATCCTCTCCAATCTTTCCATCAACCGGATCATGGAGTTGAGAGTGAAGTCCTAATTTTGACTCTTGCTGTCAGCACAGTTTTTCCGCAAGCCCATAAATTGTTCGCAACTCACTTGTGTCTCCTCTGAAGTGCAGATGCAGATCGTACAGTCGAGGTCATTAATATGTATACACTTTTTTACCTAATCGAATGCGGTCGCCTACAATTTGTAAGCAGACGCATTCGATTAGGTAAAAAAGTGTATACATATTAATGACCTCGACTGTGCAATCAGCAGCACAAGTAGCTACGCTTTCGAAGAGTTCAAAATAATCTACACACATCTTTATTATAAGGGGATAAAAGCGTGTTTAGATAATTTTCAACACCTCGCCCGCGTAGCTACTTTTGCTGCTCACTATTATAGTAGCAAAAAGAAAGAAAGTCCAAAAACAGCCCGAGTTATGTCGCGACGCGTTTCAATTAGAGGCAAAACTGACAGACCTGTCTAAATAATCATGTCACCTGACAGCCAAAAAAATCGCTGATTTCTGATCATTTTTTTGATTCTTATCTATTGTTTAGTTCACCATCAATATAACAATGCCTGATAGATAATTTTTCCGAAACAAATTTCTCAATACGAAAATAAAACTTAAAACAAAAGCCTAAGGCTAGTCAAACAAACCATCACACTTACCGCGTTACCACGTTGTGAGGCAATAGCACACCTATGACACGCGAAGGAACGTAAGCGCGTGGCGCGGACGAATCGCGAGGCGCGACGGCACCCGATCGACACAAGAGCCGTGTTCCGAATCACGCTTACAACGCTCACAACGCTTACAGTGCTGACGGCCGGTCCGAATCAAATAGCGCGCTCAAGGCCGCGTGAGAAGTGTTTTGTTTCGGACCGCTATTCGCTTGAGCGCGCTTACAATCGGACCGATTCACGCTCATAGCCCGTGTTTACTGTCATTTTCATATATCAAACGTCAACTTGACGTTTGGCTCAAGGTGCTTACGCCTGGGAGTGTGAGCATCGTAAACGCCAATATGGCGCCGTCCGTGACGTCATCAATGACGTCACGACATCTCATGTAAACTCTATGAGCGTGATCGTAAACGCGTTTATAGCGCTGTAAGCGTGATTCGGAACATGCCTCAGGCGGGTCTCTCAGGGACGAGGTAACTGACCTCGGTGCGGGGGGTTCGTGTCCGTTCTGTATGTAATACTATTATACTATTCTGGAGCTTATATAGATATATTAAGATAAATATAAATTAAAAAGAAAAATAACTGTTTTCTTCTCTCCCAGGGGTCTGCATCTCCAGCGAAACATTCGCGGAGATGAACCTAAAAGACGAGGAGCAACGCAAAGAGATCCAAGAGCTGCTGCTAAAGAAGCGAGCCATGGAGGAGGAGCGAGACCGCACCGAGACAGTCTTCAACGAGCTCAATCACACGCTGCAGGAGAGGGTCTCGGAGCTCAACAACACGCGGCAGGCGATGAAAACCACGAAGGAGCAGCTGGTTAATACTAAAAACGTGAGTAGTTGCTGGCTTTTGAAATATACCCTTCTTATCGTGAAACAAAGGCTTTGTATTAAGGCGAGGGGCAGGGCAAGCTCTCTCCATACAAACTTTGTGCAAGTTTTTCTTTGTGTTTGCACTACAGTTATGATTTTTGGCCAGTATGCTTATTTTTCTATTAGCCATAACCTGTACCTCTATTTGTAATTTTTTTTGTATATCTTGAATTTTTTGGGAATTTCTTCTTCAGGTTCTTTGTATATCCAATATTTACAACCAAAAAAATAATAATATTCGGGAGTGTGAAAACCGACAAATAAAACATTTGTATGGAGAATGCCTTGCCCTATCCCTCGCCTTAATGCAATGGCATTGTGTACCTATTGTGGGTGAAATTATGAAAGTAAATTAGTGTCACAATAAAATGTAAAACATGATTTTAAAATGATTATTTAATAAATTATTCTATTCTATTGATTTTTAAATAATAATATTTTATTGTTGATTTATCTGTTTCATAAATTGGCAACTCTGTCATACTAACCAAATGGATATGCCAATTTGCGGATGTTAAAATTGTCCAATCAAGCGAATACCTTAAAATGACTTGTACAACTATAGATGCAATAAATAAATGTAAAACAGGTTTAAATGTTGGGCACGGATAAGTGTCTAAACATACAAGGGGTTTAGAGATGACAGTGACATCCATAATTTGATACAAACATGCATTCCCAGGTTCTCCAAACCACGAAGCTGCACTGCGAAGAACAGAAGCACCTAGTCAGCAAGCACCGCGCTACAGAGGAAGAACTGAGCGCTCAAGCCAAAGACATAATCGCGGTCGCCGACACCGCGGCCACGCACGTACACTGTCTGCACGAGAACGTCGACAAACGCAGGTGTGTGGCAAGCTGGGTACATTATCATATGTAGCACTTATCGCAACTGAGTGCGGGCTAAATGCATCATCGCGGTCGGACATTCGTAGTTCTAAGGAAATGTCAAATATATCTATACTTACTTCGCTGGCTCGATGACCTAAACAGGATCTGTGATCTGTTGTGCGCCACCTCACGCCAGTTGGGTACGCCGAGGTTGGCTAGGTCTTTGACGGCTTCGTCATTCCAGAGATCTGGGACGACCAACCGGCCGTTTTCCACTAGGCCGCCCCACATACGCCTTCTTCACTGCACTATCATATTATTATATTGAGCCTAATATGTCCCATTCCCCCACTGCTAAGGCCTCCCCCTCTTTTTCCATTCCTCGCGGTCTTGTGTAATAAATATCAGGCCAGTCTTTTAAAAAGGAGTAGTCCAAGTCATCACGCTACCGCCGGGAGCCATACCGCGTCTCCGTTTTGAGTCAAAAAACGGCCATATCTATATGTGTAATTAATTATTTGTAGACAAGTGGAGTCGACGAACATACGCGTGACGCAGACGTACCGTCAGCAGGCGGGCGCGCTGCGCAACGAGGTGGCCAACGGCGCGCACACGTTCCTCGACGCGCTCGCGCACGCCTTGCGGGCTCTGCATCAACAGACAGGTACAGATTATTACTAGATACTGCGGTTAACCAAGATCGCAAAACGAAAAAAGCCGTACACCGGACCTCTTTTGATCCCCCAGTAACTTATAAATTTATTTGACCTACGCACTTGCAAGTTCTGGAGTTTTTGTAAGACCATTTTCTCATTACCGAATCCTGAATTTTGATAAAAAAAACCTCTTACCATTCATAAGTTGTGACGTCCGAAAATCACTATTTTTTTACTGACTGGCTGACTCAGTCCTCAAGATGTTTCCATTAGATCTCAGTTATTAACGACACCGTTAATTAAATTGGCATTCTTTTACATTTATGTTTTGATAGGATTTATTAAAATTGACTCTTGATCAAGATCATTGTTGCTGAAAGATTAAGAATTTAAGGGAGGGAGGTGTATAGTTGTTACATCTATTTTGTGCACAATCAGCCAAGAAGTGGTCTATCACTTTTCGACTATTATTTGTGTGTTAAGATCCAAAATGGTAGACCATTTTATTATCTATATAATAGGTTTACATACAAACATTATATTTAAAAGGAACATCTTTATTAACTAACATTTAAATATTTACATTTAATACATAATTTAAATATATATATAATCTTTATTAAATAACATTTAAATTTCAGATAGCTACACAACGAGCAGTACAAATAGTATGGACGAAAATAATCAGAAGCTAAATGAGCTCGCGCAGAAAATTCTCGAAACAACCAATGAGGTATGAAACCTTTATAACAATTTCCTACATTCATAGAGAGGTAGGGCACAGCAAAATGTCATGTCTTGCTCAAAATTGGAGCAGCCCAACTGGGAAGGTCCCTCGCTCTCAACACATTGCATCCTCGGGAGCTCTGGCAACCAGAAGACCACAGCCATAATAACCTATTTACTATACAAGTATGTAGTGTTGTGTTGCTGGAGGAGCAAGGTTGCCAGAGCTCCCGAGGATGCACTGTGTTGAGAGCGAGGGAACTTTTATCCCTTCTGCTCTCAACACAGTGAATCCTCAAATTTTATAAAGGGTCGGCAACGCGCACGTGACTCTTTTGGAGCTGCGAGCGTCTATAGGCGTCTATAGGTGGACCGTACGCTAGTTTGCCACCGTCGTCGTATAAAAAAAAGAAACATTATACGGTCCCCTCTTCAGTCGGTCCCTCATTCCTGAGGATCGTGATGAGTTGTCTCCATCGGTCTCTATAAATTGTAGCTCTCATTGCTTGGTGAAACTTGAGGATGTGGCTTCCTTAACCTAGCCTGTCCCTCCTAGTTGGACATCAACTGTGATCATTTTGATTTCTTATTTGCTAAATAGAACTCTCGTTACCACAGAGCTCGTCATCCGCCCGCACCCAGTACTCGGCCCTCTCGGCCCTCGTGTCCCGCGCTCGAGAGGACCTGACGCAGGGCCCTTCGGCCCTGTACGCGTCGTTCCGCGCCGCGCTACTGAACTGTGTGCAGGTTGTGGTCGCGAGCGAACAGAAGGCCGGCGAGTGCCACGCGCCGCAGGCTGTAGAGAAACTAGTGCAAGGATGGGTGAGATACTTATTATGATGTTTATATTGTCACACCTGGCCATAAAGCGGCAATTACCGCACGCTCCGCGCGCGGGAAATCCCACTTCCTGGCCAGGGGGTGACATAAAATTTTGTACTTAACACGGGCGGTAATAAAGAAAGCCTCAGATCGCATATTTATCGCCCTTGCCTTCGGCTCGGGCGTCAAATACCTGCGATCTGAGACATTCTTTGTTTTACCGCCCTTGTTAAGTAATGTACTAATCCGTACCTCTAGTATAGTGCGCGCCATCCACGAGGCCGAGGGTTTATCCAGAAATCACGCGCGGTTTTTTGGGCCACTTTTAGACGACCCCCCCCCCCCCCTCCCCCCTTGGTGATCTTTGGTGAGGTTTTGGACGACCCCCCTCCTCCACGAAACCTCACGTGTATTTTTTGAATTTATCACCACCTAATTTTTTTTAAGGAAATGAGTATATTAGTTGATCTTGTGCTTATTATGGTAGGTATATGCGTTATGCAAACGTGATTGTGTAATTTCTCCTATCTTTTAAGAAAATGCTACATGGGTAGATATCATTTCTCGGTATTGTAGGTGCAGTAAAAAATACACGTGAGGTTTCCTTGTAACCCCCCTCCCCCAACGTGATCAGTAATGAGGTTTCGTACTCCTATCACTTTATTGGGCCCGGCCTATACCACAGTCAGCCACAGTCAGGTTAAAAGATAAAAACGTTAATGTTAACATAATGTTGTAGCTGAGTGACAGCACCGAGCGCGTGTCATCTCTCCGTCGCTCCCACGAGTGTTTCCACAAGTGTGCCGCGGACACGGAGGCGAGGCGGGTGGAGCTGCACCGGAGGCAAAGGGACGCGCGGAGGCAACGAGTGGCGAAGGCGAGCGGGCGCATCGACGCTGCTCTGGCTGTGAGTAATGACATTGTTTATTTTGTGAAAATTGCTACAAGCTAGATTTGAATACGCGATAAGAATGCCGGATTTCTCGAGGTAGATGCCCCTGTATGCCTGCCTAAGGCTTAAAGCGGCAATTACACTTCGTCGTTCGTCGCATGCTGCATGCGGCGACCGCAAAAGTGTAATGAACACGTTAGTCGGCCGCATTCTGCGATCGACAGCTGCCAAGTCGCCGTAGTAGGCGGACCGACTAGTGTAAAGACGACGTTCGTTGGCCTAAGTAGTTTAAAATGAATTCGGCGACCGCATTAGGTGAACGACGCAGTGTAATTGCCGCTTTATAAGCAAGATTTGGTTATCAGTCTAGGCTTCAATAACGAGGCTGAATAGGAGCTGCCTGGCGATATGTTTATCATCCCCTCTAGCACAACATGCATTCCGTATCTACTCGCGCGCGAGATAAGCTACCTGTCACTTTTTGACAGCATTAATCAGACAGTGACAGGTAGCCTATCTCGCGCGCGAGTAGAGACGAGATGCATGTTATGCTAGCCCCACTGATCATGAAGTCTATTTATTGAGTGGATCAAGTTATTATTCTTTATTGCGCTTTACCATGGGTACGTCTCGTGAGTCACTCTATAAAACTGCGATTTTAGAGGGTTTCATCATCATCATCAGCCTGTATCAGTCCACTGCTGGACATAGGCCTCTCCCATGGCACGCCACTGAGCTCGGTCTTCAGCTCTTCGCCTCCAATACCTGCCCACTGCCTTGCGTATATCATCGCCCCACCTAGTTACAGGGCGTCCTACATTACGTTTGCCGACACGTGGTCTCCACTCAAGAACCAGTCTGCCCCAACGGCCATCGGTTCTTCGGTTTGAAGGGTTTAGATATACTAAATAAGAGTTTTATGTCACACCTGGCCATAAAGTGGCCATTATCGCACGCTCCGCGCGCGAAAAAACTCACTTCCTGGCCAGGGAGTGACATAAAATTTTGTACTTACCACGGGCGATAATAAAGAAAGCCTCAGATCGCATATTTATCGCCCTTGCCTTCGGCTCGGGCGTAAAATGCCTGCGATCTGAGACGTTCTTTGTTTTATCGCCCTTGGTAAGTAATGTACTATTAAAGATCAATCCATTTGGACTTAGGTCATATCTTTGTCTTCTCGCTGACGGGACAGAATAACAAAAAGGAAAAGTTGGTTGACCCTATTAATTTAATGAATACATCTCTATCTATTCTTTCTAATGTTTAAAATTATGATTCACAGCAACTCCAAACCGAGAAGAGCCAACTAGAGAGCCGTCTCACCAAACAGCTGTCCGACATCGAGCAGGAGCGGCGCGAGAGCGAGGCGCGCCTCGAGCGATGGGCCGAGGGGGAGCGCCTGCGACTGGCGCGACACGTCGAGGCCGAGCGTCTGGCCTTGTACGCGCGTCTGGAGAGGAGGGCGGCCGACGTGGAGGACGAGAGGAGGGGGCTCGAGGAGAGGGTCAAGTGCATCGAGGTCAGTCGTGAGATACTAAATTTCTATTGAATTACAAATTTGGAAATAAGGGAAAAATTTAAAAACTTAGGCACCAGGCATGATTCGAACTTGCGACCTCCCGGCACCTTAAGGCGTTGTATAAATGAAGGAAGGATTGACGAATTTCAATCCGGGTAGTAATCGCACATATAGCTCAGTTGGCTAGAGCGACTGGCCGCGAGTGCCGGGAGGTCGCAGGTTTGAATCCTGCTCGGTGCCTAAGTTTTTAAATTTTTCCAAATTTGTAGTTTGCACATTAATTTACTATTGAATTATAATAAACGGGACACTTTCGTCTTTAATATTAGTTTAACTGCAATTTGCTATTCCAACTACTGACCCGAGGTCTACTCGGGACCTAATCCAAGATTTAATGCCAGTTGCACCAACATACGAACACAGACCGGTCATCGTGAAATATGGCGCCGGCAGCTGTCATCCCATAGAAAATTGTCAAAGTTTTCATAGAATCAGATTCGACGAACACCGCTTACGATTACAGACGGTTTGGTGCACCCAGCCTTAGTGTAGACACAAAATTTTATAAAGCTACTGCCATCTAATTCTTCAGTCGAGAGGTAAAACTGGTAGATCTGGTAGATCTGAGGGCTTAATTAGTTGTATACTTCGTTCCAAATTAGATGACGAAAATTTCTTATACAATAGTATGAGAATTTTTGTTTGAAGCATAACTAATATTATTAGCGGAAGTTTCTTTCGTCTGAAAAGGCTGAAAAGAGACATACGCTTGGAATGTTACTCACGATAAAATTATGCATTATTATTCGGGTAATCCGATCCGATATAAAAAACCGGCCAAGTGCGAGTCGGACTCGCGCACGAAGGGTTCCGTACCATTAACTGTAAAAACGGCAAAAAAATCATGTTTGTTGTATGGGAGCCCCATTAAATATTAACTGTATCCCGTTTTTTAGTATTTGTTGTTATAGCGGCAACCGAAATACATCAACTGCGAAAATTTCAACTGTCTAACTATTACGGTTCATGAGATACAGCCTGGTGACAGACGGATGGACCGCGAAGTATTAGTAATAGGGTCCCGTTTTACCCTTCGGGTACGCAACCCTAAATACGGTTTCTGCAATCTACCTATACAGAAATTGGAAATTGGAAATTATGTAAACAAATATGGTTGACTGACAATTCGTTTGTCGTCTATGGATTTGTTGTAAAATAGTGATGACAAAAGTCTATAACAATAATTAATCAATCCACTTGACAGTCGAGAAATTATTTTATTGAATATTCATTGCGAGTATTTGTGGCTCTTGACTTCATGGCAGCAAATAAAAATAAATGGGCAAAGAAAATTCATAGCAAAGTAAATGGAAAATGATGAGAAGTGAGTTTATTTGTAATTTAATCTATGATGAAATTAAACTTTTTCGATATACTGATATTCCCATCACTTAAACGAACTTTTTTTTCAATGACAATATAGATTCCTAGCATATTTATGAGTAAAAAAATTGACAAGCTATTGTCACATACCTAATCATTGTAAACGAAAACTGTTTTTATTGAAATATGAATAATTAAAAGATATTATAGCTTAAAATGAATGCAAATACAAGGATTATGTCTATAAATTGTTGGTAAGACTGTGTTCGTTCTAAGTGCGTGATTACGAAGTAATGAAGGTAAATTGGTCTGTTTACATCATTTCTTATGTCTATTGACCTGGACCTTACTATACGCATTTTCCGAATCACGCTTACAGCGCTATAAACGCGTTTACGATCGGACCGAATCACGCTCATAGCATTTACATGAGATGTCGTGACGTCATTGATGACGTCATGGACGGCGCCATATTGGCGTTTACGATGCTCACACTCCCAGGCGTCAGCACCTTAAACCAAACGTCAAGTTGACGTTTGACATATGAACATGACAGTAAACACAACATGCCCGGTCCGAATCAAAACACCACTCACGCGGCCTTGAGCGCGCTTACTGATTCGGACCGGCCGTCAGCACTGTAAACGCTGTGAGCGTTGTTGGCGTGATTCAGAACACGGCTTATGTTAATAATTTTTATGTACAGTCGTGGCGGCTCGAGCAAATGGCGGCGGTGGAGGAAGAAAACAAGATGGCGGACGCCGACCTGGCGGAGTGCGAGGCGGGCGGGCACGAGTGCCTCAAGTGCATGGACAAGTTCGGCAAGGAACTCATTGAGGGTATGGGACTCCTTCTTCCAGAGACACATTGACATAAAGTATAGAAATAGACACACAATGCCGAACACACTGAGCGAAAAAAAAGACTAGTAGTTTGTGAGTAACAGAGACACCAAATCACACATTTCTTGTATTGTACCACCTATTATCACCGACTTCTAATACGATTAGGGGGCCAATATTTTAGGATGTTAAATCAATAGGCATTATCAACAGATAAAATGAGTGTACAAACCGGAAATCGCAAAATGAATTTTGTGAACCACCCTAATAAATACTTCAATTCTTCAAAGAAGCGTTTTGAATTTGGGAGCGCGGGACATGCTATCGTAGTTTATCTCTATATTTGTGTAGGATTGTCCACAATTATTTATGAATTTATTGAATTTCCAGGCACGATAGCGATGAGCGCGGACCTGCGCGCCTTCTCGGGCAACATCGTCCAAGTCACGGAGCACTACGACAAGGAGATGATGGACACACTCACGCACACCACAAGACAGATCGAGGTAATAATTACATGCTTGTTTCCCATTGGGGTAGGCAGAAACCAAAGAACGCCAAATACAAAGCACTTCGGAACCGAATCCTATTTTAAGAGTTAGCACGAACTGTCCAATCATAATCGAGTCCTTTGTCACCTTTATAAATATACTGGCTTTTGCCCGTGATTGCTATTTTTATTTCAGTCGTAGTTATCGCTCTTCCGTATTAACTTCCACCTTCTTCGTATTAAAAAAAGATTAAACTGTTTATTTCATAAATTACATAATAATCTTAACATTAAAGATTATTTGAGTTAAGGAGTCGCTAAATTAATAATTACACAATAAATAAATTAATTAATTTCATTTAGGTTTAGGTATGTGCATTTTTTTTAAACATTTCTCTCTTAACGCATTCACTGCCACCAACGCATATATGCGTTTCCGTTACTGTCAACCAATGCCTTGAACGCACAGACGCGTTCATAATATTTAGTGACTTTCACCCTGCACCTTAGTGCCTTAGAATAGTCGGTTGAACTGCGAACATGCGCGTTTGGGGCACACAGCAAAGTGCGGCACCTGCCGAATGTCCAGGAAAAGAGGGTGGCAGTGAATGCGTTAAGGATATTACGAATTTGTTTACTACTTTTATTACTTAATATCTGCTAGAAGTTCAGTCGGAAACCTATTCAATATACTTGGGAGAATACTAGACTATTGCCCAACTGTATTAGCAATTTCCGGGATCCCATCATAAAAATCAATGTCCAAAAATGTTCCATTAACTTTGTTTACATGGGTTTTTAAGAGTCCGATTTAAACCTGGAAACGTTACTTTTTTTGGCTGTTACTTTTGCAGTATATATCTAAAATCAAATAAAACATGACTTACAACCTCGGCAGTATTTTAGGAAATATGACGGTTTTTTACCGACCCGTATTCTTTCTCCGCGAGTGTATTTACAAAGGATCTTGTGTTACGTTGAAACAGCAGGAGGCGAACTCTGCGATAGCGTCCGGCGAGCAGAGCACCCAACAAGTGTGCGCGCGGACCAGGGACGCGCTCGACAACGTGCTCCAGGCCAACAAACGGGCACTGGATGATATATTGCAGAAAATTGAGGTGAGGAATAGGGATGATGACACTATAAAAGAAAATCAATAAATCCAAATTTTCTACATAAAGACTCAAATTCTCAATCAAATGGCGAAAAAAGCAATTCAAAATAATAAATAATTACGTAATTATAAGTCTCAAAGTTTTAAGAGTGGTTATGTTCTGTCCCTTCTCCGCATACGCACCTTTGTATTGAACGATCGTCATTTACTATGGCGCTACTTAACAGTGACGTCACGGTTAGGTAGCACTTTCTCTCTAACTACGAACATTCTAACCGTTGTAACTTCGTTATTTTTTGAGATATTTGAATAGGATTTTCACTATTTGGCATAGTTTTATGTCTTCTTTCTATTGAAGTAATAAAAATGTTTGCGTCGACATCCCTATTAAATTCATTGCCTTTTTCGGGAATTGGTCGCTTTTATACTTTACCGTGGACGCCCCCGGGACGGTAAAATAAAACTATGGTTTCGTTCATAATTTGTTAGTTCGTTAAAAAAAAAAAGAAAACTTCCAGGAACAAAATATTCGAGTTTATTACACAAATAAATGCTCTGAATGGGATTCGAGCCCGGGACCTCCAGCTTTACGGGCAGGGCATTACCAACTAGGTTAAAGCAGTCGTTAATGATTATATCTGTACTATCTGAAATCTGATTAATAGTACATTACTTACCACGGGCGATAAAACAAAGAATGTCTCAGATCGCAGGTATTTTACGCCCGAGCCGAAGGCAAGGGCGAGAAATATGCGATCTGAGGCTTTCTTTATTATCGCCCGTGGTAAGTACAAAATTTTATGTCACCCCCTGGCCAGGAAGTGGATTTTTTCGCGCGCGGAGCGTGCGATAATGGCCACTTTATGGCCAGGTGTGACATAAAACATCTTTTTTTTGTTTGCCGGTGATTACATAAAAGAGTTGACAGGATCAAAGTGGTCTATATTTCATACATTGCGAAACCAACCTGTATGGCTAGCATATGATGGCAACGTCAGTTTGTCGGCTTATCTCGAGCACTTATCAAAAAAAGACGGATAGCTCGAGATAAGCCGACAAACTGACGTTGCCATCATGTGCTAGCCATACTGAAAGGAATGATGCTAACGATAGTATTGCCCCCTAGGCGTCCACCGTGTCCACCGTAGCTTCCCTGTCCGGCGTGTGCTCGTCCACGGCGGCGCTCGCGGAGCACGCCCGCGCCGCCCTATCCGCGCACTCCGCGTCCGTGGAGGAGCTACATCGCCGCGCCGACCACTTCCACGGCTCGCTGCGACACGCGCTCCAACACCAAGAGGACCTGGAGGCGAGGACGCTAGGAGACGACTTCAAGGTGTACTCGCCAACTGGTAAGTCGAACAAGTAATTTGTGTGAAACTCCTCGCCGTATCTTTGCTGTGGATAATAGGGTATTCTACTATGTGTGAAAAAGTACTTCAAAATATAGATTTTTCGTATAAAAAGCCCCAAAAAATATATATCGGCAAAATAAGCACGCTTTCTTGCCATAAAATTAAATTAAATTTCTAACCTTTTTTATTCCCGCGAAATCGCTGTCAGCCATTTTGGTGACGTAATATTGGCAAAAACATGAGGAAAGTATAAGATGGAGCTGGTGATACACATATACAAAGCGGTGTGAAAGAGATGCAAGCATAGACAATGATACACGTGGGAGCGCGAAACAACATTCCTCTTTCTACGGAACTGACAGTTATTGCCTATATGACGTTATACCGTGAGGGCTCGTGTTTTAGGTCACGTGATATACAGATTAAACATTACGACTTTTAATTTCAATATAATAAAACAATGATGTGCTTTTATGACTCAAAATCAGAATATTTAAGTATACTACATAATAGTACATTACTTACCAAGGGCGATAAAACAAAGAATGTCTCAGATCGCAGGTATTTTACGCCCGAGCCGAAGGCAAGGGCGATATATATGCGATCTGAGGCTTTCTTTATTATCGCCCGTGGTAAATACAAAATTTTATGTCACCCCCTGGCCAGGAAGTGGGATTTTTCACTACCTACTGAAAGTAACACAACACAAACCACACACCGCTACCGGCGCCTAAAGACACTAAAGGCCACAATAGGGTTATTGTGGCGGTGGAAAGTGTGTCATGATTTGGAAGCATTTTGGAAGACTTCCCGTAGTTTCCATAGTACCCTAATCGAATTAGAAACAGTATTTTAAATTCTTCATCGTTCCGCTTCTCCCAACGACCTTCGCGGGCTCCCGTACTTTTATTTATTTTATTTTTATTTAATATATGTAAAACCTACAGCCTAAAACACATAAGAATTATAATAGAATTACGGAGCCAATCATAGGTTCTCACTTTTAGAACTTAAATATTTCACAAAGAGCAAATTTAGCCCAATTAATTTACACACACACTCACACTTTTACCGCAACCTTCATGGGCAATGTCAATTATCCGAAGCGTTGCACCGTGAGAGATAAAAAGTATCTATGTCTATGTAATAGTTATTTACGATACAAGGGTTGTAAAACAAAGAAAGGCCGATATCGCAGATGTTTGGGGCCCGAGCCGCAGGCGAGGGTCTCAGATATGCGAGAGAGGGCTTTCTGTTTTACGACCCGTGTTTTGTACACAATTTTACGTCACCACTTGGCCAAAAAGTGGGTTTTTCTGATCGCGCAGCGTGCAGAAAAACGCGCTTTTTGACAAGGTGTGGTGTAATAAATATTTTATGTACAAATAAAACCGTAAAATGATCGTAGTAAACAAAAATTCTAAAAAAATAATTCTGCACTGTAGAATTATTTTTTTAGAATTTTTGTTTATTATGGATTATCCACACCATAACTGCAATGATGAGAGGGAGAGAGTTGAGGTATAATTAATTCTGCAGCCGACAGCAGACGGCAACTGCACGTTCCGCCGCACACGAAATTGAACCATAATCATAAGACAGAAAGTCCCAATTTAGAGTGAGCGGCGTAAGTGTCGTCGGGCCGTTGCGACACTTGTCTGCTAATTTCAAATTGATGTTTTTGCGAATACCACTACAGGGGGGCTAGCATAACATGCATCTCGTCTCTACTCGCGCGCGAGATAGGCTACCTGTCACTGTCTGGTTAATGCTGTCAAAAAGTGACAGGTAGCTTATCTCGCGCGCGAGTAGAGACGGAATGCATGTTGTGCTAGAGGGGCAGTTCAATTTTGAGTGCGGCAACCTTTATGAATTAAAAACCACACGCATGCCATCAGGTCATTTCGATTTGAGCAGCCGGGTAACACGTCCTTAACCCTCGTATTAACGTCGGCAGGCAAGACGCCGGTGCGTCAGGAGTACCGGTTCCCGCGCGCGCTGGCCGCCACCTCGCCCCACGACCGCATCCTCGCGCGCTTCCGCGCCATGAGACAGAATGGACATGACGAGGTAACCACGGGTTCATTCATTACAACACACAATAAAAAAAACTGTATTTATGTCACACCTGGCCATAAAGTCTTCCTGGCCAGGGGGTGACATAAAGTTTTGTACTTACCACGGGCGATAATAAAAAAAGCCTCAGATCGCATATTTATCGCCCTTGCCTTCGGCTCGGGCGTAAAATACCGGCGATCTGAGACATTCTTTGTTTTATCGCCCTTGGTAAGTAATGTACTATTAAGTCATTTCACGGGCTTTTCGACTATTTAAATGACAATGCTTTTCATCAAAAAGTATACAATATAACGAATATATCAATTAATAGTACATTACTTACCAAGGGCGATAAAACAAAGAATGTCTCAGATCACAGGTATTTTACGCCCGAGCCGAAGGCAAGGGCGATAAATATGCGATCTGAGGCTTTCTTTATTATCGCCCGTGGTAAGTACAACATTTTATATCACTCCCTGGCCAGGAAGTGGATTTTTTCGTGCGCGGAGCGTGCGATAATGGCCATTTTATGGCCAGGTGTGACATAAAACACTTACTATTATTATCTTTTTAATTGTTTATTGTATAAGTGTTATAGTTTGACGAAGCATGTTGCAGATTATATACAATTGGAAATTTGGACGAAGTTTGTTTGCGGATATTCAAAATGGTTTTGGACCAAACCTGCATTGTGGATACTTTCTGCACGGAATTGATAATTAAATAAATTTTGAAAATTACTATTTCAATATTTTGACATAAATCAATAATATAATTGTATTGCATGCCTTTTCAATATGGCTATCACATGATGGCAACGTCAGTTTGTCGGCTTATCTCGAGCTATCCGTCTTTCTTTGATAGGTGCTGTTAGAAAGTGACGGATAGCTCGAGATAAGCTGACAAACTGACGTTGCCATCATGCGATAGCCATGCTGGTTCAGTTGCTTATGTTCAACTCTGTGTTTATTACATCTTATGTATAGCGATGAAAATGGCGAAAGATTCATGTTGTTTCTTTCGAAACTTTGTATCTTTCCTATAAAATACATGTAACTTGCGAAAAAAACAAAACTGACGTTTGTCTGACAAATACAATCATACACGTATAATACCTGTTTTATACTGTGTATTTTACATGTTTAATTAATTGTCATGCCTTTGACGCAAAATTGACTTCACGTCACATAGAGCATAGATTAACGATTCCAATTTATAATTATTTCGTCATAATTGATAATTTCAACCTCTTTAGTTAACTGATCTGATATCGAGATATAGTCTGAGCGGAATGAAAAGTCACCTGTTTGTATGAGAGCCAATACATTCCGAGTTTACTATTCATAATATAATATAATAACGTGAAAAATACAATGTATTTTACACGTAAAAAACCTATACCTGCGAAAGATTCAATCGAAGATTCGCAAGGAAAGATACTGTATTTTATTGAAAAATACAGGGGCCTTTGAAAAATACATGTATCTTTCATGTAATTTTCATCGCTACTTATGTAGCTATGTTCTTGCAATAAATGATTGAATGTAATGTATCTGGTTTTGTTATACCAGGACTGCATAGTGGTAGAGGCGGAGTCGGACCCGCAGCCGGCGTCGGACTCGGAGTCGTCCGTGTCCTCAGACTCGGCGCTGGAGTTCACGACGCCGTCCCCGCCCGCGCAACCCATCCTCAAGTGCACCTCCGAAACTGACATCTATTATAGAAAGGTATACTTCAAATTATTTGAACTGTCCGAGTTGGGTCAATCAACTTTTCCTTGTTGTTATTCAGTCCCGTCAGCCAGGAGACAACTGTAACTAAGTTTCTTAGAAAAAAATGTTATAATATGGACTTCTAGCATGCTCAAGCGTTGGCCCACGTCAGAATGGGTTTATAACTATCACTAAAAATCATGTTTAATAGAATTAAAGTCTGTAAAATCGCTATTTTATAGAGTGACCCAGGAGACGTAACCATGGTAACGAGTGACAAGAAATAATTGATTGACCCTTGTATCAAATTAGGCCGTTCAAAAAGCGACTTTACTGGCCAAGCGTGAAGATTCAAAGTCCAATGAAAAGTTTTATAAAATGTCGGACATTGTAAATAATTTCTACTATAAGATAAGTTTCTTTTGACGTCATCATCGTATCTGTCGAAGGACATCACCTGCTGGACGTAGATCGCCTCCAAAGAATGCCACAATGACCGGTCCTGCTCCACCCGTATATGTTGACGTAGAGAGAATAATATAACTTACGAAAAATAATTACTTGAACACGATTAGTGTCATAGCACGATAGGTTAACTGACCCCTCATGGGCCACCATGATATTTTATCGCACTTTGCAGTCACCTTCCATTACTTTTTAGGACAACACGTACAGTGGGCCAACGAAAATGTTGAGCACTTTAGAACTTTGTCAAATTAAAGAGGTTTCAAATTTTATGACGTTTCAGTCTAAATATTTCTTATAAGAAAAGAAAAAGAAAAGAAAAGAAAATATTTATTGGTAACATTCGTTACAGGTCATGTAACAAAGTGACAAGAAAAAGAAAAGAAAAGAAAATATTTATTGGTAACATTCGTTACAGGTCATATTTCGATGTGACAAGGTTCTAAGTATGCTCAACATTTTCATGGGCTGACTGTACATCTATATTATACTAAACGGTTAAACTCGCGTAATAAATTGATAATTTTCGCCCCGGGTGACATGTATGTTGTGTTTTAGATTTGACATGACTCACAGTAGTTTAAATTTATGACAAATATCGACGATTTGAAGTTTCATTCGGCTTTAAAATGCCCTCTAACTAAGGAAAAAAGACATAACGATCTCAAAGATTTCCATAAGATATTTGTACGGAACATCTCAGACGTCATCACTTAAGGGTCCTTATTAGTTAAAAAACGCTCATCTGTTTAGGTCATTTTCAGTTTAATTGAGACGCATATTGTCAATTTCTCAATGTTACTATCTAAAACAGGACTATTGCAACCTAATGGCATCAATTATAAATGTATTTTTTGTATTTTTCATTAAGAAATTGTTTCAAACATCAGTCCAAATTGACCATTTTCGAGCTAAAAACTGCTTTTTTCCGCTTAATTTTTACTACACACAATAAAATCAAAACAGAGCAATGTTACTATCTTAAACTTTAATAATCTCATCGTATCCTTTAATCATTTTAATGGTATTATCAAGATTTAAAATCAAAATATGTTAAAACTTGTAAGGCCTCTTAAAAGCAGCCGGTCGCAGGTCACACAGTAACCCCCCACAGACACTTCCTATGGAACAGAGTGGTGAATAGACTGATCTCTGATCTGATGTGGTTTCTCTGTCAGCTCTCAATGTCAACCAATTTAAGAATAAATTAGACAAGCATATTTTAAATTCAACTCATTATTGTATTTAGAGATAAACTAAATACACACTTTATCAGTTCAACTTGAACGACCGCTTGAACTTTGACGATCACTTTAGCTTAGTTGGTATTGGTAGTGACCCTGCCTACGAAGCTGGAGGTCCCGGGTTCGAATCCCGGCCGGGGCATTTATTTGTGTGATGAGCACGAATATTTGTTCTTGGGTCTTGGATGTTTTCTATGTATTTAAGTATCTATTTATATCTATATAAGTATGTATATCGTCGCTTAGTACCCATAGTACAAGCTTTGCTTAGTTTGGGACTAGGTTGATTTGTGTAAGATTGTCCACAAATATTTATTTACGCTTTATTAGTTCAACTGTCTGCCCGACTAATAAATTATTTATTAATGAAAACGTTAAGAAGCTCACTAACTGAGAAACGCTAAAAGCTCGTACTTATGATGTAAATTGTAGAATAAACTATTATTTATTTGTTTCAGCCGCCTGGCAAAGAGAACAACTCGAATATACCACCATACAAACCCGTGTCACACAAGAAGACATCACGCCTACCTGCGCCCACGTCGCACAAGAAACCACTCATCGAGAGGAACGACCAAACGTAACTAGCACACTGTAGCGTAAAATAGTACATTACTTACCAAGGGCGATAAAACAAAGAATGTCTCAGATCGCAGGTATTTTACGCCCGAGCCGAAGGCAAGGGCGATAAATATGCGATCTGAGGCTTTCTTTATTATCGCCCGTGGTAAGTACAAAATTTTATGTTACCCCCTGGCCAGGAAGTGGGTTTTTTCGCGCGCGGAGCGTGCGATAATGGCCACTTTATGGCCAGGTGTGACATAAACTTAATTTAATCATTAGTTACTACGTAACATTTAGAAATATGGGTCATTGTCAGATTTTGGTGCGCGTCTTTTCGGTGGACATATCTGGTACAAACTTAATCTTGGATTGGTCTAAGCCGTGTTCCGAATCACGCTTACAACGCTCACAGCGCTTACAGTGCTGACGGCCGGTCCGAATCAAATAGCGCGCTCAAGGCCGCGTGAGAACACCGCCACCGTTTCGGCCCGCTATTCGCTTGAGCGCGCTTACGATCGGACCGATTCACGCTCATAGCCCGTGTTTACTGTCATTTTCATATCAAACGTCAACTTGACGTTTGGCTCAAGGTGCTTACGCCTGGGAGTGTGAGCATCGTAAACGCCAATATGGCGCCGTCCATGACATCATCAATGACGTCACGACATCTCATGTAAACGCTATGAACGTGATTCGGTCCGATCTTAAACGCGTTTTTAGCGCTGTAAGCGTGATTCGGAACATGCCTAATATATATGTGTCAATGTCAGATTTTGATGCGCATCTTTTCGGTGGACATATCAAAAGTTAAAGGCTGCATAATCTGTGATTCCGTTACTATAAATACGTTTAGTAAAAACGTAACTTACATGCACATAAGCAGTTAACTATTGACCACCGAATGGACAACTTTTGTTTTTTCAACTGATAATGACCCAGATACTAGCTAATTGGCCAAGACAACTGTCCGTAGCCAATTTAATGTGGAATTATATTTAAGTTGTCTGGTGTGTGTCTAGTAACTACTAAATATTTCCAGCTACCGACTCCTAGGGTCTAGGGCTTGCGAGCCGCGTTCGGCTATTTGAAGGACCAGTCGTGGTTCATCGAGGTCTTCTCAAAAATATAGTGACAACCCTGAAACATATTTTCCCAAGTGGATTCTTTCAGAGGTTCCCAAAATATGGTATTTTAAAAAGTTTTGCGACCCATGGCTAGCCTAAAATGAACCGGCCAAGTGCGAGTCGGACTTCGCACATTTAGGGTTCTGAACCAACCTTAAAAATGTGATTTATCAACATATTTGTATTTGTTGGTATACGTAATAATAAACATTATCACCAAATTTCAAATTCATAGGTCAAAGGGAAGTTGAAATTCTTCGGAAGAAATATTTTGTGACAGATGACGGACGGACGGACGGACGCATGAGTGAGCATGGGTTCCGTACCCGCAGGGTCCAAACGGAACCCTAAAAAGGAATGCCAACGACGCCTAAATTCATCGCTAGGTGTCATCCCTACAATGCCAAGAAAAATAAGTCTTCTTTGCTTTCAAGTTTCAAGTAAGATTTTAAATGCTTGTATGTAGAAAGACGTTGTCTAACTGCTTGACATTGCTTGTATGGTCTGTAATGAAAATGAAATAATTTATTCTTGACATAACATAATAGTACATTACTTACCAAGGGCGATAAAACAAAGAATGTCTCAGATCGTAGGTATTTTACGCCCGAGCCGAAGGCTCCCGAGGAGCCCGAGGCGGGCCCGTTTCGTGGCTATTTTATTAGTTTTATGTCACACCTGGCCATAAAGCCAGGGGGTGACATAAAATTTTGTACTTAACACGGGCGATAATAAAGAAAGCCTCAGATCGCATATTTATCGCCCTTGCCTTCGGCTCGGGCGTAAAATACCTAATAGTAAATTACTTAACAAGGGCGGTAAAACAAAGAATGTCTCAGATCGCAGGTATTTGACGCCCGTGTTAAGTACAAAATTTTATGTCACCCCCTGGCTTTATGGCCAGGTGTGACATAATAGTACATTACTTAACAAGGGCGGTAAAACAAAGAATGTCTCAGATCGCAGGTATTTGACGCCCGAGCCGAAGGCAAGGGCGATAAATATGCGATCTGAGGCTTTCTTTATTACCGCCCGTGTTAAGTACAAAATTTTATGTCGCCCCCTGGCCAGGAAGTGGGATTTCCCGCGCGCGGAGCATGTGGTAATTGCCGCTTTATGGCCAGGTGTGACATAATAGTACATTACTTACCAAGGGCGATAAAACAAAGAATGTCTGAGATCGCAGGTATTTTACGCCCGAGCCGAAGGCAAGGGCGATATATATGCGATCTGAGGCTTTCTTTATTATCGCCCGTGGTAAGTACAAAATTTTATGTCACCTCCTGGCCAGGAAGTGTGTTTTTTCGCGCGCGGAGCGTGCGATAATGGCCACTCTATGGCCAGGTGTGACATAAAACTAATAAAATAGCCACGAAACGGGCCCGCCTCAGCATAATGCTGACTCGACTCGCAAGTCAGCGCCGGTCTTCCGGCGGGACCATTTTTGTGGATCACGTTGCCCGATGTCGAACGCGGCGGTAATAGACTTGAAGGCCATTGATTGATTGATATGTAGAAAAATTTGTGTGGCTAAAATCTCTTGTATCTTCATAACTCATTAATTAACGATGTAAACATAGTTTGAAATCATTGGTCTCGTTTTAAAACAATAAAACGACTGACAATTTATTTATACATGTTTTAATAGGATTGGAACTGCTCCATGCCCCATGTAAACTGTGCTCCTCTCATTTGCTTACTATTGTAGTTTTTGCATGTAATAAAGTCAAGTTTTAATTTCCAATAATCTTACAGTATTGACATTAACACCAATATTTACTGATGAAAAACTCAACTTTGAGATTTTCGAGTGACTATTAGCATATTATGATATAGAGGTTTGGTATATTATACTTTAAACATTTATTTTTAGTAGGTATAATTGATATGCATTTTAGATATAATTATGTTTTTTAAGGATATTTACGTGTGTAGTCAAACTTTATCTTAATGAGACGTCAAAATCGCACTTTCTTTTATAATAATATCACAAATGGCGTGCCCTATGGGCGATAATTTTATTTTGAAATGTAATTATTTTAAATATTATGTAAAAGACAAAGTATGATGCATAGCAAACAGTGTTTGATAATAATTATTGACTTGAAATTATTGGTTTCTTTCATATTTTAATTTAAATGGAAGTGATAATCTATGTTTTAGTTTCATCTGACGCTTATGCTGGCATTCGTTAACCTTTTGGACGCCAATGACGGATATATCCGCGCCATCGTTTCAATGCCACCGACGGATATACACGTCACGGCGTGTAGTGCGACATCAACTACATGCATGCATCTATAGGGTTCAACTTCGCGTTTGACATTACCATGTCATGGTCAGCTTTTGTTTTCGACTAAAATATATGTATTAGTCTTATAACTTCATGGCTGATATTGAAAAACTGGAATAATAACTCAATCTGAGATTGATAATAATGTCTTTAATATATTAAATACCATACAACGCCCGTACAGAGTAACATAATGTATGACCTGAAAGTTGACTCGATTAAGTTTATTTCACTTCTCGGTAAGTTTGGAACATTATGTTAATTATAAGATAAGTATGTATCTTCTCGCTATGTATGTTTGCTTGACATAGACTCTGATATGCTGTTTGATGAAATTGTGCTATTTGCTATGATTGTGTACGTAGATTTTTACTCGAAATATGTTAAATAAAATACTTTACGTAACAAGAACACCCTAGTTTCATTTGTTTTTTTTTATCATTATATATTTCCTTGGTCTTGAGTTAGGAAGGGTAAGCATTTATTGGGTGTCTCGAAAACCAGCCACTGGTACTAGAGGCATGTTCCGAATCACGCTCACAGCGCTCAAAGCGCACTTACGATCGGACCGATTCACGCCGTGACGTCACTGATGATGTCATGGACGGCGCTCACGGTGCTCACACTCCCAGGCGTAAGCACCTTGAGCCAAACGTCAAGTTGACGTTTGATATATGAACATGACAGTAAACACGGGCTATGAGCGTGAATCGGTCCGATCGTGAGCGCGCTCAAGCGAATAGCGGTCCGAAACAAAACACTACTCGCGCGGCCTTGAGCGCGCTATTTGATTTGGACCGGCCGTCAGCACTGTAAGCGCTGCGAGCATTTTTAGCGTGATTCGGAACATGGCTTAGGCATCGTTTGGTTTAACTCCACCACTGCACATGTATTTTTAATGCCAAGAAACAAAATTGTCACCATTATTAATTTTTAGACCAATATTCCCTATAAAATTTTAGGGGGATTAAAACGAAATTGCATTATTTTCACATTTTATTAGCAAACAGTATTTCAATTTACAGGAGGGTTCAATTTACAGCTAACACACTGACTATCAACTCGTAGCACGCATGATCCACTTATCAAACATGACGTGAATTTACTAAGGATCTCCAATTTTTTTAGCTCGAGGGCTATATTACAATTGCGGTCAATTGGTGCGGGCCAAGACTAAACTTTCATGGCTGGCCAAGGGTAAAAAAAGGTAAAAGACCACAGTTCGGACCCGCGAGTCTTAATTTGGAGACCCCTGTTTTAGACTAATGTTTTTCAACCTATGAGGTGATCCAGAGGCTTAAAATAAAGTTTATGTCACACCTGGCCATAAAGTGGCCATTATCGCACGCTCCACGCGCGAAAAAACCCACTTCCTGGCCAGGGCGTGACATAAAATTTTGTACTTACCACGGGCGATAATAAAAAAAGCCTCAGATCGCATATTTATCGCCCTTGCCTTCGGCTCGGCTTCGATACCTGCGATCTGAGACATTCTTTGTTTTATCGCCCTTGGTAAGTAATGTACTATTTAATACAAAAAATACAGCACTCGCATGAGAGTAAGGTGGCGCGAAATATTTGTCCTCGTCAAAACGGTTGAAAAACGCCAGTTTAGAACTAGAGCCAAACAACACTAAAGAGCTAAACCCAAGTAACACCCAACAAAATTATATAATATTGCTTAGCTGAATCGACCTCATGCAGTATTTTTACCTTTTAAAATATGAAATAGTAAAAATCCAGCGCCCATAAAATGTTTATGAATTTGTCAGCAAATCGAGTTGATTCGTCGTTATCGTGTTAAATGCCGTATTGCAAGGCAGCAAAGTTTACGTGCCTTTGAACCCCTCACTACGCTCAGGATTCTATTTTTCAATTCCTCTAGCTGGATCCAACACCAGCACTAAATAACTTTTTAGCCTTGCATGTAAACGAATTTTAGAATATTTATGAAAAATACAGTTTCTTCTATAAGCATTGCACATGACATTCCTTAGTCTTATTTACAACGCTCCGCTAGAGCCTAACCGAAATTACGTGACGAAGTTATGGCTTGAAATTATATAAATATAAAACACATAGTTTTAACACCATAGCCTTGCTTCTATATAAGTAGAAATAAATTACTAAAATACTAATCGTCTTATTACTAAAGGTCCTCGTTGTATAACTACTAGGACCAATCCAGTGGCCCCACGTACTCGACTGGCCAAAGTGCAGAAGATTAATTATGTATTATACAAACAAGAGATAGAAAAAGAAGACATTGATTATCGATTTTTCTAAATAACAATCGATCTATGTTGTATTTCGAATCCTTCTGCACTATGGCCTATAAATAGAAGTACTATAACTAACAATATATCCAGGATCTGGACAACGCCGTATATATTTACGTATCTGTATAATTGTATATAATAGTTATGTTTGGTTTCTGTACTAAAACTAAAAACTGCTCTAAACAAGATGACATTTAGGCTTCTGATGATATGCTTTTTAGGTATATTTGTAGTTATCTGGACTTTAAAAACTGATGTTATTTTAATACTTTAAATAAGTAATTATTGATTTGTGCGCTCATCATTTTCACAAAATATTAATTAAGCAAACTGCATCAACACATATCGAAAGAAGCCCGTATGAAAAGTGGGTCTCACAATGGTCTCGCATAATACTTATGTAAGTAGAAATATTTTGTCAGTTGAGAAAACTCCTAAGTAGCACCTAGTTTTCCCAAATCAATAAGACAGATTTTACCCAGAGGAATTGCACAATATAACGTAATAAAATAATATTATTTAGCGTCGACCTACAAAAAATCCCACAAACTTAGGTCTAAATCCGTTTGACCTAAGTCAGCGAGACCTTTGGGTCTATTAGGATAAACCATTAAAATGGAATCGATATTATCAATATTGTCGCACAATTTCTTTCTTAGTTATCTGACTTCGGCTTTTTTTACTTTTCGGAATAATTAGGTACCAGCTTTATGAACTTCTCAGTCGATCAAAACTTTTTTAACATGCACCAAACGTAACGAGGTAATTACAAAAGCAATTCCAAATCAATAAGTCTAGCCGAATAGACCCCTCTTCACTAAAAAGCGAAGCTTCCTTTAAACGTAAGTACAACATGGCCTCCGACCCAGTGCAGTGAATAAATAAGTGGTGGGAGAAATATAAATGCCGCCGAAATAAATTAAATATTCCTAACTTACCAACTAACTTACAAACAAAAGCTTAATTATTTACAATCAGCGAAGTGGGTGTACACTTCCATCGTTATTTAGCACTTACTCTTCGCAATTGCATCAGAAGTGATACAAACTGACTTTTCTAATCGATCTTGTATTAAAAATGTTGCCATAAGACCACAGTCCAGCGAAGTGAATTCGTTAAATATTTTCGTTTAACCGACATATGTAATGTGTCTCTATTTGACTGGTATTCCTTGGAAACTCGATCAACGTTCTTACTACGAATGCCTATTTAAATCGAGACGTTCAATACAGGTCTCTTACGATAGTACTAATACTTGTAGACTGTCGAAGTGTTTTCGTCAGATATTTTAAGATACTATAAATGATTGTTTTATTCACGTACACTTCCTGATACATCTGCGTATGTGTAATTATTTATCCTTTTGAGCTAATTTCTTCACCATTTGATTATGAATTTGATCCGTTAACGAGAAAATTCGAACTTATTGATTTTCTTAATTATGTACATCCCCTAACTATGTATGAGCAACCGCTCACCCAATCGTACAATCATGGCTGGACAGTAATATTCGACTCAAAACCTCTAGTATCAATTTGTCACATGCCGAGATTCAGTCCAATTTAAACGAGGAGTGAATTTTCAAAAGCGCTCCCATTTCCATTTATTCGTTCCCTTGAAAGTAGGCACCTAAGCCCTATATTACTTCAGGCTCAATTTGGAAGCGAAGCTCTTGAAAAGACTATCAAGTCTACTATAGCTTGTTGAGGAGTGACTTTTCAAAAGCGCTCTCATTTCCATTTCTTCGTTCCCTTGAAAGTAAACCCTATATTACTTAAGGCTCAATTTGGAAGCGAAGCTCTTGAAAAGACTATCAAGTCTACTATAGCTTGTTGAGGAGTGACTTTTCAAAAGCGCTCACATTTCCATTTCTTCGTTCCCTTGAAAGTAAACCCTATATACTACTTAAGGCTCAACTTGAAAGTGAAGCTCTTTTGAAAAGACTATCAAGTGTTTTTAAAAGCGCTCACATTTCCATTTCGGCGTTCTCTTGAAAGTAAACCCTATAATTATGTACTACTTAAGGCTCAATGGAAGCGAAGCTCTTTTGAAAAGACTATCAAGTCTACTATAGGTTGTTGAGGAGTGACTTTTCAAAAGCGCTCACATTTCCATTTCCGCGTTCTCTTGAAAGTAAACCCTACATGTACTACTTAAGGCTCAATGGAAGCGAAGCTCTTTTGAAAATGTCAGGTCTACTATAGGTTGTTGACGGAGATGATCTGGTTGATCCAGCCGATGAAGGATGAGACCTTGACGTAGACGCCGGGCACGTCCTGGCGGCCGCAGCCGAAGCCCCACGACACCAGACCCACTAGCTCGTAGAAGCCGTCGTCTTGGCACACTAGGGGCCCGCCGCCGTCACCCTGCATGATAAGATAAGATAATTTATTATAAAAATCCTTACAGCTAATATTACTTAACAAAACAAAGATTAGTGTAAGAACAGTAAACGTTGCTGTACACGGTGTAAGTTTGTATAACTCATTCTCCCACTTTCCACTCAATCCCTAAACGGTTAGCTGAAAGAGATCCCTCATAGGGATAAGTTCGCCTTTGTACTTTAATCTTATGTGACATGTATATTGTTTTAACCTGTTTTTGTGCACAATAAAGTGCTTACATACATAGAAAGAACAGTGCATGTAAAGAAGTTCTTCGGCTGTAGCCGAATTTATAAACTAGTGTTTTATCAGTACTTAGATTAAAGTTGTTAACCGTGTGACGCCCTTCTGGGTGTAACTAACACTCACACACAATTTCCACCGTGGGTGTCAGCCATGCTAGGTGGAACCATGGTAGTGGCGTACCATTGCAGTCAGTTCAGAATATCACGTTTGTCTATATCTCACATACCTAGTACCTATTATTTCAATGGAAGTATTAAGAAACTCATGATCAGAACTATTTATTTTCCTTAAGTCCTTAAAGTGCAAAATAGGCCATATGAAATCAGACAAAGACAGACATCATTTAAACCGACGGATAATTTAATCTGGGTATTGTAAAATCGGCCATATCTATTTAAATCTACGAGTATTTATTAAAACTATTACGGTTTTCATTAGAAACATAGTTTACCTGGCACGCGTCATTCCCCTCCTCCCCCCCAGCACAGAAGGAGCTGGCGGGCAGTATGAAGATCTTCTCTGTCACCGCGTTCACTTTCCGGATGCACTCCGCGTCGCTCACGATCGGCAGCTCCGCCTCGCGCACGCGCAGGGGAATCGGGCCGGCTGGAAGTGGAAAGGCCATTTAGAATCCTCTTGCTTAAAGCATAAGGCTGATATTTGAAAAAAAACATCTCATTTCCAACTGTACGCACGTGCAGTTGAAGTGAAGGTTCTTAACAAACTGTCTATCTACAATCTGAAATGCCTTAAGCTCGAAACGCACTGACACAGCGGTAGCGGGGCGTCGCGGTGCGGAGGCGATACCGGTTGTAATATTCGAACTAATATGAAAGGGTCTGCACAGAACGCTTTTTTCCCGGCCGTTTTCTGTGCGGTTTCTGCGCCGCCACCGCTGGCAGTGCGTTTCGAGCTTTAAATGTACAGTGTAAAGGCACACGTATAAAGAGTTTTATGTCACACCTGGCCATAAAGTGGCCATTATCGCACGCTCCGCGCGCGAAAAAACCCACTTCCTGGCCAGGGGGTGACATAAAATTTTGTACTTACCACGGGCGATAATAAAGAAAGCCTCCGATCGCATATTTATCGCCCTTGCCTTCGGCTCGGGCGTAAAATACCTGCGATCTGAGACATTCTTTGTTTTATCGCCCTTGGTAAGTAATGTACTATTATGTCACACCTGGCTATAAAGCGGCCATTATCGCACGCTCCGCGCACGAAAAAACCCACTTCCTGGCCAGGGGGTGACATAAAATTTTGTACTTACCACGGCCGATAATAAAGAAAGCGTCAGATCGCATATTTATCGCCCTTGCCTTCGGCTCGGGCGTAAAATACCTGCGATCTGAGACATTCTTTGTTTTATCGCCCTTGGTAAGTAATGTACTATTCCCACTAAGCTAAGCTATCGCAGCTCAAGAGTTAGCAAATTACTCCACTTTCCCTTTTCTAGTAACTGGCAATATAAACAACAGTCCAGGCCGTAGGTTCTTCTTCCTGCATACTGCTACCTACCTACAATCTAGTAGAATGTGTCTAGAAGCCTCCTCTGCCTCCATGCATGCTCTACACCTGGGGCTGTCTGTAAAGCCTTGCCGGTTAAGCCGGGTTTGTCAGTGACCGTAAAGAGTTCGCGGCGAGATTTACCAATACCATGCAAAAGGTAATTTCTAGTTCGTGGTTCCCTCTGGTCCGTGGTAACCCGTCCTCTCCCGGCGAAAAAAACTAATGAAATTGTTTTTTTTTTGCCCGGAAATCTCCGGGTTTGGGAGATGACAAGGGAGAGCAGTATCCCGAAAAATTAATAGGGGTACGTGGGTTTGAAAGTATGATAAAGAACATGTAGCTGAAGTACTCACTCTCGCCCATGTAACCGTAGCCAGTAACTGTGCACCGCTTGCCCGCCGCGTGGCTCACGCCTCGCGCTGGCAGGCACACCAGACACACTCCTGAAACAATCGTTTACAGTTGCCATTAGCTTAGTTCTTAGTTGCATAAAAGAACTGGAGTACCGAAAGATGCAAGGTAGGCTAAGCTACCTACGCTAAGATAAATAAAAGACGTTGAGACGGTCACGAATAAGTAACATGAAATTTCCAGCACAATTCACTACATAGTATTAAACAAAGTCGCTTCCTGCTGTCTGTCTGTCTGCCCCTATGTATTCTTAGATCTTTAAAACTACGCAACGGATTTTGATGCGGTTTTTTTTAATAGAAGTGACTCAAGATATGTTTATTGTACCCGTGCGAAGCCGGGGCAGGTCGCTAGTATCTGATAAAACAAAGTACTTAAAAAATATCTGATACATCTCTATTCCTAGTGGCATTGGAGCATCTCAGATATTTATACACGACTGCCCAAAAAAAGGAGTGTAATGTTTTCTGGTTTCATGTAGGTAGAGTCTGGCTAACCAAATCTTGTTGACAGATATATTTCCTTGCGGTATCACAAATTGTCATACGACTAGCTAGTCCCACTTCAGTTTTCTTTTGTTCTCGCGAAATTAATGCTGGTGCAGTCACCAAAAATCCATGTCAACCATGACGCGAAGTTTCAAAGACAAGATAGATCAAACTGCTGACCTTCCTTAAGCTCAGCTTTCCCGTGCAACTTGAGCAGCGCGATGTCATTGTCCAGGGTCTGGCTGTTGTGGTTGTGGTGGATGTAGGTGGTGGCCACCCGCAGGGTCTGCGCGCCGGGCGACCCGTACTTCCGCGTGAGGTCGTGGTCGCCGACACGCACGTAGATCGCGTCGCCGGACCGGACGATGCTGGAACAAGGGGGTTTATTACTTTATAAGGAGACCTGGCAGACCGAGCTTGGCGTTTTCCCGGGAATGAGACTTAGCTAGATCGATTGTTAGCCGCCGGGAACTCCCACACGGCGAATTTCATTGAAATTGTTAGAGCCGTATATAAATATATAGGAATTACTCGTTTAAAACCTGTGGGTTGACGGCGAAAAAAACACAACAAAACAATGTTTTTGTTTACTTGACTTGTTTTCGAGTCACTGGTCGACATGAGGTTAACAGGGGAACTGTTTTTTTTATTAAAAATCAGTTTGTACCCATCAAATAAAAAAAATGTTTTCTTGCATCTTGACATTTTAAAATACTGTAATATCAATTTACCTACGAAGGAGCATGAATCTTGGTCACGGCACCAACTGTAAGAGGCTTCCCTCCATACAGTCGGCGTTGGAAATGTTTAACAATTTATAAAGAGTATTGCTACAATAAGAATCTCTGAGACTTGGCTAAGCGAGTCAGGGACGTATATGTGGGGGGGGTTTAGGGGGTTCAAACCCCCCCCTTAGGGCTCGATGGTCCACTGATCATTCCTAGAGCCACAAAAAAAAATCAGTGTGATCCTAATTTTTTTCCATCTGTCAAATTACTGTCCTGTGATTGGTGGATTTAATAGGTGAAGTATTTTGATTGGTCAAATTAAAATGTTTTGTAAATCATAAATATGTATACATATTTTCCCTAGGGCTTAAATGTACTGCTTTAGCCCCGCTTCACAAGTCTAATGACACACTTTTCGAGCATTAGAAGTGAAAAATAAATATGTTTATACGTAGCCAGTATCATCAGCAACTGTTCTAAAAGTCATAAACTTTGGGTTTTCCGTCAGCAAAATGTATAAAATAGATACGTTTTTTGATGTAATTAATTTGAAACAATTTAAGCAAAACCGCAGCTCTATACGGTCGTTCAAGAATGGTCAAATTTATGTTCTCGTGTTTCGTAACGAAGTCAAGTTTTTCGAAGTTGCAAATTTGGATGAACATTAAACTAGCCTAACTGATCCATGGAACCGAAAAACTGGCCTAGAGCGTGTCGGACTTCGCACATTTAGGGTATTTGTTAGTAAAATATACCTAATATAAAAACTTTATTATAATTACTCATACTCAATAAAGTCCTAATATTAAACATCTTAGGCCGATAGGAAGCAAAAAAAAAAAAATCGGAACAAAATTTCGTAAAAAAACTTTGGTAGTTTGGCAGCTGGTCTTTGGCTGGGGTGGTGGCTTCTCATTCAGAGCGAGACAAGACGGTATATCTCTCTAACTAACTATCTCCTTCCTGACAGAAAGTCACCTCTCAGGAGCAACCAGGGTCGGTGCGCTATCAACCTAGGCCTCCACTCAACCGAACTCGATGGGTTTCCAATATTTTTTGAACATAAATACAGTATTCATTTATTCCACGAGCTCTACTGTGGGGTACCTATCCCCACTCGATGCGATGGGTCAATTTTTTTCCCACTTAAAACATAAAAATTGCATGACTTTGGGTCAACAACATGCTTATACTATGAAAAATTTGAAAACGGAAGCTCCAACAGTTTGGCTGAAAAACCTGTGACTGGCGACGCGCGTCAGTAGCTCTAGTATAAGTTTTTTCGAAACATTAACTAATTCGAACGTGTTTACGTTTTGTCTCAAAATGTATGAAAACGCTCTCACTGAGTTTGAAATACGCGCGTTCATCGGTTAGCAACAAATGTTATACTCGCTGTTTTAGTTTCCACTAGTGACCCTGACCACCGGAGGCGCTGTTCACGTTTTCATACCACTTTCATACATTTTGAGACAAAACGCAAACGCGTTCGAATTACCTAGTTACCTAATGTTTCGAAAAAACTTATACTAGAGCTACAGGTGTGCGTCTGTACGCACACATGAGAGAGCAATAGGACTCCATTTGGATCCTTTGGACACGACACCCTAAAAATATGTAGATTTACTTACATTGTGCTTTGGGATGTTAGTTTTTTAGTGTCGATTTCCACAGGGTATTTATTTTTTCGGAGAATCAAAAGCTATCTTTACATTAATTATGTATGGTATTTTCCGCACCTGCATTATAATGTCCGAAAATTTTTGCGCTCGCTGCGCTTACGTTTTCATCCTAGACGTCTTGATGCGTATGAAGTATTTTCCGCACCCGCATCATAATGGTCGAAAAATTTCGCACTCGCGTTTTCATCTAGATGTGTTATGACTTGATGCGTGTGTAGTTTTCCGCACCTGCATCATAATGTTCGCGTTTGCGTTTTCATTTAGAGTGTTATGACTTGATGCGTGTGAAGTTTTCCGCACCTGCATCATAATGTTCGAAAAATTTCGCGCTCGCTACGCTCGCGTTCCTCATTTAGGCATGTCATGACTTGATGTTGATGCGTATGAAGTATTTTCCGCATTTGTATCATACTGTTCGAAAAATTTCGCGCTCGCTGCGCTCGCGTTTTTCATCTGCGTATGTTATGACTTAACGTTGATGCGTAACATGAAGTATTTTCCGCATTTTGCATCATAATGTTCGAAAAATTTCGCGCTCGCTACGCTCGCGTTTTCGTCGTACATGTGTACTGAATTTATGATCCGTCCCCCCCCCCTTAGAGTTTCTATATCTACGTGCTTGAAGCGAGTTAAAATAATAACTGGCATAGGTGAGCCTGTAAAATATAATAGCTGACTTAAGTCAGTAAATTATAACAGCCGTTATATAGTGTGATGACGATGACTTACTTGGTAACGCAGTGCGCCGCCGTGAGCACCCACTGCGTGCCAATAAGCGCAGCGCCGCACAGATACTGGTTGAGTGAGTTGATGAGCGCGACTTGCCAGCACCACTCGCCTCGCTCGCCGTCCTCGCCGCCCATCACTCGCCCGAGTCGCCGGGAGCCGCGGGACGACGTTCCTACAAAAAGCATCACATGTTTTACATACTCATAGCAAATATATTAGTGCTAGAGAGGTTGTTATCTGAACAATCCTTTAGTAGGTATCTAGTATCTCTCTCTATTCCTCTCTCTTTGCGTTAGTCTTTAATAAGTGATGGACTACCTCACATATTATGTCCTAATCTTTGACACCTTACCTACCCATCTTACCTTTGACACCGCAGACGTATTTGTTGTATTTCTCCGGTGCTCGTAGAGTTGAGCCGTACGTTGGTTCATACGGCACAGCTGCAACAAAAGAAGTTGACGTTTTAAATCATAACCATAACAGTCCCTCTCGCGTAACTGCGTTTACTGTACGGATGATTCTGAACAGCGGTGTGGCTCATCCTATAACAATCAAGTGAGCACTTCTTCTTCTTCTTTATGTGCCATCTCCATCCCGGCGGAGATCGGCGAACATTTGCCTATATCTCTCTTCTTCGTAGTAGATCCCTCATGACTGAGGATCGTGGCCGCACGCAATTGCCCTCCATGCAGTTCGGTCCCTCGCCAAATGGACCTATATATGTCGACCTATTTGTAGTCGTGCGAATTAGTTTTTCCGTGCTGTCTGCCCCCAACCAGTCTCTTACATTCTTCGTCCAAGATGTTCTTCAGTTCAGAAAGTGAGCACTACACCTGCTTTATTGCCATAGAAACTGATGATTCATTGAAAATAAGATATATACTCGTATAAGGTGTGTCTACGCCTCGCCCTTTTTTGAGGCATCATCGGCAATCGTCGCCGGCGCAGTGCATGATACGGGCCGCGGTTATGAGGAGGCGGCGCGGCGATAACGGACAACACAATGTGGGGCTCGTACTGCGGGCTGGTGGCGAGCGGGTACACGGTGCCGTTATTTGGGTCTGGTGAGTCTGGTGTACTCACTCATGGGCGTGGGGTGCGTGGTGGTGTGGGGCTCGTACTGCGGGCTGGTGGCGAGCGGGTACATGGTGCCGTTCCTTGGGTCTGGTGGGTCTGGTGTACTCACTCATGGGCTTGGGGTGCGTGGTGGTGTGGGGTTCGTACTGCGGGCTGGTGGCGAGCGGGTACACGGTGCCGTTCCTTGGGTCTGGTGGGTCTGGTGTACTCACTCATGGGCGTGGGGTGCGTGGTGGTGTGGGGTTCGTACTGCGGGCTGGTGGCGAGCGGGTACACGGTGCCGTTCCTTTGGTCTGGTGGGTCTGGTGTACTCACTCATGGGCGTGGGGTGCGTGGTGGTGTGGGGCTCGTTCTGTGGGCTGGTGGCGAGAGGGGAACACGGTGTCGTTCCTTGGGTCTGGTGTACTCACTCATGGGCGTGGGGTGCGTGGTGGTGTGGGGCTCGTACTGCGGGCTGGTGGCGAGCGGGTACACGGTGCCGTTCCTTGGGTCTGGTGGGTCTGGTGTACTCACTCATGGGCGTGGGGTGCGTGGTGGTGTGGGTTTCGTACTGCGGGCTGGTGGCGAGCGGGTACACGGTGCCGTTCCTTGGGTCTGGTGGGTCTGGTGTACTCACTCATGGGCGTGGGGTGCGTGGTGGTGTGGGGTTCGTACTGCGGGCTGGTGGCGAGCGGGTACACGTAGCCGTTCCTTGGGTCTGGTGGGTCTGGTGTACTCACTCATGGGCGTGGGGTGCGTGGTGGTGTGGGGTTCGTACTGCGGGCTGGTGGCGAGCGGGTACACGGTGCCGTTCCTTGGGTCTGGTGGGTCTGGTGTACTCACTCATGGGCGTGGGGTGCGTGGTGGTGTGGGGTTCGTACTGCGGGCTGGTGGCGAGCGGGTACACGGTGCCGTTCCTTGGGTCTGGTGGGTCTGGTGTACTCACTCATGGGCGTGGGGTGCGTGGTGGTGTGGGGCTCGTACTGCGGGCTGGTGGCGAGTGGGTACACGGTGCCGTTCCTTGGGTCTGGTGGGTCTGGTGTACTCATGGGCGTGGGGTGCGTGGTGGTGTGGGGCTCGTACTGCGGGCTGGTGGCGAGTGGGTACACGGTGCCGCTCCTTGGGTCTGGTGGGTCTGGTGTACTCACTCATGGGCGTGGGGTGCGTGGTGGTGTGGGGTTCGTACTGCGGGCTGGTGGCGAGCGGGTACACGGTGCCGTTCCTTAGGTCTGGTGGGTCTGGTGTACTCACTCATGGGCGTGGGGTGCGTGGTGGTGTGGGGCTCGTTCTGCGGGCTGGTGGCGAGAGGGGAACACGGTGTCGTTCCTTGGGTCTGGTGTACTCACTCATGGGCGTGGGGTGCGTGGTGGTGTGGGGCTCGTTCTGCGGGCTGGTGGCGAGAGGGGAACACGGTGTCGTTCCTTGGGTCTGGTGTACTCACTCATGGGCGTGGGGTGCGTGGTGGTGTGGGGCTCGTACTGCGGGCTGGTGGCGAGAGGGGAACACGGTGTCGTTCCTTGGGTCTGGTGTACTCACTCATGGGCGTGGGGTGCGTGGTGGTGTGGGGCTCGTACTGCGGGCTGGTGGCGAGCGGGTACACGGTGCCGTTCCTTGGGTCTGGTGGGTCTGGTGTACTCACTCATGGGCGTGGGGTGCGTGGTGGTGTGGGGCTCGTTCTGTGGGCTGGTGGCGAGAGGGTACACGGTGCCATTCCTTGGGTCTGGTGGGTCTGGTATACTCACTCATGGGCGTGGGGTGCGTGGTGGTGTGGGGCTCGTACTGCGGGCTGGTGGCGAGCGGGTACACGGTGCCATTCCTTGGGTCTGGTGGGTCTGGTATACTCACTCATGGGCGTGGGGTGCGTGGTGGTGTGGGGCTCGTTCTGTGGGCTGGTGGCGAGAGGGTACACGGTGCCATTCCTTGGGTCTGGTGGGTCTGGTATACTCACTCATGGGCGTGGGGTGCGTGGTGGTGTGGGGCTCGTACTGCGGGCTGGTGGCGAGAGGGGAACACGGTGTCGTTCCTTGGGTCTGGTGTACTCACTCATGGGCGTGGGGTGCGTGGTGGTGTGGGGCTCGTACTGCGGGCTGGTGGCGAGAGGGGAACACGGTGTCGTTCCTTGGGTCTGGTGTACTCACTCATGGGCGTGGGGTGCGTGGTGGTGTGGGGCTCGTTCTGTGGGCTGGTGGCGAGAGGGTACACGGTGCCATTCCTTGGGTCTGGTGGGTCTGGTATACTCACTCATGGGCGTGGGGTGCGTGGTGGTGTGGGGCTCGTACTGCGGGCTGGTGGCGAGCGGGTACACGGTGCCATTCCTTGGGTCTGGTGGGTCTGGTATACTCACTCATGGGCGTGGGGTGCGTGGTGGTGTGGGGCTCGTTCTGTGGGCTGGTGGCGAGAGGGTACACGGTGCCATTCCTTGGGTCTGGTGGGTCTGGTATACTCACTCATGGGCGTGGGGTGCGTGGTGGTGTGGGGCTCGTACTGCGGGCTGGTGGCGAGAGGGGAACACGGTGTCGTTCCTTGGGTCTGGTGTACTCACTCATGGGCGTGGGGTGCGTGGTGGTGTGGGGCTCGTACTGCGGGCTGGTGGCGAGAGGGGAACACGGTGTCGTTCCTTGGGTCTGGTGTACTCACTCATGGGCGTGGGGTGCGTGGTGGTGTGGGGCTCGTACTGCGGGCTGGTGGCGAGAGGGGAACACGGTGTCGTTCCTTGGGTCTGGTGTACTCACTCATGGGCGTGGGGTGCGTGGTGGTGTGGGGCTCGTACTGCGGGCTGGTGGCGAGAGGGGAACACGGTGTCGTTCCTTGGGTCTGGTGTACTCACTCATGGGCGTGGGGTGCGTGGTGGTGTGGGGCTCGTACTGCGGGCTGGTGGCGAGAGGGGAACACGGTGTCGTTCCTTGGGTCTGGTGTACTCACTCATGGGCGTGGGGTGCGTGGTGGTGTGGGGCTCGTACTGCGGGCTGGTGGCGAGAGGGGAACACGGTGTCGTTCCTTGGGTCTGGTGTACTCACTCATGGGCGTGGGGTGCGTGGTGGTGTGGGGCTCGTACTGCGGGCTGGTGGCGAGAGGGGAACACGGTGTCGTTCCTTGGGTCTGGTGTACTCACTCATGGGCGTGGGGTGCGTGGTGGTGTGGGGCTCGTACTGCGGGCTGGTGGCGAGCGGGTACACGGTGTCGTTCCGCTGCACGCCCGTCACTTCAAGAACCTTGGACTTGGGCGCGCAGCACTGCGTGCCTGCTTTCTTGCACTTGAACACGTCCGTCATCTCCGCGTTGCCTGGAACAGATTTCGTAATAAGTTTGATTAATTAGAGCTGAGCAGTAGGGCATGCGTTTTGATCTAAAGGTCGTTAGTTCAAACCAGGAGCGCTTGTGGCCCGCTTGCGCTTGCTAAGGTTAAGCAACGTGGGCAGCGGTCAGGACTTGGATGGGTGACCGCTTTGAGTGGTTACTAACTGAGCGCTCCCGTGCTTTGGAAGGCAGGTTAAGCCGTTGATCCCCGTTGCTGTCTATGGCAGCAGTCGTTAAGCCAAGTTGGAGGCCTTCGGGCGGCTTGAGAACTTCTAACAGTCAAGTTGCCCACTCACTTGACAAAGCCTAATCCCAATAAGGTCTAGTTTCCCCTCGGGGTTGGAAGGTCAGATGGCAGTCGCTTTAGTAAAAACTAGGGCCTACGCCAAATCTTGGGATTAGGTAGCGGACCCCAGGCATCCTTCAGGATGCAACTGTACTGGGATAACGCTAGGAGAATGATGATGTCGTTGGTTCAAACCGCAGCTCGTACTACAGGGTCACGGGGGTGACACGCGAAGGAAAGCAAGCGCTGTGGGTAAGTATGTGTGCGTGCGCTGTCGGTACACGCGTCAATTGTTTGCGCGAGTGCGTAGCGCGTGGCGCGGACGAATCGCGAGCCGCGACGGTAACCCGATCGTAATCCGCCGGCCTGTCATCCTGGCCTGTCAGGGACGAGGTAACTGACCTCGGTGCGGGGGGGGTTCGTGTCCGTTCTGTATGTAATACTATTATACTATTCTGTGACAGGGTTTAACAATCTGGAACTCACGGAAGCAGGTGAAGGAGAGCAGCGACACGATGCAGGAGCCCGGGCAGTCAGGGCGCGGGTCCGCGGGCGCGGGGGGCGGCGGCGGCGGCGTCGTCGTGGGCCGCGGCGTCGTGCGCGGGGGCACCCTGGACAACACATACACTTTATTTATTTTTAGGGTTCCGTACCCGAAGGATCAAAAGGGAAACCTATTGGTGACGCCCAGACGTCCGTCCGTCGTCTGTCACACAGGTTTTACAGCCAAACGGTTGGAGCTACAGGCTTCAAATTTACACAGTATAAGCATCTTGTTGACCCGAAGCCATACATGTTTTAAGGGGGGGGCTCCCATACAGCTAAAGGGAAGCGCGAATTTTTTTTTATCCTACCCTATCGAGTGGGGTATTGTTGTTTAGAGCTCATTGAGTAAATAGGTACTTACTATATTTTTAATTAAAAAAATATTGAAAATCAAAGGAATGAGAAGCCACCAGTCAGCTTTTTTACGACATTTTGTTCCGAAGAATTTTTTAAATTCCCAAATATCTATAAACTTAAAATTTTGTAATAATGTTTGTTATTACGTATATTTTACCAACAAATACTAATATATTGATAAATTAGCTGATTTCTTTGAAATTTCCTTATTTTTCCTATAAAAACCAACTTAACTTTGACTTTAAAAAAAGGAGGAGGTTCTGAATTCGGTGGTATGTTCTTTTTTTATGTCTGTTACCTCAGAAGTCAGTCGTTTATGAACAGATATAAATTTCCTTTTTCTTTGAATGCATATACTTTAAGGTTGGTCCCGCTCCCGTTGTTACCAAAATCCAGTTCTGATGATGGGACCCATGCGAAATTGAGGGATACTCCTCAAAATATCAAGGGATACACATTAAACATAGCGATTTCAGTATTTTCGGTAACAAATCGAGCATTTGCATTCAGGAAGTAACATTTGGTGACCTGACCATCAGGAGCTGGTGAAAAAGACCACGGTTGGGCATCCATAACTCCTACTGTTTCATGGATGGCGCTAAGATATTTCGATCAAGATAATGAAGCGACTATGACGAAACCAATTTATATTGTCCTTTTGTAATGTTACCATCAACCTGAGGTGGTAATTGAAGCCGGAAGGTAGGAAACGGAACTCCGTAATAAAACAGAGTACCTAGCATATCCAAATTGGAGCCGTCATGACATGCACTCTCGTAATGACACTAAAAACTGTGAAATAATTACCTGCTATTATCGCAACAGATGGAGCCGGAATGCTTGCATTGCGTATGCGATACGAGCACGGCGGGTCGCTCGCAGAAAGCCGCCATGATGTTCAGCAGGCAGTGGCCCGGGCAGCGCGGAAGCGGCGCCTGCAATGACAGAATTACAAATCTGATCACGGTAATAGCTATTCATCATTATCATAATAATCTATAGCGTTATTCCAGCATAGTTGCATCGTGAAGGATACCCGGGGGCCGCTAACTTATCCCAAGATTTGGTGTAAACACTACTTTTTATGGAAGTGACTGCCATCTGCCCTTCAAACTAGACCTCATTGGGGTTTGGTATGGTATGGTGGTGAACTAGCTATTCTTAAAAACTTATAAATATTAAAGCTTCTAATCTAGTAGGATGGTAGTCACCCTCCCAATTACAGATTATCGCCAGCTGTTTCGACAAAACAAACCACATTCGACTCATTTATTGCCGATCAATCAAACAGAAGTTATTGATCTGATCAAGTCGAGTTTATATTTACACGTGCCTTTTTTTAGGAACAAGTCTGTATTAAATGTATTCGTCAGCAGAGGAATTTTTGTGAATAAGATTGACTGCGTGAGCCACACGGAAAGCTGGTATTACATTAGCTTGAGTGTCAATATATATATAGCTGTAGCTGGATGACGCTGTTCAGAGACAAGTCTAAGCAGTTTGAATACACATAGGTATCGTATCAAAATAGAATCTAACGCAGCAACGGATGGGTTAATGTAATGCCTTTGCTTTGCGGTAGAGGTCTACGTTCCTCACTGGCGATTCCAAATGCTATCCGTCGCTTTAAAAGCAAACCAATTCGCCGTGCAAGCAGCAATAAAATTACACTCATAGACGATTCTCTTACCGGTTTTGGTGTGGTAGGAGGCCGCTTTGTAGCGGTGACGCAGCACTTTTCTTCCCCAGGACAGTAGGCGTCTTCGTCAACATGGTCGCACCAGCGCGCGAACATCTCCCCCATGCAGTCTCCTCTACACTTGTGCTCCTTGTATTTTGACGTCGACCACTAAAAGAAAGAAGATATAAGAGACAAGAAGACCAAAAACTAGCCGTTCACTTCGAGATGGCCGTCGCAAAATGACGTCACAGACGACACCAGGGTGCAATTACTAGTACTAATGAGGGCGTGGTGCGGTAACGGCCACCTTAATAGCGAACGGCTAGGTGAAATGAAGTAACTTACCTGCGTACGATTGATCATGTTTTACAGACGTCTTTTCCACAGCGAATGATAGTTCCGTTTGGACTACCAACCCCCATTTCTTCCGTAGGTCCAGCCTACTCCCACAACGCTTACCTATAGTTTTCAGTAAAAAGCGAATTTAGTTGCTCACACGGAGAGGTCGGAGAGGTCACATAGACATGTTTCAACTAGTGAAGAGTGGTGAAGGCTTACTTTTGTCGAAGCGTGGTCGAGTTAATCGTTGGCAATCCCTGTTGAGTCTCTTCTATTTCAATTTACAAGACAGATCTCAAGAGATGCTTACTGGTGTAGACTGTCGCGGTGTGATAGAGACGTCACGTGACGGTTTATTCCTCCTTAGGTTCCGTAACGCCGACAGAGCTCGAAAGGTGGACGTATGGTGACTTCGTAGGTGGTCACGTAGAGGTCAGATCATGGTCAGATCTCAAAAAGTGCTTACTGGTGTAGTAGGTCGCGGCGTAGTCGGTGGACGTCTCGTGGTGGTCTGCTCCCCCTTGGGTTCCGTGGCGCAGCAGGTCGCCTCCCCGGGGCAGTAAGCATCCTCGTCCACATGGTCGCAGAGCAGAGCGAATAACCCGCTGATGCAGTCGCCGCGGCATTTCCGCGTGGGGCCCTTATATTTCGACGGAGCCGTGGTTGTTGTCAGCTGGGGAGTATAAATACGTGTTGAAACCTCTACAATTAGTGGGCAAACTAGGTAAGTTATATAGAGGGGCTAAATAAGGTGACTCCTCCATGCAACTTTCATCATTCTGTTCCTAAACGCATTCCTATTTCGCACGTTTGTCACAAGCAGTAGTTAGCGACGTGAGGTACGCCTCGCAGTACTGCGCTGCCGGTTTTCGATGCATGGTCGCCCCAAGGCCTCTAACATCTGCTATCATAGACAACAGCCGGGATCAACGGGTTAACGTCACCCATACAAGAGTTGACCTCATCCGACGTTGCTTAACCTCGCAAACGTGGGCGCCGCTGGGCCACGAACACTCCTGTTGTAGGTATAGATATTTGTTCTTTGTAACAATTATTACTTACAGCAGTAGAAGGCCGCTTGGTGTGTTTCTTCTCGCTAGGAACGACCAGATCGGCGGGGCGACGCTCGCCGTACCCATCCTTGGAGACGCAGCACAGCTTGCCCGACACACAGAGGTCGCGCGACGTGAGATACGCCTCGCAGTACTGCGTCAGGCGGTTCTCGACACATGTTCCGGGGCAGGCGATATTGCCTGAAAGACAGGACAATCGGTTGGTACGGTGGAAAGACAGTAAGAAGTCATCATCATCATATCAGCCGAAAGACGCCCACTGCTGGACATAGGCTTCCCCCAGTTGTGCCACAATGGTTCCTGCGCCACCCGCATCCAGCGGACTCCCACGGCCTTTACCAGGTCATCAGTCCACCTTGTGGGGGGTCTACCCACGCTGCGCCTTCCGGTCCGTAGTAGGAAGTAGCGAAGTGTTTTACAATAACATCCAACTTAAGCTTATGTTACAGACTGTTTGAAAACCTATGCTTTACTGCCGGGAAGACAGAAACACTTATAGTCTGATTTTTTTCTTTTGTCGTTTAAGTTAAGAAGAAGTTTTGTTCAGTCATACGCTGAAGGGCTTTCCATAGCAATTTATTTCTTGAAAGCAAACATTTGACACATCATGCTATCAGGGTTTTTCCGTTATAGACATGTCGGCCATGGTCCAGGGTGGCGATTCGCCAGAGGTGTTTCTACCGGCATACCTATAATGTGTGCCCTTTTTATTCAATACACGTAGAGTTATGGAGCGGCGAAAGAAATAGGGGGCGACGATTTTTAAAATGCACTCCTGTGTAATTTTTCGTTTCTAAAAAATAAATAGTAACTTTTAATATAACGATTTGAATGTCGTATTTAATAGTGGCTTTTCGGTGAAGGAAAACATCCTGAATAAATCGGTCTAATCCCAACAAGGCCTTAGTTTTCCCTCTGGGTTACGTAAAACTAGTTCCTACGCCAAATCTTGGGATTATAGGTATCAAAGCCGACCCCGTCACAGCTGGGAAAACTAGAATGATTGCTCACTACACCTACAACAATCAGACGCAAATGTACCTAATAATTACCACTGTCTTTGTATCTGTCGGGTGCGGGCGTCGTCGACTCGTCGTCGACCTCGTCGTCCGACGGCGTCGTGTAGCGCGTCGTGAACGGCCGGCGCGTCGTCGACAGCGTGTCGTTGCCTGCAATACGATAAACAAACGTCAGTTAATACATTATCATCATGACAGAAGGAAGCCGTCCTTGTTGAAAATAGGCCTCCTCCAAGGAGTGCCACAATGAATGGTCCCGCGCCACCCGAATCCAGCGGACCTCCGCGACTCTTATCAGATTATCAGCCCACCTTGTGGGGGATAGAGTAGGAAAATACCTTTACATTTACTGTCATATAAGGTGCTTGTTCTAAATACCTGTTTTACAAAATCTATTCAGCCCTTCTAGACCAGTCGGCAACACAAAAAGCTTCATTGACTTATGCAAAACAAAACAACGGTTTCTACTCCACTTATAGCCCATACACTGGAATACAGGGCGCCTGCATTGTAAGCCACGGCCTCTTATCTCTCTTGCAATACCTATCTATACGTAGTATATAAAATTTTGTTATACCAAATTCATTTTACTTTAATGTTTAAATTCAGCAGACTTCAAACTAGTAGGTAGTGACCAAGTGGCACGTTGAACACAACTCTGACGGGTTGGGTCACAGGTCACACCACGTCGTCCAACGCATTAGATGTTCCACATATCGGCAAGGCAACGCAGCGAGCGTCCTGGGAATGATGCCTTGGGCAACATTAGGAGGAATTGAGGAGGGGCGTTTCCATTTGTAATCGTCGTCCATTGGTCGTCCCAGATACCGCTACAATGACGAAGCCCTCAAAGACCTAGCCAACCTCGGTATACCCAAATGGCGTGAGGTGGCGCACAACAGGGAAGAGTGGCGTTCTCTTGTGTCAGAGGCCAAGATCCTCTTTGGGTCGTCTAGCCAGCGTAGTAAGTAAGTAATTATTAAACACTAGTTTAGTTAAGTGTCATGTATTTTTGTGTGTTTTAATAAAAAGGAGGTTCTCTTTTTAAAAACATATTGGATGATTGGAACACTCTACTCTTCGAACCCTTTGAATGGTCACTTTCAGCAAAGTCCAGCAGATCTGCAACTATAACTGACCTAGTGGCTCGTCGACGCAGCACTTCATGGTCGGGTTGGGGCACTCCACCTCGCCGAGCACATTGGCGCGATGGCGTGCATGCACACGCCGGGACAGTTCTTCGCGTCCACCTGTGTGTCTAGCGTGTCCAGCAGACCTGCACCTAGTACTGATCTAGTGGCTCGTCAACGCAGCGCTTCGTGGGCGGGTTGGGACACTACCTTTCGACCACGTTAGATGATCTCTAACCAGGTCCAGCAAATCCACAACTACTGACCTAGTGGCTCGTCGACGCAGCACTTCATGGACAGATTGGAACACTCTAATCCTCCAACTCGTCGAATGGCCACTTTCGGCTAGATCCAGCAGATATTAGATGATCTCAACAGGTCCAGCTGACCTACAGCTAGTACTAACCTAGTGGCTCGTCGACGCAGCACTTCATGGACGGGTTGGGGCACTCCACCTCGTCGAGCACGTTGGAGCAGATGAGCGACGCGATGGCGTGCATGCACACGCCGGGACAGTTCTTCGCGTCCACCTGGGTATCCAGCGTGTCCAGCAGACCTGGAAGTCGAAGTTAATATGTTAAACTTTTTGAAATAATGCATTAAATGCGTGCGGCTAGAAGATGTTGATACCCGCTCACGTCAGTCAGCTCGCGACCACGGATGTTGTGATACATTCGAAACGTCGGGCAAAACCTTAAAAAAGGTAAATTAGTTATAATTGTACGCGATTAAGTCCCGTTCCCCAATAATAAAATCTGAGTCTTTACGGGATTTAAAATAAAATAAACTTAATTCTGCAAGTAATTTGCCAGCAAAGAATAAATGTCGTAAAGACTCAGATTAATTCAAAAAACATCTTGAGGTCTATTTTACAAAACTTATGGTTTTGCATTTTAAATTGGCACGCGCAAATTCAAAACCAATTCAATGCGTTAATAATGAAAATAAATTATCCTAAGTTTTTTGCCCATTACCGAAGTAAAAGCCAAGATAAAAGTTTAGCGTTACCTACTAAGTACCCTTGGACTTGCCTACGTTCAATGCGTACGGTGACCGCGAAAACCGGTGAAGCACAATGTTACTTTATCATAATTATCAAAAGCAGTAATCTTGAATTTGTAAATGTCTCGTTGATGTGTGTTACCATTACCATCTTTTCTGTTCTGTGGTTTACCATCGACAACGAGTTAACTGACCGTTTCTAAACCTTATTGCAACGGAGTAAGATCTACTAGTGGCCAGTTTAGCGTCTTGTGTACGAGCGTAGGCGTCCTCTCGCAGGTTCCCGTTATCCCGTGGAATGTAGGTACACGCGCCGGCGCCGCCGACCTTGGCTGGACAACGGTTCTCTAACAGCTGATTATACGTTTACTCAGTTGGGACAGGTTCAACCGTCCCTCGCTGTAGGTAATGTGCTGTTGGGACGAATTCTACATTATATTTTGAGTTACATACTTACACTAGTAGGTAAGTATGTTAGCGATAAATGATTGTTATACCTACGTTCGAAAAAAAAGCGCTCATCGTGCTAGTTAGGCATGGGCTTGATCTGTTTAGTTCCGTATACTTATTTAACTGAATTCCGATGTTTTTCAAACAGAATAGTGTTTCGCTTTACCGGAGGTCCAGTATTATAGGTACCTATTGGTAAAATATTTGTGGCCTGCGATCGTTCGCAACCACCATAAGCCAAACGTGTTATACCAATATGATATCAATGATGGTTCGAGTCAAAGGGCTGATGAGCTTTAATTACGTGCCAGTGCCAGAATCCTGCCCTGCCAGCAGCGTTGGCGCACACCGCAAATTGACGATTCAACTGGATTTATTCAGGTGCTTTAACCTTGCCTTTATCTTATGCCGAAAACACGTAGGTCGTCACGCAGTCCGCAACGCGCCCGCGTTACATCGCACGCGCATTTCTGGCCCGCCCCAGTGGCCCACATGACCCACTTGACCCATATGGCCCTAATGGCGACGACCCAGGGCTGTCAGCGCAGAGAATTTGTGAAGTACTACGCGGCGTGATGCAAGACAAGAAGATGAATTCTCTCTTCTTTTTCGCGTCAACATAATAGTGCTTTTACAAAGCTTGGGTGCGTGGACAGCTGAGTGGGTATTTTTTGCGTCGTTTGTATTTTATTTACCTACTTGTAAATGTGTGTAGAAGTTAATAATATTTATCTACACACATATCATAAATCCTCTAATATGCGTTCGGAAACCGTAGAAAATGACTCTCATTTCAACATTCAATGAATTTATGACAATTTTCTTATCTGTGGCTAAGTTTACAGCAGTAATATTTTTTTTTATTTTAATCTCATATATGATGTTAAAATATTAAACGTCAAACAAAACTGTCAAAATTTAAATGTCAAAGTTGACATGTCCCTATTCTAGTATCACTGAAAATTCAAATTCAGTCGATGCGAAATGTCAGCTCGATGTTTTTTTAGTATATATCGCACGAAATTTGAGCTAGAACGACATGATCACATCAGAATAGGGACTCTTTACTTTTTAAAATAACATTCAGGTATCGGTTGCCAGTTCTGATTTCGATATTTCCGCAACCGTGCAAAAAAGGTTGTATTAACACAATTATTGTATTTATTTACTACGGTTTCTGAACCCATCTACACACTCTTGTTTTAATGCCCCTCATTATGTACCAGTTGCATAAACTACTATTTTTTTCTTCTTTCTCATTTTGTATGTACCTACAGCGAGTGGGAGTAAAACAGTGACTCCTGCATTGATTCGCAAGTCGACAGCAAAATGTGCTGCGTTGTTGTTCAAATGACCTTGACTGTATCACTCCAATGAGTAACTAAAAGATACAGGATACATTCGTAGTGTGACTCACATTTCGCTTTCTCCTCTGGCATTGTCGGTTTTGATTATCGTTTGTCACTTGTCTCATATGTGAACAATGTTGCGGTTCCCTCCTTATTTATGGTCTATCACTGGGATTAAAAAAAAATGCATGTACGGAATGACTGTGCTGTCGTGTATATAGTGACTTTGGTCACTGAAGGAGAACATCGTAAGGCAAACGCTGGTTTATGGCACCAGCAGCAAAATTTTTATGTTCTTCGCGCGACACCGTGCTGACGGGTCAGACAGAACAGAATGAGTGCTCAGCAGATTGAATTCGAATTTAAATACGTACTTAATATTAAGTAACATACACAATTACACATGCAGTCTGAGTATGATAACATCATGCTGTAAACTTACACCCTAACTATATGTTTTTTCTCTGACACTTCATATCTTTAGTTAGTGATGTGATGTTATCGATGTGGTTAAATAGGGTCGCTAGGCGAGTTCCGCGGCCTGCGCCAGTTGGCGGCCGCCTGAACAACGCAGTTTTTTCAATTCAAGATATTTACATTTTTACATGCCCTAAAGAAACGTCGAGTCGTATGCGTTTTTATTAGTAGTAGAAAATATCCTTTCAGTTTATCATCTCATCCAAGTGGCCGCAAAACTGGCGCATCAAATTAAGAGGCCGTAAACTCATCTACCGACACCAAATGCAATATTACCAACAATCGCACATCACTAGTTGCCGTACCGCGCAGTAGTAAGTTGAAATCTTTTCGGAATGTGAAAGACAATGCCTACGGACCTACAATAGACACATTATTGTCATATTTCTCATTTTTAACAACTCTGCACCCATTCAAACAATGACAACTCGTATGGTTGTCGATTAGCATTGTATTTGTCCCCCCCCCCCCCGCTCCTCCCGGCGGCGGACCGTTACCCGATGACCTAACGAAGCCGATTTCTCCGGCCGAAAACGAAAGTACGCTCGCTAGACGCATGCGCCTGCGCTGATAAGGGGACAGCTCCCGTACATACATATACGTGTGGACAGACCAACCCAAGACCAGCCGCACCAGAGAGGCACTCACTTACATACTTGACAGTAAGGGACGGATGCTATTAATATGTCCTTGATAATAAGGGACGAAAGCGATCATTTTAGCCTCGTAGTTAAACTTTACATAGATTTACCTCTATCTAGTCTAGGTAAATATTTGTAAAGGTCCATAATGTCCATGTTAGGTATTTACAAATATTTCCCTGATTAAAAGTCACGTACCGTATCGCTTGGCTACCGAGAAAAAATAAACGGCCAAGTGCGAGTCAGACTTCGCACCAAGCGGGTTCCGAACCAACAACTTAATTAAGATTGTTTGTTTTCGCGCCCCATTTAGCTGTATGGATCCCCCTTAAAACATTTAAAAATATGTTTTCACTATTTGTATGGCTTTAGGACACCAAGATGCTTATACTGTGAAAATTTTTAGAATGTAACTCCAACCGTTTTGGCTGTAAATGGATGGTTCAAAAAGTCGGTTAGGTAGGTATTACATAAATTTACTGCAGCGTTAGGCTAACCTAAGTGGCTAGAGGCTAATAGTGGCTGTCTTTACCCTTGAACATTTTTTCTTCCCTGAGTCCTATTTCCGGGCAGTTTGTCCTTCGGGCATCTGAAGAAACTTTCACGAACTTTAACCTACCTATTCTTCGAGTGCTGGTTATATTTACAGGGAACAAGGAGATTTTTCCATTCTCGTATAGGAAGCTGACCATGATCGTATGCTGTTCGTTCATGGCCATCATAGGCCTGTGCGCCCACGCAGGCTTTCTCGCGCGTCAACGACCGGCGATGTGACGTCACAAGCTGTCACCAGCTTATCACTCACGTAATGTTATGTTGGACGTTAGTACGTTAATTTAAGGTAATTATGAACTACAATTTAAAAAAATACTGTCATGTTATATATTATATTATTTACATAGAAAAAAGTTTTTGGAGCATTGTTGGTAATTAATTATTTTATTATATTATATTTGTATCCATTTAATATCAGACACAATTCTGTATAGTACCTATATGATTTTTTTTTAATTATGTGACATTGTGTGCGTGATAAAACGTTTTGCAAATATCAAAAAGCAATCAAAGACAGCACAAATTGGTATATTATTGGGTTTACTCACGCAAACCACGCAAAGCTCAAACGACTTACTTAAAAATAGAGTTACTGAATGACGCTTAATTAACAGGTACTTACATTCATTATTTAGTCAACAAAGCAGTAGGTGATTGTTCGGCCTCTGTTAAGTTTCCCCAGGCTTTCAATGTTTATTTTCCGTTTAGGTTAATGAAATCACATTTCTTTTATAGAAATGTGATTTCATTCTCATTCTCTTTTCATCTTTTAGAAAAAATTGTTATTGAATTAAAATATTGTTTTTTGACTTAATGCATGGTGAACTGCTTGCTCTACAGTTGTTGGGTGAGTATTTCGCGTTTAAAGCTTTTGAAATGAAAGAACAAACTGTTCTAGGACAAACCGGACTTATTTGTCATACGCTATAAACCAAATCGTAGAACAAAACGGACTACAGCTTTTAAGTGTAGCTTCACGCGTTGATGTCTATTATTGTGCGGCTTTGTTCTAAAAGCTTTTCCCGAAGGTATCGTATCGTTTGCAATGTTTCATATTCTTCAGTTTTATTTAAGAAAATTGAAGCAGTCTTATGTAGTGACTATATTGGTAATGGGGAGTTTAATCCACAGTTTAATCATATAATTTTTAAAGATTTTTAGAGAGACAAAGAAACACGCGGACGTTGTGTGACAATATAACTCTTCATGCCGAACGTCACACTCCTCGATAGCCCATCCCTCTCTGTTTTGTCGGTATTTTGGCCATTCATGTACCCAGATGAAATCAAACATCGAACGCTCAGCCGTCACTGTCACATTTCGAAAGGGTAACAGAGATAGAGCTTGCAGGCTTTTTTTAATTTTATTTATTTAAAAATATTGCCTCAAATTATTAAAATTCGGAAGCTGTCAAATTACTATTTTAGTTATGAGTGATTTTTCTCCTTTTTATGTTTCATAGTGTCACATAGTAAAAAAACAAGTAAAGTTGGAAAAATAAATCAAATTGGAGGTTACTTTGGGAATTAATTGTATCGAGCGAAGTGTTATGAATCGTGTATCGAAAGCTGTGTTATTAAAGATAATATAATCAAGAATAATATATATTTTTCCCACGTCTACAAATATCAACGACTCTGAGAAAAATGGGATAATTCATGGGGTATTTTCGCATATCTGGCTCATGGAACCGCCTTAATAAAATAATCTAGTGCAGAACCTAGTGCAGTGTGTGGGCAGTGAAGTCAACATCATCGCGACAACACGAGGACAGAGCGATGAGCGGCGCGAGGGCCGTAATGTGACAGAGCCATCACTCTTTACAATCACTTTTGTATTTTTGTTCTTCCTGACTTCACGTTGTCCCAAAGGAAGGAAGACCAGCGCTAGCCAATGGCACTATGCTGATTTGGGGCCATTTCGTGACTGTGCTGTATATTGTGATGTTTTGCTGTTTGGTACTGTCGGTGTGGCACGAATAAATATTTGTTCCTTCTTTCTTTCTTTTTACTGTAGCAGCCAGGCTGGCTATTTGTCCAATATCGCACATGCCTTTGCGCGTGTCGAGCAATCGCTGAAACATTCGGCGGTCGACAGTGAACGCTCATTAATTCACTTTCAGCCGTTTCTCCGCGCACCCGGCGAGCGGCGCACGCGCAGCCACACGCCAGCGCCGGTAATTGTCGCCACATGTACGCGATTTACATTGTATTTTCAGGGCGAATAATACGTTCGGCATAGGAATGCCAGAACAGAGAAGTCTTAGGAATTTGACTTCTATTTTCTTAATTCTTAGAGGGTCGGTGACGCCAATGGAGTAACATGCGTCTATAGGCTGCGGTGACCGCTTACCATCAGGCGGGCCGTACGCGTGTTTGCCCCCGACATGGCATAAAAAAAGCCGTCGGAAATAGGTAAGCGGCCCGCGAGCCACCTTATTGAGTACCAGCAATGGACACCTTTTTACAGGACTGCCAAAAAAAAGAGTGTAATGTTTTAGGGGTTCAGATGTAAGATTCTTATCACAAATTATGAACACGTGCGGCGCGTGACAATTTCGTTAGCTGACTGAATGTGGCCCTAGGCTGATAAAAGCTTGCCGACCGCTGAAGGTTGTCTTAGAGTATGATAAAGTTTCATCCACGAAGGCGCGCCTCTCCACAGCCCAATCCGTACATTACGGTATTTTACTCATAGTCAAATCATCAACTTTTTATTAAATGTCAAAAACGATTTGTTTATATGAAGTTTATTGGGAAATACTGTCTTAGTGACGTCACTAAGACAGTGTGAATTGGTATGTTCAAATCAGCGTCGTTTTTATATCTTTAATGTTTATAAAATCTTTCAATTAGCTAAAATAGATTAATAATTGTTTTTTTCCGAATATTTTCGTTAGATCTTTTATTAGTCAAGTAAAAAATAACTAATTTTTACCTTAGTTTAATACCCTATTGCGCATAGATTAGTATGAGATTCGCTGTGGAGGGGCGCGTCGTCGTGGATGACGGCATTAGCATCGTCCCTTACTTAGCCAGTATACCTACCTATACTTAAGTGATGCTATATGTCCAATTAAAGGATGATTCACGCTAGACCGTTCCGTGTCTGGGCCGGCCCGTTTTGTTGCGTTTTGTGTTTGTGTTGTGTGTTCTGTGACCGTCGCGCGTCCGTCGATTTCTTGTACATACTACAAAACGGTCCGGACACGGAACGGTCTAGCGTGAATCATCCTTAAAGCGCGATCATAGCTAGACTGATCGACGTATTTGTTACGCCGTAACTCTTTTTCAATCAGAAAAAAAGAAATTAATGGACGCGCGCTGTATAGATCGGATCTACAACTTGTTAACATATTATGCTTCTCATAGCTCGAAACATGATGCACATTATGAGACGGTGAAACTGTTAATCCATGATAAATGCTGGCGTGCAGCGACAGCTCGTGTCAATAATTAGTAAGGCAACCCCTGATCATTCCGCGCGCTCCGCAATATAATTTGCATTATTTATAATGTAACGGAACATCTGAGCCAGGTACCACGCGTCTGCGACAGCAGCCATGCGTTACTGAATATGATTCAAAGACTACAATGTTATTACCTAAAGTAATATGATCTTAGAATTATTTGTTACTAAATTTGTAGTTTAATTTGTATGTTGTGTCTAAAATAGTTGGAATACATCAAACTACAACCTACTTATTAATTCTTTTAGATTATTAAATACAGAAGTAATAAAAATTACGCAGTAATTAATATAAGACTACAATAAAAAGACCATAGAAATTTGTGACGTCATCAGTCATATTTCCTTACAACTTCTTACCAAACCAAACGAGCGTTTTAAACGTTTCACATAAGGTGCTGAGTTGACTTGACATATTATAGGTTTGTCGTGGTCGTGTTGGATGTTCCCCCTGGATTTTCCCCAGGCCACTCTCCAATCGCGCACTACTATCGCTTTATTGGGCCCGGCCTATACAGCCACAGTCTGGTCCAAAAAAAAACAAAAAAAAACTACGGGTTGCACTCCGGGAGTGCCGGCAGAAGTGAAAACTCAATAAAGAAAGTAAATAACAAAGATATTCATATCCGTATCCGTATCGGTATCGGTATCGGTATCGGTACTGGTATCGGTATCGGTATCGGTATCGTTATCGGTATCCGTATCCGTATTCATACTCATGTTCATATTCATATTCGCATAATCCATTTACATATTTGTCCCGAGTATCATTGTGTCTTACGCATCTAAGACCAGCTGAGTTTGACCCCTCCTAACATCGCAATCACGATACTAGGAGGGGTCAAGTAGCTGGTCTAAGAATCTTCGAATCTGTCGCGAGTTTAACAAATTTTCCCCAGTACAAAAGTGCTCAGCGCCGCTAAAGAAGTTTTCACTTCAAAAAAACTAAAGTTTTGACTATCATATAAGTGTAGGTATTGTAATTAATTTCACCAAGCTGCGATGTTCGGCTCGCGTTGCGCTTGCGATTCAGCGCGCGTGCGCGTCCCGCCGCGTTTTAGGAAAAGAAAGCCTTGTTCCGCCGCCCTTATTAATTAATCTGCGTTTGCGCACCGTCGCGCCTGCGCGTTGACTCACGAGGTGTCTAGCCGACACGCGCTGAAGACACATAACCATCACTTATTTTGTTATACCTAAATATATTTTTTTTAATCAAAATCAAATCAAGCCAGCCAATCCAAAATCAAAACATTTATTCTGCAAAATGTCACAAGGGAACTTTTCGAAATCTATCTCCAAGTATATTGCCAGATGTTCGCTCTCAGTGATGTCTGTACGAGTAAGTTCGACACAATCGGAAAGTTTCATGTAAAATATTTCAATAAAATCGGATTTTAAGAGCGCATAAACAGGTCCACTAGCGCCAGCACTCGTGAATAATTGTAAATATTTAAATTTAACCATAGATCCTACTAATATTTTATAAATTTATTTCATTTAACAAATGACATGTAAATACAACTTAAATCTTATACGCAAGATAATGTCAATAAAAACTTACTAACTAAATTGACACAAACATGCCCAGTCAAATAACCCGCCCCGGATCATGTAATAAAACGCGCGCGACGATAGCGATAAATAGCTTATTTAAAGGAATAAAAGACTAAACGTTGTGAATTTATTTTGGCCAATGTGAATCGTCTATGGTTTTAGGACCCCGTAATGTTGTAGCCGAAAGAACCCAGTTTCTTTAATGTGAATGCTTGTCAGATCATTGGACTCTCATACTACACTAAAACGTTAATGGATACCCTAACGTTCCTATTAGTACTTATTCCTAGCCAGTTTTTCCTATGTACTATACCTACTCATTATTAATTTTGTATTATTATTATTATTTGTTTTTTCAATACTATCTGCTACCAGCTCTTCCTACGTCGGTCCGTTAAATAATAGTAGCGGGGTTTATAAAGAAGGGCAAATTTTCTTTATAAGCCATTTCCCTAGATCAAAATTACCCATTGTATACTTTCTACGCATAAAACCCAATCATTAAGCTAGCTAAGGATAATTTTGATAGATATAGTATGGTATGTTGTTGTATTTTATCCATACAGGCTACTATTATCGCAGGATGCAGAATGACCTCTACATAGACTCTAGCTCGTCCTACTGATGAAACGAGTTCATTAGTAGTCGTGTAGATGATTGAAGATCATCTCTAGCTAATAACCCCGACTAGCCCTAAGCTCACCATTGTTTACTAGACCTAATGGTATATAGCTTGTGAGGCAGTTAGACTAAACAAATTGTTCCACTTATGATGAAAAGACATGTGATCTACTCCGTATCGTCACTAGAAACAACCCAATTCTTGCTGAGATGATTCTATTGTCTCAATCATAACTGGAATCTGAATTAGACTAATTCATGGAAAATAGCTTTGCCTCCTATATAATTTATGACTCTATTCGGTTGTAAATTGTATACATAACAAAAATAACGTTATTAGTTATTGCTTAACCTGTTAAAACCCTCAAATATATACCTGAAGCTGTATTTCATAATAGTACTCATTTATGTGAACCACTTCCCTCAACCAAGGCAGTTTGCTACTTAGCTCAATAAGTAATCGGTGAACATTTAAAATTATAAAATTTACATACAGTTGTATTATTTAATCACTTAGTATTTGTTGAAAGACCTAGATTTTAAGACCTGTTGATTATTACTACTGACCCAACCTTCCTAGTGTTTATTGGGTGATCTAATTGATTACAGACGGAAAATAGACACTTGTTTGCTTTTACTACTTCAATCTCAAGCCACCCAAATCCTTTCTAGCGCTTGCTGAATGACCTAATTACCTACAGACGGACGCTGGGCTTTAAAACCTTTATTGGATGACCTAGAGATGAACAATAGGCAGTCACTGCTCCTCTTACTACAACCACAGGCTATCAGAACCCTTTCTAGTGCTTGTTGAATGACCTAGATACCTGTAGACGGACATTAGACGTTAGAACCCTTTTAGTGCTAATTGGTTGACCTAATTACCTATAGACGAACGATAGACAGTCGTGGCTTCCTCTGACTACAAACCCAGGCTCCCAAATCCCTTCTAGTGCTTGTTGAATGATCTAGGTACCTACAGACAGACGTTAGGCATTAGAACCTTTGTTGGATGACCTAAACTACCTTAGAGACGAACAATAAACAGTCGCTGCTCCTCTCCACTGACAGACAGACATCAGAACCTTCTAGCTCCTGCTGAACGACCTAAATACCTACAGACGAACGATAGACAATTGCCGCCTCCTCTGACTACAAACCCAGGCTCCCAAATCCCTTCTAGTGCTTGTCGAATGACCTAGGTACCTACAGACAGACGTTAGGCATTAGAACCTTTGTTGAACGACCTAACTACATTAGAGACGAACAATAAACATGTCGCTGCTCCTCTTTCTACAACCTCAGGCTATCAAAACCTATCTAGTGTTTGTAGAAAGACCTAGGTTATATATCCTATGTCCCATAGTGTGCGAATTTAACCTATTCCTATCCCCAATTTTACCCCTTTTCGCTTATTTAAAACTAAAACCACAATATGGTTTTTAGTTTCAAATAAGGTTGTGATTTGCCCTAAGCTTAGGCTGGAAGAGTTCGGCGAGCTACTCCGAGGTAAGTCAAACCCTAACAGCTCGTGTAAGTTGGCCCCCCTTCTCGTCCGAAGACATGGCGGAGAAGGTAGCCTACCCTAGCGTGTATATACAGATAATATATAAATATATTTAACAAGACCGATCTCCTGAATACTGGACGATTTTACCAAGCGGAGTATACACTCCTTTGCCAAGGTCTGGACTGAGCAGAATAGGCCATGGTTACGTCGCCAGCTGGGCATCAGAAAATCGTGGAAGATAATTCGCTTTCTATGTCGGTAAAGAGAAAGCGCCGAGCCACTTCCAAACTCGGTTGCAAATAAGGCTCCGGGATGACCGCGTTTGGCACCGTTTGGATACGGTAATCCCGTTAGACATACTGTTTGTCTAGATAGCATTCTGGCTACAAAATAATTTAAACAATAAAAACTAAAAAATCCCCATAAAATTAAGTCAATTTAAAGTAAGGAGTGATTTTCCCGCCATGCAGAGTGACCTCCCATAGCAGCAGAATCACACCCTTATTGACCATAGAACACCCACCAATAGTAATTTGACAGCAATAGCCAGAGACACTACCAGCACGATCGACGAAATTAAAGTGAAGCTACCCACAACCCACACCTCCTTTTATACTATGAAGCTCGGACATCGTGGACTCGAGAGACATGCGAGACTCGACGGCCAATAGGGATTCGGCAGCCAATCGAGACTCGGGGGACAATCAAGACATTAGGGACTCGACAGACACGCGGCACCCCGTCAAAGCAGTGCCGACAAACGATGCCGCCAAGCGGTAAATCTAATAGACACCGTCAAAGAGACGCCGCCAAACAATACCGCCAAGCATTATACTCGGTTAACAATAGGAGGGGACAATCTAGACATTAGAGACTCTGCAGACAATATGGGGGGACAAATAAGACATTAGAGACTCGGCAGACTATAAAGGGGGGACAAATAAGCCATTAGAGACTTTGCAGACTATAGGGGGACAAATAAGACATGAGAGACTCGGCAGACAATAGGGGGGACAAATAAGACATTAGAGACTTTGCAGACTATAGGGGGACAAATAAGACATGAGAGACTCGGCAGACAATAGGGGGGACAAATAAGACATTAGAGACTTTGCAGACTATAGGGGGACAAATAAGACATGAGAGACTCGGCAGACAATAGGGGGACAAATAAGACATGAGAGACTCGGCAGACAATATGGGGGGACAAATAAGCCATTAGAGACTATAGGGGGACAAATAAGACATGAGAGACTCGGCAGACAATAGGGGGACAAATAAGACATGAAAGACTCGGCGGACACGCGGCACGCTGTCAAAGCGGCGCCGACAAACAATAGCCTACTCCTTCTCATGACAAAGGGTCGTAACATCCTTTCCTTAGTTCTAACTTATTCCTCAGCAAATAAGGTTTAATTTCAAATGTCGATTGCTTTATATCAATCGATGCCGGCCATGCATGGACGAAAAGGAATAGGTAATAAACATTATTGTTGGGTTCATTGGTAATTTTGACATTATTTTACTGTCCAATTTAACGTTTTAAGCTGGCATAATTATAGGTATTCGGGAATAACCTTAGCATCCTTAGTAGTATAATTTATTCGATGTGTTTCTTGACCTTGAATGTTTTTATACATTCTTTCGCACAAAATAAATCCAGATGAATAGAATTACTTTAAAAATACTCAAGGGGCACGGTAGTGATCCCGCCAAGTCGCCTAATTATTTATAACAACTCACTAAGGCCGTCAAAAATGAAAGAGTGAGCTAAGTCAGCTGTCCCTTGGAAACTATTTTAATATAAACGTAACTGGACCTGCCAGCGGCGTTCTGTTACAGCTCTACCCCCAGAGGAGTTTTAAAGGCCAGATCTTTCAGATCTTGTCGGTAAAACTCATCTTCAACCTCTTAACATAAACATAACGACAGTTACCTAATTTTCAGTGATAAAAATCAATGATATTAGTTTATTGTCAACAACAAACTTGAAAGGTTTCAATTTATTGATATGTCAATCCCTCCACAAAAGTGACTTTAGTGTGGTGAGTATTTAGACCAAAAGGAAAGAGCAGGGGCGACCCGGTGAAGGAGAGTGAACCAATAAACCTTCAACAAAGACTCGTGATAACCTATTCCTCAAGACCTTTCCATTTGCCAGGAGTACCAAGTTGTGAATTTGATAGACTCTATTAGTCCGATTTTGCGGTATCAAGCTGGATTTCTGGGTCTGGCTGGGCACCCATACGTCCTGACTCACATTGTCCGAGTTCTGCCTGATCCCCCAAAAACTCTCCACGCAATTATAGAAAAATCCATTATGTAAGTACTAAGATTCATCACTCGTCAAAATTAAGATTCAATCCACTCCCTATCCACAAATCACCATAGCGCATCCCCATTGGCGTGTGTTTCACTTGAACAAGATAACCGTTTGTTCAATTTTAACATGGCAAAATTTATCACTAGTTACGGACTTACGGTGTTAAACGATAATATTTTATACCAACATTGTAGTTCAATAAATTAATTAATACAGCTCAACGCATGTGTATGCACTTATGCCCACACTACTTAATTGATTATGTAACATAATTTATTCATGTACCACCAGAGTAACATTTTACTCTCATTTGTGTGATAATGGAAGTCCATATTTATAGGTATCGGTTACCTTATCCAAAGTGAGGTGTGTATACCCAATATCATAGCTTTCTTAGCTCGAGTGAAGTCTGTGCCAACACAGTAAGTCTTAAAAGACCTTGTCATATTATTGACTGTAACCTAGCACCTATTACTGTGGTGACACAATCGTGTTTTCATTTGGAGGGACCAATTACCAAATAAATCTAGGTTGTACTGTAAGTTTCGTTCAGTCGCAAGAAACTCATTCATACCTCTCATAACACATTCATGGTCTACCTAATATTCAATCATTCGTGACTATGCATCCTTCGTCTTTTACGCCAACACATGCTAATCATTATTTTATTCATATCAGACGTTCAGCCTCTAACGATCAAACAGAACTCCGTAAGTACCACCACAATATAAACATTGCTCCTTTCAAGTCTGCAATATTTTAAGCAAATACAAAATTAAATCTTAATAGTACATAGAATTCGACCATGTAAATTCTGTATTGAAAATGAACCAATTTGGCTCGACGACACCACCCCACACGTCACGTTTCCATATAAATATGACGTACAAAGTACAGTGCCACCAACCCATACTGGTTTGACACTTTATTTGCCTGGAAGAGCTAACGTATCCCGACTTCATTAATCTGCATATTGTTACTAATTATAATATAAAACAATTAAGAAAGTATTATGAGCATCTTATTTTTCCTTACTAGCAAAACCCGTAAGTATATTCCCGTAAATTCATTTCCAAAGGTCAACCGACTCAACTGCACCCCACTCTACCCCCCGATTACATAACCCTTAGACCTTACTGTAGCCTTTAATACGTATTAATTTAATTACTTAATAATTCAACTAAAGTTTCCGTATGAAATACTCAAAAAAAAAACGTGCAAGTTCCCTAAATTTTTAAGGGACTACCTGTTAAAAATTATATTGAAAATGGAGCGATGGGTCTATCATATTGAGAATGAAGCGACGAAATATAATAATGTAGATAGGTACTAAAATTCCTTACAAATATTTTTATACCAGCTTAATTAACTTAATGCGTTTACTTTATGCACGTCATGTTAGTCAGTCGAAAACCGCATACAACTACACTTCACTAATACACTTCACATCACTAAAAATAAAAATAAAATTATATTTTCATTGGACCGACAAGTGTCATCGTTTACCGTACGAAATGAAAAATAAAACGTCTAAACGAAGGAAACGAAGTGTCATTGTCTTGTCATTGATCTGTCTGTCAAGTGTCAAAGAAAATGGAAACGCAAACGCACCAAAATATTGCGCTTGTATTTAAGTAAATATCACGTAAATATAACAGTGAACAAATGATTATTATTTACAAGTGAGTATAATTTACATTGCTACCTGTACAATAATTATGAACCAAATTCACCGCAACTCAATGATAGAAATTTCAACTCAATCAATCTCTAATTTCCAGACGCCCTATGGATTACATGGATTCAGATGATCTAGGATGGAGCTAGAACGGTCTAGATAGCAATAATGCGCTAAGTGCCTCATACAGTCACGACCTCCAGTCATGAGTATGCAACCAACGAGAAAGACAACCTCAAGAATTGATGCTCGCCGACAAGAGTTTGAGGGAACAACAACTTGACCTGTATTTTCGACCCTAATGTAAGTGTCAGTCTGTTCAATATACCCGTCTGTCTTCTCAAATAACACAGATACCATAGTGACTAATTTGTGTTATCTTTCTTTACAGTAGTCCACGTTCTGAAGCTCTAAGAATTGATTGCTCTCTAGTGAAAAAAAATTAAGTAATCATACTACCGGGAAGTATTGACCAATAACAAACAACTATGAACCCGACCTGATATTGCTCTGGACCCCTTATGTAAGTGTATGATCAAATTTTGAGTTCAAGCCTTAACCCAGCAATTTATATTTGAGTACTGTCACATTCACATCTTACAATACTAATACTCTCTATTGGTACCCCATGTTGGTAGTTAAACAATGATAATGACTATACATACCAACGCTGACTTTAAAACATGAAACTGACATGTCCTCTCCCGGCGATGAAAATACAAAACAATCCTTCGTCATCCGGCCGAGAATCCCAGCCACCTGTAATCAAGGGCTTAAGATATTGGTTAATAAAATTGTAAATACATTATAAAAGCTGGAGTCTCTCGCCAAACACATCAGCGATTGTGTCAGGAGACACCGCTACTCCAGAACTAGAGCAGGTACAACCAACAAACCACACTTTGAACCAAGTTAGCATCATGCTGGCCTAGCTCCATGGCGTGAATGCTTCAAACCTTAATAAATCTCTTTGTTTATAATGAAATATATACATGTATGGAGCGAATAAAAATTTAAAGTTTGAAAATAGTCTCTTCACCCAATTAGTCAGTTTAGTATATTCACCTGGTTTACTCACATACTTGTTTACTTTAACTTTATTAACTGCTCAACGAAAATGTAGATTGACCACTCCTAAATGTTCTCATCGAAACTTCAATTTTCCTACCTATGTAGCCGTCTGGTCATATGTTTTCTTTTTCAAATTATCAATTATTTACTAAATTATCTGATATCCGTTAATCATAATGTGGCACTTTTGCAATATATATTCATTACACTACTCCCAGTTGCAATTATACCTCCCTGCCTTTAGCCTAATTTTTCTTTCCTTTTATGTTACAGTGCATAATGTCATCCGGAGGCCTGAAAGAATACCCATCATGAACCTACTTCTGTCTACTCCGAATGAAGCTTATATGCCTGCATCGTTACAATGCCCATAACATTATGTTATATACCATACTACTGACGTAAAAAGAATCTACAATTATACTTTGTATGGAACATGAAAATATGCAATTTGTTTCTTATATGAAACATTACACCCATATAAGTATGTGTTTTGTGAAATGGCGTTTAGCATTTCGCCTTCACTCCTTGCGTCACGAATTTGTTTGCCTATTGTATATATGTTGTGTCACCTTCCTATATTACATATGCTACATTCTCATGAGGATATCATTTTTTCTGCATTACAATCATTAAACATAGTTTATCAACATAACTCTTATTTTATTTTTTCAAAAATACTAAGACTGACTCATGGTCCTCCTCTCTCTGTATATAATATAAACTTAACTAACACAATATCTCCTTGAAAACATAAACGAATAATCCTAGAATCTAAATACTAAAAATATCATTCAAGAAATAATAATCATAAAAAAACAAAATAAGAAATAGTCATTTTGTTACTGGGAATTGAACTTAGTTCCCTCGCTTCAGAGGCTGGTGGGCCTCCACTGCGTCACCGGGTAGTTGTTGTGTTAAGCGAAATCAGCGTATGGGTTCTACGGACGGTATCACTTATTGAGTGAGCAATCACAATCCTAAGTAATTTAAGGTAAACTAGTGCCTACGCCAACTCATGGCCTAGATAGCGGATCCCAGGCATTCCCTAGGACGCAACTGATCCGGGACAACGCTAAAAAGACAATTATTAATCTACAGTAGATATCAACCTAATATTTCTGTCTTACATAATATGAACTTACATTTTCGCGGAAAGCGCTATACAGCTAAGTTCTACAACTAAAAGGAGTTCTTCTGACTATCACTAACGTGCTGAAATTTATGTACAAGGTGAAACCAAAGCATATTATTATATATAAAGTGAAATGTCTACTAATAAATTAAAACTGTAATTGTTTTAAATTCTTCATCAGCTTAGCATCATGTTATGTGAGTGCTTATAATTAATTGTTGATATTTTCTCAAGTCTGTATGACCTATAACAATCATTATGAATACATTCGGTATTTGTATTTTGTTAAATTGATCGGGAACCGAGACCTATTGTGACATCTACCGGTGAATAGTATAATCACACATACTCGTACATATATTTTATCTGGTAATGTTCATGTACTAAAGCTTATTTTAACCATTTGTATTTTACTTTAATAAGTCAAGTATACGCGACACACCAGTTACCAGTATTTACCAGTTCCCGAGGTATAAAAGCCTATCGATCTACTTATTTAACTTATTGTAGATTTAACTTACTATTGTCAAGCGTGCCCTCTAGTATTCAGTGACAACACTAAACACTGCAGATATAATTGCACATTCATAAATTACAATAATAATACTTCTGTATTTAGTATTTGCGCCCTAATTAAGTTGCCTAGCAAAAATTCTTCTATTTCCTGGCAGCTGTTTATGTCCTAACTTAATAATTTAACATGAATGATAAAATAAGATGTATACTATTCGCCCTCTATCGGTCAATCGCTAAACCTCTTGCGTTTTCTAGTCCACTCGACGTCATCCTACAATATCTGATCATGCATCCCGGTTTTCCTTACTTGCCGCTAGAGTATACTACGGTCGATAACATCTTAATTTCGTTTCTTATTTATCATCATTTACTTTCTTCCATTAAAATTAATCTAATAATATATGTATGCCTTGCGACTTCTTTTTTTTATGTCATTAAATCTCACATGATTGATAACACTGGACAATTGGTAACACTGAACGGAACGGGTCCCTCACTTCACTTCAATCCAATTTTTTCCCAAAATGGCGTTAGTGGCGTGAGACGTGGCATAGCTTAAAATTTATTTAGCCTGTTTTGTACTAGTGTTCGCCCATGTGAGTCATAAAATCATACATGTGAAGTGATGTGACTCTCCTCTCTGCTTTTCATTTTATGTGCAGTACAGATTCATTTAGTGTGCAGTTTGCGCGGGATCGTGAACTCCCATTGTGAAAATATGTATAACCGACAAAAGTGCGCCCACGCAACCTCGAAAGCCTGTTTGTAATGCATCTCTCAACTGCGTCTATCCATCTGTACTTTACTGTGCTGTATCGAGTGTGCATAACGTCTTTTACTCAATAAACGGGACGGAAGCCGGAGGTCCATGCAACCAATCTCCCGCCAACCATGACAGCTCAGAATCCCTCAAAATGGTAAGTTTCAAATGACTGTGTCCTAATTTATACGACGGCTCTCGATTTACTCGTTCAGTATTAGCCTAGATATCATCTGCACACGTTTCCCTAAGTCGTAGTATGATGCGTTGGAACAATCTGTTTCTATTCCCCTCTTGCAATTATCGCTATGTGATTGAATGAAAAGGCAATCTCATTTAAATTTGCCAAGCGAATGCGTCCTCCGCTAATGACGAGTACCACGAACTGATATGGATTTCAGAGCTTGAGGGTCCAAATCCCACCTGTGGCATTAAATTCTTCAATGTTTCACTTTGATTGGAAGTTTAGAAAGACAATCTTTTCTATAAACATCCTAACTCACATTTATTATGTTGTGTTAACATGTTAATTATCATTCATCCAATTACTTTGTTCTAAGTTCCATAATTTCTTATTCCGCTCTCCCATACTGCCCGACAAATTTCTACATTCTTAATGATTAACAATTTTCCTTATCCCTTTTCAGGTGTACTTGGATAGTGGAAACATAACACAAATCCTAGAATCATGCTGTTGTACATACATGTGTCCAATACTTAAACATGTAAAAAAACTGCGCCCCGCTATAAGGTGATGACATCTCGGAATCCCGCAATCATTTTAAAATGAAAGCTACCTAATGACCTCTTTGGTAAGTATTGTTCGCTATGGTGTTCCCCTATGGTATAAAATTATAAATAGACTAGTCCCTATCTGAAAGCAATGTGAATGAACATCCGGAAGATTAACCGTTCTAACTCGGGACATTTGTACCAGGCAATGTTAAAGTACTATATTCTTAGTACTGGTTATGTCTTTCAAGATAATTAAAGAAGACAACCCATAGTTATTGCACTGTCATGATCATCATCATAGACCAAGACTATTGACTTGAAACTTTGATTGGCATTTTCTGTCCCCGTGATACACTTTGAATCTTTTAGGATAAATAAATTCTTACTTTCATGTATTGTAAAGGTCTATATCTGGTGTTGCACTTTTAGGCAGGCTATTATCTATCTAGGCTAGAGTACTGTGACAATCTTTTCTGACCTTTTCTATATTAAAGTAATAAATATTACAAAATATTCCTAAGTATTCCTACATGACCATGTTCTCTTGTAACGCAAATGATAATGAATGTACAATAAACTTAACCTATATATTTATATTATATTTAACCTATGGAATTGCAACCGATTTCATAAAAAGTGTCTCAATCATACTAACTCTCCGCTATTGCCCTCAATTGTATACTATGGAAAAATGGTTCGTTCCTATGAACATGGTTAGTTCTTGTACTCATACTCATGTTTACCCCTAAACCGCAACATGCCTAGATAATTTACAGTATGTTCTTTAAGTCTAAAGTCCTACCTTCTGTTGAGATAAAGTCACTTTTCAATATATTCCTTACTGAACTATTCCCTCTTCGTTTGAGATGAAAATATGTCCTCCGATGTATATTTAAGTAAGGTGCCACTTTTGATATCATCTCTTGACTGTGATTGTTCTGCTTACAGCCTGCTACCATGTGGAGTGATGCGAATCTACTGTTTTCATAAACCGAAGCTGATGTGAATGAAGTCCTGAAGTCCTTCCTACGCCGTTTTTGCCCGGAGACCTGTTTGGATGATCGCTCACTGCGGGGCTCCCTGCTCTGCATAGTCTTCAGGTAATTATCTGTTCCTCGATAACATGTAGTATGCTGCATCTCATGAATGTCTTCCGACAGCCTATAGACACTTGCAACTCCAAAAAGTGCGCGTTGCCAACCCTTTATAATATTTGAGGATTTACTGAACTTGAAGATGGTGACAAATGTGTAGGCAGCCTGGTTAATAGTTTCTAGTTTTCACTGTAGCCTATGGACATTTTTTTCTTGTTTATTTATATACCTAAGAGATGAAAACAAGCACCCGGCCTATCCAATGGTGTTGTTTGGTCGCTGCAATGCAGTGACGCGCAACTTCCATTTATGAATTCGTCTACGTAGGTGATGTTATGGTATGTCATAGCCTAGTGACGCACGTTCCTTGTTTATGGATGTTTCTTCAGTGGTGGCAAGTACTCAAACTATGTGATGGTATGCCTCCTCAGCACATTTCTTGTCATCATCATGATCGTCATCATCAGCCTATATACGTCCCACTGCTGGGCACAGGCCTCCTCTCATACATAAGAGGGAATGGGCAATAGTCCTCATGCTGGGCCAAAGCACATTTCTTAATGAAACACAAATGATTTGTTTAGAGTACATTTCTTGTATATGGATGTATGTTCGGTGGTGGCAAATAGGCGCTCAACCTATATGCTGGTATATCACCGTAGCCTAGTGCCGCGCACTCCTTGTTTACGGAGATAGTAAATAAACACGTAGTCTATGTAATCATGATGGTCTGCCACTGTAGCCTAGTGATGCTCGTGTCTTTACCCAACTCTGTTCAATACATGTCAAGTGTTTTTACCGATTTTTGTTATTGTTGCTTCCTTGTCTTAATTTAATACTATCACTACCCCCAAATTATTAAACTAGAATGCCGGTTTTTATTTTTATATTTCTTGGAAAGTTTTTTTTTCTTATTTTTCTTGCTCGAATAGAAATCTAATGTCGCTAAATTATACTACTATCCATATACTAGAGTGGTTATCTTAAAAATAATAATTTTCCATGCATTTTTGTTTTCAGATGCCGTTCCTAGCCGATCGTTGGAAGAGAAATTTGAAGAAAGAACGATAAACCGAGATGAGAGTCCAGGAACCCGACAAGATCACACTCCGTTTTTCACGACAACAAATGTAGCCTACAAGAGGCTATCCTTTGGTCCCGGAACCAAATTTAATAAAAAATCATAACCTATTTTAAACATGTTACGCCAGAACGGAGCCCTAAGGCTCCCATACTGGTCACGGCTTGCCAAAATAGCCAGAAGAGGCCATACCAATCCCTTGGTCACGGCACCAAATGTAATAAAACGCGCGCGACGATAGCGATAAATAGCTTATTTAAAGGAATAAAAGACTAAACGTTGTGAATTTATTTTGGCCAATGTGAATCGTCTATGGTTTTAGGACCCCGTAATGTTGTAGCCGAAAGAACCCAGTTTCTTTAATGTGAATGCTTGTCAGATCATTGGACTCTCATACTACACTAAAACGTTAATGGATACCCTAACGTTCCTATTAGTACTTATTCCTAGCCAGTTTTTCCTATGTACTATACCTACTCATTATTAATTTTGTATTATTATTATTATTTGTTTTTTCAATACTATCTGCTACCAGCTCTTCCTACGTCGGTCCGTTAAATAATAGTAGCGGGGTTTATAAAGAAGGGCAAATTTTCTTTATAAGCCATTTCCCTAGATCAAAATTACCCATTGTATACTTTCTACGCATAAAACCCAATCATTAAGCTAGCTAAGGATAATTTTGATAGATATAGTATGGTATGTTGTTGTATTTTATCCATACAGGCTACTATTATCGCAGGATGCAGAATGACCTCTACATAGACTCTAGCTCGTCCTACTGATGAAACGAGTTCATTAGTAGTCGTGTAGATGATTGAAGATCATCTCTAGCTAATAACCCCGACTAGCCCTAAGCTCACCATTGTTTACTAGACCTAATGGTATATAGCTTGTGAGGCAGTTAGACTAAACAAATTGTTCCACTTATGATGAAAAGACATGTGATCTACTCCGTATCGTCACTAGAAACAACCCAATTCTTGCTGAGATGATTCTATTGTCTCAATCATAACTGGAATCTGAATTAGACTAATTCATGGAAAATAGCTTTGCCTCCTATATAATTTATGACTCTATTCGGTTGTAAATTGTATACATAACAAAAATAACGTTATTAGTTATTGCTTAACCTGTTAAAACCCTCAAATATATACCTGAAGCTGTATTTCATAATAGTACTCATTTATGTGAACCACTTCCCTCAACCAAGGCAGTTTGCTACTTAGCTCAATAAGTAATCGGTGAACATTTAAAATTATAAAATTTACATACAGTTGTATTATTTAATCACTTAGTATTTGTTGAAAGACCTAGATTTTTAGACCTGTTGATTATTACTACTGACCCAACCTTCCTAGTGTTTATTGGGTGATCTAATTGATTACAGACGGAAAATAGACACTTGTTTGCTTTTACTACTTCAATCTCAAGCCACCCAAATCCTTTCTAGCGCTTGCTGAATGACCTAATTACCTACAGACGGACGCTGGGCTTTAAAACCTTTATTGGATGACCTAGAGATGAACAATAGGCAGTCACTGCTCCTCTTACTACAACCACAGGCTATCAGAACCCTTTCTAGTGCTTGTTGAATGACCTAGATACCTGTAGACGGACATTAGACGTTAGAACCCTTTTAGTGCTAATTGGTTGACCTAATTACCTATAGACGAACGATAGACAGTCGTGGCTTCCTCTGACTACAAACCCAGGCTCCCAAATCCCTTCTAGTGCTTGTTGAATGATCTAGGTACCTACAGACAGACGTTAGGCATTAGAACCTTTGTTGGATGACCTAAACTACCTTAGAGACGAACAATAAACAGTCGCTGCTCCTCTCCACTGACAGACAGACATCAGAACCTTCTAGCTCCTGCTGAACGACCTAAATACCTACAGACGAACGATAGACAATTGCCGCCTCCTCTGACTACAAACCCAGGCTCCCAAATCCCTTCTAGTGCTTGTCGAATGACCTAGGTACCTACAGACAGACGTTAGGCATTAGAACCTTTGTTGAACGACCTAACTACATTAGAGACGAACAATAAACATGTCGCTGCTCCTCTTTCTACAACCTCAGGCTATCAAAACCTATCTAGTGTTTGTAGAAAGACCTAGGTTATATATCCTATGTCCCATAGTGTGCGAATTTAACCTATTCCTATCCCCAATTTTACCCCTTTTCGCTTATTTAAAACTAAAACCACAATATGGTTTTTAGTTTCAAATAAGGTTGTGATTTGCCCTAAGCTTAGGCTGGAAGAGTTCGGCGAGCTACTCCGAGGTAAGTCAAACCCTAACAGCTCGTGTAAGTTGGCCCCCCTTCTCGTCCGAAGACATGGCGGAGAAGGTAGCCTACCCTAGCGTGTATATACAGATAATATATAAATATATTTAACAAGACCGATCTCCTGAATACTGGACGATTTTACCAAGCGGAGTATACACTCCTTTGCCAAGGTCTGGACTGAGCAGAATAGGCCATGGTTACGTCGCCAGCTGGGCATCAGAAAATCGTGGAAGATAATTCGCTTTCTATGTCGGTAAAGAGAAAGCGCCGAGCCACTTCCAAACTCGGTTGCAAATAAGGCTCCGGGATGACCGCGTTTGGCACCGTTTGGATACGGTAATCCCGTTAGACATACTGTTTGTCTAGATAGCATTCTGGCTACAAAATAATTTAAACAATAAAAACTAAAAAATCCCCATAAAATTAAGTCAATTTAAAGTAAGGAGTGATTTTCCCGCCATGCAGAGTGACCTCCCATAGCAGCAGAATCACACCCTTATTGACCATAGAACACCCACCAATAGTAATTTGACAGCAATAGCCAGAGACACTACCAGCACGATCGACGAAATTAAAGTGAAGCTACCCACAACCCACACCTCCTTTTATACTATGAAGCTCGGACATCGTGGACTCGAGAGACATGCGAGACTCGACGGCCAATAGGGATTCGGCAGCCAATCGAGACTCGGGGGACAATCAAGACATTAGGGACTCGACAGACACGCGGCACCCCGTCAAAGCAGTGCCGACAAACGATGCCGCCAAGCGGTAAATCTAATAGACACCGTCAAAGAGACGCCGCCAAACAATACCGCCAAGCATTATACTCGGTTAACAATAGGAGGGGACAATCTAGACATTAGAGACTCTGCAGACAATATGGGGGGACAAATAAGACATTAGAGACTCGGCAGACTATAAAGGGGGGACAAATAAGCCATTAGAGACTTTGCAGACTATAGGGGGACAAATAAGACATGAGAGACTCGGCAGACAATAGGGGGGACAAATAAGACATTAGAGACTTTGCAGACTATAGGGGGACAAATAAGACATGAGAGACTCGGCAGACAATAGGGGGGACAAATAAGACATTAGAGACTTTGCAGACTATAGGGGGACAAATAAGACATGAGAGACTCGGCAGACAATAGGGGGACAAATAAGACATGAGAGACTCGGCAGACAATATGGGGGGACAAATAAGCCATTAGAGACTATAGGGGGACAAATAAGACATGAGAGACTCGGCAGACAATAGGGGGACAAATAAGACATGAAAGACTCGGCGGACACGCGGCACGCTGTCAAAGCGGCGCCGACAAACAATAGCCTACTCCTTCTCATGACAAAGGGTCGTAACATCCTTTCCTTAGTTCTAACTTATTCCTCAGCAAATAAGGTTTAATTTCAAATGTCGATTGCTTTATATCAATCGATGCCGGCCATGCATGGACGAAAAGGAATAGGTAATAAACATTATTGTTGGGTTCATTGGTAATTTTGACATTATTTTACTGTCCAATTTAACGTTTTAAGCTGGCATAATTATAGGTATTCGGGAATAACCTTAGCATCCTTAGTAGTATAATTTATTCGATGTGTTTCTTGACCTTGAATGTTTTTATACATTCTTTCGCACAAAATAAATCCAGATGAATAGAATTACTTTAAAAATACTCAAGGGGCACGGTAGTGATCCCGCCAAGTCGCCTAATTATTTATAACAACTCACTAAGGCCGTCAAAAATGAAAGAGTGAGCTAAGTCAGCTGTCCCTTGGAAACTATTTTAATATAAACGTAACTGGACCTGCCAGCGGCGTTCTGTTACAATCACTCCGGGTGCAAAGGTGCCCATCACGCTCGCCGCATTGCCGCGTTGAATCGCGATAGACAGCCTTTGCATCAAAAATGATCCGGAACGGGGGTCATGACCTCTCTGTCGCAAACGGCGCCCGACCTCCGCAAAGAACGTTTTAGCCTCAGAGGCCCAGCATCCCGTCGTCTCTACCGCAAGCGGGACAAATAAATAACTGGAAAAGGCGGAGTATTTGTCCCGTTTCCTGAGAGCGGCCATCTCAGCGGCAGCCCCTGCGGTCCGGGTGGTTCGACTAAGGTGCGAGGCGGCGAAAGTGCTGACGCAAGTTGCGTCCCACAGCAGGCACTTACCCTTTTGCCATGGCACCAAAGTCAAACCATCCGGTCTTTTGCCATCGGACCGGCTCAAGCCCGAGGGCTCCAGTACACAAGGGACATTCGCCGACACTAGTGCCCTCCGTACAATGTCATTAAGGGTGTGATGACGAGAAAATCTCCCCGCGCAGCGACGGCAACTTAATGCATGGTGCCCGCTGCTCTCCACCATGGTACCGCAGATGCATAAATGAGGTTCACAAACATCGCAGCCCAGGCGGAGAGCAACTGCCACCCGCATCGAGTCGTCGTCAAGCAGAGTGCCCAAGTGTGGAGAGGGAAGAGCATGTAACCATGCCCCAGATCCCGGCCTCGACACTGCCCTTAGTCTTGCCATATCCACACCCTCCGCGCCCTCCATAAGGGAGTCCAACACCCGTTTCACCCCTACTTCATCCCATGAGAGCTGGCGATATGGTTTTTCCGGCGTGTGTGCACCTGGGTTAAGAGCAGTCCAAGCCGCTCGAGCATCAGACGCGTAGGGTATGGTCACCTTGTCAACCTCCGTGGAGAATATATCAGCTACAAGGTCCATAACCCCAGACGTCGACGCCAGAAAGGCCGGAAGGCTCATCTCCCGTGCACGCCGTATCCCTAATCCACCGCTCCGAATAGGGAGTGATGCAAGCTCCCACTGATTTGCGTTGAGGGAAACATTCAAAATTGACTCTGTTAACTCCTTTAGCACACAGTCAAAAGAGTCAACATCATCAGGATGCAACCAAGTCGGCACAGTCCGCAAAAAGTACGTGAGCCTGGGTACAGCAAAACAAAACCGCACCTACCTACCTACTAATACTACCTACCTACTATACTATACTACCTACTAATATTATAAATGCGAAAGTTAGTATGTTTGTGACTCAATCACGCAAAAACGGCTGAACGTATTAAGACGAAACTTGGTATACCTACAACGAGTTTATAGCCTGGATTAACATATAGGATACTTTTTATCCCTGAAATCATCCCACAAATACAAGGTCACGCGGACGAAGTCGCGGGCAAAAGCTAGGGTTATATAAAACAGGGAATGCTTTTTTTTAAATAAACAAAATTATTGAAATACATATGCCAAAATACCAAAAAACGCCATCGAAGGGGAGTTGTGTAAGTACTATATTAACCAAATCAAAGCCATCCTTCGACATCCACGTTCCGTGTCCGGGCCGGCCCGTTTTGTAGTACAAGAAATCGACGGACGCGCGACGGCCGGCCCGGACACGGAACGGTCTGGAGTCTAGCGTGAATCATCCTTTAAGCTCAATACACAAATACGTACATAATATAAGACTACAATAAATAATAAACTTCCAATCCAATGCAAATTGGTTGATAAAGATGGGCAATTGGGCATAAGCAGACACGTTTCGAGCAGGCGACGACAGCCCACGTCACTGTGAAAGTCAGCTCCAACATTACGCAATCCATACAAACTTGTCACTTATCTATTACTTGCTTTGGTAATGGTCTGCAACTGATTTGCATAATGGTATATTTATTCACGTTTGCACTTATTATTTTACTTGCATTGCATGGGACCGAGCCAACATTATCAGGGCACAATTGCGTAATCAATAAGGCGCAATTTCCTTAGTGGCGCACTTAGAAATCGCCTTTGTTGACAAGGAAAAGTGCTGTGGCCCTTTCCTCGGAAACGACACATTTTCATGCACGTGGGGAAATCGCGCTAGCCTTGTTTTACAGGGGCCCATCTAGCAGAGATCAAGTCACCTGCTCTCTAAAAAGTCTGCTGGATATAAACATCTGCGACAGTTTTATTTATTAGGCAGGCGTCCGTTGTCTCACACAATAGCCCAGCCATTAGACAATAATTTTCACTCAATAACTCAGTTCATTTAGACTCCATCAACCAACAATGTACACCCTGGCAGGCGCTGTCTCTGTGTGTCTCCCATGACGTGTCAAGGGAGCAACACCCATGGCCCATGGGCAGGGACAGCATCCGCTCGGTGTATCCCTTGCATTTCATTGAAATGTCGAATGGGCTCTACGTGTTGGATCCACGCACACCTCCCAAAGGTCCGCGACACCACTGTCCCGTGAACGGGAAAGACATACTTAAATAAGTAGACCATATGGAAACTTTTCCTAGCAGTTAAGTCTATTAGCGCTCCGAACCACTATTCAGGAGAAATACTCGTAGGTTCTTACGGAAACAAAGTGAACAGGTAGAATTTTTTTAGGAAGAATAATGGACGGCAAAGAAACAAAACTTCACTATATACCTAGGTACTAGGTACTTGTAGATAGGTTTGCTCTCGTATTTCTCGCTTAAGCATCGATTTGTTCAAGTGTTGTCTGTTGTATTCGACATGAACGACATTCATCTTGACATTTACAGCGGATAAGACCTCGAAAAGTCGGTCGAGCCAATGAGTTACAAAACCCGCAAAGGCGATGATTCAATATCAATGACACGTCGGATGTCAATGGACCCGCGGAGAAAGTCCTGACGGCGGCCACCGGTTTTTGACGACGAGTCAGCATGGCGACGGTAACATTTCTTGTCGTCGGTTATACACTATACTGTCCACAGTTTTTCCATGCCACATTGTGCCATAATATTATCTATACATCAAACATTTATTCTGCCTATACCTCAAGGGCTCTTTTTTCACAAAATAAATGTAACTAGAGGCTCGGTTTTATACATGTCGAATTGTGATGGCGGCGCCACCAGTTCATAATTAGTTTCTTCATTTTTTTTATGCGATTATCAGTTGTCAATTATTATTTTAATTTCAATTTTCAACGGATGGCGACACCACCTGATAATCCTTGTGATTTAATCTTTAACTGGTAACACTTGTTTTGAAATCAAATCTTTATTGAAATGGTAACATTTGGAATTAAGTTGGCTAAGTTGTATACCGTTTCCGTTGATACTTTATTCCTATTGGCCGTTGATTATTATTTTAAGGTTGGTACACTGGAAACTCAGGCGACGGGTGATCGCTCTGTTCTGATTGGCTAAATAATTCTCTCACCCTCGCTTGGACATGGCTCTTGGCGGGAGATGGTCTCGAAGAAGAAATATTGCACGGAGGACGAGACACATTTGATTTGAAGTCGTAGTCGAGATAACATCCTCGCCAAGCGACTTGTCGGTTTCCATAGTGCCATTTTTAATACCTAGGTATTCTAAACCTAAGTACCCGTTTAGTACGATCGATATTAGTGCCTGAACTATGTTAATGTACAAAGCAAATAAAAGTTAAGTGCTCGTGATTCAACGTGTTTCTTTAATAACGTGATTGGACACCCATCGCTATGTCCGAGACCCAAGATAACGCCCAGATTCCCGCTCCCGCCGTACGTGATTCCACATCAGGCGTGGGATTAAATCGGGCTCAAAGCGATGGTTCACGTGTGGATGAAAATTTGCTACGAGCATTGTTGGAGGCGCAAAATCAAAACATGGTGGCTTTGATTAACTCTATTCAACCTGTGAGTACCCGCAAAATTATTTTACCGGATTTTGATCCCGAAAAGGCAGACGTAGATGCCCGTTCATGGTGTGCTACTGTAGATTTATGCGTCAATGATTGTGAACAACAAGGTGCATTAAAGGGCAATGCATCGCACTGGCTTTCACAAATTTCATTTGTGGGTATGACGTGGCCTCAATTCAAAGGTTCAGGGTTCATGTTCAAATCTGGTGAGCTCAAACCATATTCTTTGTTTTTATTGCTTGTTGTGCGTACCACATTACGCTAATGCAGTTAATTTACTTCAATAGTTCTAATTTTCAATAATTGACGCTTACCGCTTACCATATGCGAGGTTATGTAACGGCCTTGGCCAATACCAGGATCATGTTTCTTGCTGAGTGCTCCCGTACTTTAAAGAGCGTGTTGTGGTTTCTATGCCAAAAGCCTTCGTGACGCTTGTGAATTTCTTAATTTGCCCCGTAGTTTAGATCTAGTTTCCACCGCAGTTTAGATCTAGTTTCCCCCTTAGGTTGAGGCTTAGATGAAGCATCCGGCGCTTTTGTAAAAACTAGTGCCTAAGCCAATTCGTAGCCCTGAGTCGGGGGTGAGGCGAGCTTCGGGATGTTACTTTTGCTGGACTAACGCTAAGATATGTTTAGTGAAAGTGAAACTGTACAGAACTTGCATTGCTTTTGCCATTATTATTACTGTCTCAAATTTTCTTTAAATTAGATAACTTTTGTGGCTGAGGTGTGTAGCCGTTATGGGTTGTCAAGTCCTAATCGACGCACTTACTTGTAGGAATCCTCGGTGGTGCGAAATGTAAACAACCAAGTCCTTTGTGCACTAAATGTTTATTTTCAAGCACTTAAAATTAGCACAAGCACATGATAGTCAAGCACAAGGTAGAAGGAGAAATGGGAAAGCAATAGCACTTAAAACTAACAGCGCGCAAGCAATATTTAAGCATTTACAAATGCGGCCAAGCGACATGCGTCTCGCGTCTAAGTGGTTAGCAGACTGGCGGGCGAGGCGCAGGACACTGCGCTCGCGCAGTGGCGAGCCGGCCACGGAAACCGGCTCCGGAGCGTGACGTAGTATGTCGCTAGGCCGGGTCAAATCACTAATAAGAAAAACGTTTGCTTGTCCGCTTCAATATACAAAATATTGTTGACAAATTATTAACATTTGATTTTTACTGTACATAAGTGATTGTATATATAAGTTAAGATTATTTCATTAGTTTTAATAAGTTAAATTAATTTGTATATATAAAATTAAAAGGTAAAATTCATGCGTTCCTAATTAACAATTAAAATTACATTACATAATTTATAACTGATACAATTAGGCATTAAAATAAATTCATTCACATAATAAAATTGCATTGACATAAAACATAATTTGATTTGACATAATAATAAATTCATTTGATATAAATAATAAATAGTTGATTTCATTTAGAACAAGACACATAAAAGCAGGTACATAAGGTATTGGGCATTGATGATGCCCACATCACCCCCCTCCAGAGACCGTCCTAAGGGCGATAATAGTCAGGAAAACGAACTACACGGCCTGACCGTGTACGCCTGATGTCACTTCCCTCATCCGACGTTGAACTGGTGGTGCTGGTGGTGGTATTTTGCGTGTCATTGTGTATTTGTGTTTTATGTGTAGTGTGAGTGGTATGTGTGTCGTGAAGTATGTAGGCTGGCTTGATACGGTCTACAGATACTGTCACATACTTACCATTAACTAGTAATGTAAATATTTTTGGACCTCGTTGCAATACCTTGTAGGGTCCTGTGTATGCCGGCTTCAAAGATTTGCACAAAGTATCATCCCTGAGAAAAACGTGGGAAGATGTTGCCAAATCCTTAAAGATGAACGTACGCTGCTGGCCTATGTGACGGGAAGCTGGTTTCGGTTGCAAGTTCTTCGTGAACGAGCGTAGCCGAGACAAGTAGTCCGTCACGTCTGGAATCAGGTCAGTGCGTGGGTTGAAAAACTCCCCGGGCATCCGCAGGGTTTGTCCGTAGACTAGCTCTGCGGATGAGGCTTGAAGGTCCTCTTTAAAAGCATTCCTTACGCCTAACAACACAAGTGGGAGTGATTCAACCCACGTGCTGCTGGCGTGACAGGTGATGGCGGCCTTTAACTGTCGGTGGAATCGCTCCACCATAGCGTTACACGCGGGGTGGTAAGCGGTAGTACGCTTATGTACGAACCTTGCCAAGTCAGACAGACGCTTGAAGAGCGCAGACTCGAACTGCCGTCCTCTGTCCGTCACTATGTCCACCGGACATCCGAAGCGAGCAATCCACCCGTGCAGTAAGGCTTGTGCGACCGTTTCAGCGAACATGTCCTGTATTGGTATCGCCTCAGGCCATCTCGTGAAACGGTCAACGGCGGTGAGGCAATACCTAAAGCCTTGGCAGAGTGGAAGAGGTCCTATCAGATCTATGTGGATGTTCAGGAACTTCGCCTTGGGTATCTTGTACGATGAGAGTGGAGATGAGACATGTCGAGTGACCTTCGAACGCTGGCAAGCCAGGCAGTTCCGGGTCCACTCTCGACAGTCTCTCCTAACTCCTGGCCAAACATACCTCTCGGCAACGAGTCTCGCCGATGCGTTCGCACCTGGATGGCTGAAGGAGTGGAGGCTCTCGAAGACCTGTCGCCTCAATTCAGCAGGAACGTATGGTCTCGCAGTTGCCGAATCACTCCTCTCGTCGCAGTACAGCTCACCACTAGTCCCGGGTATCAGGACTTTCGTTAGGCACAATGCGTTATCGCTGCTTAGTAGCTGCTGTAACTCTGGGTCGGTGTTCTGAGCTGCTGCCAGTATACTTACGTCTACCGGTGGCGTGATTTCCTCGACCCGAGAGAGAGTATCAGCTACGACGTTGTCCTTACCTGAGATGTGTCTGATATCCGTGGTGAACTGCCCGATGTAGTCTAAGTGACGAAACTGCCTGGGTGAGCAATTCTCTTTACGAGAGTGGAAGGCGTAGCATAACGGCTTATGGTCTGTGTAGATCCTGAAGTCGCGGGCTTCAACCATGTGCCGGAAATGCTTTATCGCCTCGTACACAGCCAAGAGCTCACGATCGTACGGCGAATACTTCCGCTGAGCAGGACTTAGTTTGCACGAGAAGAAAGCTAATGGCTCCCAGCCCTTCTCGACGTTGAACTGCTGCAACACGGCGCCCATCGCCACGTCAGAAGCATCTGTAACAATGCATAGCTGCGCGTGCGCGTCTGGATGAGCGAGAAGGGCAGCCTGGCTCAGGTCCTGTTTGCAGAGCTGGAAAGCGTCCTGCTCCGCTGACGAAAACTGGACCGGGTGGGATCCCTTCACGGAACCTGTAAGGAGAGCGTTCAAAGGTGCTTGATGCTGGGCAGCGCTGGGGATAAACCTGCGATAGAAATTCATCATGCCCAGAAATCGCCTGAGCTCACGAACGGTCTTGGGCGGAGGGAAGTCATTGATCGCCTCGACTTTGGCAGGAAGCGGCTTGGTGCCCTCAGCAGAGATACGGTAGCCTAAAAATGTTACCTCTGGAGCTCCAAATTCGCACTTCGAGGTGTTAATAACCATGCCATACTCCTGTAAGCGGGTAAACAGCTGCCGGAGGTGGGACTTGTGAGTTTCCTCGTCCTTCGAGAAGACTAAGAAGTCATCCAGGTAGCTGTAGCAGAAGTCCAGCCCCCGCAACATTTCATCCACGAAGCGCTGGAACGACTGCCCGGCATTACGAAGACCGAACGTCATGAACGGGAATTCGTAAAGACCGAACGGCGTCGTGATGGCGGTCTTCGGGATATCCGCAGGGTTGACGGGGATCTGGTTATATGCCTTAACAAGGTCAATGGTGGAGAAGATGCGGCAGCCAGAGATGTTGTGCGTAAAATCCTGGATGTGGCGTATAGGATACCTATCAGGTATTGTTCGCGCGTTGAGCATCCTGTAATCGCCGCATGGTCTCCAACCATTGTCCTTCTTAGGGGCCAAATGCAAGGGTGAGGCCCAAGGGGACTCGGAGGGTCTGGCTATGCCGCTAGACAGCATAGAAGAAAACTCCTCCTTCGCAATATTAAGTTTGTCAGGAGCCAGCCTGCGAGGTGCACTAAAAACCGGTGGTCCGGGTGTAGTCCGGATATAGTGTACCGTGTTGTGTTTCACTGTGCGGTGTATGCCAGATGGGCGTGTGATGTCGGGATATTCCCGTAGTATTGTGTGGTAAATAGACTCACCAGTTACAACCTTGACGGAAGAAATGACATCAGACGGCCGGGCAGGCAAACCCGCGGTCGCAAGCGTTGTATTGTTATCGATAAGGCGCTGGTTCCTGCAATCGACAACAAGATTATAGTGACATAAAAAATCTACGCCTATTATGGCCCTTGTGACGTCCGCCACAACAAATCGCCAGACAAAGTCACGGCGCAAACCTATATTAAGAGTTAAATGTACATAACCGTAAGTGTTTATCACTGTACCGTTAGCAGCGCATAAATTGTAGTTCGTCGCTGTTCTGCGGTCTCTTAATTTATTACGAGGGAACACACACAAATCACTACCCGTATCCACTAGAAAAGGTACCTTCGATTTGGAGTCCATGACGAATAAGCGACCTGTATTGGGGCAGCCGCCCGTCGCCATTACCGACTGCCCGACGCATTTCCCGACTGGTAATCACAAGGTTTGATGCACTTGCGAGCCTGCTCACCGAACTTGTGATGATACCAGCAGGTAGGGAACTTCCGGTAGTTGGAGCTGGACCTCTTCGACGCGGACCGCTGCCGGGAGTGACTCGACGATCTTCCTCGGGGTCTGGACATCCTATCGACCTTGGCGTCCAGTGCTCGCACGTGCCTGGTCAGTTCAGCAATCTGCTGGAGGAGTGGCTCCGCTGATGTGGATGGCAGCACAGAAGCTGCTGCTACTTGCGAGGTTGGAGCGACGACGTCATGAAGTCGATCGGCCAGTTCTGCCAAGTCTTCCAACGAGGATTTTAACTGAGACGCGACGATATCCTGGGTTCTCTGGGGTAGCCTGTTGACCCAGATGGAGCGTAGGAAGTCTTCAGGTAGTCCAGGTCCAGCCAAGTTCTGGAGGTGCCGAAGAAATTGTGAAGGCTTCTTGTCTCCAAGCTCTTCCAAGTTAAGGACTTGCTGGACCTTCCTCTCACGCGACGCAGAGAGACGCTTTATTAATTCCGTCTTCAGTTTTCCGTATTTATCCACGACCGGAGGTGACGTAATAATATCCTCGACCTCCGCCGCATACTGAGGTTCGAGTTGCGCCATGGCGTAATAAAATTTGGTCTCGTCCGAAGTTATTTTGGACAAAAGGAATTGTCCTTCCAGTTGCGCAAACCATAGCGCTGGTTTTTCTGGATAAAATGGTGGAATTCGTACGCCAACCCGGCATGATTCACCCGTTATTTGCTCGGCGCCATTTTGTAACGGATTTTCTTTGTCTTCTCCAGTGCCGTTGCCACCCATATTGTCGTGTCCTTGGAGGAGTCACCAGTGTGGCTGAGGTGTGTAGCCGTTATGGGTTGTCAAGTCCTAATCGACGCACTTACTTGTAGGAATCCTCGGTGGTGCGAAATGTAAACAACCAAGTCCTTTGTGCACTAAATGTTTATTTTCAAGCACTTAAAATTAGCACAAGCACATGATAGTCAAGCACAAGGTAGAAGGAGAAATGGGAAAGCAATAGCACTTAAAACTAACAGCGCGCAAGCAATATTTAAGCATTTACAAATGCGGCCAAGCGACATGCGTCTCGCGTCTAAGTGGTTAGCAGACTGGCGGGCGAGGCGCAGGACACTGCGCTCGCGCAGTGGCGAGCCGGCCACGGAAACCGGCTCCGGAGCGTGACGTAGTATGTCGCTAGGCCGGGTCAAATCACTAATAAGAAAAACGTTTGCTTGTCCGCTTCAATATACAAAATATTGTTGACAAATTATTAACATTTGATTTTTACTGTACATAAGTGATTGTATATATAAGTTAAGATTATTTCATTAGTTTTAATAAGTTAAATTAATTTGTATATATAAAATTAAAAGGTAAAATTCATGCGTTCCTAATTAACAATTAAAATTACATTACATAATTTATAACTGATACAATTAGGCATTAAAATAAATTCATTCACATAATAAAATTGCATTGACATAAAACATAATTTGATTTGACATAATAATAAATTCATTTGATATAAATAATAAATAGTTGATTTCATTTAGAACAAGACACATAAAAGCAGGTACATAAGGTATTGGGCATTGATGATGCCCACACTTTTAATCCTATTCATAGGAACTTTAAATGGTAAACAAACGGTGGACTACGCATATGACATTAAATGTTTCAGTGTGGTATATCCATCGAGCGACTCCTGGTAGCAAACATCTAGTCTAGCAGTCGAAGATGCGTCAACGATGAGATCGTGCAGCATCTATAGAGGCCGTCGGACTACCACAAGTTTCTTAGGCTGTGGAATTGTGGACACTACTGGCAATGGCGTTGGAGCAACAAAATTAAAGGAGAGGTTTCGTTCCAATCTTTTTATTTTAATAAAGAGTCTGATTATTATTGCTAAAGTTTTACAAACGAGATGTTTTTACGTTTTATTGGTTTCGTAAATTCACGATATTAGTTTGAGGTTAACTTAAAATTAAAGCTACAGTTCAAAGTTAAATTTAAAGCAAAGAACTTGCAAAGTGGGTAATATGGTGCAACTCAAAAGTAGTCTTTATGGTTAAACTTATGGTTTTAAAGAATACAACTGAAACTTAGAGTAGTTTTTATGATTAAATTGATACCAAACGAATGAATTTTCAGGAAGGATTCCAATAGTACTCTATTGTCGCAGAGTCCACTGCGAGCAGTCTTCGTGCTTTTGCTGTGCATCGGCAAGCGAGCTGGCAGTTCGGCACTTCGGCAGTTGGTGTGGCGTGTGGCAGTATCTGAAGACCCTGCTCTCTGGTCAACGTGCATATCGTAGCACCACACCATAGTAAACATTGTCTATCCGGTGAGCAGTTCAAATTTCATTGGGATTTGGAACAGAGTACTCACGTGCTACCTACTACCTTTGTCGATATTTGAATGGGATTAAGAATGATGGGATAAACTTGGTCATCAAAATCGATTCAATAAGTTACTTTAAAAAAAAATTGGTGTTGTCAACTTTTCATCACGATCTGTGATTATGATTACACAGAATTTTCAAACAAGTCAGAAAAATGATTCGGTTTTATTTCGAAATGAAAAGTAGCTAGTTTTCTTTGAATTAGAAGTGATAAAAATGATAATTCGTAATAAATTAAGACTACGTAGAGATGCTAAACGAAACTATTGGAATTGTGGTCAATTTGAGTTTTGCAGTTTGTCATATCATAGTTTTGGGTGTCTTTGGCTCAGACTGCCTTTGACTAGACGTAAGCGTAAAACACCGGGCATAGATTTCCCGTTGCTGTGCGGTCACGACTGTGAGTGGCGTGCGTTTGGATTGAAGATGTAAGCGGTTCATCGCTGGATGGAAGCGATGAGAACTGTTATTGGTAGAAGGTATCCCATGTGTTTGTGATATGGATGCCGGATGGAGGTAGTTCATGCGTTCTCTTGAATGTTGTTTGTGATGACAGTGATAGTGCCAGTACCACTATTTCTGATTAATGTGACTGAATAAGTACCACTGTTTTCGATTAATGTTTTGTTGCTAGAATTCACTTTTGACACTTTTATGTTCTCGATGGACTGAGGACAGGAGGCTTCAATAGACTGAAACTCCGCCCGATGGACTGGGCATTACTGTGTGTGTTCGTGTCAGAAGTTCCGGAGCATGTAAGAAGTGCACGTTGACTGCTTTTTCTGTGCAGTATACTCTTTGCGAGGAGTAGCACTTACGCGGCTGAGATGGTTAACTTCTGACGATTGGTTATTGGGCTTGTGAATGCCAAATATTACTAGCATGCCGATGTACTGGCATATTGTGATAAATGCACCGAAGGACTGGTGTGATTTTGTTAATTGTGAATTCTAAATGTATTGTGGTCAAGCTTTACAGTGTATTCGTACTTGGCACTATCGAGTCAGATGTAACGGATAACTAGTAGTTTTTTTTAAGTAGTCAAATTACTAGTTTGTAGTGAATGACTGTTATGAATTATGATAATATCATAGTGATTGTGCTTAAATGAGTATTGTCATAGTTTGACCTGTATGTCAGGTTAGCCGAGCGAAATACTTCCCTGTTCTGTTTTGTCCACAGATAAACACCCGAGGACGGGTGAAAGTCAAGATGGCCGTGTCGAATTGTGATGGCGGCGCCACCAGTTCATAATTAGTTTCTTCATTTTTTTTATGCGATTATCAGTTGTCAATTATTATTTTAATTTCAATTTTCAACGGATGGCGACACCACCTGATAATCCTTGTGATTTAATCTTTAACTGGTAACACTTGTTTTGAAATCAAATCTTTATTGAAATGGTAACATTTGGAATTAAGTTGGCTAAGTTGTATACCGTTTCCGTTGATACTTTATTCCTATTGGCCGTTGATTATTATTTTAAGGTTGGTACACTGGAAACTCAGGCGACGGGTGATCGCTCTGTTCTGATTGGCTAAATAATTCTCTCACCCTCGCTTGGACATGGCTCTTGGCGGGAGATGGTCTCGAAGAAGAAATATTGCACGGAGGACGAGACACATTTGATTTGAAGTCGTAGTCGAGATAACATCCTCGCCAAGCGACTTGTCGGTTTCCATAGTGCCATTTTTAATACCTAGGTATTCTAAACCTAAGTACCCGTTTAGTACGATCGATATTAGTGCCTGAACTATGTTAATGTACAAAGCAAATAAAAGTTAAGTGCTCGTGATTCAACGTGTTTCTTTAATAACGTGATTGGACACCCATCGCTATGTCCGAGACCCAAGATAACGCCCAGATTCCCGCTCCCGCCGTACGTGATTCCACATACATATCAGATTATGTTGGTAAAATTAGATTGTCAAAAAATGTACTGACTTAGGTCCCAAAGTTTGATCTGACATTCGATCTTAGAAATCTTTATAAACCCGGACTAAGAGCAAACAGTGCTCACAACTCACAAAAATAGGCAAGACTATTATCAAGGCTTAAAGACGTTTTATTTAAAATTTAACACTTCTTAATTGCGACTTCAATGAATTAGCCAATGAAGACAGAAGGGAGAAGGCCTTAATGCAACAAGCAACATCAAAATGAATCATTTATTCTGCAAGTAGGTAGGCCTCAAGGGTTCTTTTAGCTGACACAATTCTCACAGTTTTTTGTAGCTATGGACTAAAGTTATTGAGCGAGGTCATCATAAAAGCAACATGGAGGTACTTGCTCCATCTTCAACAATATCCGCCGCTCGTCTTCACGTTCACTAAACACTATCAGTAAAATCAATTTTAAAATGGCCGCTTCTCCTGTTTTACTCGACTTTGTTGGCAAGTATTTGACATATAACACTAACGTTTTAAGTTGCCAATGCACCCTCGCACTAACTTTTACTTTGTAGATAAGATGAACGCTTGTACAACGACCATACTTAAAACGTCAGTAACGAGGGGGGTGTATGTATTAACTAACGAAAGTTAATAACCTGTTCTAAAGTAGTATACTAAGTCTTAAGTTCTCTATGGTTCATCACCAGCCTTCTATCGTTTTCTCGGCTGGGGTACGGTAGTCCACTTTTTAGGGTTCCGTAGTAAACAAGGAACCCTTATAGTTTCGCCATGTCCGTCCGTCCGTCCGTCCGTCCGACCCCCGTTTTTCTCAGTAACCGTTAGTACTAGAAAGCTGTACTTTGGCATGAGTATACATATCAATGACGCCGACAAAACGGTAGAATAAAATCTTTTAAAAAAAATTTTTTTAGGGTACCTCCCCTACAGTGGTGCTGCAATTTTTTTTTCTGCCAAACCCCATCGTGTGGGTTAAAAATATTCTCTTTTAAAAATATTATTATATTATCAGGGCTCTTTTAAAAATATTATTATATTAGGTTTCTAAAAGCATTTTTTGATTAAAGAATTGGTTAGCGTGATATTAAGCTTTGAAGTGATAATTTTAGCTATGGTCAAGTGTCCCCCCCCCCCCCCCGCCAGCTAAACGGTGGCTACTAGGCATGTGAAAAAAATCATGGTAGTAGTATATACGATGAATTTAAAAGGAAAACTATCACAGCTAAGTAGACATTACTAGTTAACGAGTAATAGTCGAACTTCAGAAATGTACTTTGCAAAAGCAAACTTTCGTACAATTTCCATTGATACCTTAGATAATGTTGTTAATTCTGTCAAAAACATAGTAAATATAAGTTTACGAACTTTTTAGTCCATATAATGTAACGGGTAGACGACTACAGAACCCTACCTTGCGCGTGGCCCGACACGCACCTGGCCGGTTTTTTAATAAATATTTGTGGACAATCTTACACAAATCAACCTAGTCCCAAACTAAGCAAAGCTTGTACTATGGGTACTAAGTGACGATATAGGTACATACATACTTATATTAGATACTTAAATAGGTACATAGAAAACATATATCCAAGACCCAGGAACAAATATTCGTGCTCATCACACAAATAAATGCCGCGGCCGGGATTCGAACTCGGGACCTCCAGCTTCGTAGGCAGGGTTACTAACTCACTGCCAACTAAGCTAAAGCGGTCGTCACTTTGACATCTAATCCCATTATTTGGCGCAGGAACTAGTTCTGCGAAAGCCAATGCCATCTGAACTTCCAACCCAGAGGAAAAACTAGGCCTTGTTGTCATTAGATTAGACCAGTTTCCTCCCGATATCTCCCTTCGTCAAAAAGCTACTGTTAAATATCAAATGATGAAGTAAGTCATCCATTTTTATTGAAATAAAATTTTATCACATCGTAGCATTAACAACGGACCAGGATTTTACCTTCATCGCCTATAAGTTCTGATATAACTGTCGAAACCGAATGTAACGAAACCGAAACCATGAAATGTGTCGATAAAGGCCGCGGCATGTCAGTGGGTTGATCGGCCGGCCTACATACTAAGTTTACTGTTCCGGAGAACCATTTGGCTTGCTACATCGCATCACGAAACGAGCGCGCAATAAATTGAATTAAAATTGGGATGTTAAGAACCATGATTTACCTCTTGAAGCCTATCGACACTTGCGCTGAGGCTTCAGAACAATCGCAAGCGAATTACAGACTCATTATTAACGTAAGTAGGTATGTGTTTTGTTTACAGCTAGATACATATACCTACATCCCTCACTCTCAACACAGCGCATCCTTAGGGAGCTCTTACTCGCCACATAGTTACCTAAACACACTAACATCATCACCATCATATCAGCAGAAAAACGTCCACTGCTGGAGATAGGCCTCCCCCAAAGAGTGCCACAATGACCGGTCCTGCGTCACCCGTATCCAGCGGACTCCCGCGACCTTTAGCAGGTCATCAGTCCACCTTCGTGGGGGATCTAGCCACGCTGCGCCTTCGGGTCCCTGGTCGCCAGAACCTTTCGGCCCCCACGGCCATCAGTTCTATACAATGTAACATGCCCTCTTGAAACCAATATCTCGGCCATGTGCACAAACGCAATGTTCGCGCTGGGTCCAGCTCAGAATTCAAATGAACCACGGCGATCGATATGGCGCGCTAACGGTGTGCGCGATCCGTTACGCGCGTACCGCGTTTTTCTGCCGTAACAACTAACCGATCGGTGAGATGCCATCACTGTCATGATGTCATAAGGCTTTGTAATACTAAATGCATATTAAAAAATCTTTACACAACACAACAAACATAGAACAAAAAGAAGAACCATCGATCAAGAAAATCTGAGTCACTCGACTTCACGAACGTTCTCTACGGTTCTTTTTATACCGTTTTGGTCATTCATTTATTAAACTTTAAGAGCTATATGCTCTTATCGGTGGAGTGATCTTCCCTTGTCCGTTTTGGTACGGAACCATAAAATTCCGTGCATAAAATAATACAAAATTCATTCACGAGTTAATCGATTTGGTCATTGTATTTGTATAAAAATAATTCGTTGACTTTTAAGGCCACTGAAGAAAACTTTGTATATAGGGTCGAGGTAGGGTAAGTACTTAACTTAAGATGAATGCAGGGAAAAACGAAAATGTAAGTGATAGGTATTGGACATTCCTCTTATACCTACCTAACATGCCACCTTATTTATTTAGATAGATAGATGTCATTTATTGTCCAAACTGTGTACAGTATAGTACCTATTTAGTGATTTATTCTGCGATTTGAACCCTACATTTTTGGTTTGATTCACCCTCAAGCAGACCCTTCACGAACCTCCATATATCATAGAAACAGAAACTGCATCTAAGCTGTTAAAGCTATTGTCTAAAAAACGACATGGACATGATGGACATTATTCGTCTGTGGAATTGTTTTGATCTGTGTCTGGGTCTAAACTATGTTTTGTATGAAGTTTTCTATTCTTTTCCTGGACATATTCAATGTTTTTATGGAGAATAAAAATTATGCCATCCGATATATATGCCGTGGACGTCCACGGTAAAGTATAAAAGCGTCCATTGACCTAAATGTTGACTTATTGTATTCTCTACAGAAAAGACGCCTATTTTTGTTCAGATTTCGCCCCATTAATGCCCCATTTACCGGCGAAAGCGTCACAGTCTAATCCTAATTAACACCGAACGTTTTAGGCGCGTAGCAAGTTATGCCCGTTAGGTATGCGGCACTGTTGACATTGGTCTAGTCGCCGCCCGAGCACCGTTCGCTGGGCTACCCATCCAATTGTCTACTTAGCATGTTACTTAGGTATTTGTATGTGTACCTACTACAAACTTAGAGATAAAGGAAAAATTTAAAAACTTAGGCACCGCGCAGGATTCCTCAGTCAGGAATTTTTCCTTTATTTCTAAATTTGTAGTTTTCGTTAGCAGCGTTACTGCTTAATACAAAATTAATTTGTGTACCTACTGTTTTAGTTTTTTTTTTCGATACCTGACTTAAAAAGTTGGTCCCTGAAGGGGATCTCAACTTAGTGCCCATAACGGCCGGGGGCTATAAATAGACCCTGAGACTGTTTTAGTTACCAACAGAGTTTTACAAGTACGAAATATTATTTATGTCACACCTGGCCATAAAGTGGCCATTATCGCACGCTCCGCGCGCGAAAAAACCCACTTTCTGGCCAGGGGGTGACATAAAATTTTGTACTTACCACGGGCGATAATAAAGAAAGCCTCAGATCGCATATTTATCGCCCTTGCCTTCGGCTCGGGCGTAAAATACCTGCGATCTGAGACATTCTTTGTTTTATCGCCCTTGGTAAGTAATGTACTATTGATGGCCCCTGGCTGGATGCTGGCCAAGAGTAATGCCATTTTTAATTTAAACAAAAATAACAGTGGTTTTGCGGCGAAGGAAAACATCTTAAGGAAACCGGAAGCCGGTCTAGTTTTCCCGCTGGGTCGGGAGGTCAGGTGACTCTTTAGTAAAAGTAGGTACAGTCAGCGTCATATAGTATGTAGCAGCCAAAGCGGCCAAATAGTTCGGTACGCCATATACTTTGTATGGTGTGCCGAACTATTTTGGCCACTTTGACTGCTACATACTATATGACGCTGACTGTACCTAGTACAGTACCTAATCCAAGATTTGGTGTAGGTAGGTCTATACACACTTTTAGGATTAGGTGTCAAAGAGACCCCGGACTCCTAAGGCACATTTTAATACTAGATGGGGTCATCCATAAATTACGTCTCAAGAATTTCAGGTTTATTTCAATCACCTACGTCCGTGGCTTGCTACTCGTAATTTTAAATTGGTTTAATATTTAAATGTGGCTCAGTCTATCCAAAAGACGAACTAATAGTGTACCTAAAGTTTAAGTTTGTCAGTTCGGCCGCTTTTCAGTAAAATCGACGTGAACCCATCTTGGCTCGATATTGCATCATATTGCAAGGATGACAAGAGGATCTCTTATATGTCGGACATATATCATTCGTTTATATTAGATACTGTCAAGTATGTAAGTGGGAGAGGGACGAATGCTATATGTCCGACAAACCTATAAGCGAGATATCACTTTAGACCCTCAGCTTAGTTACAGATAGTGTTTCCCCTTGTCTTAAGTCTTCATCTCGTTGAGATAAGATTGAATTCCGCCAGAGCTGACGGCTGACGCAGCGGTATCTTTAACAAGATCGTTATCAGTACTGTTTAATTACATTTATCTATTGACAAATGGACCTACATCTTTAGAATCAATCTAAATAACTTATATCCGACCAATCAGTTGAGATGTAATCCAACCAGTAAGATTACCATCCGATAATATTAATTACCAGGTAAAGTTATTTAGCTTCGACCACTAACACGTTCAGTATCTATACGCAATTAAAATGTATGAGTAGGTATGATATATAGGCTGGATTTAGGTTTAGGTGGCCATTTCTTAGAGCGTTTCAACTGCTGTGATTTCGGTGGTCGCATTATTGAAGACATCACTGCAGAGCGGGAAACCATATCAGGCTGTAGTACCTATAGCAGGCGGACAAGTTTTTTTCATCCTTTTCAAAACGGACCACAGAAACCGAAGGACATCGTCAACAACACGACCACCGAAGTCACGGCGGTTGAAACTCATCATCATCCTCCTAGCGTTATCCCAGTACAGTTGCATCCTGAAGGATGCCTGGGGTAAGCAACCTAATCCCAAGATTTGGCGTAGGCACTAGTTTTTACGGAAGCGACTGCCATCTGACCTTCCAACCCCGAGGGGAAACTAGACCTTATTGGGATTAGGCTTTGTCAAGTGAGTGGGCAACTTGACTGTTAGAAGTTCTCAAACCGCCCGAAGGCCTCCAACTTGGCTTAACGACTGCTGCCATAGACAGCAACGCATGGGGATCAACGGCTTAGCGTGCCTTCCAAAGCACGGGAGCGCTCAGTTAGTAACCACTCAAAGCGGTCACCCATCCAAGTCCTGACCGCTGCCCACGTTGCTTAACCTTAGATACCGCAAGCGGTACCCGGCGCCGCTGGGCCACGAGCGCTCAACTCTATTTGTTTATCATAAACGGGTACCGCCGTTCATTCTAGACTCTTCGACACTCGTTCTGGAAAACTGCGACATGTGAAAATGTGCAATTAAGTACTTAGAACTTTGTCATATTTAAAAGCAATAACTTCGCTATCCTAGAAGTTCTCATTGACCGAGTGAAACGAAGATCTCCATTGCAACTTCGGCAAATATGCCTTCGTATGCCCGGATGTCCATCCGGCTAATCCATCTACAGGTCATTTTTCAACTGATTCTTGTGAAATTTTGTGAGCATTTATAATAATTATAGAATTTTACCTATGTCAAGTTTTGGAAATATGTAGTGGGATCTACAGCTCATAGGACCATTATTCGTGTTAAAAATGAGCCATTCTTAGGTATTCCTCGTTGAAGTCCAACTTTTGATATGTAGGTAGGTAGGTACCTATGTACCTAAAGCAAGACGCGACTAAAGTATTCAACATACCGCACCGTACATCTAAACGGCGCCACAGTATGTGGCCTACAACCACAGGTCATATAACTGACCACCGAGTAAATAAAATTTCACAGCGACCCAAATACGCGACCTATCTCCGAGAGAAAGTGCTTACCGGAAAGAAACGAGCTGGCGAACGAATCCTCCTGCGCGAGGATGGGCGAAAGGGACGCCAACACTAACAAGGCCCTGAGCTTCATGACTGTGCTGTCAAATGTCACCTGTCACTGTCACTGGCGCATGGCGTGCGCTCGCGCGGTCGCGTGCGGGTTGACTGGTGAAAGAAAGGCGTTTAGGTGGTATCAGCGCAAAGAGTGCGTGAGAAAGAAAGTTGGGATCGGTAGGGTGATCGTTACAGCCTCTGAGAGGCTGTGGTTGTGACTTTTGGTTACCGAATTTACATTTACTTATTCATCATTTTGATATATCTGTTAAGTTTCTCATTGCCTGGATTCAATTGTTTTTCTACTAAATTATTTTAAGAAGTTTTTTGCACTTAGTACTTAAATTGAACACTGCCTCTCAGGTAGTTCTAGTATGGTCTTGCAATGCGAGATACGACATTCTACGAGCATGAACTCTCCTTTTCAATGAGCCATCCTTTAGTCAGATTCAGATTCAGATTCATTTATTCACAATATACGATTACATTATAAATTACATGTCAATTTACAAGAATCTCTATTGTGATCGTCAATAAAAATAAATACAAATAAAATCAATTAATACAATAGCAATTAAATAATACAGTGATGTCCGCTTAATCTAAAAAAGTGGACGCAGTATGTTAAAATTCACCTGAGAGGATCGTCATGTCATACAACAATTTAATAATAAATATCTGGGCGACCGAGCCTTGCTCGGCGTTTTCCCGGGCATGAGACCTAGCTAGATCGATTGCTCGTCCCCGAAAACCCCCACATACCAAATTTCATCAAAATCGTTAGAGCCGTTTCCGAGATCCCCGAAATAAATATATAAATAAATAAATAAATATACAAGAATTGCTCGTTTAAAGATATAAGATATAATGTCAATACAAGAAATGAAGTCATCTAATAAGATTAATAAGAACAGTGGCAATCGTGACGTATCGTCCCCAAAACATGTGTATGTATTACAGTTGAGAAAGTAAGCATTGTGTATTACCCGAATTACCTGATACTTAATACATTTTCGGCCGATTTGTCAGTGTAAGTAGATATAAGTTGTATGTCTGTCTGTACTATTCAACGGCTGTAGGTACTATACCACACTTAACTTTGGCATCTCTTCTTTTTTTAACCTAATTGTGGCTTTATAGGCCGGGCCTATTAAAGCGATAGGAGTGTGTGCTGTGTGTGATTGGGAGTGGTCTGGGGAAGATTCAGGGGAAACCTCCGACGCAAATAAAAAACCAAACTGTCCACATACTTACTAGTAGGCACAATCTCATGCTAGATTTTATCTGCCGCGTCTGACTCTGTAATCTTTGCTCGAATCATCGCTTAACGGCAAACCGCTTCAAGAGCTGATCGCCAGCTATCATACTAATTTAGTAGACGAGAAGATAATATCTACTTGAGATCTTTTGTGCTCGCCGATATCTCATAAAACTGTTATTGGATTTTGAATTATATAACAAGCACCATAAAGTCTCTTTTTGTGCGGATTACTTTGACACAACTCAGCTAACTGAAAAAATCTTATGTAGATACAGTCGAGTTAATTAATTTATGTACAGTCAACCAATTTCATTTCTGGGCCACTTTGTACCTTGTCACAGTGAAAGCCACTAAAGATCTCATAGTAATGTCACAGAAATCAAATTGGTTGACCGTACATATTGCACATGCTCTATTCCTTTGTATTTTTTTTAATGGGTCGGCAACGCGCATTTCAGACCTCTGGAATTGCAAGCGTCCATAGTGACCAATTACCATCAGGCGGGCTGTACGCTTGTTTACCACCGACGTGGTATAAAATAATGTCCAAAAATTAGTACTGAAAATGAACATGTTAGTGAACCTGACTGGACTAAAGATGTCGGCTCTCCAAAACCAAAATACTACCGTTCGGAGCCAATAACGACTCTAACACAACTAGCTAGAGTCCAAAATGTAACGGATTAACTAGGTTTGTTATATTGTTTGGTTTTGGAAAAGTGATAGTTATTCATGAATTCGCGTGGATATATAGCATATCTTGAAGTAAAAGAATTGAAAAGATGTTAATGGTTCTTAGGTACATACATATATATACATAATAATTGGGTTTGGGTTGGGTTGGGACCCAGGTCGGGCCTAGCTGAGTTTCTTGCTGGACTCTTCTCAGTTGGCTAGGTTTAGTGAACCAGCGACAAAACTCTCAGTAGCTTTTCTAGACGTTTCCATTTTAGTCGCAATTTCTCGACATTGCCAGCAGTTTCCTCACATCCTGTGGCCGCTGTCGGTTAAGTGCTAACTGCAGCTTTTACTTTTGTTGCGTGTCGCAAATGTACAGTCAGCAGCAATAGTTGCTACGCGGGTGAGGTGCTCAAAATGATCTTCACACATATTTATTATAAAGGAATAAAAGCGTGTGTAGATTTTGAACATTTTGAACACCTCGCCCGCGTAGCAACCATTGCTGCTGACTGTACCTAAATAGTTTTTAGGGTTCCGTACCCGAAGGGTCAAAACGGAACCCTATTGGTGTCTCCCAGGCGTCCGTCCATCATATGTCACAAAATTTGTTCGAAAGAATTTTTTGACTTCCCACTTGAAATTTGGTGACAATTTCATTCTTACATATATTTCAACAATAAATACTAATATATAGATATTCCTCATTTTTTCATTCAAATTTATTTACCTTATTTTTCCTACAAAAACAAACTTATTTTTGCGGTTGGTTCGGAACCCTAAATTTGCGGAGTTCGACTTGCACTTGGCCGGTTTTTCATCCAGGTGGGCTAGCACAACTTGCTACCAAGTCGTATCTCGCGCGACATAGAGAGATTCCTATCTCACTCGAACTGTGTGAATTAGAAAGAGAAAAGGCGTCGCGTCGCAGCTGCAGTTTGTGCTAGCCCCCAGGCCTATTTTTGTCCGTCGCTTCACATCCCAATCGAATTTCAGCTATACTTAGTGCGCGCCATCCACGACGACGCGCCCCTCCACAGCCCGTTCCGTACAATTGCGCATAGATTAGTATGAGATGCGCTGTGGAGGGGGGCGTTGTCGTGGATGGCACGCACTAATACCTGTACCTGTACGTCTACTCCAATTTTCAACATTGAACGACCACTTTTGCCTACCCTAGTTGGAAGTCTTTTTAGTTGGACTAGCATAATTTGGCAGTCGCATCTCGCGCGACTCAGTGATTCCTGTCTCACTCGAACTGTGTGAATTAAAAAGAGAAGGGTAGATTTTTTCTACTCGCGTCGCGTCGCAGCGGCAGTTACGCTAGCCCTCCAAGAACCCTATTTTTTGACGACCGCATTGGCCTGAATATTGAATATTCATTTTTTATAGAACAATTAATTTGAAAGCCGTATGACCTTGAATTAGGATTGAAGTGTCCATTACTGGTGGAGTCACCCTATGTCTATTAATCCGCGTCTTGTCAACTTGTATATCTGCTTAGCTAATAGCCGCACCGAATACATCCTAATACGTCCATTGACAACGGTACTCAAACCAGTTCTACCGTTGGCCGTCATTCATGATCGTTGATCGCGTTTGGAATGAATCGGGATATCACGACAAACGTTTAACACGCCTCAGATTCGGTTGAAACCGCTCAACCAATCGCACTCGAGCGCACTCTTAGAGTCCGCGAGAGTCCCAGTGTATAAACCGCCCGCGTGGTCGTGTCGGAGGTTTCCCCTGGATTTTCCGCAGGCCACCCTCCAACCGCACACGCCTACGCTTTATTGGGCCTGTACTATAAAGCGCAGTCGGGTTAAAAAATAAATAACATGTTTAGCTTTTGTGTCATGTATTCATCATCCCGCCATTCTATTAAATATTAATTAAAAAAACTAAAGGCGTAGGTACTAATATTATCAATGCGAAAGTGTCTTTCTGTCTGTTGCCCTTTGAATGCCAAGAACCTATAGTGGTCGGGTGTCGTCGTGTCCACCACGCCAACAACCACTAAAAAGGTCGGAGTGACTTAGTACTTTGATCATGAGTAAAATCTATTATGTATTGTATTTGTTTTAATTGGTTTAAACGTTACATCAATTCAACAGTGCTTGGCGTGGAGGGCACGACGACACACAACCACTTTGGCGTTCAAAGGGTTAAAACACTGAACCGATTTAACACATTTGTGGCGTAATTTGCTACTTAATAATAAACTTGCCAAGTCACACTGACTTGGTAAATTTTTATCGACCAACTTGAATATTTGTGTCAGTATAATGAAGCAGGAATTTGAAAAAGCGAAAACTTGCCATGTCACGGTTAAGTAGCAAATAACAAAACAACCAATCAGGATTGAAGAAGTCTGTTGACCGATATAGCCCTTCGAATCGCTAAACTTAAGTGGCAGTGGGCGGGGCACATTGCGCGTAGAACCGATGGCCGTTGGGGGCAAAAGGTTCTCGAGTGGCGGCCACGGACCGCGCGGCGCAGCGTGGGTAGACCCCCACAAGGTTGACTGATGACCTGGTAAAGGTCGCGGGAGTCCGCTGGATGCGGGTGGCGCAGGATCGGGCATTGTGGCACTCTTTGGGGGAGGCCTATGTCCAGCAGTGGACGTCTTTCGGCTGATATGATGATGATGATGAGTTAAAATAGGTGGTAAAATAAAATCTCATTATAGAAAACATACTTTAATGAAAACAAGAAAATGTATATTTAATGTAGTGTCTAAAGTTAAAGTGTTGTATTCACAATTTTAAACGCTCGTCACATAATGTAGTTCAGAATTAGAAATATGTTTTCAATTTTGCACCTTATGCCTTATAGTAATAAGGCGATAAATGTATATATATGACGTCGACTGTACAAGCGAAAACACAGGTACAGTTGTTAATTTATTACCGTCGACATGTCTAAGGAGACTCACATACTAACTCTGTCGCCTTTGGAGTCACAAGCGTCCTTAGGCTATGTTGACCGATTACCATCAGACAATCCATCCACAGTACACACATTAGTGTATTTTTTTTTTCTTATCCAAAATAAACTATACACATTCTGTATTCTTTATCACAAAACGAAAAAACTTTGATAATCCTAATTATAAACTATCTGTAATCAATCACTAATCACTAAGTCAATTTTCAATGAGTCCTTATGTATATTTTTTATCAGTCACTTTTATGCCACACCACATAGATTACAATTACTCATTCACATTATCCGGGGTCCCCTTTGACACCTTTTCCCAAGATTTGGCGTAGGCACTAGTTTTACGAAAGCGACTGCCATCTGACCTTTCAACCCAGAGCAACGGCTGAGGAGTTTGGGGGCCGAGCTCGAATGCTCCCGTAGCTCAGTGGGTAGAGTAAGAATTAATTTTTAAATTCTTCCTTCATTTAGAATTTTGTAGTTTGCGTTAGCGAACGATACGTCTAAATACAGAAATAATTCAGAAATAATTAAATAGCAATTATGCTACCCCAGCTTTTTATCCTGTTGCCTTAACATGTATGCGCAGTCAACCTATTTGATTTCTAGGCCACTTCGTTACTTGTCACAGTGAAAATCAATATGAAAGCCGCTAGAGATCTCATATTAATGTCAGTGTGACATGGTACAAAGTGGCCCAGAAATTCAATTAGTTGACCATACAATACAGGGAGAGGGAGATGTCATGTTAACGCGCCTGTAGATGCAAGCGCTCCCCATACAAACTTTGTGCAAGTTTTTCTGTGAGCCGGAACCTAAAGATTTTTTTTTTATTTTTATTTTTTTTAAATTGTTATTTTTTTTCTTGACATTCTTCGTATATCCAATCATCCTCCTAGCGTTAGCCTTGCCTCTACAGGAGCCTTAAGGTGGGACGCTTTCCATACAAAACGTATATCAATTGACATTCGCAGGCTAACGGCGTGATATTTTAAGAAACTTATGTAACAAACTTTCATACCGTTAGCCTACGAATGTCAAAATACGTTTTGTATGGAAAGCGTCCCACCTTAACAAGTAAATGTAATCTATGTTTAGTGTAAGCACTATAACTCATTAACACTTTATCACTCGAGTACACTCATCACTAAATGTTCACATCAGTCGAGGTCCATAGCGTTCTTCATGTAGTTATCGAGTTCCTTGTCGAGGGCTGACTTGGTGCCGGCCATGTACTGGTCGAGCTGCAGGTCTAGTTCCTCCTTGGTGGGTACTGGCACGTTCTGGTTACGCATTATACCACCTGAGAGGACAAAACAACTTTTTAAAAGTCTATAATCTTATATCTTAAAACGAGCAATTCTTCTATATTTATTTTTTTATTTCGGGGATCTCGGAACGATTTTCTAATCTAACGATTTTGATGAAATTTGGTATGTGGGGGTTTTCGGGGACGAGCAATCGATCTAGCTAGCAGTGGCGGAGCGTCCATACAACTCGATTCCCACCGGCTTGCCTAATTTTCAGCCAGTTCAGTTCTTTTACTACGACTCACGAAGAATAAGAAAGGTAAATTTCTTCCGGCTTCCCCAAGAATATTTTTGACGCGCCGCCACTGCTAGCTAGGTCTCATGCCCGGGAAAACGCCGAGCAAAGCTCAGCCGCCCAGATATTATAAGACAAATAATTTCATTTTGATTCTCAAATTAAGTTGTATTTTTTTTTTGAGAAAAACACTGTACAGGCGGCGAGTCGCCATTAGATATATCGACACGAACGAGGTGATCACAAATATCTGAGCACCACTCTATTGTCAAGGCGTTTCAGTGCATGATCAGATATTTTTGAGCACCTCAAGAGTACAGATATATATTTGATGGCGACTGTATATAAATTGGGATGTAGACAATAATAAATAAATTAGTCTTACAATACGAATAAACCAAACTCACGAAAATACTTGCAAAACTTCACGCTTCAATTTTTTTTTGCTATCTTAAACATTTTTACATGTGTCAAAACTTATAAATGGACGGTGTTTGAGCCCCAATTAGCTTTGATTTACAATAACTGCATATCAGAGGGTATTTTTCCTGATCTTATGAAGTTTAGTAAAGTCATACCTCTATTTAAATCGGGTGATTTAAACGACCTAACCAACTTCCGTCCCATATCGATACTACCTGTATTAAGTAAGGTTTTTGAAAAATTAATGTTAAACGATATGCTAATGCACTTTAATAGAAATAAACTGCTTACAAGTAAACAGTTCGGTTTCACAAGAGGGCGCTCCACGACTGACGCTGCATCTGTGCTTATTAAACATATTTACGATATTTGGGAGAATTCCTGTGATGCGATAGGTATTTTTTGTGACCTTTCTAAAGCTTTCGATTGCGTGGATCATGGGACGCTCGTTTTGAAACTTAAACATTATGGTTTGTCTGCTATTGCGTTAAGTCTTATGTCTTCATATCTCAGCAATAGAACTCAAGCAGTTGTTGTAAATGGAACCCAGTCTAGTGGGGCAATAGTAACGTTAGGAGTGCCTCAGGGCTCTATCTTAGGTCCATTTTTATTTTTGGTTTATATAAATGACTTGCCGTCTATAGTAAGTAATCTTTGTGATATAGTTTTATTCGCGGATGATACATCTTTAATCTTTAAGGTTGACCGAAAATCAGTTGACTATAGTAGAGTTAATGGCACACTGGACAAAGTACTTGACTGGTTTACCGTTAACAATCTGTTACTTAATGCTAAGAAAACTAAATGTGTCAGATTTTCTTTGCCTAATGTTAGACCGGTGGAAACTAGTATACTCTTAAATAACGAGTGCTTAGAAATAGTAGATAAAGCAATATTCTTAGGTATAACATTAGACAAAAATCTACAATGGAGTCCCCACATAGCCGTTATGGCGCGTAAATTAAGTTCAGCCGCATATGCTATCAGAAAAATCAGGCAACTTACCAATGTAGAAACAGCTCGCCTAGTTTATCATAGCTATTTTCATAGTGTTATGTCGTATGGTATCCTGGTTTGGGGTAAAGCAGCTGACATACAGACAATTTTTGTGTTACAAAAAAGAGCCATTCGCTCCATATATAACCTAGGCTCACGTGAATCTTTAAGAGAACTCTTTAAAGAAATCAACATTTTAACTGTAGCGTCCCAGTACATCTATGAGAATATTGTTTATGTCCTTAAGAACATAGACTCCTTCTGTAAAAATTCTGATATACATAATTTTAATACTAGAAATAAAAATAAAATTGCCACTAAAAAATTTCGTGTCCGTAAAGTATACAAATCTTTTGTAGGTCAATGTGTCCGTTTTTATAATAAGTTACCTGATGAAGTTTTGAATTTACCTTTTCCAGCTCTTAAAAAGTACTTGAAAAAATCATTGATGTCGAAGGCTTATTACAAGGTTGAGGACTATCTAACAGACAGAAAAGCATGGCCCAAACCAGATACTTAAATAGAGTAAAGATTCATATATTGTGTATTTTTTAATTTTATCTAGTTGACGCAGTTCTTGCAAGAAAACATATCAAAAGATTTATAACTAAATTTATAGTCTAAAGGATTCAATTTTTTTTTTTCCTAAATAGAATTTGATAATGCTAAGGTATACAGTTTCGAAATGTTTTCTTGCAGAATTACACACTGTCATAACTGGTTTTTTTTCCTCATTTTATTCTTTGTTTTTGTGTTGCTTTATATAGATACTTAGATTTCTTGATCTTAAGTAGGTTAAGTATTATCATTTATCATTGTAATAAGCATATTTTTGTGAGAAAATGGCTGACTGTCGAGTTTCTTTCGGCGTTTCTTCTCGGCAGTGGCCTCTGTGAAACGCTAGTAGGGTTTGACTTGTAAAAGTGCCATTGCGGCCTACTTACAGAATAAAGTTCATTTTATTCATTTTATTTTTATAGATTTTTTTGAGATTATTTAACTTTTAATAAATATTTTTTTCATTACATTCATTATTCTAAGTTTCTGTTTGGTCCTATGTTTAATTTGGTAGAGATTACCTGAAGGTATCCAGTCTTTTGTACATTATATTATTTGTGCTATAAAGTTAAAATAAATAAATAAATCGTCCGGACCAGGACCAGAGATTGCCAGCCTCGTATTACTAGACGGCCTCGAATGCGCTCGGCCATCTATAATACTCGGCCGGCGTTCCCTTTTTACCCGGCCTTTGCAGGAATGTCCTACTATTGAGCTGTATTTATTTATTTATTTTAAACTTTATTGCACAGTAACAATCTGGTACAAAAGGCGAACTTAATGCCATATGGCATTCTCTTCCGCGTTCGTGTTTTGTTTCGAATAAACTTATACTAGAGGTAAGTGTTACCTCGGCCCATCGCGCGCCCCGCCCCCGCCCCCGCCCCCGCTCCCGCTCCCGCTCCCCGCGCCGCCCCCGCTCCCCGCGCCGCTCCCCGCGCGCGCCCCCGGCCGCGCCCGCGCAGAGGCCGCGCGCCCACGCGGTTGATACGACCGAGGTTCCCTCCGACCCTGTATGTAAACAAAATCGTTTAAAATTTGCCTCTGAAATGATTCAATCGATGATCAGTTCAGTTCAATCATGTTTAGTGGTCTAAGACTAAACAGTCAAAGACAAGCTAATTAGTTATTTCTTACACGTATACTAGTCTGGTTGAGTATTTAGGAATGAAATACATTTTGTCACAACTATACATTTGAAAATATTCTTTGTTGGCAACTGGTTGTGAATTAATGTAAAATATTCGTGGGTCGCAACTAATTGCCAACAAAGGAGGAAAATTCTTCTTTCGCAACTGGTTGCGCATCGCAGTTGCGATGGCGGTCGAAGGGCTCTGTTCGGACACACAAAGTATTTTAAGCTTTAAAGAAAAAATTAGGGTTAGGTAGCATTCAAAATATCGTGGTGCGACTTGTGATAATTCGAAATGAAAAGTGCTGTTGTTGCACTATTAATTTTAATGCGTAAAGTTTTGTGGCTTTTTGCCTTCGACCACAGGACAGACTATATATATATTCTTTTTCTCAAAAATGGCCCGCAAACTGGACTTTAGTCGCTACATATTGGAAGGTAAAGTGTATAGTTTAAGGTCAGATCCAAATTAAAAAGTAAAAAACATTGCAGGCCACATATATGGCCTGCAATGTCACATATAAATTCCTTTATTTGTCGAGTTATAAACTTTTTAAAATGTAGAAACTGTCATATAAAAGGAGGCACAGGTCGTATTCAGCCAATTCAGCTCGTATTTTTCTGTTGAAAACGCGACGTTTTTTTATGTGTCTCGAATAATTTGCGTTTTTCGGTAGAAAAATACACTTGCGATTCTGTTAAAAAAAATAAACGGCAGGAAAACATGATGTTTGTGACGTTTTAAGGTTATGTTTATCAAATCTTAATTAAATTTTTGTCGTATTTTCCCCATTTTTGAGAAAAGCACTATATTAGCCTCGGCCGGAATGGCAATTGCAGGCTTCGTATTATAATTAAACGGACTCGCAAGCTCGTCCGTTTAAACAAATACTCAGCCTACAATTGCTCCCTTCCCGGCCACGGCAATAATGTACTATTATGTCAGACCTGGCCATAAAGTAGCAATATTGCATGCCAGCGTGATATTATTTAGTTTGGGACTAGGTTGATTTGTGTAAGATTGTCCACAAATATTTATGTATTTATGTATTTTATATAATGATATGTATGTTAGTCTTTAAGGTATTTGTATTATAGACCACAGATGCCTGAGATAAATTATTAAATAAAATAAAAAATAATTGGGGGAGACAATTTTGTACTTACCACGGGCGGTAATAAAGAAAGCATTACATCACACATTTATGGCCCTTGCCTTCGGCTCGGGCGTCAAACACCTGCGATCTGAGACATTCTTTGTTTTTCCGCCCTTGGCAAGTAATGTACTATTATTCACAAAATCATTATTTCTATTAGCTAAGAGCCACCTCGTAAAAGCAAACATCGCGAAGAAATTCAAAGTTGTATGGGAAGTCCCCAACCCACTGGGCCAGCTTGGGGACTACTGCTCAATCCCCCTCATATATTAGAGGAGGCCTGTGCCCAGCAGTGGGACGTATATAGGCTGATACTGATGAAGAGGCACCTGAGCCGGGCGCCCCGAGGCCCGAGACGGCGCCGCACTCGGCGGCCGCGCCACTTGTACGCCTCCGCCCTGCAAACAACATACACATGTTTGAATTTAAACTTTCGTGAGACATGTTATAACTTTATTTTACTAAACGGTTAAAACTCACGTATTAATTGTCACTTCGGGCGACATGTTTCGAACTCTTCGGGAGTTCTTCCTCAGGATGAGTGCGTCTGCGACCCGCGCCGATTGCACACTGTCGAACTAAAGCCCGCGAATTAATACGTGAGTTTTAACCGTTTAGTAAAATAAAGATACACATGTTTATCTACACTCTTTCTATAACTAGCGGCGCTCTGAGTTCGCGATGAAATAGACGAATATTACATTTTTATGTCACACCTGGCCACAAAGTGGCCATTATCGCACGCTCCGCGCGCGAAAAAACCCACTTCCTGGCCAGGGGGTGACATAAAATTTGTACTTACCACGGGCGATAATAAAGAAAGCGTCAGATCGCATATTTGTCGCCCTTGCCTTCGGCTCGGGCGTAAAATACCTGCGATCTGAGATATTTTTTGTTTTACCGCCCTTGGTAAGTAATGTACTATTAAATAATTCTGACTCCGCAATTTTCAAATAATAATAAAAAACCGTATCGACAAAATATCAATAAATAAAAACACGACTGCATTAAAAAAATAAAAACAAGTTTCCTAATAAAGAACTCGAGGAAATATATTTTGTTTGCAGTCGGGGGACCTAATATTTTGGTTTTACTTGTATGTAGTAGGTCCCCCGACTGCAAACAAAATATATTTCCTTGAGTTATTTATTAGGAAACGTGTTTTTATCTTTTCAATGCAGTCGGGTTTTTAATTTTTATAATTATTATTTTATTTCGAACTTTTTTTTGCTTGAAACACATACATTATATATATTTTTGGATTCGTCTCTTCAAATGATTCATTTTGATACCTCACATGCTAGGATAGAAAAATATTTTTTACGGAACACACAAAATGGAGTCTACATTCCGCCATATTGTTTTTATTGCAACTTCACATATCCTATGTCACCAGGGATGACGTAAGGATTCCATCGATACCTCACACATCTAAATCGGTTAAGGGGTTGAGAAGTTCTGGGGGAACAAAAAAAGTTCACATACCATAAAACATACATGAAACCTGAAAACATTACACTCCTTTTTTTAGGCAGTCGTGTAAAAAGGCATGATTTTTTTTTCATGCCATTCAAACCATTTTTTGAGATGCTCAAATTTGTGTATGGGACCACCTTTAATTAGAGACACGCAAAAGACGAAAATGAAGAGGCAAAGTACAGAATAGCTGACTATCAATACTGATTGACTGACAAGCGTGACGTCACGCCTGCCTCCTCCTACTACCGTTGCATGGAAAAAAGGAGAATTTGGTATATTAATGTAATAATACTATCCACATTCTGACCATATATAACACGTTTACAGTCCCCATACAAAATGTTTCGATTTCGTCGTACGTCCAAGCAAATTACTTCCGTCACACGTCCATGCTCCAAGTATGGGTCACTACGAAACAACCAGGCACAAACTCGGATTAGTACAATAGGGATGTCGATTCGAAAAATTTTATTACTTCAATAGAAAGAAGACATAAAACTATGCCAAATAGTGAAAATCCTATTCAAATATCTCAAAAAATAACGAAGTTACAACGGTTAGAATGTTCGTAGTTAGAGAGAGAAAGTGCTACCTAGCCGTGACGTCACGTTTAAGTAGCGCCATAATAAATGATGATCGTTCAATACAAAGGTGCGTTTTGCGGAAAAGGGACAGAACATACCCACTCTTAAAACTTTGAAGACTTATAATTACGTAATTATTTATTTGTTTGAATTACTTTTTTCGCCATTCTATTGAGAATTTGAGCCTTTATGTAGAAAATTTGGATTTATTGATTTTCTTTTATAGTGTCGTCATCCCTATTTATATACCCATTATAGAAAGCTGCTGTATATCATAATCGTCAAGCAAAATAATATAACAAAATAGAACAATATAAACAAAAAACATTACTCGTACTCCTTTTTTTCAGGCAGTCGTGTAAAAATATAATTATACTGATTTGAGTGTGCACCTATCTATAGTGAAGAAAAAACATTTGAGGAGAAAGCATGTGCTAAACCCCACACAAATCTTGACTCCCTCAAGCGGGCCATAGTGAAGACAGTGACAGAATTAGATATGACAACCGTGCGTGCCGCTATTGATGACTGGCCTCGTCGTTTGAAGGCCTGTGTTCCTGTTCAGGCCCAAGAAGGCCATTTTAAATGATATTGACAAATGTAAATCCTGATTGTGTGTACTCCATTTTAATATATAGTTTATTTAACTTTCGTTAGTATATTTTATGTAGATAAAGATTATTACAGTAACATAACTTAGTAACTGTTTAGCAGGCTGCAGCAGTGGGTAACGAGATGAGGAGTGGAGTGGTAGGAGTGCCAGTTGAAAGACATCTTGATATAGACTTGGATTTATTTAATTAATACTTGCTAGACGTGCACACGATACAGAGGTCGTTGAAGAAGAGAGCGAGCATAGATTACTTTTTTAGTTTTCTTAAAAGAGGCATAGACAATATGTAAAGGGTGTATACACACTATTTCCAACAGTAACCAACTAGGTATAGTGACCCATGTGCGGGACACGGACTTGTGGAGATAGTTCGCCGTGACCCATCAATGGGGCACTGGACTGTGGACGTGTTAAACAAATAAGAGATCATAACATAACCACGTCATAACGCGGGAACAATATGTTTACGAAATAGGGTATCCTTCACGTCAAGATATATCAATATACAGTTATAAATGACTATTTACATAGGTGCAGTTTATGAATATCATGTGAGCATAACATTCATAATACTATATCTAATATCTGGGCGACCGAGCTTCGCTCGGCGTTTTCCCAGGCATGAGACCTAGCTAGATCGATTGCTTGTCCCCGAAAACCCCCACATACCAAATTTCATCAAAATCGTTAGAGCCGTTTCCGAGATCCCCGAAATAAATAAATAAATAAATATACGAGAATTGCTCGTTTAAAGATATAAGATTGTGGGCTTAGCTTACCCTAAATTGAAGATAACGAATGATATAGCCAATACTGCAAGGGCCGACATGCTATATATTAAAATAAATCACGAGTGCCTAATTCCACAGCTCGCAATAGTTGAATAAATAGGTTAAAAAGCATAGGTTATTATAAAATAGTTAAAAACTTTGGTGAATTTTTCTGACATTGACACAAGAATACATTTTTTGACTTTGACAATTGACGACTTACTAGTTCTAAACCTCATAAGGAGGTTCAGTCAGAGACGGTTAAACAATAGTCGTAACTACAGAGTATATATTAGTAGTTTATGCAACTGGTACATAATGAGGGGCATTAAAACACGAGTGTGTTTTATGAAACGAGCCGAAGGCGAGTTTCATAATAAGGTCACACGAGTGTTTTAATGCCTAATTATGTACAGTTGCATACACTACTTTATCTACATCCATATATTAAATCCTCTTTCATGTGTTTCGTGTGGGCACTTCTCGCCGGCGTGCGCCATGTTTGCGTCGACAGGCCGGCCCGCGCCTCCGCCGCCAGCCCGCAGCTGTGTCCTTATATAATTTTGTACGTGAACTCGTTAAAGTGTTATATTTCGTGATCTAATAGGGGACGCACGTCATTATGTACCAGTTGCATAAACTACTATTTCATCACACTTGCTCGTAAAGTGTGCTATTGCACGCGTGCGTATATAGCAGTTATAGCCGATTTACCTCCCGCGGGAGTTATGGAAATTTATAACTCCCGTGGGAGTTATGAGTTTGTGTGTGATCTCATTTGTTTAAAAAAATCTAGTTGACCGCGCGCCGCAAGAATACTGCTCTGTGATTGGTTGAAAAAAATCTAGATGGCCGTGCGCCGCAAGAACATTGGTTGTGCATTGCGCTCCTCTCGCAGTGATACTGGAGGTGAAGTTGTCAAGTTCGTCAATTTTTGATTGGTGTGGTTGTATGAAACATGGAATTTTCTGCCTTTTGTAGTTATTTATTTCCTCGCAAATGTGATGAAAAACATTGTGTGTATCACGGGAGGTAATAGCCTAAGAGCGGTACGGTTGCGCTGTATGAATTTTGAACATTAATTCATAACAGCTACTTTTTTTGCACCAAAAAATTTGTTAAAGCAATTAGATTAGGTATTCTTTAATAAAACACGTAGTCCACCAACGTGACTGTAGAAAATATTAAAAAATAATCTATAAAAAATCCTTAAAAATCGGGCGAAAATGGTATAAGCATTTACTTACTTTATGACATACTATATATATTTATATTCTTTGTGATACATGAAAAATCAACCGATTTTTGTTAAGGCAACCTCGTAATATAATAATTTTTAATACAGAAATATATAAAATTCAATTACGGCTATGGTATATAAGCTAACATTACAGTTATGGTTTATATATATCTTTCTTATATGTATTAACCCTTGTTATACTGAAGCTACCCAAAATATCTGGAGCTTTATTTTCTTTGAAAAAGTCTTGTGAAATTAATATATAAGCCAAACTCACTACGTTGACTTTTCATGAAGGCCACATTGAAGAAGGTGTAATGCTAATGAACCCTATAAATACCTATTAAGTGATTTCAAATGCATTTTCATTAATAGTAGGCGCGAGAGGGGAATACGCGGGGTGAGCGGAGGTGTGCAGCACAGCGAGAGGCGCGCGGGTGGGTGACAAGCAAGTGTGTGTGTAGGTACTTTACTTTTATCGGCGGCTTCGGTGCGGCCCTAAGCTTAATGTTCTATTAGGTATATGTAAATAGTGTAATTTAAACAACTTATTATTAGGTTCAATAGTAGCTATGAAGTATGAATTAAAAGTTAAAACTAAGTCATTTAATAACTTTAAATTTTGTATATAATCTGACATCTAAAACGACTCAAAACCGCCAAAATGATTTTCAAATAGATATAATTTATCGATTAAGAAATCACGGACTTTGTGTACAACCTAACCTACACGCCTATAATAAAAGTCCGCTCATCCGGTGCATTCGTAGGTGTAGGTAGGTACTGAACAACTACGCTGTCGGCCGGACGGTAGGTATATTGAGACCATATTTTATATTCGTGACTCGTACTTTGCACACACTTTATTAGCAGCACAGTTGAAGACATAAATTAGGTAAACATAAAAAGTAGGACATGTATACGTATCGACATAAATTCTTAGAAAGATGATGCCACGCTAAATTATGCCTTATAGGGACGCTTAGAAGTAGGTATTCGTTACTTCGCACGCCGCGCAGGTCGAAGCCCTTCGCGATCTTGAATTACATATACGGCTCGGTGTTGCGTAAATAAGTATGTCTTGATTCAGCCAACAAGTAAATAGGATGACAAATGTATTCGTTTTTTAAAATATTACATCGTGAAAATTATTTTATATAAGTAGTATAGAATAGATACGCGGCACACGCATGTTTTATAAAGCTCATATCACGGCAAAAGTCACCAACCAGAGATAATAAGGGCTACAGGCGGGTGACCGTAACAAGGAAAGTTAACTAGGTGTTTTAAAAATTTTCGTCTCCCAAAGGGTTAAAAAAAGGGGTTAAATATTGTATGGGGATCAATTTTTATTAAATAGACAAAACTGGTTTGTTCGTTTCTGCAGTCATTTCTGTCAGTACATATCAACGCACAGCCCAAACCGCTGGTTCTAGAGATTCCTTATATGGTCTAGGGGTGCACTAAGGAAGGAATTTTCAAAATTGGTCCCCTAAGGGGATAAAATGGGGGTCCAAAGTTTGTATGGGGAAACAAGATTAGTCAGACTATTTTATTCAAAACTTCACAGGAGTACTCCTAACAAAATAAGTAAACACGTGTCTCCAGTTTTTTGAAAATTCAACCCCTAAAAGGGGGAAATGGGGTGACAAAGTGTGAAAATCGACAATGGGTATTGTTTCTGTGGTTTATCGGGTCGCTAATTACGAAAACTACAATGATTTTAAAATCCAACGTCGCGGACATGAAATACCATCTCCCCTGTCGGGGTGAAATGGGGTTGAAATTGAAATAACTAAATATCAATATGGGTGTAGTTTTATGTTTTTTTTTCAATTCAATTCATTTATTTACCATAAACACAATTAAATTTGGTTTACACTGAATTTTCGGACGACATATACGAAAACGGTATCGATTTTAAGATGTAATATTGTGGAAATGAACATTCTTTATCTAAATATATAAAAACAGAAACTGACTGACTGACTGACATATCAACGCATAGCCCAAATCGCTGGTTTTAGAGATTCCAAATTTGGCACGTAGGTTCCTCATAAGGTACGGTATAGGTAAGGTATAGCTAGGGGTACACTAAGGAAGGATTTTTCAAAATTCATCCTCTAAGGGGGTGAAATGGGGGTCCAAAGTTTGTATGGGGAAACAAGATTAGTCAGACTATTTTATTCGAAACTTCTCAGGAGTATTCCTAACAATAAATAAGTAAACACGTGTTTCCAGTTTTTTGAAAATTCAACCCCTAAAAGGAGGAAATCGTGTGACAAAGTGTGAACAAGACAATGGGAATTGTTTCTGTGGTTTATCAGGGCGCTGATTACGAAAACTACAATGATTTTAAAATCCAACGTGGCGGACATGACATACCAACTCCCCTGTTGGGGTGAAATGGGGTTGAAATTGAAATAACTAAATATCAATATGGGTGTAGTTTTATGGTTTTTTTTCGGACTTCAATTACGAAAACGGTATCGATTTTAATATTCTTTATCTAAATGAATATTCTTTATCTAAATATATAAAAACCAGGCCAAGTGCGTGTCGGGCCACGCGCAAGGTAGGGTTCCGTAGTCGTCCACCCGTTACATTATGTGGACTAAAAAGTTTGCAAACTTATATTTACTATATTTTTGACAGAATTAACAACATTATCTAAGGTATCAATGGAAATCGACTATTACTCGTTAACTAGTAATGTCTACTTAGCTGTGATATTTTTTCTTTTAAATTCATCATATATACTACTACCATGATTTTATTCACATGCCTAGTAGCCACCGTTTAACTGGCAGGGGGGGGGGGGGGGGGACATTTGACCATAACAAAAATTATCACTTCAAAGCTTAATATCACGCTTAACAATTCTTTAATCAAAAATGCTTATAGAAACCTTATAATATTTTTAAAAGAGCTATCCAACGATACCCCACACGATGGGGTTTGGCAGAAAAAAAAATTCACCACCACTTTACATATACGGGAGGAACCCTAAAAAATTTTTTTTTAAGATTTTATTCCACAGCTTTCTAGTACTAACGGTTACTGAGAAAAACGGGGGTCGGTCGGACGGACATGGCGAAACTATAAGGGTTCCTTGTTCACTACGGAACCCTAAAAAAAGAAACTGACTGACTGACTGACTTATCAATTAACAGCCCAAATCGCTGGTTCTAGAGATTCCAAATTTGGCACGTAGGTTCCTTATATGGTCTAGGGGTGCACTAAGGAAGGATTTTTCAACATTCGTCCCCTAAGGGGGTGAAATGGGGGTCCAAAGTTTGTATGGGGAAACAAGATTAGTCAGACTATTTTATTCAAAACTTCACAGGAGTACTCCTAACAATAAATAAGTAAACACGTGTCTCCGTTTTTTTGAAAATTCAACCCCTAAAAGGGGGAAATGGGGTGACAAAGTGTGAAAATCGACAATGGGTATTGTTTCTGTGGTTTATCGGGTCGCCAATTACGAAAACTACAATGATTTTAAAATCCAACGTGGCGGACATGAAATACCATCTCCCTGTCGGGGTGAAATGGGGTTGAAATTGAAATAACTAAATATCAATATGGGTGTAGTTTTATGTTTTTTTTTCGGACGTCAATTACGAAAACGGTATCGATTTTAAGATTTAATATTGTAGAAATGAACATTCTTTATCTAAATATATAAAAGGAGAAAATGACTGACTGACTGACATATCAACGCACAGCCCAAATCGCTGGTTCTAGAGATTCCAAATTTGGCACGTTATCACGTAGGTTCCTTATAAGGTCTAGCTAGGGGTACACTAAGGAAGGATTTTTCAAAATTCATCCTCTAAGGGGTGAAATGGGGGTCCAAAGTTTGTATGGGGAAACAAGATTAGTCAGACTATTTTATTCGAAACTTCACTGGAGTACTCCTAACAATAAATAAGTAAACACGTGTTCCCGGTTTTTTGAAAATTCAACCCCTAAAAGGAGGAAATCGGGTGAAAAAGTGTGAAAGCCGTACCGTACTATTAAAGATATATACCACACTAGCTTTTTCCCGCGGCTTCGCCCGCGTACTAAACGTAACTTTAAACAGCCGACAAAAAAAGATGATTTCAGTTTGAATTTGACCCAACCAGAGCCCGCGCGTATTTGTCCGCGATTATCACGCGTTTTGCTGAACCGATTTAGGTGCGGGTTGGAAAACTATTTGTTACGTTCTGGAGGTTTCGGTATACGAATTTTTATGCCGCCATCGACTTACTACTACTAAGAGATTATAATTACTACTCTTGAATAAAAGTACATATCTGTCTCCCTTAAAAGAAGGAAATGTGGTCTCAAAGTCTGAAAATCAATATGGGTATTATTTTCAGACTTTGTGACCACATTTCCTCCTTTTAAGGGTTGAATTCTCAAAAACCTGAAAAACTTGTTTACTCATTAACTAATCTTGTTTTCCCATACAAATTTAAATAAAAATAAATAAATAAATAAATATTTGTGGACAATCTAACACAAATCAACCTAGTCCCAAACTAAGCAAAGCTTGTACTATGGGTACTAAGTGACGATATACATACTTATATAGATAAATATATACTTAAATACATAGAAAACGTCCAAGACCCGAACAAATATTCGTGCTCATCACACAAATAAATGCCCCGGCCGGGGTTCGAACCCGGGACCTCAAGCTTCGTAGGCAGGGTCACTACCAACTAAGCTAAAGCGGTCGTCAACACACACATCACATCACACATCGTTACATCGTTACATCGTTTCACCCCTTCGGGTGTTAATTTTGAAAAATATTTTCATAGTGCGCCCCTAGACCTTATAAGGAACCTACTTGCCAAATTTGGAATATAATCTAGAACCAGCGGTTTGGGCTGTGCGTTGATCCGTCAGTCTGTGGTAGTCAGTCAGTTTCTTCTTTAACATATTTAGAAATCTTCATGTCCACAATATTAAATCTTAAAATCGATGCCATTTTCGTAATTAACGTTCCAAAAAAACCATGAAAACGACACCCATATTGATATGTAGACATTTCAACCCCATTTCACCCCGACTGGGGAAATTGGTATTTCACGTCCGCCACGTTGGATTTTAAAATCATTGTTGTTTTCGTAATCAGCGACCCGATAAACCATAGAAATAATACCCACTGTCGATTTTCAAACTTTGACACCCCGTTTCCCTCTTTTAGGGGTTGAATTTTCAAAAAACCTGAAACACGTCTTCACTCATTTATTGTTAGGAGTACCCCTGTGAAGTTTCGAATAAAATAATCAAACTAATCTTGTTTCTCCATACAAACTTTGGAGCCCCATTTTACCCCCTTAGGGGATGAATTTTGAAAAATCCTTCCTTATTGCACCCCTAGACCTTATAAGGAACCTACGTGCCAAATTTGGAATCTCTAGAACCAGCGTTGATATGTCAGTCAGTCAATCAATCAGTCAGTCAGTTTCTTCTTTTATATATTTAGAAGAAGAAGATTATACGTAAACATCATATACTACGCAAATAAACAAAATTTTCTACGCCGCAAACAAATTTTACATAGTTACTCAAACTCAATATCATTTTAAAGGTAATGAATGAGTAGGTAAATAATAATAAAATGTCGCACTGGGCCGAGCGGCGGCCTCAAGCACGCGTGTTTTAAGTTTTAACCTGCCTACTCAATCGATCCCTACATTCTCATCTCAGATAATCCTTAACAATAACTCAATAAAGTCCAAATCCGATTGCAAACGTATGCTGTACATTAACGAATATAAATAATATTCGCTTGATTCATATTCCGTTGATATTCTGAGCTTTAAAGCCAACGGTAAAATTGCAATCACGGACTTTTTATTTGTATTTAGGCACCGTCATCAATGCATTCGTTATTCATATCAAAGTCATAGTAAGTAATAATAATAAACAGACATCGGAGCGAAGCGGCGGGGGCCGGCCGCACGCGCCGCGCGCTTGTTTCGACATGGCTACTTCCATCTCGTTGTGCGTTCTAAAATAATCCCTGATAGTAAGGCAATAAAGTCCAAATCAGATTGCACGTGTGTGCTGTAATTAAGCAAATCAACGAAAACAAATAACATATGGGGTTCATTCCTATTCCATTGACATTCTCAGGGCTTAAATTAAAAGTCCACGGAAAAATTGGAACTGATATATTTTTTCTACTAATGTTAAATACGCGATTTGTAAAAAACTATTTACCAAATATTTAAATAGTTTCATTTTGAATGATAATTCTGAGAAACAGTCCTTGTTTTTCATGTGTTGCTATAAAAAGCTTATATATAATTTTCTTTTTAATAAGTTTCAGAAAAACTGAAAATACCTGTTTGATTAAATTTCTCTTATTTCCCGTTGCATATATGTTTCGATTCGGATCGTAAGCATCAAAACAGACCTAAAGATAGAAGCATTCTCAATAAAACTTCTTATACCATATTTGCTGTGAAAAATCAACAGTTTTTGGGCACCATTTTTTTTATCCAACTTCCGGTGGTAGATTCGCAAATTTTAAAAATATTGATTCTTAAAATCACTTAAAAGAACCGTATAAAAAAAATTAGCCTGTTAGAGAATTTTTTCCAAAAAAAACGTATCTTTCTCAGGCTATAAGGGTTATTACAAACTCAAGTCAATAAAAGCCCTCCGCCTTCGACGTCGGGCTTCTATGACTTTCGTAGCGATAACCTGCTTGTGCTTACTGTCCTAAATGCACAATGCACAATGTACTAATATGCGCTCCTGGCATCAACACCTGAGTGCGATCTGTTTGCGTGGCGATGGGCGGCAGTGTGTCGTGAATGCTTGAGATATTGCGAGGCGATGGATAATATTAGGTGCTCAACTGTTCCCATATTATTATTATTTTTATCTCTTATCTCTCTTATTGTTTGTTATCTTTTAATCGTTTGTCTAAGTTTCGTGACGCACTGGTTATGCCTGGCCGCAGACGCACGGAATTCCGAACGGAAACTCTCTCTGAAACCGTATCGGAATTGGCTACTTGACAGTTTTCGGAAATGTATTTTAAATTATACGTAGGTTTATTTTATACCTGTAACAATTATCTTTTTCCCCCAAAGAGCTTCATTTCTTAAAAAAAAAATATTTTCTCTTTAAGTAATTTGAATTTCGCGCGAAAACAGCCGATCACGTGACTGTGAGTACTGTGACGTCGCACTTGATAAACAACTAAAGGTTTACTTCCGCAGCCGACAGCAGACGGCAATTGCATGTTACACCGCACTCCAAATTGTACAGTAACTTGTACTGTTGCGACACTTCTCCGCTCATTTTAATAAATAGAGCTTTTTACGAATACCGTTACGGTTCAATTTGGAGTGCGGAGAAACATAACGTGCAGTAAGTGCAGTTGCGGTCTGTTGCGGAATTAAACCTTAACTTTGAAATGTGACGTCACACGCGTTTCGGTTTTTGTAATCCACAGATAAAAAAACTCTTAATTTATTTTTCAAAAATAAAATGTTTTCAATTAATTTTAAAGCACAAAACCTATTGTATGAGTATTGTAAACCTATAAGCTAGTGTATCCAACACATTAATTATTTTATCTTTACAATTGTCAAATGCCTTTGCCCAGCAGTGGGACACTAAATAGGCTACTAAAAAAAAAAACTGTCAAATAGCGAATTCCGTGCGTCTGCGGCCAGGCTATTACTGTAATGTCGTGTGAACGTTATTAGAGTCTGGCTACGTTAACTCTACCTGACTCTATCAAGCAAATGAACTGTCAAACAAATAAAAATTGAGTATGGCAATGTTTTGTGTCTGTGACGGTCACAGATTATCACTTAGTTACTTATGTCATGTTTCCAAATTTTGCCGTTTGGCGCCACTGTACGGCACCATTATATCGGATACTCGGATAGGAACCGGCCCTAATTCATTTTAAGATGGCAGAGCGATAGTAGGCATAAATATTGTCTTCACATATAAATAATCAATATTTGTACATTTCATAATGCATGAAAAAATCTTACTTTTTTCAAATTTTCTACGAAAAAGCAGTAACGCTGCTAACGCAAACTAGAATTTTTTAGAAATAAAGGAAAGTGCCTAAGTTTTTCAATTTTTCCTCTATTTCTAAAAATTTCTTAGAAACAATACAAATATAACAAATAAAAACATTAATAAAAATACAAAACAAAAGCGAAATTTAAAAAGTAAAGTTATAAGAGTTATAAGGACCGTTTTCGCCCACTTTTTCGGGTATTTTTTAATACAAACCATATTGCTTGCTTCAGAATGTGACCTTTGTTGATTTTAAACTTCGTATTAAAAGCTTGAGATAAAAGCAGGTCCCTGCAGAGCATGCATGGAGGCAGAAGAGACTGCTAGACACATTCTACTAGACTGTAAGCAGGTAGAAGTATACAGGAAGAAACACCTAGGAAATCCCAACACACTGCAGGAAGCAGTAAACAACATAAAGACACTGATAGGTTTCATACAGGAACTAGGATGGTTAGAGTAGCGCTACCCCCCCTTTTCACGCAAAATAGGCACGTTGGATGTCGAATTGCGGAAAATGCCCAGTATAACTAACTAACTAACTAAAGCAGGTCCCTCACTCCGAACTCTTTGGTGGTCTAGTGACCTTATTAACTTTCCTGAGATAAAGACTTGAAGTTCCTATTTGACTTGTACAATTTACAACATGTTTACATCTCATTCCATTATAATAAGGTGAAAAACTGTTCTAACTTATTCTATTTCTGGTGAAGACTAGATAAAATAAAAGGAACACTTTTTTACCCCATTGAGGGTTCCCGAAATACCTGGCTACCTTATTTACATAGATGGTTCTAATATTAAGGTTCACTTTAGGTTCCCATATGACTGCCGATGGCGCCAAATGATCTGACTTTTGAATACCCGCTGGCTCAGATCCCCAAAGCTGTTGGCTTGTAGTAGCCCACATGGTTCCAATTTAGAGGTTCTAAAGTACGCACTTGAGGTTCCCATGTGACTGTCGCCAAGAGATACGGCTCTTGACTCCCCGCTGGCTCAGATCCCCAAAGCTGTTGGCTTGTTGTAGCCCACATGGTTCCAATTTAGAGGTTCTAAAGTACGCACTTGAGGTTCCCATGTGACTGTCGCCAAGAGATACAGCTCTTGACTCCCCGCTGGCTCAGATCCCCAAAGCTGTTGGCTTGTTGTAGCCCACATGGTTCCAATTTAGAGGTTCTAAAGTACGCACTTGAGGTTCCCATGTGACTGTCGCCAAGAGATACGGCTCTTGACTCCCCGCTGGCTCAGGTCCCCAAAGCTGTTGGCTTGTTGTACCCCACATGGTTCCAATTTAGAGGTTCTAAAGTACGCACTTGAGGTTCCCATGTGACTGTCGCCAAGAGATACGGCTCTTGACTCCCCGCTGGCTCAGGTCCCCGAAGCTGTTGGCTTGTTGTAGCCCACATGGTTCCAATTTAGAGGTTCTAAAGTACGCACTTGAGGTTCCCATGTGACTGTCGCCAAGAGATACGGCTCTTGACTCCCCGCTGGCTCAGGTCCCCAAAGCTGTTGGCTTGTTGTAGCCCACATGGTTCCAATTTAGAGGTTCTAAAGTACGCACTTGAGGTTCCCATGTGACTGTCGCCAAGAGATACGGCTCTTGACTCCCCGCTGGCTCAGGTCCCCGAAGCTGTTGGCTTGTAGTAGCCCACATGGTTCCAATTTAGAGGTTCTAAAGTACGCACTTGAGGTTCCCATGTGACTGTCGCCAAGAGATACGGCTCTTGACTCCCCGCTGGCTCAGGTCCCCGAAGCTGTTGGCTTGTTGTAGCCCACATGGTTCCAATTTAGAGGTTCTAAAGTACGCACTTGAGGTTCCCATGTGACTGTCGCCAAGAGATACGGCTCTTGACTCCCCGCTGGCTCAGGTCCCCAAAGCTGTTGGCTTGTTGTAGCCCACATGGTTCCAATTTAGAGGTTCTAAAGTACGCACTTGAGGTTCCCATGTGACTGTCGCCAAGAGATACGGCTCTTGACTCCCCGCTGGCTCAGGTCCCCGAAGCTGTTGGCTCGCCGCAGCCCCGGCAGGCTGCTCTCGCTGCCGAAACGCCGGAGGCCACCAGCACCCACGCCGAGCCTCTGGCTGAGGGCTTGCTGCAATTCAAAGTTTCAATTGGATTTATAGAAAAAAGAATAGAAATAGAAAAAAAAATATTCATGACGTTTTACTTAAGCGAATACTTAAGAAATAAACAATTCATATAACTAAGTATACCTATATAAAATCGTCATTGAAATGGCCTCCACTCAGCTTTAATGTCAAAGTACCTTGTGAGTATTTCTGGATTTCTGCATTCCTCACTGTTTAGGCTATTTTCTGTTGCAAATGATACATATCTGGACATTTTCTCTTCGTTACTATATAGAACAGTTACAGACTAATATAACAGATTTTACATATTATGAATTTTTTACTAAAATATATTGTTTTACTAAAATATTCGACTATTACCAAAGTAATATAATAAATTCATCAGAAATTCACAGAGCCATCCATGCAGATGCTGCACTGCATTTTTATACAATACAACTTGTACTATAAAAAAAAAGATGTAACAGTAAAGTGTAGCGTAAGACAACTTAAAAGCTGCAAGTTAAATAGGTAATGCATAAACTTTGCTGGTTAATTTTATTGGTACTTTAATTGTGATCAATTCATGTTAGTAAAGCCCATTCACCCTATTTCCTTCAATGTTAAAGACATTAAAATCTCAATTTTCACCTTCAAAAGAGGGCTATTCAAGGACCTAGCAAAAAGGCCGACAGATTCTATGGGGGATCATAAAGCTGGCAGCTTCCTAGCTCAACTCAAGGCATGAGCATAGTGATTCAGCAAGGAAATGCTGCCAGCATCTTAGGGACTATCTGGGCATAGTCCCTAAGATGCATGGACATAATTTTTTAAATGAATTTTAGTTTAGTATAGTTTAGCCTTCAAATAAGACTCTCAGTTACATACAACACAGACAAAAAATGACCATATTTATTTTAAAAATTACGATATACCTAGTATAAACTAATTAGAAAAATGAGGTTAGAACAATATTTTTTTCTACTGATTGTTACCATTGTGATATGAATTCGGAGTATCCACAACCAAACTAGTTATACTCCATGTCGCCGAGCATAAAGATCTACTTATAAAAAATAACCCCGTAGACAACAGCTTAATGAGTACATTGATACTATTCAACTAGGGGCTGTTGATACAGTACCGCTAAACATATTAATTTCTAGTATAACTATTGAAAAAGATATGTCAGTTCGCTTAGCACAAGCTTCACAATAACCATACTCTGCTCTTATCAGTGTTTATCAACAAACCCACCGGAAGAAGTGATTATAAAAGCCATATAAATTGTACCAGTTTCTCACCCTTTTAGCCTGTTGCTCCAAACGGCGGGCGATCTGCTCAATCAAATTCCTGTTCATGTTTTCATTGAAGAACCCCCCAGTTGAGGGCCTCCGCCGTGGAGTCCGGGGCCTCACTGGGGCTACAGGCACTGTCGCCAACATCGTGAATCGGTCGTTCAAACTCATTCCAGTGGCCTGAAGCCCGTGAACCTGGTCTATCACCATCTTCCCGGCCCGCGAAACCGCGAGGGTAGAGAATTCTGCGAAAACACGAGTTACGCCACACGGACGACTACAAGTCACTTACAAAGTAATTGAAACCGTATTACAACACAGCACAAATAGTATCAAGTCGAACTAGCTGTAATATGAGTAAGACATGGGAATAATATATTTTCTGCAGAGTTGCAGTTGCAGACGCTCGCTCGCGGCATGAAAAATAAAGTGAATGAAATGAATGGAAAAAGAATGGATGAACGAACGAGACGAATGTATTACAATATCAAATGTCAGAAGTATTGATATGTCATATTGATGTGGTATTGATGTGATGAACGAATATAATTCAATATTTCATGTATTTTTGTCCTGATTTTTATACTTCAGTTTTTGCAGAGATATTATGATTATGCAACATTTTCAAATAATTTAAAGATAATTATTAATTAAATCGGAATAACGGAACGCTAAGCTGTCATTTTGACGTTTTCGTTGACACAGGTTTCACAACATTCTCTCTTCGCGATTTCATAATTTTCATGTTTTATTTTCATGAAATTTGAAATAAAACAATCATAGTTTAAGCAGAATCCTAGCTGTAATGCTAATACTAAGATTTTCGACATCAAAGAGGGCGTGTAACAAGTTTGGGTAATAATTTCAGGGTTTGTTTTGATGCGCGTTGGTTAGTTACTGTAGCAGGATGAAAGTCGACCGGTATATAAGCCCGCGAGCGGGCGGCGAGAAGCTTATTTCGATCCAACCTACGATGTCGGAGGTTGCCAACGGGTCTCCACTTGACGACAACTGTTTGTTCGATATGGACGCCTGCTATGAAACCTTCGACAAGGATGGGTATGTGATGCCTACGTATGTACGTGTAACGAGTTACACACACTATGACTAATCATGTGAAATTTTCCATGAAAAATCAATTTTTCTCACTTAGTAAATTACATTGTAAATTTAGAATGCTGATTATGTAGTTTGGAAAACTTTTCAAGTGTTTTTATAACTTGGTAAACTTTTAAAGACTTAAAAGTACAAGGATTATTCAACTTCAACCTTTTCGAAATACATTATTATTGGGGAACGGGACTTAATCATGTACAATTATAACTAATTTACCTTTTTTAAGGTTTTGCCCGACGTTTCGAATGTATCACAACATCCATGGTCGCTTTTAGAAATAGTATATCAATGTTTACGAAGTATTAAATTAATTTCAATATTTTTCAATAAAACTGAAGACCTTGTAAACAAAATAATGTTCTTTCATGTTTATGTTACCTACTTGTCCTATCAAACCTAGCTTCTTTACAATTTAAATTTGGGTTCATGTGTTAATGGACTTTATGCAAATATGAATATTAATGAACTGGTTTTAACTTTGCATTCATTTAAATTAATGATAATATTTGTATAGTTGTTTTTATTCTAATTTTATCACATAGAATTGTCTCATAGTACATTACTTAACAAGGGCAGTAAAACAAAGAATGTCTCAGATCGCAGGCATTTGACGCCCGAGCCGAAGGCAAGGGCGATAAATATGCGATCTGAGGCTTTCTTTATTACCGCCCGTGTTAAGTACAAAATTTTATGTCACTCCCTGGCCAGGAAGTGGGGCCAGTGGGGGGAAACCGCGCGTGGAGCGTGTGGTTATTGTCGCTTTATGGCCAGGTGTGACATAAATGATATTAGTTAAGGGTAAAAAGTAAATATACCATGCAGACCTGACTATATTAAATAGATCTGTATATACCCTAAAATATATCTAAGTATAACACTCATAGTTTAACAACAGAACTCCACTCTCTAAGTTGTTTTGCAAATTATGTTATAAATAAACGCATCACAGTAGGTGAATTCCCTAGTGTAAGTACATAGAGTCATCAATGACTATGCGGTGCCATTACATCATGACTCAACAAAGATATGCTCAACATTATCCTGTTACAAATCACTGACACAATAGATTATGATGATGATGATGACAATGATTGTATGAATTATTGTATGTGCAATTGTGCATATAATTTTTCTCATAACACAGCATCAATATATTGTCAAAACAGTAAATAAAATAATAAATTGTATTGCAGAATACATAATACATACATTACATACTTAACTGTTATGAAATTTTCTTATGTAATACTTTTCTTTTCTTATGTGTACTTCAGATAATTAGTATACTCTTTAATCTGAAGGTTGACTGGTAGAGAATACCTTATGATATTAAGTTCTCCTTTAGTATGTTAAGATTTCTTATTGTGCAGAAAAAGAAAACAATAAATATGCTCCATTATTTTAACAACTTACAAATATTGCAAACAACAACTTGATATTGTTACAAGATGGTTGTATTAATTATGAATGATAAAAAAGATAACATTACATAATCAGCCTTGACACAATTAACCCAGTTAACATGATTAAGTAAAATACAATAATAACACAATACAACATACGTAATTCGCGTCACGTAATTAACACGACCAATCTTGTCCTCTAATTTAAATATCCCATTTCAAGTGATTAACCAGGAATCAGCCATGATTACAGTATGTTTACATGAAAAAGATAAAAAAAAAATAGTTTGTAAACACTAACAGTAATGCTCCTTATTAACTATCTTTCTCCATTTGCTAGAAAGAAACATTCGCTTACAAGACAGGCCTCAAGGCGAACAGTAACGTGATTTTCCCCCGCGCCAGTCCATTATATCGTCCGATGCGCGTCGCAAATTAATGCTGATATTTATATTTGCCCCCAGAGACGGCAAGCTGAACTTCCAAGAGTTCCGCGTGATCTGCAAAGCCCTGTTCCGCAACGACAAGGGCCACATCTACCCGCTGTCCGAGGAGCGCGCGCGGCACATTTTCCAGGTGTTCGACAAAAATAGCGACGGCTTCATCGATAAAGAGGAGTTCACGTTCTGCTGGAACCACTGGATCAAAGTGGTGAGTCGCGCAGTCTTCCAGGTGTTGCAGGTGTTCCAGGTCTTCAATTAAAATACTTTAGTTTATTCAATAAAAGGGTTCTAACGCAAAATTATCACAGTGTTTAATAAAATAAGTCAAGCAGGCGTTACAGGTCTTAAATCTTATGTACACCTTTGTATCTGCAAATACGATTACGATGTCATAGGTAGTTTCGACTTTTTTGAGCAAGCCTTCATCATATCTGATATGGGAATTTGAAAGCTAAAGCGAATACCCATAAAGTTAATAATACAATCAAGTTCATGACCTGTTTCACGCTGGGCTATATATAGACAAAGCATACACTATTACGTGACGTACGTAATATTGCGTGACGCAACGGCAAAGGCACCGGGGAATACAGATGTAGTGCAAAATGATTTTCCTTCGTACTTTATGGGAAAAGTTCGTATTTATCGTGCTCTCTCAATTAGCTTCAGTACCCATCTTACAGCCGTAGGTAACTTTGACACTTTGACATTTTTCACTTTGACATTTGACACTAAACAATAAAGTTCCATAATAATGGATATGAAAACGTCACTCATTTAATACAATCATTGATTGACAGTTCGGGTGCCATGGTATTCCGATTGAGAGCAGAGTTTTCCCGAAAGAAAATCATTTTGCAATACATCTGTACTATTTCAATTATTATCTGCCACTATTCCACACTTATATAAAGGCATAAAAGTATGATGATTATGTTACTTTATATCAATGTGTTATGCAGAATTTTTGATGTGACATGTAATATTTAACAATATTATCAATAAAGAGTATGAGTATATTGAGTATGTCCCGTCCCGATCTGCTAAAAGGAGAAAGCCTCTTTAAAATACAGTCGGCAGCAAAGGTAGTGTGCACGAATATTTATTATTAGCTGTGATAAATCACTTTGAGCAGTTTGCCCGCGGTAATACTTGCCGCTGACTGTACTCTGTAGCTTTAGTGAAAAATTACTAAGTATTTGTTGAACGTATTTGTATTGAAATGTTATTGGATTTTTAACCTTATTGTTTGAACGGTATAGTAGCTTTTACAGCCGTGCATGGTTGCAGATTGTGCGGCCAGTGAGCGCGTTCCTGGTGGTGGACGTCCAGAACGACTTCATCTCCGGCACGCTCAACATCAGCAAGTGCAACGCGCAGCAGGAGGGCAGCGAGGTATGGCTTTCATCATTATCATCAGCCTATATACGTCCCACTGCTGGGCACAGGCCTCCTCTCGTAGAGAGAGAGGCTTTCGCTAATCATAATACGGATTAAAGCTTAAGCCACACACAGCGGGCGGGCGGGTGGCGCGGGAGCGGGCGTGAGGCGGGCGGGAGCGGGCGGGAGGCGGACGGGCGCGTGTCAACGCGCTGCAGTGTGAAACTCCCGCGCGCCTCCTTTGGAGTTGCGAGCGTGTATAGGCTGCGGTGTCCGCTTACCATCAGGTGGACCGCACGCTTGTTTGCCGCCATCGTTGTATAAAAAAAACTTATTTTTCCGGGAATGAGACTAGAAACCGTCAGGAAATTTCATGGAATTCGTTAGAGCCGAGGATAAATAAACATATGTACAAAAAATTATATTTAATAAAGATAAGATTATATATTTGTATAGATGAATCAAACTGTATAATTTGTCATGTCATGTCATGTTCGATTCGTATTTATTTAGCTGCCGTCTTGAATAGCTCACTTCCGGTCAGAAATTCCGCTGAATTTCCGGTTCCGGTTACCAAAATAAAATAGAATAGAAAAACAGTTATTGAAATAACAAACACACAGCACCACAAGAAAATTAAATAATACAAACAAAAGAACGTAAAGTAAAGTAATACCTGAGTAATGTTTAATAGTACATTACTTAACAAAGGCGGTAAAACAAAGAATGTCTCAGATCGCAGGTATTTGACGCCCGAGCCGCAGGCAAGGGCGATAAATATGCGATCTGAGGCTTTCTTTATTACCGCCCGTGTTAAGTACAAAGTTTTATGTCACCCAGGCAGTGGGATTTCCCGCGCGCGGAGCGTGCGGTAATTGCAGCTTTATGGCCAGGTGTGACATAAAATTATATAACCCTTTACACCCGAATTAAAACGATTGTGAGCTCGAATTACATTTAATTGTATTTTTTTTAAAGAACACCAATCAACATGTGCTATGTTATAAGATTTTCCGATGTATTTTCCCACAAACTCCATCAAAATATCACAAAATCAAACCTAAAAGTTTCGCAAAAACTTAGGCTTAAACTGCCGAACATGCAATTTTATTGATTTAAAAGTTTCATACTAACTTTTTAATGCCGATGTCGTGAATTAAAGGACTTTACTATAATTATCTGCCACTAAATCATTACTTACAAAACTTTCCGAACTAAAGTGTTGATTAAACGCCGGATCACAAAAAAGCGAAGTTGCAACCACAAAAGCCTTAATTTCTCTTTTTATTTCTTATTTCTAATCTAGTAACCTTGTCGCTGGGTAGTTCGTGTCAAATCCGGCAGTTCTGTTTTTTTTACTTGTTTATGATGTTAGCCTAACAAATAATCCAAGTTTGTGACCTCCAGCGCTGAACGCAACATTATCAAAAAACGATTATAATATAACCCTAAAGGAATAACCCTAGAGGAATAATATAACCCTAGTTGCTGATAAAACCTTCTCAGGACGTTTTTAAAGAAGACTAAAATTTCTGAAATATGGGACTAGAATTGTCCTCTGTGGACCCAACGGTTTCCGAGATAAAGCCTTCTAGTTTACGAAGTTCGAAATAGTACATTACTTAACAAGGGCGGTAAAACAAAGAAAGTCTCAGATCGCAGGTATTTGAAGCCCGAGCCGAAGGCAAGGGCGATAAATATGCGAGGCTGAGGCTTATTACCGCCCGTGTTAAGTACAAAATTTTATATCACCCCCTGGCCAGGAAGTGGGAAGCGGTAATTGCCGCTTTATGGCCAGGTGTGACATAAAAATTATAACTTAGCCTTAACTTTTCGGTAGATAGCAATCAGGTAACAGTATTACCTGCCCTGGAATCTGAAATAGACAATGTGAGTTGCAAAGTATAGTAAAACTCGTTACAACCCGACCTAAATACAAAATGTACATGCTTCTATAAACGTCTGTGACTGCCATATGATTATGACTTATGAGCCGTAATAAACTTAACTGAAGTTAGTTGAGTAACCGCTTGCTTCTTTTATATATTTTTACTTCGTCGTTTACTAAACTCTAGTCCACCATTCGACGGAGTTGTTTGACAAGTCAAAATGCACAAATGTTGCCACAGTACGGCCAGTGCTGTTCATATCGATATTATTTAAGGCCTCACTAGACGTACGGATCTTACGGACCAATTTATCGGGTACCCCTTGGCGCTTGCCGAGATCATCGCAAATCGAAATTAGTAACGTTTCTCTCAATCTAAAATGCTCTCAATTTGACAAATTAAAATGATTTGTAAATATTATGATTTTTTTCATATTTCTTCATATTTATTTTACCTTTGTTCCGCTTAATGAGCCTTTAGTTGCCGAAAAGTAGAAACTTTTAAATTTATTATATTGGGTAGTAAAGTAGTAGGACTTAAAACTTGATCGGAAAAACTTCCCATCGAATAGTACATATATCGATTTTAATATTCCGAAAAATGCTGGCACATTTTTGGTAGTACAACTTTATACTTATCGACATGGTTTTATCGATATATACCGGTCACTATTTATTTTTTTGTACTCCTGGCAACATGTCAACTGTCAGTTTACTCTGCCGAATTATGGCAGCGTAAACTTCAACTCCCCTATTTCATCCCTTCATGTGATGATTTTCGGGGTAAAAGTATCCTATATGTTAATCCAGGCTGTAAACTGTTTGTACACCAAGATTCAACATAATCCGTTCAGCCGTGTGTGCGTGATAGAGTAACAAACATATTAACTTTCGCATTAAGGCGATATATCGATTGAAAGAGACACCCTTTGTTTTTCGCTCACGACAAAACGGGATGCAATCCTCTCCGAGAATGGCTTTTTAGACAAATCTCGTTAAATATCTGACTGTGTGCAGGTTTATTAAATTTCCTCTTGTCAGTACCTAGATGAGGTAAAAAACCATCATATTAACTTAATCGTGTCTTTTAATAATGCGTTGTTTTAGTAGGCTGAGGAAAAAAAGGAAAATATAGACTCGACTTAGGATTTATTTTCTATCGAGAAAATTTTAAGCAATCATGTTTCGCTATTGTCAGTACCACAATCATATAGTCAAGAATCATATATCTGAAAATCAGCCCCTACTGTTTGCTAGTCTGGGCAGGACAGCGTTTCAAAGTCTCCAAATTTCTCAGTGTAGCGCCTTAAAACTAGTATAAATAACCTACGTATATGTTGCCAAAACTAAACTGTTTTATCGCAATGCGTATAATCGCGGAATATTTAATAGATTTAGTATAAATATACATAGCTAGATCGTCATAAGCGCAAGGTATTCCCCTGTCTACAAAATCATATGTATCCGTTTAATTTCGAACCTTTTTAAATTAGTAATAAGGTCTTATTTTAATTATCGATAGGGTATCGATTAACTACACATGTGCACGTACGATGTTCAACTTAAAGTTGTAGGTAATAAGGGTAAGTTTGTTGTTAGAGCGGGGTATCGATCAAACAAGTGTGACGTCACCAATCGGCTAATAGATTAGCGTTGAGTCGTGTGGGGAATCGATGGGGTTAGGGCTTGCTGCACTGACAACGAGGCCAAAGCGTAGCTATGTGTCTCAACCACTCACTTGTTTCTATAATATAAATCAGGGATCTAAAACACCTACCTATTTAATTCAATTAATTTTTTAGACATATCTCCGTCACAATACTTGACTGGTAGAGAATGCTTTTGGCATTAAGTTCGCCTTTTGTACTATAAGTAATAAATAAATATATATCTAAGATCTTGACAAGCATGCCCGCCATCAAGAGTCAAGACTTTCGATTTTAAAAATCGCATTTATATCGGTGTATCCGTTAGGGAGCTACGATGCCACAGATAGACATATTCACAGATACACATGTTAAACTTATAACACCCGTCTTTTGCGTTGGGCGTCGGGGGTTAAAAAGCCCGTGCTCTTCTCTTCTCTGTCGCGTTACGTTCTTGACAGAGCGGTCGGATATAGATAGCCAACTTCACGCATATTGTGATCCCGACTAAAGCGCCACCAAGTGCTAAAGTTAGTAAGTATTATCTTGGGTAAAAAAACATACAAATCCGCCGCTGGGGATGGAACCCGGGTACATTGACTCTAACGGCAGTATACTTTACCACAGGGCCACGTGTGTGATGCTGGTAGGCATACTAGGTCGAATTTTTGAATACCTTTTTAACAAGCCACATTTAGCAGACAATTCGTGCAAGTTTAATAACCTTAAGACTAGGTGAAGTTATTATTAATTCCGTCAGCTTTCTTCTAAGATGGACAACCATGGCGGTCGTGGTCACGTTGGCGTGTCCACGTCGGTGGTGTAAGCGGACATTACATATGTGATGAGAGAATAGCAATCTACCAGCTTAATAATAAAATAAAAATCATAATCCGTTTAGCCGTTTTTGCCTCTTTGAGTTACAAACATCCAAACATAATTTTCGCATTTGTAGTATTAAAGTAGGATCACTTAGCTTGCAGTCCGGCTCGTAGGACCGTCTGGACGTCCCTTATCTACGCTTGCGTATATTCCGACCTTCCTTCGGCCTTTACGCTTTGCGTATGAAACAGCCTTAAAACTCGAGGGTCGTTTAAAGAATGAAAGCCGCAAATCGTTCTAGTTTCTTTTCTATTAAAGTTTAGCGTATTATACCTTAAATAGACGCTAGCTAATAAAAGAAATTGCTTTTTGTGCGGAGCAAGCAATTACCTACTTATCTATAAATTTCGCCTTGAAAGTAAATGAATTGAAGGATTGCTGTCTCACTCCATCATATAACTGCGTCTTAGTTGTGAGTGACAAATTAATGTGTAGACCGCTTTAATTTACTATGACCTTTTTATAAATGTTTATGTCACACCTGGCCATAAAGCGGGAATTACCGCACGCTTCGCGCGCGGGAAATCCCACTTCCTGGCCAGGGGGTGACATAAAATTTTGTACTTAACACGGGCGGTAATAAAGAAAGCCTCAGATCGCATATTTATCGCCCTTGCCTTCGGCTCGGACGTCAAATACCTGCGATCTGCGACATTCTTTGTTTTACCGCCCTTGTTAAGTAATGTACTATTATGCCCCTTATACATAAAACTTAACCAAGCTCTGCTAACTGAAATGTGTTTTGTCCCTTTCTGACAAACATAAAAAAGCAAAGTGACAGAAAAGGGCAAACGAATTTTAGCGTATTATGAACTTAAATAGGTTGTATGATCGATAAACTCTAAAAATTAAAGCATAAAATAATCCAGTAACTCAAATACTTACTTGTAACAGAGCTTGCGTCAAATCCGGGAGTTCTGATTTTTTTAAAGACTTGTTTGTGATGTTGCCCCAATGAATAATCCAAGTTTGTGACCTCGAGAGCCGAACGCAACTTTGTCAAAAAAACCATTATGAAACTAAAGGACTAGTTACTGATAACACCTTCTTCAGGACGTTCAGTAAACTGCTACAATATGAGACTAGAATTGTCTCTGTAGACCCAATAGTTTCCGAGATAAATAATAAATAAATATTTGTGGACAATCTTACACAAATCAACCTAGTCCCAAACTAAGCAAAGCTTGTACTATGGGTACTAAGCTACTAAGTGACGATATACATACTTATAGATAAATAGATACTGAAATACATAGAAAATATACAAGACCCAAGAACAAATATTCGTGCTCATCATATAAATAAATGCCCTGGCCGGGATTCGAACCCGCGACCTCCAGCTTCGTAGGTAGCTAGGGTTACTACCAACTAAGCTAAAGCAGCGGTCGTCATGCGATTTAATTTATATACATACTTATATATAATAGATACTTAAATACATAGAAAACATCCAAGTCCAAAATCCTTTCAAAGTTTGCGAACTTCGAAAAAATATGTAATTTGGGGACCGGTGTGGGTTGCACCTATAGCTCAGTTGGCTAGAGCGACTGGCCGCGAATACCACAGGAGGTCGCAGGTTCGAATCCTGCTCGGTGCCTAAATTTTTCCTTTATTTCTAAATTGGAAATTTAAAAGGCTTTATCTCGGAAACTATTGATGATTATATGTAGACACCTACTACATATAGGTGTACATATTACACAAGTTCATACAAAACAGTGAACAATGCGCATCTCTAGCCAGCCGTAAACTGACAATAGGACCAGGACAGACGGTTTAGTCAACCGTATTACCGGTAAATTATATTAAGTATGACACGGATAAATGTTCTTATTCTATTGGATCAATCATCCCCCTAGCGTTATCCCAGTACAGTTGCATCCTGAAGGATGCCTGGGGTCCGCTACCTAATCCCAAGATTTGGCGTAGGCACTAGTTTTTTACGGAAGCGACTGCAATCTGACCTTCACACCCGAGGGGAAACTGGACCTTATTGGGATTAGGCTTGTCAAGAATGTCAAGTGAGTGGGCAACTTGACTGTTAGAAGTTCTCAAGCCGCCCGTAGGCCTCCAACTTGGCTTAACGACCGCTATCATAGACAACAGCCGGGGCCAACGGCTTAACGTGCCTTCCAAATCACGGGAGTGCTCAGTTAATAACCACTCAAAGCGGTCACCCATCTATAAAAACTCACGTGTGCGAGCCGAGATTCGAACTTCGAACTCACGTCCGCCGCATGCTTAAACTAGGGAATGCAATCGATCTCGCGAGATCTCGCGCTAATTTTCGAGATTCAATCTCGTTGGTGAGAAATCTCGACTTCCGATATCTCGGTCGAGATCTCGACTAATAACTTCGAGATCTTGAACGAGATTACAAGACTGATTTTATTGTTGACCGCTACTTGAAACAAACTACACGATGATAAGGGCGCAGCGTGCAGCACAGTTTTTTGCACGTTGTTTGGTGCGGCGCGGTTAGCGTAACTACCTACAATGATTTACATGATATTTACTCGCTTACCCTATTTTTTTTTATTAAACGTTGATATTTGTTTCAGTAATCTAATAATGTATCTCTATAGAAAAAGCGTATATTTTAATTTAAAATATGTTGAATCTCGATATCGACGAAATTAAACGAGATCTCGTCTGTTTCTCTGACGAGATTTCGAATTCCAAATCTCGACCTCGTATTTCTTACGCGAGATCTCGAATCGCCAATTTCAGTGCGAGATTGCATTCCCTAGCTTAAACCACTAGGCCACGGTAACTTCAGATTAACACAATATTCGGCTTAAAATTGATAAGATCTCCCCACGCCACTAAGTTAATATAAAAGTTGCTCTAAACCATAAATTCCTCGGGCATGTTGAAAGCAAAACCAAGTAAATAAAGACATAAATAACCCGTTGCATGCGGGTAGCTGCACTGCGCTTGTCTCGCGGCGTTCTAGCCGACCCATCAGACACGGAATCGGTTTTGACTCCATTCCAACTATTGATTGGGTTTTTGGGTTAATTGGTGAGGTTTTGGATGTCGGTTACGAGCACGATATTGCACCTGCTTAGCATAAATGTGTTATTATACAGGGTGGATTTTGTTTTTGGGTCAGTGAGGGCAGCTAACCAGATCCGGTGCTGCTACGCGGAAATGGTGTTAGAAGACCTTCCCTTTACATCAGATTTTGGTAAAAATATACAGAAAAAGACCATTTTTGGTCAACTTTTTTTTATGCCAATCGATCCCATTCTTATACAATACAGGATCAAAATATTGTATGGAAGCAAAAAAACTTTCCGGCTAAAGAAGCCACAAATCGAGGAAAACATGTCCAATCTTCATTAATTTGAAATCAATGGAAGTTCTTCTAATACCATTTTCGCGTAGCAGCACGGGATCTGGTAGCTGCCCTCACTGACCCAAAAGGAAAATCCATCATGTATATTTCGATTTCTGATTGTAACGTTAACAAATTACGCCGTCCAACTTGAACCCCAGAAATGCAGTATTTTGCGCTTGCCCTATCTTAGTACCGTCCACAAGAACGTCCAGAGCTCTGACTGTAAGGTAGATTTTTGCTTGCGTTAATTTGACAGCACTTGACCTTACAGTTGTGTGCGAACTACATATACACGTGATCTAGACACGTCGCCGAGTGGTCAGTTATCCTAGTAGTAAATTGGAAGTCTACTTCTAATTTACTAATAATTAAATTGTAACGCGATAAACGAGTTCTGCGCGGACGAAGTTGCGGGCAAAAGCTAGTTAATCATAATTAGGTAATTATTATTATTTATTTTTTTATCATTTCATTGCATTATTTTCAAATCTTACTACAGGTAACCGTTACTTCCAAATTGAGGGGCGACTTTAAAAATTCATTTTTTTTTCGTCGTGTTTAGTTTTTGTTATTAACCGGGGTAATTTTACTAAACTGGGTCAAACTAGAAATAGTGATGATTATATGAGTGTTCTATCTATTAAAGTAGCCCCATTTTGTCCTAAAGTAACCCAGGTTTATGGTACCCATAAACTGTACCAAACTCCAACAAAGCCTACAATGCTTGCATAATCGGCACAAACTTTGCCATTAAACGTTCCTAACCACCAAATTCGTTTCGAACTGACTGACATCGAAATATCGCGATAAAATTAGCGGTCGGAGTGGAATGGAAGTAATTCGAACGCGTCCAATTCACACCTGCTCAATTAGGCCGGCGCGCCACTCGTGCCAGGCACGGGGTAGCGTGGGCCCGCGGGCTGCACGGCTAGCACAAGACGGCACGCGACGTGGGCTATCTCGCCGCGAGATAACCTGTAGTTGAAACCGTTAATAAACTACCCATAGATCTCAAATCTACCTATAACCAGGGGCGTCTCACTTGCGTGACGTCATCGCGCCGCTCAAAGGTCAGCCTTAGGCTGACTTTTAATGCGATAGAAAGTGATGTAGCGAGTGATGCGCGTGCGATAGAAGGACATGGCCACGCGTAGGTACGTTTGGCTTGCCTCGCGCGGATTTGTTGACAGTGAGGCTTCTGTACGTAGTACTATTACTTATTCTGTGCTATTATAACTATAGTATTTTCAACTCACGCCTCCGAGATTTTCTCCTTAAGAGCGTATTCGCTGGAAACGCCGTGTTTCCGCGTTTTACCACGTATTCATTACAGAAAATCTCAAAAACGGTATAGTTTTTTGTAACACTGTTTACAGACCCGCGAAGAACAACTTATCGACTACGGGAGCTACAGTCAAAACATTTTTCACAAACATTTATTAAAGAAACTCGAGCACTTTTCTCACACTCGATTTCGAAATATTCAAAACCATGTCGTCATTCAAACCTGTTTATTCTGTAACCAATTGAAACTAAAATATGTAATACATACAGTTAGATGCACCGAAAGACGGTCTCTTTCGCCTACTGTCTGAAAATACACAATTTAAAATTTGGTTTAACTAAAAGAGCCACGGAAAACTCCATATTTTTGGCAAACTTCGCTGCATCATATTGTCACTTTAAAGCTAATAAAAAGGTTTTTAACTATGCTATTAGGGTAAAATAACTTCTATTCTACGATATTAAATAATAAAAAGTAACAAATAGGATATAAAAATATTAATTTTAATCGATTTAAAACAGACCTTTTTCTCATAGACTCGCTTGCTGTGACTCAGTACCGGCCCAGCGGCCATCGGAGGAGGACGTATATATCGTTTTTTTGTGGCTCTTTACAAAGCTACCGTAATTACTCTCAGGAAACCAATAAAACATGTGACCTCCGATTAGGCGTATTTATTAAGAACGACAGTCAGATTATACTGGGGACTAATCGTGATCTAAATTGAGACAAGTTATGAATGGTACGCAACCGTCAATTGATTGTCGACTAACAACTTTGATACTTGGTTGATTTCATATATTTATTATTGTATTTGGACTAGAGTTTTTTGAACTATAATGCTTTATTTTGATAAGCAATTATGTATGAATATAGCCAGCTACCAGAACTAGTGGTACAACCTGGAAAGTAGCAATAGCAACTAGAAGTTAATAAAAGTATAATAACTATAATATGTAGTGACTCATGGTCAATACAAATGCGTTTAATTTTCATACATATGAAACAATGTTTTTATAAACATGGTATATTATTGTGTATAATATCCCTTTTAATACATGGTATTAATAGCAAATCTGGCGCAAATTAACAATGCTAGCTTGAAATTTAAATATGTGCTTGGAAATTCTTTTTTAACCTGGCTGTGCCCATTAAAGCGATAGGAGTGCGCTGTTTGAGGGTGTCCTGGGGAAAGAGCAGAGGAAATCTCCGATACTACCACGCGGGCGGCTTAAACATAGAAATACTCTGAGAGTTTGCGCTCCAGTTAGCTTGGTTGAGCGGTTTCAACCGAATCTGAAGTGTGGCTTGGAGAAACATAGTGTAGAGAAACATAGTGTAGACCGGGAATGAGTTACCATTACAAATACAGATAGTTAAAGAACCGGCCAAGTCATTGTCGAAATACGCACATTTAGGACCACGCAATCACGAATTAGAAAATTCAGATAAAATATGTCGACGAGTATCCGTACTTGGGCCAATAAGCTTCTTTCAGCCAAAGACAGGACAAGGAAGTTGAAAGACGGATCCAAAATGCTTGGAAGAGCTATTGGGCTTTGAAAGATTTACTGAAGGGAGGCCTTCCGGTAGCTCTGAAGCGGAGGCTCGTCGACATGTGCATTCTGCCTGTTCTAACCTACGGTGCCCAAACATGGTCACTCACCGAGACCAAATTGAAGGTTTACCAACGGGCAATAGAGTGCAGCATGCTGGGAGTCAAACTGATCGACCGTGTTCGGAACTCTGTGCTGCGCTTCAAAACTGGTATTGCAGATGTTAGAGCTGGAGGATGTTGGAGCAAGACTGCCAGGCTGCAATGGAACTGGGCCGGCCACGTCTGCCGTATGCATCCACGGAGGTGGGCAAAATTAGCAACAGAGTGGGTTTCGCAATATGCTCGGAGACGACGTGGCAAGCCGAGGCAGAGGTGGCGGGATAACCTAGACACATTTCTAAACGACTGGCCCGAAACAGCTCAAAGCCGGAACGAGTGGAAGTCGAGGGGAGAGGCCTTTGTCCAATAGTGGGACACCTTTATAGGCTTAGGAAAAAAAAGTAAACATTTCATCGCCAAATTTCAGGTTCATATGTGATTTATGTCCACAAAAATCACCTTTTTCCTTTGATGCAATTTTTAACTTCCTATTCTTCATATACTTCTTTTATTTTAATATACGATGTTTATCTACACAATAACGGTAGTTTTATCCTTTACCGTGGACTTTCACGGCACTTAAGTCGAGGGTCTTATGTTTAGATTAAAGTTTCTCCGAATTGAAATCATCATCATCATCAGCCTATCTACGTCCCACAGCTGGGCACTGGCCACCTTTCATAGATGAGAGGGATTGGGCAGTAGTCCCCACGCTGGCCCAGAGCGGGTTGGGGACTTCAAATACAACTTTGAATTTCTTCGCGGATGTATGCAGGTTTCCTCACGATGTTTTCCTTCACCGAAAAGCTAACGGTAAATATCAAATGATATTCCGTGCTCAAATTCCGTAAAAATCTCATTGGTACGAGCTGGGATTCGAACCCACGACCGCCGCTTGACAGCCGCATGCTTGAACCACTGGGCTACCGTAACTTGAACTAATAAATTGCTTGAAATTATAAAGCCGAATTGAAATACACACACAAGGGGCTCCTGCGGATGCTCTAAGGAAGCGTCCTTTTATATATTTGCTCCTGTTACTGGCTACACCTTGAATATCATTTCCGATTGCAGTTCTCTTGCTAACGGCAAGCATGCACTCGCGTAGGCATAACTTGGTAGCCAGGGTTACACACCTACCACTACTGACAGATCGATCAAAACGCTCGATGACATCATTATCCCCAATGGCGAAAACCTTGTAAAGGGCCGAGAAGGACATAGTTAGCAAGACTAAGATAGCCTTTCCACCAGAGCTATGCTATGCAGCTATGCTGCGAGGATGTTATAGTTTTCCGTTTAAACCAATGCTATGTTATGTGAACATATGATTGGTGGATATCAACATCAACGCATTCATAGCAATGACACAACTTTGATGGAAAGGCACCCTAAAACTTGAAAGCCGCCGCCATGTTCTTCACGTTGTCTCTTGAAAAGATTCGATCAAGACGCCTCAAGACACTCTCGTTAGATAGCTGGTCAAATACGAAGTATTGATGAATCATAGGTATAAGTAGGTAGGTACGAGAATATACTTATTTCATTGACTTGTATTTTCCTTCAATATTACAAAACGCATGTGGATGATTTTCCCACTAATTTATCTTCAACTGATTATATTTTCACATTCAATAGTAAGTCTGATACAAAAAAGATAATAATATGAATGTAGTTGTATATCCCTAAACACAACATTTTCGCTGCAAAAGTATCAAGGCTCATACACACACTATACGGCAACTTGTTACAGCATACGAAGATACATGACAGATATCATTGTATACCTTATTGCACTATATAAGGGTTTAAATTTAAATGAAAAGTTATGTGCGATAGTGTTGTTACGAACACATTGGAACGGACCGTGTACAGTGCTCGTTTGTGTGCAGCGAAAAACGTCAAAAAATACCTAGATTTGACTTGTGCCCGGCAACGAAAGCACTCTTAATAATCTGAGAAAATTAATAAAAGAGAGCGCGTTTGGCGAGTTCAATTGTAAATGCCAAACTTTATGTACCTTTTCTTTTTGAAAATAAATTGAAAACAAAAAGTTAAAATCAGGGGAAATAATTCGTGTAGTTTTGGAAATTGGTACAGTTACACCTTGCGGTATCCAGATGATCATACTAAAAGTCCTCAAGGGTGGGGGGTTTGCTGAGGGTGTAGGGGGGGGGGTTGTTAACTAACTGGGCTGGCACGACGACCCAAAATGAGTCTTGGCCTCCGACACAAGAGCACGCCACTTTGCTCGGTCCTGTGGGTCGCCCCAAGTATCGCTGGAGGGATGTGGTGGAAGCGGACCTGCGTGAGCTCGGAGCTGGTGCAAGCTGGCGAGAAATTGCGCAGGACCGAGCAAAGGGGAGGGGGGGGGGAGGGAATTAAAGGTATCTTTTTTAGTATTTCGTAAAAAAACTCGTATACGGTGGCACATAGCAAAAATATTCTTAAGAGGAGGGGTAGGGCAAGCTCTCTCCATACAAATTTTGTGCAGGATTTACTTCGTTTGTGTTTGCATTAAAGTTATGATTATTGGTCAGTATGCTTATTTTTCTGATAGCTATTTCGTGATGTAATTTTTTTTTAATATATTTTATTTTTTAAATTTGTTTTTTTTAAATATTTGAAAATTTTCACATCACGATCTTTGCATATCTAATATTTACAACCAAAAAAAAATATTGTGCCAAAACCGACGAATAAAACGTGCACAAAGTTTGTATGGGGAAGGCCTTGCCCTACCCTGCGCCTTAAACATAAGTACTCTACATAAAATTCTCTATAAATAAAAAGTTCACAAACTTATATTTACTATGCTTTTGACAGAATTAACAACATTATCTAAGGTATCAATGGAAATTGTTCGAAAGTTTGCTTTTGCAAAGTACATTTCTGAAGTTCGACTATTACTCGTTAACTAGTAATGTCTACTTAGCTGTTATAGTTTTCCTTTTAAATTCATTGTATTGACTACTACCATGATTTTTTTCACATGCCTAGGAGCCACCGTTTAGCTGGCAGGGGGGGGGACACTTGACCATAACGAAAATTATCACTTCAAAGCTTAATATCACGCTAACCGATTCTTGAATCGAAAAATACTCTTAGAAGCCTTATAATATTTTTAAAAGAGCTATCCAACGATACCCCACACGATGGGGTTTGGAAGAAAAAAAAATTGCGCCACCACTTCACATGTAGGGGAGGTACCCTAAAAAAAATTTTTTTTCAAGATTTTATTCTACCGTTTTGTCGGCGTCATCAATATCTATACTCGTGCCAAATTAAAGCTTTCTAGTACTAACGGTTACTGAGAAAAACGGGGGTCGGACGGACGGACGGACGGACGGACGGACGGACGGACGGACGGACGGACATGGCGAAACTATAAGGGTTCCTTGTTTACTACGGAACCCTAAAAACCGGCCAAGTGCGTGTCGGGCCACGCGCAAGGTAGGGTTCCGTAGTCGTCCACCCGTTACATTATGTGGACTAAAAAGTTCGCAAACTTATATTTACTATGTTTTTGACAGAATTAACAACATTATCTAAGGTATCAATGGAAATTGTTCGAAAGTTTGCTTTTGCAAAGTACATTTCTGAAGTTTGACTATTACCCGTTAACTAGTAATGTCTACTTAGCTGTGATAGTTTTCCTTTTAAATTCATCGTATATACTACTACCATGATTTTTTTCACATGCCTAGCAGCCACCGTTTAGCTGGCAGGGGGGGGGGGGGGGGGGACACTTGACCATAACGAAAATTATCACGTCATAGCTTAATATCACGCCAACCGATTGTTGAATCAAAAAATACTCTTAGAAACCTTATAATATTTTTAAAAGAGCTATCCAACGATACCCCACACGATGGGGTTTGGAAGAAAAAAAATTTGCACCACCACTTTACATGTAGGGGAGGTACCCTAAAAAAAAATTTTTTTTAAGATTTTATTCTACCGTTTTGTCGACGTCATCAATATCTATACTCATGCCAAATTACAGCTTTCTAGTACTAACGGTTACTGAGAAAAACGGGGGTCGGACGGACGGACGGACGGACGGACGGACGGACGGACGGATGGACGGACATGGCGAAACTATAAGGGTTCCTTGTTTACTACGGAACCCTAAAAAGATTATGCACACTTCTTCGCTATGATCAATATTCAATGATATTTTAAAGTGGGGAAGTTAAATTATAAGTGGATTATCATTCCTTTATTTTCCAACATTTTTAAAGAGAAAAGTACAGTATTTATGCCCGCAATGAGCGCTAAACAACGATACCTCATTTGATGGGGTAGGTCAATATTGTTTTTCACGCCCCCCCCGTTTATAGTGCGCGCCATCCACGACGACGCGCCCCTCCACAGCGAATCTCATACTAATCTGTGCGCAGTTGTACGGCTTGGGCTCTGTGGAGGGGCGCGCCTTCGTGGATGGCGCGCACTATAGATGTATGAGAGCCCCACTTATAAACATATCAATTTAGATAGTTGATTGAGCGAGAGATTCAATTCGTCTCTTTTATTTAGAATACTACATTCAGGGAGGTGTAATAACCCTTTTAATACTTAGTTGAACTCATTCTAAATTGAAAAGAGATTACAAGGTGCAAAAAAGGATTATCGACTTGACTATTTCGTGTCATATCGCAGTAGACGCTAACTTTCGCAATTAAGACGAGTTAGGAAGTTATCTTCAAAAACTACCATCAAATAAACTTTCTAGTTACTTGGAAGAGATTATCGCACGATAGAGTTTCATGCTTGATAGTGCAGAAGATAGAACTTATCAAGCGTGAGTTCGTGTATATTTTTTATACCAGATTTCCTATCTATGTAGGTACGAGCAGGTATGGTCTCCTTTTCTCCCATCTCTCTCATGTTGAACGTTGAACTGTGGGTTTAACAAAGGTGTTAAAATACATCTCATTAATAGACTCAACAGTTTGTTCATCACGGACGTACAATATAAAGACGTCATTGACTGTACATGCACTTAAAAATATAGGGAACTAGCTTTTGCCAGCGACTTCGTCCGCGTAAAAGGGATGATTTTCGAGATAAAAAGCATCCTATATGTTAATCCAGGCTATAATCTCGTTATATGCCAAGTTTCATCACAATACGTTCAGCCGTTTTTGCGTGATTGAGTCACAAACATCCAAACATCTAAACATCCAAACACACTAACTTTCGCATTTATAATATTAGTAGGATTAGTAGGATTTAATGTCATATTGTTGTAAAATTCGTGTATAATTGGGCTCGTAATGCTAATCCCTGTTTTTTGCTACCTAAAGATCCCGCGAGATCCTCAAGTTTTAGAAGTAAATAAATCCGACCGACTCTGTCCAGTGCTCTGTCCTGTAGGCCTAGCACGTGTTGCACTCGAGAGTATCTCGAGATTCTCGAGCTATCCGTCACTTTCTAACAGCGCCAATCAGAAAAAGACGCGTAGCTCGAGATAAGTCGAGATACTCTCGAGCGAAACACAATGTGCTGCTACGGGCGCTGGTCGACTATGATGGTCAAACGATAAGTTCTAGGTATATAGGTAACAGTGGCGGAGCGTCCATACAACTCGATTCCCACCGGCTTGCCTAATTTTCAGCCAGTCCAGTTCTTTTACTACAGCTCATGAAGAATAGGAAAAGCCAAGTATTTCCGGCTTCCCTAAGAATATTTTTGACGCGCCGCCACTGATAGGTAATTATCGTTTTACCGACTTATCTATTACAAATTAAGATGGTAAATGGCAATCTCTGTCGACGTTAAATTGACGTTACGACGATCGTTAAATTTATTAATACGTCATAAATTCAAAACCATGTTAAGTTCAACGGTAAAACTGGGATGGCGGATGACAAAATAAGCGCTTTGTCGCTAGTCAGAAGTTATTTGAAGCTGGCAAAGTTATTTTTGGACGTCGTCCTCGTCAAAACAACATAGTGACATCATAATTTCGTTTCATAAAACCATTACAAACCAATGTACGCAAAACGAGGGCCATAAACAAATTGGCAGTAGCACTAAACTGCGTCTAACCTGGCTCGTAAACGACAAGTGGTTCTCGAAGGCTCTTATAGACTGACTTTATGGGTATTGGGTAATGGTTGTTCCTAAGGGGTGGGGATAAAACCGGTGATTGGACCTGTCACTTGAAACATGGCAGTGTTGCCAGTGGGAACGGATGTCGCCATCTCAATTTGTTAGGCTTGGAATAAGGTAATAAGCTCCACGGCCGATTTCGGCCAAGGCGACTGCTATCAACTCCGTAATAATTGTCTTTGATGTGCTCGTATGTGGCTAACATAGCCGATCTTTTTCAGAAATACGTGAGAACACTGTGGACATGTGAGCACACCATTTATATAATTGTAAGATATTGCCGCAGGTGGTCGGGCTTTTATCTCATCGCGCTTGGCATCAAGCTCAATGCGCCGTTGACATTCAAAGTTCTCAACTTTGGAGTTAACCAAAGTTCTCCACTCGGTCCGCACTGCAGCCCGCCGCTCCCATTGTGAGGACTCTATGGAGCATTTTTTCATATGGCGCTTAAGCACGTCTTTGTACCTGAGGAGCTGGCCGCCTTGTTTCCGCTTGCCCTCCTCAAGTAATAGTGTGCGCCATCCACTAAGGCGCGCCCCTCCACAGTCCAAGCCGTACAACTGTAGTACGAGATTCGCTGTGGAGGGGCGCGTCGTCGTGGATGGCGCGTACTATACAAGTACTTAGGTAATATTATTTACCATACGAATCTTAGTTCCTAAGTCCTTCTCTGAAACTACCCACATACCCAATTTCATCTAAATCGATTCAACGGCTATGCGGGAATATACACAGACTTAGCTAATAGAGGTACAATATATATATATATATATATATATTATGGTTAAACCGGTGATTTTTTAGTATTTTCCCGATAATCGATTGAGCAGTAGAGTAGCAAATTTAATTGTATCGGACCTTGAAGATTGTATCTAGTTGTACGGTCAACCAATTTGATTTCTGGGCCACTTCGTACCATGTCACACTGCCATTAATGTGAGATCTCTAGCGGCTTTCATATTGATTTTTACTGTGACAAGGTACGAAGTGGCCCAGAAATCTATTTGGTTGACTGTACTTGTAGCAAACCAATAGCATGACTTAATTGCTAGTCATTTTCATTTAACTAATCTCCTTTGTTGCTGTTACTTAGTAGCAACTAGAAGACTAGAGACAGTTTCTCTATTATAATTAAGTCAAAATATGAATTGAAACCCTGAAGTTGTGTCCACCACTCCATCCGCTAGTGTAAATCGCGCTCAAACTCCGTGGTTTGAGCGCGGTTGCTACCGCGAACCACAAACGAAGTTCTCTCTGTGTCGCACTTGCAAGTCTGCACGTAAGTGCGATAGAGAGGGAAAACTTCATTTGTACTTCGCGGTAGCCCCCCAGCCACGACTTCAAGCGGAGGCGGCAGCGGTGTTCCTAATACATTACGTGTGGTCCCAACTAACCGCAGTGCGTGGCGCGTCTCGACCGTGCAATGAACAGGTAAAACGACGCTTGCCGCGCCACAATTCGCGCAAAGTCGTGGCCGGGCTGTTGTATACTGCAAATGCCCGCCCGAGGTTGTATTTTTACACGACTGCCCAAAAAAAGGAGTGTAATGTTTTCAGGTTTCATGTATGTATGTATGTGAACTTTTTGTTCCCCCAGAACTTCTCAACGCCTTAACCGATTTAGATGTGTGGGTTATCGTTGGAATCCTTACGTCATCCCGGGTGACATAGGATATGTGACGTTGCAATAAAAATAATATGGCGGACTGTAGACTCCATTTTGAGTGTTCCGTAAAAAAAATTTTTCTCTATCCTTGCAAGTGAGGTATCAAAATGAAGCATTTGAAGAGACGATTCCAAAAATATATATAATGTATATATTTCGAGCAAAAAAAGTTCGAAATAAAATAATAATTATAATAAAAATTAATAAAAACACGACTGCATTAAAAAGATAAAAACAAGTTTCCTAATAAAGAACTCAAGGAAATATATTTGTTTGCAGTCGGGGGACCTACTACATATGTACAAGTAAAACCAAAATATTAGGTCCCACGACTGCAAACAAAATATATTTCCTTGAGTTCTTTATTAGGAAACTTGTTTTTATCTTTTTAATGCAGTCGGGTTTTTTTGCCCTAGTTGACCTTAATTAAAATAATAGTATCAGTAATACATTTCGCGTATAAAAGATTTCTAAGAACCTTGTTTAGTAGTATTAGTCTTTATATCACAGGAAATTAATTTCTTTCATATAACGTGCAACCTTGCCCACACATAATAGTCGTATTCCTATTCGAAGCGGGGCCTTTGTGGTTAGTGTTTATTTTGATCGATTTCGTGGACTGAAAACATTTTCGATTTGTTAAACACTAAATCAATGCAATAGAGTTTCTATTAGAGTTACTAAAATCCTACTTTTGTAATAAACACTTTTTAACATCAGCGTTAGGCAGGTTTTCCACTAGAGCTATGCTATGCTATGTTTTCATATATTTGACACGTAGCTCGAGCTGGAGCTATGTGTCAAATTTATGGAAACATAGCATAGCATAGCTCTTGTGGAAAACCAGCCTTAAAGTACCTAGACTATCCATTGGAATAAGAGCATGTGGGTTCCGTTTGGACCCTTCGGGTACGGAACGCTAAAAACAATACGGGCTGATTTTGAGATAGGTATACGATTGTTTCTCTGTTCAGCCGAAAAATTATTACTATTTTCTGGATAGAAAAAAATACAAAATCAGTTTTTATTTCTTTTATTCTTCGGCCTACTGGAACAGTACATTATTAAGGCTGGGTATTACCACTTTTGAGTTTTAAAAAACCATCTGAGACATAGAATATAGTGTCTTAAAATCTAAAAAAAATATGTGTCACATAATTGTCTAGTCAAAATCGCAGTCAGTTACGTGACCTGAAGAATTTCACTCGATAGAAAAAAATCGCGAATTTACCCCTTTTTGGAATGTATTTTATTTTCAATACTACGGCTGATATTTAACATTTAATTTTTGTACTCATTTAAAGATCCTAAATAGTTATAGACAAATTCGCTGGGTTTGCTTTGATAAAATTATTGGTTTAATGACTATAGCTAAATATTTACGAAACTACGCGCAGAGCTGGCGTAGAGAGCGGGATGGTTAATTATAAACTCACGCGTGTTACAGCGGGACATTTGCGTTGGGGATACCTCCCCTTAAACTAACGTAACGACCAAGTAAAATCATCTACCTTATCTAAAATCTTACAAGAGGAAATATGAATAACACTTCACAAAGGCCAAAAAGCTATTCCGAAGAGTATTGCATCTGTCTCATTAATTCTCGTGCGCGGAAGATAATAATGTGTACGTACATTACTTACCAAGGGCGATAAAACAAAGAATGTCGCAGATCGCAGGTATTTTACGCCCGAGCCGAAGGCAAGGGCGATAAATATGCTATCTGAGGCTTTCTTTATTATCGCCCGTGGTAAGTACAAAATGTTATGTCACCCCCTGGCCAGGAAGTGGGATTTTTCGCGCGCGGAGCGTGCGATAATGGCCACTTTATGGCCAGGTGTGACATAAAATATAATAAAGCCTTTCTCTTACCCGGGGGCGTGGTTTACAGGTGAGAAGGCGTAGTTTCTACGTTGTTTGTACGAAGGCAGGCTTCAAAAGGGACATGACATTGTAAATTAGGTTACGTGAAACCAAGGCACTAAATCATAGATATAATATATACTCTGTAGTTAAAGATTCGCTAACGATCGACCGGGGCTATGTCTTTCTCATACTTGCTCATATTCATACAAAATTTGTACTACGCAATTTGGCCGGTTTGCATGTCCAATGTATTGCAGGAAGTTTGCATTTGCCTATAACCCGTTCATGAAAAAATGTTCGGTCGGTGATAGGGACAAAACATGCCACTCTTTTCTATTTCCTCTTAAAGGAATCGCAATAAGACTATCTTTGTCTATCAAAGCGTGTCAGCCCCTTGCACTAAATAGAGTATTATCAATCACCAAATGATAATATAGTGCTCACAATTTACCCGATCCGTACCAACCTGTCTATTCCCATAATGGCCAATAAATATTCGCTGCCTAATCTTTGACGATCTACGTTACCATCCTGCGTTCAATTTTCGGCTTCAAAGTGTTGATAGAAGGTCCAAAATGAAACAGCAAATGATAGCGATGAAGGGCCAAGTTATTTGAGCAAATATATCGGCCTGGTTATATCAGGTTGGAATTGATGGTGTCGTGTAGCGATGACACTGGAAAGTGAGGGAAGGAGACGCTTTGCCGAATTTTGACGGATGCGGTTTCGCTAAACCTTTACAAGCGCTGCAATTTGTTACAACAACCTTAGAGACACACCCATCAGGCTAACTATGCGCTTCTGTTGATTGCTTTGATAAGTCGCAACGACTTTAAAGTCAAAAACACAAAGTCGAAAACTTTGAACACTTTTTTTAAAAGCCTTTATTTTCAATTTTAATTTTCAATTTAATTTTTCTATTATTTTATTCTTCATTTTAATTTAATTTATAATTGTACTTTGTCATTTTTGATAATTTTAATTTTAAATGTTGATTGTTGTTTCATGTATATTTTAACCCTAGTATAAGCTAAACATGTTACTAACAACTATGGACATGCGTCTGAAATAAATGTTTTCATTCATTTATAATCCAGTAACATTGTCGCCTGAAAGTACGGGGTAGTTTGCTTTAAATCCGGTAGTTCTGATTTTTTGCAGACTTGTTTATGATGTTGGCCCAATGTATAACCCAAGTTTGTGACCTCGAGCGCCGAACGCAACATTGTCAAAAATCTTAAGGCGCTACACTGAGAAATTTGGAGACTTTGAAACGCTGTCCTGCCCAGACTAGCAAACAGTAGGGGCTGATTTTCAGATATATGATTCTTGACTATATGATTGTGGTACTGACAATAGCGAAACATGATTGCTTAAAATTTTCTCGATAGAAAATAAATCCAAAGTCGAGTCTATATTTTCCTTTTTTTCCTCAGCCTACTAAAACAACGCATTATTAAAAGACACAATTAAGTTAATATAATGGTATTTTACCTCATCTAGGTACTGACAAGAGGAAATTTAATAAACCTGCACACAGTCAGATATTTAACGAGATTTGTCTAAAAAGCCATTCTCGGAGAGGGTTGCATCCCGTTTTGTCGTGAGCGAAAAACAAAGGGTGTCGCTTTCAATCGATATATCGCCTTAAAAATAAGACTATAATATAACCCTAAAGAATTAGTTGCTTATAGTGCGTTTACTTTTTTAAAGTAGACACAATTTGCTATAATATGAGACTAGAACTGTTCCTGTAGGTATTCCTAATCTTTTTTATTGCAATCCTTTGCGTCATAATAAATTAGTCGTTAATTGAGACAGTTGATTTTAACCTGCTTACTGATCCTTCCGATCTTAACGATCCTTCCTCGGCCCTGCGACCGAGCTACATACGTACATACTGACTGTTTTATTTCCATAAATTTGTTAGAACCCTTTTTAATTTTTATGCCTCTTAGAAAAAACTTTCAATTTCACTAGTTAATTTAAACATTACTTATCCCAGGTGGTGGAACCAATAAACCGTCTTCTGGACACCATTCCCTTCGACTGCGTGTTCTACTCGCTCGACTGGCACCCGCCGGACCACGTGTCCTTCATCGACAACGTGCACTTACGAGAGCTGCACGTGTCCAGCCCTGTAAGTAGACCGTCTCCTGAACACGTGCCCGCTCGACTGTGTTCTACTTGCTCGACTGGCACCCACCGGACCACGTGTCCTTCAACGACAACGTGCACTTACGAGAGCTGCACGTGTCCAGCCCTGTAAGTAGACCGTCTCCTGAACACGTGCCCGCTCGACTGTGTTCTACTTGCTCGACTGGCACCCACCGGACCACGTGTCCTTCAACGACAACGTGCACTTACGAGAGCTGCACGTGTCCAGCCCTGTAAGTAGACCGTCTCCTGAACACGTGCCCGCTCGACTGTGTTCTACTTGCTCGACTGGCACCCACCGGACCACGTGTCCTTCAACGACAACGTGCACTTACGAGAGCTGCACGTGTCCAGCCCTGTAAGTAGACCGTCTCTCGAACACGTGCCCGCTCGGCTGTGTTCTACTTGCTCGACTGGCACCCACCGGACCACGTGTCCTTCAACGACAACGTGCACTTACGAGAGCTGCACGTGTCCAGCCCTGTAAGTAGACCGTCTCCTGAACACGTGCCCGCTCGACTGTGTTCTACTTGCTCGACTGGCACCCACCGGACCACGTGTCCTTCAACGACAACGTGCACTTACGAGAGCTGCACGTGTCCAGCCCTGTAAGTAGACCGTCTCCTGAACACGTGCCCGCTCGACTGTGTTCTACTTGCTCGACTGGCACCCACCGGACCACGTGTCCTTCAACGACAACGTGCACATACGAGAGCTGCATGTGTCCAGCCCTGTAAGTAGACCGTCTCCTGGACACGTGCCCGCTCGACTGTGTTCTACTCGCTCGACTGGCACCCGCCGGACCACGTGTCCTTCATCGACAACGTGCACTTACGAGAGCTGCACGTGTCCAGCCCTGTAAGTAGACCGTCTCCTGGACACGTGCCCGCTCGACTGTGTTCTACTCGCTCGACTGGCACCCGCCGGACCACGTGTCCTTCATCGACAACGTGCACTTACGAGAGCTGCACGTGTCCAGCCCTGTAAGTAGACCGTCTCCTGGACACGTGCCCGCTCGACTGTGTTCTACTCGCTCGACTGGCACCCGCCGGACCACGTGTCCTTCATCGACAACGTGCACTTACGAGAGCTGCACGTGTCCAGCCCTGTAAGTAGGCCGTCTCCTGGACACGTGCCCGTTCGACTGTGTTCTACTCGCTGGACTGGCACCAGCCGGACTACGTGTCCTTCATCGACAACGTGCACTTACGAGAGCTGCACGTGTCCAGCCCTGTAAGTAGGCCGTCTCCTGGACACGTGCCCGTTCGACTGTGTTCTACTCGCTGGACTGGCACCAGCCGGACTACGTGTCCTTCATCGACAACGTGCACTTACGAGAGCTGCACGTGTCCAGCCCTGTAAGTAGACCGTCTCCGGGGCACCTAACCGTTCGACTGTGTTCTACCCGCTCGACTGGCCCCCTGCGGACCACGTGTCCTTCATCCACAACGTACACTTACGAGAGCTGCACGTGTCCAGCCTTGTAAGTAGACCGTCTCATCGACAACGTGCACTTACGAGAGCTGCACGTGCACGTGTCCAGCCCTGTAAGTAGACCGTCTCCTGGATACGTGCCCACTCGACTGCGTGTTCTAATCACGATATTGGATATAAGACCGATGCAATTGAGGGTGGGTTGCACCAACTTACGATAACAGCCTGGTTAACGTTTAAATAGCCGATCAAGAAAAACTGGCAACAGTACTGTCTTCTCAAAGATCTCATGGTTTAAAATAATATGGCGCCGCGCCGGCAGCAGTCATCCCATAGAAAATTAACACATTTTGCATGTACGACAACATTTCATATTTTTAACTACTTTATTTTATGAACTAGTTAGAAAATAGGTAAAAATTTAAGCCACCCGTATTTTTTCTTTTTCAATTTAACTCATTATTTCATACAAAAAAAACACGTTGAAAAGTAGGTCATTCCAAAAGGGCGTAAGTAAAATATGACGTCATCTTCCCAACAAGAATCCAGAGCCACTCCAGAGCAGCGATTGTCTGTACTCTGTACTAAGGTCTCCCTGAATACAGCGAGGAAGATGACGTCAACTTTCGGTTTACAGTAATTTGCGATTTTTTCCAAAATTAACGGAGAAAAAAAATCTAAAAAAAAGTTTTTTGTGTACTTCGCACGTTTTTACCGAAATGGTTTTCGAATTAAGACTTTTGGAAATTATGAAATATTGTCAATTAGATTTTAATGGAACACTGCTTACGATTACAGCCAGTTTGGTGCAACCTAAGTCAATGGTTTCTAACTGTCGCGGAGTACACAAAGGTGTCTAACTTATTTTATCTTGTCTAAGATACTTCGGACCAATGGGTGTTTTGCTCAAACAGGCAACTTTGTGTAATACATTTTTGTGCAAAACTCCAGCTTTGTGTCAATAATTTTGTTTTGCAGACAACTTAGTGTCAATATTTTTTTCCCTACAGGTATCGGCAGATAAGGCTGCGGCCCACGATACAGTCGTGTTCGCGGGCCCCCCGCCGATGCGGCAGCGGCTGTGGCCCCGACACTGCGTGCAGGACACGTGGGGCGCAGAACTGCATCCCGACTTGAAGGTGCGTCGCTAACCTTGCACACATTCAAGCCTGTGCGAACAAGAGGCATAGGCAAAACATATGAACTTTAATTTTCAGTGTCACTTTTAGCTTAGTTGGTAGTGACCCTGCCTACGAAGCTGGAGGTCCCGGGTTTGAATCCCGGCCGGGGCGTTTATTTGTGTGATGAGCACGAATATTTGTTCTTGGGTCTTGGATGTTTTCTATGTATTTAAGTATTTATTTATCTATATATAAGTATGTATATCGTCGCTTAGTACCCATAGTACAAGCTTTGCTTAGTTTGGGACTAGGTTGATTTGTGTAAGATTGTCCAGAAATATTTATTTATTTATATTTAATGCGCACTCTTACCAGGTGGTGGATGGCGCGGTGAAGGTGTACAAAGGCACGAACCCCGAGGTGGACTCGTACTCGGTGTTCTGGGACAACAAGAAGCTGAGCGACACCACGCTGTCGGCGGAGCTGCGCGCGCGCGGCGCCACCGACATCTACATCTGCGGGCTCGCGTACGACGTCTGCGTCGGTGCGTACACTTAGCCGCTAGTGCGTATACTTAGAGACATCCCTAGCATCTATATCTGAGGGCTCGCATACCACGTCTGCGTCGGTACGTACACTTAGCCACTTGGCCCACTAGTGCGTACTCTTAGCCGCTAGCGCGTATACTTAGAGACATCTCCGACATCTACATCTGCGGGCTCGCGTACGACGTGTGCGTCGGTGCGTGCTCTTAGCCGCTAATTCAATTCACTTTAATCGTTCATAATTAATCTAGAGTACGACGTCTGCGTCGGTGCGTACACTTGGACAACAAGAAGCTGAGCGACACAACGCTCTCGGAACCACACACAGACACTTATTATATTTCACATTACTCACACACAGAGATCCATTTAATATATTTCGAGAGTCACGAGTTGACGGGAGTAATAGGGATGTTGACACCAAATAAGAAAATCAATGAAACCGAATTTTCTCGAAAAAGGATCAAATTCTCAATCAAATAGCGAAAAAAGCACTTCAAAAGAATAAATAGTTACATAATTATATGTCTTCAAAGTTTAAGGAGGGGGCATTTTCTGTCCCTGTTCCGCAAAACGCACCTCTGTATTGGACGATCGTCATTTACTATGGTGTTCGAGGTCAGTGACGTCACTGATCTGTAGCGCTTTCTCTCTCGAACTAAAGACATTCTAACGGTTGTAGTTTCGTTATTTGTTGAGATATTTGAATAGGATTTTCACTATTTGGCTTAGTTTTATATATTCTTCCGTATGGAGTAATAATAAATTTTGAGTCAACATCCCTATTATTTAAAACTGTACATACTAACCATAAAACTTAACAAACCTCTGTTAACTAAAATGTTTTGTCCCTTTCTCACAAACGTGAATGTCAACGTGACAGATAAGGACATACAAATTAAAAAAAAAACTTGATTGCCACAAACTTAACCTAGACATTATAGTTCGTACAAAACTGTAAGGCAAAGTGCTGTCAAATTAACGCAAGCAAAAATCTACCTTACAGTCAGAGCTCTAAGTCTAGTTTTGCTTGCGTTCGTTTGACAGAATTTAGCCTTAGAGTTGTGTCCCGAACTATACAAGAAAAAGATGGTTTACACTTAAAACATATTTAAAGTTATTACCAAAAATACAAAAAAGAGAAAAAAATGAAAGAACATATTCAGTTGGGGCAATAGCTCCCAATCTCAGCGTTTGGCATAAGTTACCCCAGCGCTGGTTTTCAGACTGGTACCTTTAAAATAGGTTTGATGGACGTTTAAGATTTCTCCTCTAGTTATGAGATTATTCTGCACATGTTACCTCATAAAAAGGCCTCCAAGCAAACGGTCGGTGACTGAGTGGCTTATGCAGCTGGATTATCATGAAACTGAACTCCTTCTAACCGTGATAAAATAATTAATTAGTCACTAACCACTCACTGAAACACTATTCTAGGTAGTATACTTTCATTTTATTATTTTATTATATTATTTACATATTTTTTACGCCCGGCCATGTATCAAGAACACACACATACACAAGAACACACACAAACACAATTTAGCTATGTAAAACTATTCATATTTTAAGTTGTATCCTACTCTCTCTGTACACTTATATAGGTTAAGTATTTAATTGGAACGAAACTGGGTCCTGTAACACAGGGTTTTCCTAGCTCAGGACACGGGGTCGTGATTTATATTGTAGTGATGCCCTTAGACAATAAACTTTTTTCATTTTCAAGAATAAAGGATTACCCTTCTAACTGTACACTCTCCACCAGGCGCGACAATCGCCGACGCGCTGGCCATCGGGTACCGCGCCGTCCTCATAGACGACGCGTCGCGCGGCGTCGACCTCGCCGACATCGAGAAGACCAAGAGCACCATCATCAATAACAACGGAGTCATCGTCAACTCACACGAGGTACAGTCAGCAGAAAAATCCTAAAAAATAAAATAAAAATTAAAAAAATATATAAATAGGTAAATCCTCTCCACCGAACGCCATTATTACCCGCGGATGGTACGAGAAGCCATTGAAATCAAAAAACACCCGAGAAATTCAAATTCAATAAGGAAGACTGTTTCAATCTATCGGCGACTTGGGGACCAGTGATACAAAACATAAAATCTCGGGGTAAATCTTCAGATCTGTGCGCGGATACTGGGAGTGCTGTGTGCCGTGCCTTAGACAATTAGAAACAAAGTGGACGGGTAGTGAACTTTTTTCGAGTCTACCCCTCACATTTTTATCAACTTTTGTAGGGTAGTCAAATGTTGTGTACCCATATCTCCGTTGACAACTTGCTGAGACGACAGTCATATCCGCGACCACGGCCGGTGAAACCTTTTAAGTATACCACAACAGTTTCACCACAGAAAAGTATAATAGTATTACATACAGAACGGACACGAACCCGCACCTAGATCAGTTACCTCGTCCCTGAGACGCCCGCCTGGTTACGATCGGGTTACTTGTCAGTTGGGTCATGCCTAGATAAGAGTGTAAGTATATTACCTTTTTAGCAAAATAAAGTGCCTGCGCCAACCCTACGCACCCGGCACACAAATTGACGCGTGTACCGACAGCGCACGCACACATAGCCACAGGGCTTATGTTCCTTCGCGTGTCACCCCTGTGACGAGGTACTACAACAGTTTCACCACAGAACAGTATAATAATACTACATACAGAATGACCACGAACCCCCCGCACCGAGGTCAGTTACCTCGCCCCTGAGAGACCCGCCTGGTGCCGATCGGGTGATTCGTCCGCGCCACGCGCTTCGCACCCGCGCAAACATTTGACGCGTGTACCGACAGCGCACGCACACATACTTACCCACAGCGCTAACGTTCCTTCACGTGTCACCCCTGAGCCGTGAATTCCAAGATAATCCATTTAAGAGGAGGGGTAGGACAAGCTCTCTCCATACAAACTTTGTGTAGGATTTACTTCGTTTGTGTTTGCATTAAAGTTATGATTTTTGGTCAGTATGCTTATTTTTCTGATAGCTATTTCGTGATGTCGTTTTTTTTTTATTATTTTTTTTTTAAATATTGAATATTTTTGAAATATTTGAAAATTTTCACATCACGATCTTCGCATATCCAATATTTACAACCAAAAAAAAATTATATTTGTTAGTGCCAAAACCGACGAATAAAACGTGCACAAAGTTTGTATGGGGAAGGCCTTGCCCTACCCTGCGCCTTAAAACTATTTCTCAGCCTGCAATGGCCTCCTCCCGTGCCTCTTGTATACGTCCAACATTCTATAAAATTGTTAATAGACTTTGAACCTTCAGGCTTGTATAGTAAAGTTGTCGCTACATCCAGATGTGCCTTCTATTCTAGTTCTAGTGCAAGACGTCACTTGCCTGAGTATATAGCACGGATGTAACAACAAGATGTTCTAATGCAAAGGTACATCATTGATACACCTTTGCCATTATACAAACGGTTAAGACATAAAGTGATTTCTATGTTCTCATTCTGAACAGGCCTTCATTTAACATCTATTCTAGGTCTATTCTCATTTGATTGCGGTAAATTTCTTTACCGCCTGGACCTCCTCCATCCCCATAGTCCACCTCACGCACGCCTGTAGACCTTTGGATAATTCTTGGCCTTTCTCAACATCTATCATCTTATCACTTTATCTCCTATTCCTTATAAAGATCAGTGAACACTCACCTGATCCTCCAGTAGGTATCTTCAGGATTCTAAGCGCATTCTCTGACTTACTTGCATGGCTCAGCCTGTCGTGAACAGCTTCCTTCACACTGGCTGAGATATTCTGATTCTAGTATTCTAAGCACACTCAGATACCTACTGGACACTAACTTCTTATTCTAACATCTTGCTAGATCATTTTTCTACCATCATTCCATTCTGTATATCACATAAATAATTTACGTGTTATTTTCCTTTGTTCTAAACTCTGTCAAACGTAACCGTTACAGATTTCTTTTTCCTACCCTTGACACATGACAGTTCACAGTGTTACCAGTACAATATCGTGATTTACCACGTCACGACACTCCCGGCGGCCGAGCAATTCTTTTTGGACCGCAGCCAGCTCATGTTTTAGCTAATAGAGCAATCTTTTTTATTACCCTCATAGCTGCCGTTCTTCAAATCCTAAATTCACTGGCATTTGACATAACTTCATCCTTATCTACTACTTCTATATTCTTAACTGCCGATCTGTCATTATTCTAAACGCTATTATCCTAATTCTATACAAAGATAGACGCAGCAACGTCTACATCTTCATTCGTTTGTCTTAAATGTTCTTCGGTCGGAAGCAGTAGTTCTATTCTAGGGTATGCGGTTCATCTAAGGGAAAGCCTCCTGTAACCTGTTCCCCTGTATGTGAGTCCTTTATATTTATATCCTTGGACGCAACTTGTCTCACTTCTAGATAATTTAAGTATCTTATATAACATATGAAGTACTTTCCATCCACATTCACTTTCTTTTAATCTATCAATTCCCATCAACTCCCAACACTAAGCAGATTGTCTTCTTGGTCTTACAATTATCTCTATTCTCTGTATCACTGGGCTAAACAGCCTACTAGTTATTAGATCCAATTTCGTCCCGGTGCTCTTTGTGAGAGTGCTGATACCTTTCTCGTGGGCTACCCAGATACCCATAAACATTCTTTTAAAGTCTTCCAGTATAAGTTGACACTTCTTTAATTTCCATCTCTCGAGCAGCTTTCTCTTTCTTAGTGAACCACCCGGGTATTATTTGGAAGGCTCGATCAAAAAGCATTTATCATATTCTAAGAGGTCTGCTGATCTAAATACACATTCTTAATTCTACATCGCAAGACACACTTGTAAAACAGGATCAGTTCGTTACAGCTCCTACATGGTAGTATTTCTATATATATATGTCTCAAATCTCAAATCAGATCTAAACTTGAAATCCTTTGGATAGTATGTTCAGTGTCGCATGAACACATTGTGTCCATAAGCCGACCATCGCATTTGAACAACTTTTTCTTATACATGAATAATCCTTAGTTTCTGGGAAGACTAGTTACTATACCTATTTCTTCTAGTGTATATTTTCTGCAACTTCTTTTAATCTTCTTTAAGGACATTTTCTTCTATGGTGTGGCCGAAGGTTTTATACATTTGCCTATATTGTTTCTTCTTGAGTCGACCCCTCTAATTCTATGATCCAAGGGGGTACCTTTCTCTGAAGCTGACTGTACCACAAGTGGTACTTCTGCAGGCACTTCAATAATAATATATCCTGTAAAAAGAGCTGACTGGCCATGTTCTTATAATCTTGGCCAGCCCTCCCCTCCGAGTCGTGATTCGTTGAACCACAACTCCTTCTTTCTGAAGACAAACGATGGTACTTACCTAATATTTCCTGATTTCATCTAATACATAACCCTTTCAGCGTCACACTAGATGCAGAGCCCTTTCATTTCGACTCCAAGAGTAGTCTTCATATACCTAAGACTATTCTTCCTACGCCAAAGTCAAGTAGTTCTAATCTTGGTACTTAGGTATATGTAAATCATCTTTGTGATTCATTCGAGCTTCTTATAACTTTTCTTAATAAATACCATTTCAACGTTATTTTTCTCTTTATTCCCAAATCCGTAAATACAACAGAAAGTTCACACTCTGTATCCTCTTTTTCTGTATTTCTAAAATAACTTGGAACTTTCTCACCCTTTTTAAAGTTCTAATTTGTCTTGCCATACTTCTTCTAGATAACTTTGAATAAATATTTATTATTATTCATCTTTTATATCAACGGGTGGCAACATGCGGCCAGCAGTAATTTTGTTAGCTCCTATATAGCCCTTGACTGGTAAAAGGTTGCCGACCCCTGTTTTATCTTATTGGGTACTTGAGACTGCGTTCCAACATTTTTATCTGCATGTATGAAATCACACCTTATTATACCTTGGCCGATTCTGTATCTTTAGTTCGCAACTACCTCGAAAGACTCTTCTAGGCCTTCCATTGTATTTATATTTATCGCCTTGTATCAGAAATACAAAGTTTATATTGTATTGTATCTTCTTTTTTCTTAATTCACGGTCACCGATTCTGTGTGCCTTCGGGCAAAAGCCTCCCCCTTTTTGTCCGTTCATCCCTGTTGTACGCTAATCTGTTCCAGGTCTTCTCTTTCCAGCCATTTCTTCAATTTCATCTGCCCACCTTTCAATTGCCTACCCCTGTTTCTTTTGTGGCCTCTAGGATGCCATAGTGTTAGGATTTTGCTCCATTTGTCTTCTCTTATGATCAGCTCACTTCTATTTTAGGTGTTTTGTTTTATATGTAAGCCTTCCATTAGTTGGTAGCAAAACAAGCTTACGGCCCACCTGATGGAAAGCGGCCACCGCAGTCTATAGACACCTGCAACTCCGAGGGCTTCACATGCGCGTTGCCGAGTCTACACATACTTGTTTATTATTTATTAACATCATTAATACTTCCATAAGTATGTTTCTGTTTTATTTAAAGGTGATGTACTTATCCACCACCACTTTAGGCAGGTCTTCTCGGTGACCCTCAATACAAGCTTGCAGTCACATCAAATAACTTCTGCTGAGGCGTAGAGCACCATTTCCTCAGTTTTCTTAGGACTGTTTTACCCTAGAAATCTGGTCACTTTTGTAACTCAATAGTTTTCCGCTGCAATCCGGCATGAGAAAAATGTCTCATCTCATTATTAATTCTGAATTTTAGTACAAATAATGCAGCTAAGTCCTCAATCATTAACAATCATTCATGCTTACATTCTTATAAGCTTTTGCTATCTTTGGTCATAGAATATTCTGTCTCTCCGGCCCTTTTGAAGAATAATCTGACGGAGTAAATAATAAAGTAGACACTTATCATTGCTGATTTTTTACTATGGCTTCTAAATTTCCTGTAACCAATTGTTCTTTCAGAATTTTATTTCATTCTTCTCACTTTATCTTCTCTTAGCACCATCCAAACGGACTTAATAAGCTGCTTCGGGTGAGGCCATACTTTTTTATGTAATTCAGGAGTATGATATTTTCTCTACAAATTCTTAAATAAACAAATCAAAATTTAGGTTCATCAGCTGGATAGTTAAATCCTTAGCTCTTTAATCTGATATCTGTCATCTTCATATTGTCATCCTCATTTAACCTTTTGAACGGTGGTCAATGACCGTTCCTCTATGGTGGTTTTCGGACAGTTGGGCATTCCTGCCCTTTCTGGAGCCCGTAGAAATACAGTAGTACTAGGACTAGGGCACATAGTAAACACATATCTTGTTCTCGAAGAGGCAAATCTGGTGTCACAGGATATGGATTTATGTTTCTTGTTATTGTCACCGAGTAATCAGACATACATTGTATGTTTTCTTTAGTAACTTTAAAAACTTTGCTGTAGCCATTCAACCGAATTTAGTCACATTTAAAAACAAATCATTTTATATTGCTTTAATATTATTTCTCAAAAACCAAAATAGTAACATTTTCATTTCCATTCAAAATTATTTTCCATCTCCCGCTCCATCTTCAGAAATGACATTCACTTCTTATACTGTCATGACAGGTGACTTCCACCAGTTATGTAGGGCACAATGTTTATCCGTACCTCTCACACAGCACCTCTTCTACTTTTAAATCTGAATGTCAGTCGAAGAACCGAACACACATTCATATGGAACTCTTCTCCGTACACTGGCAGGCATACTTCTCCAATAATTTGCGCCGTCAGATATCTCATTGACTTCCTTTATACAACGATGGTGGCAAACAAGCGCGTGGTCCACCCGATAGCAACTAGACTCCGCAGCCTATAGACGCCTGCACCTTAAAGGGATTCACAAAGACATTCACATTGTCGACTTCTGTTTGACAGCTCAATGAGTTGTCTCATCTCTTCTATTGTCATCTATCGTTTCTGTGAGCACAGGGAGGCTATGTTATGTTTCTTCTTTCTATCCTTCATAAAAGCAGCAAAGTTTCCTGCTTATCCAGATAGGTGTCTTGTACGTCCACTTCTAACCGAGTCACAGTGTCCTTTAAAATTTATTGTTATAATTCTCTTCCAACTTTACACATTCTTTTAGGTGAATGGAACATTCTCTTACAAAGTTTGTTTAATGTTGTATCTCTCTTGATCCGTCTTGTAAGTTACTCACATGCAAGACTCCAATGACATTATTTTTGTGAATCATACACTGGCGATGGATCATCTAAATCGCTTTTCATTATCTCCAAGACTGTGATAATTCTTTGTCGACAACCATGACAATTCTCTTAGGAAACTTATACAATATAATATTGTCCAACACAAGTAATAACTCTTTGCTTCTTCTGAAGTTTGTAACTTTCGCAGATGACTTTCTATAATGTTAAGAGTGTCTCGGGTCTTGTTCATCTGATACTCATCTGAAATTCAATAAATGCTTACATTTCTATTCTATCTATTGTTGCACATAATTATTCAGTTTTGAAAGATGTGTTAATTTAATCTATGACAATATCTCGCCATTACTCTACTGAAAAACTAGTAAAATTATAATTATTGACCTTATTACTTTAAATCTCATTTCCTATTTGGTGTACAATCACATCCAATTCTTTATTTGCCAGAATACTATCTCACAAATACAATTCTATGGGATTTATACCTTAGGAAAAGTAAATATCCTTTTATTCGAAATGTAGGCTTCAAAACTTACGTTTGTTTCTTGTACTATGGATATCTTTTAATTGCACACTTTTTCTTAGATTCCTTGTGTATTTCTTGGACGTATACAATCACTAATATTTGTAATTTTAAACATCCTTTCAAACATAAAATAACTTTTTCCAATATACTTGTTTTTCATAATATGACATTGACATATTATACTTAAAATTATTTGAACTGTCCGAGTTGTATCAAATTAGGCCGTTAAAAAACGACTTTACTGTCCAAGCGTGAAGATTCAAAGTCCAATGACAAGTTTTATAAAATGTCGGACATTTTAAATAATTTCTAATATCCCTTAAGTATGTTCTTTACAACAAACGACTTTCTTGTTTGTTTTGAATACTTATGTCAGTAAATAAGAACAACAATACATACTCACTGTTCATAAGTATAGTATACATTTAACAAATTTGTTGTATTCTTGTATATAATTACTTTTATTTAACAACTATACAATACCAAAACATTACAATGAAAAACTCGCTTATTTCTGTCAAAAACATTTCTTACAATGAGAACTAACCTATCATCTTGTCAACATGACATCTTGTCTGTTTTTTAATATCTACATTATATTATTTTAAAATGTGTGACATTAACAATAGCAGTTATTACGATCATGTTTCTAGTAGTATTTCACACACATACATCAATTCACGCCTGCATTCTTAAAAGGAGTAGGCAGAACACATCAAATTAAATTCCACTGCCACTCATAGCAAAGTTTTGCAGGTTCAAGGATGGAGAAAATGTGATATTGCAGCGATAGGTTGCTAGCCCATCGCCAATAAACACTCTTTAACCCAGTTCTCATACCAGTTCTATAATTATGTAGTACCTACTTACGTTAGGTTAAACATATACTTAATAGCAATAAGTACTCTTAGAAACAAGCATCTCATCATTTAAGTCCTCTCTACACATTCGGGATGTTGCTATAAACGTCAGAATCAGAAATAATAGTGAGTTATATGTATGTAATTACTTTATTGTATACAAAACACAAGTAAAAAAATATAGACAATTTAGATAATGGTTAAATAAGAATGAATTATTCTTTTGATATATTCAATAAAACCCAAATTATTTATATTTAACAATTTCTTTTATTAATTCTTTCTTTTATATGTCCTTTTCATATAAGCCTGATCTAGGATTCTTAGAAGGCTTAGTTTCTTAGGAAACATATAATACACAAGCTCAAACTAGAATTTCTAGGCTATGAGCTGTGTCACTGTTCTATCAGTTTCTGGAAGAAAAAAAACACATACATAGCTTAAACCAGGATTCTCAGGCCAGGCTATTCAAAGCATCTAAAAGGTAAACACAATTCTCCTACACAAACTCAAACTGGAATTTCCAGGCTATGAGTAGTATCCATCTATAAGTTTCTGATAAGGAAAATACAGCATTATACAGAAGCTCAAGCCAGGATACCTGGACAATGAGCTGCATCAACTTATAAGTTTCAAAGTCTGCACCGTTCTGAGAAAATTATGATCTACTCACCACCGTTGTGAATAATCTTAATTTATATGTATTTCTGAGCAAGTCATAATCTATCCCATATTCTACGGATAAATTATGACCAATCTTAGTTCTGTTTATTCTGTGAATATCATGCAATATACAATGTTCTATGAATATCATTATTCAAATTTACAAAGCGCAAGAGATGTAAAGTATTATATTCAAATTTCTGATAAAATTATGATATATCCGGCATTCTATGGATAATCATAACCCTTCTAAGTTCTGTGAGCTCTGTGAATGACCTAGCATAACCACCTTTCTGTGATTATTATAAGTTATTCACCGTTCTGAAAGTTCTAGGGTTGCACTGCGAAGTGCTTCTAAATTCTATAGTTCTGTGAGCTCTGTGAATAACCTAGCATATCCACCTTTCTGTGATTATTATAAGTTATTCACTGTTCTAAAAGTTCTGAGGGTGCACTGCAAAGTGCTTCTAGATTCTTTGAGTTCCACGGTATCTACCATTCTATGCGTTCCCCGGTCGCCACCATTCTATGCGTATCATGGTCGCCACCTTCTATGCGTTCCCCGGTCGCCACCATTCTATGCGTATCATGGTCGCCACCTTCTATGCGTATCATGGTCGCCACCATTCTATGCGTTCCCCGGTCGCCACCATTCTATGCGTACCATGGTCGCCACCATTCTATGCGTTCCCCGGTCGCCACCATTCTATGCGTACCATGGTCGCCACCATTCTATGCGTATCATGGTCGCCACCATTCTATGCGTTCCCCGGTCGCCACCATTCTATGCGTACCATGGTCGCCACCATTCTATGCGTTCCCCGGTCGCCACCATTCTATGCGTACCATGGTCGCCACCATTCTATGCGTATCATGGTCGCCACCATTCTATGCGTACCATGGTCGCCAACATTCTATGCGTTCCCCGGTCGCCACCATTCTATGCGTACCATGGTCGCCACCATTCTCACTATTTGGCACCTATTCTCTCTCTCTCAGGCGTTCACTACGAACCTCCCGAGCCAGAGAAAAAGTACCATTCTGATATATTTGCTTCGCTTAACCAATTATTAAAAAATAATTTAAAAACAGCATCTCCACCAATTTGTCGCTACATCCAGATGTGCCTTCTATTCTAGTTCTAGTGCAAGACGTCACTTGCCTGAGTATATAGCACGGATGTAACAACAAGATGTTCTAATGCAAAGGTACATCATTGATACACCTTTGCCATTATACAAACGGTTAAGACATAAAGTGATTTCTATGTTCTCATTCTGAACAGGCCTTCATTTAACATCTATTCTAGGTCTATTCTCATTTGATTGCGGTAAATTTCTTTACCGCCTGGACCTCCTCCATCCCCATAGTCCACCTCACGCACGCCTGTAGACCTTTGGATAATTCTTGGCCTTTCTCAACATCTATCATCTTATCACTTTATCTCCTATTCCTTATAAAGATCAGTGAACACTCACCTGATCCTCCAGTAGGTATCTTCAGGATTCTAAGCGCATTCTCTGACTTACTTGCATGGCTCAGCCTGTCGTGAACAGCTTCCTTCACACTGGCTGAGATATTCTGATTCTAGTATTCTAAGCACACTCAGATACCTACTGGACACTAACTTCTTATTCTATCATCTTTATCTTGCTAGATCATTTTTCTACCATCATTCCATTCTGTATATCACATAAATAATTTACGTGTTATTTTCCTTTGTTCTAAACTCTGTCAAACGTAACCGTTACAGATTTCTTTTTCCTACCCTGATTTACCACGTCACGACAAAAGTCGCTGTTTGAATGCACTAAACTTGTGAATGTCGGCAGGTGGCCGCCATGGTGGAAGGCCGGGACCGGCGGCCCGAGCTCGGCTACAAGCTTGCCATGGAGCTGAAGACCGCGCTCCACGACCCCACGCAACAGTGAGCCTTGCGCGCACACCACACGGGCTACTTTACCGTGACACCTTACTAGGTACTTACACTTTAGTTTTGTAGGTTTCGGTTACTGTGACACTGTTTAATGGAGGTACGGACGGCAACAAAGGGATGTATATGTCACCGACAAATTGTAAAAATCGTTTTTTCCTTTTTTTTTATTAGTTGGCATTGGCAGGGGACAAAGATGAGGCCGACGATGAAGCGAGCTCATATAGTTAGATTATAATCAAACTATAGATTGTGATATGTAACTTCAAATATTTGAGACATATGAATTGAAGTTTGTAGTGATGAGGCTAAGACATCTCTGTCAAATCAAGCGATTATTATCGAATGGTTGATTGCATCGATTTTACAGCCGATTTTTGAAATGTTTTTATCAAGCCTATATAAATATATTCCATATCACAATTGTATCATTCTACACAAAGAAAGAATAAATAAATTATACTTTCTCTCGTTCAGAAATCGATAACTATTTTATTCCAACATGGCAAAGGTACGTTCACGGTTTGTAGTACAATTTGACTATTATTTCGTGTTGTACTTCATAGTTTAATTGTGTGATATTTGGTTTTGATCATAAATGTATCGTTTATACCTAATCGATACCTATCAATTTACGGAAATGTCATATGAATCAAAACGACAGGCTTGGTCACAACCCTGGTTTAAAAAAATAAAAGACATACACGTAAATGTTTGGGTGGTGGATTATTATCGTAAAATCCTCAAAATGATATGGTTCTATGGTAGTTATCATGTGTCAAATATTTGAAGTAAGAAATCACAACGTGTAGCGAGATTGTAAACCGTCGAAAGATTGTAATGTAACGAAAAAATATTAAGAAATACCGTTAGATTATAATTTATCTAGCTAAGTAGATTGTAAACTGTCGAAAGCTACGGAACGCTAAATGCAACATACCAGTGGTACAGCTTTATTAATGTAGGAATTGTTGAGTTGCAAGACTAAGTTAACTAACTTATTTTCCTCTGACAAGAACGTATCATAATAGACGCGTTTTACCTACCAATAAAACGCATATTAATTTACTTACCTTATTCGAAACTTATTTAATTGAGAGAGGCACGTCGTTTCCCGCCATGTTATTGCTATCTCTTTCTTTTACCCCCACCATCGAGGGACCCCCACCACCTGGCAGGAGTGGGGATGAGTCTGAGCTTAGACGATATCCCACTTAGGTTCGTCATTGGATCGAAATTAATTCCACCAGGCAGAGTTTACTCATAAGTTTCGAATAAGGTAAGTAAATTAATATGCGTTTTATTGGTAGGTAAAACGCGTCTATTAATTTGACTTGACCGTTATTCGAAACTTATTTAATTGAGACCTGTTTGTTATCGCCTGGTGGTGGTGGAAAAGAAGATGCCAATGTGATCTCCGTTAAATAGTAAGTATGGTGTATAAAGAATGTAAAAGACATATAGGTATTAAACCAAAAAGCATTTGTTGGGAACGAAAGGATTATTTATTTCCAATAGATTAGGATCAGTTCAATCAATTACACATATTCAATATGGTAACAATCATTATTCAATTGCTTTAAACAAGTGTGAAACATTCGCTGAAACATTATCAGAGGACACAGGCATCACCTCGCGTCTGTAGAAGCGACTGAAAGTATTTTCTGAGCGCCAATTATCACGCGCAAGAATGTCATCTACGGGGAAATTGTCAACCCAATTTCTTGAAGCAACAGCTGAACGGACGCTGCCCGGTGTAGCTGTAATGCCTGCTTCCTTAAACACAGTTTTCACCCATCCCGAAATTATTGTTCGGGAGGCAGATTTCACTTCACCTCTTAAAGTGACAAATAGATTTTTATTATTGACCGAATCTCGCCTATTTTTTAAAATAGAATTAGTGTGATTCACCCAAAATACTGGATTTAAGTTTTGACAAGTAGGATTGTATAACAATTTCCATCCAGACTGTCGATAATTAGCACAGTCTGTCTTAGACCCAAATTCAGGCCAAAAAGTGACACAATCATCTGACTGCACAAAATGTTCACTATCAATTTTTAATAAAGTTAAATCATGGATTCTCCTTCCGGAGCAAAGGAGGAGTAACATTGCAGTATGCCTAGACGACTTAAAACTGCTTTCTAAATTCACACTGCTTTTCGTTAAATGATTAAGAAGAGTCTCAACATTCCAAATAGGAGGGTTCTTATTATTGGGTTTCTGCAAGGCTATTGATTTAAGCACTTGTTTTACAAGAATGTGTGAGCTTAGCTGACCTGAACCCTCGACGTTACATAATGTAGATACAACTGATTTATAAAGTAAAATGGTCCTGTAGGACAGATTATGTACCAAATAAAGATCTGACAGATATTTTGCTACGTCTGAACCTGACGGTTTCCTAAAATCAACATTTTGACCAGTAGCCCAAAGGACCCACTTTTTCCATGCTATGTCATAGGTTTTCCGCGTCGAAGCTCGCCAAGACTGCTCAAGAAGCTTTATTTGATCTGGAGTCCAATCGTTTAAGCTTTCTGACCACCCCCACACTTCCAGACCTCCAGTACCATTTCCTGTACTCGTGGAGGGGGCAACCCTGTCGTTACATCGATCAGGAATTTGTCTAGACACCGTACTGTGAAAGGGGCTGCTAGAGCGCGCGCCTTGATGTCCGCGCGCCAAAAAACGCGATTCCATCGTGGTACTACTAGCAGATATACACCCTTGGACCGGTTGAGATGACACAATACTTTCGGAATTAGGTAAGGAGGTGGAAACACCCAGGCTAGATCGAACATCCATACTCGGGAAAAGGCATCGTGAAACAACGCTTCCTTGTCGTTTTGATCTATCGAGGAATAGTTGAGGACTACATGAGCCCTGTGAGACGCGAATAAGTCTATTTGGGGAATACCCCACTTCGCAAAGACCTTTTCTGTTGCTTCTGGCAGGAGATGCCACTCTGGAGGCTGACGCAGCCTTGAAAGATGATCTGCGTGGCTGTTGTATTTTCCCGGAATGTGGAACAAGTTCAGGTGAATTTGATATTGATCTAGTATATGAAATGCTTTGTATGTTAGTTCCAGAAGGGAGTTCGATTTTGTTCCACCTTGATTGCGTAGGTAAGCTAGTACCGTTTTGTTGTCGCATTGGACGAGCACTGAAGAGTTGCTCAGGTACCGACAATGATCTTCTAAGACCTTTAAAACAGCAAGCATTTCCTTTTGATTGCAGTGTAACTTTTGTTCTGACTTGGTCCAAAACCCAGTCAGAGCTTGATCGTCTAATTGGGCTCCCCAGGCATGGTCTGACGCGTCTGTCGTTAGAAAATGAGACGATGGAGGCAGGTGGATCGGTGAGGCGCAGTGGCAATTGCGTAACCACCATGTCAGATTTTTTCTCGCTTTGTTGGGAATGGCGTAAGTCAATTTTGAGAACCTTGGTATCGCATTGAGGAAATTCAGGAGTGCTCGGTAGTTTAATCTCCCTCGTGGAACTGTAAAACTCGCGAAGTTGAGAAGTCCCACTAACTTCTCCAAGTCTTTTCTGTTGGTTCTCTTGACAAGTAGCATCCGGTGGATCTTTTCTATCAATACAGGGACTTTTTCGTCTGGTAGACATTTTTGATTTTGCCATGGATCCCACCAAACGCCCAAGTATGCCAGTGCCTTTTGAGGGGTCAATAGAGACTTCTCGTAATTGATAAGCCAACCAATCATCTCTAATTTCTCCACAACTATCTCCACGTGTTTGGCAAGCGTGATCTTGTCTTGGTGCGCTATCAGAAAATCGTCCAGGTATACTATTATGCGTATGTTCAAGTCCCTTAATACCTGCGTCACCCAGTTTGTGAAGGACGCGAAAGTCTTTGGTGCCGTGCTGAGCCCAAAAGGCAAGCAGGTCATCTGAAGGAGCTCTTGCCCATAAAAAAGGCGCAGGAACCTCCTGTGGGAATGGCTTATGGGCAAATGAAAATACGCTTGAGACAGGTCGATCTTGCACATCCAATCTTGTGGTTGGATGAAGTTCGGCACGCGGTGCACGTTTATCAATCCAAAATTTTCGGTCATTACATACCGATTTAAAGCCTTGAGGTTGAAAATAGGCCGGAGGGAGCCGTCGCTCTTCGGTACTAAGAACATTGTCGATAGAAAACTTGGGGATGGCTTCGCTAACTCTAGAACACCCTGCTTTTTCATTTGTTTGATAATATTGGTCATTTCCTGAGACTGGGGGCACTCTAAATTGTTGCTGCCACTTATTGGATAAACTAAAGGTGGTTTTTGCATGAAGGGTATGCGATACCCTTTTAACATCTGTAGCAGATGGTTTGGTGCGCCCATAATCTCCCATATATTGTAATATTGCTCCAGCCGACCTGCCTTGAAACTCTTGTCAATACTTACCTCGTTTATTGGTCTTATACCCCGCGGGGGACGCAGCTCGCTTACGTGCGCTTCGGTATTGTGGCCTTGGCTGATATTGTCTATTCTGGCGTCCTCGAAAGGAACCGCTGGGACCAGCCCTCAATGTATTGTTGTATCCTTGCGAAGGATAGTTGTGTCTGTATTGATTATAACTTCCTCGCGGAGGAGGAGTTTGCGGCACTGGGACTGGAACATTTCCCTGGTAAGCGTGATTAAAACACATATAAGTGTTGTTGTCAGGTTGTGCGTGGTTATGGTAGCCCTGCGAGGGCACCTTATGGGGCGCTGTTCCCTGCGAGGGAGTAGCTGTAGTGGCATTAGACTCATCTGTTTGCGAAACAGTAGTCTTTTTGAGGGGCCAGAAACACTTACGAACACCGCCATGGTTTTCAATTTTAGTTGTGAACGCTTTACTGTTAAAAAGCGATGAGCTTGATGGAGGAATCTTCCGAATAGCTGCCTTGACCAAAGGATCTTTAATATGCTTCGTGATTCCATTTCGCCTCATGTTTATAACCTCTGCACGGTGACCGCAGACTAGCTGTAACAAATCCTCCGAGACCTTAAAAAGGTCCCCACCTAGAAGGACACTTTTTACCTTATCACAGAAGGATTCATACGAAAATTCCCCTCCTGACCTGGTGTAATCTAGTATTTCTGCCACTGCAGCGTGCAGGGCTTCCTGTTGTTTTATCAAACAAAAGGTCATAGCGCCATATGCCTTGTCAGAATGAACTAAATGCGGGTATGTATCATATTGTTTAACTTCCTCATTAACCTCCAAATCAGTGTACCCTGGGGTGCGACTGTAAACCTTTTGCGTTTCGGCATAACGGATATCATTCCAGCCCTTAGTATCGAGGCGCTGCACATCACACAAAAGTTTTACTTGTTCCTCCGTAGCCTCGGGGATTGTGGGTTCTTTTAATTTAGTTTCAAGACCCAGAACAAAGGGTTTAGATGGCCCCGGCTGGGGCTCTGTTTCTACGTAAAGATCTCGGCTCACATCCGAGACTACGGAGTATGCATCGTCATCGTCATGATTACGATAGTTATTTTGGTTAACAAGAGCTCGTAGCTCGTTTACCTGTTGTGTTAATTTGTGTACCTGGTGAGAGGCCTTTTTCCTGCCCCCCCTTTTCTTGTTGCGACGCCTGCGCTTGTGGTTTGAACACGAACTAGAACCATCCGAGGAGCTGGAGTCACTACAGTCGCTACCACTTGATTCGCCGGGTTTACGCCTCTGTTTATTTGCAACGCCTGCTTTATCCTCCTGCACTTCTTCCCTCTCCATAATTCTACAAATCAATTTACATATAAATATCGAACGGTAAATCCGTTATTCTAAATTTTCAATTAAATTTTTTATGATTGAGGATTGAGGGTAGATATATAATCGGCCCCTTTTGTGCAACCGACTAAAGGTTCAAAGTCATAAAAATAAGTTACTTACGTGAATTCGTTGTCACAAATCACTTACGAATGCACTTGCAAGTACTAAATTGTCTACAAGAAATGAAACCGACACAACGTATTAATAATTTCGGTTTCAAATAAACTTTTTAAACGAACAAATTTCAGTTCGTTTTTAATCCGAGCCGTACTTTGCTAGCACGACTTATCGCGGCGGGAAACAAGACGCCAATGACGAACCTAAGTGGGATATCGTCTAAGCTCAGACTCATCCCCACTCCTGCCAGGTGGTGGGGGTCCCTCGATGGTGGGGGTAAAAGAAAGAGATAGCAATAACATGGCGGGAAACGACGTGCCTCTCTCAATTAAATAAGTTTCGAATAACGGTCAAGTCAAATTAATAGTAGAAAATGCAAGATTACAAAAACCAGTGACAAACATTACTTATTGTTACTTATTACTAACAAAATAATTATCAACTTATAAAATTCCTAATATTGGGATTTTCCTTATTATATAATTAGTCGTCCTTTTATCAGTTCGTATGGAATGCCTAAGCTTAATCTTTGCATTGTATTGTTTTTTTTTGTCATTCTAAAGGTTTCCGATTGCTCGAAAATAACACATGCTTTGCCTTGCGTGAATTATCCCACCTACATGACTGTTAAAAGGCAGATTCCATAAAAGGGATTTATATTTTACGAAATAGGATCAGCGTTTCATTTGTTTTCGTTCACCGACTGTATTAGTACATTACTTAACAAGGGCGGTAAAACAAAGAATGTCTCAGATCGCAGGTATTTGACGCCCGAGCCGCAGGCAAGGGCGATAAATATGCGATCTGAGGCTTTCTTTATTACCGCCCGTGTTAAGTACAAAATTTTATGTCACCCCCTGGCTAGGAAGTGGGATTTCCCGCGAGCGGAGCATGCGGTAATTGCCGCTTTATGGCCAGGTGTGACATAAATACTATTACAGTAGATTAAAATTTCATTGTAAGTACAGTTCCAGTACATTATGTATTTTTGAATAATGTCTGCATACTTCCATACTTTTTTGCAGTATTTTACCGTCTTGTGTTCGCCTATAAAAAACAACTAAATCCAGAAATCTCAATTTGAAATTCATGACGTTATTTATGCATTTTTTTTTTTCTTATTTATTATTTAATTAGTTTTTAATTCAACGGGTTTTACGTATATTAGTTAATTTATTCTTATAGGTTTTTAAGTTTTATTCATGACAGTGATCAGGGTTGTTTTCATTCTGGGTTGGTAGGTTAAATGGGAGTCGTATTTGTAAAACTAGTTCCTACACTAAATTGTATAAGGTTCACTAACGGTCAGTTAACTGTTTAAGCTGACAGTTTAATTTTTCATTTAATTTATATACTTACAAACATGTACCTAACTCTACTGTGTCTTTTTAAATGTATAATTATTTATAAATGTAGAAAAATATTAAGTTTTTTTAGTGAACCGTTAAGAAGTTATTTTTCAAGTAGACTTATATTGATTTGGTTGCACCTTGAAAAGTAGACCTTATTATTATAGCCGTTTAACTTAATTTAGAAGTAATCCTTTAATGAAAGCTGTGAATGCCGTACTTATTGTAGCCAGTAAATAGGAACATTAAACATTCCTAATACCTAGTGAAGTAGAATTAAGATTCGTCCTGTACTTATTTATTTATTATTTATTCATGTTGTGTAATAATTAAAGATTAAGGGCCAGTTGCACCAACATACGAACACAGGCCGATCATCGTCAAATATGGCGCCGGCAGCTGTCATCCCATAGAAACTTGTCAAACTTTCCATACAATCAGATTTGACGAACACCGGTTACGATTAGGTACAGACGGTTTGGTGCAACCCAGCCTTAGGCAACATGTTTACTTTGGAAATTCGTACAAGATTGTAAAACTGAAATGTTTTCCGATTTTGAAGTTGTAAATGTATGGTTAACCAAATTGATTTCTGGGCCCCTTCGACCTTGTCACAGCGGGAATCTATATGAACGCCGCTAGAGATCTCATATTTATGTCAATGTGACAAGGTACGAAGTGGCCCAGAATTCAAATCGGTTGACTGTACTTATGTAAGTTGGTACTTAATTATGAAAAAGATCCTTATATCTAGTACAAAAAAGTACAAAACTGCAATTGATGCTATTGTTAAAGTGTAATTGATAACTATCAAAGTATAGTAAAATATGATAGAATGTTAGTAAGGTTGAAAATCTTTTTGTTGCCCGGTTTTTATAAAAATCTCATTGGATTTTCAACCTTATGGTTTCAACAGTAAAATAGGTTTTTGAATAAATTATTTTAATTCAACTCTGATAACTTAAACTATTCTACAGAATCTTAAGATTAAAGTACCTACAAACAGAAGAACTATTTTGAGATTTATGACATAATGTACGTATAAATAATATCAATCTGAGTGTTATATTGTATTACCAATGTTCTCAAGCACTTTTAGAGTTTACGAATGTTGCCTTTAGATATAGTAAGGTGATAGCATTTTGTTCCTGAGATCACGCACTGAATAAACCAGTTAAAACAACAGTCTATTATTTTCTTTCGCACTGCGTTAATCCTTATTCAATTTAGAATCTAAGTGCCGGTTGCACCAACGTACAAACACAGACCGGTCATCGTCAAATATGGCGCCGGCAGCTGTCATCCCATAGAAACTTGTCAAACTTTCCATACAACCAAATTTGACGAACACCGCTTACGATTACAGACGGTTTGGTGCAACCCAGCCTAAGTCTAGTCGTACCTAGTTACTGGTCTTCTTTTTCAGAAACGCTAAGATTTTCACTTGAAAAAGTGCCACTGCGATATGGTTACAGAATAAGGTTTATTTCAAGGAAAATGCCCATATGAAATAGAAAAAATACTCATACGATAATATCCTCATCATGACGATAAGCTAGACGACTGTGTGTCTTTGGCTTTCGGAGGTATAATTCGGACACAACTCTCAAGGCTAAATTCTGTCAAACGAACGCAAGCAAAACTAGACTTAGAGATCTAACTGTAAGGTAGATTTTTGCTTGCGTTTATTTGACAGCACTTGGCCTTACAGTTTTGTACGAACTATAACGAGCAATAAAATCCAGTTTGTCCAAAAAATATATATTTACAAGTCACCAGTTCACTACAATTAAAACCTTAGAGCTACAAGCTACAAAATAATCAACCACAATATAACATGTCAAAGTGTAAGACTAGCAAATTAATTATGTTGAGCAACTACTAGATAATAACAATAACACTAGGTTGTAGAGGTGAGACGTACTAGGCAAAACGCGTACTGAGTCTTGCGAGTACGCGTCCACAAAAAGACTAGATCCAAAGACTAGGTCCAAATACGCGCTAAACCGACCCCGACCCGAGGTGCCCCGAAAGAATCGCGCGGAACATAAAGACTCTTAGACGTTTCGAGTCTTTAGAGTAGTCGTACGCCTAATACTCGATACGCTAAAAGACGCGCGGGCGGGATCGCGTACTTACGCGTCCATGCCAAAACCTATTCCCGTAAATACGTCTCACCTCTACTAGGTTGGTCAGTATGTCCGTTACCAAGTCGTAAATCCAACATTCAAAACAAATTCGGTTGCAAAGATGTACTGTACGGGAATATGCCGATGCCGGTTGAAAGGTTGAATTGTGAGTGTGACTTCTTAACATTTCAAGTTTCATGTCATGAATTCATGATAGTGCTGAAACGACAGAAGTCTTCACCGTACAAATACAATATAATAATAATATATACGAGCAATTATTGTGAAGTTACTATTTTCAACACTTAATTATTTAACCATAAACATATTTTCACTAATTTATTATTGTGTATGTGCGTATTGTCTGAAATTGGGACACCGAGTATTGTAATTAATCGTAGACTACCTAATCATTAACGGACATAAACTAAAACACACAGAAATCGCCTCTAAGCTACTATTATAGATATCAAGTGTTAATTCTTAGCGTGTTTCTGCTAATCTATTTGGTATAGCTTCTAAATATAAACTTATGAGAAAATTCATCAACGTTTTTAACTATTTTCAATAACTTGAAGAGCATACAAACCAACTAACACTTTATACTATTTGACAAGAAGGCGTTTGGAATAAGCCGTAACAACATTAGTCAATAATTATTTTAGTCCTCTATGAGGTATCGTCATTAGTAGATACAACATTAAAATTAAACCCTGAAACCTTTTACATAAGAATAGATTTATTTTACGTCACATTTCCAAGGCACGTTTTATTAAGGCGCGAGAGTGGGCAAGCTCGCTCCATACAAACTTTGTGCAAGTTTTTCTTCGCTTGTGTTTCTGATTCTGATTTTTGGTCAGTATGCTTATTTTTCTGTTAGCCAAAACCTGGAGATTTTTTTAATTTTCATTTTTTTTGTAATTTTTGTATTTTTTCTCTTGACATGACCGACGAACAAAACTTGCACAGAGTTTGTATGGAGAAGGACTAGCCCTACCCCGCGCCTTAAGTAAATTTAATTAAAAAAGTTTTTCGAAAATAGTTTTGATGTATCATGATTTTTCATCAGTAAAATATCGACACTTCAATACAGCAGTTGTAGTAACAACTACAAAAATTGAATTAATAAATTAAGTATTTAATTTAAACTAAACTAATTTAATTTAATCTTTGATAAAAACATAGCCAATGTCAGAATTAGAGGTACGATGAGCGTCTAAGATATGATATCTTTATTTTTTGAATGAAAACATTAAACAAAAACCTATATAGCTGTGAAGCTTACGCGTCAATTGTTCCAAAAGTGGATATTCAACCTTATTTTGAACTAAAATAAACCCAACTAAAGAAAACAAAAACCATCTCCCACCACCCGAATCATTGTATGTTTCCCCAAACCCGTCAATTTTAATTATACTAAGAACCTAATTCGAAAAATCAGCACACCTATGAATTTTAAATGGATTCTTTGCCAAAACACTTTTAAATGTTCAAGTTAAAATTCCACTTGCAGTTTTATATGCTACAGCTTGATCTTTTTGCAGGTGTGTCGTATTGTTAGTTTTGTTTTATTTATCTTCTATCGGACCAGCGCCCGTAGCACATGTTGCGCTCAAAAGTATCTCGACTTATCTCGAGCTACGCGTCTTTTACTGATAGGGATGTTGACACCAAATAAGAAAATCAATGAATCCGAATTTTCTCGAAAAAGGATCAAATTCTCTATCAAATAGTGAAAAAAGTAATCCAAAAGAATAAATAATTACATAATTATAAGTCTTCAAAGTTTTAGGAGGGGGCATTTTCTGTCCCTTTTCCGCAAAACGCCCCGCTGTATTGAACGATCGTCATTTACTATGGCGCTCGAGGTCAGTGACGTCACTGACCTGTAGCGTTTTCTCTCTCTAACTAAAAACATTCTAACGGTTGTACTTTCGTTATTTTTTGAGATATTTGAATAGGATTTTCACTTTTTGGCATAGTTATATGTATTCTTTCGTATGGAGTATTAACATTTTTTGAGTCAACATCCCTATTGGCGCTGTAGAAAGTGACGGATAGCTCGAGATACGCCGCCATACTCTCGAGCGCAAAAACCATTCCCGACACCCATAATTTGGCAAAGAATTCATTCCTAATTAGAGAAACACTGTCCTCTACCGACATAAAAAACAAAACAATCTTTTGTTTACATGACGGGGATACCCGTCACCGGTAGACAACGGCTTTGGTGCATTTAATCGTAAAATCAACGTAGTTCGAAGCTTCAAGCCGCAGTAATACTAGACAGCACCTCCCTCCCCAACTTAGAAGCTATAAAGTCTAGAATGGTGATCACCAGCTCCCGCCGACTGGAAGAACAGGCCATGATGAGCTCAAAGGCGTTGTAGTAGTCCACCGGGTCCATGCGGCGGAGGAAATTGAAGATTATGAACAGGATCTCTTTGAGCTGGTGTTTGACTGAGGCCCAGATTTCTCGGAGCGACACGTACGCTGAGAAGTAATAAGTAACACAAATTAAAAATAAAGGAAAAATGTAAAAATTTAGGCACCGAGCCGGAGAGAAGTAATAATGTTTCTGCATTTGACAATAATAATTTGAATAGTGCAGCTCTCAGTGTCTCCTGCATATCTGTCACACAATATCAACCTTCATGCATTTCAATAGCATTCAACTTTGCATGCAAGTGACAGTCTTTCAGTGGCGGAGCGTCCATACAACTCGATTCCCACCGGCTTGCCTTATTTTCAGCCAGTCCAATTCTTTTACTACGGCTCATGAAGAAATAGGCAAATTATTTCCGGCTTCCCTTAGAATATTTTTGACGCGCCGCCACTGCAGTCTTTGTATATGACAGTGTTGAAAAGGTTTATTCATTTATATTTTTTATGAATAAAATGTCGTCGGGAATATCCGGGGAGATGAGGGGTTATTTTATTAGGATTGTGCTAGTGTTAGCTTGTGTAAATATTTCATGTTTTTTCTGAGCAACACATTTCACATGTAGTCAGCTCACTCATTGCAGAGGTTCTCCGGTTCTCCCTATGTACTACAGTATTTTGTAGTAGGCGTGGCGCCAGACGGGAGTGGGGGATGGTCGTAGAATGGAAACACTGTGTCACTTTGACATAGTTTACTCCAAGTCCAGGTTTACACTAAACTCTATATTAAAACTAGCTATTATATATTGTTAACCTACGTGCTCCAAGAGGAAATCCCTTATCGTTTGATACGGCATTTATCTACTTTTAATTATTATAATCGCTTGATATACACTTCGTGCATATCAGAGCGTCTGCCTATCACAATTTACTTCAAAAAGTGTTACACTGTGCGGGGTTGCATTCATCCGCCAGTGTAATTAAATGGTAGGTTTGTGTACCTTATTATTATTATTGATTCAATTTTATATATAGGGAGTATATGAATTTTACCCTCAACCTGACAAATATTTCAAAAAGCCATAGTCCAAGTCTCGGCAGCCGGACCTAATAAAACAAAACATATCATGGATTACCCAATAGTCCGCCTTATACTTACTAGACACCCCGAGGCCGGCGGCGCTCCCGATGCCGGCGCCCAGCGCGGCCCCCACGCGGCCGCCCGCGTAGCCCCCCACCAGCCCGCCCGCCAGAGCCAGCGCACCGGTCAGGACCGCTGTCTCGCTGTTCCATACTATGCGGATCTCGAAAATGTCGCCTGGAATTAGTCACGAAGATTTACTGAAATAGGCTTTCAATCGTGGGCGGGGTTTCACACTGCACGTTGAACCGATGGCCGTTGGGTCCGAGAGGTTCTCGAGTATTCTAAGTCTAACGCTCAAAAGTACATTTTGTAGTATGAATGTGAACAAACGCGTGACAGTCATTCATTCCACACATTTTGTTGTGTTTGCCAAGATATTTAGTTCAGGCGCTGCGACAATTATTTCTTACTAAAAGTTTGTGATGTCGTAATTTTGAATGAGAGATTGTGTAAGCTAGGTAAATATAGAATTGTTATAGAATGATTTTATATCTTGTAAGAATAAAAAATAAAAAAATAAAAATGAATAAAATGAACTTTATTCTGTAAGTAGGCCGCAATGGCACGAACATGGAGGACTGGACGCCAACTTATTCAGCACAGACAGTTGACGAAGCCGTAGAATCTCTAAACTTGACAGTGTTAAAGCTATTTGATACCCATGCCCCTGTTCGGACGGTTAAGTTAAAATGCCCCCCTGCTCCGTGGATTACCAGAGCTGTCAGGATGGCTATGGCCAGGCGGGATCGCGCGTTCCGTAAATATAAACGTGATCGATGTGAGGAAAATTGGCGGAGTTTTAGGGTTGCAAGGAATCGATGCAACCAGATGGTGAGAGCAGCTAAACGTAAGCACATTGCCGAAAGCATTGCATCTGCTTCTCCAGCTGAAACGTGGAAGTTCTTAAAATCCATCGGGATAGTTAACTCTTCAAGTAGTCTCACGGCGTCTTCTTCTTTCTCTTTGAACGAACTAAATTCCCATTTTGCCAAATCTTCTTCTCTTGACCCCTTCACAAAAACCCAGAGTATTTCATATGTTAATGCCTTGCCTCGTCCTTTAATAGACTCATTTTCTTTCACCACTGCCACTGACGATGATATTCGTAAAATCATACTATCAATTAAATCCAATGCTGTCGGTCACGACCAGTTAAGCAGACTGATGATTGTGTGCATCTTAGAATGTATTCTCCCAGTTATAACGTATGTTATTAACTTTTCATTGTCTACTGGGGTTTTTCCTTCTCCTTGGCGTAATGCCTATGTTTTACCACTGCCCAAAATTTCCAACCCCAGGTTACTTAAAGATTTCCGTCCGATCTCGATTCTCCCATTCTTATCCAAGGTTTTAGAAGCGGTTGTCCATAAACAACTCTCCTCTCATATTTTTTCCAACCGTCTGCTCTCTTCTCTTCAATCTGGCTTTCGCCCGGGTCACAGTACATGCACTGCCTTGCTTAAAGTGGTGGAAGATGTGAGGCAAGGTATGGAATCATCGCAGTTAACGGTACTGGTCCTGGTTGACTTTTCAAACGCTTTTAATGCCGTTAACCATGACCTGCTATTGGCTTGCCTCGAACACTTTAATATGTCATCGTCAGTGGTTAAGTGGTTCACTTCCTATCTTCAAGATCGCCGCCAATCGATTCGTGCTGATCAATCGTTCTCGGACTGGTGTGACCTTACTTCTGGGGTTCCCCAAGGCGGCATTCTCTCCCCTCTTCTTTTTTCTATTTTTATTAATCAGGTTACTTCCAACATCAACTGCTCTTACCATCTGTACGCTGATGACTTGCAACTTTACACCCAGGCGAGTGTTGATAGCATAGATCAGGCGATTGACAGAATTAACAGAGATCTTAACTATCTCTCCACGTGGTCGCGCTCTTTTGGGATCTCTGTTAACCCCACTAAATGTCAAGCCATCGTTCTTGGGAGTTCCCGTATGCTTTCACTGATCGATTTCACTCGCACTGCACCGATCCAGTTTGAAGGTGAAATTATTCCCATATCACCTACAGTGAAAAACCTGGGTCTGATTATTGATAATAGCCTTACGTGGGATCCGCAGGTGTCTGATGTTTGTCGCAGAGTGACTAATACATTAAGAGCGCTCTACAGATTTAAAAACTTTCTCCCAGTCGGTATTAAGATTCTCCTTATTCAGGCGCTTGCTCTACCTATAATTGATTATGCTGATGTGTGCTACTCCAACGTCACTCAAGTGTCCCTGAATAAATTGGATCGCCTTCTCAACAATTGTATCAGATTTATTTTCAACCTTCGCAAGTACGACCATGTTTCCATTTTTCGTAAACAGTTAAACTGGCTTCCCATACGTGAACGTAGAAATCTCCGTATTTTGTGTACTCTATTCTCAATTTTATTCGATCCAAACACTCCCACACTGATTATCTCAAGTCCAAATTTCAGTTTGTCTCTGCCCGACCCGGTTGCGTTCTCCGTACTTCTCGCAGTCTTAAGCTCATTATTCCTCCTCATCGCACCGGTTTCTTATCCAATTCTTTCACTCTTCAGGCAATTTGCCTATGGAACGCACTTCCGCTTACGATCAGGCAAGCACAGAGCAAATTTTCTTTCAAGCGAATGTTGCGCAAGCATTTATTGGGCAATTGATGAGACTTCTCTTCATGTTCTCATGATATTTCGCACTAGGTAGGCACATATATAAATATATGTATGTAGTTTATTATATAAAGTATTCGTGTATGTTTAAATATATATATATATATATATATATATATATATATATATATACGTATATATAGATTTCTATAATTATATAGGTGAGAAATTTAACTAATAGTAAATGTGTGTATCTATTTGTCTTTACGTTCTTATCCTGCACCGAACAAATGTTTCTTTTTAGCCCAGTGGTTGACTGGTAGAGAATGCCTTAAGGCATTAAGTCCGCCATTTGTACCTTTTTAATGTGCAATAAAGTTTAAATAAATAAATAAATAAATAAATGGCACTTTTACAAGTCAAGTGTGTGTTCATACTGTGCACAGTAATAAAAATATCATGGTGGTCCTGCTGGGGAGCATCTCCCCAGCAGGACCACAAAACTATATGATTTACAGTGAAACTGTTGATATAGATTTTTTTTTATTGGTTATAGAATTTTATAGATATAGTATAGTTTTTTGCCATATATTGGAATCCACGAAAACTAAGGTGGTCCTGCCAGGAAGCATGACATTAATTTTATTGTTTGTACCCTCTTAATTTTTTTTTCGTTTTGGTCATAATAAGACAAAAACATACCAAAAGTGACATATCATACAAGTCTCAATACAGCACAGCATATTGGGTGGTTTTGCATTAGTGCAGTAATAATATCTTAATCAGCAAAAGATAACATGATAAGCCCATAATGCAAACTAAGAATGCTCTATTTAAAAATTATTTCACAATATTTTTTGAAATTATTTCTAACGCATCAACGCACGCAAAAGTCCAACATAGGCTCTTGCCCAAAACTTCTGTAAATAGAGCACCACAGTAGGTAATTATTGGGAGTTTCAACTCACTTCGTGAGATTGAAACTCCCAATAATTACGATGTAATTTCATATTCAGGTTATCCATGATTTAGAACGCTCAATCGGGTTTACAGTTTATCCATGATTTAGAACTCCCAATCGGTTTTTGAGTTAATCTTCGTGAGATTGAAACTCCCAATAATTACGATGTAATTTCATATTCAGGTTATCCATGATTTAGAACGCTCAATCGGGTTTACAGTTTATCATTGATTTGAAACTCCCAATCGGGTTTTCAGGTTATCCATAATGATGTAGAACGCTCAATCAGGTACAAGTTGTGTTTTTCAACTTTATAGTGTCATTTATGCCAAAACTTTACTGTTGGCAACACGTCTTCTTTGCTGAAACATGAAGTTTGTAAAACAACCTCAGAGATTGCAGTTGGATATCGTTTGTTCTTCGTCCAATAAACGCTGTTTTCGGCATGGATCACTTTTACCTGACACTATTCGCTGTATAATATGCGGTCCATCGAATTGTGGCAAAACTAATTTAATTGTTGGTTTGCTGCTACACGAACAAGGTCTACGCTTTCAAAATGTTTATGTATACTCCAAAACATTATTCCAACCTATGTATCAATTTCTAGAGCAAGTTTTAAAGCTGGTTCCATCAGTTTCGTTTCAAAAATATAGTGAAAATGATGAAATTGTAAGCCCCCATGCAGCCAACATTAATTCAATCATGATATTTGATGATGTTGCGTGTGAAAATCAAAATAATATACGAGATTACTTTGCAATGGGAAGGCATAAAAATATAGATAGCTTCTATTTGAATCAAACGTATAGTAAAATACCTAAACAATTAATAAGAGATAATGCTAATTTAATTATTCTTTTTAAACAAGATGATATTAATTTGAAACATGTTTATGATGAACATGTAGGAAGTGATATGTCGTGGTCCCAGTTTCGTGAAATGTGTGGTCAAGTATGGAACCTACCGTTCGATTTCTTAGTTATAAATAAAGATTGTAAAAGAAATTCTGGATGTTATAGGAAAGGCTTTGATACATTTATCATGCTAGATTAACTGGATATATAAGCACAGTATTTAATTTAAAAACTTATTACTTAAAATGGAACCGCATAGTTCGGACATAAAACATAAAATAAACGAAGAGAAATTATTTAAACAAAAAGTACTTCAATCTGCTCAAGCAATAAGAAAAAAAGTTCAGCTCATTCGTGATGTCAAATCAAACGATAATATAATGCTGGAATCAATGTTGAAACCAATCACAGTCCCACTTAATGAAATGGTAAAAAATAATAATAATGCTAACAATCTGAACATAAGTGATACGGATTTTGGTAACGAAAGGTTTAAATGGAACAAGTCGGTAAAAACATTGAAATATAGTCCTTCCGAAGATGGAATGAAAGAAAGTTTTGATAATAAAACATTACTGAGAAAATCATCGGAATCAAGTTATAGTGAAAATGAATTAAATGACGGAAATTCTATATCTCATGAAAATGACAATCAAAGTGATTCTGACACAACAAATAATGCTTCATTTAGAACGTCAGACTCGTACGCTTCTCCTCGCGAAGATCCTGCTTGGCAAAAACAATATTTTAATATGAACATTCCATTTGGTGTACGAAATGAGCGTGGTAAGCTAATGCTTGGATCTTGTCCAATTTCTGTGAATGATGACACACTCACGATAGGCGGAGAAAGCTATTCCTTAACGCAAGGTTTAAACGATTTATTGTTCAAGAAAGTACCTGACTTAGAATTAGTAACTGAAGATGATAAACGCTTATATAAAACATTGTTATTGAAAACTAATGCACATAGACGTGACTTCGATCCGAATAAGCCAATAAAAAGTAACAAGGGCATGAAATATTTGTATGTTATAAGGCCTCTTTTCAAATTAACCAAACAACGTACAGTAAGTGAAGAATTGTATGTATCCGGTGAAGGTTTGCCGTCAATGAAAAAAATTAAAAGAGACATCTCATATGTGTATTGGGATGACCCAAACGAATTAGTAGAACGATTAAAACTGCTTATTGCATCGCGCGACGCTGGCAATACAGGGTTAGATAACGAAATCATATCTATCATTGAAGAATTACGTGAAGCAGGCTTAATAAATAATATATAAATGAATACTCTTCTTTTTTACATCAGTCGAAGTCTGACTTTCAAGTATAAAAATGAATATAGATAAATTTGGTCACCATGTTCATAAACGCTTGCGTGCTGGTGAAATCTCTGAGCTCAAGTACAAGGCTTTGCTTCGAACAGAAGCAGGACATTTTGATTTAAAATCTTTAAGATTAAAAGGGGTTGTCAAACCATTGTCTTCTGACGATGCTGTTAACAAGCAGTACGTTGACGAATGTATTCAAAACATATACGAAAAGAAGTATATAGATTCTTTGATTAACACAATAAATAACCAAATTCATCAACTCGCAAGTCAGTTAAAACTGAACTTTTACACGAAGAAGGAGACAGATGATATCTTTAAACAATTAAATAATGATAAAACAACAAATAGTGAACGAGATCCATCGATCAGCGCGAAGAAATTTTAAGCGACGATCGGTTGTACTAAAAGGAATTGACGATTTATGGCAAGCTGATTTAATTGATTTACAAAAGCTACATACGGTTAACAGAGGATATAAATATATTTTAACTGTCATTGATACTTTTTCAAAGTATGCATGGTGTGTACCTATTAAGTCTAAAACTAAAATTGAAGTCAAAAATGCATTCGAATTTATAATAAAAACATCTAAACGAAGACCTAAAAATTTACAAACAGACCTAGGAAAAGAATTCTACAATCATGAATTTGATTGCTATTTAAAATCACTAAAAGTAAATCATTATTCAACTTATTCAATTAAGAAGGCATCTATTGTTGAAAGGCTGATAAAAACACTTAAGTTCAAACTCTATAAATATTTCAGTTTAGTTGGTAATTATAAATGGGTTGGGAAACCGTTAGACGATGTAGTAAAATCTTATAATCAAACTGTACATAGCACAATCAAATATAAACCTATTGATGTAAATATTGATAATGAAATACAGGTATCAAAAAATATTGAAAATTCGCAATCTAATTTGCGTTATAAATTAAACAAATTCAATGTAGGAGATTGTGTACGCATTAGCAAGTATAAAAGCGCCTTTCACAAAGGTTATACACCTAATTGGTCAACTGAACTTTTCACTATTAAACATGTGAATCGCACTCAACCTGCTACGTATCATATTCAAGACCAACGTAGAAACACTATACTCGGTACATTTTATGAAGAAGAACTTCTGAAAACCAATCATCCAAACGTTTACCTCGTAGAAAGGGTTATTAAAAAGAAGGGTAGAAAGTTGTATGTTAAATGGTTAGGGCTTAGTGATAGCGAAAACAGTTGGATTGATAAAAATGCCGTTGTTTAGTTATATTTATATACATTCTCATCAATGACGGTATTATTATATTACGGGACATGAAAGGAAGAGGACTCTTAAACAGCGCTATTAATAATTTACCATTTGAATTACACTTACCTGGTTATAACTATTGCGGTCCGGGAACAAAATTGCACAAAAGGTTACAAAGAGGCGATAAAGGAATTAATGCGCTAGATAAGGCGTGTATGAAACACGACATAGCATATGATAGATATTCTGATTTAGCTGATAGACATCGTGCCGATTTAGAACTATATGAAATGGCGAAACAAAGAAAAAAGGCGAAAGATGCAGGAACAGGAGAAAAAATTGCTTCGTGGTTAGTTAGCAAAGTAATGAAATCTAAAATAAAGGCTGGTGCAGGTATAAAACCTTTTAAACGTTTTGTGTCTAAGATTCGTACTGAATTAAAAATGAAACCAAAAACAAAAGGTTGTAATATAATTGATCGCGCACTTATTGCCGCAAAAAAAGTTTTTAATACCAATGCTAAGGTACGGATACCTCGTCTTATACCAATTCCTAAAACTGGAGGCCTCTTACCGTTAATACCTATTTTTGCTGGGCTGTCTGCATTGGGATCATTAGCAGGAGGAGCTGCTGGAATCGCTAAAGCTGTAGGTGACTACAAAGCCGCAAGAAAAAGTTTAGCTGAATCAGAGAGGCATAACAAGATGATGGAATCTATTGCGTTAGGAAAAGGGTTACACATTAAACCATATAAAAATGGAAAAGGATTATGTTTGAAAATTTCAAAAAACTAAATGAGAGGTTACCCAGACGCGCTCTTTCAAATATTGACATTTTAAAACACTCATCTGATATACCTCATTTTCGAGGAGTTTATATGAGAGATAATTTACCTAGACGTGCCAAAAAAGTAGAATGTGCAATCATAAATTTAGATAGTTCAGAAAACCAAGGAACTCACTGGGTAGCCTATGTCAAAGTAAACAAGTATTGTGAATATTTTAATAGTTATGGTGATCTTCAACCACCGCTCGAATTAATAAATTATTTAAAACACTGTAGCATTTCATATAATTATACCACTTACCAAAAGTTTAATACTGTGAATTGTGGACATTTATGTTTAAAATTCCTGAAACAGTTTTGGTGTAACCATTTAAAAGCGCCTGATCAATAAAAAATGTAACATTCACGCAATGTCTTTTACTTTGTCTATAACTGGTTGCTCCTCCTCTCTTTTAACAAATCACTCACCTGCTTTAGAATTAGATGGTGATTATGAATGTGGGTTACTATATTTGTCAACTTTTAATTCGATACCAAATATAGACAAGAGAAGTAATAAGTTTTATTATGGTGAAAATGGAGAAGTAGAAATACCTGAAGGCTCATATGAACTGCAAGATATTGAAGATTACCTCAAAAGTCAACTGACAGATTGTTCTTTTACATTGACATGCAACAATAACACATTAAAAACCTCTATATTGTGTTCTAAAAACGTTCACTTCAATAAAGAAGACTCTATTGGTAGGCTTCTTGGTTTCGGGAAAGAAACTGTTTCGGCAGATATATTAACTGAGTCCGCTTTGCCGGTATCCATTCTGTCAACAGCCATAGTCCGAGTTGAATGTGATATCGTGAGCGGATCTTTTGTAAACGGGAAACCTAGTCATATAATTCATGAGTTTGTACCTAATGTACCGCCTGGTTACAGAATTATAGAAACACCTAAAAACGTTATCTATTTTCCTGTTACTCAAAAAAGTTTGAGCTCTCTTAAAATAAGGATTTTAGATGAAAAGAATCATTTGGTAAATTTACGTGGTGAAGAAATTCAAATATATTTACATCTTCGTAAAAATGATAGTCTTTAATAAAAGCGTGAACCCATGCAAGAAAACTACTAGTACTCTTCGTGCTGCCAAGAAAATAACACCTAAAGGACAACTTACAAGTGAAAATAAACAGTTCTTAAAAATAATAGGTTTATTAAAATGAGTGTATTATCAGTAACAGATAGTTTCAGTTTCGACAACTCCATAGAAAGTTTTGAATATCATTCGTATAAGCCATACGTTACAAGTTTTAATTTAAATGATGAAATTCGTATACCTATTAATCAACAAGATCTGTATGTCCTACCGTCAGAAAGTACTTTATACATAGAGGGCTCAATTGCTGTATTCAACAGAGATACGAAACAGCAAGTGAAGAGTGTACTTTTCACAAACAACCCAATTCTTCATTTGTTTCAAGATATTAGGTATGAATTGAATGGCATTGAAATAGATAGAATTAAGAATGCTGGGGTCACTACAACAATGAAATCTCTCATATCCATGAATGAACTTGAATCATCAATGTCAAAGCAGTGGGGATGGGATATCAAAGGCACTAAAAATACACATGGTTCATTTTCAGTCTCTATTCCGTTAAAAAATATTCTTGGTTTCTGTGAAATGTATGGCAAGATAGTAATTTCGTGCAAGCACGAATTGGTGCTCCTACGCTCCAACACGACTTTGAATAGCGTAAAACTGAATACAAATGAATATGTAGATAACCTTACTATATCTAAGATAGTCTGGCGTATGCCTCATATTAAGGTTTCTGATCGAGAAAGATTGAGATTATTGAAACATTTGGAAAAAGATCAAGTTATTCAAATGGCCTTTAGGAATTGGGACTTGTACGAATATCCACTTTTACCTAAAACATCAAAACATTCATGGGCCATCAAAACATCATCTCAAATAGAAAAACCGCGATATGTTATAATTGGATTCAAAACGAACAGAAAAAATGATGCTCTCAAAGATGCAACTGGTTTCGATCACTGTAATTTGAAAGACGTAAAAGTGTTTTTAAATTGCACTTATTTTCCCTACGAAAACTTGAATGCTAGTTTTTCATCAGAAAAGTTTGCTTTATTATACGAACAGTATTCCAATTTCCAACAGTCTTATTACAACCGTAGCCAAGCGCCGTTGCTGTCACCTCAAGAGTATAAAGATATTGCACCTCTATTTGTTATCGACTGTTCTCGACAAAACGAAACCTTAAAAACAGGGTCCGTGGATGTTAGAGTTGAATTTGAATGTGAAACAGATTTACCTGACCTTACTTCAGCTTATTGTCTTATTTTGAATGACAGTATTGTAGAATATAAACCGCTTAGCAATATTACCCGCAAAATTTCATAAATGGTGCACTATCTGTTTGTTGACCTCCAGGGTTTTAAATTCGCGGAAAATGAGTTTATTGTTAAAGAATTTGCATACAGCACGTTGGAATACACACAAGTGTTTTTAATAAAACCACCCTTCCCATTTTCAAAATTAACAGAAAGTGAAAAGAGGCAGACACGATGGATCGAAAAACATTTAGGTATACTGTGGCATGAAGGTTATATTGATTATAGTGAATTTAAACGATTTATTGTTAATCACATAAAGGACAAGACGATTTTTGTGAAGGGTTTGGAAAAAATTGAATGGGTTAAAAACTTATGTTCGGACTGTACTATATTAGATTTGGCTGAAAAAGGAGTACCTAATTTACTAGAGCTATATAGAAAATATTGTGTGCTAGATTGTACTTATAATTGTGTATATCATAAAAAGAAATGTGCGTTAAAAAATGTTGTATGTATTAAAAAATGGTATTTAGATAGGAACGAAAATAATTAGTGAATTGTAATTAACTTTCATTGTATAAATAAATGTTATAATGGAATATATCTTTCTTTTTTTTAATATTACTATTTTGTTTTTATTGACTGATGAGTTTATAAAATAATTATTTTATGTTTTATCGCGGATCTGCATAAACTCATCATTCAATAGAGAACCTATAGGAAATACTGAAATGGAAACAGGATTCAATAATTACAAATAAATCAAATTCGACAGCTTTATTTCAAAATTAAAAAATACAAACGTATTTACTACTTAAAAAGTAACAAGTTAATAAGTATTTTATCCAGATTCATGTCCTTAAAGAATACACCTTTACAAGAATCAAAGTGATGAGACATGTTTAGTACAAGTAGTAGTGACTTAAAAATTCTAACACACGTTTAAACTTATAGTAGAATACAAAATTTATAGTAGACTCTTCTGTTACTTAACATTTTGCTCGATATCATAGAATTTAGATTTAACTAAATATGATATAGCTAAACCCAGTCTTTAAATTAGTAATATATTTATAAAAACGATGCATGTCCCCAAGAAAGCGTGTGAATATTGTCCTTTAATATGACTCGCTTGTCATCATTCGAAGATAGAGCTACTTTATTAAGAGCTTGCGTGTAAATTTCATGCTTTATAGACTTAAATATGGAGTTCTTTTTACGTACCAATTCTTTATTAAATAAAACATTTTCATAATCACTATATCGAAGATCCCTTACCGCATGTTTTTTTGTACCTTTTGCTTTCTTTATCTGTTTTTCTTGGGTTTTGATACAATATAGTTTTGACCTAAGTCCTACAAACTGAAGAATTAGTTCACCTCCTAGCTCATCTTTAAATAGCCCGGGCACCTTTTTGTTTTTTTGGCATATGTCATATATATTGTTCGCTGGGTAATTACTTGTATCTAGGTAACGATCAAAATTTAATTTTAAATCTCTGTATAAATCATTTGTTTTTATTAAATACAAAAATGAATCGGTGTCACTATAGCACAAACTAAGATTTTCTCCATAGAATGGTTTCATTTGAGAATAGTGAAAGTTGTACATGTGAGATTTGGATATTTCTAGTACAGTAAATCCAATGTAAATTGGTTTGTCGAGTATAATAATTTCTGGATTCATTTGAATTGCAACTAAATTTTCGGTGAACACACTAGCACTATGAAAATTAGGACGAGCTATTAATATTTCTGCACTTGTTTTTTTCTTCGTTTTGTTCATAGTATCAGTCCATTGATTAACTAACATTACATTTGTTCTGTTTTCTGATGATTCTAAGGTTTTTCCGAAAAGACTGTTATTGAGAAGTTTATAAAAGTTCATTTGGAATTCGGATTTAGCATTTTTTCTCAACTGAGTGTTTAAGTCAATATACTGCTGTATAAATCGACTTTGTTTAAATTGTATGACTCTATGTATTTTTTTTAATACTAAACCATGTTTCACACATGTTTTTAAATGCACATAATGAATAACATATTCATATTTATCGTATAAGTTCGGAATCAGTTTAGAATTTTTAGACCCAGGAGGTACAAATTTTTGTGGGCAAAATGGGATGTCATTATGTAAGTTGTGTAGGTATTCGGGATATTCTAAATCTACTTCTAATATGTAACCGTGGAGACTATTATCTGGGACTTGTAGAAAATTCGTTTTTTCAATTTCCTCTTCGCTCATTAACTTGAAATCGGCAAAAGGTAAATAACTGCACATTGCAAACCCGTATAGATTATTACAGTCAATGTAAAATAAAAATGAATCCGGAACAGACGCATCATAGTCTGCCATATATTTATTATTAGCTTGCGCATATCTAGTTGAACAAAGGCATACACCACCACGAATTCCTTTTTGAATCATTCGAATAATTTCAAGATCATTTATGAGCTCTAGTCTGACATTGGTAATAAGTAACATTGCGTCAAAACTTAAAGATGGGGCTGTCATGTAAAAAGCAGGATCTAGTTTGTAGTTTAACATAGAGGTATGCCGAAAGTTTTCAAATATATCAGCCAATAACAACACATCTGATTTAAGATAGAGGTCAGTGTACTCGCCCAATGTCTTTACATTAAATACGTTCCAAACATGTCTAGCATGGTCATACTCAGAATTAGAAATAATGTTATCGGTTATTGAGCTGTAAAAACAATGCTGTGGTGGTAGTTTTTTCTCCTCGTAAGTATTCCAGCAAGTAATAAATTCATAAGGATAAACGCCTTTACTTCTAAGTAGCGCGAATTGGTCATGATCAGGAAAAAAACTTCGTAAATGAACAAAGTCTTCATTATTTAAATCAGCTGCTAGTTTTTCTAAGCTAGTTCCTAAGAATTTGAAAGAATCAACAAAACGTACAGGCACAAATTCGTCTTTATCTATGTGGAAAAACTTAGTAAAAGAAATATAATTTTCTTTATTTTTTGCTATGACCTTTAACCTACCAGGCATTTCACCTAACTCACGAATAAACAAATGACAATCATAGCCTGATAAATTATGAAAAAATACTGGGACAAACTTTGGTAAACGAAATTGAAGATTACAGAACGCATGAGAAGCGCCTCTGAAACGGCCTGTTAGATGACAATGATCTCTAACAGCGTCGCCTAAAAGCAATTTATTACATAGAAAACAATATTTCGCCTCTTTAAACTGTTTTTCCTCCTCCTCTGTGAGCTTTAGTGGTGCAGGGTTATCATATATTTTTTTAATCTTTGCTACATCACTTTTTAGATGGGAAATAAATTTACTAACGCAATCTGGCCCACGATAAGTAACAAATTTGTTCAGAGAACTATTATAAGAACACACAATATAATATGCAAAGGCAGCTGGAACGTGTTTTTGTAATGTGGTAGTACAATTTGAATTTAATTCATCACCTGTTATTGGTTGTAATATACATTCAAAATCGGCATACACGACATACGGATTTAATTGCATTCTTTCAAAATGTTTGAATTGGATATGTGTGCCACTGTCAGGTAATACTGTGGCAACTCCCCCACAAACATGATTATTTAATTTGTCTGCGGTGTAAAAAAATACTAAACATTCTTCACAAAAAAATATTTTTCCGTTATGTTTCGTTAACTGACTTTTTAAAAGACGCCCTAAATTTTTTATTAAGCAATAATGCGATTGATCACCATTTTCCAACATCAACAAATTAACATGATGTTTACGTTTCGTCTTACTTTTGTATAATGGTCCAACAACTTCATTTTTTCTTAATCCATACACATTAACGCTTATTTTTTGGTTATTTTTCTCAAATATTTTGATATCAGAGAGACCAACAGGAAATGTCATGTTTTTTGTGATGAGAATATTTTCGAAATGCGGATAAGATGATGTTCGATCATGATTTTTTTGTGCAGGAAATAACGCAGCAACTATACACCATAAAAAACAGAAATCGTCATTGTTTCTAATATTTATGCAAGCTCTTCGATGTTTTATCATTTTTGGTAATTCTATAAATCTAGATGCTCTGAGAGGATTATATTTGTTTATGTTTACCTCCAGATATAGATTTCGTAGAAAACACCAGCCACTGTCCCGTTCTTGGAATTCATCAATTTTTGTGCTCAATGTACTCAAAAGGGTTGAAAATATTTCTTTAAACTCGTAACTTTGATGTAAAATGATATTTTGCGTGGCGAATGATTTAATTTCACATGTTTCATTTTTCGGTAAACAAAATTCAGCAAACAGTTCAAAGTTAACTTTTATAGATCCAAAAGCAGCCCTTCTCGCTTCGAGAATATGTTGGACATGCCTGCGGAGAGCGCACAGAAACTTAGATGGTGTTTCATGGAGGCTACTCTCAGGGCCTCGCACTCTGTATGATGCTATCCTGCTACGAAAAGCACTGCTTATTTTTTCAATATCCTGAGTTAACTGAATGGAATTATTATTCTTATGCATGTTAGTCCGTAAGTGAGCAGAAAAGGCTTTACTTGGAACACTAATGTCACATACTGAACAAAATATCGAGCTATGATGCATTTTACCGATTAACACTGAAATAGACTGGGTTTAGCTAAAATGTAATTAAAACCCTGTTAGGATTATTGACTTTTTTTATCTGGGAAGAACGTTCCCTCCTCTGAAAAGTCGTCCTTACAAAGTTTTAGAATCTTATTTATTCCGTTTACTATATTTGAACTGGAATCCACGCGATACTTAACACTAACCAATGCTTTCTCCCATCGATCCTGAGATGGAACGCTTTCAATATCTACCACGTTATACAGTTTAAGATCAATAAAAAGATCACCTGGTAATGAAGCTGTGCGACGTACGTAGCCGCCGGGAACGCGACGTGTTAGTACTGACGGCAGAGAGGATGCACGACGCTGCGCTTCAACATCTTCAATGCCCCAGTCCGATAACCAGCCCGGTTGACGTTCAGGTGATGCTTGACGAGCACTTTGTTTCTTTGCTGATTTCTGCGACTTTACTTTTGAACTGGAATGTTAAAAAAAAATATTTAGCTTTCATAGTTAAAAATAATAAAGACAAAGTCGGGTTGATAGTTAATTTTTAGTTTAATTTATATAGTACATAAATATTTAAATACCATATGGATCAAGTATAGATAAAGATATTGAAAAAACTAATTACCTGTTAGTTTCAAATCCTTCAAAGTCGCTGTCGATCTGCGGCGTAGCGGATTTTAATGCAGGCGTTGTTTGACGTGCACTTTGTTTTTTCACAGCTTTTTTTGGTTTGGTCTTCTTGCTGTAATTTCGAAAAGTTTAAATTACTTTCAGCTTTTTTAGATAATCAGTAAAAAACAAAAAAAAAACTAAATAAAATTAACTGATATATCTTTTTCATTTCATACTTAAAATCAATAAAATATAAATTAGGTACCTACCTTTTAGCAGCATGTTCTTCCACAAATTCGTTATCACTGTCCACCAGCCAGCCTGCGTCGCGTTTCAGAAGGTTAGAAGAGCTTTTAGTTGTTTTCTTTTGGGTCCTGTAATAAATAATGATTATCCATTAGCGCAATCTAATAAATTAATGCGAATTAAATAAAAAAAACTATAGAATAAATGAAATACATACTTTAAAGGTTCAGATTCATCCTCGGACCGAATCGCGTTGTACTCAATGTCAGACCTGAAAATAAAAAAGTTAAATAAATCAAAATTCATCAGTGTTCTGTTTTATAATAGAGGCACAATCATTGTGGTAGATTAAATCCTTAACTTTACAATCAATCATTAGTCAACTCAAAATTGAACATTATAGCTAAATAAAATATAATCAAACTTACGAACATTATTGTAAGGTGAATTTCTCCGAGGGTGTAAAACGTACACTGCAACACTTGCACTCACTAAAAATATTACAAGAAATGAATAAAACTATGGTTTTATCCACACAGCAATACTGATGTAAGTCATGAGTTAACAACCTAAAACAAATAATATTGCATATAAACTAACACAGTTCTATACAATACTTTGTATATTAAAAAGGTTGAAGCTCGCTGTAAGTCAATATTCGACTCAGCTAATTACTTGAAAAATAAAGGCATCATGTTTAAAACTAAATCGGAAACAAGATACGACAAAGTGCCGCCGCTTATCAAACGATACCGCCGTTGGCGTAAAGCTGCAATCAGAGTGCAAGCTATAATTATAATTATAGCTGTACTATATTTTGTAACTAGAAAGAAGATAAAATATTTCATCTTCGCATTTTCCTCATTGCACAGTGTAGGTATATGAAAGGAGTGCCTTTATCAAAATATCTATATACAGCTATTTGTTTATTTAAACTTTTAAGATACCTATATGATGCAATTAATAAAAGAGTGACAGGTTCTAACATGAATCATAATATGTTTAGTTACAGGTATTAGTTGTACAGAATCAGCACAAAATATGAACATATATAACATGACATTTATTAAATAAAAATATATCTGTACGCGATTTCAAGCGGGACGCATTAACAGTTTTAATCAATTTCTTATTCAATGTTTGAAATCAGAATGGTGAGTTCTTAAAACATTTTCATATCTTATTATCGTTTCTAGGTGAAAAGCGTTTTTGATAGTTAACCCGTCGTCTACCAGTCCCTGGGATCCCAGGGCAGATAACAAAGAATGGCATTGTTTATTTTTTCGCCGGGAGACGACGGCTTTGTTCGAGTATTTTTAAACCATTTAATATTAAGTCATTTACTCATTAAGTGAAATATAATTTTCATTTGAGAAAAAAAGTTCTTAAACATAAAAATAATTCAAGTTTATTTTCCAGAGTTCACAACCCGTTAACTCCGCTGCTGAGGTTAATGAAATCACTCCGTTTTATTCGCTACATAGTGAAAAAACAGATGATTCGTTGAATTACTCCCAAGACATGAATGCTTATTTAAAATATCAGGAAGCGCTCCTGAATCCCGCTCAAGAAATTCCGTTATCAGGAATACAAGCGAAAAGTGTTAGGAAAATCGCTAAGAAAGGAAAGAGGAAGGCAAAAGAAGCTGGCCTAAGTTCTCATGTCATCAGAAAAGTGACAAAAGGGAAGCGTCTCATAAAAATTTGTATCTCTGATATAGAGCAGTCAAATATCGAAGCGAATTCTGTAACGGTGCAGTATGTTGTACAAGATGATTATGATGAGTTATTAAATGCAACCGAAGGCCTAGTGGAGAAAATTGTTAAAAAGTTGAGTGATGTGATTAGTTATTAATTAATGAACAGTAAAGTAAATATTAGTCTTTAGGTACAATTATATTTCATAACCTAAGTTCTAGTTTTATTTCATTTAGATTTACTGATTTGGTTAAGTTACTTTTCAGTTATGTATGTCCAATAAATAGGTTTGAATTTGTTATGTTAAAAAATGAAAGAAATAAATGCGTAATTCAATTGAAAATTTGTTTTTATATACATAATAATGTTACTTACAGAACGAAACCCTAATTACCTAACATTAAGTTGCACGTTTCGTTCGTAACACCATTCTAAGATTTAAGTGTATGCTATAGAAGAGAGATTATTTGATTCATTTCATGTTCATAATTAGTATTTTCTCCTAAAGATTACCTAACTCATATCTATGCGCCCGATAAACGCAAACAAATGAAGTATCAGAATGACTCAAGTTTCAATAAAATGCGCGATGCTAACTTAATAACATCGATCTACATTGCTTTGTTGTAAAAAGCAATATGATCTTAGTGTTCAATTCTAATTTGAATCTTACATCTTTATTATAGCCTTTGATTTACAAAAACTAATCTAGAATAAAGACTTTGTTTACAATTTAAACTACTTTATTTTAAAGTGCAGATTACTTATATCACTGTAAAACATGACGATCGAGTACGTCATGCGTAGAAGCCAATCAGTGTGCCGGGTCTACAACGCGCTTATGAAGTTTTTTCGTACGTTTGTATAAATACAATTTTTGTGCAAAGGATTGTCGGGAAGTTGACGACCGGACGACCCCCTCACGTAAATCATACATTTCGGACTGGCCACCCGGAGTGTGTGTAGTGTTGACCATGATAAAGCGAATCAGGGGTACTCCTATACCTATGCGGTCGGTAGCGTATAGGGTCCCATACCCGGAGGGGGTAAACTCAAAGCACGTCAAACCGTAGCCTTATGCCAGGAATCGGCTTCCTGGGGGTTGCGATCACGACTGACGAACTTGATCAACTCGTTAGAAGTGTTGTGCGGTAAACGCCATAGTCAATCCGAGTCCTAGAACTTGGCGCGCTATGAAGGGTTTATGCCAGGAATCGGCTTCCTGGGACCCTTGCATACAAATTGAGGGCTGGCCTCCTTAGTCTGTGTGTTGTGTTAAGCTTTTGAACTTATCCGCACACGGGTGCCGGGATGTGGTAAAAATATAAATAAATTAACCTGGCACCCGTGGAGCCCTTTTGCTGTTTAAAATATTAACTTTACAAGTTATTGGGGATTCTGGCTCACTTGTTAGTTGGGCTCACTTGTGGTACACTAAATACGTATTTAAAATCTTGCTGAAATATTACTCAAAAACCGATTGGGAGTTTTAAATCAAAACCTGATTGTACGTTGAGATTCACGCTGATTGCAAGTTCCAGATATTAACTCAAAAACCGATTGGGAGTTCTAAATCATGGATAAACTGTAAACCCGATTGAGCGTTCTAAATCATGGATAACCTGAATATGAAATTACATCGTAATTATTGGGAGTTTCAATCTCACGAAGATTAACTCAAAAACCGATTGGGAGTTCTAAATCATGGATAAACTGTAAACCCGATTGAGCGTTCTAAATCATGGATAACCTGAATATGAAATTACATCGTAATTATTGGGAGTTTCAATCTCACGAAGTGAGTTGAAACTCCCAATAATTACCTACTCACCACCAACATACTTGCTACAAGTTGTTCCTTGCTTCTCATAATACCCACCTCAGGTGTCCTACACTCATTCTTACCTCAATTCACCAATGAATATTTTAAAAATTAATAATATACATTAATTATGCAATGCCTCACCTAGTTCTAGCAGGACTTGCTCCAGCCAGGTCGGGTCGTATCGTACTTCGTGCAGAAACGGCTGCATTTCCATAGACATTTTGGAATTGTACACTGTTATCAGATGAACAAAAATAGGAGTAAGTCAAACTCAGAATCACGACATTTAGATCTCTGGCGTTATTTATGTATTTGGATTTTTGGCAATGAAACCAAAATAAATACACGAAAAACTTGACGTAAATAAACAAGACAGTGAGTGACAGTTACAGACGTCACGTCATTGACCAATCATTGACAATGTAGCCGTTCAGAAATCGGTGATTTTATTTCTGTGGATTCTTAGTGTGGATTTGGGATAATAAAGAAGCAACAATTTATATTTGCAAAGTCTTTATTTCAAAAAATGTCCTCTATATTATATTGCATTATTTTCTCAACACGTTCTACATGCATAAAATTTAACCTTGATCAATTCATGGCAATTCTTACGATACACAATTAAATATTAAATCTAATAGTCATTAATATCAGTCAAAGTCATTTTAGTCTAATAATAAATAAAACAAATTCAATATAATAAGAAATAAACAAATAAATAACGCACACATTCAAAACATCGAAGTACTTTCAACAAATCAGATACAACGAAACTCCCAGAAGCGGTTATACCTACCTTAAATAGAGTTCGTCTACCCACATTATTGTTTAAGTACTTAATAATTGCTTACAATATCAAATTTAAAAGCATTTTAAGCACCAGTAATTGTAAGAAGACTAGAAACCAGCTGCTGGCCCAAAATCTGCGAAGAACTGGACATAATCAATTTAGCCAGTATTTTGGTCTGGGGGCTCTGGTTGGCAAGAAATATGGCAGCGCTGGTATAATCCTTGATCCCGAGACCAGCCAGATAGTCGTAGACCAGGTCAAAGACGTCTCCTAACTTGGGACGGATCTCCTGCCACATGTCTCGCATAGAAATTGCTAGAACAAACGGATTTATGTAAAATTTAGAGTACCCTCAGTTTAAAAATAGTTATAACGGTTCTCCCACACTAAGAAATATTCAGAGAACTTTCGGCAATGATTTAAAAGCTGAAAAAATAATCATGTTCGTTGGATTAAAGTATAAAAATGGTTCGATAACAGAACGTTAGGTACGTAGGCGCCCATTAGACGGTAGGTTTTGCCATGGCAAAACCATGGCAGAGATTTTGACTGACGGAAAACCTATCGTCTAGGGTAGTGACTGATGGTTGATTGACGAATATCTAGATATTTTGATTTTCCATCATGCAACCATCAGTCAAGCTTGCCATGGCAAAACCTCCCGTCTAGTGGGCACCTTAAAGGGAAGGGACAATAATGCTTAAAAATATTGCAAGCTCACCAACGACTCCTATTCCACAAGCACCGCCAACCGCTCCCCCAACAGCTGCGCCCACGTTCCCTCCATACATCTTGCCGATTGCACTTCCAGCGAGTGCAAATCCAGCGGTCACCAGCATAGCGTTCCTTCCTTTTTCATTGCTCGTCAACACGCGGAAGTGGAATTTATCAACGATCGACAAAATCAAGTTTTCGATCGACGAAGGATCGAAAGGTAACGCTCCGGGAAATGAGTTGCGACGGGCGCAAAATTCGTAGCCCACGCACAATTCATTATCACTATCACTATCGAAAGACATTTTGATTAATTTCGATGTTTCTAGTTCAACGGCTGGGAAAGAATTGTCTACGCTGATCTTAAACACTATTTTTATCTACCCTATATTTAATTATATTTTTTTATGACCGTTCCAAACTGTTGCATTACATAGCGCTATACGTATTTTATATGGCATGTTGGTTGCAAGATATTAAACCTACTCCAGTTGGATCGCCGCGATCCCCGTATCAAATCACACCTTCCGCACCTTCGTATCTTCGTCCCGTATCAAACACGTCCACACTTACCGATCATGATACGCGTATCCGATACGCGAGTGTATTTAAGATACGCGGTGCATGTTGGATCGATCTTTTCGCGTCCACACTAAGGCTGGAAACAGTGCTCGACCGACGGTCAGTGCGTACCGTCGGTCGGCGCCCGACCGACGGTACGCACTGACCGTCGGTCGAGCACTGTTTCCAGCCTAACGATCATGATACGCGTGCTCGATACGCGACGGAGATCTGATACGGTAAAAAGATCAAGTGTGGACAAAGCTTTAGCCCCTCCCTCGCTGCTTTCGCGGCATGATTATCCTCTTTCAACAGTTTAGTATTTTTTACGTTACTCGTGAATGTTTTGTAACGTACCCTCTTTCGTGACGTAATGACGTTGACGTCTTTTTGTTGTTTTCACAGGTTAATTTGTTTTGAGGGTGACGGACGGTGAACTTGAAAATATAAATATAAAAAAAAAATTGCATGATATTTTATTTCCTCAGTAAATAATGGTGCAAAGAGCCGTTTATTCTCGCATCAGCGTCCGCATTGCCGAGGAGAAGCAACTGCTAGCAGAGGAGAAATGGATCATCGATGCCCTCACCAAAATACGAAAGCAGCGCAACTGTTTGCAGGTTACATTTTATTTATCTCGTTAACGATTACATATACTTTGCTGTTTGTGTTATACATTTTAGTATATACTGTTCTTAATGTTATTATGTATCGGTCCTTTTATCTAGTGGTTCATTTTCCATTGGAAACTCAAAACAAATTCAGTCTGCTTTAAATGTTTTTGTTACTTGCTCTGATGGTTTTCTATATGTTATACTATACCTAATGTATGATGACGAGTTCCTATTATTGCAGAGTTCTCCGCTTGTCAAGGCCTTCCTAATTTATACTTACAGTTTGTTTTGTTTGCCAGGTTTAAAGTAAACTGTTTGTAAACACAACTAATGGTTAATGGTGGTCCAATTTTTTGAACTTTTGGGACAAAATTATTAGTGCCACTTGTGCAATGGGGCTACTGGGACGAAAAAGTCCCAGTAGTCCCCTCATTGGACAACTCATGGGACCAGTGTAATTTTTTTCTCATATATTTTTGTTTCTATTAGATTAGATTCTTTATTTCATGATAAAAAATTACATTATGCCAAAATAAATTGTCATTTGTATTTCTTCCAGATTGAAAGACTGGAGCTTGAAAACCTAAAGACTCAGCTACTGATGAACTCCCGGTCTCAAACAACATCATCTCCAGCGCCCACGCCGTCAGAAACTGTCATGAAGCTGATGAGTAACCCGTCTGCGAATGCTGTGAATCCAGTGTTGGAGGATGCTTTGGTTGACGAGCTCAATAAAGATGCCTTCTGTAATGAGCAGGAGCTGAATTTGACTGTCACTAATCCTATTTTGAGTGAGTATCTTGTCACCAGCTGATTTAGAATCTTCTTGGTTGTAACCTCTGTCTGAAGGACGTGACGACTATGGATGACTCTCTCGACTACTGCTCTCCAGGCTGTTGGGTCTTGTGCCGTTTGTACAGTTGCCTGTATGGTGGACTCGGTAACTTCTTGGATCACATCTGTCCATCTCCTGGGTGCACATTCTCTGCACCTCCTATCATTGACACACCCAGTAATTATAAGCCTTTCTAGCGCATCCATGTCGCGCCTGACTATGTGACCGAAGAATTTGAGGCCTCTTTGAGTACCTACAAAGGTTCAAGGTTCTTTTCTAATCTAATTAAGGTTCAAGTTAATTAGAATAGAAGACAAGAATAGAATAAATTTATTTTCAAAGGAGGATGGGCAGTTTTATATGGACACTGGCCTAAAAACCAATAATGTCAAGCCATATGTCATTGAAAGGTTTTTTTCATATTCTACAACTTTTTGTATGGCTGGAAATCTTAAATCGCTGTGTGATAAAAGCTCCATAGTCAAGAAGACCTTCATAGTCTAAAGCGATATATAGGAACTTATTATCAAAAAAGTTGCATAGTAACTTTTTTCACACAAAGATTTGGGATTACCTGCCACAGTAAAAGTTTTAGAACTTAGAATAAGCTATCCAGTGACATATCGCTTGTCCTTATTGGTCAATAGGCCAATCTGCCCACCCTCCTTTACATGTTTATTATCTTTACATAGCTTTCGTGAATGGTGAATGCATCATGGTATCACCCAGAAACATATTTGTTTAGTTGTTAATTTTTTTTCCACATCTAATTATGACACTCTTGTTTTTCCCAGGTCTCAATTATGACAACATGATGGAAGAGGTAGAGACAGACTCCGAGGAAGAGGATGAGAACAATTCACTCCTCATCGACATGAACATGTTCATGAATGGCGACACACGGAAACGGAAAGCTAACTAGAGCCATGTTCCGAATCACGCTAAAAAATGCTCGCAGCGCTTAAAGTGCTGACGGCCGGTCCAAATCAAATAGCGCGCTCAAGGCCGCGTGAGTAGTGTTTTATTTCGGACCGCTATTCGCTTTAGCGCGCTCACGATCGGACCGATTCACGCTCATAGCCCGTGTTTACTGTCATGTTCATATATCAAACGTCAACTTGACGTTTGGCTCAAGGTGCTTACGCCTGGGAGCACCGTGAGCGCCGTCCATGACATCATCAGTGACGTCACGACAACTCATGTAAGCGCTATGACTATGAGCGTGAATCGGTCCGATCGTAAGCTCGCTTTGAGCGTGATTCGGAACATGCCTAATATAGGTTGTCTGTAGTCTCTATTAATTGACCATAGATTTGCTAATGGCGGCCACACTTAAATTTAAGTATTGCCGAAATAATTCGAGATAAAATGACGTGAATTTTCTACACTGTTGAAAAACATTTTTATCCCTTTCTGCAAAATTATTAAAATATTTTCAAAGTTAAGATGCAGATTAATGGCCCATCTAGATGGTGCGAGTTTCTCGCCTCGGCCATACTATTATCGTAGCACGAGAAAAAAATATGGCGGGAATATTGTATTTTCAACTAAACTGCAAAATTTGCAAGACAAAAGTTGACTGGTAAAACTCGTATGAAAATCAGTTCGCACCGATTCGTGTCATTCGTGCGATACTCGCATGTTCGTGAAAAAATGTCATACGAGAACAAGTTTAGACCCGGGGGGCTAGCAAAACATGCATCTCGTCTCTACTCGCGCGCGAGATAGGCTACCTGTCAGTCTGATTAATGCTGTCAAAAAGTGACAGGTAGCTTATCTCGCACGCGAGTGGAGACGGAATGCATGTTGTGCTAGAGGGCCAGTCGAGAAATCGTAAGCAAGTATCGCCCTAGAATGCAGATCCTCGTGTAAACTATTTCGCCTGGCGATAATCTCCGTACGACTATCGCATGACATAATCGTAGGAGAGTTTTTATTTCTCACATGAATGTAAACATTTTTATACGATAATCGCCTGGAGATTATCGCATGCGATAATGTCATACGATTTCTCGCCCCAAATCGTGCGAGAAACTCGCACCGTCTAAATGGGCCTTAATTCCTGAGGAAACCGCGGAGGTAGTCTTCTTCCTGCATGTGAGGAAAACCTGCGGAAACCGCGGAGGTAGTCTTGTTCCTGTAGATGAGGACTAATACCTGCGGAAACCGCGGAGGTAGTCTTGTTCCTGCAGATGAGGACTAATACCTGCGGAAGCCGCGGAGGTAGTCTTGTTCCTGCAGATGTGGACTAATACCTGCGGAAGCCGCGGAGGTAGTCTTGTTCCTGCAGATGTGGACTAATACCTGCGGAAGCCGCGGAGGTAGTCTTGTTCCTGCAGATGAGGACTAATACCTGCGGAAGCCGCGGAGGTAGTCTTGTTCCTGCAGATGTGGACTAATACCTGCGGAAGCCGCGGAGGTAGTCTTGTTCCTGCAGATGAGGACTAATACCTGCGGAAACCGCGGAGGTAGTCTTGTTCCTGCAGATGAGGACTAATACCTGCGGAAGCCGCGAAGGTAGTCTTGTTCCTGCAGATGTGGACTAATACCTGCGGAAGCCGCGGAGGTAGTCTTGTTCCTGCAGATGTGGACTAATACCTGCGGAAGCCGCGGAGGTAGTCTTGTTCCTGCAGATGAGGACTAATACCTGCGGAAGCCGCGGAGGTAGTCTTGTTCCTGCAGATGTGGAGTAATACCTGCGGAAGCCGCGGAGGTAGTCTTGTTCCTGCAGATGAGGACTAATACCTGCGGAAGCCGCGGAGGTAGTCTTGTTCCTGCAGATGAGGACTAATACCTGCGGAAGCCGCGGAGGTAGTCTTGTTCCTGCAGATGTGGAATAATACCTGCGGAAGCCGCGGAGGTAGTCTTGTTCCTGCAGATGTGGACTAATACCTGCGGAAGCCGCGGAGGTAGTCTTGTTCCTGCAGATGAGGACTAATACCTGCGGAAGCCGCGGAGGTAGTCTTGTTCCTGCAGATGTGGAGTAATACCTGCGGAAGCCGCGGAGGTAGTCTTGTTCCTGCAGATGAGGACTAATACCTGCGGAAGCCGCGGAGGTAGTCTTGTTCCTGCAGATGTGGAGTAATACCTGCGGAAGCCGCGGAGGTAGTCTTGTTCCTGCAGATGAGGACTAATACCTGCGGAAACCGCGGAGGTAGTCTTGTTCCTGCAGATGAGGACTAATACCTGCGGAAGCCGCGGAGGTAGTCTTGTTCCTGCAGATGTGGACTAATACCTGCGGAAGCCGCGGAGGTAGTCTTGTTCCTGCAGATGTGGACTAATACCTGCGGAAGCCGCGGAGGTAGTCTTGTTCCTGCAGATGAGGACTAATACCTGCGGAAGCCGCGGAGGTAGTCTTGTTCCTGCAGATGAGGACTAATACCTGCGGAAGCCGCGGAGGTAGTCTTGTTCCTGCAGATGTGGAGTAATACCTGCGGAAGCCGCGGAGGTAGTCTTGTTCCTGCAGATGAGGACTAATACCTGCGGAAGCCGCGGAGGTAGTCTTGTTCCTGCAGATGTGGACTAATACCTGCGGAAGCCGCGGAGGTAGTCTTGTTCCTGCAGATGAGGACTAATACCTGCGGAAGCCGCGGAGGTAGTCTTGTTCCTGCAGATGAGGACTAATACCTGCGGAAGCCGCGGAGGTAGTCTTGTTCCTGCAGATGTGGACTAATACCTGCGGAAGCCGCGGAGGTAGTCTTGTTCCTGCAGATGAGGACTAATACCTGCGGAAGCCGCGGAGGTAGTCTTGTTCCTGCAGATGTGGACTAATACCTGCGGAAGCCGCGGAGGTAGTCTTGTTCCTGCAGATGAGGACTAATACCTGCGGAAGCCGCGGAGGTAGTCTTGTTCCTGCAGATGTGGACTAATACCTGCGGAAGCCGCGGAGGTAGTCTTGTTCCTGCAGATGAGGACTAATACCTGCGGAAGCCGCGGAGGTAGTCTTGTTCCTGCAGATGAGGACTAATACCTGCGGAAGCCGCGGAGGTAGTCTTGTTCCTGCAGATGAGGACTAATACCTGCGGAAGCCGCGGAGGTAGTCTTGTTCCTGCAGATGAGGACTAATACCTGCGGAAGCCGCGGAGGTAGTCTTGTTCCTGCAGATGTGGAGTAATACCTGCGGAAGCCGCGGAGGTAGTCTTGTTCCTGCAGATGAGGACTAATACCTGCGGAAGCCGCGGAGGTAGTCTTGTTCCTGCAGATGAGGACTAATACCTGCGGAAGCCGCGGAGGTAGTCTTGTTCCTGCAGATGTGGACTAATACCTGCGGAAGCCGCGGAGGTAGTCTTGTTCCTGCAGATGAGGACTAATACCTGCGGAAGCCGCGGAGGTAGTCTTGTTCCTGCAGATGTGGACTAATACCTGCGGAAGCCGCGGAGGTAGTCTTGTTCCTGCAGATGTGGACTAATACCTGCGGAAACCGCGGAGGTAGTCTTGTTCCTGCAGATGTGGACTAATACCTGCGGAAACCGCGGAGGTAGTCTTGTTGCTGCAGATGTGGATTAATATGGTTCTGCAGGTGTCCATGCAGACTATTGTACTACAGAAAAAAACCGGCCAAGTGCGTGTCGGGCCACGCGCAAGGTAGGGTTCCGTAGTCGTCCACCCGTTACATTATTTGGACTAAAAAGTTTGCAAACTAATATTTACCATGTTTTTGAAAGAATTAACAACATTATCTAAGGTATCAATGGAAATTGTACGAAAGTTTGCTTCTGCAAAGTACATTTCTGAAGTTCGACTATTACTCGTTAACTAGTAATGTCTACTTAGCTGTGATAGTTTTCCTTTTAAATTCATCGTATATACTACTTCCATGATTTTTTTCACATGCCTAGTAGCCACCGTTTAGCTGGCAGGGGGGGGGGACACTTGACCATAGCAAAAATTATCACTTCAAAGCTTAATATCACGCTAACCAATTCTTTAATCAAAAAATGCTTTTAGAAACCTTATAATATTTTTGAAAGAGCTATCCAACGATACCCCACACGATGGGGTTTGGCAGAAAAAAAAATTGCACCACCACTTTACATGTAGGGGAGGTACCCTAAAAAAATTTTTTTTCAAAGATTTTATTCTACCGTTTTGTCGGCGTCATTGATATGTATACTCATGCCAAATTACAGCTTTCTAGCATTAACGGTTACTGAGAAAAACGGGGGTCGGACGGACGGACGGACGGACGGACGGACATGGCGAAACTATAAGGGTTCCTTGTTTACTACGGAACCCTAAAAATGACTTGAGTTTAAGTAAGCTTTCCAGGCCAAAATGCAGTCAGCATTTTCAAGAATTTTGTCATCAATTTAGTTTAGTTTCATCCATTTTCAATACACATTTAGAATTTCGTGTAATAGAAGAAATTAAAACAACATTGTAAAACAAATGTTTAATTAACAAAGTATTTATTCAAGTTTTGTCTTATATTTAAGATTTACATATGCCTCTAGTGTAATATATGTACAATTCATATCATATTGAATAAAATATGTTTCAACTGGTTTTTTAAATCATTTTAATCGAAATGGCACAGCATATACAATTCGCCCGAAAGAGTTAATTTAAACTTTAGGCACTGGGTTCGTTATCAATCAATCTTGTTTAAACTAGAAGTGTGAGGAATTAGGCGGAAATAAAAATGGAAAGGTCCATATCTGATGGTGCACTCTACAATTACTATTCCATTTTTCTCAACTGTGCTTCAACTCTTTAACACTTTTACTGCCAGGAACAGGGCTAGCGGGTGCTGCGTAATTTCTCTCACATGTCGGACAGCCCGCTAGCGCTATAGGTATAGTTCGTACACAACTCCAGGCCAAGTGGTGTCAAGTTAATGCAAGCAAAAATCTACCTAACAGTCAGAGCTCTAAGTCGAGTTTTGCTTGCGTTCGTTTGACAGAATTTGGCCTTAGAGTTGTGTATGAACTAAGTCGCTACATTGTTTTCTAGGGTACATTAAAAGTCTGGCAGTGAGCGTTTTCCCCGCTGGAAACGTACAAGAGTTTACCGTGACTATGTTAGTTTGAACTACCGAATTGAATTCGTAGTAAACCTCTTGTATTTCATACTTAACACTTCCATTGCCAGGTCAAAATCCAAGGCGTCAACTAATATAGGAATCAGTGGCGGAGCGTCCATACAACTCGATTCCCACCGGCTGCGCTTAATTTTCAGCCAGTGCAGTTCTTTTACTACGGCTCATGAAGAATAAGAAAGGCAAATTATTTCCGGCTTCCCTAAGAATAATTTTGACGCGCCGCCACTGATAGGAATGGACCCATCGGGAGTCGTACGGCATGTGAACAAAGTTATTGAGAACTCGCTAGGGGAGTTCTTGGCACTGAAAGTTTTAATGAATCTATGTGACATAAACAGGAGTTCACCATATACATCGCAGCGTCTTGTAAGAAGCATTCATCTGAACTAAGCTTCCCACGAATCTTAGGACGCATAGGTTGCAGCAGATATCTACTCTGGCAAGAACCGCCACCAGATTTACACAAGTTTTTTTCAAGACGATTAGTAAGGTTTTATCCTGTGTAGGTTAGTCGCTCACTTAAGTGCCAGTTGCACCAACGTACGAACACAGACCGGTCATCGTCAAATATGGCGCCGGCTGCTGTCATCCCATAGAAACTTGTCAAACTTTCCATACAATCATCATACATGTATGGAAAGTTTGACAAGTTTCTATGGGATGACAGCTGCCGGCGCCATGTTTGACGATGACCGGTCTGTGTTCGTATGTTGGTGCAACTGGCACTAATTCTTCCTAGCACAAAATCTCAGTCTTCCACCATAATTATTATTCCATATGTGGATTACAAACTCAAAATAAATAACATGTATTCAAAGGTAGTTTGTAGAGGCACTTCGAAACAATGAATTGCAGGTTTAAGTGATAAAAAAATCAACAAACTGTTTCACTAAATATAAATATATATAAATGACGTTTTGATGAATTAGGTACAATTCGACCATACGCGACTTTCCATACGTAGGCAAGTACTAGCATAGTTTCTTTACATTGCTGGGCTGCGGGCTATCGAAGTAACGAAAATTCACTTTAAATTGTACGCAAGTTCTTGCTAGTCTAAACCGCGCTTTAAGGTATGATTCCGCTGTCGACTGCATACAGCAGAGGTTCCCAAACTTTTTTTCTTGTGGACCCTTTTCAAAATTTTGCTGGTTTCGGTCGACCCCCTTCTGCTACATTTCTAATATTTCTATATGCCCTATGTTATTTCTGTATGCCATACAGCAACTGCACGTTTCGCCGCACTCCAAATTGAACCGTAATGGTATGCGTAAAAAGCTCAATTTGAAATGAGCGTAGAAGTGTCGGAACAGCACACGCCGCTCACTCTAAATTGGGACTTTTAGTCTTATGATTACGGTTCAATTGTTCAGTTGTGCAGTTGCTGTATTGAGTCGGCAGCGGAATCATACCTTTAGACTTTATGCCGGCAAGTTATCTAAAAAAATGTTATTTAACCCTTTAACTGCCATCATCTCACGTCTCAAAGTGACATTGTAAATTAAATCAAGTAAAAAATTGGGAGTACCTTTTTTTGAAGTTCGGCAGTCAAAGGGTTAATGTGCCTGAGTAAGTACATAATAAGTCCTTATTTCGTGGCCGAATCGGTAATAAGTATTTTATTATTAAAACATTTGCCTATTTCTTTACAAAACCATTTCAGGTCAAATTGACTACCTATCTGTCAAACAATTAGTGTCAAGATCTAAATATTTTAAGTGACTCTAGGTTAGGGTTGCCATACGTCAGGATTTGTCCTGACATGTCCGGATTTTTGACCCTTTGTCCGGATTGCGGCCGGACTTGGCAAGCGTCAGGATTTTTAGGAATGACCCTATTAAAAAAAATGTTTCTACGATACATTCATTTTAACGTTTACACAGTTTTAATAAATGTAATGATAAATTAGTAAGTAATCAACAAAAATAGTAATACTTCTTCGAAAACAATATAAAATAGGATAAATTACAGCCAAAGTGATCTCAATCAATTCGCGAGTCCCCGCAAGCCAAATTTATCTCAGCGCTCTCAGAACATTTTGATTTTTTTTCAAAAAAAAAGTAAAAAAAAAACAAATTCATTTCTAAAACGGCAAAAAAAGTATAAATCGGTTTGTAAACTATGATATTGAATTGTGGACGTCATAGTCATATAGGTTATGAAAAAAATCCTGCACTTTTTGATGAAAGTAAGCCACTTTGCACAGTGATAGTAGAAACCAAATTAAATTATTTTTTTCGAGGCAACCGAAGTTTCGCATCTTGTTAGAAGAAATGTCAGGACTTTTAGGGGGATGTCCGGATTTTTATCAGGACATTTCAATTTTCCATATGGCAACCCTACTCTAGGTATATATAAATATGCATACTTACATAGTTCATGTCATACAAACAGTTTGGTTTCAATACATACAAACATAGTTTGATTTCAATACTTTCAATGTGCAGTCTTCACTTCTCATACAACTTTCCACTAAATAGTTTATAAATATTAAAAATCACTATCAGCGCTATTGAAACGAAACTATGTTTGAACAGGCTAGGAGTAAAATCGAGGTACAAATATCTAAATACGCCTACAAACATTTCCGAAAGGAGTTTAACCTTGACTGCCTCCATGTCTAAAATAGCCACCTTGTAGAATTGCATGCATAAAGGTGCATGTTACATAATGTACTTTTATCTACACCCATATAGTAAATCCTCTTTAATAAGTTCAAAAACCGTAGATGGGCATTTTCACTTTAAAGTACACCCCCTACTTTTTTTTTCGGATCTCGGTGATTTTGGGTATTCTGACTCAGAATCACGAGTACTATTGATTCGGATGAAGAAAAAAAATGTCCTTGATTTTCCATACAAATTTTCTGTGTCAGTTTTGTGACGAGCCATATAAACTGTATGAAAAAAGCGTCACAAAACTGACTTTTTTGGCGGGACACTTTTTTTCTTCGCGGAAATGGATAGTACTCGTGATTCTGAGTCAGAATACCCAAAATCACCGAGATCCGAAAAAAAAAGTAGGGGGTGTACAGGGAGCTTCTCGCGGTTGCGCGCGCGCGTATAAGAACACCAAATATAATACTCTTACGAGATCACGTACAACCTTGACGACACGCGCGGGCCGGCCTGTCGAGGCAAACATGGCGCACGCCGGCGAGACGTGCCCACACGAAACACATGAAAGAGGATTTAATATATGGATGTAGATAAAGTTGTATGCAACTGTACATAATTAGGCATTAAAACACGAATGTGTTTTATGAAACGAGCCGAAGGCGAGTTTCATAATAAGGTCACACGAGTGTACCAGTTGCATAAACTACTATTATCTAACGAGCGACGGTGAGCTATGGTTGTGTGTTGAGCTATACATGCACATTGTCTATGTGTGCGTCGTCAGCGTAGGAGCTATGAGTTCACGTTGTCTATGTGTTCGTATGTGTCACAACTACAACAATGGCCAACCCGCGCTCGTGAGATAAAAGTACTTTGGCGTCATGTATAGTGTCCTTCTCGGTTAAAGGGAGACCCTCAAAATCAATAAATACTATTTTATCCGAGATATTCTAAAACCAAACGCCATCTAGTGGTTTAGGTGAGACTCTTCTGCTCTGTGCTAAAATTAGAACGCCACAAATTGTTTCTAAATTTCCTCGGCACGCCAAATAATTCATTTAATTACAAATTAACAGGGAATAAACAATTTAAGTTCGGATTATGAACTAATAACTTCAGAACGTTATAATAATCACAACAATTATAAGTATTTACGTCTGACGCGCCCAGGTATCGGGACTTGGCAACTACTTGGCCAAGTTAGTCGGCAAACGTAAAATACAGAGAAATTGTATAAGCCAAGGATTATTCAACACGCGGCCCGCTTCTGTGGTCTACCAATAAGTTAGCCAGGCGAGCGAACTCACGCGAAATAATACGATTCACGCGTGATGCCCGCAAAAGATAATTGGCTTAAATAAATTGAAGAACCCTGTCACAAGCGAACGTAAATCAAAACTGGCCGAATGTACAGTCAGCCCATGAAAATGTTGAGCATACTTAGAACCTTGTCACATCGAAATCTAAGAAATATTTAGACTGAAACGTCATAAAATTTGAAACCTCTTTAATTTGACAAAGTACTAAAGTGCTCAACATTTTCGTTGGCCCACTGTACAGATGTAGCGCTAAATGATTTTCCTTCGTACTTTATCGGAAAAGTTCGTATTTATCGTGCTCTCTCAATTAGCTTCAGTGATGATGATGATGATGAGCTCCTGACCGATTTCGGCCTCAGCGACTGCATATTCTAGGTTTTAGTTAAGTCTTAATAGGCGTTACTTATGTACTGGAGTGCCGTTGTTCCACTCTTTGGTGCGCTCTTAGGTGACTTATGTACCCGATCTTTTTTGTAAAGGTACGAGCACATTTTGAGCAGGTTAACACCCCGCCAACATAATTGTAACAGATGGCTGCTGGTGGACGCGCCTTCAGCTCGTCTCTTTTTCTATCGAGCTCGTTACAACGCTCAGTTTCGAAGGAGTTAACCTGCTCATGAATGATTCGTCGCCATTCGGGACGTCGTGCTGCTTTCCTTTCCCACCCATCTTACAGCCGTAGGGGTAGGGGTAACTTTGACACTTTGACATTTGACACTAAACAATAAAGTTCCATAATGATGGATATGAAAACGTCACTCATTTAATGCAATCATTGATTGACAGTTCGGGTGCCATCGTATTTCGATTGGGATCCGAGTTTTCCCGAAAGAAAATCATTTTGCAATACATCTGTAAATCGCGGCCATTTCGCCAAGTGTCCGCGATCTTGCCAAGTATCGAACAGCACTCCAGCTTTTACCCCGGTTCGGTGGCCAAAGTGTTCACTTACTTGGCCGTGTCCACTTGGCCGTTAAGATCCTAAGGCCTAAGGCCAATGGCCGCGGATGGATCACGACATGCGCACTGGCCCGCACGAGGTGTAGAACAGGATGTATGCCGCGCTGGACTTCACTTCGCTAGCGGATATCTCAGTTACCACGTGGTCGTCGTATTTGTACCATCTGGAAATTAAATTATGGTTGAAATTCTTTTTGTTGAACGTATTCGTATTAAAATGTTATTGGATTTTGAACGTTATTGTTAGAAAGGTAAAGTAGCTTTTTGAAGGAATTGCTTTGGAGCAATTCGTTCAACTGAAATGATTTTAAGATTACATGTATAGTTCGTACACAACTCTAAGGCTAAATTCTGTCAAACGAACGCAAGCAAAACTCGACTTAGAGCTCTGACTGTAAGGTAGATTTTTGCTTGCGGTAATTGACAGCACTTGGCCTTACAGTTTTGTACGGACTATATATATATATCGTATACTTAAAATTATTTGAAAAGTTCGAGTTATATCAAATTAGGCCGTTCAAAAAGCGACTTTACTGTCCAAGCGTGAAGATTCAAGTCCAATGACAAGTTTTATGAAATGTCGGACATTTTAAATAATTTCTACTATACTTGATATTCTTTATGGAATATTCGATTATAGATAACAGCATTTTTACGCAGTGTAATTGTAGTGTTTCAATTGGTAATTTTAATACATTTCAGTTTTTTAAACACTCAATTCAACTTAATGATTACATTTTAAAGTGGGCATTGAGTTTATCTCGAAAAGTAATTCTTATAGCCATCTGTCGAAGTTATTTGAATTTGTAAAATGTACCATTCTTCCATGTCTACAAAAAATATATATAAAGGGTCGGCAACGCGCACGTGAACCTGCGCTTCGGGCGTCTATGTTAGGCGTCGTTGTGTAAAAAAAACAGACTATGCCTTGGTAATACAGACGATTCGGTGCATCGCACCCTATAACAAAACCGAGTTACGACACTAACACACACGTACGATACGAGCCTCGCATGTGAGTTTATATAAAATAATAAAATAATAGTACATTACTTACCAAGGGCGATAAAACAAAGAATGTCTCAGATCGCAGGTATTTTACGCCCGAGCCGAAGGCAAGGGCGATAAATATGCGATCTGAGGCTTTCTTTATTATCGCCCGTGGTAAGTACAAAATTTTATGTCACCCCCTGGCCAGGAAGTGGGTTTTTTCGCGCGCGGAGCGTGCGATAATGGCCACTTTATGGCCAGGTGTGACATAATAGTACATTACTTACCAAGGGCGATAAAACAAAGAATGTCTCAGATCGCAGGTATTTTACGCCCGAGCCGAAGGCAAGGGCGATAAATATGCGATCTGAGGCTGTCTTTATTATCGCCCGTGGTAAGTACAAAATTTTATGTCACCCCCTGGCCATGAAGTGGGTTTTTTCGCGCGCGGAGCGTGCGATAATGGCCACTTTATGGCCAGGTGTGACATAAAACTCATTTATTCTTAAATTTGGGCATATTACATGCACATATGAATGTCAAAAAAAACTACCACCGGTTCATAAAATAAACCTCTGCCTCGAGAAGAACCGGCGTAAGAAACTCGTTTAAGGCGCAGGGGTGGGCAAGGCATTCTCCATACAAACTCTGAGCACGATTTATTCGTAGGTTTTGGCACTAACGAATATAATATATTTTTTTGGTTGTAAATATTAGATATGCGATATGCGAAGAAAGTGATGTAAAAATTTTCAAATATTTCAAAAAAAAAAAAACAATAAAGAAAATTTACATCACGAATGACGAAATAGCTATCAGAAAAATAAGCATACTGACCAAAAATCATAACTTTAATGCAAACACAAACGAAGTAAATCCTGCACAAAGTTTGTATGGAGAGAGCGTGCCCTACCTCTCCTCTTAACTACATTGCGCGGTTTTATAAAGCGATTGAACTCGTTATACCGCCGTGACCGGCACTGTAATGAAACTCACGTACGAGGCTCGTACGTGTGTAAATAAGGACTTATACTCACTTGCCATACACACTGCTCTTGCAGTACGCCGTATAATGCCCGCCCTCCATCGACCCGTAATGGTTGGACACCGCGTACAAATTAAATATCTGATTATTCGGACTACAATTCAGCGAGAACTGTCTCATGTCTAAATCCTCCAATGGGAAATCTATGTACGTCTGTTTCTTTCTGTACGCATTGGCCATGTATTCCTTAGGGTCGACGTAGAAGCGTTTGAAGTGGATGACTAGGATCGGCGGCAGGCGTGATATGTCGAGCTTCTTGACGGCGTCGCGTTTTTCCTTGCAGCCGGGGCAGTTCCAGCCTGGGATCGTTTCGCCATTTAGGTACAGTTTTAGGCAGTCCTGTAAGGGAAATAAATTAATAGTTTTAAAAAACACTATAAAAACACGCTCAAACACCTTTCTCACAAGTGCAAACACGACTATGATACGATATTCCATCATGGAATGCCAGTGCCTATCTTCCGGCTTCATCATCAGACCTTGAAACCTAATCGTGGTCAAAGTTCATTACAAGACTTTTCTAACAAATCCAAACACAGCTATGATACGATGTTCCATCATGAAGTTCCAGTTCATATCTTCCGGCTCCATCATCAGATCAATTCGACAGTACCATATTATTGTATTGTCATCAGAACTACATACAGCTGCCAATTTTCATGACGCTACGATGCTTGGAAGATGGCTAAATTAGTTATCTTAGATTCCACTACATAGTTACATACAGGTCGACCTAATAAAAGCGTGTTAATTATCATGTCAAGTCAATTCTATAAGTAAATTCATAGCGCACTGTAAAAACCTAGAATGTAGCGAAGAATCCTAATTCTAAAATTCGGAACGAAATTGAGGACAGAATCTAGAGAGGAAGGAGATATTTTAAAATCAAAATCAATAAGCAAAAATTCTTTATTTGCCTACACGCAGGTGTGCAAATTTTTACTATGTCGTAATTTAATTTTAAAGACTCTTTTATAGTGAGGGTCTTTGAGGCTAAAGAGGATCTTCGAGGGCAAATTTAGTACGCAGTGTGGGTTTAAAGGACGGATCCAAAGCGTAGCGAGGGGTCTTTAGGGGAAACAAATGGGCTATTACTTACGCTAATTGTGCGTAGCCAGGGCCTTTAAGGGACACATAAATGGACTAGGACTTACGCTGAGGGTAAATAGCAAGGGTCTATAAGGGAGACATTAATGGGCTGCTTCGTACGCTGAGCGTGCGTATCGAGGGTCTATAAAGGAGACATAAATGGACTAGGACTTACGCTGAGCGTGAATAGCGAGGGTCTATAAGGGAGACATAAATGGACTAGCATTTACGCTGAGGGTGAATAGCAAAGGTCTATAAGGGAGATATGAATGGGCTGCTTCGTACGCTGAGCGTGCGTATCGAGGGTCTTTAAGGGAGACTTAAATGGACTAGGACTTACGCTGAGCGTGAATAGCGAGGGTCTACAAGGGAGACATAAATGGACTAGCATTTACGCTGAGGATAATAGCAAAGGTCTATAAGGGAGATATGAATGGGCTGCTTCGTACGCTGAGCGTGCGTATCGAGGGTCTTTAAGGGAGACATAAATGGACTAGGACTTACGGTGAATGTGAATAGCGAGGGTCTTTAAGACAGACATAGATGGAGTAGTACTTACGCTGAGCGTGCACCGGTTGGCGTTGGCGGGCAGTTCCAGCGACAGGTTGGAGAAGCTCTCGTACGTGACGCTCTGCTTGCCGCACACGGTGGACCGGATCCGTCCGTAGTACAGCCGGATCCGGCACATGGAGTAGTACTTACGCTGAGCGTGCACCGGTTGGCGTTGGCGGGCAGTTCCAGCGACAGGTTGGAGAAGCTCTCGTACGTGACGCTCTGTTTGCCGCACACGGTGCAGCGCACGGTGGACCGGATCTGGCCGTAGAACAGCCGCAGGATCAGGCTCTCCTTGCACTTGGTGAACTCCTGCCACGCCTTCTCTGACGGCGGGAGGCTGTCCTGTGGACCACAATATTCTATAGTGTAACACACAATAAACAACAAACAGACAGCAAGGCAATAGCAACAATCAAACGAATAGCAAGAACGGAAGGACAGCCTACCCAATACGGTATTTGACAAATATTAAAATTTATAACACAGTGTCACTTTTTGGATAGTTAGCCATCAAAATATCACAATAAATCGTAAATTACAAAAATTTACCAAAATCATAAAAAGATATGAATCATCAAAAACTCAGAAAATTATGTAATTTTTTTTACCGTCCAAAATTCAAATAAAAGGTATCAATAGAATGCTTTTCTAAAAATAAAAAATAAATTGTACGGCAACTATGTACCTAAACGCATTATTTTACGACTAAAACAGCAAAATACTAATTTTCCCATACAATGGTTGGTCGAATGCTGTGCAAGTGACGTCATTTGCCAGGGCCAATTTGTAGGAGCCTTTTTGAAGGGCGCTAGCGTCGAGCTAGGTTTGTCCCTAATTTTAGCCTTTTATTACGCTCTAAATGTTGTTGGTCCCATATAGACATTTGATCGTCTCTAAAAATTGGTTCGATTGGCATTATAAAAAAAAATTAGTCAAATAGCGTATTGCTCACTAGATGGCGCTGCACGTAAGATTTCATCGTAAAATGTATAGGTCTCACAGTTGATTATTGTTAATTATCATCAGTGACGTTACGACATCTCATGTAAGCGCTATGAGCGTGAATCGGTCCGATCGTAAGCGCGCTTTGAGCGCTGTGAGCGTGATTCGGAACACGCCTCAGGTCAGGTCGTCAAGTGTTAGGTTTGCGATTCCCGTAATGGAGCGCTGCGTAATTCCCATAGTACAGTCAAGGGCACCAATATATATACATTTTTTTATCTTACTCCATTGAAATAAGATCCAAAAATGTATCCCTATTTATGCCCTTGACTGTACAAGCTTTGCTTCGTTTGGGACTAGCATGATTTGTAAAGATTGTCCACAATAGCTATTTATGATACAAGTGCGGAAAGTGAGTGATTTCCGACGAGTGTCATTCTTATACACGAGCGAGCGTAGCGAGCGAGTTTATAATTAGACACGAGTCGGAAATCATCTTTACGCGCGCGTATCATACAAAGTTTTACTATGCATTGTGCGAGAAAATAGAAAAGTTAATTTCAAAACTATAGGTTATAATTTACCTTGCTCGATATGTTACTTATTATCAGGATCTTCATGTAACAACTTCTTGACATAGAGTGCTATTTATTTTCTACATAAAACCACCGGAACATCATTTTATTAACACAAAAACTTTTAAAAACGCACCGCAAAATTCATCACAAGTATAGGTTTTTAATTTGGATTTAGCGGCCAACGAACCATTGTTGGCATTTTGTGCTTCTTGAAAACTATTTTCTGGGGTTACATTTGATCTGATTCGTCACTTTCACTCGATATTTTTATCAAAAACTAGGTAAACAAGAAATTAGTACTTGAAATGAAAAATGGCGGCATTTTTCTAAATACATGCGCGCTCAACATCTATACTACTGCGCATGTGCACATTTATTTTTAAAATGCTAAGTAGGCAATGGCTTAATGCGCATTCAGCCACGCATTTACCTAAAGTGAAAATTTTCAATTTATTTATAGGTAATAAATAAAATCTAAAATGATAAATAATACGTTTAAGAAGTATTAATATTTTCGTACCTGTTTATAAGAACGTTAATCTTTAATTTATTAATTTGTGAAATGTTTTTCAAATACTTAAAACTCTTTGCGTCGAGCTGAATACAGAGTTAAAAAATTTAAAAAAAATTGAAAAGTAAAAAGCACTAGTGCGGAAAAGTAGCACTTTCCGCACAGTTTGACCGCTTAGAAAACGCACTTTTCAAGCACATGCATTGTAAATTATATTATTAATACCTTGTGCGGTGGCTTGCTGCTAATCTGCAGGTCCAGGTGCAGCCAGTCCATGAGGATGGTGAGGAACTCGTGCGAGTCCTGTTGCTCGCAGCCGCGGAATGCGCGCTGGTGTTTGCCCACTTCGTTCTACAAGATAAATCAATATTAATTCATCATCATATCAGCCGCAAAACGTCCACTGCTGGACATAGGCCTCCCCCAAAGAGTGCCACAATGACCGGTCCTGCGCCACCCGCATCCAGCGGACTCCCGCGACCTGTACCAGGTCATTAGTCCACCTTGTGGGGGGTCTACCCACACTGCGCCGCACAGTCCGTGGTCGCCACTCGAGAACCTTTCGGCGCCAACGGCCATCGGTTCTACGCGCAATGTGCCCCGCCCACTGCCACTTAAGTTTAGCGATCCGAAAGGCTATATCGGTTACTTTGGTTCTGCTACGGATGGCCTCATTTCTGATGCGATCACGCAGAGAAACTCCCAGCGTAGCCCTCTCCATTGCCTGAGTGACTTTGAACCTTCTTATGAGGCCCATGGTGAGCGACCACGTTTCCGTACCATATGTCATCACTGGCAACACACACTGGTCAAAATATTCATTACTATTACCTAACCTTCCGGACCATACAATAATTAATAGTACTTAAAAAAGTGGTCTACCACTTTTCGACTCTTTTATGCGTACGTTAAAGTCCAAAAGTGGTAGAGGACTTTCTTTGCTGACTGTACAACCATATGAGTTCCGTATGAGCTCACCCTTAGGTCCAACGTGGCGATGTACCGGTACTGGCCGGACCACAGCGCTCGCACGACTGCAGCTAACTCCTCGGCGATCGCTCCTCGCGTTCCGTGCGCCCTGGTACAACAAAGTAGACTCTAACCCCCCTTATTCATAAATATTAACAAACCTAATGTGTTGTCCCTTTCCCACTAACACAAATGTCACAGTGACAGAGAAAGACACGAATATTAAAGGCATTTTAGCTAAAATAGGTTTGATGAACGTTTACATATGACAAAACACGACAGATTGGAATTATTTCGACATACTGTCAGCATACCAGTTAATTGCCCTTAAGTGAACCTTATTGCAACCAGATAAAGTCTACCAATGCTCGCTCAATTATAGCATACATATAGTACTCCTCATCGATTTCAATGACGGCGACCCTGACAAACTGCTCTGAAAAACGTAACTGTGATGCTGATAGTAACCCCAAAAAAGTGAATAAATCGCAACTTGACTTGTAACAATTGTTATTAATAAATTTTAATTTTCATTAATATTTAGGTATAAAGAAATATATAAAAAGCTACGGTAGCCCAGTGGTTCAAGCATGCGGCTGCCAAGCGGCGGTCGTGAGTTCGAATCCAAACCCGTACCAATGAGTTTTTCGGAACTTATGTACGGAATATCATTTGATATTTACCGTTAGCTTTTCGGTGAAGGAAAACATCGCGAGGAAACCTACATACATCCGCGAAGAAATTCAAAGTTATAATGTGAAGTCCCCAACTCGCTCTGGGCCAGCGTGGGGACTACTGCCCAATCCCTCTCATTTATGAGAGGAGGCCTGTGCCCAGCAGTGGGACTTATATAGGCTGATGAAGAGAAGAAATATATACCTGTTGACGTGTTCCATATACTGGCCATTGCAGAAGTAGGCGACCAAGATGGCCGTGTTGTTGAGGCACTGTATAATGGAGTTCATGTAGCACGTGTTGCCCAGGTTCTTCAGGCCCGTCAGGCCGCGGCCCTGCGAATACAACACGCATGTACAACGGGATACAGTCCAAAATATTATCATCAAGATATCCCCTTGAAATTCCATATAGCACTTATGTTCAACGGGATACAGTTCAAAATATAATCATCAAGATATCCCCTTGAAAGTCCATATAGCACTTATGTTCAACGGGATACAGTTCAAAATATAATCATCAAGATATCCCCTTGAAATTCCATATAGCACTTAGGTTAAACGGGATACAGTTCAAAATATCCCCTTATCATCAAGATATCCCCTTGAAATTCCATATAGCACTTATGTTCAACGGGATACAGTTCAAAATATAATCATCAAGATATCCCCTTCAAATTCCATATAGCACTTAGGTTAAACGGGATACAGTTCAAAATATAATCATCAAGATATCCCCTTGAAAGTCCATATATCACTTAGGTTAAACGGGATACAGTTCAAAATATAATCATCAAGATATCCCCTTGAAATTCTATATAGCACTTAGGTTAAACGGGATACAGTTCAAAATATAATCATCAAGATATCCCCTTGAAAGTCCATATAGCACTTATGTTCAACGGGATCCAGTTCAAAATATAATAATCAAGATATCCCCTTGAAAGTCCATATAGCACTTATGTTCAACGGGATCCAGTTCAAAATATAATAATCAAGATATCCCCTTGAAATTTCTTATGGTAATGTTTTGTTATTTGGTGAATTCAGTGACTTTACAGGTCTCACTTCATGTAAAATAATTACGCTTAAGAGCAATAAAAATTGGCAATTTTGTATGGAAATCGAATACGAAGCGAACTGATTTTATTTAAAGTGTATTTTTTGTATAAGTTTTATTTCCCAAATATTAAAGACGTTAACTATTTAGGATTTTTAAAACAATTCGATTCAACAACAACCGTGTAGCCTAGTTTCAGAAATAAAAACATTTTGGGAAATGAAACTCACGCGAAATACATAATTTGCTTAAAAATCGCATGCCAATTATGAATACCTAATTAGTTTTTCCAACATTACCTTGCTATGCCGATGGCTTTGTGAATGCTCCGTGGAATCTCGTTTGACTTACCTTACTCAATAATGTTTTGGACCCCATCGGAAATCATACAAGATGCAGAAATGTCTTTCGTTCTAAGGGGTCACGAGGCCAATTTTATAAACAATAAACCCGCCATTTGTACACATGACAATGGTACCTAAAAATACAGACAAAAAACATCTGATGTTTCAAGCATCAGACGCATCAGATAGCATGGCGTCAGACAAGAATGAATTGCGAAGTGACGTCTACACTTAGGCTTCGCCACACCTCTGACACGCGAAGGAACGTAAGCGCAGTGGGTAAATATGTGTGCGTGCGCTGTCGGTACACGCCTCAATTGTTTGCGCGGGTGCGTAGCGCGGACGAATCGCGAGGCGCGACGGCACCCGATCGGCACCAGGCGGGTCTCTCAGGGACGAGGTAACTGACCTCGGTGCGGGGGTTTCGTGGCCATTCTGTATGTAGTACTATTATACTATTACGTGGCTTCGCCCGCGGCCTAAGAAAACATGGTCTGACACTCCGGACCGTGACACAAGTGTCGGCACTGTCGACGCCACACTCACTGTTAAAACCGCATACCATCGGATGGCTCGATAGCAGCTTGTGTCACCCACACTACTAACCGATGTACCGGATTGCCATATAAGTATATATACATTTTTTGAAATGAAAACTTCTTTAGCGGCGGAGCACTTTTGTACTGGGGAAAAATTGTTAAACTCGCGACAGATTCTAAGATTCTAAGACCAGCTACTTGACCCCTCCTATAGTATCGTGATTGCGATGTTAGGAGGGGTCAAACTCAGCTGGTCTTAGATGCGTAAGACACATTGATACTCGGGACATATTATGTAGATATATATGTAAATGGTTTATGCGAATATGAATATGAACATGAGTATGAATATGAATACGGATACCGATACGGATATGAATATCTTTGTTATTTTACTTTCTTTATTGAGTTTTCACTTCTTGCCGCACTCCCGGAGTGAAACCCGTTGTTTTTTTTGTTAATAATGGGATTGCTCTTGGCCAGCATCTAGCCAGGCCAGGAGGCAAAGATGAGGCCGACGGTGAAGCGAGCTCACCCAGAAAATGCCTATTCACTCTTGCATTAAATAGGTCCAATAGGTATATAATTGTATCATGAGCTCGGCCAACACGTCTCTCCACCAGGAAAGGCAGCAAGGTTAATTAAGGTACGGCTCGACCTTTAATCAGTCGTAATTAATCTATTCTGAGAGCTTATACTTGCATCAGCTGCACGAGGGGCTTTAGCTATCAAGTATTGACGCAGTAAGTCACGCAAGCCTTCTTACAAGTCCGCTGCGTTTTTAGTACAGTCGGCGTTATAAGTAGCTGGACACTTTAGTATTAAGAGCCCACATATGCACTTTTGCCAACGTTTATCGACCTAGATCTCAACATCTAATAGTGATTAAATATCTGTCCTTTCAGTATATTAATCTTGAACTATTTTCCTCCAGTCTGTTAAAAGTGAAAACACGATTTGCTAAAATTTTCTCGATACTTTTATTTTTCAAACATAACCCTTTTTTTCGATGTTTTTGGTTGCATCTTTAAAACCCTCCCATGACTTTTGGTTTAATAGTTGTAAAATGATAAGTTCTCAAACCTGATAAAAAAGATTATCCTTATAAATGTACACGTTTAGAATACACGCGCTGAGCTTCCGTAGAGAGTGGGATGGTTAATTGAAAACTCACGCGTGTTAGAGCGGGACTTTTGCAATGCCATCTACGCCCTCTTAAAATAATCTTTGGGTTTTGCTTGTGTCCAAATCATTGTCTATTGTGCGGAGTTGCACATGCCGTCCGTCCGTCCGTCATAAAAGATAAGCATATTACGTAGATTTAAAAAACCTGTATGCATTAAAATTTTATATAATAAATAATGTCTAGTAAATTAGACTAATAATGGATGTATCCAAATACAAGATCAGGGTTGTAGATCACGTGTGGATCTAAAGTGGGGAGGGAGTCAAGAAATAATCACCAAATATCACAAAGGGGATCACATGAAGAACATCACGTGATTAATGTACTTAAGGCCGTGTATTACCACTTTTGAGTTTTTAAAAACCACCTGAGACATAGAATATAGTGTCTTAAAATCTAAAAAAAATATATGTGTTACATAAGGATATTGTCTAGTCAAAATCGCAGTCAGTTACATGACCTGATGAATTTCACTCGATAGAAAAAAATCGCGACGTTACCCCTTTTTGGAATGTTTTTTTCAATACTACGGCTATATTACTGATATTTAACATTTAATTTTTGTACTTAATTAAAGATCGTAAATAGTTATAGACAAATTCGCAGGGTTTGCTTTGATAAAATGATTGGCTAAATGACTATAGCTAAATATTTACAAAACTGCGCGCAGAGCTTGCGTAGAGAGCGGTATGGTCAATTGTAAACTCATGCGTGTTAGAGCAGGACATTTGCGTTGGGGATACCTCCCCTTAATTGGCTGATAATAAGTTCTCTAGGAGTGGAGCCATTTTGTAAACATCACTAGCTGTTAAATTTGCAGCACTGGAATTCTAATAAACTATTGACGCCGCGCCCCACGCAAGAGTTTCCACTTTCTATTACTTCGTGAATAATATAAAACACGTAGTATTATAAAACGTCATTTTTCTTTATGACGGCCATAAAACAAGTGGCATAGTATGGAACAGGCAATAGGCCTTAAGAGGAGGGATAGGGCAAGCTCTCTCCATACAAACTTTGTGCAGGATTTTCTTCGTTTGTGTTTGCATTAAAGTTATGATTTTTGGTCAGTGTGCTTATTTTTCTGTTAGCTATTTCGTGATGTATTTTTTTTTTCATTTGTATTATTTTTTCATTTTTCATTTTTTTGAAATATTTGAATATTTCCACATCACTTTCTTCGCATATCTAATATTTACATCCAAAAAATATATTACATTCGTTAGTGCCAAACCTACGAATAAAACGTGCACAGAGTTTGTATGGAGAATGCCTTGCTCACCCCTGCGCCTTAATGCACGAGACGTCGGAACATCCACATTTAAGGATAACTTGATTGGAACGAGTTGATTAGGTGTCCCGAGAAAGGACCTGCTTTCTCGGGACACCTAATCAACTAATCAAAATCGGTTCTAAATAATTGCCATACTACTATAAATAGGTAAATAAATAATTGATACCTTTTATTTTACGTTACGGACGTTTAAAAAAACATATTTTTTCCGAATTTTCGATGATAAGTTGATTGGATTTCCATACAAAACGTCTTTTGATATTTATGCAGGCTAGCGGCGGGATATTTTAAGAAACTTATGAAACAAACTTTCATAAATTGGCTTTCCATTTGCGCGAAATTCCCCCTTTCCTAGCATAATAATTTGAGAAATTAGTTTTGTTAGTAAACACACGTGACATCATGTTATAAATTTCAACATGTGTCAAATACCCAATTGCTTTATATGTCTTGTTTGCAATAAATAAAAAAATGATTGGTGGTTATCAATCAACGCATTCATAGCAACGTAGCATAGCACAGCTCTGATGGAAAGGCGCCGTAATTCTCCGATACAAATGCATAGTGATAAACTGATAACTCAGCCCAAGGTTCCTTTTCCCCGGGCGTAACACATTAAGGTACAAACACACTAGTCTAGTGAGTTTGTACCTTTAAGCGGACTACTGCCAAACACGCGCGTGTTTACACACGTCGGGTCAAACAACCCATCGGCGCGGCGCGCCCCGCACATTGCACTCGGACGCCCTACAAGTACTGCGGCGTGCCCGCCAACGTGACCGTAGGTACCCAGCCAGCCATTCCTAGTCTCTACACACCTTAACATTCGCTTGTTTCATTATCATTACGACTTAATTGTGTATTTACCAATACCTAATCTAATAGTCGTAGGTCTCAAAGTATCAAAATCAATCAAATGGTCAATGGTGCAAATTATACATACATATAAACCTTCCTCTTGAATCTATCTTCTCTCTATCTATTACAAAAAACCGCATCGAAATTCGTTGCGAAGTTTACAACGGGACAAACAGCAGGAAGCGACTTTTTACACGACTGCCCAAAAAAAGGAGTGTAATGTTTTCAGCCCCTCTGGCACAACATGCATTCCGTATCTACTCGCGCGCGAGATAAGCTACCTGTCACTTTTTGACAGCATTAATCAGACAGTGACAGGTAGCCTACCTCGCGCGAGAGTAGAGATGAGATGCATGTTATGCTAGCCCCACAGGTTTCATGTATTTATGTATGTATGTGATTTATTTTTGTTCCCCCAGAACTTCTCAACGCCTTAACCGATTTAGATGTGTGAGGTATCGTTGGAATCCTTACGTCATCCCGAATAACATAGGATATGTGACGTTGCAATAAAAACAATATGGGGGACTGTAGACTCCATTTTGAGTGTTCCGTAAAAAAAAAATTTTTTTCTATCCTAGCAAGTGAGGTATCAAAATAGAGTATTTGAAGAGACGATTTCAATTTCTTTTACTTATCAGAGTTCTACGAATACATTTATAGTTTATTACTAAATGGAAAGATAAATCCCAGGTATTTCACACGTTTACCGAGAGACGTACTTGGTTAATTTGGAGATGTAAATGGTCCCCACTTTTTTTACAAAACACCCTATAGACTTCGACTTTTTTCCTTCCCTAACAGATGGTCGAGGGAGACGATGGCTGAGATACGAGATACGCGTACTACTTTAATACTAGTGTCTTCTCTTGGAGATTGACGAGAGACATCACCCTGTTATGGATTAGTTTTTGTTGACATTGACTCTGAGAGACACCTCTATATTAAATTGTTTTTTTTTCCTTTTATATTTAAAACTCATTATTTTTATTTTGACGCTTTGAGACCATGTACTTACATCTCAAAGCACGTTAGAATAGTCATTATTAAGAATATTTTGACGCTCAGAGACCATTTACATCTTTGAGATTCTCTCAATTTTACTATTATTGTAATGTTTGTAATAGATAATTATCCAATAGATGGTAAGTCGATGAATAACATCAGTTATGCTGATGACATGGTTTTGTTGAGTCCGTCCATCAGTGGGCTCCAAAAATTGTTGGATATTTGCGAGAGGTACTCGGTGGCCCACGGACTAAGGTACAACGGGAAGAAAAGTGAGGTGCTCGTCTTTAAGGCTGGTAACAAGAGCTACAAGACAGTGCCTCCCGTGACCTTGGGCGGTGAAACGCTTAGAGTCACGAATAAGTTTAAATACGTTGGTCATTGGGTTACCGAGGGGCTGTCAGACGAGCTCGATATCGAGAGGGAGCGCAGGGCATTGGCGGTCAGGGGTAGGGTTGCCATATGGAAAATTGAAATGTCCTGATAAAAATCCGGACATCCCCCTAAAAGTCCTGACATTTCTTCTAACAAGGGACGAAACTTCGGTTGCCTTGAAAAAATAATTTAATTTGGTTTCTACTATCACTGTGCAAAGTGGCTTGCTTTCATCAAAAAGTGCAGGATTTTTTTCAGGTACCATGACCTCCACAATTCAATATCATAGTTTACAAACCTATTTATACTTTTTTTTGCCGTTTTAGCACTGAATTAGATTTTTTTATTTTCTTTTTTGAAAGTAAATATCAAAATGTTCCGAGCGCGCTGAGATAAATTTGGCATGCGGGGACTCGCGAATTGATTGAGATCACTTTGGCTGTAATTTACGTATTTTATATTATTTTCGAAGAAATATTACTATTTTTGTTGATTACTTACTAATTTATCATTACATTTATTAAAACTGTGTAAACGTTAGAATAAATTTATCGTAACAACATTTTTTTTTAATATGGGTCATTCCTAAAAATCCTGACACTTGCCAAGTCCGGCCGCAATCCGGACAAAGGGTCAAAAATCCGGACATGTCAGGACAAATCCTGACGTATGGCAACCCTAGTCAGGGGTAACATGTTGGCCCGCAGGTTTGCAAGGTGTAATAATGCAGTTAAGACAACTCTTTTTAAGGCATTCTGTCAGACATTTTACACCTGCAGCCTGTGGACCAACTACACTCAGCGGTCGTACAATGCCCTGCGAATACAATACAACAACGTTTTCAGGATGCTATTGAAACTGCCAAGGTATTGCAGTGCATCCGCTATGTTCGCGGAAGCGCGTACGATTGATTTTTACGTGATCATACGCAATAGGTCGGCGTCGCTAATGCGGAGACTGAATGGCAGCGAAAATAGCATCCTGAAAACGTTTGTTGGTAAACTGGATTCACCAATACCGAGACACTGGAACAAACTGCACGTAGGACTACCCAGTGTCGAGGGATAAGTCGAAATCGAGTATAATGTGTATTGTGTATTTACATGTTTATCTTTTAGTCACCCTAACCCTAGTATATAAGTAGTTATGTAAGACATGCTAACAAACTATGGATCGTTTTGGTCTGCAATAAAGATGATTGATTGATTAATATTTTGACATGAAAAATGTATTAAATTCTTATTGATATATTTCTTAAATTGTAAATAAATATTTTCTCATGAAAAATCTATCAAATGCTTATATTGTCAGACTTTTTTAAATTGTACATTAACATTATGGCATGTGAAAGTGCCTTGTGGCCTATTTGCAGAATAAATGTTTGAAATGTTTGAATTTTGATTTTTTTTTAATTTTTCCCTATAAGTAACTGAAATAGACTACGCAAGCAATTTTGCCCAAAGTGAAAAGGAGACGCTGTTAAGTCCCTTTCTCACAAATGTCAAAGTAACAGTTAAAGACAAACGAATTTTAACAGCATTTTAGCTTATAAAGCAGGTTTGATGAATACGACACAAATAAACACGTACTTATGTTATGACCTTATATATGTTGTCTAGCGAGAAAAAAAACTAACGTTCGTTCTTTTTTAGGTAATTATAAGTAAAAATTATTTAAAATGTCCGACATTTTATAAAACTTGTCATTGGACTTTGAATCTTCACGCTTGGACGGTAAAGCCGCTTTTTGAACGGCCTAATTTGATACAACTCGGACAGTTAAAAATTTTAAGTATACTATGCTTGGCAGATGACGCGTAGCACACTTCTCTACGCCGTAGCGCGTAGCAAACAAGAAAACTGCTACGCGTGAGCGTAGCGAATGTGTAGGTCATAAATGCTCTCCTTATGCGAACGACTTTGACACGTAAAACAACAGAGTCTACGGCGACCCGAAGATGAAATCGCCTTTATCTCCCTCTTTGTCGCTCGTCGTCTGTCGTTTTTAGGGTTCCGTACCCGAAGGGTCTAAACGGAACCCTATTGTTGTCACTCATGCGCCCGTCCGCCCGGCGTCTGTCACAAAATTTTGTTCTGAAGAATTTTTCAACTTGCCTTTGATCTATGAACTTGAAATTTGGTGACAATGTTTATTATTACGTATATTGTCCCAACAAATACTAATATATTGAAAATCACAGTTTTTGAGGTTGGCTCAGACCCCTTAAAATGCGAATTCCGACTCGCACTTAACCGGTTTTTGTTATTAACTGTCTATAAATCGTCTGTTGTGATATAAACTCTATTACTTTAACGTTAAAGTCGACTATCCAATAAAATAAGAACATGTCAGTGTCAAATCAGACTGTAATTAACTAGCAGCTGTGTGGTATACATGCCGATCTTATTTAAGAAGTTTCAAGGCAACAAGAACGCCTTACCCGTTTTGTATATTACGTCAATAATTAAACGTTTAAAATACGTATAAATTAAGTGATTGCTTCACCTTGACCTTGAACTTTATACGCGTTTCCCTCAAACAAGTAGTTAATGAAAATAAGTCGCACGCAAGAAAATAGAGTCGGCACACAAAGGATTATAAAGGCTGTTACAAAATTCACGCAGTTTTGAATTGTAAAGAAATCGGAAATTTATCATTATATTTATCAAAAATAGGTTATTAGATAATTTAGTAGTACACAGTACCTATATGGTACGAGGTCATGAAGCTTCAATGAAAATTATGAAATTTTATGGAAAAAGGTCATGAAAAAAATCCACAAAAGTGCATACGCACTAGTTCATATGATTTTTTTTATCATGAATCGTGATAATAAGACAGTTAAAATTTTCACAGATGATGTATTTCTGTTGCCGCTATAACAACAAATACTACAAAACAGAATAAAATAAATATTTAAGGGGGCTCCCAAACAACAGACATGATTTTTTTTTGCCGTTTTTATAGATAATGGTACGGAAACCTTCGTGCGCGAGTCCGACTTGCACTTGGCAGGTTTTTTTAAACTTCCAAAACTAACCTTCTCACAAAATTATCGAATCTACCCACAAAATTTCATTTTGCCAAATCTGTGCTTCGCTGCCTTCGGTCAACTACATATGCATATACAAATTGCTTGCAATATTGCTCGTACAGTCAGCAGTAAAAGTAGTTTGACATTTGAAGATGTCAAAAGTTCCTATTCCCTTCTTCTTCTTCTTCTTCTCGTGTCGATGGTAATAAAGACTTTTGACGTTTTCATATGCTAAGCTATTTTTGATGCTGAATGTACAGTAGGCCCACGAAAATGTTGAGCACTTTAGTACTTTGTCAAATTAAACCATAATACTTAAATTACTTAAGGCATATTGGAATGCGTGAAAATGTGTTTTTTTATCGTTTAAATTTAGAACAGATTGTTATGACATTCACGCAAAAGAGTGTGGACTTGTCATTGCGTATCATTGCATTGCATGATTAAAATTTAATTATTTTACCTCTTGACAGTAGCACCACTGTGAAAGAATATTTTTTGAAAATTGAATGTCACTCATGACTTTTATCAGGCACTGACAAAAAGGTTGTTAAAAGCAACTTTAAAGTTTTAATACTAAACGGAGCAGGTTTCAAATACTTATGGGTTTATGACATTTTAGTCTAAACGAAATGTCTTTGATTTCGATGCGACAAGGTTCTAAGTATGCTCAACATTTTCATGGGCCGACTGTACAAATTGCCACCGTGTCCGAAAGCTCCGAGTTTTCGGAGACGTTCAGAACTGCACATGATACTCACTAATCAGGTAGACTATGTTTCAGCGCGGACCTGATCTTGACCTTGTGTCCAGCAGTATATTATAGTCTTCATTTGGCCATGACCTTGAAAACAGTAATTGCAGGAAGCATTTAGCAAAATTTGATATTTTAATCTGATAAAACAGAAGACTTACCCGCTTGAATAGCCAGACGATCTGATTCTACGGGTACGCATTATAATTTGACCTTGACCTTGAGAAATATTTCGGCAGTTTGCAATGTAAGTTTACGAAAACTTACCCGCTTGAATAGCCAGACGATGTGGTTCTGGGAGTACTTGAGCCTGACCTTGACCTTGAGCACCATGTTAGCTGTGTCCAATGGTATGCATCGCTGCTCGTAACTCAAAATCTTGATTTTTTCGAAAACTTGATATGGCACTTAACGTTTTTGGTCACGCACTTTTCTGTGTGTATTTTATTCTGTTGTTTTTAATAGCACGTTGATACAGTTCAAGTGTGTAGCTATAAATTATTTCTACGCACACCACTCTTTGTATGGTTTTGTCCAAGTCTTAATTAAAAGTATAGTTGTACGCTCTAAAGCTAGTTACGCCTATGGTATTTTATCGTGTCTATTTTTAATTAAAAAATTGGTAAATTAGAAGTACCTAGTCTTTATATAACGAACGACTTTATTAATACTTCTTAAACTATCGATTTAAAGTTATGAAACCTCGTTTTAGTCCATAATCTTAGAGTTCGAGTATTTTGATAACGGGAACACTAACACTAAAAGTACTATCAGGTATAACATAAAAATAGCTGAAAGCAGATTCAAAAACATTTGTGTTCACCCCAATTAACACTTTTAATTGAATAATAAGAAAGCTCAATTTAGATTGTTTTTATAGTACATTCAAAATAGTCTTATCATTTTATTTACCATCGAGTTTGGAATACAAATAAAAACAAAACACTATCAGCCAACAAGGTACGCAATTCAAATCGCGAATGCCAAAAAATCTGCACTTTTTGTAAATTAACAATTAATTCTACACTCTATCCCAATGTGAATAGAACACAATTCTACTCGTCACCGTTTTTAACTATTGTGAAATAAGTTTTGTGTAGTTGTGTAGTTGAGTAGTTGATAGACTAACTGTTGTGGTGGGGTTAGTGTTACAACGTGGTGTCAGCGGCGCGGCGAAAACAAGACTGGCGCGTAGTCTGAACTGAAGGTGTAAGGGTGGGAAGGGTGACCACGTTACTTACTTACATAGGATTATAATTAAACACGCGCCTGGAAAAGCTTTTCTTCCTTTATTGATAGTCAAGTTTACGACAGTATTGTAAAGCCACTTCCTTTTGACAAAAATTGATAGCTCAGTTGGGTAGAGCGATTGGCCGCGTATGTCAGGACATGCCGTCGGAGGTTTGAATACGCTCCCAGTATTTTTTTTGCTTTAACTTGGAATTTACAAGCAAAGGTAGTTGCAACAATATACACAAATTGTCAAATAATAAATATTAAGGCTGGGTTGCACCAAACCGTCTGTAATCGTAAGCGGTGTCCGTCAAATCTGATTGTATGGAAAGTTTGACAAGTTTCTATGGGATGACAGCTGCCGTCAAATATGGACGATGACCGGTCTGTGTTCGTACGTTGGTTCAACTGGCACTTAATCTTTATTCAATAAGTAACAAATTGTCAATGTCGGATTTCGCCCGTCGCCGCGTTGGTGAACACACGTGCTCTTCATGACGACGGGCTGAATCCACTACCGTACAAAACCAATTGCCTATTGTCACGGCGTCGTTACCGAACAACGTCTAATGTACACGTGGTTGGCGAAATCATCATAAATTTAATGGAAAGCCATTTAAAAAAAAGTGAAGTGTGTGAATTGTCAATGTCAAGTGACGATTGTCAGTACTGATTAAGGACGTAAAGTGTGGTCACTGCAGCTTCAGCACTGTCGCATTTCACGTTTGATTGATTGCACACTACAATAAACGTTGTACCCAAACACATTAAGTTACCTACACCTTATGGGAAAGAGTACCGGTTTATTATAACGTGTGGTTACCGCAGCTCCAGCACTGTCGCAGTACACGTTTCAAGCGTGACGTTTGATTGATTAATTACTAGAATAAACGTTGTGCCTACGTTACCTACACCTTAAGCCCGAAACGCAATGACAGCGGTAGCGGGGCGGGGCGTCGCGGTGCGGAGGCGGTACCGGTTGTAATGTTCGAACTAATATGAAAGGGTCCGCACAGAACGCTTTGTTCCCGGCCGGTTTTCTGTGCGGACCCTTTCATATTAGTTCGTACATTACAACCGGTACCGCCTCCGCACCCCGACGCCCCGCCCCGCTACCGCTGTCAGTGCGTTTCGGGCTATATTGCAACGAGTCTTAGGCTGGGTTGCACCAAACCGTCTGTAATCGTAAGCGGTGTTCGTCAAATCTGATTGTATGGAAAGTTTGACAAGTTTCTATGGGATGACAGCTACCGGCGCCATATTTGACGATGACCGGCCTGTGTTCGTATGTTGGTGCAACTGACCCTTATACTAATGGCTGTTTGAGTATGCCTTCGTTTGCATTATACGGCACTATAGCTTTGCAGTAGGTATGCAGTAAATTATTACGTATGTATGTTTGGTTGGAATTCTTTTTGTTGAACGTATTTGTGTTAAGGTCGCGGGAGTCCGCTGGATGCGGGTGGCGCAAGATCGGTCATTGTGGCACTCTTTGGGGGAGGCCCATGTCCAGCAGTGGACGTCTTTCGGCTGATATGATGATGATGATGATTTGTGTTAAAATGTTATTGGATTTTGAACCTTATTGTTTGAGCGGTGAGGTTGAGGTGGCTTTTTGAAGGAGTTGCTTTTGAGCAATTCGTTCAACTGAAATTATTTTAAGTTTATCTACGTACAATTTTTCATTGTATAGATAGATCCATCCATCCTTCTAGCGTTATCATTATGACGGTACAGTTGCATACTGAAGGATACTCAGGTTCCGCTTCCTAATCCCAAGATTGTACAGTCAAGTGCAAACATATGTATCGAATGAATCCTCTCATAAATATGTACCGAAACCTTAATTCACCGACATAAGAGCTATTTGGTCGCTCACCATGGGCCTCATAAGAAGGCTCAAAGTCACTCAGAGGGCAATGGAGAGGGCTATGCTGGGAGTTTCTCTGCGTGATCGCATCAGAAATGAGGCCATCCGTAGCAGAACCAAAGTAACCGATATAGCCTTTCGAATCGCTAATCTTAAGTGGCAGTGGGCGGGGCACATTGCACGTAGAACCGATGGCCGTTGGGGCCGAAAGGTTCTCGAGTGGCGACCACGGACCGGAAGGCACAGCGTGGGTAGACCCCCCACAAGGTGGACTGATGACCTGGTAAAGGTCGCGGGAGTCCGCTGGATGCGGGTGGCGCAAGACCGGTCATTGTGGCACTCTTTGGGGGAGGCCTATGTCCAGCAGTGGACGTCTTTCGGCTGATATGATGATGATGATGATGAAGAGCTATTGGGACATCTTTTTGAGCAAGTTGTATGCACCCATATTTTTGCACTTGACTGTACATTGTACCAATAGATAGATCTCAAATATAGTGTTAAAGACATAGATGTACTATAAAAGAACTAGATACACAGTCAGGCGAAAAAAATGGCACCCGCAAATGTACTGCGTTGCGGTACTTTCGTGTTGACGGCAGACAGTGACAGTGACAAAGCGTGTATGCAACTGACAGTGTCAATCAGTGCCACATTTTCCGTCATTTTTGTTCGGCATTGTGTGTCTATTTCTATATTATAAGTCAATGGTTAAAGAAGATCGCAACCATAACACCATTAGGTTATGTGGTGTTGTGGTGGCAAAAAAGGCCACATGGTGGCGTCATATAATATAGATGTTTCTGTTCTCTCGTGCCGGATATGAAAGTAACAAAGAAACAGGCAATTTTTAGGGTTCCGTACCCCAAAGGGTAAAACGGGACCCTATTACTAAGGCTCCACTGTCCGTCTGTCACCGGGCTGTATCTTAATAACCGTGATAGTTAGAAAGTTGACATTTTCACAGATGATGTATTTCTGTTGCCGCTATAACAACAAATACTAAAAAACAGAATAAAATAAATATTTAAGGGGGCTCCTATGCAACAAACGTGATTTTTTTGCAGTTTTTAAAGATAATGGGACGTAACCCTTCGTGCGCGAGTCAGACCCGCACTTGGCCGGTTCTTTATGATTGATGGAAACTACGAACTGTTTCTACCGTTTATTTTTAGCCAAACACTCGTACATAATGTAAATGGCATTAAAAATAATTATACGTTAGAGCTGGTAGTATATTACCGTCCTTCCCTTTCACGGGACAATGGTGTCCCGGACCTTTGGGAGGCGTGCGCGGAGCCGAAGTACCGAGGTACCGAAGTACCATCGAGTACCACATAGCCAACACGTAGAGGCCCATTTGACAATTTAATGAAATGCAAGGGATACACCGAGCGGATGCTGTCCCTGCCCGTGTCATGGGACGCACACAGAGACAGCACCCGCCAGGGTGTATAGGGACTATTGTTGGTTGATGGAATCTAAATGAACCGTGTTATTAGGTGAAGATGATGGACTGGCTGGCTGGGCTATTGGGTGAGACATCGGACGCCTGCCTAATAAAACAGTCTCGCATTTTAATTCCGGCAGACGGTGACTTGCTCCCTGCTAGATGGGCCCCTATTAAACAGCGACATTAAAAAATGGCCTAGGGGCAACACCGGTCAAAGACCTGGGGGGTAGAGAGGTGGCACTGGACTTTAAACATATAGCCAACTCGCCACTCAACAACACCTCCCAAGCTCGAGCAATCGATCTAGCTAGGTCTCATGGCCGGGAAAACGCCCGCCCAGATATTTTGTTGTTATAGCGGCAACATCTATCACGGTTCATGAGATACAGCCTGGTGACAGACGGACGGACAGCGGGGTCTTAGTAATAGGGTCCCGTTTTACCCTTTGGGTACGAAACCCTAAAAAAGTGCTGTAACGAGTAGATAGGTACACAGAAAACCAAGTAATCGCATACGCTTACACGTGTTCGCAAATCGTAGTCCAAGGTGTTACGCATTACGCGTAAGCCTGGCCTGACAGCTAATACCCCGAATGTCCGAATCGCGTGTCCGGCCACTGGGTTCGAAGGTCTTCACCACGTGAGTGAGGCTTTAGCTCGTCCTTATCTAGCCTTAATTGGTTGACAACCGCTTTAGCCTAGTTGTTAATGACCCTGCCTACGAAGCTGGTGGTCCCAGATTCGAATCTCTGTTTATTCTTATTATTTTATTATTTACTTGTGTGTATTATTTACTTTCTTATTCCCCGTCCGCTTCCGCTACCCTTTGACGACGCCCCTCTTATGCTGCGCGCCGCGCATACTTGTAATGTAATACTTTTTGTAGAACGGGTCTTATCTTAAGAACCCATCGGTCCAACAACGCCATTGTTTAGCCACGTGCCATAAATGCTTCGAAATGAAAAGGCTGCTCTACGGACACTACTGCTGTTTTAATTTAAATACAAAAGGTCAACACTGATAAGTTGTATTTTTTAAATGTGAACCTTCTTTCCTTGTACGTAAAGCCGTCTTTTGGCTGAAAGTGTTAACGTTTACTTCGTTTAGTTTACAGTATCAATTAGTGGTTACGCTTAACAATGAAAGACGGTGCTTTTGTTTAGAAGGCACAAAGAGGAGGATAATTCGTTCTACAAAAAGGATTACAAGTATAGTCTAAATCAAGCGGCAGGCCTACAGAACAACGTAGACAAATTAAATACCTCCAGTTGGCGTGTGTCGGAACACTTGAATTCATATTGCGGCTGCCTAAAATAAAAGCTAACTTCGTAATTGGTCAAGAAAATTGATGGTAGACTCGATAGTGAATACGAATTTAATGCCCGGTGTTTGCCAAGGCCAGCATATATCGCACGACTATGGTTATTGCTTTAACTTTTTATTGAACTTCACATGTTTGTTCCCGTAACACTTTGTGAGCAGGTTAGATAATTACATAGAGGTTTTTAGTCGATTCAGCTGTTAGAAATAATTTATTTTAAAACGCAGGGCAGAGCCATGACGGTTAAAAAAGTAATAATCTAAAATAAAGTATCAGAGCTAAGCAATTGCAACTTTATATGTTTAATAAGTCCACTATTGACATCATATCAAGAGAATTCTCGATCGTTAAAAAAAATAGGGCTTAATGAAAACAAAATTGCGATCGCGTCCTTTGTGTAACTTAAGTTAGCCATACAAAATAAATGAGTAATGGTTACACATATGAATCAATAGTTAGGTAAGTTTGTTTTAAATAAAGCCCGTAACTATGTACAATGTTTTTGAAAACAACCCTTCTTCATCTGGCATAACCTAAACCCAAGTTATGAGCGTTCAAAAATACGACGAAGCCCTTCGAGGAAAGGTAAAGGCTCGTATGTACCTATGTATCTTTGTAATAACTTTATTGTACACAAAAAAACAAATAAAAAATACAAACTAATTAGGATGTTTTCATTAGGCTCGTCTTGGCGGGGGCGCTACCGTGCCAACAGTTCATTCGCGTTTACTGCAGTTACCGAAAGGAGATCTCACATTCAATCAATCAACGGCCTTGGAGTCTATTACAGACTATAGTTTACAAGCAGTGTCAAGCTGGTAGACAATGTCTTTCGTGGCTGTGTAAGCCGATGCGAAAGAGGCATACACGACCGCAACCCTGGCAAGTAGGTAAAGTTTGCTCGTGGCGAACAGGTCTCACGTCGATGTTTCTTGGCTCGCTTATTTGACATACCGGGTGAAATTTTATTGACCGTTCAAATTCACACAGTAGATTCCTTAGCGAAAATTAAAATATACGTGTTTTTTCTTTCAGTACTAAAATGTTGAGATACAGCAGCTGAAAGATATCCGAAAAATATGCCTTCGTGGATACCGCCGAAGCGGGTTGTGTGGGAGGCAGCAATAACGATCGCCCTGGCTTCACACGTTGAGTCGCCGAGACAATTTTCGCATAAAAACCGATTTTTGACAACAACTATAAAATATATATATATATATATTTTTTACAAATCTTTCTTCATACTTACTTTCACGGGCTTAGGACTCTTGGTTCGTAACCATGTTGTTTCATGATCGCGAAAATCGTGAAAAAAAAAAATTTTTTTTTTGGAAAATTTTACCCGTATGTTTTTCAGAAATTGCGTTGTTTATTGATACCTAATGCATAGGAAAAATTTGAACGGTCAATAAAATTTCACCCTGTATGTACAGAACCCTATAGTTTGCACGTTTGTTTGTTCATTTGTTTGTTTGTGTGTAAAAGCGGGCACGGGGTAAGCGGGTTCGTGCGTAATTACCCGACCGCGTAATCGCCTCACGTTGGCGCTTGTGCGGTTTCCGCGCCGAAGGCTGCTTTGCATACGTCAGCCGTGCACTAGCCGCTGCAACCAGGCTATTTCACCAAACCGGATAGGTGAGAAATTATTAAAAAAAAATCGGCCAAGTGCGTGTCGGACTTCGCACATTTTCGGTTCCGGACCAACCGCAAAATTAAGTTGGTTTTTATAGGAAAATTTATGTGAAATATCAAAGAAAAAATCAGATTTATCAATATATTAGTATTTGTTGGTAAATTATCAGTAACATAACAATAAACATTATCACCAAATTCCAAGTTTATAGGTCAATGGGAAATGAAAAAATTCTTAGGAACAAACTTTTGTAAAAAACTTTGTATTTGGTGGCTTCTCGTTGCTATATTTTACAATAAATTTTAAAACCATAAATTGTGTATTTATCTATACAACGATAATCCACTCGATGGGATAGGTAAAACAAAAAATTCGCACCCCCCTTTAGCTGTATGACACTTGAAAATAAGTTTTGACCATTTGTATGGTTTTGGGTCAACTTGATACTGTGAAAATTTTAAAACTATAGGCTATCTAACCCGCGCTCGTGAGATAAAAGTACTGTAACTCAGTACATTTTTTGAAATAAGTACCATACCGACACAACGTCTCATTAGATGCCACGCCGTTGGTTAGCCATGTGGTGTGCCACTTAAAACATTGTACCTATTCTACGTAATCTACGTTCCTTATAGCCATTCACCTATTTCATCGCTAGCCCTTCAGCTCACAGAGTACCTAGTATAACGGCGAAGAAGCGACAAGACCAAAGGCATGTTCCGTATCACGCTTACAGCGCTCAAAGCGCGCTTACGATCGGACCGATTCGCGCTTAATCGTGACGTCATTGATGACGTCATGGACGGCGCCATGTTGGCGTTTACGATGCTCACACTCCCAGGCGTAAGCACCTTGAGCTAAACGTCAAGCTGACGTTTGATATATGAAAATGACAGTAAACACGGGTTGTGAGCGTGGATCGGTCCGATCGTAAGCGCGCTCAAGCGAATATCGGTCCGAAACAAAACACTTCTCACGCGGCTTTGAGCGCGCTAACTGATTCGGACCGGCCGTAAGCACTGTAAGCGCTGCGAGCAATTTTAGCGTGATTCGGAACACGGCTCAAGTCGACAACTATCTTCAACATATAGACATACAAAAGCATCTAGAATAACAGTGAGTGCATACGTACATTGCATGTGTACTCGTATGAGTCAGAGGCGAGTTCCACACAAAGGTCTTAGGTCACGGGTCGATACAATATTTAATTGCAACCTTATAAGACTATAATGCTACGACTGCTCTTTATGGCGGGCTCATTATTGTCGTATTTTATTGAAAAGTTATGCACTTCATACATCTATTTGCGCCGGGGTTTTTTTGGTTGAGGAGTACCGGGGGTATATATAATCCGGTCCGGTCCGGTATCCATAACAGATCTTCCTCCCGTAAAGTGTCATTCACTGGGTAGGTTCGTGTATTTCATATTAATATACCTAATGTTAAGGACTATAAAGCCTAATGTTTGGTTGAACTCGCAAACCTCATAAACGTAAACGTAACGTAAGTCCACGCAAAAATATGTATCGAATTAATCCTCTCATAAATATGTAGCAAAACCTTAATTCACCGACATAAGAGCTATGGGACATCTTTTTGAGCAAGTTGTATGCACCCATATTTTTGCACTTGATTGTACATTAGCCCTTAACCATTGGCCGAAGCAAACAATATTTTTTCGAGAGTATATAAGAATCAAAACCCCTTCACCATCACTTGTCTCGACACCACACAGGGTACCCCTACTCGTATTTTTGTTTATTTCATAAAAACAGCCTTACATTTTGCCCTTATCGCATCACTTACCTGTAACTGTAGTTGCGAGGTCTCTTCGATGATCCCGATGTAAACTTTGAGCAAGATTGATACCTAACGCGACCTACCTGTTGTTGGTACAGTCAGTCAAGGAAGTGGTCGACCAGTTTTGAAGCTAAGTACTTGGACAGTAGGTACTCACCACGTCGCCCCACTGCGGCTGGAAGTCCCGCTGGTGGTTCCGCGGCGCCACCTTGCTGGGCTTCACGCTACGGTCGAAGGACGGCGCCGGTTCCTCCTCGTCTGAAGACACCTGCTGTACATTCGTCATAATTAATCACTTGCATTTGTAGGATATTACGTTTCAAGGATGTCCTAAAACGCCACTTGTCTGCTATCAGCATATCATGCGAGTCACGCGGGAGAATCTCGACGCGAACTGCTGCTGCTGCTGCTGCTGATCGAACTGGCGAACTGCTGTCAGTACGGGTGCTAAAGCCTTATAACGCTCTCGTCTTCAAGATCTAGACGCCAAACGCCAATTCCGTAAATCTCAGCCGTAGTCGTTTCAAAATTTTATTCATTCCTTTCTCGCATTCTGGGTGTCCTAGTAACCTGATCTCTTGTGAGTTGTATAGACGTTTTCCCGCCTTACCTTGGCGATGTTGGGCGAGGACTGCGAACGGTTGAGTCCGGCGGGCCCGTCGTCCGGAGACACCATGTACGTGTCGCCGTCCTCGTCCTGTCGACAAACGTTCCGTCACATATTTATACAACGACGGTCGCAAACAAACTTTCTCAAAAATGGTATGAAATGTTCGCATGACATCTGTGAAGATAGCATCCGAAAGTGGGTCATCCTGGACAATTACTAGAAGTGTCCAGGCCGCTATTTCACCAACTTGACAATTGTCATCTGACAACGACAATTCCAAGTACACTTCTGAGTCGTCATGTAAAGATGGTCGTTGGATAGCATCGATACTTACCCGGCAATGTATACCGAATTGTCATTGTAAGGTGACAATTGTCAAGTTTATGAAATAAGGGCCAGGAAGTAACACCTACTGTCCAGGAAGTAAGTATGTAAATCCCATTACATTATCATAAGTTGAGCTGGTGCTGGCGCCTCCCCGCCCCCCGCCCCCACCCCGCGGAGGCAGACGCAGCAGCGGGGGGGGGGGGGGGGGGGTGCCGTGGGGCGGGTGGGCGCCCGCGCGCGCCCGAACCAAAAGCTAGTCCGACCCCACGGTTTTAGAACGAAGTGGAATTGGCGAAAAATGAGATTTTTACCACTATTTATACAACTTGTTTTATTTTTGAGTAAAGTACTATACATGCCTCGACCGTAGGTGCCATCCTGGCCTCGTATTAAAGTCGGACCTCGCCTTCGATTCGGCCGGGATAGCTTCCTTCCTGGTCCCTGCAGTAATGTAGTATACCTTATCTAGTGTGGGCTTGCGTTTCTCCCTGGCCTCTTGCAGTTTCCGCTTCCGCTCCCGCTCGAGCGCCTCCCGCTGCCGGTCGAGCTCGTCGCGCTGCGAGCGCACGGCGTCGATGCGCGCGGCGGCGGCGGCCAACTCACGCGACTGCGCCGCCTGTTCCGCCATCACGCGTTGCTTTTCCGCTGTGCGAGACAAATGGCTCAGCGATAATACGATATTAATTAACGGCAAATACTTGGAAACCATGGATATATTTATATATATACAAGAGATGGGAATAGTGGGCATGGCGATTATCGCCGTTTCCTGCACGTCCGTGCAGAAACTTGATTCTTTGCGTCAGTCACCGGGTATCGGTTGCACGGTAAACATCGGCGTCCCACATTTTTCGACCTTAACCCCCGATATCGTAAGACGTTTGCGACTTTAGCCGATAAATGTTTGATGATGGCAGTTCAGGCGTTTACGTGTAGTAGTGTGTATTTACCACCTTTGCGGCGAGTGTGCGCGCCAATGAGAGCATTAGAACCCAAGTAGCAATATGTGCGTGAGCCTAATGTTTATTATCTGTATATAGTTGAAACCTCCCTTTTTCTAGAATAAACTTGTATAAACTAGAATAATTTGACAAATTCACGTGACATCATTTTTTTCAAATTATATTAGTTTATACAAGTTTATTCTAGGAAAGGGGGAACTTCGCGCAAATGGAAAGCCAATTTATGAAAGTTTGTTACATAAGTTTCTTCAAATATCTCGCCGTTAGCCTGCGAATGTCAAAATACGTTTTGTATGGAAAGTGCCCCAACTTAAACGCGGCGACACTGGTTTTGGAATAATTACTATGACGAAGGCCAATATCTTGTATTCCAATATCTATGTTGAAAACCATTAATCTTTAACCTATTTAAAAAATATATAAAATATGAAATGAAACCTGAAAAACATTGCACACCTTTTTTTGGGCAGTCGTGTAAAAAGGACAGGAGGAACATTATACCTATTTCCTCGCGAACTGCATCTCAACTAACCGTTTTTGACGTTTCATAAGTTGCTAATATAAAGCTGGTGATTCACTAGGGGACTGTACTATACGCCTAATTAACACATTAACGGTAACTTCACCGTTACGCCCTGCAACATGTGATGCACGTAATTGAGTGAGAGGAAGTAAGCAATAACTATCTATAAGTACCGTATGTTTAGATGAATGTTGTTCTTTCCCTAATACTTTACCGAGAATACAACATCTCCGGTGTTACTATGTCTGGTTTCACTTAAAACCTCCATTCATCCCTCGACCAACTCTCAACATATCTCAGGACAAATGTCCCACAACATGTGTCGGCGACATGTCAAGCGAAGGCGACATGTCAAGCGAAGGCGACATGTCAAGCGAAGGCGACATGTCAAGCGAAGGCGACATGTCAAGCGAAGGCGACATGACAAGCGAAGGCGACATGTCAAGCGAAGGCGACATGTCAAGCGAAGGCGACATGTCAAGCGAAGGCGACATGTCAAGCGAAGGCGACATGTCAAGCGAAGGCGACATGTCAAGCGAAGGCGACATGTCAAGCGAAGGCGACATGACAAGCGAAGGCGACATGTCAAGCGAAGGCGACATGTCAAGCGAAGGCGACATGTCAAGCGAAGGCGACATGTCAAGCGAAGGCGACATGACAAGCGAAGGCGACATGTCAAGCGAAGGCGACATGTCAAGCGAAGGCGACATGTCAAGCGAAGGCGACATGTCAAGCGAAGGCGACATGACAAGCGAAGGCGACATGTCAAGCGAAGGCGACATGACAAGCGAAGGCGACATGTCAAGCGAAGGCGACATGTCAAGCGAAGGCGACATGACAAGCGAAGCCGGCCGATTTCACCTTGCTTTCGATATCTGGCGACTTATGTCCGTAGCGACGTCGGGCGAAGTCGTGCGACTACCTTCGCCTGACATATCTGGCGACATCGCGCGACTTAAATTTCCGTAGCGAAGTCGTGTCGCGCGATGTTGCCAGACATGTCAAGCGAAGTCCGGCAACGTCGCGCTACTTCACTGGCGACACGTGTCGCGTGATGTTGCCAGACATGTCGAGCGAAGTCCGGCAACGTCGCGCTACTTCACTCGACGTACGTGTCGCAGGACATAAAATTTGTTCCCTAGTGGATCACCAGCTTTATACAGTATACAGGCTGAAATGGGACTGGGCCGGCCACGTCTGCCGTATGCATCTACAGAGGTGGGAAATTTGCAACAGAGTGGGTGCCGCAAGATGCTCGGAGACGACGTGGCAGGCCGAGGCGGAGGTGGCGGGATGACCTGCACACATTTCTAAACGACTGGCCCGAAACAGCTCGAAGCCGGGACGAGTGGAAGTCGAGGGGGCGGGGGGGGGCCTTTGCCCAGCAATGAGACACCTTACAGGCTTAGAAAGAAAATGCAGTGTTTGTTTGCCAAGAAAATTATGGGCACAGGATTTAAAAACACGTTATACTTGTAATCCTTTTTGTAGAACGGGTCTTATCTTAAGGACCCATCGGTCCAACAATGCCATTGTTTAGCCACGCGCCATAAATGCTTCGAAATGAAAAGGCTGCTCTACGGACACTACTGGGGCCTGTACCACAAAACTTTACAAGCGTACAATTCGACAAATTTGTGAACTTTTTTTATGGAAAATTGTACAGTATTGTCAAATTGTAGGCTTGTAAAGTTTTGTGGTATAGGGGCCTGCTGTTTTAAAAACAAAAGGTCAACACTGATAAGTCGTATTTTTTAAATGTGAACCTTCTTTCCTTGTACGTAAAGTCTTTTGGCTGAAAGTGTTAACGTTTACTTCGTTTAGTTTACAGTATCAATTAGTGGTTACGCTTAACAATTAAAGACAGTGGTTTTGTTTAGAAGGCACAAAGAGAAGGATAATTGGTAATACCGTTCATCTCCTCGTTGGCGATGGAGTCGGCCAGTTTCTCCGCTTCGGCGCGCTCCTTCCTCTGGTACTCCTCCAACTGCTGGCGGAGCGTCAGGTTCTCTTGTTCCTGGTGTTGTACAATAGGGATGTCGACTCAAAAATAGTACATTATTGCCGTGGCCGGGAAGGGAGCAATTGCAGGCTGAGTATTTGTTTAAACGGACGAGCTTGCGAGTCCGTTTAATTATAATACGAAGCCTGCAATTGCCATTCCGGCCGAGGCTAATATAGTGCTTTTCTCAAAAATGGGGAAAATACGACAAAAATTTAATTAAGATTTGATAAACATAACCTTAAAACATCAAAAACATCATGTTTTCCCGCCGTTTATTTTTTTTTAACAGAATCGCAAGTGTATTTTTCCACCGAAAAACGCAAATTATTCGAACACATAAAAAAACGTCGCGTTTTCAACAGAAAAATACGAGCTGAATTAGCTGAATACGACCTGTGCCTCCTTTTATATGACAGTTTCTACATTTTAAAAAGTTTATAACTCGACAAATAAAGGAATTTATATGTGACATTGCAGGCCATATATGTGGCCTGCAATGTTTTTTACTTTTTAATTTGGATCTGACCTTAAACTATACACTTTACCTTCCAATATGTAGCGACTAAAGTCCAGTTTGCGGGCCATTTTTGAGAAAAATTTATTACTTCAATAGAAAGAAGACATAAAACTATGCCAAATAGTGAAAATCCTATTCAAATATCTCAAAAAATAACGAAGCTACAACGGTTAGAATGTTCGTAGTTAGAGAGAGAAAGTGCTACCTAACCGTGACGTCATTGTTAAGTAGCGCCATAGTAAATGACGATCGTTCAATACAAAGGTGCGTTTTGCGGAAAAGGGACAGGACATACCCACTCTTAAAACTTTGAAGACTTATAATTACGTAATTATTTATTTTTTTGAATTACTTTTTTCGCCATTTGATTGAGAATTTGAGCCTTTATGTAGAAAATTTGGATTTATTGATTTTCTTTTATAGTGTCGTCATCCCTATTGTTATTATTACAAAACATTAACGACACATACGATTTCAATGTCTTACTTCGTAAAATAGCTCTGTATTCACAATTCAAACATTGATTCTGCAAGTATTTAGGCCTGAAGGGCTCTTTTACATGTCACAAATTACAATAAAATTCTCAATCAAAATCAAAGTTCAATCAAGTTTCAATGTGTTTCTGTTATTTGTTTTAGTGTACTTTATTTGGTGAACAATAAAGAATATTTTGTATTGTATTGTACATGTAGGAGCGCTCGTGGCCCAGCGGCGCTTGCGCACCGCTTGCGCTTGCTAAGGTTAAGCAACGTGGGCAGCGGTCAGGACTTGGATGGGTGACCGCTTTGAGTGGTTACTAACTGAGCACTCCCGTGCTTTGGAAGGCACGTTAAGCCGTTGATCCCGGTTGCTGTCTATGGCAACAGTCGTTAAGCCAAGTTGGAGGCCTTCGGGCGGCTTGAGAACTTCTAACAGTCAAGTTGCCCACTCGACAAAGCCTAATCCCCATAAGGTCTAGTTTCCCCTTGGGGTTGGAAGGTCAGATGGCAGTCGCTTCCGTAAAAACTAGTGCCTACGCCAAATCTTAGGATTAGGTAGCGGTTTCATCACTTTTGTGGTTTCTATTTTGTTGGATAAAGATTTCAACGCCGTTCCCAGTTATTTGATAAAAGTACGGGACATCTACCACCTAACTCAGAAATACGACCAAAATCTACAGCCTATTCGTCAAAAACGTGTCCACGAAAGTGAGCCGGTTCAAACGCGCGAATAATGACCCATTTGTGATGTGGTATCGTAATATTATTGTTTGTAAATTGTATTGTGTTTGTCAAGAAAAAAGTATCTTTCTTTCTTTCAACGATCGTATCTTTCTTTCAACGATCTGCCGTTAGTGTCGTGAAAGGCGACCAAAAGAAAAGGAGTCATCCGCCGACGATTGACGTCTTGTGCAGGTTTTCTCACGAAAATACTCATGTAACTGCCCCCAGGATATTTGTTTATTCTAGAACCAACAGCTACTGTATATATACCGTTAACTGACCATTCGTAAATCTTAGTGCAGCGACATAAGGTCTACCATTAGTCAGTTACACCTTTTTTTAGCCTGTGGCACAGAGTAAGTAATAGTACTACGTACAGAAGCCTCACTGTTAACAAATCCCCGCGAGGCGAGCCAAACGTGCCTACGCGTGGCCATCTCCTTCTATCGCACGCGCATCACTCGCTACATCACTTTCTATCGCATTGAAAGTCCCCCTACGGGTGAAGTTTGAGCGGCGCGATGACGTCACGCGAGTGAGTCGCCCCTGCCTGTGGCTGGCATTCTCCATACAAACTCTGTGCACGTTTTATTCTTCGGTTTTAGCACTAACGAATGTAATATTTTTTTTGGATGTAAATATTAGATATGCAAAGAAAGTGATGTGGAAATTTTCAAATATTTCAAAAAATGAAAAAAAATAAAGAAATATCAATGAAAAAAAAATTACATCACGAAATAGCTAACAGAAAAATAAGCATACTGACCAAAAATCATAACTTTAATGCAAACACAAACGAAGAAAATCCTGCACAAAGTTTGTATGGAGAGAGCTTGCCCTACCCCTCCTTTTAACCTAGCCTATCCGAGAAGAGTCCAGCATGAGACTCAGCTGAGTTGCACTGACTGTACCCGGTAGTACTTACCATATCAAACTGCTTGTTCTCCAGTTGCATAAGTTGCGAGATGATCTCCTGCTCGCGCAGCTTGTAAAGGGCGCGAAATTCATCTCTCTCCTCTGTCTCTCGCTGGAAGTGCGTCTTCTCCCAATCCTGGACAAACACGATAGGGATTAATAATAAACAAAACCGGCCAAGTACGAGTCGGACTCGTGCACGAAGGGTTCCGTCCCATTATATTTAACTGCAAAAAAATCACGTTTGTCGTATGGGAGCCCCCCTTAAATATTTACTTTATTTTGTTTTTAGTATTTGTTGTTATAGCGGCAACAGAAATACATCATCTGTGAAAATTTCAACTGTCTAGCTATCACGGTTTTTGAGATACAGCCTGGTGACAGACGGACAGCGGAGCCTTAGTAATACCCCCATTTGACCCTTTGGGTTGGAACCCTAAAAAAGAGCCTTAATGCGCAGATGTATGGATGGATGTGATTGAAACAAAAGCAGTATGTAAAGAATTTTGGTTTTTGTTAAAAACGGGATTGACAGAATCTACCCAGGGGACAAAGATGTAGCCGTCACACGTGCCTTAAAAAGGTCTGGGTTAAATGAACTCAGAAATACAGACGCCGGCAGGGAATTCCAAACCTTAGCAATGCGTATTAGGCGTTCTTTGGTCTCTGCCTACCCCTACAATGGGATACGGGCGTGAGCATGTAACACAAGTAGACGTACCTGTTCGGCCTCTATCCGCTGCATCTCGAGCGTGAGCGAGGTGTCGGCGAGCAGCTCCTGTTGTTGGATGATGTGCGCCATGTTGCGAGCTCGCTCCTCGTACTTCTGGAGCGCGGCCGCCTGCAACAACGCAACAGTTGCAGCAACACTAATACACACTTAGGGCGGGCTGGGCCAACTTACGATTGCCGAACGATCAACATTCAATATGATGCCGGGAACTGACATCCCACAGATGTTACGATTTTTTTTTATTGTGTATTTTAACCCATTTGTATGACATATGAGCCTCTTGTTGCTTGAAATAAATTAATATATATATTATCAAGTCATTATTATTAAATTCAATTATATTGTATACATTGAATTGATTACAGATGGTTTAATGTAACGGACCTTGCAACTTGATGTTTCTTTTTAGCCCAGTGGTTGACTGGTAAACCACAAACTTCAAACATTTATTCTGCAAATATGCCACAGGGGCACTTTTACATGTCATAATGTTAAAATTTACAATTTAAGAAAGTCTGACAATAAACTCTCTACTCTGACGTCTGTTTTTAAGTTCTAACATAGTCTTAAGGTATTTATTTTTAAGTGTTTAAACTAACAAGAAATGAGATCTTTGTTATCTTTCAAATAAATAAATTGAATTGAATTGAATAACAAAAAGGTCAGCTAACAAAGCTGCACGTTTGGAACGAGCCACCACTATGCACCTACATTACATACCTTGCTACTGCGGTCCACGGTCGGCTCGGAGGTGCGCGGCCGCGCCGGCGCCGTGGGCGCGCTCACGTCCGCCCACACCGGGTACTCGATCTCACCTGTTCACAACGAAACATTTCCCAGGTTAACAACCAAAAACTCACAATTTACAGCAGGGAGATTAACTAACTTATGAAACTGCGGAAATCCACGCTAACTGTAGCTCTAGTATAAGTTTTTTCGAGACATTAACTAATTCGAACGCGTTTGCGTTTTGTCTCAAAATGTATGAAAACGCTCTCACCGAGTTTGAAATACGCGCGTTCATCGGTTAGCAACAAATGTTATAAGCCGTGTTCCGAATCACGCCAACAACGCTCACAGCGTTTACAGTGCTGACGGCCGGTCCGAATCAAGGCCGCGTGAGTGGTGTTTTGATTCGGACCGGGCATGTTGTGTTTACTGTCATGTTCATATATCAAACGTCAACTTGACGTTTGGTTTAAGGTGCTGACGCCTGGGAGTGTGAGCATCGTAAACGCCAATATGGCGCCGTCCATGACGTCATCAATGACGTCACGACATCTCATGTAAATGCTATGAGCGTGATTCGGTCCGATCGTAAACGCGTTTATAGCGCTGTAAGCGTGATTCGGAACATGCCTATACTCGCTGTTTTAGTTTCCACTAGTGACCACCAGAGGCGCTGTTCACGTTTTCATACCACTTTCATACATTTTGAGACAAAACGCAAACGCGTTCGAATTAGTTAATGTTTCGAAAAAACTTATACTAGAGCTACTGAAAAGGTTTCACCTAGGAGATCGCCTCGTCTCACCACGAAGTGGGCCCAAAACAATGCTTAGGGGAACTCCACATCTCATTGTAAAATTAAAAGAGAGGATCCAAAACTCGAATCTACCCTGGGGAACTCAAGCCACGTCTCGTTGTAAAGGAGAAGGTCCATAACTCTACCCTGGGGAACCCCACGTCTCGTTGTCAAGGAGAGGGTGCATAACTCTACCCTGGAGGCCAATTCTCGGGCCGCTCGAGATGATGTCTATTCGACATATCTCGAAAAAAAAATGGCGGATGTCGATCGAAAACCAATTTTGCGTATTCTCGAAATCTCACACTCGAGATATGTCTACTCCCAGCGTTCGAGATACATCGAGTGGTCAGTAGCGATCGAGATGGTTTCATCACAATTTTTTTCACATTTGATCTGTCAATGGTGGGAAATATTGTTAGCGTCACGTTAAATAGGGCTAGTTAGAATTCTAGGTACTAACCCAATATACGAACAAATTGTCGCGTGCGAGTCCGAAACATATCGCGTGTGAATTTCGAAACATGTCGCGTGTGAATTCCAAAACATGTCACGTGTGAATCCGAAACTGTTACTCGATGAGTCCGAAACATGTCGCGTGTGTGTCCGAAACATATTCGCTGGATGAGTCCGAAACAAGTCGGGTGTGAATCCGAAACATGTCGCGTGTCAGTCCGAAACAAGTCGGGTGTGAATCCGAAACATGTCGCGTGTGAGTCCGAAACATGTCGCGTGTCAGTCCGAAACAAGTCGGGTGTGAATCCGAAACATGTCGCGTGTGAGTCCGAAACATGTCGCGTGTCAGTCCGAAACAAGTCGGGTGTGAATCCGAAACATGTCGCGTGTCAGTCCGAAACATGTCGCGTGTCAGTCCGAAACATGTCGCGTATGTGTCCGAAACATGTCGCGTGTGAATCTGAAACTGTTACTCGATGAGTCCGAAACATGTCGCGTGTCAGTCCGAAACATGTTGCTCGATGAGTCCGAAGCATGACGCTTGCGCTCCGTACGTAGGGGCATCATAGTCATTGCGTGTAACCGGCATTACCTCGCACAGCTACATAGCGTAGCTTTAGTGGAAACGGTCGCATAGCTCGTAGCGCATCCTCGCAGCATAGCTGCTTAGCATAGCTCTAGTGGAAAACCAGCCTTAATCATTTTATAATTGTAGCGATGGCGATACCGATGACGTAGACAGTGGCGCCGCGGTGGTGGCCGATATGGGTAACTAATCTTTTACCGCGGCCTCCTGTCTAATGGGAAAATTAAAAAGTTAAGGAAGCAGTTGGCATAATTATCGATCGGTAAAAAATGGTTGTTGTAATGTTGTAAATATAATTAGAATAATTATAATAAACTTGTTGTACAAGATCGACTATTTCAGATAATGTAATAAAGGTATTGTATAGAAATGTGGAATTTGATTTACTAAACTACAATATTGACAACTTCAAGTGCGTTTAAAGCAGCAAAAATTAACGAAAAATATGTCAATCTATTTAAATAATTTAATCGCCCACGCTGTGGACGTCGCAGAAGTTTTAGCGGCCGAAGATGCAGCGCGGGGTGCAAGGCGAGGCATACAGTGGCGTGAAAACGCATTTGAAACGCAGGACACCGCGCTTGTAAAAAAATTCAGGCTTTCGAAGGGCCTTGCTCTAAATTAAATTACCGAATTAAGTTGGCGGAAAATATTGTATTGAATTGACAGCTTACAAATATATCAGTACCTATTGAAAGAAAGTAGTCAAAGTTATTATGCGTTCCATTTCACGTAAGTATATAAAAGAGCAAATATACTTAAATATATTTGATGTGTTAAATCACCATATTTATTTATTTGATAATTGTAAATGAATAACGCTTTTGTTTTTGATATAAGAGATATTTAATTAAGTGGAAAACCTTATAAAATAATTTATTGATTTACACTCAATTGTAAACTAACACAATCGAAAAAAACGGAACGCGTATTGCAATAGACATCGAGATCATCGTTCGACATAATCTCGATCGTACCCCAGAATAAGAAATTTAGCTGTGTTCGACATTTTGGTGAGATTTTTCGATAGACATTGCGTCAATCGAGATCATCTCGAATAGACATCATCTCGAGCGGCCCGAGAATTGGCCTCCTGGGGAACCCCACGTCTTATTGTAAATAAGAAGGTCCATAACCCTACCCTGGAGACCTCCACGTCTCTTTGTAAAGGAGAGGGTCCCTATGTAACTTTGCAAAGAAGAAGACCCATAACCCAACCATGAAAACTCCACATTCCATTGAAAATTACTGGAATTATATTTTTTTATTTTACTAAACGGTTAAGACTCACGTATTGTCACTTCGGGCGACATGTTTCGAACTCTTCGGGAGTTCTTCCTCAGGATAAGTGCGTCTGCGACCCGCGCCGATTGCACACTGTCGAACTACCCGCCGCCCGCCGCAAGGCACGTGACGCACGCGCAGACAGCGCGGGGGCGGGGGCGGGGGCGGGGGGGCAGCTCGGCGCTGAAGGTGTTGTATGAGGTCGTGGTGAGGGATCGTCCCCCCCGATCAATGGTAGGCACACTGAACTCACTATGTCCACTATGCCTCACTATGTCTCACTATGTCCGAAGTGACAATTAATACGTGAGTGTTAACCGTTTAGTAAAATAAAGTTATAACATGTCTCACGAAAGTTTAAATTCAATTATATTTTTTGTCGGAGATGAAGTAATAACGAGCGGAACATAACATAACCTAACAAATCAAGACAAGGATCTGGGGGACTTACTTAGTACGTTACCTAGCATGTCACTGGGAGGCTTGGCCCGGGGCGTAGGCTGGGGGTTGGTGGTGAGGGCGGGGTACCGCAGCAGCCAGTCCGAGTAGCCCCCGTGCAGCGCCAGCGGAGGCCGAGGGTACTGCACTTTCACGTCCCACTGGGAAAATTAAACATGTACATAATTAAAAGTCTATCGTGATCTCTAGTGATTCAGATTGGACACAAAGTCATGTCATTCTGTTGTAAACAGATTGAAGTTTCTCTCTATTGACTAGCTCAGATTTAAAAAGTTAAAAGTCATTATCGTTTTTTATCTTTCAAAGTGGCGCGATTTGATGAAGGCCCTTTGCACCTCCGGGGTGCTTTAGGATATCAGCAAGAACAACAAAGTTTTTGGAGTGAAAACTTCTTTAGCGGCGCTGAGCACTTTTTGTGATGGGGCAAAATGTTTAAACTCGCGACAGATTCGTAAGGAGGTCTCAATATAGTGGACGGAAGTACGCCTAGAACGCTCTACGACCAGCTAAGTTGACCCCTCCTAATATCGTAAGCGTAAGGCGGACACGTGACCTGTTTTAATACAAATAAGTACTAACAAATTATTTTTCACTTCTCATGCTCGAAAAGTGTGTCATATACGACTTGTGAAGCGGGGCTAAAGTAGTACATTTAAGCCCTAGGGAAAATATGTACACATATTTATGATTTCCAAACATTTTAATTTGACCAATCAAAATACTTCACCTATTTAAATACACCAATCACAGAACAGTAATTTGACAGATAAAAAATATTTGGTAAAAATATCAACCAAACAGAATACAGCTGTACTAAAATCGACCAATCAGGAAAGACGTTTTTCAGTTCTCTAAAGATTAAGCGGTGTCTACGGTCAAAGGACTTGCGTCTCTTAAAAGAAAAAAAAGCGCGTGTTGCATCTCCTTCTTTAATATAGCAAAAGAAAGGGAGGCGAATACGTAAAAGCCTTATCACTAGGGTTGCCAACCGTCCCGCCTCAGGCGGGACGTCCCGTTTCCAGCACCCTAGGCGATACGTCCCGCATAGGATGCGTGCGGGACGCCAATTGTCCCGCTTTCAAGCCTTGGCAGAATTATAGGAACTGGAGCGAACATTGTGTTTCATTTCAGGAAAGAGTGCACAACTGCGATAAATGAAAATAAGTAATTTGTATCCCGCTCCCGGAGGACCATACTCGTAATAAGATAATTTTAGCTCGGAAATCATCCACTAAGAACGTATATCTCGCGGGAATAAATAATGTATCCTACATCACAATTATACCTTTAACAATATTGATACGAGTGCGTGAGTCCCGCATTTTTTAGCCAAGTCCCGCAATTCTACAACAAATGTCCCGCAAATCGGAGCACATAAGTTGGCAACCCTACTTATCACACTACCCTATCGGTAGGGCCCTACCGATAGGGTAGTGTGATAAGGCTTGTAAGCGAACACGCATAGCGAGGCATGGTACTGGCCTTAGAAAAAAAAACATGCTGTCAAATTAGACATACGCCCGCCAAGAGTTAAATTATTCATTTAAGGTGGATAATTTGTGTTTAATGTGTTTTCTTGCAATCGAAGTGAAAAGTAGTGTATAACTCGGGTCTAAAAGCCATATTACCCCTCGAACAATTTTCCCTCACTACGTTCGGGAAAATAACCATCTCGTGGTAATATGGCTTACTTTAGCCCCTCGTCAAACAATCTACTATTATCCTCCTCTTTTTCAACCGCGCGGCGAAAATGTATGCCTGCGCCTGCTGTTTCGTTTAGGCGGCGCAGGGCGCTTGCGCGAATGTGCGTGTGTGTTTGGTTTTCACTTCTGCCGGCCGTCCCGTTGTTTTTTTTTTATACAAAATTTACTTAGCCAGAAAATCCTCTGCTTGCCTTCTCTCAAACAAGTCTTCAACTCTTCTGTCAAACAAGTGAAAGTGACCAAGTACTAAAGTATCCAGCTGTCTGTATGTCAGTCTGTACCTTCAAAAGGATGGTCTTCAGCAGGTGTAGCTTGTTCCCAGGTATGACAGCGGTGCTGCTCCAGTCCAGCATTACTATGAGCTCCATGCTGGCGCGAGTCGCCCACACCGGTTTGGAGGCTGCCGGCAAGTTCTGCTCTAGGATGTGAGCTGATCGCCTGCAGAGTGAGATTTGGTTTTAAAAGGACACCTATCAAGTTTAAACATTTAAATTTAGACATTTTTGTACCCTAATATTCCTAATTATAAAAAGTAGCACTCTATTTATTAGTATTTCCGATACAGTTTCCTTTCCTCTATCTACTTGGGATGTTATTGGCACCCCCAAGTATTGAGTGAAGTCAGTGCATTATACTCGTATGCTTCATTTAAGCTATTCAAATCCAATACTGAGAAATGTATACCTCGGCTAACTGGCGTCTCAGAAAGTAGTCAAAATAATATGCTTGTATATGTAAAATCGTATCAATTAAATATCGTAGACACGTGAATCTTTTAACCCCTCATCTCTCAACTCGGAGATTCTGGACATTCATAAAAAATGGATAACGGGTTAAAGTTTTCTTTACGTTTTCAGATAAATAAATTCTTACCCTGGCGAAATGCTCTCTTCAGGCACACTGATGCAGGAAGGGCAGTTGATATGGGACTCATTGTAGTCCTTCTCTGGCCGAGCGTCCAGAATCATCACTTTCATCTTGCCACTCTTGAGGATGTTGTATAGCTGCTCGCTTCGGATCGTCACTTCATCTAGCCCTGAAATTGAATAGAAGTTAATGGAAGATTGACAATATAGTGAAATAATATAAGGCGATAACTTATCTAGCCTGACAGTCATGTTTTCACTTTTGCACCTTATTCCACTGTAATAAGGCGAAAAATTTTAACATATCTTTGACGTCGACTGTACAAGTTTTTTTTGCAATACGTAACAAATTAACAATGAAAGAAGAGATGTTGTACGGACAATTTTAAAGAGCTTCGTTTTTTTCTTAGTTAAGGTAATTATATAATTATTATTTTTCAACCTTACAACAATTTTTGTAAGAAACAACTGTACACAAAGTTGGAAGGTCAGATGGCAGTCTCTTACATAAATACTAGTGCCTACACCAAATCTTGGAATTAGGTAGAGAACACCGGCACAGATTATATAATAGTTCTTCGAACAGATACGTATGTTCTAATAAAAAAGCTCATACCTACCGTTTTAAATGCCTACTAAATTTAACAATGGAGCGACCTTCAACGCTCCGGTCATTGACTGCACGCGCCGAGCGAGCGACGCTAGGGTTGTCACCACTTAGAAATAAACTTTAGTGTTGGTTCTCGATAAGAGCTTTTCTAAAATTCAATGCCAAGTATATCTCTCACCCTGTCTATGGTTACGTTACAACATACGACAGAAAGTACTTAATGAATTTAATCTACTACAAACATATTACAAAACAAAACACTTTGTTTAGATAAGTACTAACTACCTATATTCCGACGAAAGCACTAAAGTAGTCACCTGTCTTCGTTATTTATTTATAACGTGTATAACGTAATAACGTGTTTAACGTAATAATAGTGTAAAAGTAGCACTCCAAACTTGAATTAGTCACTAAGCAAAAAATATTTTAATATAAGTATTCTGATTACGCGTCTCACTTTGGGTGAATTCCAGCCCTTCCAAAAGGTCACAAGTCCCTATAGTAAAGGCGATGTTTACGCCCTTTCTTAGTCCGTACAATGCCACCGCAAAACTTGACTCGGAAATCATAGTAAATAAGCTATATTTAATACCACTTACTACCCAAGGATAAATATAAACATAAAAACCAATACAAACAACTAAATAATTTGGATATAATGGCAGTTGCGGAGTAAACTTGCTAATTCTTTTGCATCGAAGTAATTTTTGATTCGGTACAACTTTATTACGCGTGGCAGCGTCCGGTCGTGAGCGCGTGTGCCAGCCAACTGACTGAGCCTACCGCGCGCGGCTGGCGAGGTGTAGGTATAATTCTCGGTTCCCACGATGCAGATACATACCACTGACACCGGTCATCCTTCAGGATGCAACTGTACTGCATAATGCAAAGTGCATGATGGTGTACACAAAGTTATTGAGCTGAAGGAATTTTATGTATTCTATGTAACCTGGGACTCCCACGGGTTGGGAAGGCTCCGGCGCTGGTGCCACCTCTAGTGCCTTCTTCCTATTCTCGTCTATCTTTTGCTTGATCACCTCATTTTCTTGGATGTCATTCAGCCGTTTTTTCTTCTGCTCTTGGTTGTACCTTTAAAAAAGAAAGTGTTTGGTTAGCCAGCAGTCTGTCATATGTGTTTCAAAATCTATACAATCTCATAAACCAAAAACATCATTCACTCTGTTTACATATTTATTTATTTATTTTAGGGATAACAAACAATTGTACTTAATTTATTACAGGCGATGTTACAACAGGTGTTACTCTATGTACAATCAACAACATTATCCAAGAAGTACTGTGAAACACAAAGAGCTATGGAGAGAAGTATGACTGGTTACAAAAGACAGGACAGGATAAGAAACACCAAACTAAGGAATATTACAAAACTCACCGATGGACTAGAACATATTGACCAACAGAAGTGGAGATGGGCAGGACACATGATGCGTGATACGACAGGGAAGTGGAGCAAGAGAGTCACGGAATGGTACCCAAGGGATGGCAAAAGAAAACGAGGAAGACAGCACACCAGGTGGGAAGACGAAATCAAATTAACAGCTGGAGCTAACTGGAGAAGGGTTACCCAGGACAGGCAACAATGGAGGTCGTTGGAGGAGGCCTATGCCAACCGGCACACCGAACTAAGAGATATTTTGTGAATGTGCACTTTATGAACTCTATGAACTCTTAGTACGGAATAAAGGGCTCTTATTATATACTGTGAAACAATTGTCGGTTGTCTAAATTCAGAGTTGTCGCACATTAAACTTAATTAAATTAGGTAGGTAGGTGCTAAATGTATCATTGAATTAACTATATGAGTCAAACTTTCATTCACTGGTTAACCTTGTTGTTTAGTCATTCATGATGAATAAAAAATGAATAAAATGAACTTTATTCTGTAAGTAGGCCGCAATGGCACTTTTACAAGTCAAACCCTACTAGCGTTTCACAGAGGCCACTGCCGAGAAGAAACGCCAAAAGAAACTCGACAGTCAGCCATTTTCTCACAAAAATATGCTTATTACAATGATAATACTTAACCTACTTAGGTGATTTTGTAGGTTACAAAAAATTTGAAGTTTAATTTTAGAGCTTGTGCTAAAATTTTATGAATAAAGAAAGACTGGGCAATATAAATCAAGTAGGTACTGTGGGAAGTATTTGAATATTTAGGCAGAGGCAGGTTCTTGAAACTCATGTTTCCAAAATTAATATTTCAGCAGCAGGCAAATCTGCCTAATGTCCCTGGGTATTTATTGTTGTTAAAAGTAATGCTTGTTTTCTCAATTACCAAAGTTATCTCAGGCGTCGTGACTTTCCATCAGGTGAGGCTAAGGCCAATCACTGTTCAGTCACCCGTCGTCTACCAGTCCCTGGGATCCCAGGGCAGATAACGAAAGAATGGCATTGTATATTTTTTTCGCCGGGAGAGGACGGCCTTAAGAAACAAGCTATTATCGTCACTATACACGCATATAATACTTATAGTAATATATAATACCTAAGTAACTCTTACCTTTCAATCAGACTATTCTTTAACTCTTCGGCTGCATCGATTGCTTTATTTGGGTTCTTAGCCCCAAGCATTTGATTGAAATAAGTCTTGTCCTTCACATAGTCCTTGTCCTTGCTGATGCATGCCACTACCCGTAGGTACTTCATGTAGCACACGTAGGAATACTCCTCATCGCCCTTCTCTCGAGCCTCCGCTGCGCTCTCGAAGAGTTTTTGCGCTGTTTTGCATAACCTTCAAAATAAAGGACAAATTAAACTAATTAGAATTTAATAACGGGGAGAGTACTAGCATTTTTGGATGTAAAAACTTACGCTGTAGCCCTCTTAGACTTCAAATCTGGAATATTGTGTAGTTTATCCAAATCCTCTATGCATTTACCGAGATGCAGTTGCTGTCTTCGCGTTTCCGTCATTTTGGTAATTTGAAACTGCTTCACGGTTTATGTGTTTTACTTGTCACCAGGACTACTAATCACTACATTACATTTGAGATAAACGAGTGATTTTAGTAATATTCACAAACGGAAACAAAAAAACAGGCTAGCCTAATCCAAAAACGTCATGTTTGAACGAATGATTTGCATTTGATTGGAGTGAAATGTCAATCGAAAGAACGAATGATAGATGTGATAGATACACAGTGTTTACGGCCCGTTTAGCCTGGCCGCACACGCACGGTTTTCCGATACGGTTTCAGAGAGAGGGGAGTTGAAGCCTCTCGCTCTAAGGCTGGCCGCAGACGCACGATTTTCCGATACGGTTTCAGAGAGAGGGGAGTTCAAGCATTTCGCTCTAAGAGCGAGAGGCTTCAACTCCCCTCCCCTCCGTTTCCGTTCGGAATTCCGTGCGTCTGCGGCCAGGCTTACGGCCAGTGTACGGTTTGACAAATGACAATATTGACATTTCGTTTAGCTATTCCATTTAGTTCATTTTGTATTTTTTCTTCCATTTCTTAGTATTGTTTTTTCTGAATAAAGTTTACCAAAATAGAATTTAGGTTATAATACGAATTATTTATACAATAAAAGGATGTTTCAATAAAAAAAGTGAATTAATAAACCTTAATTTAGCAGTTTTAAATAACTCCTTTAGGATGGCTTTAAGGTAACAAAATACTGAACATGGTAATGCAGTATCAAAACGTCGCTCGTAAATACGTATAGCGCAAAAGCGCAAGTTTTCATGCGCAGTGAAAACCCGTCGAATTTTCCTGGTCGATCGTTGTTCCCTTTAGTTTTTCAGCTGATCGCGCATTCCACGGCCGTGTCGCAGACTGTCCCGGGGTGTCATGTGCGTAACTGTCGCAGCGTAGTGGAATAGTCGAGTGTTTGTGATTTGTGTAGTTTACGGGTTAGCTAGTGGAAGTGAAAATGTTTTCAGGACTTACTAATCAGGTTAGTTCGTGGATGGGGGCCGCGAAAGGGGAGCCTCAGGATGAGGAAGTCCCGACCCCTACTAAGGAGGCTACGGGAGAGCCGACGGCAGAAGGTGAAAGACTGAGGTGCGTATTCTTTTGTTTACATTTTTCGTTGCAACCTTATCGTTGTACGCCTGATAAAAAACGATTAAAATGTACTGACGTAAGACTCTTAAACCTTATTTTAACGATTCACGAGGGAATCTAGCTGAAACTCTCACAAACTGAGCATGAATTAGTGTTTCACCATTTGAAGGTTCTAGAAAGCAGTTGCAAGATGCAATATTGTGGTGAAGCAATGCAATGCAGTTGAATTTGTTTGCATAACTGTGGTGGAATATTGATCCAGTGAGGCAGACTACCTATTTAGGTCAAGAATGTTGGAGCCAGAAGTCTTATTAGAGTAATGTCTTGATAGATCTTCATGATGTGAATGATTTCCATATGTTATTAATTCTTTTTAACTTTCTTGTTCATTTGTTTTGTTTAAAGTTACATTTAAACCAGCTTCTTGCAAGATTGTTAGTTTCATTATCTGATTGATGCCTTTAAATGGTCTTATTAGTGTGAATATATGGTATTTGGTTAATATGTAATACCAAATGAGCAACTTTGAGACATCAAAAACACTATATTCATAAAGTTTATAGAAAAATACACAAAAGTGTTGTCACAGTTTTCTGTGGTTGGATAGCCCTGTTGATAAGGTCCCTTTTCTGTCTTTAAATATTTTTTCACTCTTTGAAATAAAGTTAAACTTTGATATATTCTGAAAATATATTTAATTTATGGAGAGAGTTGATTCCAGCCCTACATCCCATCAGAGGGTAATGGGATAAAGAAAAAGAATATATTTCTTTTATAAGTTTTGTTATAATTAAGCTGGCAATTACTCCACCGACAAGAGCCAAACTCTTAAATATTGTGATGATGTTATAAATTAAAAAACAATTTACCTCTACTGTGGTCAAATACCCTTGTATTTACCTACTGCATGTATAATGTTAGAAAACTGAACCGAAATATGTAGGTTGTACCTATATTGAACATAAAGTTATTTATTTTATTTTATGAATGTAGTAATTATCAAAGTTTTAACTCTTTGTCCCAATCCTCAAATGCAACAGATTTGTTTTTTTGTGTCACATTATTTCACAGGACCTCAATGGATGCTATCTTCTACATTCCAGTTTCATTATGTGGAAACAACCAATATGATAAGAAATCAGTGACACTTGGAGTATTCCCATCCAAATATTAATTTATTTTATGGGCCATTCTCCACTAATTGGAAAATCGCTGTCCGTGGCAAATCTTACGTATAAGATGTTTATATTACTGAGTTCTATATATTAAAAACGATAGTGTACTAGTTATTCTCAGTACGCTATAGCTTATTTAGTAATATAATATTGTAATATTATAATAAATGCTCTTTAACCACCTCAAAACACAGTCCCCTGTAGTGTCCCATTTCCAGAATTAGAAGTTTGGTGACAAAAAATATATGTTCTTTATTGTTATTTCCAAAGTATAAAATATTCAAGTAATACTAGAATACATTAAGTATCTCTGTAAAGCACAGTTATATTTTTAAGTAGAAATTTAATATTTAATTCGGTATGACAAATGTTGTCCTCAATATTTTCAAGATTTATGTTTCATTTATAAATATCTTTCAATTTATTAACATTTACTTAACATTTTCCAAAAAATATACCTGGGACAGTCTTGTATGGGCGAGTTTCCAATTAGTAGAGAAACACCCTTATATACTCAATGAAGGAGTAAAAACATTACACTCTGTTGTTTGGGCAGTCATGTAAAAAAAAGGATATACAATAAAATGAAAAAAATACAATACCAATCCAAAACACAGCTATATAATATTTGATAAAGTATTATGAGCCTTATTTTCCATACATAATTTCTCAAATATTCAGTAATAATAATAATGTATTAATGCTATTATTCAGTATTAATGCTATTTTTATCAGACAAGAATGTTATTGAGTAGAAAAATTTAGTTTTTTTTTTTTATTAGCAGGATTACTAAAGAAGTGTTAGTGGAATTTATTTTTGATTGAAGATTATCACATTTGATTACCCAATGCACACACTGTATTGTACAAACTAGTGTTTTAATGGAACTCCAGTCCCCACCTTTATTGTGCGCCCATTTCTAGGGCCTTTCCAAGAGGGACCTGCTACTAATTTGAATACAATAGGGAATAGGGATGATGACACTATAAAAGAAAATCAATAAATCCAAATTTCCTACATAAGGGCTCAAATTCTCAATCAATAGGCGAAAAAAGTAATTCAAAAAAATAAATAATTATGTAATTATAAGTCTTCAAAGTTTTAAGAGTGGGTATTTTCTGTCGCTTTTCCGCAAAACGCACCTTTGTATTGAACGATCGTCATTTACTATGGCGCTACTCAACAGTGACGTCACTGTTGAGTAGCACTTTCTCTCTAACTACGAACATTCAAACCGTTGTAGCTTCGTTATTTTTTGAGATATTTGAATAGGATTTTCGCTATTTGGCATAATTTAATGTCTTCTTTCTACTGAAGTAATAAACTTTTTTGAGTCAACATCCCTATTCTTATCCCATATTTCTCGATCGACTGACGCATGGTGCTGGCCGTCTTTTGGTGTCGGAGGCCAAGATCCACTTCGGCTCGTTACGCCACAGCAGTAGTAGAATAGTATTAACATGACAATCTTCCTTTGCAGCCCAACAAAAGGAGCAGCAGGCAGCAAGTTGGACCTCATCACAAATGTCCAATCAAAAATGACCGGCTGGGTATCCGGGATCCCTATCCCCGGTCTGAGGAAAAACGAGGCCGCCGCCGACGCCCCCGCCGAGCCGGCCCCGGAGCCCGAACCTGCGGAACCGAAGCCTGAGGGCAAGGACGATGACGATAACTCTAGGTATAATAGGTACGCGGGGCGGCAGAACAAATGAGTTTACGTTGTTAATGCTTTGGTGTGGTTGGGGGTTTATGGTGACTTTGGGGTTACTGTTCTGTCATGACAAATTCCTGGGTGTGTTATATTCATTACAGATAGGGGCAGGCACCTATTTCACCAACTCGACAATTGTCATCTGACAATGACATTTCCAAGTACACTTCTGAGACGTCACGTAAAGATGGTCGTTGGATAGCGTCGATACTTACCGGCTCGGCAATGTTAACCGAATTGTCATTGTAACGTGACAATTGACAATATTTCATATTTTCCAAAAGTCTTAATTCGAAAACCATTTCGGTAAAAACGTGTGTAGTACACAAAAAACATTTTTTTAGATTTTATTCTCCGTTTATTTTGGAAAAAATCGCAAATTACTGTAAACCGAAAGTTGACGTCATCTTCCTCGCTGTATTCAGGGAGACCTTAGTACAGAGTACAGACAATCGCTGCTCTGGAGTGGCTCTGGATTCTTGTTGGGAAGATGACGTCATATTTTACTTACGCCCTTTTAGAATGACCTACTTTTCAACGTGTTTTTTTTTGTATGAAATAATGAGTTAAATTGAAAAAGAAAAAATACGGGTGGCTTAAATTTTTACCTATTTTCTAACTAGTTCATAAAATAAAGTAGTTAAAAATATGAAATGTTGTCAATTGTTAAGTTGTTGAAATAGGGGCCAGGTCATAAATAGGGGCGACGTCGCATCGCAAAAACGACGTACTAGATTCTACAACTATTGCTACGGTGCGAAGCCGCAACGCAACAGTGTTGTGGCCCTTAATGCCCTGACCACCAGACGAGCCGGTGTGCCGAAGCCTTAAGGACTTGCACCAAAGGCGCCTGTAATAAGTGACCTAAGTGCCCAGTGGACTATTATCTTTTGAACCTTAATTAATGTACAAGTAAAAGAGACGAAAACTGGTAGACCACTTCCTTGGCTGATTGTCTGATATATACTCATTACATACCTACTGCAGGTTATTTATACCTTAACTTGCAACTTGTTTCGCCGGTGAAAAAGCATCTTTAGGGCAAGGCGAACCGGCCATTTTCTTACAAAAGACAGTTTTAACATTTTTAGAACAAAAAATCCGAAACATCTACAGGACATCAGGAAGTCCTTCATATCTATGTGATCCATCTGAAGAGTCGTGTGCCCAAATGCCCGGGATGAGGCATAATATAGGCTGATGGGATGGGGCATTCCAGGAGAATGTCGATTACGCAAGGCATATACATTGTATAGCAGGTACCTTTGTAATATGAATGAAGCTGGAGAATATTACACTCGATCTTTAAGGCGCTCGGTTGTCTTGTGCGTCAAACGCATGCGTTTCCAATTCCATATAAATCCATTCAACGCAATGCGTTTGACGCAACGTATTTATATGGAACGCACAACCGAGCGCCTAAGTCAAGGTTAAGCCCTGAAATATGATCTCGAAACATCGGCTTCCTAGCATTGTCAGCAATAGAAAAAGAAAAGATTCACCGAACCGACCGAACCGATTTCATTGTGTATGATCTCGTGGATGATGGGGATTACGAAGTTGTCAGCACAGGGATGACTACGAAGTCACCGTAAAACTCCGATTTTAAGGCACCTGGAACGGCATATTTCATATCCTAAGCTTTTTCCGAACCACTTCGCGTCTCGGCTTTGTGCACAAAACACGCATTTTTATATTTTGGCCACAAATACGCAAAAATAATCATTTACCGCTTTCATTTATATTATAACCAATATCGCTAATTAGGTGTGGTGTCGCCATGTTAAAAAACTGGTAATTTTACTGTTTTTCAGGCTGTTAACTTTAAGATTGTACTGACTGTATCGTGATGAACTGAAAAAAATGTTTATCTACACACATATCATAAATCCTCTAATATGCGTTCGGAAACCGTAGAAAATGACTCTCATTTCAACATTCAATGAATTTATGGCAATTTTCTTATCTGTGGCTACAGCAGTAATTTAATTTTTCATTTTAATCTCATATATGATGTTAAAATATTAAACGTCAAACAAAACTGTCAAAATTTAAATGTCAAAGTTGACATGTCCCTATTCTGGTATCACTGAAAACTCAAATTCAGTCGATGCGAAATGTCAGCCCGATGTTTTTTTAGTATATATCGCACGAAATTTGAGTTAGAACGACATGATCACATCAGAATAGGGACTCTTTACTTTTTAAAATAACATTCAGGTATCGGTTGCCAGTTCTGATTCCGATATTTCCGCAACCGTGCAAAAAAGGTTGTATTAACACAATTATTGTATTTATTTACTACGGTTTTTGAACCCATCTTAGAGTAGTTATAAATGTTATAATATGTGTGTAGATAAAGTAATGTATGCAACTGTACATAATTAGGCATTAAAACACTCGTGTGACCTTATTATGAAACTCACCTTCGGCTCGTTTCATAAAACACACACGTGTTTTAATGCCCCTCATTATGTACCAGTTACATAAACTACTATTAAAGGCCGCACAAATCAAAATCATGCGTGAAAGGAGGCATATGCCCAACAGAGGGACGTATAATATTACGATGCATTATACTCGTATACTTGAATTTAAACTTTCGTGAAACATGTTATAACTTTATTAATACGTGAGTTTTAACCGTTAAGTAACATAAAGTTATGCATTATATAGCCTGAAGAATGATGACATTACAAATTACACTAACAAAATAACGACATAAACCATTTTCTTTCCCCAGTCTCAGGCGGCCTCGAGTGGCCAACCATTCGTTCTGAACCGTCCGAGTCCGATTTTAATGACACTCAAAACCAATACATGCAATTTCCATAATGAGTGAACCCGTTTTGCACGCTCTTTAGAATCTACTAGCACTACAACGAATAGGTTTACATCAAATTTTCTTTTTCCATATTTCGTCTTCAACTAACAGAAGGCTACTTGTCTTCCGTTACTTGAAGACGAAATATGGAAACTCTCCGTCACTATTTTTATTTCACTTGCTGCACATAATCACACATATACACTTTAATTCCGTTCCTGACATGCATCGGAATGTTTTTGAGTACATCTTACAGATGTTTCCAAAGTTTAGTACAACATAGTTTAGGACAGTTCATTTCCTAGCCAACACGCCTCTGTGAACTCATTGACTCTGCTCAGACCCCATTTTTTATTTCTCATTGTTGTGCATTCTATTAATTAGTATTTGTCTATTTATCTACTAATATATGAATAAGTTGGCTAAACACGTTCATTGATGGAAACTCTTGTTGAATGAATGAGAGTGATCGACGAGGTAAATGATTTTGTAAAGAATGTTTAACATCAGTAACATGCCCAAAAGATTTTTTTACAATATTTATTAGAGATCGAAGTTCTCGCACCATATAAGATTTCAATATTGGGAATAGCGCACCGGCCCGGGGCGGAGACGGCCATTACACAATCATAAGTTGAACCGTTACGGCGCCGGATGCTGCGGGCCGGGCTGTCTCGTCAAGCATTGCGCACGCCGGCTCAACGCGCCCACATGAAACACATGAAAGAGGATTTAATATATTGATGTAGATAATAGTAGTTTATGCAACTGTTACATAATTAGGCATTATGTAGTAGTTGCATGAACTACTATTTACAGACAATATATCGTGATTCTATAATTGGCTGTGTCAGAAAATTATCGACACCCAAACTATCCTATATCAACGTTTAAATCTATTTTTCCTTCACTCAGACCGGATTCAATGAATTGAATGGGCATTCGTTTAATGAACGTGTTTGGACCGACGACGAAGTTCAATTTAATTAATGACTAGCTTCCACTTTCCTATCGCTTTGTAAATCGATTTTTGAAGTGTAACCGAGCGTAACCCATTTTAATGGACTGAGCGTGGATTGTATTGTACGCCATTTCGTCCTCGTTTTTAGGGTTCCGTACAATTCAAGCCACGTCTCTGTTACTCTCATATGTATAAAACCCGTAAAGCCCCCTAGTGTGCCACACAGCTGTAAGGCGATCTGTAACTGTTTGCTTATAGCGCAACCGGCGGCGCCGACAGCAGACCCGGGTCCACGGGCGGCACGCCCACCGAGGAGCAACCGCAGGGCGTAGGCAACGGTATGTATCCACACAGCCGTGAGGCAAGCTGTAGCCGTGCGTTTGTAGCGACCGGCGCCGACAGCAGACCCGGGTCCACGGACACGCCCGCTGAGGAGCAGCCGCAGGGCGTAGGCAACGGTATGTATCCACACAGCCGTGAGGCGAGCTGTAGCCGTGCGCTTGTAGCGACCGGCGCCGACAGCAGACCCGGGTCCACATGAGGCACTCGTTTTAAATATAAACCACCGATTATTTTGTTCTCTTTACAAGTAAAAAAGTTATAGCTTGATTTCATTTTTTTTACCTATTATGTGTTTTTATCTTTGCTGTTTTTGTTCTCCCCGTATTTAGCTATTATTTTGTTTTATCCCTGTTTTGTTTCACCACTTTTCAGAGAGCTCCGGCAAAAAGTTGTTGTCCATTGACGCCATCGAAGTACCTGACATGCAGGAGCGTTAGTATTTTATTTTATTTCCATTGCGGTTTTTGTTTTTATTAATCCTTAAGGGCCCTGACACATGTCCACGGTACGGCACCGCACCGGGCACCGTCTACGGCCTTTGTTATTTGTACGTGGCCGCGTACGGCGCGGCGCCGTACCGTGGACATGTGTCCGGGCTCTAAATTCCAATCCTGCGAAACTTGTTGGGCTACTAACCTTTTCTTTAACAGTAAATGCCAAGTATCCCAATCAATACATTGTTGGAATACTTTGAATGCAGCTCCTCTTTCCAACTCCTTTACAAGTTGCTTCTTTTTAAACTATGAAATTATTTCTTGAAGTCGAATACAGTACGATAAGGTACTTCAAGTTTGACCCTGACATGTTCTCTTATTCCCTTGGACAGTCAACTCAACGTTAATGTACAGTCAGCCCATGAAAATGTTGAGCATACTTAGAACCTTGTCACATCGAAATCTAAGAAATATTTAGACTGAAACGTCATAAAATTTGAAACCTCTTTAATTTGACAAAGTACTAAAGTGCTCAACATTTTCGTTGGCCCACTGTAACAGAATTTATGACAGACATACGATTAAAGACAGTGTCTAATGTCTATATAATAAACACTATTAAATTATTGTTAGTGTCATACTTGAAGCAATTTACGTGCAAGGTGCTTTGGGTTAACTTCAAGTACTTCAACAATGGGGTAATGTTGAAACAGGCAAATGTCTACTAAACTAGTAACACTTTGTAACAACATCTCTTGCTCAAGTATTAAGTGCTTCTCTAGTTTAGTAGATATTAGCAGTTTTCAAAATTACGTCATTGTTGAAGTTATCCCAATGCACCTTTTTACAGAATAGTATTACATACAGAACGGACACAAACCCCCCGCACCGAGGTCAGTTACCTCGTCCCTGAGAGACCCGCCTGGTTACGATCTAGTGCCGTCGCGCCTCGCAATTCGACCGCACCACGCGCTACGCACCCGCGCAAACAATTGACGCGTGTACCGACAGCGGACGCACACATACTTACCCACAGCGCTTACGTTCCTTCACGTGTCACAGGTGTGACCCTACATAGGATTGAAAGGTTCCATCGGCATGAAACACTAACCTTGAACTGTCCCACAGTGACGACGAAGGCGGTCGCCGGCGCCAAGTCGCTCGGCAACTTCCTGTACTCCGCGGTGAACAAGGCTGGCGCCAAGGTCAGCGAGGCCAGCGCCAAGATCAAGAAAACCGTCGAGGAGAACGTGAGTACCTTATAGATATATAAAGAAGTTTGTCATACCTGGTATGACATACCATAAAGTGCCAAATAACGTACGCTCCGCTCGCGGAAAATCCCACTTCCTGATCAGCGTGGGCACTTACCACGTGCAGTAATGAGGGATCGTCCTAATACAACGCGATTACGCGATGATCGCGCAATCGCGCGAGTGAAATTCGCGAATATATTGAACTCGAATAGGTATCCTAAAGGGATCGTCCTAAAACAAACGCGACTACGCGATTCGATTATCGCGCGAACTCGCGACTTTTACTAGTAAATATTCTAAGTAAAAATCGCGCCCTCGCGCGATCATCGCGTAGTCGCGTTTGTATTAGGACGACCCCTAAAGAAAGCCTCAGATCGCAAATTTATCGCCCATGCCTTCGGCTCGGGCGTCAAATACCGATCGATAGGGCGATCTGAGGCATTCTTCGTTTTACCGCCCTTGGTAAGTAGTAATGTACTGTTATTAGATCAATTTCAGTATAAGTCTTATAATTCTACACAAAGCGTATTATATTTACAGCTACTAAATATCTTCATTGATATATTTATAGGTAGGGGTACACCGGAATGTGAAAATACCCATTTAGGTACGCAAAGTTACTTTTTGTTCAATAATGACGTTAGTATGGAAATTACATTTAGAAGTTCCCTCTTAAATGGTGTACTACCGATTTACCATAAAACGGCTATAAAATCACGAAACCTTGTAAGTTTCTATTCTAAACTCAAGAAGAATAATAAACCTTAGATAACCGGAGGACGTGAGATGACGGGAATCCAGAAGTTTCTTTCTACAACTCTGAAACCGGGGAATTTTGGTTCTCACTTTGTGTATAATTTCAGAGAGAATCCGAACGTATAATGATGATGATATTTGAATATATTGAAGATTAATGTCATCAGTTCATCACTACATTCAAAACTAGTGCCTACGCCAAATCTTGGGATTAGGTAGCGGACCCCAGGCATCCTTCAGGATGCAACTGTACTGGGATAACGCTAGGAGGATGGATGGAGTTCATCACTACATAGTCTACATACATGTTAAAACAGAGTCCCTCGCCGCGTCTCTGTCTGTAGGTATGTCTGTACGCAATAAACTCAAAAAACCGAATGGATTTTCATACGGTTTTCATCAAAAGTATTTTTATGTGGCATACATATAACCTATTCTCTATGGGTATGCGACTGGGTTTGTATTGTAAATTGGCTAGACTATAAAGATATTTGTCACCTTTAACACATTCCCTGGGAAACTGAATTTCAAGCCACTCCAAGCTAGTTAAGTATGTGGATGGATACCGGTTACCGGTTGAGATAGATATTGCCGATATTGGCCATAATATCAAGGCCAGTTATATCAAAACAGACTTAAAATTCCAGCCCTACGAGCTGTAGGTTGAGAGTGTTGAGACAAAAGAAATTTCCGTTTCTAGAAGCGTAACTAACAATGTTAAATAGAAAACTCCCATGAGTCAATGACATATTGAAATATAGTGAATGACCCACTCACGAACGACGAATATCGCTTGACATGTTTCGGACCAATACGTGGTCCTTAACGATGAGAACTAGCCGCGACGACTTAGCGGGTAGCACTGCGCTCGGTTGCTCGGTGTTGGCGGCGGCAGTGGCGAGGGAGGCGAGAATCCACCCTCATTTTCTTAACTAAAATGTACAGAAATAATTACAAAGAGGCCGCAGCACTAAACAACAGAAGTAGTTAAAATAAACAGAATTGTTCCCGTAACTAAGTTGTGGCCAAAAGTAAAACACCAAAGTTATTCGTAACTGAAGCCATCTATCGCAGATGGCTCTGAGTTTGAGCTTCTTAATTTTCTATGTTTAGTTGAAACAGTATCTGTGTAATACCGCGGTAATAGAAGTCGGGACCGGAGTTTCAAGGGAAAATTTATGTAGAAAAAGCTTAGTTTACATTTTGTTCAACCGCAATAAGGTTGCTCAACGGAATTTGTTACGGAGAGAGAGAAGAAATAAGGAATAGATTTATTTAGACAAGTCTATAAAAATAAATAAATATTTGCGGTCAGCCTTACACAAATCAACCTAGTCCCAAACTATGTAAAGCTTGTACTATGGGTACTAAGCGACTGTATCCTATCATATACTGACGAGCAAAAATAACGGGTACACTTTGTATGGAAGTTACATAGAAAGTGTACCCGTTATTTTTACTCGTCAGTATAGATAAACGTATACTTAAATACACAGAAAACACCCAAGACTCAGAAACAAATATTCGTTCTCATCACACAAATAAATACCCTGACTTCCAGCTTCGTAGGCAGGGTCACTAGGTACCTACTAGGCTAAGGCAATGCGAGCAACCACTATATGTATAAGTTTGCTTCAGATTTATTCATCGTGAGGCCATTATTTCGAACTATGAGATATTCGAAAAGACTTCGATTGCCAGTTTTCTTGCACTTTTAGCACCACCCAGGGTTAAAATTTTAACGTTTGGTAGTCATTATTTGATCAGAATTACAATGTTTATATTAGTTATTAAATTACAGTTCCCAACGCGAGAAGCCAAACCGCACACATTCCAAACTTTTAGGTCGTTTATGTGTGGCAGTAAATTTCAAACATTTCAGAACCGCTGGTTCCCCGGAGCTTCAACTTTCAGAACTAGTCACATAACGAACAAAAAACGAAAATTGAGGCAACAAAGGGAGAAATTGACGATTTCCGCCCAAGGGAATAACATTGCTTTCAGGATGAAGCGTTGATTATGATGAGAGGTTCCCCAGAGAACATTGTTATTGTTGCTGAAGTTAAATGGAGTTAAACGACTTTATTTTATAAATGTATGGTAGGTAATCCTTAAATTGTATTTCTTGTTCATTGCCATTACAATTCTTCATGAAAGAGGAGTTATGGCCGAAATAAGTTTCACGGCCAGTTATTCGATACACAGAGTAAACGCCTCGCGTCGGCGTCCCAACGTAATATTATTTAATTATAGGAAATAAAATTATATATGTATGTTAGTCTTTAAGGTATTTGTAATATAGGCCACAGATGCCTGACATAATGATTTACCCCCCTTATTCATAACACTTAACAAATCTCTGCTAAGTTAAATGTTGTTTGTCCCTTTCTCACAAATGTAAATATTAAAGTGACAAATAAGGGCAAACGAACTTTAGCGGCTTGTTAACTAAACTATTATTAATAAGGGGGTAAATAAATAAATTGGAATCTAGGTCTTTTCAAAGCATGAGTGTATAGACGCGGCTGTTGGGCCAGTGATCTTGTTTTCACCTACCATTTGGCGAGTGAGACTAGGGAAACTGGTGCTCAGTAGGTAAATGAGCAGTAACTTAGTCGAAATAATACAAGGCTTATGAATTCTAAAGATTTTGTATAAATGCACTAAAACCGATCTAATAGGTAACAAATGCGGATATATTTGTCACCCTTTTAGTTTGCTTCTAAACCTTTTACGTTCCAGTTAGAAGGAATACGACGCAGTTTGCACTTAAAGGAGCGTTTACGTTCACATATTTCCCCCCCTAACTACCACACAGCACTTAACCCTGCGTATACTGCCTCATCAACCACTCGCTGTGTACCCGGGAAACGGAACAAATATCAATTTAACCCCCAGGTTTAATGAGCACTTACGACCTGGGGCCTATTGCATAAGTTTACTAATAATACTAGGAAATAATACTAGTTACAAGTCAATGATTTACAAGTCGTACTTATTTGTGTTGCATAACCATTTTTGATTTTACTTATAATACAAGGATATTCCTGTTGCATAAATTGCTAATAATATTTCTAAACTACAAGTTATAAGATCTCAAATTACTAGTACTAATATATTCTGTTGCATAATATATTTATTGGAACTTGTAACATTGGTGCTAATATTATCAGCAAATTATACAAATCATTAGTAAATTTGTTGGCTGAATGAGTAAAACCTTTGCCTAGGTCATGCTTTTTTTTTAAAGTAACATTTAGGCGGCAATTTGAAGACTGAATATTGACACATTTTCAGCGACAGGTATTTAACAAAATATAATTGAAGTTTTTGAGTACAAACTTATTTCTATATTATAAAAAAAATACGGGAAAACGTGAATTCACAACAACTAAAATTGAAAATGTGCGTTTTGGCAAAAATTAACGAAAAGAAAGACGTGTTATTTGGTCCATTTTCCGCAACCGTTACAAAAGAAATAAGATGTGATGCCTGGAAAAGTATTGGACAATATGCACAGAGCCTAGGTATTTTAAAAGAAAATAAAGATTGGACCTATATTCGCGATGTTTTCGTTTTGTAGAATAAATTCAGCATCTTCGACATCAGATGAATTTAATAAATGGTTCATTTTTGATATAACCGTTTAACGGTTCATCAATGGAATACTAATATTTTAAAAATATGGTGCCCCTGACGTACGTAGAAATAATTACAAGTTTGTTCTAATAATTTGTGTTTTTGCTTTCATTTTGCAACAGAAACTAGTAAAATTCACTAATTATATGAGTTATTAGTACTAATATTTTGCAACTTGTAGTTTATTACTGCTACTTTATTATGCAACAAAAAATTATAAATTACAAGTCGAGGTACTAATATTATTAGCTTGTACTTTAGATACTTGTATATTGTATCTTGTACTTTATTATGCAACATAAAAGTACAAGTTACAACCAAAACCGCTAATAATACTAGCTTGTATTTTGTTATGCAATAGGCCCCTGATTGGAAATCGGGGCTGAATCGGGCGGTTGGCAAATAGTGGCATTGTGGGCGATAGTTGTACAAACAGCAACACGTTAAACTGATCAGTAGTAGATCTTATCCGGTTGGAATAGGGTTTACATATGTTCAGTTAATTGTGTTTTCGATGGTACTATAGTTAAGTAGGTATAGTGAGGGGGGTCTTACACTTGTTTTAATACGACCTTTAAACTGGATTCAGACTTATTTGACGGGACGCTCTCTGATGCGCTCTGACGGCTGAGTCAAAGCGCATCAGATCTTAACCGTACTAAATGTATGTAACCCATATCGATTTTTATAGATTGAGGGAATCACTATTGAGTTTTCTCTAAATATTATAGTATATAATATAATGTTCAGTTCCATTTTAAGATAATGATTTAACAATTTTATGGAAGAAACCTTTTACCCGATATCGGATCCGGATTTCGTAGCTAAGTTTTGGCCTACTTTAGTAGGCATACATTTTTTTTATGCTATGACGGTGTCAAACAAGCTTACGGTCCACCCGATGGTAAACGGACACAGTAGCCTATAGACGCTAGCCTACAGACATAGCTAAGTTTTTACCGAAACACATCTAAAGTTTAGGAATTCAATTTATAAAAACGGACAGCTTCCGACATCATCCACAGTCGTCATTATTTACAAAACATGCCATTTGTCACATCTGTTAGCAGATACTGGTTATATAATTGGATTGTCAGTAATCCCCACGGCGGGCTTCCTCTGATACGGTCGTGTTTATCGGCATTCCTTTGTTCTCGTCGGTCCCCGCATTTATATAATTAGTATCCTGGGTTAGTAATTGATGGAATCAGGCGTTACTCTGCGGAATTCCATGATAATTTCTAGACCAATATCCCTTCGCTATTCCGTTAAAAGAACATGTAAGTCTATAACTTCTATAAGCGATAATGAGATGCATCCACTTGCTTATTTTAGCGGAATTCTGCTTCCTTACTATTTACTGCTGTGGCGTAACGACCCGAAGTGGAAAGACCGCCAGGCTTCCCTGTCCCTAGCTATCTCCGTCCATTCGACGACGGTCTGGAGCTCAGTTAGGTCCGGATTTCGTTGCCCCATCGGTACCTAGGACGCCCAACTGGTCTTCGACCAGCTGGACCACCCGAGTACGCTCTCCGGACAGCACGATCGTCACCCATACGGACTACGTGCCCGAGTCATCAGAGTCATGCAGATTTCATTTCTCCTATGATGTTCGGCTAGGACAGATTTTAGATTTCCTGGTCTTTGCCGAGCCTCCAAATGCCGTCCTTTCTACGAGTCTTTTAGAGGAATAGCAAAGGAATATTGTACAAGACATTTATCCTGGATTATTATTGATGAGCGTAGCTTGTGTATAACAATCTGAGACGGCGTAGAACTTCAAAATAGGATTAATCCGCTGTTCAAAATAGGACCGTGTTTAATCCTGCCAAAACCGGTAGCTTCATTCAAATAGGCCCTATATAAAATCACTAGTCTATCTAGATTCGGTCATTCATCACAACTAATAGCCGTGAATGGCCTTTTACTCTGACTCAATTGACTTGACCGTTTTATTTTACGATTACAACTTAACCTGGCTGACATTATGGCATTTAGCCTCTAGCCTCTAACTAGGAGTTGTTACGGTCACGCTATGAGCTCATTAGTTTCCACTCGCTCCGGTTACATTGTATTAAGAGTCTTACCCTAGCATTTAGGGAAAGGACAATTGAGCTTTGTTTATTTTAGTGTGGGATTATCGGCCTACAAAAGGCATTGTCCACATAGGCATGTGTTTTTGTTATGTGTCTTTCCGTGGTGTCGAAAAGTTAATTGATTGACCCTTTATTGGGTAGGTATTAAAGTAGCGATTCCGACTCTGGTCTGTCCGCTCTCTTCAATGGTTGGTTTTTAGTTTAATTGCCCTAACGGTTTTCAACGTTTGTTTAACGGTTTTCATCAATAAATAATAGTACCTACTCTAGTAGTTTGACAGTGAAGGCAACATAATCTACAGTACATACCTAATTTTCAGACCCAGATTTCTTTTTTTATATTTTTAGTTGCGTTTCCAAAAAGAAAGAATCTCGAAGTCACAGATTCTCATTCGTTACAGTTAATTTATTAATAATTTCTTTGAAAACAAATAAATTATGAACATTTTGGTAACTGACAACAGCTACAAAAAGTAATTCTACATGTGTCCTTAAATTATCATTACCACATACATACATCTAAAAGAATGAATATCAATGGATAGGTAGTACAAGATCGACATCCCACCAATTGAATTCCCGGTGCCAGCTTTATCTTGGAAAAGTGTCACGATCCTCGTATTAATTTTCCAAACGGAACTCGCGGAAAAAGGCCAACATTTAATCAGAGGAGCGAAGGAAAAGCAATATTGGACAATAAGTGTACCTGGCCAAGTTATTATTGGTTTCTTTTGCGATAGTATCTAGATATACAGTGTGTCTGTACTTGGCAATGTATCTTTAAAATGCAACTACTTAAATTACTTCTTGGCCAAGTTATTGCATTTGTTTGCAGTTTTTTTCTCTCTACAGGGATAAATTGTTTTAATTTTTCAAAATTAACGAGAAAGTAATTGTTATAGACAATAAGAATTAAAATTCAGCTGCGATTTGTAGAGCGGTGCTGCTGGTGTAAAGTTATTTCCATTTTGAGCGTAAACACTTGAATCCCACGTTACGGTCAAGAATTTACTTTAGAATTCCTCGCTACGCTCGGAACTATATTGTGGAACCTCTCGCTTCACTCAGGATTCAATAGTCATAGTCATATACATGCATTTATCGCTTATTATGTTGTACAATGTCTTAAAACTACATAACATGCTTTCAATATTGCAATATACCGCCCTGGCCGTAAATATGTGATTTTGCTCCCTTGCTTCACAATTTACCATTTTCATGTAGCAAGAACGGTATCATCAAGGCTACTGATATCCTTTATTTATAGAAGAGTGTCTCCGTGCATAATTCGATTTGCCCCGGCCGGGAGTGGAAGCCCTAATTAATGTTATTTATTCAAAGGTCGTACTCTCCTCTTAGTTGTGGCGAGGATGTGTCAGGAGGGATCGTTTTATTTTCCTATAAATTAAGTAAGGGATAACAAGATAGACCTTTGACAAGAAGGACATTCAATACTCTCTAAGTTAAGGGGCTAACGAAAACACAAAATTTTTTTTAGACAGGATTTCTATGGGTTCTGGGTTTTATGATTAGATTTCGCCAATGACTATTTTCTTCTCAATAAGTATTGAAGCCTCTTGTTTATAACATTATAAACACTCGTGCTTTGTACATATATTTAAAATATATGTTTTAACGGGTCTAACTCGGTATATATTTATTTCTTATTTCTTGTTGTTTTGTGTTTGTTTCGTCACGGCGCCGTGGTTTCACCAAATGGTCACAACGGAAGACCAGCGCTGGCTCTGCCAGCATAACGCTGAGTTGTGACCATTTCGTGGCAAAATTCGGTTTTGTAATGTCCTGTTTGTAAGTGTTTTGATTGTCACGAATAAATGTTTCCTTTCTTTTCTTTGTTACCGACATTTGGACAGTGGACACGGGTTCCACCGGTCATGTTCTGCCGTGAAAAAACACATAAATCTTTTAAGCCTCTGCTAGTTTAGTGAATTTGTCCAGGACGGAGCTATTGTACTCGGCGGATATACCATCACTGTTTTGATGAAATGTCAAATGGCTCCAACATTCTGATTATTCACGACCGCGCTGTTTTTTTTTTAAACCAAATTAATAAAATATGAACTCGTCGCCAATGTCGCCATTGCATTGCTTTGATTGAAAGGCCGGTTGGTAGGTAGCTGACTGTTTATTTATATGTGTCACATCCAATTTTCCAATGTGCCAATCCCGTAGGAAGTTTAGATATGAATATAATTTGTGAATTAAAGTTCAAAAGTAGTTTTTTTTAATACTACGACGGTGGCAAACAAGCATACGGTCCACCTGATGGTAAGCGGACACCGCAGCCTATAGACGCTCGCAACTCCAAAAGAGTCACGTGCGCGTTGCCGACCCTTTATAAAATTTGAGGAGGAGTAGTAGACTGCATGCACCGCTTTTTGCTCACTGATACAAATTTTTCGACTTATCAATTACAATGGAATACATTGTTAATGCGTAAGCATACCTATGTTTGAGATCGACTATTCAAGTGTTTATAGATGGCCTACATGTGCCAACGCACCGAACCGGCAAAACCCTGAAGTCACATTTCCCACATTGGCATCCGTACCCTAGTGGTGGTTTCAGCCTCAGGTGCTGGCGCCTTGCCAGCGACAACTGGGGCGGCATAATGCGGTAGTGACGCAAGACGCCGCGGATAATGCTATATTCACATATGCGCAAACATATGTTATTATTGTCTGCGACATTTGACAGCTGTCATCCTAGTACAATTTATGTCATATGTGACATTTCTTGACCCGGGCGCCAGACATAGCTTCAAAGATTTGCAAACAAATATTGACGCACCCGGCCAGACATGCTTTGCAAACATTTGAACGCTTTGATGTGTCCAAAAACCTACACCGCATGGCAAAGTGCCAAAGTCCACATGGCTGGAGGTCCCGGGTTCGAATCCCGGTCAGGGCATTTATTTGTGTGATGAGCACGAAAATTTGTTTCCTGGGACTTGGATGTTTTCTATGTATTTAAGTATCTATTAATCTACATAAGTATGTATATCGTCACTTTTATTACCCATAGTACAAGCTTTGCTTAGTTTGGGACTAGAGGTTGATTTGTGTAAGATTGTCCACAAATACAATACAATACAATACAATACAAATACTAATAATCTTTATTGTTCTTCTTCTAAATATTTATTTATTCTGTATTCTAAATATTTATTTATTTATTTAAAGTGCAAATCTTTGTTCCAACTTTGACGACATAGTCAAAGTCCCTTGCCACAAATAGCAATCAAATGTGTGTTCAAACATTTGGGGCTATGTCTAGGGCTGGCTTAATAGTTGTTAAAAGAACAACGTAAAAATTTAAGAATACAACCTCCAAATCTAACATAAATATTCCGTCACTACTCCGAGCATTTAAACGACATTTAGTATGCAAAAGAGCCCGTTTGTCTGTTACTTTTCCATTTCCTTTCAAAGTCATTTTTCTTCAACGTTTTTTACCGGACAGCTACGTCAAAGGCTACAAAAGCGTGAATAATAAACGATCGTTACTTTTCACGCTAAAAATACATCTATAGAGGTAAACTTGTGCTTTGTTCCATGTTTTAGTTTTTTTTAATACCACGTCTGTGGCAAACGTACAGCCCTGATGGAAAGCGGGCAACACCAGGGGTGTCACGTGCGCGATGCTGACCCTTAAAAGAATTACACACTCCTTTCTTGAAGAGTATGGGACTGTAGTTTCTCTTTGGTGTGTCAAGTTAGTCTAATCTGTTTATTTTACGGGCCCTTTACTATCTTAAACTTTAATAAAATCATCGTATCCTTTAATCACTTTATATGTATTATCAATACTAATACTTTTGTCATAATTTGAAAACAAAATAGGTATTATATTACTTAAATAGAAATTGAAAAGCGTCTCTTCTATTTGCAATATAAATTAAGTATACCCTTACCATGAGTTTGCAGTGTTTGCATTACCGTACTCGCTAGCGACTGCGTAAACGATTTAGTATGGACAAAAGTACAGCGCCTCTGGCGGTTACGCAATAGAACTAAGAATCGTCATACTAAATCGATTACGCAGTCGCTAGCGAGTACGGTAATGCAAACATTGCAGTGGCGGAGTGTCCATACAACTCGATTCCCACCGGCTTGCCTAATTTTCAGCCAGTCCATTTCTTTTACTACGGCTCATGATGAATAAGAAAGGCTACTTATTTCCGGCTTCCCTAAGAATATTTTTGACGCGCCGCAATTCAATCAAAATCTAAAGTTGGGTATGATTGATTCAAGACTTATTTTAACTTGCTCTTATCATTCAATAAAATTCTCTTCTCATCCATTTTGTTTGTAGGGTTTCACTCTCTGCCTCAATTGAATTTATTGTAGCTTCCTTTATTCTTTTATTCTATTACGCCCATATGATTACATCCGATTTCCGATGTACTTACCCCTCCATCATCGGTTGAGTTTACAGTCTATTCATCCTTACACATATCAATTTTTCGGTTACTTATACTCAACGTTGATTACAAATCTTTTATCACTTATTCAATTCATTTATTGCTCGAAATAATAGGGATGTTGACTCAAAATTCATTATTACTCCATACGAAAGAATACATAAAACTATGCCAAATAGTGAAAATCCTATTCAAATATCTCAAAAAATAACGAAACTACAACCGTTAGAATGTCTTTAGTTCGAGAGAGAAAGCGCTACAGATCAGTGACGTCACTGACCTCGAGCGCCATAGTAAATGACGATCGTTCAATACAGAGGTGCGTTTTGCGGAACAGGGACAGAAAATGCCCCCTCCTAAAACTTTGAAGACTTATAATTATGTAATTATTTATTCTTTTGAATTACTTTTTTCGCTATTTGATTGAGAATTTGATCCTTTTTCGTGAAAATTCGGATTCATTGATTTTCTTATTTGGTGTCAACATCCCTAGGCATTTATAAAATATGTGTTAGGAATTGAATAGGAAGAACTGAGCCCCTGTGACCTAGATATCGGGAGCCTGGCCTGAATTCTGGCTTTATTAATGTCATATTGATTTTATTGGAGAGCACTTCCGATTTCCAGCTTTCCGTCCCAGTAGGGGATTATTCGGTTTCTAATACGTACGGTTGACGAGTACTTACCAATCTTGCTTTAAGTGGATGGAATAGCGAAACGTATTTTCAGTTAATTCAGTACGAAATTGATGTTCAAATATTGTACTTAAGAAATGCTGAGAACGTATACGTATCCCTAAGCTCTTCTAATACCCTGTGGTATAACCTTATAATAACCGGTCATTAGACTTATTTGGGGTTACTCAACAAATTCTAGTTTTCCCTTGGGGTTGTATGGTCAGATGGTAGTTGCTTTCGTAAAACTAGTGCCTACGCCGGGAAAACGCTTTGAGGAGGGTACATTCTGCTCATTAGCTTATCACACAAAATATTTCACAGTTTCTTTACTTAACAGTTTCACTGCCAGCAAACCGCCTAGTGAGCGATACGTAGACTTAAAATTATTTGAACTGGCCGAGTTGTATCAAATTAGTCCGTTCTAGAAGCGACTTTACTGTCCAAGCATGAAGATTCAAAGTCCAATGACAGTTTTATGAAATGTCGGACAACTTTTCTCTAGTCTAGGTCGCTACATGGGTTTTTGAGGTACATTCAAGATTTAAGGTCAGGCAGTGAAAGTGTTAAAGTGATTTCCACCCACGACCGTAAGCAATTCGCTTTTAATCCCGGCAGATCTAATTTTAATAATTAGATCTGCCGGGAAAAGCGGTTTAAACAATGATAACGTAATTCCCGAAATCGCATATGAAAATCCCTTTCAAGGAACTTTGTATAAGGAAATATATTACCGCGGAAAATATTGCGCGCGACCTGCCGTGAGCCTTATTTGTAATCCTCTAACGAAATATCTGTCACCGTCGCGTACAAATCTCCTCGAGTAAACAGGCTTTATCACTGCTCACCTTTTTCTTTGAGCATATGAGATTCTCTGATGTATTTAGGCATATGAATTGTAGGTGTATTATTTATGTATGTATTAGTTTTTGCCCGTGACTTTTTTCGCGTGGAACTCGTTCATCGCGATAATCATAATAATTTATTCGTAAACATAGGTAACAGTGTTGGTACAATCAAGGGCACCAATATGTATACACTTTTTCACCTTTTTCCATTGAAATAAGGTCCAAAAATGTATACATATTTATGCCCTCGACTGTACATAAATAATAATGAACGCTATGTTTCGCCGATAGGCATACAAATTTAAAACTTTTAATTAAATTAGTCAGAATACATTATACATTGTCCAATCATTCTCATATATTAATATCATAATTATCATATATTTCAAGTCATAATAATTTCAACAAATTAAATTTATAAAAAACAACAATTAATTACAATTAGCGATAGAATGTAATAGCTATTGTGTTTATATCAGGCGCTTACCAAATTATCGCTCTTCCATACTAAGTTCCACTACCTTAAGGGATGATTTTCGGGATAAAATATGGATATGAGAACTAAGACATATCAGCCGTAGGTATATGTTACTTAGTTGATTTTGTGTCAGTTTAAATAATCGTCCGAAAGTTGCTGGCCACGGCTCCCAAAGGTACCATAGAAGTGTATTTTGAATGAAATAAAACAGTTTGCGAACTCGGCACGCACACAGCGAAAAAGTATGCCATCTGGGTGACGCATTTATCCTCGTTGCATACGTAAGCAAATCCACTATCTGACCTAATTTCTGTTCTCACCTCGCTAGTAATGTAATATGTACTATGAACCTTAATAAGGTCTACCGATGGTCAGTTAACTGTGATGCTGATAGTCGAGAAATTCTCATTTCATCACACTTGCTCGAAAACGGTGTCATTGCACGCAGGTGTTAGCAGCAGGACAATGAACATGTTAAAATAGATATTGCCAGGAACCCCCTTTTTTTACGTGGAGAAAACCTGCGAACCAGGTACCCAGGCATGGGGGGATGCCTGGGTTATGTGGTATTTCTAGCCACTAAAAACTCCACGGCGACCGCCATCTGCGCTCTCATGCGGGGGACTCCGGGATCTCATACTGAACGCACTGGAGCCCCCCTCGCGCTTTTCCGCCTTTTGGCTTGGGCCACCCTCCCTGGGGCTGATAAGCAAGTGCTGCGGCCCCCACACCGCATTAAGCACTTACAACCCCGACGACCCCCTTTAGTCGCCTTTTACGACAGGCGGGGGAGACCGTAGACCTATTGTAGTCCGAGTAGGGTTTGCAATCCGGATATCCGGATATCCGAAATATCCTCTCAGGATCCGGATATTTCGGATCTAACGGATCTTTAAAAATTTGATTAAAAATATGATAATGAACTAAAAGAAAGCTTTAATTATCTATTTTTAAATGGTGAATCTAAATAGAAACTATATTATTTAACAAAAATACAAAATAAATAAGTTTCTGGCTTAAACTTCATTTTTGGTACGAGTTTCGATATAACGAGCCCAAACACGACGTGTGTATCTTGTGTATAGTTTAGGAGTTGCTATGGCCTCCAGCATCAGATCAGCTTAGTCGCCCAGCCAAGACAGATTCGACGATTGATCTCCTACACCTGCCCAACTGGACCGTTTGTCCCAGATACACATATTCATCATAAACGAGTTAACGAGCGTAGTCTCACTAATTTCTTAACTGGAGTTAGTACTACATGGACGTTAAACATGATCTTCGGCGTTTTGTCCATGTTCGGCATGTTCATCTTAAGACCTCAGAGGACCTACACAACTCAGATCATCGAGTCCATCGAGCTTAGTACTTAAGTTCTCCATGGTCTCAGCCATAACCACTATATCGTCGGCAAACCGAAGGTGAGTGATATACTCGCCATTTATGTTGATGCCGAGCCCCCTTCAGTCCAGAACCTTGAACACATCTTCCAGTGCAGCAGAGAATTCATAGTTTCGGAGGGATGATTATCTCCTCACCTAACTCCCCGATGCAATGGTATTGGTTTAGAGTTTTGTTCCTGGAGACAGACTGACATAGTGGCGTTCTCGTATCTCGTACACTTTAGCACTTCGATATACCGGTAGGTAGCCTAATTGGTACCGCTGGAGAGCGAGTAACATAGCACAGCCCGTCACGATCGAATCAAAGGCTCTTTCGTAGTCCACATTATACGCTAAGCAGAGGGGCAGATTATACTCCTCAGTCTAATGTATAATCAATCTGACGAAGCGTATGTATGTGGTCTACGATACTGAAGCATTTCCTGAAACCGCCTTGTTCGGAAGGATGGAAATCGTCAAACCTGCCTGTGAGACTCGAGAACAACTTGTAGACATGGTTCAGAAGTGAGATGGGCCTATAATTCTTCAGCATGGTGTTATCTCTCTTTTTGAAGAACAACATCACCACACTCCTGTTCTATGCATTTGGCTTTCTGCCTAGTATGGCGGAATCGAAAAGCTTGAAGCGACCTAAGGATTAGCTTTTCGCCCGCCTTCAGGAGTCAGTGTTCCTGCGTGCGTGACTGATTGATTGATGATTGTTATTTCGATTGATATGATTATTTCATAAATATGACAATTATTAAAATTTTAACTACTAGTTTCACTTTTTAAGCAAGTATACAGCAGCTACTTACTTAAAAAAGCAGTTGTTAATCGATAAGGTGTTAATATTGAAATGGATCCGTTTTATCCGAAATATCCGGATATCCGGATCCTACGAATTTTAAGATCCGAATTATCCGGATCCTTAAAATCAACGGATCTTGCAAACCCTAAGTCCGAGTCTACAGGAACCCCCTAGGTGGCCTCTGAGGAGGCTCGTCTCTGAGGAGATTTTCACATGATTTCGTAAGTGACGTAAATGTTGGGAGCGCTCAGTTCTAGAGCTTTAAGTCAAGAACATTAATGGAACAACTGAAAGCTTTACTTTTTAGTATTCTTTGTAATATTCACGAGAAACGATACATCTGAATTAAAGCTGCTTATTTCATCCACTTATTTATGAATATAAGCCTATTTCTAGATTTCGGCGTCTCTACCAATGTATTGAATTGACGTCCAAATATAGCTCTATACTCGTAATATGTAAAACCGCTCTGGGACTTAAACAAAGCTCGGAATAGAAATTCTCGCATCAATTTGTTGAGCAATGAAAAATATTATACCATTTCTTCATCGACTAAAATTCTCCTTTCTTGGAAGGAGATGTCTGGGTTTTCTCGGCTTTTCTTCTAATTATAAATTAGTAGGTTTTTCAAGTAAAAATAAATGTCAATTAAGTATAAAATTGAATTAACTCTGTTTTCAAGTGACATTTCGAAATGTATCCATTGTTAATTATTTTTTACCGAAACCCTTCTGTGTAGGGCTGTTGCCTGTTGGGTTTATTCATTCAGTGACATTTTACGGAAATAGAATCATGGCTTGATTGTGGAACATTTTTAATTAATCAGTCCAAAGTTCTGCCCCTTTTGTTTATCTGTCCCGTTCGCTTTTTTATGCGAATAAAAGACCCTAATCTCACGTTAGTATTGTTTTTGTGCTATTTATATTAGCCCAACAAAAAATTATTCTGAGCCAGTGTAGATTGAAAAGACTCCGGTGAAATTATGTGCATAACTAGAAATGCTTCATAATTTGGTCGATTAAGTTTCAAAGGTTTATGTTAGTAATTTCCTTTTCATCGTAAATCTCGTCGCTTACTACAATATCAATTATACGACGTTTAAATTACCATGAGTTTTATTGAATACCATAATTATCTTATATTTCTATAATACCTTGCGGTAAGTTGCCATTATTTAACTGAAACTAATTTTGGCTTGCAATTACCTACAAACTTTGAGATTACGCCTTTTGTATGGCTATTGTTAGGTATCGTTTAAGTACTGGAATTATTATATAGTGTCACTATACCAGATATTGATTTTCTTGGTTATGTTATGGCTATTTTGTCTATGATCTCGATATAGGAATTTGATATGTACTAAACAAATACCACATTTAAATTTTTCCCTGCTGACCGCTCTTGTCTACTGCCTCGTCACATACCCTCGTATCCGGCTACCCATCATCCTCCATATAAATACGATACGCGTCATCAACATAAATGAATACCAAGCAGTGCTCGATAACCACTGCTCACTCGCTTACATCGTCTCCTAACTTAGAAATGTCAACCTTGTCGTGTATACAATATAGTTCACATTTCCAAGAAACGACGAGATGTTTGCGATCAGATGATATTTCATGAATCCCTTTTGTATCGCAGTGACCTGATTATTACGGACCTCTGATTAATAATTTTTTTTTAATCCAATAGATTTACAGATTGTAGTATGATATCTATCTCTCGTCTACTTTGGACCAAGAAAATATATTTTGAATTATTAAAATTTGCATTTTAAAGATGCTTAGACAAAAAATCAGATTTAGGTCAAATACGGTTTCACCGTATCGTTCGGCAGTTGGCACACATACTATAAAGTTAAGTAGCGCATTCACAGATACGTAATTCAGTGAAAAATCTCAACACCATGTTATATGAAATCTAAAATTTCTAAATAAAGCGTTAGCAACGTTACTGCTTAATACAAAATTAATTACGAAATCACCAAATCTCTCAACTTGAGTCCTAAAGTCCTAAGTTTGTCGTCATAGAGAATTGTTTTCCATCTATCTTCACAAAACTTGCGTACCTAATGGATCCCACTATAAATTCGTTTTATTTACCAGTTGTGCGATATTCATCAACATTTTGCTCGAAATGCTCGAATACATCACTCGCGCCATTGACTCGAATATTTCATCTCGCCCCATTGCCCTTCGTGTTTGTGGAATAGATTTGGGTTACGCAAGGTACTTCTATAAGGTGTGTCGAACGTCGAACTCACATTTACTGCCAGGAATTCGCATAGCAGGTGCTCTGCTCGTAGACGTGTAGCCATGCCTTTAAATGTACATGTAAACTGGATATGAAAATTAACAAAATTAGTTTCTACTTGCAACAAATATTGGCGGTCTCCCCCAATTTTCGCGATGACCTTAACACCTATTCAAGCTTCTATTTTTTGCTCAAAGCTTTCAGCCACGTTGCTCCGACCTTCTTACTAAATAGGGCCAGGGCTGGAGGTAAACGATATCACTGAGGCGAAAGGGATGGGTTTAGCTTCAAAAAGAGTTTCTTATTCTATTATGTCAATTTCCGATTGAGGCAGATATCTGGAATTGAAAGGTATTCTTTTTGCAATTCAAGAAATGATATATTTCGAGTTAACGTCCAAAGAAATGGCTTAAAGCGTAATCGTCTTTAAACTAGACCGAGGTTCTTCTGATGGTAGATATAGTTTGAATAATTTATTCGGAAAGCTGATTACATTTAAAATGCAGCCCAAAGTAGTAAGTTTAGATTTAGGTAAGTATCGATGTAAGAAATTGTTGTAGTTGATTTTATAGCAGTTCAGCGTCTTGAATGCTCAGCTACTGTATTTCTTAATGTGGTTTGTATTTTTTAAATTTTAGAAATTATACAATGAGGAGAAAAACTGCCTTTTTACCACGCCAGATGTCGCATAATCGACACAGCCTAACCTCATCTTGTCTTGACTGTGCCTAACCAAATCCTATACTTATCCTATGCCAGTAACCCGCTTTACACTTTACGCGAGCGAGATAGTTTAACTTCCCTTCCCCCAGCTAGCATGCTGAATATCGTAAGGTGTAAAGCCTTCTAAATTCCACTTAAAAACGATGTCCCATTAAAATGTCCCAATAACACCGACCTTAACGCAATAATCTCGGGATTTCGTTATCGTCCCTCATTTTCTCCTGTTGTTTTTGATTAACTTTGTCCATTAATAAAGTCTGCAAGCCGTAAAGGGGCTCTTAAATCGCCTTCAAAAGTGATTATCATTATTGCTTTTTTCTTTTTATGTCTTTGCATCTGGATTTTAGCTAATGTTTTTATTATGTCACGGTGTAGTCAGTAACCATTGTTATCTTTTACTTTAGAAACCTTCCTCTTGTTAACTTGAACACTTATTTTTTTCCATGTATGGATGCTGTATTGTTAAAACTTACCTACGATATCTTATTGCAGGATAAGCATTTTATAACAAATGATTTCGCTAAGCAGGTGGCAGTTTTAAAATGAAGCGAATTTCAAACGACGAAAGTACCTATACTCATTGTGCGCAATCGCTTTGAAAGGATTTAAGTATTCTCATCTCCGTTCTTGGTTCAATAACACGGCTGTAGCACTCCTCTGTAATGGATATTGCGTGTATCACACGCTGATTGAAATATCCTCCCTCTCTTTATAACTTTGGCCTCATGTTGGGCGCCATTTTTCTTATTCTAAGAAATACTTCATGTTTTACGTTTAATGTGAACTAAGCTCGTATTAGTCCACAAAAACTTGACAAAGCTCAATTTATCCAACTAACGAAGTGGAGCTTAAGCTAAACAAGTTTAAAAAGCCATTCGCGCTAACGCCGACGTAATTCAGCTGGTTAGGCATTTAAGGCCGGGTCATAACACAATTACTCGACGGCGGAGAGGTATTTAACTGCAGTTTAAATAACAAATTCAAGTCTAAATGTTTTAATGACACCTTAAAGTCAATTTTGATTATGATTTATCGGTTGTAAAGGGTTAAGTACATCCTCATGTCGATATAATATGAATTATGCCATTAGTTTTAAACCGTTGCTGCGGTTTTCCCGAGAGGCTTTACACGATACACCACGTAATTTTCTTCTTTACTTACTTCTCCATTACTCATATTGATAACCTCAATATAAACTTTATCCCGGAAGGGAGAAAAACAAGCAAAGCTATTTAATAACATGAATATTTTTTGCAATTTGTGGCGTAAAAACAGTTTGGACACTGATGTTATCGCCAACATAAATTCAGAAAGCAATTTAATCAGCGAAATCTAATTCAAAGGTGTCGACCTTATGAAAATATGACTCATCTTCATCTCATTCCCGTGGGATTTATTATTAGATAAGCCCGGGTTTTGCCTATATTGCGGAGCAGTGTGGATTTGCAACAGATAGCGGATTTTTAACTAGATATTCGCCTTTACCATGATGTGTTATGCGCGTTAGGTTGTTAATAAATTCTTTATTACTATACGCTCGGGTGTTGTAAGATCTTCCTTTTTTGTCTGGTTTCCTCCTAGATTCATATATCTTTATGGTTTATATTGCCATATTTAAAATATTAGGTTATTTTTGGTGGTTTTGATGAAAGGTTCCCTTTATATAAAACCTAATGGTTTGGTGCGTGTTATTACACTATTTAACGTAACAACAACGTAACGTGATGGAAAGGATTTACAAAGTAATATTAGCTCCAGGCTCTGGTGTAAGTATATCGCTAATCGGATTTCTGGGTGTATCGAAACTTCGAAACTGATTATAACTTTCGCGGTGGTTAACTTGAGCGAAAAGTTATATTTGTGAATTTCTCGAAAGTATCATCAATATTAATTTAGATACGATGTTACACATATGTATATTGAAGGGGTAAATACATGCTGGTACATATTAGTACTTTGTAAAATTTATTTTTATTTTAAAAGTCATTATGGCATGGGTTGTCTTTGGGCAAAACAGAATTTAGTGTTGGGATTACTCCGTCTCGTATACGTTTATCTGTGTAAAACACATACCAATAAAACAAGAATGTCACATAAATTGCCAAGAAATTTACACTCTTTTCTGACCGTGCGACATTGTACATCTCTAAGTGACAAGTACGCCTCGGGGCGGATGTAAATTATTGCCTTTTCGACCTTCCTCAGGCAGCGTTGAGTGGTCCTTTCCTTTTCCTTGTATATTCTCTGCAAAGTGATATTTTGATCCGACACAGGATATAAAAAATGGTGCGTTATTGTAAAGTCACGCGAGGGCCTCGCTTTTGCGTGCCTTCTGTATCTTTCCGGGCTATATCACTTTATGCCCTTGCCCAACCGTGCTTGCTTCCTCCGTATCCATTGTGCGTAGGTAGGTATGTGCGTTATTAGAAATACACCGTCGTCTTCTTCCGCGTGTTCTTTTCTTCTAGCTAGAGCTTTTTTTCGTCTCTTTCCACAGTTATTGTATCGTATGCTCGACCTGATTGAAATGTCTCAATCATTTTTACTATCCAGAAGATACATTTTTTCCTGCCATTGAATATATGACTCAAAACAATAGTATACAAGGTCTAAGTACAATCCTCGTAGTATCTCTTTATGTCTTTTGCCATTCGAACTATTTTGTAGGATTCCAAAGGAAGGTTGGCTTATTTGTGTTTATTCCTACTATTAGATACTACTGACATGAAGATTGATGTCCCCTGTCAAAGGATTTCATGTAGACATAACTTTTATTGATGGGCGCACTGAGTTTCGTTCTTAGAGGTATAGGTTTTTGTAACTATGGTATACACACGCAGTTGTTTGTGTGTGTTGAGTTGATTAATCAAAAGAATGCTTGTACAAAGGCCAACATCAGCTTCATGTGTTTTTTAAACAGTTACATGAATTTCTCGACCAACTTGTCCGTCTCATCGCCCTTGAAACTGCCCCTGATGTACCTAATCTGTGCCTTATAGTTAATATATTTATGAATATACTGCAAACCCTAATCGTAACGATGTATCAATATCAAACAGCAATTTATGTATGAAATGGTCCTTCTACTGAACTGGAGGTCAGTACTTACTGAATGGTATGAAAATTTTTGAGACATAATTCTTTACAAATATTTACTTTACCGTCAGTGCAGTGTACCCTTCTCTTCTCGTCTCTTTCCTTTTTATACGCTTTATTTTAAATTTTTCTTCTTTTTCCGTTTCTTCTTGTCCTCGCCTCGGCCCTCAAGGTTGAGGCGGGAGAAATACCACAAATAAGTAACTGGCCCCAAAGGAGGCCAAAACAAAAAAAAAGTGCAGTGTGCTGTATATAATAGTGTAAACTGTATATAACAGGTAGGGAAACTTGACACACAGACAAAGGGTATTTAGCGGGCTATTCCCAGAGGCTTCCCTCGACACTCATTAGCGGTCCGAGAGCTCTGTGAGCCTAGGAACCTAAACGTCGGCTTGTTCAGGCCTATTTTAAACACCAGGAAACAGGGACAATTTGTTTTTTAAAAGAAGATAATAGAAAGAGTTTTTGATAACAAAATGTTGATAGTATTGATGCTTTTTGTATATGATTACATTCGTAAGTGGGCTTCTAAGTCTAAATGCGATCTACCCATGGTTTATAATGGTGAATATATTTTGCTTAAGAGTGGTGTTCATGCCATTAAGTCATCTTAGAAAATTCCAAGTAAGTATGAAGCTGGATTAATCGTTTTACTAATCGTGGACTTGTTTATAAGTTGCAAGCAAAGGGACAAACAGAAACTTTCAAGCTTCTGTTACGTCGACTATACTATGAAGGCCGCCATTTCGTTCTAAAGTAGGCATATGTGCAATAAAGTACAGATAAATACCGTACCTTAACGATTCAAAGGGCTATATCGGTTACTTTTGCTGCTACGGATGGCACCATTTCTGATACGATCACGCAGAGAAACTCCCAGCACAGCCCTTACCATTGCCCTTTGAGCATCGACGTATCAGAAGGCGCAGCGTAGGCAGACCCTCCACAAGATGGACTGATGACCTGGTAAAATGGTGGTTGCGGGAGTCCGCTGGATGCGTGTGGCGCAGGACCGGTAACTGCGGCACCCTTTGGGGAAAGCCAATGTCCAGCAGTGGATCTCTTTCGGCTGATATGATGATGATGATGATGAAATATCGTGCTGTATATAGTTTGGTTAGGTAATTGACAACTAAAAAGCTAATAAACCCTGGTGGCTGGTGGCCCCTTCGTGGTACAATGAGCGTCGGACGTCCACAGACTCGATGGGTCGATGATATAAGGAAGATCGCGGGCCACGCTTGGATAAGGCTGGCTCAAGACCAGGACGAGTGGAAGAGAGTGCTATGCTCAGCAATGGGTGATTGCAGGCTGCAATTGATGATGATGATGAAGCTAATAAAACGCGATTTCTCTACGTTGAAAATAATTTTCCTTATTGTTTGTTTTTCATTTGTCAGTAGCAGATGCGACATAAAGGGTATATTTATTATTTAAGAACGGGTGTGAATTACGGGGTTTGCCGACTGCGACTTGACATGATCCTGCATGTTTTATTACGGAGGGAGACGGTTCATTTAGATTTATTTTATAACTCGTAACGTAATACAGGAGGCATAAATCATATTTTATTTACGCAACATTGTCATGATAAGTCGCGTAGCTCACTTTGATGCCCTCAAGGTTAAAGTGTTATTAAATTGGAAGTTGGTTTTTAGTAGGACCTGATTCATGAATTGTAAAGGTGTAGTTGGCCTCCTAATGATTAATGGTTAATAATCGTTAATAGTTAGTAGAAAACATTGCACAAATGAACGAAGGTTACTTAAAGATCATGGGAGACCGCTGGAAGCAGGTGGCGCAGGACCGGTCATTGTAGCACTGTTTGGGAGAGGCCTATGTCCAGAAGTAGACTACTTCCTGCTTATATGATGATGATGATATGTGTAGAGGTTGACACAACCATAACCTTGGTACATAATAAAATTATGTTTGTTTGGGATGGCAGCTCCAGAAGTAAAATAAATTTAGTACAACATTGAATGTACTCTTATCATCCTCACATTTACACTAAAGCACAAAACTCAGGCAACCTGAAACAACATTAACTCGGTCCATTCCACCGTCCACACTTACATTGTTACATTCCTCCAGTCCAGTCCACGCAACTTCAATCTTTCCACGACTAGTTATAAAGGTTAGGTTGGTTTGGTGTAGATATTCTCTGCTACATATTGTAAAAGGACATTTTCTCGTAATCGCGTTAAAGCAGCTCCGCTGAAAGCTAAAAATGGGTGTGGCTGATTTTTCTTTTGTGCTGTAGTCAACTGGCTTGTATTTTTGTACTTTGTTGTAATTCCTGATAATTAACCTTAGCCTGTAGGTAACTTTTCCTTTATATATTTTATCAAATTATCTTTCCAACTTACCAAATAAATTTCCAGAGACGGACGGTATAATTATTCGAAATCAGAACCATTAAATGGACTTTTTCTGTACAGAAAGGAAAGGAAACAATTCAGATCCTATTACCGAAGTTTTGTCAAAATATGAATTCGTATTCATGAAGTTTTATTAATCTTGGAAGAGAAATGTCGAAAAATGCTGCTGGTTTCAATGTTACATGAGATTTTCTGAGATGGGTGAGCCGTGAGAATGAGAACACGTTCTGGTAGCGAAGTAACTTGCTGCCGAAGTATTGCTTTGTTTACAAGTTTTGTTGGTCACAATTGATGGGATGACAAAGGCAAGGTCGTACTTAAAACTTGTACTTACTTAGAAGTTATACAGGAGGAAAATAAATTTGAACGAATTTTCATAAAAATTGGACAATTAACATCTTGTTTGTATCGTATCAAAATTATTATATTATAGCTATGCTAGGTCGCAAGAAGTTTAATGATGATGAGACTAGATCGTCGTTTATATTTCTTTAACTTTTTTTCTATTTGATCGAGTGAAACGAAGGTCTCCGTTTTAACTTCAAAAAAAAAGGCGAAAATCTGTGCGGATTTCTGGATTTCCGAATTCTGGTTGTTCTCCTCTGCAGGTCGCATTTCTCGACCAATTCCTGTGAAATTTTGTGAGCAGGTTCGATAATAATTGGTTTTTTTTTGTAGATTCACTATTTGGAAATTAAAAAAAACTCGTGAAGACCATAGCTCACACAGCCAGTAGTATAAGTTTTCAGTAAGAGTTTAGATTACTATTTCATTGAATCATTCTAGTATTCTTTTAGCGTTTATTCCTTGCTCATATGACTCTAAATCTCCCTACTTAATCTCCGACTAGTATCTGGACTCTTTTAAAGAAGTTTTAATTTAAAACTTTCCATATATTTTCATTAAATTACACAGCTCCATCTTTTGCCGTCGCCATTTTCTCGTTAGTAACTCAGCGAGCTCAGAGAGCTCACAGTATTGTTTGATCTAAGAGAATTAATACAATACTGTTGAAACAAAGTTCGGTAAACAAGAATCCCGTTTTCAAACGTTTGTGACTTTTGATTCGTTTCAACGTCTGTGTGTTAGAGAAGACTTTTATTATTCACAAGGTTTGCTTCGCTTTCTATGGATTCAACTAACCTTTGACTTTAATTTCATTTCTTTTTAACTTTTTTATTACTTTGTGTTTGCGCTCATGGAATATATGTATCGAACATGTTTTAGGTACCTACAAATGTGAATGCATGACATTTACGTCTTATTTTCTAACTAAATAATGACTGTTTATATTTGTGTTATTGAGTTTCCGAAATATCGGAAACAAATATAATGACTACCACTTGAAAATTAAGCAATTAATAGAAAGCCGTAATTCGTAGCAATATGGTTGGAGTGTATATAAGTAGACTAGCAACCTATCCCTGCAATATTGTAACCTACATTTGCTAGATGGCACTGACCAAAAATGTCTTCGTATGTTGCATTTCCCTTTTTCATGACTACCTAAAAAGAGTGTATGGTTATTTGGAATACGTATACGTACGGCCGTTATTATGTGCTTTTGTTCCCCACAGCTTCGAATTACTGACTAAGTGACTAACGGCGACTATAATAATGGCGAGAATTCTTCCGAACTTCAGCGTTTCTACAAATTAACATAATGTTAAATATTCATGATCGCATACTTATAATTGTGGAAAGTTTTCTCGTTTCATAAAGGTTTTTCTCGTCAAATGTTTTGCGTTTCAGTACTTCGTTTTCTTTATAAGACCCTAAGTAGTAATTTAAGTACCTACCTAATTCATCAGCTACAGAATTAAGAAATTTGGAATTGATAAGCCAGGCTGAGAAAATAGTAATTAAGATTTTTTAGAAATATATTTTGCAGCCAGTGCCAACCCTTATTGTGTAAGATTAAATTGACGGTGGCACGCTGCGAGGCCGTGAAGTTGTGGTTTACAGTCCAAGGGAGTTTCGACGCGGTTTGTGCGCTTTAAACTTTATATAAAGGTTATTTTGCCATAAATAAAGCTGCCAGTGGCTAATAATGTTATGAAATTTCAGTTGCTTGGTTATTTTTTGCTTGTTTACTCCTTGTACTTAAAGTCTATGGACTTTTATATACCTTCTTTTTAATTCTTACTAACTTGCATATTTAAAAAGCTGCGATCATTTAACGATTCGATAGTTTTTAAGTTTTGTTAACGTGAGCACAAACGTCTAACGAAACTTAAAACCTATACTAAACTAGTTTTTAAGTTTTGTTCGACGCTGTGAGATCGCAGGTATTTGACGCCCGAGCCGAAGGCAAGGGCGATAAATATGCGATCTGAGGCTTTCTTTATTACCGCCCGTGTTAAGTACAAATTTTTATGTCACCCCCTGGCCAGAAAGTGGGATTTCCCGCGCGCGGAGCGTGCGGTAATTGCCGCTTTATGGCCAGGTGTGACATATTTCTGTATCAAATTATTGTTGAATATTTTAGATGTTGTTGATATTATGGAAGGGTGTATTTGTTCATAAATTGGAAACATTATAGTCACTATATATACTAATTAGCCAAGTTATTGTAATTGGTCCATAATTTTGAAATTACTTACTACATTCCCGAATTCCATTTCCGAGTTCAAATAACATAGATCTTTATAAGGCACGAGTAAACAGGCATCTTCGGAATGCACTAGCTCGTCTACCTATCTATCTATCGTAGACGTCTACCTGTCTTTGCTCCCCTGGCTACATGCTGGCCAAGAGCAATCCCATATTTAATAATAAAAATATAACGTAACCCTTTTAAAGCTGCCGACGTTAAGGTCAAAAGGTTTATCTTCAAGTGTCGGTAGACTTAACCACTTTTAACTGGTTTTTTATATCCCATGACGCTAAGACACTGGCGCTCGCGTCACTGAAAAAGGTCCTAAGTCATGGTAACTGCCTAGTACTTCAGTCGTTTTAGCCAATATAGACATGTCGTAATCGTAAAGTTTTATGTTAGGTTGTAACACTGAATCGCTTTCTCAATTATATCGGTTCATAGATTCGATATAAAAAGGGAGAGGACAACCAAAGTAATCTAACTATATACATGGAACACTTAAGCTCAGAAGTATGTTGTAAAGTCTGAAAAACTATCTGATGTACATATGTACAAGATTTTAGCGGCAGCATGATACGACATCTACACTGGAGTTTAATAATATAAACTTTTATGCTTTATTCCTTTGTGATAAGGTCCAAAAACACCGACAAAACAGAGAAAAATAGGCCATATTTGAGTGAACCTGACTGTACCACTTCACAGGACAATACGTCAGCGCTATGACACTTCATCATCCTCCTAGCGTCCCCTCCCTCCCTAAGGAGGCCGGGGTCCACTTTGACACCTGATCAGAGGGATCGGCGTAGGAACTAGTTTTATGTAAGCGACTGCCATCTGATCTTCCAACCCAGAGACAAAAATAGACCTTGTTGGAATTAGACCGGTTTCTAGACATTGTTGGAATCGAAAGTCGCGAGCATTACCGTTCGGATACAGTGGCTCTTATTTTATCTTGCCTCGCCTATTTTTTAAATGAAGGACGCGCCTTTTTTATGTACACATATATCCGTACAATATAAAGACGAATGCTAATAGCAACTTCAATTGAATGTCTTTGGTATGTAGCGGAAATTGTACATGAAACGAGTAGGTAATGGTTCTGATCGTTCTGACTTCTCTAAAAAATATGTATAGGTATTGCTACTATTTCAATACAAGTGTATATACCGCTGCCTAAATTAATGATCAAAGCAGCAACAATCAGTTATCCCCATTGTTGATAAAATCAAAATCAAATGTTTATTCTGTGCAACACTAGACTCTTTTACATATATATACAGCCATTAGGTAATACAATATCGCAAAGTGTGCGTGGCGGAACGTACGGTGACAAGTTAGTGACGCCACACAGTCTACGTGGCGTGAGCGGGACGTTATCATACCTACATTCCGGCGCGCAGCGGTCACATTGCGCGGCGTCCCACTTGCGTCGCGTACGCCGTGTGAACAAACCTTAATACCTTGGCATATGCGTGACGGGCGCTGTATTAATGTCTCCAAATCTAATAATACAGAGTCGTATATAGTCTCCGATAAGCGTCCTTGAATCAACGTTCAACAAGAATAATACAACTCCCACGATTTGCTACACGTCCCATGACCCAGTTTTACCATCCCGTTGTCTTTTAGTACGCCCTAGGGAACAAAAGGGATGGCCTATTGAAACCTAGCACGTGGAATAACGATCATATACATGTAGTAGGTTTGCCTTTTGTTTGGCCTGGATAAGGAATGTATTTGCCATTTTTTTAAGGAATGGTTCTAGGTCATAATCTAACGTAAAATTAATTTAAGTTACTACCAAAAAAGTTTTTTGAATTATTCCCCAGAATCCGTGATCTGCTCGCAACCCACTATAAGCTACCGTGGGATCCGTCGTGGTGTGACGAATGTTTCAATCACTTCATCCGTCTAGTTACGCCTTAGGCATGCTTGTAGCAATATCTACCATTGTATAATCATCTCTATTATAGAATACATGATTACACACCTGAAAAAAGCCCTTAAAGCCCACCTACTTAAAGAATATATAGATCATGTGTAGAAATTCAGATGAATGGAATTAATTACGACGAGGAGATACATAACTTCAATATGTTCGCAAGTGCAATACGTTCGCATGGCGCAGTTTAGTCGTATCGATAATCGTCGACAATTTATGTAGCCTTGTAGCTTGTATGTTGAGTTGAACTTTATGCCCTCGTAATAAAGGTGACGCCTGCCAACCAGAGTTGCCTAAATCAAGTGAGCGTATATTTCCTCGACGCGTATATCGCTGCCTATATAGGTAGGTATTAACGTCTTACCATCGCAATAAACGACGATGTTCAATATTTGACGATAGGCTTTTCCGGCCCAATGTTTTTCCGTATTCCGACCGGAATAATATGCTCACGGAAATAAATACGTCTCTGCTTTCGGGTGCTGTTATTTTTCTGTTAACAGCCGTGGCCAAAAGTATTGAGCAACCCTTATTTTCCTTTGTAACATATATATAACCTATTGCTTATTAACAAAAAGAATACACATTGACGTAAAATATAAGAAAGGTGTTAATATCTATTTACATACTAGAAAACTGAAGGCTAAACATAGACGGGTTTGCATTTGCAATAAAAGGAAAAAGGCTTTATATTAAAAAAATGTCAATCTATATTATTCTATATTTTTACACCCATTGCAATATGTTTGATCTTCGTAATTCTTACGAGCACACTTTAGCAAGGGCGTCTATGCAAAACCTCGTGTTCTAGAAAACATTTCCTCGAGATGAAAAGAAAATTTAACGAGTAAACAAGACGTGCTAATTCCAATTTTTTAAAGCCTTTTTATATGCCTTTGAGAACCCAGATGTTGTTTCATTAAGTTTCCATTGTGCCGTGCTTATTCGCTGGGGAATTCCTTTACACAGTTTTAGAAAGTACGAGCTACATAGTTACGAGGCGAGGGACGAAACAAAGTGACTTAAATTACCTTACCTGTATATAAACTCTTGCTGGAGATTTAAAGGTAAAGTTCGAAAGATTAAGCATAAAGCGTAGTACAGTCAAGTGCAAAAATATGGGTGCATATAAGTTGCTCAAAAAATGTCCCATAGCTCTTATGTCGATGAATTAAGGTTTCGGTACATATTTATGACCACAGTCTCAATCCAATTTATAGTCTCAATCCAATTTATAGTCTCAATCCAATTTATAGTCTCAATCCAATTTATAGTCTCAATCCAATTCGACCAAGCAAACATAAAGATTTTTTAAATAAAATTTGTTAATTGCGTAGGTTATTGGCATAGTTCGTACCCAACTCTAAGGCCAAATTCTGTCAAACGAACGCAATCAAAACTTAGAGCTCTGACTGTAAGGTAGATTTTTGCTTGCGTTAATTTGACAGCTCTTGGGCTTACAGTTTTGTACGGACTGGGTATACATACAATTTCGACGTCTAACCTCTCTGGCCGAATCAGGCTTACTTTAAAATAAGTTTAGGTTGCACCAACTTACGATTACGCACCGGTCAACGTTAACTATACGCCGGCAGCTGTCCTGTCATCCCATAGAAACTTGTCAAACTTTCCATACAATCAGATTTGACGAACACCGCTTTTACGATTACAGACGGTTTGGTGCAACCCAGGCAACCCAGCCTTATTCTGCAAGTCCGCTTCAAGGGCTTTTTCCATACAATTCGATATTTACTATTACAGAATCGTTTGTGCAACCCACCCTTATTAAAATCGCTCTGTGCGAAACAGCCTGTTGAATAACCGGCGCCACGTAACTTGACGGCACATGTTCCATATTATATCAGAATTTGCTTTGCAGCATTGTCACATGACATGACAAAAGTTGTCGGGAAAAATTCCTAATACAGTTTCAAACGATCCAACTTACGCACAAAAGTTATCGTCCACGTAACGAGCTGACAAATCGGAAGCGAGGATGTGCCACAGCTATCAAATTAAAATTAAATCCCGCGCCCTCATTGGCGGGTAGCGCGGCGCGCGCCTGCGCCGTGCGCGGATCAATAAGGGTTACGTAATTCTCAGGCGTCGGCGGTGACGTCTTTATAAGGCCTTTGTGGAACTATTGTAGTAATGCTAATGAATGAATCAACGTTATAAGTTTTGGAATCGGCCTAAAGAACCATTTCCGATTAGTTGGAAAATAATGCGGAGGAGGGTTCGTTGCGATATTTTCATTGGTTGAAAAACTTGAACTAAATGTTATAGTATCAAGCAGATACGGTTGTTTTCCCGTTAGCTAGAGGAAAGCGGCTGCGGCTGCGGGCGGATGGCTTTGACGGGTTCCTGTGGCTGGAATGTTGAACTTTTAAATAGCAACGTGCTACTCAATATTGAACAAATCAATTAAAAGAAAATAATATGTATATATTATAGAACAATCCATTCCTATAGGTTTGACTGAAAATCAACCTTGCAGTGTACATAGATTGGCTGCAACATAAAACTGAGTCTTGCCCTTTTTAACATCACTAATTGTTACATGTTACTGTTTAACATGTATAATAAATGTGAAACTTTTTATATGTCTATGTCTAAAACATAATTGAACTACCCTTACTTTGTTGAAGGTACTATTTTTATCGCTCTTTTTACTTGTCGACATTGAATTATTTCTGGTTCTTTGATACTATCCTTAGCGATTTTAACATAACTATTGGAAAGAGAGTACACAAAAATATAATTTGAGAAATCATCAATAACATCTTTCCTGACCAATGGAAGACTGCCAAAATAGTTCCCATTCACAAAGCAGGTGATAAGAAAGATATCACCAATTACAGGCCAATCAGTGTCCTTTGTTGCTTATCCAAAATATTCGAAAGCATTGTATACAAACATATTTATACGCACTTTAGACATATAGCTAGTCCCAAACAACATGGTTTTATGCAGCACCGTTCCACTAGTAGTAACCTCATATGCTATTCCGAATATATTTGCTCCGTCATGAACACACGAACCCAAGTAGATTCAATTTATACAGATTTCGCTAAAGCATTCGATCGAGTCGACCATAATATTCTCTGTATCAAAGCCGAACACATCGGAATTCATGGTTCACTCCTTCGTTGGCTAAAATGTTATCTTAAAAACCGATCACAACTTGTAAATGTTCGAGGTTACTACTCACTCCCTTTTTCAGCTAGTTCTGGTGTTCCTCAGGGATCCAATTTAGGACCACTTCTGTTTTTAATATTCATTAATGATTTACTACATTCCATCAAAAGTAATACATTGGCATACGCCGATGATTTAAAGATATTTAGTAAGGTACAGAGTATTGATGATTGTTATAATCTTCAAAACGATCTTTGTTTATTGAACGAATGGTGCAGCGAAAATAACATGACACTAAATGTAAAAAAGTGCAATATTATTACATTTACCAAAAATAAAAACCCTATATTATTTGATTACAGCATTAATAGAAGTTCTTTACATCGTGTATCTGTTATAAGGGACCTCGGTATCTGGTTTGACTCAAGGCTCACATTCATTGCACATTATGATCATGTAGTCGAAAAGACTTACAGATTATTAGGATTTATTTACAGAACTATAATACCTTTTAAAAATATCAATTGCTTATTAACCATATATTTTGCATTAATCAGAAGCTCTCTAGAATATTGTTCCACTGTCTGGTCACCCTACTATAACACTCATATAGACCGTATAGAAGCTGTACAGAGGAAATTTCTGCGACATTTAGTGTACAAATTGCGACTTAAACGAAAACTACCATCGTACCAAGATAGATTACGCCATTTTAAAATGGATAGTTTGCAAAACAGAAGAAGCGTAAACGAATTAGTTACACTATATAAAATTATTAACAATATGATAGACTCCGATCTCGTCAGTAACATACAGTTTCGGGTGTATCCTAAACCAAGTCGCAGTCCTGATCAGTTTCTAGTACCTGTAGCCTCCAACAATGTCACTCAACATAGTCCACTCGCACGTATGTGCACATCTTACAATAATATTTGTAAGGACGTTGATATTTTTTGTTTAAGTCTCAATTCATTCAAAAGTAGTGTTACAAAATTGTCTCATAGTTAAGTTTATAATATCCATGATCTCATACGATCTCATTAATTTTAATTTATGTAATTAAGAAAGTTAGTCTCACATTTATGTTTAGTTTTGTAATTTATTATTTAACATGTTGTGCTTGGTTGTCATTGAAATGTAAATTTAATTCTGTTTTTATTAAGCTATTTTAAATAGGTTAAAAATAATTTACATTTTGTTACCTTGCCTAAGTAAAATAAAATAAAATAAATCTTCTTATAAACACAGATGTTTATTATAAGATGTTATTGATAATTTCTCTTTACTTGGGATGTTTTTAGTGAGGTTGTTTCTTTCACTATAGCTATTCACGATTTTTCTGGTGATAAATTTTGTGCCTATTATGTACAACAAAATTGTGTATTTTCGAGAGTTATTACCATATCTTTTAAATTCTTAAAAATGTCAGCAGCGTAATATTGTAAAGTTTATTACAGAAATATGTTCTAACTTTGCCCAGCAGTGGGACACTAAATAGGCTACTAAAAAAAAAAAAAATGTTCTAACTCTATAAAATAAACTTGCCATTTTAACCAAATCTTCACCAAATACCAAAAAAAAAACACCGGTTTTATTCAGTTATCAGCTTATCCCCTTTAAAATTTGTTGATAAAATTCCTTCAACGTTTGCAACGAACGCGGCATGTTGTGCAAGCGATGCAAGCGATAAACCGGCGGGGAGTAATTGGATTGCTTCCTCTACAATCAGCGGGAAATTCCGACAAATGGATTACGTGTTTGTGCAGGATATTTCGGAATGTTTGTGGCACGTTAGTGCATAATATGTATTAGTTTTATAGTCGCCTATTCAAGGCAGAGATCGGACTGGTATTGCGATTAGCAATCCGATGCGATCTCATTAGGTACATCGAGTCGCTTATTTTCCCGTTTCAAGATTATTTTCCTTGAAATTGAGGACAGCTTTAGCCTAGTTGGTAATGGCCCTGCCTACGAAGCTGGAGGTCCCGGGTTCAAATCCCGATCAGGGCAATTTTTCGTGAGCGCGAATATTTGTTCTTGAGTCTCGGATGTTTTCTTCGTATTTAAGTATCTATTTATTTATATAAGTATGTATGTCGTTGGCGTCGTTGCCTAGTACCCACAATACAAGCATTGCTTAGTTTGGAACTAGGTAGATTTGTGTAAGATTGTCTCATCATCATCCTCCTAGCGTTATCCCAGTACAGTTGCATCCTGAAGGATGCCTGGGGTCCGCTACCTAAACCCAAGATTTGGCGTAGGCGATTTGGCAAGGTTGGCGTAGGCGTAGGGGCAGATTTGTGTAAGATTGTCTAGCGATAAATATTTTATTTAAAACCGCATGGCGGATAACACGCAATTTTTATGAACCATAAAAAGAGATATATACACTGCCGCTTCATTTGTTGTCGTGTGAAAGAGGTCCTGGCCAAAATCACAGAATTTTCACCTTAAATGATGCCAAAGAAGTCAGCAAAGAAAGTCCTCTACCACTTTTGGACTTTAACGTACACATAATAGAGTCGAGAAGTGGTAGACCAGTTTTTTGGTCGACTGTAGACTCGACCACATAATCTATACTCCAACTTACTTGGAACCTAATCTAAATTTATTCTCGCCTTTGGGAGCTGATGCCGCACTCTGCGAATCGATAGAGATCAGCTTATGACGGATATTCAAATTTGCTCTCGAGCTCCCGAGTGGCTAGTCAAGGTCCTAATAAATATGCGAGATTATACCTATCAAATATGTATATCTATTCGTGAATCAAACAGAAAATATCTTACGAAAGATGTCCACTTTTTACCATAGAGCACTCCCATTATTATTGTAGGGGCATACAGAAACCAAATGTCTACTTTTTGTTTGCATTATAAATGTAGGTATTCAAGAATCGCTTAGAAAGGTGTTTCTGCTAAAAGATGCTACCGCATCCTTTGGCATGTAAAATATATAGCTACACAATCTACACATACCTATACACAATGAATGCTGAAGAATGCTGCACGCGGAAATGCAAATTGATGGGACCGCATCTTCATACAAAATAACCATTTGTGTAAAATGAGGTTCGATGCTGACAAATGTGATTCCACCCTCGTATTCATCTCCCCGCCTTATCCAACATCAATATGCCCTGAAATAGCTGGCTAAATTCATCCTCGTGAACACAGAGAGTCTGAGTGCCTCTCGAGCGTTCCCGCAGCGTCGGAGCGAACATTTCACTTAACTGTACCTGTACTACATATATATTTTTATCGAAACAAAACGCAAACGAACGCCTTTGTAGTTTCAATTTGTATGACAACGTGAAAAGTTTCTGTGGGGCACAACTGCCGCTACGACGCGGCGCGAGTAAAGAAAAATCTGCCCCACTCTTTCAAATTCGCACAGCTCGAGCGAGACAGGAATCGCTGAATCGTGCGAGATACGACTTGACAGCAAGTTGTGCTAGTCCGCCTGATGGCCTGGTGGTAACTATTTTTTGGAATACACATAGAAATTACAGACTAAACGGAAATGCCGTACAGAATAACGCTCACAGGAGTTCATAGGGCTGTAAGCCCCGAGTACCACTCAGCCTCGTAACAATGGAGCTATAATACGTACTCATACGTATATTCCAGATTTATCCTTGTGTGGCTTCAAGTAGCTATCAGGCTCCCCGGAACTTTATTAGGTAGAGGTAGTAGGGGCGGAGAAGAAAACTAACGAAAAAGTTTTAGGATAACGATGATAGAAAACAGGAGAGGAAAAATGTCAGGACATCTCATACACCGTGACTACTGTATTTGAGCTGAGAAAGATGAGGGATAAAGAAAAAGGGGAAGACCTAGAATAACGTATGACGTAGCAAATAAAAGAAAATTAAATGCTTCATCATACAGAGCAGTGAAGGATTAAAGCAGAATAAGCTGGCAATTACTTCACCGAGAAAAGGCAAGCCAAGCGGCGCAGCCCGCGCAAGTCAGAGGGAGATTGACTGCAAGAGGACAAGTATAGAAGGCGTGATCTCGAGGCCAAAGCCTAGAAGGCAACTGCTTGACGTCTTCTATCATCTCGTGTCATAAGCTTCTAGAGAGGCGATTTGAATTAGGTACTGCAAAATGGGAACTGGCGTATCTAACACAACACAAACTACGAACTACGACTTCGCTCTAATCTATTTGTTGTCCAAACAGGGATTAGGTATATATGTGTTTTTGTATGTTTTTTTCCAGTAGCTGCACACTTTGTCGTCATTTCAATGCATTATTTACTATATCTACATAATGATAAAAACAAAATAAGCAGAAAAGTCAATAATTAATCCAGAGGTGCGACTGAGATGAGATTCACTTTAGTTTGAGAGAAGACAGAACACCGAAAGTCATAAAACAAAGATGGTTTACAGATGGCAGTAAAAGCAATAGGCAATCCCAGCATAGCCAACCTGTCAACCAAGTAAGACCAGTCATAAGGTCACGTTTCGTTGTACGAAGTTAAACAGCCGTAATGCAGACGGGAACGCACTAAACACCCGCTCAAATAACGTGAATAGAGCGCGCTGAAAGCCCGAAGTGCCACTCCAGCCTCGCAACGGCGAAGCTAGTAGCTCCACTGTACCTTTGTATACATATATACTTCCCAGACTTATCACAATACGGTATTTGACACATATTAAAATTTATAACACAGTGTCACTTTTTGGATAATTAGCCATCAAAATATGACAATAAATCGTAAATTATAAAATTTTACCAAAATTATAAAAAGATATGAATCATCAAAAACTCAGAAAGTTATGCAAAATTTTTTACCGACCAAAATTCAAATAAAAGGTATCAATAGAATGCTTATGTAAAAATAAAAAATAAATTGTATAGCAACTATGTACCTAAACGCATTATTTTACGACTAAAACAGCAAAATACTAATTTTCCCATACAACGGTTGGTCGAATGCAGTGCAAGTGACGTCATTTGCCAGGGCCAATTTGTAGGAGCCTTTTTGAGACCCGCTAGCGTCGAGCTAGGTTTGTCCCTAATTTTAGCCCTTTATTGTGCTCTAAATGTTGTTGGTCCCATATAGACATTTGATGGTCTTTAAAAACTGGTTCGATTGGCATTATAAAAAAAATTTAGTCAAATAGCGTATTTGTGTTATCTACTACATTGACAACTTAGGTCGTATTCGTATCTACTTTTTATGAAACGTCATAAATTGTCGGTTGATATGGAGTTTGTAGGAAAATATGACTAATGACTGCGTCCTTTTTTCATTGTTATGACGGACACAATTTAAAAAATTGCATAAGTAAATGTTATAACACGCTGACTGTGAACCTTATGTATTTAATTGTAATAGCTATATAGCTATATTAATTGTAACCCATATAAGGCACACGGACAGTGTTAAGATTTGATGTTTTTAAAGTATTTTCGTAAGTTTTGTTTATAGGTAACGTAACATTATATTATTTTACTGTTGTTTTTAATACCATATTTTTAATTTATCACACCGTGTCCGTGCCCAAAGCCCCACAGCCCCCAGACGCAAAACAATAAATGTGAAAAATGTGATGCAGCGTAATGTTGAAATGGAACGGTATTTTTATTCGGCTAACTTTGTCCCTCGGGTGGTCCCTCTGTTAAATCATTGTAGAGCGTCCTCGAGGGACGGAACGTCTCACTAGACGTCTCTTAATGGGAAATCCATTTTTACCGGAATATGGATCTTAATATTAACTTGCTGACACGTTAATACAACCGTACTGTCTGCTCGAAGATTTCACGGTTCGAAATAATAGGGAACATGCAGTATTTCATTGGTCTAGTCTATCTTAAAGATTTAGGGATTACGTAAAGATACCAACAACGAAAAAGTTAAAATAGGCACAAATAATTTATTAAATTCAAATCAAAAACCGACATTTCAAATTTCTTAACGTTTCTTGACGTAACGTCACTGTTGCAAACGTGAAACTTTTCATAGCGCATGAATATTATTTGAATCACAGAAATAATATGTTTTCAGTTTCATTTAATATAATAAATCACTCATTATAAATAATTTTCCATTTTTTACATATTTTTCAATGTTTTTAACTGATTTTACTGAAGTGTCAGACTCGAGTGACGTCACTGCGCGTTCAAAATTACGTTTCAATTTGCGTAACTTTTAATCACAATATTTCGGATAAATCCAGAGGGTGTACTGGCAGGCCTTAGGGCCTTTTCACACTTGAGCGATTTGCCAGCGGTTTCTATACAAATTCGATCGCGGCGATCACGCCGCGAGATCGCCGCGTTCGAGTTTTGTATAGAAATCGATGGCAAATCGCTCAAGTGTGAAAAGGCCCCTAAGAACACTCTATGCTTAATATCAGGGTATCCCCTCATTTCCTATAAAATTAATGGCTATAACTACACATACTCTAAATTCATTTGCTATATTCATTCACCAGCTATAAATTCAAATTCTATATTAGTTGCTTGTTATAATGTTCATTTACTATAAATGTTAAATAGTCTAAACTCATTATATATAAATTTCATATTCTATAATTATCTTTTACTCTAATATTCACCTGTTATAAATTCAAATTCTATAATAGTTGCTTGCTATAATGCTAATTTGTTGTAAATGTTAAATAGTCTAAACTCATTATATATAAATTTCATATTCTATAATTATCTTTTACTCTAATATTCACCTGTTATAAATTCAAATTCTATAATAATTGCTTGCTATAATGTTAATTTGTTATAAATGTTAGATAGTCTAAACTTCACGGGGGGTACCGTCGACACGCTGGCGCGTCATCAGACTGTCAAATGTGTACACGTCTGTTAAATAGGCGCTGTTAAAGTTTGGTTAGGTTAGGGTTCACTTGCATCCCTCAGAGCGGAATAGGCACCCCGCGTGAGCGGGGTGCCGTCGACACGCTGGCGCGTCATCTGACTTTCAAATGTGTACACATCTGTTTAATAGGTACTGTTAAAGTTCGGTTAGGTTAGGGTTCACTTGCATCCCTCAGAGCGGAATAGGCACCCCGCGTGAGCGGGGTGCCGTCGACACGCTGGCGCGTCACCGTATTTCAAATGTGTACACATCTGTTAAATAGGTACTGTTACGGTTCGGTTAGGTTAGGGTTCACTTGCATCCCTCAGAGCGGAATAGGCACCCCGCGTAAGCGGGGTGCCGTCGACACGCTGGCGCGTCATCTGACTTTCAAATGTGTACACATCTGTTTAATAGGTACTGTTAAAGTTCGGTTAGGTTAGGGTTCACTTGCATCCCTCAGAGCGGAATAGGCACCCCGCGTAAGCGGGGTGCCGTCGACACGCTGGCGCGTCATCTGATTTCAAATTTGTACACATCTGTTAAATAGGTACTGTTACGGTTTGGTTAGGTTAGGTTAGGGTTCACTTGCATCCCTCAGAGCGGAACAGGCACCCCGCGTGAGCGGGGTGCCGTCGACACGCTGGCGCGTCACCGTATTTCAAATGTGTACACATCTGTTAAATAGGTACTGTTACGGTTCGGTTAGGTTAGGGTTCACTTGCATCCCTCAGAGCGGAATAGGCACCCCGCGTAAGCGGGGTGCCGTCGACACGCTGGCGCGTCATCTGACTTTCAAATGTGTACACATCTGTTTAATAGGTACTGTTAAAGTTCGGTTAGGTTAGGGTTCACTTGCATCCCTCAGAGCGGAATAGGCACCCCGCGTAAGCGGGGTGCCGTCGACACGCTGGCGCGTCATCTGATTTCAAATTTGTACACATCTGTTAAATAGGTACTGTTACGGTTTGGTTAGGTTAGGTTAGGGTTCACTTGCATCCCTCAGAGCGGAACAGGCACCCCGCGTGAGCGGGGTGCCGTCGACGGGCTGGCGCGTCATCAGACTTTAAAATTTGACACGTCTGTTAAATAGGACTAATAATCGTTATAACTTGTAACTGTTCTACCTATATTATATTGACGTCGAACAAATATCAATTATAGACAATAAACAATATATCAACTGACTTTCTAGATTCTGAATGTTATATACAATGAAGATTATAGACAATGAATGATATATCAACTGAGTTTCTAGATTTTGAATGTTATATACAATGATGATTATAGACAATAAATAATATATCAACCGATTTTCTAGATTTTGAATGTTATACACAATGATGATTATAGGCAATGAATAATATATCAACAGTATTTCTAGATTTTGAATATTATATTTAATGGGTTTTAAAGATTTTGGAATTATACCATTTGAATGTTATACAAAATGACATTTATCGTAAATGAATCATTATACTAAATGATTTTATAGAATTCGTAGTTATAGATCATGATTTTATAACTATTGATTTTATAGGAAATAAGGTAGACCCATCATATAGATATATTTTTTCTTGTTTCAGGTAAGTCATCTGTCTGATCGTCTACTTTAGATATCGTGACATGACCTCTATTCTACGACAGCAGAGTACAGTCAACCAATTTGGTTTCTCACTGGGCCACTTCGTACCTTGTCACAGTGGCATTTATATGCGATCCCTATAGGCTTTTATATAGATTTTCACTGTGACAAGGTTAGAAGTGGCAAAAAAAGTTAGTGGCTAACTGTACCGCTTTACGAATTGAGTTAACATGCCTTTCGTGCATATCGAATAGACGAGTCGTAATGCAGTAAAACATTTAGCTATGTAAATGTATTCGGAAGGTAAGTGCTCGTTTTATGTTCCCGTTCCCGATACTTAATTGTTTATTGATGATTTAATCGATACTGAACCTTATTGATAGCTATTTCTGTTTATTTGTGTTGATATGTCATCCTCATCATCCTCCTAGCGTTATCACAGTACAGTTGCATCCTGAAGGATGCCTGGGGTCCGCTACCTAATCCCAAGATTTGGCGTAAGCACTAGTTTTTACGAAAGCGACTGCCATCTGACCTTCCAACCCCGAGGGGAAACTAGACCTTATTGGGATTAGGCTTTGTCAAGTGAGTGGGCAACTTGACTGTTAGAAATTCTCAAGCCGCCCGAAGGCCTCCAACATGGCTTAACGACTGCTGCCATAGACAGCAACCGGGATCAACGGCTTAACGTGCCTTCCAAAGCACGAGAGCGCTCAGTTAGTAACCACTCAAAGCGGTCACCCATCCAAGTCCTGACCGCTGCCCACGTTGCTTAACCTTAGCAAGCGCAAGCGGTAGGCAGGCGCCGCTGGGCCTCGAGCGCTTATTTGTGTTGATATGTGTGTGTCGATATTTTATGCGTACCGATCTACTATGTGTATGGTAGCTACTAACTGTAACAAATAGCTCTTTAACTATCTAAAACCAGCGTTCAGAACATGGGCGCGAAATACATTGAAATGAGAATAGACCAAAATTAGAATTGCCTATACCTACTCATAGCAGCCAACACGGGTCTGGTACAGCGCGACGTAGCACGTCTACGCCGTAGCACTACGACTCGTAGCTCCGTATCGATTACGTAGCCGCTACGTCGTAGCGCATTTGGATTGCGCCATTCATGCGGTCATCATTTTGCTATCTTTTGTCCAGATTTTTAAATTGTATTAAAGTAAATCTTTTTCATTTGACAAAGTAAACTGACGTTTTCTGTCGCACCTCGGACGTGATTATTATGGTTCAAGTACAGTCAAGGGCACCAATATGTTTACACTTTTGTACCTTACTCCATTGAAATAAGGTCCAAAAATGTATACATAAGGTCCAGGTCAATAGACATAAGAAATGATGTAAACAGACCAATTTACCTTCATTACTTCGTAATCACGCACTTTTAAAGAACGAACACAGTCTTACCAACAATTTATAGACATAATCCTTGTATTTGCATTCATTTTAAGCTATAATACCTTTTAATTATTCATATTTCAATAAAAACAATTTTCGTTTACAATGATTAGTTATGTGACAATAGCTTGTCAATTTTTTTACTCATAAATATGCTAGGAATCTATATTGTCATTGAAAAAAAATTCGTTTAAGTGATGGGAATATCAGTATATCGAAAAAGTTTAATTTCATCATAGATTAAATTACAAATAAACTCACTTCTCATCATTTTCCATTTACTTTGCTATGAATTTTCTTTGCCCATTTATTTTTATTTGCTGCCATGAAGTGAAGAGCCACAAATACTCGCAATGAATATTCAATAAAATAATTTCTCGACTGTCAAGTGGATTGATTAATTATTGTTATAGACTTTTGTCATCACTATTTTACAACAAATCCATAGACGACAAACGAATTGTCAGTCAACCATATTTGTTTACATAATTTCCAATTTCTATTGACGCACGGTATATTTATGCCCTTGACTGTACAGTACTTTTTATGAATAAAAGTTACCCTTATCACCGGTTACATGCATGTATTTTTATGTGAACCTTTATGAAATAATGTTTAAAACTAATCTCTTGATAAAACATGGCCATGCATTTTTAAAGTAATAAATATTGGGCTTGTGAGCACGCAGGGCTATATTTTTAACGTTTTTAACGCTGACGGCTCCGCACATTTAAAAAATTGCCAAACATATAAATCGAAAAAAAATCTGCACTTAATTATTACGTGCTAATCGTATCAAGATTTAATAGAAACTGGTTTGATAATCGTGTTATGTCACATTTTAACTCACTCATTTCAACCTACACCCTCTTGTTCAGTCGAGGGCATAAATATGTATACATTTTTGAACCTTATTCCAATGGAATAAGGTGAAAAAGTGTATACATATTGGTGCCCTTGACTGTTCCTGTGGTAACTCGTAACGCGAGTTATTGTCACATTTTATCACAAAAAGGACGCAGCTGACCGCTCCATTACATGACGGTAATGTTCCACCCACCACAAAACGTAATATCTTCATACTAATATCATGTTGGTTACGTCCTTTTGTGCCTGATGATACGTAAAAGGCTGGGGCTTCCATTTATCACAAAAAGTTATGTCATTGTGTTAAAGTTGTGTCAGTTGAGAGATTTTTGTGCTGATTACAAGCCAAGGAGTCGTTACGGTGGATTTATTCAATTTCCAAGTTTAAATCTACGTTTCTGAGCGCCTTTCGACCGAAGCGTAAGTAGATACTTTTCGTTTGTTTTTTCCTTCCTTTCCTTAAATTGTATTTAAAAATATGCGTAACTTAATATTAGAGGAAAATCTCAGCAGGGTTGACATTTAGTATGTAACTTTTTAGGATTCGGATGCAATTGCAAATGTTTTAGTCTATTTTATTATATATATATATGGAGATCTCTGGCTATAATCGAACATAAGAAACAAACCTTTTTCTGTCGCTACAATTAGTACCTAGCCATTGGCGTCCCCGGGCGCCTTGCTAAAACTGCTTTACCAGACAGACAACAGTAGTATTAGTATAGTAATCAGTGTTTAGTATAGTAGTAGTAAACACTTTATTGCATAAACCAAGTACGGTCAACAAATTGGATTTCTGGGCGACTTCGCAGTTTCGTACCATGTCACACTGAGATTAATATGAGATCTCTAGCGGCTTTCACATTGATTTTCACTGTGACAAGGTACGAATTTCACTGTGGCCCAGAAATCGAATTGGTTGACTGTACATGTTCATAAGTACTTTTGTTTAAAACGCCCATTGAATTTTCCGTAAGTACCAGTATAAAACTGGTTCCAAAATACGTCTTCATAGCTTAAAATTTGATCCCTCTTGAGCTCGTATTAGTATTCAGAATAATTCGACTTAAGACCCCTCTTATCAGACTTAACTTGTTTAAAATTACTCCTAATTTGGCTATTTAACATTTCCTGTCTTCGCTAGGCGCCGCCCAAAGGCGCCAGACGGTCGCCCAGCAGTTTTGCCAAAAGTTGTGCGACAGGGGCGAATGCCAGCAGGGGGCAGGGGACGCAATAGTCTGGAGATTTTGCCAGAATTTTGTTGGTGGTAATGGATGGAGATATCATTGAATCTTCCGGACGTATTTGGGTTTTCGAGCATTAAATAAAAATCTCACAATGGAAAAAACGTAAACTGGGGCACAAACTTGAATTTAAACTTTCGTGAGACATGATTTAACTTTATTTTACTAAAAAAAAAACAGGTAAGTTTAGTAAAATAAACTTGGGTCACAAACGTTTGAAAAAAGAAAAGTTGTCCCTCCTGTAGTCAATATAGTAAACGGCTTAAGAGCATGTAAGTTATGCTTTTAATACATGGATTTAATAGAAACGGAGAAACCTAAATCTGTATATGACCCATCTTTATGCTTTAATAATATCTGCATTTTTTAATTCTTGTTTAAAATATGTTTTCAATAAATACATAAAGCCACCCAAACGAATGTACTAATAAAAATTCCCTGAATAATCTTTATTCAATAACTAACCAATTCTTAATAATATTTGTACAGTTGGTATATGTAAATTACAAAAAAAAAAAATTAATCTGCTCTTTTTTAATGAAAATAACTCGCCATTTTAATAAAAACTAGCGGTCCACTTGTGTAACTTTACGGTTTATTCTTAATATGTACATACTCACTACTACATAAACACATCGATATGCAGCTCGCTCGGGAATGGTGTTTCGTTTCATTTCCTTTTCGGATGCGGTCGGTACGCGGCGGTGAAAATAAATAATGCAATTTTACCTGTATGTTTCTTTGCCACTGGTGACATAAAAACATGTGGACGCTTAAATCACTTAAACATGTATCGCTGAACGGCCGCTATCTCTACGTTTAGTGAACCAGCGACAAAACTCCCAGTATCTCGATTCCACTGACACCTCAGATTCGGTTGAAGCCACTCGACCTGAAAGCTCTAACTGGAAACAAACGTATATCTTCGTAAATTTTCCATTTGCTAAACTGAATCTAACTATAGAAATAGTGAATTATATAAGTGTTCTACGTAAGTCTATCAAAGTTGCCCCTTTTTTCCTAAACTAACCCTGGTTTACGGTAACATAATTGTATGAAACATTTCAGTCCCAACTGTTCTTATTTTTGTACTGTATACCACTTGTTCGAAATAATATATAAATTTTCTTTTTTTTTTCACCAGTCATAACTGGAAACAGTATATTGCCATATTTATACCCCAGCCGCTCTCAACTGCATTGAAGTGCATTCATTCTCTAAGTGCTTTGCCATTGAATGCACACCGCTGAATCCGGCATTGCAGTTCGTGAACAGTTGAACACGGGTTTTCACTCGCGCCGACCGTTCACGACAACGTTAATATTGATTATAGTGAAGTTTGATAATATTTTGAACACTGGCAAGTTTGCTCGTAAGGGTTTCTTTAAAGACTTTAAAGACTTCGTTTAGTATTTTTCACGTTTGATGTCAAAGTGTATTTTCAACACCGAGCATATTATTGATTGACCCCGTTCGCTACATCCAATGCAACTAAACTACATTGTGGGGAATCCCCCGGGCATGGAAGAATGTTGCATGTTAATGTAAAATTGCTTTTGCTTTGAGGGGGGGGGGGACGGCATTCATTGTTTCATATATCTGTTTATATTTCACCGCAGTTATTCCTTAATAAAGGAACTACATTTTGAAAATAGTCGCTTAAATGCTAGCGAAACTTTGAAATCGCGAAATTCCGTGCTGGTTTTTGAAGAAAATACTGTACAGGGAGTAATTTCACGGGTATTTATCCACTTGGTCTGCTCTTTCTGCATGAAAATTGCAATTTTTGATAGACTGCGGCGGAATTGTTTTCTTTGCATTTTTAGCTGATGGAGAAAATATTTTTTAGTGACTGCTATTCGTGGCAGTTATTTAGTCTTGTGATATATAACAGTTATATCAGGAAATATGCCATATGGTATGTTTTTACGACGAACATTTCGAATATAGGCCGTCAAAAGATATAAGCTTACTTCAACGATGCTAGTCGATGATGATTATTTACTGGGTAAAGTGGGTAATCCCCAATCCGCACTGGGCGGGGGATTACTACCCGTTCTCTCACATCCTCGAGATACTATAGGGCATTCTTGAGATCCAGACAAGTCCTCAGGTTCTCACCGAGCCCTATCATCCTCCTAGCGTTTCCCCAGTTTAGCCCTATGGGCCCGGACACATGCCCACGGTACGGCACCGGGCACCATCTACGGTGCCGTGTACGGTGCGACGGCTCGGCGTCGTGCCGTGGCACGGTGCCGCGTACGGCGCCGTGTACGGCGTACGGCGCCGTGTACGGTGCACGTTGCCGTGTATGGTGCACCGGCGGACGGCTTGCTACGACGGATTGCTAGAACAAATGGTCGTAAATGTGGACACGCTGGGCAGAAGGCCGGCCGTGACGTCGCACCGTAGACGGTGCCTGGTGCCGTACCCTAAGGGCCTGTCCACGTTACCACGGCGCGGCGTCGTAAACGTGAAACGGTGCGGCACAAAGCGGAGGCGGAAAGGCAGTGCTAATGTGGACAGGCCCTAAGGAGGCCGGGGTCCGCTTTGACACCTAATCCCAAGATTTAGCTTAGGCACTAGTTTTACTAAAGCGACTGCCATCGGACCTTCCAACCCAGAGGGGCCAGAGGTGAAACTAGACTTCTTGGGACTAGACCGGTTTTTACCAATTTAAATGCCCCATCCCCTCGCAACTCCGGGCGCATCGCGCTTCTAATGACGTTTGACATTGTTGACCCTTGGCTCGCATTCGAATAAGGCGTATGTCGCTCCTGCCTGTGACGTCACATACCTAACCTAAAATATTGCTCAGCGTGTGAATCAGTGTGTGCGCCGCCGACATGAACCATGGACTTCGCAATTGAGGTATGTGAGCAAGGGACTTGACCTAAAGACTAACGTCTAATTATTTGTGTTAATTCCCATTTTAAACATCCTGTATAATTGTGGCATAAATATTCCCTTAGTCGTCCACTAACGAGCGTGGTTAATGTAGACGCATAGCATAGCCGCACAAATTGTAACCACCCGTTTTGCATAATTGTGACGCGACGGGACTAGAAAGAGTTATTGGTGGGGAAATTCGCGGACCCGTACGAAGTATTACCTACGTAAACTTTACCTAAACCTGCCAACCGGACGGCTTTTAGGCTTCAGATGGAATGTATAATGTATTCACATACCTACATACATTACCTGAATGAAAAGCAAGACGGTCACTCGAGGAAAATGTCCCTCGGGTGTGCTTATGCGTGGATTCAGAGATTTATTTGTATTTGAATTGTTGATTCTGTTTAAGGCCGTGTATTACTACTTTTGAGTTTTTAAAAACCATCTGAGACATAGAATATAGTGTCTTAAAAAATATATGTGTTACATAAGGATCTTGTCTAGTCAAAATCGCAGTCAGTTACATGATCTGATGAATTTCACTCGATAGAAAAAAATCGCGAAGTTACCCCTTTTTGGAATGTATTTTCAATACTACGGCTATATTACTGATATTTAACATTTAATTTTTGTACTCAATTAAAGATCGTAAATAGTTATAGATAAATTCGCAAGGTTTGTTTTGATAAAATGATTAGCTTAATGACTATAGCTAAATATTTACAAAACTGCGCGCAGAGCTTGCGTAGAGAGCGGGATGGTTAATTGTAAACTCACGCGTGTTAGAGCGGGACATTTGCGTTGGGGATGACCCCTTAATGCTGTATTATTATTATTTAAAAACAATTGACAAAAACTTATGTCTAAATACATCGTCCCGCAAAACTGTTTGCACAGTTTGACTGTAGGTTCATTGAGTCTATTACAATATAACTTAATGGTATAGTGTACTTAAAGTGCTAAAAAATAAAAAATAAATGTAAAATGTGTTAAATGTTGTGGCAAGAAGTAGACAGATAGCTAAGTATATAAGATATTTAAATACTGTCGAAGCATATAATCGAACATCTACTAATTCAAAATTTGCACGTAAAACACGCTTAAAAAAAGTAATTTTCACCTCTCTTTTCCATTTAGCCCCGCTCTAAACCGCAATGATATTAATTTATATTAAACATAATCGGAATAAAAGCTCCATTAAAATTAATATAAATTTAAAAGAGACTGGTTAATAAAGGTAACGAGAATTCTTACCACCGACCTAATTTATTCGTACAATAACTTGCTTTGCTGTAGCTTTTGCAAAGTTGGAATTACGTTGAGATATTATAAGATTAAATGGAAAATGTGACCGAGAGATAAGAGCTGGATTCTGTTCCGTCGCGGAAAGTGCTTACTTTGCTCTTGTCCTGAATCCTGGACTTCACAGGTGAGAATTAGCGCATTGTGCTTCATTAACTAATTAATGCCGGAGTGCTTAACAAGAACGTGACATTTTTAGTAGTTAATTTGGGTTCCTGGTAATTTTATTCTCAATATAGTTACATATGGGCAAATAAAGAAATACTTTTTGTTTAGAGTACCTATATACTTTTTTATCCTTTATATCGTAACTACCCTACACTATGTCGAGAAACAAATGGCCTATATTAAGAAACCTGTATCTGTGGTTGCATTTTAATGTTTATTTCGAAAATCTTCTTAAAAGAAAAAGAGTCATATTTCGTCGTGGTAGAAAATAGAGTCTAATGCGTACACGCGGCTAGTACAATTTTAATATCTACAGCTGCCCTATACGACTTTAGGACCATTAGCATAGACTATAAACAAGCTCCATATTCGACCATATAAAACCCGTCGCGTCCTATAAAAAGCATTGTGAAACTGCTCACGGCCTCGCTACGCCGCCCTACATACATACGGCAGGAGGATATAAACTGGTTTTACGTCTTATTTACTGTCTATTCAGTTTCATTGTGGCCAAAGGTCACTGCTCTCAACTTTTTCAAAAGTGCTTGTTGCTAGGCCTATTTGAATAAAGAATATTTTGAGTTTGAGTTAAGCCTTTAGCAAGCAGGGGCGGCCCTCCACAGTCCAGTTCGTACATTTCGCATAGATTAGTATTGAGATTCGCTGTGGAGGGGCACGTCGTCGTGGATGGCGCGCACTATAGTCTCTAGACAATGCCCCTCGGGAGTTAATTGACAAAGATAAACAACCGAGAGCTGCCTCGTGCCCGTAATCGAAGACCGTCGGTTAAGGACTACTCACAATCAGTCTCGCCTTACCAACGGTCTCAACAGCCATCGAAAGTTTAGTACAAAACAGCGTTTTTCTAATATATTTTTTAAACAGGATTTATCGTTCTCGACAAATTATATAGGTACTTACACAATGAAATGAAATGGTTAGTCAGATAAAAAGAACCAGACCTTTTTACCCTGAAAGTTTAACTTTCTTTGTAATAGTAAATGATGTGAATATTAGTTGGATATTGTTCTCGCGGTATACCCATCATGAATGACATTATTTCTACGGTTATTGAAGTTGGTATATTCCTCGTATTTTATCAAGAAGCCGCGTTTAATCATTTTACGGTCCGATAGCTTTCATTCGAATTCAATCTAAGACGGTCGGATAGCCTTAAGGGAGCTGAAGAAGAAGCTATGAACCGTAGTTATTTGAAACGTAGGTATAAAACTTAACCCCCTTATTCATAATCTTTCTCAAACCTGTTTATAGCGCGCGCCATCCACGATGACGCGCCCCTCCACGGCGAATCTCATACTAATCTGTGCGTAGTTGTACGGCTTGGTCTGTGGAGGGGCGCGCCTTCGTGGATGGCGCGCACTATAGTTAGATTTCCGCTAATATTCGCTTGACCTTATCTGTCACTTTGACATTTATGTTTGTGAGAAAGAGGCAAACTTCTTTATTCTTTAGAAACATTTAAGCAACGCAAATGAAAACACCTTTTTGTAGATTACCACAGTTATTACTAGCGGTTTCCGCATTCTTACCTGGCTTACAAATTAAACCTGAGTGGGCCCCAAGGATAATGGGGTACGAGTAAAGCCGGAAAAAGGACGGAGCTGGCGTTCTAAAGTGGCTGATACAAGAACGCGGGGTGGGCAGTCTGTGTTTGCTTGCTATACATATGTATATTTCTGTATAATATCATGGAGCGCATTCAAACTCAAACTCAAAATATTCTTTTCACTTCTCATGCTCGAAAAGTGTGTCATATTAGACTTGTGAAGCGGGGCTAAAGTAGTACATTTAAGCCCTAGGGAAAATATGTACACATATTTATGATTTACAAAACATTTTAATTTGACCAATCAAAATACTTCACCTATTAAATCCACCAATCACAGAACAGTTATTTTACAGATTAAAAATTATTTGGTAAAAATATCAACCAACCAGAACACAGCTGTACTAAAATTGACCAATCAGGAAAGACGTTTTTCAGTTGTCTAAAGATTAAGCGGTGTTTATGGTCAAAGCAATTACTCCTCTTAAAAGAAAAAAAAGCGCATGTTGCTTCTCTTTCTTTAATATAGCAAAAGAAAGGGAGGCGAATACGCAAAGCGAACACGCATAGCGAGGCATGGTGCTGCCCTTAGAAAAAAAAAAACAATCTGTCAAATTAGACATACGCCCGCCAATGCGTTAAATTATTCACTTTAGGTAGATAATTTGTGTTTATGTGTTTTCTCGCAATTGAAGTGAAAAGTACAGTGTATAACTCGGGCCTAAAAGCCATATTACCACTCGAACAATTTCCCCTCACTGCGTTCGGGAAAATAACTATCTCGTGGTAATATGGCTTACTTTAGACCCTTGTCAAACAATCTACTATTATTCAAATAGGCCTAGCAACTAGCACATTTAAATCGTCAGTTTTATATTACATATTTGAATCGAATTATTCAAAGCAATTTATTGATGCAATTATAATTTAAAAAAAAGTTGAATTGCTGTAATCTATGTCAAACAGAATATAACAAATTCACAAAAAGATCGTCAATAAGTAAAATAAGACCATATAAAAAATCTGAATGTCAAGAGGAAAATCTAAAATATTTAAGATGTAACGTCATAATTATTAAAATATTATTAGTATTTCAACCACAGTTATACCTACGGTGTTTTATCATTCATGTAGTCTTTTGTGCTATAATATGCTTTCGATATGAATTTACGCTTTACATAATTCTTGAATTTATTAATAGATAAATCAGTTACGTTACTTGGTAGTTTATTATAAAATGCTGCATTTGATTTTGAATTAAAAAAAAGTACGAATTACCATTCGGTAGGCACCTTCCTCGCCTATAAAATATAGGTATCCTTGAGGAATTTCGTTTCGCGTCTGTGGTTTACTAAAATGTAGTGATTTATATTCTCTTTGTGTTTTACCGCAGAAAGTTATGTATCACGGATGGGTGACTTTGAGTGGTGACTAACTGAGCGCTCCCGTGCTTTGGAAGGCACGTTAAGCAGTTTATCCCGGCTGCTGTCTATGACAGCAGTCGTTAAGCCAAGTTGGGGGCCTTCGGGCGGCATGAGAACTTCTAACAGTCAAGTTGATAAAGAGGGGTCCAAGTTGAACCACGTCCGTAGGAAAGTACCCACCGCTACCCTACACGTGACCCCTGGGTGATTCTAAAAGTGCATCAAAAACTGGCAACCGTACTGTCTTCTCCAAGATCTCACGGTTCGGAATAAATGCCAAACGACAAATAAATAAAAAACCGCCGAAAGATAATTATTTCACCCATCTTTGATCATCTGATTGTGAATCTGAGCTCTCACTGCCAACGCAAAATAGACTTACTGCCAAGGAATAAGGTATATATTTGCTTGGATGCGACCGGGTATTGTCAGTTTACTAAAATGTAAGTTAGGTATTTCGGATTTGACGTTTATTAGGTGTCTTGTTTCATACCGTTTGGCTTATGAGATTTAGAGACAAAGGTAAAACGCGATAGGGCGAAAATGGCGCCTATAATGCTTTTTATTATAATCTCTATTATATATTTCTCTATTTTTATAATATCTGAGTTTATAATGCTTTTTATGAATCAAATATAAAATATTAAACATTTTAAAACTAAGGTGCCGGGAGCTTACTCATTGTTGGCTTGCTCGCTCGCGATATGCCATGTTCTTCGCCGCGCACGAATGTACTTGCCGATCTTTTGGCCATTTCGGCTACGGAACCCTAAAAACACTCATGTGAAATATTAGTTCATTAGTGAAAATGGATACATGTAAACGTATAATGTTACAGCAAGAATTAATGTCCCACTCCTTATTAATTTCTCCTCCCTAATAAAATACAAAACTTCCTGAGTGTTTCATAAAATGTCGCTCTTCGTAAAGTATGAATTCCGCTTATTAATAAACCCGCCTACTCGCTATTTCCCGCGACACGCGCCGATTCGTTATCGCGTATTTTATGGCCCTACGTTTAAAGCTGTTTTTCACATTTCCCTTGCTCGTAAAAATGTACAAAACGGCCGCGTGTTGAGAATTTTGAGGCGATTATATTTACATTCTGAGTGTTAAGGAAAATGTACAGGAATTGTGAGGTTATAGTGATTTGTTGACAACTTTTGTTTTAAACAACGACGGTGGTAAACAAGCGAATGGTCCTCCTGATGGTAAGAGTAGACCGCAGTCTATAGGTTTGAGGATTCACTGGGCGCAGTGTCAACGCGTTGACAGCAGGAGGGAGAAATGTAGGTCCCTCGCTCACAACACAGTGCATCCTCGGGAGCTCTGGCAACCTTGCTCACCTCCAGGAACACATCACTACATACTTTTATATTATATAAAGTAATTATGATTGGGATCTGCAAAGCGGAGGTGCTTCCCCAGTTGGGCTGCTCCAAATTCGAGCAAGACGACATTTTGCTCTACCTCTCTGACACTGCATAGTTAATAAAGTGTTATTATGGATGTGGTCCATAATAACACTGGCTGTCCATGGTGTGGTTGTGTGGCAAGGTAACTAATTAAATTCCAGTATCTCTTAATTGTCAGTCTTCAGTGTGTGAGCGAGTCTTCAGTATTTACATCGATCATATTTTAATAAAATCCAAATTTCCCACAGTTTTGACGCCTCCATGACTCCCATTATACTGAGGATAAGTTTTATTACTTAAGACCCGTGTTTCGTCTATAATCCGCCGTCACGTTTGACAGGGGACCGTGGCAGACCCGATCTAATCATTATCTATGTTCGGAGATACCATATGTGCTCTGTCTCCTACAATTCCTGAGATATTTTGTCCCTTAGTGATGTCATTGTTGTCTTGTCTACACTCATCGAGATAGCTGATCGTGATCATCAACAACAATGGATAGGATACTGTATATTATATGGATGTGTGTCTATTAGGTATCGGTTTAGGAATGATATTTCTTTGTATTCCCAAACAGTCAGGCAGACCCAAATAATAGTCCATCTGAGCTCTTAACTTTTATCTAAAATACATATGCCATTGATATGCGCGCCGTCTGGTATTTTAGTGGTTTTCTAAGATATTTGTGTTCCATAATATTGAGGTAGACGAGTGTATCTGTATTTAGAGTGGATGTTTTGTTCAAAGGAGAAATTCCTTCATTTTTAAAAGAAACAAGACTGCATTCAAGTATTCTTATGAACACGACGCATTCGGATTAAATACTTTCCCTCCAGGTGAAGTAGAAAATATCTATGCTGTATATAATCGTATATAACTTCAGGAAATATAATAATGGAAGACGTAACCTTCTCGTTGCCAAGGATGCTCCTGTTCCTAATAATAGCAAGGGATTCAATTTGAATTAATACATTTTCGAAGGTGAGGTTAGTAATTGCGGGTCTAAGCTATATCTTTGAGCGAAACAGTCGCCTTAGGGGAAAGTTCATCGACCGTGAGGGCTCAAGGGCGGTCAGACGTGAAAGCTTTTAGCCCCTTGAGGCACCAATATGACCTCTGTGTCACCTAGCAGCATCTTAGGTTTAAAAGGCTTCAAGCTTTACAATTAATTACATTTATAATAATGTAAAAAATGTAATGTAATGTTGAATTGAATTGAATTTCCAATCATTTTCTTAGTTCTTATCATTAGGCCATATAATTCCATTAAATATAGGTGTTGTGGTATGTACTCACGTGTAAAATAGCATGCTTTTAAGCCCATGTAATTATTAGGCAGTCAGTATATTTACAACTAAATTCCATCAATTCCAACTCACATCGTTAGGGTGAGCGCGCTCTGCGGATTTCTGCAATGCGTTTTTTTTCCCGCAAAATATGTTCAGTATACTATGGAAGTTCCGCAGTGCGCGCACGCTTCAAGGAGTTTCCTTACTTCACATATTTTGCGGAAAAAAAATCGCACGGCAGAAATCCGCATTGCGCACACACCTTTATTTAACATATTCTGAGAAATTAATAGAGAAAGAACTAAAGGAGATAACATATTTCAAATATCTCTTACCAATGAATGCATGGGGAGAGATAACGAATAAGTAGATAAAAAATGAATTTCATGAAATTCAGTGTTCGCCGTGAAATTTATTTCCACGCCGTATTTCATAAAATATTCATTTGTTTGAATATGCTTATCGGGTGGCCGATTTTCGATCAATGTAAATTTCATTACTTTGGGCTTGTGAAATAAGGGAGAACAAGATATTGTTATCCTTCGACCACCAGATCAATAAGATCCTTATTTACTGAGTACCTATATATATTTTCATTTCGACCTTCTGTAAGTATTGAGTCGAAACGTGACTTAAAAAGAAGTTTCAATCACAGTTTTATCATGATCAATTGATCACGTAAGAGCCTTCTATTGAGATGGTATCCGCCGCGAAGGACCAACGACAGAAAAAAGTCTTCAAGTTATTCATATAGAAATATACACACCGATTTATTGATATCAGAATTCAATAGGTACGTTTTGTGTAGTAATTGTTGATATCAGGTGGTCTCGGTAGAAATGTACAGTATTTCAGCCCTATTTTTAGTTGAACAAGTGAGCGAAGCGATCGAAAGTCTCCGTTTCAGGTACGGCAAAAATGCTTCGTATGCCCGGCATTTCTCCTTTACAGGTCCCATTTATCAACCGATTTTCATGAATTTTTTTGCAGGTTCGATATTTATATGGAGTTTTTGTCGCGTCGGTGGTCAAAAACTTGTTTATTGGTTGGTAAAAATGTGAATACATTTTTTTATTATTTATTATTATAAATGCCGGAACCTCCTATGAAGTAGGTACACCCGGTACTTGTTGAAAACGTAATAAATGCTCGCGAGGTCTACAGCTCACAGATCTACTAATATTAAATTAGGTAAGGTTCAAAAGTGGCAGACCTTATAGGTGTTATATAATTAAAAATTTAAAAAAATTAAAATCATTTATTTCGTGTAACATTGACACATAGAATTACACATTAAATTAAATTATAAAATTACATATAAATTTAAAACAATAATAATTATAAGGTAAACCAACCTACCATTTAATTACACTGGCGGATGAATACAACCCCGCACAGTGTAACATGATAGCACAGTCGGTCTTGTCCGCTATCATTTTCGGAATGGTATTGGGACTGTCCCGCACCCGGCGCGCAACTCGCGCCTCCGCAAACATCCCTGATCCGCTACAGAAACGAGGCAGTCCCACTATCACCCGGAACGCGTTATTATATTGGACGCGAAGGGCCCTGTAGGCCCGTTGCGAATACTGTACCCAGAGGCTGCAGGTGTAGAGAGATGTGCAGAAGGCTCTGAACAGGGTAACTTTGGCCTCCCTGGAGCACCCTGCAAACCTCCGAGCTATCATATTCACCCGCACCGACAAGGCCCTCCGCTCCCGCTCCATGTCCAGGTCGTACGAGTACGAGTATATAGGCTAACTTACTTTACTTTTCAATTTCTCATCAACAATATAATCATAATATATTTCTTCTATTCAATAACTTTGGTTGACTTTCTCTAGACCTTTTCTTTTTCTCAGACCGTTCCCTTATCTTCTGTGAAATAACTTGACCTTGGCGGTATCTTCGGCCCCAGACCAGGCTATTTGAATAACTAAATGCTCTAAACGGTGTGTAAGCGTTACACAACGGTCAATTATTCATAACGGTTCCATTTTCGGTTTCCATTATTGTGGTGCTTCGGACGAAATCAGTATATAAGTAATAAGTATATAGTAAGTATATAAGTACATTCGCAGGGATACTATAGATAAGTAAAGTCGGATTAATGTAGTTTAGACAAGTAAATGTAATGGAAGGTTCGGTAAAACTGATAATGTTTTGATTTGAATATGGTTTTGTTTAGTGTGTTATAACTGAAATTTACTGAATCATAGAATTTCTTTAGAATGTTTAGTGAAAGTCCTTATTCTCAGTGCTCAAAGTCAGAGGTAGTGTTGATACTCTTGATTCTACTCAAGCGCGGATCAACCGTTGTGGGCACGATGGGCATGCCAACAACCCTATAGACTTGTGATTTTCGCGCTCGCTGCGCTCGTGTTTTTCTTCTACACTATTTGAGGGTATTTATTTCATTTGGTGTAAATTGGGCGATTTTATAATAAACAAAAAAAAAACCGTTTTATTAACCGTTAAATTTAACCTTAACTATAAGTTTGTGATAAAAGAATTATAAAAAAAATGAAGGCCCCCTCCTAGGCCCCAATTAGTAGCCCCAAAATTTTAAGCGACACGGTAATGACTTTGCATGCATGGTAATGACTATAGCACACGGTAATGACAAATGTTCTTATTTCCTGAACACACGGTAAGGACTGTATGTAGAGTCCTTACCGTGGAATCACTGTCTTTACCGTGGATTCAAAAATCCTCGGTAATCCATGGTAAGGACTACCTTGGTAAAGACAAAATCTACAAATTTCCAGTTTAGCATGAGCTAAGTTCAATGTTCCAGAAAATTCTATTGATTTCGTCACATTAAATCAGTTAAGTTATGAGGTAAGATAAGATTAATATAAACCAAGAGTGTAATTACCGAGATACGAGACCCACGAGAAAGACAATTTTATATGACAAAAGCCACGGTAATATGTTATTTACACGCACATACATGTTTATGTTCACGCGAGCGATGTTAGTTTGACTGTGACGTCTGTCTAGTGACTGGACGTGTGCGGGGACAGCGGCGAGGTATATGTAGAACTATTTAGTGAGGACTTACATGTAGGTTCATGTACTGCCACGGTGAGGACGATTTTAGTGGGGACAAAAAGTATAATGTTGCTGTTTAAGTTTTATTAATACGATTGAATATGTGCATTCAATAATGTATGTCGTAACTATTAAACTGTTTAAGTAAATAGTAACTTCAGCCGTAGACATGCATTTAATGGTTTTTTTTACAGAATGATTACCTAATATTGGAAAGTAGACACCCCTTGGTAAGGACATTTTGACCCTTCAGAGCAAAATAACTTCGACTTTACTATTATATATGAAAAATATGAATGAAGGCTCAGTTAGGGATTATTATGTATTACAAGTTACCTTAAGCCACGGTAAAGATCCTACTTCATTTAAAGGGTGATATTAGCGCGGACATGCGATTTACACCAAATGAAATAAATACCCTTGATACGTATGAAGTATTATTCCAAACTGCATCACAATGTTTGCATCAACATAGCAATACAAGTGTTTTCAGTTATGACTTGATGGGTTATGACTTGATGGGTTATGACTTGATGGGTTATGACTTGATATGAAGTATTTTCCGCATTTACATTATAATGTTCGCCGACCGTGAGATTTTTCATGAGAGAATTGGCACTCCGACTCGCACTTGGCCGATTTTCGGGTGGCTGTGCCCACAACCTTTTTTGAGGGCTGGATCCGCGCCTGATTCTGCTAGTTAAACGGTGGTCTGTTATGTATCTTGTTCTTATATTCATTGTAGAATTAGGGGGACCCTACTATTTGGTGTTATTTGGTCTCTGCCTACCTGTGTGGGCTGTGTGAGTATGTGTACAATTAAGGGGAAGAATTAAACCATTCCTAAGAAGGCATGGATGGCCTCATAGTAGCTCCTCAAGCGTAATGTAGGTAAGAAAGAGGTAGACCACGAGGGTAGAGGGCGAGGCTGTCGGTATATATTGATGGATTGCCTTCCTCACAAAAGCCTAATAGGGTCGTGCTGGTTCATTAATTTAATAGCGATGTTATTCATATACGAAATGATTTCTGGTCGTTCTGAACTACTGCGGCAAAAAATTTGTAACTTACTTTTTGAAGTGAAAACTTCTTTAGCGACGCTGAGCACTTTAGTACTGGGGGAAAATTGTTAAACTCGCGACAGATTCTTCTAAGACCAGCTAGTTGACCCCTCTTAGTATCGTGATTGCGATGTTAGGAGGGGTCAACTCAGCTAAACTCAGCTGGTCTTAGATACGTAAGACGCTTTGATACTCGAGACTTATTATGTAACTGGATTATGCGAATTTGAATATGAACACGAGTATAAATATGGATACCGATACCGATACGGATACGGATATATCTTAGTTATTTACTTTATTGAATGTACAACCCGTTTTTTTTTACAAAAAATGCGCGAGGAACTTCCTCAAACCGTTGACTATTTACCTAATAAATGTATATATACCGGCATACATTTTATTCCAGCACTGCTTTTTGCTTAATATATATTTCAATAAACCCAATTTTAGCCGCAAACCTCGGCTTTTCATTTTCTACCATCGCACGGTAATTACTTGTTGTTGACGGTAATGAGGTAAAATGTCATTATCAGCCCCACTTTGCGCTTCGTCCGCCGTAAATGGAGATTGATCGATTGCGGATAATTATAAATCATGAAATAATGTGGATAGATGGATGAAGCCGAAGGCACCGGGGTCGAGAATCGAAACTAATGCGTTGTTTGAAATCATTCGTCGAATGGAAGATATTTAACTTTGGGAAATGATGATTAAGTGGGAATTTGCGCCCGTTTAAAGCATCTGCTCAAAGTGGAATATCTGATACTTTTCTAGTGATGCTAAAGCTTCAGATTGATAATTAAGGCCGGGGTGTATAAAGGCCTGGTAGACCAAAGGTCAGATCTATTTTTAATACAATATTTGAAGTATCTTATCGATAAGGTTTAACAGATCTTTATGTAATCGAGCCTTAATCGTTTTATTTTTTCCAAATTGTAACTCGAAGCTTCGGAAACGGGGTCCTGTTAGATCCAGGAAATATCCCCAGTGCTAATAGGGTAATGACTCAAAGTAATGAAGCAGGGTAACGAGGCATGGATGGTGATGACGTATCGACGGTAATGAGCCGATCTTCGGAGTCTCGTCCATCATTCGAGATGGATCGACCGATTATTACGGAGAGGAAAAGTTTGAGTTTTCGTATGAATGTGAGATGGCAAGCTATTGCTTTTGCCTCTAGAGATTAACACGTAGGTACTGCTGTTGAATGAGTTTTCTGGTAACATATTAATTTTAAGGAAATGCTCATTCATCATAATACTCCTAGCGTTTTCCCAGTTTGTGGTCCACTTTGACGCTTAATCTAGTAGGAACTAGTTTTACGAAACCAGCTGCCATTTGACCTTCCAACCCAGAAGGAAAACTAAACTTGGTAGGGATTAGACCGATTTCCTCACGATGTTCTACTTCACCGAAAAGCCACTGTTAAATATCAAATGATATTTCGTACATACGTTTTATTGAAAAACACAGTGGTACAAACCGGGATTCGAACCTCCGATGTCAATATTGGATTAGAAGTCGCGTGTCTTACTGCTCGGCTACATAGGCTTTAGGTTTCATTCCTATATAGGAAATACGAATACCTAATACAAGGGCCTGACACGCTTTGTAAGAGAAAGATAGCCTTATTGCGATTCCTATGAGAGGAAGTAGAAAAAAGTGCGATGTTTTGTCCTTATCACCGACCGGACATTTTTTCATGGTCGGGTAAAAGTAATCTGTCATTAGTGTCAAGAAGATTGCAAAACAAAGTGGCAATATTTTGCAGTGCAATTTATAAGTGGAAAATTAATGATGAATTTGGTTTAAATGAATAATAATTTACCAATCATCAGATCCGTAGTGTTTGGTTGTTCAGTGCAAACATGGTGGGGTGTTCAGTGTTTGGCTGTAAAAGCAATTTCGACCGAAAAAAGGCGGATGTTACATTCCATGCGTAAGTACATTTTCTTTGAATTTTGGACCCGTGTTTATTTCTAAAATCTCACCGGAACCAAATTACTGAGCTAAATCATTAGTTATATCATGAGACAATAGATGAAATAGGAAAAATATGTGAATTAATTAAAAAATAACCTCCAAACATTTGACATACAAACCGGTCAAATCGCGTAGTAGAAATCTACCATAGAAGCCAGCTTAGCATTGATGTCCCACCATTCAGTCGGTTTATAATTCGATTTCGGGATACCAACAAATAATAAAAAAAAACCCTAAAGATCACCCCACGTTTCGGGAATTTCAAGTAATTTGATTTTTTCAGTTTTTCAACAGAGGATGAATCCCGAAAAAATGGATTTCAGGACTGAGGGAACAGGAAATTAAATTGGGTAAAATAATCTATAACTGCTTATTACATATTTGTTTATTTATTGAAAAATAAAGTTATAAATGTAATATATTATTGTAAATAAATTACCTGTTCTAAATTGAAGTTTATTCTTTTATTCCAACAACTACATAATTTATCTGTGAAAGACAAAAAGGGGCATGGAAATAGTAAGCACTATCTGGTTACATTACTTACTACTTTCATCGTCTAGAGACTTAAACATTTAGCATGGTTCTTTGGGTGACGTGATGACCAGCAAGTCAAGCGGCGAGCAGGAAGGCCAGCGACCAGCGGCGAGCGGCGAGAAAAAATGTATAGATTTGGATCAGTGAAATCGCCGTTTGATGCAACGGTGATAACCGGTGACTATGTATTTATAGGTAAGATTATCCCAAAAAAAGTGGCCGGTCGAGATCACTTATTTTACGATATCGCCTACGATGTTGTGTAAATTTAGTTAGTGAGTCAAAATGGCGACTTAGTCACTATGGAATTTGATCACTTGTAACTAAGTACTATCCGACTAAATTTTTGGGGTAATTTTTTGCAACCATGGTATCCCCATATTTTGACGTCATAATATGAGAAAGACATAGCCCCGGTCGCTTGTTGGCGCATCTATAACTACAGAGTATATACTATATCTATGACCTAATATAATTATTTGAAAGACCCGAGCTTTTTCTAATTCAAAGGCGACAAAACGACCCCCGTAATTGATTTGCACGTATTTATCAGCAGATCTCACTAGCGCGGAACAAAAAGGTCGCAGGCACCTTCGAGTCCTGGGTCGCATTTACAATCGTTAGCGACTCGCTTCATTCCTCACTAGTGTATCTTGACGCTGTGGTTCGTAACAATTGCGCGTAATCAGAGACCATACTTCACTAGTTTAGTTGACCAGACTTTGCACACTGCCTGGCTGGCATAATCCCGCAAGAACAGAAGAGTTCGAAACATGCTTTAGTGACAATTAATATATGAGTTTAAGGCGATATATCGATTGAAAGAGACACCCTTTGTTTTTCGCTCACCACAAAACGGGATGCAACCCTCTCCGAGAATGGCTTTTTAGACAAATCTCGTTAAATATCTGACTGTGTGCAGGTTTATTAAATTTCCTCTTGTCAGTACCTAGATGAGGTAAAATACCATCATATTAACTTAATCGTGTCTTTTAATAATGCGTTGTTTTAGTAGGCTGAGGAAAAAAAGGAAAATATAGACTCGACTGGATTTATTTTCTATCGAGAATCCTTTATATCTGAAAATCAGCCCCTACTGTTTGCTAGTCTGGGCAGGACAGCGTTTCAAAGTTTCCAAATTTCTCAGTGTAAATAATAATAATATCTTTATTGCTTTAAAACCTAACGTTACATTTCTATATTAACAACAAGAAACATGTGTTTAGGTTTGTGACAAGTTTACCGAGGGTGAGCCTCTGTTTCCCGAACTAGGTTAAAAATGTGTGTCAATCAGAAAGATCTCCGATTATGAGTGGTCTCCTGAGGACCCCTACGTGTGGGGTTCTTCAATGGAATGGAGATTTCAATGAAGTGGTTCTGGAATGGAGTGTATTGGTTTATAGAAGTTTCAGAGTTATCTTGGTATAGTTCGTGATACCCCGTCGAGTGTCCTATAGCCTAATTAGTCCATAACATTTTTTAAGTGCACTCGTCATATGTATACATAGAGTTAGGTAGGTATATATGTACATCTCTGACGTCAAATCGTTCCACGGGATACGCGAAAAGATAAAGCACCCGTCACTTTCTATCGTCGTGACAGAAAGTGATTGATGCTGTGTCTTGTCGTTTATCACGCGATAAAAGAGACCATCATGGTCTTACGGCGGTCCACAGGCTATACGGTTAATATCAGGCGGGCCATGCTTGTTTGCCACCGACATCGTATTACGTATCCCGGTGTCCTGATATACTAGGCGAGTCAAGGGCACCAATATGTATACACTTTTTCACCTTATTTCATTGAAATAAAGTCCAAAAGTGTATACATATTTATGCCCTTGACTGTACGTGTTGATTTGAGGGAAAGTTGTGAATATCATATAGCCGCTTAGGCTGTTTTGTCGACGGCTGGCAGAACAAACGGCCGGTGATCCGGCGCCGGCAGCCTCGCGATAAAAACTCCCATTAGCGCGTAACGAGTTGAGGGCGATATAGACGACATGTGTTGTATACTTACTTGATATTATTTGAGTTGGCCGAGTTGTGCCAAAGTAATCGTCCGAAAAGCGAGTTAATTTTGGATGACGGAAGATTCAAAATGCAATAACAGATTCATAAAATATCGGCCAGCACAAAGTTCTCAACTATATATACGAGGGGTTAGTAGCTGTGCGTTAACAGGTTTAATTATTTGTGAATTCGATGATAAACCGCTTAGGGTACAATAATACAGAGTGGAAAATATATATGTAGGAAGAAATTAAAGGATATTTTTGAATATGGGTTCGGTATGGTATTTTGTTCTTTAATGACGTGACCTTACTTATGTCGTTCAAGTTTCCTCACTTGACTAGAAACTGTCAGTTGTCCATTTGATTCAATCGGAGACTTTAGTCGGTGTCTCCTTCTTCCTATTTACTCTCTCATCCATCCATAAACTCACGCCTGTATTCCCAAAAGGGGTAGGCAGAGCAAATGAAATTTAATTCCAGCGCCACTTTTAGCAATTGTATGTTTAAAGATGGAGAAAATGTGAATGAGAATGTGAATGTGTGGTGTGTTACTCTCTCATATACTTGTTTTTATGTATATTAATAGATCTAACTAACTAACTAACTGGGCTGGCACGACGACCCAAAATGAGTCTTGGCCTCCGACACAAGAGCACGCCACTTTGCTCGGTCCTGCGCAATTTAAAATAAATATAATATTTAATATTAATAGATCTAGTTTCTAATTATAGTTTTTAGTTCTCAAATTGGCAGTACAACACAAGGAAAGATAAATTTGTTGAGTTTTCTTTATCGCGAATACCCATAGAATACCCGCGAACCACATGCAATATCAAATGCAATGCATACCTAATGTTGGAGTTCCACCGAGCCATTTGTTTTCCAAACAATATGTAAAAGGTCTCAAACTTGAACGCCAACATTGTAAGTAACTCTCGTTTGAATTAAATCCTATTTCCACTTCAACACAACTTCTAGGTATAATGCGGAAATACTTAAACTGACAAAAGTCGAACGGGTATTTTGTGTCTAATATTCTGAATTCAGGTATCGTTTATCCCGTGCGCTTGCATAATTTATATTTATTAGGCTCACTATCATGTTAAAAAGACAAAGAAGTTTTGTTACTTAATGTTTTTAACCGACTTCAAAAAAAAAGGAAGTTTTCAGTTTGACCTGTATGTTTGTATACGTATATATGTTTGTCCGTGATTATTTCGCGTTTGGCTGAAACGATATAAATGCGGTTTTCAAAAAAGCATTTGTTACATTCTGGAGCAGGTTTTGGTATAGAATTTGAAGTCGGTTTCCTTTTAAAAAAAAAGTTATTTTACTAATTTTGAAATTCTGAATTCCCTTTGGCATAAAAGAGCTGTCACTTTGCGTGGGTATCCAAGAACCATCAAGTTTTATTGCCCGGCGTCGATACGTGAGCGGGTTCTCAGGGCGGGCGAAGCACGTGATTCGCCCTCTAACGGTGAACAAACTTGCGTAGACAGATTTAGTTAGGCTCAATCAATGTCACCTACATTCGCGTGTCAAAAATTCCGGTCACCCTAGTTTAAATAGCCTCAGTAGGTTTTGTTAAATATTCTACACTCGTTTTATTTACATATTATACTATTCTTCGTATTGCCCAACTGTATTAGCAATTTCCGGGATCCTATCATAAAAATATCAATGCCCAAAAATGACGATTTTCGTGATATCTCACTCCGTTAACGTTGTTTTTTTCATGACCGAGTGTAGTGTCGTGTCGTTTTCGAGTCCGATTTAAACTTGGAAACGTTACTTTTGCAGTATAGACGTAATAGTACATTATTGCCGTGGCCGGGAAGGAAGCAATTGCAGGCTGAGTATTTGTTAAAATGGACGAGCTTGCAAGTTTAGTTATAATACGAAGCCTGCAATTGCCATTCCGGCCGAGGCTAATGTAGTGTTTTTCTCGAAAATGGGGGAAATATGACGAAAATTGAATTAAAATTTGATAAACATAACCTTAAAACGTCAACAACTCCATGCTTTCCAGCCGTTATTTTTTTTTAAAGAATCGCAAAGTGTATTTTTCCGCCGAAAGACCGCAAATTATTTGAGACACATACAAAACTTCGCGTTTCCAACAGAAAAGTTGAATTGGACGAATACGACTGGGGGCCGATTTTTGAGTGTCGAAGTCTAACGCTCGACTTTTCACTCGAGATCTGTCAAAAAACTATGATGTTTTGACAGATGTCGTGTAAACATTCGAGCGTTCGACACTCAAAAACCGGCCCCCATTGCCGTCTTTTATATGCCTGTTTCTACTTTTTGAAAGTTTGTGTTTGACTCTTGCCTGTTAAGGAACTGTTCACATACCTAGTTTTACAAAGTTCGTTCAATATCTCTGTCTGCTGTCTAGAATACGGTGTTGTATTCCGACTTTTATTACGTAGCCTCGATACGTGAGCAGGTTTCAGGGGATTCCGAACGATAGGAGGACGTGAGAAGCGTCCATTGCATTATAGGAATAGCTGATAAGAAAGTAGTTTTTAGTTTATATAAAATAACTTTTTCTTAGGCATTTAATATTTATAAATCTCAATATACTCAATGACCAGAATTGAGTTTGGTGAAAACTGAATTCTAGTGGCGCTTTATCATGAACTTTTGAGAGTCTATTATATTGGGAGAATCAGATGTTTGGATATGGAAGCAGACAAGACGGAGAATTGATATATTAATTCCATTCTCACTAATGTTATGTTATGAAATGGTTATGAATATTAAAGTTTAGCCGGGGAAAGACTGGTCTTTAACAATACAATACAAATACTCTTTATTGCACAGTGTGCACACCTCAATTAAAGGATACAGTACAATACAAAATCACAGTAAGTAGAGGCAAATAACAGGCGGTCTTATCGTTAAAGAGCGATTTCTTCCAGACAACCTAGCAATAATATTATTTATTTATTTTTGTCTCGTATATTAGATCGGGTAGCGCAATAAAGGCTATGCATTATTATATATGTATTTATCGTAAGGCAATTATTTCGAACCGTGAGATCTTCTTGAAGACAAGTACGGTTGCCAGTTTTGTTTCACTTTTAGCACCACCCTACAACTTCGACAAATACCACAAATAATTTCGCCATCTAAGCAAATCCGCGGACGCATACAAACACAAATCACACTGCTCATGTCACTGTAATACGTGTACTTCTAAGCCACTCAAAAGCCTCCTAAAATAAATTGGATTATTTCTCGACGTATGTCGCCAAATGTATGGAAAGAGTGGAAATTGTATTGGGTGTAATTTATCTCCGTACTCTCGGGTCCATTAGGACCTTTTGTCCTTCGCTATCGAGTAGGAATCGAAGGCTAATGGCACTTGTCTTCGAATCTGCGTCCCCAAGGAGCTTGCGGCGTACATAGCTATTGAAGGAACATCTACTTATGTAAACAGTGCGATGTAGATAGATGATGGTTATTGGTTTCTTTAGAATTTCGATCATTTACGGAATATTTACCATGTATATTTGTGTTTTTGAGTTTCCGATGTTTTGTAATGTAAATGACTATGTGAGCTTGAAATCTTATATTGATGGTTTCTTTGCAATTTTTGATGATATCTTTTGTAGTAGAGTCTGTAAAACTGCCATCAACTTTTAAGATGTTTAGGGCATTAACTATTGAAACCTCTAAACATTAGGTGCCCAATAATGTTGTTCGCTGTTTTTTTGTTTTTCAACTCTGTCTTTGTTATCTCTGTGTCTCTGTGTTTGAGGATATTGTAAATTGCTCAACACTGAGCTGCGAATAAATGATTGTTCTTTCTTTCGATATATACTATGGGTTCCACAGCTGCTAGCCTCAATCGCTGAAATCGCGTAACGTGATGTGTGTACCTATATATATTCTCAATTTGACAGATTTTAGGCTTACTTGTGTTACGAGGTTAACCCTGTCTATAACCCTGACAATGAAGCGGCAATGTAAATGGTTGTCAACGTCCATGCAATATTTGGCTCGTTCGTTCGCTTATAGATTCCCTTAGGAATGTACATATCTGGGGTCTATGATGGTCGCGGAAAAGCGTAATAATCGACAAGATAAAGCATGTGTCACATTCTATCGAGTGGTATCAGTGACAAATGCTTTATATTGTCGTTTTTTACGCCATCGCGTGACCATAATACGAGGCCTGAAAGCAGAATGACACGAACCATGGACATTAGTTTGCGAAATTCCCCGAGAATAATTATTCCAACACACTTTTGTCTCATAAGATACTGAAATCTGTATTCGAATTTATTATTCAAGAGATAGGTACATTTACATAACTTACCAGTGACAATTCTACCATTACCTCATACCTGGTTAAAAAACATATCTCCATATGCGTCATTCAAGCCCAAAATTATTGAAAGTATGTTACAGTGATACGCTAGTTTCTCGACTATTGAGGACACGCCACGGCACGCGTCAAAAACACGCATCATTTTCAATAGAACTCTTAAGCCCGACACGATCTTATAGAGATCCGTTCGATAAAAATATACATAGCATTTTGGAAACTCAGTACACCCGACATTGAGACATAACTTCCCGACGTAAAGCCTGACGGACCTTATAAGACCGAGCCGTAGTTATCCAATCAAACTATGGTGTGTCTCCAACACGCTTGTTCATATAGGCGTCCTGCGAGGGGTCTCTTTGTCCGAGGCATCGGACGGAACCTTTGTCCCCTAACGAGCGCCGCGTGCCTTTATGAACAGTAGGTACAGAGAGCCAGATTTCCTTACCCGAATGTTATAGGACGTGAGCGTTAGGAGGATAGGCGGGCATCGCATTGCTTTGTTGGGTTTTTGGAGACCAATGGAAAGAAAATTGACATATTTAATTGCTAGGAACAGACTTGTTGTTATGATTGCATTCGTCCCTCTCGCCTTTACATCCTTGCAATTATATTTATGAAAATTTACCATACATTACTACTCCAATATTTCTGCATTAATGCAGTTGAACAGCTTGATGAGCAACTCTTACAGCGAACTCGCACAATCATAAACTCTCAGCACTGTCGTAAGCATTATTTGAAAAACAAGTAAAAGCGTTTCCATAAATGGTTTTCACGGCGAGAAAAGAACGAAAAAGCATCTCTTTCTTATTGTATTAGCGAGACAAGATGAAGTTCCAAACCGCATTGACATGACATAAGCGACGGCCGTGCCGGATTACGGCAACCGGACCGGAGACACATCGGCCCCCGGCCACGCGCTGACCCGTGTCCCACTTGATATATCACCCGTCAACCGTATTACCTTTGCTAGACATCCGATAATCCAAAATATTCTGAAGGAACTGGGTATTAGACCCTATTGTCTTGAAAATTCAGACGGAACTCCAATAATCACTACAGAGGAATCGAATTCTGAGAAAAGAGAAGAAAATACCTCTAGGAAAAGAAGTCGTATTTTCTTGACTATATAGGCGAAAGTAGAAAGATCAGGTACGTGAGAACTATTCCTGGAATAAAGACAATCTTTTATTAGATCGGATGCCGTGAGAGGATCGTTTTATCTTTGGAACTTGGGATTAATTGTGTTGTCAAGAAACAAATCTTATCTACGTTGAGTATTGAACAGTTGCATTATGAGAGCAGATACTATAATATCGTTATAATAAAAGTGTATACTGAATTCTGCTTCGTTACCCCAGCCCAGCCACATCATAAGTTGTCTTTTTCGTTATTTTATCTTCCAGCCGTTGTTTCACAAGAGATCATCTACCTAATCTTGCGAATTGATCCCGATATACATAACCAAAAACTTTTTAAAATTTTGACAAAATAAATCAAATAATTTTTCCGTTCGAATTTAATTTGTCCACTGTAACTCGGAAAGGAGTGATTGTAATCCCGATGCCGATTAAATCTTCATTGCATTCCGTCCCGGCGGAACAAATCCGCGAGCCCCATGGAGGCCGGATAATCCCCGGCCGGCGATCGGCAATTTTCCGTTAAATACCATTATTGGACGGAGGGAAGAAAGCCTTTTCCATTTTGATTGTGATTGCGGCGTTTAAAAAAACGCCTCCGGTTTTACAGAGGGTCTGCGTCTTTCTAATACGATGCTCATGTTTGAACAGATATTCTTTTAGCTTAACGCTATATTTAAACAACCTTCGGTGAAGGAAAACATCGTGAGGACACCGGTTTATTACAAAAAAAGGTCAAGTTTTCCCTTCCGGTTGGAAGGTCACGTGGCAGTTGCTTTCGGCAGCAGTCATTAAGCCATGTTAGGGGCCTTCGGGCAACCGTACTGTCTTCTCTAAGATCAAATAGTTGCCATAGGGTGACACCACCAGTAATGGACTAGGCCCAATGATGCACATTAACTCTTATGTAAAAGAAAATAAGGGTTTTCCTTTTTTTTACAACGATCATTTTTAAACCGTATGATATTGCAAAAAATACAAAAATACAAAATTGTTTATTTGTAAACATAGGTTGACACTTGACAGGGTCTTATAATAATTGTAAGTATCGCTATGTTTTGCCGTTCGGCATACAAATATTATATGGTCCAGATATTGCATGCTTGTAAATAAAACTAATTTTAATAACAATTCTAATAAATTAAAATTATATAATATGTCACACTTAAATTAGAGTATCACTTAAATATTCACCTACAGAATAATACGCTTTTTCTACAAGGAATTCAAACAGTCTCATTTTAAATTCTGATAAATTATCTAATTTCCTTATATTTACTGGTAACTTATTATACATTTTAGGCGCCATTCCAAAAATGATTTTACGGAGAAGAGCAGTTTTGAATGGCCCTGTATAAATTTTATCTTTCTGCCTACAGCTATTTAAAACGGAATATTGGTTTATGTTGCTTTTGACATATATTCCTATCTCGTATATGTAGAAGCATGGAAGCGTTAATATGTTAAGCTTAACGAAATGGGGTTTACATGATTCTCTTGGTGCTATTCCACATACCGATCGTATGCAATTTTTTTGTGCCCTGAATGCCATATCACGGTCTGTGGAATTACCCCAAAATATGACACCGTATCGCAAAGTTGAAGTTACATAAGCATGATATGCAGTTAGTTGGAATTAGGATTGAAGTGCCCATTACCGGTACTTGTCAGTTTAAAGTGTCCATTACTGGTGGTGTCACCCTACGGTAAATAATAGCAAAATTCCTGAAATAATCATAATGGCATGTACCGAATAGACTCATCTGCTCTGCCCGAGTATTATCAGATTGAATCGATAACATTCCTGTCGGTATCCCACAGCTCCAATGAGGTGTGTTATGATCATTAACGCTAGTATGGGCCACACCTGACATGGAAGTATTCGCTGGTTATTTTGGTATTCGCACTGTTATTTGAAATTACCAAATAACCCCTCTCTCCTTTAATTTGAGTGTTTTGAAGACTTTTCGAATGGATGAATTAATTGTGAATCTGTTAGTTATATCGCCGTCAACCGAACGTTGAACGATGAACCTATGAAATCAAAATATAAAGCGCATGGTTCTCATCGGATCATTTATATATTTATATATACTCGTAGTTACATAAAGAAGTCTTTACAGTGCTTAGCTCCAATCCGACTTGATTTGATTGCGAAGCAAATGTTTGCGCCTTGTGTGTGCGCGGGACACTTTCGCAAAGGCGGGGACGAAAAGTAAACTCCCAAGTTTTGACTTGCCTAATTTGATTCCAACGTGAAAGGTAATTAGGATATTTAAGCGAAAGGTCAACTCTAATTAAGGCTAAACTAAAAGTAATCTTATTAGAAAAGATGAAAGCTAAATCGAATTAATAAAATATCTCTGGCAGGACTCTTTTGGAAGGGAAACTTTTCTAATTTAGTTAAATATGCTGTCAAAAATTGTCCTTGGTATATGTCTGGAATTATAATTATGAATATAAACTAGGTATTTACTTATCAAACAAGTTCCTAAGCCAAGGAACTTTTATAATAATTATGTGTCATTGAAGTTTACAATTTTGGATGGAGTAAAGCGACACCAGACCTGAACAGACAAAACAGTTAATCCTTGATAATAGAGCTTGCAATAGTATCGAAACATCAGGAACTCGCGAATACAAATATACATGGTAAATATCCCGTTATTAATAGTAATTCTATTAGTGTAAGTATAAATGACCATGTGACTAAATGAAACATGAATTCCTGAAATAGAACCATGATATCCGTATTACAAAAGCTCGTCAAAATTATATAGCAACACTGTAGCCGAGATCCGCGTCAACAAAGCGGCATTAACTAGGTCAGTGGTGGTAATCAAGTAATGAAAGGCCCCGCTATGAATATGAAATACTTATGCAAATGATCCAGCTAATATTAGATTTAACGCCGACGCTCAGAGGGCACGAGATTGAAGACATTCTATTACTGTAGTGGCTTATTCTGGTTTTTGAATTAATTTGTGCTAGATCTGGTATTGGCGTTTGAATAGCAGATTAATTATCGCTTGCTTTCGCATTTGTTCATGTGCTTGGTGCACACAAGGTTTCTGATGTCAGATTTTTCTTTTTCTTTGTGAGTATGTGTTACCTAAAGGATGATTTACTCATTTTCATTTATCTATTGTTGAAGTTGTATGTATTGTTTATTTACTAAACATTTAAATCAAACGATCTATTTTCGTGTATGAAGTAATGGAAGGAGTTTCAAACACAAACGTCCAAAATTACCAGAAAAGTTACCAGATGGTGGTGGTGGTGGATGGTGGAAGTCTACTTGTTATCAGATGGCAGGCGCTTTCGTAAAAAAACTAGTGCCTACGCCAAATCTTGGGATTAGGTAGCGGACCCCAGGCATCCTTCAGGATGCAACTGTACTGGGATAACGCTAGGAGGATGATGAAACAAAGTTATCTACTCCAAACTACATTGAAATTTTCCTTCAAAACTACAACGACGTTAGTAGAGATTTATTCAGATTCAATGCGACCCGACAAGCAAACCCTGAATAGTTAACTAGTGTACCTAATTAATATCTGGGGTAGTTTAATGAAAATGACCGCCACGGCCGAAACGTTGACCCAGATTAGCAAATTGAATAACTTTTGATTGCTTTTAATTTACACGCACAAGGATTATCGTGTTTACAACATGCTCGTTAATTGAAATGAAACCAATACCTACCGTTTGCGTTCCTTTACTGTTTATTCATATATTCTTACCTTATCATTCCTTCATTCGCTTGTCCTTATGCAATTTACTTGGGTTCAGCACAGCATGTCTTATGTCTTTTTTCCATACTATCTACTCTCACCCGTTAACTCGTCTTTCACACACCACCATTTCCTTAGTCTTTTGCTTCTTGTGTTTTCGTCCTCTCACGTCGGTTCTATGAATGAATGAATGAATGAAATTATTTATTCCCACAAGAGGTGGTAATTGATAGTTTTAGCCACGATATGTGTCTTAGTATCAAAGGCTCACTTTTCAAGTCGGTGATATTCTATTTACATTCGTAGACAGGTGCATTTATATGCCTCAATTGAAGAATTCAATTTACTCGTAATCCTCTTCATATCAACATTTGACAACATTTCATATTTTTAACTACTTTATTTTATGAACTAGTTAGAAAATAGGTAAAAATTTAAGCCACCCGTATTTTTTCTTTTTCAATTTAACTCATTATTTCATACAAAAAAAAACACGTTGAAAAGTAGGTCATTCCAAAAGGGCGTAAGTAAAATATGACGTCATCTTCCCAACAAGAATCCAGAGCCAGTCCAGAGCAGCGATTGTCTGTACTCTGTACTAAGGTCTCCCTGAATACAGCGAGGAAGATGACGTCAACTTTCGGTTTACAGTAATTTGCGATTTTTTCCAAAATTAACGGAAAAAAAAATCTAAAAAAATGTTTTTTGTGTACTTCACACGTTTTTACCGAAATGGTTTTCGAATTAAGACTTTTGGAAATTATGAAATATTGTCAAATGCTAAATTATCTGTATAGTTATGTTTAATAGTGTTTCAGAGTTAGAAACTAATGATGTTGTTCCTTGGTAATCCAACTGATGTCACCTTCACCGTGTCATCAGCTCTAAGTATCTGCCATGCCTCTTTAATCATCTCTCACTTTCAATTTGCCTTCCCGTGCCTCAACCATTGAATAATTCAACATCTCTCTCTATAAAAATGAAGCCCAAATTGAAGATCCAAATTGATAATCTTAACTTGGCCATTATCAAAAATTGCTTACAAATCTTGAATACTAAACGGTAAAAGAAAATTCGAAGGCGTCTTTCTCAATGGAATTATTAATGATTATAAATTATAATCCCTAGGCACGGATAAAACGCATATTCATCATATCTTATTGTGAGAATTTGTGAGAATTTGTGCGAAATTTTATAACAACTGTAATGTCCCATCGTTTTTTTTTCTATAAAATGTGCGTTGGGTTTCTCGTTTGTAAATAAACGCTCTCAACGAAATATTGAACTTAAAAATAATATAGGTAACGAAATATCACCCAAAACTAGGTTAAACAATGATAAAGTAAATGTGGATCATTTTAGATAATGTTGGACGTGGGCTTGTCGTAACGTCTATTGAATTGCGAAGGATAATCCTGTAGACGAATTCTAACACATCACACATATTAGCATAAACACGTACACAAGATTATTGCCATCGTGTTTAAACACCCACAGACAAGTAGATTAGTAATGTGAATTATTGAGCCGCTATCAATTACACAGTAGTTATTAATTAACCAAGAACGCGCCTGGACGGAAATTACATGACAGGGGTTGGAGTGTTCTAATTAGTTGGTTATGATTAAATTGCTGGATTGCGAACTGATTTGATGAGCTAATTGGCTTTTTCCTGGAATCGACTCGGTGGTCCGCGGAAAATGGTGTATTGAATTTGGAAAGGACGATTTTATGAATTGCTCTTCGGAGAAACAAATAAAGGCCACGTTACTTGTTGCTGACCGACGGTTGGTTAAGTGTATTCTTGTCTGTGATAAGAGAATGTAGTCCTAAGTACAAGTAGTTGTAGTATCAGCATCATAGTTAACTGACCATCCGTGAACCTTATTGCAACGCTAGGGCTACGGCAACCGTTTTTTTCGCTTACGACGGGCCGTACGCTGGTTTGCCGCCGACGTGGTATTTATAGTACTATTTGTTGTCCTCAGAGCATCCTGGGCGAGTTCAACAAGGAGCAGGAGGCGTTCATCAAGGGGCAGGGCGGCGCCGGCGCAGCGGCCGTCGCGCCGTGGGTCGGCGCGCCCAACGAGGCCGCGCTCAAGGAGGAGTGCCTCTCGCTCTCCACTGTGAGTACACGTTCATCAAGGAGGAGTGCCTCTCGCTCTCCACTGTGAGTACACGTTCATCAAGGAGGAGTGCCTCTCGCTCTCCACTGTGAGTACACGTTCATCAAGGAGGAGTGCCTCTCGCTCTCCACTGCGAGGGTCAGACTGACTCTACCTGGTATGCAGCGGTACCGGGACGAATAGGGACTATATGTCTGTGTTGTCGCGATCGCGCGGTGGACGTCCCCGCCGGCGAGATTGCCTAAGTGTACGCGTCGTGTGTCTGAGTTGGACGCCGTAAGCGCAGCGTTCCATCGTTCGATGGATGCTGTGATTACGTCGTCCGGATCCGTGAGTGTGTACCTAGGTCGCCGGACCGTGCGGCCCCTAATCGCCGAGTTACGACAGAGAGGGGAAGGGATAGGAACGTAGTATAGTCGACAGCCTTCCTAACTAACGGATTCCTATGATGTAGGAATGATCACTTAGGGTCTCCCCAAACCTATCAACGCGGAGTCGGCATAAGCCGAGTGCTTTACTCCTCACTATTCGCATTAAGTACGTAATCGCCGCTGTTGGTGGTCGCTTCGCTTCGCGTCGGCATAGCCGATCAACGAGTTTTTCGCTCTTATTGCGTAGACATAAAGCTGTTTTTGATCGGCTCATGCCGACTCCGCGTCAATACGTTTAGGGAGTAGTAGGTTTTTCTCACATGAATACCGGGTATAATACGATCGGTGAACATTCCAGGACCGAAGGAACTTCGTGCGCGCGCCGCCCACCGGGGTCGAGTTTGAGTTTGACTACGACAAGATGTACCCGGTGGCCACCGCCATCATGGCAGAGGACCCCAACCTCGAGAAGATGCGCTTCGACCTCGTGCCTAAAGTGTGAGTCATCGTTTTGTAGTAAAAGAATATGACATGATAGCTTGGTAACATTTTTTTAAAAGGGAAACAACTTCAAATTGTTTAAAATACCAGAGTTTACCAATACTTTTCTGGAACAGCATCAACATCGGTTCAGCCAAATGCGGACTCAACATACATACAATCATACGGGTCAGAATTAAAACTTCCTTTTTTTAAGCAATCAAAAATGTAAGCGCTGTCCACCCGGGTCTATACTTATAAAGAAATAAATATTTGTGGACAATCTTACACAAATCAACCTAGTCCCAAACTAAGCAAAGCTTGTACTATGGGTAATAGAACTTAAATACATAGAAAACATCCAAGACCATTCCAAGACCCAAGAACAAATATTCGTGCTCATCACACAAATAAATGCCCCGGCCGGGATTCGAACCCGGTGTAGGGTTGGCGCTAGAGAAACAACAGCTTCGTAGGAGATACTCAAATTATGCTAGACACATATTTATATAGGCACTTTCATACTACTTACAGGTATATACTACTTACGTAGGGACTACACCACACCGGGACCTCCAGCGTCGTAGGCAGAGTCACTACCAACTAAGCTAAAGCGGTCTTCGAACTTACTACTCCTACTCGCCTTTCCCGAAAACAATAATCTCCATATTCGGACTTCCCTGCAAGAACATAGCCAGGCCACAGAATAAGTAATAGTACAAGGCCAGGCCCTAGAATAACGCCGACTCTAATACCAATAGCCAGTTTCAAAAATATCGTTACAAAGTTAGTTTAGCTTTATAAACATTTCCTCACAGCTTCTGGGGATTTAGGCGGACAGATATGAAGATATATTAGTACCGTATTTGACTAGAAACATGTAAACTGAAAGTGAAAGTCTGATATGCAATAAACACTGGTGAGTCGACTGCTGCGAAAGTATGGAGTCATATAAGAAAGTCAGTTTATTGAAGGGCGGATACAAATAGCTCGGGGATAAAATATGGTATCATAATCATAAATCTGTCAATATGGGCCCATAAAAAGTCTCCATACTATTTTATTATTCATCTTTACAACACAGCGGTAAAACGATGCGGCTACAGTAGCGAAACATGTTATCAAACTTACAAATTAGTCATTTATTCTTAATAATGGACATTAATTTGATGTACAAATACTAATAATATTTCCAAAACAATATAAAGAACACAATTACATTTGCAGTAGCAGTATATAGCTGACTCCTACGTCCCACACTAATCATAGCCTGTCCCGTGGGGGAATTTTATACCTAGCTAACATTAATTGTAAACATGACAAATATGTATAGTTCGGACACAACTCTAAGGCTAAATTCTGTCAAACGAACGCAAGCAAAACTAGACTTAGAGCTCTGACTGTAAGGTAGATTTTTGCTTGCGTTAATTTGACAGCACTTGGCCTTACGGTTTTGTACGAACTGTACCTAAAAGCAATTTTTCACGAAGAAAACTGCTAAGTACTCGTTTTTCTATACAATGGTAGTACGAGGCACGTGTGATATGACGTCACAATTTATTTAAACTTTATTGCTCAAAACAAAATACAGTGTACGAATGGCGGACTTAATGCTAAATGGCATTCTCTCCCAGTCAACCACAGGGCCACACAGATACACTAAAAACGGTGCAAGAAAATGTGGAATTTTGAATTTCACATTATTTGTCAATTAGTATAGGACGTTTTCAGGGCTCGGAAGATATGCTGTACTTTTTTGTCTTGTTCTAATTGTAGTTGGTTCCATTCAAACATTAGTTCCTCTCTAAAAACTGGTTCGAATGGCATCATGAAAAAAAATGCCCATACCTACCATATTTTGATGAAAACCGTATGACATTCCAGCATCACGGAGGAGAATTTCTGGCGGAACTACTTCTACCGCCTGTCGCTGATCTGCCAGGCCAACGAAGCGGACGCGGTGGCCGCCGGCTCGCGCCAGGCCAGCGCCGACGACTCCCAGGGTATGCGAGCCTAGTACCTTACACCGTCAGCTCTTGATACCTGATGCATGCACTCCCACCAGGCGCGGAGATAGGGGGGAGCCCCCCCCCCCCCGCCCCTCAAGGAGGCTTTTCTAGCATAAAAAGTGCCCTCTGCACTCCGCTAATCCGAGAGTCTAGGGAACCAAATTGTGGTGCTAGCACAATTGCAGCTACGCGACGCGAGTAGATAATTGTCTACCTCTTAATACTTGAGAGAACAATGGTTGATGTACTCACTTGGTTAGTCACTATTTGCGACATGTTTTGGACTGCAATTGGGTAGATGACTCATGTTCATCATCATCATCAGCCTATATACATCCCACTGCTGGGCACAGGCCTCTTCCATAGATGAGAGGATTTGGGCAGTAGTCCCCACGCTGACCCAGAGCGGGTTGGGGACTTCACACACAACATTGAATTTCTTCGCGGATGTATGTAGGTTTCCTCTCGATGTTGTATGTTGTGATGACTCATGTTATTTTACTCGTATAATTTACCAAAATATCACAATAAATACCTAGTAAATTAGACAAATCAATCGAAAACATAAGTTATGGGACTATAAAGATTCGCATTTTTTTTATAGTCCAAATGTAAATTATTTTTATTTATCGTATGGCATTTATTTCGAACCGTGAGATCTTCGAGAAGACAGTACGGTTGCCAGTTTTTGTTGCACTTTTAGAACCACCCAGGGGTCACGTGTAGGGTAGCCGTGGGTACTTTCCCTACGGACGTGGTGCAACTTCGACCCCCCTTTGTCAAGTGAGTGGGCAACTTGACTGTTAGAAGTTTTCAAACCGCCCGAAGGCCTCCAACTTGGCTTAACGACTGCTGCCATAGACAGCAGCCGGGATCAACGGCTTAACGTGCCTTCCAAAGCACGGGAGCGCTCAGTTAGTAACCACTCAAAGCGGTCACCCATCCATGTACTGACCGCGGCCCACGTTGCTTAACTTTGTATAACGCTTGCGGCACGCAGGCGCCGCTGGGCCACGAGCGGAATAAATTAATTGTTGCCAATAGAATTCTCATGTTTCTACTATGTACATAAACCCAAACGGCACGGCGGCGGTTTCACGAGCCAAACGGCAAATTCCCCTTTTTTCATCAGGATTCTTTCATAAAATTGAGTGCTGTCATGATAACCGACCGCGCGCGCATCACTGATGATGAACCAAGTGAGTGTCAACCGTCGTTCTCTCCTCTTCCTAAATCGCACAGTTCGAGTGACACAGGTATCGCTGAGTTACGTGAGATAAAAATGGACAGTACCTAAGTTGTTCTAGCCCACCAGGCAAACATAACTGGCTGCGATAATCCTTGTCACGTTGAGAACATCTAACACGATCATCCAGGTTTTACATTTGGCAATTTTGTCATGATCCTTTTTACAGTTGACAACAACTGTGTTGATCTATTTGGAATTGCCTAGCACGTGGAGAAAATTGTAATCCAGTAGACATTTGAATATTCAAAAGTCTACTGGAGATTATATGATTTATTCGCTGGATTTTACTTATCTACGATCACCCAGTTCTGCCGGAGATAACAGTCAATGGGATATCATCTGGATAAATTTTATCGCCTAAGTGGCAGCTTGGGTGATTTCAATGTTTTTGTTTCACCGGATTATAAAAGGGATGTGTGACGTGATAGGTTGCCGCCAGTTGTTTTAGCCTAATTGCTACACTTGTTCATAAATTTCGTCACACTATTAAGCATCATAGTTAATGGAACATTCGTGAACTTTATGGCTACGAGATAAGGTCTACCAATATGATGCTGATTGTACTAGGTAGGTACATTATTGTTCCAATGACTGTTGCTTTTACAAACATTCAGACATGCATCGTTTTCATCCAACTAACATATTATGAATGATATGGTTTCACATTGAGACAGATACAGTCATTTCTGAACCACGAAATCAAGTTCAATTGTCCATTTTACAACAGTGATCACTAAAATGAGCGAATTCGATTAATAGTAAAAGTACGATGCGTTATCGTAACGTGTTAGGTTAGGTTAGGTAGTAGGTATGCGCTAGTAGTGCAAGAGGCAGAATTACACGTAAAAATTACGTTACGAATAGTCATTTCGCTAAGTTTGCTTTCTATAAGTTTCCTCCTATATTTCCCTGTGTTTATTTTTGTCCTTTCATTTAATTCGCCATGCACTTTTGATTTTTATGATTTGTTCATTGTTTTTTTTTCCTTTCGCCCTTGCTTAGATGATAAGTCAGCGAGCAGTGCGCTCATTGCCAAAGAGAAGTCGGCAGCGGACTCGATCGAAGACGCGAAGCAGCGGATAAAGTCGTTGAAGGTCGATAGGGAAAACGACGACGGTAAGGGTTGAGTTTGTGTGGCCGGGGAACTTTCAATTGCTTAATAAATATATAGTCGAAGAATAAAACGGGTCCGCCAATTTTCGACTTTATTTACAAGGTCCTGAAAGTGACGAAAATTTTATTTCGCGACTGTTAACCAGTAACAGTAGCAGCCATTTACATTTTTGATTGGTATTTTTGATTGCTTCGTTTTCACGTATTATTGTATCGAAACGTTTTTCAACAGAACGAAGCTTTCGCTTTGTTTTTATCGGTAACAATTTTTTTTTTATTGGAATTTGGCTCAATAGCTATTCACTTTCACTGAATATTGTTTAACTCTCTACCGTTTTTGTTATACGTCACTTGTATTTCACTAATTGGCATACGCAATTGATAGTTGTCTTGTCGCAAAATACTATGCTATGATACGTGTAATGAATAATGCTTTTTAAGTGTTCCCGAGTTCCTTACATCCTTTGCCAGGTTTTAATTTTTAGTTTTTTCAACACACATTAGCCATATTATTTAGTATTTGTTCTCATCATTACATGTTCAGCAGTCTATTATGGAATCAATGTTGAGGGAACATATTTAAGGTGTTACCGCCAATAATCAATACAATTGAAAAAAAATATATATATCGGTCATTATCAATTTTGGTTCATTTCCAGTTTCATTTTTATATTGTCAGTTAAAAATTGTTTGTTACTCGTAATAGTGATATTTAGTCGTTACTTTCTCCGTTCATATAGGTTAATTTGACTCTGATAGTCGACTGAAAGTAGTTCACGCTCAGTGAGTAAGTTATCGTGAAATTCGTGAAGTGATCAAACCAACTTTGAGAAAACTTGCATGCTCTTTGGATCTTACGATTTATGTGATGCTTTACAAATATTTATATCTAAGTATACATATTATATCAAATACCTACTCGGTTTATTACATCTAAATTAAAGGAAGCAGGATCTGTCTTCAGATCCAAAGGTCCCTATTATAAAATGTTTTTATGTCACACCTGGCCATAAAGTGGCCATTATCGCACGCTCCGCGCGCGAAAAAACCCACTTCCTGGCCAGGGGGTGACATAAAATTTTGTACTTACCACGGGCGATAATAAAGAAAGCCTCAGATCGCAGGTATTTTACGCCCGAGCCGAAGGCAAGGGCGTAAAATATGATTCTTTGTTTTATCGCCCTTAGTAAGTAATGTACTATTACAACAAAGTATATTTGCATTTAATCAATCTGTACTATTATTTATGTACTTACCTATAACATATGTAGTATCTTCACTGTATATTTTCAAGTGTGCAAATATGGTTTGTCTATGTAAGTGTGTCTGACAGCTGTTTTAAAGCCTTTTTCCTTCCTGGAATGCAGCTTAAGCAACGCATGGACTCCGGGGCGTCACTTTGTAACACCATTGCACGGTTCTGTCATATTCACTATAGGGCTCTATGTGACAAGTATATATTAGTGTTACTCTAAAGGGCAGCGCTGCAATGCCGGTGTGGGATCATACTCTATATATCTATGTTTATTTATATCATCGTATTTTTTAAAACATTGTTTTGGAATTAGGGTTGTCACTGTAAAGGATATGGTTTGATGTGATTCAAATGTTATGTATGTTTGAATGACGAATTTGTATTTCTCAGATTCTTATTACCAAGATGCGGATAGTGTATGATGTTTTAGTAAAAATGATATGATTGAACTTGCTCTTTGATAGGAATTGAGGACAGGACTACGACAAAAGGCTTCATAATTAAGCATGGTGAAAAGTACTAGATTGATAAAAGTGACAACCCTAAATAAATACTGACTGAGTTACCCTGCAAATGTACCTAATAAAAAAGTTACCCATGCGTCGGTAAAAAAAATATCGAATCACCTGATATTCGTGGTTTCAATATACTGGAGATCATTCTGATTTATTCATTCATTCATCTTCCTACCACTGTTGGGTAAATTACTAAATTAGTTATTGTCTTTTGGCAACGCTTGTAGGTAGCTCGGTCAGTGAATTGGGCCTAAGAAGAGCCGTTAGACTGAATACGTGGAACCGGCAATACCTAGTCGATAGCAAAGTTGGAGAAGTGTAATGCGATGTTAGGCTCTTCGAGTTACAGGTATTACTTTAACTGTGACACTGACATATACTCTTATTTTATTGGATTTTCTACTTTGCACTAATGTAATAGACTTTCTTTTACATTCACACTGTCTAAAACTCGTATGTTTATAATATAAACTCTATTACAGTAGTGTTAAAGTAAGATATCCAATGGAAAAAGAACATAATGTCACTGTGTCGAACTTAAAGTAATTGCATTGTAACATGTTTCCGGCTCGGTCGAATAATGCCATTGGTGTGGTCTCTTCTACATGAATAATATTTTGATTGTTGCATTTTGTGTCATTATAAAGATTTAAAAATTAAGAATATAAAATGTTATCCAAGCTTGAATGAACATTGTCGAGTTAAATATTGGGGGTTTAAATATATTATTAAATTAATATAGGAGTATACGCACAGCTACGTTTCTTATTATTTAAAAATATAACTGGTATTTCCGTAAAATAGATACATGTCTATATGATAGTGGAGTTTGATGGCGTATATATGTGTCATTGAAGTTAGTGTAGTTTTGTCATTTTTTGACACACTGGACACACAATATCTAAATAACGCTGATATTAAAATGGTAGTTAAATGGCATTATTCTACCAAACCAATATCACTGTTTCACTGTTAATCTTATCACTCTATGATTTATGCATATATTAAAACTATTGCTGTTTAATTGTTTATATTATATAATATCAGCTCCATATTCACTGTTGTTATTTCTCATCATATATAATGAATGTTATGACAATATCGTTTGTCCCGCCGGGCGTAACTGTACATATTGTCGTGTCTTTATATATCACCTGTTGTATCACATAAAATATATAACTAGGTCTGTATTTCAATAGCTAATATAAAAAAATCTACATAAAATTAAAAAAAAAGCTATTGAAGTATTCGAACTGTATACTTGTCTATCAAATTTTCAATGGAACTTATTTTAATGTCTACTGAATGTTATATATATGTCTAAGTATTGATTAATTCTTGTACTAAGGATCTATAGCTCCGTCAGTCTAGTACCGCTCAGTAGTTCGACTAAGTTTCTGGTTTTGACATTGCTACCCGATTTTAAACTTTTATCTACATCGCTTCAAACTCTGTTTTGCCTTGACGTGTGCTTTTATGTTTCGCTTGCATTTCTCAAAGTTGGTCTGACGATTTCGACGTGTAGCAATGTTGAAACTTTATTTTTTTGTAAATATGAAGTGTTGTCAGATTTCGAAGGGATCGCATTCCAGCCCAGACATTGAGTAGGGTTACTTTCGCATGCTCGCGTATCTACCATTCAGTGTCCGCGCTGACAAAGTCAAAGAATAACATGAAGATGTTCTCGGTAACAACGAGACGCGAGTTTCCGAAACTTGCCCACCGATTAGCCGCGACATATCACTTATGTGACAGTCAATTAAAAAAAAAACTGCCTCTAAAATTTCAAGGGTAAACTGGCTGGCAACACACCCTTCCGTGTTTCTTTTGTAATAAAATATTTACAATTAGACTAGGTCGTTACATTGTATCTGAGAAATATCCAGTGTAATTAAATTTGTGTAGAATAGTTGAATATTGAAGTAAAAATCATCTATTTATAATAGTGTATAAGGACGGGGGCTTTGGGGACAGCTACCCACACACGATCCACAAAAAAAACCAGAGATGCAATTCAAAACAACTACTAAAAAAATCTCAGAACTGCAATAACTTTTAACATGTGCAATATTATCAGTTTTTCCTCCAATAACATGTACCTATTGTCAAGTAAACTTTGTAGTGAAGCGCCCATCGCCCCCTGGCGTTCACAAGAGCAAGTTACGAGCACTGGCCTACATTCCCGCAGTAAAGTCAAGGGCGCCAATATGTATACATTTTTTTCACCTCATACCATTGATATGAGGACTAAACATGTAAACATATTTATGTCCTCGACTGTACCCGAGCCTAAACGCGAACGGAGACTTGGTATGTGGAGGGCCGAGGGCTAGCCGGTACGGGCCTTTAGGGAGGAGTGGTTATTCTGACTAGGATGTAATGCATCTAGATCTGAATTCTGACTTATACGCAATGGATACCTACTAAGCAAGTATAAACTATGTCATAGAAGAATTCCAAAACGTGTGGTTGATTCGTAACTTTTTTGAGGGTGTTTGATGATTTATTGGAATTATATAGGCCGTGAATGTCACTAAAAATGAAAATTTTGGATCTATAATTGTTATTAACTTTTGACGAGACGCTTAATGCTAGTATTACGGATCAAAAATGCAGGATTGACACCCCTATTGTGTTTAATCCAGGAGCGTGTAGGTATGTACCCACAGTGTCGTCACTAAGTGATAGTGCTCTGGCTAAAATCGCTTTAGAATTGCATCCGCCCCTCCACATGCCAAGCTCACCGAAAAATTATAAAGTGTCTTTAAATGTAACTAAATAATCTGGCTGTTGTGTGTTTTGGATCTTCGCCGTTATCATTGAAATAAAAATGGTTAATTTTATAGCGTTCGGTTGCCCGTTCTTCCATGACACCAGTGGGGGGAGAAATTGCTGTAATTACAATTTCAGCTGATAATAAAATTGTCATCTGACAATGACAATTTGACTTACATATCTGAGTCGTCAAAAAAACACAGACAGCTTCGATACATATCGAACCTGCTATGTACAGTCGACAACAGAATAAGGTGCAAAAGTGTACTAAACATATCTATGAAGTCGACTATACTTCGAATTGTCATTTTCAAGTGGCAATTATCGAGTTGGTGAAGTGAGGGTTCTGGTTAGAGCAAAGTAACTGAAAAATACGGGAATAATTTATGACGTTAATAAGCATTTTCCAAATATTGTGTTCAATTCAGAGTGAATCCTTTAGTACATTACTTATTTAGGGCGGTAAATCAAAGAATGTCTCAGATTGCATTGCAGGTTATAGACGCCCTAGCCAAAGGCAAGGGCGACAAACATAAGGGCTTTCTTTATTACCGTCCGTGGTAAGTAGTTAAGTACACAATTTTATGTCTCGCCCTGGCCAGGAAGTGGGATTTACCGCGCGCGGAGCGTGCGGTAATTGCCGCTTTATGACCAGGTCTGACATAAAAATGGTTACGTTACGTCTGTATCGCTAGGTGGCGCTTTAGAGGTTCTGTTAAAGTTATATTTAACTTGGTTTTCTTTTCGTTACGTCAATGCCAGTGATTGATAGATTGATGGAGTGCGAGCTTGAAATGAAAGCCTAGTCCGTGAAAATAACTGCTATGGAAATTGGTTTCAAGTGATTTCCCCGCGGGGTCGGTGCAGAATAGTGCCGCTTGATATTATACGGTATGTGAAAATATAAAGGCAAGACTAAAGTAAGATAATAACAACAGAATATAGACTCAGATTATGATCGGACGATGGAGTTCGTAGCAGTGTACTCGTAATAGGGATGTTGACTCAAAATGTATTATTACTCCATATGAAAGAATACATAAAACTATGCCAAATAGTGAAAATCCTATTCAAATATTTCAAAAAATAACGAAACTACAACCGTTAGAATGTCTTTAGTTCGAGAGAGAAAGCGCTACAGATCAGTGACGTCACTGACCTCGAGCGCCATAGTAAATGACGATCGTTCAATAGAGGTGCGTTTTGCGGAACAGGGACAGAACATGCCCCCTCCTAAAACTTTGAAGACTTATAATTATGTAATTATTTATTCTTTTGAATTACTTTTTTCGCTATTTGATTAAGAATTTGATCCTTTTTCGAAAAAAATCGGATTCATTGATTTTCTTATTTGGTGTCAAAATCCCTATTGTACGTATCTTGTTAAAATATATCGGGTACTAAGAAACAACTTAACTGACATATGGTCCTTCGAACCGAACTTGATTGATACCTACAGGAAATACGTATATCATGTTACAATGCTCTAAAAAGTGTACCGTTTTTGTTCTTGGCCCCTTGTTGTTTTACATACTGTTTATGGTACGTAGGTACTTACAGCAATTTCCTCCCACACAAAAGCATACAGTAGTTTAGTTAATTAGTTTCTAAACGACTTGGAAGTGTACTTTAGACAGTTAGTGTAATCAACTTTCAGTACATGAACGATGTTTAGCGAACAACGTAAAGTTATGAAATTGGCATTATAGTTAGTTATTATGAATTGAAATAATTATATTATTCTAAAATATATCGGTCTTGTTATTTTAGCAGATTTTCAGAAGTACCTTCGAAGGTACCTAATATCAGTTTTTAGCCTAAATAGAAAACTCCCGTCAAATGTCAAATGAAATTTATGAAATGGATGTCGTGAAATGTCATAGACGGGTCACACACGTCTTTAGCATCGAATATCGCTCGACATGTTTCGGACCAATTTTTGAAAGTCAGGCCTCACGCCTCTCAGGTCTAAGGACCACGTATTGGTCCGAAACATGTCGAGCGATATTCGACGTGAGTTGTTGATTATATCTAATAGTTCGTAGCCGATTGATGGGATAGCGCAACAAGATTGGGTTACACTTAAAATCATTTGAATTGGCAGTTGGCAAAAAGCGACCTTATTGTCCAAACGAGAAGTTTCATAATGTAATGACAGATCTATAAAATGTCAGACATAAATGATTTCAACTATACTCATAGCTAGGTTCAGCTCTTGTTTCTCTTTTCTTAGTGGAGTGGCAAGTGGAATGCTATTTTATTCAAAATTGATTATAAATAACAACCTACTTATTTAAATGTATCTCTTTTATTATTTTTTTAATCAAAGTGAAAATTGAAAAATTCAACACCACAGGTGATTTGAACTAGGGTTTGCTCCCGGGAAATACCGGAACCGAAAATCCCGGGATTTCCCGGTTTTTCGAACCAAGGTAGGAACCGGTACTACGAAATCGAAATCCCGGTATTTTCGGGATTTTCGGGAAATGTAATTTGCGGCATAAATTTAATACGCTAATCTAAAAATAATAGAGTTATGTCGATGAAATAACGCAAGCGATGTTTATAAACGGAAACTCCGCTCTAAGCAGCCAATTCACAACCACGGCTGGCCATTACCTACTCCGTCCCGCTTATACAAATCCATCAGCGCCATCACCTAAGCAGTCCTCCACCCACACACGTATTTACCGCAACGAGCGTGTTCATTGTTCTACAGCTACACTATCAGTAGGTAGTCGCCCAACTAGCACCCAACCAGCACGCTAGCGCGTTAGAGCATGCTATAACACCGATATAACCGCGAAAGAGGCCCACTATATAACAGCCATAACAGGTAAAGGTTACAAAAGGCCTGTAGAGCAGTGTTATTTTTATACACATAGTGTTAACCAACCCTCGACAACCACAATTATACCGGTTGAAGTGTTAGCTGAGAGGTAATTAACACTCTTGTTGTATCCTTTCCATTTAATCTTGTATGTTGTTCGTTGAGTGTTGTGCAGGTAGTATTACAGGTACAGCAAGAGTGTCAATTCACCCTCAGCTTCCACCGGTATTACTGTGGTTGTAGAGGGTTTGTAACGCTAAGGTAACGCTAAGGGTTATAGAAGCGCTTCGGCTGAGAACGATTTACCACTTTAGACTTTATTACACCTATTAAAATATTTCTAGTGAGAATCTTACTTCTTTCTTCTTATCCTACCTACACGGTTACAATAAAATTATGTGACAAACAGCTTACCGAATGGTGAAGGCATATTTGACAGGAGGAGATAAGCAATAACTAATTATTGAAATGATTTTTGTTTAATATAATTTGGTTTGTTTGTTGTTGATTATTGTAATTTAAAGAGAAAAATAAACGCATTTGTATTTGTAAAATATTAATGAACAAATTGTAGGCATTTAGTAAACTCTTTGATTTAATTTTGAGTCTTTTTCATAAACCGCTAAGATAAAATAAGCAAATTTATTGTGATTTAAAGAATTAATGTGTATTTTGATAACAAAACACGTGTATTTTCTTTTTGCATCCCTGATATTATTACCATATTGCCCAAAAAAGGTATCAGGCTAAAACTACTCACGTCTCAAAACCACCACAAGTAATTTCCCGAAAGTACCGAAAATACCGGGAAATCCCGGTTCCTCTTCCGGCTAGTACCGAAAATCCCGGGACTGATAAATGGTACCGGTTCTGCATTCCCTAATTTGAACCCACGACCTCTGGAATCCGTCCATTGCTCTACCAATTGAGCCACCATGGTAATCCCCCGTGTTGGTGAATTTTTCAATCATAACACTCATCTAATTAAGCCTTATTACGGACGCATCCGCTTAACAGACACTTAAAAAATCTCCTTTATTGTTCTAGACCTAGGTTATTTCAGAAATCCCTCATAATATTTTTAGAGATATTTTTTTTAATAATTTTTTTTTATGTTTTTTTGGACTGATAATAGTGATAAATTGATAAAAGAAGAGATAACACTTTCAAGAGAGTTATTGTCACATGAATGAATTAAGTATTCAGAGCCTAAAAGTCTGAATTAACTCTTTGAACGCCACGATAACCTAAAGAAGTCGCGTATGTGCGTACGGTGCCAAAAACGACGACAGGTGTTAGTTCTTACGTTGTCAAAGTCACTTTTGTGTTTTAAAAGAAAGTTCATATTCAATCTCTTATGGTAAATGACTTGGCGTGTAGGTGTCACGACTTCACTGCCGTACACGAAGAATGGCGTTCAAAGGGTTAATCAAGTAGCATTCCACGCACTCCAGAACTCAAACAATTTTCAATCTTTATGTGTTTTGAACCTTTTTGCGACTAAGGTCTATAAGGAAAAATTACTAGGTATAATAGTTTCTCAATGCTGACTATTGTCAAAAATAAAAAAGTCGACAGTCAAAGTATAAAAATGTCAAGACTGCAGACAACGGTTACGAATAAAATGCCGGATTTTGATCGTCGCCGCGTTGGTGAGCACACGTGCCCGGGGAGACGACGAGCAGAATCCATTTACCGTACAAAACCTTATCTACTGTCATGGCGTCGTTACCGAACAACGTCATTGAACACGTGACATTGGCGAAATCATCATAAATTTGATGGAAGCCTTTTTTTTTTAAAGAATTGAATTGAATAAAATGCCAAGACTTGTAATTACGAAATATACCAGGTGATGTCCAACGACCACAGGCTAAGTTAGGTTGGTTAGGTTTCTTCAGATGCAAGCGAAACGGCAAACCGACCGGAAATAGGAGCCCGCGAAGCGGGGTTCCTTCTATTTCAAGGCATAGTTAAATTATCGTCATTTTTATGCTTCGTTCAAATTATATTTCGACATTTTTATTCCTCGATCTTTAAATGCTTTGTAATTTTTTCGTATTGACATTTTTATATAGCGCCTTTTGAAATTGTATACCTAGTCAGTTTTCCTTAGTCGCCATACTCGTTTCAAAGCTTTCGTCATTCCAATACTTGATATCAATCTCTCACTCGTATTTGCAGAGCAATGGGAGAAAGAGTTGGAAGCAGAACTGAACGAGTACGAAGTGGTGGCGGGGGCAGGCAAACTGGACGATAAACAGTGGGACAAGGAGTGCGAGGACCTCCTAGGGGATGCCGAAGACCTCAAATAAACGATGAGATTATCATTGCATTGGGACACTGCATGGTGACCTGACGACCCTATAGTTAAAGCAGAGGTGGATTACCGGTATTCAATTTCGGTATTTCAGGTATTTATTGTGTATGTTTTTCGTCATGTCAAAATACCTCCTGGGGCTCAAAGTGATAATACTAAGACATATTCACTTCAATGGGATTTGTATCTTTCGAAATTGAAACAGAGTTGGATTTGCTTTGTTTTATTCAATTCCAAAACAAAACAAACTCTAGTCTATTTCCTGTCACATGGGATTAAAATTTCATTGGCAATTTTTCTTGTAAGGTCGGCAGCTAAAGGATAATATATATAGAGAATTTCTGTGAATTGAGAAACATACTCGTATTTTAATACCGGTAACGAATTCATGCTTTGAAGTGTGATAGGGTCTGTACCATAAGATATAAGGCCTAGTAAATTCTATGAGGTCTTAAGGTCCTCATACACACGTACGAGACTCGCATGCGAGTTTAGCAAAACATCGTTTTGTTATGTTATGTGGCCGGGGATCCCCGTCCCCGAGAGGACCGCTTAATAACATGTTTGATAAATCGTGATTTGCGTATCAACCGTGCATGAGGTATTAAAGTGCAGTCGCCATCAGATATAACCGAGCGGACTAGGTGGTCATAAATAACTACAACAAACATTACTAACAACATTACGAGTATCAAGGTCTGAATATACAGATATTTTTGCGCAACATGAATACTACGGATATATTTGATGACAACTGCCGCTATGTTTAAATACTACATTATCCACAGTAATTCTGTTCTTCTTTAAGAATAACACAATACAAGGATACTTTTCGGAAATTACAAGGATACTTTTATACTTGTAATATCCGGCACGTTTAGTAACGATACCTACAAAAATGAAATAAAATTTAAAATGTGGAATAAAAAAACACTATTGATATGAAAATCATATAATAGTACATTACTTAACAAGGGCGGTAAAACAAAGAATGTCTTAGATCGCAGGTATTTGACGCCCGAGCCGAAGGCAAGGGCGATAAATATGCGATCTGAGGCTGTCTTTATTACCGCCCGTGTTAAGTACAAAATTTTATGTCACCCCCTGGCCAGGAAGTGGGATTTCCCGCGCGCGGAGCGTGCGGTAATTGCCGGTTTATGGCCAGGTGTGACATAAAATAAATAAATTATATAAGCTTCGAGTAGGTAAGCTTTATTTGATTCTTATGATGAGAGTTATGTGTAATATTAGAGGGTGCATTGTCGCATTTATTATTTTAAACTAGTTGTTGATGATAACTGATAACATATAATATACCTACACGTAAAATACTTTAAGATTGACTTATTTCGTGGGAGATTCTACTTTAATAATACTGTAATAGAGTTTCTATTACATATACACTGTTTAAAAATTGTTCAATAAACAATTTAAATGCCCCACCCCCTCCTCGCACCCCCGGGCGCACCGCGCTTCTAATGACGATGGACCGACAGTTGAACCTTGGCTTGATATGTCGCTCCTGTCTGTGACTTCACATACCCAAAGTATTGCTTCGCGTGTGAATCCGTGTGTGTGTGCTGGCGACATGAGCCCTGGACTTTGCAATTGAGGTACATATATGAGCAAGGGACATAACCTAAAGACTATTTTCTAATTATTTGTGTTAATTTCCATTTTAAACAAATATTATACGTATGCTTGAATTAGAAACTCTGTTATATTAATTAGAAGAATACCCAATGAATGAAGAGTGTGACAGTGTCAAATTCAAAGTAATCGTACTTGTAGATTACATAAATATTGTATAAGAAATAATTGTCTAAATTATAGCCAGCAAAAAAGTCTGTTTTGTCACTTAAATGTTGTCCCATTATAGTACATTACTTACCAAGGGCGGATCGCAGGTATTTGACGCCCGAGCCGAACGCAAGGGCGATAAATATACGATCTGATGCGTTTATGTCGCCCCCTGGCCAGGAAGTGGGATTTTCCACGCGCAGAGCGTGCGGTAATTGCCGCTTTATGGCCAGGTGTGACTTAAAATAAGTTAATTTTCACATTATTACTTATGCCATCCAATTCCAATGGAAATTAACATATTGTCGGTGAAAGTATTTTCCCTGCTGGAAATGATAACATTTAAATCAAATCCACGTATTTATTTATAATAAAAAGCGCTAGTTCTGTAGTAAGGAGGGGATGAGTATCATCATCATCATCATCCTCAGCCTGTAGTCGTCCACTGCTGGACATAGGCCTTCCCCAATTCGCGCCACCACACCCTGAATGAGTATGCTGAATAAAATTATGTAAGATAATACTTATAGTGCAATGGTAACTAACACCAACATTTAATGTATATTTACATGCCAATATATTTTAAATTCTACGGCACGCTAGCTATTTGCTGTAAGTTTTTAAGAAGCGTATAGGATATTTTGTCTATTTCCATAACTATGTAATACAAATTAAGACCTCAAATTGAACTGCCAAAAGTCTATTAAATTAAAAAAACAAAATCCAAAAACTCTGGCCCGTAATTAAAGCTTTCTACTGCCATACCCTTTTTCATCAATAACTCGATTTTTACACTGTAGGTACTTATTGCATTGTTTAATGTTAACTTTGATATACTCTTCGGAAAGGTTACCAAACCCATTGAATAAATCTGTAGCTCCCGAGCAAAAGGTTCTTTTTTTTGGTTGTCAATAACGTCGTCGAATTCTTAGTGTGTCGTTATGGGATTGACAAGTCAAAAGGAGTATTTGCTTAGAAAAATGGCACGCACATCTATTTAGCATTAGATATTATATTTACCGAGGTATATTTAGTGTTTCTTTTTTTATCGGCATTATATTGTAAATATGTTTTATATAAAGAAATGTTAATATTAGTCAAAATCTGTAGAAGTAGAAGGATTATTTATTTATGTTAAAGCCTTTTTTATTTGGTTTGTTTGCAAGAATTTTATTGTTTTTCTTTGAAATGTTTCAATAATTTGTGTGCGAGTTTGAAAGTATTGTTTCGCTAAGTATAATTCAAATGTACTAGGCTGTTGCTAGGATTCTATAGATATATTCTCTTTTCAATGTAATGAACATTCCTATGTGATTCAATAAAATTTCACCCAAATATTTAGTCTTTTATTTGCCTATCGGCGCGTTTAGAACAAACCCGCTGGCTGGCCGGACATACGGACGCGTGAGTGACAACAATAGAGAGCTCGTGGCCCAGCGGCGCCTGCGTGCCGCAAGCGATACGCAAGGTTAAGCAATGTCGGGCGCGGTCAGTACATGGATGGGTGACTGAGCGCTCCCGTGCTTTGGAAGGCACGTTAAACCGTTGATCCCGGCTGCTGTCTATGATAGCAGTCGTTAAGCCAAGTTGGAGGCCTTTGGGCGGCTTGAGAACTTCTAACAGTCAAGTTGCCCACTCACTTGACAAAGGGGGTCGAAGTTGCACCACGTCCGTAGGGAAAGTACCCACCGCTACCCTACACGTGACCCCTGGGTGGTTCTAAAAGTGCAACCGCACTGTATTCTCGAAGATCAAACGGTTCAAAATAAATGCCATACGATAAATAAATATATAAGGGTTCCGTTTTGACCCTTCGGGTACGGAACCCTAAAAACAATTAGGAACATGCATTACAACAGGACTATGGGGAAGTCATAAAATGCTGTACGTAAGTGCAGTCAAGGGCATAAATATGTATACATTTTGGACCTTATTTCAATGGAATAAGGTGAAAAAGTGTATTGGTGCCCTTGACTGTATACGGTCGGAGGTACCTGTCTATGAATTAAAATGAATGAAATATCTGTGTACCTACTAGGACATTGTTTGAAGGCCTATGGTAGTACTTGATTATCTTACGTTAAACAATATTTTAAAAATAGATCACTTTTTTATTGTATGTTAGGTATGTCTAACGTATTATCTCGAGTGCCGCAAGGATTTTCCTCGTACAATTTGGTCTATTTAGTCACGGGAAGAGTTTTTGTCACAATTGTCACATACAATTATACAATCGTTCATTTGTTCTGCCAATATCTACAATAGCAAAGTTACGTGTGCACCTGCCAAAATACTTCCCAATTCCAACATTAGTGTGTAACTGAAGACGACGGCGATAAAGTTAAGTTTGTGCTAGTGTTTGACAAGCTCTAATAAGTTAAACCAATGTTTACGAGGTACGTAACTTGGCTGTTTGATGGAATAGTTAATACTTGAGGTTATTTGAGTTGTGTCAAACTAATCTGTACGAAAAGCGACTTAATTTTACATGTTACAAGATTCAAAATGCAATACCAGTTTTATATCTTAGGTAGATAATTTAATGTCGACCAGCACAAAAGACCTTAAATATTAAATGTTTAGTAAATTTTGATTACTTACTAATTAACTTATATCTATTTGCGCGGATTTGAAATTGTGTTAACTTGTCCAAAGTAATAAAAAATGTGAAAGTATGTCTGTCTGTTACCTCTTAGACATAGACATAGAAAAAAATCATTAAACATCACATGTAGGTACCTATATTATATAGGTAGGTACAAGTTAAAACTTACAAAAGGTAAAAAATAAAGATGTTTAAAAGGGCTTGATTCAGCATATTTGTTGCAGCCAATCTATACGTATAAGCCCAGTGACATGCTTTATAAAATGTCGGACATTTTAAATAATTTCTACTATACAGCAACGCTGATTTTCAGTCAAACCACCTTAGAAAATAAGTAGGTATGGAGGCAGATGCCCTTTATCCGCTTACAGGCTAATTCTAAATCCACTTATTGCAGTGCGTGACACCGCCACGGTAAACTGTTCATTGTTTTATCATGAACATTGTCATCCAATTATCGAGTAATTTGCTGTTTCCACATAAAGGAACATTGTAGGTAAATAACTATTGATACTGTTTTTTTCCTAATTATCTTATACTCGTATATTGACAATTAATCCACTGGAATTATGCAGGCTAATCTAGTTATACTACCTACTCTTAGGCTGCTTTTCCACCAGTGCTATGCTATGCTATGCTGCGAGAATGTGATAGCATTCCGTTTCTACCACAGTGCTATGTGAATGAATAAGATGGATGAATAATAACGCACCCATAGCAATGTATTGAGAAAACAGTTCATCAATAATTTAGGTGATTCACATAAAGAGGGGATCAAAGTGACAAATCACCAAAAAGTATGATGATTTTTTTTAATATTATGGTGAAGCTAATCACATAATCATGGAGTAATGCAATTATGTGATTAGCTTCACCATAATATGTAACTGTACGGGAGGGGTACCTTAAGGCGTTGTATAAATGAAGGAAGGATTTACGAATTTCAAGCCGGGTAGCAATCGCACCTATAGCTCAGCTCAGTTGGCTAGAGCGACTGGCCGCGAGTGCCGGGAGGTCGCAGGTTCGAATCCTGCTCGGTGCCTAAGTTTTTCAGTTTTTCCTTTATTTTTAAATTTGTAAATAAAACAGGTTTGAAAAGTGGTAGACCATTTCCTTAGCTGACTGTATCCAATTTATGCAGTTGACTGTCATTGAAGCATAGAAAAGATAAACAGTGTGACGTCTCCGTAGATGCGACGCCGAGGCCGGCTGACGAGATAGACCCCGCGACAGTCTGAACCGGCGCGCGCCACGGACAGTACCGATATGGGATTAACCACTTTGTTTATTGTAGTGGCTGGTGAGTACACGATGTATTTCGACGATTTCCAGCCGGCTGGACAGTAGGTGGATTAAATGTTGATTTTTTTTATTATTAAAAATGGAATTGCTCTTGGCCAGCATCAAGCCAGAGGGCAACGGTAAAGTGAGCTCATCCAGGAGATGTATGTTCATTCGTGCCTTAAAGAGGTCTAGACGAGGATGGTGGGAGGTCAGGGTTAAACGCAAAGTTGCCTGTCTGTGTGTCTTCTACAAGTTGTACTTCGATGAGTGTGCTCAGGAGCTCCATGAGGCTCATACCGCCTTCCCCCTTCTTCCATCGGCCATCAAGACGTACGGCTGGCTACCATCCTTACCTGGTCGAATTACCTCTTTTACGAACCAAGCGCGCTTTTCGTCATCTTTTATAATGCGCACTGCGAAGGTTTGGAATTCCCTACGAGCGTTATTTACGAGTTCATATAATCTAGACATTTTTAAGGCACCAGTGAATAAACATCTTCTGGGTGAGCTCGCTTCACTGCCGGCCTCATCCGTGCCCCCTGGCTAGATGCTGGCTAGACGAATTCCATTTTTAATAAACTTATTATTTTATCCCTTTGTTAACACCTTACACCCTAGGCACGTGGCTCAGTTTGCCTTATTTTAATCCGCCTCTGCTTTGACCGTCTTTAATCTCTTTAAAATATCGATGTTTTTAATGATTGAAAAAGCAATTACTTAACTTCGACATAAGTTTGTATTTTATGTAATGAATTGTTTGCTACGAATATGAACTTTAATGTCCAAAGCATTACATTCATAGTTCAACAATAATATGATTTCATCCTTGTGTTCATGGTTTTGTTGTAAAATATGGTACCTATAAGGATTTACAAATATACTTGAACGGAAAATTGAGCCCGCAGGATATTTCAAAAGGACTACGGTTGTGAATAAAGAAGCACAATGAAATATCTGGGTTTTCATGTAACTTGGTAAAGTTTTCTGGCATGAGTACCTAGACTTCAGACACTGTACAACTGTTACCAGAAGACCTTCGACCTGGATGTATATCATCATAAAGTTTTAAGGGCTCTAAGTAGGTACTTACTTAGACTGCGCTCTCTTCAGAAACCCACCTATTTACTTATATGTAATCGACTATTTCTACTGTACTACAGTGTTATTCAAATTCAAGGTAAGTCACAAAATAAGGAACTAACTTATGCAAATGGGTATCATAATTTTGAATAAATTTCCTGTTACTTAGGAATACGATAATAAAAATCTCTGACCTTTCTTACAAAAAACACAAAAGGCCTTTATAGGCCAGTGAAATCTTACAAATAAAAAAGCTAAAATCGCAAAGCGAGATGTAAAGCTGCATTTTTGGTATGTTATTCGCACCCCTTAGGAGTATGTGTGACTACATTTTGCAAGCAAAAAAAAGTTGTGCTACCTGTATGATACGTGAAAAACTGCAAAATTTTCGGACTTTTTTCAGATATTGTAGTTCAATTCAAAAACTATGGGTTTTTGACATTACTTGTCTATGGCATTTTTAAAGTACATTAAATTTGCAACAATTTGAGCCTACCTACAGCTCCGTATGTCTTATAGTTTTTGAGACATGATGTTTAAAAAATACTGCTTTATTGAGTTTTGCCTATAGTGCGTGTTGTTATGGGTTTCCGTCGAACAAACACTTCACCACCGGCCACCAGCGCCGGCTTTTAGTATGTTATCAGGCATATCTCCTGGACCCCGAAACTGCCGGGAGACAATTTCTCCAAGGTCGCTCTCCCGAGTAATGACGTCATGAAAATTGCTGCCGAAACGTTTGGAAAAGTGGCAATCACACCCAACCTATGCAACATACATACACGTGTATGGTATCAAATGAAAGCTGAATAAATATGCCATAACGTATACCTAAATTAAGTTTCAATACATTGAAACAATTCAAAACTATAAACAAAATAATAAAAAAGTAAGGAAAACATTTTCGGGTTTCCAGATTTAACAGAATAACTAGAACAGGTACCCGAGAATTATGTTGCACATAAATAGTAATTAGTATGTCAGCTTTACATAACTATTTATTGTTTCTGGATATGACCAAAACTGTGAGAGAAATGCTGAAAAACCCAACAGCGCGAAGCCGTTTTTCCATATAAGATAAAAAAATGATGAAACGCCTATTTCCCATGAACCAGCTCAAGCGTTTTAGTATATTGTTAGACATGTTATGTGAACCGTAAAACTGCAAAGCTATTATATGCTACATATATAAAAATCTATTATGTCACGCGAAAGCTAATTAAATTTGCTATAATTTGTGTGTAATTTGCTTTTCTCAAAAATCGGGGGCGGTTATGGAGAACCAGACAGGTCATAGACTGTCTTTTTGCTGTTTTATGGTTCACATATCATGTCTAACAATATACTAAAACGCTTGAGCTGGTTCATGGAAAATAGGCGTTTCATCATTTTTAGGGTTCCGTAGTAAACAAGGAACCCTTATAGTTTCGCCATGTCCGTCCGTCCGTCCGTCCGTCCGTCCGTCCGACCCCCGTTTTTCTCAGTAACCGTTAGTGCTAGAAAGCTGTAATTTGGCATGAGTATACATATCAATGACGCCGACAAAACGGTACAATAAAATCTTAAAAAAAAAATTTTTTAGGGTACCTCCCCTACATGTAAAGTGGTGGTGCAATTTTTTTTTCTGCCAAACCCCATCGTGTGGGGTATCGTTGGATAGCTCTTTTAAAAATATTATAAGGTTTCTAAAAGCATTTTTTGATTAAATAATTGGTTAGCGTGATATTAAGCTTTGAAGTGATAATTTTTGCTATGGTCAAGTGTCCCCCCCCCCCCCTGCCAGCTAAACGGTGGCTACTAGACAAGTGAAAAAAATCATGGTAGTAGTATATACGATGAATTTAAACGGAAAACTATCACAGCTAAGTAAACATTACTAGTTAACGAGTAATAGTCGAACTTCAGAAATGTACTTTGCAAAAGCAAACTTTCGTACAATTTCCATTGATACCTTAGATAATGTTGTTAATTTTTTCAAAAACATAGTAAATATAAGTTTTCGAACTTTTGAGTCCATATAATGTAACGGGTGGATGACTACGGAACCCTACTTTGCGCGTGGCCCGACACGCACTTGGCCGGTTTTTTTTATCTTATATGGAAAAATGGCTCTGCGCTGTTGGGTTTTTCAGCATTTCTCTCACAGTTTTGGTCATATCCAGAAACAATAAATAGTTATGTAAAGCTGACATACTAATTACTATTTATGTGCAACATAATTCTCGGGTACCTGTTCTAGTTATTCTGTTAAATCTGGAATTCTGGAAACCCGGAAATGTTTTCCTTACTTTTTAGGGTTCCGTAGTAAACAAGGAACCCTTATAGTTTCGCCATGTCCGTCCGTCCGTCCGACCCCCGTTTTTCTCAGTAACCGTTAGTACTAGAAAGCTGTAATTTGGCATGAGTATACATATCAATGACGCCGACAAAACGGTAGAATAAAATCTTATAAAAAAAATTTTTTTAGGGTACCTCCCCTACATGTAAAGTGGTGGTGCAATTTTTTTTTCTGCCAAACCCCATCGTGTGGGGTATCGTTGGATAGCTCTTTTAAAAATATTATTAGGTTTCTAAAAGTATTTTTTGATTAAAGAATTGGTTAGCGTGATATTAAGCTTTGAAGTGATATTTTTAGCTATGGTCAAGTGTCCCCCCCCCCCCTGCCAGCTAAACGGTGGCTACTAGGCATGTGAAAAAAATCATGGTAGTAGTAAATACGATGAATTTAAAAGGAAAACTATCACAGCTAAGTAGACATTACTAGTTAACGAGTAATAGTCGAACTTCAGAAATGTACTTTGCAAAAGCAAACTTTCGTACAATTTCCATTGATACCTTAGATAATGTTGTTAATTCTGTCAAAAACATAGTAAATATAAGTTTGCGAACTTTTTAGTCCATATAATGTAACGGGTAGACGACTACGGAACCCTACCTTGCGCGTGGCCCGACACGCACTTGGCCGGTTTTTTATTATTTTGTTTAAAGTTTTGAATTGTCTCAATGTATTGAAACTTAATTTAGGTATACGTTATGGCATATTTATTCAGCTTTCATTTGATACCATACACGTGTATGTATGTTGCATAGGTTGGGTGTGATTGCCACTTTTCCAAACGTTTCGGCGGCAATTTTTATGACGTCATTACTCGGGAGAGCGACCTTGGAGCGATTGTCTCCCGGCAGTTTCGGGGTCCAGGAGATATGCCTGATAACATTCTAAAAGCCGGCGCTGGTGGCCGGTGGTGAAGTGTTTGTTCGACGGAAACCCGTAACAACACGCACTATAGGCAAAACTCAATAAAGCAGTATTTTTGAAACATCATGTCTCAAAAACTATAAGACATACGGAGCTGTAGGTAGGCTCAAATTGTTGCAAATTTAATGTACTTAAAAAATGCCATAGACAAGTAATGTCAAAAACCCATAGTTTTTGAATTTAACTACAATACCTGAAAAAAGTCCGAAAATTTTGCAGTTTTTCACGTATCATACAGGTAGCACAACTTTTTTTTGCTTGCAAAATGTAGTCACACATACTCCTAAGGGGTGCGAATAACATACCAAAAATGCAGCTTTACATCTCGCTTTGCGATTTTAATGTACAATTTCACTGCCCTATTATTTAAAAATAGATATCTGATTTAAGATGACGTATGATGTCATTTAATTTTATTATGACACACCTGGCCAAAAAAATGTATACTTACCACGGGCGGTAATAAAGAAAGCCTCAGATCACATATTTATCAGTCAAATACCTATGATCTGACACATTCTTTGTTTTACCGCCCTTGATAATAAGTAATATCGTTTCAGTCGTTTGGTTTCCTTGTCTTGCCTTGTTTCACTTTAATGCCAAATTGATCACACCTATTAGTCATAATCTGTCATCATGACATAAATTTTAAAGTGCCATGCATTAGGTCAAGTCAGTGTCGAACATGATACAGGAGGTTAACCTTAATCCATTATACTAATATTACAAATACAAATGCCAAAGTGTCTGTCTGTTACCTCTTCACGGTTAAACCGTTGGATCGATTGAGATGAAATTTGTATGGAGGTAGAGTCCCGGGGAAGGACATAGGATACTATTTATCATGAGAATCATATCTAACCTTAAGTGGTGGCTTTGTATGGAAGAGCGGTAACTCGGTAAGCGCCTGATATAAAAGAATAGCAATACAATTGTAACGCGATGAACGAGTTCTACGGGGACGGAGTCGCGAGCCGCGAGGAAAAGCTAGTAGTAGGTATAAGTTTTAAGTTTAAAAAAAGTTACATACTTTAAGTACGTGTATTAAGGATATAATAATAACAATGCGTTCCTCCATTAACTATCAATATACGGTGGTGGGTTAGGGGAAGCCTAGCCGATATAAGGTAAGATCTCTTTTGAGTCGGACTACAATTCGTTTCATACTAGCAAGTATGTAAGTGCGAGAGGGATGAATAATATATGACCGACATAAACGAGATCATGCTAGCTAGGCAGAACCACAGCAGTGACACTACACCAGGCTTGTGGCTGTTGATCCTTCGAACCGGATATTTTCAGCAACATAATTAAAATAACTTGTTTGATAAGTGAATTTAATCTCTGCGTATAAGAACTTTGGCTTTTGAAGTTGCCTGAACGGGTAAAGAATGCCTACTTACTACTTGTCATGCCGGAGGCTATATGTTTATGCTATTATTTTTTTATTCGTATCATAAAATGTAATGGTTTTTAAAATTTTACGGTTTTTTTTTTATATTCTAGGTAAGCGATATATCTAAGTATGGAAGTTGCTTACCTAGTAACATCCGACTCACTCTCGACTTGAAGACCATTAAGGTTTTAATTCCCGGGGAACAAGCATAATAATGTAAACATCCTAGCTGCTTGACACCTTAGTGCCAATAGATAGGTAACACCTATAAATCACCTCTGTCATCATGACAAGGACATGACACATGGATCTCTGAGTCTGATTTTTTGATTAAACGTGCCGCGTATTGGGTCAGTGTCAAGCACGGGGACATTTACCTTACATAACAAATTTGTTTCAGCGGCACTCTCCTGTCAGGGGCAGAGGGACCCCAGCCTTCCGCTGTCTCCCGGCAGCTTCAGGCAGATACTTCGGTCCAAAGTCTCGGGTAACTATTTCTACTCCATTAAAAGACATGCTTATGTGTCATTGTCAGGCTGGTGGTTACTGCGGTATTGCCGTTAGCAGCAATCGTATTAAGAAGTTTTTAGTTTTGAACTCAGAAAATTATGGCAAAAGTATGTACCTATTGATTGATAATTATTAATTATCTTTTTTTGTTTTAAATAGTTTGAAATAGTAACGGATTTGCGTGTGTTGCAGTATTTATACGGATAATACCAGTTAAAACTTGAAATTTGTAAATTTGGAGTGATAATTAAAACGTTAAACGATGTTCATTAGTAAAAAAAATCCAAAAAATACATAAATATAAAGTCAAGTCAAGTTGGTCGTAAAAAAATATCGTCACTAGAAAGCAATAATGCTGTATGTAACACGACTCGACGTACGTACAGTCAAGGGCACCAATATGTATACACTTTTTCACCTTACTCCATTGAAATAAGACCCGAAAATGTATACATATTTATGCCCTTGACTGTACCAGGTGACAGCATTATTGCTTTCTAGCGACGGTTGTTCATGACTGAGAAATAATGATGATAAACAACTGTGTTTCAGTACCAGAAGGCCGCTCGATCAGCGTGAACGATGTGATCCTACGACTCTACAGGTATGTAGGTACTTACTTTATAAATACGGTTTATACCTATATTAGCTGCGCGCTATGTATTTTCAAGAATGCAAAGTATCTCTCAGTTTCCAATTAAAAAGAAAAGATACTTTAATAATCCGGGCAGGATTTGATCCTACCACATTCTGGCATAGGCGGCCAATCGCACTAGCCACCTGAGCTATCGGAAAAATCATGCTCGTTCACCGAATCTTTTGACTGGTTCAGCCTTGAAACGCCCTAGGAATTTGGACAGTGATCTACCTACCTAGAAGACTCAGGCTTCCTTTATGGCATTAACGTCCCAGGGCGGTTGGAAACACATTTCAATATAAGAGGTGTCCATTTTTGAAGCCTCCTACAGTTAGTTTTGTACCTGGCTGCCAATCAACTACAAATATGGTCCATTAGTAGTATATTTAAAGAGATGATTTTTCAACCTGTTTCAGCCCAAACACGACAAAGCCTGTAGGGTACCGCATCAGAGAAACCAAGCGATTGCTGGCTGACCCCAACTTTGATCCGCAGCGGCCCACAGTAATCTACGCCCATGGGTAAGAAAGACTATGCGAAAGTGTATCTGTCTGTCTGTTACCTCATCACGCTTAAGCCGCTGAACCGATTTAGATGAAATTTGACATTATTGACCACATTAAAAGTATAGAGACCTAATTAGTAGCCTACCATCCTGCCTGGTTACAAACAGTTCAGGTCTTTATCCAAATCGGTCGAAACCAATTTCTGTCGTCCGATACTTCCTCCTATGCAGAAGTCTGATGGCTCGCTGGCTTACACCGCATTAGAGAAGTCCAATCGCTTCGCCTCTCTGTTTGCCAGTAATTCTCGTATAGTTCGTACAAAACTCCAAGGCCAAATTCTGTCAAACGAACGCAAGCAAAAAACGACTAAGAGCTCTGACTGTAAGGTAGATTCTTGCTTGCGTTCATTTGACAGCATTTGGCCTTACAGTTTTGAACGTGCCTACTACACCACCGTCAATACCTCAATGTCGAAGCACTCCAGTCTAGACGTGACCAACGCTAGTGGGCCTTATGGTATACCTGCAAGGGTTCTGTTCCGAAGCACTGTGTTCCCGATTTGTCTCCTATTTTTACACACTTGTTCCGGCATCCTTGCTTGCTAATGTGCAACCATCAGTGCCTAACAAGTGTAGTCGTGCCTATCCCTGTAATTTTCGACATATCGTCATCACCTCCATACTCTGTAAGTTTATGTAATGAGTTTTGAACAGTAAGCTGCTGTCTTAGCTTGAAGTGCTTGAAACTAAAGACCTCCTCAGTGATCGGCAATATGGCTTTCACCAGCGCCGTTCCACTGGGGATCTTCTTGTGTATGTCACGCAGCACGCACTACTGGGGCGAGGCTATCGTGAAACACGGTGAGGCTCTTGCCATGTCGCTTGACATCTCGAAGGCTTTTGACAGGGTTTGTGATGCTAATCTGCTTCGCAAGCTTCCTGCATTTCCCTTCAGTTTTGGTCTTTGTAGTTGGACGTTAGATTGCGTAAGTGAGCTGTCAATCCGAGTAGTCACCGATTGCTGCTCATCGGACCTCGTGGTAAGTGCTAACTTGCTGCATTCGGGTCAGTGGATCGCAGAGCCAGCAGGCTCATTGGCGGCTGTACGGTAGTAGAAAGAAACTAAAGTGCGGAACCTAGCACATAGAAGCAAAGTTGCCTGTCTAGACGTGCTTCTTCTACAAGTTGTACTTCGCCGAGTGTGCTTAGGAGCTCCATAAGCTCATACCGCCTTCTTCCATCGGACATCCAGGCGGAGAGTAATTCCCCTTATACGAACAAAGCGCTTTTCATTATCTTTTAGTATGCGCACTTCTAAGGTTTGGAACGTAAACATTGTTCGCGAGGTCTATAAGCTCACAGTGCCACTATTGTATATGGGCTACAACGCGCGCGGGTATTAGGAATGTCGCGCCGATGCCACGTCGGTGGCGCCACATCGGCGGCGGCGGCGCGAAGTTTTCATCGGCGGCGGCGGCGCGCCGGCGCGGCGCTCATAGCTAAGTCACAGGGACACTACACACATAGACATAGGATACTTTTTATCCCGGAAATCATCCTTTAAGGAAGTGGAAGTTTATATGGAGGAGCGATGACTCGGAAAGCGCCTGATATAAAAAAAAAACAATTAAATTATATCGCGATAAACGAGTTCCACGCGGACGAAGTCGCGGGCAAAATCTAGTAAACAATAAAACCAAGCGGTTGCTGGCCGACCCCAACTTTGATCCGCAGCGGCCCACAGTAATCTACGCCCGTCTACGTGAGAAAGAACATGGAAATAAGCAATACCTACGTTATTTTGCTGACAGTGATAACGACGCTTGGCTATGAAATTTGTTTTTTAAATTACTACTTTGAAATTACTAAGGACGTCCCAATTTTCTGTGGTCAAACTGCGAACTTTTGTTCATATTTATGTATTTAAAAATCTCACAAATAGTGTAAGTACGAGTATGTTAATGGAGTAGTTTCTTAAGTTACTTTTATTTGTAGGTAACGTAAATAATATAATGTATTGCAGTTACGTGGAGCTCTTTACCGACGCGAGCGTGCGCCGCGTAATGCAAGCGTACTTGGACAACGGGGAGTACAACGCTGTCCTCCTGGACTGGTCCAACCTCGCCTTCGGGAACTACGTCGTATCTGCCATCGGCTTGCAAGCGGTATGTAAATTATGACGCCATGAAATAATTGATTAATTCCGGCGTTACTTTGCAGAATATCATGATAAATCGTCCGCAGAGCGACGACGGCGCAAGAACGTCTCCTGCCAGCATCTCCTGATGATGCCTCGGAGAGAGGCTAAACACGTGTCGAGGGTATTGTCAATATTCGTGGTGGTTTGTTGTATTTACTTGCATGTTTGCGTGTGCGGAAGGAGGGTTGATGCATTAGTCGCATGCAAAAATAAGCAAGTGGATGCATCTACTCGTAATTATCACTGATAGACCTTCACGTTCTTTCAGCGGAAAAGCAAGGGAATATTGTTGGGTTTATGACGCTATGGTCGATGTTTCATTCAAAAACATCCACGTCAAACATCGTAAACTATGGACGCTTGCAGTTTCATGCTTGCACGTCGTCTAGCCTTTAAAAGACTAATAAAGAATCTGAAACCGTGCCGTGTGTGACTATTTATAGTATTTAGGTATTTTTCAAAACATAAGCCAGCATGTCAAACCATCTTTTCAGAGCACGTCCATTGTGCAAAGTATAACATTTTATTATTTTTTCTACGTCATCTATGATACTTATGTGGGATTTCAGGTGGGTGAAGACGTTGGAAAAGCAGTAGCGAAGCTGCTTAAAGGGGGACTGAAGCTAGAAGGCCTGCATTTGTTGGGGCACTCCATGGGAGCGCAGTTACTGGGCATCACCGCTCGGTACTTGGTGGGGAAGGGGACCAAAGTGCCCAGGTATTGCCCAGACTACGGTTACAACTAGTTCGCTTTGACAACTTATCCTAACACACATCTGTGACACGCGAAGGAACGTAAGTGCTGTGGGTAAGTATGTATATGTGCGTGCGCTGTCGGTACACGCGTCAATTGTTTGCGCGGGTGCGTAGCGCGTGGCGCGGACGAATCGCGAGGCGCGACGGCACCCGATCGACACCAGGCAGGAACGAGGTAACTGACCTCGGTGCGGGGGGTTCGTGGCCATTCTGTATGTACCTAATACTATTATACCTATACTATTCTGTGCCTTAGATTTGGCGTGGGTAGGAAATCATTTTACGAAAACGAATGTCGTTTTCCTCACGATGTTTTCCTGCCACAACACACAGGTTTTAGAAAAAACGACCTAAGTAAGTGTACCGGGAATCGAACCCATTAAAAAATGCTGTATTTTTATTATTACAACTGAAGAGATTAATCATATTGATTATTTTTCGTTAAATATCTAAGCATAATATTAAAAAAAGAAATACCATGAAATTCGTTTTTAGTCGGTTCAGTTCCTGGTAGAGGCAGGAAAGTCGGTTCGATTCCTGGTACAGGTCGGAAGCTTTTTTAAACCTGTGAATGCAGTTCTAATTATTTTTAATAATGAAATAATAAAGTCTTCTTTCTACAAAATGCCTGGTCATCAATATTTAAAGTACTTCACCTCCATGTGGAATAACCCAAAGCAGTGACACACCCTGCATAACTATTAACCTTTTGACCGCCAAGAACCTATCGTGCCCACCACGCCAACAACCACTTAAAAGGTCGGAGTGAAGGTGTACTTTGATCATGAATAAAATCATTTATGAACTGTTTTAATTTGTTTTTATTGGTTTAGACATTACACATTACACCTAAAAAACAGTGCTTGGCGTACTGGGCACGACGACACACTATCGCTTTGGCGGTGAAAGGGTTAATCACCAATATTCGATTACAGATCGATCACCGTTTATGGTTCAGGCAGCTGTCTGATGTCTTGAGGGTACTTGCAGAATAAATGTTTGATTTTTTTTAAATTTGAATTTGTCATGATCATCATGCCAGTGTTTGTTTACGTTCCAGACTGACGGGGCTGGACCCGGCGTACCCCGGCTTCTACCCCCCGCTGCTGTCCCCGCCCCTCTCCCCCGCGGACGCCGTGTTCGTGGACGTCGTCCACACGGACGGCGGCGGGTTCGGCGGGCCCGCCGCCACCGCCGCCGCCGACTTCTGGCCCAACGAGGGCAGGGCCAAGCAGCCGGGGTGTCTGTCCGCCACCGTGCCGCTCACTGTCGAGGGTATGTTCACATCTAACAGCCCGGCCACCCGGGCCACGGGCGCGAATAGGGAATATGCATGCGAAGTGAATTTTAATAAGATGTCACTATATAAACAGAAAATATACAAATTATCACAAAAAAATGTAAATTAATTGATAAATGACGACCGCTTTAGCTTAGTTGGTAGTGACCCTGCCTACGAAGCTGGAGGTCCCGGGTTCGAATCCCGGCCGGGGCATTTATTTGTGTGATGAGCACGAATATTTGTTCTTGGGTCTTGGATGTTTTCTATGTATTTAAGTATTTATTTATCTATATACGTATGTATATCGTCGCTTAGTACCCATAGTACAAGCTTTGCTTAGTTTGGGACTAGGTTGATTTGTGTAAGATTGTCCACAAATATTTATTTATTTATTTATTTATATCTTAAATAGTTATCACACTTGAAAGTTTCGAAAAATTATGTATTTTTTTTTATTAGTGCGGTTAGTTAGGTTCGCACGTAATGTATTTACGAGTATACAAGGAAACCCGCTACCGCTACGGCTGCTTGAAGTCGTAGACTGGCCGTAACATGTTTTTGCAGTAGGACGGTGATAAACAAACATATACCCTGATGACCTAGCCTATATTTTCTATTTAAGAAGGTGCAATTAGGCTACTCCACACTCCACATATGAGCGAGATAATCCATACATTGTACAACATTCGCAATAAACACAAAAGTTTACTTAAGGAATTTTTTGAACGATTTCCAGATTTCTGCAGTCACTGGCGCTCGTGGGAGTACTGGGCGGAGTCGGTGACTGGCGGAGAGTTCCTGGCCCGCAAGTGCGCCGACTACGACAGCTTCCTGCGGGGGCAGTGCCGCGGGGAGCCCACGGTCTACATGGGCCTTAAGGCCAGCCCTGAGTAAGTATGGTCATACAAGTGGTGGATTTGCTCTAAGGCTCAGTGGGCCCTACGGCGACCAGATGTCAGGCGCCCCTAACATCTGGCCGCCGCCAAGCATGATAAAAAATGCGGTCAATGGTTGACTCGTAGGTACCTACATGGCGTGGGGCAATTTTTCAACCCATACGTAATGTTCAAACATTTGATAAAAACAAATGAATTATAATTCAAATTGATGGTTCCTTATTCGAATTAATATAACAAAGTTGTAATTAAAATTCCAATCAGTTGCTATGGAAATTTACTGACTAGATATAAATTCACAGTGAATTTAATAAGTAAAGATAGGCTATGCATCTCGGTAGATAAGACGTTAATCCTCCCGACGACAGTATACATAGACATACCGACATGATAAAAGTCAATACTGATGAAAGAGATGAGACAACACTCTTCGTCCTCCTAGCGTACCTACCTAATCTATTACCGTTATACCTTCTTTTGTACACCAATTATAATGCGCACTGTTAATCATCATTTATAATGCGCATTGCGCACAGCTACGGCTTGGAATTCCCTGCCGGCGTCTGTATTCCCGAGTTCATTTCGGCCTAATTATGCCCCCTGGCTAGATCCCATTATAATAAAAAAAAACAACGGGTTGCACTCCGGGAGTGCCGGCAGAAGTGAAAACTCAATAAAGATAGTAAATGGGTCATTGTCAGATTTAGGTGCGCATCTTTTCGGTGGACAGGACATGCCAAAAGTTAAGGGCTACAAAGCTTAATTTTCGATTGATCTGATAACCCGCATAATCTGTAATTCAGTGTCTATAAATCCATATAATAAAAACGTAAATTACATGCACACAAGCCGTTAACTATTGTCCACCGAATGGACAACTTTTGTTTTTCCGACTGACAATGACCCAAATAACAAAGATATTCATATCGGTATCGGTATCCGTATCTGTACTGTACTCATACTCATGTTCATATTCGCATAATCCATTTACATAATATGTCCCGAGTATCATTGTGTCTTACGCATCTAAGACCAGGAACCTGTACCACAATACTTTACAAGCGTACAATTCGACAAATTTGTGATCTTTTTCTATGGAAAATTGTGCAATTTTGTCAAATTGTAGACTTGTAAAGTTTTGTGGTATAGGGGCCAGCTGAGTTTAGCTGAGTTGACACCTCCTAACATCGCAATCACGATTACTAGGAGCGGTCAACTAGCTGGTCTTAGAATCTTAGAATCTGTCGCGAGTTCAACAAATTTTCCCCAGTACAAAAGTGCTCAGAGCCGCTAAAGAAGTTTTCACTTCAAAAATTGTAAGCAATACTACCTATTTCCCATTTTTATTTCTTTAGATTCGTTGAGTGTGCTCAGGAACTCCATGATCTCATACCGCCTTCCCCCTTCTTCCATCAGATATCCAGACGACGTACGACTGGCTACTTTCATTACCTGGTCAAAATCATCTTTTTTTATAATGTTTACTGGTTTGGTATTCGAATGGCGTATGTAGGTACTTCCGAGTTCAAATAACCTGGACCTTTTTAAGGTACGAGTGAATCTTCTGGGTGAGCTCGCATAAGCGTCGGCCTCATTTTCAATTTAAAAAAATATATATGACTGGTTAGAATTAGGCGTTTATTTAAGAAAATTTAATTTAGCTGTTTGCTCTAAGGAAGAACCCAAATTTGGTGTATTTTGAAAATTAATTTTATTTTTTAGGAAATATTATATTATTAATATCTATTCATTTAATGTGACTCGTTTACTTTCTTTGTCTATTCTAACAGAATCGTGCTCTATCAAGGTCATAGGTCCCCATTACGCTAATGTGCCCAGGGCCTCAAATTGGTTAAAGACGGCCCGGCCCTGTGCGTTTCCGTTACTGTCACCCGGGGAGGTACCCTAAAAAAAATTTTTTTTAAAGATTTTATTCTACCGTTTTCTCCGCGTCATCGATATGTATACTCATGCCAAATTACAGCTTTCTAGTACTAACGGTTACTGAGAAAAACGGGAGTCGGACGGACGGACGGACGGACATGGCGAAACTATAAGGGTTCCTTGTTTACTACGGAACCCTAAAAACTGAAAAAATCAAATTACTTGAATTTCCCGAAACGTGGGGTAATCTTCAGGGGATTTTTTTATTATTTGTTGGTATCCCGAAATCGAATTATAAACCGACTGAATGATGGGACATCAATTCTAAGCTGGCTTCTATGGTAGATTTATACTACGCGATTTGATCGGTTTATATGTGAAATGTTTGGAGGTTATTTTTGAATTAATTTACATATTTTTCCTATTTCATCAAGTGTCTCATGATATAACTTATGATTTAGCTCAGTAACTTGGTACCGGTGAGATTTTAGAAATAAACACGGGTCCAAAATGCAAAGAAAATGTACTTACGCAAATTACGCATGGAATGTAACATCCGCCTTTTTTCGGTCGAGTTTGCTTTTACAGCCCAACACTGAACACCCCACCATGTTTGCACTGAACACCCAAACACTACGGATCTGATAATTGGTAAATTATTATTCATTTAAACCAAACTTATCATTAATTCTCCATTTATAAAATGCACTACCAAATATTGCCAATTTGTTTTGCAATCTTCTTGACACAAAACTTTGACACAAATACAACATTTTTCGATCGGTGATAAGGACAAAACATCGCACTATTTTCTACTTCCTCTCATAGGAATCGCAATAAGGCTATCTTTCTCTTACAAAGCGTGTCAGGCCCTTGGTATTTTATCCATCACTCTTGGCCACTAGGTATTTTGAAGGGAACTGTCACCGTATTTAGGGACAATAAGAACTACTTTCCATGAGAATTTATTTGAAATATGATCTTTACGGAAATCGGTCAGTCTGGCTATCCGATATTGGACTTTGGAAACGCTTTTTTAGGGACAATAAGAGCTACTTTCCATGAGAATTTATTTGAAATATGATCTTTATGGAAAATCTTAGGATTGTCTTAAAACAGTTAGAACCTTGGCTTTCTAAGAAGACCAGCTGGGGACCCCTCGTAACATAGCAATCACGATACTAGGAGGGGTCAACTAACCTGGTCTTGGAATTTATCGCGAGTTTATACATTTTTCCCCAGTACAAAAGTGCTCAGCGCCGCTAAAGAAGTTTTCACTTCAAAAACTATTATTTTTTTGGTGAAAAATCTTTCTACTTTAAATTTTGTAATTTGTTACTTTTTTCCAGCTTGACCGGAAATTTCTACCTGAGAACTGCAGCGAAGGCCCCCTTCGCGTTAGGCGAGAGAGGTGCCGATTGATGAACAGACAGACAAACATACAGTACAGCCACGAATCCCACCTGTGTACAGTTCGTACAAAACTGTAAGGCCAAGTGCTGTCAAATTAACGCAAGCAAAAATCTACCTTACAGTCAGAGCTCTAAGTCTAGTTTTGCTTGCGTTCGTTTGACAGAATTTAGCTTTAGAGTTGTGTCCGAACTATAACGGAGATCATCCGTATTGGTTCTGACAAATGAGGAGAAGACAGAAGAATTCATAAGAGTTGTATTCTGCGGTTCTTTTAAATTGTGATATTAATCTACATTTAAGTACATTGTACTTAAGTACGTACATATTTAACAGTTTTATTTTAAATAAATAACTTATTATATTTAGGTAGTAAAAATAAAGTATTTTATTACATGTAATCTTAATTATAGGTACTAATACCCCTGTAGTTCGTATAACAGTAATTCGAGGCGGTTATTAATATTACTTAATGAAATTAACTCTAATACAGTCAAGGGTATAAATAATTAAATATGTATACATTTTTGAACCTTATTTCAATGGGATAAGGTGAAAAAATGTATACATATTGGTGCCCTTGCCTGTACATTGGCTACCCCATTCATATCTTACTAACATCCTCAAAAGAGTCCGGCAACTTCTTTCCCTTGGTCTCTGGTAACAATAGACAAATCAGCGCTCCAACCAGCGGCGCGAACCCAAATATAACACTCGGCAACCACGGCGTAGTCAGCGCCAAACCGGAGACAAACGGCGCCAACATGGAACCCAGCCTCATCCCCACGGAGCACAAACCCATCCCCATATTCCTCACAACAGTAGGGAACAATTCCGAGGAATAAATGTAAATGGTAGCGGCGTTTATGGACATGAAGCTGACCGCTAAAGTGCCGAGTGTGAAGACGATCCAGAAGTCGTTTCTGACGGCGCCGACGGTGAGGATGCAGAGTCCGCCGAGCGCGTAGGCGGCTATGGTGGTCGCTTTCCTTCCGAAGGTTCGCACGCACCAGATCGAGAGGAGATTCGATGGTAGCTGGAATCAATGGAACTCTTGACAATGTTGCGCAAATCAAAATAAAACTCTTGAGGATAGTACTTGGATCGGTCAGGGGGCCGATTTTTGAGTGTGGAACGCTCGACTTTTCACTCAACATCTGTTAAAACATCATAGCTTTTTGACAGATCTAGAGTGAAAAGTTGAGCGTTCAACACTCAATTTATGGTAGATACGTGTTATGGTATTTTCAATGGTCAAGGCCGGGGTTTATTGACCAAACAGAAATAAGGAATGTGTCCGAAGTTGCATGTACACATTTTATGGTCAATTTTGGTATCCCTAAGTGAAAGAAACTATCGATTGGTCGAACTTTCTTTGAGTTGTTATGGGGATGATGGTTGTTTAATAATGTTGGCAACGATGGTGATGCTAATTGTACTGATATTAAGTTACACACTTTGCTATTCCGCTGAAATAACGTCTAAGTCTATTAATGATAATGAGATGCACCCACATGCACACACCCGATGCATTACTTTTGTATGCAGTTAATGCACCCCCCTCCTCCCATGCACCACTCTCCCTCCGCACACGCAAACATGCAAGTAAATACAACGAAACGAACCACCACCAATATTGACAAAAACCTAGACACGTGTATCATGATAATCTATGGAGATGATGATGTAGACGATGTTAATTGTTGCTATACTGGTAGGTGATGATGTTGAATGAAATCCCCTTACCTGAACTGCGGCAGCGGCAGCTACACTAGCGTACAAACTAGAGCTCGTCTGGCTGATGTACTGGTTGACCCCGTAGAACGTGACCCCCGTGATGACCCACAGCAGGCCCGCGCACACGGTCCGCACCCGCAGCGCGGGTCGGAACAGGTCTCCGTAGTGCACCGGCGGAGCCTCCTGGGTCACCAGCTCATGGGACACCTTCTTTAAGGTCTCCTCGATCTTTTCCGTTGGCATGTTATTCCTGGAACATTGCAAATGTGGATTAGAGAATTCTTGTTCAAGGGTTCTCATACCGCATAATGCGCCCTGTTCCTACGTTGGACCATCATAGCCCATTGTGAAGTCCCGGCATCGGGTTTGTTTGACACGCTGACAATTGGAACTTTACCCATTTTACTGATTCGCCTTAGACTATTTCATACTAACTATAGGTATTCCCATTTAAATTAATTAGATATATCAAATTATATATGATTTGTTCGCGTTATATGACGATATTAATTATTTCTATGATGTTAGATGTTATCATAGAAATAATCAGTAACGTCGTGATCAAATTCTGCTAGTACGCTTTAGCAATACCGTCAGGAGATTATAGAAATCTAGTAGACTTAAAATCATCCTGGCAAATATACTTTCTCTAAAAAAAAAACATTCAGACGAATTGAGAACCTCCTCCCTTTTTTTGAAGTCGGTTAAAAAGAAATAGGATTAAGGACTAAGAACTACGATTAAGTTCTACTCACATGGCAGCAGCTTTCTTCACAATCGCCGTAGCCTCGTCCACCCTCCCCACACTCAACAGCCACCTCGGGGACTCCGACATTAACAGGAAATAGCTCAAGTACACCACTTGAGGCACCGCCAATGCCAGCGTATACGTCTCCCAAGTCCTGAAGTAATACGCGAAGAGGGGGATACTCAAGTGTCCCAGGATGAAGGGAATGTGGAACACACAGCCGAAGGCTTCCCTGTACTTAGGTCCGATGGCCTCCATGACGATAACGAAGGAGATGACCATAGTACCCGCGACGGAGAAGCCGAGGAAGAATCGGAAGATGGTGAAGATCGTATAGCTCGGAGCGTACGGGACGCAGAAGCCGAATATAATAAGACCAAGGGTCGCTGTGAGGAACGTGATGCGACGGCCGTATCTGGAAGTGAAAGTTTCCGTAATGAGATTGTGTTTAAACTCGGAACCAGTCCTATAAACATTGCTGATGACATCATGGATATACAAGTACGCAAGCAACAAGCACAAAATAAGAAACTTGTTTTAAAATGAAACTTTGTGCAAAATACTTAAGTATAAAAAAGATCAGTTGTGCATAACACTCAAAGATTTTGATTACAATGTTTATTACGGACCAGCTCGTTGTTAAGCGAAGCAATGCAGCTCGTAATATTTTCGCGTTTTAAGTACTGAGATAGATTAAGAAGATTCATTATGGTCTACAAACGTGTCTCAAATAATTGTTGCAAGATTTAAGTTTTAAGACCCAGTTCTAAGCCGTGACTAATGGGAAGAAATACTTGAAATGAGGTAGGTAAGTAAATACGAATTAATAACGTCTCTTTCTGTCACACGGAGAACGCAATCATAGCTTAAATTGGTATTCCTAGAGATACTTTAAAAGTAGACTGTGATGCAACATATTTTAAATGAACTTACCGGTCAGAAAAGAATCCGAAAACTATACTCCCAAGAAGAATCCCAAACTGCAGCACCATTTGAGTGAAGCTGGCCATCCAAGCCCGGTCACACACCAGGTCCCATTCAGACACGATTGTGCTTTCCATCGGGCTGGTGTCATATCCATACTTCAGACACTCGGCATAACAAGTCCCGTTCGCTACAATCCCAGTAAAATTTTCGGGGAATTCCTCACACCAAAAGGTCATTTTCGGTGTTAAAAAGAGTACCGTCATTTGCACCCATCCTGAAGCTAGCTTGATGAGAAATACGGATAGGAAGATTATTAGCTGCCATTTCCCGAAGTGGCCCAGGAGTTGGGAGAATGTGTCTTCAGGGATGGCCTTTTCTGTGTCTGAAACTCGTTGCACCATTTTGGATTTTAGATTTGTTTCAGAGTTTAGTTTTGCATTTGCATTAATCTTGTAGTAGAATTCTTACACACGATTGGTTCTCCGAAGTATCTACGAAAGGCACTTCGGTGGCAAACAAGCTGACACCCCACCTGATGATGTGGCCTAGATATTTTCTGTTTTTATCAATGTGTCAAGTGGTGTTGTGTTTTTCCTGTTCTCTTTCTATTTGACACCCACTGTAGGTTTAACCTGTCAATGTCTCTCCTTTTTCTCTGCACTTCCGATTAAGCATCATCAATGATAAACTATTTGGCACCCACCAGTGGCGGCGCGTCAAAAATATTCTTAGGGAAGCCGGAAATAATTTTGCCTTTCTTATTCTTCATGAGCCGTAGTAAAAGAACTGGACTGGCCGAAAATTAGGGGCCGGTGGGAATCGAGTTGTATGGACGCTCCGCCACTGGCACCCACTGAAGATATCTCTCCTTTTTCGCTGTAGATAAGAATCATCAATGACAATGATAACTAAGTACGAGTATATTTGGCACTCGCTGATGGAGATAGTTTAACTTGCCAATCTCTCTTCTGACCGTATCTTTCTTGCGGATCCTTATCTGTTGATAACATTAACTACATTTAAATATAATGTATATGTATACCTACTCGTATTTTATTTTAAATGTCATTGTTTAGTCTACTGTCGTTCGTCGCGGTTGAGATAAGAGTCAAGGCTGCATTTTTTAACGTCATCTTCCGCTTTTGATTTCAAGTTTGTAAAATAATCAATGTAGGTATTTGGCGGAACAGGTAATACAAGTTTGAAACGATTACTTCTGTTAATGCGGTAAGAGCTATATTTGCTTGACCTACATGTTAATGTAACGTCGTATCAGGAGCTCAAGACAGTGGCAGAGAAAATAATGGAATGGCGATTACTCCACCTACAAGAGCCCAGCTCTTAAATTTATGATGATGACATGTTAATTTGATATACCATACCTAAAGGGGGCGATTGCCGCGCCTGGTCGTAACTTAGCATAACATTATACTATTCTGTGGCATGACCACAAAAATTGCAACAATCATTCAATTAGGATACAATGTCGATTATCTGATTTTTATGTAGATACGTACCAGCGGCGGAGCGTCCATGCAACTCGATCCCCACCGGCTTGCCTTATTTTCAGCCAGTCCAGTTCTTTTACTAAGGCTCATGAAGAATAAGATAGGCAAATTATTTCCGGCTTCCCTTAGAATATTTTTGACGCGCCGCCACTGATACGTACTGTATGTTTTTGTATATAAGGGAGTATAGTAATATTAGAGTAAAGTAATATATTACCTACGGCGGGGGAGGTGTAATGAATCCTGAGTGAAGCGAAAGAATCTAATTTAACGGAAATAATTTTTGCTACTGAAATGCAAATACAGACTACTTTTCACACTATCAAACAGAAAATGATTGGCCTCAAATGAGGGAAGAAAAGTACAAGTTTACTGCTGTTTAGAAAAGCGTTATTATATAGGTAGTGCCCTCAGATGAGGGAACAAATACCTACAACTTTGAACCCTCGGTTGAGGGGAGAATATTAACTCTTTTCTGAATAGGGTTGTAAAATAAAATTATGCACCAGCTATTTAAATTTTGTGTAAGTGAATAACTGATCTTAATATTAATGTAACAAATTTTCTTTTTTCCAACTCACCTATTTATTTACGAGTATAAACAAATCCTTATTTGTCGCACACACCAATAAATAATTAAAACTCAGTTTACTAAATCACTACACAGCTTGTATACAAAAAGGTAAAACTATAAACAATACCTAAGTAAATAAACCACGAAGGTTGTTGTGTGCGCGCGCGTCGGTTTCTGCGCACGCGGCCTGAATGTGGCCATCACGCCGATACGATTAAACGAGACAGGTACCTATATGTATAAAATATATTATATAAAGTACATAATAGGGTGACACCACCAATTATGGACACTTTAAGAACAAGCACCAATAATGGACACTTAAACCCTTATTTATTATTTATTCGTAGATCATACGGTTTTAAATTGATTGTTCTATAAAAAAATGAATGACTCTTATTTTCTTTAATAAGAAGAGTTAATGTACATCATTGGGCCTTGTCCATTACTGGTGGTGTCACCCTATGTCTTTAGGTACTTGTTGTGTAAATGGTATTACATTGTACGAAAGGCACCTTTAAAACAGGTGGTAAATAGGTATTAACTGTACTTTAGCCCGCGTAGCTTAGTTCCTCCTTTCGATGTATGATTTCCGGGGCAAAATGACATGAAATTATTTTATTGCTGAAAATGGGTGGCTGGCACAGGTTGTTGTGAAGCCATTAAATAGATTTTCGCGTTTTTTAAGACATGAAAAAGTTAATCCATAGTTATTTCCAGGCAAATGACTGGTTTTATTGTAATTTAATTTAATCGTCCCTTAGAAATAGTAAGTACCCTAGTTGAATACCTTACACAATTTTTACATGTGATTTATCGATTGTAACCTATATATTAAATGTAAATAAATAACTAGGAAACCTAAGGCGTTGCAACACGTCCTAAACGAATTTTATGCGTAGCCAATCTAACGTACTTATTCGTAATTTGTCCTATCAGGACAGTCCTAATGCCCTTTAAGTTAGCATTTCGTTAGGACACCAGCAGGTTCTTGAGGTGATAATGAAAGTGGAATAAGGATAACTTGTCGTTTCGCCAATACCTACTCCTTAGTACCTAACCGAAGTTATATAGATACAATTTAAACCTTATCTTGTAAAATAAGGCTTAGATATGGTGAGAATGAGCAAAGAAAGCTTTCGTTGGTTTATTCGTGTTTAAAATGCATGAAAGTTAAGTACATTACTTACCAGCAAAGGCGATAAAACAAAGAATGTGTCAGATCGTAGATATATGACGCCCGAGCCGAAGGCAAGGGCAATAAATATGCGATCTGAAGTCTTTATCGCCGCCCGTGGTATAGTTCGGACACAACTCTAAGGCTAAATTCTGTCAAACGAACGCAAGCAAAACTAGACCACAGATTATATAATACACTAGAGAGTAATACACTTAGAGCTCTGACTGTAAGGTAGATTTTTGCTTGCGTTAATTTGACAGCACTTGGCCTTACAGTTTTGTACGAACTATCAATCAATCAATCATCTTTATTGCAAACCAAAACGATCCATAGTTTGTTAGCTTAGATTACACCTACTTATATATCTTACTAGGGTTAGGGTGACTAAAACATAATAAACATGTAAAAACAAAACAAGAAAAATAATACTGCTATACCTATATTACCTATGTACACAATTTTTTTTCACCCCCTGTCCAGAAAGTAGGATTTTCACTTTTATTGCCACTTTATGGCCAGGTGTGTCGTAATAGTACATTACTTAACAAGGGCGGTAAAACAAAGAATGTCTCAGATCGCAGGTATTTGACGCCCGAGCCGAAGGCAAGGGCGATAAATATGCGATCTGAGGCTTTCTTTATTACCGCCCGTGTTAAGTACAAAATTTTATGTTTGTATTTTATGTGTTTTATGGCCAGGAAATGGAATTTCCCGCGCGCGGAGCGTTGTCTAAAACACATAAAATACAAACATAAAATTTTGTACTTAACACGGGCGGTAATAAAGAAAGCCTCAGATCGCATATTTATCGCCCTTGCCTTCGGCTCGGGCGTCAAATACCTGCGATCTGAGACATTCTTTGTTTTACCGCCCTTGTTAAGTACAAAATTTTATGTTTGTATTTTATGTGTTTTATGGCCAGGAAATGGAATTTCCCGCGCGCGGAGCGTGCGGTAATTGCCGCTTTATGGCCAGGTGTGACACAAAGTTTTTTTGTTAAATCACAGCACACTTGCAGGGACACAAAAAGCTTTAGACAAAACATTAATATAGGTATTTTTTTTTAAATTGAAACTACGTATATTGCACAATAAATTAAGTACCTACAAATGGAGGGCTCAATTCAATGCCTTAAGGCATTCTCTACCATTCAACTAAACAGAGAACTGAAGCAATAGTGCGGGCTTTCATTGAAAACTACATTTTAGATTATTAAAACCTTTTGTCGAGTCCATGAACCTTTCAAGAACCAATTGAATAAATGCTTTAACCTAAAAAAAGATCTATCAAGATAATTGCTTAGAATGCCGCGGTCGCCCGTTCGATTCCCGGCGAGGACACGGCCTTATGGTATTAAAAATTGATTAAATTACCCATGACATTCTCTGTTTTGGCTAATGTATGATGATCATCATACATTTCGCAATAGTTAACAATATATCTGCTATTTTAGGACTCTATAAGTACTGGACTGCATACCTACTAATCTCGGCGTATAATTAAGTAGGTATCAGTGGCGGCGCGTCCATACAACTCGATTCTCACCGGCTTGCCTAATTTTCAGCCAGTCCCGTTCTTTTACTATGGCTCATGAAAAATAAGAAAGGGAAATTATTTCCGGCTTCCCTAAGAATATTTTTGACACGCCGCCACTGGTATGGTATATATGTATATATTATGAATATTTTTAAATTAATTTTGCGTGGGGTCATAATATAGACAGTAGAAAAATAAAGGTCATAGAAAGGCAAAGATACATATGGAATTTCACCTCGCAATTTTTTTTGCATCAATGTGAAAACGAAAAACTAACAACATAGCTGCATCCTCGCAGTATAGCTGCTTAGCATACTTCTGGTATAAAGGCAGCCCTAAAAAGACTCCCCCCACATTCTCGGTTTGAAAGCGAATTGAATATGACTACAAAGATTACTTACCTACATACTCTTATTTTCCTCTATTATTTCTCCGCTTAATTGGCTACAGTAACCTCAACGCGTACAGACAGACGGATAAACACTGCGCTCGACAGTAATTGCGAACGGGCGATTATAATAACTGTATGAGGATAGTGATCACTTGAACAGATACAGTAAGTACTTACATAACACAGTGTCAATTGCATCACTGATTGATTAGGTACGTGCCTAATTCATGATCAAAAAATCTCCAGATTATATATCACTTAGGTATACCCAGATACCTAGTTACCTACTTTATATCCTAAAAACAGTATGTAAAATATGAATGTCCTCTGTTATAACTACTCAAAATTATTTCATTTGAAGGAATTGCTCCAAAGCAATTCCTTCAAAATGCTACTTTATCGTTCAAACAAAACAATTAGGTTCGAAATCCAATAACATTTTAATAGATATACGTTCCCTCCAACTGCCCGCCGAAGGCAGCAAGGTGGTGTTAATACCTTAATTACCTACATAAGTGTTGAAAAAATACCTAGAACAGTTACCGCCGGATTGAATAAAAGTGACCCTAACAATGTTGCGAGACGAATACAAATTAGACATGACAATGACACAAGTTTGGTCCGGCGGTCTACACGACGGATGAACAAAAATATATACCTACAGTCAAAAACATAAATATATGTAGGTACCTACATTCCCAACGCGACAAAAATCTGTTCGCATATTTTATCATTGACACTTTTGTGTAATTTTTTAAGTTACACCTAGTCATAAAGCGGCAATTACCGCACGCTCCACGCGGAAAATCCCACTTCCTGGCCAGTAGGTGACATAAAATTTTGTACTTACCACGGACGGAAATAAAGAAAGCCTCAAACCGCATATTTATAGCCCTTGATTTCGGCTCAGGCGTCAAATACCTGCGATCTGAGACATTCTTTGTTTTACCGCCCTTGGTAAGTAATGTACTAATTATTGTTTTTCACTTGCGCGCTGTGTAAAAATAAATCACGTGATGCCCTCAATTTCAATTTATACAGTAATAGACTATAGAGTAGACATCATGGACCCTGTTAGGGTGTAGCAATTTACACATCACTCCCCCATTATGATTTTTTGTCGAAAACACCTGTGCCCTCTGACATAGGTACAAACCAGAGGGAAAACTAGCCATTGTTAGTCGGAGGATTCCCCCAAATTTTCCCGAGGTCACTCTAACCGCGCCTATCACTTTATTGGGCCCGTAAGTATACTAATATATATTCCCCTTCCCGGCCCGGCTTCACACGGGTGCACGTATTATACATATAATCCTTCCTCTTGAATCACTCTATCTATTTAAAAAAAACCGTATCAAAATACGTTGCGCAGTTTTAAAGATCTAAGCATACATAGGGACAGACAGACAGCAGGAAGCGACTTTGTTTTAATACTAAGTATGTAGTGATAAATCAGATTTTTCTTTGTAATTTCATTTGTCCTATCAAAACCAACTTAATTTTGCGGTTCAGAACCCTCAATTTGCGAAGTCCGACACGCACTTAGCCGGTTTTTTAACCCTTTGAACGGCAAGAATACCTATAAAGTGGTGACCTATAAAGTGGTCGTGAGTCGTCGTGCCCACCACGCCAACAACCACTAAAAAGGTCGAAGTGAAGGTGTACTTTGATCATGAATAAAATCTATTATGAATTGTTTTTTTTTTACATAATTTCAACAGTGCTTGGCGTGGTGGGCACGACGACACACGACCACTTTTGCGTTCAAAGGGTTAATACGCAAATAGCCGAACAAAATTTACTTCCATTGTTGTTGTATTGCTATGCCGTAGCAGCCTCATTTGTATTAGATAAGCGGTTGTCTCAAGGTTTAAAACTAAAACATACTTACAAGTTCACTGCCGAGGTCTGCTGAAGGCCGCTGGCTCTGTTTTAGGCAAAGCATTTTTGTTACTTAAATACCGGAAATATGTGGTTTAGTCATTAAATAACGTTTAAGGAGTTTTAAATACAGATGACTTTAACCTCGGCTTGCTTCAGCTGCTAAGTACAGTCGTACAGATAAGTATATCGAAGCGAAAAGGTACCTACACAAACATCTGAATATGAGTCTATTGTCAGTTCAGAGTGTACGTTCAGATATTTTTGAGCACCCTGAAGAGTAAAAGTCCACTTTGACACCTTATCCCAAGATTTAGCGTAGGAACTACTTTTACGAAAGCGCGACTGCCATCTGACCTTCCAACACAGAGGGGAAACTGGACCTTGTTGGGATTAGACCATACCTTGAAGAGTAAGGTATCTAAAGATATTTTGGATAGTGAGTAGATAAGTTATAGGTTTGTTTTTTTAGATTATAATAGATATATTAGATTAGAATCGTTGTCACGCGAATTCTTAAAAACAATGTCAAAACTGCAAAATATGTCACGTGCTTTCTTTAACGAGTGTTAAATAATATCAGAGACAAATATGATGAAGTTTTAATATTTTACAGTGCTACTTTCAATGCCATATATCTAGTGTTGGGAAACATTATTTGATCGGTAGGTATCGATATTATGAAAGCAAGGTCGATGTGTAGGTAATTTTGCTATCTTTAATTGGTATAATTATTAATAATCGCAACGAAGTAAACTTGACTTAATTGTAGATATGTGCACGACTATCTCAGCAATATTTTACTCAAGATGTAAAGCGTTCGTCTCTTGTATTTTATTAGTACATACCTAGGTAGATAAGGAAGAGTTATTTTCTAGTTGACAAATATTATCTACCTGTTTCTATCGACAAGTGAATGAGTGTAACAACAATGTTATTTAAATGTATACCTATTCCTAACATAATGTACTTAAGTACCAAATTTTTATGACATGTAATTATACAAGTACCTACATTACCAATAAATACGAATAGGTATATGGTATCTCTCGCTCTGTTTCCAGAATATGCGAGTGCGACAGACAGGGCAGATAGTTAGTTTTTTTTTGGGCAGCCCAATTTTTTTATGTTTTTTTTATCGTAACTTGCCTATACGTTCGTGTAATAATACGAATTACGAAATATATTTCCAATAGGCTACATTTAGTATATTTATGCAAATATTCATAACTATACGCAATATAGTATATAGTATTCTGGCAAATAAAACAATTCTGATTTCTGATTTATAAGCAATAATAATCAACACTAGTTTTCTCTGACTTTGACAATTATATTTATTTGTAGGTAAACATATTTTTCGAGGCAAGTAATAATTAAACAAATAACCCAACAAACCATTTAATTTATCATAAATAATCACAACTTGTTTAACAACAAAAATTCAATTAAATAAATATATGGCAATATGTCGCAATAACATTTAAGTACTTACGGTAAAACTTGAGAATTGATAAAATGTCTTTTTATTTTAATACATAATAAAAATTAAACAAATTTACAAATAGGTAATCACGAAAAGGTAATTGCAAATATTCTCATGCACTGATCTGTAAGTATCGGATATCGTATTTAAGACAAAGGGTTTTTTTCTTAATTGATTACACTGTCAAAAAAATCTAGGAATAAAAAACACGTGTTCTCACAATCAATGCTAAAGGAATGATTAGTAAAAAAAATCACAAAAAATTAAACTAATGATAAAAAACGATCACATTATCATTATTCAAAATGATCGAAAATACGCATACCTAGTTGTACATCGGCAAAATTGTCAAACTCCATAAGTAGGTAGATCATACAAAATAAATGCTAAGGGTATCGATTTGGCTTGTTCGTTTGTCGAAATAGTTTACACTTTACATATTTATCTTAGAACAACAATAACTATAACGGCAATATCTACAGGATTTTGTAAAAAAATCTAAATTATCTTAAAGCGGATCCAGACACTAGAGAGAGGAGAGGTATTTTATTGTGTCATTATTATTATTATTTAATTATGTAGGTATGCAACAAAATATCGTAAACTTATACAGTGCGTTACCGGCAAGCGGGCATTAATTGAAACTGACAATAATATGTTCCATTAGCAATTATGTCCATGTATAAGCAAATCATAATTTTGTGAATTAAATGCAAAATTAAATTTTCTAATCCGCAAATCCGCACCTACAATGTACTACGTGCACTGCTTAAGACAACGTCATACTAAACACAACATTAAGGGCTATCATTTGCACTGAGTTGGCAATATAATTTGCAGTACATAGCTGGCAAGTAAAATTTTGTAAGAAATTAAGTGAAGTCGAAATTTTGGTTGAGTTATAAAATTAAGCGCATGGTTAGGATAAGAAACTACGTTTAAATACCCAACTTAAAGAAAAGCCCGCTTGCCGGTAACACACGGTATGTTTTATTTTGACGTGAATTGATGTGATTGTAATAAATAATGATACCTAAATGCATGCTCGAAATTATTATTCATCACATTATTTCAATTATTTTAGATTGGAGAGAAGTTTTATATATCCGTGGCGTGATTTCCATTCTACTCGATTCCCACTAGCTTGCCTATTTTAATAGTATTGTATATCTACGATTCTTGATAGAACTGAGTCAAATTAGCGGCTAGTGCTACTAACATACGGATCTCTTACACGCCACTGGAAACGATAGAAGTGTTTAGGTACCTAATAGTAATATGTATTTCAATTATACAATCCAAGACATAATATTGATATGTACTATACATATTATATATGGGACTTGATTGTATTTATTGCGTATATTTTACATTGTATACATAAATAATTATATTTCGACTCATATTTATAAGTTTCTTCATGCATAGCTGTTGGATAAAGTATCTAATAAATAGATTATTATCAGGTCATAGAAGAAAAACACATAATTTACCGAAGATGCGCTAGTAACAACTGAGTTAACCGAGAGATACAGACTTTTATGCACCTTAATTGGAACATGCTTATTATTATTATCTAGTTTTACAATATTATTAGTAGGTAGGTATCAAGACATCATGACTAGCACTAAATCAAGCAAGATTCAGTTACAGACTATAACTAAGGCTGGATTTTGCTTTGAGCTGCCTACATATTTACATAGTATCTAACCAATTTTTAGTGGTTCCAAATTCTACACAAGATTATAACCTTATTCCAATAACTTCGCAAATTCTCTTACACTATAATTAATAAATAAAATAAAAAAGTAGCAAAATTCAATTTAATATCTATTCTAAAAATGCCATTAATGTCAACGCACATTGGAATGAGAATTCATTAATTTTATAGTCTCAATCATAAAATGGTCATTAATTTAATGAATAATTGCAAAAAATCGTTGTAAATTGTATCTAAAACAGAGCAAACAATCTTATTGTAGTCAAGTCCACTCTTATTTTAAAAATAATGTAGTTTTAAAAATTGACGACATGATTTCGAGCCAATAAACGGTTCGTTTAGAAATTCAGCTCTTCAAGAATAGCATTGGCATTGGTGAAAAATAAATACATAAAATAAATAGCTAAAAATTGCTAGATATTGGCCATGTTTCCTAACTACTTTGTAGTGAACGTGGATTTTTTCCACTTATATCATTGGTACATTAGCTAAATATGTCATAATTAGACATCCGACCACCAGTTTATTTTGTACGTTTATCAATAAATAGCAACAAATCCTATCAATTCATTAAAGGTCGATATCGATAGATAGGTAGAGTATGGATTATGCACATCACTATTGCCTCAGAATATACTGGCGACCAAATGTCTAATTTTTTATGGATGATTATAATGTTTTTTCCTAAATACGTAATATTTACATTAGTTTCGTTCAAACGACGAAGCAACCATGCGACATAATTAAATTTACGAAGAAAAATATCAAAAATGTAAATGTCAAAATGGAATATAATGTCGAATTGTTGCTGTGTGGCCTGAAAAAATGAGGCTTACAACTGTCATATTTATGTAACAGCCTACAATATAGGGAATTAACGCATTTTATTATGATTCATCCAATAGTCACAAAAGTAAAGCAGCCACAGAATACACTAAATAATTATGATACTTTTTGCTTATAGAATAAAGTCATTGACTTATAATATAGAAATAGACACACAATGCCGAACAAAAATGACGGAAAATGTGGCACTGATTGACACTGTCAGTTGCATACACGCTTTGTCACTGTCACTGTCTGCCGTCAACACGAAAGTACCGCAACGCGGTACATTTGAGGGTGCCATTTTTTTCGCCTGACTGTGTATCTAGTTCTTTTATAGTACATCTATGAATAAAGTCTATATTTAGCTTATCATCTATTTTTGAGCGCATTAGAAACTACTAACATGGTGAAGCTACCGATCAGGAACAGAGTTGCCGGTATCGAGGAGAGTAGCTGGTAGCGTTCCTCTGTGGGACAAATAATTATGTCATTAAGATAATCAAATTAAAAAAAAAAAATCTAATTCCTAGAGAGAAAACTCCAAATGTTACAAGACTAGAAAAATTGATGAAAACAGTGAAGCTACGTGTTTTATTGATTATGATTATTGAAATGTGAGCATTAAAATGATAAGTGTGTTTATGAAAGCAGTGCGCGTGAAACGTGTGGTGCTGGTTAGAAATAAAATAGACTTATCTGTTGTCTTTGAAGAAAAAAAGTTGCAAAACACCATATATTTCAAGTTCCTCAAGATAAAGTATTTATTACAAACATTACATTTTGCAATAAGGACTTTAAATTAGCCTCGTAAATCCCAGATATAATGTGTTATTGAATTTCGAATATTGTTTCATTTCGTTAGGGTTCGGAAGTTTGGAAAACGATTTTAATTGGTACTTATACTAGTACCTACGCCCCTAACCAGGGCTGGATAACAACGGAATATAATGATCTGCCTGTAATGATTCATGAAACTACAAGTTTCGATTCGATTTCACTTGCTAACATCGACAAAAAACAATTTATAATCCAATTAAAACTTAACTTCCTATCCATATATAGGGTGAAACACCGATAAATTGTGTGCAACATTGCCTCGAACAAAATTAATGTGTAAATAATAGATTTTATGTCACACCTGGCCATAAAGCGACAATTACCGCACGCATCGCGCGCGGGAAATCCCACTTCCTGGCCAGGGGGTGACATAAAATTTTGTACTTAACACGGGCGGTAATAAAGAAAGCCTCAGATCGCATATTTATCGCCCTTGCCTTCGGCTCGGGCGTCAAATACCTGCGATCTGAGACATTCTTTGTTTTACCGCCCTTGTTAAGTAATGTACTATTATGACACACCTGGCCATAAAGCGGCAATTACCGCACGCTCCGCGCGCGGCAAATCCCACTTCCCCACTGTGAGGTGTGCAATAAAGAGTATTTGTATTGTATTGTAATTATATTTTGTTAAGAATAAGTACCTACTTAGTGATCACTCAACTTAAGACGTATTGCCAATTTAATACAAGTACAGTCGAATCTATAAGATACATTTACACTTTTGCACCTCATTACGATGGAGTCGACTGTGTATAGCATGTAGTAATAGTACATTACTTAACAAGGGCGGTAAAACAAAGAATGTCTCAGATCGCAGGTATTTGACGCCCGAGCCGAAGGCAAGGGCGATAAATATGCGATCTGAGGCTTTCTTTATTACCGCCCGTGTTAAGTAATGTACTATTACTACATGCTATACACAGTCGACTCCATCGTAATGAGGTGCAAAAGTGTAAATGTATCTTATAGATTCGACTGTACTTGTATTAAATTGGCAATACGTCTTAAGTTGAGTGATCACTAAGTAGGTACTTATTCTTAACAAAATATAATTACAATACAATACAAATACTCTTTATTGCACACCTCACATAAGCACACATACAAAAAAAAACAAAGAAACAGGGATACAGAGGTAGACTAAAAGGCGGTCTTATCGCTAAAGAGCGATCTCTTCCAGACAACCTTTGGGTAGTGGAGAAAAGAAGTATAAAACAGAGTAGTAGTAGTATAAAATAACTTGTGATACTAACTAGAAAAGGGACCTACCTAATATTCGACACTTTAGGTGGCTTTTTCCAAAAAATTATACTTAAATGTGTTAAGCCGTCCTCTCCCGGCGAAAAAAATAAACAATGCCATTCTTTTGTTATCTGCCCTGGGATCCCAGGATGAAAAATCTGAGCTAACTTTGTAAAAATTGAGTAAATAAAAAATAATAAGTACATTGGCATCATAGGGCCAGTCCGAAGGCGCACTGCCTGCTCCAAGAAATCTAAATCAAAAAACAAAATATCAATTTAAATACTTGTTACATGCACATCATGCCAACGGAAACGGAAACCAGAATTACGTAATGTTTAAAGTTTATTTTTGTCAAAGTGAGCGAACGTATAATATTTTAGTCAATGCGTTCACTTATTAAATTTGATTGATTGTCAGTTTAGAAAAATGTACTTATGTAAGTGGAAAAAACCTAAAGGCGTAGAAAAAATTAAAAACGTTTATATGATAAATAATACGTTTATTCAATATTCAAGTTAATAGCAGTCTTATTGTTATGTTAGTAAGAGCTACATTTATGTAATAAAACACTAGAAGCAATTTACAGTAACACGCTACGCAAGATAAAATTTAACCTAATATCATTTGGTTTAATAAAGTTTACAATTTTATCGTTTTTAACGTAGCCTAAGCTGAGATCATTCATAGTAAAAAGGAATTTTGCCTAGACAGGGGATTAAAAAACTCATAACAAAAAATATCAAAGATTAACTCATATTTTTAAATAGTAATACTAAAGACAGTCAAGGTAAAAAATGTCGACAAAACATCGGACGTAAAATGTCGACAAAACATCGGACGTAAAATGGGTAAACTAACAACGATATTTTTGCCTGTACAGTCTCATCTTTAAGGACAAGGCAACTATAATGACAGTATAAATATAGTATGTTTCTTCGTAGCCTGTCATTGAAAGTGGCTGTACACACAAAACGTGCAACAATAAGTAAGCCAATCGGGATAAGTGCGGCAGCGGTATAAGCGCGTCTATTACAAAATATGTAAGAGTAAAAAGAGACTAAAACACTTAAGAGTAAAAATAACGGGTACTTTTTCTATGGAAGTTCACTACAAAGTGTATGCATTATTTTTGCTCGTGAGTGTATATATAGACAATAACCTGCTGAGATCCCGCATCCTACAAAAACGACAAAATATGGAAAATAAAATTAAAAAAAAAAGGAAAAATTTAAAAACTTAAAGTTGATTTGTAGTTGAAAATAAGTCTAATTTTGAAGTGACAGAGTTGCATTTGCTGTTCGTTTGATTTTAGAACATGTAAAATTAAAATGTATAATCGATATTGCTAGGTTCAAATTCGCTTGTATTTTTTTATGATATCTCAGGAGCATTTAACATCTTACATCCTGGCGACTTATTTTCGATTTTTGAATGGATAAGAGGTTGTTAGTTGAAAGATATATTTGTAGATTTAAGGATACACATGACATAGGCGGGCTTATCCCGTGAGCGCCCTTGCCCCGACTTGCTTTGAGACAGAAAATTAGAAACAATTCAAACATCAACTATGAACAAAAGCCTCTATACTAATATAAGGATAAAACGAATAATAACATTAAACGATTTATTTTTTCTTGTATGTATATCTAGTTTAACTACTGTAGGTAACAATAGAGTTTTGCATTGAAAAAACTGCCAAAACGAATTAACAACTACAATACATAAAAATAATGTCTTTTTCAAACACACCTTTACATTTTTTTCACAATACATTTATATATATTTTTAAAGCGAATTTCATGCATTTTAATATAAAATGCCGTTTTTATAATTTACTATTCGAATGCCTTATTCTATTTTTATGGCCTGAAAGAAATACAGAAAAAAAAGTAAGTGACAACATTTTAAACGCATATGCACATAGGTATACACATTTTTTAAACTGAAAAGATAGAAAGGACCACTGCTTTTTACATTCGAATCTAACTTGGCATTTAATAATAAGTACGCTACATGTGTAGATATAATAAATAACCAAACAATTTAACTAACTGTCCATGACACCATACGTTATAGGAACTGCAAGTTGACTTTAAATAACTCTTTCTGATGTTTATTTTCGATAATGTATTCTTAATTTACACTATTTTATGAACTTTAAGCATTAAATCATAGATTACTTTCGAATACTGATCGTATTCGAATACATTTTAAGAAATCTCGAATACTACATCTTCACAACAATTTTTATGTCACACCTGGCCATAAAGCGGCAATTACCGCACGCTCCGCGCGCGGGAAATCCCACTTCCTGGCCAGGGGGTGACATAAAATTTTGTACTTAACACGGGCGGTAATAAAGAAAGCCTCAGATCGCATATTTATCGCCCTTGCCTTCGGCTCGGGCGTCAAATACCTGCGATCTGAGACATTCTTTGTTTTACCGCCCTTGTTAAGTAATGTACTATAACAATACTGCTAAGGATTATAGCCCCACACCATAATGGATACATTTTCAAAGCGATCTGCACTTTAGCCTGAATTGTGTACCTAATGGTAATCAAGTTTATGTAGGTACCTATTTATCGAATAGCCGGCCATGTTAACAAGTACCCCACACCGCCACCACTCCCGCATCGCACGACACACATCTGGGCTCCGGAGCATAATGCGAACTATAATATAGGTGAATTTAAACTTTCGTGAGCCATGTTGAAGTTATATTCTACTCATCATCATCCTCCTAGCGTTATCCCAGTAGAGTTGCATCCTGAAGGATGCCTGGGGTCCGCTACCTAATCCCAAGATTTGGCGTAGGCACTAGTTTTTACGAAAGCGACTGCCATCCGACCTCCCAACCCCGAGGGGAAACTAGACCTTATTGGGATTAGGCTTTGTCAAGTGAGTGGGCAACTTGACTGTTAGAAGTTCTCAACCCGCCCGATGGCCTCCAACTTGGCTTAACGACTCCTGTCATAGACAGCAGCCGGGATCAACGGCTTAACGTGCCTTCCAAAGCACGGGAGCGCTCAGTTAGTAACCACTCAAAGCGGTCACTCATCCAAGTCCTGACCGCTGCCCACGTTGCTTAACCTTAGATACCGCAAGCACAGGCGCCGCTGGGCCACGAGCGCTCCTTTGTTGTTTGTTGAAGTTATATTCTACTAAACGGTTAAAACTCGCGTTTAGTAGAATATAATACAGGTGAAAAACTTAACCAGTGGAATGTTATGACTTCAGAGATATGCATTTCAAATTCAATTCCAAGGATATACTGATAGGGTGGTGCGAAGTTTACGAATTTCGTAGTACCGTAACGTAATTTAGGGCTCAAAAACCAATCTTTTAAGTATGTTTACTAAGCGCGACAGTTTAAAATGTTGATATGTTGACTATAGCGGCACTTCGTCGTTCGCAGCATGCAGCATGCGGCGAACGACGAAGTGTAAAGAACACGTTAGTCGGCCGCGTTCGGCGATCGACAGCTGCCTAGTCGCCGTAGTAGGCGGACAGACTAGTGTAAAGACGACGTTCGTTGGCTTAGTAGTTTAAAATGAATTCGGCGACCGCATTAGGTGAACGATGAAGTGTAATTGCCGCTTTAGACAGTAATAAGAGATTAAGAGGCAAGATTTAGATTTCCGTTACCGTAACATTTTAGATCATGCGCATTGGATATTTTGCTCCGGTGCCCAAATTTTCTAAGCTATATGATAAGATAATTTTACAAAGTGTCTATAATAGTTGTGTGGAATAAAAGTTACTAACTATTAATCGAACAAACGGTTGAACGGTATAACGGCTTAAAGAGAGCGCCTGGCGCTTAGTTGAGCTAAATTTGACGTCAGACGTCCACAGCACGAAATGTCTTTGTTAGATTTCAAATAGGAACGTTAACTATTAATTCAATTTGTATTTTCAATTTATTCTAACTCTAATAGAAACTATGAAAGGGAATGAAAAGACTATTCACATGCTATTTTGCATTCGCACTATACAAATAAAAAGAGACGCGATCATTTTAAATATTATTAGCATGCCGGAGATTCTAAACTACCAATCAAAGTTTACAAATATCTGAATTCTCTTTCAAAAGGCGACTTACGAGAGAGAAGTATTAGAGAATTTGTTATAAATCGCCCTAAACAGCGCCGGAAGCTTCTCCAAATGTATTTGGTTCCTCAAACTGACCGCACTGCCCGTCAGCAGGGAAGGGACAGAGTCCAGCGGCCCGAGTTCGACAGGCGCGGCGGACATGCGCCTCGGCTCCACCACTATAGGATTATGATCCCCATCGAATATGATCTCAGGATCATTCTCGATCATCTCCTCGATACTCTCCCAGTTGGTCCTAATTTGCAACTTTTTCTCTTTACAACACTGACACAGACCGTAGTCGCACTCTTTTTTAGCCATAAAATAATCCGAGTCGTCGAGAATGCTCCGTTCCTTTCTAGTTTTTTGCGGGAAGATCGAGAATCTTCTGGCTTGGTACTTGAGCAGTTCCTCTACAGTGCTACACTCCTCGTCTATGAAGTCTGTGTCGGTGTCGAAGAGCGAGTTTTTCCTACTGCCGTTGGATAGCGTGTCTAGACTGTTAAGCCGCGTCATGCTAAACTTGCGGAAACTCTGACCTGTCATGGTGATCGACTTTTTCACGGTCGCCCAGCCGAGCGATCGCTGGACGGCCATCTTCCATTTTGTGTAGCGGGCGTCGCGATCTAGAAAAGAAATGGTACATTTTAATAACGTCATTAATTTTGGTTTTTGTGCACAGTTAGAGAATGTAGAGTCAGCTGAAGAGAAAAGTTAGCTTGCAAATTTCTGTGCGGGAACTTTACTGTCTGTACAAAGGTGTCCCTTCAATGCCCATAATTTCTTTTGCTTACTAATATTTGCATTGCCATACACGTCAATAGTTAATTTAAGTAAACTTTGTATAAAACCCGGTAGGTTAAGTTATGTTTTATAACAATCCTGAATAGTTAACAGATTTAGAAAAAATATATTCAGAGCATATGATGATTATGGCAATCGTTACATTTATGGCAAATAAAATTATGGATTTCATTAGTAACCCCTACAGAGCCAGTAGGAGCGTTATGATGACTGCTGTTTTCTATAGCGTTTAGGACCTAAACTTTAGGTAATTGCACAGTTGGGCCGCTCCATAATCCATATATGAGCGAGATGACGTTCCGCCGCGCCCTATCATTCTAAGCAAGTAGTGTTTGCACAGTAGTTGCACATGAACCGATGGCCGTTGGGTTCGAAAACCATGGACCGTGCGGCGCAGCGTGAGCAGATCCCAAACAAGGTGGACTGATGACCTGGTAAAGAGGCCTGGAGTCCGCTGGACGCGGGTGGCGCGGGACCGGTCATTGTGGCACTCTTTGGGGGAGGCCTATGTCCAGCAGTGGACGTCTTACGGCTGATTATTATTATGATGATGATTCATTTTGGCTTTTTTGCTCAATACGGTATTTTACTCATAGTCAAATCAGCAACTTTTTATCAAATGTCAAAAATGATTTGTTAATATGAAGTTTGTAGGGAAATACTGTCTTAGTGACATCACTAAAAAAGTGTGAATTGATATGTTCAAATCAGCGTCCTTTTTAAATCTTTATGCTTATAAAATCTTTCAATTGACTAAAACAAATTAATAATTGATGTTCTCCGAGTATTTTCGTTAGATCTTTTATTAGTCATGTAAAAAATAATTTATTTTTACCTTAGTTTAATACCCTATTATTAGCAGGTACACTGCATTGCACAGTCAGCTGCCGACAAAATTGCCCCCTCGACGTCTGCAAATTTCTGGGCGTGCTTGAAAACTTCAGGCACTGTACAAAGGTGTCGAGGCTAATATGTGAGCGTAGTTACCGTCGTCGGTGGTGGTGGGCAGGAAGGTGTCTGCGGGCGTGGCGGCGGAGCGCCAGTCCCCGGCCGCGTCGAGGCGCCACACGCCGGCCGCGCGTCCAGCGGCTACGGCGGCCCCCAGCGCCGACATGTCCCACGACTGCGCTCGCACTGCACAACATTTTAGAATAAAAAAAAATTGGACTCAAATCGGTTCATCCGTTACGAAGCTAAGATACCACAAACATATACATAGATCCCTACACATTTTAAACTTGTAACATACTTATTTTTCGTGGGGAGTTAAAAATCGAAGTGAGAGGTGATAGTAGACCGCTTTCTTAGCTGATTGTACAGTCAGCATGAAAAAAAGTTTGGCATATGAAAACGTCAAAAGCATTTATTACAAAAAATCGGTAAACAGAGTACCTTCGTACGTAAACTACAAAACAATAATGGTACAAAATTAAAAATTATCAACACATGTCTAGACGCACAATTCTCTCACAAATCTCCTCTCCTCCCTCTTAAACCGCTTAACAGATTTTGATGAAATTTGGCATGGAGATACTTTGTATTTCGAGGAAGGACATAGGATACTTTTTATCGCGGAAATCACGCTTCAACAGGGTAACATTTTGAATGAAAGAACGATTACTAGACAAGCGTATGAAATAAAAGAACAGCAATAAAATTATAACGCGATGATGCGGCAGGGGTCTCACTAAGCCAGTTCGCCACGCCGCTGCAAGTACAGTCAGCGGAGAAAAGGTAACCCCCCCCTAACGCATAGAAGTTTGCATGCACGGGGGCTCTGGTTTCTCTACAGCTGACCGTACATCCGTAGGTGCCATAGTCAGTGGCGGCCATAGATAAGAGTGTAATGATTGGAAATAGATAGCTAACTTCACGCATATTGTGATCCCGACTAAAGCGCCACCAAGTGCCAAAGTTAGTTATTATCTCTTTATTTATTGTCTTTCTTAGGTTAGATTTTATAATATTTCTATAAAAAGTAAAATATAAACATACACTTACAAAACATAAAAACATTATAAAAACCTAAGCTAGGGTGCTGCCGGCAGCGGGGCAGGGCCTAAGCTACCGGTGGTGTCGGGCGACAGCGAGAGGAACCTCCTGACTATCCGCGCCGTGTCCAGGAGTACCGCCTTCTGAATCTGACCCTTGACCCAGCCATCTAGCGAGAGTCTCTTGAGGTGTTGGTCGAGACTCTTCGCTATTAGACCGTTCGCAGAAACGACTATCGGGACAATGGTCGTTGAATCAACATCCCACATGGCGGTTACCTCGTGGGCCAAGTCTAGGTACTTGCTGAGTTTGTCCTTCTCGGCCTTCACGAGGTTCTCGTCATGGGGGATGGTGATGTCAACGAGCACTGCCTGGCGTTTCGATCGATCTGTCAGCACGATATCAGGCTTATTGGCTACAATAGTCCTGTCCGTGATGACAGATCGATCCCAATAGAGCGTGGCACGACCATTTTCGAGAACTGGCGCAGGTGTGTACTTATAGTACGGCACTTCGACGTCCACAAGACCGTATAGAAGGGCAAGTTGCTGGTGAATGATCCTGGCTACAAGGTTATGTCTGTGCAAGTACTCGCCGTTAGCAAGATGACCACAACCGGAAATTATATGCCTGAGTGACTCTCCGGGACGGCGGCATGCCCGACAAATGTCGACCGTACCGTCCTTCAGGATATACTTCCGGTAGTTGTTCGTCATGATAACTTCATCCGCAATTGCACAGACAAAACCTGATTATTGTTATTATTATACACGTGAAAAACCATACAAAAAGTGCATCCGCCGCTGGGGATGCAACCCGGGTACTATTGACTCTAAAGGCAGTATACTTTACGACAGGGCCACGTGTGCGATGCTAGGATTCATCGAATTTTTGAATACCTTTTTAACAAGCCACATTTAGAAGACAATTCGTGCAAGTTTAATAACCTTAAGATAGACAAGCATGGTGGCTGCCGCGCATTGCTACCGGACGGTCGCGTCGTCGCGTCATTCGCTTGGTGTGGTTTTTATTTACCTATTATAAATTTGGGATTTGTTAACAGTGGGACTTCTGTACGTAGTACTGTTACTTATTCTATGGTCGCTGGCAAAAGCCAGTGTGAGTATAAAGGCACTCACACACTGGTATCCCGATGAGGTCGGCCTGCAGCTGCATGAGCAGGTCGTTGCGCGTCATGTTGCCGTCCACGTGCAGCTTGGATAGCGGCATGCCGCAGTCCTTGTTCATCGCCTCCAATATGTCCCTGTTACGGTACAAGTCATGTGGTCAATTACATTAATTACTCCAACATTACTAAAATATCTTTGAGTAATAATACACTTCCATAAATAGTACATTACTTACCAAGGGCGAAAAAACAAAGAATGTCTCAGATCGCAGGTATTTTACGCCCGAGCTGAAGGCAAGGGCGATAAATATGCGATTTGAGGCTTTCTTTATTATCGCCCGTGGTAAGTACAAAATTTTATGACACCCCTCGGCCAGAAAGTGGGTTTTTTCGTGCGCGGAGCGTGCGATAATGGCCACTTTATGGCCAGGTGTGATATAAAATATATTTCTTCGTTAGACTCGATAGCGATACCAGTATATACTTTACTTTAAAAAACGGGTCTATTTACGCGTGGGCTCGCTACACATCTCCGTTGGTAACTTGCTGAGACTACAGTTTTGCTGCGAACATCACCGGTGCACTTAATATACTGCATGTTTTGTAACACAACACACTATAATAATGACTTTTTTATACAGTTGCAGAATGTAAACTCATAGAATCGCTTGGTGTGAGTATCTTGTTAAATAAGGAAGTTAGTCAGATCCCCTCATCAACTAGAAAAGAGCTGATGATCTTCAAACGGCTGATCAGATCATGGTTACCTTACCATATACTTTCAATAACATTGAAGTAACACGGTACCAAATTTCGAATCGATCGGACATAAGGAAGTTAGTCAGATCCCCTCATCAACTAGAAAAGAGCTGATGATCTTCAAACGGCTGAACAGATTTTCATGAAACATGGCTAAGAACACTCGGCATAAAATTATCTATGACACAAAAAAACTAAACGAAAATCGGTTCATCCGATCCGTTTGGGCGCTGCGATACCACAGACAGATACACAGATACACTCACATACACGTTAAGCTTATAACACCCCTTTCTTTGCGTCGGGGTTTAAAAAAGAACTATTAGAATAATTCACGAACACCCAAATCCCAACCCACCTAGTTTGGAAGCACACGGCTTCGAGCGCCGCGCGTATGATGTGTTGTTTGGTCGTGAACGCTGTCAGCCCGCAAATTATACTGGAACAATACAACTGTACATTACTAACAACACAACACACACACACAAACACACACACACACACATCACACAGTTGTTTTGTGTACAATAAAGTGCTTACATACATACATATTACTTACAAAGGGCGGTAAAACAAAGTGTCTCAGATCGAAGGTGTTTCACGTCCGAGCCGAAGGCAGGGGCTATAAATATGCGATCTGAGGCTTTCTTTATTACCGCCCGTGATAAGTACAAAATTTTATGACACCACCTGGCCAGGAAGTGGAATTTTCCGTGTGACATAAATTTATGTAACGGGCTACCTAAATCTATGGTGTTGTTTTAAGTTTGTCAGTTTTAACCTCGACTGACCCTTCTGACCCTTTCTGGCTGACTCCGTAAACAGGCTCACAAACCTAATCACGTTAGAGCGTAATATTTACAGCGAGGGCGCTCGATCGATATCCGAGCGAAGCGAAAAACCCTAAGCTAAAATGTAAAATCACGAGCGTAGCGAGGGGTTCAAGTGAGATATAACAACTCACCCTCTAGCGTCCTTCCTCCAGTACGGCGCGTACAGCCCGCTGAAGGCCGGCACAAAGTACACGTCCCCCGTGGAGAACACCTGGCCCGCTATATGTTCCGTGTCCTTGGCCACGTCATTGATCAGCTTCAGGTTGTCGCGGAGGAACTTCATGGCGCCGCCCGCTACTGCTATTGAACCTGGAATAGGAGATTCTTCGTTAGTTATATATATTATATACTAGCTTGTGCCCGCGGCTTCGCCCGCGTACTAAACGTTCGCGTTCCTAAGAAAAGTTAGGAGCTAAACCGAAAAAAAACCGGTTGTTACCGGTAGGTATATTAAAAACCAGTTCCGAGCCTTGTTTTAGTGATCAGCGACCCGATAAACCATAGAAACAATACTCATTGTCGATTTTCAGATATAGACACCCCATTTCCCCCTTTAAGGGGTAGAATTTTCAAAAAACCTGAAACACGTGTTTACTCAATTATTGTTAGGAGTACTCCAGTGAGGTTTCGAATAAAATAGTCAAACTAATCTTCTTTCTCCATACAAACTTTGGACCCCATTTCACCCCCTTAGGGGATGAATTTTGAAAAATCCTTCCTTAGTGCACCCCTACACTTTATAAGGAACCTACTTGCCAAATTTGGAATCTCTAGAACCAGCGGTTTGGGCTGTGCGTTGATATGTCAGTCAGTCAATCAGTCAGTTTCTTCTTTTATATATTTAGATATAGTCCTTTGTCGTGTCTGACAACGGCGACCCTTACAACTTTCTCCGATGAGCACAGATGTGGCTCGTAAAACCAAACTTCGATGCAAATATTCGGTTACACTGCCCCCGATCATTAAGCCTGGGTTGCACCAAACCGTCTGTAATCGTAAGCGGTGTTCGTCAAATCTGATTGCTGCCGGCGCCATATTTGACGATGACCGGTCTGTGTTCGTACGTTGGTGCAACTGGCACTAAATGTGTAGGAATATGAGGGCTTGGGTCGGGTCTTCCGTAGATGTCGCTTATGGTCCAGGTGTTTGAGTCGAGCGTCTTCAAACGAAGCTACACCTACAAATAGTCTATCTCCCAGCCTATCTATAGCCTAACTCCCAGTCTATACAGGCCACAGACCGTCTGTCTGTACGTACCCTCGAGCGCGTACACGGGGTCGGCGTGGGGTCCGAGTCGGTACGCCACGGTGGTGACTGTCTGTCCGTCTGTCTGTCCGTTTGTATGTACGTACCCTCGAGCGCGTACACGGGCTCGGCGTGGGGTCCGAGCCGGTACGCCACGGTGGTGAGCAAGCCGTGCGCGGACTGCACGCGGCGGTGTCCGGTGTTGTAGAGCAGGAAGCAGCCGCTCCGGTACGTGTTCTTGGCCTGTCCGGCCAGCAGGCAGTTCTGGCCCACCAGCGCCGCTTGCTGGTTGCCTAGTATCTGACGAGTGCAATGGAACGGTCAATATTGGTTCATCGCGCTAAGTGCAAAGCCTGAGTGGACGCTCGGAGCGGAGCGTTCGGCGGGGCGTGCAGCGGGGCGGGCGACTCAGGACACCAGTATGTGTTTCAATTTTTTTATCATGCACGCCCCGCTGCACGCCCAACTCGAGCGTCCACTCAGGCCTTACACTAAATGTCGTAATCCGGGCTATTCTTTACCCCGTACAGCGGTTTCTTTTTCAGTAACTTAAAAACATTAAATTTACCAGAAACACTTTAATAATAAATAATAATAATAAATATTTGTGGACAATCTTACACAAATCAACCTAGCCCCAAACTAAGCAATGCTTGTACTATGGGTACTAAGCGATGATATACGACACTTATATAGATAAGATACTTAAATACATAGAAAACATCCAAGACCTAAGAACAAATATTCGTGCTCATCACACAAACAAATGCCCCGGCCGGGATTCGAATCCGGGACCACCAGCTTCGTAGGCAGGGTCACTACCAACTAAGCTAAAGCGGTCGTCAGCACTTAGAAACATGCTTTTTCTATATTACAAATGGTATCGATCTTGGCCAGCATCTCGCCAGAGGGCAAATATAAGGCCGACGGTGAAGCGAGCTCCCAGAAGATGCCTATTCATAGTAGATAGTTGAATTGAAACTTGAAAAATACGAAAAGATTGTTCATTTGACTGAGCAGGTTCAATCTGAAGTGGTACAGTGTTATTGTTGTATTGTTTGACCAAACATCAGACCAAGCAGACCTGAATTTATCATTTCTCAAATCTCAAATGACCAAAAAGGAATTTTAATTAGATTCTATCCAATATATGACTAAAGAATTGAATGCAGTCCATAATAAAGTGACATTCAATCAATCAATTAAATAATTTATTTGTTAAACACAGGTACAAAGGTGTAATCAGTTAAAATACTTACTCCAGATATTCTAATTCCATCTAAAATGGATCCATCTTTGATCACGCCGTAAATTTCAGAGCTGCTTCTTATTTGGGGCAACGAGTCTCGGTGGATGCCGAATAACCTGGATAAAAAGAAATAATACATAACCTTTCGTAGACCAGCCTTTGGAAGCTCTAAGCGTGAGTGAGGTCTTTTCCAACTTGATTTTATTTATAGAAGTTCACGCAAGCACTTTGGATAGTCTGACAGGAGTATTACAAAAGTTTCAGGAACTCGGGAAGTACACGAAATCTTGTAATAGTACATTATTGCCGTGGCCGGGAAGGGAGCAATTGCAGGCTGAGTATTTGTTTAAACGGACGAGCTTGCGAGTCCGTTTAATTATAATACGAAGCCTGCAATTGCCATTCCGGTCGAGGCTAATATAGTGCTTTTCTCAAAAATGGGGGAAATACGACAAAAATTTAATTAAGATTTGATAAACATAACCTTAAAACGTCAAAAACATCTTGCTTTCCCGCCGTTTATTTTTTTTAACAGAATCGCAAGTGTATTTTTCCACCGAAAAACGCAAATTATTCGAGACATAAAACGTCGCGTTTCCAACAGAAAAATACGAGCTGAATTGGCTGAATACGACCTGTGCCTCATTTTGGATGACAGTTTCTACTTTTTTAAAAGTTTATAACTCGATAAATAAAGGAATTTATATGTGACATTGCAGGCGGCCTGCAATGTTTTTTACTTTTTAATTTGGATCTGACCTTAAACTACACACTTTACCTTCCAATATGTAGCGACTAAAGTCCAGTTTGCGGGCCATTTTTGAGAAAAGGATTTTGTTACAGCAAGAATATAATGTCGTGGTTATTAAAATGACATGAATACACGAGCTTGTTGCAAATCTTTGGTTAATATAAACTGATAAATTTTCGGCAAGGATACCAGCGAATCGAGTCTTACCTACACAGCATAGGGTCCCAGTTCAAAGTTTCTAGATTCATTAGGAGTGTTCGCGAAGCATTGGTGACGTCTGTGATGTGCAAACCTCCGCGCGGGCCGCCCGTCAAGTTCTGCAATTAAAATACACCTTATTTTTAGTGGAATTTTGCAATGTCGTAAAATGAACCATCATACCATGATCAGTGTCAATTCTAAACTATGTTATCTCTGGATTAGAAGATCAAAGTCAGTAGACACTTCATCATAATAATCAGCCTTTATACGACCAACTCCTGCGCACAGACCTCCTCTCATAGATGATAATCAACCAACGAAGGATAGTTTGGCGGAAATAATTCGTGTATAAGCGAATTTTGGCACAGTTGTCGGTAAAGATGTCCTGAACAACATACTAAAATTACTGGTTATTAGGGGTGGACCTAACGGGTAAGGGTTAACTCGTAAACGGTGGCCTATAGCAAAACATGTTCTTAGGCATAATAAATCTACATAAAATTCTCTACAATAAAGGTATTACACACTTTTTCGCTAAGATGATTCATGAGATTTTAAAGGGGGCAAGGCATTTATAAAGTGGCTCCTCGTTCCTTTATTCTTTAATGTTAAAAAAAAACTAAAGCATTTACGCACTCAACGAGCTCTAAACAACGACACCTCAGTCGATGGGGTAACCCATCTTCATAAGACCGTGACGTCTACCTAAGAACTGATGGAAAAAAAATCCTGCTAGCTAACCAACATCCGCTTGACAAATTTAATTTGAGTATGGGGTAGCACATTGTTATTAACGATTCTCAATATAATTTGAGAAGTTAGTGCCGTCGTTAGTCGCTACGAGCCTCCCTAAGGCTTTTAGTAGAGTGTAATGATTGAAAGATTCACCGTCACAAGGGATTACCACGGTGGCTCAGTTGGTTAGAGCAATGGACGGATTCCAATTTCCAGAGGTCGTGGGTTCAAATCCCACCTGAGGCGTTGAATTTTTAAATTTTCACTTTAATTGGAAATTATAACATAACGAATGTGTTTATTATAGTTACTTACCCACACGATCCAGGAGTCGACAGTGCCAAACATCAGCCTCTTGTCCCGCCCCGCTCTTCGTACGGTCTTAGCGTTGTCCTTGAGCCACCGCATCTTCAGAGCGCTGAAGTACGGACTGATGGGGAGCCCGGAGACGGACTTCAGGTAGTTCTTGTTCTGGTCCGGGACTTTCGCGAGGATGGCGTCCACGGTCGAGTCTGTTCGGTTGTCGTTCCAGGCTGCGGGTACATGTACAATACGGTAATTGACACATGTTAAACTTTATAACACAGTGTCACTTTTTGGATAGTTAGCCATCAAAATATCACAATAAATCGTAAATTATAAAATTTTACCATAATCATACAAAGATATGAATCATCAAAAACTCAGAAAATTATGTAATTTTTTTTACCGTCTAAAATTCAAATAAAAGGTATCAATAGAATGCTTATGTAAAAATAAAAAATAAATTGTATGACAACTATGTACCTAAACGCACTATTTTACGACTAAAACAGCAAAATACTAATTTTCCCATACAATGGTTGGTCGAATGCTGTGCAAGTGACGTCATTTGCCAGGACCAATTTGTAGGAGCCTTTTTGAGGGCCGCTAGCGTTGAGCTAGGTTTGTCCCTAATTTTAGCCCTTTATTGTGCTCTAATTGTTGTTGGTCCCATACAGATTTGATCGTCTCTAAAAACTGGTACGATTGGCATTATAAAAAAAATTAGTCAAACAGCGTATTTGGATTAGTCGTAAAGCATCGAACTACATCTAGAACTAATAGTAAGAGCATTTCACTCATTAGAGCGAGATAGTTTAACTCCCCTCCACAAAATTTCGTAAAAAAAAGATGACGTTGGTGGCTTCTTATTCCTTTGTTTTCCAATATCTTTTTTAATTAAAAATATAGTAAGTATCTACTCAATGAGCTCTAAACAACGATACCCCAGTCGATATGGTAGGAATAAAAAATTTTTTTCGCGCCCGCCTTTAGCTGTATGGGAGCCCCCCTTAATAGTACATTACTTAACAAGGGCGGTAAAACAAAGAATGTCTCAGATCGCAGGTATTTGACGCCCGAGCCGAAGGCAAGGGCGATAAATATGCGATCTGAGGCTTTCTTTATTGCCGCCCGTGTTAAGTACAAAATTTTATGTCACCCCCTGGCCAGGAAGTGGGTTTTGTCGCGCGCGGAGCGTGCGATAATGGCCACTTTATGGCCAGGTGTGACATAAAAACATTTAAAAATAAGTTTTGACTATTTGTATGGCTTCGGGCCATCAAGATCCTTATATACTGTGTAAATTTGAAGCCTGGAGCTCCAACCGTTTGGCTGTAAAACCTGCGTGACAGACGACGGACGGACATCTGGGCGTCACCAATAGGGTTCCGTTTTGACCCTTCGGGCACGGAACCCTAAAAATATGAAATACCCTGATTATTTTCCCGGAGCGTACGGTAACAGGTTAGCGACGCCACACAGACTGCGCGATGCAAGCGAGGCTTCCTAATCATAGCAGTCCCACCGCCAGCGAGTTAGCGAGTAATTTTACTCGCTTGAGCGAGAAAACGAGTAGAATTACTATGAGACTACTCGCTGCTCGCCGGCGGTGGGACTAGTGCCTTATATATTCCTTGCTTGTTTGCGTCGCGCAGGCTATGTGACCAAGGCTTTAAGCCCTAAAACCCGTAATGGATGTGTACCTATGGCGGGATGTAGGGGCTCGCCGGTGAATCTGTCCCACGCTATTGTCGTCTCCCTCTGGTTAGTGATGCCGAGCGACACGATGTCATCTTTGGTGTAGCCTGGAACCGATGAACATATTTATAAGATAAGTGCCTGGAAAACTGTGTCCTACCTCATAAAATTATACAATCAGATAAGTATCTATAAACAAAAGGTTCAACACCACAAGGGATACCCACGATACCACAGTTGGTTAAGAGCAATGGACGGATTCCAGAGGCCGTGGGTTCAAATCCCACCTGTGGCGATTAATTTTTCATTTCGATTGAAAATTATCTATCTTATTCTTCTTCTTTAAAAAAGGCTTTCCATCAAATTTATGATGATTTCGCCAATCAATACTTGTTCAAAGACGTTGTTCAGTAACGACGCCATGACGGTAGACAACTGGTTTTGTTCGGTAGTGGATTCTGCTAGTCGTCGCGCCGAGCACGTGTGTTCACACTCTTCACGAACGCGGCGACGAGCAAAAGTACCTATAAATATGTTGTTCTATTTTCGACGACCACTTTAGCTTAGTTGGTAGTGACCCTGCCTACGAAGCTGGAGGTCCCGGGTTCGAATCCCGGCCGGGGCATTTATTTGTGTGATGAGCGCGAATATTTGTTCTTGGGTCTTGGATGTTTTCTATGTATTTAAGTATTTATTTATCTATATAAGTATGTATATCGTCGCTTAGTACCCAAAGTACAAGCTTTGCTTAGTTTGGGACTAGGTTGATTTGTGTAAGATTGTCCACAAATAAATATTTATTAAATAGGATTTTTAGTGATGGTTATAAACCCATTCTGACGTGGGCCAACGCTTGAGCATGCTAGAAGTCCATATTATAACATTTTTTCTAAGAAACTTAGTTACAGTTGTCTTCTGGCTGACGGGACAGAATAACAACAAGGAAAAGTTGATTGACCCATTTATTATTGTACACTTCTGATACATAAACAATATAGATCATGCGAAAAGGAGGCGATCTCGCACTTCGATTTATCTATGCCTCCATAGGGAGGCGCGCTGATTAAGAAGCCCTAATAGCGCACTGATTGAACACGACAATGTGTACTCGTATTACTACGAAACGATTGGTTATTCCAAGCATTTCCTACTATCTCGACTAGTCAAGAAGTGGTTAGTCCTAAAATACTCCTTGTTCTTTAGGACGTTGTACCTTTATGGAAAACAGCTCAATTTTCCACCTACTGCTATTGACAGATACCTCGTACGTACGTTCCAGTTGTGGAATGAGTAAGTTTTTCCGTACTACAGCACGGGAATCAAGACATGACTTGGGTGACACCACCAGTAATAGATAAGGCCTAATGATGTACATTGACTCTTAGGTATGTAAAAAAAATTAGTCACTCATTATTTATAGAACAATCAATTGAAAACCGTATGATCTTCGAATAAGGATTGAATTGGGCATTACTGGTGCTTGTCAGCTTAAAGTGTCCATTACTGGTGGTGTCATCCTATACAATTTTTGTGCATAGTTGCATACAGATGGCCAGATGCAAACCGCGATGTCAACGGGTGTCAACATCCAGAGGACAACACAACTAGCCCAAATTGATTGGTTTGGAGAGCGGTAGTGAAGAACTGCTGCTAAGTCCGGCCCTAGACAGATACCTTTGTCGGCCAGTTGTTCGACGGCCTTCTCCGCGCACAGCCGGATGTGGTGCATTATCTCTAGCGGGTCCTGTTCCGACCATCTCTCCTGCGGCTGTACGGTCTTGTCCAGTTGGTAGGAACCCTAGATAGATACCTTTGTCGGCGAGTTGTCCGACGCCTTCTCCGCGCACAGCCGGATGTGATGCATGATCTCGAGCGGGTTCTGATCCGACCATCTCTCCTGCGGCTGTACGGTCTTGTCCAGTTGGAAGGGAACCCTAGATAGATACCTTTGTCGGCCAGTTGTTCGACGGCCTTCTCCGCGCACAGCCGGATGTGGTGCATGATCTCGAGCGGGTCCTGCTCCGACCATCCCTCCTGCGGCTGGACCTCTGTCTTGTCCAGTTGGTACGCCGCCAGCTCATCAGAACGCTCCGCTTCGTAGATCTGAAAATTCATAAATTACTTAGCTTTAGCCCGCGACTTTGATGTCGACTATCGTACCTTCATGAAATCTTTCTTTGCCGTTATCTCCTGATGGGATGATTTCCGGGATAAAAACTATCCTATTTCCTTCCTCGGGATACAAAGTATCTCCATGCTCAATCAATACATAGTGAGCGCTTAGAAATTGAAAATAATGCGGTTTTTTCTAAGGTCAAGTCCATAATTCGGCGGAGTAAACTGGCAGATGAGATGTTGCCAGGAGTAGAAAAAATAAATAGTGACGGTATATATCGATAAAAATATGTCGATAAGTATAAAGTATCTAACTATACCCTCTTATTCACGGACAAAAATGTGCCAGCATTTTTCGGAATATTAAAATTCGATAGGAAGTTTTTTCGATCAAGATTTAAATCCTATTACTTTACTACCTAATTTAATAAATGTAAAAGTTTCTACTTTTCGGCAACTAAAGGCTCATTAAGCGGACAAAAGTAAAATAAATATGAAGAAATATGAAAAAATCATAAAATTTACAAATCATTTTAATTTGTCAAATTGAGAGCATTTTAGATTGAGAGAAACACTACTAATTTCGATTTTCGATGATCTCGGCAAGCACCAAGGGGTACCCGATAAATAGGTCCGTAAGATCCGTACGTCTAGTGAGGCCTTAAATAATATCGATATGAACATCACTGGCCGTACTGTGGCAACATTTGTGCATTTTGACTTGTCAAACAACTCCGCCGAATGGTGGACCAGAGTTTAGTGTGACTTATCTGATTTGTGTGACATTGACTTGTCATGTTGTCGCTACAAGGATTACGCGCGGATTATGAAGAGTTACCTAACGCTAGATTATTATTATCTATCAAATACGGTTTACATGCTTATGTTGAGTCGAGAGTAAACTATGCGTGCAGTTAATCGTTTGAAAACCTCAGTAGTTTCAACAGTTAAACATATGCCGGTATGATTAGAACTTCGTTTCAACGACACAACCATTTGCAATGACATGTGTTTTGCCAAGTATACACTTCGTAGTAGCGTAATAGTTGACATCATAGTGTTCAAAATATGTAGGTATTATGTAAGTAACACATATATGCAAATTGGCATGTCTCCAAATTTTTTGTTTGCATATTTTACGGCTTACTCCTCACGCATTGTCTTGTACATATTCTAATTTATTTAACTTATATTTCTTATGCAATAGTGAAGCTAGGTTAATGAAATAGTCCTTGAAGTAGATATGTAGACTTGATACGTAATACTAGACTTTTGTCATATATGTGTGTATCGTATAAACGGGATATATTTACAAATCTGTCTATCGGAGGGGATCATGCATTTTGTTATTGTAATATGTGATAAATCTAAAATGTAGTTATGACACATACGAACACATAGACATCGTGAATTCATAGCTCTTACGCTGACACACACATAGACAATGTGCATGTATAGCTCAACACACAACCATAGCTCACAAGCGCTTGTGAGATAAAAGTACTATACATCCCACCGTTGGGAAACAGGCTTCCCACACAAAAAGGGAGTGGATAGTATTAGTGACGTTTAGCATAACACTGACCACTACTCGCACGGTCTTGGTGCCGTCGTCGATGACGCCGACCAGCGACCGCCGGCTGCCGTCCTTCACCGGCATCTCGCCTACGGACAAAAACAAACATTACATTAAGGATTGAAAGAGACGCGCGTATGTTTTTCGTAATAAAATTATATGCGGGAGTGCCAAAACCGACGAATAAAATTTGCACAGTTTGTATGGAGAAGGCCTTGCCTCTACAGGGGCCTTAAAATGACGATTTTTGCGATACCTTGCTCCGTTGGTCGTTGGACGACCGCTTTAGCTTAGTTGGTAGTGACCCTGCCTACGAAGCTGGAGGTCCCGGGTTCGAATCCCGGCCGGGGCATTTATTTGTGTGATGAGCACGAATATTTGTTCTTAGGTCTTGGATGTTTTCTATGTATTTAAGTATTTATTTATCTATATAAGTATGTATATCGTCGCTTAGTACTCATAGTACAAGCTTTGCTTAGTTTGGGATTAGGTTGATTTGTGTAAGATTGTCCACAAATATTTATTTAACGTTGCTTTTTTCATGGGTTTTTACGAGTTCGATTACGAGTAAAACCTAGTAGAAACCTTACTTTTATAACTGTTCTTTTTGCAGTTTATATGTAAAATTAAATAGACATAGACATAGAAATATTTTATTCAAAAAAATAAAGATCCTGATATCATTTAAAAAAAAAACTGTACAGCCTTGCAGTTAGTGTTGGTAAAGACTCAAGTCCCTGGAGTCTCCATTTCTAAGACTCGACTTAGTTGTTTAGACTCTAGTCATTGAATCGAAGCTCAAGTTCTTTTCATCTTGGGGGGACTTTAGTCTTCTGTAGTCTTCAATAAAGACTGGAGTCGTCTATAGAGACTCGAGTGTTTTGTTTACGCTTAAGGCTTTTGGAACAACTGAGTTATTATTAAAACTCAACTGGACTTGTAGGGACGCTTGAGATTACGCAACTTACTCAGTAAAGTAGTGTACTCGTATTTAGCAATCAGTATATTTGTTGGTTTTTAATTCTGTCTGTTTATATGGTTTCCTTAATTTATGAAAATCCAAATTTTTTTACCTTGTATCCTGTGGGTATTTGTGCTGATAAAATGAGTGCTAAATAGAGTTGTTATTGACTTACACTTTCACGGCTAAACAGCTGAATTTGGATGAAACTTCATAAGTGAGTTTTCAATATAGGACTCGAGTCTTGAAGCACATCTAAAGTTGAATAAAGACTACAAAAGACACGATATGGCTTGAGTCTTTTCTAAAGACTGAGTTGTGACTACAGGACTCGATAATACTTGAAAAAGGACTAAACTCGTGACTTAAAAGACTCGGAAGGCTTTTAAGCTCATAGTCCCGTAAATAAGGGTCGAGTTCTTGCAATGTAGACTTCAAAACTTGAGTCTTTACCAACACTACTTGCAGTACGTATTTTAGGAAAAATGACGGTAATTTACCGACCCGTATTCTTTGTCCGCGAGTGTATATAGGTATCAATATAAATCTGATCATAGTAATCAAAATTATTATACCCTGGACAGTTATAGCTGGTTACTGGATTCGGGGCAAAGATTAGGTACCTCGACCCTTCGCGACACTACTACTAATAAAACAATTTACTGTCTACCACGCAGAAATATACCGTGCACCTTACCCCCATACTAACACGAGCTATTTTCCAATCGTTTTCCAATTAGTATTACTTATAGAATTTTCCATATACCTAAGACACAACGCAAATAGATAAGCCTATCAAAGATCCGTGATATAAAGTGGGTAATGTTACGAGCGTGGGGTACGATAAGAGTTAACACACCTCTTTAGCACAACTATGAATTTATTTTGCGACTGAGGTACAGTGGGTGAAAATTCACTGAGTAAAAAATAAGGTACTAGTTGTGTATTTGGCAGTATTTTGCCAATTTTATGATTTTATGTTGTAACAATATTTTAGTGGTTTTTTTTAAATGCTTATTTGTCTTTGACATCTTATAAAATCATGTCATTATTAAAAAAAATAAGTAGATGATTTTGACAATTAGTAGGTAAGATATTTTTATGTAATTAATTTCAACCACAATGAATATTGTTATTGGATGAAATAAATGAAAATTAAATGAAATTAAAACTCACAAGTTAGCTGAAAGTTGAAACCGCGCCTAATATTACTGACACAGCTAATCCTTCAACGATACTTTGCACTATAACTTCACTTTCCACTACTTATTTTCACTGTTCCTCTTCCAGTTCTCACTCTCACAACTCTCACTTCAATACTACACTGTATCGGGAAGTTGGTCCCCTTATATACATATCCATTTCGGAATATTGTAGACTCTAGAATATTCTAAAAAATCTATACGATCATTTCCATACTAATTTCATCACTCATTCGTTCCGAGCAGCGTGGGTTTATACATGCTAGAAACTTCCAAAGAACCCCCCCCCCCCACATTTTTTTCTACAAATGTTCTTAACCATGGAATTTTACATTTATTTACTTACTAGTTTTTGCCCGTGACTTCGTCCGCGTGGAACTCTTTCATCGCGATAGAATTTAATTGCTATTCTTTTATATCAGGCCCTTACCTAGTCATCGGTCTTCCATACAAACTTCCATCCCCTTAACGGATAAAAAGTATCCTATGTTCCCCGGGACTCAAACAATCTCCAAAAAAATTCATCTACATCGGTTCAGCGATTTGAAGAGGTAACAGACAGACAGATAGACACACTTCCGGATTTGACTGGGATCCCCGGCCGGATAACAAAAGATTGTAAAGTTTTGTTTTTTTTTCGCTGGGAGAGTACGGGTGCATGTATTCTGAAACTTTCCATGCTACTCCGTGTTTACGTTCGCGTAAAGTGCATGCCGATCGCCGGGTTCGAAACCGAGTGCACCGACTGAGGCCATACGCTAAGTCATCTACACTAGGATTATAGTGTGCGTCATCCACGAAGGCGCGCCCCTCCACAGTCCAATCCGTACAATAGGGTATTAAACTAAGGTAAAAATAAATTATTTTTTACTTGACTAATAAAAGATCTAACGAAAATACTCGAAAAACATCAATTATTAATTTATTTTAGCTAATTGAAAGATTTTATAAGCATAAATATTTAAAAAGGACGCTGATTTGAACAAACCTACTCACACTGTCTTAGTGACGTCACTAAGACAGTATTTCCCTACAAACTTCATATTAACAAATCATTTTTGACATTTAATAAAAAGTTGCTGATTTGACTAGGGGTTTAATACCGTATTGCGCATAGATAGTAATAGTATGAGATTCGCTGTGGAGGGGCGCGTCTTCGTGGACGAGTTCAAAACTGACATATGCTCTTATTTTATTGGATAAATCTACTTTAGCGATAATGTATGTATGTGTATATGTGTATGCGTAGTTTATCTACATCCATATCATAAATCATCTACAATGTGTTCAGGTACGATTAGCAAATGACCACCGAACACATACATTACTTAACAAGGGCGGTAAAACAAAGGATGTCTCAGATCGCAGGTATTTGACGCCCGAGCCGATGGCAAGGGCGATAAATATGCGATCTGAGACTTTCTTTATTACCGCCCGTGTTAAGTACAAAATTTTTTGTCACCCCCTGGCCAGGAAGTGGGTTTTTTCGCGCGCGGAGCGTGCGGTAATGGCCGCTTTATGGCCAGGTGTGACATAAAATACATAATTTCATCAAGCGATGTCGTAATGAAATTGCCCTTAAAGTAATGTTGACATTACAGTACAGGCTCGTGCTTACAAATGACTTCAACGCGCTATTGAACACATCATACATAAAGTAGTGTATGCAACTGTATATGTATAGATAATTAGGTCTTAAAACACTTGTGTTATATTATAATGTTACTCGCTGTCGGATCGTTTCATAAACCAACACTCGTGTTTTAAGAACCCTCATAGTGTAACTGTTGCATAAAACTCATCATAAACTACCATTATATTACAAACATGATTCTTAGACAGTGTGTATAAATGTAATAGAAACTATTACTCGTAGTGTGAATAAGAGCATACTCGTATGCGAGTGTCATACTTGTGGCGGCGCGTCAAAAATATTCTAAGGGAAGCCGGAAATAATTTGCCTATCTTATTCTTCATGAGCCGTAGTAAAAGAACTGAACTGGCTGAAAATAAGGCAAGCCGGTGGGAATCGAGTTGTATGGACGCTCCGCCAGTGGTACCAACTACCAATTTCTTGATGATCCACAGATGATGAGTTGTAGAAACGGCGAATTTCTCAAATACCTTGCTAACGTAATATTTCCATGGTAACAAAATATGTAGATATAACCAAGAGAGACTTATTATATTAACAATAGAGGTGATAATCCCGTGTCTTAGGTCAGCCGTTAGTTTAGACGCATTGCACCAATCATAGCGATCATTCGAGAAAACACTAGTGACTAGTATTATCCCACACACGGCCTTGGCGGTTTGTTAAGGAAAACCGCAATAAAGAACATTTGTTAAGAGCCCTTATCAGTTAATAAAATGGTCACCTAATTAGTCTTTTTGCTGCGTAAATTGGCACGTGCCCTATCTCTTCGTTACTGTCTTAGTTCAAGACTATTGCATATTCTATCCCTTTTCCGCAAAACACAACTTTGTATTGAACAATCGTCATTTACTATGGCGCTAGAGGTCCGTGACGTCACGGATCTGTAGCGCTTTCTCTGTCTAACTAGCAACATTAGGTAAATTGTATAGCTTAAGAGGAGGGGTAGGGCAAGCTCTCTCCATACAAACTTTGTGCAGGATTTTCTTAGTTTGTATTTGCATTCAAGTCATGATTTTTGGTCAGTATGCTTATTTTTCTGATAGCTATTGCCTGATGTATTTTTTTTTTATTCAAATTTATATATATATATATTTTAAATATTTGAAATTTTCCACATCACTTTCTTCGCATATCTAATAGTTACAACCAAAAAAATGTTATATTCGGGAGTGCCAAAACCGACGAATAAAACGTGCACAGAATTTGTATGGAGAAGGCCTTGTTCACCCCTGCGCCTTAAACGCGACGTCGACGCCCGTTCTCCTACTGCCATATTTATAGTAGGGGAACCCGCGTCGTTTTTTTACCCTAATGTAACACTAAACTTGAATGTGTTTTTACCTTGTGTCAAACAACTTCGGTACTTCCCCGTCTTGTGGTGTAGGTAAGTTATTTTATACTTAGCTCTTTATACTAACAACAGTTAATAATTGACTACGTTCCATTAGGCTTAGTGGAAAAAGATATGAAGGTATGTAACTGATAATAATTATTTATTATTATTATGTCTTCGTTTGGAACAGTAAATAAATAGGTGTTATATTGGGTTCATGTTGACATCTGTCAGTTTACAAGCTCTAATAAAAATCTGAGTGACCAGTGTGTAGAACTTTAAGTGGCGCGAATCAAATTGTCCTAGGGACTTCCCAACGATATTATTTTATCGATTAATTGGACTTTTCCTTATAGCATACTGTATAGTTGCATATTATATTTGTATATAATATGCAACTATACTTAATACTATAAGGAAAAGTCCAATAATAGTATTAACAGTTGAAAATCTCAATAAAACTCTATAATAATGTATAGATTGTGAACCGGCGGAAATGCTAGTGTAGTGTTGTCGTTGTTACAACCATCAGGGCACAGATAACGCACCAGGGTCAAGAACTTAAGACACAGTACAATATTATAAACAAATAAATATTTGTGGACAAATCCTAAGGCTGGTTTTCCACTAGAGCTATGCTATGCTACGTTGCTATGGATGCGTTCGAAATCCACCAATCACATTCTTTTATTCACATAGTATAGCTCTGGTGGAAAAGGGTTCAGCTAACAACCTGGGATTCAAACCCAGGCTTCAGATTTGTGGGCAGGGCAGGACCAACCAGGGATCGGATACCGGTATTTGCTCAATACAAAATACCGGTATTTATATCGTTCTTTTTCGTTCTTTGGTTTATAATTTCATTTTTAATGGGAGACTCTAATAATACGAAGTTGTTAAGTAAATACATGATTCAGTACTACGTAAAGACCATACAATAATTCATAATACTGGACTATTTCTGGGATTTTCAAAAATACCGGTTTCGATCCCTGGGACCAACTAGGCTAAAGCGGGCATCAATCGCTATTTAAAATATTAATATCTGTAAAATCCATAACCACTTGTGATCGTGAGCATATTAAATTAACGTATGTGTAAAGAACGTGACCATAACATCAAGTGAAAATTAGACACGCTTATCTGTAACGTAACGTATGCCAAACACTTTGTTGGTACAGTCAAGTGCAAAAATATGTGTGCATACAATTCTGGCGGCTTTCATATTGATTTGATTTTCACTGTGACAAGGTACGAAGTTGCCCAGAAATCAAATTGTTTGACTGTACAGTCAAGTGCAAAAATATGTATACAATTTTTTACCTAATCGAATGCGTTTGCTTACAAATTGTAGGCAACCGCATTTGATTAGGTAAAAAATTGTATACATTATATACATATTAATGACCTCGAGCTGCCAATGTCATATAGAAGTAGGTACTACTTCTATATGACATTGGCAGATTGGTTGCTAACAGAAAATGTTCGAAAATTCTGCAACGAAAGACTAAAATACAAATTCTACGATATGCCAGACGTGTAAAGATAAGTTAAAGATTAGAATATCAATCTGCTGTAGGAAAATTACATTTGTTAAATAGACTTTTAAATGCTTTAAGTATCGCTTTATCTTGAAAGATTAAGATAATCTATTATGATAATAGTTACTAGCAGAGTTTATAAACTTTATAACGATATGGTGCTTCGCTGTAATACAATTATATTGTGATGATTTTTTTAATGGCCTATAACTTTGTATCATAATTGTGGCTATAAACTGATCCAACAAAATTATACGAATGTGGAAAAAATAAGCCACAAGAATTAATTTCGTACTAGCCCTTATCAAGGCAGAGGCGATTTAGAGACATCATTATGATTTATTAATAAAAACGGTATTTTATAGCTGATACATGTAAGTTTCGCGTCCTATTCTTATCTTTTTAGTCAGTATTTCACTTTGGTGTATTTAATTAAGGCCGTGTATTACCACTTTTGAGTTTTTAAAAACCATCTGACACAAATACAAATTCTTTATTTGCACATAGAATATAGTGTCTTAAAATCTAAAAAAATATATATGTGTTACATAAGGATCTTGTCTAGTCAAATTCGCAGTCAGTTACATGACCTGATGAATTTCACTCGATAGAAAAAAATCGCGAAGTTACCCCTTTTTGGAATGTATTTTCAATACTACGGCTATATTACTGATATTTAACATTTAATTATTGTATTCAATTAAAGATCGTAAATAGTTATAGACAAATTCGCAGGGTTTGCTTTGATAAAATGATTGGCTTAATGACTATAGCTAAATATTTACAAAACTGCGCGCAGAGCTTGCGTCGAGAGCGGGATGGTTAATTGTAAACTCACGCGTGTTAGAGCGGGACATTTGCGTTGGGGATACCTCCCCTTAATCTACGTTTGTGGACAATATAGCTATGAACTACGCCTGCCAAGGAAAGCAGGCTAAATAATATCACTGTTTTCCATAGAGATTATCTGAAATCTGGGTGCACTACTAGGCAAAGTGCATAAATTGACCACATGTTTTATTTATTAATTTTGTGCCAAATTGTCGTATATGTATTCCCTGGTGCGTTGCGATCATGAGAGTGTATTTAACTTTGATGTAGCATAATATCTATATAACTGGGGGCCTTCTTAGGGGTTAAGCGGTAAAGCTGCTAATATAAGCCACAAGGTTACTCAAAAATAGGTTTTATAAAGGTGACAATAAAGGGATAAAGATAAAGAGCATTTAAAGTACCTACTTGATACAAAACAAAACAATGAACTAGATACAAAAGAAATGTTCTATAAACGTTATCCAGAAAGACATTTCTGTTTTTCAATAATGATATACTATTTTTTTGCCAAAAGAAAAAAATAACAAAACGTATTATGTATTGTCAAAAACGCATTTCTTTGAAAATATATTACATTTCTATCTCTGCTATAAAAGAAAAACATCTTACCGTCTTCCATTTTATTTCTCTAATTAACTAAAAGCACTGGCCGAAAAGAAAACTAAAGAAAAAACGCGCGTAATTTGAATGTGGAACGTCCGTTCCCGCGCAAACATTCATTGAGACTGGCGGAGGCGCGTCAGTCCACGCCTCTTTGTTATCGGGTGATGACGTATTTTTGCAGATTAGCCGGTTAATAAAGTACGATATCTTGCGGAAATTTGACAAGGATACTGCATTTTTAATTATGTTGCTTAAATTATGGTTTTAAAGGTTAAATATGGGTGTAAACGCAATAGATACAGGGCCCTGGATAGATAAGTAGAGGTATAGATAGCCGAAAACCAGGCTAGATGAACTTGATATAAGAAAAGATCTGAACTGAAATTAGTTTTTTTTTGCCTGAGTAACTTTGGAACCACGAGTTGATTGAATCTAATCATGAAAAAAATTTCACTGTTTATCAGTCATTCATTCACGAAAATTATTTTCAGTCAGTTCTCTATATCATAAGGTTTGAAATCAATAATGCATTTCCTCCGTTACTCTAGCGGACGTTTCGATGCACGATAGTCAATGTTATTGCAGTAGGAAATTCCATCAGTTTTTGAGGAAAACGGCTCATAAAACTCCGCCTCGCCTGTCCATTCACCCGTAGCAGTTAGTCATACCATACTTGTTTATATTGCTCCATATAAGGAGACTGCGTAGTAAAGATAGTAATGTTGCTAGGTTTAAATTTAGAATAATTAACAGTATTGAGAAAATATTACTATAATTTGAGGAAAACTCGGGGCATATAGAATTTTTTCCTCCTCCGAAACACAAGTGATACACGGGGCATAGTTTATCGAAAGGGGTGAAAAGGATCAAACCGACAATAAAATCGAAATGTACGACTTTTGTTTTAGCCTGGATATTCGAATTTTATATCGCGTGGGTTCACAATCCACTTTTCTAACCATTTTTTTCAACTACATCTTAAATCATTATTCATATACAAATTTTCCTAAGTCGTCAATGGCGATTTGTCGAACTCATATCTATTCGAGTGAAACCTCGAAAGCATTCGAATAGGCATGATGACTCAAAAAAAAATATTACTTCAATAGAAAGAAGACATAAAACTATGCCAAATAGTGAAAATCCTATTCAAATATCTCAAAAAATAACGAAGCAACAACGGTTAGAATGTTCGTAGTTAGAGAGAGAAAGTGCTACTCGACCGTGACGTCACCTTTGAGTAGCGCCATAGTAAATGACAATCGTTCAATACAAAGGTGCGTTTTGCGGAAAAGCGACAGAAAATACCCACTTTTAAAACTTTGAAGACTTATAATTACGTAATTATTTATTTTTTTGAATTACTTTTTTTGCCATTTGATTGAGAATTTGAGTCATTATGTAGAAAATTTGGATTTATTGATTTTCTTTTATAGTGTCATCATCCCTATTATCATCAATGCCTCGCACTACCTATGACATTTTTAAAAACACAAAAACGCACCTATTAATTAAGACGATGAGGTCTAATTTTGCTACAACCATTACATAAAATTAAAAATTCCTATTTTAGAAACCCTGCCACACACGCATCAAAAACCACACGGAAAACACTCGATTACATAACAATCTACAAACTCACCATGCAGAGACTTATCTCTCCTCAAAATCCTTTTAAACGATTTATGCAGTGTTCCTTTCGCTCTCACACTCATTTCTACGGAATAGAGATCACTTGAAAGGTAAATCAGTAATTAAACGGTGCGGATTATTTCCCGCTCGCATGATTACTAATTGGCTAATTGGCATTTGTTGTGAGTTACTAAAATAGATAGTGAATGAAAGGGCGAAGGGACTGCATGACGTAATAGCAAAGAATAAATAGGACATACTATTGTAGTTAGTAGTAAGTATTGGTATTTAGTTGTCTGACAATGGGCTATGGTGTATGCGACCTCCTCCGGTCAGCAACCACCACTTTGACCGCGGCTGCAGCATGTCAATGTGACGAGCTGTCTAATAAATGGATTCATCCCAAATAGCCGTATCCCTGGACTCCTACTCTTCAGAACCCTAGAATCCTACAGAGCTGATGAAAACCTTTACCACCAATTTGGTTAATTGGTCTTAATAGGTGGAAAAACGCCTTCGGTCGCGTACTTAATTTAAGATTCAAAACCAGTCGCGTTCGAATTTCCTTTCAGCTTCGCATGAAACCAGTCAGTAACGAGGAATTTTTCTGACATGGGGGTCAGTTCCTGCGATACAAAGACGTGATAAAATGCCATCTCAAAGCCTGGGTGCTGCGAGGAGCTTGCAACGATGAGACTGGAATGGCGAAATAGAGTCCAAAAAGGTGTAGCTTATTGAAGATTCGAACACTTGGACCATAAGCGCCATTTACTGAAGGCTAGACCCAAGCCCTCTTTACACTTTTAATAGTGGGTCATTTATACTGCACACAGCGTGCGAAGATTTAAATCAAAACTAGGTTTGCCAGCCATGTACGTGCTACGACGATCGGATGACCACTTGTTCAAGCAGACCCCCGCTGGCAAGTTACCGGCAGAAGACGGCCTGGGCGTAACCAGATGGAGGCGCTCATTGGAAAGAGGCTTGCTCAACTGGCCTTGGCTGGGAAGAGCTGGAAACCGCGCAAGACCGAGACAAATGGAAAACTCTTCTGCCTAATGAGGGATAACATGTACTCATCATCATCATATTATACGTGCTTATCAGCATAGTTACTCGCGACAATGTCGATATGGTGTCACCCTGTCCTATAATGAAGCCCATCCGTCCGAACTCTGCTTATCAGAGATAGTTGTAAGGGTCGCCGACGTCAGATACGACAAAAATAGAATAGGACACTACTGATAAGAAAACATGGCTTTACAATAAAATAATTGGTTTTCTAATAATATCGTAACACTGTCTTATTTGGTGTTTCTTGCTCTGGATACTGAGGATCGCCGCGTCAAGTGTGGCACAGCCACAATCCGAAAATTACTACCGCCTGTAGTGGCATCCTTCGTCAAATGACCCCGTGTGGTGTAGGATAGACAAAATTATAACGATTTTGCCCGTGTGGCATATTTTGTATAGGTTTAGGCAGGCAGACACAAAAGAGGTATTTTTTATTTGCGGGCCTAAACCGCCGAAATGGATTAAAATAGCACCAACTCTCTTTTTTCACATGGGTGTCGTGTATTGTGCCCGAAAGGCTAGCAACCTACCACTGCAATATCAATCTCCTTCTTAAAATCTTTTTCTCTCTCTTAAATTATTCTTATTCTTATAATTTTACACAAATCGACCTAGACCCAATCTATTTAAGCAAAGTTTGTACTACAGGAACAAATTATTCGTGTTCATCTCATCACACTAATGCCCTGTCTGGGATTCGAACCCGGGACCTCCAGCTTCGTAGGCAGGGTCACTACCAACTAGGCTAAGGTGGTCGGCATTTGCTAGAAGTGACAGTGAAAATTCACTTTGCATGTGCTGTACCCTTCTGGGACCACTGACGTTAATGCTAGCATGCAAAGTCAATGAAAGTTAATATGTCACTGAAAAAGAAGTCGCCAGTTTTCCTAAGCATCGCAGTATTAACCTTGGCCAACTTTTGTGCTGCGTCGCTTGCCAATCTGAATACATTACACAAGCAATTGAGTTTTATCTCAATAAGTCTTTTTATTTATCGGGCTATGTGAAATGAACGTTGCTTGGATGCTACTTCACTGAATCAATACATATATGAATTGATATGCACATACAAGCACACAACCTCTCAATCTAAACGTATAATTCAGTTGCCACTACGATATTCGATAAAATCTCGTATACGGTATACGGGGAAAATGGCGCTGTGTGAACCTAGCCTAACCGTTGTAGCTTCGTTATTTTTTGAGTTTTTTGAATAGGATTTTCACTACTTGGCATAGCTTTATGTCTTCTTTCTATTGAAGTAATATTTTTTTTTGAGTCAACATCCCTGTTGGCATGTCTCTCAAACCACAGAGTCACGTGAAACGTAATCTCGTGGTTCGTGGTACACCCGTGACGCTCTCGCCACACCCACGTTGTAGGTACAGTTTTAGCACTGATGCAATTTATTTAAAACTGTCATTAGATGTTGAATCTTGTAGCTTGGCCGATAACGCCGCTTGTCGAACGGGTTGATTTGATACAATTCAGTCAAGTCTAATAATTTGAGGTATACGGCTTCCTTAGCCAAAATCGTATGTTTATGTGACGAGATACGACGTTTTCGTAGTTGATTGATAACTGTTGATACAACGCAAAGTAGTAAGGTGACGATGACGTACGACTGTTGTTGATTGTGCATACAGCTGAGCGTAGTAAAAAAAGGTGCGGTTAACGGGTTTGTAAACACGCATATTTGTGTTAGAAAAATGTCGGAGAAAACAGGTGTATGAGTATGAATGAGTAAGTATTTAGGCATAAAATATATTGAACGTGTAGATTCGGGCAAGAATGGGTCTACGGTCTCCCTCGCCAGTCGTAAAAGGCGGCTAAAGGGGGTCAGTAGTGGGGTTGCGAGTGCTCCATGTGGCGGGGGCCGCAGCACTTGCCTATCAGCTCCAGGGAGCGACAGGCTAATAAACCACGAGGGGGCACCAGTGCCACACCTGTGACACGCGAAGGAACGTAAGCGCTGTGGGTAAGTATGTGTGCGTGCGCTGTCGGTACACGCGTCAATTGTTTGCGCGGGTGCGTAGCGCGTGGCGCGGACGAATCGCGAGGCGCGCCGGCACCCGATCGGCACCAGGCGGGTCTCTCAGGGACGAGGTAACTGACCTCGGTGCGGGGGGTTCGTGTCGGTTCTGTATGTAATTCTGTGCCAGTGTAAGATCATGGATTCTCCCGCATGAGAGCGCAGATGGCGGCCACCGTGGAGTCTTTAGTGGATACGAATACCACATTAACGCAGTGATCCCCCCATGTCTGGCTGGATACCGTATAAAAAAGTAGGCATGTATAAAATTGGCCAGTAGCACCTTTATCTAGCGTCTATAGGCTGCAGTGTCAGCTAAGGTGGACCGTACGCTTGTTTGCCAGCATTGTTGTAGGTATAAAACTATGAAAAATCAAGAAAAAGCTCAGACACAACAATGATTATGGTTCCGGCTCTTGATATTTGTATGCAAGGACTCTACATGGTTCACCATAGTTGATTTTAATATATATATTTTAGGAATCATAGTAAGCAAAGCAAAATAATTCCTTGTTTAGTTATTAGGTTGATTCGGTTCATTCCTAATTCCCAACCTAAACAAAGTTTATTGTGTGTGTAGATTGGGCATTTTGGTACTAGACACCAATAAAATAAAAACATTCAAGACTCAGGAGCGAGTAATACATGAGGAAAATAAACGAGGAAAACGGTTGCTTTTCACAAGTTTAAAATAGAATAAAAACTTCTGTCCGACAAACAACTTTACAAGCAATTGAGATAACCTCTAATACAAAGTTCACAAATAAGTAAATGTATTAGTTAGGAAAAGTCCAGTTTAATTTTATTCTGATAGCGGAATAAATAAATACCTACAGCAAATAACCTACATCCTCATATTAGTCCAATGTCCTGTTATCAACGGATCAAATGGAGGTCATATGTCGATCAAAGTACAGTCTATACCCGCATCAAAGACTTAATGATGAGATAATGACTAAGATATAGCAACACGTTTGCTGTCCAGCTGAACAAATGTAAATATTGATAGGTAATAGAATACCTATTTTATTTTAATTTACTGTTCAGAAAGACGTGCCCTAGAGCCATTGCCTCTTTAACCTTAACTAAGGCAGTTTATAGTTCAAAACTCAAAAACTGGTACCCGATAGCCCAATGACCACATGATATTGATATACAATTGAGTGGATCAATATATACTTCTTTTTGTATTAACAGTCCTGAAAGGGTTATTAACCAATGGATGGTGGATGTCATTAAGTTGACTTTGAATATCAATTAATTTTATAATAAAATGTATTTTTGCAAAACCAGACAATGACATAGGTCAAGTGACTGGTTAAATGGAATTGGAATCTGTTGCTCATTAAAATCTGATATTATGAAAAGTTTGTCAAATTTCTATGGAATTACAGACATATTTACCATTTATCAGTCTGTATAATAAAATGGTAAACATTTTGTTTTAGTGTGCTTCTCTGTTGCACATTTTTAAATAAGTTTTATGTGTTTCTCGCCATATTTGAATCGATATTCAAATTACAAGAATCAAACTAATGGTTTTTCTTTTACCTACATGTACTTCTTACTTTAGCTACCAATACGGTATTTTACTCATAGTCAAATCAGCAACTTTTTATGAAATGTCAAAACGATTTGTTAATATGAAGTTTGTAGGGAAATACTGTCTTAGTGATGTCACTAACAGTGTGAATTGGTATGTTCAAATCAGCGTCCTTTTTAAATCTTTATGCTTATAAAATCTTTCAATTAGCTAAAATAAATTAATAATTGATGTTTTTCGAGTATTTTCGTTAGATCTTTTATTAGTCAAGTAAAAAATTATTTTATGTCACACCTGGCCATAAAGCGGCCATTATCGCACACTCCGCGCGCGAAAAAACCCACTTCCTGGCCAGGGGGTGACATAAAATTTTGTACTTAACACGGGCGGTAATAAAGAAAGCCTCAGATCGCATATTTATCGCCCTTGCCTTCGGCTCGGGCGTCAAATACCTGCGATCTGAGACATTCTTTGTTTTACCGCCCTTGTTAAGTAATGTACTATATTTTTACATTAGTTTAATACCCTATTTGGTGCTAACGGACAGAAGTATTGAATAAGTATATACAAATCAGTCTTCCATATCATCGACATCAACATTTTCAAGAGCAGCATGTCAACAAAATCTAACATTGCCCCCACAACAATCAACCATCAGGTAATCACAATAAGAATCAATTTATTGACAAAATGAAGTAATCTAATCATCGAGCCAAAGTACGAATTCCAAGCACAAGGTTTTTCCAGTGAGACCTATAATTAATGAAACCGGTACAGGTTAAAGTACGGTTTACTTGCTCCGAGAAGTAATCGTAATGGTGCTGCATACTTTAAATGACCTATTGTTACGCGGTTTTGCTCGACGAAGTCAAAGCGGACAAGGATATAACGATAGTTTCATGTTCTGCAACAGGAAATATAAGAAAAATATCTTATTTCACTCACAAAATTGCATTCATGAATGATGTAAGGATTAGGAATACAAAGTATTTCGCAAAGAACAGCTGATAGGACTTACCTTTGTATATTTGATACGGGCGAGGTGTTACAAAACACGATTTATTCGTTTAGTACACAGCTAACATGTTACTATGATTAGCAATTTGGAAATATTTAGATTTTTTGATAAAATTATTGACACCAATGAAACCAAAACCGCACCACACACGACGTCACAGCGCGGGGCACGGCACTACAGAGTACAGAACAGACAGAAGAATGACAGAATGTCACTGAACTGAAGGGCGTGTGTAAAGAAAGTTACAAACTGACTGATTTCAAATAGTAGTTTCCGTCATACTTTCATGCCTGCATATTTAAAAAAATATATAAAGTCACTGTGTTAAACGCAAGTAAGTATTATCATAGAATAGGTTTAAATTAAATGGTACACTTTAAACTAACCTAACCTTTGTACCCTTAGCTACCTTCGTAGATGAGAATATAATTCAACGTCCGTCAACCGTCAACTGTCACTGTCATTGTCAACTTGACAATGACAGTGACATAATGTCAAGTTGCAGAATAAATGCAGACGCCTGCATAAATATTGAGAGCTATATCATTGATACCAAACTATTAATGGCCACGTTAAATATAGGCGTTTCGAGGTGGTGCTGACAGGTTCCGCAGTGCGAGCGGAATAACGCTATACAAGTCTATAGCGGATTCCCGCTTGCACTGCGGAAACCGTCCGGAAGCCGCATCAGTCTGATAACCACCTTAATCCTCTTGATGCACTTTTATATTATAACTTACCACTGTGCGGTTTGCAAGCTAACATACAGCCTGCCTGATCGTAAGCAAATACCTTAGCCTATGTATAAATATCTGAAGGCGTTAACGACCCGTTAAATATTGATTTATTGTGCCGCAGTTCGTAAGTCCATCAATCACAATATCAACACAACGCACACTCTGGACCTCTGGCGACCTTACTTAGCATACCGCAACCCGTGGACGCTTGCCACTCCATGAGTCAAGAATGTGTGGCCGACTCCTACTTGATTTTAATTTTCTACTACGATTACCTACCTTACCTCTGTTACATTACCTACGTTGTTTGTTTGTCATCTCTCACCTAATAAACCTACAAAACAGGATATACCATACACGGTGTATTGTGTCACGATCCTTATAGATACATTTGTATGACATCATACAACTTTCGCCGCATGCATGAGAGGAGGCATTCTGCCACAGGATCTATTGATGAAAACACCGTTGTTGTTTCTAAAGTTTCAATTTTGTGCAAAAAGTTGGTAAGTTTTTTACTAATATCTTTTTTATTTTGTTACACATAAATCAGAATTTATGTTGAGTGGATTTTTCAATTGGTAATTGGGATTCAATGGAAAGTGCGCATCCACATTTGATTTTAATGAATTTCGCGCGCACTAAGTAGGAGAACGCAGATTAAAGTAACTTTGAATGCGAAACGCTATTTCAGATTGACCCTAATGAAGATTCTCTCTAAAGCGCTACAATATATTTGATGAATAAACATTTATTTCATTAAATAACATACATACATTGCTTTTCTCAGTAAGCGATTGTAAAATCTTATGAGAAATAAATATCTAAAACCGAAAATAAAACTCCTCAATACGGTATTAAACCCCTAGTCAAATCAGCAACTTTTTATTAAATGTCAAAAACGATTTGTTAATATGAAGTTTGTAGGGAAATACTGTCTTAGTGACGTTGTCACTAAGGCAGTGTGGGTAGGTTTGTTCAAATCAGCGTCCTTTTTAAATCTTTATGCTTATAAAATCTTTCAATTAGCTAAAATAAATTAATAATTGATGTTTTTCGAGTATTTTCGTTAGATCTTTTATTAATTTTTTAATCAAAGTGAAAATTTAAAAATTCAACACCACAGGTGGGATTTGAACCCACGACACGACCTCTGGAATCCGTCCATTGCTCTACCAATTGAGCCACCGTGGTATCCCTTGTAATGGCGAGATCTTTTATTAGTCAAGTAAAAAATAATTTACTTTTACCTTAATAGTTTAATACCCTATTGTCTTCCTGCAGAGTGCAGAATAACATCAAGGCAGGTAAGTATGTTAGGAAGTCATGGTTTACCTTACCAGCAACGTATATATGTATTTAACGTTGTATTAAACTCTTTCTATGAAAAGTGTGTTAATGTTCATTTGCATTAATTTACTAATTAACGTGTACTATACTGATTTTCTTTTGTCAATTTGTCATAAGATTAGTTTGTGCTATCCTATTATAAACTCTATTCTTAAATGAAATAGGATTGAAAATGCTACTTAAGTGAGCGTTAGGTGTAGGTACTGTGAATGGTGCTTTTGAAGTACAAGTGTCGTTGTTAAATGAAGCGATAATTGTGTTTTGGGCCCTTTGTTTTGTTATTGTACAGTCAAAGGCATATACAATACAATATAAGTAGGTATGTACGTTCCCAAAACGACGGATAGGGTGCCTTTCCATCAGAGCTGTGCTATGCTACGTAGCTATGGATGCGTGCGTATCTATCTATTCTTTATTTTTGACTGTGGCTTTATAAGGCGGGCCCAATAAAGTGATAAGTAGGAGTGCGCGATTGGAGAGTGGCCTGTGGAAACTCCAGGGGAAAGCTCCGGCACGACCACGCGGACCGAATGCGTATTCATTGGTTCACATCAAAACAACATACTGCCGTCCATATGCAAGGCTCCGCTGTTTACTACCAACTCTGAAATACACAAGTATCTAGAAATGAACACGGTGAAGGAAGGAATCAACCGAATAAGCTTGCTGTAAAACTGAGAACCAGAGACTACAGGAAGAGGCTCAAAAGAAAAGACATTCTAGTCATTCTAGACAATCTAGTCTGTTAGATTTAACGGAGCAGTAGATGCCCTCGATGGAGGAAACACTCGACATGTCATAATATAAAGCTTTCAACAAATTTGCTTATAGTACCTACCTACAACTGATTGCAGATTAAAAACGAAGAAAAAAAACCGGCCAAGTGCGTGTCGGGCCACGCGCAAGGTAGGGTTCCGTAGTCGTCCACCCGTTACATAATATGGACCAAAAAGTTCGAAAACTTATATTTACTATGTTTTTGAATGAATTAACAACATTATCTAAGGTATCAATGGAAATTGTACGAAAATACATGTGTACACCGTTTAGCTGGCAGGGGGGGGGGGGGGGACACTTGACCATAGCAAAAATTATCACTTCAAAGCTTAATATCACGCTAACCACTTCTTTAATCAAAATTGCACCACCACTTTACATGTAGGGGAGGTACCCTAAAAAATTTTTTTTTTAATATTTTATTCTATCGTTTTGTCGGCGTCATTGATATGTATAATCATGCCAAATTACAGCTTTCTAGCACTAACGGTTACTGAGAAAAACGGGGGTCGGACGGACGGACGGACGGACATGGCGAAACTATAAGTTTAACTATAAGTTCCTTGTTTACTACGGAACCCTAAAAATGGTTCACATAGCATAGCACCGGTGGAAACGGAAAGATATCACATCCTCGCAGCATAGGTACATGGTATATATAGCTCTGGTGGTAAGCCATATACCCTTTTGGCGCCCCGATCCTCTCCCATCCTTTGGACGTGGCTGAGCCATGGGACGTGGCTGAGCCTCGTCTCTCATAATGTTGGGTGCCGCCACAAGTCTACTCAATTTCGGCGTTATTCCGGCCATTCCGGGCTCTGAAACTCCAGTCGGGAGGCGACTCGTTGAGGTCCGTATCTTTAGAGCGACGCCGTCGAGCCAGACCTGTGCGATCTCCAAATTCGTTTCGTGGCAACACAACTTTTTAGTTTTTGTTTATTTTTATTTTGCTGTGTTAATTGTTGTTATTGTCTCGAATAAATATTTCTTATAAATTCAGTTTACGGAGGGAGATGGCGTAAGATCGGACTAAGTGACGACAAATCGTGTCGGAGGCCAAGACTCAATTTGGGTCGGACATTCGAGCTATAGTTTTATATTTTGTCACTAATAATAGGTATGTCGCGAGGAAGGTATTATGACTAGTTGAGAAGTTCAGCATAATATAGGTTTATAGGTATTATGTCTATATTGTTGACTCCTGAATATTGTGCTCTTTATATCAAGCAGGCTGTACACTCGTTCGCCATCACCGCCGTGGTATTAAAAAGTCTACCTAACGCTTGCTTACGCGACGGTACAGCAACAGCATCGTGAGAAGTGGACATATTACCAAAAGCGACAATTATAGTTGAAATATATGTTTGTTGACTGAATTTCTATAAAAATTGAACCTTATTGCTTGAACAATAAAATAGCTTTTTGAACGAAATGCAAATCTGCCAACTCAAGTTATTTCAAGTTTAACACGGTCGGGAACCGAACCCCGTGGGTCAGTAACTAATTACCACCGATAGATACCGTATCGGTTGGGCAATGTGTCTAATGAGGGTATTTAGAGTCTTTTGTCTTTAGAAATGGCAGCATGACCTGATTGTCTAACTTGCAAATAGGGTTAAAGAACCAGTAATGAACAAGTATCTAATGATTAACTCTGATTTAGAAGAACCTAAGAGTTTTTTTATACTATCTTTTCTGAACCGTATGATCTTCGAATTAGGAATAGACCACGATAGGGCACTTTTAAGATGGGTCAATTAGGTACTGTTGCTCGTCAGGGTAAACCAAGTATCTTACCCTACCTACTACCTACATAAACTCATACTTTTATTCCCTAAAGCCATCAACACTGTTGATTCAACAGTGCACATGGAATTTAGCTTTCAGTGCCACGCCACTTCTTGTAATTTATTGTAATTGTAAGAACATTTGTGAACTGACCAAGTTGCCAGCACATCAACCACCAAACTCTTCAATCCTTTGTATTTTATTTTCAGGTACCCACTTCACGATGAACACACTACGCTTCGTTTTTATACTAATCATTGTAAATGTGGTCATCACTGAAGAAGCTAATAAAACGGAGTCGATTCTACCGGAACCTAAAAACGCCTTTAAATTTGAAGATCAACCCGCTCAATCCTACGGCCTCATTAGATTTGAAGATCAAGAGAGATTCCAACAATATAATAACCTAGACAATAGGTTCCAACAGTTTGATGATAACCAAAACACAATAGATGATCAGAGAATAAAATTTGTCGACCAAGACAGACTCCAACAATATGCCGGCCAAAATACAGATGCACAGAGGATTACATTCGAAGATAATAGAGTGAACCGAAAGCCTAATCACCAAAAGAAGAAACGCAGAAGAAAGCCAAAGAGGTTGCCGAATGCCCAAGGTTACGGATATCGGCCGTATCCCGGACCTGTGTATCCCGGAACCCCTGGATACCCTGGAGCTTCTGTATATCCTGGACCTTTAGGTCCTGGGCCGATTTATCCGGGACAGAGGCCTTACCAACCGAGCTACCCGGGACCACTTTACAGTGAGTAGAATTAGAATTAAATAGTTGTTTTTATTGCTTGCTTTGTCGGCACACTTATGGTTCGGTATTATTTCCGTGTTATATGAATATGAATTTTGTTAAATATGTATTCGTACAAGTTTTCAGAATAAATGTGCTTTGGATGCTGATGCTGTAAAGATTTTTATTGTCAAAATAATAATATAATTCTTCCACATCTATGAACTCATATCGCACAAGATGACATATGACGTAAACGTTGCAAGATGCGGACGGTGTACGATCCACCAATATAACTTCCTTTAGGGAAGATCTCCGGGAATACTATTTTTAAACAGAAATCTACAAAGATTCTATTGATATTCTATTTCAGAGCCCCGTCCCTCCGCCACATCAGCGGCCCTCTCAGCCGTGACAGAAGCACTGACGTCCATCGCTTTGTACGACGACGCGCAGTGCGTGCCCCGGCTGCTGTGCGAGGCGGCAGGAGGCGCTGTCCCAGGAGCTGGTCTGCTGCAGTCTGTTACTGGACTACAGCCGTTACTCACGTGAGTATACTTCACGCCCCTCCTTGACAGCGACCCTCTCAGCCGTGACAGAAGCACTGACGTCCATCGCTTTGTACGACAACGCGCAGTGCGTGCCGCGGCTGCTGTGCGAAGCGGCAGGAGGCGCCGTCCCAGGAGCTGGTCTTCTGCAGTCTGTTGCTGGACTGCAGTCGTTACTTATATACACGAATATACTTCACACCCCTCCTTCTGCATCAGCGGGTCTCACAGCCGCGAAAGAAGCCCTAATGTCACAACCTCTTTACGACGACGCGCAGTGCGTGCCCGCGTCTGATTTGCGCGACTGCAGGAAACCCTGTCTCTAGAGCTGGTCTCCTGCTACAACCACCACCAAACCAACGCACGTGAGTTAATATACTAGACATTTTCATTGTACTACAAGTTCTCATGTTCCGGTGTAAGTAACAGAAGTTACTATCTTTACTATCCCTAGAGCTGGTCTTAGGTCAATCAATCCTTGACATCCAATGGCATCCATCACATTGGACGTGAACGCCCTATGTTGCTGAATAAGACCTCCTATGACTGAATATTCACCTTTTTAAGTTCTTGAAATGAACTGCTGCTTTTACATTTCAGGTTACTCTCCGCCTACAACGGTATTAGCTCCTCTCCTCTCTTCGTCTTCGGGCGTGCCGTCTTCCTGGGCATGACCTCCAAAGCCAACCCCGGGACTTGTCGGTACGCCTACCCTCAATGTCCCAACGACCCTGAACAGCTGGTCCACTACTTGAACAACCATAATGGAGGTTTCTTCAGATTCTTCGCAGCACCGGAGTTGAACCAGCAGCAGGGTTTGGAGCAATTCTATAATCAACTGTCGGGTCAGAATTATGGATTCTATCAACCTCAACCTTTGCAGCAGCAGAATTTGCAGCAAGGTTACGGTCTACAGCAAAATTATCAGAATCAGAATTTATACGGCCAACCACAACAGTTCGGTCAATACCAAAATCAGTATCAGCAAGTTTATCAGAATCAGAATTTGCAAGCTGGCTACGGGCTGGCTCAGCAACAATATTATAACCAGAATCAAAGACCAAATCTCTACAATGGTTATGGTTTTTATGGCCAAAGTTATCCTCACCAAAAGAATCTTGAACAAAACAAGATTCAAAAGCGAATACAGAACATAAGAAACATTGCTTTTGTCAATAAAGTTAATTCAAAATGGTCATTTCCGGAAGATTTGCCCTCAAACAGGGATTATAATAATGTAAGGCTAGGCAAAGTTTTAAAATTTCCTCAAAGCAATATGTACTTAGTTACTGCTGCTGAAGGTTTTCTTTTCCCTGGCGCTCAAAGTAATAGAGAATACCCAATAGACAGCATAGAATCAGAGGGTAATTCCGGGCCAAAAAATGTTGCTGATTTTGGGTTTTATCATCAGGATGTTCATGGGTTTGAGGGTGATGGTAACATTGATGATGGAGTCAGGGTTTTGTATATAGTCAGAGGCAACGGTGATCCTAATCATCCTGAAATTGTGCGTTTAGCACATGGACAAACTCTATAACATAGAGAGGTAGGGCACAGCAAAATGTCATCTTGCTCGAATTTGTAGCAGCCCAACTGGGGAAGTACCTCCGCCTTGCAGAAGACCACAGCGTCCACAGCCATAATAACATACTCAGATATGTAGTGTTGTGTTCCTGGAGGTGAGCAAGGTTGCCAGAGCTCCCGAGGTTGCAGTGTGTTGAGGATGAGGGAGCTAAATTGGTCCCTTCTGCTGTCAACACACTATCCTCAAATTTATAAAGGGTCGGCAACGCGCACGTGACTCCTTTGGAGTTGCGAGCGTCTATAGGCTGCGGTGTTCCGCTTACCATCAGGTGGACCGTATGCTTGTTTGCCACCGTCGTAGTATAAAAAAAAATAACAGGGTTTGGGCGATCTTCTGGTTTTCTGAAAATTTGTGTTTCTTATCGATGCATATGGCAGCGTTGTTTATCAAAACAAGATTTTTTGTATTATATTGTATCGCGGGTCACTCCTCCATACAACTAGGTCGAAAAAAAATCTGTGCTCAGCCGTGCGTGATTACGGTTCAATTTGGAGTGCGGCGGAACGTGCAGTTGCTGTATGGGTCGGCAATGGAATCATACCTTTAGGGTAGTCAGGGTAGGTAGAACTTATAGAAACGCCAGAAATTAGAAGATGATTTAGGAGTTAACGATAGATTACAAATATAATTTATTTTACCTATAAGTTCATTATCCTTTTCATTGCCATATATCTGACACATAGTCAGGATATTAGGTGCCCCACCACTGCCCCACATCAGGAGGGGCTTACTACCGTGACGTCATCGCGCCGCGCTAAGTACATGCGGCCGCCGGCTCACACATTGTGTGACTATTCAATGGCTGCGGAGCAGCGTTACGGATCGCACGCGCACGCGCTTGTACGATCATAAAAAATAATTATTTTCGTGTAGTTTCGTGTTAAATAATAATGTCAAAACCACAGCATTATTGTATTGCAGTAGGTTGCACCAATAATAATAAGAACGTAGACGTAAGAACGGTCATTGAGTTTGGTATTCACCAACGGTTGACATAAAAGAAAACGAAAATGAAAACGTTGGTTCTAAGAAACCTCTTTTATTTTTTAAAGTGATGCCTTTAAAAATTATATAAAACTTTGTATCCCCTGGTTACATGTATGGAGTGCCCCCTCCCCCTACTTTAATATTTTTTCGTCATTTCACATCACTTTTACGTAGCGGTTCATACGAGTAGAACACACCTTCCTGCTAAATGTTTTAATTGTATTTGTAGTGCTTATAGTCTCCGAGTACATCGGCTGTCACATACAGACGAAAAGACGGACGGACGGGTTCCGTTTTCACCATTTTGGCTACGGAACCTTAAAAGTAATATTCGTAATTGTATTGTAAACAACACTACTAATAATAAAGTACATATATTAAAATAGGTTCTCGCTGGTGGTAACCCTAGCGCTGAGGGCGGGGCCTCGAAAGAGCGCGTTGCGTGCGATAGAAAGAGATGGCCACGTTTAGGCACGTTTGGCATACCTAAACGGGGAATTTGTTAGCAGAGAAACTTCTGTACTTGTACTATTACTTATTCTGTGCCCACATGCCAATGACTTCATACTTAATTATCAAGTCGATCAAAACGCTCCGTGCTATCAAGTTTTTTTTTTTTTTTTTATTAAAAATGGGATCGCTCTTGGCCAGCATCTAGCCAGGGGGCAAAGATGAGGCCGACGATGAAGCGAGCTCACCCAGAAGATGCCTATTCACTCGTGCCTTAAAAAGGTCTAGGTTATATGAGCTCGGAAACACAAACGCCGGCAGAGAATTCCAAACCTTAGAAGTGCGCATTATAAAAGATGATTCAAAGCGCTTGGTAAGGTTAGTAAGGGTCATTTTCAGTATTTTGCTACGAAGACTTTGGCGTGTGAGGCACAACGGCACAACTTACAGAATCTACTGTGGTGACGGTAAAATATAATATTTACTCACCGGCAGAAAATTTGGCCCAAAACTTTTCTTGATTTCAATACTTACAATACTTACTGTAAGTATTGAAATCAAGAAAAGTTTTGGGCCAAATTTTCTGCCGGTGACATTAGGTTACTTTGAAATCTATATAAGTACGAGTATACATATATTACTAATTTCGTTCTGTGGAAGTTTAAGACATGCCGACCTGTTCTCTGTATAGACGATGACGTTTTTATAATTATTTTAAGTATTTAAATGAATCATAATAAAGTAATTATTGCTGATCTTGACCTAAAAAGCGTACTCACTTATAAACTTTCCTTATAAAATTAGCACTAAATGCCATGTTTACATTAACGACTAATTGTTTTACGAGCGGTTACCATAAATGCTATGAGGCTATTGAAATTTCCTTGTAAAAGAGATTAAAACGTTTTAAATAAATACGTCATATTTTATTTAAGTATCCTTCGTTAGCTATATATACCTACAGTGTTAATTTAAAATTAAATGATTTAGTATCGTAAACAAGGTTGTGTTAAAAAGAAAAACGTTATAAGTACCTACTTACTTAGGGATCGTTCAAAAATTACGTGATCATTTTTGCCCATTTTTTTACCCCCCCTCTACGTGATCACACCTTTTGTTTTTAACCCCTTCCCCCCTCGCCTTGATTACGTAATCTTCGTCCGTGCTTAAAATTTTTGCTTTTTATTAGCACTGACATGTTTCTATGGGTCTTAAATGACCTAAATTTGGGAAAAGGGGGTGTCGTTTTGTCAAAATGCATAAGGTAAGAACTATACAGTTAAATCAATAAAATTAGTCTTTATTACATATATTACACGACCGCTACAGTTTTGATAACTTTTACCCAAAATACTTACTTCCTCCAATCATAAATAAATAATAAATAAATATTTGTGGACAATCTTACACAAATCAACCTAGTCCCAAACTAAGCAAAGCTTGTACTATGGGTACTAAGCGACGATATACATACTTATATAGATAAATAAATACTTAAATACATAGAAGACATCCAAGACCCAAGAACAAATATTCGTGCTCATCACACAAATAAATGCCCCGGCCGGGATTCGAACCCGGGACCTCCAGCTTCGTAGGCAGGGTCACTACCAACTAAGCTAAAGCGGTCGTCATCATCATCATCATCATCAATATACCTATAACAATACTGATGCTTGGAAAAGTCGATAAAATATGCCGAAAAAGTATAAAAATACTGAATCTGGTCACACTGTTCCACAGTTTGTCTATAGCAGGGGAAATCCCGTTTCATCTATCTAATAGTGTTACCAGTAATAAACTTCAAAATTGGACGTAAATATTTAAATATAATATATTTTCGGAAACGAAGCGCAGATGACGTAATCATGGATTCTTCCCCCCCCCAAATAATCCGATGTATATACAAGCACCCCCCCCACCCCCCCACCTTCCGGTGATCACGTAATTGTTGAATGATCCCTTAATTAATAATTTGATTTATTGAAAAGAGATAAAATACAATACAAATTACTAAAACTAAAATAAACCTACCTTATAATTTATGGGGACTAACATATAATTATAAATAAAATAATACATTTTAATATTGGTGGAAACCATTACGCCTAGCACATGATGACCGCGAGAGTATATCGGCTCGAGACAGACAACGCGTCTTTTTTGATTGGGTGCTGTTAGAAAGACATACCTACTCTCGCGGCTGTCATGTGCTAGGCCTTCATATATGATTCGAGCAATGAAGACCGCTAACTGCCAATTGGCGGATATAATTCGTGTATAAGCGAATTTTGGCATAGCCCCCCCTTTTAGCTATATGGGAGCCGTAGAAAATTTTATGTAGATTACTTGCCTCTCAGAACATTTTTTGCTGTATGCCACCGTTTACGTGTTTTTAACGAAAAACTCAAAAAAAGTGAACTTTACAACCCCCCCACGCGTTATCTCTACTCCGACCCCCCAGGATTTTAAGTATGTTGTTAAGGACACCTTTACCTACAACTATGCCAAAATCCGGTTATACACGAATTATTTCCGCCAAGTTTTCCTTTGGCGCCTCCTTGCGGAACTGCGATTTTTTTCTATCGAGTGAAATTCATCAGGTTATGTAACTGACTGCGATTTTCACTAGGCAAGATCCTTATGTACACTTATATTTTTTTAGAATTTAAGACACTAATATTCTAAGCCTCAGATGGTTTTAAAAAACTCGAAAGTAGTAATACCAAGCCTTACCGCCCGCGCGGTCGTGTCGGAGGTTTCCCTAGATTTCCCCCAGGCCACTCTCCAACCGCGCACTCGGCCTCCGTTTAAAAAAGCCCGGTGCACAACTTGCTGTCAAGTCGCATAACGCGCGACTAGCAATTCCTGTCTCACTCCAACTCTGCGATTTGGAAAGAGAGAGGTAGATTTTTCTTTACTCGCGTCGCGTCGCGGCGTCAGTTGTGCTATTTGTGCTATTTTTATTACTGATGTAGCTTTATCTTATAATATTATATATAGAGGTCATGATCCTTAGGGCACCTTGCTAGCAATGTTACGGTCAAACTGACCATTATACACGCCGAATAAATCTTGCCGTCCGTGGCAATTGCGTCTAAATAATTAATGACGATAAACGCAAATTGTCGTACAATTAACCAATAGCCTTAACTTTATTTTTACGCTACGCAGAACGTTCACCCTTCGTTTGAGGGGTTTTATAGCTCACGACACGATTCCGATACGACGATCCGTGCTAAAGTACCTACAGTGAGGATTTCCTTGGCCGCGCGTGCGTACCTTATTTAACGCTCGCTCTCTTGATACATTAGGGCCTAAAATGGTACGTGTTTTCAGTTTATTTTACTGCACTGAGAGTAAAACCAATATTAAACTGGCCCCGTTTTATAGTCGCAGTTATCGCGTGATAAACGACAAGATAAAACACCTGTCACTTTCTTTTTTCTTGTCTATCGAGTGGTAACAAAAAGTAACAGAATGCTTTATCTAGTCCTCTAACAAGCCGGTTATCTCGTGTGACCAGACCCCCCCCCCCCCCCCCCCCCATAGTACCATGGTATGTATGTACATACCTGTCCCTCTTGCTACTTGGGCAACACACACCTCCGGGGTGTTAGTTCGCCTAAATGCAGCTAACATGAAAAGTGACACCGTCGGTCAACCAGGCCCCTATACCACAAAACTTTACAAGTGTACAATTTCCCAAATTGTACAATTTTCCATAGAAAATGTGGAAAAATTTGTCGAATTGTACGCTTGTAAATTTTGTGGTACAGGCCCCAGATTATTTTAAACAAGTTACTAGGCTTTGATCTTTTGAAGCGAACAAAAATAGGTTAACTAGACGACAAGAAAATAGAAATAAAATAATCATAAAATAGAAAATAGAATTTGCGCAGGACATACGAGTAGAAAAGTGGCGTGCTCTTGTGTCGGAGGCCAAGACTCATTTTGGGTCGTCGTGCCAGCCCAGTTAGTTAGTTAGACGACAGAATTATTATGCGGTAGAGAACCCCTATTATGATTCGATTCTCTGGTTGTCAAACATCGGCTTTGTTCGATAGACGATCTTGTGCACGTAAGTATACTATTAATTATCTTCGATATTTCCTCGTTTTAGTACTTCCGAGAGACGTAGAGCACAGTGGAACGTCATCTCGATCATATTTCAAGCAGTCCAACTGGGAAAGTACCTCCTTAAAAATACCACAGCCATAATAACATTAGGTGTAGCGGGGCAATCTAGACTGGTTTGACTGTGTGCAATGTCATGTTATCATTTTTTTAAATAAATAAATAAAATACCACTTCGCGATCTACTTACGATGACGACACGACATAAGTCGTCGCGTGTAACGGGCCGCGCGCGCGTTCGTGACATTATCCGTTTTGGGAAAAGCAACAATTTTCCTGCGCCTGCGCCTTGACCTTAAGCGGAGCTTTAAGCTTTCCTACTCTGCCTATTTATAACTTTGTTTGTGGTTACTGTTACCGTATAATCTAGACATTATATCTTTTATAAAATAGTACATTACTTACCAAGGGCGGTAAAACAAAGAATATCTCAGATCGCAGGTGTTTGACGCCCGAGCCGAAGGCAAGGGTGATAAATATGCGATCTGCGGCTTTCTTTATTACCGCCTCGCCCGTGATAAGTGCAAAATTTTATATCAGACCTTGGCCAGGAAGTGGGATTTTCCGCGCGTAGCGTGCGGTAATTGCCACTTTATGGCGAGGCGTAACAAAATACCTCATGATAGTCATGATGTGTGACATCGTGACATCTGATTGTATCTGTCGTTTTTTTTAATTATTTCTTAATTTTTCTTAATTGCCGTAAATCCTCATGTAATTAAAAGGAGTTTGCAACTTGCATTTGCAAATATCTAAGCTACTACAGTGTTAGCTCATCAGCAAGCGAGGCAAGGGTTTATTTTTGAAGTGTATGTCGAAAAAACACCACAAAAAAAATATTTTAAGGCCGTGTATTACCACTTTTGAGTTTTTAAAAACCATCTGAGACATAGAATATAGTGTCTTAAAATCTAAAAAAAATATATGTGTTACATAAGGATATTGTCTAGTCAAAATCGCAGTCATTTACATGACCTGATGAATTTCACTCGATAGAAAAAAATCGCGAAGTTATCCCTTTTTGGAATGTTTTTTCAATACTACGGCTATATTACTGATATTTAACATTTAATTTTTGTACTCAATTAAAGATCGTAAATAGTTATAGACAGATTCGCAGGGTTTGCTTTGATAAAATGATTGGCTTAATGACTATAGCTAAATATTTACAAAACTGCGCGCAGAGCTTGCGTAGAGAGCGGGATGGTCAATTGTAAACTCACGCATGTTAGAGCGGGACATTTGCGTTGGGGATACCTCCCCTTAAACTGGAAGGATTTTATGCAAAACCGCGCGTGTTCTTTTTCCCACCTCGTGGCGAAAACACAGACGAACGAAGTACTCGGCCGACTAAAATCGAAGTATTGCTGACCCGAAAACGATAACACTTATCCGTACCTAAAGCGGGTATTACACTGTCCTGAATTCAGGACACTTAGAAGGGTTCCGACCTATACGTTAGAGCGAGATGCTTCAACTCCCCTCCACTTGTTAGGACGCCAGTAGCTCAAGTATAAGTTTTTTCGAAACATTAACTAATTCGAACGCGTTTGCGTTTTGTCTCAAAATGTAAGAAAGTGGTATGAAAACATGAACAGCGCCTCTGGTGGTCACTAGTGGAAACTAAAACAGCGAGTATAACATTTGTTGCTAACCGATTAACGCGCGTATTTCAAACTCGGTGAGAGCGTTTTCATACATTTTGAGACAAAACGCAAACGCGTTCGAATTAGTTAATGTTTCGAAAAAACTTATACTAGAGCTACTGATTCAGGACAGTGTAATACCCGCTTAACATCTAACAGCCAGGACAGGCTTTTTGCTCTAGTGCCTTTGACATGCTTGTGTTATCTAATGGACACTGTTATCAGTGAGTACGTAAGTGTTTTAACACTATTGTTTTTTTTTTATGGCGTAACATCCTTTTAAGTCAATGAAATCATTAGAGATGGCTGGGTTGCATCAAAGTAGATTGTTCAAAAGCTGTTTCACTGTTCAAATAATAAAGGTTCATAATCTATTGGCATTTTCGTAAATTTGGTCAAAAAACAAATTTCTGTCTTCAAACTAATGTCTCTTCGTCGTCCGAGTAAACTTGCATAAATCGTCTTAAAAATAGTTTTTTTTTGTTAAATCGAATATAAAATAGTGAATGTGTAGAAATCTCGTAAAACTATAACTATTAATACCTATAACATTAATTGAAAGAATGTTGTTTAGAAGCAATAGCTTATTTTTAGCAGAAACCTATAATATAAATGTATTTATTGACTTAATATTATAATTATTGTCTCGATGGTCAGTCAGTAGCTCTAGTATAAGTTTTTTCGAAACATTAACTAACTCGAACGCGTTTGCGTTTTGTCTCAAAATGTATGAAAGTGGTATGAAAACGTGAACTAGTGGAAAGTAAAACAGCGAGTATAAAATTTGTTGCTAACCGATGAACGCGCGTATTTCAAACTCGGTGAGAGCGTTTTCATACATTTTGAGACAAAACGCAAACGCGTTCGAATTAGTTAATGTTCCGAAAAAACTTATACTAGAGCTACAGACCGCGCGACACGCCTTAACTGTTTAGTGTCCTTATTAGTCACATAGAATTAAAGTAGTCTGTAATAATGGCGAATATAAATTTACGAGGCGTCGCCCATAACCATGTTTTTTGAGAGCAAGACGCAATCAAATCTTACTAAACATTTTGTCGAATAGAGACAAAGTGTATCAAAATATTTCGACCAGTAGAGTGACTCTGTGAGGCCCTCGCGAGTGATCTTTTTTAACCAAAAATTGTCTCGACAATGATTATTCAATAGAACCCTGCTCTCAAAGTTTCACAAGAATCTGTTGAGAAATGCGGCTTGTATAGGAAAACAGCCGAATGGATATCGGGATATCTGCCCGCTGAACATACAAAAGCATTCTTGTCGAAGCTGAAAGGCTGAAACGGAGACTTCGTTTCATTACCAAAAATCGAAAATATATTATGAAAACAAGTTTATTCTTCTATATTCGCAAATGAGTTGCGTTAGACTGGAATGCTAAAAGCAGCTAAGTTGGATATTTTCATTTTCTTTTCCGCTAAGCGTCAGTTGTTGAAGAATCGATGCAAATATCCTTTGAGCTCTTTTGAGTGATTATCTACGGTCGACTCACACCTGACTCAATAGTGCTTGTGTTTTGTGGTTATTTTCGTGTTATCTGGTATGTTTAAGTATGTAAAATAAGAATTATACACAAGATGACAAGACACAGGTAAAAACTACAGACAAAATCAGTTAGTTATTTACTGGGAGTCTGGCAGTTCTTATAAATTATTATAAACTGTTTAATAACAAATATTATATAAGTATCGGTGCAATCAAAATCTGCATTGAACATTTATTATCGTCGCTGTTTAATCTTAGTCGTAATAGGGTTGTTAGAGCTTTTCTTATGTATGTTCATTATGCAACGGTAGTTACTTATAAATATGGTAGTTCTGACAAACATGTCTCTGGGTGTGTAAAAAAAGAAATTTGGATTTTTTTGGATAAAAAATGTAGTAAAAAGTTAGTGTTTTCTTATAAAGTGACTAATCTGTTTTGAATTTTGTTTGCCTTATTTTATCTTATTTCAGTTAATTTCTATGAATAACTGATAACATTTTAAAAACAGATGTAAATTAAGTGGAGTTCAGTCTTCTATTTAAAACTTTGTAGGTACTAATGACGACCAGGTGTTTTAAAGTAATGTAAATAAACACCTGCAACTGCGTCTGAATTCTTCTCAATAAGCCATGGAAAATCACAATCCATGTAAGGACCAAGAAGGCTGCCGAGACAGATGGTCGGTGCTTAGATTATTACACAGATAATTGGCGACAAAATGGAAAACAACGCGTAAACATTCCGATTATGCAAAGGATTTGAATCCAGGCAGTTAAGAGACGCTAGTTCCTAGGAGCTTAAACTTTAACGGAACGCATATTAAAATAGGTTGTGTTACATGTATTATCATTCCAGTGAAAGTCGAAGGACGAGACGGCAGTGTGCTGCGCGGTACGGAACGGAGCGCACGTGCGCCATCTTGCGCGAGTGACAGTTCGATTTTCAAATTCGAACGCGACGAACGAAACTGATTTAAGTATGTTTTTATCCTTTTCAAGTTACGTCATGTGGAAGTGTTGTGTTTTAAATTTAACGGTTTCATTTTCGTGAATCATGTGTTTGGCAAGCTGTTGCTGTATCGTTTGAGATGTTTTTTTTTTCTCTATTACCTATTAATGAGTTGCGTTTTAATTATCTACTGATTATCAGTAGGTAAATCAACTGGTGATAATTTATCTACGTAAATTGTATCTATGATAGTTGTACTGATTTTATATTCAATACCAAATAATATTCAGCACTTTTTGGTGAATATAGAATTAATTACGTAAATAAAATTAAAAATATTAACATTATTGATTTTATTCGTAACTATACACTAAAACGTACAAGTATCTTTCAAATTAATGGTTAGTTATTATAGAAGTTCATAAAAAATCTTTTTTAACGTATCTTGTAAAAAAATCTGCAAGGTCGTAGCCGCAATATTTATGATATTTAATTTCTTTGCCAAGCCCTTTTTTGTCAAATATTAGAAATCGAAGGTCAAACACCGATTTACCTGATCAACTGACCACCGTGACCCGGTCAGCCCTTTAACTAGGGCTGTCGCTAAAGATGGTTTTGCATTTTCTGATTCTTGGTATAAAAAGTTACACATTACTCTGATTATATTGCAAATTGTCACCGTGCCAGAAAGTTAAATAAAATCAATACAATTAAACTCTATGGTCGCGCATAATTATAGAAACGAATCTTTTAAGTTTTCGTTGGACTCTCCAAGGAAAACTAGTTTAATTAGTAAATCTTATCAACAGTTTCGAAATTAGAGCAATGAAGATAATGCACAGCCTTGAGCAGCTTAGGTTTCCAAATATTTTCTTAAAATAGTCCAACTGAAGGCATTTGTGTGATAACTTTCGGAGTCTCGCTTAGTTCTTGTTTCAACAATGAAGGATTATGCAAGAAATAATTGCTTAATCAAATCTCATTAATAAAACTTTATTTCCCGAAACGCCTGTTTGAGATGATCCTACATAATTCTGCACCACTAGACAACCCTACTTGAAGGTGACATCTCAAAACACGGTTAAGAAACAAGTTGCTGCAGCGCTGTCAAGATCAAAAGCACCTACTAAAGGGAAATTTGTTCGGAACTTGTCTCGTCTCCAACTTGATCGGGTAGTGTCATCTGATCTCGTTAGAAGGGCTATTTAATGAATAATTCAATTGGTTTTTAGACATGTCGGATTCTGTTTTGGGGTTAACAGAGCTTGGATTTATGTATGTATGTATATGTGAACACTTATACGCGGACAAATAGGTTACACATCTTCTGTAGCCTTAAAAGGAACTTTATTAGCTTCCTTAACATTGGTTTTGCAATGTGTTGGAAATGGAAGGCGTTAGGCGTAGCTTCCTGTCGCCATTCAGAGGACAGTGCTCGAATTGGCTTACTCGTACGAAACCACGGTTTTGTCTTTGTCCACATTTTGTGATAGATCAATAAACGTGATACGTGATGTTATATTTGGAAATCTAACTTTTTTCCTCCACAATTTATATTAAATCAAATATATCGATCTCAATCAATAATCTTCCGATCGATGTTACAGATTTGATCTTTCCTTCTACACATGCTAAAGCTTGTATTCATTTAATTTTTTTAACTATGGACTACTTTGGACCATTATCGTTTTTTTTTCTACTTTGCTTTTTTGGAGTTGGAATTTGGGGAATGCTCCTAATGTGGTTAGCTTAGCACCGTCGGTAAATGGTCAAGAAAATTAGTTCCCTAATGGCGGTATTTTGTAAACGATGTAATAGCGGGGTGCCTACTACTTTAGTAGTGATGATTCAAGAAACTTCATAATCTGTCCCACCTGTTGCGTTAACTTTAGTTAAATATTTACCTCCTACTGCTACTCCTAAGGAGAGACCTTTTTAATAGGCGCTGTACTGTTGCTTTGTAGATAGAGTTACAAAATATTATATTAATAGAGTCCATTTAGACCTCCACGCCACAATTAAAGAAGGCCGGTCGGAAATAAATAGAAACAAAGCATCTCTCTAGCAACGGTTTAATATCAGTGCCAAAATTGCACATAAAAATGCTTAAAACGTGAAGTTCTCTTGCGGAATATTTACATTCATGTAGGTATGTTATCGAAATAATAACAGCCTTTACCCTTCACGGGAAATCCATTTGGTGCTTGAACGGAAACTATTTAAACTATTAGCTCAAAGGTTTTTCAGAATATTTTTGGCAGTCGACCTTAACTCTGCTTCCGGTCGATTTCCATTCGTTTATGACTAATTTTCAAGACTATTTAAGGACAACTGATAACTTTGGGCGTCGGATGAGTCACTGAAGTCGATACCTTTTACAATACCATGCCCAATCAACTAACGTGATGGAAGGAAGGTATAGATTTCACCTACGCACATTTTACTATCTTCAAAACCTAAAAAAATTACCTAATCACCTTCTGAGAATATAAATATCGAAGGGAACAAACGGTTCCTAATTTTAATTTCAAAATACCCTATCTAAAAAATGTAATCATTAATGTTTCGTTACTTAATTACCTAGTCTCACGTCGTATAGTCTTGTATGCAATTTTTAAATTTATTCTCACAGAAAACTCAGGTCGATGACCGTTTACCATATTCATTATTTATTTCACTTGTGCCTAAACTTTCTATTTCTATTATCTTCAGGCAGGCAGCTAAGTTTTCTTCCGCACTAAGCATCTAGTTTATTACAATTTGGCACGTGTGTGAAGTTCTTTGACAGCACAATGGTATTGTGTTGTCACCATTCAAGCATGTCAACATCTTCCTTCTTCCTCCAACCTGTACTGTTTTTTCTATTTAGTTAAAAAAATATTGATTATTAATTGAGGCAAATTTTTAACCTTGTATAGTATAATAATCAGCATCGTTGTCGTACACACTAATCAATTTTATTTTATCTACACACATATCATAAATCCTCTAATATGCGTTCGGAAACCGTAGAAAATGACTCTCATTTCAACATTCAATGAATTTATGGCAATTTTCTTATCTGTGGCTAAGGCTACAGCAGTAATAAAATATTTCATTTTAATCTCATATATGATGTTAAAATATTACGTCAAACAAAACTGTCAAAATTTAAATGTCAAAGTTGACATGTCCCTATTCTAGTATCACTGAAAATTCAAATTCAGTCGATGCGAAATGTCAGCTCGATGTTTTTTTAGTATATATCGCACGAAATTTGAGCTAGAACGACATGATCACATCAGAATAAGGACTCTTTACTTTTTAAAATAACATTCAGGTATCTGTTGCCAGTTCTGATTTCGATATTTCCGCAACCGTGCAAAAAAGGTTGTATTAACACAATTATTATATTTATTTACTACGGTTTCTGAACCCATCTTAGAGTAATTATAATATGTGTGTAGATAAAGTAATGTATGCAACTGTACATAATTAGGCATTAAAACACTCGTGTGACCTTATTATGAAACTCGCCTTCGGCTCGTTTCATAAAACACACTCGTGTTTTAATGCCCCTCATTATGTACCAGTTGCATAAACTACTATTAATTGGTGAATACTTTGTCTTGAATAAAATGAAATTAATTGTGAATTCTCTTTTAATGACACTTAAACCCAAAACACAGTACGTCGTGCCAATGTCATAACAACAGCCAAATGTTTATACACATGGCGAAGATGCTATGATCATACAGTGAAAGATGTATACAGTAGGTTCGCGTTACTTCAATGTCAAAATGGAATATATTGATACTGCATTATTCGTTGCCGTATATTTAAATTTCCGCAAATTTATAAGAACTACAGTAGCAATGAAAATAATCATTACTTTGATTGCATCTTTTGTTTGATCATTCGTCGCTTGATTGATCTATGATTTTGATTTAATTAAGGTAAAATTGTTGTATGGACTTGAATGCATTTTTGGGCTTGTGCCCTACACCTCTCCCTCCTGGACCCGCTAGTATTTGGTTGCAACACAGACCCATGTACAGTCAGCAAAGTGTTGCGATATGCCTCGCATAATTGTGTATACTTTACCCTGCAGCTCCGACTGTACCTACGTTTTGGCCAAAAAAATGTTTTCCGTTCCACGACCAATCAAGTGGCTTAGTTAAAATTCCTCAGTAAAATAGAATTCTCAAACGCCGGAAGCCGAACTTTCAACGGAAGGAGACTGAACGTTTCGCGACCGAATTTAAAAATAGTCCAGTCTCAGTTCGAGGAGGCCAACTTTATTTTACCGGCCATAAACTTAATATCACTAAAGTAGCACTATTTTAATTTTCCTTTATTTTTAGTATTAACTACTCTCGATAATAACTACTACACTACATAATCTTAACAACTAAACATAGTGCAACTAAATATATAAGTAAACTATATAACGACATTTAAATAAATAAAATTATAATAAACCAACAATCGTGAATCTATCAAAGAAACAGGACTCACTGAAGTTATATTTCAATTTACTAATTTTTAATTCGAGACAGTAAACTGACGTTTACGGGCGCACATCGGACGTGAGTACATTATTTATTATGAATGAAAGTTACCCTTATATAACCGGATACATGTATTTAATGTATTTTTATGTATATTTTTGTGAAATAAATGTCTAAATTACGAAGTATTCATTCTGACATCTGTCAGTCTGTCAGTTTACAGTCTCGAATTAAATATCAGAGATTAGCTGCTACCATTACTTTTTACACATAAATCAGAACCTGTATCTCTTATTCTGATGTCTAAGCTATATTCCTGAAAAATTTCATTAAAAATCGTTCAGAAGATTAAAATCAACAAACATCGGCACAAACTTTCGCGTTTATAATATACTCGTATATGTATTACATATCCCAGCGGAGAGAGTAGACCAAGAGTAACCTGGTGGCACAGAGCGCTTCCTCGTCGGGAAATAGATCAAACGGCAAGATTAATTTACGCCATAATTATACTTGATAACTGTAACCACGTGTCTATTTACGATACGTTACGTTTCACAATGTTTTGGCGCCACGTACGTTGTATAGTTTATGAGGCGTTTGAAGGTTTAATTTTTTTAATGTTATTTGTAATTTTTTTTAGTACCGACCCTTTAACAAATTAATTTTAACGTTAGATGGTTTAAAGTTTGGTTATTAACGGTATTAAATAGCTGCTTTTACATTTGTGTATATACCAATCTAAGAAAAACTTTGACTCATTTAATTTTTTTACTTTTATGAGATATTACATTTTGCTTCATTTCGTAGCAACAAATCAAAAATTGATTCGAAATTCAAGAATTACGGAATTTCCAACGCATTCTCAAAAGTAGCCTCACCCAATTTCGCGGCGAAATTCTATTTTCAAATTCTGGAGCTGTCACACGCTTCCTGATCCAATATGGGAGCTTCAAACACTTGAGAACTATTCATTCAGTCCACTTAATAAAACCAATTTTGTCTAGTTATAAATAAGATTCAGATTTCAATGGTATTATATTTATACTGGAATTAAAATTCATTGTGCGTTTTTGCCTTAGGATAAATGCAGTCGTGGGCTGTATTCTAAAAGTGTTAAGGGTCATAATTGAGTATTTTGTTGGGTTATTGATTGCATTGAGTTTTGGTGAAGTAACGGATGCGTTCGGGCTTCGGTGCGTGATGTGAAATATCAAATGAATGTTTTTAGTGTGACCGACGCTTTGTAAGTACCTACTGTGCGGTGTGTGCGGGTATTATTATGTCACTGTGGAATGATTTAGATATTTTTTAAGTGTTTTTGTATTTATTTGGGACGTATTAAAAATGGACGAGTAGGTAATTGACTCGTGAATCAAAAGCGACATCGCCTATTTCTAATTTTAAATATTTGATTGCTTGCGTTTTTAGAATTACGATCTTGCATGGTTTTCCTTTGCTATCTTTTCTCTGGAAATTACCTTATTTGTTATGTAAGTAGGTAGATAGTTATTTTATTTACTTAGATGTAATTTGAACAATGAAGTATTTATAACGAGTCAGTAATCTATTATAGGATGGCTCTTCAACTGGAGATGTTTATTCAGTTTGAAGTATGATTGTATACTTGTTGTACCTATTCATGATATCACGATGTATCTCTATATTTTTTTCTACGCTATTGAAATTGTATTTTTGACATAAAATTTTAATCGGCATAATTTAATTACCTACCTACGTACCTACTAATGTTATAACAAATTATAATAATCAACTTACACGTAAAAAAAATATTTTTCACTTCTCATGCTCGAAAAGTGTGTCATATTAGACTTGTGAAGCGGGGCTAAAGTAGTACATTTAAGCCCTAGGGAAAATATGTATACATATTTATGATTTACAAAACATTTTAATTTGACCAATCAAAATCCTTCACCGATTAAATCCACCAATCACAGAAAAGTAATTTGACAGATTAAAACATATTTGGTAAAAATATCAACCAACCAGAACACAGCTGTACTAAAATCGACCAATCACGAAAGACGTTTTTCAGTTCTTTAAAGATTAAGCGGTGACTATGGTCAAAGCAATTACTCCCCTTAAAAGAAAAAAAAAGCGCATGATGCATCTCTTTCTTTGATATAGCTAAAGAAAGGGAGGCGAATACGCCAAGCAAACACGCATAGCGAGGCATATGGTGCTGGCCTTAGAAAAAAAAACATGCTGTCAAATTAGACATACACCCGCCAAGAGTTAAATTATTCATTTAAGATGAATAATTTGTGTTTATGTGTTTTCTCGCAATCGAAGTGAAAAGTAGAGTGTATAACTCGGGCCTAAAAGCCATATTACCACTCGAACAATTTTCCCTCTCTACGTTCGGGAAAATAACTATCTCGTGGTAATATGGCTTACTTTAGACCCTTGTCAAACAATCTACTATTATGAATAAATGAGTATGAGTATCTTAATCAATCACTATCAGTAGGTAGGTACCTGGAGGTAAATTAGTTATAATTGTACGCGATTAAGTCCCGTTCCCCAATAATAATGTGGTAGGTACCTGATTGGAAAATTCATATATGTTTTTTTTTAAATTACATGAATTAAACAGGCAAGGGGATGTCCACTAATTACATAAGATATTTCGAAAGGCAGTAAAATCAATAAAAATAAATATGTTAGAGGGAAATCTTACACAAAACGAATTAGCCATAGTACCTAACAAACAGAGAACAAAGATAGTGTTATGTGTACCAGAAATTGACGTTTTTAAAACTAAATTTATATTTTAACTGTATTAAATACAGTATATAAATACACAATTTAATACAAAAAGACAGCTTAAAACTCAGAAATAATAGTCACCCTTGTCACACAAATGTTTTGCTATTATCGGAGCTCGAACCCAACACCGTAAGCTTTAGAGCTCAGTTAGACATGATCACTGCCCACTAAGCCACACCGGACGTCAATAAATATGGCCATATAATTGATTAATAGTACATTACTTACCAAGGGCGATAAAACAAAGAATGTCTCAGATCGCAGGTATTTTACGCCCGAGCCGAAGGCAAGGGCGATAAATATGCGATCTGAGGCTTTCTTTATTATCGCCCGTGGTAAGTACAAAATTTTATGTCACCCCCCTGGCCAGGAAGTGGGCTTTTTCGCGCGCGGAGCGTGCGATAATGGCCACTTTATGGCCAGGTGTGACATAAATATATTTAATCAATTATGTGGCCATATTTAATAACAAGAACAAGAACAAATATTCGTGCTCATCACACAAATAAATGCCCCGGCCGGGATTCGAACCCGGGACCTCCAGATTCGTAGGCAGGGTCACTACCAACTGAGGCTAAAGCGGTCGTCTTAATTAAGGCGCTACACTGAGAAATTTGGAGACTTTGAAACGCTGTCCTGCCCAGACTAGCAAACAGTAGGGGCTGATTTTCAGATATATGATTCTTGACTATATGCTTGTGGTAGGTCTATATTTTTTTGTACGCTATTGAAATTGTATTTTTGACATGAAATTTTAATCGGCATAATTTAATTACCTACCTACTAATGTTATAACTAATTATAATAATCAACTTACACGTGACAGAGACGAGACATAATCACTACCCACTAAGCCACACCGGCCGATCAATAAATATGGCCACATAATTGATTAAATATATTTAGATATGTCACACCTGGCCATAAAGTGGCCATTATCGCACGCTGCGTGCGCGAAAAAGCCCACTTCCTGGCCAGGGGGGTGACATAAAATTTTGTACTTACCACGGGCGATAATAAAGAAAGCCTCAGATCGCATATTTATCGCCCTTGCCTTCGGCTCGGGCGTAAAATACCTGCGATCTGAGACATTCTTTGTTTTATCGCCCTTGGTAAGTAATGTACTATTATAGACGCTTTTATATATACTCATTAAGAACGCATAGAGCGCTATTAGTGCTTATTTAAAATTATATGCTCGTAGGTAATTAACTTGCCAATCTGATTAAGTAACTTACTGTGACTAGAAAATAGATACTCCGCAGTCAATGAATATCCAATGTTTATTCAGCATGGCGGTGTGTATGTGAATCTTACGCTACATCTTGTGTAACAGTGGACCCTGTAGCTCTAGTATAAGTTTTTTCGAAACATTAACTAATTCGAACGTGTTTGCGTTTTGTCTCAAAATGTATGAAAACGCTCTCACCAAGTTTGAAATACGCGCGTTCATCGGTTAGCAACAAATGTTATACTCGCTGTTTTAGTTTCCACTAGTGACCACTAGAGGCGCTGTTCACGTTTTCATACCACTTTCATACATTTTCATACAAACGCGTTCGAATTAGTTAATGTTTCGAAAAAACTTATACTAGAGCTACAGATGGGCGCTAGGCGTTTCTCACATGTATTATCGAACCAACTGAATCGTGACCCACCGTGGAACCTTGTCACAGTGACATCGTACTGCCTGACAAGGAAAATTATTATGACATTTTCTGTGACAAGGTTCCACGGTGGGTCAGTGATTCAGTTGGTTCGATAGTACATCAGTGTGAACGCTGCTTTAGAATATAAAAATGTGTAAATGCTAGGAGGATCACCTCGCCGCCGCTCGCTTCACCGTCGGCCTCTTTTCCACCCTGGCTACATGCTGGCCAAGAGCAATCCCATTATTAATAAAAAAAAAACCGGCCAAGTGCAAGTCGGACTCACGCACGAAGGGTTCCGTCCCATTATCCTTAAAAACTGCAAAAGATCATGTTTGTTGTATGGGAGCCCCCTTAAATACTTATTTTATTCTGTTTTTTGAAGTGAAAACTTCTTTAGCGGCGCTGAGCACTTTTGTACTGGGGAAAAATGTATAAACTCGCGATAAATTCCAAGACCAGGTTAGTTGACCCCTCCTAGTATCGTGATTGCTATGTTACGAGGGGTCCCCAGCTGGTCTTCTTAGAAAGCCAAGGTTCTAACTGTTTTAAGACAATCCTAAGATTTTCCATAAAGATCATATTTCAAATAAATTCTCATGGAAAGTAGCTCTTATTGTCCCTAAAAAAGCGTTTCCAAAGTCCAATATCGGATAGCCAGACTGACCGATTTCCGTAAAGATCATATTTCAAATAAATTCTCATGGAAAGTAGTTCTTATTGTCCCTAAATACGGTGACAGTTCCCTTCAAGATACCTAGTGGCCAAGAGTGATGGATAAAATACCAAGGGCCTGACACGCTTTGTAAGAGAAAGATAGCCTTATTGCGATTCCTATGAGAGGAAGTAGAAAATAGTGCGATGTTTTGTCCTTATCACCGATCGAAAAATGTTGTATTTGTGTCAAAGTTTTGTGTCAAGAAGATTGCAAAACAAATTGGCAATATTTGGTAGTGCATTTTATAAATGGAGAATTAATGATAAGTTTGGTTTAAATGAATAATAATTTACCAATTATCAGATCCGTAGTGTTTGGGTGTTCAGTGCAAACATGGTGGGGTGTTCAGTGTTGGGCTGTAAAAGCAAACTCGACCGAAAAAAGGCGGATGTTACATTCCATGCGTAATTTGCGTAAGTACATTTTCTTTGCATTTTGGACCCGTGTTTATTTCTAAAATCTCACCGGTACCAAGTTACTGAGCTAAATCATAAGTTATATCATGAGACACTTGATGAAATAGGAAAAATATGTAAATTAATTCAAAAATAACCTCCAAACATTTCACATATAAACCGATCAAATCGCGTAGTATAAATCTACCATAGAAGCCAGCTTAGAATTGATGTCCCATCATTCAGTCGGTTTATAATTCGATTTCGGGATACCAACAAATAATGAAAAAATCCCCTGAAGATTACCCCACGTTTCGGGAAATTCAAGTAATTTGATTTTTTCAGTTTTTAGGGTTCCGTAGTAAACAAGGAACCCTTATAGTTTCGCCATGTCCGTCCGTCCGTCCGTCCGACCCCCGTTTTTCTCAGTAACCGTTAGTACTAGAAAGCTGTAATTTGGCATGAGTATACATATCGATGACGCGGAGAAAACGGTAGAATAAAATCTTTAAAAAAAATTTTTTTTAGGGTACCTCCCGGGTGACAGTAACGGAAACGCACAGGGCCGGGCCGTCTTTAACCAATTTGAGGCCCTGGGCACATTAGGGTAATGGGGACCTATGACCTTGATAGAGCACGATTCTGTTAGAATAGACAAAGAAAGTAAACGAGTCACATTAAATGAATAGATATTAATAATATAATATTTCCTAAAAAATAAAATTAATTTTCAAAATACACCAAATTTGGGTTCTTCCTTAGAGCAAACAGCTAAATTAAATTTTCTTAAATAAACGCCTAATTCTAACCAGTCATATATATTTTTTTAAATTGAAAATGAGGCCGACGCTTATGCGAGCTCACCCAGAAGATTCACTCGTACCTTAAAAAGGTCCAGGTTATTTGAACTCGGAAGTACCTACATACGCCATTCGAATACCAAACCAGTAAACATTATAAAAAAAGATGATTTTGACCAGGTAATGAAAGTAGCCAGTCGTACGTCGTCTGGATATCTGATGGAAGAAGGGGGAAGGCGGTATGAGCTCATGGAGTTCCTGAGCACACTCAACGAATCTAAAGAAATAAAAATGGGAAATAGGTAGTATTGCTTACAATTTTTGAAGTGAAAACTTCTTTAGCGGCTCTGAGCACTTTTGTACTGGGGAAAATTTGTTGAATTCGCGACAGATTCTAAGATTCTAAGACCAGCCAGTTGACCGCTCCTAGTAATCGTGATTGCGATGTTAGGAGGTGTCAACTCAGCTAAACTCAGCTGGCCCCTATACCACAAAACTTTACAAGTCTACAATTTGACAAAATTGCACAATTTTCCATAGAAAAAGTTCACAAATTTGTCGAATTGTACGCTTGTAAAGTATTGTGGTACAGGTTCCTGGTCTTAGATGCGTAAGACACAATGATACTCGGGACATATTATGTAAATGGATTATGCGAATATGAACATGAGTATGAGTACAGTACAGATACGGATACCGATACGGATACCGATACCGATATGAATATCTTTGTTATTTGGGTCATTGTCAGTCGGAAAAACAAAAGTTGTCCATTCGGTGGACAATAGTTAACGGCTTGTGTGCATGTAATTTACGTTTTTATTATATGGATTTATAGACACGGAATTACAGATTATGCGGGTTATCAGATCAATCGAAAATTAAGCTTTGTAGCCCTTAACTTTTGGCATGTCCTGTCCACCGAAAAGACGCGCACCTAAATCTGACAATGACCCATTTACTATCTTTATTGAGTTTTCACTTCTGCCGGCACTCCCGGAGTGCAACCCGTTGTTTTTTTAGTATTTGTTGTTATAGCGGTAACAAAAATACATCATCTGTGAAAATTTCAAGTGTCTAAACTATCACAGTTTTTGAGATACGCCTGGTGACAGACGAACAGACAGAAAAACGGACAGCGGAGCCTTAGTAATAGGGTCCCGTTTTACCCTTTGGGTACGGAACCCTAAAAAGGATGACGGTGTATAAACGGTGAATAAAAATACGCATACAACCTGCCTGATGGTAAGCAAGCTTTTATTGTTCTCTGTTTTAATAAATAAATAAAAGCAGATACCGTAGGCTATGGACGCTGCCCACTAAACTAATCTCATTGAGGGTTGGGACCCAAAATCAAACTTTTTAAATACATATTTTAGTTTAGTTAGTTCTATGGTCTATTATAGATCAGTTTATACGTAGGACGTTATTTTAAGATCCCTATGACACTGACAGTGACATACCATATAGTGATGAGCATGTGTCGATACTTCAATTGTTTTTTTATCTGTGGCGGTTCTTATCAGCGTCCTCTCACGTACATTAATTTAAACCTCAAATGCGGTTATCGTGTAAAAGACGTTTCTGGCTACTAAACCGCCATTTTTAGGGTTCCGTTTCAGAATGGTCCAAACGGAACCCTATTGTTGGCACTCATGCGTCCTTCCGTCGGTCGTCTGTCACAAAAATATGTTTCGAAGATGTTTTCAACTTCCCTTTGACCTATTGACTTAAAATTTGGACATAACGTATTCTTACGCCGCACCAGAACAAAGACCAGTACCTACAGGTCAAAACAATAAGTGTTAAATAATAAATGAATATGTAATTTAACGTTGTTTTATTTTTACACAGTCACGTAACAATTAAAATGAAATATAAGACACGTTTTATTATTATCACTTCAATTATCGACATCTGTTATCGACGGCACCGCTTCCTTAGTCGATACAGACCAACGATATAACTTTTGCAGTACGTCACCGTGTATATTCCGTTAAGCATATTTCTGGGAAATAAGGGACAATTCAAGTTTCTTTCATATTGTTATTATGTAAATGTTACAATCCTACATAAATTAATTAGCTACATTCCCAAAAGATGCTTATTAACATTTCGATGTGACATCGACGCTGTTCCAAGGTTATATAAATGAACTGTCACTGCAAGTGTCATAGGGATCTTCAAATAACGTCCCACGTATAGTGTACATTTTTAGACTTTTTGGGTCACTCGTTACCATGGTTACGTCTCCTGGGTCACGCTTAAAAACTGTGATTTTACCGACTTTAATCCTACTAAACATGATTTTCAGCGATGTTTATAAACCCATTCTGACGTTGCTCATCTCTTGAGCATGCCAGAACTCCATATTATAGCATTTTTTCTAAGAAACTCGGTTACTGTTGTCTCCTGGCTGACGGGACAGAATAACAACAAGGAAAAGTTGAATTTAAACTTTCGTGAGACATGTTATAACTTTATTTTACTAAACGGTTAAAACTCACGTATAAATTGTCACTTCGGGCGACATGTTTCGAACTCTTCGGGAGTTCTTCCAATCGGCGCGGGTCGCTGACGCACTCATCCTGAGGAAGAACTCCCGAAGAGTTCGAAACATGTCGCCCGAAGTGACAATTAATAAGTGAGTTTTAACCGTTTAGTAAAATAAAATGAAAAGTTGATTGACCCTTTTACCATTTCACATTATTTTCAATGCGATAAGTAGTTACTTTTAAAAATATGAATAATTTATTCAATTTCTATCTCATATTGCACCTTTAGCATTCTTCTGTCTGAGTTCTGTGAACATCTACATTTGAAAATAAACTTTATTTTACAGTTATTAAGGTAGTAAAGAGTGTGTAGTGGAGCGTATTCGAATATGGTAGTCCGGCCATGAGCGGTGAGTAAGCGACCTTATGCTCAGGTGCTTAAATGCTCTTATACGATTCTTGTATGATATACTGTAATATATGTATATATATTGTAATATAATAGCAGTAAATAATTTTATCAGAAAATAATACTATTTACACTTAAAATTAGCCAAAATTGTTTGAATCAAGAATTCGGTTTAAAAAATGATTTTATATTTTTAAGACATTTAGCTTATCTTTTTTTTCAAAACTGATTTCTAAATTTAGTTCATCTATTTGTTGACACAAATTCAAAATTGTGATGTCTGATGTAATATCCTGTCATGGTATTTATGTTTTCGTTTCCGACCAACAGCAAACAATGTAACAAGCTTTACTGTAGTTACCAGGGTCTGCCTGAAAACCAGCGTTGTAGTAAGTCAGTAAACTTGCTGCAACATTATGCAGAGGCAAGCCCCTTTTTAGCATCAGAAAAAAAATACTAATTAAATATGCATGATTATTTTAAGTTATATCTTAAGTCTAATTTTAAGATACTTGTACGTGTAATTGTGTGTAATGTTACTGACAACTCGTGCCTTGTGATGTTGAATAAAATATTTCTATGTCTATGTCTACGTTATATTCTACTTATCTAGATATTTTATCAGGAACAATACTAGTGCCTTTAGTGCAATTACGTACCGTCACATATAACCATTAAAAGTGAACTAAAATCCATTAGCATCCATTCCCCATGGCCTTGGAGCGACAGATGGTTCAACCGCAATTTACCATCGATTATACTATTAGTTGTGTCGGTTGTGTCGCAGCGTCGCGTGTCGCAGTCAGTACTGCAAAGCTTAACAGCTACAAAGTCGATTAAACATAACCTAGTAACCTAGTATTTGGTTATAGAGCCTGCCATTATAGACTTACCAGCGCCGGATCTAGAAATTTTTCGAGGGGGGGCAAAAACTACAAAATGCCGCCTCCATCTGCATATATTGTCTTACAAATTGTTACCTCTACCATTTCAGAACAGTAAAAGTAGCTACTAGTTATTTACTCTAAGAGGGGGACGGGTTATACAGCCATAACGCATCTACGTATAGATGAAAAGGCGAGCGCAGCGAGCGCGAAAATTTTCAAACATTATGATGCAGATGCGGAAAACACTACATACGCATGAAGTCATAAAAAACGCGAGCGCAGCGAGCGCGAAATTTTTTGTCATGACTAGACGTATTTTGGCCTGTCAAGAAGTTCGAATTGCCGCCCCCCTGCCGCCCCTAAATTTGCCGCCCCCTAAACTTGCCGCCCGGGGCATGGACCCCGGCTTGCCCCCCCCCTAGATCCGGCTCTGAGACTTACTTACTTCCTTGCTTCCTACTTACTCCACTGCCCCAGGGCCCCAAAGTGTGTCTTGGCCTCCAATACAAGTACACGCCTTGATCCCGATCCTACCGGGAACTGAAAACGAAGTATCCTCTCTCTGTTGCTCCAATATGCAAGTGCGACAGAGAGGTAGATATTTCGTTTCGTTTTCGTTTCGCGGTAGGCCCTCTGTACTATATCTTACCACCACTCCGCTTGAAGCTCACGTAGGTCAGCCTCCACAAACGTCAACCCAGCGGTATCTGGGGTGGCTGACCGGCCATCTCCCTGTCGGTTTAGGGTAAGCTCTGTTGACAGCACAAAATACATAGAAATACAAAATTATCAAATTTATCATTTTTTAGTAAGCGTAATCGTAAGGTTAGCGGTCTAACCCCAATAAGTTCTATATAGTCTTCCTTCTTGTTGGGAAGGTTAAATGGCATTTTTGTAAAACTAGTGCCTGAGCTAATCTTCGGATTAGGTGCTAAAGCGGACTCCGGAAAACGCAATGCAAGGATGAACCGACCTTTTTTTATGAATACTACGCCGGTGGTAAAACTGCCTATTGACCGTCTGATTCTTGATAAGCATTGCCTTTATGGACATCTGAAGTTCCGGAGACTCGCTTGCACTTTAAAATCTCAAGTAGGTAACTATCCAAGCGTTTAGATCCATAAAATAATCAGTACCTAATTGGCATAAACATAAACAAAAGAAAAAACATCCAAGCGCAATGCCAATTAACATAAACATCGAGTTTTGACAACTGTCACTTGAAGCCAAACATGAGCGTCCCAAGAAAGCCACCTCTAACCTTGGTGTACAGTCGAGGGCATAAATATGTATACATTTTTGGACCTTATTTCAATGGAATAAAGTAAAAAAAGTGTATACATATTGGTGCCCTTGACTGTACGTTTGTCATTAGGGCCACTTTCGACTAGTTTTTCCGGCCCTTATGCAGGTCACCGTACGACAAGAAAAGTGAATATTATATTACTTGCACTTTGGTTCACGCCCTATTATTTATCTTTCAAAAGAGAAAGTGTCAATCTTAGCTATGCTTTACATGTAACGTGTATTTATTGTACGAAAAGTGTGAAGAAAATTTCTGTGCGTAAATAAAGCATCTTGAAAATACTTTGCACGTGTCATACTTCGTTCTAAGCCGCTAAGCGCGGTGAAAAGATGACTTTTGGTAAGGTACTGTTCATAGAATACGTAAGGTTTTGGTTGAAAAAAACTTAAAACACAATAGGTACAGATACTCTTTCGTAATGCATGGCTCTTAAATGTGACTATATAAGTAGGTAGGTAGATATACAGATACTTTGAACATTAGAGATGTGTATAGTACAAACATTAACGATTCTGAAATGTAGAGAACCAGATTAAAAGTATAGAACTTACCTATCTTTATTAGGTGAAAGTTATTACAAAAGCGAAACTTTTCCTTCATTAAAATGCTAATTCGGGTTACTTGTCTTTAACACGCCTTATTTATGTGACCGACAGACGGACCGACGATTTTATTTGATGTTAACATGCAAATACATCGTTTGTCACTTAGGTAGTATGTGCTATTACGGATATATAGCTGCAAGGGGTAGTCAGACGAGTTTTAGAATGAAAAAAACCTCATTTTCACCCAAAAAGTTTGCTGATGGCAATTACGTAGATTTTTGATTGCGTCAATGACGCCGCGAAAAGGTATCATTTGTTTGAGAATGACAATAATGGTAGATTAAAGGGCGTTTTGAATTTAGAATACGATCAGACTGGCGTACGAGGCTCGCGCAGGTAGCACCGGCCCACGCGCAGCCTTGGCGGTTGGCGCGCAACGGCCGACGCGCCTGCGTACTGCATATTATACCATGATGGCGAATATTTGCAGCTTTTAATTAAGATACAGCGTGTTATCGACTCATGGGCTTTATTGAAAACGTGAAAGAGTATTTCTAACATCGCCGTGCCCAAACTATGTTAAAACATTGACTGCTATAATTACTATAACAACAACAAAACAAAGATTAAGAACAAAATTGAATTCCCGGGCAGAAAAACAAATAAAATTTCAAAATAAGAACAGGTAAAACTTGCCACAGATAGTGTACGCCGAGCACAGAGCATAGATAAGCATAAAATATTTTTTAACGAAGTGTTATCTGTAAGATGACTGGTTATCTATTACTTTGAGCTTTCCGTCGGGTATTTTTAACCGACTTAGTGCAGTAAGGGAGGTTCTCAGTTTATCTCTTTATGATTTTTTTAATGTAATTTTCTAGATCGATTCGTCTTTATGTTTTTGTTTTTTTTTTTTCATGTACCTATTCAGCGATGTTATATAGAGGTTTAATTCGGTCCATCATTTATACACTACTCGTAGATACTTAGACTATCATCCAAATCTTGTTCATGGCTTGAGTAAAAAACACTACACTCCTTTTTTTGGGCAGTCGTGTAAAAAAATACTTAACAATTCATAATTGTCAGTGCGCAGAGCACAGGAAAAAATTAAAAGTAATAGAATGACAAAAGCTAATTGAAAATAATGACTTTTTTAGCAAATGAAGATCCTAACCTGAACTAACTATCCAGCCAGACAATTTGATCGTCACGTAATTTAATATGAAACGGCGCCAATTTAAAACAGCAATCAGCGTTGCCAACACAACAAATTAATTTGACCTCTTTCATCTTAGGGTGAGAAGCACCAAACCGTCTGTAATCGTCTGTAAGAGTATTGGCTATTACTAAACCAGTGAGTTACATCTGTGCTCACTTACCAATGGAATCTGATAGTGTGATTGTTTTCTTATGCGATGGCGCATTGTTACTAACGATGTCTCAACATAATTTGAGACTTTAGTGCCGTTAACGAAGCCTGAGTCTTCTAGGTACTTAAGATGTCCATGTACGCCTCCCGGCTTTGTATTTGTAAGAAGTAAGTTTGTATGGTTGAGGTGTTTGCTCGCATAGCTCAGAGGTCAGAGCCATTATGCCAGAAGTTCGTAGGTTGGATCCTGCTTGGAGTCGAAATTTTTCAAATTTGTAGTTTGCGTCAACTGCTTGCTTAATACAAAATTAAGTTTGTAGATTGACATGTTTGTATTCTATAGGGTGATAATTGCCGCCATATTTAAAGTTAATCGGTCTCTAATCTTTAACTTCGTGCAACCCGCCCTAGGTATAATCCTGTTTAATTTTAAAGTAGCCGGTTGTATTAACTGAGTTTTTTTGTTTCAGGTTACGAATTAACTTAAATACAGCAACGAAGTGACCTTGAAATGACAACGATCTGATTAACCTGACTAATTAAACTAATAAGTGTATGTGTGTGTGTGGACGTGGGTGTTGTGAAGTGAAGTTTCTACGGAGATCGCGAGTTGGTAAGTTTTATACTATATTGTTTTAATTATAGGATAAAAATCGACCAAAGAGATCAAAAAACTATGCAGCGGTTAAAATTAAAACTCGCGTATTAATACGGTATTTTACTCATAGTCAAATCAGCAACTTTTTATTAAATGTCAAAAACGCTCTGTTACTATGAAATTTGTAAGGACATACTGTCTTAGTGACGTCACTATGACAGTATGAATAGGTATGTTCAAATCAGCGTCCTTTTTTAAATCTTTATGCTTATAAAATCTTACAATTAGCTAAAATAAATTAATAATTGATTTTTTCCGAGTATTTTCGTTAGATTAGTCAAGAAAAAAAACATATTTTTTTTACCTTTATTTAATACCCTAATCACGTAACGATATGTACTACCGTTAGTACGTATTTAATGTCAGTTTTAGTATGGGATTTGGCATTTAAATCTATCGCACTAACGGTCGAAAATGTTACGTGAAAGGCCGGGTTATAGTAAAAATCTGATTTGGTAAACGGTTTTATTTCGAAATACTACATATTAAAAATGTAAAAAAAATACGATGTTATATTTGAGACCTTTATCTAGTGCCGTCGGATATCCGTTACACAATTTTCAAAACTTTGTTCGATAGAAAAAAAATCCAAACATACCTCTATTTTATATCTTAAAACTCATTTTATTTCAATCTTAGGTAACATGATGAGTAGAAAATAATACTAAAATAAACGTATTTGATGGCATGAGGGATGTCGGGATTAATATTGTTAATATAGTAAGCCATGTATTTTTCTCACCCAAAAATGTACTAAAAATTTACGAAAATTACGCGCACAGTTCCGTAGAGAGTGGGATGGTCAATTGCAAACTCACGCGTGTTAGAGCGGGACATTTGCAATGGAAGAACCTCGCCTTAACGCGCAGGCGACATATTTCGAACTTTATGTAACAAAAGTTTACATTAAAGGATCATAGTCGTACTTTGTCGCAGTAACATTAATATACGAGATCTAGCGGCTTTCATAATATAGATAGTGACTGTGATAAGGTACGAAGTGGCCCAGAAATAAAATTGGTTGACCGTACGTTAAATAACTAAAGCGGGTTTCACTTGGAACATATTTTTTCGTACAGCAGTGTAAATTTATGCAGAATGCAGCTTTTGAATTTAATAACTATGATTATAAATAATATTAGGTAAAGGGGACCTTCATCTGTAGTTCGCGGCAGTCTGCTAAATTTAATATATGAATCAAAGTGATAACTTAACTACTTTGTGAAATAGCACCTCTAATTTCTATAATATGATTTTATTTAACCGTCAAAAAGTTATCTAGGTACTTATACTAGCAGTAACAATATAACATAGTATTGTGAATACTTTATGGTTCGGACGCCCACGGAATATGAGTACCATAAACCAGAATTTTTATTTTGACAAAACGTCGAATAGATTGGGGTGACCCACTGTAGGGCCGTAAAACGTGATAGAGATCTCGCATTGGCACAATTCACGTCATTTATGATTTGATTTGTTGATTTTTTTTGTCGTAATAAGAAGATTAGAGCGTCTGTTACCTTATTTTTTAGGGTTCCGTACCCAAAGGGTAAAACGGGACCCTATTACTAAGACTCCGCTAACGCTGTCCGTCCGTCTGTCACCAGGCTGTATCTCATTAACGGTGACAGTTAGACAGTTGAAATTTTCACGGATGATGTATTTACCTATGTGACGTCTTATATCTGTAAAAGACTTTAAGCGAACGGTGGCTTTTTACCTAAGAGACGTAAAATGCCACTTTTCCCCTAAAGTTCATGCATGAATGTTGCGTCAAAATGTTCTTTCACTGTGAAAATTAAGTTTTTTGTCCAAGAAAGTTGTAGATTTATAGTATTTCAATTTATTTCCTGAATGAGCGGACTAAATTTTTATTTACCTTGCTTGAAATGTGCGCTATTCTACAACGCCTACTTTACAGAGTGATTTGATGACTAAATTGGCAATTATAAACATCTTTATTAGAGCCAATAAAAATTTAAATCACCATTTTAATTAATTATCAATTATCATCAAATCTCATTAATTTCAAATATAAATATTTACACATGATTTCCATAGTAGACGTGTGTTGCGCTCCTACTTGCGCTGATTCGCGATGTCAGCGCTTTATCAATCAATTGCGCGCGTCGATTGGACTTGCACAAGTGTTTGCGCGTGCGTGGCGCAAGGGACGAACGTCAACGTCAACGTCATACTTTTTAATTTTTTTAAAAATGGGATTAGGTACTTTTGGCCATCATCTATCCAGGGGGCAAAGATGGCCAATGGGCCGACGGTGACACGAGCTTATAGTTCGTACAAAAGTGTAAGGCCAAGTGCTGTCAAATTAACGGAAGCAAAAATCTACCTCACAGTCAGAGCTGTAAGTCCAGTTTTGCTTGCGTTCATTTGACAGAACTTTGCCTTAGAATTGTATACTCGAACTATACTCAGAAGATGCCTGTTCACTCGTGCCTTAAAGAGACTTAAGGATGATTCACAGTAGACCGTTCCGTGTCCGGACCGGCCCGTTTTCTAAAACAGGACGCGCGACGGCCCTTGATTTCTTGTATTAGAAAACGGGCCGGCCCGGACTTGGAACGGTCTATCGTGATTGCTTTATCGTAATGATGGAAGTTTCAAGTAAGTGTATATTTTACCAAATTTTTGAGAGAGTCATGAAAGTAATTGATTGGCTGTTTGTAATGTTCATTAAATAGCTTTACCAGTTTTTAATATAATGAACAAAAATCGAGTCGCATTGTAAACTTCTTGGCTTAGGGTCCAAACGAGCGTCGCCATATTTGTGACATTAACCGAAAATTTTGGGTAATGTCACAAAGTATGATGAGCGACGGCTGAAATTACGCAGCTCACTATACGCATACCTACAATTACGCTCAGCTCATTTGGCTTAATTCTCACTGTACGTACAGAAATCGTCGCAGCTCATAATCTGCGCCGACGCATGCCATACAAATTAGCCTTGCAGCAACACTCGCTAGTGAGCCGCGGTTTCGTCTTCCATTTAACGGTTATAAACACGAGTATTCGTTTGAAGTTTCATACAATCTTGCCACCTTATAGCACCTTATAGCATTTCCGACTCTTTTTAGTTATTGACAATATTAGACATAGAAATATTTCAGTCAACGATGATCACAAGGCGTGACTTAACGATAAAAGTTACATTATACACGGTACCTATCTTAAATTAAGACTTAACATATTAATCTAAAATAATTATGCGGAATATAATCGTGGTGTTAAAAAGAGGCAAACCTAAAGTGTAAAGTTCACTTTTTTAGTTTTTCGTTAAAAACTCGTAGACGGTGGCCCACAGCAAAAAATGTTCTGAGAGATAAAAAATGTACATAAAATTCTCCACAAAAAAGGTTCTACACACTTTTTCGCTAGAGTGAATATTTAAGGAGATTTTCAAGGGGCGATGTTAATCAAATATTGCTTCCCATTCTTTTGTTTTTCACGCAACACAAGCTAAATATCATGGATTCCGTTTGCAAACCATTTACACACCGCAGCGGAATGATGGGCCTTAATAAAATGTATTAACATTTAACGACAACCTAATAGATTTTAGTGCCCGTAAAACAAAGTTCACGGTTGAGTTTTAATTAACTCTGAAGAAACTGTTGCAATTCGCTGTCTAGTTTCGTAGAAGCATTTCGAAACTGTTTACGAGTGTTCCCTATATATTATCTTAAGGCATTAATTGCCCATACAATTTTGTCCCTAAGGGCGTGGCCTAGCAGCAAATGTGTTATCGAGTATTTAGGCCTAGAGGGTGATCGCGTTTATATCAGACATATACCCCGTTTTTTTTAAGAGTAGAATTTTCGCCTACAATTCTTCGTTTCCCTACAGACATCAGAGAATATTTTGTATTAATTTCAATTGTTTCAGTAACTAGCTAATCACGCCTCAAAGATAGCACGCCGCATATTTTTCCGTTTCAAGATTGTTTTCCCTGAAATCGCATAGCGACAATCGCACGATTTTTCTATTCTGAAAAAAAACGGAGTATAGCAAGGACATAAAGTACGAAAAAGACGAAAGCTAATGGTCGTTTTTATACTTTACCGTGGACGTGCACGTCCACGATATTCTCTATTTAAACTGGCATACTTACTAAATTTCCCACAGGTGAAAACGGCAAAGTAACAAAATGTCCAGCTGGTTACGAAGCCGATTGTACCTGGCAATGTTACATATCCGTGTTATATCATATTAGTCGCCTTCGTATAATCTCCATAACGACCTTAACCTCGGATTCCAATAAGTCTGTCCGCCAATATTTTTTGCATCTTAAACCAGAATTAACGGCTATAAGTAGTTGATATTTTTTGCTAGCCGATATTTTGTAAAATGTTGTTGGTTTTTGAATCTTCTGGTATGCTAATTTAAGTCGTATTTTGCACTAATTACTTTGACACAGCTCGGCGAAAATAATCTTAACACAAGTTACAGCCAACTTCGTACCTTGTCAATCTTGTCATAAGAGATCTCTAGCGGCTTGAATATTATAAATGTTCACTGTGACAAGGTACGAAGTGGCTCAGAAATCGAATTGGTTGACCGTACACAGTCAACAGAAAACGTAGATGATCATACGAGTACCCTACCGCTTTTACTACTTTGACGCATCCCAACTATCGCTGTATTGTTATGTATAAGTTACTGCGACAAACTACTAAAATGATCGTCTACTTTTGCTATTGACTTTACGTTCGTAGTTGATTGATAGTATGTACTAATATCAGTACCATCTGGATTATTAATTAGAAAACTATATGTTTCTCCGTAAACAAGCTATGTGAAAAGCACGACAGGCACAATAGTTCGTTTAAAAAAACTAACAATTAGGTAGGTATCGCATACAAACATTTTCACTTACATACCTTTGAGATGAAGAAGGGGACTTCCTGGAACATCGTATCAGAATACGATAGGTACCTACATGATAGTAGATAGTACTCTATACTTAATTTGCTAAGTTTAGGACTAGATCGATTTGTGACAATAATCACAAACATTTAAGGTTTTTTTGACCGAGTGAAACGAAGGTCTCTGCTTCAGGTTACGACAAAAATGCATTTCTCAACCGATTCTCGTGAAGTTTTGTGAGCAAGTTCGAAAATTAAAAGAAAGTTTATTGTCGAGTCAGTTTTCGGAAATTAAAAAAATATTTTTTTATAAACGTTTTCGTATGTTTCTGCGGCCGCATTTCGGTTTGTTCTCCTCTACAGGTCGAATTTTTCAACCGATCCTCGCGAAATTTTGTGAGTAGGTTCTATGATTATAAATTTTTTTTTGTCGAGTAAAAGTTTGGAAATTTTCAAAAATTTTTTTTGCCAGTAGTTAGTTCTGCTCTACGGGTCGCAGTTCACAACCGATTTTCATGATTAAATTTTGTGAAAAAGTTTTATGACCGATATAAAAAAAATTTTTTCAATGCCTGTTTTGTCATACATATATATTGCATTTCTCAACCGATTGTAGTGAAATTTTGTGAGCAGCTTCGGTACCTAAACATAGTTTTTGGAATTTAAAAAAAAAATACGCACGAGGTCTACAGCACACAGACCCACTATTTTTAATTTGCTACATTAACGATGAGCACAACATTTCCACGAGCATCGTTTCCAAAACGCCAGTGACATTGGGCTGAGATTCCGAAAAGCCTGGCGGCGAGGCCGCGCCAGCTGCGTTCGCGCATAAGGCGAAGCGGGTCAATGCGGCGGCCTTAGCGGCCCACGGCGCCTGCGCCAAGGGGACGAGCGACGTATGTATGACACGAGATCTATTTATCGCTAAATATACCTCTAGTATCCAAAAAATTTCTTCTGAATAAAAAAGAAAAATTTCTCTGCGTTGCCCCTAACGTTGACTGCTAGAGAATGGTTATGGCATTAAGTCCGCCTCTTATACCATTAGTTTTACTTTTGTTACATCAATAAATAAAAATATGAACTTTATTCTGTAAGTGGGCCGCAATGGCATGTTTACAAGTCAAAAACTACTAGCGTTTCTCAACGACCACTGCCGAGAAGAAATGCCGAAAGAAACTCGACAGTCAGTAATTTTCCCAAAAATATGCTTATTACAATGATAAATCTGAGTGTCTAGATAGACACTACGACGACGACGACACAGACGACGACTACGACGTAGATACGTCGTAGGCTAATTGTATAATACGCCGTATTACATTGTGGCTTGGCGTTTACAAAACAGAGCTGTTTTGTATTACGTCGGGTCAACGATTAGGCGGATTCAATACGGCATACGGCTGAATGAAAATCCGCCGGAGTGTGTTCGGCGCAAGCAAAAATTCGCCGCAATTTTTGCTTGCTGCCAAGCTAAGAAAGCAGAACGCGTCCAAATCGTCCCTACATCTCTTTTTTTAATTACTGTTATCAAATATTATTTCATACATAAGATTTTGTAACTAGTACAATATATAGCGTCCCGCTCGCGTACTATAAGTTATACCTACATCACCGATTAAAGCCTAATTTACACGTACGAGACTCGCATTCGAGTGTCATTACACTGCGGGTTACGAAGGTATAACAAGTTCCATCGCTCCATAAAACCGTGCAATGTAGTTAATGCAGTCTCGTATTGTGCCTTTGGATATATCATACACATTTAGGAGTTAAATAATAGAGATAGAGATGCCGTTCTTTAGAATAGTTGCAACCGGAATGATAATAGTGCGGTCGGTCCTACAATGACACAGATGAGACGGACTGACAGGTTGCCACACCCACTAGCCACTATGTAGATCGGTTAGGTATACTTACATGACACATTAGGCGACGACTATTGTTTTATGCTGAGGCCGAGGTGAATTATAAAAGGTAAATAAATGCTCTAAAAACCTCTCTTGAAAGTGTACAAACTTCTTGTTGATAAAGTTGAGGGCATAAAAATCTTCCTTTTGAGTTTATACACCTACTCAAAATCCGCACAGCATCTAACTTTTGGCCACAGGAAAAAAGAATTATTTCTTTACAACTCTGTCGCCCCAGTTAGAGTTACATTAGGTACATACTTGGAAACAAGGCACACTGAGAGTCCGATAGCAACGCGAGCTCGGCAGTAAAACAGGGCAAAAAAAGGGTAGTTTTCAGACCGTAGGTGACCGTGCCATGTCCTATTCCCAACCAGGCCGGTAGCATCATTGAGGATTTCCTTCGCCAACGCAAAAAGAGTCATAAAATTCCAATCGCAAATCACCTTTGGTTTTTACCTCAGTCTCTAGGCCGGTTATCCAACTAAGGCTTGCACCGATCTGTGCGATTAGCTTATGTCAAGTACAATTAGTAAAGAAATCTATCAGTCTCGTAATATCTTTATTTCTTTTCTGTAGCAATATTTTTACGTTTAAGACTAGCTTCTTAACAGGTTAGTTCTTTAGCAGCATTACATATAAGTATTTCTGATAGCTATTTCTGAAATACTTGAACGAATAAAATCAAATGTCGTGTCAACAGCAAAGCAAGAGCCCACTCTGTACCTAGCTAATCACCTGACACCCCGATCACTTTCTTTCTTATTTAAAAAGAAAAAGAATATTCTTCATAATATTTCAGTCTAAGCTTATTGTACAACTAGCTTTTGCCCGCGACTTCGTCTGCGTAGAACTCGGTCCATATCAACTTCTATACCGTATTTCGCCGTCACCAGGTAGGTACTGCGGGCCGGGCTATCTCACTAAACATTGCGCACGCCGGCTCAATGCGCCCGCATGAAACACATGACAGAGGATTTAATATATGGATGTAGATCAAGTAACGTAGATGAAAATTAATATGATGCAGTTGCGGAAAAAACTTCATACGCATCAAGTATGGAAACGAAAACGCGAGTGTAGCGAGCGCGAAATGTTTCGAAAATTATGATGCACGTGCGGAAGAGACTTCATACGCCTCAAGTGTAATAGGTAGATGAAAACGCGAGCGTAGCGAGCACGAAATATTTCGAACATTACGATGAAGGTGTGGAAAATACTTGATACGTATTAAGTAGCGTGTAGATGAAATAATTTCGAACGTTATGACGCAAGTGCTGAAAAGACTTCATACGCATTAAGTAAAAGATGAAAAAAAGACGAAAACGCGAGCATAGCCAGCGTGAAATGTTTCGAACATTATGATGCAGGTGCTGAAAATTCCATCAAGTAATGTAGCACGAATGTAAATAATTTTTAATCATTTGCAAGCCTGCTTACAGGTTAGATAGACTGTAGTACCATATCTGGTATTTTTAAGTAACAACTTTGAAAGCTATCTTAGCGGCCTCACCTCACGTAAATCCAACGCAATCACGGAACCGCATCGTGCCTCAGCAGCGCCGAGGTGGCCGCGTGGCGGTGCCGCGCTTGCCGCGAGGTGTCCAGTGGTTGAGGGCTTTTTACGTTTGAACTGTTCACCATGGCTGGTGGTCCTGTCCCGAGCAGGGGCGATGCCGTTACGTAGTGGATAATGGCTGGAGCACACCGCTGCATCCGCACTCATCTGGTTTGCCAAAACCTTAACTGTGCGTTGCAGTATGAAGTTTCTAACAAAGAATTGGGGCGGTGCCGGTCTTGTGCCGAGCCTTTATGTGTGCGACAACCTTAATTAATCTATTTTATTGAGCTTAAAATGTCCCACTGCTGGGAAAAGGCCTCCCCCCTCTTTTTCCATTCCTCGCGGTCTTGTTTATCTGCCCAGTCTCCTTTTTAAAGAGTCCAAATTATCACGCCACCGCCGGCGTGGTCTACCGCGTCTCCGTTTTGAGTCGTGGGGCATCTACTCTGTGGTCTTTTTAGCCCACAGCTCATTCGGCATCCGGTAGACGTGTCCAGCCCAGTCCCACTTTAATTGGGTTATTTTCCGAGCTACGTCAACTATTTGAGTTTTGGAGCGCAGTGTGGTGTTCCGGATTCGATCCACCAACTTTACACCTAATATGCTGCGCTCCATGGCTCGCTGGCAAACCCCGAGTATGGATTTCTGGGCTTCTGTCAAAGACCAAGTTTGTGCACCGTAGGTGAGAACTGGAAGTATGCTCATGTCCATGAGCCTACGTTTAAGTGAAAGAGGTAGGCCGCCTTTCACTGGGTGATTCATAGACCAATAGCTCTTCCAGGCGTTTAGTGTCCTCCTATCGACCTCATTTTCTTGTCTTTGTCGACAATCTTAACAGCTCATCATAATCAAGTGGTGGCGAAATTACTCAGTTTATAACTACGGTGGAAAGAATAAATAAATCATATCTAAATCATGCAAATACCTATTTTATCTTGCCACTTTAAGACTCAAATTAGTAAATTGTGCAAGTGTAGTTCTACATTAGCTTCCTTTAACTTTAACGAATGACATTTGTATACTGACCAAGGGGCTGACACGCTTTGTTAGAGAAAGAGAGTCTTATTGCGATTCCTATAAGGGAAAATAGAAAAGAGTGGCATGTTTTGTCCCTATCACCGACCGAAAATTTTTTCATGGTCGGGTTATAGGCAAAACGCAAACTTCCATAAGCAAATACATTGGACATGCAAACCGGCCAAATTGCGTAGTACAAATTATGTATGAAAATTAGCAAGTATGAGAAAGACATAGCACCGGTCGCTCGTTGGCGCATCTATAACTAAAGAGTTTATATTATATCTATGATCTGTATCTGTACACTTGACACACGTCTCTGACATGTCAAACGTCAAATAATATCGTAACATTTACAAATGTCTAGACTCACCTCACCATACGTCCCAATTGTATCTTGAACCTGAGATTCGTGAAAACTGTGAGCATGTTCGGATGTCAGGCTTTCACTGGTTCTGCAGAGACGAATTTTCGTGGGCATTGTAAATACCTAACATGGATCCGGTTCATAGATTGGAAGTTGAATCTAATTTATCAGTTTAAGGGATTATTTCCAGGATAAAAAGTATCCTATGTCCTTCGCCGGGTCTCAAACTATCTCCATACCAAATTTCATCTAAATCTGTTCAGCGGTTTAAGCGTGAAGAGGTAACAGACAGACAGACAGACAGACAGACAGACAGACAGACACACTTTCGCATTTATAATATTAGTATGGATAGATCGTTTTTTTAATACACTACTAAAGCTTGCCTTATCCAAGCAAATAGGTACGTTTACTTTTAAATCTTTAATTGTCAAAAATTATAAGTAAAAGGAAAAACTAAATATTGAAACTACCTAAATATAACTAAAATTATTACTAAATTAACATTCATGAACCACCTATTTATTTATTTAGGAGAACGAACCGGTGTATAACAATGTAACAACATGAATTTTAACAGCAGAACCAATTACACAGGATCTCACAGATTGCGCTGAGTTTAGAGACAGTTGATTTGTATTGTAGAGGGGTCATAAACACATTTAGGTTTGCGTTTTTCCTATGGACATATCAAAAGTTAAGGGCTACAAAGCTTAAATTTCGGAGAAGTATTCCGTGAAACAGCCCCTTCGTTTCTATAAATCCATGTGATAAAAGCATAACTTACATGCACATAAGCCGTTAACTATTGACCACAGGAGGGGCTACTTTTGTTTCTCCAAGTGTTTATGACCCAGGACGACCTCTTAACTCTATAACTTTTCGAAGAACAATACAGAGGCAAGTAAATTACGACGAGATCGATGAAAATAACAACGTTACAAAAATAACTGCAATTCTGCCAGCTTGGCCTTGACATACTCGAAAGTAATTGTTTGAGGAAAATAAGTAAACATTACAGATGATACAATGGCGGGTGATCAGAAATATTCGAGGAGGGATCACTTTTATGGGTTTACCAATATAATGTGTTGCAGAAACTTTTTTGACAGAAATGCACTTTTGGACAATTTTCATTTCAGAGAGAAAAAAAGTGTCGCAATTCTAACTTAACCACCTACTTTTTTGGTAGACCTAATATGGGTGGCTGTACTTTCCTCAAAAGTTAACAGTTTCTGAAAAAATTAAGTTTCTGCGAAATGATAATTTTGCAAAAAGTGTATTATGCCAGATGAGAGTACCTAAGCCACTTTTGTGTAATACTGTTAATGCATTCAGACATGCTAGAACAATGTTTATTGTACAGTCACTACAGGTCTTGAAATATCAGTAGGTGGTATAGTGTCTAGAATTTGGTTACTAGTTAATTGCAAAAATCAGTTAATGCACAGGTAAATTGGGGGACCTAATAGTAAAGATGAAGAAGTTTGTAGTAATATCTAGCAATAAATTTGTAAGTTTCAATGACTGAAAAAAACCTGCATTATCCAGGCAAATAGGTACGTTTATTTTTAAATATTTAAGAACATGTAGTTGGCTTCAATGTATCTGATTTAGTCGAGTGGGGATTGATGTGCCAGGACAAAGTGATTTAAAATATGTGAACACGACTTCATCGGTTAAGGGAATAACTCAGATAACTGGCAACTCATAATGTTGCTCAGGTTTTGGAGGCTTACATCATCATTAGCTTGCCTTTTTCCCATTTATTTGGGGTCGGCGCAGCACGTCTTTTTCTTCTATACATCTCTGTCAGTCGTCATCTCTACATTCACATCCTTCTTAACTTCTTATTCATATCGTCTCTCACACAATCCACCTACCTTTTCTTTGGCCTACCTCGTTTCTTGCATCCATCCACACTCGTATCAAATACTCTTCTTGTTACATGGCTTTCATCCCTCCTCATTACATGGCCGTACCACGCGAGGCGATTGGCTCTTAGTTTTTTGGTAATGGGTGCAACTTTCATGCTTACTCTTATATACTGATGATATGAGCTCATTCCTAATCCGGTCCATTCTTGTGACACCACACATCCATCTCAACATACTCATCTCTGTAACATGCATGCTCGTTTCATCCGTCACCTTTGGTTCGTTTTAGGGACTTACATATATTTATGAACTCTGTACATGTAGGTACATGCCACTTGAATGTCAATGCCACAGTGCCCGAGCTGCCCACCATAATGCCACTGACTCAACCGCCCACGCGTGTGTATTACGGAGCCTTATAATTTAATATCTGCCTACTGCCTTATTAGGCCTTAACTTGCTTTAATTCGTCATACTATAATAACGGGTAGCATTTAACGAACCACCAAATTAGTTGCCGAATGATGCTCTAAAAAATTACATTGATTACCAAAAATACTAGATTCGCACCAAATTTTCAACTCCTTTTAAATATAAAGTGCAACTCAAAGAAGTAACATGTCGATAACCTAATGAATTAAATTGTTACCAAATAAATTAGTCACTACCCAAAAATACTTAATGATCACCTAATTTCAAACACCAAATTTCATATAATTTACATCCAAATATTACAGGGCTCGTAATCCTATTAAAATTATTTACACCCAAATAATTCTTTCAATACCCAGAAATACTACATGATCACCAAATTTCACGCGGCAATTGTTTTTTAATGTCCGACGTGCAAAGCAGTTCCAATCTAGTCTAACCTCATTGGTAGCACACTGATGCGGTTTTCCATACGGTCCGTCTCGCTCGCACCTCGCACCGCGTGCGAGCAAGACAGCGCTAAATGATTTTAAGAAGTTGAAGTTTGAAATAAAAATAGCTATTTTAATTTCAAACTAGTGGAGATTGGAACAGTATTGACGGATCTCCGCTGGCGCGGAGCTCCTATTTTGAGTTGTTTTGGCCCTTCGGGCCGATGCAAAACTAACATAACCTAAACCTACCTATACCTATTTCTACCTATTAACTTCCTTTAATTTTTCCATGAAAGTCTATCTATATTAATAAAGTAAACTCATTTGAGGACCTTTATCCATTTTCATAACAAACTAACAATTTAATAAATCAACAAAACTCATTTTCAAATAAAAGGTTTCAATCAAACGCGCTCACGTCAACGCATTAAAAAAAAAAAAAAACTTCTTGCAGTTTGTAAACCATCAGCAATAGGTAGTTAGAATGAAACAGCAATAGGTACCTTTCACTCTAACGACATATCAATAGGTTTTATGCTTCAGACAATTCTTTGTATTTGATTGAGTGAGATAGCAGTATACGTGTTATTATTTCACACCGCCACATTGCGCGTTGCTTTTTAAATTAATTTTAAATTTTACTTTCTAATTTATAACATTTTGGAAATAACTGAAATATTTATAGTGCTAAAAACAATTAATTTGTAACTGTTTATTAAAATGTAGCATGCGATGTATATAATATTTGGATGTAATTCTAATGAAAAAAGGTGCATGAGATTAGGTGGTAGTTTAGTGTTTTTGGTGGTACTTGACAATTTTTTTGATGCGATTATAAATTTATACGAACGCAATAAGTAAAATAGGTGCAAGTGCTGCAAAAATAGGTAGAATTTTTTTGGTGACTCGGAATTGCTGATCGATAAATTTTTTTGAGTGTTCAACCTTATTTTAGGGTTTGAAAATTTGATGATATCAAAAGTTATTTAGGTGATCATTTTATTTGTTCCCTATAATAACATGATTGTTCACGTTTCTGATAATTCATAAAACTTGTTTTTGATCCCAAATTAGGTAGGTAGCTATAATTTCGTTTCTCATTAATGTAATTCGTCATTTATTTTCTTACTTATGAAAAGGTGACCCCTTACCACAGTCGCATGTTTGCCACCGAAATAGTATAAAAAATAACCTCCTCCTTTTTTGAATCCGTTAAATAAATCCTCTTACGGCAAAGTGCCAAAATTATGAATTAACTTAATTAACTATGTGCATACATTACAATCATTACATATTATGTTGACACCTATAACCAATACCATGATCGACTGGTCGAACGGAAACCATTTCGCTTCGCCGGTGAAAAAACTCGGCTCGATCAAGTGACAGTGGAATTTTCTCACAAACCTTGTAAAGTCAGACGCGTTTCGAGCTATTCCATGTTCTCCAGTGCCTGATCAGTAAAAGTGTGACTGTTCCGTGCAGTTACACTATTAAACTAAGGCGACTTCCTGTCTAGTCTGTGCGGAGGTGGTACAAAATGAGAAAACTGTCAAATGTCAGTGTCAACTGTCAGTCGAATACCTATCCGTAGTTACCGCTTTTTACTGCCGTCACTACATTTAAATTAGTGTTTCCTGACTGGCGGGGGATGCGCGAAAGCGGGGCGATAGAGACGAAATCTCCCTCAGCTTAAATTTACACTAACGTGAGACATATTTACACTTAATAACGGCCGCCGATCAATATCGTCAATATTTGGAGCAGTCAATATGTTAACTTAATTTTGTATTAAGCAGTAACGCTGCTAACGCAAACTAGAAAATTTTGAAATAAAGGAAAAATTGAAAAACTTAGGTCGTTCTAGCCAACTGAGCTATAGGTGCGATTGATACCCGGCTTGAAATTATTGACTGGCCGCGAGTGCCGGGAGGTCGCAGGTTTGAATCCTGCTCGGTGACTAAGTTTTTCAATTTTTCCTTTATTTCAATATTTTCTAACATGTTAACTCTCTAGCAGAGGACTGTGCCTCGGATTTAGAGTCACGTTTTTCCCCTAACTAAAGGTAGAAACTGTATATGAAAATTCAAAGATATATATACCTACCTAAAAGGCTTAGTGCGTTTCTATAAAACTATATGTAACAAAAACCACAAACATTCACAGGTGCCTTGAATTATTTACTACAGGAAAAAAACATTTGTTTTTGCAACTGTCCAGTAAATTAGAGTTATTTCCTTCAGGTCAATTCATTAGCTCAATTTCATAATGCTTTCATCAAAATATTTAGTTCGCACGAGCATCATGCCTATATGCCGTTTATTTAACTCCGACTGTACTTAATTTACGGCCCTACATACCACCTGTCACGACATGTCAACCAGTTGCGGATCACCTATAGGTGGACATTAGAAAGGTGGCGACAAAGTATATGTAGATCTACATAAGTCGCTAAACGAGTTGCGACATATGCAAGTTCAGTGTCGTTAAAATTAGCTAGGCCCTGATTAAGGCGCAGGGGTGGGCAAGGCATTCTCCATACAAACTATGTGCACGTTTTATTCGTAGGTTTTGGCACTAACGAAATAATATTTTTTTTGGTTGTAAATATTAGATATGCGAAGAAAGTGATGTGAAAATATTCAAATATTTCAAAAAAATGAAAAATGACGGTCCTATGTATACCGTGTTTTTAAGCAAATAAATGATTTCTGATTTCTGAAAAAAAAATACATCACGAAATAGCTATCAGAAAAATAAGCATACTGACCAAAAATCATAACTTTAATGCAAACACAAACGAAGTAAATCCTGCACAAAGTTTGTATGGAGAGAGCTTGCCCTACCCCTCCTCTTAAGCATATGAATATTTAGAAAAAATATTTTAACTACGAAATGTTGATAGGTATAATCATGAAATTCATGAACTATAATTTCAAGTTGTTTTAATAGCGTAGGTATATCTAATAAGTATGTGATTCCTAAGTAGTTTACCTTTATGAGTTCTAAAAATGTATCCCTTTTTAGGATGATTCACAGTAGACCGTTCCGTGTCCGGGCCGGCCCGTTTTCTAATACGACGCGCGACGGCCGTCGATTTCATGTAGGTACCTACTAGAAAACGGGCCGAAATCCTAGAAATCGTTTTAAATTGACCCTTTGTCACAAACATAGCTTGTTATCATGTTTTGAAGTGTGATTTGGAGTTTTTCAAGACTGAATTTAAATCCGATTATTTATTTTGGAATTTTTAAAGTGTGAATTTTATGCGATTTTTTTAATACTACATATAAGTAATTACGTTTATTAACAATTCAGTTGTGGCTTACATTATATTATTATGTTATTTACCGGCTTCTTCACAACAAACTATAATAACTATAGTAAGATCTGACAAAAACGAGAGGTAGGCAATCCAAAAATGCCCAACATTCCTCCCTAATCCCGTCTATACATCGTCTTATTTTATACGTTTTCAAATAATCAAAACGTGATATATTATACGAACGTAAATATCATAATCCGAACCTACCCCACGGCTGCTTCGCTATAAAAGGGGATTACTGGACCATTTTACCAGTTTAAACTTTAAACCAAAAGATTCTATACGCCTTGAGAATTCATATAAAGATGTATCTCTTTGTCAAAACGATAATCCGACTTATTTTTATCAATACCTGTTGCGATCTAAAATATCTCGATTGTTTGAAAGAGAGGCTCGAAGGCAAGGGAGAGAGACGGATGTTTGTGTTCTCGATTTATCGATTTGTAGGATTATGGAATTTAAATCGGGATGAATGGATACATTGACTTGCTATTATTTTTAAATTTAGGTATTTCTGGTTAAAGAATTAGAATTTCAACGCTTCGTTCTTTCAAACACTTAATATTTACAACAAGTTACCTACATTAAAACATGATTCTTTGTAATGTTTTAACCACAAACTAACTGAAGCAAAAGTTACCTACAAAGCTAAAGATCTTTAGTAAAAAGTCTGTATAGTTTTGTACCTTGCAATTGTCCTCATAAGATTCAATTTCCAACAGTTGTTTTTTTTAAATATTAGACTCCGCGACTTTTATAGGTACTATTGGTTCTAAGAAACCAACTTTTTATAACAATGTCGCTGTAAATGTTATACTGGGAACAATATGTGTCGATGAATTCCGTTCATATTTGCCGTAAAACGTCATAAACTTATAGGGAATGCTTGTCGCTTACATCATTTATATATTTAAAATAGTACTGTTAGTACTTCCATTGATGTGCATGCGTTCGATGGTGAATGGAAATATATTCGTTGAATTTGCGTGTTACATGCGTGATGTTACTACAGATATTTTCAATGCATTTTTCATTTAAAGCCAAAGGAGAGGTCGTGGGACTATGGGTTTAATTCAGGAATCGTGCCAAGTATTCATGCAACTTACGTATTAGTGCTCTCATGTGTTCTTAACTTTTAAGGACTTCAAAAAGGAGGCTCTCAGTTTGACCCGTGTATGTTTGTTTGTCCGTAATTATCTCGCGTTTGCCTGAACAGATTTTGATGCGGTTTTCAGACAAGCATTTGTTACATTCTGGAGAAGGTTTTGATATGCAATTTGCAGGCGGTTCCTTTTTTAAAGTTATTTAATACCATAAAGATGCCAAACAAGTAGACTGCAGAGCAAACAGTAAGTAACTGTTTTAAAAAGACAATTAAAAACTGAATGTTACGGACAAATAGGCAATTATGTGGGATGCACCGTTGTTTAAGCACGACTGTTGCGATGCATGTCTATATTTAACATGGACGCATAATAATGAGGAATCTACCAGATGTATTAAAGTCTCTAAACAATAGCGGAGTCATCGTCGACCTGTCGCGGCGCGGCGGGCGTCCTTGGTTCGGTTCCTAGTGCGAATACATTAATAACCCGACTTAGTCAGACCGTTTACTGGTGCCTAACGGCTGTTCGAAGGTAATATTGAACATTTTAAAACATGGTGGTATTAGTATTATAACACTTTGGTATTATGAAATGAACCATTTAATTTTACCATAAATAATAACAACAAATATTAACAATGGTTTATTTAAAGCAAAAAAATGAAAATTGCTACAAGTACAGAAAGAATATGCAAATAATTTGACTGAATTTTGGCTTTATACTGAAAATGTGAAAAAATTATGTTCATTTTTAGAAGGTGCTCTTTCCTTCCCGAGCAATTATATAAATGGCATAAATGAAGTAGTAAACTGCTTCGATATTTTCGATGCTTTCGTCTACGCGATTATAGTCCCCGCAAGATAAGAAATCCATAGATTTTCATACATTTTATAACCTCAAAGACACTCGTAGGTTATAAAATGAATAGAAATGACAGGTGTCAGGATTGGCGGGCAATATATAGTATAGAAATCGGGGAAATCCAAGATTTGTAACACTAAAGTAATACTTGCAATATGTAATCTCATTTGCATGGAGGGATAATTGCAATACCAGTCGCCGAAGGTGAACCGCAGACATTCCATGGCCTAGTGTGTAAACCCCATCGTTATTTAGTCAGTTTTTGTGTTGGCCGATATTTTATTAAACTGTCATTCGATTTTGAATCTTCTGGCGTGAAAAATAAAGTCGCTCTTTAAACAGATTACTTTAAGACAATTCGGCCAACTCGAATAATCTTAAGTAGGTATAACTGTTATTATGCATTTTCAACTGTTTTCCTAATAAATGAGTTTGTTTGAGGTGCGGGTTCTTGTAAAAAGCACCTTGATTATTTTTAATTGGAACTTATGATTTTTACAAGCTTTAACTTGCAAGTTATACGAGTAGGTATACTTAATTAGGTATGTAACAATGTTTGTTCGGGTGAAGAGGCTGTCAAAACCTAATTTTGTTGAAATAGGGTATTTAACACATGTTAAAATTTATAACACAGTGTCACTTTTTGTGATGTGTGTGATAAATCGTAAATTATAAAATTTTACCAAAATCAGAAAAAGATACGAATCATCAAAAACTCAGAAAATTATGTAATTTTTTTTACCGTCCAAAATTCAAATAAAAGGTATCAATAGAATGCTTATGTAAAAATAAAAAATAAATTGTATGGCAACTATGTACCTAAACGCATTATTTTACGACTAAAACAGCAAAATACTAATTTTCCCATACAAAGGTTGGTCGAATGCTGTGCAAGTGACGTCATTTGCCAGGACCAATTTGTAGGAGCCTTTTTGAGGGCCGCTAGCGTTGAGCTAGGTTTTTCCCTAATTTTAGCCCTTTATTGTGCTCTAATTGTTGTTGGTCCCATATAGACATTTGATCGTCTCTAAAAACTGGTTCGATTGGCATTATAAAAAAAAATTGTCAAATAGCGTATTGATGTTATTTAAGCAGTTTTTGTAAAAAAACTATTTGTTCTAGCACATCAAAAAAAAAATTCATATTTCAAAGACCGTGTACGGACTCGATACATAATTAGACGCATTCGGCTCGGTAGAAAGAAAATAATAGAGTAGGCCCATTTTTGAAGAAGTAGCATACAAGAAGCAAGTCATGTAACAGTTGGGGTGACAACGTTATCAGAGGGCTTAGACCCTGTAGAATACGGTTCTGCCTGTCTCCATACCCAAATTTGAGCCGGAAGTCTGTTATACCGGATAATGTGCAGCCCATACAAATTTCTTCGTTGTACATTTGGTAAATCGTGGTTTCGGTACCCTAATTATGGTCCGATTGTTATAGGTTTTTGATATGCCATAAAGGACAATATTTGTCATTGTATCCCGAAATTTTCGACCCTCCAGCTCCATATCTTTCTCCGCCATCTTGGAAAATCTGTCACTTTTTCAGTGTTTTCCTTGTACTGTCGCTAAAGTTCATTTTAGTGCTAAACATGGTTCGGCAATATTGTAGAAGACAAAATTTGCTAAAACTTTTGGCTACAAAGATTTTTTGTATGACCCCTAAGGACGAAGGTATGACAGGAGATATTTTTAAAACTGCAAATTTATTTTAGTATTCCTCCCATATTTACGTTTTAAGTGCATTTTAGCGCTAAGTATAGTTCTGCAATATTGTAGATCACAAAATGTGCTACAACTCTTCTATTGAAATATTTTTTCCACGATCATCAGGAAAGAAGATACGAAGTCATCTATGGAGTACTACCGTCGATATTTGCTTCTTTTTACAGTTTTCTTCCCATATTTGCGTTTTAGTGTATTTTAGCTTAAGTTCTAGGTCTGTAATATTACAGAAGACAAAATTATATGCAAATGATCTTACTAGGTATCGTGGAAACAGACGATTTTGTCTTTTGAGGGATTGAAGTGGTATAGATCGGAAAGTGACAGATGCTTTATCTTGTCGTCTATCCCGCTATCACTCGACCATCATAGATCCCCTACAGATTGCGATTAATTGCACTCAAACCTAAATATGAGAAGAAAACTGCAAAAGTATCTAATTTCGACGGTGCTACTCCATAGATGACTTCATATCTTCTTTCCTAATAGTCGTGGAAAAAATATTTCAATACAAAACTTGTAGCAAATTTCGTGATCTACAATATTGCCGAACTATAGTTAGCGCTAAAATGCACTTAAAATGTAAACATGAACGGAAAACCAGAAAAAAGTGGCAATTTTTAATGATATATCCTGTCATATCTTTGTCCCTAGGGGTCATGGAAAAAATCTTTGTACCCAAAAGTTTTAGCAAATTTTGTATTCTACAATATTGCAGAACTATGTTTACCATTGGAATGAACTTTGACGAAAGTAAAAGCAAAGAACTGAAAAAAGTGACACAATTTTCAAGATGGCGGCCAAAGTTATGGAGCTGGAGGGCCGAAATTTTTAGGTTACCATGGCTAATATTGTCCTTCACAACATACCAAAAAACCATATCAATTGGACCTCTTTTAGAGTACCAGAGCAACAATTTACTAAATGTACAACGAAATTTTTAGTATGGGCTGCACCTTTTCCGGTATACCGTACTTCCGGCTCAAATTTCGAGATGGCGACAGACAGATCCGTATTCTGCAGGGTCCAAACCCTCTGATAACGTTGTCACCCCAACTGTTACATGATTTGCCGCTTGCATTGTTTAGAGACGCCTTTTCCAATTCTGTTCTCTAACTATAATTGCAAAGCTTGGTCTTAAATTCATCATTAAACGGTTCTATGTCTTTATTTTTATTACGTATGGGTCTGCAATTAAAAACATGAACATATTCATACCTAAACCGCCAACGAGCCATATTTCACAAATAATCCACACTTTTTTTATTTCAATATTATTGTAGTGTTTATTTACTATTCTACGCGCAGAGCTTCCGTAAAGAGCGGGATGGTTAATTGGAAACTCACGCGTGTTAGAGCGGGACTTTTTCTAGGTGTTGTCAGCCCCTGCAACTCAATTTTCAACCACTTGCCGGTATCCGATTGAACTGTTTGTCATACTTATGTAAGTTCGATGACAAAGCAATATTATGGTACCATCGAGCTGAGCTGATGGTGGAGACAAGGCGGCCATAACTCCTAAACTATACAAGATAAACACATCGTGTTTGGACTCATTGGAACCGTCTCCGCGAGTAGTTGATGACTGGAAAAAAGTTAAATCAGCAATAAAAGCTAGTGTGTATCATTCACGAAGGCGCGCCCCTCCACAGCCCAATCCGTACAATTGCGCATAGATTAGTATGAGATTTGGTGTGGAGGGGCGCGTCGTCGTAGATGACACGCACTATACCAAAAGTTAATTTTTTTTACAGAATATTATTGCTATTCAGAACCATAAGGCGGTTGTGACACTTATGCAGTTTCCGGACTATTTTCCGGTTTCCTATAGACATGCATAGCGCTGTCTCACCGCCTAAGTGTAGAACCTGAGTGGACGCTCGAGCGTTGCGTCCAGCGGGGCGTGCATGTCAAACAATTGAAACTCATACTGGTGTGCTGAGTCGCCGCCGCACAAATAGAATGGACGCTCGGCCGCAACGCTGGACGCTACGCCGAACGCTCCGCTCCGAGCGTCCACTGTCCACTCAGGCCTTAAGCGGGTATTACACTGTCCTGAATCAGGCGTCCTAACTAGTGGAGGGGAGTTGAAGCATCTCGCTCTAACGTATAGGTCGGAACCCTTCTAAGTGTCCTGAATTCAGGACAGTGTAATACCCGCTTTAGTGGCCTTACACTAAGTGCTGGTTATATGCCATGTCACGACCCTAAGGCGCTATACTGAGAAATTTGGAGACTTTGAAACGCTGTCCTGCCCAGACTAGCAAACAGTAGGGGCTGATTTTCAGATAGGTATATGATTCTTGACTATATGATTGTGGTACTGACAATAGCGAAACATGATTGCTTAAAATTTTCTCGATAGAAAATAAATCCAAAGTCGAGTCTATATTTTCCTTTTTTTCCTCAGCCTACTAAAACAACGCATTATTAAAAGACACGATTAAGTTAATATGATGGTATTTTACCTCATCTAGGTACTGACAAGAGGAAATTTAATAAACCTGCACATAGTCAGATATTTAACGAGATTTGTCTAAAAAGCCATTCTCGGAGAGGGTTGCATCCCGTTTTGTCGTGAGCGAAAAACAAAGGGTGTCTCTTTCAATCGATATATCGTCTTAAACCAAGTCAAACGCGACCCTACATGTGAGCATTACGCAGCTATCGGAATGCCGTCGCTTCCGAGGCGCACAAAAAATAGTCCATGGTATATTTGTCCAGCCGTAAGACGACACTGTCGCATGCTGTCCTAGCTTAGGGTTCCGTAAAGTCTGATAACAAAGTGACCACATTTCGACTCTATTATTTTATTTGTTTTCTAGTGACTCTATGAGCTGTAGACCTCGCGAGTGTTATTTTTTAAAAGTAATAATAACTGAATCGACAAAACTAGTGGCTAATCAGTAACCTAACTAGGCTTCCGTAAAGACTAATGCCTACGCGAAATCTTGGGTTTAGGTAGCGGACACTTGGTGAAACATGAAATCCAGTTATGCTGAGAAAACTAAAGAATTCACTTTGTATATAGCAGTGGCGGCGCGTCAAAATTATTCTAAGGGAAGCCGGAAATAATTTGCCTATCTTATTCTTCATGAGCCGTAGTAAAAGAACTGGACTGGCTGAAAATAAGGCAAGCCGGTGGGAATCGAGTTGTATGGACGCTCCGCCACTGGTATATAGTCAGCACGGCTAACACAAAACGGCGCGCTATGATGCCGGCCGCACACGCACGGAATTCAGAACGGAATCGGAGGGAATCTCTCCCTCTTAGAGCGAGAGGCGTCAACTCCCCTCCCCTCCGATTCCGTTCTGAATTCCGTGCGTCTGCGGCCGGCCTAAACTGCCGGTTTCTTATTAATTACCTAGTACACGCAGAAACAGCTAGACGCATAGTTTAATCTCGCGGCGAGAAAGCGCCGTCTTGTTCCGTGTAGTCTCTAAGGTTATAGAACTAAGTCCATATTTTTGATATTTCTACGGACCCCGCTGGAAGTTCGTCGTCTCGCGCTTCACTGGAAACTCATGGATCGAAGGTTACGGGTTTAAGTGTTGGTCTACACGAGTGTCGCGCTACTGAATGGTAGCGATGGCACAGTACACAGATAATAACAATATAGTTTACTTTTTTTCTATAGAACTTTTTCGTGGCCCTTCAGTGATGATTCTAGCAAAAAAAGTTGTAAACCTACCTCCAAGTTGCCCACCCTGTAGTTGCTATGACATCATACTTTAGTTTACTGTGGGTTGATAGGTACCCTTATCGCCTGCGACTGTTTAAATATCAAAATGCCGTAATAAGCCAGAGTAGTCATAAAGAAACTTGAAATAATTTGACTTGACCGAGCAGAATCAAATTAAATCGATCCAAAATCTATTTTACCGTTCAGAAAATAAGGTTCTAAATCCAATAGCATTTTATATTACACTAAACGGTTAAAACTCACACGGTAGAGTCAGCATTGGCGATTCGTCGCGAGCGCGCTCAACCTGAAGAAGAACTACCGAACAGTTCGAAACATGTCGCCCGGAGTGAGAATTAATACGTGAGTTTAACCGTTTAGTGTAGTTAATATAGTTTTAACATGACTCACGAAAGTTTAAATTCAATAGCATTTTTATAGAAATTTGCCCAGAAATTTAACCTCGCTTACTGCAGAAATGCGAGGACTGTGTCAGTGTTAAATCTGTCGTTAAAAAGAGCAAGTTCGGAAATGCTCGGCGTGGCTCGCGCCGCGCCTGCGCACCTGTCATGGCGTCGCTTTCTCCCTCTCGACAGAAAAACACTAACTACCAACACTTCACTTTTAATTTACGCTCTATAATTAGCGGTATAAGGTTGACATTGCAATGAGTGTGCTAGGGTTGTTAAGGCGTTTTGATGCTGTGTGTTTTGTTTTGATTTTTGTTTTGTTAAGGTGACAGGTTAGTGTAGGAATTCAAGAAATGCTAAATCAGGGGCCTGATTCTATGTCATGACATGTCGGCATGTCATAGGGACTAAATTAAATGGCTCTGTCTTTAAACATTATTTATTTGTTTGAATAATATTTACACGGCGTTACAGTGATACCAATTCGCCGAGAAACTAAACATACAATACTTTAATTGTATAACAATGAAATATTTTTGACATTCATATCATAAGAGGGTTAGATATAAAAAAAAAGTTTCATTTAAAGTTATGGTTAACTGCATAAGTCATGTAGGTAAGTAACCCTTCAATTTGACATTGACGTTTGTTTTGTGACCATCCATGACCATCTGTAAATGGCAGAGATGCTGATCAGTTGATCAGAGATATTTGACAGAAAGGCAATATGCGATATTCCCTAATGTCTTAAAGGCTAATCGAATCGCGACTCTGATGTGTTGATATGATAAAATCTTGAACTGTGTGACATCATATATTATTAAACGGGTAGCATTTAACGAACCACCAAATTAGTTGCCGAATGATGCTCTAAAAACTTACATTGATTACCAAAAATACTAGATTCGCACCAAATTTTCAACTCCTTTTAAATATAAAGTGCAACTCAAAGAAGTAACATGTCGAAAACCTATTAAATTAAATTGTTACCAAATAAATTAGTCACTACCCAAAAATACTTAATGATCACCTAATTTCAAACACCAAATTTCATATAATTTACATCCAAATATTACAGGGCTCGTAATCCTATTAAAATTATTTACACCCAAATAATTCTTTCGATATCCAGAAATACTACATGATCACCAAATTTCACGCGGCAATTGTTTTTTAACGCCCGACCAACTATTACTTATTCTGTGGCCCGACGCGCAAAGCAGTTCCAATCTAGTCTAACCTCGTTGCTAGCACACTGATGCGGTTTTCCATACGGTCCGTCTCGCTCGCACGTCGCACCGCGTGCGAGCAAGACAGCGCTAAATGATTTTATTTTATTGAAGCTTCAAAATTTCTGTAACTTGAATGAGACACGTACATAACATAATTTAATTTAATATATTTTATGTCACACCTGGCCATAAAGTGGCCATTATCGCACGCTCCGCGCGCGAAAAAACCCACTTCCTGGCCAGGGGGTGACATAAAATGTTGTACTTACCACGGGCGATAATAAAGAAAGCCTCAGATCGCATATTTATCGCCCTTGCCTTCGGCTCGGGCGTAAAATACCTGCGATCTGAGACATTCTTTGTTTTATCGCCCTTGGTAAGTAATGTACTATTCAACAGTGCTTTCCTTACTGGTCGCATACAGCTATTTGTTCTCAGATGTTTTTGCCTCTACTCTATTCGCTGATAATCGTCAATTTGCCTAGGTAGTAGTATTTTTCTATGACATCTATTTTTATTTCAAACTAGTGGACATTGGAACAGTATTGACGGATCTCCGCTGGCGCGGAGCTCCTATTTTGAGTTGTTTTGGCCCTTCGGGCCGATGCAAAACTAACATAACCTAAACCTACCTATACCTATTTCTACCTATTAACTTCCTTTAATTTTTCCATGAAAGTCTATCTAAATTAATAAAGTAAACTCATTTGAGGACCTTTATCCATTTTCATAACAAACTAACAATTTAATAAATCAACAAAACTCATTTTCAAATAAAAGTTTTCAATCAAACGCGCTCACGTCAACGCATTAAAAAATTAATAATAAAACTTCTTGCAGTTTGTAAACCATCAGCAATAGGTAGTTAGAATGAAACAGCAATAGGTACCTTTCATTCTAACGACATATCAATAGGTTTTATGCTTCAGACAATTCTTTGTATTTGATTGAGTGAGATAGCAGTATACGTGTTATTATTTCACACAGCCACATTGCGCATTGCTTTTTAAATTAATTTAGAATTTTACTTTCTAATTTATAACATTTTGGAAATGACTAAAATATTTATAGTGCTAAAAACAATTAATTTGTAACTGTTTACTAAAATGTAGCATGCGATGTGTATAATATTTGGATGTAATTCTAATGAAAAAAGGTGCATGAGATTAGGTGGTAGTTTAGTGTTTTTGGTGGTACTTGACAATTTTTTTGATGCGATTATAAATTTATAGGAACGCAATAAGTAAAATAGGTGCAAGTGCTGCAAAAATAGGTAGAATTTTTTTGGTGACTCGGAATTGGTGATCGATAAATTTTTTTGAGTGTTCAACCTTGTTTTAGGGTTCGAAAATTTGATGATATCAAAAGTTATTTAGGTGATCATTTTATTTGTTCCCTTATTAAACTACGAATCAAATTATACGTGTTATTGAAAGCTTGTTATTTATGGCCGTTTATTGTCAGCATGTGGTCCTGTGATTTGTCTATGATATCACCAATTAATTACGCGCCCATTCACAACAAGTTCCTCCATTAAAATGTCTGATTTGGCCAAGTCATGATCATGAACTTGAGTAAACTTAAAATCATTACAGTTGAACGAATTGCTCCAAGGCAATTCCTTCAAAAAGCTAGTTTACTTTCAAACAATAAGGTTCAAAATCCAATAACATTTTAATACAAATACGTTCAAAAAAAAGAATTTCAACCATACTATGTGTAACATAAGGCGCATTTAAAAAAAAGTGTGCCTCCTCCTTTTTTAACCAACTTCGAAAAATGGAGGAGGTTCTCAATTCGGTTGTATGTTCTTGGTTTTTGAAGTCGGTTAGTAAAAAAATATGAAACCCTTGATTTTAAACATCCTTTATGAAGTATGGGACTAAAACTTTGTCTGTGCCAAAAACAATACCACAATTTGCTGAACCGCCAGTTCTGCCGTGAGCATGACCCATGCAACCTGTCCGAACCAGTCGGTAATAAGGGTATAAATACATAGATATGGCGTTAATAGACCCGTAAGTATATAAATAATTTTTTGTAGGTAGGGTTGATTTGGTTTTTTTTAAAGGTAGGTATGTTGTACACAGCTTTTTTTTTGGGTAGGGTATTTTAGGGTACGGGGATTTCGTAGAGGATCAAACTGCGCCTCTAGTATGCTGAACCAGCGCCCTTCCCTCTAAACTACCCAGACCACTACCTCATCACAGCGATTCTTTGCCTTCTATTCACAGCCACTATTACTAATGATGGCCCCTCTGTTTTTTCATCAAAGGCTCACAACCTAAATTGATATAAAGACCAAAAATCTCGACTCTAAGTACATGTAGGGACCCCGTCGGAAGTCTAGGAGGACGAGGATGATGTACTATGATATTGGCGTAGTTTATATTATGTCGTGCATGGTATACTTAGTATTTATTTATTTATCGTATGGCATTTATTTCGAACCGTGAGATCTTCGAGAAGACAGTACGGTTGCCAGTTTTTGTTGCACTTTTAGAACCACCCAGGGGTCACGTGTAGGGTAGCGGTGGGTACTTTCCCTACGGACGTGGTGCAACTTCGACCCCCCTTTGTCAAGTGAGTGGGGTTGCCCACTGGGTTTGACTGTTAGAAGTTTTCAAGCCTCCCGAAGGCCTCCAACTTGGCTTAACGACTGCTGCCATAGACAGCAGCCGGGATCAACGGCTTAACGTGCCTTCCAAAGCACGGGAGCGCTCAGTTAGTAACCACTCAAAGCGGTCACCCATCCATGTACTGACCGCGGCCCACGTTGCTTAACTTTGTATAACGCTTGCGGCACGCAGGCGCCGCTGGTGGGCCACGAGCGCTCCCTCCCATCGGTTGAGCGTATACTTAGTGCGTGTCATCTGTCATCTGTCATCTATTAAGGCGCGCCCCTCCACAGCCCAATCCGTACAGTTGCGCATAGATTAGTAAGAGATTCGCTGTGGAGGGGCACTATACAGGGATTCAGTAAGGGTTGCTGAAAGATAAAAAAAAAACATAAATCATTTATTCATTCTCACAATATGGTTTAACTACAATTTGTTTTATGTTGGAACCTCTTTTTAAGTATAGAAATACGTGCTAAGAGGTACCGCTCTTCCTTAGTTCGTAATTATGTAAGTACATACATGTGAAGAATAATTTAAACAGTAGTCAAAATTTAAAATAAACTTAAATAACAAAAATAGTAAATTAACGTTTACTAACGTTTAAATTTTTAAAGATTTTTTTTATACATACATAATGACCAGTAGCTCTAGTATAAGTTTTTTCGAAACATTAACTAATTTGAACGCGTTTGCGTTTTGTCTCAAAATGTATGAAAACGCTCTCACCGAGTTTGAAATACGCGCGTTCATAGGTTAGCAACAAATGTTATACTCGCTGTTTTAGTTTCCACTAGTGACCACCAGGGGCGCTGTTCACGTTTTCATACCACTTTCATACATTTTGAGACAAAACGCAAACACGTTCGAATTAGTTAATGATTCGAAAAAACTTATAGGTACTAGAGCTACAGACAGCTTAGCCCATACATCCTCCACAGTACCTTACTCTCCAGGCTTATAAGAATCAACTGGTGACCCTTGAAGCTGGTCATTGTACTCAGCCCTGCAACAAGGGCTCCCACAATTACGCCTTCCCATTGAGATTTATGTGACGCGACCAACTCGGCCAAGTGGATAATGCCGCGACGGCATGGGATCGCCGCTTGCGCAGTGTTGTATCGGGAGATGTTTATCTGAGGCTAGTTTACGTAGATCCTTGTACTTTTAAAATTTGGCTAAAGTTCCCTGCAGAAACGCTTCTGGGGCATAACGACCCTATTAGTCTTTGGACACTTGTAAACTTCAGGGGTCTAAGTTTATCACAAAACTTTACAAGTAAGCATACAATTTGCCCTTTTCCTATACATATATGGAAAATAGTCCAATTATGTCAAGTTGTAGACAAAGTTTTGTGGTATAGGAGCCAGGTAGGTACACACTACAAAATCGCGGCACGCGACTCGAGAAAGGAACTTGGAATATTAAATTGCAAATACTCGTATGCAGAATTAATTATGATAACTAGGAAAGCGGTGTTAATATTAGTATGTATGTTTCCTAATTGAGAGTATTTTATTTCCATAACTTTAATTTCGAGGCCCGACTTAAAAGATTCGGTTAAGAAGTCTGAAAGCAACGTAGCGAAAAAAATCAATAGCATTCTTGTAACGACACCGGAGATATCCGTCACCGGTAGATGACGGTTTGAAAGTCCTCACGACATAATTGAAATCGTAAATCATCCAATTTAAACTTGATTTACTTAGCTGCCATCTAAGATCAGTGTAAAACGAATGCTTGTAAACAAATTAGACATCTGCGGGGCCTAATTATGGGACAAGCAGTTAGCGCCTATTAGCGGACTGACAGCCTGAGTTGGGGATACACCGAGCGCGTGTGTTATACTTAATCGTGTTTATACGATTATTGTGATTCCTAACATGATCCGTAGTTTTCAAGACTGACGAATAGAGATTGTTCGTAGGTACAAGTACCTAGTGACATCATTTTAGGCATTAGTTAAGTCATTCATTATTATTAGTGACGACTATCGCATAGGTACCTAAATTTGTTCACCTCTTCGATTTCACCCAGTTCTGTATTAAGTCTAAATCAATAAAGGGTATAAGGGGGGGGGGGGGGGTTTGTACCCCTCCTACTCCTACCGGAGGGGGGGGGGGGGGGGGGCAGGAGGGGTAGGGGTAGGGGGTCAACTTAAATGGGGCGGTGAGGTAAAATCTGAAACTAATGTCTAAGAGAATCATTTAATAAGAATTCTAATAAGTATTCAAGATAAAGCTTCATCACGTCTTCATAAATTAGTGTAAATTGTTTAATCTATTCACGTGTTACTCATTACAATAAACACTAAGCATATTTTCGGCGTTTCTTCTCGCAGTGGTCTTTGAGGAACGCTAGCAGTTTCTGACTTGTAAAAGTGCCATTGCGGCCTACTTACAGTACACAGATAAATTTTTTTATTACTCCTGAAAAGTTTCGCATTCAGTATGCCCCAATCCAAGATTGGCAAAAAATGACCCATATACCCCGGGTCATCGACTCCGGCAAGTGGCGACTTCCTGTGCGCGGGCGCCGAAGTGTGTCACACAACAACTAATGCAAACAATTTGCTAATCCCGCCGTGGCTAAGGCTATTCGACTGTGTATTCAATTAACTTGACACTAGTTTCTATAGTCGCTGTATTGACTACCTACTTATTACGTTTCAAATTATTGTCAGAAAAATTCAATACAATAAAAATACTCTTTATTGCACATCTCAATTAAAGGACACAGTACAAAAGTAAAATACAGTGTTACCACTCTGATATCACACGACTTTTCGTCATCCCCCGTCCAGTGTGTGTCAATAATAATGGGTAACCAGGGCTGAAGTAGGTACCTATTCAATTTTTTTACTAAGGTAAAAAATAACCTTCCGCGAAGTGTAAAAGTAATCAATGAAAATCGGAAATAGTGATTTCTGAGTACATCTCCAATTTCACCCTTGGTAGGTATCTTGGCAGCTCTTAGGTACAGACAGGGCCTAGGCAGATGCTATAATGTGCCCTTATGGATGTGTACGTACAACAACGTCAGCTTTAGAAAGTACAGAATCCATTAAAAACGGATAAAAGAATATTAATAGAACGCATCATCTTGATATATGTAAAAAGACATCTCTAATGTTAGCAAACATGGGCGATTCTGGGCCATAAATTGTCTAAATATGGCTGCTGCCCACGTACTGTCATATCATAACTAACTCTTTTATTCCCATCTTTATTGCCTTTTGTTTAACACAAGGCTATCTTTCATGACTTAACAAAGACATGGCTTAAAAATGTAATTTGGTAGGTTAGAATAAGTTTTGCATATTTAGACCATAGAGTTGGCAAAGAATTTGCAATGTTGCTTGGACCTGCATACTTCCGTAAACGCCCGAGTCGACATTCTTAATAATTTAGTTATGTAGTCAAGTATTTGTAGCATCAACTTCCATCTCCAACATTATGATGGAATAAAAAGTATCCCATTTATAAATGATCTCAATCACATTAAAAACCATTCCTAAATTTAGTTTCGGATCTAATTAATCAGAGCATCTATCATATAGGTATAATATACCTACTCATTGTTCCCACGTCTGGTCAGAAGTCGTTCGGAACGACGAGATAATTCTTATTTCACGCTCTTAAATCGCTTAAGCACAGGGAACGTTGGATTACACCAATCTCTTTGTAATCGTAAGCTGTAGGTATTCGTTAAACAGAGGAAATTTTTACAAGTTTCTAAGGATCAACTGCCTGCGCCATATTGCGTTGATTGGTCTCTAATTGTAAGTTGCTGCAACCCGCCCGGCGCGGTTTAGTCTAGCAAGAACTTGCGTGTATTATTCAGGGCATTTTCATTACATTGCAGGTTTTGATCGTATCCATCTTACCTCCGTAGCTCGCAGCTTCGCAATGTAAAGAAACTTCTATGCAAGTCCTTGCTAATGTAAAACGGCTTTTAGAGCCGTTGACTACCGACATTACCCATTAACCGCGACGTCACGTAATCCGTAATTATGACATACGTCACGCATCAAGTGCATTACCGGCGCAAACGCACGCGGCGAATTGATTAGCCGCACCAACTGGCCTTAATTTAGGCGTCATTATGACGCGTGATTTCGTGCAAAACCATAGATATAGTATATACTCTGTAGTTATAGATGCGCCAACAAGCGACCGGGGCTATGTCTTTCTCATATTATGACGTCAAAATATGGGGATACCATGGTTGCAAAAAATTACCCCAAAAATTTAGTCGGATAGTACTTAGTTACAAGTGATCAAATTCCATAGTGACTAAGTCGCCATTTTGACTCACTAACTAAATTTACACAACATCGTAGGCGATATCGTAAAATAAGTGATCTCGACCGGCCACTTTTTTTGGGATAATCTTACCTATAAATACATAGTCACCGGTTATCACCGTTGCATCAAACGGCGATTTCACTGATCCAAATCTATACATTTTGTTCTCGCCGCTCGCCGCTGGTCGCTGGCCTTCCTGCTCGCCGCTTGACTTGCTGGTCATCACGTCACCCAAAGAACCATGCTAAATGTTTAAGTCTCTAGACGATGAAAGTAGTAAGTAATGTAACCAGATAGTGCTTACTATTTCCATGCCCCTTTTTGTCTTTCACAGATAAATTATGTAGTTGTTGGAATAAAAGAATAAACTTCAATTTAGAACAGGTAATTTATTTACAATAATATATTACATTTATAACTTTATTTTTCAATAAATAAACAAATATGTAATAAGCAGTTATAGATTATTTTACCCAATTTAATTTCCTGTTCCCTCAGTCCTGAAATCCATTTTTTCGGGATTCATCCTCTGTTGAAAAACTGAAAAAATCAAATTACTTGAAATTCCCGAAACGTGGGGTAATCTTTAGGGGTTTTTTTTATTATTTGTTGGTATCCCGAAATCGAATTATAAACCGACTGAATGGTGGGACATCAATGCTAAGCTGGCTTCTATGGTAGATTTCTACTACGCGATTTGACCGGTTTGTATGTCAAATGTTTGGAGGTTATTTTTTAATTAATTCACATATTTTTCCTATTTCATCTATTGTCTCATGATATAACTAATGATTTAGCTCAGTAATTTTGTTCCGGTGAGATTTTAGAAATAAACACGGGTCCAAAATTCAAAGAAAATGTACTTACGCATGGAATGTAACATCCGCCTTTTTTCGGTCGAAATTGCTTTTACAGCCAAACACTGAACACCCCACCATGTTTGCACTGAACAACCAAACACTACGGATCTGATGATTGGTAAATTATTATTCATTTAAACCAAATTCATCATTAATTTTCCACTTATAAATTGCACTGCAAAATATTGCCACTTTGTTTGGCAATCTTCTTGACACTAATGACAGATTACTTTTACCCGACCATGAAAAAATGTCCGGTCGGTGATAAGGACAAAACATCGCACTTTTTTCTACTTCCTCTCATAGGAATCGCAATAAGGCTATCTTTCTCTTACAAAGCGTGTCAGGCCCTTGTGCAAAACAGTAGGCGGTATGAGGGTCACCCTAACAGACCTCTGCGGACTAAACTGTTTTTGGCCCTTTCTCACAAACACAATGTCAAAGTGACAAACGATTATTTGTCGCAATTCCACTAAAACAGGTTTGATGAACGTTTATTTAACGATAGCAGATGTATAGTTGACGAAAAATAAGCTGCACCGATTCCTCGAACAACTTGTATTGGCAAATCGGTGCAGCTTATATTTCGTCTACCATACCTAACTGCTTCATACAAAATAGATTTAGATTTCTGTAAGTGCGTTTCTTATCAGGCTATTGATCAATGACATTGTGCGTTTGCGATCTAAGATTACCGATCTATCAATACCTAAAATGATTATAACCACGGTGATACTAAGGTATTATGTTTGAAATAAGAAACCCCATTTTTAGGGTTCCGTACCCGAAGGGTCAAAACGGAACCCTATTGGTGACGCCCACACGTCCGCCCGTCCGTCCGTCCGTCGTCGTCTGTCACACGGGATTTACAGCCAAACGGTTGGAGCTACAGGCTTCAAATTTACACAGTATAAGCATCTTGTTGGCCCGAAGCCATACAAATAGTCAAAACTTATTTTTAAACGTTTTTAAGGGGGGCTCCCATTCAGCTAAAGGGGGGCGCGAAAATGTTTTCTAATCCTACCCTATCGAGTGGGGTATCGTTGTTTAGAGCTCATTGAGTATTTAGGTTAGTTGTTGTGTTTTTGGTGGCGAGTGTGGTCACTACAACTCCATTACGTGTGCCATGTTAGGAATGAGGGGCCTATATTTGTCTCTATAAAGCTATATAGTAATCTCTCCAATTGTGATTCCTCTGGAGTTACAAGCGTAAGGGTCTGACGTCACTAATTTGTCTGTTATTTTCAGTTAGTTAATGGTTTTATAGCTTAATAGCCAAGTTGCAGTGTAATTGTATGAGTAATACCGATCATTATGTATGACGAATTGTATTGAATTGGTTATCCAATAGAGTTTTAAGTGGCCACGGAGTCCGGATGGGCGGAGATTCCAAACAGACTTTTGTTTATTTATTCTCGAGTAAACTATCTGTATAATGGTCGGATTGACATAGTCACGCAAATATGGGTAAAATTTCTTTGCTTAGCAACAAAAAAGAGTACATTACGAGTATGACTTAAGTTTTGTTTCTGACAGGGACAGTTATTTTAAATCTTACTAAGATTCGAAGGCTATTGGAACGATGGGATTAACTCTAGGCGTGTAATTATGTTCATACTTCACACATTTGTCAAGTTCGTATAACAGTCGAGTTTGAAAATATATGCATGGACAGAGGTCTGAAAAATATGTGAACGCGGCTCTATTATTAAGTGTATAAGGTTGATCAGATACGTTTTAAAGTTTAGTAACGTAGATAATATTATGTTTGCCGACCGCACTTTTTAAAATGAGCAGGTCATCTCCGCGCTTCCTTCCGTGGCGCGTGTATTGACCCGCGATTAGGCGCTGGCGCATCTAACCGCTATTTATACAACTGGGTCGCATCGAGTGCTGCTCCGGCGCCACTAGCCCCAGCTCAGGAGCTGTAGTGACACATCCCTCATACCTCATCATATTAAGAGCTTGGCTCTTCTCGGTGGAGAAAATATATATTTATCAGTTTCTTGGTCATTTTCTTTTTTCTATACTAACTATGGCAGTTTCTTCAACCTTCGTTTATTACGGTCCCGTACCCGAAGGGTCCATAAGGAACCCTATTGCTGTCACTGACGCGTCCGTCCGTCTAACAGATTTACAGCCAAATGATTGGACCTCCAACCTTCGTGGATTGAACAATCTAAGTTATGGATGTATGATGTATTAGTATTCATAATACCAACACGTTATTTCTGCGGAAGAGCGAAGAAAAATTTTATTTAGCGATCCGAGCCGATTCTTTCTTCGGTAGCTCTACGTTGTGAGTTGTGACCTTAGATATGACGCGGTCGACACTGATAAGCTATCAGATAGTGTAGTCATAGTTAGTGATAGCGATAGCGAATGGCCTTTATCGCGTAAACCTCGTGTAGATTTGCATATTAATATCTTGATTTCGTAATGGATAGATAAGAGAAAATCGGTCAGGTATTTGAGTTATACGTGGGACGTTATTTGAAGATCCCTATGACACTTGCAGTGACAGTTCATTTATATAACCTTGGAACAGCGTCGATGTCACATCGAAATGTTAATAAGCATCTTTTGGGAATGTAGCTAATTAATTTATGTAGGATTGTAACATTTACATAATAACAATATGAAAGAAACTTGAATTGTCCCTTATTTCCCAGAAATATGCTTAACGGAATATACACGGTGACGTACTGCAAAAGTTATATCGTTGGTCTGTATCGACTAAGGAAGCGGTGCCGTCGATAACAGATGTCGATAATTGAAGTGATAATAATAAAACGTGTCTTATATTTCATTTTAATTGTTACGTGACTGTGTAAAAATAAAACAACGTTAAATTACATATTTATTTATTATCTAACACTTATTGTTTTGACCTGTAGGTACTGGTCTTTGTTCTGGTGCGGCGTAAGAATACGTTATGTCCAAATTTTATGTCAATAGGTCAAAGGGAAGTTGAAAACATCTTCGAAAAATATTTTTGTGACAGACGACCGACGGAAGGACGCATGAGTGACAACAATAGGGTTCCGTTTGGACCATTCTGAAACGGAACCCTAAAAATGGCGGTTTAGTAGCAAGAAACGTCTTTTACACGATAACCGCATTTGAGGTTTAAATTAATGTACGTGAGAGGACGCTGATAAGAACCGCCACAGATAAAAAAACAATTGAAGTATCGACACATGCTCATCACTATATGGTATGTCACTGTCAGTGTCATAGGGATCTTCAAATAACGTCCTACGTATAGTGTTTTGTTTTTAATTATGACTGAACAGCGATTGGCCTTAGTCTCACTTGATGGAAAGCGACAACAAGACCTAAGATGTAGCTCGCTGGTTCAGTAATATTATAGTAATAGTCTATTCAAAAGGAAGAATGTGTTTCACTATTTATAAACCATATAAATTTAGGTATTACTTTTCTAGTCATAGTGGTCATGGTCTTAGCTGATTTGGGAAACTACTCCTTATTTTTCACCATAGGTACCTAAAACATGTGCCATTAATTCCGAGTCTCCGTTAAGCGGCCTATGAGGTACAGTTATCTTTAACTCCACTTGTAAGTCTGTCAGTTGATGTTCTGTGGTCAGTTGCGTGTGCACACATATCATTTACGCTTTACAGCTAACATAACACACTACATTCCATATTTACACTGCAATTCCACTCAAAACAAAGCGTATTGTGATGTTAAACCGCACGCATGTCAAACAAACCACTACTTATTTTAAAAGGAACTAAGTCTATAACTGTCTTCTATGCAGCATCGTCGTTCCTTACAGAAGCTAACCGACCCGTTACAGTCACTCCTGTCACTCAACTTCAAACAAATATAATATTGCTAACAGCTCATCCTTTACTCCTCCAATCACCAACAAACATAGACCTCTCCTTCTTCAAACCTCCAATGAGCTTCTTAAAACAATACAGGCCATCTTACACCGGTTATAACGTAACAACCAGGATAAAAAGGGCTCCGTATCTTATTAGTTTTGTAAGCAGCGTTGTATGAATGCAGAGGTCTGCCGGTTTGTAAGTTACACGACTGATTTCATGGCGTTTTGTAAAACAGTCACGACTCGCGACTTGACGACTTCCGGTGCTGATGTGTTGTATAATGAAGGCTAGTTTTAAACGCGGTTTTGCTTGATGTATTATGAAATTATAGAAAATTCCAGAACTACAATAGAGGCTGCTGATAAGTGAGAAGCGCTAGCGGCAAATTCTTATTCGCAGTTATCTAGGTACTAACTTTCCCTATGTTTAGGTACTGTTCGATAATAGGTACAATATCTTTCATTAGTCATTAAAATTATTCATACTAATGATGTAATTTGTATCGATTGTTATGGGTAGTCTAATCTTTATTATTGTTACATACTTAACAATACTATCGTGCCTTTATTTAAGTATATTACTTATAGTTTGATTTGATGAATGAGGTCACAGATGACATAAGATTGAAAGTGTCATGTATTGGATCAGTGTCGACCACTGGGACATTTACCTTACACATACATAAAAATATTATTTATCGGTATGGGGTCAAAATTAAATTAATAGGCCGGGTTTTACAAAAATTCGTTTGTCCTATTATGCCAGATCATGGTAACTCAGTACATTTTTTGACATAACTTACCTACCTATATATATATATATAAGTCTAACGGTCCGTTAACCTTTATCAATCAATCATCTTTATTGCAGACTTTATAAACTAAGCCTCAGTGTTAATATCATGTTATTGTTTTAAGAGCACCTTACCTTTCTATTTGAAAACAGATCTATATTAGAATTGTTTTTAAACAGTAGTTACCTGTTATACAGTCAGCAGCACAAGTAATTCCGCATACGGCGAGTTAAAAATGATATACAGACATCTTTATTATAAAGGAATAAGATTTCAATATCTCGCCCGCGTTAGCTAATTTTGTTGCCGACTTTACAATACAATAGAAAATGTTCTGTTATGATTATGATGACTTCTTTTTATCTTCAGACTATCTTGATCCACTGATGAGCATCAATACTTTCCAGACTTGAAAATACTTCAAATAATCAATTAATGTTACATATCCAAATTCGTATATGGATTATGGACCTCGAAAACCCTTTGATTGCTTGATATATGGTATACACGGGTATCGCCTTATGGTGTTCCTCAGGGTCCTAACCTGTCACCAAACTTTCATTTGCCCTTGAAATACCACCAAAACTAACGACCTTACTTTCTACAACGTTATGCAATCCACCCCATATATGTCTCATCTCGTTAAGGCACTCTCGTCATGACAATGTCTCACAAAGATTATAATTGACAGGTATCTAATGTAGCGACATTTATGGAGTATCGAAATCGAAAATTATGGGGTACGGGAGTATTCTTATTGTATGGAATTGGAGGTTACTGTGAAGGTTTCTATGAAAGAATGTTGCGTAAGACATGTATCTTGTTCATTTGAATCCTTTCTATAATATATTGGTCCCAGTTCGGCGCGGTATTAAACTATCTGAAATTGCTTTTCTTTTAATACTACGTCGGTGGCAATCAAGCGTACTGCCTGCCTGATGGTATGCGGTCACCGCAGCGTTGCCGACCAAACACTCCTTTCTTGAAGAGCTCCATACTATAGATAGTCCCTCGGGAAAACCTAGGCAGGGAGCTCAATCACACAATCGGAGCACAACAAGAGCGTCCAATGCAGGAATTTCCTCTGAAACCGGACCGTATTACGGGACTATATAAGTTGCTTTTTTTTTGTTTTTTCCCTGTTTACCTTTGAGTTACTGTTTTTTTTCTATCTGAGTATGATGGTTGCTTATTGTTCTGGATAATACATCCGTCCCTCGCGTATTCGCGTACTTGTAAGTGACGATGTTTTATTCATACCGATAAGTAATAAAATGGCAAAAATATCCTTATCTATATCTCGTTAAGCTATGCTATAGTAAATATCATTTAACACGTTCCCTGTCCGGGTGCCCCCAATCACCCATTCATCGACCATGGGGTCATGAAACATTTTTCAGGAGTTCATGCTCCCACTGTGGGGTCACGATCTCATACTGAATGCACACTTATGACAATTGTCAGATCATTTTGTATGGGGGCAGTGAACGTGTTAATACAGTACTTACTACGTTTTATGCTTGGTCTAGTAGTAACTATATCATCAAATATTTTACCATTTCCTTACGTTTATGTTTCTTTGTTACAGATGCAGTAATTACAGTCCAGGTGAGCTACGACTGCCATTGAGTACAATATATATTCAGACATTTGTATGCAAAAATGCACTGGCACGTAATTAAACTTCATTTGATGCGTTACTGACATTAATCTAAACGTGAATCGAATCAGAATCAGTATTGCAGGAAAACAATGGAATGTTTATTCGGAATCCTGGAATTAATGGTATAAACAGATATGGTAGAAACAGACACTAAATTGACAGATTAGACATGGGGAAAACCGTTACTACATTTGCGTGTCGATCGTTCCCGGCAGTTACTGATATTTTTGTAACAACTGATGTTACTCTGTGACAGCGCACCGCAGTCACAGTCACAATTAGTAACAGCGGTCACGAGACACGTTGCGACGCGTCGCTTACACACTGTTCCAGTGATATCGTCGCTAAGTAACAACGTTATTTTGTAACGTTGTTACTTCGTGACAAGTCACACTGTTACTTTTTAACGGCGGATCACCGTGATTTTTTCATCGTGAAGTTATTTATCACCCACCTCTATGACAGATGCGAGAATGATTATTTCGTACCTAATTTAGACATTATTTCACAAAAATATACATAAAAATACATGTAACCGGTTAAATATAAAGGTAACTTTAATAATTCATAATAAATAATGTACTTAATGTCACACCTGGCCATAAAGTGGCCATTATCGCACGCTCCGCGCGCGAAAAAACCCACTTCCTGGCCAGGGGGTGACATAAAATTTTGTACTTACCACGGGCGATAATAAAGAAAGCCTCAGATCGCATATTTATCGCCCTTGCCTTCGGCTCGGGCGTAAAATACCTGCGATCTGAGACATTCTTTGTTTTATCGCCCTTGGTAAGTAATGTACTATTAACGATTATGGAATAATTACGTGCGATGTGTGGGCCGTAAACGTCAGTTTACTGTCTCGAATTAAAAACCAGAGATTATATTTAAATCTTAAGAGGAATGCCTAGCTGACCAACTTTTCAAATCCTGAATTTTTGACATAATGTTTCTGTCGCGCTGTTGGGAGCGGGAGCGGGCGCTGTCTATGTGTGAGCGCACGCACACAGGCGCGAGACGCGAGCCCGCGAATTTACTTACTGACCCAGCATACGATAAATTAGGCTGTAGGTACAGATCGCACCATAGAAAAAGTCCCCCCTTGAGCACTTTATGAAAACTGTACAATAATTTCGTCAACTAAAATGAATCCACTTTAGCTCAGACGTTAACATGGTTGACACGCAATCAAGAGGTTCATGGTTCAAATCCAGAGATTGACAGAACTTTTTGCTTTTTTACCAAGTAAATTGATGTAATGCTTTTATAATAAATGTTTATTTACGTCAATATATTAATAGGAAAATGAAATAAAATAACGCCTAAACTTTTTTTACTTTATTAACTTGAAATACTTAGCAATATCATATTGAAAATAATAGCGTTTTATCTTGGCATAAAAATATGTATATCTCTCTTTATTTTACACATCTAAACAAAATAATAAACAGAAATAAGAACAAATAACAATATTGTTTTTTTTTTGGTTAGCTAAAATATAAAACTTGCGTTACTTAGACAACTATTGACAGACAGTGCACAGCCTAAACCACTGAAGATATAACCATGAAATTTGGAACATATATTCTTTAGGGTACGTAGACGTGTACTAAGAAAGGATTTTTCGAAATTCAACCCCTAAGGGGGTGAAACAGGGGTTGAACCGTTGTGTGGAAATCGTTCATTTGGAAAGTCTTAGACTTGAAACTTTGTACAAAGGTTACTTATTAAAAAATAAGATAAATGATATAGAGTTGATTATAAAAATTCATCCCCTAAAGGGTTCAAAAAAGGGATGAAAGTTTGTATGACAAAAATGTTGTTTTTCAAGTAAGAAGTTTGAAACTTCGGTCACAAGCTTCTTATGTATAGTGAAAAACATTGATTATGGCATTTTTTTTAAATTCATCCCCTAAAGGGTTTAAGCGAGGGTTGAAAGTTCACGTGCGCAATGTGTGATTCTTTTATAGTATGGGTTTCTTTTGAACCCATTTCAAGATTTCAAAAGAGGATGTTCTCAATTCGGTTCATCAAAATGCAGATCTGATGATGGGATCCATGAGGAATCGAGGGAACTCCTCAAATCTTATAGGCAAACATACAGTGATTTTTGTGTTTTTATCAAGCATTTTCATACAAGAATGTGACATTTGAAGAAGTGGGACTGCTGATGATGTTCAGAACAGAACTCTTCAACGACGCATAGTTCACGTTTGGCGAATTGTCCTCTTTGCTGTGTTTGTTAAGCAAGTTAGATTTACAAGACAATCATTTGTCAAGCTCGAGTTCTGATGATGGGATCCATGAGGAATCGAGGGAACTCCTCAAATGTTAAAGGCATACATAAGTTACATTACACATTTTAGTATTTTAACAAACAAATCAGGCATGTACATTTAAATAAATTGACATTTGATGAAGTAGAACTGTATGTAAGTATATGATGATCAGAATGGAACTCTTCAACCACGTATATTTTTGTTTTTTACATTTTTGTCAAACTTGAGTTCTGGTGTTGGATTCCATGATGAATTGAGCGTATACTTACTCTTCTACCATTATAAACATACTTATAGCCATTTTTAGGGTTCCGTACCCAAAGGATAAAACGGGACCCTATTACTAATGCTCAGCTCTCCGTCTGTCACCAGGCTATATCTCGAGAACCGTGATAGTTAGACAGTTGAAATTTTCACAGATGATGTATTTCTGTTGCCGCTATAACAACAAATACTAAAAAACAGAATAGAATAAATATTTAAGGGGGCTCCCATACAACAAACATATTTTTTTTATTGCCGTTTTTATAGATAATGGTACGGAACCCTTCGTGCGCAAGTCCGACTCGCACTTGGCCGGTTTTTATTTCATTGTATGGAATCCAAGAGTGCACCATCTAAGTATAATAATCTTTCACCGGTCTCCCCGATTGAAGTCGGTTTTTTTTTTTTTTATTATATAGTATAGGTAATATGTAGATTTTTATTTCATTGTATGGAATTTAAGAGTGCACCATCTAAGTATAATCATCTTTCACCGGTCTCCCCCATTGAAGTCAGTTTTTTTATTATATAATATGTAGATCTATAAAAAAAAATAGGTTTATTTCTATTACATGACATTTTTCTTATTCTTAATCGCCACGAGTTCTACGCGGACGAAGTCGCGGGCAAAAGCTAGTGGGTTATAAAAACCTATGATTCGTTAATAACTTTACCACTAACTAAGTAGCATTTATTCCTATATCAAAGACAAGGGTTCCCAGGTCACCTTTCTATTCAATATTCTTCCATTGTGACTCAGGGTTTTTCTTGTGATTAATAACTTTTCTGGTAATAATGATTTATCGATAATTTTTCACCACTAGCGTATCGACAATATATGTCAACGACTGTTGCCCATCCCTATTCCTTCTGTGTACGTATATTTAGAAACTGACTCCGCCACGAATTCGTGCGATAAGGACAACTGCAGCTCGGACTAAAATACCCTTGCAAAAAACTGAAAAATCGAGGTTTCGTTCTCGACTGTTTCCTCATCCAAAACGCAACCAATCATTATAAAATTTTGGAAACTGCAAGAGCAAGAACTAATCTATGCCGCTACGTTTTGATTTTTTGGATATTTGTTGTCATATTTGTATACTGCGCCTTTTTATGGAGCCAATTCAACTAAGCCGTTTTTGCGATTTTTGGAGGGCTGTAACTTTCTTTAAAATAAAAATATCCAAAAAAACAAAACGTAGCGGCATAGATATTGATGATATTGATCTTATTTGAAAAAATCATTGCTCTAGGTTCAAAAACCAGAGAGAAAACAGTCGAGAGCGTTTGTATGGGAAAATCGCAGCTAGGCATTCCTCTTAAATACAAAAAATGGTAACAAGTAGGTATATAAATACAGTCTATTCATCCTTACGTGTCCTTTCACGTTGCTTACAACATCTCTCAACTCTTCTTGAAAACTCTTAATTAATCTTTTCTCTAGGATTACACAATAATCATCACTTAAAATGTTGTTGTATACTTAAAGAAGCTCACAAAGTATCGTAATCCTAGAGAAAATTCGGATAAAGATTAATGTCGGCGGCGCGGACGCACGCACTATCCCATTCACCGCTGCATCGTGGGTTGGCTCTTCTGAATGATATTCTCAGCAGCGATAGCAAACTGGATATATTCTTTAGTACTGAATCCAGTTTCCTCACGCTCAGCAGCCGGTACCTGGAGTCTATTGTCACTCCAAGCTCCATCCAGATAGATTAAAAGCTACAATAAATCTCCTACCAATGGATGGAGCCTGGAATAGCAATTCTATTCATATATCTATGTAATAAATGTGTCTCCTGTTAACACGTTTAGCTAGACTGTAAGTGTTAGCCTAAGGAATCAATAAATAAATAAATAAATGTTTTCAAAAAGGGTTTGTTTACATGATATGACACGTAAGGATGAATAGACTATGTAATACTATGTCCTGACAAATAAGTAACTGTATCAGTTGGTTTAGTGTTTGATGCGTTTAGGTTTTGGGCCCATGTCTACAAATTTGTATAGGTACTTACTACAGACTCTCGTACACGTTCCCATGTCTACAAATTCCCAATTCTACAGATTGTCGTGTTTACTGATTCTCTAGGCATTATTTAAACTTTAACAATGACAATGACGACCGCTTTTGCTTAGTTGGTAGTGACCCTGCATACGAAGCTGTGGAGGTCCCGGGTTCGAATTTGTGTGATGAGCACGAATATTTGTTCATGGGTCTTGGATGTTTTCTATGTATTTAAGTATTTATTTATCTATATAAGTATGTATATCGTCGCTTAGTACCCATAGTACAAGCCTTGCTTAGTTTGGGACTAGGTTGATTTGTGTAAGATTGTCCACAAATATTTATAAAATATTTATTTACAAACTCTCTTCTCCAATAAATAAAGCGCAATTCAAGATCTCGATTTATATAAAAATCAAAAGCCGTAAATATCTCATTATAATGTTATCAGCCGGCCCTCAAAAGGAAAAACGGTAGTTCTGGAATATTCGTGTCCATCACTTTCAACTTTAACTGTCACCTTAGCACTCATGTGAATTGGACCATGTTATGATATTGCAGAAACGCGGAAATATAGCTACTTAAGGGCTTAATTTGTTTAACCTCAATGACACTTTACATAACACCACGTTCCAATAGTGGTTCTTTTAATTTTGCTAACGCAAACTACAAATTTAGAACTAAAGGAAAAATTGAAAAATTTAGGCACCGAGCAGGATTTGTACCCAGTGGTTCTTTTCTTAGACTGGAGGTTAGGGCGGCAAGATTGAGGGGCGGCAAATGGGGCGAAAATGTCGTTTATTTCTAACATACTTTAATTAACGCCTCTGTAAGCTAAGTAATAGTAAAACCACGGGGGTGATATGTTGTACGTTTTCAATACTCATGGATCAAAATAAAACCCAAAAACTGAATCGGCAAAAAATCATTTATCAAAATTACAAAATTTTACGAGAATCGTTTGAGAAGTTTATTTGTGTGATGAACACGAATTTTGGACTTGGATGTTTTCTATGTATTTAAGTATCTTTAATCATAGTATCATATTCATAATTACTCATAGTAGGTACACGCTTTGCTTAGTTTGGGACTAAGTTGATAATATATGAAATAAATGAAATGAGTAAGATTGTCCACAAATACACAGACAATCAGACTAAATGTAGTTTATAGTACTTACTGTAACTGACATGTAGACATACGTTTGAAAAAATGCGTAATCCCGCTGCTTTTGTCAAAAGCTCAAAATAAAGTCCGTTGAAACTGTGGGCGTGAAGTAATGGACAGCACATAAGTTTGTTGATTCACTTTCGCTCTCGACTGTACGTGTACTTAAGATTATGAGTTGGCCGAAACGTGTAAAATTAATCCGTAGGAAAAGCGACTTAATATTACATGCTTTAACATTCATAATTCATAATCCAATAGCAGTTTTGTCAACTATACTCTGTCAATTTTATGTGAAGACAAAGTGGCAGCCGTAGTCGAATCAAATGCGAAACGGTAAGTGAAATATCGAAAAACTTGCCGGTTTCTGGTAATTGCGTATACAGGCCGTTCGATTTAATCGATCTGTTTGTATTTAAAATGGATATTTTAAAATAGGGTTTAAAAAGGAAAAATGGGGTTGTATTTAAATGTGCATCAAAAACAAATCTAACCTACAAAAACTATATTGAGCGACTATAATACTAACTCAGCGAGAGTTCCCTGGGCAAGCAGTCGCTGAGTTAGTATATTTTAGTCGCTTATTATTTCCCTTTAAAATGTCATGGGGTTGTTCAAGAAAGTAGTGTTTCTTTTTACTACGGAAAAAATCAGACGTGAGGCGTACTCGATGAGAGCTGGATCGCGTTCAGATTTTTAGACCATATACGTAAGTAATTTTAATATAATTACTTGGCTTTTAATTCGTCTAGAATGATTTTGCCGTGACAAAGTTTCAAATCAAATCCATATATATTAAAAATACGAAAGTACCTCTGTCTGTCCGTTGACATCTTCACGCTTAAACCGCTGAACTGATTGAGATGATGGTATGGAGATGGTTTGAGACCCTGACGTTATCCCGGTACAGTTTGCATCCTGTATGAAAATGTATGAAAGTGGTATGAAAACGTGAACAGCGCCTCTGGTGGTCACTAGTGGAAACTAAAACAGCGAGTATAACATTCGTTGCTAACCGATGAACGCGCCTATTTCAAACTCGGTGAGAGCGTCTTCATACATTTTGAGACAAAACGCAAACGCGATCGAATTAGTTAATGTTTCGAAAAAACTTATACTAGAGCTACTGAAGGTTGCCTGGGGTCCGCTAACTAAACCCAAGATTTAGGCCATCATCGATTAATAAGATACCTTTCTGCATCACCCTGTATCGCCGTGGGAACGTCGCAAGCGCACCCAGCAGCCTTGTGCAACGGAACGCAAACATTATCGTTGGTGCCTCTTGTTTTATGTAATGTTTACCTATTATTAGATTTTCGAGATTACCACATCCCTGACAGTCGTTTTAAGTGTTGCGGACTGTAATAATGTGGATGGTTGGTGACTGGGTGAGGTAATGACTGCAATATTTGAAATAAAAACATGAAATGTTAATTTGATGTTAATGTGACAACCCTGGGGTTGCAAGCGTCCATAAGCTGCGATGACTGCTTACCATCAGGCGGGCCGCAAGCTTGTTTGTGACCAACGTGGTTTAAGAAAAATAGTTATCTTGTAGAGTGATAATAGTGAAAAATAATGTGACACTATTTATGTATTTATAATTTATAACTTTTGTGAGTATGACTCAATGCATGGGTCACTGAACTCGATAGGTACCTACGGATTTTCACAACTTCATTATTTGTTACTATTTAGGGTACCGTAGGATTTTTGCTCGTCGCTGCATTGGTGAACACACGTCTCGGCGCGACGACGAGCAAAATCCACTACCGAACAAAACCAGTTGTCTACTGTCATGTCATCGTTGCCGAACAACGTCTTTGAACAAGTATTGATTGGCGAAATATTTTTTTTTTATTGAAATGGGAAACAAACAGCATTGTATAACACAAACGTATCGAATTAAAAATGTAGTTCACACATAAGCCAAAACAGTTTCCACCAAAGGTTAATACATTTAATACATTCAAAAAAGCTTTCCATCATCATATATTTGATGGAAAGCTTTTTTAAAGAAGAAGAAGAAGGGTTCCGTACCCGAAGAATCCAAACGGAACCCTAGTGTTGTCGCCCGGGCGTTCGTCCTCATGATGGTCAATCATCCCCGGTCTCCCCTATGCTTAGGTGTATTAAAAAAAGTAACGCACAATCGGAAGTTTAGAAGAAAGCCTCGTTAATGAGGCGATAGTGGATAATGGAAAGCAGTTGCGTAACGTAACGTAGTCGCGGGCGCAGGACAATACAGGGCGCGGCGCGTGCGTCGTGATGCGTTTTTATATCGACGCTAGGGTTGCTACATTTTTAATTTTTTTTTCTTAATTATCTGCAATCAGTCTCCAGACTATAATCAGATGTGTTGTACGGGAAATGACGATTGTAGATTTAGAGGGCTGTGCCTCGTTCACTACTTAGAGAATGTGGTTGCGTTTCAGTCTCTTAACCACGCTGGTTATCTAATAATCCAGAAGCTAATGGATTGGAGTGGTGGGTAAGGCGAACTATGTGTTGTTCCTTATAGCGCTCCACTTTAAAAAAAAAAAATATTAAGTATATATCGGTACACGCTGTGGTTTGGTATTATACGGATCACACACCTTATTAATCATCATTTTGCAATGCAGATAACAACACTTCCTCTGTCTTCTTTTTAAATGACAATTTTGACATATTTGAGTCTTAGTTTAAGGCTAGTATTTAAAGGCCCATCAAAACTACACATCAAAACGAGTTTTTTTTTTGTGCTGTTAGTGTTTACTTGTGCAAATCGATATTTTTTTGATGCGCTGTCAGTATTTTCAAACAATTGATAAGACTAAATAAAAAAAAATCATTTTTAACTTCTATAAATAATATTAATAACTCACTATCTAGTAATACAAAGACCGGTAGACAGTTAACTGAAGTTTTTATTTTTTATTTTTATGCGACTTACCAGTATTTTCCAACATTCATGGTTAATTGGCAAGCGGATCATTTGAAACAATATTTAATAAAAACACCTAGACTATTTGAGTTACACATCAGAATACCTACAAATCCTTCAACTAAATTACTTGCCTACGTTCGAAATACCTATTATGAAAATGCCTAACACTTCTTTAAACAACACTTACGTATTTTTAATACCGTACTTATAATTTGTCCATGGCCGTCGGTCCCAATGGACGATATTCTGACATGTCATTTAATTTGTTATGTATTATTTTTATTTGACAGTGACACATTTTGATTTTGTGTTCTAACTCTCTATGTGGTACCCCTAGAAATGATTAAAGCGTGACGGAGTTCGAGTGACAGCCGCTTCCCGTTCACGCATGCGCGTCCACGGTAACTAATGGATCAATTCCAAATCAATATTGATACGACGACAATGGTAAAAGCAGTCGATAATATTAATGCGTGCCATTGTGAAAGAGTGTTTATTTTGTTCATGACAAATGATACAGATCAATCAACATACTTACTTTTAAGATAAAGTAAGATAAGATAAAGTACTAGAAGAGAGGCCTATGCTGAGCAGTGGGTGATTACAGCTCAAAAATGATGATGATGATTTTTAAGAAGCTTTGCAAGTTTTAAAATATCTTGAACTTAAACTGACAAGAGAAATGACAAATGACAAATCGAACGACCCCATAGTAAGCTCAATAAGCTCATTTGACACCTCGCTCGGCGCGTTGCGAGGTGTCAAATGTATGAAAACGCATCCTCGCACATCTCTGGTGGAAACGCAGCCTAAAGCTTGTGTTATAGGTACTAAGACGACGGTATATCAAATTAAATAGATTTTTAATACATTAAATACATATAAAACATCGAAGACTCAGAAACAAATATTCGAACCCTATATAACCCTATGGGATAATTTACAAATATGTCACTCATCATCCTCCTAGCGTTATCCCAGTACAGTTGCATCCTGAAGGATGCCTGGGGTCCGCTACCTAATCCCAAGATTTGGCGTAGGCACTAGTTTTTACGGAAGCGACTGCCATCTGACCTTCCAACCCCGAGGGGAAACTAGACCTTATTGGGATTAGGCTTTGTCAAGTGAGTGGGCAACTTGACTGTTAGAAGTTCTCAAGCCGCCCGAAGGCCTCCAACTTGGCTTAACGACTGCTGCCATAGACAGCAACCAGGATCAACGGCTTAACGTGCCTTCCAAAGCACGGGAGCGCTCAGTTAGTAACCACTCAAAGCGGTCACCCATCCAAGTCCTGGCCGCTGACCACGTTGCTTAACCTTAGATACCACAAGCGGTATGCAGGCGCCGCTGGGCAACGAGCGCTCCTTACAAATATGTCACTGGAATTTGGAAATGTACCCATAAGGCTTGCTCTGCGTTCCCTCGCTGAATGGCGTGGGAAGTTTTCGAAACAATATTTTAAAAACAAAAATCCAATAAATATGTACCTGTAAAATATATGACAGGTATTGAGACAATAGAATAGACGAAATAACGAAGCGACGAAGTTTTTCTAGTAAATAGTTTGACACCGAATTATTTTTTCGAAACTAAACACTGTGACGTCACAAGTGCCGCACAAACCCCATTTATTATGAAGTGGGTCATTGTCGACTGGTGTTTAGTCATACATAAGGTTAAAAACGCTGTAAATACATACTCGGAACGTACTAGGAATAAATTCACCGTTCAGAGTTTCAATGATTTAAGCGACATCTAAAGTAGGTAATTGGTTTTCAGTTTCTAATTTCTCATTTGACTGGCTTATTGTATTGTGATACTGTCATATTTATAACATTTGCACATCTCGCTCAAACAAAGGCCGGGTATTACCACGTTTGAGTTTTTAAAAACCATCTGAGACATAGAATATAGTGTCTTAAAATAAAAATAAAAATATATGTGTGACATAAGGATCTTGTCTAGTCAAATTCGCAGTCAGTTACATGACTTGATGAATTTGAAGCAACTCAGCCAACTTAAATAATTTTATGTCACACCTGGCCATAAAGCGGCAATTACCGCACGCTCCGCGCGCGGGAAATCCCACTTCCTGGCCAGGGGGTGACATAAAATTTTGTACTTAACACGGGGGTAATAAAGAAAGCCTCAGATCGCATATTTATCGCCCTTGCCTTCGGCTCGGGCGCCAAATACCTGCGATCTGAGACATTCTTTGTTTTACCGCCCTTGTTAAGTAATGTACTATTATGTCACACCTAGCCATAAAGTGGCCATTATCGCACGCTCCGCGCGCGAAAAAACCCACTTCCTGGCCAGGGGGTGACATAAAATTTTGTACTTACCACGGGCGATAATAAAGAAAGCCTCAGATCGCATATTTATCGCCCTTGCCTTCGGCTCGGGCGCCAAATACCTGCGATCTGAGACATTCTTTGTTTTATCGCCCTTGGTAAGTAATGTACTATTTGTGGAACTGTATACTAATACTATGCATTAAACAGAGGTTCGTGACATGGGAACCCTTGAGCAGTGTGTGTTCGCGTGGCGTGTCACTTGGCACTTAATGACATAAGCAATGGAAGGGTTAGCCTAGCTACATAAATAAATAACAAACGACAATTAATTTTGCTGTTGTTTTAGTATTTACCTTGAGACTGCTATAGGACACAGTCTGGTTATACTTTTAGTGTCAGAAACCCGCCTATAGCTACATCGGTTTCTCGGATATGATCCAGTCATATTAAGGATCCGAGGAATGGGAGATAATAAGCTGGAAACTCGTAGTATAGTATAGTGCGCGCCATCCACGAAGGCGCGCCCCTCCACAGCCCATGCCGTACAACTGCGCACAGATTAGTATGAGATTCGCTGTGGAGGGGCGCGTCGTCGTGGATGGCGCGCACTATACCGAATTTTACACCCAACCATGGCTCGCCCGCGATCATGAAATAAAAGTACTCTACCCATTAGGTACGCCTTCATTTTGGCGTTCTATAACGGACAGTGCGCAGTGTTTTTATTTCCTCGCATTATTAGAGAAAAGCACGAATTGCTATTATCCGGCCTGTGCAATAGTGTACTGTTATTTACCTAACTGATTGAATTGAATCATACACGTCTATTGAAAACCAATGCTATTATTATAGTCAATGTTTACACATCGACACCCACCTCGCTTCTACCGAACTCGAAAGGGCTAACAACACATACATATCAACATTATATGAGGTATACATACATATACATCTGTCACCAATGTCATCTGACTACTAATCTATGACAAAACGTCCCACCTCCGTACTTACTCAAAGGTACATATGTCATTATGCGACTGATGCTGCAGAGTGGATCTAAACATTGTGAAAGTCCGTTGACACAGCACGGCCCCGTGACCCGAATGACCTTTAGGATTTGTTTATCAAACACATGTTTCGAGTGAAACTTAGCCGTCTGTGTGTAGGTCTCGGAATTGTCATTAAAATAAACAGACTACCACGAGACGTCTTCATAAGTGATCCTTTTTAAAATTGCGTAGCTAAAATTGCTAAAATGGAACCGATATAGTTTCGGCATGTTTGTGGAATGTGTGAATCGTCACCATCGTAAGTACCTAATGAAATTGTTATTGAAAGATAGGTCCTAACGACCTAAACTAACGTGATAGTTGCACTTAATAAGAGAATAACTGTTGAAACTCACTTGGAAAAGCCACGTGCTATTTCCTTCTACTTCGGCTATAAACTTGGTTCTCAATACTCCCGGGGTTTTATCCCGAACGCTACTGAAATCACTGGACAGTGACAACGTTATTCAATTTGTGTAAACATTTAATTAACTTTGTTTGTGTTATACTAGGTGACGTCGTTGACGCGCAAAAGAGTCTAAATACCCTAACATGCATGACTAGCCAACAGACCACGTGCTATTGCTATGTGGTAGACCAAGATAGCATATGCTAGAGTTTTGTTCGATATACCTTAAATCTTCTTCTTCGTTACACTCTTGCCAGAGTGGTCGTGGCCGTCATACTGTGGGCAAGCTTTACCACCTTTCCTCGTCTGCGCGCCCGGCAGTTTCGTGCAACGGGCAGTTCAATGCAGCCTAAATTTGTCCACCTCATAGGGGATCTGCCGTAAATATTCACTATTTTGTGAAGAAACAATAATACTTATTAAATTTTAAGTATTTTCGTTGACTATACAAACTTATTAAGAATCACCATTGAATAGAAACACGTCTTTGTCCCGAGCGTGTGCGTCCGCGCAGGATTGCGAAACAGCTGCCGCCTCGTATGGTAATTAGGCAAGGCCTTTTTACTTTACCTACGCTGTTTTGTGTCATAGATTTCTATCTAAGCAACACACAGGGGGCCCGTGTGTCCTTCTCCATCGCTTGAATTTGCAAGCGCAAAATATATAGGTACAACGTAGGTATACAAAGGAGAAGTCACAGTCAGACTTTATGGAAACCCTTCCATAGGGATCCGACTCATCCGTCCTAGGGGACCTTTTTTGATTATTGTAAATATTTGGTCCGAGAAGAAGATATATTCAATAATAAGGAGTTAGAGTTACTGAGGATATCTGGTTTTATTTTCATTTTGTGACGTGGGTGTTTCCAATGGACTACTGTATACTACACTCTATTCAAAAAAATGTTCACGCCGTATACTTATAAAAATTTTCAACTTTATTATTAAAGGTAAAGGAACTAATATCTAGACATATTTTTGGGAGAAAATGGCGGACTGTCTCGTTCGTTTCGGCGTTTCATCTCTTCAGAGGTCTTCTTTTTAAGAAACTCTGTAGATTTTGACTTGTAAAAGTGCCATTACAGCCTACTGACATGATAAAGTTAATCAATTAATTTATGAAGGACAAAAGTTTGAACCGCGTATCGTACCCATTTATCAAGAAAACCTACGTATGAAATTTCGATATATTTAACAGTGTCGTTTTGGTGGAAAATATCGTGAGAAAAACGGTCTTATTTATCCCAAGAAGGTCTAGTTTTCCATCTGGGTTGAAATTTTAATTTGCAGTCGCGCTCTTAAAGCTACGTAAGTTCCTGTTCCTACAAATATTGGGATAAGGTGGGATTTAGGACACTACCGCGAACATACTAGGAGGATTGGATTGGGTACCTACCTTAAACCAATAGCTGTGCTACAATTCGCATCTCTATCATCCTCCTAGCGTTATCCCAGTATAATATACTGGGATAACGCTAGGAGGATGTATATTATACAGTAGCATCCTGAATATTTGGCATAGGTAGTTTTCAATTTGCATCTTGACCGAACAAATAAAAGATTAACAGTATAGATACACGCCAAATTTCTTACGCAACGCAACAAAGAAAGTCGTCGACCGCTAACGTGATAGACCGAAAGTGATGTAACTTGTGTCAAGGGCAATGCGTTTACGGGTCGGTCACGCCTCACGGTGTCCTCAAGGTTATCGGCTGTCGGATCAGGTCTGGTCGGACAGCTTCTGGTGATCCTTTATCGGGGATTTATGTCCGGTACGAGTTGCGAAATTGTAATGATGTAGGTTTTCGACGTTCGCATATATTAGGGCGTTGGGTGGGAACAACTGAATCGTGAGTGAAGCGACAGATTCTACAATAGAATCCTGAGCGTAGCGAGAGATTCTAAAGTAGAATCATGAGCGTAGCTAGGAATTTAAGTGCTTACGCCCAATACGGAAATAGGTAATTTTGCTACCGTTTGACACAAACTGCTTTTCACACCGCTTATGAGGCCCGGTGCTAAAAACATGAAAATTCTTACAAATAATTTCGGTAACAAACTTGTTCAAAGACACATCACAAATAAGGAAAATCCCTCACTCAAGCAACTATCTTGACTCTTTTCTGAATAAGCAGGTGTAATAATATTTTCGTGCCAGTCCAGTGTGGTGTGACTGGATCCAAAATCCAAATAAACGTAACGAAAACCTTAAAAGAGTACGAGTGACGGACTGATAATAAACAATAGGTCAATTCCATTGACAACTTTTCGCCCACACAGACCTTAAAAGATAATAACGACGTATGCGGCATGCTAACTTATATTTAATTAAACGCCAATACATTCTATAACTTGGAATATTGCAAGTCCATGTCAATGAGCTTTTGACGTAGATCTTAATTGATCGCCGCCAAAACGCGCCCGTAACGAATCGGCGCGCGCAATGTGGCGATTAGCATGCGCAGTGTCATGCCGCGGGCAGGGTTGTCGCGTCGGCAAAATTGCGTATGCGAAAATAAAAACGGCTGTATTTTAGAATTGATTTGTTCAAACTGGAATGAAGAATTATTTTTTAATAAACGAGAACAGTTGTAATTAATTCAGGTTTTATCGAAATCACTATTTTTAAATATCCTGTGTCTGAACAATTAATTGAAATAGGTATTATTTACCTATTACATATACCAATGCTACTAAAAAAAAAATTACGATTAACCTAGATTTTTTTTTATGAATTCCTGAAATTACTCATCCGATTTCAATAATCTTTCACCAATATTCAGAATGGACCTTTAGGAACAAGACATGTAGGTATTTATTATCCCGCGGTTTCTTGTGTTTTTCTGTAATGCGCGATCGCGCGACTTTTACTTAGAATATTTACTAGTAAAAGTCGCAAGTTCACGCGATAATCGCGTAGTTGCGTTTGTTTTAGGACGATCCCTTTAGGACACCTATTCGAGTTCAATATATTCGCGAATTTCACTCGCGCGATTGCGCGATCATCGCGTAGTCGCGTTGTATTAGGACGATCCCTATGGGTACCTAAGCAACGATATACATATATAGATGTAAATAGATACTTAAATACATAGAAAACATTCAAGACCCGAGAACAAATATATAGCTGATAGTAGGTAAGTAATGTATAAAATTGGCAAACTTGAGTGTTGTCAACCCTATAGTGTTGCGTGTATGTCTGTTTGTTCTTCGTTTGGGCTGCCGTGCGATTGTGTGCAAATTGTATTGTTTTATTATTTCTAGACCAGTAGGTGTTAGGCCGACGCCGTTAACACATACTGACTGTCACACTATTTACGTAATGGGTACGTGTTAAGTGCTACATGGAATTTTAAAGATTTTGGTACATCGTTAGCTTTAAAATCTTACGAGTAAGACTGCATTATGCACAATACATACTTTTTTTGATTAACTAATTTTATCTATACTATTAACTTAAACAAGCAATTCTTGCATGTTTATTTATTTCGAGGATATCGACAATGGCTCTAACGATTTTGATGAAATCTGCCATGTTCGGATTTCGAAGAGAGCAATCAATACTCAAAACTAAATCAGAAAATCAAAATCAAACAATTTTTCTGCAAATATGCCACAAGGGCACTTTTACATGTTATAATGTTAAAATTGACAATTTAATAAAGTCTGACAATAAGCATGTATACAATACATTTTTCAAATACTAGGTTTCATGTCGGGGAAAAAACCGAGCAAACCTAGGTCTCCTAGTTAATTGCTGATATTCGACTTGTTTGATGTGACCATAGATATATGATGTGACTATTAGCTTTTTTGTAGCTTTTGGTATTCGGTCGAAGTCTTTTTCATAGTAGGGGAGATCACGATGCTAAGATTGCTAAGTGTAGTCGTTGGGACTATTGGATGTTGGTTATTGGATTTTGGTACCTACGTCCAGGTGTAAGAAACAGAATGATAAAAATGGTTTTGTGACGAGCGCCAATTTGCAACCTAAATACTAACCGATTGTGACCTCCGATCCGATAATGACGATATATTTATAAGTTATATACTGCTTGATATGCATCCTGCGTGTTCATTACGGTTTGATGAACCATTATAAGGATAACTTACCGCTAAGTCAGTTACTAATAGTTCATATATATTAACCTTATATTGTCAACGATATCGAAAATGAGCTTTACTGTACACGTTACAAGCTTGTTTTTAGCATGAATCGATTTACTAATTTATGAGCTTGTACAAAATTCCAAATAAACATAACATGTATCTGTATAGCTATGAAAGAACAAAGGAGTTCTTTAATTGCACTTAGATGCAAGTTTAAAATGATCTACGATGAAGGCGTTAAGTGGAAATCAACTTTATATTGGACCGAATAAGGTTCAATATCAAAAGGAAGGATAGTGTTCTGTTACGTTTTTGTTATTTTAAATACGAAGTGCTAAGTGACAGGTGGCGAGCTAATATTGACTTTTGGTGCACTTAGAACAATGAACACTGTTCTATTTCACACATTGTTTCTTTTGCCTTGATTGGCCACGAAAGATAGAAAAGCTTAGCAATGCTTCGGAAAGGTTTTATTTCATTTTCATTTGTTTCATTTCAATTGTTAAAGGTATGTACAAACAATGAGGTCTTTTTGTCGTAGAGGAAATTTAGACCTCACTTTTTTTTAAATAATGGGATTGCTCTTGGCCAGCATTCTTATTTTATTCATTTATTCATGACCATTTTAAACTCATATACCTATGTATCACATTATTCTCAAAATTATCAATTTTGAGAGTATAGTACTGCTAAAGTACATGGAACTCCGCGGCCCCTAAAACACTCGTCCTTAAAAGAACCTCATAACGGTTCTAAACATCGTATATCTAGTGAGTCTAGTGACTAACTCACTACCCTTCCTCTCCCCTTTGTGCACGCCCCCTGCGCACGATTATCAACACGAATACCTTTGATGTACCGACAATCGAACCATTACGATCACAGGCAATGATGGCTACTCAGACACACACCTATCCACACTATGGCAATGAGCCATCATGGGCCATTGTATGGCCGGCATCACATTCCAATCATTCTCTTAGTGAACCGTTGAACTAAATATACTATAGGTATTAATAGTAAAAGTTAACAAAATTTAGATTAACAACAGCTTATCAAATGACTCGTCTACATCTGCCCTAAATACGTAATCTTACATAATCCTTATCACTTCCCAGTTACATCACGGGAGAGCTCATTGTCCTTCTTATCACATTGATAACGATTTGACAACACCGAGAATGAGAGCCATTCATAAAATGTTGTTTGCCTTCGGTGTTTCCTTAATTAAAAGGTTTACATAATAATGTGTGCGGTTTGTTGTTTACATGTTATAAATACATGTATTAGTGTGGTTACTGAGGTGAATTAACTAGGGTTAATTAACGAATCGTATCATTTCCTGATTATAGGTACGGTTACGATGCTTCTATTAAAGTTTTAGAAATTAACTATTGGAGCAAGAACCTTTATTAAAGGAATGTACAATATAATACGATACCTATAATGTAATGTTTTTAATTTCTTTAATTAAAAAAAATAAAAAAAAATTTTTTTGGTTCTATACATATAACATGCAAGTTTACGTTACCTATATGGGTGCTGTAATTTCTCAAAAATGACTTCTTTAGCAAACGCTCTGTAATGAACGCAGTACAAAGTACCCACACACTCATACATACATAATGTATATAAGTATGACCAGTTTACAAGATCAGCTAAACATATAGACACGAATGACATTGATACAGCCGCCTACTGGAGAAACTACGCTGACCTACTGCCAGCATGTATATACTTGATGTAAGTATGCTAACATATATTTAAAGTCATTTAGTATAATTACATGAAAATACGGATTTCTCGATTTTCTTCAACACTGTTGATGTTATACCTATACTCGTATCAAAGATGTGGCTTATTCAAAAATATGGGTTATTCAAGTTCAATGTGGTGGTTCAAGGTATCCATTTCAGGGATAGATTTAAGTATTAAAAACTAGTGTGAATGATATAGTTAATCAGTAAGCCATTTTTCTAAAGAGAATTGAAAAAGTAAGTAAGAATAGTAGTATAAAATGTCGAGGTCGGTCGGGAAGGAGGCAATTGCAGGCTGAGTAATTGTTTAACGGACGAGCTTGCGAGTCCGTTTCTTTATAATACGAAGCCTGCAATTGCCATTCCGGCCTAGGCTCATATAGTGCTTTTCTCAAAAAATTGATAAAAATAACCGTATAACGTCAAAAACTTCATGCTTTATTTGTTTTAACAGAAGCGCAAGTATACATTTCCACTGAAAATCGCAAATAATTTGAGACACGTACTAAAACGTCGCGTTTCCAACAGAAAAACACTAGTTGAATTGGACTCTAATATGTATGTAGCAAGTAATTTGGTTTAAGGGCCATTTTTCAAAAACATACCATTTACGTTGTGGTCGTGTAACAAAGAAATCAATAAAACATTTACTGAACGACTGACAAGATATGCTCCGACAGGCGATGACATGTTTGACAGGTGTCTTATTTATTGACAAACGCAGTGTTTACGGCACATAAGTCGTGGGGGCACGACCGGTTGACAGACGACATGAAGGCAATAAAATAGGGAACCTAAGGCGACTTCCTGACTTGGCGGGGCGGGATCGATATGTGACATTTTCTTCTTTGACGTAAACTTACTGACGTCGCAAAGATTCTCACTTGACATAATACTGTCAGTATTACGTTTGCGCAGTAGTAATATCATGCGCAGAACCGGAGCAGTACCGCCTTCGCATCGTCCCGCTACCGCGCATCCCGCGCCAGTCAGGAAGCACTCATTTAAAAATTTAAATGTAGGGGCGTAGTAAAAAATGGTATCGCGTCGACTGACAGCTGACACTGACATTTGACACTTTTCTCATATCGTACTGCCTCCGCACCGACAAATCAGGAAGTCGCCTTAGGCTTTAAAGTAGGTACGGTAGTGTTTATTTGGGAACTAGATTTGCATGTGACTTTGTTTGTGTAGTACTCGTTGTTGCCTTATATAAGTAATTTGCATTAAATTCTTGCACTCTAATGATATCCAGGATACAAATACTATCTTAGGTTCTTCCTAGATATCTAACTATATCAATCATTAAATTCATATAGTTCAACGGTTTAGTATTACTCCCAGAAATACAACTTTTCATTTTTGCTGAAAAATTTGTAAACTTTCCGTCATACAAAATTCAACCACACTTTTCAATCCCTTAATTAAATTATTTGTATATTATTAAATACAATCGTTTTATAATGCAGTCGAGTACCGCGTTTTGACCAAGAGGCTTGGTAAGTGTTCTAATTAAGTTACGAGATATAATTTTCAATAGCCAACGTAATAATTTTAGGAAATATTATCCTCATAATTTAATTAAGGGAGGAAATGTGTGGTATTAGTTTAGTAGTACGTAGTACAGATTGAGTACTCATTGAGAAGTTGTGATAAAATGCCCTTCTTAAGAGTGTTCTTCTCAATTCGCATCCGGAAACTGTCAATTAGCAAATGATGTATGTGATGTGTAAGCGTCACATGGCAGACGGCCCGGGTGGTTATTCTGACCTACTTCGGCACACGATCGTGCCATTTACACTTTAGACATTGTCTAATTTGTCCAAATACGGTATTTAGCAACGGTAATTCGCCAATAAACAGAACTTACGAAAGCATTCGAAAACAAACCAGTGCCATCGACTCGTTGGGGGTGGCGAGACGAACATCGACGTCTTTGATCTTTGATCAAGAATGGGGATGACGACACTATAAAAGAAAATCAATAAATCCAAATTTTCTACATAAAGGCTCAAATTCTCAATCAAATGGCGAAAAAAGTAATTCAAACAAATAAATAATTACGTAATTATAAGTCTTCAAAGTTTTAAGAGTGGGTATGTTCTGTCCCTTTTCCGCAAAACGCACCTTTGTATTGAACGATCGTCATTTATTATGGCGCTACTTAAACGTGACGTCACGGCTAGGTAGCACTTTCTCTCTCTAACTACGAACATTCTAACCGTTGTAACTTCGTTATTTTTTGAGATATTTGAATAGGATTTTCACTATTTGGCATAGTTTTATGTCTTCTTTCTATTGAAGTAATAAAAATTTTCGAGTCGACATCCCTATGGTGGGACACTGCCCAAGACAGGGATTATGCGTCGAAGAAAAAGAGGGAGGCCTTTGCCCAGCAGTGGGACACTTGGGGCTTTAAATAATAACAATAGTCGTTTCTGCGAACGGTTTAGGTAGGTAACAGTGAAGAGTTTCGACCAACACCTCAAGAGACTCTCGCTAGATGGCTGGGTCAAGGATCAGATACAGAAGGCGGTACTCCTGCGGACACGGCGCGGATAGTCAGGAGGTTCTTCTCTCTGTCGCCCTAACCACCGATAGCTTAGGCCCTGCCTCGCTGACGGCGGCATTTTACTTTTGCACACAGTTTGACCAAAAAAAGGGTGACGTCATCATTTGATACAGAGAACAAATACAAAGCTGAACCGTGATCCCGCACGCAGCCTGAGACTGGAATCGAACCCGCGCAGTAGTTCGATACCAGTGAAAAATAGTGACGTCATTAGTCAAATTTTCCTACAAAATTCATACAACCGAGTTTTTGACGTTTCGTAAAAAGTAAGGTACGGATACAACTGTCTTGGTGTCTTGGGACGAGGTGTCTTGATTATGATCAAGTGTGTATCATCTTTATAAATAAAAACTATCTAAGTAGTATACGTGTAGTAAAAACTTTTAAAATGGAGACCCCATTTAAAATTACAATCCTTTCTTGAAGAACTCCGTATTCCGTAAAGTAGTCCCTCGGTGAAACCTCGCTAGCTAGCTCATTTCACAACCGGAGCAGAAGTACCATGGAGTATTTTTGTAGTTTGCATATATCTTGAAATTTTAACACTGCACTATATAATAATCATGTTATATCTACTCATAGTTATTAAATATTTAAAGTTATTTGCCGCCAGTTTGTTCACAGAAATTCATGTCGCTCTCCGTAGACATTCAATACAAACCAGCTGCAAGCCTTAATTAAACGCATAAAGCCTAAAGCGAAATTACATAAAGATTAGCCACCAAAACATATGTTAATACCTACACAGCATTGAAAGTCGCGATACCAATACTGCTAGGCAAAAACAGCTTTTATATCCACTACATAAGACAGTTGACAAATCATGAGAGAAAAGATAAGGAACGCAAAATACCCCAAGTAACATTTTCATATCGATCTAAATCGAGTCATATTGGTTTGATAATAGAGGTAATATTCATTTAACACGGTAGACGTGTTTTTTTAATGTTAATAGGTTTGTGAGCATTGACCTTCGCGCATGCGCTTGGGGGTCGTCGGCAAACATCGCGAAGGACTTCCTTATTACATATCTAGGTTACTTGAATTTCGTCTCTACGAGATTGTCAGAGCATATACGCAGCGTGAAAAACAGGGAGACTAGGAAATCCGCGGTGGCGGAGCATGGTTGCGAAGCAGGCGCGTCCCATTTCATTCGGTTCGACAAGGCGAGGATTTTGGTACGGGAAAAATGCTACGTACCACGCATGATCCGAGAGGCGATTGAAATAGGGCGCCGCCCTAACTTTAATCGTGACGCTGGCTGGGTGTTGCCGCCGGCATGGAAACCTGTGATCCCGATCATAGAGCGGGAAGTGCGTTATGACAATCGAGTGGACATAGTGAGTTCAGTGTGCCTACCATTGATCGGGGGGGACGATCCCTCACCACGACCTCATACAACACCTTCAGCGCCGAGCTGCCCCCCCGCCCCCGCCCCCGCGCTGTCTGCGCGTGCGTCACGTGCCTTGCGGCGGGCGGCGGGTAGTTCGACAGTGTGCAATCGGCGCGGGTCGCAGACGCACTCATCCTGATGAAGAACTCCCGAAGAGTTCGAAACATGTCGCCCGAAGTGACAATTAATACGTGAGTTTTAACCGTTTAGTAAAACAAAGATATCTAGGTTAAATAATTATTTAGTTGTACTAAAGTCAATATCCCGAATCGTGATGGTGAATCATTATTTTACGAGACGAGTAATTATATTAAATAATATGGTTTTACTTCATAAACGATAGCGATTTACAAACCTGAAAAAATTTTTTTTTTACAGTATACATATTATTTATCCAAGATATTCAGGCAAGGATGTGGCTAGTAAAAGAGGCCGACTACGGATTTGGTCGACTAGCCAACTAATCGGTGCTGAGGTGGCCGACTAGTCGCCGACTAATCGCCGACTATAAAGCGTTTAATTTATGCACAACACAAAATCTATACATATAATAAAGCAGAAGAGGGTCGAAAATCTGTACATTGAAGATATTAGTAAAAAAATCGATGGAGGGGTCTAAGAATCGATAACAGAACACGTTTCAACTGTTTTTAGAATTCGTGTCTGTTTGTCTGTTTGTCTGTTTGTCTGTCTGTTTATTTGTCTAACTATCACGCAAAAACTAGCGAATGGATTTTAATACAGCCTTCACTAATATGTTTATTGGATCTTCGGCCAGGTTATAGGCTATAAAAATCATACAGGTTAGGGATGAAAGGGGGTGAAAAGAGGGGTTAAACTTTGTATGAGAAGTCTTTCAGTTCATGATTTACAGGCTTGAAAATTGGTAAGTATATACATGGACGCAAAGTAAATAGAACCCCATTCAAACATTTTATAATAAACAGATAGTATTTGAAAAAATGGGGGATGAAATAACAATACCTCTGCTTCTCAGGGCTAAAGACAAAAATACAAAAGTCCCTCAAACCATATTAACTGTTTGAAATGAGAGATCTAATTATGTTGGTCAGTCAGTCTCTATCAATATTCACAAACCTTACTACGAAACCTCGGTTGCATGCAGCACTTGCGACATGTACCTATATATTAGGTATGCGCATTTTTGTATAAAATATTGTTTTTTGAGGTGCTCATTACAAGAATGATACCTATCCATATTCAAATCGAAGATGGCGGACATTTACTTATTTACTTTTCTTAATAATCGTTATGGTTGTCATTGAGGTTCTTCGAGGTGCCGATTAGTTGCGTTTTCCGTCAGCAAAATGTATAAAATACGTTCAGCGCGTAACAGACATGACATAAATTTAGGGTATATTGGTATTCGTTAGTAAAATATACCTACGTAACAATAAACATCAAGTATGACCAAATTCGAAAGTTATAGGCGGATAGGAAGCAAAAAAAAAAACAATTCTCAGAAAATCACATAACTCTTAGAAGCAACCAGGGTGGGTGCGCTATCAACCTAGGCCTCTACTCCATCTTCGAAAGAGAAAGAACAGACCAAAGTAGGTATTCAGTTATACCTATGTTTTACAATAAAGCACTTTGAACTTTGAAAGGTATTCCACTAATTTATGAACAAAAAATATCTATTCAACCACCTCTTTACAAAGCCATTTGATAGGTCAACAATTTATTTTTGTTCAATCATCTACATTGCTTGATGCGTATGAAGTATTTTCCGTACCTGCATCATAATGTTCGAATCATTTCGCACTCGCTTTTTTATCTACATTACTTGGCGCGTAGGAATTATTTTCCGCACCTGCATCATAATGTTCAAAAACGTTAGCGCGCGCTACGCTCGCTTTTTCATCTACATTACTTGATGCGTTTGAAGTCTTTTCCGCACCTGCATCATAATGTTTGTAAAAATTTCGCGTTCGCTACGCTCGCGTTTTCATCTGCATGACTTGATGCGTTTGAATTATTTTCCGCACCGGCATCATAATGTTCGAAAAATTTCGCGCTCGCTGCGCTTGCGTTTTCATCTACATTACTTGATGAGTATTTTCCGCACCTACGTCATAATGTTCGATAATTTTCGCGCGCCCTACGCTCGCGTTTTCATCGACATTATAGTTGATGCGTATGAAGTATTTTCCTCACCTGCATCTGCATCAAAACATTTCGCGCTCACTACGCTCGCGATTTTCTTCATTTCTTGATGCGTATGGAGTATTTTCCGCACCTGCATATTAATATTCAAAAATTTCGCGCTCGCTGCGCTCGCGTTTTCAACTACATTACTTGATGAGTATAAAGTATTTTCCGCACCTACATCATAATGTTCGAAAATTTTCGCGCGCCCTACGCTCGCGTTTTCATCTACATTAGTTGATGCGTGTGAAATCTTTTCCGTGCCTGCATCATAATGTTCGACACATTTCGCACTCACTACGCTCGCGTTTTTATCTTCATTTTCCGCACCTGCATCACAATGTTCTTTTTTTTCATTTTGCGCTCGCTACGCTCGCGTTTTCATCTACATTACTTGGTGCGTATGAAGTATTTTCCACACCCGTATCAGAATATCCGAAAAATTTCGCGCTCGCTCCGCTCGCGCGCGTTTTCATCTGCTTCCTCCTTAATATATATTTTGTCCTCTGTCATGTGTTTCATGTGGACGCATTGAGCCGGCGTTCGCAATGTTTGGCGAGACAGCCGGTGTAGAAGTTGATATGGATATTCACGCGAATGAAGTCGCGGGAAAAAGCTTAGATAAATAAATTTAAATCATAAAAAATCCTCTCCCTGTGATCCTGATCTGTGTCCTTTAATTGAGGTGTGCAATAAAGAGTAGGTATTTGTTGTTGTATAAAACTGGACTACCCGTGCGAAACCGGGGCGGGTTATACATGCGAAAGTAACTCTGTCTGCCTGTTTCCCCTTAAAATGCTCAACCGATTTAGATTAAATTTGGTATGGATATAGTTTGAGTCCTAGGGAAGGACATAGGATACTTTTATCCCGGAAATCATCCCTTAACGGGGTTTAAGTTAGAATGGAAGAGAAATAACTAGGTAAGCGCAAGAAATAGAAGAATGAAATAACATTCTAACGTGATGACCGAGTTCTACGCAGACGAAGTCGCGGGCAAAAGCTAGTATATTTATAAACCTAAGAACTTGAATGTGGTTTGTATTGTTTTGAGGATCGTCGGAGACATGGTGGGTCTGTGAAACGAGAAAATAACACTTTGTAAATTCTACAGAGCCCAAAGTGACTAAGCATTAATCACAATTAACATTTATCACCCTTTAAAGTCAGTCAGCTAATACGTGACTGAACTAGAAACGCAAGAAATGAACCCGCTACCCCGCAGGCGATGCGGACAACGTTATACAATTCCAATCAGTGAATACCGGGTGCACGGCTAGATCGGCTAAATCGATGCTGGCGTTTACAGGCAACGACTTTTGTCGTGTCGGGATGTTTTATAATTTCTAACAACCAACGCGGAACGCTAAAGGGGATGTTTTAAGTTTAAGGCCGTGTATTACCACTTTTGAGTTTTTAAAAACCATCTGAGACATAGAATATAGTGTCTTAAAATCTAAAAAAAATATATGTGTTACATAAGGATATTGTCTAGTCAAAATCGCAGTCATTTACATGACGTGATGAATTTCACTCGATAGAAAAAAATCGCGAAGTTACCCCTTTTTGGAATGTTTTTTCAATACTACGGCTATATTATACTGATATTTAACATTTAATTTTTGTACTCAATTAAAGATCGTAAATAGTTATAGACAAATTCGCAGGGTTTGCTTTGATAAAATGATTGGCTTAATGACTATAGCTAAATATTTACAAAACTGCGCGCAGAGCTTGCGTAGAGAGCGGGATGGTCAATTGTAAACTCCATTTGCGTTGGGGATACCTCCCCTTAACAGATGTATGAAATGTACACGTGTATGTCAATTGTACACGTGGGTCTGTCTGGTTTTTTAGGGTTCCGTACACAAAGGGTAAAACGGGACCCTATTACTAAGACTCCGCTGTCCGTCCGTCTGTCCGGCTATCCGACTGTCACCAGGCTGTATCTCATGAACCGTGATAGTTAGACAGTTGAAATTTTCACAGGTGATGTATTTCTGTTGCCGCTATAACAACAGATACTAAAAAGCAGAATAAAATAAATATTTAAGGGGGCTCCCTTACAACAGATAATGGTACGGTGCCCTTCGTGCGCGAGTCTGACTCGCACTTGGTCGGTTTTTTAAAGATAATGGTACGGAACCCTTCGTGCGCGAGTCCGACTCGCACTTGGCCGGTTTTTATCGAAGTCTTGGTGGCGAATGGATCTTCAGCAATGTTTATGTCGTGATTTTCTTTATACCAGGACGGTGGTAGTTTACTTGCACTATTCGTATATGTATGTAAGTAACTAATAAGTAGGTTTAGGAAACTTCGACAAGTCTTCTCATCGCAAATACCGCAAAGCTTGAAAACGAAACTTTTCAATGAGTGTGTCCTACCAGTCATGACATACGGAGCCGAGACGTGGACACTGACAGTGCGATTGGTTCACCAATTTAAAGTCGCTCAGCGGGCTATGGAGAGGGCTATGCTCGGTGTCTCTTTGAGGGATCGGATCCGAAACGATGTAATCCGACAGAGAACCAAAGTCATCGACATAGCCCAAAGGATTAGTAAGCTAAAGTGGCAGTGGGCCGGTCACATCTGTCGCAGAACCGACAACCGTTGGGGTAGGCGTGTTCTGGAGTGGAGACCACGGCTTGGCAAACGTAGTGTAGGACGCCCTCCAGCCAGGTGGAGCGATGACATACGCAAAGTGGCTGGCAGCGGTCGGAAACAAAAAACTCAAGACCGAGTTCAGTGGCATGCCATGGGAGAGGCCTATGTCCAGCAGTGGACGAAAGTGGGCTGATGATGATGATAATATTGATAATGAACTAATAAGTTGTCCTCAAAATAGGTACCTAATCCCTTTTCTGCCTCTTGCTGGATGGGATAATTGAGCTGTTTGGCAAACTTATGTGTAATATGATACAATAAATATTATGGTCCTGGCTTGATTTTCGAAAGAAACCTCTACTTCGATTAGGTCCCGTTTAGGTACTAATGATACTTATTCCTTTTAATATTTTTCTGCACGCAACAAAGGTAGTCGCCTCTTGTGCACGAAGTAAGCCTTTCTAGTGATCTGATACTGTAATTCAGTTCAGAGCAAATTATCATAGCTTTGTTAGTGCCGTACTTGTATTGCAGCTATGCTATAAGGCTAGACAGTAGTTTATAGCGTATGTTGTGACATATCAGGGTATATCTGAAGAGGTAAAGCAAAGGAGATCAAGAAAATATATAATACGACAAAACACTATGCCCTGCCATGTATAGGTCAAATATGATTATTATTAGGGAAAAAGATCTTGTAACCTACTTATACAACTTACGAATTTTTATTTAATTATAAGAATTATCTCTTATGAAAATAACTGATATTTTTAATTGTTTTTTGATACAAGGTACCCATAGTACACAATCCGTCGGTAATAAGTTCGATAACAACTTATATCGTTGACATTTGTGTATATGTATACACAAGAAGTTACAACAAAGAAAACAATAGAAAGAAGATATAAAAAGAGATATAGAGAGGAGATATATGAAGAGAAGAATCTTGATATTTAATCCCATAGTTAAACTACAACATTCGATAGGTTTTAGAGTCGTTTTCAAAAAAAAATTACATAGTTACGAATATACTTACCTATTTTCTTATATTATTAAGTGCCACTTATCTAGCACATAATCATCGTGCCCACTTAAAAACAATCTTTTATATTCCTTCAAAATAAACACAAACATACACAATCAATTAGCGTGGCGTATCTGGCGCTACCTCACAAGCCTATCACACCTATCAGTTAATCGCGGCTGCGATCCCAAGTCCCAAACGCCTTATATCATTCCCAGCTTACTTCCAAAGTAAACTTTATAGCTTTGAGAATAACGTCCACTTTCAAAGAGACATAAAAAAGTATAGTATGTCGTTTTATTAAAGTAAGAATGTAGTTATTAAGGGTGGCGGTACTCGGGCGCCGCTTTGAGGCGCCGCCGCCGTCGCTGCCTTATATGGGACGCGGATAGGCTATTTTTAGCCGTGTTTCCAGGAATTACAATGTTTTTAGATACTATATTCGCTTGTTTGTTGACCTAGGTCCTAGGTGAAACGGTACATGCCTACGCGTTGATACTCAGCTAGATTTCCAGAAAAATTACCTCATATATGTTCATTAAATTTACGGATTACGGAATAGTACATTACTTACCAAGGGCGATAAAACAAAGAATGTCTCGCAAAATCGAATGAATCGCATATTTATCGCCCTTGCCTTCGGCTCGGGCGTAAAATACCTGCGATCTGAGGCTTTCTTTATTATCGCCCGTGGTAAGTACAAAATTTTATGTTACCCCCTGGCCAGGAAGTGGGATTTCCCGCGCGCGGAGCGTGCGTTAATTGGCGCTTTATGGCCAGGTGTGACATAAAAACTTCACGCTCCGCGCGCGAAAAAACCCACTTCCTGGCCAGGGGGTGACATAAAATTTTGTACTTACCACGGGCGATAATAAAGAAAGCCTCAGATCGCATATTTATCGCCCTTGCCTTCGGCTCGGGCGTAAAATACCTGCGATCTGAGACATTCTTTGTTTTATCGCCCTTGGTAAGTAATATACTAAAACATAATGTTTTGTTGTAGATTAAAATCGCCTGCGACGTGTGTGATTAAATCCCAAAATACACGTTACCACTCCTTAATCTTTGCTTTTCTTGTTTCAGATCTCCTAATGACATTCCATAGATAATCGTAAGTACCTATAATATTTTTACATAAGCAGGTATAGCCACCGCATTCCAGCCATAACTCAACAATGTCGGACCAAAACCTTATTCTAATTGATGTCGGATTGTTGACTACAACAGCATGCTACAGTATCCTGCATCAGCGTCAATATCTGCCACAACAAAGCGCGCATAAAATATCTGATCTGACACGACTTTTATAGGTCCCCGAGGACATGTCAGATATTTTCGGACATTTGTTAGTAAATTATATTGTCATTTTTTATAACACGTTTACGTCTAATTTTACGGAAACTTTGAATGTAATTTTAAGAGCTCAATTGCTGTACTTACTGATATCGTCTCCGGACTCATATATAATTGGAATCAAACGTCACTAGGTAACTTCGTTTGATTATGAATGGTATGACAAGCATACAGGGGGCTGATTTTTGAGTTTCGATCGCTCGACTTTTCACTCAACATCTGTCAAAACGTCATAGTTTTTTGACAGATATCGAATGAAAATTCGAGCGTTCGACACTCAAAAATCGGCCCCCTGGTTTGTTATCATGCTACAGTTAAACATACCTGTACTCTTTAGGATATCAGAATTTGCAGACTGCAGTGATATTTACAATAGAGGTATGTTCAGAAATGCTTGTTATTCACTCCACTCCGATATAAAGTTTCTTTCATTTTTATCTCACGAGCGCGGGTGACCTATGGTTGTGTGTTGAGCTATACATGCACGTTGTCTATGTGTGCGTCAGCGTAGGAGCTATGAGTCCACGTTGTCTATGTGTTCGTATGTGTCACATCACAACTACAACAATGGCCAACCCGCGCTCGTGAGATAAAAATACTATATCTAGCAAGTTCTCTACTGACAGTGAAATTTGTTTTCGAAATTCCCGCCTCCTCTACCTCTCCAGTACCCTTACCATGAGTTTGCAATGTCTGCATTACCGTACTCGCTAGCGACTGCGTAAACGATTTAGTATGGACAAAAGTACAGCGCCTCTGGCGGTTACGCAATTAACTAAGAATCACCATAGTAAGGCGACATCCTGACTTGGCGGGGCGAGATCGATATGTGACATTTTCTTCTTTGACGTAAACTGACTGACGTCGCAAAGATTCTCACTTGACATAATACTGTCAGTATTGACAGGGTGCAAAGCGGGTGGAGGGGGTAGCCTAAACGATCACAGCGCTCACTACGGTTAAAATTTACATTTCGTTGTTGTAGACCGCGGGCCAGAAGGTTAAAATCGTCAGTCATTTCCTCTCGCACGAAAACTTGTACAGTGATTAAGAAAGATGAATAAAAAATTGCTGTGGACGTTTGAATAAACTACGTCAAACGGTTTTTGAATAAACGCTGAAAAACTGTCTTGTTCAAACAAAACGACTAAAGCGACGTGAGTTTCCCATACAGATACGACCATTTTTGCTACGATTTATTGAATAGTGGTTTAAAATGTGAACTAGTACGTCTCGTTACGGAAACCTTCATTGTGTGTAATCCCAGACGCACTCTAGGACTGCTTGAAAGTTATTCGACATGCCTCAGGTCGTGTCTTCATAGGAAACTCACGTCACTTAAGTCGTTTTGTTTGGGCAAGACAGTTTTTCAGCGTTTATTCAAAAACCGTTTGACGTAGTTTATTCAAACCGAATATTTTTGAGTCTTTATTTATTTACACCCTCCCAATTTTTTCAGAATTTTTGACCTCACAGTTTAGAAATTAAAGAGGGGGATGAACTTTTTACGACTTTCACGGCGAATATTTCACCAACGGTTGAATTAAATGGAAAAGTTTTTTAGAAACCCCTATATCATTTTTAAAGACCTATCCATAGATACCCCACACGCCGATGTACATTGTTTTTTTCTTTTCATCCCATACAATGTTTAGGCCCTTGGCAGACGGGTTTTCCACCGCGATACAAGTGGCAGACGAATTTATTTCTTCATAATAGGCCATAAACTATCATCTGACAAAATTTCATGCGAGAGGAAATTACTGAATTTAATTATTTTTTTACATGTTCACGTGCTTGGCAGACGGGTATTCCACCGCCCTACAAGTGGCAGACGATTTTTTTTCGTTAAGGTATTTTCTTAACTAAGTATGTATGTATGTATGTAATAACTTTATTGTACACAAAAAAAAACACAAAAAATACAAACAAATAAGGACATTTTGGTACAAAGGCGAACTTATCCCTAAAAGGGATCTCTTCCAGTTAACCTTTGAGCAATTGAGTATCAAGTATCATTTAAACCTAGTTTCAGTCGAGAGGAAATGATGAATTTAATTATTTTTTTTACGTCTTTGGGAGGCTGCTGCTTCTCAACCCACCAACGGAATCGTGGCAGACGTCCACAGTAATTTTTTATTCATCTTTCTTAACCACTCTATGTAGTTTTCATGCGAGAGGAGATTGGTAATCGTGACCTGTCGTTGGCCCGCGGTCTATTGACTTGAGCTGTCAAATCCATATTGCAGTAAAGATAAATTTAATATGGCTCTAGTAAAATGTGTTATTGTGAATTGTAAAAACACCACAGAATAGCGACTGTAAATTTTACCAGTTTTCAAGACCGTGGTGGAAACGAGACCAAAGAAATAAGTGGATAATTGCCGTAAGAAAAAAAAGTAAGTCACCTAACCTGAAAACAACAATTTTAATGTTATTGGCAATAATGTTACAGACTACCATCGTCCAATATTGTCTAATATAGTAAAATAACACAAGATTTCATTAATTTTTTTCACAATATTTACTTATTTCTCGCTTGACAGCTATGACAAAGTGTCCATAATGGCCACCTGTCCGTGGCACTGTCGTCGCGCACGGTCCCAATTACGTTTGCGCAGTAGTAATATCATGCGCAGAAGCGGAGCAGTACCGCCTTCGCATCGTCCCGCTACCGCGCATCCCGCGTCAGTCAGGAAGCACTCATTTAAATGTAGGGGCGCAGTAAAAAATGGCACCGAGTCGACTGACAGCTGACACTGACATTTGACACTTTTCTCATATCGTACTGCCTCCGCACCGACAAATCAGGAAGTCGCCTAAATCGTTTACGCAGTCGCTAGCGAGTACGGTAATGCAAAAATTGCAAACTCATGGTAAGGGTACAGTAGGTCGCATTACCCAACCGATTCTCGTGAAATTTTGTGAGCAGATTCGATAATTATTTAGATTTATTTTAATGATTCAGATTTATGGAATCATAAAAAAAATCGTTAGGTATACAGCTCATAGCTACTAGTAATTTAAAATCTTGACACAACCATAGCTTTCTTATACAGCGTCTGGTAAATATGCTTTTAAGGAAATAAATATAGTCGTTATATACAAGATTGACATAAAAGGCAAGTTGCACATTACTTACATTTACCACGGGTATTATACAGCAACTAGTCCCTTATATGTCGTATAATGTGCCTTGTTCGCTTCCTTGATGTGAGGTGGATGTGTACATTTGTCTTTAGGATTCCGTGGGCTGGATCTGAACTTCTAGTGTCTATAAATTTTTTTCGATACAAAACACAAACGAATGCTTTTGCGTTTAGTATATTTTGTAAGGCCTTGGTCTCCTATAAACGCCATCGGCCGCTTACAGCGTCACGCCGTACGCTGCGTCACAATGCTTACTATAGAGATGTACTGTTAGGCCCTGACAGACCTGTGAGAACATAACAGTAGCTCTAGTATAAGTTTTTTCCAAACATTAACTAATTCGAACGCGTTTGCGTTTTGTCTCAAAATGCATGAAAACGCTCTCACCGAGTTTGAAATACGTGCGTTCATCGGTCAGCAACAAATGTTATACTCGCTGTTTTAGTTTCCACTAGTGACCACCAGAGGCGCTGTTCACGTTGTCATACCACTTTCATACATTTTGAGACAAAACGCAAACGCGTTCGAATTAGTTAATGTTTCGAAAAAACTTATACTAGAGCTACAGTACATCTCGCATTGTGACGCAGCGTACGGCGGCGTGACGCTGTAAGCGGCCGATGGCGTTTATAGGAGACCAGGGCCTAAGGCTACGCGAGCAGCGCCTGTGGTTAGGTGGTAACTTTTTTTGCTATATAAGTTAAGACTAAACGCAAAAGTGTTCGTTTGTGTTTTATTTCGAAAAAACTTAAACTAAAGGTACGGAGTTCGGAAAGGTTTTGATGGCTGCCTGACTCTACATACGTGTCCAGCCAAAATTAAATAAATAAATAAATATTTTGTGGACAATCTTACACAAATCAACCTAGTCCCAAACTAAGCAAAGCGTGTACTATGGGTACTAAGCGACGATATACATACTTATATAGATAAATATATACGTAAATACATAGAAAAACATCCAAGACCCAGGAACAAATATTCGTGCTCATCACACAAATAAATGCCCTGACCGGGATTCGAACCCGGGACCTCCAGCTTCGTAGGCAGGGTCACTACCAACTAAGCTAAAGCGGTCGTCAAAAAAATTGACGGATAAGTAGAAGTTCAGCGCCAGGGGCTATTTTGCAAAAGGTGGCATAGAAGATTTTTTTTATTGTGTAAATGGACGCCATCGCCACTGAGTAAATACCGAAAACCGGCCAAGTGCGAGTCGCGCACGAAGGGTTCCTTACCATTATCTATAAAAACGGCAAAAAATCATGTTTGTTGTATGGGAGTCCCCTTAAATAATTATTTTATTCTCTTTTTTAGTATTTGTTGTTATAGCGGCAACATAAATACATCACCTTTGAAAATTTCAACTGTCTAACGAACACGGTTCATGAGATGTAGCCTGGTGACAGACGGACCCCCCCAGACTCCCCCCACAAGAAGGTACTAAGAGACCCCCCTGTGGACTGATGACTTGGATACGGGTGGCGCAGGACCGGTCATTGTGGAACTCTTTGGGGGAGGCCTATGTCCAGCGGCTGATGATGAGGAGGAGAAACAGCTGCCGCCGCCGCTTGAAGTAATGGCCGTATAAACAGCGCCTTTAGATTTATGTTACGATGGTATTGAATAAGCCGACCCAGTGTCCGTTTGCGGCGTGCACGCAGGCGTAATGTCATCAACCTATAGGCGCGTGGTACAATGCATCCGCCGCACTTGAAGTAGCTGCTTCCGGCGATAGGGTTGGCAGCCATTAATCATCATTCATTCCATTGGTCAGTTGCCACTATTGTTAAATACCTAAATAAGGTATTAAACAGAGCACAAAGCTCCCGAGGATGCACTGTGTTGAGAGCGAGGGACCTTTTGTCCCTTCTGATGTCAACTCATCCTCAAATTTTATTAAGGGTCGGCAACGCGCACTTGACTCTTTTTGGAATTGCGAGCTCTATCAGGTGAACTGTGCGCTTGTTTGCCACCATCGTTGTATAAAAATAAAATCGCGCGGTAATCACGTATTGTTTCATCGTCTCCACTACTCAAAGATTAGAAGAGATCGCTTTATAGCGATACTTATAACCAACTGTGGTTTACATGTTAAAGTTGTGTCTTTTCTTTTAATAATAGTGAATGTTTCTTACTGTACCTATATATGTGAAAGGTTTTCAATTGTCGATTGAATTGATTTCAAATTTGTACGAAACGTTTGCCTACAAAACTGAAGGACACCTCACTCAAGATTACAATATATCAGGACCGTGCCAGCCCTGGTCATAATCAGGGCATAGACAATGCGTCGTTGTGTCCATCTACAGCCTGCCCAAGTGTGGCGCGTCATGACTCATGTGTCACGACGGCATAGATTTACTTATGCTAATCGTACGTTGACTTTTTTGACAACGGTGGCAAATAAGCTACCGGCCATCCTGATGGTGAGCAGATATCTGACATAGAGAGCGATACCCTGTCAATTAATACTTGCGACTTCAAAAGATATTCCCCTTTATGTCACTTGAGGATTGGTCATGTTGGCAGCTAGATACATATGTAGGTAGGTCTCTCATTCTCAACGTAGGTAGTGCCAACAACATAGGACGACATACTACTATTTTCTAATTCTTTGTGTTAATTCGCATTTTAAACACTACCTACTCGTAAGAGCGAGAAGTGGTGTTCTCATTATTATGGGTGCGTTCTTCAGTACGTACGGTACTATCCACGATACATAATATATACGCGCCAGGTATGGCAATCCGGTACATCGGTTAGTAATGCGGGTGACACAAGCAACGACATCAGCCAATCGTATGCGGACGTAAGTGTGAGTGTGTCGTCGACAGTGACGTCACTTGTGTCAGGATCCAGATTGCCAGACCTTATTTTCTTAGACCATGGGAACTTCCCCATTTTAGACTGCTCCAAATATGAGCGAGATTATGTTTCGCTATGCCCTACCCCTCTTAACTTTCACATAGATTAGTATAATAGTATACAGATTGGGTGACTAACAACGCATAAAATCTCAGTTAAAACTGACCGGAGACGTAACCTTGACAGCTAGTGACAGAAAAAAAGTTGATTCACCCACCGGATTGTCACTAGGCTCCACCCGTCGTCAGGGTTATCAACAACAAAAGTTCTGTTCTAGATCGACAGTTTGTTCTTAATCTGCTGACAAGTAGGCTAGCTGTCATGCGCTCGCGCCTTCGTTGTGTAACGGACCGGTTTCAAGGTCTCTGTCAGCGGAAGCGGGATGAAAGACATGTAACGATGCAACAATGGGATGCCCGCCTACGTGGCTAGCCCATGGGAATCAATCTAACTTATGTATTGCATTTCCATTTGAAAAAATCGGCCGAGTGCGTGTGTGGCCCAGTTGTCTATATACCCGTTTCATTATGTGGGCTTAAAAGTTCGCATACTTTTATTTACCAAGTGTTTGATACAATACAACTAATATTAAGATTACCTAAGGTGTAAATGGAAATTGTACCAATTTAATTTATAAACGAGCTCTATCTAAGGATAACCCACACGATGGGGTATAGAAGAAAAAAAATACACCTCCACTTCACGTCGTGGTACCTACTTACCCTAAAAAACTCAATTTTTTGAAATTTTATGCTCCCTTTTTATCGGCGTGGTCAATATTCAATTCATTTTTTCATAAACAATAAATACATTGTGTTTGAACATTACAAAAATAAACTAAAATAATATTAACTAAGTAAATAGTAAATATAGTATACTCAAGCCAAATAAACAGCTTTCTAGTAAGCCGCAGACGGAGGTAGGGTCGGACATCACATGCGGAACTATATAATAAGAGTTCCTTTGGAGCCAGCCGAGCCAGGTTTGGAACCCAGGACCTCCTTGTTGAAAGTCGCATACCTTACCGGTCGGCTGTAGCGTCAAAAACTAAGTCGCACTTATAAAACAAATATTGTCAACGTTTTTATCCTCAACATATTTTTTGTCCTCTCAATGTGACATGTTGTTTGCTTGACATTAAACAGCGGGTCAGTAATTTGATCCGCTAAGGTGCTAAAACGATAAATAATAAATCAAACTAGTTTATTTTGCATAACTCCTTAACTGGTTCCGTTACGTTTTAATGTATTAACATATAAAAGTTATAAAATTTATCTCAGAACACAAATCAAGAATAACTGGACATAAAAACAAACGGAACTGATTCTGGGGTCTTGGGTCTTGGGTGTTTTCTATGTATTTAAATAGCTTTCTGTCTATATAAGTATGTATATCGTCGCTTAGTACCCATAGCTACATAGCTTTGCTTAGTTTGGGACTAGGTTGATTTGTCTAAGATTGTCTATAAATATTTATAAATTTATTTTATTTTAAAGCTATTTACACCTGCGCGGTAATCACGTAACGTTTTCGACCGTTAGTACCTACGATAGATTTAAATGTCAAATCCCATACTAAAACTGTACAACAAAACAAACAAACAAACATTAAATATGTACCAACGGTAGTACATATCGTTACGTGATTACCCCGCTGTAAACTTCAGTACAGAACAGATTTAGATGAGTTGATGAAAAAAGGTTTGTTAATTCATAGGTAAACCCAATTTATCAATGCGCTGATCTGCTACGAATAAAATCTGCATGTTGTGACATTTTTTTCCTGTCTAACCGTACAAAATAACAACAACAAATATTAACTCATTTATTAGTATTATTTTTCATTAGATAGTAATTTTCGCACATGATTATTTCAGTTCTGTAAATAACCATGACATCTAATACCCACAGCCGTTTAAACAAAGTAATGAACCCTAATAGTGACCAATGGAGACGTATTAATATCCATCAACCTAAAGTTGGACAGACAGACAGGCGCACAGACGTATCGCATGACGGTCGGGCCAAGGAAATGATTTCGTTGGGACAAAAACTGATACTTACTCGTATACTTTTGTTTTGTTGTTATCGGGTCCCAGGTAGTAACGTATTTACATGCTTAATTAAAGTATATATATACATATTCGTATTCCGAAGCTGAAAACCGGAATGGGACGGTTTGTTTCGTTTAAGATTGTTATAATACCTAAAGGTATAAAAAAAGTAAGGTATAAAAAAAGGTGTCTCAAGATTGTTGGTATAATAAAGGCATTTCAGAGATTTAAAGAACTTTATTCTCAAAAAAAAAATACATGAGTTTACATGCTTCGCTTACATGATATTTACCATATATGCTGGAGCGCTCGTGGCCCAGCGGCGCCTGCGTGCCGCAACCGGTATGCAAGGTTAAGCAATGTCGGGCGGGTTCAGTACATGGATGGGTGACCGCTTTGAGTGGTTACTAACTGAGCGCTAACAGTCAAGTTGCCCACTCACTTGACAAAGGGGGGTCGAAGTTGCACCACGTCCGTAGGGAAAGTACCCACCGCTACCCTACACGTGACCCCTGGTGCTAAAAGTGCAACAAAAACTGGCAACCGTACTGTCTTCTCGAAGATCTCAAGGTTCGAAATAAATGCCATACGATAAATAAATAATAAAGGTATGAAAGGTTGTCTGCAAGAGATCGCTCTTTAGCGATATCTTTCTTCTTTGAGGAGACGCCCTGGACTCAGCCCGAATTTTATCTATTAAAGTGTCTTCCTAGACTCGAACCCGCATACCTATTCCGACCGGTAAGGATACCCTATACCACGCCAGCGCCGGGGCAGAGGTCGTGCGCTTTCTCTGCGCGCGCGCCGAAAGGGGAAAATTGAATATTGCTTGCGAAACGTCATGTTTCGGGGCTATATGTTTGATGTACATGCAATTTCATCCTTATACCGTTAACGTAAGGTACAGAATATTTACTATTGTCGCGAGGATTCGTATACGTAACGAAGTTAGACAGTTAAGGAAATTGATACTTATAAATTTCACACTAAGTGCTTGGTGCAGCCAGTGATGGGTCGCTGACGGAAATATTGCCAGGCGGAAAATATTCTTTCGTGTTCTACCTACCCTGTACAGGCATGAATTTAGTATGTAAGTAAATTGGTTAAAAGAGTGATTTTTAAACATTTATAAATAAATAAATATTTTGTGGACAATCTTACACAAATCAACCTAGTCCCAAACTAAGCAAAGCTTGTACGATGGGTACTAAGCGACGATATACATACTTATATTGACAAATAGATACTTAAATACATAGAAAACATCCAAGACCCAAGAACAAATATACGTGCTCATCACACAAATAAATGCCCCGGCCGGGATTCGAACCCGGGACCTCCAGCTTCGTAGGCAGGGTCACTACCAACTAAGCTAAAGCGGTCGTCGTGTTATAAACATGTGAATAACACCTTAAATTGTTACTGACGTACACTTCCGGAGGTTTATAAGTGTTCTTTAGACGGCTCACCCTAGTAAGTAAGTAGGTATGTACAATTTAAGCCAATTCGATTGTCTTATAAAAAAACTTAGTGATAACGTAAATGTCGATAACTATAATAAAACAAAATCAAGCAACTGTTGTACTAAACCTTCTTCGACGACCTTCAGAAGGACGTAAAAGCAATGTCTCTCGATTCGTCATGTTCCGACCTCAACCTTATCTACTCGCAGCGACAGACGATCAAAGTTAACTTAATAAGCACAATAACAAAATGTATACTTTTAAGGAAGCAAGGTGAGTAAGGTAACCCGTCTTGCTTTGCCCAAACCTGGGCCATTATTCACAACTCTTTGCAAAGTTACTGGTTGAGCCCTAAGTGCTCGTAGTTGTTATGAAACTCTGGGTCAAGTTATGGACTCGCAATTTGGGTTTGTGAATGATAGGCCTGCGCGACCTTGCTACAAGGTTGGGTTTTAGTGCTTAAGGGACTTTAAAGCTAAGGTAGCTGTTTACTTGGAGTCTGTAATGGTTTTGTCCTAGTGATACAGGTTTGTTTTAAAGGAGAATGGGCAAATTAGTATGGGCGGTGTACCATTGGTGTATACAGTTGAGACATATATCATTTGAAAGCTCTTAGCGGTAGCTTTGATTTCTTGTATGACGCCGAAGACCGGTCGCGTGCAGGGAAGGTGGAATAGCTCATTTAATAACAGCACTGTGGCGATTACTGGAACTAAATATTCTCATACTAATGGGACACTTGTGCATAGACAGTAGCGCCAATATTTATCACAATTAAAATTGGGAAAAGTGTCATGTTTACAGAAAATTAAATTTATTACACTTGTTTATACCCCGAAGGCGACTAAACACCGTAGACGATAGACTGAAAATGAGACAGAAAATTTGTTGTGTACAGCTAGAGCAAAAAACAGATCCCTAACCCTCGGGAACTCTGCCGAACTTCCTCGTAGTCACCACTAGGGATAACACCACATACCTAAATGCAGTAATGTTATGATTGACCTACTGTAAGTTGAATGTACCCATTGTACAAGTTTTTATTAACCTTACATTTGGAATACTTATGTAAGTTCGGTGCCAACCACATAGCTGATCTGATGAACAGGTACACAAGATAAAGCCATAGTGTTTGAGCTCTTTGGAACCCTCTCAACGAGTGGTTGATGACGTGCAAAAAAACATATATGGAAATAAATGCTTATACCAAAACTGATATTTTTATAAAACATTTTTTGGACTTGACTCTTAAGGGGAGGTATCCCCAACGCAAATGTCCCGCTCTATCACGCGTGAGTTTACAATTAACCATCCCGCTCTCTACGCAAGCTCTGCGCGCAGTTTTGTAAATATTTAGCTATAGTGATTAAGCCAACCATTTTATCAAAGCAAACCCTGCGAATTTGTCTATAACTATTTACGATCTTTAATTGAGTACAAAAATTAAATTTTAAATATCAGTAATATGGGCGTAGTATTGAAAATACATTCCAAAAAGGGGTAACTTCGCGATTTTTTTCTATCGAGTGAAATTCATCAGGTCATGTAACTGACTGCGATTTTGACTATACAAGATCCTTATGTAACATTTATATTTTTTTTAGATTTTAAGACACTATATTCTATGTCTCAGATGGTTTTTAAAAACTCAAAAGTGGTAATACACGGCCTTAAATGACAAGTTTTTTTTAATGGTCCTCCGTAAGTCCCCATATTGACTAGGTCTTGAAGTCGTTCTAACTTTAGACATCAAGCGGGTACAATATTGCACATTCATTGCATTAGCTTACGTAGGTAATGATCATTTAATAATTAAGGTACAATTAAGGTATATAAAAAGTATTTGAGGATCTGTACATACGCAAACGCAAAGTAGTTTTTTGCTTGACCATTATTTGTAAAACGTTAAGTTAAATACATTTTAACGCCCGTGCCCACCAGTTAACGCATTAACTTTTTACACTGATTAATGGCACATAATTCAAGTTTTTTGCTGTTCAGGATTAAAATTTAATCCTTTATTTTGATTAAGTAGTAGTGTTGTGTTATTTAGCCGAAACAGTGTTCACCGAAAAAAAGGGGTTTATTATAAGTTTGCGCAAAAAAGAAAATTTCAATTTAGTAATTTATTTTGTTTCGCGACAGATAGGAATCATACAATCGTGTTCTTCATTTTGAAATTAAGCGGTTTGTGTGGTTATTATCTTTTATCATGCTAGGTGTAACTCTACACAGGGATATGATTTATCTAAATCATCAAGCTAACAGACTTGATTAAATTTTCGACATTAAGAGACCATTACCTACTTTTTGAGATATCATCTTCCTTCCGGATAATACGTATATTGATGGACATTTTCGTCTAATGACGGTTTAATTCATCATTCTCCTACATAGATAATGTTTTTCCAGTAATTCCAGTTATACCCTATAGCAGCCCGGGATCCGCGTTAGCACCTAACTCCAAGATTTGGCGTAGGCACTAATTATACGAAAGGCACTTCCATCTGACCTTCCAACCCAGAGAGAACTAGTGCTTAGTAGGACCCAGTCCGGTTTCCGCACGATGTTCTCCTTCGCCGAAAAGTTGCTGTTAAATATTAAATGATATTTCGTATTTGTGTTGTTTGAAACTCACGACCTCTAAATGGACCGTCGCTACCATCCCCTACATAGGATCAAGAGGGCTTGATTGTGTTTTGTTTTCTTTTATTCTGTTCGCCTGTATTCAGCTACCTAGTGATATAATCATTACGGTCTACACATACATAATAAGAACCATTATGTCACTTCATTACCAGTGCAGACATCATTTCATTTCGAATGCTTACCATAGTTATTCCTTCTATAACGTGCATTACCTACTATAGGTAATCAAGATTTTTAATTAAATTTTATTTCTTGATATATGGCTTATCTGCACAATGATGGATCATCAAAATCAACGATATAACTTAAATGACACAGTGTGAGAAGCGAAGGTCGATAGATTAGATCAATTATATAGGTACGTAGGTAATATAATGCAATTTTATATTATCATTGAATTCATTATGTAATAATTATAATTACAATTACATATCGTCATCACATTGTGCCGAAATAATTTTGCAGAGCAAGATTTGGCGAAGGCACTAGTTTTAAGAAAGCTTACTGTCATCTGCTCTTGCAACCCTTTTAGGTCTCATCCCTTTCACGTTTCGATGACTTTCATCATTTTTAAAACTTTAAACAATAATAAAGACTTTTTGTTTCAAAGCATTATCTTAATCTGTGTCTGCATTAAATATGTACATGTAAACATAACGTTTACTTAATACGAGTTCCCACATATTTTAAGTGGTACGTTTTTAAGTATGTGTGGCTGGAAATTAAGAACCTCAGTACTCAGTACATACTCAAGTACTGAATACCTATAAATTTAACGTGGATGTAGTTCTTAAACCTAAAATAGTCTCTGAATTTTCTTTCATGAATATTACTGAAAATAAAACAAACAGACATGTAGCCTAGTAGGAAAATTGGCCAAGCTAAAAAAAAATTTTAGTCAACAAGTCCCACAAAGACGAAATTGATCCATCGATTGATTTTCGGCGATGTCGATGGCATCTGTAGCTCGTTTTGTCGTGGGTGTACAAAGTACTACATATTATATATCGATCACCACAATCAGTGGCAAGGCCACGCGTGGGCCTGCGCCTGCGATCATTAATGTATCAAATCGACATTTTGTAACCACTTGTTTTGAGTGGTAGGAAAAAAAATGGAAGTTCGGATGCGTTGCGAAATAGACAACTACAGTAGGGCCGGAATTAACGTGGAGATTAAATCTTTACTTCGAATTCTGGGGCGATATTCCGTTGGTTTGTGGCAGTCCAGAAAAAAGCGACCGTCAGGGAGGAAGGTTTTGTCTGTGCTCTACCTACTTCCTAGAATCAGTAAGTATCTGTCGAGAATGACATTTTTTGGTATAGTTCGGATTTTTTGGTATAGTTTGGGATAGGCTAAATTCTGTCAAACGAACGCAAGCAAAACTAGACTTAGAGCTCTGACTGTAAGGTAGATTTTTGTTTGCGTTAATTTGACAGCACTTGGCCTCACAGTTTTGTACGAACTATACCTAGGTAACTAATTAAGTTTTTGTCGACTGTACTTTTTCATCACGTCCCACTTTGCTGCTGATGGCGATGATGTTCTCCCAGACGTAGATATGCGTCGAAGGCTGCATTATGACTAAATTGTTTCTCATCATCCTGTTACCTTTATCCCAGGATAGTTACATCCTGAAGGATGCCCGGGGTCCGCTACCTCATTCCAAGATTTGACGTAGGCACTAATTTCTACGGAAGCGACTGCCAACTGACCTGGAAGGTCCAGAGGAGAAACTAGACCTTTAAAATTCTGACAAATTTATTGTATGAAACGTTATTTATTTGATTCGACGGTAGCACACTTCGATAAGCCAAACAGTGCGACTTGCATTAAATATGCAATGGTTGAAAAATAAAAATTGTCAATTCCCAATAATTTCCCAATGATTTAAGGATAATTCACAGTAGACCGTTCCGTGTCTGGGCCGGCCCGTTTTCTAATACAGGACGCGCGACGGCCGTCGATTTCTTGTACTAGAAAACGGGCCGGCCCGGACACGGAACGGTTTAGCGTGAATCATCCTTATATCGGACAGAAACAACATATAGGATCCACGGTTGAGACAATCCGTCCCAAAGTCCCTATAAAATAATGTTGCACATTTATGTGCCGATCTCAACCAAAAGGTAACTCGTTGTTAACGTCAATAAAGATTTTGAATGCCTCGTCACAGAAATAGCACCCCTATTGACGCCCGCATAAGGTACAAAAAAGTACAATATTGCTGGAGAATCTACCTAACACATATAAGATGTAATTTGCGCTTACGCAGAGTTCCAACGAGCACTTTCAGATGTCATCGCGTCCATTCAGCGCGGTCAAAACGCGCATCATCGTTCGCGGAACCCCACGAGTTGCGGGAACGCTGACATTTAGGTACTCGTGCGCAGAAAAGTTGTTGAATGCATGCACACCCTAAATGATACATATTAGAATTGGTACGTACACTCAAGTTCCGACTTTAATTTTAGAGCCATAAATTGAACTCTAAATGGCTCAATGATTAAAGTCCCCCGAGTGTACAAAAGATGCACGCAAGCCTAATAGGTACGGCCTGTCTGATGGTAAGCAGATAAGTTAGCCTATGGACACTAGCGACTCCAGAAGAATCACAATCGCGTTGCCGACCCTTTAATGGCTTGAGGATTCGTTTTGTTGCTATAGCTATAGACAACAACACAGCATACTCGGGAGCTCTGTATAGCTAGCACATAATTGGCTCGAGAATATCTCGGCTTATATCGAGCTATGCGTCTTTTTTGATAGGTGCTGTTAGAAAGAGACGGATAGCTCGACTAAGAGCTAAAGAGCGTAGTGGTGTTATTGTGGCTTCGATCTTCTGAAAGGTGGCGGTAATTCACTTCCCCAGTTGTGTTGCTCCATATAGTTATTAATCCGCTGCGCCCTACCTTACATACACCTCTAAACATAACTCACACACATACACACGAAACGATACGTACATGGACACGAAATGATAGACAAGTTGGATTATTGTAATGTTTTTCGGAGATATATTTTAGGCTATGGTTTGTTTTTTGTACAAATGTAGTGCCGTAGGTAATATGCACACAATTATACACTTACAAATTTTATTTCAAATCCTAATTCAATATCATAACCCTAAAAAATATTCACAAAATAACGGCTGCTAGTTTCTATAAACATATCAAATCAAACAAATGACAAAAATAACCAAAATTTGTATCCTTTTCGAAATACCACTTCAACCATAATTAAAATATCTCCACGAAACTATGATAATGAACCTAAGCTGTCTTATAACTAAATCGAGTTGCGAAATCTAGGTATTTTCGTGCGAAATAGCTCGCGTTTAGTCGGAACAAACAGACATACAAAATGTCGGTGAGCAGTATATCGTCGAGTGGACTAGGTGCGTGGGCTGACAAGCCTACTGTGCTAGGTTTGGTTCCCAGGAAGAGCGAATGGCGGTTTTAAATAGCTATATTTTATATCAAACCGATTACCAGATATACGTATACAATTTGAATCCACAAGTCAGTAGCTCTAGTATAAGTTTTTTCGAAACATTAACTAATTCGAACGCGTTTGCGTTTTGTCTCAAAATGTATGAAAACGCTCTCACCGAGTTTGAAATACGCGCGTTCATCGGTTAGCAACAAATGTTACAAAAAATCTCGATGCATACAGAAAACCACTGAAAAATTATCAAATTACTGTCTGACCAAATTTCTCCATAGTAACTCGTATACTCGCTGTTTTAGTTTCCACTAGTGACCACCAGAGGCGCTGTTCACGTTTTCATACCACTTTCATACATTTTGAGACAAAACGCAAACGCGTTCGAATTAGTTAATGTTTCGAAAAAACTTATACTAGAGCTACTGAATCTAAAACAGACACGTATACACACTCACGCCTATCCCCTAATGGGGTAGGAAGAGACAAAGTTTGTGTTAAACCTATTGAAACGCAGAGTATAGACTTTTTTATAGAAGTTTGGCCTCCTACAGGGCCAGTTACTTTGTTGGAGCCAACCAGAAGAAAAAGAAAGGAGGAAAAATAAGATGAAAGAAAACAGAAGAGGCAGATATAGATAATATTTGACACTAAAGGAAAGTACAGTCGCTATGTTTGTTGCATTACGCCATGTTTATCATAACTTTCCCAATTTGATTGAGTTACAACTGATACAAACCTGATAAAGGTGCTGGATGAAATTTAGGAATTCCTTTGCGAGGATATAGGGCGGCATAGTTGTTGATGTTTCTTATCTAGAGCTATTTATGTTTATTTGCTCTTTTAGGTGAATTGTTTATTTAGAACACAGTTCTAGACAAATTAAATGGCAACCTAATTTAATAGCATTTTAGTACTTGCTCTTTATGTAAGTGGTTTTGTATTGAATTGACAACACAATGAATTCTTTACTCAGGCAGGTCGTAGGCTTGCTTTGCCACCGCTGTTAAGGCAGTTTCTTTATCACAAAAACTCCACTACCACTGAATTGATTGCAATAGTATTTTGCTTCGCATATTAGGCATACCTTTCTTAACATTTAATTCATTGACACAAAGCGGTCCCTTGGCCGCCCTTTGCGCATGCGTGCCTGCGCAGCGCGCTCACAGATCAACGCTTGACAGAATAGTTTCACAATATTATAGATCATAGTGCTACTACGAGATCTCGAAGCGAAATGTCAGATAAAAATGCACACGATTTCAAAATTAGAATCAAAGAATCACTTGAGAAAGTCAAGGTAAGGTCAATATATTGAACGGTTATTGTAACAATAAAGTCAAGTCCAAAGTGGTATAAAATCCAATATGGCTAATAAAAATAAAACTGCAATAACCTTTGCTTACCTACACCGTTGTACGTTAACGTTGTAATGTCGTCCTTAGTGTAAGAGTGAATTTCGTAAATTACTTAAATATTATCTCGTGAAATCGACTTTTAAGGGGTAAGATAAAGTAAATTATATGTGTAAACAAAGCTTTTTCCTTTATTTTAACACTATCAATTAAGAAGAAGAAGAAGAAGAAGAAAAATATTTATTTAGTGTTAAATCATTGTACAATATTTGGAGTACACGGATAAATGAAATTAACAATTAAACTAAACTAAACATGGAAATTTTAACACTAAATAGGATACCACTCAGCATATGCCAATAGCAATATAATGCTAAGGCGCTGGTTTTCAGGGCACCCAAAGAGAGATACAAATATAATCTTAACTATTACTTACTTAATAGGTACATCATAACTAAATAGACTAGCCAGCTTATGTTAATGATGAAGAAGGAAAGGTCGCTGGTCAATAAATACAATTTTAAATGGCATGAAAATTAATAACAATTCGTTTAAAGTTAAATATGTAGGTGACACGACATGATCATAGGTACTGGTTCTTATTTGTATGATTCACATTACTTACATGTTCATACAAGTATGTTGCTTAATAAGTGAATTACTAAAAATTCCAATTGTTTGATGCAACATTCCCAATCACATATAATTAAATTGCACCCTATTTTCTTCTTAATCTCGTTATTAATGTGCAAAATAGTGTTTTGGATACCTAATAAATTTCCTAAAAATTATAAAAGTTTTGTTTATTTGTTTAATTATTGTTTAGTTTATTTTATTTCTAGTTTTGCGGCACTCACTGAGAATCAGCGTCACGGTTTCCGTGACAACATGCTGAGTTGCTGAGTGGGTATCCTATTTAGCACATAAGATGTTCAAGTTGTTTCCCCATTTAATTGTATACTTTGTTATGATGCGTGCTAAATAAATACTTTTCTATTTTTATTTCAAAATGTTACAAACTTTAAGGATTTAAATTGATTGCGCATTTTACAAATAAAGGTAGAAAAGTTTAAATTATGATTTTGTTACTAAAACATTCCTATTTCACTTTGACAAAGATATTGCTGATATTATATATCCTGCTTTCCTGCGATTTTAGATACATACATATGCATAATTTATACAAACAGAAAATCTGAGTATGAAAGCATTTCACTTTTTGATATTTCTCAGTGATCATGAATCGAGAACAGTTGGTTGCACAGTGTCAATATCATCGTGAGATCACGGGTCGTCGCCTTGACATTACTATTGTCAAATCGTATTGTCCGACGTCTGTCTAACTGTGGGCTACATTCAATCACATTCAATTGATTGATGTTATTGTGTTACCACAAAAAATATCGCACATAGCTCTTGTTTACAAAACTGTTCAACACTTTTTGATAAGCTAGCTTAAAATCTAAGTTAAGGCGATATATCGATTGAAAGAGACACCTTTCGTTTTTCGCTCACGACAAAACGGGATGCAACCCTCTCCGAGAATGGCTTTTTAGACAAATCTCGTTAAATATCTGACTGTGTGCAGGTTTATTAAATTTCCTCTTGTCAGCACCTAGATGAGGTAAAATACCATCATATTAACTTAATCGTGTCTTTTAATAATGCGTTGTTTTAGTAGGCTGAGGAAAAAAAGGAAAATATAGACTCGACTTTGGATTTATTTTCTATCGAGAAAATTTTAAGCAATCATGTTTCGCTATTGTCAGTACCACAATCATATATCTGAAAATCAGCCCCTACTGTTTGCTAGTCTGGGCAGGACAGCGTTTCAAAGTCTCCAAATTTCTCAGTGTAGCGCCTTAAGCGCAAAGGCTTGTTAAAATGTTTTTAAACTTTTGAATATTTACTTATGAACTCAGCTTGTAACGCCGGATTTTTTACCTTTACCCTAAACAGCTTGGTTTCTATACTAGCAACATTTGTCTCATAGTTGTTCTTTTTGATGTAGCAACACTCATCGGTTTGCGTTCCGTTATAGCAAGTTTAGACTACGTTTTGTTACATGAAATTAATCATCGGTTTTCTAAATTTGGAAATCATTATTTTGTTTTGATGTCAGGCATAGTTTTTCTCGTTCAGATTAATTTTTATTTCTTTTTAGTCTACAATTCAGTATTTACTTCGAGATCAGAATTTTCAGGTCAACGAGTCGAAATTACCATAGACAGTTTTTTTTTCCTTGTTAATCTGAGCTGTCAACTGAATGAGGATGGAATTTCGATCACGGCGAGAGAAGAGGTTATTCTTCTCCATGAGGCTCGGTGTTAGTATAAGAGATATGGGCCAGTAAGCCTGATTGTCATCGTTTTGTGGAAAGATTTGTTCGCCCCGCCGGCACGCGAAGTAGCAATTTCGTGTATAATCACGCCCCAGAATGTTGGCGGCTAACTCGGAGATTTCGGACGCCCTCTCATATTTATGAAATTCCAGGCATCGGCCACCCTTCCGGCCCGTTGTTCAGCGATGCCATCAACTCCGCTAGTCATGCCCGAGTATAAAGCGACTACTCGCTTGATCTCAAGCCCTTAATGGGCTCCTAGGCACGGGCACAGTGCCTAAGTTCAGGAACCAGTCCCGAATGGAGTGCGGTTTCCTGCGAGGCTCTTTGGATTTTCCCCGGGAGACGGGAAAGACGACGGTTCCTTTTTAGAGCAAGCGGTTAGGCAGGCGTTGCAAATGTGAGTCCGTTCCATACTGCTTTAGTCAGCTTCAAAGACATTTAGAGGTACACACACACACCCGTAGGTTTTAGTTGAATTCCGTCCTCCATAAATATCGTTTTATAGTTGTTTTCTTTAACATTTTAGTATAAATTGCGACATTGGCAAATTAGATATATATTTAGATAAGCATTAGCGCTATTTGGTTTTGATACTTGTAACCTGGGGACGCCTGGGTGTAAAATCCTTTCAAATAAATGTATAAATAAACATTCAAACTGGTTTGTTTTTGTGGACTCCATACACCACTAGGGCATCGTTTGTGCGGGGCCTGTGTCATAAGTTTAATAAAAATTTCAAGGCGCCCAACATTTTCTCTACCCCTTTTGTTCCACATATGATCCAGGCCTGGCCACGGGTACCCCTCATCCCACGCCCTTAGTCTCATGCCCGGAGCAAAAGCTGTTACAAGCTATATAATACGTCTTTAAAAGCGCTTATTATATCAACCTATATTAATAACTCGAAAACTAAGCTGATTTCAGCTTACTTTACACGACATTTTATTTTCCAAACATGATCAGGAATACTCTGGTAAGGTAAGGTTAAGGCTTGGTAAGGTGGACAAATATTCTCATATGCAAATTTCCAAGTAATACATATGTAATACACCAGATAAACGTTTGCTTAACATAAATCTCACCTGTTAAATAAATCATACAAATTATATGGCTCCAAAATAATATATCAGTATATTATAACTCGATTAACATAATTATGACGTGTCCAGTCCATTAGAATTTAGTAAATTAATGAGAAATGCCATGTAATATATTTAAACTCACGTTAATGTCGTGAATGTATATTTAAAATAGTTTTGTCCCTGTGTCTGAGTAGACCATGGTCGCCCATGTCAGTCCAGCCCAGTCAGCGTCGTACCTAAATATTTATACATTCTACGACGTTTTGTTTATAGCCAAAGTCGAAAAGCGAATAATTATTTATGCTGACTGTACTACGAAACAAATGTGTAAATTAGAAATTATAAACTAGGCTATAACATAACAGGGATGTCGACTCAAAAAAATTTATCACTTCAATAGAAAGAAGATATAAAACTATGCCAAATAGTGAAAATCCCATTCAAATATCTCAAAAAATAACGAAGCTACAACGGTTAGAATGTTCGTAGTTAGAGAGAGAAAGTGCTACCTAACCGTGACGTCACTGTTAAGTAGCGCCATAGTAAATCACGATCGTTCAATACAAAGGTGCGTTTTGCGGAAAAGGGACAGAACATACCCACTCTTAAAACTTTGAAGACTTATAATTACGTAATTATTTATTTTTTTGAATTACTTTTTTGCCATTTGATTGAGAATTTGAGCCTTTATGTAGGAAATTTGGATTTATTGATTTTCTTTTATAGTGTCGTCATCCCTATTGTATCTCAAGATTAGACCAATAGTTTCGTTATTATGAACTACCTATAAATATCTTGTTTTAACACCATACACAATGAAACGTAGACAATCCACAAGCATAAGCACGTATAAAGACATCACCTACAGCAATTTAACAGATTGCTATACCTACTTATATATATCGCCACAGCAGATGTTTACTTAATTGAATGCCGGCCAAGTTCGGCAATAGGCAGAGATTATGCGCGTTGGAACACGAAGTTCTTTCTCTAAAGTTAAATAAGTTAACATATTTTTAACATAACCACAAACACTAAAAACCATATTTGGGTTGATGCTGACTTCAAGCGAGGTCGCTCGTTTTTCATGTTACCATTCCGCGGAGTCCCAAAGCACTAGGAATGACCCAAAACAAAAACAGTTCTTAGGTCTCCGAATTACCATTTAACCCGCAGAGTTTAAAACAGTTATTTTTTTATAAAGTTCAGGTTCTGTATCACAGTATAAAGAGCGACTCTTTGACGTAAACCCTCAAATTTCACGACCATTGAGTATCGATGAAATATTAATTACTGTTTTTGGTTTGTTTTTATTTACCAGAATATTCGCGTATGAATGTAACCTTCGTTACTAGTTCTACCGAACTTGGCCTGTGTCTGCTAGACATCGACCACAATTGCGCAGACGCCGATTTGTCAAACAAATTGATAAAATCATCAAACTATTGATCTTTAACCAATTTGGAACTGGTCGGTTGCGAAAAGGAGACCTGTCGACGACTGGTTCTGTTGATAGATTGTTAGTCGCTTTTCAAGGACAATTGTTAATATTTAATTAGGATAATATGACAATTGCGTTGTAGATTTATTCAATTAGGATCTTAGAATGTTTTACGATACAAATATTATAGCATGAACCAGAATAAAATGGACTCTAGAAGTCTAGATCATAGAAGGAACTTTATGAGTCAAACCTATGTTCGTTCGTGTTTTGGCAAGATTGTTATTTTTATGGCAGAATTTTCTGACAAAGCTAGTGTACCTGTTCTTACGTGTAATCGGTGTATGCCTTTCGGATGGAGCTCCAATACTTAGCTCGAAACTCGGTCTAGTCTGTAGTCTTTCTAAACGATAACATGCTGTCAAAATACGTGTATTTTTTACATTACGTACATAGTTCGTTCTAATAAACGTAGAATAGGTACCTAGTAATGAAACTGAATTAAAGAATTCTATGTAAGTATTTCGGCCTGTCCCGCGACCAATCAAGCACTGGCCAAATGATTCGTTTGAGCTCATAATTATAACTTTTTATCTATTACAACACGCTAAAAATGATTGTAAATAACTTATGTACGCATAATCCAGTTCGTTTGAATATTTTATGTTAATCAAAAAGTTTTTATAGACTCGTCCTTTTAGAGTCTGCCAGTCCAATTTGCAATGTTCAACGCTGACTTATATTTTAACGGTAACATATATGGCAATCTTGTGTTAATTTCACACATTAATGTAGTTTAGTAGATAATTTATAGCGAAAGATATCAGCGTTAATCTATTTTGTAACCGGGAAAGCGCGGTTTTGGCAATACGGTTGGTTGATCGTAAAAAAATAGTATTCCCAGAAGTTCGATGGTCGAACTAAGTGGAATATGAAATTTCGTCGAGTCGGACAGCGAGGAATTAAAATTCCTATTCCTAGTCCACTGACAGTCTGGTTAATGTCATATATACAGTAAATAGTACTTTATAGATAACAGGATTGGGTTAAGGATGGTTTACAGTAGACCGTTCTGTGTCCCGGCCGGCCCGTTTTCTAATACAGGACGCGCGACGGCCGTCGATTTCTTGTACTAGAAAACGGACCGGCCCGGACACGGAACGGTCTAGCTTGAATCATCCTTTAACCAGCACAAGGTATTTTTTCCGTGTGACAGACAATGCTATCGGACCACGCGGCTGGAGGGGAAAATGTAACGAAACGTTAAACCTGTTCTGTTGTTTATGATCTCCACTGAAATAAAATTAACCGGCATCGTTCACTACACACCTACGAGTCCCTTATAAAAAATCAAAAAGTTCCTATTGGATAATGTAAACCACGATGATCCATATTTAATGCCAAGATCCCGCCTAGCGGGCACTCTACTCGAACTAAAAAGTAAAAGTGCCATTGCGGCCTACTTACAGAATAAAGTTCATTTATTTCATTTATTTATTTCTCCGATACCATCCGTTTCCCCGCATGTAGAGGAAATCACGTAGCGCTACGAAGATTGGCGGCGAAAATGTTAACATGTTAGTAGTGTTAGTACCCATAGTACAAGCTTTGATTAGTTTGGGACTAGGTTGATTTGTGTAAGATAATCCACAAATATTCATTTATTTTACGAGTATTTATGTTTTGCCTTGTTACAGAGTCGGCATGGAGAGCCGAGTGGGACTAGACTACATCGTCGAGCATGCGGAGTACGCGAGCAAGCTCGCCGCGGCGCTCAGCTCGCCGGCCGCGCCCGTCAAGAAGCAGGTGAGAGCCTGGCGTGGATACCGATATGGTGGCAGCGGACCTTTCTTTTATAAATAGTCTCCTCTCCTCCCCGCTAATCGACCGCCTCAGCTCCCTTTGCGCCCAGCGCTGGAAGAGGCTGGAAGAGGACTGCCAGGCAGAGTCACGGTTAAGTATTAAGGTATTGAGGTGGTCGTCGCTGTGAAGTTGACAGGGAATTTATGGAAAAACTCTTCTTCCTTCTAATGCAATACACTATTTGACTAAAAAAAATTTATGGTGCCATTCGAACCAGTTTTCATAGACGATCAAATGTCTATATGGGACCAACTACAATTAGACCACAATAAAGGGCAAAAAATAGAGATGAACCTAGCTCGCCGCTAGCGGCCGCCCAAACGGCTCCTACAAATTGGCACGGGCAGATGACGTCACACGCCTGGTATCGAACCAACTGTTGTATGGGAATATAAGTATTTTGCTGTTTTGATCGTAAAATAAGGCGTTTAGGTACATAGTTGCTGTACATTTATTTATTTATTTTTACTTAAGTATTCCATTGATATACTCGTACGTATATGACTTTCGGATGACAAAAAAAACACAATTTTCCGAATTTTCGATGTTAATTTTTCTATTTTGGTAAAAGTTTATAATTTTCAGTTCAATGTGATATTTTGGTGGTTTACTATCCATAAAGTGACACCATGTTACAAATTTTAACATGTGTCGTGCTTATGTAACGTAAACATTTGATAGAATAAATATTTTTAAATAAATATTTGTGGACAATAAATAAATATTTGTGTACAATCTTACACAAATCAACCTAGTCCCAAACTAAGCAAAGCTTGTACTATGAATCAAGAATCAAGAATCAAGAATCAATTATTTATTCATGACAATACACAACACACACAGCAAAAAGAAAGAAAAACAAATAAAACAGTAAAACATGGTAGTAAAAATAGATACTACTATGGGTATAAATAGATACTTAAATACATAGAAAACATCCAAGACCCAAGAACAAATATTCATGTTCATCACACAAATAAATGCCCTGGCCGGGATTCGAACCCGGGACCTCCAGCTTCGTAGGCAGGGGCACTACCAACTAAGCTAAAGCGGTCGTCAAAAGCCGAGAGCCGAGAAGCCGATATCTGTGTGTGTTTTTGTGCAAAAGTTTAAATAGGTAAATAAATAAAAGACGTGAGGAAAAATCAAATAAAGTACTTGAAAAAAGATACTTAAAATAAGATTTTATCGCCATGATAAAATTGTGTTAAATTAAATCTGCTTAATTTGCATTAAATCCAGCAAAAAAACTAAATGTAATTTGTCAATACGACTTTAAGCTGGGTTATTTACGATGACTCCACACATTGTAAACAACACTCGACCAAACTCGACTAAGTTTTTTTTTCGTTTTGGCCAGGTGTTCGAGCTGTTGTCGGCGCTGTGCGTGTACAATGCTGACGGCTACGCCCGCGCCGTGGACACTCTCGACCGGTACAAGGTAATTAAGAAATATCGTACGACTCACGTACGAGAAATATCGCGTTCCTAGAGACGCTGTTCTACCCAGTCGAGAAAACAATAGAGACTGATCTTCAGATATGACTTTATTCTTGACTATATACCTAATTGTGTTTCTGACAATAAGAGCGTACTGCCCTGGAAAAGGGTAAATTATGTAGGTCTCTTATCCTAGACATAATAACGACTATAATTTAATAACCTCAGAACCCTCTGATCAAAGTTTAGGACGCTGATTGTTAAAATTAACGATTGAGCAGTACACCACACCATAACCTAACATTGGAAATTAAAAAACTGTATTAAAAAAAAACCAGCAACCCAGTCTAATCAACATCATGGTCTAGTTGTCTCTCTCGGTTGGAAGGTCAGATCATGAGACGGCAGTAGCTTTCATAAAACTAACTCCTACGCAAAACCCTGTGATTAGGTGTCGAAACGCACCCCAAGCTTCTAAGGGCACAACCTGGCTCCTATTTCACCAACTTGACAATTGTCACCTGACAATGACAATTCGGTTTACATTGCCGGGCCGGTAAGTATCGATGCTATCCAACGACCATCTTTACATAACGACTCAGAAGTGTACATGGAATTGTCATTGTCAGACAATTGTCGAGTTGGTGAAAAAGGGGCCTGGAAAACGCTAGAATTTTACTTGATGTCTCGTTTTTAGCCCCACAGACCTTGACCCAGCAGAGACGTTAATGACACGAAAACTGGGAATCGTATACGTAATGTAGTAGGTACTACTTTTCTTGAAACTTCACATCAAGTGTCATTTGCAGACGTTAAAGAACGAGCGCTACAGACTGAGCGTGGTGGTTGAAGAGCTGAAGAATGCCGCCACCACCGACTACAAGACGGCGCTGTTGGCATTCGTGAACTGCCTCATCATCAGCGCGCCGCGGCTCCCGGAGAGGACGCGTGTGCGCAACGAGTTCATTGGTAAGGGAATCCTTGCATTGACATAAGTATTGACAACCGCCAGTACTCTTTCACAATGTTCCATCGGTTTCGGTGTTCAGCAGCAACGACCGCTTTGCCAACCCTAATATCAACTATTAGACCAAATAATTCAAAAACCCTTCTAAGATATATTTTGTGGTGTGGTTTCTTCTCATTTCGAAGTCTTTGAGAATTGAAAGTACGTACAACCAACGTAGAAGAAGAACGAAGAAGTAGTTTGTACAACCAACAAATTCAGCGTGATGGTTAAGGAACTGAAGAATACCACCACGATCCGCTTTAAAAAGGTGTTAATAGCCTTCACCATTTTAGGCATAACATTACCATCTAATCAACAGTACATTAACTAAATATTCTGTTACAGGTCTCGGTCTCCTGCCCACACTCAACAACTTGAGGTAAACAATCACACTATTACAATAACTACAAGGTTGACTTTAAACACAGTACAACGAGTAGTGTAACTCTTAACGAAAGAATGCGAAGTTGTGTATAAACATGCGTACACCAAATAAAGACACATATGTTAAATGTAATTTTTTTAAATTCAAGCAAGTGCACAGTGGCCATCCAATATATATGCACGCTTCATGGTTTCATAAATATCTGAACATGCTCTTTAACGACTTGATAATAGAGCCGTATTCATAAGCCCCCCAAGGAAACCTGTTGTCTTAGATTACAACACCACGTAGCTACAAAGCAAGAAGTAGTATTATTATGTCTGCGGTTTTCTGTAAGGCGGAGGTACTTTTCCAGTTGGGTTTCAGCTGCACCAAAATGAGCGAGATGCGAGATGAACGGCTGAAAGTTTAAAGAGCCCCAGTAGATACATACACGTAACGCAGACACGGACTTGGAGAGCCAGGGGCTCAGGCACTTGGCATTTGGAGCCCGCTCCCACACCTCAAAACCATTCCATTTTGCAAATTTTCCGTTACTGTGGCAGGGGGCTTGCCGCTCACTGGGCACCTAGCCTAGGACTCTGTAGGTCTATTGGAAACTCTTGCGCTAACGTGTGTTGCTTAACGTAACTTGTAATGGGTTAAGTTACCCTACTTCTATACCTACACATTGTCTTTACTAATGGTAACAAGTTTATTACGCTTTTTACTAGATCAGATTACGATCTGTTCAATGAGGCGTGTTACTAATAAGAATCTTTTTGCGACATTGGAAAATGCAAAAAGCGAAACAGATCATGCGATACCTTTGATAAATGACAGGTGAGTCATTGATTCAATCTGTGGGAACTGATGATGTCTGATCGCCTGTCAATAAATTAAGTATTATTACGTGGAAGCTGTACCTAGGGATTTCATAATGCCTACATTATGCTAATGAAACGAAGCATACTTAAATCGATCGAAAAGAAAATACACGTCGATTCCTAAACTTAATCTCAAATTCTTTCTAAATCCATTATTCTTCTTCTTGAATATTTTTATCGATTCTATTATACACCCAAAATTAATTAATGAAACAGTACTATTTACAGCTCTACTCCCCATACAGAAATTATCCCGAAACAAAACCGATATTATTTTGTTTAAAAAAAATGCTTTGCAAATTTTATTTTAATTCCATTTCTTTAAATCCTTAAATATCTCTTAAATAGTATTCGATTCGATTTTTCCTGTTTCCAATCGTTATACTTACTCAAATTAAATTCAAATCTGTCGAGCGGGTATGCAAATCAGTTCATTGGCTCATCCAAATCTGTAGCCAAACGTATCTTTTTATTTTTGAACCGTAAAAGATCATCTTTATTATCGCGATCAGGCCTGTCCCAATTTGGGACGCGATAAATTGGATCGGCCCAAGTAATTATACAGTTTTTGTACCTAAACTTGATGGTGCTTTGATGTTACAGTACAGCAGCGGTCGGCAACATGCGGCCCGTGAGCCCCTTACTTGCGGCCCGCGAGCGTCATTATCAAATTGACAACCGAAAATGTGTTATCTTTTGCCTTTTGCCTGGTAGGGCCACAAATTGCCAACAAGTGCGGCCCGCCACAAAACTCTTAGCTAATATGTGGCCCTTCGCTGCTAAAAGGTTGCCGACCCCTGCTGTACAGGATGATATCTAATTCGTGATAATTACAGAATAAAAAAGTGAATCTATCCATGATTCGTAAAACTTTTACCATGGGAGCTAATGACATAGCAAAAAAAAAAGTATTTCGTCGAAAAGTTCAAGAATATTTCGTATGAATTTTGAAACTTGAACGGGTTTTTAAGTGAAAAATAACAACGTAGTTCTTTTAATCTTATGCGACGAGTAACAAGTTTGTCAGGTGCTATTTAAATCGGCAATCAATCAATTAATACGATTTATTTTTATTGCATTAGTAATCTGATGAGATCGAATAAAGATAAGTTATTAATTATTATCGGCATCACCGTTATTGATATCAAAAAGGATCTGGTATTACCCAGGTCAGATTTCTGGATCTCATCACAATTTTAGGATAAAAAACCGGAATAAGTATAAGTATTTGCCGTTCTAGACATATTTTTAGTATATATACTCACCGGCAGAAAATTTGGCCCAAATTAGAAAAATGCATTTTTATATAATAATAATAATAATAAATATTCTTTATTGCACCATAAATGAGTGATTAACATAAATAATCCTTAAAGCTACAACAGGCGGTCTTATCGCTATAGAGCGATCTCTTCAAAAACGGAACCCTTATAGATTCGTCATGTCTGTCTGTCTGCCTGTCTGTCTGTCTGTCTGTCCGTAATTAATTAGTACACGCAGAAACAGACAGGTAGTTTATCTTGCGGCGAGATAGCTGACGCGCCGTCTTGTGCTAGCCGTGCTGGTGTTGAGATAGATCATAAGAGCTCCCGCGGATGCGCTGTTTTGAGAGTGCAGAATCTACATTCGTCTCTAACAGCATATTAATAGAAGTCAAAAAAACGTCGGCAGAGCACTTGAAAATTTTCTGGAGGCCTGTCCATAGGTTGGCTATAGCTAACTATTAAGCTGCCCGTACGCTTGGGCAACCAATGCAGCCAGCACCAACCCAACGTAGTAAAAGCGGATGGTTGAGAATGTATGTTTGTGTTTAGACTTGAAGCGGCCAGCCATCCCGATTTGGGCGTTCAGCTAGATGTCTTCGAAGAGCAGCGGGAGAGCGACGAGGCCCAGGGCCCGGGGGGCATCAACCTTAACTCACATCTGGACGTCTTCTACGCTATTCTCAAACAGGTATGTCTTCGGTACAGCCCAGCTTAGCATGGATAGGTCTTTGTTGTGTTTTACGTGGCGTTTCGGACGATTTTTCCGGTTTTGTGCCCAGTACCTTTTCCCAAAGGTTTAAGCGGTCTTCAAGACGATGTGGTTTCCGCACACCGGTGCGAGTGCAAGCAGGACATCGCTATAGACACGCATAGCGCTGTTCTGTTCCCACACTGCACTGGTTTGCGGAAACTGCATCGTGTGAGCCTTAGGCAATTGTGTCTCTTACTAGCAAATGAGAGCTTAGGGACGAATTGTACGTCCGCAAGCGATTATGTTAGCTAGGCAGATCTGAACACGATTTTAAAGAGGAACTGTGCAGCTAATAACTCTCCTCTTCTTGCAGGTTGCAGACACTCCCCAAGAAATCCCATTCCTGAGCATCTTACAACATCTTCTACGCATAGACCCCAAGGAGCCCGTCAGTGACATCGTGTGGGACACCGCGGAGACATTAGTCCATCGAGCCACTCTGCTGGAAACCAGAGAAGATGCCGCCAAGCTGCTGAGGGCACCCAGTGTGCAGGTGAATGATATTTCATCATATATTGTCATCAATAATAACAATTCGCTGTACATTTCAGGCTAGATAGTAACACAGGGTAGGTAACAATAGTGTTCCAGGAAATAGTCCGAGTTATGGGAAGAGCGGCACCTTCGGACACAAGCATTGCTATGCTTACTGGAAGGTGCCAACCTTTGCCTCTGTATAACGCCACATGTTAAACCTAATAAACTATTTTCATTTTTCATTTTCAAATACAACTTTGTATTCAAACCCAAAAATTTACAGTGAATTGTCGTTGTTTGGCGTCAATTGTCTAGGCGTCAAATGAGGGTTTTGGGTCTTCTCCAAAAAGTGATATATAATAGTGAAAGCGTTTTCATTGTACCCGATATGTACGAACTATAAAATTTTTTAATAACTTAACAAAGCATATACGTATTGTCATTAGATTAGATTAGATTAGATTTATTTATTTCATGAGAAAAATTACAATATAACATAAGGACATGGAACGGCCCTTTGACGTTTTCCCTTTTACGCCGTACGCTGCGCAGTAACCATCTTGAGTTAAACAATAGGTCTATTATGGACTCCTATAATTTTTTTTTTAAAAGCCTGTTATGTGTCCCACTGCTGGGCAAAGGCCTCTCCCCATGTTGTCCAGACGTCCCTGTCCAGAGCCTCTTCCTCCCAGTTGGAGACAAATACGTCCAGATCATCCCGCCATCTCCGTCTGGGCCTGCATCGTCTGCGTCGTCCGTCGTGTGGCACCCACTTGGTAGCTGCATTAGCCCACCTATCCGGGTGCATGCGACAGACGTGGCCGGCCCAGTCCCACTTGAGCCTGGCTGTTTTGGTACCCACGTCAGCTATGCGTGTTTTGGAGCGTAGCGTAGTGTTTCGGACACGGTCCGTCCTTTTAACACCTAAAATGCTACGCGCCATAGCACGTTGGCAAACCTTCAGTTTGGATTTCTGGATTTCGGTTAAAGACCATGTTTGCGCACCGTAGGTTAGGACAGGCAAAATACACATATCGACGAGTTTTCGCTTTAATGACGCTCAAATGACTTTGTTCAAAATAATCTATATTCAACACACTCAACAGCGTCTACATATCTGTGCTCGTATCATCACATCAGGCGCATCTGTACAGTCAACAGCAGAAATAGCTACGCGTTACGCTAATATATAAGGGAATAAGAGCGTGTGTAGATCATTTAATACACCTCGCCCGCGTAGCTTCTTTTGCTGCTGACTGTTTATCGCGAAGTAAACTCGATTTTGAAATGAACGCCCCTTCTAGTAGACATTGTTACCATGCGCTTGTTGTTATTGCGCTTCGGCAAGATACTGTAGCGTACAGTTTAAGATCAACGATCGACGTTCAGCCAACTATTGACTCTATTTACATACGATTGATTCTTTTCAGGCCAAAATGGGCTGCACCTGCCAACACAGGGACGTTTCCAACGCGGGAAGGAAACAAAGTCTACAGCGAGCGCTGTCCCCACCGCCGCCTCCGCCGGCACCCATGCCCTTTGCTGGTAACCATTCAAATTTCAACCACCAATAATATCATCATCATCATCATCAGCCCACTGCAGTCCACTGCTGAACATAGGCCTCCCCCAAGGCACGCCACAAAGCCCGGTTGTCTGCTTTCCGGATCCAGTCGACTCCCGCCCTCTTAGATATGTCGTCCCGCCACCTGGCCGGCGGACGACCCACGCTACGCTTGCCGAGACGCGGTCTCCACTCTAGAACACGCTTACACCAGCGGTTATCAGTTCTACGACACATGTGGCCAGCCCATTGCCACTTCAGTTTGCTAATTTGGAAAGCTATGTCGGTTACTTTGGTTCTCTGCCGGATGCCGGACCAATAATATCGCCACTTGACAACCATGTCACTAGAAAATCTGTCTATTATTCTCAGAACTCTCGTAACTTAGGCACAGAAGTGATGTTTTACTTCAAACGACACGTCGATATTGCCTTGATTTCATTATTGTCTCGTCTTCATTATGATTTGTTCGATCACTAACCTCTTTTCTGTTTCCACAGGTCCACCACCACCTCCAATGATCCCTCCGCCCCCTTGCATCCCGCCTCCCCCTTGCGGTCCGCCACCGCCCCCCGCTCCACCAAACCTATCCGCTCCCTCTCCCCCGATCCCACAGGCACCAGTCATCGACGTGAAACTGCCTCAGCAGGAGACACCGATCCCAAAGACCAAGATGAAGACGATCAATTGGAATAAGATACCGAATAATAAAGTGAGTACTGGGTACATTCGTTAAATCGCAATACTTTTGTGATCAATCCTTTTACAAATAAGGTAAAAGTCCCAACGATCGACACCTTAATGTCTAATAGATAACACCTATTGATTTCCTCTGTCTCTATGATATAAGATCGAAAATGCCAAGTATTGGATCAGTGTCGAGCACTGGGACATTTACTTCACATCATGTTCAATGTAATATGATGTACCTACTTTTAGAGATCAAGGACAACGTTATTTTCGTCATACCTTGAAAATCATTTTAAATAGCATTGCATTCTCCCAATATTTTGTGCATTTGAAGAGTCATCTAGGTATAAGACCTCATAAGACCTCATCTAGGTATAAGACCTAGGTATAAGACTCAATTAATGATACTTTAGGATGTAGGTAAGAGAATAAATGACTTATTTATAACTTCAAGAAATATCAGCATAGGAGAAAAACTTAAGTCAACTTAATTCTTGCAGGTAATTGGCCAGAACAATATCTGGTCACTAGTGGCGTCGAGTCACAAACACTCCCCGAAGACAGAGCTGGACTGGGGTGAAATCGAAGGACTGTTCTGCCAGCAGGTAATTCTGTCATCTTTACTAGGCAAAGCATGATGATGATGTCCGTGTCTGGTCTTCACAACAACTACCAATTTTTATCATCTTCAGATTCAACCAACTGGGTCGGCCGGCTCCTCTCCTCGACTAGGCCGCAGTCCCATCTGCGACAGCTCAGGAGAAAGGAAACCAAGGAAAGAGTCCTCGGAGATCACTCTTTTAGATGGAAAGAGGAGTCTAAACGTCAACATCTTCTTGAAGCAGTTCCGAAGGTACGCAACCGTCGTTTTCGTATTAGGTGTTCAAAAGTAATGTTCACTCTCAAGGACTCTGATGTTCATTTAAATTAATGTTCATTATAATTCTATTAGTAGTGCTTCTCTATAGGTACGATCAACCAATTTGATTTCTGGGCCACGTCGTACCTCCAGCCTAGCGGCTTTCATATTGATGTTCAATGTGAGAAGGTACGAACGAAGTGACCCAGAAATCAAATTGGTTGACTACAATCAACCAATTTTGATAAAATGACTTTTTATTTCACAAAGAGATCATCAATTTGACTTATTAACGTCAGCATGATCCTGCTTATTCTTCGAACCACTTCGAACTTCTAAAAATTATGGTTATAATAAGCATACCTACACTACACTCCTACAGCAGTTTGTATCTCATCATCATCATCATATCAGCCGAAAGACGTCCACTGCTGGACATAGGCCTCCCCCAAAGAGTGCCACAATGACCGGTCTTGCGCCACCCGCATCCAGCGGACTCCCGCGACCTTTACCAGGTCATCAGTCCACCTAGTCTACCCACGCTGCGCTTTCCGGTCCGTGGTCGCCACTCGAGAACCTTTCGGCCCCAACGGCCATCGGTTCTACGCGCAATGTGCCCCGCCCACTGCCACTTAAGTTTAGCGATTCGAAAGGCTATATCGGTTACTTTGGTTCTGCTACGGATGGCCTCATTTCTGATGCGATCACGCAGAGAAACTCCCAGCATAGCCCATAGTTTGTATCTATAAATACTAAACTGACTAATGTTTTCTCGGAAAGAACGTTTGGTTGGACACTACCTATACTAATACCAATATTAGACGTTAAACATTTGTTTTCTAGTTCGAACGAAGACATAATCCAGCTGATCCGAGAAGGCTCCCACGACGACATCGGCGCGGAGAAGCTGCGCGGCCTACTCAAGATCCTGCCCGAGATCGACGAGTGCGAGATGCTGAAGGCCTTCACCGGGGACGTGGCGAAGCTGGGGAATGCGGAGAAGTTCCTCATGCAGCTCATACAGCTACCCAAGTAAGATAAGTTCAAATGTGACCATGATCCAGGAGTCCGAGATGCCAAACTAGGGAATGCGCATAGATCAGATCGGGGTCGGGCTGACTCTACCCGGTATGCAGCGGTGCCGGGACGAATAGGGACTGTCTGTGGTGTCGCGATCGCGCAGTGGACTGCCCCGCCGGCGGGAATGCCCGAGTGTACGCGTCGTGTATACGGTGAGGGCGTTCGATGGACGCTGTGATTATATCGTCCGGGTCCGTGATTGCGTGTGTGGCAAAGAACTGTTTGCTTTGTTCTTCGTTTTTGTCTCATAAGACCAAGCTTTGTATTAAAATAAGTTTTAGATACGTGGGCCTGGCTAATATAAATTATATTTTGTGACGTCCCTAGTCGTTATCCGTGAATCATGTTGTGTTTAGGTCATCGTAATTTTGAAGAATTCCCTCTTTTATCAATATGGCCAAGAACTTGTTACCTAATTGACATTTTAGCAGCATCATAGGAGCCTGATAAAGAATTCCTTGTGTTTCAGTTACAAACTCCGCATAGAGTGCATGTTGCTGAAGGAAGAGTGGGCGTCCACGGCTGGGTACTTGGAGAGCGCCATCAACGCGATACTAGTGGCTGGAGATGATCTGATGTCTTCACGGGCTCTACAGGTACCTACAGTACTCGTATCTCACGAGCGCTGGTTGGTCATATTTGTAGTTGTGACACATATGAACACTTTGACGACGTGAACTCATACCTCCTACGCTGACGCACACATAGAAAATTAGACAATGTGCAATGTGCGCAACACACAACCATGGCTCACTTGCGCTCGTCATCTTTCGAATATAGCTGGTTTTCTTACTATTCTAATCACTCCGCGTGGTCAATTTTCAGGAGGTGCTATACATAACCCTGATTGCGGGGAACTTCCTAAACGCGGGCGGTTATGCGGGCGGGGCCGCGGGCGTGAAGTTGTCTTCCCTACAGAAACTCCCGGACATCAGGGCCAACAAGCCTGGGATGAACCTTATGCATTACGTCGCTCTGGTAAGGATTTTTTTTGCCTTTTCAGAAAATTGCTTAGCAAAGATTTAAAAAATAATGTTTTTGCCTTTTCAGAAAATTACTTAGCAAAGAGATAAAAAGATTCATACGGTATTAATATACCGTATGAATCTCGCATTAGCGATACCTATTTATTTAATTTTATTTCTGACGTTTTGACACCGTCAAATAAACAAACTTGCAATAGTAGTCGAACCCCTAATTACTTAATGTGTTACGAGTTTTTAAAGTGAAAATACGATGTTTATAAAGAGACATAATTCAATTAATAAATTAGTAATTATTAATCTAACATAAATTGGTCTAAACTTAACTAAATGATACGAAATTAGGCTTTAACAGAGGTATAGGTTCAAATATCATCTCGACGGCGGCAAGTTTATCAGACGTCGAGTACCAACAGTTTTATAATGTTTGTAATGCCTGCAGGTGACGACATACGAATGTTGTGTCACTTTATCACTTTACAATCACTAAACTTAACCCTAGATTTCTTCTTCTTATTTCAACTGTTTTTAACCTTCTAGCAAGCCGAACGCAAGAACAAAGAGCTGACCCACTTCGCAGACGACACTCGCGTGCTGGAAGAGGCAGCAAAGGCCAGCGTGGAGCAGCTTCACAACGAGATCAAGACCCTGGACAACCGTGTGGCGGTGCTGAAGAAGGAGATACAGATGACCAATCAGCAGGACATTAGGGACCAGATGGGGGATTTCTTGCAGGTGAGTAAAAGAGTAAACTGGTCTAATCCCAACAAGGTGTAGTTTTTTCTTTGGGTTGGAAGATCAGATGGCAGTCGACTTTATAAAACTAATTTCTATAGACGATAAATCTTGGGATGACAGTCAGTGGAGACACATGCAGATATTGCAGATGCTTTAGTATTTGCATATACTAGATTAAATCCGTATATCCGGATGGCTTCGCCAGGAAATCTAAAATCCAGTCGAATATTGTGACTAGGAAACACTCTGCATTACTTTCATACTAGTAACTAGTTAGCAGTCAAAATCCAAAGGAACCAACAGAAATCCAGCGCTGGTTACTGGAGGTGGCTACTTCTGAGTAGGGATCATTGTGTTGTGTTTAGGAATATCACGATTTATATATATTTTTAAAATAAATTTTATCTTCCCCAAACTAATGTCATATGTGAAAATGTTCTTTCATTTCAGGTTGCAGAGAGAGAAGTGTCAGCTCTAAAGAAGGATATGGAAGAGGTTGAGAGCATTCGAAAACAACTAGCAGAGTTCTTCTGTGAAGACCCCGTGTCTTTCAAACTTGAGGAATGCTTCAAGGTATTGCGTTTTTCTATTAAATGTCACGGTTATAATGTTATTCCAATTAGTTTGGGTAAGGTGCCATAAATTGTTAAAAACAGCAATGAAGCTAGCCTTACGCCGTTGCATACAAGTTTCTGCAAAGGGGTGCGGAGCTGACAACTAAGTAAGACATTCGACAGTTCTTTTAGACATCCGGCCGTAGTCATCTCCGAGTTGATACCTGCAGAGAACCATATTTTGAAGGACAAAATTAAATAAATTGACCTACAAATACCGGATATCGAAAACTCAGGAAAGAATATCCTTGCATAAAACGCAAATAATTTCCCATTCACTACCAACTAGTTCAAAGTGGTCATCATTAATTGTCTTGACGTTCCAGATCTTCGTGACCTTCTGCACCAAGTTCCGGTCAGCGGTGAGCGAGAACGAGCGCCGCCGAGCCAACGAGGAGCAGGCGGCCGCCAGGAGGCGAGCTCGGGACGCCGCTGCTGCCAGGATTAGACCTGGTAAATTACTTTATTCCAAATTCCCAGACAGTGTTCACGTACTATCATAAGCAGAGTCAGTACTTCGACGCTAGATGATATGAGAATGGGTTTATTCTTATCCAGTATTCACAAACTAACATAAAATTGATTCGAAAATCCAAACGCTGGAACTATGTTCTTCATCAGCTCTTTATCATCTCCCATGCAAAAAGAGCAACTTCAGTAATTTGAATTAATGCCAGCATTCCGGGTTTCTGGGTTAATATCAGAATTTGCCAGCATGATACCATCTAGATATCAAATCCATTGGTGCACTTAATATGTTTGGCTTAATTATTGGCACAAGTCTCACCAGTTTGGTAAATTCGTGTTGCAGGTGGCAGTGTATGCAGCACCCCAGTGTCGGAATGTGAGAATCTCATGGAGTCCCTACTGATAGACATCCGAAACGGGCTGGGCCGCCGCTCGCTAAGGAGGCCCCATGACCTTTCACCTTCTCCAGGTAATGCTCTTTTTATTATTTGTTAGGTGTTTCTTAGTGGCTAAAACTCCACATTGAGAATTCGTGAATAACAGAAATCCAAGGGAAATAAAGTTTTATATACTTCAACTGTTTGATGGGCTAATCATTTCAAACCCTGGACCACCAACGATCTCCAAGCTCCAAAAAATGCTGACTGTAACATAATAACGCCGTTAGCTCGTCTGAAGCAGTATATAATGAACTGATTGATCAGTCCGCGACCATAGACCTAAGTTTGCTTCGAAAGAAAATTTACAGTAAGGTTGGCCTGATTTAACCTCTCCATTACGCATACACATTAAGTTGAAGTAAGAAGTGGGAATTGAAGTTATTCGAGACGATTGTAATGTCGTCGAGGTGTATCTCTGCTGAGTGACTGGTGCGTTGGTTAAGCCAAATGCGGAACGTTTAAAGGGGAAGGTACCCCGAAAGGGTACGTAAAATGAAATCTTGTCTCGGTCTTCGGTTGCTATCAGAATCTGTCAAAACGCCTTGGACAAAGCAAAGCTAGAGAGGTAGTGAGCATCACGAAGATTGACCAAGATTTCGGACACGTTGGGCGCCAGTGTGACAGTCAGTCCCAGGATGTGTCTTTATAGATAAATTATGTTTGTTTCCAGACGTGACGCCAACCGGCAGTCTCCGTCGCCGAAGCCGTGCCAGCCCGGGTGATGATGAGGAGGGTCTACTGGAGTTCCTCCGACACTCGTCTCCGGCGGCCAATGACCTCAGAGAAAGGAGTGCGTGGGGTAGTCTGGGTGAGTCGTAATATCTGCCTTAGCGACTTACGACGGTCGACGACCCGTTCTTTTGTTATTTGTTAATTTAGGTACAAGATAGTTCAGTGGTTACTTATAATCGCTATTAATGGAGCTTTTCTATGGTCGAATGGAGCAGTAAGATGGAATCGCTTAAGTTAAAACTACGCATGGCCATGGCTAGTAAGAAGGCTCCAAATTACTCAAAGGGCAACGGAGAAGCCTGTGCAGGGAGTCTCTCTGCGTGATCGCATCAGAAATAAGGCCATCCGGAGCAGAACCAAAGTGACCGATATAGCCCTTCGAATTGCTAAGCTTAAGTGGCAGGGGGCGGGGCACATTGCATGTTGAACCGATGGATGTTGGGGCCGAAAGATTCTCGAGTGGCGACCACGGACCTGAAGACGCAGCGTGGGTAGACCCCCACACAAGGTGGACTGATGACCTGGTAAAGGTCGCGGGAGTCCGCCGGATGCGGGTGGCGCAGGACCGGGCATTGTGGCACTCTTTGGGAGAGGCCTATGTCTAGCAGTGGACGTCTTTCGGCTGATATCATGATGGCCATCGTTAATGATGATGATGTGTCCTTTCCAGACCGGTCGTGGTCCCGGCGCGGGCCGGTGCGCGCGCGCCTGGAGCTGCCGGAGCGTGCGCGGCTCGAGCACGCCGCCAGCACGAGCGAGCGCGAGCGGCCCGAGCACGGCGCGAGCACGAGCGAGCGCGCGCGACCCGAGCACGGCGCGAGCACGGGCGAGCGTGCGCGGCCCGCCTCCCCGCGCGCGCCGCCTGACCCCGCGCCCGACAACCCGCCCGCCAAGCCCAAGTGAGTACCGCATTTACTGTACCGAGACCTGAGGGTCTACTCCGAACTTCGTATAGTACCGTCCCTCTCTCTCATATACTGTATAACACGAGAGTGAAAGGGATGGCACGCTCCGAAGTTCGCAGTCCAGGCCCCGTAATCACGCATGCGCGCGGCTGGAGCACGCCGCGAGCTAGCGCGTTTTTCACAGCTCTTTAAATTCCCACAAATTTTCTAAAAAGAAACACTTGCGATATCACATAGAGCCCCTAGTTTACAAGTTGTGACATCACTGTATCTATTTTTTCAGAGAATGGCGCCAAAAAATCGAATCGTGGCTGCGCGCGAACAGCCAGGAGGAGAAACGAGATGCAGAGCTGCGCGAGAGAGCGCGGCGCGTGCAAGCGAACCGGCGGTCCTTGGAAAACGACTCCGGTAACAAAGACCTTATGTGCATAGCTCTTAGGTTGATAATGACGTGATATAAGCAGAGCAGTAGAGACGACAAACGGCTGGCATTTTCCCAATATTTTTATCGTTCTCTCGATATTGTTTCATTCTGAAATTGCACTAGTGTCTACCACTATTAGGTATCTCTCCACACTAAACTAAAATTCTAATCCGATTTATGCCGTTCACTTGTTTTCATTGGCATAAGGTCCAGTTTCCCCTCGGGTTGGGAGGTCAGATGGCAGTCACTTCCTTAAAAACTAGTGTATACGCGAAATCTTCGGCTTAGGTAGCGGTGCCAAGGTATCCTTCAGGATGCAACTGTACTGGGATAACGCTAGGACAATGATGTTCATTGGCACCACATCTTTTGCCACACCACTTCTTTTTATAGATAGAGCATGCAGGTCTTATTACGGGACCAGTTATTTATGTCCCCAAAAAATCGACTGTTTCATAGGAAGTCCTCAATATTAACTCTGACATGTCTCATGAAGCCACTAACAATCTGTAACAGCCACCCATGTTCAGCAATTATGTAATTTCATTTTGTGGTCTTCAACAGAGCATAATAAATAAAAATAAAATAAAAATAAAAAGCCTTTTATTCCGACTCATCTTACAAAAGTTACAATATAAGAAATAAACTAGTTCTATTAATTTTTAAATATTAAGTATTTGTGATTATTAACTAATTAAACACTTAGTTGGACCTGGACCTCTTTACGAGTAAATGCCTCTCCCAGTTTGCGCCATTGATCTCGGTTCTGAGCTTCTGTGTGCCAGTTATTGGGGATCTGTTTTTTAATGTCGTCAACCCATCTCGACTGTGGCCGAGCATATCATCATTTAATTAGATGTCGTGTTGCAGAGAGCGAACGAAGCACGACCCTCGACCCGCTGCCGGAGGGCCGCGCGGAGTGGCGGCCCGCCGTGCTCGCCGACAGCGCCGTCGTCAAGGCCATCGAGGCCGTTGAAGGTACCAACTAATTAAATCAAAAACTCATATAATGACTAGTAGATTCCTCGCATTCGCTTTATAGACCAGTCTTTTTCAAAATAAATGGAAATAATCTCGCTTAGAAAATCTCTCAAATGTTATCACTATCACGTATGCAGATTGCAGATGGAAAAAATAGCGACTAACATATAGGTACCTAGATTCAAAATCAGATTTAGATGAGCTGCAAATTAATAACGATAACTTGCTTTTTACAGATGTACAACCTCAAACGAAAGACAACAGGGTACCATGGAGGAAGACCGAAGAAAACGAAGAGATGCGGCGTCTGAGGCGACAGCGGTCCCGTCAACAGATCGAGCAGCCTCTCGTCTCTATCACAGAGGAAGAGAAGCGAAAACTACCCGACATCAGGATCACGAGCCACAAAGACGTCAAAGATAGAGTGGAGATTGATTCCGACAACATTGAAACGCCTCCGGTCCAAAGAAAAATGTTCAATCCACCCCCAGAAAGAGAGCCTTGCAGGAAATTCCAACCGTCACTCTCTAAAACTATTTTAGCTAATGACAAAACAGTTGAGATGAGAGACCTGTGTCAAGAGATTTTAGGAGATGGTCAGTTTGATAGATTTTCCGCCGCAAGAAGGACTAGGAGATACAAGAGAAATACAGACTCAAGTTCTCCTGAAGACGAGAAGAAACCTGACAGCCCGATAGAATTGGTAGCTGAAACTCAGGTCATCAGACCTTCGAAACTAGATGTCCAAGCGTCATACGCTGTGGAAACCCAAGAAGTAGCTAAGCCCGTAGAAATCGTCAAAGACGAGAAGGAAAATAGACTAAAACGCTGGCAGGATAGACTCAAAAACCAAAGCACGGAGAAACCCGCACCGACCAAAGAAACTAAGCATCCTTATTCAAGAATGCGGCGACAGACTTCCATCAACCAAGAGGATGTCCAGAAAGCTATTAGAGAATTGAAGTCGCCAACCGAAACGCCTACAGGCGTATGGTCCAGGAGTGCTTATAGAAAATCAATGACTGCTAAGAATGACAAAATCCCAGCGGAAAGAACTACATCCCCGAGGATACCCAAAGTTAAATCGGAGCATGAGTTAAATGATGAAGGTTTTGAAGAAACCCAGAGTTTGAACTCAGAAAGCGCGTCCCAAGGCGCCTCGTCAGGATGTAACGTGGAATGTGACTCCCCCGTCCCTGCTAAATCTAAATCCCCGATAGCTCCAAAGAAAATCGCAACCAAAGAGTTAAGAACGCCTCCCCGAACGCCGATAGACCCGAAGCGAACACTCCCTAAAAGGCAGAGCTCTTTAAGAGTGGAAAGGTCCACTTCTCGCGCATCTTTGCGCAGTTCAAGGAGCTCCCTTAACAGTTCAGCCTCAGTGGCCACTGTTAAAAGAGCCCCAGCGCCAGTCAAGCCTGCCCCAAAAGCAGTCCCAAAACCAGTGGTCAGAATGCCGGCATCACGGTCCTCATCAAGCGGAAGCTCCGTCGGGACCTCCAGGCCTCCTCTAAAGTCAGTAAACAGGACTTCAGGATTCATGCGGCCCACCCAAGCCTCGAAAGGAAGGGGGAATGTCACTCCACAGCCGACGCTGAGGGCTAGCTTCAAGTAAATACCAAATTACAATTACAGCTGGAATTTTGGATTGGATATTTCTAAGCTTTGAGTTTAGGTGATCTGCAGCTGTCATGATTGTCGATTTCAACAATACCGTTAGTCGCGTTTTCAGAACAAAATTTAATAAATAAATTAAATTACCGTTTTATTTTTAGAAACGATCGCAGCTTCTGTCGGATCATTTAAACTCCAGTGATGGTTTGATCGGCAGGTAACGTCAGATATTCAATTTGCTGTTTTTTTTTTCTAAACACGACCTACCTATCTTGATCGTTGAAGTGAGAAAAGCCAGCTTAGTTTAGTATTACGTATTATTATATCATTTTAATCATCAGATACAAAAATATTATTGAAACTTTCAGATGTCACAGACGATATTTCAACAATCTGAAACTTTCAATGACTGATTATTTTTAATAATTTAGATAATTCTTTAACAGATCTGTTTAATTTAAATTAGGTTTGACTTGGGGCCCGTACTCTTATGAACCCAATTAGGTACAGTACAGCCCAGTGTTCCACAATAAAAATAAAAAGTTAAGTATTCTCTGTTTTTAACCTTTTTTGAAACACTGCGCTGTACAAGGTTAAAATATTATAGTACCGTGAATATAGTGCCACGAGATACGGGTAATAATTACCAGTTTTATTTTAAATATAACCTTATTTCGTGCCATTTTTTATTTCAAAGGACGACAGACTATAGTATCAAGCGTTGATATTGTGCGTGAATTTAGCAAGATAGACGAAATATTCAATTGTTAGTATTTTAATAGATTTATTGAAATTAAAGGTGCACAACTTGGTGGATAAATGCCTTAAATTATGTTAGTTCTGTTTAAAAATCTTGAATAATATACGTAGATCCCCCCCACTCAACACCCTTACAACACCCTTAGCCCGTTACCGCATACGTAGCATATATATATAATATAGCAGATATCGTTGTAGACGTTATTGCATCGTATCAAGGTTCAAATTTGAACGACTATTTTTTACGTCATGCGGCAAAGGGTGAAACGATAACTCCTAGTTTTTTAGGGTTTCGTATTTATCATTCGAACTTTATTTTGATAAAGACCATCCGTCAAAATATCCCAGTCAAGTCACTTATTTGTATTAACTACTAATATATGTTGCAAGTAAGATATATTTTATATAGATAGACGTATTAAACACATAATGATCTGATGTGCGACATTAAGAACAAAATCTGACATGAAATAAAAATTTACATATTTGGGTAAGAGTGAGAAAAAAATATCGGAATCGGATTTGATAGAATATCGATTCATATGATTGAAACTAAACTGCAAGGTGCTTTGCGCGATATTTTGCATTTTTACTGTGTTTTCAACCCAGTGTCAATTTGGTTAACAATGCTCATTTTGGTTAAAAGGTTAAAACTTTTCATCGCTCGTTTTTTGCTCTACATTTCTGGTCAGTTGTCTTAATAAGCAGAATCAAAATGTAAGGTCACAAATCTCGAATGAAACGCTCTTTATTATTATAATAATAAGTTACGTTTAAGATTTAACGACAATGTTTTATTGTATGTGTTTAACTAAACAAAATACAATAAATTTGATATGAAATATTTTATTGACTTTTTATTCATCTCTCGGGAATTCAGTCCAGCATGGAATTAAGAAGTTTATATTCTTTATAAGATACTAGCGGACCCGGCAGTCGTTGTCCTGCCCGGAAAAGTAGCACCACCTACCGGGTCCAAATGTATTTTCTAACCTTCCAGGGACCATCTCAAATATACACACAAAATTTCATCCAAATCGGTCCAGCCGTTTAGGAGGAGTTAGGTGACAAACACGTAGGTACAGAAGAATTATACAATTAATTCCTCATAAGTTATTCCATATGACGCAATCGGAATTTTCAACTTTTAGATTCTACTTTATGGCGTAATTGCTTATAGCAGGACTGTCCCTTACCTAATCTTTACAGGAAAAACCCTTTTCTGTTGCACATACTTTAGTTTAGTGAAATAGGGATGTGCAACGCAATATTAGGTACTAATTAATTAATATTTATAGGTACAGACGAGGGCACTAATATTTTTTCACGTTATTCCATTGACGTAAGTTCCAAAACGTAAACATATCCTGAACTGTATTCGGTACTGTTTAATTTAAATAAAAATACTTGTAATTCGCTCGTGGACTACATGGTTTAAATGTTGAATTTTCGTGCGAAATAAATACTTTACGGTCAAAAGCATAAATATAATGTACGTTCCCAATACGATAGAAATGATCTTATTAATAAGTCATGTCCGTATATTTTGTCAATGTAATGACGTAAGTCCTAATAATATTAAAACGTGAAACTTTGTGCGGATGTATGGATGTACGTCTACTTAATCTCAAAATTTACTCACTGATTTCTGTGAAACTTTCCAGTAGGTATTGTAGTTTAGATATCAAAATAGGACATAGGCTAATAATTTATTTCAAATTCATCCCTTTAGGCGGTTAAATGGGGTGGTCATTATGTATTAAGATAGAAACTAAACTTTCCTTTTCTTTTTACTTTTTTCTTTCATAATATTTTTTTTTTTTCATAATAAATAACAATTAAAATTAATAAATACATTTTAAAATTGCGGAGTTATACCTGTTTTAATTTTCCTAGTAAGAGAGAGAGGGAGAAAACGCTGCAGACGTGACGTCACAATCACATAGTTATGACTATCTTACGAGCGCGGGTGAGCCATGGTTGTGTGTTGAGCATTGTCTGTGTGTGCGACAGGGTCAGGAGCTCTATGAGTTCACACTCTCTAGGTCTAGGTCGCATCTACAACCATGGGTAACCCGCGCTCGATGGAACCCATAAACATAACTGTTTACTTTGTTGTCCGTCAGTCTGTTTGTCTGTCTGTAAAGACGCTCTTTATCTCGGGAACGCGTAGAGATGGTGTACGATTATGTAAATCTATTTCGTAGATTTTTTTTTGTAAAAGAAATTTTGCAATGAGCCACCTTTTTATTAGGGTTCCGTAGTAAACAAGGAACCCTTATAGTTTCGCCATGTCCGTCCGTCCGTCCGTCCGTCCGTCCGTCCGTCCGTCCGACCCCCGTTTTTATCAGTAACCGCTAGTACTAGAAAGCTGTAATTTGGCACGAGTATAGATATTGATGACGCCGACAAAACGGTAGAATAAAATTTTGAAAAAAAATTTTTTTTAGGGTACCTCCCCTACATGTAAAGTGGTGGCGCAATTTTTTTTTCTTCCAAACCCCATCGTGTGGGGTATCATTGGATAGCTCTTTTAAAAATATTATAAGGTTTCTAAGAGTATTTTTTGATTCAAGAATCGGTTAGCGTGATATTAAGCTTTGAAGTGATCATTTTCGTTATGGTCAAGTGTCCCCCCCCCCCCCCTGCCAGCTAAACGGTGGCGCCTAGGCATGTGAAAAAAATCATGGTAGTAGTACATACAATGAATTTAAAAGGAAAACTATAACAGCTAAGTAGACATTACTAGTTAACGAGTAATAGTCGAACTTCAGAAATGTACTTTGCAAAAGCAAACTTTCGAACAATTTCCATTGATACCTTAGATAATGTTGTTAATTCTGTCAAAAGCATAGTAAATATAAGTTTGCGAACTTTTTAGTCCACATAATATAACGGGTGGACGACTACGGAACCCTACCTTGCGCGTGGCCCGACACGCACTTGTTACGAATTATTTTAAAAATACAAAAAAAAAGTAACCAAATTAACCTCGTAGGTTACGAGTTTCAAACCTTAAATGAAAATGGGTATAAAAAGCAACATTTAGATAAGTCATCAAAATTCTGTGTCATTATCATTATACTACTAAATGTCGATACCAATCGGATGAACCTGTCATCAGGTCATCACTATACACACGTTTTACATATAATAAGGAAATTGGCGGCTATTACGTTTATGTCACGGTATAAATCATATCATCCTGAAAGACCATGACATTGGACATTTCACACCATGCTAGGAGCACTCGTTTTGCTCTGTCTCTGCGGGTTTGTGGTATCAAACATTAACGAAAAAGAAAGCCTAGTAGGCCGTTTGAAAAGAAGTAAAGAAGATGATATTCGTGAGGATGCTACACTGAAAGTCGTAAGTTTAATTATATTTAATAAAACCTTAGGAGCTTGGGAGCATTAATTTACCTCGGCAATTTTTACACCCTTCTAACACATGCACTCTAAACCTTAAAGCATGATTCACGCTAGACCGTTCCGTGTCCGGGCCGGACCGTTTTCTAGTACAATAAATCGACGGCCGTCGCGCGTCCTGTATTAGAAAACGGACCGGCCCGGACACGGAACGGTCTACTGTGAATCATCCTTAAACTCATAATTTTACCTGTAACTCGTAACTTTTTTCAACCACTTGCCGCCTGCCGGTATATGATTGAGCTGTAATAAGGCAAACTTATGTCATGTTTGGTGACAATTCAATGACCACCGAGCTGATCTGATGATGAAGACAGGTGCCCATAGCAACTCCTAATCTACACAAGATAAACCAACCGTCCTGTTACCTATCCATACCCAACATCACGGGTTTGTTTATTTTGTGTAGGTTGGGAGTTGCTATACGGCCACTTCTGTCGCCATCACCAGATCAGATGAGCCCATGGTGCTTACTAGAACCGTCTTCATAAGTAGTTGATGACTGATGACAGTGAAAAAAATTTACAGTCGGAAAAGCGAACGTCAACTGTTGCTCATAAGTTTCGACTCTATCATAAATCAAGTAGATATCTTTTACATTATCACTTTGCATATACAATTTGTAACAGATCTGATATGATCTGATGATGAAGGATGATGAAGCTTAATACTCGTAAAAGTAGCAAGTATCATTAACTTAATGCCAAAAATTGTAATAACTCCAGTGTGCCCCCGGGGCGGGGACTGTAGCAAGTAGGTGCAGTCGCCATCAAATATATATGTACTCTTCAGGGTGCTCAAAAATATCATAAGTCATAACGTCTTGACAATAGCGGCGTGTTCAGATACTTGTGAGCACCTAGTTCGCTCCGATATATCTGATGGCGACTGTACCTAAGTGCAAGAGCGACACATCTAAGTAAAATATTTATATCTTTTACCGAGCATTTCATGTAATGGGGATTTCGGAAATGGCTCTATTTAGAAATTTGGCTTCGGATCGAACAATCGATCTCAGTTAGTTACGTGTCATTTCCGGAAAAACACCGAGAAGGCTCGGTCAACCGGGTACAGTCCATCATAAACACGGCCACGCTTTCAAATGTAAGATAAATGTATAAAATCAAATAATGTAATATACACATACCTAGAATAAACGAAATTTTGCGCTTCAAAAACCTTGAAATGGCCTATTATTCACGCAACATTTATTTACTTACTTGATTCGCTCTAAAATTAAACGCCTCTTTGTCATGGATAACACGAACATAATATCTATTACAAACATTATTTTTATGACATGTCATACGAAGTTATGGCATAAGTAATAAAGATTTAATCTGAATTTCATTCAAAGGTTACTGTTATTATTTCATTAAAATTGATTATTTACCCAACTTTTTTTTATATTGATTGTTCTATAAAAAATGAATGACTCTTATTTTCTTTTACATAAGAGTTTGTACATCATTGGACCTTGTCCATTACTGATGGTGTCACCCTAGGTGAGTACCATTAGGCTGCGTTTCCACCAGAGATGTGCGAGGATGTGTTTTCATATATTTGACACCTCGCTCGGCGCTTTGCGAAGTGTCAAATGTATGAAAACGCATCCTCGCACATCTCTGGTGGTAACGCAGCGTTAGGAGTAGATAGCTAGGTATTATTTTATTCGGGGACTTATGATAGCTGAATTACTTTGTTTCTTTAGCCTGGCCTGGTTCGCAAGTATGGGTACCCGCTGGAAGAGCATCAGGTCACCACCAAGGACGGATACATACTGACCATGCACCGGATTCCTCACGGCCGGGATCACAATGACACAACAGACAGGTCAACACAATAACAACTATTAGGTTCTGTGAGCTGTGCTGCAGACTTTGAGAATTAGAATTTTTACGTTTTCTAATTTCTAACCCAATGGCTCCGCCATTTTGAAAACAAATTCCAAAACCTGAATCAACAAAAACAAATCCATAGGTATTAATTATCGAACCCGCGAACAAAATTTCACGAGAATCGGTTTAGAAATACCATCTGTAGAAGAACCGAACAACGAGACATCCCCCGGACCATTGGTATAACCTACATACATAGTATTTTTGGCCAATCTGAAATGAAGACACTTCGCTCGCTGCACTCGCTTGGTCAATCAGTTTTTTCCACTTCATCAATAAATGATTATCATTGCAGGCCGGCCGTCTTTATCATGCACGGCTTACTTTCTTCTTCGGCGGATTGGGTCTTGATGGGACCTAATAAGGGTTTAGGTAAGCTGGGAAAACAACCTACACTTCTTATTTAACAGGGGTAACCTTACCTAACCTAACAGCCCCTACCCCTACACTGGTAGGGGCTGTTAGGCACATATAATCATCCCCAAAGCTAGGTACGCTGTTGATAACATTGACAAATGAAAACTAACTTCTCTATACCTATGTAGAAGGCTTAAATTCCCCTAACTTTGTAAGACGGGCGACTCTTGGTCGTTGGATGTGAATCCTACAAGTAGAACACTAGTGGGTCTGTGAGATGTAGACCTCGCAAGTCTTTTTTTTTATAAATTGTTTAAAATGGGAATTAACACAAAGAGTTAGACAATCATCATCATCATCATCATATCAGCCGAAAGACGTCCACTGCTAGACATAGGCCTCCCCCAAAGAGTGCCACAATGACCGGTCTTGCGCCATCCGCATCCAGCGGACTCCCGCGACCTTTACCAGGTCATCAGTCCACCTTGTGGGGGGTCTACCCACGCTGCGCCTTCCGGTCCGTGGTCGCCAATACAGTACGACAAGAGAGAGAGACAATACGAGTAGTCTTTAGGTCATGTACCTTGCTCACATACATGTAGCCGGCACACACACTGATTCACACGCGGGGCAATATTTTAGGTTATTAATTCACCGACATAAGAGCTATGGGACATATTTTTGAGCAAGTTGTATGCACCCATATTTTTGCACTTGACTGTACCTATGTGACGTCACAGGAAGAAGCGACATACGCCTTATTCGAATGTAAGCCAAGGGTCAACTGTCTGTCAATCATCATTAGAGGCGCGATGCGCCCGGGGTGCGAGGAGGGGGTGTGGCGTTTAAAATGATGACTTTCATTGATTTCTAAAAACCGCCTCGACAGAAAAAAACTATATACCTATTACCTACCTACTTACTTTCACAAAATTTCATGAGAATCTATTTAGAAATGCAGGTTGCAGAGTAGAGAAGTAGGTAGGTACAACCAGAAATTCGGACATACAAATCGAACGCATTTTTGTCGAAGCTGAAGCGGAAACCTTCGTTTCACTCGATCAACTTATATCCAGGCTACATCCTAGCCGAGGAAGGCTTTGACGTGTGGCTGGGCAATGCCCGCGGCAACCACTACTCCCGCCGCCACGCCACCCTCGACCCTGACTCTGGTGCTGCTTTCTGGCAGTTCTCGTGGGACGAGATCGGGAACGTAGACCTGCCGACCATGATCGACTACGTTTTGGAGACGACGAGGAAGAGAAAGCTTCATTATATTGGACATTCACAGGTATTTGTCAAATTCTTATGAACCTATCAAGGGATGACAAAGAACATTTCATATCAGGCGGGTGGTACAGTCAGCAAAAAATTACTTAGGTGCTTATTGAGTTATAATACTTCTATCTCGCGAGCGCGCGTGAGCCATGGTTGTGTGTTGAGCTATACTTGCACATTGTCTATGTGTGCGTCAGCGTAGAGGCTATGAGTTCACGTTGTCTATGTGCTCGTATACTGTGTCACAACTACAACCATGGCCAACCCGCGCTCGTGAGATAAAAATACTATAGGTAGGTAACTAGGTAGGTATACGCTTAATTTATCATCATCCTCCTGGGAATCTATGATGGTGGCGTGAGAGCGTGATAGACGACAAGATAAATCATCTAATTACCACTCGATAGAAAGTGACAGATGCTTTAAATCTTGTCGCTATCATATACCCGGTGTTTTCTAGTTTGTGTCCTAAAAATCCCGGGATCCGCTTTGACACAATCCCAAATTAGGCGTAGTTCTAACTACGCCTATAGTCCTCTGTAACCGGTCTAATCCCAACATTATGATGGACCAACCCCAACCCCAACGGTTCGCGAACAATTTTGGCCAATAAACGGTAAGAGTTTAGCTAATAAAACAGTGCGAAATTGCGTGATCTGCTTCAGAGCCAAACCAAGGTCACAGACTCCTAGTGTTCCAGCTGGGCGGGAAATGGCAGTCGCATTATTAAAACTATCAAAGTGCAACCCGATCTCCTCCTGCACAGAATAAGTAATCTTACAGCACGATAATATAATTATACCAGATTGTACACTGAGGGGATAAAGCATTGTTTTATGTCACGGGCACGATATTAAATCCTGAATGTAACGAAGGACTCGAGATTTTACTCCCAAGCGGAGCGAGTGTGTTATGAGTATTTGGCATTGTCGAGAGGTGTTTTTCAGGGTACCACGTCTTTTTTCGTAATGTGCTCACTGCGACCAGAATACAACCAGAAGATCGTATCCATGAACGCGCTGGCCCCAGTGGCTTACCTAGCCCACAGCGGGAGTCCTCTCTTGCGGGCATTAGCACCATTTTCTCTCGCCATTGATGTGAGTCTTTACCAAGTTCACTGACTAATAAACGCTAAAAATCAATTTCTATATAAATAGGTGGTACTCATCAAGCAATTTGTGACGACTACTAGCTGTGCTGTCTTTTTCTAACTCTTTCTTTCGTTTTTAGGGTTCCGTACCCGAAGGTTCCAAACGGTCACTTACGCATCCGTTCTTCCGTCGTCTGTCACAAAATTTTGTTTCGCAGATTTTTTAACTTCCCATTGACCTATGAATTTGAATTTGAAATTTATGATTATGTTTATTATTAGGAAGTACCTTTTTGCTCTTCAGGAATATGGTTTTGTGTTCTAATGGTGAGTAAGATCGCCAAGAGCTTGATTCGCTGCGTTGAGAGTGAGGGTCTGTAACTGCAAACACAACGACTCCTCAAGTCAATAAAGGGTCGGCAACACGCTTGTGGTTCTTGTTGAGACTGTCCATAGGCCATAAGTTTGTTTGTTTGTCCTTGTATATAAAAATGCCTACTTTACACCTTATCTTTCCCAGAATCTTACCAAGATGATCGGCAAAGGGGAGATGCTTCCCAACTCGCTTGTGATGCAGTGGGCTGGTGAGAATATGTGCAAAGACGGAGCCGTCACTCAGGAGATCTGTACTAATATGCTCTTCCTCGTCGGGGGATGGAATTCAGTCGAATTTAACAGGGTAGGTTTGAAGGAAACAGACACTAAAGTTTGACCAACGAGAAACTTATTGAAATACGATTCCTGTGTGAAAGAAAGAGGTGGACAGAAGTGAGGCCCAATGATCCAAAACTTACCTCAGAACCTGATAGGATAGGCTGACCCGTCCAATAAATTTTGACCAACATTTCTAACATTCGAAACAAGCGAGTCTGACAACGCAAACTTTCACACGACTGAGTTAGCGTTGGTATTTTTGAACCAAAGTTCCCGCAATCGCGCCCATTTGGCATGTTTGTATAAGTCAGTGGTCGGAACTAGTCACTAGTATCTCTTGATATCTATTTATTGCAGATGCTGTGCACAGGTTTCCTCTCATAAACAAGAATGACCGACCACCTATTGCTCGTCCCAAGACTTCCAACTGGTAGGTTTATCAATATCTCACACTGTCTTGTTTATTTTTTCAGACAATGCTCCCCGTGATATTCAGCCACACCCCAGCCGGCGCCTCGATCCGCCAATTCGCCCACTACGGCCAAAACATGTTCAGCAAAGGTTTCCGACGCTTCAGTCACGGCTTATTTAACATCAAAGTCTATGGCACTCTAAGAGCACCTCCATACGACCTCAACAAAGTGAGAGCTCCCGTCTTTCTCCGTTATTCTTTATCTGACCCTCTGGCACATGTGAAAGATGTTGAAAAGTTGTCGAAAGAGCTGAGAAACGTTAGAGCAAAGACAGTAATCCCTATGAGTACGTTTAGCCACTTGGATTTTATATGGGGAATCGATGCGAGGAAACTTGTGTATGACCAGGTTATTACTGATATGAAAAAGATGCAAGCGGAAATAGACAGTTAAATTGGTGGAATGAGCTGGGATTGTTACCTACTAGAAATAATAAAACCACTTAGTATTATTAAAATACATTATCAAACTTTAATACTTGTTGTAAGGTAGAGTTGAAATAAATTAATCTTTGTTGGTTGAAGTAAGCTCATGAACATTTTGCCTAAAAAGTTCAACTTATGTTTGCGTGCGGCTATACCTATATCTATGTGCGCTTAACGATTATATTATCTATAGTATCAAGCGCACACACACAACACAGCCACACGCAAATTAGTTAGAACTAAAAATAATCACTTAGAAACTAAGTTAAAATTCGTCTAAATTCTAAGGGCCGTTGTGCACACTTACAAAAGCTGTGTGTGTCCATTGGAGGTGTTAGGGGTGATTTCTGGAGTATCGTTGATAAGGGAAATTTTTGCAAAGATGATACGTTGAAGAACGAAGATGAAGAAACGAAAATGAAGATGGTACGTGTGGGAAAAGAGGAAAAGGAAGACCAAGGAAAAGTTATATCAACCAGATAAAGGAGGATGTGGATGTCGTGTCGTATCAGGACGTCAAGAGGCTGGCCTCGGACCGGCAAAGATGGAGAGAACTGCATCAAGCTGCACCGACAATAGCTCGGCTCTTAAGATGATGATGATGATGATACGTTAGCACCAGGGGACGTGCGCAAGTCATGTGCACAACAGGACCCTGAGAAGTCTTATAGAACACCTGCGTCGACAAGCTCTATCACAAGATCCGTCATTTTCTTCCTGCAAGCGGCGTTCGACGTCCACACGGGAGTAACAGAGTCGTGGGAGGGAACTATTTCACTTTCCTAGAATAAAATATTTTAAATGAAAAAGAATCCGAGTATAGGATGATTCACGCTAGACCGTTCCGTGTCCGGGCCGGCCCGTTTTCTAATACAGAAGGCGCAACGGCCGTCGATTATTTGTACTAGAAAACGGGCCGGCCCGGACACGGAACGGTCTAGCGTGAATCATCCTTATGTAGTTGTTGAGAACCTCTACCTCTTATGAAGTCGGTAAAAAAATTCAGAAGGTCAGTGATCCTTATGAAGTTAAATAAATTATATTTCAAGCAGGTATAGTTCGGACACAACTCTAAGGCTAAATTCTGTCAATCGAACGCTAGCAAAACTAGACTCATAACTCTGACTGTAAGGTAGATTTTTGCTTGCGTTAATTTGACAGCACTTGGCCTTACAGTTTTGTACGAACCATACCTATATTCAGGTTTAGGATGACTAAAGAGAACAAAACGGAAAGTTCGTACGAGTAGGTACATCTCTCTCTATCGCTCTTGCAAATTCTATCGACAGAGAAGGAGGAACACGAACGCTTTCAGTTTGGGGAAGGCCAGTATATTATTGGGGTAGGCCCTTAGAGCGAAAGGAAAACTGACTTGATTAGTATAAGAAAGCTAATAATGAAAACATTTAGTTAAGACTTTATTCCGATACCTTAGCTTGATAGAGATTCGGAGCCTCGTTGCTGTCACACGTCATGATAGGGTACATGTCTAGCGCCACCCCAAGGCCAAATCGTCCGCTGCGTTGAAACTCTTCCTGCAACCTATTAAAAAGAGGTGGCACTTTTATGAAATTATTAAATTATATATTTTTTTTTGACATTATTAAATTATATTATTGTATTTTGATTTTTTAAATGACTCATGTTTATAACTTTTATTTTATTATTATTGACTTTTTGACATGTTATATCTAGGATACCCTAGCTATTATTGATAATTTTGACATTTATACGCATTTTGAAATTTTTGACATTGTAAAAATTGTAATATTCTTTTTTTTAATGATTCATTTGTATTAAATATTTTAATTTTTATTATTGTTTATTATTTATATACACTCTGGCGATCTTTTTGTGAATTCATGCTATTTTAATTTTGTAAAATGACATATTTTCAATAAGAGATAAATGAATCTAATCTAATCTAATCTAAGCTCTCTCTGTTTGTGTCAAAATCGGAACCGGGCAAAGGATATACCAAAGGTATATTTCCCAGTTCATCAGCCAAATATTTATAAGGACTGCTTGAACCTCAATTATTTGTGGCCAGAACCGGGCATCTGCCTTAATAAGGCACTTTTACTTACATTTCAAACAGCGCATTCTTATTAAGATTCCCATTGAACACCGATCCCTTGTCACTGAGCTCCAGCAGTCTCTTATGTAGCTCTTCAGAGTAATACTCCAGAAGGGAAGTGAGGTGTTCTGCCCTCTGCTCTCTGTCCAGGCATAAGTATAGGAGGTAGGCTAAGTCCAGTCCTGGCGACGCGTACCGGGCTAGTTGGAAGTCTACTATGAACATCTGGAAAATGAAATAAGTATTATACTATGCTCTCGTGTGCCAACAGAGTTAAGAGTACATTTATCTACAACTGAGTGGTACGTTCAAATTGCCGCACTACATGGAGTGACGCCAACTACCTACAAATACAAAAGTGACATCTGAGCAAAGTCCACTTTAATAGCTGTAACAGACGATCGAACCTGGTGCGCTCCGCACCGCGACCGCACGCGCACGCGTGGTACGGAGCGGACCAAGGTCGCAGTGCGGAGCGCACCAGGTTCGATCGTCTGTTACAGCTATAACAAGGGAATCTGTCTTAAGAGAGAGAGAGGTTCCTGCAGAAAGTGGTAACTAAAAAGTCAGTATAGTCTCAATATACCAGCTTCACTAGAAAACAGCCAAGCAACTCTGCTAAGAGTAACTGACTGAACTGAATACGAAATAGAATCCAAATATTTTCCTCCCCTCTATTCCTTTCTCCCATAATTGAGGATACGCATCGTTTTATGCTACGGTGATAGACTATGGACGCTTGAGCCTACAGAAAAATTTAAACAGTGTTGCCTTTATTGACTTGCTCCCAAATATAACAAATGACGGTCCGCATCTTAAAAAGATATAGTGTTAGCGTTAGGTAAGTGATCCAGCGCACCTCAGCGATATCCCCATCTACATATCGGAACAGGAAGTTGTTGGTCCAGCAGTCCCCGTGCCCGATGACAGCCAGGGGCTCCCGTGGCGCCACCAGGTCCACCATCGTTTGGAAGAAGGTGTCTTCGGAGCAAAAGTCTCGAAACTTCGACAGGTACTTTTCCTAAATTGGGACATTAAGTTCGGATGAATACGAATCGTCTTAACCTAAAATATGTAAGGGTTAAAGGGGAATAATTAATAAATAAATCACAAACGGACAATGAAACTATCGACATGACTGGCAGAGCCGGATTAAGGATGATTCACGCTAGACCGTTCGTCAGCCTGTTTTCTAGTAGGTACAAGTAAGAAATCGACGGCCGTCGCGCGTCCAATAGACCACGTTATTCGAAATCATAGTATTTTTCATTCAATTTTAAACCATTAAATACTCACTTTATTGATGGGATATTTAGATATGTTATAGTTTAAGAGTCGGTCTAGTGTATTTTAAGGCTGAAAACACGATATTTGAAACTTCGCTCGATGATCTCACATCGCAAAAACAGGTAAATTTTGATCTTATTGTGAGTCGTATATAAAATATATCAAACTCAGGCTCGAGTAAAATATATCAATAGATAGGAAACGATGTGAAGAAGTGTATTTTACGGCTAATTTTTTTTTAAATGTTTTTATATTTAACAAAACTCAAAAATATCAGAAAAGCAAACTGCGCGCTTCATTTTAGTAGACAGATGGCCGTTGGGCCTCGAGCTGGACGGACGTCTGTCGCACTTTTTGCAGTTTGACATTTATATAAATCGCATATTTAATACCAGTAACTAGATGATATTAACATTTTCAGGGTAAATTACTGGTGAGTCATATCGACGAATAAACATTTAAAATAGTTGTCCTGGTACTTTTACAATTCGAGATAGTGGAAAACATAAAATGTGGCTAATAAAGCTTATCATTATATCATTTTTTTCCTTTTTAAACCCTCTCTTATTACAAAGCTCTCGTGGCCCAGCGGCGCCTGCGTGCCGCAACCGGTATGCAAGGTTAAGCAATGTCGGGCGGGGTCAGTACATGGATGGGTGACCGCTTTGAGTGGTTACTAACTGAGCGCTCCCGTGCTTTGGAAGGCACGTTAAGCCGTTGATCCCGGCTGTTGTCTATGACAGCAGTCGTTAAGCCAAGTTGGAGGCCTTCGGGCGGCTTGAGAACTTCTAACAGTCAAGTTGCCCACTCACTTGACAAAGGGGGGTCAAAATTGCACCACGTCCGTAGGGAAAGTACCCACCGCTACCCTACACGTGACCCCTGGGTGGTTCTAAAAGTGCAACAAAAACTGGCAACCGTACTGTCTTCTCGGAGATCTCACGGTTCGAAATAAATGCCATACGATAAATAATAATAATTACAAAAGTTTTCATTGAGTATTTTTAGAATGTGGAATTTTTTTCCATTATACGGGTCACACTCCTTCATATAGCATATTGTATATTTTATGTCTATGTGTGAGTATATTCATAGCGCCTGACACATAGTTTGACACCTGACATTAGCAAATTAAATTCAAGCTTGGTATTTCAAATACAATATTTTAAATTATTAAATATATTGAGCTTCGTATTGTAACAAAATAAATATGCCCAAACGGACCGTAATCCTGCCAAAGTTTTGACGCTATTCGACTTCAATTTGCTCTGCAGTTCAATGTAAAGCAGAATGACATCAGTATTTACGATGAAAGTGATATTATTGCATTGTGTAATTATTCCAATATATCAACGTAAACGATGCCTCGGATAATATCTGAAATAGAAAGGGCCCAAAGCTCTGAGGAATTCTGGCCGCTTACGGCTAGTATGTGGGGGAGGATATCTGGTGACGGCGTCGCGGTCTCAGATCTATGATCAGCGGCTTCGGTGAACTTCACTTCATAGCCACATCATGCGCAAATGTTTACGTGAATTTACTGGACGAAGTGATGCTGCAAATTGTTCTACTGACTTTCCTGACTTTATTCAAGATAATTGCCCCATACAGCACGGGTCACTTGGGAATGGTTTACTCTACAGCTACATCCAGGCATAAATGTAATGATGTAATGCCATCGCCTGAAATTCGAACCCGATTGAGAATCTTTGGGGTTTAATGGTTCAACAGTGGGATCATCGCCATGAAAGAACCAAAGAAGCAATTCAAGCAATAGATACTGCAATGAAATATGGGAGGAAATGCGGGGAACTGACATAATTATCAACGTCTTCTCAGCTTATTGAGAGACAGGCTACAAACTGTTATAGACGCACTGTGGTTGCACGCATTATAATCCCTCAGTCTTATGTTTTATGTTTATAATAAATTATATAATAAATCTTGAATTTTATTTAAGATGGATTTATGAACCGTACTGTCTTCTCGCAGATCTCACGGTTCGAAATAAAGGCCATACGATAAATAAAGAATAATAAAGAACTAATAAATAAAGTTGTAAGCTTTTATTAGCAGGGCAAAATATTTATGTTGAATCTTTTTCTAAATAAATAAAAAAAATACAAAATATTTATTTACCAAAATAACGCCCAATAATTATTTATGCTCTAAAAATTACGATAGTTTAAATAAAACACAAAAAAAAACACTTGCTCTTGCCTGAGATTCGAACCTGTGACCTGTGCTTTAGAGAGCAAGCGATTACTAATTACACCACAATGTACTTGGCTTAGTGGTTGAAATTAAGCTACTTATTTGTGGCTTGCAACTTTGACTTTTTGTGTCGAGTCGTGATAAAATTTAGCCCTTATTTAGTTAAGTGAAATCTGTCAAAACTGCGCAACAGAGACAGAGATATGCAATGAAAAGTCTACTCTTTTGCGTGAATGTCATAACAATCTGTTCTAAATTTAAATGGTTGACAACCTAATTTTCACGTGCGCCACTCTGGCTTATTCTGGTTAATTTGACAAAGAAGGTCTGTCACATATTCAAATTCTAAGTTACAGCAATCATAAAAAAAAACGAGGTCAGTGACCTGTCACAGTAAAGTGAGATAGTGTGTGTAAAATGTAATTGTGTTTGTTACTGGGGAGAATTACGATAATGTTGCGCCGCCTAGCGGATTTTTTGTGTCGCGTTTGTAGTTTCGCTGCAATAAGAAAGCCTTAAGATTATCTGACTGAACTGTCGTAAATGGTCAAGATTATAGGTTTATCATATAAATTATCAAATGGACAAGATGAGATAAACCTATTATAACTCGTTCTCTACCTTATCCTCGCAGTCAGCAAGTCCTTCTTCGACCATAGCTACGGCGTTATGCGTCGCTTCGCGGTAGTACGATTTGTAGTAATCCTCATTCTCGCCTGCGAACAAAACTGAATACGCAACGATAAATTTATAAGTACTTTTTTTTCTGAACCGGCAAACCAGAGAAGCGGGTTCGATTTCACCGTAAACAGTCACTCGAATCAGTGCGAAAGAAGGCAAAATGCTTCATAAGATGGTCCCCTAGATATTCATTTATTTATTGTTACTACCCCTGGGTGTGTTTAAGTCAACCGCATAACTGATACAGGCCGAGACCCGTCGCCCGCACCTCATCCGTTGCCCTTCGAATTCTCCCCTCTTGCCAGTCTTGCCACGTTATGAAATATGTAGGTACTTAAGGTACTTGACATAGTGACAGAGGTGAACGCTGTTGTCAACGATTGGGCATCAAGGTGGGCGTTTACGCAATATTCTTTAGCAACGTACCTTCAGAAACGCCATCTTGAATGTTGAGTAGTTCGTAAAATGCCTCTGGGTTGTAGTGCTTCATGGCTAAAGACAGGGCGTGGAACTGCGACAAATTCTTTAGGACGAAATAGCACTGTTCTATAGTTAGCCCTAGAAGGAAACAATACAATATATGTGAAAGGTGTGAAGGAATGCAGCATTATACTTGGCACGACAGTCGACAGAAATTCTTTCCATATTGGTTCGAGTTTTGAATCCCATTTAGACACTGGACAAATTCTCTTCCCTAATAGCCAGTTCTCATCTTTGGAGGCATGGCGATCAAAATACTGTAAAAAAATCATAAGTACCTTGTCTCCTGTCTGGCATCACAAATCCTGACTGTTTCAGGTCCTTCAAGATAACCAGATCATTCCGCGCCAAGTAACATTTCGGTATCGCCTTAAACGGATTCTTAACATTCCACTGCTTCTGAAAATCGCTTAAAGCTGGCCATATCTTATTGTAAAAAGCCACTTCGTTGCAGAACAACTCGTCGCTCTTGAAGGCTTCTCTTCTGAGGATGCTTTCAGGGAGGCATTTGTAGATGATGGAGCCAGTCCAGGGTTGTTCAGTCTCGCAGGAGGCGTCTGGTTCTAAATGCTTCTGAGTGCCTTTCAGCTGGATCCGGTAGACCATCGAGGTGTAGTTGTCACCGCGTTTGGTCCCTGGTGCGCCCTAGGAACACCCAAGAATCAGTTTACATCATCATCATAACTTCATTAGCGCTACATGACATGATCCATTGGACCCAGTCAGTCTATTGGCTTAGACAGGAAAGGGTCGTATACGTACATATCCTAGCTACCTACACCCTACATACCACAATTTTATGATAGTTCCTAAGGCATATTTTTTTTACCCACGACGAAACGGAGAAGGCACAACAGGCGCGCGCTTAGGGTGAAGGGTTGTTTTCTGTTATTTTTAAATGAAACTTAGTTTGATAATATTTTACACTATTATATTGTTGACATGTATAAGTGCGCCTGTGGCCTATTTTCAGAATAAATATTTCATTTTAATTTTGATTAATGATTATCCTGGAATCCTGGGACAAAACTTATGCGGGGATATCTTCTGTACAGTCTCAATACTGTACATTTTCCGTTTACGTTGCGACCTACCAGGCCGCGCTATGATATGACGAAATGAAGTAAAATATGTCAGTGCATACAAAACTCACGATCAACATCAATTGAAGGAACGGAAATAAAACTTTGGAATTGCGGGCATCAGCTTACCACGAGGTAGACCGTACGCTTGTTTGCCACCGTCCTTGTATGAAAAAAATTAACAAAATAACGGGGAATTTTACCTCAAAATCCTGTATAGTCACATCAGGGTAGTCGTCCCTGAGTAGGTCCTGTAGGAATTCCAGAGTAATGTCACCCATGGCGGCTGTTCTGATTTACTGAGCACGGAGTGAAGGTTGCGGCTGCAGTCACTCGAGTGGTGACCATGATTTTGGACAATAGGTAAAAAGTTCGCATATTGAAAGCCTATTGATACAGATGTCAAAGAACAAAGAATAATTTAAACGCGCATCTAGGTGTGTAATGGGTAATGGGTTCACGCTCCGCCGCAACTGAACAAATTTTCATAGGCATTATAAGTATGACATATCTTCTGCTACTATTAGGGTATAGGTAATGCGCCTCAAATGCTAAATGCTAGTAGATTTTGTTGACTTGTAAAAGTGCCATTGCGGCCTACTTGCAGAATAATTTTATTTATTCTACTCCATCACTCGTCACAATCTCTTCAGTTTGCGTTTGCTTCAGTATCTAACCAGTAAGTGTTGTAAGTCCAATGCTCATTCACTATATGTATAAAGTTGGGTTTGGTAAATCCACTAAAACATACAACCCCTTAGATCGGCATTTAGAACAGAATAGCTTTTATTCTGGATGGCTGGTACCTACAAAGCATTGGTTGTAGTTAACTCAAGCTGAGACTGTCTCAGCTACTTCTTTTATGATATGCCCCCTGCAACGGCAGGGCTACCTATATTAAATTGTAATAGCGGGTGGGGTCCGGATTGGATAATGTTCCAATCGTCTGAATCTATTATGTACCTATATATGCACCGCGCTTCCGTGCGCGAGAGTTCCCAGTCCCAATCAGTGTCGCGCATGCGTAGCGTAATGATGAGAAACAAAGCGTTGCTCAAACATCCTTGTCGTAAAAAATATTGCGCAACGCAACCAACCAAATAAATAAAATTGAAGAGCAGCTTTTGAGGGTACAATTTAAGTCAAACATCTCGTAGGTATGGTGCATAAGGACAATGTTGGATTGGACTAATATATTTTATTTCGTATTCATCGTACTGGACTTCAACGCTCCATTATTTGATTTTTTGATTGCTTCGCGCCAATTTCATTTTCATTTCTGAGACGAAGACTGAATTTAAATTTAAGCCGATATGCATTTTAACATGTCTGCTTTAATTATTAAATCTTTATTGCACAAACAATATAAGTACAAAGGGTGGACTCAATGCCATGAGGCATTCTCTACCAGTCAACCACCCACCGTGGGGCCAAACAGAAACTTGCAAATGTGGGTGCAGTGAAATAATAGTTCGTGAAAACTCAAATAATTTCAAAAGGATAAACATTTGTTTCTAACTGAGTAACTTTTTTACTACAGATGAATTCTGAAGAGCATGTGATATTTATAAATTGTTATTCAATTAATTAAACTTAAATTCAGCACGTGGAATCGGTGGAATGGAGCGAATATTGTCATGTATGTCAGTGTCAAAGCAATGTCAATGTCAATTTGACCTATCCCTCCATTATACTCGGTCGCTCAAAAACATCCCTTTATTAATAGATTCTAATAGTTTTCGATTTTGTAAACTAATTTGAAGTTTTAGTTTATGTAAAAAAATATTTCGGTTTTATGGAAATTTTAAATTGATTAAACATAAAAGTTCTTTATAAAAAAAACTGCTACATATAACTACTGGTTAAAGCGTTCTATAACTACGTAATGCGCTTTCCAAAGTTTCCGAACGTTACTCATTGACATTACTGACAGTTGCCGGTCGCACTGAAAAAGTTGAATGTGATAAACGAACATTTATAATCGAGTCAGCTGAAAACGTTGCGTTTTAATTAAACTATCATAATATTTCAATCTTTACATATCCAGAGTTAAGGTGGTGACCAATATGCCTGTAGACCAGATACAGTACTCTGAAAGATACAGTGATGACGTCTACGAATATAGGTAAGGATCGTTCGATGTTTTACTGAAGATCCGAATATTTGTAGACTTAGTCCTTATAGTATTCAAAATATGGTCTCTCAATCTAACTGCAGCGGTAAGTTTAAGGTTGCCGGACGTCAGAATCACAAGAAAATTACGGTTTCGTGGTGACATATTGTCCACGTAATCTGGGAGAAACTCACTTTTACTTTGTACGTAGGTGGTCTAGCATGCAGTTATTTCCTGTATATGTATCATAACATGTCTGATTTGAAGTGTAAAGCATAGTTTCATAAATAGTTGCATTGAAATCTACATTTACTGTAATTCTTATCATAATTTTGTTTACATATTCCTAAATAGCCTTTGCTCTTTGTCTTGCACTTCGTCCCCGTGGAAGTCAGCTGAAAATATTGTACCTCCATACAAATTTTCATTCCCATTATTCCCTGATGAGATGAGTTAGGAATAGGGCTGCCATCCGTCCGGGTTTTCCCGGATTTGTCCTAGTTTGGAGGCCGTCCGGGGGGGGAGGGTGTCAAGAACTTTTCATGTAAGGAAGCACCTCATTGAATTTAAAGGTCTTGTTTTTTAAAAATATTATTTTCGGACTCGTCCGGGGAAAAAATGCGATTTACGCCAAATGTCCGGGTTTGGCGAAATTCGAGATGGCAGCCCTACTTAGGAGGATAGTTTTTATCTCGGAAATAATTCGGTAATCATGCTGTGAGGTTGTTTAAGATAAGTATGAACAGCAGCTGAAAGGCTGTTGCTCGATTAGCGCCGCCCTGGGGACACATGCTGGATTATGGTGGCAATTCCTGGGGATGTGAGCAACTCCATCCCTTAGTACTGCCAGATGTATTACAGCATCTCTAATTATCATGTTTTTATTAGATTTAATTTATTTATACACTAGCAGCCTACAAGCTGAAGAGTCTATATCACTGCACTTGTTTTTTTTAATGTCTATTTTTTTCATTCACTGAAGAGGTTATAGAGTTACTTGAGCATTTATAAAATTAGTAAAGATATCAGTAATTACTGCATGTAACAATCACATTGTTTCAGACATGTGATTCTGCCACCGGACATAGCCCGCCTTGTACCCAAGTCCCACCTAATGACGGAGACGGAGTGGCGGAATCTCGGTGTGCAGCAGTCCCCAGGCTGGCTCCACTTCATGGTCCACAACCCCGAGCCACATGTACTCCTGTTCCGAAGACCGCGGACCGATATCCAGGCACCTGTTAACGGTTTAGACACTAATACAAGCTCCACTGTCAAAGTATAGACTTAGTAGAAAATGTTGGTAATGTTTCCTTTAGATTTTATTAAAGTTTAAGGCTTTACAAGTATGCAAGAAGTTTTAAAATAATTGATGCGTCCAAGAAAGTGCCTTGAAAATGTCATTATAATGGAAACTACTTGTAATATACACCTCAGTCACTTAACGCATTCACTGCCACCCTCTTTTCCTGGACATTCGGCAAGTGCCGCACTTTGCTGTGTGCGCCAAACGCACATTTGAGTTCAACCGACTATTCTAAGTCTAAGGCACTAAGGCACAGGGTGCAAGTATGAAATATTATGAACGCGTCAGTTCGTTCAAGGCACTGGGTGAATGTAACGGAAACGCATATATGCGTTGGGGGCAGTGAATGCGTTAAAATGTGATGCAGTGTGCACAAGAGCATAAGACCCCAGTTGAAAAGCCGGAGCGAGCCCGCAGACCATCCAGAGTAATCCAGAGATGTAGAAATTCAAAATATGTTTCCAATATCATCATGATGTGTGTTAGCCAGCCTCTGGGTGCCCTCGGAAGGGCTTGACTAAAATCTCTTAAATCTTTCAAATGTCATAGTAAATTGATAACGAATTCATTGAAAGTCTAAAAGAAGCATTACCTAAATAGATTTTATCAGCCTTGGAATTCACAATATCACTTCAAATCAGCTAATTCATTGAGGTCATGAGGTCTGAGTTTTATCAGTTTTGTTATTTTATCTTGTTTAATTTTATAAACAGCATGCCTTAGATAATTTGAAATTGAGGATATCTCCTTTTTTACACATATTTTAACTTGCTATGAAAAATATAAAAAATATGTTGGTTGCTTTCTGCACTACAGCATAGCAAGCGGGGAGGAGAAACTTCCAACACCATTGATGTGAATCAGCTTCAACTTCGACATGTTTTGATTTAACTCTGGGCGCCACCCGTGGTAGCTACATCTCTCCTTATAAAGGCCAGTCAGTACAGTTAATATACTAGACAAGTTCCGTCTCATTTTCGCATATTTAGAGCTGCAGCTGATTTAGAGGGAGTGAGAAATCGAGATCAACTGATTTGACACTGAATTGTGATTTGATTTCAGTATGATATTCTAATTCCAAGGCTTATTGTGTTACTACGCATTTCCTAATTGAATACTTAATGTATTGAAATATTTAAAAATGTTAAACGACTGAGTAACGTAGTAGTTAATGTGATAGTTGATGATAGATAATTCGTGATTTTATCTAAAATGAGTTGATTTTATCTGAAATGAGAGACCTGGTAAAGGTCGCGGGAGTCCGCTGGATGCGGGTGGCGCAAGACCGGTCATTGTGGCACTCTTTGGGGGAGGCCTATGTCCAGCAGTGGACGTCTTTCGGCTGATATGATGATGATGATGATGATGAGTTATATGCTGGTTATGAGTTTACTGTTGCGTAAAATTAGCCATCTAGGATGAAGTTTGGTCCTTGCCTTACTGACCTAGTTACTCGCACAGTTGAGGTTTGTTTTTGTGACACTAATGAGTCTTGAGCATTTTAAGGTTCAGTTAAAAACTCACTATAGAGTTGGTTCATTCTTGGTACGATTCTAAGGTCTTTATAATGACATATTGTTCATGTATGTAGTATAGGCACTTGTCGGTATTTGGAAAAAAACTCACTTTGCCAAATAGCTATTGTGAAATTGCAGCTTTCTTGAGACATGTGATGGGCCTGTTGATTGCTGTTTATCTCTGTTCATTATTCAATTGCCATCAGATACATTTGTTTGTACACTTCCGTATGTTCAAAACATCTGAATTTGCACTCTAAAGCCTTGAGACAATAGAGTCTTGTTCAGAGCGCGTTGTACGCTATGATGGCTACTCTACAATCCGCATAAGACTTACCTCCGAGGAGTCTCAGGTTTCTGCGCGTACGCACTGAACAGCAAAAAAACGACTTAATTGTAATTACGTTAGGTTCAGTTTGCTTTGACCACACGTTGCGGGTGAATAGCTTCAACATAGCATTTGAAGGAAGCTTTTTAATTTGACATGCATTTATGTGCCTTATGGACAGTTTTTGACGTTTGAGGAGTTAAAATAATTCTTGTGATGAATATAACTAATCTAAGTTATTGAAGTTGTTTATCTTAATAGATGTACCTATTTTATTGTTAATAATTACGAATAAATACTTTAAACTTAATATTTTTAATTACTTTTCTCCATTGTCATTTTTATTTAACCAAGAGTTGAAAAAACATCATTATGAGATCGAGGCTGAAATTGGTGTTTTCATCTGAGTTAACACTGCTTTGCATTTATACTACAAGGGGATAAAATAAGTCAAATGTGCGAAAAAATTCTCTAATAGGGTTTTGTGTATCCGGACCATTTTCTGGAAGCGGTTCCGCAGGGGTTATATTTAACAAATGAATGCTATCACTGGTCTAGAGCAGTAATGCACTTCAAGCACGCCACTGGAATGGAATAACTAGGGTATAAGCAAAAGAAACAAGGAAAATATACTATGCCGAATGTTTATTTGGATTTATTTAACTCCTAAAACATTATAAACACAAATAAATGCGGAAGAAGAATATTTTATATGTATAATTGTCAAAAGTTAAAATATAATTAGTTTCGAAACAAAAACCTCCATTCTACATAAATCAAATACAATAAAATTATTAACAATATATTAGTGTAAATTTAATTACTTTGATTTCGTTAAAATAATATTTAATTGTGCTTTTTCTTAGATACTATATTAGCCAAATTATTTTTAATAAATTTAAACGTAACGGTCGCACGGAGCGGAGTCCCGAAGTATTGCCAGCGGTAAAAACGCTGGCGCGCAAAATGAACACTCGGGAATCCGTACCGCGCTGAAAACGAATAAACCGTGATATGGTTAAATCGGAAGTCCTTATTGTAAAAATTAGCGTCAACAGATATACTTAACATTCGTATAAAAGTCATCTCTCCAATATATTCTTATCTAAAAAGGTAGGCAGCATCTTACTCGACACGTTACAAATCCGAATATCGGTATGGGACATAAAAAACGGTCTCATTCAATATAATAGGTAAAAACGTGGCCTACCGTTGAGGTTAGGTATAGTGAAAAAGTTGGATACATACTTTTAGTAGTTATAGTCGCTAAGAAGAGCTAGACAGTCCGAGTTACAGTAACTGTAAAGAAGTGAACCATCGTACGACTAAATTGCGTGAAGCGGCGCAATCAGTTATTTCATCTAATAATATATCTTTCGTTAACGCGTTAATATAACATACATGCATATAGTGGCCGTTCTGTACAATTGGTCATGGCGGGCGATTATAGGTACCTACTAAAGATTACTGATAGTCACGACAATTCATCGAAAATTAGGGCTCAATTGCCCACCATGGCCGATAGTACAGTGACCATAATAATGCTGATATTGTTTGGCTACGACTACACCTAATTGCAAATTGTAACGAACTCATATAACTACGGCCAGTTGGCATACCTATATATTGTACGCTCAAGAACAGACTTTTCTATCTAATATAACAATACATTTTCCACTAGAACTCAGGCCCCCGCGGGTCCAATCTCGCCAGGTTTGCTTCATAAATCGTCTCAAAACCGGGTAGTTTAAAGCTAAATTGTGATTCTATTAAAGCTTTCGGCCCCTTATACATTCCAAGCGGTACATCGTCGAAAAAACGAAACGATGGACTTGTTTTCGTGATTTTATGTACGTGCCAGTTTTTATACACAGCAAATGATATGGAAATTTACAAGAAGTGATATGATAAATGGAGATTGTACTAACAAGATATGTACTTAAATAATTAATCAATGTATAGATAAGTATCAAGTATCCACAAATTTGGTACAACTTTATAGTATAAATGCTCATTACTTGTCTTTTTCGTTACGCTTCGCCCTGGCAACACTGTCGGCACTGCCGCATAGAAAATATGAAAATAGTAGAAAATCTGTGTTGCGATATAAAAATAGTAGAAATAAAAGAATAGAATGACTCAACACGATCGGTACTGCAACAATGGCATGCCCTTATCTGTACAATAAGCGTTGCATACGATAATCGTTTCGATCGAACACCGAGCTACTATGAACTAAACTTAGAGGTTGCTTACATGACAATGTTTTAGAGAAGATATCATGCATTCCTATCATATTTCAATGAAGTATGATTGATGATACTTTTGGTTTTGTATGCAAACCTCTTCTGATAACAGTTAGCTCTGTAGCTCAACTAAACACCTCCAAATTATCCCCCATACCATGGTACAAGGTATATTTAATTTAATAAAGTCCCGTTCGATCACTATTAGTAGATGACAATGGAATGTTAGACACTTTACATAAAGTACAATATAACACGTACAGGTTAGTGATGAGTCGAAAATTAGTAAAACGTTCCTGCCACCACTTTAATAACAGGCCAAACCTAAGAGCGCGTTAATTTCACGTTAAAAATCAACGCACGTCTTTTGTTTGGTACAGAAATATAAGCATTACCATTGCAGCAAGTAGTCTTTGGTTCGACAGTGTTACCAGAGCGAGAAATCGGTGAACCTGGCCACCGTTACATTTTTTTACACTGGCAACCCAGAAGCAGAGCTAAGGCGTTGCGCACGCGATCAAAGTTCGTTGCCGACTTGTCCCTTGATTATTTCTCTTTGGGTGGATTGCCGTTGGAGTACTGCGGAGGTGCGGTGGTCTGCTCTGTTTGCTCCTCCGACATGACTGATACTAGTTCTTCGACGGCGCGTCCGAGGTCATCTGTTGAAAGAAAGTTGGTTATAGGTACGTTGATAGACAATTACTAAATATTCTTATTAGCGCTTTGGCGAGAATTGTCCATGTTGTGTAGAATTAATGACATTTTCATACATTTCAGGATTACGTTACTTAAATTAATTGACTGTTCGTGAATCTTATTGCAACATGTAAATAGGTAAAGTATCTGCTGATACAGGCGAAACACGATTTTTTAGGGAAAATCTGGAAAATCTTTACGAAAACGACTTAAGAGGGTGCCACACACTACAGTGGCCTGCTGTGGCGGTCTGTTGAAACTATGACAGGCCGCTTGTGTGTGTGAATGTTAGGATTGTCATAGTCTACAAGTGGCCGCTGCTGTCTGTGACAGGATTTATACTTTACCTCACGGTATGCGTCCTGCCAAGATCGCATGAACAGACAATGAAACATGTCAGTAAAACAATACAGAAACACGTGTAAAAACGACAACCATGCAAAAACAAAAAAAACGACAATTTACCTACGGCCAACAAAATCGGGACCATCAGAAAAAAAAACTACATAACGGCAAACGTGAAATAAAATCCATAGCAATCGTGCAACTATGCGCCAGTGTTACAAGCACACTAACGTTCGACCAACTCAGGGTCACGGAACGTAACCTCAAAAAAACAAAAACTGAAAAAACAAACAAACAGCCATTCAGTTGCCGGCTGACCTGCGCAGTGCATGAGCGAGTGGACGTTGTGCGGCGGCGGCGGCGGCCGCTCCAGCCCCGCCGCCTCGCGCTCCGCGCCCGCTCCCGCGCCCGCGCCCGCTCCCGCGCCCGACCAGCGACCATCTTGCGGACAACGCACGTCAAAATGGCGGACAAGCGGACAATACAGGTAATGGCACTAGCCTCGGCAGGTGTTGTTTTGTTTTACAAAATTTAATTAGTGGAATTACCCATTGGGCCAGTCATTATAGCTCTTTTTATTACAAGCCTTTATTTTTGTAATGTGATACAATCATTACATAGATTTATTTTAACCTCGAATTAGAGCTTAAATTTATATGTATACTTATTGTATATGTTATTTATGAACCCCAGGCAGTCTTATCCAAATGTCACCTTGCGGTGTTAAAGTCTTTGAGCTCGACGAAAAAACAGCTGTTAACAAATGACCGTCGTAGATCCACTAAGTCAGTATATATGACGCATACTCACTGGTCTGCGAGTCGTGGTAGAGGCCGTTGTGCATCTTGGCGGGCGAGTCGGTGGCGAGCTGCGAGGCGGTCACGGAGCGCGTCTGCAGCGTGCCCGTGCGCGCCGGCGGCGAGCCCGACGACGGCTGTAGCAGATATCGCAGTTGTAGGGTTTGCTTTGTAGGATTGAATTATAGGTGTAGAAATATTTGGGTTTAACGCATTGCGCGCTCTCCTGACTCGTGGAACTAAATCATCTCTCCCAATTACGTAGTATTCAAAAAAATAAAACACATGTGGCATGTGGACAATCTTACAGAAATCGACCTAGTCCCAAACTAAGCAAAACCGGTACTAGGCGACGATATGAATACTTATTATACTTGATATACATAGAAAATATTTTAGATTCAGGAAAATTTTTAAAAAATGCCGTGAAGTCAATTCCACCCAGGATCACCAGCTTCGCAGGCAGGCAGGGACAGCTAGGTTAAAGTGTTCGTCGTCGGTGACTGACCTCGTCGAGCAGCCTGCGCAGGCGCTGCAGCTGCGCCTCGAGCTGGCGGTTGTGCTCCTCCAGGATCTGCATGCGCGCCTCCAGCCGCCCCTTGTGCTGACGCAGCAGCCGCGCCTCCGCCATCATGTCCTGGAACATCAAAACATACATTCAACTATTTTCCTGACTCTTAGCACAGAGTAAGTAATAGTACTACGTACAGAAGCCTCCCTGTTAACAAATTCGCGCGAGGCAGGCCAAACGTGCCGACACTTGGCCATCTATCGCACGCGCATCACTCGCTACATGACTTTCTCTCGCATTGAAAGTCCCCCGACGTGGGACCTTTGAGCGGCGCGATGACGTCACGCGAGTGAGTCGCCCCTGCTCTTAGTTAGCCCATTTCTTCAAGGGCAAGGTTTGATGAGCATTAATTTGATAATAAACAACAGAAATACCACGTAACAAACATACACATTGATAAAAAAAATCTGGGGTTACAAAAGCCACTGTTAAATGTCAAATGAAATGCGTACATACGCTTTTTTAATAGCCCCGTGTAAGCCAAGGTTTGAACCCGGAACTTCAGATTGAAAGTCGCGTGTCGCACCGCTCGCCTACTGCGGCATTGCCAGGGGCAGCAAAAAACCACTATGCCACCAGCACATACTGGTCCGTGGAAGGTAGCTCCTGCTCCAAGTACCTGATCGACCGGAGCGTTCCTGTTGTCTCCACCACCGTGTTGCTCCTCGGGCGTGGAGCCTGGCGTCTGCTTCGCCTTCAGACGCTCGTACTCCGCCTGCAGACTGGCGTTCTCTTCCTCGAGCTCCCTGGAAGTTACAAGGTCATATTGGAAAATCTGATTCGTTCTTAGAGACTATCAACAAACCGGCATAGTTGCAGCAAGGACAAGGATCCAAGCGTTTTATCGTTATGGTGCGTGTAATTTACAAAGGCGTGCCCCTCCACAGCCCAATCCTTACAATTGCACATAAATTATATAGGATTCGTTATGGAGAGGCGCGTCGCTGTAGATGATACGCATTATATTTTGCAGACAAACGTTCGAATTCATCTTCCACACAAGTTTTATTTCATAAAAAAAAAAACACTTTTTCTCATAGTGCCGCATTTCTAACCTACTTTTCTAGTAGAACTAATGGGTTCTGTGCAATGACCTTCTAGCTGTTTTTACCTGCCTTAAACTTTAACGGTTCCTGGAAAAAAAAATCCATGAAAAGAAAATTCTGCAAAACAAACCGTTCTACGAAGCGTTTGTCGATATAAAATAAGGGAACACCATCCGCACTATCGGTTTAAACGCCAACGACGGATCATCGTAGTGTAGTGCGATATCAACCTACATGAAATTCTATAGCCTCTAACTACGTCTGATTACTGATATTCCCACGACACAGCGTGTGAGTGGCAGCTGCTGTTGTGCCAAGTCAAAACTTGGCGTTGATAACATCTCTTTCTTAAGTATTTTTCTTTTGGTGTGGTTCTTGGTCTTTGTTGTTTGTATGAAGGTTTGTTTGTATGTTACCTGATCATGGCCTCGAGCTCGTGCCGCTGCTCGCGGTGGATGATGGAGACGACCTGCACGGGCGAGCGCGGCGCGTCCTCCGCCTCGCCGCCGCCGTTCAGCGAGTGGCAGTACTGCGCGATCAACTGGTGCTCCTCATCGCTGGGGATACAATACCAGCATGATTATTCAAATAATAATTTATACATTAAATTAATTTTGTATGAAACGTTCGATTGCTTTCAGCTCAGGGGCTAGAGCGAGTGGCCGCGAATACCAGAAGGTCGCCGGTTTTAATCCTGCTAAGAGCCTTTATTTTATATATTTATTTAGAAATTTGTAATCTATATAGATTATAGTGTATATACACTGTTTTTTATCTATGAAGTAGGTCCTAGCCTATACAAGTTCTATGCAAGAATTCGCAAGAAACAAATGAACGCACCACACATTTTAGGCATGGCAATACTTTATACTTAGATTAAAAAAAACAGGGTAAAGTATACCATCATGTCTATTAACCCAGGGTACCCTTGCTTGATTAAAAATTAAAAGTAACAAGTCTGCATACGATAAGACAGGCACCTATATTAAGGAAGTGATCGGAATTCTAGTAAGTGACGGAAGCAATGGGCTAATTAATTCCATCTGGCGCGTAGCGTCCAACTCGAGTTTACGACGTCACTATTTTTTAGGTTCTCGCCTCATTATTGGTGCGGTGGGTTATGTATTCCAAAGCCTTACCTGTCGGGCGTGTCGGCGGTCTGCGAGCCTAGCTCGACCTGCGCGAGGCGCGTGGCGTACAGCTCGAGGCGCGAGTGCATGTCGTCGCCGCTCAGGCCGGCGCCCGCGCCCGCGCCGTGCGCCGGCGACGGCGCGGGCGACTCCAGCGCGTCGCCTGAAACAGATACCACGTTTTAGTAAAACTGCCGTCAGATTTCGACTCTGCACTCTCGGGACCGGCTTTTGACGAAAGTCCCGGAAATCCCGGGACTTCCGGGACTTTTCATAAAAACCAATTCCGGGACTGCGGACCCCAGTCATATTCAGATCGCGGTTTCAGAGGGCGGTAAAACAAAGAATGCCTTAGATCGCGGGTATTTGACGAGCCGAAGGCAAGGGCGATACATATGCGAGCTGAGATGGTCAGTACAACATTGTATGTCTCCCACTTTATAGCCAGGTACAGGTGTGACACAAATATAATGACATAGACATAGACATAGACATAGAAATATTTTATTCAACATCACAAGGCACGAGTTGACATTAACATTACACACAATTACACGTACAAGTATCTTAAAATTAGACTTAAGATATAACTTAAAATAATCATGCATATGTAATTAGGTAGTATTTTTTTTTGTGATGCTAAAAAGGGGCTTGCCTCAGCATAATGTTGCAGCAAGTTTACTGACTTACTACAACGCTGGTTTTCAGGCAGACCCTGGGTAACTACAGTAGAGCTTGTTACTAGGGAATGCAAACCGGTTAACCGAAAAACCGGTTAACCGGAACTTTTTGAGCTCGGTAAAAAACCGGTTTTTTACACCACTAACCGGTTTTTAACCGAAATGGTATTTATTATAAAAAACAACTTCATGGGGAGATTAGAGCGTTCTTTCACCTCCAAATCACGTTATTTAAGGATGGTAGGATGTACGTTTAAAGAAGTTAGTTTCTTTTTCTTAGGACTGTGGATAGAGCACATGAATATCATAATGTTAAAATGTTGTTAGTTTCCCATATCCCCACTTCATTTGAGTCTGCCGCGTCAAAAGCGCAGAAAGGGTTTATGGCCGGGTAAGCCCTATTGTTTTACTGGGATAGTTTTGCTACCTGCTACTACCCTGTAGTAACGTATCTAATCAGTCTTATTATTTACAGGCACAGCCTGGAGTTTTTGTCAGGCTTTTGAGAAATATGTTATTTTTAATTATGTTGATTATTTATAGTATTAGTAATCATTATTACTTTTTATATAACAATTTGTAAAGAGATTTCTTCTCAAATGGCGGATGGGATTGTAGAGGGCCAATAAGATGATCAAACATTCTTAAATCTATCTTTTACACTTACCAATTTTTTGATGACATGTGAATAACTTGTTCAACTTATAACCGTTATGCATGGCCCGAAATTGATCAAACATTGCCCTTTTTTATATTAGAATGTTTCATAATTTTATTTGTCACTTGTCGATTTGTTTTGAAGTTTATAAAGATGATGATAAAAACCAAATTCGTTTTATTTATTAGCTTACTTATACCTATTCACATCACTAGAAACATGCCCGGATTACCAATAGAAGAATAGAACCCAGAAATAATAAATTTATAGTCCAATACTTCGATTTCAGGTAGTTTATAAAAAACCGGTAAAAAACCGGTTAACCGGTTTTTGACCAGTCAAAACGGTTAATAACCGGTTTTTGATTTTCACCGGTTTTTGCATTCCCTACTTGTTACATTGTTTGCTGTTGGTCGGAAACGAAGACATATTATGAATGTGTGTAGCGTAAATGGGCGCGTGTATATATATGTATGTGTGCGTTGTTTACATAAAATCGGTACAAATTAAAAGTTTAGTTGGAACTGTAAATATATATAGGTACGTATAATAATATGTATTAGAATATTCAGTCTGGTTAATAATTGGAACGAGTACGACTAATAATATGAACGTTATATTCGTCAAGTGTATGACGGCACAGCTCGATTGCCGGGGGGAAGTGCCTGTTATAACTTCAGAAGGTGTCGTTTAAACTGTAACTTAAAACTATTTAGGGGACATTTCTTGAGTGGTGGAGGTATGTTATTCCAGCACTTGGTTGCTGTGTATTTGAAGCTTCCTCGAAAAGCAGCGGTACGGTGACGCGGAGGCAGCAATTTATTACAGACCGATCGAATGTCATATAAGCTGGACCTGCTTGTACGCCAGGTGAACTTATTGAGTAAGTACTCAGGCTCTGACGTTTTTAAAATGCCAAACAAAAGAGAAGACAAATGAAGTTCTCTTCGGAATGTCATCTTAAGGATACCTGCAGAATTTAGATAAGGTGTCACATGGGTTCGTGGCGGAATACCAAAACAATATCGAGCACACGCATTTTGCACCCTTTGTACTATGCGGTCCGTGCGAGCCAATAACCTCGGCCCATATACCACATCCGCATAATCGAACCTTGAAAGCACCAGGGAATCGCATAACTTAACACGTAGATCTACACTGAGGAAATCACGAATACGATAAAGTACCCTAAGTCTGTAAAATGAGGCTTTGGCAACATTCGCGATATGACTCTCGAAACGCAGTGATTCGTCCATGACAATACCCAAATTTCGCGCCTCTGATACTCGCTCCACCTGTTTACCCGACATAATAACAGCTGGTTTATGGTTGTCTAGATGTTTTAATTGTTTTTTCGAGCCGAATAAGATTACTTTAGATTTGCTGGGATTGAGAACCAAAGAATTTGACTCAGACCAATTTGCAATATTTGCTAAATCGTCGTTTAGTTTATTAACAGCTTCATCCGTGTCAGTTGCATTGCATGATATGTAAATTTGTATATCGTCAGCATATAGGTGGTAATTACAATTTTTTATAACATCTTTGACATCTGCGGTGTATAATATAAAGAGAAGCGGACCCAGGATTGAGCCCTGTGGCAATGAACGGGTAACTTAAGTTTTTAAGGTCGAAAATTGCTGAGTTTATTGGAAGTCATAGTATTTTGATATTAATGTAACTGCTTACCTAAGAATGGGTCGTTCATTACCATAAATCGGCATCGTCAAAATTTGTTTGACAAAAGAAACTGAAAAACTTCAAGGATAAACTTTTTTTCAAGACAAACTTGTAGTCTTCAAGGCCCAAGTTAACATGAATCGGGCTTATGCGGCTATTACACTGTCCTGAATCAGGCGTCCTAACTAGTGGAGGGGAGTTGAAGCATCTCGCTCTATCGTATAGGTCCGAACCCTTCTAAGTGTCCTGAATTCGGGACAGTGTAATACCCGCTTTATTCAAGGGATCAAGGGAACCTCAAACATGCCCATACTCGTATCACTCGTGAAACCCAGGACAAACTTTCCTGGCGCTTAGATGGTACAAGGCTAGGACGAAGAAGGTTTACCTTCAAGCACAGTCTGAACAGGCAGGTACCCGACTCGCGGGTGTTTCTTGAAGTAGCGAGCCGACTTGAACTTGTTGCGAAGTGCGCGGGTGAAGTCACGCACGTCCTCGCCTGAAGTAGTCTGAAAAAATAAAACGACATTCACTTACAAGAATTACGATATTTTTCTACTCACAGTCACTTACGGGCTCATTGTAGTCCCTTTTATGCGATCGAAAGAGTTTAATACGATATGTTTCTTTGCTAAAAACATGTAGTAACATTTAATCCATAAAAACCCTCGTCAGTCGTCATTATTACTGGTGCATTATAAAAACCGGGGGCGATTTTTTTACTTACAGCTGTACAGTACTCCTGCATGGGATGCGTGAGCTTGTGGTTCTTGGCCTTGCGTCCGCTGAAAAAGCATTTCTGGCACATGTCGAAGTTGAAGCACTTGAGGCAGCGATACCTGATAATACACACATTATGATTGAGTTTGGGAAAACAAATAGTAATAAAACATGTGCTAATGACCGCCTCTGAAAATTTGCCATTAGAAATCGTAGATATCCTGTGTTTTTCAAAGAAAATTTTATTGACTTTTCAAGGGAGTTAGACTCAAGCATAGAAATGACTACTGGTTTGAAGATCTTTCTCACACTAAAAAGCAATCCACATAAATCCATTAGTCGTGTGCTTCTTTTGGTGTTGGTTGTGGTAGAGACCTGGCTATATCTTTCCATTCATCCTTCTTGGATATTACCATGTTCACAGAAATAGTTTGCAACCTCACTAGAATCCTATACTTCGTTCGGGTTTTCCTTACAAATGTTGTACTTGGCCTGGTGTTTGACTGTCTTGATATGTCGACCTTCGCAGTAGACCTTAGCTATAGTGGTTTTAATGCTGACCTGAAGCCGATGATCGGGTATTCTTTGCAAATATTGCACTTGGCCTGGTGTTAGACTGTCTTGCTCTTGAATCAATCATATGTCGATCCCCGCGGTAGACCCTAGCAAAAACTACAGTGGTTTTAAATTGAACCCTCACCTGAAGCCAATGATCGGGTAGTCCTTGCAGATGTTGCACTTGGCCTGGTGCTTGGCGGCCTCGGCGGCGGCCAGGCGGTGCAGCACGGGCAGCCACACCATCGACTGCGGCTCCTTCTGCAGCCACTGCAGGAAGTGGAAGGCCTCGATGTACTGCAGCTGACCGTCGGCGTCGCGCTCTAGCGTCTTTTCCTTGATGTCCTCCTTTTCTTTGTCTTTTTCTGTAGCTGTGGGATAAGTGGGAATGATTAGATGTCGTGTCAGACAGTCTTTTTGCTTGTGCTTGCCTTTCGGCGAAGGAAAAACTGTATACGCTGCCTTTTCTGGATTGCGGTTTGACCCGTGTGGGTAAGCACAATACACAATTTTACCAACGATTTTGTCTAAGGAGGAGATATAATAGTAATCCTTTCATGCCAATAAGCAACAGTAGGTGCGTTGATGGATGACATTATTCGTAAGGCAGTTGGGTAGGTCATTGATTTATTGTGGCAGCGCTTAAAGTTCTCTGCTTATACCCGTTGCTCCCAGGAATTTCTAGACTCTTTGGGTCGCAACCTGTTGTATCTCCTCTGGATGCGTACCTTCCTAGGCAGATACTTCTTTTGCGTGTAAGTGATCCACAGGAGAAAAGGAGAGGACTTAAGTGGCTTACGATATTCGGAAGTGAAAATAGAATGGTTCCGGTTATTACCTCCCTTCCGGTCGAGGGTGCCGCCCTTGCCGCCCTCCTTGGCGGCGGCGGAGGCCTGCTCGAAGCAGCTCCGCACGGAGGGCTCGATGTTGGAGCCTCCGAACGCTGCCACCTCTCCTAGTTGACGTGGTACCTGAACACAAGAGTAGAAGTCGTCTATTAAAACAATAGATTAGTGTGGTATGAAGAAGATAATTTTCGCATGTCTCAACTGTGCCCAGGAACTATGATGATTGATGTGACGAATGACGATATGTAAACTGGTTGTGTAGTTTTATTTACATCTTCAGTATATGCTATCACAAAGGATCCCTTTGGATCAAAGTGCATCGGCAAGGGCCCTCATATAGATAAGATATGCTGTAACACACTTGCAAATGCAAATAACAACCTATAAAGGCAAAATAAGGCTTTTAATCCTCATTTTTGAAGAAATTTACCTGTATACAGTCGTGCAATAGCAACCCGAGCTTCCGCTGGTCTGCTCTGCAGGATGGGTCAGCTATCAGCCGGAAGAGATACCTGAAATATAGAACGTTTTTGGATCATCCTCAGCCCAAACTCTCTATTGAAGTTAATTGAAACAGTACGACATATTCCCTAGAATAAGGCGATGCACCTAAATCACTCGCGCGTTTGTGTCATCCAGATATTATTGTAGTACAGATTTATAGAGAAGAACAATGATTTAGAATCTCACCTATATTTCTCCTCAAGATGCCCCTTGCAGAGCAGCACAAGGCCGACCTTGAAGCTCAGCACTCTGATCTGGCCGGTCCTCTGGCTGTCGTACACGTTGAGCAACCAGTTGATGGACAAGTCCAGACAGAGCGGCACGTTCACAAGGCTGGGGTTTTCTGCGGCTATCACCTGAAAGTAATTCACATAACCTTAATTGTAAGTTACAAATTAACTAAATGTCCAGGTTACTAAACGAAATTCTTTCAACAGTCGTCCTTTTTTTTGTTTTAGCCAGAAGACTAGGTATATCATCAGAAGAATTGTGCTGAGATATCTCCTTTTCGGCACCAAACAGGCTTTCAACATGATTGTTTGACACAGACATTTATCAGTAAGCCAGAATGTACGAAAATGTATTACCCGCTTAGTCTTTTTGCCTGAAGATACAGCTCACACTACTACCTACTGACTGGTCCCATTTTACTTACAAGCAGCAAAGCTCTTTTTGACAAAGGCCTTAGGTGCCATAGAGACTGCTTCGTCCATGAGTAAAATGTGGTATTCAACTTACCTCGTACAAAGATGTGAGCACAGTGATCATGTCTGGTATGTCGATGAGCCGGTCGTTCTGAGCGCGAAGCCCGTGGGAGTCGAAGGCTTCTAATGCTGCGGGTAGTTGTAGCATGTGCACTGGAAATAACATCACAATTTTATCACTGATATAAATTGGACAAGCTCTGCATTGGATAGAAATGCGTATTATGTTACACGGTTGTGATGACGTTAAATAATGTCAGAAATAATGTTTCTATCCAAGACAAGACCTTAACGGTCGTTTCACCATGTTGCCATATTGTGGCTCGCCACTAACCAGTTAAAAACTTCTTTCCTGCGATCCTTTATCTTGTCTAGTTATGTAGGCGAATGCATTGCATTAAAGTGCGTATATATTATAATGTACGCACATGATTATTGATTGATGCCAAGAGGCTTCTATCTAAGACAAAACGAGGGAGACACGCTCATTTGACCATTTTACCCTATCCTAGCACGACGTGAAACTACTGCGCTCCCTATTTCTCCATCTTATCTAAATTTCTACAATAAGTTTCTGCGTAAGGCAGGGTTTCTGGGTTCTATCCAAGAGAATGTGAAAGAAAGATGCGCTCGTTTTACCATGTTACCCTAGTGACTCGCTGTACTATTGTGTAGTATAAGTACCCTGATCATGTGCAACTTCCGACCTGCCGTCCTGTAGATTGCTACAAAAACTTACTGCACAAGGCCTTCTGCACAGTCCTTAGCTTGAGCGCGGTGCGGTACGCGGAGAACCGGACCTCGTTCAGGTCTGCGAGGGAGTTCATCAGCTCGATCATCTTCGGGTGGTCCCAGTGGGTCGTCTCGAGCTCATGGCTGAAAGGTTTAAGGTTAACCGTTAGTTAAAATTGATGGACAAGTCCCTTCCCATCCCTATATCTCTTACTCTATTTCTCCTATGAGGACTGCTTCGTGAAAGTAGATTTATTTAGTCTTTTAGTCTTCAGTATAGTCATGTCAGAAATATGCCAGTAACAAAAGTCAATACAGAGATAACTTCACAGTACGGATAGAAAGTTTCCTGTCTAACAAAACCGATGTTTGACAGCTAGAAATGTATCCTGCTCGCCAATCTCGCCATGAACTCTTTCGTTCCTATCGCGAACGGCCTATATCGACACCACGGAGTTGTGCGAGAGCCGATTTTAGCCGAAGTGACAAAAGAAACCAGCCCAATATATCTCTTTTTGTTAGTCCTGCCGTCATAACGAAAAGGCACATCAAACATTTTATACCTATCCATTTTAGGCTGCGTTTCCACCAGAGATGTGCGAGGATGTGTTTTCATATATTTGACACCTCGCTCGGCGCGTTGCGAGGCGTCAAATGTATGAAAACGCATCCTTGCACATCTCTGATGGAAACGCAGCCTTAAAGAGGAAAAAAAGTATCTAACCCAATTTCGCATTAAATTTTAGATGTGCCATTTTCCGTTATGTTATGACGGCAGAGTCGTCCGTCCTACTACTGAAGAGGACTCTTCTCTTGGCCTCTCTTCTTATCTGATTGTATCAACTCACTTGATATAGTAAGGTACGTTGGCGGGCGTGACGGCCCGCTCCCAGGGCTGCTCCACCGAGCCGGCGAGGAAGCCCTGCGCGGCGCCCGCGCCGCCGTCCCGCGCCACGCCGGCCAGCTGTCTCGCTCGCTCCTCGCCGCCCGCGCACAGAGCGCCCACCCTGGAACGAGACGGTTTGATTGTAGCTTTTTATTCTAGAAAGACAGTGGCATACAAGCTTACGGTCTGCCTGATTTTTAAGCACAGTAGACTATGAACGCTGGGAACTCCAGAAAAATAACAAGCACGTTGCTGTCTAATTATTAATCAAGTTATTGCGCAAGCAATGCCATGCGCTTGGATTCGTTGTGTTGACAGCTACACAGCGTACATTGTAAAGGTTGCTTTTACTCGTACTCTCAACACAAAGCATAATCGGGAGCTCTGACAATCTTACTCACCACTAACTTTAGTTACTTAGTTTAGTTTAGTTTAGTAACTTTAGTTTACTAAAGAGCATCTAGTAGTGTTATTATGTTGTTATGTGTATGTGGTGTGGCTGTTTAATGAGTGATAAATATTGACGGAGAGTGACAACCCTGAAGTGATCAGACCGATCACCCTCGAAAAGGATAAATACAAATTAATATTAGTTTTTGTAAATGGAGATAATTGTATACAACTGCTGAAGGCGGTCTTCATACGGAACGGACGTCCAGAGCGGTTTGTAAATCACCCTGCAATCTATCTAATGACGTGAAATACGTTGAGTTGTCAGTCAGCATCATAAATAAATGTACGTTTCCAACCGTTTATAAATATCTGAGCAAACTTATTCCCTTAACCATAAAGTCGTGTTCACATATTTTTAAACACTTTACCCGTGCACATAGTTTCGGCACATAGGCGAAAGTGCCCCCCGTCATAGCGCGCTACGTTTCATGCGTAAGATTTGACATGTTCTTAGGTACCTGGTATTCAAGTCATCGAGCCTGGCCACCAGCTGCTCAGGTATCTGTATCTTGTCCCTCGCCAGCGCCTGCAGCTGCCCCTGCAGCTCGTCCGCGAGCCGGCGCAGCGGCGGCAGCTGCGCGCGCGCACGCGACACCGCGTCGAGCTGCGCGCGAGCGTCGCGAGCGTCGCCGGGCCCGCGCCATGACGAGCGCGCGGTCTCCGCGGCTTGGACCCGCCCGGCGAGCTCGTCCAATGAGGAGGTGAAGGTGCGTACGCGCTGGAATGAAAAGGAATAACTATGGTTAGGTAATTTTTAACTAAAATTGTGGTGCCTTTTACGTAATATAGGTGTTTTATAACGATAAAATAAAAGATTTAAGTATTATAAAAGTTTTATAACATTATAATGAACATTTAACACCACCGCTATAAATGCACATCAAATATAATAGTTTTGAGTACCTAATCTTTTTTACTTGACAAATAATTTTGTGAACCATAACGATAAAAAGTAAAATAGTTAATACAAAAAGACGCGCTATTTAAATATCTGTTTAAAAGTTTAAACTTTGTCACCTTCTTTCCGGGCGACAAATGTACCTATTACATCTTTAAGCACCGGCTGTACAAAATATTTCACTTTTTAAAGAATCAGGTCGTTAAAACGAAATTCCCTCCCACAAGGATTCCTGTGGGCCAAGATCACCAACTAGTTTGGTGACCTTGCAAGGACACTGCGCCCGACCTTCGCGCGGTGCTCGAGTTACACCGCGCATGCGTCGTGCCGGCGATGCGCTTGAGACTGTCACATGCGTTAGATGCATTCCATTCGCAAGAATTACCATAAAGATTTATACTTGGTCAGATCTGGTCCAGCCAATTTTGATACAAAGTTTAGCTGAGGGTTTTCCACTGTCGTGACAACACGAGGCCCTCTCAATTGTGCTGCTAGATAAATAAACTGCACTTTTTGACCACTATAAAACCTTTAGCTTAGTTGGTAGTGACTCTGCCTACGAAGCTGGTGGTCCCGGGGTTCGCTTTACTTAGTTTGAGTTTTGGCACTTAGATCGATTTCTGTAAGATTGTCCAGTGTCCACGAATATAATATTACCCAAATAACCATAACACATACCGCATATTTCTTTTATATTGTCTGAAAGACATAACCACAGTCAGCAAATCGCAGTAACAGTGGTAATAACCAACATCTGCGTTGTTGTTATTAGATCCGAAACTACCAATTCACGAGCCCTTGCACAAGGTTGCTACTATGTGTTCAATAATAAAATAAAATAACTACAGAAGAGCCTAATTACCACCGATGTTCGCAACAACTATTTAAATAAAGTAACTAAAAGTTCCTACGTAATATATTGTACACATCGTCTGTTGATAATATTTTGACGTGCATGGTAAATAATATTTTGACAGTGTGTCATTTAAAAGCAATGAAAACGTTGTTTAAAATTGCCAAATATTTTTAAAGAAATCAAGCATTCAATTATGAGGCAAGATAGAAGCCGCTTAAATAAGATATACAATATTTAATTCTTTATTCGCTATCCATTAAATTCTTACGGTCAGTACCTAGTATATCACAGGATATTATAACAAGCTCAATTTTATGACATAGCCTTATCATCAAGTAATATGCGTTTTCACAAAACAATTTTCCGCCCGACGCTTCAGTATCAGATTTGGGGTGCGTAGACATTACAGTCCCGAGGGATGGTGGAGCGGCTGGGATGCCGCGTGTATTTAGAATAATACTCGTGTAGACTTTTATACACTCTTAATGCCGCAAGGGTGAACGTTCACGTAAAGTAAAGATTTTCAAAAACTGACCGTTGACTACATTTTAAGTGCATAATAATGTTCTCGTCTGAGATTAGGTCTGTAGACTAGGTATTTAGTTGGACTTATTTAGGTACATATTATATGAAGATAGTTATGATTTTTCTGATATAACCTAAAAATTTTCAAAATAATCCCAACCTTAATACATATACATATTGTTGATTTTTTTATGTAGTGCCTATATTAAACGGGGCCTCACGGGAATAAATGCTTTTTTTTTTTCTGGAATTTACTTTACTCCCAATTCTCGAAAAACTCCAATTAACTCTCGAGGTGCTTTCAATTTTTTATCAAAATTGTGGGTATTTCTTACTACGTCCTAATTATCAGTAGCAGCAAATCTGTGTGTCTGGAATCCAAATTTCATCCTTAATTACGAGGCGGGGAAGCTCGTATATGGATGTTCGTCAGAAAACTCCTTTGTGCACCGTCATCAAAACTGCTGTGACTCGTGACGGATTGTGTTTCGCTACATAGTAGAATCGTATGGCACACAAATTAGCTTCCGTGACGCCGTGGCGTTTCGTGACGTTTAGTGACGATAGTGAACATTCACCCCTACAGGTACTCGTAGGTGGTCTAGTAAAGTTGTACAATACAAGTATTGTTACTGTTCTAGGTACATAGGAAATTTGTCGTTTCGCCTTGACACTAAAACGTAAAATTGACAGGACTTTTTACATTCTCGTAAAAATCGCCTTACACTTAATTATCGCCAAATATATGCGAAGGGAACTTTCTATTATAACAATTTATAGAATGTTTTTGCAACCCAATTTTTTTAACAATGGTTGTAGATTTTTGTGATTTTTAATATGGGAACATACAATATTAAGGTTCAACATAGTTCGGAAACGTCATGCATCCCTATCTCGCTATTAGCTTAACCTTATTGACTGAGTGAAACGAAGGTCTCCGCTACAGGTTCAACGTAAATGCTTTCATATGTCCGGATATTCGGATTTCTAGATTTCCCAATTTCCGGTTGTTCTACTCTATCTAACCGATAATTATATAGTTTTTTTTTGTAAAGTCAGTTAAATAGAACAATTAGAAACAATAAAAAAGACAGTGGCGAGCACAAAGCCACTAGTTAAGGCCTATCTATTCAACCCTACTATAATTGACAGGCTGTCCCACTGTTACACCATTAAGCTCGATGATATCATTGGATCATTCATTAGCTGCATTAAATTTATTTTGATCTACGTAAGTTCAATTACTGTACACATGTTTTTTAAAAGGTCTATGATACTTGAAATAAATGATTCTTACTTTCATTAGCTGTAATAGCCGCTGATAATTGATACTGAGCAGTTAACATGGGGCGAGTGTTTAGGAGTAACTTGATGACTGCTGATTCCTAGTGACTCAGCAGATATTTGGCATGTTTGAACTTGAGTTTATATTCAATCAAGTATTTTTAATTAGAGAGGTTAAGTACCTGTTTCTTGGAATTTTTAAATATAAACGACAGTTGTTTTGAGTTGCGTTGCGTCACCAAAGTATCAAAAAGGAAGACTTATGGAATCTCTGTGTCGATATTTTTTAATAGCCGATATGGTAGTTATTTTCATTCGCCTAATTAGAGCGAATAAAAATGAAAACTCAGACAGCACAAAAAGCCGATAAGTTGACACATTTTTAATTGTCCAGCGTGATTGTAAGAGTATGACAAAATACATTTATAACGAATTTGAACTTTAAAGTATAGGATTACTCATAGAATACTTACGTAAAACATTCTCACATGTAGGTACAATATTATCATACATTACATGCACTTTCTTTCCCAAACTTATCTCAGTTATAGTCCCATAGCGGTCAATATAAAACGCCGATCAACCCGCAAAAGAACTATAAACCCGACAAACAAAAGAAATCACGAATATATAGTGGAGACGCAACTTATTATACATACAGAGTACAACACGATACAATATGCACCTCAACCCGTTACGATAAGGTGCAAAATGTGTGCATATCTCTGTACAGGCCCATAGAGTAAATGATATGTGGCGACCGCAGATCGGTCCGCCGATACCCGGATAACCGGGTGGCCATCTTAACCGGGTATTGTGCGTGCGGGTGACAGTTTATTTTGTGAACACGATCGTTTCCTTTGTGATTTAGGTAGTAGAGTAGGTTTATGGTAGACAGAAAACGTCACATTAAGAAATTGTTTTACACTTTTTATATTTTAATGTTTGGGTCATCTGTTGACCTATTTGACCCTATTTGGCATGATCTTTTTTTTTTAAGTTACATTTTATGTATCTGAAAAAATACTCGCCAAACTAAACGTTTGATGGCGAGACGCGCTCTGTTTCTAACACATGTAAGGTAACTTAACTTATTTAAATACTAAATACGTAGGATACAAAATTATTGATAGAAAGATGGTATGCATAGTTTGTTAGGTAGGTAGGTACACTTAAATATTAACATCGAGGAACCAGTCCTTTAACTTTGATTTTAACCTTGTTTTACTTAATTTTGGAGTCTGTCTTAATAAAGTAATTTGGTTAAAAGTTTTGGGTACTAAAAAAGTTGACACTCTTTGCCCATAATAATTTTTAGCCCTAGGTTGGACAAGTTTTTTTTCTTGTACACTCCTAGTAGTATATCTACGATTCTACGCGAGCAAAGTTTAATGTGTTAGAATGAGTGCACGAAAAAGAAAATACATTTATTCTAACAACAAATGGTCCACACGTCTATATTTAACAAACTTACAAGCACAAAATCAGTAAATAGATACCATGATAGGATCTCTTCACGGCCGAAACTTTGCAACAGAAGCCTAGAAACCTACTCAAAGCTATTAACCAAGTATTACCCTACATACATTTGGGTCAAATCCTAATCCTAATCCTAATATCCCAATCCTAATAATATTATAAACGTGAAAGACGTGACGTGACTATGAAACTTTCCAGTGTTGTAGCTTAGACATCAGAATAGGACATAGGCTATAATTTATTTTAAAATTTAAAAAAATAGGTAGCAAAACTAGACTATCCGTGCGAAGCCGGGGCGGGCCACTAGTATAATATAAAGATAATTGACCTAGAGAAACGAAGCTTCGACAAAAATGCTTTCGTATGACCGGGTCTTCGGATTTCCAGACTTCCGGTTTTTCGCCTTTACAGGTCTTCAATTTATTTCGTATAGGTACTAATTTGAACTAAATACGATTTAGGTAGATGCAAATGTGGCTCTTATGATATAAAATAAAACACACAGAACTTGTACTACATATTGCATTAGGTATACCTACAGCAAATTCCAAGACATAACGCAATTTAATAACCACGTTTCCTTATTATTTTAGACCCGGATAACCGGCTACCGGCTCCATTCAGCATCCGGGCCGTCCGGCAGATAACCGCCCGCATCGGGGACCACGCAGAGCTGTTATACAATATGTTACTTTCCTTTGAGATGGTTGGCCATAGATAGTTGTCAGGCTCTGTAATAATCCGACTAATAGAACTGTGTCATCAGACCGTGACATATAACATGATCTTTGGATATATATTTAGTACGTATACAAGCATAATTGACAATATTTCATAATTTGCAAAAGTCTTAATTCGAAAACCATTTCGGTAAAAACGTGCAAAGTACACAAAAAACATTTATTTAGATTTTTTTCTCCGTTAATTTTGGAAAAAATCGCAAATTACTGTAAACCGAAAGTTGACGTCATCTTCCTCGCTGTATTCAGGGAGACCTTAGTACAGAGTACAGACAATCGCTGCTCTGGAGTGGCTCTGGATTCTTGTTGGGAAGATGACGTCATATTTTACTTACGCCCTTTTGGAATGACCTGCTTTTCAACGTGTTTTTTTTGTATGAAATAATGAGTTAAATTGAAAAAGAAAAAATACGGGTGGCTTAAATTTTTACCTATTTTCTAACTAGTTCATAAAATAAAGTAGTTAAAAATATGAAATGTTGTCAATTGGTAATTGGTATTTATGTAATAAAATGTATCAATTGGTCCATTATTTAACGACATATCTACTACTACTAAAAATTAAGGGTGGTGTAAAAAATAATAAGCGTCCAAAATCGAAAACCTAAAAGTACTTAAATACGGTTAATATCTAAATACACACTTAAATCATTTCTGAAGTGCCTACACAGTGAAATGAATTCTATAAATTTAATCTTGGTTAAGGAAAAACGGATAATGCCACGCCTGCATTTAGTCTTTCTGTTCGTTTAGTCTCAACTAAACCCGACAAGTACTTGGTTACAAATTTAGTCTCTAATCTTAAATCTCCCATTCGACAGACCATTATTACCGGCAATCGATCACCACCAATAGGCCCAGTTAACAGGGAGGGTGTGTCACAACGGAATCATGTCGTGATCCGTAGAGGTGGGTGATAAATAACTTCACGATGAAAAAATCACGGTGATCCGCCGTTAAAAAGTAACAGTGTGACTTGTCACGAAGTAACAACGTTACAAAATAACGTTGTTACTTAGCGACGATATCACTGGAACAGTGTGTAAGCGACGCGTGCCTCGTGACTGCTGTTACTAACTGTGACTGTGACTGCGGTGCGCTGTCACAGAGTAACATCAGTTGTTACAAAAATATCAGTAACTGCCGGGAACGATCGACACGCAAATGTCGTGACACGAAATAACCGAAGTGACAAAGTCACGGTGATTTTTCAATGTCATTTTTTTTGGAACGGGAATAACAATAACGGTGATCGAAAAGTAACGTTTTTCCCCATGTCTAGTGATCCGATAACGCAACGGCCACGTGCGACGTGACGCAACTGGCTTAATCGCAGCAAACCGGGTCTGGAATTAAAGTTAGGTTTAATGGGTGCCATATTGAACGTTGTTCGATCTGTAATCTTCAGTTGGTGCCTAAAAACCCACACTGAGTACTTTGTTGGTCGCGTGATAGACGACAAGATAAAGCATCTGTCACTTTCTGATACCACTCGAAAGAAAGTGACGGATGCTTTCTTGGGGTCTATCACTCTAACACGCGACCCAACGAAAAACGAGGACGCGGAAGACTGCCTGCCACTTGGCACGACAGTAGAAAGGACTTGAACGATGCTAATATAGACGCTGGAATAGCCAAAAATGCAAAAATATACAATACAATACTATGGAGGATAAGGACAAGAAAGGCCAATCCCAAGTAAATGGGAAAATGGTCCGGTTTTCTCACGATACCAAAAGGAAGGTAGTATTATTAGCGAAACAAACGAAAGGTCACCGCACACATGTTTCCGCGTGCGTTATCACTTATCGGAGGTCAATGGCCCGACCCTTCGTCCATTGATAGAACACAACCTATAATTAACCACACACATTAACACGCACCGGCACACACACAATGAACGGAGAAAATAACATATCTGGGACTAAGAATTCATAGTTCCTTATTATGCTCCCAAAGAGAAAGGGTTAGTTGGTTAACATTTTTTTAAAACGAATATATGATGGACCGGAACGTAAATTTAATCTTGAAGCCACCAAGAACATAAATTTTGTTCCTAGTCTGACCAGTCTACAAGAACACACATCAACATAACTCCAAGCGTTATCCTAGTACAGTTGCATCCTGCAGGATGCTCAGCTACTTAATCCCAAGATTTGGCGTAGGCACTAATTTATACGGAAGGGAATGCCGTCTGACCTTCACGTTCACACCCAAGGGGAAACTAGACCTTATTGGGATTAGGCTTTGTCAAGGCTTTGTCGGCAGCTTGACTGTTGGAAGTTCTCAAGTCGCCCATAGGTCCCAAACTCGGCTTAACGACGACTGCTATCATATACAGAACACACATATATTATAATTAAATTACTAAATCGCGCATCGAAACCCTACGTAGCTTGTCGTTTAGATATTTATAATGTAGGTACTTACATGTTTGTTTGAGGTTAAGTATAGCATAGTGTTTTTTACATTTATCATAGTGTTTTTTACATTTATAAACAAACACGTTTAGAAGTTGCTTATTAGGTCTATTTAGTCTCCTTGCACTGAACACAGCAATAGAGATCAGATACGGCGTATCGGGAAGTAATTATCGTTACATGTAGACATCGCCTTTAACATTATGTACATCTAAAGAGCAGTAGATTGATTCTGATTGGGTCGGTATTGAAATCCAATCCCACTTCGGGATCCCGGATTTCGGATGCATGGAGCCCGACGATAAGTAAAAAGTGTTTAATTATGTTACAGGAACTTACAGCCGCTATCAAATACATTATATCTACACACTTCAGGGTGTTAAAAATAACTTAATACTTATGCATTTTAATAACTACAGATTAGGATACACTGGATGGGCCTTCATTTTAAGATTGGTTATACTCTAATAGAATTAGTTTGTACCTATTTTGTTGGTGAAACGCTTTTACGTATATGGTAAAATCTATACAACGAGGTTTTGTGAGCGAGTGATTGTTTTGTTATGTTTTCAGCCCCCCATGTCTCCACTAATTTGAGAATTTCCAAAAAAACGCAACATGTACAGGAGAACAACTGGACATCCACGGGACATCCGTACAGACATACGAGAGCATTTTTGATCAAGCTGAAATGGAGACGCTTCGCTAATCCTTCGCGCTCGTTCGATCAGAAAAATTAATACAAAATTTTACAAACATGATGTCAACGAGACGGTGCATTCTTCAAATTAAGAGCTAGCAAAACTGCCGAGATGCAGGTTTCCTTACGGTATTTTTTCCCATCCGCTTAGCATACAACCGTGTAGCATGCAAAAACTAGTCCCCCGGCAAACTGGATACATATCTAACCTATCTACTCTATCAGCTCTGTGCTGTGGATAGCGGATGTTCAATGATTTTGATAAACTTTAATAATTTGAAATTACAAGCTCGCATGGTAATTTACATTAGAATTACGATTAAAACCGGCCAAGAGCGTGTCGGGCCACGCGCAAGGTAGGGTTCCGTAGTCATCCGACCGTTACATTATGTGGACTAAAAAGTTCGCAAACTTATATTTACTATGTTTTTGACAGAATTAACAACATTATCTAAGGTATCAATGGAAATTGTTCTAAAGTTTGCTTTTGCAAAGTACATTTCTGAAGTTCGACTATTACTCGTTAACTAGTAATGTCTACTTAGCTGTGATAATTTTCCTTTTAAATTCATCGTATATCCTACTACCATGATTTTTTTCACATGCCTAGGTGCCACCGTTTAGCTGGCAGGGGGGGGGGGGGACACACTTGACCATAACGAAAACGGTAGAATAAAATCTAAAAAAATTTTTTTAAGATTTTATTATACCGTTTTGTCGGCGTCATCAATATCTATACTCATGCCAAATTACAGCTTTCTAGTACTAACGGTTACTGAGAAAAACGGGGGTCGGACGGACGGACGGACGGACGGACGGACATGGCGAAACTATAAGGGTTCCTTGTTTACTACGGAACCCTAAAAACGGGATGGCGCTTGCAACAGTGCCCAAATATCGGAAACTCAATACACAAATATGCATGGTAAATATCCCGTTTTTAATAGTAATTATAATTTGAAATTTATTGAGATATTTTGGTGGCTTACTATCCGTAGGTATAGTGAGTGACGCCATTGTTGTTACTTATATTTTAACATGTGAAGAGTACCCAATTGACACAGCTAGTTAATGTTAAGATGTTTGAACAGTGCATAGCTTGCATGTTTTTGTTATCCACATAAGGCTGTGTGTGTAATAATAGCGATAGCGGTGTGACTCACTAATTGGCCGGCGGCCAGGGCTGCGCAAGCGCCGGTACGGAGAGAGGCGGAGATACTTAAACAGTCGAGCGTAAATGATCACTAAATAAACAATGACTAAAGTCCTGCGATCCGGTCAGAAATCTTCAACAACTTCTTCCGAGATCAAAATAACCCTTAATCAAAATAACCTAACCTAACCTAACTTTATCACCATAAGTTGAAAAAAACATCTGTGTAGCTTTTGCTGAATGAAGACAAAGACAGGTATCAGGTACAGTCAAGGGCATAAATATGTATACATTTTTGGACCTTATTTCAATGGAATAAGGTGAAAAAATGTATACATATTGGTGCCCTTGACTGTACTGGTTTAAAAAAGTACTAAATTTCATTTGACATTTAAAAGTAGCTCTTCGGGAAGGAAAACGTCGTAAGGACACTAAAAGATAAGATGGCAGTCGCTTTAGTAAAGTTAGTTTCTTCGCCACTTTGGCATCAGGTGCCAAAGCAAACTTTGGGCTCCTTGGGGCACAACCGAGAAAACGCTAGGACGATGATAAGTGTATCCCAGACTCACGAGTCTCACGACCGAACATATATTGTACCAATTATACAAATTACAATATGTCGAAAAATACAATATTCGAATAAGCAAAAACATCCACAAATGAAACGGACCGCTTTCGCAAACAATCCTAAGACCGGGCAATCGTGTGCTCGTTAAAGAACCGGCCCGGCCCGGATCCGGCAATATCCGGTCGTGATGCATCGCCATGTTCGCCTGTGACGTCACTACCGAGACCTGTACGTGAAAATGTGTAGAGAAATGCTTTAATTTTAGAGATAGAATGGTGATTGGGGCAATAACGGCGCCTGCGATATTCCATAGAAATATTTAATCATAACAATAAACATAAAATCATCACAACGCATATGATTGTAATGCGTAGTTAAATAAAGCCGAAAAAAGTAATATCTTAATAGTAACTTCTTCATTTCTGTGTGAAGAAACATTTAGGTAGGTATCTTGACATTTTCTCTTCGTTGCTATCTATATAGGTAGTAAAGGACCGTGTCCGGACTTTATCACGAAAATCTTTTTCACGAACACTTTTTCACGAACGACATTGCCACGAAAAACTTTATCACGAAGATTTTATTACGAAAAGACTTTACCACGAATAGACTATATCACGAAAAGACTAGTCTATTCGTGAAATTTAATAATCTATTCGTGATAAATTTTTCGTAATAAAGTCTTTAGTGGTAATGTTTTCGTGATAAGGTCGTTCGTGATAAAGTCTATTCGTGATTAAAAAATTCGTGATAAAGTCGTTCGTGATATAATTTCATTTAATAACCCTTTTATAATTTGTAACGCATCTTAAATATGCTTTTGAATTCCATTAGATTTATCTACAGACTCTACTCTATTATTTTATATTTTGTGGTCACCAAAAACCTTCGTATGAAATCACGGAAGACTATCTGTATCACGAACGTCAAGATATTCACCAAAAAAAGCCTATAAAACTGTAGCCCCAAAGGTCCTGACTGAGTCATCGATAACATATGGCGGCCATGAATGAACCTACTAAACATAACAAAATACAATATATCACACACTATTTTGAACTCTAATATTTAACATAGAAGGTTCAAATTTGTAACAAAAACACCGGAATTGTTATTGAAATTGGCACGAACGATAAAGGTTTAAACAGAAACAGTCGTCGAACGAAATGGGATTTTAAAAGATTGGTAGCAAAGTCGAAATTCCAAAGTAAAGAGGATTGTTGAAAGGCAGAGGTTGTAAACTATGGTCTGACTAAGAGTAGTTTTTTTACGAATGTTTCTTGTTTCGTTAGGTCATTGTGCCAATGAGTGTAGAAGCGCAATACTCCAGTCAAGGGTTTTAGAAAATGTGAATACGATAGGCGACGACGTAGAAATGCGGACAAGATAAGAAATTCTATTCTAAAGTAGTTTAGTAACTAATTAGAATACATATCGTATAAGTATTTGTGTTTAAAGCGTGTCTGAATGGCTGATATAAACCTGGTTTATTTTATATATTATTTCGCTTATAAAAATTATAAATGCTAGAATACTTCTGTTTTTAGCTCTAAAAGCTGTCAACGTTTCAAATCCAACGGGCCTAATCGATTTAGATAAATTTTGGTGCAGGTATGGAAAACGCTTGACTTTATATTTAGCCTCGAAATTAGTATTGTAATGTAATGGGATATATTTAACTGCACATAAAAAAGAAACTGACTGCGCAGCAAACCCCGGTTTTCATATTCATAAACCCCGTTAGGGCACAGCAATATTATAAAGTAAGTACTTAATCTAGAACTTAAGGTGAAACGTCACGTACGATTTTCATACAATTTTCCGGTCGACTACATGCGAAATCTATTGATGTCACGGACTTGAAATTGTAATTTTTAGATAATATACGACCCTCTTCTCCCGCAGTTTGAAAATCATCATATGTACTTTAGCAGTTACGCAGAAAACCTTGAAAAACCCCCTAAATTCCAACGTGCTGCCATCTATTGACAGAACATAGACAGGAACCCGCAACGTTTCACCTTAAAATTAAATGATTAGGAGTTTTGATTAGGATTTTCAATTTTTTCTGTGTAAATCAGCAGTTTTAGGTTGTCAGCTCTTTTTTTGATGTGCCTCTAAATTGGTGCCATAATCAATTCCCAATCGGCCACAGAAATCTAAAAATACACCTCATCTTAATATGAACTATGCATCAATCAAAAACGTCGTTCACTCCTGACATTTCAATTGATTTTAAATGCTGTAAAGAATGCATTTGCATTGCAGCTTGACCTTTTTTGACATTTATGCAAATGTCACAACGCATTACAATACAAGAATTCGTGGGAGATGTACTAGATCGATAGCGATTAAAGTTACGAGCACTGAGCGAAAATAGGCAGGTACAGTCAACCAATTTGATTTCTAGGCCACTTCGTACCTTGTCACAGTGAAAATCAATATGAAAGGCGCTAGTGATCTTATATCAATGTCACTGTGACAAGGTACGAAGTGACCCAGAATTCAAATTGGTTGACCGTACAACATCAAAAGATTTTTTTATACAACAAAGGTAACAAACAAGCGTACGGTCCACCAGATGGTAAGCGGACACCGCAGCCTATAGACGCTCGCAACTCTAAAGGAGTCACGTGCGCGTTGCCGACCCTTTATAAAATTACACTACACACATAAAAACACACACATTTAGGTTACATTAATATTATACTTTAGTTCTGTTACAGCCAACTACACTCACGGGCAAAAATAATGCTTACACTTTGTATTGAACTTCCATAAAAGTGTACCCGTTATTTTTGCTCTCGAGTGTATGAATTCCTAGTATTAGTAGTTTAAACGAGTTTTTTAATACTTTTATTTAGGAAACTAAGTCTAGAATTTAAGCACAATTGTTAATGTTACGACTTTAAGACTGTTTCTACATATAATAAAAAAAAATTAGAGTGCCAAAAACTATCTGAAGGTATACGTGAGCAGAAAAGGAGCACTTTTCCATTAGCTTAGGTGCTGTGTTCTAATCGAAATTGATCAAACATCAAAGGGTCGGCAACGCGCTAGTGACTCCTCTGGAGGCACTAGTGTCATAGACTATGTTATCTGTCTAATTAATTATTGTCATACTTATCATTACGTGCGGCGACATTTTTCAGTGGTCGGTTATTCAGCGTATTATAATCACCAACAGCCATCCAGGAACGTAATAATGTACAATAATAAACCTCCAATAACTCCCGTTAAGGCGCAGGGTAGGGCAAGGCCTTCCCCATACAAACTTTGTGCACGTTTTATTCGTCGGTTTTGGCACTAACAAATATGTATGTATGTATGTAATAACTTTATTGTACACAGAAAAAAACACAAAAAATACAAACAAATAAGGACATTTTGGTACAAAGGCGAACTTATCCCTAAAAGGGATCTCTTCCAGTTAACAAATATAATATTTTTTTTGGTTGTAAATATTAGATATGCGAAGATCGTGATGTGAAAATTTTCAAATAATTCAAAAAAAATCAAAATTCAAAAATTCAAAAACATTTAATAAAAAAAATTACATCACGAAATAGCTATCAGAAAAATAAGCATACTGGCCAAAGATCATAACTTTAATGCAAACACAAACGAAGTAAATCCTTCACAAAGTTTGTATGGAGAGAGCTTGCCCTACCCCTCCTCTTAATATAAACTCTTGGAAATCTATAAATAAGATATAAACTCCTTAGTAATGTACTAAGTATATCCCATACATCCAATTTAACAGAGGCGCAGCATTCCCCACAATGTATCATTTAAAGCTCAATAAATTCCTATGCAAAGGAATTGCAATTTTGATATCAGCCTTCCAATCCCAAACACTCGAAAAACTACCTTACGCACGAATAAATAAAGTCGATTTTCATATCAAACTTACTAATAGATGTACTTGCGTACAATTTTGCAAGGATATTTATTTTTCTGTCGTTGGAGATGATGCTATATTGGTTGGTGATAGGGTGTGTTTTTGTTTGCGCGTTGTGTAGGGTTTATTATAATGTCGTATCTGGCTAGTCGATCGCGGGTAGTGATTGCCGCCCCCGCGGGCGGGACGGGTTATACCGTTAACTGGGGGTTAGTTGAGTTGGTTAATATATCACCGGAATGCTTGACTGGTAAGTAAATGTTTAAATTCGATTGGTTTTGAATAGTGAGTTTTCACTGCGTTGTTTATAAATGAATTTGATTTAGCAAATTGCTTCCACAATGACGGATACCTCATCGAAATGTTGTCTATTTTTAGCAGTTTCTTACATACATTCTGGCTCGAGAAACTTGAGCGTAATCAAGAATCGATTTTTTTTAATAACTAGTAAACCATTAGTATATTTTAAATCAGATACTAAATCATAAAAATTGATCTGAAGTATAAAATAACCCTTAATAGGGATTACATACATGTATACGAAATGTTTCAAATATATTTAAGAGAACGGCGTGGCCTAGTGGTAAATTTGTTCGTAATTTATTTGCATAAATTGCATTACTAGACAAATCGATGTACCCATGCGATAAACAATGTAATATTTCATATTTCGTAAAAGGGGTGAAAATACATTAGAGAGCAAAAAACATTTAACAAGGAATATTGTTAGACAATTTTTTTTTCAATTGTTGCCCACAAAACAAAACAGATTAGACTTAACGACGGTTTAACACTAAGCATCCCGTACCACTGGCCCAGGATGCGTAGTAATGGGTACAATCTGGAAACCTGTAGGATAGGTTGTAATCTCTGCTATCTTGTCCGGTGGGCGCGGGTTCGAGGCCCGGACGAACAACATTTTGTACAAAACGAAGTATTTGCAAGTTTATCACGTTCGCGTGGGATGGTTTTGAAAAGCACTTAGATTTTTCTAAGCTATTGAGTAACGCATCGAGCTTGATTACTTGACTAGACACATTTTTGTATGTTTTCTTTACTTATATGTAATTAATGTTTTCTTTATTTATTCTTAAGGTGGGACGCTTTCCATACAAAACGTATTTTGACATTCGCAGGCTAACGGCGTGATATACAAGTTTATTCTAGGAAAGGGGGCATTTCGCGCAAATGGAAAGCCAATTTATGAAAGCTTGTTACATAAGTTTCTTAAAATATCGCGCTGTTAGCCTGCGAATGTCAAAATACGTTTTGTATGGAAAGCGTCCCACCTTAATTTTAGTATGTTCTTCTTTACTTATGTTTTCTTTAATATACTTAAAGAGTACCAAGTGTACCACCAGCTGCTACAAACACTTAAGGGTCCTTATAAGGTAAACAACGCTCATCTATTTAAGCCATTCTCTGTTTAATTGAGACATATTTTGACATTTTCTCAATGTTACCATCTAGAACAGATCTATTGCGATGTAATTACATAAGTTTTAAATGTATTTTTTGGATTTTTCGTTCAGAAAAAATGTTTCAAACATCACTCTAAATCGACAATTTTCGAGCCAAAAACGGCTTTTTTTTCGCTTAAAAGCTACTATACGCAAGGAAATCAAAAAAGGGCAATGTTAGGTAATATCTAAATCTTTAATAAAATCATCCTATCCTTCCATCACTTTATAGGTATTATCACCACTTTTGTCATTTGTAATCAAAAAATTTCAAAACTGTAAGGCCGACTCAATACTTAAGGCCGTGTATTACCACTTTTGAGTTTTTAAAAACCATCTGAGACATAGAATATAGTGTCTTAAAATCTAAAAAAAATATATGTTACATAAGGATCTTATCTAGTCAAAATCGCAGTCAGTTACATGACCTGATGAATTTCGCTCGATAGAAAAAAATCGCGAAGTTACCTCTTTTTGGAATGTATTTCCAATACTACGGCTATATTACTGATATTTAACGTTTTATTTTTGTACTCAATTAAAGATCGTAAATAGTTATAGACAAATTCGCAGGGTTTGCTTTGATAGAATGATTGGCTTAATGGCTATAGCTAAATATTTACAAAACTGCGCGCAGAGCTTGCGTAGAGAGCGGGATGGTTAATTATAAACTCACGCGTGTTAGAGCGGGACATTTGCGTTGGGGATACCACCCCTTAAGAATTGATAAAATGTCAATTAAAGGAATTCACAGATAGAAAACTTGATTATATAGAATTCATTGACTCCAAACTCCTACAATGGCTCCTAGGCCTTCATTGCGGAGGGGCTTTCATTTTAAAAACATATTGTACTTTACCGTATGTGCTTATTGACCTTACCAAAGCAGGCAGGAAGTATCCAAGTATAAATTCGGGATCTTACCTGTAAATAAAGAAATATTTATTAATATTTATATAACAAATAAATAACAGCCACTGTAGCCGAGGACCGCCTTTTGCCGACCCATGCTAGGAGGATACAGATGTAAACCCGTAGTAATGCCAAAGGGGAAGAAGCAGGAAAGAAGCCTTTTACGTTGTGGTGTTTTTAAACTTCTTTAAATTCTACTAACACATTTTCTATTTATTGATATATATTGGTCGCTTAACCAGCGATTTAAACTGTCATTGGCACTTTTTATGAACTTCGTATTAAAACTGTTTTTATTACAAATTTTATCCATGAAACACAGAATGTTAATTTAAATATTGGTTTCTTTGACATAATAAAATGTACATAACCAGTTAACTAGAACAATATTGACTAATTTCACAGTTGGGTAAGCACACTAAAAAACAATGTCAAGGATTTGTTTCTTCTTTTCTCATACCGTTCATTCTTGAAAATTAACTCTTCCAATTCATCACGCGTCATTAGCGTCACGAAAGTGACACTCTATGACACATTGACATCACGCGTCATCGTTCCTTTTTCTAACATAACGGTCGCCAGCGCGATTCGACATTGTTACTTGACCGTACGTGATATTGCCGGTATTATGACATAGCCGTGCCATGTTTCAATCTCAAGTAAAAATTACCATATATATTACGATATTATGATATTGATAAGGGCGGTTTCTGATTGCTTCTTCACGGAAATAACACCACACTGACGTCGTCCGTGGCAATCAGACGTATGTAAAATATTGTTGCATTGTGTTATGTTATGTCGTAGAATAAAATGTAAAATGTAATGTTATTTAATTATAATAATTTTAGAATAATGGTTTAGGCATTGGGTGTGTAACCTGTAATAATAGTTTCTTGTATGAAATAAATAAAATAAATTAAATAAATGTAGACTTTGTAGAGACTACTTGATTGTAAGCGGTTATACTGTTGCCTATGAAAATTTTACGATGCAACTCTAGAGGACTTGCATGCGCTTTGGCTACCATTTAAAAACCTGTAGGTAGGTACCCTCTTTTGGGAACCTGTAGGAACCCCGATGATATGGCCAAGTGGTCTATGTGAAAGCCATTTCAATGCAGAAGTCGTGGGATCTCGGCTCACAACACTGAGGTTTTCAAAAAAGATATGTACGCAATATCATTCGACATTTAAGGCGCCTGTAGAGGCAAGCACTCTCCATACAAACTTTGTTCAAGTTTTTCTTTGCTTGTTTTTGCATTACGGAAGTCCTGACCTAGTATATAATACTTATGTACAACTAGTATTAGTATATGGCAATTGTGTGTAACAATTCTTTTTGTGTACAATAAATAATTTTTATTATTAAACTTATGATTTTTGGTCAGTATGCTTATTTTTCTGTTAGCCAGAACCTCAAGATTTTTTGTTTACTTTTTGCATTTTTTAAATTTTAATTTTTTTGAATTTTTTTGCTTGATATTCTTCGTATATCCAATATTAACAAGCAAGAAAAAATTATATGCGGGAGTGCTAAAACCGACGAATAAAACTTGCACAGAGTTTGTATGGAGAAGGCCTTGCCTCTACAAGCGCCTTAACAACATTTAGTTTTGTCAACAAGATCTCTTCTCCCTCTGGATTGGAAATGTTGGAATGTACGCCAATTCTTGGGATTAGGAACCAAAGCGGGCTTCGACCTTCTTTAGGGTAGAACCGGGAACACACTAAGGATGTCACTAGCCTTAATTGAAACTGGTCGAATGGTGCCCGATCACGGCGAGCTGCGTGTGCGACGATTAGTCAACGTCATCATGATTAGGTTTTATTTTCTAAAGTTGAGCTGTAAAAGATGAAGATTTACTTAGAGTTATAAGCGGAATGGTGTTGAAATATCTGTATTTAGAAATGGTTTGTTTTTAAATAACAATTTAAGCGGATTAAAGGTAAGCTGGATCACCTTAGTACGATAATATAAAATAGTAGTTTATGCAACTGGTATATAATGAGGGGCATTAAAACACGAGTGTGTTTTATGAAACGAGCCGAAGGCGAGTTTCATAATAAGGTCACACGAGTGTTTTAATGCCTAATTATGTACAGTTGCATACATTACTTTATCTACACACATGTTATAATTACTCTAAGATGGGTTCAGAAACCGTAGTAAATAAATACAATAATTGTGTTAATACAACCTTTTTTGCACGGTTGCGGAAATATCGAAATCAGAACTGGCAACAGATACCTGAATGTTATTTTAAAAAGTAAAGAGTCCTTATTCTGATGTGATCATTTCGTTCTAGCTCAAATTTCGTGCGATATATACTAAAAAAACATCGAGCTGACATTTCGCATCGACTGAATTTGAATTTTCAGTGATACTAGAATAGGGACATGTCAACTTTGACATTTAAATTTTGACAGTTTTGTTTGACGTAATATTTTAACATCATATATGAGATTAAAATGAAATATTTTATTACTGCTGTAGCCTTAGCCACAGATAAGAAAATTGCCATAAATTCATTGAATGTTGAAATGAGAGTCATTTTCTACGGTTTCCGAACGCATATTAGAGGATTTATGATATGTGTGTAGATAAACATATATATTAGGTTACGAACCGCTAGGTAGGCCCTTTTGACGTTTTTGATTAACTATAATCATTCATCAAGCTGATTTTAGTGGTAATGCCGTTGAAATCGTTTGTCGTCATTTTCTATCACACGTTTTAAAAGATGTGATACTGCGAATTTTTTTACAGAAAAATAATTATATATCTGAGAAAAACCATTTGCCCACCGACAGATAGAAGTAGTCAAGCTTAAATTGTTATCTTCTTTTTATACATATATTTTATAATTTATAACTCATCATGATAATCTACGAAGTACGGTGTACCACAAAATAGACGTATCAATTTCTTGGAAATTGTGAGTATCCTTGTATTAACGTTAACACCACGAAGCTACGCGAGCGGAGGAGCTCGCTGTACCTAATGCCGGGGATGCATTTCACAAAATTATATTAAATTGCTCTCACTCAGCTATTGAACGAGTGGCACAAGTCACAAGAGAACCCGTCATCATCCTCCTAGCGTGTTCTCGGTTGTGGCATAAGCAGGCTGTGGTCTGTGCCTTCGAGATTAGGTACTGATCCCGTTGTTCTCGGTTCCAACCTAGAGGGATAAATAGAGGTTATTGGTATTTGATTGGTTTCCCCACTTTCCCTGGCTAGAAAAGCTACCCTTAGTATATAAGATTGTTAAGCAATATGGTTCATTAAAATGTGATTATATGGAAAGTTTAACAACAACACAACAACAAGCACAAGTACAAGTTCCTATTAGATGACAGCTGCCGGTGTCATAAAAAGTTAATGGATCAGTAATCGTATAAAAGAGGAAATATGTTAGGACACCTTACGGCATGACAATTATATAAAGACCATAATTGAGGGGAAGATAAAAGGAAAGAGAGGAAGGGGAAGACCCAGACGGACGTTTATAGACCAAGCCAAGGAAAAAGTTAATGTAACGTCGTATCAGGAGCTGAAGGCAGTGGCAGAGAAAAGAATGGAATGGCGATTACTCCACCGACAAGAGCCCACCAGCTCTTAAATTTATGATGATAATGAATCGCAAAACCAAACCGGCGCGGCGCTAAGTCGCGAAAACTCGCTATAACCAACATTTTAAACTTGCACCATACAAGTCTCGTTGCAACAGGATAAAATTCAAAGAAAAAAATATCATAAAAAATGCAATTACAACTCCAGTCTCGCATGCAGCTCTTCACGTGAATTCATTGTAAAAGTGAATAAGTCACTGTGAAAATGTATGAAGTTACAACGTTTAGTTCCAATGAGGTGGCATAAATCACTCGGTTCACGATCGAACGCGGCAGGGGCCGAATTTATGGGTTTCATGAACATTTCAATTGAACTGAGCTTTTACAATGTCTACGACATTTGGCAGGTTGTTAAAAATGTTACTAGGAACATTTCAATCAATGTGACGTTTTTCGTATTAAATTACTCCCCTATAGCAGATGGGGCATACTGTTTAGGCGAGTGGCCTGATTTGTCCGTGCGGAGGCGGTACGATACGAGAAAACCGTCAAATGTCAGTGTCAACTGTCAGTCAACTCAGTATCACGGCGCGGTATGCGCGGAATCCGGACGATGCGAAGGCAGTACTGATCCACTTCTGCGCATAATATTACTACTGCGCAAATATAATACTGACAGTATCCGTCAAGTAGGAATCTTTGCGACGTCAGTAGGTAAGTTTACGTCAAAGAAGAAAATGTCACGAATCGATCCCGCTCCGCCAAGTTAGGAAGTCGCCTTAGGTCTCAAAATTTTGTTTCACTCGTTAATGTTAAGCTCGATATGATGTGCTATTTTATGACATAGTTTGCACTTTTTTTTTGTTTAACAAGATACTCAATCGTTCGTATTATAATAAAATATTAAAAATAGAACTTTATCCGCATTATTCGCCGGCGAAGGTTTATTGTAAGACTGGGTTTTATACATATCTTTTATACTTATTTCGGTAACTCTTACTTACTACTCCACTTAATTATTGTTTTTGTAACTTTTACTTTGCCCAGCAGTGGGACACCCAAATAGGCTAAGAAAAAAAAAGAAAAAAAAAAACTTGGTGCCTTAGTTGTCCCAAAATTCAAGTATGTATAATATATTCTGTTATGTTGTACCCTATATTACTTCATAGTGTCTCTATTTGGAAGTTTGGAACTAATTTAGTTATTTAGAATTAATTTAGTTACAGAATATCCTAACTTGGTACATCAAAACGCTTATCAAACTTGAGCATCCCCGTCGCATACAAAGCTGAGCTTAAACTCGAGCTTTAAGCTCATACAAACGCTTACAAGCCCGCGCTTTACACTTCCGCGGGCTTTTAAGTTTTTATATAAAAGCTTCGCAGTGTATCGAATGTCTTGCGTTCCCACGAGACGTGTTTAAGTTTTTTTTTTAATTTTTGGTCCTATAATTGAGATAAAAACGGGTTATTGGTGTGATGGGATAATCGGTTGTTGATAAAAACACGTGTTGTAGTGTGAACAGGAGTTATAATTCATTACTTTGTGTATTTTTATGGACATACAACATTTTACGGTGCCTATACAAATGCATTACTACAGGTATACCGTTTTATTTACCGCCTATGACGACTTGTGAACCCGTTAAAAAAAATGTGTTTTTTTTTATGACGGGGAAGGGGTAATGGGCGGAACGTCAAAGGGTAAGGGCAGGCGGCGAGAACACAAGAATAAGTTTTATACCAAGATTAGTACAGTACATAGAATGTTACTATGAATTATGAAAATGCAGCAACACACATCGTTTAATGAAGAAGAATTGTTAACATCTCAACCTACAATGATTTATCTTAACTGAAATCTTTATTAACTACGCGAATGCTTATTGAAACACATTCCAGAACTAATGCTATAGCACTTACATAACAGCATTATTCTACAAAAGCGAAAAGGTGATGATTTTTATGCTGTCAGTTCAAAGTAGATACCTAGGTATGACAAAAATTGTTTACAGACTTTAAAAAAAATATGTTGGTACGATAAACACCTCGCTATGTTAGCCCATAGGGACCGGAATAGCCTTGATTCTCGGTATGTGGTGTTGCTTCTTTGAAGTCCAACAAAGCTAACATTACCGCAGGCTTAATTTTACCAGATTTAACCGGTGCACTAAAACGGTTAATTGTCTCGTGAAATAAAGATAAAGGAAAGTTTTTAATTCGATATGTAGTATCGCAGTCTCACAAAAACGATAATTTAGGTACTTTTGTCAATACAGTCAGGCTACCTCTGACGTTTCTAGACCAAAGCCAATCTTTATTCAAATTACGGATGTCCATTGTCACGTGTCAAATCATGACCAAGCATAAATTTAGAAGAGGGATTTCTTACACAGTAACCCCCCATGTCATGCATGCATGGGGGCCTTAAGCCCCCATTTACACGCGCAAGAATCGTATGCAAGTCTTAACTACCAGTTGGATAGTAACTCATCATAATACCATGCAAGAAATACTGGACAGCCCGACTAAGGGTTTATACCTACCCAGTAGCACTTTTTCGCTTAAAACAATCCAAAATAATCATGGTTATTATGTTGTGATATTTGTGCACACCAATGTTTTATTGGATTTTGAATGTTATAACATACAAAACTAAGTCGCACTTTGTACGGATTACTTTAACACAACTCTGCAAATCTTTGTACAATATTTGATATTATGATTCTTATTACAATTGCACTCTTAAAAGGTAATTAACTTTCTGAATACAAGCAAGTCTTTACTAAACTGTATAAAAGTGTTACCCTGTGTAGTCCTTATAACTTTGACATAAGATATAATGTTCTGTCTTATGGAAAAGGTTTTTGCACTATACCTATACAGACAGCCGAGAAAGTATAAAAAGAAACCTTAAGAGTGCTTTCGTTGCCGGGCACAAGTCAAATCTAGGTATTTTTTGACGTTTTTCGCTGCACACAAACGAGCACTGTACACGGTGCGTTCCAATGTGTTCGTAACAACACTATCGCACATAACTTTTCATTTAAATTTAAACCCTTATATAGTGCAATAAGGTATACAATGATATCTGTCATGTATCTTCGTATGCTGTAACAAGTTGCCGTATAGTGTGTGTATGAGCCTTGATACTTTTGCAGCGAAAATGTTGTGTTTAGGGATATACAACTACATTCATATTATTATCTTTTTTGTATGAGACTTACTATTGAATGTGAAAATATAATCAGTTGAAGATAAATTAGTGGGAAAATCATCCACATCATGCGTTTTGTAATATTGAAGGAAAATACAAGTCAATGAAATAAGTATATTCTCGTACCTACCTACTTATACCTATGATTCATCAATACTTCGTATTTGACCAGCTATCTAACGAGAGTGTCTTGAGGCGTCTTGATCGAATCTTTTCAAGAGACAACGTGAAGAACATGGCGGCGGCTTTCAAGTTTTAGGGTGCCTTTCCATCAAAGTTGTGTCATTGCTATGAATGCGTTGATATCCACCAATCATATGTTCACATAACATAGCATTGGTTTAAACGGAAAACTATAACATCCTCGCAGCATAGCTGCATAGCATAGCTCTGGTGGAAAGGCTATCTTAGTCTTGCTAACTATGTCCTTCTCGGCCATTTCTCGGCCCTTTACAAGGTTCTCGCCATTGGGGATAATGATGTCATCGAGCGTTTTGATCGATCTGTCAGTAGTGGTAGGTGTGTAACCCTGGCTACCAAGTTATGCCTACGCGAGTGCATGCTTGCCGTTAGCAAAATAACTGCAATCGGAAATGATATTCAAGGTGTAGCCAGTAACAGGAGCAAATATATAAAAGGACGCTTCCTTAGAGCATCCACAGGAGCCCCTTGTGTGTGTATTTCAATTCGGCTTTATAATTTCAAGCAATTTATTAGTTCAAGTTACGGTAGCCCAGTGGTTCAAGCATGCGGCTGTCAAGCGGCGGTCGTGGGTTCGAATCCCAGCTCGTACCAATGAGATTTTTACGGAATTTGAGCACGGAATATCATTTGATATTTACCGTTAGCTTTTCGGTGAAGGAAAACATCGTGAGGAAACCTGCATACATCCGCGAAGAAATTCAAAGTTGTATTTGAAGTCCCCAACCCGCTCTGGGCCAGCGTGGGGACTACTGCCCAATCCCTCTCATCTATGAAAGGTGGCCAGTGCCCAGCTGTGGGACGTAGATAGGCTGATGATGATGATGATTTCAATTCGGAGAAACTTTAATCTAAACATAAGACCCTCGACTTAAGTGCCGTGAAAGTCCACGGTAAAGGATAAAACTACCGTTATTGTGTAGATAAACATCGTATATTAAAATAAAAGAAGTATATGAAGAATAGGAAGTTAAAAATTGCATCAAAGGAAAAAGGTGATTTTTGTAGACATAATTCACATATGAACCTGAAAGGCGATGAAATGTTTACTTTTTTTTCCTAAGCCTATAAAGGTGTACCACTATTGGGCAAAGGCCTCTCCCCTCGACTTCCACTCGTTCCGGCTTTGAGCTGTTTCGGGCCAGTCGTTTAGAAATGTGTCTAGGTTATCCCGCCACCTCTGCCTCGGCTTGCCACGTCGACTCCGAGCATATTGCGAAACCCACTCTGTTGCTAATTTTGCCCACCTCCGTGGATGCATACGGCAGACGTGGCCGTCCCAGTTCCATTGCAGCCTGGCAGTCTTGCTCCTACATCCTCCAGCTCTAACATCTGCAATACCAGTTTTGAAGCGCAGCACAGAGTTCCGAACACGGTCGATCAGTTTGACTCCCAGCATGCTGCACTCTATTGCCCGTTGGTAAACCTTCAATTTGGTATCGGTGAGTGACCATGTTTGTGCACCGTAGGTTAGAACAGGCAGAATGCACATGTCGACGAGCCTCCGCTTCAGAGCTACCGGAAGGCCTCCCTTCAGTAAATCTTTCAAAGCCCAATAGCTCTTCCAAGCATTTTGGATCCGTCTTTCAACTTCCTTGTCCTGTCTTTGGCTGAAAGAAGCTTATTGGCCCAAGTACGGATACTCGTCGACATATTTTATCTGAATTTTCTAATTCGTGATTGCGTGGTCCTAAATGTGCGTATTTCGACAATGACTTGGCCGGTTCTTTAACTATCTGTATTTGTAATGGTAACTCATTCCCGGTCTACACTATGTTTCTCCAAGCCACACTTCAGATTCGGTTGAAACCGCTTAACCAAGCTAACTGGAGCGCAAACTCTCAGAGTATTTCTATGTTTAAGCCGCCCGCGTGGTAGTATTGGAGATTTCCTCTGCTCTTTCCCCAGGACACCCTCAAACAGCGCACTCCTATCGCTTTAATGGGCACAGCCAGGTTAAAAAAGAATTTCCAAGCACATATTTCAATTTCAAGCTAGCATTGTTCATTTGCGCCAGATTTGCTATTAATACCATGTATTAAAAGGGATATTATACACAATAATATACCATGTTTATAAAAACATTGTTTCATATGTATGAAAATTAAACGCATTTGTATTTGTACTTTGTATTTGTATTTACCATGAGTCACTACGTCACTACATATTATAGTTATTATACTTTTATTAACTTCTAGTTGCTATTGCTACTTTCCAGGTTGTACCACTAGTTCTGGTAGCTGGCTATATTCATACATAATTGCTTATCAAAATAAAGCATTATAGTTCAAAAAACTCTAGTCCAAATACAATAATAAATATATGAAATCAACCAAGTATCAAAGTTGTTAGTCGACAATCAATTGACGGTTGCGTACCATTCATAACTTGTCTCAATTTAGATCACGATTAGTCCCCAGTATAATCTGACTGTGTCGTTCTTAATAAATACGCCTAATCGGAGGTCACATGTTTTATTGGTTTCCTGAGAGTAATTACGGTAGCTTTGTGAAGAGCCACAAAAAACGATATATACGTCCTCCTCCGATGGCCGCTGGGCCGGTACTGAGTCACAGCAAGCGAGTCTATGAGAAAAAGGTCTGTTTTAAATCGATTAAAATTAATATTTTTATATCCTATTTGTTACTTTTTATTATTTAATATCGTAGAATAGAAGTTATTTTACCCTAATAGCATAGTTAAAAACCTTTTTATTAGCTTTAAAGTGACAATATGATGCAGCGAAGTTTGCCAAAAATATGGAGTTTTCCGTGGCTCTTTTAGTTAAACCAAATTTTAAATTGTGTATTTTCAGACAGTAGGCGAAAGAGACCGTCTTTCGGTGCATCTAACTGTATGTATTACATATTTTAGTTTCAATTGGTTACAGAATAAACAGGTTTGAATGACGACATGGTTTCGAATATTTCGAAATCGAGTGTGAGAAAAGTGCTCGAGTTTCTTTAATAAATGTTTGTAAAAAATGTTTTGACTGTAGCTCCCGTAGTCGATAAGTTGTTCTTCACGGGTCTGTAAACAGTGTTACAAAAAACTATACCGTTTTTGAGATTTTCTGTAATGAATACGTGGTAAAACGCGGAAACACGGCGTTTCCAGCGAATACGCTCTTAATATACAAGTAATAGAGTCAAAAGTAGAGAACTTCCATGACTTGAACGAAATATTCGACAGTTTTTTTTTCTGAGCATTAATTTGATAAGGAAACTGGTTCATACTTTTACCAAATTCGCGGTTCTTGACTCGGGTCTCTGCATACATTAAGTATAACTGTTTGTTCCGCCGAGTCTCCTAAACTTGGCACGTGTTTTGCGAACTTTTGCACAAGTCTTGTTCTGTTATTGTTTTTGTAAATGGAGATTAGTTGGGGAGTTTCTAAAGTTTCTCCGAGGTGTTTTCGTTTATTTTAATCTATTTAATGAAACTGTTGAAGGGCAAAGGGTGAAAAGCTAGAATTTTCGCATGAGTTTCTGATTGTGATTATTTAAATGTACGCTAAGAAATTAGGTTTTTAATAATGTGACATTATGAGGTACAATGTTACTCTACTACCAATGAACGTAGACCTGTAGCTCTAGTATAAGTTTTTTCGAAACATTAACTAATTCGAACGCGTTTGCGTTTTGTCTCAAAATGTATGAAAACGCTCTCACCGAGTTTGAAATACGCGCGTTCATCGGTTAGCGACAAATGTTATACTCGCTGTTTTAGTTTCCACTAGTGACCACCAGAGGCGCTGTTCACGTTTTCATACCACTTTCATACATTTTGAGACAAAACGCAAACGCGTTCGAATTAGTTAATGTTTCGAAAAAACTTATACTAGAGCTATAGAAGAGAATGAAAGTTTAATAAAAATCTTAGCAAACGCCATCTTGATATACCAGTATATGCTGGTTGCTGGTGTATGTATGTGGTGTCAGTTTAGCAGTATGTATGTATGTATGTGTCTGTGTGTGCAGTGTATGTGTTGCTGTATCTTAGTAAATAAAAATATCTTATTCCTGATGAGTTAGGTACTTGTAAGGACTAGAAATGGCAACCATGAAAACGTGCTAGACTGTTCACATGCAGTGTTTCGACGTTCTGATTAACCAAGTGGTGAAATGGCGTTTGCATTCAATTGACATTTAAATATGGCCAGGAGCAAATTAAATCGGTATATTTTGTATCGAATTCCCTCGTTTTAAGGCGATATATCGATTGAAAGAGACACCCTTTGTTTTTCGCTCACGACAAAACGGGATGCAACCCTCTCCGAGAATGGCTTTTTAGACAAATCTCGTTAAATATCTGACTGTGTGCAGGTTTATTAAATTTCCTCTTGTCAGTACCTAGATGAGGTAAAATATCATCATATTAACTTAATCGTGTCTTTTAATAATGCGTTGTTTTAGTAGGCTGAGGAAAAAAAGGAAAATATGGACTCGACTTTGGATTTCTTTTCTATCGAGAAAATTTTAAGCTATCATGTTTCGCTATTGTCAGTACCACAATCATATGACTAATTCTTGACTAAGAATCATATATTATCTGAAAATCAGCCCCTACTGTTTGCTAGTCTGGGCAGGACAGCGTTTCAAAGTCTCCAAATTTCTCAGTGTAGCGCCTTAATTGCGTCTCAGTGTATTAACACGATCAAACTGAATATCATATGCGTGTAGCCGAAATGTCCATGTTAACATCGATATTTTGGTTTCGGTGTTTCAGTGAAAATTCTAGCTATTTGATTGCAGTTTTAAAGACGTAGAATCGATATTGCATTGCCACATGTTCTTACTCTATCGCCTATAACAGGCTTCAACTTAGACTTAAAATAGATATGGGAACGGATACACATATAAATGGATAAGTTGAGGTCACGGTAGCATTCTGCTACCTTGCTACTAGCGTCGACATTAGTCAAGCTTGAGCGTTGCTCTTGTATCGGGTGGCAGTTTGCGGCCTACCGAGGTCCATTGCGGTTGCCACTTGGCAGTTACGCAATCTTATATCGCCTGAACCTGCGCTATGGGACATGATACAATAATATACTGCCCCAGCAGGTATGGCAATCCGGTACATTGGTTATTAGGGTGACACAAGCTACAGCATCAGCCATCGATGGTATGCGGATGTGTGTGTCGTCGACGTGACGTCACTTGTGTCACGCTCCAGATTGTCAGACCTTGTTTTCTTAGACCATGCTATAGGATTCCTCACCCTGTGCGAAATTTATATGGATATTCGGTAGCTTAAATAAGAGGAGAAAGGTAAGATGACTGCAATATTCTGATAAGAGTTAGGTAATCGTACGGACTAGAAATGGCAACTCTGAAAACGTGCTAATCTGTTCACATGCAGTGTTTCGACGTACAGAAACGTGCCAATGTAAAGAAATATACGTAACATATATGTAAAGAAAAGTGCCAACTTGAGTCTAACCGACCAAGAGTATTTACGTCCACGTAAGGGTCGGAAGGACCAAGCCGAGGGTATCATGACCTACATTTTGAGATACTGAAAAAAAGCAGACCTGTAATTCATACAAGCTCTTAAGTTGCGGAACTTAAGAGCTTGTATGAGGTGATGAACGGCTGTGATTATACGTATAGAATAACCGCAGTATTTGACGTTCTGTGGCTACTGCCCGAATAGGATAAGTGAGTTTACACATATATTTTATCTAATATAAGTTTTCAACTCGAACACATATAAATGAAGTCATCACCCGCCTGCCCTTTTCCTATTTATTTGGGGTCGAGTAACATGTCGTTTTCTTCCATGCGTCTCCATCAATCGTCATCTCTTCATTAACATCCACAAAAATAAATTAAGAATCAAAATAAAAAGGAATCTGGACTGATGTCGCCAAAGGACACATGTTTGTGACTCAATGATCCATTTATAAGTGTACCCATGACTCGTACTTATCGCTTGTTGACATTAAAATGCCAGCCAAGCATGTGGGTTAACGACCAACCAGCGATTCCTTCAAACAACTCGTAATTTTGATGATAATGTTGAAATAAAAAGTGATTGATTGCTAATTAATTCCTGAACATGATAATCATTGTCAGTTAGTAATATTTTAATAAACATAGTTAGCGCATGGGTACCGTTATAATTAATGACATCAAGAGGATCCACTTACAATATCTTGAGATGTCAACACACAAAACGCTCAAAATAACAGTAATATTAATTCGCTGAAGTCGCAAGCGTCCATAAGTAAGTAACCTAAGTAATGGTATAAGGCCATAAGCTTGTATGTCTAAGTCATACAATATTTAATTTAATACCGTATTCAATTTCACCACACCTTCAAAAATTCGCCAAGAGCGAGAAATCAGACTCCAGGCTACTCTCCAACCGATTTATAGGGTCCTATAAAAATAAAAACCTGACTTATAAAGTTTGTATCAATAATCTTACCATTTCCTCCTCATCCAGAGCCCTCATCAGCTCATAATACAACATTTCCGCCTCCTCCGATATCTGCACCTTCTCCTCACATTTGTAGGTTATGTCACACGCCATCTCTGTCGGCAGATGCATCTTCATCTTCATGTTTCACTTTCACTTGATCACAGATTTTCCCATCACTACTCTTTGGCACTGTTTGGAAGTTCACTTGTTTAGTCGTGAGTTGATATATGGTATGTCTTTGTCACTAAGACACTATCTTTGGCACTTTTTGGAAGACTTCACTTGGATTAAATTCAAATTTAGATTGATCAAAAACCTAGGGTCAAAATAAAGTACTATTCATTTTAAGGATGCCAATAATGAATACCTAATGGGTAACTTATTTATAGCTTTAAGATTTTGTTTTTGTTTTAAGCGTAATGCTCGTAAAATATCTGATCATGATTTTGTCCGATTTAAATGTTGGTCCCTCATATATATATAGATGATGAAGTATTTAACCTCAAATCTGAGTTATTCGCATTGACCCGGCGCATTATCGGAACAGAGCTGCATTGAATCATTAATTGCGATGATGTGTTTAATTGAATTAAGCCAGCAACTAATTAAAATTCCGTTTCGGGACAGTAATTGTCTGATACGGGAATTTGAAATAAATTCCGTTGAAACAAATAGTTTTTATTTATTGTGAAAATCAAAGCGCAGTACCTATAGTCGCCATGATATAGGAGAGGACAAGATACACATAAATATCTGAACACGAAATCTTTTGTCAAGGCACTAAGAGTGCATGCTCAACTTGTTGTAGCGATAATCATCAGATTAGGGCACGTATTTTCACATCGTGCATCGTTAGTAAGTAATGAAATGTGAATATAGTGATCCTTACTTACATTTCAATCTAGGAGACAATTTAGGAAAGACTAATTGCTTTTTATGCGGAATAAAACATAATGAGGTAAAACTATGGATAGAACTTTGTATGGAAGCGCAGGCAGTTCTACTCAGATGTAATCGTAAGAAAACCTGGTTTTAAAGGTGCCGTTGAATATCGAAGAAAATATTAATTTAAAAAGTAGTAAAGTGGATCTTTTTAATTGATCCTTAAATTGACTTAAGATTTTATCGTGTTAAATAAAACCGGGACTTTATCTCCGCCATTTATCAAAATATAACTGGTTTTGGTCACGCAATATCAACGAAATCTCAAAATAACCATATGCAAGAACTGCTATTAATAACTTTAGACATGGTATTCGTAATACTGTCTCCTTTTGACTTATAGTGGAGAAAAGAGATAGTATATGAAATTGATGCACTGATGCACCCTTCCTTAATATAATGATCAGTCAGTCATGAAGGGGACGAATGAATTAATGTTGATGTCTGATGACTGGCAATCAAGGTTTGTTTAAGAGATGCAGATTTTAATAACATAAAGAGTAGGTAGGCAAACGATATATTTTTGATTATAAAATAATTTTAGAAAGTCTAAGTCGCTTAAACCTATACTTACTGCCCATGTTTTCTCCACAACATTGTCCGAAACTGCTGTAAACAAACCTTTTTTCAAATTTCAATCTATCTTGGGACTAAGAAATGAGAAATGTGGACAACAAAAATTATACTTTCTTGCAGAGTAAATGGAGAGATGTGATGGATAGTGAAAAATGTGTATGGTTTCACATTAATTTAACGCATTTGTATAATTTGAAACGGCAATATTTTATTTCGCTATGACGTGTGTTTGTTTTTGCATGCGAACTTCTGACCTTATGACTTTTGAAGTATTTTAGAAAGTGTAATGTTGGGATTTAACGTAGAACTATAGGCACACTGACTTTATTGCCATATTTACGAACCATCAAACTAATGAGTTTGATATTGACATGAATATAACATGAAAAAAAACTTACAGCAAAACATTGGCGTTTTCAAATCGCATCTCAGATGTATATCCAATTCCTATTCCATTCTTACCGAACCAGAACAGATTCTACTGCACTTTATGACCGCTATAAACATGTTCCTATAAGCGTTTTATGCTTAACAAGATGACGTACCTACATACATCTAAAATTACGCTGGCTCACTGTCGTTTTGGCGTGCCGGCGGAGACGACTGATTTAGCAAGGAATTTCTCGGCACTGACTGAAAATTTACGGTGTCAACTAATTTCACTCAGTTTATAGGGTATTTCTTGGATATTTTACTTAAGGCCGTGTATTACCACTTTTGAGTTTTTAAAAACCATCTGAGACATAGAATATAGTGTCTTAAAATCTTTAAAAAAATATATGTGTTACATAAGGATCTTGTCTAGTCAAAATCGCAGTCAGTTACATAACCTGATGAATTTCACTCGATAGAAAAAAATCGTGAAGTTACCCCTTTTTGGAATGTATTTTCAATACTACGGCTATATTACTGATATTTAACATTTAATTTTTGTACGCAATTAAAGATCGTAAATAGTTATAGACAAATTCGCAGGGTTTGCTTTTATAAAATGATTGGCTTAATGACTATAGCTAAATATTTACAAAAATGCGCGCAGAGCTTGCGTAGAGAGCGGTATGGTTAATTGTAAACTCACGCGTGTTAGAGCGGGACATTTGCGTTGGGGATACCTCCCCTTAAGCCTGTATTAATTTGAGGTGTAACTGTACTTCTCTTTTTGACTAACCCTTTTAACGTCTGGTGTACGATCGTCCAATCAAGTTATGATTTTGAGATGTAAAAAATAATAGGTTTATCTACACACATATCATAAATCCTCTAATATGCGTTCGGAAACCGTAGAAAATGACTCTCATTTCAACATTCAATGAATTTATGGCAATTTTCTTATCTGTGGCTAAGGCTACAGCAGTAATAAAATATTTCATTTTAATCTCATATATGATGTTAAAATATTACGTCAAACAAAACTGTCAAAATTTAAATGTCAAAGTTGACATGTCCCTATTCTAGTATCACTGAAAATTCAAATTCAGTCGATGCGAAATGTCAGCTCGATGTTTTTTTAGTATATATCGCACGAAATTTGAGCTAGAACGACATGATCACATCAGAATAAGGACTCTTTACTTTTTAAAATAACATTCAGGTATCTGTTGCCAGTTCTGATTTCGATATTTCCGCAACCGTGCAAAAAAGGTTGTACTAACACAATTATTGTATTTATGTACTACGGTTTCTGAACCCATCTTAGAGTAATTATAATATGTGTGTAGATAAAGTAATGTATGCAACTGTACATAATTAGGCATTAAAACACTCGTGTGACCTTATTATGAAACACACTCGTGTTTTAATGCCCCTCATTATGTACCAGTTGCATAAACTACTATTTAGTGTTCGGTACCTATGCATAAGCGTGCTCAAAGTTGTGACTTTACAAGTCTGGTAATCTAATTCAAATCTCATAAATTTCATGTTATTTCAATTACATTATTTTTGGAGGTTGGTGTCACTAGTCAATTCTTCGACTTGAAAATACTTAATAAGAGCTATAATTTTAAGTAATTCCAATTACTCAGTTGGACCTGATAACTACATTTTTTAATTTGCTCATATCTCGACAAGAAAATACAGATACTTAAAATAAATGAGATAGTAATTTAAGTAATCGATCGATTACTGAAATTGTCGGTCGTTAAAAAATGCAAAACACGGACCGAGTACGTAAACATTTAATGTAACCTAGTATTTTGTAACGAGTTAATTACATGCATTTTGTGAAGCCTGACAAAAAAACAACTGATAAATTATTATAAGTTAAGTACTCACCGTTCCGTTAAGTACTTACATGTCACCGTGGGCAAAATAATAAAGGAAAAACTGGCCTCATAATTTATATGCTAGTATTGCCACAAGGTCGGAGGTTCAAATTCTAATCATAGCCAAAAAAATTTCTTTAGTTTAAAATTTCTAGATTGCGTTAGCATCGTTACCGCTTAATACACAATTAATATCGGAACATGTTGTAATTTTTTATAAAATGTTGATAGATGGATGGATGTTGTGTTAAAATGTTACTTAAGATATATTATCTACGTTACTTTAACACTGTCGTATAAACGTGTATTTTATCTATAAATTTACATGTATTTTGGTTTTAAGAACGACACAGTCTGTGTCATCCAGCCATATTTAATTACCAACATTGACCTTAATGAGAAATACAAAAACAAGCCAATTACCTTCAAAGCCGTTTTAACTACAACGTAATTGGTAATTACACATTAAAAAGGGACAGGACAGTTCAATTTTTTTAACCATTTTTAATTTTTAATTCATTTATATTTTACTACATCCAAACAAGCCATGATTTAATAATGATAAGGATGTTATGGTATTTTTTGCGGATAGCTGTACATTGAAACTTTCATTATCTTCCATTGCTTTGGTTAAGCACCTTAACACATCATACAAAAGTAAACCAAGAGTCAAAGATGAATCTAAGCAAATCTTAACTGAACAAGATAAGGAAGACAAGCTTCTCCATAATATCCCTCGACACTAAACATTAACGTCATAAAATCAAACGCAATGTGGCAAAATACAGTGTGGATAATGCAACATTTAACTTAAGACTCCTTGGGGATATTTACGAGCAACAAAGATCTTAAGTAAACATATTTAGCCCTTATTTCAACCGTCATAAGTTTTACATTTGGCAATTTAAACGCACGCTAAGCTTATACAGAGATAAGGACATATTTTCATTGGCTACGCGTACCGTTTAAGCCCTTTTAATGATGAGCTAAAGCTTAGTTCAGGTGCTATTTCAGGTTTCAAAACAAAACCCGAACGTCTTACTCGCGGAACCCTAAAATAGTTGACTGTTTAGGAGTTGAGGAAGTTAGCTGCGTTAGCGCATGAATCAGTCGGGTTGACGCCTTTCGCGTTGGAATGGAAACATGGGCGTAAGAGAGTTAGGTACCATCGCCAACACAGTTAATTGACCATTCGTGCACTTTGTGCGCTTTGTAATAAGGGTTACGAATGGTCAGTTAACTGTTTTGGCGTTTGTATAGTGCGTGTCACCTCAACGACGCGCGCACCTCGAGCAAATCTCATACTAATCTATGCGCAAATGTATGGATTGGGCTGCGGAGGGCCGTGCCTTTGTGGATGACACGCACTATAAAACCCGTGCACTTCGAGATGGCTGCTCTCTCGTGACGTATTTACCTCCGCCCCCCACCCCACTCGACCCTGAGCAAGGCGGGGTAAGGGTTAAACTAACAGGTGAAGAGTAAATAGGACTGTGGTAGTCTTGTCCCGGTTATGTCTTACTTACCCCAACTTACCTTACCTTATTAGTAGTGTTCGGAGTTTCGGTGGCAAATTTCACACAGTGGGTAATGGAGTCGTTTTGATTAACTTTTTATGATTTGAATAAATGAATTATTCATTTACCTGAAGTACTTAGTATGACATTAAATGGCGGCAGGTACAAACATTATACTGTCCCGACTGTTAAGGTGACATCTTTGTACGTATGTAATACGTAAAAATAAATAAATTTATTAAGCAATGTTTACCTACATACTTGTGTTATTAGTAGTCCTGTGTTATCGTGGTATAAGTAGGTAATGCTCGCAAGATAATTTAAAAGGAGTATTATGCAAAAATAATCATTTAATCGTTATTCGTTTAATCAAAAAATAGTTATGCGACTCCATTTACCTCTGTGAAATTTGCCACCGAAACTCCAAACACTACATATTAGTATATGATCTATTTTGGTGACCCCAGGTAAACGATATGCTATTTTAAAAATAGACGCTCCTAAACAATGTATCTCTTACTTAACAAACCAACATCCTGTTTCAGTGTGCCACCCCTAAACTTTAAAAGGTCGTTGAACTCGCAAAAAACTTGCCACCGTCTGCACTATTGTATAAGAAATTAAGGGTTCTTTCTTAGGCTAATCACAATGAAAGAGACTGCGGTGTCATAGACACACTATTGGACTTACGCTCTTTTGACATGGCATCATAAGTTTCTGTAGCCATGTTTAAAATAAAAAAGAATTGAGATATAAATTACACCAATGCAATTTCAACTTTAAAATCTGGAGTGTAACGTTGAGAATATACTGATACTTGATACGGAGTTTTTTATGAGTAATTATTCGATGGGTGTTGCCAGCACAAAATTATGATGGATGGGATTTTAAAATGGTTAATGAGTAAATTGTTGTGGTAGGTATAATGGACATGTGGTAATTGCGTTTTAAATGAGGGTTAATAAATTGAAAATACAGTTATTTCGTTTGGGATTAAATGTGTGTGTTAACCATCGAAATATAATAAGTATAGAAGCATAACGCCTAACAAACTTGACGTTAAATTTTGACCTATTTACGACGTCTTTGAAACCAAAATGACTTATGATTCGTTATCCAATAAACATTCACTTGAAGTTTGAGTAGACCTAATTTTCGCAAAGGTTTTATACCATTTTTCCTAATTTGACCAATAAGAAAAGTTTTATGTATTGTGACTGGTTAAAATCTATTTGACACGAGTTTCAGATTTGTCAATGGTTTGACATATTCACTCAAGTTGAACTTGACTTGAGTACGTCCCACTTTCAACGTGGATGGTTTTATTCAAGAATAATGCAATTTCGTAACCAAAAATTAATTCATGAAAATTTTATAAAATGAAAGATACGTAGAGTTATTAAATGTTTATTAAATGCGCCTTTTACAGATAATAATATATAGGTACACAATCGCCTCACTTTTTTGAAAATAACGAAAAATATCAAGATTTTGTGGTAGGTACTACTACTGTGTACTATATACAATTGATTTACCAGTTTACTATCTACCTCCAACTGACTTTTCTAATTATACGTTGTACCTATATCTTTATTTACTCCGCTGTGGATATATTTCGCATTCTAGGTGGTATAAGAAATCACAATAAAAATATGTACCTACATTATAAAATATTTTTTTTCGTACCTAACACGAATTCAATAAGAATTTACAACACAACAAATTTAAAAAAGTTTTTTTCTGTCATGGTCGCCACATAGTCAGACTTTTTAAAATGAATGCTGCATATCCTACAATGCTTGCTGGGCAGCCATGTACCATCCCGTCTTTCAAAACGAACCGCGTTTATCCATGCGCGACGTCTTCATTTGCAGCAAAACTTCAAAATTTAGTCACTACCTAACTAACAAAATAACACCTAAAGGACCTCCTCATGGTTCGTAAGTGGATATGCTCAATTTTCACAAAACTTATATTGCATAACATCAACCACGGCTGTAAAGTATGGGAATAAATTAATTAATTTTACTTAGTATTGAAAAGAAATGTCATCCCTTTTTCCATCTGCGTAGCTTCTACACCAATTTACGGTGCAGGCCGGCATTATTAGCAGAATATTTGTATCCACTAACCATTTAATTTGAATTATTTTCTTTTGACAGCTTATCAACCGATCGAATCAATGTCGGATAGCCGACTGAGAGGCGATCCGGCACTGAAACGTCACTAACAGTATAAGCCCCGCCTTCGGCACTAGATTTGGTGGCACCAGTTTTGAGCGACAGTTATGCTTCCATACTTATTATATTTCGATGGTGTTAACTGGATCAAGTTCCTTTATAAGGATAAGTTTAGCTTTTTTATAGACATTTTTGTTATTTTGTGATTGTAGGTATATGAATGGGAAAGTCATACTGGTGCAGATATATTATACAAATTGATTATCATATAATTAATCTATAATTATTATCGTAATAGATAATTAATTGTCACGTTTTATATGACTATATCATTTTCATTACATCGAATAGATAGAGTGAGTAACTTGAAACCATGAAACGTGATCATTGCATGTGTATACAACTATACAGTAAGATAAATTAACTTTACTATTGATGTATGTATAGGCTGCAATGCCACTCGTTAAATTAAATATTCTAACGTTCCTCAAATGAAGACCACTGACGAGAATAAACGTTGAAAGATACTCGACAGTCAGACATTTTCTCCCTAAAATAATGGCTAATCAAATACTACCTTAAATAAAGGTACACGGCCCAATGCTGGACACTAGCCCAATATTATACTTGATCTATTCAATCTTTTGACAATAGATGGTCAACTCTTAGGCATCAGGTTTACCTTACGTAAGTATTAACAGATTTATAACGGCAAAAGACATCGTTTCAAAAGTATTTCAACGTTTCTAAAAATTATGTAATGTATTAAATGAACCAACGGAAACTGTTATTTCCCGAACAAATAGAAATCCTACACCGTAAAATGCATTTCGCTCTAATTTCCCGAAAATGCGTTAACAATAGAAGTAATTGGTGTCAGTATTTTGAAACGTTCCGTTTAGATGCATCGAACTATCAACTTTATGCCTCATACTAATAAATTTCGGATTCCTTAACGCTGTTCTGGTATTTTAATGATGTTGTAAATATGCAGTTCCTGTTATTTTTACTTCTGCCTAAATGATTGTAGTTGTAGACATTCATTGAACTTTTGGCTGTGACAAAACTAGGATTGCATTTGAAATTAAACAATTAAGAAACATGTCTAACCTTATTAGGTGCGAAAGTAGCCCCTGGGTTTTAGTATAGAACCAGGAACACGCGGCCGTGATATTATACGAATAAACTTACAATAATTCAACTTAATATACCTCAACGTCCCCATAGAATCGCGTTAAAAGCTCACGAAGGACAAGGCGATTATCAAACGTGAAATGTCTCCCAACATCCCACGTCTCGCTAATTTGATTACCCCACATTACCCCAATGTTGCCAGCTTACGACGTTTCACAACGGCGCCATCCAATCACGGAACCGTGAAATGGGGCAGAAAGTGAATTTCTCGAAAAGAGTAAGAACAAATCGTTTGACATTGGACGCGCTGAGAATACAAAATGGCCGCATTTATATGCGGAGAGTGGCAACACCGCGTTAGCGGGAAAGCGGATGAATATATGTGGTGTTTTAATGAAATTTTTCTGACATTGATTTTGATGTACATACATGTCAGGAACGTAATTGTACACGTTTATGGCCGGGTTTTAAAAATATCCATTACACTAAATGACAGACAGACACATTTTAAACAAAAGTTTAGGTAATAATGCAATTAGAGTATAACAAGTTTACCAAAGATTGGATTGTGATTGTGACGATATGAAATTACTATTATTTCACAGAAGTGTGAATTTTTTTTTTAAATGGCCATCTTGATTCCATTTACGAAAATTTTGCCAATTCTTTGAATTAACTTGACATTATTTAATTTGGAGGCCCTCTCATTGCAAGTCCACCGCCACTTGTAAAGTGTAACTTTACGCAGTCAAACCATCAACCCGTGATTCATTTTAATCACAATGTTGCACTTCCGCGTATATATACTTATACCATATACGTTGCCATTCATAAAGCTGACTGACCACTTTTCGTAGCTTTACGTTGTCCAGTGTAAAGTTTTTAAAAGAGTTATAATTATAACCCAGTCGAGATATGCACAACCTCGAAATGTTGGTAACTTTGATGAAATGAAATTTGGCACGAATGTTCATTGAAGGCCTTGTTTTCGTCTCCCAAAAATCCCCACGCCAGGACCTTCTAGAGCCGCCACTATCTTGGGAAACGTACTTCATCTAAATCTATAAAAATATGGTCAAGGTAAGATCAAGTACGTTGCCCAAGATAGTGGCGGCTCTAGAAGGTCCTGGCGTGGGGACTTTTGGGAGACGAAAACAAGGCCTTCAATGAACATTCGTGCCAAATTTCATTTCATCAAAGTTACCAACATTTCGAGGTTGTGCATATCTCGACTGGGTTATTAGGGCTTAGCGAAAATATCGCACACATTTAGAAATAGCCAGGGTGGATAGTACCTTTCCAAAGTGAACGTTTAAATACTTTAAATTGCACATGAGCTACAGAAATTTGCTTTAAATTTCTGATTACGTTTCTAAGCCATCAGTAACCATTAGCCATTGACATTAAAACTTTTTTTAATAACCTTACTGGCATGAACATTTTGAATGCAGACAGCTCATTACTTGTCATTTGATCGGTCAAACTAATTATGACGGAAACATTTCAGAAGGTTAAGAATTGAGCACGTAACCTTCCTTTCAGTAACATTAGCAATGTTTCTACAGCTTATTAAGCTGGAATGTTTTACAGTTTAGGACAACAATAAAGAGTTTCAGAAACTGTCCATCAGTATTTGGAGCAGTCAACTGGGTAATTATTGTTCTATGGGTACCTAAGTGGTGCTGTTGTATCCCTTGTGGTAAGGACGACGTCGACAGAGCTTCCGAGGATGCGCTCTGTGTTGAGAGTTTGGGAGGTGTATTTGTTTCCTAGCTGTCGATACAACGGATCCTCATATCAACAAAAGTGTAGGCAGCCTGTGCGCTTAATTGTTTTGTACTGGCAAGCGTCCATTGGATACTATGTCAGCTTACCATCGTATGCTTTTTAACCACCGTCGTAGTACAAAAAAAGCTGTCATGATTGATAGATCGCTGACATCGCTGGGTCGAGTTATACTAGACGTGTGCTCACAGTTGTGTGACAAGCTTCGTGAATAAGGCTGTGTACAGCGTTATAGCTGATTCTAGTGCCTGTGGCAACACTGAACAATGGGGGAATTATGCAGGCACACGCCACCGGATCACGGCTCGCGTTCACCAACACCAACCGACAATCTGACCTCCGATTACGAGCAGTTGTTATGAAAGTAGAGGTCACTTTATATTGGTAGTTGTATCGAGAGTTGTGAATCGTGCAGCTTACTATAGCTGTTGTGTTGTTGTTTGCGTTTACGACTCTATTCGGGATAGATAGGCTTTGTTCATAACGAATGTTTATCCTGAGACAGTGTCTATAAGGCAATTGCTACAAATATTGAACTAAGTACCAACTTGGTAGTTCCATACGCCTGATTTGTAGTATATGGAGACATAGGTCATAAACAGATTTAGGTTCGCGTCTTTCCTGTGGACATATCAAAAGTTAAGGGCTACAAACCTTAATTTTGGATTAGTCTAGTAACCCGCATAAACGGCGTCTCCGGTTCTATAAATCCATATAATAAAATCATAACTCACATGCTCATAAGCCGTTAACTATTGACCACAGGAGAGACGACTTTTGTTTTTGCAAGTGTTTATGACCCGGATATAGGTATCGCAAGTATATGCCTACTACTAAAATGAGAAATATGAAAAACACGACTTATTTAATAAGTACATACGGATATGGAAGCCGTAGACCAAATTTTAACAAATCATTAAGGTAAGGTGGGGTAAGACTGTTAGTCTGTAGAGTTAATATGACACCTCACATTTTTTTTACATACCTAAATTAATAAATATAAATATTTATTCGAAAAAAAATACAAGTTAAAATACAAGTCTTTGGGTCCTGAGCTAGGATTCCCTGTGTTACAGGACCCAGAAATACAGTCTAAAGGGTCCATAAAACCGTGCCTAAGTCAGAGAGCTAAATAATTGATCATAAACAAACCGCTCTGTGCAAAATATCAAATAGTCATTCAATATAATCGAACGGTACCCAAATGGCGATTTTCATCTATACATTATGCGTAAGCTTTTAGTGAATATACCTATTATCGAGTCCTGTCACGGTAGCCAGTCAAAAACAAAGCAGTTCAATGACCCCGCATAAAGGCTGTTTAAGTATGTACGGTCATGTGTCATGACGAGATGACGAACTTGCATCTTAATAAGTGTGGGCAGAAATTAATGAGAATCCAGTCAATACAATTGGACAATACATTGTCAATTGTCATCCAGTGTTGTGCGATAGGTAGTTTATGAAGTTATACTGGACTTGTTAGGCGATTAATTACGCAATTGATAAACCGAATACTAATTAGCCGCTTCATAGGAAAAGCCGACATTACAATAATTAATTAATACATCTAATTAACTTTGGAACATCCTAATTTACTAATTTGTAATGCGAGCTTCGACCGCTGCATCGTACAAATCATGTATATGTTAGTTTCATTTAATTTTATTCATTCGTTAAAAAAAAAACAATTTACATTGTGTTATAGTGACGCTAAGTTATAGTTTCGACACACTTATTCATAAAACTTAACAAACCTTGCTAACTTAAATGCGTTTTGTCCCTTTTTCACAAACATATATTTCAAACTGGAAACTGGGAGACAAGGACGAGCGAATTAGCGGCAATTAAAGTACGTTTAACGACGACGATTTTGAATAAGGGGGTAAATTAAAACATTAATTGCGTACCTACTCTTTATTTCACTGATAATTCTTACGTAAGAATGTATGACCAAACTCGATTTCAGTTACGCCTTTTCGTCCTAGCACGGCCGAGTTCCGAGCTGGCACGTAGGGACATGATGTTATGTCAAACACGCTTATCGACATTTACAACATCATGTTATCAATGAGCCATGGGCATTCGACTTTCACACCCTGTCTGCATTTTAAACGGTGGATCGCAGGGTTTATAAATGGATTCTAGTGTTATTGTACTTTGAATTTACAGATTCGAATAGGTAGTAATTTGAACAATTTATCTATCGCCAGGATAGGTTATTACAAAAATATTTCTAGGAAAACATTAGGTTCATAAAATTAAAGGATTTTTTTTTTCTTTTGTCATTATGATTTCTGGCAGAAGTAAGGGCTTTTTATTATTGGTTGCTGAATAAAAATAGCATTTTTTATGTAGGTAGGTAATAAACACGCCCGCATAACACTAACATTGCTGTAAAATACATTGCTTCTCAGGACTGCAAAGATTTTATCAAAATTTATTCGGGGATAAAGATGTAAAAAAAACAAAAAAAAAATTGGGATTGCATCAGAATGTCAAGATGTATTCATTAATTCATCCAACATGTGTGCAATTATTAACCCATTACACTCAAGACGATTAAACTAAACGATCAATCATTCGTTATTACCAAAAACGTGACATCGTCAATTAATTATAGCTCAATGCATGTCATTCATAAAACTATATACCTACCGTTAAATACGTACGTACGCAATTTAAACTACAATAATAGGCAATCATAATAAAATTATTAAACATTTTATTTGCACTTGATATCCGGATCCGGACTCGAAAGAAAAGGGAGCAAAGAAAAGAATTTGGGGCTTCTCCTTTTTGCATGTTGGGGTTTTCCAGTCGACCTTAGCGGAGCCTTTGTCAAAAGCTGCACTAACTTGCAGCTTTTGACGAACCTACCTATACGGTTTTCGTAGTGACTGAGTACCTATACAAATTTTGTAGTTTATATTTTATTTTTAGTATAGGGTAAAGTCGCCAGTAGTCAGCCGGGAACCAGTACTCAGCCTTTTCTCTCTTTTATTCGCTATAAATAGAGCATATTTTTAAACTGTCAAACTACATTAAGTTCTTATCAAACCTCTACTCCTTATTGCTCTATAGGACACTTGATCTGTGCGGAAAATGGCCAGTTACGAGAGTACCAGTGGCCAGTACTGGAAAACACATGGTTCTGAATTTCTGACGTGAGCATTAAGATTTAAAAAAAAACTACACACGAAGTACCTATTTCCGTTGTCCACGACCAAGCTACAGGCTCTAAACTTAAACGAGCAAATTGCACGAAGGTAACTTTCAACGATATTGCACCGCTCCCACGCACTGGTATAGAATTGAAAGGGACTTTGGACGACAAAAACTTTCCATTTTAAATATATGTAAATCGCAAAATGCGGACCGCAAGTAAGGATTAAATCAGCAAGTACTTTTGTATCGATACCACAAAATCAAATACAATCACAACAATCGGTTAAAATAAATTACTTTCATTTTTAGGCAGTCATTTACGAGTAAAATCAGGTGTTTTTTGTACTATGTAGTTTGAATGGTACGCTTAAAAATATCATCCCATTTTGATCACTAAGTCCCCTGTAAATAACCATAGCACTCTAAAGTATCGCAAATAATTAATTAAATAAATAAACAAATAATAAATAAATATATGCGGACAATCTTATACAAATCAACCTAGTCCCAAACTAAGCAAAGCTTGTACTATGGGTACTAAGCGACGATATACATACTTATATAGATAAATAGATACTTAAATACATAGAAAACATCCAAGACCCAAGAACAAATATTCGTGCTCGTCACACAATTAAATGCCCCGGCCGGGATTCGAACCCGGGACCTCCAGCTTCGTAGGCAGGGTCACTACCAACTAAGCTAAAGCGGTCGTCGATTAATGAAAAGGCCGCTACATTTCTCATTCTTTAGACAGATTAACTATTAAAAACTAATAACCCAACTATGCAGTAACATGAGTCAATCATAACATAACAAGATAGTGTAAACAAACACACGACACGTGAAACGGATCGGCCGTGCTAGTCTTACACGTAAATGACGTAACTGCATGTTCCTCAACGCGACATACGTTTTATTGTCTAGTAAACAGTAACATGACACTACGTAGGACATTAATCCGCATTCGAGCGGCCTCGATCTTTTATTAAATGTTAATATTGCAGTTGTCGGATGAAGGTTAGGTCAGTTACTTGATCGTAATCGTAACTGATATATGATCTATCTCTATTTCACGTTATATTTTCGTCTCATTAACACAAGTCTTTATATGTAATGAATGGCATCACAGGTGTAAGTTATACTACGGTGTTATGTGTATTAAAGCCTACCTCTAACTTCTTTTTATGTTGTCACGAGAGCAGCGCTATGAATGGATATTGACATAACTAACTATTCTATTAATTGTTGCAGAAGGACACCTATCAGCTATTTGTTTTAATTATCTGAGTCTCTTCAATAATTTGAGTTTTCATCTTCTTAAATAGCAATCTATATCTTAAGTAGGTAAGTACCTAACGATACTTTTATTTTCATGGAATCTTTAGAATATATAGATTGGATCACTATCAAGAGGAAATGAGCGAAAATTAGATAGATTCTGAGCTACATTATTAAATGAGCTTTTAAAAACATAATTTTGTCTCAGTCTTCATTCTAATAAGAATCTTATACGATATGCAAAAAAGTAAATCATTAAAATATGACGAATCTTCTCATATTTTTATGTAAGTTACTGTTAAGTTAACACTAAAAATAACCACTCACAAAACGCAACAATCCCTTATCCGATTAAACTAAAAACACTCACAACTAACTCGAAAGAATTTAAAAATAAATCAGAAACGCATTAAAATAACACTGCACGCCTTAAAACACACTGCCTTTAAATCAAGTTAAATAATGCGCAAGTCTACTGAGCTTTAAAAAAACGTGAATATAGTCGATGCTTTTTTTCAAGCCGCGCGACGACGCGCGTGCGCCTGGCAGCCGGCCGCCATTACACTAACGCGGGCGCATGTTTTCTGCATATCCACATAATTATAAGTCCTGCGCTAAAAGGACGTTAGCTGGTTTTACACACTCCTAATTAGGGAGCTCTTGTTACTAATTAGGATGCGGGAAGTGGGCAGTTTTTGTATAGGATGGATAGGTAACCTAAGCATCATTAAGTTTTTGCACTTATTTTGAGTTTGTATTTAGCGATTAAAAATATATGGAGAGTTGTTTCTACCTGTCCCTTGGTATTAAGAATCTCATATCCTTTTAATTTCTTTTCATGTGACATGATGAATACGCTCATTTAATAGTTAAGTAGTTTTATTTAAAATAAACATTGAAAGTTCAGATCTTAATTGGAAATATTCGGACGCAAAAAGACTTTGTTTGCGGTAGTGTATAGTCCAGATTGAACTAGACAGGAACAAGGATATACTCGTAGTCTGAGAAAAAACGTCAATAATATATGCACTAATCCCGGATTAATCCCTTGTCGCGTTTAGTCCAATTAACACTTCAACGACCACTCCGCAATAACATTAAAAGTTTAAAAGGATATTTCATACACTCACCGGCAGAAAATTTGACCCAAATTAGAAAACTGCATTTTTATATATAGTTTGAAATCACGAAAAGTTTTTGGGCTAAATTTTCTGCCGGTAAGTGTATAAATAAAGATAACTAACCTTTCTTCACTTCGTTTAAAACTCGAAAGAATAAAGTTATAATGAGCGTTATTGTAACTCGTTGAAGGATTATGCGATGAAAAATAATGTTTTCTTTAGACTCGAGAACTTTTACTCAGACGAGGCGAATCAGAGTTAAACCGGATTATGTATTATGTGCCCGCTTTAGGGCTGGCACTTAGTCAATGAGGGCTACCGTTTTTGCGCTCACCAGTTGGCGCCACCGTGCTGCCAGTCTAGCTGTCAAAGTTTGTTATTGGTTATTATGGGCGTAAAAACTAAATACACGTTGAAATCGTATTTTATACAATAAAACCGCACTGTAAATATTTTTATCGAACATTCCGTATTGTTGAGCACACCGTTTTGTACGGAAAAAAGTATGACATAAGTTTACTGACTATAAAATTATCGCAAAGCACTGAAATTCGTTGACCTCTTACTCATATTTGCCATTGTCAATCTCAGATATTGCAAAATAGTCATCATATTAATCTAATTAGAAATAAACCCGCGTAACCCATTCACAAAGTATGAAATTTTGATATTTCGGAGGACTGACGTCACACTAGCGCCTCTAGCGGCGAATCCATACGCGGTAGCCCTCATTAACTTACCACATATATTGATTTTCACTTCTCATGCTCGAAAAGTGTGTCATATTAGACTTGTGAAGCGGGGCTAAAGTATTACATTTAAGCCCTAGGGAAAATATGTATACATATTTATGATCTACAAAACATTTTAATTTGACCAATCAAAATACTTCACCCATTAAATCCACCAATCACAGAACAGTAATTTGACAGATTAAAAAATACTTGGTAAAAATATCAACCAATCAGAATACAGCTGTACTAAAATCGACCAATCAGGAAAGACGTTTTTCAATTCTCTAAAGATTAAGCTTTGACCATAGCAAAGCAATTGCGTCTCTTAAAAGAAAAAAAAGCGCATGTTATATCTCTTTCTTTAATATATATCAAAAGGAAGGGAGGCGAATACGTAAAGCGTACACGCATAGCGACTATAGCGAGGTATGGTCTGGCTGGCTGGCTGGCCTTAGAAAAAAAAACATGCTGTCAAATTAGAGACATACACCCGCCAAGAGTTAAATTATTCATTTAAGATGGATAATTTGTATTTATTGTGTTTTCTTGCAATCGAAGTGAAAAGTAGAGTGTATAACTCGGGTCTAAAAGCCATATTACCACGAGATGTTTATTTTCCCGAACGTAGTGAGGGAAAATAGTTCGAGTGGTAATATGGCTTACTTTAGCCCCTTGTCAAACAATACAAAAAATACAAATAAAAATATTTTTTTTCTCCAGGTTCTGGCTACTTGCACAAAGTTTGTATAGAGAGAGCTTGCCCACCGCCCCGCCTTAACATGCAGGACAAATACTGGAAGTCACATGCCTTGCCACATTGGTTCCTTTCATTTTAATCACTCAAATAAACCTAAGTATGTGTGTATAAGTAAGTATGGAGCTACAATCTAATAAACTACAAATCTATTTGTAGCTTAGTTAGAGTGTTGACTTTACACTCGTAATTCATAATGAATTGAACTCACACTACTAACAAACAATAAGAACAAGCAAATTAAGATTGCCAGCAATGTCGCCAGCTCCCAGGCGCCGGAATTAATCGCAGGTGAAAACCGCATCATAATCGATGCAGCATTTCAGATCACATTTGCATACTCGTGCGGGATTATACGCCGGGTTCATTGTCCTCTATACTAAAGTCAAAAGCAGTATATCCACACAAGTTACTTGTGACTTACGCCCTTTCAAGTTAATCTGGGCTGAGTTATGCTAAGACAAGTATGTCGTGCAACATACGGTGACTTACGTCTTTTCACGTTCGGAAGGTATACTAGGCGTGTACAGGATGTTGGTAAATAGCACAATGCGTCCCCCGGGCCCGGGTTCGGTTCCCGGGCATGACGCTAATAGAGAACTGAATGGGGCATTGTGATCTGATTGAGATATTAATGAGGATTTAAAACAGTGCGTCTGTTTGTCAGACGCGGTCTACGTACTGTGTTACGAAATATACCGTGTGTTACCGGCACGCGGGCTTTTCTTTAAGCAGGGTATTTATACGTAGTTTCTTAACGTAACCATGCGCTTAATTCCATTATAAAATCAAAATTGAGACTTCATTTAATTTCTAACAAAATTGCCAGCAACGTACAGCAAAATAAACCGACAATGCAGGCTGTCTGTTTTTCAGTTTTTTTTTGTTTTTTTATTTTTATTATTTTTTTATTTTTTTCTATAAGCAGGGTATTTATACGTAGTTTCTTAACCTAACCATGCGCTTAATTCCATTATAAAATCAAAATTGAGACTTCATTTAATTTCTAACAAAATTTAAATTGCCAGCAACGTACAGCAAAATAAACCGACAATGCAGTACAAATACAAATGACAAATGTTCTGTTTACTACTATGTTAATGGGCTACAGCGTGAGCTGCGTGAGGTTCTTCAAAAAAGGCGTGAAAAGGGTTCTTATGGGTCGGCAACGCGTGAGTGACGCCTCTGGTGTTGCAAGCGTCTATAGGCGGCAGTAACCACTTACCATCAGGTGGGCTGTCAGCTTGTTTGCCTCCGACGTAGTATAAAAAAAAAATGTTATCTTAAGCAGTACACCTAGTACATTGAAGGTGCGGGGTGCGGAGTTAGGAAATTTAATTTTAAAGTTGATTCTTATAATTATGGAAAATTATGCTAATACATGGAAATATTTGCTAATGGAACATATTATCATCAGGTTCAATAAATGCCCACGTGCCGGTAACGCCCTGTATAGCGGCACTATAATGTGTTTCTAAAACATTTCATATTTTTATTGGGTAATATACAGGTAGAATCTCACTTAGAAAATAACTAACGCTACGAAGCTAGTTACTTAATCATCATTTACTTAACATTTATTTTTACATTAAACATTACTTTTTAATGTAATGATATCTCATGCAGCCAATTTTTTTTTACCTAAACAATACAATCATACAACACAGTTTTGTCAATTTCGAATCTCGCAACACAAACCAAAAACCGACACCTTTTTTCGTCAATAACTTTTTGACGCTATATCAAAATATGCAAAGTATAAAAGGCAAACTACATTTGATTGAAGAATTTGTAACAGAAGAAATAAAACTTCACGCTCTCTGCGTTACGGAAACGTGGATAACGACTAAGAAAATCGACCTACTCAAACTGGATGGCTTTAACCTGGCATCGAACTACTGTAGAAGTCACACAGAAGGCGGTGGTGTTTGTATATTCTTGCGCGAACATATTAACTATGTAGATAGAAAAGATATAACTAGTATGAGTGTAGAATATATTTTCGAAATTTGTGCTGTTGAAATTGTAGAGTATAACACTTTATTTATTGTTTTATATTGGCCACAAAGAAATAGAGAAGTTCAATTTTTTTATAACTGCCTAGAAAAACTCCTAGACCAACTTCTAGTATCAGATAACTGTAAGAACATTATTATAGGAGGAGATTTTAATATTAATGTACTGGATAAATCTAAACTTACACAAAGCATTTTAAACTTAATGAAAAGTCATAATTTTAAACAACATATAAAGGAACCGACGCGTGTTACCCAAACCAGCTCTAACTGCCTAGATCTACTGTTTACTAACTTCCTAGACCAAGAAATGACGACTACAGTTAACGAGTACGGGTTTTCAGACCACAAAGGTGTCTTGGTCAAATTACCTTTACCAGACATCCACAAGAAAACCTGGTTTTGTGAAAAAAGACTATACAACGAAAATAAAATTAATATGTTTAAAAAAGAATTACAAAAAATAGACTGGAATTCTATTATTTTAGCCCAGAATAATGTCAACGAAAACTATTCAAGTTTCTCAAACCAATTATTAGACATATTTAATAAAACTATACCCAAAACTGAAATAAAACTAAGGTTCAATACCAAAAAAGGTTGGCTGACAAAAGGACTAAAAATATCGTGTAAACATAAGCGGCTTTTAAAAATACTGATATCTCAAACAGATAGCGATATCCTTAAAAACTATTACAAAAAATATGAAAAAATCCTTAAAAATACCATAAAAAAATCAAAAAAACTTCAAAATATTAAAAAAATCTGTAAATCTGACAATAAAATAAAAGGTATGTGGCATGTTATAAAAGAAAATACAAATAAATTAAAAAAAAAACCTATAAAAAACGTTTCACTGCTTGTTTCCGATAATCTTACAGATGAGCCAAATACCGTTGCCAACTCATTTAACGACTATTTCTCCTCTTTAAGTAGCCAACAAGCACCAAATATAAATAAAACCTGCTCATTGCCTACCACTAACTTTACAAATAACTCACCAACAAACTCCTTTTACTTAAGCCATGTCAGTGAAGCCGAAATATTTAAAATTCTGAGTAATTTAAAAAATAAAAAAAGTCATGGTCACGACGAATTTCCGCCATCCCTTATCAAACAATGCTCCAAAGAATTAACGATCCCCTTAACTTTCATTATAAACCAATCCCTAAGTGAAGGTGTAATGCCAGACCTCCTCAAAATATCCACAGTTAAACCAATTTATAAAAAAGGTGACCCCAGTAATCCTGCACAATACCGTCCTATATCACTACTACCTACATTTGCTAAAGTTATGGAAACAGCAGTAGCCAATAGACTTTATTCGTTCTGTGAAAAATATAACATTCTTAACGATAGCCAAAATGGCTTCCGTAAAAATAGATCAACAACATTAGCCCTGTACAAATATATCCAAGAAATACTTAATATCATTAATTGCAAAAAATACGCCATCGGGGTTTTGCTTGACATGAGTAAAGCTTACGACAAAGTTAACTATGACATTTTACTGAATAAATTATATAAAATAGGAGTAAGGGGGATAGCCCACAAATGGTTTCAATCATATCTAACAAATAGAAGACAATTCGTTCAAATAGAGTACCATAATCACGACACCAGGTTAATACATCAAATAAAATCCAAAACCAGTATCATGACTGGTTCTATTCCACAAGGCAGTGTGCTGGGCTGCCTCTTATTCCTAATATATATAAATGATCTACCCAAAATAATAAACCATACCTCTATACTTTTCGCAGATGACATATCAATAGTATTTCCGTATACTGAAGACGAAGACAATCTGAACTCTCTCATAAATAACACACTAAATAAAGTTGTTGACTGGTTGAACCTCCATAACCTCGAATTAAATATAGAAAAAACCAAAGTCATGCAGTTTAAACCACATCAAAGACGTGCTCTAAACATAAATTATACATACAATAACCAAGCATTGGAATGCACCAATTCATGTAATCTACTTGGCCTCGAAATAGATACTAACATCAACTGGAACTATCATATTAAAAAAGTTACTTCCAAACTATCTAAATTTACATATGCCTTAATGCAAGTTAAAAAGCACGCTGATCTCAAGACTGATTTATGTGCCTATTACGCATATGCCCACTCCCAACTGCGATACGGTATTGTTATGTGGGGCAATTGCACAAATGTACGCGAATTGTTTATATTACAGAAGAAATGCATAAGAATACTAGTGAACATTAAGCAAATAGATAGCTGTAGACCTCATTTCCGGAATCTAAAAATACTGACACTACCATCCTTGTATATACTTGAGTTATGTAATTTTTTAAGAAAATACAGACATTTTTTCCCAGTTCCGAAGGACCCAACAACTACTAATTTACGCCCTAGAAACAAAATACCTGTTCCTTTCTCAAATTTGACCATCCATAGTTCTAGTCCATATGTCATGTGCATTAAAGTATACAATAAATTACCAAAAAATATTCAAAGTGAAGAAAAAGATAGTAAATTCAATAAAGTTATTACTAAATATTTAATAGATAACTGTTTTTATTCCATACAAGAGTTTTTTGAAAGTTAATTATATATATATTATAATTATAATTGAGATTACATATATTGAATGTAGAGATTTGATACATATTTAGAAATATACATAGTACTAGAAGAGTAAAATATGTATAAATAAGAATATAGACATTAAGATAATTTTGTATAATACTTTTAGTTACTTAGAATAATTAAGAAATATTAATATTAATATTCATAATTTAGAATCTATTTGTTGATACCTATGTCTAGGTTTAACTATATTGTATGTTGCAGTGCCCTTACAGGGTTTCATAGCTGATCCTACTAATGTGTAAAACCTATTGTACCTATGAAAGCAATAAATGACTGAATAACTGAATAACTGAATCTAAGAACACTATGAAATAGAGTAATAAGTTGCGTACCTAATAATATTACCCTAACAATAACGCTGCCCAGTGGTTTATCGAACCCTCTATCCGGTCAAAAAATAAACCGATTTATAAACCAAACATTTGCCAATTCGATATGAAAACTCCTAAATAAACCGAAGCAATAGTAACGCCCGCCAACCGTCCACTACTGTCCATTATTGGACTTTTCGCATTTTTTTTACAAATTCGCGAACGACTTTTAGTTATTTTCTAAACCTCATACGTCTATCTAGTGTATTTTTTGAATTGTGCACTTTATTTTCAATGGGTCAAAGCTCTTTTTTGCAATTGAATGGTGGAGTGACATACGAGATTGGGAAAGCGTTTGAAATTTGTTTCAGTGCGGTAACGTTGATGAATGGTTTATGCTTCAATTACAGTTTGACATAGGCTTAAAAAAACTATGTATATATGTTCTCGTCAGAACTAAATCGCCGTATGGCAAATGGCTTTTTGTTTTCAATTGCTTTATAAAAGAGAATGCAAGGTTTATCAAGTGTTAGTTATTTTGTTAGTACTAATGTAAACATGATGATATTATTAACTTCGTTCATTTATATATATGATAAGATACGATAGGTTTATGTTTATAAAGCTTTCAACATTAAATATTCCACGCCTTTTTTTTAATTAAAATATAAACAGTCCCTTCAGGATTTAATGCGTCCTTTCACACGGAAAACGGAAATAAGTGCTTCGGCAAGCCAATTTCTTGGGCCCATAAAGTTCTTAGACAATGCCCAGTCGGCTGGCGCAGCGCCATCACGACGTATGAAAATCATAACCGTGAATTAAAACATGCACTGCTTTGTCCTGGGAACATGTGTGCGAGAACCACAGGGGCCTAAGCGCATGTAAAGTTTACGCAAATGTAGGCCATTTGAACATGGGAATTAGTTCTGAAATCGCATGTGAGGCCAATTGGTCTTTCTGGGTATAAGTATGGTGCGCTGTAGGTAAATTTCTTAATACGAGGTCTTTTATATTTCTAAACTTTATGTTTTGACCGAGGAGACGCTCTGTCTTTAATTAATTGAAGGTATGCGCCCTGTTTTAAATAGGATTAACCCAGGAGACCCCAAAAGGAAGAACTCTCAAGGAAAGGAAGGAAGGGAAGGTTGGGAGATCTGGCTAAACAAATAACGTTGGAGCTAGTTGATGTTTCGGGTTAAAAGTAAATTTAATGTTAAATGTATCATTAAGCGACCTTATAGCGGTGTCAATAAGGCGCGATTTCCGTAATGACGCAATTAAAAATAGTCCTTACTCACGCCGACGTAAATTCGACGTGTAGTTCAGTGATAATGGCAAGAGTTCTTAGATGAGGACGTCGAACTGTTTTTATACCTCAGGAAAACCAATCTAGCTAGGGATTTTCAAAGTAAACGGACAGATTTAAAATCATATCAAAAATACAAACTAAATATACTCAATTGATTTTGTATTAAGCAGTAACGCTGCTAACGCAAACTACAAATTTAGAAATAAAGGAAAAATTAAATACATACATAGAATACATAAATACATAAATAATAAATAAATAAATAAATATTTGTGGACAATCTTACACAAATCAACCTAGTCCCAAACTAAGCAAAGCTTGTACTATGGGTACTAAGCGACGATATACATACTTATATATAGATCAATAAATACTTAAATACATAGAAAACATCCAAGACCCAACAACACATATTCGTGCTCATCACACAAATTAATGCCCCGGCCGGGATTCGAACCCGGGACCTCCAGCTTGGTAGGCAGAGTCACTACCAACTAAGCTAAAGCGGTCGTCATATTGAAAAACTAGTATCGCGGGAAGCGATTTCTCGACATAATTTGAGACGCCGACAGAATTTAGTGCCGTAATGAAGCCTGAGTCTTCTGGTAGATGTCGCTGTACGCCTCCCTTAAGGCGTTGTATAAATGAAGGAACGATTGACGAATTTCAAGCCGGGTAGTAATCACAGCTATAGCTGTAGTGCCGCGAGGTCGCAGGTTCGAATCCTGCTCGGTGCATTAATTTTTTTCTCTTTTTCAAGTAGTAAGGTATTGCGTCACTATCTAACGAAGTCACCGCAACTCGTAAGGACCCGATTGTTGTCGCAACTTAAATAGCTGCTCAACTTCAGACCCCGCTTTAACTTAACTGCTTTATAACTTAATTAAACAGCAGCTTCCTTAGTTTTCGAAGTGTTCATTAAAATGGATATTGTTACGGAGTTACTTCGAAATTTAAAGTGCTCAGTAAATAAGTTTGTAAAAACGAAGCGTAAGTTGTAGCTTAGCTAAAAGGGTATAAGTCGGTAGGAATTGTATAGTTAGAGAGCTTTTTTTTATGAAGCTTTGTCGAGTTAATTAACGCTTTTAAATGGTCTCGTGCTTTGCGCAAGCTTGCGTGTTGTTTGGCGTGAAAGTTGTTTTTTTTATATATTCACGCGAAACATAGGTATGTTTGTTCATAAATCTTGGTTTTATTATCTCCTTAAAATCCGTCATGCGATATAATTTCGCAGTAATATGAATAAAGATTGTTGAATTTTTAGAGTGTAAGATTTATTGGATGAAACAAAGAATTTTCCATAAAAATATATCCAAGAAAAATAAACGAAACAAATGTTTTTTTTTCAGATAAGTACAACAAGCATGTTTTCGAAAATTTTGCAGTGAAGATCTGATAAAATATTTCGTTAAAGATAGTGAAGCCACTTTTTTGGTTTTAACTTTAATAAAAGGCGGTACATTTTTGTTAATAGTTATTGCATTCTTTGGACACAGCCCGCTAGCCCATCTACAATTCTACATTCCTCCTTATAAACTGGTCTTCATCGGGAAAATAGAGGGAAGAAGACAGACCAAATCGCTCCGCAATCTCCGCATTAACATCAGAGTTACCGAAGCGGTTTATGTTACTGAAGATTGGAACAGCCAGGCTAACACAACTTGCTGCTCTGCGATTCCTGTCTCATCATCATCAGTTGTGCTAGCCCAGCTGTCATTGTATAAGGATGTTGACTAAAAAAAAATATTACTTCAATAGAAAGAAGACATAAAACTATGCCAAATAGTGAAAATCCTATTCAAATATCTCAAAAAATAACGAAGCCACAACGGTTAGAATGTTTTCGTAGTTAGAGAGAGAGAAAGTGCTACTCAACAGTGACGTCACTGTTGAGTAGCGCCAATAGTAAATGACGATCGTTCAATACAAAGGAGCGTTTTGCGGAAAAGCGACAGAAAATACCCACTCTTGAAGACTTATAATTACGTATTTTTTTTTCAATTACTTTTTTCGCCATTTGATTAAGAATTTGAGCCTTTATGTAGAAAAATTTAATTTATTGATTTTCTTTTATAGTGTCAACATCCCTGTAAAATACTAACTAACTATACGATAATACCATCCTACACAAGTACACATACAGCTAACTGCATAAAAGGACTTCCATCTTTCCCCGGGGCGCTCCTTAGGAGCGCCCCGCGTCATTTTTCTAGCGAATAGAGATTCTACTCTAAAGCTACGGTCGAATAAAAAAAAAAAAAAAAGGACTTCCATCCCATGAAACGCACAACTTTCAATTGCAGTCAATTGTCTTAAAAAAAAGCGTCGGTCCAAGTGGGCGAATAGAAAATAACTTTTTTAATAAAAGAGTGGCAAGCATCATCGCTCTGAATGGTCGGTTTAAATAGAATTTGAGCCGTAACGAGTCGGACCGTAGTTGGCTATTTAATTATGAATTTATGAACAGCAGACTAAATGCAAACCTGGGCGGGGTGAGAGCTTAGAGGCAAGCGGCAGCGTTGCATACTGAACTGCTGGTATGCTACCGCGAATCACAAACGAATTTTCCCTCTCTGTCGCGCTTATGTACAGAGTTAGCAAAGAGAGTAGCAAGTACGACAGAGAGAGAAAATTTCGTTTGTGGTTCGCGGTAGCCCCCCTGGACGCGATCAGCTGGCACTTTGGGCACAGAATTATTAATAGCACATACGTACAGAAGGTTTTCATCTAGCAAAACCGAAGTTTGACAGCTAAACATGGCATCGTTTATTGGCAATTAAATCTACATACTCTTTAATAGTTTTATTTATTGAGGTGTTGCAATAAAGACTATTTGTATTGTATTGTATTGTTAAGGTGGGACGCTTTCCATACAAAACGTATTTTGACATTCGCAGGCTAACGGCGTGATATTTTAAGAAACTTATGTAACAAACATTCATAAATTGACTTTCCATTTGCGCGAAATGCCCCCTTTCCTAGAATTAACTTGTACAATGTAAAATAATTTGAAAAAATTGATATCACGTGATACTCACGTGACAAACTAATTTCTCAAATTATTCTAGTTTATACAAGTTTATTCTAAGTAGGAAAGGGGGCATTTCGCGCAAATGGAAAGCAAATTTATGAATGTTTGCTACATAAGTTTCTAAAAATATCACGCCGTTAGCCTGCGAATGTCAAAATACGTATTGTATGGAAAGCGTCCCACCTTAAGTGTTCGTGCACTATCCACTGTTTCTCTCCTTCCTACAATCAATATAAACCGCTCCCGCTGCCTCTCATCACCGTACCCTCGCCCCTAGCACTGCAGATCCTCGTTTCTGGTTAATTAAGACACTGTTTTGAGTGGCACTTACGCTGCACTAAATATATAGTAGCCCGCCATTCAGTTTTACACTTTTGCTGTATTTTATTAGTATTCACAAATTTCACAATATCTTTTATTTGACAATATTATGACTTATAAACACGACCTACATCGGGTTAAGGGTTAATCTAGTAATAACGTGATAATTTTGTTTAAATTAAGGAAGAATTTAGGGATTTGGGGGCCGAACTCGATTGCTCCCGTAGCTTAGTGGCTAGAGCGATATATGCCAGAAGGTCTCGGGTTCAAATCCTGCTCGAAAACAAAGCCTGAATTTTTAATTTTTTTGCTTTATTTATAAATATATAATATGGCGATATTTGAGGGCCCTGAAAAGAGCTAACCAAATAAAATAATTATAAGCTTTATATAGATTAACTAATTCCATTGTTTGATTTTTTTGTGGAGAAATACAACTAGGTATTCAATAGATAGACAGATAAAAACTTTATTCATTTCCATAACATACATGGTTTAAACAGTGAAATAAAAATGACAAAAAGTTGATTGTATCCTATTGCTAATTGCTGCCAATACGTTTAGTCACAATTTGGCATTAAATACTGCTGAAACAGTGCTTATATTCTGTGGAAGAGTTTATGACATCAAGTTTATAATGGACCTTTATTATTGTTTAATAATTCATTTAACTTTTATTTAATTAATTTTGACATTGTTAATTTAATTTAATTTAATTTTTAATGTATACCTATGTCATTTCAAACGCAATTCTTATTGTTAATGAATAAATGATGATGATGATGATGATGATGATTAAAATCAACAATTCTAATGTAACCATATTCCCTTAAGTAAAGAACAACATATATTCTTTATAACCCGCAACTAACATGTAAACTCAAAGCAAATGCTACAAATTGAACTCTTAACAAAAAATGATACCATTTAGCATCGGCTGAATGAATTTCAATCGCGCCGCGCCGCCATTGTTCAATAATTTGCTGCTCCATATAACCGCTCAACGAATTTACTTATGGAATTTAAACTTTATTAGCCCGTTGACTTAATTTTATATCGCCGTAAATAATACAGCGAGTTCATATGGCATTGCACTAAGGAAGTTATTAATAATTATATAGTTCTCGATGTTTTGTAGCTAGGGTTATAATGGATGTACATGATTGCGGAATATTAAAATATGAAATTAATGAAATAATAAATAAGCCATCTAATCATCTATATATCTTAATGTGTTTGAAAATGATGCACACATAGTGGAATTCTTTGGAATTTCATAAATATTGAATTTTAGTTTCGGGTGTAATAAATTAGATTTTTTTAATACCACGTCGGTGGCAAACAATCGTGCGGCTCGCCTGATGGTAAGCGATACCGCAGCCTATGGACGCTTGCAACTCCAAGGATGTCACATGCATGTCGCCGACCTATAAAATAAGCTTTATGAACCTTTTTTTTAATTACTGGCCTTTTTTGGTAAAGTGTTTTTTTTTTTCCATATAGAAATGCACACCTACATTCTCGTTATATGTATACACGAAGTTAATGCAATGGCCCACATTTTAACGCTGCCTTCCTTTAAAAGGACTTGATTTACGTGAGTTTAGTACAAACGTTCTTTTGAGAGGAGAAATCGGGCCCATTTCCTTTCTATTGTCAATGTTTTCGTATATATAGTGCCCTAAAACTAGATCACATTTTATTTTATTTATTTAAACTATATTTCACAACATAAATGGTTGACTTAATGCATCAATGCATTCTCTACCATACAACATAGGGCCAAAATGAAACTTGCAATCAGCAAAATAATGAACTATTTCAGCGGAGTGATCCAAAAACGAGATTTTTACTTATTTCAAATAATACCGTACATTGACGCAAAATGTCTGAATTACGAATAACCTCGCTCTTCAAAAATAATTAGAGAGTAATAAAATGAAAATCTTGGCCAACAATCTAACGAATCATAAATCGTATTTTAAACAAAGTAACAAAGGCTGCACAAGGGCGACAAAATCGAACGTTAACTGTCGCCTATCATAGATCAGTGGAAAAAGTGCAATTTCCATTTTGGCGAGACGCCAGCCAATCGCACAACTGTGCCAGTTATCGTATTAATACTAGTTATGACTGATTACGACGGATTAGGATCACTGGGCGAGATTTTTTAGTTATGAACCAACGAGAAGCATATATTTAAAGAGTTTTAATAACGCACAACGAAACAAAACGCTACAGAAATTGCTGCGATTACAATATTACTGTTAATATAGTTGGAGATCCGGGATCTTGAGTCAGACCACGCTCTGCTACCATGTTGGTTGGAACATATGTAGTTTTGTTGTACCTGGTGTCGAGTAAAGGAGCGTAAACTCCTGAGTATACGGAGTGACGGATTTGCACCATCATAGATTCAATAGAGAACGATAGAAGAATTTGATAGCAAATGTATATTTCCGACCTATGGCGGTACAATTTTTTTCTTTTCATATTAGCCCTCTAGAAACACTAACTTTCAAGTACATATTTGATGCCTGCATCTGCTGTCTGATATGCAATATCACTATTAATCTAATTCCAGATGTCACTGACCTATTCAATCAATATCGCCAGTGTAATACATGTTTTAGCAGGAATCATCGCAGTGTCGCGAGTCATTAATGCCATAATTACCGCCCTAGTGCCGATTTCATTACTGATTAGTGAATATGCATGCAACTTTAGCGGTTCTCATTTCTAACGGGGAGTGTTACTATTTAACTAGTAACACCGTTACGAACTGTTATCTAAGGAAAGTGACAATTGTACAGTCAGGACAGTTTAAAATGTACACATTTTAATGTTTTATGAATTTACATTGTGAAATTAGACAAAAGGTTTAGACAGAAAAGACAAATTGTTTCTTTCGGATCTTTTTTAAGTAAGACTACGCGCGAATTTCATAATTTCCATCGTTAGGGAAGAAATGACTTGTTTCTCCGGTACCCACGGATACCGGTAACGCAAATGAACTGGAAATATTGTTTGTATTAAAGTTGCAACAACATATTATTAACATAATTAAGTAGTTGTTTAATATCCGACGTAAATTGGTATTTATCATGTAATACGTGTGTAATTCCGTCGTTTTTATAGTACATATCGATATAATGAACATAAAAAGTTAATTACTGCTACCTGAGTGCAACTGCATCACTTTCTATAGACTCCAATATTTTACATTATATTTATATGACTTAATGTAGATTAATCGATGATTTTGAAGTAGCTACTTACGATTTACTTTCTGATGATGTTGATACGTAGAAAAGCCTTACCTGAAATAAGAAAAAACTCGTTAGTTCAACACTTTCGCACATACCCAATAATTAATAACTAATTATTTATAATAACTAGTGGTTCTGTGAGTGGTAGACCTCGTGAAGGATGTTCTGTTCGTATTCATTCCCAAAAATCGATATAATTATATCGAACTTGCTCACAAAATTGAACGTGAATCGGTTGAGAAATGCGACCTGTAGAAGAGAGCAGCCGGATATCCACCGGACAATCTGACAGATATACGAAAGCATTTTTACTCGAGCTGAAACGCAGGCGCTTCGCTTTCGCTCGGTCAATTTCTTTTGTGGTTAATTTTGTGGAATACGAGCGTCTGTAGTTCATCTTTCAGTAGTCCTTCTGACGTCTACATTGAAAATAAGCGCACAGACAAAGTGTTAAAAACATGTGAACACAATTTTATTGGAAAGCGCATCAGATTGCTCAAAATTTGATTGCTCATTTTGAACCCTACGTACTATACCTATTTCCTGGTATTACTGTTTACTAAGGGTATCTGTCCACCAAAGATGTGCTATTTAGCTATGCTGCGAGGATGTGAAAGCTATCCGTTTCCACCAGAGATGTGCTATGTACAAAGAATTGGTGAATATCAAACCAATAACGTAGCATAGCACATCTCAGATGGAAAGACACCCTTATTTTGACAGAGATATACTTTAGAACCTACATAACGACACAGTCCTAACGTATAGCTATACTTGTATATATAGTGTGCGCCGGCGCCGGCGGCATCGTATATCTGTCACTTGCGGGAATATGCGGGGGCTGGCAACAGCGCACAGTGATGGGAGTAGCGGGGAAACTACAACGGAGTACACATCTTCCTTCCCCCTTAACCATAATTGTTCATCACCAATTTCAGTTAAATAGCCGCAAAAAATAGCTTGTCCTTATCTGTCACATTGACCTGACAAACAGGTTTTCCCTAGTACAGGCACCAGTCTCCACCGCACAAGTAACATAGGTAGCTAAGGTATTATTAATATTACTCAATAGTAGATTGTGTCACAAGGGAGCAAAATGACATATTTACGGCGTGGGCGTAACTTGAATCCTGAACGAAGAGAAGGATTATATAATAGAATCCTGAGCGTAGCGAGGGATTCTAAAATAGAATCCTGAGGGTAGTGAGGGATTCAAGAATGAACGCCCAAGGTGGAAATAATTTTGCTTCCATGTGACACATACTGCTTTTCACATCACCTATTGAGGATAATGAAAGATCTGAAATAACAATGATTGTGCATTTATTTTATCAAAATCGATACTAATAACTTATTACTCGTTACAGAAAAGTGCGACTTTGATCCCTCCTAGCAGGGAAGAAAAGTGCCATTTTGATCCCTCCTAGCGGGGAAGAAAAAGCCCTTATCCGAATAGGTGATGTGAAAAGAATATTTTTTGGACACTCATTGTATACTTTGTGGTGGAGTTAATAAACATTTTTTCATTTTTTTTTTCATATTTTATGAGAAATGGGCAGAACACATTTTAGTTCGCAGAGGTTTGTTAAGTTTTATGTATAAGGGGGCGTTCTCCATGTTGTATCCTAAAAGACTACGAGGTCCGCTTTGGCACATAATCTCAAGATTAGGGTTGACACAAGATTTACGAAAGCGAATGCCATCTGACCTTCCAACCCAGAGGGAAAACTAGTTGCTAATGAAGGATCTGTTCGATGAAAACTCCCTGTACTTGTAATTTGAGGACTCGTGAACATAATTCGTGCTACAAAATATACACATGTGATCAGTAAAACGCAAACGCGTACACATAGTATGGTAAAACGCAATTCGCTCCGCTACCCGCTTTGCCCGTCACCCCGCCGCGTCACTTTCCTCAAAGAGCGATAAACGAACCGCGCCGCGTTTGACAATGTCCCAGTCGGAAGGTCAATTTGCTTGCATTGTGCGAGCTGCAAGCTGCTTGCTCAGTTAGTTATGTACCTGTCCAACTACTGTCTGAATTGAAACTATAGATAGTTGAAGGAAAAGCTGTGGGTCTAGACTTTCAATTCTCGTGACAATTGCTGCCTCGGAAGTCATGTACGGATTTCCATACTGTAATGTCTTGTATCACTTTCACTATATTTTACAATGAAGGAGGAATATTGCGAGGAAACATATATTGATGGGCCATTTTACGGAAAGTTGTACACTCGACTTTTTTTTTAATTTAGATAAAATCGGGTTTTTTCTACTCAGAATCGAAAGCACTTTCGAATGATATAGGGGAAAAAAAGTGTTTCAATTTTTTTTATTCCATTCCGTTACCGTTTTCATACTAAGTTTGTAATGCTTGTATGTTGGTAACGGAATGGAAAAACTGAAAATATGAAAAATTTGGAACACTTTTTTTCTCCTATTAGGTTCGAAAGAGCTTTGGATTCTGAGTAGAAAAAACCCGATTTTATTCAAATTTAAAAATAATAAATAAATAAATAAATAAATATTTGTGGACAATCTTACACAAATCAACCTAGTCCCAAACTAAGCAAAGCTTGTACTATGGGTACTAAGCGACGATATACATACTTATATAGATAAATAAATACTTAAATACATAGAAGACATCCAAGACCCAAGAACAAATATTCGTGCTCATCACACAAATAAATGCCCCGGCCGGGATTCGAACCCGGGACCTCCAGCTTCGTAGGCAGGGTCACTACCAACTAAGCTAAAGCGGTCGTCAAAAAAAAGTTGAGTGTACAGCATTCCGTAAAATGGCCCACTTACGAGTATATTACTATATTAGCGACCAACGATCTCACGTATTTAAGCCATATAGTGAGCAGCGGAATGTGTGGTTGGGGAACACTGAAGGCAAAAGAAGAAGACATCGAAGTAAGAAGAGAATATAGAAGAGACACATGCGCGGTCGTTGACGTTCACCAACAAGATAAAGATCATCATAATCATCATCATCGGATGAACTGCGAGGATAGGCAATAGGAGGCATAGGAGGATTCCTAGCAGTTTTGCCGGCTGCGCCCTAAGAAGCCCACAGGGTCCGCTTTGATAACTAATCCCAAGATGACGTAGTATTACGATAGCGACTGCCTTCTGACCTTCCAACAGAGAGGGAAAACTCTTCGCTGGGATTAGAACTGTTCCCTATTTTTCCACCGAAACATCAACAAGATTAAAATATACATACTAAATGAGAGAGTCGTCCTAAAAATTGTAATCGGTCGTAATAGACGCGCTGTACAGAAACCGGAGGCTGGTCAGTCGCTCCAAATGCAACCTTGCTACTGACCACGATCCTCACACATGAGGGCACTTCCTCATTGGGCTCATGAACTCTTTGGTAGTATGGATAGAACGTATGCCTATCATTCTAAAGAGAGAATTCTTGCTCACGAGTATTCATTCTAGTCCCTCAGCCGGTATTTCAAAGCCCGACTGTTTCCAGATTTTACCTTCGACTCCTTAGGATTATCAGCATCCTTTGCTTGTCAATGTCACTACACCGTGGACCATGCCATGGCGATATCAAGCCAACATTTCATTATAAAGTGCAAAATGTCAAGGCAGATAGACCCAGCTAGCGGGGACATAAGGGTATTCACACAGGGGTTGTATCAATTCGAATACACGACTCACTAATTGAATTCGCTATGCGAACCCCGCACTCGCGCGCGATTAATTACCATTTCAATAAGATAGTCTGTAAAGTCTGGTATAAATCTTTGGATCCTTATTCCTCCTAGCTTTTTCCCGGTTGTGTCTTTTTTTGTAGGAACTAGTTTAACGAAAGCGAATGCCATCTGACCTCCTGGCCCAGAGAAAACTAGACCTTAGGCGCTACAACGACAAATATCGCGTTGTTTAAAACGCTGTTCTGTCCAGACGAGGAAACAGTAGAGACTGATTTTCAGATATATGATTCTTGACTATATGATTGTGGTACTGACAATACGGTATTTGACTCATAGTCAAATCAGCAACCTTTTATTAAATGTCAAAAACAATTTGTTAATATGAAGTTTGTAGGGAAATACTGTCTTAGTGACGTCACTAAGACAGTGTGAATTGGTTTGTTCAAATCACCGTCCTTTTTAAATCTTTATGCTTATAAAATCTTTCAAATAGCTAGAATAAATTAATAATTGATGTTTTTCGAGTATTTTCGTTAGATCTTATATTAGTCAAGTAAAAAATAATTTATTTTTACCTTAGTTTAATACCCTATCGCTGAAACATGATTGCTTATAATTTTCTCGATAGAAAAAAATATCCAAAGTTGAATCTTTATTTTCATTTTTTTACTCAGCCTACTGAAACAACGCATTATTAAACGACACAAATAAGTTAAAATGATAGCATTTTACCACATCTAAACTCTGTCAAGAGGAAATTTCATAAAACTGCACACATCCAGATATTTATCGAGATTTATCTAAAAAAGTCATTCCCGAAGAGTGTTGTATCCCGTTTTGCCGTGCGCAATAGATACAAGCGTGTCTCTTTCACGGAGGGCGTTGTTTACCGAATCGATATATCCCCTTAAACTCGCATGCGAGTCTAATAAGTGTGTATCAGTGCTTCTATTACATTCAACACACTAAAATAGTTATTTTATCAAGGTGGAGGTGCTTCCCCAGTTGGGCTGCTCCAATTATGAGCCCTACGTAGCTGACACCCCTGTCATATCACACAACAAATTGCTTTATGCTTCTTTGTAGTTACAATACAAATCATTTCCTTGCTATTGAATACCAGATATGCGTGCGGCGTACGCGCCGGTTCGCCTTAAGCCCTTTTATATTTTAACTATACTGCTTTAAATCCAGAACTAAATGCATCCGAATTCAACACTTACTTCATACACGTACAGTCCAAATTATCAGAAACCAAAATGAAGAAAGGCTAATTGTTATAAAAGTGATATATATCCGAACAGTTTCATTTAAATTTGAAGCTTAAACGGTTTCCATTAAGTTAAAAATCGTATACAGCGGCATGGATATTACGATTTTTTGGTTTTGAACGGGCGCTATGCGCATGGGCATTAAGATGGGCGATTAAAAGGACAAAGGGGATGGGTGTTGACAGGAAAGGGATTGCGAAACGATACGTCGGCCTTTAGAAATGACTGTGTGACTGTCAATCGCAACTGGACATGTTATGTAGAATGTAGAATGACTTTATGAGTCTTAGTACCTATTTGACCGAGATGGGGCAAAAATATTTTCGTATGTACGGTGGATCGGATGTCTAGTTTTTTCCTCTACTAGTCTAGTCCTTGGCAGGGCCATACCTACCTGTAAGGAAATCGCACTCCTGAGATAAAAGTACTATATTTATACTGGTGACGTTTTTAGGGTTCCGTAGCCAGAATGGCTAAAACGGAACCCTTATAGTATCGGTATGTCTGTCTGTCCGTATGTCACAGCCGATTTACTCGGAGACTTTAAGTACTACAGTTATGAAATTTGGCAGGAAGATGTATTCTATGAACCGCTACAAAAAAGTGATGTGAAATTAGGAAAAAAAATATTTTAGGAGGGGCACCCCATACATGTAACCGGGGGATGAAATTGTTATAGCGGCAACAAAAATACATAATTTGTGAAAATTTCAACTGTCTAACTATCACGGTTCTCGAGATATAGCCTGGTGACAGACGGACAGACAGACGGACAGCGGAGCCATAGTAATAGGGTCCCGTTTTACCCTTTGGGTACGGAACCCCAAAAATAGGATTGCTCTTGGCAAACATCTAGCCGGGGGGCAAAGATGAGGCCGACGGTGAAGCGAGCTCACCCAGAAGATGCCTATTTACTTCTTAAAGAGGTCTAGGTTATATGAACTCGACAATTTACAGACGCCGGCAGCGCTGGTTAACATTGGCGCCATCGTACACGGCTAGTATTTAGGGTAGCGTAGGTAGATAGGGTAGGGTACACGGGGGTTGAATATCAATGCACTAATTCAGAGCGCGTCGGTCTGTCGGACCATAATTGATGTGTGGCAGCTTTGTGCGAAGCCAGACGCCGTGACCGACGCATATACACGCCATGACCGACGTATATAAACGCCGTGATTGACATGCAAATCTGTAGGAAGCCCGTGAACAGGATACGATGTTGTTACTATAAGACTATGTAGAGTACTAGCTTATGTCCGCGACTTCAAGAAATAATTGTTATTTAATTATTTTATGTGCCGCGCCGGCATAATTATCGCCTCCCAACAGACTACCACCCTTCCTTCACATTATCACCCCGTTTAACCCTTTGAACGCCAAGAACCTATAAAGTGGTCGTGTGTCGTCGTGCCCACCACGCCATCAACCACTAAACAGGTCGGAGTGAATGTGTAGTTGTGTACTTTGATCATGAATAGAATCTATTATGAATTGTTTTTATTTGTTCATTCAAATCAAACAGTGCCTGGCGTGTGAGTGATCACTTCATTCAAATATGAAAGCGTTCAAAGGGATAAGAATGTTTACCGGGATACATAGTATTCTATGGCAGTTCCGGGGCCCCAAACAACATAATCTCCATGTGAAATTTCGTCTAAATCTTAAAAATAAATGATAAAGCAGTTTAACCCATAATAAAATTGTGTCAATTTTTCTACAATCTTCATACCAACAAAACGTCTTCACGTTTTACAAAAAGTGACTACTTTTGAAATATAATAAACGGGTCACTCACGTCTTTAAGGTCGAATATAGTTCGATACATGAATGATAAAACACCGTGGGTGTATAATTGTGGTTGAAATACTAATAATATTTTAATAATTATGACATTTGATTTTCCTCTTGACATACAGATTTTATTCTAGAAACTGTCTAGATTATTCTATTTTTTATGTGTTTTTATTTTACTTATTGACGATCTTTTTGTGAATTTGTTATATTCTGTTTGACACAGATTCCAGCAATTCAACTTTTTTTTTTAATTAGAATTGCATCAATAAATTGCTCTGAATGATTCAATTCAAACTATGTAATATAAAACTGACGATTTAAAAGTGCTTGTTGCTAGGCCTATTTGAATAAAGAATAGTTTGAGTTTGATATTTTTCGGACCATGTGGTCCTTGATCATGAGAACCAGCCGCAGAGACGGCCTCGCATCTAACAGTGCTACCTCAGCACGTCAGTGCGGTTCAATAAGTCTTAATTTCACGGGAGTTTTCTATTTAAAAGTGACTACTTTTCGATAAAACACCGTATTCAAGCCTTATGTCGTGTCTAATAAGGTATTTGGGTCATTTAGGTAGGTAAGGTACTCGGCAAAACCAATCGTCGACCTGATTTCAGCTGAAAAGCCGGTAAAAACCGAAACGGATTGCGACCCGCCTAACGAGCGCCGATCTAACCACTGCGCATATTTGATAGGGCTGCGTGTTTATCGATGATCGACCGAGTCGATATATCGATATTACTTACATATTTCAAATCAATCGACCAGTGGCGTAGCTACCGAAGGGCTAGGCGGGGCAGTGCCCCGGGGCCCCCAAGCTCAGGGGGCCCCCAAAACCTGATTAGCAAACCTCTTGAATTAGCGAGAAATAAGTATATATTTATATTGATAAAACCCAGTTTAGGGGGCCCAGTTTTTTTTTGCCCCAGGGCCCTTAGTCATCTAGCTACGCCACTGCAATCGACAACATATTTCAGTTGAAACCATCCATCCGACGGTACCCTCGGCAAAACCCGAAATATATTGCGATTTGCCTAATGATGATGTTCCAGTAGAGATTTGCGAAGACATGTGAAAACATAGCTTTACATTCTAATGCAACACAGTATAGCTGATCTATAACCCAGTGTGAGTATCGATAGAGACGGCTGTTTATCGATATTATCGGGCGTCTTTCGGCTGATTATGATGATGCCTACTACAGAGTAGGTATATCGTCGGGTGACAACCGAAACAAAACCCAATAGCAAATCTCTTAGAAACATCCTATCTCACTAGATACTGAATCGAAGCTGAGATACGTGCTTCATTTTAAGTAGGTAGTTGTTATAAAGTGTGTTTTGATTGTCAATTGATAATATAAACGATACAAAAACGAATATTCAGATAGTGTATCGATAACTATATTACATTAATGGCACATCCTTACAGCTCTTGTCGCGAGTGGTTGCATAACGAGCGAGATAACGAACTCGGCGCATTGTTATCGACGACAAACCATCGGCATTTGACGAATCTTTCGCCGCTGTACAGAGATAGGTGACGGTGCTGTCGCCGCCAATTACGTGCTTATCTAGGTGCAATTAGAGCTCAAATATCTGCGACGTTTGTAATAAAACTGAGGTAAAATATAAATGGGTTTTGAAGCAAATTTGGGGCCACAAAAATGGTTGGCATTGCTTTTTATAAACTCGAGGGTCTCAGGTAGACTAATCACAAAACATTTCGCGTTCCGCTATTTTTGCTTTATATAGATACTTAGATTTCTTGATCTTAAGTAGGTTAAGTATTATCATTTATCATTGTAATAAGCATATTTTTGTGAGAAAATGGCTGACTGTCGAGTTTCTTTCGGCGTTTCTTCTCGGCAGTGGCCTCTGTGAAACGCTAGTAGGGTTTGACTTGTAAAAGTGCCATTGCGGCCTACTTACAGAATAAAGTTCATTTTATTCATTTTTATTCATTTTGAACATTCCCCCCAGCCTGCTCTAATTGGGTATGCATTCAGTACGTACTCGTATAAAAGAAAACAAGCATTTTCGTGATAAAAAACAACAAATCATGGACATAGACAGCTCAGCATTAAAAATAGAGTACTTATATGACACAAACCAGTTTCTTTTCGGTATGGTGCCGGCATGATGGATAGTAATGACCTACGGGATCATCAAAGGTAAGGTGTGTTTGGTACAATAAAGTTTAAATAAATAAACCTGCGTCTACAATAAGTTATTGGCAATTATTTCTGACCATGTCGAGTTCTATACGCAACGCATAGCGGACAAAAGCTATATTTTATAAAGTTATTTTGTCTCATGGAACAAATGCAACTTACGATAAATCTAAATCCGCAGCGAAGAATGTCAACCCATTTCATCAGCGGCCACATTGCACAAGTTGCGTCGGACTCTACTAATTAAAATAGTTCATTGAATCAACTCCCGTAGTATGTCTACTCGGCACAGAGCACACATATACTTACGTACAGGCCACCAATATGTATACATTTTTTCAAATTTTTTCAATAAGGTGAAAAAATGTATATATTATGTCGCAGGCAAATTGTATAATCCGCCGTATAACATTATGGCTAGGCGTTTTACAAAACAGAGCTGTTTTGTGTTACTGCGGGTCAACGATTAGGCGGATTGAATACGGCTGAACGAAAATCTGCCGGAATGTGTGTTGGGCGCTTTACGTTCTTCAATCATGTCCCCATTGTCACCCCTTGAGAGCTTTTATTTCCATTTTTAGGGTTCCGTACCAAAAAGGTAAAAAAGGAACCCTATTGGTTTCACTTTGTCTGTCTGTCTGTCTGTCTGTCTGTCACATCGCTAAATATCTCAGGAACTACTTATCCTATCGATTTGAAATTTGGAATAGTTATAAACAAGGGTAGTGGGAATGGGTAGATGGGATTGTGTAATCGCCTGACTAAATACTTGATACGTAATAATTCACTCTGTAAACAACAGTATGCCTACCAGCTAGGGAAATCCACAACAGGCGCTGCCCGCCACTTGCTGCACGCAGTGTTGGAACAGCTTGAAAGTAGAAGATGTGTACTTGCAATTTTCTTCGATCTATCACGTGCATTTGACCTGGTTGATCACAATCTAATCTCAAAAAAACTGGAACACTATGGTATCCGCGGCATTGTACATAGGCTATTGATTTCTTTTTTGTGTGAGAGAACCCAGTCGACTGATGTTAATCATGAGAGATCAGCCCTCAACACTTTAGGTGATAGGTCAGTGCCCCAAGGTTCTAATATAGGCAATAACATCTTTCTTCTCCTAATGAATGACCTTCCCTTCGAATCATCAATAGTAAAATTCGTTATGTATGCTGACGATATTTGTGCCATAGTTAACGCTGACGACAGGGAAGAACTACTTACAAACGCTGAGCAAGTCATTCTCAGACTCACAAAGTGGTTTACGGCAAATGGAATGCTTGTAAATCTTGACAAAACTGCCATACTGGAGTTTAACTTGAGACAAGGCCGAGAGACTGCAGTAACTTCTACGATACTGGTAGATAATACTGTTGTCCCCTTCCTAAGCCACACTCGATTCCTGGGATTCACTTTTGACTCTGGTTTAAAGTGGCAGGAACATATCGACAAAATATGTAACAAGTTAAACGCCGCCTATTACATCATATCTCGCCTTGTACCGTTATTGTCCAAGGAAAACCTGATGGTCGCCTACCATGCATATTGCAGCTCCGTCTTGTCATACGGCGTAGACTTATGGGGCTTAGCTGCAGATAGGGATAGACCCTTTCTGATACAGAAAAAAATTATCAGGAAAATTGCTCGGGTCGCACAAGATGCGCCTGCTCGCCAGCTATTTGTTGAGCTCCAGACTCTGACACTGCCATCCCTACTGATCCTCGAGGTTAGCAAACATGTCAGACAGAATCTGAGCTTATTTAATAAGAAGAAGTGGTCAAGTAACCGTTTCCAGGACAGCAGGCGACACGACCTAGAGCCCCCAAAACACCGTCTTAAAAAAACTGCACAAAGTTTACACGTATTAGGACCTAAAATATATAATAAGGTGCCAAATGAAATAAAGGATACAAGAACGAGTCGTGGGTTTGCACTAAAACTCAAAACGTTGTTAATCCAAAAGGCCTATTATTCCGTAGCTGAATTTATGTCAGAATAAATTGTAATTTTATAACTATATGTTGAAATATAGTCCACTGACATTACCTCAATTCTACTACTTATTATTATTATTTGTTAAAATTAATTAAAATTGTACTCTATTATCATTAATTGACATGTACCTAATCCCTAGGTATTATTATACATATCTCTATAATTAATATTTGCTGAAATGGATTTAAACTTTTATTATATTATTATAAATTAATATGTAAGCAATCTCTTGTATAATGACAGTGTATGATTGATACCAATAAATGAGTATGAGTATGAGTATGAGTAACCCAGATACATAGAAGATGGTTTTTTAAATTATTTTATTTTATTTTCTGTGAATAATGACAGATAAAAGGGGGTTCAAAATTTTAAAGTCTGGCAACTATGTCAAATGGGATATCATATGAAAGGGCTTGACTTGTACATTCTGAAACAATTTTTAGTTTTTTTTTTCGTTGCGGAAATTTCGATTTACAAGGGAAAATGTAAAAAAAATACCATTCCCCCCCCTTATCTCCGAAGTTTACGAAGAAAAAAATTTGACATTATTACACAACATTAATATGCATGTATATTTTACAGGAAAAATATAGCCATAGCCCTATCTAGTTTTTCTTTTTTTTAATCATCAAAAAACTCTTCTATACTAAGTTTGTAATTTAATCACCTTTGATTTCATTTTTGTTTTATATTTAAATTTACAAAATTACGTTGAAAATACCTTCTTTCAAATATAAAAACAATAATTGAAATCGGTTGATGTGATAAAGAATTATCCTTGAAAAACCAACATACGTACTAAGTTATTCAGTCGCGCAAATTAGTAACACAATGCGCCGATAGATGGTGCTGTCATGTTTTTTTAAGATTGTTCCTGAATTAATGGGGTCGGGACAGGTACACAACTACATATACAAGAACTGTGTACGGAACCCTCGGTGCGCGAGTCGGACTCGCACTTGACCGGTTTTTAACACTCGCAGCGCTGTTTGGCAATGAATATCTGGCTAAAAGCTTCCCCGCCGTATTACAAAACGGCTAGCCGTAATGTAAAACGGCGGGTTATGCAATCCGGCTGCGACATATACATATCGATTCCTTCAACTGTAGGTATGTCTTCATTATCCTCTTAGTGTTTTTATGCCGGTTGTGCCCAAGAAAAGCATACTGGGGTCCGTTTGGACTTTGGACACCTAATATCAAGACTTGGCGTACATTACCGACTACCTAAGGAAAACTAGAAATTGTTGAGATTAGATTGGTTTCGTCACTATGTTTTCTTCACCGAAAAGCTAGTGTTACATATCAAATGATATTTCATAGGTACTTCAATCAATCAATGGCCTTTGAGTCTTTTACAGGCTATGAAAGCAGTGTCAATCAGGGACACAACGTCTTTAGTACACGTACTTACATTACATATGGTTGTTTTAAAACCCGGTAGTAAGAGTGGTCGGTTACGGTGGTGAGAAAGGATTGGTTTGGTGGTGAGAATCGCATCTTTTTGCCATGAAATGATGAATTGCCATGGAACACACATGCATAATGATCTCATAATTATGCTGCACCCTTTGCGATAAGGGACAACGAAAAGTAAAAAACGCGAAGCCATATTAATAGAGCAAACAGAGCAGGCGTGAGCTTGCATATATTAGCTACGAGTGTACGCTCGGAATAAAATGATAGAACCACCATGAATTCTACACCTTTCATGCTTAGAGAAAACAGACTTTAGTCCCACCGGCGCTTATGGCGTTTTTAAACAATGCTCTAATACAAAAGTCATGATTCACGGCGTTTTTTGACGTAAGTGCTAAATGCGTTAAAGTACTTTTCTCTGAGAAAGACACGTGAGACTTTAGGACTTTTTTGCGAGGGTAATGGATGATCCTGCCTGCTATATGCTAGTATGCGTTGTGAAAAGGTGGCATGGCATATAAAGTGCATGCATGAGGCATATTGTATAAAGGATGGGTTATAAACGTGTCTATGCTGGAATCGATAGGAAGCACAGATATATAATTAGAACAGGTAGAATGAAGGCAATCCTAAAATGAACGCCCATCCTAGTAGACATTGTTTTAGTATGGGTTTCTATGTATTGTGCCTATGTGTTTTCTTCAAATGTGTGTGTGTGGAAACACGTACATTGTAGACAGTTGAAAACATTTTATGCCCGGAAAATTATTTTTATTATTTTTTATTTTATCGTTATAAAATCCACAGCACAGTTTACAAAATTTTTAGAAAAGTTACATATTAGTTTACCATTGGCCAATTACGGATTTACATTTTACTTGCTAAACACTTTCAAACTAAACCATACATTACGGTCAGACGTATTCCGACTCATAGACAAAAAAAAAATTAAAGTAAGTATAAAGTAAAATCCCTCATCTATGAGAGGAGGCCTGTGCCCAGCAGTGGGATATATATAGGCTGATGATGATGATGATGATAAAGTAAAATATTACAATTTGAAAGTTAAAAATCGTTAATAGGCCATAGTTAATAGATAATTTGGAAAAAAATGCAAAGTAATAGACAAACATTTAAAAGTTTAAGTTTGGCTGAGGTTGTTGGCTGTTTAGGCTTGTGTGTGAGTGAGAGAGTGAGTGTGTGTTGGTGTGTGTGGGTGCGCAACGTGCGCGTGTTTGTGTATGTGTATGTTCGGTTCGGTTCGGTTCGGTTCAATACAGTAGAACCATATAAAAATTACAAATACAGTTTTGCTCTTTGACGTTCATTACAGTTGAAACAACACTCAGTATCTTAAGTCCAAAGTATTTGAGAGATAGATAGATAGAGCAAGTTCGATAATTATACATACATATAACGTATATATTTTTGGTCAAGTCGTTTATTTGGAAATTTTCAAACACATTTTTCTTTTTTTAAATTCTCAAACAAAAACAACACTAGTACATTTTAATTAGCGACTTTATGGTATTCGCACGTAAATATTCGCAAACTGCGGTAGGCCGTGCATACAAAACACATGTTTGGACACCCACAAACAAAAATCAACCTTATAGTGAACATCATTAAATTGAATTCACAATGATTCTTTCTCGATGACTTTTAGGTTACTATCAGAAAGTAATTCTAAAGATTGACGCATACGGTTGAAATTTAAATGACGAGGATAGATTACGAAGTGTAACATTCATACGGGGTGGTTATTATAATAACAAATTGTTTCGCGGTCGCGGTCGTCTGTCCCCGTTTGCCGTGTTCAGCAAAAATCAACCTGTGTAGTATTTTCTGGTGCGTTAGCAATGTTAGCATTGTTTGCCTAAACCACAGACTTACCAGACGAGACACGCAAACCACATGTTCGTGATCAAGCGAGACGGCCATATACAAATCTCGGTAAGTGCGACAAAGAGATATGGAGTATCTGCTGTCTTTGTCACCGTGCTACTTTTTTTTGTCTGGCCCAACTTCAGTTTTGACACTAGTTGGGCCAGACAGAGCCGCCATCTTGCCGCCATTCATCAATTTAGGGATACCAGCTAATATGATTTAAAAATAACGTGATTATCGGGTAATTTAGGATTACATGAAAATGTTAATTTGTGATGATATAAATAAAATACTTATTATACTTCTAGACTTGGGTGAATTGTATTATCTATATAATAAACATAAGCCGTTTTATTCTGGACTACAAGGTCTATAGGATGTCCCGTAGTTCAGAGTGCCTCTTGGCATAGGCCTCCTCTATTCATTGTCTATATACTCATTATTAAATATTATATAGCAGTTAATATTGTGAAAAAAAAATCACTAGGTAGTAGGTATTCTTACTAAATGGACGTTCGTTTAAATTCCATTCTACAGAAATGTTTCTCGTTCTGTTCCATCATGTTTATTAGGTAGGGGGTGAATTAGGTTAGGTATTACTTATTTATTTACTTCGTGCACATTTTCATTTTAAGTGTAGATGTATTAGTGAAAACTTTACTGGTTTATGATCTACTTAACTGTAATAGCTGTATGTATGATTGGTGCTGTTTGTTTTGCTTTCCTTAATCAAGCAAAAATAAATATTTTTCCGCCTTTCATAATCATTCTGATATTTTATTATTTTATTTTTTTAAATTAATGTTTATTAAAAAGTGGCTATAATGAATCGCATTATACAAAATAAACAGAAGCAATGGGGTAATTTTAGCGACATGGTCACCCCACGGCAGCCATCTTGCTTTATTGCCGTCCCTCATGGTGGCACACGTATTTCCACTCTTTAGTATATTTATCCTCTAAGGCCTAAACTCTAGGTAAATGACCGGCGCTTTTTTTTTGATGAAATGCGACGGTATATGTGAATATGATAAGACCCTCTTGCATGGTATTGGACTGTTCGAATTTGCATTTCTTTTGACCTCGTTACAATATAAATTTTAAATATTATGTAACGGCTATTCGAATAGGTCACAGCTGCATCTTACTTAAGTTTTTCCCGGTTACAGGTTTCCCGACATTTTTCCTAAGGGTACTAGGGTCCGGTTTGACACGTAATCACAAAATTTGACGTAGGATCTAGTCTTACAAAAGCACTAAGTAGTAAGTACCTACTGCGTACACTTACCAAAAAGTACAGCATCTTGATATAATGTGTAATTTTTTTATAGTCTACAGTTCTACACTTGTAATACTACTAGTAACGCCATCTCTGGAATGGCGTCGTCAATAATTCGAGAAGCAAGCGCTAACTCCAAGCCCTCATCGACCGAAGCCGTATTAGTTCCTTTCACTGCCCAAAGATGGCGCTTTCACTAATACTCGGTCATGCTTCGTTTAGACGGTATTTCATTCACACACAAGTGCAACAAAAACTGACAACCGTACTACTGTCTTCTCGAAGATCTCAGGGTTAGAAATAAATGCCATACGATAAATAAATAACTATTATATTATTATCATTTGTCTGAGGTGTGCAATAAAGAGTATTTATATTGTATTGTATTATACTTAACAGATAAGATTTTTACAATTTATTGTTACTATAGGTACTGGCTATTATGTAACTTTTTAAAATTACAAATTATGGACGGAATCATCTTGAATATAAATTGATCGAGTATTTCTGATAGCCGAGTAGTTATGACAGCTGAGTATTCATGTCGATCGAGCCATTACTATCGGCTTATTAGTAAATCTAGGCGAGTAGTTACAATGGTCGACCGTGTATTTACGATTGGCCGAGCAGTTACAATGACTTACCTGAACAGCGTCGTCGAGACAGCGGCCCCACGCGTCGCTCCTGTCGACGAGCGAGTTCCACTTGCTCTCCAACTTGGCGACCTCCCGCCGTATGGAGCGGGCGAGGTCGCGGGCCTGCTCCTCCGCGGAGCGGTAGTTGCGGGAGTCGCCTTCGCTGTCGCGGCTCGCTGTAACAAAAATGTTTTATCGATTAAGAAAATTTGATCTACTTGCAATAGGTCTACCGTACAAAGACGGCATCTGTGCGCTACTCTTCCGCGCCGTCTAGTTAAGCAGTTCACATATAGCCACAAGTTGCAATCTAGTGAAGGGTATGGCATTGGAAGTCAATGCATGAGACAGGCAAGGGATCCATGGCAGTAACTTGTGCTCTGTCATTGACATATTTCGTAGGATGATAATTAAATTAAGTTTTAGGAAATGGAAGGATTAAATGTTGTAAATTGTAGTAGGACTGTCAAGATCATAAATCATGTATACATATCCCAAAATAGTTACATTTTAAAATAATAAAGCCTCACCTTACCTATACCCGTTTCCTAACAATATATTTGATTCGATCAAACACCTTTGAAACCAAACAATTCTACTAGATAAAGTGGAATTTAAGTTATATAGGAAATATGCGACAAATGAACAACGCAATATTTTCTTTCTCGTTTTTACCGTTAATCTTTTTCCACATTAATCAATACCGAAACTGCGACGCAGCATAATCCCATCTTTGCCCGCAAATTGCTCGGAACGCGGCGCCGTAACGAAGTTTGCGCCTTGAGGATTCTCGGACAGCAGACAATTACGGACATCGTGCGTGTAATTACTTATGGATTCACGTGTAGCAGATTTATATTATGTATTCATACATAGGAATATTCCCACACAAAGGAAACATAGGGGAGTTTAGAAATTGTGTATCTGTCTACAATGTGTGTTATCTGGGATTCTATCAAAACATAAGCCCGTAAACTTTTTATCGAGACATTAAAACAATGTAACTCACCTGCGAATTTTTTCGACTAGGGGAATATTCCCAGCAACTATGAGAATATTTCCACGGGACATCACTAGGCTCTAAAATTAAGCTTAGTAGCATTAGATAATTTCTAAAAACTGACTCGACAAAAGATCTGTATATTTATCAAACATGCTCACAAAATTTCACAAGAATCGGTTGACAAATGCCACCTGTAGAGGAGAACAGCCGGAAAACCTCCGTCCAGACATACGAAAGTATTTTTGTCGAAGCTGAAGCAGAGTCCTTCGTTTCACTCAGTCAATAAGAAACTGGTATTTATTTACTAACAATTTCCTTGTTTGACGGTCTTTTTTTTCAAGTAATAAATACACCTACATTTTGTTAAATGACGCTGTTTTACTTAAGATTGACTACTTATTTTAAACTATAAGCAAATTATATGATTAATGGCTTTTTCAGGAAATGTTATTATCTCAAACTTCATTGTAAAAATTCGCTTATATCAAAATTCAAATGATATGCATAAAGCTTATATTCATAGTAATATTTGCAAGATTTAGCACGCGGGCGACGTACAGGTACTGAGCTGATATTAATGACCGAGCAAGACAACATTATGACGGCTGCATTCGCCTATTAAATTGCGCCTGTTACCGTATCTACTCCAGAAAGGAATAGATATTATTATTCATAAACGGAAAGAGGCTACAAGAGCAGAATGATGTTAATAATTGAATAAATTACATTCAACACCATGTTATACGGTAGAAACTCGCATATGAATAATTAAATGTCTCGTCTGTAATAGTAGGTATATTTACCTGTTTCGTATTTATCAGGAGTTCGTTATGAGTTGTGGAGTATAAGTATAACGCTTGTCAATACGCAATGTTCGTGAATTGCGCATTGAATAACTTACGATATGAGATAGTGCAGAAAAAATAACTTGAAACCAGCTATCAGCCAGCAGCAATGACTGTAGATTGGCTACAAATCGTACCTACTTAACAGAGCACAGACAATGTGTTCAAGCAAAGACACATTTTTAACATGTACCTAAACATCAATAGCATTCTAACGGAGTGTAAATAAAGCCATTCCTATTCAACTCCCTCACAAAACAGCTCAATTTTGCTGTAAAACTACGTTACTTACGTCATTTTGGTCCGCGAGGTGTTCACCCTACTGCCGTTTTAAAGTTAAAACCGCATATATCCGTATAAATTTCATAGTGACATACGTCCTTTAAGATTATAGACAGCTAGGCACGTAGGCACGTGGCACGAGCATTCCCGACAGGAGGAATTTAATAATTACGACGCAGTACGCCGGGGGCTTCTAACGGCTAATTTACTCGCCCGAGCTTTTACCGGGCTCGATAAATTGACAAATGTATAATAATTACGACGAATTACTCAAAGTGGCGGTATGGAAGTGAGATGAATCGGATATCGGCTGGAATTTATTTTTCAATTGCTAATGTTGACGTCGATCAAATAACAAAATGATTCGACAGAATTTTAATAAACTAATAATGTTTTAAGGGTTATACTATAACAAGTGGAACTTTAAAAATAAAATAAACGTTTACATAATATAATAAGTAACACGAAATCAAACTGTAAGTTATTATCAGCAAAGATACCAAGATTTGTTTTAAATATTTTAACATCAACTGCCAATAAAAATATTAAGGACACTTGAGAACATAATATATACGTAAGCAATAAGCATATCTGGTAACTGAATTGTAAATTTTACTTCGGAACAGGAAGAATATTTATTAAAATATATAAGCATATATGTATTGAAAACTTCATTATTAAGCATGACATCATTTTAAATGATATTCATTATGATGACATTGTGAGTGCTGAAGGAATTTAAAATTTGTATGAAACCTTTCAAACACCAAACTATAAGGGTCTCATAAAACAACAACCACAAGTCCAAAGAAAATGAAAACAATCTACAATGTCACTAACAAAATACTCGACAAACTATCCGGTATTCGTGCCATTACGACAAATTGCATTGTTACGTCGACGGCCCTCGAGGCGAGTTACTCGGCCGGCGGGCCACTAGGCGAGTTACTCGCGCGTGCAAAGGCACTACAGAAGCCGTGTTTCGCTTTTTGCATTCGGATTATACTTTCATAGTTAATTTTACGCTGTGAGTAAATTGAGTTATACCTATTCAATTAATTAATACCGCGGTGGAATTAATACACACGTCCAATACTATACTATACTCATACTTATTTATTTGCAATGGATCACAGAGCCGGATCTAGGGGGGGGGGGGGGGGGGGGGGGCAAGCCGGGGTCCACGCCCCGGGCGGCAAGTTTAGGGGGCGGCAATTCGAACTTAATGAAGAAAAAAATACATCTTGACATGCAGTTGACATGACAAAAAATTTCGCGCTCGCGTTTTTTTATGACTTGATTCGTATGAAGTATTTTCCGCATCTGCATCATAATGTTTGAAAATTTTCGCGCTAGCTGCGCTCGCGTTTTCATCTATGCGTAGATGTGTTATGACTTTATGACCCGTCTCCCCTTAGAGTAGATAACTAGTAGCTACTTTTACTGTTCTGAAATGGTAGAGGTAACAATTTGTAAGACAATATATGCAGACGGGGGCGGCACTTTGTAGTTTTTGCCCCCCCCACGAAAAATTTCTAGATCCGGCGCTGATGGATCATATACATTACACGTCAGAAACAATGATAATATGTCAAGGTATAAATGATTTACAAATTATATCAGCTGTCAATGAGTACTACCTACAGAACATTTAATGTAGGTACCTAATCTCATTGCGGTAATGTAGCTGAAAGTATGGTTAAAAGTTACCTCGTCCTCATTTCCTCGGCTTGAAGCAGACGGGAGTCCGCTATCTGATCACAAGAATTGGTGTAAGTAGACACTAGATTTTCCGGCCTGCCATTTTATTGGGTTAGATTTTTGTAAAGAGAATAATGGAATAATGGGTGACATTTTAAGTACTTTTACTCGATTAAACGAGTCATAAACAACAATAATGATTAATTACTTGTATGCCCGCTCTATATGTTGGCCCAACGTCGGCCAATCTACGGGACGCAGCTATACGATAGAGGGAGCACGGTGTATTACCATCTCCTTCTATCGTATAGCTGTACTTCGTACCTAACAATTTTATATAAAATAGGTAATTAATTGAAAGTTTCCACCGATATCCGGATAATTCCGAATTATCCTTGGATAATCTAATGAGTGGCCACATTGTACTTCCTCTCGCGAAAATACGATGAATAACGGGACGTATACTATAGATACGTTTTTAAATAAACCCGAAGCAAGTGAAGGGATCAAAAAGTAAAAATGGGAGCTAAGTATAAGTGATAAACATCTAAACTATAATATTTCGAAGGTCAAAAATAACAAGTAACTTTCTTCTCAAAATTATTTTTTCAGAGCTAGTCAATCGTAGTCATAAATATCAATTCTACCCGCCATCAGGCGACAAAAATGGCCCTAACGAACGCGCGTTCGTTTTTCAAACTCAGCCATTGGTCGGCGGAGTTCCATTTTCAAATTTATGGAGCGGCCGACGCGACGTAACAGACGCATTTGCGCGGCGACAGAAGCCGTGTTCCGAATCACGCCAACAACGACCACAGCGTTTACAGTGCTGACGGCCGGTCCGAATCAGTAAGCGCGCTCAAGGCCGCGTGAGTGGTGTTTTGATTCGGACCGGGCATGTTGTGTTTACTGTTTACTGTCATGTTCATATATCAAACGTCAACTTGACGTTTGGTTTAAGGTGCTTACGCCTTGGAGTGTGGGCACTGTAAACGCCAACATGGCGCCGTCCATGACATCATCAATGACGTCACGACATCTCATGTAAACGCTATGAGCGTGATTCGGTCCGATCGTAAACGCGTTTATACGCTGTAAACGTGATTCGGAACACGGCTATAGTCGTTTGTGAAGGTTTAGGCGCGAATTTTTTTTTGTGTTTCTATCAACAGCGTTGTTTCGTAAAAGTGCATTGTTAGTTGGCTTTGGGACGATGGAAGCTGGTTATGCTGTTATTTATTGGGTTATTTGTTTTAGGGCGCAGCGTCAATCTTACAATACAAGCATTTTTTGATGCAGGCCGAAATTGGACCAAAAGACTACTGGTTCTCGCTGTAGACCTCGCGATTGTTTTTTTTTTTTGATAAAATAAAATCATTATCATTATCCTAACATTCCTAACCTTTATCCCATGTCAATTGGGGACGGTTCTCCGTATCAATTTGCGTCTGCATTCATTCTTGCGCCGTCTTTAATTATACCAATTTTTTATCGAACTTTCTCACAAAATTTCACGAGAATCGCTTGAAAAATGCGACCTGTAAAGGAGAACAACCGGAAATCTGGATATACAGACGATACGAAAGCACTTTTATCGAAGCTGAAGCGGTGACCTTCGATTCACTCGGTCCATAACCTCTTCAGACTTTTTCTTGGTCCCGCGTGGTTATAAATTATACACAGTCTTTTTGTTTTATTTTTAATAGCACGACAAACTTCTGTAGGTAATTAGAAAGGTCGCCGAAATTTAGGGCCTAAATGCAAAGTCCAAACTTAATTCGTCGTCATTTGATTCGTACACGTCGTAATGAACGTTGTACATAATGAGCTAAAATTCAAATTCGGTCGAGTGTACATGCATATGAAACACGATCTCAGTTCGTTAGTCGTTTATGCAAATTTGGACCACTCTGTTTAGTTTACTATCTCTGGTTCACGAATAAATTGCTGTTTGTTACTACTGACAATCAACTGAGATTATAAATATAGTTTTAATTCCATTGAAAACCCTATCTCTATTTTATTGAAAAATCTATTTTGAATCATTTTTGTTAGAGTACCTTTTTCTCACGAGCGCGGGTGAGCAATGCCATGGTTGTGTGTTGAGCTATACATGCACATTGTCTATGTGTGCGTCAGCGTAGGAGCTACGAGTTCACGTTGTCTATGTGTTCGTATGTGTCACTACTACAACAATATAACCCGCGCTCGTGAGATAAAAGCACTATATACATAGGTAAGTAGGTATATAGTTGATGTCTCCGTTTTAGCTAGGGCAAAAAGGTTTTCGTATGTAGATTCGGCTAGACTCTAGCCGCTAGAGTTTGAATTTCTAAACCGATTCTCCTGAAATGTTGTAGGTTGTAGGTCCTATTCCATTATTACCTGACTATATAGTTTTAAGTTCAGCGAGCGGGTTTGATAATTATATACCTACTTTTTTTTATATAGTTGATGTCTCCGTTTTAGCTAGGGCAAAAAGGTTTTCGTATGTAGATTCGGCTAGACTCTAGCCGCTAGAGTTTGAATTTCTAAACCGATTCTCCTGAAATGTTGTAGGTTGTAGGTCCTATTCCATTATTACCTAACTATATAGTTTTAAGTTCAGCGAGCGGGTTTGATAATTATATACCTACTTTTTTTTAATTAAAAACTCTAAAGCTCGCACAGAGACGCTCGCGGAGAGAGAGAGATTAGCCTGTTTTTTTTTCTATAATATACTGCCATAGTATAAATGTAAGGCGCGTTCATTTGTTTCTTGCCAATTCTAGCATAGAACTGGTATAGGATAGAACTTTATAGATAAAAAAAACAGAGTACAGTATTTATTGTTCAATCGCTTATTTTCAGATCCCTTTAAAATCACCTTTTAACAAGACCGCTAGGAGAATATTGGGCACACGAAATTTGAAGTTGTTTTAGGATTGTACATTCTCTGTTCTCTATAGAGCACCCAGAGATCAAAGACAAAGAGAGGCCTCTGCAAAGCCATTAGCTTACGTATAGTCAACGCAACGACGATCCGTAAATCGGTGACTATTGCCACAGAAGGAATACATTAGTTCCTTAAGCTGCGTGAATTTTAATAAGTCGTTGTATCAAATGTCAGTTTTAAGGTCGTGAGATATATATTAAGCTAGCGGTAGCCCAGTGGTTCAAGCATGCGGCTGTCAAGCGGCGGCCGTGGGTTCTAATCCCAGCTCGTACCAATGAGTTTTTCGGAACTTATTTATGGAATATCATTTGATATTTACCGTTAGCTTTTCGGTGAAGGAATACATCGTGAGGAAACCTGCATACATCCGCGAAGAAATTCAAAGTTGTATGTAAAGTCCCCAACCTGCTCTGGGCCAGCGTGGGCTGCTCAATCCCTCTCATCTATGAGAGGAGGCCAGTGCCCAGCAGTGGGACGTATATAGTATAGGCTGATGATGATAATAAGATATATATGGTGTAGGTATACATTATACAGTGCGGTGCGAACCCTAAAGATTCTACCAGTTGACCGTTCTAAAGTCTCGAATAATAAGGGGGTTTTACCTATGAAATTACTTACCAATTTTTTTCTTTGTCACTTTTCACCCGGGACCCATCGGTAGGGGACGCCCCCCAGGCATTGGGTGACACTGTCATTGCTGTGTCACTCACCCCTCCTAGGATTTTCGCAGTTCTAGGGGGACGGGGTCCGCTAATCCCAAGATTTAGTGAGTGTGGATTTCGATTTAGTGTGAGTTTAGATTTAGTTTTACGAAGGACTGGAATTGGGTTACCTTGCTCCCAGCGGGAACACCTTATTGTGCTGTATCACTGGTGTCAGACGGGGGTGGCCGTTGGCTATGTACTGTCTCCCGCTGAGCAGGTTGCTCTCTACCACAGGTAGCTTATCTTCTAGCTGTCTGTTAGTCTTAGACCGGTCCCCCATACTAGAGCTAAGCCTGTAAGATACCTAATCACGTTCAGTATCACTGGTGTCAGACAACGGCGGCTCGTTGGCTATGTACTGTCTCCCGCTAAGCAGGTTGCTCTCTACCACGGATATCTTATCTTATAGCTATCTCTTGGTCTTAGACCGGTCCCCCATGCCTAGATGCATGCTACGCCTGTTAGACATCTACTCAAGTACTCACGTTCAGTATCACTGGTGTCAGACAGCGGCGGCTCGTTGGCGATGTACTGTCTCCCGCTGAGCAGGTTGCTCTCCACCACCGGTCGCTTATCTTCCAGTTGTCTCCTGAACGCGCGATGGTCGTCCTGCAATGAACAAAATGTTAATAAATACAATGCAATACAATGTGCTCTTTATTGTTCACCAAAAATAGTGCACAAAAGAAATCAAGATCAAATTAAACACGTAAAATGGTACAAAACAGGCGGTCTTATCGCTAAAAACGAAAGCTATACCTCTTCCAGCTACTCTGTACAATGCGGACAGCAGTAATAATACATTATTATTACACGACGGAAACTTATTTAATTTGCTTTTTAAATTTTTTTAAATGTAAAAATATACAAACTATAGCATGACGATTTTTTCAGATTGCGCCTTGAGGAACATGATACGTTATAAAATAAAATCACGACAGATTTATATAGGTACCATTATTTGAAACTAAAACTCAAGAACCGTGATATAAATCCCTTCAAATTCGTAAGATGATAAAACTCGATACACTATCGTTGGGGGCCCATTATTTTTGATTCGTTCGGATTTATGGCGAGGCACCGGCGTGAAATATCGCGCGCCACGGAATCGAACCCTTGTCTATGTGTCTATAGCTGTTATAGTCTCTTACAAGCATAGTCCAAGAGATCGACTAAGATTATTGCCCTCAGATTGTTGAAGCCGCTCAACCAATCTCATCTCGTAGCGTATTCCAGTGTTTAAACCGCCCGCGTGGACGTGTTGGAGGTTTCCCTTGGATTTTCCCCACGAAACTTTACAACTTTCCATTGGGCCCGGCCTATAGCCACAGTCAGGTTAAAAAAAAGATTATTGTCACATGGAATTATTGTGATTATCTATACTTTCCGATACTTTGAATGTGTAATTATGACGCCATCGCATTGGGAAAATTTAATGATACATTTATATCTTCGTACAAATAATATAAATGTGAAGGTTTAGATGTTTGGTTGTTTGTTACGCAATCACGCAAAAAAGGGCTGAATGGATTATGATGATATTTTTTATACAACCAGTTTGTAGCGCTTTTTTAAGGGGTTTACAGGGGAAATTTTGATAAAAGCTGAAAACAGTTTTCTTCCATTTAAATGCTTAGTCTATTAGCGAATTTTCAAGTTTCTACCTTTTTTTTCATATAAACTTTCCACCCCTATTAAATTTAAGATGGCTGACGGAGGAGCTGGTTCCTGTCAAAAACATAAAGCTAACCGAACCAGACCCAACCCAGACCTAACTAGACCCTGAAAAAAATTAGGTGCTTTTGTCCAGCGTGTCCACATTATCAGCGTGTTCACGTGAAACTGCCTCACTACTTTAGTCGCCTTTTACGACAGACGGGACGCGACAGGACAGCGTAAGAGCGAGTATACACGGTTGACTAGCTCTTTGCCTAGAGATGATAAAATATCCTATACGTTACGTATCGGTAATAAAATAAACTTTACGACTTAAACGGGTTTTATACTCGTTACTTGGCTGTATCATTGAGTCTTCGAATTCTTACAAGGACGGCTTCATCGTCACGAATCTTGTTCTAATAATAATATTTAAGAAAACCTTATTAAATGGGAGAGGTGCCTTAAATGGGAGTAAATTAGGTGTAATAGATAGAATTGAGTAAGTTTTTTGTCCAACTTTTACAATTGCAACTGCAGATTATTATTTATTATTGTTATTTCCGGATACGAGTAGGCCTTCCTTTCAGCCTTCACACGTATTTCGTCATTTACAGTTGAAAAGAGTTGCAAATTTAATACAGGGGTAAAAAAACCTCGTCGATCAACTGCGAAGCAAATAAATAGAGCTAATCCAAGCCGTCAACACGCGTAATCAGCGGCGGAATCAGGCGCCATTTTGTCCCGGCATTTTGGTTTTCCGTCGCACCGCAAAATGGCTGACGCGTGTTCACAAATTGTTTGCTAGGGTTGCTATTTGTTGCTCAAAATTTACAGTTTTATATCGCCTTTTCGCCAGTGATTACGCTATTATACTTTTTTCTTATCTACTTTTGAATATTTTTACTACAAACAGGTATTAGATCGAAATAATGAGCGAATTTGTTCAAGGTATAGGTTGACCACATTAAGTAAAAATTATAAGTTATCAAACTTCAAGTAGGTAATCTACGATTACTCTGTAGTTAATATAATGAACACGCTTGGTTATTATGAATTTCAAAATCGAAAATTCTATTAATTTCTATTGACTATTCTTACATCATAACTAAAACCCACAATAGAATATTCTTTATGACCACCTGCTGTTTGTTTCTGGTTATAATAATTATGTATTTGCTGTGTTGGTACCTATTGTAGGTATAGTATTTGTTCTTCTATTGAGATATGCAATAAAGAGTAATTATATTATATTATATTTAGCAAGTAATTCAAGCTAATTCACAACCCTAGAACAAAACAAAATACTAAAACGTTTCCAGATTTCAATTAATTTGCTAGGCACATTAATTACGCAGCGAATAGTTGTAATCGTTCGGGTATCATCAGATTAGCCGCACCGCAATTTACCAATTAATAACGTTATTCATATTATTAAATCTATGGTCATTATGCCTCAATATTACATTAGATAAATTGTTCCTACGAATGAATCCTACGCTAAATTTTGAGATAGGTGTCAAAGCGGACCTAATGGCTCCAAAGCCCAAAAAGCAATTCTGCCCTTCTTAGGTTCGTAATGGCCCAACCAAAGGTGGGCAGAACCGGAAAAATACTAGGGGGATGATAAATGGTGATGATTAAGTTTCATTTTTGAAATAATATCTTGTGATAGGAAAACATTGAATATTTATTGACTTGCACAAATCTACCATCGCAAACTATATAAATGTGTAATCATCAAGCATCAGGGATTTCTTTATCTATGTCAGCAATACATAGTCTCTCGGTTATCGATACGTACAAAAACAAAAGAATCAAGAATTACTTGTTGTTCGACCTAGATTGGTTTCCAGGTGGTTTCTGTAAGACCAGTCTCACCTGTTGTTTGAGTATCTCCCAACACCCACTCGGTGTATGCTCTCCAGCTGGTTTCTGCAAGGCCAGTCTCACCTGTTGTTTGAGGTTCTCCCAACACCCACTCGGTGTATGCTCTCCGGCTGGTTTCTGTAAGGCCAGTATCACCTGTTGTTTGAGGACTTGCGCGAGGTCCCCGCGCGGCGGCGCGAGCGCCGTCAGTTCGGTCTCCTTGCGGATCACCCACTCGGTGAGCTCGCGCAGCGAGAGCAGCAATGCGGACCAGTGCTCCGCGTTGCTCTCCAGCCGATTTCTGGAACAATGTGATAAGTAATGTAAGAATAGGAATTTATTTTAAAGATGTAAGTATCATTTATTTGGGAGCTTTTGTCAAACTGCAAGATAATTCTAACACATGTTCAATAAAATGAAAAAACAAAATGCAGAAAGTAAAGTACGTTGCTTGTTAAATTCAAATAATGTCTGCAATGCATTCCAATCATTCTAAATAGTAGAGGAGTTCTACGATATCAATGTATGGGAGGGTCATAATAATTCCCAAGGAAGCGATGTTTGATTTTTTTAGTTCTTTGTGTGTATCTTTTTGACATACTAAAAATCTTCCAAAATCTGACCGCGCAAAATGCGTTTTTTGACCCCCCAAAAAAAAATTTTTGGATTATTTTTTTATTACTCAATGATGCTTAGTGCTACAGAAAAACTTCGTATTAGAAATATGTTTAGCATACAATTATCTATAACTTTGCTTCTTATCACTTTATTGATAAATCTAATAGTTCACGAGAAAAATGCTTTACAACATTGCGTTTCTTGTTAAAAACCTGTTGGTTAAAAGGCTTACTAAAATTAAACTATACCTTATGCAGACGGCAAGACACTTTACCCTGTGATACTTGGGACCAATAAGAATGATTTGATCTGAGGAAATGAAAATTTCATCCACTGGATTTCAAGATGGCGGTCCTTTTCTAAAATGGAAGCTGCATTTTTTCAAAAGTGATTTGTTACAAAACGGCAGCTGCCATTTTATTAATACTGGTATCAATCGATTGGTACTGACACCACTAATCAAAATAAGAAAAATGTTATTTAAAAATTAAAGATGGCGGCAGACTATTAACAAAAATGTAAAATTTTCATTGTTCTTTTTTTCATTATATTAAAAATAACAACTAAATGTCCAGTTATATCGTCACTTTATTTATTTAAATAAATTCTCGTAGTATTATCTACGAGATAAAACAAAAATTATGACAATCCGTCGATTAGTTTCTAAACTATATGAATTACAAACGGGCCTCGGCAACTGTATCACGGTAGATATGGAAACAAACTGCTTTTTTGTAATGAAAATAAGACGTACAGTCGTAGTAGTGAAGAGACCGAACTTAGTGATTGTTTTTGATGCTATCTAATTTTCATCCGCCAGAAACCGAGATTACGCCACTTTAAAATTATATATTTAAAATAATCTTCTAAGTGAAAGACTGGACACATTTGGAAATTCAATATATGGCAATCGAAAGAGGAAACGCTACTTAACATTTGAAAAATAATAATTTAGGTCCTGATGCTTTTTTTTTAAATAATAAAAATGGGGAACATTAAACAGGAAACTTTTATTTATCTTTGTTACGCAACAAACTACTTTTATATTCAAAATACAATGTAAAAATCGCATTTTGTAATAAATATAAATATAAAAAAAAACTGTTTTCTCTCATTAAAAAAAATCGTTTGAACAAAATATACAAAATCTGGGCTTTTACAAGGTATAAATAAATAAAAAGTCGTTAGTTGCAAAACGAAAAAAAAAGTTTTTTTTTATTTTATTTCCAGAAGAAAAGTTTTAAAATCTAAGCGTTTTTCTGTTAAATAGCGTATTTATATTTCGATTGCCATATTTAATTTTTAAATCTGTGCACCCTTTAACTTGGTAGAATACTTTAAATGTATTATTTTGAAATGGTGTAATCTCGGTTTCTGACGGATGAAAATTAGATAGCATCGAAAACAATCACTAAGTTCGGTCTCTTCACTACTACGACTGTACAACGCGTCTTATTTTCATTACAAGTGCAGTTTGTTTCCATATCTACCGTGATACAGTTGCCGAGGCCCGTTTGTAATTCATATAGTTTAGAAACTAATCGACGGATTGTCATAATTTTTGTTTTATCTCGTAGATAATACTACGAGAATTTATTTAAATAAATAAAGTCACGATATAATTGGACATTTAGTTGTTATTTTTAATATAATGAAAAAAAGAACAATGAAAATTTTACATTTTTGTTAATAGTCTGCCGCCATCTTTAATTTTTAAATAACATTTTTCTTAATTAATTTAATGGTGTCAGTACCAATCGATTGATACCAGTATTAATGAAATGGCAGCTGCCGTTTTGTAACAAATCACTTTTGAAAAAATGCAGCTCCCATTTTAGAAAAGGACCGCCATCTTGAAATCCAGTGGATGAAATTTTCATTTCCTCAGATGAAATCATTCTTATTGGTCCCAAGTATCACAGGGTAAAGTGTCTTGCCGTCTGCATAAGGTATAGTTTAATTTTAGTAAGCCTTTTAACCAACAGGTTTTTAACAAGAAACGCAATGTTGTAAAGCATTTTTCTCGTGAACTATTAGATTTATCAATAAAGTGATAAGAAGCAAAGTTATAGATAATTGTATGCTAAACATATTTCTAATACGAAGTTTTTGTGTAGCACTAAGCATTATTGAGTAATAAAAAAATAATCCAAAATTTTTTTTTTGGGGGGTCAAAAAACGCATTTTGCGCGGTCAGATTTTGGAAGATTTTTAGTATGTCAAAAAGATACACACAAAGAACTAAAAAAATCAAACATCGCTTCCTTGGGAATTATTATGACCCCTAAGGCTAGATCTCTTCTACTAAAAGCAAATCAGGTAAACCATTGTTCCTAGAGACATATACGTGTTGGTTTTACGTCAAATATAGTATTAAAATGTTGGTAAAAGTAGAGACGGGAACAACTAAGTTTTTTTTTCAGTCGCACTGATGTCAAATATTTTCTAACAAGGCTTTTGAAAGCAAAATACAACTGTGACATAACAAAATGTAACCAAATTGTATTCAGCGGAGTGAATAATCACAAGGAATTCCTCTAACTCGCTAAACTCTAAACAAAACAATAGGGGACGCAATATTAACAACTTCCACTGCTCCGGCGAAGTTGGCTGGGACATTAGCTAGTCCAAAAGGCAAACTAGCAAATAGAAAATTTCATATTTCAATTCAGACATGCTGCTTTCGCACTTATGAATATCAACAAAGATTGGAAAAGATTACTGCATCTAAGAAGAATCTAAAAGAAATGTAACTGTAAAATTAATAGTTTACACTTTTACCTATTGATATTAAATAAATATTTAACCATTTCGATACAAAATAACAAACAGCGTATTAGACTTCCTTAAAGTAGGACAAAAACTACTTCATATGACTGAAGCGCTGGAAAGCCCAAAAGTTATACCAGCGAATTCAAAACGCCCCGTCAGATACGCGGTAGCTAAGTCCACATGTTTCAAATTTCCGACGACGAATTGAGGCAAATAACTCCAGACCCAGCATCGATGGAAACGCGAAATTAGCATGAAGTTTATTGGAAAAGTTTCACATGATCATAATCTCAATAATCTTGTGCAATCTTTCACATAAAACCAAATACTCTATAAATCTTCATTATAATGTTGTTATGATTAGACACTCGTAGTTTAATAACATAATTATACCGTTTGAACAAAAGTAAGCATTTTGATTTAAACCTCATGTTCGTGAATCTTTGAATTAAAAATCCAAGTCAGTGAGTAGTCAGGTATAAATGTTTATTTTTGTTAATCTGTTTCCTATAATAAGTATGCAGAAGCTCTTTTTTATTGCCAGAATTTCCAATTACTGCGAGTATGAGAGTAGGTGAAAATGAAGTCTGCCTGAATGCCTTGCCACAAGCCGAGTAAGGACTTCTGCCAGCGCTGGCGCGGTGTAGGTATGTCTACGCTGTGATTTTGACTCCTAGGGATGGGACAATTTATTTCTTGATTAGTTCGAAGGATTGATGATTAACAAGTAACATTTCACATTGTGTCAGTTCTAGCCGGAAAAATAAAATCAGACCTACCGCAAATTGGCGAGGTGTTACGTTAATTAATTATTTGTAAACAGTTTCATTGTGATGTTGATTGCACCGAATTTGCGGCCGCAATCGAATACGATGCCAGCGAGCCGTGAAATATGGATAAAGTGCTTTATTAAATTATGGGGACGAATGAATCCCATAAAATGCTTTGAATATTCATGTTAGTTGACAAGTAGCAAGTATATAGGACCCAATATTGAACCTTGGAGGAGACCTCGGCCTGTCAATACCGTGGATGATTAGTGCACCTTTTGGTATTTGTTTTCAGTATGTCTATTCGGTTATGAAACATCTGCAAAGTTGTACAATTATTATTAAGCTGACTGTCCTATAACAGTTATAATGTAGCGAAAGCAAAAACTAGCAATGTCACAATGAGATTCAAGATTTTAAAGTCAAGATTAGTAAAGTTTTTGAATAGCTGACTAGACACCTAGAGATACGATAGAAGTATTTAGTTAATTAACGCATTCACTGCCACCAACGCATATATGCGTTTCCGTTACTTTCACCCAGTGCCTTGAACGCATAGACGCATTCATAATATTTAGTGACTTTCACCCTGTGCCTTAGTGCCTTAGACTTAGAATAGTCGGTTGAACTCACATGTGCGTTTGGGGCACACAGCAAAGTGCGGCACCTGCCAAATGTCCAGGAAAAGAGGGTGGCAGTGAATGAGTTAAGAATAAGAATATTTTAAAATTCCAACATCACAAAGTTCAAACTACAAATGATCTAAGCGTGTCCCATGATCCCATCCCTACGTCTCCATATCTTAAATGCTATATTTGAAGACAATTGCACAGACTTTTACACTCCTTTGCCTTAATTCGAGTCCCACATCTATGTTCGGTTTTAATTTTATATGCACAAAGTCTCATTTCGAATGATTACTTCAAACTTGAAATCCCAGCAACAATTCTTGCTGCAGTTTGCGAGGTCCTTAGTATTATAAGAATAGGGGATATTTTTGAACGTGATTGGAGTTGGGTAGAGGGTAGGTCTAGATGGGTCCCGTAGGTTAAAGTAATGAAGATGAAATGTCGTTTCGGTATAAATTAAGCCAAGTTGAAATTGCGGTGAAATTCAAAAGTTTGCGAGAAAAATTAAAGTCCGCTCATGAATTAAATTAAAATGCGGGTGGATGATAATTTATTTTACGACGTATTACAGAGGTATTATTCATAAGTCCGCCGTTATCGTATGTTAAAGACTTTTTTGTAATTTAGGGTGGTCTGAATATCAAATTAATCGATTCCAATTTGATTTTATTAGTAAGGCTTTGACGCTTATAGTTACCATGTACATCTTTAAAAAATACGGATTATTATTATTTTCACATTATGTTTCTGTTTTTAACCAGTAAAACTTAGATTAATCAATTATATTTTGAGTACCTATTAGAAGATTTTTTGATGCGATATTTTAACATTTAAATGTATCCTTGTGGCCTATTTGAAGAATATATGTTCTGATATTGGAATTGGAGGGTTTATGGTTCTTGCAGGATATTCGTTGCACTTACAGCAAAAATTAAAGTTACAAAACTGAAAAGAAAAATGAGTAAGTATGAATTATTTTCTTCATAGAAGAAACTGAAAGATCATCCGATACTTTTTCACAATTTAAATCTTCAATTATTATTTTTTGTTAAAGTCACAGTAAGTCTTCGTTCGAATTTCGTGCCATTTCTAACCTAAGCCTGCCTAATAACACTTTTAATTAAAAAGCCAAGTAAAAAGATCAAGAGACCCTAACCCTTTATACATCCATTTTGAACTGAAATATGTACCGCTGGTGTAAATTGAGGCAGAGTGCGGCGTGCTATCGAGTTAGTTGTCGGCTAAATTAGGTTAGCGGCGGAGGCATTTGCCACTATAGCATCCGCATTGTCATTGGGAGTATGCGTCCGCGTGAATTTAAACTATGAACAGACATTTATGTGCAATTTGCACATAACTTAACACACATTATGTGTTCGTGTGAGGGAATTTCATTTTACGTGTCGGCTGGCTCTTGCCCGCGACTTCGTCCTCGTGGATCTCGTTCATCGCGATATAATTTAATTGTTATTTTGTATATCAGGCGCTTACCTAGTCATCGCCCTTCCATATAAACTTCTAAGCGTTTTAAACCTTAAGGGATGATTTCAGGTATAAAAAGTATCCTATGACCTTATCCGTGACTGAAACTATCACCATACCAAATTTCATCTAAATCGCTTCAGCGGTTTAACTGGGAAGAGAAACAGACAGACAAACACACAGGCACACTTTCGCATTTATATAGTATGGATATTTCGTATGAGTTGAGGTTCAAATCCGCGACCTTCAGATTGCAATATTCGTACCATATTGCCCGGCAGACTAAAAGTAAGCAGGTCATCGCTACAATGTTACACTGGCCAGGTATGAAAGTTCCGCAGAAGCGAGTGGAAACCGCAGCCAAAGGGTTTGTTTTGTTCCCAACTCAGGTGCGCTGCGGTCGCCCTAGTTAACACACGTGTGCTGTGGTTTGGGATTAAATAAAATTGTTCTACAAACCCCTAATTACGTACAGGAGCAGGACAAAAGTTCAAAGGGATCGTGGAAACAAAAGTCTCTCTCCAGTACCCTTACCATGAGTTTGCAATGTTTGCATTACCGTACTCGCTAGCGACTGCGTAAACGATTTAGCCTGGCCGCCAGTGAGAGGGGAGTTGAAGCCTCTCGCTCTAAGAGCAAGATGCTTCAACTCCCCTCTCCTCCGTTTCCGTTCGGAATTCCGTGTGTCTGCGGCCAGGCTTAGTATGGCGATTCTTAGTTCTATTGTAACCGCTAGAGGCGCTGTACTTTTGTCATACCAAATCGTTTACGCAGTCGCTAGCGAGTATGGTAATTATTTTATTTATCGTATGGCATTTATTTCGAACCGTGAGGTCTTCGAGAAGACAGTACGGCTGCCAGTTTTTGTTGCACTTTTAGAACCACTACTACGGACGTGGTGCAACTTCGACCCCCCTTTGTCAAGTGAGTGGACAACTTGACTGTGAGAAGTTTTCAAGCCGTCCGACGGCGTCCAACTTGGCTTAACGACTGCTGCCATAGACATAGTATGGTAGCAAACATTGAAAACTCATGGTTACGGTATTACGGTTTCAAATTGTAGACTATACTATAGGGGCCTGGTGCAGATGTTTATGAAATGAATGGCAGTACCATACATTTTTCGCACCAGTTCATGTGGATCGTCCTTGATTTTAAGATTCATCATAAACTAATCAATTAACTAAGCTTCACAACCATTAAACCAAACTTGCCATTAAAATAGTTTAAAGTGCTTTATTGACTAGGCGAGCGCCCGTTTCCACCCGTAAAAGGAGTAGGTATAAAGCGATTCGACGCTTGTTTTATTTGCGATGGAATCACTAAGCATTTTACCACTTTACGGGGCCACGCATGCAGATCGCGTTTTATTGTACTGTGACGTCACAGTTGTAGCGGTATGGTCCATACCAATCCATATTATATATATTTTTTAATATTATACAATTTTGTCTTTGTGTGTGGTGGAGGAAAACTTCGAGATGAAACCGATTTAACCACAAAAAAGTTCCACAGGTATTAACGCATTCACTGCCACGCTCTTGTGCTGGAAATTCGGCAGGTGCCGCACTTTGCTGTGTGCCCCAAACGCACATGTGAGTTCAACCGACTATTCTAAGTTTAAGGCACTAAGGCACAGGGTGAAAGTTACTAAATATTATGAACGCGTCTGTGCGTTTAAGGCACTGGGTGAGAGTAACGGAAACGCATATATGCGTTGGTGGCAGTGAATGCATTAAAGTGAATGTTTGTTGCAGATTTGTTGTCAACGCAATCTTCTGCTAGCTGATTCGTCAAACCAGGCTTCATCATATAACTTTCTGCCGTCCACAACGCGTTTGCGCCATTCGTCTCTATCAACGTCTCGAACGGCTTATCACGCTTAGCGTAGTCCTTAAAGCGACACATAATCTTATACCATTAAAATTATTGAAATAATTGAACTTATGACCCGCCGCTTACACTGCGACGCAACCTCAACAAGTCTATCTCCAATCGGAACGGAATAAAACAGTCTTTATGGCCACCACCTTATCACCCGCAAACACATCTGCACTATACTCCAACTTTTATCGCCGCATCACTTGTAAAGTAGGCAATAAAATGCTTTTATGCGACTGTACTCGTCTTTATGTAGCCTTTAAGGGCTTTAAATGTCTAGGATTCTTATGGATCGCCCTCTATTGATTCGCAATGCACTTATCGACTTTTGAATCGGCGTAGGTAAGGCATACCGAATGAGGAAGTGATTCCATCTAACACACCAGGAGAGGTAGGGCACAGCAAAATGTCATCTTGCTCGAATATGGAGCAGCCCAACTGGGGAAGACCTTGCAGAAGACCGCAGCCATAATAACATCATATACCTACTCAGGTATGTAGTGTTGTGTTCCTGGAGGTGAGCAAGGTTTCCAGAGCTCCCGAGGTTGCACTGTGTTGAGAGTGAGGGAGCTAAATTGGTCCCTTCTGCTGTCAACACAGTGCATCCTCAAATTTTATAAAGGGTCGGCAACGCGCACGTGACTCTTTTGGAGTTGCGAGCGTCTATAGGCTGCGGTGTCCGCTTACCATCAGGTGATCAGGTGGACCGTATGCTTAACCAAGACAATTGGGTATAGAGCGTGTCATCCACGCGCCCCTTCACAGCGAAACTCATATTAATCTATGCGCAATTGTATGGATTGGCATGTGGAGGGGCGCGCCTTCGTGGATGACATGCATTCAAAGCAAGCTGTAGCTCTAGTATAAGTTTTTTCGAAACATTAACTAATTCGAACGCGTTTGCGTTTTGTCTCAAAATGTATGAAAACGCTCTCACCGAGTTTGAAATACGCGCGTTCATCGGTTAGCAACAAATGTTATACTCACTGTTTTAGTTTCCACTAGTGACCACCAGAGGCGCTGTTCACGTTTCATACCACTTTCATACATTTTGAGACAAAACGCAAACGCGTTCGAATTAGTTAATGTTTCGAAAAAACTTATACTAGAGCTACTGGAAGCCTATCGTTTTCCTGCCGCTTACCCCTTGGTTACAGTGACTGTACAAAACATCTTAACCTGTTAGATTTGATGAAAGTATTATGATGTTTCCAGCGTAAGTACAAACAATTTCAGATATTCTATGCAAGTTCTAACAGAAAATATGCCTTTGCAAATACCTACACCTTAACTAATATGGAATGCGAGTAACGCGAAAAACTTACAGCCCGCTCGGGCTAAAGGTGAACTACTTCAAAATGGCTGCGGGTCAAGGCGGCCGCACGTTACACCGTGCCGTGCACGACGCGAATATTTGGGTTTAGAGCGACTTCCGAGGTTTTCCCGAAGGATTACAGTATGGGGTTCTTCAAGAAACGATATATAAATTTCCTTTAAACTGCGCGAGTCTTACTGCTTGGTTACAGTTTTTGAAGTGAAACTTCTTTAGCGGCGCTGAGCACTTTTGGTGATGGGGATTTTTTTTAAACTCACGACAGATCGACAGATTCGTAAGGAGGTCTCAATAAAGTGGACGGAAGTACGCCTAGGACGCTCCACGATCAGCTAAGTTGACTCCTCCTAATATCGTTTGACCTGTTTTAATACAAATAAGTACTAACAAACAAATGATTTCATCCTCCTCTCTTTCTACCGCGCGGCGAAAATGTATGCCTGCGCCTGCTGTTTCGTTTAGGCGGCGCAGGGCGCTTGCGCGAATGTGCGTGTGTGTTTCGTTTTCACTTCTGCCGGCCGGCACTGCCGGAGTGCAACCCGTTGTTTTTTTTTAATGCATCGTCGGTGGCAAACTAGCGTACAGCCCGTCTGATGTTAATCCGTCACCGCAGCCTATGTACGCTTGCAACTCCAGGTGTGTCACATGTGCGTTGCCGACCCGATCAACCCATCATGATTAGTACAAGAAGAAACACGCTAACGGAGTGCTCAGTACGGTGTAACAAAGGTAATGTAAGTTTTCCAGCAGCATGCGTCTAAGAATGCAGTATTTATGTCCGGCCCGCACAAAGGCTAATCCGGGAATGCGGGGTGCCGGGCTCGGTTCCTGGCGGGCTTTGATGCTCGCGGTTTGTTTTCAGTCAAGGTATTCCTTGATGTAGCTAATCATACGCGTATACTGTACCTATATAAAATGTGTTATGGTAATTCTATCGAAAACTTCTAACTTTTAGACAGAGTTTTTTTTTAATTTACGTTTGAAATCTGCCTTCATTCTTTTAGGAATTCTTTTCTCGTTGGAGATTCAGTATGTGTATGTGGTTCATTTTATTTTTTAGTTAGAATATTTTAATAAAATAGTATTTATTCGATCTAATCCTAACAAGGTCTATTAGAGGGTCAGATGGAAGTCGCTTTCAAAAAACTAGTTCCTAGTTCTTAACTAGGGATTAATCTAGGGAAGGCACAAGCACAATCAATACTTATATATGTAAGTTGAAAAGTATTGCACAGTACTGCCTGAGGTTGAGTTAATAATGCCTCCCTTGTTCATTTCTCATACTACTTTGCCCTGTTTTGCCTTTTTTTATGATATTTACCTCTTTGTATTGTATATTATGTTGTATTGCGTTCCGTGGGTCACGTACGGTGCTGTCTGAAAACCAGCGCTGCAGGTGTTTAACACCTCAGCATAATGCTGAGACAGCAACCGATTTGCTGCCGCGAAGACACACATTATTTTATATGTTCTGAGTTTTGTACGTCTATTATTTTTTGTATCTGTGTGTCTTTTGTGCAGTAAATAAATGTTTCTTCTTCTTCTTCTTCTTCTACTTCTTTTAGTTACTATACTGGCTCAACAACTTAGCTAAACCATACCTACATAATTCTTTTTCAATAACCAATAACAAACTTGTTTACTGCCCAACAACGGAGCAAAAAATGGCGGATTAATTGCTCGAAAATAAGGGTGACTTGACAGATCGGTTCCCCCAGTAAACAGGACTCTGCGACATGGCGTTACGGTTCAATTTAGAGTGGATTAGGGCGAATGATTTATGATATATCGTTAAGTTGGAGTGATTAATTCACTTTTCCGGTTGATCAAAGGTATAAGCTGAGGCGATTCCTGATCAAGTTTAAAGTCAGTTGCTCAAAGTCAAAACATTCAAAAAATTAAAATTTTCGTCGGTTACTGTCACTGTTCCTCATTAAATAGAATGATTTCAACAGATGTAATCGTATAAATTATGTATTAAATACATCCCGACGCAAAAAAGTTTTCGTAAAACTAGTGATTAATTCAATTCAATTTCATTTATTTCAGACTACAAATGATGGATGATTAGGAGAGAAAGCAAAGGAGACAGCCTGTATAGCGCTAGGAGGATAATATGTCATTTTAACTTAAAATACAAACACGAAAGTTTAAATTCAATCAATCAAAAGTTAAATCTTCGATAAGTGACAGCTTTGAGTGGTTACTAACTGAGCGCTACCGTGCTTTCGAAGGCATGCCACTGATGCTGGCTGCTGTCTCCTGGCGCTATTGATACTCGTTTTAAATAAGCCAAGTTAGAAGCTATCGGGCGGCTTTAACAGTCAAGTAGCTTGATAAGCTTAATCGCAAATATCACAATAAGTTTTCTTTCCCCTTGGGTTGGAAAGCCAGATGGCAATCGCTTTCGTAAAACTAGTGCCTACGCCATATCTTGACACTGGGTAGAGGACCCCAGGAATCCTTCAGGATGCAACAATAAATACAATATAAATACCTTTTTTTGTACACCTCGATTAAAGGGCACAGTGCAGTACAAAGACAAAGTCACAATAAGTCACGATAAGACGCAAACAACAGGCGATCTTACGCGCGGTGCAACTGTACAGTCAGCATCAAAAGTAATGTAGTAAATTGTAAGGGAATAAGAGCTTTTAACCTCCTCATATGCGTAGTTACTTTTGATGCCGACTGTACTGGGATAAAGCTAGGATGTGGGGACGTTGGGTGTGTCCGCTATCTCTCTACATTTAGACCGCAGCGTGGAAAACGGTCCCAGCATTAAGACCGACGGCCGCCGAAAATTAAATTTCCCCGATTATTTATTGAGCCATCAATCGACAACATCTGTCATACAGTTATACGGGCTGTTGACTAAATACAGACGTATATTATACAGGGGGACTACCTACTACTAAAATGTATTTGAACTGAACTTTCGAAATGAATCAATTTTCTGCACTTTTAACCAATTTCTAAAACAGCACTGAAATCAATTTTCTTATTCTCAACCTACCCTGTGTATATAAACATGTACCAATATTTCCGAATGGGTTATTCATACATACATATGTAATAATTTAGTATTTATTAAATAATCAAATGGCGACTAATAAAACATATTGCCATTTTCACATATTTAAACATAAGTTTAATTCGTACCTATAATACACGATTTTTTTTGCACTATCACCAGTAAAATTCAAAAATACCTAAATAAATACTCAACATTTTAATCTTTAATATGCCCTCTGTATAACCAGCAATATCTCCATTACTGGAAACATCATCTCTAGATTATTACCAAGTAGGTAGCTAAATCCAATTTTCAACAACGTACATATACTCGTATGTACATACATTATGCGATACATTATCAGTTCTAGTTTAGGTATAATTAAACGATGCCCATGGCAATCAGTGTGCCAATCAAGACATCATCACGCATGACTCGACACTGCACAGCCTGCGTCGTAGACACTAGGAAAATGTACCTAAGTTTAGCCGAATTCGGCTAGTAATATCCGAGTCCCAATCAAGACATATACCACACACGCACTCACACTGCACAGCCTGCGTCGTAGGGATGAGGAAAATGTAATCAAGTTTAGCCGAATTCGGCTAGTCATTCCAAATTTAGTTATCCAGATATATAATAGGTCCCAATCAAGACACCATCACACGTGATTCAATACCACACACACACTCACACTGCACCGCCTGCGTCGTAGGGATGAGGAAAATGTAATCAAGTTTAGCCGAATTCGGCTAGTCATTACAAATTTAGTTATCCAGATATATAATAGGTCCCAATCAAGACACCATCACGCGTGATTCAATATCACACAGTCTGCGTTGTAGAGACAAGAAAATGTGGTCAGGTTTAGCCGATTTATTGTAATTGAAGCTATCAAGCAATCCGAGTCCTAACCCTCGATACTGCACAGCCTGCGTTCTAGACACGCTCATTGACGAAATTTAGCGAAAATTCGGCTATGTTAATGATTTGTTAGTTGTCCAAGTCAACAGTCATGCTTCACTAGCAAATATGTGAGTGTGAGAGGGATGACAGCTTTTATGGCCGTTTTTCACTGCCCAAATAGGCGTTATAAAAAATAAATTGAGGGTTCGTGTCAACACTATCCTTCAAACTATTCTTCGAAGCTCTGGTGACCTGGCGTATCGAAATGTATGTATGACTGGAGATACATAGAACGTAGCCATCAATAAAACGTTTCGGCGAAATATCTCTGCGCAGCACTATTGAGCATTAGTCTCCCAACATGTTAGTTGCGACGTTAACACGCAGGCGGCTGCTATCACTTGATCGAATCACGTATGCGAATGGACACGGAGCCGTTTACAGCTCTCCAGAAGACAGAATTATCTCATAGAGTATTTAGTTTATGTATGTATGTATGTAATATTACATTTATTACCAAGGGCGGTAAAACAAAGAATGCCTCGGATCGCAGGTATTTGACTTATTTAAATTCTAAACGATTATTTTTTACGTAATGAGGCAAGGGGGTTAATTGTACATAATGAAAAAGGTAAAAAATACTAAATATGAAATATTCAGCTGCAGAAGCATTGGTAATGTTACTAAAAGAAACGGTTAAAATTTCACTTACGTTTGTGAAACGTTTTCATCACAATTATTAACTAGTCAATTGACAAGTAAATGACAACGAAAATCAGGAGTTTCATTCACAAACAAACCAAAATACATTCAATTAATAATTTGATCACCGGTACATATACATACTTGCAATACAAGCAATACTTAGGTTGCATGTATTGCAAGTATGTCATACATATGTACCGGTGATCTTTTCAGACTTTGGCATATTCACAGTTTATTAATCCATACACAATGTAATTAATTTGGAAGTAACAAGTAGTTCCACTTGTTCCCTATCTATATTAGGTCCAACGCACCTCTAACTAAAGCTTTAATATTTCTTGGCTATTATCATAGTATTTAAGAGAGACCATTATCTCCACAAAAGGGCCGAGCGGAGGCGAGGCTGTGAGTTTTGCGCAAATTCTTCAAGAGAAAATGCACGCTTTACACTGTTTATTTGGAAGATATTCTCAGATAAGCTGTATTTATTCAGCAATTTGATACTTTGTAAGTGGAGTACTGTTTCGCAAATAAATTCAGGCTAAATTATAGACTCTTTAGCTTATTCTAGGAGACAAAATTGTGAGATAATAATACAGCGCAAGTTATTGTGTGAAGTTAATTCAGTGCATTTACTTAAGTTATGCATAACGAACGACACTCTGAGACTTATTAAAAATTAAACATTTAAAGAAACATCGTAAAATGTATTCTCTTCTAAACATTGCATTAGGTGAGTCATCGCCAAGTCTCATCATCTTGACCGGTGATCGAAACAGTGTCAGTGCGTGAGGAACAATTCCTCTCGTGACTAGGTATATGAGCCACAGCCGTGTAGACTAGGACTAGAATAGGTCTACGGTCTCCCCGCCTGTCGTAAAAGGAGACTAAAGGGGGTCATCGGGGTTGAAAGTGCTTAATGCGGTGGGGGCCGCAGCACTTACTTATCAGCCCCAGGGAGGGTGACCCAAGCCAAAAGGCAGAAAAGCGCGAGGGGGGCTCCAGTGCGTTCAGTATGAGATCCTGGAGTCCCCCGGGGAACCTGGTACGCAGGTTTTCTCCACGTAAAAAAAAAGTATATGAGCCAATCCGAGATCGACATTTACGTCCACATTTGTGACAAGTGACCTGAGGATACGTATCATCGCCCATCGGTATCCTCTTGACGGTTATGGGCTAGAACCGGAACCCCTTGGAACCGGGTGCTATGTGGATTTCGCACCCTTTTGCGATAGTACTTCTCCAAGTCCGGAAATGATTTTAAGATTGAATTTATACCTCAATTCTCTGAGAGGTCAAAGTTTGATTTTAATTTGTAATGTTCAGATTTATTTGTGTGTGATTTGTTGTGTGTGGAATCCAGTTATTAGTAAGTGTAAGCGTGGAGATAAACCGTCTGTTACATCTACGGACATTGTCAGTGTTGTGTGTCGGGCAAGTGACAACCCTAGTGAAAAAGTGGTTAATAAAGACCAAGTGCCCGTAGGTCGGAAAACCCGTGCGCCTAGAAGATGTTGATACCCGCTCACACCAGTCAGCTCGCGACTACGAATGTTGTGATACATTCGAAACGTCGGAAAAACTTTACAAACTTTAAAAACCTACATCCCCATAATAATTGTAGTGTTCAAGTTTGTTCTTTATCTTATCTGTATTACCTGAAGCTATATTAGACATAGCTACCCCATTAACCGTACAGCAATTTCCACTTGAAAATCTCAAGCGAAATTGTCATAATCATAACCCCATTACAACGTAATTTAAGAAATTATTTCCAGATGACCAGGAATTTGTATTTAAATATGTAAACATTTTGGCACTTGTGTCTGAGAAATAAGGTTGAGAATTGTATAGATATTTTTAGAGCTGACCGTGGGGACTTCAAAATATTCGGTTTTAATTTGTAGCCGAGGGCTAGGCGAAATTGTCTCATCGAGGTACGAAATAAGGGTAGTTAGGGGAGAATTAGAGTCTCAGTGAATTTACCTGTAACTAGGCTGATTACTAATTTTGCCGGGTAATATGTTATTTCGTTGTGAGTAATTGAGGTGAAACATTTCGTTTGATGCCTAGTAATAAATTGTAATGCCTAGGTAGGTATACAATTAATTATTATTAAAAGGTGTAGGTACCAGATTTTATTTTGTGTAATCTGATTTATTCCAGCCTTTAATTTTGTGTTAAAATATACGATATGTTCTAGATAAGTGATTTATTTCTTTAAAAATATTCACCCACGCTTTAAATTCATCATCATTCGCTTGCCCTTTTCCCATTTATTTGGGGTCGGCGCAGCATGTCTTTTTCTTCCATACATCTCTCTGTCGCCCGTCATCTCTACAATCACATCCTTCTTATTCATATCGTCTTTCACACAATCCATCCACCTTTTCTTTGGCCTACCTCGTTTCTTGCATCCATCCACTTCTTGTTACATCACGCTTGTCACGCTTTAAATTCAATGAACTTATTTTAAAGAATTCAAAATAAGTACAAATTCTTTGTATACATGTTTGGGCTAATTTATTAAACTCAACGATAATATTCATTTTACAATAACATAAGACAGCAAACTGTTGCCGTATTCAATAAAATAGAACTAAAGGAGTATTAAAAATAGAGCAAACCTTTTGGCTTCGTTCAGTCTTAAACGTTTTCAGAATTTCCAATATTAAGTACCGAATGGTTCCGTATTTTGAACGCTTCCAAAGTCAACCATGTAAAGGTTGCCAGTAAATTTTTCATGTAATTGCATCGCGGGAAGTGTTGCAAGTCGTAAATAAAATATAATGGCCGTATAGTTCGCGCCTTGGTCCCGATCTTGTCAGAGTATTGGGCGAGAAAATTAAAATTTCATAGGACATTTGATGTTGCACATATTTTTCAGGAAATGTTGGGTATAAATATCTAAACTATCGTGGTCATTAATAGTATTGAGTGATTTAAAAAAATATATAGACAAAGTGATTTATTTCTTTGAATATCGATGATTTTTGGTACATCGCACGTGCCTATATATGCTTCAACACATTAGACGGCTCTTAAAAGTGTTTTTTAGTTTATGAAATAGTCAAAGCATAGTTATAAAATGAGCCACTAGTGCCACTCTTCACTATTTAAGTGTTTTTTTGTATGGAAATTCGACATTGAATGGAATAGCGTAATTTTGTCCGCCATCAACAAACTAGATGCCTTTTAATGTCACACTGAGCGAAAAAAATACTAATTATTAGTTTTAGTGAATCCCAAGACAAGGAGATTATATACTTACGGTTAAAAAACAGTTTAGTAGTAATTAGTAGTTACAAGGACACATTTTTTGGTATTAGTGAATATTGAAGATTTAACACATTTCATGTAACATTCAATATTCATCATCATATAAAGAATCTAATATTAATATAAAATTCATAGGGTGACCACAATGCAGCTGCGTCACTGCGGACAGTCCCGGATACACGACCGAGCCGGGTATACCCGGGTGTGGGGTAAGTCGATTACGGTCGCCACCGGCTCCGACTAATTGTAATAATGACCAAAATGAACTGACAAGCCGGTTGAGGCGCGTTGCATGCGAAACGGAATTATTGGTGACGGTAAACGGCGGTGATGCTTATTTAATGAAAATTGGTTGCCTGTATGCCGGTTTGTCACCGTCGTAGAATAGAAAAGAGAGTCCTATGAAAACTTGATAAAATTCTCCACGTAACAAAAAAAGTAATGTAACAAGCCACAATGGCTTCATAAATTTAGGTACATTAATGTGAGACATATAATAAGGGAACGTCACTGCGCGGTCGGTTATCGTAACACCACTCAACCTGATAAAGAACTCCAATTTTGTACATTATTGTTGGGGAACGGGCCTTAATCGCGTACAATTATAACTAATTTACCTTCCAATTTCCAATTTTGTAGTCCGAATCATGTCAAAAATAGTGTAGGTATTTTCCAAGTGAGTGTCAACCGTTGGTCTCTTATTAAACAGATTTCTTTCTCATTTTCGATCATCACGTTATTAATCTCTGTATTTATTAACCAATGAGTACATAATTTAAAAAACCCTGGGGCGTAGCGGTTTATAAGACTATTACAATCTGTTACAATCCAGCTAAGTTCGGCTTCCTAATAACAATCAAGCTAACAAGCCATAGTCTACTGTTATCAATAAAGACAACGCTTCCCCCACGAAGCTAGACTTTGGTTGGTAATGATAAAGTGCCAATTAGGAGGGAATTCACTGCATAAATAACAGATTAGGATCCTTCCCGCAAACCTTATTAGCTTGGACAACGGGACTTTGCTATTTACAATTGAATACTCGGAAAGTTTGAGATGAAATACGACGGAATGCACGTAGTATTAGTGTTTTGATGTTGAGTCTTTAAATGTTGAAATATAATGAGAATATCCCCTTTCATGCAAATTTATGGTTTTAGGTTACTACCTCTATAATATTTCAATAATTTCTGAGGTAAACAAGTTAAAGTCGGACACCTAAACATAATGACTTCGTTACAAACGACTGTTTACTACCATTAGGCTTTTGTGGTATTTAATAAGACGATTCGCCCATTCTTTAAACCTCCGTGCTCTCATTAGATCCAAGTTGGTATCAACATACTGGCAACAAGTTTGCAGGTATTAGCATTTTCGCATGATAGTTTCTTGTGATTTCAGGGAACATCTTATACACAATTTACGGACAACTCTTGACTTGGAGATTATGCCACTAACATCATTTTGCGATACCAGGGACCTAAACATTTTTTCTTATCTTACACAAATCAACCTAGTCCCAAACTAAGCAAAGTTTGTACTATGGGTACTAAGCCACGATATACATACTTCATACTTATATAGATAAATAAATACTTAAATACATAGAAAACATCCAAGACCCAGGAACAAATATTCGTGCTCATCACACAAATAAATGCCCCGGCCGGGATTCGAACCCGGGACCTCCAGCTTCGTAGGCAGGGTCACTACCAACTAAGCTAAAGCGGTCGTCGAACTATAGGTATACGTGTAAGCTCTTGGCCTTGATATGATGCCATCGCTGATGCAACGTCCTGCCGTCTTTGGACACTGACCCCGTTCTCGCGAGGACATCGACCTACACAATCTATAGACGACGTACTAACCTGATGGCCATGCTCTTGGCCTTGAGATGGTGCCATCGCTGGTTCATCTCATCCAGCCGTCTTTGCAGCATGACTGCGTCTTCCTGCGAGGACAGGGAGCCGAGGAGCCGGCGTCCCGTGCCCGTGAGCGACGCGTACACATCTCGGTGTGTCTCGATCTCTGACTGCAGGTCCTGGGGGCAACGGAGACAAAACGTTACTTAATATTCATATCGTCGGGGATAGTGCAATACCGTAGTCTAGCACTGGTAAATACTGCGTATCTACACAACACCCAACTTTACAGGAGAAGCATAAAACGCGGAGATCGCCGCTTGAGAGTATATGAGCTGCGGCATTTTTATTAAGCAATAACTAGCTCGCTATTGGTTAAATGCAACGGGTGGTTGAACTGGTATATTCTATTCAGGATTTTACGTTCGTTGGTGGAAAAATGTTAATTTGGCTACATTTGTTAGATAAGCGGTATTAACCAATGCCAGTTACGCGGATTTGTTTCAGGGATGGTGTGCAGATGTGCAGTATTTACCAGTGCTAGTTACGCGGTATTGCACTATCCCCGACGATATGTAAAGTTTGGATGTTTATCACTCAATCCCTCACAAACCACAGAGCGGATTTATATGTATAAAATTGCCATAATGGAAAACGAAGTTTAAAAATTAGATACCTACTTTTATCCCGAAAGTTATTTGTCTAAGGCGACTTTCTGATTTGTCGGTGCGGAGGCAGTACGATATGAGAAAAGTGTCAAATGTCAGTGTCAGCTGTCAGTCGACTTGGTACCATTTTTTACTGGGCCCCTACATTTAAATGAACTTCCTGACTGGCGCGGGATGCGTGGTAGCGGGACGACGTGAAGGCGGTACTGCTCCGCTTCTTGCGCATAATATTACTACTGCGCAAACGTAATACTGACAGGTATTATGTCAAGTGAGAATCTTTGCGACGTCAGTAAGTTTACGTCAAAGAAGAAAATGTCACATATCGATCCCGCCCCGCCAAGTCAGGAAGTCGCCTAAAGTAGGTATGAGTCGGGGTAAGAAGGTATGGCAGTTCACGCGAACATAATAGCTGCCGCGAATGACAATAATGGGCCGAAGGCCCAAGCATCGTAAGTCCGTTCCAAGACGTAATATTACACAGTTTCGAGATAAAAGTTTATACACAAATACTCTGATATAGAAGAATAAACAGAGAAAGAAAGGCTAAAGGGGTGCGCTGACATTTCCATTCATGAAAACAAATTTAAATTCATCTGCTTACGAAGCCTTTACATAAAAAGCCGGAATAACTCAGTTCACAATAATAGTTGTCGGCATTTTGTTTGTGCCATAAGTGCGCTATTCGTTTTAGCCGACAGCAGTAATGTCAACACTGTGATGGAGAAACGAGCGGTTTCAAAACACTGTTATTTTAACGGAAGTTTCGCCGAAAATATAATAAAGTATATAGAGTAGGTATCTTAGGTTAAATTTATAGTTTGTGTGGCAAATAGTGACTTTTCTCATCGACAATCGAGTGTCAACCTTTTAGCTTTTAACGTTATGATATGATTTTACATTTAGCATTACAGCATTTATGCTACGACTTGCTTTGTAACTAAGCTTACATGAGCAAAGAAGCTACGTGTAACTTTTCATTGCATTATCTCTATTCTACTAATTAAATTAAACGTCCCGTGTTTTTTTTTAATAAAAATAATTCAAAAATTCAAACATTTATTCTGCATAGGCTTCAAGGGCTCTTTTACATGTCACAAATTACAATTCAATTATATAATTTAGTTTAGTAACATAATATACAAAGCAACATCAAAAATAAGTGTAAACGCCGATGAAAAACGCTGCGTTTATTCCTCGGCAAGAATAAACTGTATAGTGACATAACAAGTAATATAAATCACGGGCCCGGACAAAGGGTATGTTTAAAACGGCAAATATTTGGGGAATCCGCCGCGCCGGTCTGGCAGCCCTATTTTGATTGTGTTCTTGGACAATTTGTATGTATGTATGTCACTTTGTCGTTCGTTTAATTGGGTGCAAGATTAACAAAAGGGTATAATGGGAAATGTTTATTTCAATTAGCTACAACGAAATTGTTTACTTAAATAATGAATGAGATTTATTTGGAATTTTAGCATTTCGTGCTGCCGAAATCACACATGGTAACTTGGAAATATACAGAATGAGCCAATAAATGCGATAACGGGATAGTCAGTCAAAGGTAACAATAGGGTCGGCAACGCGCATGTGACTCCCCTGGGGTTGCAAGCGTCCGGCTGCGGTGGCCGCTTACCATCAGGCGGGCAGGCTTGTTTGCCACCGACGTGGTATAAAAAAAAACGGTAAAGAGAGCGAAACGTATTAAGGAGTCACATCGTTGATAATAGAATTATTAAGAAAAACGTTATGATCAAAGACTTGACACTAGAACACCTAGGTTTCTAAGCACAGTCATTGGAATTACTGGTCCTGGGCCAAATGTTACCTCACCAAACTGGTGGAAAACAATCACACCTAGTTACACACACCTATAAACTTTTACAGTGTATTAGTGATCATAATATCATTTCAAATTCACAAAAAAACAGTCAATAAAAATAGCTACAAACGCCTCCCATACATCTTTTCGACAGCCAATCCGTTTGATAGATCCCATGGCCTCTGATGCATGGAAATATATCCCTATATTTTTCTTCGTTATACCAGCCGTTGGTAACATATGCCCCCATTTGTAACGGGAAGGGTTCTGGCATTTTTTGGCAAAAACGTTTGATACGTTTACACGTTAGTTGTTGAGGGTAGGGGCTGAGATGATGGTACATTATCGTATCGTTTGAAAGTATTTGAAGGAAAAATAAACATGTAAGGTTGTTGAAAAGTAAGATACACGTATTTAGACACGCCCGACCCATTGAAGTACGCAGAGATCAGAGATCAAAGAACGCTAAATGTTTAAATTAAAATTAACCTATTTTTAAAGTCGTTATAATCTAGGGGTGCATATTTTTTCATCTCTAAACATTGAAATAATTGTGACAAGCAAGTAAATTTGCTCTATTTAACCTTGTTGGACCTCTTTGAACTTTAGGAATACATTAATGTTTTTATCATTAAAGTTATGTATGAGTAGAATTTTATTTCAACATCGTTTCGGTTTGTTACATATCTTCAAGAATTTTAAAAATGACTGACTGTCAAGTTTCTTTCGGCGTTTCTTCTCAGCAGTGGTCTTTTGAGAAACGCTAGTAGGTCAAAATACCTACTAGCAGACCTACTTGCAGAATGAAGCTCATTCTTCTTCACTTCATCCGCGTGGAACTCGTTTATCGCGACAGAATTTAATTGCTTTGTTTTTTATATCAGGCGCTTATCTACTTATCGCTCTTCCATACACATTTCCACTCCCTTAAGGGATGATTTCCGGGATTAAAATTATCCTATATCCTTCCCCGGGACTCAAACTAACTCCATGTCAAATTTCATCTAATTCGGGTCAGCGGTTTAAGCGCGAAGAGGTAACAGACAGACAGACGGACACACGTTCGCATTTATAATATTAGTATAGCTATGAATTTGCATGTATCTGCCAAGTGGTTAAAATAAAAACACTCCCAAACCCCAAAGGACCTTAAAACACGGGTCATTAACGCGATCAGCAAAGTCAACAAAATGGCCGCCGAGACCTGGGATAGCCTGAGCACACAAGATACGGAGTCCGGTAATTGGGATCTGGGTATGATTTATTGTGACATCATGAGTGTAAGTTATATCGTCTGTCCATATATGGCACTCTGTGGACTCTTGGATAATTTCATACTAAGGTGGTGGCAAAGATACCTACATTTTCTTTTGTTTTATATCTAATAAGCGTGAAGAGGTAACAGACAGACAGACAAGTAAGTATGGAATAAGATACAAAACCTGTATACGTAGTACTATAAGACTAAAATTATAATATTAATCATTAGAAATAAAACCAGACAATAAGGACTCCTCCAATCATCCTTTTAGCCCCTAATTTTTAACCCCACAGAATTTAGCTCTTAAATTAATCGTTCGTTATAATTTCATAACTATCCCTAAAGCATTGGAATAGCAATAAACAATCCGATGTTGCGAAAACCCTCACTGATACCTGGAAATTAATTCATACTGGTACGGTATTAATTAAAAATTGTGTACAGATGAAACAGCGGTCATTGCGCGGAACGGAGCGCGCCGATGAATTTGATGAAACGAAACGGTTTTTTGGGTTGTTGGGATTATGAATTCAATTGATTTCGGTGAAAATGTTAAACAAAATAGGGCTAAAATTGTATATTTTCGTTTCAATCATAGTAAAAAACCCAAAAACTACTCGAAACTTAGTCATTCTAGTGCTATAGGCTACTTTTAGGTGGTATCAATGAGGTTCTTTATCTGTAAAGACACAATTAAAATTAATAAAAATCGTCAGTTGATATCAACAATGGGGCCTTCCGCCCGATAGTGATACAAAACATAGACTAGTTTAAGAATGCTACTTTCTGATGCCTACGCATAGTTACTTGTCAATAATATTACAAGCGATGAAACGAGTTGAGGAGAGGCTTCCGCTTCAAATGTAAGTTACAAGTCATTATGCAACAGGAAGTCGTTTAAAACAATAGTTTATCAGTCCGGTATTTATACAACGACAGTGGCAAACAAGCTTACGGCCTGCCTGGTAACAAGCAGACACCGCAAACTATGGACACATGCAAGTCCAGAAGAATTATAGACTTGAGGATTAATTGTGTTGCAGCTAGAGACTAAAGCGGCAATTACACTGCATCGTTCACCTGATGCGGTCGCCGAATTCATATTAAACTACTTAGGCCAACAAACGTCGTCTTTACACTAGTCTGTCTGCCTACTACGGCTACTTGACAGCTGTCGATCGCCGAATACGGCCGACTAACGTGTTCTTTACACTTTTCCGGTCGCCGCATTGAGCATGCGGCGAATGACGAAATGTAATTGCCGCTTTATACAGGTCCGTCACTCCCAACACAGTGTATACTCTGTCGGGAGTTCTGGCGCCCTTAAATACCACCAGGAACACAACACCATGTACTTAAAGAACAAATAATGGTGTTATCATAGCTCCGGTCTTCTAGCAAGTCCATAAACGGTAGGTAATGTTTATTATTGATGGAAACTTCTCAGACGATACTTCATTATTACCGGGAGCCGTCTCGGGAGATTTATTGCCGAGATACACTTACTTTTATACAAGTAACTTGCAAAGAGTGTCCACGCAGAGTGGCAAAAGTTTCACTTTATACCTACATTCATCCACTGTATCATTCGAGCAAAAAAACTGTCTAAGTAACATCTTATAAAACAGGCAAACAAACAGGTACAGTTTACACAAAATATACTCATTTTCTTTGCTTTCGTGCACATTTCAAATGTAAACAGTAAATATGTTTAAAGCCCCTTCGAAAATTCACCACAATTAAGTAACACTTCTTCGCAGATTTTTGTGAGTAATTTAAAACTAAAGATAAAGTTAGCTTATTGTTCCATTTAGGAATAGGTACAGTCGCCATCAGATAAATCGATACGAACGAGGTGCTCACAAAAATCTGAACACGACTCTATTGCGTTAGAAATCACGCCCTGAAGAGTACAGATATATTTGATGGCGACTGTACCTATTACATACACCTATGAATGTCAATAAACTACCACCGGTTTGTAAACTAAACTTCTGCCTCCAGAAGAACCGTAGTAAGAAACTCGGCTATAGTAAAGCGGCAATTACACTTCGTCGTTCGCCGCATGCAGCGCATGCTGCTTGCGGCGAACGACGAAGTGTAAAGAACACGTTAACTAGTCGGCCGCATTCGGCGATCGACAGCTGCCAAGACGCCGTAATGGGCGGACAGGCAAGTGTATAGACGACGTTCGTTGGCCTAAGTAGTTTAAAATGAATTCGACGACCGCATTAGGTGAACGACGAAGTGTAATTGCCGCTTTCACCAAACTTGATCACTCGGATTAGAATTTCCTTGTTTCGGTAAACCGCTCACCTAACAAAGGAACACCACGTCTTTTGTTTTAATAAGTATGCAATAAACTCCTCATGTTACGATAGATATCTTAAAACTCCTAGAAAGTAAAAATTCCTTCTGCTAGACAATACCTATTCGATGTAATTTCTTAGTCTTTGCCGAGCCCAGGTGTGCGTTAACCTGGTGGGTCGTATCGTTAAATTGATACGCCTAAGTCCGTGGCTTAAGCGAGACCCTCACTTCGCAGCTACTACCTAATGGAGCCTACCTATTCATAAACTGGGCCAACAAAAACGAATCTAAAGTGAGCCCTAGATTCAAGGCAACTGTTCGATATAGGAGGTCAATGTTACATTGTTTAGATTCAGCTGCTTTGAGAATAGTCTTGAAAGCTTACGATTCATGTATTTGCGAACTTGTTTCGCATACAGTCGCTAAGCTGGAGGCTGTATCTTGCTATGAACATATAAGTACAAACGTAAACTCAAGTTTGTATTCTCAAAAGGGGTAGGCAGATCACAAGACATTAATTTCAGTGCTCTATTTAGCTAAAAAAAATATTTTTCTAGATTGAGGAAATGCAGTGAGGTTGAGAGCCCATCCAAAAAAAAACAAACTTCAACACGGTTCTCAAAGTTACATTTATGGGAAAAAATTAAAACTAAACTGTATTTAACCTAGATTAATTAACTCAAACCTACGGCAAACGAAGCCAACTCAAAGAGAAAAAACTCTAATTTAAATGAAACAGTAGTTTCAAATGGACTGGTTTCCTTGGGTCTTAACTAACTTGTATTTGCGAAGCTCATTCCGCGAGGCGGTATGAGCGCAATGGTTAAAAATACAGGGCGAACGTTGAACATAGAAACTGGGGCTATTTTTATCCCTCTAGTGTTTTCTTGGTTTTGTTCAAAAGTTCCCAAGATTTGGCGTAGGAACTAACTTTACGAAAGCAGCAAACTTACACAAATCAACCTAGTCCCAAATAAAGTAGAGTAGAGAGAATGCTTACTTAAATACATAAAAAAACATCCATGACTGGACAAGAAACAGTCGTAGTCATCATCATCAGCAAATAAAAACCCTAACCGGGATTCGAACCCAGGACCACAAGCTCCATTAACTCCTTAGCTTGTAATTACAGACAGCAAGAAACGACCGATTAATGATATCGTTGTCATTATGTTGTACTCTTTCACATGTAAAAGAGACCTTCAGGCCTACTTGCAGAATAAATATTTGATTTTGATTTTGACCAGCTTCATGGAAATGTAACAGCTAAACCACGCTAACTTAAATACAAAAATGTTATTTAAATATAGAAATGTAGCGCGCTATTCGAGTCCGGGTAAAAACCGCCAGTATTTGCGAACGTTTGAGCACACGCGAAACATGCTAATACGGAAAATATTAAAGTGCAGTGTTGCCGAATATCATGGCGTGAAATGAGTTTTTAAGATGTGTTTACGTTATCCTACTTGTTGTTTACGGTTTGGAGTCACTATAGTGTATTTATTTACATACAAAATACAGTGTGCATCTTCCTTTAAAAAATACATTTAATCAAATTAATTCAATGTATCGGTAACAATTAGTCACGATGTATTTCACTTCTATTCGACTGTCTCTAAGGCGACTTCCTGATTTGTCGGTGCGGAGGCAGTACGATATGAGAAAAGTGTCAAATGTCAGTGTCAGCTGTCAGTCGACGCGATACCATTTTTTACTACGCCCCTACATTTAAATGAGTGCTTCCTGACTGGCGCGGGATGCGCGGCAGCGGGACGATGCGAAGGCGGTACTGCTCCGCTTCTGCGCATGATATTACTACTGCGCAAACGTAATACTGACAGTATTATGTCAAGTGAGAATCTTTGCGACGTCAGTAAGTTTACGTCAAAGAATAAAATGTCACACATCGATCCCGCCCCGCCAAGTCAGGAAGTCGCCTAAGTGACACGCAAACGGCATATATGTGTCACATTACATTGTTGCTTGAGAATTAATTACGTGATTTTATAAATGGTAATTGTGCAGTTAAGCCCTTTTAGCACAAGGTCAAGGCACTAACAAGTGCTCCACTTAACGAATGTGCACACAAAGCCAAAGCTAGAGATAAATGGAGGAAGCTTATGCATCGTGCTACTCAATAACCGGACGAATGACGAAGACTGCTCTGTCAAGTGGTCAAGATCATACGCCTAAGAAGAAAATAAAAAAGCTGTTGTATCAGAAACAGTTTTTGCCAAGATATCGTTTGTTAAACCAGCTATAAGTTTTTTAAGAAAGACACAAACTGTTATGTCCATAATTATGTGGCAAACAGGAATTAGGTCTCCTTTGTGTTAAACGTTCACCGCCACATGGAACGCTATTATTAAATTTCAGAGCTTGTTCGAATTACTTGGTAAAACATGCAAAAATTAAATATCCTTAATATGCAAAATGACCATGTAATGAAATGTTTGCTACACGAATAAAATGTAAAAGGATCTGTCGGAAAAACTAAGAAAGTCGTAAATTCTTTGTTAATTTTTTGTACTTAAAACTAATGAAGAGTGGTTATCTTTACTAAATTTATTTCATGAACTGCAAAAATGTATATGTCAGATAATTGTATTCAAATAAAACAACTTTTTTCCACGCCCTAATAATAGATTAGTAGTATATTGTACACCTTATGATACATTAACTTATCTTATGATTAGTATCCTAGTAAACCTCAAATAATTTAATTATCTGTTTTTACAAGCTATGTCAGAGCTTTATTTAACTATGAAATGGAATCTTATAAATCGTGCTGTTATGTATTAAACTTATAACAATTTAGGAATAAAATAGCATTAGCAAACAATGCTTATTTATTAATTGTTATTAGACTTCTAATTAAAAGTTGACACAGCATTAACTCCACATTTAAAATCATTACTACGCATAAATTGTTTAAAAATGTTTTGACATTAACTGACGGTTTTCGTGTTAAGCAGCCAATTAGTAGCAGAATGAATGCAACACCCGGGCATGATCTCAATACCTAATGGCCCGGTTAAGCCGGATAAACCGGACAAAATGGACGACAGCTTAGTGCGCTAATTTAGGACGTTTGAGATGTTGATAAGGTGTTTGAATATGGAATTATGTTTTGATAAAATTATGGCCGGTCACTTTTAATAAGGATGCGCTAGGCGATTGCCGATCGCAACTTGACAAACATTTTTGAATTGGAAATAACTACAATTTTTCAAAAATTTATGTTATAAATTTCCGATTCAAAACTTTCTACATTATACAAGAAAAATACTTATATTAACAATAAAAAAATAATTAACAAAGGTTTTGAAACATAAACTAAAGCCTGAAGTAAATTCTGTTTCCATTTTCTTGTGGACCACAAACGGATATCCGGTTGGAGGCTGGACCTCGCCCACCCTTATACAAGTAAATGTCATAATTTTTCAGTTTCCTAAGAAACTCCGCTCGAATCCGGTCGTACGTGCGCTGAATCGAGAGACCAAAACGAAAAACTTTCTCAACTTGGCAAAAGAATAAAAATCATAAAATAATATTTTATTGCGAAACCACATTTTGTTCTACATTTACGTAAAAGGTGGAGGAGTGGGGAATTTCAATAAGGAGTTGCAGTATTTCTTTAAAAGCAATTTCGTTGAAAATGTCCTACTTTTAACAGCATAAGGTCCTGGTTCTAAAAATATGGGACAACCTTTCTTGTCTGCCTGCGTATTGGCATTGGCGTGTTAAAAAGAAGAAACTGCGTCTTAAGAGGAGGGGTAGGGCAAGCTCTCTCCATACAAACTTTGTGCAGGATTTACTTCGTTTGTGTTTGCATTAAAGTTATGATTTTTGGTCAGTATGCTTATTTTTCTGGTAGCTATTTCGTGATGTAATTTTTTTTATTATTATTATTTTTTATTATTATTTTTTTATTATTTTTTTGACATATTTGAAAATTTTCACATCACGATCTTCGCATATCTAATATTTACAATCAAAAAAAATAATTATATTTGTTAGTGTCAAAACCGACGAATAAAACGTGCACAAAGTTTGTATGGGGAAGGCCTTGCCCTACCCTGCGCCTTAAAGAGAGAAATGTCCGTCTCATTTTCCAGATTTTTTTGGTATACCTATGCACGTTATTTGTATGCATCATTAAGTTAATTCCACGATTACAATATTTTACAGTCACTTAAAACTAACAAATACAGCAATAAAGTTAGAAAAAAAAACAAACTAAAACAATGCACAAACAATTACGAAGTTTAAAACCAACAAATTTGCGGGCACGTAACAAAATCGGGCGCAGTAAACGCAACCATTGAGGCGAGGGAGCGTTATCACAGGTGCCCGGGCGGGTATATCCAGCTAAATCCAGTAACAACCGGTTACCAGCCGAGGGATTACCCGGTTGATCCGGTTCTGCAGTCGTTCTCCACTTGATTTATTCACTTCAGGATCTACGTGTTTTTTAGCGGTGTTCTCTGTTAGATTTTTATTTTTCATACAATTGATTTATGTTTGTTCGAATGAAAATGTTTAATTTACGCTTTTAAGAGCGCTAACGGGTTTTTAAAGAGCTAAACAATGTGTTTTTGGTGGAAAACAAATAATCTCTCTCGGATATTTTACTTACTAACCTGATTTTTTAGTTAGACAAGCCAAATAAACTTTATTTTGAAAGAAAATGCAACGGATATTTATTTTTCCATACAAATATTTGTACGCCTTAAAAAGATTTAAAAAAAATGTCTATAGAAATTAATTTTATGATGAGTCTGAACTCAACATTTAATTGTATCTGAGAAATTAATTTCTCAGGACCTTCCTTAATCACTCAACAACATTGTATTTTCCTACGCTCTGCAGAGATTGAGACTATGAGTCTGGAATTGTTTCGTAATTACGGAAAACTTAATAATACTCGGAACTCATACCAAGTAATAAAATTAAATTATACACTAACACCCCTTACCCCTTACGTGCTGGCGTTGTTGACAAAGAGGGTAGTAAAGTTGAGAACTAGAAACTGCCATTGACAATAATGTGAGAGCTGTTGAAGTAAAGTGGAATATTGTTTGACTTAAACTTGCAGTTTCACACTTTCCGGATAAAAAAGTTTTAGCTCCAGTGGACATTTTTCAAGGGAAAAAAATAAGCGATATTTTTTTACACATTATAAGTTTTTCTATTAAAATGAGTAAATGTTATGAAGTTAAACAAACGGTCTGTAATGGTGTTCATTAAAATCTTATTAAATGGAATGTTTGACAAGGTTCTATTACTATGACTGACTGTACGGACTGTATCGTTCGAAATAAATAAATATTTAATTTTTAAATACTTTTAAATATTTAATATAGGATGAATGCTGGCGCCGAATTTAACCGTAACAGCATTAAATATTCCAGTGATATGATACAATTAATTATTTTTAATTAATGATGTTATGACTGAATACATTTAAGGTTATTATGAGGGCCTGAGTATTATGACACAGTCTCATTTGCAGAGGGCTCCTCCCTCCGCACTCCTTAGTTAAGATAAAATAAGAAATCAAAGATTAAAATTAGCTAAGTAATTGTAAAAATAAAAATAAAAAATATTTTTTCATAGAAATAAACAGATCTTTTTTTTTAATACGTTGCATCGCATCAACAACATTCTTTACAAATATAACTCATCGGATAATAATTCATCTTCTGATCTATAGAAATAAATCCCTCAGTCTGCTTCCTTGAGAGTGAAAATAACGTTTTCAAAGAATATACGCGGTAAACGTATGCCATAAACATAATACTCGGCATTTAAGTGTACGCTTATATCCAGCGTCTTACCGTATTCAAGAGGCGAATGCGTCCCGGCTGCCTAACCGAGCGCGCACGTGACTCGGCGCGAACCGGTTATAACCAGATATACCCGGGTAAGTAACTAGGTATACCCGGGTATGAGCCAGGTACGCTGTATGACCCGGATATTCTGTGTATAAAGCACGAGAGATGTAAGATGCATACGAAAACTGGCCAAGATATCGTTGAGGATTTGTTTAAGAGCTGGATGTCTGGAGTTTGTTTGTTATTTTATGGCCCTGCTAGATTTGACAATCTAGTTACATTGACTTTAGTGAATAAAATGGGAAATTTAATCACCTGACAAGTGTTTGTGAAGGAACGAAACTTACGTTTTTGGGCACAATAATTTTAATTTTCATACAAATTAAAACTAAGGGGACATTTTAACCATTCACGTAGGTGTTTTTAAATCGTTATTTATATATGATGGAAATACGTATAAATGATCTTATAGGCCCATGGACCTACTGATATGTTTACCCTTCTAAAGGAATTTCCCAACTTTCTACTAGAAAATAGTTGCACTTCATTTGTTTCAGTCGTTTTTGTAACAAAAAGAACTGCATTTCTGGCGCTAAAAGCTTCTAATTGAAATGCCATTTTATAATGCACGATACTACGCCTTAGAATGTTCAAATCATCAGTGTTGTCAAATGCGATTCGGGCTTTTCTGTCATACCACGTTTTCATTCTAAATACCTATTTCTGGTGCCCTTGCTTGACTGATTTTGAATATTCTCACAGCCACAAAAATATACATCGCATTTCGACTAGGAAATAGAATCATCCTTAATATGTTATTCGAAACATATTTCCCCCGGCGTTTGAACTCATCTCGTGGCATTGTGTCACGTTTAACCGGGGTACGTGACGTCATGAGCTGGTTATCAGCTAGCACCCGGTTCATTACATCCGGGTTTAGTATACATTTTAGATATATTTGTGAATTTTAATGACGCTGTCTTCTCGAAAATCTCACGCTTCTAAATAATTGTCATAAGACAAATAACTGGAAGCTCGTGTAACTGATTGGCTGTCTATTGAACGCTAGTACCTTGAGTATACTTGAAAACGACTTTCATAAATGAATTTAGTTTTCTTTCTAGTTAAAAAAGCTTTTATGTCCCACCTGGCCATAAAGTGGCAATTACCGCACGCTCCGCGCGCGGGAAATCCCACTTCCTGGCCAGGGGGTGACATAAAATTTGGTACTTAACACGGGCGCTAATAAAGAAACCCTCAGATCGCATATTTATTTTCCTTGCCTTCGGCTCGGGCGTCAAATATCTGCGATCTGAGACATTCTTTGTTTTACCGCCCTTGTTAAGGAATGTACTATTTTAATACCTATGCTATAATACTTTAAAAGAGGACCAATTTTGACTTTCTTTTAGACTATTTAACTTGGTGTAAGCACAATTGGTGCCCTTAAAACATATGCTAAATCATTCTCTCAATAATATCCATTAAAACATGAAAACCTTCTTCTGCGAATAATAAAATTCATGAACCCGAAATATATACCTACTACAGAAATCACAACACGGTTGATTAAGGCAGAACCAAAACATTTAAATTGTGACATGTTCTTGTTCAGTGGACTGGACACATGACCAAAGTTTCAAATGCAATTTAAAACACGTGTCGAGCCCAGTTCATTGGGAATCATAACTTCTCACAGAACATACGCGCGTTAGGGTTGTCGCGTTAATATTCATGGGCGGGCGGTTGCAAGGCGGTTAAATTAATTTTGTTAAGTCGTTAGGTACCGAGGAGACGGAGTGTTACGGGTGTGGACAGATTTGCGAGAGACGTCTGTATGTAATTGTTGTAAGTGGACGATAATGCTTGAAAGTTTGATTTGAGGGATAGCTTAACCTAACCTAACCTACCCAACTTAATAGTGCAGTAACTGCGCCAATGACATATGAACTGTGTTAAGAGCGAGGGACATAAATTTGTCCCTTATGCTGTCAACACAATGAATCCTCAAAATTTATAAAGGGTCGGCAACACCTACATGACTCCATGATTCGAATAGTCATCGATGGCTGGTCGGACCTCATGGCTATTGATGCTGGTGTTCCTCAGGGGTCTGTTCTCTCTGCGACCCTTTTCCTGCTTCATATTAACGACCTTCTTCTTCCAGGAGTGGTCGCATACGCAGATGACAGTACGGTCATGGAGAGATATTTGTCTAGCCATTTTTATAGTCTTCTTTGTTTAATTAAATTATAAAGTATGTTGAATACTCACTAAATAGGACGGCATTATATAACTTATTTTTTAAATGTATTTTTTCGCAGCCTATTCAAGTTTTTAATGAGAGTAGTCCGTTTGTAGGGAACAAACAGGTAAAGAGAAAACAGCTTTAAAATGTAATCTTATATCAATGGGAATACGGATTTGGCAGGGAAAAGCTCAATTTAAATTTTGATTTCACTAGAGGCTAACAAAACCATAAAGTAACGAACGACTCATACGCAATGTAATATTGTGGCCAATCAGTAAGTTTTATGGACTTCTATCATTTTGACATTATAATTATGATTAATACGAATAAATTAATATGAATATGTGAATATGAATATAATATCTAAACGACCCGTACCATTAGATACGAGACCATATTTTTCGTTTATACGAATAAAAGGCCCAATTTCCATATCCTCCGTAATATAACAAAACTAATCAGATCAGACCCTTTAGAATGATATTCCACGTAGGGATTTAATCTAATTTCTATGAATTATTCAATCTAAAGATACCTGCATAACATACTTTACGATCACATTTCTTGGTCACATTTAATTTTTCCGGAATAAAAGATGAATTTTGTATATAGAATATTAATTAAATACCTCATGTTACATTGGTGTATGATCTTAACTTATATAGCCTTCATGTGCACGGTGTAAGTTTGTTTAGCACATTTTAATAAATACTTACTTAAATATATATATTTATATTGAAATATAGACATTTGAAGGTGGGATAATGTGCTAGATAACAAATAAGTCCATCTTTGCTCTTTAAATCTTGTGTGACATATATACAAAGTATTTCTTTACCCATTGCTGTGTAGTCCTACTTATCTGTACATTATGTTGTGTGAGAATAAACTTCTATTCTATTATTGTGTACAAAAAAGGGTCTAAATAGATACATATTATCATCCCTGTACTAAGGGGGTCACAAGATATGGCGTAGCCATTAGTTTTACGAAAGCGACTGCCATTGCCATCTGTCCTATTAAACCAGAAGGAAAACTAAATATTGAGTTAGAGATATTAATTAAAATAACATTTATCATCATTATTTTGACTTTACTATTCTATTATAATTATAACTGTAAAACTACGATTATACCAAGCCAAGAAGCCTGTTAGTCAATAAATTTGCGGCTAGCCAGCGAAATATGCCAAGCCTCTCGGCCTAAGAGGATTACACGGAGCGGTTAAAGGGTTCCGTGGCTACACCGGTTCTTTGCCGATAAGGTATTTAGCCAAGATTATGGGGACCGTACCGGGATGACTGGCGTACTACAAGAGATGCCTATAATCAGCAGTTAGCGATTACAGGCTGAAAATGATGATAAACCGTGTTAATCTCCAGAAAAAATTAAATGTATTGTTTCGCAGAATTTTCATTTCATAGAAAACATATTATTCAAATGAAAAATAGTATTCAGAAAATAAGTTATGCTTTCATCACATGGAATTAATGTAACGGAGACGCTGTTTATGCGAGTTACTAGTCCAATCAGTCAATTAAGCTTAGCCCTTAACTTTCGATATATGTCCACAGGAAAGACGCGAACCTAAAACTGTTTATGACCCAGCTAAGCTCAGTTAGTGCTCAAAGTCAGGAGCCGAGATCTAGCTAAACCCAGTGCTCAAAGTCGGTGTAATCAAAGAACAAACGTAAACGCAAGCCTTTTAACGATACGGCTGCGATAATTAAAGTGCTAACAATTCGCACCTCATGTGGAACTACGAGTCTATTTCACTAGACGAAATGAATTGGAATCCAATTAACGTTTTGACCCATTAATCTTAGTACACGTGGGATGTACACTAACCTCACAGTATACCCTAATATAAATGGACCTTGATAGTCTTATCTTATGATCATTTATACTTTGCAAAACGAAAGTTATAGTTTGTACTACAACCCAACAAGACAAGGGAATAAAAAATAATAAACTTATTATAGGTATGTATTATAGATGTAAAGAGCCTCCGTCCTTCGTGGTCAAAGAATTAAGTTTTAGAAATGTAATGGTCAATAACTCAAAGTTAATAAAATAATTTCACGTTATATCTACTGATATATTGTAGGCCTCTGTAGCCGTATCCTCTATAATTGGCCCTGATTGCACTTGGCAGCATTACGAGAGCATTGACGGAGCAAATATGTAGGTTCACAATGTAATGGATTGCATTATTGAGCAGTGTAATAGGTATATGAGGATTTAGTGTAGGTAAATTTTGCCGAGTAAGAATTAATGTAGTAATTTCGTTAGTTGAGTATAACATAAACGTATCTGCCAGCGGTCGTATAGCGATGAATTTTATTTGGACCAACACCATAAGAAACTCGCGCGGATAGTCAGGAGTTTTCTCTCTCTGTCAACCTCACCACCGGTAGCTTTCGCCCCGCCGGCGGCACCCTAGGTTAGGTTTCTACAATGATTTTATGCTTTTCATATTATTATTGTAAAAATCTCGTAATAAAAATAAATAAAGTAAAGAACTTAATTTAACAGTACTCACCTTCTCAAAATGCTTGACCTCCGCCAGCAGCACAAAATTGATATGTATAAACCTGGCGTCCTCACAGGACCTGGCCTTAACTCTGTAGCCTGGCTTATTGAAGTAATACCTATAACCCGTATACTCCGAACTGTTAGTGTCCACTTTCAGTGCACCTTTAAAGTCCCAATCACCGCCGCACCCATAACACAAGCCTTTGGTAACGATGCGTTCCCAGGTCTGGGCCGGCCAGGGTTTTTTTTCTTTCAAGCCCTGACCGCCCCGCTGGCGGGGGCGGCCGGGCCATGTGCCCGAGTTCTGTGGAGGGCTTAGCCCCTGTAAGGTTCTTTGCAGTTTCCACTCTTCTGTGCTCCTGTTGTCAGCTGCTGGCCTCCATCTCCATTTTGAAATCACTCGTGATGTTTTGGCGGTGGGGTCAGTTAGTGTGTGCGCTCATGTGTTGCTTGGTCGCGGTTGTTCACGGTTGAAGGCATTAAGCTAAGAACGGTTTGTTGGATTTTTGGTTTTGGTTTCATTGGTTTAGAGATGTGTCAATGGTAAAGAGAAAATTGTATGTTTACCTCGGTCTGTGTTACAAAACTAATATATTTATAAACTAATACCTAATATTAACATCAGAAAATGTTGACTTTGTTCGATAGTGGCTGCGAGTGCTGCGATTCTATCAGTGTAACCTGTGTAACGAGTACAATGGAATTTAAAGGTTCAAAAATATATCAGCAACCTTAACAATAAAACTGTGTTCGTATGTTTTTAATCACTTTATCCATTCACATGTTTCGAACTCGACTGAAAATAATTATAGTAGAAGGTAGAAGACATCAATATTATTTATTGTGAGTAGCTAGCGCCACAAGATACGAATATAAGCTTATTAGAATGGCTAGAAAATATTTATGTTTATTACAAAATTTTAATAATAAGTTCATAATAGAAACAGGCCGCAATTAAGTGAGAGTACGCCGCTGTAATGCAATATAAAAACTCCGAGAAATTCAGCCAAGTTCCAACGCCTCGGAAACTTCCAACAAAACAGAGTAAAAATAACGTTAACAAAGGACACCCAACAACAACTTGATACTCTACTTATTAATTAAAGGAAACTTTACAGCAAAGCCCTTTGAAGAAATTCCTAAATCATCGGCTCGCCCTTCAGCCGCGCAATCGGAGGCCTATTAATCAAATAACACTGTGATTAATTAGGAAATCAGCAATTAGGCTGAACCAGCCAGAATTCCCGAAGATGTGGGTAGGATGAAATTTGAATGCTGAAGTTGTTTGTTTGATTAATCTTAAGGCAAGCATTAATAGAATGCTTGTTAGAAAATTTCAATCAAAGCATCTGATCAATCATTAATTCCACTGTAACTGAAATACACGCGAAGAGCAAATTAAATGATTTATTTGGGGGCCGGGAATGAGTAACTGTTTTCAAAAGCCGAAATTAAAAACCTAGAAATAATATCAAGATAACAATTTAAATAGTTAGAGAACAGAATTGGAAAAGGCGTCTCTAAACAATGCAAGCGGCAAATCATGTAACAGTTGGGGTGACAACGTTATCAGAGGGTTTGGACCCTGCAGAATACGGATCTGTCTGTCGCCATCTCGAAATTTGAGCCGGAAGTACGGTATACCGGAAAAGGTGCAGCCCATACTAAAAATTTCGTAGTACATTTAGTAAATTGTTGCTCTGGTACTCTAAAAGAGGTCCAATTGATATGGTTTTTTGGTATGTTGTGAAGGACAATATTAGCCATGGTAACCTAAAAATTTCGGCCCTCCAGCTCCATAACTTTGGCCGCCATCTTGAAAATAGTGTCACTTTTTTCAGTTCTTTGCTTTTACTGTCGTCAAAGTTCATTCCAATGGTAGACATAGTTCTGCAATATTGTAGAATACAAAATTTGCTAAAACTTTTGGGTACAAAGATTTTTTCCATGACCCCTAGGGACAAAGATATGACAGGATATATCATTAAAAATTGCCACTTTTTTCTGGTTTTCCGTTCATGTTTACATTTTAAGTGCATTTTAGCGCTAACTATAGTTCGGCAATATTGTAGATCACAAAATTTGCTACAAGTTTTGTATTGAAATATTTTTTCCACGACCATTAGGAAAGAAGATATGAAGTCATCTATGGAGTAGCACCGTCGAAATTAGATACTTTTGCAGTTTTCTTCTCATATTTAGGTTTGAGTGCAATTAATCGCAATCTGTAGGGGATCTATGATGGTCGAGTGATAGCGGGATAGACGACAAGATAAAGCATCTGTCACTTTCCGATCTATACTACTTCAATCCCTCAAAAGACAAAATCGTCTGTTTCCACGATACCTAGTAAGATCATTTGCATATAATTTTGTCTTCTGTAATATTACAGACCTAGAACTTAAGCTAAAATACACTAAAACGCAAATATGGGAAGAAAACTGTAAAAAGAAGCAAATATCGACGGTAGTACTCCATAGATGACTTCGTATCTTCTTTCCTGATGATCGTGGAAAAAATATTTCAATAGAAGAGTTGTAGCACATTTTGTGATCTACAATATTGCAGAACTATACTTAGCGCTAAAATGCACTTAAAACGTAAATATGGGAGGAATACTAAAATAAATTTGCAGTTTTAAAAATATCTCCTGTCATACCTTCGTCCTTAGGGGTCATACAAAAAATCTTTGTAGCCAAAAGTTTTAGCAAATTTTGTCTTCTACAATATTGCCGAACCATGTTTAGCACTAAAATGAACTTTAGCGACAGTACAAGGAAAACACTGAAAAAGTGACAGATTTTCCAAGATGGCGGAGAAAGATATGGAGCTGGAGGGTCGAAAATTTCGGGATACAATGACAAATATTGTCCTTTATGGCATATCAAAAACCTATAACAATCGGACCATAATAAGGGTACCGAAACCACGATTTACCAAATGAACAACGAAAAAATTTGTATGGGCTGCACATTATCCAGTATAACAGACTTCCGGCTCAAATTTGGGTATGGAGACAGGCAGAACCGTATTCTACAGGGTCTAAGCCCTCTGATAACGTTGTCACCCCAACTGTTACATGACTTGCTTCTTGTATGCTACTTCTTCAAAAATGGGCCTACTCTAAAATTCATTGAAAAGCATAAGTAAGGATGAAATGAATTTTGTTAAAACGTTCAAATCATTAAAAAAAACACAGCGGAAAACCTTGCAAAAAATCAGAATCAGCCACGCGCAAACGTAAACCATTAGAGATAATCAGAGAAGGTAGCCATTATAAAATAGCGGGCAAGACTCGAAACAAAATGGAAATTGAAATGATCTACTTAAGATAAATGGATTGCCGAGATCATGTCCGAAGCTGGTAATGCTGCGTAATCCATCTGCGGAGGGAATTTGATGATGTAATCCCAAAAGCTGTGGATTAATTTCTTATTATGGCCGTAATGATACAAAGAATGATTGGTACAGTCACTTTGGAAGGATCAGATCCTTGCGGAATAATCTTTTAGATTTTGCATTAGCGTTTTCATATTCCGATGATGTATCGGATTAATAACGAATATCTAAAGAGCTTCAGGGAATTCATTAGCCAGTCGAATAATCTAGTCTGAAGCATAATATTATATTACAATTCAATTTAGTTTAAAATGAGGGATGATATTGTAGCTGCTCCGTGTTCGAAAGCTTCAGCTTAATAATGTTGAGGGTAATACATTGCCTTTTGTAAATTATATGAAGGCGTAACAGTATACCGCTGTCTATCTCTAAATTCAAAACTAACATAAACCTAGAATATCACTGACGCGGCCCCGCCTGACAGTTCACGAAATTGGATTAAAGTTTTCGAAAATTTTAACTGTTTAATTTGAAACTTCGTATTCTAGGCAATTAAAGAGGCTAATTTAAATGTCCAACAAACACATCTAGAACAAAGAAACAATTATTCCGGTACAAACCCGGTCTGCACTAATTATGCTGGTTTTGGAGAAACGCCAGCGAGAAAGCATTTCCTTTTGGCATACTTACGCCCCGGGGTTCAAGGGATTCAGTTTTTGGTATTTTTCTTTAATTGGAAAACTAATAATTGGCTCGAAGAAAGTCCTTTGAATGTTAACGTGAAATGACTGGAAATTGCATTTACGAATATTTTGACATTTACAAGTCTAGAAAACCTGGAACTTTACCGTCATCTAATAACTGTCCAATTCATTAATCTTACGATAATATAATATTATTATCTGAAAATTGCCACTCGGGTCCCAAACTGTGATAAAAAAGTGGCCATTATCGCACGCTCCGCGCGCGAAAAAACCCACTTCCTGGCCAGGGGGTGACATAAAATGTTGTACTTACCACGGGCGATAATAAAGAAAGCCTCAGATCGTATATTTATCGCCCTTGCCTTCGGCTCGGGCGTAAAATACCTGCGATCTGAGACATTCTTTGTTTTATCGCCCTTGGTAAGTAATGTACTATTTTGGGTTTCTTGAGTAAACATAACATCGTTATCAGACTGCAAACAAACTTATCACACTGCATTCCTCGTTACATTGCAAAATTATATGCTGCATTAAGATCCAGCAAAAGTCGAAATGTACACTGTATTTTTATCTTCAGAGCTTTCGCGAGGGACTTTGTGATACGAATCACAATTTTATCTTTTTGCTACCATTTGACCGAAAGTTTAGTACATCTTTTAGACTTATCTTAAAATTATTCTAAAAGCACTGGCTAAATAAGCTTTATTTAAATAAGTTTTCAACTTAAGAGTATATTATACAACTTAATACAGAATTCGATCACATTTTTTTTGCATAGACTATTTCCCGCTCCAAACTCTACTTGAAAACACCGAGTACTCAAATATCCACCTTGTTCCATTGAGATAAAATTGAAAAATGTGGTAACCGTGCCTTCAGCTTACAAACATCGGTCAGGACGCAACACCCCTTTATCCGCAAACGAATTTCCTGCCGACGACAGATCTGGTGACATTGACACCCTGTGTCGACTACCACCTCACGACTCATCCCCAGTATATCTTGACACCGAAATTTGTAACAACTACGTGTAGTTGGTATCAAACTTAGACTGGCTTTCTAAGCTAAAGTGCAAGCGTTGTGAATACCAGATCTGGTTTTAAATTTGAAACGTTAATAGTATTCCGATCGCCACGTAAACAGGGTAAAAAGTGGATATTGGCAGATTGTAGTTTTAGATTTGAAAAGCTTTTTAGTGGTGAAATTTTGTTTAGTAGCTGGAGGGATAAAATTGTAAGAATTCTATATTCTAGACACGAAAAACTTTATTTTTAAAATTTTCAAGGGCTCTTTAAGAGGGTACGAACATTTCGCTCCAACTCATCCTAGCCGCGATCTCCCTGCGAGCGGCCATGTTTAGCTACACACTAAAACGATTACTGTGTGCGTGCGGTTCGAGAGCTGCCGGTTGAACTGCCAAGTCTTGATCATTGTTATAGAGTTAGAGTGAGGTAGGAAAAAAATGTGGTGAGTTTTAAATGTTTTTATTTTATTAACATTACGTACCTACGCACTTATTAAGGTGGTTCGATTTTCATACAAAAAACGATCGACATTTATTATCTCATTACACATTATTAATACTTAAATATGTGTTAATCTATTTACTTCTGACTATTCATTTTCGCGAAATTAATAAAAAACCTGTGTTTCATACAGAAATTACGCAAAAAACAACGTTAATTTTTTATAAATTTTACGTTTGGGAGCGTGATAACTGTCATGTACATTGTGACGTTCGGCCTGGTACTTTAAATTACTTTCCACAGAAACTACTTGGCCTGAAAATCTGAAATTGCACATACATATAATTCGGTAACTAGTCCAAACAACGCAGTCATAAATTATCGGGCGCTCGTTAAGAATAAAAAAATATAAATGAATATGAATATGAGAGTAAATTTACACAAAAGATAACAACCAGTAAACATATGTTGGGAGACTATACAAACGATTTTTAGAGGTGCATGAACATGAAATAATCAACAAAATTGGAATAAGTTTGTCAGGAAAAAAGTCAAATTTAGAATGATAATTACGTGGAGTCCACGTGTTTCGGGGACTAGTTTTACTTTGAATTACTTTCCACAGAAACTACTTTGCCTAAAAATCTGAAATTGCACATATATATAATTCGATAACTAGTCCAAACAATGCAGTCATAAATTATCGGGCGCTCGTTAAGAATAAAAAAATATAAATGAATATGAATATGAGAGTAAATTTACACAAAAGATAACAACCAGTAAACATATGTTGGGAGACTATACAAACTATTTTTAGAGGTGCATGAACACGAATTAATCAACAAAATTGGAATAAGTTTGTCAGGAAAAAAGTCAAATTTGGAATGATAATTACGTGGAGTCCACGTGTTTCGGGGACTAGTTTTACTTTAAATTACTTTCCACAGAAACTACTTGGCTTAAAAATTTGAAATTGCACATACATATAATTCGATAACTAGTTCAAACAACGCAATCATAAATTATCGGGCGCTCGTTAAGAATAAAAAAATATTAGAGTTTGAATTTTACAATTAAAGGAAAGATCCGAAATGTTCACAGAACGTCAAGAACATAGAAGCACGTATCCAGACATAGAAATATCACTAGCAGCAATAGGTAATAGGTAACATGGTGCCGTGCCTTAAGGCCGGGTATTACCACTTTTGAGTTTTTAAAAACCATCTGAGACATAGAATATAGTGTCTTAAAATCTAAAAAAAATCTAAAAGGATCTTGTCTAGTCAAAATCGCAGTCAGTTACATGATCTGATGAATTTCACTCGATAGAAAAAAATCGCGAAGTTACCCCTTTTTGGAATGTATTTTCAATACTACGGCTATATTACTGATATTTAACATTTAATTTCATCATAAGCAAAGCAAAAAAAATCATAAAGAAATAATCATAAAAAAATCATAAGGAAAGCATCATATTTTGGACATATATTTCGAAATGAAAAATACGAGATATTGAGATTAATAATTGAAGGAAAAATAGAAGGTAAAAGAGGTCGTGGTAGAAGAAGAACATCTTGGACGAAGAATGTAAGAGACTGGTTGGAGGCTGAAAGCACGGAAAAACTAATTCGCATGACTACAAATAGGTCGACATATAGGCAAATGGTCGCCGACCTCCGGGATGGAGATGGCACATAAAGAAGAAGAAGAACATTTAATTTTTGTACTCAATTAAAGATAGTAAATAGTTATAGACATTTTCGCAGGGTTTGCTTTGATAAAATGACTGGCTTGATGACTATAGCTAAATATTTACAAAACCGCGCGCAGAGCTTGCGTAGAGAGCGGGATGGTTAATTGTAAACTCACGCATGTTAGAGCGGGACAGTTGCGTTGGGGATACCTCCCCTTAAGGTATGATTCCGCTGCCGACTGCATACAACAACTGCACCTTTCGCCGCACTCCAAATTTAACTGTAATCATAAGACTAAAAGTCCCAATTTAGAGTGAGCGGCGTGTGCTGTTCCGACACTTCTCCGCTCATTTCAAATTGAGCTTTTTACGCATACCATTACGGTTCAATTTGGAGTGCGGCGGAACGTGCAGTTGCTGTATGCAGTCGGCAGCGGAATCATACCTTTACCTTTTAACTTGTATGGCCGTAGTACTGTTGGATTTTTTCGTCCCAAACAATTTACGTTTATTGCCCATTTCTGTAAAAAATCATATCACTTTAGTGCTTTGAGAAGAAATAAAATAAATAAATTTAGCATGTTAACTTACTAACCAAGTATCAAATTATTAATCTGTAGCGGACGCGCTACATCTACAGAATAGTAGTGTCGGTGTGAGCTTGGTCACCGACCCTAACGCACCGAGGAGAGCGACACGTGCGTTCCTTGGGAAGGCCCGGCGCGTAATGAATCGAACAACGTTGTCGCGCGCTGTTATATTGTGAATTATAGTGGTTTTTAAAAATTCGTCTAAATTAAGTGGGTTATCCATAAGCGTTAAAAAAAATAAGAAATATCAAACAAAACCTGTAGTTTTATAATAATAAGTTTTTTTTCCAAAATATTATAAAACATGTGAGGAAAAAAATGTTTAAACAAACCGATTTAGACATTTTGTAGTATTTTTTTTAGATAGTAAAAACCAATATTTCAGAACTAGTGCGATCGCTATGTACTAAAAGACTATACATCCTATTGTAAAAGATAAACATCCAATCGTTTTTGACAATTTAAAATGGAAATATTGTACCTGAAAGATAGCTCTAACGCGTATTTTTGCAAAACACTCCGACGAAAACCTGACTGTTTTAAATAATCGTACATAGAAATAAAAGTTTAGCAACGCTATGGTCTAGAATAAGACTTTATCTATACAAAACAGAAGTTTACTTTAACAATGTAGTCACTTGAACAAAGATATGACGTTAGAAAAAACCGTATATTTTCTAAAATACCAACTTTTTGTTCGTACAGTCTTAACGTTTTAACTAAGTAGTAAACTATAGGCTTCCCCGAAACTTGTTGCCCACCCTTCGGCACAAGACACACCCCTTTAGACCCAAACCAGCTTGGTAATTGAATGATCATGAACTGTGAAAGATAAATATGTATGTAGAAATGTATGTACATACAAGAAACCTTGTTTTATAAATGATGCAATATCATTTGAAAAATGCAAATAAAACAAAAGAAAAAAGGACGTTGCTTTATAAATGATTCAATATCATTTGAAAAATACAAATAAAACAAAAGAAAACCATTAGAAAATTAGCCAAAAGAGCTCAACACCCAATACTAGATGCCATAACGCGTATCACAGCCATTTATCCTCTGTCAGGGGTCCCTCGGAAATGAAGAAATCCGGCCGCGCGTCACGTTTAATGGAATCTCGTCGTGGAATATTCCCGACGGGAAATTCTCCGGGATATAATTCCCGCGGTAAATTCTTTTAGGGCGGCCGGGAATTTGGCCATGTCTCATTAAATATTCTTAAGGAATTAATTGCCTGGTGGAATTTTGACGATGATTTTAATATGATCATTATACTTTTCCTGTTTTCAGGCTTTACAGGTTTCCGACCAGTGGTTTTGTGAGCAGTAGACACCCATGGGACATCATAAGAAAAATCCAAAAACAAAATCGACTAACAAAACATAAATAATCACTGTCTCTGACCAGCTCACAAAATTTCACGAGAATCGTTTGAAAATGCGGCTGAAAATCCCCGGGACATTCAAAAGCATTTTTGCCCAAAATGAAACGGAGAACTTCGATCGCTTCCCTCTCTCGGTCAATAAATTATCAACACTATCTATAATTTACAATTTTACACTAAATCGTTCGATGACAACCAATAAAATAAATATTTAAATAATGCTCGTATCTTGGTATTTCTATGAGTAAAAAAAAACTTTTTTTAAGTGTTGTAAAATCTTGCAATTAACAGTTCCAATGTCAAATATTACACTTCATTTTTTTTTATTAACTATACGATACAGAAAACATGTTAAAATCCAGAACTCGGCGGTAGGAAATCTGGTAAGATATATACAAAATATATACCAGGAAGATAAAGCAGGCTAAAATAAACGCCTCAAAATATAGCGATATTTTATAACAACATGATATAGCGGTCTGCATAATAAAGGCAACATTATTACGAAATTGTAAGGAGCTGCAGCTTATTTAGTGGCGGCTAAATTATTAGCGGCTTTCTGGGGTTTAATTAAAATTGTCTTTGTCATATTTAAGGAAGCTCTTATGTTTTGGGAAGTTATGATCTTGGAGCGTTTAGCAGAAACCGTTATTTTACATAAAACGATTTCATCGTCATACAGTTTTAATGTAAATGAAACTGTGGTCTGATTTGGCACTTAATCCCTATAATTGGCTTGACAATAATTGTATGAAATGAAAGGAAAATAAATATTTATTTGCATTAACATGATTGTTACAGTCGGTGTTGTCGTATATTATTTATTGTGTCGATATGGCATGGGGAAATTAATTTTTATGAAAGAGACTACGATGTAGGTAACATAAACTTATGTGGTATGAAGTACCCGTATCATTTGAAAGAAAAGTAGTTTTTAAGTGACAGAAAACATGGTCAGATCGGCCCAATCCAACATGGTCAAGCAATGGTCTCTTGCATAAAACTAGTGCCTACGTCAAATCTTGGGATTCATACCAAAACGAAACCCGTGTTCCTAACCCTCATTTACCGAGCCAGGAAGCAGCGACAACAACATAGCTATTCATTAAAAAAAAAACAATATTTTTTTAATATTCATTCGCCGTTGCTTCAGTCACTTCAGTACCTTAATCTTGTCATATTTCTCCCCAACATGCTTCAGTTTGCAAACGCCTGATCGATTGTCAATAAAACAGATAAGTTGAATAATATCTTCCAGGTGTATTAACTGCAGCGGAAGCGGAGTAAGCGGCGGAGTCGTTCAATAATTCAGAGGAATCAATTGGGTACCACAACTTAGCTAGCAGCAGCAGAGAGCTCACTTCTCCCAAAGACACTGTCTGTAACGAGGTGATTGAAGGTCTGAAGTGCCCGTAGAGTCAACTAGAAAGTGATATATATAATCAACTTTGTTTTCTTATGCCTTTGTCGGCAATAATGTCCAAAAGTCAAAAGTGGATTACATCTCAATATAGTCGACTTTACAAGTTTTTTTTTAACCTGGCTATGGCATGATAACTCTAGGAGGATGATGTTGCTTTTTAGGCCGGGCCCATTAAAGCGAAAGTCAATGAGAGGGCCTTTAACATGTTCATAATGACACGAATGTGGATAAAACGTTGTCCAAAATATAAATTTAACATAGGTACTTCTATCTATTTGGCGTATGTTTTACCTATAAAGGAACTATCATTTTTAGCCCGGTAATTACCGTCCACATGCTATCGTTATGTATAGTTTTTTGATCGGCAGACGAGAGATTGGTCACCGATGCCAAAAATTGCTTACCGCCCAATTTCTTCAAATGCTCATTGGGAATACCTTGTTTGAGGAACCTCGACATGTATGAAGAAGAAGACTGGCGATTATTCTATAAGTGGCTAGTTTGTTTTGCGTTGTATGCAAGATAAAGTCAAGCCTGGTTGGACAGCCCGGGCAATCAGTTCTTCCCAGGATACTACATTTATTATTCACCGTCGCCATTCGGAAGCTGGCGAGTGTGATTTCTTTCCATTTACGTATATATGAACGTAATTTTTGTAAGTCCGTAAAATAGCGGCGATCCGTTTGCACTAATTGATATCGAATTCTGACTAAAAATAAGAAAAGTTAACAAAAAATATTTGTCAAATTCTGTATGTATTTCATTTTATAGAACAGAAAGAATAGAATAGGAAATTAATTTGCATGAAACTGTGTAGATACAATGGAGGACAAATTTATATTGGTTTCAACAGTTTCTGCCGTGTTCGGGCATACAATTTGAAAAACTTAACCTAGCAGAAGTTCCTAAAAATATACTACATTATGCATGATTATAAAATTCTTTGAGATTGTAATAGTACATTACTTAACAAGGGCGGTAAAACAAATAATGTCTCAGATCGCAGGTATTTGACGCCCGAGCCGAAGGCAAGGGCGATAAATATGCGATCTGAGGCTTTCTTTATTACCGCCCGTGTTAAGTACAAAATTTTATGTCACCCCCTGGCCAGGAAGTGGGATTTCCCGCGCGCGGAGCGTGCTGTAATTGCCGCTTTATGGCCAGGTGTGACATAAAATACCTTATCTATTAGAGCGCTTTTTAAGCATATTTTAAAACTGTTTCTTTCCAAGGGTTTGATTTATGTAGGGAGATTGTTAAAGACACGAATGGCTGATATAACTTTTTGTGCCAGTAGTTTCGCTTTTATTTCTATTATTTATCATTGTGAAACCCCACACATTTTATATGACAGTTAATATGAAACTTTTCACCGTGGCTTACCAAACCCGCCGCCGCGCCGTAAGGATTAGGTAAACGTCTTTATAGAAATGTCAATTTCTGTTATACTAATGCCTTCAAAGTACGAAGTTCAAAGGCTTATCGGCTTTAGGCCGCCGGCGAGTCGTAACTGAAGAGTTACTCTGGGTATTTTTACTTGTTACTGTCTTATGTCATCATTATTTGTAGTTACCAGGTGTCTTGAAAAATTGTACAGTAAATCTTACTGTGAAATTGAACACTAAAAATACTGTCATTTTTTGTTACATTACTTTTATTAATGTCTAGTCCGAGAACAGGTTAGTGTTACTAAGGTTTTATTGTTTAAAAAAACAATATTCTCTTTTTAATTGTCTGATAGTAAGCGATTATTGCTAGGCCTATTTGAATAAAGAAAAGATTTACTTTGATTACCTACCATCGACCATAGCCTACCATTCATGCAACACACAGTCAATTGCTATTGCCGGCCTTTCACAAGGGAGTACGCTTTTTTCGTGACATTCCTAAATATTTTATTTATTTACAAGAGCCTAATATTATCTTTTAAGTATCTCTATACTCCAATGATCATCCGTTTCTTAATGGTATTCTAGTTATTTCATACGGTATCTTAGTTTAGATTCTCGTATTTTTTTAATGAATCGTCTTGCTATATTCGTTGACACACGGGACACAAGCGGACAAAAAAGTACTTGTTTTATACCTGTTACCAAAGTACCAGGTATTTGCCGACACCAGGTACCTCACTAAGCCAAAGTTTCCCATTGATCAAGGCTGTCTGATTGGGGGAATTGTTATCTCGTTGTCGTCGAGTTTCCAACACTCGATACTGTGTTATTTTATAGTTGAGACTTGGGAGTTAGCGGCAGTATCTTATCTTTTGAACAAAGTAATAGTGTCGTGTTACGCTCTGGTAAGTTTGTGATAATGTAACTTTGTAGTTAATGATCACAATAGTGTAAGTACAACAGGCATTAATAAGTGTCAAATAAAGGCGACAGAAATATCTTACGGGTCCTAATAATGGCCCTACAAATTTAGCCTTGTCAGTTATTTATTACAGCAAATATTAATGCTGGTGCACATAACATAACTACTAATAATATACGATATAAATTACTTAATCAGCTTGTAGAGTATATAATGTGTATTATATAGGTCATTGTCAGTTGAAAAATGAAAAGCTGTCCCTCCAGTGGTCAATAGTTAACGGCTTATATGTGCATGTAAGTTATGTTTTTATCATGTGGATTAATAGCAACGGCGACACTGTTTATTCGGGTTACTAGACCAATCCAAAATAAAGCTTTGTAGCAATTGTAGCCCTTAACTTTTGATATGTCCAACGAAAAGACGCGTACCTAAAGCTGAAAATGACCCATTTGATTTTATGACTTCTTGATTTAGAATACAATAGTTAAATACAGTAGTTAATTAGACTTTTAAAAATGGTTTTGGATGGATGATGGACCTCGTTGTTATTTCTTAAGTTTTCATCTCCTATGGCTCCTCTATTTTGAAAACATTTAAATAACTGGATCGACAAAAAATTACATGTGGCTATCGAAACCGTCTCACCAAATTTCACGATAATTGGTTGAGAAATGCGACCAGAAGATGCAAACAGTCGGACTTACGAAAGCATTTTGTGCCCAAACTAACGGATACGCTGCGCTCACTTCGCTCCCTTCTTCTTCTTTTAAAAATGGCTTTCCATCAAATTTATGATAATTTTGCCAATTAATACTTGTTCAGTGACGTTGTTCGGTAACGACGCCATGACAGTAGGCAACAAAGACAGTGTACGGTAGTGGATTCTGCTCGTCGTCGCTCCGGGCACGTATGTTCACCAACGCGGCGACGAGCAAAATTTACTACGCTCCCTTGTAAAATAAATCGCGTAAAATTTTCAAAATGTACATAAAATCTAGAGTACCGTCTGCTTCAGTAGACAGTTCCAGCGCCCTCTATCGTCAGTAATTAACCAAGGGTGTTAATAAATTGGCTACTGCCAAACGTGATGGATGGCTCCCGGGCTATTGGGCGGGCTTATTTATTAGCAAAATTGAGAATACACCTCGACAGAAGGGTTACACAACAATTTACGTGCACCATCCTCCTGAAGTACTCCCGGTTCTGCCCTAAAGAGACGGAGTCCGGTTTGACAACTACTGCCAGATTTGGCGTAGGAACCGTTTTACGAAAGCACCTGCAATCTGATCTTCCAACCAAGAGGGAAAAATCAGATATCATCGTGATTGAACCGGTATCTGGGCATTTTCACTTTAAAGTGTACCCCATACTTTTATTTTCGGATCTCGGTGATTTTGGGTATTCTGACTAAGAATCACGAGTACTTTCCGCGAAGAAAAAAAGTGTCCCACCTAAAAAAGTGACGTGTTTTGTGACGCTTTTTCATACAGTTTATATATACGGCTCGTACCAAAACTGACACAGAAAATTTGTATGGAAAATCAAGGACTTTTTTTTCATCTGAATCAATAGTACTCGTGATTCTGAGTCAGAATACCCAAAATCACCGAGATCCGAAAAAAGTAGGGGGTACACTTTAAAGTGAAAATGCCCATCTAATAATGTTTTCTTTTACCGTAAAGCCGCTAATGTCAAATGATATTTCGTACATAAGTTTTTGAATACGACTGTTATCTGGCAGTGTTTGAGTTACTCGGTATACTAAATTTTAATTTATTGTCTGGCGAGAAATTTAATTAATGTCGAGTTTTAAAAGTCAACAATTTCTAATAGAATTTCTCATTTTGTTTAAAACGCATGGAAACAGTTTGCCTGTACGCCGCTAATGTCTGCTAAAAGCTGTTTTAAAAGCTCTCGGAATAAAAGCTGCACCGGCAACAGCTGGTCTTAACACTGTATGCTACATTACCCCGGTTTAAGGCGAGACATTAAAACTTTTAAACTTAAAGACGTACGAGTTTTAAAGCTTAATTTGGAAAATTTAAAATGTATTACTTATACAAACTTGATAATGACACCCATACTTTCTAAGCGCAAACTAGAATGATGGCAAACGTCTACCATAGCCTTTGAATGCGTGCATCAAGACGAACGATAAAAATTAAAAAGAGTCTATATTTTTGTCATGTATGTTTAGGTATAAGGACCTAGGTATATAGTGTAAAGTTGCCCCTAAAATTGTACCTTCTTATTCTCGTATGAGAATAAGAAGGTACAATTTTACGTAATTGTTCAAAATTTTTACGTAATTTACGTAATTTTATCATGTGATGTACTACTTAATTATACCTGTTTGTAACCTTTATAAAGGTATTACGGTGGCGTATTGTATATCTGTTATCGTTGAAGTACCTGGAACAAGAAAACCATTGATATTATTTTTGTTATTACACAACACAATGCAGAAAATTTCCATTTTATAAATAACAAATAGCAATATTACGTACGTTACATAATTATTTGATATCAAGTGCATTTTGTTACAATAAATGCAAGTGAATAGTAGATTTTTCTGTAATGAATATTTCGTTACCTATAGCTACGTCTAATATTATTTATGTCACACCTGGCCATAAAGCGGCAATTATCGCACTCTCCGCGCGCGGGAAATCCCACTTCCTGGCCAGGGGGTGACATAAAATTTTGTACTTAACACGGGCGGTAATAAAGAAAGCCTCAGATCGCATATTTATCGCCCTTGCCTGCGGCTCGGGCGTCAAATACCTGCGATCTGAGACATTCTTTGCTTTACCGCCCTTGTTAAGTAATGTACTATTTTAATTCATTTCGTAAGAAAAATGATTTGGTTGCGTTTTATTGAACTCTATTTCAACTAATTTTCAATGTTAAATGGCTCTTAATTCCATTATCCTATCATCAGACGTCTACCATAAAAAGTGCATTCGGACTCTGAAATCTGGAAGTCACCGACTTTGACAGCCGTGTCATTTTTACAGATTACAATCTATGCTAGCTATTGGTCGACAAATTAATTAGAATCCGAAGCAAATTGACTCGATAGAGCCAAGGGGAAGAATCAGCCCTAATTGAACGAGCCTTAGGGAGGAAAGAAGCGTTTCAATTCTTTATTAACAATATCGATTCATCCACTTGGGAAGATAACAAAATGAGAGGTTTGCTAATAGATTATACCATTGTCTGTCGATTCCTTGTGTTGTTGATTGTTATTGTAGTATTAATTTGATGTTGTAAATTATGTTTCATTTGATATTGATATATTGTTGTTGATTTTAAAGCTTAGCGTCCCTACAGGCTTTATTGTGTCCTATTGTGCGCTTTTTTTATCGAAGAAGTACTTATTTGATAGCTGTGAATATTACAGAGTATCATTAAACATCGCATAACCGGCTTCCGGACAATATCAGAAATGCAACTTCCTTACTATCTTTTAAGAGTCGACTGCGGACATGGCTCCTCAAGTCAGTATTTTATGACATTAACGAATTGTTACATGATAATGAATAAAATTACAATAATTATAATTTTAATTTAATTTTGTATTACCATTTAGGTAATTATAAATGTTCCTACATTATGATTATATATGGAATGCTAATGTAGTAGATAAATTATGTAAACCTCATAATTTCTTTTAAATTGACCTGTAACGATGTTATTAAATTTTCATTCATTCATTCATTCATGCACCATACAGGTAGGTACAGTCAAGGGCACGAATATGTATACACTTTTTCACCTTATTCCATTGAAATAAGGTCCAAAAGTGTATACATATTTATGCCCTTGACTATACTAGATACCCTATGATACTCTATGATATACTCGTAATTGGTACTAACTTTTGTTAAAATATGCGTCTTCGCTTCTTAACAGAAATTTTTTTTTTTTTTTAAACAAAAAAAAAAAAAAAAAAAAAAAAAAAATCTGTTAAGAAGCGAAGAAGCGAACAGAAATATGTAAACAATAAATTTACCGCTTTCAATCACCGTCTATACAATAAACTTAGAATCAAATATCCGCGGTAAGAGTAATATCGAGCTGTTTTACCGTGTACAAATCCACGGTTAATCAACAATCGATAAACTAAAGTTTAATATCCGGCGCCGCCGGCTGTGGTGTTTATAAAAGGATATGGATATTTCGTGTTGAGATCCTGAAAATATAAGAGTTTTAGGGCTGAAAATATATGTTTGTAACACTTTCGGCGGTAAAGTGCCGATTGCCGCTTTCTACAATAACAGAGAATTCCGTTTATTGGCCAACTAATTGAATAGTAATATTGTAAATGCCAAAATTTAGATATTTGGATGTTTGTTACTCAATTACGCACAAACGGCTAAACAGATTATGATGAAACTTAGTATACAAGGAGTTTATAACCGGAATTAACATATAGGATCAGTTTTATCCAGAAAATCCCCTTAGGGATAAAATGAGAAATGATGGAAGATATCCCTTTTAGGGATAAGTTCGCCTTTGTACCAAAATAACCTAATTTGTCTGTATTTCTACCTGTTTTTTGTATATAATAAAGTAATTACATACATACAAAATGAGTGTAAGTTTACGTGAAAAAGTCGCGGGCAAAAGCTAGTAATATTTTTTTTAAAGACATGTTAATAAAAATGTACAATGATTATACGACGAGATGAGAGATACAATACATTATAAGAAGATGTAAAAATAATTTGAAAAAATTGATGTCACGTGACACTCACGTGACAAACTAATTTCTCAAATTATTCTAGTTTATACAAGTTTTTTCTAGGACAGGGGGCATTTCGCGCAAATGGAATGCCAATTTATGAAAGTTTGTTACATAAGTTTCTTAAAATATCACGCCGTTAGCCTGCGAATGTCAAAATACGTTTTGTATGGAATGCGTCCCACCTTAAGGATTTTAGTGTCTTAAGTTATATTAAATTACTATTAACAAAAACAAAAAAGGAAGACTTTCAAAGGAAAAGTTCCCACAGTTTAACTATACCTGTTTAAAAAGGAAGCGTTGAAAGAACCGTCAAAATTATATAAATATCTTGCAGTTCCAGTGCCCAAACCAAAATAAGGTGATATTTCATCTCAGTAAACTCTATATGGCAAATCCATATTTTCATTTAAACTCGTACCTACACGTTTGGTAACATCACCCCGATTTATATTTTTACCACTTTTGGCTATAAAACCACAAAAAAAATATCAAACAGATTCGCGTCTGCGCACGGATATGGCGTACTGTCAGAGCGAAATATATTGGCAAATCAATAGAATAGGGGATTCTATACTTTCATTAGAGGTCGCCAACGCGCACGTGACTCTTTAGGCTGCGGTGACCGCTTAGTACCATCATCACAACATGCATTCCTTATCTACTCGCGCGCGAGATAAGCTACCTGTCACTTTTTGACAGCATTAATCAGACAGTGACAGGTAGCCTATCTCGCGCGCGAGTACAGACGACATGCATGTTATGCTAGCCCCCCAGGTGGACTGCACAGGCACGCTTGAAAAAGAAAAAAAAAGAAAATGAAAAAAAAAATGAAAATGAAAAAAAAATGAAAATGAAAAAAGTTTATTGTTCTAAGTTACTTGTACATTAACATCACGGCTCTGTGTCCTGAGCTAGGAAGCCCTGTGTTACAGGACACAGTTACGTATCCATTATTGTTGCACTTAATTATACCAGTTATACAGAGAAGTAGGTATCCTAAATCACACATTTACAAGTTATACAGAGAAGTATCTTAAAACATTCTTACTGTAAAATTATTTTAATTAAAACTTAACTAACAGCGTGTGTGTGTGCGTTAGTGTGAGTGTGTATGTGTGTGTGTGTGTGTGTGTGGTGTGTGCTTGTTGTATAAAAAAATATATCTAGATAAGTACAGTTATATTTGGGTAGCGTAAACACAATACTAAACGCCCCACAACTAAGCACTAAAGAAAATTTTGTGATACTTAAGATTTACATACAGTACTTCTTTTATAGTATGACAGTAAATAAATATATGGATATCCGGTTGTTCTCCTCTACAGGTCGCATTTCTCAACTGTTTCTCGATAACGAGTCAGTTTTTGGAAATTTTAAAGACTTTTTTTGATGATTTCGGTTTGTACTCCTCTATAGGTCGGATTTCTCTACTAAATGTCATGAAATTACTATGCGAGCAGGTTCTATAATTATATCGTTTTTTTTCGAAACAGTTTTATATTTAAAAAAAAAGACACTCGCGAGGTCTACCTCACAGAGCTACTGGTTTTGCCGATAGTAAGTTTGGAAAGTTGTCCTCTCGCTAATCTATTCAAAACAACGTTGACTGTACTTGCTCAGTGGTTAAATATTAACGGCGTTGGAGTGATCCCGCGCACGTTCGATTCCTCGCCTCAAACGCGCGCTTAAACTTTTACGGTCTCTCGTTTTGAGTACTTACTGTTTATACTTGCGGTCTGTTAGCTTTTCGGTAGCTAGTTTTGTGGATCGTGAAGTGATGAATGGTACATCATTTATTGCGTAGTCCACAACAAACACACACACATATTCCAAAATGATTCGTCTTTATCATCATTACTTTATATTGTGTGACGAATGAATAGGCAAGTTCTGTGTGATTCGCTTCACCGTCGGCCATATCGTTGTCCCCTGGCTAAATGCTGGCCAAGAGCAATCCGATTATTAATAAAAAAAAAGTTCCACTGCTGAGCATAGGCACCATTAGGCACTATACCATTAGTCCACACCTTAAAAATAAATTCTGGCACACTACGTCATGAAACATACCTAATGTTTCATGTCGATCGTCGGTCATTCGTAAATGGTTACTCTAAATATGGATCCATCATTTTAGATATTTGTTTGATGTAAGTTTGTTGAAGGAAAATAGCGTGAGGAAACCGGCCTAATCCCAAGAAGGTTTAGTTTTCCCGCTGAGTTTGAAGGTCAAATGGCTGTTTTCGGATGGATGACTATCGTATGATCGCCTTATGGCAGTTGTTGGGGTGTCAAAACGGATCTATAGAATACAACTGAGAAAACGGTAGAAGATGATGATATATAAACATCGCACGCACCTATATCAACGCAGAACAAGCAAAAGAGTGTGATTTTCTCAACAAAATAAATATATCTTGAATACAAAATTCCCCTTCTCTGGCGTGTATCACGCAACACTCGTGAGGGCTGAATAAAACAAATCTGTCTCCGCGGCGTTTAGCTCTCGGCTCCACTTCCCGGCTATTTCCCGCCCGGGTGTGCCGCAAGGAACGAAACTGTGCCGTTTACTTTATCTCCGAAATTGTATTACGTATCTCGGTCATGCACTAGCTGTTCAAACGCCTTGTTCTTTTGTAGTCTAAATATATGTAGTTTAGCAAAGTTTGTTGCTGGCTGGTAGTGTTACGTATATTCTTGGAATATTAGTCTATATACCGGTTGTAAAAGACTAATGATAGGTAATCGCGAACTATGGTTTACCAACGGAATTAGTGTAATAAAAGGACAGATAGATAATTAGCAAATTTAAAGAGTCTAAAAGTCATCCATTTATATTAACGTACTTAAATTCTGAAAAAAAGTGCAGATTAAATATTACAAAAGAACTAAAATGCTTAGACTTAGGCACACCGTGTACCTAGAAGGCTAGGCCCTCATCATTATCATAATTATTATACTTCTACATGTTTGAATATCTTATTTGTTAATAAATACCGGCGTTGGATAAATGAAAAGCTATTGAAAAGTTTTCTCCTATGTTTAAAACTTGGACCATAACCCGCCATTTCCCGGCACGCAGTGTCATCGCCGCAAGTAGGTACCTATTTAGTCGTCGCGACTCGCGAGTTGCTTCAGACAATATACATGTACAACAATATGTACTATAGCACACAAAATACAAATACACTGAGTATTGAAGAACTAACGACGAAGAATCGGAAAGCATTGGAAAAAGGGACAAAAGTAACGAGTTTATATTACATAACAATGACAGTATAGAATATTTAACAAAACCTATTGAGGCTATGAGGAGCGCTCGTGGCCCAGCGGCGCCTGCGTACCGCTTGCGGTATCTAAGGTTAAGCAACGTGGGCAGCGGTCAGGACTTGGATGGGTGACCGCTTTGAGTAGTTATACTAACTGAGCGCTCTCGTGCTTTGGAAGGCACGTTAAGCCGTTGATCCCGGTTGCTGTTTATGGCAGCAGTCGTTAAGCTAAGTTGGAGGCCTTCGGGCGGCTTGAAAACTTCTAACAGTCAAGTTGTCCACTCACTTGACAAAGCCTAAGGTTTAGTTTCCCCTCGGGGTTGGAAGTTCAGATGACAGTCGCTTTCGTAAAAACTAGTGCCCATGCCAAATCTTGGGATTAGGTAGCGGACCCCAGGCATCCTTCAGGATGCAACTATACTGGGATAAAGCTAGGAAGATGGTGATGATGAACAATGACAGTATAATTTATTAACTGATTGACAAGTCTCTAATGTTGAAGAATCTGTCAATTGCCAGGCATTATTACATTAATCTACCAAATTGTGTCAATATTCCTTTCGTAAAAATAGAAACTATGAATTTACAAAATCATTTGCCCTAAAAAAACTAATTAGAACGAAAGAAGATAAAACGTTCCTCACAATATTTTTTTATGGTAGTTAGGTGAAAATAAAAAAAGTCTTACAAATTACAGTGATTTCGTTAGTGCCGTAAATCTCCGTGCAGACAGCATTGTCCGATGAAATCTAGAAATTTATGGCGACGAGAACATTTTCGAACCTTGAGTGTCTCATTTCAATTCTTTATTAAAGATTTTTTTTAAAGAGAAATATGTCCCTTTTTGGAAACAGCTTTCATTTAATTTTGCTAAATGGTGCTTATTAAATGATTATAATTTGTATAATTCTGTATTTGTTTTATCCCTGACTTAATCCTTTCCTTTAAACCTAAGTTTCTTCACTTAAAAAACTAACTCTTGCTCTTTCTAGTTGTTTGCGAAAGAATTGTAATGATTATATATTATAGACATTTTAAAGCACCGATTAATATGTATATATACATATCAGTGGCGGCGCGTCAAAAATATATTTGGGGAAGCCGGAAATCATTTGCCTTCATGAGCCGTAGAAAAAGAACTGGACTGGCTAGAAATTAGGCAAGCCGCTCCGCCACTGATACATATATAAACTACCAACGGTTCGTAAAATAAACCTCTGCCTCGAGAATAACCGGCGTACGAGTAAGTAACTCGCTGGTGTCATTTTTTCAAAACAACATACAATGTATGTAAAATTACATCATCACAATTATATCATCGACGGTCCATGCATTTAGTTTAAAAATTGAACTGAACAAATCACATATGTATTATATGTAAGGTAGATTCCAAGCTTTATACAGAAAAAAATAACATACACATCACCCCCCGTTTCTGAATTCTACGATTTCAGAGTAACTGCCGAAGTTGCGAAGTTCTCGTAAACTTAAGTAATTGAGAGAATACATCGGGTAATACCGTTTAATGGGATTAGAAGTTTTCTCAAGGGCCCTGCTTTTGCCATTAATGTGGGCCGAAATGATGCAAAATGCCGAGGCTTGAAAGGATTAGCAATCTGTGCAGTAAACTTTGAACAAGCATCGGAGATATTTATTTGATCATCAAACCGAATTGCCTGACTGCGATATGGTTAAAATAACATTCGGGGAATCGTCAATCTTACGTTGTTGAGATGTGAGAGAGTCAATTCAATCTTGTGTTGTATGGCTCCATCAAGGCTTTGATGATTCTGCCAATGTCAAGTTGGATAAGACACGGCTAGTATTATAAACTTATCGGTAGGCAACTGGTTGTGTTCGGCACTATATCCAACCGGTCAATGTGAGAGAGTCTATAGCGTAAAATTCAGACAAGGTAATTGTGATGACGTCAAACTGTCAGGAAATTTAGAAGTGAAAGTTTTTTTTAAATACGTTGATTTGTTTTTATTTCAGATCAATGAAAAGCGATTTGGAAACCTTACTTTATACCACTATACAAAATTATTATTGCTATTCGAGCAAATCAAGCTCGGATTCATCAAAAGACGAATCCGAAGACGAAGATTTATTAGCCAATCCGACACCTAATTCTCAAATAGTCGCCTGGAGAAATCCAAGATAAACTTACTCCATGCATCTAAAACCACCAAGCGTTCAAGTTGAAAACGATCAAAACGATCAAGTTGTAGTAAAGTAAAGGTCAGTAGGTTATACTGGTTGGTTTGAGTCGGGTCGGTAAGGCTTTTGAATGCTAGTGAAGCAGACATTCCCAAGTTCACGAAGCATTACCGCGGCGGCGCAAATCGCGCGTGAACCGCTAAGCGGAGCCATTTCCATTCCCAGTGTACGCTTATCTTGCTGGAGCCAATGGGAGAACATGGAAAAGGCAGTTTTCAATCTCGGCTTATTTGGAGCAGATCTCTGCGTCTACAGTTACTATGTTGGTAGTTTAGTCTATTACATTACTAAATTCTACTGGAATCATTTTCTATTGAAGTTGTTTAATTAGTTTTCTATCTGTGAGTTGCTATAATTTGCTTTTTGTTACTACTTAAGTTTCTATGTTAATTTTATTAGCTCCTTAAATTTAAAAAAATATAATTATTAGTTTGTAGTTTCGAATTTCCATAAATATGTAAAATGGCAACGGGACAGATTGTCACAACTCACAACAACTATAATTCACATAATTGAAAAAAAAATATTGACATATGATTCATTTTTGCTCTTGTGACTGCTAATACTGTTTCATGGACTTCTTTCTTCGTTTTTTATTCTTAGTGGATACTAATTGATTGAATAACTACAAACCCATGAATGCTCCTATTTTTAGACTGCCTGTATCTGCATGTAGAGATATATCAATGCTATTATTTTTGTGGCTAAATGAATGTTCAGTGCAATCAGTACGAACACACTTACAACCTAACTTAGGTACTCATATACACAACACAATCATTCAACAAAATGTCTAAGAAAATTTCAGATTTTTAGCAAATCTTTCATTCCGCATTACTATGCGGTCGACTGAGTCCCATTGGCCTGTCGTCCAATCTATAATAACGTATGTCACTATGGACCTAGTAGGTAGATAAGACCATTTCACTAAGCAGGATAGTGGGTTTAAAACGAATGCGTCTTGCCATCATGGCGGGCGGGGAAAGAATCCGCCTTTAAAGTTATTGCCAAGATATTGAAACTCTTATGGGTTATACGTTTTCATATATCAAATTCTTGAACGGATTTAAAGTTAAAAAAGCATTAACATGTTTATTTAATTATTTTAAATATACTCACCGGCAGAAAATTTGGACCAAATTAGAAAAATGCATTTTTATATACTAAACATTATTTAATTTATTCAATTTATAGTTTTTGAATCACGAAAAGTTTTGGACCAAATTTTCTGACGGTGAGCGAATTCAAAATCATCTCAAATTTCAGAGAAGGCATCTCTGATAGGTAGCTTTACATAGGTACGTTGTTTAACCCGTGGAACGTTTTGAAGTCAGAGATATGCATTGATAATACATATAAACTCATTGTATACATATGTCAAGTGCACTTTCATAATTCATTCATTTCATTTCATCAAAAAAAAAATGGACTTATTAGGCAATAGGACACTCTACGGATTAAGGACGAGCTGGCACCAACTTACAAAATTACTTAGAATTACAGACAGTTCGACGTTAAACGTTACTTCACGGTCTAAGTCCAACGTGAAGGTTGACTTTAAACATAACATAAATGTAGTGTCTTGAAATTGGATGAGTAGGTAATCTATTGCATTGAATACATCCACACTCACAAACTGACGAACATTACATCTGTATAATATTGTATGTAATGAACAGTTGAATATCCGAGCGTTTCAACAGTCTCAATAAGGCATCATTTATACCATTCAATCATTATTTTAGTAATTATTTATATTTTTTTCCGGTTATATGGTAGAAGCCTGGGAAATCTTTAAAACAACTGAGTATAGGTACCTACCATCGAAATTTACAGAAACTCCGACAAAAATGATGTCAAAGAAATTAGGCGTTTGAAACGCTCTGATGTTCACCCGAGCATCTTACATTTGTATACATACAGAACATTCCAACTGAAGGTCCTTTCAAATGTTCGTCGGAAACGTCTCGGCGCCCGGCACCGATTCGTTGCCTATCAGCCATGTCGTTTGTAATAACCTCCCTTTTTTACCGTTTCCTCTCCCCTTTATATAAATTGTGGTAGTTTGTTACATTAGTTATGGTAGAAATATCTTTTTACACGACTGCCCAAAAACAGGAGTGTAAAGTTTTCAGGTTGGTTCCATCTATGTATGTGAGTTGTGTTATTAAGATGTGCGAGGTATCGTTGGAATCCTTACGTCATCCCAAGTAACATAGGATATTGTAACGTTACAATAAAATTAATATCGCTAACTGTGGACTCCATTTTGTGTGTTCCGAAGACATTTTTTTTTAATTGACCGAGTCTCTGTTCCTGTCTGTTTTAGCTTAGACAAAAATGCTTTCGTATGTCCGGATTTCCGGTTGTCCTCCTCTACAAGTCGCATTTTTAAACCGATTCTCGTGAAATTTGGTGAGCAGGTTCGAAAAAAAAAGATTTTTTGTGTCGAGTCAGTTTTTGGAAATTTAAAAAAACAAACTTTTTATCAATGATTTTGTATTTTTCTGCGGCCGTTTTTTCCTCTACAGGTCGCACTTCTAAACCGATTCTCGTGAAATTTTGTGAGCAGGTTCGGTAACTCTATAGATTTTTTTTTATCGAGTCACTTTTTGGAAATTTAATAAAACAATTTTTTTATCAATGATTTTCTGTTTCTCCGGCCGAATTTCGATTTGTTCTCCTATAAGGGTCGCATTTCACAACCAGTTCTCGTGAAGTTTGTGAGCAGGTTGTTTGCTTACATAGAATATATATATGACGAGTTATTAAAAAAAAAAAAAATGTTTTATTGCCACAAACTTAAAATTAAACATAAATATTTTCTAAGAAAAAAAAAACTAAACATTCAATTAAAATTAAAATACATTTTAACAATAAAATATTTAAAAAAACAATTAAACAAAAACAAATAACAACAAACAAAAACAAAATACAACAAATTTAACAAATTAAAACAAACACACGTTTTTAATTAAAACAATTTTTTAATATTTAATATAAAAAACTTCAATGGTAAATATGTCCTTCTCTACAGCGTTTCTCAACCGATTCTCGTCTCGTTTGTAAGCAGGTTCGATACCTAACATAGTTTTTGGAAATTAAAAAAAACACTCACGAAGTCTACAGCTCACAGAACCACTTTTTTTTAAATTAAAACCACAATGATTTCAATACGGCAAATGTGCATATTTAATTGAGCTGCAAATGTCACGAAAACACAATAAAACCACTTACAAACTGAATTAGAAGCAATTCGGTAATAAATTACCTTACATTTTCATAATATAGCAAGCTATATATCTACTCCGAAGAAGTACCTAAAGACAGTAACGTTAGAAAAATCAAGACAATCCCAAAACGAGCTCACAAGACCGACTAATGTCTCAAGCTCACTGAAACATCGTCTCCAATCCGAGTATCGACACAACCTGAACCTTATCCCAACCACATAAACTCTATTAATCAGTTTCTTCACTGGTTCCATCGAAGCACAATTTTCAACTCTACCGCAACGTGATAAAGACTAGTCATTTGTGTTCATCAAAGATTAAACTGAGCAATTGTGGACCATACTACAACGAGATAAGGGTTAGGCAATTGGAGGTAGTAAATCGGGTACGGCGGCCATCGGTCTGCGGAGTCCGGTCCTTTTTCACTGGACTACGTAGCCCATTAAACGGAGTACGACCAATCGGTTGCGATAAAACTAACGATTTCTTCTCACGGGCTGTTTTTCTTGTGATTATACAGGTAAATAAAATATTGAATGTCGATAAAATGTGTTAGGAACTGAAATTGTGGCGTACCTACTAGTTATAAGAATAAAGTTTGTTATAGTAGAAATTATTTAAAATGTCCGACACTTTATAAAACTTGTCATTGGACTTTAAATCTTCACTCTTGAACAGTAAAGTCGCTTTTTGACATTTCAAATAATTTCAAGTATACTTCATTCATTATTGCGAAATATTTCGTTGACACGTCAGTATCCGTAAAATAAAATAATTATAGAATCAGTTCATACTTATGTCAATACGAAAAGGAAAAAGTAAGTAAGTAGTTGCAATGGAAAAGTAAATGTATAAATAATAGTTTATAATTATAATACATGCATTTTTAAATTATTCTAAACCTTTACATTAATATTGTATTGAATGCTAATGTATTATTAAGGGTGGGTTGCACCAAACCGTCTGTAATCGTAAGCGGTGTACGTTGAATCTGATTGTATGGAAAGTTTGACAAGTTTCTATGGGATGACCGCTGCCGGCGCCATATTTAACGATGACCGGCCTGTGTTCGTACGTTGGTGCAACTGGCTCTAAGTAACAAACTTTATTCATAATAAAATAAGGCACCATTCTATTTGAAGTACATGCAACCATAGCGTTAACTAAAACAAACTGAACACCTGAAACATTAAACTCAACAACAGCTTACTGCAGAAACTGCAATTCAAACGTAGTCCAACTACAACGCTTTAATACAAACGTAGTTCGACTACAACGCTGCAAGCGCCCAGTAGCTAATATCTTAATAGCATAGTGATGTGCAGTGAATCGACGAGTAATCGATATTTGCTCAGACGGCGGATCGAATCGTAAGCGTTTGCAATTGTAAATGCCTTTGTGGGGATAGGGCTGAGAAGTGATATCGATATCGTTTATTTTTTAACCAAGCTTAAATCAAATCAAATCATTTATATAGCTAAAACATACACAAAGTTGGTAGAATTGACATGTCAGTAGTAGTAAAATTACATGCATGTTCCGCCACAATTATAGCATGCAAAACTTACAATAATAGTACATTACTTAACAATGGCGGTAAAACAAAGAATGTCTCAGATCGCAGGTATTTGACGCCCGAGCCGAAGGCAAGGGCGATAAATATGCGATCAGAGGCTTTCTTTATTACCACCCGTGTTAAGTACAAAATTTTATGTCACCCCCTGGCCAGGAAGTGTGATTTTTCGCGCGCGGAGCGTGCGATAATGGCCGCTTTATGGCCAGGTGTGACTTAAATTAATATAATATTCGCCTAAGTTTACGTTTTGCAATGTAGACTTGGTAATGAATTGGAATTATGTATATTATCTTCGTGCAGTGCCGATGTTTGTTTCTCTTAATATCCAATACTAACCGGGGCAGATGGCTGGTAAAAAACAAAGTAGCTAACTCGGCTTCATGTTCATCCAATGTAGATAAGCTACCGGAATTGCCGTAAACAACAATTACACTAAAATAATTTTATAGTCACTTTTATCGACAGAATCTGTCCACAGGTGTGTCGAGATCAATTAGTCGATAAGCGCGTGCCCGGACCTCAGACGGTGGCCGGTAGAACGCGAGTGGCCACCTTTATCCACCTTTATGGTCCGTGAACGTGTGTAGCTAGCTTTATTGCTTACTGAAATGTGTGTTACATAGTTTGTATTGTTTGTCGAGAAATAATATGTTGCTTTCTTTGAGGTTTTTCTTTTTCCCGGGTAAAATGTAGGTAACGTGTTCTTATACTGCTTCAATAGGAACTTATTATATAGCATTTTTAATTCAATAAAATAATTTTTTTGATTGCATTTTTTTTAAAGAAAGGCCAGAAATACTGTAGTTTCAAGTGCATGAAATACAGCTGTGACGTCATTTAGCTCAGACGTTCTTTAGATACGCCCTTTCATTTTTATTTTATGTAAAAAAAACGTGTATATTTAAAATTTGCGTTCTTTCGAGCCGGAGAATAAAAAGTAGCACACAAAAATAATGAAATGTTGTCAATTAGATATGAGGACATTAATTACGTCAACAAATATTTACCTTTTGCTTGATACATACATACGAGTACGTTACAAACGTAACAATAAAATATGTCATGTGTTAAACACAATAGGTTATAGCTTCACAATAATCATACACTATGTTTTTTGCATTAAAATAAATTGTAAATATGTTATTCTTGAAGATATAATTTGAGTTTTTTTTAAATATGTGAATTACAAAAACTGAAACGCGAGCGGCCATGGATGTGTGAGCATCATGTGATGTCACATTTCACACAACAAACGTAGTGATTATATATCCTCTTTGATGTAAATATCTTTGGGGTAATTATCTTTACTTTGTTTATTGAAATATGACGTCACAGCCAGAAATGTCATGTGATCGGCTATTTACGCGCCAATTTCAAATTACTGAAACAAATACATTTTTTTATCCAATATATAACGGTTTTTTTGAGAAAAAATATTGTAATAGGTATAAAATAAACGTATATCTTTTAAAATATATTTCCGAAAACTGACAAATAGCTAATTGAACTATCGATATCGATATCCAGTAAACCGCCCAGCAGACGCAGGTGCGTCGAGATCAATTAGTCGATAAGCGAGCGCCGCGCGGCTTACGGGCCGTGTGTGGCCGCCCTTGCGGCGTGTGTGGCCGGCTTTATGCTCCACTCGAATGTAAGCTTCACGCTATTTGCAGTTTATTGCAAATTCGGGTTTAATGCCTTTAATTGGACTAGTGACAATGATGACCTGCTTTTGTAGGGCAAAGGGTTTGAGTCAGACTGACGGCATAAAGCCTCATTTATAAAACCGCTCAATGTAGTTAAATTAAACTCGTATGCGAATCCCGTACGTATGTTCATAAGATAAGGCTTAAGTCGCACCAGGTTTTTATTTTGTACCTTTTATGGTACGGAACCCTAAAAATAAATAAATAAATGATGTATTTTTTATACGATGATTTCTGCCTAGCCCTTCGATGTCCTATGGATAATAGGCGTAATTATAATAATTATGTACACATATCTATACATCTTCGTACGCATATCCGAAACGAATGCAAATCCTTGATACAAACCCCACAAGGAGATTAAGCTACTAAATCCAAACCCGCTACTGAAATATCAAAATCTACACAAACAGAAAACTGAACTCTATTCAATATAGAATAGTTCTCGTTTTCCAACGCAGCGTTTCGACAATAACACGGGAAGGAAGTGAAGTCGGATGCGGAAATAAAACTTGGTGGGGAAGAGGGGGAGATAGAGGGGAGGGGGGAAGTTCCAACTCAGTACCACGAACAAAGGTAGTGCAGGTACTGTGCTAACTTTGAAACTAAATTAGCTTAACAAAGAGAATAATAATATTTCAAACACACTATCTATAAACAATACGGCATTTTACTCATAGTCAAATCAGCGACTTTTTATTAAATGTCAAAAACGATTTGTTAATATGAAGTTTGTAGGGAAATACATGTCTTAGTGACGTCACTAAGACAGTATGAATTGGTATGTTCAAATCAGCATCATCCTCCTAGTGTTATCCCAGTAAAGTTGCATCCTGAAGGATGCCTGGGGTCCGCTACCTAATCCCAAGATTTGGCATAGGCACTAGTTTTTACGGAAGCGACTGCCATCGGACCTTCCAACCCCGAGGGGATACTAGACCTTATTGGGATTAGGCTTTGTCAAGTGAGTGGGCAAATTGACTGTAAGAAGTTCTCAAACCGCCCGAAGGCCTCCAACTTGGCTTAACGACTGCTGCCATAGACAGCAACCGTGTTAAAGCAAGGGTGTATTCATCAAATATCTGCAATACTGAAAAATGCCCAGGTCGCAAGCTTTATAGCTCTCTTATAACTTTCAATTATTTAATTCATACTGTTAACATGAAAACAAAACCTTCATACGTATTAAATATGATACATATTTATGCAACGACATTCCCTCCCTAAACCTCAGTTAACATCCTTGAAGAGGTAAAAACGCGTATTTACGTCTCCACGCAAGCGATATATGCGCGGATTACCTTCGGATTAGGGCCCGGTTTAGGGCGTTTTACCCTACTGTCCGGATGGCGGAATAAGCTCGTCGGTATTATTAGTATCAAAAGGAAACATTGCAGAACATTGCGATAAAGTATAGATAATCTTGAATGCCGCTTCGGTTTTCTCATATTTACATATTTATAGTACGTACTTTTCTGTTAAGATGCAGATATCCGATCAAGTTGACGCATCTGTCTTTAAAACTATATATCTGGGCGGCCGAGCTTTGCTCGGCGTTTTCCCGGGCATGAGACCTAGCTAGATCGATTGCTCGTCCCCGAAAACCCCTACATACCAAATTTCATCAAAATCGTTAGAGCCGTTTCCGAGATCCCCGAAATAAATATATATATAGTTAGAAATATAGATATATACAAGAATTGCTCGTTTAAAGATATAAGATAAGATGGCAATCACTGATAGCGTTTTAAAAAATAACGTCATTTATCATCATCCTTGCAGAGTTTTTTGATATTTTTTGCTTTTCGTATTTATTAATATGTGTGTCATAAATAAATATTATTCAATATCTATTTACATCAGTTAAAACTGCACGTTGTTATAGGCCCTCCTAACGCCAAGGTGTTCTGTAGCTCTAGTATAAGTTTTTTCGAACCATTAACTAATTCGAACGCGTTTGCGTTTTGTCTCAAAGTGTATGAAAACGCTCTCACCGAGTTCGAAATACGCGCGTTCATCGGTTAGCAACAAATGTTATAGTTTCCACTAGTGACCACCAAAGGCGCTGTTCACGTTTTCATACCACTTTCATACATTTTGACTTTTGAGACAAAACGCAAACGCGTTCGAATTAGTTAATGTTTCGAAAAAGCTTATACTAGAGCTACTAGTCACACCTAAACATCTGTTTCCAGTGCCAGTACTGGAGCTATCTCACTGGCGCCAGTAGTTAAGACCGTGGCTTAGCTGTAGCTTCGAGACAATCAGCTGAGAAATGCTGTAACCTGGTGCTTAGAATAAGGCATTAGAACAATCGCATTGTAATGTTTGTTGTATTTAAAAGGACGATAATATACTGAGTACAGTCAGCAGCAAAAGGTGCCACGCGGGCGACGTGTTCAAAATGATCTACACATGCTCTTATTCCTTTATAATAAAGATGTGTGTAGATCATTTTGACGACTTCAAACGCGAAGCTACAACATCTGCTGCTGACTGTAATAGCTCTAAAAACGCATTTGTATTAAAATAAAAATCCCTATCTTGTCCCTATAATATCAAATTATCAGCCCCATAAAACCCCCTTTAAAGGTCTCCCGCTAATCGTTTTCTTTGTCTAACGTTAGGGCGTGTTTACACGAACAATGAAGCGATAGCTCGATCTGTAGCCCGCGTGTGGTCGCGGCTTAATGCACGAGCGGAGAGCGAGTACTGTTTATTAGGGTTCCGTAGCCAAAAACGGACGTCAAACGTCATGTCTGGCCCTCCGTATGTCACAGTCGATTTACTTGGAGACCATAAGCACTACAATTATGTATTAGGAAATTTTATAAGTAGGCGTATTCTATGAACCTCTACTTGTCTGAAAAGGATTGTCTTGCCCAAACAAAAGGACGCAAGTGCCGTGAGTTCCCTATGAAGATATTTGATTGATCTTATTTGATTCAATGTATCGGATAGTGGATTTAAATTTAAACTAGTAGGTGTCGGTAGGTGTCATTATGCATGATCTGATCCGACACGCACTTGGCGGTTTTTTGATGTAAGTATAATAATAAATAATAATAATAAATATTATAATATCAATCAGCAATAGTTCCTATACACCCTGGCGGGTGCTGTCTCTGTGTGCGTCCCATGACGCGGGCAGGGACAGCATCCGCTCGGTGTATCCCTTGCATTTCATTAAATTGTCAAAAGGGCCTCTACGTGTTGGCAATGTGGTACTCGTTGGTACTTCGGTGCCTCGGTACTTCGGCTCCGCGCACGCCTCCCAAAGGTCCGGGACGCCATTGTCCCGTGAACGGGCAAGAAATATTATAACATAATTAATCCTTAAAACTAGTAGATCTCTCCAGACAACCTTGTAGTATATGATGGGAATGAGATTTAAACATCATGTAATAGTTCATTGCGAACACGACATTTTGAGAATGAATTATAATTTTCTAAAAAATATGTCAATTAAACCTAACCTTGGGTGGGAAGGGAAAGATATGCTTTAATTTTTTTTTCTTTTATACTATTGCACAAGTTTCATACTTACATCATGTTTCAACGAAATAAAATATCGTGTCTGCGTATAACTTGTGCCGGCCCTAACCCTAACGGTTGGGAAAGATTAAGAAGTCGCCAAACGAACACGCTTCCTTACTTCGTTCCCGCGGCTTAGCGTAGGGCTGCCACAAACTTCTGTAAGGGATTTTAGTTTTAACCGTGTCGCGGTTAGTGCGGATTGGATAAATACGGTAGAAGTTTGTCTAAAATACAGTTGCATTAGGTAAATTAGCTTTAATCTAGTTGGTATTGATCCTGCCTACGAAGCTTGAGGTCCCGGGTTCGAATCTCGGTCAGTGCATATATTTGTGGGATGAGCACGAATATTTGTTTCTGAGTCTGGATGCATGCTATGTATTTAAGTACATATTTATCGATATAAGTATGTATATCCTCGCCTAGTACCCATAATACAAGCTTTGTAGTTTGGGACTAAGGTCGATTTCAGTAAGACTGTCCACAAATAAAAAAATATGTTTAATGTGTTGTAATTTTTTTATTCTATTTTAATTATGACTTTTTATTATTCAACCTAATTCTTTTTTGGCTATTTTTATTGTGATACCAAACAAAAAATTCTGTAAATCTGGGACGTATTATTAATATAAATTTCATATTCATGTGGTATATTAAGCACCCTGTTCTAAATTTAGTGAATTTGATAAACAAGTCATAGTTCACTACGCTGGCGGGATATCCCGATTCTTGGTTAGTGGGAAACGTAAAATTGTGTGCTTACCACGGGCGGAAAGCTTGTGGAATTTTACGTGGCGATACAGACTGTCCCGAGCTCGTAGCTCGAATTGTTAGGGTCGCTATCCCATTTCTGCCCAAGAATCTTCTAAGACCGCGAACTCTCAACCTCTTGGCAGTCCCAATTACACGCACCGTGGCGCATAGAAGCTCGCCGGCTGTACGCGCTCTAACACTGCTTAACTCGCTTCTGTCATGGGCACCAGAGAGTGATATGATTGCCAGTCGATGGGCGGTTGTGTATCGAACGTGTCTGCGGTACTGTGAGGTGATGGACGGGAGTGGATTTTCGTCTTAATTTCCTATTGTTAATGTTGTATTGTATATGTGTTTTAGAATCTGAATTGTACAGTGCCTTGGTCTCGACTGTAATGCTGTATATGTTTTGTTTGCAATAAATAAATAAAGAGAGCCTCAGATCGCAAACTAGTGTTGGTTAGTAATGTACTATTTTTGAATTGGAAAAAAATACCGTCGTTCATCAGCATAAAATATATATATAGAAGATATTATATACGTAACAGTCTCCAGACGAACACGATTCCTTACTCTAACCACAGCTTAGCCCAGGGCTGCCACAAGTTTTGTAAGGGATTTAACAGTCCCGATTAGCGGTAAGCGGATAAAACTATTGCACAAACAATTGATATTGTTTACTAACTGGATTTATAGTTGAGGAAAAGATATAATGCTTTCCTTTTCTATTTTCAGTTACTAATTCTTGTAGATGAAAAATGTACAAGTAGGACGGGTTTTATAGAGATCCGTTAAACCGAATGTCAGGTGTTTTTTTGTTTACTCAGTATATTTTTTTAAATTAACTTACCGAAATGACGTCTAATAGATCTTTACCAAGCCATAATCTATTCATAATCCAACTATTTGTTGCGAAATACTTATATGTTTGTACAGTACAAGCGCGATTTTTTGTATTGTTGAAGGAAAGCAAGCACTACACATACTTCTCACACATCTGGTAGCACAAATACCGAGTTTTTATTTTCCATTACATATTAAGTTTCCATTATTTTATTTAGGTTGGTAACATGGTAAAACTATAGGTACTGACGAGCAAAAATAACGGGTATACTTTGTATGGAACTTTCATACAAAGTGTACCCGTTATTTTTGTTCGTCAGTATAGTTGTTAACTGAAATGAAATACTTTTAAATTCCCACCAACATCAATGACAATCATATATTTGAACAATACCATTTGTACTAACATAAAAACATATGTCACTACTTAAATTTCCCGCAACTCACTACAAACGAATTTATCATCCACAGTAACACTTGTATTTCCATTATTTACGTAGAGTAAAAATATTTATTACAACATGTTACAAGCGAAAATAATTTATCACATGGTGACAGCCCTAGCGGGCCTATCAATCAGGGCTAACGCAATGACGCGCAATGAAAGGGGTCCTTTGTTGTGTTAACTGTGTACCACTTTGGGTAGTATAGGGAAAACTAGCTGAGAAAATAAAGGAAAACGATTTTGCGGAAAAAAAGAGGCCGCTGAGATTTAAGAGCCCAAATATGCACTTTTGCCAATGTTTATCGACCTAGACCTCAACATCTATAGTGATTAAATATCTGTCCTTTCAGCATATTAATCTTGAACTATTTCCCTCCAGTCTGTTAAAAGTGAAAACACGATTTACAAAAAAAATCTCGATACTTTTATTTTTCAAACATAACCCTTTTTTTCGATGTTTTTGGTTGGATCTTTAAAACCCTCCCATCTTTAACAATGATTTTTGGTTTAATAGTTGTAAAACGATAAGTTCTCAAACCTGATAAAAAAGATTATCCTTATAAATGTACACGTTTAGAATAAACATCAATATTTACGAAAAACACGCGCCGAGCTTCCGTAGAGAGCGGGATGGTTAATTGAAAACACCGTGCAACTGCATCCCTATCCCCTATACTCAACTTACAACACAGTAATAAATGGTTGAACCGCCATTTTTGCAACGAAATGTCTGCCTCGAGTCTACTACAGTCTGACAAATGGCAGTCTGGGTACATTCATAATTTTGCTGTCTACTGTTTACGTCCCGACGGGGCCGCCATGTTTGTTTAAAGTGGCGATCGCTGTGATACATTATATGGCATCAAATGATGTTACACAGATTTTACGATTATTTGTGATTGCTCTATGTAGAGGGTCTGCGACGTCACTATTCTGTAATGTGCTAAATCTGACGTGTTCTGCATCTTAAAAATCATCTTGTTACCGAACCGCGTAGAGCGAAAAGACCGGAACAAAACTAGTGGGTCTGTGAGCTGTAAACTAAACCTCGAGAATGTTTTCTTTTTTGAAAAACGTTTTTTTTTTTAAATTTCCAAAAATTGCCTAGACAAAAAATAACCTATATAATTATCGAAGCTGCTCACAAAATTTCACAAGAATCGGTTGAGAAATGCGAGCTCTAGAGGAGGATAACCGGAAATACGTAAACCGTACAATGAAAGCATTTTCGTCGAAGAAGTAGAGACCTTTGTTTCACTAATTGGCGAATAAACGTTCAAAAAACCTATTTTATATAAAATGCCGTTAAAATTCGTTTGTCTTTATCTGTCACTTTGACATGTGTTTGCGTGAAAGGGACAAAACACAGAGGTTCGCTAATTTTTATGAGTAAGGCGAGAAGTACTCCACCAAGAAAACTATTCATTTAATATATTTCATTTAATGTACAACTTTCCAACAAAGGAGTTTTTGCAAAAGGGGGAATAAAACTCATATATCAATAGTAAACGACAAAAGGTCACGTGGCAATATGCGCGTGAGAGGAATTTTTATAAGAACCTTTCTATTGTTTTATGGGACGTAGAGCTTACGCTGAAAGCCTTTGGGTGTGAAAGCTCCAATTACATTTGAAAGGGTGATGAATGCGTCTTATATAAGTTTTTAGCGGTCCTTTTGGGTTCTATGATCCGTTTACGGTATGTACGGTCGGAATCATATTAAATGTATACAATTTTGTACCCCATTGTTAGGTCGAAAAGTATACTTGTTTATTCCTCTGTCACGTCTGGGTCGATTCCTCGTTCCAAACTAAAATTCGTCTTGGCGCGGGCACTGCTGTGCACCCAAATAGATGTTCATTAAAATGACAAACAAATGTGAATGTCTCTAATTCAAGCCTCGGCGTCACAAGATAATCCAAACGATTACGAGAAAAAACAAAACAAAATTAAAAGACGGTGAAATATTTAGTTGATCCTGCCATAATAAATTTGCCAAAGTATGCCAATTAGTACAGTAGTTTTGGCGTGAGAAGGTAACAACGAGACAGGGCTTCTCATTTATGCAATTATGATAAAATTAGAATGTTGAAGATTGTTGAATGATGAAGGTAAATGGGAAAATGACTTCAAATCAAATTAAAATGTTAATCCCTTTAATCAGACACTCTGTTAAAATATGGCATACGAATGTAAGTTTTAACCGTACGATTTAAAATACAATTTGTAATAAAACGTACACCCTGGTCCTTAGAAATAGGTGGCTGCCTTTCTAAAACAATATTTTAGGATAAGGTGTATATTTCAAAGTTTAATTAATAAGTTAAAAAAGGTGCAGACATTTTTACCTACCAATCCACAAAAGAGTATTTCCTTGAGTCAACATTTTTAATTTGTTTAAGGCACAAGTACAGTCGGCCGTGCCGTATCGCGACGACTAATCTATCGTCGAATTAACTTAAGGTACAGTCGAGTTTATTTAAGTCTAATGAAAAGTTAAAAAAGTTACCTCTTCTAGTTAGGTATATCCTATCTAGGTACCCATGTCATCATGAAACCAAGACAACGTCAAGGTAAAGAGTCAAGTATTTTTAAACATAGATAAAAAAATTGCATCCTTTCCTAAGATTATATATTTTTCTTATACAATGACGGTGACCTGGCAAATAAGCGTAAGGTCCACCTGATGCTAAGTGGACACCGCAGCCTATAGACGCTCGCAACTCCAAAGCAGTCACGTGCGCGTTGCCGACCCTTTATAAAATTTGAGAATTCACTATGTTTGGATAATACTGCTGTTTGCAATACTCTTCATTTGTCACAAGTAATAAATCGTAACATTTTACAGTATAACTTAAATAAGCGTTGTATAGAAAGAACCCTTTAGGTTCGATTAAGTTAATCCTGAGAGACAATTTTTGAGAAAAATGATTGAGGGCAATTGACGATAATGGCAAATAAAATTATGAATTTAATTAGTAACTCTTCAAAGCCATGACGATTACTGAAAGTAACTAAGCATAATAATTTTTGTAACTTCAGCTAAAATACAACTATTTTACCTATGCTTAATTATGTTCCTCGAGACGATTTTTGACTGAACCATACCTGTAACAAAAAATAGAATTATTAATAAAACTATATACCACGAAGATATTATTAATAAAACTCGTCAATGGGGATTCATCTAGCGTATTTCCCGGTAGCATCCTAGAGAGGACACCGGGGTTCGATTTGGTATTCTCATCCCAAACATTGGCGTAGATACCTTAAATGGGGGTAAATTGTTATACGGAAATGCCCAACGCATTTTCGTCAAGCCGCCTCGTGGGTAGCCTGTCAGGCTAGTTTAATTTCACAGACATTCAGATCTTTTTTAGGGTTCCGTATCCGAAGGGTCAAAACGGAACCCTATTGCTGTCACTCACACGTCCGTCCGTCCATCCGTTCGTCCGTCCGTCGTCTGTCACAAGATTTTGTTCCTAAGAATTTTTTAACTTCCCGTTGACCTATGAACTTGAAATCTGGTGATAATGTTTATTATTACGTATATTTTACCAACAAATACGAATATATTTATAAATCACATTTTTGATGTTGGTTCGGAACCATAAAATGTGCGAAGTCCGATCCGCACTTGGCCGGTGTTTTTTTTATCCACTATTAGAATGTGTAACAATTCACTGACCATTGTTAGATATTTTCTCGTTGCAGTAAAACTCAGAATTGGTCACTTAACTCTGATGCTGAGTAATTATTGCAAGGATAATAAAAGTCAAGATTTACGAAAGTGCAATTAACGAGTTACATAAAACTTAAAATATATAAATAAAACAATCATCAATTAAAAAGCCCGGTTATACCGCGACCGGTAAACGGCAAATAGTCGTTCGTTCAGGCTGCCGCGACGGGCGGAATGGCGATTTCAATTACCCGGCCCACGGCCTCGATTAACGACGGAGTGCAACCGGGCTCACGAGATTACGGTTACCTGCGTTAGGTAATTAAAGTGCAAGCAGCAGCCAGCACGATAGGTTATTATGCTTATGTTTTACGGCCTAAATCGGCCAAAACTTCACGGAAATCATCATCATCCTCCTAGCGTTATCCCAGTACAGTTGCATCCTGAAAGATGCCTGGGGTCCGCTACCTAATCCCAAGATTTGGCGTAGGCACTAGTTTTAGTTTTTACGAAAGCGACTGCCATCTGACCTTCCAACCCCGAGGGGACACTAGACCTTATTGGGATTAGGCTTTGTCAAGTGAGTGGGCAACTTGACTGTTAGAAGTTCTCAAGCCGCCCGAAGGCCTACAACTTGGCTTAACGACTGCTGCCATAGACAGCAACCGGGATCAACGGCTTAACGTGCCTTCCAAAGCACGGGAGCGGTCACCCATCCAAGTCCTGACCGCTGCTCACGTTGCTTAATCTTAGATACCGCAAACGGTACGCAGGCGCCGCTGGGCCACGAGCGCTCCAAAACTTCACGGAAATAATTATCATAAAACTTAACACGTTAGCTCCAGTTTTAACACGTTTTTTGGAGACACCGTGTATATCACCCCGCTCTATTTGAAGTCCGACTGGGGAAGTAGCACCATATTGCCACGGGGGTTACACGCCAAGGAAAGTAAGCGCTGTGGGTAAGTATGTGTGCGTGCGCTGTCGGTACACGCGTCAATTGTTTGCGCGGGTGCGTAGCGCGGGGCGCGGACGAATCGCGAGACGCGACGGTAACCCGATCGTAACCAGGCGGGTCTCTCAGGGACGAGGTAACTGACCTCGGTGCGGGAGGTTCGTGTCCGTTCTGTATGTAATACTATTATACTATTCTGTGATATTGCAGAAAACCGAAGCCTCTTGGGAACTCTTTGAATCTTTGAAGATTTTGACACACATTCACACAATGTATGTAGTTTACCTACAACTTAGATTAAAGCATAATTATGTTACTTTTAATACGGAAAATTATCTCCTTACGGAAATAAATCAGCGGTGGAAGTTACCATCATAAAAGTAGTAGAAAAGTCACGCGCTAAAACTGGTATGTAATATATACAACTAGCCCATTGTAGCCACTAGTGCCGTCATCCCCACTCTCCCCAGCGTGTTATTCCATTCCGCGCGATAAAGACGTTTGTATTAAACGGACGAGAGGAGGCCGGGGACACTCCGCGCTTTAAAATATTTAATAAATACTTGGGTGATCATTCGCATGGTACCGACGCTTTTTCTTTAAGGCCGGGTATTACCACTTTTGAGTTTCTAAAAACCATCTGAGACATAGAATATAGTGTCTTAAAATCTAAAAAAAATATATGTGTTAGATAAGGATCTTGTCTAGTCAAATTCGCAGTCAGTTACATGACCTGATGAATTTCACTCGATAGAAAAAAATCGCGAAGTTACCCCTTTTTGAAATGTATTTTCAATATTACGGCTATATAACTGATATTTAACATTTAATTTTTGTACTCAATTAAAGATTCTAAGTAGTTATAGACAAATTCGCAGGGTTTGCTTTAATAAATGATTGGCTTAATGACTATAGCTAAATATTTACGAAAGTGCGCGTAGAGCTTGCGTAGAGAGCGGGATGGTTAATTGTAAATTCAGGCATGTTAGAGCGGGACATTTGCGTTGGGGATACCTCCCCTTAAAGATTTTTTTTCGTATCGCGTATAAAAAAAATACTAAGTTTATACAATTGTAACATTTGGACCTAATACGAAATTATTGCTAAGAGATAGTCCATCCGAAAAGATTTTATGCTGACTCTAAACGTTTTAAACTACTTACACTTTTTTTTATTCAACGTTTCATATATAGTAAAACGGCGCTGTATTTCTGTACATTTAAAACATAATAAAATAGCGGAAATTAATTTAGTTCCAGCGTCAGTAATTGTGTTTTATAGTCGACAGATATTCAGTAGAATGTAATTAAAAGGCGTTACCGAATGGATTATTCATTAAAATGCCTCATTAGCGAATTAATACAATTTAATTATGGGATACAGTACAGAAGTAAAATCCATTAAAAAGGCAATGATACATGATATGTGTGATATTGATTAAGGTAATTAAGGATCTAGAAAGGTAATGAATGTTTAATATCAATTGAATTGAGATAAATTCTTATCACTGTTACTTGACCTTTCATTTATACAAAAAAATATTTATACCTATTATTTCACTTCTCTTTATTTATTTAAGGGCTTAGGTTGGGTTTTTACAATATCTTTAAAAATCAAATATGAAAATACACTTACAAAACATAAACATATAATAAAAACCTAACCTAGAGTGCCGCCGGCAGCGAGGCAGGGCCTAAACTACCGGTGGTTAGGGCGACAGAGAGAGGAACCTCCTGACTATCCGCGCCGTGTCGGACTACCGCCTTCTGTATCTAACCTTTAGCCCAGCCACCTAGCGAGATTCTCTTGAGGTGTAATCGAGACTCTTCGCTATTAAACCGTTCGCAGAAACGACTATCGGGACAATGATCGTTGAATCAACATCCCACATGGCGGTTACCTCGTGTGCCAAGTCTAGGCACTTGCTGAGTTTCACTTCTCTTATTATTATAATTTGATGGGACAATTTGAACATCCATATATGTGACATACTTAAATATGAAACACTTTTGCGGCTGTATCTTCAATTCTCATAAAGGCTAATGCAAATACCAACAGCACACAAATTATATGTCTATTTTGCCTGTCTTGAATAAAATTACTTAGGTACTCGTACGTACACCTACAATCTCACATACCCGTACGTATGACATATTGCTAAAGCATTTAACAATTCAACAAAATTATAACTTACAACACAAGTGCACAAAACCGCCGCCATTTTGACCGTGTTAAAGCATTAACAACACTTGCCCCGCCGGCCGGGTAAGCTGACGTTTTGATCCGGCTGCTGTAAACTAGCCGGACCCGTGTCCGTCGCCGGATTAAAGTTATTGACGGATTACGGACGTGAAGGCGTGTTTTACGTGTTGAGAAGGAATAATATCTTTATTTGTTTGACTGAAGATATTTTTATAGCGGTTCCTTTGTTTTTTTTAATGTTTCTTTTTCCGCTACCCAAAGGTTGTTGTCTGGAAGGGACCGCTCTTTAGCGATAAGACCGCCTATTGTCTAGCTCCACTTTACACGTTGTTTTGTTTCGGTATGTAACTGATTAATTTGTGTGAGGTGTGCCATAAAGAGTATTTGTATTGGATTGTATTTGTATACTACAGTTAATTGACAATATCGATTAATACAGTTATTCTAGTGAAAATAAATATGTCTCTGTGTATAGTCAAGGTATGTATAATTAGTACTGAGCGGAAAAGGAAAATACAGCCGTCGTCTGCTGCCGTATTTTTTATAAATAAATACATATGTATGTCGTGCGAATCTCGGAGCTTAGTAAATGAGGGGTTTAAATTGTTAGTGCAAAACGCAAGTACTTACTAACTAGTGCATGCATGCTGTAACGAGCAGCGATCGCAAACCATTGGCCATTGTCGATTAGGGTACGATCGCCTGATCGGACATAGCTGATCGCCCGCCGATCGCCGCTATTACGGTAAACGATGTTATTAGACGTGGTCATCTAGTAAGAGAAATTTAGCGACGTTATAAGAGTAATTTTAAAAACATAAAAAAAACCCAGTTTACTGCCGCAGGAGATTGGTTCCTGAATTCCACCACGTATATAGTCTCACTAGAAGTAATGCTTTAGTAAAAAGTACCATGAAACATTGCCGATGGGTTGCTGGTAATGTATTTTTCTCAAAACACACCCGCAAAATATACATTACTCGCTATATATTGGAAGGTAAAATGTATATAGTTGGTTAATGTAGTATGTGTATAGTTTAAGTTTAGATAAAAAATTTAAAATTGTAGGCTCGCTCCACGAAAAATAAAGCCTAAAATGTTACATATGAATTCCTTTATTTGTCGAATTCCACACTTTTTAAGCTGTTTTCTTATTATGCTACTTTTGGTTTAATTAGAAAAAGGTAAGATTTCACAGTTTCCCGCGATTAGATCTATTGTAAGTTAATAGTTAGTGTATTCTCAACATGACATTACATATATAAATAGAAAAAGGTATATAAATTAAAATATAATACGTTAATCCCCCTATTACAATGCACAAATTCCATCCAAATAATCATCAGCTAACCAACAGATGAAAATCAAATACCCACATATGTAGAACCGAAATTTGCCAAATATTCACTGTGATAATGATAAAGCAAACTTAAAAGCCAATTTAATAGCCGCAACTATTAAATTCACTCGGGCCGGCATCACAAAGCCCCGGTTAACCGTTAACACCCGGTTAAATCGCTGATCCCGGATTAAGGCGTCCCGGTGACGTGTTAGGTAAACACAATATCGTGACGAGATTCCGTCGTTAATGCTCAAAATTTACATTTTATTGCCGCCATTAAAATGTCGCGCTAATTTAAATTTGACCGTCATATAACGCCGACGTAATAGTGGTCACGGAGGGTGCTAATGGTTTTTGCAGAGAAATGAGAATGACGTATGAAATGGCACGAAGTAAACTAATTTACAAGACATATTTCATATGATTCAAAGTGTCAAGGTTTCCAGATATCAAATGTAGTATGTCAACCGCTTAACTTAGCGTGGCCGTTACAGGCGCGGTCTTAGTCTTAAACTTATTGTTGAACACACGACTTTATAAATTTAGTAACTTACTTAATATAAATTAAAAGAAATTGGTTACATAATTCATATTTGATCGACTAAATCCTTATTTACACACGTTCAAGTCTCGAATTCGAGTTGCATTACACTGCGTAAGTACTGCTTAAGGTGGCTAAGTTATGCAAAAAAATAATACAAACTTGATCTGACATTTGCCAAACCCAATGTACAAAAGTAAATTAGTAGTTAAGTGTATCATTTTTGTAATACTTCAACATAGTTAAAATGTAGTCATCTCATCATCATCATCATTAAGTTAAGAGCTAGGCTCTTGTCGGTGGAGCAACTTCCATGTATCTCTTTCTTGATTCTTTTGTTTGACTACCTTATACTTACGACACAGCGTTTACATTTTCCTTAATTTGGTCCGTGTATGTTATACTTCAAAGTACTGTACAGTACTTTGAGAAAGAGGTCAATCGTCGAATCCGACTCGGCTGGGCAGCGTTCGGGAAGCTACGGCATTCCGCAGTGTCTCAAGACGAGAGTCTTTGACCAGTGTGTGTTGCCAGTGATGACATATAGTACGGAAACGTGGTCGCTCACCATGGGCCTCATAAGAAGGCTCAAAGTCACTCAGAGGGCAATGGAGAGGGCTATGCTGGGAGTTTCTCTGCGTGATCGCATCAGAAATGAGGCCATCCGTAGCAGAACCAAAGTAACCGATATACGAGTAGCCTTTCGAATCGCTAAACTTGCAGTGGGCGGGGCACATTGCACGTAGAACCGATGGCCGTTGGGGCCGAAAGGTTCTCGAGTGGCGACCACGGACCGGAAGGCGCAGCGTGGGGTAGACCCCCCACAAGGTGGACTGATGACCTGGTAAAGGTCACGGGAGTCCGCTGGATGCGGGTGGCGCAAGACCGGTCATTGTGGCACTCTTTGGAGGAGGCCTATGTCCAGCAGTGGACGTCTTTCGGCTGATATGATGATGATGATGATGTTATACTTAGTCTCCCGCCCCCTCTCTCGCCGGCTCTCTTCTGCCTTCTACTTTCTTTTCGACGATATTTTTTATAAGCCTTCTCATACACACCATGAAATAGTGTTTACCTAGAACATGAAACCGCACAACTCTGGTTATTTCCCCAACGTTCAGTTAAAGTTAATTGCGCACAAACAGTAATACAAACTCCTTAATTATAAACAATAGCGTTTATGCATAAATTCGTGCTAATTCAGTATTTAGAGCAATTAATATTAACTCAGCTATAAACTTCGCGTTTAGCGAATGGAGTATGTAATAAGGTGGAAACTAATTCTAGCCGTTATATTCTGAGCTTAGATTTAACTATGTTGATGGAGTGTTTAATGATTACAATCGCATTCCACTAACAGACGCACTAAGTATTTATGAAATTCCTGATGAAATATTACGTAATTAAATTATAAATATCTGGGCGGCCGAGCTTTGCTCGGCGTTTTCCCGGGCATGAGACCTGGCTAGATCGATTGCTCGCCCCCGAAACCCCTCACATACCAAATTTCATCAAAATCGTTAGAGCCATTTCCAAGATGTTAGGTCATAGTTGATGGAGTGGAAGGCAAGAGTGCCAGAGGACGCTCACCAACCAGATGGACAGACCAGGTTAAAGAAGCCACATCCTCAAGCAAATTCCACCAAGCGATGAGGGCCACGATGGATCGAGACCGATGGAGACAAGTCATCAGGGCGGTGAAATCCAGAAGTGATCACGATCCTCAGCAATGAGGGACCGACTGAAGAGAGAGAAGTGCGACATATAATATTAAAAGTTAGTATGTTATCTGGTATAACTACAGAAGTTCGGTAACGCGCTTGCCATTTATGTGGTTTCAGCTCAGACTGGCAATATAAGTACTTGTTTGCCACCCGTCGCAATAAAACAAAATAAAATACTGATCCATAGGCAGATTGATCGTTGTGTAAACAAAATACACACTCTTGTGCACAAAACGTTGTTTATGTTCCCTTGTAGACAATCGGACGGGACAACAGACCGATTGAAAACATGCGGGCATTATCGGGATGATAAACCACAATGCCACTCGTTTACCAGTTCCACTGTTCCGGTTATTATCGGTAATACAATGGAATATTTCTAGTTAATTCGTAGTAAAATTATGAGTGCAGGAGACGGGATTATCATGCAGCACAGGTCAAATATTAATCTATAGGTGCTAAACAAAAATAACATAGGAAACTTCAAGTTTAAAAAACACCCTGTAGTCTTATTATCCCCAAGCGATTTCTTGCCAATAACATTTGTGTTTTATTACAACATATCTAAGTAAACGATGTGTATATATGTAGGTGAGGACCAAATTTTTAGGCCAAACTTGCATTTCATTTGTCTACGATATCCATACAATTTGTTTCGGTCTCAATGGAATGAAATAGGCATCATCATCAAAATCAAAATTTAAGAGCTCGGCTCTTGTCGGTGGAGTTGGCGCCAGTTCTCACGGTCCTCGGCCAAGTTCTTTAGGTCCCGGTAAGACTCGACATTTACTTTTTCCTTCAATTGCTGTACAAAGCTTCTCCTCGGTCGACCTCTACCCCTTGATCCTTCAATCCTGCCTTCGAGAATATTTTTGAAGAAAGTGTCGTGTCGTAACAAGTGACCTATCATTTGGCCTCGTCTATTTTCAATTGTCTTCAATAAGTTTCTCTTCTCTCCCACTATAAAACCACTAAATAGGCATGATGACTCAAAAAAAATTATTACTTCAATAGAAAGAAGACATAAAACTATGCCAAATAGTGAAAATCCTATTCAAATATCTCAAAAAATAACGAAGCAACAACGGTTAGAATGTTCGTAGTTAGAGAGAGAAAGTGCTACTCGACCGTGACGTCACCTTTGAGTAGCGCCATAGTAAATGACAATCGTTCAATACAAAGGTGCGTTTTGCGGAAAAGCGACAGAAAATACCCACTTTTAAAACTTTGAAGACTTATAATTACGTAATTATTTATTTTTTTGAATTACTTTTTTTGCCATTTGATTGAGAATTTGAGTCATTATGTAGAAAATTTGGATTTATTGATTTTCTTTTATAGTGTCATCATCCCTATTGTAGAAGAAATTGTAAGCCTCAACTACAGTCCTAAAACGTGGTGCACCTATTGTATGTAACTATGCTGATACAGAGTTTTTGAAGTGAAAACTTCTTTAGCGGCGCTGAGCACTTTTGTACTGGGGAAAAATTGTTAAACTCGCGACAGATTATTCTAAGACCAGTTAGTTGACCCGTCCTAGTATCGTGATTGCGATGTTAGGAGGGGTCAACTCAGCTAAACTCAGCTGGTCTTAGATGCGTAAGACACAATGATACTCGGGACATATTATGTTGTAGGTATGTAGGTATATATGTAAATGGATTATGCGAATATGTGCAGCCCGCTGTTTTTTTTTATACGACGGCGTATTCAAACACTCCTACGGTATGCCAGATTGTTAATGGTAAACCTACTAAGTGCTGACTTGTCACTAGCATTGTAGCAAGACCGCCACTACATTACACTGCATAGGTAGTTACACTATAGTCGATAAAGCGCAGGCTGAGTGCGAGCGGTTATTCCGGCCCGCCGACCGGACTGGTGGGGGCAATCTCTGTAAGCAGGGAGCGTTCCGCTTTGCTCTCATAACTGACCGAAAAAGTTTGACTACATTTTCAAATAGTTTTATCATAGTTTATGATTACTATTCACGTCTAAAGTTGAGCCTAAAGCGCGGTTTAGGTAAAGGTTCATAACATTTCTGGGTCTGATCGTATTCGTCTTAACTCGAGAGTCCGCCGGCCCGCTATGTAAAGAACCTTTTTTTTTAATTTATTGCTCACATATCAAAATAATTAAATACTACCTACTACAAAATTTCGCCAAACTGCAGTGCAGTTTGTTGGCGAATAGGCTTTACTCCCCTTCTTTGCTTATTCTACTTACTGTGCTAAATATAGGCATATAATTAATACATGATAGATTTTAAACTAATATAAAGATTAGATTAAGAGTCTTTCATTATATACTGCTACATATATACGAATATTGTAATTGTTTCGCTATAACATATTTATTCCACTGTGATTATTGTAAAAAAAATTAAATAACCACCATGTACTTAAATGCGGAAGAGCGGGTTCTCCTGATACAGGTGTCATACTCACCTACTAGGAAAACTCAAAAACACTGTACCTAAACAATAATATTGTACTTAAAACGAATAAAATTTTTTTTTTTATTATTTATTATATCTGTTATACCTACTTTATATGTAGTAAGTTGCATGCAAGTTCCCGCCAATGTAAATTGGCCTTAACATTTCTGATAGTTAGCATTTTAAAACTTTTAGACTTGAGTTGCTTATTAAGTTGAACTTATTTGACTTTTTATAGCCATGTTGAAGCAGAAGAATGTATGTCTTGGTTACGATCTATTTAACATAGTAACAATAACTCTGGCGACCTATCTAATGTATTTCTATTTTTATAGTACACCGAATTATTTTCTTTGCCTTGAGTATATATTTAGCGTTTACGTTTTCAAACCTGTCTGCCTCAGCTAAAATGCAGAAGCCTTAGGTAATCCATGTTTCAAACTCAAGACGTCACACACAAACGCAATTAAAACGGAACCAAGTGGAGCGTAGCAGCCCGCCCTGACACCGCTGACAGCGACTGTACCCCTGTAGCTGAAGCTTTTGTTGCTCACTGTACGCGTCAGTTCGAGTTCAAATCATACAGTGGAAAAGCCGCGAACTTGCGCGATAAATTGTATAGTGTCATTGGACAATTTGATAATATGGAATGGGACTTTTTCTTATGGCCACACATCGTAACAGAAGCTGTCCATGTATCAATTTAAATCGAAAAACTAGGACGAAAAGCGTTTGAAGAGTTTAGGTATCTATACGTATATATAACACAAATAATCAACAAAGGATCTGATGTAACAAAAGCCTTTTCCCTACTTTTGTATGACATTGAGACAAAATTGGATTCTACCTAGAAGTAAAGTTTCTGAACTTCCTATGGGAAGGACTTTTTCACTATCAATTATAACTCCAGCGAGACTAATCTTAAACTAAACGCCACGCCAGTGTGTTGTATAAGTATAAGTTTAACACGAAAAAGCGAAGATGACGATCAACAAACTGTGAATTGGTGCTAACATTTATTACATTACAATACAATTAATAATAAAGAAATAAAAATACAATAACAAATACCTACATACTAATACTTACATACATCTATTAACTATAAAAAAAAAGAAAAAAAAATTATAACTAAACTAAATCTAAAAATGGCCCCTGCGGCATTGTACCGAAGACGCTGGCAGCATTCCCTCGCCGAATAGCTAAACTAATTCTTTGTGCGAGATAGCTGCCAGCTCTTCGGTCACCGGTGGAGTCTTTAAGCCTCTTCGAGATCTCTTTGAAGAGGCTTAAAGCTCCTGGGCCCCACATTGGTGCTTAATATAAATTTTGCATATCATTGTATCCAGAAACCTAAATCCGTCAAACAGAGCTAGCTACACTTATTATATTATCCAGTGCTCTGTCATCAGCAAACCCTTTTGCCATTTTTCCAAGATATTTACAAAGCCAGCAAATCGGCTTACACAGACGCATGCCAAAAACGGCAAGTTTTCCTACTAAAAATGCTTCGTTTACGCCGTTTTTCGCTTGAAATACTACCGGAGTATCAATGACACAAACCCATTTTCTCCTACACGGGATTTTAGTCCTAATTTTTTTAGTTTTTTGACTGATAACGGCATGGACATTTCATGGACTTTGGACCGTTCAAGTTAGCAGGATAGGGACGTAATGCCATAACTAATGATTCCTATGATGTAGATAAAGAACGGAGTTAAGACTCATTAAGTGTCTGGGAAATGACGGCTTTTCCGCTACAATTTGGTACCGAAAGACTCGGTCTGTTAAAATACAGGAGACTATATACCATTTTCAAAGATTTAGTGGCGGACGAAATGATATTGCATGTTACAGAGATAGGAATATAGATGGGTGGTATGTCGAGAAAGGTTCAGAGGTAAGAATATATAAGAGATAAAAGCTTGAACTTAACACACATTGCTGGAAAGTTAAGAGCCAATCGCCGGGCGTGTTTCAGGTTTTCATACAGCTTAAACGGCACTCTTATGCATAAACATAACCTAAAAACAATATACCTACCTAACCATTATGTCACCTATAAATTTCAAACACACCTATGACAATAGTTCGTCATAAACAAAGCCAAACATTTCCTTTCCGTCACGTCAAAACCCAAGATACCGTCGTACCTGTCACTCCTTGCCTTTCACACAATAAGGTCGACATTCCCTTATCAAACACCTTATCTTCCTCGATCTTATGGTATACAAAATAAAGCATATTTCCATGGAGCAGGGTACAGTGTATCTGTCATTGTCTCAGTTGAATGATTAGTGTGACACGCCTCAGAATTTGCTTATGAATTCTAAGGGTTATTGGGGTGTTTGATTAATATACGGTTTGCGTGGATTTATTGGGTTTGCGGATTAGTTTATTCGAGTTTTGCATAAATAATAGTTAGGGTTTGCGGACAACTATATTTCATCATCATCATATCAGCCGAAAGACGTCCACTGCTGGACATAGGCCTCCCCCAAAGAGTGCCACAATGACCGGTCTTGCGCCACCCGCATCCAGCGGACTCCCGCGACCTTTACCAGGTCATCAGTCCACCTTGTGGGGGGCCTACCCACGCTGCGCCTTCCGGTCCGTGGTCGCCACTCGAGAACCTTTCGGCCCCAACGGCCATCGGTTCTACGTGCAATGTGCCCCGCCCACAACTCATACTCAACTATATTTACTGACAACTAACTACTATTTTTTAGTGTTTCGTACCCGAATTGGACAGAAGACACCCATATATGACAAAAATTACCTACAACAGATCACCACTAACATTAATTACATCACACTCTTTACGTTTAAAATCATCTTTCTTTATATCGTATGGTGTTACTAATGTTACATGAAATAAGGTACCTATAGACGTCTAAGCTACTAACATCAATATGCGATAATAATTAATATGTAAATGTGAACAAATTACAGGCAAAACTCGCAAAGCAACACAGAAAACAATATCCGAAATCCAATGTCACTTCGGCCCCACAATAAATTCTCTTATCGCAAATTGAATATGAAATCTGCATAAAACTGAACGCGTACCTATAACCAAACGGCATCACTAAGCGAACTTCAAACTTAAACCTTATTTTTTAAAGGACTAGGTTCAATTTCCAATGTCGCCGCCTTGTTTTTTCAGTGCACGTTCGGATACTCTATTGATTTTCGTTTTTTTTTGTCCGGGTTCGGTAAATATTTAAAGATTTATTACGGTTCCGTATGTGGTTCGTTAAAGGGTAAATAAGGTCGGAGGTAAATCATTGTTGGCAAGGGGTTGAAATTAGGGTTAAGAAATTCGTCAGCGGATTAGGGAGGGTAAGAAAGGGCAATGAGAAATGGGCGGAAGACCATTTCAGTGTATTCGACGTACAATCCCCTGACTGATGCAAACGTTAAGCATATTTAAGGAAAACATCTGCGAGACCCATTTAAGGATATATAAGTAAATATGTGACATATGGAACACGAACATATTTATTTATTGAATCATATAAAGTTGTGTAACATGACAGTTATAACCAGAACGTTACAGCGATTCACACTTATTGTAAACTAAACTAAATAACATCTATATTACGTCTCTAACACTCTCTTACATTCAGTCATCAGTCGCGCTATCCCTGTCACAAACACATCGCATTGCGGTGATGCTGCGAGTACAGAGTTGAGGAGAGCAGTGGCGCGAGGAATGGCCGAGTGTCGGTACGGGTTCGTGCGCCAGGCCGCGGTTGCTAAGAGAGGCACTCTAAGGCGCTTGTTGCTGTAGTCATTGGGCACATTGAATTTGAGCATCTTTTCAGCTAGTTTTACGCTATCAATTTTATTTTTCAGGACATTTAAAGTGAAACTGAGCAAACTTAGGTTACGTCGCAATTGTAAAGAATCGTATCCCAAGTGACCCTGCAAAAAGCGTGTGGGGTATAGAAACGAATAGTAAAAGTGATTCTTTTTATAGATTTGTCTAAGAAACTTTTTTTGGACCTGTTCCAACATAAGAATGTATTTGCTCTCGTGTGGACTCCAGACTACGGCATTGGTTTCGAGGATGCTGCTTACTAGGGCTGTGTAGAGCACACGCATTGCTGCAGGGGAGAGTGGGGTAGCGTTATTTTAATTTCATATATTATCAGGAGAACAGATACCTAAATAAGCCAAGAAAAGGGATGACAAACTATCCAGAGAGAGAGACGATATGAACAGCAGGTAATAATGACGCAACTTTTCTAACAAAAAAACTGCATCAAAGATCGTATTGAGATTTTTTAATTTTGTGAAATGAATTGTTGTAATCAACCGTAAGGTTATAGGTAGGACGGTAAAAAGCAATATTTAAAAGCCTGATTTATTCACAACAAAACGCCAGATACAGTCGTATATCAGTTTTAATCGTACACAGAACATATAGATATGCTTTATCGTCCAACAATCATTCCTATAGTAAACACGACCCGTGAAGATTAACAAGCCCGGACGCGTGCCGGCCCGCCGGGACTCCAATCCCGGGAAACCGGGTCTTGGCGTTAATTTTTGTAATTGGCCCGGGATAGATGGAGGAAGTGGATGTGACGTAACATGTCAGAAATACTATTATGGTAAATGAGAACAGCAGCCGTTTGCTAGCCGGCTGCGTCAAAAGGATGGGTAATGTTTTCAAGTAAATGTATGTTATTTTTTACTACGACGATGACAAATAAGCATTATATTTTTAATAATCGTTGCTTATTATATAAAAGTTGAGATAAATTATATAATTCAAGAGCTAGGCCCAAATAATACATTTTTATTCGCCCAAAAACTGAATGTTCTAAGTATATACAGGACAGAACAATAAGGCCAGCTGTGTTATTCGCGATTTACTATACGGCTGAGACGGGCGGGAATCGCACACTTTTCCACTTTTTAATAGGCTCCATTTAGAACACAATAAAGCCTGTTTTGTATTTTTCATGACGAGTAATTAAATTATTTTATGGGATCGTTGTGAATTGCACAGTGCATTTTTATGAATGGAATGCCAACCTTGTGCGTTTTAATTTAATTGATACAATGGAAAATGCCTCTGGCAGAAGAAAAACAGGTCGTAATATACTTGATTCGTCTGGAATTGATCAATATTGAGATTATTAATATCGAATCATTATTAAGATGCATTATTTTTCCACACGAGGGTTTCAGCCACTGGGTATGCATTGGATTGGTTTAGTAAATTCCGTGAACTTTAAGAAAAGTACCGAGTCAGCCATTATTACAAATCTATAACGTTTAGTAACACAGGAAATGTAGCCAGCTCGCCCGCCTGTCTTTCTCCCGTCGGATTAAATACCTGTGTAGTGTTATTCTTGGAGTAGCACGTACAATGCTCACTTTAACCTAGGCGAACCTTTTTTTTAACCGGCTTTATAGGCCGGGTACAATAGAGTGCGCGGTTAGAGAGTGGCCTGGGGAAAATCCAGGTAACCCTCGACACGACCACGCGGGCGGTTTAAACACTGGAATACCTACTCTAAGAGTTTGCGCTCCAGTGAGATTGGTTGAGCGGTTTCAACCGAATCTGAGGTGTTAAGCGGCAATTACACTTCGTCGTTCACCTAATGCGATCGCCGAATTGATTTTAAACTTCTTAGGTGAACGAACGTCGTCTTTACACTAGTCTGTCCGCCTACTACGGCGGCTAGGCAGCTGTCGATCGCCGAATGCGGCAGACTAACGTGTTCTTTACACTTTCGCGGTTGTCGCATGCAGCATGCGGCGAACGACGAAGTGTAATAATTGTCCCTTTAGTGGAGTAGGTGAACCAATGCATCAGTCAGTATCTCTGGTATATTTTTCTCAATTTGTATGGCAACGCGAACCGCGCTTCTGAGGGGCTAAGATGATCGCTTTACAGTATATTGCTGTGACGTATTGGTGTCACTAATAAATATGCGTCGGGTAGTTATCGTAGTCTGGCGAACCGGAGGTATGCGGCACTAGCTGTCAGGCACTCGGCGAGCATGGTCACGATAGCGCACCTGAGCGATTAAGCCTAAATAGTGGTTTTATTTACATCCCCTGGATTACCCAAAGGGAGGACATCACATTGGCGACGAGGATGAAGAACGTGAGTAAAAACTTGTTGTACCTGTACAAGTGACGGGCAACAATCGTTATCAGTTATTACATTTCATAGAAGGAAAGAAAGGGAAAAGTGGGTAGATATTCAATCTCAATTATTATTGTTAAATGTATAATGCTAACTAGCTACATTATTAACAAATTAAAATATATTATTATATCATCAACGCAGTTACTGGTAAAGCAGATCAAGCTAAATCATATGGGATCGTAGTTCCCTTATCCAAGACATAATGTAAAAAAACTAATAACGACATGTCGGCAAAGCTAGTCACAAAGAGACAGTGCCAGCTAATACGTCCCAAAACAAATGATCTCGTTGGTGTGTAGTTGGTCACCCAATGGAATTTAGGATTATATGAGTTACTAACTGTTGTACCTACATAAATTACGATTCACGGTCATATATGGCGCATAAAATTTTCCTTTAAATTCGAATCTTGACACGACACAATAAGGTTTAAAACGATATCTGCGCATACGGTTTAATAAACTAAAATGAATAATAATTAAAAGTGTATAACAAATTGCAGAAACATATAACTTGTGCAAATAGTGTTTCAACCTTGAAAGTAAATGGAAATTGTGGTAGGTCGAGAAATCTTTTCTAAGTGAAACGATATGTTTACTATATATATAATATATATTTAGAATAATAAAGGACGTCGAATAAATTACCTTCCTTAAAGCAAATGTAAGATTGGAATGACCAATGACATGTATAATAAAGGTTCAGTACGGCTAACTGCTATTAAGAAAACATACTTATACTGAGTTACAACAGACCGAATTTTGGGAAATATATCCAACTACACAACAACGGGAGCGTAAGTGTTGTACCTAAGTGAGTACAAGTGTACCTAAGTGAGTACAAGCGTACCTAAGTGAGTACAAGGTGTACCTAAGTGAGTACAAGTGTACCTAAGTGAGTACAAGTGTACCTAAGTGAGTACAAGCGTACCTAAGTGAGTACAAGGTGTACCTAAGTGAGTACAAGCGTACCTAAGTGAGTACTAGTGTACCTAAGTGAGTACAAGCGTACCTAAGTGAGTACAAGGTGTACCTAAGTGAGTACAAGCGTACCTAAGTGAGGACAAGGTGTACCTAAGTGAGTACAAGCGTACCTAAGTGAGTACAAGGTGTACCTAAGTGAGTACAAGCGTACCTAAGTGAGTACTAGTGTACCTAAGTGAGTACAAGCGTACCTAAGTGAGTACAAGGTGTACATAAGTGAGTACAAGCGTACCTAAGTGAGTACAAGGTGTACCTAAGTGAGTACAAGTGTACCTAAGTGAGTACAAGCGTACCTAAGTGAGTGCAAGGTGTACCTAAGTGAGTACAAGTGTACCTAAGTGAGTACAAGTGTACCTAAGTGAGTACAAGCGTACCTAAGTGAGTACAAGGTGTACCTAAGAGAGTACAAGTGTACTTGAGTGAGTACAAGGTGTACCTAAGTGAGTACAAGCGTACCTAAGTGAGTACAAGGTGTACCTAAGTGAGTACAAGCGTACCTAAGTGAGTACAAGCGTACCTTAGTGAGTACAAGCGTACCTAAGTGAGTACTAGGTTGACCTAAGTGAGTTCAAGTGTACCTAAGTGAGTACAAGCGTACCTAAGTGAGTACAAGGTGTACCTAAGTGAGTACAAGCGTACCTAAGTGAGTACAAGCGTACCTAAGTGAGTACAAGTGTACCTAAGTGAGTACAAGCGTACCTAAGTGAGTACAAGGTGTACCTAAGTGAGTACAAGGTGTACCTAAGTGAGTACAAGCGTACCAAAGTGAGTACAAGGTGTACCTAAGTGAGTACAAGGTGTACCTAAGTGAGTACAAGGTGTACCTAAGTGAGTACAAGGTGTACCTAAGTGAGTACACGGTGTACCTAAGTGAGAACAAGGTGTACCTAAGTGAGTACAAGGTGTACCTAAGTGAGTATAAGTGTACCTAAGTGAGTACAAGGTGTACCTAAGAGAGTACAAGTGTACCTAAGTAAGTACAAGGTGTACCTTAGTGAGTACAAGGTGTATCTAAGGGAGTACAAGTCATACCTAAGTGAGTACAAGTCGTACCTAAGTGAGCACGAGCGCACTTAAGTGAGTACAAGCGTACCTAAGGAATACAAGTGTACCTAAGTGAGTACAAGGTGTTCCTAAATGAGTACAAATGTACCTAAATGAGCATAAGGTGTACCTAAATGAATACAAGGTGTACCTAAGTAAGTACAAGGTGTACCTAAGTGAGGTTGGAGGTGTACCTAAGGGAGAACAAAGGTTTACAAATGTTCCATGTGTACACTAAATTGATATAAATCACGGTTTAATTGACCAACATAAAACAAAAAAGTATCCAGTGAATAAACGAATTAGTCGTTTTCGAGAAATAGTTCTAATTATTTCAATGCATTTTCTACTACAAGTGCAGGCAGTATAAGCAACTGAGTACACTACATAATTGTAAGCACTGAACAAGTATGTAAATGTGTTTGAGTACGCTAAATAAGTACAAATGTACTAATGCATAATGTGTACACAAGATATGCCAAAGGGCGTAAAGGTACAAGGAAATAAAATGACCCACAAAACGGTCATCCTACAAGTTAATCACTGCGTTTGAACTCAGTCAAGCTATGGAAAATATTTATTAAAACTGACGGAGTTTAGTTCGACCGCAGACACCGTTTGAGAATGACCAAAAAATCCATAGAGTGCCGGTGGCAAAGAGCACAAGGGTCTTGGAGCATAAAACTAAAATTTGCCAGAACCAGAGCAAAACCAATTGCCATGCCAGTGAGCACAAGTGCCAATAAGTTGCCTACGAGCAACAAAGTGGTCAGTGACAGAGTACAAGTACTAGACTCCAAGGGCCAATATAGTGCCAGGCAGGGGACACAAGCACCGAAATATACGCATTACACGAATGACTTTCTGCTAGGGCAGCAACCGAATATACTTAGGTGACAAATATGGAAAGGTTATCCTAATAATACCCACTAATAATTTGACGGAGAAATACCTAAATAATTTATAGTCATAGTATAATGATCACAATTCGAAACACGCCCATCAATTGGGGGTTTTAATGGTCTGTATGTTAAATGTATACATACAAACTATTTCCGAATTGATGCAATTTCTGTCGTAACAAAGATTTATCTTGTCGGTAAATATATATATATACGTCTAGTTACTGTTTCCACTTAAATACATAATATGAGGACAGCATTCAATTTCCAGATATCTATTATGATTTATCTACACACATATCATAAATCCTCTAATATGCGTTCGGAAACCGTAGAAAATGACTCTCATTTCAACATTCAATGAATTTATGGCAATTTTCTTATCTGTGGCAGTAATAAAATATTTCATTTTAATCTCATATATGATGTTAAAATATTACGTCAAACAAAACTGTCAAAATTTAAATGTCAAAGTTGACATGTCCCTATTCTAGTATCACTGAAAATTCAAATTCAGTCGATGCGAAATGTCAGCTCGATGTTTTTTTAGTATATATCGCACGAAATTTGAGCTAGAACGACATGATCACATCAGAATAAGGACTCTTTACTTTTTAAAATAACATTCAGGTATCGGTTGCCAGTTCTGATTTCGATATTTCCACAACCGTGCAAAAAAGGTTGTATTAACACAATTATTGTATTTATTTACTACGGTTTCTGAACCCATCTTAGAGTAATTATAATATGTGTGTAGATAAAGTAATGTATGCAACTGTACATAATTAGGCATTAAAACACTCGTGTGACCTTATTATGAAACTCGCCTTCGGCTCGTTTCATAAAACACACTCGTGTTTTAATGCCCCTCATTATGTACCAGTTGCATAAACTACTATTATTTAATGGCTGTCGCAATATATTTGCTTCCTATTGTTATAGTACTTAAATTATGACTGTATTGAGATACATAAAAGGTTAAATAAATAAACAATAAAAACACCTCTATTTTACTGCGGGTGAATGCGCGGTCTAAGCGCGATACGGAGTTCCGTATAGAGAGTGTCAAGCAAAGCGGGCACACTATATTTGTCATAAATAAAACGAAACGAAATTCATATTCAAATGGAAAGTCATGTTAAATGCGAGTAATACAATACAAAAATAAGTGATTAACTAAGTTAACGAAGTTACAAACAACGCATGCAATGTGTGTCACAATACCAAGAATACAATTGTTGCCCACACCTATGCTACCACAAAGTACCTAATCCAACGCAAAAAAATGCGTTAAATAAGGGAGCGATTGTCACACACAGTGTGATTTACAAGTCGATTCTACGAGTATTTACTTCCAATAATGGTTAGACTAACTTGTCTAGACAAATAATAATGGAATTATAGTACAACTTGTGTTTAACAAGCATTGATCCCTACGAAACAAAAATATGCCATGTAGGGCGTATAATTGTATACTACATGCTATAAATTATACAGAATATATTAACTAGCCAAAGGGTACAGCAATCACGAACGAGCGGAAACTGAAGAGTTCCTCATAAAGTGCTGCTATACATTTTTACATGTTAAACTATTTCTTGCACCCAACTTTGTTTCCATCCAAGTTTCTGTTTGAATAAAGTCAACTGATAAGAAGATTGACTGGTAGAGGATGCTGGGACGCATTAAATGAGCCAGATGTACTCAACTGTTTTATAAAATATTACTTAAACTAATTAAATCCATAAATCAATTTTATATAGACAGTTTATGCAACGAACATGAGACAAATGCTCTCAAATCATAAGGCAAAAGCGGAAACCGAGTTCCATATAACCTAGTGAACTGCGAATCACTTCATGAATCACTGGCGGTCGAAGTAATAACGAACTTGGAGTGGCAACATGTTGGTGTAAGAAATAGATACCAATACATGTCATAGAAACAGCTCTAGAGCTGTTATGTGTTTACATATATATCTATATCCGCAATGGCCAAGTCGCGTCAGAGCATCCATGTAGGAGCGACTGGGTTTGCATGCCGAAGGATCAAAAAACTCAATAATAATTTTATCAAATATCGGCCAGCAAAATGGTTTCAGATATAGGCACTTCGTGAGAAGTCGAGTAATAATCCGAAATTTGCGTACATTCATAATATAGATGACATGTATTAATGATAAATTGTGCTGACGACGGCATCAGGAAGGGGTAAGATGTATCTATCAGAAATATAAGGTCAAGTCCTTAATCATAAAAATGACTTGTTTCCCATAAATAAGGTTTATTAAATGCAATTTGAGGTAAAACAAATAAACAAGTGTAATATGATATTTAATAATCAAGTGCATCAAGGGCCAGGGTTTTCCCATTTTCATGCATTACCATGTGTTAAAATATTGTGATACGTATTCTAATATTATGGAAGATACAGATACTTTTAAGTACTTTATATCTACTGTTACAATATACCTCGCCGAGTTTCTTAGCCGGTTCTTCTCGAGGCAGAGGTTTAGTTTTCCGAACCGGTGGTAGCTTATCAACGTAGGAACGCAATAAAGTAAATATTTGAAATTTCCATGATTAAAATAAACTTAAATAATGCTAAACAGTTCATCAATAATCAAGTACCTAAGAAAATAACTAAACCTATCAATAGAAAACGATATTTAACAATGTAAAATACACCGATATATAAAATAATTCACTTATATCAAACTTACAGTTTGTATTGTATACTTGACCTCTAGGTCTGTGTAAATTTTACTGATAAGTATTGTTAGCTAAACAACCACCGATTTCATCAAGTGTTTTAATAATAACTGTAATATTAATGTGTTACAAAAGCAAAATAACAAAAAATATTGTAAAAAAAAAGAGTGAAACAGTGAATGTATGAAACAATGTCTCGGTGTTACAGTTAATAACAATTTGGTGAATTTGTTGTGTTAGTATATGTTAGCTGGAGTAATTCTGTAAACTAAAACATGCCGGATAAATAATTCTGATATCTTAAAAGAAAGGAGAGATGTGACGTATTGGTGTCACTAATAAATATGCGTCGGGTAGTAATCGTAGTCTGGCGAACCGGAGGTATGCGGCACTAGCTGTCAGGCACTCGGCGAGCATGGTCACGATAGCGCACCTGAGCGATTAAGCCTAAATAGTGGTTTTATTTACATCCCCTGGATTACCCAAAGGGAGGACATCACAATTGCTATCTGTGAGATCCTGTAATTGGCTCTGCTGTTAACATTCGTTTTGTTATAATGTTGTATTTCTGTTGGTTCTCCTAACATAAATAAATAAATATGTCGGACATATAGCATCCATCCCTGTCAAGTAGGTATGTAAATGCGAGAGGGACGAATGCTCTACATATAATGTCCGACATACAAGTATGCGATCATCTTATCAAGGCTGGTGACCTTTCACGATAACTATTTTTTGGCATACAAATTGCGACTAAACTCAAACGCGTTCGCTTGCGTTATGTTCGAAAAAAAATACTAGAGATATTCTATATAACATCAGAAGATTGTATTTATATTATGTAATTGAAAGCAGAACAGCACTCGCAGGCGTAATATACTGATATGTCCTAGGCGTAGGCTCGCCAAATCCCGGAAGTCTCTCAGTGTCATAGGGGTTAAATTATATAATGCTCTCCCACTAGGAATATCTGATATAGATAACAATAGATTGTTTGAAAACAAACTTAAAACGCTATTAGTAGACCAAGCGTATTATAGCATTGATGAGTTCTTCGGAAGCGGATGCTAAAACTCAGAATAGGTAATACCTAAATAACTGTGTATATACATACTTAAATAATAACAATATGTATAATGTATAAAATTGACATAATAATGTAATAATTTGTTATATATACTGTTGTAATAATTATTGACCTGTAAAATACAATGTTTTATCAATAAATATATGAATATGAAAGAAGCAATTGCGAGCCTGGTAAAAATCTCCTAAATCTATTAAGTATGAGATTGATGATCGTGCGATTCCCGTGCCAACTTTTTGATTAGGTACAGTCAACCAATTTGATTTCTGGGCCAATTTGTACTTTGTCACAGTGACATTACTATGAGATCTCTAGCGGCTTTCATATTGATTTTCACTGTGACAAGGTACAAAGTGGCCCAGAAATCAAATTGGTTGACTGTACCTACCTAACTTACATGTGCTTTTAACCAACTCGTTGGCACATTAGCGGTTGCAATAAATCCTTACAACTCGGAATCTACTTAACTTGATTAAATTAATTAACGGAACGTTTACACGAGTCTAAGGGTTAAGGTAAAGATTGTGGTGCGAGTCATAGGTACCGCGGATCCAGAGGGGCTACTCCCAAATTAGAAAACCCTCTGAACGGGTTAGTATCACTTCGTCTAAAACGCAACTGGTAGAAATAGCAACTCGTCTAAAACGCAGCTACAAAAAAAAGCAGCTAAATACAAGTCTCCTGAAAAGCAAATGGTCTAATAGTACATTACTTACCAAGGGCGATAAAACAAAGAATGTCTCAGATCGCAGGTATTTTACGCCCGAGCCGAAGGCAAGGGCGATAAATATGCGATCTGAGGCTTTCTTTATTATCGCCCGTGGTAAGTACAAAATTTTATGTCACCCCCTGGCCAGGAAGTGGGTTTTTTCGCGCGCGGAGCGTGCGATAATGACCACTTTATGGCCAGGTGTAACATAAAATACATTTATTTTAGACCGACATGTATTTTAGACCATTTCCTTTTCAGGCGACTTGTATTGCTGCGTTTTGATGCAGTGACCAGCTGCGTTTTAGAAGGGTTGCTATTTCTACCAGTTGCGTTTTAGACGAGATGATACTAACCCATCAGAACTTCGTATCGTGCCGTCTATTTCACTCTCGTGTAATATACACTATATGAATTAAAAGGACGGCAAGATACGAAGTTCGAATTTCAAATTTCGGAGTACCTAGAGGCCCAGGACTTGTGTCGGCGGGGGAAGTCGGTCATGTACGAGGTAAAGATCACTGGGTACTGATTTGCCGTCGGAAACTTTCCAAACACAGATAAGAAAATTTCAGAAATTTGACACATTTTTGTATCAGGTTTAAAACTTTCCGAAATGTAAAATGGAAATTTCTTATACAAAAAATAATTTATTTCAGACCATTTTGATCCGCATTAGTTAACTTAAGAATATATAGTAGTAAATATTATATAGTAGTTATATTTCTATGAAATTTTGAAGAAAAATCCGAGACTTTTTCCAACTTTTTGTAGAATTTCCGCAACTGGCACATCTGTGTGTGGTGTGCACAATTATGCGAACAGGACCATATTTATTGTTTGAAATCGATCTCATAGGTCCTGCAACGAGGTGATATTCAGATAATTTTCAATTTGTTCCTGGACTATAAAAACGTATTTTTTAAATATTTCTAGTTCAATAGCATTACAAAAAAAATTACGATTTTGAATTAATTGGTTTGACACTACTTATATTTGTTGTGATAATTTTATGTTTTTTTTTATCCATAACTATAAATACACTATAGTGTATATAAAAACCTAAGTCCACTACCATATTGATGGTGCCAATAACACGCTATTCATCCCCTAATCGGCGCAATTAGGGTGGGTTCCACCAAACCGTCTGTAATCGTAAGCGGTGTTCATTAAAACCGGAATGTATGGAAAGTTTGAAACTTTCTATGGGACGATAGCTGCCGGCGTCATATTTAACGCTGATCGGTCTGTATTCCTAAGTTTTCGCAACTCGCCCTTAGAATCGCGTATCTTTTAACTTGCGCCGGCGCGTAAACCCAACTAATCCCCATACATTATAAAGGTATACGGGAATCAAGTCAAATATTTGCTGGCGAGGTGCGAGTTCTCTGCCATTTTGAACCGTGTTTACACAACGGCTACATTTGATTCCTTTGTTTACAGGGCTTTTCATTATCTCAGTGAATTAAATTGTATCTTATTTGTTCGTAACATTTTGTGATCATAAATTACGTTTAACGTCAAGTATTTCAAACATTTATGGTGAATTAGTTCGCGTGCTCTAATTGTTTAGTAAATACAATACAATACAATACAAATATTCTTTATAGCACACCTCATATATAAACAACAAGTACAAAAGAATAACCAAACCAAGTTACAGAGGTAAAGCAACAAGCGGTCTTATCGCTAGAAAGCGATCTTTCCCAGACAACTAAATACTATTTTTTCAGACAACTACTCATTTTTCGGTATTCAAATAAATAGTCAATAAAGGAAAGTTTACTTTTTAACGTACTTCTATCAGCCAAGGCAGCAATTCAAGGCTATACCGACACCCCAGGGATGTCAGAGAGGTGTGTGTGTGAGTTTTGCTAGTGACAAAAACAACAGGCCTGTCCAGTGGCGGATTAGTCACATAGCAAGAACAGCAAATGCTACGGGTCCCGCACACCAAAAAATGTAAATACTTACCATAAACATGATAAGATTATCCAATGGCCCCTTGGTAGAATTTTCACCAGGCCCCGCGCTGGCTTAAGCATCGATTACACTGAACTACATCTAGGGGAGTTAAACTATCTCGCTCTAATAAGTGAAATGCTTTAACTCCCCTCCACCAGTTAGTGCACTAGATGTAGTTCGGTGTAATCGATGCTTTAATCCGGCACTAGGCCTGTCAATAGATGGATTCCCTAGCAAAAACCCAGGCTTAATCCGACACAGCCCGATATGGTGCGGACCATGTTGGGACAGCATCCGTAACTAACGGTCATTATGAGAGAATGGGTCACTGTGTTACCGATATACATACATGATCTGATGACTCAATAATATCTCTAGCTCTAAAACTGCGCCACTATGGCATTGACGGTAAAGCGCACGCCCTCGTCACAAATATCCTGAACGGCCGGTCGCAGGTAGTGGTGAGCGGTGGAGGGAAAGTAAAGTCGGATCCGATGTCAACTGCAATGGGAGTAGCGCAGGGGTCGTCGGTGTCTAATATTCTTTTCTCGCTGCTTCTCAACGACCTTCCAGAGGCGATACCAGCGGGAGAGATATTTATGTATGCCGATGACGTTGCCGCTGTAGTATGCGCGCCTGACATCGAGAAACTCGAGCAACGGCTGAATGACGTGACATGTGAGGTGTCGCGATATTTCCGATGCAATGGCTTGGCCCTCAACCTAAAAAAAACCCATTTCCTCCACTTCCACCTAGGCGGGAAGCCTCCAAGGAGTCTGAACGCTTTCGTGGACGGTACCAAAATAGACCAAGCCCAAAACACAACCTTCCTCGGTTTCGAGTTGGACAAGGGGCTTCAGTGGGCATCTCATATTAAAAAAGTGTGTACCAAGCTGGGGAGTGCTTGCTTCGCGCTACGTCGGCTGGCGAGAGTAGTGCCCAGGGATGTGGTACGCTCTTGTTATTTTGCCACTGTACACTCGCTCCTACAATATGGCGCAGAGCTGTGGGGACGCGCTGCCGACTGGGAGCGTGTCTTTCGCATGCAGAAGAGAGCCATCAGAGCGATTGTACAGGCAGGCCAAAGGGAGTCCGCGCGACCGCATTTCAGGTCACTTGGAATACTCACATTACCTTCGGTGGTGATATTCCAGGTGGCTATGTATGTGCGTTGCCACTTAAATGACTACCCAAGAGGTGCCGACATCCACGGTCGCAATCTGCGCAATGCCGACAGACTTGTAGGAGTGAAGCATAATCTGGCAAAATCCAATAAACTCACCCATGTGATGGGGCCCGTGGTGTACAACCGCCTTCCGGCTCACGTCACTGACGCGCCGTCGCTGACCGCCTTCAAATCGCGACTCAAACGCTGGCTTATCGAGCACACTTTTTATAGTTTTACTGAGTTCACTAAGTATAAGTGTGGTACTTAGATTATTGTTCAATTTATTCCTTGACATTGGTGCTTATTTATTATTACTTATATTATTATTATGACATTTTACCTACTTATTTCATATTTTTAAATGATTGACATTGATTATAATTTTTATGACTTTATTATTGTGACATTGTATGAATTGTGTAAATTGCGACTTTGTTGTTAATAATTAATTATTCTATATTATCCTACACGTGGTAGGTATAATGTTACTATTTTCGTTTTAATTGAATTAATTATAATAATATAACTGACTTGTAATATAATATTATGAATAAATGATGATTATGATTATGATTATGATTATTATGATTATCTACGAATTCCTTGCTTTAGGGCCGAACAGATAAAAGCTTCGAACAGATAAATGTTAGCTCTTTTTCTTTTTTTTTACTTCAGAAAAAGACAGTCCTAATTTTAACCGACGGATAATTTTATGGGGGGTTTTGAAAAATCGGCCCTTAGTAGGATATAAATAAATATACTATATATGGTATGTAACAACTAGTGGCTCTATGAGATGTAGGCTTCGCGAGTGTTTTTTTTAATATCCAAACAGTGACTCGACAAAAAAAATCTATATTAATCAAAATCAAACATTTATCCGGCAAGTAGGTCTCAAGGGCTCATTATTTTTTCATTATCGTACGTGCTCACCGAATTTCACGAGAATCGGTTAAGAGAATGCGACCTGTAGAGACAACCGAAAATCCGCCGGCTGGACATACGAAATAATATTTGTCGAAGCTGAAGCCGAAAAAACGGTGGCGATCCGTTTAAAGCGTTGATTGGTACCGAATTCCGACTGGAAGCAGAGAATTGTAATTTTTGTTGGCTTCGTCAAAATGTACGAAGTTCCCCATACTATTTTTTTACCGTAAATGCAATGTCGCCGACCGCTCATCAATTCCGATCAAGATTCCTCACTCTCAAAACAGTGCATTATTGAGAGCTCTGGGGGCCAATTTTTGAATGTCGAACGTTCGACTTTTCACTCAACATCAGCTGTCAAAACGTCATAGTTTTTTGACAGATCTCGAATGAAAATTCGAGCGTTCGACACTCAAAAATCGGCCCCCTGGACCTATTGATAGGTTTCTAATTATTAATAGGTACTTTTTACTACATCCAATAGTGTTTTAATCCTCAGTTAATGTTACGTAATTATCCGTCTATCGCAATAACCATCCGGCAGACGAATGTGACCGTTATGGGGAACAGTCGCATTTGTCAAACTGTCTGCGGAAGCCATGGATTCAGCCGGAAGACACGGCAAGGGCACGCCTTGGCAATAGCGTTAGCAGTGGCAAAACCATTTAAAGACTTCTTCTCTTAAGTATTTACAGTTAAGATTATAATGCATACATTTGTACGGTACGGGGAACCAATGTGATTTCTGAGCTACTTCGTACTTTGTCATAGTGAAATTAATATGAGATCTCAAGCGGCTGTCATATTAAAAGGGTAGCATTTAACGAACCACCAAATAAGTTGCCGAATGATGCTCTAAAAAATTACATTGATTACCAATAATACTAGATTCGCACCAAATTTTCAACTCCTTTTAAATATAAAGTGCAACTTAAAGAAGTAACATATCGATAACCTATTAAATTAAATTGTTACCAAATAAATTAGTCACTACCCAAAAATACTTAATGATCACCTAATTTCAAACACCAAATTTCATATAATTTACATCCAAATATTACAGGGCTCGTAATCCTATTAAAATTATTTACATCCAAATAATTCTTTCGATACCCAGAAATACTACATGATCACCAAATTTCACGCGGCAATTGTTTTTTAACTCCCGTCGCGCAAAGCAGTTCCAATCTAGTCTAACCTCATTGCTAGCACACTGATGCGGTTTTCCACACGGTCCGTCTCGCTCGCACAACGCACCGCGTGCGAGCAAGACAGCGCTAAATGATTTTATTTTATAGAAGCTTCAAAATTTCTGTAACTTTAATGAGACACGTACATAACATAATTTAATTTAATATATTTTCAACAGTGCTTTCCTTACTGGTCGCATACAGCTATTTGTTCTCAGATGTTTTTGCCTCTACTCTATTCGCTGATAATCGTCAATTTGCCTAGGTAGTAGTATTTTTCTATGACATCTATTTTTATTTCAAACTAGTTGACATTGAAACAGTATTGACGGATCTCCGCTGGCGCGGAGCTCCTATTTTGAGTTCTTTTGGCCCTTCGGGCCGATGCAAAACTAACATAACCTAAACCTACCTATACCTATTTCTACCTATTAACTTCCTTTAATTTTTCCATGAAAGTCTATCTAAATTAATAAAGTAAACACATTTGAGGACCTTTATCCATTTTCATAACAAACTAACAATTTAATAAATCAACATAACTCATATTCAAATAAAAGATTTCAATCAAACGCGCTCACGTCAACCCATTAAAAAATTAATAATAAAACTTCTTGCAGTTTGTAAACCATCAGCAATAGGTAGTTAGAATGAAACAGCAATAGGTACCTTTCTCTCTAACGACATATCAATAGGTTTTATGCTTCAGACAATTCTTTGTATTTGATTGAGTGAGATAGCAGTATACGTGTTATTATTTCACACAGCCACATTGCGCGTTGCTTTTTAAATTATTTAGAATTTTACTTTCTAATTTATAACATTTTGGAAATGACTAAAATATTTATAATGCTAAAAACAATTAATTTGTAACTGTTTACTAAAATGTAGCATGCGATGTGTATAATATTTGGATGTAATTCTAATGAAAAAAGGTGCATGAGATTAGGTGGTAGTTTAGTGTTTTTGGTGGTACTTGACAATTTTAGGAACGCAATAAGTAAAATAGGTGCAAGTGCTGCAAAAATAGGTAGAATTTTTTTGGTGACTCGGAATTGCTGATCGATAAATTTTTTTGAGTGTTCAACCTTATTTTAGGGTTCGAAAATTTGATGATATCAAAAGTTATTTAGGTGATAATTTTATTTGTTCCCATATTAAATTTCACTGCGCAAAAGGTAAAAAGTCGCCAAAAAATCATATTGGTTGACTTTACAAAGTATGTAGGTATACTTCAAAGCAAAGGGAATGACCCAGGAAGATTATTATGTTGTGCTTCTTTCCGTATCAATTTGTATTATGTCACTGTGAGCAGTAAAGCAGTAAAGTAAAAAGCTGACAAATAACATTTGACAGTTTCCATATAAAAACAGGTGAGGTGACAAGTAAGGACGAGTGGCTTAGTAAATCGCATAGCTGGACTCTGAGCAGCATTATATAAGTTTGTTTAGCTATTGCTTGTTGGCTGGTTGGTTTTTTTACCCGCGCCCGCTCCCGCTCGTACACGGCCACAGCCCGACACTCCCAGTCAGTTCGGAGGAAACATGTGAAACGGCCGAGCTGGTAAATTATTGAGCAATTTCGTGCACTTCGCAATTTATAGGAGACTTCCTTTTTACCTACGTCGTAACGGCCTTGCATAGACTAGAGACTGAAAAACTATTTGGATTATATTGATATGGTAATTTATTAGGTAGTGATAGGCGTTATTATTGAATAGTTGAATTTAAGCTTTCGCGAGTGTTTATAAAACTAATATACTATTATTAAACGGTTAAAACTCGCGTATTCATTGTCATTAGATATTAGGTTGATTTGTGTAAGATAAATAAATAAATAAATATTTGTAGACAATCTTACACAAATCAGCCTAGTCCCAAACTAAGCAAAGCTTGTACTATGGGTACTAAGCGACGATATACATACTTATATAGATAAATAAATACTTAAATACATAGAAGACATCCAAGACCCAAGAACAAATATTCGTGCTCATCACACAAATAAATGCCCCGGCCGGGATTCGAACCCGGGACCTCCAGCTTCGTAGGCAGGGTCACTACCAACTAAGCTAAAGCGGTCGTCTATCTGAACTATGATGAACAAATCTTCTATTTTTCACAGAAACAAAATCAAATCACTTAGACTGAAAATAGAAAAGAATGATACATTATGTTACAGCTTTGTCCTATAACAAAATATTCTGTTAACGAGGTCATACTAATACATTCTACATATCCCAACTATACTAATATCAAAATAATAGTATCGCGCGACAGTCACGGGTAATTTAATTCAACTCCCGCGCCGGTCGGCGACCTATCAGCTGATCGAGCCTTCAACCGTGACTGCCCTACCATTGCAACCTTATTCTAGAAACCATACAGTTCAGAACTAAATGACAACAAGAATTCTCCGTATGAATGAAGTCAATGTTGAATTCTCTGAGGTTTTATGTAAGGACGATAGAGTTCAAAATTGGATAATAAATTGTAATGTGATCTTGGAATATGATAATAGGTTGCACTGAAGTATGTTTATATTGTTGACTGGTAGAGAATGCAGTTTAGCATTAATTACGACGTTTATGTTGCTTGTGTTCAATTACAAGGAATAAACAATGGAGTGAATAAATGAAACATTAGAAATATAATATTATTTTTAAATGAAAAATTACTCTAAATCCACATGTAAATTAAAACCTTCATATTTTATTCTTTCACAATTAAGAAAGATGTCATAAAATATACGTAAATATGATTAGGTAACAAGTCGAATACAAAAAGATTTCTTTATAATCCCGATAAGGGCATTTATTTGATTTGTTCCTTAGTCATGTGGTTTTCTACGTATTTTAAAGTCATATATTATATTAATCTATTTACTTATGTATGTTTTTGTCTAGTACTCATAGTACAAGCTTTGCTTAGTTTGGAACTACATAGTTCGGTTTGTGGAAGGTTGTGTCCGAATGTCTATTTTTTTTTTTAATTATCATAAAATCTGAACACGCGCTCTAACGCTTTGACAATTATCGTCGTGTTCAAATGTTTGTGATCACAATTTTCTCCGTGAACGTATGAGATGGCGAATGGATATTATAGAGCTTCCATTTCTCCATAGATCCAATACGGTCTTGGATCTATCCGGTATGTGACCGCGACAGTGTGGCGCCCGTTCGATTCCTGACCGGGTAAGGTATTAGGTTACGTTTACTTGCCCTGGAAATTGATCTTTGCCGTTATCGATACTAGACCTGTGGTTTACTGAAAGCTGGTATCGATAAGATTATTGCATTTAGGTTTAATTTAGAAAGTTTTAGTTTCTGCCACACTAGGAAATAACTGAGCAATTCAAAACTTTATGCAAACGTGCAAAAAAATAGTGTCAGCGCGATATAAATGATAACACTGACAGGTGATGTTATTCCAATTGATATTTTGTCTTTACATCAACGTAATAATGTATTAATTAGAAACATATGTTTGACAGTGTAATAGATACTCAATTACAGCGTTAAACTAGAATATCCAATGAAATGGGAGCATGAACATCAGTAGTAAACAGAAATTTAAATATAAAAAGGTACCTAATTATAATCCATGTCTTATTTTAGGCCCGGATATAAACGAGTAGTTTATCATGTCATGTGTATCTTGAGTATATGTGTCATTGTTGTACATAGCTACCAAACGGCTTAACCAATTTGAGGTCAGTTTGTTTTATATCGAAAGTCTTGTCTTGTCTTGTTCTTAGCTTAATATTGTTGTGTCAGGGGGTTTTAATTGAAAACAGCCATGTGTAACGATGTTACTTTTGACCTGGCGTTAAACCTTTGAACATTTCTTCGTATGGGAACCGAGTAGTAACACGTTTTACATAATTGTAAATATTATAACAAACAATAAACATGCAGACTATGTTTACACGGCAAAGAAACGCGGCAAAGCGTGCCTTATCATTTCTAGCTAACACAATATTTACATTGAAAACCTCCGCTTTCGGATTATTCAAGACTATAATTCTGGATAGGGTAGGTAGTGTTTACAAGTAGGTTTGGATGTATAAAGATTTCTCTTAATTTAGACCACACGTGGTGTTTAGTTTGCTTTGCAGTTTATTTTGAGGTCGATGAACTCTGCGATTTAGTAAGACATTATTTTCTTAAAGCTTTCCCGGTAGCATGAACTTGATGCCTCTGAGAAATACTGGTGGGACGTCCACCGTGCGATCGCGACAACTCAGACACATAGTCCCTATTCGTTTCGGTACCGCCGCATACCGGGTACCTAGAGTCAGTCCGACCCAGGGGTGCTACCGCGAGCCACAAACGAAATTTTCTCTCTCTGTCGCACTTGCAAGTCTTTACGTAAGTGCGACAGAGACGGCAAACTTCGTTTGTGGTTCGCGGTAGTAGCCCAGGTCGGGCCTAGCTGAGTGTCTTACTGGACTCTTCCCAGCTAGGCTAGGATTAGTGAACCAGCGATAAAACATCCATTCTCACCGGAGCGCTGACTCTTAGAGTGTTCCAGTGTTTAATCCGCCCGCGTGGTCGTATCGGAGGTTTGCCCTGGATTGTCCCCAAGCTACTATCCAACCGCGCACTCCTATCACTTTTTTGGGCTCGGCGTATAAAGCCAAAGTCAGGTTCAAAAAAATGGTGGGAGACGGTCGGGACCGCGACTCGTTGAAGAAAATGTCAATCACAAAGGAATTTGAAATTCTACATGTTTTCTTCTTATACATTCTAAGCTATCAGCTTAACTGTATTTCATTTGTAAAAGGAAATGCACGTCCATTACCCGTAAAATGTAATGTCACCGGGCGTGACTGTGCAGTAAGCATAATGTCCACATTATTGTGTATCTACGGGACGCATCTGACGAGTCGCCGGCGCGGGCGCAGCCGTGTGGCGGCCATGTTGGAATTAAGATTATAAACATGTATGAGAAATTGTGAAGAGCATTATAACGTAAACTTTCAATCTGGAGGTCTTGAATTCGAACCCCGGCCAAGTACCAGGTGTTTCTTAGACATTTATATACGACATATAATTTGTTATTTAACTGTACTCAGCTTTTTAGTTACAAGTCATTAAGCATAAGACCCCAGTTCTCTTTACTGAAAGCAATGGTTAAGGTAACTTTATGACTACGACCGGGGAATCATCACATACGACCTTTCTCCAGGAAGGAAGACGGTGCAATCAGTCATTACACTCGCATCAGTTTCCAGTCATTACACTCTTATCTAGGGGTGCAATGGCGCGAGCACGTGCTTCCGCGTCGGCGTATGCGCACCCCGTCTACGAATTCGCTTCAATTGCGGCACGGCAAGCGTTTCATCTCTTCATTGCTCGGTCGAGACACGCAACGCACTGCGGTCAGTTTGGATCACACGCAATGTATTAAGTACGAAAACCGCTGCCGCTCGTAGTCGTGGCTGGGTCGTAATGAATGCAGCGCTCGCTTTCCGGCGCCGGCTCGCGTTTCTCTGAATCGTTCATTACTCTATGACCAATGCATTATTCAGAACAACCGACAACCGTCTCTGGGCAACCAGTAACTCTGGCCTCCTATTACAAATACCAATACAGAGTTCAACGTTCGAAACTTACGAGTAAGTAGGTGAGGCGAGTTCACACAAGTTCGTGAAGACCGCCTGTTGCTTGCTTACTACTCATTGTTATTATGTGTGTTTTGGTATATATTTATTTTAATGTACTTACTGTTTTTTTTTGACGTTGTCATAAAAGTATTTGTATTTTAAGCAGTCATATTGCAGTTATCATATTTTAAGTAATCGTATTGTATTACATTGTGAAATGGATACTGAAACCGGACTTATAGCAAAATATTTGCCCTAATGAATTTTATCATTACATATACATCAGATGTGACCGGAAGGACACTTAGGATTGGGTTAAGTCTACGAGATACAGGAAGTCGGGCCCAAGTCAAGTGTGAGTCTACAAATATTTGTGAAGTGTGACATTCACACCTCCACCGTCCACCCATTTTACCTGCACGTCGTATGTCACAAATCCCCCCCAAGTCCACAAATGTCTCACGGGTAAACATTTGGCAGCTGTGTTTGTCCGGCCGGCAATATTGCTTCCGAGTTTGGTGAAGAAACCGCCAACACTGTCAAGGGTGTTTTCTGTGTCTTGATACGTTTTTATTTAAGGCGAATGTAGCTCACAAATTTTTAAATGCTCGATAAATAGTGGTAGATTGATTATGCTGAACACATCTTCCTCACTTGCAACATTTGAATTATACATGTTGTCAAAAAAAACAAGATAACCTAACTTTTCTGTATTTTTACCTGTTTTTTGTGTACAATAAAGTTATTACCTACATAGAAACATACGTACATAAAATATTTCTAAATAAAAAAGGTCTGATTATACTTAAACATTCATTTAATAGTATTCCTGTGAAGTTGTAAAGTTTCGACACACGACCTTCTCTTTCTAAAATTTTTAGTTATTTCTAGTATAACATGATTGCCTTTTTTATACGACGTCGATGGAAAACAAGCTTACGGCCCGCCTGATGGTAAGTTGTCACCGCAGCCTATGGACGCTTGCAACTCCAGGGATGTCACATGCGCATTGTCGTTGCCTTAAAAATATATACATTTCTTTCTTGAAGAACCCCATACTGCTTTGCATCAGCGTCAATAGGTATAAATGCCTTGGCTCGTAACTGAAAGTAATAACCTACATAATTACATTTATGTTACACCTGGCCATAAAGCGGCAATTACCGCACGCTCCACTCGCAAATCCCACTTCCTGGCCAGGGGGTGACATAAAATTTTGTACTTAACACGGGCGGTAATAAAGAAAGCCTCAGATCGCATATTTATCGCCCTTGCCTTCGGCTCGGGCGTCAAATACCTGCGATCTGAGACATTCTTTGTTTTACCGCCCTTGTTAAGTAATGTACTATTTTTACTTGTTCAGTCAAGTGTAAAAATATGTATCGAATAATCGTCTCATAAATATGTACTCGTAAGTACGGAAAAGTTGATTATTGTGCAGTTGAACCCTGCCTCCGTTGTGGCTACCCAACAATTTAATTTCTGATTTACGATTCACTGTTAATTATGATAAGTACCTGAATAAAACCTATTTTATTTTAAATAGCACAATAGACACTAACATCATCTATTATCTCTAATTGAACTCACTTTAACCACACTCAAGACAAAGCCTCGTCCTTGCAACCTTATCCCACTCAGCTATCGTCCATTACCCCACTCAGTGTTTGACCGTCAGCCAACTCAAATATTGTGACAAGGGTCTAACTTTCGCGTGAGATGTAATTATTACTCGGTGTGAACGTTTGCTGTTACAACTTAGAATCATTGTGTATGTTTACTGCTTACCATCAGGCGGGCCGCACACTTGTTTGCCACCGGCTCCGCGTCTACAAGCAGAGCGCCCGCTAGGCGGGTTCCTTGTATAGTGAATGTGACGAGCAGAACGCCCGCTAGGCGGGTTCCTGGTAGTGAATGTGTTAAAGCCTTCATTAAACCGTTTGACCTCACTTTTCATGATCAAAGTACTGACGCCATGGCAAGATTTAAGCTTTAGCAGTGCATTAATAATGAGTGAAGGCTTCGGCTCCTGACGCGACGCCTTTTGCCGGAAGTAACGAAGCGGGTAATCGGATTAAAGTCGCAGCTTTGTTGTATAAGGCGACTTCCTGATTTGTCGGTGCGGAGGCGGTACGATATGAGAAAAGTGTCAAATGTCAGTGTCAGCTGTCAGTCGACGCGATACCATTTTTTACTACGCCCCTACATTTAAATGAGTGCTTCCTGACTGGCGCGGGATGCGCGGTAGCGGGACGATGCGAAGGCGGTACTGCTCCGCTTCTGCGCATGATATTACTACTGCGCAAACGTAAATACTGACAGTATTATGTCAAGTGAGAATCTTTGCGACGTCAGTAAGTTTGTGTCAAAGAAGAAAATGTCACATATCGATCCCGCCCCGCCAAGTCAGGAAGTCGCCTTAAGTCAAGTAATGTGGTTGTGCCATTTTAAACAGACATGAGATGGCTTAATGGACAACCTAAATCATAGAAGGATTGACTAGGGTTAGTTACTTTACTGTTAACTAAACAAGGGTCGGCAACGCGCATGTGACTCCCCTGGGGTTGCAAGCGTCTATTTATAGGCTGCGGTAACCGCTTACCATCAGGCGGGCCGCACGCTTGTTTGCCACCGACGTGGTATAAAAAAATGCGATTTTTTTTAAATATTTAGGTAGGTATGCACAGTATTTTATTACCTATACATAATATACGATGTATATTGCGCACTTACTACTTACTTTAGGTATTTATTTACTGCATGATAAAATAAACTTCAAAAATATTGACAAATAGAAGATATCGTGTCACTTAAACATAAAAATTATGTAGTACGGCAAAAAACATCTACTTTTTACCGTCGAGTCATGAATATGCTAGTTAAGGCAACGTAAATTAAACAAATTGCCATACAGGTAACTATTTATTTAGTTTATTAGACCTACTAATGACATGCGCAACTATCATTAGAAATCCTTTACAAGGAACCGGCCCAGAACGTCCATTAAGAAGGCATTATATGCAAATTAAAGTGTTCTTTGTGGAGGACAATTAGATTGGTTCCGGGGGTCGTTTTGTAAACTCAACGATCTACAGTTTTGGCCGTTACGATGCACCGAATGATGAATAATTTTATATTCTATTATATACATGTAGGCTTTACATTTTAAATGCGTAATAAAAGTTGTGGAGTCAGCATCAAAAGTAGTGCCACATATAAAGAGGTCAAAAGTTCTTATTCCTTTGTAATAAAGACTTTTGACGTCGTCATATCGTACTAGTGAAAAACATTTTATAAGAAAAGATATTTACTCGTAGTGGGTCCGAAGGTACCTACTCTGTGTTTTTTTACATAGGTATTTTAAATTTACATGCTTTACTTACACGTGCGTGAAACGACGAAGCTGCATAACTGTATGGAACTTACCTGAAACAAAAACATTATTGTTATTAGAAAACAACATTATTAGGTATATTCAATAAATTGTGCAAGGTATAAAATATAAATATTGGGTATGTGCCCTAAAACACTTATAAGATTTAATTAAATACAGTTTTACAAATGAATCTACAATGTATGCTGTTGAAAGTTATTTAACTTTTTTTTTTCAATAGGTAATTCTCAAATTTGTACCATAAATAACTATTGCACATGCACGCCAGGACATGGTACACCGCTTTAATAAAAAATAATTTACCGCAACATAAACTACATTGCCTATTTGTCGTGCCGTGGTCATATATTAAAGTTACCCATCAGTTTTATGGACGCATTCATGTTTAATGTTGACAGGACTCTACGGGAAAGTTATGAATGGGATATTTTTAATGACGCAATAAAATTTAGTATTCAGGATTTTATACAGTACATTTAATGAGGTATATGAAAGGTGCTCATAATACTAAAACTGTAATGTTAACTACTGGAATTATAATTTGAGATCAAACATAACTCAAATTTTAAAATGACGTTGATGTATGTACATAAAAACGACCACTCTAACCCTGTTAGCAGTGAAATAATTTATTTATTTTAAGGTTAGCGTTCCAATGCTCGACAAATAGTTGACACTATCTTTCACCTCAGTTACTATGACATAAGATTGAAAGTGCCATGTATTGAGTCGAGCACAGGGACCTTTACCTTATATTTATATATTTTCAATCTCGACTGTAAAAAGTTCAGTTATAAATTAAATGCGCGAATGCGTTACTACCACTGCGAAATCTATAGCCGATTTGTCATCAGTCATTCGTAAAACTGTAATGTCTACCTTAATAATTGTTATGGATATGGACGATTAGTCTGTCTGCTGAGTGCAATTATAGCGCGACAACAATTAAATTATAGGGTCATTACATCGGTTGGTGACCAGCTAATTTAGTGTCCCGGTCTTGGATGAAATGGAGAACTGAAAGGTTTCTTTTGAAGAACGAAACAAGCAACCATATAAAGGTTTCGTATGAAATGAGCTAAACCCAGAGAATCAAACTACGATTAATAAATTATGAAGATTTAAGATTTTAATGGATAAGTATTGTAACCTATTTTTTTTTTTTTATATCACGTCGGTGGCAAACAAGCGTGCGGCCCGCCTGATGGTAAGCGGTCACCGCAGCCTATGGACGCTTGCAACCCCAAGGGAGTCACACGCGCGTTGCCGACCCTTTTAAAAATTTATACACTCCTTTCTTGAAGACCCCCATATTGTAGTCCCTCGGGAAAACCTCGGCAGGGAGCTCATTCCACAACCGGAGCGTGCGAGGGAGGAAATTCCTCTTAAACCGTACCGTACGCGACCATTTAGGTTCTAAGGTGTGAGGATGAATGCCCTGCCGACGGCGAGCGGTGCGATGGTAGAAAGCGGCCGTGGGCATCATGTCGAACAGTTCTTCGGAGCACAACCCATTATACAAGCGATAGAACACGCACAAGGAGGCGAAGTTTCTCCTTAAACTTAACGGTTCAATATCGCTTGTGAGTTTGGGATCGTCTACAATCCGCACAGCACGTCTCTGAAGAGAGTCAAAAGGCCCAAGCTGGTATCCAGGTGCTCCCGCCCAGAGGTTACAGCAATACTCCATGTGGGGACGGACTTGTGACTTATATAATAGAAGTCTCTGTCCCGGGGTGAAGTACCGCTTCGCTCTATTGAGCACACCTAACTTTTTGGATGCCAACTTGGCTTTGCCTTCTAAATGGCTCCGAAATTGGACGTCGCTGGAGATCTCGACACCAAGGATCCCAATACTCTCGGTGATGGTAAGGGATGTGTCTTGGAACCGTGGGGCCACAGTGAATGGGGTTTTTTTAGCGGTGAACGCGCATGCTTGTGTCTTAGTGGGGTTGAACCGGACCTAATCAAAAGTAAATTCATAAATTGTATAGACATTACGTTTCAATTGTACGGTTATAAATTAACATTTTAAAAATATTACCTACCAAATCATTACCTTTATCTGTAACAGATGTTTTGTATTTAAATGTAAGTAAGTAACTTGTCATCTCATATAGAATAACGAGGTTTGAGGATTAAGTTAATATTAAACTTTCCTTCATTAGCATAAATCTAATCAAAAAAGTCATGAATACAAACCCAAGCGTTGAGTAACAGCGGTTATTTATATTTAGAACAAAACTAACAAAACAGTATTATCTATTTCAAAGCAGTTAATGAAGAAAATAACATACAAGGTTTCCGGTAATACTTAAATAAAAATAAACTTTAGAAATAAATTAAATTCGCTCAGCAGTTAATTGCAAATGTACTTTTCTATTTAAGCTAACTTTGAGTATAAGTAGGAATGCTTTCACGTATCCTTTCTTTGAATCCAAGTGCCAATCCTTATTACGATCTTCGTTGTGTTTTATTCGTCGAGATTTGTTGTAATAAAATTTTTGGCAACCCAAAACTACGATACGTACAGTCAAGGGTATAAATATGTATACATTTTTGGACCTTATTTCAATGGAGTAAGGTGAAAAGGTGTATACATATTGGAGCCCTTGACTGTACCTATATTCCATTTTTGCTTAACATATATTCATGAGCTTGAAACCTTCACCTATGTCTTGTTTAAAAAGAAATGGCATAGCAAACCCAATGGTCATAATCATCAATATTAAGAGAGACTGGTCCTCTGCCGTTGCAGCAGTCTCCATTCCAATATATCTTATCTCTTAAATCGGTGGTCAAAGCCCACTAAGAAGATCAAACAATAAATAAGCCCACGTAAGCAACACAAACAAGACCAAATCGATTTCTAAATGAAATCCTCTAAATAGAACACACGTGTCGGCCATCTTGCGCCATATTTGGACCTCCATTTTGGATTCTACGGCCCTTTACTATAAATGGCGACAAGATGTGTGTCAAGCCGGAACCGACCTTAATACTGACCGTTAAAGATTAAATTGGAACCGGAAATGTGACATCGTCATTGAATGTCAAGATTTAATATAGATTTGATTTGCTATTATGTTGTATTTTAAAATCGAACGGTTCTGTGACCGTTTTTATTTAACAAACGGTCACTCTCATTCAGGTTGGAATAATATTTCCACTTTCGCAATAACTTCTTGGTATTAGGTAGCCTAGAAACCTCCAAATTTTCTTAGGATAAAACCTTGATCCCATAGATAATAAAAGGAAATCATTACACACATAGGCAAGTAAAAGGAAATTCCATGGTAGTCGTAGACTACATAGATGTCATCATCCTCGTAATGCCTATGTCGCAGGCAAATCGTATAATCCGCCGTATTACATTATGGCTAGGCGTTTTACAAAACAGAGCTGTTTTGTATTACGGCGGGTCAATGATCAGGCGGATTGAATACGGCTGATTGAAAATCCGCCGAAATGTGTTCAGCGCTTTGCATTCTTCAATTCGCCTAGTCGTAATGTAAAAACTAAAAAAGCGGTTCAGTCAGATTGTATAATTCGCCGTAATACATTACGGCTAGCCTTTTTACAAAATATATCCGGCTATTTTGTAAGAAAATGTACCCCCCTTGCATAGAAATTTGCATGCACAGGGGGTCAGGTTTTTCTGCAGCTGACCGTTCATCAGTCACGTCACGTGTGCCGCAGCATTTGTGCGTAGATTTGGTCTTCATTGAAGTTTAGGTGTTGAAAGACTTTAGTTGAGAAACTGCCTTAACTATATTTACTGTGCCACTACTAAATAAAATGAAAAACTACTCCTGTTTTACATTATCTGTGTAATCATCCGTGATAGAAAAGACATAACACGGTGATTAAGAGCCGTAAAAAGTGCAATATGCGCCGGAGTTGCATTCAAGAGATATAGGCGCGATAAAAGGCTTGTGCACCGTCTTTATGGCGGAGGCACGGCTTATTTGTTTTATCCAAGCGAAAGGCGGTAGCGGGTACTTGTAAGGATGAAAAAACGCTTTTTAACGTAGCTACGTAAGATCCGATTTTTCGACCCCATCCATTTAAATATGATTCAAATTAGATTGAATTTACGGCAAAGGTGATTTAGTTTGTTTAGTCTGAATTCGACACTAAACTATGAGTGAGTACGGACTTAAATACTTTCATCTAATCCAGTTGGTGCGTCCTGAAAAAGTTAATAAGACTAATGAATCACTTCTTCAGTGCATTATGCTGTACAGTATGGGAGTCAACTACAAAAAAATATTTATCGTTGTTTTCACGTTATTTGCTTCGTAATAAGGCGAGAAAGTTGATAGATCTTTTATCTATTTTAACTCGATGGAGACGACTAATGTTAAACAATAACAATTTTAAACATTAATGAACTGTTTATATAAATATCAATCAGATCATTGTATAATTATCATATTTTTTAATTCCAGTGTAAAATTAAATTGCTTTATTTCTGGCATAAAAATAATGCATTCCTGGAAGCTTTTATACATTAAAATACATTTTAAGATTTGGAATCCCGCTATATCCTATGCCTTACCCCACAGCCTAACGCGCCGTAATAGTATTTTTACGACGCCATTCTAGTAGCGGCCTACTGCACGTGCGCGCACGCAATAATCTGCAGTTCCTGTCACAACGTCGTATCTTTATACGAGTTACATAGTGACATACGACGTTTTCAGCTAACGATCGTGTCAATGTATTGACTTCCATTGTTAGCAAACATACAGTTAAGTGTCATCAGTGGGAACTAACTAGTATTGAGGTTAAAGTTTAAAATTCGAATTAAGTTAGTCTATTTAAGTTGACCGACTTTTGTAAACTATTATACAAGAAGCGACTTAATAGTGCATCCTATAAGAATCAAAATCTAAAAACAGATTTATTAAATATCGACCAGCACAGAAGATATATTCAGTGTACTTAAGTGAACATCAGTATTTATTTCGCGATCCAAATGTTTAAAAATGTCCGGTTTAGCCCGTATTAGAACTTATCCCACCCCACCCTTAGATCAAATATTAAAAACTATTTGATACCTAGTATGCTCAAAATATATCGTATGTGAAATTCCACTCAATACTTATGTCATTACCTCGCAAGTTAGCAGTCTTTTTAAGGCGATATATCGATTGAAAGAGACACCCTTTGTTTTTCGCTCACGACAAAACGGGATGCAACCCTCTCCTAGAATGGCTTTTTAGACAAATCGCGTTAAATATCTGACTGTGTGCAGGTTTATTAGATTTCTTCTTGTCAGTACCTAGATGAGGTAAAATACCATCATATTAACTTAATCGTGTCTTTTAATAATGCGTTGTTTTAGTAGGCTGAGGAAAAAGAGGAAAATATAGACTCAACTTTGGATTTATTTTCTATCGAGAAAATATTAAGCAATCATGTTTCGCTATTGTCAGTACCACAATCATATAGTCAAGAATCATATATCTGAAAATCAGCCCCTACTGTTTGCTAGTCTGGGCAGGACAGCGTTTCAAAGTCTCCAAATTTCTCAGTGTAGCGCCTTAAGGTCAAGCAAAAATTGTACAAACAATTTTTTTTTTTTTTTTTTATTAAAAATGGGTTCGCTCTTGGCCAGCATCTAGCCAGGGGGCAAAGATGAGGCCGACGATGAAGCGAGCTCACCCAGAAGATGCCTATTCACTCGTGCCTTAAAAAGGTCTAGGTTATATGAGCTCGGAAACACAAACGCCGGCAGAGAATTCCAAACCTTAGAAGTGCGCATTATAAAAGATGATGCAAAGCGCTTGGTTCGAATAAGAGGAATTTCGACCAAGTAAGGATGGTATCCAGCCGTACGTCTGGATGTCCGATGGAAGAAGGGGGAAGGCGGTATGAGCTCATGGAGCTCCTGAGCACACTCTCCGAAGAATCTTTATGAAGTTAACTAAACAAGACGGTACTTTTTTGTACCGAAATAAATTAATCTGTACGTGTACCGGTTTTCAACGAAGCCTGAACACACCAATGTTAAAACACGGGGGTTGCTGGCATCGGGCCAGAGCGCTAATAGGGGATTATCAAGTTATAAAGACCATTTAACGGACCACGTGTGGAGGGCTTGATTTAAGACTTTGATTTTATGTGTACCGAGAACACTTAGGTTGTGGAATGAGCTTCCTGCCGAGGTATTCCCAATGGGTTACAGCATGGGGCTCTTCAAATAAGGCGTGAAAAGGGTTCTTATGGGTCGGCAACGCGTGAGTGACGCCTCTGGTGTTGCAAGCGTCTATAGGCGGCAGTAACCACTTACCATCAGGTGGGCTGTCAGCTTGTTTGCCTCCGACGTAGTATAAAAAAAAATGTGTCAGGGTGCCAAAGTCGATGCTTGTGTTGGCACCCGTTTTATGATTGAAGTGGTACCTAATAAAGGCTTTTGTCCAATTTATGAGGCACATAATATATCTAACATATCATCCTCCTAGCGTGTTGCTGGTTGTGCCCTAAGGAGAAAATTCTAATCTTTTTTCCCCGTACGTAAAGCCTTCATTTTACAAGCTCATTTATGAAGTTTCTATTTTACACCTTTTTTCATCATTAGCTTTGTCGTTACATTTTTATAGCTCCTGTTTTGTAATATCCTGCTTAATTAATTTTCTCAGACCCTTGATGACTTTTTGTTAATTATTTTAACACTAAAGCCTTAACGAAGTGGCCGAGGGACATTAAGACTCTCAAGAGTCCTTCTTTTTGAATAAAATAAATTTGTACATTTTTACAAAAATGTTTGCGTTGCTGTGAAACTGTGGGAAAAAATTGCCAAGTTTTTTTCACAATCCGCTTTTCGACTTTTAACCTACACAAACACTTGCACACATACACATTATCATCCACGCATCCCCACGCACACACACTTGCATATAAATTGTTTTTATTACCACTGAAGTTGGGTTGTGTATAGTATTTTTGTTTGACAGTATTGTCATTGGCTGTTGTTTTATTTCTTTGTATTGTATTGCTGTTAATGTCCGATAAAATTTAATAAATAATGTACCTATTAGCGTCACAAGTCGCCCAGAATCCTACGGGAAAACATAAACTAACCCCTATTAAGTTGGTTGAAACAAACTTCCACAAAACCGCAGTACGCATTTACCATGAAATGGATATGTCGGGGATACTTACTGCCTCCTCAATATACGCCTGAGGGGAGGAATTTCTTTCGGGGAAGTGGTAAATTAATTTCCTACGTCACGGCTCGTCTTGTGGGACTTGGCTTGTTTTTCCTTGATTACGTTTTGTTTGTTTATCTGCTAAGAAACATGTGGTTATTTTGGTCGAAAGCTGATTTCACAAGTTTCTTTTTATTACTTACTAGCTTTTGCCAGCGATTTCGTCCGCGTAAAAGGGATGATTTCAGGATAAAAAGTATCCTATATGTTAATCCAAGCTATATTCTCGTTGTATACCAAGTTTCATCATAATTCGTTCAGCCGTTTTTGAGTCATTGAGTCACAAACATCTAAACTAACTACCACTAACTAGCTTATAACTAAGTAACTAACTCACTAACTAACTTATATTGTAATTTACAAGAATGAAATAAATGAATCTGAATCTGAATCATCCAAACACACTAACTTTCACATTTATAATATTAGTAGGATTAGTAGAATTTAGTTTTAGAAAACCGTGATGCTTACTGTTATTATTTACTTATGTACAGTCAAGGGCACCAATATGTATACACTTTTGGACCTTATTTCAATGGAATAAGGTGAAAAAGTGTATACATATTGGTGGCCTTGACTGTACTTACACTTTTACTTATTTTTCCGATTTGTGTACCTATCTCAATACAGATGTTTTATTAATCTTTAATAAATGCACTTCTGTCGTTACTCGTTAGTGACCCCAATTGTTTGGGCATTGCTACTATTAAAATGACCTGCCTTATTAAAGGCCAATTTAAGTACACAGTGCAAATAAATTGCATGCTATTTTGATTACATTGCGGAGCGCGGGCTACCGAGATAAGACGAGGGCGGCCAAACCCCGCAATGTAATGAAAATCGCTTGTAACTTCTTGCATCATGTTAGTGGGGCTTAAGATTGCTTAGCCGTAGGGACCATTCGCATCTATCCGTCTATCAGCGTACCGCGTGAACCCTAATAGATTTTGACATGGACATACGATGTTAAGGAACCCTTAAAATTCAAGTCTGTGTTGTCATTCAACACTGTGTTTATTTATAATGGACTACTTTATAGTGCAAAAGGAAGAAAAACACCATTAAGTCCGGATGTTCCTCTCTCACCCTAACCTAGCCTCTACATGTCTGTACTATCTGTATCTAGATTCAGCCTTAAACGTAGTCTCAAGTAACAGTATAATGCTAAGCACCCTAATGCTCGGGAGGCACGGAATCCTAATTGGCCAGCACTTAGCGCCTTGCGAGCTGCCCGTTTAATGGCCACTGGGCAGCGTGCAGCGCCCGGCAGTGCGGAGGATCTAACCTAACGACAGTGTTAACGGGTCGCGGTTTTGTGTTGCTTCATGTATACTGACTGTTATATATATATATATTTATAGAAGCATTTATATAATGATCGATTTTGCTAACTTTGCACGATTCAGTTGCGATTTTAGGACTCCGTATGTAAATATTAGAACTAGTGTGTGTGTTTCGGACGTGAATGTAAATATACAAACAATAAATATTTCATTCACATTCTTTTTTAGCTACGTTCGAACGTTTCTACAAAACATTTATTTAATAACATTTATAATCGTTTTTATTGCTCAGACAACGATAAAATACCGTAATAATTTAAAACCTGAGGACTATAAACCCTTTAGAAAATGTGAAGACACACTTAATTCATAATACTTCGATAAATGTAGCATATCCTTTTGTGAACACTGGTAATATGACAGCTTTTGTACAACGAGTTTATAACAGCCTCACTAAAGCAATAAATTATACTATTTTATCGACTATTAATGACACAATCAACACGTTTCCAAAACATCGCAGTAAATCGTGAACAAATCTGGTTTTTAAGAATCCATTGAACGCTCCTGAACATTCACGTGACCACGGCACAACAAAGGGTCCAAGACATGAAAGATGCCGCCGTCTTACCGGAAAGATCACGATGTGATCTATGGCCACGGACTACGTAATTGATGATTTGGTTCGTAACAGTTGAGATGAAGACAAACAACAGATTATCGTCCGTCGATTGAGTTTCAAGAAGTGACATTGGGGAAATTGAGAACACTTGTTTATTTTTTCTGTGCGATGAGAGGGACACAGAGAGATCACAGCATCAATCAACTATTTCTACCATTGTGTGTTACGCAATACAAGCTGCACAAAAGAGAGTTTTTGGTCATCTTTCCTAAATACGTATTGTAAAATGGGAATGTAACCAAGTAACTAAAGAAGTTCTTTAGCGAAATAGCAAAGAATATTGTTCTCTAAAATGATCATTGAATCCTGCAAAGTAACAACTGATTGGACCAATTCAATAATGAGCATAGGCCACAAATGCCCCAATAAACTAATAAATCTTGATTCATGATGATTTGAGTCATAATTTCGTTTTCTCGACTCAAACATGATTCACAAAACTGTCCCATCGGTCGTTAGTCATCGCCGTGTTGTGATGGTGATTTTACGGAACCGGCAACTTCATACTCTTCATAGTAATAGGGTTTACTGCGAATTGGCTCGAGTGAAATGACACGATCAAAAGCGATGTGGATATCAATAGGTATAATACAAAATTTGTAGCTATATCTATCTATATTTGATTTAAAAAATATTACTTGCTGAGGTAGGTATTACGCTGGCTTAGCCACCCGAAGTGGATCTTAGTCTCCATTGTTAAAAGCTCGCAAATAGTCCAAAAAGACACTTCTGGACATGTATCCGGTGGTACCTCAGTCGGCCAATCGGATATCGACCATTTGGACGCCCTAGATACACTCTATGATAGTACGTAGTAAAAAGCCAAAATGGAGGAATGTTGTGTATGCTTTGAGACCGTGTACATCTCAAAGCACGTTAGAATAGTCATTATTAAGAATATTTTGACGCTCAGAGACCATTTACATCTTTGAGATATTATATTAAATATTGTTATTCAGACTGAGACCTTATACATCTCTCAATTTTACTATTATTGTAATGTTTGTAATAGATAATTAATATTTTGACATGAAAAATGTATTAAATTCTTATTGATATATTTCTTAAATTGTAAATTAATATTTTCTCATGAAAAATCTATCATATGCTTATATTGTAAGACTTGTTTAAAATTGTACATTAACATTATGACATGTGAAAGTGCCCTTGTGGCCTATTTGCAGAATAAATGTTTGAATTCTGAATTTTGAATTTTGAATTCTATGTGTCTTAGATTTCTTGATCTTAAGTAGGTTAAGTATTATCATTGTAATAAGCATATTTTTGTGAGAAAATGGCTGACTGCCGAGTTTCTTTCGGCGTTTCTTCTCGGCAGTGGCCTTTGTGAAACGCTAGTAGGGTTTGACTTGTAAAAGTGCCATTGCGGCCTACTTACAGAATAAAGTTCATCATCATCATCATCAGCCTATACCTATACGTCCCACTGCTGGGCACAGGCCTCCTCTCATAGATGAGAGGGATTGGTCAGTAGAATAAAGTTCATTTTATTTTATTTTTATTTTATTTTATGGAGGTTAATTAGACCTTGGTAGCTCAGTATAAGTTAGATTGATCAGAAACTGACCAATTATCATGTCGCAACAATGATTGCCGTCCTCAGTCTGACTGAGCCCAAACAAAGCGGTAAGTATGCCACAGCGATTAGCAACAAACAGCGTTTTACTGCAAATAAATCGCTGCGTAGGCGCACACTGTTTACCAACTTTGTACCTACAATACAACATCCAGCCGTATTAATCCTGACAGAAAATAAGTACTAGGTCGACTATAGATAGGTACAAATAATATGACACAAATATACTAATGATTCACGTAGGTATGTAGGTAACCTACCTATTTATTCTTTCTTCTTTTTCTATGAATATTTTTGTCATAATTTGAGTTCGTAACATTTCAACTTTTGTACTGCCTTTTAACCTAACACCTGACCTATACCTACTGAAAAGTTTCAAAACCCAGTATTTACTAATGTGTTAAATGTAACTAAAAAATGCTTACTTCCACAAGCCAAATCGTTTAGCAAACCTACACTACACATATTTATAAACCTCCACCATAACGACTTGTTTGTTAATGTTCAGTTTAAGTTTGTGTGTTGGTGAGCCCGCGGCAAGGCGGAAGCCAGTTCCGTGCTCGTAACGAATGGTTCGCGGAATAATCTTATGAATGACCGAATTACTACAAGTGACTCATGCTACGTTTGTGGAGCTGGTACAAAAGTAAATTTTATCTAGAAGCTATAGTGCGTGACATACACGACAACGCGCCCCTCCACAACGAATCTCATACTAGTCATGCGCAATTGTTCGGATTGGGCTGTGGAGGGGCGCGCCTTCATGGATGACATCAACAAATACAACAACAACAACAACACAAAACAACAACAAAACAATCATAGCATTATTGCTTTAATGTCTAACATAATAACATCCGTCCACGACATACACACTCGTTCGATCGCCTCTAAAACGTATGGAACTCACCTGAATACGGTACTCAAAGGCAAAATGGATTTACTTAGAATTTCCATATAATGCGTTGTATAATTTTATTTGCTATTGAACGTTAACACCCACAATAAATCTAGTTACTCACCAAGAGATACTCTCCCATTCATTAACAAGATATAAAAAACGAGCTAGAATTCATGAAAGAGTATAAACGCATCTTCGATATATTTTTTCGCTAAACCGACGTAAGACTACGGCACACAATAACAGCCAAGTTATAAATAAGGTAGGTACATAAGGCTCGCAAACACTATTACGGTAATCGCGCTATAAATCTGCGCCTGATAATATGTTAGCTTAACTACATAATCATAGACCGGTAGCCAAGTGCGGCCATACTTGTGTTATGACTAACCATGATTATAGTTTAAACATTGTTACAGTAAAAATCCATAATGACATAATAATGCATGTCTGAATTACTTAAGTTCTTTTTAATGAAAATTACTCGTAATAATCATAATCAATTTTACACGTCGTACCTATTTAAGTATTAAAGTGCCATAAAAAATATTATAAGTTATGTCAATATGTAGATAGTTAAATTTCAGAGGACATAGCACGAAACGGCTGGTCAATGGGATGGGAATTACTGTAACAAGCTTTAGCTGCGCCTCCCCAAGAAACACAGCATGTTAGATAAGTCTGCTGAGTGACCATAAATACAGATATAAGGGATAACCGCCCTATGCAGCCTGAAGGGTCTGCATTAGATAAGTGATAGTTTAAGTGAAAGTTGTATTGCCAACATAATTATAAATTTCTATTTGTAATGAATATTTAGAGTAAAGCCTCTAATGGGATTGTAATGAAATATGTTAAACAACCAGGTGCAATGAAAACATTAGTTACAATTAACATCATTGACAGTTAGTTCATTAAAACAAGGTTCGTTATGAAGACATAAACCTACATGCATATTTTATAACAACATCATTAATGTCGCACGAGTAGAATGCAGCCAAGTTCTTGAGTAGTTTTGCAAATGATTTATCTACAGAACATTGATTAAATGTACCGATTGCCATTAGTTAAACATAGGGTAGTTATCAATCTAGATACGGTAGCGATTACAACCAGTCTACCGCAAATGTGAACCGTCATTTTATTACTATAAAGTTTATAATTGCTCAGACCAGTATTGAAACGTTAATTCAAAGTCATTTGTTTTACTTGGAACTTAGCAATCCAACTAAAACCATTCTACCTACCATTATAATGTACCTACTTTACTTACTAGGTAGATAGCACATGCACATTCCAAAGATACAAAAAAAAGATAGATGGTCTTAAAAATTGATACCCAAAATTCAATAGTGTAAAACAATAGAGCATAATAGAAAAAATGTAATAGCTGACAGCGCCCAAGTGGCTACCGGCGCCCACACGTTAAATTGGATTGATCTTTACAATAAATTGATTATAAGGTTTTCAAATTACAGGCTACACGTGTAGAAATAAATCTTTACAAGAATCACGCCCACACCTCCATTCTTAAGGCTCTTTTTTCATAGTCGACAATGAGTGCTTAAAATAAAATTGTGTTCTTCTTCATGCAGTTTTATTCATATTCAATTGACGTACAAAACCATTTATAAAAATACCCAAAACCCATTTGTTTATAGGATGTATTACAAATATTATATTACACTGCGTTCGCTTCATACTTAAAGATATAAATTATTTGCCGTACACAATTAAAACATAATTGGATTAGTCATACTTTTTGAACTTGACTCACTCTACAGCGCGCCTTCTCACATTAGCCTAAATCAGATGAAATTGGTCTGATTGCCAACAATATAATATCAACATCCTGCGACCTAGAGCATCCTGTTCTGATTGATGCACTTCAAATATACTGCCCCCACTCAACTGGGGTCATACAATATACATACATTCAAAGTGGATTGAACAATTGGGCTGCTTTCCCACGCAAATATTGATGTGAGAAGCGACGACTATTTTATGTCGTGTTAATGTATGTATATCTAAATAGGATGTGTTTATTGTATATATTGACATAGACATAGACATTATTTATTGGTAATAATACATTACAGGTCAAAAATTAATCCTAATTACAATTCGTTCATATTGCCGTGAGTGCTGTGAGTAGGCCAAAAGGTAACTGCGTGAACTGGTAAAGACCTAGTGCGTATAGTACCTATCTTAAAACGCAAACTCCAATATTTGGGCCATATAATGCGCAATGAGAAGTATGAACTCCTGCAACTCATTATACAAGGGAAGAGACCACCGAGAAGGAGGCGCCACTCGTGGCTAAAGAGTCTTCGCACTTGGTTCAACCTGAGCACAAGGTCTATATTCCGCCATCGGGAAGGAGGGGCCCCACTAGTGGCTAAAGAATCTTCGCACTTGGTTCAACCTGAGCACAAGGTCTATATTCCGCCACCGGGAAGGAGGCGCCACTCGTGGCTAAAGGATCTTCGCACTTGGTTCAACCTGAGCACAAGGTCTATATTCCGCCACCGGAAAGGAGGCGCCACTCGTGGCTAAAGAATCTTCGCACTTGGTTCAACAGCACAAGGTCTTTACTCCGCGAGGCCGTGTCAAACGTCCGTATAGGCCATATGATAGCCGACCTCGTAGGAGATGGCACTTGAAGAAGAAGCGTGTAGTACCTATATATAATAAAATGTAAATACCTAGTATAGGTATATTTATTTTATGCAGTAATTTTTATTTTCGTGTCAAGCATGTGCGATTTTCAAATCATTCACGGGCGTAAATAAATAAATAAATATTTGTGGACAATCTTACACAAATCAACCTAGTCCCAAACTAAGCATAGCTTGTACTATGGGTACTAAGCGACGATATACATACTTATATAGATAAATAAATACTTAAATACATAGAAAACATCCAAGACCCGAGAACAAATATTCGAGCTCATCACACAAATAAATGCCCCGGCCGGGATTCGAACCCGGGACCTCCAGCTTCGTAGGCAGGATCATTACCAACTAAGCACCTACCCTACCTACCTACCTAGTACCTGGTGGTGGTGGTAGTGTAGTACCTATATATAATAAAACGCAAATACCTTGTATAGGTTTATTTATTTTATGCAGTAATTTTTATTTTCGTGTCAAGCATGCGCGACTTTCAAATCATTCACGGATGTAAATAAAAAAAAAACCGGTCAAGTGCGAGTCCGACTCGCGCACCGAGGGTTCCGTACACAGTTCTTGTATATGTAGTTGTGTACCCGTCCCGACCCCATTAATTCAGGAACAATCTTAAAAAAACATGACAGCACCATCTATCGGCGCATTGTGTTACTAATTTGCGCGACTGAATAACTTAGTACGTATGTTGGTTTTTCAAGGATAATTCTTTATCACATCAACCGATTTCAATAATTGGTTTTTTATTTGAAAGAAGGTATTTTCAACGTAATTTTGTAAATTTAAATATAAAACAAAAATATATACAAAGGTGATTAAATTACAAACTTAGTATAGAAGAGTTTTTTGATGATTAAAAAAAAGAAAAACTAGATAGAGCTATGGCTACAATTTTCCTGTAAAATATACATGCATATTAATGTTGTGTAATAATTTCAAATTTTTTTCTTCGTAAACTTCGGAGATAAGGGGGGGAATGGTATTTTTTTTTACATTTTCCCTCGTAAATCGAAATTTCCCGAACGAAAAAAAAAAACTAAAAATTGTTTTGGAATGTACAAGTCAAGCCCTTTCATATGATACACCACTTGACATAGTTGCCAGACTTTAAAATTTTGAACCCCCTTTTATCTGTCATTATTCACAGAAAATAAAATAAAATAATTTAAAAAACCATCTTCTATGTATCTGGGTTACCCTTGTTTATAACTATTCCAAATTTCAAATCGATAGGATAAGTAGTTCCTGAGATATTTAGCGATGTGACAGACAGACAGACAGACAGACAGACAAAGTGAAACCAATAGGGTTCCTTTTTCTTACCTTTTTGGTACGGAACCCTAAAAAGCAATAACGTTCTGTTTTGGCATAAGTATTAAATCTGCTTCTATTGAAGTTCAGTGTATACTTGGTACATATTTTTGTAGGAAATTGAATAACTCACTTCCTTTAATACTTTCATTTGGCAAACAAACTCGGGTAACAGCGGATATTAATCTCTGGAAGTACGAAACCGAGGATAAAAAACTACCCGGATATATACCCTAACCGGGCCGGATCAAACTAGTTATAGCCGGTTGGAAAAGGGAATAGAATCGGAACTAATGATCAAAAGAAACAATTTTTCTTTTTAAATCGCTACATTCATTTTATCCCCAAGGGACTTTGAAATTTGAATATTAAAACTATTACAATAAAGGTCATATTAGTTGTTATAATGAGAACGTTATGCTTGCATAAAGCTCGCCTTTGACAGTTACTCTATAATATCATGTTAAAATTAACAATAATATGCATTTCAAAGAAAACCCTACAACCTATATTCAAGGTTCAAAATCGAGTGAATAAGATAAAGCGTTATTCAAACGGTTCCTGGTTCCTGAGCAAATAAGATAATATGGGTCGCGCCGTTGTAAATTGACTTTTAAGTGCCAGATAATAGGGTTGGTTATAAAGGGTGTGGTGTAAATTAAGATGTATCAGAATTTGGCCAAAGTGGACAACGCAAACGTGTCGTCTTGGTAATAATGGATCATGTCTAGCAAGGATGGGATAACTATATGGCCGCAGCTAAGGTTAACGGTAAATACAGATGTTCAAACCGACATGCATAATTTTTGTTAATACAGAAATGAAGATGAAAGAAAACGTTAAAAAATTATACGTACTTTAAATTCACCCACCTTAGCGAAATAAATGAACAAATAATAATCATGATCATAAATGTAAAATATATCGTTGCCTGTTGTATGGTGTCCAAAACAATCGCACTTTATAGAAATCTTTTCTGTTTACTTTTAATCAAATGGGTTAGAATTTAAAACAAAAAATATATATAAAGATCTGAAGGAAAACAGGTTCTTAGGCATCCCTACAGGATCTAATTACAGTAACACACAATTAAAACAAGTTAACTGTTAATTACTGACTATAAACCCCGCACCCATTTATCCCATATCGTGTTCTAATGCCATAAAGCTCAGAGATCTTGTACACACTAACGTGACAATTTATGAACCTTGTCTTAATAGCAGTAAGGTTGAAGTTACACTTGATATCGTCGGCTGACTATGCGAACGTAATAGGCGTGTGTTGAGTAGACTCTATCGTTATAATAATAAGGTTTGAATTACACTTAAGGGTGTTAGTGAATGCTAAGGTTAGGTACGCCTCTACCTACTCAGCCCGATTAGAAGTGCGTGAAGATACGGTGGCGGGAGATAACGATGAGTTTCCGCTGATACAGGAAGTCCGACTTAATGCCTTTTGATTAACTGATGATTTGACTATTAGAGCTGATTGGAGGCTGTATTGCAGGGTTCGGTAGCAAGTCCAGAAGGGGAAATTGATAGTTTCTGTTTGTAATTGTATGGTTCAAGGGTGCGACGTGCGTCTTCAAAAATGGAGCGGAACGGAAACATGCAGAATTGACCAATCAAATGCGTTAACTAAACCGAACCAGAGTGGAGCGGAGGGAAGAGCCTAAATCTGATTGGTAAATTATCTGCATGTCTCCGCTCCGCTCCGCCTCAGTGGAGACGCAGCCTAACGCTTGACTGAACTTTTCGGTGCGATTTTTGAGCTTTTTAGACCGAACACGAATAACAACAGAGAACGATAATGGTCAACAGACAGCCGCTGCACATGAACAGAAAGATCAGAGGGATTAAGAGTGCATTTGTGGAAACAGAGTGGAGACTCGATCTGTTGACACAATATGTTCAAATTAACATTGAGTCTCTAGCTCCTGGCTCGTAGGACACTAATCACACGACACGAGTCGCACGCAACGGCAACTGCTTACCATTAGGCAGTCCATGTTTTTGTTTGACACTGTCGTGTTTAAACTGTTAAAAACCTCAGTACATAGGTACTTAACTATTCTAAGCTAAACCTTATCTAATCCCAATAAGGGTGCAAGCTTTGCTTAAATAGTTTGGGACTAGGTTGATTTGAGTAAGATTGTCCACAAACATTTATATATATATATTTTTTTTTTAAAGTCTAGTTTTTCCTCTGAATTGAAGGGTTAGTAAATTTTGGTATAAGCTGTTACAGCGAACCCCAGGACAACCACGATACAACCAAAATAGTCCATGGGCCACCCAAGAAATTGGTATAATTTGGGGGTACTAAGTTTCCTTTTTACAGGAGTTCTATTATGATGTTAAAAAACCATGATTGCCATCTCAAAATGGTAGCTAACAAAAATGGCCGCCAATCCAAGATGGCGGATATTGAGTTTTACAAAATCAATTATAATTCAAAAGTATTCGTCCGATTTCATTGCTCTTTTTTTTAAACCATAGCTCTATATATATTCTTAAAATTTTGTAAACATATTCTATCGGTAAAGTCAAATGTTAATTAGTAATTTAGAAAATATTGAAAATTTTCCCTTTTTTTCTGATACTTTTTTTTTAAATCAAGTTTATTACAAAATATCTTGTACATTACAAAAAAGCTTTAAACGAGGCAAGGTAGTGTATTAAATTATCTTTAATGTGATGCTTAACATGTATGGGTCGGATGGCTAGAAACACAAATAAATATGAATTTGATTTTACTTCTGTTGAAATTCATCTTTGACTAAATTACCACATACAGAACAAAGAGCTTCAGATAGAAGTTGTAGCGTATAGAAATTGTTTTAATTTTAGCAATTATTCAGAATAATAATAGTACGATACTAATAGGCTCGCTAGGCCGGTTACCCGACCGGTGTCATTTTGTGACCAACACATTCAATTCCTCAACTGCTCCAAATGGTCGCAATCCGGCGCGCAACTTATCGAATATATTAATTTTGAATTGTTATACTAGGTAAAAACTATTATACGGTTTAAATAAAATAAAAAATATTGTAAATATGTGTCAAACTAAACTAGATTGTTATGTGTATAATATGTGGCGAGATAGGACTATTTAGTAAAGTGCACCCTTATAAAGATAGACAATCTAACGACGGTGTTATTTCATCATCATATCAGCCGAAAGACATCCACAGACACATAGGCCTCCCCCAAAGAGAGAGAAAAGGCCTTCTCCTGCGCCTCCCACATCCAGCAGGCTCCCCGACCTTAACCAGGTCATCAGTCCACCTTGTGGGGGGTCTACTCACGCTGTGCCTTCCTTTGCCGCCACTCAAGACCTTTCGTGCGTGCGTGCGGGTCGGAATTTCTTCAGTAGGGTGTTTTAACTCTTCTTGGAGAACAGCACCACCTTGTCTGTGTTCCATGCCTTTGGAGTTCTCGAACGGCCCTAAGGGTCTGCTAGTTAACGTGTATAGTTGTCCATGAAGCGCTCGGGCCGTGGGTGAGACAGTTTTACCATCTTCAGTACACTGGCAATTAGTAACGGGATATTTAAGTTGTATATTTGTATTTGTGAGTGCAGGTAATTCTTGATAATGGCGCTTGCAACAGGGCCAAAATATTGGGAATTTACAAACACAAATATATATAGTAAATATCCCGTTACTAATCGGATTCGGAATTCTATTTAATAGGTGTTAATGGAAATATCGTCGATTACGAGAAGGCCTTCGACAGTGTAGAGCGCTGGGCCGTGTTTGACTCTCTCCAACGCTGCTGAATTGATGCTCGATATGTCAAGGTGCTTCGGGAGCTGTACAGTTCGGCAACAATGTAGGTTCGGCTCCATCCTCAAATCTGTTCACGTTCCGCAATGCCTGAAAACTCGTCTCTATAATCATTGCTTCCTGCTCACCATGGCATATGGTGCCGAGACATGGGTGCTCACAAATTAGGCTGTGCACAGAGAGCCATGGAGCGCGCCATGCGACGACGTCGCACTAAGGTGCGTGGCGTCGGAGAAGTCATTTAAACCTCAAGTGGAGTTGGGCAGGACATGTTGCCAGACAGAGTGATGGCAGGTGGACAAAAACGCTCAGATTAGTGGCCACTTACAGGCAAAAAAAGGCGTCGGTCGTCCACCAGCACGAAGGGTCGATGACATTAAAAAGACTGCGAGTTACTCCTTGATGAGATGAGCAACGGACCGGGATGAGTGGCGTACTAGAAGAGAGGCCTTTGCTCAGCAGTGGGATTACAGGCTGAATAAGATGATGATGAAATATCGAATATTTTTCAGTTTTCTTGTGAAGTTCAGCATTACGGATACTTAGGGTGGGAAGGATTTCGTGACACTGTCGCATCAGCAGGGTGATGACGTAGCACTTTCATACAAAGAAGTGTTGTCGATGTCACGACAGTGTCGCGCCACTTGCGCCCTACGGAATCGTAGGTACCCTAAGTATCTGTAATACTAATAAACCGGCCAAGTGCGAGTCGGACTCGCGCACCGAGGGTTCCGTACAAACCGGTAGGTATATAAGTAAAAGTTCACCCATCACGACAATCGAGTCATAGTTATAGTCCAAGTAAAAAAAAATTAACTATTAAAAATATTTTTATTATATGATGTAACTAAAAATTTACGGTTTTCGCAATTTTTCCTTTATCTGTGCTATAAGACGTTGCGTCGTACTGTGGAGGGAAGCAGCTCAGAGGTGCGGGTTGAGGGGGATTCTAAGCAGGTTTTTCTATTTATTAGCTGAAATGAAAGACTTTTACGATATTACTTCCTTGCTATAATGTATACTGTTCAACATTAGAGCCAATACAATCTTAAGCAGGTCCGACCCTGACGGAGTCTAAGCTAGAAGTCCCCCCGAAAACCAACTGTTTCCCAAAGAATGTCGCTTGACATGTATTCAAATTTGTATACGATATGATTCTGGAACCACATGGCCAGCGACATATCATACCAACCTCCACAGTACCCTCGCGAGTATCGAAAATTTGCGGCATAAGCGTCTGTATCTTTTGATTACGTTAGCTTAGAAGTCTGATTTTTTCACAGCTCCAAGGGACAGTAGACCTGAGTATTTGATATAAATTCCAGCTGGATACCTCCACGCGTTCCTGAGAAAAAGGGGTCTTGACAGACAGACAGACGGACGGACAATAAACTGATCCTATAAGGGTTCCGTTTTTTCCTTTCGAGGTACGGCACCCTAAAAATTACAGGAACATCGGTAAACATTAAATTATTCCATAAACAATGTATTTGAAGCTATTTCTTTTATATGCAGTTAATTAGTTAACGGTAGATTTCAACGGAAGTAAACACAAATTCATGTTTTGCATGTGTTTTCAGCCTCTGATCCATACATGTAATAAATCAAATTAAAGATAATTTTGTACATTACATATTTTGTCTGAAGCTTTTTTTTGTAATGTACACGATATTCTGTAAAAACTTCTTTAAAAAAAATAAGTAAAAAAATATATATTGAAAAATCTATATTTCTTTTAATTACTAATGAATGCTTGACTTTATCGAAACAGTTTATATGACACAAATTAAAGGAGACAAATCGGTCTTTAGTTTAAAAAAAAAACAGTAACAAAATCGGACGAATAGTTCCCGAGTTACTCATTGATTTTTAAAACTCGACATCCGCCATCTTGGATTGGCCGCCATTTCTATTAGCTACTACTTTGAGATGGCAATCATGGTTCTTTCACATCATAATAAGCCTGTCTAACTACTGTAAGAAGGAAACTTAGTACCCCCAAATTATACCATTTTCTAAAATTTGGCTAGCTGGCCCATAGCCTAAAAACGCTGGAACTATGATGAGTCTAACATTCATTCTAACGTATATGAATTCGGCAAATCACAATATGCCGTCAAACCGAACACGGATCCATTGTTGAGTTGACCTAAATTCCGGATTAGTCTTGTAGGAAGTAAATGCTCTTGTTATTGACTCCATATTCTAGATTTGTTTACTGTTCTGTTGGAAATCTAGCGTTGCATGAGATGCGTCAGATGTTGAGATAAAATGAACAAACATTGTTGTTCTCGATTGTTTGCTTGAGATGGCCTTATGATAAGACAATCTAAACCATGAAGCTGTATTTTGGATTTTGTCCCACAGCGTAAAGACAGTTTCATATTGATCTAACCGTGTGACGCGACAAAACAATATCGATGTCAGACACTAAGGCTGGGTTGCACCAAACCGTCTGTAATCGTAAGCGGTGTTCGTCAAATCTGATTGTATGGAAAGTTTGACAAGTTTCTATGGGATGACAGCTGCCGGCGCCATATTTGGCGATGACCGGTCTGTGTTCACGTTGGTGCAACTGGCACTAAGATTCATCTGATGCGCTATGATGTGACTATGTCAGGCGTAGTTCTATAAGTATAAATGTCTACTTACTTATACTCTCTATTAAGAAGCACGTGACTCCTTTGGAGTTGCGAGCGTCTATAGGCTGCGGTGTCCGCTTACCATCAGGTGGACCGTACGCTTGTTTGCCACCGTCATTGTATAAAAAGCGTAAGTCTCATATTAAGCTGTTAGAAGATAGACAATTTATTTGTAACTCCTTGGTATTTCTTTGACTTCGGTTCTTTTTTAATGTAAGTACGAGTAACACGTATGTTATCAGTAAAGTATAATATTTATATAACTTAACTTTACGTGACTGAATGGATGGATTGAGAGGAAAAACAAGATATTGCAACTTCGTAAGGCATAAAACCAAATTAACAGAAATGAAATGAAAACAGCAGCCTCGAGGTAAACATCCCAGAAGAATACGCGAAAATGTTGTTTATTCAGTACAGAGCAAAGACACTTTCAGCTTAACAAAATTCATCGAGATATTGCATTATATTAAACCAACACTTGACGTCGCTGTTTTGGAAAATGGACCTTATCTAAAAACAACAAGTTTACTTTTGTCATGTCATGTTTGGGGATTTATGATCAGGGTTGTCAGTGGTCGAATTTGTTGGGTTCATTGGCCATTGTGCAAGTTTTTTTCCCGCGGGGCGTATAGGGTTGACTCTCTAACTTTAACTCGACTGCGTGAAGAATATAAGATTTATTTATGTTTGAGCCAGTTTGTTATGCGCAGAGCTTTATGAGTTTTGTTGATGACTTTGGAATTAAATCTAATTTTTAGACAAAATTGCGTTATTCATCTTTTTTAAATACACATTTTAATTTAAAGCCCCCTTTTGTGTATCATAAACATGCTAGCTACCTTAATCTCAAAATCATGTAAACAAATAACTAATAATGCCAAGTGAAATGAATATTTAGGGTATAAACCAAAATAAATGTAAGTACTAACGATTAATTCGTCACTAAATTTTGTTAGGAAACAGTAAACAATACGGCAAGTATAAGTACACTTAGTGAATAATAACTTTTTAACCGACTGCGCCGGAAGGTAAGTATTTTTATTTCTTTTACAACACAAAACTTACTAGGTTTAGGTATAATTTTATAATGTATTTAGCTGTGATTTGGGACGCGGATGTGAGCGGAAAAAACAAAAAATGTATTTACACTTGTCTATGTCTGAGGTCCAATTGACAACATATCATATTTTTAACTACTTTATTTTATGAACTAGTTAGAAAATAGGTAAAAAATTAAGCCACCCGTATTTTTTCTTTTTCAATTTAACTCATTATTTCATACAAAAAAAAACACGTTGAAAAGTAGGTCATTCCAAAAGGGCGTAAGTAAAATATGACGTCATCTTCCCAACAAGAATCCAGAGCCACTCCAGAGCAGCGATTGTCTGTACTCTGTACTAAGGTCTCCCTGAATACAGCGAGGAAGATGATGTCAACTTTCGGTTTACAGTAATTTGCGATTTTTTCCAAAATTAACGGAGAAAAGAATCTAAAAAAATGTTTTTTGTGTACTTCACACGTTTTTACTAAAATGGTTTTCGAACTAAGACTTTTGGAAATTATGAAATATTGTCAATTGCGTTATAGTTTAAGAAATAAACGTATATTTATATATAACGTTCGTATGATAACGTAGCTTAATCATGATATCTACGTCAAAAATATTACCACCTCCATATTTTTTTAACTGAAATGCAATACTTATTATAAGAGTATGGCATAGAAAGCTCATAGCTTAAAAGCTTCTACAACCATGCGCTTAACTTTTTTTCATCACGTCAACGTCTAATAAAAACATTTGACGTTTGGCACGCCCCTCGGTTTAATGCCCACAAAAAACGTCAATTCTAAACCCGTAGATCACGTAACCAAACACACTCTAACATAACTCCTATTGATACTGTAACAAGGTTCATTTTAAATTGAACCAGAGACGAGGAAGCGTTTTTATAAAATATAGACCGACGACGCTATGACATGAACATGAACCTGATTGTTTTTTTTTTCCTCCAATTGACTTATACTTTTCAAATCTTTTTTAAATAAACGCATGTAGTTTTTTGCTGCACAATTTGCTTACGGCGCCTAGTTGCGTTAGTATGAAGATAATTTACCTAATTAATAAAAAATAAATGAATTATAGTTCGGACACAACTCTAAGGCTAAATTCTGTCAAACGAACGCAAGAAAAACTAGACTTAGAGCTCTGACTGTAAGGTAGATTTTTGCTTGCGTTAATTTGACAGCACTTGGCCTTACAGTTATGTACGAACTTATACATATACAGGTTTTGTTTGTATATTTCCAGTTCTTTATATACTGCCTTTCATTTTTGCGATACCATAGGATTGCAATACAATACTCGTAGTCAAGTCATGCTGCAGTACGGTAGAGGGCAGTTGCGGGAGTGTTTATATTGCCCAGAATAAGCGAAGCGTTCAGGAGAAGGTTAAAGAACACATAGCAGCAGTCAAAAATGGCCAATAAATACATCCGCCATAGACAAACACTTATTAACGACTGGATCGAATCACTGGATTGAGTTACATAAACCCAAAATCCTCTCCACCGAACGCCATTATTACCCGCGAGTGGTACAGTCAAGGGCACCAATATGTATACACTTTTTCACCTTATTCCATTGAAATAAGGTCCAAAAGTGTATACATATTTATGCCCCTGACTGTACGAGAAGCGATTGAAATCAAAAAACACCCGAGAAATTTCAATAGGGAAGACGGTTTCAATCTATCGGCGACTTTGGGACCAGTGACACAAAACATAAAATCTCGGGGTAAATCTTCGGATCTGTGCGCGGATACTGTGTGTTGTGTTCCGTGCCTTAGGCAATTTGATGACCGCTTTAGCTTAGTTGGTAGTGACCCTGCCGATGAAGCTGGAGGTCCCGAATTCGAATCCCGGCCAGAGGGCCTACCGCGAACCAAAAACGAAATAACTGCCTCTCTGTCGCACTTGCATATTGGAGCAACAGAGAGGGAGATATTTCTTTTGTGGTTCGCGGTAGCCCCTCAGGGCATTTATTTATGTGATGAGCACGAATATTTGTTTTTGGGTCTTGGATGTTTTCTATGTATTTAAGTATCTATTTATCTATATAAGTATCTATATAACTATGTATATTGTCGCTTAGTACCCATCCATAGTACTAGCTTTGCTTAGTTTGGGACTAGGTTGATTTGTGTAAGATTGTCCACAAATATTTATTATTTATTTATTAAAAATTAGAAACATAGTGGACGAGTAGTGAACTTTTTTCGAGTCTACCCTTCACATTTTTGTCAACTTTTGTAGGGTAGTCAAATATTGTGTACCCATATCACCGTTGACAACTTGCTGAGACGACAGTGATGCCGAGACTATGACCGGTGTAACCCGTGTCGAAACGTCGGTAAAAAAGGTAAGTAAATAAATATCGCGTTAGACCCGTTAAAACGAGCCAATTGCAGATATCCTACAGTATCAGTCCCCAGTCAGCAAATTCTCTCTCAAACAGCACAGAATACATTCCAACACGACAAACGTCTCGTGTTTTAGTACGACGTTAAAAGGGTTAACAACCTCATTATTTTTGGCAACCCTGAATCAGGTGGAAATGCCACCGAAGTTCTCGAGCTTTCGTCTCCGCTCAGAATGTTAATTGGTACCTACTCTTCAAAAACATCACTTGAAGAACCATCCTGTTATTCACAATGCTCAACGAGCTGATACAAGCGACCAGTATAATGTTACACTTATCTGCTTATGTAAAGTTACGAAACGGGGGGTCAAATAAGAATAGATAGCTGTAGCATATTGTTATGTGAATGGCTAAACTGAATTCCAATATGTATAACTGCCAGCGATCTGATGATTCACGTATTTTTAATTGTACAGAAAAATGGTAGCCCAATTTCAGTATGCATTCTTGACGTACTGAAATGGTACGTGAATCGTCTTTGATTGGTGTAGTGTAGTTACTAGTTACGCAAAGCAAAACTCGTACTCGACTCGTCGTTATACTTTGAATTTGACAACGATAAGTATTATGTTTAGTTGCTAAAAACGCATGCCATCCTTTAAGGCGCTACACTGAGAAATTTGGAGACTTTGAAACGCTGTCCTGCTCAGACTAGCAAACAGTAGGGGCTGATTTTCAGATATATGATTCTTGACTACATGATTGTGGTACTGACAACAGCGAAACGTGATTGCTTAAAATTTTCTCGATAGAAAACAAATCCAAAGCCGAGTCTCTAATTTAAATTTTTTCCTCAGCCTACTAAAACAACGCATTATTAAATGACACGATTAAGTTAATATGATGGTATTTTACCTCATTTAGGTACTGACAAGAGGAAATTTTATAAACCTGCACACAGTCAGATATTTAACGAGATTTGTCTAAAAAGCCATTCTCGGAAAGGGTTGCATCCCGTTTTGTCGTGAGCGAAAAACAAAGGGTGTCTCTTTCAATCGATATATCGCCTTAACGCCATGATAACGATAGTTCGAAAAAAATTACAATAAATGCCCACTTTACAGAAGACCGTGAAAGGAACACAACAAAATATAAGTTTATAGTAATAATAAAACTTGTTATGTAAGAGAAAATAGTTTAATAATAATGATTTTAGCAGAATGTTCAAAGGCAGCTCTCACGGCTTATCGCATCCTGCTATTCTAATACATTATTAATGTGGCTTTGCATAAAGGGCCGCCATTCCACGTTCCTCACGTTTAAACTGGCATATTGTTTACTCTGTATAGCACGCAATAAATACGCTTCGATCTAACAGGAAGAGAGTAAGTAATACAAAATTTGGCATTGCAATTGAGTAATCTCAAAGCCATGTAGAGGTACTATTTTGTAACTATGTTTTTAACTTCATAGTATCTTCACCTTGGCGCGCGGCACTCACACACACTTGAATTAGACAACGATAAGTATTATGTTTAGTTGGTAAAATACTAAAAATCTCACAAGTACACTTCGACTATAATAATCTGACAAGTACATTAGATTGAGTTGAAAAATTGCAATGCATACATAAGCGGGACATTCAATGTTATAGCATCATTCAGCTGGTTTGATGGTGGGTCATAAACATAAAAGTGGCCGTGGGAGATCTGCTAATAGTACATTACTTAAGAAGGGCGGTAAAACAAAGAATGTCTCAGATCGCAGGTATTTGACGCCCGAGCCGAAGGCAAGGGCGATAAATATGCGATCTGAGGCTTTCTTTATTACCGCCCGTGTTAAGTACAAAATTTTATGTCACCCCCTGGCCAGGAAGTGGGATTTCCCGCGCGCGGAGCGTGCAGTAATTGCCGCTTTATGGCCAGGTGTGACATAAAGAATATTATAACGACACCCATTTTGGGCTTTTTAACTACGATCACAATGAGTTGTTTCGTTAATGAGTGTGAAAAGAAAACGTGACAGTCGGCAATATTAATTCATTTAAGTTTTTTTTCCCTTAAATGTGACCTATTCCTATGATGACCTTAAATGTGACTGGTTTCTATTCCTATAATGTGACGATGATCCACGGAGCAGTGCGACTAAAAACTGCTCCTCTAGTGCTCAGCTTTGAGGAACTAACGAGGAAGACTCAAAGCTAGCGGGGAAAAAAGCTTGTTTAAAATATACATGTACTTTAATGCTACAAACCAAGTTAAACCATCCGTGATCACGATTACGTTAGTATAGTATATCACGATCATCAATCAATATTAGACACGGTCGTTAAATCAATAATGGTAAACACTTCGGGGCTCGAAGATCGAGGGCCTCGGCTGATGTGTGGAATGAAATGTGATCGCAGACATTTCTAGGTCGTTGGCTGCTCATCTTAACACTTGTTAAAACAATGCTAAGGATTTATGATAGTATAGTGCTCGCAAACCAAACTGACGACCGAGTTGGTAGCGCTATCTCTTGCACACTTGCGCGGCGTTACGAAGTGTGTCTCACATTTTTTATGGCCACTTAAACTTAACATGCAATTCAATATTACGCAAAAGTAACCGAATTTAAATAAGAGATACTCAATGGTAATAATGGTAGTCAACAGGCGGTATTTAATATCAGGGTAATGTCGACCAAAACATATGCCAACATTTTGTGGATATAGCTGTACGGCTTATTTTTTTTTGGTACGGCCATTCTTACTGGCGATAAGGAAATAAGGGTGAAATTTCTAATTTATCGAATTTTGTGTTACAAATTTTAATAGAAATAATACCAAAGTCATTATCAACAAAAAAAAACAATAAAAGATAGAAGCAAACAACAGGCGATCTCGTCGCTAAAAAGCGATATTTTCCAGACAAACTTGACAAAAGAGTCGTGCTGACATACTTTTGAGCATATTGTCCGCCCGATACTTATATCTGGTGGCGACTGTACTTAAAGACCACTAAGATACCCTGCGTGCGAGTTGATAATTGAAACAACCGACATTAGGCCCCCGAATTGCTGAGGGCGTGGGGGAAAAGTGAATTAAATCACAAACACAAAAAAGCAAACGTGTTTTAATCGGAGGTAGTTTTGGGAGTGATTTGAGTAATTTGTTCCTTATCTTTTGGTGGGGAATGGTGATGGCTGTGGGGCGACAGACGAGCTGAAACTGATTAGGTTAGTAGTCGAAAATGGATCTCTAAGGTTCATAAATATCTGAACAATAAAGCCGTGTTCATTTGTTGGGCAACAGCGTCATACTCATGCTTATAAACAAACACTTGACACAAACTTGTTTTTTTACAAACAAAAACAAAACAAAACGTTTTGTTTCTAAAGACTGGGAGAGGATTAGGTGTTAACTTTGGCTTATATTAAAAAAGGTAAATCCTCCAAAAGTCTTACAGTGTTAGTATAGAAAAGATAAATTAGAGCAATCGTACGGTCCACCGTAAGCGGACGCCGCAGCCTTTAGACGCTCGCTAATCCAAATGAAGTCACGTGCGCGTTGCCGACCCTTTATAAAATTATCTCCCAAATATAAAAAAATCATGGTTACTACACAGGGTTTCGCAATCATCATGAATGAATAAAACCAAGTAGTCTAGTACGACTAAGTAATGTATACATACGTACTATATATGTCACATGTATCATTCAGAGCTTTTTACAGACCCACTCACAGAAGTAATATTGATTCTAATTTACTATATAATTCACTCTTATCTAAACATAGATACAATCTAGTCAAACACAACAGTTTAGTTAACCAAACATAGTTAAAACGTCACCGTAACTCGTCCCAGACAACCATAATAACACCTCTGGCGTTTAATTAGCAATTAAAATGGCGATTACTCGACAAAAAACTCACTTTCAGTTGTAATAAGTGTTTTTAATTATGTTTGTGCCCATAATTATATGTAAGAGCTTAGCGCGCGTGACGGCGTAAAACAACTTATGTACAAATTTGATGAATAATTTACTGGCGTCTTTTGACAAGACATTGAGTTTGCAACGCATGACATTGAATTAGGTTTTTTACTTCCGCATTTTTTTAGTTTCGTTTTTAATTTATGTCTTTGTTTGTTAATAATGCAAATCTTTTATTGACAAACAGCAAATTCGAAATGTGCAAACACTCTTTTACCTCGATTTACAAAAATAAAATAAGTACCTAATTTGATATTCAGCACTGAAGGTGTGCTATAGTCTCTTACAAACAGTGATAATTATGTTAAACACATGTTTAAAGCACGTGATCTACTTGTTTCTCAAGTGTATTGTACTGAACGCACAATATAGTGCTAATTATTCAATGCCGTTTGCATTTTACATTGTAACACACCTAACCTGAAATCGTAAATTAACTTTACAATTACGCAATACCATACATTAATCATCCTGCTTAGTTGAATATAATACGTAAACTGTATACATTACAATACGATATCTTCCTAAAATAGTTTTAGCTATCGTCCGAAATTGGCAGAAATGATTATCGAAGCGTTGCTAACACATTACTTCCCTGTATGTTGTGTGTTGGATCAGCTGATTCGTCATGCCATTAAATCATCCAACAAAAAACCTTACTTACCTAAAAAAACTATCCGACCGGCAATCCATGAGTACAAATCCATTGACACATCTTTAAACCAAAACCAATAAAAAAACCTTTTATTTTCCACTCACAACACGGCACAAAACACAAAAATCACACTGACACAATTTTGCGCGCGAAAAGCGAAACCCGCGAAACGTGACAGTGACGTTTGTTTTTTTTTCCGATTTGTTTTTTTTTGACGCGGCGCGGCTGCGGTGTGCGCTTGGACAGGCGCGTTGGCTGAGTAACGGCGAGTCGCGTTGTGTAATACTAACGGGCATAGAGTAGAGGAGCTATAGAGGTACTGTACTGGCTGGTTTTAGGGGGACATGGAAAAAGGATGGACGAGCGACAGGCATGTATAGGAAAATGAAAAGCATGTCGCTGATGTAGGGAATTCTCACAATCTTAGCTGATTGTGGGAATTCCCTGATTTTTAGAAATGGTTAAAAATGGTAATGGTAATGGTTAATGGTTATGGTGGTGGTTGGTGGAATGGTTGGTTTGGTTGGTTGGTTGATGGTTGGTTTGTGGTTAATGGTTAATGATTGATTCTGTGCTAATGGTTAATTGTTGGTGGTGGTTGGTAATGGTTGGTTGATTGGTTCGTATTTGATTAACTTTAGATAAAAAAGTGAGAAAATAACGTAGACTTTCCAACAATATTCTAAGTATTTCTTTATTGTAAACTTAATTGACATTTCAATAAAAATTATGACAAGTACTTTAACATACCTCTATTTACTAACATTTGCAATAGCAAAATTTTCGAATCGTAAACCTGCACTTCAAAGCAGTTTCAACGAATAGTCGATTTCATAGCGAATTTCATTGCAAAATGGCGTACAAACAAACAGTCGCATCTGTTCAATTCCAGCTAGCAATAACAAAACTTTATAACTCCACGACCATAGTAAATGAAAATCACAGACAAGACGATTGGATAATTCTGAAATTCATACTTAGTGTTACTGATAGAAAGCTGTGGATTTAGTAATTGCGATATCACATAATAATCCTTACCCGGGATTGTCAAAAACGTGTTCGTGACCTCTATGGCTCGTAGTACGTATCGATGCATGAAAAATATGCCGAATCAGAGTACTTACCTATACCTGGTAATTATGATACACATCCAATGGACATAAAGTATAAAATCGGTCATTACAGAATATGTAATATAACCTTTTTCAAGAAGAGAATGGATAGGCATTATCTAGGTGCGCATGTAATACCCTCGGCTTCATCATCTCTTTCCAACAGGCGAGATAGAGGTTAAATGCTTATCTACTCTATACAAAATATATATATATATATATGTATATATATATATATATATATATATATATATATATATAAATTGCAAAATTATTAGAATTGATCTTGATCATAAATGTTGCAAAATGTGAAAGTAATAAATAATCGACCTTATTCTGTTTTTTACATATTCACTGTGGCAAACAAGCTTAAGGCCTGCCTGATGGTAACAGACATCGCAGCCTATAGACAACTGTCGCGCTGTGTATCTATGTCTGTTTGTGCGCTGTCGCTTAAAAAAAAGATAACAAAAAGACACTTTAACAATGCCCTAAGCTATTCAGTTCTACTATACAAAAACGCTTTCTTATCCACATAATTACCGTTAATCTACCATAATTACTCTCGCTGGTAATCAATCTTGTGCTTTTTAAGTTAAATTAAAACACGCCTGAACCTGTTTGAGGCCCTCGGAGTCGGTATGTCGCAATGCAACGGGGTTCGCCCACGACAAACATGTCACATTCTACCGAAATTCTACACACTAGTACTAGGTATAGTCGGCTACGAATATATTACCACAGAGACTCTTTACATATTTGTATTACCTATAGGATAAATTCAGAAAATATGTGACCAGGTATTAACCTGTTGTAAGTAAAAGAGCCCTTGAGGCCAACTTGCAGAATTAATGTTTCATTTTTAATTTTGATTAGAACGGGTATTATGTATGTTACATTATATTGACAGGGCATCGGCACCTTGCCAAGTTGGGGATATACACTGATTTGCTTTATGTATATGTATTTAGCTTGACTGATAAAGGATATAAATCGATGAGTATCGTTAATGACAATTCCTTTTTTAAACTGTTGTTTTTTATTTATTTATTTTTGTAAGATTTTTTGTAATGCAAGTAACGTTGTGGCCTATTTGCGCACAAAATATTTAATTTTGATTTTTATTAATGTTATTTCGACAATCTTAGTCGACTGTACTGATGATTAGACGATACATAGCGGTGCATTTCGATGGCCACGTAGGTGTGACTAATTAAGTTAATAGTAATAGTTAATTTTCGTTATTTATACAACTTAAACTCTTTATTATGCTTCTATAGTCCAGGCCCCTATACCACAAAACTTTACAGGCGTACAATTCGACAAAATTGTACGATTTTACATAGAAAAAGTTGGCAAATTTGTCGAATTGTACGCTTGTAAAGTTTTGGCCCTTGGCTGGTGGGCTAGCACAACTTGCTGCCAAATCGTATCTCGCGCGACTCCGCGATTCCTGTTTCCTAAGAGGAGGGTAGATTTTTCTCTACTCGCGTCGCGTCGTAGTTGCAGTTGTGCTAGCCGTGCAGCACGTACTACTATTTGCTTTGCGAATCGATCCACTTTTGTTACATTTTAGTGTACTAACATCAAATCGTTGTCTATTGGGATAGTGATACAAAAATATAGAGCAAGGTATCAAACTCTGCGTACAGACTAATTGAGATTAAAACTTGTTATTAAATATCTTCAAAATTAAGTTAATTTCAAATAACAGTGTCTTTGAGAGGTTAATTTTATTGAATCCTTCGGATATGAATAAATACAGTATTTGGGTATATTTAGCTCAAGAGGCAACCTTTGGTCTTTTATTAGCCTTTAAGATTACAGGAACACTAAATAAAAAAAAATAATCTTCTTTACTTAATCTCTTTGGTACGGTAAACAGCACCAATAATTTTTGATACGCTAAGCAGCACGTATAAAATGTTTGGAATAAAAATGCTGGAAATTTATATTTTTTCCATTTAAAAGTAAATAAATGTTAATTTTAATTAAAATGATAGATTAAACGTTATCTATGTGGGTGTAATTATTGTTTTGAGGTTATTAATGCGGGGTTTCATTGGGGCCATTAATTTTAATGATACGGTGATGTTATGGTTGTTAAGCATATTGGATAATAAGATGTCTAACTAACTGAGGTCATCGACCTTCGGAAATTAGTAAAACGTTCCGGACTCATCAAATTTGGGCTAACTTGAATTCTAACTTGGCTATCGATGATAAAAAATGTCTTAAAAGAAAAAAAAGTAAGAATACAAGATTAAAAAAACCACTTCATAGGGACTTAATATTTTTCCAAAATGGTAAATATGTAAATCTATAATAGTTTCTATATTGGGTGGGAAGGACAGACAGACTATAACTAGTGCCTACGCCAAACCTTAGGATTAGGTGCTAAAACGGAACCCTGGCTCCTTTAGAAATCAAACGGTGAACTAGGGTGCCGATCATTTGGAAAATTGTAGGTAATAGATTATCCAAAACAAAACAAAATGTAATTTATATTATCGACAAAACAGTAGATGAATGCCTTTTAACAATTTATTTCAACTCTATACTTAAGACATGAAAATTCTTTATGGTATCATTTTCAATTACTCAAAGTCAGAAGACGATACTTCTTCGATGTCTCGCTTTTGTTATCTCGAAAATTATCACTTTGAAAAATTGAACCGAATCAATAATTGTGGTTCAGCCGAGGGCCAAAGGGCTTTCGTCCGAGTTAATTAACCGGTGCCTTTTTCGATTATAGCGGATTGTCCATGTGTCAGAAACAGATACATCAAAGCGGAATGCATACTCTAAAATATCTACACATTAAACCAATTTGTGACGCGATTACCTAAATTGCTAGAAGCCCTTCAACTAAGCGGTTCCGGGTTCTCATTTCGGCGAAGATAAATATTTGTATGATGATGTGTATGAATTTGTGCGTCAAGCTAGCAGGGCCATAACTAAATTTTAATTAATTTAACTTATGAATGAATGCAAACCAATAGTTTGACACTAAGGTGAATAATTCAACCAAGTTTCCCAGAAAACATGCCTCATCCAAAATAATCTACAACCGAAATCTCAAGGAAATGATTAAGATTCCAAATGACAGTGCTGATATAAAAACGCTGTCATGTTACGCCTTGACGGCGGGTCATGGTCTGGTAATGACATGGTAACCTTGTATGGGAGATTGCGTGTACGCATAGTTTAGATATGAGCACGAACAATAGATTCGTGTTTATGGTATTGAGCAGGTAAATGAGAATACGGGCGACTTAGATAAGTGTCTTGACGTATTTCTCGATTCGAGCACTAACTGATCAAACTATTTATAAAAAAAAGATGGGTTCAATTCAGCAACTTACTGCTGCTGTCTTGAGAATGTTGTGATCAATGTTTTCCAAAGTATACCCGATTTTAGACCCACCTTTTTATTATTTTTATCACATCATTCTATAAATTCTATTAGAAAAATCTTGATCGTGGGACTAAAACACTATAATGAATAAAACTTGAACCACTTACATCAAAACTCATCTCCTAACGACATAAACTACCAAATAACGACTTAATCAAACCAGCGCAGTCTTAGAAAAAATTAAACCGGTTACGATGGGAATTAGCGAATACGATGTGGTAAAAAATGTATCCTGGTTTGGAGAAATATGAAACTTTGATGATGATTTAGTTACTTGTGTTGACAGGTGACAGATTACACTGCGAACGTGGTACGTACCTGAAACAAAGATAATGTAATAATTAGTCACTAGTTTATTGTAACGGTTTTTAAAAAATAACCAAGAAACACATACGTAATAAATATTTAACATGGCATTAAGTCCACCATTTATACTTTAAGATAAAGATTAAATAAACAAATATCTCTCCTGATTGAACGCATTATTCTGGTAAAAAAATCGAAACAATTCATCTGATATCAATTCAACTCTTTTATAGTGCGCAATGCTAAGGTTTGCAATTCCCTGCCGCCGTCTGTACTTTCGAGTTCATATAACCTGGACAAGAGCACTTAAGGCAAGAGTGAATAGGCATTTTTCTGGGTGAGCTCGCTTCACCGTTGGCCTCATCTTTGCCCCCTGGCTAGATGCTGACCAAGAGCAATCCCATTATAAAAATTAATAAAAAAAACTTATTTCACCAAAACCTAATTAGAATGAAAATGAAAAAAATATATTTATTGGGTTTAAACTTTCGTGAGACATGTTATAACTTTATTTTACTAAACGGTTAAAACTCACGTATTAATTGTCACTTCGGGCGACATGTTTCGAACTCTTCGGGAGTTCTTCATCAGGATGAGTGCTACGTACCACGCATGATCCGAGAGGCGATTGAAATAGGGCGCCGCCCTAACTTTAATCGTGACGCTGGCTGGGTGTTGCCGCCGGCATGGAAACCTGTGATCCCGATCATAGAGCGGGAAGTGCGTTATGACAATCGAGTGGACATAGTGAGTTCAGTGTGCCTACCATTGATCGGGGGGGACGATCCCTCACCACGACCTCATACAACACCTTCAGCGCCGAGCTGCCCCGCCGCCCCCGCCCCCGCCCCCGCGCTGTCTGCGCGTGCGTCACGTGCCTTGCGGCGGGCGGCGGGTAGTTCGACAGTGTGCAATCGGCGCGGGTCGCAGACGCACTCATCCTGATGAAGAACTCCCGAAGAGTTCGAAACATGTCGCCCGAAGTGACAATTAATACGTGAGTTTTAACCGTTTAGTAAAATAAAGATATTTATTGGGTATCAATAGATCAGCATGTGTTGGTTTACAAACAAATATTTTTATTTTTTTACCAATAAAAGTGAACTGAACTAAACGTACAAAGAGAACACGAAGAAAGAGGACACGAGAACATAAATGACGATGATGATGAGAGAATGGGCAAGTTCATATTTAAATATAAAGATTATTTGCTAAACGCGGCGAGCAGAGGCCTACCTATTGCATAATAAATTACAACTAATATTACAAGCGGTAGTCTCCTTTCAATCCCTGTCATTCGAAAGAGACTTCCGCTTGTAATATTAGTTGTAATTTGTTATGCAATAGGCCCCTGGTCGTATAAAAATGCTGATATTTTATTAGTAAAATTTCCCAAGACTACCCTGTCGTCTATATCAAAGGCACGTTAAAACCACCGGCAATACGTTCCTCTAAGCATATTCCTTTTGGTACCGGTACCAAAAGCGCTTATATCTCGGCTAGCATGCAGCGTTGGCACACGAGTGCCTCTCTTGACATATCGACGACACTCGACAGTCGGCTAGTGTGCCATGCACTAGCTAGGGTTGTCATCAGCGATAGGGTTTTCAGTATATCGTGTAAGTGCCAGTTGCACCAACGTACGAACACAGACCGGTCATCGTCAAATATGGCGCCGGCAGCTGTCATCTCATAGAAACTTGTCAAACTTTCCATACAATCAGATTTGACGAACACCACTTACGACTACAGATGGTTTGGTACAACCCAGCCTAAAGAAGTAACTTATAAATATTACTTAAACGTAATAGACTAAAAATAGTAAGTTAAGCATAGTAAAAAATATAACAAAATAGCTGAGCTAGTTTAAAGACGAGAGTTTGTCTTTGAAGCCACCGGATGCTAGTGTTTGAAGTTTTAACAATAAAATGTCTAATTCAAGGTTGAAAATCGATGGCCCGCAAGCCGGCCCACTAACAAAGGGTTTAAAAAATTTTGCACTGGCTCTGAGTATGGTAGGTTGTACCATCAAAACGAAACTATGAGCGTTGCCATACAAACAAATATGTCATTCGCTAAATACTAACCATGAGAATTGGGCATAGATCTTGTATCTGAATTTAAACCTGTACAATAAACATATGTTTCACGAATAAATATAGTCAAACTTAAGCATACGTACTGTGGGGAGTCAGGTGCAGCTCAGTAGTAGATTAAGAAGACATATATAATTTAAATATGGATTTATTGGCTGCGAGAGGTAGGAGTGACGTGACCCTGAGGCCAGAGCTTCGAGGGCGACTGCTTGATGTCTTCTAAACATCTTCTATTTATATTGATTCATTTCAAAATCGGAACATCGATGATGCTGTACAGCATTGTAGAGGTTAAGCATGCAACCTCTACAGTACCTACCTAACTAACTTATATCTTACCTTTTTCAGCATTTACAGGTAACAGGGGCAACCCTAACGCTATGACGGTCGTGCAGTGTTTGCGTGTTTGTATTTGTGCCGGAATCCAAAGGACTTGTTAATTATATTTGTTTGGTATGTGGTAGTAGCGCTCTTCGGTTTAATTTAATCAATTAAATATTATAGTCTTTACTTAAACAATCTGTGAAAATACTGAGAGATTCTTATATTGGTGTTGAGTAAATAAAGACACAAACGTAACTTATTTGATCTATTGAATGTGTGTGCAATATTCTCCAAATTTATACAGATTGTTAGCATATGTTTATCACCTGATGGGCTGTACGCTTGTTTGCAACTGTATCTAGGCCTTTACAATAAATCCGCGCGACTAAATCTCTCAACATGATTATTTGAGCATCGAATTTAATGTTTTTCAAATATGCATTTGTTTTCATACGAATTGCAAAAACATTACAGGATTTTCGTTCACCGAAAAACAAGTACTAGATACTATATTGTAATAATTATGTCGATATTGTAGGAAACTGCAACTAATAATAATAATAATAATAATGGATGCTACTGTCATGTCTAACTTTTGGCGTAGTATCTGGTCGGTTCCTGTCGAACACACCGAGGGCGACTGGATCGATGTTGTCGAGCGTGAGTGTGAATCCATCGAACCCATGGGGCCGGTGACCATCAGCCCCGAAGACGTAAGTTGTGCCATCCGTACGGCCCCGAACTGGAAAAGTCCGGGCCCGGACGGATTGCATAACTTTTGGCTGAAGTGGTTTCGGTGCTCACACGAACGCTTGGCAGCGCAGTTCCAACAAGCCCTTGAGCTCGGCTCCCTGCCACCTCCCTTAACAACTGGTGTAACCTCCCTGCTCTACAAGTCCGGTAGTACCACGGAAGCAAAGAACTATAGACCCATCACGTGCTTGCCTACGCTGTACAAGCTCCTTACATCCATTCTGAGAGCAAAAATTAACGCGCACATTGTTGCAAACAATATTTTGGCCCCAGCTCAAAATGGATGTAGGGTTGGGTCGCGTGGTACTAAAGAGCTCCTCCTCATAGACATGACCGTTTGCCAACGAGTCCGGCGGAACAGAGGGACCCTCTCGGCCGCTTGGATTGACTATAAGAAGGCCTATGATTCGGTGCCCCATTCATGGCTGAGGAGGATCTTAGAGCTGTATAAAGTTGATGCAGCTTTGAGATCTTTCTTAAGTGCTTGCATGGGACAGTGGATCACAGTCCTTCGTCAACCGGGTGGACGCGATGGCCCTTCTAGTCCGCGGGACTCTATCAGGATTGAGCGAGGTATCTTTCAGGGCGACAGTCTGAGTCCCCTATGGTTCTGCCTGGCTCTGAATCCGCTCAGCACTTTGCTGAAGGATTCAGGGCTAGGTTGTCAGCTCCGGAGAGAGGGTGAGGTCATTTCTCACCTGCTCTACATGGATGACCTTAAGCTTTTTGCTCCAAATACACGGGACCTGTTGACGCTACTGAAAACGACAGAAGCTTTTAGTAGCGCCATCAAAATGGAATTTGGAGTCGATAAGTGTGCGGTTATGCATGTACAGCGGGGGAAAGTTGTAAATTCCACAAATTTACAGCTCTCTGAGACAATGTCACTCAAATCTCTCTCCGAAGCAGAAACCTATAAATATCTTGGTATGTCACAGTCTTTGGGTATTGAGGGTGAGGACGTAAAGCGGGCGGTGAAGGAGCGTTTCTTCTGTCGCCTGACAAAAGTATATAATAGCTTTTTGTCAGGCGGCAACAAGGTGCGCGCCTTCAACGCCTGGGTGATGCCCTTACTCATATACTCCTTTGGCATACTAAGATGGACCCAGACCGAGCTGGACGCCCTAGACCGAAGGGTGCGTGTACTGCTTACTGCGCACCGCATGCTACACCCGCGCTCGTCTGTTATGAGACTGTACATCCCGCGGAAGTGCGGAGGACGCGGCTTTTTAAACGCGAAAGACCTCCACAACCGCGAGGTGTGCAGTCTCAGGGATTATTTCCTAAACAGCGAGTGCGGGATGCACCGGGACGTAGTTGCAGTAGACGCATCTTATACCCCGCTCTCCATGGCAAAAGAGAACTGGCGCAGACTTAAAGTAATGAGTACCGAGGACCGCAAGGCCGTATGGAAGAGTAAGGAGCTACACGGGAGGTTCTACAGGGCCCTTACGGGACCCGATGTAGACCTGCTCGCGTCGGTGAACTGGCTACGTTTCGGGGATCTCTTCGGGGAAACCGAAGGTTTTGTCTGTGCAATTGCGGACGAAGTTATCATGACGAACAACTACCGGAGGTATATCCTGAAGGACGGTACGGTCGACATTTGTCGGGCATGCCGCCGTCCCGGAGAGTCACTCAGGCATATCATTTCCGGTTGTGGTCATCTTGCTAACGGCGAGTACTTGCACAGACATAACCTTGTAGCCAGGATCATTCACCAGCAACTTGCCCTTCTATACGGTCTTGTGGACGTCGAAGTGCCGTACTATAAGTACACACCTGCGCCAGTTCTCGAAAATGGTCGTGCCACGCTCTATTGGGATCGATCTGTCATCACGGACAGGACTATTGTAGCCAATAAGCCTGATATCGTGCTGATAGATCGATCAAAACGCCAGGCAGTGCTCGTTGACATCACCATCCCCCATGACGAGAACCTCGTGAAGGCCGAGAAGGACAAACTCAGCAAGTACCTAGACTTAGCCCACGAGGTAACCGCCATGTGGGATGTTGATTCAACGACCATTGTCCCGATAGTTGTTTCTGCGAACGGTCTAATAGCGAAGAGTCTCGACCAACACCTCAAGAGACTCTCGCTAGATGGCTGGGTCAAGGGTCAGATTCAGAAGGCGGTACTCCTGGACACGGCGCGGATAGTCAGGAGGTTCCTCTCTCTGTCGCCCTGACCACCGGTAGCTTAGGCCCTGCCTCGCTGCCGGCGGCACCCTAGGTTAGGTTTTTATAATATTTTTATGTTTTGTAAGTGTATTTTTATATTTTACTTTTTATAACAATATTGTAAAAACCAACCTAAGTACTTAAATAAATGAAGAGAATAATAATAATAATAAAAATAGAAATATTATAAAATCTAACCTAAGAAACACAATAAATAAAGATATAATAATAATAATAAATAGTTTATTCACAAAATTATACAAATGTTTACATTTCATACACTTCTGCCATACCACATTGCGGTTTATTGGCAGACGAGGCTCCATTTATGTTTAGGCACTTAAATAGGTAACATTTGTCTTAAAGAATAGGTTTTTTTTTTTTTTTTTTATTAAAAATGGGATCGCTCTTGGCCAGCATCTAGCCAGGGGGCAAAGATGAGGCCGACGATGAAGCGAGCTCACCCAGAAGATGCCTATTCACTCGTGCCTTAAAAAGGTCTAGGTTATATGAGCTCGGAAACACAAACGCCGGCAGAGAATTCCAAACCTTAGAAGTGCGCATTATAAAAGATGATGCAAAGCGCTTGGTTCGAATAAGAGGAATTTCGACCAAGTAAGGATGGTATCCAGCCGTACGTCTGGATGTCCGATGGAAGAAGGGGGAAGGCGGTATGAGCTCATGGAGCTCCTGAGCACACTCTCCGAAGTACAATTTGTAGAAGACGCACAGACATGCTACTTTGCGTCTATGTGCTAGGCTCTGTAGCTTGTTTCCTACTACCTGACCGTCGCCAATGAGCCTCCTGGCTCTGCGGTCCACCGAGTCGGGTGCGGCATGTTGGTACTTAGCCGAGCCATCCCAAAGGTGACTACAATACTCCATGCAAGATCGGACTTGGGCTTTGTATAAAGAAAGAAGCTGCCCAGGCGTGAAGTATCGTTTGACCTTATTTAGGATGCTCAACTTTTTGGCCGCTGTTCCGGCTTTGGACTCGATGGCAGTGCCGAAGTTAAGGTTTGAGCTTAACCTCATGCCAAGCAGCTCGAGATCGTTGGCTACAGGTACGGTTGTACCTCGGAAAGTAGGAGCCAGATTGAATGAGCTCCTTTTTGCGGTAAACAGACACGCTTGCGTTTTGGTGGCGTTGAAACTAACCAGATTGTTGTCACCCCATTGGGAGACAAGACTTAAGGTTGAGTTCATTCGCTCTACCATTGTCTCTCTCTCAGATCGAATTTCGTCACGACCAGCCCCTGCGCTAGACAAATATCTCTCCATGACCGTACTGTCATCTGCGTATGCGACCACTCCTGGTAGAAGAAGGTCGTTAATATGAAGCAGGAAAAGGGTCGCGGAGAGAACAGATCCCTGAGGAGCACCGGCATCAATAGCCATGAGGTCCGACGAGCAGCCATCGATGACTACTCGGATCGACCGCTCACTCAGGAAATCAGATATCCAGCTACAGAGGCCAGAAGGGATACCGTATGCAGGAAGCTTGCGAAGCAGACTAGCATGCCAAACCCTGTCAAAGGCCTTCGAGATGTCAAGAGACACGGCAAGAGCCTCACCGTGTTTCTCGATGGCCTCGCCCCAGTAGTGCGTGACATACACAAGAAGATCCCCAGTGGAACGGCCCCGGCGAAACCCATATTGCCGATCACTGAGAAGGTCGTTAGCTTCAAGGTATGTCAGCAGCTTACTATTCAGAACTCTCTCCATAACCTTACAGAGTATGGAGGTGATGGCGATGGGTCGATAATTGCAGGGATCGGCACGACTACCTTTTTTGGGCACAGGTATTTGTATTTAACTACTGCAAGCCCTAACCGAAACGATCTGAACTTTTATGTTTAAAAATGACATGTTCCAATCTTTGTAATTAGGCTTTTCCAAAACATCCAAACAATAGCATTCACAATTGTCCAATGTGCGTTACACCGGCAGGGCCCATTCCGATTTCAATTTTAAACCAATCAAACACGGTCTCTGGTTTCCACATTTCTCACGCTACTCGACCGACGAGTGGGTGTGACTGATGGTTACTCGACTTGACGACTTTAGTACTTGACCGATTTAGTGCTACTTTTACTTTTGAGCTGTATTATGCCGCTGATAGAGGGCGATGACAGGCTGTCATAGTTATTTGGGTTCTTGAGATGACACTTGACAGGAAAAGTAGCAGTGAATATTTGAGATTACAAAAATAGTCTACACACAATTTAAAATACCTCTGTTGATTGATTGTTGAGGTTCAACAACCTCATTCACGAAAAATAGAATATGACACATTTTTTAATATTGTTGTAATCATCGATTTAGTTTCTAATGCTTTTATTGATATTATAAATATTTGTGGACAATCTTACACAAATCAACCTAGTCCCAAACTAAGCAAAGCTTGCACTATGGGTATTAAGCCACGATATACATACTTATGTAGATAAATAGATACTTAAATACATAGAAAACATCCAAGACCCAAGAACAAATATTCGTGTTCATCACACAAATAAATGCCCCGGCCGGGATTCGAACGCAGGGTCACTACCAACTAAGCTAAAGCGGTCGTCAATTTATCTCACCAAATACAATGAAAGTGGTGTTGAATCAATCTACGTGTGAGTCCTGAAGCAAAACGATTAAAAACGAAATGACTCGATAACATTTTTTAAGAATATGTGTACAACCAATATCCATCTCGGCAGAACATCATTTTTATTACTTCACTAAAAGCACAGCGCTTTAGACATTCCAAACTCAGTTATCAAAATTAAAAAACATTAAAACGTTTTAAATATCACCAGAAGCGTGAAATATGGTGCTTCCAATTCCAGTTGCCATCATCATTCGGAACCATTGTTTTTTGTGCGCGGAGGAAATCCGTTTCAAGTCAATAGAGCAAGTCTTCACGCAGTAAACAATAACGAAACGTACTCTTTTTTATTTCACTTTGGTAGCCATTTTGTTTCACTTTCTAATTCGGTACGATTGCGTTGGAAATTGAATTTTGTAACAAACTAGAGACAACGTAGGAAAAAGTTAAATTTTCACGTTGTTAAGAATAGAATAAGAATAATTTATTATAAAATCCTTACAGCTAATGTATCATTGTGCTTGTAATTATACATACATATTTCGTAAATTGTTACATGTGCCTAAACTAGGATTATATCCCTGTATCTTAGGCAAAGAAACAATATAGAGCGACAGCTCATTTTTCCCACCTTTACCTGTACGATTGAGAAAAGACACATAGAAACAAATTACACGTACTCAGATGCCTACCCCTTTTAGGAAAACAAGCGTAAACTTAGGCTAGTCATTCTCAATTATTAGTAAGTCTGCAGTTAACCTAAAATCTGTAAATTTTTACGAAGGATTTCTTAGTTTGACGGAGTTTAGGCGCAAACATAAATCTGGAGAATGACCGATGTATGAATATTAGTTATGTTACATTGGCGATTATTTATGGTAGCGTAAATGTTTAGTTTAGTTTAGTTTTATTCATCTCAAAATACAATTCTCATATAACAAAATACATTTTTGCGTATACTACTATTGTACAATGATCGTTAAGCGCTATCAATTGCGTAATAAATAATGAAAATAAGATAATAAGTACTCTACTCTAATAAGTATTCTTACACAACACAAAATTAATGAAAATGAAAATACAAAAATGTCCAATTGTATATAAATAAAAACCACTTACAAAATAAAAACTTCGTTCCAATGAACATTACGTGTGCTTAAACATGACTCAATTACCCCTTTGCTTCATGAGGTGACTTTTACAACACGTGCAATACTATATAAAATACTCTTTAACCCTTTAACCGCCATCTTCTGATATATCCGACAAAGTGACAGTTCCCCTTATTTAAATTACACAATTGAAAATGGCCTGTTATAACTTTTTTGACTTTCAGCGGTAAAGTGTTAAATATAAAAATTTAAAACTAGAAGTAAACAACAGGTATTTCGGCGAAAGAGCGATATCCTCCAGACAACCACTTTGACCGCGGACAATTGTTTTCAAAGTGCACATTGCCATACATTTATTCCTTTGAATTTAGAAATATTTTTTCTTTAAAACGCACTTCTGTAAAGTCAAGTCTACAAATATGGAATTACTCCTATACTACGTATTAAGAACTATGTTTGTGTAAGTTGTATGCACCCCTTTTTATGCTCATGCAACTTACAATACCTACGGCATTGAGGTTCTGTACCTAACTGTCAAATGGACAATACATTACACGTATCGAATTAATCCTGTTAAGAACCATGTCAAAACATATTTTTAAATAAATGTGTACCCCTTTTTCTGCTCTTGACTGTACAATTCGGCATAAATAACGTGTAAGAACGCTAGCGTGGTATGTATCTGCACCGTGGGAACCGAGAATTATACCTACACCTCGCCAGCCGCGCGCGGTAGGCTCAGTCAGTGGGCTGGCACACGCGCTCACGACCGGACGCTGCCACGCGTAATAAAGTTGTACCGAATCAAAAATTACTTCGATGCAAAAGAATTAGCAAGTTTACTCCGCAACTGCCATTATAACCAAATTATTTAGTTGTTTGTATTGGTTTTTATGTTTATATTTATCCTTGGGTAGTAAGTGGTATTAAATATAGTTTATTTAGTATAATTTCCGAGTCAAGTTTTGCGGTGGCATTGTACGGACTAAGAAAGGGCGTAAACATCGCCGTTACTATAGGGACTTGTGACCTTTTGGAAGGGCTGGAATTCACCCTCAAAAGTGGGACGCGTAATCAGTACCATCATCATCAGTAATTAAAATATTTTTTGCTTAGTGACTAATTCAAGTTTGGAGTGCTACTTTTACACTATTATTACGTTAAACACGTTATTACGTTATAAATAAATAACGAAGACAGGTGACTACTTTAGTGCTTTCGTCGGAATATAGGTAGTTAGTACTTATCTAAACAAAGTGTTTTGTTTTGTGTTATGTTTGTGGTAGATTAAATTCATTAAGTACTTTCTGTCGTATGTTGTAACGTAACCATAGACAGGGTGAGAGATATACTTGGCATTGAATTTTAGAAAAGCTCTTATAGAGAACCAACACTAAAGTTTATTTCTAAGTGATGACAACCCTAGCGTCGCTCGCTCGGCGCGTGCAGTCAATGACCGGAGCGTTGAAGGTCGCTCCATTGTTAAATTTCGTAGGCATTTAAAACGGTAGGTATGAGCTTTTTTATTAGAACATACGTATCTGTTCGAAGAACTATTATATAATCTGTGACGCTAGCCCTTAAGGCTTGACGAGTTCATTGACAAAAGTAACGGGACCGCCCACTGCAACCTGTCCGCCTGACGCCTTTGTTCTAACCATTGATTATTCTTTCGTCAGATGATTGGCGATAAAACGAACGCTTAATGAGAGATGAAAATGGCTTGTAAAAATAAATTTTAGTACCTAAGTACTACTGTCTAATTTTGGTGCGTCGCTTATTGATGTGACTACCTATACCGATAGATCGGAGCACATAAAAATTTAGAGCGTCCAGATTTACAAAAATCACAGTATGCGCGTGCCGCCCCTGTTTTGGGGATTCAGTGCATCCTCAGGAGACATTGGCTTTACGCACCGCCACGATTGATTTCATCAGCATGACCACATACGCATGCAACAAGTAATGGAGCTATTATGACTGAGTTTTTGTGTAAGGTAAGGTTGGGCTGCTCTAAATACGAGCCAGCTAACATTCCGCTATGCCCTGCCTCTCTAACCTTCACCGACAATGACAACTGACCAACTAGTGTAGTCTGACCCCCAACTACGCGTAGTTGTTAACGATCCATGGGCCAAGATGCAATGGGGGTGTGGTGACGGGCTGCGTATTGAAATACAGACGTGAACCTGCTAACGTATAGAACGCCTACGCCTATCAATGAAGATGCTGGCGCCATGTATTAATGGTTTTAGGGTTCCGTGTCGAAAAACATAACAAAACCTTACGGTGAAGAAGGTATACCATTCTTACATGATTCTGGCAAACAAACCGCCGTTTTTTTTGCCTTGCCTGGGAAAATCCAGGGACAAACCGCCATACGGACTGGTATGTAAGTGGTGTCGTGTTCATATTTGTGCGTGGCGATACATTTTTCAACTTTGAAAATTAGTGAGACTAAAAGTATTTATAATAATAATAATAATAATATACTTTATTGTGCACCACAAAGTGAAATTATTACAAAATAAACTTAAGACTATATAGCTAAGGCAACAACAGGCGGTCTTATCGCTAAAAAGCGATCTCTTCCAGACAACCTTTGGGTAGCAGGAAATTAAGTATACGACAGTTAACAGGTAGTGCATAATTAAAAGAAAGACAGCGATACAAACAAACATCAATAGTATATAATAAATAAAATAAATAAATACAAATAACTGAATATAAATAAATATAATATGCAAATACATATACATACATATATATATACATACATATACCTATATACGTATATACATGTTACATAATAGATATATATATAAATGCAAAGGCAATCAAGGGAGCGACAGGAGATGAAGTTTCAGAGCTTTTTTAAATACGGGGAGGGACTTTGAGCATCTTAAATCTGACGGCAATGCATTCCAAAGCCGAACTGCGCGAAAGGTAAATGAGGAGTTATAGAATTTAGAGGAAGAAGGTGGTGGAGCAAGAAGATGATTTTGAGAGGATCTTACGGAAGAAAGCCGCGAGAAACGTTCCTTAAGATATTGGGGCGTTGCTGGGTTAAAGAGTATGCCATAAAGAAGAGCGAGAATATGAGAGTCGCGACGACGACGAATGGGAAGCCACTTAAGTTGGGCACGGAAGTCAGAGACGTGGTCATACTTGCGCAAGCCAAATATGAACCTGATACAGAGGTTTTGGAGACGCTCCAGCTTATTTAGCTGCTCATAGGTAAGATCATTATCATTATATAGTAGTTTATATAACGATCTTAAAAATAAATAGAGGGTGAGAGGTGGGAAACGCGCAGACTACCAGACACACCTTTAAGCTGTATTGAAAATACTTCAATCTGTAACATTTACAATTAGGTATATTATAACTTTATAAATTCCCGTAGTAAGGGCCCCAGATTTTATCAGAAGAATCAAGTATAATTTCGTTTCGAAACATTATTTAGCATTTATAACCAGCGTGGCACGTGGGTGTAGTACTGACGATGGCTCCGAGATAACTGGCCGATGCTTCTCATTGGCTTTATTACCTTGGTCTAATAGAAAGTTAGATTTATCTGATTTGATTTCACTTTAGGCCCTTAAACAGTAAAGTCATGGAAACAGTAACTACAGAACAAAATTAAGAGAAGATTTCACTAGAATACAATATATACTTATATATAAACTCAAAAGGAATCACTTGCCGCTGATAGAGACGGATGGCGCAAACGTGTTGTGGACGGCAGAAAGTTATGCGATGAAGCCTGGTTTGACGAATTAGCTAGTGAAAGGTGCCGCAGAAAACAAATCGGAACTAGAGCTTCTGACGTCAACTTTCCCTGTAATACCTGTGGAAGATCGTGCCGTTCCCGCATTGGTCTCTACAGCCACCAAAAACGATGTTCGCAACTACACAGCAATGCTTGAATCGTCTGCAATAGACGCAAAGGCCTATGATAAACATAGTACTTAGTTACAGTTTTGTTGTTGTGTGAAGCTTTCGGGCGGCATGAGATCTTCTAACGGTCAAGCTGCCCAGTTTGAGTTTGCCGAATCTTGGGTTTAAGTAGCACACCCCGGGCATCCTTCAGGATGCAACTGTATGATGAGTAACTACTGCTCTAAAAAATAAACAAAGAATTACATTGAGCTAACAAAATTTAAATTATTTTTCAGAATTTATGTTTGCTTAGGTTTATAACCATGATCATCATTATCATTTTCAGCCTGCTGAGCATAGGTCTCTCTTCGGGAACGCCACCCGTCCAGGTTCTGAACCAGTCTTATCCAAGAGTGACCCGCGAATTTCCTGATATCGTCAACCCATCGAGCTGGTGGACGTCCGACGCCATCAAAATTCACATTTTTACCAGCCGTATAGGGTGAAACATTGAGTTTTTAAGGGACGAGTGACTACGCATCTTCATGGTGAGCTCGCTTCATCGTCGGCCTAATCTTTGTCCCCTGGCTAGATGCTGGCCAACAGTAATCCCATTTTTACGAATAATAAAAAAGCCTTTTATCGTTGATGCCTAATTAGTAAATAATAATAACAAAGCGTCTTTTAAGCTAAGAAGAGAATAAAAAGATCACAATTCACGTGAAGCCACTTGAACCGTAAATAAACGCGAACAAAAACAATTCATCGTACAAAAGCCATTAGGAAGACGATGTGCCCTATCCCGTAATTTCCACCTGCCAAAAAAGAAAAGTTTCATCAGAAAAAGTAAAACAAAAAAAATTTGGCGCTCACTAAACTACTAATGATGGTAATCTCGTTAAGTGAGTGCGGAGGGAGACATAAAATAGCGCTTTGTATAGTCATGAGCGGGATGGAGGAAGTTTTGCAATTTGGGCGATGGATTCGCTTTTATTAACTGAAAATACCACCTACCTGTACCTTTCAGTGTTGTTTTGCTCATAAACCAAAGTACAGTCAGGGAAATTTTAAAATTGACACATTTTTACTCTAAAGTGCCAAACATTAAAAAACTTAAAGTTTATAACATTTACAGTTAAAGCCAAAAATATTCGTTACGTCCGTATATTCGTCGTTCTCAAAGCGACAAAATATGTGTACGCTCCGGTGTTGTCATAAAGTCACAATCGTAAATTTTGTCACTGATTGCGTACTTACAGCTATTTTCGATCTCGACTGTATTAAAACACAGAATATTTAATGTTTTTTATGCCAAAAACCATTGACAAGAGTGCACTAGATCAATGTTATAAATAAAATAAAAACTTCAAAACACAATTTTGTTCTTAACTATCTTTTAATCTCCCAAATTCCTAACCTTGTATGATTATCGTATGTCAATCTCGAACAACCTTCGTTGTTTAGTTCTTGTGTCTTCCTCATAAAGTTTAATTTTGCGGAACATAACTTAAGCCCTTTCATAATACACGTGTAAATGTAATTCGATGCTTTCAATCTGTTTCGTCAATGTATCATGATCGCTAATGATAGATATTGATGGAGTGCCCATATCAGATAGTGTTCACTACCATATTAGATGTGATATGTTCCAACATGGCGATATGATCGTATCTTATTCAATAGGTCACTTCCACGTTTAAAATTCGTTAACTTGTTTGATATATCATGGGTACGGTAAATGAAACGTGAATGCGTACCATTTTGTCCTTTATTATCATTGTGACAAGAGCGAAAAAGGTACCCATTTTGAATTCTATGTTAAAATAGGCAAACGAGCGGAGATGGCTCTTTGATCATGGATCACTAAGTGTCATGCCAAAATTAAGAATAGGTCAAAAATCCGATTTAAGTCTATAATGATTGTCGACCCTGGTATACCTCTAGCACAACAATAAATATCTCACTACTGCATTAGTACTTCCCCCCATAGTTATAAACAATATTACAATATTACAATAGATCAAGTAGATGGTTTTAAATACCTAGGCAGCCTGATTACAAAAGACTCCAGATGCACACCAGACATTGTCGCAAGAATAGCCATGGCAAAAAAGCTTTCAATCAGAAGAAACAGCTCCTCAAGTCTAGTCTGTCACGAAAGAGCAAAAAGTTGCTAATTAAAGTGTATATCTGGAGTGTTGCTCTCTATGGCAGTGAAACGTGGACAATGACACAAAGAGATCGAGAGAGACTGGAAGCATTTGAGATGTGGTGCTGGAGACGAATGGAAGGAATCAGTTGGACCGAGAGAGTAACAAATGAGGAGGTATTACATAGAGTGAAAGAGAAAAGAACGTTGTTAAACACTATCAACAATAGAAGGGGAAAAATGATTGGACATTTGATACGACACGACAACTTCTTCAAGACCATTTTGGAAGGAAAGATAGAAGGAAGGCGAGGCAGGGGAAGACCAAGGCGCAGTTACATGGACCAAATAAGAGAAATAGTTGGCGTCGTGTCGTATCAAGAAGTCAAAGGGCTGGCGTGCGACAGGGAAAAATGGAAAATACTCCACCGACAAGAGGATAACTCTTAAATTTGATGATGATGCATTAGTACTTAGTTTACGCCGAACGTTTAACGCCTGTCAAAATCGAATGGCAATCAGTAGCGTTACAACTAAACGACGTGACTAAGTTTCAGTAGGAGTCTAATTTGTAACCACTTTTTATAAAACTGTTTTAAATTGTGTCATTCTAAAATCTGAAGCATCGTCCTATCCAAAGGTTGTCTGGAAGAGATCTCTTGTTAGCGATAAGACCGCCTGTTGTCGACTGTTGTGTATTTTGAGTTCTGTTGTATTTTGTGTGTAGGTACTTATAAGGTACTATAATAGGGGTTAGTAGTAGCTCAGTGGTACGGTTGAGGGATCTAGGAGAAGGGTTTAGATATCTGGAAGGAAATACGCAATCCACATACGAATTATAATGTATTCATACTATATATCCGAATACATTCACATTCAATTGTAATCTAATTAAAATAACACATCAGTTGTGACTCCGAGCGAGTCCCAGGCCAGAGTCCTTGGAAAACCATTTGTTTCCAGCAGAATGCCGCTTTGACAGGCATTCCAGAATATATTCAAATACGAATATGTTACTTTATGGTTCTAGACCAAGCATGGCCAGCCTCATACAGTAACAACCTCTACAGTACTCTATTAATCATTAAAGCATTTAAGCATATTGTATTCTAATGCTCCCAAAAATCGTGTTATAAAATAATGAAATGTTGTGAAAAATTAATAAAGGATTTAGGTAGGTACAGCCTTGGCCAAAAGTGTTGAGCACTCACACGTTTACCATATAAAAGTTAAACTTTCAATCAAGCATTTCATATCCTTTTATTAAAGAAAATTATATCTTTCAAAAACTAGCTACTTTCGTTGACGTTAAAGATAATTGCACGGATAAAAATGCAATTTGTCCTTTTATTGCAAACCCGTCTATTTTTAGTCTTCAGTTAGCAATAGCTACTTCGAAATGATATTATCTAAAGTTCTCTAGATATTCTTTAGTATATACCTTTTCATATTTTACGTCAATGTGCATTTTTGTAATTAAAAAATAATAAGATTTTTATAAGTTACAAAGGAAAATAAGGGGTGCTCAACACTTTTGGCCAAGGCTGTATCTATCTATTCATATTGGCATCGACCAAGTTAGACCACTTGCTTGAGAAAAACACAGATATTAATATAAGTGTCACATTAATATAATTTAATATCAAATACAGTATGACAACATTAGATTCATTAGAAAGCTGCCCTATCTCGTTTATTAGACAGCCTTGTCACGACAAGTGCTTGATTGATCGCATAAACTTATTAGCAATAAGTGTAACAAATATATGCTTAAGTGGTTAGTTATTAGGTGAAACAACGATAGAATGAATACATAAGTTGCAAATTTTCTGTTCAACAGGAAAACTCAAAGAGGGCATTTTCTATTAGGTACGGGTAACCGGGGTTACTTACAAGTTGAGGGGCGACTTTAAAATCAAGTTTTTATGCCGTATTTTAGTTTTTATTTGGTTAACCGGGGGTCAGTGATTCTAATGCCTTGAACCTTCGTAACTTTCCTAACTATTTACTAAATCATAATCATATTTTTTTTGTCCAACATAGGTTACAGGATCGTACAATTCAGTGAGTTTCACTATGTGGCGCTTTAAGGCATACAAACTGAATCGAATTAGAAATAGTGATGGTTAAGTGACACATAAGTGTTTCTAAATCTATCAAAGTAGTCCCATTTTTTCCTAAAGTAACCCTGGTTTACGGTACCGGTAAACTGGGGTTACTCTGGATTTAAGGGCCGATTTTGATCACATTGGACAGTGCAAATTTTGATCTATCATAAATCTATCAAAGTATTCCCATTTTTTCCTAACCTAACCTAAACCAGGGTTACTGATACTGATACTGGATTCAAGGGCTGATTTTGATCAAATTGGGCAGTGCAAATTTTGATCTATCATCCTGAAATCTACTTGATTCTATGTACCAATTGCCAATACTATTGAATTTAAGCTACATTATAAATAATGATGAATGAATGAGCATCCCCATTTTTCCTAAAGTAAGCCCAGTTCACGGTAAGATGTAAGATTATAAGAAAACATAGTATTTTGACATTTCCCCAGTGCTCACTCCTGCTCTGAACATGATCATGATGTCTGAGATGCGACCGTCAAGGCTGTCTCCATCGCCCATCATTGGGCATACCTTGTTTGAGGAACTTCGACACGAACGAAGAAGAACCTCACAATTGGGATTAGGATACATCATATTTTGATTTATTGACAAACAAAATTAAGTTTCAAAACAGTGTAGGGTAGACACTATCATCATCATCATCATCAGCCTATATATGTCCCACTGCTGGGCACAGGCCTCCTCTCATAGATGAGGGGGATTGGGCAGTAGTCCCCACGCTGGCCCAGAGCGGGTTGGGGACTGGAGCGGGTTGGGGACTCGAACGAGGGTAGACACTAGGCATCGGGCAATGGCCTCTAGAATCTAGACTAGAGTTGCAAGTAGGTTCCACTGTTCGTTTACCAGTAAGCGGGCCGTTAGCTTGTTTGCCAGCATTTTATAGAAGCCTCTTAAGCAATCCGCCAAGGTGACAAGCGTGATCGATCAGATAAAAGATAAGTAACACGTGTCTCATTAGCTTAATGCACATTATTAATTACCTACACGTACCATGTGTGGCGAAACGGTCATCGAGGAAGGCAAAACTACTTAGTATTTTGCTACTGGTTATTGGGTAATTATGGAATTAGTGACGATATTGATCGATGTGCAATCAATATGCAAATTGCAAGTACGATAAATTACAATGTCACCAGACGAAAAGTCTATTGAAATTCTTATCAATTTTTGTCTCGGCGTGCCACATCGTTAACTATTTACTTAAACCATCAATAAGTACCGAATTTTCCCGTCTAGCATGCCACCCAAATATGATCTTTCTAACTAGCAATATAAGTTTGAAATTGGTGTGGACGAGACTTTAATCCACCGCTCATTGAAATCCTTGCGACGTCTTTAAATGAAGGAAGAGGAGCTGTTTGAGATAGTCAAGTGCGTTTTGTTCTGAGATTCGAGGTTCCGTGGTGAAGATACAGTTTAATCATATTCTGGAAACCAGGCTCTAATACTACATTTGTCTCTCTAGCTGTCACACAAACGAATTCTCAAATCAATAAAAGGTTGGTAACGCGTGGTTCTGAAGTCGTAAGCGTTGAAAGTTTTGCTATCAATGTACAGTCCCGATTTACCTTCTATTGAGATGGAGAAGAAAGAAAAAACCTTTATTCGTAACATAAATACAGTACAAAATACAAATAAACAGAACACCACAATACAGAACATAGCCACGAAATGGCCCCAAATCAGCATAGTGCTAGCCATTGGCTAGCGCTGGTCTTCGTTTGGGACCACGTGAAGCCACGAAGGACAAAAACACAAAAATTACAAAAAACTAATAATATAAAACTTAAATAACATAATTTACGTCTTGAGGTCGTGGATTAGACCTCCGACTTGCGCAAATAGGTTATTTTAAAAACGTATTAACGACTTGAATTTAAACTTTCGTGAGTCATGTTAAAACTCGCAGTCAGTCAGTCAGTCTGCGTTGGTGAACAGGCACTTTTGTAATACTAACCTACGCCAAATATTGGGTTTAGTGCCAAAGACTGATTTATGATAAAAACCGGGAAAAACGCTACGTGGATGAATATTAAGAGCTGTAGAAGATTATCTTACGGAACCCTAAACAAAAAGATACAAAAGCCCTCAGGGCAGATTAGGGCGGCGATACTTTTATTCACAAATGTCTCCCCAATTGTTACATTCGAGGCCCATTACGCATTCCTTCGGTTTCAGAAGCAGCCCGGAAGCCGAAGTTAGTAACGCTAAGGGTGAATATAAGGGTGCAATTGTGCACATCAACAAGATAAATATGTGTTGCTATACATTTTGATTGATAAATTAATACGAGTACAAATAACGTGTAGGTAGTTAGCGTTAAATACAGCTAAAATAAAATAGAATAACAAAGTATGTATGTATGTAAGCACTTTATTGTACAATAACAGGTTTAATACATACATGTTACATGTCACAATATATGAATGTACAAAGGCGAGCTTATCCCTTTAAGGGGTCAAAGTATAAGGCCTTAATTACACACGTACGAGACTCGCATGCGATTTTGGCTACACTGCGCGGTTTGATAGATCGATTGAATTATTTATACCTCGGTAGCCCGCAATGTAATGAAACTCGCATACGAATCTCGTACGTGTGTAAATAAGGCCTTAATGTTTACTTTACCGCAAAGGTTCGGATAGGGTTACATGCCATCAACTAAGTTAACAACTTAGTCCAATAAATTACCAATTAATACATGCCACATGTTTCACATGTATAGACACGCCAGGAGGGTGAAAAGGCGAGCGAAACCGGGGCACGGCAGTAGTGCAAATCGATACATGTCGAGTGTCGAATCGACATCAAGCGTCGGGTCATGTATGGGCGCCATGATTTCGGAAAATACAGGACACGGTCTTTGAGAAATGGATTAAATCCTATTACTAGATTTTACGTACAGCCGAATTCAAAAATATTACGTAGGTGTACGTTCCTAAAACTTCAGAATATCTGAACAATCTTATATTGTATCTCAATTATATCTTAAGTTTTTTTAGCAGTTTGGGAACTCGACTGTACCATTTTGAAAAAATATATTCATCATCATCATGAAATTAATTATTTTTAGGGATATATACTCAATCGAGTAATGATCAAAGCAGAATTTTCATACAAACGAAATAATAGCGTCAATGAACTATAACAACAACATGGAAAGCTTTTAAGTTGGTTGTGATAAGATAAAACATCACAATAAACGTATAAAATATAGGTACAGGTTTAAAAACGATCACAAAATAAAAAAGTCCTCTTTAATCATTTTTGAAATTGAAGTGTCGCGGCAAAGATTATCAGAAGAGTGATATATTGAGGAACTGATTTGATTTTTGCGATGAAAACGCTATTTGGAGTTCGTCTTTTATGAAAATAAAAACGAAAATAGGTACTAGGATTTATAGCATCGAGGTTTGATGGTATAAGTATCGTATATTAAGTATTTTCTCTTTATTAGTCTTTAAATGTCAATTTAGTCTCATAATCAACACCAGTAAATGACATGCAGGCAGCAATAACATCAGCTTTGTAGGTAGTAGCATTAACTGTTGGCTTGTTAAATACATAAATGCAATTTGTATTAGAACTTATCATACAAGTCGTCCGTATTTTATCCTCGATCTTCTCTAGTAAGGGGTCACCCCAGCCTATCACCTCACTACGGTGAAGCGAGGCTCATGTCAAGCGCTCTCCACGATTATTCTGTGCTACATCACTAATAGAGGCTGCGAGAGCTGTGAGCACAGCCCTACAACTACGATAGCCTAATATCGTCCGATAGTTTTCATATCGGTTGGTGTATTATTTTAGGGTTGTCACTTTTTCACTCACACTAAAATTTTAAGTCGTCATATAAAAAGAAAGTCTTGCAGGTAAAGTATTTCACAAGCTTACTATCGAACATCATTTTCAATGCTATAACGCATAATAACCTAAATGAATTTAAACTTTCGTGAGACATGTTTAAAATTACATTACAATCCATTATCGTGAATTGAATTGAAGCGGTTTTTTTTTCGCAAGGTAGTAGAACATCGGTTTTTTTTCTGTAACTTGCTGAGACGAAATATTTAAATCGTCCGATCAATGTCCATGACCTTTGCTTCCAATGTCATTTTTTAATATTTGTCATCTCCAGATTTTATTTATCGTATGGCATTTATTTCGAACCGTGAGATCTTCGAGAAGACAGTACGGTTGCCAGTTTTTGTTGCACTTTTAGAACCACCCAGGGGTCACGTGTAGGGTAGCGGTGGGTACTTTCCCTACGGACGTGGTGCAACTTCGACTATCCTTTGTCAAGTGAGTGGGCAACTTGACTGTTAGAAGTTTTCAAGCCGCCCGAAGGCCTCTAACTTGGCTTACGACTGCTGCCATAGACAGCAGCCGGGATCAACGGCTTAAAGTGCCTTCCAAAGCACGGGAGCGCTCAGTTAGTAACCACTCAAAGCGGTCACCCATCCATGTACTGATCGCGGCCCACGTTGCTTAACTTTGCATAACGCTTGCGGCACGCAGGCGCCGCTGGGCCACGAGCGCTCCAGATAATGGTCTGAAACTAGTACCTACGAATTGTAAAATATTTCGCCTGATAATATATACACTCTGTATCGGAAAGATAGTCTTTAACATTTTTTTATTTTCCTCCCTGAGCTCAAATACATCCAAAACTTCGATTTCTAACAATTCAAGAAAAAATCTTATCGGATAAACAGCTCGGTGCTTCCATCGAGTAAACAGTCAACAAAAATATACCAAATACTGGCTAGGGAGGCCGCGACTGCCGAGATATCTGGGAAGGCGACTGAAGGTTTTATCATTGTTGACAGACTTATTGTTATGTACACAGAATGAGGTGAGTTGACTGAAAAAGGTTCCAGCGATTGAGTGAAAAAATAAATAACAAAGAAACTGTGGCTGTGTTTCGCTGTGTTTTAAGCTAAGGCTATATTGTACCTATCAGGAATAAAAAATAGTCTCAGGCTAAATGCCAAAATTATATCGTTGGATTGATTCGACACTAAGTGTTACAAATACTAATATATCTATTTTTCTATCATTTTTATTTTCATCCCAGTAATACTCGTATATGAGTTTTCCACTAATTTATAGGCATACGTATAAATGTTATGATCGATCTCAATGAAGAGAAAGTTTTCCTCTAGTTCGATCAAAATATAATTGTTTGTTCTTGTTACAGTTGAAGCAATCGAGACTTTTCTCCCTTGTGGGGTGGCCAGCAATCAACATTACTGAGAATGATATTGGTTGTAACTTGAAGTTCAATCATGCCATACCAATTTAGTGTAACCTACGCCAATCGCCAAAAAAATCCGACCGCTGTTACATAATCGTTTTCAGTTGTTTCGTAGTTTGACACATCTGTCTGTATATTTGGCACATCTTGACAATGTCAGGTGTCATCACGTAGTACGGCCGGCCTCATCATCATCATCTTCAGCCTGTAATCACGAATTGCTGAGCATAAAGGCCTCTCTAAATACATAATACGTAATCTAGTCTCATCCAGGAGTAACCCGCGGTCTTTTTAATGTCGTCAACCTACCGTGACGGTGGATGATGGACGCTTCTGATGGTCACCCTAACAACCCTCACAGGGGGCTTAACAACGTTATACAAGACAATACAATACAAATACTCTTTATTGTACAACCTCAACAAAAATAACAGTACAGAACATAATGACAATGAGTAGAGGCAAACAACAGTACCCTTACCATGAGTTTGCAATGTTTGCATTACCGTACTCGCTAGCGACTGCGTAATCGATTTAGTATGGCGATTCTTAGTTCTATTGCGTAACCGCCAGAGGCGCTGTACTTTTGTCCATACTAAATCGTTTACGCAGTCGCTAGCGAGTACGGTAATGCAAACATTGCTAGCTCATGGTAAGGGTACAGGCGACACTACGTTGGTTACGTTGTACCCTACGACGTAATGTCTAAGGCGACTTCCTGATTTGTCGGTGCGGTGGCAGTACGATATGAGAAAAGTGTCAAATGTCAGTGTCAGCTGTCAGTCGACTCGGTACCATTTTTTACTGCGCCCCTACATTTAAATGAGTGCTTCCTGACTGGCGCGGGATGCGCGGTAGCGGGACGATGCGAAGGCGATACTGCTTTGCTTCTGCGCATGATATTACTACTGCGCAAACGTAATACTGACAGTATTATGTCAAGCGAGAATCTTCGCGACGTCAGTAAGTTTACGTCAAAGAAGAAAATGTCACATATCGATCCCGCCCCGCGAAATCAGGAAGTCGCCTAACCTAACCAACGGGTGCAAGCGACAAACTATCAAGGTGACCAGTTACAGTTACCTATGAGGCCGACGGTACTCAAAATACAAATATGCCCGTCTACCCCTTCTGTGTATAATGTAAATTACATTATACACACTATGTAGAATATATCCACATTGAAAAACTAAAGATGACCGCTTTAATCCGGGCTCGCATATATAATTCAGCGATGGGCATCATGCGGAACCCTAATTGCTTTGAGGATGTTTACGGGTTCCGTTAAGGCCACATTAATAATTAAAAGGGTTCGGTTTGATGTCAGTTTTATAACTTTAACAAATTAACATGTTGCATCGAGTTTACAAAAATATGGGAGTTTTGAAAGTGGGCCCAAAAACTGTGTGCTTTTTGGTTTGCGGCAGTAAAATGTAGCATGCCGTCCAGTAAATTAAAAACTCCCAGATCTTGGAAAGCTTATATATATACTTAAGCAAAATATAGACTTAAGCAAAAAAAGGAGCGCTCGTGGCCCAGCAGAGCGCCTGCGTACCGCTTGCGGTATCTAAGGTTAAGCAATGTGGGCAGCGGTCAGGACTTGGATGGGTGACACTTTGAGTGGTTTGGAAGGCACGTTAAGCCGTTGATCCCGGTTGCTGTCTATGGCAGCAGTCGTTAAGCCAAGTCGGAGGCCTTCGGGTGGCTTGAGAACTTCTAACAGTCAAGTTGCCCACTCACTTGACAAAGCCTAATCCTAATAAGGCCTAGTTTCCCCTCGGGGTTGGAAGGTCAGATGGCAGTCGCTTTCGTAAAAACTAGTGCCTACGCCAAATCTTGGGATTAGGTAGCGGACCCCAGGCATCCTTCAGGATGCAACTGTACTGGGATAACGCTAGGAGGATGATGATGATACTTAAGCAAAATAATCACAAATCCTTTGTTGGGTTATGCTATTGCACAAACTATAACCGAACAAAGCTTTCTCCCACCCTGTATAACTACAGGATGGATCGGACGCGGTCCAAACCCGTGATGAACGCACCACTTACCTGATTGCTCCCGATCGCTTGAGATATTACCGTTATCCCGATCCGTTGGGCTAGTATCGATTGGGGGTCAAGCTGACACTAACGCTTCGCATTCAACACTGTATAACATTTTTAGCGTGCTCGCTACGCGTGCGCAGATAACGTGTCAGGACGAGCGTATGAAAGAGATGTAAGATCAACATTAACAATATCGCTGCCAAGCTTTTCGTAGCGCTACGCTTCGCCATTTTCTTTACACACGGAGAAACACATGGTATCAGCTATACCGGGTGTACAATCCAAATGGGTCAGTATGGTGAAGTCGAAAACTATGAGAGATAGCGAGATCTGTTCTTAGGAACCATGACGTCGATTTTAGATTTAATAATAATTACATTCAAACTATAAACAATAATTTATTCTAGTAAACAAGATTCCATTAGTGTTGTGCTTCTTGCGAGTTGCAGAATTTATACACATTGATTTTGACCAGGTTCGATTCCCCGTTATGTATGAGAGTTAATAAAAAAGTTTGAATGTAATTATTATTAAATCTAAAATCAGTTTAAAACCAGAGCGCCCGCAAGACGGGTTCCTGACAGTGAATGAATTAACCCATTCCATGCCCACAAACGTACGCTGCATCATACCCCTACGCGCAAACTTACGTCAGTACGTATAGCTGTCAATGAGCCATGAATGGGTTAGGGCGTGCGGTCTCTTATAGAGGTGAATTTTAGCCAATAAAGAATTTATTATTGGCTAAAAATCGTCTGTACACACAGTTTAACTTTTCCAGTTTCAGTTTTCTCACGTTGGTTTTTTTATGTATTTATTTCAATATGTTACATAAAATTGACGTTTCAGAAGAAAATCTGTACCTATGGAACTGAAAAGATATTCACATAAACGAGCCTTCTCTACATAAACGATTTCCTTCACTTAATGCAACAATTCAAATGCTCTAAAATAAACATGCACAAATAAGTGTAATTCCCAGTGGCATTGTTAGCGAGCAAATCTGCTGGCGCAAGTAACTTGCATTCAAGTTTTAATAAGGCGAGTCTAGTCAAAGTTTGGAGGATCCTTCCGTCCGGCTTCGGGCGGTCTTCGCTGCTTTTATAAGGCACTTTGTTCTTCTTCTAGGACATGTGTATCGCTTATAGAGCTAGTGAACTATCAAGTTGGTTGGTTTTGAGAAGTTTGACATATATTACTATTTACACATATTTTACTTATTTTATTTTATTGATTGTAATGACATGTATTATGGAATTAATGTTCTGAAATAAATTATTTGAATTGAATTGAATTACTACCTGTATTTGTTTTAGCTTATTGAAATATATTACCCGTCAGTTTTAAAGTTAAGACATCGATACTAAGTAGACGTAATAATATCATACAGTGCGTTTCCGGCAAGCGGGCATCAATTGAAACTGATTTTAATATAATCCATTAGCAATTATTTTCATCTATTAGCAAATCATAATTATGTGAATTAACTGCAAAATCAAATTTCCTAATTCCGCAGTTCCGCACCTTCAGTGTTCTATTACTTGCACTGCTTAAGATAATGTCATAGTAAACACGAAGGGCTGTCATTTACACTGAGTTGTCAATTTACTTAACAGTACATTACTATCAATTAAAATTTTGTTGAAACGTCAGAAATGTGCATTGCGAATATACTTCAACAGTCATAACTCAACTTTTGGACTAATTAGGCCATAGGACACGTCGGTTATGTGGCTTTGTCGGCAGACCGTACGCTTGTTAGTCACGGTTATTCTAAAAACAAAACGTACCTAAGCACATACAGAGGCCTCTCACCACTGCGATCTTTTACAAAAAGTAATGAATACTTTAAATACAATATGGAGTAAATAGAAAATCAAGCCGGGCCCTCGTTAGGGCACTTCCCGTTTCCGGTCGGCCAATCTGTCGCTCCATTCGCCCTACATTTTGGATAATATACATTACAGTCATACATACATATACAATAATGCGTATGTGTACGTAAATATATAAATACGTGATAGAAACACACAGACAATGTTATAAATAGAAAGAATGATGGGAATACCAAAACAAATTATTTTTATGTATTAAAAATACACGTAATCTACTAAGTGTATAAGTAGGTAGTTAAGTGATGTTAACTTAATTTCAACTATTCAAGCTACTTAAAAAACTGAACGGAACTGACAACTGGAAACAGTGAATTTAGCTATAATTATTTAGCTACTAGTAAAAATTTGGCAGCCAAGTTAATGAAGAAATTATAACTGTGAAGAATAGGTACCTAAGCAAAGTCGGAGCAGTCTTAATCTGATCTCCCTGCACTATGTCTCCACTCACTACTGGTGTACAAGCAAGCATACAATTACAGGCGCAATATATAAAAACTCACACACTTAAACATATTATGTTACTAGTAGTAGACTGTTAGGGTGATGCGTTGTATCTAGAAACTAATGTATTTTGACCAAGACAATTGTTTGATCTCGCAGTCTCAAACCGACTGGTCTTAAAAATTGCTCAATGCACAATTTTAGAAAATTAAGCAAACTTAAATGTATTTCAATCAATATAGTCAGGCACCTGTAAACTCGATTTATTTAATAAAATTACAATTGTATCTCCAAGTCTAGATTTCATCAACTCGGCTAGAGGAAACGCCGCGTAGCCAGTAAACTCTGAAACTTTATCTCCTCGGATATGAAGTCGCCATCTTGTGCCAGGTGCACCGCCATTTTGAATTCGAATATTCACTTCGTTCTGCCGACGCTTGCCCGCTGCATAACGGTGTAACGGAATATTAGAAGTTAAATGGAAATGTTGATTTTTGTACCTCGATTATTTTACGGGGCATTCGTAAACTTCGTTTTAAATTTAGTCGAGAGGTTTAACCAGAAATATAAATGCAAGTGGCACAAAAAGAAAAACAAACGCGCTGGGCATGTTACCTAAAATAGATTCGATGAATGTTTATTGATAAATACATAAATACGTAATGTAGAAAATAATCCCTTTTCAAAAGACGCTACTCAGATGGGCATATTCACTTTAAAGTGTACCCCCTACTTTTTTTTCGGATCTCGGTGATTTTGGGTATTCTGATTCAGAATCACGAGTACCATTGATTCAGATGAAGAAAAAAATGTCCTTGATTTTCCATAAAATTTTTCTGTCAGTTTTGTGACGAGCCATAGAAACTGTAAGAAAAAAGCGTCACAAAATTGACTTTTTTGGCGGGACACATTTTTGAACCGAGATCCGAAAAAAAAGTAGGGGGTACACTTTAAAGTGAAAATGCCTAGATGACCTTTCTCTTGAAGACCGTCAAGCCAACCTCAGAAGTTTGCAACTGCAGCTCATTTTAAATTTCATAGACAGTTAAAACTTTTTAAGCCCAGTCACTGTACAGAGCTTTCCTTTATGCAACCTGTCATTAGAATACTGAATTATGTAGAGAAGCTTTTATAAAAAGCTTGTATTTTAGCGTTCGCGCTAATGCATGAGCTTTGCGCTTTTGCCCCAATTTGAGCTTCTTAACTTATATTTAGCGAGGTTTAATTTTTCAAGCGGAAATATAAAATATATTACGCTGGTTTTAGCCGTTTTTCGTGAAATTTAAATCATTATTATTGGAATAGAAGCAGCGTTAGAGCATTTTAAGAATACTCGAGAATAAGGCAAAGAAAAATTAACTGACAAGTTTATTGAACATAACTTCGAATGGAAACCTTTAAGTTTTTGTCAAGCGGATGCGTCCGCTCCGCTAACGAAATTTTAATTTTCAAAGTGAAAAAAGAAAGGATAACCACGGTAGTTCAGTTGGTTAAGAGCAATGGATGGATTCCAGAGGTCGTGGGTTTAAATCCCACTTGTGGCGATTAATATTTAAAAAAATCACTTTGATTGAAAATTACGTTGAAAACAAGTCAAACAATAAAAAAAAGATCAGTACTGAATATGTATGTTTCCTTAGCTCTAGTTTACGCCAGTCACTAGAGAAGAGATACACATAGAGAGAGAAAGGGGACAACTCTTAAATTTATAATAATTTGACAAAGCGAGTGAAGTGTCTTCTTTTCAGTTTTGGGAAAAGTGCTGTCGTATGTCCGGATGTCCGGTTATTCTCCACTACATGTCGCGTTTCTCAACCGGATCTCGCGAAGTTTTGCAGGTTCGATAATAATGTGGATTTTTCAAAATAGCGGAGCCATGGGTGTTGTTAACGTAAAAAAAACATCACTTGCGGGGTCTACAGCCCACAGATGCATTATACTAGTATCCGATAGTCACTATTCGACACGGGAACATAACCATGTAACCATATAAAATCACGACGAGGTGAAATAAAGTGTAGCCTTCTAGAAAATGTAGTAACATACATTTAACATCGCAAAGTTGCAATTTATATGCACCTTAAACGCTTCATAACGCATGAATTGACAGCCCCCTGGCCAAACATGATATAGAGCGGTTTACGAAATGCACAGTTTATCTAACGGTACTTACGGAGTTCGCGCAACATGCAAAAGGCTAGTGGAAATATTTCGCTCAATTTTAAGTGATTTAAAATTCAGAAGCGGTGCGGGCGAAATAGGCTTGTATTTGCTTGCAGCCCGCTTTCATAGCCCCACTACTAAAGGAACACAGAATCACTTGTATTACCAACAAGTATTTTTTAGATATTTTCAGTTATTTTTACTTTGTTTACAGAAAAAGTGCCCCATGATTGGCTCCACGTTGGCTCTCGAAACATTGCTTAGTAGTTGAGCTACTTGCAGAAATTTTCCCGTGGGACTATAATTACTATCGGGTTTTTCATGGGAGAAGAGTATAAACCTACATTTTTAAAAGATCGTCAAGGCACATGAGTCTTCCCTGGCGTTGCAAATATCCGTAGGTGACCGCATACCATCAGTTCCGCTTGTTTGCCTCCAACGAGGTATAAAAAAAGTATCATTCTGACATATGTGAAAGGTTTATTGTCATCGGATTCTGGGATTGCTTCACTATAAAATGAAATAACGAAAATATTTCCTAATTTATTAGTGTAAGGCCTGAGTGGACGCTCGGAGCGGAGCGTTCGGCGTCGCGTCCAGCGGGGCGGGCGGGCGTCCATACTATTTGTGCAGCGGCGACTCAAGACACCTATGAGTGTTAATTGTTTGACATGCACGCCCCGCTGGATGCACCGCTGGACGCCCGACTCGAGCGTCCACTCAGGCCTTACACTTATTCTTCGGTTTCTGCTATTGTGAGTACTAATTAAATAAAATTATTATTCTTTATGTATTGAATACATCCCGACGTTTTGAATCCTGTGGTTAACCCGGTAGACTGCGCTTGGTTTGTATTCAAACTACCTACATTTCTAAATTCGAAAAAGGTCGATTCACGAAAGCTGACGCGGAATATCTACGAAATTAATGACAGTTTCACTCATTTTCCGCGATAGCTTTCGTGAATCGACCTACAATACCTACATGTTGAAAAAAAGCGGACATTCCACTAGTAGGGGCAGTCGAATTGAAACCAAACGCACTCAAGCCACGTGCGCTCGCTAACTCCTCGTTTACATTACAGACCGACAGATGGCGCCCGAACAACAACCAGCGCAGCCTGAGCCCTCGTCTTCTACCATCGGTACTTAGGACACGGTCCAGTGTATAGCGGTCGCTATGAATACTGCACCAAAATATGTGTAGACCTGAATTATAAGAGATAGCGTTCAATAAAGGCTCTAGTAGAATTGGCTGGCGACTCGAAACCAACGCATATAGAGCTGCGATTGCCAAGTAACTGTATGTGTCAAGAGTTCTAAGTGTAGTGGTTCGTATGAATATGATGCCAATTTGCGGAGGTACGCGGGTTGTATGTTGTATAGGTTGTGTTGACGCGCAGCAGCGATAGTTGGTCGGGCATTATGGAAAGAGTAATTAAAAGTTTTGCACATTAAGGCGCGGGTGGGACGAAAGGGCAGATACGGTAATCTGTATTTTTTTTTCCTTCTATGTTAGTGCTATTAATGTTGTGCGGTGTTAAATCAAAACTTTTATTATTTTTCGAACTCACGATATGAAGTTTTAATGATACAGAGGATATTATGAGCTCAACAGGGCTTATAATTTTTACAGCAACAAGTTTTTCATTAGCTATTCCCTTATCTTGCTGTGAAACAGTCGAACTACGGGAACTAATGTGAATTGTGAAGTGATTTTTGCCGATGAATTTGACCGGTCGCTCCAATATCAGTTTTCTTGAGAAATTTCAAAGATGGATGGCCCACACCGGTTTTCAAAATACGTTGATGCATCGTAAACTTGAGAGGGATAGAGTTATGAGATAAAAATGTATGAACCAAGTCACTGCGTTCAGACTCGATTTCTGATAAATATTATGGTTTTCTGCTAATCGAATAGGTAGGTAGGTACAGTTTATTCTTCTGTCCTTCAAAATATTATAATGAGAAATCACTCTTGAGCTAAAATTCGCTAGTTTGTACATCTACTTTAAGCTCTATGTTTAGTTTAGTTTATTTATTACTTAATGAAAATTTACATATCATTTTATATAATTAAATAGCATGAATTCACAAGAAGATCGTCAGGATGTATAAAGTAACAATAATATAAAAATAAAAATTAATAAAAATATGATAACACGACGTAAGTATTTTTACAATTTTTTATTTTAACACAGAAGTAATGTGCTCTTTTTTGACGTGTACAATATTTAGAGTATATTAGGATATTGCTAAATTTATGTGGAAACACAAAGATGAATTTAAAGCGCGTCATCCTGACCAACGCAAAACTGGCCGCGATATAAAGCCCGTACGGGCAAGATTGGCGCGTACATCAAATTCATTGTAGTCGGTGTAAAAATATTTAAGCAATTGAGCCCGGAAATGAAAGAGGCTTCTTTTTATGAGCTGTATATTAAAAGATTAAAACTATTTTTAATTGACAAAGCCTTTTACAGCGTAAACGACTATTTGAATAATGGATGATAATATTAAGTGTAAGGTGACATAACTAAAATTGTTAGTATTTTTGTTTGTTTTTTTCTTATAATTATTACTCGTATTTTTGTTATTGATATTTGAATTATTTAACATGTACAATTTAATTATTATTTTTGTAAAGTATTGTAACTTTTTTTGACTTGTGCCTTTTTAAATGCATTAAATGATTTGACTTTGACTTAGTTTGATTTCCAATAACAAACTACCCGGTCAGTAAGACCACACTGTATAATAATGTGGAAAGCAAATTGGGTTAAATAATATACAAGTATCGAGTCCGCATCTGGCCTGTGCGTTATCTAAGGTCATTATCATTATAGAGGGTGTTTGTTATGGGCGGCAAATTGTTTCTCCGGCCAACCGTGAAACGTGGAGAGAACACACCTTTTACTAGGCGATGTAAGCGGTGTTTTGTGAAGTCCCGTAGCTCTAGTATAAGTTTTTTCGAAACATTAACTAATTCAACGCGTTTGCGTTTTGTCTCAAAATGTATAAAAACGCTCTCACCGAGTTTGAAATACGCGCGTTCATCGGTTAGCAACAAATGTTATACTCGCTGTTTTAGTTTCCACTAGTGACCACCAGAGGCGCTGTTCACGTTTTCATACCACTTTCATACATTTTGAGACAAAAGGCAAACGCGTTCGAATTAGTTAATGTTTCGAAAAAACTTATACTAGGGCTACAGGTTAACTTCATCAGGCGAGATGCGCCCCTCTCTGATCCAATGCTTACAAATCTGTGTTACACAAAATCAAAAATAGTCACACGTTGAATTGTAACATAAAAAACGTAACAAAACTTTTGAACGGGGTCGAATAACTTGTAATACAAACAGCAATACTTTATTTACAGACCTTGCTTCCTTGCATTAAGGTTCACGAATGGTCAGTTTAACTGTGCTGTCGATGTTATCTCAGATATAATTATGTTAAATATCTAGTGATCGGGCGGTGCTCTTCGGTCGATGGTCTGATGTGGGTCCTCACAGGGCTCCGACTCGATTCTTGGATTGCATGGTTAAGGCGATATATCGATTGAATAACCCTTTGTTTTTCGCTCACGACAAAACGGGGTGCAACCCTCTCCGAGAATGGCTTTTTAGACAAATCCCGTTAAATATCTGACTGTGTGCAGGTTTATTAAATTTCCTCTTGTCAGTACCTATATAAGGTAAAATACCATCATATTAACTTAATCGTGTCTTTTAATAATGCGTTGTTTAGTAGGCTGAGGAAAAAAAGGAAAATATAGACTCGACTTTGGATTTATTTTCTATCGAGAAAATTTTAAGCAATCATGTTTCGCTATTGTCTGTACCACGATCATATAGTCAAGAATCAATATATCTGAAAATCAGCCCCTACTGTTTGCTAGTGTGGGCAGGACAGCGTTTCAAAGTCTCCAAATTTCTCAGTGTAGCGCCTTTTAGGACCGACGAGTCGCGTTCTTCTACTACCACATGGTAGCAGGAGAAACATTTCCAATAGCAGATAGTAGTTAGTAGGAGAAAGCTCGTCGACGGCGCGTTGTGTGCTTAGGCCCTTACATAGAACTGGGATATATTGTTATGCTCAGTAAACAGTAGCTTCTGTTGTTTTATGCTCAGGCTGTGCTCTCCGTGCGATGCTCTGATCGAGGTCCTGACAGGGATTCTGAATCGTTGCTCATACGCATTCGGTCTGTCTGCATGGTGAATCTAATCTATCACGGACTTAGAACTGGCAAAGTAAACAATAAGCAATAGTAGTTGTGCCATGGTCTGATCAGAGACCTGATAGGGCTATCTGTCAGCATGGTGAATCACGGGTCTATAATGTTTAATCGTTTATAGACCCGTGGTCCATACGGGTACTGATGGATTTTATAGATTACCTGTAGATAGTATTAGATTTTCCTAGAAAAATATCTGTAAAATGGTTAAATTACATTAAGTAGCTATTTTTGTTAAGAAGAATTTGAGAAATTATTTTGTCACGTGAGTATCACGTGATATAATTTTTGTTCAAAATTATTCTAGTTTATAGAAGTTTATTCTAGGAAAGGGGGAATTTCACAAAAATGGAAATGGAATGCCAATTTATGAAAGTTTCTTAAAATATCACGCCGTTAGCCTGCAAATGTCAAAATACGTTTTGTATGGAAAGCGTCACACCTTAATTTCGTAAAATTTTAAAATTTTAAAAATATTACGTCTTTACTTTAACTTTCTTGTAATATGAATGAACTACCAGGAATTATACGGACTTACGCTTGTACCTACCTAAGTAGTTATTATTTCATATTTTGCTCAAATATGTACCTAAACAAATTTTTACCTTACTGCATCGGAATAAAGTTGGTAAACGTTTATATATTTTTGAATAGGTGTGTAACTAGTTTAAACTTCGGTGGTAAATCGTGGCCCCCTGGCGGCAGGTGCAGGCGATGCAAATCAGCATGCAGTTTAAAGTTGCATGTTTGCAGTTGGGTTTGCGGCGGAAAATACGAGTTTTAGTATGATCTAAGTTTTATCTAAAATATAGGAGGGAGTTTTAGTGCGGAAAACCGCCATAATAACTCCAACACATAGCAATGATGTAAAGAACACTTTATGTATGTAGTGTTGTGTTCCTGGCGGTGAATATGGACCTGCATTGCATACCTATGTGTCTAGTTGTCAACACGACTTATTCCCAAGTCAATAATAGTATAGCGTAGACCTTAACTCTCCCTCTCATTTTGTAGATACGTAGAAATACTCACATAATTATAAAATTTCCATAATCTTTTCCTTATTACCTGAAACAAAAATATATTTCTTAGTATCATATTGTAACAAATTAATTATTTTAATTCGCCCTGTGCGGGTTTCCACTGTGTGTTTTGTTTTCCTTTATCCCACAGTAAATGTCTCATGATTTTAAATATTTCCGAAAAAACGAAGGCCATATGTAAATTAAATAATATGTACAACGATAATTATATCCCTCCGTCTTATTGGGTCATATCTGTCTTTAACAGGCATGTATTTGACTGCCTCCGAAGCGACTAGCTGGGCTGGTATTCACGTTTACTGTCGACTCGCCTCAGCCGGACCAGCGTAAGTTGGACCAGCGATTACGCGTTGTTAATCCTGAATTACGAATCCAAAATTCAAAATTCAAACATTTATTCTGCAAATAGGCCACAAGGGCACTTTCACATGTCATAATCAATCAATCAATCAAACAAATACTCTTTATTGCATAATGTTAATGTACAATTTAAAAAAGTCTTACAATATAAGCATATGATAGATTTTTCATGAGAAAATATTAATTTACTATTTAAGAAATATATCAATAAGAATTTAATAAATTTTGAATAAATTAATAAATATTAATTATCTATTACAAACTTTACAATAATAGTAAAATTGAGAGATGTATTAACAAGATAGGTATAATAATGTATACCTACTGAAGCAGAAATCAGCAACTGGTATGTAGAATGTCTTAAATTCGTTGTCTTCTGTCGCATTTTTATCTGTAGCTCTAGTATAAGTTTTTTCAAAACATTAACTAATTCGAACGCGTTTGCGTTTTGTCTCAAAATGTATGAAAGTGGTATGAAAACGTGAATAATATTTGTTGCTAACCGATGAACGCGCGTATTCCAAACTCGGTAAGAGCGCAAACGCGTTCGAATTAGTTAATGTTTCGAAAAAACTTATACTAAAGCTACTGTACTTATTTCTATATTTATATAATTTTTTATGGCATAAAAACGTTAAAGTTGGATATTTTCCAAGTATTTTCGGAAGTTTTGTATTATTATTAGTAACACAAAAATATTTTTTAAAACGAATAATAACAAATTACACCCATAGTATAAGGTCTCAGTCTGAATAACAAAATTTAATAATATCTCAAAGATGTAAATGGTCTCTGAGCGTCAAAATAATCTTAATAATGACTATTCTAACGTGCTTTGAGATGTACATGGTCTCAAAGCGTCAAAATAAAAATAATAAGTTTTAAATATAAAAGGAAAAAAAACAATTTAATATAGAGGTGTCTCTCAGAGTCAATGTCAACAAAAACTAATCCATCCTGGTAAATGAATCCTGGTGTAGGTGGTGGTAATATACGAGGGTGGTGAGGCGTGCCGAAGATTGGTTATGAATCGCATTGCATTTTGCTTTCCTATTGAATACGGTAGGTATTTATTTACTAGATTTTGCCCGCGACGTTTTAAACCTTTACGAAAATATCAATATCCAATTAGTAAAAATAAGCAAACATGACCTTAATGTCAAGATCATAGGAGCGTAAATGCAGGTAGATATACTATTTATGACTTAAGGGGAGGTATCCCCAACGCAAATGTCCCGCTCTAACACGCGTGAGTTTACAATTAACCATCCCGCTCTCTACGCAAGCTCTCCGCGCAGTTTTGTAAATATTTAGCTATAGTCATTAAGCCAATCATTTTATCAAAGCAAACCCTGCGAATATGTCTATAACTATTTACGATCTTTAATTGAGTACAAAAATTAAATGTTAAATATCAGTAATATAGCCGTAGTATGGGGCATGCTGCTGCAAACATGGCCACTAGGTGGCGCCACTAGAGTATGCCACATCTGGATTGATGCACATTTAACTTTAAAAAATATTGTACGTTTAAAATACCGTTATAAATAATAATTATTATTAAACTTTGTATCTTAGGCTGAGACACTGTCGGTTAATATTTCAAAGCCATTTAAATACAAAAGGTTTTGTTTAGACAGAAGGGTGTCATTTATATTTTCGTAAACATATACTCGTCCGTTTAGCGCGATAAAATGGATCCAAATGAAAAATACGGACGTCTGACTCTGACACAGCTAAAAGCACTTTTACGGCAACGCGAGTAATCAGTAAAAGGACCGCAAAATTAAGGTGGTTGTAGAGGGAAAAATGAGGAAATTTCTGAAAAAAAAAACTACTTATTAATATATTAGTATGCGTATCGTAAAATATACGTAATAATAAACATTATCAGCAAATATCAAGTTCATAGGTCTCATCCCAAAGAGAATAATAATCACGAACGAATGTCTTGGCACAAACTCAGTGGCGCCACCTAGTGGCAAAGTTTGGCAGCCGCCAATCCCATTATTCTTTTTGGGCTGAGACCTATGAACTTGATATTTGGTGATAATGTTTATTATTACGTATATTTTACGGAACACATACTAATACATTAATAATTAGATTTTTTTCAGAAATTTCCTCCTTTTTCCCATTACATCCACCTTAATTTTGCGGTCCTTTTACTGATTGCTCGCGTTGCCGTAAAAGTGCTTTTAGCTGTGCCAGAGTCAGACGTCCGTATTTTTCATTTGGATCCTTTTTATCGTGCTAAACGGACGAGTATATGTTTACGAAAATATAACTTACACGCTCCTGTCTAAACAAAACCTTTTGTATTTAAATGGCTTTGAAACATTAACCGACAGTGTCTCGACCTAAGATACAAAGTTAAATACTTATTATTATTTATAACGGTATTTTAAACGTACAATATTTTTTAAAGTTAAATGTGCATCAATCCAGATGTGGCATACTCTAGTGGCGCCATCTATGCAGAGCTTTGCGCCGCCTGCCCCATTGAAAATACATTCCAAAAAGGGGTAACTTCGCGATTTTTTTCTATCGAGTGAAATTCATCAGGTCATGTAACTGACTGCGATTTTGACTAGACAAGATCCTTATGTAACACATTTTTTTTTTTTAATTTTTGGACACTATATTCTTTGTCTCAGATGGTTTTTAAAAACTCAAAAGTGGTAATACACGGCCTTAACTATACGCGCGGAATTCATCATAGTTATAATTTTGAGAATTTACCAGAACATCAATGGAAAACCCTTCCTTAGAAAAATCTATTCGGTAAGTATTTGCCGAGTTTATCACACGTACAGACATACATACAAACGTGGCAGGATACTTTCTAAAAGTAGTGATTTGTCCATAATGTAGTGATTTGTTCATACAGTATGTAGTAATTTGTTTCGCACGCTTGTGATGTCTGCTCTTGGCGGTCACATGAGCGTACACGCAAAAGATATTGTACTTACCTACTTTTGAATACGAAACGCAAGTCTACAATCGACCTTCAGGAGTTCACACCGTTGAAAACAATGTGTAAGCGGTTTACAAGTTTGGCGAACGCAAGATTAGAACCTCCTTTATCGTGTGAGTTGCGGGGGTAAATAACAATATAATATGTAGACACTTCGTGAGTACACTGCCGCTAAGAATTGTGTAGGTAACATTTAACTTCGTCAACTGTGCCAAGTTACGCGACACAGGGCCTAACATTCTGACGCAAGAACAAAAACAAAACCAATTTAGTACGGTTTCAGAGGAATTTCCGTGTAGAATGAGCTCCCTGTCGAGGTTTTCCCAAGAGACTACACTAACAGTATGGGGCGCTCTTCAAGAAAGGAGTGCATACATTTTTCAAAGGGACGGCAACGCGCATGTGGCGCCCCTGGAGTTGCACGCGCCTATAGGTGACGGTGACCGCTTTCCATCGGACGGGCCGTACGCTTGTTTGCCACCGACATCGCATTGACGTGCCTCATGCGTTACGTTTTTAACTCATAAGTTTATCCTTGTCACTGCGTTAACGCACCGTTAAGCAGCGTTGTGATTGCTCCTTGAAACCAGTTTTAAAATGGACGCGCTTTTTCTGGTATTAATTGTTGCACTATTTGAATTGCGGTGTATTTCGCCTTAATGATTAGGTACGTCAGATGTGAGCGAAAATACACTGGCAGGGCGTTTCTTGTTTATGATTGGTTTTGATCTAAGTACTTCTTATACCTCTGCAAAATACCCCTATCCCTATACCCCAGTACCCCTAGGACGTTAGGACGTATCCGTAATACCCTTAGATCGAACTATGAAATATTAACATAATATTAATGAAAACAAACATTTTCATTGATAAAGTGTCCCCACTGTGCAACGCGCCTAACCCGTCGTATGCGGATGTCAAAATTGTACAATCAAGTAGTGACCTTGAGATGTAAAACAATACGGAGATATAAATTAGGCACCAACGGGTTGCACTCCGGGAGTGCCGGCAGAAGTGAAAACTCAATAAAGAAAGTAAATAACAAAGATATTCATATCCATATCGGTATCGGTATCGGTATCGGTATCCGTATCCGCTCCCGTATTCATATTCATACTCATGTTCATATTCATATTCGCATAATCCATTTACATATATACTCGTACATAATATGTCCCGAGTATCATTGTGTCTTACGCATCTAAGACCAGCTGAGTTTGACCCCTCCTAACATGGCAATCACGATACTAGGAGGGGTCAACTAGCTAGTCTTAGAATCTGTCGCGAGTTTAACAATTTTTCCTCAGTACAAAAGTGCTCAGCGCCGTTAAAGAAGTTTTCACTTCAAAAATGACAAATGTCTAATCTATAATACGAATTTTCTCCAAAGTTTTTATTACATTTTAAACGTAATAAACAAGACCATAACATAGTCTCATATGTAGTCATATTCTCAGAGCTTCTTCGATAGTAGCTCATCCATCCACATCAACCATCCAATAGAACCATTTTTCCATAACGTATCGTTTTTATCTCAAATTCATACGGAGGCAGAGGAGTCTCTCAGTACAGGGTGATTGATTAAAACAAATCCAAGATGGAGGGGCGCAGATGCGTATTGACAGGGAATTATTATCGCTTTGTGTTCTATCCCGAGGGAAAATTATTGTAACGATCTTTGGATTTCTTTGAAAATTTCCCAATGATATTATAAAAAAGTTCAATTTCGTGTTTTTGTGTGATGTCCAATCCAACCTCAGCTAGGTAAATATTTTAAAATAAAGTAATTTAAATAGATACTTTACAATATTTAATGATGGAATTTCCAGATCACTGTAATTCAAATTTAAAACATATTTTTTCTCCATTGATTCATCGGATCGTGAAAAAAACTCGTTTATTACAATATTAAGGGTTCGCGATAGTAGCTGACTGAAGATTTTCGGAAAGCTAATCGTTCCTTTAATTCCGCACCCCTTTTCGTACCCTTTAGGGATCAACCCTTTTAATCTTTACACAATGACGGCAAGAAAATGGGCAAACAAAGCACATTTTTCACTTACATTTTAAATAAAAGTCCGAGAATAAACCTGGTGTAATTTAGAAGACAGATTTACGAAATGCGAACACACTAAAGTCTTGGAACGTTGGCTGTCGCAGCAGAAATGCATATAAAAATAACTGCTTGATATTACTTATTGTATACGTTCGTGTGAGGTGTGCAAAGAAAAAGAAATGTCGTAACAAGGAAAAGTGTCATAACAATATAATAACACGAGGGAAGATGGGCAGGACCTATCTCCAAATATGGACAAGAAGAACAAGGAAATAGAGACTAGATAGAAGATTGAGCCAGAGATCGTCTGACGAAATCAGTTGATGACATAATAAGCCAGGTAAATTAGATAAGGCCGGAAGGATGCCGTAAAATGGAAGGTGTGCATGTCCGAATCTGAATAATCTAAAAACTGTAATGATGATGTTTGTATGTATGGTAAGTAACAAATAATATTTTTTGGTTGTCCCTAAGTACTATCACACAGTAACAAAGATCCTGCTATAAACAAGTATCTTTACTACAGGGAAGAGTATAAGGAGCTAATTAATACACTATTTTATTTATTTAATCGTATGGCATACATTTAAAATAGGTATACATTTAAAACACTTGACAATGGATTGACCATCTTTGGTTTAAACCCTCAAGAAATGCCAAAATATTTATTATTCAGTGTGAACTTTCGATCAATGTAACACTTTCAGTCTTTCAACATTGGCCCATCTATTATCAAGAAAAAACAGAATCAACCAAAATATTTAAAATGCCACGAACAAAACATGAATTTGCAGATTTTTTTATCCTATAATCCCCACAACCCCTCTGAGAAAGCACACGGAGTAGACTAATTACTTTACAAATATAATTCGACATGTTCAGGTCAAGTGTTAGCACTGATTATTCCAAGCCTTCGTGATTTACAAAATCAGAATATTATAGGCCACGCATCATTAACTTAATTTAGTTTAATCAACACCTTATCGTCCATTTCTTTTAATATATAAATTGATTGTTCACACACGTCAACGCGTGACTTGAGAACTGTTTAAAAGGATGGAGGAACAACGAACCAGCATCTTCAGTGAGCAGCTAGCTTACTGAGAGGTCCAAGATGGTGGGAATCAAATTTGGACTTCTATTATTATTCGTATCGGTCATCTACGCACAGGGTGAGTGTTGCACGTTTGTTCTTAATTACATGTTCAAATTATTTGGTACTGAAGACAAAAACGTGGCAGATGAAAATATAAAAATTATGCAGAGATACTTCAGATTTATTTTATATGAAGACTTTCAAAATGGCATATTTATTTGGTTTCATATTCCAAACAAATAATTTAAATTCAAAGTGGACAAACTTGTTTCTATAGAATTAAATATATGTAGGTCTTTCAATTTCCATGAAGTGTATTACCTCTACAATTTCAAAATAAAGAGGTATTTTTTTATCAGATGTAATATTGTATGAAATGCTAATACATTTTTCAAAATTACGTTTGAGAAGGCGGAAGGAGAGGCTTAAAAAATGCTGATTACAATTCCAAAGTTTTCTCTACAGTCTACAGTCTCGTAAGTCTCGTTTATGAAGACAAATTATCATCATCATTATCATCAGCCTATCTACGTCCCACTGCTGGGCACAGGCCTCCTCTCATAGATGAGAGGGATTGGGCAGTAGTCCCCACGCTGGCCCAGACAAATTATAACAATGTTAATTTCTTTTAAAGATATATTTATCTATATTTGTATTTAGAACCTATTTATTCGTAAAACTTTACTTGGATGCCAGAATTTCACTGCACATATTTAACATTTAAAACATTTATACATTATATTCTTCTATTTAACCACATTTGTATTGTTTTAGATGACCAAGGACGCAGTGGTAAGTAATTTATTTATTACTAACTTTACCGTCCCGAAATGTGGCTTCTTGAACACAAAGAAAAATGGCTATAACATAATTTACTTGTCTTTTTTTATTCTCCTAAAGCTGTATCCTTTTTTCGATATCAATAGTATTGTAATTCGGAAACAATATTTATATTTAACCATACTTGATGATTCAGTGATATCCAATAACGACTTAGATTTGGTTAAGCAGAACTTAGCTTCCGGAGAAAAAGTTTTCTGTAAACAATACAGCTTTCAAAATGTTTAATAATTCTTATTATGGAGGATGCCCAATTTCAACTTTCATTCGCCTGATTGGATTCAATAGCCTGAGATCTCATATTTTATATAACTAACACTCTCAACTATTCACCTCATCATCTTCTTTCATACTAAACAAACGAATAAGCATTCCGAGTTCATGAAAATATCAAACAAAATTTTCATGCAAATTTTACAGACTATCGTATGATGCTCGTTCATTTGTATATTCTAAATAAAGGCGACCGAAGGCCAAAGAAAGAAAAAAGTGAAACAACATTAAATTTAAAATTTGTTGTAGGCTGGGGTGGTGCCAGCGCAAACGCCGAAGCGATAGCAAACGCTAACGGCTTGGGAGGCAACGCGAACGCTGACGCCGAAGCCAACGCCGTCGCTAACGGAGGCGGTTATGGAGGAGGCAGATCCAGCGCTGATGCTGTAGCCAACGCATTGGCCAACGGAGGCGGTCTTGGAGGAGGCAGCGCCAGTGCTAACGCTCTCGCCAACGCTTTGGCCAACGGAGGCGGTTATGGAGGAGGCAGCGCCAGTGCCGATGCTGTAGCCAACGCTTTGGCCAACGGAGGAGGTCTTGGGGGAGGCAGCGCCAGTGCTAACGCTCTCGCCAACGCTTTGGCCAACGGAGGCGGTTATGGTGGAGGCAGCGCCAGTGCCGATGCTGTAGCCAACGCTTTGGCCAACGGAGGAGGTCTTGGAGGAGGCAGCGCCAGTGCTAACGCTCTAGCCAACGCTTTGGCCAACGGAGGCGGTCTTGGAGGAGGCAGCGCCAGTGCTAACGCTCTCGCCAACGCTTTGGCCAACGGAGGTGGCCTTGGAGGAGGCAGTGCCAGTGCCGATGCTGTAGCCAACGCTTTGGCCAACGGTGGTGGCCTTGGAGGAGGCAGCGCCAGTGCTAACGCTCTAGCCAATGCTTTGGCCAACGGAGGCGGTTTTGGAGGAGGCAGTGCCAGTGCCAATGCTCTTGCCAACGCTTTGGGCAATCGAGGTGGCCTTGGAGGAGGCAGCGCCAGTGCTAACGCTTTAGCAAATGCTTTGGCTAACGGAGGCGGTCTTGGAGGAGGCAGTGCCAGTGCCAATGCTCTTGCCAACGCTTTGGCCAACGGAGGTGGCTTTGGAGGAGGCAGCGCTGATGCATATGCCAACGCCCTCGCAAACGCAGCTGGCGGCGGAGGCAGTGCCAGTGCCGATGCGCTGGCTCAGGCCCTCGCCAACGCCGGTGGTGCCGGTGGAAGCGCTAGTGCCCAAGCTATTGCTCAAGCCCTCGCTAATGCTGGCGGTATCGGAGGTGGCAGCGCCAGTGCTGATGCTCTCGCCCAAGCCCTCGCCAACGCTGGAGGCGCTGGTGGAAGCGCTAGTGCCCAGGCTCTGGCCGAAGCTCTGGCAAATACTGGTGATGCTGGTGGCAGCGCTAGTGCCCAAGCTCTTGCTCAAGCTCTTGCTAATGCCGGCGGTATCGGAGGTGGTAGCGCCAGTGCTGAGGCTCTCGCCCAAGCCCTCGCTAACGCTGGAGGCGCTGGTGGAAGTGCTAGTGCCCAAGCTCTTGCTCAAGCTCTCGCTAACGCTGGCGGTATCGGAGGTGGTAGCGCCAGTGCTGAAGCCTTGGCTCAGGCCCTTGCAAATGCCGGTGGTGCTGGAGGAAGTGCTAGTGCCCAAGCTCTTGCTCAAGCTCTTGCTAATGCTGGCGGTATTGGAGGTGGTAGCGCCAGTGCCGAAGCCTTGGCTCAGGCCCTCGCAAACGCCGGTGGTGCTGGTGGAAGCGCTAGTGCCCAAGCTCTTGCTCAAGCTCTTGCTAATGCTGGCGGTATTGGAGGTGGTAGCGCCAGTGCTGAGGCTCTCGCCCAAGCCCTCGCCAACGCTGGAGGCGCTGGTGGAAGCGCTAGTGCCCAGGCTTTGGCCGAAGCCATGGCAAACGCTGGAGGTTCTGGCGGCAGCGCTAGTGCCCAAGCTCTTGCACAAGCTCTTGCAAATGCTGCAGGCGGCAGCGCTAGTGCTCAAGCCATGGCCCAAGCTCTCGCAAACGCTGAACCCGGTAGTGCCAGTGCCCAAGCTCTGGCCCAAGCTCTCGCAAGCGCTGCAGGTGGCAGCGCTTCTGCCCAGGCTCTTGCCCAAGCTCTTGCAAACTCTGGAGGTTCCGGCGGTAGCGCTAGTGCCCAAGCTCTAGCCGAAGCCCTTGCAAACGCCGGTGGCGCTGGAGGCAGCGCAAGTGCTCAAGCTCTGGCTGAGGCCCTCGCAAACGCTGGAGGCGCTGGAGGCAGTGCTTCTGCTCAAGCCCTTGCCCAAGCTCTTGCTAACGCCGGAGGCGCTGGTGGTAGCGCTAGTGCAGACGCGATTGCTAATGCAGATGCCATATCTCCTGCTCAAGCCGGTAAGTTTTGCACTGCTTTTAAGTTGAAACAATATGTATTAAAATCCAGCTTCGTAGTATAATGCTTTTCAACCAAACTCGAATATCGAATAATACTCGAATAAGAAAGTGTTTTTTTTTATTCTCGTGTCTGTTAAAAATCTGTTAACTTTATTGATGTTTCAGGTCAGTGCGCGTACAACGGCCAGATGATACTTAGAATAGCTACCCTACCGTGGTCGACATGCCAAGCTTGGGAGATCTGCGGATGCTTCCAGGGAACAAATGGACTCTTCTTGAGCTGCCGCAGATGCCCTGGCTGTGGTACGTATTGCTTGACGATTTAAGTTCACTGCACTGAGTGACTAAAAAAAACCGGCTTACCTAAAAAATCAAGTCAATATTGCCACTTTAGTCGGTAAGAATTTACCGAAACTGGCGAAGAATATTTGCTCAATCTGTTGAAGTTTTTGTTCGTCATTTGTTTGATTTACACATAATTAGAAGCACTAGAAGCTTTGTCCATTCTGCCTTCACTAAATCCTGAAAACCTTAACTGAAGCATCAAAAACTGCTCGCAATTTTTATGTTGGCTTTCTTTAACATGAATGTGAATAGTATCAATTTGTATCTTTCTTTCATACATGGCAACCTCTTCAATGTCATCAGAGATGGGATTATTTCAGGTCCATTCGATAAGAGACACGCGTCGTCTCCCACAGATTTGCCCAACAATCGACTTATTCCAGGTGGGTATTTCAAATCAAATTCCGAAATTCTAGTCATAAAAGATTGGTATAAGGTTTGATATTGAATTTACTAAGAACATAATACCTCAATGTCTTCTGTTAATGGCAAGAAAAACAAATATTTTGATAACTATTTGTACAATATATGCAGATTGTGTATAATTAAGATTTTAAGAAGTTTGGAAAACATGCAGCAAAATTTTTGAACTACCACATTCGTCTCACAATCAACATAACTCTAACTCTAACTACTGCGCCCATATAACAATACATTAATATACTTAACTCGAATGTCGGAATTTGATAAGAAATACCCAAGTTACGTATACGAGTACGAATACGATAGCATTTATGTATTAAATCCAATATCTTTTTATCTATCTATACTCAATCTACAGAATAATAAAGGATTCGAGCTTCACGCTAGTTCAATCAGTTTTTTGTGAAAGCATTATAATTGCAACTTTTTCGAGTTAATGTTTAAATTTTCTAAGTTCATTTCAAAATTTTTGCGCATCGCTTATCATAACTTTTTCTTTACAACTGCGGGAATAACACAAATGAATATTTTTTTACAGATGCACCCACTCCAGGTATAGTTATATATATGCTATAAAATTGATTGTATTTTATTAATGTAAAGTATTTGTACATAATTCATATTCTCAAAGGCCTAAATTTACAACTCTTGACACAATGACACCAAACCACGTAATACTGTTCATAGATTTAAACGCTTTAAGGCTGAGTACAACAAATTGATCTATTTTCATATTCGTCACTGTATTACTTAATGCGATAAATCTGCTGTCACGTGGAATATTTTTCTTGTGACTAAACACTGTTCAAAGTACTAACTCCTATATTTTAAAATGTTCTTGGTTAGCATAATTAATAAGAAACAATACCTATTTGTTTGCAGCACCTCCTTCCCCTCCAGGTATGGTTAATTGTGTCTTTAAAAGGCTATTATTTATACCATTTTGATCATTCAATTATTGTTTTGGCAATACCAAGTCCATTAAAACACGTGCCTTTTTTGCTCATATCAACAACAACAAGAGACAACGCACGTACTTCAGTTTCCTTTGCCGCAAATAAAGCAAAATACAAAGTTATTCATTCAAATTGCAACATTTGAGTCAGTCCATAACAAAAGGGCCCTTATGGCACTTTCTAGTTTCGTAGATATCAGCGTTTTAGTAAAATGCGGTAAAATCACATATTTTTTGTTTTTTGCATATTGATAAAGTATACGACTAGATGTGTATTTCTAGCTTGGTTTCACACGTATAAGTTAAGTATTTCTACCTTTAAATTAGTTGTAAAGTTTAGTAAAAAAGGGCCCTTATGGCAGAGGTCAGATAATAATGATATAAAATAGGTTAATAACTTATTCTAATTACTTCTAACCATTTTCTGTATTATTTATTTGCCTTTTCTGTTTACTGGATTCTAGTGGTACACGTTACAAATACCTATTTCTAGTCTCAAGTCAAGTAAGTTCTAGTCGTGCATGACCGTTGCAAAAATTTTTGTTTCTTATTACATTTCCTATAAATTGTATTTTTAGAGTTCCGTAGCCAAAATGGTGAAAACGGAACCCTTATAGTTTCATCATGTCTGCCCGTCCGTCCGTCCGTACGTGCGTCCGTCCGTCCGTGCATCCGTCCGTATGTCACAGCCGACTATAAGCTCTCTAATTATGAAAATATATGGTAGGAAAGTATTATTCTATGAATTGCTACATAATAGTAACGTGAAATTAAAATACCCTTTACATTATGTGGACTAAAAAGTTCGAAAACTTATATTTACTATGTTTTTGAAAGAATTAACAACATTATCTAAGGTATCAATGGAAATTGTACGAACGTTTGCTTTTGCAAAGTACATTTCTGAAGTTCGACTATTACTCATTAACTAGTAATGTCTACTTAGCTGTAATAGTTTTCCTTTTAAATTCATCGTATATACTACTACCATGATTTTTTTCACATGCCTAGTAGCCACCGTTTAGCTGGCAGGGGGGGGGGGACACTTGACCATAGCAAAAATTATCACTTCAAAGCTTAATATCACGCTAACCAATTCTTTAATCAAAAAATGCTTGTAGAAACCTTATAATATTTTTAAAAGAGCTATCCAACGATACCCCACACGATGGGGTTTGGCAGAAAAAAAAATTGCACCACCACTTTACATGTAGGGGAGGTACCCTAAAAAAAATTTTTTTTAAAGATTTTATTCTACCGTTTTGTCGGCGTCATTGATATGTATACTCATGCCAAATTACAGCTTTATAGCACTAACGGTTACTGAGAAAAACGGGGGTCGGACGGACGGACGGACGGACGGACATGGCGAAACTTATAGTTCCTTGTTTACTACGGAACCCTAAAAAAGGTAGGGCCGCTCCCCCCCCCCCCCACCCACCACCCTCTAATTTCCAAATGTATGAAAATTCTGAACAAATGAGGTGGTGTACAGTCACCAGCATTAATATCTGCCAAAACAATGGTGGCATAAATATCCGACACAGCTCCTTTGTAGGGCCGTAAAGACGGGTCAAATATTTATGGCGCCTTTATTATAGCAGATATTGATGCTGGTGACTGTACATTAATAAATACTTAAGACGATTTTTGGTTTGATAAAAATACGGCTACTGGTTTTTGAGTAATTGCTGAAAAACTGTTTTGCCCAAACAAAAGGGCGTAAGTGCCGTGAGTTTACTATGAAGATACGACCTTTTTCAATTCGACGTATCGGATAGTGGGTTTAAATATGGACTAGTAGGTGTCGGTACGGAACCCTTTATTGTGCATGGTCCGACACGTACTTGGTCGGTTTTTTTTAAATAGAGTTAAAAAATAATTTTTACTATGCGAAATTGCTTTTTCGTATAATGTAAAAATTACGCAAAATTCAAAAAACTTGTAATGAAAAGATTTATTCAGAATTACGTTCTAATACAAGATTGCTACTTAGACTATGTAAATATTATTACTTACTTACATTTTTGGTTACATTCGTCCATAAGGGCCCTTTTCTCAATTGTATGGAAGTAAACCTTGATTTTCATGTAACTTTAATCGGTCATAAAATTGAAACTAATTGACATAGAAAAAAAAAAAACCTGTGTAATGCTTGTCTAGACTTATTACAGGTAAGTATGGTATACTACACGGAAATTGTTAAATTTATTCTGGACGAGATAGAAAAAATATCATTTTCTATATTTATAAAAAAATATATATCACGTTAGGATTTTGTTTTTATTTTCCATTCGATGTGTTAAGTAAACTATTTTCTAGCACCTATTACAAATTTCCTTACTTTTTTATGATCGGCGCCTTGCACTGATCAAAGGCCATTTTTTCTCAACGGGGTAGTGGAATTGAAAAATCTTTGATTGTTTCCTATAGAAGAGAACCTCAAGATTCAGGATCTACCATCATCTATGTAACTTCCCACGGGAACATACTTTAAATGAGTTTTAAACTTCTCTTAGTTATTTCTCAAAAGTGCATTTTTGGGTTGAGTAACTTTGACGATTTATTAAAAAAAAAGTATGGCACTTAGGGACATGGTGATCATTGTTTTTGGTAGCCTATGTATTGTAGATTGTAGATCCGTGCGTAACTCAATACCGACCATAAAGGCCCCAGTGAGCTGGACGGTCACATTTAAACTATTTTTGAGAAATTAGGTACCTATTTAAGATTTCAAGCTCACATGGTCATTAACATTAGAATTACGATTAAAAACATGATAATTACCATGTATATTTGTGGTTTTGAGTTTCCGATATTATATTAATCCGTGATAATTTTGCAAGCGGCAACAGTGCCGAAATATCGGAAACTCAATACCAAATATAAACCCCCAAATAAATATCCCGTATATTATGTATGTAAATATCCCGTTTTTAATCGTCATTCTTATTACGTATTTGCTACAAGGCACTTATCATTTATACAAAACATACATAAATATATACGCAAAACCCGGTTACACCACACTGTTTTACACAGAAGATACAATTCATACAAAATTTTATTTTCACCAGAACCTTCCGAATAAAGAAATTTAGTAGGTAATTGCCTTTTTAGGAAATGGTTTTAATTTAGAAGCTTCGTTTTACCAACTGAGGATCCGATTGCAATCTGTATCAATCATCTTCGCCAACCTCGTCATAAATGTCCACGGTATGGCATACTAAAGTTACGCAAGTGGCTTGTAAGGCCGATACTAGAGCGACATCCACGACCGCAATAATTGACAAGTATGTCTCTCTCGATGAAGGAAGGCTATCAGCGCTGGTGTCTTAATTCTCTTCTATACATAAGAGATGAAACAAATGTTAATGGTCCTCAGCTTAATTGTGTAAGGATTCACAATGCTTTTTAATCTTTCAGGACCGAACCCAACGCCGCTGCCCCTGCCCATAATCACTCCCGTGGAACCTTCGCCGGCACCTGGTCCCGCCCCATGGCCCGCACCATGGCCACTCCCGCCGGCGCCGCGCCCGCGCCCGAACCCCTGGTCGTTGATATGTGAGGCATCATCAGCATCTAACTATCATCAATTTCATCGATAGACGTAATTTAACACTCTTAACAACCAGTGTAGCGATCAGAGGTAGCGCTCGTGGCCCAGCGGCGCCTGCGTACCGCTTGCGGTATCTAAGGTTAAGCAACGTGGGCAGTGGTCAGGAATTTGATGGGTGACCGCTTTGAGTGGTTACTAACGAGCGCTCCCGTGCTTTGGAAGGCACGTTAAGCCGTTGATCTCGGTTGCTGTCTATGGCAGCAGTCGTTAGGCCAAGTTGGAGGCCTTCGGGCTGCTTGAGAACTTCTAACAGTCAAGTTGCCCATTAGCTTGACAAAGCCTAATCCCAATAAGGTCTAGTTTCCCCTCGGGGTTGGAAGGTCAGATGGCAGTCGCTTTCGTAAAAACTAGTGCCTACGCCAAATCTTGGGATTAGGTAGCGGACCCCAGGCATCCTTCAGGATGCAATTGTACTGGGATAACGCTAGAAGGATGATGATGAACAACCAGTGTTGCGATTGCAACGGCTTAAAGGCCTTTGAACTACTAAGAAGACTTTTAATCCTAACTGTAATTTTTGTATGTATTTTCCGAGTAGTCTCCAAAGCATTACATATTTTGATTGTATTTTCTCAGGCCCACCGCCAACCATCATTCCTGGCCCTCCGCGCCCATACCCGGTACCAGTACCAGTGCCCGGCAAGCGAGTCGTCGTACCCGTACCGTACCCAGTACCATCACCCCCTCAGAAGATCCTCGTCCCCGGCCCAATCGTCAGGGTACCAGTCGTGACTCGCGTGCCTGTACCGGTTCCGCAACCCTACCCGGTGCCGTCGCCGCCGAAGATCATCCAAGTGCCCGTACCAGTGCCCGGACCGATTAGGCGTATACTCGTGCCTGTTCCATCCCCGCCCATCCGTGTACCTGTAATCGTCCCTGGTCCGGAGAGAGACATCCCATACCCTGTACCATCACCCCCAATCCGCGTGCCGTACCCTGTCAATAAGTACATAACCGTCCGCGGTCCGGATGTACTTGTACCAGTCCCAGTCCCAGTGGTCCGTAAGTATACTAAGATTAGATTATTTCTCGCACGATTTTAATTTTCAAATGTACCTAAATTCAATTCAATTCAATATTTAGTTCAAATTTATTTCAGAACCATGATTCCGTATAATGATTACATACAAGATTAAAAATGAAGCGTCTATTTTCAGATAACAAGATATACCCGGTACCCGTTGTCATATACGTAGGTAAGAAACCATAAAAAATACTTTTACTGTTAACGTTAAAATACGAATTGATTGACAAGCAATTATACTTAAAAAAAATCCCTTTTTTTATCTACCAAACTGTATTATATAAATAATTGTAATTTCAGATTATGTTCATAAATTTGGCTAAACCGCGCCTAAGCTACCATTTAGTAGTGTCGGCTTGCGGCCTATCGGTTGCCATTCAGTCACGGATGATATTCCTGATTGGCTAATATACGACCGCGTATAACTTGACATTTATTGGTATTTTTTGGCTTGTTAGTGAAAAGATTCGCCGATAATATTAATAAGACAGTGAATGACAGCTGGGGCAGCATGGAATCTACGGACCATAATCTCTTATCCATGAATGGAGACTTGTGACATTCAGTGGGACTTAATGATGATGTTGAACTTTCTTGGCAGCTCCCGAATGCAGATATCACGCACCTAACGTACCATTCGTGAAGACAGGAGACGCTTGTGTTGTCCTCCGCTGCCGTGTCAAGTACAATTACATCTACCTGGAGACCGCCAGGATCCCCGGTTGCGGTGGTATGCAAAGATAGTTTTAAAGAGATAAGGAACAGCAGTTCTCATATCGCATTTATTTAAAATCAGCTCAACTGCACACGTGCATGGTACGTTGTATTTATTTTTAATTGTTCTTATTTTTAATGTTTACAGCACCACCAAGCATCTACATCCCAGATTCTTCAGGTATGTATTTTTATAATCCTCATCGTCTCCTTTTTAAGCCATTATCGCAAATTTCTCTTTGACGAGACGCACGTAATATAAGGAACTGAACTTTTTCTGTTTGCTAAAGGCATTCAGCTCTAACACTACTCATAATCAATTAAAAATTAGGTTGCTAAAGAACATATTATCGTTTTGTGGGGGAAATAAACTTGAATTAAATATTTCCAGCTCAAGCACAAGCCCAGGCCCAGGCCCAGGCTATGGGACTAGGTGGTTTATCCGAAGCTCAGGCTCAGGCTCAAGCTCAGGCTTTGGGAGGTGGATTCGGTGGAGGCTCAGCTGAAGCTCAAGCACAGGCTCAAGCACTCGCTCAAGGTGTGCTAATGTCAATCATTCAATATTTTAATTAAATTACTTGAGTTTATTACTTAAGTAATAAGTTCCTTCCTAATATCAGGTCTCGGAGGTCTCGGCGGTGGTTCAGCTCAAGCACAAGCTCAAGCACTTGCTCAAGCATTAGGATTAGGCGGTGGCTCAGCAGAAGCTCAAGCCCAAGCGCAGGCTCAGGCTCAAGCTGCAGGATTATTAGGCGGATTAGGTGGCGGCTCAGCCGACGCTCAGGCCCAGGCTCAAGCTCAAGCTCTGGCAGCCGGACTCGGTGGAGGCTCAGCTGAAGCTCAAGCACAGGCTCAAGCACTCGCTCAAGGTATGCTAATGTCTCTTGTTCAACATTTCAATTTGAGTTTATTTGTGGTGCCTTTACACTATGGTACAAATTCTAAATGAGTATCTTTTTAATATCAGGTCTCGGCGGTGGTTTAGGTCAATCCCAAGCTCAAGCACTTGCTCAAGCTTTAGGATTAGTGGCGGTACCAGGAGGTGGCTCAGCAAACGCTCAGGCCCAAGCTCAGGCTCAGGCTCAAGCTGCCGGATTATTAGGCGGATATGGTGGGGGCTCAGCCGATGCTCAAGCTCAAGCCCAAGCCCAAGCTCAAGCTGCAGGATTATTAGGCGGATATGGCGGTGGCTCAGCCGACGCTCAAGCTCAAGCCCAAGCTCAAGCTCAAGCTGCAGGATTATTAGGCGGATATGGTGGAGGCTCAGCCGATGCTCAGGCCCAGGCTCAAGCTCAGTCTTTGGCACAAGGCGCTCTCGCTCAAGCTTTAGCGCAAGCTCAGGCACAAGCTCAAGGTACATTCCAGAACATAATTTTTCAGCACTTACTTTTTAAGGCAAGAGTGAATAGGTATTTTCTGGCTGAGCACGCTTTTACGTCGGCCTCATCTTTGCCTGGCTAGATGCTGTCCAAGAGCAATCCCATTATTATTAATAAAAAAACGTAACATATCCATTAGCAAATTTCTATCTGTAGTTAGTAGTCCTGGATAAAATTATTAGCAATTTTAGATGATCAAACGAACTTCTTGAAGTGAAGTTCGATCGATATTATATGAGTACGCTTCATTCGAAGATATAAAATTATATCCACAGTACATGGGTATAAATATCTATGTAACATGTAATGTCTGACTGAAATGCAGGTTTGACCTTTGTATCTTAAATCATATTCGAAATTGTCAATGCTTTTTTTGTTTCTAGGAGCTACCCGAAGCGGAGATTAAGGAACAACCGATATATCGACACCACGAACCCCGGCATCCTTAGTTAAGTTCAGCATCGTAAAAATAGACTAAGCACACCTCTTATTAATAAAATTTAGTGGGATTTAATGTCTGTTTCATTTATTAAACGTCCGTTAGCTACCTTAATCAATCAAATAGTGGACATTTATAGCAAATCGGTAGGCTACAACGAATCAAATTATATGCCAGTGATTGTAAATTTAATCTGACATGACACGGTCGAATCAATTTGCACAGTAAGTTATGTGGTCTTTAAATAGTCGTAGGTGGGAATCTGTGAGCATTGTGCCACTGGTGAGGTGAGGCAAAGATGGCTAGAGAAGGCTTCATTGGAAGCCTTGGGCTTTTGGTCCTCGTCTGTTCTGTCAGTCGTTCCACTCAGCAGTTCATACCAGACCATACTGAGATACCAGGTCAGTTTAGTTTCATATTCGCCTTGCAATTTATTTCGTCTTGATACCCAATTTCATAAATCTGAATTAATATAACAAGAGTTCTGTTTTTTTTTATATAGTAATGTGAATTATTGATTTTGAAGTCTAGCTTGCAGTCTATATTGACCTGTAAAGACTTAAAAATACTTTCAAATTAAACAGCAATCGAAGTGTTTACAAATAGTTGACTGAATCATAGTGGTTAATTATGTAACGTGACTTAGATAGCAAGTTCACAAATATTGACTAATAATTTTAAAACAACAAAATTATGCATGCGCATACTGTTCGTAGGGCTCATTTTAAAACCTAAAATTGTAAATTGTAAAACTACTTCAATTGAAATCCATTCAATGCCATTTCTCCATGCTTTAGTTTTCTACCTAAATTTGTTTAAGAAAACTCTCAGCAAAATTTTATTTTGGCTTCAAAGTCACTCCTGTTAACAGTTGAGAAAGGGAACAATATTCAAATTCTTTGCTTTTGGAGGACATATGACTATAATTGAGGCCTAGTTTTGGGTTATTTTTAAATGGAATGTAACTTTACCCTTTTCACTTCTCATCATAGCATAGTGAAACTATTTGTTATTTTATTTAAGATCTTCACATTTTTGTACCTATGTCTCACAAATAAATGGTCTCTCTCTCTCTCATCAATTAACAACAACAAAGTAAAACCCGATTAAACTTAGATTTGTGCAGATTTTAGTAGTTATATATTAACAAAACATATAGCTTACCTACTTATCCAGTACCTATCTACATGAATTGATTACCGGCAGATACACTTGACTGCACATTATAGAAAATTGCTAGTCCAATAAATTGCAAATTATAGTATTTCGTTTTATATCCGTGTCGTATTTATTATGTCGAATTTACCACGCTTGGCCTTGGCGACCCTGTTATCACAATAGTCAATACGCTTTCTTAGTCATATTTTAGTATTAGAAATATTATATAAAAAAGTTTAACTATATTGATTCAAGAAATATCTACTGTATGTTTGTTACCTCTTTATTCTAAAATCGCGGCACCGATTGCGATAGAATTTTATATGAAGAAGAGAAGAAGAAGAGATATTTCGTAAAACAGCTTATGGAAATCTAATAGAAGGCGTCATTAAAGCGATTATCGGGCATCCGCGCACGAAATGTGGATACAATCATACTCATATCCATGCAGTATAAGACTATTGACTGGAAATATGTTTAAAATGTTGGTGGGGTAATTTATTTATTTGTATTAGAATACAAAACTAGTGCCTATGTTAAATCTTGGGATTAATTAACGTGCCCCGGGCGTCTTCTAGGATGCAACTGTCCTGGGATAACGCTAGCAGGATGATTTGTGTCGGGCAACGAGGCCGATATTTACACATAGCTTACAGTATAACATATAGATTTGTATGTCGACGGACGACCGCTTTAGCTTAGTTGGTAGTGACCCTGCCTACGAAGCTGGAGGTCCCGGGTTCGAATCCCGGCCGGGGCATTTATTTGTGTGATGAGCACGAATATTTGTTCTTGGGTCTTGGATGTTTTCTATGTATTTAAGTATTTATTTATCTATATAAGTATGTATCTCGTCGCTTAGTACCCATAGTACAAGCTTTGCTTAGTTTGGGACTAGGTTGATTTGTGTAAGATTGTCCACAAATATTTATTTATTTATTATTATTATGTATCAATATAATAAAATAATATAAGAGTTCATTTAGGACTTAGGTGACATAAAGGCGTAGCTCCGTTGCATCGTCAGCTCTGATTAATTAGGATAGGGCCACAAGTTCAATAATAATACCAAGGATAGCGTAACCTTTGAAAATGAACTAGTAGGTATTATCAGCTATTTCGGAGAGGACCCGAGACTATCGAAAACTTGCATTAAAACAATACATTCAAAAGCAAGCAATATAGCCTTTATTTGTAACCAAGTTTTCACTTGCATCCACATGAATCTGCTCAACATCAAATGCTCCGTAGAAAGACACTGACGGTAATGATTTTCAGCTCAACGATCCGGTTTCCAGTCAGAGTCGGAAGACAAGTCAGCGGCAGCAAATGCACTAGCTCAGAGTAACGTAGCATCAACTTTACATAATAAATATAGTGGGCTTCTTTATTGATTCTCTTTGTATCAATGCCACCATTGCATATGCAAGAATTACCATATACACTGTGATGATATTTATGAATTACATACGTGTTTCGCATTTTCAAAGCCACACAGTAGTTCATTTAAAAATATCCACCATTTCATTAAAACAGTTACCAGGGCAATCAAAAAGTCACATAATAGTGCTATAAAAATAAGCGATCGAAGACATACACTGGCTGAAATGCTGGTAACTTTGACATATTTTTCAGTTGGGCTGGGACATCCAAGACCAGTGACGACAACATGGGCACCGCCACCGCCGCCACCGCCACCACCCAACGGTACGTGAATGCCAATCCTTGAATACCCAGCTGACATCATAGGCCCTATAAAGTCAACCTAAATAAAGTTGAACGGCTAAACGCAAATTTTTAACCATCGAGATTTTGATTTGTAAAACTGACACTGATTTTTGCTCAGTCAAACGTTAATTATCTGATCTGACGACCGCTTTAGCTTAGTTGGTACTGACCCTGCCTACGAAGCTGGGGGTCCCGGTACGAATCCTGGTCAGGGCATTTATTTGTGTGATGAGCACGAATATTTGTTCTTGGGTCTTGGATGTTTCCTATGTATTTTATTTAAGTCTCTATTTATATATACATATATATATATATATATATATATATATAAGTATGTATACCGTCGGTCAGTAGGTCAGTACCCATAGTACTAGCTTTGCTTAGTTTGAGACTGGGTTGATTTGTGTAACATTATCCACAAATATTTTATTATTATTTATTTAATTATGTATGAAAACTATGTAGGTATAAACAGCTGACTGGGCAAAACCTGACTGAACCGACATCATCATACACATTACTGCATAATTTTGATGGTTTGGAAACGCAAGGGAGCTCAGAGAGTCTGCTTCAGTAGAGATCTCGTTGCAAATTGGACTGTTAACAAACCGATGGTATAGTCAGGTTCACTAGTGTATACGCATTTTCGGGACTTGTTACAAACGAATACAGTGCTAAAGTGCACATATATTATGTAATCGACTGTAACTCGACTTTTCAAGTAGGCATTCTAAATATGATGTGAAGCGGACTACGTGTACCGGGAAGCATAGGGTTTTCTATTGAGATCCAAAATGATAGAAAAATGTTCGTATTGGGTGTGGCTTAGTGAACTTTTTTTATTAATAAATAATTAAAAATACATTGCCTTCTACTTACTATATTCATTGAAGCTCCACACGCAAAGAGCTGTAATCTCAGTACAAAATAAACATAAAAAATACTGGAAAGGCCATCAAGCTTCCGTGAAAATAGATCAACATTGACATTTATCCCTTGGAATTACAGGCTGCGTATACCCTGATCAAGTTATTTATGAGCGGGACATATACGACGAGTGCATGGTGTGCGTGTGTGTCCAGCGGCCTTACGGTAACCTTGACCGGGTGTGCGGGCGTTGTGACCAGTGCCCACCACCAAGGCCACCAACACCACCACCGCCACCGCCGCCGCCACCTACAACAATAAGGCCAGCACCGCTACGTGAGCCATCCATATTACCATCATCCACAATTTTACTTGAACCAACTTGGTCAACACTGCGAGCGTTTCAACCGCTATCGGTCCCTTGCTCGCATTATTTTTTAATGTTCCTGTGGACTTGGATGATATAATTGGATAACCAAAAATGGCCTCCAAATCTGCAGGAACTTTAACAACATGCCAGCAAGGGATTGATAACGGTTGAAACGCTCGAAGAATCACCCAAGCCGCTTTGAGCATACAGATGATCTATATTAGCTCTTTAAAGTTTACTAGAAATACCCGTCCTTCTCAGAAAAAATAGGGAGTATGCTTGCTTTCAAGCAGGCCGTAAGCTTGCCTCCGTCACGTCAATAAATATGAAACCGCTGAACGAGAAGAAATAACAATATGACTGGAGCAACTAATTACAATAAGGTTTAGTTTCTCATATGGCTTGGAGGGTCAGAAGCAGTCGCTTCTACAAAAACTTCTTAAACTCTAATTGTACTTAAATGTGCACCGTTTGTTACGCGAGCAAAATTCGAAGGGTTTTTAACGATAAGTTTTTCCACAGCAACATGTGACCCGTTTCCCACCAACCAGCCGTTCCAGAACCCGATAGACCCTTGCCTGATTTGCATTTGCCACCAGAGCAATCCATTTATGAAGCCCATCATAGATTGCGTAACCGACCCCAACTGCGGTGAGTGTTGCATTTTTTAAACGACTGCCCAAAAAAGGAGTATAAAGTTTTCAGAGTGTGATTTTTTGTTCCCCATAACTTATCAACACCTAAACCGATTTAGATGTATGAGTTATCGTTAGAATACTTAAGTCATCCCAAGTAATTATATGTGACGTTGCAGTAAAAATGATATGGCGGACTATGCACTCCATTTTGTGTCATCTGAAGAAAAAAATGTTTTCAATCTTAAAGGGGAATATCATAATACTGTTGTTTTAATGCCTCTCATTATGTACCAGTTGCATAAACTTATGTTATATAAAATTATGTCGATGCGGAATGTGGCATACTAAAACATTAACAATCCTGTTTCTATTTCAGTCACGCCATCGACAACGAGTAAGTAGAAATGTAATAGGTTTTCATAATAGTAAATTCAGGAAATACACTGAGGCTCAGGATCGATCAGGATAGGATTAATACTTCCCAGTGGCGGCGCGTCAAAAATATTCTTAGGGAAGCCGGAAATAATTTGCCTTTCTTATTCTTCATGAGCCGTAGTAAACGAACTGGACTGGCTGAAAATCAGGCAAGCCGGTGGGAATCGAGTTGTAAGGACTCTACAATTTTGTGTTGGTCTGAATGAAAAATGAAATTAATGTTTCTTCTATTTTTTGTTTGCTAACCTAATAGCTTTTCAATAACATAATAATAGCTGTAACAGACGATCGAACCTGGTGCGCTCCGCACCGCGACCTTGGTCCGCTCCGTACCATATTCGATAGTGTGTACAGCGGTCCGCCGGACAATATTATTATTTTTTCCGGCGGACCGCTGTACACACTATCGAATATGGTACGGAGCGGACCAAGGTCGCGGTGCGGAGCGCACCAGGTTCGATCGTCTGTTACAGCTATAACACAGGTCTACCTACTATTTTCTTTTAGTTTTATTACTTGAGTTCTAGACAAATGCTTCCAGAAATATACCACTTTTTTTAAATCGTCTCTTTAATTGGTCTGGTTGTATGCAAGGTTAAGCAACGTCGGCCCAGGTCAGTTCGTGGATGGGTGTAGAAATTAAGGGAGCGCTCTCGTTACGTTAAGCTAATTGAGTTGAGAGGTCTTCGGGTGGCTTGAGAACTTCTAACAGACAAGTTGCCCACTCACTTGACAAGCCTTGACAAGTCTAATTTCCATTCCGAATGGAAAGCCGGATTGCAGTCGCTTTCCTGAAAACTAGTGCCTACGCCAAATTTTGGAATTAGGTAGCGAACCAGAGGTATCCTTCAGGATGCAACTGTACTGGGATAACGCTAGGAGGATGATGAATGATGATTGTGATTGTTCAATTGATTTGGTCTCAGTCACTTGTATTACTGTTTCAGAAAACCCAGGGCCACCGCCTCCAGACCCAAGTAAGTTTTGGTACTGTGACGAAGATAAAGTGTGTCAAGTCTCCCAAAAAATATATCAAATATATCTACCAGAGTTATTATCTGCCATAACAAAACACGCAAAAATATCGAACACGTTCAAACGACTGTAAAAATAAAGACGTGCCAGATATTTTTTGTCGACTTTGCAACAGCAAATGCAAATGCTGGTGATGGTACCCGTCTATAAATAAATAATTCCGCAGTATTGGAAACTTGTAGAAGTTAACATGATTATGTATTTATTAAAATCCACGGAGATAAGATACCTACATCAAGATTTTGCTGATGACCAAATTATTCCTTTACAGCGGTCTGTGACAAATATCCGCATGACGTCCTCTTCCCGCATCCTCTATACCCATGCTTCATCTGCAAATGCGTACAATGGCCCTACGAACCAGTTCAGCTTCAATGTGTGCCGAACCCCGACTGCGGTAAGAATACACATACTTAGCACACAAGTCACTATACAGTAGACAGTTATAAGGTGTGGTGCGTGGCGTGATCGTCATGATCCATAGCAATAAGGATAGCACTGAGAAGAAGTCCTTACCTCTAGACCATTCATTCTTGCAGCGTCAGGGCAAAAGAAGAAAAATAAAATTTATGTCACACCTGGCCATAAAGCGGCCATTATCGCACGCTCCGCGCGCAAAAAAACCTACTTCCTGGCCAGGGGGTGACATAAAATTATGTACTTACCACGGGCGTTAATAAAGAAAGCCTCAGATCGCATATTTATCGCCCTTGCCTTCGGCTCGGGCGTAAAATACCTGCGATCTGAGACATTCTTTGTTTTATCGCCCTTGGTAAGAAATGTACTATTGTTTATAGATACCGAATGGAACAAATACACACTATGCTGGTCGTCGGAACTAATGAAACACTATTGCCATTTTTGGTACTATACGTCAAAGCATGATATTATATTGTATGCTTTATTTTACAATATACAATATGACACTTTGTACAATTTTATATTGAAAAGGTGCCATGAAATTGGGTGTGAACGTAGCGAAGACAGGCGCGTGGTTTCTTCGACTACTTCGTCAGTTGTAATCCAGTTCTCAAATTATAATTTTACGAATGAAGTAGTAAACTCATAAAAAATCAACTACTTCAAATAGATGGAACGGCAATTTGTTGCCATTGAAAATTAATGTCATGGATTGTTAATAAAAAAAATAACAGCAAGAGTGGAGCAAATGGATAATATGATTATAAATATTGAAAAGTTTGATACACACTTCTTTTGTTTCGGTTAATCCGTGAACAAAGGCGAACGTGTTCTCTATTATATATTGTTCATTTAAAATATTTGAATTTTAACCAAATTTGTAATGTACAGAAAACATTTACATCTTCTGTTGGAGTTATCTTTAATAATTTTAATTAATTCGATAGAGTACGCTGAAAATTATCGTCTGGGTAATAAAAAAGAAGGAACCGTATTTGAGTTTATATACCAACGAATATAGCCATAAAATCAAAATCAAATATTTTACAACAAAACGTAACGAAACCACTGCAATCGTTACTTGACTTGAATTATCATATCATAGATCACAACGCCAATGTGCGATCCTTGTGAAACCACCTTTTGGCTCCTTTGTAATCACATGCTGTAACTCGATTTATAGAAGTAGACTGTTTATCATATTCTTCTGTTATTTCTTACATCTACTAGGAAACGTGTTTCACTAGTGAATTAATTAACACTATTTATCCCACAGATCCCACCACTCCGAGACCACCACCCCCACCACCAACAACTGTAGCACCACCAACACCACCACCGCCACCGAGTAAGTTTTATTAATATACTTAAATCAGAGAATAATTTCTCAGAAATGAAATTTGAATGATCCTGCATTTCATTTCTTCTTTCATTCCAAACGTACAGTTTACGTTAGCGGCGTTTAAGGGCTTAATACCTATATCACTTTCGCAAATTCTATTCTACTCACTTTCTGTTCCTTAAGTCACATTTGAAATTTGAATTTCTTTTTTTATTCACAAACTTTCACATTTATACAAAATATTATTAGGATAAGGATAAAGATTAGAATTTGTATGATTTCTCACCATCATTATTTTTACAGCCCCGTGGGTGGATCCCCTTCCTGGACCGTCACCTCGTAAGTGTTCATTAAACCTAGCATTTTGGAATTAAACATTCTCTAAAAATCAGAAAAGTTTATTTAAAATTTCCGGAAACTTTGATACGAGTATTGATGGTGGTCAAACGCTAGCCTTTCACATAGACATTTGCCGTCGTGTCCCTCACCACACCTATCAAGAATTCAGAAAGCCTTCGACGTATTTGCTGCTGTTCGATTTTCCATTACTTATTTCATCACGTCATTAATTGTATCTGCCTCTAAGACTAGTTTTATTAACATGCTGATCGCGGTACTTTTTCGACGCTGAGCTCTCGGCATTATAAAGCTTTATAGATCCTATACACATGAATTATCCCTGCAATTACTCAAAGGGTCCCTCAATATCTCAGTGTACGCCATATCAGATCAGATTGCCAGGGCACTGGCTTCCTAGTGGGCGGCTTAAAATGAAATGAAATGAAAAAATGAAATGAAATAGTTTATTAATAACGTACGTCCCGCTTATCCCGCATCTAGAGAAAGTACTGGCCTGTCGACGTTGATGATCTCTATATCAGTAGGTATAATATAATCCTCATAAAAGCTTACCTTTTCAAGGCATCACTAAGGCGTCACTTCCTTACCGATACAATTAAAAATCGACTTTACAAACATCCACAATGGAGGACCTTTTACTTGATAACGACTGTTCTTGTTTCCGCAGACCCGTCGTGCCGTCCGTTCATCCCCGACGTCATATTCCAGCATCCTTGGGACCCGTGTCTGGACTGCGTGTGCACTGAATCACATGTCGTCGGAATCACCAATGTACAAATCACCTGCTTCACTAAAGCAGAGTGCTGTGAGTATTACGATCATCATTATCATCTCCAGTCCATAATTGACCACTTCTGAGCATAAATTCTCATCGAGGACGCCACTCGTCCAGATCCAGTTCTAACCCTATCCAACAGCGCCTCGACAACTATCTGATGTTATCAACCTGTTGTAACGTTTATTCATTTTTTTTTTATTCTTTCACACTGTCTGCTGGTGTCAGTGACTCCTGCTCTATATTCAATTGACCGACATCTATTTGCCTTTTCAACTAATCGCTTTGACTCAGGCCTATAACAGTATTAATGAAGTATTTCATTCACAGGCATCATACCTGTTGGTAAGTGTAGTCGTATAAACATATTATAGCCAAAATATTTACATTTTTTGCAGTCATATATAAATAACTAAAAGCCATCCGTGGCATTCACATTTTTACCATCCACGATTTAATAGTGCTAATGCATGCGAAAACAAACAACGACGAACAAATGCGAACAAATGACGTGTAAAATGTAATATTTTATTAATAAATTATTTAATTGAATTGAATTGAAAAACCGTATGTTGGGAAAAGCGCCTACGAGACTACTGCCACCTAGCAGGCAACTGGCACCGAAAGTATTAAAAGCGACATTTATTTTTCCTAAGGTCAACTGGATAGTTGGGCGGTATTAATAGTTTTTTCTTATTCTATTATAGAACCTACGACCCCATACTACCCGCCGCTACCAACAACAACTCAGTATCCTATAATAAGGCGTAAGTATTTCCAAGAATATATACGCTTGAAATATCTAATAATATCTTGATAGCATAACATTCTAGAAGTTTTTCTTTGATCCAATTAGATTATGCAGGTTTGAATCACTCCCAAACACTTGTACAATGAAAAACTATCATAATAACACAGCCACAATAATACATCTATTTACATTATGTTATTTTACAAGTGTTACGGAATGTAAATTTGTGTTCTGGGTAAATGTTTATTAATGATTGTATGCTGTAATAATAATCACACATTCTTCGTTCTCAGCTCATCTCAAAAGTCTAGTTCACAGCTCACCTGCAGTAAAAGTCAAGGGCAAAAACTATTGAAAAGAAGCATTCACCAACATCAACAGACTCGCAGCTTCAGCATAATAATCTTACGATACCGTATTCATGGACTCAATAGCGTATACAGTCTGTAAGCTATTTAATACGGTGACATCAGTCATTCTACACATCACAAATTGCACAAATTATGCCATATTTAACGTTTTAAGGTTCTCTTTTGCCTATCACATTGGACAGTGCAAAAGTATAAACATTTGTTTAACGTGGACTGAAACCGACATTCAACATTAACGGTAAAAAGTAAAAAATTACGAGGATGTGGGACGAGACGCTAGATTGGCACACGTCGACCCGTCCCTCGTTATGGGTTATAAAAAGGACTAACGGCAGCTCCTATTCAGAGGTATTACAATACAAAATTGTTGAAAAAAAGGGACAATAAGCACATCGAATGGGTTCGAGGATAATGCTTACTACACATCCAATTATTTTTTTCGCAATATCTGCACATATTTTATACCCGAAAGGTGAATATCAGATTATGTTGAGAAATTGCAAATTATTCCAGTTCACTAGTGGTTAACAAGGGTTTAGAGGGTATATCTGAATCATTTTATTTAATATCTCATGCAAGAGTAGAATCGTAATGGAAAGACTAGACATCTACTCAGATATAAGCAATACAAAGCTCAGATTTAAAAACAATATTTATTTTGAAAACAACCACACTACCAGTTGAATATAAAAGCATCTACATCTTAGAAACTCGTGATTGGGAGACCACCAAGTCAATTCCGTAACACAAAACTCTTCATGTCTACAGTCACAAATGCAATGAACAAGGTAATAAATCGATGACGTGAATGTGCTCCGTAACGAAGGTTTTATTAGTCGTTCAAAAAAGCAATAAGGAGTATTCGCGGCCAGCGATCAATCGGCGCAACAACTGAGGGCGGACATGATTGAGCATCGTGCAAAGTGTATTGCTCGCTAGCGACCCATTTATACAATTTGCCCCCTCTGAAGTTGTACAAAGGCTATATCGATAGTTACTCTATTGTCTTTATTACAGAGATTTTGTTGACGAAGGATTTCCACGGATGATTCTGCAGTTTAATACTGACTAGAACTCTCTGAACTGTCTGATCTTATTTACGCAAGCCGTCATCTCCCTTGCCCGGAGATCGCCGGGCACATAACAAAACAATGCTATTGTATATTTTTTTTCACCGGGAGAGGACGGTAATTGGTTTTAATGCAATGATGGTGGCAAATAAGCTTACGGCCTGCCTGACGGTGAGCAGGCAATGTTGTTGCAGCACAATCGCAAGTGCGATACTGACCACTTACTTGAATTGTTGAGTGTTTTCATTGAATACATTTTTTTAGAAAGATTTGCCTAATTGGTAATCGCCAGAAACGAGTCTTCGGCATTCGGTATAAGCAGTATAGTAACTAACTTTTTAATTTTGTTCTGTTCACAGCCCCACCAGGGTCTATGCCTGGACAGCATGGATCTTCCGCAAACGCTAACGCGATCGTCCACGGCGGAGGTGGATCTATGAATATGCCTGGTAGTCCCGGCAGTTCCATGGCCCAGGCTGACGCGGCAGCAGAGGCTGCGGCACAGGCGCAGGCTGCGGCCGACGCCGTCCAGGCCAACTACGTCAACCAGTACCCCTACATCCAGTCACCTCAAGCGGGAGGAGCTCAGGCTCAGGCTCAGGCCTTGGCACAGGCTCAGGCCAACCAAGCTCTAGCTCAGGCACTAGCAGAGGCAAACGCAGGCGCCGGCCGCGCGATACCACCGAGCTATTATAATCAACCCAATCGCGTTTCTCCAGGAGGTTATGGCAATGCCAACGCTAATGCCAACGCCAACGCAATGGTTAATTCCTTCTTGCAGCAACCGAGCTATTATCCTGGGATTGGAGGAGGTCAAGCGCAAGCTGATAGCAATGCTCAGGCAGGATGGGGATCGGCGAATGCTCAGGCTGACGCAAGCGCTCAAGGAAACGGTCAAGCTCAGGCGGATGCTCAGGCTCAAAGTGGCGGGTACGGATCATCCGGTTGGAGTCCAGTTCAAGACGCGTTAGCTCAAGCACAAGCCAACGCACAAAACTCCTTGTATTCGATTCCTAACCAGGCCCCAATGATGCCGTACGGATACGGTGGATTGGGTTCTAGTGCGCAAGCCCAGGCTGAAGCTGAGGCTGACGCTGGACGTGGGTCAGCACAAGCTGCAGCGAACGCATTAGCTCAGGAGATGGCAAATCAAGCTCAAGCAAGTGCACAAGCTAACGTGAATTCCCAGTTGTACCAACCTCAGCCTAGCCCGTCACTCTACAACGTACCAAGGGGGCTTGTTGCTAGCCCAGTCGAACCTCCGAGATACGGCGGAGATGCGGAAGCCCAGGCCCAGGCCGAAGCCAGCGCCAACAGTAACAGAGGAGGTATATACATCATTATTATTAAATTTTCTTAAAGACTTCGCTAATCCATAATGTAACTGATTTTATTACAAAAATTAAATCAGGTAGAAGCTGTTTTGAGGGCTGCTAACGGCGAGCTATATTTTTTGCTTTTCTTGTGCCCTAGTTATACTTCTCTATAGTAGTTAAGTAGTTGTCATACTGTCCTCTTTAAAAACTGGTTCAAATGGCATTTTAAAAATTAGTAAGTGGCCAATTGTCACTAGGTGAGGAAAGGTAAGATGAGTATCGGGACAGACAAAAACTTCAAGGATATTCTTAATGCATAGAATTATATCCCTGAAGTTAGATAAAAAATTTAAGATCGCAAGTAATATTTAACTTTCTCTTTTACACTCATCAAAAACTCGATTTATCTTACTTATTTTTATGTATACATTTACAAAAAACTAAATCAGTGAATTAAATTATTTTTGCAGTCGAAGCATCTGCCCAAGCGCAGGCCTCGGCGTCTGCCGGAGCACTCAAATCAGGTACGTAAGTAAGTAAGTATTTATTTGTAAGTACCTAGCAAACAAAGTAATATTTGGAGGTTGAAAACCCTATACACACTCAAAAGAAAGTATCCCAAACAATTACCCACGCGTTATTGAATACACAACATTGTTTGCCAAGGAAATTGTTGGCAGCTCCTGGGGCATAATTCTTAACAAGCATGTACTGGTAATCCCTTGGCGTGCCCTGACAACTTTTGGGACATAAATTAAAAATATATTACAAGACCAGATGGTGTGCGGGTCTCATGCAAATTCTATTTAATCAAACTTCCCTTGGATCCGTCGGGGCTTATAAGTATTTGAATTTTTCAGACTGGCTTTCTTCAGCCAAATAATTACCCATTTACTAGTTTAAGTTTTGTTTCAAAGGGATTGGCATGGATGGGAGACTGAGAAATAAATCCTTTCTAGATTTTGCGGACGAGTCCTCTGGTCCGTGATATTGTTTAAATTAACTTAGAATAAATTACATTTCAGACGAAAAGATTTTAACAATTCTACAGCCTGTGATATAAATGAAATTTTCTCGAGTTTCTCTGTTTCTAAACTATAAATTTATACAAAAATAATGACCGCATTTAAATCGTAGGCCCAATCATCTTTAATGAATAGAAACAACTTGAGTTGTATTTAACATGAATAGCTTAGTAGCTGCCATTTTAATTTTGACTTCTTAAGTAATGACAATTATAATTACAGGTGATTCAGATGCGGGCGTACTAGTAGATTCACAATATTAGATACCAATTCTTGTAAGTACCTAAACAATTAGCTATTAATTAAATAGGTAATAACGATTTAAAGATTAGTTTCCTTAGTGGGCAGAAACAGATCAGTTTACGAACAACTTCCCTGTGATACCTTAATAGAGACAAGCAGAAACGCTTAGTTTTTGATTTAAATTCGAAATTTCGGCGAGTTGAACATTTATAGGAAGAAAGCTAGTTAGAACCTTCACTGGATACTATAAATAATTTGATATGTACCAATATTCGAAGTAACCAAGTGACTATATATTTGGTGTTGTTTTCAGGTAGTATATAGAACAGGATGACTGCGACCAAGCTATGAAGAAGGACACGAATACGATTTAGTTCTAAAAGTGTGATAAGCAAACCGAACGAAGCACTTTTATATTTAAGTATTTCATATTTGCCATTAAATAGTTCGGAGCAATTTAATATGAATTTTCTTTCTTTTTTTATTTAGTTCTGTAAGTAATTTCGATGGTTTGTTTCTACATCTCCTTTAGTACCTAACATAATCATGAAAATTTAATAGACGATTTATAAATTGCTCGTAATTCTTATGGAAGATTTACTACAAAATCCTACATTTCTCAATGTAGGCGTCTTACAACTTATCAAAGTAAAATTATTGTTAATATAATAAGTAAGAAACTCACATAATTTGAAATAGCTGCAATTACTCCTACAAACCAATTACCTGGAACAAACATGCATAGATCCATTACTGACATACTCAAGAAAATGTTATTAAAATCAAAGCGGAATGCTGCCCATAAATATATACTTACTTAAGCAATAGGTAGTTGAATGGACCATACTTCTCTTTCATAATCATATTTATTTATGGGTACACATCACACATTTTCAGCTTACAAATAGGTAAATTTATAATTCAAAATGTCACTAATAACAAGTTTACAGAGAAAATTTCTTAAAATGAATGACCGTTATTACAAATTTCCGACGATAAGGATGATAAGGAGTCAGTAATCTTCATTAAACGTAAGGAGACAGAAATACAGATAATGGTTATTAGCAAGAATCACCAATCAAAGACAAGATAAAAACTTCCTGCTTCCGTATACACAGCTCGATCAGCACCTCAAGTCCTCATCAATAGCCAGGAGTAACACGTAACGAGGCTCATTGTTCGACAGGTCCGGTTATTACCAAGTAATAATGATATCTACGTGAGATGATTTTGAAGAATAATGTTGTGTACCTCACCTACATCGAAATACCTACATCTATGCTAAAACTGAACGCTAAGTCGGAGGAACTCATGTTAAACACTCGTGTTAGTCGTAATCGAATCAGAATCATCACCTGCTCGTATTATTTTCATCTTGTTAACAGCTTACAGGTTTTCAAAAATCAATCAGTCACTAATTGATAAGAGTACATGGACTTATAAAAAATGCTGTTTTCTTTTCTGAGGACTTCTTCGTGTGATTCGGTCGGTTCAATTAGTGTATAAGTTTTTATAAATGCCTTAAAACGACGGCTGTCTTTGAGATATTGCCGACCAATAGACCGCACTACGGTTTGCTATTAGCCTGAAGAGTTTCTTCGTTTTGACTCCATCGCCATATCAACATGATGATGCCAAATTATTGTATTGTCATCAACATTACACATTCTTGGGAAGGTTAGAATCGATGTGTCTAATAGAAATGGGTGCAAAACGACTTACAAGAGTTTATTATGTTGATAAAAAAACACTTACGAGTATTTCTTTTTAGTAAATGCCATTGGCATTGTATAATGTATGAGTTTCTATGTACGTATTGTGCCTATAATTGTTATGCTTATACTTGAATTTAAACTTTCGTGAGACATGTTATAACTTTATTTTACTAAACGGTTAAAACTCACGTATTAATTGTCACTTCGGGCGACATGTTTCGAACTCTTCGGGAGTTCTTCATCAGGATGAGTGCGTCTGCGACCCGCGCCGATTGCACACTGTCGAACTACCCGCCGCCGCATAGTGAGTTCAGTGTGCCTACCATTGATCGGGGGGGACGATCCCTCACCACGACGACCTCATACAACACCTTCAGCGCCGAGCTGCCCCCCCGCCCCCGCCCCCGCCCCCGCGCTGTCTGCGCGTTCGTCACGTGCCTTGCGGCGGGCGGCGGGTAGTTCGACAGTGTGCAATCGGCGCGGGTCGCAGACGCACTCATCCTGATGAAGAACTCCCGAAGAGTTCAAAACATGTCGCCCGAAGTGACAATTAATACGTGAGTTTTAACCGTTTAGTAAAATAAAGTGTTATGCTTATGTTTTATGTGAGCGGAAACATACTGGAGATTAGATCATTTTAAAAACGATTTTAGTCTACAGGTAAAGCAAATATAGTTATGTCTTGTCATAAAAATGGACCAACAAATAGTATTGTAGGCACGCAGAATGTCGATTTGTCGTAAACAACTCGGATTGAGCCCATAAAAGTATTTTCGCCAGATTTACGAGCTGGTGTAGGTACAAGTGCGTCGGAGTGCATTGCGACATGCAAGTGCACTGCATCGCGCTGCTGGCACTTGGTGAGACATTTTATTTCAATTTTTATTCCTCTGTAGCTCGAAGGGTTTATAAACGAGCTTTATTTTCCAATAGCTTGCCTTTGGAAACCTTGGTTAAAATGAGAGGTGGAGTTCTAGATATGTATGTCGATGGTTGCTATAGAGAGAAAGAAAAATAAACTTAAGTATTAAAAATCACGAAGACAACGCCGTAGGTCAAACAAAGAAATGGTGGATGGATTGTTTGAGAGCTGATATATGTTTACAAAGGATGTGAAAGATAAGATAACGCGTGCCGGAGATGTATTAAGAATAAGACAAGATTACATATATTGAAACACTAGAGATGGAGGAGTAAATAGTCTGCTATGGATGAATATCCGAAAATGACCGGATTCATTGTTATCCAATCTCTAAAATTGGCATGGAATTAAATTGAATGTGCTATGAGCCTTTCGGAAAAGAAGTATGGTTTTAAGTAAGTTATGAAAGTAAATAGATTTAACCTTTCTAGTGCCTACAACCTTCGGGAGCATCTTCCCTGTGTCAACGGCACTGATCAATGCCGTAGAAGTAGCCACATTAACAGGCAAAATAGGCAACGGAATAGCGACACCCAAGCTCGTGGTCGACACCAGGAGGAGATCAATATTTCGAAAGAAGCGAAGATCCACGTCTTCATCTTCCGGAGAACGGGTCATGAGTGGTATAGTTTTTGATTTAATACTGTTAAGTATACAACGGGAGCGCTCGTGGCCCAGCGGCGCCTGCGTACCGCTTGCGCTTGCTAAGGTTAAGCAACGTGGGCAGCGGTCAGGACTTGGATGGGTGACCGCTTTGAGTGGTTACTAACTGAGCGCTCCCGTGCTTTGGAAGGCACGTTAAGCCGTTGATCCCGGTTGCTGTCTATGGCAGCAGTCGTTAAGCCATGTTGGAGGCCTTCGGGCGGCTTGAGAACTTCTAACAGTCAAGTTGCCCACTCACTTGACAAAGCCTAATCCCAATAAGGTCTAGTTTCCCCTTGGGGTTGGAAGGTCAGATGGCAGTCGCTTTCGTAAAAACTAGTGCCTACGCCAAATCTTGGGATTAGGTAGCGGACCCCAGGCATCCTTCAGAATGCAACTGTACTGGGATAACGCTAGGAGGATGATGATGACTGTTAAGTATACAACGTCATGCAAACTGTAAGTACTGGGATTAGCTAGGATGATGATGATGATGATGACTATTAGTTATTCATAAATCATAAAAATAAACAACTAAATTATGTAATTTTGTGACAGTTAAAACACGACTTTAAAGAGTTCACTACACAATGAACTGAATGAATGTACTGGACTGAAACTGCAATGAAAAACATCTATTGTATACTGTATATTCTGGTGAATTAAATCATTCATTCATTCATTCACTAAACAACTGGTGCACTTTTTAAACAGAGAACTCCCGTGAGTCTCAGGCATATTGAAATATAATAAACGGGTCACTCACGTTTTTAACGTCGAATATTGCTCGACATGTTTCGGACCAATACGCGGTCCTTACCTTAATCATGAGGCGTAATCGCGACGGCCTCGCGTCTCACACTGCGCGCGAGTTTGTTATATTTCAATATAACTGGTGCACTTTGTATGAAATTGATTCTACACAGTGTACGAATTTTTTACTACTGATAGTAGTTGTTCACCATTTTAATCACTATCGTTTGGTTTATAAACGTTGGTGATCGATACAATAGATCGTAATTGAACAGGATTTTTTTCAAATTGATGTTAATTTCAGGCCAAGTCAAAGGCTCGGACGACTCGCTAGAAATAACAAGTAACTCGGATAGTTCTTCATCGGAAAAGGATAAAAATAAAACACCAGTGGGACGAGGATGGTGCGTGTTTCGTTGCTAACTTATACACGATATAGCGTTAAGTGACCAGTTTTCTGACTATATAGTCTCCCTTTAATATTTTCCAAATGGTTACCATTCCCAAGTCGTCCCTATTTCTTACTTGATCTTATTTTAATTCAAAATGTGGACGAGTACGGTATGTGCCTGCTTAGATATGGGGACGAGTGGAGAATGGACGCAAGTGGAATCTATAGAGGAGACCATTACACTACGTGCAGGTTTTTTTTTATACGACGACGGTGGCAAACAAGCTTGCTGTCCACCTGATGGTAGCGGACCCCGGACGCTCGCAACTCCAAAAGGAGTCACGTGCGCGTTGCCGACCTTTTATAAATTTTGAGGATTAACTGGACTGGTTGGACCAAACGGTCCGTTACCGTAAACAGTGTTCGATAAAATCGGATTGAATGGCGAGTTTGATAAGCTTTTCTATGGGATGACAGATGCAGCGCCATATTTAACGCTGATACGTAAATAATCGTACTCGTACCTATTAAAATAAATTTAAGAGGTAATTTTATTACCTCTTCGTATGTTAATGCTGACTTGAAACCAAAACAAACATAATTTCCATTCTGACCGTTGTAGCACAGAATTAGTAATAGTACTACGTACAGAAGTTACAACCAATAATTATAATAGGTAAATAACAAATGTTGACCACACCAAGCGAATGACGAGACGACGCGACCGTCCGGTAGCAATTCGCGGCCGCCACTGAATGAGTACCACCTGGGGATGTACTTGCAGCGGTGCGGCGAACTGACGGAGTGAAAGCCCCCTGATTGTAGTTTCCATTGGATATTTTACGTTTCCCGCTTGCTCGTTGGAAACACTTAGGGCCGACGCTAGCGGGTCATACTAAACTGCCCGCCGCAGGTGCAGTTTAGTATGACCCGCTCCGTGCACCCGCGTAAGCTAGCGTCGGCCCTAAAAAAAAACGTTGCACGTTATTTTTTCGGTTCTAGGAGGAAATGGCACCGCAAATGTACGCCCTGCCCCACCGATATGGCCAAGAAGTGGCGCGACCCCACCATCAAGTGGATCTGCGGCGGATACCAGCGCGCGCGACGCACCTTCAAGAGCGAGTGTATGATGTACTATAGAAACTGTCAGGATGGCACTAGTGAGTTCTACCAAGTACATTCGGCTTCATAAGTAGCTAGACACTTTGGAAATTTAGTGTGACAGTTCAAACATGACGTTAAGTGACACGGTACCTACAAAGGTGTTCTACCGGGCCCCTTGTGAGGCTGGCCGTCCTATCAGTAATGGGTCATAAACAGATTTAGGTTCGCGTCTTTCCGGCGGACATGTCAAAAGTTTAGGGCTACAACACTTATTTTTGAATTGGTCTCGTAACCCGCATAAACGGCGCTTCCGTTTCTATAACTCCATGTAATAAAATCATAACTTACATGCTCATAAGCCGGTAACTATTGACAACAGGAGGGACGACTTTTGTTATTCATTTATTTATTTTTTATTTAAACTTTATTGCACAAAAATAGAATTGTGCAAATGGCGGGCTTAATGCCAAATGGCAAGTGTGTTTTTTCAAGTGTTTATGATCCTAATCATATCGCAGTAACTTATTGGAACTCGTTGATCGTATGAGGTCTACCGATTGTCAATTCTATGATGCTACGAGAGCATGGTCGAGAAGCAGTCAATTAATTACCAAAAGCTGTTCAACTAAAGTAACTTAGGATCCTTTTTGACCTGCGTTCGCTGCGTTCCTCTAAAAATGTAAGAAAACATACGGGGCAAAATCGGATAGAACATAATATTTAAATGCACTCAGCGCGAAATCATGCGAAACTGAGGCCAAAAGAAAAAAATATCGCTCATCTTTTCTTTGGTCTGAGTTGCGAACATGACTTTAATGATAGGCTTAAGAGCGTACAATATTAATTTGGGTTTACATAAAAAAATAGTTTATTCTGAATTAATCATTCGATTTTACAATATGAATTTGTATTCAACTGTATCAACTTATTCCGTGCAAGTATACCAAGCTAAGATTAGCAAGCGAGTGAGATATTTTGGGGACAATACGACAACCGCTTAGCTTAGTTGGTAGTGACCCTGCCCTACGAAGCTGGAGGTCCCGGGTTCGAATTCCGGCCGGGGAATTTATTTGTGTGATGAGCACGAATATTTGTTCTTGGGTCTTGGATGTTTTCTATGTATTTAAGTATTTATTTATCTATATATAAGTATGTATATCGTCGCTTAGTACCCATAGTACAAGCTTTGCTTAGTTTGGGACTAGGTTGATTTGTGTAAGATTGTCCACAAATTTTTTATTTATTACTGATTTGAGAAGAACTCTTGAACGAATGTTAGATCTATAAATTAATCACTTCATACAATTAATTATTTGTATTGTACAGTAGCGTTAAATACATTATCCCCTGTGTCACCCTTCCGAACCTGGTTGACACGCTGTCTCTAAACACAGACCCGGGTGAACCCGTGACGTCCCGCAGTCACACGCTGACGCGGCATACTAATGTACCAATTTCCGAGCCCTTGTAACGACAACGGACCCTCAAGGGGCGGCCCTTGGCCGGTTCTCGTGCAGAATTCATAGGGGAGTTACCTAATCAGAGTCTCGAGTTTCACATACCAATGAGTTTTGCGCGCTTGCTCTGGTTATAACTGGGAAAAACACATTCAAATAAGAAATCAAAATTGAATGCGAAACACAAGGAAATAAAAATATATTTTCTTTATTTTAATCACAATATATTTTACACGGATATTTTTTTTTGTAATTCTGGGATAGAATCTATTGTTGTACTACGAATAGGTAAACTTAAAATCATTTCTGTTGAACGAATTGCTCCAAAGCAATTCCTTCAAAAAGCTACTTTACCGTTCAAAAAATAAGGTTCAAAATCCAATAACATTTTAATACAAATACGTTCAACAAAAAGAATTTCAACCATATAATATACTTTAGCTTTTGTTCGTGTTGTTCATGAAAAACAAAACCTTTGTTCCAGTGTTCGTCAAGATACACGACTACCGTTGCAACGATCAAGGTATTTTCAAAAATTGTTTTCCACATTTTAGATGAAATTTAACCTTTCAATGACACAAGGACTTCTTATTTTTTTGTCTTTTTACCGGAGTTTGACTGTTATATGGGCTAACTAAGGCGACTTCCTGACTTGGCGGGGCGGGATCGATATGTGACATTTTCGTCCTTGACGTAAACTTACTGACGTCGCAAAGATTCCCACTTGACAGAATACTGTCAGTATTACATTTGCGCACTAGTAATATTATGCGCAGAAGCGGACCAGTACTGCCTTCGCATCGTCCCGCTTCCGCGCATCCCGCGCCAGTCAGGAAGCACTCATTTAAATGTAGGGGCGCAGTAAAAAGTAGTACTGAGTTGACTGACAGTTGACACTGACATTTGACAGTTTTCTCATATCGTACCGCCTCGGAAGGAAGGAAGTCGCCTTACAAACATTTGATACAGCCGCGCGGACTAAGATTCTTTAACCACGAGTAGCGCCCTCTCATTTATTGAATCTCTCCTCATACAATTAGTTTCTGTAGTTCATATGACGCGTCCAAACATCGCAGTTTGCGTTTTTTAAGAGCTTGAATGGGTCCACTAGCGCTACAAATGCATCAGCACTTCATATGTAGGAGACCCACCCTTTCCCATCGCAACGGCTCTCAGTAGCCACACTGGCATAATTATTTGTAGTCCAGAGATAAGGCTTAACACGACTATACCAATTCCAAATGTTATAAAATCACTTTTTTTTTGCTGTCAGCTCTTAATCTATTAGGTCTTAAAACAATCGTGTTATCCTATCATGACGATATTAGAAACCAACACTCGTGTTTTAAGAACCCTCATTATGTACCAGTTGCATAAACTACTAATTTATTTGTGTAGGTCTATGTAAATATATTTTTCACTTCTCATGCTCGAAAAGTGTGTCATATTAGACTTGTGAAGCGGGGCTAAAGTAGTACATTTAAGCCCTAGGGAAAATATGTATACATATTTATGATTTACAAAACATTTTAATTTGACCAATCAAAATACTTCACCTATTAAATCTACCAATCACAGAACAGTAATTTGACAGATTAAAAATTATTTGGTAAAAATATCAACCAACCAGAACACAGCTGTACTAAAATCGACCAATCATTGCATACATTACTTTATGTCACACCTGGCCATAAAGCGGCAATTACCGCACGCTCCGCGCGCGGGAAATCCCGCTTACTGGCCAGGGAACGACAAAAAACTTTGTACTTAACACGGGCGGTAATAAAGAAAGCCTCAGATCCCATATTTATCGCCCTTGCCTTCGGCTCGGGCGTCAAATACCTGCGATCTGAGACATTCTTTGTTTTACCGCCCTTGTTAAGTAATGTACTATTATCTACACACATATTATAACTACTCTAAGATGGGTTCAGAAACCGTAGTAAATAAATACAATAATTGTATTAATACAACCTTTTTGGCACGGTTGCGAAAATATCGAAATCAGAACTGGCAACCGATACCTGAATGTTATTTTAAAAAGTAAAGAGTCCCTATTCTGATGTGATCATGTCGTTCTTGCTCAAATTTCGTGCGATATATATACTAAAAAAACATCGAACTGACATTTCGCATCGACTGAATTTGAATTTTCAGTGATACTAGAATAGGGACATGTCAACTTTGACATTTAAATTTTGACAGTTTTGTTTGCCGTTTAATATTTTAACATCATATATGAGATTAAAATGAAAATTATATTTACTGCTGTTACCCACAGATAAGAAAATTGCCATAAATTCATTGAATGTTGAAATGAGAGTAATTTTCTACGGTTTCCGAACGCATATTAGAGGATTTATGATATGTGTGTAGATAAAAATACTTACTTAACTACTATTCTCCTATTTTAACAGCGCCTGGCTACAATGGCGGCAAGCATTTCTTCTACGACTATTCGGCGGCATTGCCGGACGACACGAGCAGAAAGAGCAGTGAGACTGACAGCAGTGTCAGTTCTAGCTTCAATTCCAAGTCTAGTGCAGAAAAATAATAAAAACAAAAAAAGGTTTAGTTGTGATAATACCCGTCATTACCTTCCTATATGACAACAGTGTCAGTTCTAGCTTCAATTCCAAGTCTAGTGCAGAAAAATAAAAATAAAAAGTTTTGTTGTGATAATACCCGTCATTACCTTTCTATATGACAACAGTGTCAGTTCTAGCTTCAATTCCAAGTCTAGTGCAGAAAAATAATTAAAAAAAAAGTTTATTTTGTGATAATACCCGTCATTACCTTGCTATATGACAACAGTGTCAGTTCTAGCTTCAATTCCAAGTATAGTGCAGAAAAATAATAAAAAAAAAGTTTACTTGTGATAATACCGGTCATTCCTATATATAATCTTTTTTTAATTGAAAATGGCCAGTTTTTAGCCAGGGGGCAGAGATGAGGCCGACGATGAAGCGAGCTCACCTAGAAAATACCTATTCACTCGTGCCTTAACGAGGTCCAGGTTATATGAACTCGGAAATGCAGATCATCGTCATCATGTCTATATAAATAGGTACCTATAGTATGTACTTGTGTTTGCATTACAATTATGATTTTTGGTCAGTGTGCTTATTTATCTGTTAGCCAGACCTCAAGTTTTTTTTGTTTTTTTTTTTTGTATTTTTTTAACTTTAATTTTTTTGAATTTTTTTTTCTTGACATTCTTCGTATATCTGATATTTAACAAGCAAAAGAATTATATGTGGGAGTGCCAAAACCGACGAATAAAACATGCACAGAGTTTGTATGGAGAAGGCCATGCCTCTACAGGCGCCTTAAGGGTGGGCTGTACCAAACTCTCTGTATGGCTAAGCGGTGTTCTAATCTAATAATACGGAGAGTTTGACAAGTTCCTATGGGATGACAGCGGACAGATCCATATTTAACGTTGATCGGTCTGTTACCGTAAGTCAGTGCAACGCGTCCTAATTGTTGGGCAATGGGCACAAGCCTTCTCTCACAGATCACCTCACCCTGGCTAAGCTACCCTCGAGTTGGGGACATCACATGCGTCTTGGAATTTCTTCACAAACTGATGCAGTTTTCCTGAAGAGGATTTCCTTAAGAGGAGGGGTAGGTATATAGGGCAAGCTCTCTCCATACAAACTTTGTGCAGGATTTTCTTCGTTTGTGTTTGCATTAAAGTTATGATTTTTGGTCAGTATGCTTATTTTTCTGTTAGCTATTTCGTGACGTAATTTTTTTTCATTGATATTATTTTTAAATTTTTAAATTTTTAATTTTTTGAAATATTTGAAAATTTCCACATCACTTTCTTCGCATATCTAATATTTACATCCAAAAAAATATTACATTCGTTAGTGCCAAAACCTACGAATAAAACGCGCACAGAGTTTGTTTGGAGAATGACTTGCCCACCCCTACGCCTTAACCGAAAAGCCAACGGTAAACTGTATACAAGTTCCCAAAAAGCTGGGATTCGAAGCTATGATCGCCAGCAGCCGACAGTCACATGCTTCAACAACCAGGCTACCGTGGCTTGCACTGTTTATACATAAATACACATTTTGAGCTTTTTAATAATACGACAGTAGAAAATTAGCATACGATCCGCTAGACGGTAAGCAGACACTGTAGCAGATGGACATTTTCTTTGTCAAATGTTTATTAATTCGAAGATTCGTTGTGATGAAAGATAGAGAGAAAAGTAGCACTCTCAACACATCGCATCTTAAGGAACGAACTTGCTAATGAGTTCCGCAATCATAGTAAGAAATTTAAGAAATTCGTTCGATTGCTGTATTGCTACATGCTTATCAGATTCTGAACGAATATTGCAATACCTATTGCATTAAAGAGGAATGTGCTCATATTAAATTTGCCGTAATGGCGGAAAAGAAAATGGTGGATTTAATGTATTTTCTGTTAACAATGGGGTGAGGTCTAATTCAATTAAAGGAAACATTGAAAAATTTAGGCTCCGAGCAGGATTCGAACCTGCTACTTTCTGGCATAAGCAGCCAACAGCTCTAACCTCTGAGTAATAGCTAGAGATTTAGTATGGGATGGCGAATCGTTGCTGGCGATTTCTCAACGTAATTTGAGTCGACACGACAGTAAATGATAAAATGAACTTTATTCTGTAAGTAGGCCGCAATGGCACTTTTACAAGTCAAACCCTACTAGCGTTTCACAGAGGCCACTGCCGAGAAGAAACGCCGAAAGAAACTCGACAGTCAGCCATTTTCTCACAAAAATATGCTTATTACAATGATAATAATAACACAGTGCCGGAAGTTTGAGTCTTATAGGTAGATGTCGCTGTACGCCTCCCTAAGGGCGACTTCCTGATTTGTCGGTGCGGAGGCGGTACGATATAAGAAAACTGTCAAATGTCAGTGTCAACTGACAGTCGACTCAGTACTACTTTTTACTGCGCCCCTACATTTAAATGAGTGCTTCCTGACTGGCGCGTGATGCGCGGAAGCGGGACGATGTGAAGGCAGTACTGGTCCACTTCTGCGCATAATATTACTACTGCGCAAATGTAATACTGACAGTATTCTGTCAAGTGGGAATTTTTGCGACGTCAGTAAATTTACGTCAAAGAAGAAAATGACACATATCGATCCCGCCTCAGAGGCTAAAACGATATTAATACTTATGTTGTTAATACGGTATTTGACACATATTAAAATTTATAACACAGTGTCACTTTTTGGATAGTTAGCCATCAAAATATTACAATAAATCGTAAATTATAAAATTTTACCAAAATCATAAAAAGATATGAAACATCAAAAACTCAGAAAATTATGTAAAAATGTTTACCGTCCAAAATTCAAATAAAAGGTATCAATAGAATGCTTATGTAAAAATAAAAAATAAATTGTATGGCAACTATGTACCTAAACGCATTATTTTACGACTAAAACAGCAAAATACTAATTTTCCCATACAACGGTTGGTCGAATGCAGTGCAAGTGACGTCATTTGCCAGGGCCAATTTGTAGGAGCCTTTTTGAGACCCGCTAGCGTCGGGCTAGGTTTGTCCCTAATTTTAGCCCTTTATTGTGCTCTAATTGTTGTTGGTCCCATATAGACATTTGATGGTATCTAAAAACTGGTTTGATTGGCATTATAAAAAAAATTTAGTCAAATAGCGTATTGTCACGACTAAAATTCCGCTTCGCTGATACTTTCCATTGAGTTCTAAATGATTGATATAGAAATTGACCCTTGATATTAATGAATGACGTATGAGCGAGCTTTGGATAGTTTGAAAGGTTTTCCACAAACATTTATAAAAGTTAGGTACTAAGTATTATCCATATTGTTTCAAATTCACCCGTACTAATCCACATGCACGTCTCACCATGCACAGCGCATTAGTTCATACATCGGCTCCTCGCTACTAAAGCAGACATCAATGAATCAAGCAGAATTATCTCAAGAGATCGCTCCGTCGTACCATCATTAATCGCACGAGCAATTTGTCATACAGACAGACGGACATACAAGAGGATGAAAGCTCCAACAGACCCATTCTAATTGCAACATTATCACTAGACAATAAAATTCAATTTGCGCTGTACGAAAGCGCAGCAGTTTTTTCAGTGGACATTAAATGATACTGGTGTATGTATTCCCAACTTTAACGCTACATGATACAAGTCAGTTTGCGTTGTTCTACAAACTGTAGTAGGAATTAAATGGTGTTGTAGTATTTAGCTGTTCGAGCGAGGGTAGACTTTTGTGTAGTAATACTTTAATGAAGTGGAAATTTGCTTGGTAAGGCATCTGGTTCGTAGTCGCAAGGGTTATGAGAAGATTAGATATAAAGTAACTTTTTACTTTGGTGCTTGATTTGTGACAAAAATTTACCTGCCCTCACTAACTTTTAATTTTTTCCCTTGAATCGACCCGCATGAACGTGGAATGATGGTGAAAGTTTCTACGACAGCAAATTCACAGGATAAGCTGGTTTATCATAACATTTTACATTTCAATAAATATGTTATTAACCTACGCACACGATTAATAATGAATTCCATCACTCTACTTTAAAGAAACATTAACCACCCCGTTTAAAATTAAAGTAAGCTCTTTCATTTTCATGTCCATTTTCGACGTTTCGTTCCGAGATAAAAAAATTTTTTAAAGATAATATGACGGACCGGGTACAGTGTCTCATTCATAAAGATTTCCGACAATTTTACAGCACTTCAGTATAAAGTGACCTCCGATTTTATATGACTGTTATCACTCTCGAGTTTAAAGTATACTAGGGATATGCTCACAGACAAATACAAAGGGTTTTGTGAATAGCATAGAGGGTAGCGAGAAGTTTAATAATTAAGTTGAATGAAAGATCGATGAGTTTATCATTACAGAATCGTTTAAAAGTATTTTTTAGGTACTTTTATTTTTTTAACCACTTACTTAGGTACTATGGAAGTATGGAAATAAGTTAACTAACGTTTAATAAATAAATCCGACTTATCAGCGTCCTTAACGTTGCTGCACTGTAAAACTAAGCTGATATATCACAGATACGCGAATAGTTAATCAGAACATATTTAATAAGTAGGTATTGCATAGTCATATAAGTGTAATTTCAGCTCAATCGGATACTAGCAAGTTGCTGAAAAAAAGGATTACACTTGAAGACAACTTAAGGGTCCTTATAAGGTAAAAAATGCTTATCTATTTAGCCCATTTTCAGTTTAACTGATAAGTTTCTCTTATAACCGAGGGACTTTTAAATGTATTTCTTGCATTTTTCATTACGATATTTTGTTTCAAACATCTCTCCAAATTGACCATTTTCAAGCTAAAAACTGCTTTATCGCGCTTAAATTCTACTACACCCAATTAAATAAAAAAAGGGCAATTATACTACCTAAAACTTTAAATAATATAATCATCGTATTTTATAATCATTTTATTGGTATTAACAATACTTTTGTCAAAAAATGAAATCATAAAAATTTAGAACTTGTAAGGCCTCTTAAATGGTTCAAGTTAAACAAAAGCTTGTAAGTTGTAACAAAGATGAAAGTAATGGCCAAGACTTACACGAACTTCACAATTTAGGAGATAATATAGTTGGTGATTATTTACCAAGGATCCAGACATTACTTAGGTGCCCTACGTGGGAAGAAAAATATTAGCTTAGGCTTTCGGGTAATTAAAGTTTTCTTCATTTACTGGCTAAAAATTATTTTTCTTGGTTTATTTTTTGTCCCCAAAAATGTGAGAGTGTAGAGATTTTTGTATGATAAAGTTACGTTTAAATTTATCTTATTTAAATAAGGGTAGCATTTAACGAACCACCAAATTAGTTGCCGAATGATGCTCTAAAAAATTACATTGATTACCAAAAATACTAGATTCGCACCAAATTTTCAATTCCTTTTAAATATAAAGTGCAACTCAAAGAAGTAACATGTCGATAACCTATTAAATTAAATTGTTACCAAATAAATTAGTCACTACCCAAAAATACTTAATGATCACCTAATTTCAAACACCAAATTTCATATAATTTACATCCAAATATTACAGGGCTCGTAATCCTATTAAAATTATTTACACCCAAATAATTCTTTCGATACCCAGAAATACTAGATGATCACCAAATTTCACGCGGCAATTGTTTTTTAACGCCCGACTCGCAAAGCAGTTCCAATCTAGTCTAACCTCATTGCTAGCACACTGATGCGGTTTTCCATACGGTCCGTCTCGCTCGCACGTCGCACCGCGTGCGAGCAAGACAGCGCTAAATGATTTTATTTTATAGAAGCTTCAAAATTTCTGTAACTTTAATGAGACACGTACATAACATAATTTAATTTAATATATTTTCAACAGTGCTTTCCTTACTAGTCGCATACAGCTATTTGTTCTCAGATGTTTTTGCCTCTACTCTTGCTGATAATCGTCAATTTGCCTAGGTAGTAGTATTTTTCTATGACATCTATTTTTATTTCAAACTAGTGGACATTGGCACACTATTGACGGATCTCCGCTGGCGCGGAGCTCCTATTTTGAGTTGTTTTGGCCCTTCGGGCCGATGCAAAACTAACATAACCTAAACCTACCTATACCTACCTATTTCTACCTATTATCTTCCTTTAATTTTTCCATGAAAGTATTGAAAGTCTATCTAAATTAATAAAGTAAACTCATTTGAGGACCTTTATCCATTTTCATAACAAACTAACAATATAATAAATCAACAAAACTCATTTTCAAATAAAAGTTTTCAATCAAACGCGCTCACGTCAACGCATTAAAAAATTAATAATAAAACTTCTTGCAGTTTGTAAACCATCAGCAATAGATAGTTAGAATGAAACAGCAATAGGTGCCTTTCACTCTAACGACATATCAATAGGTTTTATGCTTCAGGCAATTCTTTGTATTTGATTGAGTGAGATAGCAGTATACGTGTTATTATTTCACACAGCCACATTGCGCGTTGCTTTTTAAATTAATTTAGAATTTTACTTTCTAATTTATAACATTTTGGAAATGACTGTAATATTTATAGTGCTAAAAACAATTAATTTGTAACTGTTTACTAAAATGTAGCATGCGATGTGTATAATATTTGGATGTAATTCTAATGAAAAAAGGTGCATGAGATTAGGTGGTAGTTTAGTGTTTTTGGTGGTACTTGACAATTTTTTTGATGCGATTATAAATTTATAGGAACGCAATAAGTAAAATAGGTGCAACTGCAAGTGCTGCAAAAATAGGTAGAATTTTTTTGGTGACTCGGAATTGCTGATCGATAATTTTTTTTGAGTGTTCAACCTTATTTTAGGGTTTGAAAATTTGATGATATCAAAAGTTATTTAGGTGGTCATTTTATTTGTTCCCTTTAAATAATGATTTACAGCAAGAGACATACAATGAAACCAGTTGATGGCGAGACGCGCTTAGTTTCTATAAACATTTAAGGTAACTAAACTTATTTTATTAAATACCCCTTTTCCTTCTTTTTCAAAACCACGAGCTTACATAAGGGCTCTTATCAGTCAAAAAACGCTCATCTATGCATGCTAAATGTGTAAAAAGTATTATTCCACGTTGGCGCGTTGGAACAACTTGAATAAATGAGAACATGTTTTCGTAGTCGGCTGTACTTCCTCCATGCCATACATTTTCCCACCGAACTCATCTAACCTCAAACGCACAGCCATTAAACATCATACATATGTTAAAGGTATTGTGTGATTTGCATAATCTTTTTTAACACGCCGTCATTTGGGGAAGCGGGGGTAGTGCGGGTAACGTGGGTAATGTTGGTAGAAATTGCCTTCTTTTGTCAAAACTTTTGGGTAAATTGCGTAGGCAATTGCGAGGAGATTGGGGGTATGCAGCTTATTCAAATGTGTGTTTGTATATGTATATATTGTAAAATACCAATAACAGTTTGATAAAAAAAAAAAAAAATTAGCTACCTGCCATCAATCAATCTTGAAATAAAAAGGAGACTAATATATTGTTGGCCCATAACTAGCAGTGTTTTAGTAATAAAGTACCTATGCAGTATGTACATCTGATTTCTGTTATTAAATATAACAATTATATTACATTTCATGTAACGCCCTCATGATGGAAGTGTAACCATGTTTAGATTTAATAACATAAATATTTTTTTATTAGTGGTTTATGGGCTACAGATGTAGAAAAACGTAAACTTAGAAATGTTAATACATTTCTAAGCCATTTCTAATAACCAAAATCATAATAAAATCCTAAAAATAGTATTAAAGTGAAAGTTTGTGCGGATGGATGGATGAATGGATGTATTGATGTACGTTCCGCTTAATCTCAAAAACTACTAAACGGATCTCTATGAAACTTTCCAGTGTTGTAGCTTAGACATCAGAATAGGACATAAGCTACAATTTATTTCAAAATTAATCCCCTTTAGAAGGTTAAAAAGGGGAGGTAATTTTGTATGCAGAATAAAATTATCTTTAAGATAAAAACTTTAAGTGAATCAAACATTAAAAAAACTAGACTACCCGTGCGAAGCCGGGGCGCGCCGCTAGTATTATTATAAACGGATAAAGAATATTCAAATTCAAGAAAACTCTACAGATCAGCAATTTTACCGACGTTACTTTAGTTTGCGCTCGTTGATTCGTCAAGTGAGAAATGATTCCCATTCTGCCGCACATTTATATCAGACTTTTATTAAATTCTTGAGAAATAGGAAACATTTGCTGATTTCAAATATCACGGGTGATATTTTTTTAGCCCCCATAACTCCACCTTTTTGAAAAAACCCCTTTTACTAAATAAATAAAACATGTAATTATGGAACCTGCTCGTAAAATTCTACGAATATCGGTTAAGAAATACAACGTGATGCGATTTGAAAGCCATTAAGTTTAGTCTTCAATGAAGTAAAATAGTTTCACGAATAACAAGAAGTAGAACAAACGAAGTGACCCTACAAAATAAACGTAATAATAAAACAAAAGGGAAAAATGATGTGTGAGACTGAGAAGTGTAATGCTGATTTCGCCCGTTTTCCCCGATGTAACAGTGAAGTCAGCGCTTTAAGATTTAAGCAAAACCGTATTTGTATGAATAAAAGGTTTTTCTTTTCCGTTTTAAGCGTTTATATGTATAACAGGTGAATTTAATAACTTGTATTGTGGCTGGGGTTTTTATTTCACGAATAGGTAACTTGCGCGAAATAATATTTTATATTAACCTTCCGGGAATATAGGTATGTAATGTATGTAAATAAAGATGTTTTATCAACTTACTTAAAAGTAATATAGGAATAAGGTTATCATTAGGCTCTTCTATAAATATTGATATCATGGCTTTTTAATACTAGGAGCATCTGTTGTCTTTTGTAGGTTTTTTTAATTCCTGTGGTCATTTTATTGTTTATGTCAGTCTCAAAGATCTTTATTCACTCTAATTTTAATTTTATAACATTAATGGCTTGACAATATAGTTCAGATATTTGTGAGCAGCTTGTTTGCTCCGATATATCTGACTGCAACTGTACTTTCTCGTAGCTATTCGGGTCGCGTTGGGGCTTTGAATAACTTTGTACTTCGGAATTGTTCACTGAAATTGAATTAGTTTACATTGACATATAGGGTGACATTGGGACGAGAAATGATGAAACATAATTATTAATTAAAGGGATTCTAAATTCAAGTGAACTTGAAGCGCTAAGTTCCAATGATATGTTTTTCTAATTTAATAACGGTTTTAATTAAATTAAATAATAAACAAAACTCTCCATACTAGTTACAAGGTGTTGAAAGTTCTCACCCGTTACATCCAGTCCATATAATAGCAATTGTTTCTAGGTTTCATATAAGAACTGCGATATTGACCCATTCCAGTGGGAGAAACAGGCTGTCAACCGCCAGGTATGGAGATCTCATGTGAAAAAGGCAATGGAGAGTTTTGAATCTCGTCGATGCACAGACTTAGACGTAAAACGAGATGAGCTGAAAGCCCGACCACCAGCGGCAATCAGCTACAGATATGTTAATGGTGTGCTTACGTGCCCGCTGTGTGCGCGGGTCTTCGTCAATAAGATCGGCTACGTAAGCCACACGAGAGCGCATGAACGCAACCAACATCGGAGTTGAAGTAGTCGCCGTAGCCGGCAAACGGCTAGGAGAGAGAGTATATAGTATATAGTATAATTCATGAAGTATATATAGTCGGATTATGACAATACATCATATTTAGGCAGATGGTCTTCAAGTCGGTTTCAAGCAGCAACACGTACTACGACTTCTTATCGCGTCAGTTAAGAGGAGGGGTAGGGCAAGCTCTCTCCATACAAACTTTGTGCAGGATTTACTTCGTTTGTGTTTGCATTAAAGTTATGATTTTTGGTCAGTATGCTTATTTTTCTGATAGCTATTTCATGATGTAATTTTTTTTTTATTAATTTGTTTTTTAATTTTTATATTTTGAATATTTTTGAAATATTTGAAAATTTTCACATCACGATCTTCGCATATCTAATATTTACAACCAAAAAAATATTATATTTGTTAGTGCCAAAACCGACGAATAAAACGTGCACAAAGTTTGTATGGGGAAGGTCTTGCCCTACCCTGCGCCTCAAGGAAATAGCCCCTGATTTGTCGCCAAAAGGAACCATTTTTTCTTCAAAATGTCAATTTTGCTCACATTTTATAAGTACTAACTACAACTATTACAACCTTTTTGTCTTTTCTGTGGCAAGCTTTGCAAATGTTGGGTACCATACTCAACCAATATTCAATTCCAATAATCATAATAAAGTCATCAACACTTTTACAACTCTAAAGGGGAAGGATGGGCACGGCCGCACGTGAATAAAAATAAAAATAAAACCCGATCAGGTGCTTGGGTAAAAACTGAACCAGGGTGATTTTAAATAAAATAAGAGTGTAAACGCGGGGCCCTAAAACAAGGTGTTATTTTTTTATCGCGGCACAGCGGCGTCATCTGGCGTAAAATACGGCGGCGACCGTTACGGCGTAAACGTACGTGGGAAAATATAAATATACTGTATATAGTTTGTAATGGCGTATGTTATGCTTGCCATGTCGGGTGACACGTGATTTTTCACTCTGTATGAACAAACCGCGGACGCAAAAAATTTTTTTGCGATGGTTTGGCGATAAATTATGCCTATTGAACTATTTCAATATACATACATACGTACATACGGCAGTATATGGGTAGGCACTTTTTCAAAAAATAACTAGTATATAACCAATTCTAAAGTAAACGACATAAACGTCGCGTTTCCTTTTGTACACATTGTTTTAAAGTGCAAGTTCCTGGGAATTGACAACATTTCATATTTTTAACTACTTTATTTTATGAACTAGTTAGAAAATAGGTAAAAATTTAAGCCACCCGTATTTTTTCTTTTCCAAATTAACTCATTATTTCATACAAAAAAAACACGTTGAAAAGTAGGTCATTCCAAAAGGGCGTAAGTAAAATATGACGTCATCTTCCCAACAAGAATCCAGAGCCACTCCAGAGCAGCGATTGTCTGTACTTTGTACTAAGGTCTCCCTGAATAAAGCGAGGAAGATGACGTCAACTTTCGGTTTACAGTAATTTGCGATTTTTTCCAAAATTAACGGAGAAAAAAATCTAAAAAAATGTTTTTGTGTACTTCACACGTTTTTACCGAAATGGTTTTCGAATTAAGACTTTTGGAAATTATGAAATATTGTCAATTGCGCTTGTTAGGACGGAAGGTCAGACGTGAGCAAAAACACACCGGAGGGGCGTTCAGGTTAAAATGGTCTCATCATCAACATCATCCGCCCACTGCAGTCCACTGCTGAACATAGGCCTCCCACAAGGCACGCCACAAAGCCCGGTTCTCTGCTTTCAGCATCCATTCGACTCCCGCCCTCTTAGATATGTCGTCCCGCCACCTGGCCGGCGGACGACCCACACTACGCTTGCCGAGACGCGGTCTCCACTCTAGAACACGCTTACACCAGCGGTTATCATCAGTTCTACGACACATGTGGCCAGCCCATTGCCACTTCAGCTTGCTAATTTGGAAAGCTATGTCGGTTACTTTGGTTCTCTGCCGGATTACTTCGTTCCGTATTTTATCCCTAAGAGAGACTCCAAGCATAGCCCTCTCCGTAGCACGCAAAAACGCACGCATTAAAATTGTCTATTGTAACGTAAAACCTCTCCCATAAAGTTCTGTAAGCGAATACCTACTTCAAAATTATATAATGTTAAGTGTGAACATCTTTAAAATCAAATTTACAAAAACAGCTAGCAAAGCTTTTCTTTGAGATTTTCGCTGAACTATATACGATCACGAATTTAAGTTTCCAGGGGAACCGAGATTCGAGTGAACGTGATTCCGGCTCGTCCGGTTTAAGTTTAATCCGGACCGTGCCCGGGCCAAGTCAGGGCTGACAGGCGGAAAATAACCGGACCGCAAGTCCGGGCTAATTGTAGGCACAGGGGATAATTAAGATTTGTGCAGCTACTCCTTACTGGGGTGGTTAGACAGGCATGTTTTTGGTAATTAATGGACGTCGTGTTATAAAAGAAATAATCAAAATTACCGCATTTTGATCTCAGGTGTAGTTATCGCGTACCTATAAAGTAACGTAACAGATATTCTGATTACTCTGTGTTATTTTTTTTATTTTTATTTTTTATTTTTATTCGTATGGCAACTATATTGAACCGTGAGATCTTCGAGAAGACAGTACGGTTTGCCAGTTTTTGTTGCACCTTTTAGCACCACCCGGGGGTCACGTGTAGGGTAACGGTGGGTACTCCCTACGGACGCGGTGCAACTTAGACCCACAAAAGTCTGTGTTATTAAAACTCTGTGTTAATTGCGAAACAATACTATTCCAAAAATTAGTAATCAAATATAAATTACTTAAAAACAAACGTGTACTATTGGAAATATTTTCGGTATTTGTTAAACGGACAGTACGTAGGATGCTAAAATAAAAATGTATTATTGAAATTTCATATGTTTTAAGCGAGTGCGGAATATTAAAAGCAATATCGTTTCATAGTTTGATGGCAACACTTAACCAAATGAAAGCAGCACGCACTTCATCCGTTAAAACTTACAGTGTCCTATGAATAATGCATGTTGTTTTAATTCGGAATCGCTGCCTCCCCAGTTACCCCTGAAGGGTCGAAGCCAACCACACGGATAAATATATTTTAGGTGAAGTGGAGATGTTATTAATCACGATCACAAAATTGGTGCAAAAGAGAGTGACATATTGAAATATAATAAACGGGTCACTCACGTCTGTATCGTCGAATATCGCTCGACATGTTTCGGGCCAATACGTGGTCCTTAATCATGAGTGGTCGCGGCGGCCTCGCGTTTTGTCTGAGACTCACGGAAGTTTTCTATTTAAATCAAAAGAGAGTGGTTTGGCAAAATGGAAGTAAGGTCTTTATAATAATTTTTAATGCAGAGGCCTGAGGCTCTATTTCAAAATGTCATCTCTAACGATAGCTCATTACATTATTTCGACGGATTTTCAGAATCTACGAGTCTTTTTGATGGATCTGTGCCTTAATACCTACTTCGAATAGCGAAGTCTAAATTAATTACGTCATTTCATAGGAATGGACGTATTACAAGCTACCCTAAAATATATAAAATATATCCTAACACTGTTTTCTTTGGATCTACTATGTTTCAGGTTTGACATCGCCCGCCCAACACACGGTACGGTCGGTGCAGACCCGACTATTAATATTTAATACCACGAGACGCCATGTTTTTACAGAATAGATTGAAGACACACGACATCCGCGGGTTCTCAGGATAATTGTGTGTCACGACGTATTTCAACATGTTTAGAGGATTTTTAATGTGCATTTTGAAGAAGGTATATTACTAACATGATTGACGGTATATGTGTGTGTGTGTGTGTGTGTGTTGTGTATGTTTGCCAAGCGGAGACGCCCGCTTATGAAATTAGTACAATTTCTAATTAAAGTGCAAAAAAACAAAAAAAACTCCAAACCCCACCCTCTAAGGCCGCTACTACACTTCGCTCTACGTGTTCGCGTTGCGTATTCGCCTCCCTTTTTTTGTAATATGAAAAGAAAGAGATGCAGCACGATTAGCACGAATATTTGCACAAATACGGCGAAGTGTGGTGCCAGCATTACAGTACGAGTACGTGCATCGCTTTAAAAAATCTGATCTATCATGGCATGATTTAAGAAAACAAGGTGTGTCACTCCGGATCATCATGACACAAGTGACGCCACACTCATACGTACGACCGCATTCCGTCGCCCCGCATCCCTAGTGGTGACGAACCCTTTATATAATGTTTGTCCTTTAGATATATATAATCCTCAAGGTTACGTGTCATTGCAGGCTGAGTATTTAGTTTTAAACGGAGAAGCTTGTCCTGGTAGAACGCCAGCTGCGGTACGGTACGACCAACAATCAACCGAGTTCTGGTGAATTGCACCTCAGAGGTGCGTCAAAGCAGAGTTTAGTCGAAGTAGCCACGATGGACAGGCCTGCTTTTGTATTGATTATTCATACGACAAAAGGCCATAGAAACCGACAAACATACATACAGGTCAAACACATAACCTTTCTTTAGGGCGTCGCCGCAGTCGGGCAAACAGGCCAAAACTATATCTCTGAAACATTCCGCAATGTCCAAATGAAACTGTTTTTTTTTTCATCCATTACCGGAATACCGGAGCGCCATAAATATTTAATGCGGCCGCATGTCGTTCCGGTTTTGATAGTTGTGTGACAACATGGAAGTTTTATGGAAATGCGAGGAATGTTCGGTTCGTCTCGGGCACTCGGAGTGATCTGGTGAAGGAAAAATGAGGCACCTAGCGAATAAATAAATCCCTACTTCATCTTGCCTTTATAACATTTTAAACACTCTCGTGCTTTGTACGTCGATAATCGCGCACTCGTATCGCTTTATTGGGCCCGCCCTATGAAGCCACAGACAGGTTAAAAAAAGACGTCCATAACAAAGGCCTATCGCATTTTCGCGTTAGATCAATTTAAAGAAATCTTTTAACATCTCGTATCATCTGTACATACTTATATTATTGAGCGAGCGAAGCGACTGCTTTTCAGCTTGAACAAAAATGTTTTCGTATGTCCGGCGGATGTCTGGATGTTCCCCTCTGGTAGTTTGCATATCTCAACCGATTCTCATGAAAATGATTATAAGCAAAATATGTCGATTTACTTTTTGGAAACATTACGTAAAGAAAATTGGAATGGGAGCATGATTCGCAAGTTTTCCATAATTAAAGTCACAAACAAAAGCTTACTAGCTTAATAATTTTATAATTAGCTTATAATTCATAAACGTTTAACCGTATCATATCATTCAACCTATTTTAGTTCAATTGCCTCTAAAGTATCCCTACCTGTCACTTTGGTATTTATGTTTGTGAGCACACTTTAGTTACCAGAGGTTTGTTAAGTTTTATGAATAAGGGGCTATATGTACGGCACCAAATGTGTAAATACCCCACCTAAATACCGTAACCAGCGTGAATTCCCTGCCTCGCCTCTTTAAGCAGCACATCAGCAAGCAACGACATACGAGCCCTTATAAACACTAAGCTCTTATGACCTTATTAATGTAGTCATTAGGATACAAGCAAAAACATAAACATAAAAATGTGGGCCAAGTTCTCGGGTGCCATCAAAAGTGGAATTAGATTGTTCACAATTCCTAAGAGTAAATTATAATGAATTAGTCTCTGCCCGCGACTTCATCCACGTAAAGTTCCACTCTCTATTTAATCATTTCGAGGGATGATTATCGGGATCAAAAGTACCTTTTCTATATTGTACCTAGGCTATATAAACACGTTGTACCTTTACCTATACCAAGTTTCATCATGCAGCCGCTTTTGCGTGATTGAGTAACAAACATCAAAACATTTTTAACTTTAGTTTTTATAATATTAGTAGAACTATGAATACATGATTGAGTGAATATCAAAATAATCAGTTTATGTAGATAAATAATATTGTATGTGATAACGATGAAACATTGATTTTTGAACTTAAGAGGCGGCAAAGTAAGTTGACCCGAAAAATCGGCTGTATACATAGTTATTTTCTGTTTCTTCAAGAGCTTCGCGACAATATTCGGGTTCAAAAGATATTATTTATTTTGGCATAAGAACGTATAAGACATGCAAGCGAAGTATAGATCCGAAGATTGTTTCAAGTATTCACGGATTGTAAACTGCATCACTCAAATGATTCCCCAAACTTGGCCGAGCACTACCATGTGTCTAGATAGGGATCCTTATTCAAAAACTAGCGCAGGTGCGCTGAGGACTCGAGGTGAAAGGGCGGTGTAACCCATTTAAGGGAAACTGGGACGTGGCTCTAATATTCATGACGTCAGGAGTCAGTCTCGCTGCGTTTTGAGTTACTCGGGTGAGTATGTTTCTGTGTTTTCGGGTCAAACTTCGGTACGGTTTTTTCTAGAAAGATTTTACTTCAACTAGACATAATAGAAAAGAACACACATTATTTATATTATTGTACAGTCAGCTGCAGAGAAACGTACCTACATAGAAATTTGTATGGATGGAAATATAAGTCGAAATAATTTGCATTCAGTAGCTAGTGCAGTTGTCATAATAACACTAGAAATGTAGGTAATAGATATGAAAATAAATGAGTGGTCGGAGCACATTGCACGTAGAACCGATGGCTGTTGGGGCCGAAAGGTTCTCGAGTGACGATCATGTATCGAAAGGAGCAGAGTAGGTATTCCCTCAAAGTAGATGACCTGGTAAAGGTCGCAGGAGTCCGCTGGATGCGGGTGGCGCAGGACTTATCCAGCACTCATTGCAGCGGCGGTCATTGTGGCAAAGTGCCAAAAGAGTGCCACAATGTCCAGCAGTGGATGTCTTCGGCAGATATGATGATGAAATATTTATACAATACAATACAAATATTCTTTATTGTTCGCCAAATAATGTACATTAAAAACAAATAACAGAAACAAATTGCACAATTGTAGACAACAGAATAGTAAATTTATAGAGGTGTGCAAGAAATATTGTTTTGGGAGTATAATGTATCCATTGTTGGACTCGACGGTAAAATTCCCCAACCCGCAGACTAAGCGCAGAATAATTACTATCAAAATAAAAAAGGAAATTTTGAATCATGCTGTAATATTACCATGAAAAAAAAATAGGTAAGCTGAGGCTAACAAAGCTAACAGGTAATAATTTAATAACAGCAAATGGACCAAAAACTTTTCCGTCATCTCTAGCGCGCTCCAAATTAGTTGTGAAGTTTCCAAAGTAAAACTGAGGCAAACAGATATCGTGCAAAACTGAAACTGACGTCTCCTTTTAGTTAATATTAATGTTCACTGAACATCCAACGAAGATATTCGAGCTCTTATTAACAAAACTGCACACTTGTTTGACAGCACACTCTAGTCCAGTTTCAAGGGCAGGTAAGGTTGGTCGTAACGACCACTCTTAGCAGTTACTGATGGAATAAATAATAATGTTTTTAGAGTCGGGAAAAACTGCCCAGAAGTTTGACAGCGCACTCTAGTCCAGTTTCAAGGGCAGGTAAGGTTGGTCGTAACGACCACTCTTAGCAGTTACTGATGGAATAAATAATAATGTTTTTAGAGTCGGGAAAAACTGCCCAGAAGTTTGACAGCGCACTCTAGTCCAGTTTCAAGGGCAGGTAAGATTGGTCGTAACGACCACTCTTAGCAGTTACTGATGGAATAAATAATAATGTTTTTAGAGTCGGGAAAAACTGCCCAGAAGTTTGACAGCGCACTCTAGTCCAGTTTCAAGGGCAGGTAAGGTTGGTCGTAACGACCACTCTTAGCAGTTACTGATGGAATAAATAATAATGTTTTTAGAGTCGGGAAAAACTGCCCAGAAATGATAGTATGTGGCACTGTAGAGAGGCTTTTCTACTGGCCGGACATAAATCGTCAACGCCATCATTGACCAAGCGAGCGAAATGAGCGAAGCTTTTCAGTTTCAGCTTGGTTAAAAACGCTTTCGTCTACGCTGTTCTCCTCTACAAGTCGCATTTCTCAACTGGTTGTCGTCAAATAATAGAACTTGTTTGTCGATTCAGTACCGGGAAAATTTTCAAAATATCACTAGAAGTTCTACGGCTCACCGGGCCATTACTCATAATAATCGTAAGCAGCAACAGTTTATAAAAGTTCTCCCGTAGGGTGAATAATCCGACTTATAAATGTGAAGCGGTGTTTCATTTATAGGCGAATATCAGCTAGGCGGATATCCTTAGCATAGAAACGAAATCGGGCTACATTATTATGGATTTGAATAACTAATTTGCCTATCCAAACTTACTTCTAAAGCGAGAAATAGTGTTATGGTTGACATATAAGCTGCACCGATTCGCCATACATGTTGTTCGAGGAATCGGTGCAGCTTCTATTTCGTCAACTATAAAAGGGCAACCAAACTACCGACAAATAGCTTCAAAAGTGATGACAACAGGCAGTGCAATGTTATTGTCATCTTGTTGCTTTGCCGTTTAGCTTTGCCAACTCGAAACATTGTCGTTTCTGTTTCTCTTGTACAAATATTCCTTTAGTATTTGTCAATGTGCTTCTTGCTGTAACAACTTATAATAATAAACTACCCGACAATATCAAAAAATTAGAAAATGATGTGACATTTATAAATAACTTAAGAAGATGGCTAACAGCAAATGCTTTTTATAACATTGACGAATATAAAAATATGTAATCTACGATAACGATATTGTATTTTTTGACATTACATTTCTCTGGCATTTCTTTTTAATTTGAATTGACATAATAATAAATCCATAATAATGTTCTCAATTATAATTATATCATATCATATTATACGAATGACATGTAATTTTTTATATTTTACGAATAAATGAGTATGAGTAATATGACCGTTATTTAGGATCAAAATGGATCAAATGCAGACAATTCTTCTCCGATCCGTCCGTATAGCATACGCAGGAATACCAAGACAAAATCCGCGAACCAATGATCGGTGACGCATTATTCATAAATGCAAATGGCCATAAAGTCCCCCGGGACAGCCATCCCGGCCGGGATTATTGAATATTTTTCACGGTAACGGTATCCCGGTGATGTAGAGATTGTATAAGATATCGGCCCAGGACAAACTTTTTGGATTTCAAGAAGCTGGGATTAGGTTACTGGTTTAGGCTTAAGACGACGCTTTGGAAATATTGGTTGCATGGATTTCCATTTTTCTCAGCAACCAAGCCACTGATGAAAACGAAATTGACTCACATGATCAATCATACCTTTAGCTTTAATTTTATAATTGCTTTTCACGATTGGATAACTTTTGCAACAGACTTTTCTTCGTCAAAAACACCTCTGTTTAAACAGAGATTCGCATTTTACAGACAAACGACACTTATTAAAGCCTCTTAGTTTTCAATATAGATTCATCTTAACAAACACTTTAAAATTATAATTGGATTTTATAAAATAACTTAGAACTCTTATTTAAATCGAAAAACACGGTTTTGTCGTATACGACCTTATAGTTTAAGCCAGTGCGTGCCGTGTTTTCTATACAAGAATGATGACAAGATGTCAAGTCAATCGGCCGACGGCCGCTGTCAGCGTTGTACCCGTGCTCGTTGAGACCAGCAAAATTACGTAAATATATGTTTAAAATGTTATTTTATTCGCGTAGAAACTCGAGGAAGCACTCAAAACGAAAAAGGAAAGCTTGTTTAATTGATAAATGTAAAAATATGGTTATAAAAGGTAAGTAAAAACGCAAATAGATTTATTCAACAACATTCGTAAATGTCATTCAATGTTCTAGTTGGAAAAGAAAACAATGCCATGGAGTCGTCTCCGGATTTAAACGAAAACGAAAATATGTCATGTTATATATAAGTTTTGATAATCGAATACTTAGTATTTGAGATATAAAACCGTCTTACTGATAAACTGTTTTAAGAGTATTTTTAACCAATTTCAAAAAACTAGCCAAGTGCGAGTCGGACTTCGCACATGTAGGGTTCCGAACCAACCTCAAAAAATGTGTTTTATTAAGTATTTATTGGTAAAATATACGTAATAATAAACATGATCACCAAATTTCAAGTTCATAGGTCAAACGGAAGTTGACAAATTCTTCGTAACAAAATTTTGTGGCAGACGACGGACGGACGGACGGACGGACGCATGAGTGACAACAATTGAGTTCCGCTTGGCCCTTCGGGTACGGAACCCTATAAAGGAGGAGGTTCCTACTTCGGCTGTATTATAAATTTCTATACATCGTTTTAATTTACATTATTTTATATGTTGTACAACACGAGAAATGCTACTGAAGTATAAAGACTTACAAAATGTGTTGCCAATGTAGGGTTTTATACCTATTTAACTCGCTAGTGGCAACTCGATATGCCATGGGTTCTCTGTGGATTGCCAGAATTTTATACAGTAAGTATAATTTCGCTTGCCAGATTTTCATTAGAAATAATTTTGTATTCCACGGCGTTAAGTTTTAATTATATTCATGTATTTAAAGCCTGGATAAGTATTTATTTTACCTTCGCCGTGTTGCGGATATTGGATTGCTTATTGGTTGTTGACATGTCCGGTACTGACATTTTATAGTGCCGTTGTATTTAACTGGTTTGTTGGTTTGGGGTTTAACTCAATAGGTATTTTTTTTCATATTAAGGGACACGTCCACCAAACTACGAAAATAGGCAAAAAGATCTTATAATCGAATCACTGGCCGAACATTTTATAATTGAGGTCGGTGATACTGAAAGTGACACTTCAACAACTGACGAAAATGAAGCATCATCGGAGTTCGAATCTGAAGAATATTTTGAATCAGATTTAGATGAATAGGTAGCATAGCAGAGGCTGTCAAGACCTAATTTTGTTGAAATTGATGTTATTTAAGCAGTTTTTTAAGAAAAACTATTTGTTCTAGCACATCAAAAGATATGTTAATATTCATCATATTTCAAACACCTTGTACGGACTCGATACATAATTGGACGAAATCGGCTCGATGGAAAATAATTGCAAAGATTGGTCTTAAATTCATCATTAAACGGTTCTATGTCTTTATTTTTATTACGTATGGGTCTGCAATTAAAAACATAAAGTCAACATATTCATACCTAAACCGCCAACGAGCCATATTTCACAAATAATCCACACTTTTTTTCATTTCAATATTATTGTAGTATAATTTATTGACTATTTTACGCGCAGAGCTTCCGTAAAGAGCGGGATGGTTATTTGGAAACTTTTGGACATTCTACATTGTTAACATGAAGCTACACTGTACCGACTGTACATGACTTACACTCATTATTATTAATTTCAGGGCCAAATACAATCTTGTCAGGGTTTAACTGTAAACATGTACAATAGATATTTGATTTCTTACCTCCTTATCTGACATCGGTAATAATGTCGGCACGAATAGTTTTACATATTTGTATCAAGTTTTACCCGATAAAATTCTTATTATTAAATACCCATACATCTCTAATTAGGTACACAATAAACACAATCTAATCTAATCTTTATAGGTATTACAAATTCTAAAAAGTAATGTTATAATTAGAAAATATTATAAAATGTGGAAAGCACAAATTAATCCTCAAATTTGATAAAGACTCGGCAACGCGCATGGAGTTGCCGGCGTCTGTAGGCTGCGGTATCCACTAACCATCTGGTGGACCATACGCTTGTTTCCCACCGTCGTATTTAAAAAAATTAATACCTCTCCTTTGATGTCTATGTTCCGTGCGGCGCTCTGTCTGTCAACTCTGTCATGCGCTATTCGATCGCGAGCCGCGTAAGAAATACCGGGGCGGATGAGGTGAGGGGATTTCAGCACACTGTTTGAGTTTCATAGTTTATCACGGCGTCACCTTAAGACAGGCTTACAGACCACAGGTTTACAAAATATTTCTGGATGATTTCTTCAACGTAAAATAACGACGAATTTTGTTAAATATTCATTTGAGAATGTACATCAACGAGGCTATTTAACTGGTTGATTACTGTGTTCAAATGATACTATGCTGTGGTCACAGTATCTTGAAAGATGGTTGTTGGAGCGACAGTTCAGAATTAAGGCCGTGTATTACCACTTTTGAGTTTTTAAAAACCAACTGAGACATAGAATTTAGTGTCTTAAAATCTAAAAAAAATATATGTGTTGCATTAAGGATCTTGTCTAGGAGTCAAAATCGCAGTCAGTTACATGACCTGATGAATTTCACTCGATAGAAAAAAATCGCGAAGTTACCTCTTTTTGGAATGTTTTTTCAATACTAATGCTACATTACTGATATTTAACATTTAATTTTTGTACTCAATTAAAGATCGTAAATAGTTATAGACAAATTCGCAGGGTTTGCTTTGATAAAATGATTGGCTTAATCACTATAGCTAAATATTTACAAAACTGCGCGCAGAGCTTGCGTAGAGAGCGGGATGGTTAATTGTAAACTCACGCGTGTTAGAGCGGGACATTTGCGTTGGGGATACCTCCCCTTAATAAGAATTAGAATTTACAAGAAAGAGGTCTGTCCGCCCTCAGAGATCGAAGGTGCGGGAAATCTTTTTCTGTTGTCATGATATGACAGGCAAGACATTACAGGCTCAATAATATAATATTACAATATTGAGAGTATAGTACTGTGAGTGACACATACGAACACATAGACAATGTAAACTCATAGCTCCTACGCTCGCTGACGCACACATAGACAATGTGCAACTGTGCATCTATCTATCGCACGACACACAACCATGACTCACCGCGGCCGTGAGATAAAAGTACTCTACATATTACAATATAAGGGTTCCGTTTTTGCCATTCTGGCTACGGAACCCTAAAAAGGCATCACTATTAAATCTGCCAAATTATAAAAAACATAAGTACCAAAAATATTTTATATCTACAACAGATATTAAACGAAACCGTGCCATCAAAATAATATCGCCGTGAGTATAGAAAATCTTGCTTCATTCTATACGAGTAGGTAATTTATCTATTTTTCAATGCAATATACTTACTCGTAGGTATGAACTGACGCCGTCTTCCAAATAAGCTTTAAAATAAATCCGCGCAAACCGGATCTCGAAGCGTTTTTCCTTCACGTCATAGAACTTTATATCGCTCGCTATAAGGTTTATTTTTCAACAGCAGGCTTGTTCGCGATGAGTACGGGAAGTGAGACACCGAGGTTCTCATCTCGAGTTTTATAACGCCTCAAAGATTATCCCGCATCCATGAACATGCATGAATTGGATTATGTTACTTCCACTATAATATCAAAATAATGTGTTAAAGTGCAGCTTTCATAGAACGAGGTACAGTCGGCCTCATAAGTAGCTGGGCACTTTGTTTATTTATTATTTAAACTTTATTAAGTACAAATGGCGGACTTCATTAATGTCTTAGGGCATTCTATACCAGTCAACCACTGGGCTAAAAAAGAAACATTTGTTCGGCATTGTGGGATTTTTGAGCCCCTTGTGAGGCCGACGGTAGGTACAGTCAATTGCAACAATACCTATGTAAAAAAATGGTATTGCTCTAGCCAGGGGGCAAAGATTAGGCCGACGGTGAAGCGAGCTCACCCAGAAGATGCCTGTTCACTCGTGCCTTAAAAAGGTCTACCTAGATTATATGGTTTAGATTAAGGTTATATGGTTTAGTTACAGAAAAGCTGATATCGAAATGGAAGAGAGTACTCGAGATGAAGCAAGATGGGTTTCATATAGCCGTAAGTTAGTATTTTTTACATATATACATAATATATCGCTTCGGTATCTCACTGTAACATTGCATTTGTATGATTAACTAAATAAATAAATATACCCAAATTTTTAATAGAAAACTCCCCTGAGTCTCAGAAATATTGAAATATAATAAAGGGATCATTCTCGTCCTTAAGATCGAATATCGTTTGACATGTTTCGGACAAATACGTGTACGGCCGTCGCGGTTAGACCTCATGATTAAGGACCACGTATTGATCCGAAACATATCGAGCGATATTAGACCTTAGACGTGAGTGCCCCCTTTATTATATGTCGAAATGTACCAAAACCTTAATTACACCCTTGAGTATGACAGTAGGTAGGTAATCATTTTAGTGCGGTTTGCATCAAACCATCTGTGATCAATGCAGCTGTGTTAAGCATCATCATCATCATTGGCCTGTGACATTTTTAAAAGATGATTTAAGCAGCGTCCATTAAATTGCGGCACTTGCGTACATGCTGGCTAGTAAGACCAATACGAGAGCGGCAGGCACGTCCGCATATATGGCAGGGAAATATCATGCTCGACGCTGTGTGTGTGTTAAGCAAGCCATTAAATAAGGAACAAATTGTTATAATTGCGCCACTATTACATTTGAGAGTATTAATCAGCAAAGCGCTTTTAAACTCTGACTGAGCTTCGTTTTATTGTACTAAAAGATACAATCAAATGTTATTCGAAATACGCTTTCTTTTTTAAGTCATTAGGTAAATACATTGGGTCCCAAATAATTAATTAGTTTCAGCAGAATTTAAAGTACAAATTTGTAAATAACATATTGCACATGAGCGACGAAATATAAACATAACTACCTAACATGATATGTAACGTTTGTTACGTTTATGTAACGGACATACTCTTACAATTGATTAAACTGAAAATCCTTTAATCTCACAAACTGTTTTAATAAAAATTACACGCATAGCGGGCCGGCGTTTTTAATATCGACAATTACGGCGCGCGCGGCGGAATTATTAAAAAATAACTCAGGTGTAAAGCGGTGAGGGAAGCCCGCGACTTGGCTCGTTTTTACAAGCTTGTTTTACGAGTAGGGTCGGATAAGGAAAGACCCGCTCGAAATCATTAATCGGCCGAAGTTTTTGAACACGTGTTTGGACACTTGTAATGTTTGAAGATGAATTTTACTGTTTTAAGTTCGAACAGTTGTTCGAAAAGTTACGCAATTGACAACATTTCATATTTTTAACTACTTTATTTTATGAACTAGTTAGAACATAGGTAAAAATTTAAGCCACCCGTATTTTTTCTTTTTCAATTTAACTCATTATTTCATACAAAAAAACACGTTGAAAAGTAGGTCATTCCAAAAGGGCGTAAGTAAAATATGACGTCATCTTCCCAACAAGAATCCAGAGCCACTCCAGAGCAGCGATTGTCTGTACTCTGTACTAAGGTCTCCCTGAATACAGCGAGGAAGATGACGTCAACTTTCGGTTTACAGTAATTTGCGATTTTTTCCAAAATTAACGGAGAAAAAAATCAAAAAAAATGTTTTTTGTGTACTTCACACGTTTTTACCGAAATGGTTTTAAAATTAAGACTTTTGGAAATTATGAAATATGGTCAATTACTGCAGGCCATCATCTAACATGACAATTGTCACTAGAGAGTGTCAATTTGACGCATTAAGAGGCCTTACAAGTGTAAAAAAAAAATTTGTTTTCAAATTTTGACAAAAGTGTTGATCATACCAATAAAGTGAGTATAGGATACGATGATTTTATTAAAATTTTAGATAGTAACATTGTCCTTTTTTGATTTTATTGTGTGTAGTAGAATTTAAGCGGGAAAAAGCAGTTTTTAGCTCGAAAATGGTTGATTTGGAGTGATGTTTGAAACAAAATATCTGAATGAAAAATGCAAGAAATACCTTTAAAATGTATGTCATTAGGTCGAAATAGTCCTGTTCTAGATAGTAACATTAATAAAATGTCAATAAACTTGTCAATTAAACAGAAAATGGGCTAAATAAATGAGCATTTTTTACCTTATAAGGACCCTTAAGTCGATAAGGACCACTGCTCCTTTACTAAGTGGGTAGCTAGAAATCTTAGTAGGTAAGTACTATACACGGTAAATTGTTAGTGTCACGTGACAACTGTCAAGATTTACGTTACTTTAAGCTTAATGTTACAATACGTCGTATAGCATGTAAAGTTAATGCGAAACTAAACGAACGAATCTACGACACACCGTTCAACGGTTAAACAACCCAATTTTCCGACGATAAAAGAAAACAAAGTGTCAATCGTTCCCGCTATCACGGACCCTCGTAATCTTACAGCAATAAACTGGCAATAGACATTTACGCGACGTAAAAATGTCGCGGATCGACGCGATTGGATTGGCGTCATCGGCAAATAGCGGGATAGTTCCCAAATAGAATTGTCGGGAATGGAAGGTGGGTTATTATATTTCGAGAGTGCTGAATAGATGCTCGGGAGTCAAGGTACAAGGTAATGCAAGGGAAATTGGTAGCGTGAGTGGTGAAAAGTGTCTCTTGCTCAATGATAGTGCTAAAAGGGCATATGTCAGCATTGGTAGGTTTTAGTATTCATATAAATATCACGACTTTATGGTAAAAAATCTGCTAAGTGCGTGTCGTACTTCGCTCATTTAGGGTTCCGACCCAACCGCAAAATTAAGTTTTAGGTAATAGGAAAAATAAGAAAGTTTCAAAGAAAAAATCTGATTTATTAATAATGAAGTCCACAGGTTAGTGGGAAATTAAATAAATCTTCTGTGACCGACGATGGACGATGGATGGATGGATAGATGGATGGACGCGTGAGTCAAAGCATCGTTCGGACCCTTCGGGTGCGGAACTTTAAAAAATGTAGTTTAGTAATGCATACTTTCATATATAAACTTGATTATATAAAAGTGTTTATTATATTAAAAGCAACATTTTCCCTTCATGCAATGGCCTAGCAGAGCGCAATCACCGAACAGCGTCAAACAACAACTGCGTTCAGGCATAAAATTGTACAAAAACCGTCTACAGTATCCCCAAAACGCGCAGCTTTCAAAGCCCTCGACGTTCTAAAACATTCGAAAGCTCGCTACAAAGGCTTTCGCAGGTTTCGGCTAAGTGCACATTCCGAAGATAACTATGTTAGTAAAAACATTTACCCTGGGGCCCGTGGAAATGTTTGCTCCTTTCCCCTACCAGAATAAGACCCGTTAAAATACCAAGTTTCAGTTGACATGTTGTTTTACGTAGAGAGGGCTTCTGTCAACACTATACTTGAGTACATTATATAGCTGCATGTGTATGGTATACTAGCTTCTGGGTACACATTGCCAAAAGCTTTGTAACTTGAGAAATATAGTTTTTCAGGAATCAAGTGGTTCAATTCCAATGTTTTGGTTACCAGTCCATACCCGCTAGGTGTGCTAAGCTGTAGCGCGTAGCGCGATTAAGCAATTTCAGCATTCCGTGCAAGGTTATTAACCAACTGAGCTACCGTGGGTACTTATCCCTCGTGGTGACGAATCTTTTAATAGCTTCACTCTTCTAAACCTCAGCTCTCTAAGGGTTCATTTCCACCAGAGATGTGCGATGCTACGACGTTGCAATAGATATGTTAATATCCACCAATCGTGCTCATTGGTCCACATAGCATAGAAGTGGTGGAAAAGGAAAGCTTTCATATCCTCGCAGCAAACCTACATAGTACGTCTCTGATGGAAAGGAGCCTCTACGAACCTCTGCTCGTAAAGACATCTACCGTGTATGTATCAATCGAATTTGCAGTTGCGACAAATAAGGAGATACTTCGTTTTCGCTTTACACTAGGTCGTCTGTACATCGCAATAGATCAAAGTGAATCATCGCGTTGGCCGCTATCCAAATGTATAATTAATGTCATATTTGTTTATCATTTAACGGCGGCTATCGGAGTAGCAAATTGCTGCCAGCGATGGCATAATTTCGATGTTTGCGAGCGCTTGCCATACGTGTCTATTATTAGAGAGACACTATCATTACAATCTACATTTAAATCGTGTAATAATTAGTAGCGCAGGTTATTCGTGTATAAGTTTTTGAAACCGTTATAAATTACAGCATATGTGAACATGAGTTTTTAAATATCTAATGACTATTAAGGCGCTACACTGAGAAATTTGGAGACTTTGAAACGCTGTCCTGCTCAGACTAGCAAATAGTAGGGGCTGATTTTCAGATATATGATTCTTGACTATATGATTGTGGTACTGACAATGTAATAAAACGCGCGCGGATAGAGATAAATAGCTTATTTAAAGGAATAAAAGACTAAACGTTGTGAATTTATTTTGGCCAATGTGAATCGTCTGTGGTTAGGACCCGTAATGTTGTAGCCGAAGGAACCCAGTTTCTTTAATGTGAATGCTTGTCAGATCCTTGGACTCTCAGCCTACACAAAAACGTTAATGGATTCCCTAATGTTCCTACTAGTACTTATTCCTAGCCAGTTTTTCCTATGTATTATACCTACTCATTATAAATTTTGTATTATTATTATTATTTGTTTTTTCAATACTATCTGCTACCAGCTCTTCCTACGTCGGTCCGTTAAATAATAGTAGCGGGGTTTATAAAGAAGGGCAAATTTTCTTTATAAGCCATTTCCCTAGATCAAAATTACCCATTGTATACTTTCTACGCATAAAACCCAATCATTAAGCTAGCTAAGGATAATTTTGATAGATATAGTATGGTATGTTGTTGTATTTTATCCATACAGGCTACTATTATCGCAGGATGCAGAATGACCTCTACATAGACTCTAGCTCGTCCTACTGATGAAACGAGTTCATTAGTAGTCGTGTAGATGATTGAAGATCATCTCTAGCTAATAACCCCGACTAGCCCTAAGCTCACCATTGTTTACTAGACCTAATGGTATATAGCTTGTGAGGCAGTTAGACTAAACAAATTGTTCCACTTATGATGAAAAGACATGTGATCTACTCCGTATCGTCACTAGAAACAACCCAATTCTTGCTGAGATGATTCTATTGTCTCAATCATAACTGGAATCTGAATTAGACTAATTCATGGAAAATAGCTTTGCCTCCTATATAATTTATGACTCTATTCGGTTGTAAATTGTATACATAACAAAAATAACGTTATTAGTTATTGCTTAACCTGTTAAAACCCTCAAATATATACCTGAAGCTGTATTTCATAATAGTACTCATTTATGTGAACCACTTCCCTCAACCAAGGCAGTTTGCTACTTAGCTCAATAAGTAATCGGTGAACATTTAAAATTATAAAATTTACATACAGTTGTATTATTTAATCACTTAGTATTTGTTGAAAGACCTAGATTTTTAGACCTGTTGATTATTACTACTGACCCAACCTTCCTAGTGTTTATTGGGTGATCTAATTGATTACAGACGGAAAATAGACACTTGTTTGCTTTTACTACTTCAATCTCAAGCCACCCAAATCCTTTCTAGCGCTTGCTGAATGACCTAATTACCTACAGACGGACACTAGGCTTTAAAACCTTTATTGGATGACCTAGAGATGAACAATAGGCAGTCACTGCTCCTCTTACTACAACCACAGGCTATCAGAACCCTTTCTAGTGCTTGTTGAATGACCTAGATACCTGTAGACGGACATTAGACGTTAGAACCCTTTTAGTGCTAATTGGTTGACCTAATTACCTATAGACGAACGATAGACAGTCGTGGCTTCCTCTGACTACAAACCCAGGCTCCCAAATCCCTTCTAGTGCTTGTTGAATGATCTAGGTACCTACAGACAGACGTTAGGCATTAGAACCTTTGTTGGATGACCTAAACTACCTTAGAGACGAACAATAAACAGTCGCTGCTCCTCTCCACTGACAGACAGACATCAGAACCTTCTAGCTCCCGCTGAACGACCTAAATACCTACAGACGAACGATAGACAATTGCCGCTTCCTCTGACTACAAACCCAGGCTCCCAAATCCCTTCTAGTGCTTGTTGAATGACCTAGGTACCTACAGACAGACGTTAGGCATTAGAACCTTTGTTGGATGACCTAAACTACCTTAGAGACGAACAATAAACAGTCGCTGCTTCTCTCCACTGACAGACAGACATCAGAACCTTCTAGCTCCTGCTGAACGACCTAAATACCTACAGACGAACGATAGACAATCGCCGCTTCCTCTGACTACAAACCCCAGGCTATCAAAACCCTTTCTAGTGTTTGTAGATGACCTAAATACATACAGACGAACGGAACAAAACCTATAAAATTCCTAGTACGTGACGAAAGACCTAACCGTTCGAATGGTGCCTAACTTACGTAGCCTACATCCCATAGTGTGTGAATTTAACCTATTCCTATCCCCATTTTTACCCCTTTTCGCTTATTTAAAACTAAAACCAAAATATAGTCTTTAGTTTCAAATAAGGTTGTGATTTGCCCTAAGCTTAGACTGGAAGAGTTCGGCGAGCTACTCCGAGGTAAGTCAAACCCTAACAGCTCGTGTATATTGCTCCCCCCTCATCGCCCGCAGGCTTGGTAGATGAGAGTAAGCTGCCCTATTGTGTATATAAGTCAATATATAAATATATTTAACAAGACCGATCTCCCGATTACTGGACGATTTTACCAAGCGGAGTATACACTCCTTTGCCAAGGTCTGAACTGAGCAGAGTAGGCCATGGTTACGTCGCCAGCTGGGCTTCAGGTGACCGTGAAGGATAATTCACTTTCTATGTCGTTAAAGAGAAAGTGCCGAACCACCTCCAAGCTCGGTTGCAAATAAGGCTCCGGGATGACCGTGTTTACCACCGCTAGGATACGGTAATCCCGTTAGACATACTGTTTGTCTAGATAGCATTCTGGCTACAAAATAGTTTAAACAATAAACACTAAAAATCCCCATAGAATTAAGTCAATTCAAAGTAAGGAGTGATTTTCCCGCTATGCAGAGTGACCTCCCATAGCAGCAGAATCACGCCCTTATTGACAATCGAAAACCCACCAACAATAATTTGACAGCAATAGCCAGAGATACTACCAGCGCGATCGACGAAGTTAAAGTGCAAGTACCTACAACCCACACCTCCTTTTATACTATGAAGCTCGGACATCGTGGACTCGAGAGACATGCGAGACTCGACGGCCAATAGGGATTCGACAGCCAATCGAGACTCGGGGGACAATCAAGACATTAGGGACTCGACAGACACGCGGCACCCCGTCAAAGCAGTGCCGACAAACGATGCCGCCAAGCGGTAAATCTAATAGACACCGTCAAAGAGACGCCGCCAAGCAATACCGCCAAGCATTATACTCGGTTAACAATAGGAGGGGACAATCTAGACATTAGAGACTCTGCAGACAATATGGGGGGACAAATAAGACATTAGAGACTCGGCAGACTATAAGGGGGGACAAATAAGACATTAGAGACTCGGCAGACAATATGGGGGACAAATAAGCCATTAGAGACTTTGCAGACTATAGGGGGACAAATAAGACATGAGAGACTCGGCAGACAATAGGGGGGACTAATAAGACATTAGAGACTTTGCAGACTATAGGGGGACAAATAAGACATGAGAGACTCGGCAGACAATAGGGAGGACAAATAAGACATTAGAGACTTTGCAGACTATAGGGGGACAAATAAGACATGAGAGACTCGGCAGACAATAGGGGGACAAATAAGACATGAGAGACTCGGCAGACAATATGGGGGGACAAATAAGCCATTAGAGACTTTGCAGACTATAGGGGGACAAATAAGACATGAGAGACTCGGCAGACAATAGGGGGACAAATAAGACATGAAAGACTCGGCGGACACGCGGCACGCTGTCAAAGCGGCGCCGACAAACAATAGCCTACTCCTTCTCATGACAAAGGGTCGTAACATCCTTTCCTTAGTTCTAACTTATTCCTCAGCAAATAAGGTTTAATTTCAAATGTCGATTGCTTTATATCAATCGATGCCGGCCATGCATGGACGAAAAGGAATAGGTAATAAACATTATTGTTGGGTTCATTGGTAATTTTGACATTATTTTACTGTCCAATTTAACGTTTTAAGCTGGCATAATTATAGGTATTCGGGAATAACCTTAGCATCCTTAGTAGTATAATTTATTCGATGTGTTTCTTGACCTTGAATGTTTTTATACATTCTTTCGCACAAAATAAATCCAGATGAATAGAATTACTTTAAAAATACTCAAGGGGCACGGTAGTGATCCCGCTAAGTCGCCTAATTATTTATAACAACTTACTAAGGCCGTCAAAAAAATTAAACAGTGAGCTAAGTCAGCTGTCCCTTGGAAACTATTTTAATATAAACGTAACTGGACCTGCCAGCGGCGTTCTGTTACAACAATAGCGAAACATGATTGCATAAAATTTTCTCGATAGAAAATAAATCCAAAGTCGAGTCTATATTTTCCTTTTCTTCCTCAGCCTACTAAAACAACGCATTATTAAAAGACACGATTAAGTTAATATGATGGTATTTTACCTCATCCAGGTACTGACAAGAGGAAATTTAATAAACCTGCACACAGTCAGATATTTAACGAGATTTGTCTAAAAAGCCATTCTCGGAGAGGGTTGCATCCCGTTTTGTCGTGAGCGAAAAACAAAGGGTGTCTCTTTCAATCGATATATCGCCCCAAATGATACCACTAATCCCCATAAATTTAAAGCCCTTCACGGAACATCACAAAACAGAGAACGGGAAGTTATTTAGGAGCTCCCAACTTAATCAGGCCGGAAGTCGGAGTGAAACTTGATCAAGTTCGTAATTAAAACGATCATTATGTGCTGGTAACTTTTGTAAAGGCAAGTTTACACAGATCTCGTAGCTGGCGCGATTGAAATATACGAGCCTGTTATACCCTAATACCCTATTTATTTTTAAATTAGAATTTTAACGGTAACTTTCGCTTACAAATCTGCGTTTCCCTTAGACATCACAAGGATAAATATTGTACTAATTTCACTTATTTCAGTAGCTTATCACGTCTCAGAGATCGCACGCCGCATATTTTCCCGTTCATCATCATCATCATATCAGCCGAAAGACGTCCACTGCTGGACATAGGCCTCCCCCAAAGAGTGCCACAATGACCGCTCTTGCGCCACCCGCATCCAGCGGACTCCCGCGACCTTTACCAGGTCATCAGTCCACCTTGTGGGGGGGTCTACCCACGCTGCGCCTTCCGGTCCGTGGTCGCCACTCGAGAACCTTTCGGCCCCAACGGCCATCGGTTCTACGTGCAATGTGCCCCGCCCACTGCCACTTAAGTTTAGCGATTCGAAAGGCTATATCGGTTACTTTGGTTCTGCTACGGATGGCCTCATTTCTGATGCGATCACGCAGAGAAACTCCCAGCATAGCCCTCTCCATTGCCCTCTGAGTGACTTTGAGCCTTCTTATGAGGCCCATGGTGAGCGACCACGTTTCCGTACCATATGTCATCACTGGCAACATCCAGTGGTCAAAGACTCTCCTCTTGAGACACTGCGGAATATTGGACGAAAAGATATGCCGTAGCTTTAAGCGTATTTTCCCGTTACAAGCTTGTTTTCCCTGAAATCGCATGACGACAATCGCACGATTTTTATAATCTGAAAAAAACCGAAGTATTTTTAAACGCCCGCGCTATGCAAGATTTTTGTTCCGAAGTATTATTCCATGTTTCAATGCAGCTTATTACTAAATAAGTATTAAGTCAAGATAGAAGATGGTCAATAGCATCTAAAATGAGTAAGTACACATTATTGGTTTGAATTTCTTCGAATTGGTATCAAATTTTCTTACTTAAACTGATTATTTTAATTGCTTCCGAGTGTAACTGCTTCGTCGGCCGATGGTTGGGCTTGGGTGTGTATCGCGTTTAAAAATCCCTCCAAATCGCTTCATTTATTAAGCGAAATTAAGCAAAACCCCGAAAAGTCCGCTTAGGTACGAGGCCCGGGAAAAATGTCCGCGCGATAAATTTGGGGAAAGTTCGCAAGGGTTGCAGGCACGGATTACGTGCCCGTAGTTCGGGTTGCCTGTAATTACTTTTTAGCGCAAATTACAAGCATTTTATATAAATATAATATAATAGCCTACAGCCCTACATGTGCCAGAGCTTAGGATTTTCACTACACATTCCTGAGGCCATGCGAGTTCATTAGGGTGGTCCTTATTTTGTCCAAGTTTAAATTTTGCACTGAACCTTCACAATTAAGAAGAAAACGTTGACTACGCTGACATTTAAAAAAGCCAGAACATACTTTAAATTTTTTAACACATGTTAAAATTAATCAAATTAAGTCACAGGATCAGGAATTGATAAATAATTATTGATTACTGTTTTTGTTTTAAGGTTTGCTTTTTGTATTTATACTGGGTGTCAGAGAAGTATACGTGGAAGAAAAAGTTATGCTGCAACACCTAAGTGCTTCCGTTAACGGGATAAGAACAATGAGATGATAATAAAACAAATTACAGTGTCAGCAGTGGTCATTGAAGTAACTATCTAACTGAAAGCTTAATAGTCCACTACTAAATCAAGATACTCCAATTCGCGGTCTAGATCTGAATTTATTACGAACATAGTTACGATAAGAAAATAGCAAAGCGCTTGCGTGAGATGATAATAAAACATATTACATTGTCAGCAGTGGTCATTGAAGTAACCAACTAACTGAAAGCTTAATAGTCCACTACTAAATCAAGATACTCCAATTCGCGGTCTAGATCTTAATTTATTACGAACATAGATACGATATGAAAGTAGCAAAACGCTGCGTTTCGTCACAAGATAATGCACATTTTGTAATTTGTATTGTACTTTTGCGGCGGCCATATTAGTGTCACTAATTATCGTCGATTAGTTTGAATAATATAAAGAACATCCAGGCGCAGACCTCATATGATAGTGAAAACCCAAGAACATTAAAGGATAACAAAAATTTGGGTCAATGCGTACGCAACGTTCCTGCATTTTGCGCACAATTGAAATTACAAAACATGTCGCATGTAATAAAAAAAAAAAAAAAATCTGACAAATATATCAACAACGTAAAAGTAGTCGTAAAATAACATTAATTGCATTTTTATTAGAAACACATAAAAATACAATAATTAAAAATAATTACAATTACTTCATAGTTATTATAACCCGCCCCACATTAAAAGCGAATGTAGCATATCTCATGCATATTTCATAAGATTTTTTTATACCACGACAATGGCAAATAAGCATGCAGCTGCTGACCTGATAGTTGGCTGACACCGGAGCCCATGGACACTTGTAACTCGAAAACAATGACGCGCGATGCCGATCCTCTTTCAAAAACACATTTTGAAAGTGAACTACTTTTTCCCTCTACACTATGTTACAAGTTTCCCAGAGACAGTTCAATCTTCGGACCATAAACTAACTTGTCCTAGGTAATTCCGGAATCCAGATAGCTCGGAAATTTCCGAATAACTTTGCACTTTTAATCATTTCAGGTTTGCGGAGGTTTCCCCCGGGGGAGTAATTATGGCAGCCACTGAAGTTACCGAAGTATCGCCGGTCGTTGTTAAGACGTATATTATGCTGCTTTTCCACCATACTTAACTACATCAATTTTGGAAGAGCGGGACATACTGTCACAGGTAGATAATAACTCTACTTACTAGGAAGTCCCAACTTTTGAATCATACGTAATGAGAAAAAATAAATAAATATTTTTCATTTCAGTTAAGCTACGACTCGCTTGTATGGAAACGTAGTTAACTTTGGTGGAACAACCAAAATGTTGATTTTGGTGGTTTTAGAAATATGATTAATGGGTCATAAACACTTCCAAAAACAAAAGTCGTCTCTCCTGTGGTCAATAGTTAACGGTTCATGAGCATGTGAGTTATGATTTTATTACATGGATTGATAGAACCGGAGACGCCGTTTATGCGGGTTACTAGACCAATCCAAAATTAAGCTTTGTAGCCCTTAACTTTTGATCTATCCACAGGAAAGACGCGGACCTAAATCTGTTTATGACCCTACTCTATTAAAGACACGATGCACGTGGATTCTATGTACACTAGAAACAATTTTATTCATGGGCCACTTTGTACCTTTTCACAGTGAAAGTCACATGAAAGCATAGTAATGCCACTGTGACAAGGTACGAAATGGCCCAGAAATCAAATTGGTTGACTGCACAATATATATCTATACATATACGAAAAGTAAGTACTTATATTTTAATACTACGATAGTAGAAAAAATGTAGCTATTTTAAATTTAAAAAGCAAAGATTTTCTCTGAACAGGCCCATAAAATTTTAAAAAGGCAGATAGTCGTGTTAGATAAAAATATTTTCATTTTTATCTTCACATAATTTTAAACAATATACAGGAACTCGTCTGAACTGGATAAGCATTAAAATAAGCAACCATTACTTTGTCCATTTTTTATATCGCGTAATGCAACAGTGGACTTCAAGACTTTGGACTAAGCTGAAAAGCAGCGCCATGTCATATAATATTTAACTTTACAACGACAAAGTCATACGGCGCGTCTATAGTGAATCTCTGATGCAATGCTCTTGAGTAGTCACGGTTATATTAATTTCAATTTCAATTTATTTATTTTGCAACCATGTACATACAATAGACTTAATGCTAGGGACAAGACTACAAGTACGTACAAGGACCCTGTTAGGGCGCAGCAAATACTTAAGTAATAGTTTTAATTTGAGTAATTAATTACAATTTATAATATTGTCTACACTATACAATTCATAATAAACGCTGAAGGATACATAGATACTAATAAACCGATTATTAGGCGGAAACACTTAGTAGACGTCAATTTATTAAAAATGATTTAAAATATGTGTATAATTACTAATAATTCAGCTACTAAAGATAATTTCATTGAAAATAATAAAAATAGTTTGGTAAAAACAATTCTGATAAAATTAATTGCAACATTTATTTCATGATACAATTTGATAAACGAATAAAATTTCAAATGTTAAAAATAATTATATAAAATTAAGTTGGTAAAAGTAATAATAATTAATTGGCAATAATCTAAATATTTGTATATAAATTAAAAATTCTTTAAAATACTAGACTAGAAATAATTCGGCTGAGGATAGACAATTAGTAATAATAAATAATTAGCACTAATCTTAATAATTGTATATAATTCAATAATTCGTTAAAATCTTTAGACTAGAGATAATTTGACTGGAGATAGACCCACGGTATTTATTTTTAAATGTATTTACTGTAGAGGATTTAGATATTCTCTAACAGAATAATACGCTTTTTCTATTAAATATATTTTAAGGTTTTTTATAAATAATTTATGGTTTTTCTCGTCTTTAATCTCGCATGGCAAATTATTATAAAGCCTTACTGACATATTACTACTAGTTATTGCCGGCGACTTCGTCCGCGTGGAACTCGTTTATCGCGATAGAATTGAAGTAATTGCTATTTACTTATATCAGGCGCTTACTTACTCATCGCTGTTTCAACCAAAATTCCACCCCCTTAAGGGATGATTTCCGGGATAAAAAGTATTCTGTCCTTCCCCGGGACTCAATCTATCTTCATAGCAAATTTCATGTAAATCGGTTCAGCGATTTAAGCGTGAAGAGGTAATAGACAGACACACTTTCGCATTTACAATATTAGTATGGATTTACTTACATATACGTTTCCTGATTTTCTCGTATCTTATAGTTCAACGTTCAACATACCTGTCGACAAAGAAAAAATATTATTATAAGTATTGCCGCTTATTAAACATCATACTATACATATTAATATATTACTCAATAGTGTTTGTTGCTAGCAAGAGAGGTAGCGCACAGCAAAGAGAGGTAGCGCACAGCAAAATTTCATCTCTTGCTCGAATTGGAGCAGCCCAACTGGGGAAGTACCTCCGCCTTGCAGAAGACCACAGCCATAATAACATTATTTACTATACAAGTATGTAGTGTTGTGTTCCTGGAGGTGAGCAAGGTTGCCAGAGCTCCCGCGGATGCACTGTGTTGAGAGCGAGGGACCTTTTATCCCTTCTGCTGTCAACACAGTGAATCCTCAAATTGTATAAAGGGTCGGCAACGCGCACGTGACTCTTTTGGAGTTGCGAGCGTCTATAGGCTGCGGCGTCCGCTTACCATCAGGTGGACCGTACGCTTGTTTGCCACCGTCGTAGTATTAAAAAAAAAAAACACCCATAGAGCTGCGTCGAAGGTGTAAATGTCAAAACTGAATGCCAGGCAGCGGATGGCACCCAAAGATGACAGGAAAGCTACTTTTCTTTATTAAAAACGGGTTTGCTCTTGGCTAGAATCTAGCAAGGGGGCAAAGATGAAACCGACGGTAAAGCGAGCATTTATTCACTCGCTAAAATGTCTAGGTTATAATGAACTTGGAAATACAGACGCCGGAGGGAATTCCTAACTAAAAAACATTGATTTTCACGCAACAAACGCCTATATTAGATAAATAGCATATAACTAAAATACTTACATAAGTTATTACTTAAAAACTAGCATAAATAAACACATTACAACTGCGATACGAGTAGGTAGCTGGCGTTGCGGATTTGTCGGTGCAAAGCAAATGTCACTGTCAATGGAGTCAGTACCTACGGATTCTTAACTGCGTCCAATATTATAAACCCACAGTCCCGACCTCCTCAGTTCACAATTTCACATTAACGTCATTGAAATCTTGATTCTCCACGTCAAATTCCGACGTTAACGCCAGTCGGTTCACAGCAGTGATACGAATTCCTCCCTTTCCCCCCCATTCACCCCCGTTCCACCCCAGGTCTTAATGGCACCTGGCCCTTCATTAAAATGTTCCGTCGCTGACGTGTGACGCCGGATACCGGTAAGAATGGCCCGGGGTTCTGTTATTCTGTTGAATACGTTACTTATAATGTCTTATTACATTTTTTGTTTTACATATTATAATATACAGTGCATTATCGGCAAGCGGGTTAAGTTAACTGATATAATATTAATATGTTCCATTACCAATTATTTCCATGTATTAGCAAATTATAATAATGTGAATTAACTGCAAAATTAAATTTCCTACCTACCTTCGATACAACACAAATACAAATACTCTTTATTGCACACCTCAATTAAAGGATACAATACAATACAAAATCACAGTAAGTAGAGGCAAACAACAGGCGGTCTTATCGGTAAAGAGCGATTTCTTCCAGACAACCTTAGGGTAGCGGAAATTAAGTCTAATCATAACGATTGGTGCAGAGATAATATATGAAACCTCTTAATAATTACAACAATTCAACTAAGTTAAGAATAATATACATACATAAATACAATATACAAATAAACATACATAAACATGTACACATATACAGTCAGCCACAAAGTCTAAAGGAGTTGAGTCTAAATGTGTCATGGGAGAGACAAATAGTGATCTTTAATCTGTTTTTTGAAGACAGCAAGAGATTTAGCACGCCTCAAATTCTTACCTTCGATGTACTACGTGCACTGCTTTAAGATAAAAATCATAGTAAACAGAACACTAAGGGCTGTCATTTGTACTGAGTTGTCAATTTACTTTGCAGTACATTGCTGGCAATTAAAATTTTATTAGAAAATAAATAAAGTCGAAATTTTGGTTTAATAATAAAATTAAATGCATGGTTAGGTTAAGAAACTACGTTTAAATACCCACTTAAAGAAAAGCCCGCTATACTGCCTATAATTTTAAATAAAACAAAGCTTTTATTAGGGGACAAACTTGCACAAATGGAACTATAGCTAATCTATATATAAATAAATATTTATTATTGTAAAATGTTCAAGTCTCCGGAACAAATATTAGCGCTCATTACACAAACAAATGGCCTGCCAATTCGAATCCATTTTCAGTGGAAGCATTGACTAAATAATAAATTATTATATAGCTAAAAAGCTCACCCAAATGGTTGTTATTTTCCAAGCAACTAGGTATACTTAAGAGGTAGGGCACAATATTGTCAAAGAAGCTCTAAGTCGAGAACAAAACGACTTGTCCCAACAGATAATAGGATTGTTCGCTATTTACAGCACTATGCTTTGTATTGTATCTTTCTCTTAAAAAGAAGGTGATTAGGAACAGTGGATAAGGAACAAAGAAAAATAGTTGAAATAAAATATCATGCTATTTATGAATAGGTTTGATGGCTTATGCTTCTTGACCGAGATAAATAACACAACATGTAAATTAATTAACGTCAAAAATTTGCATTATTTCTTATACGGGAACACAAAAATAAAAAACAATTGTATATCCGAAATATTGTATAATATATTATTATTTTACGGCCAAACTATTTCTTTTGTAAATTATATTTGAGCCGATTGAAGGGTCCCGAACAAAATCAAGATTTCACTGACGCGTATTATATTTGTTGTCTAATCGTCATGTGTGGTTTATAATGGTTGCTGTGATGTTGAGTAGCATAAGCATTACAAGAGTTACAAAGGTCGACCATGTTATTTCGTGTATATAGTAATTCTAACGATTCCTTTCGATACCATGAATCTTTCACTTCGTGTTGGACATACCATTTGCGGCTCTACATCCTTTCTTAATAATTCAAATTAGTAAAATATATAATGTTTATTTTAGAGAAAATCATGAAGCAAACTGAATAACATTGGTAAGTTTGCTTCATGATTTGAGCCATGCGAGAGAATGCCATTTGGCATTAATAAAGTTTAAATAAATAAAATAAATAGCATTGTCTAACCTGCGCCCCACGTTTCAAACTATTTGCGCAAGTTCAACTGAACCATTCACAAGCTTTAAACCTGAAATAGTAATTTCGAGTTTCCTGTACTAACTCAAAAGCTCCCTTTGAGTTAGTATCGCGTGCTTAGCGCTGAAAAGAGCTCCGATAAATCAGGTTAAGGCGAGACACTGTCTATTCGACAAGCGCTAAGTGATAGTGGATACTCAATTGGTGATTTATTTAACGCGTAGCGGTTTCGTGCCGAATAGGGCTTTTCATAAGATTAGGTACTATTCACAGGTCTAACGAAATATTCATTTTAGAAACCCGTATCAGGCCTTCGTGAGAAAAGTAACTACATTTCGTCGGGTGATCCAAAATTTACTAGCAAATCTGTAATCTTAGAAAACTCGTATCTCATCACTAAAACGATGCTGATATGCGAGCTTTTATTATAAAGTTACTTAGTTGAGTATTGGGTATTAAGAAAATCTTAAATGTAACACGTATTCTGAAAATCTAAATTGTAACACTAATTTAATCTTAACTGTATATATTACTTTATATCAAAATGACATAAAACTACGTTTTATCAATGAATTAAATGAATGAACCGACGATTTAATCCCACGACTTTTTATGCAGTATATTTAATCGGTTCCTGGGCGGCGTGTAGCGGAAACAGACGACAAGAACATGCCCCGCTCCCCTGTCCGCCACCTTGACATCTTTCCTTGCGCGGCGCGACGCGTAGGTAATTATGATGTTGCAAATAATTACACTTACGAAGGCAAGGATTACTCTCATATGATCTGACTTCAATGTAAACTGAACAGAAATAAAAAAGCATAACCTAATCTAATAAAGATTCTCCATTAAATTCCCTTATTGACAAAGAAACCAAAAACGCATTTAATTAACCGCAAACACGACATCTAATCAAAGTAACCGTAACTGAAAGGAAAAAGGGTTCAAAATCGTCTGTCGAATCGGTGTAGCAATAGCAAAGATTAAATGAGGACCCGTAAAAGCAACACCTTTCTTGAGCTAAATTGAAAACAATTACGAATTTAAATAAACAAGACCGTTTGTTTCAGCATTCAGACAAATTCCTTTCAAAAATAACACTACAGTTCCCAATTTAAACCTTATTGCAAACGCTTAAAGTTTAGAAAGGACTGTTTCCATTGCAACGCTCGAGATAACTCGAAAACCTACTAAACTTGTCGAACTAATGCTCTCTTCTTACCTCAAAATGGCTAAAGTTTCACTCCTATCTACAAAGACTTAACTCCAACGTTAAGTGAAACTTCAATTTGAATTCTGACTACAGTACATAAGCTCCATTTTGAGTTGACGCAGTGAATTATATTCACAGGTTGATTTTAAATAATGGAATAAGTTTTGAGAGGGTGTTATGCAGTTTTTGAAGTAATAGAGACCTGTTGCCGGGTATTTTCCAAGTTAAACTCGCACTTTGTTGGGGGATGTTCAGTTAGAGCGCTGATAAAGATGCAATTTTCTTTATGCGTCGATTATTTAGAGCAAATGCGGCGAATTTTAAATAATGTACTTATTCGGCTTTAAAGCAACTTCAGACGGCATTTTTTTGGCTTCAGGTGGACTGATGACCTGGTAAAGGTCGCGGGAGTCCGCTGGATGCCGGTGGCGCAAGACCGGTCATTGTGGCACTCTTTGGGGGAGGTCCAGCAGTGGACGTCTTTCGGCTGATATGATGATGATGATGATGAGATGGCATTTTATTTCGAGAAGATTCACTTTAATATAGACTAAAAGCAAATTGACACGATCATTATTGTAGTTTGGCGTATTATTATCATTTAAAGTTCTTTCATATCGAAATCAGGAAACTCATAATATTTCTCATAGGTAACTATAATTTAGGAACATAACGGGGTGGACAACTACGTAGGGTTCCGTAGTTGTCCACCCGTAACATTATGCGAACTTAAAAGTTCGTAAACTTATATTAACTATGTTTTTGACACAACATAATATTATCTAAGTAATCAATGGAAATAATACTAATGTTTGCTTTTCTAATTGCGTCAATCTTTGGTTGTGCGTGTTTGTGTCCGTACTATAGCGTTGATTCGAAGTAATATTTGTCCCAGACAGGGGACACTGGCATAGACAGGCAAACTGATAAATATATTTACGTTCCGAAATTGAAAAATATACACTTACGAGAAAAAATAGTAAGTACACTTTGTATTGAACTTCTATAGAAAGTGTACCTACTATTTTTGCTCGTGAGAAAATAAAGATAAATATCATTAAAGTCATGTTTGCATACTTTGTCATTGCAAAAAGCGCGTATGACATATTTTCTATGCCGATTGGACATTTGTCCCAATCAAAATGACTGCATCCATGATCACACTATAAAGACTTAATCACTCGCCGTTAACCGGTCTTTGATCCGTCGTCAGTTCAACCGCTTTAGTCAACGTAAACATCGCGTCCATTTGTCTAGCTTACTCCCTCCCCTTTAGCGAGCGACGTTTTTGCGTGATTTACCAAGATTTTTCTTTCGTTTTTGCAACATCCTGTAATTTTTTTTTAACGAGTAAAAAGGTTGATAGAAGCGACAGTTGGTGTAAATGGAGTGAAATATTGCGTTATAGGGTTCCGTTGAACTAATAATAACGGATTCTTTACATGGTGTTATTTTCTTACATTTTTTTTTAAATATTTCTGCTTGGGGCTGCGAATTGATAATACCTAAAGATATAAATAAATAAAATAAATATTTGTGGACAATATTACATAGATTTGTGTATATTTATTAATAATGGGATTGCGCTTAGCCAGCATCTAGCCAGGGGGCTAAGATGAGTCCTACGGTGAAGCGAGCTCACCCAGAAAATGCCCATTCACTCTTCACCTAATCTCAAAAACGAAGCAAAGTACTATCTATGGGTACTAGGCAACGATATATATACTTAAGTAATAATCTTTCTTATAATCTTTTTAATTTTGTTAATAGGTATACATTGCACTCAAGAACAAAAATAACGGGTACACTTTCTTCGGAAATTCATTACAAAGTGTGTATCCATTATTTTTGCTCTTGAGAAGTATTTTATTTTTTTACATAAGAAAAACACACAAATTTAATTAACCAGCTTTATACTTAGTTTGCTAATAAAAAATCAGATAACATTCAGTAAATTCTCATTTCAATTTGATTTGAAACTGTACCTAAGTACCTATTTATTTTAGCCTGTCATTCATAAATTCAAATTTCGGCCGAAATTAACACAAAAGAAACCTTACCAATTCCACTTAGGGTATAAAGTCGGTTTGATTTTAGCCAATTTCTAATAATGCCGGATTTTATCTTGAATTTCTATCTTTGGACAGCTCGTTAGGGGAGGCGGGGGAGATACGGCACCGTCGCCAAACGTCTATAAAATTACGGACACCTTTCCACAACGAAAAAAAACTTCGGTTCCTTACGTTTAATTTCTTTTTCGTCCATTTGCAGTCAACCGTGAAAACGACACGAAATGTTGGAATGTCCTTTATTTTGGAAAACAATCGTGAATATTGGCGAAGATTTTTGTTTTCAAAAAATCGGGATTGTTTAAGTGTCAATGGTGATTTAGATTTTTCATAATAATAGATTTTTGATTGCGATGTTCTCATTTGTTTTATTTCAACAGAGTTGCTAGGTAGGCCCTACTTTAAAATGAATATTGGTGAAAACAAATACTTTGGCGACAATACTACGGCTACATTCGCCTTAAGGCGCTACAACGAGAAATTTAGAAACTTTGAAACGCTGTTCTGCCCCGACGAGGAAACAATAGGGACTGATTTTTGGATATATGATTTTTGACTATGTGATTGTGGTACTGACAATAGCCGAGACATAATTGCTTAAAAATTTCTCGATAGAAAAGAAATCCAAAGTTGAGTCTACATTTTCCCTTTTTTATTCAGCCACGAGTTTTAAAAGACACAATTAAGTTAATATGGTGGTATTTTACCTCATCTATACTCTGACAATAGGAAATTTAATTAACCTACACACTGTCAGATATATATCGAGATTTGTCTAAAAAAGCCATTCCCGTTGCATCCCGTTTTGTCGTGAACGAAAAACATACGCGCGTCTCTTTCAAACAATATATCGCCTTAAATGATTGTGTAAAAGTATGTCTACGCGTACGTGTCATGGGTGACCCTCGTTCTCCACGTCAATAGCCCGTGTTAACTTGTCTTCGGACTAAACGATGACTTGCCGATACTGCGGCGTTTCACGGGCCTTACCTGTGCGTGACTAGAATTAGATTCAACACGAAACGCCATGTGACTTGTTCTTAAAAAGGCCACATATTAATTGATATAGACTAAAATAGGTACCTATTCGGTGTCTATGTCTTAACCACAATTTGATAATTGCAAACATGCGTCTTTTTATAATGAGCATTTGAAGTCTGCATAATTTTTGTTAATTCAGAGATAAGAAATAAGATAAGAGATATTTTTAAAACATGAGTAAGTTTACATAATGGTCTTATAAGTTTACAATAATGTGCGTCATGTTCTGCCTTTCGGCGTACAAATTCTACAACAACTATTAATAAAACATAATTGAATTCCCATCCCGGAATTGAATATGACATACATTGAAAATAAAACTGACGTAAAAGTAATCGACATAATTATATGTTGCATCCATTATTAAAAGTTACATCTTAATATTTCCCGAGGTCACAAAACAACAACAAATTACAGTTTTCAAACACCTCGTCTATAGAGCAACAGCGTAATTTTACCCCCATGCAGTCTCCTAATAGCTTTCAGGCTGAGGGCCCAAAACGTTCCGTAAATAGAGAAAAACACCAGTCATTGCGCAGATTAAGTTGCCAAGTACAATTTAAGCAAGGAAAACAGTTAATAGTCAATTTGTACCTTATTTTAGGGCAATAAGGTATACGTTTGTTCACTTTTAAGTGTAGGCAGTGGAATCTGCACCGTCAGGGTCAATGGTTCGATTCGCAGTTGGAAAGAAGCAATTTCAAGTGTGTAAATACAGAAATACGTGAGAAAATGCAAGGCGCCAAGTTTTACTGTCAACCTTCGTATTGACATTATACTTAACATTAAATTTCTTCAGCGGTAGGTATATCAGGAATCCTTATTTAGGCCAGCATCTATTGATAAACCCCGCATAAACGGAAATCCCTGGATATTCTCCAAAAGTTTCGTTACGGTCCGTTTCGCCCTCCCCTACCCCCCATTGTCGGCTAATGTGCACAATAATATATATTGTTATGGTCTGTCTGTGCGTTTGTATATAAAGAGGATGGAAGGAAAATAGATAAAGCGCGATGAGCTTTTTGAAATCTATTTATGGTTAATAATACACTTATTCACTTTGTTGCTATGATATATGTGCCCATTATCAAGTGTATCTTTACGGTGTCGATACAGGCAGAGAAAAGGGAGGATTTTCATTGAGATGGCACAGCAAAATGTCATCTTGCTCGAATATGGAGCAGCCCAACAGGGGAAGTACCTCTTCCTTGCCTTAATGAAAATCGAAGACCACAGCAATAATAACATTATTTATGTCACACCTGGCCATAAAGCGGCAATTACCGCACGCTCCGCGCGCGGAAAATCCCACTTCCTGGCCAGGGGGTGACATAAAATTTTGTACTTAACACGGGCGGTAATAAAGAAAGCCTTCGGCTCGGGCGTCAAATACCTGCGATCTGAGACATTCTTTGTTTTATCGCCCTTGTTAAGTAATGTACTATTACTATACATGTAGGTTAATGTAGTGAATTGGTCCACGTGTTCCTGGAGGTAAGTAAGGTTGCCAGAGCTCCCGAGGATACACTGTACTGAGACTTGAGAGCGAGGGACCTAAATTGGTCCCTTCTGCTATCAACAGACTCCATCCCCAAATTTCAAAAAACGCGCATGTGACTCATTTGGAGTTGTGGGCGTCTATAGGCTGCGGTGTCCATTTACCATCAGGTTGACGGTACGCTTGTTTGCCACCGTCGCTGTATAAATAAAATACTATTTATTACTGAATCAGAAATCGCCCTTATTTGAGACATTTCACATTTCGACCTGTCATCATTATCGTCTATTGGCTGCGGTGTCCGCGCTTACCACAGTCGTTGTATAAAAAAAATCATCCTAGCGTTATCCAGTCCAGTTGCACCTGAAGTACACGTTTGACGTAGGCACTAGTTTTTAAGGAAGCGACTGCCTTCTGAACTTCCAACCCAAGGGGGAAACTAGAGCTTACTCGGATTAGGCTTGGAAACGCAACTTGACTGTTGGGTCTAATCTGTTGTGATAGTTTTGGGAATACGGATTCAAATCATAAGGGTAACGTTGTAAAATAAAACTAAAAAACACCCATATGATTAAGAACTAAGTGAACACATTCAATTGTCCAACAAACAACGGTCCAGTTGCGGTAAACATTCGGTTCAAAAATAAAATAAAAATCTACACTGGACGCAACAGTGTCTATTCACAGGAGCACCTCACAAAGAGTGTCATTACTTAGAATTGTACCGTTTTATTGAACCATAACAACCGACGGTTCCGCAACAGGTGACTGTAAAAGTAACCTAACCTTAAACTAGACGCAACAGAAAATAGACTCTGTTACAATTCTATATGGTTGTTATTGGATTGTTAACAAAAGTTCTTGATTAAACTACAGAGGAATCAAATCTGCTCTTGTTTTGCGAAGGTGGGAAGTTTCAGGTCGTTTGCTCGCCATTTTCAATTTCAGTAATCGTAATGGCGAACAAGGGATAATTATTAAGCACGGGTGAATTTCAATACGTTAAATTTGGAAAAGTAAATTGAATTCCTTGTATAACTTCTAGATGCATATTTTTATTTTAAACGCTACATTACCTACTAAACTAAAACATGATTGTGCTTAGGCACAGTAAAAATCTTTTGGCACTCCAGCCCCTTATTCCTGAGTCTTGGATGTCTTCTATATATTTAAGTAACTTTTTTTCTATGTCGTCGCTTAGTACCCATAGTATGTCTACAAGCATTGCTTAGTTTAAACAATATTGATCTTTGTAATATTATCCACAAACATTTGTTTAATTATTTATTTCCTTAGCTCCAAATAACAAAAGCATAGTTGAAAGATTTTAATTTTTTCGCAATAGAAGATGCGTGTACTTGTACTTAATAAAAACTGATAAGTAGTTTTGTATCGTAGCGTAAGAATGAGTCAAAATGATAACCACACCCATAGCAAACCTAAATTGATCCGCTCCGTTACAAACCCGCATCCAAAATTCAATCTCCACCAACGTGATCGCATCAATGCATCAATATCCACCGCGCCGCGCCGCGCCGGCTACGTTGACACCGCGCAGTAATTACAACATGGCGGCTCACTCCATTACCGCGCCGGCCCACACTCAAATAATCTTTTTAAAAATTCAAAACGGCACACGTTTTGGTTGACTCGCTCGGAGGCTTAGTACCCCTGGATTTTATGCACAACTCAAACTCAATTTTAGTACTTGATGTATAAGGTTGAATTTTGAATGGTGTGTGTTTTTTTTTTGTAGTGAAGACCTTGCGCCAACCGCAATGGAAGTACGTAGCTAATTAAAAAATGTTGGCTTTCCCAGTTTGCGGGAGCGGGGGTTGATTATCGGTGCGGTGATAAAGCAGAGTTAAAATTTAACGAGTCGTCTCGAACGATGTGTTGGTCGTTCCCTTTATGGCGTCACATGTTGGGTTATTGAAATAAATTAGGTATGTTTAACCTGTATCTCAATGTCGCAGTATTAAAAAAAAGTTTCCCAAAATTACAGTTAGGTCGTTATATCATGAGCCTTCATTGGTAATAGTCGAATTCATTATCTGCCCATATCGATATTTAGTATTTGGAATATGCAAGGAGATATTGGACTCACCCCACCTCATCCCGGCGTATTGAAGTTGTTTGGAGTTCGATTCCCGGGCCAGAGTTTATAGAATCTCGAGGCCGGGAATTCGACTGCAAGTTGCATAACTTAGTTTGTTCTTAGTGTTTATTTATTTAAAGTCGGCCAAACACAAAAATAGTCATAAGCAATGGCATTTGGGCCAGCGTGGGGACTACTGCCCAATCCCTCTCATCTATGAGAGGCGGCCTGTGCCCAGTAGTGGGACGTAGATAGGCTGATGATGATGATGATGATGATGATGAATGGCATTTGATATTGCAGTGATAAGGTGCCAGTACATCGTCCACGACACACTTCAACTTAGTCCCATAGTCGACTCCAACATCCATAATAAGGTAGTTCGGCAGTGCTAATTCCCACCCGGCACATTTTTACCTTTATTCAAATAAAATATCGTATAACACGGTAAATATCAGTTAAACTAAGTACAGGTTTGTTATTAACCCTATAAAACACCCTCACGTCCAACGGCAAACAATATAAAAAGCACCCCTGGCTAACAAGCAGGGGTCGTAAATCAAATCTCAATATCGGAAGCGATACACAGTTTACTATCCCTGGCCGGCTATTACGTACCTTCGATACACTGAAAGTAAACTTGTCGAGCGTCTATCCTACTTTATCTTTACAAGTTTAAGAGAGACGGGAGACAATATAGGTAGTAAAAGGTTGTCAGAACTCAGAAGTTTATTTTTCATACCTTTATTTAAGAGTTTGCTTGACGTAGAGTAATGGTAGTTTTTCTTTTCGCTCGTCCGTGTTTTTAGTTAAACGTGGCGTAGTTTTCCTCATTTGTTGTGCTGGGATCCACTTGTTTATTAAGGCGCTACACTGAGAAATTTGGAGACTTTGAAACGCTGTCCTACCCAGACTAGCAAACAGTAGGGGCTGATTTTCAGATATATGATTCTTGACTATATTATGATTATGGTACTGACAATAGCGAAACATGATTGCTTAAAATTTTCTCGATAGAAAATAAATTCAAAGTCGAGTCTATATTTTCCTTTTTTTCCTCAGCCTACTAAAACAACGCATTATTAAAAGACACGATTAAGTTAATATGATGGTATTTTACCTCATCTAGGTACTGACAAGAGGAAATTTAATAAACCAGCACACAGTCAGATATTTAACGAGATTTGTCTAGAAAGCCATTCTCGGAGAGGGTTGCATCCCGTTTTGTCGTGAGTGAAAAACAAAGGGTGTCTCTTTCAATCGATATATCGCCTTAAGTTTAGGTTTTAATTCATCTAAACCTACGTGACATAGGAATACCTCGTACAAGAGATAGCATAATGTAAAGCCTTTGTTTTCATCGCGACTTATCAGTTTTCGCGATTAAACCATTAAGGCTGGGTCGCACCAAATCGTCTGTAATCGTAAGCGGTGTTCGTCAAATCTGATTGTATGGAAAGTTTGACAAGTTTCTATGGGATGACAGCTGCCGGCGCCATATTCGGTAGCGGTAGGTGTTCGTACGTTGGTGCAACTGGCACTAAGGTACAAAGTGTGCTCGTATTTCCATCTATATGAAGTTTTTCGTAAAATTCTTTCTCAGTCATAAGATTAAGTATGTTATTTATATACAAGTTATGTCAAACCTGGGCGAAAAATATAATAATCATAGGCGAACCAAATAATAACAATGAAGTTTGTATGAGCCCATAAATGCTATGCAATGTATGGAAGTGCAATTATTCCCGTGAACTAAAGAAACCGCATTATTATGCAAACCGCATTAAATCCAAGTCAGGAAAAAATAATCTAAATAAACGCACATTTTCTACACAAAAAGTATGAAATAAATCCCAGAAAAACACGCTCACGTCTAGACTCGTCCGCTTGGAACCAGTTGCGGCCGAGAAAAACGGTTAATACAGGCCGGTCGAAAGCCGGTTAAGCCGGACTCGGAGCGAGGATATCCTGAACCTGTTTCCAATTATCGGACAAGTGGGTACTTTTGGACGGAAAATAGCGCGGCGAAAGTGAAATTAAGAAAGGAAGTAAGGATAGAAGGTATGCTAGAAAAAAAAACTGTAAATAATGCTAGCGCCATACAGTTTTTCTAGCATACTAGCGCCTATTAGTATGCTAGCGCCTACAGACGGCGTGCAGTCATGGACCCCAGCGTCGGACTGGCAATGTACAGTCTATATCCAGATCCAGTCATGTTAGGCTGCGTTTCCACCAGAGATGTGCGAGGATGTGTTTTCATAATTATATTTGACACATCGCTCGGCGCGTTGCGAGGTGTCAAATGTTTGAAAACGCATCCTCGCACATCTCTGGTGGAAACGCAGCCTTAGACTGGCATGAAAAAATATCTACATAGCGCCAGCAAGCGAGTTAAGACACCAGAAACTTGTAACGTGTACCCTGAAGTAAAGATGAAAGCCATCCTTATCTATTACATCATGAGTAGTACTTACTTGATTTTCTTTCTTATGAAATCCTGTAATATGTCGGCCGTAATTTCAGTGTATTCACGCCGTGTATAGTTTTTTGTAGGAAATGTTATTAATATTACATCGAACATTTATTTGTGGAATTGAAATCATAGTTTCGAAACCTAATTCTACTTCAATATACTCACATACTTTTGTTGATTTCATTAAATACTGTCAACATACCTGTAAACAAAGAAAAATATATCATTAATATGTTCTCTTATCTTTTATCTTTAAACGAGCAATTCTTGTTTATATCTTTCTATATTTCTATATTTCCGGGATCTCGGAAACGGCTCTAACGATTTTGATGAATTTTGGTATTGTAGGGGTTTTCGGGGACGAGCAATCGATCTAGCTAGGTCTCATGCCCAGGAAAACGCCGAGCAAAGCTCGGCCGCCCATATATCTTATATCTTTAAACGAGCAATTCTTGTATATTTATTTATTTATATATTTATTTCGAGGATCTCGGAAACGGCTCTAACGATTTTGATGAAATTTGGTATGTGGGGGTTTTCGGGGACGAGCAATCGATCTAGCTAGGTCTCATGCCCGGGGAAACGCCGAGCGAAGCTCGGTCGCCCAGATATTTTATATCTTTAAACGAGCAATTATGTATATTTATACACAATTGTGTCAGAAGACACAGCAAAGCTGGTGGCCGATACGCTTCAAGCTGTCAGGGATGACCTCACCACTGCAGATATTGGGCGCAGTCATCGATTAGGTGGACGCAGCGGCCGCAACAAGAAGCCGCGAGCCATTCTTGTGGAGTTTAAGGATATTGCTGTCCGGGACGACATTTGGTTCAGCAAAGTGGGCTTAAAGGGCACGGGTGTGACGCTTGGCGAATTCCTGACGAGGCCGCGACACAATGCCTTTATGTCCGCTCGTGAACGCTTCGGAGTAAGAAATTGCTGGACTTGGAACGGTGATGTTTTTGTTCTTGGCAAGGATGGGGTGCGCCGCCGTGCAAACAGCGTCGTGGAGGTGAGAGCTTTGCCGGATACGTCGGAGCCTGCTGCCTCCGCCTCGGCTGCTAATCCAGCCCCCCGGGAGGAGCAAGGCCCAAGCTCTAAGGCATCAAGGCCCAAGCGCGGAGTCCCGAAGTCTCGGTAGTAACATGTTGCCCAATTTTTTAAGTGCCTTTTTCCTTTGTTCGAGTAATATCTGAATTTCGGCTCCATCTTTACTTAGCCGTGTTACAACAAACTTGTTCTACCCACATCTTTCAGTGTTAATAATTATCTTGTTAGTTGTTTATAATATTTGAACGCAATGTTTTTTTTGTCAGTATCAATGTCAAGTGTCAACTAAACTTTGACTTTTCTATTAGTGTTGCCATTGCAATGATGCGTTTAGTTCGCTTAAAAATCTTTATATATTTTTTTTGTTTCTCATTGTTGTAATGTAGATTATTATAGACGTATTTTTGCAATTTTTATAATGTAATCTTCTGAAAAGTTTCTTCCAAACTGCTGGCGGGTAATTTTAGTGCGGTTAAATTTAGATATAATTTTTTTAGTTATATTTTATATACATATTCTATCTTTTATATTTATTTTATGTCTCTGTCTAGCCACAGTAGTCAAACGGATAGTGATAATGATTTCGTGTCTTTTTCATCAAGTTCAAGTAGTATTTCTGATGACAGTTTTAAGAGTTTACCACCCTCACTTCGTGACGTTCTAGATGCACAATTTAGCGACGTCAGCAAAAACTTAAATATTGTTCATATTAATGCTCAAAGCATTCCGTCGCATTACACCGATTTAAGTGCAACTTTTGACTTGAATAACGTTCACGCGGTTCTTGTATCGGAATCTTGGCTTAAGCCGAACCTACCTTCTACATCTTTCTCTCTTCCAGGATTCCGCCTGATTCGTAATGATCGCTCTGGAAGAGGTGGCGGTGGGGTTGCTATATACCTGCGTTCGCATTTACCCTATTCTATTGTGTCAACATCAGCACACTCTCCGCTCTCTGATACGGCCGAGTATCTTTTTCTCGACATCTCGTTCTCACATACTAAGTTACTTCTTGGCGTTTTCTATTCTCCCTCTCTCCGTGTAAATTATTTTGCCTCCCTAGAGAAACTTATTGAAGATCTCCTGCCCTCCTTCGATCACCATATTATTATGGGTGATTTTAACACGTGTTTACTCAAAGACGACCACCGTTCGCGTTCTTTAAAATCCCTAGCTCACGCTTGTAAAATGAGTATTCTCCCTTCTGGCCCTACCCACCATTTTCCAAATTGCACCCCGTCTCTTTTAGATCTCACTCTTACATCTTCGGTCACTCATGTCGCTAAGTATGGCCATTGCTCTGCTGATGCTTTCTCGTACCACGATCTACTTTATCTTTCGTACAAGGTTAGACCACCGAAGTCTAAAGCCAAAGTCCTACTTCAGCGCAATTTCAGTGGTATGGATGTGGATAGACTTCTTGATGACGCTTTGAAGATGGATTGGGCTGCTATATCTGAGGCTAATACCGTAGATGAACAGGTGTCTATTTTTAATTCTCTACTTACCCAGCTCTATGATATTCATGCTCCAGTTCGTGCCATCAAGGTAAAACATCTTCCTGCTCCGTGGCTCTCTAACGAAATCAAGACTTTGTTGGATAAAAAGAACTTTGCTAAGATGAAGTACAAAATTAACTCTTCTGACGCCAACAAATCTCGTTACCATTCCATACGAAATCGGTGCAACACTATTTGTCGCGATGCCCAAAGACGTCATATCCATCAGTCTGTGGAATGTGGCGACCCTGCAAAAGTATGGAAATTCCTCAAGTCACTTGGAGTTGGAAAGTCTCAACAAGACTCATCTATCAAAGACATTGATTCCGACCTGCTTAATCAGCACTTCTCGACTTCTGCCACTTTTAGTGGTCCTGCTAAGGATGTGACCCTTCAATATCTCGCTTCGCTTCCAACTCCCGACTTATCTCCTTTTTCTATTGCTCCGTTCACTGACAGTGACATTAAAAAGAACATATTGTCCATAACGTCTAATGCCGTTGGTAATGACTGTGTTAGCCGTAAGATGATCATCCCTCTCCTCGACTTACTTGTTCCTATAATATCCATAATCCTTAATAACTCTATTAGATCCGGTTCTTTTCCCACACTGTGGAAAGATGCTCACATCATCCCTATACCCAAAAAGTCTAATCCTTCCTCATTTGCTGACTATAGGCCCATTTCCATACTTCCTTTCCTGTCTAAAGTACTTGAGCGCCTAGTGCACCAGCAGCTCACATCTTACCTGAATAAGAGTAATCTCCTCAATCCACTCCAATCCGGTTTCCGTCCCGGTCATAGTACGGCTACTGCTCTGGTGAAGATTACCGACGACATCCGGGCCGGAATGGATGTTCAGAAGTTGACAGTATTGACGCTGTTGGATTTCAGTAACGCGTTTAATACTGTTGATTTCGACATCTTACTTGGGATAATGCGTTCTCTTAATGTATCTCCTGCAGTGATGGACTGGTTTCGTAGTTATCTAACCGGTCGTCGGCAACGTATTAAGGTGGATGATATCCATTCTACTTGGTGCAACACGCTGGCCGGCGTTCCGCAAGGCGGTGTGTTGTCTCCCTTGTTATTTTCAATTTTTATAAATTCAATTACAAATAATCTCTCTTCTCACTATCACCTTTATGCCGATGACCTTCAGATTTATTCACAGGGTATGCTTAATGATCTTCCATCTGTCATTAGCACTGTCAATAATGACCTCATGCGTATCCTAAACTGGAGTCATAGTTTTGGTCTTAAGGTTAACCCCTCCAAAACCCAGGCTATCATAATTGGTAGCTCGAAATTTGTTTCAAGAATCGATTTTAATAGTGTTCCACCGATTTATTTCGATAATGTCTTAATCCCTTATTCAACACAAGTAAAAAATTTAGGCATCATTATAGATAGAACCTTATCGTGGGCACCTCAAGTGAATGAGGTCAGTAGGAAGATGTTTTCCGCAGTAGCTTCTCTGAGAAGGCTACATAATTTCCTGCCCATCTCCACTAAAATTGCGCTTACTCAAACATTACTCCTCCCCATCTTAGATTATGCAGATGTTTCCTATATTGACCTCAATGAGGAGCAACTTAATAAACTTGAGCGCCTTCAAAATGTCTGCATTCGGTTCATATTTGGCTTACGCAAATATGACCATGTATCCTGTTTCCGCTCTCAGCTCAAGTGGCTCCCTATCCGTTTTCGTCGTAACTCTCATGTCCTATCTCTTTTGTATTCCATTCTCATTAACCCGGCATCTCCATGCTACCTCAAAGAGCGTTTCAGTTATCTCCGTTCTGTCAGGTCCTCACAAAATTTGCTTCTTTCGGTCCCTTGTTCCTCAACAAAATTCTACAATTCTTCCTTTACTTTCCAAGCTGTTCGGCTCTGGAATTCTTTATCTACTGATTTGAGGCGTGCTAAATCTCTTGCTGTCTTCAGAAAACAGCTTAAAGATCACTATCTATCTCTCCCATGACACATTTAGACTCGACTCCTTTAGACTTTGTGGCTGACTGTATATGTGTATATGTTTATGTATGTTTATCTGTATATTGTATTTATGTATGTATATTATTCTTAATTTAGTTGAATTGTTGTAATTATTAAGAGGTTTCATATATTATCTCTGCACCACCTACTATCAATCGTTATGATTAGACTTAATTTCCGCTACCCTAAGGTTGTCTGGAAGAAATCGCTCTTTAGCGATAAGACCGCCTGTTGTTTGCCTCTACTTACTGTGATTTTGTATTGTACTGTATCCTTTAATTGAGGTGTGCAATAAAGAGTATTTGTATTGTATTGTATTGTATTTATTTATTTATTTATTTCGGGGATCTCGGAAACGGCTCTAACGATTTTGATAAAATTTGGTATGTGGGGGTTTTCGGGGACGAGCAATCGATCTAGCTATGTCTCATCCCCGAGAAAACGCCGAGCGAAGCTCGGTCGCCCAGATATTTTATATCTTTAAACGAGCAATTATGTATATTTATTTATTTAATTATTTCGGGGATCTCGGAAACGGCTCTAACGATTTTGATAAAATTTGGTATGTGGGGGTTTTCGGGGACGAGCAATCGATCTAGCTAGATCTCGTGCCCAGGAAAACGCCGACCAAAGCTCGGCCGCCCAGATATTATTCCGTTAAGTACGAGTAAATACTTACAAAAAAGATGCCTTAGTTGCAAAATAAAAATGTATATTCGGATCAGAGATTTTCCGGAGAAATAACAAAAATATAAAACGACATATTCAACTCGTACCGCTAAAATCTAATCCACTTTCATCAAACCACATTATATATAAACCAAAATGTAGGTACTTAAAGACAGAAGCAGGCAGACAGATCAATAGGCAGCTAAAATTATATCAGTCCTTCACAACACATCGCACTCGTCGGTGAAGTAGGCCACTGTGACTTGACCCCGGGTTCCATAAAAAATACGGCTAACCAAGTGTCAACTTGTACTAGAGGCGGTGTAGCTATACAATGGGTAAGCTTTGTGGAACAGTCCAGGTGTCTGTCGCAAGTATAAGTGCTCAAAGGTTGTCGCACACATAAAGGCTCGGCACCCGACCGGCGCCGCATCAGCTAGTCAGTATTTTTTATTTTTTGTTAGAAACTTCATACTGCAACGCATACAGTTTATCCACTCCGTAACGGCATCGCCCTGACGGTGGATGGACATCCCGCCGTCGCAGTGTGAACGCCGCGCTTGCGTCGCTGCCGGCGGGAAGAGCGCGCGTGGTCGCTGCGCTAAGGCTAAGTTCACATGAACGCGCGGCGACGCGCGGTTGGCTCGGCGCGCGGTTTAAGATTGTAACAAATTAATGTTGTTGTGTACATGACCGCGCGTTACCGCGCGTGACCACGCGCACCGCCATGCACCGCGCGTCATTAGCTCACGCGCGAGGCAAAGTTCAGATGAATCGCGCGGCAGCGCGCGTCACCGCGCGTTCATCTGAACTTAGCCTTACGGCGCGCGAGTGAAACGGCCTACTTTAAACGTAAAAAAGCTGTCAACCACTGGACACCTCGCGGATAGAGTGGTGATGCCGTGCCGTGCTTACGTTGTATTGAAGCCAGGCCAGGCAGAGGCAGCGCCAGTTGGGTACCGAGCCTTTATGTGTGCGACAACCTTTATAGTACGCGCCATCCACGACGACGCGCCCCTCCACAGCGCATCTCATACTAATCTATGCGCATTTGTACGGAACGGGTGGTGGAGGGGCGCGTCGTAGTGGATGGCGCACACTATAATTGGAGTTCTTAAAACAGTTCTTTAATGCGATTAGCGAGTTTTACGCGGACGAATTAACTATCGTAACAAAATAATGTCACTGCAATCTCCATTTTCATTAGTATTCTCAAATATGGACGCTGCTTAAATCATCTTTGCAATCTTCGCATAGATGAACAGGGCCTATGATATTGATGATACGACAATAATGTACATATATAATAGTTATCTGTAGCCACAACTAATAAATCCAACCGCAACTAAGAACCCATGAATATTAACACGTTTTCACACATGAAATCCAACGACCAAACCCGCTAAACGCCGCCGCTTCAAAAGGGTACAAGCAAAAAGGGCACGCATAATTAACCCGCAATTGCTCGATTCTGGGCCGGGTCAGGATATTATCTGGCGATTATAGAGCGGCATGCCGGATTATACGTGACGAGCGGCGGGTAAAGCGGTGAAATTATCATCATATTTGACATGTAAAGCGAGTGGCTACTATCTATGTTTATACAGTATTGAATTTATTATTATTTAAGTAGTATTTGTGCTATTTAAGCTGCAAACGCACTGACAGCGGTGGCGGCGCGGTGCGGAGGCGGTACCGGTTGTAATATTCGAAGTAATATGAAAGGGTCCGCACAGACCGCTTTTTTCCCGGCCGGTTTTCTGTGCGGACCCTTTCATATTAGTTCGAATATTACAACCGGTACCGCCTCCGCACCGCAACGCCCCGCCCCGCTACCGCTGTCAGTGCGTTTCGGGTCTTAAGGACAGCGCGGCAAGCGGTTTCCTTTTATTTTGCATAGGTAAAAATAAACATTTTTAAAACGGACGTTCCTCTGCAAGTTAGTTTAAGTGCGTGAGTTTTTAGTACCTATATATACTTATGTCAGCTGTAAGTGGAACTGAAAGGCAACATTTAAAAATGTTTAAGTATAGTCTAATAATGTGTGAAACAGGGCGTAAAAAATAAAAATATATTGCGGTGCACGCTACTTTGCTGCTTTATATTATCAACAAATTCTCATTTGATATTCTGTAGCTTATCAATCGAATTAGTGAAACAAATATAAAAAACAACTTGTGGCTGGAAATCGTATAAAATTAGAAGTTTCAATACAATACAAACATTGTATCGTTCACCAGAAAATATCACAATGCTACCGCTAAGGCGCGCTCTCTCCCAGACACGATGTACTTATTATATAATCAAGATCTAAAGTATATAATGTATTAACGAGCACTTGGTAGGGCACGCGCAAAGCAGTGGTGCACAAAATTGTGCATTACCAACTCGAGGTACGATGAATGCAGCTCATACAAAACCGACTGCAACAACGTTGTAATCCCTCGATTAACTCCCTTGTTCTAAAAGCTACAACGAAACAAACTTTCAAAGTTCGAACGCGAGCTTTTGTTCGATGGTTGCGTTCGCTTTTGGCTGCTACGCCACGACCTCCCTTTTATAACCACCAAACACCATTTTTTTTCAATTTTATTTCGATTCAAAACCGTGTCTTTGTGTGCCACAGACTTTGTTTCAAAATAAATGAAATGATAAAATAATTCTTATATGTATTCAAATTATTAACAAAACCTAAACACGATTCAGGGATGATTATTCAAACTCCAGATAAAATTATCCGTCGGTTAAAATAATGTCTGTCTTTTTCTGTAGACAAATGAAGGAAAAAAAACGAGCTAACATCTCTGACATATGCTTTTATCTTAGGATTGACAACTTGGCCCTATGTTTACTTTTAGTTTTATCGGGTAGATAGTGTCCCGATAATAATACCTCTTGGTTTAAATGTTTAGATAGAGAAGTAGACTATAACTACTAAAAGTTGTACTGAAATTATAATTCACGTGTTACTTAAGCCTACTGAATACAGACATACTTAAGCCTTAACATCGACACAACCATGAAACAAGCTGCCAGCGCCTTTAGAAACAAGATATACCGGCCCTGATTAAGGCCAGCTCGCGATCCGTTAAATATGAATGGCTTTAAGTCCTGCAGGCCAAATTAAAATGCACGAGTGGCGGCGATGAATAAAATAAGCGGCGGAATAATGCAAATACGAGGGCGTTAGGATGTGGAGGCGGCGTCAGACTGCACGAAAATCCAGGTCTAGGAGGTAGGAACTAGATCTTCCTCTTATCGGCCGAAAGTCCACTGGCTGGACATAGGCCTCCTACAGGTAGTGTCACAATGACTATGCCACTCCCCTTTCACCGGACTTCGGCGACATTTACCAGTACCTACCCTTACCATGAGTTTGCAATGTTTGCATTACCGTACTCGCTAGCGACTGTGTAAACGATTTAGTATGGACAAGTACAGCGCCTCTGGCGGTTACGCAACAGAACTAAGAATCGCCATACTTGCTCCATGCATTCGCCATCCATGCATTACCGTACTCGCGGTAATGCAAACATTGCAAACTCATGGTAAGGGCACAGGTCATCTTTTACTAGAGTAATCCCGGCACTTGCCAGGAACCTCATTCCTACTTCTCCACTTTGCACAATTCTGGGCAGATACCCAAAAGGAAGACTCTTTTGTGAGCCCCTCTCACTCATATCGGCCTTCGCGGACTCCGCCCATTGCTTCTTATCTCTGCCATGGGGTCAAGGGCCGTCAAGGAGTTGGTCAAAGCATTTCTAACGAGATATATCCTCGTTCTTTTTGCGTCTCGTTCCACATCACTGAAGGCCGTGACTCTTTCTTCATCATCTTCCTATCTAGTGTTTTGGCGAGCGCTTCGGCACCTAATCCCAACATAAGGCATAGTTTACTAGTTTTACGAGATCGACTGCCATCGGACCTTGTTGGGATTACACTGGCTTCCCCATTCCTTCCTCTTCACCAAAAAACTGATACATTTTTTTAATACGCAGTGGTACAAGCTTGGATTCGAATCTACGACCTCTCGCGATTGAAAGTCGCATAGCTTAAACCGCGCCACAGTGGTTTCTACAGCACTATGATAATCACGGTTATTTACTTAAAATCCAAGCTAGACAATACAATTATCTCCCACATTCAGAGCTGCCAGCGTCCACGGCTTCCAAGGCATTCACGACGCTCACGACCTCAGTAGAACCAGTATATATCTGACCATTAATTACGAAATGCCGTCACTATATTCGTGTTCAGAGTGTACTGGGCGCGAGAGGCGGCGCGAGTCCGATTCGTGAAGCGATGGAGGATGAGTCGGCACACTGATTTGCATTCGCGTCATGAATTATGATTCGCCGGAGTCGGTTAATTAAGGCGGGCGTTGTGATGGCCCACTTAGCCCAGCAGTGGGCCGAATTAATAGAGAATGGGCTATATTTCGTCGTGGGATGTGGCTTTGTTAGTTCGCTTTTGTGTATTGTGTAGGTAAGTCATTATTTTAATCGTATGTATACAGGTATCATCATCCTCCTAGCGTTATCCCAGTACAGTTGCATCCTGAAGGATGCCTGGGGTCCGCTTCCTTATCCCAAGATTTGGCGTAGGCACCAGTGGCGGCGCGTCGAAAATATTCTTAGGGAAGCCGGAATTAATTTGCCTTTCTTATTTTTCATGAGCCGTAGTAGATAAAATAACTGGACTAGCTGAAAATTAGGCAAGCCGATGGGAATCGAGTTGTATGGACGTTCCGCCACTGGTAGGCACTATAGTTTTTACGGAAGCGACTGCCATCTGACCTTCCAACCCCGAGGGGAAACTAGACCTTATTGGGATTAGGCTTTGTAAAGTCAATCGTATACAGGTATATTCGTCATATATTATCAAATTTATCAATAGTTGTGAAAGATTTTCTTACTACATTTTGTATCAAGATAGTTATAAAAAGAATGATTCATTTTTTTTACAATGAGTTCCTGTGGTCTTCGAAACCCGGAATCAAAGCGTCAACCACAAAACGGAAACTATCTCTATCGCTCAATGTTGCAAATTCAACAGGAAGGAAAGGAAGACACGAGAACGAATTTCGTCGGCGGCTGGCGGGTTAACTGCAACTTGATAATTGTGCTAGTAGGTACTGCATTATTATGATTACTGGTCTAGCGGTGGCGCCATCTAGTGCTGCATTTGAAGCAGTTTGAAAGACTTCCATTGCTGCACTTAGGCCTTCCATACATTCAGTTATATTTAATCAGTAATCACCTAAAACTTCTTACGTGAAACTAAACATGATAAAGAGGAAATGCCAATTTTAACAATCACCTTCAATATAAGATACGACGTACCACCGAATATAATTAAATATTGAATAAAAACACATTATTGCAGAAAGCACTAAAAATAGATGAACATTTACATTCCAAGTTTTCTCGTGTGTTGAATTTATTATGATCCAATTTATATAAAGTCAACCAATTAGAGTTCTGGGCCACTTTGTTACTTGTCACAGTGACTTTACCTCTAATATTAGATCTCTAAAGATATACATTTTCACTGTCACCAGATACGAACTGGCCCAGAAATAAAATTGGTTCAAGTTCGAAGTACAAAGCTGAACCTATTCCTACAAGGGATCTCTTCCAGGAAACATTTGCGCAATTGAGTGGAAGTTAGGTAATGCAATTTGGCAAACTGTAATTCCGTTAAACTGCGTAACGTTTACTGACTGCACTCGGCGAGTTATGTTATTGCGCATAACTTTGTGTCGAGAACATCGGCACAGACCAACCGATAATGGGTACAGTCATTGACAAATATGTTGGAGTTCTGTATAGCTATTATTGTTCAGCAACTTACGGTTTATGATATTTTATTCTCAAAAGATTCACAAATTTACTGAAAAAACATGGTTATTAACTTAAGTCTAGGTTAGCAAGCAAAAACGGCCAACTTGAACTAACGAAATCAACACAAACCGTGTATTATCGAACCTACACGTATTCTCTATTAGTATCGATGAACATTATAATTTAATTTAAAATTGCTATTCAAAGGTATTTTATGTCACACCTGGCCATAAAGCGGTAATTACCGCACGCTCCGCGCGCGGGAAATCCCACTTCCTGGCCAGGGGGTGACATAAAATTTTGTACTTAACACGGGCGGTAATAAAGAAAGCCTCAGATCGCATATTTATCGCCCTTGCCTTCGGCTCGGGCGTCAAATACCTGCGATCTGAGACATTCTTTGTTTTACCGCCCTTGTTAAGTAATGTACTATAATGCCATGTTTGGTGTATGCTGTAATATGACTTTAGGTATCAGTGGCGGAGCGTCCATACACCTCGATTCCCACCGGCTTGCCTTATTTTCAGCCAGTCCAGTTCTTTAACTACGGCTCATGAAGAATAAGATAGGCAAATTATTTCCAGCTTCCCTTAGAATATTTTTGAGGCGCCGCCACTGTTAGGTATGTTTAACAACTAAACATAATGTAATACACAAACATATATTCTGCAAGTAGGACTCGAGGGCTCTTTTACATTACCTATAATATGATAAAAAAATATCATTAAGTAACATGAATACGAAGCAATAATCAACCAACCGATAAATACCTGGGCCCATATTTACTAAACGTATCCTATAATACAGAGATGTAAAGAGTCTTTATTGTTAAATATGAATATAGACGTAAATATATGAAATTTAACAACGAATTCAAAGTTGGAAAATGGAGGTCACTAGCTAGGGTACTTATACATGTAAATTACCATTTTTGCTTTTAAGACCCTTGAGTATACATAATAAAAATAAATGTGGCGACCTAAAAAGAAATCAAAGGGCCCTAATGAGCGGCGGCGATTACGGGGTCTTTAACGGAATAAAAGCCAAGACGGGTCACTTAAACATGGGGCGTAATTGTCCGGAGTGAACAGCAATTTTGGGCAGAACACAGTTATGATTGAGGAAAATAGGTGTGGACTAGATTTGAGGAATATTATGTGTTAAGGCGATATATCGATTGAAAGAGACACCCTTTGTTTTTCGCTCACAACCCTCTCCGAGAATGGCTCTTTAAACAAATCTCGTTAAATATCTGACTGTGTGCAGGTTTATTAAATTTCCTCTTGTCAGTACCTAGATGAGGTAAAATACCATCATATTAACTTAATCGTGTCTTTTAATAATGCGTAGTTTTAGTAGGCTGAGGAAAAAAAGGAAAATATAGACTCAACTTTGGATTTATTTTCTATCGAGAAAATTTTAAGCAATCACGTTTCGCTATTGTCAGTACCACAATCATATAGTCAAGAATCATATATCTGAAAATCAGCCCCTACTGTTTGCTAGTCTGGGCAGGACAGCGTTTCAAAGTCTCCAAATTTCTCAGTGTAGCGCCTTAAACAACATTTTAAAATGATTTAGCCGATCAATAAATAGGTCACTTTTATCCAAGCTTTTCGTAGCGCTACGCAATTTCCTCTATTTACATACGATTGTTATCGGCTAAGCTTCAACGAGCAGAGCGATCGCTAGGCGGTTTCCTTGCAGTGTATGTTTTGTTGCAAATTTTAAATTTCATTCGAAAAATTAAAAACTGTACGCTCCGACGGAACGATATCAATTTCATGCATTTAGTACAATTATATTCACATTGATCTGATGAGCACGTTGTAAATTGGTGTTCATATATTTTCGACCACTTACGTCTGTGCACATAGTTTCAAACTCGACCGTACATTGCAATTGATTTGAATCACGTTGAAGCGCAGTAGTGTCCAAGCGCTTTTCCACATCAACGTACCAGCTTGAATTGATCCATTTCAGTCCAACTAAACCCAACTTAACAACTTGAAGAAACTTGGACCCAACTTATTAGCCAGACTCGCTTGTCATTGTGTCCTTTTCGTAACAGACGGGACTGACAGAGTCGGAGAGACTTCTGATTGCTGTACGGAACCCGCTGCTCATCGGTAATCAACTGTAAACAAAGGGTTCATTATACGCCGCACTGGAGAGCTGGTATTCAGAACGGTCGACGACTCAACAGGGGAGACCAGCGTAAGTCGGACCCACCACAGTTGTCATGACCCTCAGCATCAACAATAAATTAAGTGACCTCTTGTCTCGTAGTTGTTTAAAGTAAAAACTTACCTTGATTGTTAAGTAAAGTCCACTATCCACTTGCTATGTAGTCATAAAATTTGGCGAAAGAAGGTACCTACATGATTTTGATTAAGCGATTCCCATCTGACATTCAAAATCAATGCAGAGGAGATATTAATTTTGTTGTGATTAATCAGTAGGGTTTTTTTGTCTAGTCCAGTCCAATCTGTATCCAGTGTTCAAATCCAAATTGTATTTTATTTTAGCAGTGTCTAAGCAATGCCTACTCTAATGTCTGTAATACGAACATAGTCTTAAATTATACACTACTAATTAAATTAATGTATTTGATCCAAAATAAATAAGACTGGTTTACCCGAGACGGGTTATTTGTGTGCGTTGTGAATAGCCTAGTTGATTTTATGCGAGTTTCATTCATTTCATTCATTCGCTCCGTTCGCGAGTTTATGTTTTTATCACTTTTCTGAGGCTCAAGTACACTTTTTGTATTTTTGTAATAAGTCAAGTTTTACCACACAATTTCGTTTTTTACGGAGGTTAAGGTTATGGAGGAAATTAATATAATACTTATTACTTATGGACCCAATATGGTTAAGAGAAAAAAGTCAAATTCTGATTTAAAAAAAAAAAGAAACAAACGAACCTTTAGTAAGTTGGATTAAAAAAAAAATGTAAAATCGGAAATATTAAGTTCAAATTCGATTGTTTTTTTATTTGTAGGGTCGGTCTCAGAGAGGATTAATATATAAACAACACTATTTTAAAAAAAAGGTTACGCATTTGATAAATATGCTCCATGATGCAAATTTTTTAATTGAATATATTTCATGCTACCAATTTTTTTAGACGCTACATAACTGGAAAGAAATGAACATCAAAACTATCCTATTCAATTGTAAAGCTGAAGTCGTAAAAATTTAAAATGCAACTTTCCAGTGTTCGAACATCTCCGATTTTCTATTAAAAAGTCGCAAGTCGGTGACAAACTATTTTGGACGTGGCCCAGAAAAAGCTCGTAGCTCAGACGAACTTTAGGTACTGAGGAAAGTCGAACAACCAAAGTTGGTTGCAAAAGCATGTTTCCAAGTAAAAGGTCACGGAGTCATGTTTAGTGGTCACCATATCACGTAATACTTTGACACGACATTTATATATCATTATAATCTGAGCCGGTCATCATCATCCTCCTAGCGTTATCCCAGTACAGTTGCATCCTGAAGGATGCCTGGGGTCCGCTACCTAATCCCAAGATTTGGCGTAGGCACTAGTTTTTACGGAAGCGACTGCCATCTGACCTTCCAACCCCGAGGGGAAACTAGACCTTATTGGGATTAGGCTTTGTCAAGTGAGTGGGCAACTTGGCTGTTAGAAGTTCTCAAACCGCCCGAAGGCCTCCAAATTGGCTTAACGACTGGTTCCATAGACAGCAACCGGGATCAACGGCTTAACGTGCCTTCAAAAGCACGGGAGCGCTCAGTTAGTAACCACTCAAAGCGGTCACCCATCCAAGTCCTGACCGCTGCCCACGTTGCTTAACCTTAGATACCGCAAGCGGTACCCGGCGCCGCTGGGCCACGAGCGCTCCGATCTGAGCCGGTAAAATATGAATATGATTTATTTTGAAAAGATTAAGGCTTGAATTACTAGAAGTCCTTTGCTACAAACTATAAGCCTATGGACGCCTGAAAAGTCGTATCAAAGTAAGTGCGTTGCCAACGTTTTCTTGGTTTGAAGGATTCGCTGTGTTGGGAGTCAAAGACAAACGCAAGTCCCTCGTTTTCAATTAAGTTGAAAGTTGCGTTTTATGTGATAGACCATATTGAAACGGGCCTTAATCGCGGCAGGCGATAACGTCGCACAAATTCACTATTATTTTCCCTTTTAGGGATAAGTTCGCCTTTGTACCAAAATGTCCTAATTTGTTTGTATTTTTTATGTGTTTTTTGTGTACAATAAAGTTATGACATACATACATACATATTCTCGAACAATGGCAATAAAGGCATAATTGCTGGCCACTTTAAGATCCCTTTCAGTGTGGATAATCACATATAAGTATAATCTGACTTCTGTGAAATACGTTTTCAATACTTGAATTTAAACTTTCGTGAGACATGTTATAACTTTATTTTACTAAACGGTACTCCCGACGAGTTCGAAACATGTCGCCCGAAGTGACAATTAATACGTTTTCAATAATTAAATTCGTATTTGTACAAACGCCATTCCAGCTACAATCAAATTTGAATAGGTAAGTACAACATCAATGGAGCGATCCACGGAGCCCCTTCAGTTGCGTGCACAATGGGTGTCAAAACTCTATTAAACCTGAACCAACTCGCCCCGGTCTCCCCTTAAGGGCATACGTCATCTTGACGCCTCAATGGAACGACCAATTATTTATTTTGGGGCGGAGGGGTTGGTTATTAAATATTGTGTATAGAGTTTTGGGCGATATACGGGGTGGCATGCAACAGCGGCAAATAATATTTTAATAAATAAAAAACTAAAATAAATTAAAAAATATATATAAATTTTTTTTTAAATCAAATTGAGATTTTCGCTAGCGGACGCATCCGCTTAACAAACATTTAAAGCGGCAAATAATATTGAAAAATGCTTACGATAACGTAGCTTTTCTCACAAAAAATGTTCGAAAGTTCTTCAATACGGTGAAATTTTAAGCTAGTAAATTATCGTTGCAGCCGAAATTTTATAAAATATCTAATTGATTTTCAATCTTCTAGCTTCAACAATAACGTTGCTTTTTGAACGGTTTGTTTCAGTACAATTTAACTTAAATATAATACAATTTTAAGTATACCTGCAAGCCTAAGTCTCACAGCTACGAGCTGCGGCGTAGCAAGTGCTACGACCGTAGCCGCTACGCCGCGGCGTAGCTAAACCCGACCTGACATGACAGGCAGTTCTTCCCAACAGTTATTAAATTTCGTGTTTGTCTGCGGCGGGGCGTCGGTATATTTGACGGAAACGCACAAGTAAGGCCGGGTTCATACTATTATGGGACCTATTGTATATAACTATAGGTATATTTACTTGTAACTTAGGTATACTAGTGGCGATGTAGACCTATAGAGTGATATTTTAGTTTTATATCCAAAATATCACTGTTGAAGTCATATTGTTCAATGTTCTCCGTTTGTAGACAGTTTTCGCTACAAAGCATAAAAAAGGGTTCCGAACCAACCGCAAAGTTTCAAAGAAAAAACCTGATTTATCAATATATTAGTATTTGTTGGTAAAATATACGTAATAATAAATATGTATTATAACCAAATTTCAAGTTCATAGGTCAATGGGAAGTTTAAAAATTCTTCGCGTGACAGACGACGGACGGACGGACGCCTGAGTGACAGTAATAGGATTCCGATTCGACTCTTCGGGTTCGGAAATGAAGCGGTTCATAGAATACCTACACTTTACTACTAAATTTCAAAAAAAAGTTTAAAGCCAGGGTTAGTGACCCCGGTCCCCAGAAATCCGCCGATGTTTGCCCGCTCAACAATAAGTTGAGACGCGATCCATCACTGGCGACGTGTATTACAGGGTGATCGACGACTGATCCGTATTGATAACACGAAGTTGAGAAGTAATGTTAATCTGATGGTTTGTTTTTCTTTTTAATTCATATATATACGCCATTGCCATTGGACAGTCCCATGTATGCCCGATGGACGTCCATGCATGTATTAAAAAAACAAATTAGCTTTTAGACCTCTCGCCTCTATAGTTTAGGTATTTACTAACATACTAGATCATAAGGTTATTATTGTATTTACTAACAAATTTGTATGGACCTATGTCTGAAATAAATGCATTATCATACCATTGCGGCTCGAAAAACTAAGTTATATAGAAAACTTGAGTTTGGTGAGGTTTGCGATGGCGATGGCTTTGGTCTAGTTTCCCCTCGGGGTTGGAAGGTCAGATGGCAGTCGCTTTCGTAAAAACTAGTGCCTACGCCAAATCTTGGGATTAGATAGCGGACCCCAGGCATCCTTCACGATGCAATTGTACTGGGATAACGCTAGGATGATGATGATGATGATGGTGAGGTGTCCGATTCGTTTGTGTGAGGTGTGCAATAATTGTACATTACTTCACAAGGGCGGTAAAATAAAGACCGTCCCAGATCGCAGGTAATTGAAGCCCGAGCCGAGGGCAAGGGCAATAAATATGCGATCTGAGGCTTTCTTGATTACCGCCCGTGGTAAGTACAAAATTTTACGCGCTATCGCTACGCACGCGGAAAATCTCACTTCCTGGCCAGGGAGTGACATAAAAAAATATAACATTGCATTAAGACAACCGCTTTAGCTTAGTTGGTAGTGACCCTGCCTACGAAGCTGGAGGTCCCGGGTTCGAATCCCGGCCGGGGCATTTATTTGTGTGATGAGCACGAATATTTGTTCTCGGGTCTTGGATGTTTTCTATGTATTTAAGTATCTATTTGTATCTATATAAGTATGTATATCGTCGCTTAGTACCCATAGTACAAGCTTTGCTTAGTTTGGGACTAGGTTGATTTGTGTAAGATTGTCCACAAATTTTTATTTATTATCTGCTAAATATCAGCTTAAACATCGCCTTATAGTTTAACTAGCAAAGACGAAAAGCCAAACCCATAATATTGTCTGTGGCAAAAAAACGCAATTCAATAACGGCGAATAGGCTCTATAAGTTATCAATAGAATACCCCACACCTGCGTTAGCCGCGCGGCACTGTAATGTAACATATGGGCTGCTTGATAGATAGGCTTCGTGGGTAATTCCCGGCTTTATGGGGATCATATATCTGGTTTTTGTATGGATAATGATATGTGTACCCAATGCCCGGATTTTAGGAATAGCTGGCATGACGAAATATATTGTGAAATGCGGTGATTTTAGATTTGTCAAATAATATACTGAAATAGTTACAGAATGTAGTTTGCCTATATCAAATAACTACGTCTAGTGACTCAGGCAGAAGACAGACAAGAAAATATTGGGTATCATCCTACTAGCACTTTTTCGGTTAAGTGGCGACATGTTTAATTTTAATCTTGATTTCTTTTGTATTTTTTGGTGTACATTAATGGATATTTGTATTGTATTTCGTACGAAAGTTTTTTTTTTACTTACCGGTACGAGAAAGTATTGTAATCCACGACCACCAGAATGAAAGTCACTTATCTACAAGGTTTAAGAAAAGTATAATAAACGAACTGAGATCATTTTTAAAGGGATAAAAAATAAAAATGAAAATAAATATTTGTGGACAATCTTACACAAATCAACCTAGTCCCAAACTAAGCAAAGCTTGTACTGTGGGTACTAAAGCGACGATATACATACTTATATAGATAAATAGATACTTAAATACATAGAAAACATCCAAGACCCGAGAACAAATATTCGTGCTCATCACACAAATAAATGCCCCGGCCGGGATTCGAACCCGGGACCTCCAGCTTCGTAGGCAGGGTCACTACCAACTAAGCTAAAGCGGTCGTCGGTCGGTATGGCCAAAAGAAGTAGGCATTTAGGGGACAAGACACATGCTCTAAATAATGATAATAATAACCTAAGAAGCAAAATTAAACAAAGAGAAATAATAAGGAATGCAAAATACACGTGATACCACCTCCAGCTCGGCCCGTGTCCATACGTGAAGTTACTAAATTACTTAACAAAACTGGGTCAAAGTGGAGAGTAGTTGGTTATTATGATTTTAAGCAACATTAGGTACAGCTATTAAAGTAGAATACAGACCGGCTGAAACGCTGCGGAAATAACTACTGCCATCACATTTATCTGCACACATACTCGTAAAGAGAATGACAGTTACGAAATCATTTTACAATATTTTACTTCAATCTACAAGGTTATCAGAGAAAATTTCTCCAACCTTAAAATTGAAATTGGACGAATTGTCACGCTTTTGATAAACACACTGAATAAGATTTCACATATTTTTCGGAGAATAAACTATCTATTCCCAGTAATGCAGAGGATTACGCTGTGCATACACCAGAGTTTAATTTTTAGAGTGGTTTTCCCCCTGGTTTGGAAGGTCAGATGGCAGCTTTCATAAAAGCAATTCCTACGCCAAACCTTGGAATTAAGTGCCAAAGCAGACCCCTTGCACCTTAGACAACAATCGCTAAAACGCTATGATGGTGAAGAGTTTTGTGAAAGACTTATCGTCCTATCTAAATTCAAAGCATCTAACTATGTATATATGGAATCCTATCTATATATGGAGCGCTCGTGGCCCAGCGGCGCCTGCGTGCCGCAAGCGTTAAGCAAATTAAGCAACGTGGGCCGCAGTCAGTACATGGATGGGTGACCGCTTTGAGTGTTTACTAACTGAGCGCTCTTTCGCTTTGGAAGGCACGTTAAGCCGTTGATCCCGGCTGCTGTCTATGGCAGCAGTCGTTAAGCCAAGTTGGAGGTCTTCGGGCGGCTTGAAAACTTCTAACAGTCAAGTTGTCCACTCACTTGACAAAGGGGGGTCGAAGTTGCACCACATCCGCAGGGAAAGTACCCACCGCTACCCTACACGTGACCCCTGGGTGGTTCTAAAAGTGCAACAAAAACTGGCAACCGTACTGTCGTCTCCAAGACCTCACGGTTCGACATAAATGCCATACGATAAATATAAATATATACAAAGCAAATGTACCGCACTCCTGAATTCTCCGTTTTGATTCCGAACCAAACAACGAACAATACGCCATTTAAAAATATCTAACCCAGAGGAAGCAATAACCGAAATCATATTTTCCAGAACATCCTGACAGCTCGGACACTTGCTGTCCTTTTCACGCCGTTACACGCGGAAAGAGATAGGAAATTTTGAAAAATAGCACAGTTTGTACACGCCCAGATTATATGGACCTCAGAGTATATAAAAATGATTCGTTCAAGAGGTTTTTGATAAATGGACACATTGTAGACTCCATCCTATACTGAGACGGTTATAGAGTACCGATTGTTCGAGTAATATATTATCTAGAAATAGGACAAGAATCCTATTACTTTTTTGGGGACATAAGTTATAACCTATTTTCTGGGCACAAAATAAAACCTTTTCAGTTAAGTGCCATTTCAGATTGAACCAGGCCCGTTTCTCTTGCCATTTCTGCTAAACTCGGCTCACACACACCACGGGGGTGTTAATACAGCATTATTGACAGCATTGACGCGCAAATGAGACTGCCCTAAGTATAGTGCACGCCATCCACGAAGGCGCGCCCCTCCGCAGCCCTCGCCGCAGCAACTGCGCACAGATTAGTATGAGATTCGCCGTGGAGGAGCGCGTCGTCGTGGATGGCGCGCACTATAGAGTTTGTGCCATATAACTAGTGCGTGTCATGATAACATGATGCGATGCATTCTAAACTGATGCTAATTGTCAAACGTCGGTTATGTTCAAAAGAAAACCTTGTTTTACGTAAGAACTATTGATTATTCTGTGACAGAACGCAACTTTTTAAGTATAACGTTTTCATTTGATTTTGAAAAACAAAGACGTTAGGGTCATCTTTGTGACATGCCAGGGACGTATGAGTGTCGAATCGAGCTCCGGATCTCTCTACCAATCCAATGCAGACGTCCCATCCCTCTGCATTATTCAGAGGACCGACATAACTCCCCATTTAGCCGTAATAGGGTAAATCAAAGTGTCGTCGCCGCTCAATTACCGCGTGCCGGTAAATAAGGCGGGAAAATCAAATTTTAATGAAACCGGCCCGCACCTCGTGAATATTGGATGTTGGCTATACTAGGAGATCTCGGCGAGAAGTCGCAGGCCCACAGCAAAACAGATAATGATTGTGTACTTCCGAACTTGTGGTATATTTGAAGATACACTTTTGATCATCTATGAAGGAATCAACAAATTCTAAAATCAGAAGTTGCTGAGTTGCAAGCGTCTTGCAGGCCGGCTGTTTGCTCGTTTGCTGCCATCTTTTAATACTGAACGTCATACTTTAAACTCAAAACACGTAGTTTAAGTTTAAAATAGGACGACGATGCTCAGTTAGTCACAGATGAGGCGATGCTTTGTAATGTTTTTTTTAATTCATTTTGAGCAGTAATAAACAAAATTGCAATCGTGGTTTCCGTAAGGATAATCAGTGGTACGTAATGTTGTTGTTTGCAGCCAGTAAACAAGTGTAACGATATGGCCTAAAGAAATTAACGCAGCAATCTAGAAGACAATGCTCTCTTTTATTCCTTCATAAAACAGGGAGGTCGTAAGTTTAATACGCAAGTTGGGTCCGACCGAAACAATTGTCGACGTAATGGGGAATTTAGTTTAGCCTAACCGAATGTAGACATGCTTCGGCGTGAATTTTCGCTTGTATCAAATAGTCAAAGGAATCAACTTCACAAAATAATAAAGAACTGAAACGCAGCAACCTTCTCCGTTATTTTTCTTTTCGTAAAATCTATATGAAAGCCGCTGGAGATCTCATAATAATGTCGCTGTGACGAGGTACGAAATGACAGAAATCAAATTTCTTGACCGTGCTACCACAAATCTATTTTATACAATCTGACAGTTCTATTAGTTGGATTTGATCAAAATCTGTTGATTTTTTCATGTCTGCAAAAATATCCCTATTTTGTCCCGTGTTCATAGTAGGGTTCGGATGACCTTGCAGATAATGTACCCACAGAGCGTGGGTGTCGTGTATGCTTCGAGATATTTTAATGTTACATAAGAGGATTAAACGAATGTTTCTGGGCGTAGATATTACACAATACACTTGGGTCAAAAAATCTACGCCCACGTTGTTTGGAAAAGGCAAGATCAGAATATTTCACTGGAAGCTTGAGTAGGCTTTATTGACGAAAATACGGGACACTCCAATTAGATTCTAAGACGGCCATAACAAGCTTCAAAATAACGTATATTTTAGACTTAAGACGCAAAATATTCAGGTTAAAAATGTCACTAAGTAACTGGTCAATCACACAATATAAAATCATCTGTAAATCGACTTAAGATTTATGACTAATTATTCCATGGCTGCGGAGAAATCGCCAATATTGGTGCTACATACTTTGACAGACAGAAGACCGACACCGAGAACGCCAATTAAGAAAAGAGAGGCCTCCTAAATCCTGCTACGTGTGCATACTATATCTAGCCAACTCTACTGTCAATCGTGCAACAGAGCATTCCAGAGCAAGTTTGGCCTAGCCACCCATAATGAGGCCCCTATTTCACCAACTCGACAATGACAATTCCAAGTACACTTCTGAGTCGTCACGTAAAAATAGTCGTTGGATAGCGTCGATACTTACCGGCCCGGCAATGTAAACCGAATTGTCATTGGAAGGTGACAATTGTCAAGTTGGTGAAATAGGGGCCTGAGCTCACAGTAGCGCAAATCCAAAATCGATGAGGACTATAAATATAGGACAAAACGTCTTCTATCCTAACTACAATAGCAAGTAAAGTAAGATGATGGTAAATAGAACACTCAAAGCGGCAACGTCGCAACAAGAACAGGCAACCCCGACAGATACGCCGTGTGGCGCGCCACCTGACGAGGTTACGTGACCTAGTATTAATGATTCACAACTCGAAACTCCTGCAACTAGGGCACCAGCCATTCTGTATTGTCTGATGTTATTAGTGTCTTAGGTTCAGGCTTGAAACCGCTTGGGATTTGAACACTTAACTATGTATCTTAGGTATAGATTAAGATAACACAAGAGAGCGCCTATAAGCATTTTAATTACTCGTAGAATTATGTATGTACTATCGAACCAACTGAACCGTGACCCCCGTGGAACCTTGTCAAAGAAAGTGTCATAATGAACTTCCTTGTCAGGCAGTACGAGTTTACTATGACACTTTCTGTGACAAGGTTCCACGGTGGGTCACGGTTCAGTTGGGTCGATAGTACATATCTTAGGAAAATGTGTGACATTTTCGTGATATATTTCAGCGTTCTGCTGCGAATTTAAAAGATTAAGCATGCCGTTTAACAAGATATTAATGGAATCCATTTTATGACATATTATTTTGCAAAACTTTCCACTTCTCTCGTCGTAATTAGGTCAATTGAGAAAAAAATTGCCGGCCAACGCCACTCGGTACAATTTTTAATGTCGCTAAAAGTCATGTTTTTTTTTTAGGAAAAGCTCCTGGTTTTTGCGGGAAAGCCGCCACTTGTCAGTCAGGCGTTACGTAACCGTGTCCCCATTACGGGAACGTGATTATTCGGATTTTAAAATTAAGTGACGGTGACAGTTTTAAAGTTGGAGTTGGAGTTGGTTGGTTTAGATTATAATTTAAGAAACTTTTGAATCGGGCTTAAATTATGATTTATGGCGCGAATCTAATTTTACCGTCTAGACTATTAATCTTAGAGACAAATTATATATAGAATTCATTATAATTAATTAATGTTTTGCCGTTCCACAAGGCACGATAATAAGATCATCATTCAAAATCGTTAATGAAAGTGTCATTCAAAACTCAAACGCATCAAAAACAAATAACCGAGACAAACCCGATCACAACCATGAAACACGCAGCAACACAATATCTCAGAAAGAACCTGAAGAGGCCATTTTGTAAAAATGTGCCATAAACAATTCCGAGAGCGTTCTCTATTCTTACATGCAAATTGACGACAATTGCGGCATTATATCAACTTGTAAAACACGTCTCGTAATGTAATGAGTCGCGTTAGACCAGCGCGCCGTGGTAATGAGATTCGGAATGTGGGATCGAATGAATATATCGGTGACACGATATGAGCGGGTAATTGAAAAATTAGAAGACGAAACACGTACAGTAGTAACGGAAATCTATACGGGGGATCCCAGGGGTTACGAATTTGTAAGAATACTTATAAGGAACCTCATGGCAATCTTGAACTTCATTAGAAACAACAAATAACAAAACATGTTACTTTTACTTCTGTTAACGCACCTTTGTAATACATCCCAGAGCATTATTGCCATATTTTGTAAACGAAGGTAAACGATTACTTCATTTCGTTTGATACATCTGGGTTTGTTTAATCAAATTCGAGGTGCCATAAAGACTGATACGTAAAAGATACCCTTTACATGTGCTCAATCAGGTGTTATGTCGCGAGTTTGTAAAATAAGTACGCTCGAGATGCTGAAGGAGATAATCTTTACCGAGATATTTTGGAGATAAATTGAGGCGTTCGTAAGATACAGCGGTATTATATATTCGGAAATGTTTGTTGTTGGATTTTGGTTACATGGATGGATGAAAGGAGCGAAGAAGTGTAAAAAAGGCGTAACATAATCGTAAATTCTGACACGTGTAAATATATAATTATGCCCGTTAGTTAAGGTGCAATACAGTAGGAAAACCAGGAATTAACAGTTCTGAGAGTCGATTTACTCGAGGTTACGAGGTTCAATTGCATCAGTTACATGTAAAATGCATCTAACACGTTCTGCAACAAAGATAAGTATAAATAAATATCCTAAAACATACACACGGTTATGAACCAAACTGTCAAATTATGAAACCCGCAACTTGAAGTACATTCGTCTTCCCTGTCGGCCTCACTGGACATATTTAGGCATAATTTGTAACCTGCAGCCAAAATAACCTGGCACGTCTTTTCCCATCGGGCCCTCTTACGAGACCCACTTAGTAGAAGGGGCGACAGAGGGGGAAGACCAAGCTACGGTGGCTGGTAGTGAGTTAACAGAAATGCTGAATGGGTCATTAGACATTCTGTGTACGTGTTTTCGAACCTTTTTAAATTGCTTCGCAAATATGGAGTCGTCGGCGGAAGCAATTTGTCGGTAATTATACTTATCTTCGTGCGAAGTGGCTTTTAAATATATACTTGTTGTTTTTATTTGGGTTTATCTCGCGCTGCTACGTTTAATCATCAATTATATTGTACACAAATACTTAAGTGTATTAAAGTGAAATAAAGGTGTGTAGTTTGATAATACCATGTTCTATGTATGGATAACGGTCTAGTTTAAAAAATATTTAGATAATTTAAGCCTTGATCAATCAGGCTTATCGATCAGGGAATAAGTAATTGAAACTCAAACAGACAACGACGTTCCTTAACTTAAGGCGCAGGGGTGGCCAAGGCATTTTCCATACAAACTCTGTGCACGTTTTATGCGTAGGTTTTGGCACTAACGAATATAGTTTTTTTTTGGTTGTAAATATTAGATATGCGATGTGCGAAGTGATGTGAAAATTTTCAAATATTTAAAAAAAAAAAAAAAAAATACATCACTACAAATAGATATCAGAAAAATAAGCATACTGACCAAAAATCATAACTTTAATGCAAACACAAACGAAGTAAATCCTGCACAAAGTTTGTATGGAGAGAGCTTGCCCTACCGCTTAATGTGGAGATTTAGAGCTTACATTGTCTTATTTGGGATTCACTTTTGCTTGTCTTCGCAGTCCGAGGGTGGTAAAAACCTTGCTTTTGAAGGTTTTCTTCCCTTGTAATCATGTCCGTTTGATCGTGATGTGGTGTTTTTTTTAATAATTCCCGTGTTCCGCGGCCACGGGACGCGAGGCGGAAACTGGAGATTAAAGAATTTGTTGAGGTGTTATTTAATTTTTGGCATTTTTGCTGAAAAGTATAAAGAGACACTGGCATTCGTCAAACACAAAGCAGGTACAGGGGAGTATTCCCATATTTTGCGATTTAAAGCTGGACAAATACCTTGTTTAACAAATGTGAGATAATTACGGCAAAAAGAAAAGACCTGTGAAGATTCTCTAATTGGTAAGTAATTGCATTTTTCTTTGCTTTGTTTTTCTGCAAATCGACTCTAAGGGCCTATGCGCGATAGAACAGGTACCAGGGGAACGAGTGTCGACGGCGTGTTTAAAAAACGCAGTGTGCAAATGCCCTAAAAGTATACAAAAATCTAAATTGGCGTCTTGTTTGAATACCGAGTAATTCTATTTTATCTTTGACATTGGCCCTGCCACCATAATCATCTTACACAGACAGATGGGCTTTGTGAGCGCCGCCTAATTAATAGACATGAAGAAAAGAACTGTCCAGAAAAAATATTCCTTATTAAAGAAGATATTTTGTCATAACATTTTAAAAGAAAAAACTGTAATGAGTATACTTGTTATTTATAAAGCTGTTTCAATTAAGTCCCTCCGGAGTAGCAAACAGTTGAATCTTTTCAATAAATTCCAACGTACTTTTATTAAAACCTCCCAGCCACTAACCGTCTGCCATTTTTCTACCAATAAATTTCCAGAGAGAAGTTAAAGGAAGGAGTTTAATATAATAACTTGAGACACGTCCCGGCTGCAGTAGCTGTATTGGCTCTCGTGAGTACTGTTCATAATACATCAACTGCATTAAAAACATTGCAAGTGAAAAAACAGTAAGACTTGTGGCACTTTAGCAAACATGCAGTTAAAAGACTTTTCAGTCATTTTGACAATATACATTTTTGTTAATGTTTTGTTATATTTTTTTTTATTACTGCCTGGACGCGTTTCCTTTAAGCTAAATATTTATTTAGGAGTATGGGGGTTTGTGTAGGTGTATTATTATAAAAAAATTACATGTGTTGACAAAGCGTTTCATTAAGACGCCGTTGATTATGTCGGACCAAATTAGAAGAAAATAACTTCAAGTCATATAGAGGCAAAATATAATATGATTATAGAAGTACTATCCAGGATGAAGCAGTAAGTACCAATGTTGTTGTAAGGAGTATTCTCGGTAAACAACAATTTAAAAACAGGAAGCAGGCAGATATTGCATCGCTATCCGAGGTACAAGCTTAATTGAAAGAGGAGTAACATCGCTTCAGTAGATTGCTCCAGATTAGTGCGAGATAAGTGTGTTTCTAGTTAGACATGATACGATTATGTTATGATATTATAACTGTGATGAATGAGTTATAATAAAATAAAGGTCTCTTTCCAGAGTAATCCTATGTTATAATCCAAGCTATATCTACACCAATTTTAATTTTTTTGGGATGAGCAACAAATATCTAAACTTTAACATTCACAATACTAATAGGATAGGGGATTGAAAACTGCATCGTTACGACTACAGTAATGCAGCAATGTTTCATTGTAAGCAAGCTAGGTAGCTCATAAAATACTCCTTTTCGCATTTTAAATAATAAACAAGGTCTCACATTTTTACCTATATAACTCCAAATGTACGCGGTCACATTTCAGCGGGACACATTTTCCAGAACTAAACAAGCAAATGCATTTGCCGTGTTTTCGCGACTGAGAATATTCTCAACGGGAATCGAACCGGGGACCGCCGGAAATATAACTTACTCATTCAGAAATAGGAAACGCATTCGTTGAGGTATCATGTTGTTGCATTTGTTTTTGTGTGAATGGAAGATTTAGAAGAAAATAGCTTGAGGTCGGCAATGTTTCACTATAAATCCTTCTATAGCTTGTATTAATAGTTATGAATGTTGTGTTGTAAAAATTCACCGGTGTTTTGAATCACGAAAAAAAAACACAAATTATTGCTCTACTAGTTTTTGCCCACGACTTCGTCTGCGTGGAACTAGTTCATTGATAGAATTTAATTGTATATCGTATTATATCAGGCGCTTGCCTGGTCATCGCTCTTCCATACAAACTTCCACTCCCTTAAGGGATGATTTCCGGGACTAAAAGTAACCTATGTCCTTTCCCGAGACTATACTATCTCCATACCAAATTTCATCTAAATCGCTTTAGCAGTTTAAGCATGAAGAGGTAACAAAGAGACAGACACACAGTTTCGCATTTATAATATTAGTGTGGTTACGAGTGTTTAATAGTACGACTGTTGAAAAATCAGGTAAAGTCTAAGTATACATAATAATAGGGATGTTGACTTAAAATTTATTATTACTCCATACGAAAGAATACATAAAACTACGCCAAATAGTGAAAATCCTATTCAAATATGTCAAAAAATAACGAAACTACAACCGTTACAATGTTTTTAGTTAGAGAGAGAAAGCGCTACAGATCAGTGACGTCACTGACCTCGAGCGCCATAGTAAATGACGATCGTTCAATACAGAGGCGCGTTTTGCGGAACAGGGATAGAAAATGCCCCCTTCTAAAACTTGGAAGACTTATAATTATGTAATTATTTATTCTTTTGAATTACTTTTTTCGCTATTTCATTGAGAATTTGATCCTTTTTCGAGAAAATTCGGATTCATTGATTTTCTTATTTGGTGTCAACATCCCTTTTGACTCTTTGACTTTTATCATATTGCCATTTCTTTCCAATACTCAAAACGAACTCTTTTACGTCGCCTATTTCAAAAATACAAAAAAGCAGAAATGATACATCGGCACGATGAAAAAGAGCAAGTGCTCTGCTTCGCGCTTTATACGAAATATTCGTTTTTAAAAGACGTAATTAGTACTAATGAATGACTTTTTTGACTGATACTGTACCGTGCGTTTTGCTTTCTTTCTCATATCGTGCTCTTTGAAAGCGAAGCAAGCATTAATATTATACTTTACGAGAATTCCTATATGAATTTCCAAGTACAAATGTAAATGCGTGTTAGCGTATAATCTATCCCCCTTCAATTACTAATATTTAGGACGAAAAATTATTTAAATGTAACATTATTGTGATAAGTAAATTCACAAATTGTGATAAGTATACACTAAAAAAAACGAGCAGTTAAGGACGCGCGGTGACGGATAGAGCGCAGAAAACTCACCGATACAGACACCAAATATATAAAGCAAAACACAAGTGTCTCATCGACCCGCGTTCTAATTGGCGAGTTCCACTTGTGCCCACTGTGTTTTCCTTGGGCCGGCTTCGACAGGACCGGCCGGGGTGCGTGGCTATGCAAACAGGGCTTAGTTGGGATTCTGTCTTCTGCGTCCACATTTACATGATAAATATACCTTGTTGTATTAGTAAGTTCTGACCCAACTTATATAAAAACGATTGCAACGGATTTAATCGCGTATATTATGTTTGTATTGAATACACCCCGATGTTTCGAGTCCTTCACTAGTAGGGGCCAAACGGCATAAACACGCAAACTCGCGCATTAAAACACTAAGGCGACTTCCTGACTTGGCGGGGCGGGATCGTTATGTGACATTTTCTTCTTTGACGTAAACTTACTGTGACGTCGCAAAGATTTTCACTTGACGGAATACTGTCAGTATTACATTTGCGCAGTATTAATATCATGCGCAGAAGCGAACCAGTACTACCATCGCATCACCCCGCTACCGAGCATCCGGCGCCAGTCAGGAAGCACTCATTTAAATGTAGGGGCGCAGTAAAAAATGGTACCGAGTCGACTGACAGCTGACACTGACATTTGACACTTCCTGATATCGTACTGCCTCTGCACCGACAAATCAGGAAGTCACCTAAGACAGATCGTTCATTATAAGATTTTACCTACCCTTATCTAAATCCAAAGTGGGAGCTACCAAGTATTTTGAAACTTATGTCTGAGGAATAAATACATTCAGATTAGAATATTTTTAGCGAGTTGGAAACAATCTATAAAAGTACATTCCCTAAATCGATCCGGTTGGGAATCGACCCCAACGGCCACTCAGTTATTTTAGGCAGAGAGCTTACCCAAAGCATTCGGCAGCCTTTATAAAGCTTTACGGAAACAAATGAAGGCTTTCACGGGGCTCGTAAATGTCTGTGCAAACTTTTCCTTTCCGAGAAGTGCTCAGATAGTGCAGTCGAATTTGTTGATATCCTACAGTTAATGACCAAAAAATTTTAGCTTTACAAATTATGCTTTTAATAATCGCTTAATTCTGAAGCAACTAATTGCACAAATGCTCAACTTTTAATGACCTCCTGCAGCGGAATTCGCGAACAAACGACTTAATATTTATGGCCGACTACGGAATCGCCAGATCCCGGTATCTCTGTGGTCATTTTGCACTGTACACATACACACGCTCGATTCTGCTAGCGTAAACATCGATTGTGTATTCGATTGTTGATTATATATACTCTCGCTTATGCTCACTTTTATCCCTATGCCCTTTTGATCGAATTTAAGCCTTCCAATAGTCTTAACCCAATAACTGTATTCATAACTAATAACTATATTCCGTTTTCCGAAGCGAATAAGACCTGACAACCACGTATATTTTGGTATTTTTAAATGTGTTTCTATCTTTCTGTACATTAATTTAATCATCATCGTGACAATAAATATATTTTATGTCACACCTGGCCATAAAGTGGCCATTATCGCACGCTCCGCGCGCGAAAAAACCCACTTCCTGGCCAGAGGGTGACATAAAATTTTGTACTTACCACGGGCGATAATAAAGAAAGCCCCAGATCGCATATTTATCGCCCTTGCCTTCGGCTCGGGCGTAAAATACCTGCGATCTGAGACATTCTTTGTTTTATCGCCCTTGGTAAGTAATGTACTATTTCACTTCTCATGCTCGAAAAGTGTGTCATATTAGACTTGTGAAGCGGGACTAAAGTAGTACATTTTGCCCTTGCAAATTATTTTAAAAATATTTGTGGTAATTTTTTGTCTAAAATTACATTTGAACATCATACTACAGGTCAAATGCTAACTAGACTGATATATAGTTGTCTGATTTTCTAAATTTACATATGCGATTCTTACAAAGCACACAAAAAAACGTAAGAATAAGAATCACCCATATTCTTTCAGTTCCCAAAGGCCAAAGAACTCCAAGTGGTCGCAAAACAGCGCTAAATTGCTTGGTCGTTAACCGATGTAGTTACCCTGTACTGTAGTAAATAAGTCCCATTTGAATTCAAGAGTCGGTTTTATAAAGGTCTTATATCGGTAATTTATGTCAAAAAATGTACTGAAATGCCAAAACTTGATCTAATATTTTATAACACCCAGTCTAAAGATAATCGACTTACGAATTGTAAATGCTGTAAATACTAGTAAGCCGGTAAACCAATACAGTGTAAGAATACAGAGCTAGTGGAATAGGATACAGGCAATGGTAATAAGCAGCTTATGTCGTAAATAACGTTTACAGCCGAAGGCGAGTTACCGCCCCGTTCCCGCTGTACAGCTGTTTTACTGCTTATGAGTAAAGTACGTTTGCAAAGTGATTCTGTGGGGTTATCTCACTTGTGAATGAGATATTATTGTAATAGTGGTCACCAAAACTGATGAATTAAAAAGCTCATTTAATATATAAATGAATACCAATTCAAGAATTTACATAATTAAAAAAAAAAAATATTTGTGGACCATCTTACACAAATCAACCTAGTCCCAAACTAAGCAAAGCTTGTACTATAGGTACTAAGCGACGATATACATACTTATATAGATAAATAAATACTTAAATACATAGAAAACATCCAAGACCCAAGAACAAATATTCGTGCTCATCACACAAATAAATGCCCCGGCCGGGATTCGAACCCGGGACCTCCAGCTTCGTAGGCAGGGTCACTATCAACTAAGCTAAAGCGGTCGGTAATTATATACTAAGCAGTGGAAAGTGTATTAAGCAATAACGTCTGCTAACAAACTTGTACTTAAGTTATATAGGGCAGTGAAATTGTACATTAAAATCGCAAAGCGAGATGTAAAGCTGCATTATGTTATTCGCACCCGTTAGGAGTATGTAAAACTACATTTTGCAAGCAAAAAAAAGTTGTGCTACCTGTATGATACGTGAAAAACTGCAAAATTTTCGGACTTTTTTCAGGTATTGTAGTTCAATTCAAAAACTATGGGTTTTTGACGTTACTTGTCTATGGCATTTTTAAAGTACATTAAATTTGCAACAATTTGAGCCTACCTACAGCTCCGTATGTCTTATAGTTTTTGAGACATGATGTTTCAAAAATACTGCTTTATTGAGTTTTGCCTATAGTGCGTGTTGTAATGGGTTTCCGTCGAACAAACACTTCACCACCGGCCACCAGCGCCGGCTTTTAGTATGTTATCAGGCATATCTCCTGGACCCCGAAACTGCCGGGAGACAATCTCTCCAAGGTCGCTCTCCCGAGTAATGACGTCATGAAAATTGCCGCCGAAACGTTTGGAAAAGTGGCAATCACACCCAACCTATGCAACATACATACACGTGTATGGTATCAAATGAGAGCTGAATAAATATGCCATAACGTATACCTAAATTAAGTTTCAATACATTGAGACAATTCAAAACTATAAGCAAAATAATAAAAAAGTAAGGAAAACATTTCCGGGTTTCCAGATTTAACAGAATAACTAGCAAACTAGAAACTAGTAAGCTGTTAGCTAGTATTTTAGATTTATTTAAATATTAATTTAATTTCACTTTAATTTTAATAAATTGTATGCCTTATAACTTTTTAAAGTGTAGTGTTATTTATAATATTATGAGTCAAAGATACTCGAAATAAATGATTTTTATTTTTATTTTTATTTATTTGAGCTACGTGCCGGGTGTATAGCCTAGTGGTTCAAACATGCAGCTATAAAATAAATACCTTTCAGTGTCAGATACGTAGGTACAAGCTTTCAACATTTGTTCCTACTGCAATAATGCTATTTTCAGTTCGAAACACCTCGTCCATAAATACACTGAAACTACGAACTCCAATTCTGAAAGCCATTAGTGTTCAAAAATGAATGCCCTGTATTGGTATTAACACCATCGATGGCCAGTGAAAAGGCAGTGTTTTTTGAAAAATTGAATAAAAATACGAGTACGTGTTACGTGAAAATGTTGTTATTACTTTGGCAGTTTTAAAACGCGTTTTTATTTGAATTCGGTAAAGCCGTGATTGATTATATTGTAATTTTTAATGTCCTTTTAACCACTAGCGCAAAAGAGGGGTGTTTGTTATAAATTTAGCTTGTCAATCTGTGTATATGTGTATCTGTATGTCGCATCGTAGCTCCCTGACGGACAACCCGATTGGAGTGCAGTTTGTTTTAAATCAAATGTCTTGATGGCGGACATGGTTCTTAGCTGTTTTGTGTCGGTGTTTTCTTTTAATTTTTATTTAACTTGTTTATACAACGACGGTGGGAAAGAGCATACAGCTTGCCCAATGAGCATACACTGTAGCCTATGAACTCTTGAGAATCCAGAAGAATCGCAAGCGTGTTGCCAACCCTTTCTTGATTTAAGGATTTGGCGTGTTGATAGCTATAGCCATATAGGAATGTAACAGGCCATTACAATCAAGATCGAATAGCATTCTAAGGTATCGGTTGATTCAATATTGAATGCAACATTGCATATTAATAGTGTTTTGCTTATTAATGCATACCTATACCCATAGGTTATAGTCATATTAAAGCACATATCTCAATATTAGGTAACTATGATATACACTTATACATTTACCACACTATAACTAATATTAAGATATGAATCAGGCGTAATTTTAAAATTTAAATTTAAATTAAAATACCGGCATAAAGTTTCGCTAAATAAATACCGAAATGTAAAGTTATGCCCCACGATGTAGCACTTAGCAGTGAACGTGTTAAGTGGCGAAAGTAACTCGTAACAACCATTGTCCGTAGCGGCCTACGCCGTAGCCGCGTAGCGCTCTACGACTCCGAAACCGTATTGTAAAACATTTTCATACCTCTTTCAGACTCTCACATTTCGCGTCGCCAGTGTCTTATTGTATTGAAACAAAAGCGGAAAAATCGGGTCAAGAGAGCGCCCGATGAAACGGCTTTTAATTGAATACGGGGACCAGCGAGGCCCGGCTAAGATTAATATTACGCAGACGTTTCAGAGGCACGACTGATGAAGTTTTCACTCAAATTTATAACGCAAACTCAACCTCTCATTATGCTAATATCGTGAAACCACTCTCTACCTCATTATTGCAAAACTCCCAAGTCATAAACAACGCGAGCGTGTCCAATTTTTGTTATTCGATAAAAGTTTGTTTTCGAAGAAAAGCGATGATCGAGCCCCACGACCAATTTACATAATGACGAGCCCAGTACCTGCGAGAACTTCTCCTGCGCGTCGAGAATCTCTATGAAGAGGGAGAGCTTGTGGTCCATGATGGGGAAGCCGTTGCGAGGCTGCATGAGCAGGTGGCGCACCGCCTCGCGGACGGCGGCCGGCGTGCTCGGCGTGCCCGGCGTGCCCAGCGCCGGGTACGGACCCATCAGGGCTGACAGCCCGTGGAAGGTAGCCGAAGGCTTCGGCGGCGCCGGGGCCTGCTGCCCCGGGAGCGACAGCCTCCGCGACGCGGTCGGCGGCACCGCGCCGTAACCATTCGTCATAATCGCGGGCCGCTGCAACTGGTAGTCACTCCTCGACGAAGGTATGTTGTAAGCGCGCGGCAGCGTCGACAGGCTGGCGGCCGGCCGCGGCCGCCGCGGCACCGGCTGCAGCAGAGGCACCGACGGCCAGTCATCTTCAATAGCACCTATAGAGTGAGGGCGAGTGGCCAACTGCTTCAGCGGGCGCGGGGAAACAACACTGTGCGGCCGCCTCGGCGGCGGCGGCCGCCGTCGCGACAACGTCTCCGTCTGTATCGGCGCCGGCGGCGTGTACGGACAGAACCCGCCGAAATCGGCGGTGAGCGGGGACGGCCCCGGCTTGCAGGGCTCGGGCGCCGGCGGCGGCGGGTCGTCCCAGCGCGGCCAGCTCAGCGCCAGCGAGTCGGGCTTCCGGGGCGGCGCGGGCCGAGGCCTGCCCGCCCCCTCGGTCATGGCTGCGGCCGGCAGGATCGTCACATAGCGGGCGCGTGCGTCCCGCGCGACTGCCGCCGCTCGACTGTCGCGCCGCGGCGCAGCGACGCATCGACGCTTGTTTTGGTCCGCCAAGTTTTGAGCGTTTCGGTTTTTGAAGTTGGGCGAGATTAAATTTGCGTCTGCAAGTTTTATTCGGGCCCGCGGGGGGCGGCGCGTTTGCGGGCGATTGAATTGTTCCGTTGTTTCTAAACGCTTATAAAAGGTCTTTCATCAAACTTTTTACATTTACAAATCCGCTTTTCACCTCTTAATTCTCTCAATTTATCCATGCATTATATTATATTCTTCTCTCCATGGATAAAAGCCCAATTTTGAAATATGTTTAAGCTTTGCCTATCTTTTCAACGCCTCCATTACCCATAATGCACATTTACATACAAAAAGGTACTCCATCGTTGGAAATTAAACTCCATCACCATGTTTGCATATTTAGAATGCTCGGATCAAATCAATCGTTGTGTGCGATATTTACGGCTTGTTCGGAGAATGAAGTCTAAAAATATCTTCAATAATGTGCAGCGTACCGGTATTGCTGAATTTGCTGATAAAGTTGAAGTACTTGAGATTTGATTTGATAAAATATCAATAAACTGCTTAATATTAAGTAAATACCTTGTAAATACCTATTACAAGTTAGGTTATATTAGAGGAACAATATCTAACATGAAACTATTAGAAGTATAACGCTAACTCTCTAACTAAATATTTCACGAAAGTTCACAAACTATCGCGTGGTTGAAGATATTTTCTGAATAGAAGTTTAACTAAAAACTAAAGTGCTGAATTACACTAAAATTTTACTTAACCCCATCAACGATTTATTACATACATACTAGACCTTGCTGGGTAGTCCCGGCAACCGACCAGTTCCCACACGATGTTTTCCTTCACCGAAAAGCCACTGTTAAAAATCAAATGACATTTTCGTACGAGTTTTTGGGAAACCTACTGGTACGAGTCGGCGTTCAGACTGAAAGTCGCGTGCATTACCATGTAGAACCTGAGTGGACACTCGAGCGTTGCGTCCAGCGGGGCGTGCATGTCAAACAATTGAAACTCATACTGGTGTCCTGAGTCGCCGCCGCACAAATAGTATGAACGCTCAGCCGCAACGCTGGACGCGACGCCGAACGCTCCGCTCCGAGCATCCACTCGGGCCTTATAAAAAAGTCGTGTTTTATTTATTTGTAAGTACCCTGTCCACTCTGATATATCTGTGTGCGGATGTACAAGCGTGCGCAAATATAGCCCATATTTACAAATAAAGTACACGTAAACATGGGCCTTGTTGCCTAATGCAAATAAATAAAAATACAAAACTCATGCCGACTGAGCGCGTTAAGGGCCCTTATCAGTTAAGAACGCTAACGCTGACGATATTTTCTGAATGATTTAACACATATTTTGTCATTTTCTCTTCGTTACTATCTACTTGAATATTACTAAATCATAGATTTTATGTATATTTATTTTTTATTTTTCATTAATAAGTATAATTTCAAACATCACTCCCACTAAAGAAAAATTCAAACTAAAATATGGCTACTAAAGTACTACTGTAAAGTTTTAGATAGTAATCTATAACTTTACAAACAGCATCGTATCCTTTAATTTATATATACTATCAATACTTTTGTCATAATTTGAGTTCTAAACATTATACAGGTGGATTTTCTTTTTGGGTCAGTGAGGACAGCTACCAGATCCCGTCCTGCTACGTGAAAATGGTCTAAAAAGACCTTTCCTAGATTATGAATTAATGAAAATTGGCGTTTACACATTTTGGAAAAAAACATACAGGGTGCAAGAAAAAGGTCAATTTTGACAAACTTTTTTTTGATGCCAATCGATCTCATTGCAGGATCAAAAGCTTGTATAGGACCTTAAAAAAAAATCCGTCTAAAAAATCCACAAATCGAGGAAAACTTTTTCCATACAATTACTTTGGAGAAAAAGTGTCATTTTCGGGGGAATCGAGGGAAGGTCTCCTAAGACCATTTTCACGTAGCAGGACGGGATCTGGTAGCTGCCCTCACTGACCCAAACAGAAAATCCATCCTGTATACCCAGTAAGGGCTCTTTAGTCGGTCGCGGCACCTGCAGTACAGTAATGCACGAATTCGAGTGGTGTATTGACTCGTGCTATTTCGGGCGCGACCGCCTGCTTCGACATACCGGTCAATGGTATGTAAGTACATCAAACGATCGACGTCTCTCGTCATAAAATTGTTAAAAAAGTAAACTTTGTACGTATAGTTTATTAATTGTTTTAGTGTCTACGGTTAGAGATAATCGGTAACTATCGATTTACTGTTTGTATGGCAAATTGGCGATATTAAATTTTTTATAATATTTATATTTGGAAGGTACATAGGTACGGATTATTTTTATTGTAGTTACTCTTGAAATTATAGTACCTACTTTTTGGAGTACTACATTTGATGTCCGTAAATTGATGTGTTTAATAAATTAATAGTGTAATGGAATTTTTTTTAAAGATTGAAAGGAAAACTTCAGCACGTATGGACCTTTTTTAGGAAAGCAAAAAAATCTCTGGGCCTTTACGAATTCCAAACCGGCAACATATTTGCCTGTATCCATTAAAGGGTTAAATTCATTTAAAACATTTGTTTCCTAGTAATATTTAAATAAAAGCTCTCAACAATATTTTATCCCCTGTTTTATCTCCAAGGGGGTCTATTTTTACAACGGAGTAGTTCAAGTGGCCCTAATCCGGTCAGAAGGACCAAGTGCCACTCACGATCCAAGTACGGACACTTCACTTTTTGTAGGCACGTTTAAATCCTCAATCAATATCGATCAGAAAAGATTTTGTATATCAGTGAATGAATGAGCCAGCTCATGATTAAGGACATTGGGACCTTAGTTATCTATTTGAAAATTGAAAAAAAAAACATCGCATTATAAAGGCTTATTTACCTACACACGTCGAGCGACGAGCGATTTAACTCGTTATACCTGCGTGACCCGCAGTGTAATTAAACTCACATGCGAGTCCAGTACGTGTGTAAATAAACCTTTACAATTCATACAACTCTTTGCATCAAAATTGTGATTTTTTAATTCATGTAGTTTACTGGCACGCTCCTGGCAGTGCCATTATCATTATCATATTAGTACCATAGTGCTTATCAATTAAATAAATAAATAAATAAATAAATAAGTGCTTATCAATCTTATCATAACCATCCATATAAATATTCCTAGACCTCCCGAAAATCCTGTAATCGATAAGTTTACGACGAATACATATGTATTTACAACCAAGAATAATAAATGTTTGTATTAACCTCTGTTTAGATTTAAGTAAAATATTTGTACGCCTTATGTTATGGCAAAAAGTGGAGTACTCTAAAAGAGGCTATGCCTGTAACACCTGTATGTAACATTACCTGCTTTTCGACAAATAAAATGATGATTATGATGAATATGATTATGAACATTTTATTGCAGACCATTCAAAACATTGACTCGAGATCCCATTACATTATCAATATATTTTCCAATCTGATTCGAACAGCACATAATTTACATAGCCGGTCAGTAGGAAGCTTTGAAATGCGTGAAAAAGCCGACAGATCAAAGGGAGGGAAGAAAAACGGAGGGCTCTAATTCCTTTAGGATATTGGATGAGTCCTGATCGGCCGCCGTAGCATTGGGCTGAAGCGTTACAAAAATAGTGGAATGCCTTTGATATTGAAGTTAGACGAGAGGGATTTATATAATTTTTATATTTATTTTTTTATTTACATTAAGGCGATATATCGATTGAACGACTCGCTCACGACAAAACTGGATGCAACCCTCTCCGAGAATGGCTTTTTAGAAAAATGTCGTGAAATATCTGACTGTGTGCAGGTTTATTAAATTTCCTCTTGTCAGTACCTAGATGAGGTAAAATACCATCATATTAACTTAATCGTGTCTTTTAATAATGCGTTGTTTTAGTAGGCTGAGGAAAAAAAGGAAAATATAGACTCGACTTTGGATTTATTTTCTATCGAGAAAATTTTAAGCAATCGTGTTTCGCTATTGTCAGTACCACAATCATATAGTCAAGAATCATATATCTGAAAATCAGCCCCTACTGTTTGCTAGTCTGGGCAGGACAGCGTTTCAAAGTCTCCAAATTTCTCAGTGTAGCGCCTTAAGTATACATGGAAAGATTTTTCATAAATGCTACCTGCAGCGGGAAAGCTTTCCTTTTCCAAAATTGACCCGTTTTTAGCGATGATCATTAATAAGAGCAGTAAGCAGTAAGCGTTCTTGTTAATAGCACTTTAGTGACATCACTGAAACCAATAAGACAGATGCATACTCTGAACCCGTTGCATGGTTATGTATAGGTATCTAAGTGCATCCGTACCAACATTTGAATCTATTGCACCTCAAAGGCATTTAATTTGATCAAATTATTTGATGATATCCGTATACTTAACTGTTCTTATAGATTGTGAATAAAATATCTGGTATATTGTACTAAAGTAGTAGAATATTAGGCATATTCAAACTTTTGACAAAGAAACCTATATGTTATCATTAAGTGCGGTCTTCACCGGTCCGGTCCGCCCTAAAGGTACAATACTACCATGTCTGACAGAGATTTGTGTGAGACACCGAATCGAGGAAGGAACCGGCCGACCGAGGGAGTAAGAATGCGTGAGACGCAATTTTCATACGGCACCATTAATCAGGACTGCGCGGACCACTGGGCAGGATGCCGGCTCTAGTGCGGGGCCGTGTCGATAGTCCAGCTATCGATAGAAACGACCGGATGACACTATGGCTGCGTTTCCACCAGAGATGTGCGAGGATGCGTTTTCATACAAGGTCAAGGGCTAACACATTCATTGCCGACAAGTGCTACGCGCTACGCTCGTAGCCGATCACATGGTTTTTCCGCTTTGTAGCGAAAACTGTCTACGAACTGGGATCCAGAGTATCGAGTCCTAGGCGCTGAATGTGTTAACTGAGATGGTGTAGGATGATTGCGCGAGGTTTCCGATATGTCGTGTCTATGCCATTTAAGTATCGCTTTGATCAGATTATGCTTACATTTAGACAACACAAGTTGTATACGAGTAACAAGGCCTTGTCGTGAAATATCACATTGAAGCATCATGGATATACGGTGCTTATACCATTAAATTATGTGCCACTACTTGAGGTGTTTTTGGTGTCCAGCAATTCGATCATTCGAGAAATATTATTATACACGTCTATTTTTTAACAAAATTAAAACTAACGAAGTACCATGGCCCATCAACCCAAAGCAAGTGTTGGACTCCGAAACGAAAGAAATCTTTCTCAGGTAAATAGTGAGATTAGAAGATATTCTAGAAATATGACCATACAGTACATTCCTAAGCATTTAGTGTGTAGTGTAAGGATGCCCAGTTTACGTGTAAGTTGCTGCCAGGGCCCATTTATTGTATCACTACATAGTATAAAACAAAGTCGCTTCCTGCTGTCTGTCCCGTTGTATGCTTAGATCTATAAAACTACGCAACGGATTTTGACCCAGTTTTTTTTAATAGATAAGACAAGAGGAAGGTTTATATGTATAATTTGCACCCGTGCCCGAAGCCGGGGTGGGTCGCTAGGCATTTTATAAACAAATTGGACGTCGATATTTGGCAATATGTCGCATCCCTAAAGGCGGTTCCACACGAGCGCGCCGCAGCCGGCGGGCTGTCGGCAGCGTCGTGAAGCTATTTGATGCGAGATCTCTCCGCAATAGCTACACGGAATCTTGTTCTCGTGTACTACATATGTAGGTACGTAGCAATGTAAAAACATCCAATTTCAAGTCGCCGGGGAAGTAAATTAGGTTTTTTACGAGTGCGCTACGCGAGGTGAACTAAACTTGCGAGATGAGTAAAGGTAAAAAAATAGAGTATTCTAATGATGAATACACACAATAACTTAATATGTGTGCACACATAAATCAAATAACAATCCTACTATATAATATTATAAATGCGAAAGATAGTGTGTTTGGATGTTTGTGACTCAATCACGCAAAAACGGCAGAACGGATTATTATGAAACTTGGTATACAACGAGATTATAGCTTGGATTAACATATAGGATACTTTTTATCCTGAAAATCATCCCTTTTACGCGGACGAAGTCGCTGGCAAAAGCTAGTTTTTTATATATCACTACACATTAGCAAATTATAATAAAGCTGAACCTTGAAACCTGAAAATTGAAAGCGATTGAAATGCTATTCAACTATCCAATTCCAATCTCTAACCACATCTACGACCCATAACCGGCTTTCAAATCGACCACGCCGATAACCTTACACCTTCACTCAATTAATTAACTATCCAAACCAACATTACACTCCCTTACTATACAAGTTCCTGTCACGAAAAAGGTCATAAACGCCACGCATTTACCACTAACATAGGTCACCCTATCCACAGCTACACCTGATGTGTGAACTGATTAACTGAGCTCCCATCCATCCGAGATCGAAGGGTAATCACTCCCGGGACAAAAGACCGCATTTCGGACCCGCTCCGGGCGAGATGAAAAGTTGCTACTCCCATTCGGATTTATCAATGCACGCAATGTTTAGCCGTTGAATACCTGCGGTCTTATTCAGGAATTTAAAAGCTATTAGTGATAATCTTGATCATCGGGCATGTCTATGTCGACATTTGCTACAGGTATTCGCTTTTTGTTTGTAAGTTTTTATTTATAACGAAATTTAGCAATTCGATGGTGCCATCGCTAACTAAATAACACATTATTTAGTGACATATCGATGTATAACACATTGTACATCGATATGTCACTAATTTTGAATAAAGCTTGCTGATTAAGGCTCCTGTATGAATATTTGTGTTTCACCATTTACGCTTTTATGAACTTCGAATGTTTTTTTGCCAAGCATTAATCATTCATGCTTTTAACATTTGAGTAAACGTATAATTTTATTCTAATTATTTCTTCATACATTAAACACTGTTGCATATTAAATAAAAAGCTTCTTTATTACGTGACTGCTAACTGGTAGTACTCAGATGCATTTCAAAGGTCTAGAATTTTTTTTATGTCCCTTACCAAGTACCTAATTTAAAACAACAAGCAGTAAAAGGTGCAGCACTTAACCCAATACGCGATCGTAAAAATTACAATGTACACGTACAATCAAGGTCACCAATATGTATACACTTTTTCACCCTATTCCATTGAAATAGGGACCAAAAATGTATACATATTTATGCCATCGACAGTACCTGCGGTGCCGCCGCCTGTTAACATTTTATCCAACTAAAACAATAAATCTAGTTAGTAACTGCAACACCTCGCAATGAACAAAGGAACAATAGATACATAGTCCTAACTAGCAGCACTAACGAGGTTTTAATGCTTTCCATTTTTCTATAATAAAGAGCTGGGATTCTACATTTTGTAATGTACTCGTACTAATTACGCTACATTAATTTGGCTGGTTATCAATTTATACTAAACATGATATAGTACTGTTACACATCCTCAAAATTAACACATAAAAAGCATGCTTAAGATTGATTGATTGATTTGATTGATTGATTGATTGAGCATGCTACTACCATACTAAATACTAGCATGCTCATAAGAAAGCGCTTCCACACTCCACGCTTGCTAATCTTTCTATTAATATAAATTTTATCTCATGTTAGTTGTAACGAATCTTTATAGCGCCTAGTATGGAACTTTTATCTCACGAGCGCGGGTGTGTGTTGATCTATACCTGCATATTGTCTATGTTTGCGTCAGTCCAGGAGGTATATAAGTCCCCGTTATCTATGTGTTCGTATATGTCACAACTACAACCATCACCATCCCGCGCTCGTGAGATAAAAGCAGTATAATGGTGTGATTTATTTAGATTATTTTCTCATTTCTCGTCTACGTTGGTATGGTCATGTTATGCGGAGGGAAGAGAGTCATTTAACAAGAAGGGTATTAGTTATGAATGTGGAGGGATGCAAGAGAAGGGGTAGGCCAAGGAAAAGGTGGATGGACTGCGTGAAAGATGATATGGAGAGGAAGGATGTGAGTGCCGAGATGACGAGCGATAGAGAGGTATGGAAGAAAAAAACATGCTGCGCCGACCCCAACTAAATGGGATAAGGGCAAGCCAATGATGATTTTCTCATATTAAAGATAGAGAGAAAGGGACATTAAAGTGATCTGAGACTATTCTTATAATTCTCATAAAGCAGAGATTAATCACAATTACCTCACTCCAGTGTCAGTGCTCGGAATCTAATTAACCAACACGAGATGCACTTCTAGTGGGACTTGGTCCATGAATCAGTCGTAATTAGTTTAGTTAACTGCGGTGCCAGCCGAGGTGACTATCGACACGTGTGGTATGCTGTATAAGATGTAGATAAGCTATATTGATTGTAAAATTGACAGATTGTAAAATTTACTATATCTAGTAGACAAGATTGAGATGTTGCTTAATATATTGAGAATTAAAATACCCTCTATGTTTTGTAGTTACCTATATAGGAAGAAGTGGGGATTCTTCTTATGGATATAATGCTTGAGATGAGATGAAGCAAGACAGGTATCGCTCTCTCGATGCAAACTTTGTGCAGGATTTTCTTCGTTTGTGTTTGCATTAAAGTTATGATTTTTGGTCAGTATGCTTATATTTCTGTTAGCTATTTCGTGATGTAATTTTTTTTTCATTGATTTTTTTTAAATATTTGAAAGTTTCCACATCACTTTCTTCGCTTATCTAATATTAACATCCAAAAAAAATATTACATTCGTTAGTGCCAAAACCTACGAAAAAAACGTGCACAGAATTTGTATGGAGAATGCCTTGCCCACCACCCCTGCGCCTTAAGTTAGTTTTAGATTGTAGTTTTTAGTTCAGAATCTTTGTGACGATTTGGGTTAAACTGTAATGTTACATTTATATGATTTAATAAATAAATAATAAATAACAATAGACTTACAGGATAAACGTTTTTATTTTCCTTGTTTTTTTCTTTCACACGAGAAATACTAAAGTCATGATTCCACGGATAAAGTTAAAAGAATATCTAACTGAGACTGTAAAACTTAGTAGATCTTGATATTTTACTACCATTTATCTCAGTTAAAATAGTAGAAAGTCTAGAAAAACCTAAATTATTTACTTAGTTCAGAAGATAATAGCTTGAATTAATCAAAATTAATATAGATTGATCAAACTCTGACAAGATGCTAAGCCTGAAACGAAACTAGGACGGAACGCGCAAATTGAACGCAAAACATTAATTACACTCAACGAAGGAAAAATTCGAGAGGCACTCACAAAAGGAAAGGCGTGAAATGGACAGATCGTACACAACAGCGTATCTTTTCTATACGTACCAATATAAAAGCAACCGTGTATATAACACAATAACGTCGACATTTCAATTACGGTGAACCGAGAGGTTGCCAAAGACGACTTTGATGGGAGCAGACAATTCTGCCCTTATTATTATTGGGCCCTTTATATCAACCAGTTTGGTCGGAAATATCTCGAGGGCATACTCTAATTAAAACACAGTAGCTCCTGTAGAGAGGCAAGTTGTACCGCGGGGCAGTTGTCGCAAACGTTTTTATAGCGATACCTTGACTGTTTCGGTGACCGAGCAATATGACGCGAATCAGTAACGGTTCGGCGAACGTTTTTTATTTCGGTATTACGTTAAAATTTCGTCAACATAATCTAATCATATATCGTATCGTATGGAATTAAATGAGGCACGTTTTGATTTATTATTTCAGGGCCTCGATCCACAGACGGATGGGATCTCCCTAAGACTTCGCTTTTGTTGATTAGGTATCTCTATCATGATTATGCAAATACGAAATGCCGAAGATAGGTCACATTTTGTGAAGAATAAAGAAAAGATACAAAATAATCTTGACTACCACTAGTCCCAGATTATGGCGAAAATTAATAAAGTGTGTCAGGTGCGTTCGATCTCGCAGTATGCGCATAATGTATGAGCCATTGGTCGCACGCGCCGGCGCCGGGAGGCCCTTCAACTACGTCGCGACATACATATGTAGGTATACATAAATTTATTTTATTTCGGCGGTCGCTGTGTAGAATCTTTTTTTCATATTTAAACCAAACTATTGTTGGGCAAAATCTATCGGCGAGTAAATTTTAACATGTAGTTTTTTTTTATCTTCCGGATTTGCAGTGCAACTCGATAACAACTTATTTGTAGAAGTGTTTAGCTAGCACGTTCGAAGACAAGGGTGCTATAGCAATCAAGTCTTCTCTTGTTTCTGTTAGAGTGGGTTGCATTTGCACTTAGCCGGTTTTTCAGTTAAATCCTGGAACATCAAGCTGACATTGTTGATATAAACCACTATACTTTCGTTGTCCAAAATGGCCAATGATTGCTCGGTATCATATATATCTGCTAGTTGATTGAAATGCGGTCTGCCGTTTTTATTTCAATTTTAATATGAGGCTCGCAACCCGCTGAAACTTAACAATACGTACTTACGAATATGGTAGCAGACGAACGCGTTTTTGAATGACTTACCTGTGAAAAAATTATAAGAGCCAAATTAACCTTACGAACAAAATCAAATATAATTATTATTTGGCAATTCAAAATTAATAACTTATAAGTAACATCATTGCCAAGTACAACCAATTCTTACTTAAATAAAAACTATGGTTTCCAAGTTGTATTGTGCAACTTCGTAAATAAGTACATATGCTATTAACTTAAACGATCGACTTAATAATCTCAGTTTTCTGTATACTGAAACCATGCCATATGGGCTACCATAAAAAGAAAAAAGAAAAGAACACACTTTACATCAATATTAGTGAAAACGCTATATAACTAAGCCTAAAAGGTATTCATCCCAACTAAACATATAAATAAAGCCCTGTTGTTCTTTATTCTAATACTTAGTTCGTTCTCATGAATTTCACTTGCGACATTGTAAACAAAAACGTTAACAAGAATTGTTGTAAACTAGCATTATCCTCCGCGTTCCCCTTTCAAAATTCCTCCTCAACTTTTCCCCACGACAAAATTTAAATTAAAAAACTATTTCTTTCTGGTATTATCGCTCTTTCCAGTTAAGCCAAGCTGGGTCAGTAATTCTAAAAGGCTTCAGTATAAAAGAGGGAATATTAAAGAACTACTTCTAATTTAAAAAAGTTTACTCGCAGCGAACGCATATTTTTTGTAACCCGCTTCAAAACAAACTTTATTTACCTAACAATATACAGTAGAGTGCCTAGATAATACGAACATTAACTTACTTACAATATCAAAGGAAGCATCTATTTGTGTCTAACTTTCTTTTTTAAATCTTAATTTTATAGATAACATTAAGCTAAACTAGTGGCTCTTGAGCTGTAGACCTCGTGTGTTTTTTTTTTAATTTCAAAAAACCATGTTAGATATTGAACCTGCTAAATTTCACGAGAATCGGTTGAGAAATGCTGTAGAATAGGACAAACCATTGATTTTTTTTTAAATATTCTATGTAATCAAACAACCTGTTCACAATACTTCACAAGAATCGGTTGTGAAATGCGACCCTTAGAGGAGAACAAATCGAAATTCGGCCGGAGAAACACAATTCAAACATCATTAATAAAAAAAAAATCCAAAAAGTGACTCGATAAAAAAATTCTATGGAGTTACCGAATCTGCTCACAAAATTTCACGAGAATCGGTTTAGAAATGCGACCTGTAGAGGAGAACATACCATAAACAAAAAAAAGTTTTTTGAAAATTTTTGAAAATTTACTCGACCAAAAAATTCTATGTAGTCGTAAAACCTGCTCACAAAATTTCACGAGAATCGCTTGAGAAATGCGACATGTAGAGGAGAACAACCGGAAACCCGGACATACGAAAGCATTTTTGTCGAAGCTAAAACTAAGACCTTCGTTTCACTCGGTCAATCAAAAAATTGCAAGACCAAGGAAAGCCACGAGTAAAACTCGGCCATGGAAATGCGACCCCCGATAAGAATATAGAATATACGCATACTAAATATGTAAATTAAAATATAACAAAACGCCGCGGCTGTGAAAATAGCACTAGCGACCAACGAGAAAATGAGACTTCTGTTCAGTTCTGAAATGACTGAATATCACATTATTTTAAGTAAACGGGACTTAATCGCATACAATTAAATTGTATCACCTTTTTACACGACTGCCCAAAAAAAGGAGTGTAATGTTTTTGAGTTTTATTTTTATAAGAAATATTCTATGGATACAAGAGCTCTGATTATTTACAAAAATATTTTTATGATGACAAAAAATGCTTAAAACTCCCCGAGTTATTGGTGTGGGGCTGAAAACGCCTTGTTACAGAATATAACACCAAATAAACGAAGTTTGTAAATGGTCGGAGTTACGAAACTTTGCGCGAAGTTCCGACGCACTCTTTACAATTCTACAGTACTCTGTCAGAACATCGTATATCTCTATGAGAAATTCGCTGTGACATACGTCCTATTGTGTGTAGACGAGAGTTAGTCGGCAACTTACGCTTTTGTCGCGTCGTTGGCGCTGAAATTTAAAAGTTGCGTAGAGTGAACGAGGAAAGTAGGCCAATCCGAATAAAACCGACGACACTGTAATTTTATTTACCTAATATTTTTGCGGATACGGATGTATTGGAACAGTCAATAGTACAACATGACATCTACGGCGTAACTAGTAAGTAAGTAAGTAAGTAATTTTTTATTTGTAAACATAGGTTACAGATTGGTGGTGTTAGAGGTACAGAGTGGCACTATGTTTCGCCGGTAGGCATACAAATTTAAATTTAATCTATCATTACAATTAATAATTATTAAATAAAAGTATTAGTTATAGGCTAATTACAATCAATAAGTCCCAGAAATACAATAAATTACAATTAATATGTCCCAGAAATACAATAAATTACAATTAATATGTCCCAGAAATACAATGAATTACAATTAATATGTCCCAGAGAAAGTAACGGTACTCTGCCTCAAACGAATTACGAGTCTTTTTTATGAAAAGTAAATTGCCTGATCTGTATTGATTCTTGTACAGTTTGCCCGAATACATTGCCTTAACTGTACAAGAATCCACTTCATTTCTGATCCTTCAAGTCAATATCAAAGAAAATCAAAAAAGAAAATCGAGGTTAGCAAATGCCTCTGCTATCTAAGTTTATCCCCAAATCTTTTTCGACCAAAAACATATTTAAATATCGCCCTAAAATAACATGAAAAACTCGGTGGCGCCGGCTGCGAAGGAACCGGACCCTAAACTTGGGCAATATACTTGAGACCGGGTCGGGCTGGGTTGGACCGGACCGGACGTCCGGTCCACGTGTTTAAAGAAAAGAAATAAAGAAAGAAAGAAAAACATTTATTCGTGGCACAAATACAGTACAAATAAACATAACACCACAATACGGAACATAGCCACCTACCTAAACCTTGTGTACTCGTATTCTAAATAAGTTTTGTAACCAACATGTTCAAAATATACGCAGCTACAGTACCTAACAAGTAAGCAAAGTCTTTTTTAATGCAAAGAAATATGGCACGTGTCTTATGTCTTGCATGACGATTGGCCGACACTAGGTAAATTTCTGAATTCAATATTGACATATTAACGTGTTTTTCACGCACCCGTGTTCATACGTTACTTTGACGTGCGCGAATTTGACGAAAAAAAAACTGCCTACGTTATCCATATAGTATAATACTCAGAATATATATGATATATCTGTTTTGTCTGTATTTTTTTTCCTTTTGTCTTGTGTATAATAAAGTATTTACATACAATACTTACGCCAGCAATAGGATTGCGGAAACGTGAGTTTAAGCTTTGGTACGACCACTGCTGCCACCTTTCATTCATTTCCATCAAAGAAAACGAAGGAAATACGAGTTAGCGAATACGGTACGTTGCACGCTTCTCAAGTATTGATTTACAACGCCAAGCAAACAGACGCCATCTATATGAATTTACAACACGAGCTTACGAACTAACTACCTGGTACAGTGTAGGCTTGATAGATGGCGCTGCAAAAAATGTGATAGTCGCTTACTGTAAGAGCGTAGCGTGTGTAAGACAGTAGCGCCCTCTGTTCGTGGAATACAGAATGATCCTTATACGGGGTTGAAAATAACGCATATTAGTTCAAGGCACTGCGGTAGAGATGGCGCAGTAAGTCATCGCCTTATGTTCACAGCTTTAGGTATAGTTCGTACAAAAATGTAAGGCCAAGTGCTGTCAAATTACAAGCAAAAATCTACCTTACAGTCAGAGCTCTAAGTCTAGTTTTGCTTGCGTTCGTTTGAGTGAATTTAGCCTTAGAGTTGTGTCCGACTCCGAACTATAGGTACCTATCACTGCTGGAGATTCAACCCGGCCTTCAAGCTTGTGTAAAAGGCAGTGTTAATATTTGGACGCCAGATTCCATTAGGATTATGTAATTAGAATAACATTGTGAAAGGATTTTGGACTCTAAAGCCTAGGATATAAGGCTTACCTTGAGCAGATGAGGGTCCCTCTCGGCCGCGTCGAGCAGCGACTCCGCCTCGCTCAGCCACGCCACGAACTTCTCCAGCGACCGGTCGAAGTTCTGCAGCGACGACACTGCAGAGTGCAGGGCTTTGCCTCGGGCCACGATGCTGTGGGGACGGAAAAATGTTAGTAACCTTTGTCCCTTCTGCTGTCACCACAGTGAATCCTCAAATTTTATAAAGGGTCGGCAACGCGCACGCGACTTCTTTAGGCTGGCGGAGTCCGCTTACCATCAGGTGGACCGCACGCGTGTTTGTCACCGTCGTTGTATAAAAAAGAGAAAAAGTCAGCTTGCTTTGATAGGTAGGGGCGTTTTCAGGTAACAGTGTCTTTATAATTATTTTGTATTTTTCTCAGAATTAAAAACTTTACGTTTCATTTGTACGAACTACGAAATGCCCTTAACCATTTATATTTAAACCCCACACTTTTCAGTCTTAACGTACTAATTAGACATACAGTAAAAAAAAGGAAATTCATCAAAAAGTTTTTATCTCCCCCTCCTGCGCCCCCTTGTAACAGTTCCTTGCATGTGCTTAATACGAACTCATAACACAAGCCCTTATTTTGTTCACTACGAAGGTTCACACAAATCCAAATCCTTCGAAACATATCGAAGAGATGGCGCTATTGAGTCGACAGCGGAACGCTAGTAATACCAAACGATGCAATAGAGATGGCGTTGGTACAGAAAGTTGCTACGATTATAGATGGCAGCACTAGCAGACTAAGGTTTTGTAATTATGGCTGTTTGACAAACTAAGTACTGTTTATAGTTGTGGTAAATAAATTAGCATCAAACAAAGTCCGTAAGTATCTTACACATGCTCATCTAATTATAGGTGACATTTTAGTAAGATTGTAGTACCTGTCAAAGCTATATGATTAAGCAGGGTCAACTAATTAGATTTTTGGGCCACTTTGTACCATGTCACAGTGAAAATCTATATGAAAGCCGCTAGAGATCTTATCTCATGTTAATTGTTGTCTATGCATTTTTCTAATAAACTCAATTAACTCAAGTTTGGACTAAAAGCTAAATCGTAACTCAATTTGACAGCACATAAGCTAAGCATAGCAGTTTTGTCAAACATTACCCATTAAGTACATTTTATAAAACATTTCATAACGCTACAATCATTTAGACATCGACCAAATCTCATAGGCCATAAAGTCCAATTTACTAACGAACGTTTAAACCCTTTTAAAGTTGACATATGAATTAATGTTACGGTGCACGTTGGCCTCATAGAAATCTCGTAGCGGGTTGAATGTTGCAGCCAACTTTGAACGCGAGAGGTCGGTAACCTAGTTTAATTTGTTTTGTCCAGTGAAAAATGCTCACTTTAACTGTGTAAGTCTGTAAGTACAGCTTCATATAATGTGTGTAGACTGTACTAATAGTGCCTATGAGGAACTGTTTAAAATAGACACGAGTAGTTCACGTATGAATGATTCAAATGAACTGGGGGCCGATTTTTGAGTGTCGAACGCTCGAATGTTCACTCGAGATCTGTCAAAAAACTATGACGTTTTGACAAATGCCGAGTGAAAATTCGAGCGTTCGACACTCAAAAATCGGTCCCCTGGTGTCACTCTTTCATTAACTCGTTTCCGATTCTGAGCAGTTCATGAACAGTTTATTTTACCGATTTAGACGCCATGATTGAATGATTGACTAATATTGTTACCCAATTTAAGTCGTGTACGGATCAGTTGGACTCGGTACAACTAAATGAGTTATTATACATCATCACACTCAAAGAAAAAAGCAATATCAATCTTTTGAGCGCATTTTCAGAAGCTCAATACACTAAGGGTTAAATTAGTTTGAGTTTGGCTCTTACCCTATTGGATGATCGACTTTAACACTTTCGCTGGTTTTGGTGGTGGTCAAGGTTTCAGTAATCGTGTCATAGACTGACCTGTTGTTGAGCTCGTTGTATCGATGGTTGATGGACTCGGTGGCGCGCTTGATGCGCGACGTGTCATGTCATCGTTGCGATAGACAGCGATGAGCCGCTGAGTCAGCTGCCCGAACTGCCCGACCTGGTGCTATAATAGACTGACCTGTTGTTGAGCTCGTTGTATCGATGGTTGATGGACTCGGTGGCGCGCTTGATGCGCGACGTGTCATCGTTGCGGTAGACAGCGATCAGCCGCTGCGTCAGCTGCCCGAACAGCCCGACCTGGTGCTATAATAGACTGACCTGTTGTTGAGCTCGTTGTATCGATGGTTGATGGACTCGGTGGCGCGCTTGATGCGCGACGTGTCATCGTTGCGGTAGACAGCGATCAGCCGCTGCGTCAGCTGCCCGAACAGCCCGACCTGGTGCTATAATAGACTGACCTGTTGTTGAGCTCGTTGTATCGATGGTTGATGGACTCGGTGGCGCGCTTGATGCGCGACGTGTCATCGTTGCGGTAGACAGCGATCAGCCGCTGCGTCAGCTGCCCGAACAGCTCGATCTGGTGCTTGTATTGGTGCACCTCCGCGTGGAACGACTGAAACATACATTTTAGGTTAGTTTATGGAAACTATAATGCTCTAATTTCATCTCTCGTTTGAAATCTCAGGCATACGTCGCTTTACAGAGGTAATGTCCTAAATCATTCGAGTCCGTATGAGCTAACCTCACAGCGAGCGGGGTAAAACTCGTCCCCTGACAAATCCAAGCCTGTATCTTATTTCATTTAATGTTATGTTATACAATGTTACGTTATACAATGTCACACAAACCTATGTATTTCTATTTGAATTTCAAAAGCAAATATATCTTATGTTATCTGTAGGAGATAATATTTACCACTCTTATTGTTGACAGAAATATCTCGACAATTTCTCAGCCTTTTGCCGCTTACGTGTCACGGCTAGCTGCAATATTAAATATTCAAAACCTTATGCTGCAAATAGGCCGCGCGGGCATTTTGACATGTCTGAACGCTGACGCTTAGGTAAATAGGACTTATGAATCGAAAAAATATCTATGTTCTGGGTCAAATACATAAAGCTCGGTGCACTTTAGGCTGGTAAGTAGTATGTATATTGCTTAAAAACTAAATTATAGCATTACCCTACAAAACTCTTTACTACAAGGAAATTATAAAATCTCTTTCTAGTTAACAAAACGTAAGTCGAAGTAGAAGTTCTAGTTTCCTGCAAGTCGGGCACTATCTCCCGCCAGGCGGGAATTTCATTTCATGCTAGATAAATCTTACCCTGGAAACTACAAAAAATGTACCTACCTAGTCAGACTAACGTAACCAAAAACATCAAATAGTAGGAAAAAGTGTTTTATTTCTAGTTAGGTACCTAATTTAGCCATTCAACATTGGAGCCGAGGAAACCTAGGAAAAACAAAGCAACAGGTATCTTATCACTTATTTTGCAAAAGGTTTAAGAGACATAACAACGAAAATAATGAAAGAGGAAATTAAATCCGCTTCATTATCAAAGTAATTGAATAACAGGAAAAACAGAATGCTTTGTTTTTAACAAATGTCTGACATAGACAACGGACAATTAATCCCTTTCGGTGTCGAGACCCTTGATCCATGGGGCCCTGGAGCTTTGAGCCTCTTCAAAGAGATCGAGAAGACGCTCAAAGACGCTACCAGTGACGGAAGAGCTGGCAGCTACCGCGCACAAAAAATAAACCTAGCTTTTCAACGAGAAATGCTGCCAGTTTTTAAACATAAGCCTTATACTAGTGTCTGTTGTATTTTTTTTCCCTCAATTTGTATTTTTTTCTTAAGTATGTACGAGTAGGTACACTACGCTGTTATGAAATAAATCTCAACGCAACGTAAAGATCTCAAGTCCCCTAGGGCATCCTTTTATATTCAACCTAATAATGCGACGTGAAAACAAAATGGACAAAAGAAAACAATTTACCTACGTAAATCGAGGGTCTCATACAATTTGCACGGTATATCAGTTTTCTCAGAGAATACGAAAATACCATGCAAAATCGTTTAGAGTGGACGGACATACGAGTAGAAAATACTATTTTAAAGGGATAATCGAAATGATGATGTATTGTCTTGCTTACCTATTGAATATATGATAATTTTGTATTCAAAGTAATCTGTAGTATTTTAGAATAAAACTTATCTTTATTATTAACGTCGGTCTCCTAGCAGACATTGTTTCAATGTATGTACCTGTGTATCATACAATTCATACATATACTGTATCAAAATTATTTAGAATCACACTGGAGGGACTGTGTCTACCAGTGGCGGCGCGTCAAAAATATTCTTAGGGAAGCCGGAAATAATTTGCCTTTTCTATTCTTCATGAGCCGTAGTAAAAGAATTGGACTGGCTGAAAATTAGGCAAGCCGGTGGGAATCGAGTTGCATGGACGCTCCGCCACTGGTGTCTACCTACTGGAAAAACGCGATGGAAACACAAGCGGTCCCAGTCCTATACGTATCTCTGCTCTAGCTAATGCCAATAAGATAAACGCACTTTGAGTAGCAAAAACGCCATGTCACCGTTTTTCATTATAAAACCAGCTGAATAGATCCCCGTTAAATGTTCCGCCATCGCGCCATCGTCATTCATCATTCATCAGACATTAAAATTGCAAACGTATTGTTACTATAATGTGACCACCTTAAACCTGCAGCTACTTATTTCGAACTGTAAGAACTCTAGAAAGTTCGACAGTTTCCCTGCAAAATATAAACAAATCGTGATAGTTGAGGCCGTTACAGCGCAATTATGTAAATATGCTGGAGTGCAGTAGCGCGATATTCGTTGATCCCGACTGAAATGCAAATTTGAAGGGCGGTGCACTCTTGCGAATTGGTTACTGGATCAAAGTTGAAATTGAAGTTCCAAATTTGCATCAAATTCTTTCTCATATTCTATGCTCTATAACTCGCATATTCTATAACTCGAAGCCAATATTATATTCCCATTTCAAAATATGAAAAAAGCACTTACAACAGATGTTCGAATCGAAACAAAATTGTGTCGCACCCCGTCCCCTACTCGACGGTAAGTGTAGTTTGAATGACTCCCGCGTCCAATACGAAAATGCTCACGAAATGCATGGGGGGATTGCAAACGATTTCACGTGTGAAAGGACTATTTTACGGTTGTTACTCTGATGTTATCTATTCTATGCTAAATAGGTACGTTTCATTTAGTTGATTGGTGTTATCTTCATGTTCTTCTGTTGACTATACAGGTCACCTTCTTGACTATAGGGAATAGACCACTAAACTAAACTGTTTCCTAGAAGTACTTGCGTCCAGCCACGCGTCCGCGTCGCGCCTGCGCGCCTCGTACCGCTGGCTTACCTTCTGCTCCCTCAGCTGCATCTCCAGCACGTCGGCCGTGTGTCCCGGCTGCGCCATGGCCGCCAGGCGCGCCTCCATGCGCGCCAGCCACGCGTCCGCGTCGCGCCTGCGCGCCTCGTACCGCTGGCTGTCGCCCAGCATCGCGTCGAGCTGCGCCTTGCGCTGGAGCACGCGCGCGTTCGCCTCATCCCAGTGCTCGCGGAGGGCGGTAACTGTGGACAAAAATATAGGTCATGTTATAAATTGTTATGTTCGTGCTAAAAATTTCAGAGACGGAGCGTAGCTAGGATTTTGTTCTGAGAAGGGACCGAGACAAAAAAAGTGTTAGGAAGGTTATCCTGCAGGAAGCTCTCTCAAAATTCTGGCAACTTATACATGCTGTGGTATGATTACATTTATAGCTAAGGTATGAAGGCTATTTCAAATTACAGAATATTAATACATTAAAATGTGCTTATATAATAGTCGCTGTTAAACACTTGACTATAGTAATGAGATCGCAATGTCGTAATCTGTCGAGAGTGTCGTATTTGCTACAAAACATAGCTACTGAAAACCTGTGTATCACATTTCACCCTTGAAATGGGGGCCTTTTCAAAGGACTAAAGGGTAACAATTTATTTAATGCCTGCTCATATGTCACGCAACGTAAATCAGCGTCCCTTATATGACGTATTTCATTTACGAAGGTATAAGGACAGAGAACAGATTAGTAATTTATAATAAGAGATTACCTACTCGTAAGAGTTTGTTCACTACTTTTTGAGCATAGAAGTGCTTTTGGATAAAAGGGCCACCGATGTATAATATTCGTGGAGTCAATAATGATATCATACGGATTCGGCAGTACGGATTAGCGCTTATTAGATTTATTAGGTAAACTATTAAACTTTGAGCACGAATTATCAATAGAGATAGGTACTAGGTATAGATGACAAAACCTCTGACTAAAGCCTTAATTACTGCCTAGCCGTAAACACAACTTTGCTGCTTGTAACACAAAGCACAAATTCGCTTTCAAAGAAAATCTCTGCTTAAAATACATACAGGATAATTAATAAAAGCCAGTACGTATAACACGTGTACAAATTCCGATTTGAACTCTATAGGCCAAGTAGCAAGGGTTATTTTTGCTAACTAAAAATATTAGTCATACTTTGCGTGGAAATTGCTAGCTGCCCAGTGGGCCGCAAAGCGGGTCGAGCGGACACAATAACTGCGTCCAAAATGAAATAGACCGTCAATTAGTTTTGCGCGATTGAAAGCGCTTCAAGTTATTCAGTTCGCTTTTAGCTGCTTTGAATATAAATGTTCACTTGCTGCCTGTAGAGAGTTTATCTAACTTGTGTTAGCTTTTAGTGGCTTTATTCGTTTAGAATTTATTATTTGCTCACAGAAGAATATCCACTTTAATAAATAAATCCTTCGCGGAGTTTTTGGTCGCATCTTGACGTGGCACTATTCCAATATTTGGCGGAGGCACTAGTTTTACAAAAGTCAATACCATCTGACATTCCGATCAAAAAGCTACTGGTAAACATATGTATGTATAAGCTAGAATGAAAAATATTATTATCATGTTACCCCTTAGACCTTTTACATACAATATACCCAATTATCCTTGCATAAAGCACAGAGGGTTCTCTAACATTATACAGATTCCCTATTCCGCTCAAGTTCTTTATTTTCAATTTACAACCAAATTAGACTTAAAGTTTTACAACTTACGAGCTATCGTTGACTCGTACCTACAACGATGACACTAGCTTCGACTTGAATTAAATAAATAATTGTAGCTACTTTAAACGTGACGGCACCGAACGACACGCGCATGCAATATAAAGTATGCAAATGATGATGATGCTCCGTTGTCGAGCAAGCGTCGCTTATTAAGGCCCACTGAAGTGAGGCACAGTGGTGCAAATGCACCGGCTGGACAAAATGATAACTTTTTTAATTTCTATCAAGTTTTCAACTCATCGTATGAACGGGAAGTGCAGTTCACGGAAGCATGATATTTTCAGGAGCGAGTTTTTAGTTGGGATAAATTATTTCACAAAAGTTTTGTACGTACAAGTGGTGTTTTTTTCGTGACAAATAATTTACAGATCAATAACGGGTATCTTTACTCAAATGTGCATGCAGAGCAGGCAGTAGTTACTATTTGACACATCAGTTTAAGTATATAGTTTAAGTTTAGCATGAGTATTTATAATTGCCTTAATATATCCATTATTTAAAACATTTCATGTGTGCTAAACATTCTTATACTTATTCCGTTTAAACGGATATCAAAATTTACGAAAATTTATCGAAATAGGTGGGAGACTCATCATCATCAGCCTGTATACGTCCCACTGCTGGGCACAGGCCTCCTCTCATAGATGAGAGGGATTGGGCAGTAGTCCCCACGCTGGCCCAGAGCGGGTTGGGGACTTCACATACCTACAACTTTGAATTTCTTCGCGGATGTATGCAGGTTTCCTCACGATGTTTTCCTTCACCGAAAAGCTAACGGTAAATATCAAATGATATTCCGTACATAAGTTCTGAAAAACTCATTGGTAGATACGAGCTGGGATTCGAACCCACGACCGCCGCTTGACAGCCGCATGCTTGAACCACTGGGCTACCGTAGCTTATTGTGGGTGGGATACTCATATGACTCACATCCATTGATGTCTTTTTAGGGTTTTCATTGGCTTCATTATAATTCTTATGGCCATTTTAAGCATTGGAAGTTCAAGGCGCAGTCGAAAGGCCAAACTCCGAAAAACTAAATTAAACTTGGAACATTTTCCAAACAAACTGTATCTAGGTGCACCACTGTGCAGGCACTTGTCTGCTATAGTGTACCGCGGTGGAGCGCACCATCGGCCACACATTAGCATTCCCAATTCACGCATCATGGCTCCGCGGACATTGCATATGCTCATTAGCTATGGACAGGCTAATGAACATGCTCTGTCCACTGCTCAGTTAAAACCAGTTTAGTTCTGTAGGTACTTCTAGTATACGTTTTTTTCGAAAAAAAAACACATACGAACTAGTTTGCGATTAGTCTCATTTTGTAAGGCAACGCGAGCAGCGACTCAGGTGGCGTTAAATTGTAACTATGTTTTCACATATAAATTAATACTAAACGCAAAACGTGTTCGTTTGTTTTTTTTTTCGAAAAAACTTATACTAGAGTTACTGAACAACATTGTTATGCGAGCCAAATTCCAATCAGCTTGGGTGAATTTCTATATGCTATTCCGATCTATGTTAACATACAAATAAGACTTATATGAGTCCGATGCTCGTAAAACGAGTTTAAATACAGATTTCGTACCAGTACGTACATGTATTTTTAGCGGCAAAGCGGAATGTATTCTCACTCATAATCTTCTCGTTCCTACCAATATAAAACAGCCTAACTGTAGAAGTATCCTGCAGAATATATATATATATATATATATATATATATATATATATATATATATATATATATATATAGAATATATGTGTATATATAAATATATATAGGGATAAGTTCGCCTTTGTACTTTAATCTTATGTGACATGTATATTGTTTTAACCTGTTTTGTGTACAATAAAGTGCTTACATACATACATACATACAATATCGCAGTCATAATAATATTACTAGTTGCTTAAGACGTGTAGAGTTGTGTTCCTGGTAGTAAATAAAATCACTAGAGCTCCCGTGGATTCACTGTGCCGGGAGTAAGTCACTTGTCTGATATGCGTTTTATCTAAATGCGTAGCGCGGAATATCTATTGATCAGTGGCGGCGCGTCAAAAATATTCTTAGGGAAGCCGGAAATACTTGGCTTTTCCTATTCTTCATGAGCCGTAGGAAAAGAACTGGACTGGCTGGAAATTAGGCAAGCCGGTGGGAATCGAGTTGTATGGACGCTCCGCCACTGCTATTCATATAAAAAGTACAGAGTCAGCAAAGTTCTTGTGACTCTTCAGTCTACAGAACATCCATAGTCTACGGTGTCTGCTGACCATAAGACAATACGTAAGATTGGTTGCCACCGTCTTGGTATATAGACGAGTATACTTGAAATGCAAATTACCAGGATCACGGTTATAAGAGCGCCAAGCACTGTTCATTACTCTCATTAGTAAGTTGTTCGTAGAGTTAACCTAGACAGAATGGGCTCCTAGCCGGTTGAAAGGTAGTTCTGTGCTGAATATTATGTGAACACCAATTCTGCTTCAGCTAACGTCAGTGAATATGAATTTATGGCAAAATATTCTAGATTTTTATTAAAATTAACGATGCTTTAAGTCACCCAATTTATTTAAACACATATCTAATAATTTTGGGTTTATGTTTTAATCTACAAATATTACACGAACATAGAATGTTTCGTTATTGGGACAAAACATTTTTTCTATACAACGACCATGGCAAACAAGCGTACGGTCTACCTGATGGTAAGTCCACTTCAAACCGCAGCCTATAGATGCTCGCAACTCCAAAGGAGATACGTCGGCTACCTTGGTCACCCCCAAGAACACAACACTACATACATACTTGTTTAGTAAATAATTTTTGTTATGACATTTTAAACTCTCGCGCTTTGTAAACATACTCAAAAGGTTTGTTTTAACGGGTCTAACGCGATATTTATGAATTTATCTTTTTTACCGACTTTTCGACACCGGTTACACCGGTCATGGTCACGGAATCACTGTCGTCTCAGCTAGTTGTCAACGGAGATATGGGTACATAAAATTTGACTTCCCCACAAAGTCCTTTTTAAAAAAAAACAACGGGTTGCACTCCGGGAGTGCAGGCAGAAGTGAAAACTCAATAAAGAAAGTAAATAACAAAGATATTCATATCCGTCTCCGTATCGGTATCGGTATCTGTAAATCCGTATCCGTATTTATATTCATATTCATACTCATGTTCATATTCATATTCGTATAATCCATTCACATATATACATAATATGTCCCCGAGTATCATTGTGTCTTACGCATCGTAAATCATAAGAGCAGCTGAGTTTAGTTGAGTTGACCCCTCCTAACATCGCAATCATGATACTAGGAGGGGTCAACTAGCTGGTCTTACGAATCGTCGCCAGTTTAACAATTTTCCCCCATCACAAAAAGTGCTCAGCGCCGCTAAAGAAGTTTTCACTTCAAAAATGATGCACGAGATTAGGTGTAAGTTTAGTATTTTTGGTGGTATGTATACAATGACAATTTTTTGATGCGATTATAAAATTTCTGGGAACGCAATAAGTAAATAAAATAGCTTTAACTGCTGGAATAATAGGTATGACTGTTTAGGTGACCCGAGATTGATGATCGATACATTTTTTTGAATGTTGAGCCTTATTTTAGGTTTCGAAAATTTGGTGATATCAAAAGTTATTTAGGTGATCATTTTATTTGTTCCCGTTATATAAAACCATTAAATATGTAATCAGTTCCTAACAGCTGCAAAATATGTAGGTATACAACATGTAAATCTCCAATAAGCTAGTTTATGTTCTTGCTATATGAAACAAACTTGAATAAAATGAACTGACAATTCACGAAAACAGTGCAGACTTGTCAGTGTATATGTTTGTCTCACATTTTGCGATCTACACGTCATAATTGAAATAAGAACGGTGGTTTGTGTCAAACTGTAATAGTACATTACTTAACAAGGGCGGTAAAACAAAGAATGTCTCAGATCGCAGGTATTTGGCGCCCGAGCCGAAGGCAAGGGCGATAAATATGCGATCTGAGGCTTTCTTTATTACCGCCCGTGTTTAGTACAAAATTTTATGTCACCCCCTGGCCAGGAAGTGGGACGCTTTATGGCCAGGTGTAACATAAAGATATTTACGTAACAAGAGTTGTAAGCAAAACAATGTACGCTTGAACGTAAAGTTCCAAGTGCCATACTGAAAGTAAACCTATTTATGGCACATTGACAGTGAATCTTATTCTGTAACATGCAATGTAAACCTATTATGTCACAATGTGTGTAAATGATTTTATGGAAGACAAATTGTAAACAGAACTTTGGTGCATTAAGTGAAAAGATGAAACTGTCATAATAATACGTTGTAAGCATGTTTTTGTCATGTAGTGTGTAAACTTATTTAAATGTAAAGATATTTTTGTCACACTCAATTGTAAAGATATTTTTGACCTCGACTGTACATGAACAGTATTTTATTGTTTACTTTTATCTATAAAAAATCTTTCTCGGATTGGCGTGTTAACTCCTCCAATTTGAGTACAAATTATAATCACGCCGTACTGAAAGGGTTAAGTGATTTGTACACAAATAATTATTCCAGTCAGGAGACTAATAAAATTAAGTTGTATATATAATATCATTTATTTATTTTAGACTAACTTATTTTTGAGTAGTAAAAGTTTAGTATTAAAAGAAGGATTAAATACGATTACCTATAACTTGATAGCGATTTGATTAACTTCTTCAATCACTAACTGGTAAACGAATTGGTGAAGGACAATCGTCTACAAAAAGACGTATCCATTTTTTCACCTTGAAATGGATGCACGCTGTATCTTCCTGATTTGATGATTTCATGTATTGTAAGTGTTGTTTTCTCCAACAATTGACATCCATGTTGAAAATACCTCTGTCCTGACTTTTTCTCAGCATGAGGACGTGGCATGATTGTATGCACTATGCACCTGCAAAACATAACATTAAATAATGAGATGAGAGCGTAGGAGGTATGCGTGTATTTTTGAAATTATGTCTCTAATTATCTACTATACCTATTTCAAAGACAACACGAAGAAGAAAGTGGGCTTCATATTCGTTTATCGTATAGCTCACGTAGTTCAATACTCAAACGTTTATATTGCTAAGTAATCAACTGTTTTCGTTGATATTCATTTATGTATGAGCTGCATAACCACCCGGCAAAACAGACTACCTACCTAAATAAATCAATTGATTGGAATATAAATATAACATCGCATCGGTGTGAACAGGGATAGTAAATAATGAATTAAAAAATACTTACTTAACTCGGCGTATCCGATAACTGCTTTTCACAAGAATAATGCAGAAAATCTTATAAATTTTAATTACGATTGTTTTATTTTCAATATGTTGACACGTTATTGACACACGTGTTATTTCAATATTTAAAAATAACCATGGCAACCATACGACCATAGAGTATTATAAAATCTGTGACCATAGAGTTGAAAAATACATTTTTACGATAAATTGTAACGTTCCTTTTCACGTTCAGCTTTGATTAATTGTATTGGGAAAGATGAAATGAAAACGAAACCTGCTTGAGACGGATTACACAAAATCAGTCGACATCAAATATAATAGGAAGCAGCACTTTCCTTTAAGTTTCCTCCCCCTGGTCAGGCCCTTGGTATTTTATCCATCACTCTTGGCCATTAGGTATTTTGAAGTTAAATGTCACCGTATTTAGGGACAATAAGAACTACTTTCCATGAGAATTTATTTGAAATATGATCTTTACGGAAATCGGTCAGTCTGGCTATCCGATATTGGACTTTGGAAACGCTTTTTTAGGGACAATAAGAGCTACTTTCCATGAGAATTTATTTGAAATATGATCTTTATGGAAAATCTTAGGATTGTCTTAAAACAGTTAGAACCTTGGCTTTCTAAGAAGACCAGCTGGGGACCCCTCGTAACATAGCAATCACGATACTAGGAGGGGTCAACTAACCTGGTCATAGAATTTATCGCGAGTTTATACATTTTTCCCCAGTACAAAAGTGCTCAGCGCCGCTAAAGAAGTTTTCACTTCAAAAAGTTTTTAAAAAATGGGACAGGTGACTCGAAAAAAGGATGGAAGGATGACATTTTGTTGTGCCCATTGTGTGTGTTGTCTCTCAATATATAGTTTTATATACATTTCTAAGTACGCCAGTGGTGTATTTTATTATTGCCTGCATAGGGAATATTGGTTAGGTAGGAGAAAATAATAAAACATGCAGAAAAATGTATTCCTTCATTGTGTGGTAAAAACGATATAATTCATTATTGGAATGTAGTGGTTTCCTCAAATTAAACTCAATTTAGTACAGTTACGCACTTACGAAAATAATTAAGTCAGTTACAGATAGTAGTTTTTAGGATTTTTTATGTAATTAATAAAGCCACTAATCTAATATATTAGTAAATAAATAAGTGAAACCAAATACAAATTTGTTATTATAATTAAATAGGTTAATAAGTAAGTAGTTAGTATTTAGATTCGGTTGCGAACCTTTCAGTAAAGACCTCAAATGTAAGAAATGTGCGCTTGTCTTTGACACCGGAAATCCGGTTATATGTGCCGCTGAAATAGAGAAATACATACATATAATACAAGTATAAGTATAAGATAAATATTCACATAAAGTAAGAAAATTCCATAATGTACCTAAAGACTTTCAAGAACATAGCTTAATAATTTAGTAGGTAACATATTTAACCATAGTCTAGAAATTGTATATGCCGAGTTACACCCCGCGCCAGGTGGTCGTCATCGCCTCATTTATTCGAGTACAGTCAGCCTCAAAAGTAACTACTGATATCAAGACGTCAATAGTCCATATTGTAAGGAATTAAGAGCTTTTGACCTCCTCATATGCGTAGTTACTTATAATGCCGACTGTACAGCGCCGCCAACGAGCCACAAAACGCGTAACCGCCGCCCGGCCGGCAGGTGTGAAACACGGTTAACTTACCATTACTATCGACTGTACTACTTAATGGTGCGTTCTCACCGATAGGTATTGAACGGTCGAACAGTGTTTTACTTCATTGTATCGAAAATGCCGCCGAATCAGCTACAAACCGGGACGGTTTCGACGGAAGTCTGTTGCGAATATCATTATTGGAGAGTAGTTGACGAAGCGTGTTGCTGATTAACATTTGTACAAATGTCGGTGCCTTATCCATTATGACAAACTAATGTTTTTATTTTACGTTCCTTTTTCCGAGTTAAATACGAGCCTAAATCAAAAACGCACAACTCAATAACAGAGCAATAATTCCACCCGCATTTCGCACGCATGTATTCGAGCCAAAGCTGTTAATCCCGCAACCGCGGTAGGATTGCGGCTCGTTAAAAAAAGATTTGTGCAACTATGCGGCCACCCTTCATTGGGTTAATGACGGGGCTCAGCTGGGGCCAGACAGGCGGGTTAAGCGGCAATGATATTTGAATATAATTGAGAGTTGAGAGGTTAACCCTTTCGCCATTCGTCAAATACAATCTTGTACCAAAGTAGAGAAGTTATCCGTATGTAACGCCTGTGTCATTAAAGTCATGTCGCTAACGATCTCGATCCTTTTGTATTCGATATTTAAATTCGTAACAACTACGTGTCGGAGGTCAGGTTTAACTGGTCTGTAGCGCAGGGGTGTGTAAGTTTCGTAAAGAGCCCCTGGTAAGTTTCCTCGTTAGGATGACATGCGGTAGCTTAGGCACTAATAACGAGCGATGTGGCCCGGGAAACAATCTGAAACGTACAAACCGCATTTTAATTTAGTTTTAAACGTCTTTGGGCAGGCCTGCTACTCTCGCCGCTTCGGCTAAACTCGGCCCGATTGTACCTCTGAGGTGTCTTGCTAAAAACCAAACAGCAAATATCTTCTACTATGCGAAGGCCCGAAGGGTGAGCCCACGCGGAAGCTCACTATCCCCGATATTCTTACAAGCGAGCCTGATTCCAAGTATAGGGCGGAAAGTGTGTGATGACAATCGCATGGACACAGTGAGTGCACACTGCACTCACTTTTTGCACTTTTTGTGCAGCATTTACAATTCGTTCCAGCAGTCTGCCCTACTAAGACACTCGTAACTTGTAAGAATCAATTTGCAAGATTGAATTCCCTACGTGGTTTCTCAGTTACGTGAGCTAATATAATATAATAATTGAAACACAAATACAATCGAAGTACGAGTAGATCCCCTCCTCGTGGTCTTTTAAAGTTATCTCATTAGTCTCGAAGATAACAAACTTTGTTAATAAATTATCATCGAACGGAAACTCGAATAAAACAGTCATCAGACGAACAAAGCTTACCGGTTTGTTCACGTAACGACATATTCGCTCTTCAGAAGTTAAAGTTTTGTTGTGGCAGAGGTGGTGGTAAAATAAAATTGAAATTTATTACGCTGTTTCTAAGAGATAAAGATTGGTGTATGTGGAAAAGAGCGCGCAATCAAGATCATTATTCATTACATTTCAATTCAATAATTTTGGTTAAATATACCTACCCAAAGCCGCCTCAGCTTTGCATAAGTTGTTTCACGTTTGTTAAGTGCTACGTTGTGTTGTACCTATAAAATACCTTCACATTCATCAGTAGGTATAAACAGGGTTTGTACACCGTTGGATATTTGACAGACAGAAATACTTCACGTTTGTCTTTGATATTCCGTCTTTGCCTTACCTTAGGTTAGTAGCTGCTATGCGTGTGTGTGAGAGAAAAGAACCGATATTGTGGTGTTGAATTGGTGTGAAATTTTTGACAATTTTTAGGTTCAAAATAGAGGTCCTGACCTGTAACCCACTATCACACAAGCCTTCATTAATTCTAACATAAAACCACTAGAACTATACGAAGTTTCGCGAGCTATTTATGCTAACTTCTCTTGAGCCAACGTTGGCGCCAACATTGGCTTAACTAAACCAAATTAAGTATGCACACGGATTTTATACAAGTTTGTTAATACATAAAGGCAGCTCACGTCCTAAAGAACGAGTTTTAAAGATATTATATACATAATATAGGTAAGTATAGATATGATTATATATCTCGAGGTTTCCGGAATTGTGAACTGTGTACTCGTACTCTGTGCAGCCATCTAGCGGCGTTACAATATTTTTAACAAAAATGTTTTTAATTGGCTTTGTATCACTAATTTTGACTATATCATGTGTATAGCAGCTGTTGCTACTCCTAAAGTAGTTAAAAGTAAATAAATAAACGTACGAGTATTACAACACTGGGAGAACTTCGCTCTTTCGGCGAAAAAGAAAAGACAAGAACATTTTCCAACAGTATCGAATTTCAATATTATGTTTGTCGAACTCGCTCTGGCACGTTAGAGCAGCACGCGTGGAAGTGAGCACGGGATACATTGAAAACTACTCGAAATCAAAATTTCATGTACTGAGCCCAAGTATCTCAAGGACAACCGTATTTCTGAACAACAAGAAATACTAACAAACTTAGCTTATAAGTCTTGTAAACTTAATTAAAAAAAATAAGATTAAAAAAACGTTGCGAAAACCTTTCAAAAAACCATCAAAGCCGGAACGTTGGAAATCAAAGTTTAAATTCCTAAAGGCAATTTGTGAGAAAATATTGTTGCCTTAAGTCGGGTTCTCAAAGGGTACTGAAAGGTTTCAAAGGTTTGAAAAATCTCTAAGGAATCGGCTAATTTGAGAGCCTTTGAAAATGTAAGGCCGCCGTGTAATAAGTCTGATGATGAGGGATTAATTAGTACTGTCAGCCAAGCCAATCAGATTTTAACGAACACTGCTTACGATTACAGACGGAAACATCTTCATTTTAACCTTTCGTTAGTTTTAAGTTTTTTAATTAACATGTACCTATAAATATGATGTTTAATAAACGTTTTCTATGTCTATGTCTGATACAGACCGATCAACATCCCATAGAAAATTGACAAATTTGTCATACAATCAGATTTTAACGAACACTGCTTACGATTACTGACGGTTTGGTGCAACCCGCCATAATGTGAGTATTTCTGTAGCCGCTATAATAACAAATACTAAAAAATAGAATAAAATAAATACTTAAGGGGGGCTTACAACAAACGTGATTTTTTTGACCGTTTTTATAGATAGTGGTACGGAACCCTTCGTGCGCGAGTCCGACTCGCACTTGGCCGGTTTTTAAATTTTATTAACATACTACATTAGTTGCGCGCGCTCCTTCTGATACAATAACCTATTCAAAAAGAAGAACATTAAATACTAATAAAAAATACAAATACAAAAGCGTTTATTTTTCTCTTTAAATTACAATGGTGTATCAGATGGAATGGTGTATGGTGTATTAACACTACGAAACTCTTTTATTCTATTAAATAATATTTAAATTGAATTAGCTTGAGCAATGTTGCTCAATCCCATCCTAGCTAAGCGTTTACTCGCCTTATTATTCTCCATGGAACAAGGAACTAATTTAATAATAAGTAAATGGAACGAACAATGAAAGCAGCGGAACTAAGAAAATGGTCGGCAGGTAATTAATTTCATTGAACAGGAAACAACACCTTTTATTTACCTCGTTAATTATTAAGCTTGGACACGTAAACAATACCGTGGTATACACAGAAGTGATCGTAGAGTAGAGACCGTAGACTCGAATTAAGAGTTTTTAAATAGTAACTAGCTATGAGTTATTAAGAAAATATTCGTAAGCCTAATCCCAGTAAGTTTTCCTCTTGGGTTGGAAGGTCAGATGGAAAGCACTTTCGTAAAAACTAGTGCCCTCTCTCTCTCTTGGGATTATACAGTGACCCCAGCCATCCTTCAGGATACAACTGTACTGGGATAACGCTAGTATGTGGATGATGCGTAACTGACGAAGCCTTTATAAATCATGAGCAGGATCTATCGAAAATATGTAAGTCTTCAACAAACCTAATCTAAACGTGATCAACCAATTGGGATGACTAATTACTAAATTATATTGATTTTAACTTACTCGATTTTCACACATTATTATTGGGGAACGAAACCGGGCAAAATCTTAAAAAAGGTAAATTAGTTATAATTGTACGCGATTAGTCCCGTTCCCCAATAATAATGTGTAATTACTAAATTAACTTCTATTTGGCAATCAAGTTTAAATACCGTTCATTATCATTATCATTTCAAGCAATAAATGAATTATAACTATACCAGAACGTTACAATAAATGCTAGTGCGTCATCTCTTAGGTGCTCAAAATAACAGCAAAAAGACGAACATGCCACACGCAAGACAAATGCGCCCCTCGAGACTTCATTAACCTCTCTCATACAGGCAGCCGTCTCCCTCTGCCCTGTCTAGAAAAAAAGGGACTGACGTGTCTCTAGTTCTCATTACAAGAATAGTGTGAACTAGTATGAAGTGTACGAGGAGTCAGGAGTCGCAAGTTTTTATTTTCTACCTAATTCAACAAACTATGTTTTAATAGAACGTTTTTTTAAACTATAATTGAACTGTTCTGTCGACCCCTTTACAAGAAAAACTAGGTGTTTGTACTGTGAAAATTTGAAAACTAGCTCCAACCGTTTGTCTGTAAACCTGTGTGAATGTGAATGAGTGACAGCAATAGGACTCCGTTTGGAGACTGGCTACAGAACCCTATAAATTGAGAACCTAGTTTTAATGAAGTTTTTTTATAATACGAATAATGTCCTTATACTAATGTTCTCTGTACCGATAGAAACCAGATTTAAATGTACCGGTGCTCATATGCAAAATGTTACTTCAATCGTTCAATAAAAAGTAATTTTAATTATTTCGCACATTTCAATGATGATCAATTTTGTCACTTTAATTGGCGGTTGTAACTAACTGTTAATTTATTTACTGGCTCGTCCCGGGAGTAACAGATTAATTGAGGTAGCATTTATGAGGTAGTGTTTTATGAGGCGGGTGGGAACGCTCATTTATGCGCGTGAATAAATTGTTGCAATGAATTATTGCGCAGATTGGAAAATGGCGTGGAAGATAGTTATCATAGATTTCTTGTATATTCGTTTAAGAGGAATGCCTAGCTGCGATTTTCCCATACAAACGCTCTCGACTGTTTTCTACCTAGTTTTTGAACCTAGAGCAATGATTTTTTCAAATAAGATCAATATCATCAATATCTATGCCGCTACGTTTTGTTTTTTTGGATCTTTTTATTTTAAAGAAAGTTACAGCCCTCCAAAAATCGCAAAAACGGCGTAATTCAATTGGCTCCAGAAAAAGGCGCAGTATACAAATATGACAACAAATATCCAAAAAATCAAAACGTAGCGGCATAGATTATTTCTTGCTCTTGCAGTTTCCACAATTTTATAATGATTGGTTGCGTTTTGGAGGAGGAAACAGTCGAGAACGAAACCTCGGTTTTTCAGTTTTTTGCAAGGGAATTTTAGTCCGAGCTGCAGTTGTCCTTATCGCACGAATTCGTGGCGGAGTCAGTTTCTAAATATACGTACACAGAAGGAATAGGGATGGGCAACAGTCGTTGACATATATTGTCGATACGCTAGTGGTGAAATCGATAAATCATTATTACCAGAAAAGTTATTAATCACAAGAAGAACCCTGAGTCACAATGGAAGAATATTGAATAGAAAGGTGATCTGGGAACCCTTGTCTTTGATAAAGCCCAAATTGGGCTCCATACAGGCAACTACTTTTTGCCATCTTTGTCGCCACTGGCGAGGGGATATATATGTATGATATTTTATTGCACATACTCGTAATAGGAACACATACAAGAAATAAAATTCCGAAATATAAAGTACAAACGCGAACTTATGCCTCCGAGGCAACTCTTCCAGCTTACCTTCGAGATAATGAGAACAATGAATATAACGCACGAAGGCCTCAGACAAATTAAATGTGCACAAACATGGACACTTCCTGGGTGGATTTCAACAAGAAATTTTTCACCATACAAAAAAAATTTTTTTTTTCCTTCAAATGTGACAAAAACTATTCTAAATGATGTAGGAATGTTTTCTGAGTAATTTAATTATATTTAGCCAAGCATTCAATGCGTATTTTCGAAGTTATAAGATTCGTAACATTGAACCATGAGATGGTGTTGACGAATGTGGTCTGGCGATGATTTTTTAATAGACGGTGATGATATCACTTGTATGGTAATGACTAGTTGCTGGTATAAAGGTAAGTATAAAATAAACCACTGAAAAGCAAATTAACATATTTTTTATTTGATAAATCAATAATAAGTACTAGTGATGCGCCGAATACGTTTTTCACCGAATACGAATACTCGGCCGTTCAAGGTAAAATTTTTCGGTTTTTCATAAAAATCTTGTAAACGGTGGCCATAGCAAAAAAACTTTCTGAGGCATAAATGATCTACATAACATTATCTACAAAAAAGGCTCTATACACTTTTCCGCTAGGATTAACATTTAATGAGATAATAAAGGGGGAATGTAAAGTTTTATGATGAGATAAGTGGCTTCTCATTCCTTTGTTTTTGAATATTTTTAAAAACAATAAATACCATATTTTTGCACTCAATGAGGTCTACTCGTCAATATATCTCACTCGGTGAGGAAGGTCATTTTTCATATATTCTTGTAACTTGTAACAAATTCCACTCAAAAATATTCGGTAAATATTCGGCAGTTAAACCTGATAATTCGGCTGAAGACCGAACATTCCAAAACATGCCGGATCGGTTATTATTCTGTATATGCCGAATACCGAATAACCGAATATTCAGCGTATTTCTAATAGAATATACCAAATACCGAATAAAAACCGAATATTTGGCGCATTTCTAATAGAATACGCCGAATACCGAATAATAACCGAAAATTCGACGCATATCAAATAGAATATGCTGAAAACTGAATATTCGGCGCATCTCTTGTAATGTACACTACTTCTTAATAATCTTATATTTTTGTAATACTTGACAGCCGAAATGTGTATTGTTTTTTATCGAGGACGTTAAATTAGTGTCATATTAGATTTAATTATCGCTCCGACGATCTGAAAAAAATTATGAGTACAAATCTAAAATGCGGCAAAAAATATCATTTAAAACGTGAAAATCGTAACACTAACAGGGTAATAACATATTTTTCGAACGCGCGTCACCAAAAATAAGCATGGAGTTCATTAATTTGTTAAATATTTACAACTCGTAGCTCGTAGTGCATAATACGCAAAACCAAATAAATAAATAAAGAAAATCGTCATCACCATACATATGGAATCATAACCGTCCATTACTTGAAAACCGGTGATGACGGGTATGGTGTTGACGATATGCAAACTTTTTAAAGATTATTCTTGAATGCTAAGTATTATTGCTAAGCCACTGCCACATCATTAATCTTCATTTGGAGTTACTACTTCTTAGGTAATTTGTTTTAATACCATATGAGTACTTACTTTTAACAGCTCCGGGATGGTTATGACGCGAATAAAGGCTAATAATTTCTCCCAAAAACACTTTTTTGATTTTTTCTGTTCGGTGCGCCTATATGTAAACGTCCACTCACTTTCGCTGTTCGAATCGAATTCAGGGAGCAGAAGGGGACACCCACGATGTGTTTCACCGCGGATATACAAAACTACCTCGACTTTGATAATACGCTGACGGTGTTGACGAATTTCGGTACTAAATTTTTAAATAATTTTATTTGTACTTATTTGATGAACGAATTATATCATATTTTTTTTATATGTAAAAAGGCAACATGGAAAACTGTAACTGACAAAAACTTCGGAATCGTACGTTGCGTACGCGATATTTTTCACAACAAACATCAATACTTGGATTTTTTATATATAAGTACTAGCCAATGAATAAAAAAGTTTCTATATCTGAAACTTGTTATTTTTTTTTATAATGACCGAAACATAACTTTTCGCCTGATTTTGAAATCCACCCTCCTACGGTAGCTATACGGTTGTCTAGTGGTTCAAGCGTACGGCTGTCAAGCGGCGGTCGTGGGTTCGAATCCCGGCTCGTACCAATGAGTCTTTCGGAACTAATGTACGGATGTATTTGATATTTATTTACCGATGGCTTTTCAGTGAAGGAAAACATTGTACGGAACTGCTGATGATGACTCTTCAACGACGCATAGTTCACGTTTGGGGATTTGTTCTCTTCGTTAGGTTTGTCAAGCAAGCTGGGTTTTCAAGCCACATTTTTGTCAAGCTTGAGTTCTGATGGTGGATTCCATGAGGAATTGAGGGTACTTAGTTTTGTACCATTATAAACATACTTATTGGTAGCCATTTTTATTTCATTGTATGGAATCTAAGAGTGCACCATCTAAGTATAATAGCTTTCACCGGCCTCCCCCATTGAAGTCGGTTTTTTTTTCTTAAAAATTATTTTAATTTTGATATGACGTTAAACTATAGGTATACTTTACCATCCAATACGAGTAAGCGAGTAATGTTCATTTTGCGGGGCATTTTTAGAAAGTCTTATTCCTGTGTACAACGCCGGCGCCCGCCCAAAAACGTACCTACACACCTACAGCCCCTTATACTAATTAATCGTATGCTGGGTCAGTAAGTAAATTCGCGGGCTCGCGTCTCGCGCCTGTGTGCGTGCGCTCACACATAGACAGCGCCCGCTCCCGCTCCCAGCAGCGCGACAGAAACATTATGTCAAAAATTCAAGATTTGAAAAGTTGGTCAGCTAGGCATTCCTCTTAACTAGGAAATTGATTTGATGGCGACGATATTCCACTAAACAAGAATAGGATTCATTCCAAGACAGTCTATGTTACTTTGAAGTTTACGCTATGATTAAGTACTTATTCTGTTTTGATTATATAATTATGGTCACATATGCGATGCCGTACCGCTTAGCAGTATTTTTCTGACTTAGAGACACTGAATGGGTTATCTAAGCTTAGCAATCAAGAGAGATCTCTCTCAAGCGAGTGCCATCTGAAAGCTTAGTAGCTTTTATTATTTATCGTCCCTGGCAGTAAGAAGCTTATCAGCTTTACGACGGTAAATAAAAAAAACACTTCTTGTTAATTCACGCCAAGATTTTCTTTAGCAAAAATACGACTCAAAAGTTTATCTTCTCTGTGGTAATGCGCCTTTGAGGAATCTGCGCCGTGCGCGGCGCTAGAGAGGACAGCATGTGCACTTGGGAACTAACCGCGGCGTTTTTTTACATGTTCAAGTCTAACAAAACTGGATGGTTTCAATAATTAGTGAAATTAACGACTGAAACGGGGACGCAAACATAAAAATAATAAAAGCTATTGTCTAATAAGGATCGTTCATAATTATTAATCTTAGCTACCTACTTCTAGCGTTAACATTTATTCAAATAAATTACAATATGTAATACTTTTTTTTTTTCAAATATAACCAATTTTCAATATATGTAAATAAATACGTCCGATCTTCTGATACTCAGGTATGGCGCGTCACTAGCCTGAGACTTGGCGACGAGAATGTAAATTTCGCTTTTGACGACATCTGCCTTTTATTTATAAGAAAGTAACACTATCGTACACTATCGTAAAGTATCGTGGCCTAGTCAAAAGAAACAATACAAGACACCGTCGTCACACACCGCAGAGTCTGCGCTGGTCGGAACTCATCTAGACTGGCTCATTCAAGACCACGTCTTTGTCGCGACCAGCCGCGCTGCACGCATCAGGCTGTAGTCACACCGTCAGTCAAAAGAAACAATACAAGACGCGCCGTCGTCACACACCGCAGAGTCTGCGCTGGTTGGAACTCATCTAGACTGGCTCATTCAAGACGACGTCTTTGTCGCGACCAGCCGCGCTGCACGCATCAGGCTGTAGTCACACCGTCAGTCAAAAGAAACAATAGAAGACGCGCCGTCGTTACACACCGCAGTATAGCAGCAAATAGACTGGCTTACTTATGACAACGTCAGGACGGTCAGCCAGCCGCGCCACACGCATCAGGCGATAGTTACAACGAATCAACAAAAGTAAACATACAAAGACTCGACGGACTTACATGTAAGTGCAAATGTGCTCACTGCATGCATCGCTGCAACTGGAAGATATCATCAAGATGTCATAGAATAGGGATGATAACACTATAAAAGAAAATCAATAAATCCAAATTTTCTACATAAAGGCTCAAATTCACAAGCCGGTGTAAGAGCATCCTAATTGCAGGCGTGCACGCAGCCATGTTTGTGCATTCATCGCCGAGAGGTTTGCGCGCGGAATGAGTCTCCAACAATCCCGTGTTTGTCCGCGTTTCATACCGCGCTGTCTGTGCCTACACGCAGTTATGTGCGAACCGGCAGGGTAATCATCTAACTTCATAGGTATGTACTTTTACTTCAAGAGCGCGAGTGAGCCATGATTGTGTGTTGAGCTATACATGCCCATTCGGCTGCCTTACGCAGAAATCAAGTATCTCAGTCTTGACATATTTTACAGGAGCGAAAAAACTTAATTTGCCATTTTAATTAACAATTATTAACAAATTGTATTAAAGTTATATACCAGGGGGTTAAATATCGCAAAAGCAATCTAAGGTTGTTTTCCTTTTTTTTAATTTTGGGCGTATTTTAATTTTGACCAGCAAACATAGTTCTTTGCGTAGCTATGGGTGACACATAATCTCAGTAACTATCTACATGAAAACAAGTATCTTGAGATACTTGTGTTTAGCTTAGACATATTCAATATAAAGAGTTTGTAAGATATTCATAAGTTAACTAACCACAATATGGGTCAAAACGGTCTGAAATAAATGATTTTTATTTTTTATATTTATTTTTTTATAAATTGTAGGCTGAATGTGATTCTTACCATTTTAGACGATGTTGAAATAAAATTTGTCTAAATAAATATTGTATGTGCGCTTATTATCTTTTGATCTACTAAACGGATTTTTATGAAGTTTGTTATCTCGGGAGATCATGGTTCTAGTAAACATATATTTTTATTCTTTCTTCTTCTAGGTTCTAGTAAACATATATTACCAGCACAAAAAGTAGGTACTGGTTAATAAATATCTACCTTGATTTTCAAAGAATAACTATCTTCAAAATAATTCTCAGACGCCTCGCGCCTCGCCCATCGGTAAGAGTTTGTATTACTTTAATACAAGAAAATAAATACTTTCAACTTTTTCCTACTTAGTGTTGCCCGGATTTCATCTCTAAGAAAAGGGCGTATATCGAAAAACAATAACATTATCGAATGCCTTCAAAGCAGAATTTGAATCGGAAACAAAAAACGTAAATTCAGGCGGTTCTTTGAGCCTGATTGAATAACAAGCGCTTTGTCCCGCGGCTCGAGATCACAAATGTCCTTTATAAATGACGTCCTTTAGGAAACACGGGATCGCTGTGCGATGGCCGACATACTCATTCTCGGTTAAATAGCCATTAGATTCGACCGACAGACCCGATTTGCAACTGGTTACTGAATTATGGTGTAGTTATTAAATTAAATTCAGTCATTTATTGCGTTTCATGTTAGCTAGCTCTTATGAATGCATCCTCAATTAAACAATTGTATCACTTATGTACATAAATTGTGGCTAATAGATGCTCACGAACATTTGAACATGACCCCTTTGTTAAAATGTTAAACCTTGTTCAGTTAATTTTGAGAGAACAGAAGAATTTAATTTAGTTTATCCTAGCTCATCAACGTCGAGCCGAAACTACTGAAGTTGAAATGTTCAGAGTATGTTATTTTGTTTGATTAGGTAGACAATAGGATCTGCCTAAATTTAACCCTTAAAAGGGTGAAGTAGGGGTCGGATGGCGCGCAACTGTCCTTAATTAGCTAATATGTAAGTGTGAAAGAGGAATGATTTAAGTCAGTCGTAAACGAGGAAGGATCTGATGAATACATACGAATACTCGATCATTCACACATGAAATTCTATAGAAAACAAATACAATCACTGAAAGTATCACGCCAATATTATTTGATAATTATCATTCAATTACAGTACCTACGATCACCTTGACATGTGCGCTTATTCCATTAGATACCTAAATGGGTCATAAACACTTGCAAAAACAAAAGTCGTCTCTCCTGTGGTCAATAATTAACGGCTTATGAGCATGTGAGTTATGATTTTATTACATGGATTTATAGAACCGGAGACGCCGTTTATGCGGGTTACTAGACCAATGCCAAATTAAGCTTTGTAGCCCTTAACTTTTGATATGTCCACAGGAAAGACGCGAACTTAAATCTGTTTATGACCCAAACACTTTAAGGCTACTGTAATATCTCTCACTCTCAGACAACTCATTCTCAGAAAAAAATCTCAGACATTGTCAATGTAATAGCAACTCCATTACATTAGTGTTAAAGTATAATATTCAATAGAATAAACGCATATGTCAGTGTCAAATTCAAATTCACCGCTACGGAGCAGAGTAATAATCTATTCAGATGCTTTTCGCATTACCAAAACACAGTAGCTCGATAACGCAATCTGAATACTTAACAATATAGAGTGCATATAAATCTGACGCCGACTTCAACTCTCAACAACCACTCATCCTTATCCTCATCTTCATCCTCACACTCGATACTCATCCGCAGCGCGCTGCCCTAAGCCAAATCCCGTGAACGCGAGTGCCCGAGTACTCTAATATTCATGAAGGCGCCTTTACATTTGCGCCTTACCTGCTGTTTCGTATTTTATTGAGTGGGCTCTTTGCCTTGTTTGAAGAATACCTGCAACAAGAAATAACAACCGTTAGGAAAGATTTTTTTAAGCTATGAAAAGACAATTAGTATCAAGTTTTAGAGAGGTTAAATATTACCTTTTATAATCAATACTCATAAGTACTTATAACATATACAGATTAATGTTATGTTATTGCTAGTATTTTTCTAAGACAATAAACAAAAATAATTAAAAATATGAGTAGGTATGAAACATTTAAATTTACGAGTTTTTATTAAAGAGCTAGCTGGAAGAGATACCTTAAAAGGATAAGTTAGCGTTTGTGCAAATACCTTTAGTTAATTTTATTATCTGTTATGTACTTGATTTGCGAAATAAAGTGTTTTTACTACTACTAAATATCTCTCTGTCGCTCTATTCAAATTTGTATGCGACCATCTCATTCAGTAGTGTTTTTATTATATAAAATAGTTTCTGGCTAGTCTGAGCTTCAAGCAGATGACAAATGACGAGCGTCCTTTGCTAGGACAATAGTTACCGCCATATTTCACGGCGATTGGGTCCAAACATGTCGTTTATCTATAGATAACATGTATTGGCACCCTGACAGATACTTGATACGCTCAATTTATTATTCCTTTGTCGACATTTTTATTGATAGCTTTGAAATATTCTGCTGGAAGCAAATAACCCCATTTTCTAACACGTATCACTTAAATTAGTTGTTTAATTTGTTAAAAGCTCCTTCTTTTTGAACCGACATACGTCTCTTTTTTAAACGGTATACCGTCATAGATTTTGTAAGAACACAAATGCATCTACACTTTACGATTAGGAAAACTTTTCTTAATATTGTATCATTTTGTTGACGTGATTGATTTGTATACCCATGCCAAACACAGCTTTCTCGTAGTAAATGGTCACTGACTAAGGCCGCAGAATGATCTAGACAAGATACATTTCTTTTTGGGGATACTATGAAGCTTCCTTGTTTATTACGGAACCCTAAAAACAGATGCGAAACTACGATTGCTTACAAAAATATATTTCCTGAACGAAAATACATAACAGTAATAACATAATTCGATACGGCTTTACGTACTCTTGGAGATAACGAATCAAATGAATCCACAAATAAGGCTATTACTAATTATATCTCCCTCCTACACATAAAAGAGCGGGGCGGCTGATAGAGAGGGAAATTGATGGAATAACTTAATATTAACGATAATGTGTATATTACTTCTGTATACCATATTTTACGACGCAAATCGAGTTACGAAAATATTCACTCACAATGAGATTTATTGGAGTGACATACACCGTGCTTATAAATAGGTATCTGAACACTGAACAGAGTCTATTTTCAATGCCTCAGGGTGCATTTTCAATTGGATGGTAAATGTACAATGTCTTTGAAATGTACATGTCCCTTTACCGTATAGTTACACGAGACATCACTTCAGTAAACCTCAACCTACCAGTTTAAATGAATACCCAAATCTCTAAAAGATGTCCCTGGCATTCGAGTCCGTGGGACATTTTATATTAAAAGACATCATAAATAAATGCCTCCATATCTGAACCATGGATGAAAAGCAACAAATAATATCTCTTGCCTGATGTCAATAGTTGACAAACTATTTCAAACCTTATTTCAATACGCAATAAGATTCAAGGTTAAATTGAGCGGAAGTATCCGACTAAACTACACAAGCACTTATAATGACCGTAATAGGTTGTACCAATATGTATTCTATTGAATAGAGAATAGGGTCCTGTATTGAATGTGAATACTGCTCGCTCGGGGCAAACGTAACATTTTATTGTAAAGAAAAATAACCTTTGGAAAATATGGCCGTTAGGTTGATGCGGGCACGGGTGAGATGGCTTTTATCTCAGGGTTCTGTTTCAGGAAATTACTTCGAACACGTAAACTCACGCCTGTATTCCAAATACCGGTAAAATGCATGACTGACTTCGCACATTTTAAGGTTCCGAACCAATCACAAAAGTAACTTGGTTTTAATAGAAAAATATTTTAACAATAAACATTATCACCAAATGTCAAGTTCGTAGGTCAATTGAAAGTTAAAAAAATTCTTCGGGATTCATTAATTTCGTCCACTCATTTGTTTTCCAATATTTTTTAAGACAATAAATACATTATTTATCTACTCAATAAGTTATACACAACGATACCCAACTCGATGAGGTAGTTAAAAAAATCGCACCACCCTTCAGCTACATCGGAGCCCTCCTTAAACCATTTTTTTTTGACAATTTGTATGGCTTATACTGTGCAAATTTAATGACTGTAGCTCCAACCGTTCGGCTGTAAAACCTGTGTGACAGACGGACTGACGGAAGATGAAGTGACAGCAATAGGGCTCTGTTTGGACACTTAGGGCACGGAACCCTAAAAAGGGAGGACAAACCACATTAAATTCTATTTTCAGTGCCATTTTAACAACTTTAACAGTTTAGAAAGAGACACAGTCCACAAAAATTGTCTTAAATAAGATAACTATATGAAACTGAATGAAAAAAAGAAATGAACCAACCGAAAGAAGGAAGACTATTAGGAGTCAACATATTAATTTATGTTACGATTTGAATTGGTCTAAAAGTATTGGTTTGTAACTTTTAAACTTGGGTAAACGTAACAGGACCAAATGAGGTATTAGATGTATATGGACCATCTTTTCTTTTGCATACTCGTTGTATGTCTGAATAACTGTTTTGACGCGTACATCTAGTTGCGTGATTGTTTAATCCTGTCCCGAGTTTGCCCACAATAATTGTGACCGCGTATCCCAAGTGTATCCCGAATGATTGTCACCGTGTATCTCTCGTGTTCCCCGACCGATTGTCACAGCTTGTCCCGGGATTCGCAGAATGATCGTCACCGCCCGCCGCCGGGAGCGCGGAACTCAATTTACTAGAAAATGATTCAAACAGCGCCCCTGCGTTAGGGGTCCTCAGGAAAAATATTTCGTTACTAAAAAGTCTATAAGTAAGGCAACATATCTTATATAGACTTTTAAATGAAACCAATATACACACATTAGTTTGTTTAAAAGTTTGTGAGCGAATATGTAGCGTTTGTCATCTACATACATTTATTTATTTATTTACAACATTGTTAACATGACATTACAGTACAAAAACCAATGCGTCATGAACGATAGCACAAACATTAACACAAACTACATATAAATTACATAGGCGTAGATTGCCGAGTATCCATCTCCTCACAAAATCTCAGGCATACATAGCACACATCCATCGTGTCGTTCATGTCGTAATATTTTTCAAATAATGATAACCACAGTAAACTTTTGTTCAAAACGTGAAGTAATAATACCTATCAGTTTTGTGAGTTAGTTGATCAAAGTTCTCAGTATTTGCACAGGTATCAATCAGTTTATACAGATTATGCAATAAATATTTAAAATACATATTCTGTCTGTTTCTCAATCTTCCGCCCCACTTCCAACCAAACGTATTGAATAGAACAAGATTGTTTCATGATGATGGCTTCATTTATTATTCATTCTGCTTTTGTAGATCGGTCAGGTATGGGGCAGTTAATTTTCCTAAATGAAATAAAAGCCCCCAAATGCAGTTTGAGATGATTCCCTTAATAGACGTTTTAATGAGTTTTTAACATATAACGAACATTTGACTCTGTCTCAGTAACCAACCGCAAAAGACATTATACCTACACGATTATACCGTTCAAAAATATCTACTCGCAACTGACGGATAACAGTGAATACAGCTGATGTAAAGTCAAATCATAACAATTATCCCTACAGTCTCTGCCCTGCTGGTCACCCTAGCCTAGTCCCTTGTCCCGCGCGCCGCTACACCATGGCCACCCTACCGCATACGTGTCTCTATTGTGTGCGCCGGGAATTTCCCGCCGCCGAGGCTGCGTCCCAACAATATGTACCGTAACGTAACGTACGTGTATTAATCTTGTGAATTCGTGATGAAAAGCATTTAAATGTACAGTTTGTAGGTATAGCCAGGACTGTCTCTTGCCGCTTGCGGCTAAATTCGGTTGGAGCGTGCCTCCGAGTGTGTGTGTCGATAAAAAAGGAGTACGACCCGTGCGACTACAGCGCGCGAACGGGATGCCATGATGTCAATTAGCTGGCCCCTATTTCACCACGTCGACAATTGTCAGTGACATATGTAGAGTAACAATTGTCAAGCGACAGGTGACATGTGACAATTCTGAAAATTATTTTGTATAGAAATACATAGTAATATTGGGTAAGTTACTGGTAAGATTGGGCATTTACTTTCTGAAAGGAGCTATGTATTTCTATTCATTCTAAAATTAACCAATGGTGACTATACAATACAATACAAATATTCTTTATTGTTCACCAAAAATTACATAGAAGTTGGGCTTAAAACTAAACATACTAACTACTGCTATAACTAACCACTACTACTACTACTATTAAGGACTATTTTAAGTATTAAACATAAAATAATCTTGACTTGCTATTAAATTTTTCTATCTTTCCGTAAATTATGTTCGGTAATATTACCAGTAGCATTACTGGGAAAATACCCACCTTGGGAATATTACCGGTAGTTACCCATCACTAGTCGTGTGATTAAATGTAATCTTAAAGTAGGGGTATTTAACTTAACGGAACCCTTCGTGCGCGAAGCCGACTCGCACTTGGCCGGTTTTTATTCGTCAATTCGCGTCGTGTTACCGAAAATATTCCCGATATGGGGAATTCTTCTCACATCTGTATTTGGGCCTTTGAGGTAATTATAGATGTGAGGGAAAACACTGTAGGGGCTTTCAATTAAGGATTAATGTTACTCGACCTCTTCTGACACGTTAGATTAGAACGCGCGAAAGCGAGAGAGCGAATACGATTACAAAAGTACTACCTATTCAAATCAAACTGCTTCACTATCTGCTACAAATGTTACGGCGTAGCACCCGCTACGGCGTAGACTCTCTACGATAAATCACCGTAGAGCTTTTGTACCGTTAGCAAAAAGGTTTCATGTTATTGATATTAATGATCCCAGCCGCGATAGTGGGAGCTTACAGATGTTGCAGTTTAGCTTTTTAGGGAGCTTTGTTGTTGGTTAAGTGAAACAGGCTTCCTGGGTTAGCAACAGGCGGCTAAAGTGCTAATTATATTATTTCGACAACATTGGATAGGTAACGTTCCATGCTTATGTATAATAAGTACATATGTACGACGAATAATAAGAATACAAATACAAAGTTTATTGGTAACAAAGTTACAGGTCAGTATAAGCGCAATAAATGTCTTACATAATGATCAATTAACATAACTTTGTTGACAAGAATGACGAAAATATGTTATGAGTACGCAAGGAAAAATTTCACATACCTATTGCATTATTAAAATGAAAATGAAAAAAAAAAGAAATAATTTATTCGTGATATAATATATATACAACAAACAAAACTAATAAATAAACTAATATAATTGTCACAAGTCAGCGCTGGTCTTCCGGAGACACCATTATATTTCAATATTGCTTATTAATTATTACTTCTGTACACTCATATTTTTTTATTTATTCAAATTTGCTGCCAAATGTTTGAACAAAAACCGGCCAAGTGCGTGTCGGGCCACGCGCAAGGTAGGGTTCCGTAGTCGTCCACCCGTTACATTATGTGGACTAAAAAGTTCGCAAACTTATATTTACTAAGTTTTTGACAGAATTAACAATATTATCTAAGGTATCAATGGAAATTGTACGAAAGTTTGCTTTTGCAAAGTACATTTCTGAAGTTCGACTATTACTCGTTAACTAGTAATGTCTACTTAGCTGTGATAGTTTTCCTTTTAAATTCATCGTATATACTACTACCATGATTTTTTTCACATGCCTAGTAGCCACCGTTTAGCTGGCAGGGGGGGGGGGGACACTTGACCATAACAAAAATTATCACTTCAAAGCTTAATATCACGCCAACCTATTCTTCAATCAAAAAATACTTTTAGAAACCTTACAATATTTTTAAAAGAGCTATCCAACGATATCCCACACGATGGGGTTAGGTACAAAAAAAATTGCACCAACACTTTACATGTAGGGGAGGTACCCTAAAAAAAATTTTTTTTTAAGATTTTATTCTACCGTTTTGTCGGCGTCGTTGATATGTATACTCATGCCAAATTACAGCTTTCTAGCATTAACGGTTACTGAGAAAAGCGGGGGTCGGACGGACGGACGGACGGACGGACGGACATGGCGAAACTATAAGGGTTCCTTGTTTACTACGGAATTCTAAAAAGGTTAAACAGCTATGTGAACAAGCACCTCCCGTTGTTTTCACAAAAACGTCTCAGTCGACACTCCGCCTAATGCTCTGCAAATGTTTGCGCGCGCGCCAATGTCGGGACTTCATCAGGCCTTCGGGAGGCAGGACAAATATGAAGAAGATGCCACTGTGGAGCGTCGAGCGGTGAGGCACGAGAGTCCCAATCTGGAGGTCGTGGAGTCAAACTACTATTGGGTTTTTCAAAAAAGTTATACGAAATATCATTTGATATTCTTGACGACCTCTTTAGCTTAATTGGCAGTGACTCTGCCTACGAAGCTGGAGGTCCCGGGTTCGAATCCCGGCCGGGGAATTTATTTGTGTGATGAGCACGAATATTTGTTCTTGGGTTTTGGATGTTTTCTATGAATTTAAGTATCTATTTATCTACACTCACCGGCAGAAAATTTGGCCCAAAAACTTTTCGCGATTTCAAACTAGAAATTGAATAAATTAAATAACGTTTAATATATAAAAATACATTTTTCTAATTTGAGCCAGATTTTATATAAGTATGTATATCGTCGCTTAGTACCCATAGTCAAGCTTTGCTTAGTTTGGGACTAGATTGATTTGTGTAAGGTTGTCCACAAATATTTATTATTTATTATTATCATATTTAACAGTGGCTTGCTTAGAAAATTGCGAGGTAATCGGTCTCATCAAAATAAGTCTATCTATCCAGTTTTCCCTCTGAGTTGGATAGTCAGTTGACAGCCGCTTTCATGACTAGTTTCTACGCCAAATCTTCGGATTAGGTGTCAAATGACTTTGGGCACAACCAGGAAACGCTAAGAGCGTGTTGATTAAGAGGAAGTGCAACCTGGGATAAAGTCCACAAAGAAATTGATACTTCAATTTAGAGCGCAAATTATTGGTTTAAACATTCGCTGCCCTCTCAAGTGTGAGACCTAACGTGACTCCCCTCACGAACCCACTTCGAAGACGACGGGTTGGAATGAGAAGGCGACTATATGCTCATCTACTTCCTCCACCAAGTGAGCCACTGGTTGGGACCCTACCACTCAACACCTAACTGGCTCGATTGCGGAAATTACCGCCTCTGTCTATTGCACATCTAACCTGACCTTAGGGAATACTAAGACTGAATGTACGCAAAAATACCACTGTCGAGTCTAATATGGACAACAACAACAAATACTCTTTATTGCACACCTCAATTAAAGGACACAGTACAATACAAAAAGACACAATAAGACCCTTAGATCTACTGTCTAGATCAGCAACTGAACCTGCCAACAGCGCCGCCAATAACACAAATATCCACGTTAACAACCAGCACACCATCCACACAATTCCCGACCTAATGACAACACCACAAAGTTATATAATTCCTTACCTCGCGTGTACCCTTAACTTTACAAAACACTGTCGTTATCACAATTAAGACCTTGCGTCGTACTTTTACAGTCGAATTTAGCCTAGAGTCGTACTTCAACTAGGATCGACGACGACAATAGAAGATCAACTTTAATGTGAGAGTGTTAAAGTAGATTTCAGCTTGTTGCATTTCAACAGGTAAATGGAAGTTAATTGTACATCACGTGTTATTGTGTAATGAACTTTGCCGGTTGGATTTAAGGTGTGTTTTGGTTCGCGGGCCGGTAATGGCGGTTCCCGCATTAAAGTTGTATGTCAGTCCGTTCGTATTGCGGGATGGGACGAGCTTTGTTGTCACGAGTAACGTTGTTAGATGAGTTTGTAATGTGGATGTTTGGAAGACGGTTTGAGTTGTCATGCCAATTGAAAGTGGTACTCAATGCACAAGTTATGAAGAGGATATTAATATTAGTACTTAGTTCCAGGGATGGAAAATATACAACATCTAAGGACACATGGTCAAAAATTCATTACTCATGCTCATGTCATAACCGGGATTCGAACCCGGGACCTCCGGGTTCGTAGAAATAGAAATATTCATTCGGGACAAAAACAATTAACAAATAAGAAAGCAAAAATAAAATAAACAAAAAAAGGAAAGTTGTGTTGTCACGAAACGGTTCCATCTCAGCATAATGCGGGCAAATGCCAGCGCTGGTCTTCCGATGGAACCGTCGAGTGAGTTCACGGTGAGTAACACAAAAACCGAAAAAAGAATATACATAAATAAAAAATAACAAACATGAATTAAAGAAACTAAAAGAGAGAAAATAATAATAATAAAGCATAACAGATATCACGAGCTACACGTGTAAAGGTTTATATTGGAATGAGCTTACTTCATGGCGTAGCCAACCGTGCGAGAGTGAGAAACGGACATAATTACACCACATCATCTAAAATGACCGTAATTTTTACTTTAAACGCTACCGTGACAACAAATTTTACAATTTAACCACATAAATACATCCCAACGTTCAATTCCCTCTTACTCTCAAGTATCTATAAAAATACACTAACCAAACACCACCGAACGACCCAACACGTCAGTATCCACTACAGAGGGCCGCATATTGCTACAAGGGCCCGATTCCGCGGAGTGACCGACTTGTTCGGGCGTGACCGGCGTGCAAGATGGCCGGCGCCAGGGCCCCACGGTATTTACACTTGCAGGCAAGTTTCTTGGAATTGGATATGTGGATGATACAGTGGCGAGGCTTCCAAGTAACCCGATTGCAGCAATTCCTTGTTAGCTTTAGAAGGGAAGCAGATCACACCACGCCACTCGATGTAAGTCACCCTAAAAAGCATGTCGTTCATGGTTGAACTCGATGTCGCTGGTCGCCCAGTCCCATATCCCAGTGTTTATCATTTCTAAATACCTATTTCCGAAATATAATACCTAGGCCAGAATTAACAAAATGTGTCGTCCAAGTATGAATCATAAGATTAGAACTCGAAATTATTGTCATCTAGATATAATGTTTAGCCGCATATCCTCCAAAAAACCCGTTCAAATACTACACTGGCGAGCTCTATCTTCAAATTTTCAGCTACATTTTTTTTTTTATTTGGGCAACGGTTGCGGGCAGACGTGCCCAGCATGTTTCGTAGCCCACACTTCACAATCAGCTTCAACCCGCCTCACTCGTATAACTTCAACCTCAGAGTGTGCCAACTATGCTTCATCGGTGGGCGGCCGTATACTGGTTACCTCGTAGGCACTTGAGGCGAGTTGTCGCAGCGTTGTGACTACCAAGCCTCATGTTGTTTATTTATATTATTTGTCAAACTGAAGTACAATACGATTGTTACTGGTCCTTTTTCCTAAAAGCTGCCCGAAATCAGGACACGTCAATCTTCAATACGACAACGACACGGTGGATTTGATTATTACGATTGCCGGAGACGTTTTTCGGATGCGAGTCAGTTTTACTTGGTAACATTGACAATGACAGCAAACGTAACATGAAGAAGGTGAGAGAAGATATATGGAACATACATCGTCGATTTAAGTTTGAGAGTGCTGAGAAAGCAGAGGGAACTCTTTGGAATGTTTGAGTTAAACCGACGACGCCGATACGAGTCGGGTTTGAATCAAATTCCGATCCGTGTAAGGTCTGATGTTTCTATAAATGCATTTGTCGGCTTTGCTGAATAGTTGATGAAGATTGTGGAAATGGAATGACCGTCGTTTCAGGGTATTGTTTTTAATCAAATTGAAATAATATGTTCATTTTGATTTTGCGACAAAATGTGAAAGAAATTCGTAGACACGAATCAAATTCTTCTTCTTAGTCGTGCACTCTTGTCAGAGTGGTCGTGGTTATGGGTTGGCTTCTTCTGTATGAATTGCAGCTTTTGCGAGCTTTCTCCACCTCTCTCTATTTGTAGCATTGCGTGCACACTCTGTTAGGGAACATTTTGTCATGGATTGTATGAGATCTGTCCATCTTGTAGGTGACCGGCCGCGAGAACGTTGTCCCTCCACTCTCCCCTGCACTACTAGTCGCTCAATTGACCTTTCGTTGCGGATGATGTGTCCAAACATTTTCAAAATCGAATCAAATAGCCGATAGGTTTTATTGTAATTCATGCAAGCCTAACACATAGTGGGGACCTCTTTTTTGTTTGAGTTCAATTAACAAAATAGGACGGCTAGAGAGTTAACTTGTCTCGACCCAAAGAATAACGAAGTCATTAATATACTTCGGCTAATTTCGATTATGTTACAAATAATCTCTTAAAGTTAATACCATAGTTTTATGTTTGATTTTAGCTCGTTGGATCCACTGAAAATCAGCATCGTTGCACCCCAGCCTCGACACATTCTGAGTGGAGTCTATTTTTGAGACAACACCAGATTGTAATGTTATTTAATGTTCTTTATTGTTGTTGTTCCAAAATAAAATTATTCTTTTCGTGTAACGAAGACTAAGCCTAGCCTAGCACATTGAAAACCGAATACACCATAACAAAAGGCAAGCGTTCTCTGAAATGGGCACGTCACTCTCTTAATATATCTCCTGAGTGGTACAGTGGATACCCACATTATTATTTATAGACTCCTAACACAATATCCATCAGAATTGGAGTAAAAAAATAATTTCATCCCAAATATACGACAGGTAAAATCCACCCGGGAGCACCATCCATCAACGCCCATTATCTAACTTAACGATTTCCCGTAAACAGTATAAAAACCTCAATGACACGCCAACTTCACTGTCAGACGAATATACGCCTTACTCGCATCGGCAGAGGGTTCAGTTAGATTTGAGAGAGGTAAAAGAGCAATTTTTCATATACCGTAAAAGAAGCAGCTCATCGTGAGCGGAAAATAATTAATGTTCATATGTTGCTGGAAGTAAGTGGATGGGTATTAGAAATCTTTTCATGGGCAAAAATTGTGTAATATCTTGGTATTCTTGGTATCTAATCATTCATAATGGTCTAAATAAGCTGTATTAATAATGGTAAGACTAGACTTCTTTTTAACTGACGGCGACAAGCTTGCGGCTACCTTATTGCAAGTGGAGACCATATCGTAGCCTATGGACGCGTGCAACTACTAATAAACCCCAAGCGCGTTGCAGACCTTTCATTGACTTGACGGGACTGCCTCAGGAGTCACGAAGCGACTGCCCACAGAACTACCGAAATACTGAAATTAATCCAGTTTAACATTCCAATCTAGTCAAAGAGAGTTTAGAAATCTTTGTATGTCGAAGCGGAAACTACAGTCATCATGTATGTAATCGCTATATGAGTGAATTTCACCAAACGGGCATTTTTGTCCAATTCCCATGGAATTTAGAAATACCAATAATACATAGAAAATTCTATGCTGATAATTTGATAAAAAAATTAATAAACACAAATTTTCTTACGGGGTACTTATACTTATAAAATTACGGAAGTTATTACAATTTGAAAATTTGACCTGGGCACGGGAATTTATCTGTCCATGGGAATTGCCTTTTCTTAGAAAAAATTGTATTAAAATTATTATTTACCATCTAATTTATCAAGAATTATAAAGTTCAGTTGTATCGAAGTTATTTAGCCTAATTTTACCAATCATGGGTCACTCTTTTCAAATATTTAAGAAGCTAAGTGTAATTGTAGCATTAGGCCTGTTTTCTTTAAATAAACGCATAAACTATAACTCTAATCGATATACTTAGTACAAATTATATTTATTTATGCATTTCATCCATAATTATTGTTATTAAATGAGGTTTATTAACAAAATAAGTCACCCTTCCCAATTCCCGTGTCCCAAAATCAGCTGTTTTGGGTAAACAAGCTATGGGAATTAGGAAACGGGAATTGGAAATCTATATAAAAAAAAACATAAAAAATTCAAATCGCATGTTAATAATATTTTATGTTATCGTTTATATAGAGACATCAAAGTGCTTTATAATGCATACATATGTTAATGATTACTTATGTAAAATTTGAATTTCTAAGGGCCACCGAAATTGCAAGCAAAAGCAAAAAAATTGTCGCCCACCCAGAAACCGAACTACTTAGGTGGTTTACTCGAACTTAATGCGGTTTGCTATATATAGATTTTTTATATATAATAGCTGACATTTGAGAGCACATGTGAAGCAGGACGCGAAGCTGATCAAATGTAAACGATGGCTGCCAGGGACCTTTGAATTTTGCCGACAAAATTTAACTCTCGCGCTCGGACGATTTTTAAACATCAATTACAAGTTATTCACCACAGTGAAGTGAATAGTGTCTGTGCTCAGTGATAGTAAATATAATCGAGTTAAAGTTTTTGTCACGAAATCAGTGATTCTAATGTACAGTTTTTGATAGGAATTTTTGATTGATTCAAAAGTCGATGCCGGACAGGTCACGGAGTCTTAATTTGAGCGTTTAGGTATTTTTTAATGTATTTTAAAAACAAATTAGTCCGTGAATTTGAGTGGACCTCAACGTGGAAACATGTATTTTTTATAAAAATAAATAAATGGTACGTATTATCTCATGCTACCATACGATTTTCAGCTCGGACACAAAAAAAATTGAGTATAGAAAATGACCCATATACTTTTAGCGATATTCATGACACGTGTATCAAGGTAGTTTCGCAGCAGAAAAACAATGCTTCAGCAACACTAGCACACACCATAAATTTTGTTTGTGTGTATTAAACAACAGTCCAATTACGAAATGCGTTGTTGACATATTTCATGCAACTTTCATTGCATTGTTCGTTTTACCTCGGCCCCGCACGGTGATGATTAGGATTAGGGTATTATTAAAATGTAATGTAGTTACAATGTGAAGACCAAGCCATTTTGTATAACTCTCGTCATTTATGTAGATTGTAGACGAACGCACAGAATAAATTATAGTACTACGTACAGAAGTTGCACTGTTAACAAATCGCCAACTTACAAACCCAATTTATAATAGGTAAATAACAATTATCTTGTCTTCTTCTCCGAGATTTACCATTTACAATGTAGTAGTCTTGCTATGCAACAACCAAACGCACAAGTATTCAGAGTAGAAAGAGAAAACAGTTCGTTGTCTCTTTCACTAGATCCCTCCTAATGCACCGCTCCCTGGAGCAGCCTCATTCTTGTCTGTGCGTGCGCACCGACTGCACAAGTAAAAACTAATCGTTCCGTCGTCCATCGAAATGTCTAAGCGTCGTCAAGAAACTAGTGAGGAGAAATGGGCGAGGTTGATGGAAGATTACGAGCGAAGATTTGAAGAGGAACCTAAACCGAAACGCCGCCGTATTATATACTCCAGCTCCAGTAGCGAAGATGAAAATGATGTGCCAAACGAAGGTTAATATTTCTATAACCTAATCGTGTTATAATTTTTTACCGTTGAATTCTTCGGTAAAAATAATTTTGACCTATTTTTTATACCCGTTGTATTCTTCGGGTTGCATTATTTCAATTTACACGCCACCATGAACAATAATCGTGTTTCGACTGGCATTGGAATGCGTCGTTATTTTCTATCCGTTGAATTCTTCGGTAGAAAAATTTACTAGTTTTATCCCGTTGTATTCTTCGGGTTTTGCATTTTAAGACACGGTACTCGATTTTTCGAGGTCATTTTAGTCATCCGTAACAATAACGGATAAGTGTTTCACCAGTCGTTTAAAATGTCTGACTTCAAACTACCCTCAATTTGGCCAAGTTTTTATTTTCAACCCGTGGCGTGATATAACGGTGTATTTGTTAAAATTTTAATTTCCATTATGTTGCTATATTGTTACAGAACATCTAGAGTCTACGGACGTTATAACTAAAGTCTCAGAAACTCTCACTACTAGTGATGTGGTTAATAAGGATGAATCCGTTCTTGTGGAGTCTGCGGATAGTTTTGATCCCGAGCTAATAAAAGCTCTCGGAGAAACTGAAGGCGAAGTTATTGAATATGGAGAAGATTTACAGTGTGATATCGCTAACCGCTTTCAAAATATCCTGGTAAACGGTATCAAAAAAGAAACACGAGATGAACTCAACAAAAAATATTTATTTCCAAAAAATGTTCCCTTTGCAAAAGCCCCTACTCTGAACCCAGAGATAAGCGCCATGCTTGTGGAGACATGTCGGCTACGTGACAAACGTCTGCTCGGTAAACAGGATCAGCTTGGCAGGGCTCTAGCAGCTCTTGGTAAGGCCATGACAGTATTAATGAAGAAAACCCCGGATATAACGGAAGTAGTCACAACCTTAAACGACGCGGGCAAACTCATCGCGGACTCGCATTTTGCAGAGACCGATACTCGCCGATCTGTCATCACGCCTTTAATTGACAAGTCCTTTATTGAAACCTTTAAGGACAGAAAGAGGGACAGTTTCTTGTTTGGTGATAAATTAGGCGACTTGGTTAACAACTCTAAGGGTATAAAGAAAACAAGCCAACTTATACAAGCGTCAACATCTGCAAATGCAGGGTTAAACTCAAGAGGCCCATCGTCGTATCGACCGCGGCAACAACGAGCCGGTCAGTACTACCCGCGTCGTGTCGGTGGGCCGCCAGCGACCTACCCGCAAACGAGCCGCCGCCGCGGCCCGCCACTGCCATCGCCCGGCCGGCGCTACCCCCCGCCCCCACCGCCGCCGCCGCCGCCGCCGCCGCACACTCGCCGTCATCCGACTCAAGCGTATCGCTCAACCTATCGCCAGCGCAATTAGGCTTAGAATCGCAGGTACATGCAGGCCGTTTACGACATTTTCTAGCGGAATGGCGAATGTTTACGGAAGATCGTTTTATATTAAATACTGTTTGGGGTTATATGATTCCATTTATTACCAAACCCATGCAATCTCAAAAAGAATACCCAAAAAGATTTTCTTCAAAAAATGAGCTTCTTGCAATTAAACAAGAGTTAGTACATTTAATCCAAATCGGAGCTATTTCAAAATGTACTCCCATGAATGGTCAGTTTATATCGGATGTCTTCTTAGTACCGAAAAGTGATGGAAGTATGCGATTCATATTAAATCTTAAAAAATTAAATAAATTCGTTTATAATGATCACTTTAAGATGGAAGACATCCGAACAGCGACCAGACTCATTTCAAAGGGATGTTTCATGGCTACAATTGATCTTAAAGAAGCGTATCTATTAGTGCCAGTTCATGAAGCTCATAGGAAGTATTTGCGTTTCTATGTTGACCAGCTATATGAATTTAATGCTTTGCCTTTCGGTTTATGTTCGGCACCCCAAATATTCACCAAACTTTTGCAGCCTGTGATAACCCATTTACGTTCGCGTGGTTATAAGTCTGTACGTTACCTCGATGATCTGTGTCTTTTTGGTGATACGGAAGAGATGTGTAAAGAAAACGTCAAATACACAATCGAGTGTCTGAGTAGGCTTGGTTTTGTAGTCAATTATAATAAAAGTAGGCTTACGCCTACTACATCATGTACTTTTTTGGGTTTTGTTCTAAATTCAAATACGATGACTTTGCAATTGCCCGATTCTAAACGACAAAGTTTGTTTCAACGTATAAATAGTATGCTAGATACACAAAATATGCGAGTACGAGATTTTGCACGTTTTCTTGGCTCGCTTACTGCAGCCTGTCCCGCGATTGCTTATGGCTGGTTGTACACCAAGTCACTAGAACGAGCTAAATATCTTGCATTGTTGAACAGTGATGACGATTATGATGCTTTTATGAATATTCCAAAGAAATTAAGAGAAGATTTAGTATGGTGGAAGATGAATGTTTTGTCGTCAGTAAATCCTATAAGGCAATATAAGTACGTAATTGAGATTTTTACTGACGCCTCAACCACTGGTTGGGGTACTGCTTGTAACGGTGAAAAAACAGGAGGTTTATGGAACCAGTCAGAACGCAGTAGACATATAAACTATCTTGAGCTTTTAGCCGTATTTTTTGGACTTAAGACCTTTGCTTCAAACTTAAGTCACTGCGAAGTTCTTTTACGGGTGGATAATACCACAGCTATATCGTATGTGAACCGTATGGGTGGTGTACAATACCCCCACCTAAATTCTGTAGCAAATATGATCTGGAAATGGTGTGAAGAGAGAAACATTTACGTTTTTGCTTCATACATTAAGTCTTCTTTAAATATCGAGGCTGATAGCGAGTCCAGGAAATTAAACGTTGATACGGAGTGGGAATTAGGATCCTATGCATATAGAAATATTGTAGAGTCCTTTGGAGAGCCTGAAATCGATCTTTTTGCGTCAAGAATAAACGCCAAGTGTCCTGTATATGTGTCTTGGAAAAGAGATCCATTCGCTCATAATATTGATGCATTTACGATAGACTGGAATCCATATTTCTTTTATGCATTCCCGCCATTTGCTTTAATTTTAAAAGTCCTAAATAAAATTGTAACAGATCAAGCGACTGGTATTGTAATTGTACCACAGTGGCCGTCCCAACCATGGTACCCTCTATTTCAGTCTCTATCTGTAAAGGAAATTTTGATATTTTCCCCCAATAAAAATCTCCTTTCTTCGTCTTTCAGACTAACACACCCGCTTCACCGTCAGCTTTCCCTGGCTGTGAGTGTGCTATCCGGGAAGCCTTCGTCAGACAAGGCATTTCATTAGCATCTGCAAATATCATGCTTGCGTCCCTGGCGCCTGCTACAAAATCACAATATTCGTCAAGTTTACGACTATGGTGGGCGCATTGCGAGTGTAATAACCAAATTCCGTACGAAATCACGGTTTATTCCTTGTTAGATTTTTTAACAAAATGTTTCCATTTGGGGGCCTCTTATGGCACCCTTAATAATCATAGATCGGCTGTATCGTTGATTTCCGTAAATAATATTGGTCAGGATGAAAAAATAAAAAGATTCTTTAAAGGGATATTTAAATTGAGACCTGTGTTCCCTCGCTATAATGTCACTTGGGACCCAAGTAAGGTGCTCGATTACTTAAGCACTATTACAAATGACACAACCGAATTAGAGCAATTAACTAAAAAGTTGGTTATGTTATTAGCTTTAGCGTCTGGACAAAGGACTCAAACACTTTCATTAATTCGAACAACGAATATAAAAGAGTATAATGATCGCGTAATTATTACAGTATCGGATCTGATTAAAACTTCTGGTATTGGCCGTGCTCAACCTGTGTTTGATCTACCTTTTTTTAATCAAAATATAAATATTTGTCCAGCCAGCACATTAAAGAGTTATTTGTCAATTACATCACCACTAAGATTACATAATGAAGACCACTTATTCTTAACACATAAGAAGCCTCACAGAGCTGCTTCATCTCAGACTATAGGTCGATGGATCAAGCAGACTCTACAGGCTAGTGGCATCGACACATCCATATTTGGAGCTCATTCCACGCGGCACGCTTCAACTTCTGCCGCTGCTCGTGACGGTGTGAGTGTCGATGTCATTAGACGGGCTGCTGGTTGGTCTGGCCAATCAGCTGTATTTGCCAATTTTTATAATAGACCCATTGTTGATTTAAATACAAATTTACTACAGCAGTAATGTTTGTAAATGATAATTTAAAGAATTTAAGGTTTATTAATGTATATAAGAAAAATACACTGTTCATGGAAAATGAGTATCAGAATTAAACCAGTTTACTTTAGTATTTTGTTTTTTCTTTAATTCTCACAGCAACATTGCAAATCTGAACATCTACATTGTAAATGGTAAATCTCGGAGAAGAAGACAAGATAATTAGATGATCAAACGAACTTACCTGAAGTGAAGTTCGATCTTAATTATCTTGTCTTCGCCGAAGAGATTTAAGGTCCCTCCCATCCCCTACTGTCATGTTTTTCCCGAAGGTTCAATGTTGCTCGTCCTTCTCTAAAAATAATGAGGCTGCTCCAGGGAGCGGTGCATTAGGAGGGATCTAGTGAAAGAGACAACGAACTGTTTTCTCTTTCTACTCTGAATACTTGTGCGTTTGGTTGTTGCATAGCAAGACTACTACATTGTAAATGGTAAATCTCTTCGGCGAAGACAAGATAATTAAGATCGAACTTCACTTCAGGTAAGTTCGTTTGATCATCTAAATATTGACCACACCAAGCGAATGACGAGACGACGCGACCGTCCGGTAGCAAATCGCCACTGAATGTACTTGCAGCGGCCCGGGGATGTACTTGCAGCGGCGCTGCGAACTGACGGAGTGAAAGCCGCCTGGCGAACGATGGAAATGCCGAGCGTCATTTACAAAACGACGCCATCAAGTGTCGGTACACTCCGCCTAATAACTTCCGCGTCATGAATATTATGATCTGCACATTAAGACTTTGAACATTACCTATTCAATTACTTGCTCATCATTGCGTTTCAACAGTATTAAGTACATGAAAAAGTGTAACGAAGTCCCCGGTCAGGGTAAGGTTTTGATAAGTTTAAAGGTAGATAACGTGCAACGTAGCCCCAAGAATTACAAAGCGTCCAGGGTATATGCTTACTATAAGGATGCCTTGCCTTTCCACCAGAGACGATGCTATATATATAGTCCTCCTCATCGATTTCGATGACGGCGACCCTGACAAACTATGTATTTGCCCTATCGTGAGCTCTGATATGGCTGGCTAGGCCAAACTTGCTCTTGAATACTCTATTGCATGCGTGACAGTAGAGTTGGCCAGACGTGTTCTACGTGTACACGTAGATGGGTTTAGGCATCTCTTTTCTTAAGGTGACGCCGTGATAAACTATGAAACTCAAACAGTGTGCTGAAATCCCCTCACCTCATCCGCCCCGGTATTTCTTACGCGGCTCGCGATCGAATAGCGCATGACAGAGTTGACAGACAGAGCGCCGCACGGAACATAGACATCAAAGGAGAGGTATTAATTTTTTTAAATACGACGGTGGGAAACAAGCGTATGGTCCACCAGATGGTTAGTGGATACCGCAGCCTACAGACGCCGGCAACTCCATGCGCATTGCCGAGTCTTTATCAAATTTGAGGATTAATTTGTGCTTTCCACATTTCTTAAATATTTTCTAATTATAACATTACTTTTTAGAATTTGTAATACCTATAAAGATTAGATTAGATTGTGTTTATTGTGTACCTAATTAGAGATGTATGGGTATTTAATAATAAGAATTTTATCGGGTAAAACTTGATACAAATATGAGACGGTCCATAACAAAAGGGCCCTTATGGCACTTTCTAGTTTCGTAGATATCAGCGTTTTAGTAAAATACTGTAAAATCACATATTTTTTGTTTCTTGCATATTGATAAAGTATAAGACTAGATGTGTATTTCTAGCTTGGTTTCACACGTATAAGTTAGGTATTTCTACCTTAAAATTAGTTGTAAAGTTTAGTAAAAAAGGGCCCTTATGGCAGAGCGCAGATAATAATGATATAAAATAGGTTAATAACTTATTCTAATTACTTCTAACCATTTTCTGTATTATTTATTTGCCTTTTCTGTTTACTGGATTAGGTGGTACACGTTACAAATACCTATTTCTAGTGTCAAGTTTTTAGGGCCATAAGGACGGGTCAGATATAAATTCTACTTTTGTTATAGCAGATATTGATGCTGGTGACTGTACATTAATAAATACTTACGACGATTTTTGGTTTGATAAAAATACGGCTACTAGTTTTTGAGTAATTGCTAAAAAACTGTTTAGCTCAAACAAAAGGACGTAAGTGCCGTGCGTTTACTATGAAGATACGACCTTTTTCGATTCCATGTATCGGATAGTGCCGATACTGGGTTTATTATGTGGACTAGTAGGTGTCGGTACGGAACCCTTTATTGTGCGTGGTCCGACACGTACTTGGTCGGTTTTTTTAAATAGAGTTAAAATAGTACATTACTTGACAAGGGCGGTAAAAGAAAGAATGTCTCAGATCGCAGGTTTTTGACGCCCGAGCCGAAGGCAAGGGCGATAAATATGCGATCTGAGGCTTTCTTTATTACCGCCCGTGTTAAGTACAAAATTTTATGTCACCCCCTGGCCAGGAAGTGGGATTTCCCGCGCGCGGAGCGTGCGGTAATTGCAGCTTTATGGCCAGGTGTGACATAAAATAATTATTACTATGCGAAAATGTTTTTTCGTATAATTTAAAAATTACGCAAAATTCAAAAAACTTGTAATGAAAAGATTTGTTCAGAATTACGTTCTAATACAAGATTGCTACTTAGATAATGTAAATTATTATTATTTACTTACATTTTTATTACATTCGTCCATAAGGGCCCTTTTCTCAAATGTATGGAAGTAAACCTTGATTTTCATGTAACTTTAATCGGTCATAAAACTGAAACTAATTGACATAGAAAAAAAATAAAACCTGTGTAATGCTTGTCTAGACTTATTACATGTAAGTATGGTGTACTACACGGAAGTTGTTACATTTATTCGTGACGAGATAGAAAAAATATCATTTTCTATATTTATTAAAAGAAATATATCACGTTAGGATTTTGTTTTTATTTTCCATTCGAGGTGTTAAGTAAACTATTTTCTAGCATACACTATGACAAAGATCACAAAATACGAAATAATAATTCACCTATTACAAATTTCCTAATTTTTTTACGATCGGCGCCTTGCACAGATCACAGGCCATTTTTTCTCAACGGGGTAGTGAAATTGAAAATTCTTTGATTGTTTTCTATAGAAGAGAACCTCAGGATTCAGAATCTACCATCATCTATGTAACTTCCCACGGGAACATACTTTAAATGAGTTTTAAACTTCTCTTAGTTATTTCTCAAAAATGCATTTTTGTGTTGCGTAACTTTGACGATTTTTTTTTTAAAAAGTATGGCACTTAGGGACATGGTTTTTATTGTTTTTGGTAGCCTATGTATTGTAGATTATAGATCCGTGCGTAACTCAATACCGACCATAAGGGCCCCAATGAGCTGGACCAGCACATATGTAAACTATTCGTGCCGACATTATTACCGATGTCAGATTAGGAGGAAAGAAATCAAATATCTATTGTACATGTTTACAGTTAAACCCTGACAAGATTGTATTTGGCCCTGAAATTAATAATAATGAGTGTAAGTCATGTACAGTCGGTCGGTACAGTGTAGCTTCATGTTAACAATGTAGAATGTCCAAAAGTTTCCAAATAACCATCCCGCTCTTTACGGAAGCTCTGCGCGTAAAATAGTAAATAAATTATAATACAATATAATTGAAATGAAAAAAAGTGTGGATTATTTGTGAAATATGGCTCGTTGGCGGTTTAGGTATGAATATGTTGACTTTATGTTTTTAATTGCAGACCCATACGTAATAAAAATAAAGACATAGAACCGTTTAATGATGAATTTAAGACCAATCTTTGCAATTATTTTCTATCGAGCCGATTTCGTCCAATTATGTATCGAGTCCGTACAAGGTCTTTGAAATATGATGAATATTAACATATATTTTGATGTGCTAGAACAAATAGTTTTTCTTAAAAAACTGCTTAAATAACATCAATTTCAACAAAATTAGGTCTTGACAGCCTCTGCTATGCTACCTATTCATCTAAATCTGATTCAAAATATTCTTCAGATTCGAACTCCGATGATGCTTCATTTTCGTCAGTTGTTGAAGTGTCACTTTCAGTATCGCCGACCTCAATTATAAAATGTTCGGCCAGTGATTCGATTATAAGATCTTTTTGCCTATTTTCGTAGTTTGGTGGACGTGTCCCTTAATACGAAAAAAAATACCTATTGAGTTAAACCCCAAACCAACAAACCAGTTAAATACAACGGCACTATAAAATGACAGTACCGGACATGTCAACAACCAATAAGCAATCCAATATCCGCAACACGGCGAAGGTAAAATAAATTCTTATCCAGGCTTTAAATACATGAATATAATTAAAACTTAACGCCGTGGAATACAAAATTATTTCTAATGAAAATCTGGCAAGCGAAATTATACTTACTGTATAAAATTCTGGCAATCCACAGAGAACCCATAGCATATCGAGTTGCCACTAGCGAGTTAGATAGGTATAAAACCCTACATTAGCAACACATTTTGTAAGTCTTTATACTTCAGTAGCATTTCTCGTGTTGTACAACATATAAAATAATGTAAATTAAAACGATGTATAGAAATTTATAATACAGCCGAAGTAGGAACCTCCTCCTTTATAGGGTTCCGTACCCGAAGGGCCAAGTGGAACTCAATTGTTGTCACTCATGCATCCGTCCGTCCGTCCGTCCGTCGTCTGCCACAAAATTTTGTTCCGAAGAATTTGTCAACTTCCGTTTGACCTATGAACTTGAAATTTGGTGATCATGTTTATTATTACGTATATTTTACCAATAAATACTTAATAAAAACACATTTTTTGAGGTTGGTTCGGAACCCTAGATGTGCGAAGTCCGACTCGCACTTGGCTAGTTTTTTGAAATTGGTTAAAAATACTCTTAAAACAGTTTATCAGTAAGACGGTTTTATATCTCAAATACTAAGTATTCGATTATCAAAACTTATATATAACATGACATATTTTCGTTTTCGTTTAAATCCGGAGACGACTCCATGGCATTGTTTTCTTTTCCAACTAGAACATTGAATGACATTTACGAATGTTGTTGAATAAATCTATTTGCGTTTTTACTTACCTTTTATAACCATATTTTTACATTAATCAATTAAACACGCTTTCCTTTTTCGTTTTGAGTGCTTCCTCGAGTTTTTACGCGAATAAAATAACATTTTGAACATATATTTACGTAATTTTGCTGGTCTCGACGAGCACGGGTCCAACGCTGACAGCGGCCGTCGGCCGATTGACTTGACATCTTGTCATCATTCTTGTATAGAAAACACGGCACGCGCTGGCTTAAACTATAAGGTCGTATACGACAAAACCGTGTTTTTCGATTTAAATAAGAGTTCTAAGTTATTTTATAAAATCCAATTATAATTTTAAAGTGTTTGTTAAGATGAATCTATATTGAAAACTAAGAGGCTTTAACAAGTGCCGTTTGTCTGTAAAATGCGAATCTCTGTTTAAACAGAGGTGTTTTTGACGAAGAAAAGTCTGTTGCAAAAGTTATCCAATCGTGAAAAGCAATTATAAAATTAAAGCTAAAGGTATGATAGATCATGTGAGTCAATTTCGTTTTCATCAGTTGCTTGGTTGCTGAGAAAAATGGAAATCCATGCAACCAATATTTCCAAAGCGTCGTCTTAATTGGCGCTTTCGATCCAAGGTTACTAGGCGATTCTCCTCATACGACTTGATAGCGCGAAAGATGGTAGACCGCCAAGATGGTCTGTTTTCCCACCAATCACATTTATTGGTCCACATAGCATAGCATTGGTGGAATCGGGAAGCTGTCGGAAAGCATCCTCAAGCAGTTATAGTACTTTTATCTCACGAGCGCGGGTTGGCCATGGTTGTAGTTGTGAAACATACGAACACATAAACAACGTGAACTCATAGATAATGTGCATGTATAGCTCAACACACAACCACGGCTCAACCGCGCTCGCGAGTTAAAAGTACTGTACCGTTACGTGTGCGATACAGCACCACAAACCATGGCACACCTGCTGTCGTGCCTCACATGCCCACTCTCCTGCTCAGAACACGACCTGAGAGACGCGACGGTCAAGGCTGTCTCCATCGCTGCTCATTGGGCATACCTTGTTTGAGAAACCTCGACACGAAAGAAGAAGTTACGTTGTTTTGATGTCTAGTCACTGCTAGTGCTAGTAGTATTAAAAAAAACAATAATTATATGTACCTACATTTAATAGTCATCACGTTGTTTGGACAAGTCCCACCTAAGGGCATCAAAGCGTGCCAGCCAGCGTCTGGCCATATTGTCTACATTTCCCGCGGCCACAGCCAAGTACAATGCTTGGTCATGCGGCATCACCTTTGATCCCCGTCGGGTTTTTTAAGTATTTCCTTCCCGGACGCTTTGAGGGATGGCAGAGATTCCCGCCTATTTAGTCGGTGTGATCTTTGAATTCGTGAAAAAAACTGCCATTTGGTGGTACCTACTTCCTGTGATTGCACCTGGCAATCACAGAAATTAGATACCACAAACTGGCAGTTTCAATCACTAGGTATAATTAATCTATCCTACAAAGTTATCCTTATCAGGATTATAATTGCTAGAAATTTGCAAGTTTCAGAGCTTATTTTCATCTTCTTCTTCTGCCTAGCGTTTCCGGACTCTTGTCAAGAAGATTATATTCATATATTCATTTAAATTTTGTCATATCTTTGAAAACTTTCAATATAGGTAAGCAAACAATTGTCCGAAGGAATGTGTCTATCTCACTTTTCTGAACTCCAGACACGGCTCCTTGATTAATAATCATGTCTTTTTACTAAAAACTACAGGAGCTCTTCAAAAAATTGTAAGTATACGTACGTGTAACGATTTGTTTCTTATATCAACTCAAAAATTTTGCCCTGGAAATACTAACAATGAAATTACAAGTGGGGACTATAGCCCTGTTTTGCGTCTGTGCAGACCTATCTCGGCTACTGCCGCTGCAGACCGCAGCTAATCCAATTAGCCTTCTTTTGTCGTCCTGAATGGCGGAGCTCGCCCCGCATCTCAGACTTTTACAAAAAACGCCCAAGGGAATATAATTATGTTAATTTACTGAACAATCATGATGTCCGTAATGTTATTTAGGCAGAAAGAGCGTTTTTTGCTGAATAAATTGAGCCTGTTAGAACACGGGCTGTTTGAAATTCTAACCCGGGGTCAGGGACAAGTATACGCCACGAGGATGTAAGTGGGCTTTTAGTAAATTATGTCGAACATACTTAAAAGGTTTGTTTTAACGGATCTAACGCGATATTTATGTATTTATTTACCTTTGTTATAAATTATGACGAGATCTACAAATATTACATTATACATCCACGGAACACACTTGGTTTAGTTTGTTGTATATTAAATATTTTATCTACACCCATATAGTTAATCCTCTTTAATAAGTTCAAAAACCGTAGATAACACCCCGCTTTATAATATACTGTGCGGCTGTTGCGCGCGTCCCCTATTAGATCACGAAATAGAAAACTTTAATGAGATGACGTACAATATTAAGACAAAGCTGCGGGCTGGCGGCGGGGCGCGGGCCGGCCTGTCGAAGCAAACATGGCGCACGCCGTCGAGAAGTGCCCACACGAAACACATGAAAGAGGATTTAATATATTGATGTAGATAAAGTAGTGTATGGAACTGTACATAATTAGGCATTAAAACACTCGTGTGACCTTATTATGAAACTCGCCTTCGACTCGTTTCATAAAACACACTCATCTTTTAATGCCCCTCATTATGTACCAGTTGCATAAACTACTATAAATAGGTACTTTCTAAGTTTAAATAATAAGGATTAGAATTAGATGACGGCCCAGAATCGTTCTAGCTGGCGAAAAGCGATTAAGTCTAACTAAACATGGTGAAAGACCGGACAAAGAATAGATTACATAAGATTTATTTATTTCTTTTTGAAAATTAACATCTCATTTTACAATATTAAAATAGCATGAATTCACAAAAAGATCGTCAGAGTAATAAACAATAATAAAAATCAAAATTAAATAAAATACAAATGAATCATTAAGAAAATAATATTACAAATTGTTACAACAATGTCAAAATTCCTAATAAATACTCTTGAAGGATTATGGTTTATATTCTGTAACTGACTTGCAGCAGCATGTTACGTGTCAATAATAAAACTGAACTGGATTGATTAAGTGTTTGAATGATGATGTGTCATGATTATTAATTACCAAATGAGCACATAAAATGCGTCCAATTCTTATTATACTAAGTGTGTTTCCAAAAAACATACCCGCTAATGACAAAATCGATATATTTACATACGTGTATTCTCCGTTGTAGCACTTCGTCGAGCACCAAAATTCAATGAACTTACCTGAAACAAGAATACAATTTATTAAAATATGTTTTTTATTTATCTAGCTGGTCTGGTAGGTCGCGGATTCGAACCCCGGATCTTGCTACTGGGTGGTTCAAAAAACTTACGTACGAAATATCATTTATATTTTAAATATAGGTACCTATATTTTTGGCAGGGGAAACATCGCGAGGTAACCCATGTAATTCCAACAAGGTAAACACAAGCTGACACCAATTCGATAATATACCGGGCCAGTTACAATCATTATGTTTAGATGTCGAGATAATGTCTGATGTGTACTAATTTTATAGCAAAACAGGAAATCAATTAATGGCAACAATTCTACACCATCGTTAACCGCCAGAACTCAAATGGCACCATTAATCTACTCGAGACAGTCGACCATGTTATTCGCAACTTGTTTCGACCTGATCAAAGACTATTATATCTTGACCCGGAGATTCGTAACAAATACACAAGATCGAAGACCACCGTTATACCGGTTTTCTGCTGGTCGGGCGTGAAGTGGCTAAGTGTTGTGAATGCAGCCATCGACTGGAGACAGCGTTTATCAATCGGAGACGGGCTTATCGATAATTGGGCCGGCTCTAATTGCTGACGAGACGTTTGGGGCTCAGAGAGTACAGGCGACAGAACCGATAAATTACTCTGATTTTGACACGAACTATACTGGTATCCAATGTGTACTCTATTTTAATACTAATGGCATAGCGTTTAACTACATAATATGTTAATATGACAATAAAGCCGAATTTTGTTTTTACAATTTGATTTGTACTCACAGTGTTCAAAGTGTTCGAAGTGTAATATTTAACGTTAAATGGGGTGTCACGTTATTTGGTTGCATGTACAGTCGGGGTAAGAAAAGGTTCGTCACCTTAAAGATGACATTTGCTTGCACCAAGGCAATTATCGGTCCAGCCAACGTTTAATTTCCAACGAAACAGAAATATCGCATGGGTGTTTGTAATAACTTATAGTAACAGGTCAACTTATTTTAAAATTTATAAGAGAAAATACTGACACTCATAAACACTGAAAATCAAATAGAACATATTTGATTGTTACTCTTAAAAAGTTGTTTATTTGACTAGTTAGGTCATTAAAAAGGTTTGATGTTGATTTGGAACTAGATATAGGTCAGAGGTATATACGATTTTGACGCTTATAAGTATAATTTTATCTGCACTTGTCTACTTAGTGCTTTGGTTTGAAAGAGAACTAAAAGCTATGACTTTATAAAGGAATTAATTTAATAACTGACGAAGGTTTTCGTACCCCGACTGTACATATGTAATAGGTTGAGGCAGATTTTCTATTTCAGGATTATCAAATATTTCCTAGTTTCGTGTATTTCGTTTTCCAATATCATCGCCAAAGCTGAAACTATCTTCGCCCCATCGCTTCTACAGTGCTAGTCTGTGCACACTAGTTGTCTCCGCGGAGATTAGCCGGCGCGGGATTAACGCCGCCAATCTAGATCTGCTAATAACCAGCCGTACTGATTTCCATTACCGGACACCATTAGACGACCAATCTGAGACCCTGGAGTTAAATATACCTATGTCGGTTTGCACACTTCTGTGTTTGGGGAGGTTGACACGTTTCTGACTGTACTCTTCACTCCTGTATTCTCAAAAAGAGTAGGCAGAGCTCATAAATTCCTTATAATTAAACGTTACGTTTTGATTTTTTTTAATTACGTTTAGTTAATTCTGTGGTAAATATGAGCTTTCTTAGCTTGTTAGTGATTTGGTGTAATATAGTGTATGGTTACATTGGATTTAAATTAATATAATACAGTTTAATTTTGAGTCTCTATTTGCTATTTTTTTTATTATTATTTATTTATTAAGCATACAACAAAATTACAACTAAATTAAAGCCCTGCAAAACTTTTACAAAATAAAATAAAAACCAAATGACAACTTCTTAATTAATAGTTGGGTACATTTATGGCATCAGTGTATCTAATATTTATGTTTTTTAGCTTAAAGTTAAATAAACTTTTCTTTTTCTCGAGGCAGATGTCCTCGGGTAGGCTGTTTAAAATGTATGGTAGGCGTTTTTTTAGCGTCCTGTCTCCGTAGTAATTTTTGACCCTAGGCACATAAAACTTACCGGCGGACACCGACCTCGTATCGTGTTCGTGGGTAGTATATGTAGTAATCAGCCCTAAATTATGATATATCCCTTGATTTAAACAAGCTTGTATTTCCAACAGATTGAACATAACATTACTTATTAAACAAACATATCAGCTTATCCGATTTGTAGCTCCAAATGTAGGTATTCATACGCGGAGCGACTGATGAATACAAAGTTAGCTGAATTATGTTATTGTATGTGAACATATTACGCATTATTATGTATGTAAACGACCGATGATCAGAATCAGGAAGTTATACAATGAAAGCATGGCAAAATCGGGTATGAGTTTGATTATTTAGCCTAGTTAATAGTGACGCTGACAAAAAATCTAAGTATACAATATGCATTACGAATAATCTATTCATAATTATTCAAAATACACTCACAAGCAAAACAACTAGTAAGTACCTAAACTTTGTATTTTACAAGCTTTTATTTAACTTGGAATCTTGCAACTAAATTTTCAACCACTTGCCGATATCCGATTGAACTAAAATTTGGCAAATACCACCATCGAGCTGATCAGATAGCGCATAAGGTCTCCATAGCAACTCCTAAACTATACAAAATAAACCCATCGTGTTTAAGGTAATTGAAACGGTCTCCATGAATAAGTAGTTGACTGACGTGAAATTCGATTACTGTGAAAAAAAAGGTCGGCAATAAAAGCAAGCTTGTACCAAACATGAAATTTTTGTCAAAAACTTATTTTTTATATTTAGATTTAAATACCTATATTAACATTGTAATGTAATTATTTATGTAAAATAATGAATTTTGAGTTAGATTCGTTGTATCTTCTCTAGCCTGATGTGGTTGAAACACAAGCAGATTTCGACTTGTAAAAGTGCTATAGAGGCCTATCCTTGCACGTGTATGTAAATTCCACACAAACTGTACCCGTTATTTTGTTCTTGTGTACATTATTACAAATGTATGATTCTTATTGGTACCATCTTACAAATAGTCGTTATAACTTCGTGAATAAGGCTTCAGTAGCGCACGTACACATGTTATATAATACACAGCTTCGTTACGCGCCCACGGAGCGATCAAAATCTGCTTAATGTAATTACGTCAGCCGGCAGGATGAGACGAAATGTGACTGAGCATGTAACCAATATGTTCTGTGACGTTATTGTCTTGTGGAACATTAATATTGTATGTTTAATTAAATTATATATGAATTATATAAAACGAAAATTGACAAGCCCACGTTATTGTTGCTACTGTTTAGTGAGAAACAGGACAGGGAATGAAAATATAACTAGTTCTGAGCTGTTCAGCAAACGAATTAAAGAGAACGAGTATTTATTTAAGCTCACGCACACATACACATACACAATGATCATATGTATTATAATAGTTGATGTGAGAGCGTGTTAGTTTATTTCCTATAAACCCGTCAAATAAATACGTAATCTAAAGTTCCACAGGACGAGCTCTCGAGCCGCCCTGAATTGCCTGCGTTCGAAACTTCGGGCATCGTGTGTTACAACTTGATAAAAGGATATAAAAAACAAAAGTCTACCGAAACTACAGGTAAGTCTTCCACCCCACACACCCTCAACTTGGGCCATAAATTAACGGGGTTCGAGTCCCGCCGGCAGGCGTCGAACTTGCTCGAGGAAAAAACCCGAGAGTACAGTCGGCCGCTAGAAAATTGGTAACTGAGTGGTTTAGACTTTAGGCCTGTGACTTTTAAGACGAGGTTGCGGGAGGTTCGACGACTGTTGCTTGAAAATGCGTTCTTCATTATAAATTTAAGAACAATTTAGCGATAGAACGATTAACCGAAAGTTAAACATAAAATATTCGTATTTTATTGTAAACAAAATTGCGTAGGTAGTGTCGTGGCCCTGCCTACGAGCTGGAGGTACCGGGTTCGAATCCCGGGCAAGGCATTTATTTGTGTGATGAGTACGAATATTTTTTTCTGAGTCTTGGATGTTTTCTTTGTATTTAAAAGTATCTATTTATCTATATAAGTAGGTATATCGTCACCTAGCCACAGCACCAAACTTTATTAGTTTGGGACTAAGTAGATCTGTGTAAGATTGTCCACAAATATCTATATTTACCGTTTCGGTCTGAGTAACAAATATGTTATGAATTAGTTTTGGAAACTGTTTGGCTTACGACTTTGCATTATAGTTTACTATATGTGTGTTCTGTTTGTTTCCCTTAACAAATAAACAAAATAATGATTATAATCTATGTGATCAATAGAAGTAGCCAGAAAATCATCAAAATCAGCTACTTACATAAATTCAATCTTTTAAGTTGAATGAAAAAATTAAATGTTCGCACAATATACTGTTTCTAACTGTACCGTGGTATAATGATGATTGAAGATACCGGATGAGTTATTTTATCTCTTATCAGGTTCAGTTTATGAGCGGCTCGACGAGGGCTGGAGTGCAGAGGATTTCCTCAACTGAGACATAAGGGGGAATTTTCAAAGGTCTCAATGTTGATATGAAGAAGAAAATATTTTACATATACAAACGAAGTACCGACTATAAATTGCATTGCAACGAGGATGATTTAATGCTGATAACAAGGAAAGCATACAGCAAGGGGGGCAGGGAAACATGGCGTCTTGGCAAGTGTTGCCAGGGTATAAATTGCTTTTAGTTTGGTAGAAATTTTGTGATCAACTTTATCGTATTTTAATATTCAACTAGTGCCTACGCCAAATCTTGGGATTAGGTAGCGGACCCCAGGCATCCTTGAGGATGCGACTGTACTGGGATAACGCTAGGAGGATGAATATTCCACATTTCTTGGTAACAATGCTGAGTGCGTACGGTCAGCATAAAAAGTAGCGACACATATGAAGGTGTCAAAAGTCTTTATTACAAAGGAATAACTTTTGATGCTGACTGTACAACGGATTACCAAGAAAATACCACCGTTTACTTAAACTAACGTTTCTACAATTTTTATAATGCTAACGAAGCAAATTCGCTGCGAATAAACTAAATTTAATACGCAATAAGGCAGACTTATTCTATTATCTCAGACGGCTGAGCTCAGCTACATCTAATCCAGGTGTCTTTCAAAACTAACACTTCAGAACACTGTATGAAGATCGCTTTCAACTTGTCTATCTAATTCTATAAGTTTCGTTTATTCAAATTGCAGGCTTAAGTGAGGCTATTAAGGTCGAAATTGGCTTGTAGTGTGAAATATTGCGTGAGCCGCGTCCATAAAAGCCAAGATTGGTATCTTTCGCGCCATTAGTGATACACCTCGGAATTAGTTCTGGTTTAAACTAAAGAACAGGTACTTCCACCTGTAATAGCCGGGGACAGCCGGCTGATGTCGTCGATGAATACGTAGGTATATGTCGACTAACATGGTCTTTTACTCCTCATTTGATTTTATTATTTAGCCTTTCACGACCCGTGCTTTGGAAGGCACGTTAAGCTGTTGATCTCGGTTGCTGTCTATGGCAGCAGTCGTTAAGCCGAGTTGGAGGCCTTCGGGCGGTTTGAGAACTTCTAACAGTCAAGTTGCCCACTCACTTGACAAAGCCTAATCCCAATAAGGTCTAGTTTCCCCTTGGGGTTGGAAGGTCAGATGGCAGTCGCTTTCGTAAAAACTAGTGCCTACGCCAAATCTTGGGATTAGGTAGCGGACCCCAGGCATCCTTCAGGATGCAACTGTACTGGGATAACGCTAGGAGAATGATGATGATTTAGCCTTTCACGACCAGAGACCAAAGCACTAAGGATATTTATTAGGTTTTACTATTTTAATTTTGACAAGTGACAGCCCTATACATCTCATAGGATATTATTATAATGAGTTAATGACGTACCTATTTTCTTACTTTTTAGGGTTCCGTACCCAAACGGTAAAACGGGACCTATTACTAAGATCCCGCTGTCCGTCCGGCGTCTGTCCGTCTGTCACCAGGCTGTATCTCATGAACCGTGCTAGTTAGCAGTTGAATTTTTCACAGATGATGTATTTCTGTTGCAGCTATAACAACAAATTCTAAAAACAGAATAAAAAAATACATAAGGGGGCTCCCATACAACAGACATGTCTTTTTTTCGTTTTTATAAATAATAATAAATTAATTACCTTTCGTGCGCGAGTCCGACTCGCACTTGTCCGGTTTTTTTGTTGTATTTGACGCTCACGCTAAGAGACCTTATACATCTCTAACAGATCTTGGTTTTTATACTCGTACATTTCATTTTGTTTATATATTTTTTCTAACACGTAACACTAAATATTTGTTAAATTTACCAATTTTATTTAGTAAATTGTATTCTTTTAATTGATAGTGTCAGGCTGTAACATGTAAGTTGCCCTTGTAGCTTATTTGCAGAATAAATGTTGTTTTGAATTTTGAATTTTTAGTTTCCTTATAACATTCTAAGAACAAAATAGTTGAGTTTGGTAAACAATTATTAGGTGTTTATTCTGTACAGTAGTTCTTAACACATTCATTTCCGATATGGTGCTACGCGCTACGCTAGTAGCCGGGTTTCCGCGTTGTAGCGAAAACTGACTACGAACGGAGATCCCAAATATCGGGTCCTCGGCGTTGAATATGTTAATCCATTCAGAGGCGGATCACCTATGCAATTACGCATCATACTTCTACGTGTGATTTTCGCTACAAGGTGGAAAAAATTGCGCTCCGTGCTACAGCGTAGCACGCGTAGTGTTCGAGGTGCGTTAAATGGTTTACGTCAACCAATCCACTGCCGGAGCCACACAATGGGCCATGATGGCCCGGAATAAGATGAAAATATTATTTTAACGCATAACGGTGTGCTGTGCGTTGGGCCATAATGGCCAATTGTTTGGCAAAGGACATTACGACCCAACGCACTGAATTAAATAAATAAATATTTGTGGACAATCTTACACAAATCGACCTAGTCCCAAACTAAGCAAAGCTTGTACTATGGGTTCTAAGCGACGATATACATACCACCCATAGATAAATATATACTTAAATACATAGAAAACATCCAAGACCCACGAACAAATATTTGTGCTCATCAGTCCCGGCCGGGATTCGAACCCGGGACCTCCAGCTTCGTAGGCAGGGTCATTACCAAACTAAGCTAAAGCGGTCGTAAAAATTGTGTAAAAATTGAAGGAAAATCTTAAAATATTAATTAAGCGACAATGACGGCCACTATCCTAGCGTTCCGGAATTACGACCGCCCCCAGTTTTCATCACCGGCCCTAGACACGATAAATTCTACGCGAGAACCCGAACTTCCGCATCTTTGTGAGAAATGTCATCCTTAAAATCTTGTAGGTAATATAATATCACAGAGACAAGTTTATTTAGGAGCCATATTGGTTAAAGTCAGCACATAACGAAATCAACGATCGAAATTACGTTTTCCCATATGCCTCACGCTTTAGCAGTTATTTTTTTATCGTGTTGTTTTACAAAGATTGTCGTGCTACTCCTTTCTAAGTAATACCTTGGTGAAACAAGCAAAGATTTGTTGTTTGTTTTTGTTTTAACAAACTTTGTACAGAGCCCTGCAGGTTATGTTTGTTATATATAAAAATCATGAAAATTAACCGTTTCTGAGAAAAAAGGTTCAGGAAAAATTATTATTATGGCAATCGTTACATTTATGGCAAATAAAATCATAGATTTCTTCACTAGTTCATCGTGTGGAATCGCTTCCATGAGTGCGACTCAGAATGAAAAGGATTGAAAAGGTGTCAATAAAAACGGATCTCAAACTATCAAGGGACTGTATAAAACGGGACCAAAGAATTTTATCCGAGTACTTTTTCGCTAAGTGTGGTATTTTGATATTGGGCAGTATCTTACGTGGAAGTACCTACGGGGCGAAGGGTTGAAGGGGTGTAATGGTTGCCGGATCGAAAGACGCTCGCGTGTGCCACTAATGGTGACGGGGCACGCACGCTGCAGGCTGCATTTAAGGAGTTTCACTGTAAATGTAGTTTAGTATTATTAAAAAAACTTTATTTAACACATTCAGTGTCGGTGATTCTTATTTTTATTAATATATTTTTATTCATTTTCTTTCTCAGGTTATTTATATAATATTTCTATAAAAAGTAAAATATAAAATACATTTACAAAACATAAAAACATTATAAAAACCTAACCTAGAGTGCCGCCGGCAGCAAGGCAGGGCCTAAGCTACCGGTGGTTAGGGCGACAGAGAGAGGAACCTCCCGACTATCCGCGCCGTGTCCAGGAGTACCGCCTTCTGAATCTGACCCTTGACCCAGCCATCTAGCGAGAGTCTCTTGAGGTATTGGTCGAGACTCTTCGCTATTAGACCGTTCGCAGAAACGACTATCGGGACAATGGTCGTTGAATCAACATCCCACATGGCGGTTACTTTTATTATTATTGTATTGGTTAATTCCCTTGTCGGTGCCGAATGTGTTAACATTTAATGAAAATAGTTTTCACATATCTCACCTCACTTTATTTGAAATGATTTCTTCACTTTGAATAAAGGTTTAACCAAAAACTTAAAATGTTTACGAGAAATAGATATCAATGAACGGATTATATGATGGATCTCATCTATGAGAGGAGGCCTGTGCCCAGCAGTGGGACGTATATAGGCTGATGACGATGATGATGATGGATGATATACGAAGTATCGTAAGAGGGACATACCTACGTAATAATATTTTTAAAATATTATTATTCACAGTGTTAATGTGCCACTTATTTTTCTTTAAATTCAAAGCGCCAGAGTGTATGTAATATGTATAAGCAGTACTCGGTAATAATAGTTTTTGATTTTTATTTTATAAATGGACGAAAGATTGCTGTAAAAACTGATATTTCTGACCAAAGCATTAAACCATTAGCCGCAACATGTGAAAAATCCGCGGCCATAACTGAAATGGCCCATTTGAGGCCATATTCATTAGTGGAAAATGAAAGTTGAAATTGACGGCGGTATTTAAAACAACGAGCTTTATTGAGTCCATTCGCTATATAAGTATGTATATCGTCGCTTAGTACCCATAGTACAAGCATTGCTTTGTTTGGGACTAGGTTGATTTGTGTAAGATTGTCCACAAATATTTATTTTATTATTTATTTTATATTGTAGCATGACTTTTGATAAGTATTTGTACCTCTAGGTAATTACTCGTTATTTAGCCAATTTTATGACATTATTAGTAATATCGCCCCAGTGCTGTCAAATTTTACATGCCCCATTCAATGCCTTGATACCGCATGCGTCATGAAGTCATGAACCTACACGCATTTTTCGCTACAATGAGTTAAGTCATAGATGGGTCATAAACACTTGCAAAAACAAAAGTCGTCTCTCCTGTGGTCAATAGTTAACGGCTTATGAGCATGTGAGTTATGATTTTATTACATGGATTTATAGAACCGGAGACGCCGTTTATGCGGGTTACTAGACCAATCCAAAATTAAGCTTTGTAGCCCTTAACTTTTGATATGTCCACAGGAAAGACGCGAACCTAAACCTGTTTATGACCCAGAAGGGTAAAATGGGTGACTTCTAATTTTTAGTTTTTATTTTAGTCCTTCTTTTGAAAGCGGTTGTTTTTTTGCCTTAATCTAATGTATCTTTTATGGCATGCCTAACATTTTTTTTTAATTTAGCTAACTGACAAGCATGGAAATATTCGATGCAAATAAATTAACTCCATTTCATGTCATAACAAACTTTATTTATAATCTCCAGTCAATTATCTACCGTCATCCACCCGCTTTCCGGGAATAATCCGCTTGCGTTGGTATATTTTATCCTGTCAACCCGCCGTGCGATGCAACACGGTACGTCTGGCTCGCTATGGCAGTACCACACTAATTACATAGATACCTGTATACAGCTTGAAACATTCAAAACATTAAAATAAAACCTTCGATTTGCCGCACTCGCACAGACACGCGTCACTAGAATGAACTTAATACGATAGGTTCGATTACTGGCAAACAAGTAGACGCCTACATTTACGTTTAGATTCACATTAATCTGACGCACTCTGACGTGACGGCCCATACTGTGTCAGACGTCGTAGCGCATCAGAAAGCATCACGACAGAAAATGGAGCCGACTATTAGCTTATCTATACGTTTCGATTTAATTACATTGCGCTGTACTAAAGGTACAAATTATCGTGGCAGTAGGATGGCAAATGAACTAGTATTAAGGCAGGTGCACACTTGCAGAGACAGTCCTCGACGCCTCGTTTTCGTTTGTGTATTCAACCGCGTCGCGATGCTACCCGTATGCATGTACCTAGCTTAGACGAAGTCTGCGTTTTGTTCCGCTTATAAATATTTGCCTTTCAGAACGAATTTATACCGTTTTCATTAACTTGAAGCGAAGTGAAGACAATGTACTCAGAACTCTGCTTGCTTCATTTTGAATGAAGTTATTCATTAAAATGAGAGGTTTTAGGAGTTCGTAACAGTAAAATTTGGCCGGCGCCGTGTGACTTTATTTTACACCAGGTAAGAAACAAGCAAGTAGTCTCATAGTAGATTAGTGGTTACCGTAGCATATGGATCCTTTAAAAACCTGTACACTCCATTCCTGAGGCACTCCGTACTATACTCCCTCGAAATAAATTGCGGTCCCGCGAATATTAAGAGCTCCTGATATAACATCACAATGACTATCTCATTGGCTTGATCAATTATTAACCCATGTTCCGTTTTTGCCCTGTCGCTCGTTCCTTCTATTTTCCTTTCAATTAATGTTTTAATAGCATTTATTTCACGAAAGCGAAAACGAGTTCGAGTTGACGAGGTCGCAGGCAAAAGCTAGCGTCCAATATAAAGCAACACTGAAAAAACGAAACGCTAGCAAAGTACCAATTTGGCTCGGTTAAAAAATAGTTAGTTACATACAACCAAGATTTAATTAAAATGCGAAAAAATGCTTAGTAAATGATAAACAAGCAAATTCTGTTAAACGTTTTTGGTTATTGTAACAAAACACTTATTAATTTCCGAATGAAGATCTCGGTAAAGATAATCTTTACCCGACTCAGTTAGAAATAACGAATTTTACACTGTCATTGTTTAACTAGTGCATTATTTAATGACAGACCTTGCACGACTTGCTTAATATTAGATATGTTGTTTTGTTGCAAATAACTGCGTGAATCACTAAGAAACAAACAAGTTGCTTTAGTAAATATAATCCTTCCTAGGCAACGGTCAAATCTGACATGTTCTGCATCGCGCTATCGAAGTTTCTTAAGTCAGTTGCGTATATAGAACTTCCAACCAACTCTCATTGGACTTCGGTCCCTGAGAGATCTCTCTATTGTCGTTTCTTCCTGTGTCTCCTATCTATTGTATATATGTATATTGTTTGTAGATATCCCTTTCATGTATATATTAACACTGTATATTATTCCTATATAGGAGCACATTTCTCTTCTACATTGGTGACCCCGACGTGATTTGAACACGCAACCTTCTGGTATTAGCTGACAACTGCATTATTTAATTTTAAACATGTAGTTACCGAATAAATCGTTTAAAAATACTAAATAACTGGGTTAGTTTTCTCTGATTACAAAGTAAAAATTGGCTAATTGCAGCCAATTTAACTTTAACAATTTTTAACCAAGTGTATCGGTTACTATTTGATAAGTGAGAACAACAAAGTTGACTTATTTAATTTCAGCTACAAAGTTTGCAGGTGCTATATTGACAAACTCGGTGGGTTATTTTTGACAGTATTTTTGTTATTTTTAACCCAGACGTTTTTTCAGTGAACTATCTATACTAATATTGCACCAAGCTGGCAATGCTCTGCACGCTTTTAAAGATCAATCAGAGTCAATAAGAGCCGGTAAGGCACCGCTTCACCTACTGGCCGTAGGTTAGGTAATATAAATGCTAATGCCTCCCAATACGCCGCTAACTGGAGCCCATGCGACCGAGTGCAATGAGCTATCGTGCGATATATGGACGAAGCTACCGGTCATACATCATTTGGACGTGAAATCGGTAGAGACGATGACATTGTAAATAGCACTATGACAACAATATACGAGTATCTTCTTTGATTATGAAATTTGTGAGGTAAGAAATGTTAATTCCCTATCCTGTCAATAGTAGTTTAAATGCTTATGTTTAGGTGTTTGTTACTCAATCAAGCAAAAAAACTGCTGAACGGATTATAATGAGTCTCATTAATTAATTAATAATTACCGATTGACATTTAAAACTGCCCCTGTGGCCTATTTGCAGAATAAATATTTGATATTTGACTCGGTTTGCAACGAGTTTATATGCTGGATTAACATGTAGACTACTTTTAGTCCCGAAAATCATGCCTCGAAGCTATCTTTGAAATATGGATTGGAAATTTACACGGACGAAAAAGCTAGTTTTAATATAACTGGTTGGAATGTGTATAAAATAAAAATATATACATACTTGAGGGATCAGGAAGGGAGCCAAGTTTGTTAGGGTAGTAGCCAATGGATCAGCCATCTCTGCCTACCTCACAGGTAAACAGATGTCGTCGTGATGGTATGAATGAATGGAAAAATAATGGTATGTATGTATGTAAGCACTTTATTGTACGGTGCCATTATTTACCTAATTATTGCCTTACAGCGAAGTACAATTATCTAACCGATATTCGAATCCTTTGCAGTTTTCAGCGTCCAATATTTAGGCTGCGTTTCCACCAGAGATGTGCGAGGATGTATTTTCATATATTTGACACCTCGCTCGGCGCGTTGCGAGGTGTCAAATGTATGAAAACGCATCCTCGCACATCTCTGGTGGAAACGCAGCCTTAGTGGTACAAACAAAGATTGTTGCGTATTTAAATCTAAAAGGTACACGTTTAGATTTGTATTCTGTTACTTTTCACATGTTGCGCTGATAATAACGGTTTAGTATTCAGCAAAGCTGCTTTCAGTGTAACAGTAGCAGTATATGAGGCAAATACACAATGAATGTTTACTGCAGGTGCCTGCGAGTTGCATTAAGTTAGAGCAAACAACAGTCGGCAAACAACCACCGCACCACAGTTCCCGAGGAGGCGATTCTCACACCCTTCTAAACTAGACATGTATGGGTAATGATTTTTTTATGAATTGGTAATGAATGGCTAACCCGATTGGTAATGAAACTAATGAATAACGATTCATAAAAGTCCATCAAACCTATTTTAGCTAAATAACCACTAAAGTTCGTTTGTCCTCATCTATCACGTTGTCACATTTGCTTGTGAGACAGTGACAAAAGACATTTTAGTGAACAGAGGTTAGTTAAGTTATATGAGGGGGTTAATGTATGACAACTAGACTTAAAACATATTGAATAATGAGGAAAATAAATATTGACAAATATACTAGGTACTCATGGAAAACGACAGAATTCTATTCATACACAATGGAATAATATAACAAGTTATAAATTAAGTTATCGTTTAATTATTGCACTAGTGGCTCATTAAAATATTAATTAGAAAAAATATATATATAAATATCATACTCAACTTCTTTAATGACTTTTAAAAAAACACGAAAAGGTCTTGCCTCTGATTATTGATAACTAGTGAGAGTGGACCTTGGGCCGTGAGCATTGAGCCTTGTTCAATATTAATTCGTTCACATCGGTACGAGAATAGAGCCCCAGCGCGAACCACTCCAATGGAGCGCCAATTATTCAGACTAAGCGATGAATTAACTTCAAGGGTTTTACGGTGCCGCTGTAAAACGCAGACTCGGGAGTCGAGTCCCGCATTCAAATTATATTCATAACTAATATCAGGAGCTCAGAGAATGATTGCGGGGGAAAGGGGGTAATACGGAATACCTGGTCTAACTGCCAAACGTTAAGGGTGGAATTGAAATACACTCGGTATTTCCACCATCTGTACAGGGACAAAATCGGATAATTATGTCCCGCGTGCTTTACATCACGCGTTAACTGGACAAACAGAGCCCGAACCACGTTGGGGACAGGGTTTGATTGAAGCTAGATCCGCCTCCATTCCATTTTCTATCGAGTGAACTTTAGTAGAGTAACACCGATTTTAAAATGAACACCATTATCCTACTAGGCAATACTAGGCATTACATACTTACATGTGTGAATTTCTGTGTATTAGGGGTGTTGCATTACGTCAGATATGAGCAGAAACTCACTGCAAGTTGGTTTTACCATAAGCCTGTAACCATTTAATAGTTTTGCTAAGTAATAGGTTTTTAGTAAACAGTTGAAACCCGTCTGCTTCTGCATTCATCTCGGTTTCTTTACTAGTTTTGTTCGCGACAGGTATTTGTCGACTCTGGTCACGTTCGGTGTTTCTATTTCGATTTCCGTCCCATTCGCTACTTCGGACACATTCGCTGTTATTCGGTACTCAAAAAAGCAGTACCAAAGTTCATTGTATCGGCGACTGCTTTTAATGACTTAGGAATCTGTAAGCCTTATTTGAGATCAGATATAAGTAATTGATGAAATGATGACTCAGTTTTTATTTTACCGAAACACACACATAATAATGTGTGTGTTCGAATGAATTCCTGTTTAACTCATTCAAGGCCCAGCCATGACGATACCTGTTCGTCATTTTCCAACGTGCGATTTTAGCTACATAGTGAAAAATTGCTGCCCTGCGTTACGGTGAGTAAAGAGTTCGTGGAATGTAATGATACTAATGATCTGTTACATTTAGTTCTTCACTTATAATTTAACCTCCAGCTTAAGGCGACGTGAGCTCAGCGCTTAGCTGCTTTCGAGGGGGTGAGGTGCGTGGCTTGAGGGGAGCAGGCGCGGGGTTAGCCGCTTGCCACCGCGCTCGCTGCCGATACCGAGATGTCACAGTATAGTGTATAGCCAGTAGTACAACTCTTAGTCACTACAACTGAACGGGTAAACCATAAATATAATGACCATTGTCAAGACGGCGCCATTATTCTGATGTATATGTCAATAGTTCAGTATAATCGAAACAATGCGAATGGCAACTCGTCATTTTTACATACCTACTTTCATACACCGTAATTAAATATTTTGACACAATGACAACACATCGTGGATTGTAATAAAATAGACTTTTTTATTTTATTCACCCTTATGTTATGATATAATTGTCAAATTGAGTTGATTTACATGTGTGTTTGATCATCTACTTGAAAAACAAAACGAAGTTATTGTTCCTTGCGAAGTATGTCTCAATATTGTTTTTGCATAATTTATTACAATAAAAGTCTTGTGAAATTAAAATATCCACACATAGAAAAATATAATCTATTTATTAATAAGTATTATACTTGTCATAATTCAATATGAGCCACGAGGCGGGTCAACCTAGATATACAGGGTGGATATTTTTTGGGTCAGTGAGGGCAGCTACCAGATCCCGTCCGGCTACGTGAAAATGGTCTTAGAAAAACTTCCTTCGATTTTGATTTTGAAATAGGCGTTTTCCTCGATTTGCGGCTTTTCTTGTCGGATTTTTTTTGGTCCCATACAAACTTTGGGTCCTGGATAGGAATTGGATCGATTGGCATCAAAAAAAAAAGTTTATCATAAATGATCTTTTTCTCGTACCCTGTATGTTTGTCCAAAATCTGTAAACGCCAATTTTCATTAATTTTAATTCGAGGGAAGGTCTTCTAAGACCATTTTCGCGTAGCAGCACGGGATCTGGTAGCTACTAGCTGCCCTCACTGACCCAAAAAGAAAATCCAACCTGTATATATACCAATAACATTTACAAAACACTGAATTATTGCGCGCACACGCTTGAAAGAGGCCTGGTACGCAGTTTTAAAACCGGCCAAGTGCGTGTCGGATCACGCACAGCGAAGGGTTCCGTACCGACACCTAGCAGTCCACTAATAAAATTGAAAACATTAATAATTTCTACAATATAAAACGTGAAAATTTAAATCAATATATATATATATATATATATATAAAAGGAGAGTGTTAGTGGGTATGTCCGGCCTTTTCTCCATGATCACTAACTGCCACCTTCTCATGGTTGCATTGCAGTGGTAGAAGGGCCTTGGTGTGCACTTGCAAGTAAGGGAGTTTGGTGGCGGTGGGTGGAAGTGGGTGGTAAAAATGGGGTAAATTTTAAATTTTCAATAGGAGTAAAAGAGACAGACGATAAGTGTGAAAGGGATATACTGTATGTGTAGTACATTCCAATAATGCTAATGCCCTCGAACAGTGCGACAAGGACAGCATTGTTAGAGCGAGACCGTCATATTTTCCAGAACTTTCCGGGGCGTTCGAAATCCTTCTAGAACATGCTCGAATGGTGAAGATGAAGACTCCATACAGACTTTCTAGACTTCTTCTTCTTTTTTTTTTCTAGAAACTTCGATCGCGAACATTCTAGAACATTCGGTACCTATGCCTATAGCTTGAAAACCCGTTTTCAGGCGGTTTCAGGATCCCTTATATCTGATATCAGTATATGGCGAAATTTCCAGCAGGATACAGCAGGACAGAGATAGCAGTAGTAGAACGATATAGCTAGGATCGTTTAAACACTGCTTAATAAGACGGATTACCTGCACCGGGGACGGCCGGCGCGGCCCTCGCATGAAGTAGTGAAATTTGCATAATAATACCCCAACTAACCCATTATGTGCCCCTCGGCAACGTTCTTTCACTAAAGCACCAATATACCGGCGTCTTAGTGCTAAAACTTAACATTAGCATGCAACTAGAAGGGGCCTCGACTCCACTCGAATAATACTCGTTAATCTCACTAGGTACTCCGTTAACCCTTCAAACGCCGAACGTCACAATAGAGTTACTCGAAATTTTTTCTACTTCGGTAGATCAGTGCATATTTTGACATTACTTAATACCGTTTGAAATTACTTTTACTCAAAGTATGTACCGATGGCCGTTGGGGCCGAAAGGTTCTCGAGTGGCGACCACGGACCGGAAGGCGCAGCGTGGGTAGACCCCAAGGTGGACTGATGACCTGGTAAAGGTCGCGGGAGTCCGCTGGATGCGGGTGGCGCAAGACCGGTCATTGTGGCACTCTTTGGGGGAGGCCTATGTCCAGCAGTGGACGTCTTTCGGCTGATATGATGATGATGATGATTATGTACCCATTTAACAGTTTTCGAACGCAGCACAGAACAGCAGAACCAAGACACCTACGGTAAGCGAAAGGTACAAGGATCGGTTTCCAGTCTACATGACACAACATATTTCAATATATCGTTTTAATCTTGGTATCAATATATTTAACTACATTTACGTTTCTAAAAACGGTTTATTTAAATAACAAAACTACATTTAGACGGAACGAGAACACACAAAAATTCGAATAAATATTTGCGGAGAGAATTCCGCTGTAGCAGCGAAATTCTCCAAACGGACCGAGTAAACAATTGGAAACATCTATCGGGAGCGTCTAGTCGCCTCACCAGTGACACTCGAACGATTCTCACTTGAAACTCGCACGCATCTCGTAGCTGAATCATTCCAGTTAACTACTTTTAGTGTCACCATATAAACGCCCCGTTGCCCCGAGGTGTAAGTCATATATAACACTAGGAAACTCAGAAGTTAAGTAGTCCGACGTGAGTACGGTCACGGGCTCATGAATACGGGGTTTATTTTGTATCTACGAAGGTAGCAAAAAAGCATAAGGCCTGCCATAGTAGCTTATGAACGCTTGTGACTCCAAAACAATAACAACCTCGTATAAGCCGACACTTGATTTCAGGATGGACGAATGGAGGTTTGCCTCGGTACCTTCCTAATCACCACAAGGAACGTACAGGGCAAGTATTAATAAGGACTGTATGTGTGTCTATTTGATTGTAGCTATCATAACTTTGCGTGTGACCTACGTATTTGTAAGAAAAAAATGAGAGCAATGACAACATGAAACACAGTGCGATAAAAGTCGAATCTAGCTGGACAATATTATTTGAGGCTCAAAATTGGTTGTAAACGTAATATTATGATGTCAAAATAGAAAAAAAAAAAACAAATACCGCGCCATATTTACAGTAAAAACATAACCAGGTTACGTTGACCTCCCGGTATAGGAATTCATTATGCGTGCCGGGGTTAGTTTATATTGGTCTTTTTTATGAGCTGTGTAAAGGTTGTTTACACACTAATTTGAAATTAATACTATTTTGACATATGTTTTCTACAATATTAAGGGGTAAATGAAATAAAATATATAATTTATATGTTTTTATAAGCAAAAAATACACCAAAATCACTCGGACTCACTACCATCAAAACTAGGCAAACTCACATTACCTAAACTTTCTTCATTTCGTACCTTTCGAATGTAATCTAATATTTTAGAGTACGTCATGATACGTTTTTCAATTGGCACACGATCCTATTCAAAAGCTACCAATTTTGAGAACTCTGTATTCCTCGGGTCTAATGGTTCCTCAGCTTTTTTTCATTTCATTGGCCAGTGCAGGTGTTTCAGTGACTGCTTTTATTATGGTTGCTGCATCACGATTACCAGATAAACGCGTAGATACCTCGGCTGCAGTTCCTAATTCTTGAGTATTACAAGACTGCAATAAGTGGTCCACTCGTCTTTTTTGTCGTTTTTGTTTTAAATGAAGCTTCTCTAAAGTCTATTCTTGGGTGACCAGGTCCAGGAGCAGAGTGTCCCGATGAAGACGTAAATGGTTGCAATTCGTATTGTAACGTGAAGTCTTCACTATTCAACCAATCAACACCTTTTGGTGATGCCTCGAATAGATCCCGTTTTCTTCCGCATATAGTCCACTTTTCGGTTAATTTTTAGGAAATCCGAGAAATATTAATTTTCAAAATCATTGGAGACTCCTCCGTAGCTCTGTTAAAGTCGAATTTGATAGAAAAATAGTCAAGACCCTTGTTTGTATCGTTTTTGTGGTGTTTTAGCCATTCTTCGTAAAATTCCCTATTAGGTATGGACAGTTCGTATTCCAAAAAAAAGTCGGCAATACGCATCAGTACGCAGTTTCTTATAAACATCAAATTAAAGATTATAAACATAGCTATCGTTAAAAAAAAAATCAGCCCGGGGAAAACAGGGGAAATTATTTTCCTTGTCTCTGATACACAAAATTTACCTCAAAAAACACGAATCCATCATACTCGACTCGATTTTTCTCGGCAATGGAATAGCCGTATTTAATGATTAATATATTAAAAAGTACTCCTTACCATGTACTTCGATCCATTACTAAAAGTAACACAATCCTTTTTGTATTAGTTATGAAATAGTAACAAATGAAGCGCAAAAAACCGAATGATTTCACTATCAGTCACAGTGTTTACGCACGCTTCGTCATAGTTTATAAGTTATATGAGGGTAGATAGACAAAAATATTATTGGAATCCTACCTTCGGGGATGTTAGCTATCGTTTTAGCCAACACAGCGGAGGAAATGACGTGACCCTTTTTGTCCAGCTAGATTCGACTTTTATCGCACTGTGCGCGATTCGATCTTAAAATATAACAAAACTGCTTCCTTATTTCAAGACCTTCTTTACACAAACCCTAACACTGTCTTTAAACAGAAGAAAACGTAAAAACATAATCCACGCGGATTCATCATTATACGGAAATCTCAAAGAACCCCATTACCCAATTTCCATGTAAAAGGACCCCCTTCAAACGGAGGCGAAGTCAGAAAATCGACGATCACATTATGTAAGCACCTCTCAATGCGATAGCTACGACGTTTCACTCTAAAAGGCTCCTTAACAGGTGGTTTACAGAGTTGTGTTTGGGTTGTTTGCGCGGAATCGTTGGGGCTAATTGTCCAAATAAACAAAAGCATTTATCTGGTGCGCCGAACGCAAGAACGAATAAATAGAGTGCGCTCTGTTGCGGAGAATGTTAATGTTGTGGTTAATGGAAACTGTTAGGCGCTTATTGTACTGTTATTTTCAAATAATAGCTATCATTGATCAGGCTGCTGCGACAGCGACCAATAATTCGAAACCGTACCTATAGTTGGGCCAAGTTTTTGGGCGTTGTAGTTTTTTTTTTAGAATTGTATGAAAATTGGTAGTTTGGAAGAGTTCCTAATTCTGAACAATATATGCACGATTTCCTACAGTGTCCCACATTTTTTTTCCATTGAGTGACAAAACGTATGGGATTTTCGTAACTCAGTGGATAAAATGTATGGGGAAATATTTTTTTTCGGCGCCATATTGTAATTTTTAATTTACTTGGACAGTCAGGAGCTCTTCCAACCTACCAATTTTCATGCAATTCTAACATTTCTAACGAAAAAAAACTACTACAACGCCAAAAAAATTGGCCCAGTTAGGACTTGTGTAATCGCAACAAGGTCTACTTTTCTCTGTGGGTTAGAAGGTCAGATGGCAGTCGCTTTCATAAAACTAGTGCCTTCGCCAAATCTTTAGATTAGGTGTCAAAACGCTTGATGGATTGATCGACTTATATTTATATAGTTAGCATTGCGCAAAATTTTGTGGCACTCAAAATTAAATTTCATGCGCTCTGCCAATCCTTTTTGTAATATATTACAGTCATAATTTTATAAATGGGTGAGAGCACAATATAAACAGATTGAACAGGCAATATGTTTCGCCAAAGATTAGACGCCCGGGCACGATTTCAACTTATTTTCAACCTTGCCTCCAGCTCAATTCCATACACGTCACATTTGAATCATATTAGTTGCGCTCTCGCTTCCTCTCGAACCAAGGCTGATGTGTCAGAACAGGCGCGCGACTAATACGAATTTAATTCAAACATAATACGTTTCCAGAATGGTGCCGCAGGTATACCCCAAATATATCCCCGAAGGCACCGCGTTATGTAAAACCATCAAGGCTCGTAAAGTATTTTCGAGCGATTTATAAAGGTTCCCGTCCCGCATATGAAAGAGGCTAGTTTCCCGCAATGTCCCGGGATTCCCCGGGACTGATATATCGTCGAGGCGACGGAGCACATGTGGGAGATTGGGCTCATAACTTCAGAGCATGTTGCACCTCGTGGCTTTGTTTCCCAAGTAAATAAATCAGTTTTTAACCACGTTAGCATGATAGGGCACTGCGTACTAAAAAATACCTAAACAACGTAGAATACTGTCTATTTAGTATTTCTACCCCTAGCTGGCAACTCTTAAACTTTCACTAGTCTGACCCAAAGCAGACAAATAAATTTAAGTAGAAGCTTGCCTATGGGTAACAAAACGTGTCAAATGGTCACTTGTATTATGTTCTCATTTTCACACGACCAGTCACCCCCATATTTTTTTCTATAAAATTAATTTGAATGGCACAGGTTCAATTTGATATTGAGTACTTACTACAATACATATTGAGTGCCAATAGATATATGCGGGCGAAATCGGTCAACAAAACAACATTATCGATAATGACAGAAAAGTAGCGTACACAAAAAGTAATGAATAGGTAAACTATAAGAAAGCAGGAAAAGTGGCAATAAGGCGCCGAGGTCAGTTTTATGAGGCTATCGGCGTCTAAGGGCCTGCTCCCACTGGCGTTTTTGATTCAATTTTCGTTGAAATATAATTAGGAAGTGAATGAGATGAATCGAATGGAAGCCGCGGACAGACTGGGCGCTCGTGATCGCATCACGCGCTCAGACGCTCGCCAGTTGTTCGTGGTCGGTGGGACAATGATACGAATACTCGGACAATGATACTGTTGTTTGAACATGTCTATAAATTTAGACCTGTCTTTTCTATTTCGTGCTTGAAATTTTGTGTTTTGACTCGGAATGAAGTTTCGTCCGGCTGCTTCGCAAAAAAAACGAAGCATTTTGTTGGTTTATTCTCAATTGAACCAAAATACATATAAATAGGGATCTAATCAGCAACTATCCATAAAAAGTCAAAAACACTGTTATTATGAAATTTGCAGGGACACAATCACGTCACAATTTTTGACGGTCAAACAGCGTCCATTTTTTCATCTTTATGTATCTAACTTTAAAATAGTTATATAGTTTTAAGATTATTTTGCGAGTTTTATTAATGGGCAATGCAAGAATACTTAAGTTTTACTAGTGTCATTTACGTATTAATTATATTCTACTTCTCACCTATGTACCGGCTTACCATCCGTACACGCGGCTCATTAGTGCCGCGGGTTGCGACAGCGGCCATGGCAAGCGGATTTACAACTTCCCCCCTCCGTCGGCATTATTCACGAACTGAGCGTTCAAATATTCATAGCAGCCTAATTCCCGCGTGTTCCCACTGTTCCTAGTTACGCAACTCTGTGTCTGATCCATAGAATACGGTAATACTTTGATTGGCACCCAAGTTTAAAGCAATACTTTGATTGGCGCTGAAGTTAAGAATAGGACGTTCCAATAAGGTACCGATGAAAAGTAAGTATGCTTGTTTGTCTAAAGTATAGGTACTCACCTACATAATCAATATTTTAAACTCAATCAGGTACTTTACCTACTATTTAATATGATTTAAAAGTTCAAGTTAATTAAACGAACTATTTCCGCGAATTGTAATTAGTGACACAAACGACTCCGCTGCGGAGTTATTTCTTCGAACACTCAATTCGTCGCTTCATTTCCGCTTCCGTTTCATTCGACATCTACTTTCAATCTTATAAGTCTTATAATATAACACATCATCATCAATAACATTTAAAATGAATGTTTGGTCGCTTTTTAGAAATCTATACTAAACTTCTTATTTATCGAAAAAAAAACAGTAATTGGCACCTATTAATATTATGCGTGACTGTTTCCAATATTGTTTTGACGATTGATCGTAGCGTATAGCGTAGGGGTTTAACCTTACAACAATAAACTTCAGTCTACTACGAGTACCAGTAGTTGTTCTGTCAATTGTTTTTAATTTACATTTATTTTAACAGAATGTATATAAAAAATCTGTCCGTGAAGTGGGTCATGTATACGCAGCTTAATTAATCACGCCCCAGAGCAAAGTCTGACTTTTCCAAACAGACATTGAAAACTGGTAACGACATCGCCTCGCCAATTTCGAAACGTTTATTTAGGAGCCCAACGATTAAATATTTATACAATACTCTTAGGTTCTCGCGACCTTTGTCTAGCTTAGGAGTTTTATTGAAAAGTTTCCGGCCGACAAGATCTGTCCAAAGGGAAACTACTTACAAACATTGTTGGGAATATGTCGAAGGCTCCGGGTCTGCAAAGTTTCGGAGACCTCTGACACCGCGACTTCGGAGTTTGGACGAGCGATAAAAAATAAGATTGGACGTTTTCAAGACCGTAATTATGGCGATAAGAGATTAAGAGCGGGTTGCAGTAACTTACTTACAATTACAAATCGACTAACGCATAATACGGCGCCAGGGCAGCTGTCATCCCATACGAACTTGTCAAGCTTTTCATACAAGCGGATTTTAATGAACACCGGTGCTTACGATTGGCTATAGACGGTTTGGTGCAACACACCCTAAAACGAATGGAGCCCACTGTAGCCGAGAGGTGAGGCATACTTTAAATCTGGAGGTCGAGTGTACGAACGCCGGATCCTGCCGCTGGATATAAAAATAAACTTTGTTAGAAAGACATCAGTGGGTTTTCGGTGAAGTAAAACATCATGAGTTTGTCTTAGGCCGCCGAGAACGGCCGGCGAGCCGAGAACCGAGCGGCCTGGAGAGAAATAGTGCGGAAAGTGACGGCCTCACGTAGTCACGACCCTCAGTCATGAGGATGCGACCAAGAAGAAGAAGAAGAAGAAGTGTCAACGTCAAACCTGGGGATTTGATGCGAAACCAGACCCCAGGCTCCTTAGGATGCTACCGGGATAAACCCTAGGAGGACGGTGAAGAGATTTAAGCGAATACTGAACGTTTCTAAGTCAGTTTAAATAGCGATAATAATCAATGACCTTATGAAATTAGATGAGGATGAGGAACCTCGAGGCCGAATTAGAATAGTAAGGCTCGACTATGGGAATCTGCTTGAAGTGTGCGCGCGCGATGAGCTAGCAAACTCTCTGGAATATGACGTTTTCCGACGGGGCACTAAAAACCCATCCATCCATCCTCCTAAGCGTTATCCCAGTACAGTTGCATCCTGACGGATGCCTGGGGTCCGCTACATTATCCCAAAATTTGGCAGGGCACTGAAAGTATAATTTCATATTATCACTTAAGTTTGTTAGGTCATCAAGCCAGGTGCACAAATCTACTCGACTCCCGAACTTCACTTCGCGTCGACCGCAGACTCGACCGCGGACCCACACCGTTTCAATGTGTGCAAGTTATTCCTCAAACTAAGCATAGCTCACCTTGTCTTACTCACTAACAGTTAGTCTAACAACGAATCGGATCGTTTTCTAAACAACATCGCTCCGGCTGCGTATCTCATATTCTATGTATACGGTCAACCAATTTGATTTCTTGGCCATTTCGTACCTTGTCACAGTGACATTAATATGAGATCTCTAGCGGCTTTCATATTGATTCTCACTATGATAAGGTACAAATTGGCCCAGAAATCAAATTGGTTGACTGTTCATTATAATCCAAACTAAAACTAATCTATAATACATGAACAAGATAGTTCCTTCATGTTTTTATACACCGTCATGTCATGTCACAACAGAACACTATGTAGATAGGTAGTCATCATCCTGACGATCATTTTATCATGGTTATATATGTTACAAGGTTTTATTTATTTCTCTATCGTGGGGTCCAATCTTAAAGTTAAATGTATGACCAATTTATTAGTTCACTAAACTGAGAATTTGCATATTACATTTGTAAATGTATATATGTTATTTAAACGTTAAAGGACACTAGGAAATTCATTGTGCAACTCATTATTTAATTTTCATTCCTATCCTACCTGGCTACAAACGCATCGCATAAATCGCATTGCTGTAACGCAAGAATGCGCGCACTAATCAAGATTACTTCAGTACGTCGACGTATATACGTATATGTCATATACAAGTATAAAACTTGAAAAACTCGTGACAGAATATATAGGCAATTTTTCTAGTGCTACAAAGCTACTGCCCTAATATAAACAAAGCTTGAGTGTTGGACCGAATAAATAATGAAATCGTTTTACGTTGCTCAAAAATACCCGGCGGCTGAAGTCGAGTATCAAACGGTTGTAAATCTAATTCCGTGTGCAGTAAAGTGAAAAATGCAATAAAACGTTTACAGCCGCCGGTTAACAATGTGCCGAATTTAATCCGACGTGATATTGCTCAATAAAATGTATTATGATTTGTGTTCTAGTGATGGACATAGATATTCTCAAAATGGACGTTGACTGCCGACCATATTGGAAGGTAAAGTGTACAGCGTATATGCATATATGTTTGTGCATACAAACAGTGTAGCTGTGTATAGCGTATTGTCAATAATAAATAACATCGTTGGCTCAATCTGATGGCCAAAAATCTTTTTTTTTTTTCGTTTTGGTGGTGTTTTTTTTGTTGAAAGTGATTCAGAAATAAGCTTCCCAATTTCGGTGACAATTAGTAAAATATACAGAATACCAAGATTTATGCTATTTCTGAGATGTAGTGACAAATAAAACAAAATTATAGGTACCACTTCGCATGCCAATGTAATGTAAGGTATGTACATCGACGTTTCTAAGATGCGAACAGTCAAAATTGGAAAATTATATGCGCTCAATTACCAAATATGCGAGATGTGAGTGTTGAGATATTTTAGTCACTGTGAGATCGTATATACATATATTTATGACTTTGACTAAACGTCTTTAAGAAGATATGATGATGATGTGTTCAGCAGAACCCTCAGTAAAATGACGTTTATTACCATGACTTTAAAATCCACCGGCATAAATAAAGAGCGTAGTTTACGAAGCGAACACGCGCTGTTATTAATAGTTTTAATTGTTTCCAGAGTGCTCGAGTGACCAAGGGAATGGAGTTGGCAGCCATTTATATCAATGCTAAAACAAAGTACTTATACAGTGAGCATAAGTAGCTCTTTCGGTATTTCCTCCCCCGATTGCTCGAGTGAGTCGGTAACGAGTGTGTGCCGCTAGCTTGCATGCAGCAACCGAGTCGTGGGTTGTATTTCCACACACTGAGCGAAAAAAAATACTAATTATTAGTAAGTTTTAGTGAATCCCAGGACAAGGAGATTATATACTAACGGTTACAAGACAGTTTTTGATAATAGTAGTTATTTACTAATACCAAAAAAAATTGTCCTTGTAACTACTCATTACTACTAAACTGTTTTGTAACCGTTAGTATATAATTGATTGTCTTGGGATTCACTGAAACTTACTAATAATTTGTATTTTTTTCGCTCAGTGCAGAGGAGGAGCGTAGAACTGAAGAATTTATCAATCTAATTAGTTTCTTAGCATCACTCCTCTCCGATTGGATTTAAAGGTCAAATGGTCAATTCTGCTCGTTATTACCGTTGCGCTTCCGCGCCACCGTAACTAGTAGAAACACCCAGCTGCAGCCAAAATATGTTTTTGATTTGGACGTACATTATTATTAAATGACGACCGCTTTAGCTTAGTTGGTAGTGACCCTGCCTGCGAAGCTGGAGGTCCCGGGTTCGATTCCCGGCCGGGGCATTTATTTGTGTGATGAGCACGAACATTTGTTCTTGGGTCTTGGATGTCTTCTATGTATTTAAGTATTTATTTATCTATATAAGTATGTATATCGTCGCTTAGTACCCATAGTACAAGCTTTGCTTAGTTTGGGACTAGGTTGATTTGTGTAAGATTGTCCACAAATATTTATTTATTTATTTATTTTATTATTTATATTATCATTCATGGCACCTACTCGTTCAAAGTTCAATGTGCCCAAATAGTTCGGTACACCATACTGAATATATAGTATGTAGACCGAGGCCGAACTACATATTTGGGCACTTTGGCTGCTACGTACTATTTATGACACTGACTGTACCTAATTACTTTACTACGAGTACGTTATTTAATTTTGTACTACTTAAATCTGATATTGGATTATATTGTATTCCAATTTTAATTTAATGCGCAGACAAATAGCCATACAATTGGACTGTCAGGTGTAGTTGATGGCTGTACCCAAATTCAATTAGACTGTAGATTGATGTGAACCGATTTACAGAACAGATCGCCTCGATGACTAACCGCTGGAAGCAGCCGTTAAATTCTACGCAGCCATCTTCCAAGATGGCTTCATTTCCCGCCTTTTTTAACGCGCGTTGTTAGGGTTGCCACTGGACGGAAACCGGTTGTGGTTACTTATATACGACTCATGAAAAAACACACATAAAATACAACAGAATACATTATAATGATGGGTTTTGACTAAAACTAATTAGCGTTCTTGGTTGATTCTCGGTTAAGACAAAATATCTACATGTAAGCAATGTATTGCGTATTTGCTCACTTGGTCAATCAAAAAAAAATGTAAGAAATCTGAAGTTTTAAGTAACGCAATATAATCTAAAAATAATTATGTATTCATTTAACTGTGTAAAAAATTAAAGCATGAAGAGTAGGTATTAAGGTAAGGTATGAGTAATGTCGAGTCGTTCTGTGACAGATCAGGTTTAGGACACGCAAACCAGCTTGTCATTCTCAGGCTGGTTTTCCATTAGAGCTATGCTCTAGCTCTAGTGGAAAACCAGCCTCATTGTGGAACGCAGAGAGATAAAGATTTTTACCCATTATGTCTAGTTTCGTCCTTCAACTAGCAATTATGAATGCAAGTATGTAATATCGGATGTATGTTCATTCATCCGCTGAGCGGGTGGATGTCGACTGTTCGATACAATGAGGCTTAAGAAAATATAATGGCCGTTTCTTATCCAATAGAGACAGCCCTGACTCGACTCATACCGTTCAATTCGCAGCCCAACTGCCGTAAAGCACGGCGCGGTGAATTAGATACCTCTGTGCCACTGAATCAATGTTATGTGCCAGCCGCGCTCACTTGTTCCCGTGAAGTCGTTTATCGTTAAAGGTAACAACATATTTACGGCATCATTCACTTATTGAACATCAAGAATTAAACCGAATTAAGTAGCGCATATAATTATATTACACATTACACAAGTGCATAACCGAAGATCAAGTCATATTGGTTGGAGGCGACCTTTCGGTAAGCGTTATGAATGAGAGCCGGTTTCAATACACGGGGTCCCGCGAGACTGAAAAGTTATTACGAGCGAGCATAACCGCCGCAGAGCAAACTATGGGCTCAACCAATATTGCGACAGAGAACATTCACGTACAAGTAGCTGTTCAGTTTTGTAACAACACAATTGAATTCAAACTATTGTTAGTCGTGAACCCTAATCGTGAGTTTTAAGTGAGAATTTTTACATCGGAATGTACTGAAACAATTCTTATTTTCCAATATGAACCCAACAAATGTATACGGCGTGTAGCCTGCGGCCGAAACACGACATCAACATTTATCGCGCGATTTGTTATCGTTAAATTTCAATATGGCGGATTGCGTTCAAACAACCCCTCGTAATGCGCACCGCATATTTACACAGGCACCGATGGACGCTCGCAAAAATTGTAAATGTCCGATAATTATTAATACGGTTAATTGAAAATTGGCCGAAGCGAGATGACGAGTTGCCGATAAAGCTGACACACGTGTGTGTTACTGCCTATATATACCTCACCGTTTGTAGTTGCCGCTGGCTAGTCGATTATGTAACGGTTCATATTTGTGAGGTCTATCTTTCAATTATAGTATGGAAAATACCATTTCTTGGATCAGGCCTCCGCAAAACGTTACGGCCGATATTTTTAAGTGCAGTAAGTAGTTAGAAAATATGGATACATTATAAATATATTTTGATGCAAAACATAACATAGACGGTTATAAATCTCTTTTCAGTTAATTTTATTTTATTTCCTGCTATTATATATATTGTATGCCGGTCCGTGAGTCACCGACGGTTACTGGCTGAAAATCAGCGCTGTAGGTGTTTAACACCTCAGCATAATGCTGAGCCAGTGTCCGTTTCACTGCCACGGGGACACACGTGAGCTTTTGTGTATGTTTTTCTTCTTTTGTTTTCTTGTAATATTGTGTGTCTTCTGTGGTCTCTATCTATCTATATATCTTTTCGTATACGAAATCATGTCTTTTTCGCATGTAGGCGGCGTAAAGGAAAATCCAGCTACGTCTGAGGCGAGGCGAATGAGCAAATGCACTTTCCCGATACGCGCGACGGGTTGACACGCTGAATAATGTTGGGTAGTCTTAAACCGGCTACACACATGCGCCCACACTACATTCACATGATGTACTCGATAAATTGCAATAAATATGACTAGCACGTCTGGGGACAAGCAGGAGTGACAACATAAAAATATTTGATGTCGTGCCTGCTTTGCAATCCGTTAGATTAACGGAGAGATTCTTCTGGGTAGAGCGTGCGGCAGTCGCTTCCATACAAAGTGCCTTTATTTTTACCTACTGGTAAGTAGCAAGAGAATCCCATGGGGCCGTCTCTGAAGAAGAATTATAAGTAGGTACGTACACCAACTGCACTTCATCCTATCTGACAATAACCCTATTCAAGATAACCCATAGTTTAAGCGGGCCCTTTTATTTTTCCGACGTTTTCTTTACAGGCAGGGACTGCAAAAGAACGTAAAAATTCTTCTAACAATTCACCGTTCAATTGTTTCCTCTCTGGCTACGAGTAGGTACAATGGAACTATCTTTGGCCGACCCCCGCGTAGCGGGCCCACTACTCCCACCACCCTTTTTACCTCCGACGCTCTTTAAGACATTCTTTACGGCTGTGTGAAAATGCCTTCAGGTATTACTTACGGTTACGTTAATAAAGTTGGCAGATGCTGGTTAAAATTGACTTACCTGTAAAGAAAAACAAATACGTTTATTTCCAAAATAGTACGAATGTATGACAAAAGGTTTGTAGAGCGTGGTAAAACACACTTAACTTCACACTGAACGCAAAAACCTCCGAGGACTTGAGAATTTAAATTTTTTGTCAGTATAACTAAACAATGTAAGATTTTTACGATTCTACCGAACACATATCTTATTTAAGATGCAGCTGACGCACATAATGAACTTACACGTAACTCAGGTCTACTTAGTGCTCTCCCCTCTCCCGTGCTCCCCACACGAGACTAGAGTGGCTCAGGCATCGCCGTCAATTATCCAGACGAGCAGAGACCGATGGGCCGCCCGGGCTGATTCAGGGCTACATCGTCTACAACTAACCGGATTAATATTAACCCGTTGCATGACACTGTCTCCGTCACACCTCGGTCTTATCATATTCGATATGCTACATAGACTACAACTTGTTTCAGTTTTAGTTAGCAGCTATATTATACTTCGCTTACGTACCGTGTGTGCATTGTACGACAGCTACCTTTGTACAAAAAAACGCACGAAAAATATAGACAATCTTTACTTCAAATGTGAAACAAGATCAAACTGAAGAATCCACAAGCACTGCATGCCTACAGTTTGTTATATTCATCGAAGAAACTTGGAATATACGACAATGAAATTCTAAATTGAAACTAACATTTGCAAATGAGGTCTATACATTTAGTGCCTTCTTTTGTGCAACGACAACATGAATAAGCAAGATTATTTTCCAAAACAACATAAAAAGGAGCACCAGCTTTTGATGTGGCGTTTATGGTGTAAAACAAGCGAAATTACGGCCGGCCGGGCATAAATGGAAGCACTCGAGCCGCGTCGAGCACGGCTCGTGCAAACCGCGAGCGACTCGAGCCACTCGAGCTGCCCACCGCTATTAGCTGTACGAGTTTGAAATGAATGAAACCTCGTTAGGTACTTAGCAAGAGGTGTGCTGGAAACAATAGAACGAATCAGCTTTTAAAACCATCCTATTTAATCTCGAGGATAGTAAGAATTTGAAGATAAAAGGAGAATTACAAAGGTACGGGCTCTTTTAGTCAACACTAAGGGTCAGTTGCACCAACATACGAACACAGGCCGGTCATCGTCAAATATGGCGCCGGCAGCTGTCATCCCATAGAAACTTGTCAAACTTTCCATACAATCAGATTTGACGAACACCGTTTACGATTACAGACGGTTTGGTGCAACCCACCCTAATTGACATGCAGGTCATGACATGACGTCTATCGTTGGGCGTACGGATTTTTGTGCAACCACCACCAACATTTAATCATTATGCCATTTGGCATTAAGCCAGCGATTTGTACAATTTTGTGTATTGAGCAATAAAGTTTAAATAAATTATGCCATTATACGGTTACTTACTTACACGTCAATAACTGGAAGTTTTTTTGTAAATAGTATTTTCTCAAAAATAGTATGAAATGTTCTCATAACATCTGTGAAGATAGTATCCGAAAGTGACTCATCCTGGATAGTTACCAGAAGTGTCCAGGAAATCACACCTACTGTCCAGGAAGTAAGTATGTAAATCCTTTTACATATCATAATATTTGAATTTAGAACTAGAAGATAAAAGTTGGCAGTAATTGACATTAAAAAAAATGTAGCTACCATGGAGGTTGACGTGTCCGTATTGCACGATGTGTATTGGCGGGAAATACAGTTCAATCATGTTTTTAACTATTTCGAGACTAATTTAGAAATTAACATGAATAGATTGAATGAAATTAAATACTAATAGTAAACATAAAATAAATACGATTTTATTTACGATTATTTAAATACGATTTTATAAATCTATTCTATTGGGGTTGTGGCATAATATCAGTGTCTTAACACAACATCTAGCTAAATAAAAGTTGCCATTGTATTTTGACGGGATTGACTTCATTGATTTAATTAATATATACAGAAGTATAATTGCTAAAAATGAGTTTAGATGAATCAGATTGCGATACATACACAGATCGCACTAGGTACTGAAAAAATTACTTCCACCCATACCATACCATACCAAGTCTAAGGTGGTATTTGACCATTTATAAAAAGTTCATCAAGTGGAAAGCGGAACATGAAAGTACAAGTTGGTCAGAATGCAGGTACTATTAACCGTTGTTCATACAATTTGTTTTATTTTTGAGAAAAGCACTATACAAGCTTCGACCGTAAGTGCCATCCTGGCCTCGTATTATAGCCGGACCTCGCCTGCGGCTCGGCCGGCTAACTCATACTCGTCCAGGATGGCTTACTTACTGGTCTCTGCAGTAATGTACTAATATTACAGGACTAACTAAAACAAGTTACGTTGTGCAACAGCAAGTGTAGATGCCATATTGCCAAGTTTTTCGCGCGACAGACAACTTTTAAATTGCGTGAGTTCAAGTCACGTTCAAGTCCAACTTATTGGACTCCTCCTAGAGTCGGCGCGCATGAATGCTTCCCGCGAGCAGTGGGATGGCTGCCGCTCGTACACCTTGTAAAAGGCCCTTAAAACTTTCCATCGCAGCCCCTCTCAACAATAGAGCAGACTCGCAACAAACTTGGAGAGTAACAATTCCACTTATTGTAATTAGAAGACAAAATATTGCATTTTTTGTTATTATCTAAGTGACGACGCGTATTTGACATAGTTTGCCGTATGTCATCGGCAAACTTCTATAAAGTACAAGTGCAATTGACTCTTTAAAATAGTATAGAACACATTTTATGTTAAAACACTCGGCGTAGCGCTTTGCCGTGTGTTAGCATATTTGGACAGTTAACGAAAATTTGAAAAGTGCAGTCACATAAAGTTAGGCCATTAACGAAATCTCAAGAGAAATGCGATGTCAAGTACAGTCTACGAGACTGTAGAACCGCGCTCCCGGACACGCTTTCTTGACCCGCTGCTACACCGCACGGCACAACGTAAACAGCAGTTACGCTGGCACGCATGAATGGGATCGATAGTACGCCCTCCCGGCCGCCACCCGCCGCCCGCCGCGGGTGCTGGTGCGGGCAACGACCCCGCGTCTTACAGCTGGCTGCTCTGGGTCAATGTTAACAATTAATAGAAAAAAGTGTCGCTTAAGCGGATGGAGCAAAACATATGCGACTTGAGCGGTTGCGATGAGGCTTTGCTGTTCTTTTGACGTACATACTCGCGTCTGTTCCTCAGCAAAACAAACAGATCTTACAATATGCCTTTACTAACTCATTCGCTTCGATAGTATTCAAAATTATATATACACATTTCCACGCATCTATTACAAAAATCTACACATGACTTTTTACCGTCCTGCTTTTGGATTAAAGCTAATACAGTGCTGAAAAGGATTCGAAACGTCGGGACATATTTAACACAATATACGTAAAATAATTAATTCCGTTTAAACCGTTATACTGAATGTCCTTATTACCAAAGCATTAAAGCGTGTTCAAATATTTTATGGTGTAAATGACGTTAATATAACTCACTGAAACGCCTCAAGGCCCTACGGCGAACAGCGGCGTACGTAAGCAGTTTGGGGCTGAATATATTACTGATGTTCTGTCTCCGCTAATTGCTAAGCAATTAATATTAGACACCGCGCCTCGAGCCTCATCTAGCATATGCACTGAATGGACTGAGAGAATGTTCACGTTATAAGACACAGGTGTTTAATAGGACAGTATACTCTAACTAAACGTTATGTATGTTACGCTCTGTCGGGTATTTATTTCTTGATTTGACAGGTCTATGAAAGAGATTCAAATTCAGATTCAGGCATCTATACGTGGGAAAAGGAAAGGGGGGCTCTGCCGTGTCGCAAAATGAATACTATTCAGAGTGAGGCTTTACATCCAGCACTGGTCTACCGTACGGTGCATACATAAACAGATGCGAGTACATGGCGCTTTTGCAGGTACGCTAAAAGTAATTTGTCTAACATAAGTAAATAGTATGAGTACATAAGTAAGTAGTATGTTTTGATACGATGCGTGTTTACCCCGCATATCTTGCTTACCATGAACACCGTGTGTCGTACACCTTCAAACCGGTATTCATAATTAACTTTACCATATTATCTCGTTAAAACGCACACATGAACGCGTACATGCGTAAACCATATAGCCCACACAAGCAAAATTGTGAAAACCAGCGAGGAAAGGGGTCGGCTCGCCTGCTTACCATAAAACAACAGACGCGTCTTCATTACACATTTTAATATCTAGTTTATTATTGTTGCAGAAAATACTGTACCATCAGAGAAAACAACACAGAGGGAATTTGTGAAACTGTAGAAAATCCAAAGTGTTGCGTAGAGTGAAAGAGAAGAGAACGTTGTTAAACACTATAAACAACAATAGAAGAGGGAAGATGATTGGACAATTGATACGGCACGACAACTTCTCCAAGACCGTTTTTGAAGGAAAGATAGAAGGAAGGCGAGGCAGGGGAAGACCAAGGCGCAGTTACATGGACCAAATAAAAGAAACAGTTGGCGTCGTGTCGTATCAAGAAGTCAAAGAGCTGGCGTACGAGAGGGAACAATGGAAAATACTCCACCGACAAGAGGATAACTCTTAAATTTGATGATGAGAACATCTAAGTCCATTTAATTTCATATCATTAAATTAAAATGTGGTATTTTACTCACAACCAAATCAGCAACTCTTTATGTAAGGTCACATAAGCTCGATTGGTACGAACTTTGTAGGAAAACATGAGTGACGTCACAATTGCCTATTAACGTAAAGCATGGGGAAATGAGTGATACCGAAGAGTGATATTTTTAGTACCGCACAGTCCGCACACCTACGTCTATCTCTAGTGATCAGAGATATTAATGATAGACTTTGGTTGTACGTTAAATTCAATGTTAGATTTGCATGTAAACTTTGAAAACCTGCAATAGAGACTGGTAGAGAATGCCTCATGGCATTAAGTCCGCCCTTTGTACTTATTTTGTATGTGCAATAAAGTTTAAAATAAATAGTGGTTATGCAGTCATCAGCAAAGTAAATCTATGCATAATGATGTCAATAGTCTTTATTATTAATAATAATAGTGACACCTTTATTTGCGTATCTACTTGTGATGCTAACTGTACAATATTGGCGCCTATCCTTAGTCCTGGCCAATCTGAAGTACATTCCAGGACTCCCGGCGGGCGCGGCTCGCGAGTAATTCATCATTTATTATAATTGATAGCCTTTTCCGTTATCAGTAATAATGGTGATTGATTACAGCCGGAACTTCGGCTATTTGATCAGTTAGTACATAATGAGGGATTCCTGATAACGTATTGTTACTCGTAGTAATTATGAATGATGCTTTTTATTTTTCTTTAGTTATCACTTTTTGGTTTTGTAATAAGTATAGGTAGATCTTGATATGTTTTACTGTGGCAAAATCCCGTAGAACATATCAGCATCATCATTCTCCTGAGAGCCAGGCTCTTGTCAGAGCAGCTTGATCTTTGCCAAATTATTGATATTTGATATTTCTCCATCTTTGCCGGTCCAATGCCAGCTTCTTGACGTCGCCCGTAGCACATGTTGCGCTCGAGAGTATGTCGACTTATCTCGAGCTACGCGTCTTTTTCTGATTGGCGCTGTTAGAAAGTGACGGATAGCTCGAGGTACGCCGACATACTCTCGAGCGCAACACGTGCTAGGCCTACTGGTACGACACGACATCCACATCCTCCTTTACCTGGTTCATATAGCTTTTCGGACGGCTACGTTGGTTATTCGTTCTGTCCATTTTATCCCTTCCACATAAATGGTTGGCTGATAGAGCACAATTATTTGTTTTATGCAATAAAGACTAAATAAATAATATATTAGGCGAAATAAATTTTGAACATATTATTTGGAGAGATCTCACGTGACATTTTTATTTTGTCTTTATGTTAAGTAGGTGTTAGCTTCCAATAAAACAATCGCAATTTCGCTCAGGCCCAGAACCATTAAACTGTTTTTAAAAACATCCAACAAAAGCTGAAATAACGAAATCCAAAAGACCGACCCTATCTCCGTTGTTTTACAAATTTAATTGCCTGTTCGCTCCTAATTTCATCATACGCGAGTTTATTATTTGTTTACAAGTAATTCTTCGTTTACGGTTGATATGTTTACATTACAACGTCAGACGTTATTACGAAAGAATTTGAAAAACAAATTGAAAATTACAATACTCGCACAAACACGTGTTCCCGTCAGAATGACAGATCGTGACAGTGGCACGCGACGGGTGGCGATAAATATGACAGAACTAATAAACGAGCGATCCAGCCGTATTAAAACGTAATCCTTCAGCTAGTGCCGAAACAGCGTAGGTGGCTTGATTTATGTGGGAACTTCTGGCGGTCCGGTGCGGAGCAGATTTGGCAGCTTTACATTAGTTTCGCGTTTAAAGGTGTGTGATATATGTAAAGATGACTAAACCTTTTTGTGTTTAACAAGATAAGAATTAGGTTAAGGTTAAATTAGTTTTACATGCAATGAGATAAGAAATGTTGTATTTACGTTTACGAACTTTAGTTGACAGTCCGACGATACATCGAGACGGATCGGGAATCAGGACTATTTTACAAACAGTGCCGATATTTGTAGTTTTATGCTAGCAGTTTATAAACAAAACTGATTTACGTGTAAATACATAATTTTGTAACGATACAAGTATACATGGTAAATCAATGTGTATTTCATAACATGATTTTGTTGTGAAACGAAACTTGTTATTGCAAACCTAGTTACGGCGGCGGGCGGAGCGCTGCAGCTGTAAATCAAATATGAGCTCGTTACCGTTGCATCCGTCCGGATGTTTCTCGTAGAGTAAATGTCACTCGCATTGATGCTAAAAATTTCATGTGTTGATATTATCTACCTTTTATAGGCTTATAGATACGGATGGCCGATGGCGCAGAGTTACTGGTAAAAATTTGCTATAGATCCTAAACATTCTAGAAGAAAACTGGGAGCCGATTTTTGAGAGTCGAGCGTTCGACTTTTCACTCGAGATCTGTCAAAAAACTATGATGTTTTGAAAGATGTCAAATGAAAAGTCGAGCGCTCGACACTTAAAAATCGGCCCCCTGATCTCCGTCGAAGTTTTATTAAAAATGTATTGTGTCATTGATATAAAACAACGCAAAACGAGCAAAGGCAATTGAACGAAAAGAAACGTCGCAAGAACAGTCTAAAAGTATTATAGGCATGACATGATTCCATGATTGTCATAAACGAAAACGAAACAATATAAACGACCCTTCTATTGTCAATAAACGTCCCCTTCATCATTAACGTAAGGCATAATAATGGGTGCTTACAACAGAGTTAAGTGCGTCCTAGAAGGGCGACGGTCCACCACAACACTAGCATACCTGGCTCATTCTGTTCCATAGAGTGCAGATCCTGTTGCGAGCGGCGGCGCTGCCGGTACTGCTCGCGGTAGTCGGGCCAGCGCCCGTACTGCGCAGGCGCATTCAGGTACTCCTGCGATGAGAAGCGGGCGGCGCGCGGCGCGAACCCCGCCTGCGCATAGTAGTCGTGCCGGAACACCACGTCCGGGTGGCTCATCCCGCCCGGGACGATCTGGCTCCCGAAGTGGCTCCTATGCCCCAGGTACTCCGGCTTCATAGGCACAGGGCCGTCAGTTAACTCATGCCCGTGGATAGACGTCGATCGCTGCGGACCGTAGTCCCGCATCCGATTCGAAAACTCCATTCCCATCCGATGCGGTGAGTAATCCAAGCCGCGAGGGCCCATCTCGAAGTGGCCGTGCGGGCGCCCGCGGCTGTGGCTGTAGAACTGGGCGGCAAAAGGGTTCTTCCCGTCCTGATTTCGGGCTGGACTGTAATTAGTATCATTCTTCTTCTCTTCCGGCTTGGCTTTCTCTAGTGTACCATTGAGTTCTTTCTTAGGCGTGTCGTTTTTCTTGTGAGCGGGCGATTCAGACATTTCCTGGGACGCCCGCCGGTTGAACTCCTTCTCGGGCACGAATCCTTGAGGCGCTTGCGACATCTTAACTTTATAAACACATCAAAACGTTTATAATTCACTACACAAATAGTCTATCAAAAAGTCTGAATACTTTAAAAGTGCTATACAAATACTAATCTAGACACTGTGCGGTTTAAAGTTAATAGGAAAGTAATCACAACCAAATGCATGAGCTGGAAAGAGAACGTTTGAAGGTTATATCGTTGTATCTTGCATATCGGGGATGTATTTCGGGCGTTTATTTTGGGGAGGGTGGGGGTAGACGGACACGGGGGTGTCCGGAGCCGGAAGCGCGATTCGGACTACGGTTTGCCGAGTCATCAGTAATTAAGTGGCTGTTCTGATCGTATTGTGTGCCGGCAAAGTGTGTTCAACCCGCTAGTGGGGCGCATTGTGCTGTTAGAATTTTTTGCTGCGTAGTTTTGACTTTGTTTAAAATTTAGTTCGAATAGGTATTAGTTATATTAGGACTACAATCGCAAAACTATCTGTCATTGACATGAGAAAAACTAGACCATCTTCGACAAGATATAATATTTTTACTTACATACCGTATTAGATTCGTAATAAATTTTATGTCACATCTGGCCATAAAGCGGCAATTACCGCACGCTCCGCGCGCGGGAAATCCCACTTCCTGGCCAGGGGGTCACATAAAATTTTGTACTTAACACGGGCGGTAATAAAGAAAGCCTCAGATCGCATATTTATCGCCCTTGCCTTCGGCTCGGGCGTCAAATACCTGCGATCTGAGACATTCTTTGTTTTACCGCCCTTGTTAAGTAATGTACTAAAATGTACTTTCCATAACAATACTGGAATGGAAAAAGTTAATACTAATGTCCTATATTAACAGTGGCTCCGTGAACTGCAAACCTCGCGAGTGTTTTTTGAGAAATCAGGATAATCAGTATTTCGAAATCATCAAAACTTTTTTTTACAATCATTGCTACTTTCGTATGTTTCTGCGGGCGGATTTTGTTTTGTTCTCCTCTACAGGTTACTTTTGTCAATTATTCACGTGAAATTTTGTGTACCGGTCCCATAATTATATAGAATTTTTTGTCTAATCGGGTTTTTGTAAATTTACTAAAACATTTTTTTTTCACATTTCAGAAAAAAAAAAGATTTGCGCTACAGCTCACAGACCCACTAATAATATCCTAGCTACCTACGAGAATACTTTAATGCTTACAAACTTCACCAAAAAAAAATTCTTACATAACGAACTAAACTACTATATAAAAGTATCCATTTCACCCGTACTTCCCCAGATTATCTACCTGATCCCGAACTTGGCTCCATTCCAGTGCATCAGTATGGCTCGACCGCCAAGATCAATACCCGCACGTACACAAGGTCGACCCCAACTCACGTGCACATTGAAATCGGCCGGTTATTAATAAGATACCTCCAGATACCAAAGACATCTATCTACCTACAACGAGCTAGCTATCAGAGGCCAACGTAAACAGGTAAGATTACAGCAATTGCCAGACTTAGAGGATCTCTGATTTATATGTGCGTGGCTAGGATGGAGGGTCAATATATGGTGGTGGATTATGACTGACCCAGTGGTCGATTCCGGTGACCGGGTAATGTAAGCAATGTAATTTACTGTCGACGTGTAAATTTTGTAACTGAATTATCTAGAAGTATGAGAGGGAATGTAAGACAGACATGAATGAATTTTATGTAATGTAGCGTGTAGGTAAACGCGGGACTGTAGTTGGTTGATGTTACTTTTAAATAGTATCATATCATAACATTATCGCGTGCCTTTATTTTTCGTTAACAAACAAACAAGTGTTAACGTTGGTGACAGAGCAAAAGTTCTGCAATGATAGTTAGCTAATATATATATCACTGAACAATGCAGAGTACCTACTATAGTACATTACTTACCAAGGGCGATAAAACAAAGAATGTCTCAGATCGCAGGTATTTTACGCCCGAGCCGAAGGCAAGGGCGATAAATATGCGATCTGAGGATTTCTTTATTATCGCCCGTGGTAAGTACAAAATTTTATGTCACCCCCTGGCCAGGAAGTGGGTTTTTTCGCGCGCGGAGCGTGCGATAATGGCCACTTTATGGCCAGGTGTGACATAAAATAATTTTCTCTACCGAAACGTTACTCATATTATAACTTATTCACATGCAACCACGTGAGTTAACATTTTAAAGTTTCTCGGTAGCGAATGTTTAAAACAAAAACAAGATTATATTTCCTGAAGGTCGTTATTTGTTCAATCTAGATGAGACTCCAAAATTGTAGTGCTACAAATGTAATTGGTATATAATGATTATTATGAGAACCGGCGACGATTTGGCCTGTAAAGCGGGCGTTTGGTCACATTAAATATCAGAGGCATCTGATGCGCTCCGTATAATTATCTGAGGAAAACAGCTGTCCTCACCACAAAATCTTATGTACAAAATATCATATGATAGGTTTTCATGGGCCTTTTTGAGCTTAATATGGGGCTAGTTCGTTTTGTTTAAGATTAGATCGGTCTAGTTTTAATAAGACATAATTACGAAGCCGTGACATCAGTGAAAGTTATACGAGTTATGTGAAAACGCTCTTTTTTAAACGTATTGAAGAAGATAAAACGGTTCCATAATTCATTTACCTATATTGAAATCATTTGATATTTCTAAATATCGGTTAATTCCTAAAAATGTTATATGTATTAACAGTAGTTCCAATTCACTCTACGTGTTCTGCCAACAGTGACCACTCGCCGACACCTCGGCGTGCACGCATTACACGCCGTCACGCCGGGCACGCCCGCCGGCGTCACACCGAAACGCCACAACGTCGTGACACCACGAACAAACAACCAAAAGTAGACCTTAACACATTTCCGTAAGGTACTGATCAGTCAAGTGTACCTATTCAGTGGCAGAGTTTATGTGCATGGCAGGTTGTGTTGATAGTGCAAACTGATACGATCTCCGCTTTCCGCTTTGCAGTCTATGTAGATACGAGAACAGATTAAATTATCTAACTACATAGAATATTGGCGTAGATATGATTTAATCCATTTGCTTCGTTTATTTGCATAAAAGCGGCCTACCTGATTATTAGAGGTATAAATTGATCATCACTATCCGGCAAGTACTTTTGGGCCTACTAAACCTACAATACAATACAAATATTCTTTATTATATATCCCGCTGAAATAAGGACGGAAACATGTGATACAGCATTTAAACGTCAGTTGAGAAACTTTCTATTGGATAACCCATTATACTCTATAAATGAATTTAGTGATTTAACTTCGTAATCCTGTACTGTGACATTCTATTTTATTTCATATTTTGACATTGTCAGTGTTCTGTAATACTTATATTATACCTATAATTAATTTGTATCTTCATATTATGACGATCCCTTTGGGTGAAATTTGAAAATTTATGTAATGTGTCCATTGATATATGTATTTTATTCTATTCAATGTATTTTTGACGATCACAATAGAGATTCTTTTAAATTGACATTAAGAGGAGGGGTAGGGCAAGCTCTCTCCATACAAACTTTGTGCAGGATTTACTTCGTTTGTGTTTGCATAAAAGTTATGATTTTTGGTCAGTATGCTTATTTTTCTGATAGCTATTTCGTGATGTAAATTGTTTTTTATTAATTTTTTTTTTGAATTTTTTTATTTTGATTTTTTTTGAAATATTTGAAAATTTTCACATCACGATCTTCGCATATCTAATATTTACAACCAAACAAAAAATTATATTTGGTAGTGCCAAAACCGACGAATAAAACGTGCACAAAGTTTGTATGGGGAAGGCCTTGCCCTACCCTGCGCCTTAATGTAATTTATAATGAAGGCTTGATTGTGAAATAAATGAAATCTTAATCTAAATCTAAATCTATTGTTTAAAGATATACATAAGATAAGTAGCTATAGAAGATGTTGTAATTATTATAAGATTTTTGTTTAGTCTACCTTGGTAGAGTGGATATCAGAGCGTTTCAACCCCCTAATTTCTTTGGTACTCATTTTTGGTAGCGAATCTATGTAAATGTTGTCTACGTGCATTAGGTAGGCACATTATTTATATTATTTTCCGATTCCCTCGTGAATATTTTAAAAGTATCCAATTACCTACCTGAAATAAAAACCAAGTACACGGAATCCATTATCGCCACCAAACTTCCATTACACCTAAAGTGTCGATGCAAGTCAAGTTACGGCAATTAAAAAGCTATATTCCACCCCGATAACCACCCATACCACTTTACAAGGGGATAATAACGTAGGTCATTAGGTTTCCAAGCCATTATTTGTACCAACCGAATTTCACCTAGGTAGTAATAATTTCTAAGAATACCAACTACGATCATGGGACTTTCATGCAACCCTAATCATATGTATTAAATATAAACTTTTAAACTCTCGCTCCTACAAAAGATAGACCCGAAATTAACTAATTGTCTAGGCCTAATCACACGTATCGTATTTGAATACCACTGGTCAGCATACTCGACAAGGTTTGAAGGATAAAACTGATATAAGATACTCGTACATCTTTAGTTTAAATCAGGCGGTTCCTAACCTAAGCCTATTTGAATAAAGAATATTTTGAGTTTGACTTTAAGAGGCGGGCTGCGTAAGGCGACTTCCTGACTTGGCGGGGCGGGATCGATATGTGACATTTTCTTCTTTGACGTAAACTTACTGACGTCGTAAGGATTCTCACTTGACATAATACTGTCAGTATTACGTTTGCGCATATGGAACGCATTACTACAGCAAGGTGTCAATATAAAATATATCACGATTCTACATAGTATATACACTAGAAGCTCGGCAAAAATACGCTTGGAAAAAGTTGGACCAGAGTTCCCAGTAAAAAAAGGCGTGAGGCAAGGGGACCCACTGTCGCCAAAATTGTTCTCCGCAGTTCTTGAAATGATTTTTAAGAACATAGACTGGGCAGGAAAGGGCGTTAGTATAGACGGGGAATATTTGAACCACTTAAGGTTCGCGGATGATATCGCAATATTTGCAGAAGAACCAGCACAACTAGAAAACATGATTAACGATCTTGCTCGAGAAAGTAAAAAGGTTGGTCTAACACTTAACACATCAAAGACCAAACTCCTCACAAATGGTGCAAAACAAACTATAACAGTCAATGAGGAATGTATCGAGTATGTCAATGAATATATTTACCTCGGCCAATCAATTTCTTTCGAAGACCTCACAGAAAAAGAAATCAATAGAAGAATTGCTATATCCTGGAAAAAGTACTGGAGTCTCAAAGAAATAATGAAAAATAAATATATAAACATTAAAATAAAAAGTAAACTTTACAACACAGTGATACTGCCCTGTCTTACTTATGGATGCCAAACATGGTCACTGAGAAAGCAAGATGAAAACAAATTAGCTATACACCAAAGGAAAATGGAGAGGAGCATGCTTGGTATAAAAATATTGGACAAATGAGATGTGGAGCGTTACGGGTAATAATGATAAGACGAGACTCGAGGAAATACTGATTTAACACTGATTTAATACTGATTTATTGAGTAACAATTACACTGCTTTTATACTAACAGTTTGGTATGCGAAATAGAACATATGGTAATACTATCTTCTTGGAATCAATATCAAGGTCTCTTGCATTCCTTTGTTCTGAGAAAAGGTACAAAGGTTAATATTAGTTAAGTTTCCATCAGATGTGTATCAGCTGTGATCAGCTGTGATCAGCTGAGTTATTAGGGTGTGACATACACCACAGCTTCCCCGTTTTTTTGAGACAAAAAATAGTAAAATACATAACTACTATTTTTTGGCTTCTGTAAACTTAATTAACTTATGTCTATAGTTTACATGGTTTCTTAAAGTAACTTAAATCTATGGTATACATGGTTTCTTAATTCTACTTAATGTTTACATTTCTTGTTCCTTATATGGTAGGTGGTATGCGATCAGATGGATTGGCATAATCGTTTAAGCATCGTAATGTACTTAAATTTTGAAGTAAACATTGTTATTTTTATTATTTTTTGTAGTAAATACACTTATTAATACTATAAGATTATACATTTATTAAAAAAAATAAGTAATTATAAAAAAGAAATTAATAACAAATATAAATGAACTTATTTCTAAATATTAATTACGAAAAATTAATAAAATCTTATAATTTTAATTTCTCCAAACAGAATGAGAAATATTTATTAAAAGGTTACAATTAAATTATAACTCAACTAAAAGTGAAGATAAAAATTTGACATTGTATAATACTAGGTAGGTACTATATACTTAACTGGAATTGAATGCACGCTTTGATGACGACGTTTGTTTGTTATATTGTATTTAAAAAAAATTTAATAGGACATAAATTATGGTATACATTTATGCTACCATTATTAGTTTGTGTTTACGACGTTGTATCATGTCGTTATTTTTCTCTTGTTTGTATTTATTTTACCATAATAACAAATATTTTGTGCACATCAATATTTGTCATTATTATTATTTTTTAAACCTTTCAAAAATAGTCATTGTGACTTGCAAGTTCATTTTTCTCTTTTAGACGTCATAATTATATATATATTTTTTTAATTTGTCACTTAGTATTTTACTTGTGACATAAAGTGTGCAATTGGGCATCACTTGTTGCTAAGCTTGCAAAACTTGCTAAGGTAGTAAGGTACACGGCATGCATTATTTTATGGTCGGCCGACTCTTAATTATAACTCAGTAATACAAGGATTTTATACATAAATTGTATACATAAGCGCGCGTAAATACCATTTAGAGGTAGGTATATACCTTTCAGACAGTGCTTTTAACACTACATAATACTGTGTCCAAGAACTTGCACGATTGATGCTCGATCGAATCATGTTCAAGGTTTCAAGGATTTGCTGCCTGCCTTGTATTTCTGGTGTACCTTGCTAATAATTATGTATCTACCTACTCGCTCAATGGCACCTCTCGGGTTTACCACTGATTGCGGCGGGACACGATTTTTACATTTATTTAATCCTAGTCATAATCGTCCTCCTACGTAATCTCATGATTTGGCGTAGGCACTAGTTTTTACGGAAGTGACTGTCATCTGACCTTCCAACCTGAGGGGAAACTAGACCTTAATTCGATTAGGCTTTTGTCAAGTAACTAAATGGGCAAGTTGACTGTTAGAAATTCTCAAGCCTCTAACTTGGCTTAACAACTGCTGTCATAGAAAGCACGGGAGCGCTCAGTTAATAAGCACTCAAAGACAAATAATGAAAGTTGTTTAATATGACTCTATGACTCGCTTGTCATCGTTATCACTTACTTTTGAGACACCTTTAATTATACATACTCGGGATCTGCAGTACCCGGTTTTACATTTATTTATACATTGAGCTATACTCGTAGCTAATAATACACGCGGTGTCGTCATTATATAGTATGCCATATGCATACATTTTTATTTATTGTGCCTTGCAAAACATACCTAATTCTCTCGCGGGGAAAGCTCGTTCCGTACGCGATTGAGTACTAGATTCGACACACTATTAGTAAGGATGGCGAGCATAAAATATTATTATTCTGACTGGTAATACAGTCTGTTTGTTTCATTATTTTGTCATAATCTCGTTTATTGAAACTTACTTAATTCTGGTAAATTATTTGGTTTTTAAGAATTTCCACTATTCTTGGTTGATCAGACCTGTCATAGTTGGAATCCTTATTATCATTATTTTAAAACTATTCAACATTCTAGTATATTATTTTAATATTTTATTTTTATATTCTGGGAATCTATTTTTATTTTGATAAAACTGATCCTATATTTATGCTCGATACGTCTGTGTGTATCGTGAACGTATTGTAACTCGAGAAGTCCAGATGTTGTTGTACAGGTGGACTGTTTTAGTTGCTATTTTTAAATTTGTAAATCTTAATCATATTATCACCTCGTCATCAAGCGGCATTATTTCTTATTTTCTTAATTATTTATAACATAAATTGGTTTAATACCATAAAGTTTACACATTATTAGATTAAAAAAAATATTACTTTTTTAACAATTTGATAAAATTAATTATTATCGTTCTTTATTATTAATTAAAATTTTACTTTAAAAAAATCTACGTCACTCAATAGTTAAATATTTTTTTTAAACATACTACTTACATTGTAGTAAAAGCTTTATAAGTACCTTAATTAATTACTTCTTCACGTGGATTGATGGTCAGCTGGTGATCAGCTGTCTGGCTTTTATGGACCTGAAGTCATCTGTGTGGTATCAGCTGTTGAACAGCTGGGCTGTTGAGCGGCGGCGCGGCTGGTGCTGGCGACGCTCTGCTCTGGCTTGTTCGGCTTCAGTAGAGCTGGCTGGCTGGCGCAGTGGATCTGACTGGCTGGCGTAGCGTAGTGGAGCTGGATGGCTGGCGCAGTGCGCCGCCAGTACGGCACAAAGCCGCACTGACACTTGGTTCTTCCTCTAATAACGTTGGCAATGCGGTGCTGAAGCGGCTGACGTTGGTGACTATATCAGGGCTGCCTTGAGCAGACCGTCTGGAAGGGTCGCCATGAGAGGCGCCCTCCACTTAGTTGTTCGGCATTGAAAGGGTCGCCATGAGACGTGCGGTGCTCTGGCAGAGTCGCTGATGAAGTGACCTGCTCTCAGTATCTTGGTTCTGGCACTCGTTCACTAATTCAGGGCTGCCTGGGGCAGCCCGCCTGGCAGGGTAGCCATGAGATGTGGAGCGTTACGGGTAATAATGATAAGACGAGACTCGAGGAAATACTGATTTAACACTGATTTAATACTGATTTATTGAGTAACAATTACACTGCTTTTATACTAACAGTTTGGTATGCGAAATAGAACATATGGTAATACTATCTTCTTGGAATCAATATCAAGGTCTCTTGCATTCCTTTGTTCTGAGAAAAGGTACAAAGGTTAATATTAGTTAAGTTTCCATCAGATGTGTATCAGCTGTGATCAGCTGTGATCAGCTGAGTTATTAGGGTGTGACATACACCACACAAAGTCAACAACTTAGTTATAAGAAAGAGGTCAAGAGTAACGGATGTAATTAAACGAATAAGAAGTTTGAAATGGCAGTGGGCTGGACATGTTTGCAGATTGAACGGCAACAGATGGGCAAGAAAGATAACGGATTGGCTACCGAGAGATGGCAAAAGAAAAAGAGGCAGACCACGAAAGCGTTGGGAAGATACGATGAGGGAAAGGTGTGGACCGACATGGAGAAGACTAGCTAGGGACAGGAACGAATGGAGGAGACTGGGGGAGGCCTACGCCGAAGAGGCGACTTCCATAATAAACTAGTTAAGGAATTATATAACAGATAAATAATGTGACAAATGTGTTGATGACAAATGATGATAAGTGCATGCATATATATAATTATAATAATAGAAGTTTTTAAAATGGAATGTAAGGACATGACAATTCACAATGTAATGAATATTATGGTAGAATAAAGGCATTTTTTTTTTTTTTTTTTTTTTTTTTTTTTTATTACGTTTGCGCAGTAGTAATATCATGCGCAGAAGTGGAGCAGTACCGCCTTCGTCCCGCTACCGCGCATCCCGCGCCAGTCAGGAAGCACTCATTTAAATGTAGGGGCGTAGTAAAAAATGGTATCGCGTCGACTGACAGCTGACACTGACATTTGACACTTTTCTCATATCGTCTGCCTCCGCACCGACAAATCAGGAATTCGCCTAAGACGGAGACGTCAATGGATAATAGACGGAGAGTTAGGCCTGTAGCTTAGATTATTCTACGAGTAATGTTTGATGTAATTGAAAAAGGTTAAACCACAACTCATTCAATTCGAGAGTACTTATACGCTGAACGCTCAGCCAAAAATATGCGTATTCCGCAATGGGATGAAAAGTCTCTACAAATCAAGTGGCACAAAGTGTTGTATATTTCGCGGTACGCGGGCAAAGTCGCGGCCACAGCTGGTGGTTCATAATAAGGTAAGCACCCTGCCCTCCCATCACTCGCACGCGACGTGACAGGCGCGGGATTACGCGTCAGCGCGTGACAAACCCGACGGGACGTGTTACTCGCAGCGTGCCTACCGACTTGACATTCAATCGTACATTACATGTAAATATTGGCGGTTTAACATTTTTGAAGAAAATTGAGAGAGACCTAAACCCTCACTCCTCACTGACTGGAGACGTCATGAAAGCTACACATCGAGGAACATAGGTGGCGAAATTGGCAAAAAATTTCACGAGAATCGGTTGAGATATTATGCGACTTGGAGATAAATCAGAAATCCGTGCTGAAGAAAGAAACTGAAGCCGAGACCTTTGTTTCACGAGCTCAATAATTAACATGAGGTATAAAACAACAATGTAAACATTTGTATTACATTTTGTGCGGTGTAGCAAGTTCATATTAAAAATATTTCGATCACTGTTCGTTAGAAATCTAGAAACAAACCGTAGCCCCCAAACAATATTTAGTATTTAATGAGGGCTCCAACCAATTCAGATATAACTTCATTTAGCATCAATCACCCAGCATATCGCAACGGGCGACCGGAGCAAACATGGAACTAGGGACTACTACCTACCTGGAATGAATAGTAGATACCAGTATTTTTTGTTCGTCCCTGCGAATCATAATTAGTAATTCAATAAGTTTCGCCAGCGTCGGCTTCGGCACAGGACACAATTAAAATAACCGCTCAATTGAACGTGTCACCCTTATCAAGGAAATAGAGGTCAACTCAAATTTCGAAGCAAGCGAGTGGATAAGCTAAGCCCCAAAAAATCTTCATCAACTTTAACTACGGTGATTGAGTTAGAGGCACGGGATAGAGCGAAGTGGATATACATATTACTTCAAAGAGCGCTTAGCTATATTTTTCTTGATAGATAGTAACTGCATTTCATCCTGATAATAGTGATAATCTTCAACATCAATGATCTAACCTATGTCAAATTACCGTGATTGTTTCCTAGTTGGTAAGAATTAATTTTTCTAAGCATGGCAGAGATAATCATCGCCAAATGTTTTCTTCTTGGTAACAACACCTATTGGATTAATGTAGAGCGTGTTAGTCATGATTAAAGAGAAAAAGAGCCGAAAAGAGGCATCATATTTTATCTCCGCCCTACTTAAGATTTACCCTGAGTATATAAAAATCTTAAGTCACGCTCACGCTTGCTAGAAAAAGAAGGGTTCATTTCGACCGACTTTTTTGGTCCGAGTTAGAATTAAGCTACGTGATACGTGTAATAGTGCGCGTTCCATGATACAATAATTCCACGTGGATTCGACCGACAAATGCGCCCGTAATCAGTGCCGATATCCGTGACAAATACATTTAATTAACTGAAATCTCGGTGGGGTAGGTCGTCGGCGGGTGGTTCAACTATTTATGAATCGCCAATTTAGACACTACTGGCATAGAAAATTAATCACTCGGGGATTAAATGACACTAATGTAAAGTATTGAAGTATTGAGTGTTTTGTATTGTATTGTTTCTGACGTGTAATGTATATGATCCATTGCAAATAAATGAGTATGAGTATGAGTATGAGTATTTATGAGTGGGTATATCATCACTTTTTTATTATTACAATTACGAGACCGATTTTGAAGTGGTTACCACGGTGTGTTTCCGGTTTTACAGAGATAACTTAGATTATGTTTCGAAAATCTACTATGTAAGAGCATATACGTGTTCTCAGGACATTCCTAAAACATCAGCATTCGAGCCACGATCTGCGATCTCAATAAACCATATTAAAGTAACTACGATATATTAAAAAGTCCGGGGATGGAATTCCGTACATGTCGCCGGTGGTACCGCCGCCGCATACATATTTATCGAGCGGTTCCGTCTGGACCGCGTCCAACGAGGGCGGCGCCACTGTCGATATCGCGACCGTTTAAGTACTTCAATAGGAAAGTTTACTTAAAATATCTGGGCGGCCGAGCTTTGCTCGGCGTTTTCCCGGGCATGAGACCTAGCTAGATCGATTGCTCGTCCCCGAAAACCCCCACATAACAAATTTCATCAAAATCGTTAGAGCCGTTTCCGAGATCCCCGAAATAAATAAATAAGTAAATAAATATACAAGAATTGCTCGTTTAAAGATATAAGATAAGATAACGCTTTTTATATATAAAAATTTAAACTTAGGAGTGCTAACTGCTGAGTATTTGGTAGTTTATGAGACTGACATACCTGGACTGCGTTAATACTTGATCCATGTAATGTATGTTGTAGTTAGTATTGTTAAGTCAAGGTTTTGATCAAAAAACTATTCTTAGTCTTATATACTCTGTATCACTCTGTAGTAGGTAACTGTAATAGGTAATTCGTGTACAGATAATTTTACGTAGTAACATAATTAAATTTATTAATTTGATCTTTCATGTGTTGTGTCACATACTTGGTTGAAAGAAGGTTAAGTAATGTGTGCATGATGTGTGACGATCCATGATTTCTGCCCCGGTTGCCTTTAGGTACATCGATATCGACAATAACCAGCGCCTGGTGCCCCGTCTCTAGCCACAGCCAGGCAAAGCAGCGGAATAATGCATAGCGTTGTTCTTCATCTCCGAAAATAAATATTTAATTCGATTTGCATCCAAATGTCCCTTTATTGCTTCGGAACTCAAAGATTGCCGGAGTTTTCACAAGGCCAACGAAATTATTGCCGAAACTCCGTAATGGCATTGAAATGGAGTTGGTCGTGCTACCGAGTTGTTATTATATTCCGAGGGATGTTGCCTGAATACTATCGACCATGAGTGGAAATTCACGGCCATCTGTTGCGCTACGACCTGAAGGCTTCAAGCTTCAGAGCATATTAAACAGCATCACATCAGATAAAGTGTAAATCCGACTTTAGATCGAGAAAGCGATATACGTTGAAATACGAATGCGATGTGAAACCGCGTCGGGGCTTTTTTTCTCGCGCTGTACTATTGAACAAGCATCACACCTACATTTATTCCCTTCGTCTCAAATATCAGCGTCCCCGACACGTGGCGCGCCATACCAAACCTTGGGACAAAGCATTACGCTTCAAGGGCTTTAGGCGAAAAAGTTTAGCTCTCTTAATGGGTTAATGCTCAATAAAGATGCAAATAAGAATGTTTCGGCTATTTGCTAAGGCAACCTTCAGTTCAGACACCTTTCACGCGAATAATAAATGAAATTATAACTGCAGATCGAGTCGTTGGTTTGCTCTCATTTGCGAGATAATTTACCAAAGTTTAATATGTATTTTTTTTATTTTGTTCATCCATCACTCACAGTTGTCGTCAAAATAACCTTTGATGTGATTTGGCACGGAACATTGAGACCGACTTGGATTCGTGCTTCTATACTCATATGATTAATCGAACTGTAGAGGTAAATATAATTAAAGATTAATTAATCAAAGAGCCTGTTCGTTACCACTGTAATCTTGTTCGGTGTATTATGCTTATTCAGACATGATGACGGATTATTAACATATAATGATGGTGAGCATATCTTATAGGATCTATGTCAATGAAGTCAATAATTTTTTTTTTATGGATTTATTTTACTTTTAGAAATAACTTAAGGTACCGTTATTTTCAATAATAACAAATTTAAATTGAACTGAACTGAACGGTGCTTATTCGCGTAAATATATTCACTGATATACCCATCTTTGAGGTCACTAAAACGAAACGAAACTAGTATAATAGTAATACAAGTAAAACGTCAACTTTTCAGGCAATACTTATGTTGTACCCCATAGGCTCAAAGTAGGTCTTTGAGGAGTTTATTAATACGGCACTGTAAAAACGGGTAGAGATACTCCTATTAGTTTTCAATATATAAGACAATTAATCAACGTTGACTTGATAACGGCGTTGATAAGAGATGACTTGGTCTTTTAATCTTTTATTTGTCAGCATTTCACAAATTATATAACTGGGATGATTTGTCGATGCAGCTTATTGGGATAGTGATAGAAATAAGATTTGCACCGCCGGCCACTGTCGCCCGCACATCCCCACGTGTCGCCAGCTCTCCCTACAGTTAGGAATTACTGAAACGCCAGCTTGGACGCCGCTTGGTCAGGAGTTTGTATTCTCTCCTCTTTCCTATCTATAAGCTTTAATTCGATTTTCCTGTACATTTTTCCTCTGTTTCTGTTTCTTCTTGTCCTCGCCTCGGCCCTCAAGGTCGAGGCGAGAGATGTACCAAAAATAAGTATCTGGCCCAAACTTGGGATAAACAATTTAAAAAAATTGGTCAGGAGAACGCAGGTGGTAGCAAGAAAATAGCGCCCTGAGGTGCATATCGATTGACTATATTTGTAAAGTAGCATTTTTAAGTAAGTACTTTTCTACCAAAGTGAGCTAAAATGTGTTCATACAAGTCGGCAGAGCTACCTAACAGACCTAAACAGGTGGTATATGTCACTTGTAATTAAAAAGAAAACGAGTTTGCCTCATGTTTGACAGATTAAAAGCATATTTATGGAGATTTTTCGCTGGTAAATGCTAAAATGATGTGTATAGTTGTAAATGTTGTTGAGTGTCCAACAGACATAACACGACGCCAACCGGCGTCTCCCGGTCTACTCAAGCCATGTAAACCATCATTACTGATGACTCGCGCCCAAAACATCACTATCCGATCATCGGACAACACTCGGACGCGCACTCACTCGTTGCAATATGCACCTTATTATAATAACACTAGAATAACACTTAGAAAAGCTCTGATATGTGGTTATAGGCCTCGTTGTTGACAGCGGGCGGCGGGCGGCGTGCGGCCGGCTCTCTGGGCGGGCGGCGACTGAGGGCGGCGCCCGCCCCCGCGCCGCTCCTCTCCCCAACTACCCGCCCGGACAGGACTCACGTTCGTAACGCTAACCGAACGCGAACAGAACCACCAGTCTACACCTGACCTCTAATTATTCGCAGTTATCAAGAAGATAAAGACCAAGATACATTAGAGATGAATTGGTCTAGTGCCGAACGTGTAGTGAATGGGTAGGCCGCTAGAAATGGGTTAACGATCACGCTTCCTTGCCGCGATAATGCGTCTTGATTTGTAGCGAGGTGACAATAGGGGATTGTTTATGAAAAAAGGTAAATAGACCGGAGGAAAGAATTGGGTGAGCCATAATTACTCCCGTCCTCGGTTCGAAGCCACGTAGAATACCTAAATAGCTATCAGAATAATTTTACTAACACCCGCTCGCGAAAGCTTTGGTTTAATTTCTTTGCTCAACTTGCACGAGTATTCCAATTACTTAATGATGAATAATCATGAGTTAATCTTGGGAGCGGCTTGAGTACTTCTAACTGGACGGTGTTATTACCGTCCTATTGTCAAATTGCCTGTGATATTTGATTAAAAATGAAAGATAGGTAGACCTTTAATAGGTAGGTCATTCCATTATATTCGAAATACTTCACTTGCAACTTATTGTCGAAACAAAGATGTTTTTTTACCATTAGGGGCGCCCCAACGCGAACCCTCGCCGGCGTCTGCCCTCAATATTTTTCTTTCCCTGATCAAAAATTGTAAGAGGAAATTATTTTCCTCTGGTCTGTGATTTTTAATCAACTTATTAAATTAAAGTTACGTGGATCACAGTGGTTTTAAATAACAAATACTTATAATCGCGCAAGTCAATACGGCGCTAGTACTAAATCACGAAAAACTATATCACGAACGACTTTATCACGAAAACTTTATCACGAATTTTTTTATCACGAATAGACTTTATCACGAAAACTTTATCACGAAAACATTACCACTAAAGACTTTATCACGAAAACTTTATCACGAATAGATTATTTCACGAATAGACTATACCACGAAAAGACTTTATCACGAAAAGACTTTATCACGAAAACTTTATCACGAAAACTTTATCACGAAAACTTTATCACGAAAACTTTTTCACGAAAACTATATCACGAAAACTTTATCACGAAAGACTTTATCACGAAAACTTTATCACGAAAGACTTTATCACGAAAGACTTTATCACGAAAACTTTATCACGAAAATTTTATCACTAAAGACTTTATCACGAAAACGAGTACGCCTCCTTAGCTCGAAATACGGTCCCATCTGGCAGAAAGCATAAAGTACCATCATCCGCAGCGGGTGTGCGGTAACAATTTATTTAAAAGCTAATTTATATCAAATTTTACTACTAGACCTGATGTCGAGGGTCTGATGATGCAGCCGGAGGAGAGGCACTGGAACTGCCTAACGAAAAGTGATAAAGTGGTCGAGTTTGGGCTTGTTTGTTTTGTTTTCTTGAGTACTTACCACTGGACCTGATGTCGAGGGTCTGATGATGGAGCCGGAAGAGAGGCACTGGAACTGTCTAACGAAAAGTGACAAAGAAGTCGAGTTTCGGCCTGTTGGTTTGTTGTCTTGAGTACTTACTACTAGACCTGACATCGAGGGCCTGATGATGCAGCCGGAAGAGAGGCACTGGAACTGCCTAACGAAAAGTGATAAAGTAGTCTAGTTTGGGCTTGTTTGTTTTGTTGTCTTGAGTACTTACCACTAGACATGATGTCGAGGGTCTGATGATGCAGCCGGAAGAGAGGCACTGGAACTGTGTAACGAAAAGTGACAAAGAAGTCGAGTTTCGGCCTGTTGGTTTGTTGTCTTGAGTACTTACCACTAGACCTGACATCGAGGGTCTGATGATGCAGCCGGAAGAGAGGCACTGGAACTGCCTTACGAAAAGTGACAAAGAAGTCGAGTTTCGGCCTGTTGGTTTGTTGTCTTGAGTACTTACTACTAGGCCTGACATCGAGGGTCTGATGATGCAGCCGGAAGAGAGGCACTGGAACTGCCTAACGAAAAGTGATAAAGTAGTCTAGTTTGGGCTTGTTTGTTTTGTTGTCTTGAGTACTTACGACTAGACATGATGTCGAGGGTCTGATAATGCAGCTGGAAGAGAGGCATTGGAACTGCCTAACAGAAAGTGCTACGGTAGTCGAGCTTGGGCTTGTTTGTTTTGTTATCTTGAGTACTTATCACTAGACCTGATGTCGAGGATCTGATGATGCAGCCGGAAGAGAGGCACTGGGACTGCCTAAAGAAAAGTGGTAAGTAGTCGAGTTGTCTCATCAGACCCTCGACATCAGGTCTAGTGGTACTGGTAAGTACTTAAGACAACAAAACAAACAAGCCCAACTTCGACTACTTTATGACTTTCCGTTAGGCAGTTCCAGTGCCTCTCTTCCGGCTGCATCATCAGAACCTCGACATCAGGTCTAGTGGTAAGTACTCAAGAAAACAAAACAAACAAGCCCTAAACTCGACCACTTTATCACTTTTCGTTAGGCAGTTCCAGTGCCTCTCCTCCGGCTGCATCATCAGACCCTCGACATCAGGTCTAGTAGTAAAATTTAATATAAATTAGATTTTAAATAAATTGTTACCGCACACCCGCTGCGGATGATGGTACTTTATGCTTTCTGCCAGATGGGACCGTATTTCGAGCTAAGGAGGCGTACTCGTTTTCGTGATAAAGTCTTTAGTGATAAAATTTTCGTGATAAAGTTTTCGTGATAAAGTCTTTCGTGATAAAGTTTTCGTGATAAAGTCTTTCGTGATAAAGTTTTCGTGATATAGTTTTCGTGATAAAGTGTTCGTGATATAGTTTTCGTGGTAAAGTTTTCGTGATAAAGTCTTTCGTGATAAAGTTTTCGTGATATAGTTTTCGTGATAAAGTCTTTTCGTGATAAAGTCTTTTCGTGATATAGTCTCTTCGTGATAAAGTTTTCGTGATAAAGTCTTTAGTGATAAAATTTTCGTGGTAAAGTTTTCGTGATAAAGTCTTTTCGTGATAAAATCTATTCGTGATAAAGTTTTTCGTGGCAAAGTCGTTCGTAAAAAAGTGTTCGTGAAAAAGTTTTTCGTGATAAAATACGGACACGAGTCAATACAGTTCTTTGCGAAACGAAAACGCGGGCGAAATCGACTAGTAAGATGATTGGTGAACAACGCGGTGCTATGATTTAATAATAAATATTACGTTAATAACATGTCAATCACTAGTACCGTCTCCTGATTAAAATAACAGATAAAAATATCAAAGAATGTTGATAGTATATCCTATATAATAAAAGCACACTAAGAATTATAAAGATTGTGCACCTCATTAATTAGAGTCTTGCTTAAGTTACTTATTAAGATTTGCAACACGAAACTTATGAATCGCACTTGGCACCGTGACAGACTGCACTCCGCGAGAGTGCGAGTTACAATTTTAAAGACATAACAAAGTGCGGTTATTGCTTTAAAAGTGTATGTAATACCGTTAAGAAAGTTGTTCTTCAGTTTTAAAGTGTCCCCGGACGCCATGCCAGTTCAAGCTGGATGTTGTATAGTAGTTGTAGCGGGCGGACAACGGCTATGTGAAACATTTTAGACAAGATTTAATGTATTATATGTCACACCTGGCCATAAAGTGGCCATTATCGCACGCTCCGCGCGCGAAAAAACGAAAAAACCCACTTCCTGGCCAGGGGGTGACATAAAATTTTGTACTTACCAAGGGCGATAAAACAAAGAATGTCTCAGATCGCAGGTATTTTACGCCCGAGCCGAAGGCAAGGGCGATAAATATGCGATCTGAGGCTTTCTTTACTATCGCCCGTAATGTACTATTTACTGCCATTTACATAATCGCCAACTCATATACAATGACACCGATAATAATGTCGGTGACACCGGTAAGAACGCTCGTTACGTCTTCACGTCATGCCACTCGCCTTTTAAGATCCTTCTTAATTAATATTTTATGTCACGCCTGGCCATAAAGTCGCTATTACCGCACGCTCCGCGCGTGGAAAATCCCACTTCAACAAATAACCCACGCGGAGCGTGCGGTAATTGCGAAATGTACCAATAAAGAAAGTTGCGTGTGATTAGGAAAGATTTTAGTCCTTGAGCAACGAGCAAGTTTAGGACATTTTACAACACAAGTATGGTCATGCCGACTTTTAGACGAAACCAGTTGCTGCATTCGTCTAATGTTCGCTTTTACTCGTAGATAACTTATTATTCTTACACCGCTAAAAAGTTAAAAATGCATTTTACTGAGGAGGAAGACATTACGGACGCTCTAAAGAGTTTGTAGACAACAGTTTTTGCGCTCAACTAAGCGATAGTTAGTTAGTCTGCGCAACGAAAACAACTAAGTACTACTAAGTATGTATGTATCATACAAACAATAATCCGATTCACGAATACATCGCGGAAAATCCATGAAATGAATCGACCTATAACTACTGTTAATCATGAACAAAAAAGTCTGTGCAGCACAAATACCACTTTTCCGTTTATATACCTACAACGGTGTACACTATACACGGCCCGCACATGTGTCCGAGTGCCCGATCACTCACTCGATCTTCATAAATTTTCACCGCGAGATTTGTGGCTCGGACAAGATAGTAAGTATGTGGGTTGCTTAAAAGATAGACTTGCCAACCAGGCAAGCCGAAATAGTTTTTCATCTAGACTGAAAGTTAAATTATCAAGATCCTTCCTGGAAGACTGAAACCTACATCAATTGTTAGGACTTAGATACGGGTTAGTATCACTTCGTCTAAAACGCAACTGGTAGAAATAGCAACTCGTCTAAAACGCAGCTGGTCACTACATCAAAACGCAGCTAAATACAAGTCGCCTGAAAAGCAAATGGTCCAAAATACATGTAGTATCCGTTATGTGTTGTTTGGATAAGATGAGAAAGCATGCAGAGCAAGTATAAGTTAATGCATTACTAGGTTTGTTCACTGCATGGCAATTTGATACCTATAATAATCATAAGAACTAACGCGTAAATGGCGTATTTACGATGATTGAGTACGACACTCTCGTCATGTTTTCAGGCCCCGGGCCCGAAGTGACCGAGGGTCGTGATCGTTACGACTTGCGTCGATAGTTACAGCCGAGGTTCGCCCCAAACAGGGGTCCAGCCGATCCGGAAAGCCGCATGGAATCGGCAATAGGTAATACAGTGTAGTGAATTAGATTTATGTCGGGCCCAAGCATGGACGTACTCTAGTTTCTGCCCTGGGCTTCGTTCACAGTGAAAAAAGCTTATAACACAAAAATCATAAAACCTACTTTATAAAAAAGTTGCTTTTGCCTCCGACTTTGCACAATTTGGGTATTCAATTCTTGCTTGTCCTAATTTTCGATCGACGGATCATTGTATCGGTTCGACGGTTTAAGATTGAAAAGGTAAGATTGAAATTCAGACAAAATTACATTCATTTATATTCCAAAATTACCTTATACAGTTACAAATACGTTTCAATTGGAAATACATTGATCGAGGTTACATTAGCCATCTGAAAAGATCCAAAAAGTTCCATTTATTCCGCCAGACTTCCTTGGTCCCATTTCATAACCAATAATAATTCGCATTACGAGCGCAAAGCCTCCTCCTTGTAAAAGTAGTTAAGAAGAGGACTTGTACAGTGTATACACAAGTTTCAAGTAGTTATGAAAGAGCCATGGTTGGTCGGCCGGCGAGTCGCCGCTAAGTGCGGGTGAGTCCGCAAACACGGCTAATGGCCGAGCCGGCGCGCCCGCGCCGCGCCTGCCGGCGAGGATGGTTGCCATTGTACCAGTCGCCATCAAATATATCTGTAGGTACCCTTCAGAGTGCTCAAAAATATCTGAACATGCACTCTAACGCATTGAAACTAGAGTCGTATTCATATAGCACCTCGGTCGCTTCGATATATCTGATGGCGACTGTGGATAACATCCAACGAGTATGCGCGCGCGAGAGCCACGAATGTCTTATGCCGGATACACCATGATGGCCCAACGTACAGGACGCAGTTATGCGGTACAATGGGATAAAAATATATTACTCCCTTTAACACTTTCAATGCCTTGAGCCAGCTAGGTGGGCGCTTGCCTCGTAGGCGCTTTTCTCTACGTACAGTTTTTCGCATGGTATAGCCATCGCCATCACCTTAATTTCTGCTGTAAACTATGACAGCAAAGATTAATCATAATTTTCATTATAAATCATATTATTAGAATCCCTTCGCGCCACTGAAGCGTTAACGTCTACGACGCTACGCCGTAGCTCCTCTACTATGGAGCTTACAACCAACCAAAACTTTAAACCAACTAGTTAAGAGCTATTTTCGATTGGCAGTTAATTTATGCTACTTTCACCTCGGCAACTGAGGGATTGTCTAAACGTAATATTATTCAACACCCTGTCTTTCATGGAAGTGTAATTTTAAATAAAGGTTCGTATGAAATTGTTTAATCCTGAGGGTTAAATTCAAGCTTAGTGTTTTAACTGTGCAGGCTTACTGTTCCTCGTGTTTAGAGAGGTGGATTTAAAGTTTGGTTTCAAATATTTGAGAAGGACCAATTAAGTAAAGAGGTGAGTAGATTAATATAAAGCCAGCCACCCACGATCAATTCTTCTGTCAAGTTTGCTTGAAGCTTGAAGCGGTGTCAAGTAAAATTGATCATGTGTGTGTATCAGTATACGCTTGACAAGTAGAAATGTCATCATGTGCGTGAAAAGACATTAATTTATTTATTTATATTTTTCTGTTAAATCGTTTATCCCAATCTTTTAATATAAGCAGTTTTCAAAAAAATTTAAAATACCCTATAGGGAACAGGGCAACCTCACAAAAGAGTTAGATTACAATTTGGAGGAAATCGAAGCAGGGACCCCTAATTACAAGGGTAATTCGAGACCGACGAGCGGAATTGAATGGAGAATTGTGTGTCGTACGATTTCATCATTATCCATGGCACAATTGATTTCTTTATCTTTTAAATCGAACAAAAACTTAAATGAAATACAAGTGTGCAAAAATAAACGTCAAATACATAGCAAAAGAGCTGGGTTTTAAGTTAAGACTGATGATGAAGGACGGATCGGTTCTACGTGCAATGTCAAACGTGCAATGAGAAACAGTAGTTTACAAAGTTAGTCGCCATAACTATTAGCCTTCATAAAAATTACTGGAATACGATTTCTGTGCTGTAATCATTCATGATTCGTATTCGAGAAAAACCGAATTCAATCATGATAAACCATTTATTACAGGCATCTAAGGCCCTTATTAAATACGTAAAAAACGAACATACTCGTACATATAAATTACATTTTTAAAACTAATTCGTACCGTTACGACGATCACGTGATGAGTTTCTAATGGATGCCGAACCTATGCATCAAATCCCACTTATACATATACGAATAACAATACAATACAAATATTTATTCTTAGCAAACCTCAATTAAAGGACACAGTACAGTACAAATTCACAATAAGTAGAGGCAAACAACAGGCGGTCTTATCGCAAAAGGGTGATTTCTTCCAGACAACCTTAGGGAATACCCCTCTGAAAGCGAACCAATTTTAAGCAAGCCGATCACAGGCGAAATATTTTTAATCTTTTTCAGATTTCGCTTACTGACTGTACTTTTCTAACTAAATAAAGGACATCTCGAATAACTTCTTCCTTGGGTACTTTATTAACTTTTGCAATAATAACTTTCGTTTTAATTACTAGTTCAATCAAGTGTCGCGCACAGCACCTAGAGCCTGCATCTACACTCTCAGAACAACTAATCTCCATAAGCCATAGTAACCAAAACTCATCTTAGAGCCTAGCACATAAAGAACACTTCACATTGCACGTATACAGCGCCTTCAAAATGCATCAAAACTGCTATCGCAACATAACACTCTGAGTCCTCCAACTTAAACACAACCTTATTAAGCTTATACACGGTCCATAACAGCTTGTAAGTAACCGAAGCATCTATCGCGTGGCAGGAGATAAAGAAAATTGAATTTAATGACCCAGAGGGCAAGGTTTGTTTTAGACCGAGGGTGTTTAATAGGACCGAGACTACCGAGAGACTCTGGGAGGGTGAAATTGATTCAATTTATTCAGAACGACGGAGGGACGCTAGATTATTTGTCCATACTTAAACTGATAAAAGTGTTACATTCCACTCGTAAAGCGATTAAAGAAACAGTATACGTAAGTTTGATATTAGTCATTTTAGATAAATACAGTTGGTCCAATATACACAATGGGCAGAATTAGCTGTAAAATGGTGTTGCGAGCGACTCAGAAACTCTTGTATCACGCACACTATTATTTATTTATCGTATGACAATTATTTCGAATAGTGAGATCTTCGAGAAAAAAGGAAACACAGAGAAAATTAGAAAGGAGGTAGAGGTTAGCCCCATGCACCTATATCAGTGTATGAAACTCAAACGCGACATTTTAGATTGATTTCAATATGGGTGACGCAGTCGTTCGGACAATCAACAACCAAACTAAAAATGAAATAAAGAAAATAAATGAACCCTCTTTATCATTCAAGATTTAAAAAATAGAACAATGAGTTTTTCTCTTTAGCTGCCCTAGTTTCTGAAGCGCTTTAGGAGGAAGACTTGTAATAGCACTGGCTTTACTATAGAAGAACAATTGTTTTCTAATGACAATGAATATAATACCTTTCGATGAAGAAAAACGTGAGCAAACCGGTGTAATACCAAAAAGGTCTAGTTTTCGTAAAACTAGTTCCTACGCAAAATCTTGGAATTAGATATCAAAGTAGACCCCGGTCTCCTGGCCAGCCGGAAAACGGTAGGAGGATGACAATTAACATTATCTGCTTATTCTTCTTCTTATTCGTGTAAAGGAGAGTCTAAATTATACTATTCGAAAAATATACTTCTGCTTATTTATTATATTATATACATATTATCACGGGGGTGACACGCGAAGGAAAGCAAGCGCTGTGGGTAAGTATGTGTGCGTGCGCTGTCGGTACACGCGTCAATTGTTTGCGCGAGTGCGTAGCGCGTGGCATAGGCGAATCGCGAGCCGCGACGGTAACCCGATCGTAACCCGGCCTGTCAGCCTGCGCCTGTCAGGGACGAGGTAACTGACCTCGGTGCGGGGGGGTTCGTGTCCGTTCTGTATGTAATACTATTATACTATTCTGTGATATTACCTAAACTAAAGCATTATTCATATTTTGAACTTCAAGTCGCCCTCGACGCTTTAGTTCTTGGGCGACCGTCACTCGAGAGTACCTCTCACTGCAGTGAATGAATTCAGTTCAATTTCCTATAATCTTCTTATTCAACTATCGCTGAACTTGACCCGCTTCACATCAGAATCACTATGTACTATTCAAAATTGAATTCTGGTAAGAATTAGGATTGCTAATCTTATCGCGGAAAAATTATAGAATTTTGAAATTGGTATGTATTTATGTATGTATGTATAACACTTTATTGCACATATGAAAACATTTACAAAAACAAAATTATAAAATATAATAAGAAATCACAAAGGCGAACTTATCCCTCTAAGGGATCTTTTCTGGTAATTCCAATTTCTACGTAAGTATCATCATCATAGGCCTTTACGTCTTAGACAGACGATTCAAGCAGCGACTTTTTGATTTGTGCACTTTTGTAAGCCTATACGGGAGCGGCATTAGGATCGTCGTTAGGACTCGACACGACTCGAGTGTCGGCCGGACCACTACTCAAGCAACGCGTTTTCACTAAATTCTCCAAGCGTATCACTAGTTCTTCTCCGATTCTACACCCTCGTTACGCTATCCCTGCTCGAGAGCCCTTTAACATGTAAGTGCAACATGAAATGCACTGTAATCTTATAGGATTATGGCTCGAAATTGCTTGTAGGAGTCGCGTATGGAAATTTCGCTAATCCTCAGAAAAGAAAAATGTGCTGTTGTGAATGCAAATGACTTCTTCTTAGCTTTTAATTAATGGGACGGTGAATGGGATTGGAATTTTTAAGTGTTGTTAATTAATTAACGCACTAACTTTGATTATGGTGGATTCTGAACTTATTGATGAAACAATACCATTGGCTGACGGTAGTTGGTAAATGCGCGTCCACCCTCAGATGAATGGTTAATGTAGTAAACAGTCTTCAAGTACAGCTCGTGTATCATTGACGCCTACCCTGACATGGCGCAACCGGTATTTAAATAATCAGTTCAATTTTAGGAAATGTATTGAGTGAAAGCTAAATATTACTAAAGGACGTAAATAACTGCAAATATGGAATCAGTGTTGAAGCAGAATCTTCATTTTTAAATTGATCATGATTAGATGACTACGTCTGTTAAAATAACTGCGTCTAAAATGGACATTACGAGTAAATAGTTTGTCTCTATATGCATGTCATCTATCTCGGAACCACTAAGTATCGGGCATAGTTTTATAGTAAGATAAAAACATGTTACACGAAGATAACAATAAGAAACAATAGAAACCGAACTGTTTTTCGATTCGTATAAAAAGCGAATAAAGCTTAACAGTTGGAATTCGTAGTACTGTTGAATAAAAACTAGGTACTCGGTTTAAGACTTCAAGCCGGCACGCTGCCGTCCACAGACAGGAGTGGCTATGTAGGGATGACGGGGTAGATAGTGGATCCTAACAGCCGTTGTCTGTAGGTATTCAATATATATATGTCTACACAAGGTTCATAATAATAATAATAAAAATAAATATTCTTTATTGCACCATAAATGAGTGATTAACATAAATAATCCTTAAAGCTAGTAGGTAACAACAGGCGGTCTTATCGCTATAGAGCGATCTCTTCGATACAACCTTTGGGTAGCAGGAGATTAAAACAAAAAGAAACAAGAACAACAGACACAATAAACACAAAAAAACACATAAAAAACACATAACACAATACACACAAAAAAAACACAAAAACACACAAACACAACACAAAAAAACACATTCACAATACAAATCCCGATTATCCGGGTTAGCATGTATGTCTAAGCGTCGATTAATTATATCATTGCTATCATAAAAATTAAACACTGTCGCAAAAAACACAAAAGAAACGAAAATCAGTGCTACAATAAGTAAATAAGCTCAGCTTTACTTAAAAGATTTGTTTAAACGGGTCTAACGAGATATTTATGATCAGCTTTGCTGTGTGTGCCTGGCCGGCTGTACAGCCAGGTTCAGTCACAGAATAGTATAATAGTATTACATACAGAACAGATACGAACCCCCCGCACCGAGGTCAGTTACCTCGTCCCTGACAGGCCCAGGATGACAGGCCGGGTTACGATCGGGTTACCGTCGCGTCTCGCGATTCGCCCACACCACGCGCTACGCCCTCGCGCAATCAATTGACATAAGTGTGTGGTAAGTATCCACAGCACTTACTTTCCTTCCCGTGTCACCCCCCATGGTTCAGTACAGCTCTGTTTTACACCACGGCTTTCAAAATATGCCAGCTGACTGCACGGGAACCTTCGCTTATCCCATATAGTGCAGCAAAAAACAGTTTACTCGCAGAATGCCTCCCCTGGGTGCGAAGGGTTAAATCTGCGCCAATCGGCCATTATAAGCGATCCCCACAAGAGCTGTGTTGGCATTCATGACGATTTCCGCCAATTCGCCTAAGGAAAACCAGCACAAGTCTGACCTCCGGTCACGCAGTGTTGTTAGGAATGTCGAGATCATCTTATAGCAGGCACTAGTAGTGAAGTGAATACAGGTTGTGATTAGCTCTGGTCCGCATTCACCGTACATAATATATCAAAACTTCCCTCCGAGGTAAACTCGGATAGCGTCTAGTATGGGGGTAATTTGAGGGAGCTAATGGCAGTAGCGATTTGATATTACAATGCCCAGTTAAAAAAAAAGTGATAGTTATTTTTATTCTTATGCTGACGACCGCCTTAGCTTAGTTGGTAATGATTGTAATGAACGACTACGAAGCTGCCGGTCCCGGGTTCGAATCCCGGCCGGGGCATTTATTTGTGTGATGAGCACGAATATTTGTTCTTGGGTCTTGGATGTCTTCTATGTATGTATCTATATAAGTATGTATATCGTCGCTTAGTACCCATAGTACAAGCTTTGCTTAGTTTGGGACTAGGTTGATTTGTGTAAGATTGTCCACAAATATTTATTTATTTATTGTTAACTAGGTACCTTTAGCTATGAAAAATTGCAATTGACATTTGGCAATATTTATTACATATAATATAATATATTGTTACAAGTTATCTTAATTCTTTCCTTAGTTCATTCGATAAAATAATTGATTATGCATAGAAGGACCGCTTTTCTCACGGGACTCTATCTGATTGAGCGGCCAAGTGTATTTTTGTCCACCACTTCCAATCGCAAAAATTTAAATTTGTTTCTCGCTCTGTACGTGTACATGTGTGTAAGCACACTGTTATCTACAACCGAGTGAGAACGAGCGCGCGATACATTGAAATGCAATCAGGATGTTAAAGAGATGAACCAAATGGGCCCCAGGTGGCCGTGGTGGGCCTATTGTGCATTACGCGCCTTTATGTATCGTTCTGCTTTTGTTTGCCAACACCTCGCAAAATGGCCGCCCGGCCCAGTCCGACCCTCCGCTACGACTACTTTGAATTCAATTCAATTTATTTATTTATTTAATCACACAAAGACACTTATGTGGTAAGTACTTAAAATATAGCAACACAAATAACAATAAAATAAAAAGACCGGAAATAATAAAAAATATAAAAACTTAAACAAAAACAACTCTTAACAAGAAAATGGCACAGTTGAAATGAAACTACGATATTAATGGTAAAACCTTCCTGCAAAGTACACCAATACCATCCGCAAATATCAAGTTCAAATCTTCGGTAATTTTGATAAGAAGAATGATGGCAAAGTATTCTCATATAAACATAGAGTAGAAAATGCAAGAAGCATAATGACTAAATCAACAGAAGTTAGATAACAACACATTTGCTTATCAATATGCGAATTTTTCGTGAAGTAATTTACTGTTTTTTGCTTTTGACATTGTTTTTATATTATTATCATTTTGACTTAACGCAATTGTTCTATATTTTTCATGATGTCATTTGCTTTTGACTAGAATGCTTTTGAATTTGTTTTTATATTATTATTATTTAATTAATTAATTAACGAGATTTTATTAAATACGCATGCTGCATGCCAAGCATCATCGATATATTTGTACACCTACACTAGTGGGTAAAACGTAGAGAACAAACTTGTTACACATGCCATCTTTATTGTACCTATGTTTAACAAATAAAATTTCTGATTTCTGATTATGATCCTACATAATGACGAGGATCTTTCATATAAATACATAAATAATACATGAATATAAATACAGTCGTAAATTCAAGATCTCTGCTTGAAATTAGTATAATACCTATCTAAATCTTTCTTTCAACCACCGCTCTAGGCTGTAAGGCAATGGAAAAGAACAATTTGAATAAATAATGTCTTTTCTTCGCTCCAACCCAACTGTTTATTAAGGGGAACAAATAAAATGATCACCTAAATAACTTTTGATATCACCAAATTTTCGAACCCTAAAATAAGGCTGAACACTCAAAAAAATGTATCGACCATCAATTTCAGATCACCTAACCACTCATACCTATTATTCCAGCAGTAGCAGCTATTTTACTTATTGCGTTCCCTGAAATTTTATAATCGCATCAAAAAATTCTCAAGTACCACCAAAAATACTAAACTACCACCAAATCTCGTGCATCATTTGTTATTAGAATTACGTCCAAATATTATACACATTACAAGCTATTATTGTAGTTAATACATTCAAATTAATTATTGAGCGACATTTCGGACTCACACGTCACACGCGACGTTGTGGTTACCGAGTGACATGTTTTGGACTAACACGCGACATGTTCGGGCTCATCAAGCGACATGTTTCGGATCCAGCGACATGTCTCGGACCCATCGAGCGACATGTTGGGGTCATCGAGCGACATGTTTCGGATTCACACGCGACATGTTTCGGATCCAGCGACATGTCTCGGACCCATCGAGCGACATGTTGGGGTCATCGAGCGACATGTGTCGGACCGACACGCGACATGTTCGGGCTCATCGAGCGACATGTTTCGGACGCATCCAGCGACATGTTTCGGATCCAGCGACATGTCTCGGACCCATCGAGCGACATGTTGGGGTCATCGAGCGACATGTTTCGGACTCTCACGCGACATGTTTCGGATCCAGCGACATGTCTCGGACCCATCGAGCGACATGTTGGGGTCATCGAGCGACATGTTTCGGACTCACACGCGACATGTTTCGGATCCAGCGACATGTCTCGGACCCATCGAGCGACATGTTGGGGTCATCGAGCGACATGTTTCGGACTCACACGCGACATGTTTCGGATCCAGCGACATGTCTCGGACCCATCGAGCGACATGTTGGGGTCATCGAGCGACATGTTTCGGACTCACACGCGACATGTTTCGGATCCAGCGACATGTCTCGGACCCATCGAGCGACATGTTAGAGTCATCGAGCGACATGTGTCGGACCGACACGCGACATGTTCGGGCTCATCGAGCGACATGTTTCGGACTCACACGCGACATGTTTCGGATCCAGCGACATGTCTCGGACCCATCGAGCGACATGTTGGGGTCATCGAGCGACATGTTTCGGACTCACACGCGACATGTTTCGGATCCAGCGACATGTCTCGGACCCATCGAGTGACATGTTGGGGTCATTGAGCGACATGTTTCGGACTCACACGCGACATGTTTCGGATCCAGCGACATGTCTCGGACCCATCGAGCGACATGTTGGGATCATCGAGCGACATGTTTCGGACTCACACGCGACATGTTTCGGATCCAGCGACATGTCTCGGACCCATCGAGCGACATGTTGGGGTCATCGAGCGACATGTTTCGGACTCACACGCGACATGTTTCGGATCCAGCGACATGTCTCGGACCCATCGAGCGACATGTTGGGGTCATCGAGCGACATGTGTCGGACCGACACGCGACATGTTCGGGCTCATCGAGCGACATGTTTCGGACTCACACGCGACATGTTTCGGATCCAGCGACATGTCTCGGACCCATCGAGCGACATGTTTCGGACTCACACGCGACATGTTTCGGATCCAGCGACATGTCTCGGACCCATCGAGCGACATGTTGGGGTCATCGAGCGACATGTTTCGGACTCACACGCGACATGTTTCGGATCCAGCGACATGTCTCGGACCCATCGAGTGACATGTTGGGGTCATCGAGCGACATGTTTCGGACTCACACGCGACATGTTTAGGATCTAGCGACATGTCTCGGACCCATCGAGCGACATGTTGCGGTCATCGAGCGACATGTTTCGGACTCACACGCGACATGTTTCGGATCCAGCGACATGTCTCGGACCTATCGAGCGACATGCTGGAGTCATCGAGCGACATGTTTCGGACTAACACGCGACATGTTCGGGCTCATCAAGCGACATGTTTCGGACGCATCCAGCGACATGTTTCGGATCCAGCGACATGTCTCGGACCCATCGAGCGACATGTTGGGGTCATCGAGCGTCATGTTTCGGACTAACACGCGACATGTTTGGGCTCATCAAGCGACATATTTCGGACTCAAAATGTGTTATATATATATATATATATATATATATACAACGCGCGAGCCGAGCGAGCGAAGCGAGCGTGCCGCGGTAGCGGCCGGCGAAGCGCCAGAACCACCACCTGTTGAGTCCGAAACATGTCGTTGGATGAGCCAGAACATGTCGCGTGTGAGTCCGAAACATGTCGCTCGATGACTCCAACATGTCGCTCGATGGGTCCGAGACATGTCGCTGGATCCGAAACATGTCGCTGGATGCGTCCGAAACATGTCGCTTGATGAGCCCGAACATGTCGCGTGTGAGTCCGAAACATGTCGCTCGATGACCCCAAAATGTCGCTCGATGACCCCAACATGTCGCTCGATGACCCCAACATGTCGCTCGATGACCCCAACATGTCGCTCGATGGGTCCGAGACATGTCGCTGGATCCGAAACATGTCGCTTGATGAGCCCGAACATGTCGCGTGTTAGTCCAAAACACGTCACTCGGTAACCACAACGTCGCGTGTGAGTCCGAAACATGTCGCTCGATGACCCCAACATGTCGCTCGATGGGTCAGAGACATGTCGCTGGATCCGAAACATGTCGCGTGTGAGTCCGAAACATGTCGCTCGATGACCCCAACATGTCGCTCGATGGGTCCGAGACATGTTGCTGGATCCGAAACATGTCGCGTGTGAGTCCGAAACATGTCGCTCGATGACCCCAACATGTCGCTCGATGGGTCCGAGACATGTCGCTGGATCCGAAACATGTCGCGTGTGAGTCCGAAACATGTCGCTCGATGACACCAACATGTCGCTCGATGGGTCCGAGACATGTCGCTGGATCCGAAACATGTCGCGTGTGAGTCCGAAACATGTCGCTCGATGACCCCAACATGTCGCTCGATGGGTCCGAGACATGTCGCTGGATTCGAAACATGTCGCTGGATGCGTCCGAAACATGTCGCTTGATGAGCCCGAACATGTCGCGTGTGAGTCCGAAACATGTCGCTCGATTACCCCAAAATGTCGCTCGATGACCCCAACATGTGCTCGATGACCCCAACATGTCGCTCGATGGGTCCGAAACATGTCGCTTGATGAGCCCGAACATGTCGCGTGTTAGTCCAAAACATGTCACTCGGTAACCACAACGTCGCGTGTGAGTCCGAAACATGTCGCTCGATGACCCCAACATGTCGCTCGATGGGTCAGAGACATGTCGCTGGATCCGAAACATGTCGCGTGTGAGTCGAAACATGTCGCTCGATGACCCCAACATGTCGCTCGATGGGTCCGAGACATGTCGCTGGATCCGAAACATGTCGCGTGTGAGTCCGAAACATGTCGCTCGATGACCCCAACATGTCGCTCGATGGGTCCGAGACATGTCGCTGTATCCGAAACATGTCGCGTGTGAGTCCGAAACATGTCACTCGATGACCACAACATGTCGCTCGATGGGTCCGAGACATGTCGCTGGATCCGAAACATGTCGCGTGTGAGTCCGAAACATGTCGCTCGATGACCCCAACATGTCGCTCGATGGGTCCGAGACATGTCGCTGGATCCGAAACATGTCGCGTGTGAGTCCGAAACATGTCGCTCGATGAGCCGGAACATGTCGCGTGTCGGTCCGACACATGTCGCTCGATGACTCCAACATGTCGCTCGATGGGTCCGAGACATGTCGCTGGATCCGAAACATGTCGCGTGTGAATCCGAAATATGTCGCTCGATGACCCCAACATGTCGCTCGATGGGTCCAAGACATGTCCCTGGATCCGAAACATGTCGCGTGTGAGTCCGAAACATGTCGCTCGATGACCCCAACATGTCGCTCGATGGGTCCGAGACATGTCGCTGGATCCGAAACATGTCGCGTGTGAGTCCGAAACATGTCGCTCGATGAGCCCGAACATGTCGCGTGTCGGTCCGACACATGTCGCTCGATGACTCCAACATGTCACTCGATGGGTCCAAGACATGTCGCTGGATCCGAAACATGTCGCGTGTGAGTCCGAAACATGTCGCTTGATGACCCCAACATGTCGCTCGATGGGTCCGAGACATGTCGCTGGATCCGAAACATGTCGCGTGTGAGTCCGAAACATGTCGCTCGATGACCCCAACATGTCGCTCGATGGGTCCGAGACATGTCGCTGGATCCGAAACATGTCGCGTGTGAGTCCGAAACATGTCGCTCGATGAGCCCGAACATGTCGCGTGTCGGTCCGACACATGTCGCTCGATGACTCCAACATGTCACTCGATGGGTCCAAGACATGTCGCTGGATCCGAAACATGTCGCGTGTGAGTCCGAAACATGTCGCTCGATGACCCCAACATGTCGCTCGATGGGTCCGAGACATGTCGCTGGATCCGAAACATGTCGCGTGTGAGTCCGAAACATGTCGCTCGATGACACCCACATGTCGCTCGATGGGTCCGAGACATGTCGCTGGATCCGAAACATGTCGCGTGTGAGTCCGAAACATGTCGCTCGATGACCCCAACATGTCGCTCGATGGGTCCGAGACATGTCGCTGGATCCGAAACATGTCGCGTGTGAGTCCGAAACATGTCGCTCGATGAGCCGGAACATGTCGCGTGTCGGTCCGACACATGTCGCTCGATGACTCCAACATGTCGCTCGATGATCATTAAGTATTTTTGGGTAGAGACTAATTTATTTGGTAACAATTTAATTTAATAGGTTATCGACATGTTACTTCTTCGAGTTGCACTTTATATTTAAATGGAGTTGAAAATTTGGTGCGAATCTAGTATTTTTGGTAATCAAATGTAATTTTTTAGGGCATCATTCGGCAATTAATTTGGTGGTTCGTTAAATGCTACCCTTTATTAAGCCGCGGCCGAATTTATGTCTGTTATTAAAGGTGCGACGCGAACAATGACTGCTGGTATTTTCATAGGATAAAAATTATTCAGTTATAGATCACTCGCTTTGGTAAAATAATTACGATGAATACAGCAAATGGCAGCGAAATGTCTCAATCCCGGAGAAAAAAATGGAGAATACCCTTTTAAACTGAAAATAGAGATTTGAAGAGGAAAAACAAACCCTTTTTAAAGTGGAAAGTATAGCCTGACAAGTTGCTGCGACCCCTGCGCCCTGTCGTGGGTATTTAGTGATTGATACTTTCCTTTTACAATTTTGCAGTGGATTTTTAAGAAGCTGGCTTATTCAACCGTAACAGCGGTGTACATTTGTACAAGCGGCCGGTAACTGGCGCCAAAACGCCCACTTTGTCGCGACTCCGTGGCACGTAAATATTGTTATTCTATAAATTTGTTTATTTAAAAGAATTTCAATTAGAGATTATGAGCGAATTTCTTTGGTTGTTGTGCGATAAGGACCTAGCCCTCCTGCGAGATTCTAATACTTAAACTGTTTATAGTCTGGCATGAAGAAGAAATTATCTATTTTATCCAATGCGTATTACTCGTTATATATTTACTCTTTATTCATACTGCGCCAAATTTAAGTATATGGCATTAACAGTCAACAACTTTTGCCAAAATGGGTATTTTCTATGCCATCGGTTTTGCATTATTTAAAGAAACGAAGCGGTAGGAAAATTTCGTTTCTTTCATCACACACCGTACAGCAATATCCCGTTTTCTCCACTTGTAACAAAGGCGACAACATAAAGTACACATTGCTCTTCAGGTTCTCAAAAGCGGTATCATTATAATAACACGAGCACAATGTGTTCCAATTAACTTTAGTAGCTTCGTAAGAGATCGAGTGGGCACGAGTTTTCCTCGTGTTTATCCAACAGCAGGCATTTTCAACAACATCAGTTATTGAGTAAAGTTAAAATATGCCCGACGGAAAATTACAAAACGCGTCTTCAAAATTCAAATGATAATACATCTCCGCTTATGTGTATGCCCACAGAGACTCTTTACATCTCTGTATTTTAGGATAAGCTCAGCAAATATGTGCCCTGGTATTTTTCTGTTGGTTAATGTTGCTTTGCATACATGTTGCTAAGTTATTGTTGTAATTTAATTGTAATTTCTGACATGTGAAAGAACCCTTGAGGCCTACTAGCAGAATAAATGTTTCATTTTGAGTTAAGTGAGTATTGGTGCACAGATTTAGGTTCGCGTCTTTCCTGTGGACATATCAAAAGTTAAGGGCTACAAAGCTTAATTTTGGATTGTTCTTGTAACCTGCATAAATAGCGTTTCCGTTCCTATAAATTCATGTAATAAAATCATAAAATACATGCTTATAAGCCGTTAACTATTGACCACAGGAGGGACGACTTTTGTTTTTTCAAGTGTTTATGACCCAGATACGATTTCTTTCACGTTAACGTGTTACTATACGTAGGACGTTATTTGAAGATCCCTATGACACTTGCAGTGACAGTTCATTTATATAACCTTGGAACAGCGTCGATGTCACATCGAAATGTTAATAAGCATCTTTTGGGAATGTAGCTAATTCATTTATGTAGGATTGTAACATTTACATAATAACAATATGAAAGAAACTTTAATTGTCCCTTATTTCCCAGAAATATGCTTAACGGAATATACACGGTGACGTACTGCAAAAAATATATCGTTGGTCTGTATCGACTAAGGAAGCGGTGCCGTCGATAACAGATGTCGATAATTGAAGTGATAATAATAAAACGTGTCTTATATTTCATTTTAATTGTTACGTGACTGTGTAAAAATAAAACAACGTTAAATTGCATATTTATTTATTATTTAACACTTATTGTTTTGACCTGTAGGTACTGGTCTTTCTTCTGGTGTGGCGTAAGAATACGTTATGTCCAAATTTTATGTCAATAGATCAAAGGGAAGTTGAAAACATCTTCGAAAAATATTTTTGTGACAGACGACCGACGGAAGGACGCATGAGTGACAACAATAGGGTTCCGTTTGGACCATTCTGAAACGGAACCCTAAAAATGGCAGTTTAGTAGCCAGAAACGTCTTTTACACGATAACCGCATTTGAGGTTTAAATTAATGTACGTGAGAGGACGCTGATAAGAACCGCCACAGATAAAAAAACAATTGAAGTATCGACACATGCACATCACTTTATGGTATGTCACACATAGGGATCTTCGTATAACGTCAGCTCTATAAGTTATTGTAAGTGACCCACGTATTTCTCTGACATAATAGATGTCAGCACTGACGTACAGAAGATCCTCTGCTCTGTCTAACAAATGGACAACTCGGAGGTGCGAGCAACAAATATCATATCTATAACATATATGCTACGCGAGTCTTACACCAATTGATTTTTCAGGTTTCATGTATGTTTTACATGTAATTTTGTAGAGTTTTCATGAAGAAGTATCGTTTAGCATGGTACTTTTCCGCTTAAATTCTACAATGAAATAAAAGCAAAAACGTCTCTGTTACTATCTTAAACTATAATAAAATCATCCGATCATTTAATTATTTCGTAGCAATTATCGATACCTTTGCCATAATTTAAGTTTAAAACAATTTAAATTTTGTAAGGCCTCATAAAACAAAAAGAAATAGGTTTCTTTGCCGTGAAATAATCCCATAACAACCAAGTTCAGGTAACAGCGAGTCTTTAATAGGACTCCGCACCCCTAGAGGGAAATCTGAATTTTTATAACTTTATCCGCATAATATTGATGTTTTCTTCCCAAGTAAAGCTTCAATTTTTTATTGTTCCCGTTATCAACAACATCAAAACAAAACGATTGACAATAAAAATGAGTTCACTTATCACTTTGCCCATGCACATTATTTCGGCTCGACTGAAAGCGCTGCGCTGGTAACAAAACAAGCGCTGCTTGTACATCGAATGTTCTAGCTAGAAGTCAGACATAGCCGGTCCGTTACGGAATAAGTGCCGTCTACAGAAGACTCGACCCAAGCCCTCATATTCCTCAAAAGATCATTCAAATACACGTTAAAAGATCAGTTATTCTGCACACAGCATGACCGAACATTTATCACTAATTTCAGTTTTGCGAGCCATATCCGTGCTCATCAGAGAAAGTTGTAAGGGTCGCCGTCGTCGGACACGAGAAGGAGGAATAAACATATATATCTCTACCGGAGCCATAACTCGTAACGGAGACAGACTGACCTTTTCCGTGCAGCTGCTGCCGGTTCTCGGTGCCCTTGAGGCTCTCGGCGGTGTGCAGCAGCTCGTCCAGCTGAGGTTTCTTCTGCTCCAGCTCACGCAGTACGCCCTGCACACACACATACACATGTTACTATCATCCAATCCAATGAGTCGGTCCCGCAATGCTGAGTGACTGCTATGTCACTGGCGGGGAGTGCAGATGGCTGGCCAATGGTTCCGATGATGCGCTGCATGCAGCGACTGGTGTTCTCGTTAATCACTATCATCATATTATATTACGTATGACAAATCTTAGTTAGTGCCGGCTGTACATATTGGACACAGGTTGGGCCAGCATATTGGGCCAAATTAACAAACAAATTAATTTGGTAAAAAACTACCAACATACAGCCAAGTAGAACTCTACACGTTGGCGCAACGTGCTGGCTCAATGTGCAAAGCCGGCATTAAGCCCGCTGTACACATTAGGCCACGGACGGTATTGGGCCAGCCCGTTGGGCCAACGTATAGAGACCCGCTTGGCTGTATGTTGGTCGTTAGCGCCAACGCTGGCTCGCAACCCGAATAGTTTTGGCGCGCTGTGTTAACACGTTGGCGTCTTGGCCCAACTCCTGGCCCAATACGTTGGCCCAATGTGTACAGCGGGCTTTAGAGGGAATGACTACCGCTGCAACGTGACTTGAGTTGAGAAAAATCTAGCCTCCACTTTCTAAGTAGGATAGTTCAAGCAACACAGGAATCACTGCGTCACGCGAGATACGACTTGGCCGCAAAGCTTTGCCCAATACGTGCCAAGTCGGAAAATCCTTTAGAACACTTACAATCAGGAAAACTTTAGGAGAATGACGATGACACAAGTAACAAACTTTAATAAACTTGGAAGTTCCCATCACAACTAAATATTCCCGTAAAAATAAAAACTAAAGAGGGAAATAACATGAACATAGATTCTTATTTATAAAATTCCGACGTATACTCGTATTTGTCTCACTTTAAATTTCTTCCTAAGACAGCTCTACAGTTAGAATTAGTCAGTATTTTTTGCGTAAGGGCTCAGAACGGCATCTCAAGAAACTTCTTGAAAACTTGTTGCGAGACTCTAAAAATACTCCGCCATGTAAAACCTTTATGGTTTACCTCAAGCAAGAAGTAGTTTAAGTAGATAGTACACAAGTGGTCCGGCTAGTAGCCGGTAAGCTTAGCCTGTGGGCGAACGTCCATTTGCTAACTGGGTATCCAACGATTACTGTCAGGAGTTTCGCAAACTTAACAAGCTCCGCTGTAGGCGGACCAGTATTATCTGGCCTCTTATGACGCTATAGTTTATACGTATGTTAGGGGTCAAATTATACTACACAGTCCTGTAAGCTACAGACACATATGTTTGTGAAGAGGAAGATCGGAATCAAACGACGGTAGCGCTATCGCCAATCAAGCCGATTAACTGATAAAATGCTTTCGACTGATTTAGCTCTTAAGAAGAGGGTAACTGTCAATGCATTTAATAGTGAAATGTTATCAGCGAGCATATTATAGTGAAAATTAAGAAAGTGTATGAAATTAACGAGACCCCCTCACCGCGCCTGTAAGGTCAAAGTAACAGCTGGGTCACACAGATTTGAAAAAAAAAACAAAGGTCGTCTTGCCTTTGCTCAGTACTGAACGGCTTATTAACAAGCTTTTTTTTTAATTTGGTTTGTAGAAATAAAGACGATGTTTTTGCAGATTATGAATCTAATCTCACAATTAGGGTTTCTAGCTTTCTAGCCTTTAAAATACACACACACGTACCAGACTCGCATGCGAGTTTAACTTACGTGTTTTATAGAGCGACTGAACTCGCTATACCTCCGTGACCCGCGGTGTAATGCAACTTGCATGCGATTTTCGTACGTGTGTAAAAATAAAGCTTAAGACACGGAAGACAAGGTCCTACATAAATAAATATAAATATTTATAAATATTTGTTGACAATCTTTACACAAATCAACCTAGTCCCAAACTAAGCAAAGCTTGTACTATGGGTACTAAACTAAGCGACGATATTCAAACTTATATAGATATATAAATACTTAAATACATAGAAAACATCCAAGACCCAAGAACAAATATTCGTGCTCATCACACAAATAAATGCCCCGGCCGTGATTCGAACCCAGGACCTCCAGCTTCGTAGGCAGGGTCACTACCAACTAAGCTAAAGCGGTCGTCAATCGTCAAGCGGTCCTACATCTGTGTGGATGACCCGGTTAAGCCTTACCCGGACCGGACAGGAGTTCGTCATTTTCGTCAAAGCCAGGTGTCGATAATGCGCGTCATTCGTAACTAATTTAATTAAGGCCCGGCAGGCGGCGCGGTCGGCGCAGCAGGCGCTGCCAATTCAATTAAAAACGCGAAATATTAACACCGTGCTCACAGGTGTACTTGTTAATTATTTGAGAACTCTCCCCGACATAGTAAATTTTTAAAATACATTAAGTAGTCTGAAATTTGCCGCTCATTAAAAATTGTTTCGAGTTCGACTGCATATCTAATGATTAGGTAGTAGGTAGCAAGTATCGCTAATAATTAGAGTTCCGTATCCGAAGGGACCAAACGGAACCCTGTTGCTGTCACTCATGCGTCCATCCGTCCGTCCGTCGTCTGTCACACTGGTTTTACAGATAAACGGCTGGCGTTACGATCTTTAAATTTTTACAATATTAATAAGCACCTTGCTCACGCCGAGCCATACAAATTATCAAAACTTACTGATATTTTGAAGATTTTTAATAAGTACAGCTAAAGGGGGCGCGAAAAAATGTACGTAATGTGTTAATGTTGAGAAAACCGTGGCACCTAACACTTTACAAATTACACATTCAAAATATTCAAGTATAACAAAGAGTATACCTGTGGTATTTAGTTTTAATTAGTTTGTTATAGACGTACCTAGGAGCGTTCGTGGCCCAGCGGCGCCTGCGTACCGCTTGCGGTATCTAAGGTTAAGCAACGTGGGCAGCGGTCAGGACTTGGATGGGTGACCGCTTTGAGTGGTTACCTACTAACTGAGCGCTCCCGTGCTTTGGAAGGCACGTTAAGCCGTTGATCCCGGTTGCTGTCTACGGCAGCAGTCGTTAAGCCAAGTTGGAGGCCTTCGGGCGGCTTGAGAACTTCTAACAGTCAAGTTGCCCACTCACTTGACAAAGCCTAATCCCAATAAGGCCTAGTTTCCGCTCGGGGTTGGAAGGTCAGATGGCAGTCGCTTTCGTAAAAACTAGTGCCTACGCCAAATCTTGGGATTGGGTAGCGGACCCCAGGCATCCTTCAGGATGCAACTGTACTGGGATAACGCTAGGAGGATGATGATGTTATAGACGTACCTAAATATTAATAAGGTTTACCCGTCATAGAAGTTGACATCGTCTGAACTGCGACCCGCCTTACTTTTGGGTCTGAACAAACACACATATAATATTCAAGCGAGTTAACTATTCAGCAGAACAGACCCGACAGGTGACGAAAGCTTTTTACCTAATTCATATAATATGAATCCTGTATCAAAACTTCTAAACTTTCCACTGCTATTAATTTAGATGGTTTTAGCGTGTTCAGCTTGCTGGAATTCTAATTAATTTATATTCATCATTAAGCGCCGCAAATCCTCACTCTACATATCACCTACAAGCCATAGAGGTTTTACCTTCTGAGAAATCTGTAGTTACGTTTTGATACATATATAGGTATATAATATGTACATATTTCTCAGAAGGTAAAACCTATCTAGGGCTTAATGATGAATATAAATTACTAAAAAAACAGCAAATTGCGTTGCTGCTTACAATAGTCCTGCTATAAGAAGAAGGTAAAGAAGTTGTTCTCGAAACTTTAGAAACCTTCTAACCTTCTAAGAAAGAGAAAGAAACCTTCTAAGACCGCCAACTTTTAATTACATTGGCTAAGAAACTGAAGTTACATCTTCCCGTCTCAAGCGCCTTGATACACGCAACGCCTGACCCTGGTTCACGTCGGTTTTTTTTAACTAATTTCGGCAACTACGTCCACGTATTTTCGTTTCCCTAGGTTATCACGAGATAATATAGCACTAATTTCACTTGTCTCTGTTACTTTTCACGTTTTCAAAATAGCACGCCGCCGGTTTTTCCGTTATGAGAATTGATTTCTTTGAATTCGCATGATGTATTCATCATGTCTTATTTGTGCTTGCTGGGTTATACGCACAAAATATAACCCAGCAAGCACAAATAGGGAAACTCACCGAATAAGCAATTCGCGGAATGACATAAATAGGCGGGATTGCTCGGGTAACGAGAAAGCTTCCGTCTTTACATCGAAATTAGTGAGAAATAACATGGACGCCACTCATATTTACGTACTGAAATGGAAAAGGTATTGCGCTCCTTCTGACAGGTTGACTGGGGCGCAACAAATACAAACAGATTCCTAATTCTTATTTCCCCTGTCATCGAAGGTTTAAAAAACATAATCATTCACAAATACAGTCACGATTGTGTCGAGCCTTTATGAGATCGGTTATTCAACCTGCACGAAATTTTGAGTAAACTGTAATTCTTCATTTTTCCGCGGTGTTTTTGTCTCAGGGGGCGCCCTGCGGTATATGAATACAAACATTTTGATGTAAGAATTATTGTTTCATGCGTAAAATTTACAATGTATAAAATAGAGACTTAAGAGGTCATTAACTTTATGTATTGTTTATTAATGTTAAATGGAATTACGATTAATAACGGGATATTTACCATGTATATTTGTATTTGTTGTGGTAAATATCCCATTATTAATCGTAATTCTAATGTAAATGACCATGTGAGCTTAAAATCTTTATTTCAAATTTCAACAAGGCGATGACATTGTGTAAGGATCAGGCTAACCTAATTCAGCGCATAGTACTAGTGATTTTAATTTAAAGTACGTCCATTTTCAGAATTTCGTGCAGGACCGTTTTCTTTCTCTTCCCTCTAAATTATGTCAGCCGCCTTGGTCATTTAGTGACATCAGTCGTAACAAGAAGACTAATTTCCATATTCAATAAATTAATGTTAGGTATAAAAGCGCAAGCAGTTCAGGAATCTCCAGTACTTTATCGACAAAAATTGTAACTAATAGTTAACAAATTAATTTCAATGTTGGGGACATCGCAAAGTCCGCAGATTCCTACTAATTGTGAGGGCGCACCTGCCGCGAGGCTGCCGCCCGCGCCCCCTTTATTGATCCCCACCCCCACGCGCCACAGCCATCCTAACAAGACCCATAATCCCTCCCCCGACACCGTCTATAACGGCAGACCAAAGGGTACTCGTTCGAATCCAATGGGTCCCAATACAGTGGCGATCCTCGGGCAGGTAACTCTTGCAATTTTTATAGCGTTCATGGTCCGGGAAACTGTTTTGTCTTAATAATTCTCTGAGGGCAGTTATTTTTGTAATTTTACGCCCTTTTTGCTTGACTGTTGACGCGGAATTTCGCGGAGGTATTCACGTGGATAAGATCAGGGGAAAATAAGGGTACAATATGTATCAATTTTCTTTTATATTTATATCAAAACAGCCATATATGTTCAATGATGATTTCATAGATTAGATACCTTAACAAAACTACCTACTCATTTTTACTAAGGATACGAGCTACTTGTGATCTAGGCAAAAGTCGAGGGCCCCAGGCCACGAGGATGATCAGATTCAGATTCAAATCATTTATTCATAACTGTACACATCATTTACATGTCATTTTTAAAACAAATTATAATTATAATACTGTTAAGGCAATTAGTTAATGTAGATATATATTATTTATTACATCGGTTTTTATAATTGGGTCATTGTCAGTCGGAAAAACAAAAGTTGTCCATTCGGTGGTCAATAAGTTAACGGCTTGTGTGCATGTAATTTACGTTTTATTACATGGATTTATAGGCACGGAATTACAGATTATGCGGGTTATCAGATCAATCGAAAATTAAGCTTTGTAGCCCTTAACTTTTGACATGTCCACCGAAAAGACGCGCACCTAAATCTGACAATGACCCAATTAGGTTAGGGTCAACGGGTTGTTGTTTTGTAGAAATTCTTTGACACTGTAACATGCCAAGTCCATGAGCAGCGCTTTAAATTTTCCCTAACAGAGCAAATTAAAGCTGCAGTAGGTGGACCACTACACGCGAGCATAAAGAAAGCGGCTGTCTGAGAGGAGTGGAGGCGAGTCGTAAAGCTTGCGTCTACTGCTGCTAGGACCTAAGTGCTGACCACGACCAAGAGTAAAACGACGCAAAACAAGTCCACTTTTAACTAAGTTTACTGAATTTAAACGGTTTAAACTCACGTAAGAGAAACAAAAGAAGAATTCGAGACATGTCGCCCGGAGTGACCATTAATACGTCAGTTTTAACCGTTTAGATTGATTTTAAAAACAGACATCGTATTATGTTAGTGTGAGAGACCGGTTTTTAAGGGCCATATAGTGGAAAATTTAGCGTAATATTAAAACCTGAGCCAATATAAATGTCGCAGCGGGTAAAAACCACGCGAGCCCGTCAGCGGAGGAAATATAACTTCTCGAGAAACACCGAGCCTCGCTCGGCGATACGGGAACTTAATTCCGAGTATTCCGACGAGTTTTTGTAGACGTTTTCATTAACAGTGCCGGATGTGTTGGGGTTTAGCGACGTTTGCTGACGGGGCGACGTTAAGACACGGGTTAATTTATTGATACTCGGAAAAAACGTCTGATATTCGGTACATCAGATTGTATAGCTTTTTCCCTGGAATGTCTGCTTTGTCCCCGTATTTAACCAAGTTATGTAAAAGCAGTCTAGAGTCGAAAAATAGGTAGGTTCGGTATTTTCAGATTCCCGAAGGTACCGTACAGAAATAAGAACCCCGCCTGTGCCTCCGTCGACTCACGGAAGAAAATGCTCAGAGTGTTCGTCAAAAATAGTATTTTTGGTGCTGATTATGTAGCTTCATTATGTACCTACGGGTACAAGCTTAATTTGTCTATTGGGTGAGTCTTTCGACAAACGCAATTCAAACAAAACTTTCTGCATAATGTAATGATGCTGAATAGGTACAGTACCAACTTGAAAATAGGTACTTCATTTTCATTATAATATATAATATTTGGTTACACAAATGTTGTTATGGAATGCGAACGCAAGTGGAACTGGATCGGTCACACGCTCCGAAGGGATCCCGACCACATTCCGAGGCAAGCCCTAAACTGGAATCCCCAAGGAAAGCGTAAGCGTGGCCGCCCTAAGCAAACCTGGCGGCGGACGATCATCGCAGAGGCGAAGACAATAGGGAAGACGTGGAGCGAATTGAAGCGTGAAGCTCAAGACCGAACGGGATGGCGGCGCAATGTGGAAGCCCTCTGCCCCATCTAGGGGACATAGGAACATAAGTCAAGTAAGTCAAGACGCCGTCGCTACTAAATCCTTAAGAGTCATATCGATGTCTCCTCAAGGCCGGCCGGCCGTAAGCATCAAGACCCCACATCCGACGCCACGGGCGGCGTGGCGCGACTGACAACCAACACACACTCGTCGAGCACGTGCCGCGTGCCGGTCGGACCCGTCGCCTAGCAACGCGCCCCTGCTGTAGCGCCCTCGCGCATGCGCCCTTACGTAGTGAGGAGGTGATGTCGATACATAAAATTATCGAGATCGAGGCTGTTTCTTTTGGGCACATTATTTCAGAATGCTAAGAATATGTTTTTAATGGTTCAGTAATAAAGTAAAGGTAGATAAAGTAAAAGTTGTCATCACACAGTTTTGTAAAGCATCTGGTACTGGTACATATTAGCGGCACGAACTAAAAATTCGTTCATAATAAAATAAATTACCAAAAAAACCTAATAAATTAATTCATAAATTCTTTGATTAATCCATCCAAGAATCATGACATCTATGCGCCATGCCTCTACTATGGGCAATTTTTGCTATAAGGCAGAAAATATTTTGTTACGTGTCTGTGAGGCAAAATAGTTGAGCTAAAATGTATATGTTGGCCATCTTATTATGATCTTATTGTACACTATTTTATGCAAATAAATTAATTACTTACTTACGTAATTACCACACGTAACGTTGGTGGGCTTCTAATCGAATTGGTCAGAAAACATTAAAATAAAAAAGTGCTCCGTACATTTTTGAAGCAATGTAAAATAAAATAAATCTTATGATAAAATCGTTTCAATACTAAACTAACGTAAGGATATTAAATTCCTATTTCACCTAACTGTGAAGAGTGTGAAGTAAGCACTTATAAATAACAACCGCAAAAGAGTCGAATAAGGGCCGACGCTAGCTTACGCGGGTGCACGGAGCGGGTCATACTAAACTGCCCGCCGCGGGCGAAGTTTAGTATGACCCGCTCCGTGCACCCGCGTAAGCTAGCGTCGGCTCTAAAACATTTGAATGGGGAATCCTGGCTAATTATATAAAAAATAATAAACTTCCCATTTCTTCCGCCACTATCTATAAAAATGCAACCTGTCGCAGAAGTTTGGATTTGGAATTAGTTAATGACGCGCCGGGAATGCGGTATTTTGCGTCCCGGATTAACATCTCTTTTCTATCGATAACATGATATTGCCCGTCTCTATTTTTCGCGCACGCGCGTTACCGCCACCGATGTTATAAAAGCCGTCGACATGAACGTGTGTTGCCATTAGCCGCCCATAAATGGAACAATACCGATGTAATAAAACTGACTTAAAGGTACTACACCTTGTCACTTTAACCAGGGGGCTTCCACTCCGTCAGTTCGCCCCGCCGCTGCAAGTACATCCCCGGGTGGTACTCATTCAGTGGCGGCCGCGAATTGCTACCGGACGGTCGCTTCGTCTCGTCATTCGCTTGGTGTGGTCAACATTTGTTATTTACCTATTATAATTTGAGGCTCGGACCGACAAAGATGGGGAGAACTGCATCAAGCTGCACCGACAAGAGCTTGGCTCTTAAGATGATGATGATAATTAGGGGTTGTAAGTTGGCGATTTGTTAACAGTGCAACTTCTGTACGTAGTACTATTACTTATTCTGTGCTTTAACGTGGTGTTTGAACTTTCATACTCAATTTCTTCACGGGTGAAAACGACAAAGTATCATAATATCCAGCTACTTAATAGAGTCCGAGTGTACCACAAAAATGATATTTGTCAAAAATAATGTTAGCGCCATCTACGCGCAATCAGTTGAACTACCAAGTACAACAGTAAACTCAAGCTCGCCCCACGCTCGTCCTCCGTAGTTCACAAATTGGACGTGATACTTTGTCTGCGAAGTTTTATGTGAAACCACGTGGCAATCAGAAGAGTAAGTATGCCTCCACTTGACAGGCAAATTTATATGAAAACAACTGGCTGAAACTGCGAACTTAATCAAAGTTACTTATTTTACTCGATACGTTAGCAATATCGAAAAAGATAACGCTACTGAGTACAGGTAAAGAAAAAATAAATAAATACATAATAATATTTGTAGACAATCTTACACAAATCAACCTAGTCCCAAACTAAGCAAAGCTTGTAATATGGGTACTAAGCGACGATATACTTATATAGATAAATAGATACTTAAATACATAGAAAACATCCAAGACCCAAGAACAAATATTCGTGCTCATCACACAAATAAATGCCCCGGCCGGAATTCGAATCCGGGACCTCCAGCTTCGTAGGCAGGGTCACTACCAACGAAGTAAAATTCTCAATGACATTGACATAAAACATTATTTCGTCTGACAATGGCTTTAATGCGACTCTCTCGTGCCAGGCTCCCAATAAATTTGTAGTCAATAAATAAACAGACAGCAGTAAACATAACTCCCAATGTCGTCCATATTTGTCTACATTAACTCTAAATACAGTTCTCCCGGTCAGCGGACCCGATTACTTTCACAACTTTCTATCACGCTACATGCGTACTCTTAATTTAAACCTTATCCACATGCCATAGAGTTTAGTTTACGCAGCGGTGTTTACAAACATGGATTTTTGAAGAATACTCGTGGATCAAAGGGTCGATGTTGACTTTATTGCTTCGACGAGCAAACAGACAAATAGCCAGTCGATAAGCCTAACATCAACACGAAACTGATAAATATCGGATGGAATCATGTTGGTATTTTACTCGTTACAAGTTGTATGAAGAAGTAAATCTAACCTGGAACCTGCAACGCATGGCTGTTCAGACATAGACAATTTTTACCAATAATGTACCAGGGGGCAAAGATGAGCTTTCGGATCTGATCCGAAAAAACCGGCCAAGAGCGTGTCGGATCACGCATAACGAGGGTTCCGTACCGACACCTACTAGTTCACATTTCAAAACACTATTTAATACCTTGAATTAAAAAAAGGTCGTATCTTCATAGGGAAGTCACGGCACTTACATACGTCCTTTTGTTTGGGCAAGACAGTTTTTCAGTGATAACTCAAAAACCCTTAATCCCATTTTGTTCAAACCAATTTTCGTTAAAAGTATTTATTATTGTACGGCACCTAAAGTTTTTTCAGAATTTTAATCTTCATAGTTTAGTAATTAGAGAGGGGGGGGGACACATTTTGTACAATTTTTACGACTTTGGGAGCTAATATCTCACCAACGATTGACTTAAATGGAAAACTTTCTTAGTAACCTCTATATTATTTTTAAAGCCCTATCCAAAAATACCCCACACAACTACTTGCATTGAAAATAAATTTTTCGTCCCCCGGTTACATGTATGGGGTACCCCCCTAAAAAATTTTTTTTCCTTATTTCACATCACATTTATATAGCGGTTCATAGAATACATCTTCCTACCAAATTTCATAATTGTAGTACTTATAGTATCCGAGTAAATCGGCTGTGACATACGGACGGACAGACAGACAGACAGACAGACATGACGAAACTATAAGGGTTCCGTTTTTGCCATTCTGGCTACGGAACCCTACAAAGCAACAATGTGTAGAGATTACTTGCCGACTGTTCAGTTACATTTGTTCTTTAAAATTGAAATCTGATAGATACGAAGTACTTATGCTTAACCCCTTAATAGTCGGAGTGTTTCATATACGAGGGGTGATCCAAAAGTAATGATAACGAGTATGTAAAACAACACATGTGTTCAAAAACTAAATTTATTTCTTAACTTAGTCTCCTAACAAGTCTACACACCTATGCCATCTTTTCTCCAGACTACGAATTCCATTTAAAAAAAAATCTTTGTTTGGACTCTCCAAATAAGCCTCCACAGCGGCCATAACCTCACTGTCATTCAAAAAAATTTTGACTCGGAGATTTTCCTTCAGCCGTGGAAACAGATAAAAGTAGCTGGGGGTTAGGTCTGGCGAATAGGGGGGTGTTCCACCAATTCGAAACCCGCATCCCGGATTGCAGCCATTGCAACACCTGGCCTTATGAGGAGGTCCGTTGTTGTCTGGGTGGAACATTCTAGGCACCCAACAAGCGGATACTTTATTCATGTGCAATTCTTGGGTTAAGATTCTTTGAATGCTGCCATACGAGATCCCTGTGATCTCATTTAAATGTCTGATTGTCACTCTTCTATCAGTTAAACTAAATCTTCTATTTTCTTGACATTCTTCTCAGTGCGGACGATGGAAGGCCAGCCCTCGCGGTGTTCGTCTTTACAAGATGTTCTACCCAAGTTAAACTCCTTGCACCAGTGTGCAACTGTAGAATACGGAGGAGCAGAGTCCCCTAATGTTCCCACCAATTAAACATGTATATCTTTAGTACACATTTTTTTCAAACAGAAGTACTTAATAACGGCTCTCACTTCAGATTTTTCCATTTCCACGCATTTATTCCGACAACTCACGAATAAATAAATTTATTTCAGTGACAGATATCAATTTTTTTACATATTTTTTTTTTAATTTACTGGCCAAGAACTGCCTTAAAAAATAAAACCTCTTTTTGCTTTTTTCAGCCACTGAAAGTATTTCATTATCATTACTTTTGGATCACCCCTCGTATATTAGATCATGTCCCGAGCGGCTGAGCCGCCGGACGGGACATTAATTGAACGCCGGAGGTGTTGTCCCGGGACTCGGTAATGACGACAGACCGAATAGTGTGGGACCTGGTAATAAATACCTAAAGTTAACTAGATACGGGAAATAAATTGGGCGCATTTTAAAATAAGTGAAACTACGTACACTACACTACAAAATAATCTGAAGATGTGTAATATTTTTAAGTAGAATTGTTTCAGAAGTTTCTAGTTGGTTAAAGGTTTTTCCAAAGTCACCGATCTGTCAAGCAGCCTGTCTGTAAAGTTGAGTCCCAGGGGGCCTGTGGAAGGGAGAGAATTCATCTGCAAAAGAAATCACTAGCGGCTCTTCTCAGTTGCTTCTTAAGTCGGCCAATCAACTATTTTTGTAAAGTCCTGTTAACCAGACGAAAGACAGGTTCTTAGAAAAAAAATGGATTTGTAACGTGTTTAGGAGATGGCCCATAAAAAGAGGCCTAAGTAGGTTTTAAAGATTTAGGAACCCCATGAAATTTTACTTAATTGTTTGAATGACCCACGGAGACGTCACTATAGCAAATATTGACAGAAAATCCCGTGGAATTCGCAAAAACACGATTCTCTTTTTTATCTTATTTTATTTATTTATTTACATAATAGTACGTTTTTACAGTAGTTTTGACAGTAAGGTGTCGTTAAACCATATCGGGCTTGTATTGACACAACAGTCGCGGACAATAAAGCCCCCTAGTCCTTATACATACATACTTATAGACGTCGGGTATGAATATCAGGATTAATATGATGTTTTATTTCCCCAGAATTTTTTTTTACTAGTCCGCAGCTAATTTAATATTGGCAAAAGATTACAGAAAATAATTTAGGTACACTGGCCAGCAAGCCACCCAGGAGACATTAGCTTCATTAAACCAACAATCTGTAGCCTAACTTCCCAACGTATTTACCTACCAGAGTATGAAATGACCTAAGTGTAGTAAGCTAACTAGCCTGAGTCAATTGGTGGCCAAAACTGATCCAAAACCGCCTTTTTCGCATGTAATAAAATTACTAAATAATAACCCGGCGCCCCCGCGGAGCCTCGCCTTAATTCAATCTCGTGAACACTCGCCCTTAATTACCGCCCGTTGCGCGAAAGTGAACGATGTGCCGGAGGGACAAGGTTCCATTTGCATTGGCTACAAGAAATCGAGCTTGGATTAAACACAGAGGTTGCTTCAAGTACCTATTAGTGTTTGAGAAATATTGATACTGAAAACCCGATTCATTGTAAATTTGGAAATAAGTGGACTCACTATTGTTGAGTTGTTTGAGCTTCCAATGTGAAGAAATAAGGTAGAATTACACTACACAAAAATCACTGTAGACTGGAAAAGAAACAAAGTAACACAATACCCGAACAAAATATTGGAAATAGCTTTGGTAAATCTGTAAAAAAAATTAAATATCATCGTAAAAATAGGATAATGACCTTGATAAGTGATCCAGAATTCCAAAAACCAATCTTAATGTACTAAATATTTACGAAAACTACACGCGGAGTTCCGTTGAGAGCGGGATGGTTAATTGTAAACTTACGCGTGTTAGAGCGGGACATTTGCAATGTCAGTGATTGGGTACGCAGAAAAGTTAATGTTGAGGTTATTGCCAGATTCTCAGATCGACACTTTGACGGTGAGTCTAACCGTAATAAATCATGACACCGATAATGGTTCTGTCGCCTCACGACTCGTCACGGCGGACACTTGACGCGTCAGCGCGAAACTAATTGGGATGTGGAAGAAACCTAAAGAGGTTAGTAACACAAATCATACGATTGAAATATAAAGTTATTCTATTCTATTTTAAAGCTCAGATTGACTCCAGACGGTAACAGATTCGATTCCCGGCGGGCGCATTCAAGTTGCCCTTTTGTCAACTCCGCTCAGCTGCCAACTTGCGGGCATTCTTTATTCATCGGGCGCGGGCTAAGTTGGGCCGGATTGCTTTACTTTGTTAGAATGCTCTTCGTGAAAGATTTAGGCTGGTTTTCCACTAGACATAGCTTTCCATAGCTCCAGCTCGAGCTACGTGTCAAATGTATGAAAACATAGCATAGCGTATATAGCTCTAGTGGAAAACCAGCCTTACGGCGCATAAACATTTTCCTAGTTTCCCTGGAAGTTATATGTTTTTTTTTCTAATTACCCTATCTCAATCTCGGACTTGTTTAATATGTTAATTAAAGGAGCACCAATTTGAATACCTAAACTCATTACGAAGCACAATTTAAGAGGCAGCTTTAATTACGCACAGGTAGACAAACGAAGCCGGACTAAGCCGAAAAGTAATATCTCGGAGATATTCAAGGCGACATACGGTCTTAAGGCTTCTGATTCTGAAATTTGAAGGAGCCTGTGGTATCAAAGCGTCTCGAAGGTATTCCCCTCGTTTGAACACTGGCAAGATTAAAAATTCCCCTTTAGCATTAATCCGCCCACGCGGGTTTTAGGAAGGACCTGCTGATATGCCGACAAATAGATCCCAGCTGCGAAAGAAGTTTGTTTATTGATCATGACTATCCACCCCGGAATACCTATATTAGTCCACCGGTGTGTCTACGTAACGTGTCTACGTACGTAATATTGATCTAGATATTATTATCAATCGTTTCAACACGTTAGGTAACCAAACCGAAACCGCAGGTGTCAAAATAGGGGACCCGGGGAGGGACTGTCCCAGGGAACTGGGTAGTCCAAATGCTCATATTGTTTAGTCAGAGACTGGCTTTCGACGACAAACCTCACATTAAACTCATTTCTACTATTCCCGTCCCACTCAAACTATACAAATTAGAAAGAGCGGGGTATATTATCTTGACTCACGTCGCGCCGTCAGTTATCCTGACTAGTATTATGTTATACATGAGGGTGAACTTTGGTTTGGGTTTACTCAAACAGTCGACGGTGACGCGATACTCGTACTCATCGCACCGCGGCTGGCATTGTGTCACGTCGATGTCACGCAATATGACCCTAACTAGATAAAACAGCACGTGCAGTGCGTGAGTGAGTACTTATTCTGTGGTATGAGGAACGTGGAACTGACGTTCGAGACGTAAGGTTAACCAATTTGATTTCTGGGCCACTTCGTACCTCGTCACCGTGACATATATGTGACCTTAGCGGCTTTCATACTAGATTTTCACTGTGAAGCTACAAAGTTGCCTAGAAAGAGATTGACCGTACCAGGTGCCTCTGCCACGCGCTGGGGATGACGTACCTTCTGCTTGTCGAGCTGGTGTACGATGTCGTCCACGTCGCCCACGGCCACGGCCTGCGCGCGCAGCATCTCCGTCTCGCACGACACCCACTCGCGGATCTACACACAGACATACATACACTCTTTAAATTGACAGTAGTAAGAGCCACTAAAATAACACGATATGTAAGAGAGGTAGGGCACAGTGGAAAGACATCTAGCTCATATTTGGAGTAACAGCTGGGCAACTGGATGAATACGGAAGCCATAATAACACCACTACTTGGTCTTTAGGTGTGGGGTGCCAGTGGACGATGCAATGTTGTCAGGGTTGGAAGACATGTCCTGGATGTGATGCAACGTCGTGTCGTGATAGGTACAATTCAAAACCATGGCCCACCATGATGCCAACCATGATGTGATGTCACACCGCAACAAAACATGTGACGTATCGTTTCTGTCTCTACTGAAATTGGTCCAACGGAACACTTATGCCAGCACTCGGGGTCTGCCCATCTGTCACGGGTTTTCCCAAGGACCGGTTGACATAGCAAGCTAATTTCTTTTCATATACGTGCTGTGAAACCTAACCGAACTGTTCAATTATCTGCCGCCTCGCGCCGGAGTCGACATTCCGACCCGATCCGACCCGACGTAAACCCAGGCGTTTGCGAGCGCGACCGCCGATATCGAACACTGATTTACAGAGCCGAGTTCACTACGAGTACATACGGGCGGGCGGTCTGCGCGTGTCGACAGATGATGAACTGTCATGTCAAGCTAAACATAGCTGAGTACATCTGCTTGTAGAAGCGCTGCCTTAGGCTAAAAGGACAAACAAGTACTCCTGTAGATTTCGGTAAAAAGTGTGGAATCAAACTAAAATAATATATACAATATCCATTTCGAAATGCATGTTAGTGGGCTTTGTATAAACCTGCTACTAAACGGGTTTATTCCGTACAAAGCTACTTACATAATACATATTATATTTTTCTATACCTTGAGGCTATCCAATTAAGGCTGGTTTTCCACTAGAGCTATGCTATGCTATGTTTCCATACATTTTGACACAGCTCCAGCTCGAGCTACGTGTCAAATGTATGAAAACATAGCATAGCATTATAGCTCTAGTGGAAAACCAGCCTAACCCCAGCACGTGAACATTCTGTGTCTTAATTTTAGGCCTTTGCTCCAAAGTGTTCATACGAACTTGTTAGCATTTTACGGGTTGTATACTCGCCATAATACCTATATTCAAGCTGCAACTTTTGTGACATGTAACATACGTCACCGTTCGTTGAATAATTATAATTAGATGGAGAAGTAAGACAAACTTTTTAATTTCAAATTCCGCTTCGCTTTTGTTTGATATCACATCGGAAGCTGTCCCATCCACATTGAATTGCCGTGTGTTTGCCTCACCAAGAATATTACCAAAGAAATATACTCGGGAGCGGCAGTTTCCGTGAATGCTGGTCGTTTGTAGGGTCGCCCCCCGCCAGCTCCCGCCACCTTTATTTTTATAAGCCTGCGTGAGGGCCTGTTATAGCCGGCCGCGGGTACCGATCCTATTTAGATGCCGGAAATATTGATACAAAGTGTTTGCCTTTTCTTCACGGACCGTTCAGTTTTAGAGTTGAAACAGCCGATGGTTTTCAATGTCTTGGTTCAGATTGATTGCTTGGTTGAAACGATTCAGCATATGACCAGGGGCCAATTTTTGAGTGTCGAACGCTCGAGTTTTCACTCGACATCTCTCAAAACATCATAGTTTTATGACAGCTGTCGAATGAAAAGTCGAGCGCTCGACACTCAAAAATCAGCCCCTTGACCTGTGCGTGCAGTGCACTTGGACACAGCAGTGCACGAATCGCCCTGGGTAATTTAATGGACTAGGCAAAATTCGACACTCAAAAACCTTATCCAGTTAACATTAATCTCCAATCAAAAAGAACGTGAATTAGAGTATTCAGAGTACCTCTCATTAGTCTCAGAATAACTAACTTTATTATATGTAACCTAAAAAGTAATGAAAATCCAATAACGCCACAGCACAGTGCCCACAGCACGTCATTTATTGAATTCGTCAATACCGATAGTTTCGTTCTTTGACTGTTTGTGCGTGACATAATAAACAGAAAGTTTCATAACAGGAACATAAAGCAAACGCTAATGGCTGATTTATTTTGTTTGATAATGACGATTTCCGTAAATTGAATGGTGATGAAATAACAGTTAATAATTTATGACAAAGCTGCTTTCTCTTTCGAAATTATAAAATTACTTTCATGACCTCCATTCAGTAATTAGTTAAAAAACTTTGTGTTGACATTAACAGGAGGTTAAACACGATTATTATTTTAATACAAAATTTTCATGAACGACGTTACTAAGCCATGTTTATGGGCAGGAAACTTTTTTAATCACGAACGTGTTGAAATTGATTCCTTGGAGTTCGGCACATTGGCGCCCCAATTTAATCAGACTACTTACACCTTCCACCTTCGCGAGGTAAGGATCAGAAGTCGAAAACCTTTTTTGTGACTTTAGCTGATGTCATGTCAGTAAATTGTCAGTGTGAGATTGAAAATCTTGCGAAAATACTTTCAAATGAAAAGCGTGCGAAGTTCCTTTTTACTGCTATCAAAATACACTCAGCATATATCCCGATTCATCCAGTCTGTGATAACGGATTTCCCGGAGCGTCTCAATGCCGGCCGCTGGGACCGCGTGCATTCGGGTACACTGACGTTAACTACGGTTACCTTTTCAATCAATCTGCGACCTTATACCTTGGAGATAAGGGTCTTGATCCTGCTGAACGTAGATCTGAATGACTGTTGGTGATACCTGCCTGCAGTCATCCAGATCAAGTAAGACATTGCCCGTGATGAACTATTGTAATATTCTGCCTGCGTGTGTCTCGTATTGAATGGTAAGTATTTGTATAACATGGGTAACTCGACCAAATTTTATTTATTTTTATATTCTTGGGGTAAAATATCAATAAGGTGTTAAGTTAATTATTTCTCTAAGAAACCCTTATTTTGATTCAAACAATTTTCTTCTTCTTCTTTTTTTAGTTCCAATCTAATAAATTCTTAACAAAAGTGTAACACTATCATATTAATAAATCATAAAAAAAAGAAAGAAATATTCAACGACCTATTTACGAAATGAAAACAAAAACAAAAGAAGACAAGAAAACTTCCTCCTTTTTGGAAGTCTGTCAGTAAAGAACAAAAGAACTAACTCCCCTTACTCCGAAGCAAACCCTTCGTAATAAAATTTGAGAGTATTTTTCATAGCATCATTTCCGCGAAACCCGATGATATAAAAACATGAAATACTAAATGACGAAAAAAATGATATTATAGGAAAGCTTCTACAAAGAACTTAAAGTCGCTCCTAATGGGCCAAGTAATCCTTTGGCCATTTCAGCGTTACCTGCTCTTTATTCGCCAACTTTATGGCGATAATAAAATTTTCTTTTTCCGCTAAAACGTTGAGAGATGCCGCAAGGTCAGAAATATATATTGAATGCAAAGTGTTACCTAGATTGGTAATTCATACTCCTTAGATTTCTTTGGCATTTGGATAGAATAGAATAATTTAAAACATTTTCAGTCGAAACCGAGTTGCATTTGTTTTGTTCGGTCGGCCGGTTTTTGAAACAAAAGAAATCTAGTTCTATTTCCTGCACGAGTTGATTAAAATTTGAATGGTATTTCACTATTGTATTGCTGGCCTTAGGCGTCTAGGAAAGCAAAACCTATCCAAAGGCACACATCGTAAACCTGCTAAACTAATTTGTCCTTCCATCGTCAGATTACTGTCCCTTGCAGAGGCCGCGTAAAGGGACACTTTTCCAATTGATTCCCTGTTCGCAGGGTATCTTTCAGTCGGCGGCACGTGCGAGGCCTGCCGAGGAGGAGGCGACGTGAGGCCCATACCGATGGGGGGTCACCTGTGGAGCCCTTTTAGAGGCGCTATTGGGGGCTGAAATGTGGGACGATGGAGTGATCAAATATGTATTTCGTTTTAGTGCGAATATGCTTCTCACGCAGACCGAGCGCAAACTAGTGGAATTTGAGTGCTCTTCTGATGTTAGTGGTAGGTAGGTACTATTAACTAATTTCTGTCAGGTTTGAGCTACTATAGGGACTCTAAGTTGTTTCTTTTTAGGTTAATTGATTTATGGGTGCTGCCACGTATCATTTCCGAAAAACTATTACAGTTTGGCTAACGTTGAAGTTGGAAGTATAATAGGTACAATCTGCAGTAATCCTCTTTGGAGGAAAAATGGTTAATCGCAGACGACGGGGTTAGTGTAGCTGGCAAATCAGCCCTTATCTCGTAAACACAAGGTCGACTGACCTGCGACACGGTGGTGTCGAAGTGCGCGAGCAGCACGGCCGGCGCCTGCGCCTGCGCGGAGCGGCGCCGCGACGACGCGCGCGCGCTCCAGTCTGCAACAAACACACACACATTGTACACAACTACGTAAATACATACACATTCTCTACATGTAGGGTTTAAAGACTCCTATAATCCAGGGAGCTAGTTCAGATGCCATCATGCCAAATAAGTATACCTGTACTCTTCATGGTGTTCAAAAAAGTTTCTGAACTCTAACTACTTATAGAGTCGTGATCATTTGTTTATGACACATCTGACGGCGTTGGATTTACTGCAGTCGCAATGCTCAAACTAAAAAGGGGGGGGGGGTAGATTTTCACAATTTTCGTCGCATCGCGGCGTGGTTAGGGCTAAATCACATATGCATATAAAGCACATCTGGAGCATAATTGCCAGGACAGTCATAAACCACCTTGTTGACATGGTAACGGAAGTTGACAATATTCTAAATACTTTATTATTGACCGAGTGAAACGAAGACTGAAAACACTTGCGAAGTCTACAGCTCACAGAGCCACTAGTACCTAATTGATTACGTCCTGTTTCTGCCTGGTCTGACCATTGCTTAATTTCGGCAGCACCCAAAAGTGACCGCCCTGTTTTTGACATATTGGTGTAAGTATATGGCATATTGGCCCCGATACGGGCTCTGATTTCATCACATAAATCGATAACGTATTCATGAATGTATTAATTTTCTTGGTATTTATTTCCCACCCTTAGGAACTCTTGTACATATATAATATCGAAGTAACATTTACTGCACACGTAAACACCAGTAAACACAGCCGAAAATAAATAAATATCGCGACAAATAGGAGCGAAATTGTCTAACAATATGACAGCAAACACCGACAGACAAGTCAAACTTGGGAGACATCGCGACAATCGTATGAGACAGTCATTATTAAATATTAATCCACGCTCAAAGTCAACGGTACGACGTGCTTTAGTTAAGATTGGATGATAGTGACACCAATAAATATCTACATAAAAATGCTCAAGACTTCTTATGTCATGGATTGAAGTGCAAATTATAAAAGAAATAAATGAAGAACACAAATTATATTCTGGATTGTGTCCACAACTGAATCAGGATTTAAAATCTGACGAAAAGTGTCGTTATGTGACACACATCCATAGGTCACAGGTTCATATCCGGTTCGAAGGATTTTCATTTTAATGTGCTATGACGCGACGGCTTATACTGTCTCAGTTATCAAGTCCTATTCTTCACTTCAACGTACAGCGAATACTCGAACGTTAACCGTTTTCCAGGCCGCACCAATCTACGTGATTTTGCAACAATCAAAATATATATTCAAAATAGTTATGTATTGGAAATTAATTTAAGCGCAAGTAACTTTTCGCCGAAATCCAATTCGAATTAAACCTTAACTTTGGGTATTAAGGTTGAAATTTTAACTACACGCATGTGGTCGATATATCGTACTATGCCTGGAAAAGGGTTAAAGGCCTATTTAAACAATGATAGTTTACCGCCCTCGCTAATAAGTCCGCTCGTGATCGAGTTAGCGAGTGACCCGACTAATCCTTAACCCTCCACTGCCGGTATCCTCATAGCCAACGGGTCAGCCGAGGTGAAGCAGTCGCACTAACTGTATTACAGAGGATATTGTAGGGATTATAGGTAATTGAGACACATTTAATTTTATTCAATCCTTTCATCATAAGGCGCGTTCTTACTATTCACAAACTACTCTTCTTTAGATATAGGTGCAAAGCTATAGTAAGAGATGTTTCTAACCGCGCTTAGACACAGAATAAGTAATATAAAGAACAGGGTCACATAATATAGCACTGCGTAGTTGTAACGACAGGCCCACGTGGCGTGACGTGGAGATAATGGCGTAAAAGAGCGCCCGCTGTCGCCGCAGAGCGCTCCGTAATGACTTGCTAAACATACGCCAACAGAGCGGATCGCTAGTGCGAGTAAGCTATAACAAATCGGGTTATGTTTGAGTTGTACTTATTCTGTGGTGGTAAATAAAGGGTTAACAAAGTAGAGGTCAACAGTGATCCTATTATTAAAGCAACATAACTTAGTAGTTATTACCAACCACTTGGATTAACGTCTGGGTTTAATATTAATGAAGTAATAAATACAAATCTAGACATCTTTTTATTACTATGAATTAGGCTATTACCAATTATGCATTTATAATCATCACAAATGTAAGAGTTAAATTCTTGTGTGTACTGGGTGTAGCTGTCTCCATCTGACTCTATCTAGGGCCGCCTCCTTGACCTTCTTATACGACACGGCTGCATTTTTTTCTTCTATGTGTTTTACATAGCTTATCCTCGGTCTTTCCCTTCCTCGCTTTCCTTCAACTTTGCCTTCTACGATCTTCTTTAGAAATTCGTCGTGTCTTATAAGATGATCAATCATTTTCCCTCTCCTGTTTTCTATACCATTTTCCTTTTCTCCACTACTCTCGTTAGCTCTTATTTGTTTGTATTTTTTTTTTCATTCTTCTCCAACACCACAATTGGAAGGTTTCTAAATATTATATATCTTTTGAGTCATTGTCCAATGTCCACGCCTCACACCTATACACCGCTATGCTCTATATATGTATGTATTTCGGTACTTGTATGTGTAATACAAGATATAATCTGTTAAAAATAATACCCCTTTTATTAAAATTAAATTTACACGGAAAAGTGTTCGATTCTTCAGAAACCAGTAAAATACGAGTACAATAGTGGCTAACATACAAAACTAGCCTTCGAATATTCAATATATTCATTGCTACTGCAAATATCATGATCATGTTTGTAATAATCACGTATTACTTGCTATGTTCGCGTCCGTGGGAGCCCGCCCCATTAAACCGATAGAGATCAAACAATAATTCTTTCCCGCCTCGATTCCATGACATCCCCAAATAAATTAAATACGGAACCCGAAATTTGGAGCGGCTTTATTCCATTGTGAGGGTGCGGAACTATTGTGCGGCGGGGAGCCCCGCTCCCGGGCGCCCCGCGCCCTCGGGCTGGGGTGCCGACACTGCATTTGTTGTGGAGGGTGATCTTTACAAAGTAAATTTGTAAGGAGCCAATTCTGTTGCAAATTCAGTCGCACTAATGTAGTAGAGCAAACCTTATCTTAAAATGAACGCCCCTCTCTTAGCAGACATGGTATTGCGCCTGTAGGTTTACTTACGTCCGATGTGAGCGGAAAGACACGGGAGGACCGGAGTACTCTAATCATACAGTCAGGTAGAGTGGAAGTGCGTGTACGTACAATGCTGTATGTAATGGACTCAAACAGTTTCGTGCTCAACACATGGTTTTCGTAACTATTTAAATAAATTTAGGTTTAAAATCACGGCTTCAATATCATTATTTGTAATAAAACACATATTATCTTTATTAAACGTCATTGTCAAAATGGGTCAAAATATACTTTTATTTGACTTTTATTAAAGAGTACGCAAAGTACGTAGAAGACCACCAATGAGACCACAGACTTCAGCCATAGACTTGCGGACAGAGGTTTCTTATTTCAGAAATGTCAACACAGTGTCACAGTCTATAGTGCGCGCCATCCACGACGACGCGCCCAAGACGCGCCCCTCCATAGCGAATCTCATACTAATATGTGCGCAGTTGTACGGCGCGGGCTGTGGAGGGGCGCGCCTTCGTGAATGGCGCGCACTATACTTGCTATAAAGTTGTTATTGTAACAAGTTGCGATATAACTTTTAAAGATAAAATGTTAATAAATCGTGATAAGTGTTATTAGTGTGATGATGAACTTGAATTCTTACAATGCGAAAAATATTGTTTACGCAACCGCAGTTCCATACAGGAATCACGCACCAAAGCCCAGGTACGTAACGATTTAACTTTATATTAAGTACATCATTGGATTTAACAATAAATGTACTTGATTAATGGTAAAATTTGCGTGTTAATAGATCATCCATCCAAATGTGATTACCACTGACCCCACATTTATTAGCATAGTTTATTTTATTGTTCAAAGCCGAGGACGCCCCTATAAGGCTTACCCATATTAAACAAACAGAGCGGGTGCTGTTAAAACTAGGGCAACACGCGTGTCCGACACAGGGACACGGGCACGTGTCCGGCCTAGTCTATAGTCCTCCAGATAGTAGTGTTTACTTGCACTTTTAATGACCTGGTTGCCTAATTGGTAGTGGTCCGCCTTCGAAGCTAGTGGTTTCAGATTGTAGTCCCGGCAAGGGCTAATACATTTCTTATGAGCTCAAGTTTGGCTCGACTAAATCTTGTGGGTTAATCTCAACAGGGCCATTCTCCCAGCGTTTCAACCGCTTCACCTTCGGTGACCACGTTTTTGACGAATTGATTGTAGATTTTGGTGGCATTTATGGAGTCAGTGGTAGAAGTACGGGCCGCTACCAACTGACTCAAAATGCCACCAAAATCTACAATCAATTGATTGAAGCGGTTGAAACGCTGGGAGAATGGCCCTTGGATGTCTTTGGCGGTAACCAGGTCAAATGTGAGCTTAATCTCTATAGAATTTTGCTGACAGTAAATAAGTTTGAACAGCAAAAGATATCCCTAACCTGGTAAACGTCCCAAAAAACCAACGCCCTTTTTCTAGTTCGATGCAATTTGTACCAACTACGAGAGCCCCTCCAAGCTCCGTCGAAACTAACTACGAAATTCAACCGGCTTCAACTGCCTTGCCCCTTGTCTCTAGTTTCACAAAAACCATGCGAAATTGGAGATCAGACTCGCCAGAGACGATTGTTAGTACCTAATGGTTGTGAATACTGCGGCTGCCCTAAACTAAATTCAAGTATCTCAGTTTTGACAAATTTTACAGGAGAGCGAAAATACGTTTTTTATTTATTTTCATCGCCTAATACCTAGACTAAAAATCTTTTGTCATGCGCTTTGAAAGGGTAAAGTTAGTTTTATAGTAATTTTTGTTTACAATTTTTATCTTTCGTTTAATCAGAAATGGCAAAAAATATTTTCTGCTTAGAACGCACTTTCATTTTGTGAATAATTTCATAGAAACAAGTAACTTGAGATGCTTGATTTCAGGTTTTTTCATGAATAACCATATTGATTTAAAGTATCTCCCATTGAGTTGCTTGCTTTTAGCGTAAACATCGGCAAGTTGCTTGATTCCAGCGTAGAATTAGAGGCCAAAAAAGATGCTTGAATTTTTAAAATTATCAATAACTTGGAAAATAAGAGGCCGAGAAGAAATTTTTTGATACTAATATATGCATTTCCCGCGGCTTTTTTTAAATATGCAAAAAACGAAAATTGAAAAAAAATTAGATACGTGAATTTAGTTTGGGGCAGCCGACTGGTCGTATACTGTAGGGGTAAAGAGCGTTCGCTGTAATCCAGCGCTCGCCGAAGCAAACAAATCAGACCTGCCTGTGCAGTGTGCTGCACCGCGCCCGGGGCCGCGGGACGGGATGTAGCGGCTCTCGGGTAGTGGGGAGGAGACTAGTAGTTCCAGAACGCGTTTTACACGAATGCAAATCATTCAAATTCAAGGCACTTTAAATACAATAACGTAGTGGCACCAGTAATGGACCTGTCTCCAGTAATGGACCCAAAAATCTTTCACGGTCGAAATTAAGCAACGGAAAAGTATTTTAGTCATGGCAACACTTTAAGCATAAAGAATAGGCTTCTATGTATCACATTGACAAATGACATACACCTCGGTCATTTTGTTTAAAAATTGCGCGGCGGCAAAAAGTGTGCGCCGGCATTTTTCACGAAAAACCTTAATTTGTTAAAGAAATAATTAAGAAAGTAGGTTTACGTTTTTGATTGTAAACTTTATTTTCTCTAAACAATATTATTTTGATATGATTTCGTGAGAAGCGTTACATATTTAACAATACTTTTTTAAAGTGTTTATTGCATTAGAATCCAATTTGAATGATTTAGAGAGGATGTACATTACTGGTTCCTATTTTTTGTTAATCTCCAATTATGGACAATTTCTCCATGATTGGTTTTTCATACTGAATTCTGGTTACCCAATTATGGACACCCAATGTTGGACGGATTTATTGGCGAGGTAAATGTTTGAAAAATGCCACCCAGTTTTATTATAATAGTAGTTTATCTACACAAATATCATAATCCTCTAAAATGCGTTCAGAAACCGTAGGCAAATGACCTTCATTTTAACATCAATGTACTTATGAAAATTTTCTTACCTGTGGTGAAGGTTACCAGCAGTAATATAATATTCATTATAATTTCCTATTAAGTTAAGTACTATAATTTTTTATTTAAAGGAACAGGAAAATTAAAATTGAGTCAATACGAAAGGTCCGCTCGATATAGATTTTTTTTTGGATAAGGATTCAGGGAGAAAGATTTCAAATTTTACATTTATTTCAAATTTTAAGAAAAAAAAAATTTTTTTTTCGAAAAATCGTCGTTATACTTGATTTCGACTAATTCGGGGATGAGAATTACAAATTTTATATTAATTTTGAATTTACAGCGAAAAAAAAATTTTTTTTGCGAAAAATTGTCATTATACTCGTTTTCGACTACTTCGGGGATAAGGATTTCAAATTTTATATTAATTTTGTATTTTGAGAAAAAAAAAATATTTTTTTCGAAAAATCGTCATTACCTACTTGATTTCGGGGATAAGGATTTCAAATGTTATATAATACCGGCTACTATAAATATGTAACCGGTAGCACTGGTAGCAATGCAGGTCATTTGCCTTCGGCTTCTGAACCCATCTTAGAGTACTTATAATATGTGTGTAGATTCTGTAGATAAAGTAATGTATGCAACTGTACATAATTAGGCATTAAAACACTCGTGTGACCTTATTATGAATAGCATAAACTACTATTATGCAACTGGTACATCATTTTAATGCCTAATTATGTACAGTTGCATACATTACTTTATCTACACACATATTATAAGTACTCTAAGATGTGTTCAGAAGCCGAAGGCAAATGACCTGCATTGCTTACCAGTGCTACCGGTAACATATTTATAGATGCTCTAAATAGATATCAAATTTGAACTCCTTATCCCTGAATTAATCGAAATCGAGTAAATTGACGATTTTAGGAAAAAAAAATTTTTTTACTTAAAATTTAAAATAAATGTAAAGTTTGATATCCTTATCCCCGAATTAGTCGAAATCAAGTATAATGACGATTTTCCGCAAAAAAAAATATTTTTACTTAAAATTCAAAATTAATGTAAAATTTGAAATCCTTAACCCCGAATTAGACGAAATCGAGTATAATGACGATTTTTCGTAAAAAAAATTTTTTTTTACTTAAAATTCAAAATAAATGGAAAATTTGAAATCCTTATCCCCGAATTAGTCGGAATCGAGTATAATGACGATATTTCGAAAAAAAATATATTTTTTAACTTGAAATTCAAAATTAATATAAAATTTGAAATCCTCATCCCCGAATTAGTCGAAATCGAGTATAATGACGATTTTTCGTAAAAAAAATTTTTACTTAAAATTCTAAATAAATGTAAAATTTGAATTCCTTATCCATGAATCCTTATCCCAAAAAAAAAATACATTATTGCCGTGTCCGGGGAAAAAAAGCAATTGCAGGCTGAGTATTTGTTTAAACGGACGAGCTTGCTCCGTTTAATTATAATACGAACCCTGCAATTGCCATTCCGGCCGAGGCTAATATTGTACTTTTCTCAAAAATGGAGGAAATACGACAAAATTTGGATAAATATTTGATAAACATAACCTTAAAACGTCAAAAACATCATGCTCAACAAAAAATAAACACCGGGATGTTTATTTTTTTTAACAGAATCGCAAGTGTATTGTTTTACCGAAAAACGCAAATTATTCAAGACTTAAAAAGACGTCGCGTTTCCAACAGAAAAATACGAGCTGAATTGGCTGAATACGACCTGTGCCTCCTTTTATATGACAGTTTCTACTTTTTTTTTAAGTTTGGAATTCAACAAATAAAGGAATTTATATGTGAAATTGCAGGCGGCCCACAATGTATGTTGTCCAAGATTGGGTGTCCATAATTGGATTTTGTTTGTCCATCATAGGCATTTCGAAGATTTTCGACTTTTTCAGATTTGGAGCAATTTTCTCGGAACTTACAAGTTTATCCAAAACTTTTGTATGTTTATTATAATTAGTGATTATTAAGCTACATTTTCTTTGAAATAACTAACATCAAACTTATAAAATAAGAGAGTTATAGCCAAAAGATGTCGACGGAGTTCTTAAGCCGTCCATAATTGGTGCCACTACGTTACAATAAAAATTGTACACTATATTGCTTACCAAAAACAATAAGTACCCAAAAGGAAACAAAGATTAATAAAAACTTAAAACTGACAGAAAACAGGCGGCCTTATTGCTAATAAACAATCTTACGAACCTTTTTTTTTTTAACTTTGGGGAAATGCGTTTACGCATCCCGCCTGGTTGAGGGACCAGGGCGGGTATGACGGACTAACCGCGGCAAACTCCTTGGACTACCGTCTAAAACCCCAACGAATGCCAGCTACGCCCGCAGGATCACTATTGGCATTCGATCACGTGCGAACCATTACAATACCTACTTATAGTGCGACTGTTCAAAGCTTTTCAGAAATCGATTGCCGCCGCTGTTTGTGACTTGTAGCACGCACTAACAGATCGCTTACCGGCTTGGCTGGGATCCCGATAAATTAGCGGAATAAATCCGTCGGCAGAAAAACGACGTCCGTCGGCATTTGACATGCCAATGAAATGTAATTGCCGGCCATCCGTCGCCGCGACCGATCTCCATGCGACGTGCCAACTACTGACAGATGACTCTATCATCAAAAAAAAACAACGGGTTGCACTCGAGGAGTGCCGGCAGAAGTGAAAACCAAATACACACGCACATTTGCGCAAGCGCCCTGCGCCGCCTAAACGAAACAGCAGGCGCAGGCATAGATTTTCGCCTAAAGACGGACACGGGTCAACTTGCTGGTCGTAGAGCGTCCTAGGCGTACTTCCGTCCACTATCACAGAATAAGTAATAGAACTACGTACAGAAGCCTCACTGTTAAAAAATCCCCGCGAGGCAAGCCAAACGTGCCTACGCTTTGCCATCTCCTTCTATCGCACGCGCATCACTCGCTACATCACTTTCTATCGCATTGAAAGTCACCCGGCGGGGGACCTTTGAGCGGCGCGAGTGAGTCGCCCCTGCCACTATATTGAGACCTCCTTACGAATCTGTCGCGAGTTTAAACATTTTTCCCCATCACAAAAAGTGCTCAGCCCCGCTAAAGAAGTTTTCACTTCGATAATCTACACGAGTCGGACATGGCATGAAATATTCCGTCACCAGCTCTGCCTTATACGTTTTCCGCACAGGAGAGGACGAACTTCCAAACAAGAGAGACTTGAGATGCTCTTTGTTGTCATTGATTGGCCGATCTTTTACCACGAAATTACAATTTAAACAACAATAGCCCTTTATAGAGTAGGCCCATTTTTGAAGAAGTAGAATACAAGAAGCAAATCGTGTAACAGTTGGGGTGACAACGTAATCAGAGGGTTTAGACCCTGCAGAATACGGATCTGCCTGTCTCCATCCCCAAATTTGAGCCGGAAGAATGTTATATCGGAAAAGGTGCAGCCCATACAAATTTTTTCCTTGTACATTTGGTAAATCGTTGTTCCGGTACCCTAACTATGGTCCAATTGTTATGGATTTTTGATATGCCGTAAATAACAATATTTGTCATCGTATCCCGAAAATTTTGACAATCCAGCTCCACGTCTTTCTCCGCCATCTTGGAAAATCTGTCACTTTTTTCAGTTTTTTGCTTGTACTGTCGTTATAGTTCATTTTAGTGCTAAATATGGTTTGGCAATATTGTAAAACACAAAATTTGCTGAAACTTTTGGGTACAAAGAATTTTTCCATGACCCCTAGGGACGAAGATATGACAGGAGATATCATTATAAATTACCACTTTTTTCTAGTTTTCCTCTCATATTTACGTTTAAAGTGCATTTTAGCGTTAACTATAGTTCAGCAATATTGTAGATTACAAAATTGTCTACAACTTTTGTATTGAAATATTTTTTCCACGATCATCAGGAAAGAAGATACGATGTCACCTATGGGGTACTACCGTCGATATTTACTACTTTTCCAGTTTTCTTCACATATTTTTGTTTTAGTGCATTTCTCGGTCAGCAATATTATAGAAGACAAAATTATATGCAAATTCAAAGTACCTACGATCTTCTAGGTATCGTGGAAATAGACGATTTTGTCTTCTGAGGGATTGAAGTGGTATAGATCGGAAAGTGACAGATGCTTTATCTTGTCGTCTATCCCGCTATCACTCGACCATCATAGATCCCCTACAGATTGCGATTAAATGCACTCAAACCTAAATATGAGAAGAAAACTGCAAAAGTAGCAAATTTCAACGGTGCTACTCCATAGATGACTTCATATCTTCTTTCCTAATGGTCGTGGAAAAAATATTTCAATACAAAAGTTGTAGCAAATTTCGTGATCTACAATATTGCCGAACTATAGTTAGCGCTAAAATGCACTTAAAATGTAAACATGAACGGAAAACTAGAAAAAAGTGGCAATTTTTAATGATATATCCTGTCATATGTTCGTCCCTAGGGGTCATGGAAAAAATCTTTGTAACCAAAAGTTTTAGCAAATTTTGTATTCTACAATATTGTAGAACTATGTTTAGCACTGGAATGAACTTTGACGACAGTAAAAGCAAAGAACTGAAAAAAATGACACTATTTCCAAGATGGCGGCCAAAGTTATGGAGCTGGAGGGCCGAAATTTTTAGGTTACCATGGCTAATATTGTCCTTCACAACATACCAAAAAACCATATCAATCGGACCTCTTTTAGAGTACCAGAGCAACAATTTATTAAATGTACTACGAAATTTTTTGTATGGGCTGCACCTTTTCCGGTATACCGTACTTCCGGCTCAAATTTCGAGATGGCGACAGTATTCTGCAGGGTCCAAACCCTCTGATAACGTTGTCACCCCAACTGTTACATGACTTGCCGCTTGCATTGTTTAGAGACGCCTTTTCCAATTCTGTTCCTCCTCTATTAGGGCCTCCTTTTATTCCCAATTTTATCAATAAATTTGGGAAGTCCTCCAACCCTTCAGTGAAAGGGCCGAATCATGAATATCGAAGGGCTGGAATGCGGTCCGTTGCGACGCGATGGCAATTAGTTAGGATTCCAGCGGCGTCCTGTCCATACTCCCGCGGCCTTCAGGTACTATTATTATATTTACATTATAGTCGCGCGTCCGTCGATTTCTTGTACTACGAAACGGGCCGGCCCGGACACGGAACGGTCCAACGTGAATCATCCTTAATATTTATTAATTTATTCATAATTGATTCATTTGTAACTGAAGCCTACTTGTAACTAATAGTTTTCTGCGGTTAGGCTGTTTAGGTGACCGCGATACTGTCAAGGTTCTTAGAAATTGTATTTCAATCACAAAGCCGAATACTTCTTAGTTACAAAATCTGGTACACCGAAGGGTTCCTAAAAAGGTTCCTCATATAATACACAATGTATATAAACCGGCAGGACCGTAGGCTCGACAGCGGGCCGATATTTCCAGCGCAGTGGGCGGCGGTCGGTTTGGCCGGCCGCCGCTCGACCATTCACTCATTCAACCAGTCACTCACTTTAAAGTTCGGTAATGACGTAGCCACTGACTGGAAGTTCGGCAGCCTTGTTCACAATTCGCACACGTGTAGTTAGTTGCTCAGCATTAATGATGCGAAAATACTTTTTCGTTAAAAAGGTAAAAAGAACATTTACAGATGAAACTATTTTCCTTCAACACAGTCCGTTTGTCGCTTCATCATGGTCAAACTATGTTTATGCGACATTTTAATTCAAGTATTATTTGGATGACTGGACAAGGCACTAGTCGAACAATAATTTTGCCCTACAAGCGCCACGTAAGGTCTGATTCGAATAGATAAATATGACAGATAATATCGAAAAAAGAAGACACTGATACATTACGGACACATATTTGCTGGAAAAGCCTTTAACCATGGCGTCATTACATTACCATACGTATCCCAGCTCCGGCATATATCGCACGGCTAGCAGCGGCGTCAGTGCATACATCATCCCGCGTGGCTGTATGTATGCAGGCACATGCGTCGCTAATCGGCTCAGAGCGGCTTACGGCTGCCGGCCACCGGGATCATGACATACACTGATTAGAGTGCACGAGTGTTGGTGTTGGCCCACTACTGGTCACGATTTCAAGTGGATGCAGCCTTTGCCCAGTGGAGGGACGGTATTTACGATGACCGTCGACGTATGATGTTAACTTCCAATATACCTACTGTTAGCCGTTTCCTGTTAGCTCGAATGAATGTTTAGGTTTTTAAAAAGTCTCGTTAGAATAATATGATTTGTTCACAACAATGAAGTAATTAGTTCTCATTCTGCTTAAACCATTGTACTTCAATATTCCCTTGATTTTTTAAACTAGGTAGGTAGGTACCTACTGAAGTTTGCTAAGGCTGGCGAGTCAGACATCAGTATAGCATTCTCGACACGTGACGATACGGATTATACAACGTATGTATGTATGTATAAAATACTTTATTGTACACAAGACAAGGAAAAAAAAACACCAGATTATATATGTACAAAGGTGAACTTATCCCTGAAGGGATCTCATCCACGTATTTCCAGGTTTCGTTTTATTTAAAATTCCAACGTTCAATTTCTTTTTACTTTAATTAACTGTTAATTTTTAATTACTAGCCACTGCTCGACGTAAACAGCGCGGCCCGCCAGCCGGCCATCGCGAGTTGCATTTAATTCCAAAACTTGTTTCCGTTTCCCGAAGTTGTTCCGACTTAATGTCGCGACTTAAAAAACTTGGTCGGCGGCTGTTCCGAGGGAATCTGTTTGTGTCGAGAATAATGTTTCTCGTCTAGTAGGTGTCGTTGTGTAGGTTGAATTCGCGCATACTCGATAAGTAATGAGTCCTTATTAAAATGTGGCTAAAAAGGGGGACCAGCTTTATTTATCACATTTTTACTTGATATGGTGAACAAATTACAAGGCACATTTTTCTTTTAGAAAGCTGCCCATTGAAACAAACATCCTGAAAAGAAGACTTGTAGTGCACAAGTATTTCTTAGAAAAATAAGTCGAAGTATGATAGCTATAGTCCTTCCCAGATATTATTTATTGCGATTACTGTAAGCTCTGCAAAAAATCTCACAACGTTATGTATTTAAATGAGCTAAATGCTAGACATCGCCTATTAATTAAACACTATTTATTTTGCTCCATAAAAGCAAACCTTTTTACGGTGAACAAAAACTACCGCTGATGGAGTGCCGCCGTGCGTCGGCGGCTAGATAAACAGACTCGCCGCGAATATTCATAAATTGACCTTTTTGTTTAAGTAATTGATTTGTTTGGCTTAAATTCAGTTATAGGTTAAGTAAAGCTATAGCTATTTTTTTAAGCGTCAATTTTGTTGAACAATTTTGATTTTATCGGGTCGGAGACATTAGTTCCGAGTTCCAATGTACAAAAACTGAACAAAACAACATTAAAGCAGGAGGGGCTTACTACCGTGACGTCATCGCGCCGCGCAAAGTACATGCGGCCGCCGTCTCACACATTGTGTGACTATTCAATGGCTGCGGAGCAGCGTTACGGATCGCACGCGCACGCGCTTGTACGATCATAAAAAATAATTCTTTTCGTGTAGTTTCGTGTTAAATAATAATGTCAAAACCACAGCATTGTTGTATTGCAGCAGGTTGCACCAATAATAATAAGAACGGTCGTTGAGTTTGGTATTCACCAACGGTTGACATAAAAGAAAACGAAAATGAAAACGTTGGTTCTAAGAAACCTCTTTTATTTTTTAAAGTGATGCCTTTAAAAATTATATAAAACTTTGTATCCCCTGGTTACATGTATGGAGTGCCCCTCCCCCTACTTTAATATTTTTTCGTCATTTCACATCACTTTTACGTAGCGGTTCATACGAGTAGAACACACCTTCCTGCTAAATGTTTTAATTGTATTTGTAGTGCTTATAGTCTCCGAGTACATCGGCTGTCGCATACAGACGAAAAGACGGACGGACGGGTTCCGTTTTCACTATTTTGGCTACGGTACCTTATAAGTACTATTCGTAATTGTATTGTAAACAACACTACTAATAATAAAGTACATATATTAAAATAGGTTCTCGCTGGTGGTAACCCTAGCGCTGAGGGCGGGGCCTCGAAAGAGCGCGTTGCGTGCGATAGAAAGAGATGGCCACGTTTAGGCACGTTTGGCATACCTAAACGGGGAATTTGTTAGCAGAGAAACTTCTGTACTTGTACTATTACTTATTCTGTGATTAAAGTAAGATTATTTTAACTGATAGAATGAGTAACATTTTAGTTATATTGATAAACATTTATAAACACTACGGTCGAATCAAAGTTGAAGAATGCCACCGTTAAGACCAATTTGACAAGTACATACATATCTATACATTTCTAGAAGGTAAGTGTTATCGCCTGATTCAGTTTACCTACAGCTATAAAACTAGGTGTAACAGTAATTTTGTAGGGCAAATGTGCGATGTATCATCCATAAATAAAACACCACGCCACGCCAGCCACGGCGTTATGGTCTAAGAGCTAGCTACGGCAAACCGTTTACAATTTATCGAGACGCGATATAGTTGGTTGGAGAAAAAGTAGTGCCAGTCGACGTAATAGCACGCACCTTTGACGGTAACTGACACTACTCTTCCCTCCAGCCAACATTACTGGCAAAATTATATCCGAAACCATACTAATATTATAAATCGGAGCGCTCGTGGCCCAGCGGCGCCTGCGTGCCGCAAGCGATACGCAAGGTTAAGCAATGTCGGGCGCGGTCAGTACATAGATGGGTGACCGCTTTGAGTGATTACTAACTGAGCGCTCCCGTGCTTTGGAAGGCACGTTAAACCGTTGATCCCGGCTGCTGTCTATGACAGCAGTCGTTAAGCCAAGTTGAAGGCCTTCGGGCGGCTTGAGAACTTCTTACAGTCAAGTTGCCCACTCACTTGACAAAGGGGGGTCGAAGTTGCACCACGTCCGTAGGGAAAGTACCCACCGCTACCCTACACGTGACCCTGGGTGGTTCTAAAAGTGCAACAAAAACTGGCAACCGTACTGTCTTCTCAAAGATCTCACGGTTCGAAATAAATGCCATACGATAAATAAAATAAATAATGCGAAAGTGTGTCTGTCTGTCCGTTACCTCTTCATGTTTAAACAGCTGAACCGATGTTTGATATAGATATAAGTTTGAGTCCCGGGCAAGGACATAAGATACTTTTTGGGAACAAATAAAATGATCACCTAAATAACTTTTGATATCATCAAATTTTCGAACCCTAAAATAAGGTTGAACACTCAAAAAAATTTATCGATCAGCAATTCCGAGTCACCAAAAAAATTCTACCTATTTTTGCAGCACTTGCACCTATTTTACTTATTGCGTTCCTATAAATTTATAATCACATCAAAAAAATTGTCAAGTACCACCAAAAACACTAAACTACCACCTAATCTCATGCACCTTTTTTCATCAGAATTACATCCAAATATTATACACATCGCATGCTACATTTTAGTAAACAGTTACAAATTAATTGTTTTTAGCACTATAAATATTTTAGTCATTTCCAAAATGTTATAAATTAGAAAGTAAAATTCTAAATTAATTTAAAAAGCAACGCGCAATGTGGCTGTGTGAAATAATAACACGTATACTGCTATCTCACTCAATCAAATACAAAGAATTGTCTGAAGCATAAAATCTATTGATATGTCGTTAGAGTGAAAGGTACCTATTGCTGTTTCATTCTAACTACCTATTGCTGATGGTTTACAAACTGCAAGAAGTTTTATTATTAATTTTTTAATGCGTTGACGTGAGCGCGTTTGATTGAAAACTTTTATTTGAAAATGAGTTTTGTTGATTTATTAAATTGTTAGTTTGTTATGAAAATGGATAAAGGTCCTGAAATGAGTTTACTTTATTAATTTAGATAGACTTTCATGGAAAAATTAAAGGAAGTTAATAGGTAGAAATAGGTATAGGTAGGTTTAGGTTATGTTAGTTTTGCATCGGCCCGAAGGGCCAAAACAACTCAAAATAGGAGCTCCGCGCCAGCGGAGATCCGTCAATACTGTTCCAATGTCCACTAGTTTGAAATAAAAATAGATGTCATAGAAAAATACTACTACCTAGGCAAATTGACGATTATCAGCGAATAGAGTAGAGGCAAAAACATCTGAGAACAAATAGCTGTATGCGACCAGTAAGGAAAGCACTGTTGAAAATATATTAAATTAAATTATGTTATGTACGTGTCTCATTAAAGTTACAGAAATTTTGAAGCTTCAATAAAATAAAGTCATTTAGCGCTGTCTTGCTCGCACGCGGTGCGACGTGCGAGCGAGACGGACCGTATGGAAAACCGCATCAGTGTGCTAGCAACGAGGTTAGACTAGATTGGAACTGCTTTGCGCGTCGGGCCACAGAATAAGTAATAGTTGGTCGGGCGTTAAAAAACAATTGCCGCGTGAAATTTGGTGATCATGTAGTATTTCTGGGTATCGAAAGAATTATTTGGGTGTAAATGATTTTAATAGGATTACGAGCCCTGTAATATTTGGATGTAAATTATATGAACTTTGGTGTTTGAAATTAGGTGATCATTAAGTATTTTTGGGTAGTGACTAATTTATTTGGTAACAATTTAATTTAATAGGTTATCGACATATTACTTCTTTGAGTTGCACTTTATATTTAAAAGACGTTGAAAATTTGGTGCGTATCTAGTATTTTTGGTAATCAATGTAATTTTTTAGAGCATCATTCGAAAACTAATTTGGTGGTTCGTTAAATGCTACCCATACTTTTTATACGGGAGTGGGAGTTCGTATAGAAGAGCGATAACTAGGTAAGCGCCTGAAATATAAGAATAGCAGTTTAATTGTAACAGAATGTACTAGTTCTACGCGGACAAAGTCGCGTGCAAAATAAATTAATAAAAAGTTAGGTATGACACCTACCAAACCAAATCCAGAGTTGTATAAATTGCACACCTTTAATTTAACCTTTCAAAAAACTGCACCGCTGAAAATCTGCCAGTCACCACGATAGATAATACTCGTAGTAATAAAATGAATAAGTATATTTTACGGTTTTTGTTTTTTTTTTAAATGTCAAACTTAGCTTTTTATGTCCTCCTTTTATTTTTAAGTTAATTGCATATTATTATTATTTTCTCTCTTTTATTTTCTTTAATTCATGTTTGTAATTTTTTTATTTATGTATATTCTTTTTTCGGTTTTTGTGTTACTCACCGTGAACTCACTCGACGGTTCCATCGGAAGACCAGCGCTGGCATTTGCCCGCATTATGCTAAGATGGAACCGTTTCGTGACAACACAACTTTCCTGTTTTTGTTTATTTTTGCTTTCTTATTGTTAGTTGTTTTTGTCCCGAATAAATATTTCTTTTTCTATTTCTATACTATACTACTACTCTATAGTAGTAGTAGTATGAATAATAGATTGTCCACAAATATTTATATTTATTTATATGTATGTATATAATAGTAAGGCACACTAACTAGACGGATTTCGTATGCCTATAATTTGCTTACGGTTAGCCTAGTCGTCGCCAGCTCTCCGGCTATCCTACGCTAGGTCCACGTGTTGACAACGTCGCTTTACTGCGAAGCGACCAAAGTTACTGCTACCGCAGGATACCCGCAGAGCAGGTTCCTTTACTTTGGTTACATTTCTATTGCCTTTCCTTATTATACTTATATTTGAACATTAATCCTAGTAAAGTTCATTTCTCATTTTGTTTTAGAAGGAGGAGGACACAAATGTAGACGTGAAACGTTCATTGAATTCCCATCGGTGATCGCGATGTGAGGATGAGGAACTGTCCAAGGCACGACCTCTCTAAAATTTACGCCATTGCTGCATTTCGGTGTTATAATACTCTTACAAATAAATCAATATAAGGCTAGAGACTGAAACGTGACTGGAAAACGTGTTTTTCCCGTATTAAATGGGAAGATATTTAAGTGATTGTGTTACTTCATACGCTATTCATTTTACGCAACCGCATAGCTATGGGCGACGGGACACACTGATCAATATCAGTTGGGTTTGGAATTAAATTGTTAGTGGTATTATTTACGCACAAAAACATTGTGTTACGTTATCTGTGTTTGGTTGCTAGGAGTTGTTGATTGTCATGATGGTTAAATGAATACACGTTTGATTATATGAAGATATATTATTTTATTAAACATGGTGTCAGGTATTTCACCACGCTATTAAAAGTGTTGTACAAATTATGAAAATGGGTGAGTCAAGTGAGAAAAAGGAGAAGAAGTCGCATAATGCGAATATAAGTTCGCTTAACTTTGAAGAGGATGACATTGCCGGCGCTTGGAAAAAATGGTTACAAAAATTTTCATTTTTTCTTGTAGCTTCCGATTTAGAAAATGCTTCGGACAAAAGAAAGGTAGCGCTTCTTTTGCATAATATTGGAGATGGAGGACTTGATGTATATAATTCGTTTAACTTAGATGCTGAAAAGTTAACCTATAAAGCGCTAGTAGAAGCTTTTAACAAACATTTTTTGCCAAAGAGATGTGTTACAGTAGAACGGCATAAATTTTTTACCAGATCGCAAAAAGATTCTGAATCTTTCAATGAATTTCTGACCGACTTACAGAGGAAAAGCTTGTCTTGTGAGTTTGATAAAATGCGGGATGAATTGATAAGAGATATGATAATAGTGGGCCTCAAGAACATACAGGTAAAGGAGAGACTGCTGCGAGAGGAGGAGTTGACACTAGACAGGACCTTATCTATCTGCAGGGCCGCAGAACTATCACAGTCTCAGCTTGCAGACATATCAAAGCCAGAGGCGGTATTGGCTGTACATGAAAAAGGGAAGAATATTAAGACTTGTTTTAGGTGTGGTTTTCAGCCATGGTTTCCTGCACATAAATGCCCTGCATATGGAACGGTATGTCAAAAGTGCAAAGGGAGAAATCATCTTGCCAAAGTATGTAGGAATAAAGTAGATCAGTTTGCAAGGAAACAGGTGGCTAATGTTGATGAGCAGCATAGTGATGAAGACCAAGTTGAGACATTCTTCGTTGGTAGCATAAGCAGAAAGGACAGCTCTCCAAGTGAGTGGTTTGAAACATTATATATTAATGAAAAGGGTCACAAGGTTAAGCTTGATACAGGTGCACAGGTTAATGTAATGAGTTATAATGCATATAGAGAATTAGGTCTGAATCCTAAGTTTATCGAGAAAAAACCTGTCCGACTTGTTACCTTAGATGATAAAAATGTTTCTGTAAAAGGGGTTACTACTTTGAAATGTTACCTTAAAAATGGCAAATGCGATAATGTGGAGTTTGTAATAACTAATTCGAATTGCGTAACAATATTGGGTCTCCGAACTTGCTTTGATCTCAAGTTGATAAAAAGAAATTATGTAAATAATGTAACAATGAAACCCAACATTGATGAATACAAAGATGTATTTGAAGGCATAGGATGTTTTGATAAGGTATATAAAATTGTTTTGCAGGACTCAGCAGTTCCTAGAGCCGACCCACCTCGACGAGTTCCTATAGCTTTGAGAGAACCACTTAAATTGGAATTGGAAAAGATGGTGCAACAAGGTGTCATAGAGAAGGTAGAGGAACCTGTTGAGTGGGTCAACTCTATCGTAATTACGAAGAAGAGCAATAATAAACTTAGAGTATGCCTAGACCCAAGATATTTGAACAATTTCATAATTAGATCTCACAGTGTGCTTCCTACTGTTGAGGATATTACTGATAGACTATCTGGTTCTAAATATTTTTCGAAATTAGACTGTAATAGTGGCTTTTGGACTGTCTTGCTTGATTCTGAGAGTTCCAAACTGTGTACATTTTCCACACCTTTTGGAAATTATAGATATAAGAGACTACCATTTGGGCTTTCAGTGTCAACTGAGGCATTTACGGAAAGAATGAAGGAGCTATTCGAAAATATTAAAGGAGTAGAGTTTTATGTTGACGATGTAATTGTACATGCTCCTACGATCGATGAACATAATAGGTTGTTGCATAAAGTCCTTGAAATTGCACGAAATCATAATGTTAGATTTAACAAAGAAAAATGTGAGTTTTTTAAAAATAACATGAAATTTTTAGGCGTTATGGTAGGTGAAGAAGGAATTGGGGCAGATCCGTCAAAGGTGTTGGCAATAAATCACATTCAAAAAATCAATGATAGAAAAGAATTGGAGCGATTCCTTGGTTTGACAAATTACTTGTCAAAATTTATAGATAATTATTCAACGATTACTGCACCATTAAGAGAATTACTAAAGAAGGATATCATTTTTCAATGGAATGTTACTCATGAAAATGCTTTTTCTAAATTAAAAGAGGTTCTCACAAATGCTCCAACTCTAAGAATATTTGATCCTAATAAAGAAGTTACAGTTTCAGTAGATAGTAGTTCCGAAGGTGTTGGAGCATGTCTGCTACAAAATGGTCAGCCAATAGCATACGCATCTAAGGCTTTAACGGAAATCCAGAAAGGCTATGCACAGGTAGAACGTGAGATGTTTGCAATTGTTTTTGGCTGTTTACGATTTCACAAATACATTTTAGGGCGCTTTGTTACCATAGAAACAGACCATTCAGCACTAGAAATATTATTTAGAAGACCCTTAAATAAAGTTCCTCCTCGTTTACAGAGAATGATGTTGAAAGTTCAAGGATATGACTTAGACGTTAAATATGTCCCAGGGTCAAAAATGTTTATTTCTGACTTCCTAAGTAGAACATTTATGGATAACAAAGATGAAAATGTAGACCAACTTGACGTAGAATTTAATAAAGAAATAATTTGTCATGTGCAGGCATCCGTGGGTTTTCTTCCTATTTCTAATGAGAAAAAAATATTGATTAGTCAAAAAACAAATGAGGATAACATCCTCCAAACAGTTATTCAACACATAACAAATGGTTGGCCCATATCTAAAAAGGAAGTTTGTGATACGGTAAAACCATTCTGGAATTTCAGATTTGATTTAAGTATAGTAGAAGGTATAATTTTTAAAAATAGTGTAATTGTTATACCATTGGCTTTACAGAAAATGATGTTAAATATTGTGCATGAGGGTCATCAAGGAGTTAGTACTTGTATAAGGAGGGCTAAAGGTGTCATGTTCTGGCCTGGTATGACTTCTCAAATTAAAGACTTATGTTTAAATTGTCAGGTGTGTGCAACATTTAGAAATAATAATTGTAAAGAAACATTACAGTTTCATGATGTTCCATCACTACCATGGATTAAGGTGGGATCAGACTTGTTTGAATTCCAAAGTCATCATTATTTACTTATTGTGGATTATTATAGCAAATATATTGAAATAGCTAAGTTAGAAAATTTAACTTCTAGTAATGTAATTAGACACTGTAAGGCAATCTTTGCAAGACATGGTATTCCATTAGAAGTAGTTTCAGATAATGGTCCACAATACTCAAGCGAAGAATTCAACATATTTTCAATTAAATATGGGTTCAAACATATTACATCATCACCAAATTATCCAAAATCTAATGGCTTGGCTGAGTCTAGTGTTAAAATAGTTAAAAGTATGTTGAAAAAATGTGTTTATGATGGAACTGATCCTTACATAGGTTTGTTAAATTTAAGGAACAGTTCAAAAGAGAACAGTCCATCACCGGCCAATTTATTGTTTAATAGGAATTTAAATTGTAAATATCCGGTGTCCAAATTTTATCTTCAGCCTCAGATATTTCATAGAAATGTGGAACTGGACGCTAGGTGTCATGAAAAAATAAAAAAACATTATGATAAATCCGCGAGACCGTTAACAGAACTATCGGTAGGTGATAGTGTTTGGTTTAAAAAGAAAACTGAAGATAAATGTTGGACGAAGGGAAAGGTTTCTGACAAGTCACCATTTCCTCGTTCATATATAATTGAAGATGAGAATGGTGGCAAGTTTAGAAGGAATAGGTTACATTTGAATAAAAATGCCTTTAATACTGATTTTGATAATATTGTGTGTAATGAGTCTGATGAATCAGCTGGCGGTTTGCAGCCTGATTCCGGATCCATTACTGATTTGCAGCCTGATCCTGGATCAATAAGTGATCATTATAGAACTAGATCCGGCAGAATAATAAATGCTCCAACTAGGCTTAATTTGTAATTAAAGATGTTGTTTTGATATTGTGTTACTTTGTAGAGAAGAGGAATGTTACGTTATCTGTGTTTGGTTGCTAGGAGTTGTTGATTGTCATGATGGTTAAATGAATACACGTTTGATTATATGAAGATATATTATTTTATTAAACACATTGGATACCGAAATCGCATGGACAAATTGGACAGCCGTTGGTGATTTGCATTACAAACTTTATCCGCCTAATATTCCATTGATTTCCTGTCAAAGCTGTACCTAACAGGAATCTTTTTGTATTTCCAATTTCAATGCCCTGCCCGAAGGTATATTTCGATAATGTTAACAATTTTGAATTTGTCGTAAGAGTCCACCGTCTTAGCGGGTTTTTATTCGCGAAATATAATTTGACCACATGCGGAAACCATGCGCGTGACAAATGCAAAACCGATTTCGAATACAGATGTATTGCAAAATGATTTTCTTTCGGGAAAACTCGGATCTCAATCGGAATACGATGGCACCCGAAATGTCAATCATCCATTTCCATTATTATGGAACTTTATTGTTTAGTGTCAAATGTCAAAGTGAAAAATGTCAAAGTGTCAAAGTTACCCCTACGGCTTTAAGATGGGTACTGAAGCTAATTGAGAGAGCACGATAAATACGAACTTTTCCGATAAAATACGAAGGAAAATCATTTTGCACTGTCGTGAATAGTCGGCTCAGCACGGCCAGCCGACTGCCGACAACGACAGTCCATTTGTCGGGGCGGGGCCGGGCGCCCATTTCCCGGCGCCGGCGTCGCGCGACGCTCGCATGATTAACGCCGACTGCGACTGCGACGGCCACTGCACGAAATTAAACTGCGTTTTGAGCAAATAAATCAACGCTGAAGTCCTTCCGTTGCCTACGTTCGACGCTACAACTGATAGGTATGAGGCGATCCGAGAGTTATTTATCGGAACAAAATGAAAATGCAATAGGTGCCTAAAATCCTACAAGTGTATCGCAAACTTTTAAATATATAAACATACGAAAACAACCAGTCTCGCTATCCTGCGGCCGGAAAAAAAAAATTCGCAAACCACATAATAAGTAATACTACTACATAGTAAAGCAGGAGACGTCGTGGCCCAGCGGCGCCTGCGTACCGCTTGCGGTATCTAAGGTTAAGCAATGTGGGCAGCGGTCAGGACTTGGATGGGTGACCGCTTTGAGTGGTTACTAACTGAGCGCTCCCGTGCTTTGGAAGGCACGTTAAGCCGTTGATCCCGGTTGCTGTCTATGGCAGCAGTCGTTAAGCCAAGTTGGAGGGCTTCGGGCGGCTTGAGAACTTCTAACAGTCAAGTTGCCTACTCACTTGACAAAGCCTAATCCCAATAAGGCCTAGTTTCCCCTCGGGGTTGGAAGGTCAGATGGCAGTCGCTTTCGTAAAAACTAGTACCTACGCTAAATCTTGGGATTAGTGTTCTTGCATTGCAGATTGCACCACGTTAGCGCATAGCGAAGTGTGAGTACGATGCAAGCGTAAGCGCTGATAATTAAAATTTGTTTTCTTTTTGAAATACCGCTGTCTACAATACGCGAATTCAGATTGATTAGCCAAGAATGCTCCTACCTCATTGGATTGCGAATACCTACTTCAATAAGTCGCGCGTTCTACGCAATATTAATTTGTCTCCGGTTCGTACTTCCATATATATTAACACACAAGCGAGGCTACGGGAGTACAAATTACAGGGCTCCCGAAAACTGGAAACGCAGAGTGTGGCACAAATCGATATTCGGGGACCGTCGCCGGTTTATGACAGAATTTTGTCGACCAGACAAGTTTTTTTTGTCATACTCACATCATTTACCAAATGCAAAAGAATCAAAGAATAAATAGATGCAATATAACAAGAAATACAGATCTTTTTGGCGCTTTTATCAGAGACAATCATCAATCACAAAAGTCGCCAACTGTGTTTATCAACACCCCAACTTGTTAACTCACGACAATAAGCAACATTCCGTACAATAGTTCCTCCGGTACTATTTCCCCCAGGTAACTCATAAATCAAATCTGACTCGGCTCAAAAAATCGCTGCCATTATCGGGTACAAAGCGCCATCAACGGAGCCCGTGACGTCATCGTAATGGCGGCTTCGAGGCAAGCCTACTGCGGTCGGGGCAAGCGAACTTCCACTTTAACACAAAGGGTTTAGGACGTAGGCGAGGGCACAAGCACCGCTTTAACGCCATTAAACCAATTGTGATGAAGTAAATTGTGCGAATACAAAGTTTGTGATAAGAGTTGATGATTTAACTGTGCGCTAAAAGGTTTTGGGATTCCGCTGATTTTACACCTTCCTGCTTTACGAGCGACGTGCTTTTTTCTCATTAACCTACAAATGTCTGCTAAAGCCTTGATTGCAACCGCCATTAGCGCCCGTGACGTCACGTAATGGCGCCGCAAGACGCGTGACCGAGATAGCAACAATGGGAAAGTTTCGCTTTGTTCGAGATACGAAAAAGTTCGCCCCAATTTTTTGAAAGAACACTATCCGCGTCTGTTGGGAGGGTGGTTCTTTGTGTTTGTAAGGCGCATGATAAACAGAAGAGACCAGACAAGAGACTGAGACCATCGCGAAAGGTATTGGGAAGAAACATTTTCAGAAAGACGGAGTGCGGACGAACACCGTAGCGCTAGGACGAGCCATTTCAAAAGAACATGACCGGTCGAGATGTTCGCGCCTTGTTCGCAGTTTCGTCACATTCGCGTCCCGTTTTGTTTAAAATATATATATTGCAATAGGGCCGAGACGCTATGACGAAAACAACAAAACAATCCGTCTTCGCCTTATCCTTATTGTGCTTCTTAACGCTTAGCTACGTAGGTATACGTAATTTGTATGAAAGTTTCATCTCAAGGTAATTTAATGACCACAGCGCGATTCTTACCTAGGTACTCTCTTTGTACTGTATGACTTGCGCCTTTCAAGGTGTTGGAGGTGGCAGCCATCATTTGCATTGTATTTCAACAGAGAGACGGCTTCATATTCGTAAAACCTGCTGTGACAAAAAACGTTCTTGCTGTCGAATGCACGTTGTTTCAGAATCCATGTAACGGCAAAAATTAAAAATGCATGGTGGACGCAAATAAAATGCTTAGTGCGCTTGGGGTCGATACGAGACTTAGGTTTTGCGGATCAACTTGGTGGCAGTGTATTTCGGCCGCTCTTTCTGATATGATAACTCGACGCGTGAGGTACAAAACATGTTGTTATCAAACGGGAATGCGAAAGTTCGTGGTCCTGCTGTGATTAAACGAGAAACCCGTTTAATTCAACTCTGGCCAAAGCGATTAAAACGAAGACTGGTACGGGAGGTATATTTGACTCGACAATGACAATACTAATGTTTTGGTGTGCCTTGTAACGTATTTGAATACTTAGCGTGAGTGGAGTGGGCGCTCACAATACTTGACATACGTCGAGTCAGACAGACCTCCAGTGTGGTGCAAGTGCTGCTACGCGGGACGTATAAGTACCCAAAGGAAGAAAATAAAATGCCTTTGATGTCACAGGCAGTCGAACTATGGCTATGATTCGGATAATATATTTAGATGAGATCGATGCTTCCCGGAAATGACTTATTGAGATAATAATAATTCGTTGAGACGTTAAACATTTACGAGACACAAATGTAAATTAATATCTTCGAATGTTATCTTTACTTCCGCGAGAAGGCTTTGAGTTATTTGCGGGTTTTAGTTCTCTTCATCTTTCTATGACTAAATTAACTTCAAGAATGTGATCGCCTTTAAAGTAACCACCAAATAATAGGCCTCATGGTCGCCACATTACGAGCTACGATTGCAGAATTAGAGACCCAAACTATAGGGATTAAGATATGAGTTTCGTTACTTAAATTAACCAAGTTATTAACACAACAAGCAACTATTCAAGTGACAAGGGCGGAAAGTTTTGATTTTAGTCTACAAAGTTCTGTCAACCCAAATCATTTAGGCGTTTACATTCTCTCCGCGAATTGACCACTATAAGCACATTAAAATGCGGTGAATTAGTGCCGGGTATTACCCTCGCCGGGCTTTCCCGGTCCAAGGCTACGGCTGAACTTGGGATTAACGGGACTCTTCGGCTTTAGACTACGAGTTAGAGTGCCTAATCACGAATTACTCATAAATAACGCTTTTTCATGTTTTATGAGATGTGATACTTTGTCAGTTTCGGCCCACTTGAGTTAAGTTGACTTTATTTGTTAGGTCATGACTTTCTCATTAGGTTGAAACAGGCACAATTTAGAAGATCGCGGGTAAAATTAATGTTCGCCGAAGTCACTTCAAATATTTTTAGCGTTACCAAACACGGAGAAAAATCCAGTGAAAAGATCCTGAGTATAATCATACACGTGTCTGCCCATCTATCCCATACCATACAGTGCTACTACTACGTTTCAGAATTCAGACGGAAGACGAAAAGAACGCGAACAAAATTGCAGTACGCGTATTTCGATAGAACTGAAAAACGATGCAATAAAGGCAGGCGTAAAATGTTGTTTACTGAAATCGGTAGCGGCGTGTTGCGTGTCGCGCGCACATCGCCGTCGTGTCGCCGTCGGGGCCGATTACTGCAGAGTTCTGTTTCATTACATACTCATTATGTGATCGTGTACACATATTATACCAATTCTTTAGAAAAGCTATTTTACTGATTTAGTTTGCCACGTGTTTAATGTCGTGGCATCTTGGTTCGCAAGGTCTGAAAAGCTCATAAGGAAAAACTTCCATTCATATTATTCGGGTGTGAAGGCGCAATTTGCGTAAATTAGGAGCAAGCTCCCGTTGATTAATTAGGTACCTACCTCTAATGGGAAATAATTTGTTTTTTGCTTGCTCGCTTTCCTAGCGAGCGTGATTCGGCGTTTTTAGAAGCTAAATGTTAATTAAGATTTTGATTCATGGGGTTCCGATGATGAACAACGCTCATCAATACGACAAGTCTAGCGTTACATATTTCTTCTATAAACTTTTCCGATTCCAGAACACTACAGTCAGCAGCGGAAGTAACAACGCGGACTTGGCGCTCAAAATGATCTACACACGACTGCAATATTAAGAGTAAAGAGTGTGTAGATTATTTTGAGTGTATTAACCTGCAGCTGACATACATGCATGGGTGATCTTAAGCCGATTCTCAACAACAGATGGCGTTAGTCTCCGACTCCGACCGAGATAATCCGCAATACGAATTCGTGTTGTTCGTATACCTAAAGCCTGACGTTTCGATAATCTAAGCACGATACGATCATTCCATCGCGTTTACTCTTAAGCTAAAACAACTGGAAAGCAAGGGGAAAAACGTACATTTTGTATAGGGTTAGAAAGCCGCAGTTATCCATACTCGGAAACCCGATCCGATGGTTATAGGGTAAAACAATGGAAACAGATACCGACAGATTCAAATGAGCATAAACAATAGCGTAGTACCTACCTATATTTCCTCAGAATTTGTGCGTAATCCTTCACAAGCTTGGTTTGAGTGGTGTTATAATACCAAACTTCATCAAAGGAATGGTTCGGATTAAATTTCTTCGGAAGGGCTGTTGAAACTTTATATAATACTTATTTTAATCTTTCTTACGTTAATCTTTGAGCCAAATCACGTCTTGTCTCGTCGGGCTTTTGTTTTAACCGGGTGTAGGTTATTCAGTTATATTATCCTAGGTGATAGTGAACCGCGGCCAGGGCATTTATTTGTGTGATGAGCACAAACATTTGTTTCCGAGTCTTGGATGCTTTCTATGTGCTTCAGTATATGCTTAGTTATCTCTATAAGTAAGTATTGGCGCCTAATAGTACACATAGCCTTTGCTAAGTTTAGCTAATTTGTTTAAGTTTGTCCACAAATATTATTATATTAGGTATTATCATTATTCTTTTATAGAGAAACGCAGGCGAGGCAGGCTGTATTCTGTGATGAAAAAGTACGGATATCGAGGTGGAAGACTACGCAAGCAAACCCCACGGACAAATATAGGTTACTTGCAATCCCAAGCAGCACTAAACAGGTCGACCCGTTTCAAATCCCCAGCCTTTTGCCTATTTGAAAGGATCCCGCGTTTCTTTACATGAAAAGGCTCTGAAAATCAGGTCTGCAGGAAACATCCTTAAAAGTAAGTTCGAATGTGCTTTGTGCCCGCGGACGCAGTACAACAGGCCCGCGCATAATGCCATACATTCTTTTTCTTAGGACACTGATCATTTTTCTCGATGGCAGTTCGAAATATCGCATTGGATTTTTAGACTCACCGCAGATTGGAGTCACTTTACACAGGTTCTGTTACGCGGGGGTTCAATTTATGTACAACAGGAGATCTATTTTTGTTGGTAAGTAGTTTCTTTTGGGCCCTTGCTTCCACGCGTCCAGCACGGGTGTCAGATCGAGCGCGGGAAAATATGAATTACCTATGCGATGGAATTATGAAAGAACGTAAATCGAATTCGGGCCCAGGGCACACAGATTCTGTTTATTGATTCTCTTACGGTGAGTGTTACTTATTATAGACACCAGTCAGTTATATTACATTCGTTGTCACTCGACTGCCGTATTCCCTTTTCTCGCTAGAAAAAGCGATGCCATCGCTCATCTGATTCATGTTATGATGTATAAAATATATGCATACATGTTGTTTGTAATTAATAGCATGTGTCACAGGTGTAGCCGCTGCTTTATATCATCGTAATTTGTATTAACGACTTTACGCGATAGGAATAAAGTAGGATTTAGGGCGCAGGGCGGTGTCGCCGAGGTTTGGAATATTTCGCTCGAGTTTAATATCGAGAGATCGAGAGAAGCAGATTTAGTGTCCGAAGTTTAGGTTTTATGTTTACTGTCCGTGCTCCTAGTACGAACACGATGTTACAAATAGATACCGAAAAGCACTCAACGCCGAAGAACTGTTGTAAAAAATGCACTAGGACACTAAAACAAAACGTGCATAGAATAAAGAATATTAGGTAGGTACAGTCAAGGGCACCAATATGTACACACTATTTCACCTGAAATTATACCATTGAAATAAGGTTTATGCCCTTGACTGTACTTTAGCGTATTGAAAGATATCGTTCTACTGTCCAAAAACGCGTTCTGTAATTGTGCCCCAGCACATCACATGAACTGAACTAATCGTCAATCTGTAAAAAAGTGGTGCTACATGGAAAAATCTTTATCCATCGAGTGGAGTTCGTTAACATCCTTTAATCTGGCCGGTCGGCGTCAGCTGGATATGCAAAAATACGACATTTGAAAAGCGGCAGCCCACAGCCGCCGGTTTCACTAATTGGTGTGTTTGTGGCGGGCCACGGCGGTGTGGTGTGGATAATCCGAATGGACATCGACATTTACAGGGCACGCGTCATTAAGGTAATTCTTGGGGCCTATACCTACTTACTTGTCTTCTAGCCAAATTGTATGAAGAACTCCGAGCTGTGGAGAATCTCAAAGCAGAAACCCATACAACAAGAGATACTGCTACGGAAATGGCACTGGATCGGTCATATCGTTCGAAAACTGAACTCCCATTTATCCAAGAAGGCTCTGACTTGGCAGATACCCGGCAAGCGGAAAAAAGGTCGCCCCAGAACAACTTGGCGGCGTTCCGTGGATCAAGAGTTGGGTTCTATGGGGATTAACTGGGAAGCAGTAACCCAAGTTGCCCAAGACCGAAGCAAATGGAGAGAATTGATTCGAGCCCTACACCCCAGCAGAGGGTAACGGGATAAAGAAGAAGAAGAAGATACTTACTTGTAATGATATAAAGACTTATACTTAGACTTATTTTCGTCTTGCTATTTCATAGAAATGAATTGTTTCACCTATCAACGTCACGGCCTTAAGATGCATTTTAGAAGCTTTTCGCACAGACACCATTCAATATTTGAAACTCTTCTATTCAGTGAATGCAGTAAAGTAACGCACCAAAGTGAATTTATTTAAATAAAACTTGCTATCTGCATCCTCATAAATTCCCGTGATAAACAACAAAAAACTTTTGTCGTAACAGTGGCAATTAGAAGTGATAAAAAAGCAAATACTGTAATTTTCCTCGTTATGGCGCAGTCGGTAATAGGATCGCGTTCAAACAAGTAACAAGTTTCATTTATCTTATCTCTGTCACTCCTCAACTGCTGAAAACTAGAGTGAAAGGGTCAGGACGTGTGTGTTTTGTACTTTATAGACGACAGGTCAGTTAATAAATAGGAGATTAGCCCGCGGTCGCTACGAGGGATGAAGCTAACATGCGCGCGCTTTGTAACGCTAATGATGGTTTTCGTTAATCGGCGCCCGCCCGGCCTGGCACAGCCTTTATGATCGGTCATTTTGTAGGTGCGACAGCTGAGATTAGACATTATATTCATAGACATTATCAGAAAGGATGAGATATCCATTGAATAGCATATCTAAGTGTGGCGGATAGATCGTTATGTATTGAATGGAATTGTAATAAGCACAGATTGTGTTTAATACTTCATGCTGTAGGTACCTAACAGATCACATCACAGCCTATAAAGTCAATAGAGATTAGACTTAGCAAAGTCGCGAAATTGCAATATAGACACCTTTCAGAGTGACTACTCACACAGATTTCCCAGTAGGCCGGCCGGGACATATCGATACAATTCCAAAAATACGACCACCCGTGACGTGTCATGCAACTAGCGTTATATATCCTCCCGGGACGTGGTCGGACATTGGTGCAAAATGGTTCAGCGATAACAAACTAGAACATAGCTTAAAACGGGATCCTTCATGTTCTCAAATACTCAATGTTCGAACATTTAGGTATATGACATAAACAATATAGAAGAACATATAGATATTACTTTTCCGGGAATAATGTAATCGATTAAACTTGGGTTTTATATCGGAGTAAATTTTGTTTGTAACTAATATTGATACGATTGGCGACACGATGGGAAGTAGGTATCTATACAAGCTGGCGCGGCGCATCTCATCTCACCTGCCTCGGTCGCCCCGCGGCGCGGCGGACATCAAATGCACGCTAGGGAGACCGTGTGTCGCGCACGGCGGCCGTCTGGACCGAGTGCTCCTCCAATATGGATATCAACTATAAGTAGGTACCTATTCAGATTATTCCCATCGATTTGTAAATAAGGCTAGAATATGAAAGTAGTATTGCTTTGCGAATATCCTTGTTTTTACAGCCTATTTTTAGGGTTCCGTAGCCAGAATGGCAAAAACGGAAGCCTTATAGTTTTGTCATGTCTGTCTGTCTGTCCGTCCGTATGTCCGTGTGTAATGTGGAGAATTATAGGCCAATAGCTATATTGTCGACACTTGCGAAATTGTTTGAATCCATACTCCATCGAACACTGTCCGCGTCCTTAAAACCATTTTTGTGCGACTCTCAGCATGATTTCAGAGTAAAACGTTCGGTCGATACAAACCTTCTACTCCTGACTAACACCATTTCAGATTTTCTGGACAAGGGTATCCAAGTTGACGTCATTTACTTTGATTTTCGGAAGGCCTTCGACTGCGTGGATAACGATGTGCTACTACATAAACTTGACTGCATTGGCTTCTCCCCCCCTTTACTTAGATTTTTCGCCAGCTATCTGCGCGGTCGGCAACAATATGTCCAACACGGCCACTTTGTTTCAGATCCGTATCATACTCGATCTGGTGTTAGTCAGGGTTCAATCCTGGGACCTTTACTATTTGGGGTTGTGGTTAATGACCTAGAATCTGTTATTTGTAACGCGCAATGTCTTCTCTATGCTGACGACTTAAAATTGGTGTACGGAGTGAAGCAGGTCGCCGATTGCGAGTCGCTCCAAGAGGATATTGCGGCTGTGTTCAGGTGGAGTGTGGATAACAAGCTTCGCTTTAACGTGGCTAAGTGTTGTGTCTGCACTTTCAGTCGTGCTTCTGCCCCTATTCATGCACAATACTTGCTTGGTTCCGAGCCAATTAACAGGGTCTTCTCCGTGAAGGATCTGGGGGTAGTATTTGATACGGGTCTTTCTTTCCATGACCATATAAGGGATCTCGCCACCAGCTGTTTCCGTAGATTAGGTTTTGTTATGCGTAATGCCAGAGCTTTTCATGATCCAGTGGCTATAAAATTATTGTACAACGCTCTGGTGCGAAGCAAGCTCGAAGCATCTGCTATTATATGGAATCCTTACGAATCTACTTATATACTACTTTTAGAAAAGGTTCAAAAAACATTTCTAAGATTTCTATATAAAAAAATGTATGGGTATTACCCATACCTATATCCCACGAAATTTCTTCTTGGAACTTTGTCTTTCCACTCTTTGGAGGTGCGGCGCAATTGCTGCTTACTCAATTTTGTTTGCCGTGTTTTACGGGGGGAGTCAGATTGTCTAGAACTGGTTAGACAATTTGTGAGATTACACGTCCCAGAAGTCCCACGAATGGCTCTTAGACCTCGTACGCGCCCGCTTTTAGCAGTGCCTCCGGCTCGCACTGTGTTGCACAGGAACTCGCCGCACCTCCGTGCTCTGACGCTGCTGAATGCCCTCTTGGTATCAACACCCGAGTGTGATTTGCTTGCGTGGCGATGGATGGCTGTGTGTAGGGAGTGTCTGAAGTTCTGTGAGATGAAGGATGATAGGCCTTCCAGTGTACCTATGTAGTTGATTATTGTTATTAGTATTGTTTAGTTTCTGTAATATTTCGTTTCACAGTGTATTAGATTAAGTACCTAAATCTGTAATGCTGTGTAATATATATTTAATTAATTAAATAAATGTCACAGCCGGTTTACTCGGATACTATAAGTACTACAATTATGAAATTTGGTAGGAAGATGTATTCTATGAACCGCTATATAACTGTGATGTGAAATAAGGAAAAAAAAAATATTTTAGGGGGGGGCACCCCATACATGTAACCGGGGGACGAAAAATTTATTTTCAATGCAAGTAGTTGTGTGGGGTATTTTTGGATAGGCCTTTAAAAATAATATAGAGGTTACTAAGAAAGTTTTCCATTTAAGTCAATCGTTGGTGAGATATTAGCTCCCAAAGTGTACAAAATGTGTCCCCCCACCCTCCACCCCTCTAATTTCCAAACTATGAAGATTAAAATGCTGAAAAAAATTGAGGTGATGTACAATAATAAATAATTTCAACGAAAATTGGTTTGAACAAGATGGGATTAAGGGTTTTTGAGTTATCACTGAATAACTGTCTAGCCCAAACAAAAGGACGTAAGTGCCATGACTTCCCTATGAAGATACGACCTTTTTTTGATTCAAGGTATTAAATAGTGTTTTGAAATGTGGACTAGTAGGTGTCGGTACGGAACCCTCGTTGTGCGTCATCCGACACGCACTTGGCCGGTTTTTAATAAAGCATAGTAAACGTTATAGTAAACAGCAATAGAATCAGCCAGCAACAGCAGCAGCAATAATAAACCTCTAGCTATCAGATAATCAAATAATGAAACTAATGATCAAGATTCCTCAACCAAACACCTCACAATAGACTGATTGACCCCTCATCCTATAATAAATACACATTAATACCTCGTTCACGAGTGTCTGTCGAAGCGGATATTTAGCTATACAGAACGATGGTTCTCGGGAAATTCTCTGGCTTCGTGATTGGCAATCCTACAGACAAAGCCAGATATGAGTGCGGGCCTGTCGCGTACGTCCCTTTGTGAGCTTTGACAGACTCACAGACCGAAACACAGGCTCAAACGACGGTTTAACTAGTCACTGTAGCTTCGCCGCTACAGTACTGCACCTCCAGAATGCATTGACGGAGGAATTTGGTTTGGTGAACAATAAGATGTCAGTTACATCATATTTAATTACTATAATTAAGTCATACATGAGGTAGATCTAATTTAGTATTTAATCTAAAATATTGCTAATGTTACATGTTTCATTTCTTTCATTATGTTTTGGTTTTCTGTATATTTTCTGGTGAGCAATTGTTATTGTCTAATTGTTGTTATCTTGGAATGAACTCTATTTTGGTTTGGTCGAATTAAAACCAATCCCATATATATGTATATACATTATTTAAAGTCTATCTTCAACTCAAATGTACCGTGATCGAAGAAATTCGAGCAAATTCCACCGGGTTATATACGTATTCATAATAACGAAGTTAGGAACTGTTTATCGTTCCACCTGAATTAATTGTTCTTCCTTAAGTACTAACGCGCGCTTAATTAAAGTCACTAAATTATCAGAACGCGCGTTAACGCTGCAGGTTAGGGTTAGGGCGCGCCGGGATAGCTACCGCGACCTTATGAAGGCAGCGTGACACTTTTACGAACACTTGAATTTAAAATTTTATTCACGTGGGATAAGCTTTATTTTGAACTGCACTCCTAAGCACCATCCGATTTTGTCAAGTTTAACTGATTGTACCTGTTATATATTAGCCAAACGATTAGAAACCATATTGGTATAAGCATAAAGGTGCTGGTGCTCGGGAGAAATCGCTGAATCATCCCTGAAGGTGTCAGCGAATTGTCCCTTTATAGCGAGTGTCGTGCTTTAGCGGTGACGATGACAATAGGGGAGGCCGGGGAGACGACCAGAACTTTTGATGTAATTGCGCACCCGCATCAACTTGTATTAAAATTGATAGTAAAAAGGTAGAGTAATCAGTTCATAAGTAATGCCTAGAGTTGTCGATTTGGAGACGGCTAGACTCGCGCGAGTGATGTAGTCTTCATGCTTTGGATTGCCGCTCTTGCAGATGTGCTAGCACTGCTAATGGCAGATTGGTGTACGTATTTGGTGCCTGTAGAGTGTACAGTGTATACTATTGCCGCCCGAATCGATTAGGTACTTACTGCTATTCGATACTCATGAGTTACTCGTGCGCGGAATGCAAAACGTGTTAATTTTTTACACGAGGGCATGGTTTATGAGGATCGAGTCGATCGACGAATTGTCACATACGGGTTTAATTTCGCAACCGAATTAAGTACGAAAGTTAAGTTAAATATTCTCTGACTGACAAAGAAAATATTAATTTCTTCCGCAGATTCGTGCTAAAGCTCAAAACAAAACAAAGACCCTACAGAGCTTTGACTAAAAAGGTGAAAGTTTGTGGCATTGTTCAGTATGTTCGCCCTCGTTGGAACAATTTGGACAATTCGCTGGGAATCGATTTGATCCCGGCTACAGGACAGTATTAGCATTTCAATACAACCACACCAAGTGCTGCCTTCATTAAACATAAGGATATTTTAGGGTGTTTCTAGTTGAGAGGTGACCATGTTGTTTCGACTGAAATAAATAATGGAACGCTATTAAGAGCTGTCTACAAACTTGCAGACGTTCAATATAAACACATTAATAAGCTACTTATCTGCCTATTAATGTGTTTGTATTGAACATCACATTACGGCCAGGTGTGACATAAAAAGCCATAATACGTTCTTTTTTTAATCTGCGATTTTGTACTAGAGTATCGATGAATAATATATTTTGTACTATGGATTGACCATATCCTGACGCGCGCACCATTGCCAACATGACCTCACAATGTGGCCGGTGGCCCCTTCCCCAAGGAACATTGGCGCCGGCACATCGTAGTCGCACCCCGCGGCCTCATTAGCACGGAACCCTATTATTTTTATGCCCCGAGATGACTCCATCGCGATTTTCAATTTGCCATTAAAATTCATAGGTTTAATATCGCGCTGCTTCCTTCTTGCGGCGGGAACGTGAGCTGACAACCATGTACACCGTATGTTAAACACCGTAAAGCTCAAAATCAAGTAACATGACATAATGACATTGACTACTAAGCGGATCGCTTTGAAGATTTGAGCGAAATTGCATTACAATAACATGTTTTAATGCTTTTTTACGGAAGCTTGGCATTGACAACAGAGGGCATTAAATATTATAATATAGTGTAGTCGACAATGCAATTTGTAATGGGGTCATTATTTTATTATTAATATAAAGAAGATAAATTAGCTACAATAACAAACTTAAAAGACTACATATTTACAAAGTATAAAATAAAATAAAAAATAAAACTACAAATAATAAATTTGGCCCAAATCGCCGTCAATGGGCAGTGTGCCCAGAAGGCTGGCTGCATTGCCAAGCTGGCAATGCTTATTCGCTGAGCGAAATATTGGCCAGCCTTCTGGTCACCGGATGCGTCTACCAGGCGCGCCGACAAATCTTATAAAGTCGGCGCGCACTTGGGCCCCACGGTCTCAGCGTTTCGACCCCAAACGCCTCAAATATGTACCCACTGCCAAGTGGGGCATATTTACGGCGTTTGAGGTCCTCAGCCGAAGTTGCGGCAGAGCCAGCATTCTTTGTGGTGCCTGAGAGATGGGACGGCGCAAGGGTATCAACACAGGTTGCATCCCAGACCAGAGGCCGACCCATTCTCCAAGGCACCAGTGTCATGCCGTCGGGCCTCTTACCGTCGTCTCTCGCTAGACCGACCGGCTCTAGCACGAACGGGACTTTGACACTCGTAAGGGCCCTTCGGATGACATCATTTAAGCTGGCGTGTCGGGGTATGCGCCCAGCACTTCTGCCGCAAGAGAGACCGTTAATTAACTTCAATCTAGGGAAATCTCTTTTTGGTAGGCCCTAAAACCTTAACCAAAGGCCAGAGGTAAATATTTAGGTTATTTATTTTTCAACTTTCGTCTTTGTATGAATTCCGTGCGCTCATCAGCGCACTGAAGCGAGTACCTACGAGACAAATTGAACTCGGACTCCTAGTTTTTAGGACTCCGTACCCGAAGGGTCCCAACGGAACCCTATTGCTGTCACTCAAGCGTCCTTCCGTCCGTCCGTCGTCTGTAACAAAATTTGTAACGAAGAATTTTTTAATTTCCATGAACTTTGAAACTTGGTGACAAATGTCTATTATTACATATATTTTACCAACAAATACTAATACATTGATAAATCAGATTTTTCTTTTGAAATTTCTTCATTGTTTCCCATTAAAACAGGCTTAATTTTGAGGGTGGTTCGGAATCCTTCGCACATTTACGAAGTCCGACACGCACTTAGCCGGTTTTTTATAGAGTTGTCATTGTCCCAAAATAATTTGGTACCAGTTGCAACATAAATCATACTCTGCGTTATTCAAAAATGTTGTCTGAAAACGGAGTTAATGGCACTGGGATATCAGGTGTCGGATAATTAGGCGGCGGTAATGAGTTGTCGCGATCAATCAATTAGCGCAGCCCGCGGCCGCATCTCTGCGGAGTTACTCCAAATGTTATGTCGCACTTACGGGCGGTTGGCTTCTTATTTGCCCGAAACAATTCGAGTGAAAACTTGCAGCATTAGTTACTGCGGTGGGAAATGATTAGCAACATGATCCAGATTCATACAAATTTCACTTGTTTCATTGCCGACTCTAAATGTCATCGATATTATTATGAAAAATTTGCTGATGCCCGCGACTTCGTCCATGTAGACTTCCGCCCCCTAATTTCATCCCTTTCAGGGATGAAATTAGGGGGAAAAAGGTAATGACCATTCGATGCAATGCAAAAACCAGATGGATATCAAAAGGTGTACAAATCTGTGGCAGAAAACAGAGAAAACTATTGTGGCAATATAGACGACATCCATCCTCGCAAAACAAGGATTCACTTAGTAATTATTCAAAACTGTACAAAAAATTATCAAATTAACGCAAAAAGCACAAAATAACTATTCAATCAAAACCGCCAAGAACAAGTCAAAAGCTACGTGGCGAGTTATAAATTCTCAAAAATCTCAATACCCTAAAGACTTAATACAATCAATAAAAAAAGGCAATGAGACTATAACAGATCCCATCCATATTGCTGAAGAATTCAATAATTACTTCATTAAAAACAGTTTCCCAAATATGCCACAAAATAACAGAAGTAAGCATAAACAACAAAGTGTCTCGCATTCCATATTTTTAGCACCCACAACGCCGCAAGAGGTGAATACAATAATTAATTCTCTTAGAAATACAAATAGCGTGGGTTATGATGAAATCTCCACATTAGTTATTAAGTCTGCCAGTAGTATATTAGACAAACATTTGTGCCATCTAATCAACCTCACAATATCTGCAGGAATATACCCTGATGGATTAAAGAAAACTGTCATAAAACCATTACATAAAAAAGGAGATAAGGATAGCTTAAACAATTATCGGCCAATTGCCCTCATCCCTATATTTTCAAAAATCTTTGAGAAAATCATTTACCAACGCTTGTATTCATATATGAACAAATTTAACCTATTATGTAATGAGCAGAAAGGATTTAGGAAAAGTATATCCATTGATATTGCTATATATGACATGCTTAAAGTTGTAATGGAGAACATTGATAGAAAAAATCCGGTTTGTGCAATTTACACCGATATGTCCAAGGCTTTTGATCATGTATGCCATGGTCGACTTATAGAGAAACTTAATATGTATGGCATAAGAGGCAACGCATTAAACCTTATAGCATCTTATCTTGAAAAGAGGATACAATATACAGAGATATCCAGGATATGCCCTGAGACAAAGAAACAATGTAAATATATTTCTAAAGAACACTACCTACAACTTGGGGTTCCACAGGGCAGTGTACTTGGTCCATTGTTGTTTTTAATTTATATTAATGATTTTCCAAGCAATGTAAATTATCCCATAGTATTATTCGCAGACGACAGTACATCAATTATAAATTGTAATAATAATGAATTAACAAATTATGAACAGGACATAAATAAAGAATTAAATTGTATAATAAATTGGCTTAATGATAATAATTTAATAATTAATTTAAATAAAACAAATGTAATGCATTTTTATCAACAAAAAATATCTAATATTCATAGTAAGATCAATGTTAATTATCAAGGTACAACAATAGAGAATGTAGCTGTTACTAAATTTCTAGGATTATCAGTTGATAGTCAATTAAGTTGGAAAAAACATGTAGATGATGTATGTAAGCACCTGAACAAATCGGCCTACGCACTATATAAACTATCAAAAGTAGCTAACCGTGATACAGTCTTAGTAGCATACCATGGATTAGTAGTATCTAAAATTAGATATGGCATTATCTTTTGGGGCAACTCTGTAAATCGTGAGGCAGCCTTTATTGCCCAAAAGAGATGCGTTAGAGCTATCTGCGGCATAAACGTAAGAGACAGCTGTGTTCCTATATTTAAATCACTGAAACTCTTGACATTGCCTTCATTGTACATCTTAGAGGTAGCTCTATTTGTTAAACGCCATATTGACATGTTCAGATTTGTATCAGAAAGACGAAAGCTTCCCACTCGCTCGCAGTATAAAGGACAGCTGTATACTCAGCCTATGAAAACAGCATTAATGCGGAACAGCTTTTTTGGAATGCAAACAAAAATATTTAATAAAATACCGAACACTATTAAAAGTTTAGAGACACACCAATTTAAAAAACATTTAGTTGCATTTTTGGTTGAAAAATGTTACTATTCAATAAAAGAGTTTTTAGAGACACCTTAAAGATGTTAATGTAGTTGTTAATATTATACTGCTAATATTTTATTATTGATAATGATATGTAATAAATTTCATGTGTATTAATTGTTTCTACGCCAACACTGGCAGGATGTGCTGAACTAATATAATTATAAGACCCTAAATTGTACCACATTCACAGAAATAAATAAATTTGATTGATTGATTGATTGGATTACTTTCGGAAAAAAAGTATCCCATATGTTAATACAGGCTAATCTTTATACATATATAAAGTTTCATGATTATCCATACGCCCGTTTTAGAGTAACAAACATCTAAACATCTAAACTTTCGGATTACAAGCCGGCTGTCGGCTGCGCCGCAGTGCAGACCCAGCTTCCATTCCAGTCAGTGTTTTTAAGAGACCCTTTGTTCTCGCTAGAGAACTCTGTACTGTAACTATAACTAGACCGAGATATTGGTAACTACTTTGCGTAATCGAACGTAATCATCATCATACTTATACTGGTCTTCGAAGTGCTACAAGATACTACTTATATACATCGCTGACACTGGCCCTCTGGTTGACTGAATCACTGTCAGATTATTAACGCGAGAGCTAAAAGCTATTGCAGCTACAAGTAAGAAACGTTACGAATTGTGAAAAATACAGTCATGCTATGTAGGTGTCTTATCGTAAAATACATAAGCTTGGTACACTAATCGTAAAACTGCCGCGGCGAACCGGAAAATATCATAAATGTGAAAGTGCGTATAGGTTTGATCCGCCTCTGGGGCTCTACAGACGTTTTCTTTTCATAAGAAAGTATTTGGCTACACATGGCTATATTTTGAACCTCAAGTTAGACCCAAGTCACGCTCGCACAAGCCTGATTCAGAAACACGTATACTAAGGATAGGCTCCCCGAAATATCTCTTGTTATATTTACTCGCTACCTATGTTGGAAATGTTAATATTTCCGGGTAGGCCGGTGTCTGCGCGTCGTAAATCGCCCAACGACTCGCCTAATGCCTTCGATACCAGCGCACAAGCCCGCCGGCTCACGGAGCTGAGACTGTCTTGCGATGATTTAGCGTCCACCACCATGCGCCAGGTTCTAAAAAGGGTCCGTTTTATAGCTTTGCATTAACGTGAAAGTGGTGACCCAAACTGATATTTGTATCTTAGAATATGCTATCTATCTATACTAATTAGCAAAACTCCAAATGCTGGTTAAAGGCATCATCCTAGGCCATCCGTATCTCATTCGGTGTTTGTAAGAGTAACTGCCATCTGACCGTCATCCCCCTTTGAACTAGGTGTTGTGTATATAGCGCAGTCAATTCAGTTTTTAAGTGCTCAAGTGTCCCTAAGGTATAGTCAACAACACCACCTCAATATGCTTCTAAAGAGATTGGTTCAGTGATGGATTTCTTTTATTCTATATGATCCCCTTGCACTTACATTCTCCCTTCGATGTTTCTGCGCTTAAATCCCTAATTACTCGAAAACTCTCCACCTTGATTACATCCCGAAAACACACCCGCCCATCGAGACAATCTGCCCTATTGAGAGCTTCAATGCAGTCATATCGTCGCGTCGCCTACCGGAAAACAAACCAGAGTGTACTTCCTTATCGAGTTCGTGATAAAGGCAATTATTACGGATCCGTGCCCTGCGGCTATTCTCAAATATTTCTTGTCTGACGGTTCTCCATTATAACGTAACCCCTATGTTTGTCACTGCTTTTAGTGATTGCAAGTCATAGATATGCTGGTTTTAATGGCGCAGCTGTGAGTCAGTGAATAGCGAGAGTCGGCCCCCGCACGGCGCCGCGGGGCGCACTATATCAGCTAATGCACTGGTAATTGGAGAGCCTTCCCCTGCAAAGGGTTGTTTGCGTGCTTGAATGTTTTAGCGCAGTCTTGAACAGGATCAAAAGGAAGTTTTGTTTTCGTCTGGATTAAAAAAATAATATAACTAGCCGTACCCTTCCTGTTTTTGAATCGTTCCTCATACAATTTTCAGTATTTTACAATTAACTAGTAAAAAGTAGAATTAAACTCATTATGATTTTGAAATTTTCTCGATTTTATTTTACTAAACGGTTAAAACTCACATATTAATTGTCACTTCGGGCGACATGTTTCGAACTCTCCGGGAGTTCTTCCTCAGGATGAGTGCGTCTGCGACCCGCGCCGATTTTTCTCGATTTGTTTATAATAAAGGGCTTGGAGGAGGTTGACACCACCCGAAGGGCCAAAAAGTCGGTTCTGCGAGTACTTGCACCGACTCTCAGCTAGTGGAATGTATGTATGAAGTAAGTAAGTAACAGTTCGGTTTTCATCAATTATGTTGATAAATACATGGGTTCGGGTGGGTTGTTAGTCTGTTATTGTGTAGGTACGCCAAGTCTGCTTTTAATAAAAATCCTTAGTAAAAGCTGGCTGACTTCCGAGATCCAGGCCACCGATGACAAAATCATCACTTTTTGGTCAATAACGTACAGACATTTTGCCCCTGTGATAACGTACACGCGTGAGTATTTTTGTGATGTAATTCGCAATGGGAAATGGTTGACTTATAGAAACGGTTTTTCGAATCGGTCGGCAGCTGACAGGCCTCCATTATTGTCGTTCCGCCGCGGATTACATTATATTATGATGGATCGTGCGCCCCGTAACTGGCATTTTTCATCGACAAATAAATTCGTGTTCGCCAGGTGAGCGATATGCCTTCAGACTCTCAGAGCCGAAGCCACAAAATACCTCATTTATATGATTATACCCAAGTCACATACTCGTACGTGTCAGTTACATATGAGGTAAACATTATAGGCATGGGTAGGTAACATTAATTACCTATCTAATGTTACCTAACCAGGGCTAGGGCGTTCTTGCTGTAGATCGGTTAATCCACGATGAAGCGCAGCATGTGCGTGCTAGTTGGTCGTTTTTTGTTTGCCCATATTGCTGGTAAGAATGGTGAATTTAACTTAAGGTGACGTGAGCTTAGAGAACAGAGTTTTTGAAGCCTTTTAACGCGTTTGTAGATGAAGATATGGTTTTCAAAAAATATGCACAACAATTTTGAGACCTTTCTGTAGTACAAACATCGATTCAAAACATGATTACGCAACTTTCGCTGAATAAAAAAAAACGCGAACTTGCGTCTAAACCACACCTTTAAATAGTTATAACTATTTTTGCACATTAGCTCTCAACATGAAAATTATATCAATAAATGCGTAATGTTCTACTTCATGGAACTCATCGATTACTTTTTCTTAACTAAAATAAATAAAAAAAATTGTAGTAAGATAATACTCATTTCTGCAAACTCGTTCGTACGCGACCGGCGCGGCCGCCCGTCCAGTGCTCAGCGAGCTGCGTTCGAGGTAGGATCTGTGCGGCGCGTCAATTCAACGTCACTTGACATTTCAATATTAGAAATGGGTAATTAATAAAAGGAAACCTGCTAGACTTCGTCATCTCGAGATTGTGGGTGCCAATAGAAGGAAAACTGCACAAATTATGGTAAGTGTAATGCAATATCGTATTATAGTGGGTAAAGGTATATCAAACCTTCTTATTGGAACGCTTTGACGCTGCCAAACTAACACAGTCTATGAATAACAGTAGGACAATACTCGTGACACAACGTACAACGTAATACATTTTTTTACTAACGGTTCAAGGCGTTGGCTATCGTATCGTGCCTATGCACAGGACCGCAGCTTTCCGAGGCAGTTTTAGGTTTGCGGCGTCTAAGTGCTGGAATGACCTCCCTCCTCCTATCCAGGGGGCGCCTAGCAAGTATTCCTTTAAGCGTAAGCTTAAAGGTTATTTGTTGACGCTCCAAAAATCCCAATCCTAATCCAGCACAGCAGCAAAAAAATATACCAACCTATTTAATTTTTAGTTCTTTTGTTTTTGTACCCAAGATGCTGTATGTAAGCAAGCAGTAATTGTAGTTTTTATTTTATTTTATACTGCTTTATTTTTTAGCTTATATCTATTGCAGTTAATTTTATTTTATTTCCTGCTATTATATATATTGTATGCCGGTCCGTGAGTCACCGACGGTACTGGCTGAAAATCAGCGCTGTAGGTGTTTAACACCTCAGCATAATGCTGAGCCAGTGTCCGTTTCACTGCCACGGGGACACACGTGTGCTTTTGTGTATGTTTTTCTTCTTTTGTTTTCCTGTAATATTGTGTGTCTTCTGTGGTACTGAATAAATGTTTCTATCTATCTATCTATCTATCAAAAACAATATTGAGACATACTTCGCAAGGAACAATAACTTCGTTTTGTTTTTCAAGTAGATGATCAAACACACATGTAAATCAACTCAATTTGACAATTATATCATAACATAAGGGTGAATAAAATAAAAAAGTCTATTTTATTACAATCCACGATGTGTTGTCATTGTGTCAAAATATTTAATTACGGTGTATGAAAGTAGGTATGTAAAAATGACGAGTTGCCATTCGCATTGTTTCGATTATACTGAACTATTGACATATACATCAGAATAATGGCGCCGTCTTGACAATGGTCATTATATTTATGGTTTACCCGTTCAGTTGTAGTCACTAAGAGTTGTACTACTGGCTATACACTATACTGTGACATGTCGGTATCGGCAGCGAGCCCGGTGGCAAGCGGCTAACCCCGCGCCTGCTCCCCTCAAGCCACGCACCTCACCCCCTCGAAAGCAGCTAAGCGCTGAGCTCACGTCGCCTTAACTCATTAGTCCATGGGCCACCCAAGAAATCGGTATAATTTGGGGGTACTAAGTTTCCTTTTTACAGGAGTTAGATAGGTTTATTATGATGTTAAAAAACCATGATTGCCATCTCAAAATGGTAGCTAACAAAAATGGCCGCCAATCCAAGATGGCCGATATTGAGTTTTACAAAATCAATTATAATTCAAAAAGTATTCGTCCGATTTCATTGCTCTTTTTTTTAAACCATAGCTCTATATATATTCTTAAAATTTTGTTAACATATTCTATCGATAAAGTCAAATGTTAATTAGTAATTTAGAAAATATTGAAAAAAAATCCTTTTTTTCTGATACTTTTTTTTTAAATCACGTTTATTACAAAATATCTTGTACATTACAAAAAAGCTTTAAATTAGGTAAGGTAGAGTATTAAATTATCTTTAATGTGATGCTTAATATGTATGGGTCGGATGGCTAGAAACACAAATAAATATGAATTTGATTTTACTTCTGTTGAAATTCATCTTTGACTAAATTACCACGTATACAGAACAAAAAGCTTCAGATAGAAGTTGTAGCGTGTAAAAATTGTTTTAATTTTAGCGATTATTCAGAATAATAATAGTACGATACTAATAGGGTCGCTAGGCCATTGGCCAGGTGTGTCATTTTGTGACCAACACATTCAGTTCCTCAACTGCTCCAAATGGTCGCAATCCGGCGCGCAACTTATCGAATATATTAATTTTGAATTGTTATACTAGGTAAAAACTATTATACGGTTTAAATAAAAAAAATATTATTGTAAATATGTGTCAAACTAAACTAGATTGTTATGTGTATAATATGTGGCGAGATAGGACTATTTAGTAAAGTGCACCCTTATAAAGATAGACAATCTAACGACGGTGTTATTTCATCATCATATCAGCCGAAAGACATCCACAGCCACATAGGCCTCCCCCAAAGAGAGAGAAAAGGCCTTCTCCTGCGCCACCCACATCCAGCGGGCTCCCCGACCTTAACCAGGTCATCAGTCCACCTTGTGGGGGGTCTACTCACGCTGTGCCTTCCGTTGCCGCCACTCAAGACCTTTCGCGCGTGCGTGCGGGTCGAAATTTCTTCAGTAGGGTGTTTTCACTCTTCTTGAAGAACAGCACCACGTCGTCTGTGTTCTATGCCTTTGGAGTTCTCGAACGGCCGTAAGGGTCAGTTTTGCCTGGGTGCCCTTTTGTTTTTGAGCTTTTAAACAGCCGTTCTAATCTCGTACAGGCCGATGTCTGGCTGGGATGTCATCGGTATAGTGTTCGTTCGTTGGTTATAGTGTCATCGTAGAGCTAGCTACGATCTTCGTTTCTACGTTAACGTGTATAGTAGCCCATGAAGCGCTCAGGCCGTGGATGAGACAGTTTTACCATCTTCAGTACACTGGCAATTAGTAACGGGATATTGAACATGTACCTATATTTGTATTTGTGAGCGCAGGGAATTCTTGATAATGGCGCTTGCAACAGGGCCAAAATATTGGGAATTTACAAACACAAATATATATGGTAAATATCCCGTTACTAATCGGATTCGGAATTCTATTTAATAGGTGTTAATGGAAATATCGTCTATTACGAGAAGGCCTTCGACAGTGTAGAGCGCTGGGCGTGTTTGACTCTCTCCAACGCTGCTGAATTGATGCTCGGTATGTCAAGGTGCTTCGGGAGCTCTATAGTTTGGCAACAATGCAGGTTCGGCTCCATCCTCAAATCTGTTCACGTTCCGCAATGCCTGAAAACTCGTCTCTATAATCATCGCTTCCTGCTCACCATGGCATATGGTGCCGAGACATGGGTGCTCACAAATTAGGCTGTTTATAAAGTATGTGGGTAGCACAGAGACCCATGGAGCGCACCATGCTCGGCATTAGGCTACAAGACCGAGTGAGGAATGATGAAATCCGACGTCGCACTAAGGTGCGTGGCGTTGGAGAAGTCATTTCAAACCTCAAGTGGAGTTGGGCAGGACATGTTGCCAGACAGAGTGATGGCAGGTGGACAAAAACGCTCAGATAGTGGCCACTTACAGGCAAAAGAAGCGTCGGTCGTCCACCAGCACGAAGAGCCGATGACATTAAAAAGACTGCGAGTTACTCCTGGATGAGATGAGCAAGGGACCGGGATGAGTGGCGTACTAGAAGAGAGGCCTATGCTCAGCAGTGGGCGATTACAGGCTGAATAAGATGATGATGATGAATGGAAATATCGAATATTTTCCAGTTTTCTTGTGAAGTTCAGCATTACGGATACTTAGGGTAGGAAGGATTTCGTAGCACGTGACACTGTCGCATCAGCAGGGTGATGACGTAGCATTTTCATACAAATAAGTGTGGAATCGTAGGTACCCTAAGTATCTGTAATGCTAATAAACCGGCCAAGTGCGAGTCGGACTCGCGCACCGAGGGTTCCGTACAAACCGGTGGGTATATAAGTAAAAGTTCACCTATCACGACAATCGAGTCATAGTTATGGTCCAAGTAAAAAAAAAAAGTTATTAAAAATATTTTTATTATATGATGTAACTAAAAATTTACGGTTTTCGCAATTTTTCCTTTATCTGTGCTATAAGACGTAGCTTCGTACTGTGGAGGGTAGCAGCTCAGAGGTACGGGTTGAGAGGGATTCTAAGCGGGTTTTTCTATTTATTAGCTGAAATGAAAGACTTTTACGATATTACTTCCTTGCTATAATGTATACTGTTCCACATTAGAGCCAATACAATCTTAAGCAGGTCCGACCCTGACGGAGTCTAAGCTGAAGTCCACCGAAAACCAACTGTTTTCCAAAGAATGTCGCTTGACATGTATTCAAAATTGTATATGATATGATTCTGGAACCACATGGCCAGCGACATATCATAACAACCTCCACAGTACCCTTGCGAGGATCGAAAATTTGCGGAAATTTGCGGCATAAACGTCTGTATCTTTTGATTACGTTGGCTTAGAAGTTTGAGTTTTTCACAGCTCCAAGGGACAGAAGACCTGAGTATTTGATATAAATTCCAGCTTGATACCTCCACGCGTTCCTGAGAAAAAGGGTCTTGACAGACAGACAGACGGACGGACGACAAAGTGATCCTATAAGGGTTCCGTTTTTTCCTTTCGAGGCACGGCACCCTAAAAATCACAGGAACATCGGTAAACATTAGATTATTCCATAAACAATGTATTTGTAGCTATTTCTTTTATATGCAGTTAATTAGTTAACGGTAGATTTCAACGGAAGTAAATACAAATTCATGTTTTGCATGTGTTTTCAGCCTCTGATCCATACATGTAATACATCAAATTAAAGATAATTTATTACATTACATATTTTGTCTGAAGCTTTTTTTTTGTAATATACAAGATATTCTGTAAAAACTTCTTTAAAAAAAAAAAAATTGAAAAATCTATATTTCTTTTAATTACTAATGAATGCTTGACTTTATCGAAACAGTTTATATAACATAAATTAAAGCAGACATATGGATCTTTAGTTTAAAAAAAACAGTAACATAATCAGACGAATAGTTCTCGAGTTATTCATTGATTTTTAAAACTCGACATCCGCCATCTTGGATTGGCCGCCATTTCTATTAGCTACTACTTTGAGATGGCAATCATGGTTCTTTCACATCATAATAAGCCTGTCTAACTACTGTAAGAAGGAAACTTAGTACCCCCAAATTATACCATTTTCTAAAATTTGGCTAGCTGGCCCATAGCCTACATGAACTGTAAGTACATTCTGCTACCTAAGTATGTATTAAGTTTCGTTAAAGACATTATACTGTTCATAGGAAAGTTGTTTATATTTTGAAACATCATGAGTACCTAGTTTTTTCTCTATTTATAAGTATAAATAATATATTTGCAACGTCAAAGTCACCATCACCAATCTGTTAATGTCTGCCGTCGTCCCCCGCCCCCTGCTATGTAGGTATTTGTTAAATTACGTCCTCGGGACCGACAACACGGGCTCAATTTAGTTTGTCACTTCGCATCTAAATGTGATATCAAAATTAGTTTTCATACTCGTACTTTCCATTCCTCTCATAGGTTTCCAATCCCGCGACTTAAATGCTCTTAGGTATCCGTAAATGGACCAACAGTGCAAAGTAATAGTGCGCGCATCATATTGCAGCGCAAAATGACGAGACAAAGCGATCTCCAGGCCGAGTTAGTCCCCGGCGTGACGAGATTGCCGTTGTCTTTATGCTAATGCCACATTTTGGGCCGAATTGAGAGCGTGACCGAGTGCCGGCGATATTGGACTTGTATTGGCGATGCGCGGAGAATGACGATTTCGGGAATTAATCCGCATAATTCAAATCGCGTACCGTTGTGATGAGTGTCTATTGCGAGCCTTACTTTAGTTAACTTCGTTATTCTATTTTATTAGTGTTAAGAGGCTGACAAGACCTAAAAAAGTCCCGCTCTAACACGCGTGAGTTTCCAATTAACCATCCCGCTCTTTACGGAAGCTCTGCGCGTAGAATAGGAAATAAATACTATGTATATTAATATTGAAATAAAAAAAAATGTGGATTATTTGTGAAATATGACTCGTTGGCGGTTTAGGTATGAATATGTTGACTTCATGTTTTTAATTGCAGACCCATACGTAATAAAAATAAAGACATAGAACCGGTTTAATGATGATTTTAAGACCAATCTTTGCAATTATTTTCTATCGAGCCGATTTCGTCCAATTATGTATCGAGTCCGTACACGTTCTTTGAAATATGATGAAGATTAACATTTTTTTTTTGATGTGCTAGAACAAATAGTTTTTCTTAAAAAACTGCTTAAATAACATCAATTTCAACAAAATTAGGTCTTGTCAGCCTCTTAAGGCCGTGTATTACCACTTTTGAGTTTTTAAAAACCATCTGAGACATAGAATATAATGTCTTAAAATCTAAAAAAAATATATGTGTTACATAAGGATCTTGTCTAGTCAAAATCGCAGTCAGTTACATGACCTGATGAATTTCACTCGATAGAAAAAAATCGCGAAGTTACCCCTTTTTGGAATGTATCTTCAATACTACGGCTATATTACTGATATTTAATATTTAATTTTTGTACTCAATTAAAGATCGTAAATAGTTATAGACAAATTCGCAGGGTTTGCTTTGATAAAATGACTGGCTTAGTAACTATAGCTAAATATTTACAAAACTGCGCGCAGAGCTTGCGTAGAGAGCGGGATGGTTAATTGTAAACTCACGCGTGTTAGAGCGGGACATTTGCGTTGGGGATACCTCCCCTTAAGTGAGTAACTAAGTGTGACGTTACATGACGCTGGTCGAGAACTGAATTAACAATGACAACTCAATGGCGTGCCTAAGGAACATGTCATAATATAAAATATGTAGTCCTCATAGAGTCGCAAACAAAGCTAGTTAAAATTACTGAGTTTTATTTGAAAATTAGCTGTATTCACATCTTATTTCTTCTACCTTGCCAAAGTGGGAATTACTCCCAAGCATACGCTCAGCACTAGCCGCCCTCTAAAGCGATAATCGATTAGCGAGAAAATAAGGCAATAAGAATGCGCGAAATATTCCAATATGTGGAACCCTTCCGCCTAACGAATACTTAGTGTCTCGGGCGCTAATAGCGGGCGCCATTCATCTGCGCCAAGGTCAAGGCGACGCCCGCGGGGAGCGGAGCGGAGCGGGGGGCGTAATGACTCCAGGCCCTGCTCCGGGAAGGCAGCCCCGTGACTTATGGGCGGGCATGCAAATTGTAAGGTATATCATGGGAAATTTGCGCTTAATTAAAGGTTTGTGTAGTGGTATTTTGCATTTACACGATGGCTGAAAGGCATATTTGAAATTCATTGTAACTGAAAAGAGCAGATCTAAACCCCTCACGCTATTTTGCAGTTACTATATATATATATATATATATATATATATATATATATATATATATATATATATATATATATATATATATATATATACATATATATATATATATATATATATATATATTCGGTGTTGACAGGTTTCTATGACATGGTGCAATATTTAGCGTTAAATACTTCGACAAAGTAGAAGGGAGACAGAAGTGAGGCCAACAGGAACATATATCTGAACCAAATCAACGAAGAGTAAACGTCGTGTCGTATCCGTCTGTTAAAGGAAAGGCTCAAGAAAGAGATACCTGGACATTGCTCCACCAATGTCGGTCTAGCCTAGCTGTTAAGAACATTATGGCTCCGCCAAATGTAGTTGATACAATGGTTGAACGAATAGCGAGTAGCGTACGCTGCGCAATTGCCGTTCAACTTCATTGAATTAGCATTTATGAGTATTCATACGTTGTCGTGGAGTTTTCGGAGGAGGAAGGATACAGGAAACCCATTAGGTGAGAGCGCGACACCCCGCCCCCCGCCCCGCGCCCCGCGCCGCTCGTCACGAGCACCCCTCGCGAATGACTGCGCGACTGCACCTCACGGCATTGTCAGTACATCTGATCAATGAATAAACAAATCCACAGACTATATCCTAGTGAATCTTTTAAATTTGTGTGTCATTTTTTAGGTTTTCAACCCCCATTACATTACTCGGCCATTATGAAAAATTTCCATAAACTGAATTGACAAAAAAACATAGCAATTTATGGGTGTCGCGCCGTTTGAAATATGTGGTCCACTTGAACAGATTAATGCTGGCCGGTCCGTTAAGTGGCCATGATACATTTTTTGATACAACGACGGAGGCAGACTCACTTAAAGTATGCATGATGATAAGCAAATAACGTAGCCTACGGACATTCGCAAGTCCGAGAAGAACCATGAGCACGTTACCAATCCTTTATTGACTTAAGTATTCGTTGTGTTAAAAGCAGAGTAGAGTTTTTCTACAGGTATCTGCTCTACGTACCCAGTTAATCTATAAAGACCGGCTATAAAGCCACGATATATAAATCCTTTTAAATGTTGGCGGCCGCATCCACCACCGGCTTACAGTGATGGAACGACGCAGCTTACGTCCGCACCTCCCGTTCCCTTCAAACCTTATCCTTTCAAACGATTTGTCAGGTGAACGGCGCGATAAGGAATCGACGAGGGTACGCGCGCTATTACCGGACCACTCGCCTTCACATGTCACATGACGAGGGCTTTACCACGATGGTACCGGCCGGCGGAGATACGGGACCGTGCAGCTCCGTGCTGCTGCCGCGCGACTGATAAAGGGTTCCCACTTTATGAGGTGGATTTAGGTTCCTCTATGTTGACACAGTACCTACATCGTCACGAGTTTGCCGAGCTATCGATGTACATATCGATGCAAAAAGTGCTTTTGTTAAAACAGCAGCGTTAAACATTTAATTTACCATCAGATTTATTTGATAATATGAAGACTGTTTTGCTTGATTGTGTGTGTAAATCTTATCTCAAAAACGTTTAATGTGCCTCAAAAACAATGTACACACACTTACATTATTTATGCTTTCTCTGCGAGGGTGGGAAAAAGTTAATATCTCAATCCTAGTATAGTTTGGAAACAAGTGAAGTTAATTTCCTACGTAAACTCGGCCGGGACTCCACAATCAACCGACAACTTCAGACGGTTCGCAGAGCATCCCCACGTCCGTTACACTTCACATTAATGTCCTTGCTGAACTATTCCCGCCATCTGTCATAGTTGGCGAGACTATGAGGTGCAGCTCAAATACAATAAACACGCGGTCGTCAGACTACTCACAATACAACCTCAATTAAGTTGACTAGCGGAGGGAGCCGGGTCACATTTGTCCGAAACACACGGTCTTGGGTACTCTCAATATAGTCGAGTGGGAACGCATGCCGGCGTGCGTTTCACGTGGCGGCAGCGGCGTCCTCGTCGTGACGTTGACGATACCCCTGTTTTAATAAACCTGAATGAGCACGACGCTGGAAGAATTTTGAAGAAGCAGGGGGATGTGACTATAAATAATAAGATACGAGTAATACGGGGCCGTGGGTACTGCGCTGGGGTCCGCGCCCCGCGCGAACTTATCCACTTGCCGATGCCTCCGTTTGATCTCGACTTACAGGTCGCTAGCGAATAAATCGCTTTTCATTACATTATATTTGTAATAATGTGAACAGAATGGAACAGACCTCGGAGCGTGGGCTGATTCGCGCCGGAGCTTTTCCGGGCACAAAAACAATAGGTATAAAACTCACATACACTTGCAACTTCACTTTCCACGGAAGTGGCAACGGTCGCACTACACTCGCGCGTGTTGTGTCGCGTCGCGTCGCGGAGTCGCGGCCGTGAGCCGCTCGCGCGCCCGCCCAGCGCACACTGCCGCCCAACGAAAGGGAAACTACCCGCCCGCGCCCCGCCGCCGCCCGGCCCATTCAACAACAGGAAACGCTACACCAACTTTCGTAGATTGCATTAAGAGTTTATCTGTTATTTCACTCGCGTTTTTGGGTGACATAATAGGTGCGGCAGTTACCTGGCAGTTATATTTCGCGGCAAAATCGCCACAAATCCACGCGACAAGTTATGAAGTTAATCTGGATCACTTCCAGACGCTATTGATCTGAAATAGAACATAATGCAGGCAATATTTTACAGAAGTCGACCAGTTGGGAAAAACTAGATAGACTTTTGTAAAGAAAAACTATCTAGAAGTTTGTGACAAGGCGAAAAACGCGCGAAGTTCGGACGGTAACTTAGCTCTTTAAAAAATAAATCTACCTGAATGCGCCAACTTCGGCGATTGAGAGCAGGAACGGTTCGCGATAGTTGCCGACACCGCATAACTCTCGCAGAACGGTCCCGGGGGGGTAATTAGAGGTTAGGTTGCGGGGGGAGGGGAGTAAACGGCTTAACATGGACTCGCAATAACGCTGAAGGGGTATCGGGACTTAATCTCGTCTGTTGGCATTGCCGTCGAGTAATAGATACCACTTTGTCGCGTTAACCATGTGTGCCGGCTCGGGGGAGCCACAAAGGAATTATAGCGACAGAACTGCGGCCGACACACGAGTCCAATGCCGCAGAGGTCCGACCCCGTCTACTTAGCGTAAGTTAGCGGTCCACACTCCTTGTAATTAAAAGTTTTCTTTTTTAATTTACAAGACACGTCTGCTCTGTTATTGAATCAGTTAAAACTTGAACGATGCTCTTGCAGAATTGTTCGTTACTTGAATAGCAATTGCACTAACTCGGTAACACTAGTGACAAACGAAATTTCCTGACGCTTATTGAATTCTCGACCACTCAATCAGCGTTAGACCGATTTTCATAAAATTCGCCAATAGTCTACTGCTAATAATATTCAACACATCTTTATCTCCTTTCAATTTCTCTAAGAATGGCTGGGATAGGGTTGGTTTAGCACCAGTACTTGTAATGTTTGTTTCGTTGTTGTTATCTGTTTCGTGCACAATAAGGAGTTTATTTAAATACAAACATACTCCCCACTCAAGTGTCACCTGCGGGTGCGGCGGCATTGGCACTGAATAATGATTAGGGCGGGCATGAATGATAATCCGGCGGAGTAATTATAACCATCACTGTTCGCGAGGAATGCACCGGCTGCGCCGCGCGTGACGTATCGACGATCAGCGGACAGTGATGCGCCGGCGTCGGGAATATTGCACACATCGACATTTCAGATTCAGATTCAGATGATTTATTAATAAAATTCATAATTTTCATATCACATGTCATGATAATTATATAAACAATTAAATAACTCAGTATATATGTATAGGTTTACATGTGATAGTTAATTTAGAAATAGTTAACTTAGTATATAAAACATAGTGTTTTTAATTATTTTCAATGTCCCAGATTATGTATCTATGATTGTTAATGAAAATTTTAAATAGGTACAAAAAACATTATGGTTTATGCGATTAACATTCTCTTGATATAAACTGTAACTGTTGTTGGCAATATTTCATCGGGTCTGTTTCATCTAATTGAAAACCATTCCTTTGGTGGTTTATATTAGAACATCCAATAAAAACTGAACATCTTGTTCGCGTTTAGTTTATCGATTATCGAGATTCTCGCGTCACATTCATATGCTCCCGACCTTGGGATAAAGTTCGCAACAAGCGTGCGAGGTCGCCTAACTTTTTCTTGCAGTTAATGTGGCAAAACTTTACTATGACAAAAAGATTTATCATTTCCTGGGCGTTCGCGATAACCACTACAAATCCAATTTAAGCAAATTAATGCGGTTGCACTAATATTTTAGTAAATAAAACATACCAATACGGTATTTTACTCATAGTCAAATCAGCAACTTTTTATTAAATGTCAAAGACGCTCTGTTAGTATGAAGTTTGTAAGGATATACTGTCTTAGTGACGTCATTAAAGACAGTATGAATTGGTATGTTCAAATCAGCGTCCTTTTTAAATCTTTATGCTTATAAAATCTTTCAATTAGCTAAAATAAATCAATAATTGATGTTTTCCGAGTATTTTCGTTAGATCTTTTATTAGTCAAGTAAAAAATTATTTATTTTTACCTTTATTTAATACCCTATTGTTTACCGATGACATTGTCGTAGGTAAAATGTATGGCAAGTAGGTATAAGTATATTGTCACATCACTAGCAGTGCGTCTGATTGCTGCTCCTGCCGCCCGCGTAAAGAACGCACTTGCACTCGCTCATAAACATGTATACATCATTTTACTTGTGTCAACGACATAAGGTGCACAGTCGCGTGCATTATGCAGTTATGAGTGGCTCACTGTTGTGTAGGGCCCGGGCACGAGGGCCCTCAAGGGAGGCCGGGGGGCGCCGGCGGAGGGCTGCAGTATGCGACCGACGCGACCGTGCCCGCCGGCTTGCTCGCGGTGGTTTGGTTTCGCTGCGTCCCGTAATTATGCGTTTGGGACGACGTTGGAATAACATTTGCGTAGACTAAACTATCGGTTTGTTAAGATTCAATTCAATTTGAAACAGCGGCTTGAGGCAGATTTTCAATCTTAAGGCAATATATCGATTGAAAGAGATGCACCATGTTTTTCGCTCACGACAAAACGGGATGGAACCCTCTCCGAGAATGGCTTTTTAGACAAATCTCGATAAATATCTGACTGTGTGCCGATAAAATAAATTTCCTCTTGTCAGTACCTAGATGAGGTAAAATACCATCATATTAACTTAATCGTGTCTTTTAAAAATACCATATTTTATCAATAAACATCTGAATCTGAATCTGTTGTTTTAGTAGGCTGAGTAAAAAAAGGAAAATATAGACTCAACTTTGGATTTATTTTCTATCGAGAAAATTTTAGGAAATCATGTTTCGGCTATTGTCAGTACCACAATCATATAGTCAAGAATTATATATCTGAAAATCAGTCCCTATTGTTTCCTCGTCTGGGCAGAACGGCGTTTCAAAGTATCTAAATTTCTCAGTGTTGCGCCTTAAAAAAGGCTTTAAAAAAAAGCTATGTAAAATATTTATTTATTATTTAATATGATTTGATTGTCGTAGCGGTTCGGTGAAAGGAAACCTCGATACAACAAGGTTCAGGATGATGAATCAACAAAACATTACTTGTGGACTTCCATCGTGTGCATTTCCGCTACACGACAGGCCAGCTACGAGCTACGGCGTAGCACGTGCGTCGTAGCCGACTAGCCGCTAGTGCGTGAAATAGTGCACCGACCAGACGATTGTAATATAGTTTCAGCACATTAGTAGCGCGTTTCGGAATTGATTCCTGATTTCGACACAATAATAAAAGTTCCCGCGTCTTTGGCTCATATATAATGTAACATGCAATAACCGCCAGGTCAGGCGTCAGGCGTTTTTGTGGCCCGAGCTTATGTAGCCGCTACTTACAAATCTAACAATGTTATGAAACCTCAACTATTTGGAGTCTACATCTAAAAAGTGGTCTCGACGATGGTCCACTCAAACATCAAAGCGACATTTGGCGTATCTTGACGTTTGAATGGATTTTTTTTTAACATAGAATAGTAGTTTATGGAACTGGTACATAATGAGGGGCATTAAAACACGAGTGTGTTTTATGAAACGAGCCGAAGGCGAGTTTCATAATAAGGTCACACGAGTGTTTTAATGTCTAATTATGTACAGTTGCATACATTACTTTATCTACACACATATTATAATTACTCTAAGATGGGTTCAGAAACCGTAGTAAATAAATACAATAATTGTGTTAATACAACCTTTTTTGCACGGTTGCGGAAATATCGAAATCAGAACTGGCAACCGATACCTGAATGTTATTTTAAAAAGTAAAGAGTCCTTATTCTGATGTGATCATGTCGTTCTAGCTCAAATTTCGTGCGATATATACTTAAAAAACATCGAGCTGACATTTCGCATCGACTGAATTTGAATTTTCAGTGATACTAGAATAGGGACATGTCAACTTTGACATTTAAATTTTGACAGTTTTGTTTGACGTAATATTTTAACATCATATATGAGATTAAAATGAAATATTTTATTACTGCTGTAGCCTCAGCCACAGATAAGAAAATTGCCATAAATTCATTGAATGTTGAAATGAGAGTCATTTTCTACGGTTTCCGAACGCATATTAGAGGATTTATGATATGTGTGTAGATAAAATGGTTTTTCGATCGCGTACATTATAAGGATAATGGTTTTTCTAAGGTTTGAGAACTTATCATTTTACAACTATTAAACCAAAAATCATTGTTAAAGATGGGAGGGTTTTAAAGATCTAACCAAAAACATCGAAAAAAAGGGTTATGTTTGAAAAATAAAAGTATCGAGATTTTTTGAAGTGAAAACTTCTTTAGCGGCGCTGAGCACTTTTGTACTGGGGAAAAATGTATAAACTCGCGATAAATTATATGACCAGGTTAGTTGACCCCTCCTAGTATCGTGATTGCTATGTTACGAGGGGTCCACAGCTGGTCTTCTTAGAAAGCCAAGGTTCTAACTGTTTTAAGACAATCCTAAGATTTTCCATAAAGATCATATTTCAAATAAATTCTCATGGAAAGTAGCTCTTATTGTCCCTAAAAAAGCGTTTCCAAAGTCCAATATCGGATAGCCAGACTGACCGATTTCCGTAAAGATCATATTTCAAATAAATTCTCATGGAAAGTAGTTCTTATTGTCCCTAAATACGGTGACAGTTTACTTCAAAATACCTAATGGCCAAGAGTGATGGACAGGGGGAGGAAACTTAAAGAAAATACCAGTTTCGTGTGAATTTGGCGTAGAAAGTGCTGCCTCCTATTATATTTGGTGTCGACATATTTTGTGTAATCCGTCTCAAGCAGGTTTCGTTTTTATTTCATCTTTCCCAATACAATTAATCAAAGCTGAACGTGAAAAGGAACGTTACAATTTATCGTAAAAATTTAATTTTCAACTCTATGGTCACAGATTTTATAATACTCTATGGTCGTATGGTTGCCATGGTTATTTTTAAATATTGAAATAACACGTGTGTCAATAACGTGTCAACATATTGAAAATAAAACAATCGTAATTATAAGATTTTCTGCATTATTCTTGTGAAAAGCAGTTATCAGATACGCCGCCGAGTAAAGTAAGTATTTTTTAATTCATTATTTACTATCCCTGTTTACACCGATGCGATGTTATATTTATATTCCAATCAATTGATTTATTTAGGTAGGTAGTCTGTTTTGCCGGGTGGTTATGCAGCCACTATGCAGCTCATACATAAATGAATATTAACGAAAACAGTTGATTACAGCAATATAAACGTTTGAGTATTGACCTACGTGAGCTATACGATAAACGAATATGAAGCCCACTTTCTTCTTCGTGTTGTCTTTGAAGTAGGTATAGTAGATAATTAGGGACATAATTTCAAAAATACACACATACCTCCTACGCTCTCATCTCATTATTTAATGTTATGTTTTGCAGGTACATAGTGCATACAATCGTGCCACGTCCTCATGCTGAGAAAAAGTCAGGACAGAGGTATTTTCAACATGGATGTCAATTGTTGGAGAAAACAACACTTAGCCTGGGCCAATACATGAAATCAGGAAGATATCTACAACGTGCATCCATTTCAAGGTGAAAAAAATGGATACATCTTTTTGTAGACGATTGTACTTCACTAATTCGTTTACCAGTTAGTGATTGAAGAAGTTAAACAAATCGCTATCAAGTTATAGGTAATCGTATTTAATCCTTCTTTTAATATACTACTCATAAATAAGTTAGTCAAAAATAAATAAATGATATTATATATACAACTTAATTTTATTAGTCTCCTGACTGGAATAATTATTTGTGTACAAATCACTTAACCCTTTCAGTACGGCGTGATTATAATTTGTACTCAAATTTGACGAGTTAACACGCCAATCCGAGAAAGATTTTTTATAGATAAAAGTAAACAATAAAATACTGTTCATGTACTATCTACCTACTGTGGCATCTTAACCTTCCCGTATAAACTTCCCCATTGTCATACTAAAAAAATATAGTAAATTATGACTTCTGAAAAGAATAACTTTATTACCATTATTCAATTTAAAATGTGGGAAATTGCCACGGGAAGTTTAAGATGTCACAGTAGGTAGATGGTACAGTCGAGGTCAAAAATATCTTTACAATTGAGTGTGACAAAAATATCTTTACATTTAAATAAGTTTACACACTACATGACGAAAAACATGCTTACAACGTATATGACAGTTTCATCTTTTCACTTAATGCACCAAAGTTCTGTTTACAATTTGTCTTCCATAAAATCATTTACACACATTGTGATATAATAGGTTTACATTGCATGTTACAGAATAAGATTTACTGTCAATGTGCCATAAATAGGTTTACTTTCAGTATGGCACTTGGAACTTTACGTTCAAGCGTACATTGTTTTGCTTACAACTTACAACTCTTGTTACGTAAATATCTTTACAGTTTGACACAAACCACCGTTCTTCTTTCAATTATGACGTGTAGATCGCAAAATGTGAGACAAACATATGCACTGACAAGTCTGCACTGTTTTCGTGAATTGTCAGTTCATTTTATTCAAGTTTGTTTCATATAGCAAGAACATAAAGTAGCTTATTGGAGATTTACATGTTGTATACCTACATATTTTGCAGCTGTTAGGAACTGATTACATATTTAATGGTTTTATATAACGGGAACAAATAAAATGATCACCTAAATAACTTTTGATATCACCAAATTTTCGAAACCTAAAATAAGGCTCAACACTCAAAAAAATGTATCGATCATCAATCTCGGGTCACCTAAACAGTCATACCTATTATTCCAGCAGTTACAGCTATTTTATTTACTTATTGTGTTCCCAGGAATTTTATAATCGCATCAAAAAATTGTCATTGTATACATACCACCAAAAATACTAAACTTACACCTAATCTAAGGCGCTGAGCACTTTTTGTGATGGGGGAAAATTGTTAAACTCGCGACGATTCGTAAGACCAGCTAGTTGACCCCTCCTAGTATCATGATTGCGATGTTAGGAGGGGTAAACTCAGCTAGTCTTACGATTTACGATGCGTAAGACACAATGATACTCGGGGACATATTATGTATATATGTGAATGGATTATGCGAATATGAATATGAACATGAGTATGAATATAAATACGGATACGGATTTACGGATACCGATACCGATACGGAGACGGATATGAATATCTTTGTTATTTACTTTCTTTATTGAGTTTTCACTTCTGCCTGCACTCCCGGAGTGCAACCCGTTGTTTTTTTTTTCTAAACTGTCTACGAACGGAGAACACGATATTGAGTCCTCGGCGCTGAATGTGTTAAGCATATATGTTAAGTATATGCTTTTTTAATACACGAATGTTGCCATGACACACAAGTCAATGAGGTTTTATTAAAGAAAAGGAAAAGACTCCCTCATGTCGCGCGGCGGCGGCGGCGGCGCATTATCATATTGTAAGTGTAAGCGGCGATAAAATGCAGCCCCCGCGCCGCGCCGCGCCGCACAGCGAGCACAGTAGCCCAGCCCGGGAACAGTAACTGCATTTACTACATTCGCAATTCAAATTTATACTTTAATAGAAGTCATGATGACAAAAGAAAGAGAACGTCGCCATACCGCGAAATGAAATCAACTCAGAATGATGCTTTGGAGCTAGCAGTGATAGAGTTTGGCGCTCATTTCAGCCTATACAACAAAATACTGTAAGACTGAGAAATAAGTACAAGTCGAAGAACTATTAGGTATATAATATGTGGTACAAGTTGCAAGCGCAATGAAGTACATAAAGTGTCATTGACACGCGTGCTTCAGATACTAGTTTAACTACATTGCCGGGTTTGTATATTGCAAATTGAGTTCATTCTACCTAGTTGACACACATTTCCCGCACAATTCGTGCTCGTGACTAAATGGGGCTTAAAAGTGGCGTTCATTATAAAAGCTAGCGTAAGTTTCCTTATTCTAGCCACAGTTAACAAATATTTTCCTTCCTAATAGAATGGCTTACGTTCTATCCTTGACTGTGACCGAGTAGAGCGCGGAGCGCCGCAGACTGCTGACAGCGAAAAAATAACAGTTTTGCGGAAAATATCGCGTTGCAGCTTAATTGACGCTTCAAAAAAGGGACCTTTTTTATTTGCAAGCCGACAGAAAACTCGCCCACAGATTTAAAAATAGTAAAATTCATAATATCAGCTATGTAAAAAATAGGTTCAGCTCTGGGTGTTCCCCAAAAACAGAGGTCAGTATAAACTCGTATTACAAAATGTACAGGGCTAATGCTCGTGTTCATTTTGTGGGAGAAACATTTCTCGAAGAGCCCGCGGCCAGCCACTAACCGCCGGGTGAACACATCAAACTTAACGCGCAATACCGCCGCGGCCGAGGGCGCCGCATCTACGGGTTAATCCACTGGAGGACGGACATTCCCACAGCTTCACCGACGCTAATGTTTATTCCTCGTCTATCTTGAGAGCCGGAGGCGGCTTTACAACTTGCAACAGATATGTTACATAAAACGTAAAAAAACTAGTTATTAAGGTCATCACTCATCAGTTTTTATGCGGCAATTCAAGCTCTTCTAAACTATGTTTTGTAATAGCGTATAACTTGATAAGTGTCCTTGAAACAGGACTTATTTTAGTACGTGTTCCGGCCTAGCGTTATAAGGGCGATAAAATTTCACAAATTGTCTTCGAATTTTCTTCCCCTATATTGGTTCCTTCCCGGTAGCGCCATGTTATTGTATTAACACATTGCTGGCATTTCGATGCCCCTACCATAATGACCTTCTTTTCTCCAACCCTTGTCCTCGTAAACCGTGACGTTGTCCCACCCCCGCCCCCGCTGCACCTGACATAAATTACGGAGCTGTGTGACCACTTGAGACCACGCGCTTCACTTTTACCTTATTAGCTTCGAATAACCCTTCACGGGTGAACGAACTTTCAATACACAACCCTTTTTTAAGGGCGCGGCTTCGCATACAATTATGGTGTTAAGGGGCCGTTATTTGCACAGGTTTTTATCTCGCCAATATCTTGAGGAGGCAGGGCGCTGCGGAATATTATTTCGCTTAATTCCCAAGTCGAACTGGAAGTGTAGGTGAACTAAATAGCTACACAGCCGATAACGTTAAAGAGCCGGTAAATCACTTATGAAACCCTTTCATCTGACATCGAATAAGCAAACTTATTCTTTTTTACTTATTACCAGGAAGACTTTATTTATTTTACCTAACCTTGCTTTCAAATAGCAAAAAGATTTGAGTCTGCAAAGTGCTCAGTAAGTACGAAATAAGTTTGAAAAGCAAACAGTGTTCATAAAAGTTGTGGCTCACCGCTGCGGGTAATATAGCGGCGTTTAGCCGAAAAACTGTCAGACGAGGGGGCCGGTGAGCCACGCTAGCCCGCGTCACCCGGCTTCGCCCGCGCGGTGCAAGCCGCCGGCATTCCACGCCGGGATCAGACAATATTTGCTCCGAGCAAGCTGCCTCGATACCTATCTGTGATTTCTGGGCGGTTTTAGGGACGGCGACGCCAGCGTTTGGTTCGTTAGTCAACTTGGCAATAAATCTTTTCGTGCCTTAACTAACCTTCGAAATAGAGCCAATACAGGGAATTTACGTATCATTCGCTTTCGGTTGATAATTATTATTATTTTGGCATAAGACCATTATAGAGGTCAGACGGCCAACAAAATATGCTCGACACTCCTATTTTAAGCGTTATTTAAATGTGATAATCTAATACACAAACCTGACTGATGATACATACCTGAAACGGAGAAAAAAAAACAAATAAATATCTATTAACTCAATAGAATTAGATACCTTCATAAAACAAACAACAAAATGAAGTAAGTACTAGCCCACACCAGCGTTAGTCCGCATGCAGATTGTTACATGTTCACACGAAGGGTGTCCAAGCACATAGTGAATGAACTTATCGGATGCACCTATAGAATGTACACAACAACACTATGAACTTTCCCTACACGATGTAATCGGCAGAAAGACGTTGAATATTCGTAACGCTCAGGTACGCCTATATGTATACTCCTAACTACTAAAACTCCGTGCATATCGTCTGCGACATACATCTCGGGTCACAGGTAATCAATAGCAATTGATCTTCATCTCCGCGTTATTATCCGCCGGCTCCAATTCGTAGACCGTCCAATTTAGTTTACGAGCTTACATTACACTACAACAGACGCCGTAAACGCATACATCAATCAATATATTGTACCGGATCCAATTGTTGAATATTGAAGACTATTTGTTCGTGCCCTGTGCACGAGTAAGGCTGCTTTTCCATCAGAGCTAAGCTGTATTACCTACCTTACTTCGGCCTTAACTACGAAACTTTATAAAACAAATATGAAAACGCAGTTTAAATTAGCTCTGCCGAAAATGCAGCCGAACCACATAGGTATTACATACTTTCCGCCGCCGAATCAGTGAAAAAAACGTAGCACGCGCTGCGGATTAGTTTCGTAAAAAACATCGATTAAAAATGTTCGATTGTTTTACGTAGTAACCAATTTTTACAATGACGAATGTTTTAGACGTTTTTCACTAGAGCCGCCGGCTGTATCGAGTTGTTTCAGGGGGAAACCGGGTTCGCTAACAGACCCGCCACTCAAACGAAAACGTATGCAAAGTTCTTTATTCAGGTGCGGGGTTCGGGGCCGATCGGCAGCCGCGATGCGATTCACAATTGAATCGACTTATCACACAACTCGCACCTAGCTTAATTTGATCTCGAATTTTATAACAACCATAGCTGTATTAAGGTCAGACTGACACAGGTCCCGTCGAGGCGAGTCCCGGCTGAGCGAGGTGAATACCATCACCGATGTAGCGAATATATGTGAATAATCATGCTACCGTGCAACTGCATATGACGGGAATGTGGAATAGAGAACCACTACGCCATTACATACAGGTATATAATCAGTGATGTCACACATCGAATAAAGACGACGCTTTTCTAATCGTCATCTAATAGGTAAGGACTAAGCAAGAGCAACTATATAGTAAATAATAAGTTTCAAATTGTGTCGTCTAGATATCACCTTTTCGTGGCCAATGCTCGAAGTGGAGCTAATGTACATTACATACGAACCAAATGAATCGTGACCCACCGTGAAACCTTGTCATAGAAAGTGTCATAATGATTTTCCTTGTCAGGCAGTACGATGTCACAATGACATTCTCTGTGACAAGGTTCCACGGTGGGTCACGATTCAGTTCGATAGTATAAGTACAACGGTTGACCAAGCACGGGACGACATCGGTGTAAAAATAAAAAACCGGTCAAGTGCGAGTCCGACTCGCGCACCGAGGGTTCCGTACACAGTTCTTGTATGTAGTTGTGTACCCGTCCCGACCCCATTAATTCAGGAACAATCTTAAAAAACATGACAGCACCATCTATCGGCGCATTGAGTTACTAATTTGCGCGACTGAATAACTTAGTACGTATGTTGGTTTTTCAAGGATAATTCTTTATCACATCAACCGATTTCAATAATTTGTTTTTTTATTTGGAAGAAGGTATTTTCAACGCAATTTTGTAAATTTAAATATAAAACAAAAATATATACAAAGGTGATTAAATTACAAACTTAGTAGGTATAGAAGAGTTTTTTGATGATTAAAAAAAAGAAAAACTAGATAGGGCTATGGCTATATTTTTCCTGTAAAATATACATGCATATTAATGTTGTGTAATAATTTCAAAATTTTTTCTTCGTAAACTTCGGAGATAAGGGGGGGGAATGGTATTTTTTTTCACATTTTCACTCGTTAATTGAAATTTCCCCAACGAAAAAAAAAACTAAAAATTGTTTCAGAATGTACAAGTCAAGCCCTTTCATATGATACCCCACTTGATATAGTTGCCAGACTTTAAAATTTTGAACCCCCTTTTATCTGTCATTATTCACAGAAAATAAAATAAAATATTTAAAAAACCATCTTCCATGTATTTGGGTTACCCTTATTTATAACTATTCTAAATTTCAAATCGATAGCATAAGTAGTTCTTGAGATATTTAGCGATGTGACAGACAGACAGACAAAGTGAAACCAATAGGGTTCCTTTTTTACCTTTTTGGTACGGAACCCTAACAATGCGAGCCATATTTAAGCCGTCATTGATTGAAAGTGTGGAATATATCCTCCTTTTCATTACGAGGACTTGCATGTATCGCGACCGCAAGTGGCGGCGGCAGGGACGACCCGCTTGCCGCCAGGCGGCGCGGGCGCGGCGACCGTCATAAACTCGTCTTATTATTTTTTCCTCGAGCTTCGCACGGAATTCCAATTCGTCCGCCCGACATTAATATGCAATCCTCAATTTTAAACTGCTTTGTTCCCACCGAGAAGCATTTTTATATTAATTTATTTATGTAAAATTGTACGTGACGTAGCGGCTCGGTGATTACATCGGTATGCCGGCGGCGCTGCGCCGGCGTTAGGAAAACTGCTAATTTTGTCCCCGGAACAAAGTTATATTAGCGACGTGGTCGTGTAACGTAAACCGTGCGCGAATAGCTACTAATGATTAAGTTACATTAGAGGTATGATTGGGTCCCGCGCAGCCGCTGGGCTGGGCCAAGTGCCCACCCATCTAGGGCTGCTACAGAGTATAGGTAGGTACAAATTTCCCATTTATAAAAAACTCAGACGTTAAAGATCCCATGTGGAAATTTAAACGTGATATACGAGTCACCATTAGCCAAAAAACTATGGATCTTCTGATATCTGATAATAAATGATTTATTATTATTTATTATTAAAGAAATAGAGCACAAAAGTGTAGGAACATATATTAACGAACTCGACTGTACTTTGTTAGGAACCAATGTGGGCAAATATATCGTCACGCATTTTTAGGGTTCCGTACCCATAGGGTAAAACGGGACCCTATTACTAAGACTCCGCTGTCCATTTGTCCGTCTAGTCCGTCTGTCCATCTGTCCGTCCGTCCGTCCGTTTGTCACTAGGCTGTATCCCATGAACCGTGATAGACAGCTGAAATTTTCACAGATGATGTATTTCGGTTGCCGCTGTAGCAACAAATACTAAAAAACCAAGTACAATAAATATTTAAGGGGGCTCCCATTCAACAAACATGATTTTTTGTCGTTTTTATAGATAATGGTACGGAACCCTTCGTGCGCGTGTCCGACTGTCACTTGGCTGGTTTTTAACACATTAGGAGCAAGGATGTGGTACGGTTAGCATCAAAAGTAGCGACACATATGAAGGCGTCAAAAGTCTTTATTACAAAGGAATAACAACTTTTGACATCTTCATATATCAAGCTAGTTTTGATGCTGACTGTACAACAAATTTGGTCACATTAGTTGCTAGGTACAAACTATAAAGTGCTGACTGTATGAATACGCATTATTATTGGGGAACGGGACTTAATCGCGTACAATTATAACTAATTTACCTTTTTTAAGGTTTTTGTCCGACGTTTCGAATGTATCACAACATCCGTGGTGGTGGTGGTATGAATACGGTTATTAAGCAATATCACGTGAAACTAAATTAGTACCTGTAACTAACCATTTCTCCGTTTGCCAATGATTGCGTTTCGTAGCACCGAGGACGAAGATGGACGCGCATCTTCTTATTAGGTATATATACACTTCGGCCGCGAGTATATTATTGTTAATATAACTCTAACAATACATTTTGTACACTCATTGTATAGGTACTTTGTGGTGGAGTTATTAAACATTTATTCATTTTCACATTACCAGCTTTCATAAATAATGAGCATTTTCCATCGGCCGCGGTAGACGGACCACGCAGCTCGTTAACTGGCTATTAGCATGTACTTTGCTTTGATACCATCAAGAAAATGAAGTCATTTACAGCAAGCAATCGAACGCGTAATACCCACAGCGAAATATCACATGAATATAACTCGCAGAAGACTGGTAATCATAACCGTACCGCTTAACCGCCGCGTGGTAACGCATATAATATACCTAACCCTTACGGTTCGATGCACATTCGGCACTAGTGTGTAGTGTTTGAACCAGAATGCAGGCCCAGAGGCATTTAATTATTAATTGCTAGACCGACATACTCGGCAATGGAGTCGTATTGGCCATTGGATGACAAATACTCCAATCTAATCTCAATATGTTGCCTTACCAGCCAGCCATCAAATATTTGCTCCCGGTGGCTCGCTATTGCAACTTAACCCTTTTTATAGCGAATAAAGTAAGGCAACCTATATAGAGACCACGCCGTAACGCACCGTTATTGCGGCCGCATTATTGCAACCATACGTTTAGGGTTCCCTACACTAAAATAATATAGTTATTATCTACCTGCAGATTCTCTTCAATTACATGACTCGATAACTTGGAACACAATTAAACATTGCTGCACAATTAGTAAGTCGTACCAGAATGCTTAGTACGTACGAACGAATGTATCACTCGGAATGTTTGTATATACGAGAATACCGAGCAGCTGTAAGTGACATATACTACTCGGCTTGGATCATGACTATTCTACCAACAAGCCCGGAATCAAGTTTTAAACGTATAGTCCGTACAAAACTGTAAGGCAAAGTGCTGTCAAATTAACGCAAGCAAAATCTACCTTACATTCAGAGCTCTAAGTCTGGTTTTGCTTGCGTTCGTTTGACAGAATTTAGCCTTAGAGTTGTGTCCGAACTATACCTACCTACAAATGTGTCCTCATACGAGTTAGGTTAGTATAGAGGAACGGTGATGTATGGCGGCGGAGGACCGTGCGCGCGCGCCGTTCGTCTTCGTTACCGCCGCCGCCGCCGCCGTGCACCCGCCGGCCGGTGCAAATTGGATTATTTATACTGGCTAGGTGATGCAGAGACAGTCTCCCGTAAGCTACCATCTTGACGACCGCTTTAGCTTGGTTGGTTAACCCTGCCTACGAAGCTGGAGGTTCCGGGTTCGAATTCCGGCCGGGGCATTTATTTGGGTGATGAGCACGAATATTTGTTCTTGGGTCTTGGATGTTTTCTATGTATTTAAGTAAATATTTATCTATATAAGTATGTATATCGTCGCTTAGTACCCATAATACAAGCTTTGCTTTAGTTTGGGACTAGGTTGATTTGTGTAAGATTGTCCACAAATATTTATTTAGGTATTCATTTATACTTGCGTCTCGTTCTCGATGATTATAGAATTGATAACATGTAGTACTGTAAGTACGTGTCAACTTCACAACGTTTAGCGTTTAAATTCAAAGTTTTTTCCCGCGCTCGAGCACGCGCCGCCCACGCTAACCTGTCATGGCGTCATTATTGTTTCGTTGTGTCAACAACAACTAATGCGTAAAGTAAATTTGTTATTATTTCGGTGAAAATATAGTGAAAAGTGAATAAAATCATGGGAAAAGTGAGAAGAAGTTTTCGTTCTTCTTCTAGGGACCGAAGTCGATCGCCCAAAATATCGAAAAAAGGTCTACAGGATCAAATTAACCTAATGGCAAAATCTATTGCCGAATTGGTCGAAGCCCAAAAATTAGCCATTAAGGCCACCACCACTTCAACGGAAACACAAAAAGGTAATGTTTAATCTACGGAGCTAGTTATTTTCCGTGAAATATCATACGTACGAACTTTCCACACGAAAATCGTACCGGGTGGTTCCACACGAACCTAACCTTGTTCCACACGAACTCAACTTGTTCCACACGAACATTTAACATATATTTTTTGCCTTCAGCGTTATTCCACACGAATAATGGCTGCTTTAAAGCAATATATAAAATTACACCCCTTTTTCTTTACAGTCACGGATGTCTGTGATAAAAACAATCCTGAATTACCGCCTACGACTGCGCCTGTGTTAGTAGCAGAATCTAACGACAATAAGTCAATGGAGATAGAAATGTGTCCGCTAGAGGATGGTGAAGATGAAGGCGAGTGTCCTGATCTTGACTTAGATGAAGAATTACTAGAAGTGTTAGGTGAAGAAGTTCCAGTTGCAACTTCTAAGGTTAAAATTAATGAGAAACTGAAAAGTTGGTGGAAAACCTGGATGGAGAAAGGTCTCTCAGAAGAGACAAGAAAGGAACTTTTAAAGAAATATCCCAGGGATGGTGAATTTATAACCGAGGCCCCTAAAATAAATCTTGAAGTACAACGCCATCTCTCAGAAATAGCAAAGAAACGAGATGGTCATTTCCTATTAACACAAAACTGTGTAGGAACTGCAATTTCTTCTTTAAGTGGGGCGGTCTCCATGTTAACAGAAGCAAGTAAGGAGCCAATTGATCAGACTCTTTTATTAAAACACCTGTGGGACACAGGTAAAATATTAGCGGATGTGTTTAACCAGCAATCAGTTGCTAGGAAATCGTTTATTACTCCAACTCTGGACAAAGATATAAAGCCGACCCTCGATGCTAGTGTATCTGATGAGTGGCTTTATGGTCAAAAGCTGACTGAACAGGTCAAAGAGGCAAAAGCTATTGTGAAGGCTGCCGCTACATTGAAGACACCGGACAGACCAGTTGCTAAGAAACCATTTAACAGATATTTCAACCAGGGAAACGTGAGAGGCCCACCGCTGAGACACAGACAGGTGGGCTTTTACAACCCGAGAAGATTTACGAACGCGAACTACAGACACAGAGCTCCAACAGCATCAGCGAGGACGGTACACAAAACCAGCAGTACCGAGAGGACCCAAACATCGAAAAAGAAGTAGATAATAGCTGTAATGAAGATTCTTACAAGGTAATGGAAGTTGCTGGCCGGCTTAAATTCTACATTGAATGTTGGAGAGAGGTTACAGATGACAAATTTGTATTAAGCTGTATCCAGGGCTGCAGTATTCCGTTTGAAGACACTCCGATTCAGGCTAGTGAACCAATGGAACCTACTTGCTCTCCAGAAGAGTATATTAGGGTTAAGGCTGCAATACTAAAGCTAATTTCCAAGCAAGCTATTGAAACCTGCGTTGAATCTGAAGGTCAATTTGTTTCTACATATTTTTTGGTACCTAAGCCTGATGGGTCGGATAGGTTTATATTTAATCTCAAAAAACTTAATGAGTTTGTTAAAATAACACACTTTAAGATGGAGGACCTGAGATCAGCAAAAAATTTGCTTGACAAAGATGCCTTTATGGCAAGTATTGATATTGAGGATGCTTATTTTTTAGTTCCCATTAATGAAAAATTTAAAAAATTCCTTAGATTTAGGTTCAATGGTCAGTTATATCAGTTTACTTGCCTACCATTTGGATTGTCAATAAGTCCGTATATATTCACAAAAATCATGAAACCTGTTGTCAACAAACTTAGGTCTAAAGGTTTTTTATCAGTTATTTACTTGGATGATTTCTTATGTATAGGAAACTGTGTTGAATCCTGTAGGGCTAATGTAGAGTATACAATTAAGTTACTCGAATCTTTAGGATTTAAAATAAACTATCTAAAGAGTCAAACTATTCCTAGTAATAGATGCAAATATCTGGGTTTTATTCTAGATTCACAAAATTATCAAGTAGAACTGACACCTAAGAAAATAACTCAAACTATGGCATTGTTAAAGGACGTACAACCGGATAAAAAGTATAAAATTAGAGCTATTGCTCACATAATAGGGATCTTAATTGCTTGTTGTCCTGGAGTAGAGTATGGTAAAGTTTATTGCAAAAGACTTGAGAGAGCAAAATGGCTAGCTTTGTTGGTAAATAATAATGAGTTTGAGGGCCATATGAGTCTAAATAAATATGCTTTCGAGGATATTCTTTGGTGGAAAAGTAGTCTGCTGAAAGCTAACAGTAGAATAAAGACGCAAGACTATAGTTTAGTTATAAGCTCTGATGCATCAAGGACAGGTTGGGGTGCCGAGTCAGGTGGAGTTGTGACTGGTGGTTTTTGGAGTCAGGAAGACCAGAAACTACACATAAATCATTTAGAACTTTTAGCAGCCTTTTTTGCACTTAAGTGTTTTGCATCAGAAGTCCGCGACAAAGAGATATTACTCAGAATTGACAACACCACTGCCATAGCATATATTAATAAGGCTGGGGGTATTAAATACACGAACCTCAGTGAACTCGCGAGAAATATTTGGCAGTGGTGTGAGAGTAGGAACATTTGGGTAGTCGCTTCTTATATTCCATCAAAATTAAATATAGAAGCAGATCGGGCTTCCAGAGAAGGAAACTTAGATACTGAATGGGAATTGTCAAAAATTGCTTTTCAAAAAATCTTAGATGTTTATGGTTCCTTTTCAATTGACTTGTTTGCTTCCCGTATTAACAAAAAATGCTCTAGGTTTTGCTCTAGATATCCTGACCCCGAAGCAGAGCTAGTCGATGCTTTCACTATTTCATGGAAAAATGAAAAGTTTTATGCGTTCCCCCCTTTTGCCTTAATTTTACCAACCTTAAGAAAAATAATTAACGATGAAGCATCAGGGGTCTTAGTAGCGCCACTTTGGCCTGCTCAACCGTGGTACCCACTATTCACCTCTTTATTATGTCAATCACCGCTAGTTTTTGAACCAAAACTAAATTTGTTAAAATCTCCTTGCAGGCAACACAACCATCCACTAGCCCACAAACTTACCCTAGTGGTCGGCAAATTATCAGGCAAGCTTTTCTCAAGAAAGGAATCTCCAATGAAGCAGCTGAGATAATGTTAGATTCCATTACCGAGTCAACAGTGAAACAGTATGAAGGATGCCTGAAAAAATGGTTGTTTTTTGCAGAGTGTGAGAAGATTGATGCTTATAACCCTTTGAACATTCATGTCATTACATTTCTAACCAATAGATTTAACGAAGGAGCAAGATATGGGACCATAAACACAATGAGAGCAGCAATCTCATTAATTTCACAAAACAGCCTATCAAAGGACCCCTTAATCTCGCGATTCGTCAAAGGTACTTTTAAAAGAAGACCGGCAAAACCAAAATACTCTGAGACTTGGGATACAGAGCAAGTGTTCACTTATATTGAAAATATTGAAGATCTTAATCATTTAAGTTTGAAGGAAGTCTCAGAAATTGCGGTAACTCTTCTTATACTTATCACCGCTCATCGGATGCAGACACTAGCACTCATTAACATAAAGAATATAAAGCAGTCAAGCACAGGTTTAAGTATCAGGATTCCAGATCTAATAAAAACTTCAAGACCAGGGAAAGAGCAACCAATCCTGGTTATACCTTTCTTTAAAGAAAGAAAAAAGATCTGCGTGGCCTCAGTTATATTGTTATATTTGAAGATAACTGAGAAATTACGATCTAATTCTGATAATCTATTTATTTCAACAATGAAACCACATAAAGCAGCAAGCCCGCAAACAATTAGCCATTGGATTAAATCACTACTGAAAAAGGCAGGAGTAGATATCAACACTTTTTCTGCGTATAGTGTGAAACATGCAGCGGTTTCTAAGGCCTCAAGACAAGGTTTGGATGTGGATACAATTCGAAGGACTGCTGGCTGGTCGTCAGGTTCAGGAGTGTTTGCTCGTTTCTACAATCGCCCAATACAAACCACAAGTGAAGCCTTCGCTCTGGCGGTAGTAAATGAAAATACATAGATTTTATGTATTTATAACAAATAAATGTTATCTAATTCTCTAAACATCTACATGTTATCAATTCTATAATCATCGAGAACGAGACGCAAGTATAATTGATCGATCAAGCGAGCCCGCCGAAGGCGGGCGAAGCTCGATCGAGATTATACGTAGCGTCTCGTTCGAAGATGATTACCTTCCCTCCCTGTTTGGCCCACTAACAGCCCTGGTAATCATCTTGGTCGGAGATAACATTTGAAAGAATAACTCTGAAATAATGACGCCATGACAGGTTAGCGTGGGCGGCGCGTGCTCGAGCGCGGGAAAAAACTTTGAATTTAAACGCTAAACGTTGTGAAGTTGACACGTACTTACAGTACTACATGTTATCAATTCTATAATCATCTTCGAACGAGACGCTACGTATAATCTCGATCGAGCTTCGCCCGCCTTCGGCGGGCTCGCTTGATCGATCAATTATGCGTGCATATTTATAAGTTGCCTGCATTCAGGTATTTCAAGACTTTATTTTAAGTTTGTGTATAATGTTTTAAAATAATAATAAGCATCACGGCTATCGGCCATAGGGACCGCTGTCATCTCCGTCTGTCGCGGGCGGGCTCGCGTCACGTCGTGTGTGGCTCACGTCACGTGGCCGGCACGTGAACATTGCGGACATGCGACTAGTAGACACTAGCACTAGACATTAAATGTTGCTAAACTATCGCTTCAATACAAATGTGATGTTTTTTCCCTATATAAAATGCTCAATATCAGATACTAATATCTGGGCGACCGAGCTTTGCTGGGCGTTTTCCCGTACATGAGACCTATCTAGATCGATTGCTCGCCCCTGAAAACCCCCACATAGCAAATTGCACCAAAATCGTTAGAGCCGTTTCTGAGATCCCCGAAAAAGAATTACTTATTTAAAGATATAAGATCTGTTCTTAATATTTTTAATGATTTCCATTGTTTCCTCGTGTATCCGGTCTTGACACGGTTTAAAGTTTAAATATACTTCTAACTTGGTTCCTGAACACAGAGGAGGCAGGCGGAAGTGCAGACGATTTACAAGATATGAAAGTTAGCCCACTCGAGCTGGCAAAGCTATAGCCTAAATAGTTTTCTATATGATGCAATTAAAACTTCTTCTTTTTATGGAAACCCTTAAAAACTCAGAACAACGCCTGGTTACGCTAGTGAACGTTAATGAGCATCGTCGTAGCTTTAAGCTGCCTACTTTAAAGTTTCGCGGTAAAGCTCAAGAACAAATGGAGCGCCTAAAGTCTGTCGACAGTAACCGGCGCGCTGCAGCTGCGCGCGGGCAACTTGGTACAACTATCGCAGGCGAAGCAAACAATAGTACATTGTGCATTTAGGGAGGTAAGCAGGTTATTACTAACGAAAGTCATAGAAGGCTTTTATTGACTTGAGTTTGTAATAGGTAACCCTTACCTCCCGTGATACACACAATGTTTTTCATCACATTTGCGAGGAAATAAATAACTACAAAAGGCAGAAAAATCCATGTTTCATACAACCACACCAATCAAAAATTTACGAACGTGACAACTTCATCTCCAGTACCACTGCGAGGAGCGCAACGCGCAACCAATCACAGAGCAATATTCTTGCAGCGCGCGGCCAACACACACAAACTCATAACTCCCACGGAAGTTATAAAATTCCATAACTCCCGCGGGAGGTAAATCGGCTATAACTGCTTTATACGAACGCGTGCAATAACACACTTTACGAGCAAGTGTGATGAAAAAGTGATTTAGTTACCTATAGGTACTAAATTGCTGCCAGGTCGTATGAGGAAGTCAAGAAACTGGCAATGAATAGAGAAGAGTGGCGGTCGTACTATGCTTGGAAAAGGGCTAAACGGAAAAAGGGAAGATATTCAAAAATCGCCTGTTTGAGCACAAAATAATAAAAATAATCCGAATCGAAAACGCTCTACTGGAATGAAAAGATTGCCGTAATAAAAACTGTATTTGAGCCTTTCTGTCAAGCCGCATTGATACCGCAAGCTTACAAGAATTTAATAAATTCGCACAAAAACCAGGCAGCCGCCGACAATGTTTATGGAATCTTATTACAAGTGGAGCGGTAGCCGGCCCGGACCCGCTGCGGATTCAATTTGCGACCGACACGACCACGACACGACTAACTTACTTCTCTAGAACAAAGAACCGGCAGGGCAGGCAAACTTCAGAGTTATCTTTGACTTCAGACTTAGCTTTGAAACGGTACGATGTCCATACTCCATACAGACCTCAAACAAGACGGCAAATTTCAAGCATTCATTTGAAATTATTATTCTGTTAAAACATAGCTACACTTTTCACTTTCTTACAGAGCTCAGTGACAAAACGTAACGCAGCTTAGCTAGCCTGATGTGTTTAGAAACATGTTAATCTAGATATATCTTGGCTTAAATGAGAAAGAGCCTATCCTAACCCACTGAAAGCACCAACGTACGAATTTACGTAGTGTACTTGAAGTTTCGTTACAATTTATTTAGTTAGAGTTATAAAAATAAAATGAATGAATGAATGAATGAATGAAATTTATTCCAGAACAAGTCCATATTGAAATAAAAAAAAATAAAAAAAAAAAAATAAAATAAAATAAAATGTCGTCTCGTCGAATGGTATCATAAACCGACAACAACACATAAAGCACGTGTCGTCGATAGCCACTGGAATTGATTCCCGACGGAGACTCATCTCTTCGCTTTACGAGGTCGGACTAAATAGCTACGCGTTTCGCGATCCGTGTCGACTTACCGCCGGCACTAGTATATCTTGACCCCCGACTCCATACTACTGCGTGTGACCGAAAAGTGGACTTATACTGGATTGCCTCAGCCGTTGGTTAGTGCTGTGCTGTGAATGTCGTGCACTAGGATTGACAGCCCATTTCACCCCAGCCACATCTGCTGTCGCCGTTCGATTCAAACGATCCTTACAATGTTAGCTTTAATGCTTCAAAAACAACTCTCATTGGTGCACAATTGAGTCTGGTATTCTACTCTCTACACACTGACGAAAGATTAAAATTTATCTTGGTACATAGGATACACTTTCATACTTTAACCCTTTGAACGCCAAGAACCTATAAAGTGTTAGTGTGTCGTCATGGACTGAAGGTGTACTTTGATCATGAATAAAATCTATTACCTATGGATTGTTTTTATTGGTTTAAACGTTAGGTACATCAATTCAACAGTGCTTGGCGTGTGAGTGATCACATCATTAAAATATGAAAGCGTTCAAAGGGTTAAAAATATACGCTTAATTAAACTACTCGAAAACGGAGGCATTTTTCAATTACCTACCCGACATTCGACAAATTCCTCCGGGTTTATTAAAGTTTATCAAATGTCCCGGCGTCTAGCTACGTTCCTTCCTCAAGTAAACATCGCAGATAGTGTAAACAGAAGAGTGATGCAGCGAAAGTTGACGCCGTAACCCGTTTAGCGGAGTTCACGCGCGGATGGTATCGCGCGGCGGAAATCGAAAGCGGGAACCGTCGCCGGTGTCGGCAGGTACATGCGCCGATAGTGGGCTTCCAGCTAGGTCACCTACTTACTGCTGTACACACGTAGGTTTTACTATGTATTCGGCAAAAGTTATGGTGTCTAGTCGTCAGTTTATTCATAATTATCACGCTTACAAATAAATTTGACATAAACGTAGCGTTCTACGGTCCAAATACACATTTGAAAACCACTTTGGGAAAAATGTTTAAACTCGCGACAGATTCGTAAGGAGGTCTCAATATAGTGGAAGGAAGTACGCCTAGGACGTTCTACGACCAGCTAAGTTGACCCTTCCTAATATCGTATGACCTGTTTTAATACAAATAAGTACTAACAAACAAATGATTTTATCCATCTCTCTTTCTACCGCGCGGCGAAAATATATGCCTGCGCCTGCTGTTTTGTCTAACGGCGCTTGCGCGAATGCGCGTCTGTTTGGTTTTCACTTCTGCCGGCACTCCCGGAGTGCAACCCGTTGTTTTTTTTTTATTTGCAAATGACATAAGACATATTGCAAATGTGAGCACGACCTCTTGTATCTCGCAGTGCAATGCGGAATTGTCAAGTGATACGAAAGTGCAACCGGGAGCACCGGCGACCACTCGCGACGCCGCTCCTGAGAAGTGCCTCGAGGCACAAAGGAGGCAGCCTAGCTCCTTCTCGACACGTTCTCGGCGCAAATTGAAACGCGTAATAAGTGGCTACATTTTTAAGCGAATTCCATTCTAGAATGAACCGCATTCACGCAAGTTATAACACTAGCTACTCTATTCCAGAATTTATAAGGTCTGAAATGTAGTGGTAGCGTGGTGTGTTTCCGCGCCAACACGCTGTGAGAATGCGCTGCGACAGTTATGATCAATGGCGGGCGCAATAAAAGGGGCTCAAATAGTTTTGCCAACAATAACCTGCAGCGGCGTGCGACTGCAGTCTGCCGCCTCTCGCGCCGAAACATATATGTTGGTCGCTTTCCTATTAGGGCCAGAAGTTACAGCGCGCTTCGTCGTTTTGTACAGAATACTCAACAAACATAAAAAAGTTGCAAAGTTATTGTTCGTTTGAATTATTATCCGTGTCTCCGAGAAGCGGACAGCGGAAAAACACTCTCGAACAAGTCACACAGACAATTTATGCTTGAAGCGAAATGTGCTCGGAAGCCACTCATAAACTTGGAAATATTGTAAATTCGGCGCTGCGAGGATTCCAGCGAGATTCCTCGACCTAATACCTTCGCTAGGAATGCTTTGAGGGAGTGCCCCCCGCCCCGCGGCGCCGCCGCTCGGCGCAAAGTGCCCGAACTTCGCTGACAGCTCGACTTCACGAGTTTTCACGACACGCTTATTGTCTTTTTATTCACATTGCTCATGTCGACGACTTGGAGTGTTGTTCCGTGTGCGTCGGCACGGCGAAGTTACGATTACGATGCAGCGGGACTTCAAACTTTGATCAAACATTAATTGGTTGTTTCCATCTCTAAAAACATTTGAATGGGTCAAGTTTTCTTACATCACATTTTTTGTTTTGTTTTTTTTTGTAACATAACTTTTTGACTCTACAAATTGCCCTAACACACTTTTTTATTTTTGAAACAACCGACTGTATTGTATGATTCAACTTTTTATAAGATCACACATTGTTAAAAATAGATGGCTCATAAATGCATAATATATTATGTAACTTAACAGTAGAAAGGAGTACATTATTAAAACGATAATTCGGGAAATAATCTTCATATTATGAATCCGAACGGGTTTATCTTTATAACAGTACTACAGACATTGTAACTTTTCATAAAAATACTCTGTACTGTAATTGTGAACTCAATAAATGACGTAAATATTTATTTAATATTCTCTGTACAGTACTTATACAAGTAAATACTTACGTGTTTAAACAGGCATTTGAACGCCCGTCGTCGCTTACAGTTGGCCTGTGCTAGCGACTGCGGTAACATTAGTAACATACGAGTACCGCGCGGGTGTGCGGTGACAGCGCTTATACCGCACGAGACTAAGTGATATCGCGTTCAGCGCGACACGGACGGGTGAAACTTCGGGATATCAAATATCACACAAGCCAGTGAAAGGCTCAACCAGCAATGGCAACAATTACAATCCAATAATCGTTCCGGCCAATATATCTCAGCCTATTGTTAGAATCTTATATATAATGCTAGTCACAAACCTTTAGCTCCCGCCACCATGCTTGGAACCGCATTCCTACGTCATAGTGACAGCTCGTGACATGGTACGTCGTCAATAAAACGTAGTGAATGCGGCTCCTGTTATTCCAATCAGTAATTCAGTAGCGATTTAGACAAGTTAGTGCTACATGTTAGTCTACGGTCTACCAAACGTGTCGGAAGCTTCGTGCCACTCACAAGAAAAACGTCACAGGTGTTATTGAAGCACATTCCAGGCATTTTATCCAATTCCTAATTTCAATTCCTAGAACATGCTTCTCTGGGTGTTTTACCAACAGTCGAAGTTAATGAATGAAACAAGCAGTTAGTATTCCAGCCTTTATTTCCCAAACCACACGTATTTACAGACAAACCCACAAGATCTCATATAATTTCCGCAAACCAACCTGACGACTAGGGCCATAAAATGTAAGATCTGCTTCGTAATAACAATGCAAGTGTGGAGATGTCGGCGTCACTTCAGTGGTGGCTTGCGGATAATGCAGCGGCCCAACTAGATCTAGTCAGACGCTTCAAAAACGATTTTACTTTAAAATAGTCAACATCATCTGTCAAGATCAAATCGGGTCATACGAATATTTAAGTTTAAGTTTTTATTCCGTTCCTGTTAGTTAGAGACTATGAAACACAAGTACCCTAGTTTTAGGAGCAGGTTCGAGGCGTCCTTAACTTTCAGGGACGGAAGAGACATTTTGTTATCCAGTTGCAAATCGTAAGTGTTAAGGTGTTCAAGTGATGCCTTTCGCGAACTCACCGCTAGCCTGGCTGTCGACGGAACTCTTCCGCTCGCTGCCGGAGTCGGACCCGCGGCGCGGGGTCTCGCCGGCGCCGGAGTCGGGCCCGCGTTGCGGGGTCTCGGTGACTATGGCGTCGGTCCCTTGTCGCACGGCGTCGTGCCCCCGCAGCGCGGCCCAGTCGTGGCGCAGGCGCGCGGCGCGCTCGCGCAGCGCGGGCGCGACGGCCTGCCGCGCCGCGGAGCACTCGCGCTCCAGGTTGTTGTAGTTCTCGAGCACCTCGCGCACCTCCGACTCTTGAGACTGGATCAGCTCCTGGACAGTGATGTTTGGATTTGTAGCCGCTCGTAACACGGATATTTGGTGGCCTTGGCCATGGTGTAGTGTACTGACGTGCACTGGTGTAGTGTACTGACGTGCACTGGTGTAGTGTACTGACGTGCACTGGTGTAGTGTACTAACCTGTACGTCGGCGCGCGCGGCGGGGTCGGCGGGGTCGGCGACGAGGCGCGCGCGCGCGGCGGCGGCGCGTGCGGCGGCCGCGTCGAGCCGCGCCGCGAACTTGCCGAGCGCCGCCAACTTCTGCGTCAGGAAGTCGCGGTGCGCGCCCAGCGCTGCGCATGCCTGCGGAACGAACCGATCAAAAATCATCTTCCCGTGAGATGACCACCGGCACTTGCACCAAACCCCGACGAAAATAATGTAGGACTCTTCAAACCGGTAGTAAAAATACTATTACTGTATGATTATGGCCTTATCGGCACTTTGCACCGATTAGGGTCAATTATATTGAAATCTAATAAACGGGTCACTCACGTCTGTATCGTCGAATATCCCTCGACATGTTTCGGGCCAATACGTGGTCCTTAATCATTAGTGGTCGCGGCGGCCTCGCGATTAACACGTATACGCACGTATACGGAAGTTTTCTATTTAACATTACAAATCAATATAGGGTCAATTACTTAACTAGAAAAAACATAAGCAGCCTATTCCGTCTCACTAACCGGCGCGGCGCGGGTCTCGATCTGTCTACGATCGGGAATGGCCTCCGCGCTGGCGGGTTTATATTTATACATGTCATTCGTGGATTCTCGTGCAATATATTCATCGTTAATACTCCTCGTAATACGCACCGAGCATTAGCTAGATACCTGGGCAACCGATCTTCACTCGGAGTGTGAGTTTTACCAAAGAGTTTAAACCAAGCTAGATCTATTGTTCGCCCCGGAAACAATCACATAGCAAATTTCATCGAAATTAGAACCGTATCCAAGATACTAGAATTAAATAATTATACTTACAAGAATTGCTCGTTAGATACGAGTATCATGTAGATAAACATTTTTACATAGATTTAGTTAGAATACTAGTCGATACTATTAATTTGTTAGAATACTATAGAAAGTAATCTCTTGCCTTACACTAAAAATGATTTATATTTTTAAAACAAAAATTTATCATCCCACGCGAAAAATAAAACTGTCGTTTGTTATTTTTATTGTTCGTCATTAAAAACCGGAGAGCCATCCCAAATGTCATCAATGTCATGATAATTATAATGATAAATTGGACATCGTTTTCAGTTCGGCCGAGTCGGGAAACCAGGGCATATATTATGGAACTACAAATGTAATTTCAATTGAATAGCAATCCTATCTCAACATCAGTTGGTCACGCTTACATCTTTGGCTCACTTGTTCTCAGGCACATGAGACAAGACAATACAAATGCTACTACTATTGCGCGCCTCAAAAATAACACAGTACAGAACATTAGGCCAATTAGGCTAACCCGTCGTCTACCAGTCCCTGGGATCCCAGGGCAGATAACAAAAGAATGGCATTGTATATTTTTTTCGCCGGGAGAGGACGGCTTGAGACAAGACGATGCAGATACGTACATATGATTGTCACACATCAAAAACGTGTCCCGGACTGGTGTCCACGTAACAGAGCTACGTACACTTACTTTAGTTAGCTTACTACGATTCCCCTCAACTTTCGGCCAACGTCGTGGGCTAAGTTGCTTTGTTTGGCACGTATCGTGTGTCACAACTTCGCCGGATAAGCAGCTAGAACGGGACGTTAAACGAGTAATTGAAATAAGGTTTTAGTAGCTTCAGCTGTAACCGGTAGCCGTAGTTTTGGATGCAATTTAGACCTCTCATATCGCTTAATACCTAGACACGCTCGTAATGGCTAGACACGGCAGGACGTGACAAAAACGACAACGTTTTAGAGTTCCGTACTTATATACGCAACAGAATTGTTAAACGAAACTGGAGATGTTAGTTTCAGTCTGCCATCTATCTTACGGCTTGATTTTATTATTCATTTCGGTAACTAAGCTGTAAAAGTCTATAGTGGCAATATAATGTGAGCTTTTAATGACAGAAATGTAGATTATCGTGGAAAATCACAGACATACAGACTGAAAACGATGTATCACATTTATAATTACGTTTTATGTGCAAAATGTTGACTTGCTTATGTTGTTAACAGTTGCCGCGCCGCCACAACAGTCAAACCTCGCGGGACCCATTAACGAGTGTACGATATTTGCTCATGAACACTTTTCCTTTTTCCCGCCCGCGTGTCGTCTCGTTATGATCGCCCCGCGCGCGGGCAGTCGTGTCGGCACGTCGCGTGTGTCTAGACGACACGCGCCCGGTAACGAGCCGACACGTGCACGACTGCACGTACCGGGGCCTATTCACTGAAGGATTGAATTAGAATCGAATTTGTCCTCACACATCGAGCTTTGTACGCGCGCGATAAATGTGAACAACTCTTCTTCGTTCCTTTTTGGAATAAATGTACTGCTGCTCCTTTCAGATTATATGAGTACAAGTACATAGGTACAGTCAACCAATTTGATTTCTAGGCCACTTCGTACCTTGTCACAGTGAAAATCAATATGAAAGCCGCTAGTGATCTTATATCAATATCACTGTGACAAGGTACGAAGTGACCCAGAAATTAAATTGGTTGACCGTACTTACAAGACTATATTCATAGAACACCTACAAGAACTTACAAGTAGCTAGTAACTTGGAAAATAAATCGTATACAACGGCTGAGGCTCGAGTAAGCGAAACAGGAGTAGTGTACATGTGAGTACTTAGGTAATTCTATGGCACTTCGGTGTAGAGCACTTTTAACAGATGAGAAGCGAACGTTAGTTAGGCGGTGGTTCGTGGTTGTTTATGAATGTACAAAGTTTTGTAGTGGCGTGTCGCGCGCGGCTCGAGTGCCTCGAGTTGTATCAAATTAGGCCGTTCAAAAAGCGACTTTACTGTTCAAGCGTGAAGTTCAAAGTCCAATGACAAGTTTTACAAAAAGTCGGACATTTTAGATAATTTCTACTTATACGTATGGTGGCGAACGGTTAAATATATCATATTACTGAGTATACCTTATATCTTAGCTTGGATACAACACAGCTTACAGATAATATAAAAAATAGTAATGTAGGATCGTGTGACACATAGCTCAGAAAAATCACATTTTGTTATATTATTGTTATTAGTCTATCCTGTATATTTTCTTTTCTATTAGTTAATTAAAAAGAGCCCTCGAACTCGCTACATCGCGCTGTGTGTTTTGAAATTCGTTTGAATCTCCAGCAAACTGACAGTTGCAACAGAACAAAGGCGCGAGCCGCCAGTTCCGCGCGTGACTCGCTAACACACCTTAAACATGCACAACAAGCTAACTGCATTTAATGCGAATTCCCCGATGAGGGCGGTTTGCGCCTTCATTATTCAGAGCTCCACGCCGGCTATACACGTCACGTGAAAGATTGGTTAACAGTTTCACTGACGCAACCCATTCACAATAATTGGGGACCGCAACGTTAGACATTGCGTTCAACTTTTAGTCGCATTCTTCAATGTTCAATATCAGGCCGCTGAACCGAAGGTTTTTCGATGTTTGTTCTAATTCAGCTCAGTTGCAGTTCTAGCTCAGTTGAGATTTAAGATTCGGTAATAAGTAGTTAATTAACCTTTTCACCGCCATTGACTTGATATAAACATATAAAGTCAGGACATAAGGTGCACCACACGCCAATGACTTCATATCGAGTCGATCAAGTCGATGAAAAGGCAAGCTACGTGGTATCAAGTAAGGTTCATTTTCTGTCTTTTGCTACGAAGACTTTGGCGTGTGAGGCCCAACTTACAGAGTCTACTGTGGCGGTGTATAGGTTATCGACGTACCCCTAGGTCATTAGCAAGAGTAAGACACATGGTGGGTCATAGTTACCTGCTGCACCTGCGCCTGCGCCGGGCCCGCGTCCTGCAGCCGCGCGCCCAGCTCCTCCGTCCGCGCCTGCGCACACAACACAACGTCACACACTTCATCAATACACTACTAACACTACAACGCTACACACACTCGATCCGTCTGCTACGCACGGCGCACCATAACAATAGTAAATATTTAATTATTTATTTAGATATTAATTTAGTTTAAGAGGTACTACCAACAGCTACAAAGGCTCCAATGATACTAAATCTGATAACGCTTCCGATATTTCGAACAGAACGATAATTGGCTACTTGACAGTTTTTGGAAATGTGTTTTAAATATTTTACATTTATTAAGTAGGTATAAAAATAAAATAGAAACATACAGACAAAACAGAAAATTAAATTAAAATGAAATAAAATACCTATTAAATTATACGTAGGTTTATTTTATACCTGTAACAATTATCTTTTTCCCCCAAAGAGCTTAATTTCTTTCAAAAAAAAACATTTTTTCTTTAAGTAATTAGAATTTCGCGCGAAAACAGCCGATCACGTGACTGTGAGTACTGTGACGTCGCACTTGATAAACAACTAAAGGTTTACTTCCGCAGCCGTCAGCAGACGGCAACTGCATGTTATACCGCACTTGAAATTGTACAGTAACTTGTGCTGTTGCGACACTTCTCCGCTCATTTTAAATAGAGCTTTTTACGAATACCGTTACGGTTCAATTTGGAGTGCGGAGAAACATAACTGCAAGTAAGTGCAGTTGCGGTCTGTTGCGGAATTAAACCTTAACTTTGAAATGTGACGTCACACGCGTTTCGGTTTTTGTAATTCACAGATAAAAAAACTCTTAATTAATTTTTCAAAAATAAAATGTTTTCAATTAATTTTAAAGCACAAAACCTTATTGTATGAGTATTGTAAACCTATAAGCTACTGTATCCAACACATTAATTATTTTATCTTTACAACTGTCGAATAGCGAATTGGTCTTGAAACATTCTCGTAGCTTTTTCAAGACCAATTTTCGTTAGAAGTCAGAAGTCATTGCAATAAGATAAGACCAACTATCCTTTAGGTCAGCAGAACTAAGTTTGCAAGCAAAGCCAACTAACAGGCAGAAAGTGTTCAACTTCAGATTACTCGGTCTGATGCTCGTCGCGCTTGGACGAGCTACATTTTGAAAATTTTGCTGCGGAGTCGCGAAGTCTAGAGCTTACGGAACCTAATACCGCGAACACAAGCTTACGAAACTTAATTAACACTGTTTGAGCAGGTAAAATATTCAGCCGCGGCGCAAACTCGTCAAATTATTAATATTTGAGACGCACCCACGGCAGCCGCACTTCTTTCACGTTCATCAGTAAGCCGGCACAACTGAGACGGTATACAACTGAGACGGTACACCACGGGAGGACACTCGCGAGGAACGCACGCGCCGGAGACACTCGCGGAAATGCCGCCGACCACGCTGATACATTTCGATCCCAATGTAATCATCAAATCGGGAACATTTTCATTTGTAGCTACAGTCAATAATGATCTTTAAATTTGACAATATAAGGTTTAAGTTGGAAGGTCACGAATCGCGGAGTTAAAACGTTTCTCGGCGGCGGCGGCGGATGGGACAGGAATATTCGTAGAGCAGAAATAGACGCGCGCGCAGCGCTAGTATTTTGGATAGATCGCAGCTTTCCTTTCGGGGGAGATAGTGAAAATTGTTTCCTTATATGGCATGATAGATCGTCTTAATACCAAAATTTTATAAAATTGTACATTTTAAATCGAATGGTTGAAGTTGTCACGAGAACTCAAGCCATCGTACAGTCAGCATCATATAGTACACAAATACTTCGGCACACCATACAAAATATATGGTGTACCGAACTATTTGGCCACTTTGGCTGCTACATACTATATGACGCACACGATATATATATTGTACATACACGAAGTTTTAAGTAGTCAAGCAACATTGTCATTCATAAACTACTTATAAGTAGTATTATACTTAGGTTTAGGCGTGCAAAAATTAATAAATCCAGTAAAGTTGTGTGATTCCTAAGAATCCTAAGTCACAAAATTTTACTCAGCAAGCAAATAAATAATAATAATAAATATCGCACAACTTTTTAAGGAGAATGTTTCGACTTGGCCTACATATTTTGTGGTGTTTTATGGGATTACTTCTTCTGTTGTACATACATTCACATCAAATAAATGTATTATTTTTCGCCTTATTACAATGGAAAAAAGTGTAAAAATATCTTTAATGTATACTGCACTTCCTAGTTAGGTCGTTTTGTTTACTACGCGCTCCCGGCGAGTGCACATTAATTATCGTGAGTGGGCGCCGGCGACGCCGCGCCGACCCCCCCTCACAGATATAGCCGACCGCTCGCGCCGCGCGGATCCACCGTCGGTGCGCATGCGCATGCGACGCGCGCCTCGCTCTCACACGAATATCAAATCATCATGAGGAGATACATGATGGTCTTTCGAGGATTGATGCAACCATTAGCCGTAAGTGAGATATCGTAAGTGCCGGCCTATTCACAACTCGAGCGGATAAGCAACCAGTATAAATCTGACCTTTGATTGCGCTTGACTGTTACGAATGTAGGGATCAAATTAGTACAGAAGAGTAAAATACTTGGTTCCAGGTTCCAGGCAGCCTTGAAGTTCGATTTACAATTCAATACGTCGATAGAGCGCGTCTGAATTATAGCGCAGCGACGAAGTGTTAACTAGCGGGGAGTGCGTTTGATGCAAAACAGATGTCGAGAGAGATATCGGTAGACTATTTGGTTTATTATTACGCACATGTTAATGTAATCTACAAATTACTGTAGGGGTAGGTACCAGTGGCGGAGCGTCCATAGAACTCGATTCCCACCGGCTTGCCTAATTTTCAGCCAGTCCATTTCTTTTACTACGGCTCATGAAGGCAAATTATTTCCGGGTTCCCCAAATAAATCTTTGACGCGCCGCCACTGGTAGGTACCCCTAGTTTTCGATTTGCAACTTACGCATACTAAGCCACCGTGATTGAAATATATATAACTTTTTGCACCACGACTGAAATTCCTGAACGGATATTGGCACGTCACCACGTCAATACAGTACCGACGTGCTCATTGCTCAATGCACCCTGCAAATTATCTACAAAAACAATTTACATTTACAACAAAAATTTTACATTATAATGTTTTTCAGAATTTCCTAATCAGTGCCTTTGCTTCGATACAGAAGTTATTCATACATTACCTATCACCTTGCATTTTAATTTTAAATCGAATGATTTAACATGTGTAAGCTCCGGTCATTGCACCGCGCCCAAACAAGGAAGGCCGCCCGCCGCAACAGCGAAGGGCTCCCTGGCAAATGTCACGGGTGCAAGTATGTGTTCACGTGTGTTTACAAGTTGCCGGCTATTCCGGGCGCGCCGCCAATAGCCGTGACGCGGCGTGACGTCGCCTGACGTCGCCGTTTGCCGTCTCATCAAAACCTTAGAGCCCGGACACATCTCCACGGTACGGCGCCGCGCCGTACGCGGCAACGTACAAAGAACAAAGGCCGTAGACGGTGCCCGGTGTCGTAATACCGTGGACATGTGTCCGGGCCCTTACGCCACGACACACTTACAATTACAAGTATGAGCGTGAGTCCCTCAGTCTGAGAGAATAATTTGAACTAAAGCGATTTTTCGTCAAATGTTTAATTTGTGACAATAGTACATTGTATGACAAAAGTGTAAAATGAGCCATATTACTACGAGATGGTTATTTTTCCGAACGAAGCTAAGACTGGTAATATGGCTTTAGGCCCTTGTCGTATATGTCGTACTGTATTTTTCCCTTCAATTGCGACAAAATATATAAACAAAGAATATCTACCTACAATGAATTATAACTTACAATTGCAATAAGAATATGGCGCCTAATTTTTAAACAGCTTTTTAATAGATACTTGAAATAGAAACATACCTAAAAATAAACCAACGTTCCGATTGGCTGTCGATGGATTTTGTGATTGGTGGATTTGTATGTATGTAAGCACTTTATTGTACACAAAACAGGTTAAAACAATAAGATTATGATTTGATAAGGTGAAGTATTTTGGTTGCTCAAATTAAAATGTCATGCTCATTACTATATTCTACTAAACGGTTACGGATTCGTCGCGAGCGCGCTCAACCTGAAGAACTCCCGAATAGTTCGAAACATGTCGCCCGGAGTTTAAACCGTTTAGTAGAATATACATAGTTTTACGACTAACCAAAGTTTAAATTAAAATATCTTGTTAATTTTCCTTTAGACCTGCTACTTTAGACCTGCTTGATGTGGCTGCAGATGTACTATTTTACTTTGCCCTTTGCTCACTATTTAATTAGTCAATTAGATGTATTTCGTGGGATAGGTGGTGTTGAAGTGAAGGTGAAGGTAAAGGTGTCGTTGGCATTCCCGCGGCGCTGAGGCCGCAAATGTCACGGCGCGGGCGCCGGCCCCGGCATGAATCACGCGACTAATTGCCTGTCAGCTGACGACCGAAGGCTGCACACGATATGTCTTACACGACTAATGCTCCGTCTAATACTGTTTAATAGCCGAGTAATGCACATATTATTTCACTTTCATTTTCATATTTTTAACCGTTCATATTCACAGGGAACGAGTAAAATACTACTGGTTCTGTGAGCTGAACCCCGCGAGTGTTTTTTTTTAGAATCGCCAATAATTTTCTCATTAAAAAAGTTACTATATAATTATCAAAATTACTCACGATATTTCACGAGAGTCGGTTGAGAGATGCGACCTGTAGAAGAGAGCAGCCGGGGATCCGTGCGGACATACGGAAGCATTTTTCTCAAAGCTGAAGCAGAGCTTCGTTTCACTCGATCAGTTATACGTTACTGAAAATTCGGGAGCTTTAGCCAACACAAAATTACAAGATGTTGGAAATGGCCTGAATGTCTTAGAGAAAAAATGGTGCCTATTTGTTTCGCTCGACTCGGCGGACCCCTGACCCCAGATCCCTGGCGCGATGTATCATGGCTCGTGGAGTGCAGACGTACGAGTATATCGTGGCCGTTGTATCGACTGGTTTACTAACCAGATAACGTATTTAATAACAGCCGCCTCATGCGAGAATACTTTTACGTCCCCTCGAAACAAACATAAATTGTGCAAACCATTACGAACTTTGAGTACATCAAAGTTAACTCCTGCCAAACGAACTTTGAGTACTTCAAAGTTAACTCCTTCAGACCAAGAGTAAAGACGATTTGAAAACACAAAGAGCAAATTGTTTTAGGATCACAGACACGTATAATGTTAAATGCATCCTCTCGGGCGCGGAACGAGGAAGCGATCGCAAACAAACAGACAAACATACACGACAGAACCTATCGCGACCAAACACGGCACAAACGTCGAGGGGCAGTGCAAGCAAGTGCATTTCCCGTTCACTCTCCACTGCTAGTCTAAAACAAACTTTATGAATTTGGCGCAAGATCGGGATTACCTTGTTCGGCATGCCATCAGTTTATTGTCCGCTGCTTGATTTTAGACCTTGGAATTTTTATATAAGGTTGCAATTCGCACGCGGAGATTATTGTCAGTTTATGGCCAGTAGCGGGTGTAGTTTAAGCTTTATTATGTGTATGTACGGTCGATAATCGCCTGTGCGTCTGTCTGGCAGTGTGCCAGCGGCGCCGTGGCGTCTGACACACGGCGCGCTCGCGGGCACGACCAGTAGGCCGGCTGGCGGCCACTCAACGATCCTCGAAATGTTTGCTCTCATGAATTGTGTTGGCTTTAGATTAAAGCCGAGAGGACTTTAGTTAGATTTATGTTTGAACGTGTGTCTTATTTTAATGTAATATTCCAATATCAGATAAGAATTCGTGATGAAAAAGAAAATGTTTTGATAATAACAGACAAAAAGAATATTTATTCTCAACGAGTATTACAATGAAGTTGATGCAGTATACTTTTTCAAAAATAAGGAATAGGAGTTTTTTTTTTGTTTTATTTAGGAAACAAACGGTCTACGCCTAGTTCCTAAGCCAAAACCTCACCCTCCGATTAGGTACTAAAGTGGATACCGGCCTCATTGAAATATTACAGACTGTAAAAAGAATTAAATTAAGTTACACTCTTATCTAGGAATTAAGGACGCAGTTAGGCATCACTTTGTTGACTGTGTACGAATTGGCTATGAATAAAGCAAACTACTCGCGGCATCCGGGGTCGTAGTAGTGCAGCGAAATGCCGGCGGGTGACGCTTGCGGCTGAAATTTGTTTTTTTAGACTGTATACATCAAAGCATTTTTTTAGAAATAATGTTCAACATGGTTTTATATACATAATAATTGAAAATAGTCGAGTTGTGGTTTGATATTGTCGCTGTGAGAACGCTACTCTAGCGAACGCATCCATATTGCCCTCTCACTCCCACCGCACGGATCTCGCTCTGTCGTGTGTTCGGATATAGATAAATGGCCGAGATGTGAACTTAAATCGATAGAAATAAAGTACTTGATTAATTAATTACAAGTCTTATTTCTAAGATACTACAGTCGCGTAATAAGAGGAGTGGTTAGTGTTACCTTGACGAGGCTGAGGCGCACGGAGAGGCTGGTGCGGTCGGAGGGGTTGGCGCTCGTGGTGTCCAGCAGCGCGCGCACGCCCGCCAGCGCACCGTCCGCGCCAGCGCCAGCGCCAGCACTCGCCGCGCGGCCCTCGAGCGTAGCCACCCTGTGGACGAGCGGGGATTAGGCGCGGTCGTAACTACACATGTACTTGTAGCTAACACTACAACACTCACTTGTGCTGCAGCGCCTGCAGCTCGGCGGCGGCCGCCAGCCAGCGCGCCAGCAGCTGCTCCAGCTGCTCCTGCACGCCGCGCGCCAGCGCGCCGCCGCACGCGCCCAGCACGGTGCGCCCGCCCGCCCGCGCCGCCGACACCGCGCCGGAGCGCGCCGACATCTACGAACACAGAAAAAAATGGTAAAAATTACCCAAAAAAATAAAAACGGCACTATCCTATCCAGCCCCGCTGGCGCGCCTCCAGCTGTTGCCCACCTGCCGGTCGAGGTCCGTGAGCTTCTGCTTGAGGTCCTTGAGCGGCTCCTGCGAGGCGCGCGCCGCAGCCAGCGCGCGCTCGCAGCCGTCCAGCCACGCGCCGCACGCCTCCAGCGCCGCGTACAGCGCCGCCCACTCCGCCTGGCACCGCGACCACCTGCCCACACACCACCACGTCAACGTTACTTTACTCCTCCACAACTCAACAACTATGTATAATGTGAGTGTGTGTGTGACCTCTCCCGGCGCTCGTGGTACTTGTCGTTGAGCGCGCTCCACTCGGCCTGCAGCTTGCGGCGCACGCGCGCGGCCTGCGCGTGCGCGTCGCTCGGCCCGGACCCCAGCCCCGAGAACGCGGCCTCCGTCTCCGCCACCACGCCCTCCAGCTCCGAGATCGACGACTTCACTTTCTGTTTAACACAAAGTTAATATAAATATGTATGTGGACAACATGCTCAGTCTTACGCCCGACGCAAACTATCGGTCAGGCTCGGTAGTTCGGCATGCTTAAAGACGCCTTGGCATGCCTCGGGTTGCTTCGTGATATAGTTTCCATTAGTGTGCGCTCGCGCGTAGGTACACCGAAGTATTCCTTGGTGTGCTCTGTCGATAGGGGGCGGCGGGCTTAACTATAATAAACAGAATTTGTTTGAGGAAGTTTGTGGAAGACGAGTGTCGTGTGGAGCTGACCTGGAGCGCGTCCTCCTGCAGTGGGAAGTCGTCGTAGTCTCTAGCGCCGAGCGGCGGCGCCTGCAACTGGCGCGCCGCCGCCGCCACCCGCGCGCGGCCCCGCGACGCGCGCGTCACGTACTCGCCGCACAGCGCCTCCGCCGGCTCCTGCAACACCGCACCAGCTCACACACAGCTCACTAATGCTACAACATCATCATCAGCCAAAACACGTCCACTGCTGGACATAAGCCTCTCCTAGAGAGCACCCCAACGATCAGTCATGGGCTGTCCGCATCCAGCGGACCCCCGCGACCTTAACCAGGTCATTACTAACCGGTTACAAGTCGTAGACTTCCCGCCGGTATAACAAGTACTCACGATCTTGCCCTTGTTGTCCCGCTTGGGCCGATGCTGCTGGTCATACAACTGCTTGGCCCGGGCCCAGGCCCGCTCCGCGTCCTGTGCCTGTCGGTCGGGCGCGGCGACGCGCGCGGCCCGCAGCGCGCGGCACAGGTCGGCGACGCGCTCCACGTCGCCCTCGCGGTCCAGGAACTCCTCCTTGACGAGCGCGCGCTCCGCCTTCACGTCGCCCTCGATACGCTTGAACCAGCGCTGCAGGTCCTCCAGCAGGCCGTTCAGCTCCTTGATGTTGTCCTAAAAAGTCCAAATTATATATCTAGCAGTAATTGAATCCTGAGTATGGCTAAGGCTTCTAAAGTAGAACCTTGAGCTTAGCGAGAGATACTACACCTCCTACTTTTCATTCCTATGAGGATAATGAGGAAAACAAATAGTTGTCCTTAAATGTAGGAAGAAAAGTTTATACGTCTTTGATCTCTCATTCGAGGGCAAATGTGACTCTCTTCTTCCATATGTGTGAAAAGCAGTATCTCTACCAGCGTTACAGTAGGTGTGTTAGCTTTTCAAATGCTAGGATATTAGTGATATGTGTGTGCGTGTGTCTACCTCGGCCTGGATGGCCTGATTCCGCTTGTGGTCGATCTCGGCCATGAGCTGCGCCCACTTGTTGCGCAGACGGTCGCTGTGCGCGCGCACGTACTCGGCCAGCAGCGGGCTGCGCGCGTGGCGCACCATCACCAGGCTGTCGCCGCGCGAGATCAGCGCCGCCGCGCCCGGCGCCAGCGCGCCCAACTGGTTCTTCAGGATCTGGGAACACGATTTGTTCACAAGTATGTGCTTAAGAAATACCAGTATTTCGACCATTTTACTTCAGAAATATTCATCAACACTCAGACATCATATACAAACAGTTGCACAAACTGTGACAAAAATAAGTATCAAGGCATCTATAGGATGAGACTATCGCTGCCCGGTCAACCGCGGTGATGCTGATGAGATACTCAGACGACTGGCTCCCCTGCGACGGAACTGTCGCGCACTCCACTCTCGACGTAAGTTGAGAGAAGGTAATTACCTCGAGCCGCTTGCCGGGGTCCCTCTCGGCGTCGACGGCGCCCACGGTGAGCATCACGACGTCCATGCGGCGCGCGAGCGCGCTGGCGTCCGCCTCGTACGCCTCCAGCTCGGCGTCGGCGCCTAGCTGGCCCAGCAGGCTGGCCGGCGCCGGCAGCGGCGACAGCGGCGACAGCGGAGGCGACCCGCCGGACACCGCCGACACGGGCGACAGCGGCGGGGACTGACGAACACGGGGGGTTAGTGAGGTAAGTGAGGCACACAATAAATAAATTATTCAAGAAATAAACGTCGAGCCGTCTTGGGCCAAAATTAAAAGAGTTATAGCCAAAACTATGCGACATATTTGAGCAAAAGGTCTCTTTTTTGTGGATGTCAATAAGGATGATTTCTAATGAAGTCAGTAAAGGACCGGCAAATAAAACCATTTTGCTTGAGTGAGCACACTTACCTCGAGTTCGGATCCCTGCAGCCGCTCCGTGTGCAGGCGCAGCCGCTCGCGGCTCAGCGGGATGTGCGAGCGGCGCGGACTGGGGCTCTTGCTGTCCCGCTCGCGCTCGCCCGGCGCCGCCGTCTGCGTCTCCTTCAGCGGCGTGGACGTGCCCAACGGCTCCGGCACGCGCGCCGACTGCAACGAGCGCGCCATCAAAATAATAGCTGCCGACACCTCCGCCTGACACGAATGCTAGATTTCAAACTAGATAACAGTTCGGGTCTACGTTTGGGGCATATATTGCTTAGTTACCGAAATAACAAGGCTGTCTTTAATGTCTAATGTACAAATTTTCCTCTCCTAATAAACTACTGTTATATGTTGCACAAACGCATTTCTCATTTGTAATATTGTGGCGACCGTGACAGGACCATACCAACGTTCTTGAACCTCGACGGAAAAACACCAACGGAATCGAGCATAAAATCTAGCATACGTGTCCGAGTAAAAGTTTTTTTTTATAACACCTAACGGGCCCTACAATATCTACCTGGGGCGTATCTTCGACTTCCGAGTAAATGACTTCGTCGGCGGTGTCGTTAGTTCGGTCCTCGGCCTCTGGCGCGGGCTGCGAGGCCTCGGGAGAACTGCCGGGAGCTTCTTCTTCGGGAGGTCGCTCCTCGGTTGTTTCAGCCAGCGATTTAGGCGGCGGAGTCTCAGGAGATTTTTCCTCTTCGACTATCGGTTCGGATGGTGTGTCGACGGGCTTCTCCTGGTTCCCTGCGTCAGATTCTTTCTCTTTCACAGACTCGGGAGGAGAGGGCTCGGGCACGTGCGTGGCCAGCTCGTCGGTGGCCGACGGCTCCGGCAGCGCCGGCTGCTCGCGCGGAACCTCGTCCAGGATCAAGTATTCGTTGACTTCGTCTCGGCGCAGATCGAGTTGGGCCGCGTGTTGTCGCAGGCTTAAATCGAACATGAGCGGGCACTGCGGCGTCGCGCCGTCCATAGGCGTCGGCGGGGGGGTGCTCGCGCCTTCCTCGGGTTCTAAGGACGGGATCACGTCCGGCGCGGCCATGCTTATCTTCACAGTTTTGGGTTTGTCATCGTCGGTACTCCGGCGCTTTAAAATGCCTAGCGTCGGCTTCATGCGCTGCTCCAACGTCTTAACTTCGACGACGAACGTCTTGGGCTCGCTGCCGAGGTGGAGGGGCGCGCGCGGGGCGGGCGGCGCGCCGTCGTCCACCACCGGCACCGGCTCGGCGCGCCGCGGGACGAACTGCAGCGCCTCCTCGGCGGGCTCCTCCACAGGGCTCACGGTGGCCTTGAGGATCTCGTGCTCACGGACGGCGACCACGTGCGGGCCGGCCGCGGGCTCGGCTTCCGGCCGGGGCTCCTCGGCGCGGGATATGCGCGTGAACAGCTCGCTGTCCGCCAGCAGGTTGAACGTGCTGGAGTCTCGGCGCGGGGTCGACGGCGTGGTGGGCGCGGAGGCGGCGGCGGTGGCGGCGGTGGCGGTGGCGGCGGTGGCGCGCGGCTCGCGGCGCAGCGGCACGGGGCTGCGCAGGGCCAGCGGGATGCGCGAGCGCTTGGGCTCGCGGCGCTCGGGCGCCGGCTCGGGCGCCAGGCGCCGCTTCACGGTGTCGGAGACCACCTCGTAGCTCGGCGCCTGCAACAGCCCGCAGCTAAGCACCGCTGACCAGCGCGCTCCCACCCTCCACGCGTGACGTTATTTACAGTGAGTCCTTTAGTGTTTTAGTCGGTTAATCCACGCCACTCCACCGGGTTCACGAGACGCCTTGCGAGGTGTGCGGACATCCAAGCTCGAATTTACAATGCGGGACGAAAACCGATGGAACCACTCACCTGCGGGGTCCGGGGATGGGACGAAATGTACAATGGATGAAAATGTGAGGGCCGAACCGAGATGCGCAGTTTGCAACCCAAAATGCACCAATTTTGCAAAGACGCATCGGGTCGGCCGGGTGAACGCCGAGTTTCCAAATTTCATTGTCCCCGCGCTTTCCATATTTCACGCTCGTTAAGATTGTTAATTTGTTACAAATGGCTTCTTAGTTTTTACAACACACTAAAGCAATGAAGATCGGAAACCGGGCAAGCGAAGCGTTCCCCAACAAAAGCCCCAAACACTCACCGCAACATCGGCGAGCAACTTGTCGAGCTGTTGCACAAGTTCCGCGTCGTCGGTGGCGCGGATGTCGGGGGCGCGCGCGCGCAACTCGCCAGCGAGGGCGCGGCGCTTGGCGTCCGTCAACGTGGGGGCGCTGGCCAGCTCGCGCGCCACGTCCTCCAGGAACTGCCGCGGGGATCCGTCGTCCCGGGCCGCGCCGTGCTTCTTGAGCCGCTCCCAGCGCGCGTTGACGTCGTCCACCTGCGCGCGCAGCTCGGCCAGATGCTTGGGGTCGCAGCTGCGCGCGTACTCCTCCGTGTTGGCGTTGAGCTTGTCCCGCACGGCCTGCATGCGCGACATCTCGAGCTCGAGCGTCTGGCGGCCCGTGCCGGCGGGCAGCGCGACGAGCCACGCGGCCAGCGCGGCGAGGTCGGCGTGGATGTCGCGCGCCGTGAGCAGCGCGCGCTCGAGCCGCGTCTTGGCGTCGGTGACGGTGGCGCCGAGCCGGTTGTACAGCTCCTTGAGCGCGTCGATGCGCGGCGACAGCTCCCGCCCCTGCTCCTCCTCCGCCATCTTGCGCCCCGTCTTGATCACAGACTCCACCTCCGATTTGATCTCGCTCAGGGTGCGGTAGAATTTCTAGGGGGGAAAAATCGTGAATGAATGTTAGTAGAGACAAATGTGAGATTAATCAGCCTAAAATAATGAAGTATCAGACGAAACTCGTTGAGCGAACTGTACGTTCTGTATGATTGTTTAATTTGACAAGTATTTTCACAACCACAATGGTAAACGATGGAATTTATGTACCCTCGTGCTGCTCAAACGATAAAAAATATCATTGAAATTTAAACCGTATCATTTGGAAAATAAAGCCCAAAATTTTTGTTATATATATACATTTAGTAATATCGAGCACACGAGGATAAAAATTGCATGTCAGGATCAAGGCGTGTGGAACCCCGTGCGTGATGTATGTACCCCTCCAAGACATAAGCATGGTTACACGACTAGGCAGGGAATCTAATAAATGGCGACCCATTAATAAATCCTGTTACAAGTTAGATTTTAACAAACATTATATAAAATACATGCATGTTTGACAAATGAAACAATTTTCAATTATTTTTATCAATCACAGAACCATAAATACGTAGTAAACCCGAACAACATCGACGCCTACAAACTCACGAGCCATTTGAGCGCAGTGAGCGCGAGCACCAGGCCCAGGTACAGGGCGTCCCAGCCCATGGTCGCTGGTCGGCGAGGGGCGACTGCTGGCGCGACACGGCAACACGCGGTCGCTATGCGAGGGTAGGGACTTCGTGTGAGGACCCGACTCGAACGGTCGACTATTGACCAGCACAGTTTATGATAGATCACGGCTCTGCGATACTTTGTGAGATTCAATATGAACAGTGATGAAACCCTGTCTTATTGTGGTTGTCAACTCAAATGGACACAATAACTTATTGGGTGTAACAGTCATGTAAGTACTAGGTTCATGGAATCGGAGTGTTCGTAGGCCAGACGAGCAATAATCTGTGCATGTAACAGACAGTGATGGAGGACGCGAGAGGCCCCAGACACCAGGTGTGCGCGGCTCCAGCGGCGGCGGCGGCGGCGGCGGGACTGCGGCCGCCGGGAGCGGGAGGCTGCGCTCGCGTGCCGGCTTAGCCGAGATTACCGTAGCCTAGCCACATAGCCACGAGCTACTACTCAATCGAACGCGCCAATTCAACTCCTCTACACTTATACGAAAGCGAATTGGACATTCCGTTATAAGGGCAGGATAATTTGACCGTATGTTTGATCAACACGACTATCTACGTACATTTTTGTAGTCACAGGAAGTCGAGGCATGCTAACTCCACCACAAAACTCACTAACAAAATTGACCATAACAAGCGTTTTTGGAAGTTTTTGAGAAATGTACTCGTAAGTGGGCCATTTTACGTAAAGCTGTACACTCGACTTTTTTCATTTTGATAAAATCGTTTTTTTTTTTTAAATCGTAAGTACTTTCGAATGTTATAGGGGGAAAAAAGTGTCCCAAGATTATTTATTACATTCGGTTACCGTTTCCATACTAAGCTTGTATATGCTAACGGAACGAAAAACCGAAAATTAAAAGTAAAATTTTTGAACACTTTTTTCTCCTATTATGTTCTAAAGTGCTTTAGATTCTGAGTTTTATAAGACCCGATTTTAACAAAAATTAAAAAAAAATGTCGAGGGTACAACTTTCCGTAAAATGGCCTAAGTACATTTCATGTAATTTATGTTTCTTTTATGAAAATAATTAAAAAAACTTTATAGCTTTATTCAATGTCAGATCCGTTTTTACAGAAAGCTAGTTCAGTACAGATAGATCAATGCCTCCTCCGAAGGGTTTCATAGCTCGCCAGAGAATCCTTTCAACGGCGCGATGACTAGGCAGGGCACGCGAGGCACTCGCCACACAACATTGCATTGCATCGCACAGACAGACAAACAAATTATCCACTTAGTTTTAGCTTCGAAATTATAATAGTAACGCCGCTGCAGTAACCATAGAATAATGAATAATATTAACCTGCAATAATATCTGAAAATCCTCTGAAGCTTTGACAAAAATGTTTGTATTCAGCTGCCTTGTGTATCCAGATGTTCTTGATAGTGAATTTACAGCAATGAGAATTTGATGTTTGCATTGTTAAACTATTTTTATCAGATGTTTGGAAACATCCGAGGTTATCCAACAGTTCCAACACAATATGAATGGCATAGACCATGACATTGGGCCGCAGCTGTATTGTGTAGCGCGCATTGTAAGCGCGCCGCGTATAAATAGACGCGCAGGCGCCGGCGGCTGCGGGCGCGGCACAATACGCGACCTGCACAACACGTGCCGACACACAAGGACGGTCAACACCATAAACATGTATGCATTACGGCACTTTCTGCTTAGAGATAAGGTGCTACATTTGTGTATACATTTTCATGATGCTGGTTGTACACTTCGAGGGAGTAACAACTACAATGCGGTTAATTATACCAAACAGACGAGCAGCCTTGCACTTACGTTGTTTTGCTAATTTATTACACTAGCACGCTCTCGTTTGCTATGTTGTCCAAGATATGAAAACTGACCGAACTCAGTTGCAGTCAAAATACTCCTCCCGGATTGACAAACGACGGCGATCATCGCATTAACGAAACGTCAAAAACAATTTTCACAATGGAGTCACATTGTCACTCATGGATAGGCTGTATTGAGTGCACCTGGTTTTAGAAATTATAGACCATCGGTGTTCGAAGACGTGAAGCACTCTCGAAGGACTGGAGCCTCACACACGGTGGCTACTTTACTTGCAACAGCCCAGCGACTGCGTGGCGGTGAAAGCCGCAAGGACATCTCGGACTCGCGAACCCGACACCCGCCGGTGATTAGGACATACTTCTCGCGCGGACGGATCTGGTGCACTGTGCAACTATTTCCGTACCACTGCGTCCGCCTACTTAGCACACATTGATGGGTAGTACTTCAAAGTCCAACAAATGTTTGGTCAGTCATACATTTGATGACGCACATATATTGTGGAAACGTCATGTATTTTCATACTTACAACATTTTCTTTCGAGGTAATTTCAAACGTTTCATGGCTATGCCTTAGAGATCACGGAAATGAAATGTTTAATCTGTGAAATCGGACAGAAAAGTACGGGCAAAAGAGAACGTTTAATATTTCACCCATCGAAATCCCTGAAATGAACTGGATTCGGCACAATCTGTGAAGGTGTGGAAATTTTAGGATTCAACTGAAATGGAAGCACGCGAAGTGGAGCGCCAGTCGCGTGCAGCCGGCCTTCTCCTGTTATTCCCGGCTCGAGGGTTGAAGAGCCGACACACTCACCAGACAGCGGCGCAGCACGTTGCGCACGGCGTCGGGCTGCGCCGACTCGAGCGCCAGCTCGCGCTCGGCGCCGGCCTGCACGCCGCGCAGCGTGCGCATGGCGCGCGACAGCCGCGCCTCCAGGCTGTTGTCGAGAGACGGACACTCACCAGACAGCGGCGCAGCACGTTGCGCACGGCGTCGGGCTGCGCCGACTCGAGCGCCAGCTCGCGCTCGGCGCCGGCCTGCACGCCGCGCAGCGTGCGCATGGCGCGCGACAGCCGCGCCTCCAGGCTGTTGTCGAGAGACGGACACTCACCAGACAGCGGCGCAGCACGTTGCGCACGGCGTCGGGCTGCGCCGACTCGAGCGCCAGCTCGCGCTCGGCGCCGGCCTGCACGCCGCGCAGCGTGCGCATGGCGCGCGACAGCCGCGCCTCCAGGCTGTTGTCGAGAGACGGACACTCACCAGACAGCGGCGCAGCACGTTGCGCACGGCGTCGGGCTGCGCCGACTCGAGCGCCAGCTCGCGCTCGGCGCCGGCCTGCACGCCGCGCAGCGTGCGCATGGCGCGCGACAGCCGCGCCTCCAGGCTGTTGTCGAGAGACGGACACTCACCAGACAGCGGCGCAGCACGTTGCGCACGGCGTCGGGCTGCGCCGACTCGAGCGCCAGCTCGCGCTCGGCACCCGCTTGGACGCCGCGCAGCGTGCGCATGGCGCGCGACAGCCGCGCCTCCAGGCTGTTGTCGAGAGACGGACACTCACCAGACAGCGGCGCAGCACGTTGCGCACGGCGTCGGGCTGCGCCGACTCGAGCGCCAGCTCGCGCTCGGCACCCGCTTGGACGCCGCGCAGCGTGCGCATGGCGCGCGACAGCCGCGCCTCCAGGCTGTTGTCGAGAGACGGACACTCACCAGACAGCGGCGCAGCACGTTGCGCACGGCGTCGGGCTGCGCCGACTCGAGCGCCAGCTCGCGCTCGGCACCCGCTTGGACGCCGCGCAGCGTGCGCATGGCGCGCGACAGCCGCGCCTCCAGGCTGTTGTCCTCGTCGTCCGCGTCGGCGGCGCCCAGCGAAGACAGCTGCTCCGCGCACTCCGAGAACTGTTGCTGCAAACATGAACGTGGGCTAATATCGAGGAACGTCGGGGCGAGACGATTTATCTTGAACAGCTGTTTCAACTGAGCTCCTAGCCTTCACCTTACATGGCGACCCTGCCATGTACGGTGGCGCGCGAGTGAGAGAGAACAATACGCGAAACGCCAAAATGGCGTTATGCGTTTTTGGCATTATGCGTCGAAAATACACGATTTAATTAAAAATCGATACGTGGTGGTATACAAGCCACGATTTGCAAAAAATAGCGGCCACATTGATTTTGTTATTTATGGTTCAATTTCGTTCAAAATCGATACTTGAGCAGCCGAGACGTCATTTAGAACGAATCTGATATCAGATTTGAAAAAAGTGGCGGCCATATCTATTCTGTTTATATACGGTCCGATTAAGTTGTAAATCGATATTTTAGCGTCCGAGAAGCCATTTAGGGTGAAACTGACGTCAGATTTGAAAAAAGGTGGCCATGTTGTTAAAAGTTAAAAGCTAGTACGAATCTAACGTCGGATTTGAAAAAAGTGGCGGCCATATAGATTTTTTTTATTTACGGCGCCTTATGTTTAAAATCGATATCTGAGCACCGTTTTTCAAAATTTCAAACTTGACAGGCCTTAAAATTGTAAAACGGTTTTATTCCACGCCGCCCGCTCACCCGCGCACCCCTCATCGTTGGCCCAAAAAGAGCCGAGCTCGCAGCCTGTACGTAGTGAGACGGTGACAGTAGCGTCACCCCTGTGACACGCGAAGGAAAGTAAGCGCTGTGGGTAAGTATGTGTGCGTGCGCTGTCGGTAAACGTGTCAATTGTTTGCGCGGGTGCGTAGCGCGTGGCGCGGACGAATCGCGAGGCGCGATGGCACCCGATCGACACCAAGCTGGTCTCTCAGGGACCAAGTAACTGACCTCGGTGCGGGTTCGTGTCCGTTCTGTATGTAGTACTATTATACTATTCTGTGGGAGCGTGCTTACCCGCAGTAAGTCGAGCTGGTTCTGCAGACGCTCGGCGGCCTCGACGCGGCCCGCGGAACGATACTCCTCCACCTGCGCCTCGATCTCCGCCAGCGACTCGCGCTGCGCGTCCAGCTGCTCCACCAGCTCCTGCCAATGTTTAACATAATTTAAAGCGAGAACAGGCTCCGGGCCCCTCACAAAAGTGTCGGGCTTTTGTTTGGATGTTGCGGAGTCGAAATCTATTCTGTACCATGTTGTAAATGAAACAGGGTGTTAGTGTCAGCGTGTCTCACCGTGTGGTCGGTCGGGGTAGCGTCCCGCAGCCTCGCCTGCGCGTGCTGCAGCCACTGCTGCACGCGCTCCACGCACACCTCGGAGCGCGCCGCCGCGCGCGCCGCGCCCTCCAGCGTGTGAGTGCACGCCGCCGCCTGCAACCGACAACAACATACCACACGTCACATAGCTGCGGATTGACAATATGTCTAGGTTTACCGTGAACAGAACGAAAACTTACTTAGCCCGTATCGTTGGAGCGACACTCTGGGGCCTGACCGGTCAATGAGTGATCGATGATCAATTGATCATAGAGGACTATCGAAGCAAACATCGGCAACTGACATCGGACATCAGCCGGCCCTGTATCTGTCGCGTGTTACCTCGGCCTGCAGCGTGTTCCAGCGGTCCTGCAGCGCGTGTATCTCGGCGCGGATCCAGCCGGCCATGATGTGCGCGTCGGCCAGCTGCCGGCCCACGTCCTGGATGCGCGACAGCCGCAGCGACGAGTGGTTGCGCATGTAGCTCTCCAGGTCCTGCACAAGTTCGGACAAGTTACAACTGAGCTCGACATATCGAGAATCTTTCGGTTTTACAACATTGCTTATATTTCCCCGCCGGCTCCTGCGCAGTCCCGCGGTATGTACTCACGTAGAGCTGCGCGGACAGCTCCTCGGCGTCGGCGGGGCGCGCGCGCGTGCGCAGGCGCCGCTCCAGCCCGTCCAGCCCCGCCGGCTCCTGCGCAGTCCCGCGGTATGTACTCACGTAGAGCTGCGCGGACAGCTCCTCGGCGTCGGCGGGGCGCGCGCGCGTGCGCAGGCGCCGCTCCAGCCCGTCCAGCCCCGCCGGCTCCTGCGCAGTCCCGCGGTATGTACTCACGTAGAGCTGCGCGGACAGCTCCTCGGCGTCGGCGGGGCGCGCGCGCGTGCGCAGGCGCCGCTCCAGCCCGTCCAGCCCCGCCGCCTCCTGCGCAGTCCCGCGGTATGTACTCACGTAGAGCTGCGCGGACAGCTCCTCGGCGTCGGCGGGGCGCGCGCGCGTGCGCAGGCGCCGCTCCAGCCCGTCCAGCCCCGCCGCCTCCTGCGCAGTCCCGCGGTATGTACTCACGTAGAGCTGCGCGGACAGCTCCTCGGCGTCGGCGGGGCGCGCGCGCGTGCGCAGGCGCCGCTCCAGCCCGTCCAGCCCCGCCGGCTCCTGCGCAGTCCCGCGGTATGTACTCACGTAGAGCTGCGCGGACAGCTCCTCGGCGTCGGCGGGGCGCGCGCGCGTGCGCAGGCGCCGCTCCAGCCCGTCCAGCCCCGCCGGCTCCTGCGCAGTCCCGCGGTATGTACTCACGTAGAGCTGCGCGGACAGCTCCTCGGCGTCGGCGGGGCGCGCGCGCGTGCGCAGGCGCCGCTCCAGCCCGTCCAGCCCCGCCGGCTCCTGCGCAGTCCCGCGGTATGTACTCACGTAGAGCTGCGCGGACAGCTCCTCGGCGTCGGCGGGGCGCGCGCGCGTGCGCAGGCGCCGCTCCAGCCCGTCCAGCCCCGCCGCCTCCTGCGCAGTCCCGCGGTATGTACTCACGTAGAGCTGCGCGGACAGCTCCTCGGCGTCGGCGGGGCGCGCGCGCGTGCGCAGGCGCCGCTCCAGCCCGTCCAGCCCCGCCGGCTCCTGCGCAGTCCCGCGGTATGTACTCACGTAGAGCTGCGCGGACAGCTCCTCGGCGTCGGCGGGGCGCGCGCGCGTGCGCAGGCGCCGCTCCAGCCCGTCCAGCCCCGCCGCCTCCTGCGCAGTCCCGCGGTATGTACTCACGTAGAGCTGCGCGGACAGCTCCTCGGCGTCGGCGGGGCGCGCGCGCGTGCGCAGGCGCCGCTCCAGCCCGTCCAGCCCCGCCGCCTCCTGCGCAGTCCCGCGGTATGTACTCACGTAGAGCTGCGCGGACAGCTCCTCGGCGTCGGCGGGGCGCGCGCGCGTGCGCAGGCGCCGCTCCAGCCCGTCCAGCCCCGCCGGCTCCTGCGCAGTCCCGCGGTATGTACTCACGTAGAGCTGCGCGGACAGCTCCTCGGCGTCGGCGGGGCGCGCGCGCGTGCGCAGGCGCCGCTCCAGCCCGTCCAGCCCCGCCGGCTCCTGCGCAGTCCCGCGGTATGTACTCACGTAGAGCTGCGCGGACAGCTCCTCGGCGTCGGCGGGGCGCGCGCGCGTGCGCAGGCGCCGCTCCAGCCCGTCCAGCCCCGCCGCCTCCTGCGCAGTCCCGCGGTATGTACTCACGTAGAGCTGCGCGGACAGCTCCTCGGCGTCGGCGGGGCGCGCGCGCGTGCGCAGGCGCCGCTCCAGCCCGTCCAGCCCCGCCGGCTCCTGCGCAGTCCCGCGGTATGTACTCACGTAGAGCTGCGCGGACAGCTCCTCGGCGTCGGCGGGGCGCGCGCGCGTGCGCAGGCGCCGCTCCAGCCCGTCCAGCCCCGCCGGCTCCTGCGCAGTCCCGCGGTATGTACTCACGTAGAGCTGCGCGGACAGCTCCTCGGCGTCGGCGGGGCGCGCGCGCGTGCGCAGGCGCCGCTCCAGCCCGTCCAGCCCCGCCGCCTCCTGCGCAGTCCCGCGGTATGTACTCACGTAGAGCTGCGCGGACAGCTCCTCGGCGTCGGCGGGGCGCGCGCGCGTGCGCAGGCGCCGCTCCAGCCCGTCCAGCCCCGCCGGCTCCTGCGCAGTCCCGCGGTATGTACTCACGTAGAGCTGCGCGGACAGCTCCTCGGCGTCGGCGGGGCGCGCGCGCGTGCGCAGGCGCCGCTCCAGCCCGTCCAGCCCCGCCGCCTCCTGCGCAGTCCCGCGGTATGTACTCACGTAGAGCTGCGCGGACAGCTCCTCGGCGTCGGCGGGGCGCGCGCGCGTGCGCAGGCGCCGCTCCAGCCCGTCCAGCCCCGCCGCCTCCTGCGCAGTCCCGCGGTATGTACTCACGTAGAGCTGCGCGGACAGCTCCTCGGCGTCGGCGGGGCGCGCGCGCGTGCGCAGGCGCCGCTCCAGCCCGTCCAGCCCCGCCGGCTCCTGCGCAGTCCCGCGGTATGTACTCACGTAGAGCTGCGCGGACAGCTCCTCGGCGTCGGCGGGGCGCGCGCGCGTGCGCAGGCGCCGCTCCAGCCCGTCCAGCCCCGCCGGCTCCTGCGCAGTCCCGCGGTATGTACTCACGTAGAGCTGCGCGGACAGCTCCTCGGCGTCGGCGGGGCGCGCGCGCGTGCGCAGGCGCCGCTCCAGCCCGTCCAGCCCCGCCGCCTCCTGCGCAGTCCCGCGGTATGTACTCACGTAGAGCTGCGCGGACAGCTCCTCGGCGTCGGCGGGGCGCGCGCGCGTGCGCAGGCGCCGCTCCAGCCCGTCCAGCCAGGCCGCCTCCTGCGCGAGCCACGCGCGCAGCTCGCCCGTCTCGTGCCACGCCTCCGCCAGCACCCTGCCAACACACAGCAAGTGTCACTCCAACTCCACATCTCCAATCCGGAAGTTCCGAAAAATACTCAAATTATTAAGTGAAAATGTTATCTCTCAGGTCTGTTTCCGTCCGCGCGGACACGGTGAACGCCGCGTCGGAAGCCCCCCCGAGGCGGGCCGATGTCCCGGCCGTTGTGGCGGCTCCGCTGGCGACCGACCGTCGCGACGCTCCCTGGACGAGGCCTACGTCCAGCAGGGGACGTCTGCAGGCCGATATTGAGTCTGACAGCACTCACTTGTACCGCTCGTAGACGCCGCGCGTGACGTGCGTCCAGCGCGCCGACAGCGCCGTGAGCCGCCGCGCCAGCGACGCCGGCCGACGCTGTTCACACGCCAGCATCAGGTCGTTGCCTGCAACACATTACGCCAGTTGTGCTCATGTGACAAACGCTAATTTAGTGAATCAGAAGTCAACATTCTACTACAAGCACTGCAGCGCTGAGACTTTTTTTGTTTTAAAGTCCGACTCACCGGCTTCATTCAAGTTCCTGAACTCCTGCGTCCTGTCGTCGCACTTGTCCTTGAGCGTCTGGAACAGCATCTTGACCTTGTAGAGCTCCGCCGAGTCGGAGATGCGGCACTCCTCCTCCTTAGGAATCTGCGCCTCCAACTCCTGCAGCCAGGTCTCGGTGTCCGCGATCTGCCGGAACACCCCCTCGCTGCGCTCGAGCGCGCGCCTGAGCCCCTCGTTGAGGCGGCGCGCGCGCGCGCACGTGTCGCGGAACCGTTTGTCCGGGGAGCCTTGCGCCCGCAGCGCCGCGCTCAGGGCCTCGTCGCAGTCTTCCAGGATAAGGCTCCGCGATTTGTCGATCGAAGATAACATCGTTTCGTATTTTTCTTTCTCTTCGTCGTACTTCTGCAAGTGAAATGTTACGTAAACAATGACGTTCCTTGAACAACAATGAAAGAGCATGTCTATTGAAACTGTTCAGATGAGATTTTTCATCATCTTTTATAATGCTAAGCATGCTAAGGTTTGGGATTCCCTGCCAGCATCTGTATTTCCGAGTGCATATTTTATAATCTAGACCTCTTTAAGGCACGAGGTGGGCACGAGCACAGAATAAGTAATAGTACTACGTACAGAAGCCTCACTGTTAACAAATCCCCCCGAGGCAAACCAAACGTGCCTACGCGTGGCCATCTCCTTCTATCGCACGCGCATCACTCGCTACATCACTTTCGATCGCATGGAAAGTCACCTTTGAGCGGCGCGATGACGTCACGCGAGTGACTTGCCCCTGGCACGAGTCACTAGGCATTTTCTGGGTGAGCCTCATCTTTATGCTCTAGATAGACGCTGACCGAGAGCAATTCCATTTTTATAATAAATAATAGTAGATTGTTAGCCAAGGGTTGAAAGTGACCCATTTCACCCGAGATATTTTGGCGCTCGAACGAAGTGAGAGCGCCAATAGTTCAAGGGTGAAATGGGTGATTTCACCCGAGTTAAACACTCTACTTTTCATTTCGACTATGAGGAAAATAATTAAGAAATAAAATTATTAGTAAATGATATTCTAAGGATTCAGTAATAAAAACACGCGCTGCAGCCGCCAGCAGCTGGCGCCGCCGCCCCCCGCCCCCCGCCCCCCGGCCGGGCCACGCGCCCGCGGCTGGCTCCCCGCGCAGCACCCAAGCGCGGCAGGCGCGCAGCCCCGGCGTATGGAAATTAAAAAAAAATTACTTTCCACCCTAGGGTTGGAAAAGCGATTTTCAACCCGGCTATCTACTCATGAAAATCGAACTTTCCGAACAGGAGAGATGAAAAAAATATTGAACTGAGCTACTCACGTTGCTGGTATCCAGCAAGCTCTCGAGCAGCTCGACGTCCCCGATAGGGATGAACTCGTTCTCAGCCACGAACTGGTCTACCGCATCCAGCCACCGCTTCAGCTCCGTCGTGTCCCCCTCCAGCTGCTTCACTGTAGTCACACCTGCACCAGAATTGTCACATGACATTTGACAGTGAAGCGATTGTAGTAGTAGTTTTGATTCCTGTGATTATAGACATGAATATCCCAATATACACTACAGAACTTGACTTCACAAATAAATATTCTACTGGAGTCGGTCAACCGAGAAGAAACTTGGGATAGGGGTAAAAGGGACTTAGGATAACCATAAATTTCTGACTTCAAGCTGACAGTGCTTAGCTGAACAAACTCATTACAGTCATTGGTTGGCCAAATAATAAGACACATGGAGCGACAATTACCGTTCTGCAGCTTGTCGATCTTCTGGTCGAGCAGAACTTGCGTATCACCAAACTTGGTGACGAGATTCTCGAGGCTGCAGCGCACGTTGAGCTCCTGCACGGAGCCCGCCTCGTACTGCTGCCGCCGCGCCTTCACCACCGCGTCATAGGCCGCTTGTAACTCCTCCAAGTCGCCGCGCAGACTCTTCAACTCGAGAACCTTGCTCTCCATGGCGTCCGCGCCCGAGAACATCGCGTGCTCGACGATAACTCGCGCCTCGATGTCCCGGATCTTCCGCTGCAAACTTTCGAACTCATCCTCGAGCTTCTCCTCGGGCTTCTTGTTGATCGCGAGCTTGATCTCGACCTCCTTCGCGCTGAGATAGTTGAGGAGCTCGTCGTATTCCACGCCGAGCCGGCGCGCGGTCTCATCAATGTCCTTTTTGGTAGCGGGCGGGAGGGGTTTAGTGAGCAACACGATGGCCCTCGCGTCGAGCTCCTTGCGCTTGATGTCGAGCTGCCGCACGGCGCGCAGCCGGTTCCGCAGATGGATGAGCTGGTTGGTGGAGGGCCGGTCGGCCAGCATGCGCTCCCGCCACGCGCGCGCGTCCTCCAGCGCCTGGCCCAAGGCCTCCGCGGCGCGGTGGAAACTATCTGCGTCCTCGACCAAGTTCATGGTGTTGCGGACGTCGAGCGCGCCGCGCTGGATGTCGTCCCAGCGCTGCTTCAACTCCTCGATGCTCTTCGCGTGCTGCTCGGCCTCTTCTGTAACGTATATGACACTTTTTTTTTAATCGGAAAGAGACCAAAAGACTAAATTTGGTGATGAAAAATGTATCAACCGTCCGAAGTTGACTTTGAGGTAAAATTTTCGTAGTTTCGCGTCGAAATAGTTCTAGAAAGGACGAGGGCCCGGAGTAGTATTATGAGCGAATTAGTGTGTACCTGCGAGCGCGGGGTCGGCGGCGAGGCGGCGGCGGATCTCCTCGACGTGCACGAAGTCCGCGCGCTGCTCCGCCAGCTCCTTGTCGAGCCGCTCCAGCGTGGCCGACACCGTCGCGCGAGGGACCGACGACCCCTCCAAGTCGCGGCGGCACTGAAATGTCAATGTTGCCGTTAGTAATGCTTGATTATTCATGGGAGTGATCACCGGCCGAAACTGCTGGCACACTTGAGATGTGACGAGCGAAATCATCGATAATACCCCAATATTTTGCGTAGCATTCGACTCCTGATAAAAGAATAACACTTCGAGAATCAAACGTCTGAAATACATAAATGCCAAGTTTCACGCGGTCTAAGTTGCAGTTCGTAGATTGACAAAAGAGGCAATAAAATAAGCCGTATACCTTGTCGAGGGTCTCGGCGGCGTCGTTGGCCCAGTTCTCGTAGGGCTTGTACCCGGCCTGGAAGTCGTGCCCGCCGGCGCCGGCGGCCGACAGGCGCGGTTTCTTGCTTCGGCGCGCGTCGGTCGCCGTGACGGTCACCGTGGTGGTGGTCACCGCCTCCTCCTCCATCGGCGACTGCTGCGTCGTCACCAGCTCCACCTCGAAGCCTTGCTCGCGGATCTAACAGGGGGAAAATACCACATTATATGAGATATATAAAAAAAAGAACAACAACATGGCGTATACAAAGCACTCAGCGAAAATACGCCGACCCCATGCCTCGCCTCACAGAGGATATCTTGCATTATGAGGTAGGAAAACCTCACAATAGGACAACGCATTGGACGCTAATAATAGTTACCCTTTGGGCCTGCACGTCGAGGATCATGAGCAGCGCCTCCGCCCGGTCCTGCAGCTCCTCGGCCTTGGCGAGCACGTCGCCGAAGTCCACGCCGGCCGCCTCGCCGCGCGCGACCAGCGCCGACACGCGCTCCACGTGCTGCGCCGCAACAGCCTGCTGCAGCACCACCGAGTGCTTGATCTGCTGCAGCGAGGAGATGCGCTCCAGCACCTCCGCCACTGTCGATACGGGGTTCGCTTCCATCTGGAAAACGATCACTTGTGTACTGTAGCTTTCGAATTACCTCCCCCTCCCTTCGCAATACAAACCCCTAGAACCTTAAGAATCGCGTAAAGTACGACGCCGGAAAAACTCATAGGTGTCCATAAACGCGTTTTGTAACGAACAGAATTTTTTAAATAGGATTGTAAACTTGAGTTTTAAAGGGTCGGCAAAGCGTAAGTCAACCAGATAAAAGCGTCTATACGTCCGCTGTATGACACGCGGTATGTACCTGCTTGAGCTGGTCCTCGGCACCGTCAGGCTGCAGGTCGACGAGCGCCCGCAAGCGCGCCAGCTGCGCGAGCGTCCACTGGCACGTGTGCGACCAGCGCTCGCCCTCCATCTCCACCACGCTGTATGACACGCGGTATGTACCTGCTTGAGCTGGTCCTCGGCACCGTCAGGCTGCAGGTCGACGAGCGCCCGCAAGCGCGCCAGCTGCGCGAGCGTCCACTGGCACGTGTGCGACCAGCGCTCGCCCTCCATCTCCACCACGCTGTATGACACGCGGTATGTACCTGCTTGAGCTGGTCCTCGGCACCGTCAGGCTGCAGGTCGACGAGCGCCCGCAAGCGCGCCAGCTGCGCGAGCGTCCACTGGCACGTGTGCGACCAGCGCTCGCCCTCCATCTCCACCACGCTGTATGACACGCGGTATGTACCTGCTTGAGCTGGTCCTCGGCACCGTCAGGCTGCAGGTCGACGAGCGCCCGCAAGCGCGCCAGCTGCGCGAGCGTCCACTGGCACGTGTGCGACCAGCGCTCGCCCTCCATCTCCACCACGCTGTATGACACGCGGTATGTACCTGCTTGAGCTGGTCCTCGGCACCGTCAGGCTGCAGGTCGACGAGCGCCCGCAAGCGCGCCAGCTGCGCGAGCGTCCACTGGCACGTGTGCGACCAGCGCTCGCCCTCCATCTCCACCACGCTGTATGACACGCGGTATGTACCTGCTTGAGCTGGTCCTCGGCACCGTCAGGCTGCAGGTCGACGAGCGCCCGCAAGCGCGCCAGCTGCGCGAGCGTCCACTGGCACGTGTGCGACCAGCGCTCGCCCTCCATCTCCACCACGCTGTATGACACGCGGTATGTACCTGCTTGAGCTGGTCCTCGGCACCGTCAGGCTGCAGGTCGACGAGCGCCCGCAAGCGCGCCAGCTGCGCGAGCGTCCACTGGCACGTGTGCGACCAGCGCTCGCCCTCCATCTCCACCACGCTGTATGACACGCGGTATGTACCTGCTTGAGCTGGTCCTCGGCACCGTCAGGCTGCAGGTCGACGAGCGCCCGCAAGCGCGCCAGCTGCGCGAGCGTCCACTGGCACGTGTGCGACCAGCGCTCGCCCTCCATCTCCACCACGCTGTATGACACGCGGTATGTACCTGCTTGAGCTGGTCCTCGGCACCGTCAGGCTGCAGGCCGACGAGCGCCCGCAAGCGCGCCAGCTGCGCGAGCGTCCACTGGCACGTGTGCGACCAGCGCTCGCCCTCCATCTCCACCACGCTGTATGACACGCGGTATGTACCTGCTTGAGCTGGTCCTCGGCACCGTCAGGCTGCAGGCCGACGAGCGCCCGCAAGCGCGCCAGCTGCGCGAGCGTCCACTGGCACGTGTGCGACCAGCGCTCGCCCTCCATCTCCACCACGCTGTATGACACGCGGTATGTACCTGCTTGAGCTGGTCCTCGGCACCGTCAGGCTGCAGGTCGACGAGCGCCCGCAAGCGCGCCAGCTGCGCGAGCGTCCACTGGCACGTGTGCGACCAGCGCTCGCCCTCCATCTCCACCACGCTGTATGACACGCGGTATGTACCTGCTTGAGCTGGTCCTCGGCACCGTCAGGCTGCAGGTCGACGAGCGCCCGCAAGCGCGCCAGCTGCGCGAGCGTCCACTGGCACGTGTGCGACCAGCGCTCGCCCTCCATCTCCACCACGCTGTATGACACGCGGTATGTACCTGCTTGAGCTGGTCCTCGGCACCGTCAGGCTGCAGGTCGACGAGCGCCCGCAAGCGCGCCAGCTGCGCGAGCGTCCACTGGCACGTGTGCGACCAGCGCTCGCCCTCCATCTCCACCACGCTGTATGACACGCGGTATGTACCTGCTTGAGCTGGTCCTCGGCACCGTCAGGCTGCAGGTCGACGAGCGCCCGCAAGCGCGCCAGCTGCGCGAGCGTCCACTGGCACGTGTGCGACCAGCGCTCGCCCAGCGCGCGCAACTCGTCCTCCATCTCCACTACGCCCGCTACACCGCCAACACGCACAGATTGTACAATTTAAATAGAATTATAAATTAAAAAAAACAAAATGGCGGACACTTTTTTACAAATCTGGCGTCAGGTTCGTTAAAAGACCTCTCGAACCATCAGTTGTCGACTTTAAACACTGAAATTTCTGAAATCTCTCGGACCGGACCCTCAGATATGGATTCGAACAACACAATAAACAAAAAAGAATATATATATACAATATCTATCACTCATACAAGGTAATTGACTACCTTTCCATTGCACTACGCACAAGCATAATTTCTAAATATAAATGAAATGAAATTACATGGTTGACCGAGTAAAACGAGGTCTCTGTTTTAGCTTCGACAAAAATGCTTTCGTATGTCCGGCCGGATTTTTGTATGTCCTCCTCTACAGGTCGCATTTATCAACCGATTTTCGTGAAATTTTGTGAGCAAGTTCGGTAACTATATAGATCTTTTTGTCGAGTCACTTTTTGGAAATTCAAAAAACAAACATTGTATCAATGATTTCGTGTTTTTCTGCGGCCGTTTTTTCCTCTACAGGTCGCATTTCTCAACCGATTCTCGTGAAATTTTGTGAGCAGGTTCCATGACTACATATAATTTATTTGTAAAGTAAATTTTTGTAAATTTAAAAAAATTTTTTTACGTCGTTGGCTGATCTCCTCTACAGGTCGCATTTATCAACCGATTTTCGTGAAATTTTGCGAGCAAGTTTGGTAACTATATAGAATTTTTTTGTCGAGTCACTTTTTTGAAATTCGAAAGAACAAACTTTGTATCAATGATTTCGTATTTTTCTGCGGCCGTTTTTTCCTCTACAGGTCGCATTTCTCAACCGATTCTCGTGAAGTTTTGTGAGCAGGTTTTATGATTACATAGAATTTTTAAGGCAAGTAAATTTTTGTAAAAATTTTTATTTTTATTTTTATTCATTGGTTTGTTCTCCTCTACAGGTCGCATTTATCAACCGATTTTCGTGAAATTTTGTGAGCAGGTGCGGTAATTCTATAGAATTTTTTTAATCGAGTCACTTTTTCAAAATTTAAAAAAACAATTTTTTTATCAATTATTTTGTGTTTCTGCGGCCGAATTTCGATTTGTTCACCTCTAAGGGTCGTATTTCACAACAGATTCTCGTGAAGTATTGTGAGCACGTTATTTGATTACATCGAATATTTTTGTCGAGTAATCTAAAAACAATTCTATGGTTTGTCCTCCTCTACAGCAGCGGTCGGCAACAGGGGGCCCGCGAGCCCCTTCCGTGCGGCCTCGAGCCTCCCTGGCTTTATTGTTTGTAAAGGTAAAATTTGAAATTCTTAACATCGTGAAAGCGTCTGTATCGCCAACCACGAATATTTTCACAGTTGGTCAGGACGAGATATGTGTTTGTAAGTATATTTTACAATTAAATCTATATAAATTTTTTTTCAAAAATTTCGGGCTCGCCGCTTTTGCGTTAGACAGTATGAAGTATTTTCCACACCTGCATCTTAATGTTCAAAAAATTTCGCGCTCGCTGCGCTCGCGTTTGCGTCTACATGACTTGATGCGTATGAAGTATTTGCCAGACCTGAATAATAATATTCGCAAAATTTCGCGCTCGCTACGCTCGCGTTTTCAACGAGATTTGTTATGACTTGATGCGTATGAAGTATTTGCCGCATTTGAATCAGTGTTCGAAAAATTTCGCGCTCGCGTTTACATCTACATAACTTGATGCGTATGCGTATGAAGTATTTTCCGCACCTGCATCATAATGTTCGAAAAATTTCGCGCTCGCTACGCTCGCATTTTCATCTAGATGTGTTATGACTTGACGTGTATGAAGTATTTGCCGCATTTGCATCAGTGTTCGAAAAATTTCGCGCTTGCGTTTTCATCTAGGTGTGTTATGACTTTATGATCCGTCCCCCCCCCCCCCCCCCTTAAAGTTTCTATATCTGATATTCTATATGCTTGCATTGATCGAATGAATCGCGAAATTACGATGCGGTTGAAATGCGAATTATCTGGGTTTGGTAAGGAAACTAGCTGGTTTATCTGTGAAAAGTCGGTTTTTTCATCTTTCTCGTTTTTCACGTAAAAAGGGGTGCGAATTTTTACTACGTTACTGTCGCGTACGGCGTACCAACTTGTTTCGAGTTGATATCAACAGACAGTGATCATTATTATCATCTGCGGCCCGCGAAGATTTTTTTGCTACTATGTGGCCCGTGGGTGCTAAAAGGTTGCCGACCCCTGCTCTACAGGTTCGATTTCTAACATAGTTTTGGAAATAAAAAAAACACTCACGAGGTCTACAGCTCACAGAGCCACTAGTTTTAGTTGTTTATAACCCACATGAAACACGAGAGTTAGGCGCGCGGTTGTTTTAAAATAAATAAATAAAATATAAAAAACGCGCAGCGCGTCAAACGCAGCGTTTACATATAAACACATAGCATTGACCGCATTCAAGCACAGTGGACGTTCCTCACCCGTGTCCTCGTTGTCGTCCAGCACGAGCACGCAGTCGGCGAGCGCGTCGACGCGCGGCTGCTGGTCGCGCAGCGCGTCGTGCAGCGCCTGCACGGCCGCCAGGCTCGTCGCCGCGCGCGCCGGCGTGTCGCCCGCCAGCGGGCCCAGCTGCGAGATACGGTCCTCCGTCGCTGTGAGCCATTGGCTGCAAGTGCCCAGTGCAACATATTACAACGCGAAAGAATACGGTAAAATTGGTCTCGCCTGAAACGTGGCAACTCGAGACTCTTTTAACCCCTTTATTTCCCTGTAGCTCAGATCTCGGATATACCCGCGTTATGAAATCGTTAATGTCCTGAAGGTTGCACCGAACGTTGGTAGATTTTTACGGAAAAATTTAAATTGTATCCAGAATTTGACAAGTTCATATGGTAGGAAAGCTGCCGAAGCCATATTTAACGTTTATTGATATAATTCTCGTGGACAGTCTTCGAGTTAAGGATGATTCACGCTAGACCGTTCCGTGTCCGGGCCGGCGCGTCTTTTAGTACAAAAAATCGACGGACTCGCGACGGCCGTCGATTTCTTGTACTAGAAAACGGGCCGGCCCAGGCATGGAACGGTCTAGCGTGAATCATCCTTTATACTGGTTCTGAAACACAATTATCAATCCGACTACTGACCGAAATTCGTGTCGGGTGTGGTGCTGCGCTTTCATGAGCGCCTCGTGCACGGTGGCCTGCCGCGCCATCCCGCGCGCGCGCAGCTGCTCCCACCGCTCCGCCAGCAGCCGCAGCTGCAGCCGCACCTGCAACACCAGCCACGGTTATACTGATGTAGTTACAACACGCCGCCACGCCCGCCTGCTGCGTCAGCTCCGGCTGGGACGGGAGGGAGCACTGACCTCGCGAGCCTCGGCGCCGGAGAGCGCGCCGTCGGCCGCGAGCCGCGCGCCGAGCGCCAGCGCGCCGCCCACGCCCGCCTGCTGCGTCAGCTCCGGCTGGGACGGGAGGGAGCACTGACCTCGCGAGCCTCGGCGCCGGAGAGCGCGCCGTCGGCCGCGAGCCGCGCGCCGAGCGCCAGCGCGCCGCCCACGCCCGCCTGCTGCGTCAGCTCCGGCTGGGACGGGAGGGGGTACTGACCTCGCGAGCCTCGGCGCCGGAGAGCGCGCCGTCGGCCGCGAGCCGCGCGCCGAGCGCCAGCGCGCCGCCCACGCCCGCCTGCTGCGTCAGCTCCGGCTGGGACGGGAGGGGGTACTGACCTCGCGAGCCTCGGCGCCGGAGAGCGCGCCGTCGGCCGCGAGCCGCGCGCCGAGCGCCAGCGCGCCGCCCACGCCCGCCTGCTGCGTCAGCTCCGGCTGGGACGGGAGGGGGTACTGACCTCGCGAGCCTCGGCGCCGGAGAGCGCGCCGTCGGCCGCGAGCCGCGCGCCGAGCGCCAGCGCGCCGCCCACGCCCGCCTGCTGCGTCAGCTCCGGCTGGGACGGGAGGGAGCACTGACCTCGCGAGCCTCGGCGCCGGAGAGCGCGCCGTCGGCCGCGAGCCGCGCGCCGAGCGCCAGCGCGCCGCCCACGCCCGCCTGCTGCGCCGCCAGCTCCAACAGGAAGGCCTCGTGCACGTGGAAGTGGTCCTTGAGGTCCGCCAGCGTGGCGTCGGGCGGCGGCGGCGCGCGCGCGGCCAGCCGCTCCTCGGCGTCCAGCAGCCACGCCAGCGCGTCCTCCAGCGCCGCGGAGTAGCCGCCCAGCTCGCCGGACCCGGTCGTCGCCGTCGATAACGGGCGAGACCCGCTCTGAGAACGGAACACGGCTATAATATTGAAGTACAGAACTATAACCACAGCCAAAGAAAGTAATAAGCGGGAACTTCATTCGGTTAAAGGACCACAGGCTTCGTATATGCTAAAATGAAACAACAGTGTCGTGTTACCTCCGCAGTGGGTCCGACGGGCGAGGCGGGCTCGGAGTCGAGCTCGTGCTCGTGCTCGCACTCGGGCGCCGCCTGCTCCGAGTGCGGCAGCGATTGGAACAGGCACATCAGGTACATCATAATCGACTTCTTGTCCGGGTTCGGCGTGTTCACGTCTGGAACACGACCACTCATTCAGCCTTTATCAAACATCAACGCTTTTGCTAAATCTTCACATTGGAAGCTAGTCAAACTGCATAATGATGTAGTTTACCAGTAGAATATTTTAAGAATCAGATAGACGATTACCTGACGCACCCTCGTAATTTGTCCTTGTATTCTTTATGGAAAATGCTTGTGGGAAACTCGTAAGAAAGAAAAACGTGGAGCATGCACGTTATTCTAAGTAGTTGGAGGTATATTACCTTCTGGGTCGAGCAGGCGGTCGATGCCGAGGTAGTTGGTTGCGAGCGTGAAGGCGTGGTCGAGGCGGTCGTTGGCGGCGCGCGCGGCCAGCGCGGCCCAGTCGAACAGCTGCGGCCGCCAGCGGTGCAGCAGCGCGTTCAGCGCCAGCCCGTCCGCCCACGATGACGTGAAGTTCGTCACGTCCACCCCCTCGTAGCCCTGGCACACGCAACGTTTCATTCTCGATCACAACTAATACATTGACCAAGATGATTTTTTTTGTCTGTCTCTTTCCGAAAACGTGTTTCAGGCGTAAATGCGATGAAATAAACGCTCTAAGGCAACTATTTCACTGAAGAAGCGATGAGTGGATCTCGTGAGCTCGCTTCGGCAGTAACAATGCTGTAAATGATTGACTTATGGTATGTCCACTCCGCTCGCCTCCGTTGTGGAATGGCATACTTCGATATCAAGCGCAGTTCGGAACTCCAGCGGTTACACAGGTTAGTAACTGCCTTAAGAAAGTGACACATGAAAAGATGAAGTACCTGAGTGTGAGCGCGGCACCACGCCAGCAGCGTGCGCTCCAGGCTCGTGTGGTGCAGCTCCGACATGAGCTCCTTCAGGTGGTACTGCACCTGCCAGTGCAGAATGATGCTCCACACCAATCCTGCGCACATTACAACAGTTACAACAACGTCATCAGTAGAAATCCAAGAGTGAAACGTTCCCAGGAGCGGTGTCAATCACAAGTGCTGCTAATGTTTATCTGGCGCCGATTCGATTAGTGCACTATGTACAAGGTGGTATTAGTGTATCTGGTGTGGTTGGGTTACCGAGTATGAGCTTGGGGTTCCCGTCGACGACGTCGCTGCTGGAGATGTTGACGAGGCGCACGCCCGCGTCGGCGAGCGCGCGCAGCGCCGTGCTCACGTTGTTCACGTGGTGCACGCGCATGCGCCCGCGCTCGCGCTTCTGCAACACACACACATACACCACACCGTCAGCAACAACACACAACGCAAATGAATGTAAATGTGTGAGGTGAGCGACGGAAGGACCCGCGCTGTTCCATTACTTCCAAGCACCTCGACCTACTCTGGGTCAGAAGTATGACATGATCTGGTAAGAAGGTCTGGTCTTGATAAAGTCAGCAATTTGTTTCTGATCCTCAAATTCGTCAGTATTGTTTTGTTCCAGTGATTATAATGTAGGTACAATCTTTTAAAATTTCATTTGTACTGTGAGATATCTTATGACCATCAAAATATACGTAGTTTAAAAGTGTTTGAGCTTATTGGAACCCTCTTAACGAGTAGGTGATGATTGTGGAAAATAACATGCAGATGTGTACTGACATATTGCTGCGCGGTGAGTATCTCGAGCAGCGACAGCAGCACCTCGCCGTCGCGCAAGTCCGCGAACAAGTGCGACACCAGCGGCTTGCCGTTCTGGAAACATACATTTTCACGTTTATCGTAGCATGCCTACTTACCTTAGTTTTTAGTCTTGGGACTTGACATTATGCAGAATTGCAGACAAGGACTTGTAGTCGTACCGTACGTTATCCCACGAAAAAAGGATTTACATACAAGCGAGTCCCGAGACTATTGCAAACCCCATTGCGAATAAATGTTGATCTAAATGTATTATTGACGATGAATAAGCATCTCTGTGATATTTATATGGGTCTCTGGTTCTTGTCTTATACAGCCATGAAAAACGCTCTCCTTCCTGATACGGCTTGTGCTTGATTTTTTGCGTTTTCTTCATGACTAAGAACAACATCAAAAACTGTATTGGTACTAAATGCATTTAGCAAAATCTGGCTAAACATTTTGATATGATAAATACCTAGGTTCAGGTAGGTCGGTCGACATCGACATCGGCATACTAACCTTGACCAGTTGCGAGTTGATCCATTTTGCGAATGTTTTCTTCTGTACGTCTTCTCGCTCGTCTGCAACAAAACGAACAAGTCACTTCCGCGTCACACCACTTAAACTGCACACCACTAATTCCTTTATATTTAATCTGACATGCTGTCTAGTGACAGCTTGACACGATTAAATATAAAGGAATCATTTAGATCAGAATCTACAGCAACATCTAGCGTACCATCTTCGGTAGATTTCTCAGAGCTAAGCGCGCTCGCGAGGACCTCCCAACCTTTCAGTAAAGTTATCATTATATATACTAGAACACTAGTCTACCGATGTTATTGTACGAATGGACTAGTATATCAACAAGCGCGGCTGTTTGTCAACCGGCAAATATCTGCGGACGCGGATCATCCGTGTCGAGAGCGCGGCGCGAGAGCCGGCGTGCTCCAGCGGGGTCTATTTACCACCAGAATTGTTTAGATTTACCCACAGATCATGTGGATTTACCTGTCCATTTTAAACAATTGTTTTAAAGATGAATCGGGGAAACTTAAATGGGCGTTAGAGTGAAAACAATAGTCCATGAACTAAATCAATATTATTATTTTCAGAATACCTACGAATAAGAAAAGAACTGGTGTGTGTCAAGAGAAGATTTTAACGATGAGATTTTAATAGTACATTACTTACCAAGGGCGATAAAACAAATAATGTCTCAGATCGCAGGTATTTTACGCCCGAGCCGAAGGCAAGGGCGATAAATATGCGATCTGAGGCTTTCTTTATTATCGCCCGTGGTAAGTACAAAATTTTATGTCACCCCCTGGCCAGGAAGTGGGTTTTTTCGCGCGCGGAGCGTGCGATAATGGCCACTTTATGGCCAGGTGGGACATAAAATGATTTGTAGCCTATTATATAATCACCTTTCTTTTGTCAAGTGTGCGAGCGAGTCAGGTGTTTTTAGTTTAGCCCTATATAAACTGAATACAGCCAATAAAATCAAAGAAGATTCATTAGAAATCAATATCTAATTGATTTCTTATGAATCTAGCTATCTATCTTCTTATTATCTATCTAGTTAGTTAGCATTAGCATTGTCATGCATTATTGATGCCAAATATTGTCGGCCAGCTCCCGGCGCCTGCGCAGATCGAGACGCGGCGTTATCCGCGCTCCAGCGCTTCGGGGCTTGCCTGCCACCGCTCCCGGAATTATTCACGACGCCCAACAGCCACTCGCCACCGACCCGCCAGTCAGGCTCATGTGTCGTCAGCGTTGCCAGATGGGTACGCAATAGTACGCATTGCGTACTATTTTATGGTCTTGCGTACTCGCGTACTCATCCTTCGATTTGCGTACTATTTTTATATTTTAGCACTTGACAGACTTAACAGAAAAAATTTTTTTTTAGGTTTTCCGATTAATATTATTTAGGAACGCACCCAAAAAATTAACTACATACTTCTATAGATTATCTGTGGCTGTCGCACTGACAAGCAAGTGACACTGACAATGGCCAAACAAATTCAAATGACATTAAGACACCATAATAGTCAAGGCAAAATCGAACATATTATTGACAAATTACGGTTTGATTTAGTTTGACTGTACTGTATGATTATAACTTTTACAAGTTCATAAGTCAGCGCCGCAGTTTTGATTTGGTTTGCGCTGTGCTGTTGGCATCTTGGCTCTCGGTAAAATTAAATAAAGCGGTTTTTTCATGTCATTTCACGTCGTCATCGTCAAGTACAAGTTAAGTTTGTAGTACAATTTGTTGCGGCTTGTTATTGTTTTATCGTTCGTATTGATCAAAAAAGGACAGGAATTGACAAGTTTCTTGACATTTTATGAATGTTCCTATCTAGAACAGAACTATTGCGACCTAATGACATAATAAAATCAAAAAAGGGCAATGTTACTATCAATAGTACATTACTTAACAAGGGCGGTAAAACAAAGAATGTCTCAGATCGCAGGTATTTGACGCCCGAGCCGAAGGCAAGGGCGATAAATATGCGATCTGAGGCTTTCTTTATTACCGCCCGTGTTAAGTACAAAATTTTATGTCATCACCTGGCCAGGAAGTGGGATTTCCCGCGCGCGGAGCGTGCGGTAATTGCCCCTTTATGGCCAGGTGTGACATAAAAACTTTAATAAAATCATGGTTACCTATAATCACTTTATTGGTATTATCAATACTTTTGTCAAAATTTGAAATCAAAAAATAATTAAATCTTGTAAGGCCTCTTATGATTTAAAAATGTGTAATTTATGTAGGTCTATACAAAGAGAATATAATAGACCGCGGGCCAACGACAGGTCACGATTACCAATCTCCTCTCGAATGAAAACTTGTAGAATGGTTAAGAAAGATGAATAAAAAAATACTGTGGACGTCTGCCACGATTCCGTTGGTGGGTTGAGGAGCAGCAGCCTCCCAAAGACGTAAAAAAAAAAAAAAATTCAGTCATTTCCTCTCGACTGAAACTAGGTTTAAATGATAGTTAAGAAAATACCTTAACGAAAAAAAATCGTCTGCCACTTGTATCGCGGTGGAATACCCGTCTGCCAAGCACGTGAACATGTAAAAAAAAATAAAAAAAATCAGTCATTTCCTCTCGCATGAAATTTTGTCAGATGATAGTTTATGGACTATTATGAAGAAATAAATTCGTCTGCCACTTGTATCGCGGTGGAAAACCCGTCTGTCAAGGGCCTAAATATTGTATGGGATGAAAAGAAAAAAACAATGCACATCAGCATGTGGGGTATCTATGGATAGGTCTTTGAAAATGATATAGGGGTTTCTATAAAACTTTTCTATTTAAGTCAACCGTTGGTGAGATATTCGCTGTGAAAGTCGTAAAAACTTAATCCCCCGTCTTTAATTTCCAAACTGTGAGGTCAAAAATTCTGAAAAAAATTGGGAGGGTGTAAATAAATAAATACTTTCAAAAATATTTGGTTTGAATAAATTACGTCAAACGGTTTATGAATAAACGCTGAAAAACTGTCATGTTCAAACAAAACGACTTAAGTGACGTGAGTTTCTCATAAAGTTATGACCTTTTTTGCTACGATTTATCAAATAGTGGTTTAAAATGTGAACTAGTAGGTGTCGGTATGGAACCCTTCATTGTGTGTGATCCCAGACGTACTTTAGGATGGTTTGAAAGTTATTCGATATGCCTCAGGTCGTATCTTCATAGGAAACACTGTCTTGCCCAAACAAAACGACTTAAGTGACGTGAGCGAATATCTCACCAACGGTTGACTTAAATAGAAAAGTTTTTTAGAAACCCCTATATTTTTTTTTTTTTTTTTTATTAAAAATGGGATTGCTCTTGGCCAGCATCTAGCCAGGGGGCAAAGATGAGGCCGACGATGAAGCGAGCTCACCCAGAAAATGCCTATTCACTCTTGCCTTAAATAGGCAAACCCCTATATCATTTTCAAAGACCTATCCATAGATACCCCACATGCTGATGTGCATTGTTTTTTTCTTTTCATCCCATACAATGTTTAGGCCCTTGGCAGACGGGTTTTCCACCGCGATACAAGTGGCAGACGAATTTATTTCTTCATAATAGTCCATAAACTATCATCTGACAAAATTTCATGCGAGAGGAAATGACTGACTGTTTTTATTTTTTTTACTTGTTCACGTGCTTGGCAGACGGGTATTCCACCGCGATACAAGTGGCAGACGATTTTTTTTTCGGTAAGGTATTTTCTTAACTATCATTTAAACCTAGTTTCAATCGAGAGGAAATGACTGAATTTAATTTTTTTTTTACGTCTTTGGGAGGCTGCTGCTCCTCAACCCACCAACGGAATGGTGGCAGACGTCCACAGTAATTTTTTATTCATCTTTCTTAATTACTGTACAAGTTTTCGTGCGAGAGGAAATGACTGACGATTTTAACATTGTGGCCCGCGGTCTATAACCACTACGTTCTAGGTCTATACCGTAGAAAGAGGATATATAGAAGGAGGGTTAGCAAATCACACACAAGGACGGAGATATTGTGACAGTTTTTTCTGGGGTTACCACAAAATGAATAATCTCCCCATTTTTACTGACAAGTAGGTTTTTAATTATTGGGAATGTTCAAAATAAACTCTTAGTAAATATTAGAAGAAAGAAGAAGAAGAAAAGTATTTAGAAGAAAAGTATTTTTATATTAGCGGGCAAACACAAAACATCCGATGTCCTCCCAATTACGATATAAATGTGTACTAATTTAATACCTACATTAAAGTTAACAAAATCACGATTAGATTAAAACGTCTTAGTTATTCAGCCATTATAATAATGAAATTCACAATAGTATTCTAATCACGTCACAATTAAATTTTTTATCTGTTATTTTTAACATTCGAGCCGGTTTAGTTTACCCAACATTATGGGTAACATATTTTTTTATACTCTGGCCACTGGTTCATCGATGACATTTCGGTGACAACGGCCGGTGACAAATAATCGGTTCCTTATACGCGATGAGGGACAGAAGATATGTCATTTTTTCTCGCTCTTACGTGTGTTATTGTCTATGCTTACATCTCCTTCACACACCTTTGTATGTGTGTATCGCCAGTTCCATCTTATACTTGTTCCATGGTCTATACACAGTCTCTAACTGTCATAATAAATAATCCGATATTATCATGGTGTATAATTTCTTCAGCTGACAACCAAAACAAAATCCAAAATCCGTGAAACGGTGAAATGTGTTATTTTAAGGCCTTTGTTTATGCACCAGCTGCATAAAGCACAGTTTGTCGATAAATGTTGTTCGGCGTACTCAAACTTGAATTTGCGTACTATTTTTAAGAGCTGCGCGTAACGAAACGTAAAACCCATCTGGCAACACTGTGTGTCGTAAACAATAGCGCTCAAATCACACTAGATCACATAAAACCAACCCACAGAAATAGGAGTAGGAGACTGCTGAAGGCAGCATTAGCCTCAACATATGCTTGCAAACGTCACCATAATGTAGTGTTAGAAGAGCTCCGCGTAGAATTGTTTCGCGGCGCTGCTATAGGGACACTCGCGATAAGGTAGCCCTCGATTTGACGGTTAAGCCCGTGCTGTACGATGGATGGCCGATGTGTTCTCAGCTAGAAAGTGAATAGATGTAGTCATAGACGATTAGTCCGCTTATAAATATCTTCGCTAGAAACTGAAGTTCACACGCACAGATTACAATCATATTGCACATACAGATCAACGGACTTATCGTGAACTGTATGTTTTTACAGCTGACTGAGCCTGTTATCAGAGTCACACAAGAATTATCGATTTCGTGAGATAAATAAAACATTACCTCATATAAATGATATCACAGCATCACTCGGAATTCGGAATCGTCAGTGCGTCACCGGCGCGGACGCATGTGTCAGATTGTAATAATGTAATATAATCGAGTTGTATATTTTAAATAGATTAATTTATTATTTATACAATAATTAAAAGCAATTAAGAATTAATAAAACCAAATTAATGTCACCGGAAATACTAAAAGTACAGCTCGAATGGAGGTGGGGATTTTAGCATAAAAAGGGGTGTCCGCCATTGGAGGGCCACATTGTTGCTCGTCACTTGCTGAAGGCTAGTCGTCTACTAAAATCCACACCTCCATGTTGAAATTATAAAATATTTTACTGGTCAAAGTGGTTAAGTCCCAATAGGGACACGTGGGAGTTAAAATAATTGTATTGTGGTTCTGCAAGGATCAAATATTCATGTAAGTAAATAATAAATGTGTACTAATCGAATATTACGTTTTATTATACTTTTACATCTCGCCATCCATAGCATGACCCTGTTTTCTTAATAATTAGGTACTTACATACTTTTTTAATCCATAACTAAGGACTAGCCTTATAACTTCTCATTAATTTTCCTAATATCAGAAGTTGGATCGTACAATTTATAACACGCCCTTCATACTTTTTTTTCTGCTTTTGATTGCAAGTCATGGAGTCGACCCCGATTTTGGACAGCCTCGTGAAAGCTATCCAAGATGCAGTTACGTCGAACCACAGGCATGATGACGTCGCGCTACCCCTGTTCAACCCCGAAAAGAACGACAATGGAGCAGAGGCGTGGTGCAGATCGATCGAGAAACTTGGTGCAGAATTAAAATGGAGCAGCATTCAACAAGCTTGCTAAAGCCGGTAAGGCCCTTCGGGGCTCTGCTTTATTATGGTTTGAGACCTGGGAGCCGGAGACAGAACGTTCTTGGGAATCCTTGCGTAAAGACATTTGTGATTTGTATCCCGAGAAAAAAAATCTTTCTGAAAGACTGTCAAAGGCTGTTACATTTACCTCTGACTCTAGTGACACCTATTGTGAATACGCCAGGGAAAAAATCAGGTTGTTACGTAACACTAAAGTAGCATTCACGGAACCCCAATTGATCGAGCTTGTATGTGGGGGTATAACTGATGTGAGCGTTAGAATGTCAAGTCTGAATAGCACAGTAGGTTCAACACAAGAATTACTAACTTTGCTTTCATCTTACGAAAAGATAGCTAAAAAGAGGCCGTTGGAAAACGTTTCACAGTCTGTAAATTTAAATGCCAAACGATTCAAATCAAATAGCGATATGCATAGGGAAGAGAAAATGTGTTTTGTTTGCGGAAAGAATGGACACCTAATGGCTCGTTGCCCTAAAAATTTACCTCAAACGGTTGCAAAAGATTCAGTGATTGAAAATAATCAAACTACTAAAATAATTTGCTCTTTCTGTAAAAAAGTGGGTCACACATTTGAAAAATGTTTCCACCGCGTTGCCTGTACAGTTTGCAAAAAAATGGGACATTCTCCTGACAAATGTTTTCAGCGTTTTCAACAACGTGATCAAGATAAAAACGTTAATAACACCGAATCAAAGTGACTAGACGGTAAATTAACGGACATTTGCATAAACAATGTACACGTGCCATCACTACTAGACTCTGGAGCGGATTGTAGTATTATTAAAGAATCGGTAGCAAAAAGCCTTGGGTGTTCCTTCTTACCTTGTTCTTTATATCTTGATGGGATTGGCAATGGGAAGCTTCACGTGTTTGCTAAAATAGTAGCACCGGTTCAGTTTCGTGACATACATATCCAACTAGAACTATACGTAGCTAAGGATGACGATTTCCACTATGACTGTCTGATCGGGCGTAATGCGGTACAGGATTGCGATATAGCAATAATTACGAATTCGACAGGCAGTAACTTAGTACGTATTAAAAATGACGAGGTTCAGTCTCAGGTTTGCTCGGTTCAGGTTGATGTTGGTATGAATGACGTAGTAAACTGTCTTGACCATTTAGATAAATCCTTACACGATAGTGTACTCAATATTTTTCAAAAATACCCTACAATTTTACCTACAGACGATCACGTGAGTACAGTAAAAACGGGTCAACTCAATATTCGGTTGAAAACGAATAAGGTAATTAATTACCGACCCTATCGTATGGCTCCGATTGAGAGGGAAAAGGTACAAGATATTATTAATGATCTACTACAAAAAAATATTGTAAGAGAAAGTGATTCAGAGTTTGCAAGTCCAGTGTTATTAGTGAAAAAAGCCGATGGCACCGATAGGTTATGTATAGACTATCGGGCATTAAATAAAAATATTGAAAAAGAACGGTACCCTCTCCCCCTCATCGAAGACCACATCGATCGTTTAGGGAAAGCAAAATATTATATTTCTCTTGATATGAAGAACGGCTTTTACCAGATTCCTGTGGCACCGGATGCCATAAAGTACACTGCCATAGTAACGCCAGATGGTCATTATGAGTTTTTAAAAATGCCTTTTGGAATTTGCAATGGACCTTCAGTCTTCCAAAAGGCCATAACGAAAGCAGTAAAGGACCTTAAATTTCTGTTAGTCTACATGGATGACCTGTTGATACCCTTTACTACAATATCAGAAGGGCTTGACTATTTGGACCAAACGTTTAAGGCTTTGTGTGACGCGGGTTTTACAATCAATTTAAAAAAGTGTAGATTTTTTGAAACTAGTATTGATTATTTGGGGAGAACCATATCACATGAAGGTGTTAAACCAAGCCAAAAAAAGATATCTGCTCTAATTAACTCCCCAATTCCCGAAAACGTGAAACAGGTCAGGCAATTCATGGGGCTCGCGAGTTACTTCAGGCGGTTCATACCAGAATTTGCACATCGGACTGCTTGTATAACTAAACTATTGAAAAATAACCAAAAGTGGGAATGGGGACCGGAACAACAGGAGGCTCGCAATTATGTACTTAATTATTTGACGAATGAACCTTTACTTACAATCTTTGATCCAAGCTTACCGACAGAATTACATACTGACGCAAGCTCAATCGGATATGGTGCCATACTCCTTCAAAAATCTGGCGGTATCAATAAAGTTGTAGCCTATTTTAGTAAGAGGACAAGCCCCTGTGAGTCCCGGTACCATTCCTACGAATTGGAAACCCTCGCTATATATAATGCCCTGAAACATTTTCGCGTCTATCTGTTGGGTATTAGTTTCAAAATAATTACTGATTGTAATTCGATAAAATCAACATTTAACAAAAAGGATTTATCACCACGCGTGGCGCGATGGTGGAGCTACATGCAAGATTTTACGTTTGACGTTGAGTATAGGAAAGGGCAATATGTCAATCATGTAGACTACTTAAGCCGGAATCCAGAGATTAACGTAGAAACTACACTTATTCCTTTAATGCCAGAAGTCAAAACCAATACTATCAATGTCATAAATTCACCTCGCTCTTGGTTAGAGACTTCTCAGGATCAGGATTTAGAGACTCAGGGTTTGATTGAAAGGGTACGGTCTGGGGATTTAGACAATAACCAGTACATGATTCAGAATAATTTATTATATTACAAATCACAACCGACAGCCATACCTAGATTATATGTACCTAAAGGAAGTAGACTAAACATTCTGCGTTTGTTCCACGATGATAACTGCCATGTTGGTTCTGAAAAAACGCTTCAAAAGATTTGTGAATACTTTTGGTTTCCTGGACTTTCAAAATTTGTGAAAAAGTACATAACCCACTGTCGTGTTTGCGTTGAGAAGAAAAGTCATTGTGGACCAAAACAAGGAATGCTACATCCCATTGATAAAACTCCAATTCCATTTCACACAGTTCATTTAGATTGTACCGGACCGTTCCCACAATCTAGTAATGGTTACAAGTACCTTCTAATTATAATTGACGGGTTCACTAAATTCTGCATTTTAGCCCCGCTCAAAACAATGGGTGCTCAAGAATTGGCCGACAAAGTACGTGATACTGTAATTATGTTCGGAACGCCATCCTTGATTATAACTGACCGCGGTACAAATTTCAATTCCCGACAAATGCGAGACTTATTCGAAGAATGGCAAATTAGGCATCATTTGATTTCCACTGGCACGCCTCGTGGAAACGGGCAAGTTGAACGTTACGTATCAACCATTACTAACATGTTAAGTACCACCTGTGTTGACGCGTCAGACTGGCCGAGCGTATTGAGTAAAGTTCAACTTTCCTTAAACACGACAGTGCAAAAATCCACAGGATTTTCACCAATGCGATTACTTATTGGTCGAAACGCTAATATCCCCACTGTACAGGCCCGGTTAGATGAGGTATTAGAAAATAACGATGAACTTATAGATGTTAGGGCAGATAGGGTACTGGCGCAGCAGCGTCTAAAGATTATAGCCGAAAAATCAAAGGACCGCTTTGATCTAACCCGTCGAGATAATATTCAATATAATATAGGAGATACCGTGTATGTTAGTCAGGATCATAGGCGACATAATAAGTTAAGTGCTAAATATAAGGGACCTTATGAGATTATTAGCATAGAGGATAATGATAGGTATTCGCTAAGAGGTATTGGCTACTTAAGAAATATGACCGTGGCTAAGGACAAGCTTCGGCTATGGCCGGGTGATTTTGACGGGCAGGTTGAGTAGCTGAGCCTAGCTTAGCTTAGCTTAGCCTTCGCTGCTCGACTTGTTCGTCGGAATCATGAAACATGTTTCTTAAATGGCTAGCTAATTTTACTATTGTAATTATGATTATGTTGATATTATAAGAATGTGATGAAATTAACATATGTAATCATGTAGTGTTATACAATTATGATGTGGGTGGATGAACTGGTGTGATACACCGATTATGATTGATTATATTATGGCTAAAGGGGGAGCCAGAGATTAATTTTCCTTAGCTGGTGTCCGGCATCACTGTTTGCGGGTGATTGAGCTTCACTGACGGCGGGTGTTGGCCGCACACAGTAAGGAAATATTAAGTAATTATTATTGGGAATTTCTATTGCTACGATCTTGATTGACTGATTATTCAAGGTATGATTATTTATGAGATATTATTTAGGTGAAATGTTGGAATATTTATACCTAGTATAGCACCGATAATGTATTGTAAATAAATATTACTTTTAAGTATTAGGTAGATACTTATGGGTGTTACTTGTGGGTGTTAGTACTTGTATAGGTATTACTTAAAGTAATACTTACACTTTAAGTGTGACTTATTATAAATAATTACTTTAAAAACAAATTTTATATAATTGCTACTTCGAGAACGAAGTGCCTATCAGTATGGCCGTGTCAGATTGTAATAATGTAATATAATCGAGTTGTATATTTTAAATAGATTAATTTATTATTTATACAATAATTAAAAGCAATTAAGAATTAATAAAACCAAATTAATGTCACCGGAAATACTAAAAGTACAGCTCGAATGGAGGTGGGGATTTTAGCATAAAAAGGGGTGTCCGCCATTGGAGGGCCACATTGTTGCTCGTCACTTGCTGAAGGCTAGTCGTCTACTAAAATCCACACCTCCATGTTGAAATTATAAAATATTTTACTGGTCAAAGTGGTTAAGTCCCAATAGGGACACGTGGGAGTTAAAATAATTGTATTGTGGTTCTGCAAGGATCAAATATTCATGTAAGTAAATAATAAATGTGTACTAATCGAATATTACGTTTTATTATACTTTTACATCTCGCCATCCATAGCATGACCCTGTTTTCTTAATAATTAGGTACTTACATACTTTTTTAATCCATAACTAAGGACTAGCCTTATAACTTCTCATTAATTTTCCTAATACATGCATTATAACTTGGGATTTATAAGTAAAGTTGTTCGTGGTCGGCAGAGCGCGCCGACACGATGAAGGTCAGTTTTTATAACTTTGAAGATTGTTGCGTTGATGCAATACTTGCGAAAACACAGCAGTTATCTATTTATACTTTGGGCAAACTATCTTGTCATTATTTAAAGTATAATAGAGGTCAGGACGGGTATTAGAGTGACACTGGTCTAGTGTCAAGAAAGGAGCTTGGTCAATCCATAAAAATATAGGCTGCGAAGCCGTCATACACTAAAAACTGAAACTTTAACATTACCATGAGTGTTTCTATATCCTAATCTTGAGCTATTCATAAAAAAAATTGTCCGAATACGCAGACGGCTATTATAGCTAACAAATATTACCCTATCGAAGGTAATATAAAATCACCGAATAAGTAATAATAAAGTTAATAAAATGTACCTAGATGAGATTAATCGTTCGATGAATTTGTTTCTAGGTCAATCGATCATGATCTCATTATCACGACACGACTTTCTTTCTGATTGAGGAACCGAGTCAAGGGCAAGGTAAAAAACGTAAAATCTTAGACATCAAACGTCTGGCTCAGGCCATAGCGGGGCACCGTCATCTCGAACGATACAGATGTACGGTTAATTTTAGACAATAACCAAAACATCAAGCAACCCATAATATTTACACTAAGCAGTTGCTTTAAGGCGGATTTGTTTACTATGTCCGTGCTCCGTAGAGACGAGCGAGGATGTATCCTGGCATTCCTGGGACTTCCACTTGTTTCAATTCTAAGCAAAATCGGCTACGAGTATGTCATTTAAAACCAGCTATCTAAAAGCTGCAGCCTATCTCTCACATAACTACCATAAGTTTGGTTTTTGATAAGTGATAACGCTGAGAGGTCACCACCTTGTTACGAATATATGGGTCACGAAGGACAGGCACACCAACAAGGCCGAGCTCTTATGACCAGACGCCGGATTTAGAGCCATATCGCACCGGTCGTCCACCTGCGGCCACGTGTGACGGAGGCGGTCCATTCATGATGCATCGTGCAACTAGGCTGCGCTTAATTGATAGCCTTAAACCATGCATGGCTTGCTTGGCCCACTTTTGTTTTACGACCGCTACTAACTATAAATACTTATTCAGGTCTGCAGCTACGAGTATATTACGGACAACAATATGAAACAATCACGCGACAAAATCGATATCGATGATAGTCACTAATCAACATGAAGGGCGACGACGGGAACGTATCGCGCTAAGTGATCTGTCAATCGCGTATCCAATCACCCGATCAGGCCAGCGGCGGTCGCGTCAATAAACGATCGTGTTCATTCGAATGACGACACGATGAACCTTACTGCAGCGAAATAAGGTCTGCAATGATCAAGTTTACGAGTGTCGTTGGAACACAACATAATGCGTCGCGTCGGCGCGTGCGGCTATACGGATGCACCGATGTTTTTGTAGCCTCGTACCAGATGAATCGTCATTAGTATAGCAACATGACAAGTTAACATGAGGATTAGTTGACTTTATCTCGTAGCAGTAAGACTGAATCAGCAGCTGCCGACGCAGGCACCAGAGCGTGAGCATTCCGCGCGCGCCGTCGGTTTCTCCGGGCCGATGTTCACGACTCTAACTCGCTTTTTACGCACCAGCATAAGCCTAGTCTCCTACATATTAAATCGTAACACTATTGTAAGAGTGGTCATAAGCGGCGTTCTTTATCACACGGCGCCTTGGTGCAGCGTGCTGTTCGATGAAATCTTTATTTGATCTGTGCACTACTGTTCCACTTGGTAGTGAGTCGCCCTCAGTTTGCCTCAAACGCTGCTGGTACTCGTAGTGGTACGAATCTTGGGGTCAAATAAACTAAGCTTGCCAATCTTGCAAGGTGGGACTGTGAATAGCATAGCAGCGGCGCAGCGACACTCGACTCCCGCGCACAACTTGACACCCCCTTTCACAACACTGCGGGATCGTTTGCAGATTATGTTTCTAAGAGACAGTAAAAGTAGGTTGTGTAAATGCTTCGATGTAGCTCTGGTACCCTCTGAAAGTTACGTCTAATATGGAGCGCTCAATGTAAATATCTGACTAGGAATTTTAATATCAAATGGCAGTCTCCCCAAGAAAGCCTACGCTAATAATAATCGGTTCAACAATATTCGGCCGAGTCGATGAACGGACAGTTTGTAGGAGATACAACCGACACGTGTATTTTTATGACAGAAATGATGTGCACAGCCCTAACTTGGCATGTTTACATAACTATCTTATTTGAATGATAGGCCTACAATAAATAGTAACGGTAGCGAATCCTTGTCATAAGAGACAACGTGGTATAGCGCGGGCAATGCCCTCCGCGCGGCGCATACTTATTGCGTGTTATCCGGGAACCTCCGGGAATACTCCACTCTGGTAACGTAGGACACAGCCTTTTGTTGAACTAACTACACTAGCGTATTGTATGTTGTGCTCCTGGTGTATGACCACTATAGAGCTCCCGGGGAGCGCTCTGTTCGAAAAGACGTGCTGCACAGCGAATCCTCGATTTAGACAAGACTAGGACATGTAACTAGGTACCTTGTTTGGCATTGCCTGCAAAACGTTTTTCATCTACTATATATATGAGAAAAGGGTTACATATTAAAATACCTAAAATTGATATACCTATTTTCAAAATACCTATGTACGAAATACCTATTTTTTTAAATACCTACCATTTATTTAACCTATTTTCATAATACCTATTGGACGAAATACCTATTGAACGATTAACCTAAACTTGTAATAACTACTATTAAAATACCTATGTACGAAATACCTATTTTTAAAATACCTATATGTCATTAAACCTACGGTCGTAATACCTACAGTCAAAACCCCTGAAGTCGAAAATAAGTCGAAATACCTACAGTACTAAAGCCTAGCTAAGTGTTTACTGTTATTATATACAAGTTAAATTATTAAAAAAACCGGCCAAGTGCGAGTCGGACTTCGCACATTTAGGGTTCCGAACCGACTGCAAAGTTAAGTTGGTTTTTATAGGAAAAATAAGGAAAATTCAAAGAAAAAATCTAATTTATCAATATATTAGTATTTGTTGGTAAAATATACGTAATAAGAAACATTATTCCCAAATTTTAAGTTTATAGATACTTAGGAAGTTAAAAAATTCTTCGGAACAAAATTTCCTAAAAAAGCTGACTTTGGTGGCTTCTCATTCCTTTGTTTTCCAATATTTTTTTAAATTAAAAATATAGTAGCTCAATGAGCCCTAAACAACGATACCCCACTCGATAGGGTAGGATAAAAAATTTTTTCGCGCCCCCCTTTTGCTGTATGGGCCCCACTTAAAAAAATTTAAGTTTTGACTATTTGTATGGTTTCGGGCTAACAAGATTCTTATTCTGTATAAATTTGAAGCCTGTAGCCCCTACCGTTTGGCTATAAAACCTGTGTGACAGACGACGGACGGACGGACGGACGGACGGACGGACGTCTGGGCGTCACCAATACCGCTTCTACATATTCTACTCTAAGGCAGGTCGGTGTAGGTACGACGACGAGCGAAGCGAGGAGGAGTGGTTAGGTAGAACCGCAACCCTACAGCGCGCGAGCCGAACGAGCAAAGCGAGCGTGCCGCGGTAGCGGCCGGCGAAGCGCCAGAAACGATCATTTTCCCACAAAATTATTATTCAACTGACATTCTTGAATTTGATATTTTTTACTACTACATACCTATTTCAAAAACCAATTTTTAAAAACCTGTCGCGATAACGTACTGTAGGTATTTTGACAGTAGGTATATCAAACTTAGGCGAATCGTCCGTTAGGTATTTCATCCGTTAGGGATTTTGAACAGTAGGTATTTCGTTAAATAGGTTTTTTGAACGTAGGTATTTCAAACTTCGGTCATTTAAACTGTAAGTTAAATAACTGTTAGGTATTTTAAAAATAGGTATTTCGTACATAGGTATTTTGACAATAGGTATATCAATTTTAGGTATTTTAATATGTAACCGAGAAAAGAAACTTAAAGTTTCTTCCATTTTATTTCTTTCAGATAGAAACTATCCTCAACCTCACATCGAATCAAAGTAGCAGAAGAAAAATATAGACTCCCACTCTACTTAAGCCTACCAATTGTTATTTAATTGGGAGGATTGTATTTGTGGGAGGAGTGTCGAACTTTGAGTTGCGTATGAATGAGAAACCAATTTGGGGATGATGCCGCATCAATGCGTGTACATCAGTAATCGGGCGGCGGGATCATTCGTGTCACCGCGTCTTTGGACTGTCTGCTGGCGGGACAATTAACCATTAGCTGGAGCAACGGGTTAGAGCGATACAACAGCGTGGTGGGCGGGAGGGCCACGCAAACGATGGCTACCAGTCCATGACCATGAAGTGATAAAAGAACGTAGAAGATAACAATATTACAAATCTTACCAGCAACCTGCCTCATCGCCAGTCATTGGCATGCAGTTTTTGCAGAATTAGTCACGAAATAAGGTTGGACGCGCCAATAATTGGAGGAGTATCGACAAAAGGTAAGTTTACTGACCCCATCTATATATTACGCACAATCGCTACGAATTTGGGGGTCAGTTTATTCTTTAAACGGGCACTGAACTGAGTACGCTGCTTGTGGACTAGTTAATATGATATGACCTGAGAGTTCGTAACTGCTATTGCGGATTAGGAGCTCTGTCTCGAACGCTTGTACAGCCATGGTCACGGTAAGCGGTTCTGAATAACAATTCCTACTGGATGCTACGCTCGAACTTTCAAATTCTTCTACGTACTAATATGTGCTAATGAAATCTGCCAAATCAACCGTGGGCGTATTAGCGTTTCTTCTAAACAATAACCCACACAACATATAGACAGCCACGCGAGCCCCATTGCCGCACCAGCTAATAACGGACTGAGTCACCGACCGCCGGCTTAACTGCTCTTAATAACTGCATAATTAAATCGTTTGACGAAACAAATTGTAACGAGCGTGTGCTGAATTCGCTCCATTTTATTGTACTACAAATAGAAATGGCCGGGAATTGTTCCCGCCTCAATTAGTCTCATGTTCCACAAGGCGACCACTTGTCCATAATACCTACTCCATAACCAAGCAATACCACTAAGGCCTGTCACTCGGGGTGAAAAAGCTCAGCTTTATTACAAAATACTAATAAAGCGTACACAGGAAATGGGTGACGTCTTTTACCTTTGAGTAGATATAAGAGTATTTGCTACTTTTTACCGTTGTTAACTAAGTGATAAAATAAGCTTCATCCAAAATTCCAAACGCTCTTTCGTTCCTAATTCCCGAACCTTAGGCGTGTATTTGATATCGTGACTACAGAAAACTAGCCTATTCACCGTACATTTTTGAGTCAACAAGCAAAGATGCATTGAGATGGTTTGATCCCCAATCGTTCGCCTTGACCTATTGACTCCGTGATACGACGCGCCGCGAGACCGAATATTACCTACGAGAGCGCATTGAACCGACCCCGAGCCAACGCCGACACTGAACTAAAGCTCAAGCCACACAGAGAGCGGGCGGGCGGTGGCGGCGCGGTGGCGGCGCGGGCGCGGGCGGCGGCGGCGCGGGCGCGGGCGGCGGCGGCGCGGGCGCGGGCGGCAGCGGCGCGGGCGCGGGCGGCAGCGGCCTTTGTCGGCAGCCGCCACCGCCAAAAGCAGCTCCCGCGCCGCCGCCGCCCGCGCCCGCGCCGCTGCCGCCCGCGCCCGCGCCGCCGCCGCCCGCGCCCGCGCCGCCGCCGCCCGCGCCCGCGCCGCTCTCTGTGTGGCTTGAGCTTAAATCACTCGTAAACCGACCGACCGATTGACCGTTTACATTTATTATTGAGGATAGAATTTGCACGATTCATAACTTAAGACTCTTTAGTTGTCTTTAGATAGATAGAAGACGGAGATTGTAAGCTTCCGCACGTTCCGTAACCAAATGAAGAATATAGAAAAATAGCTATTTATCCCCGGACCATGGCGATGTTGTTCAATCTAGTGGAAGGATCTCGGATCTCGCCACTAGATGCTTAATGACGTTGCAATTTTGTCGGCACTCTTATTTCTTGGAAGGTGAATCAACGCGCAAAGCAACACGCCAACCTGACAAACTCAATCATTTGTTTGTTCTCAAGTTTCTCAACAGATATGTCTTGGTTCCTACGGGTTCTCTAGCAGTAGCGCATAGCCAACACGTGACTGATATTTATCAGTCACGAATGAGTCTTTACTCGGTCCACTTTTCTTTGCATTTAAGCAATTACATTTTTTGTTCGCTTATTGAAGGCCCTTGATTGTAACATTTGTAACATCTGTGGATTGCTTAGTTAGCTTAGCTCGTTGCGCTCGCGCGGTGACGTCACGCGGGAGCACACGCGCGCAGGCGCCGCGCCGCACACTCGCGCGCCGTGTCATAAGTCACCGCGGGAGCTGTCTATTGTCCCCCGGTCTTTGCTTACACTTTTACGACGCATACAAATTAATCGATTATGGAAATGGGCTTCATAAACTGTTTTGTTTCGAACAGACGTGCAAACGCATATTATATGTTGTATGACCTGCATGAAGCGTCCCGGAAGACGGTATGTAGAATAGAATCGTATCGGTTTAGTGCGCTAAGGTTATCCCCGTGTATGATGCGCACTTGAATTCAGGTCGGATTCTGATTAAATGCCGGTCGCGTTTTCCAAGGTACTTAAGTTGTCAAGGTGAGCCCTCAATCTGACGGGGGTTGAGGGTTGAGGTATATTCCTTGGCAGGTGGCAAGAGATCAATTATTGTGACGATCCTTGTAGGAGACCTACGTCCAGCAGTGTACGCCTCCCAGCTGATGTCATGATGATGAGTAGTACTACGTAATACGTGACAACATCCTATCATACAAGCACCTACAACATGGAGGTACTTAACCGACGAGGTAGGGTCACATTTTACGAAAATCGGCAAGTTATGTGACGTATGCCACTTGAGCGGATCAGGAAAGCCCAAAAGATGTCTTGTGGGTCTTGGCTTGCTTGGCATCATCACCAGGAGTGCCAACTGCCAATGCAAGGTCTCACAATAAGATTATGCGTATTGGAGGAAATGAAAAGGCATGAATCCGCAGCTGTGAATGGAACCGGGATCAATACTATGACGAGTAAGAGACATCGGCATCGTTGTAAAAAAGAAAATGAATATAATTATCTAATCATTACACACACATATGTGTGCTCCGTTCCGTTGCGTTATGAATATGCTTATACATATGCGGGCCCTCTCAGTTAAAGGGTTACGCAACCGCCACGGCGAGCCCCCAGGGGCGTGTGAAAGTTACTGTTTATATTTAGTACAAATGACACCAAGTTTTTGTTTTTATGAATTGACTGTTTGCTATATACAGCTACACTTAACAGATGCCGGTATATAACAGTCAATAAGGCTGCGTTTCAGTGGCGGAGCGTCCATACAACTCGATTCCCACCGGCTTGCCTAATTTTCAACCAGTCCCGGTTTTTTACTACGGCTCATGAAGAATAAGAAAGGCAAATTATTTCCGGCTTCCCTAAGAATATAATTGACGCGCCGCCACTGCTGCGTTTCCACCAGAGATATGCGAGGATGTGTTTTCATAAGTATATTTGACACCTCGCTCGGCGCGTTGCGAGTACTACCTATAGTAATATAACTTCGTTTCTAATAGCTGCAGTCCATTTTTTTTTTAACGCGCGTTGATAAAGCAGTTGTGTAAATTAGGGATCAAATTACTAGCTAGAGATTTATAATTTACGAATTTAAATCTCTTCCAGCGTGACATAGAATGGTAATAATACTTAGATTGAATGAATGGTCATTGATCAAGTTAAGTGTATCCACCGTCAGCTGAGTAGAGACATCAGAAAAGTGAACGAGACGCTTGCGTCAGTCGGCGCCTAGATAAGTGCCTATTCACAATGCTTGCCTCAGACGACATCAGTAGGAATCATAAGTCCGACAACGATTACATATAGTTGCTATGAATCACCAAGTCTGAATAAAGACGAGTTGACAGAATATGAACCGCATAGCAGGTGCAGCGCGCCAGGCGCCGCGCCGCGCGCGCCGGCCGGTGCACTCACGCGGGCCGCCGGCTAATCCTGCGCGAGCGGACATCGGGATACGTGCACTAGACTTCCGTGGACACCTGGACATGCTTATACCAATCATTTGCATAATCACATTAACCTGACACTACAGAGCCATCTCGGCAGCACGTCAGATGTGTTTGAACGCTTCGTTGCATTGCATCAGACATTTTTAATTTCTTTCACTCATGGTTGAAAATCCGGGTAATGAATACCTAAAGCTTAAATTCAGCTTTTTTGTCGCCTAACTTGTATTGTATCTTGGAACATAGGGCTTAAAAATTACAACTACGAGCTGACAGATATAAGAAATAAGGAGCAACGCTCACTTGCTTTAACTGCTCCACGAAATTAAGATTATTGTTAGATGACTTGGATCGTCAGTTAGAAGGTTATCGAAAGCACGACCAATCACAGCAGGCGGTGCCGAGCCGACAACGTAACGACTCAAAAATACAGCAAACTCTTGGAGTTCAATCAAGTGTATAGTACCTATTTACACAAACTACTATATCCGACCTCGTTATGATACGTTTTCGCACTTTAAGAATTATATCAAAGAAGTTTCTTCCGACATAATTATTTTTATTACACTCGTCTGTGGCAATGAAGCCCGCCTAATGTCGTAGCCTAGGAGCGCTTGCAACTCTGAGGATGTCACGTGCGCATTGCCGACTCAATAAAAATGTATGTTCCACTCCTTTCTTGAAGAACTCCTTACTGTAGTCCACCTATCGGTGCTCACATTGAAGTCAATATGTCACCCTCACGGTATGTAAGTGAATCGTATGTGGTGTGTAATTTTGCATTGCCTAAGAGTGTTACATGAACAATTGAACATAACAACATTAGGTGGACACCGCAGTTGCGCAGGCGACGAAATCCGAGCGCCGCCCAGACACACTTCCCTAAACCCTACAAGCTAGGCTACATCACACACTAGCACTGATAATCAGTAGACAGTTATCCATGCGAACTCACAACGCCTGCCTCCAACCAGTATAGATAGGTAGATAGAACTGACTTGCGACTATGCTTCGTGGGGATCAAGTTACACCAGTCTATAACATTGTTGAGATGTTAATTCGCATGGCAGGGCGCGGAATCCTCGAGATACGGCGAGTCGCTTTCTTTGGCGCAAGTGGTGCGCGACCGACCACGCGCCGGCTCTACATGAAAACCATTTTCCGCTACTGAACCATGCATTATAATAATATACAAGGCATTCTATCATTAAAAGCACGAAAACGGTCACTTGCAATGTCATCTGACTCCACAGCATGTGCATAGATTGCACGGGTAAATAAATATTTGACACGCTATAACAGCGTTTATTATCGTAACATTTTTGATTGCTTTAACCTGTCCAATATTCCATAAGGCGATGTTACATATTGACACTACTTGGTTGGAAACGGGCAAAATAAAGAGTTGACAATGAAGGAAGTACCAAAGTTAATTTTTGGTGTGTAGGGGAATTCCCAAAAAGGTTGAGATCACATAATGCCATTCACATTAAGTTTCGCAGCCTAGTGATTCTTCTTCCTTGTTCAAAACCACATGACCGAGGGCTCTGTGACCACCATATACCGGGTGTCGCAAAACTTTGCCACACGGAGGGAAAGTACCTTAAATCAGGGGTTGGCAATAGGCGGACCACGGTTTTCATTAAAAGAATTATTCTGGACCTCCAAATTATTAATTATTATTAGTTTTACACTACAGATTGAAAGGGTTACTCATTAGGATTATTTTTTCTTGAATAACACAGCATCTCAAACAAAAGGAAGACCATGAAATTTACCATTTAAATTCTAATTAATACATATGGTACCATATGAGATTTTTTCAAAATGTTGGAATGGAGTTCCAATTACTTTTAAAAATAAAATGAAGTACTCTTTCAGTAAAATTTCCTATTGTCAAAATTTAAGGGACTTTCGCTCCATGTGGCAAAGTTTTGGCACACCCAATATGTCGCTTTAGTAAAGTTGGCAGTGCTCCTGCTCCCTGAACAGATTTTTTGCCTTCCTCAAAAAGCCTTGAAGATTCAAGTGTGTAAAGCCCTCAACTTTATCAAACCAATGGCTAGGTATCCTGCCTCTGCTTCTTTAGCCCTAACTAATGAAAAGTAAATTCAAAACAATGGTCAAAGGAAAAGTAGGGTTTAATTTCTAGGTAATCTATATATATACATATAATAAAGCAGAAGAGGGTCGAAAATCTGTACATTGAAGATATTAGTAAAAAAGTCGATGGAGGGGTCTAAGAATCAATAACAGAACACGTTTCAACTGTTTTTAGAATTCGTGTCTGTTTGTCTGTTTGTCTGTTTGTCTGTCTGTTTATATGTCTAACTATCACGCGAAAACTAGCGAATGGATTTTAATACAGCCTTCACTAATATGTTTATTGGATCTTCGGCCAGGTTATAGGCTATAAAAATCATATAGGTTAGGGATGAAAGGGGGTGAAAAGAGGGGTTAAACTTTGTATGATAAGTCTTTCAGTTCATGATTTACAGGCTTGAAAATTGGTAAGTATATACATGGACGCAAAGTAAATAGAACCCCATTCAAACATTTTATAATAAACAGATAGTATTTGAAAAAATGGGGGGTGAAATAACAATACCTCTGCCTCTCAGTGCTAAAGACAAAAATACAAAAGTCCCTCAAACCATATTAACTGTTTGAAATGAGAGATCTAATTATGTTGGTCAGTCAGTCTCTATCAATATTCACAAACCTTACTACGAAACCTCGGTTTTTTTTTTTGTTTTCGATGGAGGGTACCTACGCAGAGCGGCGGGCTCTCGGTTGCATGGTAGCACTTGCGACATGTACCTATATATATTAGGTATGCGCATTTTTGTATAAAATATTGTTTTTTGAGGTGCTCATTACAAGAATGATATCCATTTTCAAATCGAAGATGGCGGACATTTACTTATTGACTTTTCTTAATAATCGATATGGGTGTCATTGAGGTTCTTCGAGGTGCCGATTAGTTGCGTTTTCCGTCAGCAAAATTTATAAAATACGTTCAGCGCGTAACAGACATAAATTTAGGGTATATTGGTATTAGTTAGTAAAATATACCTACGTAACAATAAACATCAAGTATGACCACATTCGAAAGTTATAGGCGGATAGGAAGCAAAAAAAAAACAATTCTCAGAAAATCACATAACTCTTAGAAGCAACCAGGGTGGGTGCGCTATCAACCAAGGCCTCTACTCCATCTTCGAAAGTGAAAGAACAGACCAAAGTAGGTATTCAGTTATACCTATGTTTTACAATAAAGCGCTTTGAACTTTGAAAGGTATTCCACTAATTTATGAACAAAAAAATATCTATTCAACCACCTCTTTACAAAGCCATTTGATAGGTCAACAATTTCTTTTTGTTCAATTATCTACATTGCTTGATGCGTATGAAGTATTTTCCGTACCTGCATCATAATGTTCGAATCATTTCGCACTCTCTTTTTTATCTACATTACTTGACGCGTAGGAATTATTTTCCGCACCTGCATCATAATGTTCAAAAACGTTAGCGCGCGCTACGCTCGCTTTTTCATCTACATTACTTGATGCGTTTGAAGTCTTTTCCGCACCTGCATCATAATGTTTGTAAAAACTTCGCGTTCGCTACGCTCGCGTTTTCATCTGCATGACTTGATGCGTATGAATTATTTTCCGCACCGGCATCATAATGTTCGAAATTTCGCGCTCGCTACGCTCGCGTTTTCATACACATTACTTGATGAGTATGAAGTATTTTCCGCACCTGCATCATAATGTTCGAAAAGTTTCGCGCTCGCTGCGCTCGCGTGTTCTTCTACATTACTTGATGAGCATTCTTCGCATCTACATCATAATGTTCGATAATTTTCGCGCGCCCTACACTCGCGTTTTCATCTACATTATAGTTGATGCGTATGAAATATTATCCGCACCTGCATCATTATGTGCGAAACATTTCGCGCTCACTACGCTCGCGTTTTCATACACATTACTTGATGAGTATGAAGTATTTCCCGCACCTGCATCATAATGTTCGAAAAATTTCGCGCTCGCTGCGCTCGCGTTTTCTTCTACATTACTTGATGAGCATTTTCCGCACCTACATCATAATGTTCGAAAATTTTCGCGCGCCGTACGCTCGCGTTTTCATCTACATTATAGTTGATGCGTATGAAGTCTTTTCGGCACCTGCATAAGAATGTTCGAAAAATTTCGCGCTCGCTGCGCTCGCGTTTTCATCTACATTACTTGATGAGTATTTTCCGCACCTACGTCATAATGTTCGATAATTTTCGCGCGCCCTACGCTCGCGTTTTCATCGACATTATAGTTGATGCGTATGAAGTATTTTCCTCACCTGCATCAAAACATTTCGCGCTCACTACGCTCGCGATTTTCTTCATTTCTTGATGCGTATGAAGTATTTTCCGCACCTGCATATTAATGTTCAAAAATTTCGCGCTCGCTGCGCTCGCGTTTTCAACTACATTACTTGATGAGTATAAAGTATTTTCCGCACCTACATCATAATGTTCGAAAATTTTCGCGCGCCCTACGCTCGCGTTTTCATCTACATTAGTTGATGCGTGTGAAATATTTACCGTGCCTGCATCATAATGTTCGAAACATTTCGCACTCACCACGCTTGCGTTTTTATCTTCATTACTTGATGCGTATGATGTATTTTCCGCACCTGCATCACAATGTTCTTTTTTTTTCATTTTGCGCTCGCTACGCTCGCGTTTTCATCTACATTACTTGGTGCGTATGAAGTCTTTTGCACACCTGCATCGTAATGTTTGAAAGAATTCGCGCGCGCTGCGCTCGCGTTTTCATCTTCATTACTTGATGCGTATGAAGTATTTTCCACACCCGTATCAGAATATTCGAAAAATTTCGCGCTCGCTCCGCTCGCGCGCGTTTTCATCTACTTCCTTCTTATTATATATTTTGTCCTCTGTCATGTGTTTCATGTGGGCGCATTGAGCCGGCGTGCGCAATGTTTGGCGAGACAGCCGGTGTAGAAGTTGATATGGATATTCACGCGAATGAAGTCGCGGGAAAAAACTTAGATAAATAAATTTAAATCATAAAAAATCCTCTCCCTGTGATCCTGATCTGTGTCCTTTAATTGAGGTGTGCAATAAAGAGTAGGTATTTGTTGTTGTTTAAAACTGGACTACCCGTGCGAAACCGGGGCGGGTTATACATGCGAAAGTAACTCTGTCTGCCTGTTTCCCATTAAAATGCTCAACCGATTTAGATGAAATTTGCTATGGATATAGTATGAGTCCTAGGGAAGGACATAGGATACTTTTATCCCGGAAGTCATCCCTTAACGGGGTTTAAGTTAAAATGGAAGAGAGATAACTAGGTAAGCGCAAGAAATAGAAGTTTTTTTTAAATTAATAATGGGATTGCTCTTGGCCAGCATCTAGCCAGGGAAATAACATTCTAACGTGATGACCGAGTTCTACGCAGACGAAGTTGCGGGCAAAAGCTAGTAGTTTAATAAATTCAAGAAAATATATTTGTACCATATTTAATGATATATGGTAAATGTATCTTATTTCAAGCCCTACACCCCAGCAGAGGGTAACAGGATAATGAAGAAGGTTACAGGTTATCAATTATCACATAAAATACAGCAGCAAGGCTGTAAGATCTGATCTCAAAAAAGTTTATGTTTAGGCTATTTTTAAGTCCCGGAGATCCTTATTAAGTTACAGAGAATTTGTTCTGGTTTATTACCTTTGGCGTCTCTTCACACACCAATTCCTGTAGTCCCAAATCAGGTAAAGAGTGAAAAATTCAGTGTCAAGCTCAACCTAGCGAATCAACGCGAGATAAGAGACAGAAAAGTATATATTAGATAACAGTGGCATAAAAGTTATAATGAAGTTAGATACACTGGAGAAAGAACGCGAGCTTCTATTTAAACTATGTCAACACGTCAGACACCTGCAAGCTGGGAGGATAGCGGCCGGATAATCTGCCGCTAGATGCGCTCCATTTATCAGTGTTGTGTACACTGCGATAAGATACGAGCAGGAGAATGTGCGCGGCCGCGGCCGCCGCCGCCGGGCCGGGCCGGGCCGGCTACTCACCCACGTAGCTAGACTCCATGTCGCGTGTCCAGCTCCAGGTAGCCCTTTTCAATCAAGTTTCTGTGATGGTAAAAAGTTTCCCTTCGACATGACAGCACGCACACACACCCACTCCCAACTAGAAACTTAATCCCAACTTTTCAAAACACTTTAACTTGTCTAACGGGACGACTCGCGCTTTTCTCGCTCGACTTTGAGCCACTTTTTATTCACTTTAACACTCAAAAAGTGCACAAATCGAAGAAATTCCACGAGAAATCGAAGAAAACATTAGTATCGCGACAGATAGCCGAACACACAAAAATGACAAGCTGAAGCAACTCACACGCACGACGCCGAGCTGTCACGCACACTCATACTGCGACACACTAGTGTAATGACAGCAGAATTACTGGCAACACTGCTGATAAATGTAGCTCCTACCATAAGTAAAGCAACTCACTAACATCTCGAACTCGCTACACGCTGTATTTGAAAGCACTTTTTTGATTGTGTGTTAGATTCGACATGCAGAATATTAATAAAAACCTAACAGGAGTACATAATTTTGTAAATAAATCCCACTTCCATCGTCAAATTATAAAGTATAATGACTTTATCATACAATTGAACGTGAATAAAAGTTACATTCGAATACTTGTAGTAGCGCGCGTAATGTAAGTGTGGCGAGATTAAAATATGTTTTTGCAACGGGGAGCTTTGAGAAATGAGTCATGAAACTTTGTTTATTGACATTAATAAATGAGACCGTCCATAACAAAAGGGCCCTTATGGCACTTTCTAGTTTCGTAGATATCAGCGTTTTAGTAAAATACGGTAAAATCACATATTTTTTGTTTTTTGCATATTGATAAAGTATAAGACTAGATGTGTATTTCTAGCTTGGTTTCACACGTATAAGTTAAGTATTTCTACCTTAAAATTAGTTGTAAAGTTTAGTAAAAAAGGGCCCTTCTGGCAGAGCGCAGATAATAATGATATAAAATAGGTTAATAACTTATTCTAATTACTTCTAACCATTTTCTGTATTATTTATTTGCCTTTTCTGTTTACTGGATTAGGTGGTACACGTTACAAATACCTATTTCTAGTCTCAAGTCAAGGAAGTTCTAGTCGTGCATGACCGTTGCAAAAATTTTTGTTTCTTATTACATTTCCTATTGAATTGTATTTTTAGAGTTCCGTAGCCAAAATGGTGAAAACGGAACCCTTATAATTTCATCATGTCTGCCTGTCCGTCCGTCCGTGCGTCCGTCCGTCCGTGCGTCCGTCCGTCCGTGCGTCAGTCCGTCCGTCCGTCCGTGCGTCATTCCGTCCGTGCGTCCGTCCGTCCGTCCGTCCGTGCTTCCGTCCGTCCGTATGTCACAACATATGGTACGAAAGTATTATTCTATGAATTGCTACATAATATAATAGTAACGTAAACTTAAAAAAAAAGGTAGTGCCCCCCCCCCCCCCCCTCTAATTTCCATATGTATGAAAATTCTGAAAAATAAATGAGGTGGTGTACAGTCACCAGCATTAATATCTGCCAAAACAATGGTGGCATTTAAATATCCGACACAGGTCCATTTGTAGGGCCGTAAGGACGGGTCAGATATTTATGCCGCCTTTGTTATAGCAGATATTGATGCTGGTGGCTGTACATTAATAAATACTTACGACGATTTTTGGTTTGATAAAAATACGGCTACTGGTTTTTGAGTAATTGCTGAAAAACTGTTTTGCCCAAACAAAAGGGCGTAAGTGCAGTGAGTTTACTATGAAGATACGACCTTTTTCGATTCGACGTATCAGATAGTGGGTTTAAATATGGACTAGTAGGTGTCGGTACGGAACTCTTTATTGTGCGTGGTCCGACACGTACTTGGTCGTTTTTTTCATTAATAGAGTTAAAAAATAATTATTACTATGCGATATTGCTTTTTCGTATAATTTAAAAATTACGCAAAATTCAAAAAACTTGTAATGAAAAGATTTATTCAGAATTACGTTCTAATACAAGATTGCTACTTAGATAATGTAAATATTATTATTTACTTACATTTTTGGTTACATTCGTCCATAAGGGCCCTTTTCTCAAATGTATGGAAGTAAACCTTGATTTTCATGTAACTTTAATCGGTCATAAAACTGAAACTAATTGACATAAAAAAAAAATTAAAACCTGTGTAATGCTTGTCTAGACTTATTACAGGTAAGTATGGTGTACTACACGGAAATTGTTAAATTTATTCGTGACGAGATAGAAAAAATATAATTTTCTATATTTATAAAAAAAAAATATCACGTTAGTTTTTCGTTTTTATTTTCCATTCGAGGTGTAAAGAAAACTATTTTCTAGCATACACTATGACAAAGATCACAAAATACGAAATAATAATTCACATATTACAAATTTCCTTATTTTTTTACGATCGGCGCCTTGCACTGATCAAAGGCCATTTTTTCTCAACGGGGTAGTGGAATTGAAAAATCTTTGATTGTTTCCTATAGAAGAGAACCTCAGGATTCAGAATCTACCATCATCTATGTAACTTCCCACGGGAACATACTTTAAATGAGTTTTAAACTTCTCTTAGTTATTTCTCTAAAGTGCATTTTTGGGTTGCGTAACTTTGATGATTTTTAAAAAAAAAAGTATGGCACCTAGGGTCATGGTTTTTATTGTTTTTGGTAGCTTATGTATTGTAGATTATAGATCCGTGCGTAACTCAATACCGACCATAAGGGCCTCTGTGTGATGGACGGTCACAAATGATCCTACATACCCAGAGAAGAACTATTATAGAAACTATTAACTAGTGGCTCTGAAAGGTGTAGACATTGCGAGTGTCGTAGACCAGCTAAGTTGACCCCTTCTAATATCGTAAGATGGACACGTAACCTATAGAAGATGGATATTGGTAACAGCGCCACCTATGAACAAAGAAGTTTCTCACAGTGCAGGTTTACCGTGTTAAGTTACAACCGACAGCAGCGTTCTGTATAGTTAGTGCCTTGTATTGTTCGTAGGTGGCGCTGTTATCAAAAATGTATTAAGTGAAAATTTCTTTATCATGTCATTGAGTTTTCATTTCTGCCGGCACTCCCGGAGTGCAAACCGTTGTTTTTATAGATTTTCCAAAAACCGACACGACAAAAAATAATTATGCAGTTATCGAACCCGGGGACCCGTTTCAATATAAGGAACTTAAGGAAATCTGTTTTGTTCGCAGTCGGGGGACCTAATAGGGTTTGGTATTGTGTTAGTAGGTCCCCCGACTGCAAATCCATTTCATTCAACTCTTTCAAGGGGATATAAATTAAATGGATATATACTTTTCAAGTAATATGCTACATGTACAGGGAAAAACTGAAACCTAAAGCCTGACCGGGAATATATGATCATTGTCAAGAGGGCGCTATTATTCTGATTTACGTATATGGCAACAGACTATTATGACATTTTGCCTTGTTTACCTGTCAGCTCTGACATAAATTATGAATTGTTTTGCAGCTGAATAATTTCATTTCATCACATTGATAATATTCCGCTCTTGGCTATGAATTGTTTTGGTATTTTTTTCTCATTTATTATTAAATATTTAACATATAACTAATTTTCAAATAAACCGCAACAGTGACACTGACGTGCTGACAATGTCATTAAAATTATTGCCAGTGTAAGGAATTAGTTTCAATGAAATTCCGCAACATGGCGCATGATCATATATTCCTGGTCAGGCTTCACATACATACATACATACTACATTTTTAATTAAAGCATGGAAAGTATAGTTTTTATTTACAGTAACATTTAAACTGCGAGACTCGATTCGTGAACTATTTATTTTATTGACCGAGTGAAACGATGGTCTCTGCTTCAGGTTCGACAAAAATGCTTTCGTATATACTTACGTTTTGGAAATTTTCGAAAAAATTTAATGGCTTTTTTTCATAGGTTGCATTTCTCAACGTATTCTCGTAAAATTTCGTGAGCAGGTTTGCTAAATATTCTTTATCTCTTTAAGTCATGGCCCACACTTCACACCCATACAAAGCTATGCTTCATTTCATATAAAGGTTTTGATGAGCTTCCTCTTGGTTTTGGGAAACCCTTACTTGCCAGAATTTCAGTTGCTCGAATTTTGACTGCCATACTATGCAACTGCCATAATATTGTTTCTTATAATTTCGTATGCCATACTCATTATTTACCATATTAATCAAATGCCAGAATCTTTATTTCCCATAATATCAAATCCAATAATATCTTTTTCCATAATCATTGTAATCCATAATTATCACATGCTATACTTTTATTTGCCATCCATCTCTACTGTTCGAATCGAATAGCTGAGAATGAAAATCCATAATTTTAATGAAATTTAAAAGAGCAGAATAACTTGTTTGAAAAGCTACTTTACTACTTAATCCGACTCGGATCACGGATAGGTTAGAAGAGGATAGCGGGAGCTTTGCTCCCGCTATACTCTTCGAGGTTATTTTTTTATAAAAGAGCAGAAAAACTTGTTTGAAAAGCTACTTTACTACTTAATCCGACTCGGATCACGGATAGGTTAGAAGAGGATAGCGGGAGCTTTGCTCCCGCTATCCTCTTCGAGGTTATTTTTTTATAAAAGAGCAGAATAACTTGCATGCTTGCATGCTTGCTTGCTTGCTTGCTTGCTTGCTTGCTTGCATGCATGCATACTTGCTTGTTTGCATGCATGCATGATGCAATTATTTTCGAGCGCCTACAGAAATTTAATAAGCAAATTCATAGTTAGGATTATTTCGGAAAGAAACTGTATTTAGTATGGCATTTAAATATTCTGTTAAATAATATTATTGCACTTAATAATATGGATAACAATACGTATGGCATTCGTATCATTCTGTCATGTAATATTCGGGAATACAAAAAAATCGGGCAAATGTTTATCGAGCAATTGAAATTATTCCATATGAATTTCGGGCAAACAATAGACACCCCTTGGTTTTCTGGGATAGATTCGTGGTCAGTAGGTAGATTTTTTTTTATTGTAGAAAGCCCGTTTTGTTGAAATTTGTTTCGAGAATATTTTGGAAATTAAAAAAAAAGTCATTCATTGGTATGCTTTGGTATTGGTATGTTCTGAGTTTTGTACGTCTATTATTTTTTGTATCTGTGTGTCTTTTGTGCAGTAAATAAATGTTCCTTCTTCTTCTTTCCTCTACAGGTCGCATTTCTCAACCGATTCTCGTGTAATTTTGATAGTAAGTTCTATGCGATTACCTACTACTATGCGATTAAAAAAGAAACACTCACGACACACACACAACTCACAGAGCCTAGTATTAATAGTATTATGTAGTTGTAACTACAAATTTGTACAGAACCCTCGGTGTACAAGTCCGACTCGCACTTGTTCGGTTTTTTGTACTACTTTTTTACCAGCCTGTACTTTCGGGGGCGCTAGTTATGAAAGAGGTAGGGTCAGCTATGTTTTATTCTAGCTTGTTATGTTCATACTTACACTTGCTATGCGTAAGATGTGTTTCATATGGAGCATTGGCTAGCGCCGGCGGGTCTCCTAGCCGCACTACCCACGTGACGCGCGGCGGGGAGACGCCGCGCGCGCCGCCTGGCAACCCCGCGCGCTGCGTCATGCCACCGCTGTCGCCGCAATGGCGGCCATTTCGCAGTGTTGCCAGCGCAGAAAAAGAAGCGCCACCAATTGACAGTTCCAACACTTAGTAATGTAAACAAACTTCACTCAACTCTCAACTTAGTATAGTAACTTTTATATTTATGTTTATTCAACGCCAGTATCAATAAAAATTAGTCTTGACAATGGTTTTTGCTTACTACTTTTGAAATAGAAGAAAGTTATATATAAATAGAAACTGGAGCTTGCATGCCTCAACAAGATATAAAATAAAAAAATAAAAATAGGCTTGAAATCTTGAATGTTGAAGTTACATATTCTTCGATTATGTTTAAGCGGCCTACACACAGCCCTAAAACGACCGCTTTAGCTTAGTTGGTAGTGACCACGGAATAATAAAAACCATTTTTATTATTCCGTGGTACCGTGGTAGTGACCCTGCCTTACGAAGCTGGAGGTCCCGGGTTCGAATCCCGGCCGGGGCATTTATTTGTGTGATGAGCACGAATATTTGTTCTTGGGTCTTGGATGTTTTCTATGTATTTAAGTATTTATTTATCTATATAAGTACGTATATCGTCGCTTAGTACCCATAGTACAAGCTTTGCTTAAGTTTGGGACGTTGATTTGTGTAAGATTGTCCACAATTATTTATTTATTAAATCAGAGGCGATATCGGGAGAGTGGTGGGGAGCACGGAGCACCCTAGATTGCTCCCTAGATCGCCTCGTGTGTAGGTAAATCGTATATGATTATCGTATACGATTTACCTACATAACAGCGATTTAACTACAATAAACTACATATCGCCTCTGATTTTAGGGCTGTGTGTAGGCCGCTTTACTTATATTTATCCAAATTGTAATATTATTTTATCTAATTTAATATTACTTTTTATCTTGAGATTGGTCAACAAGAATTAAATCACAAAATAGCACAATGAGCTGTGCTGTGGCCGATGCACCGTTCACCGATTTACATGCAGTTGATGCAGTGCAGTCCCTCGGGCGCTAGGCTAGGCGCTCACTTTCGCCGCTGGCTGTTTGTTTATTTCGTCGGCACTAGGTAGTGGGTTATTTTCGGTGCGGTTCACCTTGACTGCAGGCTGCGGCGCGGCGCTCGCGCAGATCCTACTACTATGCGATTAGCAACCTGTCTTGACTATCACCACTAGCACCGAGTATAGCTTGAGCCCGAGATTCGTAACAAGTGTATATACATAGGAGAGACTTATACTGGTTTTTCTGCGGCGAGTTCTCATTAAACGTTATGAACGCCATCCCAGATAACATCGCCTTTCTGTATAAACGAGCTGCTAGGTAATGCTGATCGATAATGCACATTTACTTATTACCTATAACAGACATGATTTACGCAGGCTAGGAATTAGGAATATGTATCTAGTTGTATCCAGGAGTGCCCACAGGCACCTTGGGTAACTTAGTAATTAATGGTCTCCTCTAGTTTCTCCCATTGATCTTTACTGTTCCTATATGCCAGTCACTCCTTCATAAAATGTGTCCAAATCTCAGAATGGACTTGGTCTTGTCCAAATCAATTCACCATTTGTTATTTATTTGGCCTATCCAGCGACGACCAAGCCACATTTTTTGACTATGGTGTAGGTATACTTATTGAAATTAGGGCTTTTGGAGTTAATGCGTGTAGAGTTAGAAGCTTGTCTCTACATGAAATCTGATAACGTTTGGACAATGCGATATGGTCACGTCTTAGCAACATTTTTTTACGTGAAAATGTCTTTGGTGGGATACTACATTCCATTGTTTCTATGGGCACACGATCCATAGATCGTCTCAGTTGAACCAATATAAGTCTGGCCCCATTACCCTTGATTTTTAACTTTCCTCAAGTCACGCCACACACCACAGGCAAGTGGTGAGGTGACTTGGTGACTCGACCGATGGGGATCGCAGGATTGCAGTGGCTGGGAGCCGGAAGCCGGCGGCGATAACTGATAGTGAATGTGCTGATAAGCTCCTATCTACACCTGATAACAGCGGCGTTATTTATGGACGTAACCTGTATTTCAGGACTGACATTGATAATTTTCTTTAAATAATCAATTAAGGCTTAATTTTGCTTGTTTTATTTACGTTACACTGATTCGTCTCTCGTTTCATCACTCGATAAGCTATAGAGTTGTAATGAATATAACAGGTAATCATCACTTAGGTACGAGCTGACATTCGTAATTTGTGCGATAATATAGATGCTGTACCCATGCCCGCGCCGCACCGCTGCTGACCCAGTGTGAGCGCGCATTCATCACATTATATTCAACTATTCAACGCGCGCGCAGCTATACTCTGCGACTAGCATTAAGTATTTACTTCTTCATAACCACCATTTACCAGAGGTCTGTGTAACTGGTCTGCTTGTAGCGAAGTGTGTGTTTAAGGGCAGCAGGTTTTCTCCATAACATTGCTAAAACAAGCGGTCAGTTTCACTTCACCGCCAGTCCGCCTCATAGCATAAACTTGACGAATTACTTGTTCAGACACTTTCTTTGCGGGACAACGAAAGCCTCGTTGCCTGCGATACAACTGAAGACATACTTACAACCGTAAAAGCTGACGGATTGCTCCGAGAAAGTGCGGAAAATTGTACACTCCTGCCGACGCGTTTTATGGCAAAGTTTACGACATCCCATTTATGCGGTCCGTTTGTTTTCATCGACGCAAACACTGACCTGCCGCAAGCTCCGCGCATGCGGGCGCGCATTTCCCATCCCATGCTTTATCGCAGCGCGATGATCGGGTCGGGTCGGGGGCTATATTTAGATGACATTTGAGTTTATTTTGAACGGTGGTCGTCGACACGCTGCACCAGCTGACACCCGCTCTGAGAGCGACACCATTCTTAGCACTTCTTACTATTTTGTTTACTTTTGGGAGTTTTGGGCCTCGGGTTTTCGGTCGGTCGGGATGTTAATTGTCTATGCTATAACTAATAGATTTGTTTTTATACAACTGCGGTGGCCAACAAGCGTACGGTCCAACTGATGGTAAGCGGACAGTGTGGACACCGCACCCACCACAACCGCACCACCGCACCACGACTCCATATAAAGAGATCTTTTCACTTACGTAACGTAAATAATTATTCCATAATGCAGTCGGCAGCAAAATCTCGCTCATCAACCAACAATACAAATATTTCGCTGGTATATAAAAGCAATTTTACGATCGCCGCCGAACTACACTAACTAATGTTAGAGGAGCGTTAGGTGAGCGGCGGCAGCACCCACATGCCATTGCCATGGGCATTAGACGAACATGGCGTGGTGACGGCAGCTGATGCCTACGCGCCCGCGCCCGCGCCTGCGCAGGCTGCAGGCGCGGGCGCTTCTGCCGCTGCCTCTTCACGACCATACATCACTTTTATACACCCTCATAAATGGACCACCGTAAAATATGACACGTTATAAAGCTGCTGCTTAGAGTCGCTAATGAGCGTTGATGCTACATGCTACTTTTACGCTTCGGCAATTACTTAGGTATTAGTTTGCTTCGTTAAGTGTAACGGTAGTATAACAACTAAGGCACAATTCGACAGACAGTTTATTATACTTCACTCTCTGTTGACGGGTTTTTAATCTTTTACGACAAACATGGTAGGTACGGTCTATGACGAACTTCAAACACGTGAAAATTGTGAACTACAGAACCAATAAGTAAGTAGGTATGTCGCTTAGGTGACGATATGAATATCCACCATGTCGCACTGAAAGTGTGACTGAACCACTGACTTCAATCATTTGTTAACCAAATGAGGGAATACATTATTATAATTACCGCGAAACTGAACCAGTTCTGAGTCCAGCCGAAGGTCGAGGTTACAAATGTATGAAAATACATTATTAATGATTTAAAGTGTATACCTCATCAGCTATAAATTTATAATACGACAAAATTTACGCTAGATCATGTTGATATTAAGGTAGATATCTTCGCAGTTTTTGAGGTGCGAGTGCTAGAACTCCGTAGAGCTCACTCACCGATATCAAAATCAAAACAAGAAGATGCTAGAATAGGGTCAAAGTTCTTTAGATCGGTTACATTACAAGCTCCAGTATCATAGAAAATAGGTTCCAATTAGACATGTCGCATTTAAGTAGGTACTTCAATTACTATCTAATCGACTGCCCTAGATTGCGCGGCATCCAATAAATTTGTATATCACTAACACATCGCACTGAATCAAATGGCAATTATGCATTTCACTTGCGCATTTACTAGCAATCATTTGAGAGAACGAACATTTTCGATTTAAAACTTCTGTTCAAATAACGACCTTTCGGTCAAAGCAGGAGAGTTCAATAATATTGAGCTTGCTGCAAGATTTCGTTAATTTCCAGTAATTTAAACTTTTAATTTTAACCGTATCTGTGCGGCGCGGCGGCGACGGGTGCGCGGGAGTGGAGCGGCCGAGTTGCGCGCGCGCCGGTTGGCGACTGCCAAAAGCGCGGAAAGCGGCGCAATCATTTGTTTAGATTTTGTCGTACATCAGGAAATATGGACGATTGTTTAGATGGAGTGTTGTGAACTCGTGACATTTTATAAGTAGGTTTTGGTAATACGAGTATAACATACCAAATGCAGTTGTTGGGTTTGGATTTGAATGGCACTAGCCAAGCATATATAGGAAATGGGACCGTACTAAACGCTGTTAATTATCACCGAATAGCGCGATCATTAATTGAGGAAATTGACTAAATTTCTTCTTAAACAGGACAGGTGTAAATAAATTATCGGCCTTATCTCTAGGGTCACATACATGTTGCTTACTCTCGCATGGCGAGGCTCTTCGCCTTCATTCCCCTCTATAGTCTCTATACCATGCAAGCGTGATGCAAGCACTTAAACAGCCTCTCAGCTTTATCAGTGACTCTGACTCCCTATGGTAGCCATGGCGCTCCGTCCTAAACGCAAGCGCATCATTATCAGGCCGCGGTCAGCGACCCCATACACTACCGCGTGTCACACGCTACGCTGATACCATTCACAACACAACTCTATTCGCCCCAGTATATCTAGACCCTGAGATAAGAACAACGATGCGTGACCAGGTACCAGCCTTATACTAGTTCAACTGAACCGAGTTTGCAGTGTTCGTGGTGAATGCCAGCAATAGCTGATGTGATATGATTAGGTATGGTGCACTGGTCGAACCCGCGAGTCTCACTGGCTTCACAATTAATATGTACGAGTAGGTACTCAGGCCCCTCTCAATATTTATTTATTTAAAACTTTATTGCGCATAAAAATATGAGTACACATGGCAGACTTAATGCCCCAAAGCATTTCTACCAGTCAACCATTGGGCGAAACAGAAACTTGCATAGGGTACAAGGAATATTCAAGCCTTTGTTTGTACCAACTCGTCAATGAGATTGTAATTTGACTGTGAGTATCGTAACAACTACCTATTGCGTAAGAGGCGAAACTCGGTATTTTGTTTAGTGTGTAGACGACAAATGGAAAGCACTTGAGTTTTTAAAAATAACTACAAAATACAAAAAAAGGAAATCGCTGTCGATTTACATAAATTATCATGTGCGAGTGACGCGCCTCTACTATCACTATACTACTGTCTTATACTGTAGGTAGGTACAGTCAGCAGCAATGCTATGCTATGTGTGGCTATGTTCTGTATTGTGGTGTTATGTTTATATTTGTGTTGTTTTTTGTGCCACGAATAAATGTTTTTCTTCTTCTTCTTCTTCTTCAATGGTTGCTACGCGGGCAAGGTGCTCAAAATGATCTTGACACATCTTTATTATAAGGGAATAAGAGTAGGTCGTGCATAACTTACCCCGTTGGGAATTTGGCTAAAGTACGTACACGTTTGTATGACACAACACAACACAAATTGAGGAAACGCGATGTGTTAGTTTCCAACGCCATTTTAAAGTTCGTGAAGGTTCGCACGTTGATTCATTCGATTGACTGTGTGCGTACCAATACGCAGATTTTCAGCATTCATGGCAACATTTACTGAATTTTTTAATAATTAAATACTTACACTCTATTTACGGTAAGGAGTTTAGTACAAACTTATTAGGTACTATACTTAGAAATCTGAGAAAGCACGCAATTTGGTCAGCGATAAGAATAACGACTGCACATAGGATAGGATGCGTTTGGCCAAAGTTCAGTTAACATAATCTGTCTCTCGTACGGTGCTGCGGACGCTTATTATGTTGCATTTAGATCGGTAATTTTCAACGATTTACTTAATTTTACTCAATGCATTGTTATTTCCTGCATATTGTATGACTCGGCTTTTTACTAGACTATTTCTCACATACTTTTGCGACTTAAGGATGATTCACGCTAGACCGTTCCGTGTCCGGGCCGGCCCGTTTTGTAGTACAAGAAATCCATGGACGCGCGACGGCGCGAACGGTCTAGCGTGAATCATCCTTTAGTTTTTGTGTACCCAGTAACGTAAATCAAATATTAAAATTCCGTACGTCGCGCCGGCATGTAAGCCTGCCCTGCCATTCAGGTGCAATGGTTTACGCCCACCGACATTCTTTTGTCCCTTTCATTTGCATACAAAAGTGCAATAGAGTAGAGAGGACGCTACCGTAGACAGAGTGCCCAACAGGGTTCACAATGATCTGTAACTTTAAGTTAACATCTGTAGTAGTACTTTTGTGAAATTGCAATAAATTATTGAGTATTGAGTGTAACTAAAACTTTGCTTTCTGGGCTTAAGTTACTGCTTGTAGTGAATCACTCAAGCCACGCGGGGTGGCACACGGCACGGGGTCGACATCGCACCTCAAACTCCGCACACGCACGTTCCCTGCAGTTCGCCCTCATTAACATAAATTACTCGTAGTAGTCAATTCCGTTTCAAGGAGTATTCTGTAACGCTTTACACGACAAAACGTCTCCACTCGCATTACCACTTACCTCCGGTACAATTTGTTATTTTACTAAATAAAGAAAAATTTAGATTCCGGGCAGAATTCGAACCTGCGACCTTCTGGCATTCGCGGTCAGTCGCTCTAGCCTCTCGATTGCCGCCCGTGATTCGATTGCTCCCGTAGTTAAATCACGGGCGGGTCCCAAATTCGTCAACAGTTCATTTATACCAAAGATTTTGTTTATACCAAACGGCTTAGGGAGGCGTACAGCGACATCTACCTAGAAGACACAGGCTTCTTAAAAAAAAATTGTTATGTTACAGGGACGGGCAACAGCCAAATCGGAAATGACGAATCGGAGGTCGGACTTACTGATTCGGCTGAGGTGATGCAAGCGCCGGTTCGAAGGACCATAAAATGTATGAGCTAGTTAGCCCATACACTTGGATGCTATATTGGAGTACGTTGAGGGAACGAACGGAGAAGTTATGAAACTTAATTGTTTTAAGGCAGGTACATTATAGTAAAGTTAAATTGCTAGCTAGTATGCACAGATATAGGTAAGGTACCTAAGAAAACAAAATCTCACTGTTAGAATAATTACGGTGACTACTTTATAATTCGTAAATTGTGTCCTACTTTTTTCCGAAATATGTCACTGGTGAATATAAAACCAATTTTTTTCCATATGTTTACGGTTTATACTTATATTAATACTTAGTTACATTACTTAACAAGGGCGGTAAAACAAAGAATGTCTCAGATCGCAGGTATTTGATGCCCGAGCCGAAGGCAAGGGCGATAAATATGCGATCTGAGGCTTTCTTTATTACCGCCCGTGTTAAGTACAAAATTTTATGTCAACCCCTGGCCAGGAAGTGGGATTTCCCGCGCGCGGAGCGTACTGTAATTGCCGCTTTATGGCCAGGTGTGACATAAATTTTCACGCCAGTAGTGCTTTTGCTTTTTACATCAGCAAAGTTGGCCACTCGTATGCCAATAGGTACAGTCACGAGTTTTAATTGGTTGACAGTAGTGTCAAACAGTATAGAAATTGAAAGAAAAAGTGCGAAATGGGTCCTAAATTAATGCACGTCACCGTACGTAACACTATCAGTACCTACGTATACTTACTCCGATAAGGGATGGTTTTACGCCTGGGTTGGATAACTATTCCATACCTGACTAATATAGATATACTAAGAGTATTAAGTAAAAACCGGCCAAGTGCGTGTCAGGCCACGCGCAAGGTAGGGTTCCGTAGTCGTCCACCCGTTACATTATATGGACTAAAAAGTTCGAAAACTCATATTTACTATGTTTTTGAATGAATTAACAACATTATCTAAGGTATCAATGGAAATTGTACGAAAGTTTGCTTTTGCAAAGTACATTTCTGAAGTTCGACTATTACTCGTTAACTAGTAATGTCTACTTAGCTGTGATAGTTTTCCTTTTAAATTCATCATATATACTACTACCATGATTTTTTTCACATGCCTAGTAGCCACCGTTTAGCTGGCAGGGGGGGGGGGACACTTGACCATAGCAAAAATAATCACTTCAAAGCTTAATATCACGCTAACCAATTCTTTAATAAAAGAGCTATCTAACGATACCCCACACGATGGGGTTTAGCAGAAAAAAAATTGCACCACCACTTTACATGTAGGGGAGGTACCCTAAAAAAATTTTTTTTTTAAGATTTTACTCCACCGTTTTGTCGGCGTCATTGATATGTATACTCATGCCAAATTACAGCTTTCTAGCATTAACGGTTACTGAGAAAAACGGGGGTCGGACGGACGGACGGACGGACGGACGGACATGGCGAAACTATAAGGGTTCCTTGTTTACTACGGAACCCTAAAAACAGCAAAAACACACACACACACTACTTCTGTTCTGTGTCATAGTTGTTATCGTCGTCTTATATTAGGTATGCAACACTACACAACCACGAAGCATCTTCATCGTGGGTCGTTTTCAGAGATATTTATCGATGTGTGATGCTGGCGACTGTAATAATCAAGCCATACGTTCCGCACAGTCATACATCTAGGAATACAATTAGACGAGCGGATTGATGAGGTGTAAATGGAACACATCGGCGAGTCGTAACGACCACCGGAATGCGGAGTGAATTGGTTGCGGTATTTGTATGTGGTGCGTCTGGCGTGGCGCGCACATTACCTACAGCTAGATAGCAGGACATTTGTCGCGGCTCCTACTGGTTTAGGGGTTTCATAAGTACATTCAATAATCATCCTTCAGAAATATGCATACCTCTATAAGTATATTTTGGAACAAATGCGGTAATGATTCAGCCGAAAGATGCACTTTGGACACTTGGCCTTATGATCATACCAGGGGCGGTAAAACCACAGATAAAACAAAGAATGTGTCAGATCGAAGGTACTTATAAATATGCGACCTGATGCTTTCTTTATTACCGTCCGTGGTAAATAGATAATATGAAGTCATCACTGGCCAGGGGCAAGAAGTTGGATTTTCCGCGCCCGGAGTGTGCGGTAATTGCTTGTGAGTAAAACTGGCTGTTTCCAAACTAATCAAACAAACTACAGTCATGTCACATGTATGGAAAGTGCTAGTAACGGAAAGTTAGCTTTGCTGGAAAAGGAAAAGCAGCCGTTCTCTCCGGTTCATTTATTTTTAGGGTTCCGTGGCCAAATTGGCGAAAATGGAAACCTTATAGTTTCGACATACCTACTATCTGTCCGCTGTGCGTCCGCCCGTTTGTCACAGATTTATCGTAGGGAGAACTATTATATAATCTGTGTCGTCGGTAGGTAGGTACTCATATCATATTATATATATCCACCGAGTTTTCCATCTTCAAAATGACTTTACACATAGTGTCCGTCAGATTAGTGTTTTAGGTACTGATTGTTCTTAATGTATGACCTTTAAAAGAGCCCGTGAGGCCCAATTACAGCATCTCCGTATTGAATCTGTTAATACAGAAAGTATCGCACTGGGTCAACGACTGATTAAAGAAGAGATCCGCATGTTGTCAGCGGCGGCGGCGGCGGGCGGCGACCGCGCCCGCCCACCACAGCAGCAGCACGCGTTTCGTGCACATTCAGGATGCTTGCCGACCACCCGCCGCAGGACCAGCACAAGTCGAGCTGAGGGTTACGTGTCGTTATTATTCATCCCGGGATCAAGTTGTGAGAGTATTTTGTGAATTGCAAGCAGAGCTGACCCCCTGACCTGATTTTCGTTGCGTGTTCCCGAATCATCAAACATAGAACGCTATCAGGGACTACTAAAACACCATCATAACGTAACATGCATAAACGGAGTCAATATTTACTATAGCTTTGCGTCAAAAAAATAACTGTAATTAGCATTTTTACAATTCCCTATACTTTTAATTAGCTCTGAAAAGTTATAATACCTAGGTCTGATCTGTCGGCATTTATGCAAAATGCAGGCTTTCTTTCTTAACCCACCATTTATATGTAATATAAAATATAGGTATGTTGAATATATAACAACAACATGTTTGTTTACCTGAAAGTTCAGGAACTTAGTTCTCAGTTGGTATTCACACCGCTTACCGACAATACGGCTCTCGCGGACTAGTACAAGCTAGATCTCGGATTTCGAGCAGCGGTTACGAGTCTCTCGGTCATGTTAGGGTGGTGTGGAGGCCGGCCGTAGCGTAGCGGTCTGTTTGTCTGGGCGCGATGAATGGAGGGCGCGGCGCGGCGCTCGCGTGCGGCCCGGGCCGGGCGGGCCGTGCCTGGCACGCCGGTCCGCTAGGGAAGCACCCGGCATGTCGATGCTTACACAAACGTAGCTACCTACGCGAAATATTTGACCATACTTTGACCTATGGCCTAATACGTATAAAAAATAATTAGGTACTCGTATTCCAGGCGTTCACAACACGATAATACGATAATAATCGACATACTGCTATGATATGGGTTCACGCTCACTGACGCAGGCGATTCCTTGAATACATTGCGCTTGCGGAGATTCGTTTACAGCTTAGGGGACAAACGCAGGTTCTTCGCTGTAGACAGCGACGTCACATTTTCCGAAGCTCTATCGGCTTTACACACGATTAACACTAGGCTAATACATGACAGAAATTGTTAAAATAACAATATTTACTGGCCTCCTTTACTCAGTTGTATTTTACCAAGCACGTAGTCTGTTCGTCAAGACCTTTTCCAACTTCACGTGTTCAATTTCAATACAATTACAGCGCCTATAATTTTTTAACTAGCAATTAATGCAGTCAATCAAGTTGCCCGTACAAAAATAATACAAAAACCTAATCTAAACACTGAAAAGTTTGTAACAATATCGTGATTATCGATATCCAGCAGAAAAATTACGATTCGCGGTACGCAGCAGCAGCGTGGTACGATTCGCGTCGCGGCCCGCAGTTACCGTCGAACCCGCGCCCGCGAGTCTCCACTGCGAAAGTCACTAAGTCTCTCCTACTCACCTCCTTAAAGTCTACTCCTAATGTCTAAAACTCCGTATGCATCCTGACCTAACTCAGCCTATTCCGTTCATTTAAAAGTGTTTGTGTTTTGTGCGCCTGGTGTGAGGTGTGACTGTGAGCGCGCCCTCGCCCGTTGCTGTGCGCGTGCAGCAGGCGCTGCGATGGGCGCGCGCACGCGGCCGCGGGGCTGCTGAGCGACGCGACGGCGCCGCCACCATGCATGGTAGATCTGATGCTTCTACCTCCACTGATGATGTGAAGGTTTGTAAACTATGTGCTCGGTAGTTCGGCAACTGAAACTCACATAAAAAAAGAACTGTTTCTCATGGTGGTGAAAAAGACTCTCAACTCAATTGACAGATTTTCATCCTGCGAAGAATAAAATAACCCGTGCGTCACCGTACGGACAGCGTAGCCTCAAGCACAGCCTCTGAGTCTTGCAATTGCAGAAGTGCATGTGAAATGGCAATTTGTTGGCAACAAATTGTTGCGGTTACTGCAGAAATGCAGTTTTATCTACACACATATCATAAATCCTCTAATATGCGTTCGGAAACCGTAGAAAATGACTCTCATTTCAACATTCAATGAATTTATGGCAATTTTCTTATCTGTGGCTAAGGCTACAGCAGTAATATAATTTTTAATTTTAATCTCATATATGATGTTAAAATATAAAAACGTCAAACAAAACTGTCAAAATTTAAATGTCAAAGTTGACATGTCCCTATTCTAGTATCATAAATAAGAGTGCTAGTATCACTGAAAATTCAAATTCAGTCGATGCGAAATGTCAGCTCGATGTTTTTTTAGTATATATCGCACGAAATTTGAGCTAGAACGACATGATCACATCAGAATAGGGACTCTTTACTTTTTAAAATAACATTCAGGTATCGGTTGCCAGTTCTGATTTCGATATTTCCGCAACCGTGCAAAAAAGGTTGTATTAATACAATTATTGTATTTATTTACAACGGTTTCTGAACCCATCTTAGAGTAGTTATAATATGTGTGTAGATAAAGTAATGTATGCAACTGTACATAATTAGGCATTAAAACACTCGTGTGACCTTATTATGAAACTCGCCTTCGGCTCGTTTCATAAAACACACTCGTGTTTTAATGCCCCTCATTATGTACCAGTTGCATAAACTACTATTCTCTTTGTTTAGGTTTGATGTTCAAAATACATACAGTAGTTATGTTTTTTTGAGACGTATAAACTTTATTATACCTCCTGTGTTTAATAGTAGATTGTTTGACAAGGGTCTAAAGTAAGCCATATTACCACGAGATGGTTATTTTCCCGAACTAAGTGAGGGAAAATTGTTCGAGTGATAATATGGCTTTTAGGCCCGAGTTATACACTCTACTTTTCACTTCGATTGTGAGAAAACACATAAACACAAATTATCCACCTTAAATGAATAATTTAACTCTTGGCGGGCTTATGTCTAATTTGACAGCTTGTTTTTTTTTCGAAGGCCAGCACCATGCCTCGCTATGCGTGTTCGCTTTGCGTATTCGCCCCCCTTTCTTTTGCTATATTAAAGAAAGAGAAGCAACATGCGCTTTTTTTTTCTTTTAAGAGGAGTAAGTAATTGCTTTGACCATAAACACCGCTTAATCTTTAGACAACTGAAAAACGTCTTTCCTGATTGGTCGATTTTAGTACAGCTGTGTTCTGGTTGGTTGATATTTTTACCAAATAATTTTTAATCTGTCAAAGTACTGTCCTGTGATTGGTGGATTTAATAGGTGAAGTATTTTGATTGGTCAAATTAAAATGTTTTGTAAATCATAAATATGTATACATATTTTCCCTAGGGCTTAAATGTACTACTTTAGCCCCGCTTCACAAGTCTAATATGACACACTTTTCGAGCATGAGAAGTGAAAAATGAGTTATGAGCAACAAATTTTGTTATGGACCCCACCATTATGCTGGGTTGGTACACAGCGCTTGCGATTTGTTGCTTAATGCTGTCTCCAAATCCTACGTTTGTTTGTGTACAGAGTCGTCCTCTGTGCCTGTACTACTTCTCGCAGCCGCTGGGCGTGGTGGCGGGGGAGCCGCCCCTCGCCGCGCCCTGCCCCGCGCACCTCTACCGGCCCCCCGGCTACCCGGCCTACTCGCCGTCGCCGCCGGGCTACGCGCCCTACTCACCGCCGGCCCACATGGCCCCCGCGTGGGACTCGCTGTGGGCGCCCGCGCCGCCCTCGGCGTACGTGTCGGGCACCAGCGCCGAGCCCCGCGCGCCCGCCCGCGACCGCGACACCCTGTCGTCGTCGCTGTTCAGCGAGCCGTGGTTCCCCTCGAGCGCGAGCTCGCGAGGCTACCCGCGCCGGGTGGTGCCGTACCACGCGCTGCTGCCGCCGCTGCGGCTGCCCGCCCCGCGCGCGCCCGCGCCGCCCGAGGCGTGGCCGCTTCGCGTGGTGCAACCTGAACGGTTCTCGCTCCCGCCCATCGAGCTGCCACCGGCGTGCGAACCGGAACAAGATGAGATATCGACCGTGGAGCCTGAGCCGTGGGAGGTGGGCGAGATGTCGCGCGCACCGAGCCGGCCGCCGCGGCGGGCGCCGGCGGTGCGCGCGCGCAGGCTGGCGCCCGGCGTGCACAAGCCGCGCCGCCGCGCGCGCGTCAGCGCCCTGCGCCGCAGCCTCACGCACCTCATACAGCGGAGTATCAAGGGTGAGTCCTGAAATTTTCAAAATGCTTTCTGCACGCAGAATAACTTAGAAAAACTGTATAATTTATATGTAATTAGTTTCACCGTATTAACGTGGGGTAGTTGGAACGACACGTCTTATAGTTCATCAGTAATGTACCTAAGTACACTTTGTAACTCGTTCAACATCCCCGGGGGTGGATGGACCGAACGATCTACAGAAAGTGTTCGGCTGCTATCGTTACACCACCATTACTGAATAAATACTACTGATAGGTAACTAAAACTGAATCCTGAATATACACGTACCTTCAAATCACTATACACACGAATTTTTCCACCTGATTCAGTATCTGAATTTATACGTTAAAAATAGATGTTACGTGATACTCACGTGACAAACGAATTTCTCAAATTATTCTAGTTTATACAAGTTTATTCTAGGAAAGGGGGAATTTCGCGTAAATGGAAAGCAAATTTATGAAAGTTTATTCCATAAGTTTCGTAAAACATCACGCCGTTAGCCTGCGAATGTCAAAATACGTTTTGTATGGAAAGGCGAGACTATTATGATGATTCACAGTAGACCGTTCCGTGTCCGGGCCAGGACCGCCACGGCCGTCGATTTCTTGTACTAGAAAACGGGCCGGCCCGGACTCGGAACGGTCAAGCGTGAATCATCCTTAACTACCCCTACCTTAATACCCTACACTGAGAAATTTGGAGACTTTGAAACGCTGTCCTGCCCAGACTAGCAAACTGTAGGGGCTGATTTTCAGATATATGATTCTTGACTATATGATTGTGGTACTGACAATAGCGAAACATGATTGCTTAAAATTTTCTCGATAGAAAATAAATCCAAAGTCGAGTCTAAATTTTCCTTTTTTTCCTCAGCCTACTAAAACAACGCATTATTAAAAGACACGATTAAGTAAGGTATTTTACCTCATCTAGGTACTGGCAAAAGGAAATTTAATAAACCTGCACACAGTCAGATATTTAACGGGATTTGTCTAAAAAGCCATTCTCGGAGAGGGTTGCATCCAGTTTTGTCGGGAGCGAAAAACAAAGGGTGCATGACTGCATGTCTCTTTCAATCGATATATCGCCTTAAAGTGTGGTTTCTGATTTTGGGTAATTTCATGGCCTTATTTTTCTCCTTCCTCGCGCTCTATGCCTCGTATCGACTCCTATTACCTGTAAACTCGTAACTCGCAAGCTTCCCTATTTCCCTAATAAGTCAGTCGGCCAATAATGATCCGAACGCACGCCGGCGGCCGGCCGGGCCCGCGCTCCGCTGACCGACTTCTCACAAAAGGACGGGTTTCAGGCTCCGCACTTCTTGGGTTTCACGCACACAAATGCTCCCAGTGTAAGTACCTGCCTACAGGCTGGTTGCGGATTCCGTTGCATAAGCTGCGCTGCGGCGACCTGTTTGTAACCGACACCGCGGACATCACACTCCCCGCGGCCTGCGTCTAGATTTAGATTACCTAAGATTTGGTCATATACTTATTTGATACATATGTATAGTGCGCGCCATCCACGACGACGCGCCCCTCCACAGCGAATCTCATACTAATCTGAGCGCAGTTGTACGGCTTGGGCTGTGTAGGGACGCGCTTTTGTGGATGGCGCGCACTATACAACGTAAGCATAGCAGGTGTATGATCCTTTTTTTCGCGTAGGTTCGGGTCGCTGTTCTTCCTATCCATCAGTGTACATTTCAATCATTTACAAATTTTAGGTATGTACGTGACTGGATAATATCCAGGGGTTAATCAAAGACATACATTCTGCATTCAATTCATATATTTCACTGATTGCACTAATGATCCAATATAACCTACGGGTAGGGCTGCCATCCGTCCGGGTTTTCTCGGATTTGTCCTAGTTTGGAGGCCGTCCGGGGGGGGTATCAAGAAGTGTCCGGAGAAAACCCGGACACTTTTCATGTAAGGAAGCACCTCATTGAATTTAAAGGTCTTTGAAGGTTGAGATTGAAAGGTTGTTTTTTAAAAATATTATTTTCGGACTCGTCCGGGGAAAAAATGCAATTTACGCCAAATGTCCGGGTTTTTTTGAATCTTTGTCCGGGTTTGGCGAAATTCGAGATGGCAGCGCTACCTACGGGTAACATTTCAGTATTCGCGCGTGACGAAACAGACACGTTGTTGTACATTTTTAAACCGGCGTCCCATATTAGGGGCAGGTGCAAAGATATTACGGAAAATGAGGTGTATGTCTCAGACGGCCCTCCAGCCCTGCGTGGGTTGTGGATGTGGAGTTGTGGAGGCTCGCGGGCGCCGGCGCCGGCGAGACGTCTCGAGGGTCGCTGTTACGTAGGTTGCGACTCGTCCAACCCAATACATTACTTTTATTGCGAGCGGTTAGACTGTCGCGTCTGCAAACATATCAATAAGTATAAATTATGTAAGGTAAACGCCCCAGTGCTCGACACTTTAGTGCCCAATATTATGACACTCTGACCTCTGTCATCATGACATACCTAAAGATTGAAATACCACGTATTGGGTCAGTGTCGAGCACAGGGAGGTTTATCTTAGTACACCTATGTTAGTGGATCTGCGTTTGTTGTCGACAGTAAGAAACGAAGCTATCCGCTTCAGATTCGGCAAAAATGCTTTCGTATGTGCGTGTTTCAGGCTGTTCTCCCCTACATAAGGTCGCCTTTCTTAACCGATTCTCGTGAAATTTTGTGAGCAGGTTCTATAATTACTTACTCTTATATGTAGATGGGTTTTTTGGTCAAACCGGTTTTTAGAAATTTTCTTAAACCCTTTAAAAAAAGCACTCTCACAGAGCCGCTAGTCACAGCTCGCTTTCTACAGCTCAAAGAGCTACTAGTTATTTAGATAAGTGATAGGTGAAATATTCTACAGTCATTAAACACGCAGCATTCCTAAACCGGCTTGCAGCGACCGTGAGCTCGCTCCTTGTATACTTTGGCCCCCAGATTCATTAAATCTAATCATTGAGACTGGTCCACCTTCACAGCAACCTTGATTGCTCTGGGGAATTGTATACCATCCCAGACGACTCACGACAATCGTCCATGGCCGTGAGGCAGCATGATGCGATACACAAGCTGTTACGACAATATGTGAGCCGATTCCTAGTCTAATTTGACCCGTATATTCATAACGAGTATGTGTAGTCGTAGGTTGGACAACGGCTATGGAGAAGTAAGGTGTGAATAAAGCGAGGGTCAGGAGGGTCGCGGCTATATTTAGCGCCCGCCGCCCGCCCGGCCCCCGCGCGCCGGCGCCGGGAATGCTCCGCCTTGCAAGATCGCATGCTATTCCTGACCAGAGTTTGTTGATTTAACTTTGTATCCTAATATCCAGCATAATCCGGAGATGTTGTTGCATCGTAAATCGTGGTAAATCTGAAGACAGGAAAACAGGATTGCTTGTTCAGTTCAGACGAGTGGCGCCGGTGTATTGGCCGCACGTTTTAGATTACAAGTGTGCTAGCCACATGTGGGCTGGTTCACCTCCTGTGGGTACCGTACCTGCCGACCACTCTACCGACAGTACCGACCCTCCGGCCGACCACTACTTTGTTTGTTCTTTGGGTATGTTATGAATCTCGGAGTCAAGTTACAGTAGGAACGTTAACGGAGATGAGTTAAGGCGGGTGTGGTGAAACTTGAATCACATACGCTACTAAGTCAAGTTATTTATACTTTTATATTAATAATACTGACTTACTGACCGCACTACCATAGACTAGATAGAATTTAAGATACCCACGTGTTTAAAGTACCTACAACTTTAACTAAGTTTAGTACTTTAAGCCGTACTCTCCCGGCGAAAAAAATAAACAATGCCATTCTTTTGTTATCTGCCCTGGGATCCCATGGACTGTAGACGACGTAAAAGTAACAATACACGGTACTTTATTTATATAAGTACATAAACAAAAAAGGTTCTGTGATCTTTGTCGTGGTCGCTTCGGCGTTGTACCCGAGTTGTTGACGGCCCTGCGCGTGCGACCGACCTGCTACCTATATCCGCTTCCGCCTAAAATGTTATTGTTCGATCACGAGATAAAGCGGTTATTACACTATCCCGAATTCAGAATCCTGAATGAGCTAGGAAGCAGATTCAGAAACGTGTAATCGCATTCAGGAAGCAAGAATCCTAAAAAGTATCCTACCTAGGACGTCAGGATGGCTCCGGACGAACTGAATGACCAAGCATCCTAGCTAGGAATCTGTTTAGGATAGTATAATAATATTTAGCCAAATCAGTCGGCTCGCGCCAGCGACAGCGTACGTACGTGTAGGTCGCGTGCAATGAACGAAGCACGTTGGTTTTTATAGGAAAAATAAGGAAATATCAAAGAAAAAAATCTGATTTATTAATATGTATTTGTTGGTAAATTATGGGTAATAATAAACATTATCACCAAATTTCAAATTATAAGTCAATGGGAAATGAAAAAAATCTAAGGAACAGGATTTTGCTTTTCATTGATGTTTTCCCTATATAATTTTAAAACAATAAATTGTGTATTTATGTACTCAATGAGCTCTATACCCCACTTGATGGGGTGGAAAATGGATAAAAAAAAATTTCGCACCCCCTTTAGCATTATGGGAGAATTTGTATGGCAAATTGTCAAAACTTTGGGTCAACTAGATGCTTATACTGTGAAAATTTGAAAACTATAGCTCCAACTATTTGGCTGTAAAACCCGAGTGACAGACGACGGACGGACGGACGCGTGAGTGAGTGACAGCAATAGGGTTGACCCCTCCGGTACGGAACCCTAAAACAATTACATGAATAATAGGTGTGCGTGAGGAGGGCTATATAGTTTTTTTTCTTTATTGGCATGGTTGCCACTGCTAATAGTGCCAATGCTAGGCCAAGGCCAACTTTCTGGTTTTTTGACAATATCGGCGGCATCGCTACGACGTCTCTCTCCGTCGAGCAGTGGAAACGAACTGATTCAGAGAGTGAATTCAGTGTAGTGTAATCAGAAGCTTCCTTCCTATCCCCTCCCTTGCGTCCTAGTTAGGACGCCCGAATTCAGGATAGTGTAATACCCGCTTAAGTACTGTCGATACCTTATCCTTAATCACGCAAGATCGTGCCGGTAACGGTAGTCTCACAGGACGCTTCTGATGCATCACATCACATGTGAAAATGTGCTTACATGAGATTTATGAGCACAGTAAGTTCAAGTTAGTGAAATTGTACCGTGCTTTACGCATGAATCACTAAACAGCAGTTGTATTCTTTTTATTGGTGAAGTTGAAGGGCATCCATTAAAGAAAGGACATTGCAACATTTGCGAACGAGTTAAAATGTAAATCTAGTCCTAAATGTGCACCGGGTTAACTATTTGAACTATTTGCACTACTTAATGGGATTTTCCTCTAACATTTGCCAACAGCAGGAATGCCGTCGAAGTCACCCGGTGACCTAGAGAAGTTTGCCAAACTTTCGCGGAAATAATACAGATCGCGACATTCGCGACCCTAATGTGTCATCGGATGGTGACCCCCGCGGCGTCTGCCGCGCGACTTCGCCGACTTCCGCGCGAAGGCCGCGGCAGACGGCGCGACAAGAACCGCGAGGCCGGCGCGGCAGTCCCCGCCGGCCGCCGCGCGCGCCGCACGTCACACCACACGCCACGCAGTTAGAGCCCGCCTCGGGTTGAACTGAGCGCGGCAACAAACAAATTCACGCACAAATACACTGCATAGTGTTCTCGGAATTTGTTGGCTTGGCAACGTTTGGAATAGTTCCAGAATTGTGTGAAGATTCCGTACAAGTGGAGTGCCGGCGGGATTTGGAAAGTTTGTCAGTGTGGATAGTAGAATTCTGCATCCGTACAGCTTTAGCCAGCCAGCGCCAGCTGCAAAAGGTGGGTGCCGAGCGAGCCTGCCGGGGACGTTATCGATTTTATTACAGCGCCACCACCACACAGCAGCACCACGTTCTGCAGAAGCGAATTCAACGGAGTCTGCGTAGCCTAGCATGGCTCGGCTCCACTCAGTTAGTCATTATCCGACTCTGCTTATCAAAATCTAAACTACCGCACATTACCATTTGGATACGGCCTTTCAACGCCCGCCTGCGGTGTTAATACCTACCCTTGTACCTAGGTACATAACGCCACTTCGCCCGAGTACCTACCTATACATCCGCAAGGAATTACAACTTTATCAAAGGTCAATCAAGTCCACGCTTTGGAATAGTTTCTAACGTCCCCTTGCCAAATAGAGAAACGCGAAAACAAAAAAGAAACAGTCATTAACATTATTCACACAACCCAACAAATTCTTGATTTCCGAAGTTTTTATTACTTCCGTACACCTAACGTGAACAAGGAACATTTGGTTTCATGTTTTTCGTTCAGCCTTATTTCGAGGCACGTGAGGAAAATCCGACAAAACTTGGTGCTAAGCCAACGTTTGGTATTGGTACCTAGTTCAGGTGCTAATCTTCTACTAAGGGGTTACTAATTGTTTGCCATATTCAGCCACGTAGAGCGTCAATGCAGGAGTAGAGTTCTTTTAATTAAGGCGCTACAACGAGAAATTTAGAAACTTTGAAACGCTGTCCTGCCCAGACTAGCAAACAGTAGGGGCTGATTTTCAGATATATGATTCTTGACTATTATGATTGTGGTACCGACAATAGCCGAAACATGACTGCTTAAAATTTTCTCGATAGAAAAAAAAAACCGAAGTTGAGTGTATATTTTCCTTTTTTTACTCAGCCTACTAAAACAACGCATTATTCAAAGACACGATTAAGTTAATATGATGGTATTTTACCTCATCTAAACTCTGTCAAGAGGAAATTTAATAAATCTCTACACAGTCGGATATTTAACGAGATTTGTCTAAAAAAGCCATTCTCTTTTCGGAGAGTGTTGCATCCCGTTTTGTCGTGAGCGAAAAACATAAGGGCGTCTCTTTCAATCGATATATCGCCTTAAATATGTGTATATCTTTTGTATGTGTGTATCAGTTCCTTCCTGTCTAATGTTGGTTTATTTATTCATTTAATCTTTATTGCACAAAAGTAAAACCTTTTCATTGTAAGTAGGGCCGGTTAACGTTTCGTTTAGAAGATAGCTTAGCGATGTGATGTAGGCACACGTTGTAGTTGGGCATTTCATAGGAACCATTAAATTCTTTTTTGTATGTTTTGATCCAGCTCACAAGAACAAAAAAATAGCCTTATCTTATCAAAAAAAATCTTATAGAATTTCCAAGTGTTTATTTTTTGAAAATTTCCAAAAGTTTCTTGCCTTTAATTTATATTATTATCGATCGTGCTCACAACATTTCATGAAAATCGGTTGTGAAATGCGACCTGTAGATTAGAAAAAATCATACGAAACTATTGAAAAATTAAGTTTTAAAAATTTCCAAAGACTGACAAAAAAAATATTCATCGAACCATATAACAAAATTGAGACCCTGTAGAGGAGAACAAACCAAAATGATTAATTTTTTGAAGTGAAAACTTCTTTAGCGGCGCTTTGTTACCTATTGTTATAGGGCTCCCTCGGAAAAAAATCTTCATTTAATCTGTTCCAACGTGCTCTGAACCAATAGTTATCAGCACGCCGAGATTTGTCAATCATGCCGTTATCATCGATTCAAATTACAGGTAAACGTCCCTGTGCTCGACACTGGCCCACTACATGGTACTTTCAATATTATGTCATGTGAGAGAGGTGTTAGCTGGTTTACTAAGGCGTCTTACTTGAATTATTATCAAAGATAGTTCAAAGTTCAAAGTTCAAAGTTCAAAGTGCTTTATTGTAAAACATAGGTATAACTGAATACAGGGGTGTTAAAATACATATAGGGTATCACTATGTTTTGCCAGTTGGCATACAAAAACATTGAGCAAGTAGCACTACTATACTATTCCATTACATTATAATTTTAATAACATTATATTATATTCTTATTACATTACATTATATTATAAAAATTCTATGTCATATGATTCAAAATAAAATAAAATTCATAATAGTTATATCAATTCATTCGAGGTCATCATTTAAATAATTAGAAATAGAATAATAACATTTATTTAAAAGTAACGTCATGAGTTTACGTTTCAAAACCAGTAACGGAGACTGCTTCAGTTCTGACGGCAATTTGTTGAAGAGCTTGATTGCTACGGAATACACACTTTTGCGCATTAAGGCTGTTTTTGTAGCTACTGTGTACAGGTCCTCTCTGCGTTTTTGTCGTAAGGACCTGCCACTGGTATTAATCTTTTTGAAATTTGCAGGATTATTTTTAACAAACATTACTGCCTCAAAGATGTAAAGACAGGGCAAAGTCAAGATTTTCATGTCTTTAAAATGAGGTACACAGCTGTCGGTTTGTCGGAGACCACGCATTGCCCTGATACACCTTTTCTGCGCTTTAAATACCGCTTCTCTATTCAACGAATTGCCCCAAAAAATCAAACCGTAGCGCATAAAATAACAATTAGCAAGGAACAATTTGGTTCAAGGAAAATGCAAGGTATTTTCCTCCATTTATTAGTATTTGTAACTATATACTATATCCATGTATGGCTATAAGGAATTTGTGTCAATCGGAAATGGGAATCATCTATATATACTAGCAAAAAGCAGAGCTTTACGAGGGCTCGCGAATTTTTTTTATAAAACCAAAGCAGTGGTCAAAAAAAGGGGTGCAGAACCCTTGTGAAGCCATTCGCAAGGATCTGCCACAGCAGACTCAAAAGAAGTCGCGACGTGACAAGACGGTGGAGGGGAAGAAGAAGCCTACTTGTCGGAATCTGTGCGGTACCGCACCGACTGGACCGAATCACCTGCTGCGTGCTGCTACACCAACGACGCAGCTTTACGTGTCCCGACTACATTACACCACGAAGGCAGAGGAGGTCGTGGAGTATGTACGCGTGAAGACCGGATTCAACCTGAGGGTCATGAAGTTGGAGTCTCGCCACAATGTGAATTTTAATTCCTTCGTTGTGAGAATTCCAACAGAACATCTACCGACCTTCACCAAGGAAGAATTTTGGCCGAAGGGAGTCAAGTTCCGGCGTTTTCGCGGTCGGTTACCTTACCTGCCTGACACCTCGACGTTGCGTAACACATCGCAGTAAAGTTGTAGTGTGTTTATTTGTGCTAGTTTTTATATTTTATAGATATGTATGTTAGTCTGTAAGGTATATGTAAATATGGGCCTTGTTGCCTGATTCAAAAAATAAAAAAAATATTTCTTGTACGAATTATTTATAAAACCCATATTAATTACCCATACAATAGCCCTTTCAACGCATAGATATAATATATACTCTGTAGTTAAAGATGCGCCAACGAGCGACCGGGGCTATGTCTTTCTCATACTTGCTCATTTTCATACAAAATTTGTACTATGCAATTTGGCCGGTTTCCATGTCTAATGTAAGCGGATATTACACTGTCCTGAATTCAGGACACTTAGAAGGGTTCGGACCTATACGTTAGAGCGAGATGCTTCAACTCCCCTCCACTAGTCAGGATTCTGAATTCAGGACAGTGTAACACCCGTTTTATTCCTTATGGAAGTTTGCCTTTGCCTATAACCCGACCATGAAAAAATGTTCGGTCGGTGATAGGGACAAAACATACCACTCTTTTCTATTTCTTCTTATTGGAATCGCAATAAGACTATCTTTCTCTAGCAAAGCGTGTCAGCCCCTGTTTCAACGCCATACAGTACGGCAGTGACAACTACACGTGAACTCGTTGTCCATAAGAGATTGAATATGAACTTTTGTGTAATATCGATAGGCCTTATTTGCGCTGTAGGCATGACACCTTCCCTTCAAGCGTTTTTGGCGTTCAATTCTATTTAGAAACTGTCTAAACAACGATCATTACAAAAAAAAAACGCGAGCCCTCGTAAAGCTCTGCTTTTTGCTATTACTTAGATGGTGCACTCTTAGATTCCATACAATGAAATAAAAATGGCTCTATATCAATATATCATAGTAGGGGAAGTACTGTCATGAGGTCCACATTCTGGTATCGGATGAATTCACTTGGCACAGATGTAATATAGGTAAATCTAAGTTAATTTAGCCCGGTAGCCATCCGCCACCCCTTGGGGGGTAAGAAGGGGGGGGGGGCTTGAAAGTCCCATTTTTCGGTTTTTCAAGGACAGCATTGTTACAGCGAGACAGCCATATTTTCCAGAACTTTCCGGGGCGTTCGAAATCCGTCTACAACATGCTCGAAGGGTGAAGACTCCATACAGACTTTCTAGACTTCTCGAAGTTTCTAGAGACTTCGATCGCGAACATTCTAGACTTCTCGAAGTTTCTAGAGACTTCGATCGCGAACATTCTAGAACCTTCGGTACCTATGCCTATAACTTGAAAGCCCGTTTTCAAACGTTTTCAGGACCCCTTATGGGCCTCTGAAGGCCTTATTTATGGCGAAATTACCAGAAGGAGTGATAGCAGTAGTAGAAAGAGATAGCTATAATCGAAACATTCGAGAAGAGAGTGACAGAGATAGTAGTAGTAGAGAAAGATAGCTTAAAAACAAGATAACAAAAACTTCAGACGTAAATTTCAGAGCCTTAGAAGCGGTTTCAGCAGGCTGTAAGGTCATTTCAGGCCGTTTCAGTAGTTAAGTAGCTCTATCACATATCAGCTGATCAAAATTTCATCCAAGTCGACGTCGTTTTCAGGCGCCTGAAACATGTTTTTAGTCCGTTTCAGGAGTAGCTCTATCACATATCAGATGATCAAAATTTTACCCAAGTTGCCGTCGTTTTCAGGCGCCTGAAACATGTTTTCAGTCCGTTTCAGGAGTAGCTCTATCACCTATATGATGATCAAAATTTCACCCAAGTTGCCGTCGTTTTCAGGCGCCGGAAACATGTTTTCAGTCCGTTTCAGGAGTAGGTCTATCACATATCAGATGATTATCGAGAACATTATCGATGGGTGAAGACTCCATACCGGCTTTCTAGACTATTCCCGAAGTTTCTAGAAACTTCGATCGCAAACATTCTAGATCGTTTGGTACCTATGCAAGTACCTACTCAGCGGATTTAAAAATAGACGATTGCTGACAGTATATAAGCGAGAGTTAACGCATGTCAGGATCATTGTTAGAGCGAGACAGCTTTATTTTCCAGACCTTTGCGGGACGATCGACATTCTTCTAGAACATTCTCGAAGGGTGAAGACACTGACGACTCCATACAGTATTTAAAGACTATTTCCGAAGTTTCTAGAAACGTCGATCGCGAACAGTCTAGATCGTTCAGTACCTATGCAGGTACCTACTCGGTGGATATAAAGCTAGATATATCGATTGTTGCCGTAAGTACTTAAATAGTAAACCGGTGTAACAATTCAACAATTATTGAGAAACTTACACTTCCTACGCGGGCGAAGCCGCGGGGCAAAAGCTAGTATGTTTATAATGGTAGAAGAGTAAGTACCTAACTTAAAATTTGGTAGTAATGTTTGTTATTACGAATATTTTTCCAACAAATACTAATATATTGGTAAATTAGATTTTTTCTTTGAAATTTCCTTATTTTTCTTATAAAAACCAACTTAACTTTGCGGTCGGTTCGGAACCCTAAATGTGCGAAGTCCGACTCGCACTTGGCCGGTTTTTTAGTTTTCTAACAGATGGCGTTAGTAGTTACCGTTAGCCTTGGCCTAGTTCATGACATGAAGCTATTGGTTTCATACATCGGCTCAACAGATGGCGTTAGTATCATAATATATATTTTTTTTAATTATATTTTATGAATCGATATTTTAATGTTTGATAACACATCTAGACATAAATCTGAATTACTATGCAAAAATTCACATTCAAAAGCCTGATAGTTTTCTCGTAAAAGGGGGTCACAAGGATGTATGGGAAGTGGCCTATAGATAGGGCTCGCTTCGCTCGCCCTAATAAAGTTGATGGGTGACTGATTAATCACCGCCCCGCCGAAACTGCCGGTCCTAGAAATTTGAAATTTACACTATAGTTAGGTTATATAACGGAGGCAACGGATAAGACGGGATTTTTGGAAATTCCACCCCTAAGGGGGTAAAACAGGGGTGCAAAGTTTGTATGGAGGGCAATATTTTTTTAAAGGTATAGACTTGAAACTTTGTACAAAGACTCCTTAAAATAAGACAATGAAAGTGATATCTGTAAATCAATAAATCATTATCATATCATTGTTATCTGTAAATAAATAAATTTGTATTTGTATTTGTATTTGATATCTGCGTTTTCAAAATTTTCGTCTCCTAAGGGGTTGAAAATAGGGGTGAAATATTGTATGGGGAGCAATTTTTTTTTAAAGTGGGAGTCTTCAAACTTTGTATGAAAGTTCCTTATAATAATACAAAAAAAGTAATTTCAGCGTTTTTCAAAATTCATCCCCTAAAGGGGTTAAAAAGGAGTTCAAAGTTTGTATGGGGAGCAAATTTTTTTTAAGTGAGGTACTTCAAATTTCTTACAGAGACTCTCTGTTTAAATAAAACAAAACTGATTTCTGCGTTTTTTGAAATTCAACCCCTAAAGGGGTTAAAAAGGGATTCAAAGTTTCTATTGGAAGCAAAAAATTTTTGAGTGGAGGACTTAAAATTTCTTACAGTAACTGTTTAAATTAAATACTACAAATATAATTCCAGCGTTTTTTTTTAATTCATCCCCTCAAGGGGTTAAAAAGGGGTTCAAAGTTTGTATGGGGAGCAACATTTTTTTAATAGAGAGACTTCAAATTTTTTACAGAGTCTCTGTTTAAATACAACAAAACAAATTTCGGTTTTTTTTTTTAATTCATCCCCTCAATGGGTTAAAAAGGGGTTCAAAGTTTGTATGGGGAGCAACATTATTTTAATTGAGAGACTTTTATTTCACAAAAAGACTGTTTAAATGATTTCAGGATTTGTGGATTTGGATAGATGTTTGAAACGAAATTTCTACAGGTCCATAATTAAATACGTACAGTAACGAAGAGAAAACGACAAGATACGTGTCAACTCACACAAAAAATAGCCTAAGTAAATGAGAGTTTTTAACCGATAAGTAGGTACCTAAAGGGATTTTTAGAGGGGTTGAGAATTTGGGTTGACCGATTTATATCTGTACAGCATATTAATAATTTGGTCTCACCGGGTAAAAGTACCACAATTATTATACCGTTTCCTGGATATTAAGATGTTTTTACTAAAAACCGAGCTCTACGCAGACGAAGTTGCGGGCAGCAGCTAGTTTTAATTATAAAATTAATTACCTAAATAATTAAATTACAATACTCTGTAATTGAGAGAACGCGTTGCCAAAACCTAATTGTAAACACGTTGGAACAATAAGTGAAAGTCGCGTTATAGTCTTAAAAGGCGATGTCGTGCGATGTGGTTAGAAGCAGCATACCTACACTGAGATCTAGAGGTACGAACCTTGAAGGTTGTTATGCGGTCAGTATGACCACCGTCGTAATGGGGCGGGCGGCGCGCGGGGCGCCCCATCAAATACGAGTACCATGCGCCGTCAGAAGGGCGCGCCGCGAATTACCTACCAATTTGGGTCAAGTAAGCCTGTCGCGGCCTTGGACACTACCGATGCATGTGTAGTTTACATAGCTGACGTCTGAACATGACAAGTAGGTACTTACCAAAAAAGAACTATTAGGAAAACAGTAGATTGCGTCTCAAGGGAACAAAATGATATATTTACGGCGAGGGCGGTATATTGAATCCTGAGTGAAGCAAAAGATTCTACAATGGAATCTTGAGCGTAGCGTGGGATTCAACTGTTATCGTCTAAGATGGAAATAATTTTGCTACCGTGTGACACACTATAAATATAATTTTGTATTAAACAGTAACGCTGCTAACGCAAACTAGAAATTTAGAAATAAAGGAAAAATTTAAAAAACTTAGGCACCGAGCAGGATTCGAACCTGCGACCTCCCGGCACTCGCGGCCAGTCGCTCTAGCCAACTTGGTGCCTAAGTTTTTCAATTTGTCCTTTATTTCTAAATTACTATATATATATATATATATTAGTGTGTGTCATCCACGAAGGCGCGCCCCTCCAGAAGAGCCCACTCCGTATAATCGCGCGTAGATTAGTATGACATGACGTTCGCTGTGGAGGGGTGCGTCGTCGTGCGGATGACACGCATTATAGATACTCTGTTTTTCACAGCCTTTAGGCTCTTATAAATAATATTGCTACCGAGTGGCAAATACTTATCACACCTTTTATGACTTTGATATCTCATTCGAGGGAAACAATTAATGAGTTTTTCGGAATAGGGCTTATCCAGAAATCACGCGAGGTTCCAAAGGGGGGGAGGGGGAGGGGGGGGGGGAGGGGTATACGAAAACCTCACTACTGATCACGTTGGGGGAGGGGGGGTCCAAGGAAACCTCACGTGTATTTTTTTACTGCACCTACAATACCGAGAAATGATATCTACTCATGTAGCATTTTCTTAAAAGATAGGAGAAATTACACAATCATGTTATCATAACGCATATACCTACCAAAATAAGCACCTAAACCTCACCAAACATCACCAAGGGGGGAGGGGGGTCTAAAAGTGGCCCAAAAAACCTCGCGTGATTTCTGGATAAACCCATAGCAGCGTGAAAAAAATCTTTTCACTTCTCTTGCCCGAAAAGTGTATCATACTAGACAGTACATGCAGTTCTTAGAGTTAATAAATTAGAACTTAGAAGCCAAAGCAAGAAACAACAGACTATGGTGTCATTTTGTGTGCGATCTGCCTTACAAGTTTGGACATAAATCAACCACAAATGATTGTTGTTAATGTAAGCGCGAATCGAACCCGTACCGGAACAGAAGTCGTTACCAATACCAACTAGGTAGTAGCGCGGGAGTCGCCCGCGGCAAGGGCGCGCGCGCGCAGCCGCCGCCGGCGCGGAGGTCGCGCGGGTCGTGACTCAAGTGAGGTCGCGGCGCGGGCGCGGGCGCGGGCGCGGGCGCGGGCGCGGGCGCGGGCGCGGGCGCGGGCGCGGGCGCGGGCGCGGGCGCGGGCGCGGGCGCGGGCGCGGGCGCGGGCGCGGGCGCGGGCGCGGTGCAGGGCAGACATACTGTCAGTGAAGTCCATGTAGACTTTGTAGAGCAGAGTTAGAGCTAGGAATCAGGCTGTATAGCGAAGGACGCTTGCCACCTAATGTTCTCATAACTTGTTATTTAACTGAAAGTAACATAAGGATGAAAACATGTGTCTCAGCCATCATCGAATGGCATGCTTATTGGTCTAAGAGCTGGCTACGGCTAACCCTTTGTTATTTTATTCATAGAGACACGAAAATCGTCTAATTAGTGTGCCATAGGTAGGTACTATTATTATTAATTGATCCCGGTGACTGGCAGCGTTTCAGTTTCGGGTTTCTATTTAATTTAAAAGTTCAATTTATATGAGAACTATGGTATGGATTTTTTTTTGCTTTAGTATTCTAAACCTTTATTTAATAACTAACGATATTAGTACAGTATATAAAGGAAAAATTTATGGAAAGAGCTATGGATTTGGTGATTTGGTGTGGTATAACCACAGATAAGTATAAAAGTATTAAGTAAATACGATACCCAATTATAAATGTATTCATTTCGAATATAGGTAATATTGCGAGAATTTAATCATTTTGGTTCGAGGGAAAAGTAGTGAACGGCAAACTTTACCAGCTGAAAACATAATGATTAGATCCTCCGCCATGCGTATAGCGCGTCTATAATCTTCCAGATAGATGCGATTCGATACTGACATATATATATATATATATATATATATATATATATATATATATATATATATATATATTTTTAATGTATTATGTGTTTTCACCCTAATAAGCCATGGAACTACATGAAATGTGAGTGGTGTGTGTCCCCGGCCCCGCCGCGGCACGTGGCCGCGCGGTTGCGCGCGCGCATAATCGATGTTTCCCCGCAGCTCACCGCGCCATGCAATTCCTCGGAGCGTCTCACGCGTGCATAATGCGTTCATTAAAGCGGAGCTGCCCGTAGAAACACTCAGTGTTTCATTTATGATTATTCTATATACCGTTTCTTACTGTTTTATCATCATGTCAATTTCTTGGAAAAACATTTAAAACCGTAAAGCAAGATATTCATCGTGCTTTGTGTGTTCAACTTCAAACAAGGTGTGAACTTCTCTGGCAGTCTCAGATAAATTCTAATCTGGCTAGTGGCCACGTATTATTATTGATGGGATTATTGCCTGAATAAATAATTATTTTATTTTATTTATTTATTATGTTTAGTAATTATCACGTGATAAACGAAAAGATAAAGCATGCGTCACTTTCTATCAAGTCTAAAGTCTGTCAGTGACTGAAAGTGAAAGATGCTACCTATATCTTGTCGTTTATCACGCGACAAACGTGACCAATTTGCTGATACTGTAGGTGTGGAGGAGGTATCTGCAGTAGCATTCGTCTATAATTTCGATTTTGAGCGGCCAAAATGTCTTAAAATTGAAAATCTTCATCTCACGCGGAACATTAAGGCGTCGGGATCGGTTTCTGCCTTAGAGCATGCTAAAGTATGATGTTAGCAACAATTAGTTATGTACATAATGTTAAGTTTATGTAATGTAATGTTATGTTTTTTTTTCATATGTGTATGTTGTTCTCTCCAGTTAACACGTGTAGCCTGACTGTTAAGTGTTAATTTTATGGAAAAAAATAAAAAAATAAAAAAAAAATAAAAAAAAAGTTTCTGCGGTAGGCGGCCTGCTGGTTTCCGATGCCGTCGCTTCGACAAACAACTATAACTACATAGCGGCCCATCTTCAGTCCTCAGAAAAACAAGACAAGTCGATGAAATACGTTTACTTACCTAGTGATGACGATTTTGTAGCTAACGCAAGTATTATAATAACACAACGCTCGGTCCATAAACCCTTTTTGCCTGGTTTTTACGAGCTATTTGCGCTTTAGCCTCGTTCTTTAGTCATTAAACACTAGTTCTCATGACCGTTTGAAGTTGAAACTGCAGACACTAACTCGTATAATTTCCAAATTAACGGCTATATGGCTATAATATACTGGTAGGTACAGGTAAACAACAACGCTTGAAAACACATGCCGTGGGAACAAGACATTAATGCCATATCGGTAATCTTTAATTTTAAATTTAATCTCTCTTACATATTTAATTTTAAAGTTAAGTGCGATGACCACCGAATTCCAATACAACTCTTGTTCTGCGCATTCTCAACCGATTTATGTGAAGCAGTGAGCAGGTTCAATTATTATATAAATAAATATCTAGATTTACCATTACCGCCTGTTGTCTACCATTGTCCAATTTGTTTCTGTTGTTTGTTTTTAGTGTACATTATTTGGTGAACAATAAAGAGTATTTGTTGTTGTTTTTTGTCGATTCGGTTTTTGGAGGTACTTAACTCTCGAGGTCCAGAGCTCACAGAGCCGCTGTTGTCAAAATCGTATTGAAGTCTGTAAAGAAAGAGGCGTACTATATTCAGCTTACAGCCGGGTCAGCACCAGTGTTGAATGGTAGGTACATGTAGCGTGGTGGGCCGGTGGGCGCCCATGGCCTACGATCGATGCGGTCGGCGACCCCGCGGCCGCCGCATTGGGCTCGCACGTGTTTATTTAAGGATATCTCCGCCGATGCGTCTCGTTTTGCTGACTCCGGCCGGCATGAGTTATGCGTGTGCCGCTGCCGTGTGTGAGCGCGACAGGGGACTGCTATTTTTGCTGGCGACTGCAGCGTGTGTCACCGGCACCGCGTGCCTGACTCAGGGACGATCCACAAACCCTCCGTACAGCTCCTCTTTAGTATACGACTCGGTAGTAGTCATAGCATAGACACGTGTGGTATACTTGGAAACTACATAAGTGCCTATACTTAGACTGCGGCTCCAATTATATTAAGAACAACAGAACAAGCTAAGACCGAACGGTTTGCGATGATAAACCGGCTAGCTCTTCTTTCTTAATCACACTAATTTACCCGTATATTAGAAAAGCTATAGTTAAGTGCGTCATAACGTCTATCGCCCTAATAGTAATGGGGAACAAATAAAATGATCACCTAAATAACTTTTGATATCATCAAATTTTCGAACCCTAAAATAAGGTTGAACACTCAAAAAAATTTATCGATCAGCAATTCCGAGTCACCAAAAAAATTCTACCTATTTTTGCAGCACTTGCACCTATTTTACTTATTGCGTTCCTATAAATTTATAATCGCATCAAAAAAATTGTCAAGTACCACCAAAAACACTAAACTACCACCTAATCTCATGCACCTTTTTTCATTAGAATTACATCCAAATATTATATACATCGCATTCTACATTTTAGTAAACAGTTACAAATTAATTGTTTTTAGCACTATAAATATTTCAGTTATTTCCAAAATGTTATAAATTAGAAAGTAAAATTTAAAATTAATTTAAAAAGCAACGCGCAATGTGGCTGTGTGAAATAATAACACGTATACTGCTATCTCACTCAATCAAATACAAAGAATTGTCTGAAGCATAAAACCTATTGATATGTCGTTAGAGTGAAAGGTACCTATTGCTGTTTCATTCTAACTACCTATTGCTGATACAAACTGCAAGAAGTTTTTTTTTTAATGCGTTGACGTGAGCGCGTTTGATTGAAACCTTTTATTTGAAAATGAGTTTTGTTGATTTATTAAATTGTTAGTTTGTTATGAAAATGGATAAAGGTCCTCAAATGAGTTTACTTTATTAATATAGATAGACTTTCATGGAAAAATTAAAGGAAGTTAATAGGTAGAAATAGGTATAGGTAGGTTTAGGTTATGTTAGTTTTGCATCGGCCCGAAGGGCCAAAACAACTCAAAATAGGAGCTCCGCGCCAGCGGAGATCCGTCAATACTGTTCCAATCTCCACTAGTTTGAAATTAAAATAGCTATTTTTATTTCAAACTTCAACTTCTTAAAATCATTTAGCGCTGTCTTGCTCGCACGCGGCGCGAGGTGCGAGCGAGACGGACCGTATGGAAAACCGCATCAGTGTGCTAGCAATGAGGTTAGACTAGATTGGAACTGCTTTGCGCGTCGGACATTAAAAAACAATTGCCGCCTGAAATTTGGTGATCATGTAGTATTTCTGGGTATCGAAAGAATTATTTGGGTGTAAATAATTTTAATAGGATTACGAGCCCTGTAATATTTGGATGTAAATTATATGAAATTTGGTGTTTGAAATTAGGTGATCATTAAGTATTTTTGGGTAGTGACTAATTTATTTGGTAACAATTTAATTTATTAGGTTATCGACATGTTACTTCTTTGAGTTGCACTTTATATTTAAAAGGAGTTGAAAATTTGGTGCGAATCTAGTATTTTTGGTAATCAATGTAATTTTTTAGAGCATCATTCGGCAACTAATTTGGTGGTTCGTTAAATGCTACCCATAGTAATGAGGGGTGTAATGCCCGGCCCGTGTTACCGTGTGTAATGATTCGCGTTGTTTCCCCGAAGTGTATGTACCGCCGGTAATTAAGTAGCGGTGATTAGTGCATTGTTCCTCGACCGTATGGAAACTTGGAAACCTGACTCATTGTTTACATGACTGTCGCTAACCGTACTGGACAGGTCTGCTTCACTAATACTTACAGTAAAGTATTACGAGCTGCCTAATCTGTAACGACTGTAACCGTATTGTATAGTTGAAGTAGTCAGCCAAGAGCCTACGCACTACTCACGTTTATAAAAATTGTAATGAAAGTGGCGTTAGCTTGCCCGATCGATAGGTACAGTGGTGAAGGACAAACTTCTGAATAAAAGAAACCTGAAATATGTATTAGGTCGTATGCAAATTTTGACTACTACTACGTACGTAGCATATTTCAAGCCATAGAAATATCAAATGACCGAAAAAAGTGAAAAAATCGTTAGGTATGTACCTACTTACGTTTGGCTAATCAGATTTGATGTAATATCTGCCAAAGCAAAGGCGGCATAAATATCTGGCACGACTCCATTTGTAGGGCCGGCTGTAGGACGTGTCAGATATTTATTCCGCCTTTGTTATGGCAGATATTACATCAAATCTGATTAGTCAAACCTAACGATTTTCTCACTTTTTTCGGTCATTTGATATTTCTATGGCTTGAAATATGCTATACGTACGTATATACGAGTAGCACTCGGTCTAAAGCACGTTTGTTTGTTGCACTGCACGTTACAAAATTATTCATTTTCTTTTTTTTTACATTGTTACTAAGTAGGTATGTAGTACACTAATTCGGAAGTTGTGTAGGTAGGTAGTAGGTATAGTTACTCGTACGTAGTGCAGTAGAAAATTACGGTCAAACAGGACATAAGATGCATAATGATGGAGCATAATGATGGCGCATGTGCTAAACAAATTAGGCTGACTCGTAGTACACTACAGCGGTTCGTCTTTAGTGGGTAATTGTGAGTGGGCCACCAACTGCTAAATCTACCAGGATAAAGCGTCGTCGCGTTCTATTCTTAAGCGGTGAACAAAGTCTGTACGTCGCAGTTCCCAGAGTTTCATTATGGCGTCAACAATAGGTACTTAGTTTATGAGCTCTGATCTTGTCCCTGTCGTATATGGTATAGTATCAGTAGATGTTATAACGGGTTTGCTGGTGGTTGCAGGCTTCCTCGGCGGCAGTGGCCGTGACAGCGCGTCTTCTTGCTGCGTGCGCGCTGCGCTGCGCACACTGCGCGCCGCCTGGCCGCCGCCCGCGCCGCTCTCCGCGCGCGCCGACACCACGCACAACTGTCAACGGTGAGTCAACACATCACACACCACACACCAAACAAGACGCAACGTTGGACTACGCTCTGACTTATCAGAAAATAATCTGACGAGAGTCGAGAGGCTAGATGAGTCGAGACAAGATGTGAATCGAAATATATATGTCTCAATTGTCTAAATTGGGCCTAACTAATTAATACATATCTCCTAAACTTCGAACGGTTTGAGATGAATATGCGTCTAATGGAGGCTTTATGACAGGTACCTATAGAATGCGCCATTATGTAAATTGTCTCAGCATGCAGCATACATTCTGTTTTAATTGTAGAGTCAACGGCTCCTTTCCTCAAACGTTCATCATTCTGGACTCAACGTAGCTTGGACACAATTATTTGACCGTTTAAAAACCTTTACACCGGCTATTAACATGTATCTGTTGATGGTCAGTTACTGACGTGACTGCCTGCGAGATGATTCGGACACCTCGCCGGTGGAGCCGCGCCGCGCCGCGCCGCGCCGCGCGCGCACAGTTCGGGTCCACTGGCCGCGGCCGGCGGAAGCAATCTCTTGCGCAATTAAGATGATCGGTCCGATTGAGCCACTTGCCTGCTCGAGCGCAGCACAGAACTGCAGTGCATCAGTGTGCGCCTTCTGGACTATGTTGAAAATGCAATATGGAACTTTAATTAGGTTAAGAGGAGATTGATTATAAATAACAAACATTATATCAATACTCGTCTTGAAAAAATCAAATTAAGTAGGTAGAGGTAGGTAACTACCTACATACGCCTGTACTACATACATTGGTTTTCAGTAGGTCACGCATGGCGTCAAATATATAACATACTTAGTCATTGCCCGCGACTTCGTCCGCGCGGAACTCGTTTATGGCAATAGAATTGAAGTAGGTACTTAATCGCTATTTACTTATATCAGGCGCTTATCCTACTAATATTATAAATCCGAAAGTTAGTATGTTCGTGAGGATGTTTGTGACTCAATCACGCAACAACGGCTGAACGGATTAAGACGGAACTTGGTATACAACGAGTTTATAGGCTGGATTAACATATAGGATTCTTTTTATCTCTGATATCATCCCTCAAATACAAGGTCACGCGGAACAAGTCGCGGGCAAAAGCTAGTACTTCATATAAATCGGTTCAGCTGTTTAAGCGTGAAAAGGTGTATATGACTCACCATAATAACGTAACATGACCTTAATAAAAAATCTTTAGTTTTGCTTTACTCCTTTTTTTTGGGCAGTCGTGTAAAGCCATAGTTAGTAAATATAAGTTCGCTAACTTTTTAGTCCACATAATGTAACTGGTGGACAACTACGGACAACCTTGTGCGTGGCCCGACACACTTGGCCGGTTATTTTTTATTTCCAACTCAATTAAAAAAACCTATATATGATACGATTAACCTGCTCACAAAATTTCACGACCAAACGGCTAAGAAATGCGACCTATGGAGAATAACATATTATAGGTACTGAAAAAACTGAAATCCACCCGCAGAAATATACGAAATCATTGAAAAAAACATTATTATTGAGACTTTTCAAATATAAACTCGACAAAAAAAATTACGTAATTGACCGAGTGAATAAAGATTTCTGCTTGAGCTTCGACAAAAATGCTTTCGTATAATGTCCAGATTTCGTCGGAATAATGTAGTGGACGCTGATGAGAGCAGTGTTCACTGTCATTAGCTAATGAAGCGCCGTTATCGCGGCTGCGCCGGCGCCGGCGCGGGCTCGCGGCGCAGGCGCAGTCACAGTCGCGGGCCCACACGAGATACTCGCACATAACATCACCATCATGATAATATAAAATCCTCATTAGTGAAATATATATATATATATATATTAGTGATTGAGTCCGGTTTTTATATCGTGAGTGAGTGGTGAGTTGATTTCATTCACCTTTTTACAAGACTGCCCAAAAAATGAGTGTAATGTTTTTAATGTAGTCTAGCTTATGCCGTTGTTAGTGTTTTCTAGAGAAATTATCTTATAAGTGAGTTAAGCGGCAATTACACTTCGTGGTTCGCCGCATGCTGCATGCGGCGACCGCAAAAGTGTAAAGAGCACGTTAGTCGGCCGCATTCGGTGATCGACAGCTGCCAAGTCGCCGTAGTAGGCGGACAGACTAGTGTAAAGACGACGTTCGTTGGCCTAAGTAGTTTAAAATGAATTCGGCGACCGCATTAGGTGAACGACGAAGTGTAATTGCCGCTTTACGTTTTATCCCCTGAATCCCCAAAGGACCAATCAAAGACCACAACAATCATTTCATTTTTCATTTCATTTATTGCATCATGTTGTTACAAAAGGTCTTAGAAATAGTTTGCAGTAGGTACAAAACATGAACCCTGTTAGGGCACAGCAATTTTATCTTACATAGCTAACATGCATCCATCCAAATTATTACTATCTCTAAGCTAACCGGACATATTTAATTTCTAACAAATATAAATACAAAATTATTTCATCAATACATTATCTAGGATTAAATTATTATATACATATCATTATATTACGTCACATTCCATAAAGTGAATTTTGTAATAATCAATAAAATTTCATTTCATTAATTAGTAAAAATAATAATATATAATAATAATAATTAAAATTTAAGATACTGGGCTTTAATTAAATTTTATAAATTATATGACGATCGAAATCAATCAATTGCTTACATTATTTACTTGGGGTCGGCGCACAGCAATGTGTCTTTCTTTCATACCTCTCTGTCGCTAATACAAAGATCAACATTACAAACAAATCAATATTATTATGTCACAAAGTTGATCCACTGATTGGACCAGGAAGCAGCCGCAAGAACTCGAGTTTAGGTTGTCGAGGATGTTAGAAAATGTGTTTACCACATTTTAAGATACTTAGGCCAATCGATGGCCGACTTATTAATACTACAGGGAGAGTCCTTCCTAGGTTACAGTTAATCGAACGATCAGAATGTTTCTAAGGGGTTACCTTCTTAATAAAATCATGTTCCGTTCGTTGTATCCAAAGCTTCTTGGAAATCTTCGCTGGTGTTAATATCAATGTTCGTTCGTACATCCTATTCACGATTAATACACCATAAATTATCGATAGCATAAGGTAAATAATTCATTAGGTCTGGCGCCTCCGCACTACTCCGCAGTCGCCACCTCACGCCCCGCGCCTCCACCCGCTCAGAGAGATCTTTGCATCTGCATGCTATTTACATGTTTTCTACGACTCGCTCCGATTCCTGCGCCATGCCATAGATAAATCATCGATTTCCAATACGGTGCTGTACAACATTTGTATTAATATAATTGTTCGGCGTACGTGGCGCGGCGCATCGAGCCGGCGCGTGCGCTTGCGGCGCGCGCGCAGCCTCGTGGGGCGGGCGGCTGCACGCTGCACCACTCCTGGCCGCACCGCACCGGACTAGAGCTTCTTTGCTCGTGCATATGTAGATGAAGTTTACCTACAGCTGATTTTGTCGTTACGGTTGTGCGTTGGAGTTCCGCTGGCACGAATAAGGTGCTAAGTATTGGACGAATAGGTCATCCGGTGGCAAATAGAGTTCCGAACATGCCAGATATACAGGGTGGATTTTCTTTTTGGGTCAGTGAGGGCAGCTACCAGATCCCGTGCTGCTACGCGAAAATGGTCTTAGGAGACCTTCCCTCGATTTTAATTTAATGAAGATGGGCTTTTACAGTACGATTATCTACAGACCGACCGACGTTAAATATGGCGCTGGCAGCTGTCATCCCATAGAAACTTGTCAAACTTTCCATACCATCAGATTTTAACGAACACTTGTTTAGGGTCAGTTGCACCAACGTACGAACACAGACCGGTCATCGTCAAATATGGCGCCGGCAGCTGTCATCCCATAGAAACTTGTCAAACTTTCCATACAATCAGATTTGACGAACACCGCTTACGATTACAGACGGTTTGGTGCAACCCAGCCTTAATCGTAAGATTACAGACTGATGCGACCCACCCTTAATGTAAGTGTAAGGCCTGAGTAAACGCTCGAAGCGGACCGTCCGGCGGGGCGTGCAGCGGAGCGTGCGAGCGTGCATAATATTTGTATACACCAGTATGAGTTTCAATTGTTTAACATGCACGCCCCGCTGTACGCCCAACTCGAGCGTCCACTCAGGTCTTGCACTTAGTAGTGATCGACGTGGCTCATAAGATTTTTTATGCGTATTGCAGGCTGTGCGTCAGTGAGGTGTCGAGTCCCTGCACATGGTGCGCGAGCGCACCGCCCGCGCCCGCCCCCGCCCCCGCCCGCTCGCCCGCCCCCGCCCGCGCCATGCCGAGCGAGCCCGTGCGCGCCGGCACCGGCGCCTCACCCGGCCTGCTGCGCCGCCGCTACTCCGTGCCAGAGACCATCATGAGAAAGTGAGATCAAAATATCATAATCACAAACTCAGTAGTGGAATTTAACAAGAAGGTTGTCGATTACTACCAAGTAAATTGTTACATTTGTGTTTCCATACATTTGATATAAAATGTATGGAAATGACAGGACCAGGGTTGATGTGTTATCTGCCGGGGACTGTATTGTGTGTTTAGCGAGACCTCGATCTCTCTTAGATAATATGTTCAGATACCAATAAATCAAGGGTCGGCAAAAGGCGGACCGCGGTCCGTATCCGTAATCCAAATTATGTTAAAAATGCTGCATGCATATTGGTTTTATTAATTACTAGTTTTTTTTCTGGACCTCGAAAAATATTTCTCTAACATAAGTATCCGGAATTCCGGACCCCACTTAAAACGAATTGCCGACCCCTGCAATAAATTATCACGCCTGAATGCAAAAGAAAACTTGCATTTACCTCCTACTCATCACTGCTTGTTTTAACGACATCTGGCCAAGCACACTTTAGCGTTGTTTAAGTTTGTCTGCTGCATTGCATCAAACGCGTCTACGAGATTGACTCATGAGTCATGATTTAACATTTTTCAGATATCGCCTGGCTCAACAGAGTAACGATTCAGAAGAGGCTTGTGCCGCCACCTCGCCGTCGGCGTCGTCGGCGGCGTGCGGCGGGTGCGGCGCGCGCGGCGCCCCGGCCGACCGCGAGCTCATGCGCAAGTCCGCGCTGCTGCGGCGGCTGTGGGGCCGCGCGCCCGCGCCCGCGCCGGCGCCGCGCACCTCGCGCTCGCTGCACGGCTCCAGCTCGGAGCTGCGCCGCTCGCCCGCCGGCTCCGGCTGGGCCACGCCCAAGCGCCAACGTTTGGAGTGGAGCTCCCCCCGCCCCGACTCCCCGCCGGCGTCGCCGGGCGCCTCGCCCGCATGCTCAGATTGCACGTTCACATCGCACCGCGCGCGATCTCCTGCCACGCGCGACCCCGCGCGCGACGTGTTCGCTCGCTACTCGCATTTAGCGAGCGATGCGGCTCGCGCTTCCCCCGCCTCCATGCGCTCCACGCCGGAATCCGCGACGCTCTCCGGGTCGCTGCCCACCGCGCTACCGGCTGCGTCTGCACCCGCCCCGGTCTTCGTCCCTGACGGCGAGGTGGATCGGTACAGCAGTCTTCCTTTCGACGTGCTGTCGGCCGGATCCCCCCCGTATGAGGTGCTCGAGATTGTTGTCTCCGAGACGGTGGAGGCGCCCCGGGCGGTCGACTCGGGCTCCCCGGCACGCACGGGCGTCAGCTCCAGCCCGGCGACGCGCAGCCGCGCGAACATTAACATCGACGAATACGTGTCCAATATCCTGGTAGAGAGCCTCAACTCGCTCTCGGAGCAGCTGGAGAGCATGAGTGCGGCGGTGGGCGGCGCCGGCGTAGTGGTCGAGAAAGAGATCAAAGTACGTTTGCAGAACACCGGCGTCAACACTATCGTGCACCTCAGCCCCACCTCCAACCACCAGATCATTTTCGGCAACGAGGAATTGTGTCACGCTGACAACGCGCGGGACGTCTGCAACAACTCACGCACGTCGCCACCCACTTCCGCACCTGAACCTAACAATAATGAGCCCCCCGATTCCGTAAATCGTGCCGTGTTGCAGCAGATTCAGAAACTGTTCCATGATGAATTGTACCGGCTAGAGCCCGGCCCTTACCCCGGTGAACCAACGCTCACGCGAATCGAGTCATCTAACGTGGACGCTTATATCGAGCACCATACGGACTCGCAATCCGAGGGCTCACCCGGGCTGGGGGGGCTGGGCGTCGGCGCCGGCAACTACTGGACGCGTGAGCAGGCGCTCGTGCCGCGACTTTCGGCGCTGCCGCATTCCGCTTCAATGGAGGTGAACACGTCCTCGTCCGAGGCGGAGCCGTCGGCCTGTCCGAGCCTGGTGGACAGCCTGGACGACCCCGCGTCTCCCCGCGCCCCGCCGCCCGCGCGCCGCCTCGCCCGCTCCGCTGTTGACGTCCTGGACCTGCTGCCCGAGGCCCAACCGACCCGGGACCGGGCCGAGGCCTTTTTCGTACGCATCGACGAGGAATGCGACTGCGACAAGGAGAATGTCGTCGTTGCCGATCGTATGCCCGACCGCATCCGCGAGCGTCTGCTCCGTCGGCACCGCAAGCGCGAGCTGCGCATGGAGTCACGCCGCGGGGGCGGCCTGGAGCGCGCGCGGCGCCGCGCCGCCGACTACGACGCGCGCAACGTTATCGCTTCGCTTGTAGACGAGCTCATTGCTAAAATAGTACAGGAAGAGTACAAGTTGTGTATGCGAAATCAGAGGCGGGCACGCGTGGATCGCGGCAAGCAGTCAAGAAACGGCGCGAGCCCTAGCGACGAACATAATGGGAGGATCGAAACGCGCGCTCTGCACGGAAAACTATCACTACCGCCGGCCGACGCGCCGCGCCGCATCTACCAGAAGTCCGAGATTCACGACGGCGACAAGTGCATCGAGATCCTAGAGATCCTGGAATACGTGGATGATTCGCAGAATTCCGCCGAGACGAACTCTGACGAGCACCATGGCCACTCCAGAAGTAGGAAGTCTCGGATCCCGGTCCCGATCTACGAGAGGATCCAAAGGACAACGAAGAGGAACACGGGGGGACGGCGGTCGCCGCCGCCTGCGCCTTCCCCGTCGTCCCCATCGCCACCGTCGCCTCCGCCTGCGCGGCGCGCGTCTATACCACCACCCACGGAGCCGCGCGCGCGCGCCGGCTCGCTGCGGTTCCGTCGCGTGTTCGACATCATTCCCGAGGAACGAGGCGCGGGGCCCGGCGCCGAGTCGCCGCCGGCCGAGGACGCGGCGCCGGCGCGGCGCGGCTCGGCGCCCAGCCTGCCGCCGGCGCCCGCGCGCGCCACGCGCAGCGCGGCCACGTCGCCGCCGGCGCCGCAGCGCTCCTCCCGGAGCACGATGACGTCCCCGCGCCGCTCCGTGCCCTCCCCGCCGCCGCCCCCGCCCGCGCCCGCGCCCCGCGTCGCGGCAGGTATCGCGCTCGCTTGTGCCCCGTGCCGCTGACGCACTATACACCGCACGCTTGCGTCTGACAGTGCTCATAGTGCCTTACACGGTTTTGTTTCGTACGAGTTGACGTAGACACTATTATTTTGTATGTAACGAAGCGAAAACCGCCATCGAATGGACTATATATTTTTTTTTACCTGCACTGAAATTTTATCACGAGTATTTAGTAGATGGACCGGCACAAAAATATTTATTGTTTATTATTGTTGACCATTATGTATAAAGGAAATGAAGAACGTGTATTTAAGCTATATCGTTATGTAGTAATTGAATATTTAATAAACGGTTGGAATGAAAATTTTGTTTTATTCATTCGAAGGTCCAAATGAAAATTTGAAGGAGAAAAGGGTAGCACCGGAGAGTAAACGTCGGAGGGGGAGTGTGGAGGCGCGGAGCGGCGGCGGCGCGGCAGGCGCCCTGCCGCCCGCGCCGCTCCCGCCGCCCGCCGCGCCGGCGCCGCCGCCGCCCGCGCGCGACGCGGCGCGCAGCTCGAGCTCGGGCAGCGACAGCGCGGGCTCGTCGCTGCTGTGCGCGGCGCCGCGCTGGCTGGCCGCGCGCCGGCGCCGCTCCCGCCCCGTGCGCGTGACGCACGCCTCACGCGCTTCGCACCGTGTTCGACCCACTTCGCAACCAGGTAACGATTTTTCGCAGGTAATAATTGACCGAGTGAAACGAAGGTCTCTGTACGGCCTATTCGGCCGGATTTTTGTTTGTCTTCCTCTACATGTCGCATTTAACAACCGATTTTCGTGAAATTTTGTGAGCAGGTGCGGTAATTCTATAGAACTTTTTTATCGAGTCACTTTTTCAAAATTTAAAAAAACATTTTTTTTATCAATTATTTTGTGTGTCTGCGGCGGAATTTCGATTTGTTCACCTCTAAGGGTCGCATTTCACAACAGATTCTCGTGAAGTATTGTGAGCACGTTATTCTTTGATTACACAGAATATTTTTGTCGAGTAATCTAAAAAAAAATCTATGGTTTGTCCTCCTCTACCGGTTCGATATCTAACATAGTTTTGGAAATAAAAAAACACTCACGAGGTCTACAGCTCACAGAGCCACTAGTATGTGGCACAGCTTTTGAAGTCTGTCCTGCATCACCGATAGTCAAACCTAATGGGTTTACAGTATGTAAACGGTACTGTGTTCCGCAGGCGTAACGGACGGTGCGCACTGCAAGGCGAGCACGGAGGGGGGCGCGGGCGGGTGGTCGGTGACGGTGGCGGGCTCGTGCCGCGCCGCGCTGCCCGCAGACGTGGAGATGCGCCTGCGCTTCCCGCGGGACGCACGCGCAGCTCCCCGCGCCCCGCCCCGCGCCACGCCCCGCTCCTCAGCCCGAGCCCCGCCCCGCGCCGACACAGACGCCACGCCGCGACGTAGCGTTGCCACGAGATCCGATGAGGTAAGGGAAGGTACTTTCCGATTTACTCATTCATAAGTAGGTACTTTAGCGTTGAAAATGGGTCTCCATTTTGCCACGTGGAAGCATCCGTAAAACGAAATTATAATTTTCAATCAATTTTCGTCAACCAACCCGTGACGTGCACCAGAATTGTAGGTAACTGCAATTGTTTTGTCATCATGCGTATGGGCCAGGTTTAAGAGCCCACAACACACAGTACCTAGTACTTAGTGGTTTGACCGCTGGTTGCAGACGGGCACCACGGAGTGTTGGTGCCGCTGCTGCTCGTGCGGCGGCGCGGGCGGCGGCGCCGGCGCGGCGCCCGGGGCGCCCGCACTCCCGCCGCCGCCTGAGCGCCGCGCCAGCCTCACATTCACCATGAAGAAAGAAGGTATCTTCCACTATTTTATACAATTTCTTGTAATTGTTATATAGTTAAATGCCCCGAGCATACCTAAAATACCTTGAGGATAAGTGTTAAACGCGCGTGGTCGCGATGTTTTAGACTCTTCGGCTCTCGCTCGGAAGAACAGAAAGAAGTGTTCTCACACGCACCTGCCGCAGCTGGAGCCGGCGGGCGACGGCCGGCGAGCGGGCGACGCCGAGCGGCGGCGGCGCACGAGCAAGGTGCGGAGCCAGGGGACGAGCACAAAGTGACTTTAAATACGTTTTTGGCACGATGTAGCCCCTGAAGGCTCGAGATGTCATAAACGGTTGAATAAGCATCCTGTAATTGCAGATGCGGCGCGCGTGCTCCCTGCAGTGCTGGCTGCCCGCCGCGCCGCGTAGGTGAGTGTGCGGGGCGCGCGGGTGTGCGTGCGTGCACCGGCGCGCGCTGACCGTGTGTGTGTGCAGGGCGGGCGAGCTGGCGGTGGAGGGCAGCGCCATCGTGCCCGAGCTGAAGCCGCGCGCGCCCACCATGAGCGAGCGCGACCTCACGCGCCACCACACCCCGCGCCTCTACCTGCGCTGCTAGCCGCGGCCGCGCGGGCGCGGGCGCGGGCGGCGCCCATACACCACACCCACAGTGCCTCATTACTACTTTAATACTTATCAATAAACACTTACCACTAGCGCATTTGTTTCATTTATTTATTAGGTCAGTCATTGAATGCTCAAAAAGAGGTATATGTAGGTAGAGTCAAATGCTTAGAACACAATTTTTGACGTCGTAACTTTGTTTGTACTAGTTAGGAAGTAAACATACTCGTATCACAAGTCCCCGCCCGTTTATCCCATTTTTCAGTATTTCGTAAAAAACTCGTATCTAGGTGGCCCATAGGAAAAAACGTTCTCAGTCTTAAGTAATCTGCATAAAATTATATACAAATATAGGTTATTAAACACATTATGTAACTTTGTTGATTTGCAGAATAAATCCAATTATACCAAAAAGGTTATATACACTTTTTCGCTATGATCAATAGGTATTTAATGAGATTTTAGAGATGGAAAATAAAATTGTATGATAATTTAAGTGGCTTCTCATTCCTTTATTTTTCTATAGTTTTAAAAACAAAAAATAATAATTAAGGCACTGGTCCCACCTAGGGCGAGGAAGCGATTAGCTATCGGCGATTTTCTCGCTCAAGAAACAAACAAAAGATTGTAGATTCCGTGGCGGTAAAAGTGACAGATATAGGTATTATAATTGATCGCTGGCTGTCCCCACTGCCACTGCGAGGACTCCTCACTAGTTGATCGCAGCGATAAAGCCGATAAAAGAGAGCATCGCTTAGCGGTACTCGCTCAGCGATTAGTGGTAGCCGTACAGGCCCAATTTCAAAGAAAAACCGCAAATCGATGTACAGTTTAGCCATTTGGCACACGCATACTAGAGGTCAAAACAAAATTTTTGACCCGCAGTTCCTAAAAAAATTTCCCTTAGGGGGGGAGAGCCGAGACATTCTTTTTTTGTATGAAAAAAACAAATTTTTTTTCAGAAACCTATCGTGTGTAATATCATATGAAAGAGCTTTTTGAGGCGATTCTGAAAATATACCACATCATTACATTTCAGCTATTTTTTTTTAATTAAATCAAAAATAATTTTCGAAACATACCAAGTTTGAGGTCCTCCAGACACGATACGGCTGATTTTTATTTTGTACAATATACCACAAATGATACTTAATATCCTCATATGTAACCTCAAAAAAGCAATTTCGAAATGATTTTCGGTAAGTATTTTTTTTTAATTTTTGAATATTACTAAGTGACACGGTTCTACTTTAATACCAATTTTACGTGAATTATGGAACTTTAGTGCAGATACGTTACATATTAATCATAAAATGATACGTAGTATCCATATATCCAACGGGAAATACCTCTTTAACCCTTTACCCCCCCCACCACCCACCCACCACCTACCCACTATACCAACTGATGACAAGGTGCAGTTAAAGGGTTAAAGAGGTATTTTCCGTTGGATATATGGATACTACGTATCATTTTATGATTAATATGTAACATATCTGCACTAAAGTTCCTTAAATCACGTAAAATTGGTATTAAAGTAGAACCGTGACACTTAGTAATTTTGAAAAATTAAAAAAAAATACTTACCGAAAGTCATTTCGAAATTGCTTTTTTGAGGTTAGATATGAGGATATTAAGTATCATTTGTGGTATATTGTACAAAATAAAAATCAGCCGTATCGTGTCTGGAGGACCTCAAACTTGGTATGTTTCGAAAATTATTTTTGATTAAATTTTAAAAAAAATGCTGAAATGTAATGATGTGGTATATTTTCAGAATCGACTCAAAAAGCTCTTTCATATGATACTACACACGATAGGTTTCTGAAAAAAAAAAATTGTTTTTTTCATACAAAAAAAAGAATGTCTCGGCTCTCCCCCCCTAAGGGAAATTTTTTTAGGAACTGCGGGTCAAAAATTTTGTTTTGACCTCTAGTATGCGTGTGCCAAACGGCTAAACTGTACATCGATTTGCGGTTTTTTTAATCGTACGGCTACCACTAGATGTTCGTTAGGCGATCAGAGACTAAACAGCGGTCATTTTTCGAGTAATCGGCCGTGGTATTCGAACACTCACTTATAGCCGAGCGACAAAACTATCGGAACTACCACTCGCTTAATTCTCGCTACTTGCCAACTCGTGTCTAGTTTCTAGCTAATCGCTTCTCGCTCATCGCCGGCGGTGGGACCAGTGCCTAATGCACTAAACGAGCTCTACTTAGGCACTCAACGATATCCCACTTGATGGGGTAGGCTAATTTTTTTTTTCGCGCCCCCCTTTAGCTGTATGGGGGCCCCCCTTATAAACCTATCTTTTGGACAATAGGGATGATGACACTATAAAAGAAAATCAATAAATCCAAATTTTCTACATAATGACTCAAATTCTCAATCAAATGGCAAAAAAAGTAATTCAAAAAAATAAATAATTACGTAATTATAAGTCTTCAAAGTTTTAAAAGTGGGTATTTTCTGTCGCTTTTCCGCAAAACGCACCTTTGTATTGAACGATTGTCATTTACTATGGCGCTACTCAAAGGTGACGTCACGGTCGAGTAGCACTTTCTCTCTCTAACTACGAACATTCTAACCGTTGTTGCTTCGTTATTTTTTGAGATATTTGAATAGGATTTTCACTATTTGGCATAGTTTTATGTCTTCTTTCTATTGAAGTAATATTTTTTTTTGAGTCATCATGCCTATTTGTATTGCTTTGGCTTGATCAACATGATGCTTGAACAGTGAAAATTTAAAAACTATATTGCTCCATCTGTTAGTTTAACAATTTTTTTTGACTAAAGTTATTACTAAATAAAACTGTCATGTAACTGTAACCGGTCACCTAATCTAAACTATAGCCCCTGGAGGACCTTGCACTGTTTAAATAGGTATAGGCGTTACTTATTCTGTGCCTATAGGTAGGAAAAATGAAACAACTCTGGTAATTCTACAATCTACATTTATTCTGGGGTATATTTATTATTATTTATTTATTTTAAACTTCATTGCACATAAAAATTAGTACAAAGGGCGGACTTAATGCCATGAGGCATTCTCTACCAGTCAATCGTAGGGCCAAACAGAAACTTGCAAATGTGGGGTATATTATACAATAGATGAGGCCGAGCGATTGTCTAGCTAGAATCTAGATGAAATAGGAGTGCCGGAGTTCTCAGGAACTTATAGCATGAGTGGAGTGGACCTATTGGCGAACTCTAGGTACTTAGATTCATTAATGATAACCGTACTACAGGAACATTAATACCTATCTTACAGGGATGTGCTGTGCCTGGCCTACGGTGTTCCGCTTATAGCCTACGAGGGTATGCCTTTCCCTAGCCTGCAGAATCCTCTCTCTTTCAAACCAGACCTCCTCCTTCCCTTCTCCTGTGGGACTCACGTCCTAGACCGGACAAGCCCTTTTCTTGAAATAAAGTTCTTAGCAAAAGAACTAACTACAGTAGGTAACTAGTAGGTATACCTAGGTAACTACATCTGTTTTAATTCTTCTGTTTTCTTTTAAGTTGCCTTTAGTTAGAGTGAGTGCGATAAATTCTAAGACTGTGAGACCGATTACAAGGCATTTAGTGGTGCATAGATCCGGGAAGCACGTGTCGGTGGTGAAGCAGCGCGATGACGACGTCCACCTCCCCCTCCTCCCCCCCGGGAGGCGCGGAGCGCGTGACGCGCGCGCAGGCGCCGGCCGCCGCGCACCACCCGCCCGCGGCGGCGTCCGCGCACCGCCCGCCCGCGCCCGCCGCCGCACGCGCCACCGTCTGCACGCCGGTGTCACGGTACTCTGGGTACAGTGAAATTTCATAAGAACTACCTATTATTCATCGATCTTCGTTAAGGGGAGGTATCCCCAACGCAAATGTCCCGCTCTAACACGCCTGAGTTTACAATTAACCATCCCGCTCTCTACGCAAGCTCTGCGCGCAGTTTCGTAAATATTTAGCTATGCAAACCCAGCAAATTTGTCTATAACTATTTAGTATCTTTAATTGAGTACAAAAATTAAATGTTAAATATCAGTAATATAGCCGTAGTATTGAAAATACACTCCAAAAAGGGGTAACATCGCGATTTTTTTCTATCGAGTGAAATTCATCAGGTCATGTAACTGACTGCAAATTTGACTAGACAAGATCCTTATGTAACACATATATTTTTTTTTTAGATTTTATGACACTATATTCTATGTCTCAGATTGGTTTTTAAAAACTCAAAAGTGATAATACCCGGCCTTAACGAATACAGTACCCCGCGATATATATTGCATTGATATTGCATTAATATATATTGCTGGGTAATTGTACTTATATCAATGACCTTGATTAGAAAGCTTAAAATTAATAAAAGTAATGCTATATACCTTGCTTGGCATGCTTGTGAGCGTCCTGGCGGTGGTCGGAGGGGGTCGTGGTAGGGGGTGGCGCGGGGCGGTACTTGCCGATGTGGCAGCGGATGGAGGTGTTGGTGAGGAAGTGCGCGCGCGTGTTGCGCTGCGGGCGGCACAGGCACAGCCAGGCGCGCGGGCCCAGCGACAGCGCCACGCACGCGCCCGCGCACAGCGACGCGCACGCGCACAGCAACACGCCGCGCGCCTCCACCGCCACGTACAGCGCGCACATCGCCAGCCACGCCACGCCCGTCGTGTACGTCGCCGCGCCGATGAACCTACATACACACGCACACGCCTTTAAAATACTTACAACCAATAACCCCTCAATCTAGGCTTTTCTGGATGTACTTCCACCACGAGATTAATAACAATAATAATAAAGACATTTATTCAACTAAGTTGCATTGGTACGTGACATGATATAAATCCCGCATACAATTATGGTAACAACGTAAAAAGTAGTACAATACAGATTACTATTATTATAATTAGTAGCAGATTATTATTTATTATTAGTATAGATTAGGTACTATAATCTGAATCAAACAGGCTCAATCAACATTTGAAAAAAAAAAAACTAGAATTTCATGAATAAAACCCACTGCAAGTCTCCATGGGGACGGGACGGGAGAGTCTTACGGGTGTAATAGGTATGTACCTAATAAGTCGGTATTACGAAATACATTATTTTTTAGGGTTCCGTAGTAAACAAGGAACCCTTATAGTTTCGCCATGTCCGTCCGTCCGTCCGACCCCCGTTTTTCTCAGTAACCGTTAGTACCTACTAGAAAGCTGTAATTTGGCATGAGTATACATATCAATTTATTTATTCGTATGGCATATTTAAAAGTAGATACAGAAGATCATAAATCTAACTCCAGAGAATTAATCCACTTGAGAGCTTCGTCGTTTAAATTGATCAGGTCCTCCGGAGGCCCTCCGACATATCGAGTAGCTGGGCACTCCTGGAAGATGTGGCGGATACTCTGCTCCTGGGCACCACAGTGACAGGCGGGAGAGTCCTGCCAGCCGCAACGATATTTATAAAGGGCACAGCGACCGTGGCCAGTGCGCAGTCTGTTCAGGTTGCACCAGGTTCGCCTCGGTAGTTCAGACCCCTCCACAATAGCGCCCGGGATGATCTCAATGACGCCAACAAAACGGTAGAATAAAATCTTAAAAAAAAAAATTTTTCAGGGTACCTCCCCTACATGTAAAGTGGTGTTGCAATTTTTTTTTTCCAAACCCCATCGTGCGGGGTATCGTTGTATAGCTCTTTCAAAAATATTATAAGGTTTCTAAAAGCATTTTTTGATTAAAGAATAGGTTGGCGTGATATTAAGCTTTGAAGTGATAATTTTTGTTATGGTCAAGTGTCCCCCCCCCCCCCTGCCAGCTAAACGGTGGCTACTAGGCATGTGAAAAAAATCATGGTAGTAGTATAAACAATGAATTTAAAAGGAAAACTATCACAGCTAAGTAGACATTACTAGTTAATGAGTAATAGTCGAACTTCAGAAATGTACTTTGCAAAAGCAAACCTTCGTACAATTTCCATTGATACCTTAGATAATGTTGTTAATTCTGTCAAAAACATAGTAAATATAAGTTTGCGAACTTTTTAGTCCACATAATGTAACGGGTGGACGACTACGGAACCCTACCTTGCGCGTGGCCCGACACGCACTTGGCCGGTTTTATTTACTTAAGGTGGGACGCTTTCCATACAAAACGTATTTTGACATTCGCAGGCTAACGGCGTGATATTTTAAGAAACGTATGTAACAAATTTTCATAAATTGGCTTGCCATTTGCGCGAAATTCCCCCTTTCCTAGAATAAACTTGTATAAACTAGAATAATTTGAGAAATTAGTTTGAAGTCACGTGAGTATCACGTGACATCATTTTTTTTTAAATTTGTTACATAAGTTTCTTAAAATATCACTCCGTTAGCCTGCGAATGTCAAAGTACGTTTTGCATGGAAAGCGTCCCACCTTAAGTACATTAACTTAGGCACTTTACGAATATCAGATATAATAAATTAATCGTTTAAAAATACTAGAAAACACGCTTTGCGTGTTAATTGAAACCTGATCGTGTTCAAAGTCCATTACGTGACCTTTCTCAAAAATGCAAACACGACTATGATACGATATTCCATCATGGAATGCCAGTGCCTATCTTCCGGCTTCATCATCAGACCTTGAAACCTAATCGTGGTCAAAGTTCATTACAAGAATTTTCTAACAAATCCAAACACAGCTATGATACGATGTTCCATCATGAAGTTCCAGTTCATATCTTCCGGCTCCATCATCAGATCAGTTCGACTGTACCATATTATTGTATTCTTATCAGAACTACATGACAGCTGCCAATTTCCATGACGCTACGATCCTTGGAAAATGGTTTAATTAGTTACCTTAGAATCCTTAGATTCCATTACATAGTTACATACAAGTCGACCTATCAGACCTTGAAACCTAATCGTGGTCAAAGTTCATTGAAAGACTTTTGTAACAAATCCAAACACAGCTATGATACGATGTTCCATCATGAAGTTCCAGTTCATATCTTCCGGCTCCATCATCAGATCACTTCGACAGCACCATATTATTGTACTGTCATCAGAACTACATAAGCTGCCAATTTTCATGACGCTACGATTCTAGGAAGATGGTTAAATTAGTTACCTTAGATTCCATTACATAGTTACATACAGGTCGACCTAATAAAAGCGTGTTAAAAACCAAAACTATTTGACAAGTAATTAGTTCAAAAATACAGGAAACTGTAGGTCTTGTTATATTGTATATTGTAGCTGTTAGCTAATTGTCATGTTAGTATTTAAGACCGTTTGTTTCTAAATAAATTAAAAAAAGTAGGTAGGTTAGTACGTCACATACTTTACCTACTTATGAAAAGGTCTGTTAGATGTAATGAAAAAAGTGAAGTGTAGATATACAAACTTGGTCTCATTGAAGTTGTGTGGGAGATGCCTGGTGCGCACGGCGGCGACGGCGCAGCAGGCGAGCAGCAGCAGCGCGGGCGCCAGCGGCAGCAGCTGCGCGGGCGCGCGCGCGCCGCCGCACGTCAGCACGGCGCGCGCGCGGCCCGGGTGCAGCAGGCGCGGCCACGCCGGCCAGCGCGCCGCCGCCCACGCGCCCAGGCACACGCCCGGGGACACCTGACAGATACTACAGATACAGCGGCAGCAGCTGCGCGGGCGCGCGCGCGCGGCCCGGGTGCAGCAGGCACGGTCACGCCGGCCAGCGCGCCGCCGCCCACGCGCCCAGGCACATGCCCGGGGACACCTGACAGATACTACAGATACAGCGGCAGCAGCTGCGTGGGCGCGCGCGCTCCGCCGCACGCCAGCACGGCGCGCGCGCGGCCCGGGTGCAGCAGGCACGGCCACGCCGGCCAGCGCGCCGCCGCCCACGCGCCCAGGCACACGCCCGGGGACACCTGACAGATACTACAGATACAGCGGCAGCAGCTGCGCGGGCGCGCGCGCGCGGCCCGGGTGCAGCAGGCACGGCCACGCCGGCCAGCGCGCCGCCGCCCACGCGCCCAGGCACATGCCCGGGGACACCTGACAGATACTACAGATACAGCGGCAGCAGCTGCGTGGGCGCGCGCGCTCCGCCGCACGCCAGCACGGCGCGCGCGCGGCCCGGGTGCAGCAGGCGCGGCCACGCCGGCCAGCGCGCCGCCGCCCACGCGCCCAGGCACACGCCCGGGGACACCTGACAGATACTACAGATACAGCGGCAGCAGCTGCGCGGGCGCGCGCGCGCGGCCCGGGTGCAGCAGGCACGGCCACGCCGGCCAGCGCGCCGCCGCCCACGCGCCCAGGCACATGCCCGGGGACACCTGACAGATACTACAGATACAGCGGCAGCAGCTGCGTGGGCGCGCGCGCTCCGCCGCACGCCAGCACGGCGCGCGCGCGGACCGGGTGCAGCAGGCACGGCCACGCCGGCCAGCGCGCCGCCGCCCACGCGCCCAGGCACATGCCCGGGGACACCTGACAGATACTACCTTACAAGCTGCAAATATACCTAAAGGGTGGAAAACAAATATGGGCCCTGGAGGGAAACTATCTTAAATCCTCGAGATACTACGACGGTAAGACAAATGATTTTGGAGCTTAAGCCAAAAGAGGCATTTTTTAGGTCAGAACTCATGAAATTATCTATAAAAGCAGTTAGGTACCTACCTATGTTTCTTTTTAAAAACTAAAGTTGTTTCCTTTAAGTAAAATAATGTATTATTTTACTTAAAGGAAACAACTTTTAATTTCATGAGTTCTGACCTAAAAAAATGCCTCTTTTGGCTTAAGCCCCAAAATCATTTGTCTTACCGCGTTTTGTGTCTATATTCGAATTTAAAAGCCTGACAGTTAAGTCAGTCGACCAATCATAGTCAGGTGGTTTAGTAATGATTGAAGTAATAAGTTTATAGCAATCCTACATTTGTAAGTGGTTGATGGAGTAGGTATAGAACGGTACCAGCAGGGTCCAGGCGGCGAGCTGCGCGCGCGCCGACAGCAGCGGCACGGACTGTCCGCGCTCGGCGCCCGCCACGAGCCGCGCGATGCGCACCGTGCGCGCCAGCACCGCCGCGTACACGCCGCCCAGCGCCGGCGCCGCCAGCCGCGCCATAGCGCACGCCAGCGCGCTCGGCCGCGCCGCCGCCGCTAGGGCCGCTAAACGCACAACAACACTTCAGGAGACACTTGTGTACCTACTAAACTAACTAGTATGACATGGAGCTACTTAAAATACTAAAATGTAGAGATGTACCGACTAGTCGGGAAAGCCGACTATCCGGCCACATTTCTAGTCGGCGACTAGTCGCCTAAAGAGGCCGACTAATCGGCATATTATGAGTTACTGGAAATTCCTTAAACATCGTCAAAAAATGTCCACACTCGCCATTTCCTATTCGACATTATTCTAAAACCATTCCATTCTTCCATTTTCTATTCTGTACACAGTTATACAATAAAGATATTCATATTCATATTCATATTCAAGAAGACCACTAGTTGTTTATTTAACACAACAATCAGATAATTTCACTGTGTTGTCTTTTTATTTTGCTATATGAAACGCCTGCCGGTGAAGCAAGTAAATCGCTAAAACTTAAACACGAACGCATGGCGAGTGGCGGGATGAGCGGACCGAAACGAACATTCCCGATTGCGCCCGAACTCAGCCAAAACCATGATCGGCCTTGCCGACTAGTCGGCCGATTAGTCGGCCATCTCGGCGCCGACTAGTCGGCTAAATCCATAGTCGGTACATATCTACGTAAAGTGCGCTCGCACTCGCAGATAGTTTCATGTCACCGTGTCGTAATTTATTAACTGCGACCATTGGATTCAATTACGCCATAAACCATAAAGGGTATGGCTAGGGAATGTATGCCCGCCCGCGCTTCCGCTACTGAATGAAAGGCTATCTATCGGCAGCGGCGGTCTCACCGAGATGGCAGAGTGCGGCCGCCCCGAGCAGCAGCGCGCAGAGCTCGCGGGAGGCGGACTTGACGACGGGCGTGTCGCGGTGCCGCCACAGCGCGCCCGCGCACAGCGCCACGCCCGCCAGCCCCGCGCCGCCCGCGCCCGCCGCCAGCGCGCGCGCCCAGCCACCGCCCCACTCCACCGGGGACGGCAGGCACACTGACAAAACAAAAATGCGATTGAAGATGCTACGAATCTCCCTTCAATATAAAACTGGTCTAATTTTGACAATATTGTGTTGCTGTCGCCGGCATCTGATAGCATTTACGCCAAAGCGGGCGCATTAATTAAGCAACCAGCAATTAGATAAGTATATTTGACTAGTGGCTCTGTGAGGTGCAGACCTCAACAGTGTTTCTATTTCCTATATTTGACGTGACAAAAAAGAACCCGCTCACAAAATTTTACGGTAATCGGTTAGAAATGCGATCTGTAGAAGAAAACAAACTGAAATCCGCCCACATCAGAAAAACAAAATCATACAAAATCATAGAAAAAAAAATGTTTAATCCGAAAATTACCAAAAAAAGTAGGGATATAGGTAATTATCGAATCTGCTCACAAAACTTCACGAGAATCAGTTGAGCAATGCGATCTATAGAAGCTATAGCAAAGAATTTCGTTTCACTCGGCCAATCAAAAAATGATTGAGGAACCGAATACGCGCAGAGAACCTATGGCACCTAGGTAGGTAAGGTACTTACGTTTCCTGTGTATGTCGGGGCGGTGTCCGGGCGGGCAGAGCCGGCAGCCGTGGTGCGGCGGCGCGCGCGTCACGGCCAGCGGCGCGCACGGCACGCACGTCCAGCAGCACGGCACGCGCCGCGCGCCGCCCGCGTCTCCCGCCTCGCCCGCGCCCGCGCCTGCGCCTGCCGCGCGCGCCCATTGTCCCGGCGCGCACGGCGCCGAGCATACCGCCTCCGTGCCCGCAGCGCGTCTGGTTCACCATGATACAGGCCAAGTTACTAAGTGACCTTCGAACGGCATGAACTGCTAACAAGCACTGAAAAATAAATATTCTTCAAGCCTTTTTTTTCCTTGTAGGTACAATAACAATGCGCCTTACCTCTCTGGCGCATGCCTGCCGCCGCGCATGTGCAGCAGGCCGCGACGCCACCGGCCCACGCGCACGTACCGCCACGCCTCCCCCCCGTGCTTCCCCGCCCCACCCGGCGCACGCTCAAAGCTCATCACGTCGTACTCGCTCAACCTGGTCACCGAACAATGTTAAATAGACTTGGCATTTGAATGATTTGAGAAAAGTCAATGAGATGTTGTATACATAATAGCGAGACTGACTCTGGCGGCGGGTCCCCGTTATCGTCGAAGGCGACCTGCGCGCCATCGGGCGCGGTGAAGCGCACTCGCTGCAGGTAGGTCTGGTAGAGCGACACGTTAAAGGGCAGCATGGCGGCGCACAGGCCGCGCGCGGGGGCGGGGCAGCGCGCCGCTTGCATGGCGTGCAACGCGTGCGCCAGCGCGTACACGCCGCGCACCACCAGCGCCAGCTTCGGCTCCTGCGAGTAGCCGCGCGCCAGTGACTCCGACCCTGCGCATAACCACACACGTGTGACCACATCACAACAAGTCAGGATCAGTCAAGGTCAGGTTAGATTACAATTACATTATAAAAACCGACTCAAAAAATACTATATTTTTATTTAACGAACCTACTCTCAAAATTTCAGGAGAATCAGTTGAGAAATGCAACCTGTAGATGAGAACAGCCAGAAATCCAGACAATTTACAGAAGCATTTGGTCAATGAACATGAACAGTTGCCATCAAACAATGAATATGAACAAAAACAATGAAATGAATTCGTATTGAGAAAGCGAGATAAATACGAACTTTTTGATAAAATACGATTCGAAAACATGGTTCACAACGTCCGTACTGAATCTGTAATCAAGCAATCTGAAGTATAAGTAAGTAGGTAAGTAGTGGACAGTCACCAACCAGTACACGGCTGAGCCCCAGCGGGCGGGCTGCGCGTGCCCGCCAGCGAGCAGCCGAACTTCTGCTCCCAGAACTCCTGCGACAAGATATCGGGGTTATTTACCTATTTACTTTTAGTAGAACCACCAGCAGCATTTTATAGTTATTCCAGGCAAGAAACTAATCATGACTCTCCAGATTAATTTTTGTATCAAGCAGTAAGCTGCTAACGCAAACTACAAATTTCTAAATAAAGCTAATATTAAAAAAAAACCTGAATTAAGGTGGGACGCCTTCCATACAAAACGTATTTTGACATTCGCAGGCTAATGGCGTGATATTTTAAGAAACCTATGTAACAAACATTCATAAATTGGCTTTCCATTTGCGCGAAATGCCCTCTTTCCTAGAATAAACTTGTATAAACTAAAATAATTTGAAAAAAATGATATCGCGTGACAACCTAATTTATCAAATTATTCTTAAAATATCACGCCGTTAGCCTGCGAATGTCAAAATACGTTTTGTATGGAAAGCGTCCCACCTTAAATGATGAATTTTTCCTTTATTTAGAAACTAGCTTTTGCCCGCGACTTCGTCTGCGTAGAACTCGGTCATCACGTTAGAATGTTATTTCATTCTTCCATTTCTTGCGCTTACCTAGTTATCTCTCTTCCATTCTAACTTAAACCCCGTTAAGGGATGATTTACATAAATAAATAAAGGGATAAAAGTATCCTATGTCCTTCCCTAGGACTCAAGCTACATCCATACCAAATTTCATCTAAATTGGTTGAGCATTTTAAGGGGAAACAGGCAGACAGAGCTACTTTCGCATGTATAACCCGCCCCGGATTCGCACGGGTAGTCCAGTTTTAAACAACAACAAACAACAACAAATACCTACTCTTTATTGCACACCTCAATTAAAGGACACAGATCAGGATCACAGGGAGAGGATGTTTTATGATTTAAATTTATTTATCTAAGCTTTTTCCCGCGACTTCATTCGCGTGAATATCCATATCAACTTCTACACCGGCTGTCTCGCCAAACATTGCGCACGCCGTCTCAATGCGCCCACATGAAAGACATGACAGAGGACAAAATATATATTAAGAAGCAAGTAGATGAAAACGCGCGTGAACGGAGCGAGCGCGAAATTTTTGGGATATTCTGATACGGGTGTGGAGAATACTTCATACGCATCAAGTAATGAAGATGAAAACGCGAGCGCAGCGAGAGCGAATTCTTTCAAACATTACGATGCAGGTGTGCAAAAGACTTCATACGCACCAAGTAATGTAGATGAAAACGCGAGCGTAGCGAGCGCAAAATGAAAAAAAGAACATTGTGATGCAGGTGCGGAAAATACCCCATACGCATCAAGTAATGAAGATAAAAACGCGAGCGTAGTGAGTGCGAAATGTTTCGAACATTATGATGCAGGCACGGAAAAGATTTCACACGCATCAACTAATGTAGATGAAAAGGCGAGCGTAGGGCGCGCGAAAATTTTCGAACATTATGATGTAGGTGCGGAAAATACTTTATACTCATCAAGTAATGTAGTTGAAAACGCGAGCGCAGCGAGCGCGAAATTTTTGAACATTAATATGCAGGTGCGGAAAATACTTCATACGCATCAAGAAATGAAGAAAATCGCGAGCGTAGTGAGCGCAAAATGTTTTGATGCAGGTGAGGAAAATACTTCATACGCATCAACTATTATGTCGATGAAAACGCGAGCGTAGGGCGCGCGAAAATTATCGAACATTATGACGTAGGTGCGGAAAATACTCATCAAGTAATGTGTATGAAAACGCGAGCGTAGCGAGCGCGAAATATTTCGAACATTATGATGCCGGTGCGGAAAATAATTCATACGCATCAAGTTATGCAGATGAAAACGCGAAATTTTTACAAACATTATGATGCAGGTGCGGAAAAGAATTCAAACGCATCAAGTAATGTAGATGAAAAAGCGAGCGTAGCGCGCGCTAACGTTTTTGAACATTATGATGCAGGTGCGGAAAATAATTCCTACGCGTCAAGTAATGTAGATAAAAAAGCGAGTGCGAAATGATTCGAACATTATGATGCAGGTACGGAAAATACTTCATACGCATCAAGCAATGTAGATGATTGAACAAAAAGAAATTGTTGACCTATCAAATGGCTTTGTAAAGAGGTGGTTGAATAGATATTTTTTTGTTCATAAATTAGTGGAATACCTTTCAAAGTTCAAAGTGCTTTATTGTAAAACATAGGTATAACTGAATACCTACTTTGGTCTGTTCTTTCACTTTCGAAGATGGAGTACAGGCCTAGGTTGATAGCGCACCCACCCTGGTTGCTTCTAAGAGTTATGTGATTTTCTGAGAATTGTTTTTTTTTTGCTTCCTATCCGCCTATAACTTTCGAATTTGATCATACTTGAAGTTTATTGTTACGTAGATATATTTTACTAACGAATACCAATAGGTATACCCTAAATTTATGTCTGTTACGCGCTGAACGTATTTTATACATTTTGCTGACGGAAAACGCAACTAATCGGCACCTCGAAGAACCTCAATGACACCCATATCGATTATTAAGAAAAGTAAATAAGTATATGTCCGCCATCTTCGATTTGAAAATAGATATCATTCTTGTAATGAGCACCTCAAAAAACAATATTTTATACAAAAATGCGCATACCTAAAATATAGGTACATGTCGCAAGTGCTACCATGCAACCGAGAGCCCGCCGCTCTGCGTAGGTACCCTCCATCGAAAACAAAAAAAACCGAGGTTTCGTAGTAAGGTTTGTGAATATTGATAGAGACTGACTGACCAACATAATTAGATCTCTCATTTCAAACAGTTAATATGGTTTGAGGGACTTTTGTATTTTTGTCTTTAGCCCTGAGAGGCAGAGGTATTGTTATTTCACCCCCCATTTTTTCAAATACTATCTGTTTATTATAAAATGTTTGAATGGGGTTCTATTTACTTTGCGTCCATGTATATACTTACCAATTTTCAAGCCTGTAAATCATGAACTGAAAGACTTCTCATACAAAGTTTAACCCCTCTTTTCACCCCCTTTCATCCCTATCCTATATGATTTTTATAGCCTATAACCTGGCCGAAGATCCAATAAACATATTAGTGAAGGCTGTATTAAAATCCATTCGCTAGTTTTCGCGTGATAGTTAGACAAATAAACAGACAGACAAACAGACAAACAGACAAACAGACATACAGACAAACAGACAAACAGACACGAATTCTAAAAACAGTTGAAACGTGTTCTGTTATCGATTCTTAGACCCCTCCATCGATTTTTTTACTAATATCTTCAATGTACAGAATTTCGACCCTCTTCTGCTTTATTATATGTATAGAGAAGATGACTCTACAGACCAAAAGATATTAGCATACTAGCCTACCATAGCCATTATCGAACTTCATCGTCTAATAATACCTACGTGTACCTAGTATTACAACATTCCTAGATATAATACAAAAAGATAACTGATAAAATGACCAAAAACGAATGAATTGTAATCCCGGCAGATCCGGTCATTTGACCGATAAATATTTTTAAGCAAAACCATAAAAGCGCAGTATTATTATGCTTAAATAACAACAATAATAAACATGCCTACATGCCTACTACTTACACGCTAATACAATATTTTGTTCAACTTAATGAAAAAGCTTAAGGTTATATAATGCAACATTCAGTTTTAACTGAAAGCAGTAGAATAAAGACTGAATAAAGATGATATTTGAGGATATGCAACAGAAGACATAGATAATATTAACTGTGGTGTACGATAATTATCAGCTAAAATGTCGGAAAGTGTTGGAAGTATTGGAAGATTAAGTTACAGTAGTATTTGCCAAGAGATAATGAGAAAATAGCTCTTCTAAAGAATTTCGAGAACTCTTTGTAGGTCCAGGCAATCGCTATTATTTCATATTATTTCTATTTATAAATGCATAAATTTTGATTTTTGATGTTGAGTGTTTGGTTGTGGTGCGAGGCAGGAGCACCTGGAACCAGGGATTCCTGGTGTTGTTGTGGGGTCGCAGCGCATGGTAGTGTTCGTCGAAGCCGGCGAGGTAGGGCGAGCGGATGCGCAGCGTGAGCGCGCCTTGCGCGGGCGCCTCCAGGCCGGCCACCACGTCGCCGCGGTCCGCCCAGCCGTCGCTGCCCACCAGCCGCAGTCGCCGCGCCGGCGCGCGCGCCATGCCCGCCAGCAGGGCGCGCGCTGTGCGCCCCTCGCACCTGCACGACCACGTGCAATACACAATATACTAATCTAATACCTATCCTAATACTGAAAGTTCACCGTCAAACAAACCCGAGCCCGCGCCCGATGTTTAACAAGGCTAATTAGTACATTATACATTAAACTTTGTATTGAACTTCCATGGAAAGTGTACCCGTTGTTTCTGCTTTTGAGTATAGGTAGCAGTGGCGGCGCGTCAAAAATTTTCTTAGGGAAGCCGGAAATAATTTGCCTTTCTTATTCTCCATGAGCCGTAGTAAAAGAACTGGACTGGCTGAAACTTAGGCAAGCCGGTGGGAATCGAGTTGTATTGACGCTCCGCTACTGATAGGTAGTCATTACTACAACGTATGATGTTAAAATATTCATTAAGGAAACTGTAAGTCTATGATTTATTTCTACATTTCAATGTTATTTACAACTATAAGAGACTGTTTTTCTTAAATAAAAAGAATGCCAGTTCAAGTTGGTGGCACGCTTCTCTCGAGGTTGTCTCGGAGCTCGGAGTATGTGTACCTGGGGCAGCTCTTGCAATTAGGCAGAAATAACTTCGAGAAGGAAGCCAACAGGAGGATCCAGTTGGGTTGGGCAGAGTTTAGAAAGCTACGCCACATATTTTTGTCTGTGATCCCGCAAAGCTTAAAGACGAAAGTCTTCAAATAATGCGTAGGTAGGTTCTTCCCGTTATGACTTACGGAACCAAGACGTGGACACTGGCTGTGGGGCTAGTCCATAAATTAAAAGTAGCTCGGTGCCCTATGGAGAGAGCTATGCTTGGAGTCTCTGTCAGGGATAAAATACGGAACGAAGTAATCAGTAAGAGAACCAAACTAACCGACATAGTTCTCCAAATTAGTAAACTGAAGTGGCAATGAGCTGGCCACATCTGTCGCAGAACTGACAGCCGCTGGTGTGGCTGGAGTGGAGTGGAGACCGCGTCTCGACAAGCGTAGTGTGGATCGTCCGCCGCCAGGTGGCGAGACGACATTATGTAGGGAAGCTTTATTATAGCATAGCATTATTATGTAGCTAAGAATATATGTATAATCACTAAAATTAAAAGGCGAAGCCAAAAGGAGCACATGCAGCGGCATAAAGTCGTTATTGGAGCAAAGTAGTGTCTCAGTGAGAGCTTAGCTGACTGAGCACCCGCATGCTCCTCACCGCACCGCCCGCTTACCAGCAGACGGCGACGCGCGGGCCGCGCGCCAGCCGCGCGAGCGCCGCGTCCACCTCGGCGGGCGCGGGCGCGGCGCGCAGCCCCTCCTCGCGCGCCACGCACACGCCGCCTACCAACGCTTCCTCGCGGAACGCTGCCATACCACTCTGCCCGTAGCTCTCTGAAAAGTAGAGTCAGCTACAAAACAAAGAAAACTAACAGAGCCAGGGGAAAATCCGTCGTGTAATAGAATAGTAGATTGTTAACCAAGGGTTGAAAGTGACCCATTTCACCCGAGGGTTTCAAGGGTGAAATGGGTACTTTCACCCGAGTTAAACACTCTACTTTTCATTTCGACTATGAGGAAAATGATTGAGAAAGGAAATTAATAGTAAATGATATTCTGAGGATTTAGTAATAAAAACACGCGCTGCAGCCACCTGCAGCGGGCGCCGCCGCGCCCCGCCCCCCGCGCCCCGTCCCCAGCCGGGCCGCGCGCCCGCGGCTGGCTGCCCGCGCAGCGCCCAAGCGCGGCTGGCGGGCAGCCCCGGAGTACGAAAATTAAAAAAAAATTACTTTCCACCCTAGGGTTGGAAATGCGATTTTCAACCCGGCTATCTACTCATGAAAATAGAACTTTCCGAACAGGAGAGATGAAAAAAAATAAACACTCGACCTTGTTTTTTTTTTCAAATATAGAAAATTGGAAGCAACCTTGGTGGTGCTAGGCTAGTAAGTTAGTGAGTGAGACAGTGTACCGTCGGTGTGGAGGGCGTGCACGTAGGTCCAGTTGTGCGCGCGCAACAGCGCCACGAGCAGCCGCGCCTGGTGGCGGTCCGAGGGCACCACGCGGAAGAAGGTCGCGAACCGCGCGCGGTCCGACAACTCGCGCGACGTCGCCGAGTACGATACCTGGGGGCCGATTTTTGAGTTTCGAACGCTCGAATTTTCACTCGACATCTGTCAAAACGTCATAGTATTTTGACAGATCTCGAGTAAAAAGTCAAGCGTTCGACACTCAAAAATCGGCTCCCTGCGATCAAACATGAGCGATCCACTGGAACGAAGCTCTCTGCTCAGCTTCAACTAAAATGACTTCAGGTTGTTTTATATATCGATTTAAACTTACACGATTTTCACACCTTACAAAACGTTATATTACAAAAGTTAAATAAATTATAAGTGTACGCGGCAGTCGTATAAAAAATAAAACATTCGCGAGGCTCACAAAGCCACTAGTACAGATAGTTCAACTCATCTTGGTGCGCGGCTGTAGGTATTGTGTGTATAGTTCGTACAAAACTGTAAGGCCAAGTGCTATCAAATTAACGCAAGAAAAAATCTACCTTACATTCAGAGCTCTAAGCCTAGTTTTGCTTGCGTTGGTTTGACAGAATTTAGCCTAAAGTTGTGTCCGAACTATAACAACGACAGCTGTGTCCCTCGCACACAAACCAAACCTGCGTAGTTACAAAGAGCAAGAACGCATACCTACAGCGGCGTGCCTAGAAGAGTGCGAGATGTGGCGCGCGCACCTGCGGGATGGAGAAGAGCTGCAGGAGGTTCTGCACCTGCACGGCGGCGGCGCTAGCGCCCGGCCCCAGCACGCCCAGCAACGGCGCCGTCTCCTGCGCACACACACACGGACACGCACTCACACTACTGTACGGCGGCGGCGCTGGCGCCCGGCCCCAGCACTCCCAGCAACGGCGCCGTCTCCTGCGCACACACACACGGACACGCACTCACACTACTGTACGGCAGCGGCGCTGGCGCCCGGCCCCAGCACTCCCAGCAACGGTGCCGTCTCCTGCGCACACACACACGGACACGCACTCACACTACTGTACGGCAGCGGCGCTGGCGCCCGGCCCCAGCACTCCCAGCAACGGCGCCGTCTCCTGCGCACACACACACGGACACGCACTCACACTACTGTACGGCAGCGGCGCTGGCGCCCGGCCCCAGCACTCCCAGCAACGGCGCCGTCTCCTGCGCACACTACTGTACGGCAGCGGCGCTGGCGCCCGGCCCCAGCACGCCCAGCAACGGCGCCGTCTCCTGCGCACACACACACGGACACGCACTCACACTACTGTACGGAGGCGGCGCTGGCGCCCGGCCCCAGCACTCCCAGCAACGGCGCCGTCTCCTGCGCACACACACACGGACACGCACTCACACTACTGCACGGCGGCGGCGCTGGCGCCCGGCCCCAGCACTCCCAGCAACGGTGCCGTCTCCTGCGCACACACACACGGACACGCACTCACACTACTGTACGGCGGCGGCGCTGGCGCCCGGCCCCAGCACGCCCAGCAACGGCGCCGTCTCCTGCGCACACACACACGGACACGCACTCACACTACTGTACGGCGGCGGCGCTGGCGCCCGGCCCCAGCACTCCCAGCAACGGCGCCGTCTCCTGCGCACACACACACGGACACGCACTCACACTACTGCACGGCGGCGGCGCTGGCGCCCGGCCCCAGCACGCCCAGCAACGGCGCCGTCTCCTGCGCACACACACACACGGACACGCACTCACACTACTGCACGGCGGCGGCGCTGGCGTCCGGCCCCAGCACGCCCAGCAACGGCGCCGTCTCCTGCGCACACACACACGGACACGCACTCACACTACTGCACGGCGGTGGCGCTGGCGTCCGGCCCCAGCACTCCCAGCAACGGCGCCGTCTCCTGCGCACACACACACGGACACGCACTCACACTACTGCACGGCGGCGGCGCTGGCGCCCGGCCCCAGCACGCCCAGCAACGGCGCCGTCTCCTGCGCACACACACACACGGACACGCACTCACACTACTGCACGGCGGCGGCGCTGGCGCCCGGCCCCAGCACGCCCAGCAACGGCGCCGTCTCCTGCGCACACACACACGGACACGCACTCACACTACTGCACGGCGGTGGCGCTGGCGCCCGGCCCCAGCACGCCCGGCAACGGCGCCGTCTCCTGCGCACACACACACGGACACGCACTCACACTACTGCACGGCGGCGGCGCTGGCGCCCGGCCCCGGCACGCCCAGCAACGGCGCCGTCTCATGCGCACACACACACGGACACGCACTCACACTACTGAAAATCCCTTGTATGTATGTATGTAAGCACTTTATTGCACACAAAGTTAAAACACGTACACCCCTTACCACGTACGTCCCTTGTTACCAACAATCGATTCAGAAACATCATATTATGGATAATTTGTCAGTCAACTGTCTGAATTCCATAATCTATATACAAGTTATGCAACTACAGGAGCATAGTATCATGCCCTTATCATGATAGTTTGTATCGAAATCTCTTACCGTACTCGCTAGCGACGTAGCGACTGCGTAAACGATTTAGTATGCCGATTCTTAGTTCTATTGCGTAACTGCCAGAGGCGCTGTACCTACTTTTGTCCATACTTTTGTAGTGATAAATTTTCCGAGGCTTCAAAAATAAATGTACATCATGTGTACACCTACATATTTTTGAATGATTAATGTGCTCGGATGTATTTGTACCTTAGTATGTATATTTCTTTTTGAATGCTCATATATTTGTGAACTCGCCTACAACAATCTTTTAGAGACAACGCGCCGTCACTGTCACTCGGCGGGCTCTCCAGCTGACGTGGCGGGGCGGGGGGCGGGGGGCGGGGACGGGTGGCGGCACTCCACTCCACCCACTACTCGCGCGCTGCCTCCACGGGAATTACATACATACATACAATACAAGGCGCTGAATCTTGATTATATTATTGAGCGAGTGAAACAATGGTCTCTGCTCCAGCGTCGACTAAAATGCTTTCGTATTCGTATGTACTTACGGTTTTCCGGTTGTTCTCCAATACCAGCGCGGTAATCACGTAACGTTTTCGACCCTTAGTACGATAGATTTAAATGTCAAATCCCATACTAAAACTGACATTAAATACGTACCAACGGTAGTACATATCGTTACAGGTAAATTTATAGGGGAACAAATAAAATGATCACCTAAATAACTTTTGATATCCTCAAACTTTCGAACCCTAAAATAAGGTTGAACACTCAAAAACATTTATCGATCAGCAATTCCGAGTCACCAAAAAAATTCTACCTATTTTTGCAGCACTTGCACCTATTTTACTTATTGCGTTCCTATAAATTTATAATCGCATCAAAAAAATTGTCAAGTACCACCAAAAACACTAAACTACCACCTAATCTCATGCACCTTTTTTCATTAGAATTACATCCAAATATTATACACATCGCATGCTACATTTTAGTAAACAGTTACAAATTAATTGTTTTTAGCACTATAAATATTTTAGTCATTTCCAAAATGTTATAAATTAGAAAGTAAAATTCTAAATTAATTTAAAAAGCAACGCGCAATGTGGCTGTGTGAAATAATAACACGTATACTGCTATCTCACTCAATCAAGTACAAAGAATTGTCTGGAGCATAAAACCTATTGATATGTCGTTAGAGTGAAAGGTACCTATTGCTGTTTCATTCTAACTACCTATTGCTGATGGTTTACAAACCTGCAAGAAGTTTTATTATTAATTTTTTAATGGGTTGACGTGAGCGCGTTTCATTGAAATCTTTTATTTGAATATGAGTTATGTTGATTTATTAAATTGTTAGTTTGTTATGAAAATGGATAAAGGTCCTCAAATGAGTTTACTTTATTAATTTAGATAGACTTTCATGGAAAAATTAAAGAAAGTTAATAGGTAGAAATAGGTATAGGTAGGTTTAGGTTATGTTAGTTTTGTATCGGCCCGAAGGGCCAAAAGAACTCAAAATAGGAGCTCCGCGCCAGCGGAGATCCGTCAATACTGTTCCAATGTCAACTAGTTTGAAATAAAAATACATGTCATAGAAAAATACTACTACCGAGGCAAATTGACGATTATCAGCGAATAGAGTAGAGGCAAAAACATCTGAGAACAAATAGCTGTATGCGACCAGTAAGGAAAGCACTGTTGAAAATATATTAAATTAAATTATGTTATGTACGTGTCTCATTAAAGTTACAGAAATTTGAAGCTTCTATAAAATAAAATCATTTAGCGCTGTCTTGCTCGCACGCGGTGCGACGTGCGAGCGAGACGGACCGTATGGAAAACCGCATCAGTGTAGTACTAGCAATGAGGTTAGACTAGATTGGAACTGCTTTGCGCGACGGGCGTTAAAAAACAATTGCCGCGTGAAATTTGGTGATCATGTAGTATTTCTGGGTATCGAAAGAATTATTTGGGTGTAAATAATTTTAATAGGATTACGAGCCCTGTAATATTTGGATGTAAATTATATGAAATTTGGTGTTTGAAATTAGGTGATCATTAAGTATTTTTGGGTAGTGACTAATTTATTTGGTAACAATTTAATTTAATAGGTTATCGACATGTTACTTCTTTGAGTTGCACTTTATATTTAAAAGGAGTTGAAAATTTGGTGCGAATCTAGTATTATTGGTAATCAATGTAATTTTTTAGAGCATCATTCGGCAACTTATTTGGTGGTTCGTTAAATGCTACCCAATTTATAGTCCAAATATTGCAATAACAATACTAATAAGTTAAAAATGTTAAAATTATAAAATATGTCACACTTAAATTAGAGTATCACTTAAATATTACTCAACTAAAAGATTATATGTAGTCATTAAACCTGCTCACAAAATTTCACGAGAATCGGTTGAGAATAGCGACCTGTTGAGGAGAAAACGGCCGCAGAAAAATACAAAATCTTTGATAAAAAGTTTGTTTCTTTCAATTTCCAAAAACTGACTCGTCAAAAAAAATATTTTTATTTTCGAACCTGCTCACCAAATTTCACGAGAATCGGTTGAAAAATGCGACCTGTAGACGAAGACAACCGGAAATCCGGACACACGAACGAATTTTTGTCGATGCTAAAACAGAGATCTTCGTTTCACTCGGTCAACAAATTGTAATTTTTATACTATAGGTACTTAGGTAAATGCTTGGCCGAATGCACATTTAGCCAGTGCCGACCAGCTTTAGCATTTTTCAAGCAAATTATGTGCATATGCATATGCGTAGTAATAGAGATGTTAAGCGCGCATATATATATTTAGAAAAGGGCCGCCATTTTTCATTATAAATACTAATTTCTTGTTTACCTAATGTTTGTTAAAAATATCGAGTGATAGTAGTAACGAATCAGATCAAATGTAACCCCAGAAAATAGTCCAGAAACACAAAATGCCAACAAAGGTTCCTTTGGCGGCTAAATCAAAATGAATAACCTACCTATACTTATGATGAATTTTGCGATAAACTCTTAAAAGTACTTGCATTATTAAAACGGTAAAACGATGGTTTAAAGTCGAAATTAATAGCACTCTATACTCTATGTCAAGAAGTTGTTACATGAAGCTCCAGATAATAAGTAAGGTATCGAACAAGGTAAATTATAACCTATACGTTCATTTTAAATTAACGTTTCTATTTTCTCGCACAATGCATAGTTAAACTTTGTATGATACGTGCGCGTAAGGATGATTTTCGACGAGTGTATTTCTTATAGGTACACGAGCGAGCGTAGCGACCGAGTTTATAATTCGACACGAGTCGAGTTACTCACTTTCCGCACTGGTATCATAAATAGCTATTATGTAATGTCACTAATGTCACATCACATTTATGTAGCGGTCCATAGAATACATTTTTACCAAATTTCGTCTCCGAGTAAATCGGCTGTGACATACAGACGGACGGATGGATGGACGGACAGACATGACGAAACTATAAGGGTTCCGTTTTCGCCATTTTGGCTACGGAACACTAAATAGCATTCGCCATTGAAACCAGCAAGTTACCGTGTGTTGCGCGCCGGTCGCGGTGCAGGTGGCGGTGGCGGGTGCGCCGGGGTCGATGGCCTTGCGCACCAGGTCGATGGTCTGTCGCAACGCCGTGTGCGGCGCCCAGCACGAGTCCCGCAGCTCCGCGCCCAGCGGCAGCGCCGGCAGTAGCGCGGGGTCGGCGTTGATGGCGTCGAGAGCTCGCAACGTCGCCTCCACGCGCTGGATGCCGTAGTGCTCGCGCACGGGTCCGCAGCCGGCGCCGGCGCCGGGCGCGCCGTGCACCGCGAACAGCGCGCCCAGCCGCACCGCGCCCGGTACCAGCGCGCGCCGCGGCGCCGCCTCGTGCCCCGCCGCCGCCGCCAGGGGCAGCAGGGGCAGCAGGAGCAGCAGGAGCAGCAGCGCTGCGCCCATGCCGCCGCGCGCGACGCCGCCGTCTGCCGCACTCGCGGCCGCGACTCCAATTAGCGGTGACACGTGTAGGTACTCGGGAGTGATGGATGGGGCCGCGGCTCTAGATGAAGGAGCGGAGGCGGATGCGGGTAAATAAGTACCTACCGGACATGTTACAAATACAAATTTTTGAACGCCGACTGAGGGAACTTTTGTTATCAAAATCGCTGTATTCCGTAAAGGAATACAACGAACAAATGATAAATCCTTAATTTTTTTATTATTATTAATTTATTTACATTATTAAATTATATTATTGTTTTTAGATTTTTTAAATGACTCATGTTTATAACTTTTATTTTATCTATTGACTTTTTGACATTTTATATCTAGGATGCCCTAGCTATTATTGTTAATTTTGACATTCACACGCATTTTGAAATTGTAATTTGTAATATTCTTTTCTTAATTTTTATTTAATTTTTATTTTTATTATTGTTTATTATTTATATATGTGACCGTCCAGCTCACTGGGGCCCTTATGGTCGGTATTGAGTTACGCACGGATCTATAATCTACAATACATAGGCTACCAAAAACAATGAAAACCATGTCCCTAAGTGCCAAACTTTTTTTTTTATAAATCGTCAAAGTTACGCATCCCAAAAATGCACTTTTGAGAAATAACTAAGAGAAGTTTAAAACTCATTTAAATTATGTTCCCGTGGGAAGTTACATAGATGATGGTAGCTTCTGAATCTTGAGGTTCTCTTCTATAGGAAACAATCAAAGATTTTTCAATTCCACTACCCCGTTGAGAAAAAATGGCCTTTGATCAGTGCAAGGCGCCAATCATAAAAAAGTAAGGAAATTTGTAAAAGGTGAATTATTATTTCGTATTTTGTGATCTTTGTCATAGTGTATGCTAGAAAATAGTTTACTTAACACATCGAATGGAAAATAAAAACAAAATCCTAACGTGATATTTTTTTTTATAAATATAGAAAATCATTTTTTTTCTATCTCGTCACGAATAAATTTAACAATTTCCGTGTAGTACACCATACTTACCTGTAATAAGTCTAGACAAGCATTACACAGGTTTTATTTTTTTTCTATGTCAATTAGTTTCAGTTTTATGACCGATTAAAGTTACATGAAAATCAAGGTTTACTTTAAAATTAGGTTGTATGGAACAATTGAGAAAAGGGCCCTCATGGACGAATGTAACCAAAAATGTAAGTAAATAATAATATTTACATTATCTAAGTAGCAATCTTGTATTAGAACGTTATTCTGAATAAATCTTTTCATTACAAGTTTTTTGAATTTTGAGTAATTTTTAAATTATACGAAAAAGCAATTTCGCATAGTAATAATAATTTTTTAACTCTATTTAAAAAAAACCGATCAAGTACGTGTCGGACCACGCACAATAAAGGGTTCCGTACCGACACCTACTAGTCCATATTTAAACCCACTATCCGATACGTCGAATCGAAAAAGGTCGTATCTTCATAGTAAACTCACGGCACTTACGCCCTTTTGTTTGGGCAAAACAGTTTTTCAGCAATTACTCAAAAACTAGTAGCCGTATTTTTACCAACCCAAAAATCATTGTTTCAAGGCATGCTGATGTTGATATTTTCAATTCACCACTTGCGGTTTTCAGGAGGCATGTAACTAAAGTTCTGTCAAAGTGCTCAGTCATCATAAACTGCAAATTTGCATTTTGTCATATCGTTTATTTGTAACAAAATCTAGCTAAGTTGCTCATATATATTGCTTTTGTTTCATACTTTGGTGTAAATTACTTAGGATAGGTTTCGCTCATTATTTGTAATCATGCTGTGCATGCATGTTTTGGGTGACGTTCCATTCCAGAAACTTTCAATCATGTTATTGTTGCTACATGTACATAATGAATGTTACCTGTTTTGTGTGCCTTTTAAATAAAATAAAAAATTAAATAAAAAATAAACACTATCTAGGTGGACCCAAACAACATACCAAAAATGCAAGTTTACCGCAATCATTGCAATTTCACCGTTTTTATATGTACGATATAACCAGCCTATGTGTTTACCTACCAGTTGATTGGGCACGTTAATCGTTGAAAAAAATACGTAGGTAAGTACTAATTTTACGTACTTCTCATAGCGTGTATAACTTCTCAGGTACAACTTTCGGTATGGCAAATACATTAATTTTATGTAATTCACTGAATCAGGCATATATCGGTATATAACATCGATCCTTGTTGCAAATCATAACCTTGGCGGCTATTTGATTTTTTCGATATTTGTAGTATGGGGTACGAGGGTCTACTTTGATCACTGACACCCCCAGTGAAATATATATATTTTTAGGGTATTTAGATAATGTGCATAGTTTTCTAATTGGTTTTTTGACTGTTCTTGTTTTCACTGTTTTAGAAAATGCTTAAGAACAACGGCAACAACGGCAACAACGGCAGCAGAAGCGGAAAGTGCGGATAACCCGTAATAGACTATTTGACACATCTTAAAATTTGTAACATGGTGTCCCTTTATGGATATTAGACCATCAAAATATCACATTGAATTGAAAATTATAAACTTTTACCAAAATAGAAAAAAGATTTAACATCGTAAATTCGGAAAATTATGTTTTTTTTTGTCATCCAAAAGTCAAACAAAAGGTATCAATAGAATACTTAAGTAAAAAAAAATAAAAAAAATGTACGGCAACTATGTATCTAAACTAAACGCATTATTTTACGACCAAAACAGCATAATACCGGTGCTGGCCAGCCACCTCGCCGCTGCTGCGCCTATCTTCTCGGCCTGAGGGCCTACTGATGAAGTGCGGACACTATAGACGCTCTCCTCCGCCGACCCTAGTCAGGCCAGTGTGATATTTATTGGTGCGCGCCTACTTGTCTTACTCAGTGCTATTTTGAAGAAGAAGAAATACATTTATGTGGTGTAAATAAAGAAATACAATAATAAAATAGTAGCTACTGAACAGAGTGGGTATTCACCAAAAACGGGCATTTTGGAACGGGCATTATAGTTATATGGTTTAACTCTTGGTTTCATTGATCCACGACCCTACTCCTGTAGCTGGGATGGGAACCCCTAAGGTTTTCCAAAGTGTTACAGTGGTTCGATACCAGGCGGGTGACGTCATCTGCCCGTGCCAATTTGTAGGAGCCGTTTGGGCGGCCGCTAGCGGCGAGCTCATCTCTATTTTTTGCCCTTTATTGTGGTCTAATTGTAGTTGGTCCCATATAGAAATTTGATCGTCTATGAAAACTGGTTCGAATGGCACCATAAATTTTTTTTAGTCAAATAGTGTATTCCCTTTGTCAAAGTAACCCCAAAGGCACATAAACTTTTTTAAATCCTAAACCTGCGAACGGATATTTTTTTGATGTTTAGGAGTTTTGTTCCTTATTGGGGTACTATCGAATTCCAAATGAGGGGGTATCAAAGTAGCCCCAATATCAATATAAAGTTGATCAACAATTAAAATTTGGTTTTAAATCTGTATTTTTTTTTATTGATGAAATCGTTACTAACGATTCGTTAGAGGAACAAAAACCGATATTGGCATATTTTTTTGAAGTTACGTTCGGGGAGATAAATAGTAAATTTTAATTTTGAAATTGACCAAAATAGTGTGAGTGATAGGTGTAATAGGGTGAGTGATAGGTGTAATAGGGTGAGTGATAGGTGTAATAGCGTGAGTGATAGGTGTAATAGTGTGAGCGATAGGTGTAACAGCGTGAGTGATAGGTGTAATAGGGTGAGTGATAGGTGTAATAGGGTGAGTGATAGGTGTAATAGCGTGAGTGATAGGTGTAATAGCGTGAGTGATAGGTGTAATAGTGTGAGTGATAGGTGTAAGAGGGTGAGTGATAGGTGTAATAGTGTGAGTGATAGGTGTAAGAGTAGGGTTGCCAACCGTCCCGCCTCAGGCGGGACGTCCCGTTTCCAGCACCCTGGAGGATGCGTCCCGCAAAGAGTGCGTGCGGGACGCTGATTGACCCGTTTTCAGGTGTGGTCAGAATTTCCAAGATTTTTTTCGTTCGTGGTAAATAAAAAGGGTCAGAACGGATTTTTGATGTTGTATTTTAAGAAATGTTTCTTACGAAACAAATAATATTCTGTTCCTTGTATTGAGATTAGCGGCTTCAAATATGAGTAGCACTCTATTATATAAAACTTATTTTTCGCGACTACAAACAGTAGGTTTCGATTTTTTTTAAAGCAGCGCGTGGCGTCTATGTTTGAAATTTATGTTGTTATTGACGCTTGCGACTCCACCTCATGCGCGCTGCCGAAGAAGGGTTAAAAATTTAATCATTTTCATCTGGGTACGGCCGGCTGCGTGAGTCCCGCATTTTTTAGCCGCGTCCCGCAAATCTACCACGAATGTCCCGCAAATCTGGGCTCACAAGTTGGCAACCCTATGTAAGAGGGTGAGTGATATGTGTAATAGTGTGAGTGATATGTGTGATAGGTGTAACAGCGTGAGTGATAGGTGTAATAGCGTGAGTGCTAGGTGTAATAGCGAGAGTGATAGGTGTAATAGCGAGAGTGATAGGTGTAATAGTGTGAGTGATAGGTGTAATAGTGTGAGTGATATGTGTGATAGGTGTAACAGCGTGAGTGATAGGTGTAATAGCGTGAGTGATAGGTGTAATAGCGTGAGTGCTAGGTGTAATAGCGAGAGTGATAGGTGTAATAGTGTGAGTGATAGGTGTAAGAGGGTGAGTGATAGGTGTAATAGTGTGAGTGATAAATAAATAAATATTTGTGGACAACCTTACACAAATCATCCTAGCCCCAAACTAAGCAAAGCTTGTACTATGGGTACTAAGCGATGATATACATACTTATATAGATATAAATAGATACTTAAATACATAGAAAACATCCAAGACCCAAGAACAAATATTCGTGCTCATCACACAAATAAAAGCTTCGTAGGCAGGGTCACTACCAACTAAGCTAAAGCGGTCTTCGAGGTAGGTAGATAGGTGTAATAGTGTGAGTGAAAGGTGTAAGAGGGTGAGTGATATGTGTAATAGTGTGAGCGATAGGTGTAATAGTGTGAGCGATAGGTGTAATAGTGTGAGTGATAGGTGTAATAGTGTGAGTGATAGGTGTAATATTGTAAGTGATAGGTGTAACAGGGTGAGTGATATGTGTAATAGTGTGAGCGATAGGTGTAACAGCGTGAGTGATAGGTGTAATAGCGTGAGTGATAGGTGTAATAGTGTGAGTGATAGGTGTAATAGCGTGAGTGATAGGTGTAATAGAGTGAATGATAGGTGTAACAGCGTGAGTGATAGGTGTAATAGCGTGAGCGATAGGTGTAATAGCGAGAGTGATAGGTGTAATAGTGTGGTGATAGGTGCAATAGTGTGAGTGATAGGTGTAAGAGGGTGAGTGATATGTGTAATAGCGTGAGTGATAGGTGTAATAGCGTGAGTGCTAGGTGTATTAGCGAGAGTAATAGGTGTAATAGTGTGAGTGATAGGTTTAACAGTGTGAGTGATAGGTGTAAAAGGGTGAGTGATATGTGTAATAGCGTGAGTGATTGGTGTAATAGCGTGAGTGCTAGGTGTAATAGCGAGAGTGATAGGTGTAATAGTGTGAGTGAATGGTTTAACAGTGTGAGTGATAGGTGTAAGAAGGTGAGTGATAGGTGTAAAAGCGTGAGTGATGGGAGTAAAAGCGTGAGTGCTAGGTGTAATAGCGAGAGTGATAGGTGTAATAGTGTGAGTGATAGGTGTAAGGGGGTGAGTGATATGTGTAACAGCGTGAGTGATAGGTGTAATAGCGTGAGTGATAGGTGTAATAGCGAGAGTGAAAGGTGTAAACGTGTGAGTGATAGTTGTAATAGCGTGAGTTATAGGTGTAATAGCGTGAGTGATAGGTGTAATAGCGTGAGCGATAGGTGTAATAGCGTGAGTGATAGGTGTAATAGCGTGAGTGATAGGTGTAATAGCGTGAGTGATGGGAGTAGTAGGTTAGGTTAGGTTAGGTTAGGTTAGGTTAGGTTAGGTTAGGTTAGGTTAGGTTAGGTTAGGTTTTTGCTGTGGTGGCAGAACCGTACTCGATCCCTCCCCGGGATGACTGGGTTGGGGATGTGGACAGGTCTGTGGCACTAGTCGTGCGGACGGTGACCGGTGGTCTGCCGATGACCAGTGCCATAAAAGGGAGGGGTTACGTGGCGGCACTTTGCGGTGAAATATGGTTTGTGGCGGTCTACTTTTCTCCTAACCGTTGCCTGGCTGATCTTGAGCGGTTTCTGGATGAAATAGGGACTCGAGTCGGTCAGTTCCTACCACGCCCGGTGATCGTTGCCGGAGACTTTAATGCCAAATCCACAGCTTGGGGCTCTCCGGCGACGGATGCGCGTGGTGCGACCCTGCTGGAGTGGGCGGTCGCGGCTGGCCTCGTGGTAATCAACCAGGGAACGGCAGAAACGTGCGTGCGGCAACAGGGTGGCTCTATCGTGGATATTACTTTTGCGAGTGCCCCCCTGGCGCGCCGTGTCCAAGGATGGGAGGTCATGGTGGGGGTGGAGACGCTCTCGGACCATAGATACATTCAGTTTGAGGTCGCCCCACCAGCACAGGCGACGAACATCTCCGGTCGCAATGGCCCGGCCGAGAGCGGTCCAAGATGGGCTCTCACCAAACTCGACCGGGAACTTTTGATGGAGGCGGCTATTGTACAGGCGTGGTTGCCGGACCTGGAGGGAGCGGTGGTGGTAGAGACCGAAGCGTCACGGCTTCGAGACGACATGACGCAAATTTGCGACGCGGCCATGCCCCGAGCGAAGCCTCTGCCACCAAGGCGTAGTGTGTATTGGTGGACCGCCGAGCTCGCGCAGATGCGCAGTGACTGCATAGCTGTGCGGCGCCAATACACGCGACAAAGAAGACGCAGACTGAGAAATGAGGACGAGGAGCGCCGCCTGTACGAGGCTTACAAGGCCTCCAAACTGGCCTTTTCGGTGGCCATAGGGCAGGCAATTGAGGCGAGTCGTGCCGAATTCCTGGAGACCCTCAATGCCGACCCGTGGGGGAGGCCATATAAACTGATCCGAAACAAGCTGCGCCCATGGGCGCCCCCGCTGACACAAACGCTGAAACCGGAATTTGTAGCTCGCGTGGTCGCGACGCTTTTCCCCGAAAGGGGACCTCACCAGCCGCCTCATATGGCGCCGCCAGCGGTGAGGCCAACCGAGGAGGAGACCGTCCCGGCAATTCGTCCTGCCGAGCTAGCCGTGGCCGTCATCCGGCTCCGTGCCAGGAACACGGCCCCAGGGCCTGACGGCATTCCGGGCCGTGCATGGGTCTTGGCTATGGACGCCTTAGAGCCGAGGCTTCTGCGTCTCCTGACCGCCTGTCTGGAGCAGGGTTGCTTCCCAAAAGAGTGGAAATGCGGGAAGCTAGTGTTATTGCGGAAGGAGGGGCGACCGTCTGACTCTGCGTCTGGCTACCGGCCAATAGTCCTGCTCGATGAGGTGGGCAAGCTCTTTGAGCGGATAATCGCTGCTCGCCTCATCAGGCACATGGAGAACGAAGGGCCGGACCTTGATGACTGCCAGTTTGGCTTTCGCAGGGGCCGTTCGACGATCGACGCAATCCAGCGGGTTAAAACAATGGCGAACGAAGCCGTATCCCAGGGAAAGGTCGTCTTGGCGGTGTCATTAGACATTGCCAACGCCTTTAACACACTGCCCTGGAACACAATACTAGAGGCGTTACGATACCACCAGGTACCCTCCCACCTGTTCCGCATCATAGAGGCCTACCTCAGCGAGAGGTTTGTTGTCTGGCCACAGCAGCAGGAATGGGGCAGGAAGGAAATGTGTTGTGGAGTTCCGCAGGGGTCGGTTCTAGGACCACTCCTGTGGAACATAGGCTATAACTGGGTTCTGCGGGGGGAAAACTTGCGTGGAGTCAATGTCATCTGCTACGCGGATGACACGCTCGTGACGGCCCAGGGACCCAGCTACCGAGACGCAGCCGTGCTGGCGACAGCGGCAGTTGCCCATTGCGTCACTAGGATACGACGGTTGGGCCTGGAGGTGGCTCTAACAAAGTCCGAGGCCATATTCTTCTATGGTCCACGACGAGCACCACCAGCCAACGCACACATCGTGGTGGGAGGAGTCCCAATTGCTGTCAAGCCGACACTGCTATATCTTGGCGTCGTGCTTGACAGCAAGTGGAATTTCAAAGCGCATTTTGAGCGCCTGGCGCCCAAGTTGCTGCGTGCGGCGTCGGCCTTTGGACGCATACTACCGAACCTGGGAGGGCCCAAGAGTTCGTGTCGCCGCCTTTATACGGGCGTGGTGCGCTCGATGGCGCTCTATGGTGCGCCAGTCTGGGCAGACGCCCTCAACAACCACAATATTGCCCAGCTGCGCCGACCGCAGAGAGCGATGGCTCAGAGGGCAATCAGGGCATACCACACCGTAAGCGCGGAAGCTGCGTGTGCGCTGGCCGGTTCCTTACCCTGGGACCTGGACGCGAGGGCCCTCGCGACCTTATATCAGTGGCGCGGGGAGGTGCGAAATCGAGGCGACCTGCTGGCACCGCAGGAAATACAGAAGCGACGGACGGAGCTACAGCAGGAGGCGGTGGAGATATGGGGGCAGCGGTTGGAGCGGCCAAGCGCCGGCCTCCGAACCATAGAGGCGATACAACCAGTCCTCCAAGGCTGGTTGGAAAGGCGCTCCGGGGTCTTAACATTCAGGCTGACACAGGTACTGTCGGGGCATGGTTGCTTCGGCAGTTACCTGCACAATATCGCACAGCGAGAGCCGACCCCGGAATGCCACGAGTGTGGAGCCGGCGTAGATTCCGCTCAACATACGCTGGCAGAGTGCCCGGCATGGGGCGTGGAAAGACAGGAGGTGATCGCTCAATTAGGGCCAGATCTGTTATTACCAGCTGTAGTGAGGGCCATGCTGTCCAGCGAAGCCAGCTGGAAAGCGATGCTGCGCTTCTGCGAGCAGGTCATGGCCGAGAAGGAGGCTGCGGAGCGGGAGCGGGAGGTCAGTGCCGAAGCCGACCCAATGCGCCGCCGCAGAATAGGGCGAAGGCGTGACGCGCACAACCGGCGCCTGCCGCCTTAATGAGGATCTCCGGGTGGCAGTCACGGGGGCGTCTGTCACCCATAGGAAGGAGGTCCTCGAGTCGGAGGGCGTGTCACGTGTTCGGACACGCCCATAAGTGTTGTCGGGGGAGCACAGTCCTCCCGAGTTGGGCCCAAACGGGGCAGCTGCTGACAGGGTTGCGGACGCGTACCAGTTCCCGTGACCCCGCCGATATGCAGCGAGACGAACACCGTGGGGTTTTAGTCGGTAGTCCGGGCGGTTCCCGGGAGTCCGACATATCCGTCCTGGCCTCCCCAGCCAGGCGGAATGCATAAAGGCATTTCCCCACGTAAAAAAAAAAAAAAAAAAAAAGGTTAGGTTAGGTTTACGAGGCGGCCTGCGTCATGGCCGGAACCCCACCCTGGGACCTGGACGCAGAGGTTCTGGCTGGAGTTTATACAAGGATTACGGACGCGCGAGCTAGGGGACAAGAACCTATGTTGGAAGAGGTGAAGCGCTGGAGAATGGACGGACACGACGCTCTTCTTCGCAAGTGGGGCGAGAGACTGGCGGATCCGAGTGCCGGTCGTGTAACAGTCGGAGCAATTAAACCCGTGCTCCGAGAATGGATCGAGAGGCGTCATGGCGTCGTCTCTTTTCACCTGGCACAGGTTATATCTGACCATGGGTGTTTTGGGAAGTACCTGTGCAAGGTGTGCGGTAGGGAACCGACGCCAGCATGTCACCACTGTGACAGTGTGGAAGACACAGCGCAACACACGCTGGAGGTGTGCCCAGCTTGGGAAGAACAGCGGGCGTCCCTGGTGGCCGTAGTGGGCCATGACCTCTCCCTGCCCGCCGTGGCAGAAGCCATGGTGGGCAGCGACAGGTCTTGGAAAGCGGTCGCCTCCTTTTGCGAGGAGGTCATGACGACGAAAGAGGGGGCTGAGCGCGCTCGGGAAGAAAACGTCGAAGCTGACCCGATGCGACGCAGAAGACCAAGGCGCAGGCGTCTGGCGCAAGATCGCCGCCTCCCGCCATAAGAGGATCTCCGGGTGGCAGTCACGGGGGCGTCTGCCACCCACGGGAAAGGAGTCCTCGAGTTGGAAGGCGTGCTTAGTGTTCGAGCACGCCCCTGACGATAATTGGGGGAGCCACGATTTCCCCCAGAGACGGGTCCATTGGGCAATTGCTGGCGAAGTCGCGGTTGAGTTCTGCAGCGTTCCCGCGGCTTCGCCATAAGCAAAGAGGCGAACACCGTGGGGTTTTAGTCGGTAGTCCGGGCGGTTCCCGGGAGTCCGACATATCCGTCCTGGCCTCCCCAGCCAGGCGGAATGCATAAAGGCATTTCCCCACGTAAAAAAAAAAAAAAAAAAAAAAAAAAAAAAAAAAAAAAAAAAAAAAAAAAAAAAAAAAAAAAGGTTAGGTTAGGTTAGGTTAGGTTAGGTTAGGTTAGGTTAGGTTAGGTTGGGGCGCTAGGTCGGGTAACCTCCACGAATGTCTGGGCTCTTCCAATCCCTCTGGATCCTCGCGGATCCGCAGGGAAGGGAAGCGTCCTGGCTGGTGCGCCCTGGAGGCTACGGTAAGTGATCCTGGGGATCGCTTACCGGAGCTACCAATAACCCGACACCGGGGGGGAAGGGGAATGGCCTACAGAGGCCGAGGTGGGTGGCTCTCTCCACGGAGGAGATGAGCGTCGACCGCGAGGTCGTAGAGGCGGAGGAGAGGGCGGCGGTTGACTTAGGTTAGCTGTCGGCCGACTCGTAACCCGGCCCGTGGGGTCGGCACGAGGGTCGCCGTTTTGCGAACGGGGACCGTGAGGAAGGACACCTCTATAAAAACCACAGGGCGACGTGTGCTGCTAGTCTCGGTCCGAGCTAGTTGCGCAGATTGCAGATGGCAATCACTGTCGGCGAAGCCGTTATCCCTACTTCGGGACCGGTGGCCTTGCCTTAACTGGCCGGGTCCAAGGGGAAACAACCCCACAAAAATTCACAATTCTTGGCGTGAGGGAACTCCGCGTCAGGATGCTCTTCGGAGCGACTGGAGTGTGTACCAGTCTCTAGAGACCAAACCTGCGATACCGCCCGACCTCGCAGTGTATTTAGGGCCATTTGGGTATAGGGGATCTCTGCCCAAATGGAGTTTCCGTTCTCCCCGACTCGTGGGAATTTTTATGGACAGTTCAAATAAAAACCCTCTACAAAACGGCCCTTCTCAGGGCCAACACACAAACGGTCCTTCTCAGGACCAACACGACCTAGGCGACGAAAACAAGGACACTGATTTCAATAACGAAGTGGCGGCGGAAGTGCGCACCCTGACGGTGTGCACTGAAGCCAATGACTGTGGCAAAGATAAAATTGATATGGAACCGATCGTTCGGCTGACCCGGCTCCCGGACAGTGAAATCTCGCGGCGACTCTCGGGCTCGGAATCATCTGTGGCGAGTATGCAGACGGTTGCCTCGAGGGCCTTCAGTGGGGGAAAGTTTTGGGGGAGTGGAGAGAGCCGTGCTGGGGAGGAACTATGTCTCTCCAGCTCTGACAGCGACGTTGGGGCTAAGGGTGGAAAACCATCTCCGGCGAGACGTCTACTCAAGCCATCATCGAGACGGGGTAGAGGCCGGCCGCCCACGACTGGCTTATTTGTTGGGTTCGGCAAGTGCCTAGCCGCTGCGCAACGGAGCCGAGAGAAACAACTGGAGCTGGCACCCAGGAAAAGACCTTGCCTCCAGGACAACGAAGACGAGAAGGAAGATGAGTCCAGCCAGTCCACGGCAAGTGGGACCGGTAAAGGCCGCTCACCCGCGGACATGGCGAAGGCCAAAGAGGCCGGAGGCGAATTTAAGGAGGACGCCAAGGCCAAACGAGAGAAGACACGCCTTCGTGCAGAGCAAGACCTCGACGACTTCTGTGATTCGTACAGCACGAGGGTGGCCTTGGGGCTTTTGGACACGTCCACGGACGAGCCAGAGGGGCTGGGAGGTTCCAGTCTCAATGAGCGTGTCCAAACCAGTCTAGAGGCCATCGAAGAGGTGGCTAGAAAATCCGGCCATCTAAAGGGGACACATCAGAAGGTATTAAAGCAATCGGCCAAGGCCATGAGGGAGGTCTTCGAAATGCTCCGGTCGCACACTGTCACTGATGAGACGAGGCAACTTGAGGCCGAAAACAGGCGACTGAAAGCGGAGATCGCGGATATCCGTTGCGAACTCCGCAAAATCCGGGAGGAAATGCAGCGGCAGGAAATGAGGCCGCAGCAAGACTTACTTCGCGTGGAAATACAGCCGGCGTCGCAAGACCTGCTCTTGTCAACGCCACCGCCTCTCAAAAAGACCGCTAGGCGCTCAGCCGTGTCGCGCCAAGCTGACATGGAGGCCTGCGACGTAGAAAACATCGTCCGGGCTGTTGCAGTCCAAGTGGGAGCGATGATTAATGCCCGCTTCGACGGCCTAGAGAGGGAGGGCCGTCTCCTGCCGGCACAGAGCCCTCGCCCACCCCTGATAGGAGATAAGATGAAAGAGGTCGACACAGCCGCCCCAACGACCTTGATGCCTCCGGCAAACGACGCGCCCAAAAGAGGTCCACCGAATCACATGGAGGAACCCCAAACAAGTGGTCACAAGGGCAAAGGCAAGAGGAAGGGGAAGGGGAAGGGCAAGAGTACTCCTGCTTCAACACAGGAGACTCGCGAAGACACGGCAGCCCCAGACTCCCAACTCACGTCCTCTTCATCAAAAGAAGAAGGTTGGCAGAAGGTGACCCGAAAGGGCCATAATAAGAAGAAAGCCAGGGCCGTTTCCCAACCGCAGAACCAAACTCAAGGGGCCACGCGGCCAAAGAAGCAGCAAAAGCTGGTGCCTCCTCGCTCGTCGGCCGTAGTGCTGACGCTGCTCCCGGAGGCCGTAAACGAGGGGGTCACGTACGCCAACGTGCTAGCGGAGGCCAAGAACAAGGTGAACCTCGAAGCGTTGGGGATCACGGCCTTGAAAATAAGACACGGGGTCACTGGAGGCGCAGTACTGGAGGTGCCAGGATCCACCAGTGGCAGCAAAGCCGATGAGCTGGCTAAAGCGCTAAGCGAAAAGTTGAGTGAGAAGGCTGTCCGCATCACGAGGCCATTCAAGTGTGCAGAAATCCGCTTGGCTGAGCTGGACGACAGTATCACGTCAGAGTCAGTCACGGCGGCGATTGCACTTGTTGGCGAATGCACCGCCGACCAAATAAAAACGGGCGAGATCCGGCGGGGCCCTCGGGGACTGGGCACGGTCTGGGTGCGCTGCCCTGCTAGAGCGGCTAAAAAGGTTGTCCAGGGTGGGCGCCTCAAACTCGGCTGGGGTCTCTCAGCTCGAGTTAGCCTGCTAGAAGAGAGGCCTCTGAGGTGTTTTAAGTGCCTACAAATGGGGCACGTAAGGGCCCAGTGCACGGCCAAGGAAGACCACAGTGGGCTATGCTACCGGTGTGGTCAACAGGGACACAAGCGGTCGGCTTGCTCAGGGTCGCCTTGTTGCGTTCTGTGCGCTGCTGAGGGAAAGCCTGCGGACCACCAAGTTGGGTCTAAGGCGTGTACGAATCCTCGCACAAAGAAGAAAAAGGCGAAGCGCGCTGGCGATGGCCCCCGGGCCCCCTCCCAGGCTGCTGCACCCTCCTCCGGCATATCAGAGGAGACTGAGATGGAGGTAGCGTCTGCGAATCAATAAATGGCCCTCCTTAAAATTCTGCAGACGAACCTCAACCACTGCGCACGGGCCCAGGATCTTTTGTCCCAGTCCATGGCACAGTGGGGGATTCAGGTGGCAGTGGTGGCGGAGCCTTATTGGGTTCCACCACGCGACAACTGGGCGGCGGACCTTGATGGGGTCGTCGCCTTGTGGTCTGGAAGGAGCACTGGCGCCTTTGAGCGGGTTTCAAAGGGTAACGGGGTTGTGTCAGCAAGCTGTGGCGGGGTCACCTTCGTCGGGGTCTATTTCTCCCCGAACCGTTGTCTGGCCGATTTCGAGCGGTCCCTGCTTGAGTTAGAGGTTCGAGTTGGCCAACTGAATGGCCGCGGTCCACTGGTGGTGGCCGGCGACTTCAACGCGAAGTCCACGGCATGGGGGGCTCCGGTGACGGACGTGCGTGGCGCGGTTCTAGAGGAGTGGGCAGTAGCGTCGGGCCTGGTCTTAGCCAACAGGGGTGCGGTCAACACATGCGTGCGGCAACAGGGTGGCTCCATCGTGGACCTCACGTTCACAAATGCCGCCCTGGCACGCCGTGTCCAGGACTGGAGGGTGCTAGCTGACGTGGAGACATTGTCGGATCACCGATATATCCGGTTCGACATCTCTGCGTCCCTATCTACCGCAAACAGTCCTACTGACCGAAGAGGGCCGAACACCGGCAGTGGCCCGCGTTGGGCGCTTAGCAAATTGGACCGTGATCGGCTCAAAGAGGCGGCAATAGTCCAGGCTTGGCTGCCTGTGCCTGACGGCGAAGTGGACGTCGAGGCTGAAGCGTCCTGGTTCCGAGGAGCGATGACGGACGTCTGCGATGCGGCAATGCCGCGCGCTAAACCTCCCCCACAACGCACTAAGGTGTACTGGTGGACCGCCGAACTCGCGCAGCTGCGCGAGGGCTGCACAGCCATGCGACGCCAGTACACCAGACTGCGAAGACGTCGGCGCAGAGATGAGGAGGCGGAGAGGGCCACATATGCCTTGCTCAAGACTGCCAGGGACTCCCTCAAAGTCGCCATTGGACGCGCCATAGATGCGGCAAGAGAGGAGTTCTTGGCAACACTAAATGCGGACCCCTGGGGAAGGCCCTATAAGCTTGTACGCGACAAACTGCGGTCATGGGGCCCCCCTCTCACAGAAACCCTCCAGCCGGAGTTTCTCAACGAGGTGGTTGAGACCCTGTTTCCCGGCGGAGGAAGCGGCAGACCGCCGGTGATGGCGCCGCCTAATGTGGAGGAGTTGGAGGAAGAGGTGCCGCCCGTCACGCCTGGCGAGCTTGGGGCAGCTGTGCTGCGGATGCGGGCTAAAAACACGGCCCCGGGACTGGATGGAGTGCCCGGACGGGTATGGGGTCTCGCGATAAGCGAGGTGGAGCAGCGCATGCTACGCCTCTTTACAGCGTGCTTGGTGCAGGGCCGGTTCCCCGTAGCGTGGAAAACTGGGAAATTAGTCCTGCTTAGAAAAGAAGGTCGACCGGCTGACTCGCCGTCGACGTACAGACCGATCGTCTTGCTGGACGAAGTGGCGAAGCTATTAGAGCGCGTCATCGCTTCCCGCCTCAACGGGCACTTGCGGAGTGTGGGGCCAGATCTAGCCGAGAACCAGTTCGGGTTCCGCAGTGGCCGCTCCACGGTGGACGCCATCTTGAGCGTGCGTGAGCTGGCACAGGAGGCTGTCTCCCAGGGTCACGTGGTATTGGCGGTGTCTCTGGACATCCGCAATGCCTTCAACACCTTACCATGGGAGACTATCCATGAGGCGCTAAGGTACCACAGGGTTCCCCGGTATCTTGCTCAAATAATCCGGGCATATCTAAGTGAGCGGTCGGTCGTGTGGCCGGGACAAGGAACGTGGGGCAGGAAGCAGATGCAGCGCGGCGTCCCGCAGGGGTCGGTCCTGGGGCCACTCTTATGGAATGTGGGGTATGACTGGGTCCTGAGGGGGGTAAACCTTCGTGGAGTCAGCGTATTCTGTTACGCCGATGACACGTTGGTGACGGCCAGGGGACCCAGCTATCGTGATGCCGCCGTCTTGGCGACGGCCGGAGTGGCGCGCGTGGTCGGCTGCATCAGGCAGTTGGGCTTGGAGGTCGCTCTCCAAAAATCAGAAGCTATTTGCTTTTATGGGCCGCGGAGAGCACCTCCAGCAAATGCCCACATTATAGTGGGGGGCGTCCCGATTGCTGTCAGGCCGGCGCTGCGATATCTCGGCATCATGCTTGACAGTAAGTGGAACTTCGGGGCTCACTTCGAGCGTTTGGCCCCGAAGTTGATAGCAGCGGCGGCTGCGCTGGGGCGCATACTGCCCAACCTGGGAGGACCCAAAGCGTCGTGCCGCCGCCTCTACACGGGCGTGGTGCGGTCGATGGCCCTATACGGTGCCCCCGTTTGGGCGGACGCTCTCAATGGCCGGAACGTCGCCTTATTGCGGAGACCGCAGAGAGCAATGGCGCAGAGGGCGATACGGGGGTATCGTACCGTGTCAGCGGAGGCTGCGTGCGCACTAGCGGGGACTCTACCTTGGGACATCGATGCCAGGGTGTTGGCCGACCTCTACCGATGGCGAAGGGAAGAACGGGAAAAGGGAAACTCGCCAGCCCCGTTGGAAGTAGAGGCTCGCCGTGACGAGCTCACCCAGAGAGCAATGGGGGTCTGGGCACGTCGGCTCGAGCAGCCGACAGCTGGCCTCCGAACAATAGAGGCAATCCGTCCGGTCCTGAGGGAATGGGTGGAGAGGGAACACGGGGCTTTGACCTTCAGGCTGACCCAAATCTTGTCAGGGCATGGCTGTTTTGGCAGGTTCTTGTGTAAGATCGTGGGGAGGGAGCCGACCCCCGTGTGCCATGATTGTGGTGCGCCCGAAGACACCGCCCAACACACCTTGGCCGAGTGCCGAGCGTGGAGCGGGCAACGCCGAGGGCTCCTGGCGGAGGTAGGACCGGACCTCTCGTTGCCGGTGGTGGTGGCAGCGATGGTCCAGAGCCGAGAGGCGTGGGACACAGTTCTCTCCTTCTGCGAGGATGTGGTGGCGCAGAAGGAGCAGGCTGAGCGCGACCGGGAAACCGCAGCAGAAGCGGATCCTGCTCGCCGCCGAAGACCAGGGCGAAGGCGCGCTGCGCACGTGCGCCGATTACCGCCCTGAGGAGGGCTAGCGGGCGGCGGACAAGAGGGCGTCCGCTGCACTACGCCAGAGCCCTCGAGTCGAGAGGCGCACTGAAGCAAAGCGAAGTGCGCCTCACAAAAGCCGGAAGGGGGGAAGTGTGATCTCCCCCCTAAAATCTAGTCAGGCCTACTTTTGTGGGCAGCCGCTGGCGGGGTTGCGGACGAGTGCGCGAGCGTCCCCGGGTCCCTGCCGTGTTAGCGGCGAAGCGGCGAAAGTGGGGTTTTAGTGGGTATTCTGGACATTTTACACCCAGCGAGTCCCACATAACCCGGCCCCCCTCTACAAGGCCGGGTATGCGTAAAGGACATTTCCCCACTAAAAAAAAAAAAAAAAAAAAAAAAAAAAAAAAAAAAAAAAAAAAAAAAAAAAAAAAAAAAAAAAAGGTTAGGTTAGGTTAGGTTCCCTGCGCGGGTGGATGTGGCCCGGCCCGTTATTGAGGCCGGCCCGCGTTGGGCGCTGAGTCGGCTGGACATGGAAATTGCCAGGGAGGCAGCTATTGTGGAGTCTTGGGGTGCCCGGTCGAACTCGGTTGAGGAGGTTGAGCGTGACTCGGAGTGTTTGCGCTCTGCCGTGACTCGGGTATGTGATGCGGCAATGCCAAGGATCAGGTCCCTTGCTCCGAAGCGCTGTGTATACTGGTGGCGTCCGGAGCTACACCAGCTGCGCGCCGAGTGTGTAGCTGCGCGCAGACAATACACGCGTTACAGGAGGCGTCGAGTGAGGGACAGGGCTGAGGAGGATGCCCTGTACGACGTTTACCGGGCTGCCTGTAGCACTCTGCAGGCTGCCATTGCGCGATCCAAGGAGGCAGAATGGAAAGAATGGTTGGAGACGCTCAACCGGGATCCCTGGGGGAAGCCGTATCGGGCAGTAAGGAAGAAGCTCCGACCTTGGGCTCCTCCATTGACTGCCACTCTTCAGCCTGAGCTTCTTGAGCGGGTGGTGGATGGTCTTTTCCCAGATAGGGGTGCTTTCGTGCCGCCGGTGATGGCTCCTGGGTTTGGCCGTCCACCACTTGTGGCGGAGGTGCCGCCAGTTACCGGGGCGGAGTTTAGGGCAGCTGTCCAAAGACTGAGGTCCAAGAAGACAGCTCCTGGTTTGGATGGTATACCAGGTCGGGCCTTAGTTGTTGCGGCATCAGAGTTGGAGGACAGGTTCAAGGCTCTCCTCACTGCCTGTATGGCTCAGGGCCGGGTACCAAGTAGGTGGAAGACGGGGAAGTTGGTGCTTCTTCGGAAGGAGGGGCGCCCGCCCGATCAGCCGTCAGCCTATCGTCCGATTGTTCTCCTTGACGAGATAAGCAAGCTCTTTGAGCGTGTGCTTGCGGCGCGGCTTGTAAACAGTATGGACCCGGGCTTGTGTGAGTGGCAGTATGGTTTCCGCCCTCATCGCTCGACGCTCGATGCGATAGAACGGGTGAGAGATATCGCTGTTGGGGAGGTCTCCAGGGGTGGGGTAGTGATGGCTGTATCATTGGATATTTCCAATGCCTTCAATACCCTACCCTGGGAGACTATTAAGGAGGCTCTCAGACACCACAATGTGCCGGAATATCTGCAGAAGGTTGTGGCAGACTACCTTGCGGACAGGGCGGTGACATTCCCAACTAAAGAAGGGTGGCGGAGGAAAGTGATGTCATGCGGTGTTCCACAGGGGTCGGTTTTGGGCCCACTTCTGTGGAACATCGGTTATGGGTGGAACATCTTCTGTGGAACATCGGTGGCTTCAGGGGGTCCTGGAGCTGCTTGCCGCCGTTTATATGTTGCTGTCGTGCGCTCGATGGCGCTCTATGGGGCACCTATTTGGGCAGGCGCTCTGAGCGCTCGGAGTTTGACTCTTTTGCGTCGTCCGCAGCGGATTGTAGCGCTCAGGGTGGCCAGAGCGTACCGTACGGTGTCTCATACGGCGGCGTGCTTGCTGGCCGGTAGTCCCCCCTGGGACCTTGAGGCCGAGATGCAGTCTGAAGCCTACTGGCGTGTGCGGACGGCAAGGACGGGTGGCACTTGGCCAGCTCCACGAGAGGTGCGTCAGTGGCGTGAGGAGGCCCGTGATGTTCTTATGCGGAGGTGGTCGGAGAGGCTTGACAGTCCGGGTGTCAGTGAGCGTTTGGTGGGGGCTCTGCGACCTGTGCTTCAGCAGTGGATTGGTCGGGAGCATGGCGCCCCTTCTTATCACCTCACACATCTTTTGACGGGGCACGGCTGCTTCGGCAGATATCTGTGTGAGGTGGTTGGCAGGGAGCCGACGACGGTGTGTCACCATTGTGTGGGGGGTGCCGTAGATACAGCGATCCACACGCTTGAGGAGTGCCCTGCGTGGGCGGGGCCTAGAGCGATTTTGTCTGCGGTGGTCGGTGTTGACCTTTCTCTGCCAGCGTTGGTCAGTCAGATGGTTAATAGGGAGGAGGCGTGGGTGGCGGTGGCCACTTTCAGCAAATCAGTCCTCCTGCAGAAGGAGGCGGCGGAGCGAGTGCGCGAGGATGACGCTGATGCGGTCCCTCAGCGACGTAGGCGGCCAGGTGGGCGACGGAGGGCCTTTGCGGGCCGGTTGCAGCCGCCATAACGAGGGCCTGCAGGTGACGGGTTGGGAGGCCCGTCACCTGCCTTGAAGGGGTCCAGAGCTGGTAGGCCCCCATGGTGTTCTGGGGTGTCAGCAGCGGAGTAGGCGAGCTGCCTGCGATTACGGAGGGCCTGTTTATTTGGGCAGCGCTGGCAGAGCTCCGGAAGAGTACAGTAGCGTCCCCGGGCCTCTGCCTGAAGGCGAAGGGTGGAACACCCCCAGGGGTTTTAGTCCGTGGGAGTCGGACATACCCGCTCGGTTTCTCCCGGGCCGAGTGGGATCCATAACGGATTTCCCCTGGGTCAACAAAAAAAAAAAAAAAAAAAAAAAAAAAAAAAAAAAAAAAAAAAAAAAAAAAAAAGGTTAGGTTACGTTAGGTTAGGTTAGGTTAGGTTAGGTTGGGGCGGTCCGTTGGGCGGTGCCATGGTGGGGGTGTGCGATGCGGCCATGCCTCGTGTCGGTCCGATCCCCCCTAAGCGCAGAGTGTACTGGTGGTCTCAAGAACTCGCGCAGCTACGCGAGTCCTGCGTCGCTGCAAGACGCGAGTACACTCGCAGCCGGAGGCGGCGGATGCGAGACGTGCCAAGGGAGGAGCGCCTGTATGCCGCATACTCGGAGGCCGTCAAGCTGCTGCAGGGGGCAATCGCCAGGGCAAAGGACTCGGCCGAGCAGGAGATGCTGGAGACACTTAACAGCGACCCGTGGGGGAGGCCGTACAAAATGGTGAGGCGCAAGCTTCGCCCCTGGACCCCTCCACTCACGCAAAGTCTCCAGCCGCGGCTGCTTGGACAAGTGGTTGACGGCCTGTTCCCGACAAGGGAAGTGCACATACCTCCACCCATGATGCCGCCTAGCGGGAGGGAGGCCGACACAAGCGATGCACCGGAGGTAACGGAGGGCGAACTGGGCGCAGCGGTACTACGGCTTCGAGCCAAAAATACTGCTCCCGGCCCTGACGGAGTTCCCGGAAGAGCCTGGGTTCTGGCCCTGGGCCCGCTAAAGGCACGACTGAGTGCGCTATTCAGCGCATGCCTGGCACAGGGACAGTTCCCCCGTGCGTGGAAAACAGGTAAACTGGTCCTTCTGCGTAAGGAGGGGCGACCTGCAGACTCGCCCTCGGCTTATAGGCCGATAGTGCTGCTGGACGAAGCTAGCAAACTGCTGGAACGCGTGGTGGCCGCTCGCCTGAACCGGCATCTGGAGGGGATAGGTCCGGACCTCAGCGACCACCAGTTTGGATTTCGCCGGGGCAGGTCCACCATTGACGCGATTGCGCGCGTGAGGGCCCTGGCGGACGAAGCTGTGGCCCAGGGAGAGGTAGTATTGGCGGTGTCTCTTGACATCGCCAACGCGTTCAACTCCCTTCCTTGGGCCTGCATCACGGCGGCACTGAGGCACCATGCCATGCCCGAGTACCTGCGGAAGACGGTAGAGGATTATCTCTCCGATAGAGCCGTTAGGTACCCCACGCGTGATGAGTGGAAGGAGAAGAGGCTGTCGTGCGGTGTTCCACAGGGGTCAGTTCTCGGCCCGCTCCTGTGGAACATCGGGTACGACTGGGTGCTGAGGGGACGGAACTTGCCAGGTGTCAAGACGACGTGCTACGCGGACGACACCTTGGTGACGGCACGTGGGAGCACGTTTCAAGAGGCGGCGATTCGAGCCACGGCAGGCGTGGCAACGGTGGTAGCCCGAATCAGAAGGCTGGGGCTAGAGGTGGCCCTGAATAAATCCGAGGCCCTGTGCTTCCACGGGCCCCGGAGGGCTCCTCCGGCGGGTTCCAGCCTGGTGGTGGGAGGAACGTCCATCGCTGTCAAGTCGACAATGCGGTATCTAGGCATAGTCCTTGACAGTCGTTGGACGTTCACGGAGCACTTTAGGTGCCTTGCTCCGAAACTCATGGGGACGGCGTCGGCACTCAGTCGGCTGTTACCGAATGTGGACGGGCCAAACGCGAGCTGCCGGAGACTGTACGCAGGAGTGGTGCGGTCGATGGCCCTGTACGGGGCGCCCATTTGGGCCGGATCCCTGAACGCCAAGAACCAGGCCCAACTGCGAAGGCCGCAGAGGGTCATGGCGGTCAGGATGGCGAGGGCATACCGCACCGTCTCCTACGAGGCGGCTTGCGTGTTGGCGGGGACCCCGCCCTGGGACCTCGACGCTTCGGTTCTGGCCGATGTATATTGGCGTGTCACCGAGGCGCGGGCCAGGGGGGACCAACCACTTTTGGAGGAGATCAGGCGGTGGAGGCTCGACTCCCGCAGTGTCCTCATCCAGAAGTGGAAGGAAAGGCTGGAGGTGCCGAGTGCTGGCCACTTGACCATCGGAGCTATCCGGCCCGTCCTGGAGAGATGGGTCGGAAGAAACGGGGGGTTCCTCTCCTTCCGCCTTGTGCAGATCCTGTCAGGGCACGGCTGCTTTGGGAGATATCTGTGCAGGGTGGCAGGACGGGAACCGACGATGGAATGCCACGCGTGCGGTGATGCCGAGGATACGGCGCAACACACGCTGGCGGTGTGCCCAACTTGGGCGGAGCAGCGGGCCGCTCTCGCGGCCGTAGTGGGGCACGACCTGTCCCTGCCTGCCGTGGTAGAAGCCATGGTTGGCAGCGACAGGTCATGGAAGGCGGTGGCCTCCTTCTGTGAGGACGTGATGGCGCAGAAGGAGGCGGCGGAGCGTGGAAGGGAGGAAGACCCGACCTCCCAACCAATGCGCCGCAAACGCGTGGGGCGACGGCGGTTGGCCTACGACCGCCGAATTCCCCCTTAAGGGTACCTGTGGGCGGCAGGCACGGGGACGTCTGCCGCCTACATGAAGGTTCCCCGAGTGGCGGGCATGCCTCTAGACAGGCAGGCCCTTCGAGAAGAAGCGGGGGGAATATTACCCCCCGGAGACGAGTCCGGAGCTCCGGACAGCCGCTGGCGAGGTTGTGGTAGAGTACAAGTTAGTTCCCAGGACCTCGCCCTATAGCACGGAGGCGGCAGATAGAGGGGTTTTTAGTGGGTATACCATAGGTCTCATTAGCCGACATGGGAGTCCCACATAACCACCAGGGTCCGTCCCCGCACCCTGGTGGTATGCGTAACGCATTTTCCCCTCTTTAAAAAAAAAAAAAAAAAAAAAAAAAAAAAAAAAAAAAAAAAAAAAAAAAAAAAAAAAAAAAAAAAAAGGTTGGGGCGGTCCGTGCCGCGGTGAAGCTACTTGATCAGCGTCCCATGCGGTGTTTCAAGTGCCTCGAGAAAGGCCACGTTCGTGCACAGTGCACTTGCGACGCTGACCGAAGTGACACATGCTACCGATGTGGGAAACCAGGTCACAGAGCTGCTACCTGCTCCGCCACGCCACACTGTATTGTGTGTGCAAATGCGGGCAAAAAGGCGGACCATGGGCTGGGCTCGAAGGCGTGCCATGCCCCAGGTCCAAAAGTGACGAGGAAAAAGACTGGAACAGGCCCCAAGGCCTCGTCTCAGCCTACGGGCCCAGACCACGACGAGGAGGATCCAATGGCAACGGATTAAAATGGCTATACGAGTTCTGCAGACGAATCTCAACCACTGCGCCAGGGCCCAGGACCTCTTGTTCCAATCCCTGGCGCAGTGGATGATTAGCGTTGCTGTGGTGGCAGAACCGTACTCGATCCCTCCCCGGGATGACTGGGTTGGGGATGTGGACAGGTCTGTGGCACTAGTCGTGCGGACGGTGACCGGTGGTCTGCCGATGACCAGTGCCATAAAAGGGAGGGGTTACGTGGCGGCACTTTGCGGTGAAATATGGTTTGTGGCGGTCTACTTTTCTCCTAACCGTTGCCTGGCTGATTTTGAGCGGTTTCTGGATGAAATAGGGACTCGAGTCGGTCAGTTCCTACCACGCCCGGTGATCGTTGCCGGAGACTTTAATGCCAAATCCACAGCTTGGGGCTCTCCGGCGACGGATGCGCGTGGTGCGACCCTGCTGGAGTGGGCGGTCGCGGCTGGCCTCGTGGTAATCAACCAGGGAACGGCAGAAACGTGCGTGCGGCAACAGGGTGGCTCTATCGTGGATATTACGTTTGCGAGTGCCCCCCTGGCGCGCCGTGTCCAAGGATGGGAGGTCATGGTGGGGGTGGAGATGCTCTCGGACCATAGATACATTCAGTTTGAGGTCGCCCCACCAGCACAGGCGACGAACATCTCCGGTCGCAATGGCCCGGCCGAGAGCGGTCCAAGATGGGCTCTCACCAAACTCGACCGGGAACTTTTGATGGAGGCGGCTATTGTACAGGCGTGGTTGCCGGACCTGGAGGGAGCGGTGGTGGTAGAGACCGAAGCGTCACGGCTTCGAGACGACATGACGCAAATTTGCGACGCGGCCATGCCCCGAGCGAAGCCTCTGCCACCAAGGCGTAGTGTGTATTGGTGGACCGCCGAGCTCGCGCAGATGCGCAGTGACTGCATAGCTGTGCGGCGCCAATACACGCGACAAAGAAGACGCAGACTGAGAAATGAGGACGAGGAGCGCCGCCTGTACGAGGCTTACAAGGCCTCCAAACTGGCCTTTTCGGTGGCCATAGGGCAGGCAATTGAGGCGAGTCGTGCCGAATTCCTGGAGACCCTCAATGCCGACCCGTGGGGGAGGCCATATAAACTGATCCGAAACAAGCTGCGCCCATGGGCGCCCCCGCTGACACAAACGCTGAAACCGGAATTTGTAGCTCGCGTGGTCGCGACGCTTTTCCCCGAAAGGGGACCTCACCAGCCGCCTCATATGGCGCCGCCAGCGGTGAGGCCAACCGAGGAGGAGACCGTCCCGGCAATTCGTCCTGCCGAGCTAGCCGTGGCCGTCATCCGGCTCCGTGCCAGGAACACGGCCCCAGGGCCTGACGGCATTCCGGGCCGTGCATGGGTCTTGGCTATGGACGCCTTAGAGCCGAGGCTTCTGCGTCTCCTGACCGCCTGTCTGGAGCAGGGTTGCTTCCCAAAAGAGTGGAAATGCGGGAAGCTAGTGTTATTGCGGAAGGAGGGGCGACCGTCTGACTCTGCGTCTGGCTACCGGCCAATAGTCCTGCTCGATGAGGTGGGCAAGCTCTTTGAGCGGATAATCGCTGCTCGCCTCATCAGGCACATGGAGAACGAAGGGCCGGACCTTGATGACTGCCAGTTTGGCTTTCGCAGGGGCCGTTCGACGATCGACGCAATCCAGCGGGTTAAAACAATGGCGAACGAAGCCGTATCCCAGGGAAAGGTCGTCTTGGCGGTGTCATTAGACATTGCCAACGCCTTTAACACACTGCCCTGGAATACAATACTAGAGGCGTTACGATACCACCAGGTACCCTCCCAGGTTCCGCATCATAGAGGCCTACCTCAGCGAGAGGTTTGTTGTCTGGCCACAGCAGCAGGAATGGGGCAGGAAGGAAATGTGTTGTGGAGTTCCGCAGGGGTCGGTTCTAGGACCACTCCTGTGGAACATAGGCTATAACTGGGTTCTGCGGGGGGAAAACTTGCGTGGAGTCAATGTCATCTGCTACGCGGATGACACGCTCGTGACGGCCCAGGGACCCAGCTACCGAGACGCAGCCGTGCTGGCGACAGCGGCAGTTGCCCATTGCGTCACTAGGATACGACGGTTGGGCCTGGAGGTGGCTCTAACAAAGTCCGAGGCCATATTCTTCTATGGTCCACGACGAGCACCACCAGCCAACGCACACATCGTGGTGGGAGGAGTCCCAATTGCTGTCAAGCCGACACTGCTATATCTTGGCGTCGTGCTTGACAGCAAGTGGAATTTCAAAGCGCATTTTGAGCGCCTGGCGCCCAAGTTGCTGCGTGCGGCGTCGGCCTTTGGACGCATACTACCGAACCTGGGAGGGCCCAAGAGTTCGTGTCGCCGCCTTTATACGGGCGTGGTGCGCTCTATGGTGCGCCAGTCTGGGCAGACGCCCTCAACAACCACAATATTGCCCAGCTGCGCCGACCGCAGAGAGCGATGGCTCAGAGGGCAATCAGGGCATACCACACCGTAAGCGCGGAAGCTGCGTGTGCGCTGGCCGGTTCCTTACCCTGGGACCTGGACGCGAGGGCCCTCGCGACCTTATATCAGTGGCGCGGGGAGGTGCGAAATCGAGGCGACCTGCTGGCACCGCAGGAAATACAGAAGCGACGGACGGAGCTACAGCAGGAGGCGGTGGAGATATGGGGGCAGCGGTTGGAGCGGCCAAGCGCCGGCCTCCGAACCATAGAGGCGATACAACCAGTCCTCCAAGGCTGGTTGGAAAGGCGCTCCGGGGTCTTAACATTCAGGCTGACACAGGTACTGTCGGGGCATGGTTGCTTCGGCAGTTACCTGCACAATATCGCACAGCGAGAGCCGACCCCGGAATGCCACGAGTGTGGAGCCGGCGTAGATTCCGCTCAACATACGCTGGCAGAGTGCCCGGCATGGGGCGTGGAAAGACAGGAGGTGATCGCTCAATTAGGGCCAGATCTGTTATTACCAGCTGTAGTGAGGGCCATGGTGTCCAGCGAAGCCAGCTGGAAAGCGATGCTGCGCTTCTGCGAGCAGGTCATGGCCGAGAAGGAGGCTGCGGAGCGGGAGCGGGAGGTCAGTGCCGAAGCCGACCCAATGCGCCGCCGCAGAATAGGGCGAAGGCGTGCCGCGCACAATCGGCGCCTGCCGCCTTAATGAGGATCTCCGGGTGGCAGTCACGGGGGCGTCTGTCACCCATAAGAAGGAGGTCCTCGAGTCGGAGGGCGTGTCACGTGTTCGGACACGCCCATAAGTGTTGTCGGGGGAGCACAGTCCTCCCGAGTTGGGCCCAAACGGGGCAGCTGCTGACAGGGTTGCGGACGCGTACCAGTTCCCGTGACCCCGCCGGTATGCAGCGAGACGAACACCGTGGGGTTTTAGTCGGTAGTCCGGGCGGTTCCCGGGAGTCCGACATATCCGTCCTGGCCTCCCCAGCCAGGCGGAATGCATAAAGGCATTTCCCCACGTAAAAAAAAAAAAAAAAAAAAAAAAAAAAAAAAAAAAAAAAAAAAAAAAAAAAAAAAAAAAAAAAAAAAAAAAGGTTAGGTTGGGGCGCTAGGTCGGGTAACCTCCACGAATGTCTGGGCTCTTCCAATCCCTCTGGATCCTCGCGGATCCGCAGGGAAGGGAAGCGTCCTGGCTGGTGCGCCCTGGAGGCTACGGTAAGTGATCCTGGGGATCGCTTACCGGAGCTACCAATAACCCGACACCGGGGGGGAAGGGGGGGGGAGGGGGTGGTTCCTAACCGAACTACCAGGGGGGCCTACGCCAGGTCTCCCGCACACCGTTATCCGCAGCATTCTCTCAGCGACCCCCATCGCTGGCGTTATGGGGATACGAGAGATGCCAGCCAGTCGGCGCGCGGACCGGGGGCCTTGCCTTAATTGGCCGGGCCAAGGGGAGTAAACCCCAATAAAAAAACCACAATTCCCTACGCGAGGTGACGCCGCGTAGGGATGCTCTTTTCAGAGCGGCTGGAGTGCTTACCAGCCACCTAGAGCCACACGCTGCGGCAAAGCCATCACGATAACGGGGATCTCTGTCGTGATGGTCTTACTTTTCTCCCCTACTCGTGGGATTAGGATATGGATATTTTAACTCAAACCCCAAACGGCCCTTCTCAGGGCCAAAACTCAAACGGCCCTTCTCAGGGCCAAAGCTCAAACGGCCCTTCTCAGGGCCAAAACATGGAGGGGACAGCGCAGCGGGCGCTGGGGTTACTAAGGGAACCGAGGGTTTCGTTAGAGAGGATCGACGAAATGGACACCAATAGGGAGGGAACGGAGAGGGACATTGCAGCGAACAGGGAGGACAAGGGGAGCCTTAGTCCAACAGATAAAGACACGAACCTGTCGGATTCATCCGACTCCGAGGTAGAGGATTCTTTTGAAGTCGAGGAGGTCCAGAAGGCGACAGACGTGGAAATGGTGCCTAGCCGAAGACAGGGCAAAAGAGGTCGCGCCATGGAGGATGTGGAAGAGGCTGAGGACGTGTGCCCCAAAAAAGCGGCATTTTTCAAGAAGGCCCCGCCAGGCTTTTACCAGGGCCTGACAAAGTCGAAGGGCTGCCTAAGGGGGGACGTTGACGATGAGTTTATCGTTAATTTGGATGCGGCGGTCAATGGAGGCAGACGAAGTGCCCGCCTCCAGTCAGCTCAGGAGAAATTAGAAAAATCAAAGACGACTGAAGAAGCAGCCCACTGGGAAAAGATTCGGGCAGCTGCGGAAACGGTGCGGGTGGAGGTCCGCAAATCGGGTAATCTGAGTGGGAGAGTAGTGGGTAAAATTAACTCTGCCCTCAGGGACATTGCGGAGGTCATGGATGACCTACAAAGTCGGGAGGAAGGGGAGGAATTACGCGCGCTCAGAGCTGACAATAAGCGCATGAGGGAGCAGCTGGCGCACCTGGAGTCAGAAACGAAGGCGCTTAGGACCGCTTTCTCTCAAAGGAAGCCTGTGGCTCCAGCGGACTCATCGGCTGAGCAGCTGCCGGCTCTCCTGAAGAGCGCCCTGGAGGAGATGAGGGAGGACCTCAAGCGGGATATCATCATCAGTACGGGGGAGATGATGAATGCCCGCTTGGAGGCTATTACGCAGCGTCTCCCCCCGGAGCCGACAATGCGTCCCCCCTTGGCGGCGGACAGGAGAGCGGCTGGGGCGGCAAGTCAGCCCATTCAGTCCGTCAACCCACCAGCGGCCACTGAGAAGGCTGCTACACCGGCGGGTCACACACAGACGGCTGCTTCAAAAAAGAAGCAGCCAAAAAAGAAGAAAAAGGGCACCCAGGGAAATTTGGCCCGCCAGACGCCCGGCCCCAACCCGGCCCCTCCGGCTCCACGGCGCGCGCCTCTGCAGCGCCCAAATGTGGCCCCCCCGCCACCCCCATCGTCGCAACCTCCATCCCAGCCTAGGGAGGACGCCGAGGAGGGTGGGACCTGGACCCAGGTGGTCGGAAGAAAGGCCCAAAATAGGGCAAACAAGACGGCACAGGTGAGGCAAACAAAACCTAAAACGAAAAATAGAGGGTTGGCGGTCCCGTCAACGGCTGCTGTAGTGGTGGCCCTCAAGCCAGAATCGGAGGCCACATACGCCTCCATTCTAACAAAGGTAACCAATTCGTTTGGTCTATCGGAAATTGGTTTGGACCACGTCCGGGTACGAAAGACGGCCGATGGGGCCCGTATAATTGAGGTCCCAAACGCGGATGACGGCAGGGCGGCTGATCGCCTGAAGGAAAAGATAGAGGGGCTCATCGGCGAAGATGCCCGGGTGTATCGACCTGTTAAACAGGCTGGCATGAGGGTGTCGGGCCTCATAGAATCGGTCACCCCGGAGGCAGTGGCAGCAGCGGTGGCGGCCCAGGGAGGCTGCAAAGTAGACGATGTGAGAGTGGGCTCCATCCGGGCCGCATACAACGGATCGGGTTCAACCCTAGTCAGATGCCCTGTGGTGGCCGCCAAGAAGGTGTGCCAGGACGGCAAACTCAAAGTGGGCTGGGCGAGCGCAACTGTCCAGGCCCTGGATCCAACACCGTTCCGTTGTTACAAGTGCATGGGAGCGGGGCACACCAGGGCCACATGCCCGTTTGAGGTGGAAAGGGGACAGCTGTGTTTTAGATGCAGCAAGCCGGGGCATAGGGCGTCGTCCTGCGATGAGGCACCTTTCTGCGCGGTATGCCATCACGGCAAACGCCCAGCTGGACACATAATGGGGGGGTTATCATGCAAACCCCCGAGCACGAGAGGTAGACAAGACCCCGTTAGGACCCAGGGGTATGACAGACAAATCGCCGAACAGGCTGAGAGGGAACAAATGGACCTTTAATGCCACCACGCCAACACGAAATACTACAAACCAACGCGAACCACACCGCCCGCGCACAGGACTTGCTTATGCAGGTAATGGCGGAGTGGGGCGTCAGCGTGGTGGCGGTCGCAGAACCGTGGTGTGTTCCCCCTCAGCCCAATTGGGTTGGGGCGCAAGACGAAAGTGTGGCCCTAGTCGTTCCGGCAACAGGTGACTTCCCTCCCCTGGTGCCGTTGGACAGGGGACTCGGTTATGTAGCGGCCGGGTGGGAGAATATGGTGATTGTCGGTACATATTTCTCCCCCAACCGGCCTCTTGCGGCCTTCGAGGCTTACTTACAAGAAATAGGGAGGCTAATTGGGAAGGTGGCACCAAAGCCGGTGCTGCTAATGGGGGACCTCAATTCCAAGAGCGCTGCATGGGGCTCCCCCATTACGGACGCGAGGGGAGCAACCCTAGAGGATTGGGCGGTCACAATGGGGCTGGTTATAGTGAACAGGGGAAGCGCCTACACATGTGTGCGGCACCAGGGGGGGTCCATCGTCGACATCACGTTGGCGACCCCAGCAGTTGCCGCCAGAATAGGTGACTGGCGTGTCCTAGAAGAGGTAGAGACCCTCTCCGATCATCTGTATATACGGATGAGGGTCTCCCAGTCCCTGGTGGCCGCCCCAGTCGGCCGTCGGGCGGAGGGAAGAAGCTTTCCGAGATGGTCCTTGGCCAGCCTAGACAGGGACATGGCGGAAGAGGCGGCGATAATAGAGGCCTGGTGTACTGTTCCAGCAAATTTACTGGAAGACCGGGCAGTTCGCTTCCGTACGTCACTAACTACGGTGTGTGACGCTGCAATGAGGAGAACGAGGCGACTGCCCGGTAAGACCCAAGTATACTGGTGGTCGGAGGAAATTGCGGCCCTCCGCACCACCGCAAATGCGGCAAGGCGGGAGTACACCAGGTGCAGGCGCCGAAGGCACACCGCTGAAGAGGAGGAGGCATTGCTGGTTGCTCTTAAAGCAGCAAAGGAGGCCCTAGTCGTTGCCATCGCAAAAAGAAAGGACGAGGCTCACGAGGAATTCATCCGCACGCTGGATAGGGATCCATGGGGGCGACCGTACAAATGTGTACGAAATAAATTAAAACACGCTCCCCCCATGGATTCCATGGAGCCGGAACTCCTCGCGAGGATTGTGGAGGGCCTCTTCCCGGCGAACCAGCCGTTTGTGCCTCCTCGAATGTCGGTGCCTGTAGAGGACCAGGAGGGTGAGGGTGAAGTGCCGCCGGTAACGGACGGAGAGATGCATGGGGCGATCGTCAGATTACGGGGGTGCAAAAAGGCTCCGGGCCCGGATGGGGTACCGGGGAAAGTTATTCCCGTGGCCCTCAAACACCTGGGGCTCAGACTACGGGGCATCTTTGACGATTGCCTCAAGGAGGGTAACTTCCCCCAAATATGGAAAGAGGGAAGACTGTGCCTGCTGCGGAAGGAGGGTCGTCCAGCTGACTCTCCTTCAGGATACCGCCCCATTGTCCTTCTGGATGAGACGGGCAAAATGTTAGAGAGGATCATTGCCCGTCGCATCATCAAGCACCTGGAGGACACAGGCCCGGACATCAGTGACAGACAGTTTGGGTTCCGGGAGGGGCGGTCTACAATTGACGCGGTGGGCACTCTAAAGGAGTTCAGTGACCTAGCTGCGGGAAGAGGGGAGGGGGCCATAGCGGTGTCACTGGACATTGCTAACGCTTTTGGCTCCCTCCCTTATGAGGTAATTAAGGAGGCACTCCGCTATCATGGGGTGCCCCCTTATTTGAGGACTGTCGTGGGGCACTACCTGACGGGCAGGGTGGTGCTTTACGACGGCAGTAATGGTCGCCTGGTCAGGAGGATGGAGGCCGGTGTTCCGCAGGGGTCGGTGTTGGGACCCCTGCTCTGGAACATCGGGTATGACTGGGCGATAAGAGGTGCGCAACTTCCCCGCATGATCACCATCTGCTATGCAGATGACACGATGGTGGCCGTGCGGGGAAAAGAACTGAGGGAAACATTAAGAAGGGCGGCAGTGGCCACGGAGCTCACAGTGGGCCGAATCAGCCTCCTGCGTCTCAGAGTGGCCGTGGCCAAATCGGATGCGGTGGTGTTCGGAGGAAGAGGGTGGCGATTGCGCGTTGACGAGTCTTTACCGGTGGGAGGAGAAGCGGTACAGGTGAAAGCCCATATTAAATACCTGGGCCTGATCCTGGACCGGAAGTGGGACTTTGGGGAGCATTTCCGACAGCTTGCTCCCCGGCTCGTCGGCGCGGCATCCGCGTTGAGCCGCCTTCTCCCGAACGTGGGAGGACCCAGGGCCCCATGTCGGCGCCTCTACGCCAATGTCATCAGAAGCATGGCGCTATATGGGGCGCCGATATGGGCGAGTAGATTAACGGAGAGAACGAGGGCCCTCCTCCGAAGACCGCAGAGGGTGATTGCGCAACGCATAGCAAGGAGTTTCCGCACGGTGGCGTTCCAGGCGGCTTGCGCTCTCGCTGGCAGCCTGCCGTGGGAGCTGGATGCCGGGCTGCTGGCAGAGAGGCACAGGGAGAGGGTGGCGGCCAGGGCGGGTGAGGAGCGCCTGGCTCCGCAAGAGGTGTCGGCGAGAAGACGAAGAGCTGTGGAGAGGGAGCGCGACCGCTGGAAAGGACAGCTGGAGGAGTCCCCCTATGGCACTAGAACCATAGGGGCACTCCTCCCTAATTTTGAGGGTTGGTTGGATAGGCGGGGTGGCAGCCTCACCTATAGACTCACGCAGGTGGTGACCGGGCACGGGTGCTTTGGTCACTACCTGCACAGAATCGGACGAGAAGAGACCCCCGCCTGCCACCATTGTGGGGCGGACGACGACACGGCCCAGCACACTCTTGCTGAATGCGCAGCCTGGGCCGTGGAGAGGCAGGAGCTGGAGGCAGCAATCAGGACGGATGACCTCTCGCTGCACAGCGTAATATCTCGCATGCTGGGCAGCGAGAGGTCGTGGGACGCAGCGACCGCCTTTTGTGAGGCGGTCATGTCTCGAAAAGAGATAGCGGAGCGGGAGCGCGAAGAGAGAGCTGACGCGCCCCTGCTCCGGCGTAGGCGGGTGGGGAGGAGGCGCTTACAATACGTTAACCGCCAAATCCCCCAGTAGGGCCGGTGGGCTGGGGACCCACCACGTAAGGCCCTACACGCCTGGGGGAGGGATCGAAGCGTCGCCGATTCCTCCCTCCTTTGGCGCGAGGGTGCCCCCGGTATAAGGGCCGGGGCAGCCGGGGGGACGTCGTGGTTGAATGCTCGCGACCCCATTGCGTCCCCCTATAACGGCAGAGCGGATGACGCCCCTGGGTTTTTAGTGGGTAGGCTCCTCCCCTCCCTCCGAATAGCGGAGGGGGTTACGGGAGGAGAGATCCCCACATAACCCCCCACCATGGTCTCCCCGACCGGGGGGTATGTGCCCCTCTGGGCTTGCTCGGAGGGGATAAACACATTTTCCGAGGGTCAAAAAAAAAAAAAAAAAAAAAAGGTTAGGTTAGGTTAGGTTAGGTTGGGGCGCTATGGGGCGCTAGGTCGGGTAACCTCCACGAATGTCTGGGCTCTTCCAATCCCTCTGGATCCTCGCGGATCCGCAGGGAAGGGAAGCGTCCTGGCTGGTGCGCCCTGGAGGCTACGGTAAGTGATCCTGGGGATCGCTTACCGGAGCTACCAATAACCCGACACCGGGGGGGAAGAGGGGGAAGGGGGGGGGGGGGGGTGGTTCCTAACCGAACTACCAGGGGGGCCTACGCCAGGTCTCCCACATACCGTTATCCGCAGCATTCTCTCAGCGACCCTCATCGCTGGCGTTATGGGGATACGAGAGATGCCAGCCAGTCGGCGCGCGGACCGGGGGCCTTGCCTTAATTGGCCGGGCCGAGGGGAGTAAACCCCAATAAAAAACCCACAATTCCCTACGCGAGGTGACGCCGCGTAGGGATGCTCTTCTCAGAGCGGCTGGAGTGCCTACCAGCCACCTAGAGCCACACGCTGCGGCAAAGCCATCACGATAACGGGGATCTCTGTCGTGATGGTCTTACATTTCTCCCCAACTCGTGGGATTAGTATATGGATTTCTTAACTCAAACCCCAAACGGCCCTTCTCAGGGCCAAAGCTCAAACGGCCCTTCTCAGGGCCAAACTTTGGAGGAAGAGGCGCGCACGAGCACGCCAACCGTGCTGGTCGAGCGCATGGTGCTCCGGCCTAGATCTCGGGCTGGGAAAGTCGCTCCCAATGCACCAGAAAATGGAGAGGAAAATGAAAAGGGAAAAGAGGCAGAGGCAGAGTCTGATACCGGGAGCCTGATAACTGTGCGCTCCGAATCAGGCTTGGAAAATGAGAACAGAGACGACTCCGCCGACTCAGATTCGGCTATGAGCTATGCTTCAGTGGAGATTCCTCGGTGTCGTTCCGCAGAGGAGATCGAAGGACGCTTCTGGAGAAAGCGTCTGCTGAGCGAAACGGGGTCAGATAAGGGGACAACTGATGGGAAAGAATCGTCCTCCTCAAAGAGAGGACGCGGTCGGCCTTCTTCTTCAACGGGACACCGTGCTGGTCTTGCTAAGGCCAAGGAGGAAATGAAGCGCCTCCAGAGGGAGGAACTTCGCTTACGTGCAGAGAAGGAAGTTGCTGGGCTACAGAGGTCGATTTCGACCCGCAACTTGGCAAGCCAGCTAAAACTGGTAAAAGACGCCAGTGCGGAAGATGAGCTCTCGTTGCCATCCCTTATCCAGCGGGCGGAGAGTAGTTTGGAGGCTATAGCCATGGTTGCCACGAAATCAGGCAACCTCAAAGGCACCTTTGTGAGGGACCTTAAAGACGCCGCTATGGCAATCAAAGAAGTTTTCGAGGAACTCATAGACCGTAATTCCTCAGACGAGACGCGGAGATTGCAGGCGCAAAATGACCGCCTGCGTGCTGAGCTGGCGGATCTTCGCTCCGAAATGGCACAACTGAGAGCGGAAGTACGCGACCAGCCTAGGCGGCCGCCGGTACTGGTCACGTCTCCACCTAAGGAGACACGGCAACCCATTAGTAGTTCCTGCGGAGGAACTCCTGGCTCGTCCAACATGGACGAGGTAGTTCGGTCCATTACAGCGCAGGTGGGGCTAATGTTGGACGCGAGGCTGGGAGCCCTGGAAATAGAGGGTAGACTGCTGCCGGCCCAACCAATGCGGCCCCCGCTGGCCGCAGACCGAAAGAGACTGGCTGAGCAGGTGACCTCTCCCGCTGCCGAGCCGGCCCCAGCTCCAGTTGCAAAACGGGGGCCCCCAAATATGACCGAGGAGCCGGTCAAAGGAAATAAAGGGAAAGGAAAAGGGAAGGGGAAGGGAAAGAAAACGAGGAGCACTGATGCGGCTCGTCCCCCCGTGACACCAGCTCCCCAGCTACCGACGACACCAGCCCCTGAGGCCAACGAGTGGAAGTTAGTGGGGAAAAATAATAAAGTGGTGCCCAAGCAAGCCCCAAGACAGTCCAAGCAGGCAAAGCCCAAAACGAGGAAACTCCGCCCCCCTCGCTCGGCAGCAATTGTGCTGACACTGCAGCCTGACGCGGAGGAAAAGGGCGTGACGTACGCGAAGGTGCTCGCCAAGGCCAAGGAGAGTATAAACCTTGAGAGCCTTGACATCCAAACCATTAGGTTCAAGCGGGCGGCCACTGGCGCCAGAGTCCTGGAGGTGCCGGGAATAGCAAGCGGGGAGAAGGCCGATTCACTAGCTAAGGAGCTAGCCGAAAAGCTTGGGCAGGATGTCGTACGGGTATCGAGGCCGACGAAGTGCGCAGAGCTGCGCATCATGCATTTGGATGACTCCGTTTCGCCCGGTGAGGTTGTGGCTGCTGTTGCCAGGGCGGGCGGCTGTGACGAGAGCCAAGTAAAGGCCGGAGAAATCCGCGAGGATGCGTCCGGCCTCGGCTCAATTTGGCTCCGCTGCCCGGTAGCAGCAGCCAAAAAGGTGGTAGAAGCTGACGGCGGGAGACTCCGGGTCGGGTGGGTCCGTGCCGCGGTGAAGCTACTTGATCAACGTCCCATGCGGTGTTTCAAGTGCCTCGAGAAAGGTCACGTACGTGCACAGTGCACTTCCGACGCTGACCGAAGCGACACATGCTTCCGATGTGGGAAACCAGGTCACAGAGCTGCTAGCTGCTCCGCCACGCCACACTGTATTGTGTGTGCAAATGCGGGCAAAAAGGCGGACCATGGGCTGGGCTCGAAGGCGTGCCATGCCCCAGGTCCAAAAGTAACGAGGAAAAAGACTGGTGCAGGCCCCAAGGCCTCGTCCCAGCCTACGGGCCCAGAGCACGACGAGGAGGATCCAATGGCAACGGATTAAAATGGCTATACGAGTTCTGCAGACGAATCTCAACCACTGCGCCAGGGCCCAGGACCTCTTGTTCCAATCCCTGGCGCAGTGGATGATTAGCGTTGCTGTGGTGGCAGAACCGTACTCAATCCCTCCCCGGGATGACTGGGTTGGGGATGCGGACAGGTCTGTGGCACTAGTCGTGCGGACGGTGACCGGTGGTCTCCCGATGACCAGTGCCATAAAAGGGCGGGGTTATGTGGCGGCACTTTGCGGTGAAATATGGTTTGTGGCGGTCTACTTCTCTCCTAACCGTTGCCTGGCTGATTTTGAGCGGTTACTGGAGGAAATAGGGACTCGAGTCGGTCAGTTTCTACCGCGCCCGGTGATCGTTGCCGGAGACTTTAATGCTAAATCCACGGCTTGGGGCTCTCCGGCGACGGATGCGCGTGGTGCGACCCTGCTGGAGTGGGCGGTCGCGGCTGGCCTCGTGGTAATCAACCAGGGAACGGCAGAAACGTGCGTGCGGCAACAGGGTGGCTCTATCGTGGATATTACGTTTGCGAGTGCCCCCCTGGCGCGCCGTGTCCAAGGATGGGAGGTCATGGTGGGGGTGGAGACGCTCTCGGACCATAGATACATTCAGTTTGAGGTCGCCCCACCAGCACAGGCGACGAACATCTCCGGTCGCAATGGTCCGGCCGAGAGCGGTCCAAGATGGGCTCTCACCAAACTCGACCGGGGCCTTTTGATGGAGGCGGCTATTGTACAGGCGTGGTTGCCGGACCTGGAGAGAGCGGTGGTGGTAGAGACCGAAGCGTCACGGCTTCGAGAAGACATGACGCAAATTTGCGACGCGGCCATGCCCCGAGCGAAGCCTCTGCCACCAAGGCGTAGTGTGTATTGGTGGACCGCCGAGCTCGCGCAGATGCGCAGTGACTGCATAGCTGTGCGGCGCCAATACACGCGACAAAGAAGACGCAGACTGAGAAATGAGGACGAGGAGCGCCGCCTGTACGAGGCTTACAAGGCCTCCAAACTTGCCTTTTCGGTGGCCATAGGGCAGGCAATTGAGGCGAGTCGTGCCGAGTTCCTGGAGACCCTCAATGCCGACCCGTGGGGGAGGCCATATAAACTGATCCGAAACAAGCTGCGCCCATGGGCGCCCCCGCTGACACAAACGCTGAAACCGGAATTTGTAGCTCGCGTGGTTGCGACGCTTTTCCCCGAAAGGGGACCTCACCAGCCGCCTCATATGGCGTCGCCAGCGGTGAGGCCAACTGAGGAGGAGACCGTCCCGCCAATTCGTCCTGCCGAGCTAGCCGTGGCCGTCATCCGGCTCCGTGCCAGGAACACGGCCCCAGGACCTGACGGCATTCCGGGCCGTGCATGGGTCTTGGCTATGGACGCCTTAGAGCCGAGGCTTCTGCGTCTCCTGACCGCCTGTCTGGAGCAGGGTTGCTTCCCAAAAGAGTGGAAATGCGGGAAGCTAGTGTTATTGCGGAAGGAGGGGCGACCGTCTGACTCTGCGTCTGGCTACCGGCCAATAGTCCTGCTCGATGAGGTGGGCAAGCTCTTTGAGCGGATAATCGCTGCTCGCCTCATCAGGCACATGGAGAACGAAGGGCCGGACCTAGATGACTGCCAGTTTGGCTTTCGCAGGGGCCGTTCGACGGTCGACGCAATCCAGCGGGTTAAAACAATGGCGAACGAAGTCGTATCCCAGGGAAAGGTCGTCTTGGCGGTGTCATTAGACATTGCCAACGCCTTTAACACACTGCCCTGGAACACAATACTAGAGGCGTTACGATACCACCAGGTACCCTCCCACCTGTTCCGCATCATAGAGGCCTACCTCAGCGAGAGGTTTGTTGTCTGGCCACAGCAGCAGGAATGGGGCAGGAAGGAAATGTGTTGTGGAGTTCCGCAGGGGTCGGTTCTAGGACCACTCCTGTGGAACATAGGCTATAACTGGGTTCTGCGGGGGGAAAACTTGCGTGGAGTCAACGTCATCTGCTACGCGGATGACACGCTCGTGACGGCCCAGGGACCCAGCTACCGAGACGCAGCCGTGCTGGCGACAGCGGCAGTTGCCCATTGCGTCACTAGGATACGACGGTTGGGCCTGGAGGTGGCTCTAACAAAGTCCGAGGCCATATTCTTCTATGGTCCACGACGAGCACCACCAGCCAACGCACACATCGTGGTGGGAGGAGTCCCAATTGCTGTCAAGCCGACACTGCTATATCTTGGCGTCGTGCTTGACAGCAAATGGAATTTCAAAGCGCATTTTGAGCGCCTGGCGCCCAAGTTGCTGCGTGCGGCGTCGGCCTTTGGACGCATACTACCGAACCTGGGAGGGCCCAAGAGTTCGTGTCGCCGCCTTTATACGGGCGTGGTGCGCTCGATGGCGCTCTATGGTGCGCCAGTCTGGGCAGACGCCCTCAACAACCACAATATTGCCCAGCTGCGCCGACCGCAGAGAGCGATGGCTCAGAGGGCAATCAGGGCATACCACACCGTAAGCGCGGAAGCTGCGTGTGCGCTGGCCGGTTCCTTACCCTGGGACCTGGACGCGAGGGCCCTCGCGACCTTATATCAGTGGCGCGGGGAGGTGCGAAATCGAGGCGACCTGCTGGCACCGCAGGAAATACAGAAGCGACGGACGGAGCTACAGCAGGAGGCGGTGGAGATATGGAGGCAGCGGTTGGAGCGGCCAAGCGCCGGCCTCCGAACCATAGAGGCGATACAACCAGTCCTCCAAGGCTGGTTGGAAAGGCGCTCCGGGGTCTTAACATTCAGGCTGACACAGGTACTGTCGGGGCATGGTTGCTTCGGCAGTTACCTGCACAATATCGCACAGCGAGAGCCGACCCCGGAATTTATTTATTTTATTTTATTTTATTTATTTATTTAAGAAACAAACAGTCTTTTATAGTTATAAATAACACTAAAAAGTATAAATAAATAGTAATGCCACGAGTGTGGAGCCGGCGTAGATTCCGCTCAACATACGCTGGCAGAGTGCCCGGCATGGGGCGTGGAAAGACAGGAGGTGATCGCTCAATTAGGGCCAGATCTGTTATTACCAGCTGTAGTGAGGGCCATGCTGTCCAGCGAAGCCAGCTGGAAAGCGATGCTGCGCTTCTGCGAGCAGGTCATGGCCGAGAAGGAGGCTGCGGAGCGGGAGCGGGAGGTCAGTGCCGAAGCCGACCCAATGCGCCGCCGCAGAATAGGGCGAAGGCGTGCCGCGCACAATCGGCGCCTGCCGCCTTAATGAGGATCTCCGGGTGGCAGTCACGGGGGCGTCTGTCACCCATAGGAAGGAGGTCCTCGAGTCGGAGGGCGTGTCACGTGTTCGGACACGCCCATAAGTGTTGTCGGGGGAGCACAGTCCTCCCGAGTTGGGCCCAAACGGGGCAGCTGCTGACGGGGTTGCGGACGCGTACCAGTTCCCGTGACCCCGCCGATATGCAGCGAGACGAACACCGTGGGGTTTTAGTCGGTAGTCCGGGCGGTTCCCGGGAGTCCGACATATCCGTCCTGGCCTCCCCAGCCAGGCGGAATGCATAAAGGCATTTCCCCACGTAAAAAAAAAAAAAAAAAAAAAAAAAAAAAAAAGGTTGGGGCGCTATGTCAGGTAACCTCCTCGAGTGTCTGGGCTCTACCAATTCCCCTTGATCCGGTTGATCCGCGGGAAAGGGAAGAGCCCAGGCCGGTGCGCCCTGGAGGCAACGGCAGGTGATCATTTAGTGAACCCTAAGTGATCGCCTGCTGATGCTACCGATAACCTGACACGGGGGGGATGGGGGGTTCCGCATCAGGGAGTCGCAAGGCTCCCCAGGTGCGGCGGCGAGGGACAGGCGGGGTAGGGGCGTTTGTCCTCCCGTAGCCTGTTTGGGGGGCACTGCGGACAGGGTAACTAGGGACCTGTGCCGTTGCGAGGTGGCTGCTCCGATTCCGGTTGGCAGAGGGCCTAGAACCGGATCGGATGCGGCGTGGTTGCGGGGTAGGGGCATTTGTCCTCCCGCGGCCTCTTGAGGGGTGCTACGGGGTAGGGGCGTATGTCCTTCCGTAGCGGTGGTGCACCGGGGTAGGGGTATTTGCCCTCCCGGTGCCTTGAGGGTGGGACCGGAACACCGTGTGTCTGGTGCCGGTCCTGGGCCTCCCCGGGGGTGTATCAGGGACGCCAGGGAGGGAAAGCACGCTGTTCATGCTGCAGTGTGCTTTTTCGGTGAGGGTTCGCCCGAGGGCGAAGGTGCCGGTGATGTCGTGGTAGAATGTACGATCCCACGGCATCACCACTAAGGCACGAGAGGGCAGCATCCCAGAGTTTTAGTGGGTAGGCTAGTCCCTTCTGGACTGGAGAGCCCCACATAACCAATGCGTAATTTCTGGTTCTCCCCCGGAGCCTTAGGTTACGTATTGGTATGCAGTTTCATGCATTTCTCTGGGTCAAAAAAAAAAAAAAAAAAAAAAAAAAAAAAAAAAAAAAAAAAAAAAAAAAAAAAAAAAAAAAGGTTGGGTTAGGTTAGGTTAGGTTAGGTTAGGTTAGGTTAGTGAGGTGACATTGCTATGGTCACGCCCCCCATGCTAAGTCGTGGCTCGTCGTACTTAAGTCTTCTGGTTATAACCATTGCGCAGGTTTTTAGTGGTGCGAACTTAAGTTTATTTTCGGCGCCCCACGCTAAAGCATGACTGAGCGCTGCATTCGCTTTTCTTTCAATGTTCAACGCGGTATCTCCATCGAAAACCATGACTACGTCATCCGCAAATGCCTGACGGTAGACACCTCTCTCCTCCAATTGCTTCAGAAGCGGGTCCAGCAGAAGGTTCCACAGGATGGGCCCTCCCACAGACCCCTGTACACATCCTTTGTTAGTCTCCTTTTTATATTCCTCACCAGCGTATCGGACTCCCACCGTCCTGTACTTGAGATAGCTATCGATTACCCTCCTCAGGTTCACCGGAACTTCCTCCTCGGCGAGCCTAACTCGGATTGCTGGCCACCACGCACTATCGAAGGCCCCCTCTATATCCAGAGACACTACTACGACGATTTTCTTTGCGTCAAGTTTTCGCCGTATGTGATTTATCAGGGTGTAGAGGGAGTCTTCGGTGCTCCTTTGTGGCATGAATCCGTACTGGCTATTGCTGATTCTCGGTAAGAGGTGATATCTGAGGCGAGCTACTAGCATTTTCTCGTATATCTTTCCCAGCACAGGTAAAAGTCCAATGGGCCTATACGACTTTGGTGAGGTATATGACTCTTTACCCGGTTTTTTGAGTACGACCACTGTTGCCTCCTTCCACTGTTTCGGAAAGTGGCCGAGCTTTAGGCAGGTGTTCAGCAGTGCTAAGTAGAATGCAGGGTCACATGCTATTGCCTTGGCGCAAATATCTGAGGTGAAGCCGTCCGCTCCTGGGGCCTTTTTTGGATTAAATGACTTTAAGGCCACATTTAGCTCATGTGGGGTAAACGGTGGGTCATGAAACTCAGCATGGCTCCACTCGTTTACTTCCTCCGCTAATCTCCTAATATGGCCATGTTTTTCGGAATCCCCTTCTTCAGTGTCCTCTGGGTAGAAAGTTCTCGCTAGAAATTCCACAGATTTCCTTGCGTCTAGGGTATTTTCCCCGTCTTTCAGAAGTTGGTCTTCCTCTCTCTTAGTTACCTTTCCCAGGACTCTGTAAATTCCTTCCCAGACCCCCTCTTTTTCTTGTTTTGAGCAGAAGTCTCTCCAGCTTTTTGTTTGCGCATCTTGAACTGCTATTTCGTACTTTTCTTTCTCTGCCAGATAGGCAGCCACGACAGTTTCTCTTCGGACTGGAGCGGCATTTCGGATCCTTCGTCTATATGTGGCGACCTTCTTCTTCATCTCAGCGAGTTCTATAGACCACCACGGCATGGCCAGTGTTTTTGCATTCTTTTTCTTGGGTATTGTTTTATTACATGTGTCGGTGATGGCTTGACTATATGTGTGTACTGTATTGTCTATTTGTTCCGTATTACATATATTTTCCAGGTGCTGTGCGGTGAGTTTTTTCTCCTGCATAGTCTGGGTCAGTTTCTCATGAAACTCATCCCAGCTTGCTTTTTTCGTGTTATAGATACGTGTTGTCCTGTGTATATTAGTTCCTTGTGACTTTTGAATATTTATTCCGAAAATGATGCCGTTATGGTCAGAGTTCGTGAGATCTTCGCTGACGTGCCACCCCTCAACCCGATCCAGCAGGTCTGTCGTGCAGGCAGTGATGTCCACGTGGCTAGTAAGTCTTTTTCCCCCTCTGATAGTGTCAAAAGTTGGGGTATTCCCGGTGTTGAGGATCTGCAGGTCGAGCTCTCCTATGGTTCCGCTCATCTGTTCGCCACGGGAGTCCTCGTTTGGGCTTCCCCACCAAATGCTCTTTGCATTTGCGTCTCCTCCCATGATCAAGCCTCCGGGTCCCAGTTCTCTAGCTACTTTTTTGATCTGCTCCAGGTACCGATCCATTGGTTTATCCGGTTCGAAGTAGAAGGACATCATTGTGATAATCCACGCCTTTGTACGAATTTTCACAACAACAATGTTTTTTGAGGTGAGATCTGGACACTGAACCACGTCAAGGTTTGCGTCGAAGACTGCGACTGCTGCCTTGACTGGCCCCTCATTTGTGGTATCCTGGTATATTCTCACTCCCTGGTGTGCCCTCATGATTTTTTCCCTTCCAACATATGGTTCCTGGAGCAGCGCAATTGCGATCTTCCGGGACTTTACCTCGAGTAGGAGCTCATTTGTAGCTAGTCCGCTTCTCTGGAGATTTGCTTGTACTATATTATACCTATGGGTCTCCTGTTCAACTTTAGCAGTAGGCTACGGAGGCCCTTGCCAGGGCGTCCCATTTTTTCTTCACGGGGCATTCGCTGCTAAAGGCGTTGTGAGCACATTCTTCCATTTTCGCTCTCTTGCAGTTAAGACATGACGGGGGTTCGTCCATCGTCCGCCCCGGGCAGTCCGCTCTGAGGTGCGGGCCTCCGCAGTGGCTGCATAGATCGGCTGGCTCCTTGCAGAGCCGTCGTCCGTGCCCGTAGCCGAGGCAGCGCGTACACTGCACGAGCGGGGACTGGTCTTCGACTCTGATGCTCTGCAGATCCACCCTCACCCTGCCGCCATCGATTACTCTCTTCCAGACTTTGGCTGAGACACTGAGCACGATATGCCCCGTAAGGGGATTGCGCGCTCTACGTCTATACTTTACTGCCATCTTACATGCCTCGTCGTCGAGGCCCTGGAAAACCTCCCGATTTTGCATTTTGAGGGCTTTTAAGACGTCATCATCGCTGTGTATCAACAACACATCCCTCAGAACGATTAATGGGTTTTTGTTTTCCATTTCCTCGACGACGAGAGCATTCCCCGCTAGTTCTAGCCTCTCCTTAATCTTCCTTCTTTCTTCTTGGGTCTTGCATCCCATGATAATTTTCCTATCCTTGGCTTTTCTGACTTTTTCCACCTGTACCCAACCTTCCTTCGCATCAATCGTCTTTCTTATTCGTTCTAATACTTCCTCTCCTGTCTCCGTCTCGTCGTTGGAAGTTATGGCTATTGAATGTAGGGTCGGTCGTCCAGAAGCGGCTCGCTCGGGGCGGCTCGCTGTCACACTCGCATATGTGGCTGCTGCCATGCTATTTTTATGTTGCTCCAGAGCTTCCTTCAGTTCTTCCATCTTCTTTATATGCTCACTCTGCCTCTCTTCGTTCTTATTCATGATTTCCTCCATTTTAGCTATCATATTTCCTTCCTTGTCCCTTTTCCCCTCGGCTTCTTGGTCATTTTTGGTACTTTCTTCCCGTTCGTTTCCCTTTCTCGTCATTTTCTCCTCTGGTCTGGCTTTCTCCTTTTCCAGTTCGGCTTCCTTCACGAGCTGGTAGAGACGCTCAACAGCCTGGGTGACCTTCGTCTTTATTTCCGTCTTCAGGTTTCTTGCTTCGCCAAGCTGCGTCTTTGCCCTGGTCAGGCACGCCCTTGCTTCCGCCGTCCGATTCATGAATTTCTCCTTCGTGGGTGGGCTCTCCACTGCTATCTTTCGTACAGCACCGGACGATGCAGGCGGGCCCTGTGTGGTAGGGCCCGGCCGCTTCGTTACCGTGGCCCCTTTTTTGTCCTGGTTTGTGTTGGGTTTCGCGGGGCCCGCCTGCGTCGCTCCCATGCTTTTAGGCGTTATGGTCGGGGTGGGATCGTTTACTACCGCCTCCCATTCCCCTATGCTGCGTCTCACGCTCTGCTGGGATTTACATGCAGGCGCTGCCAGCTCCACCCAGGTGTACTCCGGGTTAAGGACCCCGGGGGGAGATCTAGCAGCAGTCTCCATATCCCGAGCGCAGCCCGGCGATGTCGTCTTTTGGGAATTTTCTCCCTCCTGTTTCTTTGCTGGGGTCCTAAGTCCGAACATGTTGGAGTGCACAGGTAAATAGTAATTATGCTGCCTCTGTAAAGGGGAGGCGGCGCTCAATGCTAATTTATTTTGTGTGCCGTAAACTTCGGCACTCGTTTCTAGGCTATATAGTAGGTGGTCTACACCTGGAGTCTTATAAATCTAAAATAAAATAAAATAAAAATATAAAAAACTAAGTCACACAATTTGGATTGGTGATGTAGAGTCGGTAACTCTACCTTCTACTTATGCCTAATAGGGCTAAGGTCACTCTTATATTCTTCCCTGGAGCGTATAGGGTGGTTTCCAGACAAAAAACTTTCTGGCTCTACCTAGAGTCGATATTATGTGCTCAACAAATAGCTCTCCTCGAGCCCTTTCCAACGACCCCAAACACGACCCGATTATTCCTGCAGGTGCCGGAGCTGCGGCAGTCCAAAGTTTCTGGTATCTGCCAGAAAACCGGTTTCTGGATTCGGTATCTGCTCGCAGCTCCACAACCGCTGGTCCTACACGCCCGTGCTTGGGCTCGTTTTGCTGGGCTCGGCAAGCCCTATCCCCTGGTATAACTTTCAGGAGTAAAAATTTCCTGAAAATTTTTTGACTGAAAAGTCCTGAAAAGCTCCTGAAGGGTGGTTCTTCAGACGGAGGGACCCGTGCTGATGTCTATCTTGAAAACCCCGGTTCTCTACGACTTATAGTTTGGGAGTAACAACTGTTTAAACTTTTCCAAGATGGCGGCGGGAACTGTCAAAGTCTAACTTCGACCGCAGATATCTCCGGTTCCCGGAATCGTAGAAAACCCGGATTTTGGACTGGCTTACAAAGCTAAACTTAATTTATCGATTGAGACCACTTTCAAGCCTCAAAATTTTTCAGGAATCTGAAACCTGAAAATCTGTTGCAGACCCCTGAAAACTGTCGGGGCTGGTAGGCAGGCCTGTTCTGTCCTCGGCAAAGGAAACCGCAAGTCTCTAGGCCCCTCGGTTGCCGAGATATTCCCTCCTGAAAAAAGGCAAGATGGCCGCCGAACTGTCAAATTCGATGTTTAGGGACCGATATCTCGGGAACCAGTGGTCGGAGGAAGTTCGGGTTTTCTTTCCCGGTATCTGCCTTTTCTCCTCTGTCACTTTATGGTGGTCTCAATCCTTAGAAAAAATTTTCGAGATTTTCACCCAAAACCGGTTAAAGTCGGTTTTCGCTCAAAAAATATTGTCTAGGGTGAAAATCCGACACTTCTATGTCAAGCGGTTACCGAAATATTTGAGTTTGAAATTTGGTACCAGAAAAAACAAAATGGCGATTTTTCGGTATCTGGTCAATTTAAGTGCTACAAGGTCCGCGTTTACGCTTCCCCCAAGTGGGCTACCTGTCCTGAAGCTAATATAATTGAGAAAATACTATTATTATTATTAATTTTGGATTTATGGCCAAAAAAGGGTTAAAAATGTATAACTTTGGAACCACTTGACATAAAATTACACAAAAAATGTTATAATTAGAAGAAAACACACGGCTATAACACACAATAATAATCTAAGACAGTATCATACAAAATATTTTGACAATTAATGTTTTTCCAAAATTTTCAAAAACTTAAAAAATTTCTAACTTATAATGTCCAAAAATTTTTCAAACTTGACAGATGTGTTGTCCTGGCTAGCGCGCAGCAGGAACTCCAAAGAAAAAGATAGGGTCTGCCTGAAGTTTCGGAGTTATTCGTCGATGAAGTTTTAACTTTGTAACTTTTTTATCTTTAAAAATATAAGTCCAAAAATTCAAAACAAAGTACCGGGTTACTCCTGGTGATGTCTTCTATGATCCTGCAATATCAGATGCAGCCGCGCTCGTTCCGATCCTTGACCACGCCACCACGTGGTTTTTGTTTTTCTGCAATTTGTGCTTCGATGGTGCGTCTCCCTGACGCGTGTGAGGTGTCGGCGTGTGGGGCTCGTTGAGACGCTTCTAACGGTGTATCGCACGTCAACTTCGCAGCTCTGGAACGCCCAGCGTTCTCGAAAATAGTCTGCTTAACCTCAAAAATTTGCACTTTTTGACACTTTGCCGCTAGATGCACACTGTGCGGCAATATTAAATGGCACTATTGTATGCACTGCACTTTTCCGCGTCTTTTGACACCTTCCGCGCGTAAATCGGACCAGAAAAACCACTGTTTTTGATTTTTAAAAGACGGAGCGGCTCAGAAACGTGCCGCTTTCGATGGCGGGTGGATCGGAACTGGTTAGGTTAGGTTAGGTTAGGTTAGGTTAGGTTAGGTTAGGTTAGGTTAGGTTGAGGTTAACGGAAAGGGCCACTGAGGTGAAATTTGGAGGTTATGCGAAGTTAATTGCGGGCGATTTTTGAGCCAAGTTTCATTGATCTGCGTTGAGTCTTTCTATACTTTTTTAAATTTTTCAACTTGTAATTTTTTCAACTTTTAATTTTTGCCATTAAAAAATTCATATCTTCTGTTTTGTTAGTCTTTTTTAGTTTCTGTTTGCATAGTAAAATCTGTCTCATTTTCCTGTATCGGAGGATTTTTACCGCGTATTTTTTGGACACTTAGTTCCAAAGATATCGCGATTTAAAGTTTCATTTCAACTTGCATTGCGGTTTTGTGTTTTTAGTTTTAGATTTTCAAAAATTCATAATTAATTCTGTGTTGTATATATCTTTTTCGTGTTAGCATAGTTAGATTAAGCTAGGTTAGGACTATCATTAGGCGTTTAGTTTGTAATTTTAGGACGCTCCGTTCGGGAGTTACAAAATAATTTGTAGATTGCCTGTAGGTTAATTTAGGGGCTGCCAACTTTCGACTTAAGTTGGTTTTCGTGTTTTTGGGGTTGTACCGCCTGAACCCTTGCAGGTAAGGGTTGCTGCATAGCACCGCTAGGTAGGGGACCCCGTAAGGTACCCCCTGAATTTTTTTGCGCCTTTCTAGCTCCTCCAGGAGAGGCTGCAAAAATCGCGGAAGTTAAGTTTGTAAATTAAGGCCGACTCGCACTTGACCAAAAAATTTTCAAGAAAGTGGTTTTTTGTGTATTTTATGGTTTTATGGGTCCCCACCCACCCATAAAATGAACAAAAGAAAAGGTGCGCAACCTCGGGAGGGGCGGGAGGAAAGTGGGAAGAGCGACAAATCGGGCCTTTCAGAGGGAACAGAGGGAACGGAACCCGCGGAGTCGTTTGACAGCTGCGCTGGATCCTCGGTCGGGGAGGGTGAAAACGTGGGGGAGAGTTACCTGTTGGACTCGGACTCCGACTCGGACACGGGGGGGCCCATTGGGGGGCCCATTACTAGGGGAAAGGAAATGAGGGCTAAATTTTGGGACAGTGTCGATGCCGATAGGGATCTGCTTTCATCGGTTGAGGAGAACGCAGAGAGGACAAAGACTGTAGAGGGGATGGATGCTCAGGATGCGTCATTAAAGAGGAGAAGGGAAGACGGCTCCCAGAAGGGGAGCGAAGGAGAAGAGCTTGCCCCAGATCGAAAGATCTCGGCCGCGACGAGGGGGCGTCCTAAGGGAGCCTATGCTGGCCTTAGCCAAGCTAGGGAAAAACTCCTAGAGTCCCCAACACCGGAGTTTCTAAAGGAGCCGGAGGAGATTGCTCCCAAAAAGGCGGCACCAAGGAAGAGGGGAGACGGCAAAAGAACGACTGCTTCGACCAACGAAATTGAGCCGGTTTTATGCCAACCTGCTCCTGCGGAGAAAGTAAAGGACAGCGCCCAGACCTTGCTAGCCGAAATTGCGCGCTGCACGAACATTAAGGGTGACATTCGGGGACGGATGAACGCCTTATGCCGCGAATTGATGGAGGTCGGCGAAGGTCTCGAGGAGACAGAAGTGGTCCGCTCACTACGAGCGGACAACAAACGAATGGGCGAACAACTGAAGCAGTGCCAGGACGAAGTAAAGGCTCTGCGCACTGCCTTCTCGGAGAGAAAGTCAACCCCGCAATCCACGGGGGGTGCAGACGGTGCAGCCAACGTTCTGCAAGAACTGGGTATCCTCCTAGACTCTCGCCTAGGAGAGCTCAAGAGGGACATGTTCGTCTCGTTAGGGGCAATGATGGATGCCCGAATAGGCAACATTGAGAGCAGGCTCCCTCCGGAACCTATCCTGAGGCCCCCACTGGCTGCAGACAATAGGGCTGCTAAGGCTAAAGAAGGCGAAACTGCAAAACCTTCGTTCAGCCAGGTAGCGCAGAAAGAGAAGAAGGGCTCACAAACGAAGAAAACGCCCGCTGCCAAATCGGCTGCAGTGCTCACACCACAGGTAGACGGAATCTCCGAGACGGCAGTGTCGACACCTGACCCGACGCCGGCGCCGAGACCGCAACCTCGGGTCAACGAGTGGACGGAGGTCGTGAAAGGAGGCAAATCAAAGAAGCCGTCCCAAACACCAACTGAGAAGGTGGCGAAGCCCGAGTCTGTAAAAAAGCCCGCGCCTCCCAAATTGGTTGCACCCACATCGGCGGCGGTAGTAGTCACCCTGAAGCCAGAGGCTGAGACGGACTACTTAACAATTATGGGTAAGGCGACCACCATCAAGCTGGCGGAGCTGGGCATCGCACAAGTTAAAGTGCGCAAAACGGCGACAGGAGCGCGCATTATCGAGGTCCCCGGGGCCCAGAGCGGACCATTGGCCGATGAATTGGCGGAAAGACTGCGCAGCCTCATTGGGGAAGTGGCCGAGGTCACCAGACCAGTGAAAAAGGCGGAGCTCCGTATACACGGATTCGATGAGTCGGTGACCTCGGACCGCATCCGAAGTGAGGTGGCCGCTAAGGGCAAATGTTCTGAAGCCCAAATTGAAGTGGGCAAAATTAGATGGGGGGGCAACGGGACTGGGGCCGTAATTGTGAGGTGCCCAGTTACTGTGGCCCAGATTATAGTGGCGGCGGGTCGCATGATGTTGGGCTGGACGGCGGCACAGGTGGAGGCATTGGAGCCGTTACCTATGCGTTGTTACAAGTGCATGGGGACAGGCCACACTAGGGCGATGTGTCCGTCCCCGGTGGATAGGAGCGGCTCCTGCTTCAGGTGCAGTAAGTCGGGGCACACCGCAAATGAGTGCAATGCCACTCCGTGGTGCGCGGTGTGCCATCAGGCAAAATTGGCAGCGGGACACATCATGGGGGGACCATCCTGTGCCCCCCCAAATGTCAAAGGAAGGGAGCCCTCCAGAAGGACCTCCGGGAATGCGAGTGAGGGGCAAAGTATGGACCTCCAATGCCAGTAAGACCCACTGCGCATTTGGAGGTTCTACAATGCAACGCCAATCACTGTGCCCGTGCTCAAGATCTTTTAATCCAGCACATGGCGGAATGGGACATTGGTGTTGCAGTTGTGGCGGAGCCGTACTTCGTCCCCCCTCAGCCCAACTGGGCTGGAGATATGGACGGTTTGGTGGCGGTGGTTGTCCCACCAGTAGGCAATCACCCGCCTCTAACTAAATTAAGAAGTGGGCGGGGGTTTGTGGCTGTCGATTGGGGGGGAATAGTGCTCATTGGAGCTTATTTCTCTCCCAACCGTCCGCTGTTTGCCTTCGAACGGTTTTTAGAGGAGCTGCAAAGGGTGGTGGTTGGTGCAGCGCCGGCACCAGTACTGTTGTTGGGGGACCTCAACGCCAAGTGTGAAGCGTGGGGCTGCCCAAGGACAGATCCTAGGGGAGAGGTCCTTTGGGACTGGGTGACTGGTTTGGGGCTGGAAGTTCTAAACCGGGGCACGGCCGAGACCTGCGTGCGCCGGCAGGGGGGGTCCATCGTGGACGTATCGTTTGCAACTCCTGTCGTCGCCGCGCGAATAAATGACTGGCGTGTCCTGGGGGACGTGGAGACCCTCTCTGATCACTTATATATCAGATTGAGGGTCTCCGAGGCTGGGCGGATCCAACCAGCCAACCCGGACAGAGGGCAAAGGCAGAGGGATGGCTTCCCGAAATGGAGCCTGGGCACCCTTGACAGGGACGCCGCGAAGGAGGCGGCCATGATTGAGGCAAGATGGGGGCAGACTGCGGACCAACATTGGGGGGTAGATGAGAAGGCGCTCCACTTTAGGAACTCGCTCAAGACGATTTGCGATGCCAGTATGCGCAGAGCCGGGAAGCCGAGGGCCAAACGCCAAATCTACTGGTGGTCGGAGGAGGTGGCGGCTCTCCGACTCATATGCAACAGCGCCCGTAGGAATTACACCCGATGCCGGCGGCGAAGGCACACCCCAGAAGAGGAGGAGCTCTTACACGGGGCATTGAAAGAGGCGAAAGAGGCCCTGTGTCTGGCAATTGCAAGAGCCAAGGACACAGCACATGAGGCGTTCCTGGCCACATTGGACAGGGATCCATGGGGGCGGCCCTACAAGGTTGTGCGCAATAAAATGCGCAATGGCCCCACCATGGATTCCCTCCATCCGGAGCTCTTGACACGGGTGGTGGAGGGGTTGTTCCCGCCTGCCCCCGAGTTTGCTCCACCGGTGATGTCGGAGCCGCGGGAGGAAGGGCCGGTGGAGGTAACTCCCATTACGGAGGCGGAAATCACGTGGGCAGTGCACCGTCTGAGGGCATGCAAAAAGGCCCCAGGCCCAGACGGCGTACACGGCCGAATCCTGCCGCTCGCGTTGGGGGAACTTGGGAGCCGCCTAAGGGACCTATATGACGAGTGTCTGGAGGCAGGGCGGTTCCCACAGTGCTGGAAGGAAGGGAAACTGTGCCTCCTCCGGAAAGAGAGTCGCCCGGCAGACTCCCCAACCGGGTGGAGACCTATAGTGTTGTTGGACGAGACGGGGAAAATACTAGAACGTATCCTCGCCTCCCGTATCGTCTAACACCTAGACGACGCTGGCCCCAACGTAAGCGACCGCCAGTTCGGCTTCCGAATTGGGCGGTCCTGTATGGACGCGTTGGGGGCCCTAAGAGGATTTTCGGAGGAGGCGGCAGGGAGGGGGGAGGGAGTGATCGCGGTGTCATTAGACATCGCGAATGCGTTCGGCTCCCTCCCATATTCGGTGATTGGGGAGGCCCTCAGGTACCATTGCGTGCCCCCGTACCTGAGGCGCATCGTGGAGCACTACCTCACACAGCGGGTAGTGCTCTACGAAGACAGAGAGGGGCGTAAGAGGGAGAGGCTCATGGCCTGCGGAGTGCCCCAGGGGTCCGTACTTGGCCCCCTTTTATGGAACCTGGGGTACGATTGGGCCATCCGAGGTGTCCTCCTTCCCCGGATGGCGATCATGTGCTATGCGGACGACACGATGGTTGCCGTCCGGGGGTCCGGGCTGGAGGCTACTTTAAGGAGGGCAGAGGTGGCTGCGGAACTTATAATCACCCGCATCCAGATGCTGGGTTTAAAGGTGTCCCTCCCCAAAACGGAGGCGATATTGTTCGGGGGAAGGGGGTGGCGGCCGCCCGCAGGAGCCTCCTTAAGGGTCAGTGGGGAGAGGGTCCAGATGAGGCCCCACATAAAATATCTGGGTCTCATCCTGGACCGGAGGTGGAACTTCGGGGAGCATTTCCGCCAACTCGCCCCCCGAATCGTGGCGGCTGCTTCGGCCCTAGGCAGACTGCTGCCCAACGTGGGGGGGCCTTCCGTGGCGTGCCGGCGCCTGTATGCCGGGGTAGCCCGCAGTATGGCCCTTTACGGGGCCCCAATCTGGGCGGATAAGCTAGGCACGGCGAATAAAGCCCTGCTAAGGAGGCCACAAAGGGTGGTGGCCATCCGTATCTGCAGGGCCTACGTCACGGTGGCGTGGGCGGCGGCGTGTGCCCTAGCGGGCACTCCCCCGTGGGAGATGGATGCAGAGAGGCTCGCAGAGGCGCATCGGGAGCGGGTACGATGGAGGGCTTCGGGGGAGTTTCCCGCTCCCGAAGAAGTAAGGGCGGCCAGGAAACAAACGGAGCGCAGACTCCGGGATAGGTGGAAGAGCGACCTCGAGGACTCCCCCTATGGAATCCGCACCATAGGGGCACTCCTCGGGTCGTTCGACGATTGGCTAGAGAGGCGTCACGGCAAAGTGACTTTCAGACTGACGCAGGTAATGACCGGGCATGGATGCTTTGGTCATTACCTGCACAAGATAGGTAGGGAGGGGAGCCCAATGTGCCACGAATGCGGTGAAGGGGATGACACGGCCCAGCACACACTGGAGCACTGTGTTCGCTGGGCCGTGGAGCGTCGCACACTTGCGACTGAAATACAGACGGTGGATCTCTCGCTGCACAGCATCGTGGCGGCCATGCTGCGCAGCGAGAGATGCTGGGAAGCGGTGGCCTCCTTCTGCGAAACAATCATCTCGCAGAAGGAGGCCGCGGAGAGGGAGCGCGAAGAAAGGGAAGATGCGCTCCCGCTCCGGCGCAGACGGAGGGGTCGAGGGCGCGCACGGTTCGCAGCCGCTGGCCGCGTCCTCCCCCAGTAGGGCTGGTGGGTTGGGGACCCACACAGCACGGCCCTACACGTCTGGGGGGAGGGTCACGCGTCGCTGACCTTCCCCTCCTTGGCGCGGGTGTCCTGGCTCGAGTAAGCCAGGACCGCCGGGGGGCGTCGCGGTTGAAATGCTCGCGACCCCATGGCGCCCCCTTAACGGCAGTGCGGGTGACGCCGGTGTGTTTTTAGTGGGTATGCTCCTCCCCTCCCTCTGGCTAGCAGAGGGAGTTGCGGGGGGAGAGAGTCCCACATAACCCCCGTAAGTCCCTCCCCGGGCCGGGGGTATGCGTAATGCATTTTCACACCGTCAAAAAAAAAAAAAAAAAAAAAAAAAAAAAAAGGTTAGGTTAGGTTAGGTTAGGTTAGGTTAGGTTAGGTTAGGTAAGGTTCCCCCCCCGAGGTGCTGCCACCTTGCTGTGGTGGGGGGGCTTGCGTGCTCCTATGATCCCCGAGGCTATACCGGACAGGGACACCCATACCGGGAAGGCAAGGGGGGAGGGGCCAGACTAAGAGCGGCACACGGCGGGCGGCTCCGCGTGTCCCTCTGAAGCTAGCAGAGGGCACAGTGTGAGACGCCAGGTCCCACAGGGACGGAGTGGCAGTCGAGATAACTCCTGCGTTGGCTTGAGTGCCGTGTTGGAAATATAGCTGCTCCTAGCATGCCTCAGCTCATCTGAGGTGGCAGAGGATGCAGCCATCTTTGTGGTGGTCGTGCGGTCGTACGATTGTCGCTGTTGGCCGGCCCGGCGACATGGGATGGCGAGCCTTCAAGGTTCGTGGCGCGGCGGGAATGGCCTCATGCCAGGCCCCCCGTCGGGCAACCCGTAACCCGCACTGAGCGGACCGGAGACCTCCCCTCATTGAGAGGGGGGCCGCGTGGAGATAACCACTATAAAAAATCCCCAATCCCAAGGTGTGACAGGCGTGCCGATGGGATGCATGGCTGGGGGGAGCCCAGTCGTAAGCGTCAGAGGGGGGGCATACCTCCTATAAAAAATAGCAAAAAAAAATATGAGTGGCTACAGAAACAAACTACCCCAGGAGGTTCCAATCCTCCGTGTCACCACAGAACGGGCAAGTGCCCGCGCTGTGGTGACATGCTGCCCGCCGTATTCTGGGGGGGCACACCACTCAAGAGGGAAAAACGACGACCATGGCAAATGCTTACCGGAAAATGATGCAGACGGACTAATTTTAAGGATGCGCGGCGGAGCGGACAACCCGAACAACGACGAAGAGCACGCGATTTTCCGCCCTCGTCTATCCCTTGCACGTTCACCAGTGCGAAGGGAGGGTAGCCCACGTATAGACGTAAACGCGGCCGCGATTCAGATCGTGCCAAAAGGTCACACCAGCGGACCAGCACGTGATAGCTCTGGCCGCTTCATGCCACTAGGGGAAGGCGGGAGGTGCCTGGTGGAGGAGGCCGCAAACGACGAGCGTGAACTGGCGACGCCGCTGGAGGGAGGGCGAGAAGCCCGGTTCGAGAGGGTCCCCATTGTGGTTTTGACCCGGCTCAAAGAGGGAGCGGGCAGTGGGACTCCCGGGGAGTCGGCGCCAGACACGGACGAGACAATGTATACCGTTCGATCCGACTCGTCCGCCGGAGCCGCTGCCGCCGACGTCGGCGTTGGTGCCGGCCTGGAAGAACAGGGGCCATCCTCCGGCAGTGAAGCGGGGGATCCGCAGGCCGTAAAGAGGAAAGTCAGGCTCAGGAGGCGAGCGCGTCCACCCGTGCTCACCCCTTTCAAGTTTGCTGAGACGAAGCAATCCTCAGTGGACTCCCCGGCGCCCCAGTCGGAGCCGGAGGACTCACCGGGCCCGCTGGTGGCAAAAATGCAAGACCAGCCTTGGCCATTGAGCGGAAAGCTCTGGCAGGAGGGCGAGGAGGGCCCCAGCCGGTCCGCGGCGGATGGCAGCTCACTTCCGGTGGCGGCGGGTGGCGGCTCACCTCCGGTGGCGGCGGGTGGCAGCTCACCTCCGGAGGCGGCGGGTGGCAGCTCACCTCCGGTGGCGGCGGGTGGCAGCTCACCTCTGGTGGCGGCGGGTGGCGGCCGCTCGGAATCGTCCGGCGGGGACGAGTCGTATACCGCCAGTGCAGACGAGCCAAGACTCAGAGGCCGCCCGACCACGGCGGAAAAATGTGTGGGAAGGGGCAAGGCGCAGGACTTGAAGTCGGCGAGGGAGGAATACCGTCGCCGAGCAGCGGAGGAGGCGGAGGCAGAAGTGGCGAGCATGGTTATCCGCATGCGACCAACCAGTGAGAGTAGGTTACCGCGAACGTCTCAAGTGGAGGATAAGCTGGCCTCCGAACTATTCACGCAAATGGAGGACAGCACTGCGGTAATAAGGACTGTCGTAGCCAAGGCCGGAAACCTTAAGGGCACCCACCAGCGCAAGCTGAAAGAGGCGGCGGCGGCGTATATGGACGCTGCCCGGGTGCTGATGGAGCGCACCTCCTCCGAAGAGGTCAAAAAGCTGCAGGTGGCAAATGAGCGCCTAGAAGCTCAAATAACGGAGCTCCGAAGAGAGCTTGGGGAGATGAGGGATGAACTCCGGCAGACTAGGTCCGTTCCGCCTCCGCCACCTCCGCCAGCCTCTCTGCAAGACGAAGCTGAAAGGGACATCATGGTCAAGGTGGGGGCCATGATGAACGCCCGACTGCAAGCGCTGGAAGACAGGCTCCTTCCCGAAAAGGTCTTGCGGCCACCGCTCGCCGCAGATAGAAGCGCGGTACTGGCCGCTAGACGGGCGGGCACAAATGGGCAAAATACCTCACCCGCCCCCGCCTCAGCCGCGGCAGGCCAAAGTCTTGCTGCTCCTACCGGGCAAAATACGGCAGAGCCTAATGTGCCGCCAAAGGCTACCCAAGCCGACAATAGGGGAAAAAAGAAAAAAGCGACGAAAAAGGGCAAAAGGAACACCCTACCGGCTCAACCCAGCGAGCCGCAGTCCGAACCTCGCCCGATCCCACCCGCGCCGTCTTCAACGAAAGAGTCGTGGACAAAGGTCGTCAGCAGGGGAAAGAGGAGGGCCGCGGCGCAGGCCAAAACAGCTAACGAAACTGGTGCACAACCAGTTGCGCAGTCGCAACTTAAATCGGGCGGTCGTAAACTCCGCCCCCCACGGTCTGCAGCAGTGGTGCTGACACTGCTGCCTGAGATGGAAGCCGAAGGAACGACATACGCCAAAGTCCTCGCTGAGGCAAAGGAGAAGGTGAACCTTGCTAACCTAGGTATCACGAACCTACGCTTCCGGCGAGCCGTCACAGGTGCACGGATCCTGGAGTTGCCGGGAGCTAACAGCGGCGAAAAGGCCGACAAGCTGGCAAGAGAGCTAGCCGAAAAACTGGGAGAGGGGATTCGGGTCTCCAGGCCGACTAAGTGCGCGGAGTTGCGACTGTCTCACTTGGACGACTCTGTGACTCCTGCGGAGGTGGTTTCTGCCGTAGTTAAAGCTGGCGGCTGTTCCGAGGACCAGGTGAAAGCTGGCGATATCCGTCGGGATCATTTCGGCCTCGGTACGATCTGGGTGCGCTGCCCAGTCACGGCGGCGAAAAAGGTGGCCGATGGTGGCCGATTCCTGGTGGGATGGTCCTCGGCTCAGGTCAAACTACTTGAGCCGAGGAAAATGAGATGCTTCCGGTGCTTGGAGAACGGGCACGTCAGGGCACAGTGCCAGGCGCAGACGGATCGTAGCGAGCTATGCTACCGCTGCAGTCAGCCCGGCCATAAGTCGGCACAGTGCACGGCCGCACCTCATTGCGTGCTGTGCAATACTGCGGGCAAATCGGCAGAGCACGTAATGGGCTCCAAGCTTTGCTCCGCACCACGCCCGAGAAGAGCAAAGAGAGCTGCTGATGGCCCCCGGGTCCCCTCACAGCGTTCCCAGCCAGCCTCAACAACACCTGAGGCTCCCTGCGAGGCGGTGGAGGAGATGTCCGTTGAATAATGGCCACTCGCTTTCTCCAGGCGAACATCAACCATTGCGCCAGGGCCCAGGACCTGCTAACTCAAAGCCTGGCGGAGTGGCTGATTGGAGTGGCTATCGTCGCCGAGCCCTACTCGATTCCTCCCAGGGACAACTGGGTTGGGGACCGGGACAGCTTAGTGGCGATTGTTACCAACCCATCTGCTGGCTTCTCGCCGCCGCAAAGAGTGGAAAGGGGCCACGGATACGTTGCAGCGTGGATCGGCGATATAATGATGATAGGAGCATATTTCTCGCCGAACCGACAGCTTGCCGAATTCGAACAGTTCCTGGCGGAGATCGGCACTATGATCAGTAGGAGTCGCCCAGGCATGGTCCTCGTGGCCGGGGATCTCAATGCTAAGTGCACCGCGTGGGGATCTCCGGCGACGGACGCCCGCGGGGCGGAGTTGGAGGAGTGGGCGGTCGCTACCGGGCTGGTTGTCCTCAACCGAGGGTCGACCAACACATGCGTGCGGCAACAGGGCGGCTCCATTGTGGACGTTACGTTCGCCAACGCCGCCCTGGCGCGCCTTGTGCGGGGCTGGGAGGTTCTGGAGGAAGTTGAGACCTTATCGGATCACCGATATATTCGGTTCGAGGTCTCAACTCTCCCGACAACCCCGAGAGGCCCAAGTCGACCCTTAAGAGGGGACGGCCCGCGCTGGGCACTCAAACGCCTGGACAGGGATCTGTTGGTAGAGGCAGCCTTGGTGCAGGCTTGGTTGCCGGGTCCCGCAGGTCCGATGGACATCAACGTGGAGGCGGAACATATGGGCGGTGCCATGGTGGGGGTGTGCGATGCGGCCATGCCTCGTGTCGGTCCGATCCCCCCTAAGCGCAGAGTGTACTGGTGGTCTCAAGAACTCGCGCAGCTACGCGAGTCCTGCGTCGCTGCAAGACGCGAGTACACTCGCAGCCGGAGGCGGCGGATGCGAGACGTGCCAAGGGAGGAGCGCCTGTATGCCGCATACTCGGAGGCCGTCAAGCTGCTGCAGGGGGCAATCGCCAGGGCAAAGGACTCGGCCGAGCAGGAGATGCTGGAGACACTTAACAGCGACCCGTGGGGGAGGCCGTACAGAATGGTGAGACGCAAGCTCCGCCCCTGGACCCCTCCACTCACGCAAAGTCTCCAGCCGCGGCTGCTCGGACAAGTGGTTGACGGCCTGTTCCCGACAAGGGAAGTGCACATACCCCCACCCATGATGCCGCCCAGCGGGAGGGGGGCCGACACAAGCGATGCACCGGAGGTAACGGAGGGTGAACTGGGCGCAGCGGTACTACGGCTTCGAGCCAAAAATACTGCTCCCGGCCCTGACGGAGTTCCCGGAAGAGCCTGGGTTCTGGCCCTGGGCCCGCTAAAGGCACGACTGAGTGCGCTATTCAGCGCATGCCTGGCACAGGGACAGTTCCCCCGTGCGTGGAAAACCGGTAAACTGGTCCTTCTGCGTAAGGAGGGGCGACCTGCAGACTCGCCCTCGGCTTATAGGCCGATAGTGCTGCTGGACGAAGCTAGCAAACTGCTGGAACGCGTGGTGGCCGCTCGCCTGAACCGGCATCTTGAGGGGATAGGTCCGGACCTCAGCGACCACCAGTTTGGATTTCGCCGGGGCAGGTCCACCATTGACGCGATTGCGCGCGTGAGGGCCCTGGCGGACGAAGCTGTGGCCCAGGGAGAGGTAGTATTGGCGGTGTCCCTTGACATCGCCAACGCGTTCAACTCCCTTCCTTGGGCCTGCATCACGGCGGCACTGAGGCACCATGCCATGCCCGAGTACCTGCGGAAGACGGTAGAGGATTATCTCTCCGATAGAGCCGTTAGGTACCCCACGCGTGATGAGTGGAAGGAGAAGAGGCTGTCGTGCGGTGTTCCACAGGGGTCAGTTCTCGGCCCGCTCCTGTGGAACATCGGGTACGACTGGGTGCTGAGGGGACGGAACTTGCCAGGTGTCAAGACGACGTGCTACGCGGACGACACCTTAGTGACGGCACGTGGGAGCACGTTTCAAGAGGCGGCGATTCGAGCCACGGCAGGCGTGGCAACGGTGGTAGCCCGAATCAGAAGGCTGGGGCTAGAGGTGGCCCTGAATAAATCCGAGGCCCTGTGCTTCCATGGGCCCCGGAGGGCTCCTCCGGCGGGTTCCAGCCTGGTGGTGGGAGGAACGTCCATCGCTGTCAAGTCGACAATGCGGTATCTAGGCATAGTCCTTGACAGTCGTTGGACGTTCACGGAGCACTTTAGGTGCCTTGCTCCGAAACTCATGGGGACGGCGTCGGCACTCAGTCGGCTGTTACCGAATGTGGACGGGCCAAACGCGAGCTGCCGGAGACTGTACGCAGGAGTGGTGCGGTCGATGGCCCTGTACGGGGCGCCCATTTGGGCCGGATCCCTGAACGCCAAGAACCAGGCCCAACTGCGAAGGCCGCAGAGGGTCATGGCGGTCAGGATGGCGAGGGCATACCGCACCGTCTCCTACGAGGCGGCTTGCGTGTTGGCGGGGACCCCGCCCTGGGACCTCGACGCTTCGGTTCTGGCCGATGTATATTGGCGTGTCACCGAGGCGCGGGCTAGGGGGGACCAACCACTTTTGGAGGAGATCAGGCGGTGGAGGCTCGACTCCCGCAGTGTCCTCATCCAGAAGTGGAAGGAAAGGCTGGAGGTGCCGAGTGCTGGCCACTTGACCATCGGAGCTATCCGGCCCGTCCTGGAGAGATGGGTCGGAAGAAACGGGGGGTTCCTCTCCTTCCGCCTTGTGCAGATCCTGTCAGGGCACGGCTGCTTTGGGAGATATCTGTGCAGGGTGGCAGGACGGGAACCGACGATGGAATGCCACGCGTGCGGTGATGCCGAGGATACGGCGCAACACACGCTGGCGGTGTGCCCAACTTGGGCGGAGCAGCGGGCCGCTCTCGCGGCCGTAGTGGGGCACGACCTGTCCCTGCCTGCCGTGGTAGAAGCCATGGTTGGCAGCGACAGGTCATGGAAGGCGGTGGCCTCCTTCTGTGAGGACGTGATGGCGCAGAAGGAGGCGGCGGAGCGTGGAAGGGAGGAAGACCCGGCCTCCCAACCAATGCGCCGCAAACGCGTGGGGCGACGGCGGTTGGCCTACGACCGCCGAATTCCCCCTTAAGGGTACCTGTGGGCGGCAGGCACGGGGACGTCTGTCGCCTACATGAAGGTTCCCCGAGTGGCGGGCATGCCGCTAGACAGGCAGGCCCTTCGAGAAGAAGCGGGGGGAATATTTCTCCCCGGAGACGAGTCCGGAGCTCCGGACAGCCGCTGGCGAGGTTGTGGTAGAGTACAAGTTAGTTCCCAGGGCCTCGCCCTATAGCACGGAGGCGGCAGATAGAGGGGTTTTTAGTGGGTATACCATAGGTCTCATTAGCCGACATGGGAGTCCCACATAACCACCAGGGTCTGTCCCCGCACCCTGGTGGTATGCGTAACGCATTTTCCCCTCTTAAAAAAAAAAAAAAAAAAAAAAAAAAAAAAAAAAAAAAAAAAAAAAAAAAAAGGTTAGGTAAGGTTCCCCCCCGAGGTGCTGCCACCTTGCTGTGGTGGGGGGGCTTGCGTGCTCCTATGATCCCCGAGGCTATACCGGACAGGGACACCCATACCGGGAAGGCAAGGGGGGAGGGGCCAGACTAAGAGCGGCACACGGCGGGCGGCTCCGCGTGTCCCTCTGAAGCTAGCAGAGGGCACAGTGTGAGACGCCAGGTCCCACAGGGACGGAGTGGCAGTCGAGATAACTCCTGCGTTGGCTTGAGTGCCGTGTTGGAAATATAGCTGCTCCTAGCATGCCTCAGCTCATCTGAGGTGGCAGAGGATGCAGCCATCTTTGTGGTGGTCGTGCGGTCGTACGATTGTCGCTGTTGGCCGGCCCGGCGACATGGGATGGCGAGCCTTCAAGGTTCGTGGCGCGGCGGGAATGGCCTCATGCCAGGCCCCCCGTCGGGCAACCCGTAACCCGCACTGAGCGGACCGGAGACCTCCCCTCATTGAGAGGGGGGCCGCGTGGAGATAACCACTATAAAAAATCCCCAATCCCAAGGTGTGACAGGCGTGCCGATGGGATGCATGGCTGGGGGGAGCCCAGTCATAAGCGTCAGAGGGGGGGCATACCTCCTATAAAAAATAGCAAAAAAAATATGAGTGGCTACAGAAACAAACTACCCCAGGAGGTTCCAATCCTCCGTGTCACCACAGAACGGGCAAGTGCCCGCGCTGTGGTGACATGCTGCCCGCCGTATTCTGGGGGGGCACGGCACGGTGGCGGCCGCTCGAAATCGTCCGGCGGGGACGAGTCGTATACCGCCAGTGCAGACGAGCCAAGACTCAGAGGCCGCCCGACCACGGCGGAAAAATGTGTGGGAAGGGGCAAGGCGCAGGACTTGAAGTTGGCGAGGGAAGAATACCGTCGCCGAGCAGCGGAGGAGGCGGAGGCAGAAGTGGCGAGCATGGTTATCCGCATGCGACCAACCAGTGAGAGTAGGTTACCGCGAACGTCTCAAGTGGAGGATAAGCTGGCCTCCGAACTATTCACGCAAATGGAGGACAGCACTGCGGTAATAAGGACTGTCGTAGCCAAGGCCGGAAACCTTAAGGGCACCCACCAGCGCAAGCTGAAAGAGGCGGCGGCGGCGTATATGGACGCTGCCCGGGTGCTGATGGAGCGCACCTCCTCCGAAGAGGTCAAAAAGCTGCAGGTGGCAAATGAGCGCCTAGAAGCTCAAATAACGGAGCTCCGAAGAGAGCTTGGGGAGATGAGGGATGAACTCCGGCAGACTAGGTCCGTTCCGCCTCCGCCGCCTCCGCCAGCCTCTCTGCAAGACGAAGCTGAAAGGGACATCATGGTCAAGGTGGGGGCCATGATGAACGCCCGACTGCAAGCGCTGGAAGACAGGCTCCTTCCCGAAAAGGTCTTGCGGCCACCGCTCGCCGCAGATAGAAGCGCGGTACTGGCCGCTAGACGGGCGGGCACAAATGGGCAAAATACCTCACCCGCCCCCGCCTCAGCCGCGGCAGGCCAAAGTCTTGCTGCTCCTACCGGGCAAAATACGGCAGAGCCTAATGTGCCGCCAAAGGCTACCCAAGCCGACAATAGGGGAAAAAAGAAAAAAGCGACGAAAAAGGGCAAAAGGAACACCCTACCGGCTCAACCCAGCGAGCCGCAGTCCGAACCTCGCCCGATCCCACCCGCGCCGTCTCCAACGAAAGAGTCGTGGACAAAGGTCGTCAGCAGGGGAAAGAGGAGGGCCGCGGCGCAGGCCAAAACAGCTAACGAAACTGGTGCACAACCAGTTGCGCAGTCGCAACCTAAATCGGGCGGTCGTAAACTCCGCCCCCCACGGTCTGCAGCAGTGGTGCTGACACTGCTGCCTGAGATGGAAGCCGAAGGAACGACATACGCCAAAGTCCTCGCTGAGGCAAAGGAGAAGGTGAACCTTGCTAACCTAGGTATCACGAACCTACGCTTCCGGCGAGCCGTCACAGGTGCACGGATCCTGGAGTTGCCGGGAGCTAACAGCGGCGAAAAGGCCGACAAGTTGGCAAGAGAGCTAGCCGAAAAACTGGGAGAGGGGATTCGGGTCTCCAGGCCGACTAAGTGCGCGGAGCTGCGACTGTCTCACTTGGACGACTCTGTGACTCCTGCGGAGGTGGTTTCTGCCGTAGTTAAAGCTGGCGGCTGTTCCGAGGACCAGGTGAAAGCTGGCGATATCCGTCGGGATCATTTCGGCCTCGGTACGATCTGGGTGCGCTGCCCAGTCACGGCGGCGAAAAAGGTGGCCGATGGTGGCCGATTCCTGGTGGGATGGTCCTCGGCTCAGGTCAAACTACTTGAGCCGAGGAAAATGAGATGCTTCCGGTGCTTGGAGAACGGGCACGTCAGGGCACAGTGCCAGGCGCAGACGGATCGTAGCGAGCTATGCTACCGCTGCAGTCAGCCCGGCCATAAGTCGGCACAGTGCACGGCCGCACCTCATTGCGTGCTGTGCAATACTGCGGGCAAATCGGCAGAGCACGTAATGGGCTCCAAGCTTTGCTCCGCACCACGCCCGAGAAGAGCAAAGAGAGCTGCTGATGGCCCCCGGGTCCCCTCACAGCGTTCCCAGCCAGCCTCAACAACACCTGAGGCTCCCTGCGAGGCGGTGGAGGAGATGTCCGTTGAATAATGGCCACTCGCTTTCTCCAGGCGAACATCAACCATTGCGCCAGGGCCCAGGACCTGCTAACTCAAAGCCTGGCGGAGTGGCTGATTGGAGTGGCTATCGTCGCCGAGCCCTACTCGATTCCTCCCAGGGACAACTGGGTTGGGGACCGGGACAGCTTAGTGGCGATTGTTACCAACCCATCTGCTGGCTTCTCGCCGCCGCAAAGAGTGGAAAGGGGCCACGGATACGTTGCAGCGTGGATCGGCGATATAATGATGATAGGAGCATATTTCTCGCCGAACCGACAGCTTGCCGAATTCGAACAGTTCCTGGCGGAGATCGGCACCATGATCAGTAGGAGTCGCCCAGGCATGGTCCTCGTGGCCGGGGATCTCAATGCTAAGTGCACCGCGTGGGGATCTCCGGCGACGGACGCCCGCGGGGCGGAGTTGGAGGAGTGGGCGGTCGCTACCGGGCTGGTTGTCCTCAACCGAGGGTCGACCAACACATGCGTGCGGCAACAGGGCGGCTCCATTGTGGACGTTACGTTCGCCAACGCCGCCCTGGCGCGCCTTGTGCGGGGCTGGGAGGTTCTGGAGGAAGTTGAGACCTTATCGGATCACCGATATATTCGGTTCGAGGTCTCAACTCTCCCGACAACCCCGAGAGGCCCAAGTCGACCCTTAAGAGGGGACGGCCCGCGCTGGGCACTCAAACGCCTGGACAGGGATCTGTTGGTAGAGGCAGCCTTGGTGCAGGCTTGGTTGCCGGGTCCCGCAGGTCCGATGGACATCAACGTGGAGGCGGAACATATGGGCGGTGCCATGGTGGGGGTGTGCGATGCGGCCATGCCTCGTGTCGGTCCGATCCCCCCTAAGCGCAGAGTGTACTGGTGGTCTCAAGAACTCGCGCAGCTACGCGAGTCCTGCGTCGCTGCAAGACGCGAGTACACTCGCAGCCGGAGGCGGCGGATGCGAGACGTGCCAAGGGAGGAGCGCCTGTATGCCGCATACTCGGAGGCCGTCAAGCTGCTGCAGGGGGCAATCGCCAGGGCAAAGGACTCGGCCGAGCAGGAGATGCTGGAGACACTTAACAGCGACCCGTGGGGGAGGCCGTACAGAATGGTGAGGCGCAAGCTCCGCCCCTGGACCCCTCCACTCACGCAAAGTCTCCAGCCGCGGCTGCTCGGACAAGTGGTTGACGGCCTGTTCCCGACAAGGGAAGTGCACATACCCCCACCCATGATGCCGCCCAGCGGGAGGGGGGCCGACACAAGCGATGCACCGGAGGTAACGGAGGGTGAACTGGGCGCAGCGGTACTACGGCTTCGAGCCAAAAATACTGCTCCCGGCCCTGACGGAGTTCCCGGAAGAGCCTGGGTTCTGGCCCTGGGCCCGCTAAAGGCACGTCTGAGTGCGCTATTCAGCGCATGCCTGGCACAGGGACAGTTCCCCCGTGCGTGGAAAACCGGCAAACTGGTCCTTCTGCGTAAGGAGGGGCGACCTGCAGACTCGCCCTCGGCTTATAGGCCGATAGTGCTGCTGGACGAAGCTAGCAAACTCCTGGAACGCGTGGTGGCCGCTCGCCTGAACCGGCATCTGGAGGGGATAGGTCCGGACCTCAGCGACCACCAGTTTGGATTTCGCCGGGGCAGGTCCACCATTGACGCGATTGCGCGCGTGAGGGCCCTGGCGGACGAAGCTGTGGCCCAGGGAGAGGTAGTATTGGCGGTGTCTCTTGACATCGCCAACGCGTTCAACTCCCTTCCCTGGGCCTGCATCACGGCGGCACTGAGGCACCATGCCATGCCCGAGTACCTGCGGAAGACGGTAGAGGATTATCTCTCCGATAGAGCCGTTAGGTACCCCACGCGTGATGAGTGGAAGGAGAAGAGGCTGTCGTGCGGTGTTCCACAGGGGTCAGTTCTCGGCCCGCTCCTGTGGAACATCGGGTACGACTGGGTGCTGAGGGGACGGAACTTGCCAGGTGTCAAGACGACGTGCTACGCGGACGACACCTTGGTGACGGCACGTGGGAGCACGTTTCAAGAGGCGGCGATTCGAGCCACGGCAGGCGTGGCAACGGTGGTAGCCCGAATCAGAAGGCTGGGGCTAGAGGTGGCCCTGAATAAATCCGAGGCCCTGTGCTTCCACGGGCCCCGGAGGGCTCCTCCGGCGGGTTCCAGCCTGGTGGTGGGAGGAACGTCCATCGCTGTCAAGTCGACAATGCGGTATCTAGGCATAGTCCTTGACAGTCGTTGGACGTTCACGGAGCACTTTAGGTGCCTTGCTCCGAAACTCATGGGGACGGCGTCGGCACTCAGTCGGCTGTTACCGAATGTGGACGGGCCAAACGCGGGCTGCCGGAGACTGTACGCAGGAGTGGTGCGGTCGATGGCCCTGTACGGGGCGCCCATTTGGGCCGGATCCCTGAACGCCAAGAACCAGGCCCAACTGCGAAGGCCGCAGAGGGTCATGGCGGTCAGGATGGCGAGGGCATACCGCACCGTCTCCTACGAGGCGGCTTGCGTGTTGGCGGGGACCCCGCCCTGGGACCTCGACGCTTCGGTTCTGGCCGATGTATATTGGCGTGTCACCGAGGCGCGGGCCAGGGGGGACCAACCACTTTTGGAGGAGATCAGGCGGTGGAGGCTCGACTCCCGCAGTGTCCTCATCCAGAAGTGGAAGGAAAGGCTGGAGGTGCCGAGTGCTGGCCACTTGACCATCGGAGCTATCCGGCCCGTCCTGGAGAGATGGGTCGGAAGAAACGGGGGGTTCCTCTCCTTCCGCCTTGTGCAGATCCTGTCAGGGCACGGCTGCTTTGGGAGATATCTGTGCAGGGTGGCAGGACGGGAACCGACGATGGAATGCCACGCGTGCGGTGATGCCGAGGATACGGCGCAACACACGCTGGCGGTGTGCCCAACTTGGGCGGAGCAGCGGGCCGCTCTCGCGGCCGTAGTGGGGCACGACCTGTCCCTGCCTGCCGTGGTAGAAGCCATGGTTGGCAGCGACAGGTCATGGAAGGCGGTGGCCTCCTTCTGTGAGGACGTGATGGCGCAGAAGGAGGCGGCGGAGCGTGGAAGGGAGGAAGACCCGACCTCCCAACCAATGCGCCGCAAACGCGTGGGGCGACGGCGGTTGGCCTACGACCGCCGAATTCCCCCTTAAGGGTACCTGTGGGCGGCAGGCACGGGGACGTCTGTCGCCTACATGAAGGTTCCCCGAGTGGCGGGCATGCCGCTAGACAGGCAGGCCCTTCGAGAAGAAGCGGGGGAATATTTCTCCCCGGAGACGAGTCCGGAGCTCCGGACAGCCGCTGGCGAGGTTGTGGTAGAGTACAAGTTAGTTCCCAGGACCTCGCCCTATAGCACGGAGGCGGCAGATAGAGGGGTTTTTAGTGGGTATACCATAGGTCTCATTAGCCGACATGGGAGTCCCACATAACCACCAGGGTCCGTCCCCGCACCCTGGTGGTATGCGTAACGCATTTTCCCCTCTTAAAAAAAAAAAAAAAAAAAAAAGGTTAGGTAAGGTTAGGTTAGGTTAGGTTAGGTTAGGTTAGGTTGGGGTTAGGTTAGGTTAGGTTAGGTTAGGTTAGGTTAGGTTAGGTTAGGTTAGGTTAGGTTAGGTTAGGTTAGGTTGGGGCGCTAGGTCGGGTAACCTCCACGAATGTCTGGGCTCTTCCAATCCCTCTGGATCCTCGCGGATCCGCAGGGAAGGGAAGCGTCCTGGCTGGTGCGCCCTGGAGGCTACGGTAAGTGATCCTGGGGATCGCTTACCGGAGCTACCAATAACTCGACACCGGGGGGGGAAGGGGAATGGCCTACAGAGGCCGAGGTGGGTGGCTCTCTCCACGGAGGAGATGAGCGTCGACCGCGAGGTCGTAGAGGCGGAGGAGAGGGCGGCGGTTGACTTAGGTTAGCTGTCGGCCGACTCGTAACCCGGCCCGTGGGGTCGGCACGAGGGTCGCCGTTTTGCGAACGGGGACTGTGAGGAAGGACACCTCTTTAAAAAACCACAGGGCGACGGGTGCTGCTAGTCTCGGTCAGAGCTAGTTGCGCAGATTGCAGACGGCAATCACTGTCGGCGAAGCCGTTATCCCTACTTCGGGACCGGTGGCCTTGCCTTAACTGGCCGGGTCCAAGGGGAAACAACCCCACAAAAAATTCACAATTCTTGGCGTGAGGGAACTCCGCGTCAAGGTGCTCTCCGGAGCGGCTGGAGTGTGTACCAGTCTCTAGAGACCAAACCTGCGATACCGCCCGACCTCGCAGTGTATTAGGGCCATTTGGGTATAGGGGATCTCTGCCCAAATGGAGTTTCGGTTCTCCCCGACTCGTGGGAATTTTATGGATATTTCAAACAAAAACCCTTCACAAAACGGCCCTTCTCAGGGCCAACACACAAACGGTCCTTCTCAGGACCAACACGACCTAGGCGATGGAAACAAGGACACCGATTTGCATACAGATCTGGTTACTGAGGTGAATGAACGGAAGCGTACCGGACTGAGGAGTCAGGGATCGCTCCCGGACATACGGGTGCTTCTCACCCGCTGCGAAGAGGCGCGATCAAGATCCCGTTCGCCAACAATGCCGAGTAGTAGGAAGGTGTCAGAGTCGGAAGACAATGACAGCCCGCTCACTGTGCGTTCACGCTCGTCGTCTCCGCTTGCGCTTGGGCGCTTCTGGCAGTCCGATAGCAAGCGCAGAAAGCTTTCGGAGGCGGTTTCGGTCGGCGACGAAGGAGAGAACTCGGAGGTACTCGAGTCTGGGTCTCCGAGCAGAGAAAGAAAACCGCGAAACAAAGCGGAATTCATGAGTAGGGCAGCCGCGGCGGCCCAGTACAACGCCGAGCTACGGGAAACAATGAAGCTGAGATCGGAGGAGGAGGTCAGTAAAATGACCATTCAAACCCGCCATTCTCTTTCGGACATGTCAGGAGACGAAGCGGAGGCGGTACCCTCTGTTGTGCTCCGAAAGCAAGCGATGGACAGCGTGGCCGTCATTGAAATGGTGCGGAAGACGTCTGGCAACCTTAAAGGCGGGCACCAGCGCAAGCTGAAGGACGCTTGCATGGCGATTAAGGATGTCTTTGGAGTCTTAGAGAAGCGCACATCATCGGAAGAGGTGAAGCACCTGGAGGCGTGCAACTCACGGCTGCAAGCTGAAATGGCCGAAATTAAGGAGAAGCTGGCCCGCCTTGAGGCCGAAATAAGAACAGCGCCCAGGGCACCCACCCAGGTTGAAGCTCAGGCAAGTCCGCTCCCTCACGTGGCGCATGCGGAGCCGCCTTCGGATAGGGCAACATTTGCTGCCATGATGAATGCCCGGTTCGAAGCACTAGAGGTAGAAGGGCGGTTACTGCCCCCTAAGAATTTGCGGCCCCAATTAGAGGCCGACAAAAAGCGGATAGCTGCCGAGAAGCAGCAATCAGTTGCGTTGTCCGCAAAGGCACTGGCCGCCGACCGAAAGCGACAGGTTGAGCAGGTCTCTCCCGCTCCTGAGCCGGCCCCCGCTCCAGCTGCAAAACGGGGGCCCCCGAATATGACGGAGGAGCCCGTGAAGGGACGTAAAGGAAAAGGGAAGGGGAAGAAGTTGAAGAACCGCACTAGGGCTAAAACCGTGGCGGCTCTCCCCCCCGTTACACCGGCTCCCGTGCCGCTGCCACCAGCGCCACCGTCGATGGACCGGGCCTGGACTGTTGTGGCCGGCGGGAGCAAAAGGGGAAAAAAGGCTGCGGCACAGGAGCCGGCAAAGATGCCGCGGAAGCCTGAGAAGCATAAGCTCCGCCCCCCACGCTCTGCAGCAGTGGTGCTGACGCTGCTGCCTGAGGCGGAAGCCGAAGGGGTGACTTACGCCAAAGTTCTTGCTGAGGCCAAGGAGAAGGTGAACCTCGCTGATCTCGGTATCGCGAACCTGCGCTTCCGGCGAGCAGTCACAGGCGCGCGGGTGCTGGAGTTGCCGGGAGCCACCAGTGGCGAAAAGGCCGACAAGCTGGCAAGAGAGCTAGCCGAAAAGCTAGGGGAGGGAATTCGGGTCTCCAGGCCGACTAAATGCGCGGAGTTGCGCCTGTCTAACCTAGACGACTCCGTGACTTCTGCGGAGGTGGTTGCTGCCGTGGTTAAAGCTGGCGGCTGTACTGAGGACCAGGTGAAAGCCGGTGATATCCGCCTGGATCATTCCGGCCTGGGTACGCTCTGGGTGCGCTGCCCAGTTACGGCGGCGAAAAAGGTTGCTGAAAGTGGCCGTTTCTTGGTGGGATGGTCCTCGGCTCAGGTCAAAATACTTGAGCCGAGGAAAATGAGATGTTTCCGGTGCCTGGAGAGTGGACACGTTAAGGCACAGTGCCAAGCTCAGACGGATCGTAGCGAGCTATGCTACCGCTGCTGTCAGCCCGGCCATAAGTCGGCACAGTGCACGGCCGCACCGCATTGCGTGCTATGCAAAACTGCGGGCAAATCGGCAGAGCACGTGATGGGTTCAAAGTTGTGCTCCGCACCACGCCCGAGAAGACAGAAGAGCGCTGGTGATGGCTCCCGGGCCTCTTCGCAGCGTTCCCAGCCAGTCTCAACAGTACCAGAGGCTAGCAGCGAGGTAGTGGAAGAAATGGTCACAGGATAATGGCCACTCGCTTTCTCCAGGCGAACATCAATCATTCTGCCAGGGCTCAAGACCTGCTGACTCAGAGCCTGGCAGAGTGGTTGATTGGAGTGGCCATTGTCGCCGAACCCTACTCCGTCCCTCCCAGGGATAATTGGGTCGGGGACTTGGATGGCTTAGTGGCCATTGTCACGAATGCCGCTGCTGGTTCGCCACCGCCGCAAAGAGTGGAAAGGGGCCGTGGATATGTCGCAGCGTGGTTTGGCGACATGATGGTGGTAGGGGCGTACTTCTCACCGAACCGACCGCTTGCCGAATTTGAGCAGTTTTTGGTCGGTATCAGTACCATGATCGGCAGAAATCGTCCTAGAATGGTACTCGTGGCCGGGGATCTCAACGCCAAGTGCACGGCTTGGGGATCCCCGGCGACGGACGCCCGAGGGGCGGAATTAGAGGAGTGGGCGGTCACCACCGAACTGGTTATCCTCAACAGAGGGACGACCAATACGTGCGTGCGCCAACAGGGCGGCTCCATTGTAGATGTCACGTTCGCCAACGTCGCCCTGGCGCGCCTTATTCGAGGCTGGGAGGTGCTGGAAGAAGTGGAAACATTATCGGATCACAGATATATTCGGTTCGAAGCCTCCACCCTTCCGGTCTATCCGAGTGGCCCGAGTCGGCCCTTGCGAGGGGATGGCCCGCGTTGGGCGCTCAAACGTCTTAATCGCGATTTACTGGTGGAGGCAGCCTTGGTGCAGGCTTGGCTGCCAGCGTCCGGAGGTCCGATTGACGTAAACGCAGAGGCAGAGAGCATTGGCAGTGCCATGGTGGAGGTTTGCGACGCTGCCATGCCGCGTGTCGGTCCGATCCCCCCTAGGCGCAGAGTGTACTGGTGGTCCGATGAACTCGCGCAGCTACGCGAGTCCTGCGTCGCTGCAAGACGCGAGTACACTCGTAGCCGGAGGCGGCGGATACGAGACGTGCCAAGGGAGGAGCGTCTGTATGCCGCATACTCGGAGGCCGTCAAGTTGCTACAGGGGGCAATCGCCAGGGCGAAGGACCTAGCCGAGCAGGAGATGCTGGAGACTCTGAATAGCGATCCGTGGGGAAGGCCGTACAAAATGGTGAGGCGCAAGCTTCGCCCCTGGGCACCCCCACTCACGCAAAGTCTCCAGCCGCAGCTCCTCGAACAGGTGGTTGATGGCCTGTTCCCGACAAGAGAGGAGCACATACCTCCACCCATGATACCTCCCAGGGGGAGAGAGGCGGAGACGAGCGAGGCACCGGAGGTAACGGAGGGTGAATTGGGAGCGGCGGTGCTACGGCTCCGCACCAAAAATACTGCTCCCGGTCCCGACGGAGTTCCCGGAAGGGCTTGGGTTCTGGCCCTGGGCCCGCTAAATACGCGCTTGAGGGCGCTATTCAGCGCTTGCCTTGCGCAGGGCCGGTTTCCGCGCCCGTGGAAAGCCGGCAAACTGGTCCTTCTGCGAAAGGAGGGGCGACCGGCAGACTCGCCTTCGGCCTACAGGCCGATAGTGTTGCTGGATGAGGCCAGCAAATTGTTGGAGCGAGTTGTGGCTGCTCGTCTCAACCGGCATCTGGAGGGGGTAGGTCCGGACCTCAGCGAACACCAGTTCGGATTCCGCCGGGGCAGGTCCACCATTGACGCGATTGCGCGTGTGAGGGCCCTGGCGGACGAAGCAGTGGCCCGGGGAGAGGTGGTATTGGCGGTGTCCCTCGACATCGCCAACGCGTTCAACTCCCTGCCCTGGGCCTGCATCACGGCGGCACTGAGGCGCCATGCCGTGCCTGAGTACCTGAGGAAGACGGTTGAGGACTATCTCACCGATAGAGCCGTCAGGTATCCAACGCGCGAGGAGTGGCAGGAGAAGGGGTTGTCGTGCGGTGTTCCGCAGGGGTCGGTTCTTGGCCCACTCCTGTGGAACATCGGGTACGACTGGGTGCTGAGGGGAGGAAATTTGCCGGGGGTCAAGGTGACGTGCTACGCCGACGACACCCTGGTGACAGCACGTGGAAGCACGTTCCGGGAGGCGGCGATGCGGGCCACGGCAGGCGTCGCAACGGTGGTGACCCGTATTAGAAGGTTGGGGCTAGAGGTTGCCCTAAATAAATCCGAGGCCCTGTGTTTTCATGGGCCCCGAAGGGCTCCTCCGGCGGGTTCCAGCCTGGTAGTGGGAGGAGCGTCCATCGCTGTCAAGTCGACAATGCGGTACCTAGGCATAGTCCTTGACAGTCGTTGGACGTTCACGGAGCACTTTAGATGCCTTGCTCCGAAGCTTATTGGGACGGCGTCGGCACTCAGTCGGCTGTTACCCAATGTGAACGGGCCAAACGCGAGCTGCCGAAGACTGTACGCAGGAGTGGTGAGGTCGATGGCTCTGTACGGGGCGCCCATTTGGGCCGGATCCTTGAACACGAAGAACCAAGCCCAACTGCGAAGGCCACAGAGGGTCATGGCGGTCAGGATGGCGAGGGCATACCGCACCGTCTCCCATGAGGCGGCCTGTGTGTTGGCGGGGACCCCGCCCTGGGATCTTGACGCCTCGGTTCTGGCCGATGTTTATTGGCGTGTCACCGAGGCGCGGGCTAGGGGGGTCCAACCACTTTTGGAGGAGATCAGGCGGTGGAGACTCGACTCCCGCCGTGTCCTCATCCAGAAGTGGAAGGAAAGGCTGGAGGTGCCGAGTGCTGGCCACTGGACCATCGGGGCGATCCGGCCCGTCCTGGAGAAATGGGTCGGAAGAAATGGGGGGTTTCTCTCCTTCCACCTTGTGCAGATCCTATCAGGGCATGGCTGCTTCGGGAGATATCTGTGCAGGGTGGCGGGACGGGAACCGACGATGGAATGCCACGCGTGCGGCGATGCCGAAGACACGGCTCAACACACGCTGGCAGTGTGCCCAACTTGGGCGGAGCAGCGGGCCGCACTCGTGGCGGTAGTGGGGCGCGACCTCTCCCTGCCTGCCGTGGTAGAAGCCATGGTCGGCAGCGACAGGTCGTGGAAGGCGGTGGCCTCCTTCTGTGAGGACGTGATGGCGCAGAAGGAGGCGGCGGAGCGCGGAAGGGAGGAAGACCCGGCCTCCCAACCAATGCGCCGCAAACGCGTGGGGCGACGGCGGTTGGCCTACGACCGCCGAATTCCCCCTTAAGGGTACCTGTGGGCGGCAGGCACGGGGACGTCTGTCGCCTACATAAAGGCTCCCCGAGTGGCGGGCATGCCGCTAGACAGGCAGGCCCTTTGAGAAGAAGCCGGGGGAATATTTCTTCCTGGAGACGAGTCCGGAGCTCCGGACAGCCGCTGGCGAGGTTGTGGTAGAGTACAAGTTAGTTCCCAGGACCTCGCCCTATAGCACGGAGGCGGCAGATAGAGGGGTTTTTAGTGGGTATACCATAGGTCTCATTAGCCGACATGGGAGTCCCACATAACCACCAGGGTCCGTCCCCGCACCCTGGTGGTATGCGTAACGCATTTTCCCCTCTTAAAAAAAAAAAAAAAAAAAAAAAAAAAAAAAAAAAAAAAAAAAAAAAAGGTTAGGTAAGGTTAGGTTAGGTTAGGTTAGGTTAGGTTAGGTTGGGGTTAGGTTAGGTTAGGTTAGGTTAGGTTAGGTTAGGTTAGGTTAGGTTAGGTTAGGTTAGGTTAGGTTAGGTTAGGTTGGGGCGCTATGTCAGGTAACCTCCTCGAGTGTCTGGGCTCTACCAATTCCCCTTGATCCGGTTGATCCGCGGGAAAGGGAAGAGCCCAGGCCGGTGCGCCCTGGAGGCAACGGCAGGTGATCATTTAGTGAACCCTAAGTGATCGCCTGCTGATGCTACCGATAACCTGACACGGGGGGGATGGGGGGTTCCGCATCAGGGAGTCGCAAGGCTCCCCAGGTGCGGCGGCGAGGGACAGGCGGGGTAGGGGCGTTTGTCCTCCCGTAGCCTGTTTGGGGGGCACTGCGGACAGGGTAACTAGGGACCTGTGCCGTTGCGAGGTGGCTGCTCCGATTCCGGTTGGCAGAGGGCCTAGAACCGGATCGGATGCGGCGTGGTTGCGGGGTAGGGGCATTTGTCCTCCCGCGGCCTCTTGAGGGGTGCTACGGGGTAGGGGCGTATGTCCTCCCGTAGCGGTGTTGCACCGGGGTAGGGGTATTTGCCCTCCCGGTGCCTTGAGGGTGGGACCGGAACACCGTGTGTCTGGTGCCGGTCCCGGGCCTCCCCGGGGGTGTATTAGGGACGCCAGTGAGGGAAAGCACGCTGTCCATGCTGCAGTGTGCTTTTTCGGTGAGGGTTCGCCCGAGGGCGAAGGTGCCGGTGATGTCGTGGTAGAATGTACGATCCCACGGCATCACCACTAAGGCACGAGAGGGCAGCATCCCAGAGTTTTAGTGGGTAGGCTAGTCCCTTCTGGACTGGAGAGCCCCACATAACCAATGCGTAATTTCTGGTTCTCCCCCGGAGCCTTAGGTTACGTATTGGTATGCAGTTTCATGCATTTCTCTGGGTCAAAAAAAAAAAAAAAAAAAAAGGTTAGGTTAGGTTAGGTTAGGTTAGGTTAGGTTAGGTTAGGTTAGGTTAGGTTAGGTTAGGTTAGGTTAGGTTAGGTTAGGTTAGGTTAGGTTAGGTTAGGTTAGGTTAGGTTAGGTTAGGTTAGGTTAGGTTAGGTTAGGTTAGGTTAGGTTAGGTTAGGTTAGGTTAGGTTAGGTTAGGTTAGGTTAGGTTAGGTTAGGTTAGGTTAGGTTAGGTTAGGTTAGGTTAGGTTAGGTTAGGTTAGGTTAGGTTAGGTTAGGTTAGGTTAGGTTAGGTTAGGTTAGGTTAGGTTAGGTTAGGTTAGGTTAGGTTAGGTTAGGTTAGGTTAGGTTAGGTTAGGTTAGGTTAGGTTAGGTTAGGTTAGGTTAGGTTAGGTTAGGTTAGGTTAGGTTAGGTTAGGTTAGGTTAGGTTAGGTTAGGTTAGGTTAGGTTAGGTTAGGTTAGGTTAGGTTAGGTTAGGTTAGGTTAGGTTAGGTTAGGTTAGGTTAGGTTAGGTTAGGTTAGGTTAGGTTAGGTTAGGTTAGGTTAGGTTAGGTTAGGTTAGGTTAGGTTAGGTTAGGTTAGGTTAGGTTAGGTTAGGTTAGGTTAGGTTAGGTTAGGTTAGGTTAGGTTAGGTTAGGTTAGGTTAGGTTAGGTTAGGTTAGGTTAGGTTAGGTTAGGTTAGGTTAGGTTAGGTTAGGTTAGGTTAGGTTAGGTTAGGTTAGGTTAGGTTAGGTTAGGTTAGGTTAGGTTAGGTTAGGTTAGGTTAGGTTAGGTTAGGTTAGGTTAGGTTAGGTTAGGTTAGGTTAGGTTAGGTTAGGTTAGGTTAGGTTAGGTTAGGTTAGGTTAGGTTAGGTTAGGTTAGGTTAGGTTAGGTTAGGTTAGGTTAGGTTAGGTTAGGTTAGGTTAGGTTAGGTTAGGTTAGGTTAGGTTAGGTTAGGTTAGGTTGGGGCGCTATGTCAGGTAACCTCCTCGAGTGTCTGGGCTCTACCAATTCCCCTTGATCCGGTTGATCCGCGGGAAAGGGAAGAGCCCAGGCCGGTGCGCCCTGGAGGCAACGGCAGGTGATCATTTAGTGAACCCTAAGTGATCGCCTGCTGATGCTACCGATAACCTGACACGGGGGGGATGGGGGGTTCCGCATCAGGGAGTCGCAAGGCTCCCCAGGTGCGGCGGCGAGGGACAGGCGGGGTAGGGGCGTTTGTTCTCCCGTAGCCTGTTTGGGGGGCACTGCGGACAGGGTAACTAGGGACCTGTGCCGTTGCGAGGTGGCTGCTCCGATTCCGGTTGGCAGAGGGCCTAGAACCGGATCGGATGCGGCGTGGTTGCGGGGTAGGGGCATTTGTCCTCCCGCGGCCTCTTGAGGGGTGCTACGGGGTAGGGGCGTATGTCCTCCCGTAGCGGTGGTGCACCGGGGTAGGGGTATTTGCCCTCCCGGTGCCTTGAGGGTGGGACCGGAACACCGTGTGTCTGGTGCCGGTCCCAGGCCTCCCCGGGGGTGTAGGGAGGCCGGTGAGGGAAAGCACACTGTCCATGCTGCAGTGTGCTTTTTCGGAGAGGGTTCGCCCGAGGGCGAAGGTGCCGGTGATGTTGTGGTTGAATGCTCGCGATCCCATGGCATTACCACTAAGGCACACGAGGGCAGCATCCCAGAGTTTTAGTGGGTAGGCTAGTCCCTTCTGGACTGGAGAGCCCCACATAACCAATACGTAATTTCTGGCTTCCCCCCGGAGCCTTAGGTTACGTAGTGGTATGCAGTTTAATGCATTTCTCTGGGTCAAAAAAAAAAAAAAAAAAAAAAGGTTAGGTTAGGTTAGGTTAGGTTAGGTTAGGTTAGGTTAGGTTAGGTTAGGTTAGGTTAGGTTAGGTTAGGTTAGGTTAGGTTAGGTTAGGTTAGGTTAGGTTAGGTTAGGTTAGGTTAGGTTAGGTTAGGTTAGGTTAGGTTAGGTTAGGTTAGGTTAGGTTAGGTTAGGTTAGGTTAGGTTAGGTTAGGTTAGGTTAGGTTAGGTTAGGTTAGGTTAGGTTAGGTTAGGTTAGGTTAGGTTAGGTTAGGTTAGGTTAGGTTAGGTTAGGTTAGGTTAGGTTAGGTTAGGTTAGGTTAGGTTAGGTTGGGGCGCTATGTCAGGTAACCTCCTCGAGTGTCTGGGCTCTACCAATTCCCCTTGATCCGGTTGATCCGCGGGAAAGGGAAGAGCCCAGGCCGGTGCGCCCTGGAGGCAACGGCAGGTGATCATTTAGTGAACCCTAAGTGATCGCCTGCTGATGCTACCGATAACCTGACACGGGGGGGATGGGGGGTTCCGCATCAGGGAGTCGCAAGGCTCCCCAGGTGCGGCGGCGAGGGACAGGCGGGGTAGGGGCGTTTGTCCTCCCGTAGCCTGTTTGGGGGGCACTGCGGACAGGGTAACTAGGGACCTGTGCCGTTGCGAGGTGGCTGCTCCGATTCCGGTTGGCAGAGGGCCTAGAACCGGATCGGATGCGGCGTGGTTGCGGGGTAGGGGCATTTGTCCTCCCGCGGCCTCTTGAGGGGTGCTACGGGGTAGGGGCGTATGTCCTCCCGTAGCGGTGTTGCACCGGGGTAGGGGTATTTGCCCTCCCGGTGCCTTGAGGGTGGGACCGGAACACCGTGTGTCTGGTGCCGGTCCCGGGCCTCCCCGGGGGTGTATTAGGGACGCCAGTGAGGGAAAGCACGCTGTCCATGCTGCAGTGTGCTTTTTCGGTGAGGGTTCGCCCGAGGGCGAAGGTGCCGGTGATGTCGTGGTAGAATGTACGATCCCACGGCATCACCACTAAGGCACGAGAGGGCAGCATCCCAGAGTTTTAGTGGGTAGGCTAGTCCCTTCTGGACTGGAGAGCCCCACATAACCAATGCGTAATTTCTGGTTCTCCCCCGGAGCCTTAGGTTACGTATTGGTATGCAGTTTCATGCATTTCTCTGGGTCAAAAAAAAAAAAAAAAGGTTAGGTTAGGTTAGGTTAGGTTAGGTTAGGTTAGGTTAGGTTAGGTTAGGTTAGGTTAGGTTAGGTTAGGTTAGGTTAGGTTAGGTTAGGTTAGGTTAGGTTAGGTTAGGTTAGGTTAGGTTAGGTTAGGTTAGGTTAGGTTAGGTTAGGTTAGGTTAGGTTAGGTTAGGTTAGGTTAGGTTAGGTTAGGTTAGGTTAGGTTAGGTTAGGTTAGGTTAGGTTAGGTTAGGTTAGGTTAGGTTAGGTTAGGTTAGGTTAGGTTAGGTTAGGTTAGGTTAGGTTAGGTTAGGTTAGGTTAGGTTAGGTTAGGTTAGGTTAGGTTAGGTTAGGTTAGGTTAGGTTAGGTTAGGTTAGGTTAGGTTAGGTTAGGTTAGGTTAGGTTAGGTTAGGTTAGGTTAGGTTAGGTTAGGTTAGGTTAGGTTAGGTTAGGTTAGGTTAGGTTAGGTTAGGTTAGGTTAGGTTAGGTTAGGTTAGGTTAGGTTAGGTTAGGTTAGGTTAGGTTAGGTTAGGTTAGGTTAGGTTAGGTTAGGTTAGGTTAGGTTAGGTTAGGTTAGGTTAGGTTAGGTTAGGTTAGGTTAGGTTAGGTTAGGTTAGGTTAGGTTAGGTTAGGTTAGGTTAGGTTAGGTTAGGTTAGGTTAGGTTAGGTTAGGTTAGGTTAGGTTAGGTTAGGTTAGGTTAGGTTAGGTTAGGTTAGGTTAGGTTAGGTTAGGTTAGGTTAGGTTAGGTTAGGTTAGGTTAGGTTAGGTTAGGTTAGGTTAGGTTAGGTTAGGTTGGGGCGCTATGTCAGGTAACCTCCTCGAGTGTCTGGGCTCTACCAATTCCCCTTGATCCGGTTGATCCGCGGGAAAGGGAAGAGCCCAGGCCGGTGCGCCCTGGAGGCAACGGCAGGTGATCATTTAGTGAACCCTAAGTGATCGCCTGCTGATGCTACCGATAACCTGACACGGGGGGGATGGAGGGTTCCGCATCAGGGAGTCGCAAGGCTCCCCAGGTGCGGCGGCGAGGGACAGGCGGGGTAGGGGCGTTTGTCCTCCCGTAGCCTGTTTGGGGGGCACTGCGGACAGGGTAACTAGGGACCTGTGCCGTTGCGAGGTGGCTGCTCCGATTCCGGTTGGCAGAGGGCCTAGAACCGGATCGGATGCGGCGTGGTTGCGGGGTAGGGGCATTTGTCCTCCCGCGGCCTCTTGAGGGGTGCTACGGGGTAGGGGCGTATGTCCTCCCGTAGCGGTGTTGCACCGGGGTAGGGGTATTTGCCCTCCCGGTGCCTTGAGGGTGGGACCGGAACACCGTGTGTCTGGTGCCGGTCCCGGGCCTCCCCGGGGGTGTATTAGGGACGCCAGTGAGGGAAAGCACGCTGTCCATGCTGCAGTGTGCTTTTTCGGTGAGGGTTCGCCCGAGGGCGAAGGTGCCGGTGATGTCGTGGTAGAATGTACGATCCCACGGCATCACCACTAAGGCACGAGAGGGCAGCATCCCAGAGTTTTAGTGGGTAGGCTAGTCCCTTCTGGACTGGAGAGCCCCACATAACCAATGCGTAATTTCTGGTTCTCCCCCGGAGCCTTAGGTTACGTATTGGTATGCAGTTTCATGCATTTCTCTGGGTCAAAAAAAAAAAAAAAAAAAAAAAAAAAAAAAAAAAAAAGGTTAGGTTAGGTTAGGTTAGGTTAGGTTAGGTTAGGTTAGGTTAGGTTAGGTTAGGTTAGGTTAGGTTAGGTTAGGTTAGGTTAGGTTAGGTTAGGTTAGGTTAGGTTAGGTTAGGTTAGGTTAGGTTAGGTTAGGTTAGGTTAGGTTAGGTTAGGTTAGGTTAGGTTAGGTTAGGTTAGGTTAGGTTAGGTTAGGTTAGGTTAGGTTAGGTTAGGTTAGGTTAGGTTAGGTTAGGTTAGGTTAGGTTAGGTTAGGTTAGGTTAGGTTAGGTTAGGTTAGGTTAGGTTAGGTTAGGTTAGGTTAGGTTAGGTTAGGTTAGGTTAGGTTAGGTTAGGTTAGGTTAGGTTAGGTTAGGTTAGGTTAGGTTAGGTTAGGTTAGGTTAGGTTAGGTTAGGTTAGGTTAGGTTAGGTTAGGTTAGGTTAGGTTGGGGCGCTATGTCAGGTAACCTCCTCGAGTGTCTGGGCTCTACCAATTCCCCTTGATCCGGTTGATCCGCGGGAAAGGGAAGAGCCCAGGCCGGTGCGCCCTGGAGGCAACGGCAGGTGATCATTTAGTGAACCCTAAGTGATCGCCTGCTGATGCTACCGATAACCTGACACGGGGGGGATGGGGGGTTCCGCATCAGGGAGTCGCAAGGCTCCCCAGGTGCGGCGGCGAGGGACAGGCGGGGTAGGGGCGTTTGTCCTCCCGTAGCCTGTTTGGGGGGCACTGCGGACAGGGTAACTAGGGACCTGTGCCGTTGCGAGGTGGCTGCTCCGATTCCGGTTGGCAGAGGGCCTAGAACCGGATCGGATGCGGCGTGGTTGCGGGGTAGGGGCATTTGTCCTCCCGCGGCCTCTTGAGGGGTGCTACGGGGTAGGGGCGTATGTCCTCCCGTAGCGGTGTTGCACCGGGGTAGGGGTATTTGCCCTCCCGGTGCCTTGAGGGTGGGACCGGAACACCGTGTGTCTGGTGCCGGTCCCGGGCCTCCCCGGGGGTGTATTAGGGACGCCAGTGAGGGAAAGCACGCTGTCCATGCTGCAGTGTGCTTTTTCGGTGAGGGTTCGCCCGAGGGCGAAGGTGCCGGTGATGTCGTGGTAGAATGTACGATCCCACGGCATCACCACTAAGGCACGAGAGGGCAGCATCCCAGAGTTTTAGTGGGTAGGCTAGTCCCTTCTGGACTGGAGAGCCCCACATAACCAATGCGTAATTTCTGGTTCTCCCCCGGAGCCTTAGGTTACGTATTGGTATGCAGTTTCATGCATTTCTCTGGGTCAAAAAAAAAAAAAAAAAAAAAAAAAGGTTAGGTTAGGTTAGGTTAGGTTAGGTTAGGTTAGGTTAGGTTAGGTTAGGTTAGGTTAGGTTAGGTTAGGTTAGGTTAGGTTAGGTTAGGTTAGGTTAGGTTAGGTTAGGTTAGGTTAGGTTAGGTTAGGTTAGGTTAGGTTAGGTTAGGTTAGGTTAGGTTAGGTTAGGTTAGGTTAGGTTAGGTTAGGTTAGGTTAGGTTAGGTTAGGTTAGGTTAGGTTAGGTTAGGTTAGGTTAGGTTAGGTTAGGTTAGGTTAGGTTAGGTTAGGTTAGGTTAGGTTAGGTTAGGTTAGGTTAGGTTAGGTTAGGTTAGGTTAGGTTAGGTTAGGTTAGGTTAGGTTAGGTTAGGTTAGGTTAGGTTAGGTTAGGTTAGGTTAGGTTAGGTTAGGTTAGGTTAGGTTAGGTTAGGTTAGGTTAGGTTAGGTTAGGTTAGGTTAGGTTAGGTTAGGTTAGGTTAGGTTAGGTTAGGTTAGGTTAGGTTAGGTTAGGTTAGGTTAGGTTAGGTTAGGTTAGGTTAGGTTAGGTTAGGTTAGGTTAGGTTAGGTTAGGTTAGGTTAGGTTAGGTTAGGTTAGGTTAGGTTAGGTTAGGTTAGGTTAGGTTAGGTTAGGTTAGGTTAGGTTAGGTTAGGTTAGGTTAGGTTAGGTTAGGTTAGGTTAGGTTAGGTTAGGTTAGGTTAGGTTAGGTTAGGTTAGGTTAGGTTAGGTTAGGTTAGGTTAGGTTAGGTTAGGTTAGGTTAGGTTAGGTTAGGTTAGGTTAGGTTAGGTTAGGTTAGGTTAGGTTAGGTTAGGTTAGGTTAGGTTAGGTTAGGTTAGGTTAGGTTAGGTTAGGTTAGGTTAGGTTAGGTTAGGTTAGGTTAGGTTAGGTTAGGTTAGGTTAGGTTAGGTTAGGTTAGGTTAGGTTAGGTTAGGTTAGGTTAGGTTAGGTTAGGTTAGGTTAGGTTAGGTTAGGTTAGGTTAGGTTAGGTTAGGTTAGGTTAGGTTAGGTTAGGTTAGGTTAGGTTAGGTTAGGTTAGGTTAGGTTAGGTTAGGTTAGGTTAGGTTAGGTTAGGTTAGGTTAGGTTAGGTTAGGTTAGGTTAGGTTAGGTTAGGTTAGGTTAGGTTAGGTTAGGTTAGGTTAGGTTAGGTTAGGTTAGGTTAGGTTAGGTTAGGTTAGGTTAGGTTAGGTTAGGTTAGGTTAGGTTAGGTTAGGTTAGGTTAGGTTAGGTTAGGTTAGGTTAGGTTAGGTTAGGTTAGGTTAGGTTAGGTTAGGTTAGGTTAGGTTAGGTTAGGTTAGGTTAGGTTAGGTTAGGTTAGGTTAGGTTAGGTTAGGTTAGGTTAGGTTAGGTTAGGTTAGGTTAGGTTAGGTTAGGTTAGGTTAGGTTAGGTTAGGTTAGGTTAGGTTAGGTTAGGTTAGGTTAGGTTAGGTTAGGTTAGGTTAGGTTAGGTTAGGTTAGGTTAGGTTAGGTTAGGTTAGGTTAGGTTAGGTTAGGTTAGGTTAGGTTAGGTTAGGTTAGGTTAGGTTAGGTTAGGTTAGGTTAGGTTAGGTTAGGTTAGGTTAGGTTAGGTTAGGTTAGGTTAGGTTAGGTTAGGTTAGGTTAGGTTAGGTTAGGTTAGGTTAGGTTAGGTTAGGTTAGGTTAGGTTAGGTTAGGTTAGGTTAGGTTAGGTTAGGTTAGGTTAGGTTAGGTTAGGTTAGGTTAGGTTAGGTTAGGTTAGGTTAGGTTAGGTTAGGTTAGGTTAGGTTAGGTTAGGTTAGGTTAGGTTAGGTTAGGTTAGGTTAGGTTAGGTTAGGTTAGGTTAGGTTAGGTTAGGTTAGGTTAGGTTAGGTTAGGTTAGGTTAGGTTAGGTTAGGTTAGGTTAGGTTAGGTTAGGTTAGGTTAGGTTAGGTTAGGTTAGGTTAGGTTAGGTTAGGTTAGGTTAGGTTAGGTTAGGTTAGGTTAGGTTAGGTTAGGTTAGGTTAGGTTAGGTTAGGTTAGGTTAGGTTAGGTTAGGTTAGGTTAGGTTAGGTTAGGTTAGGTTAGGTTAGGTTAGGTTAGGTTAGGTTAGGTTAGGTTAGGTTAGGTTAGGTTAGGTTAGGTTAGGTTAGGTTAGGTTAGGTTAGGTTAGGTTAGGTTAGGTTAGGTTAGGTTAGGTTAGGTTAGGTTAGGTTAGGTTAGGTTAGGTTAGGTTAGGTTAGGTTAGGTTAGGTTAGGTTAGGTTAGGTTAGGTTAGGTTAGGTTAGGTTAGGTTAGGTTAGGTTAGGTTAGGTTAGGTTAGGTTAGGTTAGGTTAGGTTAGGTTAGGTTAGGTTAGGTTAGGTTAGGTTAGGTTAGGTTAGGTTAGGTTAGGTTAGGTTAGGTTAGGTTAGGTTAGGTTAGGTTAGGTTAGGTTAGGTTAGGTTAGGTTAGGTTAGGTTAGGTTAGGTTAGGTTAGGTTAGGTTAGGTTAGGTTAGGTTAGGTTAGGTTAGGTTAGGTTAGGTTAGGTTAGGTTAGGTTAGGTTAGGTTAGGTTAGGTTAGGTTAGGTTAGGTTAGGTTAGGTTAGGTTAGGTTAGGTTAGGTTAGGTTAGGTTAGGTTAGGTTAGGTTAGGTTAGGTTAGGTTAGGTTAGGTTAGGTTAGGTTAGGTTAGGTTAGGTTAGGTTAGGTTAGGTTAGGTTAGGTTAGGTTAGGTTAGGTTAGGTTAGGTTAGGTTAGGTTAGGTTAGGTTAGGTTAGGTTAGGTTAGGTTAGGTTAGGTTAGGTTAGGTTAGGTTAGGTTAGGTTAGGTTAGGTTAGGTTAGGTTAGGTTGGGGCGCTATGTCAGGTAACCTCCTCGAGTGTCTGGGCTCTACCAATTCCCCTTGATCCGGTTGATCCGCGGGAAAGGGAAGAGCCCAGGCCGGTGCGCCCTGGAGGCAACGGCAGGTGATCATTTAGTGAACCCTAAGTGATCGCCTGCTGATGCTACCGATAACCTGACACGGGGGGGATGGGGGGTTCCGCATCAGGGAGTCGCAAGGCTCCCCAGGTGCGGCGGCGAGGGACAGGCGGGGTAGGGGCGTTTGTCCTCCCGTAGCCTGTTTGGGGGGCACTGCGGACAGGGTAACTAGGGACCTGTGCCGTTGCGAGGTGGCTGCTCCGATTCCGGTTGGCAGAGGGCCTAGAACCGGATCGGATGCGGCGTGGTTGCGGGGTAGGGGCATTTGTCCTCCCGCGGCCTCTTGAGGGGTGCTACGGGGTAGGGGCGTATGTCCTCCCGTAGCGGTGTTGCACCGGGGTAGGGGTATTTGCCCTCCCGGTGCCTTGAGGGCGGGACCGGAACACCGTGTGTCTGGTGCCGGTCCCGGGCCTCCCCGGGGGTGTATTAGGGACGCCAGTGAGGGAAAGCACGCTGTCCATGCTGCAGTGTGCTTTTTCGGTGAGGGTTCGCCCGAGGGCGAAGGTGCCGGTGATGTCGTGGTAGAATGTACGATCCCACGGCATCACCACTAAGGCACGAGAGGGCAGCATCCCAGAGTTTTAGTGGGTAGGCTAGTCCCTTCTGGACTGGAGAGCCCCACATAACCAATGCGTAATTTCTGGTTCTCCCCCGGAGCCTTAGGTTACGTATTGGTATGCAGTTTCATGCATTTCTCTGGGTCAAAAAAAAAAAAAAAAAAAAGGTTAGGTTAGGTTAGGTTAGGTTAGGTTAGGTTAGGTTAGGTTAGGTTAGGTTAGGTTAGGTTAGGTTAGGTTAGGTTAGGTTAGGTTAGGTTAGGTTAGGTTAGGTTAGGTTAGGTTAGGTTAGGTTAGGTTAGGTTAGGTTAGGTTAGGTTAGGTTAGGTTAGGTTAGGTTAGGTTAGGTTAGGTTAGGTTAGGTTAGGTTAGGTTAGGTTAGGTTAGGTTAGGTTAGGTTAGGTTAGGTTAGGTTAGGTTAGGTTAGGTTAGGTTAGGTTAGGTTAGGTTAGGTTAGGTTAGGTTAGGTTAGGTTAGGTTAGGTTAGGTTAGGTTAGGTTAGGTTAGGTTAGGTTAGGTTAGGTTAGGTTAGGTTAGGTTAGGTTAGGTTAGGTTAGGTTAGGTTAGGTTAGGTTAGGTTTTTTTTTTTTTTTTTTTTTTTTTTTTTTTTTTTTTTTTTTTTTTTTTTTTTTTTTTTTTTGCATATGCTCCTCCAACATGATCGGAGACTTTTGCTATCTATTCTACGCTTTCATACCAGTTCTCGCTTTTTCTACTACTCGTACTTCCATGCTTCATACTGTTCTTTCTTTCATTCATTGTCATTCATTCTTTTCCAAGGTGGGATTCCTTGCTATGTATTTTAGATGCGCAATTTTATTTATTATTCATAGGTTTTATACTAATTTAATAAGGAACACAACACAAGTCTTTAATATTATTGCCACTTACACGGTTTTCTTATTTCTATTTACATACGTCTAAATATTACAATAATAATTTTGTTTAATGCTATTTTTATATGTATGCTTAATTTGAAATATATTCAATATATTTTATAAGCATGCCTTATATCGCTATTTGTTTCGTTTACAAACAATGTTTATTATCTTCTTACAATATGCCATAAAGTGTTTTCTTTCAGTGCCTAACATTATAGTGGCTAGATTTTGCAGTTTTATTTCTATTTGCATTTCCTGTTCAGTGTTAAAACGTTCCCTGGCAAACATCGGGCACTCTATCACCAGGTGCAACACCGTCTCTTCTATTCCTGGGTCGCAGGTACATGACGGGTTGTCCTTACACTTGAACTTGTACAAGTAGGAGGAGAACCCACCATGGCCCGTCATGAGCTGGGTGGTTTCGGGTTCTATCTGGATTTTCTTTACTACCCTGTACGCCGCAAGCGCATCCGGAAAAAACATCTTCGTAACCGAAGCGGTATCTCCCGTTACATACCGCTGGTTCCATTCTCCTATGGTCTCCATTCGTAAGTTACGTTTCACGAAGGATACGGGGCACAAGCTGTAATCTGGGCTTTTCTTTATTTTTAAGGCAGCTGCTTTCGCCAACTCGTCCGCTCTCTCGTTTCCTCGCAGTCCGGCATGTGCTTTGATCCAGAAGAGGGAGAGATTTTTATTACGTGCTTTACAGCGTTTTATCATCTCCCTACTTTCGACTGCCAGAGGATGGCGAGAGCTCGGGTTTACAGTGGCTTGTAGTGCCGCCATTGAGTCGCTGAAGATTCCGATTTTGGTAGCAGTACCCTTTTCTGCCTCTTTTGTCGCGCGGTTTAGGGCTAGCAGCTCAGCCTGATATACTGTGCAGTAACTGGACAGCGCAAGCTTAATGGTTTTGGTTTCGCTGGTGCCTTCCCATATGGACAGTGCCGCGCCTACCTTGCCCTCAATTTTGCTGCCGTCTGTGTATATTCGCATTTGTAGGCTTTCACATTCCTGGTATTGCTCTTCACTGCATATGCTCTCGAAGGTAAGTTCTTCTCGTTCTGCCGGATGTGGTGCTTTTACAGCTGGTGTCATAGTCTCGATCTCTCTGTCCTCTAGCGCTGCCGGAGCTCGGACTCCCTTCTTGGTTTCATATAATGAAGCCACCTCACGGACTCGCAGGTCCAGAGGGAGCAGTCCGGACAGCAGCAGCGCTGAGTTCAGGGAGACTGTTCGGTATGCTTTGCACAATTTTTGTGCAAAACCCCTTTGTACCGCGTTCAATTGTTTTATGACTCCCAGTTTTCTCACGGCTGGAGCCCATGCGCTCGCTGCATACAAGATGGTGGGCTCTATTGCTGCAGTATATATTAACCTTATAATTTCCGGATGCAGTCCCCATCCCACTCGGGCAGTTCTAGCCAGCATTTTATACCTATTTAGTGCCTTGCTACAGATGGTTGCGACGTGCTTATTAAAAGTCAGTTTTTCGTCGATGGTGAGACCTAGAATTTTAATGTCCCTGGACATCGCGATGCTAACTCCCCCCATACTCAGGCGTGGTTCGTCGTAAACTAGTCTTCTGGTTATCACCATAGCGCACGTTTTTAAGGGTGCGAACTTAAGTTTGTTCTCGACACCCCACGCCAATGCACGGTCGAGCGCAGCATTTGCGCTCGTCTCGATTTCCAGTGCTGTCTCACCGTCGAACACCATGACCACATCGTCTGCAAACGCCTGGCAGTATACGCGTTTCTCGTCGAGCTGTTTCAGTAGTGGATCCAAGAGGAGGTTCCATAAAATGGGTCCTCCAATGGATCCCTGTACGCATCCCTTGCTGGTTTCCCTCTGGTACTCTTCCCCTGCGTACCTTACTCCTACCGATCTGTCCTCGAGATAGCTATCGATGACCCTTCTCAGATTCACCGGTACTTTTTCATCAGCTAGTCTGACACGTATTGCTGGCCACCAGGCACTGTCGAAGGCTCCCTCTATATCCAAGGACACCAGTGTCACTATCTTCTTTTTGTCCAATCCGCTCCTTATGTGTTTTATCAGGGTATAGAGGGAGTCTTCGGTGCTCTTCTGTGGAACGAATCCGTACTGGTGCACGCTGGTCTTTGGGAGGAGGTGATGTCTGAGGCGGGCCACCAGCATCTTTTCGAATACTTTTCCCAGTACAGGCAACAACCCAATCGGTCGGTAGGATTTTGGAGAAGTGTACGAATCTTTTCCAGGCTTTTTTAGGACTACAACTGTTGCCTTTTTCCATTTCTTTGGGAAGTGGCCGAAATCTAGGCATTTATTTATTAAAGCTAAGAAGACTTCTGGGGCGCATAGTATCGCTCTGTTGCATATATCTGAGGTAAAGCCGTCTTCTCCTGGTGCCTTTTTCGGGTTGAAGGATTCCAGGGCCATCTTTAGCTCATAGGGGGTGAACGGTGGGTCATGAATCTCAGCATGACTCCACTCGTTGACTTTTTTGGCTTTACGTCTAATATGTCCCTGTATATCCGACTCTCCTTCCTCTTTGTCTTCGGGGTAGAACGTTTTTGCCAGAAGTTCTACAGATCCCGTTGCGTCCAGGAGCTCATCGCCATCTTTCAGCATTTGGTCCTCTTCCCTTTTTGTTCCTTTACCTATGATTCGGTATATTCCCTCCCAGACTCCTTCCTTCTCCTGTTTGGAGCAAAAGTCTCTCCAGCTGTCCGTCTGCGCGTTTTTTGTTGCAGTCTCATATGTCTCCTTTTGTTCCAGATACTGCGCTACCACCACCTCTCTACGGATCGGCGCTGCGTTTCTTATTCGGCGTTTGTAAGTAGCGACCTTCTTTTTCATCTCGGCGAGCTCGTCGGACCACCATGGCAAGGTAAGTAGCTTTGTGCTTTTTAGTTTTGGTATAGTGCAATTGCATGTTTCTGTGATTTTGTTGTTTAGTGTATTTACTATTGTGTCTATTTCTTCTGTGGTGTGTACATTTTTTATGTGTTCTAGTGTGAAATTTATATTCTGCATAGTCTGGGTCAATTTCTCATGAAATTGCTCCCATCTTGCTTTTCGTGTATTGTATATACGTGTTGTCCTACGTATGTGAACTCCACTTGATTTTTGGATATTTACGCCAAAAACAATGCCATTATGATCCGAGCTCGTGAGGTCATCGCTGACTCGCCAGTCTTCTATGCATCCGAGAAGGTCCACAGTGCAGACTGTGACGTCAACGTGGCTGGAGAATCTTTTACCCCCCCGGACGGTGTCGAAAGTCGGGGTGGTTCCCATGTTTAGAATTTGCAGGTTTAGCTCCTCGATGGTGCCGCTCATCTGTTTGCCCCGAGAGTCTTCATTTGGACTTCCCCACCAGATGCTCTTTGCGTTTGCGTCACCTCCAATTATCATGTTTCTTGTACCACATGCGCTGGCCACTCCTTTTAGTTGTTCCAGGTACTGGTCCATAGGTTTATCTGGCTCAAAGTAGAATGACACCAGTGTTATCGTCCAGGCACTAGTACGAATCTTTACCACTACGATGTTTTTTGTGGTGAGTTCTGGGCATTGGAGTACATCCAAATCTGCGTCAAAGACCGCGATTGCTGCCTTCACGGTTCCGTCCTCATTTATTGTGTCTTGGAAGATCCGTACGCCCTGGTGTGCCCTCATACCTTTTTCCCCACCTATGTAGGGTTCCTGGAGCAGGGCAATGGCGGTCTTGGTGTTTTTCGCCTCTATCAGAAGCTCGTTGGTTGCCAGTTTGCTTCGCTGAAGGTTGGCCTGTATAAATTTATACCTATGGGTCCCCTGGACAACTTTAGCAGTAGGCGACAGATGCTCGTGCTAGCGCATCCCATTTTTTCCGTACCGGGCACTCATTACTGAATGCGTTGTGCGCACGATTTTCTATTTTTGCAATCAGGCAGTTTCGGCAGGAGGGTGGTTCACCAACTAGTCTTTCCGGGCACTCTGCCCTTAGGTGCGGGCCTGCGCAGTGGCTGCATAGATCGGCTGGGTCCTTGCAGAGCCGTCGTCCGTGCCCGTAGCCGAGGCAGCGCGTACACTGCACGAGCGGGGACTGGTCTTCGACTCTGATACTCTGCAGATCTACCCGCACCCTGCCGCCGTCGATTGCTCTCTTCCAGACTTTGGCTGAGACGCTGAGCACAACATGCCCCGTAAGGGGATTTCGCGCTCTGCGTCTATACTTCACTGCCATCTTACATGCCTCGTCATCGAGGCCCTGGAAAATCTCCCGATTTTGCATTTTGAGGGCTTTTAAGACGTCGTCGTCGCTGTGTATCAACAACACGTCCCTCAAAACGATTAATGGGTTTTTGTTTTCCATTTCCTCGACGACGAGAGCATTTCCTGCTAGTTCTAGCCTCTCCTTAATCTTCCTTCTTTCTTCTTGGGTCTTGCACCCCATGATAATTTTCCTATCCTTGGCTTTTCTGACTTTTTCCACTTGTACCCAACCTTCCTTCGCGTCAATCGTCTTTCTTATTCGTTCTAATACTTCCTCACCTGTCTCCGTCTCGTCATTGGAAGTTATGGCTATTGAGTGTAGAGTCGGTCGTCCAGGAGCGACTCGCTCGGGGCGGCTCGCCGTCACACTCGCATATGTGGCTGCTGCCATGCTATTTTTGTGTTGCTCCAGAGCTTCCTTCAGTTCTTCCATCTTCTTTATATGCTCACTCTGTCTCGTTTCGTTCTTCTTCATGATTTCCTCCATTTTAGCTATCATATCTCCTTCCTTGTCCCTTTTCCCCTCAGCTTGTTGGTCTTTTTTGGTATTTTCTTCCCATTCGTTTCCCTTTTTCTGCATCGTTTTTTCCTCTGGTCTGGCTTTCTCCTTTTCCAGTTCAGCTTCCTTCACGAGCTGGTAGAGACGCTCAACAGCCTGGGTGACCTTCGTCTTTATTTCCGTCTTCAGGTTTCTTGCTTCGCCAAGCTGCGTCTTTGCCCTGGTCAGGCATGCCCTTGCTTCCGCCGTCCGATTCATGAATTTCTCCTTCGTGGGTGGGCTCTCCACTGCTATCTTTCGTACAGCACCGGACGATGCCGGCGGGCCCTGTGTAGAAGGGGCCGGCCGCTTCGTTACCGTGGCCCCTTTTTTGTCCTGGTTTATGTTGGATTTCGCAGGGCCCACCTGTGTCACTCCCATGCTTTTGGGTGTTATGGTCGGGGTGGGATCGTTTACTACAGCCTCCCACTCCCCTATGCTGCGTCTCACGCTCTGCTGGGATTTACATGCAGGCGCCGCCTGCTCCACCCGGGTATACTCCGGGGTAAGGACCCCGGGGGGAGATCTAGCAGCGGCCTCCATCTCCCTCGCGCAGTCCGGCGATGCCATCTTTTGAGAATTATCTCCCTCCTGTTTCTTTGCTGGGGTCCTAAGTCCGAACATGTT